>CP032247.1:29495746-39495746 GCA_005610355.1 Gossypioides kirkii | reverse complement strand
CTTGTATTGTTTCGGTATAAGTTTTTTAGGTATCGGTAGTTCTAAGCAGTATTGGTATTCTAAACACTTGTTTCGGTAGAAGCTACAAGGTAAAACGTCTTAGCTCTCGTGGGTTTGTTGTATTGGTAGAAGTAATAATTGCATCGGTAGTAGTCATATTTGTATCGATAGAACTTTCCCAACTACTGGTAGGAAACTACAGATGTTTTTAAGTTGTTTACTGGCTTGACTTCTATCGATACTTGTCCAATAGGTACTGTAGAAGTCCCCCAGAATTGTGAAATGACATTTCTGCCCTAAATAGATTGTATTGCTATTTAAGTTTATAATTATTTTTGTGTATGATATATTAATTTATTTAATTATATTAAAATGAAGTGATATTGGAAATTAGTCAACGGTAAATGATCAAAAAGACCCCAAAACCCTAACCGACAACGGTGTCGAGTTTGGGTACTATACAGTGATAATAAGAATGATTGATGTAGCTTGGATGATATTGTGGTATTATGGTTTGACATGGAATATAGATGTCATGATATGTGATATGAATATTGATTCCTTCTTACAATGTAATAATGAGTATATTTTGGGTTATAATTTGGTTAGTAGTAATGAAAGTTGTGTATTTGAGACACAGGACCATGTGATCCCTGATGGAAAATTTCCGTATGTGATCCTAAGTTCTTGTGTGATTAAATTTGATTCTTGATTGGTTAAAATGTTGTAAATGAATGTGTAAGATTAAATGTAATAATGAGTTAAAATTCTAAGTTGCAAGTTTGTATTTGTATAAATTGTGTTTGATTTGTATGTATGAAAAAAAAACTCGTAAAGTTCTGTAAACCATAAGATCCTAGACCGGAGATGGTTACAGTTTTTGGGTGTTACACTTAAAGTTGCTTAAATTTTCCCAAAAGCATTACCAAAAGGGCAATTGCTATATTAGTATTTAGGATTTGCTCTGTTGTTATTTAGTTTTTTAAGTTTTTATTTATGAAATTAAAAGTAACAAATCAATATGTAATGAATTTTCTTTGGGTGGTTTTAATGAAAAATTCCTTTATCTACGATTTGATTCTTATTTCATGCATTCATTACAAATCATTTTGATTCTTTTAAATTATTTTCAAAATGTAAATATATTCCAATAATAAAAAATTACAATTTCTTATTATAAAAATAATACTTGTCTCTAAAGGTTCGAAGATAGATCATCGGTATTACACTTGTTCAAAAGCTAAGAAAATTACTGACGAAGAGTTAGCTATGATAGGTGAACTTAAGGAGAAAATAATGGAGATAATGACCATAATCGTCATGGGGAAAGTAAAAGTAGGTGATGGAAGCGTTGTCATGGTGACCGCCTCCGAACGTACTCCTATTTGGCTTGTATTTTTTACTTCCGCAAGTATACAAGTCGATTTGTAATATAGTTACAATAAAGTAACGAGTACTCTGAGGATCGTACCTGAGGGAGGTGAAGCGATAGTAACTTTAAATACCTGCAAAGAAAATAAATAATGAGTAATTGTTTTAGGGTTTATAGTATGAAGGAAAAAATGAAGGTTTTAGGTTTTATATTAAAAAGCATAAAATTTAAGTAAAGAAAAGCAAGGGAAAAGAGATGAGAAATTCGATAAACAAATTTTTATTGGGGATTAGTTTGCTTCAGTATGATGTCTTCAATCGCCATTTTCGGGGTTTTCATCAATCAACTAGTTGCTACCCTAGCAGGATCTTCCGATCTTCCACTAACATAACAAGTCAATAAACACTACTTATCTTCCGACCTTACAGTCTAGATTGGTTTGGGGTAAAGGTGTTCACGAATGGACAATACCAATTTTGGATTAATTCCCACCTAAATGACTTGGATTGTCAGGCCTAGGGTTTGTTTCACGTTCTTCCTTCTCCAAACAATTGATCCGTCGAAAATCCCTTTATACAATAATCAAATAATCATACTTCCGCTCCCTAATCCCTCAAAAAGGGATTAGTTCCTCATGGTTTCTTCGCTCATCATAAATTCAATAATAAAGGTGAACATAAAGATTGAAATTGAAAATATGAATTAAAGAAACTAATAATTGTATAGCAATCTGTTGAGACGAATTGACAATCGTTTATGAGAAGTTACAAATCTTGTTCCCAACAAAACGGAAATGAAAATAACTAAAAGCCTAAATTACAAAGGAAACTAAAACTAAGAAAAGAGATGTGTAGACCTAAGTGCTAAAGGGGCCTATTTATAGCCTTTGGACGATCGTTTTCCTTAACCCTAGGTCAGTTGTCGTTCTTCGTGTTTAAGTTGTGTTGTAAAGAACAAAATGCTCTTTACTCAGTGTTGTTTTCGCGTTCAGGAGTTGATGTCGCGACACATAGAAGCCGTGTCGCGACAAAGCAGGCATTTTACTCCGTGGTGTGTTTTCCAGGCGTTGTTGCAACAGACTGCCCGTGTCGTGACATTAAAGGTAGCTTCGAAATTCTGTAGATCTGGTCCTTGTGTTGCGGCATAGATCATTCCGTGTTGTGATATAGTGATCAACTTCGTTGTTATTCATCTTCTGAAGGTCTCTTGCTCATTCACAAAGTCCGTTAGCTAACCTTGAGGCCTTACTCGGCCTTAAAGTCAATAAAAAGCACATTTTTTTACACTTTTTATAGTTTTTATTCAACATATGAAAATTAAACTAAATCTTAAGCAAAAGCTAAGGAAAATGCTTAATTTCAAGCTCCTAAAGTGCGAAAACTTGTTTAATCTACTAGGTCGAATTACGACAGATCAAACTCCCCTACACTTATGTCATTGCTTGTCCTTAAGCAAACAAAAACAAAAACAAATACAAGAAAACATAGCAGCTTGAGCCTATATCATACAAGGATTAAGTTCTTAATATTTACATTAGGCATTATATATCCTTAAATAATTTCAACATGATGAGCAAGTAATCTTACCATTTTTTATTAAAAAATCTAAGTTCAGTAAGTTACAAAAAATACAAATATAAAGATTTTATTGATATAACTCCATCAATAACTAGGTCTATTTAGGTCACATAGGTATAATAGAACTGTGTAATGCCATATTCATTCATACATAGGACTATTTTGGTCACATAGGTCTTTTCAGCTTGTAACATTCTGAGACTTAGGACAGGTATGAAGTTCAAAAGAATAGTAAGCACAAAAGGTTACAAACACGATAATAGTTTGGCACATTGTATTGTTCCATATTCCCTTTTTAGTATCACATTCCCTCTCACCACCTTATTTCTCCTTCTCTCACCTTCCTTTTCTCTCCCTTTTAGGAAATCTCAATATGGTCTAATCCCTTTAGCTAGCCTACGAGTCATTTATATTCTTGAACAAGTTTTTCTTTTTAGCTTGTTGTGACTTTGTCACTTTTCATACGTTTCTCACTCAAGATTGTTTTCTTTTGTTTATTTCGACTCGTCTTTTCTTTTCTTTTAGGATTTTTCTTGTTTCATATTTCTAGCTATTTTAAAGTTCATATACCATATTGATTCTCCTATTTCACTCTTGTTTTACAAAGTCCACCTTGATGTGTTTACTTACCCTCAATACATATGGTCATACGTCTATAATCATGCAAATTCGGACCAAAGAAAAAGGGTAAACACAAATTGACTTTTTTAGGCTTTATGGTTTGTAATGTGGTTCATCAAGAAGGGTCAATAAGCTCAAATAAGGGTACTAAATGGAAAGATTAGAATAAGGTTGTTTTTTTGGCTCTAAGTGTATTCAAACAATGTCTTAAGTCATCTCTAAACATCTCAATATTCATAAACGTCAATTTAATCACATAATTCCAAAATTACCATCTATCATATATACTAGCATGCTTGTTTCCTCATATTATTCAAATCATTTGGTATAAATAATCTCTTTATCTAGATTTAGTGTAACCTATAAAACTTAGTAATTTCATGCTCAAAATTTTAAAAATTACTAATCATCATGCCAAATTTATTCAAAAGATACAATCAACCTATTGTACATGCTCCTAACCAATCACTTGTATTTCTACAAGCTCAAGCACACAACAAAAGCAAAAACAAAAAGAAAGCAAAAATTTCTATGTTACCCCCACACTTTAGAAAACACATTGTCCTCAATGTGTAGCCTCTAAAAGTAAGTAACGAAGTTACCCGATTATCGTGAAAGGCTCCTCTATTAATGGTGGGTTCCTTCTCCTTTTGTAATGAATAGCTCTAAATGTTGTGTCTTCATCATGTGGAGTTCCTACAAAAAAATTAGAAATACATATGCAAAAATAAATCTAATGCTACTCCTACTCCTACTAATAAATAAATCCTCAAAACAAAAATCAAATCATCCAAATTACAAGTCTTTTAAAAATAAAGTCTTAAAATTAAAATTTAAAATAGTAAATCTTCCTCCATCTCATCCTCCTCGTCTTCATCCACCTCTCCACTCTTAGTCTCCTCTTCATCATGTTCCTTGTTTGTTGGCCAAAACATATCCGGTGTGTAGTTAGGGACCCGAATGTTGTTTTGTCGAGCAAATTCTTGAAACAATGGTCCTAATTCTTGCATCCACTGTATCATCCAATCTAGTTTTGGATGACTTCCCTCACCAACTTCTTCTTGTTGGGCTGTCGCCAACTTATCGGCCTGTAAACGTCATAGTATTTAAGTGCAAGCAGACACTCATTGATGCAAGTATAGTTGATAGATTTGATCTATCGGATATCGATACCACGAGGATAGAGTTCTTGATGTTTAATTATCGAAGCAACTAAAGTTAAAATTAGAGGAATTGCTACTAAAAATGTCAGCGCAACTAAATTAGATCTACACAGCTAAAAGAGTTAATTTGTTAACGCAAATATGAAATAAATTGTCAGAGCAAATTAAGATAAAATGAATAGTTGTTGGGATGTTTGTAAAAGTAAATTCAGAAAATTAAAAGATATGATCAAATGTAAGAACTGGAAAGGATCACTGACTTCACAAGTCGCAATGCTAAATGTGGCTGCAAGGTAGCAAATAGATGAATTGTCGCCGCAATTATGCTTCAATGAGATCTTACTACTATCACTTGCTCTGTTTAACACAGACCCAAATGCTAGTAATTACCATACCTTCTAGTGCTGGTAATGCTTTGCACTTAAGAACAAGTGGCTAGAATTCCTTCTTAGCCTCAAGCAACTTCCGTTGTCTTGCTTGTTAATCTAACTTGTTACCGCACCTTCCAGTGACTGTGACTGCAATCGCACATCTATAGTCAAAATAGTTAAATCCAAATATAAATAGATAAGGAGAATACAGTAGAAATCAAATTAGATCTAACTTCAAATGGTACTTCCATACTCAATTGATAATCAACAGTATTCATCAACAATTAAGGGGTATCAAAGAAAAAGTCGAAGCATTCTATTCCTAGTCTACTAAAATTATTCCGTGATAGCTCCTCTTGCACAACAGATAGGCACTTCTCATCAGAAGTCTTGCTCCTTTACTCATCAGATCACCTTCCTTCGAAACTCAAGCTTCCATGGCAGCTTGCTTAAAGATTTGAGAAATTTTGCAGAGTTTAATTCTTCACCACTTGATATTTATTTTCTTCCTTTCCCTCCTATTTATAAGCTCTCAAAATTTACAGCTCTCCTCCCTTCTCAGATCTAACCATTTTGGCAGCTGTACAAGTTGGTTAATTCCAGCTGTGCACTCACGCAAATTGTGTGTTCATCAGGCATCTGCAGGTTGTCGCCGCATTTCTGGGCATAATCTATGATCTTTACTTGCGACGACAACTTAGCATTCTCCTGCGCTGGTGCTTCCAAGCATGTTTGTAGCATGAATTCACTTATACAAGGTGAAGGTATCTTTGCGGTGACATCTTTGGCCGCAATTCCAGGTTAAATTTGTGGCTGCATCTGTGAACGCTTTCCAGCACTGATCTTCCAAGGTGGATCTCTGCGCTGACAATTTCAAACGCAAAACTTTTACTGCATACGGTGACATTAGTAACACAAAAGAGGCTAAAATGAAAAGAATTAAAGCCATACAAGACTAAGTTAGAAAATGCAAACATTAAATATGAAATGTTTAACATGCATACTAAATATGATATAAAAGGAACAATTAATACACAAGTTTTAGGGAGAAAATAAGTGTCATTTCTAATGCTATCACACCCTCAAACTTGAGTTTTTACTTGTCCTTAAGTAAATAAAAGTTAGCAAAATCACAATCAAAATTGTCACCGCAATCATCATTCTAGCAACTTAAGTTCTCTGGAATCCTAATGTATAAATTGCATTTTTATGACAGAATAATGCGTCAATAATTTATAAACATGAACAATCAAGATTGTAACTTCACTAATGTTAGGATCATGATTTGAATCTTAACCATTCTTAACCAATACAGTATTTATAGCAATATATTTTTTCTGCTTTTCTCTTTTTCTTTGCTTTCTTTTTCTTCTTTTTTTTATACGTGACTGAGAGATGTCATTGCATTACCATACCCTTATTCTTGGGTAGTAACGATGGGGTGCAATAAAGCCTCAGGAAGTATGTAATTGCGCCGACACACACTCTTGCAGTGACAACCTTTGGCTAGATAATTTTTCTAACACATGCAGTGGAGTGTTCTCCCTTGATAAGTCTCAATGCACTCACATTGGAGCGTCTTTTTATTAGTAAATATCGCTACAATTGGTAAGTTAGTTCAAGATTCAAAGATTGATACTACCCATTCATTACTAATGCATTTCCAATCATTCATTCAAAAATAGAAGGACTCAATATTCATTCACATTCATCTAATTCACATATCAGCATCCCAAACAATTCAATATTTAAGCATAAAACAAAAATTATGGTCACATTTTTCTTGTAACTTTGCATACTTTCATTGAACTAAAGAGAAAAGTAAATTCTTCAAATATGTGGGTGCAATTGCATTTCCATTTCACACAAATTCCCCCCAAACTTAATGTCTGCATTGTCCCCAATGCACTGACAAAATTATACAAATAAGAATGGAAATGCAACTATAATGCAAATGAACTAACAAGTAAAATGTAACGACAACTAAAATGCAATGACAATTAAATGAGATGCATGCAACTAACTACTGAAAAGTAAACTAACTCAGTGTTCAGCAGCTGATGATATGGCTGCCTTGGCTTTCTTTTTTTTCGTTGGGTGCTCCTCTTTGTGCTTCTTTTTCTTGTCCTTTCTCTTTCTTTTCTTTTCCTTGGAGTTAACCGGGGTAGCAGATTACTTTTCTATAGTCGGTTGAGTGGAGGCTTCATCGACAGTCACATCGGATAGGTGAATTTCAGCAAGTGGTGCCACATAGGGCACAATGGCCAGAGGATTGGGATCCTCATTGTTGATGGTGACTGCCTTGGCCTGGCTCGCTCCAGGTGTTGTTGAGTGTTCAGCTGTTTCACCCACAGTCACGAGTGCGTTGACAAATTCCTCCTCTAAATTTGTCGGGGCAACATCTTCTTTCTCTTTGTTTTCTTCCTCTTCTGGTCCTTCTTCTTCATTATTCACCTTCTCCTCTCCATTTTCTTTTTATTCTTCAGCTTTCTCCTTCTCTTCTGTGTCTTCCTTGTCTTTTCCTTCCCCTTTTTCTTCTTCTTCTTCTTCCAGACCCACAGAGACGACTGGTGTGCGCATTTCCTTAACAACAGCCTCCCATTCTGCCATGTTGGCCCAAGACTGTTGGAAAATTCATCCTCGAAAAGGTTAGCGATGGCTTTGAAACAGTCTTCCATAACCTTGGAGTGTCCCTCGTGATCCTCATCATCAGAGATGTGGATTCTAGTTGGGGATGGAACGGGCTGAGGCCTACCTTCAAAATTAGGTTGCTCGGATGATGATAGGGCTTCCCTAACAACAGAGGGAAAAACAGGGAACTTTGGCATGGGGTTCGGGCTCAGACTTCTTAATGTGCTGACAGTAGCATTATTCCATGCCCTTGTATAAGAATAGTAGAGATTTTGCCTGTAATCCATCTCTTCCAGTACGTCGAGAAGTCATATTTGTCGTATATCCATGCGGTCAACGAGTTGTTCTATAACAGTCAGCTTTTTTCCCATCTAAGGATCTATGGGCGCAATTGCTTGTTTCTCCTTTTTCTTCCCCTTGTCTTTCTCTTCCTTTTTGGGCACTTCCTTCATCAAAGGGGATTCTTTCCCTCTGGTCATCCTTTCCACCGAGATGTCATTGATCGGCCTCTTGTTCTCCAAAACTTCTTCACCATCACTAGGCACAATGCCCCTTTGCTTGCATAACATCATTATTAGAGAGGGGAAAGGTAGTATACCTGTCTACTTACTTGCAACTTCAATAATTTCATCATGCAGGATTGTGCCGACATCAATGCGATGTCCTTTCAGTATAGAATGTAAGAGGCACATGCGATCTAGTGTCGTAGTGGTGCTGTGGGTAGACGGTAGAAGGCAACAGTTAATGAAATGGAACCACACCTTGCTTTGGGTGGTTAGATAGCGTTGGTGCATAGTGTAATTATGTAGACCGTTGCCAGTCCATACTGTGCCTTCAATGCATAAATCTCTCATCACAATGTCGACACCTTCATAAGTTAAGTTCTCTAGGAACTCAATATGTGCATCTTCTACTCCTACGATATGAAAAAGAACAAAATGTGATTTGCACTCCAGGGCACCAAGCCCTCGTGAACAAACACAAATTCCTGCTTAGAATCCACCAGGTTAGCGTAGAATTCTCTTACCATTGTTGAGGAGTAACCAGCCGGATGGTCACAAAATTGTTCTCATCACAGTCAAGAAATTGTGCTAGCGACTTGTTTCCCCAATGATCGATGCGGGGACAACTGGAAACCCTGTTTAGGGTGACAGTTCCTGTTGATCATCACATCGTGATATTGATCCTTTGCTGCTTTCGAGAGAAACAGAATAGGCTCTTTTTGAGGTGGTTGTTCGGTGCTCCGAACCACGACGGTCGATGATTCAGTAGGTGACTTTGATGGGGTTTTAGCGCCTCGCATTCTGGCCATAATATCTAAGAAAAAAGAGTGAGAATATTTGTGCAGAAAAACTAAGAGTGAAAGAAGAAGACGATTGCAGTAGCAATGGAGATTGTGAGTGTGAGAGTAGAGTCGGCAGAAGAAGGGTTTTATAAACTTTTAAGGTGAAGAGACGTGGTTATCTCTATTGGCATGAGAGTACGTTGCGCCTGCAGCCACTAAATGCCAGGATGCAGATCGTACTGTTTGGGTTGATCCAATGGTTGGGGATGATTGGAGATCAACCGGTGCGATTCTTGCCTGAAATGCTTTGTTGAGTCATCATAGAATGCGTCGACAAGTGATGCTTTGAGGTGCATCGACAAAAAAGAGATTTTTTGTATTCTTGCATAAAACTTAAAAGGAAACGAATGAAAATAAAAAGCAAACAGTAAAAGTAAAAATTGCAATGACATTAAGTAAATGTGACTAGATTAATGGTCTCACTTTGTTCTTTTACATCTGGGCTCAAGTAGTGCTTCAGTCGTTGGCCATTCACTTCACTTTAAACTGGTGACCATCATTCATATCTTCAATTGTCACCACATCATGCTGGAATGCTTCGACAACTCTGAAAGGGTTTGACCATCTCGAGCGCAATTTTCCTTTATGCAATTTCAAACATGAGTTAAATAAAAGTATCAATTGACCAGGGAAAAATTGTCACCTCAAAATAATATTGTTGTGCCATCTCTTAGTTTTCTCTTTGTATATGGCTGCATTTTCATACATTGTGTCGAATTTCTTCTAGCTCGAAAATGTCCAACAACTGTTTTTGTCCAGCAGCATCATAATCCATGTTCACTTGTTTAATCTCCCACATGGCTTTATGTTCAAGCTCAATTGGCATGTGACAGGATTTTCCAAACACCAACTGATACGGCGACATCCCCAACGGAGTTTTACATGCAGTGTGAAGTGCCTACAACACATCATGTAGCCACAAAGACCAATCTCTTCTAGATAAGTTAACCACCTTCTCAAGAATTCATTTAATTTATTGATTGGAGACCTTCACTTGTCCATTCGTTTGTGGATGTTACGTTGTTACCATATGATGCTTCACACCGTAGCGCTTTAAAGTTGTCGCTACTTGATTGTTATGGAAATGAGTACCTTGGTCACTAATCAGTGCTTGAGGTGTTCTGAACCTTGTAAGGATGCATGTGTGGAAGAACTTTAACAACGTCCGGGCATCGTCTTTCGGAAATGTAATTGCCTTGATCCACTTGGAGACGTAGTCAACAGCAACTAAAATATACATATTCCCAAAAAAGTTTGAAAATTGTGGGCGTCTCGAAATAATGTGGGCCAATAGAATCCTGATTGTAGGACCTTTGCAGTAATCCTCACACTACCAAAATGACCTCCATAAGGAGTATCGTGGCAATGCCTCAGGATAGAAGACATCTCTTCCTCAGGAACACAACGATGAATAATGTTGTCAGCGCATACCTTGAACAGGTATGGCTCATTCCAATGATATTTTGAAGCGTCGTGCATAAATCTGACCTTCTTGTGACCAGTGACACTCAATGGTAGCTTCCCACTAACAAGATAGTTGACGACATTTGTGTACCATGAAGATGCGTCGACTAAGAATAGTTTCTCATCTGGAAATGCATCGACAATTTGGGATTTATTCCCATCCTCACTTCCAACTTCCAGATGAGACAAGTGGTCTGCTACTTGGTTTTCAAATCCTTTCATGTCTTTGATTTCAATATCAAATTCTTGTAAAAGTGATAGCATTAGAAGTGACACTGATTTTCTCCCTAAATTTGTGTATTAGTTGTCTCTTTTGTATCATATTTAGTATGCATTTTTAGCATTTTATATTTAGTAATTGCATTTTCTAACTCAGTGATGCTTGGTTTAATTTTCCTTAATTTTATAATGTTTTTACTACTAATGTTGCCATAATTAGTTGTTCGGTATTGCATCCAAAGATGTCATTGCAGGAACCTATCCTAAAGGATCAATGCATGAAGGTGTTCGGAATTATCACAACAAAATATGATCCAAATTTGTGCCCAAAACTGTCACCGCATGAGCACTTCCAGATTGCACCCAAATTTGTCATCGTATTATTATTTCCGAAATGAACCCAAGACTGTCGTTGCATAAGTATTCTTCAATTGCATCTAGGAATGTCGTTGTATTCATTATCAATTTTACACATAAGGTTGTCAGCGTAGAGATCCACCTTAGAAGATCAAAGTAAGAAATCTGTAATAGTCCAGTAAACAAATCAAATCTGCGTAACTGTCAATAACAAACTTTTATAGCTGTACAAAGTAGTTGGATCTTAGAATGGAGGAAATCTGTAATTTCTTGAGCTTATAAATAGAGGAAAGAAGAAGGAGAGAGATATCAAGAGGTAAAGGAGTTGAATTCTGCAATTACTGTGTGTTTTTGAAGATTTAAGCTGGAGAACGGTGAGCTGATTGAGCAAAGGAGCAACCACTTATGACGAGAAGTGCTTGATGCAACACAAGAGGAGCGGTTAAGGAATAGTCCTAGTAGTCTAGAGATAGTAAGCTTCGATGTATTTGTTAACCCCTCTTTTATGCTGATGAATTATTCTTAACACTTGAATGAATATGAGAATATCTTTCAATGTTAGATTACTTTGATTCTTATTTAATTGTTCTCATCTGTTTATTCTTGGATTTAATTGCATTAAACATAAGAGTAGAATTGCAGTCTACCGACATTGAGAGATGCGGTGACAAGTCAGATTAACAAGCAAGTCAGCGAGAGCTGCTTGAGATTAGAAGATATTCTGTCACTTGTTCTTAAGTGCACAGAATTGCCAACATTGAGAGATGGGGTAATTGTTGGTATTGAGTCTCGATTAAACAGAGAGTTGTTATTGGTAAGATATCATTAGAGCCTTATTGCTGCGACAGTTCATCTACACAATACCTTGTTGACGCATCCAGCGTTGCGACTTAGTGATATCGGTGATCCACTCCAACCCTTTGCACTTGATCACACTTTTACTTTCCTGCATTTAAATTCTCAAAACTTTAACAACAAATTGATTTACTTTCAGTTGCTCTGACATTTAACTTTTATAATTACATTGACAATTTTAACTATCTTAATGTGCAGATCAGATTTAATTGCGCTAACATCTTTACTCACATTATCTCTAATCTTAGTTTTAATTGCCTCGACATATAGACATCAAGAACTCATTCCCTGTAGGATCAATATCCAATAGAATTATTCTATCAACTATACTTGCATTAACGTGTGTCCACTTGCACAACTGCTGTGATGTTACAGGCTGATCAAGTTTTGGCACCGTTGCCGGGGAATGATGTTTGTTTGATGTTTATTTTTATCGTTACATTTATTCTTTATTATCTAAATTTTATTCGTCACTAACTTGTTTCCTTTTTGTTGTTTACTTTTACATTTTTTTAGTGAAATATGGCTAGGAATGAGGTATATAGAACCTCAAGATTTTGGACTGACATGAGTGGTGTTGTAGAAATAAAGCTTGATGCCATAACAGCCCAGGTATTTTCTTTGACTAATATGCAAAATGCTACAGCAGTTGCAGAATAGAAATTTGCAGTGACAATTTGTAATTACTATAGAAGCAACCATGAGTTTGAAGAATGCCTATCAAATCTAGCAAATGTGTACCACATGGGGAATTTCTATCGAAATGAAAATCCTTATTCCAACATTTACATGCCAGGGTGGGAGCATCATCCAAATTTTTGTTGGAACAATCAAGACCCTGGAAGTATAGACAATGATGTTAGATCCGAGTGGACATTGCCCAATTATGATCAACCTTTGTCAAGGAAAAATATCCAGTAAGACGAAGCAATAGAGTTTTCATGAATTGAAAATTTGCTGAGACAATATTTTGCCAAGACTGATGTTGTGCTTCAGAATCAAGTTGAATCCATACGAGCTCTAGAATATCAATTTGGCCAGATTGTGGGCGCAATAAATTTGCACCACAAGAAACTTTATCGGTTGATATTGAGAATTCGATATCACAAGGGCAATAGCATGATGAGGAAATCATTCCCATAAGTGAAACTTAACTAAATGAAGTTGTTAGAGATGCTACAACAAAAGAAGATTATTCAAATCTCAACAATGGAAAGATATCAGCATAATCTGAAAAGCAAACTGTAGTTAAAGAGGTTAAACAAAATATTGCGGTGACAGAATCAGATCACTTTGTCACCACAAATGCTATAGCAAAACATCCTCAGAAACTTGAAGACACATTGTCAAAGAAGAGAATATTGGGAGATGTCGAAGCAATCGCACTTACTAAAGGGTGCACTATCATGACAATTAAATTGCTCCAATAATTTAAGAATCCCAAGAGCTTCTCAGTACCTTATTCCATTGGTTATTGGTGTATCGGAAAGGCATTATGTGATTTCAATGAAAGCATAATTTTGATGCCTATATCCGTAATTAAAAAGTTACGAAATTGGAAAAAATGCAAGAAAGAGTGGAAATTTTTCGGGACCGTGTGGAGAATAAAAGAGTACGAAGCACTTGAAGAAGAAGAAACACATATTGTGTTTGCACCAATTGAGGAATAAGTAAACACTATTGTTAGCGCATTAGGATTCCATTGTCAATGCAATTTTGTACAGCTGTACTGCACCTATTGACTTAATGCTGAAAACGGACGAAGTTTATGTGGAGGAAGAAAAAGATGAAAAAATAGATGTCGAGGAAAATTTAGTTAATAAATTTATCCCTGCACCTGAAGTTGTGGGTGCAATAACTGAAGGTTTGGTCCAAGATGGAGCGAGTTAGGCGAAAGCTGCTAATGAAAACCTTTAGGCGATAATGGTCTATACTGGATCAACGAATGAAGCAGCTGGTGATGCCAGAGCAGAGATAGAAATTGAGGAGCAGTCCACTGATCATACGAAGCTAAAACAAAAGTAAAAAAAGAAAGAAGAGAAGGACCTGATGTCGTGACAAATTCGGCTGAGGAATTTGTCACTGCACCTGAACTTGTGGATGCATCATTTGATTATTTGGTGCCACCTGAAGTGAGTCAGGCGGAGGCAGTGATGCTTGCTGTTGAGGAGCAATCTACAGGTTCAGCCAAGCCAAAGGAATGAAGGAGGAAGTGCACCAAAGACAAGAAGCAACACAAGGAGGAACGGAAGCGCAAGAAGAAGACCAATGCAGCCACATCTTCGACTGCAACACACTGAGTTAGTTTTTATTTTTTAGCACTTAGTTTAGTTTTCATGCATATCATGTAGCTATAGCATAATTGTCCCTGCATTATTAATCCCATTGCATTTTTATTGTCGCTGCATCTACATTGTTATTGCATTTCCACATATATATTTATTAATGTTAGTGCATTGGGGACAATGCACACTTTAAGTTTGGGGGGAATTTGTGTGAAATGGAAATGCAATTGCACCCACATTTTTGAGAATTTTCTAGTTTCTTTAGTTCAATGAAAGTATGCAAAGTTACGAGAAAAAATGTGACAACAATTTTTTTTATTTTATGCTTAAATCTTGAATTGCTTGGAATGTTGATGCGTGAATTGGATGAATGTGAATGAATATTGAGTCCTATTTTTGGATGAATGATGGGATTGTATTAGTAATGAATGAGTAGCATCAATCTTTGAATCTTGAATTAACTTTTCAATTGCAGCGATATATATTAATAAAAAGACACTCCAATGTCAGTGCATTGTGACTTATCAAGGGAGAACACTCTACTGCATGTGTTAGAAAAATCATCTAGCCAAAGGCTGTCACTACAAGAGTGTGTGTCGGCGCAATTACATACTTCCTGGGGGTTTGTTTCACCCCATCGTTACTGCCCAAGAACAAGGGTATAGTAATGCAATGACATCTCTCAACCACATAAAAAAGAAAGAAAAAGAAAAAAAAATATTTATAATGCTATCTTTCAATAAATGTTGTATTGGTTAATAAAAGTTAAGCTTCAAAGCATGATGCTAACATTAGTGAAGCTGCAGTCTTAATTATTCATGTCTATAAATTGTCGGCGCATTATTCTATCTTATGAATGCAATTTATACATTAGATTCCACAGAATTTAAGTTGCTAGAATGGAAATTACGGTGACATGTTTTGATTGTGCCTTTGCTAACTTTTTTTTTACTTGAGGACAAGTAAAAACTCAAGTTTGGAGGTGTGATAGTTTTAGAAATGACACTGATTATCTCCCTAAATTTGTGTATTTGTTGTCTCTTTTGTATCATATTTATCGTGCATTTTTAGCATTTTATATTTAGTAATTGCATTTTCTAACTCAGTGATGCTTGGTTTAATTTTCCTTAATTTTATAATGTTTTTACTACTAATATCGCCACAATTAGTTGTTCAATATTGCATCCAAAGATGTCACTGCAGGAACCTGTCCTGAAGGATCAATGCATGAAGGTGTC
This sequence comes from Gossypioides kirkii, assembly GCA_005610355.1. Lineage (NCBI taxonomy): Eukaryota > Viridiplantae > Streptophyta > Magnoliopsida > Malvales > Malvaceae > Gossypioides > Gossypioides kirkii. The sequence goes on along the minus strand of CP032247.1, from coordinate 39,480,248 downwards.
CGAAATTGTCGCAGCAATATGATCCAAATTTACGCCCAAAACTGTCACCGCATGAGCACTTCCAGATTGCACCCAAAGTTGTCACCGCATTATTATTTCCGAAATGCACCCAAGACTGTCATTGCATAAGTATTCTTCAATTTCACCCAAGAATGTCGCTATATTCAGTATTAATTTTACGCCTAAGGTTGTCAGCGCAGAGATCCACCTTAGAAGATCAGAGTAAGAAATCATTTAGAGCTGCGGCCACAAGTTGGTCCAGAAATGCGGCGACATTTTGCTGACAAATTGTCGCCGTAAATTAAAATCATATTTTGCGCCGACATTCTGCAACAGTCCAATAAACAAATCAGATCTCCATAGCTGTCAATAACAAACTTTTACAGCTGTACAAAGTAGTTGGATCTGAGAATGGAGGAAATCTGCAATTTCTTGAGCTTATAAATAGAGGAAAGAAGAAGTAGAGAGATATCAAGAGGTAGAGGAATTGAAATCTGCAATTACTGTGTTTTTTTGGAGATTTAAGCTGGAGAACGATGAGCTGATTGAGCAGAGGAGCAACCACTTCTGATGAGATATGTTCGATGCAACATAAGAGGAGTGGTTAAGGAATAGTGCTAGTAGTCTAGAGATAGTAAGCTTCGATGTATTTGTTAACCCCTCTTTTATGCTGATGAATTATTCTTGACACTTGAATGAATATGAGAATATCTTTCAATGTTAGATTACTTTGATTCTTATTTAATTGTTCTCATCTGTTTATTCTTGGATTTAATTGCATTAAACACAAGAGTGGAATTGCAGTCTACCGACATCGAGAGATGTAGTGACAAGTTAGGTTAACAAGCAAGTCAGCGAGAGTTGCTTAGGATTAGAAGAGATTCTATCACTTGTTCTTAAGTGCACAGAGATGCCAACATCGAGAGATGGGGTAATTTTGGGTATTTGAGTCTCAATTAAATAGAGAGCTATTATTGGTAAGATTTCATTGGAGCCTTATTGCTGCAACAATTCATCTACACAATACCTTCTCGACGCATCCAGCGTTGTGACTTAGTGATATCAGTGATCCACTCCAACCCTTTGCACTTGATCACACTTTTACTTTTCTGCATTTAAATTCTCAAAACTTCAACAACAAATTGATTTACTTTCAGTTGCTCTGACATTTAACTTTTATAATTATATTGACAATTTTAACTATCTTAGTGTGAAGATCAGATTTAATTGCGTTGACATGTTTACTCACATTATCTCTAATCTTAGTTTTAATTGCCTCGACGTATAGACATCAAGAACCCATTCCCTGTGGGATCGATATCCGATAGAATTATTCTATCAACTATACTTGCATCGACATGTGTCCGCTTGCACAACTGCTGTGACGTTACAGGCCGATCAAAAAGCAGGATCCATCTGTTCAGTCTTGGTTTGGCATCTTTCTTCGCAAAAAGGTATCTCAAGGTAGAGTGATCTGTGTAAATTGTAATTTTTGCGCCGATAAGATATGAATGGAACTTGTCAAATGCAAAAACTACTGCTAGTAACTCCTTCTTAGTAGGCATGTAATTCTCCTGCGCTTTAGTCAGAGTTTTACTAGCATAATAAATGGAATGAAATACCTTTTCCTTGTGTTGACCAAGCACAGCTCTTACAGCAAAGTCGCTCGCATCGCACATTACCTCAAACGGTTGTAACTAGTTTGGTGCGACGACAATTGGAGCTTGTACTAGCTGCTTTTTAATTGTAACAAATGCATCTAGACACGCGTCATCGAGCAAAAACTTTTTATTCTGCTCTAATAAAGAGCATAGTGATTTTACTATCTTGAAGAAATCTCAAATGAATCTTCTATAGAATCCAACGTGACCAAGAAAACTCCTTATTCCTTTTATATTTGTAGATGGTGGTAGCTTCTCAATGATTTCCACCTTTGCTCTGTCTACTTCAATGCCCTGACATGATATGCGATGGCTAAGGACAATGCCTTCAGTTGCCATGAAATGGCATTTTTCCCAATTCAGCACTAGATTTGTGTCTTCACATCTCTTCAATACTTTCGCCAAATTGTCAGCGCATTGATCAAAATTGTGCCCATACACAGAGAAATCATCCATGAATACCTCTAATGAATCTTCGATCATGTCAGAAAAAATAGTCGTCATGCACCTCTAGAATGTAGCTGGGGCATTGCACAAACCAAATGGCATTCGTCGAAAAGCAAAGGTTCCAAATGGGCATGTGAACGTAGTCTTTGCTTGATCTTCTGGCGCAATTACGGTTTGATTGTATCCAAAGTAGCCATCAAGGAAACAGTAGTAGGCCTTACCAGCTAGCGTATCCAACATTTGATCAGTAAATGGCAGTAGGAAATGGTCCTTCTTTATCGCCACATTTAAACAACGGTAATCCATACACACTCACCAACCTATAGCAATGCGAGTAGGGATTAGCTCGTTTTTATCGTTACTTACCACTGTTATACCACTCTTCTTAGGCACACATTGGATTTGGCTCACCTATGTGCTATCTAAAATGGGGTAGATGATGCCTGGGTCCAGCCACTTAATGATCTCTTTTTCACTACTTCTTTCATTTTCTCATTCAGTCTACATTGTTGCTCAATTGACTGCTTCCCTTCATCTTCTAGCCTGATTATGCATGCAAAAAGAGGAACAAAGGCCTTTGATGTCTGTAATGCTCTAGGCAATGGCTCTTTTGTGCTGCTTCAAAATTGCGATTAGCTTGTCTTCTTGACTTGCGTCAAGGCTTACAATGACAATCATAGGTAATGTGTCATTGTCACCTAGAAAGCCATACTTCAGATGCATTGGCAATGGCTTTAACTCCAGGGTTGGAGCTTGTTCAATTGATGGTTTGAAAACTAGGATCGTCCTATTGGACAGATCCAAAGATTCCAATTGCCAGCCATGTCTTAATTCACAACTATTAGCCTCAACTATGTGGTCGCATTCAGGTAGGATTTGTTCTCTAATGTCACTGCATATTCGTCTTGAACTGTAGCACCCAAATCTGAACACCATCGCCGATTAGGATTTCGGTGTTACTATTCATTTAATACTGCTCATCTTTTAAAATATCCCAATATTTTAATCTTTATTCATTATGAAGTTCACCCATATTTTAGATCCATATTTAATCATAACACAATTTCTTCAAAGGTAAAAATGACATTTCCAATAATTTAGGAGACTTCTACCGGTACCTGATAGTCAAGTATCGGTAGAAGTCACGTCAGTGAACAATTTAGAGACTGTCCAGATTTTTACCGGTACCTGTGCTAGTTCTACCGATACAAGTATGATTTCTACCGATACAAATCATGCAACTACCAATACCAAAAACTCTAGAGAGTAAAAATACTTACCCTGCAACTTCTACCGATATATGCATACATACTATCGATACATCAATGCTAAAAACTACCGATACTTGTTAATCAACTACCGATACAACTCAAGTCAGAAGACAACCTCTCTCCTACCTTGTACTTCTACCGATACATGCATAAGTTCTACCGAAACAAGTATGCAGAATTTCAAGAATTATACCAAGACAAGATAATATCTCCAACACATCCATCACAAGTTATACATTAAGTCATCACTCAATATGCAAAACTTTTAAGTGTTTACAAGCATCATAAGCTTAAACATCTAAGTTGTACTTCATGCATTTACACAATCCAAATAGTAAGATTTTAGCATCTTTAATTCAACAACAAAGGTTAATATCATCCTAGTACATGCCAAATAACTGAGTGATGTAAATACTACCGAACGTGCCCCCAGGATAGTGTGATGTCTTCAAGATGATCTGATCCTCAAGTCACAAAACGAAATCTACAAAACAACAACAAGTTCACTAGAAAGCTTCATAGCTTAATAAGTTTGCAAGTTCATCAATTTACCAAGTCTTATGTGATAAATAACTCTATAAATCTGTCTAGCCAGCACAACTGAACTTCAAAGGTCGATATTCATTTAGCTCCCTGTTGACAGAAAGGTCATGATGCTCATTTGCTCCCTATTGACCCAGGTGTCATGCCTGTTACCAGTATACGATGTTATTCTTAACTATCGATACGGTATATTTGTTCCATATGATGTTGCTCACACTAAGCTGATGAGAAAATGCAATAAGCATAAATCTCAGTCATTGTAGGGCTTGTAATCCATTCATGGATTCTATTCATCTTTTTGGTGACTCACGATGCTGAAGAGAATCCGCAACAAATGCAAGATCTCAAACATTAGACCATTTTCTATCTTTGGCACAATGCCGGGAAATTCTCATCTCATAGCTACTGTCTTTCACATTTCAATCATCGTTTCACATTTCTAATATTCATTAAAAAATGGTTAAAAGCAGTCATTAATAAAAATTTAACATTACGAACTTACCGGACTGGATTGCAATTTTGAATGGATTCCAAGGACTACTCCGCTAATTTTTCTTTTCCTCGATCGATTGCATGATTGTAGTCTACATCCACAAATCATTCAATTATCACATTAAGTTACATAATTTAGTCATTCAACACAATTTAGTCCTTTTGGGGAAAATTATGGTTTTACCCACACTAGTTTCCTTTTATTCAATCTAGTCCTTTCAACACAAAACATGCAAAATAACCCTATTTTCATCAAAAATCACTTTACAAAAAGATTTAACCCAAGTATCAAACATTCAAATACATCGAAAGCTTCCAAGAACAAGCAATTTCAACAATGGTAAGTTTTCTAACATTTGACAGATTCACAAATTAGTCCTTGCATAAGCTAGATTAAATTGATACGGACTCAAAAACATAAAAATTACCAAAAAAAAGATCAAGGTTTGCTTACCCAAATCAAAGCTCAAATATTTGAATTGAAAACCCTAACTTTTCTCTCCTTTTTACCGTGTGAAGAAGAAAGAAGAAGAAAAATGGAATGAAAATCAATTTAATTTTCATATATATAGTAATGATATTTTTTGTAATTATTGAGACTTTCATCATTAAGCTTTAATTAATCATTTTTAATCTTAATTAAATCTATTTACATTTAATATAAACCATGCCAATCCACTAACTAATATTCATTTGGTTATTTTATTCATTTAGTCCTTCTAATTAAACATCTATACTTTTACCTTTTTTATGATTTAGTCCTTTCTATTCAATTGACTATTTAATCTATGAAATTTTCAAATCATAATTTCCTACGATTCATATATCACCAAAAATATTCTAAATAAATAAATTTACGACTAGACTCGTCGAAGCTGTGGTCCCGAAACCACTATTTCTGACGCCACTGAAAATCGAGCTGTTACAACTCTCCCCCTTAAGGAAATTTCATCCCAAAATTTCTTATCGGTAAACAAGTTAGGATATTGTGATCTCATCAAAGCCTCTGTCTCCTAAGTGGCTTCTTCTAACTCGTGACGATTCCACAATACTTTCACCAAGGGTACTCTCTTGTTCCTCAGCTCTTTTACTTCATAGATAGTATTTTAACCGGTTCTTCTGAATATGACAAATCCGACTGAATCTCAACTTCCATGGGTGTAATTAGATGTGAGGGATCTGATCTATACCGTCTCAGCATCGAAACATGAAATACATTATGGATCTTCTCCAATTTTGGCGGTAAAGTCAATTTATATGCTACAAGACCAACTCGTTCTATGATCTCATACGACCCAATAAACTGTCGACTTAACTTTCCCTTTCGGCCGAACCATAGAACCTTTTTCCAAGATGAAACTCTCAGGAAAACTCTGTCTCCTACAGCAAATTCTATATCTTTCCTTTTACGATCTGCGTACGACTTCTGTTGATTAGACGCTACTTTCAAATAATCACGAATTACCCGCGCTTTGTCCTCAGTTTCATGAACTAAATCAGTTCCAATCAACTTAGACTCGTTCAATTCTGACCAGTACAGAGGTGTCCTGCACTTCTGACCATATAATGCTTCAAATGATGCCATTTTAATACTAGATTAGTAGTTGTTATTATATGCAAACTCCACCAATGGCAGATACTTTTCCCAGCTTCCTTCAACAACATCACAGCATATCCTCAAGAATCTGTATCACTCACTCTGACTGACCATCCGTTTGTAGATGATATGCAGTACTAAAATTCAACCTGGTCCTTAGAGCTTCATGTAGCTTACCCCAAAATCTCGAGGTAAAGCGTGGATCCCTATCGAAGTTGATAGAGGCTAGTACCCTGTGTAGTTGAACTATTTTAGACACGTATAGCTCGATCTGTCTCTCAAGTGGATAATCTACCCGAATGGGGATGAAATGAGTGGACTTCGTCAATCTGTCTACAATTACCCAAACTGAATCTTTCTTTCTCGGTGTTACCGGAAGTCCTATGACAAAATCTATTGTGACTCGTTCCCATTTCCACTCATGGTGTTCGGCTTTCACTTGCTGACATATAAGACATCTAGTCACAAACTCTGAAATCTCTCATTTCATACCTGACCACCAATACAATTTCTTCAGGTCATTATATATTTTCACACTTCCCGGGTGTATGGAATAAGTGCTGCTGTGAGCCTCTGTTAGAATGTCTCATTTCAAATTTGAATCGTTTGGGATACATACTCTGTCCCTATAATACAACATACCCTCTGTATCAACTGTAAACCCTGCAATAGCATCATCCTGTACTTGCTCCCTTTTAACCATAAGCTTTGGATCCTTTCTCTGTAATTCTTGAATATGCTGTAGAAATAATGGCCTCGTTCTAAGCTCCGCAATGATAGAACCGTCATCTTTCAATGATATATGGGCATTCATTTCTCTCAAAGTAAACATCGATTTCTGACTCAGAGCATCAGCTACAACATTGGCTTTACCCTGATGATAATCGATCACAAGGTCATAGTCTTTTAACAGTTCTAACCATCGGCACTTTCGCAGATTCAACTCCTTCTGTGTCATCAGATATCTCAAACCCTTGTGATATGTAAATATATGACATTTTCCCCATAGAGGTACTGTCTCCAAATCTTCAATGCAAAAACTACGGTAACTAACTCCAGGTCGTGAGTCGAATAGTTCTTTTCATGTGGCTTTAACTGCCGGAAAGCATAAGCTATCACTTTCCCATCTTGCATCAAAACACACCCTAATCCGCTTAAAGATGCGTTACTGTAGACAATGAACTCTTTTCCTGTCTTTGCTTACATCAAGATTGGAGTTTCAGTTAACAACTTTTTCAACTGGTCAAAACTTTGCTGACACTTTTCACACCACACGAACTGAATGTTTTTCTGTAGCAACCTCGTCATTGGTAAGGCTATGATGGAAAAGTATTTCACGAACCAACGGTAATAACCTGCCAATCCTAAGAAACTGCGTACCTCGGAGACATTCTTCGGTACCTTCCAATCGAGAATAGCTGAAACTTGCTTGGATCGACACGTATTCCTTTCAAAGATATTACGTGACCCAAGAAGCCAACTTCTCAAAGCCAGAATTCACATTTATTGAATTTTTCATACAACTTATTTTCTCGTAAAATCCGTAACACCTCTCTCAAATGCTGAGTATGCTCTAATTCTGTCTTGGAATAAATCAATATATCATTAATAAACACAACCACAAACTTATCCAACTGGGGCTGAAATATTCTGTTCATCAGATCCATAAATGCTGCGGGGGTATTAGTCAACCCAAACGGCATAACTAAAAACTCATAATGTCCGTACCGAGTTCTGAATGTTGTTTTCATTATATCACAATCTGTCACTTGCATATGATAATAACCTAACCGAAGGTCTATTTTGGAGAACATGGTTGCACCCTTTAACTGGTCAAATAACTCGTCAATCCGAAGCAACGGATACTTGTTCTTGATCGTCACCTTATTCAGCTGCCTGTAGTCTATACACATCCGCATCTATCCATCCTTCTTTTTCACGAATAATACGGGCACACCCACTGTGACACACTGGGTCGTATGAATCCTCTGTCTAACAATTCTTGCAGCTGAGCTTTCAATTTTTCATTCGGTCGGTGTCATTCTGTACGGTGGAATAGAGATCGGAGCGGTACCAAGTAACAAATCAATACCGAACTCTACCACTCTAACTGATGGCAAATCCGTTAGTTCTTTCGGAAACACATCTGTATACTCTTGAACAACTGGTACCTGATCCAATTCTGTTCTCGAGCCCCGAGTATCAAGTATGTATGCCAGGAATGCTTTACAGCCTCTATGAATCATCTTCCGTGCTGAAATAGCCGAAATCACTCTGGTTTCACTATTCAACCTACCGGACTCCACTATGATTACCTCACCTGTTGAACATTTCAAATTGATCTGTCTTTGCTTGCAATTTACTATCGCATCATGCTCAGATAACTAATCCATACCCAAGATCACATCAAACTCGATGAAGAGCAATAGCATTAGATCAGAAGAAAATTCATAGCCCTGAACTTTCAATGGACATTTACGATATTCCAAGTTAACAATGACACTATGACCCGATGGATTTGTGACTTGCACTTCAAATTCAGTCGATTCAACGACCAATTTCATATTAGTGGCTAAAGCAGTGCAATATATGAATGAGTTGACCCTGGGTCAATCAAAGTACATACAATATCATTAAAAAGATAGAATATACCAGTCACCACATCAGTAGTGATAGCCTCTTCTCTAGCTCTGATGGCATATGTCCGTGTAGGTGCCCGTGCTTCAGACCGGGTTACATTACCCTTGTTATCGCCATGGTTTCCACCCGTACTGCTACTCTGTCCCGGGCATTTACCTTTTAACGGTGAAATAAGTGATTTTACGCTCTGGTTCTCCTTTACCTCCAAAGTCATCGGGCAATTTTACATAAAATGATCTGTACCCTCGCATTGATAACAAGCCCCTTTTATCTTTCGACATTCACCCGCATGGTATCTTCTGCAATGAACACATGATGGGTTCGGCACATTTCGGACACTAGTTACACTAGTTGTAGGACGGTTCTGAAATTTAGACTCTGGTGGACCCGATCTACTCTTGCTCAAAAACCCAAAAGGAACTGCTTCACGAGTTTCATTTTCTCTAAATTTCTTCGGTGGCAGAATAGAAAAAGTTCCGGTGATTTCTTTCTCCCAGATTCTCGAAATCTCTTTTCTCTCTGCCTTTTATTGTGGTAAATTTCTTCCATCTTTGGAGCTCTATCCGCAAGAACCATAAATGGTCACAACTTGGACCCTCCTACCATCATCTTAATTTCGTCATTCAACCCTTCTTCGAAACGGACGCACATTGCGTCATCTATCGGTACAATTTCCTAGGCATACTTACTAAGTTGTACGAATTCTCGTTCATATTCTGCCACTGTTTTGTTTCCCTATCTCAATTCTAGAAATTCTTTCTTTCTCTTGTCTAGGTACCTTTTGCTAACATATTTCTTTTTGAATTCTGCTTGGAAAAACTCCAAGGTTACTTCATTCTCAAGCATCACTGCTAAAATCGTCATCTACTAATTGTAGGCCTCATCCTTCAACAACGAGACTGCACACCACAGATAGTATTCTGGAGGATAAGCCATCTCATTCAAAACTCTTAATGTGTTTTCCAACCAGTATTTAGCTCTAAAAGGATTGTCTTCTATGTTTCCTCGAAATTCTTCTGCACCATACTTTCTAACCCTATCCATCGAAACACGATGTCTCTGTTCCACCACTAGAAGAGGTGAAGGCATAGCAGGAGGTACTACGGGTTGGGTGGTAGGTCGTGCGATAAGAGGTGGAGGGGGAGGTGCCGTCGAGTTGTTCCTCATGAACTCCGAGAACCACTGTCCCATCAGTCCAAAAAATAAATTTTTTCTTCATTTTCTATCATCAGTAATATCTATGCCCCATGACTTAGTCCAAAATCATTAGTCGAGACATTACTGTTCACTTCGTTGGTTTCCTCTCTTTTTAAGCCAAACATCTCACGTTTATCTGCAAGAACTATGATTAAATCAGATCCATCTATATCATACTATCACAGGTTCATTTGGCATGTATTTCTAAAACATAAAACACTGTCATTATAGTCCAAGAAATGACTAAACCGAAAGCTCTGATACCATTAAATGTAACACCCAAATGTAAACACCATCGTCGGTTAGGATTTTGATGTTACTATTCATTTAATACTACTCATATTTTAAAATACCTCAATATTTTTGTCTTTATTCATTATGAAGTTCACCTCCCATATTTTAGATTCATATTTAATCATAACACAATTTCTTCAAGGGTAAAAATGGCATTTCCAATAATTTAGGAGACTTCTACCGGTACCTGATAGTCAAGTATTGGTAGAAGTCACGTTAGTGAACAATTTAGAGACTGCAAATTTCTATCGGTACCTGTGCTAGTTCTACCGATACAAGTATGATTTTTACCGATACAAATCATGCAACTACCGATGCCAAAAACTCTAGAGAGTAAAAATCCTTACCCTGCAACTTCTACTGATATATGCATACATACTACCGATACATCAATGCTAAAAACTACCGATACTTGTTAATCAACTATCTATACAACTCAAGTCAGAAGACAACCTCTCTCCTACCCTATACTTCTACCAATACATGCATAAGTTCTACCGAAACAAGTATCCAAAATTTCAAGAATTATACCCAGACACAAGGTTAATATCTCAAACACATCCATCACAAGTTATACATTAAGTCACCGCATAATATGCAAAACTTCTAAGTGTTTATACGCATCATAAGCTTAAACATCTAAGTTGTACTTCATGCTTTTACACAATCAAAATAGTAAGATTTTAGCATCTTTAATTCAACAACAAAGGTTAATATCATCCTAGTACATGCCAAATAACCAAGTGATGTAAATACTACCGAACGAGCTCCCAAGATAGTGTGATGTCTTTAAGATGATCCGATCTTCAAGTCACAAAACAAAATCTACAAAACAATAACAAGTTCACTAGTAAGCTTCATAGCTTAATAAGTTCGCAAGTTCATCAATTTACCAAGTCTTATGTGATAAACAACTCTATAAATCTGTCCAGCCAGCACAACTGAACTTCAAAGGGCGATATTCGTTTAACTCCCTGTTGACAGAAAGGTCATGATGCTCATTTGCTCCCTATTGACCCAAGGGTCATGCCTGTTACCAGTGTACGATGTTATTCTTAACTATCAATATGGTATATTTATTCCCTACAATGCTGCTCACACTAAGTTGACAAGAAAATGCAATAAACATAAATCTCAACCATCATAAGGCTTGTAATTCATTCATGGTTTCTATTAACCTTTTTGGTGACTCACGATGCTGAAGAGAATCTGCAACAAATGCAGGATCTCAACCATTGGAGCATTTTCTATCTTTGGCACAAGGCCGAGAAATTCTCATCTCATAGCTGCTATCTTTCACGTTTCCAATATTCGTTTCACATTTCTAATATTCATTAAAAAATAGTTAAAAACAGTCATTAATAAGAATTTAACATTACGAACTTATCGGACTGGATTGCAGTTTTGAATGGATTCCAAGGACTACTCCGCTAATTTTCCTTTTCCTCGATCAATTGCACAATTGTAGTTTACATCCACAAATCATTTAATTCTCACATTAAGTTACATAATTTAGTCATTCAACAAAATTTAGTCCTTTTTGGGAAAATTATGGTTTTACCCTTACTAGTTTCCTTTTATTCAATTTTGTCCTTTCAACACAAAACATGCAAAATAACCATTTTCTCCCATAACCAACCATAGCCGAATTTTCTTAGGTATCCACTCAACCCATTCACACATTTATTTTCATAACAATACATGTACTTTTACCATTTTCACATTTTAATCCTTAAACCCTATTTTTATTAAAAATCACTTTACAAAAAGATTTAACCCAAGTATTAAACATTCAAATACATCAAAAGCTTCCAAGAACAAGAAATTTCAACAATGTAAGTTTGCTAACATTACAAATTCACAAATTAGTCCTTGCATAAGCTAGATTAAATTGATACGGACTAAAAAACATAAAAATTACCAAAAACGATCAAGGTTTGCTTACCCAAATCAAAGCTCAAAGATTTGAATTGAAAACCCTAACTTTTCTCTCCCTTTTGCTGTGTGAAGAAGAAAGAAGAAGAAAAATGGAATGAAAATCAATTTCTTTTCTTTTAATTTTCATTATATAGTAATGACATTTTTGTAATTATTGAGACTTTCATCATTAAGCTTTAATTAATCATTTTTAATCTTAATTAAATCTATTTACAATTAATATAAACCATGCAATCGATTAATTAATATTCATTTGGTTATTTTATTCATTTAGTCCTTCTAATTAAACATCTATACTTTTACCCTTTTTATGATTTAGTCCTTTCTATTCAAATGACTATTTATTCTATGAAATTTTCAAATCATAATTTCATACGATGCATATATCACTAGAAATATTCAAAATAAATAAATTTACGACTCAAGTCATCGGAGTTGTGGTCCCGAAACCACTGTTTCTAACACCACTGAAAATTGGGCTGTTACAACTCTCCCTCCTTAAGGAAATTTCGTCCCAAAATTTCTTACCGGTAAACAAGTTAGGATACTGTGATCTCATTGAAGCCTCTGTCTCCCAAGTGGCTTCTTCTAACCTGTGACGATTACACAATACTTTCACTAAGGGTACTCTCTTGTTCCTCAGTTCTCTTACTTCGCTAAATAGTATTTTAACAGGTTCTTTTGAATATGACAAATATGGCTGAATCTCAACTTCCATAGGTGTAATTACATGTGAGGGATCTGATCTGTACCATCTCAGCATGGAAACATGAAATACATTATAGATCTTCTCCAATTCTAGCGGTAAAGTTAATTTATATGCTACAGGACCAACCCGTTCTATGATCTCATACGGCCCAATAAATCGTGGACTTAACTTTCCCTTTTGGCTGAACCGTAGCACCTTTTTCCAAGGTGAAACTCTCAGGAAAACTCTGTCTCCTACAGCAAATTTTATATCCTTCCTTTTAAGATCTGCGTACGACTTCTGTCGATCAGATGCTACTTTCAAATAATTACGAATTACCCGCACTTTGTCCTTAGTTTCATGAACTAAATCAGTTCCAATCAACTTAGACTCGTTAAATTCTGACCAGTACAGAGGTGTCCTGTACTTCCGACCATATAATGCTTCGAATGGTGCCATTTTAATACTAGATTGGTAGTTGTTATTATATGCAAACTCTACCAACGGGATATACTTTTCCCAGCTTCCTTCAAACTCAAGTGTACAACATCGTAGCATATCCTCAAGAATCTATATCACTCACTCTGACTGACCATTCATTTACGGATGATATGCAGTACTAAAATTTAACCTGGTCCCTAGGGTTTCCTATAGCTTACCCCAAAATCTCAATGTAAAGTGTGGATCCCTATCGGAGATGATAAAGGCTGGTACCCCGTGCAGTCAAACTATTTCAGACATGTATAGCTCGGCTATTCTCTCAAGTGTATAATCTACTCAAATGGGGATGAAATGAGCGGACTTCGTCAATCTGTCTAGAATTACCCAAATTGAATCTTTCTTTCTCGGTGTTACCAGAAGTCCTGTGACAAAATCCATTGTGACTCGTTCCCATTTTCACTCCGGGATGGAAATCGACTGTAGTAACCCAGATGGCACCTGCTGTTCGGCTTTCACTTGCTGACATATAAGACATCTAGTCACAAACTCTGAAATCTCTCGTTTCATACCTGACCACCAATACAATTTCTTCAGGTCATTATACATTTTCAAACTTCCTAGGTCTATGGAATAAATGCTACTGTTAGCCTCTGTCAGAATGTCTTGTTTCAAATTCAAATCATTTGGGATACATACCCTGCCCCTGTAATACAACATACCCTCTATATTAATTATAAACCCTGCAATAGCATCATCCTGTACATGCTCCCTTTTAACCATAAGCTTTGGATCCTTTCTCTACAATTCGTGAATCTGCTGTAGAAATAACGGCCTCGTTCTAAGCTCTACAGTGATAGAACCGTCATCTTTTAATGATATATGGGCATTCATTACTCTCAAAGCAAACATCGATTTCTGACCTAGAGCATCAGCTATAACATTGGCTTTACCCGGATGATAATCGATCACAAGGTCATAGTCTTTTAACAGCTCTAACTATCGGCGTTATCGTAGATTCAACTCCTTCTGTGTCATCAGATATCTCAAACTCTTGTGATCTGTAAATATATGGCATTTTCCCCAAAGAGGTAATGTCTTCAAATCTTCAATGTAAAAAATACGGCAGCTAACTCCAGATCGTGAGTCAGTTAGTTCTTTTCATGTGGTTTTAACTGTCGAGAAGCGTAAGCTATCACTTTCCTATCTTGCATCAAAACACACCCCAATCTGCTTAAAGATGCGTCACTGTAGACAATGAACTCTTTTCCCGTCTCTGGTTGTGTTAAGACTGGATCTGTCCGCAAGCTGTAATGTTATCGTAGTGGGCTTCATAGATCCAATTCCTAATTTCTTGAAAGTGTTAACGGCATGAGGTTAATACTAACTCCTAAATCACATAAAGCTTTACCTAGGTAGTAGTTTCCAATGGAGCATGGAATCGTGAAACTGCCAGGGTCTTTCATATTTGGAGGTAACTTGTTTGTTAGCACAGCGCTGCACCCCTCTGTTAGCGCAATCGTCTCGATATCGGTAAGCTTTTTCTTCTTCGACAATAGCTCCTTCATAAATTTCTCATAGTTGGGGATCTGCACAAGAGCATCAACTAGAGGTATGTTAATGTGTAATTGCTTCAAGGTAGAGACAAACTTCTGATAATCTTTGTCATGATTTTCTCCTTGAATCTCTATGAAAATGGCAAAGGTATATTGTCAGTGGGTTGTCGTAAAGTATTTGGCTGCATCGACATGGGCAATTGCGTCGACATCTTTGTTGGTCGAATTGTAGGCATAGGAGTGAATACAGGTGGCTCCTCTTCATTTATTTTTGTTGGATCTTCTTCATAGGAAACTTCTTTTTGTTGCTTTGGTTCAGATGCGTCGACATGTACTAGGTTGGAACTATTGGTTAGCTCAGTAGTTTGGTTTCAACTTCTCAGCGTGATAGCCTTACAATGCTCCTTCCCCTTTTGAGTCAGATTTTCAATGTCATTGGGCAAAGTACCAAGTGACCTTGTGCTCATGTTAGAAGCCAGTTTTCCTAGCTGAGCTTCCAACGCTCGGATAGAAGAATAATTGCCTTGAACGATTACTTCTGTTCTCGCTATATGCTCTCGCATCAATGCTTCAAGAGTAGCCAACAGATTTGCTCTTAGTTGAGAATATTGCTGTTGTTGTTGTTGATGTTGTACTTGCATATTTGGCATCAAATTCTGTTGTGGCGGTATTCAAGCTTGTGGCTGCAGTTTGTTATATGACTGCATCTGATTTTGTGATCGCATCTGGTCCGATTGTGCATGCATTTGCAAATTGTGATTATAATTCTACTGTTGCTAGTTGTTGTTGTAACCTTGTATAAAATTCCCTTGAGTTAAGGAATTTCCATATCTGAATGTGGGCGCATTCTGGCTCTCCCAAGGTTGTTGTGTATGATTAGAATTACTGTACGAGTTACCATAGGAATTTCCTCTGATGTTGTTGACGTAGAATGTGTTCTCAGCATGTTATGGATAATCCTCATAATTATGGTTGTCGCTGTAAATTTCACAGGAAAATGTCGGGACTTAAATATGTTGGGCTACTTGAATAGGGGCAACATAACTCATCCCCTTCATGTTTTTAATCATGTTTGCCAACGAGGATACCTGTGCACTCAAAGCTAGTATAGCATCTAATTCCATAACACCAAGATTAGTTTTTACCTGAGCAGAACGAAAAATTGGATATTAATATTCATTTTGTGCAATTCTCTCTAATATTCGTACGGCTTCATTGTAGGTGCAATCCAACAATGGACCATTAGCAGACGCATCGACAAGATTCCTTGTCTGCACATTCAACCCATTGAAGAAGATCTCGATTTGAGTCTCCTATTGGATTCCATGCATAGGACAACGTCTAAGCAAAGTCTTGTAATGTTCTCACGTAATGTGTAAATTCTCATCATCCAGTTGATGATATGCCATGATATCATTCCGCAATCTAGCATTCATTGTCAGTGGATTAAATCGCAAAACAAACTATGTTGCTGGCACATTCCAAGAAGTAATGGATCCAGCCGGTAAACCAAGGAACCACATTCTTTCCCTTCCTTGCAAAGAATAAGGGAATAGCTATATCTTCAAGGTGTCATCAGGAACACCATGTTGACTAACAGAAGCACATATGAGCATAAACGATTTGAGATGCTCCCTAGCATCTTCATGGGGTAAACCTGTATATTGTCCATTTGAATTCAGCATTTGAAACATAATCGGTTTTAATTCAAAATTATCAGCTTGTATTGTCGGTCTAACAACCCCTGGCTGTAAATCATCGAGCACAAGAACAACGAAATCTCTAATTGTCCTGTCTGGGATTTGCTCCACTTGTGGCAGCAGTGGTGGTATATTATTAACTCTTTGTGGCTGGATTGGAGGAACTACATTTTTTGGCAGCATTAGTGGTAGATCATTGTTGTTTCCAACCATTTTCTTTTACTCTTGCTTCCTCCTTCGAATAGTCCGTTCAAGTTCTGGATCAGAGCTCACAATATCCTTAGGATTTCTCCTTGTGAACATGAAACTCCTAAAGAATTTGAGAAAGAATAAAAAGTTAAACAGATTAGTAAAAATAAAAGTTAAGTCAGAAAAAATAATTGCAACAACAAAAATGAACATCAAACAAACGTCATCCCCAATAACGGCACCAAAACTTGATCGGCCTGTAAACGTCACAACATTTAAGTGCAAGCAGACACTTGTCGATGTAAGTATAGTTGATAGATTTGCTCTATTGGATATTGATCTCATGAGGATAGAGTTCTTGATGTTTAATTCTCAAAGCAACTAAAGTTAAAATTAGAGGAATTGCTACTAAGAATGTCATCGTAACTAAATTAGATCTGCACAGCTAAAATAGTTAATTTGTCAAAGCAAATATAAAATAAATTGTCACAACAAATTAAGATAAAAAGAATAGTTGTTGAGATGTTTGTAAAAGTAAATTCAAAAAATTAAAAGATATGATCAAGTGTAAGAACTGGAGAGGATCACTGACTTCACAAGTCGCAATGCTAAATGTGGCTGCAAGGTAACAAATAGATGAATTGTCGCTGCAATTATGCTTCATTGAGATCTTACTACTATCACTTCCTGTATTTAACAAAGACCCAAATGCTAGTAATTATCACACCTTCTAGTGCTGGTAATGCTTTGCACTTAAGAACAAGTGGCCAGAATTCCTTCTTAGCCTCAAGCAACTTCCGTTGTCTTGCTTGTTAATCTAACTTGTCACCGCACCTTCCAGTGACTGTGACTGTAATCGCACTTCCGTGGTCAAAATAGTTAAATCCAAATATAAAGAGATAAGGAGAATAGAGTAGAAATCAAATTAGATCTAACTTCAAATGGTACTTCCATACTTAATTGATAATCAATAGTATTCATCCACAATTAAGAGGTATCAAAGAATAAAGTACAAGAACTATTTTGTGACAGCTCCTCTTGCACCGCAGATAGGCACTTCTCGTCAGAAGTCTTGCTCCTTTGCTCGTCAGATCACCTTCCTCCAAAACTCAAGCTTCCATGCAGCTTGCTTAAAGATTTGAGAAATTTTGCAGAGTTTAATTCTTCACCACTTGATATCTATTTTCTTCCTTTCCCTCCTATTTATAAGATCTGGAAATTTACAGCTCTCCTACCTTTTCAGATCTAACCATTTTGGCAGTTGTACAAGTTGGTTAATTCCAGCTGTGTACTCACGCAGATCTAGTGTGTTCATCAGGCATCTGCAGGTTGTCACCGCATCTCTAGGCGCAATCTATGATCTTTTCTTGAGTGACAACTTAGCATTCTCCTCCGTTGGTGCTTCCAAGTATGTTTGTAGCGTGAATTCACTTGTACGAGGTGAAGGTATCTTTGAGGTGACATCTTTGGCCACAATTCCAAGTTAAATTTATGGCTGCATCTTTGAATGCTTTCTAGCACTGATCTTCCGAGGTGGATCTCTGTGCTTAAAATTTCAGACGCAAAACTTATGCTGCATACGACGACATTAGTAACACAAAAGAGGCTAAAATGAAAAGAATTAAAGCCATACAATACTAAGTTAGAAAATGCAAACACTAAATATGAAATGTTTAACATGCATACTAAATATGATACAAAAGAAACAATTGCTACACAAGTTTTAAGGAGAAAATAAGTGTCATTTCTAATGCTATCACCGACCTTCGTAATGAAGTCGGTGTGATCACCGTCTCTCTCTGTCTCTTCTTCCCTTTCTTAATTTGCTTGGCACGAAGCTCAACATACTATTGGAAGAGAGTATCACCAATGATGCTCCTTGAAAGCTTCAAGGACTGTTCAGTAGATGTCATGGGCACACCTGCCCTTTTGTACAGAGCTATAATTAGGTGGGGAAAGAACAATCCCACTCTTTGGCTTCCTACACACCTACTCATGTTGTGTTGGATCCATTTACCTATGTAAACCTAGTTGTAACACCCTAGGAATTTTGTTTAGGGATTAAAGTGTGGTAAGTGTTAAATTTTTGGTTAATTTTTTTGAAACCCTAGTAGACTATAGGGACCCTTGGTGAAATAACCCAAATTGTTTGGGTATTTAAGCACCTTAATTGCACTTTTTGAACCCTTTCCTCTTTATTTTTTGGCTCTGCCGTTTTGCTTCTCCTTTAAGCCTCTCATCTTTCCTTTCTCTTTTCTTTTTCTCATTCATTTCTTATTTCTTTCTCTTTTCTTTTCTATTTTCTTCCTCTTTTAATCACACTTTTAAGTCTTCAAATCTACTGTCGCCATTCGTGCGTGTTAACAAGGGACTTTCGGCTTTTGTTCCTCTTTACTTCGTTGCGTTTCGTCGTTTAGAACCTTGGTAAGTTTGAGAAATTATGATTGTGGACTGTTTTGGAGTTGTTGGTGTGTTGTTCATGGTGGTCGGACGTCCCTTGCAAAGTCGGGGAGTGGGCGGGGCCGAAATCGGGAAAATGGGAGTTGTTGCAGCCCTTAATTTTTGCCTTGCTTCTTTGTGGGCATTGTTGCAAATCTGGTGGGCAATTCTTTTGCCAAACTTTATCAAATCCCTTATTACCCAAACCAACCCAATAACTTTATTTCCTTAAAAACCCATTAAGCCCAAATCCTATTTAAACCAAACCCACATTCATTTAAACCAAACCCAAATTCATTTAAACCAAACCCATTTGAACCAAACCAAATGAACCAAGTTCAATCCAAACCAAGTCAAACCATTGACCGATGTTGACTGGCATTGACCGACGTTGACCGGTGTTGATTGATCGTTGATCGTTGACCGTTGACTTTGATCGTTGACCGTTGACTTTTTCGAAAAACCCTATCTTGCCATTTTTCGACGTCCTAAGTCCGTTTTCGCTGTTCGTTTTGCTAAATTTTGACCTGAAAGTCTCGTTTTTGATGTCTTAAATTAAAATGTGTACTTTACAATATTTTAGAGTTTTAATTTGAGTGGTACTGATATTAAGTATTCGTATTTAGGTGATCACGAGTCCGAGGCAGACGATTTACCTCCTCCTGCTGTTCAACCCGTTCCTGCATCGGTTCCGAGAGCTACTCGTAAGTTATTTTAGTTTAATTTTGTGTTTAAGTGGTGGCTAGGTTGTAATAATTTTTAGTTGTATTCGTAGGATCTAATTCCGTTAGACCGGGAACTCGTACTGTGCGTGGTGGACGACCTCCTCGTCGCTAGAGTTTTAATTGCTTGAGGTGTGTTTCTAATTGTAATTTACTCTAATGTTTGTGATGATACTGAGGTTATGTGATTTTATGCTGATTGAGATGATTGTGCTGTGATAAAAATAATTAATGGTATGATTAATTAAGTTGTGCAAGTGTATGATGCTAATGTCATGCATACATTTATAATTTTACATTGAGCATGTGACAGATAATTAATGTACTATGCTTACAGGGGTTGTGATATGTGCAACATTAATTGAGCTTGAGATTGGGAAAAATATGAATATTTGATAAGCATATGATCATACCATTGTGTGTTCATGGGGTGGGATTGTAAGGTGGAAGAAGTGGTTATCATTCCTTTTAAGGTTGATACTAAAACCACACTATGATTGGTGACGTTGGCTGGGAAAGGGTTCTGGGGAACCTTTTCATTGTGTTGGTGTGATGAAGTATGGGTACATTGCATTGTGCTTGTGTGTGCAGTATGATTTGTGGTTACTCTTTCGTGTTTAAAATTGATATGTTGATGTATTCTAGCATTAGGTTGTATTTACTTTAGAGACACACTGGGCTTTATAGCTCATACCTCCACAGTTTCATTTCAGGTTTTCGGATATTAGGTGACTTGGTACCCGGAGGCTTAATTACAAAATTTAGAATATTCTATTCTATTTTATTATTATTATTATTATTATTTTGGGATGTAAATATAATTTATTTTTGGAATTTTGGGTATTTTGTTCTTTGAGGTTTAATTAATTTATTTTATTATTAATTATAGATTTAAAGTTTTATTTATGAATATTTATATGTATTTCTGAGGATGAGTTTGAGTTGTCAAGTCAGAGTGTGGGTAAATTACTTAAATAATCCTCTAGATTCGATCGTATCTTTTGGGCCGGGTTTAGGGGGTTACATTTAGTGGTATCAGACCCAAGTTCAACCCACGGACTGTGAAGCTCTCCAGGCTTGTTTTTGAAAATTTTTGGGGTTAAATAGGGATTTTAGATAAATTGACGAGTTTTTATAATTTATGTTATATATATACATGCGATTTATTCTAAACCTCCGGTACCGATTCTTACTTTAGTACTCTTATTAATGTAGATAAATAGTATGCCACCACGTAGGAGTGCTAGACTTACGACTGGTCGTGGCCAAGGTCGAGGCCGGGGCCGTACTGCTAGGGCCGTTAGTGACCCTACCCCTATGTTCGAGCCTGAGACAAATGTAGATGAGTTGCCTCACGTTACTGAGGATGAGCTGCCCATGGGTGCTGAGGGACAGCCAGCTGTTGGTGGAGATATACCAGCTGAGGGGACTCCTGTTGAGGATGTGTCTGATACAGGGGATAGTGAGACCGTGGAGTTAGACAGTGCCACGGTTAATCGAGAGTTACTGAGATTGCTTCGGGGATCCACTGGGGGTCATTCTGAGGGTCCGAGGAGGCCTATTTCTGCTGATTTTATTGCGGCTGGGATGAAAGTGTTTGAGGGTAGGACTGGTACAGATCCTTCAGTTGCTGAGTATTGGCTGAAGGATTTACAGAGGTTATTTATAGAGATGAACTACCCTACTGGACAGAAAGTTAGAGCTGTTGTTTCTTTACTGTGGGGTGAGGCTCAAAATTGGTGGGACACTGTGGAAGAGTCTACTCCTACTGGTCAGGTTACATGGGAATTTTTCAGGGAGGCGTTTCAGGATCGTTATGTCGGTGAGGAGTTTCTCGACAAGTGTAGAGAGGATTTTATGAACTTGAGACAGGGGGACATGTCCGTTAACGATTATGAGATAGAGTTTTTGAGGTTGGTTCGATATGCATCTGGGCTTGTAAGAAATGAAAAAGAGAAATGTGACTGGTTTAGGAAGGGACTACGACTTTCACTTCAGGCTGGGGTCAACATGCATCATGACAGGGTATTCAGTGACCTGGTTAGTCGAGCTAGATCAGCCGAGAGTTTGGAGGCTCGTACTAAGGCTCAGCGGATTCAGGACAGAGAGCGTAGCAAAAAGACAGTGGGTGCTTCAATTCAGCCAGTTACGAGTGGACTTTCTACTAAGAGACCTAGGGAGGAGACAGCTCAGCCTAGTTATCCGAGGGTGAGACCTACAGTTTCGACAGTTCCGACAGGTAGTGTTGGTGGTTCTTCTGGACCTCGTCCCATGCATCTATGTTCTTACTGCAATAAAAGGCATGGTGGTGAATATTGGAGGAAAATTGGGGCTTGTTTTAGATGTGGATCGCAGGAGCATTTTTTTAAAGATTGTCCCCACCCTCCTACTGAATCGTTTATGCAGAGTCAGACTCAGGCTTCGGTTCAGACTCCTTTTAGGGGCAGAGGGCAGGTCGGGCCGATTACTTTGGGTTCAACTGCTAGAGGTAGACCGGTTTAGAGTGGAGGCACTTCTAAATCTGGGGCGAGACAGCCTGGGTTGGTTTATGCTACTAGAAGATATGAGGATCATGATGAGCCCGATGTGATAGCATGTACTTTTTCAGTTCATTCCATTCCATATTTTGCTTTGCTTGATAATGGTTCGACCCATTCCTATGTGGCTAGTGCTGTGTTTTGGGGTCTTAAGATTACTTCTGAGAATGTTGAGTTTGTGGTAATTGTTCAAAGTCCGGTGGGTAACTCTGTGGAGGTCACTAAAATATACCGTAACTGTCCTTTGGAGATTCAAGGGGAAATCTTTTCTGCTGATTTATTGGAGTTGCCTTTCAATGAATTTGACCTTATACTGGGTATGGATTGGCTTTCAAAGCACCAAGTCAATTTGGATTATGAGAAGAAAAGGGCAACTCTGAGAACTTCGGATGATCGACAGATAACCCTGATTAGTGAGCGTAGAGGGTTTCTATCCAATGTGATCTTAGCTCTTAAAGCCGAAAAGTTGATTAGAAAGGGGTCCATTGCTTATTTGGCTTATATTCTGGATTCAAGGCAATCTGAATCTGGGATTGATAAAATTCGAGTGGTGAAAGACTTTTTCGATATGTTTCCAGAAGAATTACCTGGGGTGCCACCTAAGCGTGATGAGGTGGAGTTTGGCATAGAGGTCTATCCTGCCACGACTCCTGTGTCTATGGCACCTTATAGAATGGCACCTAAGGAACTCAAAGAGTTAAAGGTGCAGTTGCAAGAGCTGTTGGATAAGGGTTTTATTCGACCAAGTGTTTCACCTTGGGGAGCTCCGGTTCTGTTTGTGAAAAAGAAGGATGGAACACTTCGGTTGTGCATCGACTATCGGAAATTGAATAAGCTAACGATTAAGAATAAGTACCCCTTACCTCGTATTGATGACCTATTTGATCAGTTTCGTGGAGCTACCGTGTTTTCTAAGATTGATTTGAGGTCTGGGTACTATCATCTCAGGGTGAAAGATGCAGATGTGTTCAAGACAGCTTTTCAAACTCGCTATGGGCATTATGATTTCTTGGTAATGCCTTTTGGGTTAACTAATGCCCCTGTTGCTTTTATGGACATGATGAATAGGGTGTTTCAACCCTACTTGGATCAATTTGTGGTGGTGTTCATAGATGACATTTTGGTATACTCTAAGTCTGAGGCGGAGCATGAAGAGCATCTCAGGGTGGTTCTGTAAACTTTAAGAGAGAAGCAGCTTTTTGCTAAGTTCAGCAAGTGCGAATTTTGGGTGTCGGAGGTGATGTTTTTGGGTCATATTGTTTCTGCTGAGGGTATTCGTGTGGATCCAAAGAAGATTGAGGCTGTTATGGGCTAGAAGCAACTTAAGAATGTTTCTGAAATTCGTAGTTTCTTGGGTTTGGCTGGTTATTATCGGAGGTTTGTTGAAGGATTTTCAATTATTGCGGCACCTCTGACTAAGCTTCTGAGGAAGAGTGTTCCATTTGTTTGGACTGAGGCTCAAGAGGCTAGTTTTGAGAAACTAAAGTCTGTGTTGACTCAAGCACCAGTTCTGATCCAACCTAAGTCAAGGAAAGCTTACACGGTTTACAGTGATGCTTCTCGCACTGGATTGGGATGTGTGTTAATGCAAGAGGGAAAGGTTGCTTCTCACACTGGATTGGGATGTGTGTTAATGCAAGAGGGAAAGGTTGTGGCTTATGCCTCTCGTCAGTTGAAACCGTATGAGATTAAGTACCCTACTCACGATCTCGAGCTTGCTACGGTGATCTTCGCTCTTAAAATTTGAAGGCATTATCTTTATGGGGAGAAGTGTTATATCTTCACTGATCATAAGAGCTTGAAGTACTTGCTTACTCAGAAGGAGCTTAACTTGAGGCAACGTCGTTGGTTGGAGTTACTTAAGGACTATGACTGTGAGATTGAGTATCACCCTTGTAAGGCTAATGTGGTTGTCGATGCCTTAAGTCGTAGTGCTATAACTGAGTTGAGGGCATTGTTTTCCAGGATGAGTTTGTTTGAGGATGGCAGTCTTTTGGCTGAACTTCGAGTTATTCCTACTTTACTCTCGGAGATTAAGTCTGAGCAAGCCAATGATCCTTATCTAAAGCACCGTATGAGGGAGGTAATAGAGGGTACGTCTGTGGATTTCGCCATGGATCAGAATGGGT
Organism: Gossypioides kirkii; assembly: GCA_005610355.1. Lineage (NCBI taxonomy): Eukaryota > Viridiplantae > Streptophyta > Magnoliopsida > Malvales > Malvaceae > Gossypioides > Gossypioides kirkii. The sequence goes on along the minus strand of CP032247.1, from coordinate 39,455,770 downwards.
TATTATGTTTTCGGGGTCGGTACTGTGTTCCGAGGAATTCTGAGATTAAGCAGACTATTCTCCGTGAGGCTCATGATAGCCCTTATTCCATGCATCCTGACGAAGATAAGATGTATAAAAACCTTCGTGACAGGTATTAGTGGAAGGGTTTGAAAAGGGATGTGGTGGATTTTGTGCCAAAATGTCTAACGTGCCAGAAAGTTAAGGCCGAGCATCAGTGTCCTTCGGGGTTACTATAACCGATTGAGATTCCTCAGTAGAAGTGGAAAAGGGTGACTATGGACTTTGTGAGTGGTTTGCCCTTAACACCGTCCAAGAAAGACTCTGTGTGGGTGGTTGTGGACCGACTCACTAAGACTGCGCATTTCATTCCGGTGAGGGTTGATTATCCCTTGAGTAAGTTAGCTCGGCTTTACATCTCGGAGATAGTTCGTCTTCATGGGGTACCGTTATCCATCATCTCTGAACGAGATCCGAGGTTTACTTCGAGATTTTGGGAATCGTTATACCGTGCTTTGGGAACTCGATTAAACTTCAACATTGCTTACCATCCGCAGACTGATGGTCAATCTGAACGGGTGATCTAAGTCTTGGAGGATATGTTGAGGGGCTGTGTGATTGAGTATCAAGGGAGTTGGGAGGATTTCTTACCACTGGCTGAGTTTGCTTACAATAACAGCTATCAAACCAATATTAAGATGGCTCCTTATGAGGCTTTATATGGGCGCAAGTGTCGTACTCCTATCGGTTGGACTGAGTTGACGGAGCATCGATTGGTGGGATCAGATCTTGTTCGCGAGTCTGAGGAAACGGTTAAGTTGATTCGTGAGAGACTTAAGGTTGCTTTTGACCGGCAGAAGTCTTATGCTGACTTGAAGCGTCGAGATATTGAGTTCAATGTTGGAGACGAGGTGTTCTTGAAAGTGTCTCCATGGAAGAAGGTGCTTAGATTTGGGCGAAAGGGCAAGTTGAGTCCTCGTTTCATCGGCCCTTACCGGGTACTTCGTCGCGTGGGACCAGTTGCCTATCAGCTTAAGTTGCCACCTGAGCTTGAGAGGATTCATGATGTTTTCCATGTTTCCATGTTGAGACGTTATCGATCGGACCCGACTCACATTGTGCCTGTTGAGGAGATTGAGGTTCGTCCAGACTTGAGTTTTGAGGAGGAATCGATTGAGATTATTGCTCAGGATGAAAAAGTGCTTAGGAGGAAGACCATTAAGATGGTTAAGGTCTTGTGGCGCAACCATGGCTATGAGGAGGCTACTTGGGAGCCCAAATCCATCATCAAGGCCCAGTATCAACATCTTTTTGGTCCAGGTAAATTTCGAGGACGAAATTTTCTTTTAAGGGGGGAGAGTTGTAACACCCTAGGAATTTTGTTTAGGGATTAAAGTGTGGTAAGTATTAAATTTTTGGTTAATTTTTTTGAAACCCTAGTAGACTATAGGGACCCTTGGTGAAATAACCCAAATTGTTTGGGTATTTAAGCACCTTAATTGCACTTTTTGAACCCTTTCCTCTTTATTTTTTGGCTCTGCCGTTTTGCTTCTCCTTTAAGCCTCTCATCTTTCCTTTCTCTTTTCTTTTTCTCATTCATTTCTTATTTCTTTCTCTTTTCTTTTCTATTTTCTTCCTCTTTTAATCACACTTTTAAGTCTTCAAATCTACAGTCGCCATTCGTGCGTGTTAACAAGGGACTTTCGGCTTTTGTTCCTCCTTGCTTCGCTGCGTTTCGTCGTTTAGAACCTTGGTAAGTTTGAGAAATTATGATTGTGGACTGTTTTGGAGTTGTTGGTGTGTTGTTCATGGTGGTCGGACGTCCCTTGCAAAGTCGGGGAGTGGGCGGGGTCGAAATCAGGAAAATGGGAGTTGTTGCAGCCCTTAATTTTTGCCTTGCTTCTTTGTGGGCAATGTTGCAAATCTGGTGGGCAATTCTTTTGCCAAACTTTATCCAATCCCTTATTACCCAAACCAACCCAATAACTTTATTTCCTTAAAAACCCATTAAGCCCAAATCCTATTTAAACCAAACCCACATTCATTTAAACCAAACCCATTTGAACCAAACCAAATGAACCAAGTTCAATCCAAACCAAGTCAAACCATTGACCGATGTTGACTGGCATTGACCGACGTTGACCGGTGTTGATTGATCGTTGACCGTTGACCGTTGACTTTGATCGTTGACCGTTGACTTTTTCAAAAAACCCTATCCTGCCATTTTTCGACGTCCTGAGTCCGTTTTCGCTATTCGTTTTGCCAAATTTCGACCTGAAAGTCTCGTTTTTGATGTCTTAAATTAAAATGTGTACTTTACAATATTTTAGAGTTTTAATTTGAGTGGTACTGATATTAAGTATTCGTATTTAGGTGATCACGAGTCCGAGGCAGACGATTTACCTCCTCCTGCTGTTCAACCCGTTCCTGCATCGGTTCCGAGAGCTACTCGTAAGTTATTTTAGTTTAATTTTGTGTTTAAGTGGTGGCTAGGTTGTAATAATTTTTAGTTGTATTCGTAGGATCTAATTCCGTTAGACCGGGAACTCGTACTGTGCGTGGTGGACGACCTCCTCGTCGCTAGAGTTTTAATTGCTTGAGGTGTGTTTCTAATTGTAATTTACTCTAATGTTTGTGATGATACTGAGGTTATGTGATTTTATGCTGATTGAGATGATTGTGCTGTGATAAAAATAATTAATGGTATGATTAATTAAGTTGTGCAAGTGTATGATGCTAATGTCATGCATACATTTATAATTTTACATTGAGCATGTGACAGATAATTAATGTACTATGCTTACAGGGGTTGTGATATGTGCAACATTAATTGAGCTTGAGATTGGGAAAAATATGAATATTTGATAAGCATATGATCATAACATTGTGTGTTCATGGGGTGGGATTGTAAGGTGGAAGAAGTGGTTATCATTCCTTTTAAGGTTGATACTAAAACCACACTATGATTGGTGACGTTGGCTGGGAAAGGGTTCTGGGGAACCTTTTCATTGTGTTGGTGTGATGAAGTATGGGTACATTGCATTGTGCTTGTGTGTGCAGTATGATTTGTGGTTACTCTTTCGTGTTTAAAATTGATATGTTGATGTATTCTAGCATTAGGTTGTATTTACTTTAGAGACATTCTAGTATTAGGTGACTTGGTACCCGGAGGCTTAATTACAAAATTTAGAATATTCTATTCTATTTTATTATTATTATTATTATTTTGGGATGTAAATATAATTTATTTTGGGAATTTTGGGTATTTTGTTCTTTGAGGTTTAATTAATTTATTTTATTATTAATTATAGATTTAAAGTTTTATTTATGAATATTTATATGTATTTCTGAGGATGAGTTTGAGTTGTCAAGTCAGAGTGTGGGTAAATTACTTAAATAATCCTCTAGATTCGATCGTATCTTTTGGGCCGGGTTTAGGGGGTTACATACTCTTTCTACAAAATTGCAAATAATGATACCGTTTGAAAGGTATTGCCATTAGAAACATTTAAAGCATGTATAATATGGGTGCATACAAATTGAATCTACATCTTTGCTTCAGGAAACATAATGGCTTGATTAAATGTAGGAATACTAGTGTCTAGCCTAAATTTCCACTCACCACTCCCCTCAATGAGGTAGTTTATCACATGATTCATATTTATGTCTTTAAAGTATTCCAAATCAATTTGGTCTAAGAAATCCTGTTCATAGTATGGAGCATCGAAAAAATTGAAAATTACCTTAGGGGTGACTTTACCACTAGCTCCTCTCACCACTATCGTATCCCATGTGATCTCATCATTAGTTCTAGATATATGATCTCTTAATGAAGCCTAGAATTCTTGAACTACTAGGACTACTGCTAATTCTTTGGGAATCGTCCAAAATCTTTCCTACCTATGGTATCGAACTAGCGGTTATATTTCCTTACAAAGGACCATCAACAAATCAAATCCCCTTTCTTGAATAAATGTTTTCCCTTGAAGTTCATTGAAATATTTTTTAAGATTTTCATTTACAAATCATGAAGGGGTTGGATCCGTTGACGGTTTCGGTTCAATGGTTCACCTAATCTTTCTAGGAGGCATTGTAAATATAAGAAATCAAGAATTTTGTAAAGTTTAAGAACCCTTAACTTGAGTTGGTGTGGTTTCTCTTGCTCTCAATGTTCATCCTTACTTCGTGAGATTGACAAAATCTGAATGGCAATAACAAGTGGAGGGATTTTTAAGGTTTTAGAAGACTTAGTAAAGATTAAGAGGTAATATAAAGTTAACAATGTGTGTTAGTATTTGTAATGAGTAAAAATTAGGGTTTTAAAGGTGTTAAAAGCAAAAAAAATAAGGGGTTAGTCACCGGGTTACGCAGTTGGGTCGAGTTGACCCTGCAAAAATTACAGTCGATATCGTGACATAGAGATATGAAGTTGCAACATCCCCATTAGACCTGTTGTGTCATGACACGGAGATCCTGCATTACGACGTCTCTCAGTTTCGAAATGTTTCCAATGTGCCACCTTCATCGTGACATCGTAATCAGTTTCAACTTTTTCCAATCTGCTACCTTTGTCGTAACATAGAAAGTGGTGTGTCATGACGTTCCCCTATTTCCTATTAATTTCTAAAAGAAAAATTCTTAGAATTATTTTCAATAATATACAAAAGCGAAATGATGACATTCAACCTTTACATTTTACTACCGGACTCATTTGGCAGTCTTACCCTCGTTGATTTGCTCCATGGTTTCTCTGATTCATCCACCTTCCGTTATTTCATTCCATCCTTCTTAACCTATCCTTTTCTTTAAATCGATTGAGTCTTTCTTTGTTCATAAAATGGGTTTTACTGTGTCCTTTATTCTCTCTCATAACAAGTAGATTACATATTTCCCTTCGATCCTTGTTTTCGTCTAACTTATCCCCACATTTAAAGGTCTCTATCTCCCCATTAATCTCATCATTAACTTGTTCGGGTTCAAGTCAATGGTGGATCTGGATGTGGCTAGAAAAGGTCTTCCTAGCAAGATTGGTATATCCTTATCTTCCTCAAAATCAAAAACCACGAAATCTGCAGGGATAATGAAGTCTCTGACTTGTACTAACACATCCTCTAGGATCCCCTTAGATTGCACAAACGATCTATCTTCCAATTAAAGAGATACTTGTGTGTTCCTTAAATGTCTAGACCCAAGTTTCTTGAAAATTGAAAGCGACATTAAATTGATATTGGCTTTGAGATCATACAAGGCTTCACTAAACTAGAGATTCCAAATTTTTATAGGAATTGTAAAACTGCCAAGATCCTTCAATTTTTGAGGAATTTTTTTAGAGATAATCACACTACATGATGCATTGAGTTCCACCTATTCACTTACCTTGATTTTTCTACGCTTAGACATGATCTCCTTTAAAAATTTAGCGTACTTTGGGACTTTTTCTATTAATTCAATCAGAGGTAAGTTAACATTTAAGGTTTTAAATGGGTTCAGAAAACTTACAAAGTCGTCATCATGTTTTTTCTTCTTCTCTAGTCTATTAGGGAATGGAACGGTAGAACCTTTATCTTCTTTAGGAATATCATCTTTTTTCTCTGATTTTTTTTCCAACAGTACTTCTTTGGTTAATGTGACTTTAGTGTCATCATCGAAGGGTATCTCTATGATATCATTTGGCTTTTTTTCTCTTTTCCCTCATTAGGTTTTTTTAGGCTACTCAGTACTTTTCCCGATCTAAGTTTAATAACCTTGACATGCTCTTTCCCCTCCCTTTGGGGATTGTTTTCAGTGTTACTAGGGATACCAGTGCCAATCTTCCTTTTAATATCTCCCATCATGCTTATCAATTGGGCCATTTGCTCCACTAATTTTCTCAGGGTTTTGTAAGAGTTAGTGCACTCAGATTGCACTTGCTTTACCTCAGTACGCATAGACTGCATCTCTCCCTCTATTCTATCTAACCTTTGACCACATAAAGTATGGTCACTTTGAACTGTTATCTTCGGTTGCCTTTGTAAAAATGGTGGTTGGTAGTTTGAATTTCTTTGTTGGGTGCTACTATTATTTCCTCCTTGGTTTCCTTCCCATCTTAGATTTGGATGACCCTTCCAACCGAGATTATAGGTATTTGAGTAAGGATTTTTACCCTCATTTCCAACATAATTAACATCCTCGTATTAGTGAAGCAGTGGTAGAGAGGTTTATCATCTAATTGTGACGATAGTGCTCTCGTTGCATATTCGATTCAGTTCAATCTTTCCAACAATTGTTGATACTTGTCATCTTCCAGAATCATTTTGACCAAAGCAAATTTTTCCCATATGTGAACCGTTCAGTCGGCCACTAGCAAGAGTTCATTGCCATGTTCTCAATTAACCCATAAGCATCATTATAAGTTCTATTCATTAGGGCTCTTTTTGCCGCACAATCTAACCTAAATCTGGCAGCTGTATCCAACCCATTATAAAAGGTTTGTAATTGCAACCATTCTGGCAAACTGTGATGTGGGCATTTTTCCAAAAACGTTTTAAAGAGTTCCCATGTTTCATGGAAACCTTCTCCCTCGAATTGCCGAAAAGTTGAAATTTCCTCCTTAATTGGACTATTTTACTAATTGGAAAAAACTTCTGTAAAAATTTTCCTGCGAGCTCGTACCATGTAGTAATAGATCCTGGTGCCTGTGCATCCAACCAAGAAAAAACGTTATCAGTGAGAGAAAATGGAAATAATCTAAGACGAATGGCATCATTGATAACACCATTATATTGGAAAGTATCGCATAATTGTAAAAGCGCTTTAAATGTAAACTAGGATCTTCTACCATGGTGCCTCTAAATTGTAAATTATTTCGGATCATGGCCGGTTTGATCTCAAAAGTATTAGCAACTATTGTTGGTCTACCGATACTCCCTCGTGCTAGATCTATATTGGGTAAAGCATACTCCCTTAATGTTCTTTGCGCCTGTGACATTGGTTCATTTGCTAGGAGTTGTGGTTGTAACATAACGTCTTGAACATTGTTGTCAATAAGATTAATAAGGCGTTCTTCCTGTTCTTCTACTTTCTTAGGCGGTGGTGTATTTTACATCGACTGTTGTGTTCTTCGATTTTGCCTAATAAGTGCTTCGGGGTTAGAGATCGATTTTACCAAGTTTCATTGGCTCCGAGTCATAAACTGAAACTAGATAAAAGAAAATAATAAACAGAAATAAATAATATTAATAATAAAATTTGTATTTATAACCTAAAAATTCCCTAAATATTCTTAATAACATTGAAAAAATTTAAAAATCACTAAAGACGTTGCCTCCCCGGTAACGGCATCAACAACTTGACGACCTCCGAACGCAAAACCGTTCGGCTTGTATTTTGGGCTTGAACAAGTATACGGGTCGAGTTTTAATATAGTTACAACAAAGTAATGAGTACTCTGAGGATCGTACCCAAGGGAGGCGAAGCAATAGTAACTTTAAATACCTGCAAAGAAAAGAAATAATTGGTAATCTTTTTAGGGTTTATAATAGGAAGGAAAAATGAAGCTTTTGGGTTTTAAATTTAAAAGCATAAAATTTAAGCAAAGAAAAGCAAGGGAAAAGATATGAGAAATTCGATAAACAGATTTTTATGGGGGATTAGTTCGCTTCCGTATGATGTTTTCAATCATCGTTTTTGGGGTTTTCATCAATCAACTAGTTGCTACCCTAACAGGATCTTCCGATCATCCACTAATATAACAAGTTAATAAAGACTACTTATCTTCCGATCTCACAGTCTAGATTGGTTTGGGGTAAAGGTGTTCACGAATGGGTAATACCAATTTTGGGTTAATTCCCACCAAAATGACTTCTTTAGGTTGTCAGACCTAGGGTTTGTTTCACGTTCTTCCTTCTCCAAATAATTGATCCGTCGAAAATCTCTTTATCAAATAATCAAATAATCATACTTCCACTCTCTAATCTCCTACAAAGGGATTAGTTCCTCATGGTTTCTTTGCTCATCATAAATTCAATAATAAAGGTAAACATAAAGATCGAAATTGAAAATATGAATTAAAGAAACTAAGAATTGTATAGCAATCTGTTGGGACGAATCCACAACCGTTTATGTGAAGTTACAAATCTTGTTCCCACAAAAACAAAAATGAAAATAAAGAAATGAAAATAACTAAAAGCCTAAATTACAAAGGAAACTAAAACTAAGGAAAGAGATGTGTAAACCTAAGTGCTAAAGGGGCCTATTTATAGCCTTTGGACGACTGTTTTCCTTAAACCTAGGCCAATTGTCATTCTTCGTGTTTAAGTTGTGTTGGAAAGAACAAAATGCCCTTCACTCAGTGTTTTTTTCGCGTTCAGTAGTCGATGTCGCAACACGGCTCCTATGTCGCGACAAAGCAGGCACTTTACTCCTTGGTGTGTTTTCCAAGCATTGTCACGACCTATTATACTCGTGTCGCGACATAGAAGGCAGCTTCGGAATTCTAGAGATTTGGTCCCTATGTTACGACATTGATCATTTAATGTTGTGACATAGTGATCAACTTCATTATTATTCATCTTCTAAAGGTTTTCTATACACTCACAAAGTCCATTAGCCAACCTTGACGCCTCACTCGGTCCTAAAGTCAATAAAAATCACATTTTTACACTTTTTACACATTTTATTCAACATATGAAAACCAAACTAAATCTTAGGCAAAACCTAAGGAAATGCTTAATTTCAAGCTCCTAAAGTGCTAAAACTCGTTTAATCTGCTAGGTCGAATTACAGCAGATCAGATGGGAGATCCCTTTGTCTAGAATCTTCCTTAAAAGATGAGCTTTATTATGAGGGAACACACATTCTAGTTCCAAGAGTGACGATTCAAGTGCCTAAGCCAAAAACGATTTTGGTGGATGAAGTGAAAGAGTTTGATAAGGGAAAGGTTGTCGAAACTGAGGAAGCTCACAAACTCAATCAGCTTCAAGAAACAATGAAAGCAATCGAGGGCTTTGATTCCTTTAGGTCTATGAAAGTGGAGGGATTGTGTCTAATTCCCAACATGGTGGTTCCTCCAAAATTCAAAGTGCTAGAGTTTGAAAAGTTTAATGGAACTAGCTATAAAGTAACTCATATTGTTATGTACTGTTGTAAGAGATGGCAGCACATTCTAGAGATGACAAACTTCTAATGCACTTATTTTAGGACAATCTGACTCAGTCTATCACCCGTTTGTACGTAAAGTTAAAAGGTTATTAGATTCAAACTTGGAGAGAGTTAGCCCAAACTTTCATTGCCTAATACAAGCATATCATGGGTATAACGTTTGATCATTTTACTTTGCAAAATATAGAGAATAAGTCGAATGAATGCTTCAAAGAATATGCTCAAATGTCGAGGGAATTAGTTGCACAGCTTCAACCTCCCCTTAATGAAAAAGAAACAATTGTTTTATTAGTTAGAACATTGAAAGGTGTTGAGTATGACTCATATTTCAGTCAATTTTGAGAAATAATATTTCATTTAAACTCTGTTTATTTGTTTAAATCAAACTCTAATTAGTCTACATTATTTTATTATTATTTGACCTAGAAATTTAGCTTATAAATATGTTCTTTTACAACCTTAGAAAATACACCCATTAGAGATTAGAATTTTTAACACTTTTGGAAAATTATGTTTACGTTTTGAGGGTTCTTTGTTTTCAGGTTTCCGAGATTTAGTTTTTTATCTCAATCTTTTGTACTTTCCGTTTTTTACCATTATAGGAAAATTATCTTCGCCCGTGGTTTTTTATCCTCTTTGGAGGGGTTTTTCAACGTTACATTTGTGTGTTCAATTTCTCAATTTCTTTCGCTATTTTTATTTGTTCGTTGCTTAATCAGGTCAATCCCCTACAAGTAGTATCAGAGCTAATTCAATTTTCTCAGATCAACCTATTCAGAAATGGAAACAACAAGGTTCAACATTGAGAAGTTCGATGGTGTCATAAATTTCAATCTATGGCAAGTTCGGATGATGGCAATTCTAGGTTAGACCGGCCTGAAAAAGGTCGTTATCGGGAAAAAACCCAAGATTGTAGATCAGTTAGAATGGGAAGAGCTTGATGAAAAGGCCTTATCTGCAATCCAATTGTGCCTCGCAAATAGAGTATTGCAGGAGCTATTGATGGAGAAGACCTCAACTTCCTTGTGGAAAAGGTTTGAAACTCTTTATGCGACTAAGTATCTGGCTAACCGCTTAGTGTTGGAACAACGTTTATTTACATTTCGCATGAACGAAGGTGAGCTTCTTAGAGATCACATTAGTCAATTCAATACTCTTTTAAATGATTTAAAAAATGTTAAGGTTAAGATTGACGATGAAGATCAGATTATGCTATTATTGTGTTCTTTACCCCTTTCATATAAGTCTTTCAAGGAGACCCTGATTTATGGTAGAGACAAACTCGTGTTCGAGAATGTGAAGGGTCATTTGTTCAATAAAGACAAACTCGACAATGAGTTTGGCTTGGGTAGCAAGGCAGATAGGTAAGCTTCCGTTTTGGTAGCATTAAAGAAACGAGACAAAAGGTGTCGTTATTGTAGGAAGTTAGGTCATATCAAAGAAGATTGTTATAAACTACAGAATAAAAAGACTACTAAGAGTAACGAGGAAGATGTAGCTTGTGCTAATTTGGCTGAAAAAAGCAGTGATGGTTTCTCGTTAGTGTCAACGAGAGATAGCTCTAAGCTTAGATCCGAGTGGATCCTAGATTCAGCATGTTCTTTCCACATGTGTCCCAACAGAGAATGGTTCTCTACATACAATTCGGTATTAGTTCTGTTAAAATTAGGATGCACGATGGTACGATTAGGTCACACTCAGATGTCAGGTATGTACCTGATTTACGAAAGAATCTTATCTCCTTGAGTATTTTAGACTTGAATGGTTGCAGAATCAACATCAAGACGAGCGGCATTAAGGTGTCTCTTGGGGCTTTAATTTTGTTAAAAGGTAAAAAGATCGGTAGTATTTATATTCTAGAAGGTTCTACTATGATCGATGAACTCGAACGTCCCTCGTCCGTTACGGAGTTGAAGTCAACTCATTTGAAGCGAAGGCAACTTGTTCATAGGAGGGAAAAAGGTATAACTGTTTCGTTGAAGAGAAGTTCTCTTTTGGATGTAGGTTTTGAAAAGTTAGGGCACTGTGATTGTGAAAATCAGACCCGGATTAGTTTTGATTTGACAGTACACAAGTCGAAGGCTAGAAGTCAAGGTGGACCCTTCGTGGGATTCAGCAAAGATAGCATTGTGAAAATACAAGTCAAGGTGGAGATTTGTTGAGTATGACTCATATTTCGGTCAAATTTGAGAAATAATCTTCCAGTTAAACTTTGTTTATTTGTTTCAATCAAACTCTAATTAGTCTAGATTATTTTATTATTATTTGATCTAGGAATTTAGCCTATAAATAGACTCTTTTACAACCTTTTAAAAACATACTCATTAGAGATTAAAACTTCTAACACTTGTGGAGAATTTTCTATTTATGTTTTACAGGTTCTTTGTTTTCGAGTTTTCGGGGTTTATTTTTTTATCTTCATCTTTTGTATTTTTCATTTTTTTGTCATTATAGTAAAATTATCTTTGCCCACTTTTTATCCTCTTTGAAGGGGTTTTTCTATGTTAAATTTCTCAATTTCTTCCGCTATTTTTATTTATTCGTTGCTTAATCAAGTTAATCTCCAACAAAATGAATCTACTATGACTGGATGGTTGGTAATGCAACTAAAAGCTTTTTAGACATGGTTATATCAAGATAAATGATAAAAAATGCCATTAAGAGTGGGAACATGGAAGGAAATGATTCTATGGGATCGAGAAAGAATTCCATCGAAAAGAAGAAAAAGGTTGAGACTCAAATGGTGGGCTAAGGAGGAAATCCCTACCCATATTACCCTTTCCCCCCATTTCGCCCAACAATACACTATTACCCAGCCATTAACATCGTAAACACTCCATAATGCACTTATTGTCCCCTGTACCCATTACAAATCCCAAAGTTCACCCCTTATCACCACTTCTTGTCATACCAACATGATCCCCACTGAACCCAAACCCACTTGTTACTTACCAAAGGCCACCTCATGAAACCCAAACCGTTTTTTATGATCGTAGAGCTCATGTAATCATTGTTCCCAAGATGGTATGACCCTAACGCCTGTTATGGAATTGGAATGTCTAACAAAGAATTAATTAAAGTCTGTTAAGGTGGTTAGATTTGGGAATAGCTAGTGTAACTATTTTTGTTTACAACTAATGTCTACTACATTAAATAGCAGACTAATATCATTGTTTTAATCAAGAGAGTTTTCATGAAATGATTCTTTTCAATCGATTGTTTTCAATTTAAAATCGATTGTTTTGTTGTTTCAATTGATTTTTTTCACTTTACAATGAATTGTTTTCTTGTGTCAATTGAGTGTTTTGCTTTTCAATCGATTGTTTCGCTATCTACCGATACCTCAACATGGCATCAAGAGTTAGGTTTTCTTGCTGCAAAATGTATTTTTTGTTGTAAAACGATTGGAGATTCTTGTAGTTTTTATGGTTCTAGAGATGGTTCCAGGAAACGGAAGTCCACAATGTTCCTCAAACACAAGTGGACACACTAAACCAGGGTTGATGTCTTGTTTTTCCTCCAAGAAGATTCAACACTTCCCAAAGCATGATACTGTCAAAATCAGTGAGTATAACTTTCTCCTATGGAAACATTAGATTCTTTTGATTCTTGAAGGATATGATCTGGAAGGGTATGTTTTAGGCATGGTTAACACTCCTTCACAGTTCTTAGTCAATAATAAGGGTCAATTGGTTGAGAATTTAAAATTTGTAGTCCATAAACAGTAGGACAAACTTTTAGCCCTTTGGTTATTATCCATTGTGACTGATAAAGTTTTTGTGTATCTCACTAGTAACATACTAGTTTTGAAGTATGGACAACCATTAAAAGAAAGTTTACTGCCAAATCGAGCATAAAGATCTCTAGTCTACATCATGCTTTATACTCTTAGAAAAAGGGTCAACTTACTGTAAAAGAACATCTTTTCAATATCAAGAACATTTGTGATAGTTTAATTGCAGCCGGTAGCATGATTTCCGATCAAGAACAGGTCAACATTATCTTGGCAGGTCTCTCGATTGAATATGAGTCTGTACGAGTTGTTACATCAGCAACTCCAATGTCTTTAGATTTGTTAACTAGAATGCTTCTTAATTGTGAAGCTCAACAATTGGAGTTGGTTTCTGATGTTCCCATGCAAGCCAATTTAGTGAGTCAACAGAAAGGTGATGGTGGTGTTCACTCCAAACAGGCATCATCGAACGGCTATTCCAAGACTTATAATCAAGGTTTTAAAAAAATCTCCAAAGGAGGAAATAGAGGCTATTATTGTGGCAGAGGGCATGGAGGTCGATTCTCTCGTTCTCGTATCTAATGTCAATTGTGTAGAAAGTTTGGTCATGTTGTGCAAACCTACTACTATAGGTTTGATGAAAAATTCTCTAGGTATCTGATGTTGATCATGGGTCTTCAATGTTAGTCAACTATCACCATCTCGATAGTCAGCATTGTTCTAGCCAAATGTCTCATTGTTCCTATATGCAACATTGTTATGGTTCTACTATGCTAGTCACACAACAACCATCTCAACTAGGGCACTCTCAGACCGACAGTCTCCAAGGTCACTCCCACACAAGTAATGATCAGGCTTGGTATCTAGACTCAGGAGAAAAAAATCATATCACTACTTATGTGTCAACTCTCACAACTGCATTTCCATATACAGGTACAAGTAAAGTGTCTATGGGAAATGGTGATTTTGTTCCTATTGCTCATATAAGTTCTTCTACTATAACTACTAGTTCTAGGGTCTTACAACTCAAGAATGTTCTTCATGTGCCAAATGTTTGTAAGAACGTAATGTCAGTTGGACAATTTGCAAATTTTGAGTTTCACCCTTTCCATTATTTTGTGAAGGTTATAAGTGTATTGATGAAAATGGAAGAGTTTTTGTGTCTCGACATGTAGTCTTTGATGAGACTCGATTTCCTTTTGCTTGTACTACTCAGTCAGGTTCTTCTTCGAGCTTAGCTTCACTTCAACAACATAGGCAATCTCGTGTGCATGTGGTGGATTCTTCTAAACTTAGTTGTTGTCATCTATCTACTTCTTGTGAGGTATCTACGAATAGTCCTTTGGTTTCAAAAAGGTTACCTTCCTCTCATAGTTCCTCTTCTGTTGGTTCTCGTCACAATAATGTTTCAGTCTATCCTCACACTCTAGATGCTGCTCATGGTGGAAGTGAACAACTTGAGGCTCCAAGTGATAATAGAGGTAGCGATGTTCAGATTAATGCTGATGCAAATAGGTTTCCATCTCTATCTGTTCCTTTCAATATGCATCCCATGCAGACTAAATCAAACAATAAGATATTCAAGCCAAAAGCGTTTTCAACAAGTTTGACTGAAAAAGAACCGTTAACCATTGAAGAAGCCTTCAAGAGTGAAGCTTGGACAAAAGTTGCTCAGCAGGAGTTTAATTCCTTACTTCAAAATCAAACTTGTGATTTAGTCCCTCTACCTGAAAATAGAAGTGCAGTAGGGTGTAAATAGATTTTTAAGCTGAAAAGAAATGCAGATGGATCTATTGCTAGGTATAAAGGACGATTGATGATCAAGGGATACTTGTAAGAGGCGTGGATTGACTTTCAGGAGACGTTTAGTCATCTAGTCAAACCATCAATGATTAGGGTTGTCTTCACACTTGTTGTTACCTTTGGTTGGCCACTCAGACAAGTTGACATTAATAATTCTTTTCTAAATGGAGATCTCGTTGAGGAAATTTACATGTTACAACCACTAGGATTTGAGTAGCATCGTGATGGTCAACAGTTGGTATGCAAGTTGAAAAAGGCTTTCTATGGCCTCAAGCAAGCTCCACGAGCATGGTTTCACAAGCTAAAGGAGTATTTGATGGTTGTTAAGTTTGTTGTGTCAAAATCAGATGCCTCACTCTTTGTCCAGCTGTGTAGGTCTGCTCTTCTTTATGTGTTGGTCTATGTGGATAACATTATTGTCACTAGCAACAATTCACAAGCTGTGGATGAGTTTGTTCAGTCATTGGACTCTCGATTTTCTCTAAAAGATTTAGGGATGTTGAGTTATTTTTTGGGGATTGAAATGACCTATACTTCGAATGTAATTGTCCTTAACCAAAGGAAGTACATACTTGACTTGCTCCAAAGGAGTTTGATGGATAAGTCCAAAGGATCTCATACTCCAATGGTTACTACTTGTAACTTATCAGCTCAGGTTGGTAGTCCTGTTGAAGATGATTCTGTCTATCGAAGTATCATTGTAACGTTACAATACATTGTAATCACAAGACCAGGCATCACCTTTGCAGTGAACAAAGTATGTCAGTTCATGCAAAAGCCACTTGAACTTCATTTTAAAGCTATCAAACAGATTTTGAGGTACTTACAGAATACCTTGGATCATGGGTTGGTGTTTACTCCAGCTTCAAAATTGTCCCTCGAGTGATATTCAGATGCAAACTGGGGAACTGACGTTGATGATCAAATGCCAACTACCGGGTTTTATGTGTTTCTAGGTGGTAATCTAGTTTCATGGAGTTCAAGGAAGCAACAGGTAATTTCTCGGGCAACGACTGAGGTTGAATATAGGAGCTTGGCTGATGCCACTACAGAAATGATTTGGTTACAATCCTTGCTGTCTGAGTTATATGTGAAAGTCAACAACAAAGTAATGATGTGGTGTGATAGTTCAGGAGCTATTGTTGTTGCAACAAATCCAATTTTACATTCAAAGTTCAAGCATGTGGAGTTAGACCTATTCTTTGTTAGATAAAATATTGTTGCAGGAACACTTCAAGTTGGCCAAGTTCCAAGTCAAGACCAAGTTGCTGATATCCTCATTAAGCCCTTATCAGCTGGATTCTTCACTAAGTTCAGAAATCAGCTTAAAGTTCTCAGCAGAAGTGACGAGTTACAAGGTAGCAGAAGACAGGAGTCACCAAGTAGGGGGATGTTATGGAATTGGAATGTATGACAAAAAATTAGTTAAATTCTGTTAAGGTGGTTAGAGTTGTTAATAGCTAGTGGAACTGTTTCTGTTTACAACTAATGTCTGTTGGGTTAAATAGCAAACTAATATCACTGTTGTAATTAAGAGAGTTTTCATGAAATGATTCTTTTCAATCGATTGTTTTGTTGTTTCAATTGATTATTTTTCTTTTTAATCAATTGTTTCGCTATCTACTGATATCTCAACAATGCACAACTATGACTATCATTCAAGAAACCCCGAGCACACAATTGAAAATTTCAGTAGCCTTGAAATACAAGGTGAAGCAAGAACATTCAGCAAGAAAGTGTACTTGATGTTAATTGCAATCCTTTATCCAATCATACTGGCTCAACCCTCGACGTCTTGTCCAAAGGAGAAAGCCCCCTGAAATGGTGAGTGGAAGAAATTACGTCGTTGGGGGGGGGGGGGGGGGGAATTGATTCAGTAGGAGCATTTGAGAGTTGTTATGGGTAATGACATGAGTAGGGTCTCCAATACCATAGGGGGCAAAGGGGCACTCAACGTAGGATTAACTTGTTTTCTATACCAAGTTACAAGAGTTGTTGGATTCATTTCAGATAGAAACTAGAGAAGACTTTGGTCATGTTACAATTAACACTAAATTTGTTTTATTAATAAAATATGAAAATTCAAATATAATAATATTAGCTATTAATTTTTATCAAATCAATTTTAAAACTCAAATTAAACACTAAAATTTAAATGTTATTATCATTGGGTGCCAAATATAAGTATCACTTTGAACAAAAAAAGTCTGTACCATAGTAGGACAAAGTGTCGAATTCGAGTATCAAATGATATATTAGGACATTATTTTAACTATATTTTTTGTAATATCATTTAAATTAATTATTTGACTATTTTATCTTAATCATTTGGGCCAAAATTTGAATCTTAAAATCATCGTTGTTGAAAGAGTTTTATAACTTAGTTAAATAGAGAGGTGTTTATGAATAGAGCTAGACCTGATTCCAACAAAATTTTCAAACTCAAAACAAGCCCAACCGTCCCAATTCATTATTAAAAGAATAATAAAAAATTTAATTAAAAATTCATTATAAAATATAAGTAACCAAAAAGTCAAGCCAAGCAAGGTTAAAAATTCCAAACCCAAGGCCAGGCCAAGCCAAGCAGCTCACTCGATTCATGAAGAGTTCTACTTGAATATTACTACAACCCAAACAAGATTATTTGAGCCTAATTTTTTCTTTTTTGGTGAATTAAAAGAAGAAGATAAAACTCTAACAATAATACGACTAGTGCGATTCGAACCCAGAAGACGTATATAGTTATAAAAAAATTTAATAAATAATGGCGTAAACCAAAATTTGCCATTCAAAACTAAGCTTAATTTAGGATGCAGTGTCTTATTGCAAACAAACTGCTACTGCTGCGGTATTATGTTATCTTTATCATCAAAGATACCAACAATGTTTGCTTCTACAAGAACACCTACACGACACAGCACATGCTACTCGTACATGATATGACAGACAGACACTACATCTAATACAACAAAACATCCAAAACTACTCAAGCCAGGCACAATTCCTCTTACACACACCAGCACCATTTCATCAGATAAGCTTCTTAAAGTTTGTTTCCTCCAGTGCATTGCAGGAGACTCGACTCTTTTTCATGACCTTTAGAGCTTCATTTCTCTATCAAAGATCCAACTGAATGGAATACGGTGTGCTTCCTTGGCCTTTTCTTGTGCTCTCTCCTCCAGCCTTCTAATTCTAGAAGGAAGTGCACACACGTAGTCCTGAGCTTTACGCCCCTCGGCTGAAAGGCCAGTTAGCTCCTTCACCTTCCATCGATCCACCAGGTGCTCTACTATATCAACATAGTCCTTGGCAGTGTAAACACAGATTCTTTGGGCGACAGCTGAGTAGTGGTCAAATAGGTTGTAATCTCGGCCATCATAGATGAACTCAGCTGGCATGGTGATTTTCTTCCTCATCATGTCAGCAAATGCCCGAACTGTTTCATCAGGATCAATCTCAAACAACTTTTCAACGATTTTGATATAGGCTGTCTCGTGGCGCTTCTCATCTGAGGCAATGCTACCACAAATCTGAGCCAAGTTAATATCCCCATACTCCTTGGCCAGCCTGCCTGTATTCCCATGGGAGATAAAAGTTGCCCTTTCTTGGAACGAGGTGTATATAAATCCTCGATAAGGACTATTCTCTGTATGAGGATCCTATCGATATACAGAAGAAAGAGTTTAGCTTAACAATGACAGGTTGGAACATGTATAAAAAGAAAATATGACATCTTTTCCTGCATGCTTGTCTGTTTTCCTTTCTTTGTGAGTGAAAAGAGTAATGAAATGTCAATCACTCAATCAATCTCCTAAACTGTATGGCAAATATGTTATTCTTACCATTCCCGATCCAATCAAGTACTGGATTGTCTTCTCAATTTGCCTCATGTCCACTCTACCAGACAAGTAGAGATACTTATTAAGCAGATCACCATGCCTGTTTTCTTCAGCAGTCCAAGCCCTGGTCCAAATGGCCCAAGGGGTAAGGCTAGCACCTGTCTCATCACGAGTTCCATCCAAGGTATTAAGCATTGTTTGATAAGTTGAAAGGGCTTCCTCAGTGATCATATCACCAACCAAAACTACAAAGTAATCATCTGGGATCTCCCTTGCCCTTTCCCTAAGCTCTTTCACCTGCTCATGAAATCCATCAGAATTAGGATCTGGAAGAAAGTCGGCGGGTTGCCAACATTTCTCAACTGGTTTGAGGTGAGTCAGAATGTTGTCCTCAGCCCAGCCCTCCAGAGATTTAAAGATCTCAATCTTGTGAGGCGGCATGGAGTGGGTGATCTGAGCAGGCACCTCCCTCGGAGGCGTGAAAGGCTTTTTCAGATTCCCAACGTCTCTGTGTTCAGTAAAAATAAACCAACTTTGGGATTACTTTCATTCTCATACTCATACATCATCATTGTCACCGTGGATTCAAAGACAACAATATCATAATTTGTAAAACCTCTAACCTCATCATAACAATGATTAGAGGCCATTACACATCATCGTAAGACATCATAAAAGAAAGTCTTCAAAGCCATGTTAGTGAGACAAAAAAACAAAAACCCAGATTCAAAAATCAGCTTTAATTAAAGGGGAAAGGGGAAAATTCCATGACTTAACGACAAAACAATCAAGCTATTACAATAATGAATAAAACGCCAGCCAGAAAAGGAAAGAAAGGACACTAACTTGGAGCCAGAAGGAATGGTGGAGATCATGGAAAACTTGGGAGATCTGAGGGTGGCCCTTGGTGGAAGACCAGAAGAAGGGAGTTTCTGAGATTTCGAGGCGATGGGACTGAAATTCAAAGCCATTGTTCTCCCTTTTGGTTATTAGACTTTGATTTCTGTTCTGGAAAACCTTCCCTGATTCCCTCACTCACACTCAAAGTGGGTGATCTGATTTGATTTCCTTTTGGAATCAATGTCCTTTTAATATTCTAGGACGCCAAAATATTGCTTAAAATATTGCAGAATCTGCATGTGGTCCGTCCACCCCGCCCCTACACGTGACTTTGATGTGGGATCCAAACATTTGTGTATTTACTATAGAAATTCTGCATACTAATCAATTTTAAAAACTAAATTTCTCAAAAATGTCATTTTTAAAATAAATTATTGAATTAGACTGTATTTTCTAAAAAAACATGAGATTAAATCGAAATAACGAAAATATTTTTATTGAAAATACTTTCAGTTAGAAGTGTTTCCAGCAGATTGACAGAAAAACACTTTCAATTTGAAGTATTTTTTGTCTCTCCTAATATTTTTTTATTTTTTGGTATTACATTTGTGAAAATAAAACTTACAAAACAAGTTTTTATATAGACCACAAGTCTCATTACCCTTATTTTCTTAAGTAAAGTAATATATGAATCTATATAAACTCATAATTCATTTGCAGTTTGTTTCTAGATAATGTGGGATTGTTTTACCCTTTTAACTAACACTATAAAATTAAAGGCTACACTTGATTTTAAAAATTAAAGACAAAACTTTGTATGACATAAACTCTAGCAAAATAAAACATTATGAACTCTTATACAAATATTATCGTTGCAAAAAAAATCCAATAAAAAAGAAAGACAGACTTACACATATAGTAACACATAATATTTTATATATAGATATTAAAGTGTAAAAATTAATAGAGGTAATATAGTGACTCATACTTTAGTTTTTTTATTTTTGAATATGTTAAATATAGATATTATTTTTTAATAATTATAAACATTATTGTATTAGCTTGATATGTTTATATTTACATTTCTCTATATTTCTAAAAGTAAAAAGTACATTAGTTAATAAATAATTCGGTGAAAAAGAATTTATATTATAATTTAGTTTTCTATTAAAACATAATTTTAGATTCAAACATGAAACAACTCTACCTCTTTTCTTATAAAAAATAAAATAAAATAATAATGTAAATTTAGTGTCGAGTTGAGACTAAATAAATCAAGAAAATTACTTATAATTTTACCTATTTACAAAAAAAAAAAGTTTATTATGAGAATATTTTTATTTGTAAAAAAATAAAAAAATTGCAAGTGTAAATAATATTTTTAAATATAAATTAATACATTATTATAAAATAAAAAATAATATAAATATGGTATGAATGTATAAAATTTTCATGATAAAAAAATAAAAAAAATTATGAAATAAATAACATGAATTATTTACTATAATTACCCCAAACAATAATTTAAAGATAATATTAGTTGTTTAATGACCAACCTCCTCAAATTATAATTTGAACAATCTCGAACAAAAAGAAAGCATTTTAAGATAACAAAATATATTTTGTTAGAGTTTAATGCTCTACAAAATTTTGTCTTTAATTTTTAAGAATTAAGTGTAGTCTTTAATTTTATGTTGTTAGTTAAAAAATTAAGTATTCTCACATTGTCTAGGAACAAAATGCAAATGGATTATAAGTCTATATAAACCCATATCTCACATCGCTTAAGAAAATAAAAGAAATGAGACTTTGGATCTATATAAAGAATATTTTGTTAAGTTTTATTATCACAAGAGGTGACATTAAAACAAGATGTTGAGGGGCAGAAAGCACTTTCAATTGGAAGCATTTTTCTGTCAATATTTTGAAAATGCTTCGAAAGTGTTTTTTGTTATTTTGGCCTATTGTTGTAATTTAAAAAAAAAACCTAATCGAATATTTAAAAAACGATATTTTTCAAAAAAAGTCACACTATTTCAAAGGTATTTGATAGAGAAATTATTAGGTAACGTTTCTCACCATATAAGCAATGGTCCCATCCAATTATATAACGCCATGTAAGATTAATTTTACATGTCATTACTGATTAAGAAATTAAAATAATTGTCCAAAAAATTATGTTTTCTTCAACGTTCAACCATTCTGCATCAAACTCTAGAGAATCATCAAAGTTTATTTTTTTCTTCTTTTTCTTTCTTTATTTTCATTTATAGATCTTAAAGGATGAGAAGAAGAAAAAATAAAAAACTTCATAATTAAGACCCAAAATACTGATCTTTCGTCTAAATAAAACGTTTTACTTTTTCATCATCTTCATTTATTATTGTCTTATTTCATTTTAAAATGATTCCCTTTGCTTCGATTTTTCTTTAGATATAAAGGATTGAAATATTGGGCAAATCACAAAAATTATGGGTTTGATTTGAGGCTTA
Source organism: Gossypioides kirkii (assembly GCA_005610355.1). Taxonomy (NCBI): domain Eukaryota; kingdom Viridiplantae; phylum Streptophyta; class Magnoliopsida; order Malvales; family Malvaceae; genus Gossypioides; species Gossypioides kirkii. Next base: position 39,433,925 of record CP032247.1, on the reverse strand, counting down.
AGGTTAAGAAATAATTTGGGATTTTAGATTTAGTAATTTACATAAATTAAGAATTAGGGATTTCGAATTTTGAAATTTTGAGATTTGGCTTCAACATGAACAAATAACAGAATGAGATTCTATTTCTTTCTCAATTTCGATCATAAATTAAAAAAAATTTTCAATCAAAATTTCACTTTAATAAAAAAGATCGTAAGAATACTAATGCGCACATGAATGAATTTTTTTATACTATTTTTTTAATATATTTTTTGTTTGATATTATTAAAAACAATGGTTCTTTTAACTCTCTTTTCTTCATTTTTATTTTCGAGATAGAATGGTTGAAGAGAAAACAAAAATTTTAAATTTATTTTTTATTTTTTAGTCATCAAATGACATGTAAAAATAATCTTACATGACATTATATAATTAGATGGGATTATTACTTATATGGTGGGAAAAGTTCGCCTAATACTTTCTCGTTTTTGATAATAGAAAATTAACATTTTATCAAATAAATTAATCATTAGGTGGACAAAAGAAAAATAAAAGAATAGTCTCGATAAAAAATAAAATAATAGTTATTTAAATATATAAGGCAGTACATAATTTCATTGCTATATGAATATTTTTAAAATAAAATAAATTAAGAATATCTCAGTTTCATATTAAATGATTTTTTATTATATTTCTTTATAAACTTGTGAATATACTATTTGCTTCAAAGTTGCACCAATTATTATTTTAGAATTTAAAAAATAAATATTTTGTATTTTTTAAAAAACATAAAATATAAAAAAAATTCAAACAAAATCAGAATAATCTAAAAAATTAATAAATAAAAAAATATAAGCAAAGTTATATAAAATTTCCAAAAATTAAAAAACATTAAAAAAACATAAATTTAAAAAAAGAGCGAAAATAAAAAAAGAAATTCACTTTTTTCCTGATTTTGGTTGTTCATATTTTAAAGCTTTTCATATTTTTTTCTGATTTTATAAAAAAATTGAGATTTTCTGAATTTCTTTGAAAATTTTCGTATTTTCGCACTTTTTTAATTTATGTATTTTTAAAAAGAAAATTATATTTTGTTAATTTTTAGAAATTTCATATAAATTTTCATATAATTTTCTGATTTGTTATATTTTTTTGTGATAATTCTGAATTTGTTTGACAATTTATATATTTTCTCTCTTTTTTGTTTTTTTATGTATTATCAAAAAATAAATATTTTTTAATTTCTCAGAATTTTATATAATTCTATATTATTTATTTTTTTAAAATTGAGAATTTTCTCAACTATTTTCTATTTTTTATTTCTCTCATTTTTCCTTTTTTTAAATTTTATTTCAAGAAAAAAAAATCTGAGAGCATGCGTGTAACAGCCCAGGAATCAATGATGTCGAAAAACGGTAGTTTCAGAATCTTATCTTTGATAAGTGAGTCTGTAAATATTATTAATTAATATTTACGATTTTAATTTGAATTCTATTGAATATTGGTTTAGAAATGTTTATTTAATTGATAATTAATTAAGGTACAAGTGTATTGACCCTACGGTCTATAGTGTTGGAAAGTGAGATATCGGGACCTCGTTTCTATAAATCGAATCCGTAAATTTTAATAAAAATATTTATAGAATTTTTATATAGGTGAATTGAATTTTTGAGTAGGTAATTTCACCAAATAAGGGAGTAATATAGGTACAAGGACCAAATCGTAAAAGTTGCAAAAGTTAACTTCTTGAGTTTTTAATTATTTGACTGTGGTTGACCAAAGCTTAGGAAACTGGTTGAAAATCAACGAGATTATTAAATTAGTGCAATAAGGATGATGTAAGAATAATGATGATGCTTAGGTAAATGGAAGATAGTGGGTGAATGCATGAAAGAAGATTGGTGACCGGTTGAGTGAAGGAGAAAGGGTGGAATTTTTAATATTTTTTTCTTTATGTTTTCCCTGGACCAAAAGGGAGAGAGAGGGGAGTAAATAATTTTTCTTTCATCTTTCATTTTCTTGGTTGAATATCAAGAGAGGATGAATGAAAATTTATTTTTCTGATACAATGCATGCAGTTGTTATGTGGATTTCTCACCTGCATGTAAGATCTGCCTATGCTACAATCTTCTTGTTCTATTTGTTGGTCAAACATGTTTAGCAACTGAGCTAAACTTCTTCCAATCTCGCATCATCTTAGAAACAATAGGGTCTAATGTGTCCTTTCCCACAATAATGGCAAACAAACTTTCATTTCTCCTTCTTACATATATGTTGTTGCCAATGTGTTCTTCAATTAACTGTTCCAACATTAGATTGAGAATTCCTTGTACCTCTTCTTTGATCATTCATAAACTTGTAACAATGAGATCTAACATGTTTGTTCTTTCCACAATAGCAACAAACATGTTTTCCATTCTTCTTTGTACTTGTTGTAACACCGAAAACTTGAAAACGGTCACCGATTAGGGTCCCGGTGTATAACCGATCATTTATCATTGTTCATCTCTTAATATCATTTCATTAAATTTTATTTTAATAAAGATATGAACTCAACACGTCATAAATCATCAATTAATTATAATCACAACTCAACAAGGGCAAAAAGGTCATTTCCATTATTTTTGGAGACTTCTACCGGTACCTGTTGGACAAGTATCGGTAGTTTTCAAGTCAGGAAACGATTCAAAAACAGTGCAGAGTTCTATTGATACTCGAGATGGTTCTATTGATACATGTGACATAACTACCGAAACAAGTTGTGCTTCTACCGATACTAAAAACTCCAAAGAGCTAAGAAATTCTACCCTGCAACTTCTACCGATACAAGTTCATAGACTATCGATACTTCTATGAGAAGAACTATCGATACTTATCATGCATCTACCGATACAACTCAAGTCAGTGAACAACCTCTCTCCTACCTTATACTTCTATCGATACAACCAAGGGTTCTATCGAAACAAGTATGCATAATTAAAATATTCACACAAGTTCTCAAGCTCAGCCAACAATTCTCATTTCAAAACATAAGTTACAAAAGACAATTATTCTTAAAGTTCAAAACACGTTTGATAATACATTTCATTTCATCGTAAGCCTACTACTTATAGTAACATGCAAAATATGACAACCACCTAACCAAGGTTCCAACAATGAACTATCAACCAAAATCAAGAGTTATACAAAATAACATCATCCTAGTACATGCCATAAAACCAAGTGATGTAAAAACTAACAAACGAGCTCCGAGATAGTGTGACTTCTTTGAGATGATCCGATCTTCAAGCAGTAAAATAATCTACAAAACAGCAATAACATCTTTGGTAAGCTTCATAGCTCAGTAAGTTCAAAGAGTTTAAAGAGATACCAATCATATGCATAAAGCAGTTATATCTTAACCGAGCTTGGGTGAACTGTTGCTTCCTCAAGCCATATTTTGTATTCCAACTTTTCTGTTTATAACTTTACTCTTACCAGTACCTAATGCTGCTCACACGAGCTGTCGAGGACTCACAACATATGCGGTATCCCAGCCATCGGTATGGTGTCTGTCTGTAAATTGTTTCCCTAATGATGCTGCTCACACGAGCTATCGAGAATATCCATTTAAGCATAAATCCTAACCATCATAGGGCCTATAATTCATTTAAAATTTCATATGTTTTTCCGACTCACAATGCTGCTCACACAAGCTGTCAAGGACTCACAACAAATGCGATAACTCAGCCATCGATACGATATCTGTGCATATAACTGTCCTCTAACGATGTTGCTCACAAATGCGATACCTTATGCATAAATCCAAGTCATCATAGGGCCTATAATCCATTCTTGGATTCATTTCTCATCTTCTCAATTCACGATGCTGCTCACACGAGCTGTTGAGGACTCAAAACATATGCGGTACCCTAACAATCGCGTCGATTTCAAATCACCAGCTCAATGTCTGATATCTCTTTCATTCATTTCTTTTTCATCTTTCTCAATTTCACGTACCATAACCTGTGCTACCACAATTATAAAGAATACAATAATGTACTATTTAAATGAAAATTTAATGTTACGAACTTACCGGACGAAATTGCAGTTAAAGTGAACTCTAGAGGCAAATCCGTAATTTTTCCTTTTTCCACGATCGAGATGCGATCTTGATCTATTATAATAATTTCATTCAATTATTCAAGTCAACATGAATTTTTATCATTTTATAAAAATAAACCTTTTTGGAATTTTTACAAAATTATCCTTAACTTTTCACTTTTATTCAATTTAGTCCTTTAGCTCAAACTTGCAATTTAACCATTTTATTTTAAATTCCAGCTTTGCTGAATGTTTAAAAGCACTTATACAGCCCACTTTTTGCCATATTTAACCCCAAGTCCTTACAAATTTGTTTCTTTAACATTTTAGTCCTTTAACATAAAAATTTCTAAAAATTGCTTTACAAAATCATCAAATCTAGCAACCAAGCTTATAAATATTCCATAAACTTTCAAAAACTCTCTAAACCCATCAATGAAATAAACCAAAATGTTTAACAATTTTACAAATTAGTCCCCAAGTTAGCTAGATCAAGCTAAAACGAACTCAAACACATAAAAATTACTAAAAACGGACAAAATCACACATGCCTTTTGAAGGACTTAAGATGGCCGAGTTTTCTCCTCTTTCTCCTTAGGGTTTCGATTATGAAAGGACAAAGAAGAAGATGAAAACTCTTCTTTTCTTTCTTAATTTGATTTAAAAACCATTTATTTACAAATTTACTATTATGCCCTTTGTTCACACTTAAATTTTAACTAAATTTAAGTCAAAATTGTCCACTCAAGTTACTAATAGTTATATTACCATTTAAGTACATTGACTTATCTTCCAATTAATAGAATTCTACTTTTACACCTTTTACGATTTAATCTTTTTTACTTAATTAACTATCTAATCAACAAAATTCCGTAAACAAAATTTAATATCATACTAATGATCTTGTAAATATTAAATAATTAATATTTACGTTCTAACATGTCGAATTTGTGGCCTCGAAACCACCATTCCCGATCATACTAAAAATAGACTAATTAGTAAATTCTCATTTAATTAGGATTTAATTGCAATTTACCAAAATCTAAAGAGTTTCACCTCATTTCTATTATTAGGCCATTTAAAGAGGGTCCAATTTCATAATTGGTCCTTCAAGTATATTAAATTTTAATTAAACAAACTTATTTTCAGTTTAGTCCTAAACTAATTAGGACTGAATGAACAAAATAACTCAAAAGTTAGTGGATGGTAATCATATCCACCATCGCTTGGACTTTTTGACCATGGTTTAATTACCATTTTGGTCCCTTTACTATTTTTTAATCAATAGCAATTAACTTTTACCTCTTTTACAATTTACTCCTTTATCTTTAATTAAGCAGTTAATTATCAAAATTACCCGACCAAACTTCAATTCACAAATAATAAGACTCTGTAAATATTTAATAAAAATATTTATGGTCCTAAATTTTAGAAACGAGGTCCCGATTCCTCCTTTTCTATAACTACTTGACCTTTGAACTAAACCACTTATACTAACTTTTAATTCACTAATTAAAATTCTTCAATTCAAAATTTCATATAAAATTATTATTGACTTATTTAATTTAAACACTCATTATAAAAATTTTCTCGTCGGGTTTATGATCCCGAAATCACTGTTTCTAAAACCACTAAAAACAGGCTGTTACAACTCTCCCCCCTTAGGAAATTTCGTCCTCGAAATTTTTATCTAGCAGTACCTATTTATTCTAATTTTTTCCCTCACAAAAAAAAATCATTACTAGCTCATCCAAATATAAATAATAACAATCTCAAATAACACAAACTTTATCTTGACTTTCCCTACTCAAGAATCATAATAAGCAGTAATAATTTAGACGATACTTGATGTTCAATTTCCTTTCCAGATTCAAGATAGATCAAAACAGAAATTTCCAGATATGTTTTTTGATGTTTTCATATAACAATAGAAAGATCTTTTTACCTGAACCTATTCAAATCCATCTCTCAAATTTACATAACCAAGAAAACCAACCTCACTAAACCAAAACTCTCTGTTGATAGTTTTCACGTAGATTATTTCTCACACATAGTCTATAATACATTTATCACATATTACGCATACACTGATTCTATTTGAAGTCTATCAGAATATCATCAATAATCATAATTATGATTGTATCTAAATATCTAGATAAGATTGAATAATATGATTCATCATATTCATAAATCAACAGAGACATTTGTTAATCTAGAAAAATATTAGCAGAATTCTTAATGATTATCTCAAGTTTTAAAAAAAATTTCAGCATCTCATATCTTTAACAAGAATTGAATAATTGAATCTTTATTAACTTTCAAGTACACCATTACGTCCTTTTAACTTATTGAACAAGTCTTCTGTATGAGATATAATTAAATTTTTTTATTATATATGTTGAATTTATTCCATTATCGGATTTAGCCAGAAATCTCAAAAATCTTTCAGGAGATAAATCAAAATACCCATTGATGAGAATGGTACACAGTTATCCTCAAATCCAAAATTTTTAATTGAGTAGTCAATTATATATATATCAATCATTTTAGGTCATTTCCTGTACAAAGTCATCTGAACAACTCTGATTTACACTATCTGATTTACCAGACTCAACCATAATAAGTACACCAGTCTACCATTTAGGTCATTTCATTTCAAACTATAATTCACTATAGTATCATATAACTCCAGTCAATCTATTCTCGGAATAATATCAAATTCATGATTTAATAATAACATCAAATCATCAGGAAAAATCACAATCATAAATTTTCAGCAGATAGTTTTGACATATGATCGGTGTTTTTACGACACAACGATTATGCAAGTGTACACATGTCGATGCAAGTATAGTTGATAGACAAATCTATCGGATATCGATCCCTCGAGGAATGGGTTCTTGATGTCTAAATGTCGGAGCAATTAATATTGAAATTAAGTGTAATGTGAGTACTGATGTCAGTGCAATATGTCAGATCTACACACTAAAATTAGATATCAATGTCAATGCAATCAGAGTCAAATGTCAAGTCTTAAATTTCAATGTACTAAAAGTAAACCAAATGTGTTGAGTGTTGAGTGCTGAAATTTTAAATTGCATGTGTAAAAGTGATCAAGTGTAAAGGGTAGAAATGGTTCACTGATTCTGCTAAGTTGCAACACTGAATGCATCGACAAGGTAGAGTATAGATGAATTGTTGCTGCAATAAAGTCCCTTTGAGTTCTTACCAACAACAGCTCCTTACTTAGTCCCGACTTATATACCCACAATCATTCCACCTGTCGTTGCAAGCAATGATGTGTATCTAAGAACAAGTAATTGGTTCTTATCCCAGTATTGAGCAGCTCTCGTCTAACCCACTTATTAACCTAACCTGTCACTGCATCTCTCGATTTCGGCGCACTGCAATTTCACTATAGTGCTTAAGGCGGTTAAATCCAAGAATAAACAGATAAGCAGTGTAAAATAAGAATCAAAATGATATAGCATTAAAAGACACTCTCGTATTCATTTAATATCATTAAAATCCATTATCATTTAAGAAGAATTAAAGAGTACAACGAAGCTTACTATCTCTAGACTACTATGCCTACTCCCTAATTGTTCTTCTTGCCTTGCATCAAACACCTTCTCGTCAGAAGTGATTGCAGACTTGCTTCATTAACTTCCCAATTCCCAGCTCAAATCTCCAAAATCACACAAAAATTGTAGAATTTAATCCCTTAGCTCTCGATGATTTCTTCATTCTTTGTTCATCTATTTATAACCTCCAAAATGTTGCAAGTTTCAGCCTTCATTCCCAGATCCAAATCTAGATTTTTTTGCAGTTGTCAAAATTAGTTAAAGTACAGCTGTGCACTCACGCAGTTCTAGTATATTCTTCAGAGATTTGCAGATTGTCGTTGTATCACTAGACGCATTCTGAAATTATAATTGCAACGACATCTGTGAAATTCTTGCGTTGGTGCTTCCAGCTGTGGATTCAGCTTGATTCTACTCTTTCCAAGTTTAGTTGTAATGCGATGACATCTCTTGGTCGAATTACTAGTTGATCTTGTGGCTGCATTCATCTAGTATTAAGCTTTTAGACTGAGTTCCTGCGCTAACAATATTAAGACACAATATATCGACTGCTTGCATCGACATTAGTACAAAAATGGATAAAAAAAAAGAATTTAAACTAACTAACAATGAGTTGGAAAATATGAAAATTAAATATAAAATGCTAATGATGCATGCTAAATGAAATACAAAAAAAAATAATTAAGACACTAAATTATGGAGAAAATCTATGTCATTTGTAATACCATCACACCCCCAAACTTGAGTTTTTACTTGTCCTCAAGTAAACAAAAATAAAAACAAAGTTCCAATTAGAAATGTCACCGTAATCATTATTCATACAACTTGAATTATCTAAATTTCTAATGTGTAAATTGCCTTCATATAATAAAATGATGCGCTGACAATATATAGTAATGAATAGCTTAAAATTGCAACTTCATCAATGTTAGTATCATGCTTTGAATCTTAACCTTTCTTGAACCATTTCAGCATATTCTTCTTTTTTCTTTTTCTTTCTTCTTTTTCTCATTTTTTTATTTTTTTTATTTTTTAAGTGATTGAAAGATGTCATTGCATTACTCTACCGTTGTTCGTAGGTAGTAACAATGGGGTGCAACAAACCCCCAAGAGGCGTGTAAGTGCGCCGACACACACTCTTGCAGTTACAGCCTTGTCTAGATGAATTTTCTTTTCTAAATTTGCAGCGGAGTGTTTTCCCTTAAAAGTCACAATGCACTCATAATGGAGTGTCTTTTCTTAATAAAATGTCGCTGCATTTGTCAGTTAGTTCAAGATTCAATACCAACACTATTCAGTCATTACTGAAGCAATTTCAATTATTCATTCAAAAATAGCAAACTCATCATTCATACATATTCATCTAATTTCCATATCAGCATTCAAACAATTCCAGAATTACACATCAAAATAAAAATTATGGGCACATTTCTGTTGAAATTTTGTAAATTTTCATTAACTAAAGAAACAAAATAAAAGTTAAACATGAAGGTGTAGTTGCATTTCCAATTCACATTAGCTTCCCTCCCAAACATAATGTTTGCATTGTCCAAAATGCACTGACAATAGTTATACATATATAATGGAAATGCAGCTACAATGTACTAAACTAAAATGAATGCGACGACAATTAAAATGCAAGCATAATAAGAATGCATGAAAACTAACTAAAAAGAGATGTACCAACTTACTTAGCAGCAGCCGATGTAGAGGCTGCTTTGGTTTTCTTATTTTTCTTTTTCGAGTGCTCTTCCTCGTCATGTTGTTTCCTCTTTTTCTTGTCCTTGCACCTTTTCCGCTTCTTATCCTTTGAACCAACCTGCTCGGTAGATTGCTCCTCCTCAGCGGGTCGGGTGACGGCCTTGTCAGTTGTCACCTTCGATGGGTGGATTTCGGCGAGTGATGCTATGTAAGGCACAATAGCCAGAGGATTTAGTTCCTCTATCTTGCCAGTGACAACCTCAGCCTGGCTCGCAATCAGTATAGCTTCCTCTGAGCTGGATGCTCCCATAATATCCTCAACGATCATTGTTGGGGCATCAGTTCCTTTCTCTACCTACACCTCAGCAGGTTCTTCTTCTCCTTTCTCTTCTTCTTTCTCTTCCTCGTCTTGATCCTTCTCCTGATTACCTTTATGATTTGCCTCTTCTTCTACACTAGGCTCATTTTCAACTGGACCAGTGTCAGCGCAATCGACTGCATCGACATCTTCTTCTAGGACAACTGCCCTTTCTACCATATTTGCACCCAGACTATTTGAGAATTCATCTTCGAATAAGTGGGCGACGTTACAATGAAAATCGTCATCAGCCTGTGACTACTCGTTATCCTTCTCATCATCAGAAATATGGATCCGAGTTGGTGTAAGAGCAAGCTTACCATCAGGGGTAGGTTGCTCGGAAGATGAATACTTCATCGGGCGGTAGATGGACGGGAAAGTTAGGAAATCTAGCAGTGGGGTCTAGCTAATCTGGCTCAATGCAGCGGCAATGGCTTCATTTCACGCCTTGATGTGTGCATAAAACTTGTGGAGTCAAAAATCCATGTCATCCACGATGCTATCTGTATGGATAGAACGCATGTCGAGGTGGTCTAAATGAACTTCCATTAGTGTCAGCTTCTTTGCTATTTGGGCTTCTATCGACGCATTAGTTTTTTCAGTCTTCTTCTTACCCTTTCTTGTGTCCTTCTTCTTGGGGATCTCTTTGGCCACTTAGGTGTCTTGGCCTCATTTCATCCTTTCAACAGAAATGTCATTGATTGGTCCTTTGTTGTCCAGGACCTCCTCATCATCTTTGGGCAAAATGCCCTTATGTTGACAGAGTAACATAATAAGAGAGGGGAAAGGAAGGATACTAGTTTACTTTCCTGCAGCTTCTGTGATCTGGGCATGTATAAGCTCCCCAATGTCGATGTGTCGGTGGTGCAGAATGGAATGCAAAATACACATACGGTCTAATGTGGCCGTAGTGCTGTGGGTAGCAGACATAACACGACTGTTGATAAAATGAAACCATACATTGCAAAAGATTATAAGATACTGCTTATGCATTGTATAATTGTGAAACCCATTACCCGTCTATGTAGCGCTATTGATGCAAAGATCGTTCATCATTTGGGCCAAACTATCATCATCCAAATGGTGCATAAAGGGTGTATGGTCGTCTACTCGTTCCGAAATTCTCAACAGTCTGTTGATCTGCGCAGCACTCCATGGAACTAGCCCTTCTCGAACAAAGATGAATTCTTGCTCTTGGTCCACCAGATTCGCATAAAACTCCCTTACCATTATGGGAGAGTTGCCAGAAGGATAGTCACAGAAATACTCCCATTCGAGGCGGCTGATGGTTTGATGGATTTGTTTCCTCAAGGTCTGATGTGGAGACAGTTGGAGACCCTATTTGCAGTGAATATTGTGTTTTAGCATAACATTATGGTATCGATCTTTGGCCGCAGTCGTTAAAAATAAAATCGGGCCTGTGGATGAAGGTGGTGGTGTCATGGACGGAACCACAGTAGGAGTAGTCGGAGTGTTCTTGGAGGGTTTAGAAGTGTTTTTGAAAGCATGGGTTTTAGCCACGGTGAGAAGAAAAAAACTTCAAGAAGTTTCACAGAAAGAAAGATTGCTTCTGAGATTAGAAAAGGAAATATGCAGACAATGAAAAAGAAGAGTTGCAGTAACAATGGTGAATGTGAAGAGAAAAAGTAACTGCAATGAGAGGCTTTATAACCTAGGCGTAATGAGTGGAAAACCACTGGGAAACGTTGTGTCTGCAGCCATTAATTGCCAGGTTGCAGATCGTACTGATTTGTTTTGATCCAACTGCTGGGAGGGAAAGAAATCAACCGACGCGATTCTTGCTGAAAAAGCAATGCTGACTCATCGCAGAATCCATCGACAATATGTATTTCAATGCTTCGACAAAAATATGATTTTTATTTCTGCAAGGAATTTAAAATAACACAAAGAGAAGTGAAACAATTAAAAGTAAATAAAGAAATGGATCGACATTATTTAAATCTCACCAGGTTGACGACTTCATTTGGTTCTCGAACATCTGGGCTCGTATAATGTTCAAGACGTTGGTCATTTCCTTTAAATTATTATCTATCCTTTAAGTGTTCGATTGTCACCGCACCTCTTTAGAATGCTTTGACAACTTTAAATGGGTTTGACCATCTGGATCTCAATTTTCCTAGATGCAATGTTAAACGTGAGTTAAATAAAAGTACCAACTGACCAAGATGAAATTGTCGACGCAAGATGATGTTGTCATGCCATCTCTTTGTCTTTTCCTTGTATATCGTTGCATTCTCATAAGCATGGCGTTGGACTTCTTCTAATTCCGTAATGTCCAACAGTCTTTTTATTTCCAACAGCATCATAGTCTAAATTCACTTGCTTAATTGCCCACATGGCCTTATGTTCAAGTTCGACAGGCAGGTGACAAGACTTTCCAAACACTAGTTGGTATGGCAACATCCCCAACGGGGTTTTGTAAGCAGTACGAAGTGCCCACAATGCATCATGTAACCGCGCAGACCAATCCTTCCTAGATGGATTAACCACCTTCTCAAGTATACTTTAAATTTGACGATTGGATACTTCGGTTTGACCATTAGTTTGTGAGCGATATGTGGTGGCCATACTATGCTTCACACCATATCACTTTAATGCAGTTGCCACTTGGTTATTATAGAAATAAGCGCCTTGGTCGCTTATCAATGCTCTCGGTGTTCCAAACCTTGTGAGGATGTATGTATAAAAGAACTTTAACACTGTTCGAGCATCATCTTTTGGCACCGCAATAGCTTCAATCCACTTTGAGACGTAGTCAACAGCCACTAAGATATACACATTTCCAGTGCATTGACAACGATCACATTGTTGTACAAAATTATGGGCATACCTCCATAAGGAGCATCATGGCAGTGTTGCAGGATTGACATTATTTCTTCTTCAGGTACACAGTGATGGGTGATATTTTTGGCGTATACCTTAAATAGATAAGGCTCGTTCTAATGGTATTTGGCAGGATCATGTATGAACTTGATCTTCTTGTGACCAGTCGCACTCAAAGGTAGCTTTCCACACACAAGGTAATTGACGACATCAGCATACCATGGTGATGCGTCGACAAAGAATAACTGCTCATCAGGAAATGCTTCGACAATCTAGTTTGTTTGTCCGTTCTCACTCCCAGTTTCCAGCTGAGACAAGTGGTCAGCTATTTGATTCTCATCTACTTTCTTATCTCTGATTTCGATATCAAATTCTTGGAGGAGTAGGATCCATCTGATGAGTTTAGGTTTGGCGTCTTTTTTGTTGAAAAGGAATCTCAATGTTGAGTGGTCCGTGTAAACTGTAGTCTTTGCACCGACAAGATAGGAACGAAACTTGTCAAATGCAAAGACTACTGCTAGCAACTCCTTCTCCGTAGTAGTATAATTAACCTGCACTTTAGTTAGAGTTTTACTAGCATAGTAAATATAATGAAATACCTTTTCTTTTCTTTGGCCTCAGACAGCTCCTACAGCAAAGTCACTAGCGTCACACATCAGTTCAAATGGTTGCGTCCAGTCTGGTGCGATGACAATCTAAGCTTGTGCCAGCTGCTTCTTTATTATTGTAAATGCATCCAAACATGCATCGTCGAACACAAACTTTTTATTTTGTTCTAGTAATGAGCATAAAGATTTAGCTATCTTGGAAAAATTTCTAATGAATCTTCTATAAAAGTCAACGTGTCCAAGAAAGCTTCTTATTGCTTTGATAGTGGTGGGCGGTGGTAATTTTTCGATGATTTCTACTTTAGCTTTATCAACCTCAATGCCCTAACAAGATATGCGATGGTCAAGGACAATGCCTTCAATAGCCATGAGGTGGCATTTCTTCCAATTCAGAACAAGATTTGTATCCTCGCATCTTTTCAAAACTCTTGCCAAATTGTCAGTGCATTAATCAAAACTCTGTCCATTGACCGAGAAATCATCCATGAATACCTCGAGTGAGTCCTCAATCATATTTGAGAAGATCGCCATCATGCACCTCTGGAATGTTGTTGGCGCATTACACAACCCAAATGGCATCCATCGAAAAGCAAATGTTCCAAAAGGACATGTGAACGTTGTCTTTGCTTGATCTTTCGACGGAATGGCTATTTGGTTGTATCCAGAGTAACCATCTAAGAAGCAATAATAGGCTTTATCAGCTAGCCTATCTAGCATCTAATCGATGAAAGGTAGTGGAAAATGGTCTTTCTTTGTGGCCGCATTCAGTCGCCTGTAATCCATGCATACTCGCCATCCAGTTGCGATGCGAGTAGGGATTAACTCGTTATTTTCGTTGGTCACAACTGTGAAACCACTCTTTTTAGGCACACATTGAACGGGACTTACCCAATTACTATCAGAAATAGGGTATATAATGCTCGCATCTAACCATTTAATGATTTCCTTTTTTACCACTTCTTTCATTTTCTCATTGAGTCGTCTTTGTTGCTCAATTGATTGCTTCCCTTCATCTTCTAGCCGTATCTTATGCATACAAAAAGAGGGAATGATGCCTCTGATATCTACGATGCTCCAGGCTATAGCTCTTTTGTGTTCTTTCAGAATTGCGATGAGCTTATCTTCTTGTATTGCATCGAATGATGCATTGACAATAACAGGTAACATCTCGTTTTTACCAAGGAAGACTCTATTTGTCAATTCTGACGCAGGTCATAATTATTAACATCCTCTTTGTCAACACAGTCATCTAGAATGTCATTAGTAGATGTCGTCGCATCATCATCGGACAGTGCTGAACTTTTTGTATTAAATTCTTCCAGAATAATCTCATCCAACACGTCAATATGGTGACATTGTTCATTAGATCCAAATGGTGATGCTTCAAACACACTGAAGGTTACCTGGTCATCATTATGACGCATAACAAGTTCTCCTTTGAAAACGTCGATAAGTGTTCATCTCGTTGCTAGAAATGGCCTCCCAAGAATTATGGGTACCTCCTTATCTGCTTCGCAATCTAGGATGATAAAATCAGTAGGGAACACCAACTTATCAACTTGAACAAGAATAGCTTTGATTTGTCCTTCCGGTTGTAGTAAAGATCTATCCGCCAGTTGCAATGTCACCGCAATGGGCTTCATCGAACCTATTCCTAATTTCTTAAAAGTGGAAAAAGGCATAGGTTAATACTTGCTCCTAAATCACATAAAGCCTTACCTAAATAATGATTCCCAATGGAGCATGGAATAGTGAAGCTGTCAAGATCTTTCATCTTGGTTGGCAACTTGTTTGTAAGCACAGCGCTGCACCCACCTGTAAGCGTAATTGTCTCGATGTCGGATAATTTCTTTTTCTTTTATAACAGCTCCTTCATGTATTTCTCATAACTGGGTATCTACATAAGAGCATCTATTAGAGGTATATTACTGTGCAAATGTTTCAAAGTAGAAACAAACTTTTGATATTCTTTATCATGGACTTTCTCTTTGAATCGTTGCGAAATTGGAAGAGGTATGGTCGTAGTGGGTTGTTGTGGATAACTAGGTAATATTGACACTGGTTGTTGCATTGACAACTTTGTTGGGCAAACTGCAGGTATGGGTGTTTCTACAGTTGGTTCCTCAACATTAATTTCTACTTGACATCCTTCAGCTGCATCCTCCTCTTGTTGTTGTGGTTCAGATGCGTCGACATGGTCTTTATCAGAAACGCTTGGTCCCACCATCTGTTTTCCACTTCTTAGCATGACTTCTTTGTAATGCTCCTTCCCCCTTTGTGTTGGATTCTCAGTATCACTAGGGAAAGATCATGGTGATCTAGTGCTAAGATTAAAAGCCAACTGATCGAGCTGGGCTTCCAATGCTCGTATGAAAGAAGAGTTGCCTTGCACTATCGCTTCAGTTCTTGTAATATGCTCATGCATCATTACTTCAAGAGCAACCATAAATTCGACTTAGGTTGAGAAAATTGATGCTGTTGATGCTGATGATGTTGTCCTTGCATTTGTGGTAATACAGACTGTTGTGGCTGTAATCGCGATTGTGGTTACATCTAGTTATGTGACTGCATTTGTTTAGAATGAGAATTTATCTATGAATTCTGATAATAATTCTACTGCAGATTTGCATTGTAATCTCCTTGTCTATAACCCCCTTGATTTGAGGAATTTTCATATCTATACATGAAAGTATTCTGATTTCCCCAAGGTTGTTGAGAACGATTATTGTATGAGTTACCAAATGAAACCCCTCAGATGTTGTTGACATAATACGCATTTTTTGCATGCTGTGGGCAGTCTTCATAGCTATAATTGTCGTCGCAAATCTCACTGGAAAATATCGGCACATCCAATTACTGGGCTACTTGTATAGGAGCAACTTCATTTGTTCCTTTCATATTCTTTATGATGTTGGCCAGTAAAGATACTTGCGCTGATAATGTAGAAATAGCATCTAATTCAAGAACTCCAAGGTTAGTTTTCACCTATGCAGAACGAGAGATTGGATATTGGTAGTCATTCTAGGAAATCCCCTCTAGAATTTGAATAGCTTCATTACAAGTACAATCCAACAATGGAACATTAGCCGATGCGTCGACAAGGTTTCTTGTCTGAGCATTCAAACCATTGTAAAAGATCTATATTTGGGTCTCTTGCTGAATTCCATGCATTGTGCAGCGTCGAAGCAAAGTTTTGGAATGCTCCCATGTTGTATGTAAATTCTTATCATCGAGCTAATGATATGCAATGATGTCATTACGCAACCTTGCGTTCATTGTCGATAGGTTGAAACATAAAACAAACTGCGTTGCTAACGCATTCCAAGATATGATAGATCCTGCCGACAATCCTAAGAACCATGTTCTTGCTTTACCCTGCAATGAATAAGGAAATAATTGAATTTTCAAGGTATCATCAGGGACACCATGTTAACTAAAAGATGCACAAATAAGCAAAAATGATTTCAAATGTTCTCATGCGTCCTTATTCGGAAAACCAGAATATTGCCCATTTGAGTTAAGCATCTTAAACATCACAGGTTTAAGTTCAAAATTACCAGCCTGGATAGTCGGTCATACAACCCCTGGTTGTAAATCATCGAGTCTAGGCACAACAAAATCTCTTATTGTCTTATTTTGAACTTGTTCTTCTTGTGGACGTGGTGGTATGTCATTAACAATTTGTGGAAGCAGTGGAGGAATTCCATCTTGTGGCAGCAATGGTGGTAGATTATTGTTGTTGTTGTTACCAGCTCCGGATCAAAGTTTACAATGTCCTTAGGATTTCTGCTTGTGGACATGCAACAATTAAAAATTTGAAAAAGTAAATAATTAAAGAAATAATCATAGATTAATAAAGATTAAAAGTTAAGTAAGTGAAATTAATTGCAACTACTTAATCCCGACTTAAATACTCACAATCACACCACCTCTCGATGCGAGCAATGATGTGTATCCAAGAACAAGTAACTGGTTTTTATCCCAATCTTGAGCAGCTCTCGCCTAACCCACTTGTTAACCTAACCTCTCACTGCATCTCTTGATGTCGGCACACTTCAATTTCACTCTCGTGCTTAAAACGGTTAAATCCAAGAATAAACAGATAAGCAGTGTAAAATAAGAATCAAAATGATATAACATTAAAAGACACTCTTGTATTCATTTGATATCATAAAAGCCATCATCGTTTAAGAAGAATTAAAGAGTACAACGAAGCTTACTATCTCTAGACTACTAAACCAACTCCCTAATTGTTCCTCTTGCCTTGCATCAAACACCTTCTCGTTAGAAGTGATTACAGACTTGCTTCATCAGCTTCCCAATTCCTAGCTCAAATCTCCAAAATCACACAGAAATTGTAGAATTTAATCCCTTAGCTCTCTATGAATTCTTCATTTTTTATTCGTCTATTTATAACTCCAAAATGTTGCAAGTTTTAGCCTTCATTCCCAAATCCAGATCTAGATTTTTTTGTTGTTCTCAAAATTAGTTAGAGTACAGTTGTGCACTCATGCAATTCTAGTATGTTCTTAAGAGATTTGCAGATTGTCGCTGTATCACTAGACGCATTCTGAAATCATAATTGCAGCGACATCTGTGAAATTCCTGTGTTGGTGCTTCCAGCTGTGGATTCAGCTTGATTCTACTCATTCCAAGTTTAGTTGTAATGCAATGACATCTCTTGGTTTTCAATTACCAGCTGATCTTGTAGCTGCATTTGTGTAGTATTAAGCTTTTAGACCGAGTTCCTGCGCTAACAAAACTAAGACGAAATATATCGACTGCTTGCGTCGACATTAGTACAAAAATGGATAAAAATAACAAGAATTTAAACTAACTAACAATGAGTTGGAAAATATGAAAATTAAATATAAAATGCTAATGATGCATGCTAAATGAAATATAAAAAAGACAATTAAGACACAAAATTAAGGAGAAAATATATGTCATTTGTAATACCATCAACATACTAGCTCTTGCCTATCGAATTATGATTCAAACATTAATCTCATTGGTTAGGGAATAAACCCCCTTTTCATTTTTAATACAATACAATGTGAGAATAAGTAACCCTATCGCAATTAGTGCTTTCACAATAAATAATATTGAAAAAACAGAACATACCAGAAATAATATCGAGCACTGTAACTTCAGATCCATCATTATGTCCTCGATCTCACTTTATTTACCTATACACAGGAATAACAATCGCAAAGCTACTAAATTGGCTTGCACAATTTCTATAAATCACTTTCTTATTAAATCTAAAAGACATTTGACTTTACCATCAGACATTTGTAAAATTGATAAACTTTGACTCACCTCCTCATTTCCAAATATTTATGAAACCAGTATACTATGACTGGTACCAGAATCAGGAGCTAGAATATTTCTATTAACTTCATCAATTTCATCACGATCAGATTCAGATAACATCTTTAAAATCTACATTAAAACAGGTGTTAAATCGGACCAATCAATATCACATTATCACATGTTTATAGGGCATGTACTTTCTAAACTTTATTCACAGTACACTTAGTCTAAGAATCGACTAAATCGTAGCTTTGATACCACTAAATGTAACACCCAAAACCCGAAAACCATCACCGATTAGGGTTCTGATGTATGACCGATCATTTATCACTGTTCATCTCTTAATATCATTTCATTAAATCTTATTTTAATAAGCCATACTTGTTCAAGGTATGCGCCTACAATATTATTCGTCGTTGCGTTCCTGAAGAAGAGATGACTTCCATCCTGAGACATTGCCATGATGCTCCCTATGGAGGTCATTTTGGTGGAATGAGGGCTGCTGCAAAGGTCCTACAATCAGGATTCTTTTGGCCTACATTATTTCGAGATGCCCATAATTTTGCGCAACAATGCGATAGATGTCAACGCACAGGTTCTATATCTCACCGCAACGAGATGCTCCAACAACCTATCATGGAGGTGGAGTTATTTGATGTCTGGGGTATAGACTTCATAGGACTATTTCCAAACTCTTTTGGGAATGAGTATATTTTAGTTGCTGTTCATTATGTCTCTAAGTGGATCGAGGCAATTGCAGTTCCAAAGGATGATGCTCAAATGGTGTTGAATCTTTTCCACACGTATATCCTTACAAGATTTGGAACACCTAGGGCATTGATAAGTGATCAAGGTACTCATTTTCACAATAACCAAGTGATGATAGCGTTGAAACAATATGGTGTGAAGCATCGCATGGCCACCACATACCATCCACAATCGAATGGCCAAGCAGAGGTTTCCAATCGACAAATTTAAAAGTATCCTTGAGAAGGTAGTTAACCCATCTCGGAGAGATTGGTCTTTGCAGCTACGTGATAAATTGTGGGCACTTTGCACTGTGTACAAAACCCCATTAGGGATGTCACCGTATCAATTAATGTTTGGTAAATCCTATCACCTACCGATTGAACTTGAACATAAAGTCATGTGGGCAGTCAAGCAGGTAAACATGGACTACAATGCTGCTGGACAAAAATGGTTGTTGGACATTGCCGAGTTGGAAGAAATTCAACGCACTGCGTATGAAAATGTAGCTATATACAAAGAAAAAACTAAGAGATGGCACAACAATATCATCTTACGGTGACAATTTAACCCTGGTCAGTTAATACTTCTATTCAATTCACGTTTGAAATTACATCCAGGTAAATTGCGCTCGAGATGGTCAGGCCCTTTTAAAGTTGTCAAAGCATTCCAGCATGATGCAGTGACAATTGAATATATGAAGGATGGTCACTAGTTTAAAGTAAATGGCCAACGACTGAAGCATTACGTGAGCCCAGATGTCAAAGAACACAACGAGACCATAAATCTGGTCACATTTATTTAATGTCATTGCAATTTTTGCTTTTACTTTTTGCTTTTTATTTTCATTTATTTTTTAGTTTATGCAGGAATAAAAACTATCCTTTTTTTCGACACATCATAAAGCACAACTTGTCGACGCATTCTTTGATGACTCAACAAAGCTTTTTCAGCAAGAATCACACCGATTGATCTTCATCTATCCCTAGCCATTAGATCAAACCAAGAGGTACGATCTGCAGCCTGGCATTTATTGGCTGCAGACGTAATGTTTTCCCAAGACAATTGTAATAATCATGTCTCTTCCTCTGAAAGAATTATAAAAGCCTTATTTTGCTGTTTCTCTTCTCCCACTCACAACCTCCATTGTTGCTGCAATCATCTTCTTCATTGTCTTCACACTTTTCTGCAAAACTCTCTCGTTCTCTTTATTCAGTTATTATGGCAAGAACACGAGAGCAAAAACCCTTCGAAATCCCTCATTGAATTCTCAGCTACTATGGTTCGGAATACCGACCAACCCTTACAAAAAGAACCCATCATGTTCCTCTCCATGGTGGCGAAAGACTACTACCATGACGTCATGCTCAAGCGAAACTGTCACCTGGAGCAGGGTTTTAGTTGTCGCCATAACAACCATTAGGGAAACAAGTTGTGAGGACAATCTCTCGCTTGGGTTGAGAGTCTTTTTGTAACCATCCGGCTGGTTATTCCCCCACTTTGGTAAGAGAATTCTATGCCAATTAAGTGGATTTTAAACAAGAGTTTGTATTTGTACGCGAGGGTTTGGTGCCTTGGAATGCGACTCACATCAATGCAGTCTTCCCCTTCGCTAAAAAGGAAGATACCCACACTGCGTTTTTAGAGGAGTTAACTGATGAAGGTGCTGACATGGTGATGCGAGATCTATGCATCGAGGAAGTTGTGTGGACTAGCAACGGTCCGCATAACTACACTATGCACCGACGTTATCTCACCACTCAGAGCAAGGTATGGTTTCACTTTGTAAACAGTCGAATTCTGCCTTCAACCCATAGCACAACTGCGACGTTGGATCGCATGTGCCTTTTGCACTCCATTTTGAAGGGCCGCCACATCAATGTCGGTGCAATTTTACATGAAGAAATTGCTGAAGTCACGGGTAAACAAACAGGTATCTTACCTTTCCCTTCTTTAAATTATGATGCTATGCAAACAAAGGAGTATTGTGCCTCGAGATGGTAAGGAAGTGCTGGATAACAAGGGGCCAATAAATGATATCTCAATGGAGTGAATGACTAGGGGACAAGAAACCCCTCTGGTGAAAGAGCTGCTTAAGAAGAAGGAGAAAGGGAAAGGAAAGAAAAAGGAGAAGCAAGATGATGCGCCCACAAACCCTCAAGTAGAGAAAAAGCTAGTTACAATAGAACATATCATTAATCGCATGGATATGCGCCAGGTTCACCTTGTCAGCATGTTAGATGAAATGGATTACAGGCAAAATATCTTTTATGCGTACACAAGGGCGTGCAAAACGCTATTGTCGTTACATTGAGGAGTCTGAGCCCAAATCTCATGCCAGAGTTTCCTGTATTCCCACCTATTGTTAGGGAAGCCCCATCATCCTTCGAGCAACCTACTCCTGAAGGTAGGCCTCAACCTGCCTCATCCCCAACAAGAATTCATATCTCCGATGATGAGGAGACAGATGGACATTCCAACACCATAGAGGACTGTTTCAGAACTATCTCCAGCCTGTTCGAGGATGAATTTTTGAATAGCCTTGGAGCTAACATGGCTGAAAGGGAGGTTGTTACTGAGGAGATGAGTACACCGATCGTATCTGTGGGTTTGGAAGTAGAGGAAGGCATCGAACCAGACACAGTTGAGAAGGAGAAATCTGAGGAGAAGAAGGAAAATGAGGAAGAATAGAAGAAGATGAGAAGGATGAAGAGAAGGATAATGCCCCGACAAATTTTGAGGAAGAATTTATCGATGTAACTACAAGTGCGAGGGCATCCGTTGAAAACTTGGCTCCACTTGAAGCAAGCCAAGCTGAGGCAGTCACCAGCAAAGCCGAGGATCTTAACATGGCCATTGTGCCTTATGTAGCACTGCTTGCTGAAGTCCATCCATCTGATGTGACTGTCGATGAGGTCTCCACTCAACCGACTATAGAGGAGCAATCCACTACTCCGATTGATTCCAAGGAAAAAAAGTGAAAGAGGAAAGACAAGAAAAAAACGCGCAAAGAAGAAGAGGAGCGCCCAAAGAAGAAGAAGAAAAAAGCCAAAGCAGCGACTTCATTGGTTGTTGAACAATGAGTTAGTTTACTTTTCATTAGTTAGTTGCATGCATAGCATTTAGTTGTCATTGCATTTTTATTTATCACTGCATTTTTGTTAGTACATTTGCATTGTAGTTGCATTTCCATTTTAATTTGTATAATATTGTCAGCGCATTGGAGACAATGCAGTCATTAAGTTTTGGGGGATCTTGTGTGGAATGGAAATGCGATTACACCCACATATTTGAAAACTTATTTTTGTCTTTAGGTTAATGAAAGTATGCAAAATTTCAACAAAAATGTTACCACAATTTTTCTTTTAAGCGTAAATCTTGAATTGTTTGGAATACTGGTATGTGAATTGGATGAATGTGAATGAATATTGAGTCCTTCTATTTTTGAATGAATGATTGGGATTGCATGAGTAATGAATGGATAGTATCAATCTTTGAATCTTGAATTAACTTACCATTTGCAATGACATTATACTAATAAAAGACACTCCAATGTGAGTGCATTGTGACTTATTAAGGGAGAACACTCCACTGCATGTGTTAGAAAAATTATCTAGCCAAAGGCTGTCACTGTAAGAGTGTGTGTCGGCACAATTACATACTTCCTGGGGGTTTGTTGCACCCCATCGTTACTGCCCAGGAACAAAGGTAGAGTAATGCAATGACATCTCTCAGTCACATACAAAAATAAAAAAGAAGAAAAAGAAAACAAAGAAGAAGAGAAAAGCAGAAAAATGTTGCAATAAATACTGTATTGGTTAAGAAAGGTTGAGATTCAAAGCATGATGCTAACATTAGTGAAGTTGCAGTCTTGATTGTTCATATCTATAAATTGTCGGCGCATTATTCTATCATATGAATGCAATTTATACATCAAGATTCCAGAAAACTTAAGTTGCTAGAATGATAATTGCGGTGACAATTTTGTTTGTAATTTTATTAACTTTTATTTACTTGAGGACAAGTAAAAACTCAAGTTTGGGGTGTGATAGTATTAGAAATGACACCTATTTTCTCCCTAAATTTATGTATTAACTGTCCCTTTTGTATTATATTTAGCATGCATGATAGTCATTTCATACTTAGTATTTACATTTTTTTAACTCAATGTTGTGTGGCTTAAATTCTCGTTATTTTATCTCTTTTGTGCACTAATGTCACCATATGCAGCATATGTATTGCATCTGAAATTGTCAGCGCAAGGATCCATCTTGAAAGATAAATGCTTGAAAAAGTTCAAAGATGCAGCTACAAGTTTAGCTTGGAATTGCAGCCAAAAATGTCACCGCATGGAAACATCTACTTTGTATGAGTGAATTCACGCTGCAAACACATCTGGAAGCACCAGCGCAGGAGAATAACATGTTGTCGTCGCAATTAAAGATTACAGATTGTGCCCAATGATGTCGCAACAACTTGTAGATTCATGAAGAACACACTAGATCTGCGTGAGTCCACAGCTGGATTTTAACAAACTTTGACAGCTGCAAAAGGAGTTGGATTTGAGAGGAGATGAGATCTACAATTCTCAAAGCTTATAAATAGAGGAGAGAAGAAGGAAAGAGATATCAAGAGGTGAAGAAATTAATTATGCAAATTCTCTAAAGCTTTGAAGCTTGGTTTGGGAGTCCGGTGAGTTGATCGAGCAAGTGTGCGACAACTTCTGACGAGGAGTGCTTGATGCGATACAAGAGGGGCGGTTAAGGAATAATCCTAGTAGCCTAGGAATAGTATGCTTCGAATTATTTGTTTATCCCTCTCTTAATGCTGATGAATTCTTATTGACAGTTGATTGTATATGAAAATATCTTTCAATGTTAGATCACTTTGATTCCTATTTAATTCTTCTTATTTGTTTTCCTGGACTTAACTGTTTTGACCACGGAAGTGTAATTGCAGTCTATCGACACTGGAAAGTGTGGTGACAAGTTAGCTTAACAAGCAAGTCAGCGGAAGTTGCTTGAGACTAGGAGGAATTCTAGTCACTTGTTCTTGAGTGCAAGGCATTGCTAACACTGAGAGATAGGGTAAATATGGGCGTTTGAGTCTTGGTTAAACAGATAGTTGTTATTGGTATGATTTCATTGGAACCTTATTGCTGCGATAGTTCATCTACAAAATACCTTGTCGACGCATCTAGCGTTACTACTTAGTGAAGTCAGTGATTCACTCCATTCTTTGCACTTGGTCACACTTTTACTTTTTACTGCATTTAAATTCTCAAAATATCAACAATAATTTATTTTACTTTCAGTTGCTCTGACATTTATTTTGCTCTGACATTTATCTTTATCATTGCATTGACAACTTTGACTAACTTAGTGGTGCAGATCTGATTTAATTGCACTAACATCCTTACTAGCATTTTCTCTAATTTTAATTTTAGTTGCTCTGACAATTGAACATCAAGAACTCTATCGTCGAGGGACCGATATCCGATAGAGCAAATCTATCAACTACACTTGCATCAACGAGTGTCTGCTTGTACTTAAATGCTGTGACATTTACAGGTCGATCAGGCTTATAATCCATTTACGATTTCATATCTTTTTTTGACTCATGATGTTGCTCACACGAGCTGTCGAGGACTCAAAACAAATGAGGTATCTCAACCATTGATACGGTATATGTGCATATAACTGTCCCCTAATGATGCTGCTCACACGAGCTATCGAGGATATACCCTTATGTAGAAATCTCAACCATCGTAGGGCCTATAATCTATTCTTAGATTCATTTCTCATCTTCTTGATTCACTATGCTGCTCACATGAGCTGTCGAGGACTCGCAACATATGCAGTACCCTAGTCATCACGTCGGTTTCAAATCACCGGCTCAAATCTTGATATCTCTTTCATTCATTTCTTTTTCATCTTTCTCAATTTCATGTACCATAACATGTGCTGCAACAATTATAAAGAATACAATAATGTACTTTGTAAATGAAAATTTAACGTTATGAACTTACTAGACGAAATTGCAGTTAAATTAAACTCTAAGGGCAAATCTGTAATTTTCCTTTTTCACGATCGAGATGCGATCTTGATCTATTACAATAATTTTATTCAATTATTTAAATCAACATGAATTTTTAATTATTTTATGCAAATAAGCCTTTTTGGTATATTTACAAAATTATCATTAAGTTTCACTTTTATTCAATTTAGTCCTTTAGCTCAAACTTGCAATTTAACCATTTTATTTTAAATTCCAGCTTTGTCGAATGTTTAAAAGCATTTATACAGCTCACTTTTTGCAATATTTTGCCCCAAGTCCTTACAAATTTATTCATTTAACATTTTAGTCCTTTAACATAAAAATTTCTAAAAATTACTTTGCAAAATCATCAAATCTAGCAACCAAGCTTATAAATCTTCCATAAACTTTCAAAAACTCTCTAAACCCATCAATGGCATAAACCAAATGTTTAACATTTTTACAAATTAGTCCCCGGGTTAGCTAGATCAAGCTAAAACGAACTCAAACACATAAAAATTATTAAAAATGGACGAAATCACACATAACTATTGAAGGAATTAAGATGGCCGAATGTTCTCCTCTTTCTCCATAGGTTTTCGGTTATGAAAGGAAAAAGAAGAAGATGAAAACTCTTCTTTTCTTTCTTAATTTGATTTAAAAACCATTTATTTACAAATTTAATATTATGTCCTTTGTTCACACTTAAATTTTAACTAAATTTAAGTCAAAATTGTCCACTCAAGTTACTAATGGTTATATTACCATTTAAGTACATTGACTTACCTTTCAATTAATAGAATTCTACTTTTGAACCTTTTATGATTTAATCCTTTTTACTTAATTAACTATCTAATCAACAAAATTCCGTAACCAAAATTTAATATCATACTAATGATCTCGTAAATATTAAATAATTAATAATAACGGTCTAACATGTCAAATTTGTGGCCTCGAAACCATTATTTTCACATATAATAAGACTCTATAAATATTCAATAAAAATATTTATGGTCGTAAATTTCAGAAACGAGGTACCGATACCTCATTTTCTAAAACCACTTGACCTTTGAACCAAACCACTTATACTAACTTTTAATTCACTAATTAAAATTCTTCAATTCAAAACTTCATATAAAATTATTATTGACTTATTTAATTTAAACACTCATTATAAAAAATTTCTCGTCGAGTTTATGATCCCGAAATCACTGTTTCTAGCACCACTGAAAATGAGCTGTTACACCTGTCTCAAATGAAGAAGTAGCAACTATCTCATTAGATTTAACAAAATTGCAAGAGATGTAGGTTTCTTACCATGTACATTAAGATCAAGTTCGAATCTCCGAACAACTAAGATATCTTCACTTTGCGTTTCATGATTTTTGAGAATGACTTTGGCATCATTTAACTTTTGCTCAGTTGCTTTCAAAGTTACATCAGTTTTTGTAGTCATCTTATCCTTTTTCTTGATAGTCCAAACAAGTAACTCGTTAACCTTTCTAATATCAATAATCACATCATCTCTCTCTTTGACCACAGTTTCAAGACTTCCTTTTTCTCATTTAAGAATGATAACTTCTTCCCTCAAGGATGCGGTCAATTGAACAACATTTTCATCTTTTTCAACATTTGATTGAACACTTTGATACTTTTGCCACACCCAAATCTAGCAGACCTGATTAGAAGACATGTAAATGTGAAGTTATATATTTGTCGTAGTGTACTTCACCCAATTGCAATCTTTTGGCGAATAAGTAATCGTCTTGTGAGTAATTAAAGATTCTATCTCATGTTATTTTGCTATTTAAGAAAATATTATGACAAGTGAAGAGTAAGCCTGATAAGAGTTACCGCCAAATGTATAGTGTCACACTACAAAATTGGGCCTAGAAGATACAAGGATATTATAGGAATTTTAACCTATTTTTGGTCGGAATTTCGTGGCATGGTAAACTAGTAATGTTTTTTACTATCGCTTTAAAAAATTAAATCAATTTTAAAAATGAGTTTTTAAGACATTTAATTTCGAAAATAAGACTGATTTGTACAAGTTAATATTGAGAGTTTTTATGGGATAATTTAACCAAATTTTAAAATTCACCCTATTTTCTTTCCCCACCCACGACAATTCACGCTAAACAATCCCCAATATTGTGTTTGCCGTCCCTTTTCTCTCCCAACTCTCTCATTCGATTTTGATTTCCAAATCTTAATTCCTTTTGATTTCTATCCTTCAAGCCATAGACCTTTAAAAATATTATTATTAATAAGTAAAACCTTTTCCTATTTATTTTTTGGGGCTTTTCCCAACAAAGTTAATATCAGTCGGAGCTTAAATAAGCAAAGATTTCTAGAATTATGGGGGAGGGCCTCATGCGTTCCGTCGCCTAATTTGGCGCTGTTATGAATTGCTTACTTTAAAGGTTTTGCTCTACAAATGGAAACATGAGATGGGCAACCAACAGATTTCCTCATTTAGGACAGCTCCCCAAAAGCTAATTAAAACTGGCTCCTACCAAACATAAATCACAGCAAGGCAAAATGTTTGGTAACCATATGCGGATTGAGTTTTAATTTGATTGGAATGGATATTGTTGTCAATATAAGAGGACATGAGTTCGAATGCACCGAAGTGCATTATTCTCCTATTTATGAGTTAAAGAAGGGTTATGGGTAATTTTAAATATTGTGTCAAAAAAACAGATATAATTAGAACTAGACATGTTCATGGGCCGAGCCTCTAGTAAGGCATTTTTGACCCAGGGTCAACCCGGCCCGACCCGAATTCACAAAAAAAATCTACTATTTTCTTATTGTTTTCTCCCTATTTTACTACAATTTCACTATTATGTACTATTTTGTTGTTATTATTTTGATATTGTATAAAACTTATTTTATTGTTAATTTTGTTATTATTTTAGAGATATTTGTTAATTTTGTTATTATTTTAAAGGCATTTGTTTGTTAAGTTGCATCTATATTAGTATTATTTAACTATATATTTTTTAAAATTTATTTTCAATTTGTTAGGAAATATTTACTTTAATATTTTTAGTATTTTTAATACATTATATATTTAAAAATTATATAAAAATAATATAAAAATTAATATGGGCGGACCAGGTCGAACTCGGATTTTAGCATTTTTATCCGGACCGAAAATGAGCAAAATTTTAGGCCCATTTTTCAAGTCGGGCCAAGTTCGAACCTAGCAAACGAGCCTAAATTGTTGGTTGAGCCCAACACGGACTCGACCCGACCCGACCATGAACACCTCTATTTAGAACTTATAATGAGATTACTAAAAAAATGAGAACCATGTGAATGAGTGTTGGCATCAACCGTGGCACTGCCATCGTTAAAGGTGTGCAAATTTCGAGTAAAATCAAATTAATTCTACTAATTAGTCAATTAACCGAATTAATTCGGTCAAGATAGATTAATAATTTTTGAGAGTGCAATTAACAGTTAATTCAATTTGAAACCGATCGATTAACCGAATTAACAAAACTTAATAATAATATTATAATATATAAATATTCGATCGATTAATTCGATTAACTTTTTATTTGTTTTATACTTGTTTTAATTAAAAATAAATATATATATATATATATATAAATAAATTTCAATTAATTTGATTAATCGACCGAATCAACTGATAAAATTTGATTCGATTAACTTTTTTTGAAAAATATTTCGGTTCAATTAACGGTTAAAAATTTAAAAGGATCGATTAATTCAATTAATGATAATTCGGATCGATTAACCGATTGAATACCCCATGCACTCAATTCAAGCTTGTTGATGGAAAACCATGCTTGCTTTTGCATTTAGTTGCAGCCATCTGATTTTCAGGAACCCATTGTTCAATTCAGGGGAAGAATGCAGAGTATTTCCCTGCATATTCAGCTGAGGGATTTCCTTTCTCTTCTATTCTGTTTTTGGAGGCCTGAGGTTAAAATTAAAACAGTAGGCTGTGCTGCAAATAATCTGCGAGTCTTGAGTCATCTCAGCCTGAATTAATATCTTATTTTCCATACATATTTTATTAATCAATGAGCTTAGGATAGGAATATTGAGTTAACAGCAGAAGATACACAAGTGAAGCAGGAAAATATCAAATTGAAAGAAATATCAATGGCGTCATTTTCATTATGTCCACAGCCTACATTTGTTCTTCAAACTTTTCTATAACAAAAGATAAGAGAAAACAACTATTTATTATTAGTAAAACATTGTTTCCTTTTATTTTCCCCATCTTAGAACTAGTATGAGTTAGCATATGTGGGAGCATTAACCAATTACAATAAAAAAGAGATGCATGGTAATGCCATTTTCCCATTTAAAAGATAAGACAGTCAGAATAAACCTTTAGACCAAGATGAGAATGACCCAACTGCATTCTTTGCTGCAGTCACTTTGCTCACTAACAGCTTCCACTTTGTCTCATCTTTCTTGCTTTGCTGCTGCATTTTCTCCTTGAAATGCCTATGAAATACAAAATACAATTACAAGAAGACAATTTAATCACCAGTGTCAGTTATGCACTACATTTCATCAAATGCAATCAAATTGCAAAATAACAAGTCCGAGCCAGCCTTGTCCCCTCTTTACATTGTTTCTCTCAAGTAGTGATTGATATCATATGTTGTTCAAATTTAATGCTTACCTACAAAGAGGAACCTTGCATGAATCAGGCTCATTGCACATGCGGGAATGCAGTTCAAGAAGCTGCCACATGCGTTTGCAGTGAACACATCCACCAGGGACCCGAGTCTTACAATTTGAGAAATGACGCACTAAAGTTTCAAGCCCTTTACAAGCTGGAAAATTACAGGCACCCTGGCTCCCTTTTAGCACCTTATCACGAGGTCCAATCGTCCTACAACCATCCTTGCAAATGTGAAAGAGGGCCTCCATAGCTTCGTACAATTGCAAGTAGACTTTTTTCTCTTCCATTTTTCTCTGCCTCTCTTGCTTTCTCTGAGGGAAAGAAAGGAATAAGTAAAACCATTGATGTAAAAACAGAATAATTCTAAAACATATAACCATATAAGGTCAACTATCAGTAAACTCCATTTCATAATAATAAGAAATCAATTACTATATTCGGGCATCATAATTAGAGCAGCATTTATGAGGGAAGGGAAGAAAGGGTATACATAGGCTGCATAACAAATAATGACAAAGTGATTCTCATAAGGGCAAAAAAACAAAATCTTCCATGCGATAGAATCATGTTCCAAACTGTAATAACCTACACCTACATGCACTGCAAATGGTCAGCTCACCTCACCGAGGGTTAAACACTTTATTCTTTCAAAAGAAGCTTTCTAGTAAGAACTGAGAATTAGTAAGAGGAAACACATTGTGCCATAAAAGTAACAGAAACAAAAAGCTTAAAATGGAGAATCTTTTGGATGAGGATGAGACATTTTAAACAGAGTATACTATGTTGAATCCCCTCAAAAGAAAATAATAATAACAAAAAACTAACCTACCTGAGAGAGAAAAAGAAAACAAATTGATTAACAAATACAATAAAATGTGTATTATATTCTTTAGGAAGATCAATTAACAAATATAAACTCCTCCAAACATAAAGAAGGTTAACACTTACAGTATCTGCTTCAACAACAGACTCTACAAGTTCTTGCTCAAGAGCAGGATTGGCACGTCTCATTGCTCTCCATCCTTCAGTTAAAGATATAGATTTGAAATTCCTTACAACCATACGGACACAAATGAAGGCAAGCCTAGGTGCATCACAATTCCTTGCTAACTGAAGAACATCTATCACATTTTCTCTAGTAAGCCAGCCTTGCTCCAGTGAGCAAATACAAATTCTTTTCAGTGATGGAATTGAGTAGAAATGTGACAAGACTAATAGATGGAGAACAAACTTCTGCAGCTCCTCCTCTTCATAGCTGTATTTCAGTATAGAATAAAACCAAGTATACCCAATTATAACAGAGATAACCGGGGACAGAGATATTTAGCAGTGCCTATAAATTTACACAACTAGTACATAACACACTGGTCTACAGGGGAAAAAGAAAGTCCTCGCAAATGGAAAAACAAGTTGATTTCCCTTTTCCTTTTAGAGATAGAAATGGTTTTCTAGAAATGTCCAGTTTGAGCTTAACTAGTATCGTACTCCTGCATGAAGGTTCTAAGAACTGTACTTTCATATCGATCATGTATTATTCACAAATTACAATCACAGACTCTACAGACACCTTTTAAAGACCATGAAACAAATTATCTCGACATAAATAACTATGCATAGACTTGGTGGTTTGGTGCAACTCTTTGCACAGCCACAGTGGAACAGCTTAGTTCCCAGCATCCTACGTTTATATATGTTCTTAGGCTTTTTAAGGCAGTGATAAAAAGAAGAGAAAGGAAATAAACAGAGCAACTTTAAGAGACTACAAATTTAGTACTTAGTATCATGCCATATCTGTCAAATGATACATAAATTAACATATTTTCTGGTTTTGGTTGCCACTTAAAATATGGTAGAAACAGACGGGAAACTATCATCATATAATGATTTAAAACCAGATCTATAAACTACCGCTGAATATTTTATGCCAAAAGCATGCAGAAAAGTATTTCAAACATACCAAGATGAATATAAAAAACGAATAAACATGCAGACAGCTCCATGAGGTACTCCAGGGATTTTGATGTATCTCATGCCATTCTTGACTTTTGATAGCCTGAGAACATTAGCCAGCACAGCCGATGCAATACTCTGCAAGAGAGAAGAAAGAAAATTTAGCTCATAAATCAGAAATCAAAGTATGATGAATTGATGATATTAGAGTCTTATAGCTTCTATCTTTCCACAG
This sequence comes from Gossypioides kirkii, assembly GCA_005610355.1. NCBI lineage: Eukaryota > Viridiplantae > Streptophyta > Magnoliopsida > Malvales > Malvaceae > Gossypioides > Gossypioides kirkii. The sequence goes on along the minus strand of CP032247.1, from coordinate 39,401,806 downwards.
GTATATGGTAAAATAAGTATTCTGCCATTTATAAGGAAACAAATTCAAGCTTGAACATTACTTAAAATTTCCGTTTTTGAAGAATAGCAGTGTAAGATCATTGGCTGAATTTCTACTCAAACCTAAAAGCAACCAACAACAATTCAAATTCTCTATCTAATAACTAGAAGAAAAGTTCCTTAACATTATGATATAAATCAAGCCACCTTTATTGTTTTAATTAAGAGATAGCAAGGATATATATATATATATATATAATTAACTCACCAAAACATTAGAATGAGCAAGAACACATGATTTTTCATTGGTGAGAATAAAAACATCTGCACCATACCCTTCCTTAAACAGCTTGTCCCATGTATCCCTTGTTTCCTTTGGGACAAAACTATATTCAAGAGGCCTCTTGGGATACTTAGTTCTTGTACAATTTTTACTAGGGAGAGGTGGCGGTTGTGGAGCGTTAGAGTTATCAGATGCAAAAGGCACAGGAGCCAGCACAGGTAAAATATCGGCTGGATTTGCTTCCCTACATTCAAAGATTTACAAAAGGGCTCACTAGGCGAGGATAGCCATGCAGAGCCAATAGCTGGTGAAGCCATCAAATAAAACTTCTTCCCAGAATATCTGCAAATAAACCGAAGAAATGAGAATAGAGCAATCAAAAGTCCAAAACATGAATTAATCGCAAATGAGGTATGCAAGACATAAAACAAAATGCAGTAATCAATAAACTTCATAACATGAACCCGGGAGATGAATATGTACTAAATTCATCCAATTCCAAATACTAGCCGTGGAAGGAATTGTTAACATAAATTAACAAACAAAGCAGAAAACCCAATAGAAACATTCTGGTAAAGTATCAACTGTGTGCTTGTTAAAGTTTAGTGTGAGTTTGGATGAGCGGTATAGTGCATTTAGCTATTTTTTTATCTCACGCTACAGTATCTAATCTCCTCGTTACCGCTGTTTTTACACTATTAGCAGCTAAACCTACCACCCATCCAAACCCACCTTACCCGTAGTCTAGGAATCTAAACAATCAACAAGGATATAAGGCAAAACCCATGGAAATATATAAAACAAAAACTTTAATAGCTATGATAATAATTGGATAAATCAGGAAATATATAACTTTTTAGTGTTTTCTCTTATGATTAAATAAAATAATGGGGAACAATCAAATAATAATAAAATCCTCAACTGCCCATTTCCAATATGCTTAAAGTAAGTTTTTTTCCTTTTTTTTAAGGGCATAAAAAAGAAAGAGATAATAATATGGTACATTAGCGATGCCATATAGTACATAAACAAATCTCCTTTCGGAGGCCAAGAAATTATGGTAAAAAGAAATAAAGACTTCAGCTTGACTTTTCTGGACAGCAAATCAACGGTTCATACCTTTACAAAAATAAAAATAAAAACAAATCTTCTTCGACCCAAAGAAATAAAAGAAAGTAGTCGAAATTTGCTCGATCGTCCTCCGAGTTCTTGATAGTCTGACCTACAAAGCTAAAGACCCTGAAAGAAAAAGAAATATTTATATAATAAAATCAATTACACGGAACACAAATTTCCATTCTCTTCATCTCCAAAAATATGAACAAGAAATTTACGATGAAAAATGTTTTTTAAAACAATTACGGTGAAAAGAATAATAAAATTGAAATTAAAAAGAAAGATATAACTAAGAATTGAACTGACCTTTGGATCATAAGGCTAAAGAAGATGGAAGAAGAAATGCATAGGCAGTATTGGAGCTTCAGAAACGACGCAGTTTCAGAGGATAGAGAAGGATAAAGAAAAGATGTGACTAAGGAGGGTAGAGGAGAAGGAAACTTGAGGAGACGATAGAAGTTGGTTTATTTATTTATTGGTAACCAATAATAAATTATTTGTTTATTTTGATAAAAAAAAAATTTCGTTTTTGCTGTTAAAATAAAGACTTGATTTGACTTTAAATAACGAAAGTTTTTTTTAATATATTATTATAATTACATGATAATATTTGATATTTTGTATATATAAATATTTAAATTTGAATTTATAAACATCATTTTTTTTTCGTTGACGTCATTTATTGAATTTTAAAGAATAGAAAACTTGAACCGTGGCCAGATGCAAAATTATTATTTTTTTTTTAGCAATCAAGTGAAAACATTATTATTTTTGTATTTTAAATTAATAATTTTATGGTTATAACATAATATAATTTAATATTTGGTCATCATAGATTTATAAATAGGGAAATGTATTAATAATCAAATAACGTATTAATAATCAAATCTTTAAGATCTTACCCAAATCACGTCATTAATTCAATTTGAATAATTTATATTAAGATAATTTTATAATTTTATAATTTTTAAGCACTAATAAAATAATATCACACTCATAATTTTTAAATACATTTAAAGATTATTATAAAAGTTTAATATAACATTTGGTATCTGAATTTGATACGTTTTCTTAGTTTGGTACCTAAATTTTTTTGACTTAATTTGGTATCTAAACTTGACACTTTTTTTTTAATTTGATACTTAAACTTTTTTGAACCCAATTTGGTATCTAAACTTGGCATTTTTTCCTAATTTGGTACATAAGTTTTTTTACATTCAATTTAATACCTAAATTTATTAAATATTATAAAATAAAAATTATGCTAAACAATAACGGTGTTGAAATTTTTTTTGTTATGCTACAAAAATATTGTCAGTTTATAGAAAATTCATGTTAAATATAGGTATTGAGTTATGCTTAACGAATTAATATTTAAAAAAGATTAGTTACCAAATTAAAAAAAAGTTAAGTTCAGATACCAAATTGGATCCCAAAAAGTTTAAGTACCAACTTAAAAAAAAAATATCAAGTTTAGGTACCGAATTAGGAAAATGTGTCAAGTTTAAGTACCAACTTGGAGCAACAAAAAGTTTAGGTACCAAAATAAGAAAAAGTGTTAAGTTAAGTACCAAATGTTATATTAAGCCTATTATAAACTCAATTCGATTTTTAGTTTTCCATCCAAATTCTGTTTTTAGTTTCACACTTAAATTTATTATTAGTGTAGGTTATTTTAATATTATTTTACCTACTAATTTAGCTTATAAATAATTTTTCTTTTCACCCTAGAAAAATAACTTATAACACATGGATATTCGGATTTTAGTTTTATCTCTATTTTTTGTACTTTTCGCTTTTATCGTTTTACTGAAATTATTTTTACTCGTAATTTTTTATCCTCTCGAGAGATCTTATCTTTTCAATTTCTTTATTATTTAAATTTTTCGTTGCTTTATCATGTTTATCCCCAACAATATCTAATAACTTCTCTAATTTAATTTATTTATTTATATAATTAAAATTTAGAGAAAAAACAAACAGATTTATTAAATTACATTTTCAAATGTTTTCTTTCTTTTATAGTTTAAATCATTTTTAGCTATTCTTTTTTAATTTTTAATAGCCATTTATTTTTTAATTTTTTTTATTTCTTTAAGTGAATTTTTTGAGTAAAAACCAAAGTTTGATAACGCAATCAATGATATGGTTCAATTTTCAATTTTTTGCTTATAGTCTTTTTTATTTCAATTTTGCTTTTTTTATTTGTTAATTTTAGTTTTTTTATTTTTAATTTTTTGCTTATGCATTTTCATTAATTTGGCAAAAACTATGAAAATAAATAAAAAAGATTATTAGAATTTGAAAAGAATAGCTAAAAATTATTTAAATTATAAAAGAAAGAAAACCTTTGAAAAGGTACTTTAATAACCTATTTGTTTATTATTATTTTGTTAAAAATTAATTAAAGGGCATAGTTAGGGATTGACAAGGATCCTAAGTCCTCCTAGAATGAAAAATTTTTCATGTAGTTGATGCGTGCTCGAAATCGGTTGATGGTTACAAGAATATTTGTGTTGCCCGATTGTTCTAAACAGGTAACTTAAACAAAACTTTAAAAATATAGGATAAAACTTTTATTCGAAATCAAAACCAGAAATGAAATAGAAACGAAAGTTGAACTAAAGATAACTGCGACCCACTATCTATAAAGAAAATAGGAACCAACAGTATAGGTTGACCATCACACTCTGGAATGGGATGAAAATGGAAGTGATTAATTGGTTTAAGTGAACGTCACAAGATCGTGAAATCCTGATAAGTTCGAAGATAATGTTCTTAAAGAATAAAAGAGAATAATCTCACAATATGTTGATAAAAATTCTAAAAGTTTTCCTCATCTTACAAATGACAACCTATTTATAGGATTAGCCTAATAGATGAATGGACAAATTCGATCATAAATGAAATACATGAATTTGGATCGTACATGAATCAAGCTAATTCATGAATCAACACATTCATCCCCTTTGTCGTCCATGTATGAATCTTCATTGTATTGGATCGATAAGTTATGTTTTGTTTATTTAAATAGACCTAGATTTATAAATATTTAATACACAAGTTGTGAAATTTTTTAGACTCAATAAGCATTGTTAAAAACATGATAAGTTTCCATTTGTTTTTATATATATATACATTAAGAGACGCATGCTACACACTTAACTCCCTGCGCGCACACACACACGCACATATATATTGGTGAGTATTTGGTACATTGACAATATTTTTTTTAACTCTACAAGTATAGTTATAAATTTGTCACGCGCCTGTTTATATATATATATATATTAATATTTACTATACCTTATATACACTTATCATCATCTCAACACTGCTTGTGGATTTTATAAATTCCATTGATAATGTATCAAATATGTTCTCTGGTACTATATATTTATAATAAAACTTTAATTATGAGCTCTCTTGACATGTTTCTTCAATGGAAGAAGCCCTTAAAAGCTTGAGAAAATTGTTTAGAGCTTGACTCGGTTTATAAATGAAAGCATCAACATAATGAACAATTAAAATGTTAGGTCGGATTGTTGGGTATTTTCAAATTTGGCCAATCCAAAACAAAATAGAGGGAAGATGAAAAATTAATGCTGTTTTGGGTTGATGAAAATTGAAAGTATCTAATAATATCCCATATAATTTTAATTGTATTTATGCTTATGATTTCATCCATAAATAGAGTTAAGCTTTCAACAATTTTTTCAAACTTTTAGAAGAATCTTTCACTAAAGAACGTAAGAGAACTTATAATTGAAGTTTTATGTTATATATAATAAGGAGAAAGAAAGATAATAAATAAAAAAGTAAAAAAATTATCAAAATATTAAGTTAAACTCCACATAAATGGAAGTGGAGGTCTGTTTAAATAATAAAACGAAACTCGTCAGCATTAATGGAAGTCAAAGTATGTTTAAATAAATTAAGTAAAATGAATCCCTATGATTAAAGGTGTTCATTGTCCTAGATGTGATGTGAGTTCGAGTCGCGTCAGTCGTGTTGTTGTTAGAGCTTTACCTTCTCTTTGTAATTCATCAAAAAAATAAAGTAAAACTCTACACCCATGGGAGAATTTAGTAATAAAAAACTTATATTAAACTCGACACCCGTGAGTGTTGAAAAACTCCTCCAAACAGTAAAAAAACATATTCTAAAAACTAACATTTCTAGAAACTTAATTCCAACAATAGTAAAAATTTTCCCTAATCCAAATAAATGACTCAAGTTAAGATAATAATATGAATCAATTAAATAAAAATGTATCTTAACTTGTATAGAACCATGGTTAAATTTTTTGTCAAACACCTGTTTGATACGAGTTAGATAGTGTGACTCCATCACCAAGCCCCAATATTGTATAAAAAAGTAAATAAAAACTATAGTCATGGTATAGTATCTTAGAAACAAGAAACAAAAACAGTGGGTATATTATTAGCTGAGCTATGTTACTCGTGTAAGGACTAGTTTAATAATGCTTTTCAAAAATGTTTTTAAGTCAAAAAACACTTTTGAGCAAAAGCTAAAATTTTTTACTTTTGCTTTTCAAAAAAATGCTTTTCCAAAGCATATTTTACCTCTAAAAGTACTTTTGAAAATCTCAAAAGCATTTGTTTAGCAATATTTTTTTTTTGAATATATTGGATGTGATTACATGGTAGTATCTGTTCATAATTTTTTAATCTTTTGACAACGCACACACCTCTTACATACACAAATGCTCGAATCCGAAATCTCTAGGAGGAATAACATCCTCTTTTCCACTAGAACCACTTATTAGGTTCTTGTTTAACAATATTTTTATTTCAAAAGTATTTTTGATCCCAAAAAATACTTTTGAGAAGCAATCTTAAACTGGCGAAATACAGCTTGAAATTTATCACTTTAGTTGTCACATTATATGTAATGTAGGCTTTGCCATTCAAAACAAAACTAACCCAATATGGAGAAGGAATTTTTTTTATTGCAAACTAAAAACTATGACTACACAGCATTATCACTAAGATCTGAAGATTGTTTCAACAAAGACAACACATACTACTCGTACAACGATATAACAGACATTATCAAAACAAACATCAAAAACTATTACAGCTGCCCCTATCGGCATTATTGTTCAAGGACACAACACATCCAGAAAACAAGTGCTACCCTAACCAAAGCCACGCAATTCCTCCTGTTACATATACAACCACTATTACATCGGATATATATAAAGAGAAGTTTGCATTCAGCTTCTTCCTGTTTGTTTCCTCAAATGCATTGCAGGAGTCTTACCCATATTTCATGACCTAAAGCTTCACTTCTCTATCAAAAATCCAACTGAATGGGATACTGGGTGCTTCCTTGGCCTTTTCTTGCGCTCTCTCCTCTATCCTTCTAATTCTCGAAGGAAGTGCACACAAGTAGTCCTGAGCTTTACGCCCCTCGGCTGAAAGCCCAGCTAGCTCCTTCACCTTCCATCGATCCACCAGGTGCTCTACTATATCAACATAGTCCTTAGCAGTGTAAACCCCGATTCTTTGGGCGACAGCTGAGTAGTGGTCAAATAGGTTATAATCTCGGCTGTCATATATAAACTCAGCCGGCATGGCGATTTTCTTCTTCATCATGTCAGCAAATGCCTGGACTGTTTCATCAGGATCAATCTCAAACAGCTTTTCAACGATTTTGGTATAGGCTGTCTCGTGTCGCTTCTCATCTGAGGCAATGCTACCACAAATTTGAGCCAAGTTGATATCCCCATACTCCTTGGCCAGCCTGCCTGTATTCCCATGGGAAATAAAAGTTGCCCTTTCTTGGAACGAAGTGTATATGAATCCTCGGTAAGGACTATTCTCTGTATGAGGATCCTATGGTTATACAGAAGAAAGAGTTTAGTTTAACAATGACAGATTGGAACTGTATAAAAAGAAAATAATGACATCTTGCATGCTTGTCTGTTTTCCTTTCTTTGCAAGTGACAAAAGAGTAATTAAATGTCAATCACTCAATCATCCTCCTAAACTGTGTAGCAAGTATGTTATTCTTACCATTCCCGATCCAATCAAGTACTGGATTGTCCTCTCAATTTGCCTCATGTCCACTCTCCCAGACAAGTAGAGATACTTATTAAGCAGATCACCATGCCTGTTTTCTTCAGCAGTCCAAGCCCTGGTCCAAATGGCCCAAGGGGTAAGGCTAGCACCTGTCTCATCACGAGTTCCATCCAAGGTATTAAGCATTGTTTGATAAGTTGAAAGGGCTTCCTCAGTGATCATATCACCAACCAAAACTACAAAGTAATCATCTGGGATCTCCTTTGCCCTTTCCCTAAGCTCTCTGACTTGCTCATGAAATTCATCAGAATTAGGATCTGGAAGAAAGTCGGCGGGTTGCCAACATTTCTCAACTGGTTTGAGGTGAGTCAGAATGTTGTCCTCAGCCCAGCCCTCTAAAGATTTAAAGATCTCAATCTTGTGAGGCGGCATGGAGTGGGTGATCTGAACAGGCACCTCCCTTGGTGGCGTGAAAGGCTTTTTCAGATTCCCAACGTCTCTGTGTTCAGTAAAAATAAACCAACTTTGGGATTACTTTCATTCTCATATTCATACATCATCATTGTCACCATGGATTCAAAGACAACTATATCATAATTGGTAAAAGCTCAAATCTCATCATAACAATGATCAGAGGCCATTAAACAACAAGAACGTTAAGATTGTGAGACATCATAAAAGAAAAGTCTTGAAAGCCATGTCACTTAGACAAAACAACAAAAACCCAGATTCAAAATCAGCTTTAAGTAAAAAAAAGGAAAAAAGAAAAAAGGTTATGATCCATGATTATAGGCGAAAACGATCGATCAAGTTATTACAAAAGTGAATAAAACAGCAGCCAAAAAGGGAAGAAAGAAAGAAAGAAAGACACTAACTTGGAGCCAGAAGGAATGGTGGAGATCATGCAAAACTTGGGAGATCTGAGGGTGACCTTTGGTGGAAGAGCAAAGCAAGGGAGCTTCTGAGATTTCGAGGCAATGGGATTAAAATTCAAAGCCATTGTTGGTTTTCGTTTGCCTTTCCTGGTTTGGGTTTGGGACGGCTTTTAACTTTATAGACTGATCTGTCTTTTAATCATTTTTGTTTGCGAGTGTGAAAGAGTTCACTTCAGAGGGATACTTTAATACATTAGCCCTAACTTTGGTTTTAATTACTGATTTTCTCGACATATTTTTCATGTCCAAAATTAAACAACAAAAGAACACTACATCTCTTAAATGCAGGCTATGCAGAGTGCAGTAGGGGTGTGTAAATTTCGGGTAAAATCGAATTAATTCGGTTAATCGATCGAATTTGATTAATTGATCAGTTAATTGAATTAATTCGGTTGGGGATCGATTAATAATTTTTTGAAAGTTCGGTTAACGGTTGATTTGGTTTGAAATCAGTCGGTTAATCAAATTAATCGAACTTAATAAATAATATTATAACATACAAGTATTCGGTCGAGGGTTGGTCGGTTCGGTTAATTTTTTTATATGTTTTATACTTGTTTTAACCAAAAATAAAAAAAAAAGATATAAATTTCGATTAATTTGGTTAACCGATCGAATTAACTGAAAAAGTTTGGTTCGCTTAAATCTTTTTGAAAAAATTTTAGTTCGGTTAACGGTTAAAGGTTTAAAAGGATTGGTTAATTCAGTTAATAGTAGTTTGGTTTGGTTAACTAATTGAACACCCATAGACTAGTGGAGAGAAAGCATGCAATACATGGATCTCCATTCCGAAAATGATGGTATGAAATAAGGACATCATCTTATTTTAGGGGCAAAATAAGAAAAATTTTGAGGGGTCGAAATTGAATTGTATATTTTTACAATAGTAAAAATATCATTTTACCATTTTAATGTCCTATATCTTTATAATTTTTAAAGAATTAAGTCAAATTTTTATCATTTTGGAGGTCAAAATGCAATTTTACCATTAAAAATGTAAAATTTTAAGGGGCCTAAATGAAATTTTTTTATTTTAAGGGGGTTGGGGCCCTTGCTATTCCCCTAGGTTCACCACTATCTTATCTGTATTTTTTTCAATAGTTTTATTTCACATCAGCATTTTCATCTTGAATTTCAGTATTTTCGTCTTGTAAAAAAAATCAAATCTAAATGAAAAATCCTGAAAACTATTAAATGTATGGGTGGTAGTTGCAAATATAATGGCAAATTTGAATATAAAAAATAAAATGTAATATTTAAAAAAAAAAGATAAGACACGAACTTTGATTTAATGTGCAATTATATATATGAACATTAATTTGATGTAATTATACACTTGAAGTCTTAATTATGGTTCAAATGTATACTTGAAACTTTAATTTTGATTTAATCATATACATTTAAAGAAATAAATATATCAATTTATTTTTATATTAGATAAATATAATTATTTATGTATGCAATATATAAACATAAAATGATGTTATATTAATAATTGTGTTAATAATTTACAAGAATAGATCAAATCAAAATTTCATGTACAAATTGCACAGAATCAAAATTCATGTATATAATTACACATTAAATCATAATTTATGTATAATTTTAATATTCATCCGTTAAAAAAATAATATGTTCATATGTATAAAAATCATATTAATATTAATATTAATATTAGAATATACTTGGTTACCTATCGAAAAAATAAATTAAAATTGTAAATATGATTTTTATACATTTAGGGTAATGAAGAAATTACCCTATGCTTTACCAAATCTTTTAATGTGGTATTTTTACTGTCTAATTTGATATATGTACTTTAATTCTGTTAATCATAATGATACTTAACTTTAACGTCGTTAAAAAATTGATGACATAGCTCGAATGGGATGGACTGTCTTGAAATAGTTCAATTGGTGGAAACTTCGACAATAACAATAGTAGCTAAAGAACCTTAACTATATTAAAGTTAAGACTCACTTAACTCACGAATCTACTAGAACCTCGATATAAAGAAATCGTCACATCTCGAGATGATGAATGGAGTGATAAGACAGTTTGAACGTCATAAGCTTAGAAAAGTATGATAAATTCAGTTTAATTCAATAAAAAACCGAAGAGGAAATTTCTCACAAATAAAATTTAATTCTGAAATATTGTGTAACCTTAATAAATGTTCAAGTCTAGTTTTATATAGACATATAGGTGACCTTTCACATTCAACAATTAATGTATTCATAATAGCTATTAACACATTCATTCAAAGCAATTAAATTCGATCATGACTAATGGAAGATATTTGAAAAGTCATGTCTCTTCACTTGATTCATGTGTATTTGAATATTCATGACTAATGGAATATTAATTCTTCTATTTTATTTTACTTTTCATAGAAATAATTTTTACCAAAATTAATATATTTTATTTCTAAAAAATTATTTTTACATTTTTTCCTAAAAAAATCAAGTTTTTTTTTTCAATTTTTATTATTTTTCTACTAATTTGCTTTCAGTTCCATGCTATAAAGGGAAAACGAAAAACTAATGATAGATTTTCTAAATCATTCTTTCTAAAATAAATCTCTCTTGAACATCTGAAATGTTGAGACAATATAATTCTCTAAGGAATTTAAAGTAGAACATTAAACGCAAGAAAAATCAAAAGAAATTGAAAAATAAAAAGTTCCAATAGACAATAGAGTTATAGCTATCCATTGTAGATTTAAATGCTTCTTCTTAAGAAACAACTTAAAATCATCAAACTTATTTTTAAATTTGCTTAAGTCAGCTTAAACTCTCGAAAGATGAGAATTTATAATAGAGATTATTTAATATATTGAAATAAAACTGAAACAAACTTTCAAGTGAAGATGCAAAAAAAAAAAAAAAGCCACAAGAAACTAAACACATCAAGTATTTGAGTGAATGCTCTCAAAAACTCAAAAATTTTATATTACTATGAAGAAATACAACTTACACTATGTTTGGTTCATTGTAATTGAATAGAATTGTAATCACTAATTCAATTGTTTGGTTGAATGGAATAGAACTGTAATTATATTTTTGAGTTTAGTTAAATGAAATAGAGGTTATAATAACACAAGAGAAAATATTGAAATGACCGTACCTTTAGTAGAAATTTTTAAATAGATGATTATTATTTTTGTTATTAAATTTTAATAGGATTATTATTAATACAATAAAATAATAAATAATTTAATCATATTTTAACATAATTATTATTAAATACAATTTAATAATAGTATTTTTATTATTCAATTATTGTTAAATGTTTATATAAATTTAATTTAATTAATATAATTCAGAAAAATAATAAAAGCAATATATCTAGAAATGTTTAATATTATAATTAAAAATAATAATTTAGTAACATATATTATAAATATATCTAATAGTATAATTAATATATTATTTATAAAAATATGATTTATTTCTTAATAACTTTATAAATATTATGTCAAAAAATAATATTTGAAAATAAATAACTTAATATTTTATATTTAATAATAAAAAAATTATTTAACAATAAATTTAATTTTTTAAATTTAAAAAGAAATCTAAAAACCATATTTAAAATTATTTTATTATATTTTTTTAATATAACTAGCTGGATTCATTTAATATAAAGTGGGGAAAAATTACAACCAAATAAAACTTAACAACAAAAAAACAGCCTAACCAAAAATCAAAATAATAAAAATAAAGACTAATAATGAACAATAAATACAATAAAAAATAAAACCATTAGCTTTCTAGACACTAATTGCCCAAGAATTCACAATCCAGTTGAGCTTGAAAACAGGAGCCTTCAGATTTCCCCTTCCATTTCCTCTTTGCTCCTTTAATAATCTAGTTCTCTCTCTCTTTTTTTTCACAATCTAGTTCTCCCATAACAAGCTATTCGGTGAAAGGCTGGAATGACTATTCTTTGGTTGTAGCATGGAATGGCTATTCCATGAAAGACCCGAATGAGGCTGTAATACTACCTGACTATTTCACTCATTCAGTTAAACCAAATAATGGAATAAGACTATTGTGTTGAATAAGGTATGAATGAAATAGCCATCCATGCCAACCAAACGTGGTGTAAGTGATTACAAATGAGGGGAAGACCTCTATTTATAGTTGAGCTCCCCAAATCCTACGATACAATTTAAATTACATCCACGGTCGAGATAAAACCCTATCTACAAGATGAAAGTTTTAGGGGATTTAAACTCTATTCAATCTTATCTATTAAGATTGCAAATATTAACCATGGTAGCTCTAGTTTTACTGAAGTGTTCCACTAGGCCACCAAGGCTTCAAGTAGATGTGTTTCTCCATGTGTTCCATGAATCAGGTCAATTCATGTGGGTTAAATGAGCCCCATTTAATCAGTTGACTTCCATGAGAAGTTCTATGTGCATTTGTTATGGGCTTCGATCCACGGCACGTGACATTCTCTCGTACCCATTCTCACGACACCATCGTTGCATCCTCAGAATGACACTAGTTGACTCATCTCGAAACTACCTCAATGCCTTGGTCAATTCTTTACTACTCTCTATGCCAGGTTGCCCCTTCCCTCGGAATCTTTGCCTTAGCTTATGTAACACCTTATATCCGGTGCGATTGCTAAGCTTGAATACTAGGATGCCACACCACTGTCTCACATCATGCTTACCTCATTTAAACATTTTATTTCACATGTAATTTTTTTTAATTATCTTACTGTAGTTTTCATATGTCTTTCATACTCAAATTGATGTTAGAACATACTATCACACATCTAATAAACATCTATCACACATTAGTCATGCATAAGGACCATTTAAAAAAATTTCCCAAAACTGCTATGTAGGTATCGGTATTTTGAAGAATGTATCGATAGTTTTATGAGGAGGTATTGATACTATTTGAAAAATTGATACCAAAATATATTACTATTTTCGAATTAAAAACCCAACTGTAGGAAAATATCGATACTTCAATACAAGTATCGATAATTTCCCCTCAAATATCGATACTCGTATTAATGTATCGATACCAACAAGCAGAACTGACTTCCTGTACTTTGAAAATTTCAGAGGTATCATTTTTAAAACCTGATTATTGATATCTTTGTTCCAGACTTGAAAAATACAACATATATTATTATTTAAATCATTCTAACAAATCCCTAAACAACATGTAACATTTACCTCATAAAATAAACCTCAAAACGTCTCAAATATCATATTTTCAAGTCCATAATGACAAGCAAATAACTAAAAAGAACACAATGAAAATAAATATAAATCCACCATATTGCCTAACAATTGCCTTTGGTTCTTAAACATAAATAACTTATAAAACCTACTAATAATAAAGTTTAGAATGTTATTGAGGTATCAATAGGGTGTTGTGCACACATGTACGAATTGATGACAAATATTACTGAGATCTTGCATTCATTGTAAACTCGAAGATATATGTGACACAAGTTTAGCCTGGACTGGTAACCTGGTGTCATTTTAAAGGTTTAACTAGGACAGGTAACGTAACATGTATATATCCAAATTGTACAAGAAAGCATATGTGTTGCTATAAAGGTTTAGTCTAGACTGGTAACTTGACACAAATATTTATTAAGCTCGAATGAGCAATTGGTGTATCGAAGATACATGTGACACATGTTTAGCCTGAACTGGTAACCTGATGTCATTTTAAAGGTTTGGCATGGACCGATAACTTGACACAAATATATATATTTAGCTTGGATGAGCAATTGGTGTATCAGAGATACCCGTGTATGATATGAGTTTGATGTTAAAATGGATAAATGTTGATTTTAAAATGAATTGGACTAATTTATGATTGAGATATCATATGGTTTGATTATATGTTAAACTCACCTTGTTGATATTATGTTTTGTCATGTCTAGCTAATTATGCCAAGTTGTGGTAGCGTATTATATTTGGTTGTATAATAAGGTAAGTTTTTGTTTAATGCCTACGAACTTACTAAGCATCGTATATGCTTACTCTATTTGTTTTCCCTTTTCCTTGTAGATCATCACCTTGCGAAATGCGTCAAGCGGGATTGTTCAAAGCTCAAATTATCCTATCACCAAATTGGTAGATATTTAGTCATTTTGAACTTAAGTTTGTGGCATGTATATAAGTGTCTTGGAACACACCTTATGGTATAAAATTCCTAATGAATTGAACATGGAAATGGATTTGGTTTATGATGTTTTGAATGATGTGCATGGAAAATGAAGTAGTTAATACTTAATTTAACAAAGTTGGATGCTTTTGGTAAGTTGAAACATGAACCTATTAGTTGGTATGTCAATTTAGAAATGCTTGATGTGGAAATGGTATGCCTCGTTGTTATGCTTGAGATATAAACTAGTGAATGGTTCATTTGGTTCATGATTTATGTCTCAAACATGTTGATGAATGAATTGTGTATGTAATGAGAGTAAAATTTTATGTTTTGATAAATTTGATATATGTTATTAAGCAATTGAATGATTTTGGTTAATATGCTCAAATGTTAATGAAATTGTTTACGCTTAATTGGTGAAAGTGAATTGAATATCTTGTAAAAAAGTTGAATTGAATGTTTAAACTTGAATGGTATGGTTTTGGGTATGTTTTGGACCAATTGAGTTTGATATTTGATGCATAAAATGTTAAGTACGGTTGGACGTATTGAAATAGGTACCAAATGGTTCATTTTTACCCAAAACAGAGTCCTCGTCCCGACGACCACTCTTCTTCATCGCAACTGTAACCCCCTTTATTCAACTTAGAAGATATGATCGGATCCAGAAGGTCGCTACTGTAATTCTACCCTCTCACAACCTTAACATCCATATTCATTCACATATATACGTATTTATATAGATATAAATAAAAATAAAATTGAATAACCAATAAATACTTGAACAAATACCAAAATCCCAAATTTTAAATCAACTTTACAATCCCAAAATAATAAAATAATAATAAAATAAAATGAAACCGCAAAATAACTTATACATAATAATAAAAGAAAGTAAATAAAATAAAAGAAATGATAGATGTTCCTTCGGGTACTACGTCTCCTATGTCTTAAGTATCTGTAAGGAAAATTATAGGGAAATGAGCTAAAAAGCCCAGTGTGTCTCTAAAGTACATACATCCTATTACATTGTCATAATAGTATTATAACACATAATATAACCACAAAGCATGATACAATCACAAGCATAATGCAATGCACCCATACTCCAGCACACCAACACAGTGAAGTGATTCCCCAGAATCCTTTCCCAACCAATCATCACCAATCACAGTGTGGTTTTACTATCAGTCGTTTGAAGGGGTGATAACCACGTCTTCCACCATACAATCCCAACCCATAAGCACACAATGGTATGATTTCACATTTTTCACAATCTCAGTCTCAATCTTAAGATGATATAAATATATATCAAACTTCTCAGTATAATCATACCATTTTTCATAACACAGAATAACATCACACAGATATCATATATCAAAATCAACACATGATAACACATCACAAAATGTAATCATACAATAGAATGTAATATAGTTAGAAGCATACATCTAGAAAGCTGAAGCTCTAATGACGAGGAGGTCATTTTCCACGCATAGATCTAGCACCAAGTCTAACGGGATTAGAACCCACGAACACAAATTCTACATTAGAAACTATACCTAAGGTATCAACTAAATATAACACAAAATTGAAATAACTCACGTGTAGCTCATAGAGCTGGTGTAGGAGCAGGTTGTACAGGTGGAGGAGGTAAGTCTTCGGTCTCGGAGTCGTGATCACCTAAACACAAATATCTCACATTAGATTCCCAAATTAAACCTCTTAATAATCTCTAAGTATAAAATTAAGAGTAAAATAGCTAAAACGAGGCTTTCGGGTTCGAATTTGATGAAATGGATAGCGAAAACAGACTTAGGACGTCGAAAAACAAAAGAGTAAGGTTTCCCAAAAAAAGTTAACGGTCAACCAAAAAAATCAACGGTCAACTATCGGTCAAATTCAACGAGTCGGGTCGATCAAAGTCAAAGGGTCAGGTCGGGTTCGGTTTGGGTTAGGCTGGCTTAGGTTGAGCTTGGGTCAAACGGTTTGGGTATTCATCATATTGGTTTGGGTTTAGGGTTTGATTAGGTCAAGGGTTTAGGTATTGGTTTTGGGGTTTGAGCTTAGGTAATTAGGAGTCCACTTCACAACTTAAACAACATGGTAGATTAGAGTTTCCAACCCTTGATCGGCGGCTCCCAAGCACGGCCTCCACATACGGTGCACGTTCATTGAAATTGCACCAAAAAGGGATCAAAATAAAGCCCCTAACACAGCAGACCTCTTATCAGCTCCCACAATGATGACCAAAGCACAAGATTACGGTAGAGTAGGGTAGCAAATAATAGAAAGCCAAACGGTCAAGGGACATTCTCACAAACGACGGCGACAAGGAGAGGTTTGGGGGTGTGGTTTTGATCGTCATGAAACGATGGTCGCAACGGTAGGAGTGGTGTAATGAACGGACGGCGATAAGAACTTAAACGGAGCTTCATCGGAAAAGCACAAAAGAGAGGGGAGGGGGAATTTCGATAAGAGTAAACAGTGCAATTAGAAGTTGAAGGGTTTGGGAAGAGTAAAGACTAAGCTTAAATACCAAAAGAAAAAGGGTTATTTACTTTAAGGCCCTCAAACAACTCTAGGGTTTTTGAAATAACCCAAAGTTTTACTCGATTCACAAATAAGTCCCACTTCTTCACACTTCTGCACCAAAGTTTTAATTAAGATTCAATTGAGTCCCTAACCACACTTAATTTACACACTAGCCCCAAAAATTCACAAGTTAATCCAAATTAATCCTTTAAATTAATTTAGAGTGTTACAGCAACACCGATCGACAATAAGTGATGTTGCGATGCCGAATGACCTGACGCTGTGATGTGACAAACTATTTGGCGATGTCACAACGTAGAAGTGAAGACATCACGATGCCAACCCTGAAGTTTTAAAACTTTGCAATTTGGTTCTATTTTGAACTTGGGTCGGTAAAAGAGCTTTCGTAAGCTCGATTAAAACTTGGATTTGATTGTTTTATATGAAATAAGTATGATTGACATTAAAGTGAATATGTGTATGAAGACTTTTACTATAAAATGTGTTAGAGTATGCTTAAAGACCAATCATGAGATTATTGTAATCACATACTCATTTTACCTTGTTTATTAATAAAAGACATTGCCATTGTTATTTTAGTTTCTTTTTCTGTGTATTTAAATAAACTGATCTATAATAATGTCCTAAGGATAATATGATTATTCTTAAAAGGTCTTTAGTCAAGTATTATTGTGGGCATGGA
This sequence comes from Gossypioides kirkii, assembly GCA_005610355.1. Classification (NCBI taxonomy): domain Eukaryota; kingdom Viridiplantae; phylum Streptophyta; class Magnoliopsida; order Malvales; family Malvaceae; genus Gossypioides; species Gossypioides kirkii. The sequence continues at coordinate 39,384,035 of CP032247.1, read as the reverse complement.
CAACAATAATGCATTGAGACTAATATGCAGTTGATTGATGACAAAGCATTGTCATTGACATAGGGATGTCAAAATCAATACATGAGTATGTGTTAGAGAATGACATATTGGACTAACCCGTTATGAGTATGTTTCTTGGATTATTATGTAATAGTTACGACATTACTCATAGTGATAATTATGTATATAATCCTTAGACTTGAGATAATCATTTTCCCAACATAGTGAATCATATATTTTAATACAGTCAAACGCCTACTGTAACAAGTTTAACTATAAAGATTGATATTGGGCATGCCACAATCTATGTAGTGGGATATGATTGATCAAGATAGGATTTGTCCCTCCTACATAATGGGAGCAATATCTTAGGTCACTTGATGAATTGAGACTAGAAATGCATGACCATGCTCAAATAAGTTAATATGAGATATTACACTTATTTGTTTATTTTAGTCTACTTCGGATATCAAAAAACATGAGATTGAACTATGCAAGTGTGACTACTCCATGACTTGTGTCTAATCTAGATATAAAGGACAAAAGGATATAATACATGCGAATTTATCACAGAAAGGTTATGTCGAACCACAACTTCTTGTAACTTGGGTAGCAATGATGCATTGCTAGATGCCATTCATTGTTTGTAATACTAGAATCGTTCTAATATTGTTGCTAACGTTACAAGAACCTACAGGGTCACACCCTATGGTTGAAACGAACGAAATCCAAACATAATTGGTGTTATGTTTAGCTATCACATGATTTAAATTAATTATTGAATTAATTTAATTTGACAGTTAAATATTAAACACATTATGTATACAAACATTTTGTATACGAATAGAAGACATAATTAATATTAATATATGAATTTGATTCATATAAAAAGTTTAATATATACTGAATATAATTTAACGTAATTATACTTATTAATTATAATGATTTCATTAACTATTAAAACATGAAAGTTAATATCTTTTTGGAAAGGATATAATATTTTAATAAACCTTCCATATATTTCTTTAAAGGAGTATGTCCATTTTAATATGAGATATTATATAAAAGGAAATTGAATATTAAAAACATGAAAGTTAATATCCTTTTGAAAGGATATAATGTTTTAATAAACCTTCCATATATTTTTCTAAAGATATATATTTTCATTTTTTAATATGAGATATTAAAATGAAAGGAAAGATAGCAAAATTGTGTTGTTGATTTTTTTAATCAAAAACTAAGAAAAATAAAAAGAGGGTTTAACAACCGTCAAAATATTCTTTGAAAAGTTTAGAGGGTATTTTTTTGTTCGTTCTTGATCGGGTGGACTACGTAGAGGTCGAGACGATTTTGTTGCGGCTTGGGATCGACAGCGTGCAGAGGAAGATTTCACAGCACAGTTTTCAGGGATTTTCCAGATTTAAAAGGTATAATTCCGAACCTTTCATTATCGATTCGTTCCTTGTACATGGATCCAGGGTTAGTATTGTCGGAATAATTTTTTCACTACACCATGGGGCATACCGATGACCCAACAAAATGACTATAATTGCTCCGACAACGAATGTAACCTCCTGTAAGTTGGACCAAACGATCGGGTCGGGCGATGGGTGTTACACTTATCTTTTTTGACCTTAAATTATATTTTTTTACTTAACCTAAACATGACAGTCATTAGTGTTAAAAAAAAAGTTGAATCTGCATAAGCATTCTTCATGAATTTTCCCCTTTAAATTGTTTTATTTATAAGATTATTATTTAATAAACAAATTTCATGTTAGAAAATAAAAAAAAAATTCATTTATTTATATTTTTCTATAAATTTGTATGCATTTTTATCGAATAATGAACTTTTACACAATTTCTTGTTTTCAATTTTTTAGTATTTAAAAATCAAGGTGAATTTAATCGAATGTGTAAAATTGATAACTAAATTTATTAATTTTTTAAAGATTTAAAACTAAATTAATAAATTCTATAAATATTAAAACATTAAATTTATTATTATATCAATATAATATAAAAGGTTCATCATTAGTCATCTAAAGGAAGAGTGACGGAAATATTAAATTTTGTTCAAATAAAAAACACGTTAATAGTTGTATTTACATTGTTAAAGTAAGAGAACGACATCGTTTCCATTTCGCTATCAACACTCACGTTCTCGTTCCCCTTCTTAAGAGGTTAGAACTTACGAGTACTGTCTCCTGTTTGGAAGCGACTTTCAACTTCGAAGGGGAAGACTTGTTAAAGTAAAGAAGGTGGGAAAGTGAGATAGAGATGTTGAGGTTCACATTATTTTATTGGGTGTTAATAGTTATTTTAATTCCATCTGCCTCCTTCGTTATTGTATCATCATCGAAAGAACAGCTAAGTTCAAAGCAATGTGAGGATCTGGGTTTCACGGGTTTAGCCCTTTGTTCTGATTGCAACACTTTTTCTGAGTATGTCAAGGACAAAGGTACTGAATTCTTTGGATTAATTTTTGTTTTGTCAGTCTGGGTTTGCTTTTCTTTTTTTAATTTCTGGGTTTTTATTTTAGGGTATCAGAGGGCATTGTCTAATCTTTAATTGGGGATTATTTTTCGATTTTGATGCGTTTTCCAGTTGGCAGTAATGCAGTTCTTTGTAATATGGTCAAATTTCAAATAATCATGATAATTTTCTATATAAGCGTCTTTGTAGTTGGCAGCAACAGTTTAAGTGGTTAAATGACAGAATTTTCAATTTAGGTCAGATTAACTCTTAGCTCGATTGACATATCATTTGGTGTGTGTTAAAATATATTATCCTCTGGGTTGGGAGGGAGGGGTTATGATTACTTTTAAGAATTGTGTCAAAAATTGTGTCAAAAAGAGTAAATATGATTCGAATTTATAATAATAATAAAAAAAGTCAGTTCCTTTCCCAAATTTCTCAGGCTGTGGCTCCTTTCTATTGAAAATTTCAAATCTTGTAAAGTGATTCTCATTTCAATACCACATCTGCAATGTCGATTAGGAAGTATTGATTTTTTCTTTTTCTTTTAGGAAAATCCTAGTTAATTTTTAAGTATTTGAGTTTTATTGTTTTTCAAATTGCCCTGTCTCCTTTTTGCCTAATCAAATTCCTTAGGCTCCATTCTTGTTTAATTTCCCTGCCTCCTTAAATTCCTTAGGCTCCATTTGGATTTTAACTTAATCTCCAGTTAGCTGCTGTGAGCTGTATCTAGCACCAAAAAGCTGAATGGATACCTATTTGATTGTCATCTTCCTGTGCAGTTGGGAACATTTTAACTGTATTGATTATGTAGAAATAGAACTATTTCTTGCCTTCAGTACAAAATGAAACTGCCTTGTCATTCTTCTGCTTGATGATGCTATTTCAAGTATGCTGAACCATCATTGTGTGCCAAGTGTAATGCATTTGATTAACAAAAAATGAGTGACACTGGAGATTTAAACAACACAGCTGCTCTGGTGTGTTTATCTTTAATATTAGACTCAACAATAAAGACCAAATAATTGATAAGTGCATTACATGCATCGATCTGACTGTAACTACGTCTATGTGTTTTGATGATAGAGTTGATATCTGATTGCTTGAAATGTTGCACAGAAGACTCAGATGATTCTACAAGTAAGGTATGAAACATGCTTTGGAGATGGGTTTCTTTGGCACGGGAGAGGGGTTCAAAGTTTTATGCTTTAGTTAGATTTTTAACCACTCATGTAATTTCTCTAAATCTCGCTTACACTTCATCCACTCTGTTTTTCTTAAAAAAAAAAACATTTTTCTGCTTTATATTGGTGGGTCATTTAATTCCCAGATTATGTGAAAAGGAGGATGTTGCGTTTTAGCAATAGAGTTCATCGATTTTTACATTTTTATTGAATCTCTAGCATCTATAATAGTACTGCAGGTACATCAGATAAAATATCACTCTTTAATTGTATTAAATATTAAGGGTATAAAGTTTCTTCGTGGACTTGCATGTAAGAACATATAACATGTCTTATCTTCTTTCAAAAACGCCTTTTTCCAACAACTCTATTCTAAGATCATTTCTGACTTGCACTTAGTCCTCCATTTCTTTAGTCTGCTCATTTCCTTTTTCTTTGCTGCTCTGTTTGGGGAAAGGGAATGATATTTATACCCTAAAAGAAAGGGGAAAGTGGAAGCGAACCATATATGATGGGATTGCAGAACAGAAAGCTTCTAAATTCTAGATATTTGTTGTTCTCAATCACCTTTCTCATTTTAAATGGGAATAGAAGTTGTTTCTTAAATTTGGTATTGCATGCTGGGGTTTTTTTTCTTTAAATCTTTTCCTAATTTCTAAAGTTGCACCTATATTCTTGCAATTGCAGATTACGTATTCAGGTGCAATACTGGAAGTTTGCATGAGGAAACTAGTATTCTATCCGGAAATTGTCGGTTTCATTGAAGAAGAGAAGGACAAGTTTCCAACAGTTAAAGTTCAGTATCTTTTCAATTCTCCTCCCAAGTTGATCATGTTGGATGATGAGGGCCAACACAAGGAAACCATAAGGTTAGGTGCCTTCTATTAATGCACTTTTGCTCATATTTGAGATATAATATCCACTGAATAAAGAGGAATACTTGGACAGATTACTTTGGTCAAACTCATGATATTTCTCTCCATTCAAATTTTGGTACTTAACATCCAACCATTTTTTTTTTCTTTACCTAGGCCCTTTTGTTTTCTCCCTCTATGCTCTCTCTCAAGCTATTTAGAAAGATACGAAACGAATAAATATGATATTTGTTTATGCACTAAATTTTACCTTGTTATTCTCCATATGTGGATACATGCAGAAAAGCAAATCATATAAAATTCAGCCTTTTTTAAGACTTAGAAAACAGTAGTCTTATCAATTTTCAGTTTGCATTATTCCTGCCTACATTGTGGTGAAAACAATGAGGCTTCTTACTCCTGTGATTATTTTGCAGAATTGACAATTGGAAACGTGAACACATGCTGCAATTCCTGCAGAAGAAAGTTCAGCACAATTCTGCAAGCTCTTAGACAGTCGTTCACATTCCTGTTATCGCAAGATAAAAGTAAAACGAACTCAGCAAGATTGAACTATTTATTCGTGTTATCCCTGTCATTTTAGATTATGTGCTTGAGCTTACTGATTTTCTGTCTTTAAAGAGAGAATAATTATGAATAAAGGAGTATACAGTTGATCAGATAGTACCACTATAGGCCAAGTGACATAATTTAAGAGCTCATTCATGTATCATGCCCGTTAAGAGAATTCTAATGAATTGGATTAGCTGTACTTTGATCAAGGTTGACAGTTCTTGGCCCCCTTTCTCTTTGTTTTTTTGTCTTTGCAGATTATGCTTCATGGCCGTTGGTGGAAAGTGTTGACGCCTGCATAAAACTGTAGAGATGCAGGACTGCAATTTAGATTCACAATTCTACTCATTTAAGTGTAGGTTTGGATGGCTGGTGCATTTATTACAGTTAGTGTAAAATCAGCAATAACGGTGAGATTAAATATTGTAACGATATTATAACGCGAGACAAAAAGTAAGCTAAACGAATCACACCATATCGCACCCCATCATTCATTCAAATCCACTCTAAGACTAATAATTTTGCCTGATCTAAATAAATTTTGCAACAACCGAGAAAACTTTGTGCATTGGATAAGAAGTTGGTTACCTTCTAAGCTGAATTATTTAAATCTCAAAGCCTTCCAGTTGTAGAGAAATGAAATCTCAATAGAATTGCCAAATAGCTTAGCCAAATATCGGCACCATTGCTTCGAGCAAGTTCAACAGTACAAGAGATTGGAACAAGACATAAACCCCGGTTTCTCAGGATGAATGCCCTACATCCTGGAAAATAAAAACTAATCCCATTCAAATTCACCCATAAGTTTTGAACACACAAATCAAACCAAATCAGTTTTATAAATAGAGATTACTTGGGTCTGAATGGTGGATACAAGTATAGGTCTGGAATGTTTGTTAGACAAGGGAGTAGGATTGTACTTGAAGAAAAATGAATAGTGTAAACAACTTAGAGGATTTCAAAATAAGAAGGCAGTTCATGTTATTCTTAAAATGGTGTTTTTATTTCCATTGTTTTCAAGAAGCATGTTATTTGAAAAACTTTTTTTTTTAATCTTCCTGGGAAGATTCTAGTTGGATCTAAGAATGTCAATTGGGCGAGTGGTTGTGGGGATACTTCTCCCACACACATTCCCGTCAAGAATTTTCATCCCTATCCCCTTCTTGCTACCCCTTGCGGGTACAAAATCTAAAACCATCTTTGTCTACCACTTGTCACGTCCTTAGAACTTGATACGTGGGGCGTGCGGCCTTATACGCTTCTTTGATCGCACAACGCCTAAGTAAGCCTAATTTCCACGATGAGGATTCACTAAGAGAATTCCTCTAAGGCACCAAATTTGTATAGCGGAAGCGACTTAGCTAAAAGAAGGCTCCAAAAGACAACAGAAAGGCCACAAGAACAAGAACAAGAACAAGAGAGAAGAGTTAAAGTAAATGCTCTCTATTGTATTCACAAAAAAACAATACAATAATGAGTATTTTGGAGTGTGTTTTACAAATGAGGGGAGGCTCCCTATTTATAGTTGAGCTCCCCCACAATAGACGGTCAAGATCGAATTATTGAGTGCTCTTCTTTTCTAAAAAAAAAAAGTGAAGGTGAGTTAAGTACAATTATCAAAATTAATTTTTTTATAAATGTTTATTGTTTAAATATGTTTATTATATTATGCGGGGATGGGATGAGACAGGTATAAGGTTATACTCATGACTGTCCCACCACCCACGGTGGGTCTAATTTTTGTCTCTATTCCGGTTCCACCACTTGCGAAACCTGCACCTTTCCCCGTCCAATTGGGTGCGAAGTTGGATAAGACCCCGCAAAACCTGCCCCCTGATGCCCCTAGTTGGATCTTCATGTTTGTTTGTACCTGCATATTGTTTGTTGGTATGGTTTGGAGATATGGAGCACTCAACACCTGTAAACACCACCCAAAAATACAAAAAGCCAAGAAGTTCAAAGTTAAAATTAGGGTTTTTTTATAAAAATTACCCAAAAAAATTTATTTACATAAATGACCCAAATTGAAAAATATTCACTTAAATGACCTGAAATAAACAGTGGAAATTGAAAAATGACACCCAATGATCGGCACCCCCTAGATTTTCTACCCAATCATTAGATGATTTTTGTGTCAGGCATAAAAAATTAATTTTTTGGGTCCTTGACACCCAATGACTGGCACCCTTGTATTTTTTGTAAGATAGTATTATATTGGTATACGAAAAAACTATATTTAAAAAAAAAATTGAGTGTTTGGCACCCAATGGCCGACACCAAAAGTCCCATATTAAAAAAATATTTTTTGGGTTTTTTTCAACTAATGGCCGACACCCAAAAAAATACGAAAAAATAATTTTTTTGGTGTTTGGCAACCAATGGTCGACACCACCTTTCCCAGCACCCGAGAAAATTTTTTTCCCACTTTTTCAACTAATGCTCAACACCCACAAAACACGAATAAAAAAATTTTTAGTACCCGAATTTTTTTTGCTGATTTAATCCCTATTGATAACCAACACCACCTTTTTTTAGTACCTAAATTTTTTTATTGGTTTTAACCCTATTAATGATCGACACCACCTTTTTCAATACTCAAATTTTTTTTTTCCTGGTTTTAACCCCAGTAGTAGACATATATATAAGTGTTTTGTCTACTATTTGAGCTTTTTGTTTTCATTATCAGTGGAAATTCAAAATTAAAAATATCCATGTTTTGTTTGTTGATTGAAAATCACAACTTTTTCAAGATGAGTTCCCACATTTTCTTTGCTTATGTTCATTTCGATGGAGAAATTCTCAATATAGATGATGAAGGTTGTGTCTTTCAAAGTCGGGAAAAAATCGCAATGAGATTTAACAAGCGTGTTTCGCTAGAGGAATTGAAACGGAAAATCAGTACAAAGATAGCTACCCATTGCGGGAAGCAAATGTTGAGACTGCTTTACAAATTTCTGATTTCATCAAATACGATCAAGTTCTCAGAAATGGAGCTTGTTGATGATGATGATCTAGGGACAATGATAGAAATTTATTGTCCATTTGAGATCGAAAATCCCTGCCAGATTGAGTTGTTCGCAGAGATAACGGAACCCGAACCAATTCAAGTTGTAAATCTAGTAAGCCAACGTTCTGGAATAGATTTTGATCTTGATGTATGCTGAGAAGATCAATCGGGTTTTGGAGGGTCAACTCTCGAAAATCCAAACACTAGTGGATGTTCATATAACATCTCAAACATGTGTCCTCGTCTACAATTTCATCCAGAGGTGTTGGCCACCATAGAAGATGATAACGAAAATGAAGTTTTGGATGACATCCCCGAAGACATAGATGAGGAGGGTGAAGATGTTAACACTCATTCGGCAGGAAACACGGGCCCTAGTATAGTTATCAAGAATAATCCCGAGGCCTTCATGGGTGACATAGATCCAGATGCGGGTCGAGCTCATGAGTTCCCAGAATATACAAACATAGTTTTGGCTCACCTACTTGAGGAACAAACCGACGAAGAAGAGTTATTCGTAAGACAATAATTCGAGAACAAGAAGGACTGCTTAAATGCAATAAAGCAATGTAGCTTGAAGTTAGCTGTGGATTATAAAGTGACGAAGTCATCGCAGTCTTTGTACATCGGAGAATGTTGGTGTAACACTCAAAACTCCTTACCGTCACCAGTTAGGGTCTCGAGGTCCTTCAGATAATCTATCGCAGATTAACTCTCAATATTATTTCATTTATTTATATTCTAATAAAGTAATACATTATACACGACATAAATCAATAATTAAATATCAAAACGACTCAATAACCTATTGGACAAGTATAGAAAGTAGTCAAGTCAATAAGCAATTTAGAAATAGTTGCAGATTTCTACCGATAGTTGGGATGGTTCTACCAATACAAGTGTAACTTCTATTGAAACAAATCATACTTCTACTGATACTAAAAACTCCAGAGAGCTAAGAAGTCTTACCCTGCAACTTCTATAGATACAAGATTCACAACATTTGATAAATTTGCAAATTAGTCTTTAGATTAGTTAGATTAAGCTAACACGGACTCAAAAATATAAAAATCACTAAAAACGGTCAAGGTTTGCTTACCCAAATCAAGACTCAAAATTCTTCAATGGAAAAGCCTAGGTTCTCTTATCTTAGCTGTGAAGAAGAAGAAGAAATTAGAAGAAAATTCCTATTTTTCTTCTTTAATTCATATTTATACCAAATGACAATTTTGTAATTTTTTAGTCTTTCATGATTAGTTTAATTAATCTCTTATTTAGCCCTAATTAGTCCTACTTATGATCAATAAACCCCATGATTATCCACCCACTAAAATGCCATATGTTAATTTACCTATTTGATCATTCAATTATAATAAATTCCAATTAAACAAACTTGTTTACAATTTAGCCTTAAAATAGAAAGGACTAAATGAAAAATAACCCAAAAGTTAGTGAAAGGTAATCATATCCTCCACCACTTGGACTTTTGACCATGGTGTAATTACCACTTTGGTCCTTTTTATTTTAATCAATAGCAATTAACTTTTACCTCTTTTACAATTTACTCCTTTTTCCATAATTGAGCAATTAATTATCAAAATTTACCCAACCAAACTTAAATTCACATATAAAGACTCTATAAATATTTAATAAAAATATTTACGGCTCTTAATTTTAAAAACGAGGTCCCGATACCTCTTTTTTCTAAAACCACTTGACTTTTGAATCAAAACCACTTATACTAACTTTTAATTTAATAATTAAAAATTTTCAATTCAAAATTCCATATAAAATTATTATTGACTTATTTAATTTAAACACTCATTATAAAAATTTTCTCATCGGGTTTATGGTCCCGAAATCACTGTTTTCGACACCACTAAAAAACGGGTTGTTACAACTATGAACAGAGCTACCGATACTTCTCATGATTCTACCGATACAATGCAAGTCAGTAACCAACCTCTCTCCTACCTTGTACTTCTACCGATACATGCATGAATTCTACCAATACATTTTTAATGCTAAATGCCTACTCTTAACATTAAGCAAGCATTCAAATGAGTTCAACATTCAACCCAAAGTCCAACATTACAAAATAACATCATCCTAATACATGCTATATAACCAAGTGATGTAAATACTACCGAACGAACTCCTCGGATAGTGTGATTTCTTCGAGATAACCCAATCTTCAAGCAGCAAAATAGAATCTACGAAACAACAACCAATTCACATGTAATCTTTCAAAGCTTAGAAAGTTCGTAGAGCTTAATAAATTATCGAATAACATGTGTTGTACGATCTGTAAATCAATCGAACCAGAACAGAACTGTACTTCTGTAATCTATAACCAGATTTCATCCCTTTTGACCAAAGGTCATTTCTGTTACCAGTATACGATGCTACTCATACTAAGCTAACGAGGACTCGGAACATATGCGGTACCTCAACCATCGATACGATATATGTACATATAACTGTTCCCTAATGATGCTGCTCACACTAAGCTGACTAGAATATGCAAATCAACCATAAATCTCAGCCATCGTAGGGCCTATAATTCATTCTTGTATTCACTTCACATTTTATTGACTCACGATGCTATAAAGAATTTGCAACAAATGCAGGATCTCAGCCATCGACCAGTTTCAATCTTTGGCACAAGGCCTGATACTCTCCTTTCGTTGTTTCCATCTTTCTCGTTTTCAACCAACGTTTCCCATTTGCAATAGTTGTAGAGAATACAATAATGAATTTTAAATAAGGATTTAACATTATGAACTTACCAGACTTAATTGCAGTTACGGACAAGCTCCAAGGACTATTCTACTAATTTCCCTTTTCCTTGTTCTGTGGCACGATTGTAATTTATCATAATAAATTATCCAAATTTCTCATTAAATCATGTAATCAAATCATTTAATTTAGTTTGGTCTTTTTTAGGAAATTTATGAATTTACCCTATCATTTTACTTTTATTCAATTTAGTCCTCGAACACAAAACATGCAAAATAACCATTCTTTTCCACACCCAAACCCAACCGAACATTCAAGGCTTTACTACAAGTCCTTTCTTGCTACAATTTTGCAACAAATACATGTATATTTAACATTTTAGCAATCTAGTCCTCAAACCCAAAAATAATAAAAAATCACTTTACAAAAAGATCAAACCCAAACATCAAACATATAAATCCATAAAAAGCTTCCAAGAAAAAGCTTATTCAACAATGGTAAAAGTTGTAACATTTAACAGATTTACAAATTAATCCTTGGGTTAGCTAGATTAAGCCAGTACAAACTCAAAAACATAAAAATTACTAAAAACGGTTATCATTTGCTTACCCAAATCAAAGCTCAAAGCTTTAAGATGCAAACCCTAACTCCTGTTGTTCTAGCCATGTAGGAGATGAAGAAATAAGTGAATTTCTATTTTTTTCTTCTTTTAATTTCCTTTATATACTAAAGGGTAATTTTGTAAATATCTAGGCTTTTTAATTAACTTAATTAACCTCTTACTTAGCCTTAATTAATCTTTCTTATTAACAACATATCTCATGTTAATTCACTCACTAAAATGCTATAGGTCAATTTGCCTATTTGATCCTTTTAATTAAACAATTTCTACTTTTCTACTTTTTATAATTTAATCCCTTTTCTTAATTAGCTATCCATTCGAAATAATTTCTCAATCAAAATTTAATATGATGCTAATGGTATCATAAATATTAAAATAAATAAATTTACGACTCGATTCGTCTGTGTTGTGGTCCCAAAACCATTATTTTCGACACCATTGAAAATTGGGCTGTTATAATTGGAAAGCCTCAAGTTAGTGTAAATGGTGTGTCCGAGCTGTGTTAATACAGCGGACTCAGATATGGACAATAAAGAAAATAAAAGGTCCACACACATGCACGTTTGCTCGTATGACGTAAGACCATCGGAAGTTAGATGCAAAGACCATATGCAACTACATCATGCCCATGGTGAAAGAGTCCCCTTTGACTTAGGTATCAGTCTTTGTTGCGGCCGTGCAATCTCGCTTCAAGTATAAGGTTTCGTACTGGAAGGCATGGTAGGCAAAGAAAATGACAATGTGTGAGTTGTATGGTGACTAGATGCGTCATACAACGAGCTTCAAGGGTGGATAGCCGTGATGCGGGAGTATGTGCCGGGGATAGTGACTGATTTGCAAACACTACCGTATAGAGGCTCGAACGGGGTGATTCAACTGGGGAAATGACATTTCCACCTATTATTTTAGATGTTGGAGTCGTGTGTTAGGGCCTTCCCTCACTATAAGCCGATGATGTAGGTGAACGGAACCTGGTTGTACGATAAATACACACAAATGCTCATGATTGCTATTGCACAAGACGACAATCGAAATGTACTTTCGATCGCTTTCTCCATCGTCTAAAAAGAGTTCTTCGAGTCTTGAGAATTTTTCCTAAAAAAATCTTAGGAGGCACATTGTCAGGCAAGACAACGTTTGCCTTATATCGGACAGATCGAAGGGGATACTTGCTGCAATAAGGCGATCGGGGGTTCCGTGGAGGTCTGTTTATTGCATCCGGCACAGGGTGGTAAATTTCCTTTGTGATTATAGAAATAAAGAATGAAAAAAAGAACTCCTGGACATGGGTGAAAATTATTGTTTGTATTTTTTTATTAGTTTTAAATTCAAATTTTATCAGTGTGTGAATCTTTAAAATACTGATTCAAAATTGCATATACAGCTCATGACTTTGAATGGCGGAGATTCAGGCAAAATTTCACAAGGCTTGAAGCTAAGATGAAAGATTTACCAAAAAATCTCTGTGGGTGGTTGGGTAGCGTCGAGACGTATTAATGGACGCAAAGTTACGGTGATGGGTATCGGTATGGCTAGATGACGACCAGCCTCATCGAGTCGATTAACGTTGTCTTAAAGCATACACGACATCTGCCAATTGCTGCTATTTTCTCGGCAACCTTCTATTGGTTGGCCACATTGATGCCTGCGATGGGGTAGTTGCAAGCAAAGCAGATGGAGGTCGGGCACGTGTATGTTGAGGACATTCGAAATGACATGGTGACAAAAAGTCAGAGGGTTCGAACGATGAATGTAGAAATCTATTCGTGCAAGTTGGAGATTTTTCGGGTTTCAGAGTACACCAGTCGTCGCTCGAGTGTTCTGCCTAGGTCGTACGCAGTTGATCTGGCAAACAAGTATTGCGAGTGTGGTAGATTTTAGACTCTTTGATATTCATGTGCGTATGTTCATGCAACGTGTGTGATTGCAAATTTAAATGTTGAACAATTCATAGATGAGGTGTACACGCTGCAATGCACATTACGTATCTAGGGAAATGAATTTCCCATAATGCCCAATGTATCGAACTAGAAAGTTTCACTGCTTGCTTTTGAGATGCTACTGGACTATAGTCTCTGTAGAAAGCCTAGAGGTTGACCACATTCGACGAGGATTTGAAATGACATGGACATTAAGGAGACGTGAGACCCCAAATTGTGCAATATCTATCGAAAATCTGGCCACAACCGATTGACTTGCCCACATTGTATCTATGTTTCTGGTCAATCGTCTCGTAATGCCGGACTAAAAGACAAAGAAATTTGCGCATGTCCACGAGTATACATACAAAATGTTGTAAAATTATAGAACTATACAAATTATACAAGTTTAAAATGAAATGAAATTAAATTCAAAATTATAATACAAGTTCAAATTTAAATTCAAAATTAAAATACAAGTTTAAAATGAAATGAAATGATATTCAAAATTAAAATACAAGTTTAAATGAAATTGAAATGAACTTAAGTTTAATTGAAATTGAAATGAACTTAAGTTGAAATTAAAAAATTGAAGTTGAAGTTGAAATTAAATTTAAATTTAAGTTGAAATTAAGTTTAATTAATACAAGTTGAAATGAAATTGAAATTAAATTAAATTTTAAGTTGAAATTAAGTTTAATTAATACAAGTTGAAATGAAATTGAAATTAAATTTAAATTTAAGTTGAAATGATTTCCATGGTTAAAAGAGGGTTTGAATTCGGGGAAGTTGGGGAATACCTCAACAAAACTTTAATTGTCCTCATTTGGAAGGTGGCCAGTCCTGAGGTAATTCCACAATTTCGACCAATAAGCCTATGCACGATCCTTTATAAATTGCTTACGAAAGTTATTGTGAATAGGCTGAAGCCTCTATTGCCTTTGCTTATTGATGAAAATCAAACTAGTTTTGTTGGAGGATGTCACATTATGGATAATGTTTTTATTGCACAAGAAGTGGTTCATTCGTTAAAATTGAAGAGAGGTAAAACTAGTTGGATGGTGATAAAAATTGATATGGAGAAAGTGCATGACCGGCTTCGGTGGAGCTTCATAAACGATACTTTAGAAGAGGCAAGGATTCCTAATACCATCGTCAGATTAATTATGAATGTGTATCTTCATCTACCTTGCAAGTGCTGTGGAATGGGGGTTTCACGGAAGAGTTTCATCCCTCCAGAGGTGTTAGACAAGGAGACCCAATCTCTCCATACCTATTTGTTCTTACCATGGAGAGACTTGGGCATGCGATTAAAAAGGCTGTTTCGTGTGGTTCTTGGACACCTATATATCTGAGTAGGGGGACTGCCTTTGTCTCACCTCTTCTTTGCCGATGATCTGGTGTTTTGTGGAGAAGCGGGCTTGGAAACTGCTAGGGCGACGCGTTCTGTTCTCAATGAGTTTTGCTTGCACTCGGGTCACAAAGTCAGTCCGAGTAAGTCCAAGCTTTGTTTTTCGTTAAATACTGAGGAGGGTGTTTGTCGATCGATTGGGCAGACTTTGGGATTCCAACAAACAATGCACTTGGGGGTGTATCTTGGGTTTTTGCTCTTCCACTCTAAAGTTACGAGGAGCTCTTTTCAGTTCATTGTGGATAAAGTTCAACAAAAACTCAGTGGATATGATGCAAGGTTATTGTCTCTAGCTAGTAGAGTTATGCTTGCTAAGTCAGTACTTTTGACTATACCTGGTTATTTTATGCAGATTGTTATGATTCCTATTGGTGTTTGTCACAAAATTGAGCAAATTGTTAGGCAATTTGTTTGGGGATCATCGACAAATATGAGAAGGCCTGCTTTGGTTAGTTGGGATGATTGTTGTAAACCTCTTATGGTAGGCGGTTGATGGTATTACAAATGACATATATTTTCTCCGTAATTTAGTGTTTTAATTGTCTCTTTTATATCTCATTTAGCATGCATTTTGAGCATTTCATACTTAGTTTTTACATTTTCTAATTCATTACTAGTTAGTTTAATTTCTTGTTATTTTTATTTGTTTTTGTACTAATGTCAACACAAGCAGTTCGATATATTGCACCTTAGAATTGTCAGCGCAAGATCTCAGTCCAAGAGCTTAAATGATGGAAGAAGAATGCAGCCACAAGATCAGCTTGGAGTTGTGACTAGCGATGTCGCCACACTGAACATGAGCTCTGAATTGGAGAACTCAACCTGAATTCACATTTGGAAGCACCAGTGCAGGAACATCACAAATGTCACCGTAATTATGGTTTCAGATTGCATCCGACAATGCAGCGACAATTTGTAGATCTCTAAAGAAAACATTAAAACTGTGTGAGTGCATAACTGTACTCTAACTAACTTTGACAGCTGCAAAATGTAGATCTAGATTTGAGAATGGGAGAATGAAATTTGCAATTTCTTGAGCCTATAAATAAAAGAACAAAGAATGAAGAAATCATTAAGAATTAAGGGATTGAATTCTACAAATTCTGTGTGATTTTGGAGATTTAACTGGAAATTGGGAAGCTGATGAAGTAAGTCGGCAGCCACTTCTGATGAGAGGTGCTTGATGCAAGGCAAGAGGAACAATTAGAGAGTAGTCCTAGTAGTGTAGAGATAGCAAGCTTCGATTGTTCTCTTTAATTCTTCTTTAACGATGATGGATTTTGATAACATTAAATGAATACGAGAGTGTCTTTTAATGCTAGATCATTTTGATTCTTATTTTATGCTGCTTAATTGTTTATTCTTGGACCTAACCACTTTAACAGCGAGAGTGAAATTACAGTCTGCCGACATCGAGAGATGCGATGACAAGTTGGGTTAACAAGTAAGTTAGGCGAGAGCTGCTTGAGATTGGACTCCAATCACTTGTTCTTGAATGCACAACATTGCTCACATCGAGAGGTGGAGTGATTATGGGTATTTAAGTCTAGATTAAACAGAGAGCTGTTATTGGTAAGAACTCAAAAGAACTTTATTGCTACGACAATCCATCTATACTTTACCTTGTCGATGCATCCAGTGTTGCAACTTAGCAGAACCAGTGAACCATTTCAACCCTTTTACAGTTGATCACTTTTATATTTCATGCATTTAAATATTCAGCATTCAACACTCAACACATTTGATTTACTTTCAGTACATTGACATTTAACCTCTGACATTTAACTCTAATGTATTGACAATATTAACTATTTTAGTGTGTAGATTTAACGTAATTGCATTGACATCCTTACTCACATTTTACTCATTTTCATTATTAATTGCTCCGACAGTTAACATCAAGAACCCATTTCCTCGTGGGATCGATATCTGATAGAATTGTCTATCAACTATACTTGCATCGACATGTGTACGCTTGCATAATCGCTGTGACGTTTTAGACACGATCAAGTTTTGGCACTGTTGCCGGGGAAATTGACATTTGTTTGATGTTTAATTTTGTAGTTGTAATTAATTCTACTTACTTAACTTTTAATCTCTATTGATCTGTTTATTTTCTATTATTTTCTTTTTCAGTTTTATAAGTGTTGCATGTCCACAAGGAGAAATCCTAAGGACATTGTGAGCTTTGATCCAGAGTTTGAGAGGACACTAAGGAGCAGAAGGCAAGAACAAATGAAAATGGCTGGTAATAACAACAACAATTTATCACCATTGCTGCCACAAGATGAAGTTCCTCTAGTGTTGCGACAAATTGTTAATGATATACCACCACCACGTCCACAAGAAGAACAAGTTCAAAATAGGACAATAAGAGATTTTGTTATGCCTATACTTGATGATTTACAACAAGGGGTTGTGAGACCAACTATCCAAGCTGGGAATTTTGAGCTGAAACCAGTGATGTTTCAGTTGTTAAATTCAAATGGGCAATATTTTGGTTTTCCTCATGAAGACACAAGAGAACACTTAAAATCATTTTTGCTTATTTGTGCATCCTTTAGTCAACATGGTGTCCCTGATGATGCCTTGAAAATGCAATTATTTCCTTATTCGTTGTAGGGTAAAGCAAGAACATGGTTCTTGGGATTGCCGGCAAGATCAATTACATCTTGGTATGCGTTAGCAATGCAGTTTGTTTTGCGTTTCAATCCGTCGACAATGAACGCAAGGTTGCGAAATGATATTACTACATATCATCAGCTGGATGATGAGAATTTACATAGAACATGAGAGCGTTATAAAACATTGCTTCGATGCTGCCCAATGCATGGAATTCAGCAAGAGACCCAAATAGAAATTTTCTAAATGGTTTAAATGCTCATACAATGAATCTTGTCGACACATCAGCTAATGGTCCCTTGTTGGATTGTACATACAATGAAGCTGTAAGAATTTTAGAGAGGATTGCTCAAAACGATTATCAATTTTTGATCTGTCGTTCTGCACAGGTAAAAACTAACCCTGGAGTTCTTGAGTTAGATGCTATTACTTCTTTGTAAGCGCAGGTATCCTCATTGGCCAATATCATAAAGAATATGAAGGGAACAAATGACGTTGCTCCTATTCAAGTGGCATAACAATTGGATGTGCCGATATTTTCTTGTGAAATTTATGGCGACAGTCATAATTATGAGGATTGCCCACAACATGCAGAAAATGCTTTTTACGTCAACAATATGAGAGGGGGTTCATTTGGTAACTCATACAATAATCTATCTCAACAACCTTGGGGGAATCAAAATGCTTCCACATTCAGATATGGAAATTTCTTAAATCAAGGGAGTTATAGAAAAGGGGGTTACAATAGCAATCCACAACAGAATTATAATTAGAATTCGCAAATAAATTCTCGATCTGAACAGATGCAGTCACATAGTCAGATGCAACCATAATCTCGATTACAGCCACAATAATATGTGCTACCACATATGCAAGGACAACATTATCAACATCAACAACAACAAATTTCTCAATCTAAGTCAGCTTCTATTGTTGCTCTTGAGGCGTTGATGCACGAGCATATCACGAGAACTAAAGCTATAGTGCAAGGCAACGCTTCTTCCATCTGAGCATTAGAAGCCCAACTAGGACAGTTGGCTTTTAATCTCAACACAAGACCACCGAGCACTCTACCCAGTGATACTAAGAATCCTACGTATAGGGGGAAGGAGCATTGTAAAGTAATCAAGCTGAGGAGTGGAAAGCAAATGGCTGAACCAAGCAGTTCTAATTAAGACCATGTCGATACATCTGAGCTACAACAACAAGAAAGGATGCAGCTGAAGAAAGTCAAGCAAAAGCAAATGAAGAGGAACCAACTGTAGTGCCATCTATACTTGCAGTTTGCCCAACTAAGTTACCGATGCAACTGCCAACGTTGACACCACTGAGTTTTCCACAACAACCCATAGCTACGGTACCTTTGCCATTCCCGCAAAGATTTAAAGAGAAAGTCCATGATAAAGAATATTAAAGGTTTGTCTCTACTTTGAAACAATTGCATATTAACATACCTCTTGTTGATGCTCTTGTGCAGATACCCAGCTATGAGAAATTTATGAAAGAGTTGTTATCAAAAAATAAGAAATTATTTGAAATCGAGACGATTGCGCGCACAGAGCGATGCAACGCTGTGCTTACAAAGAAGTTGTCAACCAAGATAAAAGATCCTGACAACTTCACAATCCCATGCTCCATTAGGAATCATTATCTAGGTAAAACTTTATGTGATTTAGGAGCAAGTATTACCCTTATGCCTTTGTCTACTTTTAAGAAATTAGGAATATGTTCAATGAAGCCCACTGCGGTGACACTGTAACTTGCGGACAGATCCTTAGCACAACCGGAAGGCCAAATCAAAGATGTTCTTGTCCAAGTTGATAAGTTTGTATTCCCTACTGATTTTATAATCCTAGACTGCGAAGCAGATAAAGAAGTTCCCATTATCTTGGGGCGACCATTTCTAGCAACGGGACACACACTTTTCGACGTATTCAAGGGAGAACTTATCATGCGTCATAACGACAAACATGTGACCTTTAGTGTGTTTGAGGCATCTCCATCAAGAAGTAAAGAGCAATGTCACCACATCGATGTGCTGGATGAAATCATTTCGGAAGAATTCAATGTAAGAAGTTTAGTAGCGTAAGATGAACATGCAGCGACATTTACTGAAGAAATCCTAGATTACTATGTCGACGAAGAGGAGGTTAACAATTGTGAGCTGAGATAGAATTGGAAATTGGAGTCTTTGGATTTACCTAATAGGACAATTTCAGTGTTTAAACCATCTATTGAACAAGCTCCTACCTTGGAGATGAAGCCATTGCCAACGCATTTAAAATAAGTCTTTCTTGGTGACAACGAGGCATTACCTGTTATTTTCAACGCATCCCTTGATGTAACTCAGGAAGATAAGCTCATTGAAATTTTGAAAGAGCATAAAAGAGCCATAGGCTAGAGCATTGCTGATATCAGAGGCATCAGTCCCTCTTTTTGCAAGCACAAAATTTGGCTGGAAGATGAAAAGAAGCACAATTGAGCAACAAAGACGACTTAATGAGAAGATGAAAGAAGTAGTGAAGAAGGAAATTATCAAATGGTTAGATGCGGGCATCATTTACCCTATCTGCGATAGTAATTAGGTAAGCCCCGTTCAATGTGTGCCTAAAAAGAGTGGTTTCACAGTTGTGACCAATGACAAGAATGAGTTGATCCCTACTCGCATTGCGACTGGTTGGCGTCAACACAAGTACATGATTTTTATGTCAATACAAGACACTTAAAGTCTACTTTCAACATTTCATCAAACATAGCAAGGTTTTTCACAAACTCATTGTACATAAGCAAAAGGTAACATCATCCTAGTACATGCCATATAACCAAATGATGTAAAAATCTACTGAACAACTTCGGAATAGTATGATGCTCCAAGATGATCCGATCTCCGAACAGCAAAATTGAATCTATAAAACAATATCAATTTCACAGGTAAGCACTTCTTAGCTTCGTTGTGAATTAGATCAACTGAATTGGTTAAATTGTATACATTAAGGTAAGTTTCAATTCGCATTTGATACTCATGATGACACAAAGTCATCAGACCATTAATCCGCAATGGATTTCACTTCATTCATATACTCATGATGACACATAGCCATCGGACCTTATAATCCATAAGAGATTCATATACTCACGATGACACTTAGTCATCAGACCTTTTCGTTTATGGCTCAAAGCCCGTTTGCCTTCTGTTTTCCTTCATTCTCGTCTTCCACAAATCCGATTATGATTTCATCTCAATACAATAGTTTACATGACAAGAATATGTAAAATTTTAATTATAATTTAACCTTACGAACTTATCGGACTGGATTGCAGTTGTGAATGGATTCCAGAGACTATTCTATTAATTTTCCTTCTCCGCGATCGATGACACGATCGTAGTCTACATTCACAAATCATTCAATTTCTCACATTAAATCATGAGATCAATCCATTTAACACGATCTAACCCCTTTTGGTAAAATTACGATTTTACCCCTAATACTTTCCTTTTATTTAATCTAGTCCTTTTAACACAAAACATGCAAAACACTCATTTTCTCCTCAATTCGTACCAACCGAACATTCATAGTCCTCACACAAATCCATTTATTTTACAACAAGTACAACAATTTTACTATTTTGGCATTTTAGTCCTTAAACCCTAAGTTCATCAAAAATCATTTTACAAAAAGATCTAACCCAAACATCATACATTCAAATATATCAAAAGCATTCAAGAACAAGCATTTTCAAAAATGGCTAGTTTCATAACATTTTACAGATTCACAAATTAGTCCTTACACAAGCTAGATTAAGCTAATACAGACTCAAAAACACAGAAATTACTAAAAACGGATGAGAATCACTCACTCTATTGAAGACCCAAGCTAGCCGAATATTCAATATTTTCTCTTAGGGTTTTTAGATTAAGCTTAAGGAAGAAGATTAGTGAAAATCACTCAAATTTCCTTTTCTTTGTTTTAACTTACCTAATTTAAAATTTACCAATTTGCCCTTAATGAATTAAACCAAATTTCTACTAAATAAAGACCCCAAACCATCCATTATACCCCTAAAGGTATATTTACCATTTAAAGAACTTTCTAAGCCATCCCTTTACAATTTAGCAAATTTAATCTATGATTCCTACATTTTGTGACTCTTACGATTTAGTCATTTCTATTTAATTAACTATCCAAACGATAGAATTTTCATAACCAAAATTTAATATGATGCTAATGACATCATAAACATTAAATAAATAGAATTTATGACTCGACTCATCGGATTTCATGATCTCGAAATCACTGTTTTCGACACCACTGAAAATCGGGCTGTTACAACTCTACTCTCTTAGGAAAATTTCGTCCTGAAATTTCTTACCAGTGAATAGGTTAGGGTACTGTGATTTCATCGAAGCTTCTGTCTCCCATGTAGGTTCTTCAAGCCCGTGTCGGTTCCATAATACTTTTACTAATGGTACCCTATTGTTTCGTAAATCTTTTATCTCGCGAGCCAGAATCTTAACCGGTTCTTCTAAATCTGATAAATCCGATTGTATCTCAACCTCAGAAGGTGTAATTACATGTGAAGGATCTGATATGTATCGTCTCAGTATCGAAACGTGAAATACATTATGAATCTTCTCTAATTTCGATGGTAAGGCCAGCTTATATGCTACAGGGCCAACCTATTCAATGATCTTATACGGCCCGATAAATCGTGGACTCAACTGTCCTTTTCTACCAAACCTTAGAACTTTCTTCCAAGGTGAAACTCTTAAGAAGACTCAGTCTCCCACTGTAAATTCTACATCTTTCCTTTTAAGATCTGCATAAAACTTCTTCCGATCAGACACTGCTTTTAGGCAGTCGCGAATCACCCTTACTTTGTCTTCGGTCTAGTGAATCAAGTCGACTCCAACTAACTTATGCTCACTTAACTCTGACCAATACAAAGGTGTTCTACATTTCCTACTGTATAATGCTTCCAACGGGGCCATTTTAATACTAGTCTGATAGCTGTTGTTATATGCAAACTCCACTAATGGTAGATACCTTTCCCAGCTACCCTCAAACTCAAGTATACAGCACCGTAACATATCTTCAAGGATCTGTATCACCCGTTCTGATTGACCATCCGTCTACAGATGATATGCAGTACTAAAATTCAGTTTGGTTCCCAAAGCTTTATGCAACTTACCCAAAAACCTCGAGGTGAAACGTGAATCTCTTTTAGAGATAATAGATGTTGGTATTCCATGTAGTCGTACTATCTCAGATACATACAATTCAGCCAACTTTTCGAA
Source organism: Gossypioides kirkii (assembly GCA_005610355.1). Classification (NCBI taxonomy): domain Eukaryota; kingdom Viridiplantae; phylum Streptophyta; class Magnoliopsida; order Malvales; family Malvaceae; genus Gossypioides; species Gossypioides kirkii. The sequence goes on along the minus strand of CP032247.1, from coordinate 39,361,330 downwards.
TGGGAAGTCCACTCGGATAGGAATAAAGTAAGCCAATTTTGTCAATCTGTCCACTATAACCTAGATCGAGTCTTTCTTCCTCCGCGTCACAGGTAATCTTGTAACAAAATCCATAGTGAACAACTCCCATTTTTACTCAGGAACGGTAATAGGCTGCAATAGTCCAAACGGTACTTGGTGTTCAGCTTTTACTTGCTGACATACCAAACATCTAGTCATGAATTCTGAGATTTATCGTTTCGTACCTAGCCACCAATACATTTTCTTCAAGTCGTTATACATTTTCACACTGTCCGGATGAATGGAGTAAGTACTGACTGCTGTGAGCCTCTGACAAAATGTCCTGTCTTAAGTTAGAATTATCAGGAATGCATACTCTGCCCCGGAAATACAACATACCATCATCATCTATAGTAAATTCAGTAGTTGCATCATTCTGCATCTGTTCCCTCTTTGCCTTAAGCTTTGAGTCATCTTTCTGTAACTCTCGTATCCGCTGTAAGAATAACGATTTCGTTCGAAGTTCTACTGTAATAGAACCATCACCCTCAAGTGACAAATGAGCATTCATTGCTCTCAATGCAAATAATGATTTCCTGCTCCAAGTATCAGTGACAACATTAGCCTTCCCTAGATGGTATTCAATTACCAAATCATAGTCTTTCAATAATTTCAACCACCGACGTTGCCTCAAATTCAGTTCCTTCTGAGTCATCAGATACCTTAAACTTTTATGATCTATGAATATGTGACACTTCTCTCTGTATAAATAATGTTGCCAGATCTTCAAAGCAAACATAATGGGAGCTAAACTCTAAATCGTGGGTCGGATAGTTTCGTTCATGCGGTTTTAATTATCGAGAGGCATAAGCTATTATCTATCCTTCTTGCATCAACACACAACCCAAACTATTCAAAGATGCATCACTATATATGACAAACTCTGTACCCGTTTCACGTTGTGTCAATATCGGAGCTTCTGTAAACAATTTCTTCAGCTAATCGAAGCTCTACTGACACCTTTCTGACCACACAAACTAAATATTCTTCAATAGCAATTTCGTCATCGACAAGGCTACAATAGAGAAATGTTTTTATAAATCGACAATAATAGCCTGCTAATCCCAAAAACTACGTACCTCAAAAAGATTCTTAGGTACTTTCCAATCGAGAATAGCCGACACTTTACTTGGATCAACTTGAATCCCCTCTGATGATACCACATGGCCCAGAAATCCCACTTTTCGGAGCCAAAACTCGCACTTGCTGAACTTTGCATACAACTATTTTTCCTGCATTATTTGTAAAACTTCCGCCAAATGTTGAACATGCTTTATCTTTGACTTGGAATAAATCAATATATCATCAATAAATACCACTATGAATCTATCCAGCTGAGGTTTAAAAACTTGGTTCATCAAATCCATGAATGCTACTGAAGCGTTAGTTAACCCAAACGGTATTACTAGAAACTCATAATGTCCGTATCGAGTTCTGAATTTTGTTTTCTTCACATCACTGTCTTTTACTCGCATCTGATAATAACCCGTTCGGAGATCTATTTTAGAAAAGATGGTTGTACATCTCAACTGATCAAACAACTCATCAACACGAGGCAACGGGTATTTATTCTTGATTGTTACCTTGTTTAGCTGTTTGTAGTCTATACACATTCTCATCGATCCAATTTTCTTTTTCAAAAACAATGCTGGCGCGCCCCAAGGCGATATGCTCGATCGGATAAAACCTTTGTCCAACAACTCTTGCAGCTGGCCTTTAACTCTTTCAATTCAGTGGGTGCCATCCTGTACGGTGGAATTGAAATCGGTGCAGTTTTGGGCACTAAATCAATGCCAAACTCCACTTCTCTGACCGGCGGTAAACTCGGTAACTCCTCTAGAAACACATCTGTAAATTCTTTGATAATCAGAACTTGTTCTAACTTTGTTCCGGTACTCCGAGTATCAAGCATATAAGGAAAAAATGCTTCACAACCTTTACGAACCATCTTCTGTGCTGATAAAGACGAAATTATTCTGTTGCCACTGTTTAACTTCCCAGATTTAACTGTGATACTTCCCCTGTCGGTCGTTTCAAGTCGATCCGTCTTCATTTACAATTAACTACTGCATCATGCTCAGTTAACTAGTCCATTCCCAGTATTACATCAAACTCAGTAAATGGTAATAACATCAAATCAGCAGGGAACTCACAGTCCCAAATTCTCAATGGACATTCATCAAATCAACAGGGAACTTACAGTCCCAAATTCTCAGTGGACATTTACGACATACCAAATTAACAATGACACTATAACCCAATGGGTTTGTGACTTGTACATCAAACTCAGTCGACTCAACAGGTAAATTCTTTTCAGTAGCTAATGCAATTCAAATATATGAATGAGTCGATCCCGGGTTAATTAGTGCACACATAATATCATTAAAGAGATAGAATATACCAGTCACAACATCAGGAGCGGTAGCCTCTTCTCGGTCTCGAATGGCATAAGTCCGTGCAGGTGCTCGAGCCTTAAATCTAGCTACAATATCCCTGTTATCTCCGCAGTCTCTACTTATACCGCTACTCTGCCCCAGCGTCTACTCTTTTGTGGTGTAGCAGGAGGTTTTACACTTTGTTCCTCCTTTGCTTCAGATCTCATCGGGAAGTTCCTCAGAAAGTGATCTGCACTTCAACATCGATAACATGTCCCTTTCATCTTGCGACACTCACCTGCATGGCTCCTCTTACAATATCCACATATCGGGCTAGGTACGAATGCTAGCTACACTGTCTGCGGGTCTGTTCTGGAATTTAGATTTCGGTGGTCCCGACTTACTCCGACTCAAAAATCTTAAAGAAACTGGGCCCCGACTAGCCTCTTCTCTAAATCTCTTCGGTGATGGCATAGAAAAAGTCCTAGTAATGTTTTTCTTTCAAGATTCTTGAAATCTCCTATCTCTCTGTTTCTTACTGATGTAGATTTCTTCCATCTTTTGAGGTTTGTTCGTTAACACTACCAGCGGTCGAATTTCAGAACCACCCACCATCATTTTAATCTCGTCGTTTAGCCCTTCTTCGAAATGGACACACATAGCTTTATCGGTGGGTACCACTTCTCTTGCATACTTGCTAAGCCGCACAAACTCTCGTTTGTAATCTACCACTGTTTTATTTCCCTATCTCAGTTTTAAAAATTCCTTCTTCTTTCTATCCTGGTATCGCTTGCTGACATATTTTTTCTTAAATTCTGTTTGGAAGAAATACCAAGTAACTTCGTTTTCAGGCACCATAGCCACGATCATAGCCCACTAGTGGTAAGCCTCGTCCTTCAGTAGCGACGCGTCACACCTTACATAGTCTTCAGCAGGGCAAGCCATCTCATTCAGGACTCTCAACGTATTTTTCAACCAGTATTCAGCTCTAGAAGGATTTTCTGCTACACTGCCTCAAAAGTCTTCATCTCTGTATTTCCTAACCTTATCTGTAGCGGTACGACGCCTCGATTCTATCACTAGAGGTGGTGGAGACCTTTCTGAGGGTGCTACCGATCGGGCACCTGGCTGTGTGACAGGAGGCACAAGGGGTGGTGCCATCGGATTATTTCTCATGAAGTCTGTGAACCATTGTCCCATTAAACCGAAGAACATATTCTTTGCTTCATTTTCTGTCATCCGTAATATTGATGCATTATGACTAGCTTAGAGTCATTAGTCTTATATCACATTATCACAGGTTCATATGGCATGTACTTCTAAATCATTAAACACAACCAATACAGTTCAAGAAATGGCTAAACCGTAACCTCTGATACCACTCAATGTAACACCAAAAATCTGAACACCGTCGTCGGTTAGGATTTTTGGTGTTTTACTGTTCATTTATCACTGTTCATGTTATCGTTATTTTATACAACTTTATTTATTAAAATATTTCACTTCACATGTTACACATCGTCATTTAAACAAACACAAATCAACAAGGGTAAAAATGACATTTCCAATATTTGAGGAGGCTTCTACTAGTACCTGATGCTCAAGTATCGGTAGTGGCCATCTTAGTAAACAATTCTAAATCGGTGCAGATTTCTATCGGTGCCTATGCTAGTTCTACCGATACAAGTATAATTTCTACCGATACATGTCATGCATCTACCGATATTAAAAACTCTAGAGAGCTATAATTCTCACCCTACAACTTCTACCAATATAAGTATACAAACTACTGATACATCTATACATATAACTACCGATACTCACAATTCAACTACCGATACATCTCAAGTCAGTGAACAACCTCTTCCTACCTTGTACTTCAACCAAAACATACATGAGTTTTACTAAAACAAGTATGCAGAATCTCAAGAATTTTATACCAAATACAAGTTCATTAACTTCATTCATACACAACTTTAATTATGCATTTAAGTCAACACAAGCACATGATTTTCATGTCAATACAAGGCACTTAAAGTCTACTTTCAACATTTCATCAAACATAACAAGGTTTTTCACAAACTCAGTATACATAAGCAAAAGGTAACATCATCCTAGTACATGCAATATAACAAAGTGATGTAAAAATCTATCGAACAACTCCGGGATAATGTGATGCTCCAAGATGATCCGATCTTCGAACAGCAAAATTGAATCTACAAAACAATAGCAATTTCACAGGTAAGCACTTCTTAGCTTAGTAAGTTCATAAAGATAAATAGATTCACCAACTTTAGGAGTTGTAAATCAGATCAACTGAATTGATTAAACCGTATACATTAAGGTAAGTTTCAATTCGCATTTGATACTCACTATGACACAAAGTCATCGGACCTTTAATCTGTAATGGATTTCACTTCATTCATATACTCACGATGACACATAGCCACCGGACCTTATAATCCACAAGGGATTCATATACTCACGATGACACAAAGTCATCAGACCCTCTTAATCCGTAAAGGATTCATATACTCACGATGACACTTAGTTATCGGACCTCTTAATCCATAAAGGATTCATATACTCACGATGACACTTAGTCATTGAACCTTTTCGTTTATGGCTCAAAGCTCGTTTGCCTTCCGTTTGTTCTTCATTCTCGACTTCCACTAATCCGATTATCATTTCATCCCAATACAATATTTTACATTACAAGAATATGTAAAACGTAAATTAGAATTTAACCATACGAGCTTACCGGACTGGATTGCAGTTGTGAATGGATTCTAGGGACTATTCCGTTAATTTTCCTTTTTTACGATTGGTGGCACGGTCATAGTCTACATTCACAAATCATTTAATTTATCGCATTAAATCACGTGGTCAATCCATTTAACACGATCTAACCCCTTTTGGTAAAATTATGATTTTACCCTAATACTTTCCTTTTATTCAATCTAGTCCTTTTAACACAAAACATGCAAAACACTCATTTTCTCCTCAATCTATACCAGCCGAACATTCATAGTCCTCACACAAATCCATTTATTTTACAACAAGTACAACAATTTTACTATTTTAGCATTTTAGTCTTTAAACCCTAATTTCATCAAAAATCACTTTACAAAAAGATCTAACCCAAACATCATACATTCAAATATATCAAAAGCTTTCAAGAACAAGCAATTTCAACAATGGAAAGTTTCATAACATTCGATAGATTCATGAATTAGTCCTTACACAAGCTAGAATAAGCTAATACGAACTCAAAAACACAGAAATTACTAAAAACGGATAAGAATCACTCTCTATTGAAGACCCAAGCTAGCCGAATATTCAAGCTTTTTTGTTAGGGTTTTACGTTAAGCTTAAGGAAGAAGATGAGTGAAAATCACTCAAATTTCCTTTTCTTTTGTTTTAACTTACCTAATTTAAAATTCACCAATTTGCCCTTAATTAATTAAACCAAATTTCCACTAAATAAAGACCACAAACTGTCCATTATACATCCTAAAGGTATATTTACCATTTAAGGGCCTTTCTAAGCCATCCCTTTAAAATTTAACAAAATTAATCTATGATTCCTACATTTTGTGACTTTTACAATTTAGTCATTTCTATTTAATTAACTATCCAAACGATAGAATTTTCATAACCAAATTTAATATGATGCTAATGACATCATAAACATTAAATAAATAAAATTTACGACTCGACTCATTAGATTTCGTAATCCCAAAATCATTTTTTTCGACACCATTGAAAATCAGGCTATTACATGGTTAAACCGCGATAAGTGAGCCCAGCTCTGGTTGGATTAACCAACAGAGTCTATCAATTCATGGCACCCAGTGCCTAGCGGATAAACCGCGATAACTGAGCCCAGCTATAGTTAGATTAACCAATGGTTTGCACCCAACGCTAGTCGGATAAACTGACGATCCCGAAACCCAGTGCCTAGTAGATAAACCGCAAAAGTGAGCCCAACTCTAGTTGGATTAACCAATATTATCCGTCAAATCTTGGCACCCAGTGCCTAGCGGATAAACCGAAAAAGTGAGCCTAGCTCTAGTTAATTAAACTGATGAACATTTAATAATTCATTTCCATAATTTATTCAACTCATACTCCATCACAACAATTCAATTCTACCTTTTCATCATTTCAAGTTTCTTTGTCGTTTAATCACATATACATAAGTTTTGTTATACATGAGTCAAAATTTCTATAACATTTAAACACAATTGAATTTAAATCACAATTAATAGAAATAATAAGTTCGGGAATATGAACTTACCGGTTACCACCGCTTTCCAAAACCGTGTTTGCTACTCAATAAACTTTTCCTTCCCACGATTAATGTTTGTTCTACTGACTTCTTGATATGTTTGAACCAATCCATTCAATTAACCATTTACATTGTCATTTATGTGTTCAAATATAAAGAACTCTTCTCTCATTCAATCTATGTTTCGCACCCTTAACAAATAACTTTTAATGAATTTGGTACTTAGTCAAAAATCATAACAAAATCATATCCTTCTCATGATACACATCCGTATATATTATTTTATTTATTTCTTCCCATTTCTAGCATTCTCTAACAGCCCATGTTTATACCCAAATTCATCAAAACTCCATATAAACTTTCATTTTCATAAACAAGCCCAAAACTCCATAATTTCTATTCTTGCTTAACAATTTTAGCCAATCCAACAATCAAACATAAAACTCCGTAGAAAAACATTATCAAACCTTTAAAAATGTCCATGGCAACTATTTAAATTTTTAATTGATTTGCAAAAAGACTCAACCTAGCTAGTTTAGATCAAGACTACCACAAAAACATAATTTCCATAAAAATTTAAGGCTAAAATGCCTACCATGCAAAGCTTCAACAATGTCGAATGAGAGCTCCCAACCTTCTTTCTTTTCTTTTAATTTTTCGGTGAAGAAGAAAATGTTTAGAAAATTCTTTCTTCTTTTCTTTTCATTTCTTTTACCTTTACTAAACTTAATTATTAGTTTACTAAATTGACCTTATTACTTAACTAAAATTTCAATCCAAACTCCACTTCCACTAATATTACTTTGGTAAATTTACACTTTTAAAACCAAAAGCTTATATTTCTAACTCTTATTAAGTAAACATGATTAATTAATAATTCTTTAGCTCTCATATAATAACAAATTAATATTTCCTAAGCAATATTTCCGATACTACTAATTACGAGTCGTTACAATTCCCCTCCTAATAAATTTTCATCTTCGAAAATTCTTACCAAAGAAAAGGTGAGGATATTGTGATTTCATTGTTTCTTCAAAATCCCATGTCGTTTCCTCAACATTTTGACTACGTTAGAGAACTTTCACTAAAGGAACTCTTTTATTACGTAGCTCTTTCACCTCACGAGCCAATATCTCAATAAGTTCTTCCTCATAAGATAAATCGGGTTGAATCTCAACTTCTTCTATCAAAATAACATGTGATGGATTTGATCGGTATCTTCTGAGCATAGATACATGGAATACATCATGCATTTTCTGTAGTTCATCTAGTAGAGCTAAACGATACGCGACAGATCCTACTCTTTTGAGAATCTCATATGGACCTATCAAACAAGGACTCAGTTTTCCCTTTTTACCAAATCGTAAAATTTTCTTCCATGGAGATACTCATAAGAAAACTCTATCACCAATTGAGTATTCAATATCAAGACGTTTCAAGTCTGCGTATGATTTCTATCTATTTATCGATGCTTTTAATCTTCCCCATATCACTTTAACCATGTTTTCTGTCTCTTGAATCAATTCTATCCCCACTATCTTCTTTTCATTTAACTTAGACCAACAAACCAGAGTTCGACATTGACGGTCGTATAAAGCTTTGCATGGAGCCATTTGAATACTTGCTTGGAAGCTATTATTGTAAACAAATTCTGCCAAAGGCAACTAACACTCTCAGCTTGATTCAAAATCTATTATGCATGCCCTGAGCATGTCCTCCGAAACTTGTATGACACGCTTCGATTGTCCATCTGTTTGCGGATGAAAAGTTGTACTAAAATGGAGCCTTGTGTGAAGAGATTCATGAAGTTGTCTCCAAAATCTCAAAGTAAATCGATGGTCACTATCCGATATGATCGAGTTAGGTACACCGTGTAACCTAACAATCTCACAAATATACATTTCCCCTAACTTTTAAAGTGACCAATCTATTCTAACTACAATAAAATGTGCCGACTTAGTGAACCTATCCACGATCACCCATACCACATTTCTCTTGCTTGGAGACAATGGTAATCTCGTTACAAAGTCCATAGTGTTATGTTCCCATTTCCATTTAGGGATAGAAATGGGTTGGAGGAGTCCCATAGAAACTTGGTGTTTCACTTTCACTTTCTGACACATAAGACTCTTGCTCACGAATTCTACGATTTCTCTTTTCATCCTAAGCCACCAATATAATTCTCGCAAATCTGATACATTTTTGTTCCTCTCGAATATATAGCAAAGGAACTATCATGAGCTTTGTGAAGTAATACCTCTTTTAATTCGTCATTTTGCAGAATATATAGTCAATTTTGGAATCTCAAGTAATCATGATCATCAATGCAAAAATCTTCAATTAACCCACCGCATACTCTTTTTTAATTTTCATAATTCTTTCATCATTTAACTGAGCAACTTTGATTTGATCAAACACCACCAGTTTGACTACAAGTTCAAGCAATAAATCACATTCATCATTTAGACTGAGTCGAGCAAACATTGCTCGTAATTCATAAGCCACTTTTCTACTTAGTGCATCAGCCACAACATTAGCTTTACCGGGATGGTAATCAATGATGCAATCGTAATCTTTCAGGAGTTCAACCCAACGTCGCTGTCTCAAATTCAACTCTTTTTGGGTTAAGAGATATTTAAGACTCTTATGATCCATGAATAAATGGCATTTCTCACCGTACAAGTAATGTCTCTAAATTTTCAGAGCGAAAACCACAATAGCTAGCTCCAAATCATGTGTTGGATAATTGCGTTCGTGAGTTTTTAATTGTCATGATGCATACGCAATCACCTTCCCCTCTTGCATCAATATGCAACCCAAACCATTCAACAACATATAGCTGTAAACTATAGATTCCTTTCTCGATTCAGGTAGATTTAACACCGATGCCTCTGTCAATAATCGTTTTAGTTCATCGAAGCTTTCCTGCCATGTCTCGTTCCAAATAAACTCTGTTCTCTATTGAAGAAGTTTCGTCATTGGCAAGGCTCTCTTTGAAAATCCTTTCACAAATCGACGATAATATCCCGCTAAGCCAATGAAACTGTGAATTTCTGATACATTCCTGGGTGCTTTCCACTGTACAATTACTTCTATCTTTTTCGGATCCACACGAATACCCTCGATAGATACCATGTGATCCAAAAACATCACCTCTCGAAGTCAAAATTCACATTTGCTAAATTTCCTGTACAACCACTTTTCCCTAAAAACATGTAAAATAATTCGTAAATGTTGCTCATGCTCGATTTTTAATTTTTAATAAATCAAAATATCGTCAATGAAAACATCTACGAACTGATCTAGATACAGTTGAAAAATGCGATTCATTAAATCCATGAAAGCTGTTGGAGCATTCGTTAATCCGAAAGGAATCACAAGAAATTCATAGTGTCCATAACGTGTTCAAAAGGCCATTTTCAGTACATCACTATTCTTTACTTTCATCTGATAGTATTCCTATCTTAAATCGATCTTAGAAAATATAGAAGCTCCCTTAAGTTGATCAAACAAATCATCAATACGTGGAAGAGGGTATTGATTCTTAATTGTCAACATGTTTAATAGACGGTAGTCGATGCAAAGTTTCATTGAGCCATCCTTCTTCTTAACAAATAAGATTGGAGATCCCCAAGGTGATATGCTCAGTCGAATAAATCTACGCTCCAATATATCTTGCAACAGTACCTTCAATTCTTTTAACTCTGTAGGTGTCATACAATACGGAGCTATGGATACTAGAGTTGTACCTGGGAATACTTTAATTGCAAATTCTACTTCCCGAGTAGGTGGTATTCCAGGCAATTCTTCCAAAAATACATCAAAAAATTCACAAACTGTTCGAATATTGCTCAACTCAACTTTCCCGATGTTGGAGTTAATGACATAAGTTAGAAAAGTTTCACATCCTCTTTTCATCAACTTTTCTACTTGAATTGTCGAAATCATTTGAGCTAATCCACTCGATCTAACACCATTTACTTCGATAACTTTTCCATTTGATTCTTGAAGTAAAAACTTTTTTTTACAACAATCCATAATCACTCCATGTTCAGTTAACCAGACCATTCCCAAAATAACATCAAAGTCACCAAAAGGCATAATTAACAAATCTATTGGGAACATTGAGTTTTGAATTTCTAATGGACAATGCTTGTAGACCTAATCGACTAATATTGTTTGACCCAAAGGGCTTGATACTTACATTGCTATTTTAGACATTTCAGAATTCATACATTCGAATTTAACCATATCAGAGTTAACATACGAATGAGAGGAGTTAGGGTCTATCAGGGTATACACATGTGTAGAGAATAACAGAAAAATATCTGCTACAACATCTGTAGTGTCTCCCTCATCCCTCGTTCTTATAAAATAGGCACGAGTTGGTGCCCTAGCTTCAAACTGATGAGCAACAATTTCGCTCCCTTTTCTAGATCCTCCTCTCACAACTGATCCACCTCTAATTTGTTCTTGACCTCGAATAGTTGAAGTGGCTCTTTGAGTTACATCTGGCATCTCAATATCATTCTTCAGACATTCCCGAGAAAATGTTCAAGTGATCTATACTTAAAACACCCCTTAGTTAATTTCCAGTACCTTCCCCAATGTCTCCTACCACAATGCTCACAAATCGGCATTTCAAAAGTCTTATTCGACCCTTTCACACTTCCCACAGAGTTTGTAGGTTGATTATCTCTTAGTCTATTCACCATAGCCGATCTTGCCACTAACTTTCCAAAATCTTGTGATGCTTTATTCCTCTTTGGTGTGGAAAAAGAACTAGGATTCCCAAACTGTTTCTTCGTAACATGAGAGGGCTCCAATTTCTTACTTAACTCCAACGATTGTTCCATAATTTTTGCTCGTTCAGAAAAATCTGTGAATTCTTTGATTCTCTAGGCCACTAGTTGAGTTCTGATTTCATCATGCATACCTCGTAGAAAACGTTTACAGCTTTCTTCCTCTGTAGGGATCAATTCCTTAGCATAGTTGTTAAGCCATGAATATTCTCATTCATAGTCTGCTATAGACAAATCCCCTTGCTTCAACATGAGAAATTCTTGTTTTTTATCTTCCAAATATAGTTCTCCAGCGTACTTCTTTTGAAACTCTCACTGAAAGAATTCCCAATCGGGTCTTTCTTTAGAAATGTGTCGGGTAACTATCTGCCGCCATGTGTATGCTTCACCTTGTAATAATGATACCATGCATATCACACTTTCTCGAGATGTGCATTCAACTTTTTGTAGAATTCTTATTATGGATTCTAACCATACTTCACCGTTGACAAATCTACTCCTTTTAATCCTACGAATTTCTTAGCACCGTACCTTCTCAACTCTTTAATAGGAGCTTGTCTGGCCATAGTTGATGGCAACACCGCAGGGGTCACTCCAGCTAGCCTCTGAAGGGCTTTTGCAATCATACATAATATGTTCGTATCTGCTTGCCCTTCATTAGGGCCTTTATTATCACTGGCTCGCTGTGCACCATCTGATTGCATACTAGGAGTAATCGATTCAGTTATATCCAGCTCATCCGTAGATTCATCATTCAAATTTCCCTGATTCACAACATTATTGGATTCATCCGACACCCTTTAACAATAAACAAAACAACTCACATCAGCATCCAAATCCTGACTCAATTTTGACTCAACATTGGCATGTACCTCTAGACTCACTTACGAGCTCGATTTAGTCTGAGAATTGATTTAACTCGATAGCTTTGATACCATTAATTGTAACACCTTGATCTCATAACTATCATCGATTTAAGGTCTCAAAGCATTACAAAACGATATAAGATCATAAAATTACTTCAAACAAACATTTAAACCAATTCTCACAACACATGATTTGAGTACTAAATACATAATTTAACTTAATTATAATCGTACATGTCATATGCAAGCATTACAATTAATCAAAAACCATTATCGATCTTCAATAAAACTTTTCAGTTCAAAATGCAATTTTTCCCAGAACAGGAGCACACGGTCGTATGTCTCAAACACACACCTGTGTGGTCACATTCACACACCAGTGTGGCCACATTCACACCCTCGTGCCCTTGGCTGTGTACTAGGCTGTGTCCCTACTCGAAAGACATTCACACGGTCGTGTCACAGACCATGTGATAGGTCGTGTACTTATTTGGTCATCCATCCAAAGCCTACGTGTAAGATCGTGTTTTTATACGAAATGGGGCCACACGGTCATGTTCCGGCCCGTATGTCCTGCACTGCACTTAAAAATAGCACATGCCCGTGTGACAGCCCATGTAACAAGCTGTGTATCCAGTTTGCTTTCTAACCAAGTTAATTCCTTAACCTAGCTTGTTCCATAAGATGCATTACTAAAGAGGTATAATATCTAGGATTCAAAACAACATCCAAGCCTCAACCAAACCCTAAGCATGACATTTCCAACTTAACCAATAAGACCATTCCCTAAATAGCTATTTGTAATTCACTATCTAGCTGTCTAACTCCCTAAAATTTCTTACTATAACCCACAAGACTCAATTACCAAAACATGGAAATAAAACGTACCTCAATTGTTCTTCCATTCATTATCACTAATCATAATGACCTTTTATCCAATTTAGAATCATACCATTCAACCAAATTTTCAACTCAAACAATTACCAATATTGACATACAAGACATACATATTTTATTAAGTTTCATTATAATCAAAATATTTACATAACCTCAAAACTTACTAAACCATTGTATGATTCATTATATATTTATCAAGCCAACTATCTTGTAACTAGTATTCACATGTTTTCATCTCCGAAAGACTCCAAAACATAAAATTAGTCGTACGTACATGCCAAAATAACCAAAGGAAGACATCACTAACTTTGAGTACGGGATTCCTGCCTTGATGATGAGTTGGTGATGGTATTACAAATAACATAGATTTTCCCAATTTAGTGTTTAAATTGTTCCTTTTATACTTCATTTAGCATGCATCATTAGCATTTCATACTTAGTTTTCATGTTTTCCAACTCATTGATAGTTAATTTAAATTCTTGTTATTTTTATCTATTTTTGTACTAATGTCGACACAAGCAGCCGAAATATTGTGTTTTAATATTGTCAGCGCAGGAACTCAGTATAGAAGCATAATGCTGAACAATTGTAGCCACAAAATTAGCTAAATATTGTGATAAAGAGATGTCGCCGCATTGAAACTGCACCTAAAATGAGAAGAATCAAGCTGAATTCACAAATGGAAGCACCAACATAGGAATTTCATAGATGTAGCTGTGATTACAAATTCAGAATGCTCTAGTAATACAGCGACAATCTACAGATCTGAGAAGAACATACTAGAACTGCGTGAGTGCATAGCTATATTTTAACTAATTTTGACAGCTGCAAAATCCAGATCTAGATCTGAGAGAGAAAGCTGAATCCTGCAACATTTTAGAGGCTATAAATAGACGAACAAAGAAGGAAAGAAAATCATCAAGAGCAAGGGGACTAAATTCTAAAAATTCTATGTGAATTGAAGGTTTGAGCTGGAAATCGGTGAGCTGGTGAAGCAAGTCCACAACTGCTTCTGACGAGAAGTGCTTGATGTTGCACAAGAGGAATAATTAGGGAGTAGGCCTAGTAGTCTAGAGATAGTAAGCTTCGTTGCACTCTTTAATTCTTCTTAAATGATGATGAATTCTGATGATATTAAATGAATACGAGTGTGTCTTTTAATGTTATATCATTTTGATTCTTATTCTATACTGCTAGTCTGTTTATTCTTGGATCTAACTGCTTTAAGCACGAGAGTGAAATTGCAGTACGCCGACATCGAGAGATGCGATGATAGGTTAGGTTAACAAGTGGGTTAGGCGAGAGCTGCTCGGGATTGGGTTAAAAACCAGTTACTTGTTCTCAAGTACACATCGTTGTTCACACCAAGAGGTGGACTAATTATTGATACTTGAGTCGGGATTAAGTAAGGAGCTATTGTTGGTAAAAAATCAAAGGGACTTCATTGCAACGACAATCCATCAATATTACACCTTGTCGACGCATCCAGCTTTGCAACTTAGCAGATTCAGTGAACCATTTCTACCCTTTACACTTGGTCACATTTATATTTCATGCATTTTAATATTCAGTATTCAACACTCAACACAATTGAATTTATTTTCAGTACGCTGACATTAACTTCTGATTGCATTGACATTACTGATCATTTCAGTGTGCGGATCTTATATAATGCACTGACATTAGTACTCACATTATACTTAATTTCAGTATCGATTGCTCCAACATTTAGACATCAAGAACCCATTCCTTGTGGGATCGATATCTGATAGAATTGTTTATCAACTATACTTGCATCGACGTGTGTATGTTTGCACAGTCGTTGTGTCGTAAAAACACTGATCAATTGGAATCTACTGCTAAATTACAGCTGTAATCATGAGAGATTTAATTACATTAGTAAACTTCCATTCACCAACATAACCATTCACATGGTTTTGTATAACCTTACATAGATGCTTTCATTTGATAATTCATAGTCTTAATTTCAATATAGCACATAAACCATCAATCTATTATAAGTAATGCTCCAATTCATTATAAATTTTACTCCATGTATATATATATATATCTTGTCAAGTCTCATCAATAATCCGTTCACTGTGTCGTTCATAATTTTTGTCAATTCATGGCACCCAGTACCTAACGGTTAAACTATGATAAAGAACTTGATGTTCCACTTTCACTTTCTGACACGTCAGACAGTTGCTCACAAATTCCATGATTTCTCTTTCATTCCCAGCCACCAATACAATTCATGCAAATCGCGATACATTTTTGTTCCTCCCAGATGCATAGCAAAAAAGCTATCATGCGCTTCACAAAGTAGTATTTCCTTTAATTCGTCATTTTGTGGAATGCAAAGTCGATTCAAAAATATCAAACAATTGTGATCAACAATGCAGAAATCCACAATCAAACCACTATGTACCCTTTCTCTAATTTTTAAGAATCTTTCGTCATTTAACTGAGTAGCTTTGATTTGATCAAACAATATCGGTTTAACTACAAGCTCAGCCAATAAACTATCATCATCACTTAAGCTGAGTCAAGCAAACATTGCTTCCAACTCATAGGCTGCTTTTTTGCTTAGTGCGTCAGCTACAACATTAGCTTTACCAGGATGGTAATCAATGATGCAATCGTTGTCTTTCAGGAGTTCAACCTAACGTCATTGTCACAAATTCAACTCTTTTTGAGTCAGAAGATATTTAAGGCTTTTGTGAGCCATGAATAAATGGCATTTCTCACCATACAAATAATGTCTCCAAATCTTTAAAGCAAAGATCACTGCTGCAAGCTGCAAATCATGGGTTGGATAGTTATGTTCGCGAGTATTCAACTGCCGTGAAGCATAGGAAATCACCTTCCCTCTTGCATCAATACACAGCCTAAACCATTCAATGATGCATTGCTATAAACTACGAATTCTTTTCCTAATTTCAATAAGGCTAAAATTGGTGCCTCTGTCAATAACCACCTCAACTCATTGAAACTCTCCTGACATTTCTTGTAACATTGCAATCTCGTAACTGTCGTTGGTTTAGGGTCTCAAAGTATCACAAAACGATATAAGATCATTAAATTACTTCAAATGAACATATAAATTCATTTAAACCATTTCTCATAACACATATGATTCAAGTACTAAATACATAATTTAACTTACTTATAATCGTACATGTCAAATACAAGCATTACGATTAATCAAAAATCATTATCGATCTTCAATAAAACTTTTCAGTTCAACATGTAATTTTCCCAAAACAAGATCACACGACTGTGTATCTCAAACACATGCCCGGGCCCTTGGCCGTGTCCTTACTCAAAGACATTCACACGGTCATGTCACAAACCATGTGCCAGGCCGTGTACCTATTCAGTCATCCATCCCACACCCCTGTGTGAGATCGTGTTTCTATACGAAATGGGGTCACACGACTGTGTCCCAGCCCGTGTGTCTTGCATTGTACCTAAAAATAGCACACGACCGTGAGACAGCCCCTGTCACAAGCCGTGTGTACCCAGTTTGCTTTCTAACCAAGTTAATTCCTTAACCTAGCTTCTTCCATAAGATGCATTACTAAATAGTACAATTTCTAGGATTCAAAACAACATCCAAGCATCAACCAAACCCTAAGCATGACGTTTCCAACTTAATCAATAAGACCATTCCCTAAATAGTACAATTTCTAGGATTCAAAACAACATCCAAGCATCAACCAAACCCTAAGCATGACGTTTCCAACTTAATCAATAAGACCATTCCCTAAATAGCTATTTGTAATTCACTACCTAGTTGTCTAACTACCTAAAATCTCTTACTATAACCCACAAGA
Organism: Gossypioides kirkii; assembly: GCA_005610355.1. Taxonomy (NCBI): domain Eukaryota; kingdom Viridiplantae; phylum Streptophyta; class Magnoliopsida; order Malvales; family Malvaceae; genus Gossypioides; species Gossypioides kirkii. Next base: position 39,344,199 of record CP032247.1, on the reverse strand, counting down.
CTCTATTACCAAAACATGGAAATAAAACATACCTCAACTGTTCTTCAATTCATTATCACTAATCATAATGACCTTTTAACCAATTCAAAATCATACCATTCAACCAAATTTACAACTCAAATAATTACCAATATTGACATACAAGACATACATATTCCATTAAGTTTCATTATAATCAAAATATTTACATAACCTCAAAACTTACTAAACCACTGTATCATTCATGATATATTTATGAAGCCAACTATCTTGTAACTAGTATTTACATGTGTTCATCTCCTAAAGAATACAAAACATAAAATTAGTCCTAAGTACATGGCAAAATAACCAAAAGAAGACATCACTGACTTTGAGTACGGATTCCTGCCTTGATGCTGAGTTGGAATCTATTGCTAAATTAACCTGTAATCATGAGAGATTTAATTACATTAGTAAACTTCCATTCACCAACATAACCATTCACATGGATGTATATAACCATACATAGATGCTTTCATTTGATAATTCATAGTCTTAATTTCAATATAGCACATACACCATCAATCTACTATAAGTAATGCTCCAAATCATTATAAATCTTACTCAATGTATATATATATATATATCTTGTCAACTCTCACCAATAATCCGTTCACTGTGTCGTTCATAATTTTCATCAATTCATGGCACCCGGTGCCTAGCGGTTAAACTGCGATAAGTGAGCCCAGCTCTAGTTGGATTAACTTACAAAGTCCGTCAATTCATGGCACCCAGTGCCTAGCGGATAAACCTCGATAAGTGAGCCCAGCTCTAGTTGGATTAACCAACGGTTTGCGCCCAGTGCTAGTCGGTAAATCGATGATCCTAGCACCTAGTGCCTAGCATTTAAACCGTAAAAGTGAGCCCAACTCTAGTCTGTTAAATTGATAAACATTTAATAATTCATTTCCATAATTTATTCAACTCATACTCCATCACAACAATTCAATTCTACCCTATCATCATTTCAAGATTCATTCCCGTTTAATCACATATACACAAGTTATGTTATACATGAGTCAAAAGTTCTATAACATTTAAACATAACTGAATTTAAATCACAATTAATAGAAATAATAAGTTAGGGAATACGAACTTACCAATTACCATCACTTTCCAAAATCGTGTTTGCTACTCGATGATCTTTTCCTTCCCACTATTAACGTTTGTTCTACTGACTTCTTGATCTGTTTGAACTAATCCATTCAATTAACCATTTACATTGTCATTCATGTGTTCAAATATAAAGAACTCTTCTCTTATTCAATCTAGGCTTTGTACCCTTAACAAATAACCTTTAATCAATTTAGTACTTAGTAAAAAATCATAACAAAATCATATCCTTCTCAGATACACATGCTTATATATTATTTTATTTATTTCTTCCCATTTCTACCATTCTCTAACAGCCCACGTTTATACCCAAATTCATCAAAACTCCATATAAACTTTCATTTTCATAAACAAGTCCAAAACTCCACAATTTCTATTCTTGCTTAACTAATTTAGCCAGTCCAACAATCAAACATACAACTCCGTAGAAGAACATTATCAAACCTTCAAAAATGTCCATGGCAACTATTTAAATTTTTAATTGATTTGCAAAAAGAATCTCAACCTAGCTAGTTTAGATCAAGACTACCACAAAAATGTATTTTCCATAAAAATTTAAAGCTAAATGCCTGCCATGCAAAGCTTCAACAATGCCGAATGAGAGCTTCCAACCTTCTTTCTTTTCTTTCAATTTTTCGATGAAGAAGAAAATGTTTAGAAAATGCTTTCTTCTTTTCTTTTCATTTCTTTTACCTTTACTAAACTTAATTATTAGTTTACTAAATTGACCTTACTACTTAACTAAAATTTCACTCCAAACTCCACTACCACTTCCACTAATATTACTTTGGTAAATTTACACATTTAATACGAAAAGTTTATATTTCTTAACTCTTATTAAGTAACATGATTAATTAACAATTCTTTAGCTCTCATATAATAACAAATTAATATTTCCTAAACAATATTTACAATACTACTAATTACGAGTCGTTACATTTCTTGCTCCAAACAAACTATGCATTCTTCCGAAGAATCTTCATCATCGGCATAGCTATTTTTAAAAATCCTTTCACGAAACGACAATAATATCCAGCTAGGCCAATGAAACTACGAACTTTCGATACATTTTTAGATGCTTTCCACTGAACAATTGCTTCTATCTTTTTCAAATCCACACGTATGCCTTAAGCTAATTTCGCATGTCCCAAGAATACCACCTTCGATAACCAAAATTCGCATTTGCTAAATTTTCCATATAATTGCTTCTCTCGTAACACTGGCAATTCGTAAATGTTGTTCGTGTTCATCCTCTGATTTTGAATAAATCAAAATATCGTCAATGAAAACAACTACGTACTGATCAAGATGTGGTTGAAAGATGTGATTTATTAGATCCATAAATGCTGTTGGAGCATTCGTTAGTCTGAAGGGCATCACAAAAAATTCATAATGCCCGTAACGAGTTCGGAAGGCTATTTTTGAAACATCACTATCTTTAACTTTTAACTAATAGTATCCCGATCTCAAATCGATCTTAAAAAATATAGAAGCTCCCTTAAGTTGATCAAACAAATCGTCGATACGTGGAAGGAGGTATCGATTCTTAATTGTCAACTTATTTAACTGACGGTAGTCTATGCAAAGTCGCATTGTCCCATCTTTTTTTTAACAAAAAGCACTAGAGCTCCCCCAGGTGATATACTCGGCTGTATAAACCCACGCACTAATAAATCTTGCAGCTGTACTTTCAACTCTTTCAATTCTGTAGGTGCTATCCGATATGGAGCTATAGATACTGGTGCCATACCCAGGAACACTTCACTTGCAAATTCTACTTCTCGAGTGGGTGGTATCTCAGGCAATTCCTCAAGAAACACATCGGGAAACTCACAAACCGTCCGAATATTGCTCAATTCAACTTTTTCTATCTTAGAGTTAATAATATAAGCTAGAAAAGTTTCCCATCCCTTTTTCATCAACTTCTCAGCTTGAATCGCTGAAATTATTCGAGTCGATCCACTTGATCTAACACCATTTACTTCAATTGCTTCCCCATTCGAGTTTGAATTGAAAACATTTTCTTACGGCAATCAAGAACTACTCCGTGTTCAGTCAACCAATCCGTTCCCAAAATCACGTCAAAATCCTTGAAAGGCATAATCAGTAAATCTACAGGAAATATTAAATCCTGAATTTCTAGCGGATAATGTTTGCGTACTTGATCTACTAATTCGACATACTTCTTTTGAAATTCAGCTTGGAAGAATTTCCAGTCAACTGTTTCTTTAGGAACGTACCTCGTGGCTATCTGCCACCATGTATAAGTTTCGCCTTGTAACAACGATACTGCGTAGACAACACTTTCCCAGGAAGTACATTCTAATTACTGTAGAATTCTTGTTGTGGATTCTAACCATTGCTCAGCCATTGACGGATCCACCCCCTTTAATCCCACAAATTTTGTAGCACCGTATCTACTTAACTTCTTAATAGGAGCTCGTTTGGCCACAGTTGATGGCGTCACTGCAGGGGACACTTCAGCTACCCTCTGAATGGCTTCAACAATCGTACGTAATAAATTTGTATGAACTTGCCCTTCATTAAGGCCTCCATTATCACTTGCTCGTTGTGCACCATCTAATTGCACACTAGGAGTGATAGACTCGATTATATCCAATTCTTAAGTAGATTCATGGTCAACATTTTCCTAACTCACAATGTTTTTGGATTCGTCTGACATCTTTTAACAATAAAACAAATATCTCACATTAGCATCCAAATCCTAACTCTACTATGACTCAACATTGGCATCTACCTCTAGACACAATTACGAGCTCAATTTAGGTCGAGAATCGGCTAAACTCGAAACCTATGATAACACTAATTGTAACACCCTAAACTTATATCCGTTATTGGTTTAGGGTCCTAGAGTATTACCAAACATTTTACCATTAACATTTAGCTTTTATCAATTATTGAATTCCTTTTAAGTCATACACATACTCATATCAAATCAAACATGTGTACCTATTTTGTCTCTCATCACACGTCCGTGTGTGAGACTGTGTGCCAAACCGTGTTTCTATACGAAATGGGGCCACACGGCCGTGTACTAACTCGTATGTCTGCCCGTGTAAACTGTACTGCACCTTAATATGACACACGATCGTGTAACAACCTGTGTCACAGGTCGTGTGTCCTAAATTGCTGCCTAAGGAATGTATTTTCTTTACCTAAATTGTTCCATAAGTCACCCTAACCTGTACAAACTCGGTATAGAAGTATTACATACAGCATCGAAGAATTTAACACGAGTATAATAAAATTTTTCTTTCAAACGATGTGTTTTAAAATTGTTTCATTCAAAACTCATCATTTCAATTTATCAACTCATAATAATCCAAAACAACATTTATAACCATCCATTGGAGACACATAATAGTACCATTTGTACATGCCATTTTTACCAAAAGTAATGTACCTAAACTTGAGTCTTCCAATATGATGATGTGATGTGAGGAGAGGTCCCTTAGCTCAACTTAACTTCTCGTAGCTTTTGTACCTACGCGTTAAAATAAATGCGTTAAGCCGATGAAGGCTTAGTAAGCACTACAAAAGTAATGAACAACTATTAAATAACTCATGCTTATACACTTCTTGCCTTACTAACATATTCCATATAACTTACCACATTGGCTTAATTCACACTTTGATCCATTTTTTTTCCACTTATTAGCCCATTGTAGACTTTCATAAAACTCACCAGATAAACAGAACAATCAGGAAGTACCGAAGTACTTAACAGAGGGCACATAAGTGCTGGAAACAGTAGGCACACACAGTGCTGAACAGAAGCACACACAGTGCTGAACAGAGGCACACACAATGCTGAACAGTAGGCGCGCAAGTGTTCCTTAATGGCATGCCACTAATATCACAACGGTTCTAATTCGTCTACATGGGCATAATCTCATTTAACATTATTATTCATAATTTATTCATCATATACCTCTTTACTCTTATTTTCAGATTAATTTTCAAAGCTGTCCATTTGAGTCACAGTTACTACTTATTTATATCTTGAGCTACAGAATTCAAAATTCATATCCGCTTAATGTTTCTGAAACTAGACTCAAATATATTTCTACCATGATAATTTCAAAATTTTTACTTTATCCAATTCATGCATAAAATTTCTCAAATTTACTCCTTCTCTGCAGCCTAACAGTTTCGACCTTTCCTTACTAAAAATTAATTATCTTTTAGTACAGGAATCTAATAATGTTCCCGTATTTCTTTTGAAAATATACTCATTAAGGATTCAGCCATATAAATTTCAGTCTCTAATAATTTTTCTACATTTTTCTATGATTTTTCAAAGTCAGAACAGGAGAAGTCGAACCTACCCTGACCTTGTACTCATTAAGGATTCAGCCATATAAATTTCAGTCTCTAATAATTTTTCTACATTTTTCTATGATTTTTCAAAGTCAGAACAGGAGAAGTCGAACCTACCCTGACCTTGTTTTACAAAAACTAGTATATTTCGAAACATAAAATTCCTTTTCTTTCACTGTTTCTTCCATATGAAACTAAACTCAATAAGATTTAATTACATATTTAATTCGACTCTTAACTCATTATATACAATTTTTGGTGAATTTTCGAAGTTAATCCTCTGTTCTAGCCAAACTGTTTTTGTTTCCTTTTCCATGTTTCTTTACACTATGTTTTACTCAACATAATTACCATTCTTATAATTATACATATCATTCTATTCATTTTATCACAATTAATCCCTTGATTTCATCATTGTAGATATTCATACTATGTACCTATATAACAATTTTTATGCTAATAATTCATATACCATTAGAGAAAGTAAACTATAATTCAAAACTCTTGTAGTACTTACAACAAAAAGTTGATATTCTTCTTTTCTTACTCCTTACTCTTCTCTTTTTCCTTTCTCTTCAATTTGATCTTTGTCTCTCTTTCCTTTTTCTTCAATTTCATATAAACACACATATAATCTATAAGCTAAAATTCAATGATTTTCATGCTAAAGTATGGAAATATACATGTATGTCATGAGAATTTATTCATCTCTTACATTAGCTCTTGAAAACACAAAACTCTATTTCAATCCCTACACTCTTTAAGACCTCAAAGTGAACTCTATATGAAAATTAAGGTGTCCACTAGCTTCCTTCTATGCCTTTCTTCAAGAAATTACAAAGAAAAGGGAGGTTTTCAAAACTTGGAAGGTTTAACAATGGTGGAAGGACCTAATTAGAATTAAAGCAAAAGTTTGGAGAAATGACATAGGCATGGACGGTTGGCTTTGCTAGAAAAGATGTTATTTCATCTTTTTAATTAATTTTCATCTCTCAAATTTTCTATACTTTTCCACTAAAAATATCTCTCTTTATAAAAATGGTAAAATTTCTCTTTTAGTCCCTAGGCCATCCAACTTTACACTTTGGCCCAAAATCATTGCCTCCAAAAATATCACCCATGCTAATTACTCACTTGCCCTTCCTTAATCTCTATAATTCCCATGATTACTCATAATTCATTTTAACTAAATTTCTACTTAGTCCTTCCTTCTTTCACACAAGTACTAATTAATACTTAAATTTTCCTAATCTTCATATTTTAACCTTATATTCTAATTCATAACTCGTACCCAATACTGTTCCAAATCCAATTCAAAAATGCGGATGTTACATAACCAAAAGGCAAATTTTCTAAGTCTCATAGTACATCCCAAGCATCAAAACTAATTCAACTCATATCATAAAAACTTAACCAAGAGCCATCATTCAAGATACATTTCTAATACATCTCTTAAAGGGGTAGCCTACCTATATTACCTCTACTATACCAACATAACTTAAATTGTTTTAATCCATAGCTAAGGGACATCGTAATGGTGCATCATTCCAACGTTAATAATAACAAAGACATCTTAACTAATTCAATTCTAACTATCCACCATTTTATACATACTAACAACCAACTCAATCATTCACCAAAAGTTTTGTCATGTTAAAACATACATGTTTCATATCATTTGGATATATTTAAAATATTTACATTGTATCAAGAGTAACTAATTTCTCATATCATTCTCAATATTCAAACAAACAATCATTCAAGTAATATTCACAACAAAATATCACCTAAAGACTTCTAGACTTCTAATTTGTCCTAGGTACATGCCAAAATATCAAAAGAGGATTTCACCGACTTTGAGTATGGGATTTCTATGAGATGCTAAGTCCAAATCTACTAGATACCTAACTTGAATCATGAGAAGATACTTCAAATTAGAAAAATTACCATTTCTATAATCATAAGTCAAAGTGTCAAAACGAATGAACGTAATCCATAATATCCCTAATACAATTCAATCCATGTCACTTCATTTCAATTTAACTAACATTGTATTCATGTATGACTTTATAGGTACTTTCTATTCAAAAGTACTCATTCATCATTCTTTCTCAATAATCCATACGTTCTTACCAAAAAGGTTTCATCGAGTCTTAATATTTGTTTTTTGTCAATTCATGGCACCCAATGCCTAGCGAATATACTGTATTATGTGAGCCCAGCTCTAGTTGGATTAACCAACAATTTTGCGCCCAGTGCTAGTTAGATAAACTGAGAACCTTGGCAGACAGTGCCTAGCGGATAAAATCGCAAAAGTGAGCCCAGCTCTAATTGGATTAACCAACTAATAACCGTCAATTCCTGGCATTGAGTGCCTAGCGGATAAACTGCAATTGTGAGCCTAGATCTAGTTGGATTAACCAAAAATATCCGTCAAATCCTGACACCTAGTGCGTGGAGGATAAACCGCAAAAGTGAGCCCAGCTCTAGTCAGTTAAATTGACAAGCATTTAATAAGTCATTTCCATAATTTATTCAACTCATACTCCATCACAGCAATTCAGTTATACCCTTTCATCATTTCAAGATCCATTACCATTTAATCACATATACACAAGTTATGTTATACATGAGTCAAAAGTTTTATAACATTTAAACATAATTGAATTTAAATCACAATTATAGAAATAATAAGTTTGGGAATACGAACTTACCGTACTATAGCAACGACTAAGTTGGGAATGATCACTCGTTGACCTTTTCCTTTCCTTGATTCCTGGTTGGTCCTTTTGTTTCACAATCTATAACAACAATTAAATTCCTTTCATTCAATCCATTATTTAAAATGCTAACTCAATTCATAAATTCTTTTAATCAACTTCATATATATTGTTTTACTCTAAACCCCTCATTCGAACAGCCATATCTACTTTTCATTTATTTAATTTCTCAACATGTATAATACAACTCTTTTAATTCAAAATCCCAAGATGTACCATTTAACTATAACCAAAGTTCCAAGTTAACCAATTTCTATTAATATCCAAAAAGTAGTTCATATTTACAATTGATACAAAATAATAAATAATTTTTCCATCTTCATATACAAATTTCCAATTCACCATCTCACAACAATCCATTTAATTAAACAAGTTTATTTAACCTCCAAACTTCATATTCTATCATATAAGAAGACTGAAACTCCAACCATTTTCATGGCAACTCCTTCAATCTCTTATCATTTTGCAAGATAATTCTTGAAATAGATAGTTTAGACTATAATAACTCCAAAAACATATAAATCCAAAGAAATAAAACACATTATGCCTACCATGCAAGAGTTTTCTTCCTCCACTGAACTAAGCTCCTTCAATGGGCTTTCTTTTCAATTTTTCTCTTCTAATTTCGGTAGTGGCTAGAGAAAGTGGTTCACCCCTTTCTTTTTTTCTAATTTGATTAATCACTCATTATTAATTTACCACTTTATCCCTTCTTAAAACAAGCTATTTAATTAAAATTTAACCCCCAAAACAATCCACTATTATTTATTATGTATAATTGCTTCATAAATCCTTTAACTCTCATAGTATCAAAATTTAATTCTTTAATATGGACATATTCTTTAGATTTCATTTTATAATTTGATCCCTCCTTCCAACTAATAATTAAATAAACTCGGTTTATTAATTAAGTACTGATTCTATTATCATAATATATATATAGTCTCGTAATTACCATTTTTCGACACTATTAAAAACAGGTCGTTACAATTCTCCCCTCCTAACAAATTTTCTTCCTCAAAAATTCTTACAAGAGAAAAGGTGAGGATACTGCAATTTCATCATTTCTTCGGGTTCCCAGGTCGCTTCTTCAACTTTATGACTACGCCAAAGAACTTTCACCAATGGAATTTGCTTATTACGTAGCTCGTTCACTTCATGAGCTAATTTTTCAACCGATTCTTCTTCATAGGATAAATCAGGTTGAATTTCGACTTCCTCCGTTGAAATTAAATGAGATGGATCTGACCTGTATCTCCTAAGCATAGATACGTGAAACACATCATGCATTTTCTTTAGTTCAGCTGGTAAGGCTAAACGATACGCGACAGGTCCTACTCTTTCGAGAATTTCGTATGGACCTATGAAACGAGGACTCAATTTTCCCTTTTTACCAAATCATAATATTTTCTTCCATGAGGATACCTGTAAGAAAACTCTATCACCAACTGAGTATTCAATATCATGACGTTACAAATCTAAATATGATTTTTTCCTATCTGACGTTGGTTTGAACCTTCCCCGTATCACTTTAACCATGTTTTCTGTCTATTGAATCAATTCTATTCCCACTATCTTCTTTTCATTTAACTCCAACCAACAAATCGGCGTTCGACATCGACAGCCATATAAAGCTTCATATGGAGCCATTTGAAAACTTTCTTGGAAGCTATTATTATAGACAAATTCTGCCAATAGTAAATAACACTCCCAGCCTGACTCAAACTCTATTATGCATGCCTTGAGCATATCCTCCAGAACTTGTATGACACGCTCTGATTGTCCATCCATTTGCGAATGAAAAGCTATGCTGAAATGGAGCCTTGTGCCAAGAGATTCATGAAGTTGTCTCCAAAATCTCAAAGTAAATCGAGGGACCGTGTAACTATCAATCTCACGAATATATGGTTCAGCTAATTTCTAGAGTGACCAATTAGTTCTGACTGCAATAAAGTGTGCTGACTTTGTGAACCAATAAACAATCACCCATATCGCATTCCTCTTGCTCAGAGATAGAGGTAATCCCATTACAAAGTCCATGTTAATGCGTTCCCATTTTCATTTCGGGATAGAAATAAGTTAAGGAAGTCCTATAGGAACTTAATGTTCCGCTTTCACTTTCTGACACATGAGACACTTGCTCACAAATTCTGTGATTTCTCTTTTCATTCCCAGCAACCAATACAATTTGTGCAAATCGTGATAAATCTTTGTTCCTCCCGGATGCATTGCAAAAGAGCTATCATGTGCTTCACGAAGTAGTATTTCCTTTAATTCGTCATTTTGTCTAATGCAAAATCGATTCTGAAATCTCAAACAATCGTGATCTTCAATGCAAAAATCCTCAATCAAACCACTATGTACCCTTTCTCTAATTTTTATGAATCTTTCATCATTTAACTAAGCAGCTTTAATTTGATCCAACAATACTGGTTTAACTACAAGCTCAGCCAATAAACTACCATCATCACTTAAGCTGAGTCGAGCAAAGATTGCTCACAACTCATAGGCTACTTTTCTACTTAGTGCGTCAGCTACAACGTTAGCTTTACTGGGATAGTAATCAATGACGTAATCGTAGTCTTTCAGGAGTTCAACCCAACGTCGCTGCAAATTCAACTCTTTTTGAGTCAGAAGATATTTAAGACTTTTGTGATCCGTGAAAAATGAAATTTCTTATCATACAAATAATGTCTCCAAATCTTTAAAGTAAAGATCACCGTCACAAGCTCCAAATCATGGGTTGGATAGTTAGGTTTGTGAGTTTTCAATTGCCGTGAAACATAGGCAATCACCTTCCCCTCTTGCATCAATACACAGTCCAAACCATTCAATGATGCATCGCTATAAACTACGAATCCTTTTCCTGATTCCGGTAAGGCTAAAACTAGTGCCTCTATCAATAACCGCTTCAACTCATCAAAACTCTCCTAACATTTCTTTCTCCAAACAAACTGTGTATTCTTCTAAAGAAGCTTCATCATCGGCATAGCTATTTTTGAAAATCCTTTCACGAAACGATGATAATATCCAGCTAGGACAATGAAACTACAAATTTTCGATACATTCTTAGGTGCTTTCCACTGAACAATTGCATCTATCTTTTTCAAATCCACATGTATGCCTTCAGCTGATATCACATGTCCCAAGAATACCACCTCCGATAACCAAAATTTGCATTTGCTAAATTTTCCGTATAATAGCTTCTCTCGTAACAGTTGCAGCATAATTTTTAAATGTTGCTTGTGTTCATCCTCTGATTTGAGTAAATCAAAATATCGTCAATGAAAACAACTACGAACTGATCAAGATATGGTTGAAAGATGTGATTCATTAGATCCATAAATGCTGTTGGAGCATTCGTTAGTCCGAACGGCATCACCAAAAATTCATAATGCCCGTGACGAGTTCGAAAGGCTGTTTTTGAAACATCACTATCTTTTACTTTCAACTGATAGTATCCCGATCTCAAATCAATCTTAGAAAACACAGAAGCTCCCTTAAGTTGGTAAAACAAATTGTCGATACATGGAAAGGGGAACCGATTCTTAATTGTCAACTTAATTAACTAACGGTAGTCTATGCAAAGTCACATTGTCCCATCCTTCTTTTTAACAAAAAGCACTGGAGCTCTCTAAGATGATATACTTGATCGTATAAACCCACACTCTAATAAATCTTGCAGTTGTACTTTCAACTATTTCAATTCTGTAGGTGCCATCCGAAACGGAGCTATAGATACTTGAGCTGTACTCGGGATCACTTCAATTGCAAATTCTACTTCTTGAGTGGGTGGTATCCCAAGCAATTCCACAGAAAACACATCGGGAAACTCACAAACCATCCGAATATTGTGCAATTCAACTTTTCTGGTCTTAGAGTTAACAATATAAACTAGAAAAGTTTCACATCCCTTTTTCATCAACTTCTCTACTTGAATCGCTGAAATTATTTGAGTCGATCCACTTGATCTAACACCATTTACTTCAATTGCTTCCCTATCCAGGTTTTGAATTAAAAACTTTTTCTTACGAAAATCGAGAACCACTCCGTGTTCAGTCAACCAATCCATTCCCAAAATCACGTCAAAATCCCCAAAAGGCATAGTCAGTAAATCTACAGGAAATATTAAATCCTGAATTTCTAGCAGACAATTTTTTCATACTTGATCTACTAATATAGTTTGCCCTAAAGGACTCGACACTGACATAGCTACCTGTGACATTTCAAGTCTCATACTCCTTGTTTTAATCAATCCCTTACTAACATAAGAGTGCGAAGAACTAGGATCTATTAAAGTGTATACAAGAGTGGAGAATAAAAGAAAAATACCTGCTACTACATCGGTAACAGCCCTCTCATCATGGGTTCTTACTCCATAGGCACGAGCTGGTGCTCTAATTTATAACTGATTAGTAGTCGAGTCATTTCACCTCATTGATCCACTTCTCAAAATCAGTCCACCCCTACTTGCTCCTCGACTCCTTGTAACATAAGTAGATTTCTAAACAACATTAAGCACATTGTCTTTGTTTTTTGGACACTCTCGTGCAAAGTGATCTAATGACCCATATCGAAAACAACCTTTAGTTAGTTTCCAGCATTTTCCTCGGTGCTTCTTTCCACAATGCTCACAAGTTTGCATCTCTGAATCTCTGTTTGGCCCTTTTATGCTACCGACAGACATTGTAGGTTGACGATCTTGTATTCTATTTGGCATAGCTGATCTCGCAACTGATTTTCTAAAATCTAGAGTCTCCTTGCTACGTTTTGGTGTTGAAAAGAAGCTTGAAGTCCCAAAACGTTTCCCAGTAACACGAGGAGATTCAACCATTTTTCTTAAACCCAGGGATTGTTCCACCATTTTTGCTCTTTTCGATAAGTCCGCAAACTCCTTAATCTTTAAAGCTATCAACTGAGTTCTTATTTCATCTCTCATGCCTCGTAAAAATCTTTTGCAACTTTCTTTTTCTATTGGGATTAATTCCTTGGCGTAATTGTTGAGTCGCGGGTATTCCCGTTCATAATCCACCATTGACATATTTCCTTGATTTAGCAGAAGGAATTCTTGTTTTCTATCCTTCTAGTACAATTCTCCGACATACTTCTTTTGAAATTCGTCTTGAAAGAATTTCCAGTCAACCCTTTCTTTAGGAACGTGCCTTGTGGCTATCTGCCACCATGTATAAGCTTCGCTTTGTAACAACGATACTGTGCAGATAACACTTTCCCAAAAAGTACATCTAATTGCTATAGAATTCTTGTTGTGGATTCTAACCATTGTTCAGCCGTTGACGATTCAGCCCTTTTAATCCCACAGATTTCGTAGCATCGTATCTTCTTAACTCCTTAATAGGACCTTGTTTGGCCACAGTTGATGGCGTCACTATAGGGGTCACTCCAGCTACCCTCTGAAGGGCTTCAGCAATCGTGCGTAATAAATTTGTATCAGCTTGCCCTTCATTAAGGCCTCTATTATCACTTGCTCGTTGTGCACCATCTGATTACACACTAGGAGTGATAGACTTAGTTATATCCAATTCTTCAGTATATTCATAGTTAACATTTCCCTGACTCACAATGTTATTGGATTCGTCTAACATCTTTTAACTATAAAACAAATATCTCACATCAACATCCAAATCTCGAATCTACTATGACTCAACGTTGGCATGTACCTCTAGACACAATTACGAGCTCAATTTAGGTCGAGAATCGACTAAACCCGAAAGCTCTGATAAAATTAATTGTAACACCTTAAACTCAAAAATGTCACCAATTTAGGGTCTCAGAGTATTACCAAACATTTTACCATTAACATTTAGCTTTTATCAATTATTGAATTCCCTTTAAGTCATACACATACTCATATCAAATCAAACAAATAAACATGTGTATTAACATAATTTAAATCATACATGTCATATGCAAGCATTACAAACAATTAAGGATCAAATTCAAACAATTTCAAAACTTTTAAAATAACTTGAAATTTCTCTTAAAAACAGGGGCACATGGCCGTGCGTCTCAAACACACACCTGTGTATCCACATTCACACGTCTGTGCCCTTGGCCGTGTATTAAACCATGTTCCTACTCAAAAAGCATTTCCACGACCGTGTCACAGACTGTGTGACAGACCGTGTACCTATTCTGTCTTGCATCACACACCCGTATGCCAAACCTTGTTTCTATATGAAATGGGGTTACACAATCGTGTACCAGCCCGTGTAAACTGTACTGCACCTTAATATTGCACACGACCGTGTGACAGCCCGTGCCATAGGTCGTGTGTACCTAAATTGCTTACTAAGCAAGGTATTTCTTTACCTAAATTGTTCCATAAGTCACCCTAACCAAAAGGTAAATTTTTAAGTCTCATAAAACATCCCAAGCATCAAAACAAGCTCAACTCATATCATCAAAACTTAACCAAGAGCCATCATTCAAGGTACATTTCTAATACATCTCTTAAAGGGGTAGCCTACCTAGATTACCTCTCCTATACCAACATAACTTAAATTGTTCTAATCCATAGCTAAGGGACACCACAATGGTGCATCATTCCAACATCAATAACAACAAAGACATCTTAACTAATTCAATTCTAACTATCCACCATTTTATACATACTAACAACTCAATCATTCACCAAAAGTTTTTTCATGTTAAAACATACATGTTTCCTATCATTTGGATATATTTAAAATATTTACAATGTATCAAGAGTAACTAATTCCTCATATCAATCTCAATATTCAAACCAACTATCATTCAAGTAATATTCACAACAAAATATCACCTAAAGACTTCTAGATTTCCAATTTGTCCTAGGTACATGCCAAAATGTCAAAAGAGGACTTTACCGACTTTGAGTACGGGATTTCTACAAGATGCTGAGTCCAAATCTACCAGATACCTAACCTAAATCATGACAAGATACTTCACATTAGAAAATTCCCATTTCTATAATAATAATAACTCAAAGTGTCAAAACGAATTAACTTAATCCATAATATCCCTAATGCAATTCAATCCATGTCACTTCCAAAAAGGTTTCATCAAGTCTTAATATTCATTTCCCGTCAATTCATGGCACCCGGTGGCTAGCAAATATACCGCAATATGTGAGCCCAACTCTAGTTGGATTAACCAACGATTTTGCAACCAGCGCTAGTCGGATAAATCGACAATCTTGGCACCCAGTGCCTAGCGGATAAACCGCAATTGTGAGCCCAGCTCTAGTTGGATTAACCAACAATATCAGTCAAATCCTGGCACCTAATGCCTAGTAGATAAACCGCAAAAGTGAGCCCAGCTCTAGTCAGTTAAACTAACAAACATTTAATAAGTCATTTCCATAATTTATTCTACTCATGCTCCATCACTACAATTCAATTCTACCCTTTCATCATTTCAACATCCATTACCATTTAATCACATATACACAAGTTATGTTATACATGAGTCAAAAGTTTTATAACATTTAAACATAATTGAATTTAAATTACAATTAATAGAAATAATAAGTTCGGGAATACGAATTTACCGTACTATAACAGCTACTAAGTTGGGAACGATCACTCATTGACCTTTTCCTTTCCTCGATTCCCGGTTGGTCCTTTTGTTTCACGATCTATAACAACAATTAAATTTCTTTCATTCAATCTATTATTTAAAATACTAACTCAATTCATAAATCCTTTTAATCAACTTCATATATATTGTTTTACTCTAAACCCCTCATTCGAACAGCCATATCTACTTTTCATTTATTTAATTTTTCAACATGTATAATAAAACTCTTTTAATTCAAAAATCCCAAGATGTACCATTTAACTATAGCCAAAGGAGCTCCAAGTTGACCAATTTCTATTAATGTCCCAAAAATAATCCATATTTACAATTGATATACAAAATAATAAATAATTTTTTCCATCTTCGTATACAAATTTCCAATTCACCATCTCACAACAATCCATTTAATTAAACAAGTTTCTTTAACCTTCAAACTTCATATTCTATCATATAAGAACACAAAAACTCCAACCATTTTCATGACAACTCCTTCAATCTCTTATCATTTTGCAAGATAATTCTTGAAATAGATAATTTAGACTATAATAACTAAGCTCCTTCAATGGGTTTTCTTTTCAATTTTTCTCTTCTAATTTCGGTAGTGGCTAGAGAAAGTGGTTCACCCCTTTCTTTCTTTTTTCTAATTTGATTAATCACTCATTATTAATTTACCACTTTATCCCTTCTTAAAACAACCTATTTAATTAATGTTCAATCCCTAAACAGTCCACTATTTTTTATTATGTATAATTACTTCATAAACCCTTTAACTCTCATAGTATCAAAATTTAATTCTTTAATATGGACATATTCTTTAGATTTCATTTTATAATTTGATCCCTCTTTCCAACTAATAATTAAATAAACTCAGTTAATTAATTATGTACTGACTCTATCATCATAAAAAATATATATAGAGTCTCGTAATCACCATTTTCCAACACTATTAAAAACAGGTAGTTAAACTTACCTAACCAAAACAGCAAACAAATTGAATCTTCAAGGATTAATCGATAATTTTTGATTTTCCCTAATTATCTCCAATTTGATACAATTCTTGATCTATACAATTATTTCATTCAATTCATCAATACCAAATATTTTTACACCATGCCTTGACATGAATGAACCTAAATAATTTCTTTTTTGTTACCCCTATAATTTTACATTTTATTCAATTGAGTCCCTAAAACTGAAATAGTCATAACTTTCAATTTTGAGCCTCGGTTTGAAAATTGATCTCAATTACATTCATTATAGACCTTCTACTATCTATTATTACCAAATTTTCATATTAATTTCACATTTTATTCACTTTAGTCCTTTTGTACAAAACTAACAATTAATATTACAATCTAGGTTTTTTTTTCACATCTAAGCTTAAAATCTATCAATATAACACCAATTTCTTCAAAAAAAAATCAACAATGACAACTTTCAAAAACTTTAACAGCTTTACAAATTGGTACAGAGATTAGCCAAATCAAACTTCAATGAACTCAAAAACATAAAAAATAGAATAAAAAACTTAATTGCACTAATCAAATCATTGTCAAAAGCTTGAAACCTAGGAGGCTTTTCTTATTTCCTTCATTGGTGGTCCGTTTGATGGTGGAAGAAGAAGACAAATTATTATCTTTCATTCCATCAAAACATGGTTTTTATACCATCATTACATTTTAATTAATTTTAATTAAACATACTAATTAGCTTACTAATAAAATTATAATGTTTAAGCCACAAATACCCACTAACATATAATATAAAATGGTTTAATTTCCATTTTTTTGAACCTTAGGCTAATTGCAATTTAAGTTTCTAAGTCTTTGGCCAATTAAAAATCCATAGTGATAAGACTTTTACAATTTACTCGCTAGACTTAAATTAAAAAATTAATAGAAAAAATTAAAGGACCAAACTTTAATATTCGTTTATACCAACTCCATAAATATTTATGGACCCAGTTTACAAAAAAGAGGTTTTGAAACCATCTTTTTCGGCACCACTAAAAATCGGGCTATTACAAAATAAATCAAGTGTTTGAGTAAATGCTCTCAAAGTCTATTTAATAACTTTGAATGAAATAAAATGATTACAAATGAGGGAAAGGTCTCTATTTATATTTGAGTATCCCATATCCAATGGTATTGTAATACCCCAATTCTCAATGGTGTCGAGAATAGTAGTGTGGGACCACATACTTCCGATGAGTAATTAAATAATTTGGTAGTTTAATATTTATGAGAGTGGTTTGGCTAATAATTTTTGGTACAACGGGTTATAAGATTTAAATGTAAAGGAAAAACAACTAAATTGGGAAGGAGGATTAAATGGCAAGAAATATCATAAAGTTAGCATATTTTGATGAAATATGTCAAATAAATATGGAAAAGATGTGATAGGAGTTTAAGTGGTAAATAAACCCATTTAGGTGAGATAGTGGAGGAATTAGGTGATAAAAAAAGAAGAAGATTTTTTATAAGAAAAATATTATTATAATGGTGATGATGATGTCTTGTGTAATAAAAAGAGAAAAAAAGAAAGAAAAACTTCATCACATTTTCTTACTCTTCTTCTCCAAAACGTTGAAAATACCATTTTTTAGCCTAGGGTTTTCTCAAGCTTTACTCTTTGATTCAAGGAGGTTTTTGAGGTTAGTTTTCAATGGTTTTTTGTGTTTTTGTATTCCATGAGGTTTGAATTAACTAACCCGAGAGTTTATTTGTGAAATCTTGAAAAGTTTAAAGTTTTGCCCTTGATGATTTTGAGATGTTTATGCTTGAGTAGGGATGAAATAGGGAAGTTATAGTTAAATATGCGTATTTTTGCTAAAAGACTTGTAATAATTTGAGATGTAGGAAATGGTGAGAAATTTTGATTTAGATGAGTTCTTAAGAAAATGAGCTAACTTAATTTCTCATGAATGGAAATTGTTTGGGTAAACTTTGCTAAAGACTTATTGGTATTAAAGTTAAAGTAATGTGGGTAATTTTGTAAAATTACCATGTTAATGGATTGATGAAAATAAGTTAGTTGATATGTGGATTGAGGGATTAATTTGATGAAATTGTTGTTTAGATCAAGAACCACAACGTGTTAAGGATGTACGAGGAAAAGGGAAGGTTGTCAAATACTTTCGATTGATTGAGTTGTACGACATGTAAGTGTTTCCTTAACTCCTCTTGTGTTTGATTATAATTAAGTTTTATCAATGATTTCTTCCTTATATAAATTCTCTTAAAACGTAATTAGTAAGATAATTTCCATGAAAACATTAGAGATTTGAATTTATGAATCATGTTGGGTATTTGAATAAAGGTTTCATACGTGGCATTTTTTCTAATTATAAGTTCCGATCGAGCTCCTGCATGTGTTGCATACTCGAAATAATATGAGACTCAGATTTTGGCAAATTCAAAGGTATCCGTTGTCAAATCATACGATTACTCTAGCTCTGGCCAAGCTAGTTCATACGTGCGACTGTTGGGTTAATCCGAAAAGATAGCCTAACGAAATCTTTGACATCTGAAATTTATTTATACGAGTATCATATGTTTCGAGTTTCTATCAAACGATTTTATTCACTTATGAGAGAACTTATCAAGTATTTTATACTTACCTTGATTGTTGGTTTTTGTAGATTTTAAACTTTTGAGATCAAGCAGATTGGACCATCAGAGCATACACATCAACCTACGCCAGTAATCAGTAGATTTTGATCTTAACTTTTGGTTAATTTTGGCATGTGTCTAGATTATTTTTGTTGTAAAGAAATATGGACATTGGTTTTGTGGATAACATACTCTCATTCATTTGCTCATGTTTATGCATTATTGTCTTGTTTATGAACTTTGGGTATTGTAGTATAATGTAAATGAATAATGTAAAATTTAAATCTTAGATCTATCTATATTAGTGTAAATTGGTACAAAATGTTATGTTGTGAGTTGTTATAGTTAAATGATGTTAGATTAGTATGTTTTAATGGTAAATTGTGTTAATTGAAAGATTAGACTTTTGGGGTGTTCTAATGCATAAAATTTTGGTTGTTTAGAGGCCTACATGGGCATGGGTCTTAAGAGTGGTTGCTGCAAGGCATACATGGCCTGGTAGATGGCCTAACCCACGGTCGTGTGTCCTATTTTCGTAGAAATACACGGCCTAGCACATGACCTAACCCACGACCATGTGGAATTTTATAAAAAGATGAAATGGTCACACGGCCTAGCACACAGCCCAGCACACGGCCGTGTGACCTATTTTCGAAACTATAACGGGCAAGAACATGGCCTGGCACACGGCCATGTGCTCCTGTTTTTCATGTTTTTCAACTTTTTCCCAAACTTCCTAAAATGTTTCCTAGTTGGCCCGATTTGTTCCAAAGATATTTTTAGGACTTCGAAAGCTCGAATTAAAGATGGTATACTTATACTCTACATTTAATGATCTTCTTTTATTCCATATGTTATGAAAATGTTCCTGCTAGTATAGTAACTCTCTGTATCCTCACTCCGGTGATAAAAATGAGATTCGAGGGTTACAGGTATAGTTTGAATTACATCGACGGATAAGATTAAAGCTTATTTACAATATGAAAGTCCTAAGATATTTAAACTTTATGCATTCTTATCCCTTAGGATTTACAATATTCATCATAGTAACTCTAGTTTTATTGGAGTGTTTCAATAGGCCACCAAGGCTTCAAGTAGATGGATCTCTCCACACGTTCCATGAATCGAGTCAATTCAAGTGGGTCAAGTGAATCTCATTTAATCAATTGATCTCTATGAGAAGTTTTATGTGCATTTGTCACAAGCTTTGATCCGCGACCCGTGACATATGCATATGCTTCTTGAAAATTGAAGTTCACAATGTTTTTCTGAACAGATCGATCGAGTTATCACTTCAACGAATTTTGCAAATATCAATGTAACCTTTCTTCAAAAGTTCATGTGCAGAAAAACTTTTGAAAAATATGTTTAATCCTATCCCCTTTATATAGCCACCTTTAATTTGTGAAATGCATGCGACATTATCTTCATGCAATATTGTTGGCTTACCACTTTTAACAAACAATCCTTATGCTTTCCTAATATGTTGAATCATAGTCCATAAGCACACGGATTCATGACTTGTTTCATAAAGAGCTAATATTTTTGAATGTTTTGATAAAATAACAGTGATTGTTTGTTTTACTATCAAGAGATAGTAATATCACCATATATGAAAATATAACTTATTTGTGATCAAGCTTTATGAGGATTAGAAAGATACCATGCATCAGTATACCTCAACAATTCTAATATACCTATTAAATTTTAATTTATATACTTTAAGGGTAAAATATAAAAATAGTCACTTTTGTTTGCCTCAGGTTACATTTTAGTCACTTATGTTTGAAATGTTACGTTTTAGTCACTTGTGTTATTATTTTGTTACGAAGTGATCACACTGTCGTTAAGTTCTGTTATCTCTCTAATGATAATCCTACGTGGCAGTCCAACTAGATTTTAAATGCCAACTTGGATTTTCAAATGGGATGAAAATAGATTTTTAATTAAATAATTTTAATTAATTAAAATTTTTAAACTCTAAACCTTAGTTGAAAAACCCATTCATCTCCCCTTTTTTTTAGTTTTCTTTTCGTATCTTTTTTTTAGTTTTTTTTCATTTGACTGTGGATTTTTAATTCAATGCTGAAAAACAAAATATGGATTCAATGGAGGTGAACAAACAAGCCAATTCAGATAAGAAAAAATCGGATTGAGAAACCAATTATTCAAGAACTGTGAAAGAACAGAGAAATATAATGATTAGAATGCAAAGAAAACATACCTGGAACCTCCATTGAATTCATCTTTTGTTTTTCACTGTTGAATAAAAAATCCAGAGTCAAATGAAAAAGAAAACTAAAAAAAGAAGATACGAAAAGAAAACTAAAAAAAAGGGGAGATGAATAGTTTTTTTAGCTAAGGTTTAGGCTTTAGGGTTTAAAATTTTTAATTAATTAAATTTATTTAATTAAAAAATCTATTCTCATCCCATTTGGAAATTCAAGTTGACACTTAATATCTAGTTAGACTACCATGTAGGATTACCGTTAGGGAGATAACGGAACTTAACGGCAGAGTGATCACTTCGTAACAAAATAATAACATGAATTACTAAAATGTAACAGTTTAAACATAAATGACAAAAATATAACTTGAAACAAACAAAAATAACTATTTTTATAGTTTATCCATACTTTATCATACTTTGAACATTAAAGATACATGATTCCGGTCAATGTACCACTAATGTTGGAGCTACATTGATTAGTTTATTTAAATAATAAATAAACTAATTTTTTATGTGGTCATGAAGGCTACAAGCTCGAACAGATTTGCCTTATATATTCAAGTTGTGAAGCAATTCTATGTTTAGAATGACAGTTTTCTTTTGCTTGTCTAAGCGAGGGGCTGGCAGGGTCATATTACAGCGGAAAAATTTTCGTTTAAGTTAGTTTAAAATTTTAAAATTTTAAATTAGCAAAAAGAAAATTATACTTTGATCCCCTTAAAAATAATAAAATTTTGATTTAATCCTTTAAAAATTACAATTTAATTTCGATCCCTTAAAAAAATTTTCTGACTTTCACCCCTGATTGCAAAATGCTACATACATTGAAGACGATTGCATAAACCAAAGTAAGCATCGGATTCATGACTGCTGAAATTAATGTGAATTATAATCTTCTGGTACAAACTCCCACCTAAAGAAAAATGTCTCCACATGGACCTGAGAGTATGATATTTGAAGCTATGAACTTTCAGATTCTTCTAACTCCAGCACTGCATTAAACCAGAAATCCTTTCCAGGAGTGAATGAGAGTTTGAGGTCTTCTGCAGATTGGGTTGTGCTAACTTTCTTGTCTTTGACATTCAAATTTTCCTGGTTTGGAAGAGGAGAGGGGGGTTGAGATATATAGAGAAAAGTTGAAAAGTAGGAGATGGGTGGGGAAATAACTCTACCTCTTTTACATAATCAGCGACAGTGGAGGTAACTATTTCTTGTACAACAAACTTGGTAACACGCTCTTCACCAAGATTCTGTAATAGGAATTCCCTTGGAACCTGCTCATTTTATACAATCACTCTTCTTCTACAATACAATACCAAATTTCTATTCCATACCAATTCAGGATTAATTCAATCAGACTTTATAAATAAAAATAAAAATCATTTTAGCATTTCATTTAATTTTTTTGCCTATTTTAAATCTTAAACTTATATTGTTTGTCAAATCACCTCAAAATGTAAAAATTAGCATTTGCTGATACACATGGATTGTTAAGTGCGTGTCACGATATTTTTTAAGAAATAGAAATATATTTTTTAAGTTTCAACACTTTTTTATTATTTTTAATTTTTTCAAAATAATTTTTTTGAATTTTTTAAATTTTAAAAAATTATTTAATTGCTTACGTGACATCTAGACCTATTCATGGACCGGATCACCTGTCCAAGCCCGAAGACCCACCCGAAAAATGGGAAAATTTGAACAAAAATACGAAACTTGAAAAATGGGCTTGAATAAAATTTAAGACCCATTTTCTATATGACCAGGCCTTTGGCAATTTTTTTTCTCTAACCCGACCCGAATATATTATATTATAAAAAATGTTATATTAATTATATATGTTAAATAATAATTATATATATTTATATTAAATTATTAATCCAATAACAATTAGATCTATTACCTAAAACTTAAAATAAATAAAAAAACTTCCCCAACTTTCTTTTTGTCCAAAGGGCCCTAAATAACCAAACCCAAAATATAAAAAATAATACTTAATACAATAAAATATTTATTATATTTACCTGTGTTTTGTTAATATAATAAAAAATTTATTATATTTAAAGATAGTGTTTTTTAATATAAATATTTTTAAAGTATTTTTAATGTATTAAAAAACTTGTATTTTCACCTTTTTTTAGTGTATTTAGTATATTATATTTTTTAAAAGCTTATTTTTAAATAAAAACTAATCTAAAAGAACTTAAATGAAGACGGGCCGGATCGAGCTCAGGTCTACCTTTCTTAAATCGAGTCAAATTGAACAAAAAATAAACTCATTTTTCGAGTCAGATCGAACCCGATCTGAAAAATAAGTCCGATCTGGTTCATGAACACCTCTAATAATAAAATATTAAGTAATCGAATAAAATTATCTATTATTTGAATATGAATCAAAATTTCATCCAAAATAATCATTAGTTTAATTCTTCAAAAAACCATTATTTTATTATAATAGTAAAAGTATCAAATATCAAATAAAAAAATTATTTTAACATGATTTAATTATTATCATATTTAAAATAAAATCATATTTATAGATAAAATTATATTTATTTAATTAAAATACTTAATTATTAAAAAAATGGACTTTTATTATTTTTAATTGATTCAATTATATTCAATGATTTTATAGATTTAAAAATTTTATTAAATTATAATATATATTTTATTTGTAATGGTAATTTAATAATATAATTCAGTTCAAATTTTTTTTCTTTATATATATATATTATGGTAGATTATAGATTATTCAACCAAAAATGATAATAAAGTAACTTACTAACTAAACATGATGACAGAAAGCAAGGCCAAATTAAGAATCTGAAAAAGTGTAATGGTGTAGAAAGCCTCGCACCTTTGTTGTTTTACCTGCAATAGCAGCAAATTTAAATTATAAAGAAAAGGGCAGAATTAGAGGTTGGCTTTGGAAATTGCAAGATCAGCAAATAAATGAACAAATTATGATAGAAAATTGACATCCTACAAATATACATGAATCAGTTGCAACAGCTAATCAACACTTACCCATGACGAAAACAATAATAAAAAATCCAATTTAAATACAAAACTAGAATATGAATAAATAAAAATTGTGGGTGGGTGGGATGGGGTTTAGTTTCAAGACTGTTGGTTTTAAAATGAGCACTTTCATCAACAGGTCAACCAAAGCAGGGGCAAAAAATCCAAAAATTCTAAAAATAATAAGGTAATGGTGAGGGAGTATGTGGCCCAATTGGCAGAGACAGTGGGCTTGGATATTGATGACCCACTTAATGGGCAAGATGAAATGGAGGAACAACCCGATCTGTAAGCTACGGTTTATGTTGATTTTTGCCTATTTTTTGTTTTGTTCTTTATTTTTTTATTTTTATATGGATTTAAATTTAACCAATTTTTTTGTGGAATTGTCAAAGTTTTGCCAGCAGTAAATTTATTCGTGCTTTTCCAAAATATAAACCAGATATTGTTTGCTTATTAAAACCGAGAGTGAGTTGGAAAAATGCTAATAATATTATTGATAAATTGGGTTTTTTTCACACTCACCTTGTTTAAGTTGTTGGTTTTTCAAGAGGACTCTGGGTGAGATGGAAAGATTCCATCCAGATAAAAATCATGCAAAATCATCCGCAATTCATTTTTCTTAAGGTCTATGGTAATGCCTTTAAAAATCATTTTTTTATCTCGTTTGTTTATGGTAGCCCATATAAGAATAAGTTTCTTTGAGAAGCTTTAAAAAATGAATTACCTCATGGGTCGTCTCCTTTTATAATTATGGTTGATTTTAATGCTATTTTATTAGCTGACAAGAAAAAGAGCTTTTCTGCCAAAGGAAAACGATGTAATTTTTTTGAAAATTTTGTAGATTCTTGTCAACTCCAGGATTTGGACTACACAGGTCCATCTACACTCGACATAGAGTAGGTACGTACAAGAGTTAGACCGAGCTTTGGCTAATGATCCTTAGGTGTCAGCTTCCCTGAATTGCAGGGTTTTTCACTTACCACAGATCAAGTCTGACCACAGGCCCATTCTTTTGAGAACCAAAACTGATGTTGCATTAACGAAAGGAAGACCTTTTAAGTTCTTAGCTGGATGGACAAAACATGCTACGTTTTCTTTGTTTGTAAAAGATAAGTGGAAATTTTCTGGTTGTTTGGTTAGTTCTTTATCTGATCTAACTTTACAGGTCAAAGAATGGAACAGGTCAGTATACGAATTTATAAGCACTCGTAAAAGATGTCTCATGAATTCTCTATCCACCATTCAGAAAGCTTTAGACCATTCTAGCTCTAGTAGGCTAGTTCACTTAAACAGAGCGATTCGTGATGAACTGAAAAATTTACTTGATCACAAAGAACTCCTGTGAAAACAAAAAGTTAGATGCGATTGGCTCCAACTTGACTATCATAACACAAAATACTTTCACAGCCATACGATCCAAAGAAGGAAATCCAACCGCATAACAACTTTATGTATTGATAATGAAGAGTGGTGCACTGATCAGGATGCCTTCCAGAATGTCGTAGTTACATATTTTGAGAATTTATATAATGAAACTCTTGAGGAAATGGGTACTCTTCCCCCAAACATCTTCTCGAGGCTTAGCGCTCAAGATATTGACTTCCTTGGTAACCCGGTGGCAAATGAAAAAATTAAGAAAGCCTTGTTTGACATGAACCCCCTAAAAGCACCAGGCAGTAATGGTTACCAGGCAATCTTCTTTCAGACTTAGTGGGACATTATAGAGAGTTCTGTTTGTAAGTGGGTGCAAGGTATCTTTAGTGGGAAAAGTATTGATATTGAGCTGAATAACTCTTTGTTGGCACTGATCCCGAAGAAGAATGATCCGACAGATTTTAGTCAATTTCGCCCAATCAGCCTGTGCTCTGTTATGTATAAATTGGTAATGAAGGTAATTGCAAATAAATTTAAATTAGTTTTCCCAAACTTTATTTCGCAAAAACAAGCTAGATTCATTGTCGAGCGAAATATCTCGGATAATGTTATTATTGCTCAGGAGATCATCCATTCTATGCAAAAGAAAAAGAAAAGACAAGTGGATGGCTATCAAGCTAGATCTAGATAAAGCTTACGATCAAGTCAGTTGGGAATTTATTAATGCTTCACTCCTGGTTGCTGGCATACCGAAATGCATTAGATCAATTATAATGAAAGCTATTTCCTCGATAACTATGCAAATACTTTGGAACGGTGTCCCTACTTAGAAGTTCACGCTCTCCCGAGGAATCAAGCAAGGATGTCCTTTATCGCCTTACCTTTTCGTACTTTGTATGGAATGGTTAGCGCACACTATCCATGCAAAGATTGTTAAAGGCTAGTGAAGCCCTATTAGACTTGCAAGATGGGGACCGAATATATCTCATCTTTTCTTTGCAGATGATCTGGTTTTATTTTGCAAAGCGGAGCTAAATCAAGCACAATTATTAACTGATATTCTGAAGCTTTTCTGTGGTATTTCAGGACACAAGGTTAGCTCAAGGAAAAGTAACATTTTCTTTTCAAAAGGAGTGGACTCGGGGTTCAGAAATCACATCAGTCAACTGCTCGATTTTATTTTGCAAAGCGGAGCTAAATCAAGCACAACTATTAACTGATATTCTGAATCTTTTCTATGGTATTTCAGGATACAAGGTTGGCTCAAGGAAAAGTAACATTTTCTTTTCAAAAGGAGTGGACTCCGGGTTCAGAAATCAAATCAGTCAACTGCTCGGTTTTCAAGAGCTCTAGAATCTTGGTGTTTACTTGGGTGTCCCCTTCCTCCATGACAAAGTCACCACAAATACATTCAATTTTGTTGTGGGCAAGGTGAGACGAAAACTGTCGGTCAAATTACTCTTTCCTAGTCTGTGCTACTCGTCATTCCAAATTTTTTCTTGCAAACTATGATAATTCCTAAAGAGGTTTACGTTGAGATTGAAAAATTTGTAAGACAATTTATTTCGGGTGAAGTTAATGGGAATCCAAAAATGGCTTTAGTAGGTTAGGACTCTATTTGCCAAGCAAGATCTCGAGGTGGGTTGGGGCTTCATCATATCTAGGATCATAACAGCTCTTTTCTTATGAAGATAAGGTTTAATCTAGTTATGAAGTTCGATTCTTTGTGGGTAAAAGTCCTTACTATGAAATACAGATTGAAAGAGCAAATCTCATCTTCAATCGATAGAAGTCAATGCTCTCACTTATGGTGCTCCCTTGTTAAGGTATGATCCCTTCTTTGCGAGAACTTAGCTTGATCAGTGAGGGATGGTACTAGTATTCGATGTTAGAAAGACCTTTGGGTACCATGTACTGGTCCTTTACTCTCGCTTATTCCTGCTCACGCTAATTTAAATCTCGAGTGCACTCTAAGTGAATTGGTGTTGCTCGACGGATCATGAGATTTAGATCTTTTTCGATTATGGTTGCCGAAAGAGATGATTCAAAAGATTGTAAGTATTTCACCTCCTCATCCCTCTATGGGTCGAGATAGGGTCATTTGGTCTTCTTCTGCTTCGGGTGGCTTTTCTGTTCGTAGCGCTTATTGGGCCTTACAACAAAACTCATGAAACCCGAAAGAAGACTTTTGGAAGATCATTTGGAAGTTCCAAAGGCCTTAAGAGTTAGTTTCTTCCTTCGGCTAGTTTATAAACAAAGACTCATTACCAACTTGGAAAGAACCAAAAAAGGCATTTCTCAGGATAGCTCATGCTCAATTTGTAGTAACTCATCACAAGACATTCTTCATGCCCTTCGTGATTGTACGGCTGCAATGAAAGTTTGGAAGCAAGTGGTCCCTTTGTAACAACAAAACAGGTTCTTCTCTAGCGCCCTTCATACATCGTTATCTTCTAATCTTAATTGTCTTTTGTGCTTGCAAGATCATGGAATCCCTTAGGCAAGCCTTTTTGGACTAATTGCTTAATGAATTTGGAAAAAGAAAAATCTTTTTATTTTTCAGAGTGTCACTTAGGTAGCTTCAGAAATAATGAAAGCATCAGTTAGTTGGGTGCAACAGTTGGAATCAAACCAGAATTTCTACAAGGTGAGCTCTCAAACTCAAATTTTTACAACCCATCTATTCCCATATGGGGTTGTAGAGAGACATAGTGGAAATACGTCAGCAGGAGGCATCATACGGGATAATAACGATAATTGGATTCTGGGATACAATTGCTATGTGGGCAAATGTTTTCCTTTTGAAGCGAAACTTTGGAGTATTTTTTTAATAGCCTTCTCATTCTTTTAAACAAAGGCTATTGTCAATTCTCCATTCAAACGGATAATCCCGAGTTGGCTAAAGCCTTGACGGATAATCACATTAGAAATACAAGAATTACCATCCTTCGAAGAGCCCAAAGAACTTTGTCCTCTGAGGGCCAATGGAAGATAAGATTAATCCCTAGAGAATCAAACATGATAGCTGACCACTTGGCGAATGAGTGTCTCAAATGGAAGTCAACCCTACAAGTCTTCGATATGCCTCCTAGAAAGGTAATGCGTTATTTACAACAAGACAAAGCCCATGGGGTGCTAGAGGCTATGATTTAATGTAACCTATTTCATTATTTTATCACCGAAAAAAATTGAAATTATGATAATTAGGGATAATGTCACATTTGGTATTTGCACTTTTAAAAATTGTCTAATTTGATGCATGAACTATCGGTATTTGTTTTATTATGGTACATGTACTTTCATAAAATGTCTAATATCAGTATGTGTTTCATTATGATACGTAATATTAATACCTTTAGTAAATTGCTAAACCAACTAATAAAAATTCGACACGAACTTTTCTTTCAAATCATCAAGTCAACATGAGCAATATAATATTATGTGAAAAACTAAATAAAACAAACAAATTAAATTAAATTAAAAAATAAATGACTAAGCACATGGTTAATAAAAAAAGTAAATACTAAACTTACATGTATAATAAAATTATTATTTAAAAGTTAGTTAAAAACATTTACTTATCTATTTTTTTAATTTAATTTATTGTTTTATTTAATTTTTCACATAATTGTATATTCTTCATATGGGCTTGATGATTTAGAAAAAAAAAATTAAGTATCGAATTTTCATTGACTAGTTTAGCAATTCATTAACGGTGTTAATATCAAAGATCATAATAAAACTATAAACATATAACATTCTTAAAATATAAGTACCATATTATACATTTTATGAAAATATAGGTACCAAATATAACATTATCTCTAATAATTATCAACTTTAAACATGTCCGTTATTGAAATTTTTGAAGCCCTGAGTAAAATAATAAATTGGAATTTTGGATCCTTTAAAAGTTTGGAAATTTTTTTTAGATATTTTAAAAGTTGGTAAAAAAATTTTAAGTCCCTTAAAAGCTGAAAAAAATTTAGATCCCTTTCAACCTTGACTCTTAAGCGATTGCACTTTCAAACGACCCTTAGGATCGGACTTGACTTTAAAACTATAAAAATCGCAAATAGTAATGACTTAAAAAAATGAAAAAGACCTAAACGAGCTTACAATTGAAATGATAAAATTGGGCTATGGACTTGGATCCGCTCGGTTTAATAGAATTAGGCTTTAGACAAAATTGATTCTTGCGTGAACCCGAGTAAAAATTAGTTTAGCAATTCTTTTTAAAAATGCTTTTGAACAAAAAAATACTTTTGAGTAAAAATTAAAATTTTATTCTTTTACTGTTGGTTAAAAAAGAACTCGTTCAAAATATATTTTGCTCCAAAACCATTTTTGAAAAACTCAAAATTATCTTGTTTAACAATGTTTTTATCTCAAAAATGTTTCTAAAAAAACAATCCAAAACTAGCGCTAAGTAAAGAAAAGCTTCAATGTCTATTCTGAATTTCAAAAATTAAATATAGTGACATTAATATTTAAAAGGTTAAAATACAAAATACATACTTGTATAAAATTTGAGATTTAATTCATATACTTTAAAAGATAAAAGTTTAATCCTCTTGTCGATTAAGTCTTAGCTCGATTGGCATCGATATAATTACCAATGCAAGAAGACACGGATTCGGTTGCGTTGAAGCGTATTATCCTTTTATTTAAAGGTTAGATAAGGGTTATGGATATTTTTAATCATTGTATCTTGTCAAAATACAAGGACTAACAACATATTTTAACCTATTTAAATTTTAAAAAGTTGAGTCCATTTCAACAGCTAAGCCTATGAAACTTTAATACTAGCATTGGTCAGTAAATCAAATAAGTTCCAAATCCATTTCTATTTCTTGCAAACACATTATGCAAATGCAATCAAGACTTGGAGTGAGAGCGTAATTGGATCAAAGCATTACCTCCTTTCTCTCTGCGAAAACCAGGAATTGGTGGCGCTTGACGAGCCAAATCCGTCAGAACCTTGTTAAATACCTTTTGGGTCTCAATTCCAGTAACATCCACTCGAAGCTGGCAGTACAACACCATGAGAGTTATTCCTCAAAACAAATAAAAGTTGACATATACACCACCAAAATCAACTAATTCACATCATGCTATATATCTTGTTCAAATATAAGATACATCAAACTACAAAAACAGTCACTTTTGTTTACCTCATATTACATTATAGTCATTTATGTTTGAAATATTACGTTTTAGTGACTTATATTATCGTTTTGCTACGAAGTGATCACTCTGCCGTTAATCTCTGTTATCTCCTTAACGACAATCTTACGTGACAATTCAAATGGATTTTAAATGCTAACTTGGATGTGTTTTGTGTGTTTCTCCGACGTTTGTGTCGCCGTGCATGGTGGTTTGCGTTGACGGCACCGTCAAGGTTCTTCTAAACCTTAGTTTTCCATTATTACTAATGTTGTGTAGGGTTTGGGCCATCAAAACCAAGCCTAATGTTAAGAGTTAAAATCAACCCAATCTGTGACCTAAAGACCTAATACCTAAGGCATGACCCAACCAATAACCCATTGTTTTGTGACCCAATATGTGTGAGCCCAAATCTAAGGCAACCCAAAACTAAGACCCATGCCTTTTGACCCAATCCCAAACTAAATCGCCCAAACCCTAAACCCAAGCCAACCTTAAACTCAAATCGATTTGACCCACTTGTGAACCCAAACCTTTGAACCAAACCCAATTAGATCGAACCGAACCCGACCCGACCCGACCCATTGACCTGAACAATTGACCTTGACCATTGATCGACCCGTTGACTTTGACCCGTTGATCGACCCATTGAATTTGACACGTTGACCTGAACCATTGACCGTTGACTTACATTATTGTTTTGTTACGAAGTGGTCACTTTATCGTTAAGCTCTGTTACCTCCTTAACGACAATCCTACGTGGCAATTCAAATGGATTTTAAATGCTAACTTGAATGTCCAACTAAGTTTTTCTTTTTCAATTGTAATTAATTTAAAATTTCCAATTAATTAAATTTATTTAATTAAAAATTTATGCTCATTCCAGCTGGACATCCAAGTTGATATTTAAAACTCATTTGGACTGCCACGTAAAATTGTCGTTAGGAAGGTAACGGAGTTTAACGGCAGAGTGACCACTCCGTAACAAAACGATAACGTAAGTGTTTAAAATGTAGCATTTTAAACATAAATAATTAAAATAAAATTTGAGACAAATAAAAGTGACTAATCCACCTTATTTAATTTGTTATTCACTAAAGTTATCAAATAAAAAGTTTTCATAGGTATGCATGTTAAAATTATCAATATCCGAAATCAAATTCTATCTTTTCAGTCAATTACTTGAATTAAAAGTTTATCACTATAAATACATCCTTCACAAATAAATCAATTTATTGTGGTTCTTCTTCAATAGCCGACTCCAACTCTACACCAAATTTATATTTGTGAAAAGTATATTATTCTAAAATTATTAATTATGTAATATTGTATAAAAAAGATGAAAAAAATCTAATGTTTAGGGCATCACCTGGATCTTGTTTTCGTCTTTAGACTCCACAACGATCTTAGCATCTTTCAAGGCTATCAAATTGTCATCTGCAACTGAAATAGATGCCTCCAAACCTAAAGACCAACACCACCAAATTATTCAATTAATTACCCTAGAAAATGAATGCTAGGGAAATTACATAAAAGTTGAAATTCACCAGAGGCAAGTGCAGATATTGGCTTCCTCCTGTACCTAACAACTCTAAATTCAAAAAATAAGCCCCAAAAAAACCAGTTAAAAATATTAGTAAAATAAAAAAGTAAAAATGGGACTCACTTGCGACTAAGAATTTGCTGGTTTTCATGTAACTTGATTTTTCTGTTGAAGCAGCGACAGCTACTGAAAGAGACCTGCTTCCATTTTATTTAAAAAAGGAAAAAGAACTGAAAAATTAATGAAGTTAGTTAATATCGAATTGAATTAGAGAGAGAATATGGGCTTTTTTTTCACTTACCCTATGATTTCGAAAATGCTGGAAATTTAAAGAAATTGCTGCCATGCTCGTACACGCCATTTCTTCTGTTAAAGTAATTATTCAAAAGAAAAAAAGAAGAAAAGAATTTTGTTTTAAGGGAACAGGGACGGACAGAAGAAGATAATATGGATAACGCTTGGAGAAGAGACGATGTCGTTTACCAGAGTAAGGGTGTGGGCAGCAAAGTAATAAGCACACCTTAATTAATTTTTGGGTTAATATGAAGTTTACGCTCTAAATTTGTCCAAAAATTTTTAATTGGTAATTTCTTTTTTATTTGATTAATACTTAAATTTGTATTCCGTCATACATATTGCTCTAATTTATTAACATAGTTAATTTTTTACGAGTTAACATGCAATTTTTTTTTGATATTTTTGTTTCTGTAAATTGAATTCGTAAATATTTTTATAAATATTTAAGAAGTTTTTATATAGGTGAATTGAATTCGAGTTCGAAAATTTTAGTGATCGTAAAAATCATAAAATTTAAAGTTATTGTTTTTATTAGTTAAAATGCTTGGTTGGGGGTTTAAGTGGCAAACTAACCACTTTAAATGAGATGGTGGACGGTTGCACGATTAACATTAATAAATGTGTTTATTTTATATATGTCCAAATTAGAAAGATTGTGGTGATTGCTTATTGGGCAAGTTGGTATACCCGGAATAGGATGGTTCATGAAAGACTTCGACCCAACACTCATGAAATAGTGGTGATTATCAAAGGGTATCTATTGGAAATTGAGGCCCTAGAGGAGTTAAAGCCAGCAACTTTCCTATCTAAACAAGAGGTTTGGGTGCCTCTTATAACGTCTCGAAAATCAATGATGTCAGAAAGTGTATTTTTAAGGTTTTATTTTTATAAAATAAACTTATAAATATTTTTATTTAATATTTATGAAATTATGTTAGAAATGAATTGAGTTTCGAATAAATAATTTCGATGAAATAGTATTTAATTAGAATATAGAGATTAAATCAAAATAGGATCAAACGTTTAATTATTAAAAAATATAATTAAAATTAAATTTATAAGATTTATTAAAAAAACAAACCATTATGTATATTCATAATGGTGTCCCGTTCTTAAGTTAAAAGATAAGTTAAAAACTTATTAAAATTTAAGTTACTATTAAAATAGGGTTAAGTATAAAATTAATATTTGAACCTGTCTATTTTTCTTTGGTACTTATAGTTTTTTTTATCCTAGATTGGTACCTGAATTTTTTTTCGTCCAGTAGTTTGGTGCTTGAATCTAACGTTGTTAAGTTTAAGACACGTGACATAATAATATTGTGACATGTGGCACAAATGACATCATAGTGATGTCATAAGCTAAAAAAATTACAAAATAAAAACTTTTTTCCAATTTTGACTTTTCTCTCCCCAAAATTTTCAATTTGGACTTTTCTCCCTCCAATTTTTCTATCGTTTCTTATTATTATTATTATTATTATTATTATTATTATTATTATTATTCTTCACAGCCAGGTCAAGCATTTGATATTATTGAAATTTAGTTATCAAGATTCATATTGCAATGTCGGTGATTGAAAATACGTACATGCAAAATCAAATGCTAGACCATTTGAACAAAACTCGATACAGTAAACATTTTATTCACCATTTGCAATTTGATTCATGGTTCAAGAAAATTATTCCTGCTGACAGCAAAGAATTTCCCCAAAATTAAAAAAAAAAAGAGATTTTACACAAGATTTTACAAAAAAAAAAAGAATCCTTGAGTGATGTATGATTAAAAATGTAAATAAACAAACAAATACACAAGACTTTACCCAAAATTTTCTTCTCCAAAATAGGTTCTTCTTCCCACTATAGTTACATTTATCCCCCTCCTCTGATGGCATATGTTGATACTTCCATCGTCGTTGTGTGTTATGAAAATTTCCAAAAAAGAAATTGCTAGTCTTCTTGGTGTAATTGGGCATTTCCGTTTCTATTCATTGTCACCATTGGTATAATTAGAATTGAATAAATACTATAAACAAAAAAAAGGGGAAACACTTGCCTTTGATTTGGGACTTGAATGATTCCATTGAATTGGGTGGTGATATTTATCAACCGCTCTGAGTTGTTGAGTGTAAGCTAAGAGGCGAGCCCAACGATCATAACATTTGGCCTCTTTTAGGCTTTTTGGAAATAGGGTTTGTGTTGATTAGGGGAACAGACTGTGAAGAAGGTCGTGCGGTGGTGGGATGTGATTCAACATACACAATTATGATAACCCTATTACTGTGGGGTTAGATTTAAGTATGCTTGACTTAGTTGTGAAGAAGAAGAAGAAGAAGAAACGACAGAAAAATTTGGGAGGAAAAAGTCAAAATTGGAAAAAAAAATTCTTTTATATTTTTTTAGATTATGACATCACTATGACAACATTATGATGTCATTTATTCCACGTGTCATAATTTTATTATGCCACATGTCTCAGACTTAATGACATTAGATTCAGGTACCAAACCAATGGACGGAAAAAAAGTTTAGGTACCAATTTGGGACAAAAAAAACTATAGGTACCAATCTAGGAGAAGTGGACAAGTTCAGGTACTAATTTTATATTTAACCCAATAAAATAAAATGAAAATAAAATGTTTAGTGGATGGAAAGAGAAGGACACAATTCTCTTTTGGGTTAAATATAAAATTAGTACTCGAACTTGTCCACTTCTCCCTGATTGATACCTAAAGTTTTTTTGTCCCAAATTGGTACCCGAATTTTTTTCATCACCTAGTTTGGTACCTTACCCTAACGCTGTTTATTTTTTGAAGACATGGTAGCATTGGCCAATCGAATTATAAACAAGAAGTTTGGGTGTCTTCTAAGTCAGGAAAAATAAAATTTAACTGTGATGCTTCTTTTCATTCTACAACAAATACATTTACATATGGTATTTTGGCTAGAAATGAATATGGGCATATTGTGGCAGCTTGTACTTACCCTCACCATGGTGTGGCTGATGCATTCGCAGTTGAAGCGTGGGCATACGAACAAGTAGTGGTGTTTGCTTAAGAGTTGGGATTCCGATCGATTCAGGTGGAGGGGGACTCCCTCACGGTTGTAAAAAAGTTAAATTGTAACCCCTTTTACCTCACCTATAAGATATGACTGAATCTAAAAGGTCACTATGGTAATTTTACCTTCAAGTAAACCATTTAAAACACTTATATATATATATATATTGTAAATAAATTAAAAGAAAACAAATCAATTTCCCAATATTGTAAAGCATCTGAAAGGTTTATAAGTTAGAACATAACGATGTTTGACAAATAATTTAATAAAACAACTGAATCAAATTAATAGATGTAAGCAAAAGCAAATTCAAAATATCCAAAATCCCAAGTTTAAACTTTAAAACACAATCCCAAATATTATAATAATAAAATAATCTGTATAATGAAATAAAAATATATAAAAAAACATGAGATCCTCCGAGTAACAAGTCGCCTATGCCCGAATAAATCTGTAAAAGAAACTAAGAGGGATGAACTAAAGAGCCCAGTGTGTCTCTAAAGTGCATACAAATACAACACAATATCACAAAAGTTTTCTCAAAACATTTTAAAGAAGCATACAACATATCACAACACAAATGCAATAAATTCACAACCACAATGCAATGCACCCAATCTCCAGCACACCAACACAATGGAGAGGTTCCCCAGAAACCCTCCTTATCTAATCGTCACCAATCGCAGTGGTTTTACTATCAATCGTTTGAAGGGGTGATTACCACGTCTTCCACCATACAACCCAACTCATGTACATACAATGGTATGATGTCACAATAATCTCAGTCGCAACACAATCTCATGATATTAAATTAGAGAACACAACTTAGTACGCATGATATTCAAAATATCCATTAATTGACAGATGTGCATGCAATATCAACATGCTATTACTCAACACAGATCAAAATCACACAAGATATGGAACACCGTCTCACAACAAACATATATCACAAAAAGAAACACACAATAATATGTAGCACAAACAGAGACACACCTCAAGCAGGCAAAAGCTCTACCGTCGTGGAGAACGCCTCCCATGCTCAGATCTTACTGCGGGTCTAGTTGAATTAGAACCTACAAGAATAAATTCTTCATTAACTCTATCACTATGCCACTTACTAACATAACACTAAACTGAATAACGAATACTCACGTGTCACTATCGAAGCTTGTGCAGCCCGTCTTCACAGGTGGAGGAGGTAACTCATCATTCTCAAAATCGTAATCACCTACACATAAAATATCCCATGTCCAATCCCTTATTCATTTCTTAGAAATTACTGAGTACAATAACTTGTAAATAGTAAAACAGGACTTTTAGGTTTGAATTTGACGAAACAGACTATGAATTCAAACTCAAGACGTTGAAAAATTTCAAGTCAAGGTTGGTAAAAAAAGTCAACAGTCAACGATCAAGTCAACGGGTCGGGTTTTGGGTCAATGGTCTCAAGTCGGGTCGAGTCGGGTCACTGATTTGGGTATAAAGTTTGGTTTAGGGTTGGTTCATGATATTGGGTTAAAGGTTTGGGTATTTGATTTGGGCTCACAAATTGGGCATGCAAATGGGGTCAAGGTTAGGTCTTAGGTTTGGCTTTAGCTTTGGATATATGGGGTTTGGGCATCATGCTTTGGATCAACATTTGGTTTATAACTGGGCTTTGCATCTGATAGTCTAACACCCTTACATAGTATCAACGAAACTAGGGTTTCTTTAACCCCAAATAGCACCGATGCCTCAACAAAGGACGCTATTTCGTAGGATTGAGAACAAAAAAGGAAAAATAAGAGAGATCCCAACCACCTA
This sequence comes from Gossypioides kirkii, assembly GCA_005610355.1. NCBI lineage: Eukaryota > Viridiplantae > Streptophyta > Magnoliopsida > Malvales > Malvaceae > Gossypioides > Gossypioides kirkii. The sequence continues at coordinate 39,306,259 of CP032247.1, read as the reverse complement.
CTAGCGTCGAATACGATTGAAATATGGTGAAGAGAGCAGCGAAGGGCGGCGCAAGAGATAGAAAGATTCAAATGGTCGCACGCTGTTTCTCACAAACAGGCGATGGAGAAGCGAAACTGAGAGGCAAGGTTTTCTCATGACATGAAGGAGATCACAATGATGGCGACAGTACAACACACAAACGGTGGATGGAGCATCGTCGAAGCTTGGGCGAAAAATGAAGGAAAAGGGAGAGGGGTGTTCGACTTTTGAAGGAAAAGGAAAAAAAAAAGAAAACAAATGGGAGAGGAAAAGTCAAAACAAAGAGGAAAAGGGGTTAAAAACCCTAACAAATTGGGGAAATTACATAAAGGGGCTCTAAAAATAAAAGGTTTCTAAATTAGACCTCAAATTTCACTCATTTTACAAATCAATCCTAAAATCCCATTTTGGCCATAAAACTTTAATTAAAATTCAATTTAGTCCTTAAGTTTCATAAATTTACAAATTAATCCTTAAATTTCACAAAAATTCTAATTTAATCCTTGGGTTAAAATTTGGGTTTTACAATTCTCCCTCTTAAAAAAAATTTCAGCCTCGAAAATTTCCTAGATCAAAGATATGCGAATATTAGGTTTTGATGACAACTTTAGGAAAAATAAGGCAAAATAAGAAATAAATTAGATAAAGAGAGTACGACTAAAGCATCTAGCTCATCACTATCCTCATGTCTCCTAGTTGAGTAAACCAACCCCGACTCTCACCCCAAATCTAACTACACTACCACTCTAAACTGGTCCACCTCCACTAGCAGTATCCGAAGCAATAGGTTTTCCCTATCCTCAATCTCTAGCAGGAGTCCGAACCGATGCTTGAATTTGACATTGGTCAAACGAAGTTGTAGGAGGTTGTGGACAATCATTTAAGAAATGCTCATGAGATCCACATATGAAACATGCACCTATCTTTTTTCTGCACTTACCGTTATGCCTCTTATTACAATAAGAGCAAAAATGACAAGGACGAGAGCCAATTGAACCACCCACACTACCCACAGGAATAGTCGAAACTGCAAGTCTCACCCTTGGATAACTCTGTTGATCAAACTCCTCTCTAGGCCTCTTAGTAATGTGACTAACAAGCCCAAGCTGAACTGCTGTGCTCGATTGCTTCCTACCTCACTCCCTATCTTGAGCTCTCTGGTTTCTCTTAAGAGCCTTCAACCTCTCAATTGTCCTAGCTCGACTAACTAGGTCACTAAATACCTTATCATGATGCTTAGAGACTCTCTCCTATAGCGAGAGGCGAAGTCCCTTCTGAAACCAATCACACTTCTGTTTCTCAGTAGTCACCAACCTAGAAGCATATTAGACCAACCTCAAGAAGTCAATCTCATAGTCATTAACTGACATGTTATTTTGCCACAGATTCATAAAGTCCTCTCGATACTTCACAAGGTACTTCTCACCCACATATCAATCCTGAAATACCTCACGAAAATACTCCAAGTGATCTAACTAGTCGAAACAGACTCCTCTACTATCTCCCACCAATTTTGTGCTTCACCTCGCAGTAGTGAAACAGTGACTCTCAACTTCTGATTGGCAAGATAATTCATCTCAACAAATAATTGTTGTAAGTCTTTCAACCAATACTCAGCAACCGACGGATATGTTCCAGTCCTACCCTAAAAAACCTTCATCCTAGTAGCTAGAAAATTAGAAGATATAGGTTTCCTAGGACCCTCTGTCTGTCCCCCAACTAAGCCACAAAGTAATCACAACAACTATCTATTCACAGTAGCACTATCCAACTCCATTATCTCACTATCCTCAGTGTCGGGCAGGTTATCACCACGAGTTTGCTGAGCAGGTGGGTCTCCACCTCCAATCTGTTATCCATCAGCACCAATGGGCTGCTCATCCTCCTCAGCATAAGGCAACTCATTCAAATTCTCTTTAGGTTCAACAATAAGCGTAGGATCGCTAACAGCCCTAGCAGTACGGCCTCGACCGTGACCAGTCGTAAGTCTAGAACTTCTACGTGGTGGCATAGTGACTATCTACAGAATGCAAAGGTCACTAAAGTAAGATTTGGTATTGGAGTCTCGGATTAAATCTCAACTTAAAATTTTAAAACAAGAAGATAATTATAAAATAATAAGTTTATTTAAAATTCTTATTTACCCTAAAACTTTTCAAGACTCTTGGAAACAATTGTGAAGAGCCTCACAGTCTGAGGGTTGAACTCGACTCTAATACCACTAAATGTAACCTCCTTTACCCCACCTAAAAGATATGACTAAATCTAGAAGGTCACTATTGTAATTTTACCTTCAAGGAAACCATTTAAAACACATATATATAATTTGTAAATAAATTAAAAGAAAACAAATCAATTTCCCAATATTGTAATGCATCTCAAAAGTTTATAAGTTAGAACATAACAATGTTTGACAAATAATTGAATAAAACAACTGAATCGAATTAATAGATGTAAGCAAAAGTAAATTCAAAATATCCAAAATCCCAAGTTTAAACTTTAAAACACAATCCCAAATAATATAATAATAAAATAATCCATATAATGAAATAAAAATATATAAAAAAACATGATATCCTCCAAGTGCCAAGTCGCCTATATCCGAATAAATCTGTAAAAGAAACTAAGGGAGATGAGCTAAAGAGCCTAGTGCGTCTTTAAAGTGCATACAAACACAACATAATATCACAGAAGTTTTCTCAAAACATTTTAAAGAAGCATACAACATATCACAACATAAATGCAATAAATTCACAAGCATAATGCAATGCACCTAATCTCCAGCACTAACACAGTGGAGAGGTTCCCTAGAACCCCTCCTTATCCAATCGTCACCAATCGCAGTGGTTTTACTATCAGCCGTTTGAAGGGGTGATTACCACGTCTTCCACCATACAACCTAACCCATGTACATATAATGGTATGATGTCACAATAATCTCAGTCGTAACACAATCTCATAATATTAAATCAAAGAACACAACTCAGTACACATGATATTCAAAATATCCACAATCTGATAGATGTGCGTGCAATATCAACATGCTATTACTCAACACAGATCAAAATCTCACAAGATGTAGAATATCGTCTCACAACAAACATATATCACAAAAAGAAACACACAATAGTATGTAGCATAAACAGAGACACACCTTAAACAGGCAGAAGCTCTAACATCGTGGAGAATGCCTCCCACACTCAGATCTTACTTCAGGTCTAGTTGAATTAGAACCTACAAGAATAAATTCTTCATTAACTCTATCACTATGCCACCAACTAACACAACACTAAATCGAATAACAAATACTCAAGTGTCACTATCGGCGCTTGTGTAGAGGCAGTTTGCATAGTTGGAGGAGGTAACTCGTCATTCACAAAATCGTAATCAGCTACACACAGAATATCTCAACTCAAATCCATTATTCACTTTCATAGAAATTTCTGAGTACAATAACTTGTAAATAGTAAAATGGGGTTTTCAGGTTTGAATTTGACGAAACGAACTGTGAATTCGGACTCATAACTTTGAAAATTATCAAGTTAGGGTTGGTGAAAAAGTCAACGATCAAGTAAACGGTCAACGATCAACGGTAAATGGGTCGATCAACGGGTTGAGTTTCAGGTCAACGGTCTTGGGTCGGGTTTCAAGTCAACAATCTCGGGTCGGATTGGTTCATGGTATTAGGCTAAAGGTTTGGGTATTTGATTTGGGCTCACAAATTGGAGTTGCAAATGGTGTCAAGGTTGGTCTTAAGTTTCGCTTTAGCTTAGGGTATATGGGGTTTGGGCATCATGCTTTGGATCACCATTTAGTATGATAGGGAATGGTGGTTTCGAGGCCACAACTTTGATATGTTAGATCGTAAATATTAACTATTTAATATTTACATAGTCATTAGTATTGTATTAAATTTTGGTTAAGGAATTTTATTGTTAGATAATTAATTAAGTAGAAAAGACTAAATCATAAAGGATGCAAAAGTTAAATTATTTAATTTGAAGGGTCAAACGAGTAAAATAACCAAAAAGGTTATGTTAGTGGCTTTTTATGAGATAAATTGATTTATAATGACTTTAATTAAGGTTGAATAAGGTGTAATTTAAGTATATTTACAAAAATACCCTAAATATATAAATAGAATTAAAGAAAGAAAGGATGACATTTTTCTTCATCTTCTCTTGTCTTCTTCATAGCCGTAATAGGGAGTAGGGTTTCCATTTGTGTTCTTTTGAAGCTTTGATTTGGATCAAGATCGTTTCACCGATCGTGGAAAAAGGGAAAATTACGGATTTGTCTTTGGAGTTCACTTTAACTGCAATTTCGTCCGATAAGTTCGTATTGTTAAATTCCAATTTAAATTGCATATTTTGTACTTGTATAAAATTGCTGTAAATTTAGAATAATGAACGGAAGTAAGGAAGATGAGAATAAAGGAAAGGAAAAGATAACAGGCTTTGAGCCGTAAATGCAAAAGGTCCGATGACTCTGTGTCATTGTGAGTTATATGAATCCTATTATGGATTAAAGGTCCAATGACTCTGTGTCATCATGAGTTATATGAATCCTATTACAGATTAAAGGGTCCGATGACTCTGTGTCATCGTGAGTTATTAAACGTGAATGGAAACCATCAACAGAAATATACATCTTACTCGGTTTGATTTGATTAGATTGTACAACTCTTGAAGTTTGGTAAATCTGTTTAAGTTTATGAACTTGCTAAGCTATGAAAAGCTTACCTATGAAATTGTTGTTGTATTCTATTTTGTTGCTTGAAGATCGGATCGTCTCAAAGAAATCACACCATCTCAGGAGCTTGTTTGGTAAACTTTAAATCACTTGGTTATATGGCATGTACTAGGATGGTTTTATCCTTTATATTACTTGTTTGGGATTGCTGGATTCCTTGATATGATCTTAATGAAATATTGTATGCTTGTTCAATGTGAAATATAAACTTTAAGTAATGTGATATTGTAACATCCGCGTTTTTGAACCAGAGTTGGAACAGTAATAGTGTAACATCTGCGTGCTTGAATCGGATTTGGAACAGTGATAGAGTACAATTGAGAATTAGAATATATGGTTGAATTTAGAAAGGTTTGGAGAAATTAAGGATGTATTAGTTAAAGGTGAGAAAATATGAAGGACTAAATAGAAATTTATCCAAATTGAATTATGATTTATCATGGGAATTAGATTGATTAAGGAGGGGCAAAAGAGTAATTTGGTGGAAGATATTTTTGGAGGCAAAGTTTTGGGCCAAAGTGTAAAGTTGGAAGGCTTAGGGATTAAAAGTGCAATTTTACCATTTTTATTAAGTGAGATATTTTAAGAGAAAATTCTAGAGAATTTGAGAGAGGGAAAAATCAATTAAAAAGCAAAGATATCAGCTCTCTCCATAAGCTAGTCGTCCAAGCCTTCATCTCTGTAACACCCTAGGAATTTTGTTTAGGGATTAAAGTGTGGTAAGTGTTAAATTTTTGGTTAATTTTTTTGAAACCCTAGTAGACTATAGGGACCCTTTGTGAAATAACCCAAATTGTTTGGGTATTTAAGCACTTTAATTGCACTTTTTGAACCCTTTCTTCTTTATTTTTTGGCTCTGCCGTTTTGCTTCTCCCTTAAGCCTATCATCTTTCCTTTCTCTTTTCTTTTTCTCATTCATTTCTTATTTCTTTCTCTTTTCTTTTCTATTTTCTTCCTCTTTTAATCACACTTTTAAGTCTTCAAATCTACCATCGTCATTCATGCGTGTTAACAAGGGACTTTCGGCTTTAGTTCCTCCTTGCTTCGTTGCGTTTCGTCGTTTAGAACCTTGGTAAGTTTGGGAAATTACGATTGTGGACTGTTTTGGAGTTGTTGGTGTGTTGTTCATGGTGGTCGGACGTCCCTTGCGAAGTCGGGGAGTGGGCGGCGCCGGAATCAGGAAAATGGGGGTTGTTGTAGCCCTTAATTTTTGCCTTGCTTCTTTGTGGGCATTGTTGCAAATCTGGTGGCCCAATTCTTTTGCCAAACTTTATCCAATCCCTTATTACCCAAACCAACCCAATAACTTTATTTCCTTAAAAACCCATTAAGCCCAAATCCTATTTAAACCAAACCCACATTCATTTAAACCAAACTCAAATTCATTTAAACCAAACCCATTTGAACCCAACCAAATGAACCAAGTTCAACCCAAACCAAGTCAAACCATTGACCGACGTTGATTGGCGTTGACCGACGTTGACCGACCGTTGATCGGTGTTGATTGACCGTTGACTTTGACCGTTGACCTTTGACTTTTTTGAAAAAACCCTATCCTGCCATTTGTCGACATCCTGAGTCCGTTTTCGCTGTCCGTTTTGCCAAATTTCGACCCGAAAGTCTCGTTTTTGATGTCTTAATTTAAATTGTGTACTTTAAATTATTTTAGAGTTTTAATTTGAGTGGTACTGATATTAAGTATTCATAAGTAGGTGATCACGAGTCCGAGGCAGACGATTTACCTCCTCCTACTATTCAACCCGTTCCTGCATCGGTTCCGAGAGCTACTCGTAAGTTATTTTAGCTTAATTTTGTGTTTAAGTGGTGGCTAGGTTGTAATAATTTTTAGTTGTATTCGTAGGATCTAATTCCGTTAGACCGGGAACTCGTACTATGCATGGTGGACGACCTCCTCGTCGCTAGAGTTTTAATTTCTTAAGGTGTGTTTCTAATTGTAATTTACTCTAATGTTTGTGATGATACTAAGGTTATGTGATTTTATGCTGATTGAGATGATTGTGCTGTGATAAAAATAATTAATGGTATGATTAATTAAGTTGTGCAAGTGTATGATGCTAATGTCATGCATACATTTATAATTTTACATTGAGCATGTGACAGATAATTAATGTACTATGCTTACAGGGGTTGTGATATGTGCAATATTAATTGAGCTTGAGATTGGGAAAAATATGAATATTTGATAAGCATGTGATCATACCATTATGTGTTCATGGGGTGGGATTGTAAGGTGCAAGAAGTGGTTATCATTCCTTTTAAGGTTGATACTAAAACCACATTGCGATTGGTGACGTTGGCTGGGAAAGGGTTCTGGGGAACCTTTTCATTGTGTTGGTGTGATGGAGTATGGGTACATTGCATCGTGCTTGTGTGTGCAGTATGATTTGTGGTTACTCTTTCGTGTTTAAAATTGATATGTTGATGTATTCTAGCATTAGGTTGTATTTACTTTAGAGACACACTGGGCTTTATAGCTCATACCTCTACAGTTTCATTTCAGGTTTTCGGATATTAGGTGACTTGGTACCCGGAGGCTTAATTACAAAATTTAGAATATTCTATTCTATTTTATTATTATTATTATTATTATTATTATTATTATTTTGGGATGTAAATATAATTTGTTTTGGGAATTTTGGGTATTTTGTTCTTTGAGGTTTAATTAATTTATTTTATTATTAATTATAGATTTAAAGTTTTATTTATGAATATTTATATGTATTTCTGAGGATGAGTTTGAGTTGTCAAGTCAGATTGTGGGTAAATTACTTAAATAATCCTCTAGATCCGATCGTATCTTTTGGGTCGGGTTTAGAGGGTTACAATCTCTCATTTCTAACTTTTACTTTTATTCCAATTAAGTCCTTCCACCATTGTTAAGCCCTCCAAGCTCCAAAATCTTCCATTTTCTTTAAAATTTCTTAAGGAAAGGCATAGAAGGAAGCTAGTAGACACCATAATATCCTTATAGAGTCCACTTTGAAGTGTTAAAGTGGATAGAGATTGAATTAGAATTTTGGAAATTTAAGAACAAAGGTAAGAGATGATTCAATTTTCATGACATACATGTATATTTACATAATCTAGCATGAAAAAGTATTGAATTTTAGTCTTAAGCTTATATGTGTTTGTATGAAATTGGAGAAAGAGGGAGGAAGAAGAAGGACCAAATTGAAGAAAAAGGAAAGGAGAAAGCTAAGGTGTGAGAAGAAATTATCTACAAGTGAGGAAAGTACTACAAGTATTAAAAGACTTAGTAACAATTAAGTTAAAGTGTTTATAATTTTAATATATATGATTAATCATGATGAAAATGAGATGTTTAATTATAAGTATGATAATTATGTGTGATTGAATGAAATTTAGTAGAAAGAAGCATGAGAAAGGAATTAATCTCATTGAAACAGTTTGGACAAAACAGAGGACTAAATTCAAAAATTCACCAAAAATTGTATAAAAAGAGTTAAGAGTTGAATTAAGTATGTAACTAAATCTTATTGAGTTTAGTTTCATATGGAAGAAATAGTGAAATAAAAGAAATTTTATATTTCGAGATATATTAGTTTTTGTGTAACAAGGTCAGAGTAGATTCGAGTTCCCCTGTTTTGACTTTGAAAAATAATAGAAAAATGTAGAAAAATTATTATAGACTGAAATTTATATGGTTTAATCCTTAATGAGTATATTTTCAAAATAAATATACAGGAACATTATTGGATTCCTGTACTAAAAGATAAATAATTTTTAGTAAAGAAAGGTCGAAATTGTTAGGCAGTAGAGAAGGGGTAAATTGAAATAATTTACTGTACAAATTGGCTAAATTAAAAATTTTGGAATTTTTATGGTAAAAAGATTTTTGAATCTAGTTTCAAGAACATCAAGAGGATATTAATTTTGAATTCTGTAGCTCAAGATAAAAATAATTTAGTGACTGTGACGCAAGTGGACAGCTTTGAAAATTAATGTGAAAATAAAAGTAAGAGGTATATGATGATGAATATGTGAGAAAAAATATGTGTGAAATATTATGTGGTTAATTATAAAGATTGATTGTGTGATTAATTGGTGAAATTGTGGATTTATTTGAGGAAACAAAGGTGAGAAATACATGAATATGTATATTTGAATTGAATTTGAATGATTTGTGATCAAAATTGAAAGTGAAAGTGAAAGTGATAAGAATTGTAAATTGAAAATCCCTATTAACTAGTCGGGCTGAGTCGGATACTTCGACCTTGAGTTGATGAGACACTGGCTGTCATTATTTTACTTCGAATAGATTCGATGAAGTACTGGGTACCACTTTACTTCGGCTAGGCCGATGAGACACTGGGTGTCACTTTATTGTTTCGAACTATACGATGAGGCACTGGGTGCCATTTTGGTGTGTTTGGTTGGATCCTTGTACCCGTCAAGGTCTGAGTCTTGTTAATAGGGTAACAATGTGAAAAGAAAGAATGTGCAAATTGTGACATTAAGGTAAGTGAAATGATAATCACATGAAAGGTGAGTAAAATATATGTATAAGAAATCAAAGAATGATAAAACTAAGTAAGCTAAGAGATTGGAATGGCTAAAATGTGAAATGAGGAAGAATATGTGAATTTATAACACTACTGTAAGTTAAATGTTATATACATAAAAGGTATGTATTTTACATGAATAAACAATTATATGAATGAGTTTGAAATGAGTGATTAGAAGATGAATGATTAATGACACTTTTAGAACTTACTAAGCCTTCACCGGCTTAATGCGTTTATTTCAACGCGTAGGTATAAGACCTCCGAGAAGTTAAGATTGGATTAGGTGCCTCTCATCAAATCACATCAACATCGCAAGCTTGCAAGACAAGGTATATTTATTTTGTGTGACATGGCATGTACAAATGGTATACCTATGTGTCTCTAATGAATGGGTTACTAATATTGTTTTAAAAATTTACATGAATTGAAAGAAAAATTTTATTATACTCGTTTTTAATTCTCTGACACTGTATGTAATACTCTTATACTGGGTTTATACGTGTGAACCGGGCGTAGGGGTGATACAGATGTAATAACTTAGAAACTACGAGCAATGTGTTAGTCTAATGTATTTTCTTGAAGATATGAAATGTTGAATGCTGATAAACTTGAATTTTGGCATGATTAATTGAATTTTGCATACTTGTTTCGGTAGAAGCTTCACTTGTATCGGTAAAACTGTCATAGGTATCGGTAGAAGTCTGTACTATTTCCTGAATTGTTTACTGACTTGACAACTACCGATACTTGTCCAACAAGTACCGATAGAAGTCTCCAAAATCGTGGAAATGCCATTTTTGCCCTTCTTGAATTGTGTTGATATTCATTTAATGATTCATGCCGTGCATGATGTACTATTTTATTAAATAAGATTCAAATAATTAAATTTGAAGGATAAATTGCGATAGATGATAGGAAGACCCTAGACCCTAATCGGAGATGGTGTCAGGTTTAGGTACTATACAGTGATAGTAAGAATGATTGATGTATCTTGAATGATATTGTGGTATAATGGTTGATATGAATATTGATTCCTTCTTGTAATGTAATGATAAGTTTGTTAGGTTAAAATTTGGTTAGCTAGTGATGAAAGTTGTGTGTTTGAGTTACAGGGTCATGTGATCCTTGATGGAAAATTTCCCTACGTGATCCCAAATTCTTGTATGATTAAATTTGATTTCCTGATTGGTTGAAGTGTTGTAAATGAATGTGTAAGATTAAATAGAGTGAGTATTCTGAGTTGCAAGTTTGTAATTGTATAGATTGTGATTGATTTGTGAAAAAAAAATTGTAAAGTTTTGTGAAACCTTGAGGCCCTAAACCGGTGATGGTTACGGGTTTTGGGTGTTACAAAAAATTATGGAATTATAAATATGACTATGGAATAGATCAAAGGATTAATATTAGTTAATGATGCAATGGTTGAATTATGAAATGAAGAATTGTGAAATGAAGTAATGAAATATGTATTTGTCAGTTTATCCGACTAGCGCTAAGCGCAAATCACTAGTGCTGGGCACGCATTAATATCGTTAGTTTATCTTACTAGCACTGGGCGTAGATTATTGTTGGTATATCCAACTAGTGCAGGGAACACCTTTTGTCGTGTTTTTCGACTAGCGCTGGGCACAAAATGATTATTACAGTTTATTCGTTAGGCACCGAGTGCCAATAACAGGTGGATCCATATTGATGATGTATAACCGATCTAGTGAGGAAGAGTGATAAATGAGGGATATCATGAAATGTGTATGGTATGTTCATGATGAATTTATGGTAAACTATGTGATAATGAACATTACATGTTATGGAACTTGAGATTATGGTTATTAAGTGCATGTGTAATTCTTTGAGTTAACGAAATTTATTCAATAATTGATCATTCATTTGTGTGTAGGTTAGGTACCTATGTAAACTATCGAATCAACATCCTGTGATAATCCCGAAATTAATGTTCGTGATGTTGTCTTTTGCGTCTTGGCATGTACCTAGGATGATAATGTTTTAAGTAACAGTCTTTTGATTTATAGTTGAACTTAATGAAGGTTACTTGTATTGGATGTTGTCATGTAAACTTTTGAATTATGTTTTTCCTTATAGCAAATACTTATATATAGTTGTGGATGAATGTAAGTATGTTTTATGAGTTTGGTTCTTTTGAATGTACATATATATAAATATAGATGTTTAGGTTATGAAGTTTGTAATGGTATCTTGATGAGAGAGTTTATGCTTGATCATTTTGGTTGATGTTTGATAGTGAATATGTGGTTAATGTCATGTGTTTTTAGCTTGGTTACTTGATTGATTAATTTTTTATTGAGGTGCCTTTGAATGACATATTGGCTAGGTATAGGTGAAAGTGATGATTTGAATGTGATTTTGAACCTCGGATTTGATCTAGATATGGTATGTCTTGATGTGCAAGAAATAGTGTATTAAATTGCTTGTTTTAGGGGTTATTTATGCTACACACGGCTTGGGACATGGGCTGTCACATGGCCATGTGCCACTTAAAATTTAGGTGCAAGATCCACAAGAGCAAACATATGACTTGGGACATGGCCGTGTGGTCCAAGTTAGTAAGTTACACGGTTTGGTAGCATGGGTATGTGAAATAGCCACACGAGCGTGTGTGTTAGTCACACGACCATGTTTTAGGCGACACAACTGTGTGACCCTTGTTTCAAAAAATTTTAGTTTTCTTCAAAACTTTTTATTTGATTTCAATTTGGTCCCTGAATGTTCCCAATTTATTTATGTGGTCTCGTATACTTGATTTAGGGTTCGTAACTATGTTTTTGCCATGATTTAATATTACTAAGATTGTTATTATCTCAAGTTGATTTGTTGTTTCTTAAAGCTTAATATTTGTACAATTTGATTGGTAGTGCTCCGTATCCCTAATCTAACGATGGGTACAGGTTAGGGGTGTTAAATTTAGTGGTATCAAAGATACAGTTTAGCCGATTCTTAAACAAAATTAAGCTCAGAATCGAGTCTAGAGGTACATGCCAAAGTAGAGTTGAATTTGAGTCGAGGTTTGGATGCTGATTATAATTGTTTTTGTTTTATAGCGAAAGATGTCATATTAATCTAAAAGTTTAGTAGATCAAGAAATTCGTATTGATGATGATACTACCGAGGAGTTAGAAGGAACTGAGCCGGTAACACCGAGTGTTCAATCTGATGGTGCTCAGTAACCAAGTGCTAATAGAGGCAAGAGGCATTAATGAAGAACAATGTGATACAAATGTGTCGTGTACTATTGCTGAAGCTCTTTAGAGAGTAGCAGGAGTTACTCCTCCGATGATGCCCGCACCTATGGTTAAACGAGCTCCCATTAAGGAATTGAGAAGATATGTGATAGAATTGCAAATGACATATATTTTCTCCCTAAATTAATGTTTTAATTGTCTCTTTTGTATCGTATTTAGCATGCATTGTAAGCATTTCATACTTAGTTTTTATATTTTCTAACTCATTATAGTTTGGTTTAAATTCTTGTTATTTTTACATCTTTTGTATACTAATGTCGCTACAAGCAGCCTATATATTATGCCTTAGAATTGTCAGCGCAGGAACTTATCTCAGAAGATTAAAGTGGAAGAAGAATGCAGCCATAAGATCAACTTGAAATTACGACCAGAGATGTCACCGCATAAAAACCTGAGCTTTGGATAAGTGAACTCAAGCTAAAAATACAACTGGAAGCACTAGCGTAGGAAAATCACACGTTGTCGCCGCAATTGACCATTTTAGATCGCGCCCAGCAATGTAACGACAACCTGTAGATCTCTGAAGAACACATTAAATCTGCATGAGTGCACAACTGTACTGTAACTAACTTTGACAGCTGCAAATTGGATCTGGATCTAAGAATGGAGGATGAAACCTGCAACTTTGAAGGCTATAAATAGAGGAAAGAAGATGGAAAAAATCATCAAGAGGTGGAGGAATTAAATACTGCAATTACTGTGTGTTTTAAGATTTAAGCTGGAAAACAGTGAGCTGATGGAAAAAAGGAGCAACCACTTTTGACAAGAGGTGCTTGATGCAAGGCAAAAGGAGTGATTAAGGAATAATCCTAGTAGTCTAGAGATAGTAAGCTTCAATTGTATTCATTGACCCCTCTTTTATGCTGATGAATTTTAATGACATTTGAATGAATACGAGAGTATCTTTCATTGTTAGATTGCTTTGATTCTTATTTAATGCTTTTCATCTGTTTATTCTTGGATTTAACTGCATCAAACACGAGAGTGCATTTGCAGTCTACCGACATCAAGAGATGCGGTGACAAGTTAGGTTAACAAGCAAGATAGCGAGAGCTTCTTGGGATTAGAAGAGATTCTAGTCACTTGTTCCTGAGTGCACAATGTTGCTCACACCGATAGGTGGGGTGATTGTGGGTACTTGAGTCTTGATTAAACGGAGGACTATTATTGGTAAGATTTCATTGAAGCTCTATTGCTGCGACAATTCGTCTATACAATACCTTGCCGATGCATTCAGCATTGCGACTTAGCGAAATCAGTAATCCACTCTAATCCTTTACACTTGATCAAACCTTTACTTTTATGCATTCAAATTCTTAAAACTTCCACAACAATTGATTTATTTTCTGTTGCTTTGATAATTAACCTTGATTGCATTGACAATATTAATAATTTTAGTGTGTAGATCTGACTTAATTGTGCTGACATCTTTACTCACATTTCATCTAATTCCAGTATTAGTTGCTTCAAAATTTGAACATCAAGACCCCATTCCTGGTGGGATCGATATCCGATAGAATTTTTCTATCAATTATACTAGTATCGACGTGTGTCCGCTTGTGCAACTGCTGTGACGTTACAGATGCGATCAAGTTTTGGAGCCGATGTCGGGGAATTTCGTTTGTTTCATGTTGGCTTTTGTAGTTGCAATTAATTTTACTTTCTTAACTTCTAATCTCTACTAATCTGTTTCAATACTCTAGGTGTTTCATGTCCACAAGGAGAAATCCTAACTCTATTGTTAGTTTTGATCCAGAGCTTGAAAGGACATTAAGGAGGAAAAAGCAAGAACAAAGGAAAATGGTTGGAAATAACAATGATTTACCACCATTGCTGCCACAAAATGATGTTCCTCCAGTGCGGCCATAAGTTCTCAACAATGTACCACCACCGCCTCCACAAGTTGAACAAGTGCAAAATAGGACAATAAGAGATTTTGTTGTGCCTATACTTGATGATCTACAACCAGGGGTTGTGAGACCAACTATACAAGCTGGAAATTTTGAGCTGAAATCAGTAATGTTTCAGATGCTTAATTCAAATGGGCAATACTTTGGTTTGCCTCATGAAGACACAAGAGAACACTTAAAATCATTTCTGCTTATTTGTGCATCTTTTAGTCAACATGGTGTCCCTAATGATGCCTTGAGAATGCAGCTATTTCCTTATTCGTTGCAGGGTAAAGCAAGAACACGGGTTTTAAGTTTGCCAGCTAGATCCATTACATCTTGGAATACACTAGCAACATAGTTTGTTTTGTGTTTTAATCCGTCGACAATGAACGCAAGGTTGCGAAATGACATTACAGCATATCATCAGTTGGATGATGAGAACTTACATACAACATGGGAGCGTTATAAGACTCTAATTAGACATTTCCCAATGCATGGAATTTAACAAGAAACCCAGATTGAAATATTCTACAATGGATTGAATGCTCAGACAAGAAATCTTGTCGACGCATCTGCTAATGGTCCTCTGTCAGATTGCACCTACAATGAAGCTGTAAGAATTCTAGAGAGGATTGCACAAAACGATTACCAATATCCAATCTCTCGTTTTGCGCAGGTAAAGACTAACCCTGGTGTTCTTGAATTAGATGTTATTTCTGCTTTGAGTGCACAGGTATCCTCTTTGGCCAAAATTATAAAGAATATGAAGGGGACAAATGACATTAAACCTATCCAAGTGGCTCAATAGATGGATGTGCCGACATTTTCCTGTGAGATTTGCGGCAACAACCACAGTTACGAGGATTGCTCACAACATGCTGAAAATGCATTTTACATTAATAACATCAGAGGAGGTTCTTATGGTAACTCGTACAATAAACGCACTCAACAACCTTGGGGGAAGCAGAATGCTTTCACATTCAAATACAAAAATTCCTCAAATCAAGGGAGCTATAGACAAAGGAGTTACAACGACCATCAACAGCAGAATTTTAATCAGAATTCCTAGATACATTCGCATCCTGATCAATTACAAGTACATAACCAGATGCAACCACAATCGCAATGTAGCTACAATAGAATGCAATGCCACATATGCAAGGACACCATCAGTAATAGTAGCAGTTTTCTCAACAAAGGTCAGATCCTATGGCTGCTCTTGAAGCATTGATGCGAGAGCATATCACGCGGACTGAAGTGATAGTGCAAGGCAATTCTTCTTCTATCTGAGCATTGGAAGCCTAGCTAGGATAGTTGGCTTCTAATCTGAGTACACGGTCACCAGGTGCTCTACCTAGTGATACTAAGAACCCAACACAAAGAGGGAAGGAGCATTGTAAGGCCATCATGGTGCAAAGTGGAAAGCAAACGGCTGAACCAAGCAGTTCGAACCAAGACCATGTCGACTCATCTGAACCAACGTAATAAGGAGAAGTTGCAACTGAAGGAAATCAAGCAGAAATAAGTGAGGAGGAGCCAACTGTAGTGACATCTATGCCTACAATTTGCCCAACAAAGATGTCGACGTAATCGCCAGTGTTGATGCAACCGTACCACAACAACCCACTGTTATGATACCTTTGCCATTTCCGTAAAGATTTAAAGAGAAAGTCCATGATAAAGAGTATCAACAGTTTGTTTCTACTTTGAAACAATTACACATTAACATACCTCTTGTAGATGCTCTTGTGCAGATACCCAGTTATGGGAAACTTATGAAGGAGATACTATCAAAGAAGAAGAAATTGTTCGAAATCGAGACGATTGCGCTCACAGAGGGGTGCAACGTTGTGCTTACTAATAAGTTGTCACCTAAAATGAAAGACCATGTGTAACAGCCCGATTTTTAGTGGCGTCGAAAATAACAGTTTCGAGATCACAACTCCGATGAGTCAAGCTGTAAATTTATTTATTTTAAATATTTTTGATGATATATGCATCATATGAAATTATGATTTGAAAATTTCATAGAATAAATAGTTAATTGAATAGAAAGGACTAAATTATAAAAAAGATAAAAGTATAGATGTTTGAATTAGAAGGACCAAATGAATAAATTAACCAAAAGGGGTATTAGTTAGTGGATTGGTATGGTTTATATTAAGTGTAAATAGATTTAATTATTGTTAAAAATGGTTGATTAAAGCTTAATGATGAAAGTCTTAATATTTACAAAATTACCATTGACTATATATATAAATTAAAATAGAAAAAAATGAAAAAATTCATTATTTCTTCATCTTCTCCACGGCAAGGAAGAGAAAAACTAGGGTTTTCACATTCAATCTTTGAGCTTTGATTTGAGTAACTAAACCTTGATCGTTTTTAGTAATTTCTATGTTTTCGAGTCCGTATCAACTTAATCTAGCTTATGCAAGGACTAATTTGTGAATATGTCAAATGTTAGAAAACTTGCCATTGTTTAAATTGCTTGTTCTTGAAAGCTTTTGATGTATTTGAATATTTGATACTTGGGTTAAATCTTTTTGTGAAGTGATTTTTTTATGAAATTAGGGTTAAAGGACTAAAATATGAAAATGGTGAAATTACATGTATTTTTGTGAAAATAGATATGTGAATGGTTTAGATAGGTACCCAAGAGAATTCAGCTATGGTTAGTTGTGTGAGAGAATGATTATTTTGCATGTTTTGTGTTGAAAGGACTAGATTGAATAAAAGGAAACAATTAGGGGTAAAATCGTAAATTTTTGAAAAGGATTAAATTGTGTTGAATGACTAAATTATGTAACTAAATGTGAGAATTGAATGATTTGTGGATGTAGACTACGATCATACTACCGACTGTAGAAAAGGGAAATTAGCGGATTAGTCCCTAAAGTCTTTCCTGAACTGCAATCTAGTCCGTTAAGTTCGTAGTGTAAATCTTACTTAATATTCCTTGTATATGTAAATATTGTCAATGTACAACAATTCGAAAGAATTCGGTATTGAAGATGATCGAATAAATGAAATGCAAGAGATAGTAGGCTTTATGTCGTTGATATAGTACCGACATGATAGTTGGGGTACCGCATGTGTTACGAGTCCTTGACAGCTCGTGTGAGCAACATCGTGACTCAGAAAAGAGATATGGATCTTGTATGGATTACAAGTCCTACGATGGCTGGGACTTATGCTTTATGCATACTCTCGACAGCTCATGTGAATAGCATCGTTAGGAAACAGTTTACAGTACAGATAGACACCGTATCGATGGTTGGGGTATCGAATAGGTTACGAGTCCTTGATAGCTCGTGTGAGCAGCATCGAGTACTGGTAACAGAAAGTTATGAACAAGAAGAGAAGTTGTAAATACTCAAAGGGCAATGGAAACTACGTTGGCTCGAATGAGTCATTGTTGCTTATTACCATGTTAGTATTTCTTAATTATCGAACTTACTAAGCTATAAAGCTTACCACAGTATTATTGTTGTTTTGTAGATCGTTTTGTTGACTGAAGATCAGATCATCGTCCTCACCTAAAGTCACACTATCGTGGAGTTTATCGGTAGATTTTTCATCACTTGGTCTTATGACATGTACTAGGATGATATTAACTTTGATGTTGAACTAAAGATGTTGAAATCTTTCTATTTTGATTGTGTAAATGCATGAAGTACAACTTTAAAGTTTAAGCTTATGATGCTTGTAAAACTTAGCAGTTATGTATGTAGAGTGATGTTTAAATGCATAACTTGTCTTTGATATGTTAGACTTGTGTCTTAGAGTAATTCTTGAGTTTTTCATACATGTTTCGGTAGAACTTATACAGGTATCGGTAGAAGTACTAGGTAAGAGAGAGGTTGTTCTTTGACTTGAGTTGTATAGGATGATATTAACTTTGATGTTGAACTAAAGATGTTGAAATCTTGCTATTTTGATTGTGTAAATGCATGAAGTACAACTTATAAGTTTAAGCTTATGATGCTTGAAAAACTTAGAAGTTATGTATGTAGTGTGATGTTTAAATGCATAACTTGTGTTTGATATGTTAGACTTGTGTCTTAGAGTAATTCTTGAGTTTCTGCATACATGTTTCGGTAGAACTTATACAGGTATCGGTAGAAGTACAGGGTAAGAGAGAGGTTGTTCTTTGACTTGAGTTGTATTGTTAGAAATCTTACTTATATCGGTAGAGCTAGTATAAATACCGATAGATATTTGCACAGTTTCCAAATTGTTCACTGACTTGACTACTACCGATACTTGACCATCAGGTACCGATAGAAGTCTCCTAAATTATTGGATATGCCATTTTTACCTTTGATGAAATCGTGTTATGTTTAAATATTATTTTAAATTATGAGGAATGATTTTCGTATTGAATAGAGATGCAAACTTTCGGATATTTGTAAAAGATGAACAGTGTAAAATGAATAGAAAACATTGAAATCCTAACCGACAATGGTGCTCGGGATTTGGGTGTTACACCCTGGCAGCTTCACAATCCCATGCTCCATTGGGAATCATTATTTAGGTAAAGCTTTATGTGATTTGGGAGCTAGTATTAACCTTATGCCTTATCCACTTTTAAGAAGTTAGGAATAGAATCAATGAAGCCCACTGCGGTGACATTGCAACTTGCAGCCAGATCCTTAGCACAACCTAAATGCCAAATGTCCTTGTTCAAGTAGATAACCTTGTGTTTTCTATCGATTACATAATCCTTGATTACGAAGCAGACAAGGTGGTGCCTATTAGTCTAGGGTGACCATTTCTAGCAACGGGACGCACGCTTATCGACGTGTTCAAGGGAGAACTTATCATGCGTCATAACGATGAACATGTGACCTTCAGTATGTTCGAAGTATCCCCGTCCAAGAGTAAAGAGCAATGTCACCATATCGACATGCTAGATGAGATAATTCTGGAAGAATTCAATGCAAGGAGTTTTGCCGTCCTAGATAAAGATGCAGTGACATCCGTTGAGGAAATTCTAGCTGAATGTGGCCACAAAGAGGAGGTTAATAATTGTGAGCTGAGGCAGAATTATCACTTGGAATCTTTGGATTTGTCGAACAAGATAATCCCTATGTTTAAACCGTCAATTGAGCAAGCTCCTACCTTGGAGTTGAAGCCATTTCCAACACACCTAAAATATGTCTTTTTGGGTGGCAACGATACACTACCTGTAATTGTCAACGCATCCCTCGACACAACACAGGAAGATAAGCTCATCGCCATTTTGAAACAGCATAAGAGAGCCATAGCCTAGAACATTGCTGATATTAGAGGCATTAGTCCTTCTTTTTGCATGCCCAAAATCAAGTTGAAAGCTGAAGGGAAGCAATCCATTGAGCAACAGCGACGACTCAATGAGAAGATGAAAGAAGTAGTGAAGAAGGAAATTATCGAGTGGCTAGACGCGGGCATTATCTACCCCATTTCTAATAGCAATTGGGTGAGCCCCGTCCAATGTGTGCCCAAGAAAAGTGGTTTCATAGTTGTGAGCAATGACAAGAACGAGTTGATCCCTACTCGCATTGCGACTGGTTGGCGAGTATGCATGGATTATAGTCGACTAAATGCGACCACAAAGAAGGACCACTTCCCACTACCTTTCATTGACCAGATGCTAGATAGGCTAGCTGGTAAGGTATATTATTGCTTCCTAGATGGCTATTCTAGATACAACCAAATAGCCATTGTGCCAAAAGATCAAGCAAAGACTACATTCACATGCCCTTTTGGAACCTGATGGCGATCTTCTCGGACATGAGCGAGGACTCTCTAGAGGTATTCATGGATGATTTCTCTGTCTATGGACAGAATTTTAACTAATGCGCTGACAACTTGGAAGAAATTCTGAATAGATGCGAGGACACAAATCAATTTCTGAATTAGGAAAAATGTCACTTTATGGAAACTGAAGACATTGTCCTCGGTCATCCCATAACATGTCAGGGCATTGAGGTTGACAAAGAAAAGGTTGACATCATCGAGAAATTTCCACCACCCACCAATGTCAAGGGAGTAAGAGCTTTCTTGGACATGCTGGTTTCTACAAGAGATTCATCCGAGATTTTTCCAAGATTGCTAAACCGTTATTCTCATTGCTAGAGCAAAAAAAAAGTTTGTGTTTGATGACACCTGTCTGGACGCATTCATGACAATAAAGAAGTAGTTGGTACAACCTCCGATTGTCATCGCACCGGACTGGACGCAACTGTTTGAATTAATGTGTGACGCAAGTGACTTTGCTGTGGGAGTTGTACTAGGCCAACGTAAAGAAAAGGTATTTCATTCCATTTATTATGCTAGTAAAACTCTAACTGAAGCGCAGGTCAATTATACAACTACTGAGAAGGAGTTGCTAGCAGTAGTCTTTGCATTTAACAAGTTTCGCTCATACCTTGTCAGCACAAAGATTACAGTTTACATAGACCACTCTACATTGAGATACCTTTTTTGAGAAAAAAGATGCCAAACCTAGATTAATCCATTGGATCCTACTCCTACAAGAATTCGATGTTGAAATCAAGGATAGGAAAGGATCTGAAAATCAAGTAGCTGACCACTTATCTTGATTGGAAGTTGGAAGTGAAAATGGGAATAAAACCCAAATTGTCAATATATTCCAGACGAGCAGTTGTTCTTTGTCGACGCATCACCTTGGTATGTTGATGTAGTCAATTACCTTGTCTGTGAGAAGCTACCTTTGAGTGTTGTTGGTCACAAGAAAGTTAGATTCTTGCGCGACGCTATAAAATATCACTGCAATGAGCCATACTTATTCAAGGTATGCGCTGACAATATTATCCGTTACTGCGTTCCTGAAGAGGAGATGACTTCTATCCTGCGACATTGCCATGATGCTCCATATGGAGGCCATTTTGGTGGTGTAAGGACTACTGTAAAGGTCCTACAGTCAGGATTCTATTGTCCCACATTGTTTCAAGACGCCCACAACTTTGCACAGCAATGTGACAGATGTCAACGCACTGGTTCAATATCTCGATGCAACGAGATGATCTAACAGTCGATTATGGAAGTAAAGCTCTTCGATGTTTGGGGTATGGATTTCATGGGACCATTCCCTAACTCCTTTGAGAATGTGTACATTCTAGTTGCGATTGACTATGTCTCGAAGTGGATCGAGGCAATCATGGTGCCAAAAGATGATGCTCGAATGGTGTTGAAGTTCTTCCACACTTACATCCTTACGAGATTTGGAACACATAGAGCATTAATAAGGGATCAAGGTACTCATTTTCACAACCATCAAGTGGCGACAACATTAAAGAGATATAGTGTGAAGCATCATACCACCCACAAACCAATGGCCAAGCTGAAGTATCCAATCGTCAAATCAAAAGCATCCTTGAGAAGGTGGTTAATCCATCTAGAAGGGATTGCTCTTCGCAGCTACATGACGCATTATGGGCGCTTCCCACTGCTTATAAGACCCCGCTGGGAATGCCGCCGTATCAGTTAGTGTTTGGTAAGTCTTGTCACCTGCCAGTTGAGCTTGAACATAAAGCCATGTGGGCTATCAAGTAGGTGAATATAGATTATGATGCTGCTGGTAGGAAAAGATTGTTGGACATTGCTGAACTAGAAGAAATTCACCACAATGCCTATGTGAACACTGCAATATATAAAGAAAAGAACAAGAGATGGCACGACAACATCATCTTGCATCGACAATTTAGCCCTGGTTAGTTAGTGCTTTCGTTTAATTCACGATTAAAACTGCATCCAGGTAAATTGCGATCAAGATGGTCAGGCCCTTTCAAAGTTGTCGAAGCATCCTAGAGTGGTGTAATGCCAATTGAGAATCTGAAGGATGGACAACAGTTCAAGGTGAATGGCCAACGTCTGAAACACTACGTGAGCCCAAAAGTCAAGGAACCAAACGAGGCCATCGATCTGGTTACATTTAAATAATGTCGACGCATTTTCACCTTTTCTTTTATTTGTTTTACTTTTACTTGTTTCGTTTTAATTTCTTTGTAGGAATATAAAAATCGTCTTTTTGTCAATGGATCCAAAGCACAACTTGTCATTGCATTATGTGCTGACTCAGTAAAGCTTTTTCAACAAGAATCACGCCAATTGATTTCTCTCTTCTCCCAGCCGTTCGATCAGATGAAAAGGTACGATCTACAGCTTGGCATTTAATGGCTGCAGATTCAACGTTTCCCCAAGTTATTTACAATCATCATGAGTTTTACCAAGGCTAGGTTATAAAACTCTGTCGACTTCTCTTTCTCCATTCACAATAGCCATTGTTACTGCAACTTATTTTCCTCTTTGCTTTTGCTCTTATTTTTATTCTGTCAATCTAATCTTTTCTTTGCAAAGTTTCTATTAACTTTCTTCTCTAGCTATCATGGCCAAAACCAGAGGAGCAAAAAATCCTTCTAAAACCACCCCTTCAACTTTTGCCATAGTGGTTCAAACCATAACTCCACCACCATCAACAGGGTCGGTCTTATTTTTGTCAAAAGAAGCCAAAGACCATTATCAGAACGTGATGTTAAAACGGAATACCCATCCAGATCAAGGTCTGCAACAGTTCCTGCATCAAACTTTGGGGAAGCACGTCGCAAGGACAATAAGTCGTCTAGGATGGAAGTTCTTTTGTGAACACCCCGCTAGCTACTCCCCTACGATGGTAAGGGAATTCTATGCAAATCTTATCGATTCGGAGCAAGAGTTTATATTTGTGAGGGAAGGTCTAATCCCATGGAGTGCAACCCATATCAATTTTCTGCTTCAGATTTCTGAGAGGGTCGATGACCACTCTCCATTTGTGCATGAACTGACTAATGAGAGGGCTGCCCAAGTGTTGAGCGACCTGTGTGTTGACGGGGCTGTCTGGACAGGTAATGGACCATATAACTACACCATGCATCGGAGGTATCTCACAACCTTCAGTAAGGTGTGGTCCACTTCATAAGTAGTCGCATCCTGCTTTCTACGCACAGTAGTACGCGACATTGGATCGTATGTGCCTTCTGCACTCAATCTTACAGGGCCGTCACATTGATATTGGTGAAATCCTCCATGATCAAATAGCTGAAGCTGCTGCTAAACAAACTAGTATACTCCCCTTCCCTTCTTTGATAATGCTGTTCTGCAAATAGAAGGGCATTGTGTCTCGGGATGGCGAGAAAGTGTTAGAAAATAAAAGTCCCATCAATGATATATCAGTTGAAAGAATGACTTGAGGCTAAGAAACGCCAATTCTGAAAGAAGCACCACAAAAGAAGGATAAGGGAAAAGGGAAGAAGAAGGAAAAACAGGCTGATGCACCCACAAATCCCCAATTGGAAAAGAGGCTGGCTATTAAGGAAGCTCATCTTGATCGCATTGACACACGCACTATCCACACTATCGGCGTATTAGAATATATGGATTACAAACAACATATTTTCTATGCGTATACAAAAGCCTGGAATGAGACAATTATCGACGCATTACGCAACATGAGTCTTAGTCCGCTGCCAGACTTCCAACCTTCCCTTCTATTTTTTGCCAAATGCAAGCCTCATCCTCTGACCAGCCTACTCTTGATGGTAGGCCTACCCATGGCCCAAAAAGAATTCATATCTCTGATGATGAAGAGCAAGAAGGGCACTCTAATGCTGAGGGAGATCTCTACCAGAATATCGCCAATCTATTTGAAGACGAGTTCTCAAACAGTCTCGATGCAAACATGGTAGAGCAGGAGGCTACGATTGAGGAAGTGATTACCTCGATTGTACCCATGGGTGTAATCGCAATGGAAGGCGCTAACATTGCCACAACTGAGCAAGAACAACCTGTGGATAAGCAGTGGAAGAAGATGACCAAGAGAAAGAGAATGAAGAAGAAGAAGAAGAGAATGCACTGAAGGACCCTATAGAGGTGCAAAAAGAAAGCAAGGAAGATGCCCCGATAGATATCACTGAGGATATTGTCGGCACACTTGTGAGTGTGGGGGCATCTAGTAGTGACGAGGCTTCACCTGATTCGAGTCGGGCTGAGGTAGTTACAAGCAGCATTGAGGAGATTCATCCTCTTGTCATTATGCCATATGTAGCACCATTAGCTGAAATCCACCCATCTGAGGTAACTATCGATGAGGTCATCACCCAACTAGCTGAAGAGGAGCAATTTGCAGATCCGGTTGGTTCGAAGGATAAGAAAAGAAAGAAGCGCAAGGACAAAAATAAGAAACGTAAAGACGATGGCGAGCATCCAAAGAAGAAGAAAAAGAAGATAAAAGCAGCCTCTGCCTCTGCTACTGAGGAATGAGTTAGTACAATTCTCTGTAGATAGTTTGCATGGATCTTTATTGTCATTGCATTTTTATTTTGTCATTGCATTTTTTTTTGTTAATTTAGTTGCATTGTCGTTGCATTTCTATTATATTTGTATAAGTATTGTTAGTGCATTGGGGACAATGCAGACATGAAGTTTGGAGGGATATTGTGAAATGGAAATGCAATTACACCCACATCTTTGAATTTTACATGTTTCTTTTGTTAATGAAAATATGCAAAATTTCAACAAAAATGTGACCACAATTTTTATTTTTATGTGTAAATCTTGAATTGTTTGGGATACTGATGTGAAAATTGGATGAATATGAATTAATAGTGAGTCTTCTATTTTTGAATGAATGATTGGAATTGCTTAAGTAATAAATGGATAGTGTGAATGTTTGAATCTTGAACTAATTTACCAATTGCAGCGACATTGTATTAATAAAAGGCATTCCAATGTGAGTGCATTGTGACTTTTCAAGGGAGAACACTCTGATTCAGGCTTTAGAAAAATCATCTAGCAAAAGGTTGTCACTGCAAAAGTGTGTGTCAGCGCAAGTACATACCTCCTGGGGGTTTGTTGCACCCCATCGTTACTGCCCAAGAACAAAGGTAGAGTAATGCAATGACATCTCTCAGTCACTTAAAAAGAAAAATGAGAAAAAGAAAAAAAAAAAGAAAAAGAAGAAAAAAAAATTATGTTTGTTATAAATGTTGTATTGGTTCAAGGAAGATTAAGATTCAATGCATGATACTAACATTAATGAAGTTGCAGTTTTAATTATTCATACCTATAAATTGTTGGTGCATTGTTCAATCATGTGAATACAATTTGTGCATTAGGATTTTAGAAAATTCAAGTTGCGAGAATAATGATTGCAGTGACATGTTTGCTTGTGACTTTGCTAATTTTTGTTTACTTGAGGACAAGTAAAAACTCAAGTTTGGGGGTGTGATTGCATTACAAATGACATATATTTCCTCCATAAATTGATGTTTTAATTGTCTCTTTTGTATCGTATTTAGCATGCATTGTAAACATTTCATACTTAGTTTTTATATTTTCCAACTCATTATAGTTTGGTTTAAATTCCTGTTATTTTTACATCTTTTGTGTACTAATGTCGCTACAAGCAGGCTATATATTACGCCTTAGAATTGTCAGTGCAGGAACTCATATCAGATGATTAATGCTGGAAGAAGAATGCTGCCACAAGATTAGCTTGAAATTGCTACCAGAGATGTCACCGCATAAAAACCTGAGCTTTGGATAAGTGAACTCAAGCTGAAAATACAACTGGAAGCACTAGCGCAAGAAAATCACACGTTTTCACCGTAATTGACGATTTCAGATCGAGCCCAGTAATGTAGTGACAACCTGCAGATCTTTGAAGAACACATTAAATCTGCGTGAGTGCACAGTTGTACTGTAACTAACTTTGACAGCTACAAATTGGATCTGGATCTGAGAATGGAGGATGAAACCTCTAACTTTTAAAGCCTATAAATAGAGGAAAGAAGATGGAAGAAATCATCAAGAGGTGGAGGAATTAAATACTGCAATTATTGTGTGTTTTTGAGATTTAAACTAGAAAACGGTGAGCTGATGGAGAAAAGGAGCAACCACTTCTGACGAGAGGTGCTTGATGTAAGGCAAGAGGAGCGGTTGAGGAATAGTCCTAGTAGTCTAAAGATAGTAAGCTTTGATTGTATTCATTGACTCCTCTTTTATGTTGATGAATTTTAATGACATTTGAATGAATATGAGAGTATCTTTCATTGTTAGATTGTTTTGATTCTTATTTAATGTTTTTCATCTATTTATTCTTGGATCTAACTACATCAAACACGAGAGTGTATTTGCAGTCTACCGACATTGAGAGATGTGGTGACAAGTTATGTTAACAAGCAAGACAGCAAGAGTTGCTTGGGATTAGAAGAGATTCTAGTCACTTGTTCTTGAGTGCACAACGTTGCTCACACCGAGAGATGGGGTGATTTTGGGTACTTGAGTCTTGATTAAATGGAGGACTGTTATTGGTAAGATTTCATTGGAGCTCTATTGCTACGACAATTCGTCTATACAATACCTTGTCGATGCATCCAGTGTTTCGACTTAACAAAATCAGTGATCCACTCCAATCCTTTACACTTGATCAAACCTTTACTTTTATGCATTTAAATTCTTAAAACTTCCACAAAAATTAATTTATTTTCTGTTGCTTTGACAAATAACCTTGATTACATTGACAATATTAACAATTTTAGTGTGTAGATCTGACTTAATTGCGCTGACATCTTTACTCACATTTCATCTAATTCCAATATTAGTTGCTTCGACATCTGAACATCAAGACCCCATTCCTTGTGGGATTGATATCCCATAGAATTGTTCTATCAACTATACTTGCATCGACGTGTGTCTGCTTGCACAACTGCTGTGACGTTACAGACGCGATCAATATGGTGCTACAAAATTTGTTAGATTAGAAGGAGTTGATCCGTTAGCAGTTGAAATATGGATGGAATCAACAACTCGGGTTCTTCAACAACTAGAGTGCACTTCCTGAGAGAGTGTTATTTGTGTTATTTCACTACTACAAGAGGAAGCGTACACAAATTATTATATGGCACGTTCCCGTGGAAGTTGTGGATTGCAAGTTCTTTTAGGTAGAGTTTCAAAAGATGTCAGGGAATTATATCTTTAGGATAGAAAACAAGAATTTCTTTAGTTGAAGCAAGGAGGTTTATTTGTGGTAGATTATGAATGAGAGTATATGCGACTCAGCAAGTTTGCGATGGAACTTGTCCCTACAGGCGAATCAAGTTATAATTGTTTCTCACGTGGAATGTGAGATGAAATTAGAACTTAATTAGTTGTATTGAAGATTAGAGAGTTTGTGGATTTCTCAGAATGGACAAAAATTGTAACACCCAAATCTCGTATTTCGTTATCGGAATAGGGATTACAGAGAGTTACCACACAGATCAGAATATTTTCATAACATACAATATTTAAATATTAATCTAATTTCTTTAAATTTAGATATAATTCGAAATAATATTTTTTACGAATTTAAATCGGGTCCTCGAGGCCCTTCAAACAGTTTACGAACAATCAGGGACCAATTTGAAACAAATCATGTAACATCAAAAACCCGTAACCATCATCGATTCAAGGTTTCAAGGTCTAATAGACCTTTACAATTATAAACACTTACAAATTAACCATGATTCATGCCAATCCATTTAACATGTCCAAAATAAACTCTATTTGTTCTTACATAATCATTACAAACATTTCAGCCAATTAGAGAGTCATTTGAATTACACTAGAGTTCAAATGAAATCAAAAGTTTTATTCAATAGGGGGTCACAGTGCCGTGTGTCTCAAACACACAGCCGTGAGCCTCTACATACACACTCGTGCCTCAAACCATGTACCAAACCATGTGCATGCTCAAAGTACAAGCACACGACCATGTCACAAACCATGTGACAAGTCGTGTGTCCATACGAATTATCACCACATGCCCGTGTGAAACACCGTGTACTGAGCCGTGTGTCATTACGAAATAGGGCTACACAGCCATGTCATAGCCTGTGTGTAGCCCGTGTAAAACCTACCCCTAACATTCAGGGCACACACCCATGTGGGTCGCCTATGAGCAAGCTGTGTACACCTTCGAAAGACCTAAAAATTTATTTCAAAAATTTACCTAACTCTCTAGGTTCACATCACATTCAACCATTAATACTTTAGTTTCATTCATACTCAGTTTACATAGGCATCATAAACTTCCACACACAAATCTAATCTATTTTCCAATACAATAACATATTACCAATTCATTTCATAACTTTTATATGAGATACTCATTTCAACACAAAATGGCTTCCAATTCACATACAAGCATCAACCATCTTAATATTTTTCAACTAGACATTTGGCTAATATAATTCATTTATTTTAGCACACAAGTATTTCAAAACAACATTCATCTTAGTACATGTCATATAAGCCAGGTGATATAAAAACTACCGAAGAAGCTCCTGGGATAGTGTGATTCTTCAAGAGGACCCATTCTTCCAACAACAAAATGAGATCTACAAGTAAGCTTACATAGCTTAGTAAGCTTACATAGCTTAGTAAGTTCACATAATGGGTAAATCTTACCAAAATTAATGGTTCAAATAATACAAGGGTACAATTGGGATAACTTGATTCGATCATGACAGAATACGATTAATCGTGGTCGTTGCAGGATGTAGCTCATTCGAGTCCAGAATAGAGTATTGCTTATTTGAGCTTAGAATATATTACCACTCCTACGAGCCAAAAACAGAATAATGCTCCTTTCGAGCCAAAAATAGAATAATTTTCTTTTCGAGCCAGAGTCCAAAATATTGCTGTTATGAGCCAGAAATAGAATATCACTCTTATGAGCCAGAAACAGAATATCTCTCTTACGAGCCTGAAACAGAATATCGCTCTTACGAGCCAGAAACAGAATATCTATTAAACCTTCAACTATGATTGAATTTTCCAAGAATAATTCTAAGATAAATATAATTAGCAACATCAAAATTTAAAAATTATAGTACGAACTTATTGAACTGATTTGTAGCAATCGTAAAATTATAAGGACTACTCCGCTACTTTATCTTTTCCTCAGTTATCAACATGTTCTTGATCTAAAATAATAATTCCCTTCAATTAATTGATTTCAACAGTAAAATTAACTCATTTTATGCAATTAAGTATTTTTGATATTTTTACAAAATTATCCTTAACTTCTCACTTTTATTCGATTTAGTCCCTAACTCAAAACATGCAAGTTAACCATTTTATTTCAACTTTTAGCTTAGCCGAATGTTTAACTACCTTTGTACAGCCCACTTTTGCAATTATTTCACCTTAAGTCTTGCAAATTTATCACTTTAACATTTTAGTCCCTTAAACATTAAATCAGCAAAACTACTTTACAAAATAATCAAATCTAACCACCAAGCTTGTTAGTCTTCCATAAATGTTCAAGAAACAAATCATTCATCAATGGCAAAATTTATAACATTTGAAAGTTCACAAATTAATCCTCGGGCTAGCTAGATTAAGCTAATACGAGCTCAAAAACATAAAAATTTCTAAAAACGGGCAAAGTTTACCTATCTAATTTGAAGCCCTAAGCTCAGTCAAATTTCTTCTCTTCTCCTATGTCTGAATCGTGTTTCAATTCCTTAATGAGGAAGATGATTCTTTCCTTTTTGCTTTGTTTATAATATTTATTTCTTTATTTACCAATTTACCCTCCATAAATTTATCAGTTTTCACACAATTAAACACTCAAAACCATCCACTAAGTATTCAAATGGTATATTTACCATTTGAATCCCTTACCTTGCCTTCCCTATCCCAATTAGCATATTCCATTAATAGAAATAAACTTTTATAGTTTTACGATTTAGTCTTTTTTACTTAATTAACTATCTAAACAATAAAATTGCATAACCAAATTTTAATACGATACTAATGATCTCGTAAATATTAAATAATTAATATTTACATTTGACACGTCGAAGTGGTGGCCTCGAAATCACCATTTCCAACCATACTAAAAAATAGACTAATTAGTAAATCCTCATTTAATTAGGATTTAATCACAATTTACCACAATCTAGAGAATTTCACATCATTTCTATTATTAGGCCATTTAAGGAGGGTCCAATTACACAATTAATCCTTCAATTATATTAAATTCCAATCAAACAAACTTTATTTCAATTTAACCTTAAACTAATTAGGACTTAATGAATAAATAATCCAAAAGTTAGTGGATTCAATCATATCCACCACTTCTTGGACTTTTGACCATGGTTGAATTACCATTTTGGTCCCTTTACTATTTTTAATCAATAGTAATTAACTTTTACCTCTTTTACAATTTATTTTTTTCTTTAATTAAGAAATAAATCATCAAAATTACTCGACCAAACTTTAATTCACATATAATAAGACTCCGTAAATATTTAATAAAAATATTTATAGCCCTAAATTTCAAAAATGAGGTCTCGATACTTCATTTTCTAAAACCACTTGACTTTTGAACCAAATCACTTATACTAACTTTGAATTTAATAATTAAAATTCGCCAATACAGAATTCCATACGAAAATTATTTTTGACTCATATAATTTAAATACTCATTATATGAATTTACTCATCGAATTTATGGTCTCGAAACCACTATTTTCGACACTACTAAAAAACGGGATGTTATAGAAATGGTGGAACAATCTTTGGGCTTAAACAAGAAATCTGAACCTTCTCGTGTTACGAGAAAATGTTTCGGGACTCCTAATTCACATTCGGTACCAAAACAAATCAAAGAGTCACGGGAACATGGGAAGATAGTTGCAAGATTAGCTACATCAAATAGAGAGTGAGATCACCAGCCTATAGTTTCTGTTAACAGCGTAAAAGGGCAAAATAAAACCTCAGAGATGCCAAACTGTGAACATTTTGGAAAGAAGCACTAGGGAAAATGCTAGAAATTGGCAAAGGGGTTGTTTTCAATGTAGGTCATTGGAGCATTTCACTCGTGAGTGTCCGAAGAATGAGAATGATACACCTGATATTACATAGAGAGTTGTATCAACAGTTAGGGGTCGAGGGACGAGTAGAGGTGGAATAGTTTCGAGGAGTGGGTCAAGGAAAGAGAGCGAAATAGTTGCTCATCACCCTGGGGCTAGAGCGCCGACTCGTGCTTATGTGATGCGAACACGTGATGAGGGAGATGCTACCGATGTTGTAGCATGTAACAGTCCGCTTTTTAGTGTATCGAAAATAGTGGTTTTGGGACCACAAATTTGACAAAAAGATTTTGTAAATACTATTCTTTAATATTTACAAGTAAAATATAGTATTATAGTAAATGAATTGATAATTTTAGTTAATTGAATGATTAGTTAAGTTCAAGTGAGTTATCTCTAAAGTCAAGTGGTTTTAGAAAATAAGATATCGGGACCTCATTTCTACAAATTGACCCGTAAATATTTTATTAAATATTTACGGAGTGCATATATAAGTGTATCAAATTTTGATTAATAAATTTTGACGTATAGATAGCTAATTAAAGAACAAGGACTAAAATGTAAAAGGGTGTAAAAGTCAATTATTATTACTATTTTAGTGCCAATTGGATATTTAGATAATTTAGGATGGTTTATTATGGTAATTAAACCATCTCATATGTAGTGGATGGTAGGTGGATGAAAACTTGATTAAAAAACAAAATTAAAATATGAAATAATGGTAAACTTGTAATTAATGTAAAATTAAGTAAAAGAAATTGTAAAGAATAGTGTTGTCTTCTCCATTGTTTTTCTTTTGTGTTGGCCGAACCCCCATTGAAAAAATTGGGGAAGCTTTGGTTTGAATTCAAGCTTGCATTTAAGTGTTTCTTGGTTAATTTTTCATGAATTTTATGTTTTTGAGATCATTACAATTAGGTCCAACTAAATCATAACTTCGTTTTCAAAATTGTTAAATGTTTTAGAATGTACCATGGATGATTTTGAGTTGTTTTTTTAAAAGAATTTGATAGAATATTAAGCTTGGTTATTAAATAAGACTATTTTGTAAAGTAGTTTTTATTGATTTAATGTTTAAGAACTAAATTGTTGGAATGGTAAAATCTCAAGGTTTTATTGCGAAATTATAGTTTTTAGAGGGCTATATGGAGGCCTTTGATAATTGGCTAGCAAGGATTGTGTAAAAATATGGTTAATTTGTATGTTTGGGTTTAAGGATTAAATTGAATTAAATAAAAAAGTTTGAGGCAAATGTATAAAATTGTAAATAAGAAGTCATATGTATTAAATTGAACAGTATATGTGAAATTGGGACTAATAATTGAAATAAAATTATATTATAGATCAAGAACAAGTTGATAAGTGTGGCAAACGAAGATTTCGTAATAGTCCCTAGACTTTTGTCATTACTGCAATTTAGCCCTGGTAAGTTCGTAGTCCTTGAACTCGAACTCCATTTATTTATTTTAGATTATTTTAACTGTTACTTGATATATAATTATATTTATTTAAGTAATTAGCTAGTAGACTGAATGAGGAATTGTTGATTATGAAATTACGTATATATATTTGTCAGTTTACTCGACTAGCGCTGGGCGCAAATCGTTTTTGGTATATCCAACTAGTGCTGGGCGCACATTTAATTCCTTCAGTTTAACTGATTAGTGTTGGGCGCAAATCTTGTTGGTATATCCAACTAGTGCTGGGCACACATTTAATATCATCGGTTTATCGGACTAGTGCTGTGCGCAATCCATCGTCGGTTTATCCGACTAGTGCTGGGCACATATTTAATACCATCGATTTATCCGACTAGCGTTGGACGCAATCCATCGTCGATTTATTCGTCTAGTGCTGG
This sequence comes from Gossypioides kirkii, assembly GCA_005610355.1. Taxonomy (NCBI): domain Eukaryota; kingdom Viridiplantae; phylum Streptophyta; class Magnoliopsida; order Malvales; family Malvaceae; genus Gossypioides; species Gossypioides kirkii. The sequence continues at coordinate 39,273,007 of CP032247.1, read as the reverse complement.
GCATACATTTGATATCTTCGATTATCCGACTAACTCTGGGCGCATAACATTGTTACAATTTATCCATCAAGCACTGGGTGCTAATAATGGTATGATTGTTGATTACGCAAAATCAATTCATTGAATAAGATTGGCAAAAGAGTTATAATGGGAAGAATTGAGAATTGATAAATATATTCTTATAATATAGTATATTGTAATGAACATTATATGTGTATAAATGCTTAAGCATATTTATGGTGTTAGTAGGTGGAAGATGTTATAATGTAACACTTGTTCATATGTGTGGTTAATCACATTAATGAGATGTAGATCAAATTAATGTTAAGTTCTTTTAGAAAGGGTTATCATGGTATATTTAGATATGTAAGCAAAAACTAATGTGGTTTGTGAATTTGTGTCTGGTTATCAGGAATTATAAATCATCTCTTTGAATTGGATTTATGTATAATGATAAGCTTGTGCATATATGTATATGTATGGAAGCATGGATTGCATTAGTTTGAGCCATTGTGTATATTGAGTTATATGAGATGAATGTTTTGATTAATATAGCTTGATAATGAATATTAATGACTTGGTATAATTATATGCTTCATATGTTTATAAATATATTATCTAGTTAGGTTTGTTGTGTGTTTAGAGAATCAAATGGTTATATGAGTATTTTCCGAGTATTCGAGGTTGTTACATTTGGTTCAATGGGTAAATAAAGCTTTAAAGGGTATGTGATTACATTAAATGAACTATGATTTTTGAGTAATGATATGAATTATGATGAAATGTATAATTGAAAGGAAAAGAGGATTTAGTATATAGGAATGGAAAGTTGGCCTATGACATAATGAATTTATGCATGGTTGTTTAATTTAAAATGTTCTGTATCCCCCTAAACCCGGCCCAAAAGATACGAACGGATATAGAGGATTATTTAAGTAATTTACCCACACTCTGTCTTGACAACTCAAACTTATCCTCAGAAATACATATAAATATTCATAAATAAAACTTTAAATCTATAATTAATAATAAAATAAATTAATTAAACCTCAAAGAACAAAATACCAAAAATTCCCAAAACAAATTATATTTACAACCCAAAATAATAATAATAATAATAATAAAATAGAATAGAATATTCTAAATTTTGTAATTAAGCCTCCGGGTACCAAGTCACATAATATCCGAAAACCTGAAATGAAACTGTGGAGGTATGAGCTATAAAGCCCAGTGTGTCTCTAAAGTAAATACAACCTAATGCTAGAATACATCAACATATCAATTTTAAACACGAAAGAGTAACCACAAATCATACTGCACACACAAGCACAATGCAATGTACCCATACTCCATCACACCAACACAATGAAAAGGTTCCCCAGAACCCTTTCCCAGCCAACGTCACCAATCGCAGTGTGGTTTTAGTATCAACCTTAAAAGGAATGATAACCACTTCTTCCACCTTACACTCTCACCCCATGAACACACAATGGTATGATCACATGCTTATCAGATATTCATATTTTTCCCAATCTCAAGCTCAATTAATATTGCACATATCACAACCCCTGTAAGCATAGTACATTAATTATCTGTCACATGCTCAATGTAAAATTATAAATGTATGCATGACACTAGCATCATACACTTGCACAACTTAATTAATCATACCATTAATTATTTTTATCACAGCACAATCATCTCAATCAGCATAAAATCACATAACCTCAGTATCATCACAAACATTAGAGTAAATTACAATTAGAAACACACCTCGAGCAATTAAAACTCTAGCGACGAGGAGGTCGTCCACCACGCACAGTACGAGTTCCCAGTCTAACGGAATTAGATCCTATGAATACAACTAAAAATTATTACAACCTAGCGACCACTTAAACACAAAATTAAACTAAAATAACTTACGAGTAGCTCACGGAACCGATGCAGGAACGGGTTGAATAGTTGGAGGAGGTAAATCGTCTGCCTCGGACTCGTGATCACCTAAATACGAATACTTAATATCAGTACCACTCAAATTAAAACTCTAAAATAATTTAAAGTACACAATTTAAATTAAGACATCAAAAATGAGACTTTCAGGTCGAAATTTGGCAAAACGGACAGCGGAAACGGACTCAAGACGTCGAAAAATGGCAGGATAGGGTTTTTCGAAAAAGTCAACGGTCAACGGTCAAAGGCAACGGTCAACGGTCAAAGTCAACGATCAATGGTCAATGGTCAATCAACACCGGTCAACGGTCGATCAACGTCGGTCAACGCCAGTCAACATCGGTCAATGGTTTGACTTGGTTTGGGTTGAACTTGGTTCATTTGGTTTGGTTCAAATGGGTTTGGTTTAAATGAATTTAGGTTTGGTTTAAATGAATGTGGGTTTGGTTTAAATAGAATTTGGGCTTAATGGGTTTTTTAAGAAAATAAAGTTATTGGGTTGGTTTGGGTAATAAGGGATTGGATAAAGTTTGGCAAAAGAATTGGGCCACCAGATTTGCAACAATGCCCACAAAGAAGCAAGGCAAAAATTAAGGGCTGCAACAACCCCCATTTTCCCGATTCCGATGCCGCCCACTCCCCGACTTCGCAAGGGACGTCCGACCACCATGAACAACACACCAACAACTCCAAATCTAAGCACCTTCTTCCAAATCTAAGCACCTTCTTCCATGGAGACACTTTCAAGAACACCTCGTCTCCAACATTGAACTCAATATCTCGATGCTTCAAGTCCACATAAGACTTCTGTCGGTCAAAAGGAACCTTAAGTCTCTCACGAATCAACTTAACCGTTTCCTTAGACTCGCGAACAAGATCTGGTCCCACCAATCGATGCTCCGTCAACTCAGTCTAACCGATAGGAGTACGACACTTGTGCCCATATAAAGCCTCATAAGGAGCCATCTTAATACTGGTTTGATAGCTGTTATTGTAAGCAAACTCAGCCAGTGGTAAGAAATCCTCCCAACTCCCCTAATACTCAATCACACAACCCCTCAACATATCCTCCAAGACTTGGATCACCCGTTCAGATTGACCATCAGTCTGCGGATGGTAAGCAGTGCTGAAGTTTAACCGAGTTCCCAAAGCACGGTGTAACGATTCCCAAAATCTCGAAGTAAACCTCGGATCTCGATCAGAGATGATGGATAACGGTACCCCATGAAGACGAACTATCTCCGAGATGTAAAGCCGAGCTAACTTACTCAAGGGATAATCAACCTTTACCGGAATGAAATGCGCAGTCTTAGTGAGTCGGTCCACAACCACCCACACAGAGTCTTTCTTGGACGGTGTTAAGGGCAAACCACTCACAAAGTCCATAGTCACCCTTTCCCACTTCCACTAAGGAATCTCAATCGGTTGTAGTAACCCCGAAGGACACTGATGCTCGGCCTTAACTTTCTGGCACGTCAGACACTTTGACACAAAATCCACCACATCCCTTTTCAAACCCTTCCACCAATACCTGTCACGAAGGTTTTTATACATCTTATCTCCGCCAGGATGCATGGAATAAGGGCTATCATGAGCCTCACGGAGAATAGTCTGCTTAATCTCAGAATTCCTCGGAACACAGTACCGACCCCGGAAACATAATAACCCATTCTGATCCACGACGAAATCTACAGACGTACCCTCTATTGCCTCCCTCATACGGTGCTCTAGATAAGGATCATTGGCTTGCTCAGACTTAATCTCTGAGAGTAAAGTAGGAATAACTCAGAGTTCAGCCAAAAGACTGCCATCCTCAAACAAACTCATCTTGGCAAACAATGCCCTCAACTCAGTTATAGCACTACGACTTAAGGCATCGGCAACCACATTAGCCTTACCAAGGTGATACTCAATCTCACAGTCATAGTCCTTAAGTAACTCCAACCAACGATGTTGCCTCAAGTTAAGCTCCTTCTGAGTAAGCAAGTACTTCAAGCTCTTATGATCAGTGAAGATATAACACTTCTCCCCATAAAGATAATGCCTCCAAATTTTAAGAGCGAAGATCACCGCAACAAGCTCGAGATCGTGAGTAGGGTAGTTAATCTCATACGGTTTCAACTGATGAGAGGCATAAGCCACAACCTTTTCCTCTTGCATTAACACACATCCCAATCCAGTGCGAGAAGCATCACTGTAAATCGTGTAAGCTTTCCCCGACTCAGGTTGGATCAGAACTGGTGCTTGAGTCAACACAGACTTTAGTTTCTCAAAACTAGCCTCTTGAGCCTCAGTCCAAATAAATGGAACACTCTTCCTCAGAAGCTTAGTCAGAGGTGCCGCAATAATTGAAAATCCTTCAACAAACCTCCGATAATAACCAGCCAAACCCAAGAAACTACGAATTTCAGAAACATTCTTAGGTTGCTTCCAACCCATAACAGCCTCAATCTTCTTTGGATCCACACGAGTACCCTCAGTAGAAACAATATGACCCAAAAACATCACCTCCGACAGCCAAAGTTCGCACTTGCTGAACTTAGCAAAAAGCTGCTTCTCTCTCAAAGTTTGCAGAACCACCCTGAGATACTCTTCATGCTCCGCCTCAGACTTAGAGTATACCAGAATGTCATCTATGAACACCACCACAAATTGATCCAAGTAGGGTTGAAACACCCTATTCATCATGTCCATAAAAGCAGCAGGGGCATTAGTTAACCCAAAAGGCATTACCAAGAACTCATAAAGCCCATAGCGAGTTCGAAAAGCTGTCTTGAACACATCTGCATCTTTTACCCTGAGCTGATAGTACCCAGACCTCAAATCAATCTTAGAAAACACGGTAGCTCCATGAAACTGATCAAATAGGTCATCAATACGAGGTAAGGGGTACTTATTCTTAATCGTTAGCTTATTCAGCTTTCGATAGTCGATGCACAACCGAAGTGTTCCATCCTTCTTTTTCACAAACAGAACCGGAGCTCCCCAAGGTGAAACACTCGGTCGAATAAAACCCCTATCCAACAGCTCTTGCAACTGCACCTTCAACTCTTTGAGTTCCTTAGGTGCCATTTTATAAGGTGCCATAGACACAGGAGTCGTTCCAGGATAGACCTCTATGCCAAACTCAACCTCATCACGCTTAGGTGGCACCCTAGGTAATTCTTCTGGAAACACATCAGAAAAGTCTTTCACCACTCGAATTTTATCAATCCCAGATTCAGATTGCCTTGAATCCAGAATATAAGCCAAATAAGCAATGGACCCCTTTCTAATCAACTTTTCGGCTTTAAGAGCTGAGATCACATTGGACAAAAACCCTCTACGCTCACCAATCAGGGTTATCTGTCGATCATCCGAAGTTCTCAGAGTTGCCCTTTTCTTCTCATAATCCAAATTGACTCGGTGCTTTGAAAGCCAGTCCATACCCAGTATAAGGTCAAATTCATTGAAAGGCAACTCCAATAAATCAGCAGAAAAGATTTCCCCTTGAATCTCCAAAGGACAGTTACGGTATATTTTAGTGACCTCCACAGAGTTACCCACCGGACTTTGAACAATTACTACAGACTCAACATTCTCAGAAGTAATCTTAAGACCCCAAGACACAGCAGTAGCCACATAGGAATGGGTCGAACCATTATCAAGCAAAGCAAAATATGGAATGGAATGAACGGAAAAGTACCTGCTATCACATCGGGCTCATCCCGATCCTCATATCTTCTAGTAGCATAAACCAACTCAGGATGTCTCGCCCCAGATCTAGAAATGCCTCCACTCTGAACCGGTCTACCTCTAGCAGCTGAACCCAAAGTAATCGGTCCGACCTACCTTCTGCCCCTAAAAGGAGTCTGAACCGAAGCCTGAGTCTGACTCTGCATAAACGATCCAGTAGGAGGGTGGGGACAATCTTTAAAAAAATGCTCCTGTGATCCACATCTAAAACAAGCCCCAATTTTCCTCCAATATTCACCCCCATGCCTTTTATTGCAGTAAGAACATAGATGCATGGGATGAGGTCCAAAAGAACCACCAACACTACCTGTCGGAACTGTCGAAACTGTAGGTCTCACCCTCGGATAACTAGGCTGAGCTGTCTCCTCCCTAGGTCTTTTAACAGAAAGTCCACCCGTAACTGGCTGAACTGAAGCACCCACTGTCTTCTTGCTACGCTCTTTGTCCTGAATCCGCTGAGCCTTAGTACAAGCCTCCAAACTCTCGACTGATCTAGCTCGACTAACCAGGTCACTAAATACCCTATCATGATGCATGTTGACCCCAGCCTGAAGTGAAAGTCGTAGTCCCTTCCTAAACCAGTCACATTTCTCTTTTTCATTTCTTACAAGCCCAGATGCATATCGAACCAACCTCAAAAACTCTATCTCATAATCGTTAACGGACATGTCCCCCTGTCTCAAGTTCATAAAATCCTCTCTGCACTTGTCGAGAAACTCTTCACCGACATAACGATCCTGAAACGCCTTCCTGAAAAATTCCCATGTAACCTGACCAGTAGGAGTAGACTCTTCCACAGTGTCCCACCAATTTTGAGCCTCACCCCTCAGTAAAGAAACAATAGCTCTAACTTTCTGTCCAGTAGGGTAGTTCATCTCTATAAATAACCTCTATAAATCCTTCAACCAATACTCAGCAACTAAAGGATCTGTACCAGTCCTACCCTCAAACACTTTCATCACAACAGCGATAAAATCAGCAGAAATGGGCCTCCTCGGACCCTCAGAATGATCCCCAGTGGATCCCCGAAGCAATCTCAGTAACTCTCGATTAACCGTGGCACTGTCCAACTCCACAGTCTCACTATCCCCTGTATTAGGCACATCCTCAACAGGAGTCTCCTCAGCTGGTATATCTCCACCAACAGCTGGTTGTCCCTCAGTACCCATGGGTAGCTCATCCTCAGTAACGTGAGGCAACTCATCTACATTTGCCTCAGGCTCGAACATAGGGGTAGGGTCACTAACGGCCCTAGCAGTACGGCCCCGGCCTCGACCTTGGCCGCGACCAATCGTAAGTCTAGCACTCCTACGTGGTGGCATACTATTTATCTACATTAACAAGAGTACTAAAGTAAGAATCGGTACCGGAGGTTTAGAATAAATCGCATGTATATATATAACATAAATTATAAAAACTCGTCAATTTATCTAAAATCCCTATTTAACCCCCAAAAATTTTCAAAAACAAGCCTGGAGAGCTTCACAGTCCATGGGTTGAACTTGACTCTGATACCACTAAATGTAACCCCCTAAACCCGGTCCAAAAGATACGAACAGATCTAGAGGATTATTTAAGTAATTTACCCACACTCTGTCTTGACAACTCAAACTCATCCTCAGAAATACATATAAATATTCATAAATAAAACTTTAAATCTATAATTAATAATAAAATAAATTAATTAAACCTCAAAGAACAAAATACCAAAAATTCCCAAAACAAATTATATTTACATCCCAAAATAATAATAATAATAATAATAATAAAATAGAATAGAATATTCTAAATTTTGTAATTAAGCCTCCGGGTACCAAGTCACCTAATATCCGAAAACCTGAAATGAAACTGTGGAGGTATGAGCTATAAAGCCCAGTGTGTCTCTAAAGTAAATACAACCTAATGCTAGAATACATCAACATATCAATTTTAAACACGAAAGAGTAACCACAAATCATACTGCACACACAAGCACAATGCAATGTACCCATACTCCATCACACCAACACAATGAAAAGGTTCCCCAGAACCCTTTCCCAGCCAACGTCACCAATCGCAGTGTGGTTTTAGTATCAACCTTAAAAGGAATGATAATCACTTCTTCCACCTTACACTCCCACCCCATGAACACACAATGGTATGATCACATGCTTATCAAATATTCGTATTTTTCCCAATCTCAAGCTCAATTAATATTGCACATTTCACAACCCCTGTAAGCATAGTACATTAATTATCTGTCACATGCTCAATGTAAAATTATAAATGTATGCATGACACTAGCATCATACACTTGCACAACTTAATTAATCATACCATTAATTATTTTTATCACAGCACAATCATCTCAATCAGCATAAAATCACATAACCTCAATATCATCACAAACATTAGAGTAAATTACAATTAGAAACACACCTCGAGCAATTAAAACTCTAGGGACGAGGAGGTCGTCCACCACGCACAGTACGAGTTCCCGGTCTAACGGAATTAGATCCTACGATACAACTAAAAATTATTACAACATAGCCACCACTTAAACACAAAATTAAACTAAAATAACTTACGAGTAGCTCTCGGAACCGATGAAGGAACGGGTTGAACAGTAGGAGGAGGTAAATCGTCTGCCTCGGACTCGTGATCACCTAAATACGAATACTTAATATCAGTACCACTCAAATTAAAACTCTAAAATAATTTAAAGTACACAATTTAAATTAAGACATCAAAAACGAGACTTTTGGGTGGAAATTTGGCAAAACGGATAGCGGAAACGGACTTAGGACGTCGAAAAATGGCAGGATAGGGTTTTTTGAAAAAGTTAACGGTCAACGGTCAAAGTCAACGGTTAACGGTCAAAGTCAACGGTCAACGGTCAACAATCAATCAACACCGGTCAACGGTCGGTCAACATCGATCAACGCCAGTCAACATCGGTCAATGGTTTGACTTGGTTTGGGTTGAACTTGGTTCATTTGGTTTGGTTCAAATGGGTTTGATTTAAATGAATTTGGGTTTGATTTAAATAGAATTTGGGCTTAATGGGTTTTTAAGGAAATAAAGTTATTGGGTTGGTTTGGGTAATAAGGGATTGGATAAAGTTTGGCAAAAGAATTGGGCCACCAGATTTGCAACAATGCCCACAAAGAAGCAAGGCAAAAATTAAGGGCTGCAACAACCCCCATTTTCCCGATTCCGGCGCCGCCCACTCCCCGACTTCGCAAGGGACGTCCGACCACCATAAACAACACACCAACAACTCCAAAACAGTCCACAATCATAATTTCCCAAACTTACTAAGGTTCTAAACGACGAAACGCAACGAAGCAAGGAGGAACAAAAGCCGAAAGTCCCTTGTTAACACGCACGAATGGCGACGGTAGATTTGAAGACTTAAAAGTGTGATTAAAAGAGGAAGAAAATAGAAAAGAAAAGAGAAAGAAATAAGAAATGGATGAGAAAAAGAAAAGAGAAAGGAAAGATGAGAGGCTTAAGGGAGAAGCAAAACGGCAGAGCCAAAAAATAAAGAAGAAAGGGTTCAAAAAGTGCAATTAAGGTGCTTAAATACCCAAACAATTTGGGTTATTTCACCAAGGGTCCATATAGTCTACTAGGGTTTCAAAAAATTAACCAAAAATTTAACACTTACCACACTTTAATCCCTAAACAAAATTCATAGGGTGTTACATGTTCGGTAAGTTAAGTTTCTTTTATACGAGATTACTAAGCATTATTTGCTTACATAATTATTTTTCTATGTTTTGTAGGTCATCGGAAAGCTCAAACGATTGGAATCAACGTTGGAGCATGATCACACTATCCATTGACTAATTTGGTAACTTTTGAATGATTTGGGCTAATGGCTATAAATGACATGTATATGGTTGTATGTTAATTTGATATGGTTCGAGCCCATGCTTAACTTACTCGTGTATATATATATATATTGAATTTAGTTGGTATATGCTTCTGTCTTTGACTTGTAAATGTATTTGGTATAAGTGCAATAGGGCTTGACATGGACATTTGGTATGTTTTGATTTTTCTTGTACCAACTTGTATATGTATATGTATATGTATATGTATGTGGTTTGGTTTGGATTGTTTATGTTTCAAATACATTTGAATATGGTCATTTTGGTTATTCCCAATTAGATTGGTAAGTTGAGATGTGATTTGTAATCTCGTTCATGAATGGTTTTGGTGTATGAAATGTGGTGCTTTTGAAGGGCACATTGGTTAGAACATATAGGATGGTTTTGGTGTATGAAATGTGATTTGTAAATGTTTAAGGTATGTTTTGGTCATATGAATGTGTGGGAGGAAGGAATGTTTTGGTGTGCAAGTATAGGTTATGAAATGGCTTGTTTTAAGGGCTTAAATGGCAGTAAACAACCTGGGACACGGGCTGTCACACGACTGTGTGCCTTACACAGTTGCTCCACACGGCCGTGTATCATTTTAATTTCAGGTGCAAGTTCCACACGGTCTGGCACATGACCTGAGATATGGTCGTGTGATCCAAATCAGTGAGTTACACGGGTTGAGACATGACCATGTGATCCAAATTAAAAAAGAAGTGTCAAATTCAGGTACCAAATAAAATAGGGTTAAATATAAAATTAGTACTTGAACTTGTCCACTTCTTCTAGATTGGTACCTATAGTTTTTTTTGTCCCAGATTGGAACTCGAACTTTTTTTCCGTCCACTGATTTGGTACCTGAGTCTAACACCGTTAAATCTGAGACACGTGGTAGAATAGTGTTGTGACACGTGGCATACATGATGTCATGGTGACATCATAGTGATGTCATAATCTAAAAATAATAATAATAATAAACTTTTTCCCCTTTTTACATTTCTACCCCAACCCTCACCACCCCAGTTTTTCTATCATCCCTTCTTCTTCTTCTTCAAATCCCTAAACCATAAGTCATAATTTTTATCATATTATTAATTTTATTATTATTATTCACCGTAATCTTCAAGGAAAAAGAAAAGCCGACAACAACCGATGATTTTTTCATTTCTTCCTTGCTATTTGCCTAACTTTTTACAATCTTTCTAACATCCTTAGATTATATTGTTCTGATCATTAGTATCTTTTGGACAATCAAATTCAAGAATCCAAAAAAAAAATGCAAAAATGATGGAGGATCAAGTGGCTTACCTCTTGCAGAGGTATTGGGGGAACTACGTGATAGGCCTCAATAAAAAAGCTTTTAATATCAGTGTTTGGAAAGGTTTGTTGATATTTGTTTCTAGGGTTCTCTGTTTTTTTGTTTTGTTTTTTTAGTGTATAAAACTATTGATGGTCATTCATTATGGTTAATTTTCATATTTGTGCTTCATGTATTGGGTTTGAACGTTTATTTGCTTCATTGAATCATTTGGATACTTGGGTAGTTTGGGTTTTCGACTATAATTGAAGGTATGTAAGTGTTTTGATCCGATAAGGTTAAATAATAGAGATATAGTCAAGGCGAGTGTTGGTTTGGTTTGAATTAAATGTAATTTCTTTTTTGATTGGTATAGTGCTACTTGCTTAATTTTTAATTGGGTTTTTTTTTCTCAAGAAACAAACAGAAAAAACCAACCTTTTGGACTTAAGATAGAAAAGGTTTTCCATTATGCAGCTAGCCACTTCACAAAGTGCACCTTGTTAAATCCTTTCTTGAAGTAGATGCTCATCCGCCATGGTTAGCTCGGTAGAGTGGTAGGCGAAATCCATCTATCTTTATAGATATAGAGTAGGCGGCTAGTAAATTCTTACTCGTGTAGTGAGAAAAACTTATTCATGGCTTCATTTCTTTAGTTCAATCACGAGTTTAAGGTTTGCGATAGATGTTGCCTTTCCGATCTCAAATTGACTTTTTTTTTATTTTAGCAGATCTGTGCAAATAATCGAGTTTCTTATGTGTTTATAGCAGTCGACTTCCATGTACTAGCTTTGATGGTACAAGAATTCACCTCGAGTCACTTTTAACTGAGTTTTTTTTTCTCAAGAAACAAACAAAAAAATAGAAGAGAAAGGTTTTAAGGTTGAAGAAGAAGTTGGGTTGAGGGAGGAAGAAGAAAAAAGAAGGAAACAAAACGATAGAAAAAATTAGGGGAAGAAGAAGAAGGAATAAAAAAAATAGAAAAATAGCAAAATTAGGGGTGAGGGTGGGGGTAGAAAAGTCAAAAGGGAATTTTTTTTTAGATTATGACATCACTATAATATCATTTATATCACATGTCACAATGTTATTTTGTCACGTGTCTTAGACTTAATAGTGTTAAATTCATGTACTAAATTAGTAGATGGAAAAAAATTCGAGTATCAATTTAGGACAAAATACTATAAGTACCAATCTGAGAGAAATGGACAATTTCAAGTACTAATTTTATATTTAAGTAACATATTAAACCAAAATTTAAAAGGAAAGGAAAAAGGAAAATTAAAAGAAAAGTTTGGGCCAACCCGACTTGCCAGTAAACGGAGCCACGCTCCAGATCTAACAGGTAATTTCAAATCCCCAATACAAATTCTCTCTTTAACGAACGGCTATTTTTCCCTCACTGCATCGCCTTTCTTTCTTTTTCTTTTCAACCAAACAACAGAAAGAAAATAGCAAAAATGAAACATTTCATGTTACCAAGATACACAAACTTGAGAGATCCGATGGAGAATTCTTCTTCCCCAGACCCTACTCCTCCCAAATCCAAGCGAAACCATAAAAAATCTTCCAAAGAGAACACTCCGCCTCCAGATCCCAACTCCCAACTTTCCACCGCCTCCACCACCTCAATGGGTAAGAGCAAGTGTCCACTTCCCCCTCGTCCCCCTACCTCCAACCCTCTGAAACGCAAACTTTTCACTGAAACCCTCCCCGAAAACTCCGTCTCGGGAGCTTCCGATTCCGGTGTCAAGGTATTTCCTTTTTATAATTTTGAATTATTTGATTATTAGGTTCCAAAAATCTAAAAAAAAAAAACTTAGCTAATTTTCTTTCAAGGTGATTATACGGATGCGACCACCTATTAAAGAAGAGGAAGAAGGGGAAACGATTGTTCAGAAAATTACCGGTGATTCTTTAAGCATTAGTGGACAGACCTTCACGTTTGACTCAGTCGCCAACTCGGATGCAACTCAGGCACTAAGAAGCTTATTTTATTAATTTCCGCATGTTTAATTATTTATGAAATGGCCTGATTTTTGGAATTTTTAAATTTTTACTGCAGCTAGATATTTTCCAGCTCGTAGGAGCGCCTGTTGTTGAAAATTGTCTTGCTGGGTTCAATAGCTCCGTGTTTGCGTATGGTCAGGTACTTGCTTCTTCATTTTCTTTGATTTTTATGTTTGAATTACTTTTTTATTTGCTTTATAACCTTTCTCAATTTCTGGATCTGAATGATATGATTTCATTAGACTGGAAGTGGAAAGACTTATACGATTTGGGGTCCAGCTAATGCCTTGTTAGAAGAAAGTTTATCAAGTGATCAACAGGGCTTAACTCCTCGCGTGTTTCAGCGACTGTTTGCTCGCATTAATGAGGTAAAATTTTTGAATTTATGTTCATCAGTGAATTTGATGATTTTAATTATTGTTTTAAGATTGAACCATTTTCATTAGTTTGTGTTTTCACCTTTTTTATTCTATAGGAGCAAATTAAGCATGCTGATAAACAGCTCAAGTATCAGTGTCGCTGTTCTTTTCTTGAGGTACAGTTAAATGGCTTATTGTGATTCTTAGTTTTGACAAAATTGAACTGCTTAGATTTGTATTATTCTTGTTCCTTATCACTTGATTTCCAATTTCCTTTTGCAGATATATAATGAGCAAATAAAAGATTTATTGGATCCGAATCAAGGAAACCTGCAGGTATAATGGATAATTATTTAACTTTTCAATTGCCATTTTCATACCAGACGAAAAGATGGGGTTTTCTTATATTGTTTTATCATTTTCATCCAGATCAGAGAAGATGTAAAATCTGGTGTCTATGTTGAGAATTTGACAGAAGAGTATGTAAATTCGATGAGGGATGTGACTAAGCTATTGCTAAAGGTTTTCTTTTTTCCTTTCAGATTCTTATTTTTAATTGCTTTCTTGCTTGTAGACGCTCATGAAAAAAATCTTCAATTTTTATGTTTAGAATGCCAATGTTCAACTTTTTCTTCCGAGAAATAGAACACTTTTTATTCCAGTAAGCTTGATCGATTTATTCCAATAGATAAAAGTGAATCGGAAGCATGACTATTTGAATAAACCAATTTTTAAGGTGTTAAAATTACAAGCTGCTCTGGAATGTAGGGATTATCAAATAGAAGAACAGGTGCGACTAGTATCAATGCTGAAAGTTCTCGTTCACATAGTGTTTTTACTTGTGTTGTTGAATCTCGGTGCAAGGTAATAATTCTTTGAATTTCATGTGGTTAATTTTGTGTTTCTAATGTTTATGTTTGATCAAATATAACTCTTCCAGTTACGAATTGGTGGCATCAAATTACTAATTTTGCAGCTCTACAAAGAGGAATTTTCTCAAGTACAATGGCATTGCTTATTTGCTAATTTCTGTAAATAATAAACATACAAGGATCTAATGATCTGCACAACAATTGAAAAATATCTCCTATTTTTTGGGTTTCCTCTCTCAATTATTCTTGAGGGATTCAGAAGTACTATTTATTGTTACAGAGTGTGGCTGACGGTGTAAGTAGCTTTAAAACAAGCCGGATAAATTTTGTTGATCTAGCTGGCTCTGAGCGACAAAAGTTAACTGGTGCCGCAGGGGAGCGCTTAAAGGAGGCAGGCAATATTAACCGTTCACTCTCACAGCTTGGGTATGCTTTTTTCATCCTTTCCTTCCTAGCATCTTTACTTGAAAGTCTAGACTCTGGGTCGATTCTTATTTGACAGTTGGCAAAATATAGTACTGAACATGTCATCTTTACTGATGTAGGTTTCCAGTTACACTGAAAAGTATACAACAGTTGTTTTAATTGTGTAACAAGCTAGCACCTTTTTCTAATTTTACATAATATTTGGAGTTCAGGAACTTGATAAACATTCTTGCTGAAGTTTCCCAAACTGGAAAACAAAGGCATATCCCCTACAGAGACTCCAAGTTGACATTTTTATTGCAGGAATCTCTTGGTGGCAATGCAAAATTAGCAATGGTCTGTGCAGTTTCTCCAGCTCAAAGGTAAATAAGAAGACATCCTATTTTACTTAAGTTCCCCCCTAATTCTTTTTTCTTTTTGGAAGGGAAGTTTACACTAGTAATAATGCAGCTGTAAGAGTGAAACATTCAGCACACTCCGGTTTGCTCAGCGTGCAAAGGCAATCAAGAACAAGGCAGTTGTTAATGAAGTAAGGCAGGATGATGTAAAATTTCTACGTGAGGTGATTCGGCAGCTCAAGGTATATTCTCATAATCCCCCTCCCCCCCTCTAAAAAAATCAGTTATGCAATAATTGTGAATCTCACAAACATTGATGGAACCATACAGGATGAACTCCATCGAATGAAAGCTAATGGTAACAACCAAGCTGATCCAAATGCAGGTTATTCAACTGGATGGAATGCCCGCAGAAGCTTGAATTTGTTAAAATTTAGCCTCAATCATCCAAGGGTATTATCTCATGTTGATGAAGATGGCGACGAGGAGATGGAAATTGATGAGGAAGCTGTTGAGAATCTTTGTGCTCAAATAGGTCTGCGATCATCTGATATATATAACCATTCAAATGAAATGACCAAACTAGAGATAATTGAATCAGATTTCAGAAATGCCACGTCCGAGATTGGATGTACTAGTAATCCAGGGCCTAATGCATCTGAATGTGGCAAAGCACAAAATGTTGAGGATACTGATGCTCACATTGAAGATGAAATATCTGAAGAGCCTAAAACCTCTGAAATTATGCCTGTTGATTGTGTTGAACCTGCTACAAGACCCCCAAACATTATTCCTGCTCGTGGAAGTGTCCAAGAGAATCCAGGCTGTCTAACTATTGAAACAACTGATGGGATTCTTAAATCCCCAACATCAAGTGTCTCACCTGAAGTTAACCAGAGTACAAAGAGTTTGAGGACATCATCTGTGGTCGCTGCTTCACAGAAAGGTCTTAAGGATGATGGCCCAGAGGCTCTCACACCAACAGAACACTTGGCAGCTAGCCTCCATCGAGGTCTTGAGATTATTGGTCGGAGTTTAGCATTGAGGAGATCATATCACTTTTCATTAAAACCTGCTGATTCCCAGCCAACCATTGCTGCTTTCAAAGTTGATGTTGGAATTCAAACTTTCCCTCAAGATTATGAGATTCAAGGAGAAGAACCGCTAGTATTTCTTTGTACTAATTGTAAAGAGAGGACAAATCTGGAGGGCAAAGAGAACAATGAAAGCTCAAACTTGCAGTTAGTCCCTGTTGAAGAATCAGAGTCTTCTGAGAAAACCAAGAAGCAAGTTCCAAAGGTAAGAGGTCCAGGTCATGGCATTGCAGATTCATATCTTCAGCATAATTGACATTTCTTACTTTTCTGCTGCATAGGCTGTGGAGAAGGTTTTGGCTGGATCTATCAGGAGAGAAATGGCTCTTGAAGAGTTCTGTGCCAAGCAAGCTTCCGAGATAATGCAGTTAAACCGTTTGGTAGGTTCCTTTGTAATTGTTCTAGCAGCTAACTGTGGCCATCTTCATTGTGAACTATTGATGTTATATTTACTAGGCTATTATTTACAGGTGCAACAGTACAAACATGAGAGAGAATGCAATGCTATCATCGGGCAGACAAGAGAAGATAAAATTCTTCGCCTTGAGAGCCTTATGGATGGTGTTTTACCTACTGAGGAATTCTTGGGAGCAGAGCTAGCTTCCCTCGCGCATGAGCACAAGGTATGTGCTTGGGCTTTAAACGTTTCTTAGTTAAACATCTTTTATGCATCTATGACTTACCTGTTTGCCTTCAGCTCTTGAAGGAGAAATATGATAATCATCCTGAGGTTTTAAGAACGAAGATTGAGTTAAAAAGAGTTCAGGATGAGTTGGAGCAGTTTCGAAATTTTCATGATTTGGGTGAGAGGGAAGTACTATTAGAGGAAATTCAGGATTTAAGAAACCAGTTACGGTATTATATAGACTCTTCTTCCACATTAGCTCGAAGACAAAATTCGCTACCGCAGTTGACTTATTCATGTGATCCAAATGTGCAACCACCTCTTAGTGCAATACGAGGGACAAGTGAGGTGAGTGCTGAAGCAAAATTTGAACAAGAGAGAATTCAGTGGACTGAGGCAGAAAGCAAATGGATTTCTCTTGCAGAAGAATTGAGGACAGAACTTGATGCAGCCAGGTTCCTGGCTGAAAGAAGGAAGCGGGAACTAGATACGGAGAAAAAATGTGCAGAAGAATTAAAGGAAGCAATGCAGATGGCTATGGAGGGACATGCAAGAATGCTTGAACAGTATGCAGATCTTGAGGAAAAACATATGCAATTGCTTGCAAGGCATAGACGAGTTCGAGAGGGAATAGATGACGTTAAAAAGGCAGCTGCTAGGGCAGGAGTTAGGGGTGCTGAATCTAAGTTCATAAATGCACTTGCTGCTGAAATTTCTGCATTGAAAGAGCAAAGGGAAAAGGAGAGACTATATCTTAGGAATGAAAATAAAGGACTCCAGGCTCAACTGAGGGATACTGCTGAAGCAGTCCAGGCTGCAGGTGAATTGCTTGTACGGCTAAAAGAAGCAGAGGAAGCTGTAGCAGCTGCTCAAGTAAGCTAACTTATTGATATGCTTTCATGCACTTTAACTTCACTGCTTGCTTAGGATTGTTGCTACATTTTCAGTTTTGAGCTTAAAGGCCATAACTGACTGGTAACTAAGATAGCTTTCATATTTTATTTTAGATGTTGAAGTGTCTGTTCAGTCTTCTAATTCATAACTGGTAACATTGTCTTTCAATTTATTGATTTTCCAAGTAAATCAGAGAATATTAAATAACACAATTCAGTTAGACTAGTAAGTAGTAAGCTTCTTCTGTATCTTATAGTTCTCCTTCCTCATAAAAAATTTCCCTTTAGTACGCTTTCCCAAGAAGTCTTTAGGGCATCTGGTTAAAATTTTCGCATTTGTTGACCTTTACTAGCAAAGCTCATAAATTTTAATTTTTTGCTTTGTGATGTGCTTGGAATCTATATGATTTCCCAGGGGGCAGTGAAAGTAATCTTTGATGGTATTCGAAGCCTTTAGACTGTTCTTATTTCCTTCTGTTCTAAAATAATTGCAGAAGCAAGCAATGGAAGCAGAACAAGAAACTGAGAAGGCTCACAAAAAGATTGACAAATTAAAGCGAAAACATGAATATGAGCTTAGCACTCTTAAAGAACTGCTAGCAGAATCGCGTCTACCTAAAGAAGCCAAACGACCTTCTTATGACAAGATTGATATTGCCAAATATGATGCAGTTGAGATCCATGATGCCAGTGACCAGCGATGGCGAGAAGAATTTGAACCATTCTATGATGGTGAGGATTGTGAGTTATCATCAAAACTTGCCGAAAAATCATCATGGTTCTTTGGATATGATCGATGCAATATATAGATCACCTTTAACTGCAGCAACAGTGTATGTATGAATACGCATGTACCATATCCTATGTGTTGTGTCATGTAGGTCCAAAGTCGTAGCTTTCTTTTGTTGTTAATCTGGATACAACAGTTCTTGCCACTGCATCTTGGTGAGTTTTTGTAATCAAATTCTGATTCTTTAATTTCATAAGAGTTGAATGAATGGTTTATATATTCTTCCCCTTCTCATCCAGATCACAGGTATTCTTTTTCTTGTTATTTTCACTTTGCTTTTAGATTTTAGATGTAGCAATCCATTTATAGGCACTGGTATGGTTCTCATCTACCCTTCGTCTTGGGTTAATTATTTATTTTTTGCTAAATTAATGTTACAATATGCTCAAAGTTATTTGCTATTCGTATATTTGGAATTTAATATTTATACTTTTATTTGCTTAAAGAAAACTAACCTGATTTCTTGATTGCACACATAGAGATTTGAACATAGGACCAAAGGATAAGTTGAGATCTTATCACTGAATCAACAAGTTCATTCTTGTCAACACTTGAGCGAGTAATTAAATTTAAATCAGATGTTCAAAGATAGAGATTGAATAAAAAATTAACAAAATTCAAGGGAAAAGATTGTAAACTTGAAAATATAAAGAATTTTTCTATAGATTTTTATCACTTTTAACTTGAAAATGATATTAAATTTGAGTAATTGTTTAATAAATTAAAGGATTTTGCCTAAATGTTAATCTTGAATATGAAATTGTTGTCGTTGATTAGGGTTTCGGGGTATTTCCAATAATCAACTGCAGTTCATCTCTTAATACCATTTCATTTAATCATATTTTAATAAAGAAATGCATTAAACACAACATAAATCATTAATTAAAAATAATCACAATTCAATAAGGGCAAAACCATCATTTTCACGATTTGTGGAGACTTTTACCGATACCTGTTGAACATGTATTAGTAGTTGTTGAGTCAGTAAACAATTCAGAAATAGTGTTGACTT
Organism: Gossypioides kirkii; assembly: GCA_005610355.1. Taxonomy (NCBI): domain Eukaryota; kingdom Viridiplantae; phylum Streptophyta; class Magnoliopsida; order Malvales; family Malvaceae; genus Gossypioides; species Gossypioides kirkii. The sequence goes on along the minus strand of CP032247.1, from coordinate 39,253,743 downwards.
CTATCGATAATTATGACAGTTCTACCGATTCAAGTGAAACTTCTATCGAAACAAGTCATGCTTCTACAGATACTAAAAACTCCAGAAAGCTAAGAAGTCTTACCCTATAACTTCTACCGATACAAGTACACAGACTATCGATACTCCTATGAACAGAACTACCGATACTTATTAGACAACTATCGATAGAACTCAAGTCAGTGAACAACCTCTCTTCTACCTTGTACTTCTACCGATACATGCACAAGTTCTACCGAAACAAGTATGTAGAATTCAAATAATCATGCCAAAACTCAAGTTTATCAATCATTTATCATTCCATAACTTCAAAATACAATAGACCAACAAATTGCTCAAAGTTTCCAAGTCATTACATTGCATTTCCTAAAGTCTATAATTCACATTGAGCAAGCATACAAAATTATATTCAACATTTAACTAAGTTCACAACAAGGAACTCAATATCCCAAGCTTATAAAAGATAACATCATCCTAGTACATGCCATATAACCAAGTGATGAAAAACTACCAAACAAGCTCCGCCATAGTGTGAATTCTTTGAGATGATCCGATCTTCACGCAGCAAAATAATCTACAAAACAATAATACCATCACTGGTAAGCTTCATAGCTTAGTAAGTTCGAAGAGTCTAAAAGAGTTACGAAACATATGCATAAAGCAGTTATAACTCAACCGAGCCAGGATAACCCATTGCTTCCTCAAGCCATATTTAGCATTTCAATTTTCCTGTCTATATCGTTTCTATTACTAGTACCCGATGCTGGTCACATTAGCTGTCGAGAACTCGCAACATATGTTGTACCCCAACCATCGATACAGTGTTTGTTTATATAACTGTCTCCTAACGATGCTGCTCACACGAGCTGTCTAGAATATGCACTTATGCATAAATCTCAATCATCGTAGGGCTTGTAATTCATTCTAGGATTCATATCTCTTTTTTGACTCACGATGCTTCTCACACGAGCTGTCAAAGACTCGCAACATATGCGGTACCCCAGCCATCGCGTCGGTTTCATTTAATCGGCTTTAAGCCTGCTATCTTTATCGATCCCTTTCTTTCAATCTCTTTGTTTCCAAGTGCTTTCATTTGTTTTTAACAAGGAAAAAATAGATACAAGTAATATTTAAATACAAATGTACATTACGAACTTATCGGACTGAATTGTAGTGACGGAAAGGCTCTAGGGACTATTCTGCTAATTTCCCTTTTCAGCGATCCTTGGCACGATCGTAATCTAAATCAACAAATAATCTAAAATTTCATATTAAATCACATAATCAAATCAATTAACACAATTTGATCCTTTTTGGAAAACTATCAATTTTACCCCTAATATTTTCTTTTTATTTAATCTAATCCTTTCAACACAAAACATGCAAAATAACCATTTCTTTCTAAACCCATACCAACCAAATGCTTTTAACCTTCATCCAAGTCCCTAAAATTTAAGCATTTCACCTCAACTGCATACAATTTCATCACTTTTACATTTGAGTCCTTAAATCCTAATTTCATTAAAAATCACTTTACATAAATACTAAACCCAACCACCAAACATACATATCCACCATAATCTTTCAAGAACAAGCACATTCAACAATGGTAAGTTTTATAGCATTTGACAAATTCACAAATTAGTCCTTAGGTTAGCTAGATTAAGCTAATACGAACTCAAAAACATAAAAATCACTAGAAACGAGTGAGAAATCACCTACCAATCGAAGACTTTGCTATAGCCTAATACTCTTCTATGGTTTTTAGGGTTTCTTAGTATATTTGGTTGAAGAAGATGAATGAATTTCATCTTGTTTTCCTCATTCTTTAATTTTAACTTATTTACTCGTAAATTACTAAAATACCCTTAATGAAATATTAGGTTTTTACCATTCAAACACCCTAAACCGTCCACTCACAATAAGGAGGGTCTTTTTACCCTTTAAGGACCTTAGTTTACCTTGTAATTAGCATCTAATACCCTTAGTTAAAGGAATTATACTTTTGCAACCTTTACGATTCAGTCCTTTTTACCAAATTAACTATCTAAACGATAAAATTTCTTAACCAAAATTTAATATGACACTAATGACACCATAAATATTTAATAATTAATATTCATGACCCAACTCATCGGAGTTTTGATTCAGAAATCACTTTTTCCGACGCCATTGAAAATCGGGCTGTTATAACTCTCCTCCATAAGGAAATTTCGTGTCGAAATTTCTTACCAGTAAACATGTTGGGATACTGTGACCTCATTGATGCCTCTGTTTCCCAAGTTGCTTCTTCCAACCTGTGACGATTCCATAAGACCTTTACCAGTGGTACTCTTTTGTTTCGCAACTCCTTTACCTCACGAGCCAAAATTCTAACTGGTTCCTCTGAATACAACAAATCTAGTTGTATCTCAACCTCACAGGGTGTAATCACATGAGAAGGATCTAATCTGTACCTTCTCTGCATCGAAACATGGAATACATTATAAATCTTTTCAAGTTCTGGAGGTAAATCCAGCTTATAAGCTATAGGACCAACCCGCTCGATGATTGATCGCGCTATGAACATCACAACAATTGTGCAAGCAAACACTTGTCGATACAAGTATAGTTGATAGGTGTAAAGCTATCAGATATCGATCCCATAAAGATGGCTGCCTATGCTTAAATTTGTCGATGCAAAAGAGGTTAGAATAAGAAGAACTGTCAGGAATAATGTCAGCGCAATTAAATCAAGACTGAAAATAAAAGAATTAAAACTGTTAGAGCAAATATTGTAATACTGTGATATAATATGTCAGAACAATTGAATAAGAAAATGTAATGAAGGGGTGAAGGTATTTTGTCAATGCAATTTAAGAAAATTAAAAATGTAAAACAATGATAAAGGAATGGGGGATCCTTGACTTGATAAGTTGGCAACCACTAAATGTGACTACAAGGTAAATGATTGATAAATTGTTGACGCAAATAAAATGAATGAGATCTCACTCCTTTCGAACTCTCTGCTTATCAAAGACCCAAACACTCATATTAACCACACCTTTCAGTGTTGGCAATGCTTTGTATTCAAGAAAAAGTGGCCAGAATTCCTTCATGCCTTGAGCAACTTCCATTAGCTTGCTTGTTAATTTAACTTATCACTGCACATTCCAGTGTCAGCAACTGCAATAACACTTCCGTGATCAAGCAATTAAATCAAAGATAAACAGATAAGAAGAATTGAGCAGAAATCAAAATAGATCTAAAATTAACAGGTATTTCCATACACAATTAAGTTCATTAGAATTTATCAGCGTTTAAGAGGAATTAAAGAACAAGTTGAAGAATTCTATTTCTAGCCTACTAGAACTCTTTTGTAATTACTCCTCTTGTGTCGCACTTAGAACACTCCTTGTCAGGAGTAGATGCTGCCTTCTCGTCGCATCAATTCACCCTCTAGGAATTTTAAGCTGCCACGGAAGCAAGCTTAAGAAAAATCCAAATGGAATTAATTTGTCATGAGCTTCAAGATCCCCCTTTTCTCTTCTCTCTCTCCTTAGTATTTATCTTCATTGCCCAGTACAGATGTCCTTCTTTTCTCAGATCTAACTTCCTTGCAGCTGTACAAGTTAGTTAATTCAGCTGTACACTCATGCAGATATGGTGTATGCAAAAAGCAGTTGCAGGTTGTCGCGACATTTCTAGATGTAAATTTATACTTTAATTTATTGTGACAACTTTGACATCTTCATGCACTGGTACTTCTGAATATGTTCACACAGAAAAATCCCTGATGTAATCTGGAAGTACTTATGTGGTGACATGTTTGGGTGTAATTCTAGATCAAACTTATAGCGATAGCTTTGAACACTTTCTTGCTTTGATCTTCTAAGATAGATCCTTGCACTGACATCTTTAGATGCAAAACTGACACTAAATGTAACGACATTAGTAGCATAAGTGAGATAAAATAGAAGAAATTTAAACCAAACATCACTGAATTAGAAAATCTAATTACTAAAAATAAAATGCTAAAAATGCATGCTAAACATAATACAAAGGGAACAATTTATACTCTAAATAGGGAGAATTTAATGGTCTTTTCTAATGCTATCACACCCTCAAACTTGAGTTTTTACTTGTCCTCAAGTAAACAAAAGCTAGCAAAGTTATAGCAAAATTCTTGTCAAAGTAATAATCATTCTAGCAACTTGAATTCTCTGAGATCCTAGTGTATAAATTACATTCATATGATAGAAAATTGCACTGACAATTTATAAGTATGAATAATTTAAACTGCAACTTCACTAATGCTAGCATCATGCTTTAAATCTTGAATCCTCTTAACCAATACAACATTTATTATAATATATATATTATCAGATTTTCTTTCTTTCTCTTTTCTTTTATGCGATTGAGAGATGTCATTGCATTGCTATACCCTTGTTCCTGAGCAGTAACGATGGGGTGCAACAAACCCCCAGGAAGTATGTAATTGAGCCGACACATACTCTTGCAGTGACAACCTTTAGCTAGATATATTTTTTTAACACTTGCATTGGAGTGTTCCCCCTTGATAAGTCACAATGCACCTACATGAGAGTGTCTTTTATTAGTAATTATAATTATATACAAAGCTGCAAATGACAATTTATTCCAAGATTCAAATAATGATCCTACTCATTTATTACTAATGCAAATTCGATCATTCATCCAAAAATAGAAGGACACAACATTCAATCACATTCATCCAATTCACGTATTAGCATCTCAAATACTTCAAGAATTAAGCATCAAATGAAAAAAATAAATTTGTAGTCACATTTTTCATAACTTTGCATACTTTCATTAAATTGAAGGACAAATAATAGCTTAAAAATGTGGATGCAATTGCATTTCCATTCCATACACTTTCCCCCCAAACTTAGAGTTTGCATTATCCCCTATGCCCTGACAATAATATACAAATATATATGGAAATGCAACTACAATGTAAATACGTTGACAAATAAAATGCAACGACAATAAAAATGTGATGACAACTACATGATATGCATGAAACTAAATTACGTATTGAAAAGTAAAGACTAAGTCAGTGTGTTGCAGCCGAAGATGTGGCTGCCTTGGTCTTTTTCTTCTTCTTGGGATGCTCCTCCTTGCACTTCTTTTTATCTTTGCGCTTGCGTTTCCTTTCTGTTGGTTCAACCGGGGTGGTGGATTGTTCCTCCAGGTTCGACTGTGTGCTAGCTTCATCGACTATGACATCAGAGGATGAATTTCAGCAAGAGGTGCCACATAAAACACTATAGCCAGTGGATTAAAATTCTCATTGCTGAATGTCACAACCTCGGCCTAACTCGCAACAGATGGCGCCAGGGCTTCAGTAGTTGCACCCATATTGTCGGGTGCGGCGACAAATTTTTTAGGTAAATTTATCGCGACAAGAACTTCCTCTTTCTCTTCTTCTCTTTCATCTTCTTTTTCTTCTTCCTTTTCCTTCTCGATACCCACATATTTCATGGTTGTGTGCCCCTCTGCAACAACAGCTTCCTTCTCCATATTTGCCCCTAAACTATTAGAAAATTCATCTTCAAAGAGGCTAGCAATATTACCGAAACATTCCCCAACATCCTTTGAATTCACATCCTGATCCTCATCATCAGAAATGTGGACCATATGCGGAGACTTGATAGAGTGATCCTTCCCCTCTGGAGCTGCTTTCTTAGTTGATGGTGTTGCCTCCCTGATGATAGGGGGAAACATTGGAAATTCTGGCAAGGGCTGCTTGCTTATGCTGCGTAGTGTGCTGACGATTGTTGTATTCCATGCCCTGGTATAGGCATAGAATAAGTTCTGTGAGTGCTCCATGTCCTCAACTGCGGCGATAAGTTTGATTTACCGGATACTCATTCGGTCAGCCAACTGCTCAATTTCTTTAAGTTTCCTCCAAAGTTGAGGATCTGTGGGAGCATGAGGTTACTTGTCTTTTTTCTTTGCCTTTCTTTTATCCTTCTTTTCAGTATCTTCTTTTACCATAGGGGTTTATTGCCCCCTCGTCATGCGCTCAACCGAGACATCATTAATAGGTCCCTTATTTTTCAAGAACTCTTCCTCTTCGCGAGGCAAAACACCCCTCTATCGACACAACTGCATGATAAGAGAGGGGATGGCAGTATACCTGTTTGCTTCTCTGTAGACTTTGTAATCTCTTGATGGAGGATTGCACCGACATCAATCTGATGACATTTGATGATTGAATGTATGAGACACATTCTATCTAAAGTCACCGTGGTGCTGTGAGTAGAGGGAAATAGGTGGCAGTTGATGAAATAGAACCAGACTTTGCTCTGAACTGTAAGGAAACGATGATGCATTGTATAGTTATTGGGGTTGTTGACTGTCCAAATGGCACCGTCAATGCAAAAATCATCCATTAATGAATCAGCATCTTCTTCTGTCAATTGTTCCAGGAAAATGACATGCTCATCATCCCCTTCAGTGATGTTGTACAAGGAATTTTATATGGGCAGCGCCCCATGGCACCAGTCCCTCTCGAACAAAGACGAAATCCTATTACTTATAAACTAAATTGGCGTAGAATTCGTGAACGAGAGACGAGGAATATCCTTCAGGATGATCACAAAATTTTTCCCAACCCAAGCGCAAGATGATTCTATTGACTTGTTTCCCTAGTGTGAGTACTGGAGACAGCTGGAATCCTTGCTTTGGGTGGCAGTTATGCTTCAACATAGTGTCATGGAAACGGTCTTTGGCAGCTTTCGTAAGAAAGAAATACTGGATTTTTGGGTGGCGGTTGCTCGGCGTTACGAACCACCATCGTAGATGATTCAACGACTAATTTAGAAGGGGTCTTTACTCCTCTAGTTCTAACCATGGTTGTATAAGAGAAAGAGATTAAAAATAGTAGGAAATTTGAAGATTAAAGAAAAGAAAGGTTTGCAGCAACAATGGTGAATGTGGTTTTGCATAACACCGTTGGCATAATGGGGTGTTTTATAGAGTATGAAGATGAAGAGGCGTGATGATTTCTATTTGCAGTGATAGGACACTGTGTCTGCATCCAATAAATGCAATGACACGGATTGTCCTTTTTTCGAATCGATCCAACGGTTGGGGAGCAGTGTGAATCAATCGACGTGAGTCTTTCTTGAAACGTTTCACAATGGTAAGTCAGCAATTAAATTTCATCGACAAGTTGTGTTTATGTGCGTCGACAAAAAGGATAACTTTTTTTCCTGCAAAGAACTAAATAAGAGAGTTGAAATAAAATAAACTACAAAAAGTAAATAGAATAAATGTAATGACATGTTAAGGAAATGTGACCAGGTTAATGGTCTCATTCTGTTCATGGTTTTCTAGACTGAGATAGTGCTTCAATCGCTGGCCATTTACCTTGAATTGGTGCCCATCATTTAAATCTTTAATTGTTACCGTACCATGAGAAAATGCTTCGACAACTTCAAATGGCCCTAACCATCTGGAACGTAATTTACCAGGATGCAGTTTTAAACGTGAATTAAATAAAAGAACTAACTGCCTGTAGAAAATTGTTGCCGCAAGATAATGTTGTCATGCCATCGCTTTGTTTTTTCTTTGTATATTGCAGCATTCTCGTAAGCATTGCGTCAAATTTCCTCTAGTTCTAAAATGTCCAACAATCTCTTTTGTCCAGCAGCATCATGATCCATATTTACTTGTTTAATTACCCACATGGCTTTATGTTCAAGTTCCACAGGCAAGTGACATGATTTACCAAAAACCAGTTGATACGGCGACATTCCTAATGGTGTTTTGTATGTTGTGCGAAGTGCCTACAATGCATCATTTAGCCGTGAATGCGAATCGCATCTAGATGGATTAACCACATTTTCAAGAATATTTTTGATTTGCCGATTGGATGCTTCAGTTTAGCCATTGGTTTGTGGATGATATGTGGTTGCCATTCTATTTTTAACACCATAATGTTTTAATGCTGTCGCAACTTGATTTCAATGAAAATGAGTGACTTGATCACTAATTAATGCTCTAGGTGTGCCGAATCGAGTGAGGATGTATGTGTGAAAGAATTTCAACACTTTTCGAGCATCATCTTTAGGAACAACTACTGCTTCGACCCACTTTGAAACATAATCGATAGCAACTAGAATATAAACATTTCCAAAAGAATTGGGGAATGGTCCCATGAAATCCATACCCCAGAAATCGAAAAGCTCAACTTCTATGATAGCTTGTTGTAGCATCTCGTTGCGTCGAGATATCGAACCAGTGCGCTGACATTTATCGCATTGTTGAACAAAATTGTGAGTGTCTCGAAACAATGTTGGCCAATAAAATCCTGACTGAAGGACTTTTGTAGCAGTCCTAACACCACCAAAATGACCTCCATAAGGAGCATCATGGCAATGCTTTAGGATAGAGAGCATTTCTTCTTAAGGAACGTAGTGACGAATAATATTATCGGTGCATACCTTGAACAAGTATGGCTTATTCCAATAGTATTTTGCATCATCACGAAGAAAATAGCATTGACAGAAAATAGCTTCCTGTCTGGGGATGCGTCAACAGAAAATAGCATCTGACCTTTTGGTGACCATTTGCACTCAATGGTAGTTTTCCACAGACCAAATAATTGACAATATCTGCATACCATGGGGATGCTTTGACAGAAAATAGCTTTTTGTCTGGGAATGCATCGATAATTTGTGACGTATTTCTATCTTTACTCCCAAATTCCAAACGAGATAAATGGTCTACTACCTAATTTTTTGATCCTTTTCGATCCTTAATATCAACATCAAATTCTTGTAATAACAGGATCCATCTAATCAGCCTTGGTTTAGCATCTTTTTTTGCAAAGAGGTATCTCAATGCAGAATGATCAGTATAAACTATAACTTTTGCGCCGATAAGATACGAACGAAACTTGTCAAATGCAAAAACTACTGCCAACAATTCTTTTTTTGTTGTTGTATAATTAACCTGCATTGCAGTAAGAGTTTTGCTAGCATAATAAATTGTATGAAATTCCTTGTCTTTGTGTTGCCCAAGCACTGCACCTACAACATAGTCGCTCGCATTACATATAACTTCGAACAGTTGTGACCAGTCCAATGCGACGACAATAGGTGCCTGCACTAATTGCTACTTAATTTTTACAAATGCTTCCAGACAGACAGTATCGAACAAAAACTTTTTATTTTGCTCCAATAGGGAGCAGAGAGGTTTTGCAATTTTGGAGAAATCATGGATGAATCGTCGATAGAATCCTGCGTGGCCAAGAAAACTCCTTATTCCCTTGACATTGGTAGGTAGGGGCAGCTTCTCAATAATCTCTACCTTGGCCTTGTCTACTTCTATGCCCTGATAAGAGATACGATGCCCAGAGACAATGCCTTCAGTTTCCATGAAGTGGCATTTTTCCCAATTTATCACCAGATTAGTGTCCTCGCATCGCTTCAAAACTTTAGTTAAATTGTCAGCGCATTTATTAAAAGTGTAACCATAAACAGAGAAGTCATCTATAAATACCTCCAACGAATCCTCAATCATATCAAAAAAGATTACCATCATGCACCTTTGAAATGTGGTCGATGCGTTGCATAACCCAAATGGCATTCAGTGAAAAGCGAAGGTACCAATTGGACAAGTAAAAGTTGTTTTTCCTTGGTCCTCCGACACAATTGTAATTTGGTTGTAGCCAGAATATCCATCAAGAAAATAGTAATAGACCTTACTAGCTAGCCTGTCCAGCATCTGATCAATGAATGGAAGTGGGAAATGATCTTTTTTTGTGGCAGCATTCAAATGGCGATAGTCCATGCACACTCGCCAGCAGGTAGCAATACGAGTAGGAATCAATTCATTTTTTTCATTGCTTACCACTGTAATATCGCTCTTCTTTAGAACGCATTGAACCGAGCTTACCCACGTATTGTCAGAAATTAGGTAAATAATGCCTGCGTCCAACCATTTTATGATCTCTTTTTTCACAACTTCCTTCATTTTCTCATTTAATCTACGTTACTGTTTAATGGACTGCTTTCCCTCATCTTCTAGCCTGATCTTGTGCATGTAGAAAGAGGGACTAATGCCTCTGATATCCGCAATGCTCCAGGCGATGGCACGCTTGTGTTGCTTTAATATTTCGATTAATTTTCCTCTTGGCTTGTGTTGAGATTTGCAGAGACAATTACTGGAAAGGTATCGTTGTCACTAAGGAAAACATATTTTAAATGCGTTGGCAATGGTTTCAACTCCAAAGTTGGAGCTTTTTGAACCGATGGCATAAAAACAGGGATCGTCCTATTGGTCAAATCCAAGGATTCCATCTGCCAACCATGTCTAACCTCACAAACATTTACCTCAACCTTATGGTCGCAATCAGATAGGAAATTGTCTTCGAATGTCATTGCAAATTCTTCTTACACTACTGAACTATGCTCATTAAATTCTTTCGTAATTAATTCTTATAGGACATCAATGTGGTGACATTGATCTTTACTACTATAAGGAGTTGCTTCGAAGACATTGAAGGTAACGTGTTTATCATTATGTCGCATGATTAACTCGCCTTTGAAAATGTCTATAAGAGTGCGACCCGTAGCAAGAAATGGGCGTCCCAAAATTATGGGTACCTCTTTATCAACTTCGTAATCCAGTATGATGAAATCTACTAGGAACACAAACTTATCTACTTGGACGAGAACATCTTTAATCTGTCCTTCAGGTTACGCTAAAGATCATCTGCTAGTTGCAATTTCACCGCAGTGGGCTTCATGTGACTAATTCCCAATTTTCTAAATGTTGACAATGGCATATGGTTGATGCTTGCTCCTAGATCGCAAAGAGCTTTGCCTAAATAATGATTTCCAATGGAGCATAAAATTGTAAAACTGCCAGGATCTTTCATCTTAGGTGGTAATTTATTTGTCAGTATAGTGCTACAACCTTCTGTGAGCGTAATTGTCTTGATGTCGGTCAACTTCTTTTTCTTTGACAAAAGCTCCTTAATAAATTTCCCAAAACTAGGAATCTGCACAAGAGCATCAATCAGAGGTATGTTAACATGTAATTGTTTCAAGGTGACCAAAAACTTTTGATATTCTCTGTAATGTTTTTTCTCCTTGAATCGTTGTGGAAACGGAAAAGGTATGGAGACATTAGGCTATTGTGACACAACCAGTTGCATCGACATTGGCGGTTGGATCGACAATTTTGAAGGTCGAATGGTTGACATAGGTGTAATTACTGGTGACTCCTCCTCATTTATCTCTACTACTTCTTCTTCAGATGCAATTTTTTCTTTCTACTTAGTTTCATTGGTTGACATAGGTGTAATTACTGGTGACTCCTCCTCATTTATCTCTACTGCTTCTTCTTCAGATGCAATTTTTTCTTTCTGCTTAGTTTCATTTGCATCGACTGGTGCTGTATTAGAGTTTCTACTTTGTTCAACAGTTTGCTTTCCACTCCAAAGAGTAATAACCTTGCAATGCTCATTCCCCTTTTGATTTGGATTTTTAGTATCATTGGGTAAGGCACTTGGTGGTCTCGTGCTCATATTAGAAGCTAGCTATCCTAATTGTGCTTTCAACGCTCGGATGGAAGAAGAATTTCCCTATACAATAGCTTCAATTCTTGTAATATGGTCACGCATCAAAGCTTCAAAGGTAGCTAATGGATCCGATCTTGGTTGAGAATACTGTTGTTGTTGTTGATGTTGTTGTTTAATGTTTATATTTGGCATTGTAGACTGTTGTGGCTACATACGAGCATGTGACTGCATTTGAGTATGTGGTTGCATCTAATCATGATGCGTATGCACTTGAGGATTATGATTTTAATTCTATTGCTGCTGATTGTAACTCCCTTGTCGAAAATTTCCTTGACTTGAGGAATTTCCATATCGGAATGTGGACGCATTTTGATTCCCCTAAAGTTGTTGAGTCATAGTTGAACTGTTGTAAGAGTTACCATACGAGTTTCCTCTGATGTTATTAACATAAAACACATTTTTGGCATACTGTGGACAATCTTCATAGCTATGATTGTCGCTGCAAATTTCACAACTAAATGTTGGGATATCCATCTGCTGGGCTACTTGAATAGGGGCAACGTCACTTGTCCCTTTCATGATTTTGATCATGCTAGCCAACGAAGATATCTGTGCACTTAAAACTGATATGGCGTCTAACTCAATAACTCCAAGATTCATTTTTACTTGAGCAGCTTGAGAAATTGGGTATTGATAATCATTTTGTGCGATTCTCTCAAAAATTCACACAACTTCATCATAAGTGCAATCTAACAGGGGACCATTTACAGATGCATCGACAAGATTTCTTGTCTGCACATTTAATCCATTATAAAAAAATTTGATTTGTGTTTCTTGTTGGATCCCATGCATAAGACAATGTCGAAGCAAAGTTTTATAATGCTCCCATGTAGTATGCAGGTTGTCATCATCTAGCTGATGGTAAGCAGTAATATCATTCCGCAATCGAGCATTCATCGTGGATGGATTAAACTGTGAAACAAATTGAGTTGCAAGTGCATTCCACGATGTAATAGATCTAGTAGGTAATCCAAGAAACCAGGTACGATGCGTCTACAGCCATTAATTGCCAAGCTGTAGTTCGTATTGATTTCGTTTCAATCTAACGGCTGGGATAAGAAAGAATCAATCGGCGTGATTCTTGCTGAAAAAGTAATGCTAACTCATCATCGAATGCGCCAACAATCTGTGCTGTAATGCGTCAACAAAAAGATGACCTTTATTTTTGCTAAGAATATGAAACAACATAATGAAAAGTGAAATAACTGAAAGAAAATAAAGAAATGCGTCGACATTAATTATATTTCACCAGGTTGATGATTTCGTCTAGTTCTCGAATGTCTAAGCTCACATAGTGTTTAAGACGTTGGTCATTTACTTTGAATTGTTGTCCATATTGTAAATTTTAGATTGTCACCTCACCGCTTTGAAATGCTTCGACAACTTTGAAAGGACCTGACCACCTTGATCGAAATTTCCCTGGATGAAATTTTAAACGTGAATTAAATAAAAGTACCAACTAACCAAGATGAAATTGTTGACATAAAATGATGTTGTCATGCCATCTCTTTGTCTTTTCCTTGTATATCGCCACATTCTCATAGGCATGGCGTCGAATCTCTTCTAATTATGTGATGTCTAACATTCGTTTTTTACCAGCTGCATCATAATCCAAATTTACCTGTTTAATTGCCCACATAGCTTTATGTTCAAGTTCGACAGATAGGTGACAAGATTTTCCAAATACCAGCTGATATGGCGACATTCCCAATGGGGTTTTATAAGCGGTCTGAAGTGCCCACAATGCATCATATAACTGCATTGACCAATCCTTTGTAGATGGATTAACCACCTTCTCCAGTATACCTTTAATTTGACGATTGGATACTTCAGCTTAACCATTAGTTTGTGGGTGATACGTAGTAGCCATACGATGCTTCACACCATATCGTTTCAATGCAGTCGCCACTTGATTGTTGTAGAAATGAGTGCTTTGTTCACTTATCAACGCTCTCGGGGTTCTAAACCTTGTGAGGATGTATGTGTGAAAGAATTTCAACACTGTCTGAGCATCGTCTTTTGGTACCGCAATAGCTTCTATCCATTTGGATACATAATCAACAGCTACTAGAATATACATATTTCCAAAAGAGTTTGGAAATGGTCCCATGAAAGCAATACCCCAAACATTAAAAAGTTCTACCTCTATGATAAGTTCTTGGAGCATCTCATTACGTCGAGAAATATTACCAGTACGTTGAACGATCACATTGTTGCACGAAATTGTGGGCATCTCGAACCAAATTAGGCCAATAGAATCCAAATTGCAGGACCTTTGTAGCAGTTCTTGTTCCATCAAAATAACCTCCATAAGAGGCATCATGGCAATGTCATAGTATTGATATCATTTCTTCTTCAGGAACACAATGGTAAATTATATTGTCAGCACATACCTTGAATAAATATGGCTCGTTCCAATAATATTTAGTAGCATCGCATATGAACCTGATTTTTTTATGACCAGTTGCACTCATGGGTAGCTTTCCACACACAAGATAATTGACTACATTAGCATACTATGGTGATGTGTCGACTGTGAATAATTGCTCGTCAGGAAATGCTTTGACAATCTGAGTCTGTTGTCTATCTTCGCTCCCACTTTCTAGCCGAGATAAATGGTCAGCTACCTGATTCTCGGATCCCTTCCTATCTTTGATTTCAACATCAAACTCTTGGAAGAGTAAGATCCATCTAATAAATCTAAGCTTAGCATCTTTTTTGTTGAAAAGGTGTCTCAAAGTTGAGTGATCCGTGTAGACTGTAATCTTTGCGCCGACAAGATAAGAATGAAACTTGTCAAATGCGAAGACCACTACTAGTAACTCTTTTTCAGTTGTTGTGTAATGAACCTGTGTTTCAGTTAGTGTTTTACTAGCATAATAGATAGCATGAAATACCTTTTCTTTCCTTTGTTTGAGAATAGCTCCTACAGCGAAGTCGCTAGCGTCGCACATTAATTCAAATGGTTGCGTCCAATCTGGTGCGACGACAATTAGAGCTTGCACCAACTTTGTCTTTATTGTTGTAAATGCATCCAAACATATTTCATCGAATAAAAACTTTTTATTTTGCTCTAATAAAGAGCATAAAGGTTTAGCTATCTTGGATAAATCTTCTATAAAAGCCCGCGTGTCCAAGAAAGCTTCTTATTACTTTGACAGTAGTAGGTGGTGGTAATTTTTTGATGATTTCTACCTTTACTCTATCAACTTCAATGCCTTGACACGAGATTCGATGGCCAAGGACAATCCCCTCTATTACCATGAAGTGGCATTTCTCCCAATTCAGAACCAAGTTTGTTTCCTCGCATCTTCTCAAAACATTTACCAAGTTGTCAACACATTGGTCGAACCTTTGTCCATAGACTGAAAAATCATCCATGAATATCTCGAGTGAATCTTCAATCATATCCGATAATATCGCCATCATACATCTCTAAAACGTTGCTGGCACATTACACAAGCCAAACGGCATCCGTCGGAAAGCAAAAGTTCCAAAAAGGCATGTAAATGTTGTTTTTGCTTGATCTTTCGGTGCAATAGTTATTTGGTTGTATCTAGAGTAGCCATCCAAGAAGCAATAATAGGTTTTACCAGCTAGCCTATCTAACATTTGATCGATGAAAGGAAGTGGAAAATGGTCCTTCTTTGTGGCCGCATTCAATCATCGGTAATCCATGCACACACGCCATCCAGTTGCGATACAAGTAGGGATTAACTCGTTTTTATTGTTGGTCACAATAGTAAAACCACTTTGTTTTGGAACACATTGAATGGGGCTTGCCCAATTGCTGTTAGAAATAAGGTATATTATGCCCGCATCCAACCATTTGATATTTTCTTTCTTTACCACTTCTTTCATTTTCTCTTTGAGTCGTCTTTGTTGCTCAATGGATTGCTTCCCTTCTTATTCTAATCTTATCTTATGCATGTAAAAAGAAGGACTGATGCCTCTGATGTCTGCGATGCTTCAGGCTATGGCTTTCTTATGTTCTTTCAGGATTGCAATAAGCTTCTCTTCTTGTGTTGCGTTGAGGGATGCGTTGACAATGATAGGCAGTGTCTCATTGTCACCAAGGAATACATATTTCAAATGTGTTGGCAATTGTTTTAACTCCAAGGTAGGTGCTTGCTCTGTAGACGGTTTAAAAACTAGAATTGTCCTGTTAGACAAATCCAATGACTCCATTTGCCAATATCTTTGTAACTCACAATTGTTCACCTCCTCTTTGTCAACACAGTCATTTAGGATATCACCAGTAAATGTCACCGCATCAGTATCAGCCAACAATGAATTCCTGATATGAAATTCTTCGAAAATAATTTCGTCCAACACATCAACTTGGTGACATTGTTCTTTGGGCCCTGACGGTGCTGCTTCAAACACACTGAAGGTTACTTGGTCATTATTATGACGCATCACTAATTCTCCCTTGAACTCGTCGATAAGTGTTCGTCTCGTTGCTAAAAATGGCCTTCCCAAAATAATGGGTACCTCTTTATCAGCTTCGCAATCTAGGATAATAAAATTAGCAAGGAACACCAACTTATCAACTCAAACAAGAACGTATTTGATTTGTCCTTTGGTTGTGCTAAAGATCTATCCACTAATTGCAATGTCACCGCAGTGGACTTCATTGATCCGATTCCTAGCTTTTTAAAAGTAGACAAAGGCATTAGGTTAATGCTAGCTCCTAAATCACATAATGATTTACCTAAGTAATGATCTTCAATGGAGCATGGAATTGTAAAGCTGCCAGGATCTTTCATCTTTGTCGGCAACTTATTTGTGAGTACAACGCTGCACCCCTCTGTGAGCGCAATCATCTCGATGTCGGATAGTTTCTTTTTCTTTGATAATAGCTCCTTCATGTATTTCCCATAACTGGGTATCTACACAAAAGCATCTATTAAAGGTATATTAATATGCAATTGTTTCAAAATAGAAACAAACTTGTGGTATTCTTCATCATGAACTTTTTCTTTGAAACGTTGTGGAAATGGAAAAGGTATGGTTGCAGTAGGTGGGTGTGGATAACTTTTTTGCTTCGACAGTGATGGTTGTGTCAACAACTTATCTAGACAAACAGTAGGTAGAGATGGTACTACAATTAGTTCTTCCACATTCTTTTATGCTTGACTTTCTTCAATTATAACCTCTTCTTGCCGCTGTGAAGTGGATGCTTCAACATAGTCTTTATCAGAATTACTTAATTCTACCGTTTGTTTTTCACTTCTTAGTGTGATTGCTTTGCAATGCTCCTTTCCTCGTTGTGTTGGATTTTTAGTATCACTAGGTAGAGTACCTGGTGATCTAGTGCTGAGATTAGAGGCCAACTGTCCAAGTTGTGCTTCCAATGCTCGTATTGAAGAAGAATTACCTTGCACTATCACTTTGGTTCGGGTAATATGCTCGCTCATCATTGCTTCGAGAGCAGCCATAGGATCTACCTTAGGTTGATTAAATTGCTGCTATTTATGTTGTTGATGTTGTCCTTGCATTTATGGTAAAACAGATGGTTATGGTTGCAATCGTGATTGTGGTTGCATTTGACTATGGGACTGCATTGGTTCACTATGGGAGTTTACTTGTGAATTCTGATGATAATTCTGCAATTGGTTATTGTTGTAACCTCCTTAACTATAACCTCTTTAGTTTAAGAGTTTTCATATCGAAATGTAGATGTATTTTGATTTCCCCAAGGTTGTTATGAACGATTGTTGTAGGAGTTACTAAATGAACCCCCTCGGATGTTGTTGACATAATATGTATTTTTTGCATGCTGTGGGCAATCTTCATAGCTGTGGTTGTCACCGCAAATCTCACACGAAAATATCGGCACATCCTTTTACAGGGCCATTTGTATCGGAGCAATGTTGCTTGTTCCATTCATGTTCTTAATGATGTTGGCCAAGGAAGATACCTGTGCTGACAATGAAGAAATAGCATCTAATTAAGAGCTTCAAGGTTAGTTTTCACCTGTGCAGAACGAGAAATCGGATATTGCTAATCATTTTGGGCAATCCTCTCCAGAATTCGAACCGCTTCATCATTATGTGCAATCCAACAATGGACCGTTTGCAGATGCGTCGACAAGATTATTGTCTGAGCATTTAAACCATTATAAAAGATTTCAATCTGACTCTCTTATTGAATCTCATTCATTGGGCAGAGTCGAAGTAATGCTTTCTAGCGCTCCCATGTTGTGTGTAAATTCTCGTCATCGAGTTGATGATATGCAGTGATGTCATTTCACAACCTTGCATTCATTGTCGGTGGATTAAATCTTAAGACAAACTACGTTGCTAACGCATTCCAGGATGTGATAGATCCAGTTGGCAATCCTAGAAGCCATGTTCGAGCTTTTCCCTGCAATGAATAAGGAAATAATTACATCTTCAAAGCATCATCAGGGACACCGTGTTACTAAAGGATGCACAAATAAGTAAAAATGATTTCAAATGTTCTCGTGCGCCCTCATGTGGAAAACTCGAATACTGTCCATTAGAATTGAGCATCTGAAACATCACCGATTTCCATTCAAAGTTACCAGCCTGAATTGCTGGTCTCACAACCCCTGGTTGCAGATCATCGAGTATAGGCACAACAAAATCTCTTATTGGCCTATTCTGTATTTGCTCTTCTTATCGACGTGGTGGTGGTAAATCTTGTGCCAGCATTGGAGGAATGTTGTCCTGTGGCAGTAATGGCGGTAGATTATTATTGTTGTTGTTACCAGCCATCTTCCTTTGTTCTTGCCTTCTCCTCTTAAGTGTTTTCTCAAGCTCTAGATCAAAGCTTACGATGTCCTTAAGATTTCTCCTTGTGGACATACAACACCTTCAAAATCAGAAAAGAACGATAAACAAATTAATAAAAATTAAAAATTAAGTAAATAAAATTAATTGTAATAACAAAAGTAAACATCGAACAAACACCAATTTCCCCGACAATGGCGCCAAAACTTGATCGGTGTTTTTACGATACAATGATTATGCAAGCGTATACACGTCGATGCAAGTATAGTTGATAGACAGAGCTATCAGATATCGATCCCACGAGGAAATGGTTCTCGATGTCCTAATGTCAGAGCAATCAATATTCAAAAACAGTATAATGCAAGTTAGGATGTCAACGCAATTACGTCAGATCTACACACTAAAATAATCATTACTGTCAACGCAATTAGAGTTATATATCAGAGGTTAAATGTCAGTGTACTGAAAATAAATCCAAATGTGTTGAGTATTGAGTGCTAGAAATTTAAATGTAGGAAATATAAAAATGATCAAGTGTAAAGGGTGGAATTGATTCACTGATTCTACAAGTTGTAATGCTACATGCGTCGACAAGGTATAATATAGATGAATTGTCGCAGCAATGAAGTCCCTTTGAGTTCTTACTCACAATAATTCCCTACTCAATCCTGACTCAAATACACTACTCCACCTTCCTGTGCAAGCAATGATGTGTATCCAAGAACAAGTAACTGGTGTCTGTCCCAATCCCGAGCAGCTCTCGCCTAACCCACTTGTTAATCTAACATGTCACCGCATCTCTCGATGTCGATGTACTGCAATTTTACTGTTGTGTTTAGAGCGATTAAACCCAAGAATAAGAGGATAAGAAATGTAAATAAGAATCAAAATGATATAATATTAAAATATACTCTCATATTCATTTAATATCAACAGAATCCATCATCGTTCAAGAACAAATAAAGAGTACAACAAAGCTTACTTTCTCTAGACTACTAGGTCTACTCTCTACTTGTTCCTTTTGCTCGGCATCAAGCACCTCTCGTTAGAAGCAGTTGCAAACTTGGTTCATCAGCTCACCGAATTCCATCTCAAATCTTTGATTCACATAGAATTATCAGGATTTAATTCCCTTGCTCTTGATCATTCTTTTCCTCTCTTTTTTTGTCTATTTATAGCCTCTAAAAATTTGCAGATTTAATCATTCATTCTCAAATTCAGATCTAGATTTTTGCAGCTGTCAAAGTTAGTTAGAGTACAGCTGTGCACTCACGCAGATTACATGTTTCTTTAGAGATCTGCAGGTTGTCGTTGTACTGTTAGATGCAATTTGACATTGTAATTGTAGCGACATCTGTGATATTCCTGCGCTGGTGCTTCCAGTGTAAATTCAGCTTAACTCTACTCATTTGAGGTTCAATTCCAATGTGTCGACATTGTTGGTCGCAATTCTAAGCTGGTCTTGTGGCTGCATTCTTCTTCCATAAATGAGCTCCTCGGTTGATTCCTGCGCTGACAATTCTAAGGCGCAATATATCGGCTGATTGCATCGACATTAGTACAAAAATAAATGAAAATAACAAGAATTGAAACTAACTAGCAATGAGTTGGAAAACATGAAAACTAAGTATAAAATGCTAATGATGCATGCTAAACGAAGTACAAAAGAGATAAAAAAGCACTAAATTAGGGAGAAAATATATGTCATTTGTAATACCATCACTCGCTTAACTCTAACCAATACAAAAGTGTTTTGCAGTTTCTACCGTATAGTACCTCAAACGATGTCATTTTAATGCTGGATTGATAGCTATTATTATAACCAAACTCTAGCAACGATAGGTATTTCTCGCAGCTACCCTCGAACTCGATTATACAACATCGTAACATATCTTTCAGAATTTGTATCACTCGCTCTGGCTGACCATCTGTCTGCGGATTATATGCAGTACTGAAATTCAGCTTGGTTCTTAAAGCTTCATACGGGTTACGCCAGAACCTCGAGGTAAAACGGGGATCCCTATGAGAGATAATAGATGTTGGTACTCCGTGCAGTTGTACAATCTCAGATACATATAACTCATCCAACTTCTTAAGTCGATAATCCACTCGGATAGGGATAAAGTGAGCTAACTTCGTCAATCTGTCTACTATTACGTAGATTGAATCTTTCTTCCCCGGTGTCACTGGTAGTCTTATAACAAAATCCATAGTAACTCGTTCTCATTTCCACTCAGGAATGGAAATCGACTGTAATAATCCAGACGGTACCTGATACTCTGCTTTTACATGCTGGCATACCAGACATTTAGTTACAAACTCAGAAATCTCTCGTTTCATACCTGGCCACCAATACATTTTCTTCAGGTTGTTATACATTTTCACACCTCCCGGGTGAATGAAATAAATGCTGTTGTAAGCTTCTGTCAGAATGTCCCGTCTCAAATATGAATCATCCAGAACACACACCCTACCTCTGAAATACAACATACCATCTATATCTACTGTAAACCCCGAGTTGGCATCACTCTGCATTTGTATCTACTACAGTTAGTTTTAATCTACCCCTCTACAACTTAGGGGTATATGATTTGGTGTTGTAACTTCACTCTATTCCACTACAACTTCAGGGAGATTGAGATTTGCTATGGTTAGTTTTAATCTGACCCTCCGTAACTTTAGGGATATAGGATTTGATTTTGTAGCTTTAACCTTGCTCTACTACATCTTTAGAGAGATAAGATCTGCTTCTGTAGCTCTAATTTGTCCCTCTACAACTTTAGGGGTATAGGATTTGATTTTGTACCTTTAATCTTGCTCTATTGCATCTTCAGAGAGATAAGATTTGCTTCTGTAGCTCTAATCCACCCCTCTGCAACTTTAGGGGTATAGGAGTTGGTGTTATTCTGATCTATTACGCCATTCTCTAGAGGATATGACCTGTAGAATCTGTTTTATGGGCCTCTATCTAGGCCATGCAACTAGGACACCATGATTTGAATGAATCAATTACTCATAACTAGATGTATATGAATGATTTTGATATGAATGCAAAAATGTCATATTTCAAAATGATTTTGTTTTTAGTCTTTAGATTGACATTGCTTATCATTTGTCTAATTTCTATCATTGATGTGTTACTACGCCTTCCCTTTTAGGTCTAGTGTCTTTGATATGAAATTAGAAGAGATAGTCATAAACTAAACTATTTGTTTCAAGACCCCTCAAACTCTCGGATTTGATTATTTCCAACTAGTAGTTTTGTTTCAGGTCCCGATACTATTTGAAAATTTTCCAGAGCGATATGTAGAAATCCTTTTGTTCCTTATATCGTCATTAGTCCACTGACTATTATTTTAATGCAAAAATTCTTTGAATAGGGTTATGAAAATGAATAAGATTGAAATTATTTGAGACAAAGATTGAATGAGAACGAATTAAAAATATCAAACATTGGTCAAAATGTCAAAGTTTGATCAAAGATGGCAAACAATAAACAATGGCCACAAATTGCAAACATTGGTAAAATATGACAAATGTTGGTAAAAAGTAGCAAACATTAATCAAGAATTGCTATAGTGAGCACTAAGAATAAAACCAGATGCCCCAGATATCAGAGTATGAGCTTTGCTAAGCAAACTTTATGAGGACCATTCTGAGCCTAATATGTGTCCATGAAACTTGAGTATTTCGTCGATGCTGAAGATGTAAAGTTCCTCCACCTTGCTACTTTTGAGAGAGAAGATCATTTCATGCCCATTCTTTGATCCAAATTTGAGCCGCCCTTTGGGGTTTTCGACTCAAATCTCCTTAGGCTTCGAGATGCCCTTTACGGGTTTTCATCTTGGCCTCTCCTTTTCTCTTTTTCTTTTTTCATTTTTTCCTTTTTTTTGGTGAAACTTTTGCACCAAATCTGAGTTCACATGGTTGCGCAGATCTTTTCTATCCATCTTGATTAAATCAGATCTCCTCCGAAAAAGATTACCCCATAAGGCCCTTCCTAATTCGAGATTCATTTTCCTCGAAAGTTTATTTGTGTAGGAAGATCTATTTCAAAACCTGATCTCCCTTATGAAAGTCTTTAGGGTGGACCTTTTGGGCACAAGCCCACATAATTCGTTCTTGGTACATCAAACCATGTCGAATAGCTTTCAGCCTCCTTTTCTTGATCAAGTTTAACTGATTTTATCTGGATTGGCTTCATTCTGCTTTATCGAAATTCATTTATGCCAAAATTCAGATGGAAGGAATCTTGACTTCAAGGGGTAAAACTATCTCTATTTCGTAAACCAATGAGAGAGGTGTTGCCCCAATGTAGGTCTTGATGGACATTCAATAACCGTAGAGAGCAAATGATAACTTCTCATGCCAAACCTTTTTATGCCTCTGTCATTTTCCAATAAATCTTTTGATGCTCTTATTTGTTTCCTCCATTACCCCATTCATTTTTGGCAATATTGTGTTTGAATTGGCTACAAACCTCCGCTATTAGGCTATTGTTAAAATTCAATGTGTTTGTCAGATATGATCCTTTTTTGGCATTCCATATTGACATATACTCTTTCTTCAAGAATTTGCTAATTATCGATTTCGTGACATTGGTATAGGAAGCAGCTTCTACCCACTTGGTGAAGTATCGAGGATGATAAATCGATGCTCATTGTAAACCTTTGGCGAAATTGACCCAATGACGTCCATGCCCCACATAGAAAGAGACCAATGACGTAAGGTGAAGGAGATACATAGATATCTCCATAAGTTTGGAATTTATGATATCTCTTGGCATAATTGGTGCAATTTCCTTCCATGGTACACCTATAATCTCATTATTTACCTGGTCATTGTAAAATCATTGGCATACATTCCGCAAACTGCCTAATGGACTTTTTCCAGGAATTTCTTGGTTTTGACAGCATCCACACATACTAACAAGACTTGACCCTTTCTCTATTGTATAGGATTTCTCCATCCATGTCATACTTATTAGCCAACCTTCTTAGCGGCCCTTTGGAGCGATGAAAATGTACAAGTATACACAATCGTATTCAAGTAATAAAGTGACAAGTAAATGTCGAGTATCGTACCCACAAAGATTGTGCTAGGAAAAACATTTATGAAATATTTAATCAACAAATTGGTTAGGAACAAGATAATATTGGTGAAGGGTATTAATATAGACTAAATTAATCTAAGTTAAAAAATAAAATTAAAAATGATTCCAATGCACGATTTCTAAGAGTTTAATCAATACAACATAAGTGTGTTAGGTTAATTGCTTAATTACTTAATTAAATCTAAATCATGTTCATGCTTGTTACAAAATAAAATTCACGGCAACTTGGTACTCTGCTAACTTATGAACAACATCACTTATCATTCATCTCTTGAACATATCTCTATGTCAATTCAATCGACTAAACCAATCTTAATAAGTAAATGTGTTAATGCACATACATACTTTATGAAAGGTAAATAATATCTTGTACATATATCTATGCCAATTCAACTGACTAATTAACAATCATAAGCAAGTAAAAGATCAAGTGAAGTAACAATCATATCTCTATGTTGAAACAATTCAATCACAAAAATCCTGCAAGTTATGAAAGGCTATGTATTGTTTAATATCATCACTAATCTAACCTTTAGCTCCCTTAGAAGATTAGACATTCACAAATTAAATAGTGTGTCCATTAATCACAATTTCAATGAGCTTAAATAATTAATTCAATAGTTATATCACAAGAGTAATGCAATAATAACTTAGGCATGATAATATTTAATTAAATAAAATATTCAGGACCTATAACAATATAAACATGATTCAAAGACAAACAAGCAATTAAACCCAATCAACCCAACACTTAAAGAAATTAAGTCATTTTAATTAAATAAACAATAAAATTCATAATAGTATTCATCATAATAACAAACAAGAATCTAAAAGTAAGAAAAAAATAGGATTAAATTTGACGATTTCTTAAGAACTACTGTCGCGTTCACGTTCTTGATCGATTCTTCTCAGATCGAGGTCTTTGATGAACACTCAACAAATCTATTTCAAGGGTTGAAGAACCACTCTTTCTCAATAGGGGAAATCGATAAAGGAAGAGGGGAAAATGGAATGGAAGGCTTAGAGAGAAAACTAGAGAAAGAAGAAAGAATGGAGTGAATTGGTCTGGAAAATGAGGTGAGTGAGGGTGGTATTTATAGGTGGGAGTTGGGGGCTATATTTAGTAAATAAATATCAGCCACCAACATCCCTTGGCCGGCCATGCATAAGCAAGGTTTGACAAGTTCAAACTTTGCTAAATTTGACTTGGGGTGAATATTTGAAACCACCAAAAGTGGAGGGGTTTGAATGGGATTTAAGGAAACTTTAGGGGATGTTTTGCAAGGTTGAACAGTCCTCATAATCAGCTGATTTGGTCAGCATTTGGATGACACATAGGCTAGCTCAAGTCAATGTGGTTCGACCCTCGATTGCAAGCACTGCGAACCACTTTACTTCAGCCTTTATAATTTATTTTTAATCCAAATTAATTGAATTAAAAATAAAATTATTAAGAATAATTTTTCTTCATGTTGGACCGACCTTGACTGGAAAAAAATATTCTTCTTAGCTCTTCATTGACTTGGTGTAAAAATTCCCTCAACGGTTCAAGCTGTCGGCAATGTCTGCTGGGCCGATTTTCACCAATTGTGCAAAACTATAAAAAAAATCATCAAATTCATGCTTAATATTTATAAAAATAATTAAAAATTAATATGTCAAAAATTTTATCACAAATTAATTATTTTATAATTAAATTATATTTTTCGACATTAATTACTAAGAATTTGCATGAATTTGAGTTAAAAAGGGTATGAAAATGTTTATATATTTTCATCGTTCCACACCCCCAAACTTAGTTCATTGCTCGTCCCGAGTAATGCACAACTTACAAAAGAGTTAATCATTTCTCCTCATATTTATGAATTCGAAAATAATTAAACATAAAACCAAGAATTTAGAAATTATGTAGCTCAAGTATTTTTTAATTCAATTATTTTCAATTATCATCATGCTTAGCTCAATAAAGACATGTCGAAATCTTACCACTCAATTTTTATTCCTCAGTTAAGACCAAAATGCAATCATTAAGTTTAACTTATGCCTTCATATGTTGAACATAGCAATTTCTCTCCATTAATGTAGGTAGCATTGAAATCTTGAATCAAATTGGTCTTTTGCATAGGTTGCAATGGGGCTAGGCTAGGGGTAAGTAAAAGATAAATAAATTTAAGCTAAAACCCTAGACTCAGCTTGCAGCGGACCTTCAAGTTCACCAACTCTTTCGAACTTTGAATGCTCATGCTCTTTCTTTTCTTTTGAGTACATATGCTCTATTTCTTTTCTTTTTCATTCATTTTTTTCTGAGCATCATTTTTGTATGTACCACACTTTTTTTGAGCATTTTGGTACTTTTTCTTAACTCCCCCAAACTTATTTTTGGAACATATTCTTGATAGACTGAGTCTAGTAGTTGGGAGAGATAAGAACAAGATGTTAGAGCCTAATTTGTCCGGGCCCAAATAAATAAATACAAAACAAAATAAAAACCAAATAAATTTAAAAACCAAAAAACCAAGTCCATTTACAAACAACCCAATTACCCCAAACCAAATCACCTAACCCATTACCCAAAATACCTAAAACTGACTAAAGACCCAACAAGCCCACAAAGCCCAAATCATAATAGAAACCCTAATTGCCTAAGCCACCCTCGACGCTGTCAACACCACGTTAGCTGCCATATCAACCACGAGGCTCCTCTGCCATGGTTTCACCAAAATAGAAAGTTTCGAAACCCACCATCGCCGTTGACCTCAAAAGGTTGCCACCAATGTGTAACCTGCAAAAGAGAGAGTTAGAGAGTAAAAAAAACATTATTTGTAACATTTATTTCGGCTATAAAAGCCCAACAACCATCATTGTAATTCTTTACACACAAAATACAATCGAAAAGAAGCAATTTATAAGGTATTCTTTTTTTTAAAAGATAAAAATAATTGAAAAATATAAAAGGGTTTAAGTTTTACCTTCTATCGTTTTGAATACTACCACCACGTGTGGTTGGGGCTTGCCCTTGATGATGGGCGATGTATCGTGGTGAAGGGACCCTCCCAACTCCTTCCTATTGGCATGAGGGCTCCAATGTGCAAGGAAAATACATCTAAAAGAGGTTTTTTTTGTTTGTTCGGCCATCGAAGGCAACGATTTTCGTCGTTGATGACCGACGGCTGCTGTGCGAAGGGACACCAACCCTACGATTTTATTTGAGAGAGAATGGGGAAGGGGAAGGGGAAGGGGAAGGGGAAGGCTTTATTTTCTAAGAACTAAGGAAAATGAATTTTTTTTTCTAAAATTTTAGTTAAAATTCCTCCCTATACGATGTCGTTTGGGCTTAACTCAATAAGCTCCAAAATAGCATCATTTTCGCCCTTAACCTGGATCCGACTAGAACGTGTCCAAGGTTCGCGTGTTTCCAAGCAGAGGGTCGATTTTCCATATCGATTCCTCCGCTTTTCCATGGACTTTCAGTTCAGTCCCTGTTGATGCAAATCAACCCTTTACAGCGTCATTTTAGGCTAAACCTTCATAGCCTCAAAACGTCACTGTTTTGACTAAGCCCGAGGATCCGACCCAACTTATGTCCAAGGTCCAAGTGTTTTCCCCTAAGGGGTTATTTATCTGCGCGGTCCATCCGCATTTCTTCTTGTTTCAATCTCATCCTCCATTTTATTTTTAATCTATTGTAATTTTACCCCAAAATTTGTTTCCTTTTACATCTTGGTCCTCTGACCTTGGGTGTGTTTGGAAGTGACACGTGTATGGGATTGGGTTAATTATCCATGCAGTCCTCATGCCTTTCATGTATTTTGATTTATCCCTCTTTATTTTGTTTTTTATTTATTTTGGCCTTTAAATCTCATTTTGGTTTTAATTTAATCCTGCTGTTGTTTCTTTTTCTGTTTAATTTCCCCTTTATTTCTGTTTCTTTTTTAATTTGGTCCCTTACTTTATATTTTATTATTTATTTATTTATTTATTTATCCCTTATTTATCCTTGATTTTAGCATGTTGCAAATAAAAAATGATATTTTGTTTTTTTATCTAATATGGGGGTAAGATTTTAAAACTGAGGCAATATTTGTTACTTAAGGGACTCGATAAAATCATTACGGGGTGCGATTTTTTCTTCGAACATATGTAATCGGATACCCTATTTAAAATTAAAGTGTGTTTATTTTAACTAATCGATAAATGTTCTTTACTTTCGATCACCCGAGATGTCGTGTTCCTAACTTACGAGATGTGACTTTATTCTCAACTAACTCGAGATAAAAGATCGTTTTTCATGAAATTTAATTTTTAAACGACGCCACAATCTATCATTTATATATTTAAAGATCACATTTTAAATTTTCTTTAACCAATCGATAAATGATTTTTATTTTTCGAGGACTTGAAATATCGTGCCCCTAACTTACGAGACGTGATTTTTCTCAATTAACTCAAAATAAAAGATCATTTTTTAGATTTAAATTTTTTTTAAAAATATTATCAAATTATTCCATTTAAATGTTCAAGGATCGCATTTTAAATTTTCTTCGAGTTCTCGATTTTCAATATTAAGACATCAAATAATCGACTAGGTACCAATTTTGGGTGTATAAGGGTACCAATCTTTCCTCATGCATAACTAACTCTCGAACCCATTTTCTTTTTATTTTAATGACCAAAATGATTTTAATAATTTTAAATATATTTCAAGGTGGCTCAATCGCACCTATTTAAAAATGATTGGTGGTAACTCCATTTTGCGGTTTTAAAATAGAAGTCGGGATTTTTTCTTTTTTTTAAAAAAAAGTTTCGACAGCTTGGCGACTCCACTGGGGATAAATAAGAGTCAAGCCACAAGTCGATTATTTTCTGGTCTTTATGATTGAAAATTGAGACTTTCGTTTAAATTTAATTTATGATCCTTTCTTGTATTTTGTGTTCATATGTTTGATTTATTTTTGGGACGAAAGTGAGGGTTTTTCACGCATTGCATGATCGGTTTACTTCACCCTTTAAGTGGAAGTGAGAAACTACTCCTTCGTGAGGTCTTCACCTCCGTGCAGGATAGTGGATCGCTTACGGGAATACATTCGTACCTATGTTTTCGTGAAGTCTTCACTTCCGTGCAAACATATGGGAAATGTATCCCCCTGAATTGAACTCGGTCCATATAAGCCTATAATGGGTGAGGATCGAGGAATCTACCGGTTCAGGTACCCTTACTTTAGAACTTAAACCGCATGTAGTCGACCCTAGGAGCCCACCCTAAGATGGATCACACAAAACCTTTAGCAATCACCCAAATAAATGTAGGAGAGAGAGGTTCCTTTATACTTTGGTTTTTGCTTTTAATTTCAATTTTGTTGTTAGATTTTCTTTGATGATTATACTAACTTGTCTTATTTTGTCTTTGTTGTTCTCCTCACATTGCATTATCATTCTAGGAAAGGTGTTGATTTGTACTTGATTACCCCTTGACTTTCTTTGGAAGCCTACAGTCAGATGGCTTGTGCCCCATCTTGTTACAATTGAAGCATTTCCTTGGAAATTTTTGCTTCTTGGAAACGCCACCTTTTGGTCCCAGTTTAGACTCATTCTGAGGTTGTTTTCCTTTCTTGAAGTCCGTCTTGACTTCTACCATGTTTACCTTAGCACCATAGACATTTTCTTCTTTGGTGAGCCTTTGTTCAGCACCTCTATTGTCTTCTTCAATTCGAAGTCTAACAATCAGGTTTTTCACTATCATTTCCTTTCTTTTGTGTTTTAGGTAGTTCTTGAAGTCATTCCAAGGAGGGGGTAGCTTTTCAATAATGGCTGCCACCTGGAAGAATTCACTTATGATCATCTCTTCAACAAGAATTCCGTGAATGATCAGTTGAAGTTCTTGCACTTGATTCACAACTAGGTTTGAATCAACCATTACAAAATTGAAGAATTTGGCAACTAAAAACTTTTTAGCTCCAACATCTTCAGATTTCTACTTATGGTCCAGTGCCGTCCATAATTCCTTAATCATCTTCTTAACACTATATACTTCGTACAGTGCATCTGACAATCCATATAGGATGTGATTTCGACATAAGAAATTTGAGTGCTCCAAAGCTTCAACATCAGTGAAGGTGGTAACAACATCTACCTCACCCTCTTTAACAGTAGGAAGGTCATCCTTCAAAAATTTTGTCAAGTTGAACATGGTCAAATAGAATAACATCTTCTATTTCCATGTCTTGAAATTTTTCCCACAGAACTTTGTAGGCTTCTTGTTGTGGTTTACAGCCATCGTTAGGTTTGGATTTGAAACCTGAGTTGGAACCAACGCAGGAAATCCCAAATTGGATGAATTTGTGGGATTTTTCATTTTCTGTTAATCTTCCAAAAACATAATCAGAGTTAGAAAAAATTAACAACTTTTGTTAAACAGCGGGAATTCAATACCCGAAACATAAGTTTTCACGGTCTAATCGAAAAACACAATAATAACAGTGCACTAGGTAGGTAACCCTGGAAGAGAGGTGGTGCACTTGGCATGCTTAAATACCAAGTCTTTCGAAGAACCAATCCTAGACATGCACTCTCATATTGTATTCTTTAGTTAACCGTTGATAAACTTCTTTTTCTTTGATTTCACAATTTGAAGTTATAATTTAAGCTTTCACAATTTAAAGCCACAACTAGTGCTACAATTAACAGAAAAATTTTAATTTCCAGTTTATACAATCTTTTGATTTTGTTAAACAATAGAATTAAAATTCTGAAACAAAATCAAAATTGATTCTATTGAATGACACGATTAAATCCTGAAACAGAATTTAATTAATTTTTTGTTTGGAAACTAAATCAAAATTAAATCAAATTTGTTGAATGACGGGAATAAATCCTGAAACAGAATTATTTAATTTTAATTTTTATCTGAAAACAAAATCCAAAACAATTTTGTTGAAACGGCAGGAATAAATCCCGAAACAAAATTTTCAATTAATTATTATAAAATCCAAATATAGAATATAATCTGTTAATCGACGGGAATAAATCCTGAAACAAATTTAGTCAACTTATTCTTGTTTAGGAAATAAAATCAAATTGAAATAAAATCTGTTAAACAGTGGGAATAAATCCCGAAATAGATTTTTTTACTTAATTATTATTTGGAACCAAAAATCTAAATATAGAATCAAATATGTTGAACGGCAGGAATAAATCTCGAAACAGATTTATTCAACTTATTCTCGTTTTGGAAATAAATTCAAAATAGAATAAAATTTGTTAAATGTCAGGAAATAAATCCCAAAACAAATTATTTTCCAATTTTAATTTTATTCGCAAACAGAATACATTTTTTTTCTTTCGTCTTGGTGTTTCTTTCATCTCGGATTAGAGAATTGAAAAATAAATATGTCTTAAGATTGTTGGACAAAACATGTTAACGAACACATATAAATATAAATACAAATATTTATATTAAATACAATATCTCAACAAAATAATATAAACAAATATTTATATTTATATAAAACATCATATTTAAACAAATCACTTTAAATAAATATTTATATTTATTTAAAAACAATAGATCTGAAAAAATAAATTATTAAACAAGATCTGAAAATACCATAAATCGATTTAGAAAATTAAATTTTACGAGATGTTGAGACCTGTTTTCACAGTTTTCTTAAGACAGATTCAGCCGCTCTTACGGTTCTTGGAGCAACATTGGTTGTTTGTCTCTTAGGATACAACAACAAGATGATTGCGGTAGTAGCACCTCTTCAGTGATCAATGAACAAATCTTGCATTCTTCTGTCATCGGAACATTTGGAAAACCAAAGAGAAAAAGAGAGAATTTTCGAGAGTGAAAAGTGCAGAATAAAACCGTTGTGTGTCTAAGTTTTGTAAAGAATTCTGCAGAATTCTTTCGGTATTTATAAACATTCAATGTGGAGAAATTAAGGAAATATTCTGTGAATAAGGAAACAAATCTGATTTAAAGGAACTTTTAAAACAATTTGATAGAATTAAATCAAATCGGGAAACAATATCCAATTGAGATATTTTATTATTTTAAAACAGATTTTGTAATAATATCTACTAAGGAAAAAATAATTTACGTTTTTGGGCTAAAAATATTCACAGGCCCTTTTTGGATCCAACATTTCGCGTTACCCACGTCGTATGGGAGCACCACAACCCCCCGATGGGTTTGGATCTGCACCCCTCCCCTACACATGAGGCAAAGCTTCAAGCTTAGCCATTCAATAACTTTTTGGTGTATTTTCATATATATAAACACATCCCACACTTGGTATTTAACCAATGTGGGATCTAAACTTTTCTTTTCCTCAACTTATTCTCAAGTGGCTTAATTTGAGCATCAATTTCTCATTCATCACTCATCCATTTTGAGCATATGATATACCGTTGTAAAGGTCTCATGGAGTAGAATATAAAACCATAATTTTATGAGTCAACCCTCCACCTTTACCTATTGAGAATATGCCTCAAAGTTACCCAAAAATACCATTTTTCCAACAATAATATTACAAACTAATTATATTCTTAATTATGAACCCAACGAGTGGCTCTAGTGGTAAAGAGGATGTTATTCATCCTTAGAGATCTAGGTTCGAGCACCTTTGTGTGCAAGGCGTGTGTGCGTCGTCAAAGGGTTAAGAAAGTATGGACAAATACTAACATGTAATCACACCAATATATTAAAAAAAATTATATTCTTAATTATTCAATTAAAATTTTTCGAACTAACTTGACTTAGGTTATTTGGCTTCTAAATCAAAATTTTCGGCACTTCTAAAAAATGGGTCATTACAGAAAGAGTTAATAATTATCGGTAAAAAAATTAGATAAATCAAAAGTAAATACTCATGAGACAAAAAGTGATGGACAAACAACATGACATACTTAATTAATAGGTAAAAGAAGTAAAAAAGAGAGAGAGATAATAGTACCCAACTATTAGAGCGATTCTGTTTTGGTCATTAAAGTTTCAAAATTTTTATTTTAGTCATTAACGTTATCAAAAATTAATATTTTGGTCACTCATCCATTAAATCACTAGCGGAGTGCTGATGTGGCTATTTTTCATTGTCATAATAATAATTTTAGCCCCTTAATATTTACAGATTCTATCAATTTGGTCCTAATTCTACAAAAATTAATAAGTTTAACCCTCAACCTTACACATTATGTCACTTTAATCTTAATTTTTAAAAATTTAAAAATAAAAATTAAACAAACTTAATAAAAGAAAAAATATTTAAAAGTCCTTTTTTCAATAAAAATACATTCAAAATTATAAATAAATGAATATCCATTTTTTATTTTTCTAACATGAAATTTATTTATTAAAATAATAATTTTATAAATATTTTTTTAAAACCCCAAGAATTAAATGATATTCAAATTTTTCCTTTTTTTAGTTTTATTTTATAAATAATGATTTATTTAAAAACCCACAAATATTCAAACTTTTCTTTTTTAGTTTTGTTTTATAAATAATAATTCATTTATTATACATTTGGCCTTGTTACTTAGTTCTCACCAAATTTGTCGAGCGTTGGGCATCGCTTTCGTCCACAACCATCGACACCAATAACCCTTACTTCAAACTCTTCAATTTCTATATCTTCCGCCATTGTGCTATTAAGCTAAGAATCGATTGTGGAGTTGTTGACATGGCCTTCTACCTGTTGGGTCTCTCATATCTCATCCTCACCTATATATCCCCAACTATATGCTTGCCCTTAAGCATAAGCATAATCTCAAATGCAACAAACTCATTCGGGACGAACCTAAAGACATAAATTCTCATCCCTTTTAGCATTAAGCTGTAGTTTTTGACCCAACCTAAACATAGTAGTCGTTAATACTGAAAAAGGGAAAAGTTAAATTTGCTTAGGTCTTTTTCATGGTTTCCCCCCCTTTGATTGTTTTACTTATAGAATTATTATTTTAATAAATAAATGTCATATTAGAAAATGAGAAAATTTGATATTTATTTATTTATAAGTATTTTTATAATTTTGTATTTATGTTTATCGAAAAATAAATGTTTAAATAATTTTTTTTTATTTTTAAAGTTCTTTTTAATTTTTAATTTTGAAAATTTAAGAATCATCAATAAATTGACATAATGTGTAAAGTTGAAGGTTATATTCGTTGAATTTTTTAGAATGAGGACCAAGTTGATAGAATCTATAAATATTGGAGGCTAAATTTTGTTATTATGCCAATGATAAAAAGGCCACGTTAGCAATCTATTAGTGATTTAACGGATAGTAACCAAAATATTAAATTTTGATAACATTAGTGACTAAAATAGAAATTTGTAAACTTGAATGACCAAAACAAAAGTACTCTAATAGTTGGGCAACTATTTAGAAAATTTACCCAAAAAGAAATCGAGGCAGTTGCTTGTGGACAAGTCAGTCTAACCAAATAAAAATTTAATGCTTAATATAATATTTGGTACCTAAACTTGACATTTTTTTAATTCGGTATTTAAACTTTTTTTGCTCAATTTAGTACTTAACATTGATATTTTTTCTTGATTTGATTCCTAAGATTTTTTTTAGGTCCAGTTTGGTATTTGAACTTGATTTTTCTTTTTCTAATTTGGTATCTAAACTTATTATAGGTTCAATTTGATACCTAAACTTATTAAATGTTATACAAATTACATTTGGTATCTAAGTTTTTTTTTTTATGTACAATTTGGTGCCTAAACTTGTTAAAAGTTATACAAATTATCCAAAACACTAACGGTGTTAAACAAATTTGTGTTATGTTGCAAAAATATCATGTGTTAGATGAAATTTGTGTTAAAAAAAGTATGCATTGAGCTATGCTTAACAATTAATATTGAAAAAGAAAACAAGAATTTTGAAAACCCAAAATAAAAAAAATATTATTTTAAATAAATAAAATGAAATAAATAAATAAAACAAAAATTAATTGTACATTTAAAATACAAAAAAAATACCATGTCCTATGCCAGATGTCGATCATACCTGAATTATTTTTGCTACCTCATAAAAAATAACATTGTTAATATATTGGAGTCATATGTATAATGTTTGACAAGTTCAGGTACCAAATCAGACAAAAAAAGAGATTATGTACTAAATTAGACCCAAAAAAAGAATAATACAAAATTAAGAAAAAAATGTCAACTTCAGGAATCAAATTAAGGAAAAATGTCAAGTTCAAGTACCAATTTTGACAAAAAAAAAGTCTAAGTACCAAATTAAAAAAACGTGTCAAGTTCAGATATCAAATAAAATATTAAACCAAAATTTAAAAGAATAGGAGAAAGAAAAATTAAAAGAAAAGTTTCGGCCAACCCGACGCGCCAGTCTTGAAAACGCGCCACGCTCCAGATCCAACATGTAATTTCAAATCCCCAATTCAAATTGCTATTTTTCCCGCACTGCATCGCCTTTCTCTCTTTATTTTTCTTTTCAACCAAACGACAGAAAGAAAATAGCAAAAATGAAGCATTTCATGTTACCAAGAAACACAAACTTGAGAGATCCGATGGAGAATTCTTCTTCCCCAAACCCTACCCCTCCCAAATCCAAGCGAAAGCATAAAAAATCTTCCAAAGAGAACACTCCGCCTCTAGATCCCAACTCCCAACTTTCCACCGTCTCCGCCACCTCAATGGCTAAGAGCAAGTGTCCACTTCCCCCTCGTCCCCCTTCCTCCAACCCTCTCAAACGTAAACTTTTCACTGAAACCCTCCCCGAAAACTCCGTCTTGGGAGCTTCCGATTCCGGTGTCAAGGTATTTCCTTTTTATAATTTTGAATTATTTGATTATTAGGTTCAAAAAATCTAAAAAAAAACACTTAACTAATTTTCTTTCAAGGTGATTATACGGATGCGACCACCTATTAAAGAAGAGGAAGAAGGGGAAACGATTGTTCAGAAAATTACCGGTGATTCTTTAAGCATTAGTGGGCAGACCTTCACGTTTGACTCAGTCGCCAACTCGGATGCAACTCAGGCACTAAGAAGCTTATTTTACTAATTTCCGTATGTTTAATTATTTCTGAAATAGCCTGATTTTTGGAAATTTTAAATTTTTACTGCAGCTAGATATCTTCCAGCTCGTAGGAGCGCCTGTTGTCGAAAACTGTCTTGCAGGGTTCAATAGCTCCGTGTTTGCGTATGGTCAGGTACTTGCTTCTTCATTTCCATTTGATTTTTACGTTTGAATTACTTTTTTATTTGCTTTATAACCTTTCTCAATTTCTGGATCTGAATTATATGATTTCATTAGACTGGAAGTGGAAAGACTTATACGATTTGGGGTCCAGCCAATGCCTTGTTAGAAGAAAATTTATCAAGTGATCAACAGGGCTTAACTCCTCGTGTGTTTCAGCGACTGTTTGCTCGCATCAATGAGGTAAAATTTTTGAATTTATGTTCATCAGTGAATTTGATGATTTTTTATTTATTTTAAGATTGAACCATTTTCAATAGTTTGTGTTTTGACCTTTTTTATTCTATAGGAGCAAATTAAGCATGCTGATAAACAACTAAAGTATCAGTGTCGCTGTTCTTTTCTTGAGGTACAGTTAAATGACTTATTGTGATTCTTAGTTTGACATAATTGAACTGCTTGGAGTTGTATTATTCTTGTTCCTTATAACTTGATTCCCAATTTCCTTTTGCAGATATATAATGAGCAAATAACAGATTTATTGGATCCAAATCAAGGAAACCTGCAGGTAGAATGGATAATTATTTAACTTTTCAATTGCCATTTCTTACCAGACGAAAAGATGGTGTTTTCTTATAATGCTTTGTCATTTTCATCCAGATCAGAGAAGATGTAAAATCTGGCGTCTATGTTGAGAATTTGACAGAAGAGTATGTAAATTCGATGAGGGATGTGACTAAGCTATTGCTAAAGGTTTTCTTTTTTCCTTTCAGATTCTTATTTTTCATTGCTTTCTTGCTTGTAGACGCTCATGAAGAAAATCTTCAAATTTTATGTTTAGAATGCCAATGTTCAACTTTTTCTTCCGAGAAATAGAACACTTTTATTCCAGTCAGCTTGATCGATTTATTCCAATAGATAAAAGTGAATCGGAAGCATGACTATTTGAACAGACCAATTTTTAAGGTGTTTACAAGCTGCTCTGGAATGTAGGGATTATCAAATAGAAGAACAGGTGCGACTAGTATCAATGCTGAAAGTTCTCGTTCACATAGTGTTTTTACTTGTGTTGTTGAATCTCGGTGCAAGGTAATAATTCTTTGAATTTCATGTGGTTAATTTTGTGTTTCTAATGTTTATGTTTGATCAAATATAACTCTTCCAGTTATGAATTGGTGGCATCAAATTACTAATTTTGCAGCTCTACAAAGAGGAATTTTCTCAAGTACAATGGCATTGCTTATTTGCTAATTTCTGTAAATAATAAACATACAAGGATCTAATAATCTGCACAACAATTGAAAAATATCTCCTATTTTTTGGGTTTCCTCTCTCAATTATACTTGAGGGATTCAGAAGTACTATTTATTGTCACAGAGTGTGGCTGACGGTGTAAGTAGCTTTAAAACAAGCCGGATAAATTTTGTTGATCTAGCTGGCTCAGAGCGACAAAAGTTAACTGGTGCCGCTGGGGAGCGCTTAAAGGAGGCAGGCAATATTAACCGTTCACTCTCACAGCTTGGGTATGCTTTTTTCATCCTTTCCTTCCTAGCATCTTTACTTGAAAGTCTAGACTCTGGGTCGATTCTTATTTGACAGTTGGCAAAATATAGTACTGAACATGTCATCTTTACTGATGTAGGTTTCCAGTTACACTGAAAAGTATACGACAGTTGTTTTAATTATGTTACAAGCAAGCACCTTTTTCTAATTTTACATAATATTTGGAGTTCAGGAACTTGATAAACATTCTTGCTGAAGTTTCCCAAACTGGAAAACAAAGGCATATCCCCTACAGAGACTCCAAGTTGACTTTTTTATTGCAGGAATCTCTTGGTGGCAATGCAAAATTAGCAATGGTCTGTGCAGTTTCTCCAGCTCACAGGTAAATAAGAAGACATCCTATTTTACTTAAGTTCCCCCCTTAGTCTTTTTTCTTTTTGGAAGGGAAGTTTACGCAAGTAATAATGCAGCTGTAAGAGTGAAACATTCAGCACACTACGGTTTGCTCAGCGTGCAAAGGCAATCAAGAACAAGGCGGTTGTTAATGAAGTAATGCAGGATGATGTAAAATTTCTACGTGAGGTGATTCGGCAGCTCAAGGTATATTCTCATAATTCCCCCCCCCCCCCGCCCCAAAAAAAAAATATCAGTTATGCAATAATTGTGAATCTAACAAACGTTGATGGAACCATACAGGATGAACTCCATCGAATGAAAGCTAATGGTAACAACCAAGCTGATCCAAATGCAGGTTACACAACTGGATGGAATGCCCGCAGAAGCTTGAATTTGTTAAAATTTAGCCTCAATCATCCAAGGGTATTACCTCATGTTGATGAAGATGGCGACGAGGAGATGGAAATTGATGAGGAAGCTGTTGAGAATCTTTGTGCTCAAATAGGTTTGCAGTCATCTGACATATATAACCATTCAAATGAAGTGACCAAACTAGAGATAATTGAATCAGATTCCGGAAATACCACGTCCGAGATTGGATGTACTAGTAATCCAGGGCCTAATGCATCTGAATGTGGCAAAGCACAAAATGTTGAGGATACTGATGGTCACATTGAAGACGAAATATCTGAAGAGCCTAAAACCTCTGAAATTATGCCTGTTGATTGTGTTGAACCTGCTACAAGACCCCCAAACATTATTCCTGCTTGTGGAAGTGTCCAAGAGAATCCTGGCTGTCTAACTATTGAAACAACTGATGGGATTCTTAAATCCCCAACATCAAGTGTCTCACCTGAAGTTAACCAGAGTACAAAGAGTTTGAGGACATCATCAGCGGTCGCTGCTTCACAGAAAGATCTTAAGGATGATGGCCCAGAGGCTATCGCACCAACAGAACACTTGGCAGCTAGCCTCCATCGAGGTCTTGAGATTATTGGTCGGAGTTTAGCATTGAGGAGATCATATCACTTTTCATTAAAACCTGCTGATTCCCAGCCAACCATTGCTGCTTTCAAAGTTGATGTTGGAATTCAAACTTTCCCTCAAGATTATGAGATTCAAGGAGAAGAACCGCTAGTATTTCTTTGTACTAATTGTAAAGAGAGGACAAATCTGGAGGGCAAAGAGAACAATGAAAGCTCAAACTTGCAGTTAGTCCCTGTTGAAGAATCAGAGTCTTCTGAGAAAACCAAGAAGCAAGTTCCAAAGGTAAGAGGTCCAGGTCATGGCATTGCAGATTCATATCTTCAGCATAATTGACATTTCTTACTTTTCTGCTGCATAGGCTGTGGAGAAGGTTTTGGCTGGATCTATCAGGAGAGAAATGGCTCTTGAAGAGTTCTGTGCCAAGCAAGCTTCCGAGATAATGCAGTTAAACCGTTTGGTAGGTTCCTTTGTAATTGTTCTAGCAGCTAACTGTGGCCATCTTCATTGTGAACTATTGATGTTATATTTACTAGGCTATTATTTACAGGTGCAACAGTACAAACATGAGAGAGAATGCAATGCTATCATCGGGCAGACAAGAGAAGATAAAATTCTTCGCCTTGAGAGCCTTATGGATGGTGTTTTACCTACTGAGGAATTCTTGGGAGCAGAGCTAGCTTCCCTCGCGCATGAGCACAAGGTATGTGCTTGGGCTTTAAACGTTTCTTAGTTAAACATCTTTTATGCATCTATGACTTACATGTTTGCCTTCAGCTCTTAAAGGAGAAATATGATAATCATCCTGAGGTTTTAAGAACGAAGATTGAGTTAAAAAGAGTTCAGGATGAGTTGGAGCAGTTTCGAAATTTTCATGATTTGGGTGAGAGGGAAGTACTATTAGAGGAAATTCAGGATTTAAGAAACCAGTTACGGTATTATATAGACTCTTCTTCCACATTAGCTCGAAGACAAAATTCGCTACCGCAGTTGACTTATTCATGTGATCCAAATGTGCAACCACCTCTTAGTGCAATACCAGGGACAAGTGAGGTGAGTGCTGAAGCTAAATTTGAACAAGAGAGAATTCAGTGGACTGAGGCAGAAAGCAAATGGATTTCTCTTGCAGAAGAATTGAGGACAGAACTTGATGCAGCCAGGTTGCTGGCTGAAAGGAGGAAGCAGGAATTAGATACGGAGAAAAAATGTGCAGAAGAATTAAAGGAAGCAATGCAGATGGCTATGGAAGGACATGCAAGAATGCTTGAACAGTATGCAGATCTTGAGGAAAAACATATGCAATTGCTTGCAAGGCATAGACGAATTCGAGAGGGAATAGATGATGTTAAAAAGGCAGCTGCTAGGGCAGGAGTCAGGGGTGCTGAATCTAAGTTCATAAATGCACTTGCTGCTGAAATTTCTGCATTGAAAGAGCAAAAGGAAAAGGAGAGACTATATCTTAGGAATGAAAATAAGGGACTCCAGGCTCAACTGAGGGATACTGCTGAAGCAGTCCAGGCTGCAGGCGAATTGCTTGTACGGCTAAAAGAAGCAGAGGAAGCTGTAGCAGCTGCTCAAGTAAGCTAACTTATTGATATGCTTTCATGCACTTTAACTTCACTGCTTGCTTAGGATTGTTGCTACATATTCAGTTTTTAGCTTAAGGCCATAACTGACTGGTAACTAAGATAGCTTTCATAGTTGATTTTAGATGTTGAAGTGTCTGTTCAGTCTTCTAATTCATAACTGGTAACATTGTCTTTCAATTTATTGATTTTCCAAGTAAATGTGGATGAGGCAATATAAGATACTTTCCAGGGGGCAGTGAAAGTAATCTTTGATG
The DNA here is from genome assembly GCA_005610355.1 of Gossypioides kirkii. Lineage (NCBI taxonomy): Eukaryota > Viridiplantae > Streptophyta > Magnoliopsida > Malvales > Malvaceae > Gossypioides > Gossypioides kirkii. The sequence continues at coordinate 39,213,340 of CP032247.1, read as the reverse complement.
GTACTCAAAGCCTTTAGACTATTCTCATTTCCTTCTGTTGTAAAATAATTGCAGAAGCGAGCAATGGAAGCAGAACAAGAAACCGAGAAGGCTAACAAAAAGATTGATAAACTAAAGCGAAAACATGAATATGAAATTAGCACTCTTAAAGAACTGCTAGCAGAATCACGTCTACCTAAAGAAGCCAAACGACCTTCTTATGACAAGATTGATATTGCCAAATATGATGCAGGTGAGATCCATGATGCCAGTGACCAGCGATGGCGAGAAGAATTTGAACCATTCTATGATGGTGAGGATGGTGAGTTATCATCAAAACTTGCAGAAAAATCATCATGGTTCTTTGGATATGATCGATGCAATATATAGATCACCTTTAACTGCAGCAAATGTGTATGTATGTATACGCACGTACCATATCCTATGTGTTGTGTCATGTAGGTCCAAAGTCGTAGCTTCCTTTTGTTGTTAATCTGGATACAACAGTTCTTACCACTGTATCTTGGTTGGTTTTTGTAATCGAATTCTGATTCTTTAATTTCATAAGAGTTGAATGAATGATTTATATATATTCTTCTCCTTCTCATCCAGATCACAGGTATTTTTTTCTTCTTGTTTTCACATTGCTTTTAGATTTTAGATGGAGCAATCCATTTATAGGCACTAGTATTATTCACATCTACCTGGGTTAATTATTTATTTTTTTGTTAAATTTTAGAGTAAAAATTTAAATATTACAATATGCTCAAAGTTTTGTATATTTAGTATTTAATATTCATATTTTTATTTTTGAAAGTTTAGTCTTACTTTTTGAATTTAGTCGTTCTACCTTTCATTTTCTCTCTCTAACTCCGTGAAATCCTTTGCTGAAATTTGTGGAAATGATGGTGGAAAACTTGCATGGAGGTTGTTTTCTAAGACATTTTAGCAAAATCTCAGTTTATTTTAAAAATTTAAAGAGAAAGAAGAGGGAAGCCATGGAAAGGGGGAAACGGCAGCAGCAAGGGGAAGAGGGGCTGATGGGGTTGGCTTCATCCATCATTATTAGACCTGTTTATGGATTGGGTTACCTACCTAGGTCTGAAGATTCACTCGAAATTTGAAAAGGTTTGAGCAAAAATATTAGATTCAAAAAATGGGCTTAGATAAAAAAATTAGATCTGTTTAAAATATGGTTGGATTTGGACTTGAACATTCAAGGCTCGAGCTTGACCCGATTCGATCCGATCTGTTTTAAGTTTATAATAATTTATATTATATTATTTTTATATATTAGGTAATTTAAAACATATTAAAAAAATAAACATATACTAAATATATAATACTACTCTAATATAAACATTAAAATAATATTAAAACGATTATATAAAAAATTTCAATAAATAAAAAATGTATAAAATTATTAAATATTAAAATAATATAATATAAATATGTTTTTAAAAAAATTAAAAAATAATATGGGTGAGCCTAGATGGGCTTGGGTTAGTCTTTTGTAAATATGGATAGATTTGGGCAAAATTTTACATCCGAATTTCAGTTAGACCGAGTTTGAACAAACATAAAGTATGTTAATATCATGCTTAGATCTGATTTAAACCTGACCCACAAACAACTCTAATTCTTCCTCTTTAAAATTACACAAATGGGTCCAAAGTTCCAATTCCAACAAGTTACAAGCCTATAGTTTTAAAGATTGTGGCCCATTAATATGATTGAAATTTTAAGTATCCAAATTTATTACATAAACCAAATATTTCATATAAATAATACATTTACCATAATTTTTTTAAATTTGACCAAAATACCTTTTAGGGGCAAAATAACCATTTTGTCCCTTTATGCTTTTAAACACAATTTCTTCACAACAAATAGTTATGAAACACACCATTAATCATATTGGTATTAAGAAAATTGAAGAAATTAGGAGTCAAGAGCGCTCTCTCGGTTGGCTCAGAGAGGACGGTGCTTGGTTGTAGTTGAGTTGAGGGTGAGTGGTGATTTCGTTGGGTCGTAATGGTAGAGGACGAGGTATCCCTCATGGAGGAAGAACTTGTCCAATTAACGGTTCGAAGCTTTGTGATTGAGCCGAAAGGCCAGATGTCTCTTTTGTTCACTGTTTGGACTAAAAAACCTTTTAATCCGGACAACTTTCGGGCACAAATGAAGAGTGTCTAGAAAACTAGCAAGAAATTTGAATTTGAGTTGGTGGGTCAGAATTTATTTTTGGTTTTCTCTGATAGTGTGATTGATATGGAATGTACCATGGAGGGAGGGGCGTGGTTCTTTAGGCGGTAGCTAGTAATTATGGAAAGGCTAACTATACTTGTAGACAAGAAACATATTGAATTAACTATGTCTCCAATATGGCTGAAGATTGGGCCTTGTCCACCAGAGTGCAAGAAAAAAGATCTCATGCATGTCGTCGGGTCTACTTTTGGTGGGTTGCAGCACTCGAAGGTTCTGGGAAATTTCTGTCGGATTAGGATCATGGTGGACGTCAGGAAACCTCTTCGACGAGGCATTTTTGTTTCAACGTGTGATAGTGGTAAAACGTGGTTGGACTTTAAATATGAGAATCTTCAGGTGTTTTATTTTGGTTGTGGGAAGATGGGGCATGGAGTGAAGGACTGTGAGGTGACTTCTCAAGAAGATAAGGTAAAAGGTGAGGATTCTCTCCCTTATTGTATTGCATTGCGGGTTGAGTCAAAGTTATTGGGAAAGGAGTATATACAGTTTGGGCTAGCATCTAAATTGTCCAAAGCTCAATGAAATTATATTGGTCCGGTGAGCAAAACGGATGGGAAACAAGGTGTGAAAATCCCTAGTTTATTTTCGGCGAACCTTGGGGAAAAAAAATCATCGGAGACAGAGATGGTGGGTGTACAGACAAATAGGGAAACTGATGGATTGGATGATTCTAGTGGAATTTCGGGGGAGGATATCCCTTCAATGATTGGGGGTTTTACAATAAATGGAAAGAAATTAAAGGAGATTCAAAAGTGGATAAGGTTTTGATAGAGCAAAAGGTAGGGGAGCATAAAAGGAAGGATTTTATGAATTTAAGGGAGGAACCAAGGTCAATCACCGCAAGTTGGAAATGGATTCCAAGGGAATCAAGAGATATTTCTCTGACAGAATTTAATTCTTCAGAAAAGAGAAAGTTGGATTTATTAGGGGTTGACGTGGTAGAAATAATTGTCCAGGAAGAGGATTCTGTTAAAAATGCCAAAATTAATATTGGAGATTCTGATGAGTTTGGTGTTTTGGATTCGGGTATATGTCCATTAGACCAAGTTGATGTTTCTTCAACCTTTAGATCGGCGGAAACCAATAGGCAAGCCAACCGGGAGCAATAAGGATCTTGAGTTGGAATGTTCATGGTCTGGGGAAACTGCGAACAGTAAAACGACTTCGGTATGTTTTGAAGTCAAATAGTCCCAAAATTGTCTTCTTTATGGAGACTAAGCTGGATAGGAATAGAATGGAGAGAGTTCAAAGGAAATGCGGGTCTAATTGTGGTATCGAAGTTGATGCAAATGGGTCGAGGGGGTTTATGCTTAGCTTGGAGGGATGATGTTGATGTTCGTTTGAGGAGCTATTCCAAGAATCATATTGATGTTTTAATTCATAGGACAGATGGCGACAACACATGGCGATATATAAGCTTTTATGGTGAACCCTTTGCGAATACTAGAATTGAGGCCTGGGACTTATTAAAATGGCTTGGGGACGGTAACATGAATCCATGGCTTGTTAGTGATGATTTCAATGAGGTATTGTACTCATTTGAAAAGGTTGGTAGGTTACCTAGAGAGGAATGAAGAATGAAAGCTTTTCGAGAAGTGTTAGAGGAATGTGATTTGTATGATGTTGGGATTTCTGGTACTGGTACACATGGGAAAGGGGTAACTTGCCTGAGACCAATATAAGGGAGTGGTTGGATAGAGGGGTTGCGTCTGCGGCATGGTTAAGTATGTTTTAGAATGGAACAATTAGACATCTTTCCCACTCTTTTTCGGACTATTGTCCGCTTTTTATAAGCATTGATGGGAGCACACGGTTGATTGGGAAATCAGCCTTCAAGTTTGAAGCGTGGTGGTTGTTGGAGGAGTCGCTGGAAGACGAAATTGCGAGATCTTGAAAGATGCCCGTTACCTCTATTTTTGACAAACTAGGGCGCTTGAGCTTGAGATTGATTACCTGGGTAAAAGATATCTGTAACACTCTTAATTTTAATTGAGGACTTAGTTAGGAATTTTAGGAAATTTTGGGGTTTTTCCAAAACCTTAAAATATTTTAGAGACTTTCGAGTAAATAACCCTTTTTTCATGGGGTTTTTAAACATCTTATTTTCTCTTTTTTTCTTTTCTCCTTCCATTGTTCTCATTGTTGTCGTTTTTCTCCCCAAAAACCTCCTCCTTCTCTTTTTCTCCTCAAGTCCGATCAACCTCCGTTGGGTGTCCTCCGGCCGTGCGTGTTCAATACCACCATTACCAAAATACTCCCCTTGGTGTTGTGCATCAAACCCACACTTCCTTTTCCCTCCACCCATCGCCGTTCGTGAGTGTCGACAAAAGGGAAGTTTCGGCCTTTGCCTTCCTTTTTACTCCGTCCTTTTTCACCGTATTGTGATCGTGGTAAGTGAGGAAAATAGGTTATGGTTTCATTTTGAAGAGGTTTGAGTGTGAATCTTGACGGTCTAACGCCGTTTATAGTAGAGGGATGTTGACGACACCGTTGGGGAGGTGTTGCCTTAATGGCTCTTGTGTTGTATTGTGATGTGGGCCAAATTTGTGCCTAAGCCCAAACCCTTTTAAAACCTAAACCCAAATCCTTTAAAATTAAATCTAATAACCTTTTTAAACTCAAACCCAAACCCTTTAAAAACCAAACCAAACCTAATTGAACCAACACAATACCCAAACCATGTGACCCGACCCGAACCCGACCCATTGACTGTTGACCGTTGACAGTTAATCATTGACCGTTGACAGTTGATCGTTGACTTTTTTTGAGAAACCCTATCCTACCATTTTTCTACATCTTGAGTCCGATTCTGCTGTTTGTTTTGCCAAATTCAAACCTGAAAGCCTCGTTTTGTCTGTTTTATCTTAAATTTTGTACTTTGAGTTATTTAGAGTTTCAAATTGGGTATACTAATATAAGATATTTGTGTGTAGGTGATCACAACTCCGAGGCTGACGAATTACCACCTCCTCCACCTGTGCAACCTACTCCTGCACCGGTTCTGAGAGTTGCACGTAGGTTTTTCTTAATTAAGTTTTGTATTTAAGTGGTGGTTAGGATGATATTAGGTTTAGTTATGTTTGTAGGATCTAATCCGATTAGACCGAGTACTCGATCTATACATGGTGGACGACCTCCTCATCGTTAGTGTTCTATTTGCTAGAGGTGTGTTTTTAACTGTACTTAACCTATTGTTTGGGGTGTGTGTTATATGTGATTGCATGATGTTTTGTGATATAATGATGTTGTGATGTAGTAATGGTATGATTTTGGTTGAGCTGTGTAAGCATGTTGGTTTTGTCATGCATATTCACAGAGCATGTGACTGATTAAATTAATGCGGTTATTCTATTGTGCACCGAGATAAATATATATATTTATGTTGAGTATGAAATATACTCTGAGATTGAGACTGAGATTAAATTGTGATAATTATGAAATCATACCATTGTGTGTTCATAGGGTGGGTTTGTACGGTGGAAGACGTGGTTATCATTCCTTTAAACGATTGATATTAAAAACCACATTGTGATTGGTGATGTATGGTTGGGAAAGGGTTTTGGGGAACCTTTTCACTGTGTTGGTGTGCTGGAGTATGGGTTCATTGCATAGTATTTGTGAGTGTAACATATTTTGTAGTTATTTTCGAGCTATAAACTGTGTGATTATTTATAGGTTGTATGCACTTTAGAGACACACTGGGCTTTTTAGCTTATATCTCTACAGTTCTTTACAGGTATTCTAGATTTAGGTGACTTGGTACCCGGAGGTTATTTATAAACTTAGTTTATATTATATTATTATTATTATTTTGATTTTGGGTTTTTATTAAACTTTGTTTTTGGTTATTATTTTTGGGTTGTAAGTACATTTTATTTTGGGGATTTTAGCATTTATGTTTTAGGAGATTAATTATGTTATTTTGTTTTATTTTAGTTATAGACCTTATATTATATATTTATATTTATATTTATGAATGATTGTGGACCTTTGAGTTGCGTGTGGGTGAATTACTTAAATAACCTTTTAGATCTGGTCATAACTCTTGGGTCGGGTAAAAGGGGTTACATTTAGTAGTATCAGAGTTGAGTTCAATCCACGAACTATGAGAGTCTCCAAACATGATTTTAAAAAAGGGATTAAATGGGGATTTAATCCTCCTAGCCATTATCTTACTGCAATAATTCTTGCTAAGAAGAATGCCCATGTTGTGGCAATTCCACCCAGAAGGTAATGGGTTACCCCTACAGCGCGTCCTTGTACAATGCTCAAGGCTCAAGGCTGAGTAGCAGGAGCAACTTTTAATTTATTATGAGCCCAAACGATGGATTCAATAAGTTCTTGCCAATAACCACAGTCGCTGAATAGAAACATTAAACTAAAAGCCCAATAAACTATTATGGTATAAATAACTTTTATTTCATTTATACATAAAAGTATGAGTTATTCTAAATCTCCGGTACCAATTCTTACTTTAGTACTCTTTACGGATGTAGATAGATAGTATGCCACCACGTAGGAGTGCTAGACTTACGACTGGTCACGGCCAAGGTCGAGGCCAGGGTCGTACTGCTAGGCCTGTTAATGACCCTACTCTTGTATTCGAGCCTGAGATGAATGTAGATGAGATGCCTCATGTTGATAAGGATGAGTTGCTCGTAGGTGCTAAGGATCAACCAGCTGTTGGGGGAGAATTGCCTGCTGAGGAAGCTCCTATTGAGGATGTGCCCGATACTGGGGATAGTGAGACCGTGGAGTTGGATAATGGCACGGTTAACCGGGAGCTACTGAGATTACTTCGTGGGTCTGTTGGGGGTCAGTCGGAGGGTCTAAGGAGGTTCATTTTTGCTGATTTTATAGCTGCTGGGATGAAGGTGTTTAAGGGTAGGACTGATATAGATCTTTCAGTTGCTGAGTATTGGTTGAAGGATCTGTAGAGATTATTTGTGGAGATGAATTATCCTGTTGCTTAAAAGGTTAGGGCTGCTGTTTCTTTACTGAGGGGTGAGGCCCAAAATTAGTGAGATACTGTGAAAGAGTTTAGTCCTGCTGGACAAATTACATGAGATTATTTTAGGGAGACCTTCCAAGATCGTTATGTGGGTGAAGAGTTTCTTGACAATTGTAGGGATAATTTCATGAACTTGAGACAAGGGGACATGTTTGTTAATGATTATGAGATAGAGTTCCTGAGGTTGGTTCGTTATGCGTCTAGGCTAGTGATAAATGAGAAAGAGAAATGCGACTGATTTAGGAAAGGACTTCGACTCTCACTTCAGGTTAGGGTCAACATGTATCACGATAGAGTATTTAGTGACCTGGTTAGTTGATCTAGATCTGCTGAGAGTTTGGAGGCTCGTACTAAGGCTCAAAGAGTTTAGGATAGGGAGCGTAGTAAGAAGCTAGCAGGCCCATCAACTCAGCCTGTAAAAGTGGTCTTTCTGTTAAGAGGCCTAGATTGGAGGCAGTTCAGCCTAGTTATCTGAGAGTGACGCCTACTGTTTCGGCCGCTCCAGTGGGTTGTGTTGGTGGTTCTACTGTACCTCGTCCCATGCATCTCTATTCTTAATGTAATAAAAGGCATAGGGGCGAGTGTTAGAGGAAGATTGGGCTTGTTTTAGATGTGGTTCACAGGAGCATTTCTTTAGAGATTGTCCACATCCTCCTATTGGATCGTTTATATAGAGTCAATCTTAGGCTTCGGTTCAGGCGTCGACTAGGGGTAGAAGGCAGGTTAGACCGGTTGCTTTGAGTTCAGCTACTAGAGGTAGATCGATTCAAAGTGGTGGAGCCTCTAGATTTGGGGTGAGACAGCCTGGGTTAATATATACGACTAAGAGGTATGAGGATTGGGATGAGCTTGATGTCATAGCAGGTACTTTCTCTGTTCATTCTATTCCTTATTTTACATTGCTTGATAATGGTTTGAAGCATTCTTATGTGGCGAGTACTATGTCTTGGGGTTTTAAGATTGATGCTGAAAATGATGAGTCTACGGTTACTATTCGAAGTCCTGTGGGTATCTCTGTGGAGGTTAGTAAGGTATATTGAAACTGTCCCTTAGAGATCCAAGGGAAGATCTTTCCTGCTAATTTACTAGAGTTAGCATTCACTGAATTTGATCTCATACTTGGAATGGATTGACTTTCTAAGCATCGAGTTAATTTGAATTGTTAGAAGAAGAGGGCAACTTTGAGAACTTTTGATGACCGACAAATAACCCTAGTTGGTGAACTTAGAGGGTTTCTGTCTAATGTGATCTCAGCCCTCAAAGCCGAAAAGTTGATTAGAAAGGGGTCCATGGCTTATTTGGCTTACTTCTTGGATTCAAGGCAATCTGATTCTAGGATGGAAAAGATTCGAGTGGTGAAGGACTTCCCTGATGTGTTTCCAGGAGAGTTATTTGGTGTGCCACCTAAACGTGATGAGGTTGAGTTTGGCATTAAGATCTATCCTGGTACGACTCCTGTGTCTATGGCACCTTATCGAATGGCACCTAAAGAACTTAAGGAGTTGAAGGTTCAGTTGCAAGAGCTGTTGGATAGGGGTTTTATTCGACCAAGTGTGTCACCTTGGGGAGCACCAATTCTGTTTGTAAAGAAAAAAGATGGAACACTTCAGTTGTGCATTGACTATCGGAAGCTGAATAAGCTGACGATTAAGAATAAATATCCCTTACCTCGTATTGATGACCTATTCGATCAGTTTCGAGAAGCTACTGTATTTTTTAAGATTGACCTGAGATCGGGGTATTATCAGCTTAAGGTGAAAGATTCTGATGTGTTCAAGATAGCTTTTCGAACTTGTTATAGGCACTATGAGTTTTTGGTGATGAATAGGGTGTTTCAACCCTACTTGGACCAATTTGTGGTGGTGTTTATAGATGATATCTTGGTTTACTCTAAGTCTGAGGCTAAGCGTGAGGAGCATCTTAGGATTGTTCTGCAAACCTTGAGAGAGAAGCAACTTTATGCTAAGTTTAGCAAGTGCGAATTTTGGCTCTCTAAGGTGATGTTTTTGGGACATATAGTTTCTGATGAGGGTATTCGTGTGGATCCGAAGAAGATTGAGGCTATTATGGGCTGGAAGCAGCCCAAGAATGTTTCTAAGATTCGTAGTTTCTTGGGTTTAGCTGGCTATTATCGGAGATTTGTTGAGGGTTTTTCCATTATTACGGCACCTTTGACTAAGCTTCTGAGGAAGAGCATCCCATTTGTTTGGATCGAGGCTCAATAGTCTAGTTTTGAAAAGCTGAAGTCTGTGTTGACTTAAGCACCGATTCTGATCCAACCCGAGCCTGAAAAAGCTTATACTGACTATAGTGATGCTTCTTACACTGGATTGGGATGTGTGCTAATGCAAGAGGGAAAGGTTATATGGCTTATGCCTTTTGACAGTTGAAACCGCATGAGATTAATTACCCTACTCATGATCTTGAGCTTGCTACAGTAATCTTCACTCTTAAAATTTGGAGACACTATCTCTATGGGGAGAAGTGTTTTATCTTCACTGATCATACGAGCTTGAAGTATTTGCTTACTCAGAAGGAGCTTAATTTGAGGCAACGTCGTTGGTTAGAACTCCTTAAAGACTATGACTGTGAGATTGAGTATCAGCTTGGTAAGGCTAATGTGGTTGCGGATGCATTAAGTCGTAGTGCTGTGATTGAGCTGAGGGCTTTGTTTGCTAGGATGAGCTTGTTTGAGGTTGGCAGTCTTTTAGCTGAACTCCGAGTTATTCCCACTTTACTCTCGGAGATTAAGGTTGAACAGGCTAATGATCCGTATCTTGAGCACCGTATGAGAGTGGTGGAGGAAGGTACATCTGTGAATTTTTCTATGGATCAAAATGGTATATTATGCTTACGGGGTCGTTATTGTGTTCCGAAGGATTTTGGGATTAAACAGATTATTCTCTGTGAGGCGCATGATAGCTCTTATTCCATGCATCCTGGCGGAGATAAGATGTATAAGAATCTTCGTGATAGGTATTGGTGGAAGGGTTTAAAGAGGGATGTTGTGGATTTTGTGTCTAAGTGTTTGACTTGTCAGAAAGTTAAGGCTGAGCATCAGTGTCCTTTTAGGTTACTTCAATCGATTGAGATTCCTCAGTGGAAATGGGAAAGAGTGACTATGGATTATGTAAGTGGTCTTCCCTTAACTCCGTCTAAGAAAGATTTAGTTTGGGTGATTGTAGATCGACTCACTAAGTCCGCGCACTTCATTCCAGTTAGGGTCGATTATCCATTGAGCAAGTTAGCTTGACTCTACATTTCTGAGATAGTTCGCCTTCATGGGGTGCCCTTATCTATCATCTCTGATCGAGATTCGAGGTTTACTTTGAGATTTTGGGAATCTTTGCATCGTGCTTTGGGTACTCGGTTGAACTTCAGTACTGCTTACCATCCGCAAACTGATGGTCAATCCGAGCGTGTGATTCAGGTGTTGGAGGACATGTTGAGGGGTTACGTGATTGAGTATCAAGGAAGTTAGAAGGACTTTTTACCACTGGCTGAGTTCGCTTACAATAATAGTTATCAAGCCAATATTAAGATGTCTCCTTACGAGGCTTTGTATGGGTGCAAGTGTCATACCCTTATCGGTTGGACTGAGTTGATTGAGCATCGATTGTTGGGACCAGATCTTGTTCACGAGTCTGAAATGACTGTTAGGTTGATTCGTGAGAGACTTAAGGCTGCTTTTGACAGGCAAAAGTCTTATGCTGACCTGAAGCGTTGAGATATTGAGTTTAGTGTGGGAGTTGAGGTTTTCTTGAAAGTATCTCCGTGGAAGAAGGTGCTTAGATTTGGGCGGAAGGGCAAGTTGAGTCCTCGTTTTATTGGTTCTTATCGGGTACTTCATCGAGTAGGACTAGTTTCCTATCAGCTTGAGTTACCTCCTGAGCTTAAGCGGGTTCATGATGTCTTACATGTCTCCATGTTGAGGCGTTATCGATCGAACCCGTCTCACATTGTGCCTATTGAGGAGATCGAGGTTCGTCCTGATTTGAGTTTTGAGGAGGAACTGATTCAAATCATTGCTCAGGATGAGAAAGTTTTTAGGAGGAAGAGCATTAAGATGGTTAAATTCTTGTGGCACAATCATGGTTATGAGGAGGCTACTTGGGAGCCTAAAGCCGTCATCAAGGCCTAGTATCCATATCTTTTTGGTCCAGGTAAATTTCGAGGATGAAATTTCTTTTAAGGGGGGAGAGTTGTAACACTCCTAATTTTAATTGAGGACTTAGTTGGGAATTTTAGGAAATTTTGGGGTTTTTTCAAAACCCTAGAATGTTTTAGGGACTTTCGGGTAAATAACCCTTTTTTCATGGGGTAATTAAACATCTTATTTTCTCTTTTTGTCTTTTCTCCTTCCATTGTTCTCATTACTACTGTTTTTCTCCCCAAAAACCTCCTCCCTCTCATTTTCTCCTCAAGTCCGATCAACCTCCGTTGGGTGTCCTCCGGCCGTGCGTGTTCAACACCACCATCACCAGAATACTCCCCTTGGTGTTGCGCATCAAACCCACACCTCCTTTTCCCTCCACCCATTGCCGTTCGTGAGTGTCGACAAAAGGGAAGTTTCAGCCTTTCCCTCCACCGTATTGTGACCGTGGTAAGTGAGGAAAAGGGGTGTGGTTTCATTTTGGAGAGGTTTACGTGTGAATCTCGACGGTCGAACTCCGTTTGTCGTGGGGGGACGTTGACAGCGCTGTTGGGGAGGGGTTGCCCTAATGGCTCTTGTGTTGTATTGTGATGTGGGCCAAATTTGTGCCTAAGCCCAAACCCTTTTAAAACCTAAACCCAAATCCTTTAAAATTAAATCCAATAACCTTTTTAAACCCAAACCCAAACCCTTTAAAAACCAAACCAAACCCAATTGAACTAACTCTATACCCAAACCATGTCAACCCGACTCGAACCCGACCCGTTGATCGACCTGTTGACTTTGATCATTAACTTTTACTTTGACTGTTGACTGTTGACTATTGATCGTTGACTTTTTTTGAGAAACCCTATCCTACCATTTTTCGACACCTTGAGTCCGATTCCGCTATCTATTTTGTCAAATTCAAACCCAAAAGCCTCGTTTTGGCTATTTTATCTTAAATTTTTTACTTTGAGTTATTTAGAGTTTCAAATTGGGTATACTAATATTAGATATTCGTGTGTAGGTGATCACGACTCCAAGGCTGACGAATTACCACCTCCTCCACTTGTGCAACCTACTCCTACACCGGTTTTGAGAGTTGCACGTAGGTTTTTTTAATTAAGTTTTGTATTTTAGTGGTGGTTAGGATGATATTTATTTTAGTTATGCTTGTAGGATCTAATCCGGTTAGACTGAGTACTTGATTTGTATGTGGCGGACGACCTCCTCGTCGTTAGAGTTCTATTTGCTAGAGGTGTGTTTCTAACTGTACTTAACCTATTGTTTGGGGTGTGTGTTATATGTGATTGCATGATGTTTTGTGATATAATGATGTTGTGATGTAGTAATGGTATGATTTTGGTTGAGCTGTGTAAGTATGTTGACTTTGTCAGGCATATTCACAGAGCATGTGACTGATTAAATTAATGCGGTTATTCTATTGTGCACTGAGATAAATATATAAATATATATTTATGTTGAGTATGAAATACACTATGAGAATGAGACTGAGATTAAATTGTGATAATTATGAAATCATACCATTGTGTGTTCATAGGGTGGGTTTGTACGGTGGAAGACATGGTTATCATTGCTTTAAACGATTGATATTAAAAACCACACTGCAATTGGTGACGTATAGTTGGGAAAGGGTTCTAGGGAACCTTTTCACTGTGTTGGTGTGCTAGAGTATGGGTGCGTTGCATAGTGTTTGTGAGTGTAACATGTTTTGTGGTTATTTTCGAGCTATAAACTGTGTGATTATTTATAGGTTGTATGTACTTTAGAGACACACTGGGCTTTTTAGCTCATATCGCTACAGTTCTTTACAGGTATTCTAGATTTAGGTGACTTCGTACCCGGAGGTTATTTATAAACTTAGTTTATATTATATTATTATTATTATTTTGATTTTGGGTTTTTATTAAACTTTTTTTTTGGTTATTATTTTTGGCTTGTAAGTACATTTTATTTTGGGGATTTTAGTATTTATATTTTGGAGATTAATTATGTTATTTTGTTTTATTTTAGTTATAGACCTTATATTATATATTTATATTTATATTTATATTTATGAATGATTGTGGACCTTCGAGTTGCGTGTGAGTGAATTACTTAAATAACCTTTTGGATTCGGTCATAACTCTTGGGCTGGGTAAAGGGGGTTACAATATCAAAAGAAATCGGGTAGTATTAAAGCGCAAACTTGAGGAGAGGTTGGGGGAGTTTAGGGGAATTGGGATGATAATATTGTCAAGATTATAGATACGCGAATCAGTTTGAATCTTGAGATAGACAAGGACGAGGCCTACTGGGAGTAGCGGGCAAGGGCTAACTAGCTTCGGTAGGGGGATAAGAATACGTCTTTCTTTCGTCGTTTTGCCATGGCTAGAAGAAAGAAGAAAGTAATCACATGTTTGCTATGGGAAGATGGCACCGAAACCAATCAGTAGGAAGAAATTGGAGAGGTTGCTACGGATTTTTTTCAATCCTTATTCACATCAAATATGACAAGAGGCGGGGAGCATATTTTATCAGGGATAAATTTTGTCATTTCTAAGAAGGATAATAAATTTCTTTTGGATCGCTTTACGGAGGAGGAGATCCTTATAGCTCTTTAAGTAATAAGGCCGACAGAAGCTCCGAGTTTTGATGACTTTCCAGCGGTATGAGGTTTTGAAAGATTGTTCGTGATGATGTAATCTCTTTATGCTTGGGAGCTCTTAATGAAGGTAATAATATTGACCTTGCAATCATCACTGAAATTGAACTTATCCCAAAGATTCAAAATCCCACAACTTTAGTCCACTATAGATCGATTAGCTTGTGTTCTATGCTTTATAAAATAGTAGCTAGTACTGGCTAACAGATTACAAAATATGATTTTTAATTATAATAATTTAAATCCAATGGTTAGGATTTAATCTCAATTTTTTATTAAATCCATTGGCTAAAAATCATGCCAACATATTCTTAATTTCCTTCCATAATTATCCATTTTCAAAAAGAATTTTCCTTTAAAGATCTTTACAGCCCACCCTCCAAAGTCACTATTCATTTTTGATAAAATTACACTTTTAATCCTTTTATTTTTACTAATTTAATTTTATCCTTTCATATTTTAAATTTCACGTTTTGACCCTACACTGTTCATAACATTACGATTTAGTCTATACCCTAAATTATTATTTCTCAACATATCATTATTTTCAACTTCCTCCCCCATCCAGCTATCTATCACTGATAAATCACATTTTATTTACTCTAAAAACCTACATGCATATTTTCGAAATAACACTACCTATGACTTGGGGAATTTTAGAGATGTTACATATCTTCTTTGCAAAGCTTGGAATCAATATCTTGCATAGCATCATTGTATGTGAACAAATCATTGTCTTTTTATTCAATAGCTTTTGTGTTATTGTACTACCATCATACATGAAAAAAATCTGATTTCTTAGAAACTCTTTCACTACGACAACAATCCCTATGTTGTTGATTATTTTCAGGTCTATTATTTGTGTGATTCAAAATTAGTTTTGAATAAAGAATCATTCGTTTCCTTCTTTGATTCACTTTACTCAAAATACTTGGAATAAATTTCTCAGTAGTTCATAAGAATTCTAATCGTTATCGCTTGGCTACGATTAGACTTTTCCTACAAAGCTCCAATCAAAGCGATTTTTTTGTCTATGCAAATCAATTTTCTTATTGTTGGATCTGTTGCTTTAATTTTAATATATTCGTTTGTAAATTTTTAGTTTTTTCGAATAGATTGTTTAATAAAAAAATTCATGGATTACATTAATATACTTTGTATTATATTTTCATGTGGTTTTTTGCATGCAAAGAAAAATAGAAGCAAATATTAATTCACTGATTGTTTAATGTTTAAACTAATATTAAACGGTATTATGTGGTCGGATCGTAATATGGAAAGACAATTTATATTAGTAAACAAACCTAAACTTGTCCTTAATTTAATTGGAAATGAGAAAATCGATTGGAAGACTAATATGTTGTCTATCAAATCCAATTGAGGAGATGTCTTGCCTTGGGCATCGGTGCAGATGACTCCCAAAAGATAGAGACATAGATGTGACTAACTGGACTGATAATACATCGGACTGGATCCAAGAAGAATAGATCCTGAATTCATTTATTGATTTATTCACTTGTGACGTTCAAAGTGTGGCATACCTTAATCTTGAGTGGATAACGTACTATGTATGCATGACTTGATAGTTCATACAGATAAGAAACCGAAAGTTGGTGCGTTGGGTATACGACTTCTACAATATGTAGCATCATTCACAATAGTGGAATTCATAGTCTAAAATATGGGTAAATGATATCCTCTCATTGGCATTACATGGTTGACGAAAAGTAAACGTGATTATGGGTCATTCATCTTTGTGATGAATGACTTGATTACTATTTGATAGTAATTGAATTTTTATGAAGATGTGATGATTACCATGAGAGAAAACAAGATCACTTTGGGAGAACGAATCCCAAAGAGATTAAGGATATCTTATGAGGGTAACACACTTACAACATGGTCATTGGACGAGCACTAATCGAGTTACTTTCATAATGATATGTCATTAGGAAGAGCCTAGTCACGATAGTATAGTGGAATGACTTCGTGACTAAATGAGTTTTTAATTAATAAGCAAAAGCTGGAACTTAATTATAAATCATTTGAGCCCTAATCACATATGTCCAATCGGTCCCTCTACTAGCTCATTGAAACGAGAAATGAATTGCATTTTGAATCAAATGAACAAAAATGGATGGAAATAGTAAAGTTAGAGAAATGAGAACCATTTGGAAATGAATGTAGTTTTCTCTAAATGGAAATGACTTGGAAATTAATTTGTTTTTTTCGAATTATTATTGAATTAGTTAATTAAATAATTGAATTTCAGAAATGGAAATAAATTAATTAGTCATAGTGAATACGTTGAATGTAGAAATATTAAATATATTTTTTATAGATTCTTTTACAATGAAGTCGTCATGATTTTAAGGAATTAAAATTGGATTGAGAAAATTATTTAATTGAGAAATTAATTAATTAAAATTAATTTAAGATGTTTATTTTGGGAAATATAAAAACAAGTTTTGGGTTGGATTGGATTGTAAAGTATTGGGTTAAAAGTTCAAGAACTACTTATAATTGGATTCAATACGAGAGAGGCCCAAAGTCCTCTCATGATAGTACTAAAAACAACAAATTTTAGTATAATTAACTAGGGTCGCAACCCCTAATCCTAATTAGATTAGGATTTAATTTTTCTATTGAAATATACTTCTACAATTTAATAAGGATTTCACTTCTTCTCCCTATAAATAGATGACACTGGTAACGCTAAATAAACAACTTTAAGATATTATTATTCTGCCCGAAAATAGTGAGAACTTAATATCTAAGTATAAATTCAATTTTTTGAAAAAGCAATTCGACCAGATTCTATTAAAGAGAGAATTTTGCTTTCCCATTGAAAGTAAAGGGAATATTTCTGGTTCTGTGTTCGATTCGAATTCGTTCAAGCCCCACACTCAATGCTTTCATGGTACGAGAATAGCGGAGAAGGTCGTTCGGTTGAAAACCAGAAACGAAAAGGATCCATCTAGCAAAAAACACAAGTACAATTTCGGTAAAGGGTTTATTACTATAAATATCACAAATTGCCTTGGTTTTCAAAATTTTAATTTTTTGTTATGCAAGAAAATCATTTTTGAATGATAATTTTTCCAACAACTATACCTTGTGGGAAAAAATCTAGTTTATAAAATGATTTTCGGTAAAGGGTTACTAAGAATGTCAGTGCAATTGAGTTAAATCTACACAGCTAAAAGAGTTAATTTGTTAACGCAAATATAAATTAAATTGTTAGAGCAAATTAAGATAAAAAATGAATTATTGTTGAGATGTTTGTAAATGTAAATTCAGGAAATTAAAAGATATGATCAAGTGTAAGAACTGGAGAGGATCACTGATTTCACAAGTCACAATGCTAAATGTGGTTGCAAGGTAACAAATAGATGAATTGTCGCCGCACTTATGCTTTAATGAAATCTTACTACTATCACTTCCTCTGTTTAACAAAGACCCAAATGCTAGTAATTACCACACCTTCCAGTGCTGGTAATGGCTTGCACTTAAGAACAAGTGGCCAGGATTCCTTCTTAGCCTCAAGCAACTTCCGTTGTCTTGCTTGTTGATCTAACTTGTTACCGCACCTTCCAGTGACTGTGAATGCAATCGCAATTCCGTGGTCAAAACGATTAAATCCAAAGATAAACAGATAAGGATAATAGAGTAGAAATCAATTTAGATCTAACTTCAAATGATACTTCCATACTCAATTGATAATCAATAGTATTCATCAAAAATTAAGAGGTATCAAAGAAAAAAGTCGAAGCATGCTATTCCTAGTTTACTAGAACTATTTTGTGACAGCTCCTCCTATGCCGCAGATAGGCACTTCTCGTCAGAAGTCTTGCTCCTTTGCTCGTCAGATCACCTTCTTTCGAAACTCAAGCTTCCATGGCAGCTTGTTTAGAGATTTGATAAATTTTGCAGAGTTTAATTCTTTACAACCTGATATCTATTTTCTTCCTTTTCCTCTTATTTATAAGCTCTCGAAATTTGTAACTCTCCTCCCTTCTCAAATCTAACCATTTTGATAGCTGTACAAGTTGGTTAATTCCAGCTGTGCACTCACGCAGATCTAGTATGTTCATCAGGCATCTGTAGGTTGTTGCCGCATCTCTGGGCGCAATCTATAATCTTTACTTGTGGTGACAACTTAGCATTCCTCTACGCTGGTGCTTCCAGGTATGTTTGTAGCGTGAATTCACTTGTACAAGGAGAAGGTATCTTTGCGGTCACATCTGTGGCTGCAATTCCAGGTTAAATTTGTGGCTGCATCTTTGAACACTTTCCAACACTGATCTTTCGAGATGGATCTCTGCGCTGACTATTGCAGATGCAAAACTTATGCCGCATATGGCGAAATTAGTAAGAAAAAAGAGGTTTGATCGCATCTGAAATCTCACAACGATTGTGCAAGCGAAGACACGTCGATGCAAGTATAGTTGATAGATAATTCTATCAAATATCGATCCCACAAGGAAATGGGTTCTTGATGTTTAAATGTCGGAGAAACTAATATTTAAATTAAGTAAATTGTGAGTAAGGATGTCAGTGCAATGACGTCAGATCTGCACACTAAAATAGTTACTACTGCCTATGCAATCAGAGTTAGATGTTAGAGGTTAAATGTCAATGTACTGAAAGTAAATCAAATGTGTTGAGTATTGAGTGCTGAATATTTAAATGCATGAAATGTTAATATGATCAAGTGGAAAGTATTGGAATGGATCACTGATTTTGTTAAGTCGTAACGCTGGATCCGTCGACAAGGTATTGTATAGATGAATTGTCGTAGTAATAATGCATTAATGAACTCTTACTAATTTCAGTCTTCCATTTACTCGAGACTTAAACACCCACAATCACCCCACCGCTCGGTGTGAGCAACGATATGCATTCAAGAACAAGTAACTAGAATTTCTTCTAGTCCCAAGCAACTCTCGTTGTCTTACTTGTTAACCTAACTTGTCACCGCATCTCTCGATGTCGGCAGACTGCAAAGCCACTCTCGTGTTTGATGCAATTAGATCCAAGAATAAACAAATAAAGAGCATTAAATAAGAGTCAAAATGGTCTAACAATGAAAGATACTCTCGTATTCATTCAAATGTCATTAGAATCCATTAACATTAAAAGAAAGATTAAAGAATACAATCGAAGCTTACTATCTCTAGATTACTAGGACTACTCCTTAATCGTTCCTCTTGCGCAGCATCAAGCACCTCTTGTCAGAAGTTGTTGCTCCGTTGCTCTATCAGTTCACCGTTCTTGCTAAAATCTCCCAATCACACAGATTGCAAAATTTAATCCTCTACCTCTTGATGATTTCTTCATTCTTCAGTTTTCTATTTATAGCCTTCAAAAGTTACAGGTTTTAGCCTCCATTTCTCAGATCCAGATCTAGATTTTGCAGCTGCTAAAGTTAGTTAGAGTACAGCTGTGCACTCATGCAGATTTAATGTTATTCTTCTGAGATCTGCAGATTGTCACTGCATTGCTGGACGCAATTTAAAACTGTAATTGCGATGACACCTGTGATGTTCCTGCGCTGGTGCTTCCAGATGTGAATTCAATCTTTAGTCTACCAATTCGAAGTTCATGTTCAGTGCGGCGACATCCCTAGTCGCAACTCCAAGCTGATCTTGTGGCTGCATTCTTCTTCCATCATTGAGCTCCTAAGCTGAGTTCCTGCGCTGACAATTCTAAAGCGCAATATATCGACTACTTACATCAACATTAGTACAAAAATAGATAAAAATAACAAGAATTTAAACTAACTAGCAATGAATTGAAAAATATAAAAACTAAGTATGAAATGCTTATGATGTATGCTAAATGTGATACAAAAGAGACAATTAAAACACTAATTTAGGGAGAACATATATACCATTTCTAATACAATCACACCCCCAAACTTGAGTTTTTACTTGTCGTCAAGTAAACAAAAATTAACAAAGTCACAAGTAGAAATGTCACCGCAATCATTATTCATACAATTTGAATTCTCTGAAGTCCTAATGTACAAATTCTATTCATATGACAAAAATTTATAGGTATGAATAATTAAAAACTGCAACTTCATAAATGTTAGTGACATGCATTGAATCCTAATCCTTCTTGAACCAATACATCATTTATCAAAAATTTCTTTCTTTTCCTCTTTTGTCCTTTTTCTCATTTTGTTTCTTTTTCAAATGACTGAGAGATGTCATTGCATTACTCTACCTTTGTTCTTGGGCAGTAATGATGGGGTGTAACAAACCCCTAGGAGGTATGTAATTGCACCGACACATACTCTTGCAGTGATAGACTTTGGCTAGATGATTTTTCTAAACCTACAGCGGAGTGTTCTCCCTTGGAAAGTCATAATGCACTCACAATAGAGCGTCTTTTATTAATAAAATATCCCTACAACTGATCAGTTAGCTCAAGATTCAAATATCAACACTAACCATTCATCATTGAAGCAATTCAAATTATTCATTCAAAAATAGCAGACTCACTATTCATTCATAGTCATCCAATTTGTACATCAACATCCAAACAATTCAAGAATTACGCATAAAAATAAAATTGTGGGCATATTTTTGTTGAAATTTTGCATATTCTCATTGACAAAAGAAACAAGTAGAATTCAAATATTTGGCTGTAATTGCATTTTCATTTCATATTATCTCCCCCAAACTTAATACCTGCATTGTCCCTAATGCACTGACAATGTTATACAGAAATAATGGAAATGCAACTACAATGCAACTAAGTTAACAAAAGAAATGCAGTGACAAAACAAAATGCAATGACAATAAGAATGCATGAAAACTATCTAAAAAGAAATGTACCAACTTATTTGTCAGCAGCCGGTGCAGATGCTGCCTTTGTTTTCTTTTTCTTCTTCTTTAGGCGCTCACCCTCTTCTTTTTGCTTCTTCTTCTTCTTGTCTTTGCACCTCTTCCTCTTTTTATCCATCACACCAACCGGCTTGGTGGATTTCTCCTCCTCGATAGGTTGAGTGGTGGCCTCATCGATTGTTACGTCAGATGGGTGGATTTTGGTGAGTAGTACCACATAGGGCGCGATAGCAAGAGGATTCAGTTCCTCAATTTCGCTCATAATAATCTCAACCTAGCTCGAATCAGGTCGAGCCTTGTCAGAGCTAGATGCCCCCACACTCTTCGGTATGCCGACAACATCCTCAGCGATCATTGTTGGGGTATCCTTTTCCTTCTCTTCTTGCACCTCCACAGGGTCCTTCTCTTCCTTCTCTTCTTCTTTCTTTTCCTTCAGTTGGTCATCTCCGTGATCCGTACCTTCATCCGCGTGCTGCTCTGGTTCTTTTGGGCCACTGTTAGTGCATTCCACTGCATCGGCATCTTTATCCATAATAGCCTCATGTTCAGCCATATTCGCACCAAGATAGTAGGAGAACTCATCCTCGAACAAATCGGTAATGGTACGATAAAAGTCCTTATCAGACTTCGAGTGCCCTTCTTCCTTGTCATCATTTGAGATGTGAATCCGTGTTGGTACAGGGGTAGGCCTACCATCAAGGGTAGGTTGATCAGATGACGAGTACTGCATCTGGCGGAATATGGATGGGAAGACTAGAAAGTCTGGCAATGGAGTGGGGCTGATCTGACGAAGTGCGGTGACAATAGCCTCGTTCCAGCCTTTTGTGTAAGCATAAAATTTATGCAGCCTGTAATCCATGTCATCGACAATACCATCAGTGTGGATTGAGCGCATGTCAATACAGTCAAGATGTACTTCCATTAAAGCTAGCTACTTCGTTACTTGTGAATTTGTGGGCGCATTGGATTGTTCTATATTCTTTTTCCCTTTATTTTTATCCTTCCTCTTTGAGGCTTCTTTGGCCACCGGTGTCTCCTGGCCACAAGTTATTCATTCAACATAGATGTTGTTGATCGGGCCTTTGTTTTCTAATATCTCCTCACAGTCCCTGGGCACAATGCCCTTCTGTTTACAAAGCAACATAATTAGAGAGGGGAATGAGACTATACCAGTTTGCTTGCCAGCAGCTTCTGCGATTTGATCGTGGATAATCTCTCCGATGTCAAAGTGTCAGAAGTGCAAGATAGAATGCAATAGACACATACAGTCTAATGTCGCTGTAGTGCTATGTGTCGAAGGCATGATGCAGCTGTTGATAAAGTGGAACCATACCTTGCAGAAGGTTGTGAGATACCTTCTATGCATAGTGTAGTTGTGGAACCCGTTACCAGTCCATGTGGCTCCATCGACACAAAGGTCCTTCATCATCTGAGCGGTGTTGTCAACGTCCAGGCGATGTATAAACAGTGAATGGTCGTTCACCCTCTCAGGAATCTTCAATAGCACATTGATTTGAGCAGCACTCCATGGAATGAGTCCTTCCCTTACAAAAACGAATTCTTGCTCTGGATCTACCAGGTTGGCATAGAACTCCTTGACCAATGTAGGGGAGTAATCAGAGGGATGTTCGCAGAAAAGCTCCCACCCAAGGAGACTGATGGTACGGGCAACATGTCTCCCCAAGGTCTGATGCAGAGATAGTTGGATACCTTGTTTAGGGTGGAGGTTTTGTTTCAACATGATATTCTAGTAGCGGTCCTTGACTGCGGTCTTCAAGAATAGGACTGGACCTGTAGACGGAGATGGTGTTATGGTCGGGGCCATAGTAGTTGAAGTTGTTGGGTGTTCTTGGAAGGGTTTTTCGATGCTCGAGTTTTTGCCATTGTCAGTGAGGAATAAATTTAGAAAGAATGTAGAGAAGATAACTTGTAAACAGAAGAAAAATATAGAGGTAATGAAAGAGATGAGATGTAGTAACAATAGAGGATGTGAGTAGAGATAAATCTGCAGGAGAGAGGTTTTATATATTAGGAGTGATGATTGAAAAAATTATGAGGAAACGTTATGTCTGCAGTTATTAATTGCCATTCTAGAGATTGTACTGTTTCATTTGATCGAACGAATGGGAGAGAAAAGAGATTAATCGGCGCGATTTTTTCTGAAAAAGTTATGTTGACTCATCACAGAATGCGCCGATAATTCGTGCTTCAATGCTTAGAGAAAAATATGATTTTTATTTTTGCAGGGAATTTCAAACAAAAAAAAGTAAAAGTGAAACAAATAAAAGTAAATAGAAAAATGCGTCGACATTATTTAAATGTGACCAAATTGATGGCCTCGTTTGGTTCTTTAACATCTGGGCTTAGATAGTGCTTTAGACGTTGGCCATTTACTTTGAATTGTTGTCCATCCTTTAGATTTTCAATTGTCATTGCACCATTCTGGAATGCCTCGACAACTTTGAAAGGACCTGACCATCTTGATCGCTATTTACCTAGATGAAATTTTAAACGTGAGTTAAATAAAAGCACTAACTGACCAGGACTAAATTGTTGATGCAAGATGATATTATCGTGCCATGTCTTTTCCTTGTATATTGCGGCATTCTCATAAGCATGTCGGCGTATTTATTTTAGCTCAGTGATGTCGAACAATCTTTTTCTTTCGGCAACATCATAATTAATTTTTACCTTCTTAATTGCCCATATGGCTCTATGTTCAAGCTCAAATAGCAGGTGACAAGACTTACCAAACACTAATTGATACGACGACATTCCCAGCGGGGTTTTGTAAGCAATGCGAAGCGCCCACAATGCGTCATGTAACCGCGAAGACCAATCCTTCCTAGATGGATTAACTGCCTTCTCAAGTATGCTTTTAGTTTGTCGGTTGGATACTTCAGTTTAACCATTGGTTTGTGAGTGGTACGTAGTAGCCATACGATGCTTCACACCATATCTTTTTAATGCAGTCACCACGTGGTTGTTATAAAAATGAGTTCCTTGGTCACTTATTAATGCTCTTAGTGTTCCAAACCTTGTGAGAATGTATGTGTGAAAGAACTTCAACACCGTCCGAGCGTCATCTTTTGGCACTGCAATAGCCTCGATCCACTTCGATACATAGTCAACAGCCACTAAGATGAACACATTCCCAAAAGAGTTTGGAAATGGTCAGTCTATATCCCAAACATCAAAGAGCTCTAACTCCATAATGGGTTGTTGGAGCATCTCATTGCGCCGAGATATTGAACCAGTGTGTTGACAACGATCACATTGTTGCGCGATGTTGTAGGCGTCTCGAAATAATGTGGGCCAATAAAATTCTAACTGTAGGACCTTAGCAGTAGTCCTTGGACCACCAAAATGTCCTCCATAAGGGGTATCATGGCAATGTCGCAGGATTGAAGTCATTTCTTCTTCAGGTACACAGTGACGAATAATATTGTCAGCGCATACCTTGAATAGGTATGGCTCATTCCAGTGATATTTTACAGCATCGCGTATAAACTTGATCTTCTTGTGACCAATAGCACTCATTGGTAGCATCCCACACACTAGATAATTGACGACATCAGTATACCAGGGCGATGTGTCGAAAAAGAATAATTGCTCATTTGGAAATGTTTCGACAATTTGGGACGTTTGCCCATCTTCATTTCCAACTTCCAGTCGAGACAAGTGGTCAGCTACTTGATTCTCAGATCCTTTCTTGTCCCTAATTTTAATATCAAACTCTTGAAGGAGTAGGATCCATCGTATTAGTTTAGGCTTGGCGTCTTTTTTTGTGAAAAGGTATCTTAATACGGAGTAGTCTATGTATACTGTAGTCTTTACGCCGACAAGATATGAATGAAACTTGTTGAATGAGAAAACTACTACTAGCAACTCCTTCTCAATGGTAGTGTAATTAACCTGCGCTTTAGTTAGAGTTTAAGTAGCATAGTAAATAGAGTGGAATACCTTCTCTTTTCGTTGGCCAAGTACAGCTCCCACAGTAAAGTCGCTTGCATCGCACATTAGTTCAAACGGTTGCGTCCAGTCCGGTGCAACAAAAATTGGGGCTTGTACCAGCTACTTCTTTATTGTTATGAATGCGTTCAGATAGTTGTCATCGAACACAAACTTTTTATTTTGCGCCAGCAATAAGCATAATGGTTTAGCTATCTTGGAAAAATCTCAGATGAATCTTCTATAAAAGCCAGCGTGTCCGAGAAAACATCTTATTGCTTTGACGTTGGTGGGTGGTGGTAGTTTCTTGATGATTTCTACCTTTTCTTTATCAACCTGAATGTCCTGACAAGATATTCGATGCCCGAGGACACTGCCTTCAGTTGCCATGAAGTGACATTTCTCCCAATTTAGAACTAGATTTGTGTTCTCGCATCACTTCAAAACCCTCATTAGATTGTCAGTGCATTGGTTGAAATTCTATCCATAGACAGAGAAATCATCCATGAATACCTCTAAAGTATATTCTATCATGTCTGAGAAGATTGCCATCATACACCTCTGGAATGTTGTTGGCGCATTGCACAACCCAAGTGACATACGTCGGAAAGCAAAGGTTCCAAAGGGCATGTGAACGTGGTTTTTGCTTGATCTTCCGGTGCAATGGTAATTTGGTTGTATCTAGAGTAGCCATATAAGAAGCAATAATAGGTTTTACCAGCTAGCCTATCCAGTATCTGATTAATGAAAGGCAGTGGGAAATGGTCCTTCTTTGTGGCCGCATTCAGTCGACAGTAATCCATGCATACTCGCCAGCCAGTTACAATGCGAGTAGGGATCAACTCGTTCTTGTTGTTGGTTACAACCGTGAAACCACTCTTCTTAGGTACACATTGGA
Organism: Gossypioides kirkii; assembly: GCA_005610355.1. Classification (NCBI taxonomy): domain Eukaryota; kingdom Viridiplantae; phylum Streptophyta; class Magnoliopsida; order Malvales; family Malvaceae; genus Gossypioides; species Gossypioides kirkii. Next base: position 39,187,579 of record CP032247.1, on the reverse strand, counting down.
CGGGGCTCACCCAATTACTATTGAAAATAGGGTATATGATGCCTGCATCTAACCATTTGATAATTTCCTTCTTCACTACTTCTTTCATTTTCTCATTAAGTCATCTTTGTTGCTCAATTGATTGCTTCCCTTCATCTTCTAGCCTTATCTTATGCATGCAAAAAGAGGGACTGATGCCTCTGATATCAGCAATGCTCTAGGCTATAGCTCTGTTATGTTCTTTCAAAATTGTGTTGAGCTTATCTTTTTGCGTTGCGTCGAGAGATGCGTTGACAGTAACAGACAATGTCTTGTTGTCACTAAGAAAGACATATTTCAAATGCATTGGCAATGGCTTCATCTCCAAGGTAGGAGCTTGCTCAATAGATGGTTTAAACACTGGGATTATCCTGTTAGACAAATCTAAAGACTCCAACTATCAATTCTGTCTCAGCTCACAATTGTTAACCTCTTCTTTGTCGCTACAGTCAGTTAGAATTTCCTCAGTGGTTATTGCCGCATCTTCATCTGACGCTCCTGAACTCCTTGCATTAAATTCTTTCGAAATGATTTCATCCAGTACGTTGATGTGGTGACATTGTTCTTTACTTTTGGACAGAGATGCCTCAAACACACTAAAGGTCACATGCTTGTCGTTATGATGCATGATAAGTTCTCATTTGAATACGTCGATAAGTGTGCGTCCCATTGCTAGAAATGGTCGCCCCAAGATAATGGGCACCTCTTTATCTGCTTCGTAGTCTAGGATTATAAATCAGCAGGGAACACGAGCTTATCAACTTGGACAAGGATGTCTTTGATTTGGCCTTTCGGTTGTGCTAAGGATCTATCCGCAAGTTGTCCGCAGTGGGCTTTATTGAACCTATTCCTAATTTCTTGAACGTAGACAAAGACATAAGATTAATACTTGCTCCTAAATCACATAAAGCTTTACCTAAATAATGATTCCCAATGGAGCATGGGATTGTGAAATTGCCAAGATCTTTCATCTTTGTTGGTAACTTGTTTGTAAGCATAGCGCTGCACCCCTCTGTGAGTGCAATCGTCTTGATTTCAGATAATTTCTTTTTCTTCGATAACAACTCTTTCATAAATTTCCTACAGCTGGGTATCTGCACAAGAGCATCGACAAGAGGTATGTTAATATGCAATTGTTTCAAAGTAGAAACAAATCTTTGATATTCTTTATCATGGACTTTCTCTTTAAATCTTTGCGAAAATGGAAAAGGTATTATGACATGGGGTTGTTGCAAAAAACTCGGTGGTGTCGACTTTGGTAGTTACGTCGAAAACTACGTCGGGCAAAATGTAGACATAGATGACACTATAGTTGGTTCCTCTTAATTTACTTCTTCTTGACTTCCTTCAGTTGCATACTCTTCTTGTTGCTGTGGTTTAGATGCGTTGACATGGTCTTGGTTAGAACTGCTTGGTTTAGCCATCTGCTTCCCACTTCTCAACGTGATTGCTTTGCAATGCTCCTTCCCCCTTTGCGTAGGATTCTCAGTATCACTAGGTAGAGTGCCCGGTGGTCTTGTGTTGAGATTAGAAGCCAACTATCCTAGCTGGGCTTCCAATGCTTGGATGGAAGAAGAGTTGCCTTGCACTATTGCTTCAGTTCGTGTGATATGGTCACGCACCAACGCCTCAAGAGCAGCCATAGGATCTGACTTAGGTTGAGAAAACTGTTGCTGTTGATGTTGATGATGCTGTCCTTGCATATGTGGCAGCACAGACTATTGTGGCTATAATCAAGATTGTGGTTGCATCTGGTTATGTGACTGCATCTGTTTAGATGAGAACTCATTTGCGAATTCTGATTATAATTTTGCTGTGGATTGCTATTGTAACTCCTTTATCTATAACCCCCTTGATTTGAGGAATTTCCATATCTGAATGTGGAAGCATTTTGATTCACCTAAGGTTGTTGAGATCGGTTATTGTATGAGTTACAAAATGAACCGCCTCTGATGTTGTTGACGTAGAAAGCATTTTCTACATGTTGTGGGTAATCCTCATAACTATGGTTGTCGCCGCAAATTTCATAAGAAAATATTGGCGCATCCAATTGTTGGGCCACTTGAATAGGAGCAACGTCATTTGTTCCCTTCATATTCTTTATGATATTGACCAATGAGGATATCTGTGCTGACAAAGCAGAAATAACATCTAACTCAAGAACTACAAGATTAGTTTTTACCTGCACTGAACGAGAGATCGAAAATTGATAATCGTTCTGAGCAATCCTCTCTAGAATTCTTACAACTTCATTGTATGTGCAATCTAACAAGGGACCATTAGTAGATGCATCGACAAGATTCCTTGTCTGAGCATTCAAACCATTGTAAAAAATTTCTATTTGGGTTTCTTGCTGAATTCCATGCATTGGGCATCGTCGAAGCAATGTTTTGTAACACTCCTATGTTGTATGTAAGTTCTCATCATCTAGCTTATAATATGCAGTAATATCATTTCATAACCTTGTGTTCATTGTCGGCGGATTGAAATGCAAAACAAACTGCGTTGCTAACGTATTCCAAGATTAATGGATCCTGCCGACAATCCCAAGAACCATGTTCTTGCTTTACCCTGCAACGAATAAAGAAATAATTGCATTTTCAAGGCATCATCAGGGACAACATGTTGACTAAAGGATGCACAAATAAGCAAAAATGATTTTAAGTGTTCTCTTGCGTCTTCATGAGGAAAACCAGAATATTGCCCATTTGAGTTTATCATTTGAAACATCACCGATTTTAGCTCAAAATTTCCAGCTTGAATAGCTGGTGTCACAACCCCTGGTTGTAAATCATCATGTATAGGCACAAAAAAATCTCTTATTGTCCTATTTTGCACTTGTTCTTCTGGTGGTCGCGGTGGTGGTATATCATTAATAATTTTTGGCAGCATTGGAGGAACTCCAGCTTGTGGCAACAATGGTGGTAAATTATTGTTGTTGTTGTTACCAGCTATTTTCCTTTGTTTTTGCCTTCTCCTCCTAAGTGTCCTCTCAAGCTCCGGGTCAAAGCTCACAATGTCCTTAGGATTTCTCCTTGTGGACATGCACTCCTAAAAAAAACCTGAAAAAGAAAACAATAGAAAAATAATCAGATTAGTAGAGATTAAAAGTTAAGCAAGTATAATTAATTGCAACTACAAAAGTAAACATCAAACAAACGCCAATTTCCCCGGCAATGGCACCAAAACTTGATCGCATTTGAAATGTCACAGCGATTGTGCAAGCGAACACACGTCGATGCAAGTATAGTTGATAGATAATTCTATCGAATATAGATACACGAGGAAATGGGTTCTTAATGTTTAAATGTCGGAGCAACTAATACTGAAATTCAGATCTGCACACTAAAATAGTTATTATTGTCAATGCAATCAGAGTTAGATGTTAGAGGTTAAATGTCAATGTACTGAAAGTAAATCAAATGTGTTGAGTGTTGAGTGCTGAATATTTAAATGCATGAAATGTAAATATGATCAAGTGGAAATGATTGCAATGGATCACTGATTTTGTTAAGTCGTAACGCTGGATGCGTCGACAAGGTATTGTATAGATGAATTGTCGCAGCAAGAATGCATCAATGAACTCTTACTAATTTCAGTCTTCCGTTTACTCGAGACTTAAACACCCACAATCACCCCACCTCTCGGTGTGAGCAATGATATGCATTCAAGAACAAGTAACTAGAATATCTTCTAGTCCCAAGCAACTCTCGTTGTCTTACTTGTTAACCTAACTTGTTACCGCATCTCTCGATGTCGACAGACTGCAAAGCCACTCTCGTGTTTGATGCAATTAGATCCAAGAATAAATAGATAAAGAGCATTGAATAAGAGTCAAAGTGATCTAACAATGAAAGACACTCTTGTATTCATTCAAATGTCATTAGAATCCATCAACATTAAAAGAAAGATTAAAGATTACAATCGAAGCTTACTATCTCTAGATTACTAGGACTACTCCTTAAGCGTTCCTCTTGCGTAGCATCAAGCATCTCTCATCAGAAGTGGTTACTCCCTTTCTCTATCAGTTCACCGTTCCAACTAAAATCTCCAAATCACACAGAAATTACAGAATTTAATCCTGTACCTCTTGATGATTTCTTCATTCTTTATTCTTCTATGTATAACCCTCAAAAGTTGCAAGTTTTAGCCTCTATTTCTCAAATCCAGATCTAGATTTTGTACCTGTCAAAGTTAGTTAGAGTACAGTTGTGCACTCATGCAGATTTAATGTTTTCTTTCGAGAGCTACAAATTTTCGCTGCATTGTTGGGCGCAATTTGAAATCGTAATTGCGGCGACACCTGTGATGTTCTTGCGCTGGTGCTTCCAGATGTGAATTCAATCTTGAGTTTACCAATTTGAAGTTCATGTTCAGTGCGGCAACATCGCTAGTCGCAACTCCAAGCTGATTTTGTAGCTGCATTCTTCTTCTATCATTGAGCTCCTGGGCTGAGTTCCTGTGCTGACAATTCTAAGGCGCAATATATCGACTACTTACGTCGACATTAGTACAAAAATAGATAAAAATAACAAGAATTTAAACTAACTAGCAATGAATTGAAAAATATAAAATCTAAGTATGAAATGCTTATGATGTATGCTAAATGAGATACAAAAGAGACAATTAAAACACTAATTTAGGGAGAAAATATATGCCATTTGTAATACCATCAAGGCTAAAATTAAGAGAATTAAAGCCATACAACACTAAGTTAGAAAATGCAAACACTAAATATGAAATGTTTAATATGCATACTAAATATGATACAAATGGAACAATTAATACACAAGTTTTAGGGAGAAAATAAGTGTCATTTCTAATACTATCACACCCCCAAACTTGAGTTTTTACTTGTCCTCAAGTAAATAAAAGTTAGCAAAATCACAGTCAAAATTGTCACCGCAATCATCATTCTAGCAACTTAAGTTCTTCGGAATCCTAATATATAAATTCCATTCATATGATAGAGTAATGCACCAACAATTTATAGATATGAACAATCAGGACTACACTTTCACTCATGTTAGCATCATGCTTTGAATCTTAACCTTTCTTAACCACTACAGTATTTATAGCAACATATATTTTTTTTCTGCTTTTCTCTTTTTCTTTGCTTTCTTTTTCTTCTTCTTTTTTGTAGACGCGACTGAGAGATGTCATTGCATTACTATACCCTTATTCTTGGGCAGTAACGATGGGGTGCAACAAACCCTTAGGAAGTATGTACTTACGTCGACACACACTCTTGTAGTGACAGCCTTTGGCTAGATAATTTTTCTAACACATGCGGTGGAGTGTTCTCCCTTGATAAGTCACAATGCACTCACATTGGAGTGTCTTTTCATTAGTAAATATCACTACAATTGGTAAGTTAATTCAAGATTCAAAGATTGATACTACCCATTCATTACTAATGCAATTCCAACAATTCATTCAAAAATAGAAGGACTCAATATTCATTAACATTTATCCAATTCACATATCAGCATCCCAAACAATTCAAGATTTAAGTATAAAACAAAAATTGTGGTCACATTTTTGTTGTAACTTTGCATACTTTCATTGAACTAAAGAGAAAAGTAAATTCTTCAAATATATAGGTGCAATTGCATTTCCATTTCACACAAATTTCCCCCAAACTTAATGTCTGCATTGTTCCCAATGCACTGGCAATATTATACAAATAAGAATGGAAATGCAACTACAATGCAAAAAAAAAACTAACAAGTAAAATGCAACGACAACTAAAATGCAATGACAATTAAATGAGATGCATGAAACTAACTACTTGAAAAGTAAACTAACTTAGTGTTCAGCAGCTGGTGATGTGGTTGCCTTGGCTTTCTTTTTCTTCGTTGGGCGCTCCTCTTTGCGCTTATTTTTCTTGTCCTTTCTCTTTCTTTTCTTTTCCTTGGAGTCAACCTGGGCAGCAGATTATTCTCCATATCCGGTTGAGTGGAGGCTTCATCGACAGTCACGTCGGATGGGTGGATTTTAGCAAGAGTTCCCATGTAGGCACAATGGCCAGAGAATTAGGATCCTCATTGCTGATGGTGATTGCCTCGGCCTGGCTCGCTCCAGGTGTAGCCAAGTCTTCAACGGATGCCCCACACTGGTGGGTGCGTTGACAAATTTCTCATCTAAATTTGTCGGGGCATTTTCATTCTTCTCCTCTTCAGTTCCTTTCTATTCCTCAGGTTTTTCCTTCTCTATTTCATTCTTCTCAGCTGTGCCTTCCTTGTCCTTTTCTTCTCCTATTTCTCCACAGAAATGATTGGTGTGCATACTTCCTCAGCAGTAGCTCCTCGTTCCGCCATGTTGGCCCCAAGACTGTTGGAAAATTCATCCTCAGAAAGGCTGGCGATATTTTTTAAACAATCCTCCATAACCTTGGAGTGTCCCTCGTGATCCTCATAATCAGAAATGTGGATCCTAGTTGGGGATGGGATGGGCTGAGGCCGACCGTCAGAAGCAGGTTGCTCGGAGGATGATGGGGCTTCCCTAACAATAGGGGCAAAAATAGGGAACACTGGAATGGGGTTCGGGCTCAGACTTCTTAATGTGGTGACAATAGCATTGTTCCACGCCCTTGTATAAGCATAGAAGAGATTTTGCCAGTAATCCATCTATTCCAGTATGCTGACAAGTCATATTTTTCGCATATCCATGCGATCAACGAGTTGTTCTATCTTAGTCAGCTTCTTCCCCATCCGAGGATCTATGGGCGTAGTTGCTTGTTTCTCCTTTTTCTTCCCCTTGCCTTTCTCTTCCTTTTTGGGCACTTTGATGGTATTACAAAGGACATATATTTTTTTCTCTAATTTAGTGTTTTAATTGTCTCTTTTGTATATCATTTAGCATGCATCATAAGCATTTTATACTCAGTTTTCATATTTTCTAATACATTGCTAGTTAGTCTAAATTCTTGTTATTTTTATCTATTTTTGTACTAATGTTGACGCAAGCAGCTGATATATTGCATCTTAAGATTGTCAGCGCAGGAGCTCAGTTCAGAAGATCAACATTGGCAGAATGCAGCCACAAGTATAGCTTGGAATTATGACCAGTGATGTCGACACATTGAACTTGAACCTCAAATGAGTAGACTCAAGCTGAATTTACATCTGGAAACACCAGTGCAGGAATATCACAGGTGTCGCCGCAATTACAATATCAGATTGCGCATTCCAGTACAGCGCAAAGACATCTTGCAGATCTTTGAAGAGAACATTCAATCTGTGTGAGTGCACAGCTGTACTCTAACTAACTTTGACAGTTACAAAATCTAGATCTGGATCTTGGAATGAAGGCTGAATTCTACAACATTTTGAAGGCTATAAATAGAAGAACAAAGAATGAAGAAATTATCAAGAATTGAGGGATTGAATTCTACAAATTCTATGTGATTTTGGAGAATTAAGCTAGAAATTGAGAAGCTGATGAAGCAAGTCTACAACCATTTCTGACGAGAGGTGCTGATGCAAGGCAAGAGGAATGCTTAGGGAGTAGTTCTAGTAGTCTAGGGATAGTAAGCTTCAATTGTACTCTTTAATTCTTCTTAAACGATGATGGATTTTGATAACATTAAATGAATACGAGAGTATCTTTTAATGCTAGATCATTCTGTTCTTATTTTATGCTGCTTATCTGTTTATTCTTGGATCTAACCGCTTTAAGCACGAGAGTGAAATTGTAGTCTGCCGACATCGAGAGATGCGATGACAAGTTGGATTAACAAGTAAGTTAGGCGAGAGCTGCTTGGGATTGGAATCCAATCACTTGTTCTTGAATGCACAACATTGCTCACACCGAGAGGTGGAGTGATTGTGGGTATTTAAGTCTGGATTAAACAAGAAGTTGTTGTTGGTAAGAACTCAAAAGAGCTTTATTGCTTCAACAATCCCTCTATACTTTACCTTGTCGACGTATCTAGCGTTGCAACTTAGCAGAATCAGTGGACTATTTCTACCGTGTACACTTGATTACTTTTACATTCATGCATTTAAATATTCAACACTCAACACTCAACACTCAACACATTTGATTTACTTTCAGTGCATTGACATTTAACTCTGATTGCATTAATAATATTAACTATTTTATTATACAGATCTGACATTATTGCACTGACATCCTTACTTACATTTTATTAATTTTAGAATTAATTGCTTCGACATTTAAACATCAATAACCCATTTCCTCGTGGGATCGATATCTGATATAATTGTCTATCAACTATAATTGCAGCGACGTGTGTATGCTTGGACAATCGCTGTGACGTTTCAGACGCGATCAAGTTTTGGCACCGTTACCGGGGAAATTGGAGTTTGTTGATGTTGCTTTTGTAGTTGCAATTAATTTTAATTACTTAACTTTTAATCTACTAATCTATTTATATTTCTCTAATTGTTTTCTTTTTCAGATATTTAATTGTTGCATGTCCACAAGGAGAAATCCTAAGGACATTGTGAGCTTTGATCCGGAGCTTGAGAGGACACTTAAGAGGAGAAGGCAAGAACAAAGAAAAATGGCTGGTAACAACAACAACAATAATAATTTACCACCATTGCTGCCACAAGATGGAGTTCCTCCAGTGCTCCCACAAATTGTTAATAATAATTTACCACCACCATGTCCACAAGAAGAACAAGAACAAAATAGACAATAAGAGTTTTTGTTGTGTCTATACTTGATGATCTACAACCAGGGGTTGTGAGACCAGCTATCCAAGCTGCAAATTTCGAGTTGAAACTGGTGATGTTTCAGATGTTAAATTCAAATGGGCAATATTTTGGTTTTCCTCATGAAGACGCAAGAGAACACTTAAAATCATTTTTGCTTATTTGTGCATCCTTTAGTCAACATGGTGTCCCTAATGATGCCTTGAAAATGCAATTATTTCCTTATTCGTTCCAGGGTAAAGCAAGAACATGGTTCTTGCGATTGCCGACAGGATCAATTACATCTTGGAATGTGTTAGCAACGCAGTTTGTTTTGCGTTTCAATCCACCAACAATGAATGCAAGGTTGTGAAATGATATTACTGCATATCATCAGCTGGATGATGTGAATTTATGTACAACATGGGAGCATTATAAAACATTGCTTCGACGCAGCCTAACGCAGGGAATTCAGCAAGAGACGCAAATAGAAATTTTCTACAATGGCTTGAATGCTCAGACAAGGAACCTTGTCGACGCATCGGCTAATGGTCCTTTGTTGGATTGTACATATAATGAAGCTATAAGAATTTTAAAGAGGATTGCTTAGAATGAGTATCAATATCTTATCTCTCGTTCTGCACAGGTAAAAGTTAACCCTGGAGTTCTTGAATTAGATGCTATTTCTGCTTTGTTAGCGCAGGTATCCTCATTGGCCAATATCATAAAGAATATGAAGGGAACAAATGAAGTTGCTCCTATTCAAGTGGCCCAACAATTGGATGCGCTAATATTTTCTTGTGAAATTTGCGGTGACAACCATAGTTATGAGGATTGCCCACAACATGCAGGAAATGCTTTCTACGTCAACAACATCAGAGGAAGTTCATTTGGTAACTCATACAACAACCGATCTCAACAAGCTTGGGGGAATCAAAATGCTTCCACATTTAGATTTGGAAATTCCTCAAATCAAGGGGGTTATAGACAAGGGAGCTACAATAGCAATCCACAGTAGAATTATAATCAAAATTCGCAAATGAGTTCTCAATCTGAGCATATGTAGTCGCATAGTCAGATGCAACCACAATCTCGATTACAACCATAACAATCTATGCTACTACACATGCAAGGAAAACATTATCAACAGCAACATCAACAATTTTCTCAACCTAAGTCAGATCCTATGGCTACTCTTGAGGCGATGGTGTGCGAGCATATCACAAGAATTGAAGCAATAGTGCAAGGAAACTATTCTTTTCATTAGAGCATTGGAAGCTCAGCTAGGGCAGTTGTCTTCTAATCTCAGCACAAGACCACCAGGCACTCTGCCTAATGATATTGAGAATCCTACGCAAAGGGGGAAGGAGCATTGCAAAGAAATCACACGAGAAGTGGCAAGCAGACGGCTGAACCAAGTAACTCTAATGAAGATCATGTCGATGCATCTGAACCACAGCAACAGGAAGAGGATGAAGTTGAAGGAAGTCAAGCGAAAGCAAATGAAGAGGAACCAACTGTAGTACCATCGATACCTGCAGTTTGCCTAACTAGTTGTCGACGCAACTACCAAAGTCGACACCACCGAGTTTTTCACAACAACCCAATGTTACAATACCTTTGCCATTTCCGTAAAGATTTAAAGAGAAAGTTCATGATAAAGAATATCAAAGGTTTGTTTCTACTTTGAAACAATTGCATATTAACATACCTCTTGTAGATGCTCTTGTGCAGATACCCAGCTATGGGAAATTTATGAAGGAGTTACTTTCAAAGAAAAAGAAATTATCCAAAATCGAGACGATTGCACTCATAAAGGGATGCAGCGCTGTGCTTACGAATAAGTTGCCAACTAAGATGAAAGATCCTGGTTGCTTCACAATCCCATGCTCTATTGGGAATCATTATTTAGGTAAGGCTTTATGTGATTTGGGAGTAAGTATTAATCTTATACCTCTTTTTACTTTCAAGAAATTAGGAATAGGTTCGATAAAGCCCATTACGGTGACATTGCAACTTGCGGACAGATCCTTAGCACAAATGGAAGGCCAAATCAAAGACATCCTTATCCAAGTTGATAAGTTCGTATTCCTTGTTGATTTCATTATCCTAGACTACGAAGCAGATAAGGAGGTACCCATTATTCTGGGGTGACTATTTCTAGCAACGGGATGCACACTTATTGACGTATTCAAAGGGGAACTTATCATACGTCATAACAATGAACATGTGACCGTTAGTGGGTTTGAGGAATCTCCGTCCAGAAGTAAAGAGCAATGTCACCATAGCGACATACTAGATGAAATCATTGCGGAAGAGTTCAATGCAAGGAGTCTAGTAGCGTCAGATGAAGATGTGATGACATTTATTGAGGAAATCCTAGCTGATTGTAGCGAAAAAGAGGAGGTTAATAATTGTGAGTTAAGACAGAATTGGCAATTGGAGTCTTTGGATTTGTCTAACAGGATAATCTCGGTGTTTAACCATCTATTGAGGAAGCTACTACCTTGAAGACAAAGCCACTGCCAAAACATCTGAAGTATGTCTTCCTTGGTGATAATGAGACATTACTTGTTATTGTCAACGCATCCCTCGACGCAACATAGGAAGATAAGCTCATTGCCATTTTAAAAGAACATAAAAGAGCCATAGCCTGGAGCATTGCTGATATTAGAGGCATCAGTCCCTCTTTTTGCATGCACAAGATTAGACTAGAAGATGAAAAGAAGAAATCAATTGAGCAGCAACGAAGAATTAATGAGAAAGTGAAAGAAGTGGTGAAGAAGGAATTTATTAAATGGTTAGACGCGGGCATCATATACCCTATATCTGATAGCAATTGAGTGAGCCCTGTCCAATGTGTGTGATAGTATTACAAATGACATATTTTCTCCCTAATTTAGTGCTTTTATTGTCTCTTTTGTACTCCGTTTAGCATGCATCATTAGCATTTTATATTTAGTTTTCATGTTTTCCAACTCATTGCTAGTTAGTTTCAATTCTTGTTATTTTTATCTATTTTTGTACTAATGTCGATGCAATCAGCTGGTATATTGCATCATAGAATTGTCAGCACAGGAATCATCCCAAGAGCTCAATTATGGAAGAAGAATGCAGCCACAAGACCAGCTTGGAATTGCGACCAACAATGTCGACGCATTGGAATTGAACCTCAAATGAGTAGAGTTAAGCTGAATTTACATTGAAAGCACCAGCGCAATAATATCACAGATGTCGTTGCAATTACAATGTCAAATTGCGTCTAACAGAACAGCGACAACCTGCGGATCTCTAAAGAAAACATGTAATCTGCGTGAGTGCACAACTGTACTCTAACTAACTTTGACAGCTGCAAAAATCTAGATTTGAATCTGAGAATGAAGGATTAAATCTGTAAATTTTTAGAGGATATAAATAGATGGAAAATGGAGGAAAAGAATCATCAAGAGAAAGGGAATTAAATTCTGAAAATTCTGTGTGAATCAAAGATTTGAGCTGAAATTCGGGGAGCTGATGAACCAAGTCTGTAACTGCTTCTGATGAGAGGTGCTTGATGCCAAGCAAGAGGAACAAGTAGAGAGTAGGCCTAGTAGTCTAGAGATAGTAAGCTTCATTGTACTCTTTATTTCTTCTTGAACGATGATGGACTCTGTTGATATTAAGTGAATATGAGAGTATCTTTTAATATTATATCATTTTGATTCTTACTTTACATTGCTTATCCGCTTATTCTTGGATTTAACCGCTCTAAACACAAAAGTGAAATTGCAGTTCATCGACATCGAGAGATGCGGTGACAGGTTAGATTAATAAGTGGGTTAGGCAAGAGCTGCTCGGGACTGGGACAGACTCTAGTTACTTGTTCTTTGATACACATCATTGCTCGCACCGAAAGGTGGAGTGGTGTATTTGAGTTAGGATTAAGTAGGGAGTTATTATGAGTAAGAACTCAAAGGGACTTCATTACTGCGACAATTTGTCTATATTCTACCTTGTCGACGCATCTAGTGTTGCAACCTGTAGAATTAGTTAACCATTTCCACCCTTTACACTTGATCTTTTTTATATTTCCTGCATTTAAATTTCTAGCACTCAACACTTAACACATTTGGATTTATTTTTAGTACACTGACATTTAACCTCTGATATATAACTCTAATTGTGTTGAAAGTAATGATTATTTTAGTGTGTAGATTTGACATAATTGCGCTACCATCCTGACTCGCATCATACTGATTTTTAATATTGATTGCTCTGGCATTAGGACATCAAGAACCATTTCCTTGTGGGATCGATATCCGATAGCTCTGTCTATCAACTATACTTGCATCGACGTGTGTACGCTTGCACAATCATTGTGTCATAAAAACATCGATCAAGTTTTGGCATCGTTTTCGGGGAAATTAGCGTTTGTTCGATGTTTACTTTTGTTATTGCAATTAATTTTACTTACTTAATTTTTAACTTCTATTAATTTGTTTATCGTTCTTTTCTGATTTTGAAGGTATTGTATGTCCACAAGGAGAAATCCTAAGGACATCGTAAGCTTTGATTTAGAGCTTGAGCGATCACTTAGGAGGAGAAGGCAAAAACAAAGGAAGATGGCTGGTAACAACAACAATAATAATCTACCACCATTACTGCCACAGGACAACATTCCTCCAATGCTGCCACAAGATTTACCATGACCATGTCCACAAGAAGAGCAAATACAGAATAGGCCAATAAGAGATTTTGTTGTGCCTATACTCGATGATCTGCAACTAGAGGTTGTGAGACCAGCAATTCAGGCTGGTAATTTTGAATTGAAACCAGTGATGTTTCAGATGCTTAATTTTAATGGACAGTATTCGGGTTTTCCACATGAGGATGCGCGAGAACGTTTGAAATCATTTTTACTTATTTGTGCATCCTTTTGTCAACACGGTGTCCCTGATGATGCTTTGAAGATGTAATTATTTCCTTATTTATTGCAGGGAAAAGCTCGAACATGGCTTTTAGGATTGCCAACTGGATCTATCACATCCTGGAATGCGTTAGCAACGTAATTTTTCTTAAGATTTAATCCGTTGACAATGAATGCAAGGTTGCGGAATGACATCATTGCATATCATCAACTCGATGACGAGAATTTACACACAACATAGGAGCGCTACAAAGCATTGCTTCGAATCTAGCCAATGAATGGGATTCAACAAGAGACTCAGATTGAAATCTTTTATAATGGTTTAAATGCTCAGACAAGGAATCTTGTCGACGCATCTGCAAAGGTCTATTGTTGGATTGCACATATGATGAAGCGGTTCGAATTCTGGAGAGGATAGCCCAAAACTATTACCAATATTTGATTTCTCGTTCTACACAGGTGAAAACTAACCCTGAAGTTCTTGAATTAGATGTTATTTTGACATTGTAAGCACAGGTATCTTCCTTGGCCAACATCATTAAGAACATGAGTGGAACAAGCAACATTGCTTCGATATAAATGGCCCAGCAAATGGATCCACAGATATTTTCATGTGAGATTTGTAACGAAAACCACAACTATGAAGATTGCCCACAACATGTAGAAAATGCATATTATGTCAACAACATCCGAGGGGGTTCACTTGGTAAGTCCTACAACAATCATTTGCAATAACCTTAGGGAAATCAAAATACATCTACATTTCGATATGGAAACTCTTCGAACCAAGGAGGTTATAGGCAAGAAGGTTACAACAACCACCAATCGCAGAACTACCATTAGAATTCACAAGTAAATTCCCATACTGAACCAATGTAGTCACATAGTCAAATGCAACCACAATCATGTTTGCAACCACAACCATCTCTTTTACCACAAATGCAAGGACAGCATCAGCAACATCAACAAGAGTAATTTAATCAACATAAGGTAGATCCTATGACTACTCTTGAAGCAATGATACGCGAGCATATTACCCGAACCGAAGCGATAGTGCAAGGTAATTCTTCTTCAATACGAGAATTGGAAGAACAACTTGGATAGTTGGCATCTAATCTCAACATTAGATCACCAGGTACTCTACCTAGTGATATTGAAAATTCAACGCAACGAGGGAAGGAGCATTGCAAAGTAATCACACTAAGAAGTGGAAAACAGACGGTAGAATTAAGTAAGTCTGATAAGGACTATGTCGAAGCATCCACTTTATAGAAGCAAGAAGAGGTTATAATTGAAGAAAGTCAAGCACAAAAGAATGTAGAAGAACCAACTGTAGTACCATCTCTACCTACAATTTGTTCAGATAAGTTGTCGACACAACCATCATTGTCGAAGCAATAGAGTTATCCATACCCACCTACTGTAACCATACCTTTTCCATTTACACAATGTTTCAAAGAAAAAGTCCATGATGAAGAATACTATAAGTTTGTTTCTACTTTGAAACAATTGCATATTAATATACCTTTAATAGATGCTCTTGTGCAGATACCCAGTTATGGGAAATAAATGAAGGAGCTATTATCAAAGAAAAAGAAACTATCCGACATCGAGACGATTGCGCTCACAGAGGGGTGCAGTGCTGTACTCACAAACAAGTTGCCAACAAAGATGAAAGATCCTGGCAGCTTCACCATTCCATGCTCCATTGGAGATCATTACTTAGGTAAAGTATTATGTGATTTAGGAGCTAGCATTAACCTAATGCCTTTGTCTAATTTCAGAAAGCTAGGAATCGGATATATGAAGCCCATTGCAGTGACATTGCAATTAGTAGATAGATCTTTAACACAACCGGAGGGACAAATCAAAGATGTTCTTGTTCGAGTTGATAAGTTCATGTTCCTTGCTAATTTTATCATTCTAGATTACAAAGCTAATAAGGAGGTACCTATTATTTTAGGGAGGCTATTTTTAGCAACGGGACGAACACTTATCGACGTGGTTAAGGGAGAACTAGTGATGTGTCATAATAATGACCAAGTAACCTTCAGTGTGTTTGAAGCAGCACCGTCAGGGCCCAAGGAACAATGTAACCACGTTGATGTGTTGGATGAAATTATTTTTAAAGAATTTCATATCAGGAATTCAATATTGGCTGATACTGATGCAGTGACATTTACTGATGATATCCTAGACGACTGTGTTGACAAAGAGAAGGTGAACAGTTGTGAGTTACAAAGATATTGACAAATGGAGTCATTGGATTTGTCTAATAGGATAATTCTAGTTTTTAAACTGTCTACAGAGCAAGCTCCTACCTTGGGGTTAAAACAATTATCGACAGATTTGAAATATGTATTCCTTGGTGACAATGAGACACTGCCTGTCATTGTCAATGCATCCCTCAACGCAACATAAGAAGAGAAGCTTATCGCAATCCTGAAAGAACATAAGAAAGTCATAGCCTGGAGCATCGCAGACATCAGAGGCATCAATCCTTCTTTCTGCATGCATAAGATAAGGTTAGAAGAAGAAGGGAAGTAATCCATTGAGCAACAAATACGACTCAATGAGAAAATGAAAGAAGTGGTAAAGAATGAAATCATCAAATGGTTGGATGCAGGCATAATATACCCTATTTCTAACAGAAATTGGGTAAGCCCTATTCAATGTGTTCCAACAAAAGTAGTTTTACTATTGTGACCAATGATAAAAATGAGTTAATCCTTACTCGCATCGCAACTGGATGGCGTGTGTGCATGGATTACCGACGATTGAATGCGGCCACAAATAAGGACCATTTTCCACTTCCTTTCATCTATCAAATGTTAGATAGGCTAGCTGGTAAAGCCTATTATTGCTTTTTAGATGGCTACTCTGGATACAACCAAATAGCTATTGCACCGGAAGATCAAGCAAAAACCACATTTACATGCCCTTTTGGGACTTTTGCTTTCCGACGGATGCCGTTTAGCTTGTGTAATGTGCCAGAAACCTTCCAGAGATGTATGATGGTGATATTCTCGGATATGATTAAAGATTCACTCGAGATATTCATGGATGATTTTTCAGTCTATGAATAGAGTTTTGACCAATGCACCGACAACTTGGCAAATGTTTTGAGAAGATGCGAGGAAATAAACTTGGTTCTGAATTGTGAAAAATGCCATTTCATGGCAACAGAGGGGATTGTCCTTGACCATCGAATCTCATGTCAAGGCATTGAAGTCGATAGAGCAAAGGTAGAAATCATCGAAAAATTACCACCACTTACTACTGTCAAAGCAATAAGAAGCTTTCTTGGACACGCGGGCTTTTATAGAAGATTTATCAAAGATTTCTCGAAGATAGCTAAACATTTATGCTCTTTATTAGAGTAAAATAAAAAGTTTGTATTCGATGACATCTGTCTGGATGCATTTACAACAATAAAGACAAAGTTGGTGCAAGCTCCAATTGTCATTGCACCGGATTGGACGCAACCATTCGAATTAATGTGCGACGCTAGTGACTTCACTGTATGAGCTGTTCTCAGACAAAGGAAAGAAAAGGTATTATGCTATCTATTATGATAGTAAAACACTAACTGAAATGCAAGTTCATTACACAACAACTGAAAAAGAGTTACTAGCAGTGGTCTTCGCATTTGACAAGTTCCATTCTTATCTTGTCAGCGCAAAGACTACAGTCTACACGGATCACTCAACTTTGAGACACCTTTTCAAAAAAAAAGATGCTAAGTCTAGACTTATTAGATGGATCTTACTCCTCCAAGAGTTTGATGTTGAAATCAAAGATAGGGAAGGATCCGAGAATCAGGTAGCTGACCATTTGTCTTGGCTGGAAAGTGGGAGCGAAGATGGACAATAGACTCAGATTGTTGAAGCATTTCCTGACGAGCAATTATTCACTGTCGACACGTCATCATGGTATGCTGATGTAGTCAATTATCTTGTGTGTGAAAAGCTACCCATGAGTGCAATTGGTCATAAAAGAATCAGGTTCATTCGCGATGCTGCTTAATATTATTGGAACGAGCCATACTTATTCAAGGTATGCGCTGACAATATAATTTACCATTGTGTTCTTGAAGAAGAAATGATGTCAATACTACGACATTGCCACGATGCCCCTTATGGAGGCCATTTTGGTGGAACAAGGACCGTTGCAAAGGCCCTTCAATTCGGATTCTATTGGCCCAATTTGTTTCAAGATGCCCAAAATTTGGCACAATAATGTGATCGTTGTCAACGTACTGGTAATATTTCTCAACGTAATGAGATGCTCCAACAACCTATCATGGAGGTAAAACTTTTTGATCTTTGGGGTATTGATTTCATTGGATCATTTCTAAACTCTTTTGGAAATATGTATATACTAGTAGCTATTGACTATGTATCCAAATGGATCGAAGCTATTGCGGTACCAAAAGACGACGCTCGGGCAGTGTTGAAATTCTTTCACACATACATCCTCACAAGGTTTGGAACCCCGGGAGCGTTGATATGTGACCAAGGCACTCATTTCTACAACAATCAAGTGGCGACTGCATTGAAACAATATGGTGTGAAGCATCGTATGGCTACTACGTATCACCCACAAACTAATGGTCAAGCCGAAGTATCCAATCGTCAAATTAAAGGTATACTAAAAAAGGTGGTTAATCCATCTAGAAAGGATTGGTCAATGCAGTTACATGATGCATTGTGGGCACTTCGCACCGCTTATAAAACCCCATTGGGAATGTTGCCATATCAACTAGTATTTAGAAAATCTTGTCACCTACCTGTCGAACTTGAACATAAAGATATGTAGGCAATTAAATAGGTAAATCTAGATTATGATGCATCTGGTAAAAAACAAATTTTAGACATCACAGAATTAGAAGAAATTCGATGCCATGCTTATGAGAATGCGACAATATAAAGGAAAAGACAAAGAGATGGCATGACAACATCATTTTGCGTCGACAATTTCATCTTGGTCAGTGGTACTTTTATTTAATTCACGTTTAAAATTGCATCCAGGGAAATTTCGAACAAGGTGGTCAGGTCCTTTCAAAGTTGTCGAAGCATTTAAAAGCGGTGCGGTGATAATCGAAAATTTACAAGATGGACAACAATTCAAAGTGAATGGCCAATGTCTTAAACACTATGTGAGCCCATACGTTCGAGAACCAGACGAAATCATCAACCTGGTGAAATTTAATTAATGTCGATGCATTTCATTATTTACTTTCAGTTCTTTCACTTTTCGTTGTGTTGTTTCATATTCTTAGCAAAAATAAAGGTCATCTTTTTGTCGACGCATTAAAGCACAGATTGTCGCACATTCGGTGATGAGTCAACATTACTTTTTCAGCAAGAATCACGCCGATAGATTCTTTCTTATCCCAGCCGTTGAATTGAAATGAAATAGGTACGATCTGCAGCTTGGCAATTAATGGCTGCAGACTCATCATTTCCCCATAGGTTTTCACTCATTACACTTAGGTTATAAAACCCCCACTGCAGTTATCTTCTTCTTCACAATCGCCATTGTTACTGTGAATCATCCTTCTCTGACGATTTCCTTTTTCTTACTCAAAAGCAATATTTTTTTCTACTTTCTTGCAATCTTTGCTTACTCTCTGATAGTTGCACAATGGCTAAAACTCGTGCATCCAGAAACACCCCAAAACCTTCATCTCAAAATACCCCGACCACCCCTATTATCATTCCGTCCATAACACCACTGTCTTCATCCATAAGCCTAGTTTTGTTTTTAACGACTGCGACCAAAGACAAATATAAAAACATAATGCTGAAACGCAATATACATCCTGAACAGGGCATCCAACTTTCACCAAACTTGGCCCTAGGAAAACAGGTCCACCTACCATCAATCGCTTGGCGTGGGAATTTTTCTGTGACCATCCATCTGTTTATTCCCCTACTTTGGTTCGGGAATTTTATGCTGACTTAGTGGACAAGGGATAAGAATTTGTTTTTGTTCGAGAAGGCTTATACCATAGAGTGCGGTGCATATCAATGTCTTGCTACGAATACTAGAATGGGTAGACAGTCACTCACTCTTCATGCACAACATGAATGAAGATAGCCTGGCTGCGATGATTAATGACCTTTGCATCGATAATGCTTCATGGACAGGCAGCGGATTTCACAATTTTAAAATGCATCGGCGTTATCTGATGACTTTCTGTAAGGTATGGTTTCACTTTGTTAATCATCGTGTGATGCCCTCTACACATAGTACTACGACCACATTAGATCGCATGTGTTTATTGCATTCAATCTCGCACCATTGTCACATCGACATTGGGGAGATCATACATGATCAGATTGTGGAAGCTATTGGAAAATAAAAATGGTATTCTCCCTTTCCCTTCTCTTATTATGCTCAAGTGTCAACATAAAGGCATTTTGCCAAAAGATGATGAGGAGGTTGTGGAAAACAAGGGTCTGATAAATGATATATCGGTTGAAAGGATGACAAGAGGCCAAGATACGCCTGTGGCCAAAGAAATTTTGACAAAGAAAGAAAAAGAAAAAGGAAAAAAGAAAGAAGAACAATCTAATGCACCCACAGATCCATAAATATTAAGACAACTGGCTAGTTTGGAAATTCTTCTTGACTGTGTTGATGTGTGTACAATCCGCCTTTTGAGTGTTTTAAAAGATTTGGATAAAAGGCAGCATATATTTTATTCATATACAAAAGCCTGGAATGAGGCCATTGTCGCTGCACTGCGTCATATCAATACCAGACCACTGCCAGAATTTCCAAAATTCCCTGATATCTTCTTTCATATGCAACAATATTCATCTACCAAACCTACCACTAATTGTAGGACCAACCAAATTCCAACAAGAGTTCACATCTCTGATGATGACAATAACGAAGGGCATTCAAACGTTGAGGAGGATTGTTATCGCAATATAGCTGATCTGTTCGAGGACGAATTCTCAAACAGTTTAGGAGAAAATATGGCTGACAGAGCAGATATTGCAGGAGAAAATGTTGACGTAGTCAACTGCGATAATAAGGGCCCAACCGAGCATGAACAACCTGTGGAAGAGGAAGCCAATCAAGAAGATGAGCAAGAGAAGGAGGAAGAAAATGAAAACGAGAAGGAAGAAACAGAGCCTGCAGAGGTGTAGAAAAAGAAGGAATCTGATGATGCTCCAGCACTAATCGTGGAGGATGATGTGGGAGCATCCAGCCTAGAAGTGAATCGACCTACTGCGAGTCAAGCTAAAATTGTCACAGGTGAAATAGAGGAACTGAATCCTCTCACTATTGTACCATACATAGCACCACTCGCCGAAATCCATTCATCTGATGTGACAATTGATGAGGCCATCACCCAACCTGTCGAGGGAGAACAATCTACCGAGCCGATTGTTTCGAAGGACAAGAGACGAAAGAGGTGAAAGGGCAAGAAAATGAAGAAAAATCATGACGAGGGGAGCACCCAAAGAAGAAAAGGAAGAAAGCAAAGGCAGTCGCTTAATCAGCTGCTGATGAATGACTTGGTACATTTTTTTAGTTTTAATGCATTTTTATTATCACCACAATTTTTTTGTCACTGCATCATTTTTTTAATTTAGTTGCATTGTCGTTGCATTTCCATTATTTCTGTTTACTATCGTCAGTGCATTGGGGACAATGCAGACATTAAGTTTGGGGGGAGATAATGTGAAATGGAAATGCAATTACACCCACATATTTAAATTTTGTTTGTTTCTTTGGTTAATGAAAATTCACAAAATATTAACTTGAATGTGCTTGCAATTTTTATCTTAATGCGTAATTCTTGAGTTGTTTGGATGCTGATGAACACATTGGATGAATATGAATGAATGATGAGTCTGCTATTTTTGAATGAATGATTGGAATTGTTTCAGCAATGAATGGTTAGTGTTTATGTTTGAATCTTGAACTAATTGACCCGCTGCAACAACATTATATAAAAGACACTCCAATGTGAGTGCATTATGACTTTTCAAGGGAGAACACTCTGCTGCAGGATTAGAGAAAAATCATCTAGCAAAAGGCTATCACTGCAAGAGTGTATGTCGGTGCAATTACATACCTCCTGGGGTTTGTTGCACCCCATCGTTACTGCCCAGGAACAAAGATAGAGTAATGCAAGGACATCTCTCAGTCATTTGAAAAAGAAAAATGAGAAAAAGGAAGAAAATGAAAAAGAATTTTTTTTTGATAAACGCTGTATTGGTTCAAGGAAGATTAGGATTCAATGCATGTCACTAACATTTATGAAGTTGCAGTTCTTAAATATTCATTTCTATAAATTGTCGGTGCATTATTCTATCATATGAATTCAATTTGTAGATTAGAAATTTAGAGAATTCAAGTTGTATGGATAATGATTGCGGTGACATTTTTACTTGTGACTTTGTTAATTTTTGTTTACTTGAGTACAAGTAAAAACTTATGTTTGGGGGTGTGATGGTATTACAAATGACATATATTTTCTCCCTAATTTAGTGCTTTCATTGTTTTTTTTGTACTCCATTTAGCATGCATCATTAGCATTTTATACTTAGTTTTCATGTTTTCCAACTCATTGCTAGTTAGTTTAAATTCTTGTTATTTTTATCTATTTTTGTACTAAGGTCGATGCAATCAGCCGATATATTACGCCTTAGATTTGTCAGCGCAGGAATCAGCCCAGGAGCTCAATTATGGAAGAAGAATGCAGCTACAATACTAGCTTGGAATCGCGACTAGCAATGTCGACGCATTGGAATTAAACCTCAAATGAGTAGAGTTAAGCTGAATTTACACTGGAAGCACTAGTGTAAGAAAATCATAGATGTCGTTGCAATTACAATGCCAAATTGCGTCTAAAGGTACAGCAATAACCTGTAGATCTCTAAAGAAAACATGTAATCTATGTGAGTGCATAGCTGTACTCTAACTAACTTTGACAGTTACAAAAATCTAGATTTGAATCTGAGAATGAAGGATTAAATCTGCAAATTTTTAGAGGCTATAAATAGACGAAAAAAGGAGGAAAAGAATCATCAAGAGTAAGTGAATTAAATTCTGAAAGTTTTGTGTGAATCAAAGATTTGAGCTGGAATTCAGGGAGCTAATGAACCAAGTCTGCAACTGCTTCTGACGAGAGGTGCTTGATGCCAAGCAAGAGGAACAAGTAGAGAGTAGGACTAGTAGTCTAGAGATAGTAAGCTTCGTTGTACTCTTTATTTCTTCTTGAACGATGATGGATTCTATTGATATTAAATGAATATAAGAGTATCTTTTAATATTATATCATTTTGATTCTTACTTTACATTGCTTATCCGTTTATTCTTGGATTTAACCGCTCTAAACACAAAAGTGAAATTGCAGTACATCGATATCGAGAGATGCGGTGACAGGTTAGATTAACAACTGGGTTAGGCGAGAGTTGCTCGGGACTGAGACAGACTCTAGTTACTTGTTCTTGGATACACATCATTGCTCGCACCGAAAGGTGGAGTAGTGTATTTTAGTCAGGATTAAGTAGGGAGTTATTGTGAGTAAGAACTCAAAGGGACTGCATTGCTGTGACAATTCGTCTATATTCTACCTTGTCGATGATCTAGTGTTGCAACCTGTAGAATCAGTGAACCATTTCCACCCTTTACACTTGATCATTTTTATATTTCCTGCATTTAAATTTCTAGCACTCAACACTCAACACATTTGGATTTATTTTCAGTACACTGACATTTAACCTCTGATATATAACTCTAATTGCGTTGACAATAATGATTATTTTAGTGTGTAGATCTGACATAATTACGCTGACATCTTGACTCGCATCATACTGGTTTTTAATATTGATTTCTCTGACATTAGGACATCAGGAACCATTTCCTCGTGGGATCAATATCTGGTAGCTCTGCCTATCAACTATACTTGCATCGACGTGTGTACGCTTGCACAATCATTGTGTCGTAAAAACACAAATCAGTGTGCCTAAAAAGAGTGGTTTCATAGTTGTGACCAACGACAAGAATGAGTTAATCCCTACTCGCATTGCGACTGGATGGTGAGTATGCATGGATTATCGACGACTGGATGCGGCCATAAAGAAGGACCATTTTCCCTACCTTTCATTGACCAGATGCTAGATAGGCTAGTTGGTAAAGCTTATTATTGTTTCTTAGACAGCTACTCTGGATACAACCAAATTTCCATTGCGCTGGAGGATCAAGCAAAGACAACGTTCACATGCCCTTTTGGAACCTTTGCTTTCCAACGTATGCCATTTTGGTTTTGTAATGCGCCAACAACATTCCAAAGATGTATGATGATAATTTTTTCGGACATGATCGAGGATTCCTTAGAGGTATTCATGGATGATTTTTCTGTCTATGGACAAAATTTTGACCAATGCGCTGATAATCTGGCAAGAGTCTTGAAGAGATGCGAGGACAAAAATCTAGTTCTGAATTGGGAGAAATGCCACTTCATGGCAACTGAAGGAATTGTCCTCGAGCATCGAATATCTTGTTAGGGCATTGAGGTTGATAAAGCAAAGGTAGAAATCATCGAGAAACTACCACCACCCACCAACATCAAAACAATAAGAAGCTTTCTTAGACATGCTAGCTTTTATAGAAGATTCATTCAAGATTTCTCCAAGATAGCTAAACCATTATGTTCATTGCTGGAGCAAAATAAAAAGTTTGTATTCGATTACAACTGTTTGGACGCATTCACAACAATAAAGAAGCAGCTGGTACAAGCCCTAATTATTGTTGCACCGGACTAGACGAAACCGTTTGAACTAATGTGCGATGCAAGCAACTTTTCTATAGGAGCTGTACTTGGCCAACGAAAAGAAAAGGTATTTCATTCTATTTATTATGCTAGTAAAACTCTAACTGAAGCACTGGTTAACTACACTACCACTGAGAAGGAGTTGCTAGCAGTAGTCTTCGCATTTGACAAGTTTCGTTCATATCTTGTCTGTGCAAAGACTACAGTTTACACGGACCACTCAGCATTAAAGTACCTTTTCAACAAAAAAGATGTCAAGCCTAGACTGATACGATGGACCCTACTCCTTCAAGAATTTGATATTGAAATTAGGGACAGGAAAGGATCTAAGAATCAAGTAGCTGACCACTTGTCTCGACTGGAAGTCGGAAGTAAAGATGGATAGACGTCCCACACTGTCGAAGCATGTCCAGAGGAGCACAAATTTTTGTCGACACATCGCCCTGGTACGCCGATGTTGTCAATTACTTAGTGTGTGAGACGCTACCAATGAGTATTATTGGTCACAAGAAGATCAGGTTTATACGCGATGCTGCAAAATATCACTAGAACGAGTCATACCTATTCAAGGTATGCGCCGACAACATCATTCATCGCTGTGTACCTGAAGAAGAAAAGAATCCAATCCTGTGACATTGCCACAATGCCCCTTATGGAGGTCATTTTGGTGGATCAAGGACTACTGCTAAAGTCCTACAGTCAGGATTTTATTGGCCCACATTGTTTCGAGACACCCACAACTTCGCACAACAATGTGATCGTTGTCAACACAGTAGCTCAATATCTTGGTGTAATCAAATGCTCCAAAAATCGATTATGGAAGTAGAGCTTTTCGACGTTTGGGGTATAAATTTTACGGGACCATTTCCAAGCTCTTTTGGAAATGTGTATATCTTAGTGACTGTTAACTATGTCACGAAGTGGATCGAGGCAATTGCAGTGCCAAAAGATGACGCTCGAACGGTGTTGAAGTTCTTTCATACATATATTCTCACAAGATTTGGAACACCGAGAGCATTGATAAGTGACCAAGGAACTCATTTCTATAACAATCAAGTGGCGACTACATTAAAAAGGTATGGTGTGAATCATCTTATGGCTACCACGTATCACCCACAAACCAATGGTCAAACTGAAGTATCCAATCTACAAATTAAAAGCATACTTGAAAGGGTGGTTAACCCATCTAGGAAGGATTAGTCTTCACGACTACATGAAGCATTGTGGGTTCTTCACACTGCATACAAGACCCCATTAGGAATGTCGTCATATCAACTAGTATTTGGTAAGTCTTGCCACCTGCTAGTTGAGCTTGAACATAAGGCTATGTAGGCAATCAAGCAGGTGAATTTGGATTATGATGCTGCTGGAAAGAAAAGACTGTTGGACATCACGGGGTTAGAAGAAATCCGACGCCATGCTTATGAGAATGTCGCGATATATAAGGAAAGAACAAAGAGATGGCATGACAACGTCATCTTGTGTCAACAATTTCATCCTAGTCAGTTAGTACTTTTATTTAACTTACGTTTAAAGTTGCATCCAGGTAAATTGCATTCAAGGTGGTCAGGCCCTTTTAGAATTGTCAAAGCATTCCAAAACGGTGCGGTGGCAATTAAGAACCTAAAGGATGGATAACAATTCAAAGTGAATGACCAACATCTAAAGCATTATGTGAGCCTAAATATCAAAGAATCAAACGAGGCCATCAATCTGGTCACATTTAAAAAATGTTGACGCATTTCTTTATTGACCTTTATTTGTTTCACTTTTCTTTGTGTTGTTTTAGATTCCTTGCAAAAATAGAAATCGAATTTTTGTAGAAGCATCGAAGCACATATTGTTGACGCATTCTGCGGTGAGTCAGCATTGTTTTTCCAGCAAGAATCACGTCGATTGATTTCTTTTCTCTCCCAATCATTGGATCAAATGAAACAGTACAATTTGTAGCCTGGTAATTAATGAATGCAGATGCAATGATTCCTCATATTTCTTTCAATCATCACGCCTAGGTTATAAAACCTACTTCTTGCAATTTCTTTTTCTCTTCACATCCTTCATTGTTGCTGCAACTCATCTTCTTCATTGCTTTCATCCTTTCTTTTCTGTTTACAAAACACTCGTTTCTGCAATTCTTTCTAACTTTCTTTTTCTTTAACAATGTCAAAAACCCGTGCCTCAAGAAACACTTCCAAAACCCCTTCAAAGAACACCCAAACCACTTCTAATGTGGCTCTATCCACAACACCACCCCCATCTACAGGCCTAGTGTTGTTTCTGATGACTGCAGTCAAAGATCGCTACCA
Organism: Gossypioides kirkii; assembly: GCA_005610355.1. Classification (NCBI taxonomy): domain Eukaryota; kingdom Viridiplantae; phylum Streptophyta; class Magnoliopsida; order Malvales; family Malvaceae; genus Gossypioides; species Gossypioides kirkii. Next base: position 39,160,885 of record CP032247.1, on the reverse strand, counting down.
AAACACCATGTTAAAACGTAACCTCCACCCAGAACAAAGCCTACAACTTTCTCCATACCAAGCTCTGGGAAAGCTGGTTCAACGTACCATAAGCTGCCTTGGGTGGGAATTCTTTTGCGAGCATCCATCCGGTTACTCCCTTACATTGGTTAGGGAGTTTTATGCAAACTTGGTGGATTTGAACCAATAATTTGTTTTTGTGTGAGAGGGGCTTATTCCATGGAGCACTGCCCAGGTAAAAGTGTTGCTAAGGATCCCGGAGAGGGTGGACGACCACATACCAGTTATGCATCGTTTGGACGATAACTGTATAGCACACATGATAAAGGACCTATGCATCAATAGAGCCGCTTGGACCGGTAATGGCTTCCACAACTACATAATGCACAGAAGGTACCTTACATCCTTTTGCAAAGTCTAGTTTCATTTTATCAACAGTCGCATCATGCCCTCAACCCATAACACTACGGTGACATTAGACCATATGTGTCTACTACACTCGATCCTGCACAACTGACACATTGACATTGGTGAGATCATACATGCCCAGATCGCAGAAGCAGTAGCCAAGCAAACTGGTATACTTCTTTTTCCCTTCCTCATTATGCTAATTTATAAACAAAAGAGCATTATGCCCAAGGATGGTAAGGAGCTCTTAGACAACAAGGGTCCGATCAATGATATCTCTGTTGAGCGGTTAACACGTGGCCAAGATACACTAGTGGCCAAGGAAGCCTCCAAGAAAAGGGATAAAGGAAAGGGTAAAAAGAAGGTTGATCAACCTGATGTGCCGACAAAGTCCCAAGTGGCGAATAAGCTGACCTTGATGGAAGTACACTTGGACCGCATCGAAATGCATTCAATCCACACTGATGGCATAGTGGAGGATATGGATTTTAAGCTGCACAAATTTTATGCATACATGAAGGCTTGGAACGAGGCCATTGTCATCACACTGAGTTAGATCAGCCCTAATCCATTACCAAACTTCCTAGCATTTCTGTCCATCTATCGACCAATGCAGTACTCATCTTCCGAGCAACATACCTCTGATGGTAGGCCTGCCCCTGAGCCAACTCGGATTCACATTTCGATGATGAGAAGGATGACGAGCACTTGCAGGCTGATAAAGATTATTATCGTAACATTGCCCATTTATTCGAGGATGAGTTTTCCAATAGTCTGGGCGCAAATATGGCGGAATGAGAGGCTGTTGTGGAGGAGGATGTAGACGCGATAGAATGCACTAACACTAGCCCAATTGAGATTGAGCAGCGTGTGCACAAGGATGCAGATCAGGGGGATGATCAGTTGCAGGAGAAGGATCAAGAAGGGAAGGAAAAAGAAAATGAAGAGAAAGAACCTCCCGAGGTGCAGGAAGAGAAGGAAACAGATGCCCAGAAATGATTGTACAGGATGTCGTGGGGGCATGCAGCTCATACGAAGCTCAACCTGCTGCGAGCCAGGCTGAGGTTATCACCAACGAGGAAGAGGAACTGAATCCTCTTGCTATCGTGCCCTATGTAGCTCCACTTATAGATATCCACCCATCAGAAGTGATAATCGATGAGGCTGCCACCTAACCTATTACAGAGGAGCAATCCACCAAATTGGTTGGCACGAAGGATAAAAAGTGAAAAGGGCGCAAGGACAAGAAGAAGAAGAATCATGATGAGGGTGAGCGTCTAAAGAAGAAAAAGAAGAAAACTATAGCAGCCTCTGCATCAGCTGCTAACGCCTGAGTTGGTACATTTCTTTAGTTAGGTTTATGCATTCTTAGTGTCCATGCATTTTATTTTGTCACTGTATTCATTTTGTTAACTTAGTTGCATTGTAGTCGCATTTTAATTATTTTTGTATAATATTGTCAGTGCATTGGGGACAATGCAAGCATTAAGTTTGGGGGGTAAGATAATATGAAATGGAAATGTAATTACACTCACATATTTAAATTTTATTTGTTTCTTTGGTTAATGAGAATTCACAAAATTTCAACTGAAATGTGCTTACAATTTTTATCTTGATGCGTATTTCTTAAATTTTTTGGATGCTGATGTATACATTGGATGAGTATGAATGAATGATGAGTTTGCTATTTTTGAATGACTGATTGGAATTGCTTTAGTAATGAATGATTAGTGTTTATGTTTGAATCTTGAGCTAATTGACCAATTGCAGCGACATTATGTTAATAAAAAAATGCTCCAATGTGAGTGTATTATGACTTTCCAAGGGACAACATTCCGCTGCAGGTTTAGAAAATCATCTAGCCAAAGGCTGTCTCTTCAAGAGTGTGTGTTGGTGCAATTACATACCTCCTGGGGGTTTGTTGCACCCCGTCGTTACTTCCTAGGAACAAAGGTAGAGTAATGCAATGACATCTCTCAATCATTTAAAAAAAACAAAGTAATAAAAAAAAGAGAAAGAAAAGAAAGAAAATTTTGATAAATGTTGTATTGGTTCAAGGAAGATTAGGATTCAATTCATGTCACTAACATTTATGAAGTTGTAGTTCTTAAATATTCATTTCTATAAATTGTTGGTGCACTATTCTATCATATGAATACAATTTGTACATTAGGACTTCAGAGAATTCAAGTTGTATGGATAATGATTGTGGTGACATTTCTACTTGTGACTTTGTTAATTTTTGTTTACTTGAGGACAAGTAAAAGCTTAAGTTTGGGGGCATGATGGTATTACAAAGGACATATATTTTCTCCCTAATTTAGTGTTTTAATTGTCTCTTTTGTATATCATTTAGCTTGCATCATAAGAATTTTATACTCAGTTTTCATATTTTTTAATACATTTCTAGTTAGTTTTAATTCTTGTTATTTTTATCTATTTTTGTACTAATGTTGACGGAAGCAGTCGGTACATTGCATCTGGAAGCACCAGCTTAGGAATATCACAGGTGTCACCGTAATTACGATCTCAGATTGCGCATTGTAGTGCAGCAACATCCTGCAGATCTCTGAAGAGAACATTCAATCTGTGTAAGTGCACAACTATACTCTAACTAACTTTGACAGCTAAAAAGTCTAGATCTGGATTTGGGAATGAAGGCTGAATCCTAAAACATTTCGAAGGCTATAAATAGAAGAACAAAGAATGAAGAAATTATCAAGAATTGCGGGATTGAATTCTACAAATTCTGTGTGATTTTGGAGAATTAAGCTAGAAATTAGGAAGTTGATGAAGCAAGTCTACAACCACTTCTGATGAGAGGTGCTGATGCAAGGTAAGAGGAACAATTAGGGAGTAGTTCTAGTAGTCCAGAGATAGTAAGCTTCAATTGTAATCTTTAATTCTTCATAAACGATGATGGATTTTGATAACATTAAATGAATACGGGAGTATCTTTTAATGCTATATCATTTTGATTCTTATTTTATGTTGCTTATTTGTTTGTTCTTAGATCTAACCACTTTAAGCACGAGAGTGAAATTGCAGTCTACCGACATCGAGAGATGCATGACAAGTTGGATTAACAAGTAAGTTAGGCAAGAGCTGCTTGGGATTGGAATCCAATTACTTGTTCTTGAATGCACAACATTGCTCACACCAAGAGGTTGAGTGGTTGTGGGTATTTAAGTCTGGATTAAACAAGAAGCTGTTGTTGGTAAGAACTCAAAAGAGCTTTATTGCTATGACAATCCCTTTGTACTTTACCTTGTCGACGTATCCAGCGTTGCAACTTAGCAGAATCAGTGGACTATTTCTACCCTTTACACTTGATCACTTTTACATTCATACATTTAAATATTCAGCACTCAACACATTTGATTTACTTTCAGTACATTGACATTTAATTCTGATTGTATTAACAATATTAACTATTTTATTATACAGAACTGACATTATTACATTGACATCCTTACTTACATTTTACTTAATTTCAATATTAATTGCTCCAACATTTAAGCATCAATAACCCATTTCCTCATGGGATGATATCCGATAGAATTGTTTATCAACTATACTTGCATTGACGTGTGTACGATTGCACAATTACTGTGACGTTTCAGATGGGATCACACTTCCTTCACCAAAGGTGTGTCTTTCCCTCCGATCATCCTTTCCACCGAGATGTCATTAATGAGCCCCTTGTTCTTCAAAACTTATTCATCATCACGAGGCAGAATGCTCCTTTGCTTGCATAACATTATTATTAGAGAGGGAAAAGGTAAGATACTTGTCTGCTTGCTTGCAGCTTCAGCAATTTCATAATGCAAGATTGCGCTAACATCAATGCGATGTCCTTTTAGTATAGAATGTAAGAGGCACATACGATCCAGCGTCGCAGTGGTGCTATGGGTAGACGGTAGAAGGTGGTAGTTAATGAAATAGAACCACACCTTTCTTTGTATGGTTAGATAACATCGATGCATAGTGTAGTTATGCAGGTCATTGCTAGTCCACACTGTGCTTTCAATGCATAAATCTTACATCACAGTGTTGGCACCTTTATCACTTAAGTTCTCTAAGAACTCAGTATATGCATCTTCTCCTCTTGCGATATGAAAAAGCGCATTAATGTGATTTACACACCAGGGCACCAAGCCCTCGTAAATAAATACAAATTCCTACTCAAAATCCACCAGGTTAGTGTAGAATTCTTTTACCTTTGTTAGGGAGTAACCGATCGGGTGGTCACAGAACTGTTTCCATCGTAGTCAAGAAATTGTGCTAGTGACTTGTTTCCCTAATGACCGATACGGGGACAATTGGAAACCCTATTCAAGGTGACAGTTCCTCTTGATTATCACATCGTGATATAGGTCCTTTGCCATTTTTGAGAGAAATAGAACAGGCTCTTTCTGTGGTGGTTGTTCGGTGCTCCGAACCATGACGGCCGATGATTCCGCAGGTGACTTTGATGTGGTTTTAGTGCCTCGTGTTCTGGCCATAATATCTGAGAAAAGAGAGTGAAAATATTTGTGCAAAAAAAACTAAGAGTGAAAGAAGAAGACGATTGCAGTAGCAATGGCTGTTGTGAGCGTGAGAGTAAAGTCGACAGAAGAAGGGTTTTATAAACTTTTATGGTGAAGAGATGTGATTATCTCTATCGGTGTGGGAAAATGTTACACCCGCAACTAATAAATGCCATGGTACAGATCGTACTTTTTGGGTTGATCCAACGGTTGGGGATGATTGGAGATCAACCGGTGCGATTCTTGCCTAAAACACTTTGCTGAGTCATCACAGAATGCGTCGACAAGTCGTGCTATCAGATGTGTCGACAAAAAGGAGATTTTTTATTCCTGCATAAAACTTAAAAGGAAACGAATGAAAATAAAAAGCGAAAAGTAAAAGTAAAAATTGCAATGACATTAAGTAAATATGACCAAATTAATGGTCTCGTTTTGTTCTTTGACATCTGGGCTCAAGTAATGCTTCAGTCATTGGCCATTCACTTTAAACTAGTGACTATCATTCATATCTTCAATTGTCACCGCACCATGTCGGAATGCTTTGACAACTCTGAAAGGGCTTGACCATCTCGATCGTAATTTTTCTGGATGTAATTTCAAACGTTAGTTAAATAAAAGTACCAACAGACCAAGGAAAAATTGTCGCTGCAAAATGATAGTGTCGTGCCATCTCTTAGTTTTCTCCTTGTATATAGCTGCATTTTCATATGCATTGCGTCAAATTTCTTCCAGCTTGGAAATGTCTAACAACCGTTTCTGTCCAACAACATCATAATCCATGTTCAATTGTTTAATCGCCCACATGGCTTTATGTTCAAGCTCAACTGGCAAGTGACAGGATTTACCAAACACCAACTGATATGACGACATCCCCAACAGAGTTTTATATGCAGTGCGAAGTGCCCACAACGCATCATGTAGCCGCGAAGACCAATCTCTTCTAGATGGGTTAACCACCTTTTCAAGAATGCTTTTAATTTGTCGATTGAAAACCTCCGCTTGGTAATTCGTTTGGGGATGGTACGTTGTTGCCATACGATCTTCACACTATAGTGCTTCAAAGCTGTCGCCACTTGATTGTTATGGAAATGAGTACCCTGGTCACTTATCAATGCTCGAGGTATTCCAAATCTTGTAAGGATGTATGTGTGAAAAAACTTTAACACCGTCCGAGCATCGTCTTTCGGAACCGTAATTACCTCGATCCACTTGGAGACATAGTCAACAGCAACTAAAATATACACATTTCCAAAAGAGTTTTGAAATGGTCCTATAAAGCTTATACCCTAAGCATCGAGTAACTCCACCTCCATGATAGGTTGTTGGAACATCTCGTTGCGTCGAGATAGGGAACCTGTACGTTAACATTTATCACATTGCTGTGCAAAATTGTGGGCGTCTCGAAACAATGTGGGCCAGTAGAATCTTGATTGTAGGACCTTTGCAGCAGTCCTCACACCACCAAAATGGTATGCCTCAGGATAGAAGATATCTCTTCCTCAGGAACACAACGACGGATAATGTTGTTAGCACATACCTTGAACAGGTATGGCTCATTCCAATGATATTTTGTAGCGTCGCGCATAAATCTGATCTTCTTGTGACCAGTGACACTCAATGGTAGCTTCCCACAAACAAGATAATTGACGACATCTGCATACCATGGAGATGCGTCAACAAAGAATAGTTTCTCATTTGGGAATGCATCGACAATTTGGGCTTAATTCCCATCCTCACTTCCAGCTTCCAAACGAGACAAGTGGTCTGTTACTTGGTTTTCAGATCCTTTCCTGTCTTTGATTTCAATATCGAACTCTTGTAAAAGTAGGATCTATCTGATCAGGCATGGTTTGGCATCTTTCTTCGCATAAAGGTATCTCAAGCCAGAGTGATCTGTGTAAACTGTAATTTTTGCGCCAAAAAGATATGAACGAAACTTGTCAAATGCAAAAACTACTGCTAGTAACTCCTTCTCAGTAGTGTAATTCACCTGCGCTTCAGTCAGGGTTTTACTAGCATAATAAATAGAATGAAATACCTTCTCCTTGCATTGACTAAGCACAGCTCCCATAGCAAAGCCGCTTATGTTACACATCACCTCGAACGGTTGCGACCAGTTTGGTGTGACAATAATTGGAAATTGTACTAGCTATTTTTTAATTGTAACAATTGCGCCCAGACACGCGTCATCGAACAAAAACTTTTTAGTTTGCTCTAATAAAGAGCATAGTGGTATTGCTATCTTGGAGAAATCTCAGATGAATCTTCTATAGTATCTAGCGTGGCCAAGAAAACTCCTTATTCCTTTTACATTTGTGGGCAAAGGTAACTTCTTAATGATTTCCAGCTTTACTTTGTCTACTTCAATTCCCTGACATCATATGCGATGGCCAAGGACAATGCCTTCAGTTGCCATGAAATGACATTTTTCCCAGTTCAGCACTAGATTTGTGTCCTACGCATCTCTTCAATACTTTTTCTAGATTGTCAGCGCATTGATCAAAATTGTGCCCATACACAGAGAAATCATCCATGAATACCTTCAATGAATCTTCAATCATGTTAGAGAAAATAGCCATCATGCACCTCTAGATTGTAGTTGGGGTGTTGCACAATCCAAATGGCATTCGCCGAAAAGTAAAGGTTCCAAATGGGCATGTGAACGTAGTCTTTGCTTGATCTTTTGACGTAATTGCGATCTTATTGTATCGAGAGTAGCCATCAACGAAACAGTAGTAGGCCTTACTAACTAGCCTATCCAACATTTGATCAATAAATGGCAGTGAAAAATGATCCTTCTTTGTCACCGCATTTAAACAATGGTAATCTATACATACTCGCCAACCTGTAGTAAAGCAAGTAGGGATTAGCTCATTTTTATCGTTACTTACCACTGTGATGCTGCTCTTCTTGGGCACACATTGGACCAGGCTCACCCATGTGCTATCTGAAATGGGGTAGATGATGCATGCGTCCAACCATTTAATGTTCTCTTTTTTCACTACTTCTTTCATTTTCTCATTCAGTCTATGTTGTTGCTCAATTGACTGCTTCCCTTCATCTTCCAGCCTGATTTTATGCATGCAAAAGAGGGGTTAATGTCTCTAATGTCTACAATGGTCCAGGCAGTGACTCTTTTTTACTACTTCAAAATTGCGATTAGCTTTTCTTCTTGACTTTCGTCGAGGCTTGTGCTAACAATCACAGGTAATGTGTCATTGTCACCTAGAAAGGCATACTTCAAGTGTACTAGCAAGAGCCAGATCCAAATATTCCAATTGCCAACCATATCGCAACTCACAGATATTAGCTTCAACTTTATGGTCACATTCAGGTAGGATTTGTTCTTCTGATGTCACTGCATCTTCGTCTTGAACTGCTGAACTTCGTTCATTGAATTCCTCTATAATTATTTCATTTAGCACATTAATATGGTGACATTGCTCCTTACTGCATGACGGAGATGCTTCAAACACACTGAAGGTGACATGCTCATTAGTATGATGCATAATCAGCTCGCCTTTGAAAATATCGATAAGTATACGTCCCGTTGCTAAAAATGGGCGTCCCAAGATAATGGGCACCTCTTTATTTGCTTCACAATCAAGAATGATAAAATCAGCTGGGAACACAAGCTTATCAACTTGGACGAGGACATCCTTAATCTGTCCTTCAGGTTATGCCAAGGATTTGTCTGCAAGCTGTAATGTCATCGTAGTAGGCTTCATAGATCCAATTCCTAATTTCCTGAAAGTGGATAATGGCATGAGATTAATGCTATCTCTTAAATCACATAAAGCTTTACCTAGGTAATGGTTTCCAATGGAGCATGGAATTGTGAAATTGCTAGGGTCTTTCATCTTTGGTGGCAACTTGTTTGTTAGCATAGCGCTGCACCCCTCTGTGAGAGCAATCGTCTCGATACCTAAAAGCTTTTTCTTCTTCGTCAATAGCTCCTTCATAAATTTCCCATAGCTGGGGATCTGCATAAGAGCATCAACTAGAGGTATGTTAATGTGTAATTGCTTCAAGGAAGAGACAAACTTCTAATAATCTTTGTCATGGTCCTTCTCCTTGAATCTCTGTGGAAATGGCAAAGGTATATTGTCAATGGGTTGTGGTAAAGGATTCGGCTGCATCGACATGGGCAGCCGTGTCGACATCTTTGTTGGTCGAATTGTGGGCATAGGAGTGACTACAGGTGGCTCCTCTTCATTTATTTCTGCTAGGGTTTTTTCATAGGCAACTTCTTCTTGTTGCTTTGGTTCGGATATGTTGACATGTACTTGGTTGGAATTGCTACTTAGCTTAGTAGTTTGCTTTCCACTTCTTAGCGTGATAGCATTACAATGCTCCTTCCTTTCTGAGTTGGATTTTTAGTGACACTAAGCAAAGCACCAGGTGACCTTCTGCTCATGTTAGAAGCCAGTTATCCTAGCTGAGCTTCTAATGCTCGAATGGAAGAAGAATTTCCTTAAACGATTGTTTCCATTCTCGTTATATGCTCTCGCATAAACACTTCAAGAGTAGCCAACGGATCTACTCTTGGTTGAGCATATTGTTTTTGTTGTTGTTGATATTGTCCTTGCATATTTGGCATCGAATTCTGTTGTGGCGGCATTCAAGCTTGTAGATGCATCTGGTTATATGACTGCTTCTGATTTTGTGATCGCATTTGGTCATGTGATTTCATATTATCTGGTTGCGCATGCAATTAAGGATTGTGATTATAGTTCTGCTGTTGTTGGTTGTAACTCCCCTATCTAAAGTTACCTTGAGTTGAGGAATTTCCATATTTGAATGTGGGCTCATTCTGGCTCCCCCAAGGTTGTTGTGTACGATTAGGATTACTATATGAGTTACTATAGGAATTTCCTTTGATGTTGTTGACGCAGAATGCATTCTCAGCATGCTGCGGATAATCCTCATAACTGTGTTGTCACTACAAATTTCACAGGAAAATGTCGGGACATCCATCTGTTGGGCTACTTGAATAGGGGCAACATCACTCATCCCCTTCATGTTTTTGATCATGTTTGCCAATGAGGATACCTGTGCACTCAAAGCTGATATAGCATCTAATTCTATAACACCAGGATTAGTTTTTACTTGAGCAGAACGAGAAATTGGATATCGATAGTCATTCTGTGCAATTCTCTCTAATATCCGTACGACTTCATTGTAGGTACAATCCAACAATGGACCATTGGTAGATGCATCGATAAGGCTTCTTGTCTTCTCATTCAACCCATTGTAGAAGATCTCAATTTGAGTCTTTTGTTGGATTCCATGCATGGGACAACATCTCAGCAAAGTCTTGTAACATTCTCATGTAGTGTGTAAATTCTCATCATCCAGTTGATGATATGTCGTGATATCATTCCGCAATCTAGCATTCATTGTCGGCAGATTAAATAGCAAAACGAACTGTGTTGCTAGCGCATTCTAGGAAGTAATGGATCCATCTGGTAAACCAAGGAACCATGTTCTTACCCTCCCTTGCAAAGAATAAGGGAATAGTTGCATCTTCAAGGCGTCATCCGGAACACCATGTTGACTAAAAGAAGCACATATGAGCAGAAATGATTTAAGATGCTCTCTAGCATCTTCATGAGGTAAACCTGCATATTGTCCATTGGAATTAAGCATTTGAAACATAACCGGTTTCAATTCAAAATTATCAACTTGTATTACCAACCTAACAACTCCTAGTTGTAAATCATTGAGCATAGGAACAACAAAATCTCTGATTGTCCTATCTGGAATTTGCTCCACTTGTGGCAGCGATGGTGGTATATTATTAACTCTTTGTAGCCATATTGGAGGAACTACATTTTGTGGCAGCAATGGTGGTAGATCATTTTTGTTTCTAGCCATTTTCTTTTGCTCTTGCTTCCTCCTTTGAATAGTTCATTCGAGTTCTAGATCAAAGCTAACAATGTCTTTAGGATTTCTCCTTGTAGGCATGCAACTCTTAAAGAATTAAGAGAAAATCAACAAAATAAAGTTAAACAGATTAATAAAAATTAAAAGTTAAGTAAGAAAGAATAATTGCAACTACAAAAAATGAACATCAAACAAACCCGACAACGGAGTCAAAACTTGATCGGCCCGTAAACGTCACAGCATTTAAGTGCAACCGGACACTTGTCGATGCAAGTATAGTTGATAGATTTGCTCTATCAGATATCGATCCCACAAGGATAAAGTTCTTGATGTTTAATAGTTGAAGCAACTAAAGTTAAAATTAGAAGAATTGTTACTAAGAATGTCAACGCAATTGAGTTAAATCTGCGCAGCTAAAAGAGTTAATTTATCAACGCAAATATAAAATAAATTGTCAGAGCAAATTAAGATAAAAAATGAATTGTTGTTTAGATGTTTGTAAACGTAAGTTCAGGAAATTAAAAGATATGATCAAGTGCAAGAACTGGAGAGGATCACTGATTTCACAAGTCGCAATGCTAAATGTGGCTACAAGGTAACAAATAGATGAATTGTCGCTGCACTTATGCTTTAATGAAATCCTACTACTATCACTTCCTCTTTTTAACAAAGACCCAAATGCTAGAAATTACCACACCTTCCAGTGCTGGTAATGCCTTGCACTTAAGAACAAGTGGCCAGAATTCCTTCTTAGCCTCAAGCAATTTCCGTTGTCTTGCTTGTTGATCTAACTTGTCACCGCACCTTCTAGTGACTGTGAATGCAATCGCACTTCCGTGGTCAAAACGATTAAATCCAAAGATAAACAGATAAGAAGAATAGAGTAGAAATTAATTTAGATCTAACTTCAAATGGTACTTCCATACTCAATTGGTAATCAAGAGTATTCATCAACAATTAAGAGGTATCAAAGAAAAAAGTCGAAGCATCCTATTCCTAGTTTACTAGAACTATTTCGTGACAGCTCCTCCTGCACCGCAGATAGGCACTTCTCGTTAGAAGTCTTGCTCCTTTGCTCGTCAGATCACCTTCCCTCGAAACTCAAGCTTCCATTGTAGTTTGTTTAGAGATTTGAGAAATTTTGCAAAGTTTAATTCTTCACCACCTGATATCTATTTTCTTTCTTTCCCTCTTATTTATAAGCTCTCAAAATTTGCAGCTCTCCTCCCTTCTTAGATCTAACCATTTTGGCAGCTTTACAAGTTGGTTAATTCCAACTGTACAATCACATAGATCTGTTGTGTTCATCAAGCATCTGCAAGTTGTCGCCACATCTCTGGGCGCAATGTATAATCTTTACTTGTGGTGACAACTTAGCATTCCCCTGCACTGGTGCTTCCAGGTATGTTTGTAGTGTGAGTTCACTTGTACGAGGTGAAGGTATCTTTTTGGTGACATCTGTGGCCGCAATTCCAGGTTAAATTTGTGGTTGCATCTTTGATCACTTTCTAGCAATGATCTTCCGAGATGGATCTCCGCGCTAACAATTCCAGACACAAAACTTATGCCGCATACGGCGACATTAGTAGGACAAAAGAGGCTAAAATGAAAAGAATTAAAGCCATATAACGCTAAGTTAGAAAATGCAAACACTAAATATGAAATGTATAACATGCATACTAAATATGATACAAAAGGAACAATTAATACACAAGTTTTAGGGAGAAAATAAGTGCCATTTCTAATGCTATCAGATTTTGAGTCTACGAGGCTGAGACCAAACTAAAAGTTACCTATCCTGAAACCATTGAAAATAAACTTTACATTAGACAACATCCATTTACATAGTAATCACTTACATATATAACTTTATATCGTCCAAGTAGTTGCATTTACTCATCTAATTCAATAATATAGTTCAAGTTATAACACCTATATCCAACCATTCAACTATGTATATAAGTATATATACAAATATATTTATATTTAAACCTCTTTCTCCATGGTACTTCTAACCAACCATTAAAGTCTCATCCAACTTTGTAATATGGTTTCGTCAATTCATGGCACCCAGTGCCTAACGGATAAACCACAATATAATTTGTGCCCAACGCTAGTCGGATAAACCGATAGTATTAATAGTAAGCCCAGCTCTAGTTGGATTAACCAACGATTTTGCACCCTGCGCTAATCGGATAAACTGACAATATTAATAGTTAGCACAACTCTAGTTGGATTAACCAACACTAAATCCATCAATTCCTGGCACCCAATGCCTAGTGGTTAAACCGCAATAAGTGAGCTAAACTCTAGTTGGATTAACCAACAATTTTGCGCTGAGCGCTATTCAATTAAACTGACGAAATAAATAATAATTCATTTCCATCATTTCCTCATTTCTCAATTGGTATCAACATTTAAATACATATATACAACTATCTCAATATATCAAGAATTAAGATAACAATTAGATAAATTTAAGCTTTAATCTATAATTAAATAGAAATATTAAGTTCAAGAATACGAACATAACGAGTTATAAAAGCTGTCCAAATTCGAGATTAGCTACTCAACGACTTTCTCCTTTCCACGATTTATATTTGTTGTACTTGCTTCTAGATCTGATTATAAAAATTGGTTCAATTAACTATCTCATTTGATAATAATATACATTAAATATAAATAATTTATTTCTCATTCAACTCATAATTTGCACCCTTAACAATTAACTTTTACCCAATTTAGTGCATACATAAAAACATGAATTCATCCCCTTTTTCTATGTTAACCATACATTCCATGACTCAACTACAACCCACTTTCAACCAATTTCATTATTAATCCATAACAAATTTCTATTTTCACAAACAAATCCTCATGCTCCATAATTAAGACATTTAGTTAACAAATAAACTTTATCTAATATCCAAAGGTAAAAATCATAGAAAATATTATAAAAACTTCAACCATAAACATCGTAAATTACCTACACCTTGCATGGTTTTGTAAATAAACTCCAAATATAATTAGATTAAACCAAAACAACCATAAAAACATAATTTTCATAAGAAATGGAGGTCTAAACACCTACCATGCAAGGTATCAACAATGGCTAAATGCAAGAGCTCCAAAAATGTCTTTTCTTTTCTTTTTTTTCTTTCAAATTTAGGTGGTGAGAGTGTTTGAGAGAGATGACTTCTTTTTTCTTTGTTTTTGTTTTTCCTTAATTTCATTTAATTAGTATTTTACTATCTTAACCTTAATGGTTAACTAAAATTTCATAAAATCCCATCACTCAAACATTCACTATCCTTATTTTGGTTAATTTTTTCCTTTCACACCTTAACTTCTAAATCTTTTAATTCATCAAAATAATTTGACATGTTATATAAATTTTAATAATCAATGCAATTAAATCCTTCTTATCCAATTAGCATTTTAGTCATCTATTTTTCTTAACCATAATTAATCTTACTTTATTACTCTAGTTAATTAAACATAATTAACTAATAATTCACTAACTCTTATTAAAATTTAGATACCCTGAGCTTCATTTCCTATATAACTAATTATGGGTCATCATAATTCTCCCTCCCTTAAAAATTTTCATCCTCGAAATTCTTACCAATGCAGAGGTGAGGATATTGAGATTTCATTATTTCCTTAGGCTCCCATGTCACTTCCTCAATGTTATGACTACACCTGAGAACTTTCACTAAAGGGACTCGTTTGTTACGTAGTTCATTTATTTCACGAGCTAGAATCTCAACCGATTCTTCTTCATATGATGGATCAGGTTGAATTTCAACTTCTTCAGTCTAAATGAAATGAGATGGGTCTGACTGGTATCTCCTAAGCATAGATACGTGAAACACGTCATGCAATTTTTGTAGCTCAACAGGTAAAGCTAATCTATACGCAGCAAGTCTCACTCTTTCGAGGATCTCATAAGGACCTATGAAACGGGGACTCAGTTTTCCCTTTTTGCCAAACCGTAAGATTTTTTTTCATGGAGATACTCATAAGAAGACTCTATCACCAACTGAATATTCAATATCACGATGTTCAAGTTGCATATGTTTTTTGTCTATCTGAAATTGCTTTTAACCTTTCTCGTATCACTTTAACCATATATTGTCTCTTGAATCAATTCTGTTCCCACTATTTTCTTCTCATTCAAGTTAGACCAACAAACTGATGTTTGACATCGACGGCCATATAAAGCTTCGTAAGGAGCCATTTGAATACTTGGTTGGAACCTGTTGTTATAGACAAATTCTGCCAATGGTAAAGAATGCTCCCAACCTGACTCAAAATCAATTACGCAAGCCCTGAGCATATCCTCCAGAAATTGAATGACCCGCTCCGATTGGCCATCCGTTTGCGGATGAAAAGCTTTGATTGTCCAAAATCTCGAAGTAAATCGAGGATCTCTATCAAATACAATCGATAAAGGCACTCCATGCAATCTCACCACCTCTCGAACATAAGTTTCTTCTAATTTCTAGAGTGATAAATCAATTCTAACTGCAATAAAATGCACCGATTTTGTAAACCGATCTACTATCACCCAAACTGCATTCCCCTTACTCGAAGACAATGGTAATCCAGTTACAAAGTTCATTGTAATGCGTTCCCATTTCCATTCAGGGATAGAAATGGGTTCAAGAAGTCTAGTAGGAGCTTGATACTTTGCTTTCACTTGTTGACATGTAAGACATTTACTCACGTATTGAACGATTTCTCTATTCATCCCCAATCACCAATATAATTCTCGCAGATCACGATATATTTCGTTCCACCTAGGTGTATAGCAAAAGAGCTATCATGTGATTCTTAAAGTAATACTTCCTTTAATTCAGTATTTTTGGGAATGCAAATTCGTTTATGAAATCTCAGGCAATCATTGTCATGAACGCTGAAATTTTTAATCGAACCATCAATTACTCTTTCCCTAATTTTCATAAACCTAGCATCCTTCAATTAAGCAGTTCAAATTTGATCGAACAACACCGATTTGACTACAAGCTCAGGCAATAAACTACTATCGTCATTCATACTGAGTCGAGCAAACATAGCTCGCAACTCACAAGCTGCTTTTCTACTCAATGCGTCAGCTACAACATTAGCTTTATCGGGATGGTAATCAATGACACAATCGTAATCCTTCAAGAGTTCAACCCAACATCGCTGTCTTAAATTTAGCTCCTTCTGGGTTAGGAGATATTTAAGGCTTTTATGATTGGTGAATAAGTGACATTTCTCCCTGTACAAGTAGTGTTTCCAAACCTTTAAAGCAAATATTACAGCAGCTAGCTTCAAATCATTAGTAGGATCATTGCGTTTGTGAGTTCTTAATTGTCATGGCGCATACAAAATCACCTTCCCTTCTTGCATTAGTACGCAACCCAAACCATTCAATGACGCATCATTATAAACCACAAATTCTTTTCTTGATTTAGGTAAAGATAAAATCGGTGCCTTTGTCAATAACCATTTCATTCATCAAAGCTTTCTTGGAGTTTCTCACTCCAAACAAACTGTATATTCTTTTGGAGAAGCTTCGTCATCGGCATAGCTAGTTTTGAAAATCCATTCACAAATCGGCGGTAATAATCAACTAAGCCAATAAAACTACGGACTTCTGACACATTCTTCGGCGCTTTTCACTGAACAATTGCTTCAATATTTTTTGGATCTACTTGTATTCCTTCAGCTGAAATCATGTCCCAAAAACAATACCTCTAATACCCAGAATTCACATTTACTGAATTTCCCATACAATTGCTTCACCCGTAGAACCTGTAAAACAATTCGCAAATGTTGCTCATGCTCAATTTTTTATTTTGAATAAATTAAGATATCGTCAATGAAAACAACTATGAACTGATCAAGATATGGTTTGAAAATGCGATTAATTAAATCCATGAAAGCTGCTGAAGCATTCGTCAATTCAGAGGGCATCACTAGAAATCATAGTGCTCATAACATGTTTGAAAAGCTGTTTTCGGTACATCACTATCCTTTACTTTCAACTGATAGTATCCCGATCTTAAATCGATCTTAGAAAATATAGAAGCTCCCTTAAGTTGATCAAACAAATCGTCGATACGTGGAAGGGGGTATCGAATCTTAATTGTCAACTTGTTTAATTGAAAGTAATTGATACAATCGCATTGAACCATCCTTCTTTTTAACAAATAAAATCGGAGCTCCCCAAGGTGATATGCTCGGTCGAACAAATCCACGTTCCAGTAAATCTTGCAACTACACCTTCAACTCTTTCAATTCTGTGGGTGCCATTGGATACGGAGTTATTGATACTAGAGTTGTACTCGAAAACACTTCAATTGCAAATTCTACATCCTAAGTAGGTGGTAATCCAGGCAATTCTTCAGGGAATACATCCAAAAATTTGCAAACTGTTCGAATGTTACTCAATTCAACTTTCTCGGTCTCTGAGTTTATAACATAAGCTAGAAAAGCTTCACATCCTCCTTTCATCAACTTTTCTGCTTGAATTGCTGAAATCATTCGAGTACATCCACTTGATCTAACCCCATTTACTTCGATGACCTTTCCATTCGATCCTTGAATTGGAAACTTTTTCTTACAACAATCTAGAATCACTCCATGCTTAGCTAACCAGTCCATACCCAGAATAACATCAAAGTCACCAAAATGCATAATTAACAAGTCTACTAGGAACAGTGAGTTTTGAATTTCTAACGAACAACGCTTGCAAACTTGATTGACTAACACTGTTTGACCCAAAGGCCTTGATACTAACATAGCTATTTTAGACATTTCAGATGTAACAGCCCATTTTTCAGTGGTGTTAGAAATAGTGGTTTTGAGACCATAACTCGAATAAGTAAGTTCATAAATATTTATTATTTAATATTTATGATGTCATTAGTGTCGTATTAAATTTTGCTTAAGAAATTTTATCGTTTAGAAAACTAATTAAGTAAAAAGTACTAATTTGTAAAACTTGTAAAAGTTGAGTTCTATTAATTAAAGGGAAGTAGTGGATACTGGATTTAAGTCAAGGTACTTGAATGGTAAATATACCATTAGAAGGGTAAGTGGATGATCTTAGCCTTGAAATTGGGTGGAATTTGAATGAATTAATTAAGGATAAAAATGTAATTAAGTAAAAAGTAAAATAAACAAATAAAGCATGATTAAAATTTGAAGAAAGTCATCTTCTTTCATTAAGTTAGAACCAAAACCCTAAATTTCATGGGAGGACGCTTTGGTCAATTTAGTTCTTTGATTTGGTATGTAAATCTTACCTAGTTTTAGTAATTTTTATGTTTTTGAGTTCATATTAGCTTAATTTAGCTAACCCGGGGACTAATTTGTGAAACTGTCAAATGTTATAGATTGTGCCATTGATGAGTTGAGTTGTTTCTTGAAAATTTATGAAAGTTTAACAAGCTTGGTTGTTAGATTAAACTATTTTGTAAAGCAGTTTTTGATTATTTTCACATTTAAGGACTAAACTATTAAATGTGGTAAACTAAGGGGATTTGTTGTGAAATCATTGCAAATAGGGGCTTTAAAGAGACCATTAAATATTTAGCTTTGATCGTTCTGAATAAAAAGGGGTCATTTTGCATGTTTGGGTTTAAGGACTAAATTGAATAAAAGTAAAATATTGAGGGTAATTTTGTAAATTGTCATAAAGGACTAAATTGGATGGAATGATGTAGTTTTGTTGTAGATTTGGTTAAATTGAATGGAATTATTGTTATCGATCAAGAACAGGTTGACGATCAAGGGAAAAGAAAGGTTGCATAGTAGACCCTGTACTTAAGTCGTAGCTGCAATTCAGTCTGGTAAGTTCGTATCACTATCCTTTTATTTTTGGTACTTGATTTTTCATTTGCTTTGAATCATAATTTGATTATGAAATATACAAGGGTTTGAGAAATGAATGAACAGTCTAAATTTGGCTCGAAAGGAGCAATAAATTTGTATTTGGCTCAAATGAGCAATAAATCTGTATCTGGCTCGAATGAGAAATTAGTCTGTTCTAGCTCAAATGAGCAATATTCTGTATTTGGCTTGAATGAGCTACTTTCTGTATCTTAATTGAACAAACTTAATCCGGCATGGTTGAATAAAGATATCATCGTAGGTTCTCATATTTGAATTGTAGAATTTACTTGATATGCTTTACAAATTTTGTGAACTTACTAAGCTCTTGTAAGCTTACTTGTGATTTTTTCTATTATTTTGTATATTACATTTTGTTGATAAGAGATCAGATCAACTAGAAGAATCACACTATCTCGAGAACATCTTTTGGTAGCTTTTGTAACACTTGGCTTATATGACATGTACTAGGATAAATGTTGTCTTGTTATACTCTTGTGTCCATAAGCCTAATAGTTAAGAACATACTATAATGGATAATGTTTTAATATGACTCTTGTTGCTATAACATGTTGAAGTTATTTTATTATATGTAAGTTCTTATGAAATGGTTTGATTTATGAAATTATGATTTAAAATGATTTGTGTTAAACATTCAAATTATAATTGCATTTTTTGTTAGGTTAGTTAGAAATGCAATGATCTTGCTAAATGACATTGTATAATGGTTGTATGGAGTATTGAATGACATAATGTGGCATATTCGGATGATTTAGGTATATTCGTGGTTGTATACAGCCTGCACACGGGCCACCTACACTGGCATTTGCTCTGGATGTGTTAGAAGTAGGTTACACACGGGCAAACACATGGTCTAGGACACGACTGTGTGACCCAATTTTGCATGGACACACGGTCTAATACACAGTTTCTCACATGGGCGTGTATTGTAATTTTGTATAAATACACAGCCTATCACATGGTTTGTGACACGGCCGTGTGACCCCTGCAGAGAGAAAATTTTAGTTTCTATTTTAAATTCTTTAGTATTTTTAATTTGATAATTGAATGGTTGAAATGTTTGTAAATGATTATGTGAGTTTAAATGGAGTTAATATTCTAGGTTGTTATTAGTAGTTTATATGAATTTATGAATGAATTGTATGTATTAAACAACTGTAAAGGTTTGTAAGACCTCGAGACCCTAAACTGATGATAGTTACGAGTTTTGGGTGTTACATTAGAATTCATACATCTCGACTTAACCATATCATAGTTAACATATGAACGAGAGGAACCAGGATCTATCAAGGTATACACAGGTGTGGAGAATAACAAAAAAAATAGTTGTAACAACATTGGTAGCATCCCCTCATCTCTCGTTCTTACAACATAGGCACGAGCTAGTGCCTTGGCTTCAAGCTGACGAATAACTGTTTCGCTCCCTTTCTAGATCCTCCTCTCGTAACTGATCCACCTCTACTCAGTCCTCGACCTAGAATAGCTGAAGTGGCTCTTTGAGTGACATCTAGCATCTCAATATCATTCTTCGAACATTCTCGAGCAAAGTGTTCAAGTGATTCGCATCTAAAACACCCCTTAGTTAATTTCCAACACCTTTCCCAATGTCTTATACCAAAATGCTCACAAGTCGGCATATTATATATTTGACCCTTTTACAGTTCCAACATAAACTTTAGGTTGACAATCTCGCATTCTGTTTATTGTAGCTAATTCCAAAGTCTCGAAATTCTTTACTACTAGGGTTCCCAAATCTTTTCTTCGTAACATGAGCAGGTTTAGATTTCTTGCTCACCTCTAGAGATTGTTCCACCATCTTTGCTCTTTCCAACAAACCTACAAATCCTTTAATTCTCAAGGCTATTAATGGAGTTTTAATCTCATAACGTATGCCCCGTAAGAAATGTTTACAACTTTCTTCCTCTGTAGGGATAAGTTCTTTTGCATACTTGCTGAGTTGCAAGTATTCCCGTCATAGTCTACTATTGTCATCTCTCATTGCTTTAACATGAGAAATTCTTATTTTCTTTCTTCTAGATAAAGTTCTTCGATGTATTTCTTTTGAAATTCTGATTGAAAAAACTCTCAATCAACTCTTTCCTTAGAAACATGTCGCATAACAATTTCCCACCATGTGTAGTCTTCTCCTTGTAATAGTGATATTACACAAATGATACTTTCCCGAGGAGTACATTCTAATTGCTATAGAACTCGAGCCATTGATTCCTACCATAGTTCATCCATTGAAGGATCTACTCCCTTTAATCCAGCAAATTCGGTAGCACCATATCTCCTCAACACTTTAATAGGAGCTCATTTAACCACAGGTGATGGTACTGTGGAAGTAGTCACTCCTGCTACTCGTTGAAGGGCCTCAGCAATAGCATGTAATAAGTTGGTATCATCTTGTCCTACATTAGGACCCATACTAGCACTTGCTCTTTGTGCACCATTAGATTGCACACTCGGAGTTATAGATTCAGTGATGTCCAATTCCTCCATAAACTCATCGTTACCCATATTTTCTTGATACAAAACATTGTTAGATTCACTTGACATCTTTTAATTTTATAAAATAAAAATGAAATCACATAAATCAGCATCCGAATCCTAACTCAATTATGACTTAATTTTGGCATGTACCTATAGACACAATTGTGAGCTCGATTTAGTCCGAGAATCGACTAAACCTATTAGCTTTAATACCACTAAATGTAACTCCCTTAACTCGTAGCCGTCGTCGATTTAGCGTCTCAGAGTATTACGAGACATTTTACGATCCTTAATTAATTTCTAACCAATATTGAAATCCATTCAAACCATTCACATTCACATATCAAATCATACTATTATACACACATGTTAACACAATTTTATTCATACATGTCATATGCAAGCATTACAATCAATCAGAGATCAAATTCAAACAACATTAAAACTTTTAGAAGAAACATGAAATATTTCCCCAACACAAGGGCACATGGCCGTGTGTCTCAAACACACACCCGTGCTCTTGGTTGTGTACCAGGCCGTGTTCATGCTCGAAAAACAATCACACAATCGTGTCACAGATCGTGTGACAGGCCGTGTGTCTATACTAACTTGCATTACACGCCTGTGTAAGGGACCGTGTACTAGATCGTGTTCCTCTTCAAAATTGGGCCACATGGCCGTGTACCAACTTGTGTGTCTGCCTGTGTTACCTGTACTGCACTTTAATGTGGCACACGGCCGTGTACCAGCTCGTGTGTCTGCCCATGTGACCTGTACTGCACCTTAATGTGGCACACGGTCGTGTGACAACCGTGTCACAAGCCATGTGCACCCTGTTTTGCTTCATAAAAAAGGTACTTTCTTAACCTAAATTGCCCATTAAGTTACCCTAAAATAAGGTAAATTCCTAGGTTCCAAAAATGCATACTAAACATCAAAACTAAGTCAAAACAACATCCCTTTTATCTAACCAATATGCCTTTTAAAGGAACCACCAAGCAAGGACTACAACCTATCACATGCATGAATAAACACATTCTCAAAACTACCATTTATATGCTAACATTTCACAATTCCATCTAACATCAAGAAAATGAACCTAACAATGTGTACCATTGCAACATTATTTACTACATTATAATCCTACCTAAGTTAACATTCATTTAAATTAACCATTTTAAACTCATTACTCAACTAACTTCACAAATTAACCATTTTCATAATCATTTACCATGTAATATCATGCACGTAACAATCCATTTCATTATTCCTTTAGTCACATATAGTAATATTTACATATCATGCACATTGATAAACTTCATATCCTATACACATAGCATTATAAAATTTAAACATAACCAAAAGTGATCTAAACAAACAAGGACTCCTTAGGTACATGCCAAAATGCAAAAGATAACATCACCAACTTTGAGTTCAAGATTTCTTGTAGGATGCTGAGTCTAAACTAAAAGTTACCTATCCTGAAACCATTGAAAATAAACTTTACATTAGACAACTTCCATTTACATAGTAATCACTTACATATATAACTTTATATCTTCCAAGTAGTTGCATTTACTCATCTAATTCAATAATATAGTTCAAGTTATAACACCTATATCCAACCATTCAACTATGTATATAAGTATATATACATATATATTTATATTTAAACCTCTTTCTCCATGGTACTTCTAACCAACCTTTAAAGTCTCATACAACTTCGTAATATGGTTCTATCAATTCATGGCACCCAGTGCCTACCGGATAAATCGCAATATAATTTGTGTCTAGTGCTAGTTGGATAAACCGACAGTATTAATAGTGAGCCCAGCTCTAGTTGGATTAATCAATTGTTTTGCGCCCAGCTCTAGTTGGATTAACCAACGGTTTTACGCTCAGCGCTAGTCGGATGAACTGACAGTATTAATAGTGAGCCTAGCTCTAGTTGGATTAACCAACAATAAATCCGTCAATTCCTGGCACCTAGTGCTTAGTGGTTAAACCGCAATAAGTGAGCTCAACTCTAGTTAGATTAACCAACAGTTTTGCGCCCAACACTAGTTAGTTAAACTATTTCAATTGGTATCAACATTTAAATACATATATACAACTATCCCCATATGTCAAGAATTAAGATAACAATTAAATAAATTTAAGCTTTAATCTATAATTAAATAGAAATATTAAGTTCGAGAATACAAACTTACCGAGTTATAAAAGCTATCCAAATTCGAGATTAGCTACTCAACGACTTTCCCCTTTCCACGATTTATATTTGTTCTACTTGCTTCTAGATCTGATTATAAAAATTGGTTCAATTAACTATCTCATTTGATAATAATATACTTTAAATATAAATAATTTATTTCTCATTCAACTCATAATTTGCACCCTTAACAATTAACTTTTACCCAATTTAGTGCATACATAAAAACATGAATTCATCCCCTTTTTCTATGTTAACCGTACATTCCATGACTCAACTACAGCCCACTTTCAACTTATTCCATTATTCTAATTAATAATTTATTATAATTTATTTAAGTATAATTAAAAGTAATTATTAATTTAAAAATTTATAATTTCATTTTTGTATTATGATTTCGATTTTATTATTTTCCTTTCATTCATCAAGCAAATTCTATTTATTTCATTCAAGTTACATTACATATTATAGAAGTTTGACTGACTCCCTCTAATTTGTTTTTTTTGTTATTTTCATTTTGGCACCTTATACTTTTATATTATTGAATGTGTCTCAAAATCTGAAAAATTTGTGGGAGGGGTCATTTTTGGATCCAGAATAGATAGATTCAAGAAATAAAAGAATTAAGTATCCAAAGGTAATAATCATAGAAAAACATTATAAAACCTTCAACCATAATCATGGTAAATTACCTACACGTTGACTTGTTTTGTAAATAAACTCCAAATATAATTAGCTTAAACTAAAACAACCATAAAAACATAATTTTCATAAGAAATGGAGATCAAAACACCTACCATGCAAGGTATCAACAATGGCTAAATGCAAGAGCTCCAAAAATGCCTTTTCTTTTCTTTTTTCTTTCAAATTTCGGTGGAAAGAGTGTTTGAGAGAGATGACTTCTTTATTCTTTCCTTTTGTTTTTCCTTAATTTCATTTAATTAGTATTTTACTATCTTAACCTTAATGGTTAACTGAAATTTCATAAAATCCCATCACTCAAACATCCACTATCCTTATTTTGGTTAATTTTCTCCTTTCACACCTTACCTTCTGTAGAAATGTTTTTGATATTCGACCCGACTTTTAATTTTTAAATAAAAACTGAGAGTCGCCATCAATCTTTTTTGTTCGGTGTGATTGGAGCACCTTCAAAATATTTTAATTAATCAAAAATTGCTTTGATCTTTGAAATCCAGAAAGATTGGATTCGGGAGTCAGTTACGTGTGAGGAAGGATTAGTACCCTCATACGTCAAAAATTGGTACCAAGTCGATTTTCAAGGGGTCTTAATTATTAAAAGTTGGAAAACTCGAGGATGAATTAGAAATATGATCCTTAAGTGCATGAATGACGGGTTTAAAATTACTTTTTAAAATCAAATTTCTCGAGGAACGCTTGTCATTTTGAACATCAAGAAAAGGAAATCATGTCTAGTAAGTTTGGGCACAATACTTCGTGTTTTCAAAAAACACAGGCACTCCCATTTTTTATCTTGCATTTTATTATTTTTAAAACAAGGAGGAAATTATTCGGTTATTTCGATTCCAAGAAAAAAAACCGTACCTAGTAAGTTAAGACACAATCTTTTAAGTCCCGAAATAACGAGTATTGTTCTAATTTTTGAAATTTTAATTTTACCAAAACACGAGAATATCTCTTACAACAGTTGCATTGGCATAACTTACAATTTAAAGATGATGACATAAAATAATAGACAACTAACACGTGATAAAATAATACATTGGTGAGTGTGAGAACAATACATGAAGCAAATAATATTTAAAATAAATACATATATATTTTAAAATTATTAGAGGGAAAATAAAGGTAATAGTTAAAAAGCAAAAATTACAAGTAAAGATATCAACAACAATATAAAATAAACTAAAAAAGGCCAATTCAAAAGAAATAAAAGGGTAAAAAGATTAAATTAAAAATATAACAAAGTTTCAAAGCATAAAATATTAAAAGGAAAAAAAAGCGGGGTCAGATTCATGTGTTTGGAAAGTATAGGGACCCATGTAGGTAATTTTCCCCAAACTCAAACACGTGTCAATTCCATGGGCTGATGGTCAAAGGACTAATATGAAAACAGAAATGAATTTCGGGGCCGATTTGCAATAAATTTTAAAAAGAGGATTAAAGGATGAAATTGGAACAAGGAACAAAGCGGAAGGACCGAGGGCGTAAATAGTCCTCTTCGCGAAAACACGCGAATCCTCAGGGTCCAAATGCATAGGCGGGTCAGGTGCGTCGAAATGGCGCCGTTTTGGCACCAAAATTTATCCTCCAAAACGACGTCGTATAGGGGTTGCTATTTAAGTCAAAATTTCCTAAAAAATTTCATTTCTTCATTTTTCTTTAAAAAAACTTTTTCATTCTTTTTTTCTCTCTATTTCTTCCCCTTTGATCTTTCATTAGCCCTAGGGTTCCGCCGTGGCTTCTGTTAACTCCATCGTCCTCCGGCGCCGTGAACCGTTGTACGCGGCAGTTAGGTACGGAAGAAAACCTCTTTTTAATATTTTTTTTGTTTAAAAACCTAAATCTATACTATGAGAAAATCGAATCTTAGCCAAGCCTTCTAAAAGGTTTTGTTTTCACGAATTTTTTTTTATAAAACCCTATATCTAGATTGGGACATTCAAATCTCTTTTTTTTTTAAAAAGGTTTTAATTTTTTTAATTTTAAAAATTTGTTTTTATGATTTTTTTGTTGTCGTTTCCCTTTTTAAAAAAAAAATTAATTTAGATCTAAACTAAATCATCTAGAAATCTTAAAAAAGGGTTTCAAAGACCTTTTTGTATTTTTCTTCCATGAAGTCTGCTTTTTATTCTATTTTTTAACATGTATTTTGGACAAAAACTCGAGTATCGAAGTCCTTCATGAACATAGACGGGTTCGGAGGAACTCCGTTCGTGACCTCGTCGGCGACAATTCGGATCAAGGTACGCCCCTTTAAGTTCTTCCTTTGTTATACTTTTATTAAACGCTTTAAAAATAAATGAAGCAAATAAACAGTATATAAAATAGATAAATATATATTTAAATATATATATTTATATAGTATACCTTGAGAACACAGATTTGTGAAAACTTTGTAATCTGATTTGTATTTCTTGATATCTATTGCCCTTTTTTTTGTGCGTGTGTCCATAACAAAGAAACGATTACATCGTGGCTTAAATAGCCAAAAGTTCGGATCTATCTTTTGTCTTCTTGCTATTTTCTTGCTTTTTGTCTCTGTTTCTTTTTGTTCTTTGCAGGTTACACAGCGATGGTGGTAGGGCTTCCTTTGGTGGTGGCAAACGATGGTAAGAGAAAGGTCAAACCTCAAGGAGCTTGTGCCTTGGTCTGTGTGCCCCCTAACGTGGCGTCGACGTGGTCAGTGAGTGACCATGGAGAGGAGCGGCATTGAGGGAACCTTAGATCATTTAGGGTTTTTGATTTTTTTCAAATAGTGGGCTCAGGAGTGTTTGGGCTAAGTGGGTGATGTTTGGGTAATGGATTAGGATTGGGTTTAGTGGGTTTAGTTGGTTTGGGTTAAGGGTAAATGGATTTTAATTTGTAATTTGGATTTTTTAATTAAAATTGATTTTGGATGTTGTTATTATTTATTTTTTTGTTTGTTGGGCCAAACGAAAATGAGCCTTTACAGTTGCCGCTTTTTGCTCATTGTCGTGAAATGGAAATAGAGGAAAGATTCCAAGGAGGCCAATTTTGTCTGGTCCTGCCGAATCTTGACTTCTTTAGTGATTCCTTTCTTCAATAGCCCGCTCTTTCACTTTATTGGTTACTCATTTCACTGTATCCACTTCTCTACAACTTTAGGAAGATAGGATTTAGTGTCGTGAATCTATCTTACCCCATAGAAATTTCAAAAAGATAAAATTTATTGTTGTAGCTTCACTCCATTCCACTGCAACTTCAGGGAGATTGAGATTCACTATTGTAATATTTGATTCAATCCACTGAAACTTCATGGATTTGGTGTTGGTGTTGAAGCTTCACTTCATTCCACTGCTACTTTAGGGAGATTGAGATTCGCTTCTATAAGATGGTAGCTTCAATCTGCCCCTCTTGATTTTAAGGGTAAAAGATTGGATACTGGCTTCAATCTACCCCTCTTGAGTTAGGGGTAAAAGATTGGATGGTGGCTTCAAACTGCCCTTCTTGACTTAGGGGTAAAAGATTGGACGGCTTCAATCTGCCCCATGATCGGGGTAAGAGATTGGATAATGTCTTCAATCTGCCCCATGATTGGGGTAAGAGATTGGTGTGTTTTCCCTTTGCTCTAATGTAACTTCAGAGAGATGAAAAACTTGCTACTTCAGCTTTGATCTGACCCACTACAACTTCGAGGTAGAAGATTCACCGTTGTGGCTTCAATATACTCCTCTTTAGCTTTAAAGACGTAAGATTCACCTTTGCAGCTTCAATCTAGCCCTTCATAGCTTTGAGATTTGACTTTATGGCTTCAATCTGCTTTTTCTTAACTTTAGGGTATGAGATTCATCGTTGCGGTCTCAATCTTTCCCTTCATATCTCTAAGGTATAAAGTTCGCCGTTGCGACTTCAACCTTTCCCTCCATATATTCATGGTACAAGATTCGCCATTGCGGCCTCAATTCTTCCCATCACATCTTCTAAGGTACCGGGTTCGCCATTGCGACCTCAACCTTTCCCTTCATATCTTCATGGTATCGGATTCGTCGTTGCTACCTCAATCCTTTCCATCACACCTTCTAAGGTACTAGGTTTTCCATTACGGCCTCAACCTTTCCCTTCATATCTTCATGGTACCGGATTTTTCATTGCGGCCTCAATCCTTCCCATCACATCTTCTAAGGTATCGGGTTTGCCGTTGCGGCCTTAACCTTTCCCTTCATATCTTCATGGTACCGAATTTGCCATTGCGGCCTCAATCCTTCCCATCACATCTTCCAAGGTATCGGGTTCGTCGTTGCAGCCTCAACCTTTCCCTTTATATTTTCATGGTATTAGATTCGCTGTTGCGGCCTCAATCCTTCCCTTCACATCTTCTAAGGTATCGGGTTTGCCGATGCGACCTCAACCTTTCCCTTCATATCTTTATGTTCCCTCGGTTCATTTTGCTATTTCGTGGTAATTTAACCTATAGAATATGCTTTAATGGGCCTCTATATAGACCAGATTATTAGGATGCCGTGACCAGGATGAACCAAATGCTCCTAAATAGGTGGGTATGAATGATAAATGCAAAAATGTCATTTTTGAGAAATGATTTTTTTTTAGTCCTTAGCCGACATCGTTTGTCGTTTGTCTAAGTCCTATCACTAATGTGTTATCATGTTTTGTGTATATTTATATTTGTCGTAAAACCTAAAGAGGTAGTCATAATTCGAGCTATTTGTTTCAAGACCTTTCTAACCCTCGGGTTTAGTTATTTCTAACTACTGGTCTTGTTTCACGTCCCTGTACTATTTAGAAATTTTCTAGAGCGATATATAGATATCCTTTTATTCCTTATATTGTTAGATCATTAACTGTTATTTCAAATGCAAAATTGTTTGAATTGGGTTGTAAGGTGGATAAAATTGAATTTTATTGCAGGCAAAGCTCGCGTGAATGAAAAGATTAAAAATCATTAGTTCACTAATTGTTATTCCAATGCAAACGTGCTTGAACAAGGTTGTAAGGTGGATAAAATTGAATTTTATTGGAGACAAAGCTCGAATGAACGAAAATATTAAAAATGACAAACATTGGTCAAAAGTTTCCAAACATTAGCTGAGAAAAGAATGAAGTTAGGTGCCTCACATATCAAAATATAAGCTTCACTGAGCAAACTTGATGAGGGTCATTCTACGCTTGATATGTGTCCATGAAACCTGGAGCACTTCGTTGATGCCTCAAGGTGTAAAGTTTCTCCACCTTGTTACTTTTGAGAGAGAAGACTGTTTCATGCCCCTTTCTTTTAATAAAATTTGAGTCGCCCTTTCAGGTTTTCAATTCAACTCTCCTTAGGTTTCGAGAAGCCTCTTTATGAGTTTTTACCTTGACCTCTCCTTTTTCTTTTTCCTTTTTTTTCTTCTTCTTCTTTTTCTTTTTTTTTTTTCTTTTTTTCTTTTCTTTCTCTCTCCTTTTATTATTATTGTCTTTGGGTGAAATTTCTTCCTCACCGAGCTCAAGTTCATCGGGTTAGACATGTATTTGTCTTCCATCTTGGTCAAAGTCAAATATCCTCCAGAAAAGACTTTCTTCACCTCATAGGGCCCTTCCCAATTCCGCATCCATTTTCCTCGGAGGTCTTTTGTAGGTAAGATCCTTTTCAAAACCAGAGCTCCCTTGTGGAATTCTCTATAACAGATCCTTCTTTGTCATAAGCCCTTGTTACTTGTTTTTGGTTCATCTGATCATGACGGATGGCTTTTAGCCTCCTTTCCTCAATCAATGTTTAACTAATCAAATCTAGATTGGCTTCATTCTGCTTTGGATGGAGGGAGTCTTGACTTCAAAGTGGTAAAACTAACTTTGAAAGAGGTGTTACCCCAGTGTAGGTCCCGATGGATGTTCAAATAAGCGTAGAGAGTAAATGTTGACTTTTCATGCCAAGCCTTGTAGGTCTCTTCTATTTTCCAATCAATCCTTTGATATTCTTATTGGTTGCCTCCACTGTCCCATTCACTTTTTGGCGATGTGGTGCTGAGTTGTGATACTTGATCTTGAATTGGCCATAGACTTTTGTTATCGTGCTGTTGTTCAAGTTGTCGTTGGATATGACCCTTTTTGGCATTCCATATCAAAATATAATCTCTTTTTCAAGAATTTGCTTAACCGTTGATTAGCATATAAAGCAGCTTCTACCAATTTGGTGAAGTAATGAATCGATGCCCATTAGGAGCCTTTGGCGAATTTGGTTCAATGACATCAATGCCCCACATAGAAAGAAATCATGACGTGAAGATGTGAAGGAGATATATAGACTTTCAAGATGCCTTTTGCGAGTTTTCATCTTGACTTTCTTTTTCTTCCTTTTTCTTTTCTTCTTCTTCTTCTTGTTTTCTTTTCTTTTCTTTTCTTTTTTTTAAATGCCCTTCCTAGGTTTTCATCTTGACTTTTTCTTTCTCTTTTTCCTCTTCTTCTCTTTTTTAATCTTCTCTTTTAATAGTGTGTCAAGCCTCATTCTTTGAAGTTTCTATTAAACTGGATTGCGTTCTTTTTTTATGGGAGTCTATGCATCATGACATCAGTTCCTTAAACTTGGCATGCTTTAATAGGACCATGCGAAGACCTTTTCGAATTCTCGAAGTAGCTTTACGGGATCTCGTTTTATTTTTGGAGTGATACATGTCCTAATTTTCACCTTTTTATCTCTTTTTCATTTTCATTCCTCAAACTCGCAATTTTTGTTGATTCTTTGTAAGGTAATATTTGATTCTTGTCTTTCTCAAACATCCGTAGCAGATCGAGAGACAAGTTGCATTCTTGATTATCTTCGAAGTCTTGAAGTTTTTTTTCCTAGACACATGTCCTTCTCAAAAAAGGGCTTCCAAGTCAATAGCAACATCACTCATATGCTTGATATTAATAGACATAGCATAAAAACAAAATGGGATCGAAAGAATAATTGAATTAGAGAATGGTTAATTATGGTATCAATGAATGAGATGAATGGTAAGGTGTTTGCCAAATGGGACAAATATAATACATCATTTTTATTGAAATAACAGATAGTGATCATGTGTCCTTTATAAAATGATCCCTAATACACTCAGGCTTAGAGTGATAAGTATGTTCTGAATATTTTTCTGGAAAAATCCTAAAAACTACAGTAACTTATCCACAGTCTAGCTGTCCAAAACACTTCCAAAGGTGTAGGGATGAACTCTCGATGGATTCCACTCTCAATAAAACTTTTGTTCAAATCTTTCTTCAACATTCCTAAATTATCTTGATTTATCATGTTTCCTCTCAGTTTTCATTTAGGGTTGGTGACTCTCTCACACACGAATGTTTCAGATATATGGGATTTTATTAAAATTTAATGCATGAAGTGCAATGCAAATGAATGATAAAATGCATGCAAAAAGATGTTGATTCTTGGTTCAATTCCATTACAACAACTTTACTTGAAAACAAATTTTTGTACATAAGGTAGATACATGTATGGTCGTGCCTTAATACTCAAAGTCCTAATCTTCCAAGCTAAATTTTTTGCTCTAGTTTCTCCCTGATTTTAAGTTCAAAACATTGGTCTTGAATGGCTAAATTCTACCAGTGGTTAGTCATTTCTCGTACTTGGGTCAAATCCTGCTTGCGACATGGTCCTTATTTCAGGCTTGCCCCTAAGAATGTTGGAGTTGTTTCTCGTTTATTTCCAATTTCCTTTGGCGATATCTTCTTGTCTTTGGATAGCCATAAATTCCTTCGACGGAGAGTAGTCCTCAAAAAATACTCGACAAAAGACCTTTTCAACTTTTCAAAAATGGCCACGGATCTGTACTAACAAAAATTATCCACCAATACACCTTCTTTTGCCCTTTCTTCGATACGTGTTTAATGGCTAAGATTGCTAGAACATGGGTGATTTTTTTATCAAGTCGGTCAAACATTTTAGGGAAGATGACTACTTCATACGTGTTTGAAATGAAGATGTCAACATTCTTTCTTGCCTCTAGGGTCACTTGTGTCTTATGGGTTTTTCAAAGTAATGCACTTGTTATCCCCTTTTTCCTTGATCAGGACTATAACTCAATGCTCGCTCATCCAGAATAGGCCTTATAATTTTGAATCCTCGGGTGACGTAGCGTATTCTTCTACCTTATGCTCATGTTTCTAAAAGTGAAGCAACTAAGCTTTTGCAAGTAAGGCAAATCAACATATTCAAATTAGAACATCTGCCTCATTTTATCTCCCATACTTCTTTCAGCTCTTGCAAACTGTTATGGGTTTCATTTATTTGGGTGTAATCCCAAAATTCTGATATGTTCCCTTTTAACAGGCCATCACCTTTCATTGTTGTTTTTCTTTGACCACATACGTACGACCACGTTGACTTCTACTGTATCAAGGAATCCGTTTTCTTATGACCAATTATCAATAGAACATGAATCAACATCTTTTTAGATGAAAATGCAATGCAAACAGATTTAGGAATAAAACTTGAAAATACTTGCAATTAAAAGCAAAGAAGCAAGAATATAACCGTATTTCTTACCTTGGTAACTACTAAGGTTTGGCATGGTTCCACTTAAGGTAGGCTCTCATGGAATTATATGCAAGTTAATAAAATGTGCTGCTTATGAATGCGTGTATGCATAAGAAAGGCATTGACTCATAATTCAATTCTATTAGAAAACAAATTTCTTTACATAAGGCAGATATGCATATAATCGTATCTTAATGTTCAATAGTCTTAATCTTCATAAGAAATTATCCAATTTTGCCCTGATTCATCATTTTTTTGTCCAAAATGTCAGTTTGAATGGTTAAGTGATCAATCACTTATCGTAGTTGGATCAAAGTTTGGTTCGTTGTGTAGTTACTCATCTGACAAATCATTGATCTTTCGTCTTTCTTTTGACCATATGCGCGCGACTACCTTATCAAGAAGCTTTTTTTCTTATGACCAGTTTTCTATTTAGTAATTGAGCTTAAATCCACACCTTTCCTTATATAAGAATGTAATGCAAGCAACAATTAAAAATCGAAAGAGAACACAAGTCAGATATAACAAGGAGCCTAGGCTTGGGAAACTGCTAACAGGTTGGTGTAGTTCTATCCTAACTCATTATATACGGTTTAAGTTCTAGAGTAGAGGTACCTAAACCAACAGATTCCTTGATCCTCACCCATCAAAGGCTCATACGAGTGAGTTCGGTTTAGGGGGACACATTTCCCATATGTTTGCACAAAAGTGAAAACTTCACGAAAACATAGGTACGGATGTAATCCCGAAAGCAATTCACTATCCTACACGAAGGTGAAGACCTCACGAAGGAGTAGTTTTTCACTTCCACTTAAAATATGTAGCAACAGATGCAAACGAATGCGAGCCTATACTAGCAACAATATTATCACAATATCTCATAGAAAATGTAAAGGATCACCTATCATATTAAACCGAGTTTTTGAAACATTCAACAAAAAAGGACCCGAAAATATCAACTTTTGGCTTGATTCTCTTATTTTTTTCCCCAGTGGAGTCGCCAAGCTGTCGAAATGTTTTTGAAATTCGTCCCGACTTTTAATTTTTAAATCGAAAATAGGAGTCATCACCAATCCTTTTTGTTCGATGTGATTGGATCACCTTCAAAATATTTTAATTAATCAAAAATTACTTTGGTCTCTGAAATCCAGAAAGATTGGGTTCAGGAGTCGGTTACTTGTGAGGAAGGATTAACACCCTCATACACCCAAAATTGGTACCAAGTCAATTTTTAAGGGGTATTAATTATTAAAAGTTTGAAAACTCGAGGATGAAAAAGAAATATGATCCTTAAGTGCGTGAATGACGGGTTTAAAATTACTTTTTAAAATCAAATTTCTCAAGGAATGCTAGTCATTTTGAAAACCGAGAAAAGGAAATCATGTCTAGTAAGTTTGGGCACAATACTTCGTGTTTTCAAAAAACACGAGCATTCCTATTTTTTATCTTGCATTTTATTATTTTTAAAACAAGGAGGAGATTATTCGGTTATTTTGATTCCAAGAAAAAAATCGTACCTAGTAAGTTACGACACGATCTTTCAAGTTACAAACTAACGAGTATTGTCTTAATTTTTCAAATTTTAATTTTACCAAAACACGAGAATATCTCTTACAATAGTTGCACGAGCATAACGTACAATTTAAAGATGATGATATAAAATAATAGACAACTAACACGTGATAAAATAATACATTGGTGAGTGTGAGAATACATGAAACAAATAATATTTAAAATAAATAGAGGGAAAATAAAGGTAATAGTTAAAAAGCAAAAATAACAAGTAAAGATATCAACAACAATATAAAATAAACAAGATACTAATCGAATTCAAAACTAATAACATTAAATAAAAAGACTGAATTAAAATTAACTAAAAAAAGGCCAATTTGAAAGAAATAAAAAGGTAAAAAGACTAAATTAAAAATATAACAAAGTTTCAAAGCATAAAATATTAAAAGGAAAAAAAAGTGGGGTTAGATTCGTGTATATGGAAACTATAGGGACCCATGTAGGTAATTTTCCCCAAATTCAAACAAGTGTCAATTCCATGGGCTGATGGTCAAAGGACTAATCTGAAAACAGAAATGAATTTTGAGGTCGATTTGCAATAAATTTTAAAAAAAGGATTAAAGGATGAAATTTGAACGAGGAACAAAGCGAAAGGACCGAGGGCACAAATAGTCCTTTCCGCGAAAACACGCGGATCCTCAGTGTCCAAATGCACAGGCGGATCGGGTGCATCAAAATGGCACCGTTTTGGCACCGAAATTTATCCTCCAAAACGACGTCGTACAGGGGTTGCTATTTAAGTCAAAATTTCCTAAAAATTTTCATTTCTTCATTTTCCTTTAAAACACTTTTTCATTCTTTTTTCCACCTCTTTCTCCCCCTTTGATCTTTCATCAGCCCTAGGGTTTTGCCATGGCTTACGTCGCCTCTATCGTCATTCGACAACGCGAACTGCCGTACGCGGCGGTTAGGTACAAAAAAAACCTCTTTTTAGTATTTTTTTTGTTTAAAAACCTAAATCTATACTTTGAGAAAACCGAATCTGAGCCAAGCCTTCTAAAAGGATTTGTTTTCACGAAATATTTTTGATAAAACCCTAGATCTAGATTGGGTCGTTCAGATCTCTTTTTTTTTTAAAATGAGTTTTAAGTTTTTTACTTTTAAAATCTTGTTTTTATGATTTTTTTGTCATCGTTTCCCTTTTTAAAAAAAATTAATTTAGATATAAACCAAATCATCTAGAAATCTTAAAAAAGGGTTTCGAAGACCTTTTTATATTTTTCTTCTCTGAAGTTTGCTTTTTATTCTATTTTTTAACATGTATTTTGGGAAAACCCGAGCATCGAAGTCCCTCACGAACATAGACGAGTATGGAGGAACGCCGTTCATGACTTCGTCGGCGACGATTTGGATCAAGGTATACCCCTTTAACTTCTTCCTTTGTTATATTTTTATTAAATGTTTCAAAAATAAATGAAGCAATAATGAATAAACACTATATAAAATAGATAAATATATATATTTATATAGTATACCTTGAGAGCACAGATTTTTGAAAACTTTGTAATCTGATTTGTATTTCTTGATTTCTATTGCCCTTTTTGTGTGTGTGTGTGTGCCCGTAACAAAGAAACGATTACATCGTGGCTTAAATAGCCAAAAGTTCGGATCTGTCTTTTGTCTTCTTACTATTTGCTTGCTTTTTGTCTCTGTTTCTTTTTATTCTTTGCAAGTTACACAGCGATGGTGGTAGGGCTTCCTTCGGCAGTGGCAGACGATGGTAGGGGAAAGGTTTGGGGTGTGGGTGTCTTGGTCTGTGTGCCCCTTGACGTGGCATCGACGTGGCCAAAGGGTGACCATGTAGAGGAGCGACGTTGAGGGAACCCTAGATCATTTAAGGTTTCTGATTTTTTTAAGATAGTGGGCTTGTAGGTGTTTGGGCTAAGTGGGTGATTTTTGGATAGTGGATTAGATTTGGGTTTAGTGGGTTTAGTTGGTTTGGGTTAAGGGTAAATTGGTTTTAATTTGTAATTTGGACTTTTAAATAAAATGGTTTTTGGATGTTGTTTTTATTTATTTATTATTATTATTTTTTGATTTTGGGTCGAACAAAAATGGGCCTCTACAGTTGCCCCTCTTTGCACATTGTCAGGAAACGGGAATAGAGCAAAGATTCTAAGGAGGCCAATTTTGTCTGGTCTTACCGAATCTTGACTTCTTTGGTGCTTCTTTTCTTCAATAGCCCGCTCTTTCGCTTTATTAGGTACTCATTTCACTGTATCTGCTTCTCTACAACATTAGGAAGATAGGATTTAGTGTCGTGATTTTATCTTACCCCATTGCAACTTCAAAAAGATAAAATTTATTGTTGGTTTGGGAGTGTTTGGGTTAAGTGGGTGATGTTTGGGTATGGATTAGGATTGGGTTTAGTTGGTTTTGGTTAAGGGTAAATGGTTTTAATTTGAAATTTGGAAATTTTAATTAAAATTGATTTTGGATGTTGTTTTTATTTATTTTTTTATTTGATTTTGGGCCGGACAAAAATGGACCTCTACAGCTGCCCCTGTTTGCTCATTGTCGTGAAATGGGAATAGAGCAAAGATTCCATGGAGGCCAATTTTGTCCGGTCCTACCGAATCTTGACTTTTTTGGTGATTCCTTTCTTCAATAGCCCGCTCTTTCGCTTTATTGGTTACTCATTTCACTATATCTGCTTCTCTAAACTTTAGGAAGATAGGATTTAGTGTCGTGATTTTTCTTACCCTATAGCAACTTCAAAAAGATAAAATTTATTGTTGTAGCTTCACTCCATTCCACTGCAACTTTAGGGAGATTGAGATTCGCTATTATAATCCTTGATTCAATCCATTGAAACTTCATGGATTTGGTGTTTATGTTGAAATTTCACTCCATTCCACTGCAACTTTAAGGAGATTGAGATTCGCTTCTGTGATATGGTAGCTTCAATCTGCCCCTCTTGATTTTAAGGGTAAAAGATTGGATAGTGGCTTTAATCTGCCTCTCTTGACCTAGGAGTAAAAGATTGGATGGTGGCTTCAATCTGCCTCTCTTGACTTAGGGGTAAAAGATTGGATGGCTTCAATCTGCCTCATAATAGGGGTAAGAGATTGGATGATGTTTTCAATCTGCCCTCTAATTAGGGTAAAAGACTGGATGCTTCAATCTGCCCCATGATTGGGGTAAGATATTGGTGTGTCTTCACTTTGCTCTACTGTAACTTCAAAGAGATGAAAAAGTTTCTACTGCATCTTTGATCTGACCCACTACAACTTCGAAGTAGAAGATTTGTCATTGCGGCTTCAATCTGTTCCTCTTTAGCTTAAGAACGTAAGATTCGCCTTTGCAGCTTTAATCTAACCCTTCACAGCTTTGAGATTTGCCTTTATGGCTTCAATCTGGTTTTCCTCATCTTTAGGGTATGAGATTCGTCATTGCAGCCTCAATCTTTCCCTTCATATCTCTAAGGTATAAAGTTTGTCGTTGCGGCTTCAACCTTTCCCTCCGTATCTCTATGGTACAAGATTCGCCGTTGCGGCCTCAATCCTTCCCATCACATCTTCTAAGGTACTTGGTTCGCAGTTACGACCTCAACCTTTCCCTTCATATCTTCATGGTACCAGATTCCCCGTTACGACCTCAATCCTTCCAATCACATCTTCTAAGGTACCGGGTTCATCGTTTCAACCTCAACCTTTCCCTTCATATCTTCATGGTACCAGATTCCCCGTTGCGTCCTCAACCTTTCCCTTCATATCTTCATGGTACCAGATTCATCGTTGCGGCCTCAATCCTTCTCGTCATATCTTCTAAGGTACCGGGTATACCATTGCGGCCTCAACCTTTCCATTCATATCTCTATGTTTCCTCAGTTCATTTTGTCATTTCGTGGTAATTAAACCTGTAGAATATGCTTTAATGGGTCTTTATATAGACTAGATTATTAGGATGTTATGATCTGGATGAATCAAATGCTCCTAAACATGTGGCTTTGAATGATGAATGCAAAAATGTCATCTTTGAGAAATGATTTTAATTTTAGTCCTTAGCCGACATCGTTCATCATTTGTCTAAGTCCTATCACTGATGTGTTATCATGTTTTGTGTATGTGTATTTTGTCGTGAAACCTAAAGAGGTAGTCGTAATTCAAACTATTTGTTTCAAGACCCTTCTAACCCTCAGGCTTAGTTATTTCCAACTATTGGTCCTGTTTCAGGTCCTTGTACTAGTTAGAAATTTTCATGAGCGATATATAGATATCCTTTTATTCCTTATATTGTCAGACCATTAACTGTCATTTCAAATGCAAAAATGCTTGGATCGGGTTGTAAGGTGGATAAATTTGAATTTTATAAGAGGCAAAGCTCACTTGAATGAAAAGATTAAAAATCATTAGTCCACTAACTGTTATTTCAATGCAAACATGCTTGAACAAGGTTGCAAGGTATTTTATTGGAGGCAAAGCTCGCATGAATGAAAGATTAAAAATGAAAAACATTGGACAAAAGTTGCCAAGCATTAGGTGAGCAAAGAATGAAGTTAGGTGCCCTACATATCAAAATATAAGCTTTGCTGAGCAAACTTGATGAGGACCATTCTGAGCTTCATATGTGTCCATGAGACCTGGAGCACTTCGTCGATGCCTCAAGGTGTAAAGTTTCTCCACCTTGTTACTTTTGAGAGAGAAGACTATTTCATGCCCCTTTCTTTCATTAAAATTTGAGTCGCCCTTTCAGCTTTTCAACTCAACTCTCCTTAGGTTTCGAGATGCTCCTTTACGGGTTTTCACCTTGACCTCTCCTTTTTCTTTTCTTTCTCTCTTTTATTATTATTATTTTTTTGGGTGAAATTTCTTCCTCACCGAACCCGAGTTCATGAGGTTGGACACGTTTTTGCCTTCCATCTTGGTCAAAGTCAAATATCCTCCAGAAAAGGCTTTCTTCACCTCATAGGGCCCTTCCCATTTCAGTATCCATTTTCCTCGAAGGTCTTTTGTAGGCGAGATCCTTTTCAAAACTAGAGCTCCCTTGTGGAATATGCTATAGCAGATCCTTCTTTGTTATAAGCCCTTGTTACTCGATTTTGGTTCATCTGATCATGACGGATGGCTTTTAGCCTCCTTTCCTCAATCAATGTTTAACTAATCAAATCTAGATTCGCTTCGTTCTGCTTTGGATGGAGGGAATCTTGACTTCAAAGTGGTAAAACTGCCTTTGAAAGAGGTGTTGCCCCGGTGTAGGTCCCACTGGACGTTCAAATAAGTGTAGAGAGTAAATGTTGACTTCTCATGTCAAGCCTTTGTAGGTCTCTGCTATTTTCCAATCAATCCTTTGATGTTCTTACTGGTTGCCTTCATTGTCCCATTCACTTTTTGGCGATGTGGTGTTGAGTTGTGATATTTGATCTTGAATTGGTCGTAGACTTCCATTATCATGCCATTGTTCAAGTTTTCGTTGGATATGACTCTTTTTGGCATTCCATATCAACATATAATCTCTTTTTCAAGAATTTTCTTAACCATTGATTGGCATATAAAGCATCTTCTACCCATTTGGTGAAGTAATGAATTGATGCCCATTGGGAGCCTTTGGCGAATTTGGCTCAATGACATCAATGCCCCACATAAAAAGAAACCATGACGTCAAGATGTGAAGGAGATATATAGATTTTCAAGATGCCCTTTGCGAGTTTTCATCTTGACTTTCTTTTTCTTCCTTTTTCTTTTCTTCTTCTTCTTGTTTTCTTTTCTTTTCTTTTCTTTTTTTTAAATGCCCTTCGTGGGTTTTCATCTTATCTTTTTCTTTCTCTTTTTCCTCTTCTTCTCTTTTTTAATATGCTCTTTTAATAGTGTGTCAAGCCTCATTCTTTGAAGTTTTTATTGAACTGGATTGCGTTCTTCTTTTATGGGAGTCTATGCGTCATGACATCAATTTTTTAAACTCCGCATGCTTTAATAGGACCATGCGAAGACCTTTTTGAATTCTCGAAGTAGCTTTACGGGATCTCATTTTATTTTTGGAGAGATACATGCCCTAATTTTCACCTTTTTATCTCTTTTTCATTTTCATTCCTCAAACTCGTAATTTCTATTGATTCTTTGTAAGGTAATATTTGATTCTTATCTCTCTCAAACATCCGTAACAGATCGGAAGACAAGTTACGTTCTTGATTATCTTCGAAGTCTTGAATTTTTTTTTCCTAGACACATGTCCTTCTTAAAAAAGGGCTTCCAAGTCAACAGCAACGTCGCTCATATGCTTGATATTAATGGACACAGCATAGAAACAAAATGGGATCCAAAGAATAATTGAATCAAAGAATGGTTAATTGTGGTATGAACGAATGAGAAGAATGGTAAGGTGTTTTCCAAATGGGGCAAAAATAATGCATCATTTTTATTGAAATAATAGATAGTGATCATGTGCCCTTTATAAAAGAATCCCTATTACTCTCGGGCTTAGTGTGATAAGTGTATTCTGAATATTTTTTTGGAAAAGTCCTAAAAACTACAGTAAACTCTTCCACAGTCTAGCTATCCAAAACACTACTAAGGGTGTAAGGATGAACTCTCGATGGGTTCCACTCTCAATATGACTTTTGCTCAAATCTTTTTTTAACACTCCCAAATTATCTTGATTTATCATGTTTCCTCTCAGTTTTCATTTAGGGTTTGTGACTCTCTCTCACACGAATATTTTAGATATATGGGATTTTATTAAAATTTAATGCATGAAGTGCATTGCAAACGAATGATAAAATGCATGCAAAAAGACATTGATTCTTGGTTAAATTCCATTAGAACAAGTTTACTAGAAAACAAATTTCTATACATAAGGTAGATACATGTATGGTCATGTCTTAATGCTCAAAGTCCTAATCTTCCAAGCTAACTTTTTTGCTTTGATTTGTCCCTGATTTCAAGTTCAAAACATCGGTCCTAAATGGCTAAAGTCTGCTAGTGGTTAGTCATTTCTCGTATTTGGGTCAAATCCTGCTTGCGACATGGTCCTTATTTTAGGCTTACCCCTAAGAATGTTGAAGTCATTTCTCGTTTATTTCCAATTTCCTTTGGTGATATCGTCTTATCTTTAGATAGCCATAAATTCCTTCGACGATGAGTAGTCCTCAAAGAATACTCGACAAGAGACCTTTTCGACTTCTAAAAATGGAAACAAAACTGTACTAACAAAAATTGTGC
The DNA here is from genome assembly GCA_005610355.1 of Gossypioides kirkii. Classification (NCBI taxonomy): domain Eukaryota; kingdom Viridiplantae; phylum Streptophyta; class Magnoliopsida; order Malvales; family Malvaceae; genus Gossypioides; species Gossypioides kirkii. The sequence continues at coordinate 39,119,536 of CP032247.1, read as the reverse complement.
ACCAATACACCTTTTTTGCCCTTTCTTCAGCAGGTGTTTAGTGGCTAAGATTGTTAGAACATGGGTGATTCTTTTGTCAAGTTGGTCAAACATTTTAGAGAAGACGACTACCTCATATATGTTTGAAATGAAGATGTCAACATTCTTTCTCGCCTCTAGGTGCACTTGTGTCTTGCGGGTTTTTCAAAGTAATGCCCTTGTTATCCCCTTTTTCCTTAATCAGGACTATAACCCAATGCACGCTCATCCAGAATAGGCCTTATGATTTTGAATCCTCGGGCGACGTAGCATATTCTTGTACCTTATGTTCATGTTTCTGAAAGTGAAGCAACTAAGCTTGAGTAAGTAAGGCAAATCAACATATTGAAATAAGAACATCTGCCTCATTTTGTGTCCCATACTTCTTTCAGTTCTTGCAAACTATTGTGGATTTCATTTATTTGGGTGTAAGCCCAAAATTCTGATATGTGCCATTTTAACAAGCCATCACCTTTCATTGTTGTTTTTCTTTGACCACATATGCATGACCACATTAACTTCTATCGTATCAAGGAATCCATTTTCTTATGACCAGTTCTCTATTTAGCAATAGAACATGAATCAACACCTTTTTAGATGAAAATGCAATGCAAACAGATTTAGGAATAAAACTTGAAAATAACTTGCAATTAAAAGCAAAGAAGCAAGAATATAATTGTATTTCTTACCTTGGTAACCACTAAGGTTTGGCATGGTTCCATTTAAGGTAGGCTCTCATGGAATTATATGCAAGTTAATAAAATGTGCTGCTTATGAATGCATGTATGCATAAGAAAGGCATTGACTCATAGTTCAATTCTATTAGAAAACTTTACTAGAAAACAAATTTCTTTACATAAGGTAGCTACGCATATGATCGTATCTCAGTGTTCAAGGGTCTTAATCTTCGTAAGAAATCATCCAATTTTGCCTGATTCATCATTTTTTTGTCCAAAATGTCAGTTTGAATGGTTAAGTGATCAGTCACTTATCATAGTTGGATCAAAGTTTGGTTCGTTGTTCGGTTACTAGTCTGACAAATCATTGATTTTTCGTCTTTCTTTTGACCATATGTGAATCCACACCTTTCCTTATATGAGAATGTAATGCAAGCAACAATTAAAAAGCGAAAGAGAACACAAGTCAGATATAACAAGGAGCTTAGGCTTGGGAAACTGCTAACAGTTTCGTGTAGTTCTATCCTAAGGCCGGCACCTAAGGCTCATTATATGCGGTTTAAGCTCTAGAGTGGAGGTACCTAAACCAGCAGATTCCTTGATCCTCACCCATCACAAGCTCATACGGACGAGTTCGGTTTAGGGGGACACATTTCCCATATATTTTCACGAAAGTGAAAACTTCACGAAAACATAGGTACGGATGTAATCTCGAAAGCGATTCACTATCCTCACGAAGGTGAAGACCTCACGAATGAGTAGTTTCTCACTTCCACTTAAAAGGTGTAGCAACAGATGCAAATGAATGCAAGCATATACTAGCAACAATATTATCACAATATCTCATAGAAAATGCAAAGGATCACCTATCAATTTAAACCGAGTTTTTGAAACTTTTAACAAAAAAGGACCCAAAAATATCGACTTTTGGCTTGAGTCTCTTATTTTTTCCCCAGTGGAGTCGCCAAGCTATCGAAATGTTTCTAAAATTCATCCTGACTTTTAATTTTTAAATCGAAAATGGGAGTCGCCACCAATCCTTTTTGTTCGGTGTGATTGGAGCACCTTCAAAATATTTTAATTAATCAAAAATTGCTTTGGTCTTTGAAATCCAAAAAGAGTGGGTTCGAGAATCGGTTACGTGTGAGGAAGGATTAGCACCCTCATACGCCCAAAATTGGTACCAAGTCGATTTTTAAGGGGTCTTAATTATTAAAAGTTTGAAAACTCGAGGATGAATTAGAAATATGATCCTTAAGTGCGTGAATGACGGGTTTAAAATTACTTTTTAAAATCAACTTTCTCGAAGAACGCTTGTCATTTTGAAAAGCAACAAATAGAAATCATGTCCAGTAAGTTTGGGCACAATACTTCGTGTTTTCAAAAAACACGAGCACTCCCTTTTTTTATCTTGCATTTTATTATTTTTAAAACAATGAGGAGATTATTCGGTTATTTCGATTCCAAGAAAAAAAATCGTACCTAGTAAGTTAAGACACAATCTTTCAAGTCACGAAATAACGAGTATTGTCCTAATTTTTGAAATTTTAATTTTACCAAAACACGAGAATATCTCTTACAACAGTGGCACAAACATAACTTACAATTTAAAGATGATGGCATAAAATAATAGAAAACTAACACGTAATAAAATAATACATTGGTGAGTGTGAGAACAATACATGAAACAAATAATATTTAAAATAAATACATATATATTTTAAAATTATTAGAGGGAAAATAAAGGTAATAGTTAAAAAGCAAAAATAACAAGTAAAGATAAAAACAACAATATAAAATAAACAAGATACTAATCAAAATAATAACATAAAATAAAATGACTGAATTAAAATAAACTAAAAAAAAGCCAATTTAAAAGAAATAAAAGGATAAAAAGACTAAATTAAAAATATAACAAAGTTTCAAAGCATAAAATATTAAAAGGAAAAAAAAAGCGAGGTCAGATTCGTGTATTTGGAAAGTATAGGGACCCATGTAGGTAATTTTCCCCTAATTCAGACACGTCAATTCCATGGGCTGATGGTCAAAGGACTAATCCGAAAACAGAAATGAATTTCGGGGTCAATTTGTAATAAATTTAAAAAAAGATTAAAGGACGAAATTGGAATGTGGAACAAATTGGAAGGATCGAGGGCGTAAATAGTCCTTTTCACGAAAACACACAGATCCTCAAGGTCCAAATGCACAGGTGGGTCGGGTGCGTCGAAATGGCGTCGTTTTGGCACCGAAATTTATCCTCCAAAACGACGCCATACAGGGGTTGCTATTTAAGTCAAAATTTCCTAAAAAATTTCATTTCTTCATTTTGCTTTAAAAACTTTTTCATTCTTTTTTCTCTCTATTTCTCTCCCTTTGATCTTTCATCTGCCCTAGGAGCCGCCATGGCTTTCATCGCCTCCATCGTCCTCCGACACCGCGAATTACCGTACGCGGCAGTCTGATACGAAAAAAACCTCATTTTAGTATTTTTTTTGTTTAAAAACCTAAATCTATTCTTTGAGAAAATCGAATCTGAGCCAAGCCTTCTAAAAGGTTTTGTTTGCATAAAATTTTTTTGATAAAACCCTAGATCTAGATTGGGTCGTTCAGATCTCTTTTTTTAGAAAAAAGGTTTTAATTTTTTTACTTTTAAAAATCTGTTTTTATGATTTTTTTTGTTGTTTCCCTTTTTTTTTTAAAAAAAATTAATTTAGATCTAAACTAAATCATCTAGAAATCTTAAAAAAGGGTTTCAAAGGCCTTTTTTGTATTTTTCTTCTCTGAAGTTTGCTTTTTATTCTATTTTTTAACATGTATTTTGGACAAAAACCCAAGCATCAAAGTCCCTCACAAATATAGACGGGATCGGAGGAATCCATTCGTGACCTCGTCGGCGAAGATTCGGATCAAGGTACACCCTTTTAACTTATTCCTTTGTTATACTTTTATTAAACGTTACGAAAATAAATGAAGCAATAATGAATAAACACTATATAAAATAGATAAATATATATTTTTATATAGTATGCCTTGAGAACACAGATTTCTGAAAACTTCGTAATCTGATTTGTATTTCTTGATATCTATTGCCCTTTTTTTTGTGCGTGTGTGTCCGTAACAAAGAAACAATTACATTATGATTTAAATAGTCAAAAGTTCGGATCTATCTTTTGTCTTCTTGCTATTTGCTTGCTTTTTGTCTCTGTTTCTTTTTGTTCTTTGCAGGTTACACAGCGATGGTGGTAGGGCTTCCTTTGACAGTGACAGACGATGGTAGGAGAAAGGTCAAACCTCGTGGTGTGAGTACCTTGGTCTGTGTGCCCCCTGACGTGGCGTCGACGTGGCCAATGGGTGACCATGGAGAGGAGCGGCATCGATGGAACCCTAGATCATTTAAGGTTTCTAATTTTTTAAAATAGTGGGCTTGTGGGTGTTTGGATAATGGATTAGGATTGGGTTTAGTGGGTTTGGGTTAAGGGTAAATGAGTTTTAATTTGTAATTTGAACTTTTTGAATAAAATGGATTTTGAATGTTGTTTTTATTTATTTTTTATGTTTTTGTTTGATTTTGGGCCGACAAAAATGAGCCTCTACACCTTCTAAATCTTTTAATTCATCAAAATAATTTGGCATGTTATATAAATTTTAATAATCAATGTAATTAAATCATTCTTATTCAATTAGCATTTTAGTCATCTAAATTTCTTAACCATAATTAATCTTACTTTACTCTAGTTAATTAAACATAATTAACTAATAATTCACTAACTCTTATTAAAATTTAGATACCCTGAGCTTCATTTCCGATATAACTAATTACGGGTCGTTATAAAATAACAATATATGAAATTTGGGTGTGTAAATGATTCTTCCAGTGTCATCTATTTATAGGGAGTGATAGGAAAATCCAGGCTGAATAAAAATTATACAAATAAATTTATTTAATATAAAACATTCTCATAGTCTAACTAGGAGAGTGATGGGCGCGCACCATAGTAAATATTATTAGAGTTGTCGCCCCTCTTTTATGATGAGAGAATTTGGACCTCTTCCATATTGAGTCCAATTATATGTGTTCATTGAACTTTTGACATATCATTTTATAATTCAATCTAACTCAATATTCGTTTTTTATTTCTCAGAATAAATATTATATTATTTAATTAATTTAACTGATCAATTTAACTAAACTAATTTCTCAATTAAATAATTTTTTCAACCCAATTTTAATTTCGTTAAAATCATGACAACTTTACTATAAAAGAATCTATGAAGAAATATATTTAATTTCCTTACCGAATAAATTCATAGTGACTAATTAATTTAATTTCATTTTGAACTTCAATAATTTAATTATAATTAAATAATGATTAGAAAACTTTAAATTAATTTTCAAGTAATTTTGTACTTTGTGAGAAAACACATTCATTTGTGAATGCGGCCCATTTCTTTAACTTCATCAGTTTCATTCACTTCTATTCATTTGGTTATACATGCAATTCATTTTTGGTTTCAACGAGCTAGCGAAAAGATTGATTGAATATATATAATTAAGGCTCAAATAATTTATAATTAAGTTTCAACTTTTTGCCTATTAATTATAAACTTATTTAGTGACAAAGTCATTCCACCATAGTGTCATGATTAAGCTCTCCCTAATTACATACCATTACAAAAGCTGCTCATACTAAGCTCTTCCTAGTTACATACCATTATGAAAGCTACACAATAAGTGCTCGTTCAATGACCTTATCATAAGTGTGCTACCCTCATAGGATATTCTTAATCTCTTTGGGATAAATTTGTTCTCCCAATATGGTCTTATTTTTTCTCATAGTAATCATTACATCTTCCTTTATGAAAAAAATCTACTACTATCAAATATTAATCAAGTCATTTATCACAAAGACAAATGACCTGTGACCATATTTACTTTTCATCTATCATGTAATGCCGATGAGAGGATATCATTTACCCATTAGTTGGGCTATGAATTCGACTATTGTGAATGATGCTACATACGAGTCACGCATACATAGTCTACCATCCACTCAAGATTAAGATATATGACACTATGAACGCGTCAAGTGAATAAATCTATAAACAGATCTAGGATCTATTCTACTTGGGTCCTATCCAATGTACTGTCAATTCAATCAGTCATATCTATATCTTTATCTTTTGGGAGTTATTCGCTCCGATACTCAAAACAAAACATCTCCCCAATTGGACTAGATAGGCAACATATTATTCTTTTAATCAATTTGCTCATTTTCAATTAGATTAATGACATGTTTAGATTCATCTACTAATACAACTTGTCTTTCTCTATTACGATTTGACCATATAATACCACTTAGTATTAGTTAAACGTTAGATAACTAGTGCGTCAATATTTATTTCCATTTTACTTTGCGTGCAAAACATTAAAGACAATATACAAAAGTTAATGTAATTAACAAATATTTTTATTAAACCAATTTATTAAAAAAGCAAAAGAAAAAAAAACGAATATACTACACTTAAGATACTAGATCCAACGCACCCAAATCCCACTCTTTTCCATCCGCACTCGTCAACATTTGCACCCTCATGTCCCACAGCAATCTCCCATTAAAAGATAAAGCCGACCAACCAATATCACTTGAGTCCCACATATCATCCCAAATCCCCACATTCGCCTCATCTCCAATTTTTCAATAGAAGTCCGGCGTCAACCTCCTTATAGCCATACATAAAGTTATACAAATCAATGACGGTTTGCCAAGTTAAATAGTTTGATGTCTTGGAAGCCAAAGTCCTCCCATGCATTTTCGGCTTGTGCATAATGTCCCATGCAAGAATAACCCACCCTCAATCCTCACTTCTGCCACCCCACCAAGAAGAAAGGATTGGATGAAACCGTTACGCCACGTCATCCATATCCTTTTCCAATTATTTAATGACATGTGGATTAGTTTTTACACATCATTAAAATTTTACATGTTATAAAATTTCCAATAAAAATTTCCAAATTCCCTAAAATTTCCCCTTCCCTTTTCCCCTGTCGTCTTTCTCTTGCTGTCTCCTCCTCTCCTTTTTTTTTTCAGTCTCAAAGAAACTTGATCCTTTTGTATTCTCTGCCCATACTCCAAATCTCCATACATTTTCTGTAAGCTCTCTATCCCCTTTTCCTTCATCTTTACTTATATGATCTGTTTTTTTGCTTTTGAAATCTGGTTTTCTTCCTTTTTTTTTCTTGTTTAATCTTTTACAAACTTTGGGTGCAGAATAAAATAAAAGAAAAGATATTTTTTTATCTTTGGGATTTGATTAATTGATCAATTTTCATCATTATCAGTCAATTTATTTATTGTTTTATGTTAGTGAAGGGTGCAGAAGTTTTATGTTAGTTTGTCTGCAAATTCAAGCTTCCTTCGATCATGTCTATGACTCTTAAGTGGCTAATGAATGAGAAGCAAGGAGTAAAATGAATCAAATTTTTGTTTTTGTATTCAACAAGTCTTGAAAGTGAATGTAATAGTAAATAAAGAGCTAGTTGTACATCTCTACTTTGGTTTGCTTATGATGCATGTCAGCTTCTTAATTGGTTGTAATTGTTCTATTATGTTGCTTGGGCTCGGGTATAGATCACATGATTCACACCTCTTGGCATCTTAGAATGTTTATAGTTGTTAGATATTTCGAAACTCAATCTTACACATAGCTTCATTGCTTTATCTAAAATAAAACTGCAATCTCAAGTTCCCTTGTAAGTTGAATTAAAAAATAAAAGTAAAACAAAAGTGTTTGTATAAACCCACTTTTTCACTCAAAAGCATAATCTCAACTGTATTATAATGCGTCATCTATCCTATAAATTAAAAATAAAAAATAAAAGTAAAACACGATTTTATTATAATCTTGAGAACAAATGATGCAATGAAGATTTTTAGTAGCAATGCGTATCTTTCTTTCGAATCTGGTTTGAGTGTTGTTGGTATTGTAGGAAGAGCTACAGAAGCTAATTTCGTATCGGATCATGAATGTAGATTTAGGGAATAGAACCATCAATGGTGAGGAAGCCAAGGATCATGAAAATTCAGGTAATTGATTAATCACTTTCTTGGTTGGCCTTTTTTTGGTTGTTGGTTCTCATATTAAGCTTTTGTTAATTGATTTTTTATATAAATAAATATCTTATTTTATATATTACAAAAGATTGAATAAGGTTTTAGTTGTAATCATAGTTCGATTTCAAATTTCAGTTTCTATTCTACGGGAGTGGACCATGTTAGGCTAAAACCTTTGTTATGATCTTGTTTGATTAAATAGTTTGATAATTGGTGTTTAATGTATTGTCTATAAATCCATTCATGAGTTAGATCAATTACTCAAACTTGTAAGTCCATCCAAATTAAAATATACAAAAATTTGGATAAAAATACAAAACCCAAAAAATAAACTTAAGTAAAAACCCGATTTAGACTTCAACTTTCTCAAACATAGCCCAACCCATTTTAGACTTTTGTACATTTTTTATTTTATTTTTATATATTATTTAAACATAAAAAAAATTATTATCTAAATATAAATTTTAATAAAAGAAAATTTATTAGAAATATTAAATATTAAATTAAAAAATATATATTTAAAATTTGCAGGTTTAAAATAGACTTACATAAATTATTTATAAATATAAGTGCACATGACAAAATATGTTCACCTAAATTTTAAGCTCATTTTGAACCGATTAAACAAACATAAAAGTGTACTATTATCCTACATAAACTAAGTTAGAACCCAAATGTGCCATAAACACTTAAAAACGGGAAAGGAAAGGGAAGACCATATGTGATAAACTAAAAGAGGAACCAACACGGATCCATATGTGATAAACTATACATTGTCCCTACAACAGTAAATTATTATTTTTATACCTTAACTTCCTTTAACATATACTCTGTTAATTAATTTAAAATATATTCAATTTTTCTTGGTGCAGAACAGAAATTACTTGAAGAGAAAAAAGATAATTCCGTTGAAAAAATAAAAGTGGGATTAAAAGTGCATTCCAAAGAAGAGGCTTATAATCTTTATAATCAGTTTGCTTTGAGTAAGGGGTTTAGTATTCGAAGAGGAAATAAAAGACGAAGTATGACTGAACCTATAAGACAACGTGAATTTTTATGCTCGAAATCTGGGTATCATGATCACGAAGATGTTGGCAAAGTGAAGAAATTTAATCGTCTAGAGACAAGGACAGGTTGTCAAGCTAAAATCCGTTTTATAGTAGAACAAGGTGTTTGGATTGTTTCTTACTTTAATGATTATCATAATCATCACTTAGCAACTTCAGAAGAAAGAATTAATTTGAGATCAGGAAGAAAAATTTTGGAAGGACATGGAGATGTTATTCGTTCAATGGTTGCTGCAGGAATCAAACAAACAAGTTCATATTCGTTTTTGAGGAAGGAGATTGGGTTTGAAAATATTACATTTACCAAACAAGATTGTCATAATTTCTTGCGAATTGAAAGAGAGAAAATGATTGAAGCAAGGGATGCACAGAGCATTATCAATTTTTTCAAATATAAGCAAGCTGAAGACCCTATGTTTTTCTATTCAATGCAAGTGGACCAGAATAATCGACTAGCTAATTTTTTTTGGAGAGATGGAAGATCAAAATTGGATTACGATTGTTTTGGAGATGTTCTTGTGTTCGATACCACGTATAGAACCAATAAGTATAATTTGGTTTGTGCTCCATTTGTCGGAATCAACAATCACTGGAATACTGTTTTGTTCGGTTGTGCTTTTTTATGAGATGAAACCAGTGAGTCATTTACTTGGTTATTTGAAACATTTTTAAAAGCCATGAGCCACCGGCAATCGAAGAGTAGTTTTACTGATCAAGATCAAGCGATGATGAAAGCAATAGAGATTGTCCTCCCAGAATCTTCTCATAGATTATGCATGTGGCACATTTCAAATAATGCTAAACAACATCTTGCTAGTCGTTTTGCCAATGCCGAGTTCAAAGCACAATTTAATAAATGCTTTTATGGATGTGAAAGTGAAACAGAGTTTGAATTAAGTTGGGCTACCATGATTGAAAATTTTGAACTTCAAGATCATGCTTGGCTTAAGAGACTATATGAGCTTCGCGTAAAATGGTGTCCTGCCTTTAGCAAAGATATTTTTTCGGCTCGGATTAGATCCACTCAAAGAAGTGAGAGTATGAACAACATATTACATCAGATTATGAATTGCTCTTTATCTCTTATTCAGGTTATACAACATTATGAGGAAAAGGCAAAAGAATTTCACCAAATGGAGTTAAATCAAGATTTTCGATGTAAAAATGGAGCACCAAACAAAGTTAATGGACGTGGGATTTTGAGGCATGCATCCGATGTTTACACTCTTGCTATGTTTAAAAGGTTTGAAGAGGAGTTAATGGATTGCATAGGCTTGAATTGTGTTGAAGCTAGTAACATCGAAAATCTTTGTTTATATCATGTGACTGAAGATGGACATGAAAGAATTTACTGCGTGGAGCTTGAAGTTTCAAATAGTATTGTCTCATGTAGTTGTAATATGTTTGAAAGTCTTGGATTACTTTATCGTCATGCTTTACAAGTTCTTCTTATGAATAACATTAAAGAGATACCTGAAAAGTATATACTGAGGAGATGGACAAAAAAAGCAAAGTTGTTGTTAGCAAGTGATTTTAGAGCCTCATCAACACATGAAGAAAAATCTAGCTGTTTATTGCGCCTTAGTGAATTGAATCATATTGGTTACAACCTTTTTGACAAAGGTTCATTGACTCCTAAGTGTACTCAAATTGTCAAAGAGAAACTATTTGAGGCATTGCAGTTAGTTGAAAAGGAGATGACAACTATGCAAGAAGCTAAAAATTCAGAAATTTCAAAGCATATATCTTTTGAAGATGCTATCAATGATGACAATGGGAGATCAAGTGAAAAATTAATGTTTGATCCTGTATGTGTTAAAACAAAAGGTTCAAGAAATTCTCGAATGAAAAGCCAATTTGAGAAAAATCAAAAGAAACAAACAAAGAAGGCAATGAACTCTCAAATTTCAAAAGATAAGGAAAAAATATCAAGTGAGTATGCTTTCCTTTAGTATTATATTTGCATCTATTTGTTATATTATTTAATTAATTTATGTTTTGAATTTGACAAATAATTGTTATTTTGATCAAGGAAAACAAAACAAATCACTTATGCATGAAGGTTCTCCACTAGTGTCTCTCCCAATGGAGTCTCAAACTCATGTTTTTCCTTCCTATCATCAAATTTCAATGTTAATGACTCCAAACTACCAAAATCACTTTTTTCATCATTTACAGGTATTGATTGAATACATTATTCTTTTTAAATGTCAAAATTCTTAAATGTTTAAATACATGTATTGTGAAAATATTTTTATGTAGGATTTTTCTTCAAATTAGAGGTTCAATTCTTCATCTAACATGAGTTATACAAAATTGCTGGAAGAGAATGATCCATCACTATTCAAGACTCAAGTAATATATTTTTACTTATATTGTCACAAATTATTATATGTATGATTCAAAGGGTTATCTAACGGTATAATACTTTTAATGCAGGAATATTTCTCAAATGGTTTAGAATCTCAAAAAGACTGATGATAATTCATAAGAAAGACTTAAATTTTATTATTATTTCTAATTATATAATATTTTGAGAATAATATTATTATATGATTTTTATAGTGTTATCTTGTATTTTATTTTAATTATTATTTAATATGAAATAAGTTCAATCAATATTGATGTAAGTATATGATTTAATATTGTTATTTAATATGAAATAAGTTCAATCAATATTATTTTTATAATATTATTTTGTATTTTGTTTTGAGATCATGAGTTTAACATTCGATTCATGGTCTACCATATAAGCTGCCATTAAAGTTTTGTGATTGGAGGAACATTTCAAGCCAAAAGATTTAGATATGTTCTTAAAAGATCCAAGAGATGTCAGGGTCTTGACAATGGCACTCGTGAATCTGTTCGGGATTGAAGCTTGAACGATACTAGAGGAGGTAACCTGCACAGTTGCCATCTTTGCTGTTGAACCTAAATAACAATGGTCAGTTTGTCAAGTGGTTGACATATAGAAGCATATAACACACATACAAACGTATATGCATACATACATATGTATATATACAAACATCCATGCACGCATGCGTACCTACTTACATACAAATGCATATATACATATAAGGCAAGCAAACTATGAGAAAATGAGTAATGAACACACACAAAAACACAAACATACATACACGCAGATAGAAATACATACACACAAAACACACACAAACACATACATACAAGCTAAGCAAATAGCAATAATTAAAAGAAAAATTGGGACTGATGAGCTAATATTCAGGCTCCAAAATTATGAGACAGTTGCTAATGAATTAAGATCACTTGCCAGCAATTTTGATATGCTGTTACTTTAAAATATCACAAGCAAGATAATGGCATATAGACTTATACAATATCGGGTTTCAACATTTTGAAGAAGCATAACTATTCCAAGATGTCAAAGCCCGAGCAACATAATAAGCTAATACTCAAGCTCCAAGTTGTGAAACAATGACTAATGAATTAAGATCATTTATCAGCAATTGTGATATGTTGTTAAGTCTTAAAACTAGCAACATAATGGCATTTAGCAGATGGTTAAGAAGCTATGTGTAAGATTGGGTTTCAAAATATCTAACAACTATAAACATTCCAAGATGCCAAGAGGTGTGAATCATGTGATCTATACCCGAGCCCGAGCAACATAATAGAACAATTACAACCAATTAAGAAGCTGACATGCATCATAAGCAAACCAAAGTAGAGGCTTCTTAATATCTATCCGACATGAACATGTACTTGTATACAACACTTAGTTGAAATCCGTGTTAAAACAGGCCTTAAACTCATCAAACAAGGCTACAATTTCATCAATCCCCATAGGCAAACAAGTCACAGACAAAATAAATACAAAATGGATGATTAGTGAATCAATACAAAAACTTTTGCACCCTTCACTAATATAAAACAATAAATAAATTGACTGATAATGATGAAAATTGATCAATTAATCAAAAGATTTTAGCATTCATATTCTCCAATTTTTTGTATTCTTTGAAGATTTGAAATTGTTTCAATTTAGTCAAAAGATTTTACTCATTCAATCCCTTGGCCTGCTAGTAGTGATGATCTTTGGGTACTTCGGACAGTTTTATCTCTAAACAAAGAGAGTCTACCATCAAATATTCTATGTATAACAGAGATGTACAACTAGCTCTTTATTTACTATTACATTCACTTTCAAGACTAGTTGAATACAAAAACAAAATTTTGATTCATTTTACTCCTTGCTTCTCATTCATTAGCCACTTAAGAGTCATAGACATGATCGAAGGAAGCTTGAATTTGCAGACAAACTAACATAAAACTTCTGCACCCTTCACTATCATAAAACAATAAATAAATTGACTGATAATGATGAAAATTGATCAATTAATCAAACCCCAAAGATAAAAAAAATATCTGTTCTTTTATTTCATTCTGCACCCAAAGTTTGTAAAAGAATAAACAAGAAAAAAAAGGAAGAAAACCAGATTTCAAAAGCAAAAAAACAGATCATATAAGTAAAGACGAAGGAAAAGGGGATAGAGAGCTTACAGAAAAGGTATGGAGATTTGGAGTATGGGCAGAGAATACAAAAGGATCAAGTTTCTTTGAGACTGAAAAAAAAAGAAGTAGAGGAGGAGACGGCAAGAGAAAGACTACAGGGGAAAAGGGAAGGGGAAATTTTAGGAAATTTGGAAATTTAGAAATTTTTATTGGAAATTTTATGACATGTAAAATTTTAATGATGTGTAAAAATTATGTCATGACGTGGTGTAATTGTTTGATCCAATCATTTATCACCCGGGTATGATACTCCGAGTACTATTAATTATAGAATTTTACATAATAAAAAAAAACTTTCACCGTGAGCCTTGATTTTTAAATTAATAATAATAAAATTATATTTTAATTTTTAAAAATAATAAAAATTTAATTATAAATTATTAAAATAATAAAATCATATTTTTACTATCATAAAAATATATAATTTAATTATTGGTCTCCAAAAATAATTTCTCATAAGTTTATAACTGAAATGCTTGGAAAGTGTAGATCTATAATGCTTGACGCAACATTTTATCGAGATTTTGGGTGCCATTTGGACTTCCATAGAGCATAAGGAGCCGCCATGGATTAAGTCGCTTGGCAGTCTGATTTTACTTGAAGCTTTAACTTCAATAAAGTGGCTGTCGACGTGACTCCAAAGCAAACAAAACCGGAAAACCTAACTTGCCCTATGATACAAGCCAAACATCTTCCTCCCACCAAATTCTATAATAATCATTGATTTTATTATGTTTCCTATATACCCATTTCCGCCACTTAAAATTTCCTGCTAATGAACCCAAATAATTGCACCAATGGCCCCTCTCATCCATCAATCGCCATTGAAATATCAGTTCAACATCTCATTAAAAACTGGTACAAAAGGCAGCAATGGCAACACATTTTCAACCCAAGATTATCATCACCATCAAGCAAAGCACCCTGGAGAAATCACTTAACCGAATTCCTTGAATCGGTTCAAATCCGGATTCTGGCAATATCATTGCTTCTTTTCGACCTCGTTCTTACTACTCTTGAACTATCATCAACGTTAGTTTCCTGTAGTAAAACCATAGAGAAATCTTGGTTTCATTGGGTGGGGATTTCGATCCTGACGTTGCTTTCAGCTAAGACTGCGGCTCTAGCGGTGGCGCTTGGCATCGGTGGGTTCTTAAGAAGGCCAGGCTATGTTGTTGACGGCGTGGTTGTCATCGGGGCGTTGGTTCTGGAAGCTGTTTGGGAGGCGAAAGGCGGAGGGTTGCTTGTGATACTGAGTTTATGGAGGGTAGTGAGGGTGGTGGAAAGTGCTTTGGAGTTGAGTGATGAAGCCATTGAAGCACAGATTGAAGGTATCGTTTGCCAGTTTGAAGCACTCCGAGTTGAGAATTCAAGGCTTTTGGACACCATTGCTCGACAGAATCAGATAATTGAGACGCTTGAGGAAGAAGTTGAACAATATAGGCATGCTTCTGATCCTATTGTACCCAAAATTCTACCGGGCTAAAATTAAATTTTCTATTACCTTTATAATTTTTAAAAAATTAAATTAATTTTTTATCATTTTAAAAAAATTTAAAATGTAATTTTAATTTTATTAATTTAATTTTTTAAAAATTTAAACAATTAAAATAACAAAATTTTCATTTTAAAGATGTCGGGTCGGTACAACCACTAAATCCGCCTCCGATAGACAGATGCTTCAATTTTCGTAATTCAACTACTTTAAAACATCAAATAAAAATAACCTAAAATTATGTTTCATCATTTTAATACTTGAAAATATTTTACATTATCATAAGATAAAAGTATGTAATCCTTACTTTTTCATTTTGGTTTGATTGGCCGAATTTGATATAATAAATTTTAGAGTAAATTACATTAATTGTTCTCTAAATTTTGTTTAAAATTATATTTCAATAATCAACTTTAAAAAGTTACATAATAATCATTAACGTTATCAAAT
This sequence comes from Gossypioides kirkii, assembly GCA_005610355.1. Taxonomy (NCBI): domain Eukaryota; kingdom Viridiplantae; phylum Streptophyta; class Magnoliopsida; order Malvales; family Malvaceae; genus Gossypioides; species Gossypioides kirkii. The sequence goes on along the minus strand of CP032247.1, from coordinate 39,104,163 downwards.
TGTTATATTTTTATCATTTGATTATTAACTTCGATTAAAGAAAAAGTAAACTTGCACCTTAATTCAAAGGATTAATAGTTAATTTGGTCCTAGAGCAATAGTTAAAAAAATATTTTGATATTTTAAAAATTTTCTTAACAATAATTGTAAAATAAATTAAAAATCTTAGGATAAAAATTATTAAAAAATCCATAAAAATAATTAAAAATCGTAGTTTTTTTATATAATTTTATTTAAATATGTATAAATCTAATCATAAAATAAAAATAAAAAACTTTTGCAATTTTTTATTATATATAAAAATTACTTTTAACTATAAATAATATATATATATATATAGATTAATTTTAATTATCTAGGAAGAGTGGAGTCAATGTTGATATGCATGAAAAAACAGAACAAAAAATGCAAAGAAACATGAAAATGAAGAGAGCATAAAACAACAAAACAAATGAAAAAAAAGTAGGATCAAAGTGAATGGATATTTTTTTTTGAAAGTTCAAAGACTATAATTTTTTTATGAGATTGGATGTGGAAAATTAGGTACAAAATTATTGGTGTTTCCTTACTGAAATTGATTTTTTATATGATTTTTTAATTTATTTTTAATATATATTTTAAAAATTTTACAATTATCGTTACGAAATTTTTAAAAGGTATCAAAATAATTTTTTAACTATAGCTTAGGGGTTAAAATTAGCTATTAAATCTTTGAATTAAGATGCAATATTACTTTTATAACGAAATATTTTTCGCCTCAACCCAACCTTAAATATATTATGTTATAAAAAATAATTATATATATTATATATTAAATAATAATTACATAAATTTATATTAAATCGCTAATTCAATAACAATTAAATCCATTACTCAAAACTTAAAAATAACCTCATATAAAACTATTCAATTGAAGCCCGTGTGTCAAATATTTATTTGTGACATATGGTGACTTGCCAATTTCCTAAAACTGAAAATTGTCTAATTTGAGCTCAAACCTTATTATAGTATATATATTAATTTATTGTTTATCTGTCTTATAAAATTGTTATTTTTTTGGTGAATATAAAATTATTATTATTTAAACACAATTAAAAATATTTAATAATCACAATCATCAAATTTTCTTTAAACTTATGTAAATTTTGTAATTTTAATAATATATTTTTTATAATATTTATTAGAAAAATTTATAAACAATATTTTCAACTTCTAAAATTATTTTAAAAGTGGTGTTTCAAATTTGAAACTTTTAAAATGCATAAAACTTTTTATAAAATATTTCTTATAATGAATTTAATTCTTTTTTACTTTTAAGTGTTAAATATAAAATAGTTTAATAATTTTAAAATCATTTATTAAAATGTATTTTTATTTAAAACATTAAAAAACAATTTAGTTTTAATATTATTAATAAAGTGATATTTCAATTTTATTTTTTTAAAATTAATTTTTAACTTTTTTTATTAGAAAAGTATTATATACTTATGAATAGTTGATAGGGTCATACCTTAAAGCGAACAGAATACAAACACAGTTGGTATTATGTTTAACTGTCACAAGAATTAAATTAATTATTGAATTAATTTAACTTGACAATTAAATATTGAACACATTATAGATACAAATAGAGAACATAGTTAAAATTAATATATGAATTTGATTCATATAAAATATTAATTGAATATAATTTATCAAAATTATTATAAATAATTATAATAATAATTTCGATCAAATATAAAAATATGAAAATTAATATTCTTTTGGAAAGAATACAATGTTTTAAAACTTTTCATATGTTTCTCTAAAAGGAATGAGAATTATTCGGTTGTCATTCATAAAAAGGAATAGAATCCCTAATAGTGTGGGGGTTACTAAAAAAATAAAATAAGGTCTAGCATCCGTTTTGAAAATTCTCTCTGAAAAAGTTAAAAAGAGTTTTCTTATCCATTCTTTGATTGGGTGGATTACGTAGAGGTTGAGACGTTATTTTTGCAACTTGGAATCGAAATCACACAAAGGATTAGAAAAATCGAAAAGGTATATTTTCTACCTTTGTTTCAACTAGATTCATTCCTCATACATGGATCCATGGTTTATAATCGTCGGAATAATTTTTCCACTATGCCATAGAGCGTATCGAGAATTCAACACGTGCTCAATCTCTTAAGAAGTATGGAAATATTTCTAATCTCTAGGCATTATAGGTCACCTTGTTAAGAAACTAAAAGAAAGCTAAAACTGATAGAAAAACAATTCTTGAAATCATATTTTTTTTCATACTTTACAAATGCATCAGTTGAACTATTTATAGACTAACCCTGCTGCTATAACTGCAGACTGTTAACTACTTCAACAGCACTAACTGTTACTAACTGTCATTAACCACATTAACAACAGTAACTGCATACAGAATATACTAACATTCCCCCAACTTTCTATTTGTGATCTTTTAATGACACAACATGTAATGCATCTCTGAAGAAATCAAATTGTTTTGGTGTGATCGGCTCGGTTAATACATCTGCTATCTGCTGCTCTGAAGGAACAAAATTAACCTGCACCAACCCATCAAGGACTTTCTCCTTGACAAAATGACAATCTATCTCTACATGCTTCACCTTGGTATGATGTGTAGAGTTTGCTGCCATTGCGACAGTGGATGTATTATCACACCACACCACAAGAGGATGTGGTACCTGCACCCCAATCTCAGTCAACATGTTTTTAATCCTCATTAACTCATACACACAGTCAGCCAAACTCCAATACTCAGCTTCAGTTGATGATCTCGATATAATAGCCTATTTTGTTTATGACCAGAATGCTGGATTTGGTCTAAGATAGATGCAATATCCAGAAGTTGATCTTCTATCTTCAACTGTTGAACCCCAATCTGCATCAAAATAGCCAACAAGACTAACCTGACCTCTTCGAAGCAGTAAGCCATGATCTACTATCCCTTTTAAATATTGAAGAACCCTCTTGACTGCCTTTCAGTGCATGTCACAGGGAGAATTCATATACTGGCTAAGTTTGTTAACGCAAAAAACAATATCAGGTCTCGTGATGCAAGCATACTGCAATTTTCCAACAACACTCCTATACTCATGAGCTTTCACAATCAAACTCCCATCTCCCTTAGTCAGCTTGGGAGACCCTGTCATTGGTGTAGGAGTTGGGGAAGCCTCCATCATCTCGGTGCTTTGAAGCAATTCAGACAGATACTTTTTCTGGGATAGCAACAAGCCATTGGCAGATCGATGCACCTCAATGCCTAAGAAGAAATTGAGCTCACCCATGTCTTTGAGGGAGAACTTATCATGAAGCTGCTTAATGACTAGACTTATTTCTTCTGATGAATTACCCGTTACTACTATATCATCAACATACACCACGATAAATATTTTGGACCCCGCAATGCCTCGAAAAAACAAAGAAAGATTAGCTTTTAATGCCGGGAACTTGAGTGTACTCATCAAATGTTGTCTCAAGGTGTGAAACCAAGCTCTAGGTGCCTATTTTAACCCATATAAGGCTTTATTAAGCTTGCAGACAAGTTTTTGACCATCCGCCCCATAGACTTTAAACCCCGAAGGTTGTTCCATATATATCTCCTCACTTAGAATGCCATTGAGAAAGGCATTGTTAACATTGATCTGTCTTAACGGCCAATTATTAATCACAACAAGAGTCAAAACAGTCCTGATTGTGACTACTCGTACCACAAGACTAAAAGTATCAGAAAAATCCAAGCCAGCATGTTGAGAGAACCCCTTGGCCACAAGTTTGGCCTTGTATCTCTCCACAGACCCATCTGGTTTCTTCTTCACACGAAACAACCATTTGCACCCCACTGCTTTCCTTGACTCTAGAAGAGGACAGAGACTCCAAGTGTGGTTGTTAATGAGTACCTGCAGTTCACTATGAACAGCTCCTTGCCACTGTGTTGAAACCATTGCTTCATGTATAGTAGTTGGGACATTAGAGGATGAGTCAGTAGTAATATCAGTATTTGATAAACTAATTACCTTGGTAACATATACTTTTGGTTTGAAAATTCCTAATTTGCTTCTAGTAATCATTGGATGACTATTTCCTACTAGTTGCACCTAGGTTTGACTTTGATTTTCAGCTGAACATACTTGGTTTTGATTTTGAGCTGGTGAAAATGCTGGTTGTGAACTGTTATTATGTTCAGATGTTGGCAGACTCAAGGATAAGGATGGAGAAGGTGCTGGATTAGGTGGGAGACTTGTGTTGTCTGACGTGCTAGATATGGGGCTGAGATTAGGCAGATTTTGAGACAACTGTGGTTTGTTGTGAGTTACACGTGTTGATGGGAAAACTATTAATTTTGAAGTAGGTGGTTCTTTTATAGTTTGACTTGGTGAGGGGTTGGAAACTTTGTAGGGAAACAAGTGTTCATTGAATGTCACGTGTCTTGACATAAAAAATTTTCCTGATGTGGGATCTTTACACTTGTAGCCCTTGTACTGAGGTGAATAACCCAAGAAGACACACGGTATTGACCGAAATTGTAATTTAGATGTATTGTATGACCTTAAATTTGGAAAACACTGGCAACCAAAAGCTCTAAGCATGGAATAGTCTGGTTTAACACTAAATAATTTTTCATAAGGTGAAATGTTTCCTAGAGTTTTGGTGGGCAATCTATTTATCAAAAACACTGCATTACTGAAAGCCTCATACCAGTAATGTAATGGCATACCTGCATGAGCAAGCATTGACAATCCAGTCTCCACCACATGCCTGTGCTTTCTTTTAACCAGCCCATTTTGCTCTGACGTGTAAGGACAAGTGAGCATATGAAAAATACCCTCCTTTGCAAGGTAACTCTTCGACGCCTGAAACTCTCTTCCCCCATCTGTCTGTAATGTAACCAGCTTCACCCCAAGAGCTCTTTCAACCTATTTGAGAAACTAAGGAAAGACAGATGCAACATCAGACTTCTAACGCAAAAAATAAAGTCATGTATATACCTTGTGAATGCATCCATAAACGCCACATAATATTTAAATCCGCTAGAGCTCAATGGAGCTGGTCCCCAAACATCGGCTGCCACTAGCTGGAGAGGAGCAATATAGGTGGTTTGTGAGCAATAAAATGGAAGCTTATGTTCTTTACCCAAATGACATGCAACACAGTCAACTTTATTATCATGTATGGGAATATTACAGCTTTTCAATGCTAAACTAAGCATATCAAAACATGGATGGCCTAATCTGGCATGCTATGTTGACAAAAGAAGAGACTTGAAAGCAGACAAACATTCTTAGACAAACATTCTTTTGAAGCAGCAGATGAACAACCACCATTCTTCTTGGAATCGATCTTCAACCTGTATAGACCTCCATGCACACCTCCTTGAAGCAGAATAGCTTTGGTTCGTATATCACGTACTTGACACTTTGTGAGAGTGAACTCAAACATCACTTGATTATCCTTTGTAAATTTAAAGACAGAGTGTAAATTCTTAGTGATTCCAGGCACATGTAAAAGAGATTTCATATACAAAGGACGTGAGGAAGTAAGTAGAGAGGTCTGACCAGAGTGTAACACAGGCAGTGATGAGCCATTGCCAACATAAACCTTACCTGTTCCTGTATAAGGTGTACTATAATCTAGTGTTGAAGATGAGTTGGTGAGATGATGAGTGGCACCAGAGTCTGGGTACCATGCATTATCACCAACACTCTCAGGAGTAGCAATGTAGGCTTGAGGTGTAGGGTTTGGAACAAACATGCTAGGCATATTGACTGTTGGCTGTGAAGAACCACAAAACGAATTCACCTAGTTAGTTGGAATTTGAGGAGTTTAAACCATCCAACCACCATTCGAATTTATAATAGGAGAAGGCATAGGGCTACTGTAAGAGAAACCCAATGATGGCATTAGCATACCAGCACCAAGCATACAGACATTAGCTTGTGGAGGCCTGTAGCTGACACTCTTATCTGTGGCATCAAACCTATGGTAACACCTATCAATGAGGTGCCCCGTCTTTCCACAAAGCTGACACTGAATCCTTGACCCGGAAAATCTACCACATCCTCGACCTCGATAGGAGCTCGATAAAGGTCTATAGGCAGGTGTGTGATTACTCTCATTTGCACCAGATTCTTGATGAGTTGCAACATGTGCCAGACTAGGAGTCTCCGTAACCATGATACAATAGCACAGTCCTATTGTTCATACACCAAGAATGCTAGATTGTCTCGTATTTCTCCACTGTCAGTAGTTATAGTGGATGGAGGAGCAGATGTTTGTGGATCAAGAAATTTTTGAAGATTATGAGTCTTAAGTGCAAGAAGTACTTGTTGTTTCCAGAGAAGATAATTGCCATCATCAAGAAGAATGCTAATTCTCTTATTAGAGAAGATCCGATTATCAACTACAGCTTCAGCTGCCATTGAAAAACCTTGCAGGTCCTCAGAATTCTGTGACTATTGATACCATGTTAAGAAAGCTAAAAATGATAGAAAAACAATTCTTGAAATCATATTTTTTCATACTTTACAAATGCATCAACTGAACTATTTATAGACTAACCCTGCTGTTATAACTACAGACTGTTAACTACTTCAACAACACTAACTGTCATTAACCACATTAACAGCAGTAACTGCATACAGAATATAGTAACACATCTCAGCTAATTTGAATGAGTTGCTCACTTCCATGAATAATTGAGATGAAGATTCAGATCCTCAGTAAGCATCTCACTAAATTGGTTCACTGTTTGAATCATTTGGAACATGACTGGCTTTAGTTCAAATTGTGGTGCCTCAATTTTAGGTCTCATAATACCCGAATTAAGCTCGTTGAAAAGAGGAATTGATGCGATTTCCCGAAACTTAGGATGGTTCAAAAGATTGCTTGTTTGAAGGATTGTCTTGAAGAGGTTCAAAGGATGGTGGAAACCGTGACCCGTAACACTCGAATGTTTTAAGAAACTGGAGTTATATTCGAACTCGACCCTCCTAAATTTGATGAATGGCTCAAACCTTGGTATAGTGAAGATTTCACACTTTAGGGTGGTGAACGAAGTGATATGTCGAGGGTTGAATGCCATAAACTTGAAAGAAGTTTGATAAGTTCAAAAAGTTCAATGAAGAATTGAGAGAGAAACAAAGTCTCACAAATATGTTTTTGTATTCGAAAATCATATATGTTTACAAATGACAACTACAAACTATTTATAGGATTAGGTAACATAACAGCCACATTCAGCCATAATGTTGTTCACACATAAAATTAAATTTCGTCCATGCACTAAGTAGATACATTGAATAGCTGAATAGTCACATTCATCTCTTTAAAATCATGCATGTATTCTTCACTTGGAAGAAACCTTTAAATACTTGAATGAACATGTATCTTGCGTGGATCATGTATCTCCAATTAATTGGATGCATTAATGGCTGGCTGGTTCATGAATTTGTGGCATGTACCTTGTAGATTCATCCTCTCCAAATATGCATGCATGTTAACAATTCAATGTGCCGAATTTATGTAACACTTCCTCCTGAGACGTTCATGAATATATCCTGTAGACACCTGATTTCGTTTGGGTCTAGTTAGAGGCCCATTTATTCTCTCTTGGGCCCGTTTGAAGCCCACTAGATTTTGAGTCAAATAGAGGTCTTTGTTTTTCTTTTCTTTTTCTTTCCTTTTTGGGCCTGTCAAGAGCTTAAATTATTATTATCATTACTATTACTATTACTATTACTATTATTATTATTATTAGGGTTTCATGAATCGTAGCCCCTCTTTTGCCACACATCACAAACATCCAAAATAGTACCAAACTATTAATCAAAAGATCAAATGAAACATAATAAAAATTACAAATAAACAAGATTAAAAAATAATATATATACATGAAATGAAAGAAAAAAAGAGGAGGCTTTTCATATTCCTATGAATGGGACGACACCGGACCATCAATCCTCCACCCCTAGGAGTCCTAAAAAATCCCCTTTTTTTCCTTTTCCCTTGCTAAAATAAAAGTTTTTTTTAAAGAAAAATATATTTATCTTAGGAAAAGTTTTGATTTTTTTAATTATTTCGAAATAAAAGTTTTTATTTTTAAAGAAAATAGTGATTTTTTTTTAAAAAAAAGAAAGTTTAGATTTTTAAAAATAAAAATTTATTTTTAAGCATTTTAAAAGAAAAAATCTAAATTTTTAAACAAAGTTTGATTTTTTTAATTATTTCGAAAAATATTTGATTTTTAAAAATAAAAATATATTTTTAGGCATTTTTAAAGAAAAAGTTTAAATTTTTAAACAAAGTTTGATATTTTTTAACTATTTCGAAATAAAAGTTTTGATTTTTAAGTAAAGTAGTTTTTAAAAAAAAAAAGAAAGTTTAGATTTTTAAAAATAAAAATCTGTTTTTAGTCATTTTAAAGAGAAAAGTTTAAATTTTTAAATAAAATTTGATTCTTTTTAACTAGTTCGAAATAAAAATTTTATTTTTTAAGAAAAGTAGTAATTTTGTTTTAAAAAAGAGAAAACTTTTGATTTAAAAAAAAAAAAAAATTTTGGCCACCGTATGCGACGACTCCACCACCGAAAGCTGTAGAGTCGGTGGGCTCTCTAGTGGTGGAGCTATGTCCAACATAGAAGGAGGAAGAGAAGGAGAAAAAGTTTATTTAATGAGGTTAAAAATTAAAAAAATAAAATAGATTTTCCTTATTTATAAGTGTCAAAATGGGTAATTTATTCTCACCCCTTACTTTTTAAGTTTATGAAAAATATCCCCTTTTTTTTTGCAGTGCTGCCCTCACTCTCTGGCATATTTACACAAGTAACCCTTTTGTTTATTAAAACCTTCGATTTAATCTGAAGTTTCAAAATTAAAAGAAAATTAATTGTTACATCAATCCTCTATCTTCCACATTTTTTATCTTTTAGTCCAAAATTCAAGCTATATCATCTTGTTTTCATTTTACTAAGTTATTTACAATTATATCTTCCATTTTATTTGCATTTATGCTTTATATTTGATGTCAATTATGCACTTTATTTTAATATTTTTATATTTATTCATGCTTGTATAATTTTTATTTATTCTTTTTTTATCTTTATTTATTTTCATGTTTATTCATATTTATGTTTTTTTACACATTCCCGTTACATACATTTTAATATGGTTTGTTTATGTTACTTTGATTCTTTTATTGTATTATGAACCAAGTGTATTATTGTTATTATTATCATCATCATGTAAATGTCCTTTTTTTTTTCTTTCATTTATTTAAGTTTCTTTTTGTTATTACCTTTTTTTTTAAAGAGTTTTAGCTTTCCATTAACTTTAATCAATCTAATTGATTTTCTTATTTTATTACTATTTATTTTAAAAGAAGGAACTTTAGGTTATTTTTTTATCCTATAAATTTTGACATGAAGTTAGTTAAGTAGGGTTATATTTTAATGAAATCATAAGATTTTTGCATTTGAATTTAGGTTAGTCTTTAAAATAATATCTACCATCTATCCTAGAAAAATTATAAACAATATGTAGGACTTATTTTATTAGCGTTTTAAACTAATTTTAAATATCGTATAGGACAATTAATATATAAATATTCTTTAGGACTTTGTTCAAAATTAAAATTAAGGATTTTTGTAGGTGAATTATAAATCATGAGTAGATCTTTTTAGGTATCTTATTTTAGAAACTCTCTAAGAAAGCTAATAAATGTTATTTAAGACATTATTTTATGATTTTGATGAATTTAAACCTTAGATCAATAATTTTAAAGTAAAATAAATCATAAACCTGACATAGGATACTTTCGTAAAATCTTGATAGATTCAACGTCATTAATTAAATCTTTTAAAATAATAATAATAATAATAATAATAATAATAATAAAATATCGAATAAGTTGTAGATGAATTTTAATGTCTCTTAATTCATTGGTAATTTTTAGGTTTTTTTTAGGATTATAAAATAAAATTAATTTTAAGAATCGAAGATATTTTACTATAATTATTTAGATATCTTTAGGATTCTCGTTAAAAGTAGAAATCTCTAATTTAAGTTTTAAATTAGATAAGTTTGGTGAACACGTCTTAGTCAAGTTACAAGTAAATCGTAGGCATTTTTTAGAGTTTTTATTTAAGATTTCCATAGGATTTTAGCTTAGAATAAGACATTAATATGCTTAAATAAAAAAAATAGCTCTCAAGACACCGTAAGACTATTCTCAGATAGACATTGTGAGGGTGCTATAACCTTCCCCACATGTAATCATACTCTCGAACTCGAAATTTGGTGATGAGATCGAGTCTAAACTTTTAGGATTTTTCATAATATTAATTTTATACTTTTAGACGATAGGTGGCTAACCAACCTAGCCCTAATTGGTTAGTGGTGACTCTACATTAATTTAGGCCCTCTATGTCTAGCTTTGCTTACTAGGCCCCCAAACCCTTATGTAGGCAACATTATGACAATATCTATGCATGAATGTCAACCGAATGGACAAATTAAGCTCCTTTAATTTGCAACGTCCATGTATCTCTTCAATTTATGACATTCATGATTGCATGAATTCAGCCACTTGATACGAATGGTCATATGCACCAAATTAATGGCATGTATTGGAAGCTTCTTGAATACTCCTTTACGCATGCATTTGGTTTAATTGATAGAGCTTGGAAAGCCATGCATTGTCATTTGAACAGCCACTTGCACACATATAAATAGCATCAAACATGGCACAATTCCATTGCACAAATTCGGCTAAGACACAACCATCCTAAACTCTAGACTCACATGCTTATATAACTAGATGACAATATATTGTGGACACAAACACACACGCACATATGACATACTTACGGACAATGTCTCAAACACGCATATATGACATATATAACTAATTGACTAACAGGAAACAACTTATTAATGTCACATAACACATGCAAATAAAAATTTGTGGAGTAATTAAATGACAATTAACTTGACACCTAACATGTTAAACAACAAAACACGAAAATATCAAATAAAACACTCGTTTAATGAATCTCATTTTAGTTTTGGGCCCCTCGCGCTTGGGCTAATCTTGATTTTTTCTTGTAAAGTCACATGATGTGACCAAAATCACATCAGGAACGACATATTTTCGAATGGTGCAGTTTCTGTCAACGGTAACAATGATCGAATTGTGAGCATTATGAGTAAATGCTCCTCCTTGAACATGTTGTAGCAGATTCATTATCATCTGAATAATAACGAAAACTTATTAAAGTAAAATAAAATAAATTTGAACAAATTTGTAAGATAATTAATTGAAAAAATAATTAACTAGAATGATAGTCCCTGACAACGACGTCAAAAACTCAGAACGACGAAAATGTGCAAGTGTACACAATCGTGACAAGTAATAAAGTGATAAGTATAGAGAATCATCTTCAAAGGGATCGGATAAGCAATTCTTTGTGAAAACTTAGACTTAAGCAAATTGGTGAGAAAAATTAATTTCAAAAGGAATGAGCAATTATCTAAACTATAATTAACTAAGTACCAAATGAAATTAAAGTTGTAAACTGTTGAGAATATTTGATAACATTAAATAGTATCTTTAGAGATTATAGTTGATTTTTAGATATGCTAATTAAGAGATATTATTCTATTTAAGATATATTATTTTCTTAGTTGATTCAATGCAAAATTGATACTTTCCATCCTAGTCTTATTTTTAACTCTCACTGCCCCTATCATTAGAGTCAGCATCCACTCACCAATGAAACCCCGAGATTCAGTGACCAAAAGACTCACGAGTGGGCCTCACTCACCATAGCAATCTTCTGCCTCTTCGTTTCACGTACCGCGCGTGGCCTTCACCTACTGTTGCTATGTTTTTTCGACATCGTCACTGTGCTCTCTACTCTCTTCCGGTCATTCTCCTTTAAGTGGTGGTGTTTTTTTTGTGTGAGATCTATTTGGTTTTTCTTGTGAGTGGTTTTTTGTGCAAGAAGATATTTTGTTTTTTGAGGTTTAATTGTTTTTTTCCAGCATTATGTCTAAGGACGAGAAGCTTGTGATTCTAACGGATAATTCCTAGTTGTAAATAGCCCTGTGAAGCTTGATAGACATAATTACCTTGCTTAGTCAAGGTCTTACTTGTCGTTTATCAAGGTTCATGGTTTGCACGGATACATCATCGATAAAAAGTCGAAACCTGAGCTCACTGATTCAACTTTTAGTCAGTGGGATTCAGCGAACTCTCTTGTTATGGTATGACTTATCTGTAACCTCCTTTATCGGCCTAGAAGATATGGTTGGATCCAGAAGGTCACAGTTATAATTTCCCCTCAGTGAAACCACTTAAAACATAAAAATTATATTTTGCAAAAAATGTAACAGTAAAATAAATCATCTTCCATTAGTGTAAAGAATCTAAAAGGTTTATAAATCTGAACGTATTAATGTTTAATAAAATAATCTGGTTCAAAACTAAAGATGCAAGTAAAAAAATATATCCAAAATATCAAAATCCCAAATTAAGTTTACATCACAATCCCAAATACTATGACAACAAAATAGTATGTAAAACCCCAAAAATAGTCCATACTAATTGATAAAACAAAAGTATAAAAACCATGAGATCTCCTAAGTACCTAGTCGCCTAAGTCTAAGATATCTGTAAAAGGAACTAAAGGGGAATGAGCTAAAGAGCCCAGTATGTCTCTAAAGTGCAAGCAACCACAAATACAGTATTACAGTCATTTCTCAGAACATTTTAAATAAGAACACAACATGTTGCAACTCAAATGCAATAGAATCACAAGCACAATGCAATACACCCAATCTCCAGCACACTAACACAGTGGAGAGGTTCCCCAGAAATCCTCCCCATCCAATCATCACTAATTGCAATGTAGTTTTAGTATCAACCGTTTGAAGGGGTGATAACCACGTCTTCCATCGTACAACCCAACCCAGGTACGCATAATAGCATGATGTTACATGTATCTCAATCTCAACACAGTCTCATGATATTAAATAAGAGTACACAACACATTAATTATGACATATAGCATTTCCATAATCTGATAATATGCATGGAATATCAACATGCTATAAATCATCACAACTTAAAATCACACAGATAACACAACATAGAACAATATCACACAAGGTGTAGAACACCGTCACACATCAAAATGTAGCATAGACAGAAACACACAACAAATATGTAGCACAGTAAGAAACACACCTCAAATCGACAGAAGCTCTAACATCGTGGAGAACGCCTCCCACACTCAGATCTAACACCGGGTCTAGCTGAATTAGAACCTACAAGGATAAACTCTATATTCAATTCTATCACTATGCCACTTACTAACACAACACTAATCTGAATATTAAATACTCTCGTGTAACTATCGAAGCCTGTGCAGGGGCAGTCTGCAGAGGTAGAGGAGGAGGAGATAACTTGTCAGCTTAAGAGTCGTGATCATCTAAACACAAAATAACCTAAGTCAAATCCCATATTCATCTTTCTTAAAAAAATTACTAAGTAAAAATTAATTGTGAATAGTAAAATGGGGCTTTCAGGTTCGAATTTGACGAAATGGGCTACGAATTCGGAATCAAGACATCTAAAAACATCCAGTCAAGGTTGTTCAAAAAAATCAATAGTCAAAGTCAATGGTCAACAGTTCGAGTTAACGGTTCGGTCAACGGGTCGGGTCATGGGTCCATGGTTTGGGTCTTAGTTAGGTCACAAATTGGGCTCACGAAAACAGGCTTAAGGTTTTGGCTTATTGGGCTTCTGTTTAGGTCTCACACACACTTAGGTCAAACTTGGTTTGGGCATTGGTTTTAGGCTAAAGGTTGGGTCATAAAACTGGGACTGGTTTTGGGTTGTTTAAACGGCCCAATCCCTAACCCCATCTGTAACAGCCTATTTTTCAGTGGTGTCGAAAACAGTAGTTTAGGAACCACAAAAATCGATGGAAAATTTTTTATAATGAGTGTTTAAATTAAATAAGTCAATAATAATTTTATATGGAATTTTGAATTGACGAATTTTGATTTTTGAATTAAAAGTTAGTAAGTGGTTTGGTTCAAAAGTTAAGTGGTTTTAGAAAATGAGGTATCGGGACCTCATTTTTGAAATTAAGTGCCGTAAATATTTTTATCAAATATTTACAGAGTCTTATTATATGTGAATTGAAGTTCGGTTGGATAATTTTGATGATTAATTGCTTAATTAAGGAAAAATGAGTAAATTGTAAAAGAGGTAAAAGTTGATTGCTATTGATTAAAAATAAAAGGGACCAAAGTGGAATTACACCTTGGTCAAAAAGTCCAAGCGGTGGTGGATATGATTACCATCCACTAACTTTTGGGTTATTTATTCATTAAGTCCTAATTAGTTGAGGACTAAATTGGAAACAAGTTTGTTTTATTAAAATTTAATATAATTGAAGGACCAATTATGAAATTGGACCCTCTTTAAATGGCATAATAATAGAAATGATGTGAAACTCTTTAGATTTTGATAAATTGCATTTAAATCCTAATTAAATGAGAATTTACTAATTAGTCTATTTTAGTATGACCGAGAATGGTGGTTTCGAGGCTATAAATTATATATGTTAGATTACAAATATTAATTATTTAATATTTACGAGGTCATTAGTATGATATTAAATTTTAGTTATGAAATTTTGTTGATTAGATAATTAATTAAGTAAAAAGGATTAAATCATAAAAGGTGCAAAAGTTGATTTCTATTAATTAAAAGGTAAGTTAAAGTCCTTAAGGGGTAATTAGACCATTCATATTATGAGTGGATGGTCTTGACCATTTTTGGTTGGAATTTAAGAGAATTTTAAAAGGGTAATTTTGTAATTTCATGAGAAATTAATTAAATTAAAAGGTAAAGGGTTGTAAATTCAATTTCTTTTCTTCTTTTCTTCTTTTCTTCTTCTTCAAGCCGAAACACCATGGAAGGGAGAAGGCTTATTCGGCTAAGCTAGGGTTTGTTGTTTTGGAAGGTAAATCTTACCCGTTTTTACTAATTTTTATGTTTTTGAGTCTGTATTAGCTTAATCTAGCTAGTTCAAGGACTAATTTGTGATTACGTCAACTGTTATAAATATTTCCATTGATGAATAAGCTTGTTCTTGAAAGATTATGGAAGATTTATAAGCTTAGTTGTTAGATTTGATTATTTTGTAAAGTAGTTTTTGATGATTTTAATGTTTAAGGACTAAAATGTTAAAGTGATAGTTTTGCAAGGACTAAAGGTGAAATAATTGCAAAAGTGTCTGTATTTAAGTACTATAGTATTCAGCTAAACTTGATTTTGTTTAAAAATGGTTAATTTGCAAGTTTGATGGTAAAGGACTAAATTGAATAAAAGGAAAGTATTAGGGGTAAAATTGTAATTTTCCAAAAAGGGCCAAATTGTGTTAAATGCTTTGATTATGTGTTTTAATATGAAATCTGGATGAATTGTTGAATTAGATTACGATCGTGCCACGGATCACGGAAAAGGGAAATTAGCAGAATAGTCCCTAAAGTTTAGCCAAACTGTAATTTCATATTGTAAGTTCGTACTATTAACTTTCAAATTTGATATTTGCAATTATATAATTATTTTGAATATTTTCTAATGGCGGATTGAGACTGAAGGCTTGAGGAGTAATCTGATTCTGGCTCAAAAGAGCATTATTCTGATTCTGGCTCAAAAGAGCATTATTCTGATTCTGGGCTCGTAAGAGCTAACCATTCTGGGCTCATAAGAGCTAACCATTCAGGACTCGTAAGAGCTAACAATTCTGGGCTCGTGTGAGCTAAGTTGTCTATGTTCGTAATGAGTTAAAAATCTGGAGAACTGAAAGAGAATAAGCTCGTTATTGTGTACATGATTACGAATACATACTCGTTATTATCTTTTAACTGATTTTTCTACTCTGTAAGGAAATGATATTCGCGAACTTACTAAGCTTAATAAGCTTACTCGTGAATCTATTGTTGTTTTGTAGATACATTTTCTTGTCTAAAGATCGGATCATCTCAAGGAAATCACACTATTGCGGAGCTCGAATGGTAGAATTTACATCACTTGGTCTTATGGCATGTACTAGGATGATATTAACTTTAATGTTGAACTAAAGATGTTGAAAACTTGTCATTTTGATCGTGTAAATGCATGAAGTACAACTTAATTGTTTAAGCTTATGATGTTTGTAAAGACTTAGAAGTTATGTATGTAGTGTGATGATTCAATGCATAACTTGTGTTTGATATGTTAAACTAGTGTCTTGGCATAATTCTTGAGATTTTGCATACTTGTTTCGATAAAACATATGCAGGTATCGATAGAAGTACAGGGTAGGAGAGAGGTTGTTCTCTGACTTGGGTTGTATCGGTAGTTGAATTACAAGTATCGGTAATTTTTAGTACTAATGTATAGGTAGTTGAATTACAAGTATCGGTAGTTTTTAGTACTGATGTATCGGTAGAAGTTGCAGGGTGAGAGTTTTTACTCTTTATAGTTTTTGGTATCGGTAGTTGCATAATTTGTACTAGTAGAAGTCTCCTAAAATGTTGGAAATGCTATTTTTACCCTTGATGAGATTGTGTTATGATTGAATATTTTTTAAAATCTGAGAGGTGAATTTTGTATTGAATAAAGATTAAAATATTTGGATATTTTAAAAGATGAACAGTATTAAATGAATAGAAACACTGAAATCCTAAGCGGTGACGATGTTCGGGATTTGGGTGTTACACCATCAGCAGCCAAAACCTAAGGTTTTCACACACCATTGACGACGCCGTCCTTAGCACCACGACGGAGTGGCGCATGCCCGTCGGTGATAGAACAAAAGAGCCATGAACCATAATGGCTCCTACACGAGACTTACCATGCCAAGAACGGCGGTGAATCGATAGAGTAATGGAGGAGAGAAAATCAGAAAGGAGGAGTCGAACGGTCCTAATGTCGTTTTCTCACAAACGAAAGCCGACGAGGGAAGTTTGAAATGGGGGTTTTTTTCGCATGAGGATGAAGAGCACAATGGTGGCGGTGGTGCGAGCACGGATGGAGAAGAGCGGTGATCGGGGCTTGGCTGAAAACATGGAAGAGAGGGTGAAGAGAGGATTTCAAGAGAGGGGAAAAAGAAGAAAAAATAAAAAGAAGATGAAGGGTTTTGATTTAGGATTAAAATTAGGGTTAAAACCCAATAAAAAGGGTAAATTTGTGCAAAGGGCTCTAAAAACTGACAATTTTCAAATTGGCCCCCAAACTTTACCCACTTCATAATTTAGTCCTAAAAATCCCAATTTACCCACAAAATTTTAACTAAAACTCAAATTAGACCCCAAACTTTACTAAAATTTCAATTTAGCCCTTAAGTTTCACTAAAATTTCAATTTAGTCCTTAATTTGATTTTAGGGTTGTTACATTATCAACTCTATGCAACCCCATATTTCCAAAACTTATTTGCTGCTTGATATTGCAAAAAAGATTTGGAATATTGTTACTCTCACCTACTCTCGTGTTGGGAATTATGCGCAAATTGTTTAGATTCATAAAAAGGTCCACGGTACAAAATAGGGGGAGCTAACAATTTCTTAATATTTTTCTGAATTAAATGTGTTGTGGCTCGATCAAGTGCAGAGGCTGAATATAGGGCCATGGCTTAAGGTGTTTGTGAGCTTTTATGGCTACAAAAGGTATTGGAAGAGCTAAAGTTGTTGAACGAAAATGAATCAACCTTGTACTGTGACAACAAGGTGGCCATCAACATAGCTCAAAATCCAGTACATTGTGATAAAACCAAGCACATCAAAATAGATCATCATTTTTTCAAGGAAAAAGTAGCCAGTGGTGCCTTAAGTCTATCTTATCTAGCATCCGAAAAAGTAGTTGGCTGATGTTTTTACTAAAGGGCTCAGTTGTAAGACTTATCATAATCTTTTTTGGAAGTTAGGCATGTGAGACATTAATGCACTAACTTGAGAGAGAGTGTTGAGAATATTTGATAGCATTAAATAGTATCTTTAGAGATTATAGCTGATTTTTAGAGATTTTGATTAATAGATATTATTTTCTTAGTTGATTCAATGCTACATGTATATATATTGGACATATTTCTAAGAAATATAGATTTTGAAAGAGTTTTTTCTTCAATTCATTTGAGTATTCATCTCTAATTTCATAATGATTCATCCCTAATTTCAACATAAACACAAGGCAAAAGCAATATTTGAAAGAGTTTAATTAATATGATATAAATGTGTTAGATTAATCTTATTCAAAATTAACTTAGAATTATTAAA
Source organism: Gossypioides kirkii (assembly GCA_005610355.1). Classification (NCBI taxonomy): domain Eukaryota; kingdom Viridiplantae; phylum Streptophyta; class Magnoliopsida; order Malvales; family Malvaceae; genus Gossypioides; species Gossypioides kirkii. The sequence continues at coordinate 39,085,820 of CP032247.1, read as the reverse complement.
ACAATGTTCATGATGTTACGAATAATTTCATGGCAACTTGATTCTTTGTTAACCGATGTAGTCCTACGTATTAAATTATTAAACCTCTCTAACATATGTCTATGTTAAATTAATTAAATAATTTTCATAAGCAAACATAAGAGATAGTGAAGTAACAATATATTTCTATGCTGAAACAAAGTTAATCACATCAAACTTTAGGTTATGTAAGGCAATAATATCTGTCAATACTATCACTCATTTAATCTAATTTATCTTAAAAAGATTAAACATGCATCATTTAGATAGTGTGTCAATTAATTATAATTTCAATATAATTAAATAATTAAATAATTTACCATCTCACAATTATAATGCAAGAATAACATAAACATGCTTTTATCTAAATGAACAATTAACCAAGGCCTAAAACATCAAAAGATAATTTCAATAATTTAAACAGACAGAATGTGATCAATCTAACACAAACACAATTTAAGTCATTTTAATTAAATTGGAAGCATCAAAACAGCTAGCAAACATGTCCATAATCTCAAAACAAATTAAAAAGAAAAAAGAGAAAGGAGCTAGAAGATAAATCCAATGTTTCTCCGTAGTCAGAGTAGTAAGCGTCCCCTTTCTTCCTTTTGCTTTGTTCTACCAACTAGAGCCCTCCAAGATGCTGAATGTTGTTGCTCCAAGGACTTGCAAAACTCTTTTTTTTTTCAAGAGGGGAGCAATTGAAAATGGGAAAGGGAAAATAAGAGAGTAAATGGGAAAGGAGAGAATGAGAGAAATGGATGAGACGTGAGTGAATTGATTGCTTTTGAAAGGACATGAGGGTGGCTATTTATAATAGCATAAGACGGCTAAAAATAACATGGGAGAGCCTTGATTTTCTCTTCCCATGTGGTCGGCCATGAATTGAGAAGAGAGGGGTTGAATGGCTTTGCTAAATTTAGCTAGGTGCTTGAATTTGGAACGCTTGAAAAATGGAGGGTTGGAACGGCTTTGTGCAGAAGTTTAGGGTCTGTTTTATAATTTGTTAAATTAAGCTTTATTTGATAAAATATTTTGATATAATAAATTAAAATGTTTTAGAATATAAGTTAAAATTGACAAAGTAGTTTTTCAATTTAAAGTCTAAGAGATAAATTTTTTAATTCTTATATTAAACTCTTAGAAAATTTTGAAACAATTTTAAAATCAAGTTAAAATTATTTTAGACAAGTCAAAATAATTTCAACCAAGTCAAAATCATTTTAACACATCAAAATGTTTTTCAAACAAGTCAAAATAGCTTTAGGCCAAAAAGTATCGATACTTTTTTGGCCAAGTATCGATAATTCTTGAAATATTGATAACATTAAAAATATCGAGACCAAACTTGCATTCTATTTAGACAAAGCCTGAAAAATATCGATACCATTTTATAGGTATCAATAATTTCTGAAAAAGATTGGTACCCTTGCTTAAAAACGATACCAAATGGGTATTTTGTTTTTCACAAATCCTAGGAAGTATCGATTTTGATATCGGTTTAAAAGGTACTACTGGTCACTGAATTTAGCATTTATGACAAAAAAATATCTCTCGAAACCATTTTTCTGAAAAAAGTCTCGGCTTATTTTTAGAAAAAGAAAATGGAGTCGCCACCAATATTTTTTAATAGGTGTGATTGGATCACCTTTTAAATTTTTAAAATCATTAAAATAACACTTTTGGTCTTTGAAACCATAAAACGGGTTCGGGAGTCGATTATGCGTGAGGAAGGATTAGCACCCTCACATGCCCAAAATGAGTACCTAATCGATTATTTAACATCTTAATTGTAGAAAATAAAAAAACTTGAGAAAAATTTAAATTGCGATCTCTAAATGCATAAATGACATGTTTCAATGTTGTTTAAAAAAACTAAATTTTACGAAGAAAGCTTGTTATTTCGAGTTAATCAAGAAAATAAGTCACATTCAGTAAGTTAGGACACAACAATTCAAATTTTTGAAAATAACGATCTAATTATTATCCCAAAATCTTCTATATTTTAATTTTTTAAATAGTGTATTCAATGATCTCGGTTCAAAGAGAAAAACACACCAAGTGAGTTAGGACATGATTTTCTCAAATTCTCGAAATACAGAATATTGCCTCGATTTTTGAAAACAATTTATATATTTTAAAACATGTCATGCAAAAATAAATGAAATATTATACAAAAATGAATAAGCATATACATAATTTATAATGACAAAATAAAAGCATGCAATACAATTAATAACAATTAAAAACACAATAAAATAAAATAACATAATCATGGTAATAATAGCAATAGATATTAATTAATTAGGAATATAAATAGCAATAAATATAAGAAATACATTATGGGAAAATTTTAAAATAGTCAAGTCAAAGACACAATAAAACATGTAATTAATTTAAAGATAAAATATGGCATGCAAATAAATAAAAATATCAATAAAGGTAAAAAAATTAAATAAATAATAAATAATAATAAATTAAATAAAAATTAAATGCTGAAATAAACGAATAAATATAAAGAATAAAAATGATCGGGATTAGACATGAGAATACATGACAAATAAATAAACAAAAAATCAATAAATTAAATGTCAAAATAAACAACTAAATAAAAATAATAATAAAAAAGAAGATAAACTCCGATGAACTCTGAGCAAACTCGAAAGAAGCCATGGGTCTCACATACCCGGAGGAGGCCAAAGACGAATTAACATCAAAAAGTAAAAAAAAACTAGATCCGTATTTTTTTTTAGTTTCAAAAGAAAAAAAAAGGAAAAATACAAATACAAATCAATACTTCAATATTTGCTTTGAATGTTGTATAAAAAAATCTCTCAATCTTATTCTAAAAATATTCCTCTCTATTACATTTGATTTCGTGTTTTTATAACTCAAAATTTACATCTTTTTGTGATTTTTCCTTCCCTTTTTTGCAGACTTGCAAATCTTCAAGATTTCAAGGCAAGGGCAATGGTGGCCAAGTATCCAAGGGCACCTTTTTTTATTTTTGGACTTTGTAAAAGTTTGGATTTAAAAGCCCGGACGAAATTGGGTTGTAACAACTGCCCCTCTTTGCTCATTGTCGTGTAACGGGAATGGAGCAAAGACTCAAAGGAAGACCAATTTTGTCCGATCTTTCAGCCTCCGGTGCTTCTTTGTTCTTTCGTCTCTTTGGATTCTACTCCACTGTATTTGCTTCACTATCATTTTAGGAAGATAAGATCTAGTTGCATAGCTTCATCTTGATCCATTGCAACTTCAAGGAGATAAGGTTTGCTATTGTAGTTTCATTTTGAACCATTGAAACTTCAAAATGACTGTTGTTTGATTCTCTTCACTCCAACTTCAGGAAGATAGGATCTGTTTTCATAAATTCAATCTGACCCACTACAACTTCAAGGTATAGGATTTGGTGTTGTAACTTCAATCTGTCCCTTTGGGTTTAGGCGTAAAAGATTGGATGTGGCTTCAATCTGCCTTTTTGGATTTAGGGGTAAAAGATTGGATGGTGGCTTCAATATGTCCCTCTAGATTTAAGGGTAAAAGATTAGATGTGACTTCAATATGCCCCTTTAGATTAGGGGTAAAAGATTAGATGGTGGCTTTAATCTGCCCCTCTAGATATAGGGGTAAAAGATTGGATGGTGGCCTCAATTTACCCATTTGAATTTCGGGGTAAAAGATTGGATGATGGCTTCAATCTGCCCCTCTGGATTAGGGGTAAAAGATTGGATGGTGGCTTCAATCTGCCCCTCTAGATTTAGGTGTGAAAGATTGGATGGTAACTTCAATCTGTCCCTCTGGATTAGGGGTAAAACATTAGATAGTGGCTTCAATCTGTCCCTCTGGATTAGGGGTAAAACATTGGATTGTGGCTTCAATTTGCCCCTCTAGATTTAGGGGTAAAAGATTAGATGGTGGCTTCAATCTGCCCCTCACAATTAGGGGTAAAATATTGGATGGTGTCTTCAATCTGCCTTTCTGGATTTAAGGGTATAAGATTGGATGTGGTAGCTTCAATCTTCTATCTGGATTTAGGGGTATAAGATTAGATGTGGTAGCTTCAATCTGACCCTTTGAATTTTGGGGTATAAGATTGGATATGGTAGTTTCAATCCGACCCTTTAGATTTAGAGGTATAAGATTGGATGTGTTAGCTTCACTTCATTGCACTGCAACTTCAATGGAGATTGAGATCTACTACTTGTTTTACTCCGCCCTTCTGCAATTTTACGGGTATAGGAGTTGTTGTTTTGTCACGCCATTCTCTAAGGATATGACCTATAGAATTTGTCTTGTGAGCCTCTATCTAGGCCATGTAATTGGGATGTCATGATTTGAATTAATCAAATGCTTCATCTAAATGTGCATGAATGATATTGATATGCATGCAAAGAATGATTTTCTGTTTTGGTCCTTAGATCCACATTGTTCATCATTCGCCTAAGTCCATCACTAATATGTCACCATGTCTTCTTTTCAAGTCTGGTGTCCTCAATATGAAATCTAAAAAGCTAGTCATACTCTGAGCTACCTGTTTTAAGGTCCTTTCGACCCTCGGATTTGGTTATTTCCAACTGGTAGTCCTGTTTTAGATCCTTGTACTATTTAGAAATTTTCCAAAGCAATATGCAGAAATCCTTTTGTACCTTATATTTTATAGTCCACTAACCGTTATTTCAATGCAAAGAATGTCTTGAACAGGGTTATGAAACATGAATAAAATTGAGGTTATTGAAGACATAAATGAGAATGAATGATATCAACATTGATCAAAAAGTGGGTTTGATAAGTACTGGCCAAAGATTACAAACAATGGTCAAAAATAACAAATGTCGGTCAAAAAGTGGCAATCATCAATCAAAAGTTGCTAAAGTGAGCAAAAAGGAATACAACTAGATGCCCTAGAAATCAACGTATGAGTTTCTTCGAGCAAACTTGATGAGGACCATTTTGAGCCTGATGTTTACCCATGGAAACTGTTGTACTTTGTCGATGCCCAAGATGCAACGTCTCTTCATCCTGTCACTTTTAAGAGAGAAGACCATCTTATGCCCAATCTTTGATCCAAATTTGAGCCGCCCTTTACGGGTTTTGACTCAAATCTCTTTAGGCTTCGAGACGCCCTTTGCGAGTTTTCATCTCGGCCCCTCTTATTTTTTTGCTAGTTTGAGCTGCCCTTTCAGGTTTTCAACTTAAACCCTTTCTTTTTTTAGGTGAAGTATTTCTTTACTAAATCTGAGTTCACAATGTTTGACAGATCCTTGCTATCCATCTCAGCTAGAATTAAAGATTCTCCAGAAAAGGCTTTCTTTACCACATATGGGTCTTCCCAATTTGGCATCTATTTCCCTTGGAAGTCCTTTTGTATAGGAAGAATCTTTTTCAAAACTAGATCTCCCTCATGGACTTCCCTAGGATGAACCTTTTTGTCATAAGCCCGCATCATTCGCTTTTGGTACATCTAACCGTGACGGATAGATTTCAACCTCTTTTCCTCAATCAGGTTTAGTTGGTCACATCTTAACTGGATCCATTCTGCTTCATCTAACTTTACTTCTGATAAGACTCGGAGGGAAGGAATCTCGACTTCAATAGGTAGAACTACCTCCATTCCATATACTAATGAAAAGGTGTTGCCCTAGTAAAAGTTCTGACAGACGTTCTATAGGTGTAGAGAGCAAATGGTAACTTCTCATGCCAATCTTTGTAGGTCTTTGTCACTTTCCCAACGATCTTCTTGATGTTCTTATTAGCTGCCTCCACTGCCCTATTCATTTTCGGGCATTACAGTGCTAAATTATGATGCTTGATCTTGAACTGACTGCAAACCTCTGCTATCGTTCTATTGTTCAAGTTCAAAGCATTGTCGGATATGATCTTTTCTGGCATTCCATACTGACATATGATTTCTTTTTTTAAGAATTTGTTGACCGCTAATTTCGTAACATTAGCGTAGGAAGCAACTTCTACCTATTTTGTGAAGTAATCAATGACAACAAAAATGAATCTATACTCGTTAGAACCCTTCAGTGAGATTGACCCAATGACATCCATGCCCCACATAGAAAAAGGCCATGGGGAAGTCATAACATGAAGGTGTGAAGGAGGTACATGAATTTTGTCCCCATAGATCTGACATTTGTGACATCTCTTAGCATATCTAATGCAATCTCTTTCCATGGTTGACCAATAATATCTGAATCTCATAATCTACCTGGCCAATGTAAATCCATTGGCATGTGTTCCACAAACGCCCTCATGGACTTCTTCTAGAATTTTCTGAGCCTCAACAGCATCGACACATCTCAATAAAACTTGATCCTTCCTCCTTTTGTACAGAATATCCCCATCAAGGTCGTAATCAATAGCAAGCCTTCTCAACATCCTTTTATCGTTCTCAGTGGCTTGCTTAGGGTATTTGCGGTCTTTTATGTATTGCAATATTTTTTGGTACTAAGGATGATTATCTTTTTCTTCCCCTTCAATGTTGTAGAAATGAGCTGGAACCTCATAGATGCTCATTTGAATGGGCTTCATATTTTCTTGTTTATTTACCCTAATCATGGAGGCAAGGGTAGAAAAAGCATCAGCCATTTGATTTTCAGCTCGCGGGAGGTAATGGAAGGTGATGCCCTCAAATTCTTTAATTAACTCGAGAATCAACTTTCGATAATCAATCAACTTAGAGTCTTAGAGTCTCTCATTTCTCATTTACCCTTGAGTTGATAAATTACCAATACAGAATCTCCATACACCTCCAGAACCTGGATCTTGCATTCTATAGCTGTACGGAGACCCATGACACATGCATCATATTCCGCCATGTTATTTGTGCAATTGAAGTCAAGTTTGCTTGTGAGATGGCAATGATCTCCTTCTAGGGATACCAAATTCGCCTCAATTCCTTAACCAGTGGCATTTGAAGTGCCATTAAAATTCATTTTCCATGGATGCCCTTTTAAAATTTCTTTTTCTGTGGTTGCAGCATACATTAGATCTTCATTTGGGAAATTGTAATCTAATGGCTCATAGTCCTCAAGAGTTCTGCTGGCTAGAAAATCAGCTATTGCACTCCCTTTTATCGCCTTCTGATTCACATAGACTATGTCAAATTCAGAGAGTAGCATTCGCCATCTAGTTATTCTTCCATTTAATGCAATCGACCCCATCATGAACTTAAGAGGATCCAATTTTAAAATCAACCAAGTTGTATGGTATAACATGTAATGCCTCAACCTTTGAGAAGTCCAGACCAGAGCGCAACATAGTTTATCAATTGGCAAATATCTTATCTCGCATTTAGTGAACTTCTTGCTGAGATAATAGATTGTTCTTTCTTTCTTTCTTGACTCATCATGTTGGCCTAGTATGCATCCCATAAAATTTTCGAATACAACTAAGTATAGGATTAAAGGTTTATCTGGATTCGGTGGCATCAAAACTGGAGCATTGGACAAGTAATGTTTAACTTTTTCAAAAGTTTTTTGGCATTCATCATCCCACACTCTTGGGTTATGCTTTTTGAGAAGACGGAAGATAGGATCACATTTTTTTGTCAGTTGTGAGATGAACCGAGTGATGTAATTTAGTTTCCCTAGGAACCCTCGAACTTCCTTTTGACTACATGGCAATGGTAATTCTTGTATAGTTCTGGCTTTATCAGGATCGAACTTAATTCCTCTTCTACTGACCACAAAGCCTAACAACTTGCCTGAAGTAGCCCCAAAAGTTCATTTGCTTGGGTTCAACTTCAACTGGAACTTTCTCAATCTCAAGAATAATTTTCTTAAAACCTTCACATGTTCTTCTCTTGTTTGAGACTTTGTGATCATATCGTTGACATAGACTTCAATCTCCTTGTGCATCATATCATGGAATAGAATTACCATAGCCCTTTGATATGTTGCACCTATATTCTTTAATCCATATGGCATGACTTTGTAGCAAAAGGTTCCCCACATGGTAACGAATATGGTTTTATCCATATCCTCAGGATGCATCTTTATCTGATTATACCCGAAAAAACCATCCATAAAGGAGAACAAAGAATGACCTGTTATGTTGTCCACCAATGAGTCAATATGAGGTAGAGGGAAATTGTCTTTCCGGCTAGCTTTGTTTAAGTCCCTATAATCCAGGCACATTCGTACCTTCCCATCTTTCTTAGGAACTAGCCCCATGTTGGCTACTCATTCTAATTATTTAACCACTTGTAATAGTACCTTAGACCTTATTCTTCGAAGCTTCTGTTGGATCGATTTGCATTCTTCTCTTATGGGGAGCTTGTGTACCACAATATCAGTACTTGGACCAGACATGTCTTGATATGACCCTGCAAATACATCTTTGAACTCTTGAAGCAATTCAATGAGATCTCGCCTTGTTTCTACAGATACAGGTTCCAATCTTCACCTCTCTTTTTCCAATTTTGTACCTTAAACTCATAACTTCTATTAATTCTTTGTAAGGTAGGATCTATTTCTCGTCTTGCTCAACCATCCATAGTAGATCAGGAGATAAATTACAATCTTGAGCATCTTCGAAATCCTGAGATTCTTTTGAACACACATCCTGCTGAAAATGAGGCTCTAGGTCGGCAACAATGTAACTCATATAATTTATATCAAGGGATCCAACATATGAACATAAAGGGATCCAAAGAACAAATGAATTTAGGATTTATTGATTATGGTATGAAATAAATGGATGAACAAAATGCATCGTTTTTATTGAAATAACATATAGTGGTCATGTGTCCTTTACAAAAGGATCCCTATTACTCTCTAGCTTAAAGCAACAAGGGTGTTCTGAATATTAATCTGAAAAAGTCCTAAAAACTATAGGGAGCTCTTTCACAGTCCAGTTGTCCAAAAACACTTCCAAGGATGTAGGGATGAATTCTTGATAGGTTCTCTTCTCCATTCCCCTTTTCGGATATGGTTTTAACGCTCAAAATTTTTTCAACATTCCCCCTATTATCTTGATTATCTTGCTTTCTCTCAATTTTCATTTAGAGTTGATAACACTCCCTTTGGCACGAATGTTTTAGATATGTGAGGATTTTTATTTTTTATTATTTTTATTATTTTTTCATTATTATTTTTTTATGAAATTTAATGTATGTAACGAAATGCAATGCAAATGAATGTATGTATGCATATGCAAGAAAGGTATTGATTCTTAGTAACTTTACTAGAAAACGAATTTCTTTACATAAGATAATTACATATAAAGCCTTGCCCTAATGCTCAGAGTCTTAATCTTTTGAAGGAGCCATGCTAACTTTTGGCCCTTATCAGACTCTGATTCGTGCTTTAAGCTCAAAACATTGGCTTGAACAGCTAACGTCTGCAAGTATTCTGCCACTTCTCTTACTTGAGTCAATGCTTCACCTATGACATAGTCTCGATCTCTGACTTGCCTCTAAGAGTGTTGAAGTCGCCTATCACTTGTCTATAAGGTTCTTTCGAGGAACTCGATCCGGATCTCGTAATTTTGCAAAGAAGCTTCAATTTCTTCTACTCTCTTCTTCAACTCCTTATTCTCAGCTTGGCTTGCCCTCAATTCTATCATAGAGTTACGACCGCAATGCCTATGCAAAGACTCCTCTAACTCAACTATTCAGGCCCTCAACTCAGCTTTCTCTACCTAACTTTCCAACAGCTTACTCTTTATGGCATCTTCTTGGACTTGAGCATCTTGAAACTTTCTCCTCTACTATTCCACTTGAATCCTTTCCTCTTGGATTTCTTGTTGCCACTATTTTTATGTCTTACGCAACCCAGTGGTTCTCATCGATAAATGGAGCTTCTTGTGGTCTTCCTTCAAACTATCCAAGTCCTCTTACGCCTTATTCTTTCCTTTCCTTAGCTTCTCTACCTCTAACCTTTGGATGTCAATATCTAATCTCAGTTGCATCTTTTCTTCTTCCAGCATCTCTATCTTCTTTCCTAACTCAGAACACTTTTTCTCAAAATCTTGCTTTTTGAGCACTAATTCTGATGGAACTACCTACAAATGCTCTTGAACTGGGCAGACATTTTTCTGGATTAGGCACGGGAATGCTGTCATTGGTTCTCTTATTCCTCCACTCATCATACTCCGGGGTTACTATTGGTTTTACAGCAAACATCTTCATTCTGTGAACTTGATTCCAAGCATTTGATATCTCTCGAACCTTCTTCTTGTTGTTCTCACCCTTATATGAAAACTCGCACTAAGCCAAATCCTGTGTCGCTGGGATGAACTGCCTTCATCTATACCATCTCATCACTAACAAAGGAACATATCCTACAGCTCCCCATATCCCAAGTAATGGTACCTGATGGTATTACAAACGACATATATTTTCTCCCTAATTTAGTGCTTTTATTGTCTCTTTTGTATCTCATTTAGCATGCATCATAAGCATTTTATAATCAGTTTTCATATTTTCTAATACATTGCTAGTTAGTTTAAATTCTTATTATTTTTATCTATTTTTGTACTAATGTCGACGCAAGTAGTTGGTATATTGCATCTTAAGATTGCCAGCACAGGAGCTCAGTTCAGAAGATCAACATTGACAGAATGCAGCCACAAGATCAACTTGGAATTACGACCAGCAATGTCGACGCATTGAAGTTGAACCTCAAATGAGTAGAGTTAAGCTGAATTTACACTGGAAGCACCAGTACAGGAATATCACAGATGTCGCTGCAATTACAATATCAGATTGCGTCTAACAGTACAGCGACAACCTGCAGATCTCTAAAGAAAACATGTAATCTGTGTGAGTGCACAGCTGTACTCTAACTAACTTTGATAGCTGCAAAAATTTAAATCTGAATCTGAGAATGAAGGTTGAAATATGCAATTATTTAGAGGCTATAAATAGACGAAAAAATGAGGAAAAGAATCATAAAGAGCAAGGGGATTAAATTCCAAAAATTCTATGTGAATCAAAGATTTGAGCTGGAATTCGGGGAGCTGATGAATCAAGTCTGCAACTACTTCTAACAGAGGTGCTTGATGCCGAGCAAGAGGAACAAGTAAAGAGTAGGCCTAGTAGTCTAGAGATAGTAAGCTTCGTTGTACTCTTTATTTCTTCTTAAACGATGATGGATTCTGTTGATATTAAATGAATACGACAATATCTTTTAATATTATATCATTTTGATTCTTACTTTACATTGCTTATCCGCTTATTCTTGGATTTAATCGCTCTAAACACAAGTGAAATTGCAGTACATCGACATCGAGAGATGCGGTGATAGGTTAGATTAACAAGTGGGTTAGGCGAGAGCTGCTTAGGACTGGGACAAACTCCAGTTACTTGTTCTTGGATACACATCATTGCTCACACCGAGAGGTGGAGTAGTGTATTTGAGTCGGGATTAAGTAGGGAGCTATTGTGGGTAAGAACTCGAAGGGACTTCTTTGCTGCGACAATTCATCTATATCCTACCTTGTTGACGCATCTAACGTTGCAACCTGTAGAATCAGTGAACCATTTCCACCCTTTACACTTGATCACTTTTATAATTCCTGCATTTAAATTTCTAGCACTCAACACTCAACACATTTGGATTTATTTTCAGTACACTAACATTTAATCTCTGATATTTAACTCTAACTGTGTTGACAATAATGATTATTTTAGTGTGCAGATCTGACATAATTGCGCTGACATTCTTACTTGCATTATACTGATTTTTAATATTGATTGCTTTGACATTAAAACATCGGGAGCCAATCCTCGTGGGATCGATATCCGATAGCTCTGTCTATCAACTATACTTGCATCGATGTCTGTACGCTTGCACAATTGTTGTGTCACAAAAACACCGATCAAGTTTCAGCACCGTTGTCGGGGAAATTGGCATTTGTTCGATGTTTATTTTTGTTATTGCAATCAATTTTACTTACTTAATTTTTAACTTCTATTAATTTGTTTATCGTTCTTTTCTGATTTTGAAGGTATTGTATGTCCACAAGGAGAAAACCTAAGGACATTGTAAGCTTTGATCCAGAGCTTGAGAGAACACTTAGGAGGAGAAAGCAAGAACAGAAAAAGATGGCTGGTAACAACAATAATAATCTACCACCATTGCTGCCACAGGATAATATTCCTCCAGTGCTGCCATAAGATTTACCACCACCACGACCACAAGAAGAACAAATACAGAATACGCCAATAAGATATTTTGTTGTGCCTCTACTCGATGATCTGCAACCAGGGGTTGTGAGACCAACAATTTAGGCTGGTAACTTTGAATTGAAACTGGTGATGTTTCAGATGCTCAATTCTAATGAACAGTATTTGGGTTTTCCACATGAGGACGCACGAGTACATTTTAAATCATTTTTACTTATTTGTGCATCCTTTAGTCAACATCGTGTCCCTGATGATGCTTTGAAGATGCAATTATTTTCTTATTCATTGTAGGGAAAAGCTAGAACATGGTTTTTAGGATTACCAGCTGGATCTATCACATCCTGGAATGCTTTAGCAATGCAGTTTGTCTTAAGATTTAATCTGCCGATAATGAATGCAAGGTTGCGAAATGACATCACTGCATATCATTAACTCGATGATGAGAATTTACACACAACACTGGAGCGCTACAAAGCATTGCTTCGATGTTGCCCAATGAATGGGATTCAATAAGAGACTCAAATTGAAATCTTTTATAAAATGCTCAGACAAGGAATCTTGTTGATGCAATTGCAAATGGTCCATTGTTGGATTGCACATATGATGAAGCTGTTCAAATTCTAGAGAGGATAGCCCAAAACGATTACCAATATCCGATTTCTCGTTCTGCACAAGTGAAAACTAACCCTGGAGTTCTTGAATTAGATGCTATTTCTGCATTGTCAGCATAAGTATCTTCCTTGGCCAACATCATTAAGAACATGAATGAAACAATCAACATTTCTCCGATACAAATGGCTCAGCAAACGGATGCGCCGATATTTTCATGTGAGATTTGCGACGACAACCAAAACTGTGAAGACTGTCCACAGCATGAAGAAAATGCATATTATGTCAACAACATCCGAGGGGGTTCATTTGGTAACTCCTATAACAATCGTTCGCAACAACCTTGGGGAAATCAGAATACATCCACATTTCGATATGGGAACTCTTCGAACCAAAGAGGTTATAGGTAAGGAGGTTACAGCAACAGCCAATTGCAGAACTACCATCAAAATTCACAAGTAAATTCTCATACTAAACCAATGCAGTCACATAGTTAAATGCAACCACAATCGCGATTACAACCACAACCATCTGTTCTCCCACAAATGCAAGGACAACATCATCAGCATCAACAGCAGCAATTTAATCAACCTAAGGTAGATCATATGGCTGCTCTTGAAGCGATGATGCGCGAACATATCACACGAACTGAAGGCATAGTGCAAGGTAATTCTTCTTCTATCTAAGCATTGGAAGCGCAGCTTGGACAATTGGCCTCTAATCTAAACACCAGATCATCGGGTACTCTACCTAGTGATACTGAAAATCCAACGCAAAGAGGGAAGGAGCATTACAAAGTAATAACATTAAGAAGTGGAAAACAGATGGTAGAATTAAGTAATTCTGATCAAGACTATGTCAAAGCATCCAATTCGCAGTAGTAAGAAGAGATTATAATTGAAGAAAGTCAAGCACAAAAGAATGTGGAAGAACCAACTGTAGTACCATCTCTGCTTACAGTTTGTCCAGATAAGTTGTCGACACAACCATCACTGTCGAAGCAACAGAGTTATCCACACCCACCTATCATAACCATGACTTTGACATTTCCACAACGTTTCAAAGAAAAAGTCCATGATGAAGAATACCACAAGTTTGTTTCTACTTTGAAACAATTGCACATTAATATACCTCTAATAGATGCTCTTGTGTAGATACCCAGTTATGGGAAATACATGAAGGAGCTACTATCAAAGAAAAAGAAACTATCTGACATCGAGACGATTGCACTAACAGAGGGGTGTAACGCTGTACTCACAAACAAGTTGCCAACAAACATGAAAGATCCTAGCAGCTTCACAATTCCATGTTCCATTGGAGATGATTACTTAGGTAAAGTATTATGTGATTTAGGGGCTAGCATTAACCTAATTCCTTTGTCTACTTTCAGGAAGCTAGGATCGGATCAATGAAGCCCACTACGGTGACATTGTAATTAGCGGATAGATCTCTAGCACAACCGGAGGGACAAATCAAAGACGTTCTTGTTCAAGTTGATAAGTTGGTGTTCCCTGCTGATTTTATCATCCTAGATTGCGAAGCTGATAAGGAGGTACCTATTATCTTGGGAAGGTCATTTTTAGCAACGGGACGAACACTTATCAACATGTTTAAGGGAGAACTAGTGATGCATCATAATAATGACCACGTAACCTTCAGTGTGTTTGAAGCAGCACCGTCAGGATCCAAGGAACAATGTCACCACCTTGATGTGTTGGACAAAATTATTTTTGAAGAATTTCATGCCAAGAATTCAACATTGTCTGATACTGATGTAGCGACATCTACTGATGATATCTTAGAAGACTGTATTGACAAAGAGGAGGTGAACAATTGTGAGTTGCGAAGAAATTGACAATAGAGTCATTAGATTTGTCTAACAGGACAATTCCAGTCTTTAAACCATCTACAGAGCAAGCTCCTACCTTGGAGTTAAAACCTTTACCGATACATTTGAAATATGTATTCCTTGGTGACAATGAAACACTGCATGTCATTGTCAACGCATCCCTCAATGCAACACAAGAAGAGAAACTTATCGCAATCCTGAAAGAGCACAAGAAAGCCATAGCCTGAAGCATCGCAGACATCAGAGGCATCAGTCCCTCTTTCTGCATGCATAAGATAAGGTTAGAAGAAGAAGGGAAGCAATCCATTGAGCAGCAAAGACGACTCAATGAGAAAATGAAAGAAGTGGTAAAGAAAGAAATCATCAAATGGTTGGATGCAAGCATAATATACCCTATTTCTGATAGCAATTGGGTAAGCCTCATTCAATGTGTTCCAAAAAAAGTGGTTTTACTATTGTGACCAATGATAAAAACTAGTTAATCCCTACTCGCATCACAATTGGACGGCGTATGTGCATGGATTACCGACGATTGAATGCAACCACAAAGAAGGACCATTTTCCACTTCCTTTCACCGATCAAACGTTAGATTGGCTAGCTGGTAAAGCCTATTATTGCTTCTTAGATGGCTACTCTAGATAAAACCAAATAGCTATTGCACCGGAAGATCAAGCAAAAACCACATTTACATGCCCTTTTGGGATTTTTGCTTTCCGACGGATGTCGTTTGGCTTGTATAATGCGCTAGTAACGTTCTAGAGATGTATGATGGTGATATTCTCAGATATGATTGAAGTCTCACTCGAGGTATTCATGAATGATTTTTCAGTCTATGGATAGAGTTTCGACCAATACATAACTTGGCAAATGTTTTGAGAAGATGCAAGGAAACAAACTTGGTTCTGAATTGGGAAAAATGCCACTTCATGGCAATAGAGGGGATTATCCTTGGCCATCAAATCTCGTGTCAAGGAATTGATGTCGATAGAGTGAAGGTAGAAATCATCAAAAAATTACCACCACCTACCACTATCAAAGCAATAAAAAGCTTTCTTGGACACACGGGCTTTTATAGAAGATTTATCAAACATTCCTCCAAGATAGCTAAACATTTATGCTCTTTATTAGAGAAAAATAAAAAGTTTGTATTCGATGACATCTGTCTGGATGCATTTACAACAATAAAGACAAAGTTGGTGCAAGCTCCAATTGTCGTCGCACCGAATTGGACACAACTATTCGAATTAATGTACGACGCTAGCAACTTCGCTGTAGGAGCTATTCTCGGACAAAGAAAAGAAAAGGTATTTCATGTTATCTATTATGCTAGTAAAACACTAACTGAAACGTAAGTTCATTACACCACAACTGAAAAAGAGTTACTAGTAGTGGTCTTCGCATTTGACAAGTTCCGTTCTTACCTTGTTGGTACGAAGACTACGGTCTACACGGATTACTCAGCTTTGAGACACCTTTTCAACAAAAAAGATGCTAACCCTAGACTCATTAGATGGATCCTACTCCTTCAAGAGTTTGATATTAAAATCAAAGATAGGAAGGGATCCGAGAATCAAGTAGTTGACCATTTGTCTCGACTGGAAAGTGAGAGTGAAGATGGATAATAGAATCAGATTGTCGAAGCATTTCCTGAGGAGCAATTATTCACTGTCGACACATCACCATGGTATGCTGTTGTAGTCAATTATCTTGTGTGTGGAAAGCTACCCATGAGTGCAACTAGTCATAAAAAAATCAGGTTCATACGCGATGCTGCTAAATATTATTGGAACGAGCCATACTAATTCAAGGTATGCGCTGACAATATAATTCACCGTTGTGTTCCTGAAGAAGAAATGATTTCAATACTGTGACATTGTCACGATGCCCCTTATGAAGGTCATTTTGGTGGAACAAGGACTGCTGCAAAGGTCCTGCAATCTTGATTCTATTGGCCTAATTTGTTTTGAGATGCCCACAATTTCGCGTAACAATGTGATCGTTGTCAACGTACTAGTTCCATTTCTCGTCGTAATGAGATGGTCCAACAACCTATCATGGAGGTAAAACTTTTCAATGTTTGGGGTATTGATTTCATGAGACCATTCTCAAACTCTTTTGAAAATATGTATATACTAGTAGTTGTTGATTATGTATCCAAATGGATCAAAGCTATTGCGGTACCAAAAGACAACGCTCGGACAATGTTGAAATTCTTTCACACATACATCCTCACAAGGTTTGGAACCCCAAGAGCATTGATAAGTGACCAAGGCACTCATTTTTACAACAATCAAGTGGCGACTGCGTTGAAACGATATGGTGTGAAGCATCGCATGGCTACCACGTATCACCCACAAACTAATGGTCAAGCCAAAGTATCCAATCGTCAAATTAAAGGTATATTGGAAAAGGTGGTTAATCCATCTAGAAAGGATTAGTCAATGCGGTTACATGATGCATTGTGGGCATTTCGAACCACTTATAAAACCCCACTGGGAATGTCGCCATATCAACTAGTATTTGGAAAATCTTATCACCTACCTGTCGAACTTGAACATAAAGCTATGTGGGCAATTAAATATGTAAATCTGATTTATTATGCTACTGGAAAGAAAAGATTGTTGAACATCATGGAATTAGAAGAAATCCGACGCCATGCTTATGAGAATGCTTCAATATATAAGGAAAAGACAAAGAAATGGCATGACAACATCATTTTGCATCGACTATTTCATCCTGGTCAGTTGGTACTTTTATTTAATTCACGTTTAAAATTACATCCAGGGAAAGTTCAATCAAGGTGGTCTGGTCCTTTCAAAGTTGTCAAAGCATTTCAAAGCGGTGCGATGACAATCGAAAATTTATAAGATGGACAATAATTCAAAGTGAATGGCCAACGTCTTAAACACTACGTGAGCCCAGACGTTCGAGAACCAGACGAAATCATCAACCTGGTGAAATTTA
Organism: Gossypioides kirkii; assembly: GCA_005610355.1. Lineage (NCBI taxonomy): Eukaryota > Viridiplantae > Streptophyta > Magnoliopsida > Malvales > Malvaceae > Gossypioides > Gossypioides kirkii. The sequence goes on along the minus strand of CP032247.1, from coordinate 39,068,240 downwards.
ATTAATGTTGACGCATTTCTTTATTTACTTCCAGTTATTTCACTTTTAGTTGTGTTGTTTCATATTCTTCGTAGAAATAAAGGTCATTTTTTTGTCGACGCATTAAAGCACATATTGTCGACTCATTCAGCGATGAGTCAGCATTACTTTTTTGACAACAATTGCGCTGATTGATTCTTTCTTATCCTAGTCGTTGGATTGAAACGAAATTAGTACGATCTGCAGCTTGGCAATTAATGGCTGTAGATGCATCACTTCCCCATATGTTTTCACTCATTACATTTAGGTTATAAAACCCCTACTGCAGTTATCTTCTTCTTCACAATCGCCATTGTTACTGTGACTCATCCCTCTCTGCCGATTTCCTTTTTCTTACTCAAAAGCAATATTTTTTGCAATCTTTGTTTACTCTTTTTTATTTGTACCATGGCTAAAACCCGTGCATCCAAAAACACTCCAAAACCTTCATCTAAAAATACTCTGACCACCCCTATTGAGGTTCCATCCGAAACACCACCATCTTCATCCACAAGCTCGGTTTTGTTTTTAATGACTGTGGCCAAAGACAGATATCACAACATCATGCTGAAACGCAATATACATCCTGAACAGGGCATCTAGCTTTCACCAAACTTGACCCTAGGAAAATAGGTCCACGCACCATCAGTCCCTTGGGGTGGGAATTTTTCTATGACCATCCATCTAGTTATTCCCCTACTTTGGTTCGAGAATTTTATGCAAATTTAGTAGACAAGGAACAAGAATTTGTTTTTGTTCGAGAAGGGCTTATACCATGGAGTGTGATGCATATCAATGTCTTGGTACGAATACCGAAACGAGTAGACAGTCATTCACCCTTCATGGATAGCATGAATGAAGATAGCCTAGCTGCGATGATTAATGACCTTTGCGTCGATAATGCTTCATGGACCGGCAGCGAATTTCACAATTTTACAATGCATCGGCGTTATCTGACGACTTTCTGTAATGTATGGTTTCACTTTATTAATCGTCATGTGATGCCCTCTACACATAGTACTACGGCCACATTGGACCGCATGTGTTTATTGCATTCAATCTCGCACCATCGTCACATCAACATTAGGGAGATCATACATGATCAGATTGTGGAAGCTACTGGAAAACAAAATGGTATTCTCCCTTTCCCTTCTCTTATTATGCTCATGTGTCAACATAAGGGCATTGTGCCAAAAGATGAGAGGAGGTTGTGGAAAATAAGGGTCCAATTAATGATATATCGGTTGAAAGGATGACAAGAGGCCAAGATACGCTTGTGGCCAAAGAAGCTTCTACAAAGAAAGACAAAGAAAAAGGGAAAAAGAAAGAAGAACAAACTAATGCATCCACAGATCAACAAATATTAAGACGATTGGCTAGTTTGGAAATTCTTCTGTACCGTGTTGACATGCATACAATCCGTATTTTGAGTGTTTTAGAAGATTTGGATTATAGACAGCATATATTTTATGCATATACAAAAGCCTGGAATGAGGCCATTATCTCTGCATTACGTCATATCAGCACCAGACCACTGCCAGACTTTCCAAAATTCCCTGATATCTTCTTTCATATGCAACAATCTTCATTTGACAAGCCTACCACTGATGGTAGGCTCAATCAAATGCCAACAAGAGTTCACATCTCTGACGATGACAACAAAGAAGGGCATTCAAACATTGAGGAATATTGTTATCGCAATATAGCTGGTTTGTTCGAGGATAAATTCTCAAACAATTTAGGCGTAAATATGGCTAACAGAGCAGATATTACAGAAGAAGATGTCGATACAATCAATTACAGTGATAAGGGCCCAACTAAGGATTAACAACATGTGGAAGTGGAAGCCAATCAAGGAGATGAGCAAGAGAAGGAGGAAGAAGATGAGAATGAGAAGGAAGAAACAGAGCCTATAGAGGTGTAGGAAAAGAAGGAATCTGATGATGCTCCAGCACTGATCGCGGAGGACGATGTGGGAGCATCCAGCCCCAAAATGACTCGACCTACTACTAGTCAGGCTGAAATTGTCACAGGCAAAATAGAGGAATTGAATCCTCTCGCTATTGTACCATACATAGCACCACTCGCCGAAATTCATCCATCTGATATGACAATTGATGAGGCCGTCACCCAACCTGCCGAGGGAGAGCAATCTACCGAGCCGGTTGGTTCAAAGGACAAGAAGCGAAAGAGGCAAAAAGGCAAGAAAGTGAAGAAGAACCATGACGATGGGGAGCACCCAAAGAAGAAAAAGAAGAAAGCAAAGGCAGCCACTACATCAGCTGCTGATGAATGACTTGGTACATTTTTTTAGTTTTAATGCATTTTTATTATCACTGCATTTTATTTTGTCACTGCATCATTTTGTTAACTTGGTTGCATTGTAGTTCCATTTCCATTATTTCTGTATATTATTGTCAGTGCATTGGGGACAATACAGACATTAAGTTTGGGAGGGAGATAATGTGAAATGGAAATGCAATTACACCCACATATTTAAATTTTATTTGTTTCTTGGGTTAATGAAAATTCATAAAATTTCAACTTGAATGTGCTTACAATTTTTATCTTAATGCGTAATTCTTGAATTGTTTGGATGCTAATGTATATATTGGATGAATATGAATGAATGATGAGTCTGCTATTTTTGAGGAAATAATTGGAATTGTTACAGCAATGAATGATTAGTGTTTATGTTTGAATCTTGAACTAATTGACCCGCTGCAGCAACATTATATAAATAAAAGACACTCTAATGTGAGTGCATTATGACTTTTCAAGGGAGAACACTCCGCTGCAGGTTTAGAAAAATCATCTAGCAAAAGGCTATCACTGCAAGAGTGCGTGTCAACGTAATTACATACCTCCTGGGGGTTTGTTGCACCCCATCGTTACTGCCCAGGAACAAAGGTAGAGTAATGCAAGACATCTCTCAATCACTTTTAAAAAATGAGAAAAAAATTTATGTTGTATTGGTTCAAGGAAGATTAGGATTCAATGCATGTCACTAACATTTATAAAGCTGCAGTTCTTAAATATTCATTTTTATAAATTGTCAGTGCATTATTCTATCATGTGAATACAATCTGTACATTAGAAATTTAGAGAATTCAAGTTGTATGGATAATGATTACGGTGACATTTTTTCTTGTGACTTTGTTAATTTTTGTTTACTTGAGGATAAGTAAAACCTTAAGTTTGGGGGTGTGATGGTATTACAAACGACATATATTTTCTCCCTAATTTAGTGCTTTTATTATCTCTTTTGTATCTCATTTAGCATGCATCATAAGCATTTTATAATCAGTTTTCATATTTTCTAATACATTGCTAGTTAGTTTAAATTCTTGTTATTTTTATCTATTTTTGTACTAATGTCGACGCAAGTAGTTGGTATATTGCATCTTAAGATTGTTGGCATAGAAGCTCAGTTCAGAATATCAACATTGACAGAATACAGCCACAAGACCAGCTTGGAATTACGACCAGCAATGCCGACGCATTGAAGTTGAACCTCAAATGAGTAGAGTTAAGCTGAATTTACACAGGAAGCACCAGCGCAGGAATATCACAGATCAGATTGCGTCTAACAGTACAGCGACAACCTGCAGATCTCTAAAGAAAACATGTAATCTGCATGAGTGCATAGCTGTACTCTAACTAACTTTGACAGCTACAAAAATCTAGATCTGAATCTGAGAATGAAGGCTGAAATCTGCAATTATTTAGAGGCTATAAAAAAATGAGGAAAAGAATCATAAAGAGCAAGGGGATTAAATTCTGAAAAATCTGTGTAAATCAAAGATTTGAGCTGGAATTCGGGGAGCTGATGAATCAAGTCTACAACCGCATCTGACGAGAGGTGCTTGATGTTGAGCAAGAGGAATAAGTAGAGAGTAGGCTTAGTAGTCTAGAGATAGTAAGCTTCGTTGTACTCTTTATTTCTTCTTAAACGATGATGGATTCTATTGATATTAAATGAATACAACAGTATCTTTTAATATTATATCATTTTGATTCTTTCTTTACATTGCTTATTCGTTTATTCTTAAATTTAACTACTCTAAACACAAAAGTGAAATTGCAGAACATCGACATCGAGAGATGCGGTGACAGGTTAGATTAACAAGTGGGTTAGGCGAGAGCTGCTTAAGACTGGGACAAACTCCAGTTACTTGTTCTTGGATACACATCATTGCTCACACTAAGAGGTGGAGTAGTGTATTTGAGTCGGGATTAAGTACGGAGCTATTGTGGGTAAGAACTCGAAAGGACTTCTTTGCTGCAACAATTCGTCTATATCCTACATTGTCGACGCATCTAACGTTGCAACCTGTAGAATCAGTGAACCATTTCCACCCTTTACACTTGATCACTTTTATAATTCCTGCATTTAAATTCCTAGCACTCAACACTCAACACATTTGGATTTATTTTCAGTACACTGACATTTAATCTCTGATGTTTAACTCTAACTGCATTGACAATAATGATTTTTTTGTGTCCAGATCTGACATAATTGCGCTGACATTCTTACTCGCATTATACTGATGTTTGATATTGATTGCTCTGACATTAAAACATCATTTCCTCATGGGATCAATATCTGATAGTTATATCTATCAACTATACTTGCATCACGTGTGTACGCTTGCACAATCGTTGTGTCACAAAAACACCGATTACTACCCGATCAAAATCTCCGCATTTATAAAGTAATTCATCAAGAATGAACCATCGTGCTTGCTATTCGATGTCTTCGTCTCAAAGACTATAGAGTATCGCCATCCACTTCTCCTCGGGGATGTTCTCTTGCCTCTGGTAGTCACAATAGAGTATCGCCATCCACTTCTCCTCGGGGATGTTCTCTTGCCTCTGGTAGTCACAAATTATCTCAAAGGGGAATAACTCTCAGAAAATACTCGGTAGAAAACCTTTTCCAGCTTCCAAAAGTGACTATGGAACCAAACCATCAATAGTGGTGCGCAGCCAATGAATCTTCCTTCTCCTTCTCTTTGACATGTATTCAACGATCTAAAAGTCTCAGCCAAAATCACTGGAACAGATGTAACTCTCTTATCAAGTCGATCGAATAAGTCAGTGAGTGGGTCCTCTATGTGCCCCAATGCGTTAGGAAAAATGACCCGTCCATACATACTTACAGCAAAGATATCAACCCTTTTTTTCACATCTGGATGCACTAAGATCAAATCTTGTAAGCTCTTCCAAGTGATGCATTTGTTGTCGCCCTTTACCTTAATTCGAGCTGTAACCCATTACTCACTCATTCCCCTAATGTTCATCAGTTTCTTAAGAAAGATTAGGACACTAGTAGCTCTCGAGTAGGCCTTATTTACCTGAATCTTTGGGCAACAAAGCAAAGCAATGTACTCCTCAATCATAGGTACCATGTCCATGTTTTCGAAGGTGAAACAACTGTAGGTCGAGTTCCAGTGTTGTGCAAGGACTCGAAAGAGATGCTTATATACCTTAACATCGAGTAAATACGGTAGATTCCCATACTCACTATAGAAAGTCTATTTCATTCCATCATCCCACTGATCCCATATCTCCTTCTACTCCTATAGATTATTCTGAGCCACACTAATCCGAGTAAAATCCAATAATTTGATACATGTCCTTCAGTTAGGCTATCACCCTTCTCACGTTGCTTATCCTCTAGCCACATACGCACGGCGACATTATCCTCTACCTTATCAAGATACCCCTTTTCCATGACCAGTTTTCTAATAGTAATCTGGCTTAAATCAATACCTTTCCTAATATAAGGATGTAATACAAATAAGACAAAAATAAAACAAGTCAGTACAGTCACTATAAAATTTAACAACAAATTAAAAACATAAAACAAATAACCTACGCATCTATTTTGGGTAATCACTAAAAGTTCGGCATAGCTCTACCTAGTATAGGCACTTAAGGTTCATTATATGTAGTTTGAGTTCTAGAGTAAGGGTATTTGAACTAGAAGATTCCTCAATCCTCACCCATTATAAGCTCATATGGACAAGTTCGGTTCAAGGGGATACATTTCCCATATGTTTGCACGGAAGTGAAAACTTCACGAAAACATAGGTACAAATATATCCCGAAAGCAATCCACTATCCTGCACAAAGGTGAAAACCTCACGAAGGAGTAGCTTCTCACTTCCACTTAAAAAGGTGTAGTAACAAATCAAATGTATGCGAAAATGTAAATAGATATTTAGCGATATCATCATAGAATTATCAAAGCAAACATATATATAGAACATAAATGAAATGCAAAGGATCACAAATTAAATTTAATTGAAGTTTAAATTTTCAACAAAAAGACAAAAAATAATCAACTTGTGGCTTGACTCTCTTATTGTTGCCAGTGGAGTTACCAAGCTATCGAAATCATTTTTTTGAAAAAAAAGTCTCAGCTTATATTTTGGAAAATGAAAATGGAGTTGCCATCAATCTTTTTTAATAGGTGTGATTGGATCACCTTTTAAATTTTTAAAACCATTAAAACAACAATTTTGGTCATTGAAACCATAAAATGGGTTCGAGAGTCGGTTACACGTGAGGAAGGATTAGCACCCTCACACGCTCAAAATTGGTACCTAATCGATTATTTAACGTCTTAATTGTTGGAAATAAAAAACTCGAGAAAAATTTAATTTGCGATCCCTAAATGCATGAACGACATGTTTCAATATTGTTTAAAAAATTAAATTTTATGAAGAAAGCTCGTTATTTCAAGTTAATCGAGAAGAAAAGTCACATCCAGTAAGTTAGGACACAACAATTCGAATTTTCAAAAATAATGAGCGCTTCTAATTATTATAAAAAAATCTCATATATTTTAATTTTTTAAATAGGGTATTCAATGATCTTGGTTCAAAGAGAAAAACACGCCCAGTGAGTTAGGGCATAATTATCTCAAAGTCTCGAAATAAAGAATATTGCCTCTATTTTTTACACAATTTATATATTTTAAAAAATGTCATGAAAAAATAAATGAAATATTATACAAAAATGAATAAGTATATACATAATTTATAGTGACAAAATAAAAGCATGCATGAATAGAATAAATTAAATGAATACAATTAATAACAATTAAAAACACAATAAAATAAAATAACATAATCATGATAATAATAGAAATAGATATTAATTAATTAGAAATATAAATAGTAATAAATATAGGAAATACATTATGGGAAAATTCTAAAATAATCAAGTTAAAAGTACAATAAAGCATGTAATTAATTTAAAGTTAAAATATGGCATGTAAATAAATAAAAATATCAATAAAATTAAATAAAGGCAAAAAAATTAAATAGCATAAAACAACACATAAATAAATAATAAATAATAATAAATTAAATAAAAATTAAATGTTGAAATAAACGAATAAATATAAACAATAAAAATAATTGCGATTAGACATGAGAATAAATGACAAATAAATAAACAAAAAAACAATAAATTAAATGTCAAAATAAACAACTAAATATAAATAATAATAAAAAAGAAGACGAACTCCGATGAATTTTGAGCAAATCCGAAGGAAGTCATGGGTCTCACATACCAGGAGGAGGCCAAAGACGAATTAACATCAAATGGTAAAAAAAAACTAGATCTATATTTGTTTTTTTTAGTTTCAAAAGAAAAAAAAAGAAGAAACACAAATACAAATCGATACCTCATTATTTGCTTTGAATTTTCTTTGAATGTATGTCTCAAAAAAATTCTCTGAATGTTGTATAAAAAAATCTCTCAATCTTATTCCAAAAAAACTCCCCTCCATTACATTTGATTTCGTGTTTTTATAACACAAATTTTACATCTTTTTGTGATTTTTCCTTCCTTTTTTTGCAAATTGGCAAACCTTCAAGATTTTCGGACAAGGACAGCAGTGGCCAAGCATCCAAGGGCAGCTGTTAGGTTTTTTCATTTTTTAGTTTAGGGTTTTTTATTTTTGGGCATTGTAAAAAATTGGAATTAAAAGCTCGGACGAAATTGGGCTGTAACAATATCGATACCCTTTTGTACAGTATCAATACTCGTAGTTACAGGTGACATAAATGCTTTAGTCTTCATCCCTAACGTCTTTACTCATTACACCAACGACCACATCGGTTGGAAATTAATTAGCGGGTATAAATACCTTCTTCTAAGGACCTACAACAACTAAGAAAGCACTTTCAAGCAAAAATATCAATCAAACAACCTTTGAGCTTAATTCTTTCATATTTTTCTTATACACACTTGTGAGCTTTATTTCTATTCTTTTGCTCAAGTGTGTTTTATTGTATTTGAGCTTCATTTGCAAACAATTTAATTTTGTAAGGATTGTTTCTTTGTTTTCTTCTTTGTATTTCTTTGAGAGGGTTTGTAACTTAAGATTTGGGGTAAAAATCTTAAGGAGTTGTAAGGTTAAACCTTGTCTTCAAAGGTTGAACAAATTAGTGAATTTGAGAAAATCTTTAGTGGTGGAAGACTAATATAGTGGAGTAGGCAATTGGGGTTGAAGCACTCTAAATCTTTGTGTCAATCTTTTAATTTTCTTTATTTACTTCCACCATTTTTTTAAAATGCCAATTCACCCTCCTTTTGGTTATTTCGATTTGTTCTATCGAGCTAATAATTGGTATTAGAGCTAGTCTCTAAAAGACGGTCTAACAACCAAGAGAAGATCTTCAAGGTAGCTCAAGTTCATCCTATTCAAACCGCACAAGATGTCATCCACTTCCAGCTCAGTTATGATTGGTGTGTCTTAATCCACCAATAAACCTCTTTATTTCTATGGTGCAAACTATTTTTATATGAAGACTAGAATGACACTATTCATACAAGCAAGTGATTATGTTGTGTGGGACGTCATCATGGATGGTCCAACCATACCACAAAAGCAAGAAGGTGAAAATCTAGTTCCAAAGAGCAAGAAGGGATGGAATGAGGAAGATAAGAAGAGTATGCAACTCAATACCAAGGCCATGCACACTATCTTTTGTGCACTTGGTCCGAATGAATATAGTAGGGTATCATCATGTTCCAATGACAGGGAAATTTGGGACAAATCGGAGGTTGCTCATGAGGGTACTGATCAAGTCAAGAAATCAAAATTGGGAATTCTCACTCTGAAATATGAGACCTTCATGATGAAGCCCGAAAAGGACATCAAAGCTATTTCCGATAGGTTCACCTTCATCATCAACGAACTTAAATCCTATGGGAAGACCTATCCCAATGAAGAAGTAGTTTGGAAAATGCTTAAAAGCTTGTCTTTATCTTGGGATGCCAAAGTTACCGCCATAGAGGAAGTTAAAAATTTGGAGACTCTTTCATTACATGAGCTTATTGGTTCCTTGCTCACTCATGAAATGAGACTCAAGAACAAAGAAAAAGAAAAGAAGAAGGTTGGTGTTGCTCTCAATTCCACAATGGAAGAAGGAAATTCAAATGAAGATGTGGATGAGGATGAAATGATGGCCATGTTTGCAAGAAGATTCAAGAGATTTATGAGGTCCAATAAAGGAAGAAATATTCAAAAGAACGAAGGACTCAAGTTTGAATCCACCAAGAGGAAGGATCTCATTATATGCTATGAAGGCAAAAAGCCGAGACTCATCAAATTCGATTGTCCCCATTGAAAGAAGAAGGGTTCAAGAAAACAAAAGCTCAAGGCACATGTTGGTACTTGGAGTGATGAGGATTCATCGGACAATGAAGTCCAAGAAGTAACCAATCTTTGCCTTATGGCCATCAATGACATGAAGATAACTTCTAACTCATCTAATTCAAATTCTTATTCCTTTGATGAGTTACAAGATGCCTATGATAAGTTGGGTTTGGAGTTTGAATTAATGAATTCAAAATATAAATAAACTATTTCAAAACTTAAAGATGAAAACAATTCACTCTTCAAAGTCAAGCATGAACATGAAGGCAAAATAAAGGATATGCAAGCTAGTATAAATGATTTTGAGAAAAAGAATTTAGACTTGCATAATTTACTTTTTAAAGTTCATGATGATCATCAAAAGCAACTTGAGTTTCTTAAGAGTGAAAAGGTCACTCTAACAAAGTTTTAGAAAAAGAGAAAATTCAAAACAAAACTTTGTTAAAAATAGCTTTAATTTCTATAAACATAGAGGTTCCCAAAACTTTTACAATAGAAAAATCATTAAAAGCATAAGGTTCTTAAAGGACTCATAACTTCTCAAGATAAAAAATTTATTTTAAAATGGTTACCTAAAGAGACTAAAATTACAGGAACTAATGCTTATGAACCCAAAAGAATTTGGGTACCAAAAATCAAAGTTTAATTTTATGTTTGTAGGAAAGGGAGCATTGCTTTGAGGTTGACTTTTCAAGGAAACACTTATGGTACCTTGATAATGGATGCTCAAATCACATGACCGGTAACAAGAGTCAATTTATCAATTTGAAGCCAATGAGAGGAAATGATGTTAAATTAGATTACAATTCCACAAAAAGAATTGAAGGAATAGACTTTACTGGTAAAAACTCTTCAATTTTTATTGAAAATGTCTTTTATGTCAATGGTCTTATGCACAATCTTTTAAGTATTAGTCATTATGTGATAAAGGTTTCTATGTCACATTTGAGTCTAAAGGTTGGAAAGTTATTGACATTTCTTCGAATAAGATTGTGCTTATAGGACATAGGATAGAAAATATATACATGGTGCATTTAGATGACTTATATAATTCTACCATATGCTTTGTTGCTAAAAATGAAAATAGTATTTCATTATGGCATAGAAAACTAGGACATGCTAGCATGAGCATATTGCATAAATTAGCTAAAAATGACTTAGTAAGAGGTTTGCCTAATATTGATTTTGAACTAGATAAAGTTTGTGAAACATAAAAGAGTTTCTTTTAAACCTATTAATGATGTATCAACTAGTAGAGCTCTTCAACTAATTCACATGGACTTATTTGATCCTATTAAGACAACTAGCTTGGGTGGAAAACATTATGCTTTTGTGCTTGTTGATGACTATTCTAAATTTACTTGGGTTTTTTCTTAAGTACTAAAGATGAAGCTTTAGAAAATTTCATCACATTTTCAGAAATGAAAAAGGTTACTCTATCACTAGTGTTAGAAGTGGCCATGGAACCGAATTTCAAAATCTTGGTTTTGAAAATTTTTGAAACCCAAATGGAATTAGCCATAATTTTTCTGCACCTAGAACCCCTCAACAAATGGAGTTGTTGAGAGGAAAAATAGAACTTTAGAAGAAATGGCTAGAATCATGATTTTGTGAAAATTATTTACCAAAATACTTTTGGGCGGAAGCCACTAACACTACTTATTACATTGTAAATAGAGTGATGATTACACCTATTTTAAAGAAAACTCTATATGAACTTTTCAAAAATAAAAAGTCTAATATTAGCTATTTCATCCTTTTTGGATGCAAATGTTTCGTTTTAAACAATAACAAAGATAATCTTGGTAAATTCGATGCAAAAAGTGATGAAAGAATTTTTCTTGGTTATTGTTTAAATTCTAAATATTATCGAGTCTTTAACAAAAGAACTTTAATAGTAGAAGAGTCTATACATGTTTTTTTTATGACTCTAATCTTCCTTCTAGAAAGGATTCCTATGTTGATGATGATAATGCAGAATTTTTTAATAACAATGGTGAAAAGGATTAATCATCAAATGAAAAAATTCAAGAACAATCATGATATGCTCTAAAAGAACTTTCAATTGAGGAAAGGGAAGTCACTCATCCAAGAAATTTCAACTATGTGAAGGCTGATATGATTTTGGGAGATCCATCCCAAGGGGTAATTACTAGATCTTCTTTTAAAAATACTTGTAAGTATGTTGCATTTATCTCATGCATTGAGCCTAAAAATATCAAAGAAGCATTAAATGATGAATATTGGACATTGGCTATGCAAAAGGAGTTAAATCAATTTAAGAGAAGTAAAGTATGAACCCTAGTTGATAGACCTAGTGATAAATCTACTATAGGTACTAAACGGGTTTTTAGGATCAAGCTAGATGAGAATGGTAACATAGTGAGGAACAAGACTAGACTCATTGCTCAAGTTTACACTCAAGAGGAAGGAGTAGATTATAATGAAATTTATTCTCCTGTAGCTAGAATGGAAGCCATTATAATGCTTTTAGCTTTTGCATGCTTTAATGATTTCAAATTGTATCAAATGGAATTTAAAAAGTGTTTTTCTAATTGGTTTCATAAATGAAGAAATGTATGTTGAACAATCACCCAGTTTTGAAGATCCAAAATTTCCAAACCATGTTTTCAAACTTTCAAAAGCTTTATATGGTTTGAAACAAGCTCCTAGAGCTTGGTGTAACACCCTATACCCGGCTCGATTATCAAGCCCGAATACTAGGATGCCACACCACCGTCTCACATCATGCTTTCCTCATTTTAATGTTTTATTTCACATGCAAATTTTCCTTTTTAGGGAAAACTCGAAGAAGAGAATGTGAACCGTGCACCAGGTAGGGTCCTAGGAAAAGGAGGTGAGCTAATCCTAGACGTGCACCTTCCTATAACCACACTTCTCACAATTATCGAATAATCAATTTAATGTTAAATTGTTTCATCTTACATCGATTTATCATCTACAAACATTTATCATGCATTAGGACCATTTAGTAAATTTTCCAAAAATTGCTACGTAGGTATCGGTATTTTGAAGAAGGTATCGATATTTCTATAAGGGGTATCGATACTGTTTGGAAAATCGATACCAAAATAGCTTACTATTTTCAAATTAAAAACACAGCTGTCGAAAAATAACAGTACTTCGATACTGGTATCGATAGTTTCCCCACAAATATCGATACTCGTACCAAGGTATCGATATCGACAAGTAGAACTGACTTCTTGCACTTCAAAAATTTTAGAGGTATCGTATGTTAAAACCCGATTATCGATACCTTTATTCCATACTTGAAAAATACATTATATATTAGCACATAAATCAATCAAACAAATCCCTAAGTATCATGCAACATTCACTATATAAAACAAACCTCAAAATGTCTAAATTAAAAGCATAAACAAAGAACCTATGCATCTATTTTGGGTAATCACTAAAAGTTTGGCATGGTTCTACCTAGGATAGGCACTTAGGGTTCATTATATGTAATTTGAGTTCTAGAGTAAGGGTACACAAACCAGCAGATTCCTTAATCCTCACCCATTATAGGCTCATACGGACGAGTTTGGTTCAAAGGGATACATTTCCCATATGTTTGCATGAAAGTGAAAACATCACGAAAACATAAGTACGGATATATCTCGAAAGCGATCCACTATCCTGCATGGAGGTGAAAACTTCACAAAGGAGTAGCTTCTCACTTCGACTTAAAAGGTGTAGTAACAAATGCAATGTATGCGAAAATATAAACATCACAAATTAAATGCAACATATATAAAACAACAATAAAATGCAAAGCAACATATTTAAAATAAAATGCAAAGGGTCACAAATTAAATTAAATCGAATTTTAAATTTTCAATAAAAAGACCAAAAATAATCGACTTGTGGCTTGACCCTCTTAAAAAAATATCCCTAGTGGAGTCGCCAAGCTGTCGAAACTATTTTTTTGAAAAAAGTCTCGGCTTATATTTTGAAAATAAAAAAATGGAGTCGCCACAAACCTTTTTTAAATAGGTGATTGGATCACCTTGAAAATTTTTAAAATTATTGAAACACAATTTTGGTCTTTGAAACCATAAAACAGGTTTGGGACTCGGTTACGCATGACGAAGGATTAGCACCCTCACACGCCCAAAATTGATACCTACTCGGTTATTTAATGTATTAATTGTTAAAAATTAAAAAATCGGGAAAAATTTAAATTACGATCATTAAATACATGAATGACATGTTTGTTTAAAAATTAAATTTTACGAAGAAAGTTCGTTATTTTGAGTTAATCGAGAAGAAAAGTCGCATCCAATAAGTTAGGACACAACAATTCAAATTTTCGAAAATAACAAGCATTTTTAACTGTTATCCCAAAATCTCGTATATTTTAATTTTAAATAGGGTATTCAATTATCTCAGTTCAAAGAGAAAACCACACCCAGTGAGTTATGGCATGATCCTTTCGAATTCCCGAAATAAAGAACATTGCCTCGTTTTCTTGAAAATGGTTTATGTATTTTTAAAAAAGAATTAATATGTCATGCAAAAATAAATGAATAAGTATGTACATAATTTACAATTATAATGGAAAAATAATAAAATACATGAATATAAATAATTAAATGAAGACAATCAAATACAATTAATAACACAACAAAAATATAATTATAGTATTAAATAAAATAACAATATAATTATAGTAATAATGGCAATTAATATTAATTAATTAATAATATAAGCAACAATATATATATAACACAAATATGAGAAAACTCTAAAATAATTAAGTCAATGATACAATAAGGCGCGTAATTAATTTAAATGTACAAAATATGGCATACAAATAAATAACAAATCAATGAATAAATATATGAAATGCAATCATAAAAATATCTAACATAATTAAATTACGGATTAAGCAACATGTAATTAAATAAAAAGAAAAATTATAAAATTAAATGATAAATAAATAAACAAACAAACAAGATAATAACAATAAATGTAAATTAAATAAAAATAATAAAAGAGATAACAATAAAATGGCATGAAAATAAATAACAACGAGATAAATAAACAAATAAAAATAAAAATTAAATGCTAAAACAAACAAATAAATATAAACAATAAAAATAATTGAGATTAGAAATGAAAATAAATGACAAATAAATTAATTAATTAAATGTCAAAATAAACAACTAAATATAAATAATAATAAAAAAATAAAACGAACTCTGATGAACTCCGAAGGAAGTCATGGGTCTTACATACCCGGAGGAAGCCAAGAACAAATCAACACCAAAAAGTAAAAAAAAAAAAAAAAAAACTAGATCTATATTTCGTTTTTAGTTTCGAAAGAAAAAAAAAACACAAATACAAATCGATACCTCAATATTTGCTTTGAATTTTTTTGAATGTATGTCTCAAAAAAATTCTCTGAATGTTGTATAAAAAAATCTCTGAATATTATTCCCCAAAAAAATTCCCCCTCTATTACATCTAATTTCGTGTTTTTATAACACAAAATTTACATCTTTTTGTTATTTTCCTTCTTTTTTTTACAGATTTTCAAATCTTCAAGATTTCTAGGCAATGGCTGTAGTGGCCAAGCATCCAAGGGTAGCTGCTAGGTTTTTTCTATTTTTTCTTTTAGGGTTTTTATTTTTGGACTTTGTAAAAAAATAAAAGCTCGGACAAAATTGGACTGTAACACTCAAAACTACACGTTTTAAAGTATCGAAATTTTTCGATATACAATAGCTATAATAACGAAAATTCATTAAAACTTGAGAAATACTTAACGAAACTTCAAAATAACTTTAGAAACCTTCTAATTAAGTTAAAAAAAGTTGAAAAACACTTTAATATTAAGTTTTTATACACAAACATGATTTTCAGCATTAAATACCCTATTTTCGGCTTTTATTCAAAACTTACGTTTTAATGGCTAAAAACTTAGTTTAAAGGACTAGATATCGTTTGAAACTCATAGGAAGTTGATTGGCTACCTTTGCTTGAAGAAAAACAAGTTTTGACACGAATTCAGAAAAACTCACCTTTGGAGAAGATGATGAAGGTGATGAAGGTTTTTGGGTGTTTCTCTTTGTTTTATTAGTATCTAAAGCTTTAGGGTTATTAGAAATCAAAGGAAATTAGGAGTTGGTGTTTAAAAGATATTGAGAAGGATTGGAAGAGAAAAAGATGACACAAAATATGGAGAAGAAGTTGACATGAATTATAATTGAAAAAGGGGGTTTTAGGTTGATTTTGGACATTTGGTCAAATTGCTTTATAAAAACTCTAAATTTTGACTCTTTTAAAAATTACTCCTATTTTGAAATTAAAACTCATTTTCAAATATTGATTCAATTTTCTAATAGCCATTGTCGAAAATATTGTCGGTTACCAAACTTATGAAATTTCGAACACATTTGGGCGGAAATTCCTATTTTACCCGTGAAACTTCTAGGCCCAATTTTTGGGTGTGACACTTGGTATGAAAGACTATCAAATTTTCTTAGTGAAAAAGTTTTTTGTAAAGGGAAGGTTGACACAACACAACACTTTTTATTAAAAGAAAAGACAAAGATTTATTAGTAGTTCAAATTTATGTTGATAATATTATTTTTTGTTCTACTAATGACCTTCTTCATCAAAAATTTTCTAAGCTCATGCAAGGTGAGTTTGAGATGAGCATGATGGGAGAGCTAAATTTCTTTTTGAGATTCCAAATCAAGCAAATAAAGGATGACATCTTCATAAATCAAGCTAAGTACACAAAGGAAATGCTCAAGAAGTTTGGAATCGACACTCTCAAACCACAAGCTACTCTTATGAGCCCTTCTACAAAGCTTGATAAATATGAAGAAGGTAAATGTGTTTATTTAAAATCATATAGGTCAATAATTGGTTCTTTGCTTTATCTTACCGCAAGTAGACCCGACATTATGTTTAGTGTATGCTTGTGTGCTAGATATCAATCTTGTCCTAAGGAATCACATTTACTAGCTCTTAAGAGAATCTTTAAATACCTTAAAGATACTTTAAATTTAGGCCTTTGATATTCTAGAGGCTCATCCTTTAGCTTGCATGCTTTCTCGGATCCAAATTTTGGAGGTTGTAAATTAGATAGGAAAAGCACCTCCAATACTTGTCAATTCCTAGGCAACATGCTTATATCATGGTTTTCAAATAAACAAAATAGTGTTTCATTGTCCACCATCGAAGCGGAATATGTTTTTGCCAATAGTTGCTGTGCTCAAGTTTTATGGAATTTATGTAGATATCATTCCTATCAAATGTGACAATACTAGTACTATTTGTCTCACTGAAAATCCCATCCAACATTCTATGACTAAACACATTGAAATTAGACATCATTTCATTAGAGATCATGTCCAAAAAGGTGAAATAATTCTAGAGTATATAGATATATGTAATCAATTAGCTAACATTTTTACAAAACCTTTAGATAAGGAAAGATTTTGGACACTTATGAGAGAACTAGGTTTGACCATCTTACTTTGACTTTGTGTTTAAATTTTTTTTCATGTACTTTATTTGATTCTTTTTGCAAAAAGCTTGGTAGGTATGATATTCATGACTCTTATATGCAAGAAGGTAGGGGGAGTTTTATGTGAAAATTTGATTTATTTTGACTTCATTTATCTAGTATGACTTATCTTTTGATGCTCTTAACATGTTAGAATAGACTAAATTTATTAAATTTAGTCATTTTTTATTTAAGAACCTCTTTTGTTTCATGCATTACATGCATCTCACTCACACTATAAATTATTATGCATATCAAACCTTTAGGAATAGCTTTGGAGTCATTTTAGGACCCTTAGAAAACTATAAAACCTAAAAAACTCATTTTTTTCAATTTTACTGCATTTGGAAAACAGAACTGCAATTTAGTATTGATACTGATTTAAACTTATCGATACTTTTTTAAAAATATTGATACTCGTAATTGATACCATGGGGGTTATAAAGGCACCTGCTACTAGTTTTTTTCAAAACAGATTGCAAAACACCCAAAACCCTCCTTTTTTTCTCTGAAAACCATCCTTCAACATTCAAAAATCTCTCAAATTTTTTTGCTTTTCTCACTAAATCTTGACTTCTAAACACCTTCAAATATCTTCTCAAAAATATTTGTTCAATGGTAGGGGCGAAACCAAAAAATTTTTTAAGGGGGCCGAAGTTAAATTGTAATTTTTACGATAGTAAAAGTGTAATTTTTAAAGGATTAAATTAAAATTTTATAATTTTTAGAGGGGCCAAAGTGAAATTTTACCTTTACTAATTTAAAATTTTAAAATATTTTAAGGGCCTAAATGAAAATTTTTCCATTTTAGGGGGGCCAGGGTCCCTGCCAGCCCCCCTGGTTTTGCCCCTGCTCAATGGCTTGGGTTTTTTTTGCTTATTTCAACATATTTGAGGTAAAATCCTAAATTTTTAACTTTCTTTTACAAAAAATGTAGTTTGAAATAACGCTTGTTGATGGTTTATTGTGTTATTTTGAACCATATATATATGTTGATTTATTGTAGGAGGTATCTATTTCTAAGGATTTTGTTAAAATTTGTATCCAAAACCTTAGCCTATAAAGTGTTTGATAAAATTCCCCAAATAACTTTTTTTTTGGTTTTATTGTTTCCTAAGTGCTTAGTTAGCATGGCTCCTAAAAAGTGTTCTAGGACTAGTGCTTCTACCTCTAGTGACATCAAACCATCGTTTAATGAATGTTTTCAAACTAATAATTCTATCTCCCGTTTTAACACTCATTTTGCTTCCAAACGTGTATGGGAATCTAGGAAGGTTGATGTAGCCATGTTGGAGGCTATCAACTTTGCCTATCTCCCTATTTTGCAAACTTGGGGATGGATGAATTTTTTAAACATTTCTTCGTCGACTTATTTAAAACTTGTTTGAGCTTTCTTTTCAAATGCAACACTCAAACATGATGAGTCCGCAGACACCATTACGGCCATCTCCTCGTATTTAATGGGAACCCCGATTTGCCTAACTCTCGAAGAGTTTGGCGATTTTCTTCATTTACCTCCCAGAGGTCTCTTCGATGAAAAAGGATGTTATGATCCCACACTTTTTATTGCATCCAGATCGACATTCGAACTCAATATTCATGACCGTGTCCTCCACCTTATTCTTACTTGGAACCTAAGGCCTATTAAAAAGCATGCTAAGCTTCGAAACATCGATTATCGGTAGATTGATTATTTTAAGAATAATAGGCGTCCCGACCTTGCACTTATCATGTTTAACGACGTTATGAAAGCTATCTAGTGGGGACTAAATACTAAGGTCACTCTTCCCCATGGCACGTACTTGTCATACCTTTTTAGGAGTTTAGGTGTAAGTGTCACGAGGCTAGATCTTTAGTCTTGCAATACATACGACCTTAGGCGATCCTTTCTTGCAAACACGTCTAAGTCAGCCTAACCACCACGATTGATGATTCACTAAGGGAATTCCTCCAAGGCACCAACTTGTATAGCGGAAACGACTAGCCAAAAGAAGTCTCAAAATATAACAGAAAGCCACAAGAACAAAGAACACTAAGTGTTTGAGTAAATGCTCTCAATTGTATTACTTTCTCTCAAAGAATACAGTGAATGGAATGGAATCGAATGAGTTACAAATGAGGACAGGCCCCTATTTATAGTTGAGCTCCTCCACAACCAACGGTCAAGATTAAATTAAACCAATGATCGAGATTAGCCTATCCCTTAATTCATGGGATTTACAAGATTACAAATCTTATCTAATCCTAAAGATATGATTCTTCCTTATATTCTAGGATTAGTTCCCATATTTTCCAAGATGCCTTATGTTGTCATATCTTCATTATTGGGCCACCCAGGCTTCAATCTGACAAGCTTGACCAAAAGCTCTCTGAATTGGGCCAACTCATGTGGGCTAAATGATTCCAATGTCAATGATAGACCTCCATGGGACACATTGTGTGCGATGGTCACGGGCTTTGAACTCTGGCCCGTGACATAAGTACATAGGAGACACCCTCGTTATCTCAAACCAACCTATTAGTTATGGGGCTCTCCATTATGCGGGTTACCATCTTGATGCCAACACCGGTACGTGGCTTAAAAGTGACCAACCGACAGACCATGACGAAGATGACATCGATGTTGCCTTTGACGAATTTTCGGCACCTGAGCACGCTCCTCCACTGGCTTCCTCTTCTCATGCTCAACCATTATCGAAAGTCAACACTGCCTTGTTCGATGCTATTCATTCATTGAGAAATGATGTCAGAGGTCTTAGAGAAGAAGTTTGATCTAATAATGATGAAATTCGGGATCTTCGTGAAGACGTTAATACGAGGCTCTCTACCATAGAATCTCAAATGGCGGCTCTAATTACTCATTTTCCTTCCACACCTACTTTTTCCCCTTCCCCATAACGATGATTAGAGTAGCATTAGGACATGCATTTTCAATTTCATAACATTTGCACTTTCATTTTTATGTTTATGCCTGTCTTTATTTTGATTGAACTTGATTGTTTTATTGGTATTTTTAGATACAATTCAACTTAGATGTTTTATTGGTATTTTTAGATACAATTGATGTTATTAGTTCATTATTCATTCAATTTTCTCTATTACTTATGATGAACTAACTTCTTTTCTCCTTGAGTTTTATTTGATTTTTTTAGATAACAAAAAGGGGAGAAGAAATGGTATAATGTTTGATTATTACTTGATTATTTTTTTAATGCTAAATGCAAAATTGTGATCAATTTTTCTTAATGCAAAAATGAATACAAACTTGAATGACAAATTTTATTTTGGTCTTAAATTCAAAATGTCTTTTATTAAGGGGGGCAATTATTCAAAAACAAATTTTCCAAATGTTTTGTTATATCAAAAAGGGGGAGATCGTTAAACTAAGTTTTATTTGATAAAATATTTTGATATAACAAATTAAAGTGTTTTTGAATATAAGTTAAAATTGATAAATTAGTTTTTCAATTTAAAGTCTAAGAGATAAAATTTTGAATTCTTATATTAAACTCTTACAAAAGTTTGAAACAACTTTAAAATCAAATCAAAATGATTTCAACCAAGTCAAAATCTTTTTAACACATCAAAATGTTTTCCAAACAAGTCAGAATAGCTCCAAGCCAAAAAGTATCGATACCTTTTTGGCCAAATATCAATAATTCTTGAAAAATCGATACCCCTAGAAAAATCGAGACCAAACTTGCATTCTATTTTGACAAAGTCTGAAAAATATCTATATCATTTTATAGGTATCGATAATTTCTAAAAAAAGATCAATATCCTTGCTTAAAAATGATACCAAATGGGCATTCTGTTTTTCACAAACCCTAGGAAGTATCGATCCAGTATCGATAATTTATTTTGGTATCGGCTTAAATAGTACCAACGACCACTGAATTTAGCATTTATGACAAAAAATATCGATACCTTTTTGTACGGTATCAATACTCGTAGTTCCAAGTGAAATAAATGCTCTGATTTTTCATCCCCTAATTTATTAAGGGGGCAATAATTCAAAAACAAATTTTCCAAATGCTTTGGTTATTCATTACACCAACAACCACAATGGTTGGAAATCAATTAGAGGTATAAATACCATCTTCCAAGGACCTACAACAATTAAGAAAGCACTTTCAAGCAAAAATCATCAATCAAACAACCTTTGAGCTTAAATCTTTATTTTTTTTATACACACTTGTGAGCTTTATTGCTATTATTTTGCTCAAGTTTGTTTTATTGTATTTGAGCTTCATTTGCAAACAATTTAATCTTGTAAGAATTGTTTCATTGTTTGCGTCTTTGTATCTCTTTGAGAGGGTTTGTAACTTAAGATTTGGGTAAAAATCTTAAGGAGTTGTAAGGTTAAACCTTGTCCTCAAAGGTTGAACAAATTAGTGAATTTGGAAAAATTCTTAGTGGTGGAAAACTAAGGTAGTTGAGTAAACAATTGGGGCTGAACCACTCTAAATTATTGTGTCAATCTTTTAATTTTTTTTTTTACTTCCACCATTTTTTTAAAAGGCCAATTCACCCCGCTCTTGGCTATTTCAGTTTGTTCTATCGAGCTAACATAATTATTTTTAATCAACTTTGGATGTTGATTTGGGCAAGTGAATGGACAGTTTGGGCTGCTCTTGGGCTTGTGTTTCTTTCCTCTTAAATTGGACACTTCAGGCCTCTTCTTTTGCGTCAAGCTAAAAAAATTATCAGCCAATTTTTAATTGGATCAAATAAAATTTTTAGAGAATCCAATAATGTTGATTTGGGGGCATCTTCATCTATCAAGTGCTTTGAAAGATGCTTCAACAATTTGACATTCTCAAGGTGTCTCCAAGATTAGTTTTTTCTTTCGTTGCATAAAATTGTTGAAAATTGACAGAATTTTGTAAGTTTAACATATAAATCATTAAAAATATAAATTTATCTCTAATTTGTCCCATTTAGATATTGTAATAAAATTACAAAAATATGCAAGAAGGAGCTCGAAATTTGCAAGAATTGTCAGTCAGAAATTGCTAAAATATATATATATATATATATATATATATTAGTTTCCAAGGACCCATCTATTAAATGTGAAAATCAACTTGTGAATGGTGATCAAACATGTATTGAATATTAATAAATGAAAAAGTAACGGAGTGGAGCCAAACTCAAACTTTCATATCTCTCATTCCTCAAGATATAATTGAGTTGGAAATGAGTAGTTATAGGTTACTACTAGAGGTGCTCATGGGCTAAGTCGAGTCGCCTAAACATGATATTAATATACTTTATGTTTATACAAGTTCGGTTCGGTTCGAAATATGGGCTTAAAATTTTGTTCAAATGCGCCCATATTTGCAAAAGACTAACTCAAGCCCATTTTAAGCTCGCCCATATTATTTTTTAATTTTTTAAAAAATATATTTATATTATATTATTTTAATATTTAATAATTCTAAACATTTTTTATTTCTTGAAATTTTTTATATAATCATCTTAATATTATTTTAATGTTTAGATTAGAGTAGTACTATATATTTAGTATAGGTTTATTTTTTTAATGCATTCTAAATAATATAATATAAAGTATTATAAACAGATTTTATCTAAATCATCCCAAATTTCGATCGGATCTTCAGACCTGGATGGGTAACTAACTCATGAACAGATCTAGTTATTACAAAAGTTGTTAAAATAAACACTTAAAATGATCTGTTAGTCCTAGTTTTTCTAGTATTTTGATATAACAAAAAGTATATTAAAAATCCCCTAGTTAAATTTGCAAAAAATGTTTATAAGCCCTTAAAATTATTTTCAAAGTATTGGATAAAATAAACTTTAAAAAGCCTTGAAATAACTTAGTTATTGACAAATTTTTGAAGTCTGGAAGACTTCTACTGATACTCAGTGGAACAAGTATCAGTAGAACACAAAGTAGAAAAACTTTTGGAATGCTTCAGACTTCTACCGATAGAACAAGAACAACCACCGATACAACTGTTGATACTACTGATACAACCAAGACTTCTATCGGTAGAACAAACTCCAGTGAGCAAGGAAGTTGTGGCTTAGGACTTCTACTGATACCTTGGCCAAGACTACCGAACCAACTTATGTTCTACCAATACCTGAAAGGCTTCTACCGAAACAAGTCAAGTCAGTAGCCAAGTTCAAAATCTCCTGCACTTCTACCGATACTCTGATTGGTTCTACCAATACCAAATGAAACCCTCAGAGTTCTACCGATACAAGGAGGGATCTACCGATACAACGACTCTAACGGTCATATTGTGCAAAGGCTTTTATCGATGCAAGAGTGCTTCTACCGGAACAACGAAGCTGCTGTCTGCATTAAATGCTGTTTTAATGGTTGCAACGACTCTATTTTATTTCTAATGGCTACAAACGTCCACAAGGTTGTTAGAGGACTTAAATACAAGGTTAAGGCTCCCCATTGAAGTCAACAAAGACAAGACACAAATGCTTAACTTCAAACTCATTTTTCAATCTTTCATCAATCTTCTACCAAATATTTCTTGTACATACTTGTGGGTTAAGTTTTCAATCATTCTTTCAAGTGTTATAACTTTGTGTGAGAGTGCTTAATTGTTGATCACTTACCTTTTAGAGGTATATTCTCATTCATTCTTATTTTCTCTCATTTTGTGAGGTGTTACTTAAGGTTTTGGGTAGAAAACCTTAAGGGGTAGTGGTTCTATCTTACATTTGAAAAGATAGAGATTTGTAAGGTTAAACCTTGCCCTTATAGGTTCAAATCTAGTGGATTTGAGAAACCCCTAGTTGAGGAAAGCTAAGGTAGTGGACGTAAGCAATTAAAGCCAAACCACTATAAATTTTTGAGTCTCTTGCATTTCTCAAATTTATCAAAATCATTTTAAAATACCAATTCACCCCCCTCTTGGTGTATTTCGATCTTAACATGATCCAGTCCATTAACATGTCAAATGCCTCGTTTTATTAAAATAAAAAATCTGTTAATATTTTATTTGAAAGGGTGAAAAAAATTAGAAAGATGAAAATTTTGAAGGATTAAAATATAAAAAGATAGAAAAAAAATTCTTTCCACGGATATGTTTGACATAAAGGATGAAAAAACTAAAAGAAAATGTTTTTTTTTTTTTCAATTGCTTGATAAAGTTAAAATTAAAAATTTTTAAAAAAATAACATATCCCTCTCATTTTCTCATCATTCTAATTGATTAATTTTTATATATTAAAATAAAAATAATCAATTCACCAAAAAAATAGAAAATAATCATGTTTTTTTTTTTCGCTTGTCTTTCCTATCACGCACAATCACTCAATTTAATTTCTTTCTATTTTTTCGTCCTTTCATTTTTTCCTCTCAATCAAATACATCCTAATAGGATATTTGATTCGTCGAATCTAATATTACATTCTGTAATAAAATTAAGGGGATATAACATTATGACTGAAATGTGATATTACTTTATTTGATCCATTTGGTTAAAATGTAAAATTTAAATGTTTAATTGAAAGAATATAAGATTACCTGGAAACATATTTCACTCAATTGTTCTTGTTATAATAAAATTTGTTTTTTAAAAAATAAATTTATTACAATTTATATATTATTTATATATATTATGTTGAAATAAATTTACAAATCATTATGATTTTTAAGAAGTGATTACCATATGATATATATAAATTATTAAATAAAATATTATAATTATAACTGTATTGTATGATATTAACTGTTTACTATTAAGAAAAAAAATATTTTTTGTTTTTAATTAATCTAAACTTTAATTAAGAAAAAAATCTAAATTGATTAAAATAATAAAAGCAAAAAACAAATTAGTCAAAAAATTTTTGTAATTTAAAATTATTTAATGAATGAATCGTAATAAAATTACATCTTATATTACGGGATGATCATAATATGATATTACAAAATAATCGAAATGTTAAAATCTAAACACCGTAATCTCATTCAAGAATGTAATATTATAGACCGAAACATAACATTACCAGCGTTAATGTTACATTGGACGAACAACCATGAACACCTAAATTAGTAGGTAAAAGCTAAACAAATAATGACCCCAAAAACAATAATGATAACAAAAAAAGTGATTAATAAAAAACCCAGAGTAATTATCTTGTTCATCGACCCATGAATTAGAAATTCTACTCGAATTGCAAAATGCTTCAAAAAAGATTGATTCCTCCACATCAACTATCGTGCAAGGACTTCATTAAATACAATCTACTGAAGTTTTGCCCGGCAACCCTGCAAAATATATAAAAACAGAGAATCTTTTATTATCTTCCAAAGAAACTAGACTACATCATTTCTAGTCATTTTCTTCAGGTATGAAATTTTTAACAGTAGAAGCTTGGCATGGCAATCCATATCTATATGAATTGAACTCGGTGTGAATATTTGAAACGAGTAAGCATCCAAGTCCAACACTAAAGTTGTAAATGAACAAAACGTTTGATGCACTGTTCATGAACCGTTCGTATAACATTCGTTTATGTTCGTTTATTAAGCTAAATGAACGAGTATGAACAAAATTTTTATATTCGTTTAATATATAAAAAACAAACACGAACATAATACTCGAAAAAGGATGAACCGCTAAAAGAGGTCAAACCAGTTTAGAAAACCAAAGAAACCAAGTTGAAGCTAGTTTAAATATTGAACTTTGTTGATATAATTTATAAAATAAATGTTTGTATTTATGTCTGTTATTATTTTTTTTGGTTTATTGAACTTTGCCTAGTCTTTCTTCTTTTTTTCTTTTTTCTTTTTTTGAATTTTCTAGAATGTTTTGAAATTTTTTATTTTTTTATGATTGAACCGGCAGTTGAACCAGCTGAATCTAGAACTGATGAAATAACCGGTTCAACCAGCAGTCCAATGCTTACAACATTGCCAGCCGGTTCAACTGCTAATCCATTTTTTTAAGCCTTGGCGCTTTAGAGATGTCAGGCTATCCTAAAAGACAATACAAACCAAAAATAGACAAACATACCCGTTGATTTGGTTGCAGTAATTAGCAATTTGATTTGTTACAAGAAAGCTCTCCAAACGTGATGGTTCAGGGATTGGCTTGAAGATCGGATTTGAGGGGTCCTCCTCCGGCAAAGGCTCCTCCCCGGCAGCTTTTCGAGCCATGTTCTCTGTCCTATAGATACAAAACAAACATGCATAACAATATTTATTTTTTTTAAATGCCTAACCATATAATACATAAAAGAGAGGTGAGAACTTTAATCTTTCTGGCTTTTAATAATTATGGTCCACAAAATCCTAAAAAATAGAACAATCTTCAACTAATTCCACCTGAAAGCTTTGAGCCCCAGAAAATTCGAGAGCAGAAATTAGACAACATTCCATTAAATTTACTTGACGATTTTGGTCTACATTTGGGTCTCTTCCCAGGAAAATCATTTAAAAGGTTAGAAGAGTTTGTTTGAATAACATGGATAGCTTAAGTATACTACCTTCTTTTCTGAAGCCATGCCTGTTGCTGGGCTTGCTGTCGTGACAGACTCCTATAGTAAAATTGAAACTGCAAAACGGGGAAAAAGTAAAATAAAAAAAATAAAAGGCAATTATGTTAAATCATAAAATCACAAGTAATGGTAGAAGTACAATATCAGATAAAGGGGAATGCCAAATGCATACCTTCTGTTGTTCCATTGACAAATCATCCATGCATTCGATCAAAAATTCCACATTCCTCTCCATATATGGTTTAGTTGACAATTGCAGACGGTCATAATCACACTAAAACAAAGAATTACCATCAAAAGAAAGCGAATTTCACATGTACAAATTATGTTAGTCCAGTTCTTCATGTTCACCAAGTATCCATATCTGACATTCACGCCCAACAAATATTCAAACATAAATATAGGAGGATAATCTACTAAATATATAGGAAACCTTAGAAATATATATATCATACCCATCTTAGAAACCAATATTAAACACCCACCTCAAAGAAAGAATAAGATACAGTACAAACTCTTTAACAACAGCACTACAGAAAATTATTCAATCAACAATTTATATTTCACCTGTGTGACCGGTGTATCAGATTCCAGCTCAGTCATAAAGGCACTGATAAGTGCAGAATTTGAGACTTTGATCTGTCAAAAAAAAAAGAGCAGCACAGACATTAACATAAAAGTGGGAACCATGTTTATTACATTTGCAAAATACACTATTTTGGGTGAACATAAAGAAAGCCTAATCTACCAACTCATCCAATCAATTTTACATATCAATGCCATTCTGAGCATAATAAAATAAAAGTTATGATAACCTCAAGGATTCTCGAACACATTTTATGGCAATTATGAAGATTTGGATTCAGATATTACAAAAAATGCATATATCAACTGCTTCTATCCCTACTCACAGCATATTTAATTCTGCTGAAAGAATAGGTCATTCGTCATATGCAAAATAATTATCAGTAATGCATCTCTTATTTGAATCCTGAGCATCATGGTTATTTTATAAAAGATAATGCTAATGGATATGAAAGCTCTACAATCAATTGCATTATTTCAATGAAATAGTAAATAGTTGAAGCCCTAGAAGCTTACAGGAATTTCCTCAAAAATATCGACCCATGATAAGTTTTTCTCTCGCAACCTATAACAGCAAAGAGACCATTACTAATATCAGACAATATGAAATTGATATTTATAGCTTTTGATAGCAAGGAGAAACCATACTTCTCTCCAGTGAAGTTATTAGCTCGGTAAAGTTCCATAAAAGAATCAGATAGCTTCAAAGCCTTGAGAGCCAAGACACCTTGATTTGACCTGGAAGGGTCATAGATAATGCACACACACCTCCTAATATTCTCCTACATGGGTTAACAAATAAGCAGATAAATAAATACTCCAAAATACAAATAAAATAATGAAATTATAGTTGACAAGTGAATATAAATGGAAAGCAACACAAAGTTGCAAGTTCAAAGAAAAGGCATAGAACCTCACAATTTGGTTTTATTTTAAAATTTTATCCATTGATTGAAGAAAAATGTCATGCTCAAAATTAGGCAGAAATTTATACAAAATTCAGGAGTTTCAAAAAACAAAGTTGAAAACTAAATAATAAGGGTTTTGTGAAATCCTCTAAAATGTTAATGGGTAAATAGAATTGGTGTTGGATGAATGTATTGGTTTCATGAGATTCAGCCAATAGTCTTGACCACTGGACATCACAAAGAAATAGGAATCCATGTTATCAAAAGATTTTCCAAGATTATTTCTAGCAGGGAATGAGTCAATCAGGCTATGTTTGCTCAAACTCAAGGAAGAGGGTCAAACACAGATGTGCCTGACGTGGCCATACTTAACTTTTTAAAAAGTTCTTCCATATATTTGGCATGTCGAAATATGTCTAATAGGGATAGTTGAAGGAAAATAAAAAGTCAACATAGGTGACAAGGATGTGTCATTTGCTCCAGTTCATGTTAAAAGCAGGGACAACCGGACAAGTTCCTTTTTATTTTTTTTTTTGGTGAATAAAAAGACAAGTTCCTTTTAATAGGCACTGACATGTCTGCCATGTTACATTTTAATTCTAGCTCTGCTTAAAAGAAGCAGGGACGGAAGGCTCATTAATCTGAAGCAAAGATTTCCCACATTGAGTGGAAATAGCATAAAGGTGAAGAGGCACTCTAAAATTCAAAAATACCTGATAATTCATAAAGGTCTCAATCAACTCCACTGTTTGGTATGAACCCAAAATTGTTGATTGGTACCTGAAAATATACAAGGAAAAGATCAAACCATGAAATAAAAAGCAGAAAGGTTCATAATATAAAAATAACTTAAGGTAGATATTAATACAATGGATGCTGCCATAATGGTATTATGAATTGAATCTTAACTTACTGTAGCTATTAGGACTCAAAAATCATATATACAGTTTTGTCATTCCTAACTCCATTAGCATATAAGACTATATTGCTCCAACTCCACATTCTTCTTCATGCACTCAAGTCTAATACATATTCGGACATGGGTATAGAGATATGATCCTCTAAGAACCCTCCAAATAAATGGAAAAACCTAAAAAATTGAACATACCCCATCTTGGGAAATACCAGTATCAACACTCACACAGAAGCCCAATTTCATAAATCTAAAAACGCATCCACCAAATACTACACAATGTTAGGCTGAGCTCGATGTGGTGTTTGTTATCTATTTCCAAAAGAAAAAAAACTACAGAAAAGCAAACACCAGTATTCAGAGAAATAAAAAAAAAAGTTACCTTCAATGAATAGCTGCAATACTATTAAAGATTATGTTTGGATGTTCATTACCATAGACCATTGATTCAATCAAATTCGAGTTTAACTTTTAACTGCTACAAGACTTGGAAATATTAGACACTACACAAACAAAACACGCAGAAGAATAACAAAAAGATGAAAAATAACATGAATACAAGAAACACACAAATGCCTCAAAATCAATATAATACAAATTATTCACGTATCAAAAAAGAAAACTCATTAAACATGATTAAAAATTTACATGACAAAGTACAAATACGACGCTGATACTTGAATTCTAAGTACCACGTAAAAACAATTAACAAAAGTAAAAAACTCAAACAACCAAAAAATTAAATAAATCAGAAAGACATTACCATCCAACAGTGTTGTTATCAACATTAACCTCCCTTAGACATCTCATCATCTCAAGCTGATAATTAGCTCCATCAGCTTCAATCTCCTCGTCTTCCTCGCGAATCTGCCTCAACGAATAAAACATGAGACTTTCTAATTCAAATAAAAATATTCTCAAAAACAAAAGGAGATTTGCCAAATTACCGGGAAAGGAAAACAGTTAGTAACTTCAAGAACACTGCCAACATCTAATCCAAGAAGCTGGCCTGTAACCAGTGCAGGTGAAAACTCCTTGCAATGTTTGATTATTTTTAATATCACCTAGTTTTTCAAAAACATTTACTGATAAGATAATCGAAATCAAAAGAAAATTAGGCCAAAAATAAATTAGAAGAGGGAATGAAAGAGAACCAGGCCTTCGATTTGAACAACTCGGAGAGGGGAAGCAACCTCCTCCGTTGCCGCAACCTGAAGGAACGACCTTGCCATTGAGTTCGCCATTATTGAATTTCTTTTAAGTCTTCAACGGCAATCTCTGTTAGCGAAACTACTGAAGAATAAAGCAGAGAAGAGAAGCGGAACCCTACGTTCGGCTTTATTTTCACTTTTTATTTTTATTTTCCTTTCCAATTCTTCATTGATTCGGATTACACCGGTCCATGGCCGGGCCGGATCGGTTCATTTATCAAAATTTTTGACTCCTTTATTAAATTTGGGTCCAGATTGATTTAAAAATGTATTTAAAATTTTGTTTAATCTTGACCCACATAAAAATGTTAAAATTTGTAATCTCGATCCACATAAAAATGTTAAAATTTGGATTTGGTTCGGCTTGTCCGAATTAATTTTTTATATAAATTTTTTTTAAAATATATAATAAATCAAAAATACAAAAAAAACACTAAAATAAATATTTCTTACCAAATTAAAATAAATTAAAAAATATTTATACTTAAATAACACTAACATAAGTATAACTTAACAAGCAAATGTCTAACAAAATTAATAATAAAACAAGGGTTATACAATATCTAAACAATAACAACAAACTACTAATAACATTATAGTGAAATTGTAACAAAATAATGAAAAAAAAAAAGAAAATAGCAGATTTTTTTATTTTTTTGCTAATTCGGGCCGGGTTCGGGTCAAAAAAATCTTACCGAGGCTCGATTCGTTTTTTAAATGGATCTTATTTTTTTGTCAAGCCCATTTTTGAGTATATTTTTACTCAAATCTTCTCACTTTTCGAGCAAACATTCGAGCTGAGTCAAGTGACACAACCCATGAATAAATCTAATTCGGATTCCAATTGATTATTATGAATATTATGGTATAGACTATTGGATTTTTTGAATTTGGGCCGTTGAATATGTAACCTATTATTAATAGGGTAAACAATTTGTTTAAATCACTCAACTTTTATCTTTTTTCTATTTTTGTCACTTAATTATAATTATTTTAATTTCATCATTTTAAGAAATTATTTTTTAATCACCATACTATTAAATATTTAACGACGTTATGACATGACAAAATCAAACCTTCAAATCCCCTCAACTCACCCTTACCATCCATACACAACTATCATTGTCACCACTAAACCTCTAAACAACGGCTTTTTTATAAAAACTAATTCAAAAATTTTGATTAAATATAAAAATGACTCAATTTTTTTATTGTGTACGTAAATGAGCTAAAATGAATAATAAAAATTAGTAGAGCCAAAGAGATTGGCGACACTCACTTGCCATATCAGTCAATCATTGACTGATAGATTAAAAAATCATTTTTTTAATAGAACGAATTTATTTAGTGGTCAAAATATAAATAATAGTGGTGAAATCATAGAGAATGGTGGGGCCAAAATACTAATTTTAATTTTAAATTAAAAAAATCACTTTAAAAAACACTTTTAACATATTAAAATGATAATGTCATTCTCTATGGCTCAATTATTATTATTTATATTTTGTCCCCAAAATATTTAAAAATACTAGTATTAGACTAATATTTAAATAAGTGGCGTCAAATAGATTAGTTTCATCAAGTCAATTATTGATTGACACGACAAGTAGGTGGCATCAACTTATTTGATTTTATCAATTTTTATTGTTTATTTTAAATTGTTTACGTAAATAAAAAAAATTAACTTTTTTGTAATTAATCAAAGATTTCAAATTATTTTTGTAAAAAAAGCCGTAAACAACCACACCTAGCATCACCCACCTTATCTCCATTCTCACATCCACTGCCCCCTCAACCTAAAATCAAGCCACTTGTGACACAATTATTTACATAGCAAAATCAAACTTAAAGAA
The DNA here is from genome assembly GCA_005610355.1 of Gossypioides kirkii. NCBI lineage: Eukaryota > Viridiplantae > Streptophyta > Magnoliopsida > Malvales > Malvaceae > Gossypioides > Gossypioides kirkii. Next base: position 39,036,035 of record CP032247.1, on the reverse strand, counting down.
AACCAAAGAGCCAGTAAGACATTATCCATTCTCTACCACATCTCCATTCTCACATCCACGCTCACCAACACCTCAACTTTAACCTCATCAAAACCCAAACAAACCCAAAACCAAATAACAATACAAAGTAGCCAAAAAAACTAATCTCCCAAGTTGTAACCTTAGACCTCTCCACTGCGACGGTTTAGACGACAATGAAGGTTGGATTCAACTGTGAGAAGACTTGTCAAGACTGAAAGAAGCTTCATTTAAAAGAGTGCTAGAGTTTTTTAAGGCAAGATTCAAAACTTTGGTACTCAATTCTGGGAATTGTGAGAGATTTTTCAAGAGATCTAATTCGATTATTGAGATTGGAAGAGAATAGGTCTCACTTGACGGTGGTAATTGCTAGTAAAGCGACAAAGAACGGTGGTGAGGGCAAAGGTTGTCAATAAGCAATGGTGTTCATGGAGATCTAGCTGGAGAAAGTAGGACAGGATAAAAAGAAGATCATGGTGGTGCCATTACCGGTCTGAATGGCCCACTAGAAGGTCAGGTGACAACGATAATGGGTAGCTAGGGTTTGAAAGTAAGGGTTCATTGCACTTTTTTTTTTTTTTTTTATCTTATATTAACACAAAAACTAATAAATAAAGGAATAAATTATTAGGTTGAAATTTGGTGGCTTAATAAAACATTTTTTGCCTCCATGTCAACAAAAAAATAAAGAATTCCAAGTCATCTAGCCATGTCACACTCGGTTTCCATTAAGATCCGAAATTGGGACGATGTGGGACATAATTGTAAGGGCCGCTAGTTCGGCAAACTCGATTGTGAGAATTTGAAAATTCCAATGGTTGGTTAGCAATTGATGGTTACGATTTTGGTCTGGTTACTGGTTATTTAGTAGGAGACAAAATGATTGTCAATGTATGGTGTCTATGAGAGTTGGTGACCAAGCATGTAGTGCTTATATATATAGTGAGAAGGATTGTTTTACGGAGGGAGATTTTCTCTATTCTGCTATGTTTTCTTTCGTTCCATTTTCTTCTTTTATTCAACTTCTTCGATTACACCGAAAAAGAGAAAGCTAAAGAAAGTTCAACATATATATGCATGACATTGGTGGAGGCTATGCCATCACAAGAAACCATTGGTGGAGACCTCATGTCTTGTTTAGGAACCTTCTCCCACTTAATCTTTTAAAAATAAGTAAAATTTTTAATATTTGATTTCAATCATTAATGATCAATATATGCATGATAAGTATATGTGACATTCTTCCCTAAATTATATGGCATGATTATCATATATATGTATGAAAATACATTCGCAATCATATAAAAACCATCATGCTTATCACATAAATAAAAGCATAAAAATTTAAATGACTCTAACCAGCCAAAGTTTTCATGATCCCATCCTAGAAAAATAAAAGAATAAAAAAATAACTAAAATTACCACAAAACATACTTTGAGACATCTATTTTGCCACCACGGACTTTTGCAATGGTACAGGTTCACGTTTTTGTTGTCGTCGTCTTTTTGTCGTCATTTTCATGTCGTCATCGTCGTCGATCACCATCGAAAAATCTTGAGTCATCGTTGAACTGTCGTCGACCACCATTGTCATTCACTTTGCTGGTTTGGCTAAGTCGGATTTGCGTCGTCTCGATCAACCTGGATGCGTATTGATTCTCCAAGTTCCGTTGGAAAAATTTAAATTACAAAATTCTTATGTCCATTTCCATCTCAAATATTTCATTCTAAAATAATAAAATCAAAACCCGTATGGAGATGATAGTCCTTGGCAAAATTACTTTATCATAATAATAAAAGAATATTCACAAATATTTCCCTAAACATGCATACTGCCACATCTTATCAAAATTAATCACACATGAAGAAGAGAGAGAATTGCGGTTTCAGTTTACACTATAAACATAGCATAATCTAACTCTGATACCAACTGTTGAAAAAAATTTGATTTGAAAACATTTTTCTTGCATAATGAAAAATAAAAAATTTGAAAATCAAGCCAATTTTTTATATTTATAACAATAAACACTTATTCGAATTTGCACCTGTATTTTCGGATAGACGAATCCTTGTTGTTCTTGGCTTTCTACCGAACGACATTTTCCACTACTCTTGTACCACGACCTGTTTCGAGTGTGGGCTTGAACGATTCGAATCAAATACAGAAATATAAATAGTTTTATTTGTTTTAGTGTGAAAACGAAAAATCTTTTCTCAATATAAACGATAGAATTGTTATTCTGAAAAATATATTTAATACATAAAGAATAAAACTCTCTCAATTCAGGCAAAATAACAATATCTTAAAGCTGTGTTTTTAGCATTACTGGTGACATCTATTTATAAAGAAAAGAAGTAGAACCATTATTGAAATGTAAAAGTTTATTCCAACTAGAAAAACGAACTCCTAGTCTAACTAGGAGTATAGAGGGCAGTAATCCTAGTTAATAATACTAGGGTTTATCATCCCCCTAATGCATATCGGGTCCAATTATAAGTATTTCCCAAACTTTTAACTCGGTACTTTATAATTCGATTCAACTCGATATTTGTTTTTCTATTTCTTAAAATAAACATCTCAATATTTTTCTAATTAAATAATTTTCTTAATTCAATTCTAATTTCATTAAAATCATGATGACCTTATCATAAAAGAATCTATGAGAAAATATATTTAATATTTCTACATTCAATGGTTCACCATGACCAAATAATTATTTCTATTTTCGAACTTCATTTAATTCAAAAAACATAAATCCATTTCCAAGTCATTTTAATTTTTCATTTTTGTTTTCATTTTCATTTTGGAGAAAGCCACATTCATTTTCAAACGATTGCATTTCTTTATTTTCATTTTCATTTTGGAGAAAACCATAATCATTTCCAAATGTTTCCCATTTCTCCATTTCACCATTTCTATTCATTTTTGTTCATTTGATTCAACATACAATTCATTTTTTGTTTCAACGAGCTAGCAGAGAGACCAATTGGACATATGCAATTGAGGCTCAAATGATTTATAATTAAGTTCCAGCTTTTCACCTATAAATTATAACTCATTTAGTCACGAAGTCATTCCACTATAGCATTGTGATTGAGCTCTCCCTAACGACATACCATTACGAAAGCAACTCAATTAGTGCTCGTCCAATGACACTGTCATAAGTGTGTTACCCTCAGAGGATATCCTTAATCTCTTTAGGATAATATTCGTTCTCCCATTATGATCCTATTTTACCTCATGGTAACAATTACATTTTCCTTCATGAAAGTCAATTACTATCAAATAGTAATCAAGTCATTCATCACAATGACGAACAACCTATGGCCACGTTTACTTTCATCAATCATGTAATGCCAATGAGAGGATATCATTTACCCATATCTTAGGTTATGAATTCCACTATTGTGAATGACGCTACATGCTGCAGAAGTTATATATCCAACGCATCAGCTTTTGGTTCCTTATCTATTTGAACTCAGGTTTTTACTTACATCAAAGTATAGAAGCCACTCATACATAGCCTGCCATTCACTCAAGATTTAGGCATGCCGCACTATAAACGTCATAAGTGAATAAATCCATAAAAGGATTCGAGATTTATTCTTTTTGGGTCCAGTCTAATATATTGTCAGTCTAGCTAGTCACATCTGTCTCTATCTTGTGGGAGTCATACGAGATCTATTCTTTTTGGGTCTAGTCTGATGTACTATCAGTCTAGCCAATCACATCTATCCAAGACAAAGCATCTCCTGAATTGGACTTGATAGACAACACATTAGTCATTCAGTCGGTTTGTTCATTTTCGATTAGGCTAAGGACATGTTTAGGTGTTCGTCTACTAATATAAGTTGTCTTCTCGTATTACGATCCGACCAAGTAATACTAGTATTATTGTAAACATTAGACAACCAGTGAACAATATTTGCTCCTATTTTGCTTTGCGTGCAAAAACCACATGAGGACAATTATATAAAGTATATTAATGTAATCAATTTGTTTTGTTAACCAATTTGTTAAAAAAATTACAAGTTTACAAACAAATATACGACACTCAGGGTACCAGATCTAATATTGTACACCTCAAGTCTTCGAGATCTAACAATACTTGCGCATGAAAATAAGTAAAATCGTACGTTGAGAAATAAGGCTCAATGGTGCTAGCATGATTTAAAGCATTAAACACATATAAACAAAATACTAAATGCATATAATATGAAATTCAAATGCTATCTACATCACAATTGCATTTATTGTCTCTTGAACTTAGCCTCATGCTTTAAGCTATTTAACATGAATATCATAGCATATTATAAGAACCATTTCACTTTCTCATTACATTCTCGAATCTACCGATTCATTTTATGACTGTATCGACCCCCAAGGCTTGTATTAACTAGGTCACATGGCCTTTCACATGTCATCATTTGTTACTTTAACATTAATATACAATTATACAATGTCAATAAGCAAAGTACATGTTGCATAATCTGACACATCCCCAAAATGGGTTAGTAGAAATTAGGTTAATGAATCGAGAGTGGTCATGCCAAAATTTTTGTGCATTTGATAATAAATAAGTATCAAGTCTAATGATTAAGTAGTGGTTGAGATGTCCTTGATGATCTAAGTTCGAATCCTTTCCCTCACATTATTTTCTATTTGGTACAATTTTGCTTCAATTATTAGTAAATGTCACACCAAGTTTTAGAAAAAATGTTGTAAGAGTGTTAACATGTAAGTGAGCTAGTTCAATGGTTAAGAGTTTAATTAGTTTCCTAAAAGTTCTATGTTTAATTCCCCACATCCTTATGATTTTTATTTAATTTTTGGCTCATGAAACCATGGTCAAACCCCCTTGTGCCATCATAAGAAAAGATTCTTTCCTCCATTAGCCAGTCAACTTTCCTCCCTTAGCCCTTTTTTTACTCCACCATGTTCCTCTTCCTTCCTTTTCTTCTTCTCATTTCACTCCCATCAATTTTTTCCCAAGTTGACTTACTATTTTTGTCCTCCATGCTAGAGAGATTTTATTCTCTCAATTGTTTCATTTTTTCCTCTCATCTCTTCTCTTTTCTCTCCTCCTCCCCTTTTGCACCATCTTGAGCCACCATTATTTTGACCTGTCCTCCTTTCCTCCACCGTTAGCCACCACCATTCGACCTAAACACCACCACATCAACATAAAAAAACTTTACCTCCTCCACACTACACCACCGCTGTAGCATCGTCACACCACCACCGCCATTAGTCATCATTTTTCTCTATTTTCCATTTTCTCTTCAAATCTCTACTCATAATAAATTTTCTACTCCTCTTCTTGTATTTTCCTTAAATCATTACAAAAATATTATAATAATGCTTATATTTTGGTGTTGATTTTTCCATAGTCTCTACTCCTTGTTCGAATAAAGACTCCGGTGAACCGTCGATCCTTCTAATCCAATTATATTAGCATAAGAATGGGATGATATTGGTATATATCATCACTTCTTCCTCATTTTTATCAATGGACGAATGTAGTAGTAGTGGTAGATATCGTTTTTCTTCAATTTTAACATATAATATATTATTCGTATGTTGAAGGACCGATTGCTAACATCTTGGACCATTTTTGACTTTTGGAAATGAATCACATCTCCGATTCTAGTCGTGTAAGCGTAAGTGTGGTATTGGAATCAAGATTAAATTGTTTTTATAAAAAGGGATAACTAAAGTAACGATTTGATGATGGATTATTGTTTCTTGCTCAGATTTGTGATTGATCTATTTAGAACCAAGAGTGGGTGTTCGAAGGAGTGTAGTTTTGCATTGGACATACAAGGTTTAGGTATGGGTCTAATCTAATACGAAATTGAATAATTAATTGATAAACAACATTTAATATTCATTTATATGATTAACACTCTGAAAATATGGCTGTACGGGAATATATTGAGTATTCAAAGTGTAACACCCCCTTACCCGACCCGGTCATTGGATCCAAGAAAAAGGATGTTACTGCAAATAACACACATTAATGGAACAAATTTTAGGTCCTTAAAACCCTATATATATTTTTTTCTATGTTAACAAAATCGACTTAAAAAAATAATTTGAGTTTCTTAAAAGTTAAAACATATTTAAAAAATGAAAATAGGATGAATTCTACTGATACTATTCAAGTCAGTAGCAATACTCAACCAAAAATTTCCTAAACATCATAAAAATCCTATTTACATGCCACTTATAATTAGACCAAAATGAACGATTAATTACTGAATAGTGTGACCTCTAAAAGTAATCCAACCAACAGTTAGCATCCAACGGTCTGCACGGAAGAAGAATCAAACAAAGTAAGCTTGCTTAAAGCTTAATAAATTCGTAATAAACTTAAAATTCAACTTACCATAAATAATGAAATTTATACAAGGTTAGTGAGTTCGTATGTAAACATATGACTTTATCATAATATCAAATTTATACATGAACAACACATTTGGCATATAAACCAAACATCATATTCATACATAACAATCTAATATCTCAATTTATACATATCATTTCATGTAATAATTCCTTATAGCCTTTTTCTTATAACCATTTCATTTTATACATTTAACATATAAAGATTCACTAACTCTTATACTTACATTCCCTTCCTATACAACACAACCTCACAAGGTTGGTGAGTATCACCAAGAAACATATAATTCCAACAATTAATGTGTCTTGTAATAATAGCACCTTAAGTATATATATATCATCCATCATATGTTCAATAAATGTACTTTCTCATTTCAACCATTTGTATCAACATTTTCCATTTCGCATGTCTTGACCATATTCATTTCATATATATGCATATTCGTTTAAGCCTTTAACACTTTGTTTGAATGTTACCATAACAATTAACTTTTATTATTTCGATGGATCCTTATAAAAGTATTCAATACGCAAGTTCAGTACATTTACGCTCGTCAGCTAAGATACGTTTACGCTCACCAGCTAATATGCGTTTACGCTAGCCAGCTAATATACGTTTACGCTCGTCAGCTAATATGCGTTTACGCTCGCCAGCTAATATAAGAAACATTGCGTTCTAAACCTTTATTTGATCCATCGAAATTTACTTCATATATTTATTTACTTTAAATTATACATATTTCACATGTATATATTTACATATCTAACTTTATCAACATTATTATTGAAATAAACTATGTCCATAGTTAAAAATAAAACTTACCTCACGTTATTCCATTTCGAGCACACATCCAGATAGTTCTTATTTTTCAATCAGAAGATCAATATAGCTAAGAATGCAATTTAGTTCAATTTACTAATCGTCATATACAATTCTATTTAATTCATTTATAACATAAATGGAAATTAACATATCATATAATTAATTAAATCTTTCTTTTTCAAATGAATTTAAATATGTTATTTCATTATTTATAGTAATGACCTTTAATTATAATTTCATTTCCATTATACCATTTCAAGCTCACATCCATATATTTCATATTTTCTAATTACAATATCCAACTTAAACATCATCACCAATTATTCCAACTCATCATATAATTATCTCAAACAATCAAGCTCAATTTCAACATGAATAGATATGTCTTAAATTTCAAAAATAACATATAATTAATTTGATAAATTTACGAACTTACCTCGACTAAAGTAGTTGTAAAAATAGAGTCGACCACTTATCCAAGAATTTATCTTTTCCTCGATCAAAGTTCGCTTCTCTCGTTTCTTGATCTAAATAATAATTTTATTTAATTAAATAATTCAAATAACTTAAAATACTTAATCCAAGCCTATGAGTCATTTAATTTCGAATTTACGAAATTACCTTATCATTTTAACTTTTGTGCAATTTATTCCCTAAATCCAAAACTCACAATTTAAGCATAGTTAAAAAAATACCCATGCAACTGATTTTTATCTAGACCATGCTCAACTCACTTTTATCAAAACTTCACAAGAAATTTATGAAATTTCATATTTTAACATTTAATCCCTAATTACAAAATTAACAAAATTTACTAAATCAAATAGTCCTTAAACATTTCATAGCTTCAAAATCTAACAATTTCTATCAAAACTCAAACAATTTCACTCTAATTTAAATCTTACTCCCTATTTCTCATTTTTACTTTAATTTACAAAATTTACAAAATTTGGTTATTACTACGTGAAATCAACAATTTAATTCACAAATTTAGTTTCTTTTATTTCTAACTAAAAATATATCAAATTAATCCTTAAAGCTTTAACCACCCAACAACGGTAGTATTTAATATCTTAACAGCATCGAAAAATAAAACATGGATCAACTAGATCGAAGTATTGAAATTCCAAAAATATAAAAATTACGAGAAAAGAATTAATTTAAACTTACCAATTGAAGCTTGAACCTAATAAAAGCCTAGGCTTTTCTCCAACTCTCGCCCCTGCTCAACTTCGAAGAAACAGAATGAAAGAAACATTTTTTTTCTTTCTTTGTCACCAAACCCCACCTTTTAATCTCAAACAATTTCTTTTATTTATTTATTTATTTATTTAATTAAATAATTTAACATAATATAAGCCACATATCTATCCACCTAATCGGTACTAACAAGATTAAAAGGGGGAATTTCCACATTGGTCCCTCTTATTTATTTCAAATTATAATCCTTTTATAATTTCACTTTTATCACTTATGCAATTTAATCCCATACTTAACTTAAGCACTACACAATTAAAATTACTTATTTGAAAAATCAATCAGCCCATAGATCAACTCCGTAAATATTTTTATTAAATATTTACGAGTCCGCTTCACAGATATGGAGCCCCAAAAATACACTTTTCGACACCCCTAACTTTCAGGTTGTTACACAAAGTGGATGATATATCCTTTGAAAGGATGATACCCAAGTAAGTATTCAGAATTGTTAAATATGTGATATGTTGAATATCTTTGGATGATGTATTGATGGATGAAATATTATGTACACCTTCTAATACTCATGTCATGTGATTTTATGGCAATGTCTAAATAAGTGGAAAATTGATGTCATGATAAGTCATGAATATGGTGTTTTGTTTTGATAAGCATGCCCACTGTATCGCTTCTATTAATAAAGATTTTGATTCGCATGTTAAGCATGCCCATTGTAACGCTTATATTAATAAAATTTGATACTCATGTTAAGCATGCCCACTGAAATTTCTGTATTTGTATGTGTTACAGTAAGCCTTATTGGATAATATGTTTTGATATAATAAATTAAAGTGTTTTTTGAATAAAAGTAAATGTAACACCCAAAACACGAAACTGTCGCCGGTTAGGGTCCCAGTGCCTTACTGTTCATCTATCACTGTTCATCTTCTATTATCATTTCATTCAATCTTATTTTAATAAAGATGTGCACCCAACACATCATCAATCATCAATCAATTATAATCACAACTCAACAAAGGCAAAAAAGTTATTTCCATGATTTTTGGAGACTTCTATCGGTACCTGTTGGACAAGTATCGGTAGTTGTCAAGTCAGAAAATAGTTCAGAAATAGTGTAGAGTTCTACCGATACTCGAGATGGTTCTATCGATACATGTGACACAACTATTTAAACAAATCATGCTTCTACCGATACTAAAAACTCCAGAGAGTTAAGAACTTCTACCCCACAACTTCTACCGATACAAGCTTGCAGACTACTGATACTTCTATGAGTAGAACTATCGATACTTATCTTGCATCTATCGAAATAACATAAGTCAATAACCTACATCTCACTTCCTCTGTACTTCTACCGATACAAGCAAGAATAATACCGAAACAAGTATACAGATGTCAAATATATACATAAATTTCCAAGTTTGCACAATAGTCTACAACATTTACCAATTTCTCAAAATCATACCTACATAGACATTTCATATTGGTATTTAATGCTTCACATAACAACAAAGAGTACCTATCAAAACATTCATCAAAATGTTACCATGTTATTTAACCATTACACAAAAACAACTTAAGTAACATGATCCTAATAATGCTATATAAGCCAAGTGATATAAAGACTACCGAACAAGCTCCCGAGATAATGTGATTTTTCTTGAGGATCCGATCTTCAATAGTAGATGAATCTACAAAACAATAAACAAATAAACAGGTAAGCTTACAAAGCTTAGTAAGTTCGTAAGAACAATTAGCTTACGGAATAAAATATTCGGTTACGGAAAGACTAAAAATAGATCTTCTTTATCCAATCGCATTAGCATCAGGCCGATCTCACTGAGTCTTCCAGAAATTTAGCTCATACGAGCCCAAACAAAATTAGCTCATAGGAGCCCAGATAGGGTAGCTTTTACGAGCCCAGATAAGTTAGCTCATTCGAGCCCAGATAGAGTTTAACCAGTATACGATGCTACTCACACAAGCTAATGAGAATTCGTGACATACGCGAATCGGAGGGGTCCACAATTCAGTATTCATTCAGAATCTGTCAACTTGTGATGCTGCTCACACAAGCTGTCAGGATACTGCAACATATGCAGGATCCTAGCCATCGCTTCAAATCAAATGATCGACCCCAAGCCTAACATTTTGTTTCTTCCTTCATATTTCCCATCATCACGAATGATTTAACTTTCTTTGGTTGCTGTAACAATAGTGAAAGTAAAAAGAACATACAATGCATATAAACAACACTACGAACTTACCAAATGAAATTGCAGTGTGGCAAAACTTCAGTGACTATTCTGCTAATTTCCCTTTCGCGATCCATGGCACGATGGTAATCTAAATTAAAAATTCATCCAAATTTCACATTAATAAACATAATCAAATCATTTAAGATAATTTGGTCCTTTTGGAAAAATTACAATTTTACCCCTAATACTTTCCTTTTATTCAATCTAGTCCTTTCAGGACAAAACATGTAGAATACCCATTTTCTTTTCAAACCCATACCATCCAAATATGTCTTGATCTCATGCAAGTCCCTACAATCCATTTATTTCACCTAAAGTACACTCAATTTCATCATTTAATATTTTAGTCCTTAAACCTTAATTTTATCAAAAATCACTTTAAAAAAAGATCCAACCTAATCCTTAAGCATTCAAAACCATCAAAAAATTTCAAAGACAAACATATTCAACAATGATAAGATTTATGACTTTTGACAGATTCACAAATTAGTCCTTAGGTTAGCTAGATCCAGCTAATACGAACTCAAAAACTTAAAAATTACTAAAAACGAACCTCATTTACTTACCCAATCAAAGCTCCAAAGTTCATCAATGAAAAACCTAGATTTTCCTTCTTAGCCGTGAAGAAGAAGAAGAAAACTAAAAGAAAAATGTGATTTTTCTTCTTTAATTTCATATTTATACCTAATGGCATAATTGTAAATTTTAAGACTTTCTTAATTAACTTAATTAATCACTTAATTAACCTTTAATTTTCCTAATTAATGACAATAAGTGTCATAATCAACCAGTCACTAAAATATTTTGGCTAATTTGCCCATTTGGTCCTTCCATCATATTAAATTCAATACAAACATCTTATTTACAATTTAGCCTTAAGCTAAGTAGGACTAAATGAATAAATATCTCAAAAGTTAATGGAATCAATTATATCCACCAACGCTTGGACTTTTTGACCGTGGTTTAATTACCATTTTGGCCCCTTTACTATTTTTTAATCAATAGCAATTAACTTTTACCTCTTTTACAATTTTCTCCTTTTTCCTTAATTAAGCAATTAATCATTAAAATTACCCAACTCAACTTCAATTCACATATAATAAGACTCTGTAAATATTTAATAAAAATATTTACGGTCTTTAATTTCAGAAATGAGGTCCCGATACCTCATTTTCTAAAACCACTTGACTTTTGAACCAAACCACTTACTAACTTTTAATTCAATAATTAAAATTTGTCAATTCAAAATTCCATATAAAATTATTATTGACTTATTTAATTTAATCACTCATTATAAAAATTTTCCCATCGGGTTTGTGGTTCCCAAAACCACTGTTTCCGATACCATTGAAAAATGGGCTGTTACAACTCTCCCCCCCCTTAGGAAATTTCGTCCTCGAAATTTTTAATTTAGTAGTTCCTGCTTATTCAGAAGTTTCCATATAACAATAGAAAAATCATTTACCTGAGCTTACTCAAATCCATCTGTTAACTTTACTTAACTAAGAAAATCAACCTCACTAAATAAAACTCACTGTTGATAGTTTTCACATAAATTATTTCTCATACATAACCTATAATACATTTCTCACATATTACGCATACACATATTCTATTTGAAGTCTATCAAAATATCATCAATAATCACAGTACGACTGTATCTAAATATCTAGATATGATTGAACAATCTAATTCATCATATTCATAAGTCAACAGAAATATTAGTTAATTTAGGCAATATTACCAGAATCTTAATGATTATCTCGAGTTCAAAGAAATTTTCAGCATCTCATATCTTTAACTAGAACTGAATAACTGAATCTTTACTAACTTTTATAAACACTGTTACGTCTCTTTTAACTTATTGACTGAGTTTTCAATATGGACTATAAGATATTTATCCTTTATCTTGAGTTTATTTCATTATCAGATTTAGACAGAAATCCCAAAAATCTTTCAGAAGACAGATCAAGAGACCCATTAACAAACAAGACATAATATCTGAAATAACTTTGATTATGCTATCTGATTTTCCTGGCCCAACCCTAATCAGTACATCAGTCTGATATTTCAGTCAATTCATTTCAGTCTACAATTCACTACAGTACCATATAACTTAAGTTAATTTATTCCAAAAATAATACAAAATTTATGAAATGATAGTAACATCAAATCGACAGAGAAATCACAGTCACGAATTTTCAGTAGATAGTTCCGACATACCAGTTCTATCCCAGGGATTATGATTCAACATTAATCTCATCGAGTTGGAAAATAAACCATTATCCATTGTTAATATAATGCAATATATATATTAACTCAATCTTAATCAGTGCATACCCAATAAATAATATTGAAAGAATATACCATATCAGGAATATAACTCAATCTTAATTAGTGCATACCCAATGAATAATATCAAAAGAATATACCATGCCAGGAATAATATTTGGCACTGTCATTTCAGATCCATCATTACGTCTCTAATCCCACTCCATTTATCTATACTCAGAGATAGTAGTTATAAAGCCACTCATTGTTTCAAATATTTATGAAACCAATATACTATAACTTGCACCAAAATTAGTAGTCAGATATTATTTTTAACTCCATTAATTTCGTCACATTCAAATTCAGATAACACCTTTAGAATCTGCAAATAAACATGAGTTAGATCGGATCAATCAATATAACAATATCACAGCATGTACTTTCTAGATTTTATTCACACTACACTTAGTCCCGATGTTTTACTGTTCATCTTTTATTATCATTTCATTCAATCTTATTTTAATAAAGATGTGCACCCAACACATCATCAATCATCAATCGATTATAATCACAAACTCAACAAAGACAAATAGGTCATTTCTATGAGTTTTGGAGACTTCAATCGGTACCAATTGGACATGTACCGGTAGTTGTCAAGTCAAAAAATAGTTCAGAAATAGTGCAGAGTTCACCGATACATGTGACGCAACTACCGAAACAAATCATGCTTCTACCGATACTAAAAACTCCAAAGAGTTAAGAAGTTCTACCCCATAACTTCTACCGATACAAGCTTGCAGACTACCGATACTTCTAGAGTAGAACTACCGATACTTATCTTGCATCTACCGAAACAACACAAGTCAGTAACCTATATCTCACTTCCTTTATACTTCTACCGATACAAACAAGAATACTATCGAAACAAGTATGCAGATGTCAAATATATACATAAATTTCCAAGTTTGCATAACAGTCTGCAGCATTTACCAATTTCTTAAAATCATACCTACATAGACATTTCATATTGGTATTTAATGCTTCACATAACAACAAAGAGTACCTATCAAAACATTCCTCAAAATGTTACCATGCTATTTAACCATTATACAAAAACAACTTAAGTAACACGATCCTAATACATGCCATATAAGCCAAGTGATATAAAGACTACCGAACGAGCTCCCAGGATAGTGTGATTTTTCTTGAGGATCCGATCTTTAACAGTAGATGAATCTACAAAACAGTAAACAGATACACAGGTAAGCTTACAAGGCTTAGTAAGTTCGTAAGAGCAATTAGCTTACGGAATAACATATTCAGTTACGGAAAGACTAATAAAATATCTTCTTTATCCAGTGGCATTAGCATTAGGTCGATCTCACTGAGTCTTTCAGAAATTTAGCTCAAATGAGCCCAAACAAAATTAGCTCATACGAGCCCAGATAGGTTAGCTCTTACGAGCCTAGATAAGTTAGCTCATTCGAGCCCAAACAGAGTTTAACCAGTGTACGATGCTGCTCACTCAAGCTGATGAGAATTCGCGACATACGTGAAGACTCAACCATCGATACAATCCATAAATTTCCTATTCTCGATGCTACTCACACAAGCTGATGAGAATTTACGACATACGCGAAGACTCAGCCATCGGAGGGGTCCACAATTCAATATTCGTTCAGAATCTATCAACTTGCGATGCTGCTCACACAAGCTGTCAGGATACTGCAACATATGCAGGATCCTAGCCATCGCTTCAAATCAAATAATCGACCCCAAGCTTGATATTTTGTTTCTTCCTTCGTATTTCCCATCATCAGGAATGATTTAACTTTCTTCGGTTACTGTAACAATAGTGAAAGTACAAAGAACATACAATATGTATAAACAGCTACGAACTTACCAGATGAAATTACAGTTTGGCTAAACTTCAGGTACTATTCTGCTTATTTCCCTTTTCGTGATCCATGGAACGATCATAATCTAAATTAACAATTCATCCAAATTTCACATTAATACACATAATCAAATCATTTAAGATAATTTGGTCCTTTTTGGAAAATTACGATTTTACCCCTAATACTTTCCTTTTATTCAATCTAGTCCTTTCAACACAAAACATGCAGAATACCCATTTTCTTTTCAAACCCATACCATCCGAATATGTCTTGATCTCATGCAAGTTCCTACAATCCATTTATTTCACCTAAAGTACACCCAATTTATCATTTAATATTTTAGTCCTTAAACCCTAATTTCATCAAAAATCACTTTAAAAAAAGATCCAACCTAATCCTCAAGCATTCAAAACCATCAAAAACTTTCGAAGACAAGCATATTCAACAATGATAAGATTTATGACTTTTGATAGATTCACAAATTAATCCTTAGGTTAGCTAAATCGAGCTAATACGAACTCAAAAACTTAAAAATTACTAAAAACGAACCTCATTTACTTACCCAATCAAAGCTTCAAAGTTCATCAATGAAAAACCCTAGATTTTCCTTATAAGCCGTGAAGAAGAAGAAGAAAAATAAAAGGAAAATGTGATTTTTCTTCTTTAATTTCATATTTATACCTAATGACATAATTGTAAATTTTAAGACTTTCCTAATTAACTTAATTAATCACTTAATTAACCTTTAATTTTCCTAATTAATGACAATAAGTGTCATAATCAACCAGTCACTAAAATATTTTGGTTAATTTGCCCATTTGGTCCTTCCATCATATTAAATTCAATACAAACATCTTATTTACAATTTACTTTAAGCTAATTAGGACTAAATAAATAAATATCCCAAAATTTAATGGAATCAATCTTATCCACCACCGCTTGGACTTTTTGACCGTGGTTTAATTACTATTTTGGCCCCTTTACTATTTTTTAATCAATAGTAATTAACTTTTACCTCTTTTACAATTTACTTCTTTTTCCTTTATTAAACAATTAATCATCAAAATTACCCAACTCAACTTCAATTCACATATAATAAGACTCTGTAAATAATTACGGCTTTTAATTTTAGAAATGAGGTCCTGATACCTCATTTTTTAAAACCACTTAACTTTTGAACCAAACTACTTACTAACTTTTAATTCAATAATTAAAATTCGTCAATTCAAAATTTCATGTAAAATTATTATTGACATTTAATTTAACCACTCATTATAAAAATTTTCCCATCGGTTTTGTGGTTCCCAAAACCATTGTTTATGACACCACTGAAAAACGGGCTATTATAGAAAAGTTGTGCAATTTGATAAAATCAAGTTGAAATGGTTTTAATTGAGTTAAAATTTTTCTAATATGTTTTAACCATTTTCAAACAAGTTAGAATTGCTCCAGGACAAAAAGTATTGATAATTTTTGTTTAAGTATCGATATTTTACAAGATATCGATACTCCTTTGATAATCGATACCAAATTGACATTCTGCCATTGATGTGATTCCAGTCACATCATGTGACTTGATGAGCAAAATGCAAGATTGGCCCAAGCGCGAGGGGCCCAAAGCTAAAAGGGAATTCTTCAAACGAGTGCTTAGTTTAATATTTCCATGTTTTATTGTTTAACGTTTTAGGTGTCAGGTTATTTGCTATTTAAATTATTATTCAATAGGTTTGAATATGTTCATGTGTTTTTTCTATTTTGTAGAGTTGTGACGTTAATTTTCATGCATGTGTTAGTTTACCATGTTAGAGTCATTTACTTTTAATTATTACATATGTGCGTCAATGTGTGAGTGTCATGGCATGAATATACGTTATGTGCGTATGGACTTCGAGTAATGTGTCTACGTTTTGTGGTAGTTGTTTTGGTGGAATTTTGGAATGAATTTGCTGCAAAATGTTGATGCTATTTATATGTGTTTGTCGTAACTTTTCAAGTGGCTATTGTTAATGCTCATTATGGACCATCATCAATCGAATTCATGCACAAGGAGAAGCTCCTAGAATGTTCAAAGATCAGCCTGTATTATGGGTTCATTGTGACTGATTATATGGTGCCTAAATTCATGTCACAAGTTTTGCATAAGGAGGAAGCATTCCTAGCACTTAATGGATTGCATGGGTGGAGGCTTGTAGGGGAGATTAATATGTTCGGTTGACTTCTAAAATGCATGTCCACATGCATGGACGTCCAAGAGGGAATTTATTTCATAAATGGGGCACAATGTATAAGGACAAACATGCACCGATTGGGGGAATGAATTACCAAGATACATGTTGTCCATTCATGCACCCAAAGCTCAATTATGACACCTTTGATGAAGTAGCATGTACCATTCAGCCAAGGGGAGATGTAGGAGAATTAAAAGTTCCACATTCATGAAATTAAGGCTTTTCTTCATGATTAAGAATGCATGCACGGTTTTAAGGGAAAAGATGCAACTATTCGGCCATGTTTTCACGAAGCTTAATGAACCGAAATTTAGTGTTTTAATGTGAATATGTTAATGTCAAGTGTGAATGTGATTATAGTGTGTGTGAACACCATTAGATGCTGAATTTTATTAGTCATTTAGGACTCTATAAATAGCTATATAGTTGTCATTTGTAAGGACATACAATTTTTCGAATACAAAACATATTTGTGAGACTTTGTTTCTCTCTCAGTTCTTAAGTGAACTTTCCGAACTTATCAAACTTTCGAGTTTGTGGCATTCAACCCTCGATTTATTACTCGTTCACCACCCCGAAGTGTGGTGTCTTCACTATTCCAAGGTTCGAGCCATTCGTCAAATTTAAGCGGGTTGAGTTCAAATATAACTCCGTTTCCTTAAAACATTCGAGTGCTACAGGTTGCGATTTTCCACCATCTTTGAACCTCTTCAAGATGATCCTTCAAACAAGCAATTTTTCGAACTACCTAAGTCTCAAGAATTCACATCAGTTGGTATCAAAGCTCAGGAATCTTGATTACGATTCGTATCTATCTTTATATTTCAAGTTGAAAAAAATATTCGAAAAGAGAAAATATATATATTCGAAGTGAAAATAAAAATATTCAAAAAAAATTATTCATATTTCGGAGTTTCTTTTACACCATTTGGTGAAAATTTCTTGATACTGAAATTTTTACCAAAATTACCATTTTACCCCTACACCCAAAAATCTTCTAAATACCCTTAAAAACCTATTTTTCATCATTGAATTTTTTGTGAAAAAAATCCCTAAAAAATTACCAAAAGACCCTTATCATTCTTTTTGTCGCCTTTTTTATTCAATTCTTTCCACAATCATCTTGAAGTTGAAAAAGTTCTCCTAATTCTTTTAAGAATCCCATAAGAGGAACTATGAGCAGAAAAAGGCAAGAGTGGTGAGATCATTCAAGTGGAAAAAGGCGAACTTGTGTGTGAACGCAAGTAAAGTGATTTCCTTTGGAGTGACTTGTGAGGTTTTGTTGGTAAGGTACATATTTTTTCTATTTTTATTATTTCTTTTATTTTTGACCTTTTGTAAATCATGTTTTAAGAAGAGCCTTCAAATTTAGAACTTCAAGATTTGTTGAAAGAAGTGCGAAGAGTTGATCGATTTGGAGCCAAACAAATACGAAAAAGATTAGATCGTATAGAGGAAAGGACTCCAAGGAGTCAATCATCATATGATTCCTTTAGAAGAAATCCACGTTGTGATTCCTACTCTCCAAGGGATTCAAATTGAAATAAAGAGAATCGCGAGTTTGAAGCCTTCCGAGATAACAAATGTAAAGGTGCTTGAATCCATCATACAAGTGTCATCTCGAGTGCACCAATGTACTTACCCACAGAGTTTCAATCATGAAGAGATGATCGTGTTTCATGTGTAAAGTCTTCCACTCGTGACCCAAGAAGGTCTACTCATTTTGATTCTTTGATATCAACCAAATCTTATAAAAAATTTACGAGTCAAAAGGAAATTTATGGAAAAGAAAGACAAGACTTGATAATGAGAGAAAATGAGCGAAAAATAAAAGAAATAGAGAAAATAAAAAAAGAAATGAGAGAAAAAGAGAGCTTGAGAGAAAAGAGAAAGAAAAAGAAAGTGTGAGAGAAGGAATTGAAAAAGAAATAAAGGATGAAAAAGAAAAAGAAATTGAAAAAGAGGAAAAAGAGGGTGAGAGTAAAGAAAGAAAATAAATTGTGAATGGTGAGTATGTTATTGAGGAAAAAGGAATGAGTGAAAAGGTGAGGAATGTTTTTACTAATCGATATGCCAATTTTCCTTGTGACATCTCTTCATTTCAGGTTTTGAAAAATCACTTGATGTAATCCAACTTCAATATTTCCCAAATGAGAGACGATTCCATTTGATCAAGAAAGGTAAGTTTGAAAAAGTCCATCAAGTTTCGGAAGGTAAGTTAGGTAAGGAAACTTTTGAGATTTAATCAACTTGGTATTTTTTTTATTTTCATTGATAAATTTGCCAATGATTTTGTTTTCAAAGGTTCTATTTACCATGATCCTTATCATCATTGTTTTTTGAATGTTGTTGATGAGTTTGTCTTGAATAATGTTCTCAAACGAATTTCTCATGACATGTTTTGTGTTAGTTCAAGCAACATCAAGTTGCAAGTTGATAAGTCCATTGTTGTTACTGTTTAATTAAATAAATGTTTTCAAAATTCGTTTGTTTTATGTGATAAGGAATTTTTTTGGTAGATAAAAGAACGCATCAGAGTATTGTTCCATACAAAGATGCACATTTATCATCTAACAGGAAACTCCTAACATGAGCCATAGGAATATCAAAAGTACATAAATTAATTGCATTATCTGGGCAATTCTTCGCCAACCAGTCTGCCACTACTCCTTTCCCTGCTAATATGCTGAAACTTTACTACCTTTAATTGTCGAGCTACATTTTAAATTCTTCGAACAAGGGTCAAGGATGGTGCATTTTCCATGCACTCTTTAATTATCTTCACCGTTAATAAACAGTTAGACTTAACAATGACCTTTTGATATCCTCGAATTCCTGCTAACTCAAGTCCATGTAATATAGCCCATAACTCTGCATTCATAGGCGAGCCATTACCCACATAATGTTGGTATCCCTCAACCCAGTCCCCAGCTGAGTTACGCAATATGCCACCAACTGATGTCCAAGAGCCATCCCTACTAGCCGCCCGATTTGAATTGATTTTTAACCATCCAAGGTTGGGTGGGCACCATTTTACAACTGCTAATATGTGCCTTGCAGACGTTATTTGCAAAGCATTCTACAGCTCTAATCAAACTGCCTACATTACCCCTTACTTGATTGAAAACATAATTGTTTCTAGTTTTCCAAGTCATCCAGCATAATATCTAAACAATAGCATACTTCACCATATCCTCAGATGCCATATGAAATTCATCATTCAAATTAGCAATCAACCAATCATTTATATCTAGCTCAAAGAAACGAGAAACACAGGTAGAGGACAGTACCTTCATCCACACCTTAGAAGCAAACTTGCAGTTGTGTGCCACATGAAGGTCCGTTTCTTGAACACAGCCACAAAGACAGCAGCTTGCATCATTCGCCATTTGTCTTCTGACTCTTTCACAATTGGTGGGAAGTCTTCTATGTCGTAATAGCCATAGAAAATGTTTAATACGCGGTGGTAACATATTCTTCCAAATAAGCTGCTAATCCTTCTCAATATGACCATCATTAGTATGTGTAAGACTGTTATAGGCAAATTGAATGGTGAATTTACCTATTTTATCAACTTTCCATGTACAAATGTCCTTCCCAAGAGCATCATTCGGTAGACTACTTGCCATTATAAAATCTAGTTTATCCTTGATAAAATACTTACCCAGTTCTCACAACTTCCAGCAGCTAGTAGTGTCAACAAAATCCACCACCTTAAGGTTATGCGAAAGGAATGTTCCTGGTCGCAAGTGATTGTGGAGTGTCCCTAACTCAGGGATCCAAACAACCTTTAGAAACCTAGCCATCCTATAATTTCCAACACTCCAACACAACTTATCAGTAAATTGGCTGTAAATTTTAGGCAATGAACGCCAAACATAAGAACAATTCATTTTCTCAATACTACTAGGGCAGCATTCAACCATCTTATATTTGCTATAAATAACCTGTACCCATAACGAGTCCATTTTAGTCACTAGTTGATAAGCCAACTTCATTAGAAAGGCAATATTTTGAGGTACCAGCTTACGCATCCCCAGCCCTCCATTCATGATTGGTTGACAGCAAGTTTCCTCCTTCACCAATGCTATTTTGTTTCCACCACTCGACGAGACCCATACAAACTTTTTGACAATTTGTTCAATCTGCACACACACTCCCACTAGGATCATAGCTGACTGCATATAGTAACCGAGAATAGCTAATATAACTGACTTTGATAGAACCGTCCTCCCTGCCATTGATAGTAGTTTTGCATCAAAACCATTTAATTTCTTCTAGACTTTATCGATCACAAACTGGAAAGTGCTCTTTGTAACTCTTTTGTGAAATAGGGGGACACCCAAGTACATCTCTAAATCCTTTATCTATTGGAAAGATAACGTATCCCTAATAGAATGTCGCACATATGTATTCGTATAAGCAAAAAAGTAGATCTTTGACTTACTCAAATTAACTTTATGTCCAGAGTGAATACAAAATTGGTCGAGGACTTTCTACATGACATTTGCATTCTCCAAACTCACTTCCCCAGAAAGTACTAGATCATCGATGAAAAATAAGTGGGACAATAACGACCCACCTTTTCCTACACATATAGGCCACTACCTTCCTTTTGAAACTTCTGAGCAAATTGATTGACCAAGCTTCTCCATGGTAAGCACAAAGAGATAAGGAGAAATAGGATCCTCTTGTCTTATGCCTCTTGATGGTTTAAACTAATCAGTGATCTCGCCATTCCACAATACTTACATAGTTGGTGTTGAAACACACTGCATTATAAGTCAGAGAAAATTCAAATGTAGCTTCGTATCTTCAAGCGTTTCCTTTATAAAAGCTCACTTCAATCTATCATACGCCTTTTCCATATTTATTTTGACTGCCATCCAGCCCTTCCTCCCTTTTTGAGCTCTCATGGAGTGTATAACTTCCTGAGCAATAATCACATTATCCATTATATTACGCCCACCCACAAAGCTAGTATGGTTTTCCCTAATAAGAGATGGCATTAACGGTTTGAGCCAGTTCACAAGAACTTTTGTGAGCACTTTATACGATATAGTACAAAGGCTTATAGGTGTGTAACCAACTCCGGACCCACAACCTTAGGTATAAGAACAATCAAAGTCTTATTTACAAACTCCTTCAGTATACCTTGGTTGAACCCTCTTTTAACTAGAGCCATCAAGGATTCCCCCACAATGTTCCATTGGGATTGATAGAATTATGCATGTAGCCCATCAACTCCCGGGGCTTTAAGTGAAGCCATTTCAAATAAAGTAGTGCATACTTCCTGAACAGTTATATCCCTCTCCAACGCTCCATAAATTTCAGCTTTCACAATTGGAAAGGCATTCCTTATAGGGAAGATACGAACAATAGTTGAATCAATAGTGTATAGCTCTTGGTAGTAAGACACTACTGCTTGCTTTAATTGATCCTCATCATAGCACCAAAGACCATAATCTAACTTCAATGATTTAATCTGGTTCAACCTTCCCCTCTTTGCGGCTAGACAATGAAAATATTTAGTGTTGTGATCTCCTAGAGATAACCACTCTCTCCAAGATTTTTGCTTCCATAAGAGCTCCTCATCATCTAAAACACCCTCAAGCTCAAATTTCAATTCCATCTCAAGCTCCACAAGATTCCTCAATATGAGAGAGAAGAATTTTCTTCTTCTTAGTAATATTCCCAAATACATTTGTGCTCTAAGATTTTGTAGTTGTTGTAAATCTTCGAATTGAGCCCTTCAAACTGCACTTAAAGCCCCAATTCTCATGGACTAAGTTTAGGAATCCACTATGAGACAACTAACCACTTAGAAACTGAAATGAACGAGATATCCTTTTAGAGTTATTCACGACAAAATAGATTGCTAAAGGGTTATGGTCAAACTTAATTTTGCGCAAATGATAAACAACCATGTTCGGAACATCTACTCCCAATAGTGGTTAGATAACACTTGGTCAAGACGTGTGATGGTAATACAAATGACATAGATTTTCGCCCCAATTTAGTGTTTAAATTGCCCGTTTTGTAGTTAATTTAATATACATCATTAGCATTTTATACTTAGTTTACTTGTTTTCCAATTCATTGTTAGATAGTTTGAATTTTTGTTATTTTCACATATTTTGTACTAATGTCAACGCAAGCAGTCGATATATTGTGTCTTAATATTGTCAGCATAGGAACTCAGTCTAGGAATGGAATATTGGAAAATTGTAGCCACAAGATCAGTTGAGCATTGCGACCATGAAATGTAGCCGCATTGAAACTAAACCTTAATTGAAAGGAATCAAGCTGAATTCATAACTGGAAGCACCAGACGCAGGAATTTCATAGATGTCACCATAATTATTCTTTCAGAATGTGTCCAACGATACAACGACAATCTACAGATCTCTAAAGAACATACTAGAACTGCGTGAGTGCACAGCTGTAATTTAACTAATTTTGACAGCTGCAAGATCTAGATCTGGATCTGAAAATGAAGGTTGAATCCTGTAACATTTTAAAGGTTATAAATAGAAGAACAAAGAAGGAAGAAGGTATCAAGAGAAAAGGGGATTTAATTCTAGAAATTCTGTGTGAATTGAAGATTTAAGCTGGAATCGGTGAACTGATAAGCAAGCCTGCAACTGCTTCTGACGAGAAGTGCTAGATGCCAAGCAAGAGGAACAATTAGGCAGTAAGCCTAGTAGTTTAGAGATAGTAAACTTCGTTGTACGTGTTAATTCTTCTTAAACGATGATGAATTCTGATGATGTTAAATGAATACGAGAGTATCTTTTAATGTTATATCATTTTGATTCTTACTTTACATTGCTTATCCGTTTATTCTTGGATTTAACTGCTCTAAACACAAAAGTGAAATTGCAATACACTGACATCGAGAGATGCGGTGACAGGTTAGATTAACAAGTGGGTTACGCGAGAGTTGCTCGGGACTGGGACAGACTCTAGTTACTTGTTCTTGGATACACATCATTGCTCACATCGAGAGGTGGAGTAATGTATTTGAGTCAGGATTAAGTAGGGAGCTATTGTGGGTAAGAACTTGAAGGGACTTCATTGTTGCAACAATTCATCTATACTCTACCTTGTCGATGCATCCAGCATTGCAACCTGTAGAATCAGTGAACCACTTCCACCCTTTTACACTTGATCACTTTTATATTTCCTTCATTGAAATTTTTAGCACTTAACACTCAACACATTTGGATTTATTTTCAGTACACTGACATTTAACCTCTGATATTTAACTCTAATTGCATTGACAGTAATGGTTATTTTAGTATGCAAATCTGACATAATTACGTTGACATTCTTACTCACATTACATTGATTTTGATTGCTCCGACATTAAAACAACGGGAACCATTTCCTCGTGGGATTGATATCCGATAGCTCTATCTATCAACTATACTTGCATCGACGTGTGTACTCTTGCACAATCGTTGTGTCATAAAAACATCGATCAACGTTGAAACATGTTCCCTCTGTTCCATGTGAAGATTGGCCTTTGAAAATCTGCACCCTTTAGAAAATAATCAAAACAAAATTTTTGGAATAAGGGACAACTAACTCTATCCTCCTAGATCCACCACTTTTGTCCTCCTAACATATTAAAATCTCCTGTTACAACCCACAGAAGCTTAACATTATGAGCAATATTCCCAAGTTCGTCCCATAGATCTTTCCTTAAAGACCATCTAAGACTTCCATAAACTATTGTAACCAAGACCCAATCATCCAGGTTTGCACAATTCATCTTTAGGTGCAGGAATTGAAACTGATTAGCTAACACAACTATAGTAGCAGAATTCTTCCATAAGACCTAAATTCCACCCATGTAACCACATGCTTCTATTATATGGGAATTTGGAAACTTAATTTTCCTAACTGCACATGCTGCCTTACTTCCACTTACTCTAGTCTCAACAAGGACTACCACTTTCGGGTCAAAGTCACAGAGGTATTCCTTCAAGAATCTATGAAATCTCAGATGATCTGCCCCACACCAATAACTTAGATTTCCTTATCATCATAAAAGACAGATTACCTGGCCAGTATCACCCTTATAGAGTGACCTCCATACATGCGGACCGATCCTCCGCCATCTGCCCTCCATCGCAGATGAGTTCCTTATTCACATCTTGTCGATCACTCTCCATCAAATCCCTCACAGTTGCCTCACTGACGTTTAAGCTTCTAACCAATACATTCATCGCCATCTCTATAGGAATTGACTCCTCCATTTCTACAAAAATTGGTTCAGCACTACTTTCCCCTAAGTTTATCTTACCTTTGGGGATGTTCTTCTTCATCGAATTTGAGAATGAATTCAAAGGAATTAAATTCTTAATTCCCAAACTATCACTGGTGTTAACAGTCTTGACTGAGTCAACATTTGGGCTTCTATTTTCCTTGAAAGTCACCACTGAGTGACATTTTGGGTCTAAGAATAGAAGGCTATTCCTATTACCCTCAATTTTCCTTCTTGAGCCCGTAGAACTACCATTATTTTTGCTACCATTACCCAACCTGATTCCCTCCTTCCTTTAACCTAAGTTGATCCCCATAGCCCACTAGCAACTTATTTTTGCTTCCTAGAGCTATTGGAATTTTTAAGGCCTTTTCCTTTAAACATGCCATTACCCGAACCCTTTGCTCCTTATCCCCATCAGTTTCCATGTCTGCCTTATTACTCCCCTCTTTATTTCCTTCCAAAATATCAGAAGCATTAATAGCATTTTTATTCTATTTCCCAAACTGGAACGTATCCGGAATTAGCGCTTGAGTATCCTCTATTTCGTCCCTAACTTTGGAAAGTACATTAAACTTGGACCCATTCCAAATAGTTCCTTTATCAATACCAAAACTCCCTATCCTTGTCGTTGTTGTCGTCGTTGACGTCAATCGACCACCATCCATTAACCAAACTCCTCCTGCTCCACTCTTCCTTGAACTTTAAGATCATCATTCATATTGTCAGGTACGACCTTACTTTGTTGTTCATCACCCTTACCATTCATCTCCTTATCCCTAGGTAGAAGAGGGCAAGTATCGCTCAAGTGCCCAACTCGTTCGTAGTGAAAGCATATGGATGGGAGAGACTCATATTCAACCCGATGATGTCTGCCAGTAATCCTGGTCCTCGAGACAAGAGGTGATGATAGGTTTATTTGAACTGCAAATCTTGCAATTGACCCCTTGAACCCTTATCCATCTGTAAGTCAATTTTTACCACCTTACCTACCAAACTCCCTATTTCCTACAAAATACTCCTTTTGTTGAATGATCCAGATAAACCTGGGATTTGAACCCACGCTACAACACATTTTAGAGAGGCATCAAGGGTCAAGAATTAGGACGACCAAGGTTGCACAATCAGATAATGACCAAAGATCACCTGAGGACCCTTCGAAAGCACATTATTATAATCCATCTCAGTCTCAAACTTTGCCAGGTAGTAATCATTTTCAATATCCATCAACTGGAATCTCATCGTAATCTTCCATAACGCACATACTTTGTTCCACAGGGCATTATATCCGATTCTCCTACCTAAGAGTTTCACTATTAGTGTCTTCGACATACTCTCATTAATAAGAGCATACACTCGATCAGAAAAATCAATAGATCGTACTCCATCCGTAATCTCCTTTCGATCATCCTCATCCTGAATATTCAAGTCCCCCATTCCCCATTCATCATCCATCACACTACTCTTGGCTATTAAGTTTAACACAGCATCCTTAAAAGAGAATAGATTCGGCTTCTCGCCCATAAGACCATCATCCTTACCGCCTAAATCTGGTGGTTCCTCTTCTCGATGAAGGACTTTCTTTGTCACCCTTCCACTCACAATTTCTGGCCGCTCAATCATTTTTTTAACTACCCTATTCTCTTGTGATAAGGAATTTTCACATACGATACTTAACCTGTTTGATTATGATGGTTATGTGAATTCTTTAAATTTTCGTAGGAAATTTAGTTTGAATAAGTGTTTGAAAATTTTTTTCTTGCTTGATGTTTTGTCTTTATATCCGAAAACCAAGTATTTAAAATGTGAAGAATTGCAAAGGTAAAACCAAACCTTTGATCCTGGAGCTTGCTATTTTAATTCTTTGTTAAAGGGATCTGAGCATCGAATTAACATGTTGCACACTTTTATATAAGACTTTTGTTTTCTCAATGTTTCATCTTCGATATTGTAACACCTAAAACCCATCACCGTCACCTGTTAAGATTCTGAGGCTACTAACATCCATGTCTTAATAAAATTACATAATTGCATACATTTCGACATCATAATTATTTAAATAAATACATTTAATTCTAATTCATCATTCTTACGTTGTTTATCATCTCAGTTCACAAGGACTTAATTGAACACAACCGAAACATTACACAAAATATGGAAATTCATCAAAATAGGGTCAGACGGCCGTGCCTTAGGTCGTATGCCAGACCATGTGCATACACAAAATACCTATACACGGCCATGTCACAGGTCATGTGACAAGCTGTGTGAACATGTGAAAATACCCCACACGCTCGTGTGTGAAATCGTGTGTTGGGCTGTGTGTCTACTCAAAATAGGGCCACATGGCCGTGTCCTGGCCCGTATGTAACCCATGTATACCCTGCACCTATTTTTCCCAGGGCATACGCCCATGTACTGGCCCTGTGTCAAGTCATGTTCACCTACGAAAATCAAAATTAAACAAGTAAAAATTCATACCATTCACCACACAAGTTCAAATACCAACAACTCTTTAAGTTATATTGAAACATAACATAAAGCATACAATTTCTCATGGAAAAAGGCAAAGCATACCAATTAAACATGAATCACAAAACATCGCACCTTTCTTACAAATAAATCCTACTTGAAGCACTAGCCATGCAACAAGTATATGTAAAGCATTCATTAGGTTATTTGCATTTTACAACTCAACAAAATCAAGTATTTAAGCCAACAGCCTAGTACATGCCATAAAACCAAGTGATGTAAAAACTACCAAACGAGCTCCCGAGATGGTGTGATTTCTTCGAGATGTTTCGATCTTCAGATAAAAAAATAGGATATACAAAACAATAACAAATACATAGATAAGCTCTCAAAGCTTAGTAAGGTCGTACAGTTAAATACATTTACCAACAACTTGTGCTCAAGAGTCTATAACTCATTCAAATCTAGAAAAGATCACTTCTTCACCGAGCTATAACCAGAGTTTTGTTCTTTTAATGCCAGAATCATATCTTTGACCATTTTAAGATGCTTCTCACACAAGCTGATGATGACTTGAAACATATGCGGTACCTCAGCCATCGTTACGGTATCTACACATTACCTACTCACGATGCTACTCACACAAGCTGATGAGAATATACAATTTATGAAAAAATCTCAGCCATTGTAGGGGTTCGTGTAATCAGAATCCATAATCCATTTCAAAATTTCACCGAATCACGATGTTGCTCACATCAGCAGTTGAGGACCCGCAACATATGCAGGTCCTCAGCCATCGCGTCAGACAAACCATCATCTTAAAGCCTAATATCTCATTTATTCATTCCCTTCTCAACTTTCTCAATTTATTACCATACTTTAATCTTGCTATAGTACAATGAATATAATAGAGTATTAATTGATACAAATATAACAACACGAACTTATTAAACTAGATTGCAGTTACGGATAAGCTCTAGGGACTATTATGCTAATTTCTTTTTTCCTCGATTTGTGGCGCGATCGTGATCTAACACAATAAATCACCCAAAATTTTTCATTAAATCATGTAATTAAATCATTTAATACATTTTGGTTATTTTTGGGAAATTTACGAAATTACCCCTAATTTTTCACTTCTATCCAATTTAGTCCCTAAACATAAAAAATGCAAAATAACCATTTTCTTTCTAAACCCAAATCAACTGAATATTCAAAGCCTTCATATAAGCCCCTACAATCCAACTATTTTGCACCAAGTACACACAATTTCATCTTTTAATCATTTTAGTCCTTAACCCTAAAATCATAAAAAAATCACTTAACAAAATCAACAAATCTATAAACTAAACTTCCAAAACTTTCATAAAATTCCAAGAACAAGCATATTCAACAATGGTAAAATATTTATCATTTGATAGAATCATAAATTAGTCCTTGGGTTAGCTAGATTAAGCTAATACGGACTCAAAAACGTAAAAATTACTAAAAACGAGCAACATTTACTTACTCAAATTGAAAACTCAAGCTTGACAGATTTTCTTTCTTTTATCCTTAGGGTTTCGACTATGGTGAAAGAAAATGAAGAAGATAACCGCTTTCTTTTCTCTAATTTAGTTTATAATTTTTATTTATTTAATTACCATATTACCCTTTTTATTTTAAATAAATATTCCTTATAAGCTTATCCATAGTGATCCTTATCATTAGCTTCCTTAAGCTATTTAGCACTTTCTACTAATAAAATCCAACTTTCTCACCTTTTACAATTTAGTCCTTTTTAATTAATTAACTATTTAAACGAAAAAATTTCCTAATCAAAATTTAATACAATGCTAATGAAATTATAAATATTAAATAAATAAAATTTATGACCCGAATATTTGGAGTTGTGATCCCAAACTCATTATTTTTGACACTACTGAAATCGAGCTTTTACAACTCTCCCCCTTTAGGGAAATTTTGTCTCGTAATTTCTTACTGGTGAACAGATTAGGGTACCCTGATCTCATCGAAGCCTCTATCTCACATGTAGCTTCTTCAAGCCCGTGACGATTCCATAAGACTTTTACCAGTGGTACTCTTTTATTTCGCAACTCCTTTACCTCACGAGCTAGAATTCTGACCGGTTCTTCTGAGTACGACAAATCTGGTTGTATCTCAACCTCGTAAGGAGTAATCACATGAGAAGGATCTGATCTATATCGTCTCAACATCGGAACATGAAAAACATTATGAATCTTCTCAAGTTCTGGAGGTAAAGCTAGCTTGTAGGCTACAGGACCAATCCTCTCGACGATCTCATATGGCCCAATAAATAATGGACTTAACTTTCTTTTCCTGCCAAAATGTAACACCTTCTTCCAAGGTTAAACTCTAAAAAAAACTCGATCCACCACTGTAAACTCTATATCTTTTCTCTTGAGATCTGCATACAATTTTTGACGATCAGATGCTGCCTTTAAGCAATCACTAACTATCTGAACTTTATCCTCTGTCTCATGAATCAAATCAGTCCCAACCAGCTTAGATTTACTCAGTTCTGACCAATACAGTGGTGTTCTTCACTTTCTACCATATAGTGCCTCAAACGGTGTCATATTAATGCTGGCCTGATAACTATTATTATAAGCGAACTTTACCAACGGTAGGTATCTTTCCCAACTGCCCTCAAACTCAAACACACAACATCACAACATATCCTTCAAAATCTATATCACGCACTCAGACTGTCCATCCGTATACAGATGATATGCAGTGCTAAAATTCAGTTTGGTTCCCAAAGCGTCATGTAGCTTACCCTAGAATCTTGATGTAAAACGTGGATCCTTATAAGAGATAATAGATACTGGTACCCCGTGCAGTCGCACAATCTCAAATATGTATAGCTCAACTAATTTTTCAAGTGTAAAGTCCACATGAATAGGGATAAAATGAGCGGACTTAGTTAATCTGTCAACTATAACCCCCCACTATTTAACCCACATTGGTCAATTCATTCATTTAGTCCCTCTAATTAAACAAAATCTACTTCCGTAAACTCTACGATTTAGTCATTTTTACTCAATTAACTATCTAAACGATAAAATTTCTCAACCAAGATTTAATACTATGATATTGACATCATAAGTATTAAATAAATAATATTTACGACTCGACTCGTCAAAGTTGTAGTCCCGAAACCACTATTTTTTACACTACTTGAAATCGAGTTGTTACATCTTCCACCTTACAAACCCAACCTGTGAGCACACAATGGTATGATATCACATTTTTCTCAGTCTCAATCTCATGATGATATATATATATATATATATCAGAGTTCATAATATATTAATCACATTATAATAAATTATCCATATTCCGATAGGCATGCATGTCAATATCAACATAACACAACTCAGAATCATCACGTGATAACACAACACAAACATTACCATACAATAGGATGTAACACAATTAGAAACACACCTCGAGAAGGCTGAAACTCTAATACCGAGGAGGTCGTCTCTCATGCACAGATCTAGCACCGGGTCTGTAACACCCCTATACCCGATTCATCCATATAAACATGGTATAAGAGTATTACATACGGTGCCAAAGCGACATAGACGAATACTGATTAATTTTTCATTTAAAGAATGAAGTTTTAACTCATATAAACCAAAATTTATTAAAACAATTATACAGAATCATTATCGAATCATAAAACATGTTAAAAAATAATGGAAATATTGGTTTTGATCAAAACAGGGCAAAATATACCAAGTAGACTGATATTTTGCCCTGTTTTGATCAAAAATAATATTTCCATTATTTTTCAACATGTTTTATGATCCGATAATGATTCTATATAATTGTTTTAATAAATTTTTGTTTATATGAGTTAAAACTTCATTGTTTAAATGAAAAATTTGCATCACTTGTAGTGTTCCCCTAGGTTAACAAGTACTTCAAGCTTTTATGATCAGTGTAGATATAAAACTTTTCTCCATACAAGTAATGCCTCCAAATTTTTAATGCAAACACCACAGCTGCCAATTCAAGATCGTGCGTCGGGTAGTTCTTCTTGTGTGGCTTCAATTGCTTAGATGCATATGCTACTACCTTTCCTCCTTGCATTATCACACATCCCAAACCGCTGTGCGATGCATCTCTGAAAATCTCATACTCTTTTCCGGACTCTGGTTGAATTAACACTAGAGCTTCAGTCAATGCTACTTTTAATCTTTCAAAGCTTTGTTGACACCTTTCATTCCAATCAGATTTCACATCTTTCTGCAATAACTTCGTCAAAGGTGATGCAATCATAGAGAATCCCTCAAGGAATCTTCTATAGTAACCGGCCAAACCGAGAAAACTTCTTACCTCTGTCACATTCTTTGGCAGTTTGCATTTGAGTATAGCTTCAAACTTTTTCGGATCTACCCATATACCATTTGCTGATACTATATGACCCAAAAAGTGACTTCTTTTAACCAGAATATACTTAGTTTAGCAAATAATTGTTTCTCTCTTAGAATCTGTAACACAATTCAAAGGTGTTTGTCATGCTCTTCTTCTCCTTTTGAGTACACTAAAATATCATCTATAAATACCACCATAAACTGATCTAAGTATGGCTGAAAGATTCTGTTTATAAAATCCATGAAAGCATCCAGAGCATTAGTCAATCCGAATGGCATAAGTAAAAACTCGTAATGTCCATATCGAGTCCAAAAAGTCTTCAACACATCAGATTCCTTTACCTTTAGCTGATAATATCCCGATCTAAGATCAATCTTAGAAAATACATTGGTTCCTTTTAACTGGTCAAACAAATCATCAATCCTAGGCAACGGATATTTGTTCTTTATTTATTCAATTAACGGTACTCTATGCAAAGCCTCAAAGATCCATCTTTCTTTTTCACAAACAATATCGAATCTCCTCATGGTGGTACACTAGGACTTACAAATCCCTTATCCAACAACTCCTACAGTTGTGTCTTCAACTCTGTAGGTGCCATCCAATAAGATGCTATAGAAATCTGTGTAGTGCCTGAAACTAACTTAATCCCGAACTCAATTTCTCTTTCAGGAGGCAAACCCGGTAATTCCTCTGGAAACTCATCGAAAAAATCTCGTACCACTAGTATCTTTTCAATTTCAGAACCTTCTACTCGGATATCTAGAATGTAGGCAAGAAAAGCAGTGTATCCCTTTTTGATCATCTTAGAAGCTTTCATTACAAAAACCACATTCTACAATGTGTTGTATTTCTCACCAATCATAATCACTTCCTTTCCATCTGAGGTTCTCAAAGAAATTCTCTTTCTTCTGCAATCTACCATAACCCCGTGCTCTGACAACCAGTCTATACCTAATATCACGTCAAACTCATGAAATGTAAGAGCCATAAGATCTGCTGGAAATTCACAATCCTGAATCTTTAAGGGACATCTCTTACACACTTTATTAACTTTTTCACTCTGCCCGAAAGGGTTGTAACTACTACTTCATACTCAGTGGTTTTACTGATAACTCTCTCTCTTTTACTAATGTAATGCATATGTAAGAATGAGTAGAGCCAGGATCAATTAATGCAATTACAGAAGAGTCAAATAAAGAGAATTTACCAGTAATCACATATGGGGCATCTTCTTCTCTTGTTCTAATAGCATAAGTCCGAGGTCTCTAAGATTCTGATCTATTGGCCACATCTCTCACCAATCTTGTACCATACCACCTGAATTTCTAGGTAATCTACCCCTTTGAGGAGCTGAACTACCCCTCGTAGATTGTTCTGTAGTATTTTTTGTCATCCTTGGACAGTCTCCAATCAAATGGTCTTTTGACCTACATCTGAAATAAGATCTAGTATTCAGCCTACATTCTCCCCAATGGAATCTTCCACAATGCTCACACGACGGCTGAAATGGTCTTCTTCTAGTACCCACAGTACTAACCATAGAAGTTCACTGCTGAGTTTGTCTCGTTTGACTTCGAGATCTCTATTCAACAGTTGGAGAAGTGAATCTAGAATCTTTGAAATCCCTCATTCGTTTTGAAGACGGTGGCGGTGCAGAACTAGTTGCTACTCTCTTCCCGAAACTCTTTTCTTTCGAACGAATCAACCCTTTTTCCAATCGTTGAGCTCTATCGACCAAAATAAGAAATTCTTGTAGATGTAACGGTAGAAGAGGTACATATATTTCTTCATTCAATGCCCATTCAAATCTTCTACACATATATACTTCATTAGCTATAAGCTCTTTAACATATCTGCTCAACTTGAGAAACTCACGTTCATACTCGAAAACCGACATATTGTTCTACTTTAAATCCAGAAATTCTCTTTTCTTCTTCTCAAGATAAAGTTCACTAATGTATTTCTTTTTAAATTCATATACAAAGAAATTCTAATTAACCTTCTGATCGCGTTTGTAATGTCACAGTGATTGTGCAAGCGAACACACGTCGATGCAAGTATAGTTGATAGAACAATTATATCGGATATCGATCCCACGAGGAATGGGTTCTTGATGTTTAAATGTCGAAGTAACTAAATCTAGGATTAGAGAAAATGTGAGTAAGATGTCGGCGCAATTATGTCAAATCTGCGCACTAAAATTGTTAGTACTATCAATGCAATAAGTTGTCAATGCAAGTTAAGTTGTTAGAGCAACAAAAAGTAAATCAAATTGTTGTTGAAGTGTTGAGTAATTAAATGCATAAAAGTAAAAGTGTGATGAAGTGTGAAGGTTTGGAGTGGATCACTGATTTTGTTAAGTTGCAACGCAGGATGCGTCGACAAGGTTTTGAATAGATAAACTATCGTAGCGATGAATTTCCAATGAAATCTTATTAATAACAATTCTCTGTTTAGTCACGACTCAAATACCCATAATTACTCTACCTCTCAGTGTGAAGAACATTGTGTACCCAAGAACAAGTGATCAGAATCTCTTCTAATCCCAAGTAGCTCTTGCCTAACTTACTTGTTAACCTATCTTGTGACCGCATCTCTCGATGTCGGTAGACTGCAAAGCCACTCTCGTGTTTGATACAGTTAGATCAAAGAATAAATATATAAAAAGCATTAAATAATAATCAAAGTGATCAAATACTGAAAGATACTATCGTATTCATTCAAATATTAATAATAGTTCATCATCTATAGGAAAGGAGTTAACAAATACATCGGAATATACTATCTCTAGGCTATTCGAATTACCCCCTAACTGCTTCTCTTGCTCAGCATCAAGCACTCCTCGTCAGGAGTTGCTACTCGTCGGCTCAGTCAGTTCACCGGTCTCCAACAATAAACTCCAAAAACACAAAGTAATTTGCAAATTTAATTCTTCAACTCTTGATATTTTTCTTCATCTTCTTTCCTCTATTTATAGGCTTTAAAAATTGCAGATTTCCTCCATTCTCAGATCCAACTACTTTGTACAGCTGTAAAAGCCTGTTATTAACAGCTACACAGATCTGATTTGTTTACTGTATTGTAGCAGAATGTCAGCACAAATTATAATTTGCGGCGACAATTTGCCGCATTTCTGGACCAACTTGTGGCCGCAACTTTGAATGGCTTCAAAAATGATAGATCTCATCTTTTCTCAGATCCAATTCTATTTACAGCTAGAAAAGTTTGTTACAGTCCAACTGTACACTCACGCAGATCTGGTGTGATCTTCATAAATTTACAGATTGTCGCCGCATCTCTAGTCGCGATCTGAAATCTTTAATTGCGGCGACAACGTTTGAAATTCTTGCGCTGGTGCTTCCAGATATACTTGTAGCCTAAATTCACTCATTCCAATGTAAAGATTCCTATGCAGTGACATCTATGGTCGTAATTTCAAGTTGAATTTGTGGCTGCATTTTGAATTCTTTTTAGCCTTGATCTACTGAGATTCATCCTTACGCTGACAATTTTAAAACGTAATATATATATGCTGCATGTGGCGACACTAGTGCACAAAAAGAGATAAAATAACAAGAATTTAAACCAAACAACAATGAGTTAGAAAACATAAAAACTAAGTACGAAATGTCTATTATGCATGCTAAATATGCCATAAAAGAGACAATTAATACACAAATTTAGGGAGAAAATTAGTGTCATTTCTAATGCTATCACCTTCTCAGCAGGATGAATGTTTAACACTATGGTCCACCATTGATATGCCTCA
This sequence comes from Gossypioides kirkii, assembly GCA_005610355.1. Taxonomy (NCBI): domain Eukaryota; kingdom Viridiplantae; phylum Streptophyta; class Magnoliopsida; order Malvales; family Malvaceae; genus Gossypioides; species Gossypioides kirkii. Next base: position 38,999,992 of record CP032247.1, on the reverse strand, counting down.
CCCTTTAACAAAGACACTGCACCTTTCAGCTTTTCCTCCCCAGTACACTGTAATTCTTCAAACACTTTGACTATTTTCTAACCTTGCCCCTAAATTCTTCAACTCCATGTTTTCTCAGTCTCTCCAAGGGAAATCGATGACTAGAGGCAGACAGTTGTGGTTGTGGAGCACTAGCAGAGGGTGGTGGTATGGACAGAACATTACTAGTTCTCACAACTTGCTATAACAATTGATTCATCATTTGTAAAAGAGCTGCAGTCGTAATTTCTTTTAGAGGCGTAATAGACTCAGTTACAGGTTGTGTCCTTTCTTCCAATTCTGAATCCCTATTATCCTTGGAGTTTACCAATTCTCTTCAAGCTTGGACCCTAGGTGGATCTCTTTCCCTAACAGGATTCAGAGCCCTACTCTCTACCTCATCTTCATACTCTTCACGAGGCCTATTCGACATTTCTACTTTCTACTATATTCACCAGTTAAACAATTAAATAGCTAAACATCCTCTCATCACATCAATATATATAAAATGGTATGTACATATGAACTCATTCCAGACCCCAAACATCAGAAAACCTATACTCTGATACCAATAAATGTAATACCCCTATATCCGATTCATCCGTATAAACCCGATATAAGAGTATTACATATAATGCCAAAGCGACGTAGACGAATACCGATTAATTTTTCATTTAAACAATGAAGTTTAAACTCATAAACCAAAATTTATTAAAACAATTATACAGAATCATTATCAGATCATAAAACATGTTGAAAAATAATGGAAATATTATTTTTGATCAAAATAGGGCAAAATATCGATACTTGGTCTTATGGTATCGATATTTTATGAAAGGTATCTATACCGGGAATTTAAAAAAATACCAAATTAACATTTTGGAAGTCTAAAAAATTTCAATTTTTAAGAAAATATCGATACCTTAAGGTTAGGTATCGATATTTTTACCTGAATATCGATACCGATTTTGAAAATGATACCAAGACGGCATTTTGTCACTTAGGTATCGATACCCACACTATTAGTATTGATACCTCTGTTAAATTTGCATAAAAATCAGTAGAAAAATTTGTAAAAGCCCCTTGAAAATTATTAAACTCATTTCCAACATTATAGACCAAAACAAAACATATTATGCCTACTTAGCAACATCAATTTCAAGCACAATCATCATGTTAACAAAACACTTGAACAAGCATAATCATGCTAGCAATGGTTAAATATGAATATAACCAAATTGTTCCATTACAAATTACCAACCCAACTAAATTTCAAAACAATATTCAAGCTCAATTACTTAGGGACACTTTTGAGAAACATATATACATGCCATTTTACTCAAAATAAAAATACCTAAACTTGAAGCCTTTCAAAAGTGATGTGATGAGAGGTCTCCTAGCCCGACCATAGCTTCACGAGTCTAACTGTACGTACGCGTTGAAATACACGCGTTAAGCCTGTAAAGGCTTAGTAAGTATTACAAGAATAATTAGACAATTGTACTTAAACCATTATACTAAATTCAAGAAATAACTATATATACATATTTATCCCTATATATACTTTCACACATAATTTCCCACAACAAAATACATCTTAAATGAATTTACTTACCTTAATACTGATTACACTTACCATAATACTAGGATGAGTTACTACCTTATCCAAATCACATCCTTAGCCCATAGTAGACTATCGTAGAACCTATCGGATATACGAAACAAGTACGAAGGTGCATTGCCATGCCCTAAAGAACGGAGAGCACCAAGGTGCTAGACGGAGAGCACAATCGTGCTAGACGAAGAGCACAATCGTGCTAAATGGAAAGCACTACACGTGGTAATAATGGAGACCGCGCTAAGGTCCCTTAATGGCATGCCACTAATATCACAAAGGTTCTAACTTGTCTACTTGGGCATAACAATCTAATTAATCATCATTACTCACAATTGGTATAACACATTCACATATTTCTTCACAATACATCATCATATACTTCTTACCTTTACTTACTCAACTAATTCTAGGATTTTACCATTTAATCACACAGTCAATATTTATAAATATACATATTATATATTACATTACTATCATAAATTTTTTCTATACTAAAAAATTATATACTTTTAAAGAGAATAATTTTAATTTAAATTCTTGTAGTCCTTACAACAAAAGATGAAGATGATAAATTTCTCTTCTTTTCACTCCTTAGCCTTCTGTTTCCCCTTTCCTTCTTCTTGATTCTTCCCCTTATTTTCATACTCTCCAATTTGACACAAAGCATATACCATATTTAAGTTAAAACCACAATCAAATGATTTTTCTATGCTAATTTATGGAAATAAATATGTATGCCATGATAATTTCTCCATCTCTTACCTTAACCCAAAACCATAGCTCAAGCTTTACTCTCTTTAAAAATTCAAAGTGGATTTTCTCAAGAGGTTAAGGTAGTTACTAGCCTACTCTTATGATTTACTTGAAGAAATTGCAAAGAAAGTGGAAGGTTTTGGAGCTTGAAGGGCTTCACAATAGTGGAAGGAACTCAAAAGGTAATAGAGAAAAAGTTGGATGGAGGCTTTCATGGCAAGTGACCTTTTTTTAGTGAAAAAGAATGAATTTATTTTCATTCTTTTATTTCTTTTCTTCACAAATTTTCTACACCACTTATTTTTAATAAAAATGGAGAAATTATTTAAAAGGTCCCTAAGCCATCCAACATCACACTTTAGCCCATAATTTTTACACCTAAAATATCTACTATGCTAATTACCCTTTTATCTCTCCTTAATCACTATAATTTTCATGATGATTCACACTCCACTATGGTAAAAATTCCTTTTTAACCCTTCTTTCCTTCCTACTATTACTAAGTATCACTTAAATTATTATTTTTTCCCTACTTTGACCACATCAATTTTCTAATTTTCTTATTAGCACCAAATACTCTCTATTTAATACTCAAATTCCCAAATATAATCTCTTAATAAACCCTAAATACAAAATTAAGAACAAAATAGCTAAAACGAGGCTTTTGGGTTCGAATTTGACGAAAAAGATAGTGAAAACGGACTCAAGACGTCGAAAAATGATTGGGTAGGGTTTTCGAGAAAAAAGTCAACAGTCAATGGTCAAATCAACAATCAATGAGCCGGCTCAAAGTCAACGGGTTAGGTTCAAATCCGAGTTGGGTCGATTCGAGTCGGGTCGGTTCATTTCGGTTCGATTGGACGGGTTTTGGATTTTAACGATGGTCAATGGTTGTTAGGTCAACTCTTGATTGGGCTAGGCATTGGGTGTTGGGTTTGGGCAAAACTTTGGGTCATAGAAGGGTTGCTAAGGTTGGGCCTTTATTGGGTCACTTGGCTTGGGTCACACACTATGGTCCAACTCCCATCACTTTAGCAACAAAGGGAACTAGGGTTTGAAGACCCTAATGGCACTGTCGCCAATGCCACCACGAACCAGCACATGAACACCGCAAACAACACAACATCAACCCAAAAATCAAGGCCCTATCTCAAGAAGCTACTTACCTACGCCTAAACGAAGGGGAGGACGATAGAGGGAAACCCGAATGGTTTCAACTCCCTCACTCACGAACGATGACGGCAAGGCAAGAGAGGTGGCAAGGTTTTGTTCACACGCCAACGATGAGCACAATGTTGGTGGCGGTGCACAACGCGGACAATAGGACAAGGGTGGTCAGAGCTATGTTGGAAAAATGGGAGGAAAAGGAGAGAAAGGGAGAGAAAAGGATAGGTCAGTTGAGGGGAGAAGGAAAAAAATAGAAGAAGAAAAGTTAGTTGGGTTAAATATCAAGTAAATTGGGCAAATTTCTCGGAGGCCCTCGAATAACTCTAGGGTTTACAAAAAACCCACAAACTTAACCCGCTTTACAAATAAGTCCCAAAATCAAAATTTTTGCCATATTTTAATTAAAGATCAATTTAGACCATAAGTTTCCCAAATTTATGAATTTGACCCTAAATTTCACAAAGTTAAAATTTAGTCCTCAAAACTACTGAAATTTCAATTTAATCCTTAAAATAAAATTTTGGTTGTTACAATTCTCCCCTCTTAAAAGAAATTTCAGCCTCGAAATTTTCCGAACCAAAGAGATGCGAATACTGAACCTCCATGACGAATTTGGGTAAAATAAGAGGTAGAAAAGATAGAGAAAAGTATCGTCTAAAGCATCTAGCTTATCACGATACTCAAGTCTCCTAGTTTCATAAACCAATCCCGGCTGTCCCACCCCAGATCCCGCTGAACTACCACTCTGAACTGGTCTACCCTTGGAAGTTGAACTTGAAGCAGCAGATCTAACCTATCCTCTACCCTAGTAGGAGCCTAAACCGAAGCCTGAGACTAACTCTAAACAAATGAAGCAATAGGAGGATGTGGACAGTCTCTGAAAAAATGCTCTTGAGAACCGCACCTAAAACATGCCCCAATCTTCCTCCTACACTTACCCCATGTCTTTTATTACAGTACGAGTAGATATGCAAAGGATGAGGACCAGTAGAACCACCCACACTACCCAAAGGAACTATCAAAACCGCAGGCCTTACCCTCAGATAACTAAACTGATCAGCCTCCTCTCTAGGCCTCTTAGCAGAATGACTAACGGAGACAGGCTGAACTGTTGTGCCTGCTTGCTTTTTACCTCACTCTCTGTCTTGAGCCCTTTAATTTCTCTTAAGAGCCTCTAACCTCTCAGTTGTCTTAGCTCAACTAACTAGGTCGCTAAAAACTCTATCTTGATGCATAGAAACTCTCCTGTAGTGAAAGACGAAGTCCCTTCTTAAACCAATCACACTTTTCTTTCTCAGTAGTCACCAACCCAGATGCATAACAAACCAACCTAAGGAACTCTATCTCATAATTGTTAACCAACATGTCATTCTGCCTCAGATTCATGAAGTCGTATCGACAGTTAGCGAGGAACTCCTCGCCTATATAACGATCCTGAAAGGTCTCCCTAAAATAATCCCAAGTGAGTTGATAGCAGGAACAGACTCCTCTGTTGTCTCCCACCAATTCTGCGCCTCACCTTGCAATAGTGAACCAGCAGCCCTCATCTTTTGACCAACAAGGTAGTTTATCTCCACAAATAACCTCTGAAGATCCTTTAACCAATACGCAGCAACTGAAGGATTTGTACCAGTCCTACCCTCAAAAAATTGCATCCCAGCAGCTAGGAAATCAAAAGATATGGGCCTCCTCAGACCCTCAGATTGTCCCTCAAAAAAACCACTAAACAGACGTAATAGCTCTCGGTTAACCGTAGCATAATCCAACTCTACAGTCTCACTATCCCCAAGATCAAGCAAGTCCTCGCCAGGAGTTTGCTCAGTAGGTAGATCTCCAACAACAGCTTGCTGACCCTTAGCACCAATGGGTAGCTCATCCTCCTTAACATGAGACAACTCATCTACATTCTCTTCAAGCTCAACCACAGGCGTAGGATCACTGATGGCCCCAGTAGTATGGTGTCGGCCTCGACCACGGCCATGACCAATCGTAAGTCTAGAACTCCTATGTGGTGGCATAATATCTATCTACGTAGGCAAAGATCACTAAAGTAAGAATTGGTCTCGAGTCTTAGATTAAATCTTAACTTAAAAATTTCACATATGAATACAATTAATATAATAGTTTATTAAAATCCCCATTTACCCCAAAACTTCCAAAACTTTTGAACACAACTCTGGAGAGCCTCACAGTCCGAGGGTTGAACATGACTTTGATACTGATAAATGTAACCCCCTTTACCTGGCCTAGAAGATATGATCGAATCCAAAGGGCACTATTCTAATTTCACCCTCACATAGTCTCAAAATCCACAATCATTCATTTATATAAATATTAATTGTAATTATACTAACATAATCAATAAAAGCTTAAATAAATAAATATTAAAAATCCCGAATTTTAAATTACTTTACAATCTAGAATAACATGAAAATAATAACATAATCTGAAAATCCCTAACATAAGTTATATTGAAAAAATAAGTGTTCCTCCGAGTACCAAAGCGCCTATATCCAAGTATTTGAAAAGAAAGATATGGGGGAATGAGCTATAAAGCCCAGTATGTCTTTAAAGTTCATACATCCGCATTTACATTATCACAGTAAATTTCATTGCATATAAAGTAACTATAATGCATAACACAACTCAATGCGATACAAACACAAGCATAATGCAATGCACCCATTCTCCAGCACACCAACACAGTGAAGAGGTTCCTCAGAACCCCTCCCCAACCAAACATCACCAATAGTAGTGTGGTTTTACTATTAGCCGTTTGAAGGGGTGATAACCATGTCTTCCATCGTACAAACCCAAACCATAAGCACATAATGGTATGATATCACATTTTTCTCAATCTCAGTCTCAAGCTCTTGATGATATATATATATCAGAGTTTCACAGCATATTAATCACATTATAATAAATTATTCATATTCCGATAGGCATGCATGACAATATCAACATGCTATAACACAACACAGTACACAATCACAGAATATCATCATATTGACATCATAACTCAGAATCATCACACGATAACACAACACAAACATTACCATACAATAGGATGTAACACAGTTAGAAACACCCCTCGAGAAGGCTGAAGCTCTAATGACGAGGAGGTCATCTCCCACGTACAGATCTAGCACTGAGTCTGACTAGATTAGAACCTACGAGCATAAATTCTACATTAAAACTAATCCTAATCCACAAACTAAACACAATACTATACCAGAATAAACTCACGTGTAACTCTCGAAGCTGGTGCAGGGACAGGCTGAACAGGTGGAGGAGGAGGTAAATCGTTGGCCTCGGAGTCGTGATCACCTAAACACAAAATATCTCACATCAGATTCCCAAATTTAATCTCTTAATACACCCTAAATATAGAATTAAGAGCAAAAAAGCTAAAATGAGGCTTTCGTGTTCGAAATTTGATGAAACGAATAGCAGAAACAAACTCAGGACATCAAAAAATGACAGGGTAAGGTTTCCCAGAAAAAGTCAACGATCAACGGTCAATGAGTCGGGTCAAAGTCAACGGGTCGATCAAAGTCAATGGGTTAAGTTCGGATCCAGGTCGGGTCGATTCTTAGGTTTGAATTGGTTTGGTTCAAGTGGACTGGTTTTGGGTTTTAACAATGGTCATGGGTTTTTGGGTCAACTCTTGATTGGGTTAGGCATTGGGTGTTGGGTTTGGGCAAAACTTTGGGTCATAGAAAGGGTTGTTAAGGTTGGGCCTTTGTTCAGTTACTTGGCTTGGGTCACACACAATAGTCCAACTCCCATCACTTTAGCAACAAAGGAAATTAGAGTTTAAAGACACTAACGGTGCTGTCGTTGATGCCACAACGAATCGAAACACCAACACTTCAAATAACACAACATCAACCCAAAAATCAAGGCCCCATCTCAAGAAGCTACTTACCTACGCCTATACACGGAGGCGCACACGGAGGAGAGGACGACGGTGGGAAACTCGAATGGTTTCAACTCCTACACTCACGATCAGCGAGGAGAGGGAGGGTAGGGGCAAGGTTTTGTTCACACGGCAATGAGTATAATGGTGGCAGTGGTGCACAACACGGACGATAGGACAAGGGTAGTAAGAGTTACATCTAAAAATAGGATGAAAAGGAGAGAAAGAGAGAGAAAAGGAGAGGTCAGTTGAGGGGAGAAGGAAAAAATGGAAGAAGAAAGGTTAGTCGGGTTAAATACCAAGTAAATTGGGCAAATTTCTCGGAGGCCCTTGGAGAACTCTAAGGTTTACAAAAATACCCACAAGCTTAACCCGCTTTACAAATAAGTCCCAAAAATCAAATTTTGCCCCAGAATTTTAATTAAAGCTTAATTTAGTCCACAAGTTTCCCAAATTTACAAATTAGACCCTAAATTTCATAAAATTCAAATTTAGTCCTCAAAACTCATTAAAATTTTAATTTAATCCCTAAAATAAAAATTGGGTTGTTACATGGAAAGCTAAGGTAGTGGAGTAGGAAATTGGTCTTTTCTTTGTTGCACAATCTTTATTGCTTCCACCAAAACATCATAAAGGTCAATTCAACCCCTTAGCAATTCTAGTTTGATTTACCAAGCTAATAGTATGCCATATCACATGCATGGGGTTGGGACGGTATTAAAGAGAGGAAGATTCTGATAGTTTAATGATCTGCACATTCTAGTGGTTTAACCATAATTTTTTGGAAGCTTGTCTGCAATGTCTAGTGGCTTCTCCACATTGTGGTGTGTTATTGGATGGACAAGTTCTGAGGAACTCTTTTAAGGTGTGTAGCGGAGTTGGATAGGAACGTTTTCTGAAAAACCTTGCACTGATTTTTGAAAATTTCTGCATTAACATCCTCACGCATACAATTATTTGAGTAATTATGTTGATATATAAATTCTGCTATTTTTATTAAATGCATGTTTTAATTACTGTTTGATACCTAAGTTAAGACTATATGGAATTAAACTATATAAATTCTCTGTAATATTTTGATTTGTATATTAAATTCCTATTTAACACTTGAGTTAGAACTCACAATGGGCGTAAATAGCTCACCTAGCTTACTCCTTTGATTTTCTGACATTTCAGATAACCTTGAGGTTAGGACATAGACACGGCTAATGGAGGAACACTCGGACGATTTTCGAATAAATGTTTTATACTTTAATATTTTGGTGTTGGGACTATTTATTATTTTTGGACTGTGGCATGGGACATTATTTTGGGGGTTTTTGTTCTGATTTGCATGACTCGATTGCATTACATTAAGTTTTAAAAGCTGCATAAATTAGTTTTTGATAAGATTATGCATAAAAATTGGTTTTTAATAAAACCTGAGAAAATCTTTCTTTCTCGCTGGGATAAAGAAAATACATTTTAGACAAAAATACGATTTAGTTTTTGAGGTTTTAAATTGTTTATTGATGTTTTATCAAATTTACATGAAATATTGGTTTTAACAAAATATGGTTTTAGCAAAATTTCTCATTGCAATTTTTATAAAAATCTTTCAATATTACATTTTTTCGCTGTAATTCTGAGAAACAAATTTTTGATAAAGTTAAAATGTTTTCCAAATAATGAGGAATAACCAAGTTCTCTAGTTTTGAAGAGAAAGACAAAAGATTTTGAAATATGATTGAAATTATGAATGTTTTCGTTAAGCTAAGCCTTATTGAATAATATGTTTTGATATAACAAATTAAAGTATTTTTGAATAAAAGTAAAGTTGAGCAATTTGATAAAATCAAGTTGAAAAGTTTTCAATTGAATCAAAAATTTTCAAATATATTTTAACCATTTTCAAACATGTTAGAATTGCTCTAGGATAAAAAGTATCGATATTTTACAAGATATCGATACCCTTTTATTAATCGATACCAAATTGACATTCTGCCATTTTCAAATTCAGCAAAGTATCGATACCTTTTGTAAGGTATCAATAAAATCCAATATGTATTGATATTCCTGGTCCAACGGTCACTGAAATCTGCATTAATTATAGAAAATATCGAAACCCTTTTAGCAGGTATCAATACTCATTGCTGCAGGTGAAGTTAATGACCTGATATTTCATCCCCAACAGCTATATTCACTTTTACAACAACCACAACAATTGGAAATTAATTAGAGGGTATAAATACCATCTTCCAAAGGTCTAGCAACAAGAAGAGCAATGTGCAAAGCTTAAAGATCAATCAAAACAACCTAGAGCTTAATTGTTTCATACATTTTCTTGTAAACACTTGTCAGTTTTCATTGTATTCATTTAGCTCAAGTGTTCTTCTTTGTATTTGTGCTTAATTGGAAAAAAATCCTGATCTTTTAAGGATTGCTTCTTTATTTGCTTATTTGTTTCTCTTTGAGAGAGGGTTTATTCTTAAGGTTTAGGTAGAAACCTTAAGGGAGTTGTATCTTAAGATTTTGGGGTATAAGTCTTAAGAGAGATTGTAAGGTTAAACCTTGTCTGCAAAGGTTATCAAACTAGTGAATTTAAGAAAATCCTTAGTTGTGGTAAGCTAAGGTAGTGGAGTAGGCAATTGGGGCCGAACCACTATATATCCTTGTGTTCTTTGTTTCACAATCTTTATTGCTTCCACCACAACATCTCAAAGACCTATTCAACTTCCCTATAGACAATCTCGAGTTGATCCTATCAAGCTAACAGTTTTGAATAGTGATCAAATTTTTACAAATAAAACATCGAAATTATTAGTTTCTAAAATTTTCATGTTTTGCAATATTAAGTTAAATATTCGATTTTACTAGTTTTGAACGATTTACACAAATGGTTTAAAAAGTATGTTTGAAAACTACGAATGGTTTTCTTGGCTATTCCGATGGCCAATGTAGCTTTTCGAATTCGACCATAACGAGTAGGCTTTCCAAAGGCCAATATCCACTCTATGCCTTATCAATTAAACCGAAGTATAGATATAAATGAGCCTAACACCTCATCGGTATGTCCAAAGTATAATATGCGCTCCGCGCCTCATCGGTATAAACTGAAGTAACAATCTCGTACACTAATCCTATGGCATTCCATCTATACCCAACTTTATCTAAGACCTTTAATAGGGTATTCAAGGTTTCTAACACACACACAAGCACACACTGATATATATAGTTCACATGCCATAGTTTAATACATAACAAATTCACATCATGCTCAAATCAATTTCATGCCATTATATTTAATCTTTTACGCTATTATCACTTTTTTCACAAATTACCAACTATTCCATACTTACCTATTCATGAGGCAAGTAAGTTCATTACCTTAAGCAAGTGGTAACAATCTATATATGTAATTTGAATTTAAATAATGAAAGCATAAACCGAAATAGGCTACTCATCTACGACCTTTTCCTTTTCTTTATCTCGAGACAACCCGATGTTGTATTTAGCTATGTACAATAATTCGATTATAGAAATGATATTAGTTTTCACATAACCACATGAAAAACACATCAATTAAACATAGTTCACATTTTATTCATTTTAATCTCTATATTCGAAGTGCTCATATTTTTCGATATTTAGTATTTAATCAAAATCTAATTTCATATTCTTTCATTAGGGACCTTGTACTTTTAATCTATGACATAATTTCTCAAAAACTTTCAATTTAGTCCCTAGTGTCATAAATAAACTATATAGCTTAATACAATTTCTAACAAAATCCTACACTTTTCACTACTTTTTACCTTAGTCCTAACATAACCCAAGCTTGTTAATCAACAATTCTAACGTTATTAAGCTTGATTTCACAAAAACCCAGTAATGGTAATTGAACATGTACTTAACAATTTGATAATCTAAAACTTGGGTACGATAAACTAAGCTCAAATAACCAAAATTCTATAAAAATTATGAAGAAAAGATTCAATTACCTTACTTAATTTCAGACCAAAATGCAAATAAATAAATAACTCTTTCTTTTTTCAAGCTTTGGATGGCAACAAGAAGGGAGAATGTTGATGATATTCTCTAATCCACTAACATTTGCTATTTATACCAAAATTAGTAGCTTAATTAATCACCATTAATTGTTTAATAATATAAAGTTAGCTATAATAAAACAAGTAAATTAAGATGGATGGATATAACCATATCATCCCACTAATATACTTTAATAATGGTTAAATTACCTCAATGTCCTTAATTTAATTACTTACTAAGTCTTTAAGCATTTTTTAAATTAAAACTTAATAGCGATTGTACTTTTACAATTTAATCTTTGTACTATAATTATTAATTTTCTCAATTTAATTACTTGATCAACCACTAATATATTTTCAATATAAAATGTAAAATCCTATACCTGGCCCGGTTGCTGAGCCCGAATACTAGGACACTACACCACCGTCTCACATCATGCTTACCTTATTTGAATGTTTTATTTCACATGCAACCTTTTTTTTCTTTAATTGTCTTGCTATATTTTTCATGCTTTGCAAAATTCATACATATATTATAAGTCTTTCATACTCAAATTGATGTTAGAACATACTATCATACATCAAATAATCATCTATCAAACATTAGTCATGCATAAAGACCTTCTAACAAAATTTCCCAAAACTGCTATGTAGGTATTGGTATTTTGAAGAAGGTATAGATAGATTATGAGGAGCTATCGATACTGTTTAGAAAATCGGTACCAAAATAGCTTAATGTTTATCGAAAAATATCGGTACTTCAATACAAGCATCAATAATTTCCCCTCAAATATCGATACTTGTATTAAGGTATCGATACCGACAAGCAGAACTGACTTCCTGTACTTAAAAAATTTTAGAGGTATTATTTTTAAAAACTCGATTATCGATACCTCTATTCTAGACTTGAAAAATACAACATATATTAGCATATAAATCATTCTAACAAATCCCTAAACAACATGCAACATTTTCCTCATAAAATAAACCTCAAATTATCTCAAAAATCATATTTTAAAGTCCATAATTTATTGAACTTAATGGCATGCAAATAACTAAAAAGAACATAACAAAAACCAATCAAAATCCATCATATTGCCTAACACATTACCTTTGGTTCCTAAACATAACTAACTTATAGAACCTATTATAAATACTTGGCTTGGATCACCCTCGAGACCACCCCGCTTACACCAGCACTAAGTATTTGCAATGGTTTAAAAGGAGTAGGTGAGCTTAACAAGCTTAGTGAGTGTCCAGAATAACCACTACATAAACAATCATCACGCATCAACCCAACAAACATACAACATATTCATAGAATCTTTCTTGTATTTATTTATACATTAATTACATGGTTTTCAGCATACTTTATTCACATACAAGCATATTCAGTCATATATATATATAACCACATTTAAGCATAATTTATGATAATTTGGCTATTGAGATTATGAAACATATAGTGAGCTCTATAATCACACGTTGAATACGCGGATCTCCAAACACACCAAACCCATGACTCATAGAGTCGAAACATATACCATAAGTGAAGCATATAGCTAACACTCTCCAAACACACCACATACACATATCCCGTTGAATAGAGCGAAGCTCGCATCACCTTGTCTCTCAAAACAGTGTCCTTGGGCCTCAAAACCCCACCATATATGACTGCCCCCAAATGCACTCCCGTTCAGTGTGGATTTCGGCTTTCCGCAAGTATACGAGTCAGGTTGTAAATATAGTTTGTTTACAGTGGAACACTTGGAAGTATTCCGAGGATCGTACCCAAAGGAGGCTTAAGGCGATAGTAAATAAAGTTCCAGTAAAAAATAAAATTAATTAGAACTAATTTTAGGGTTTATAATATGAGGAAAAATAAGAGAGTTGTGATGGTATTACAAACGACATATATTTTCTCCTTAATTTAGTGCTTTTATTGTCTCTTTTGTATCTCATTTAGCATGCATCATAAGCATTTTATAATCAATTTTCCTATTTTCTAATACATTGCTAGTTAGTTTAAATTCTTTTTATTTTTATCTATTTTTGTACTAATGTCGACGCAGGTAGTTGGTATATTGCATCTTAAGATTGCCAGCACAGGAGCTCAGTTCAGAAGATCAATATTGATAGAACACAGCCACTAAACCAGCTCGGAATTGCGACCAACAATGTTGACTCATTAAAGTTGAACCTCAAATGAGTAGAGTTAAGCTGAATTTACATTGGAAGCACCAGCGTAGGAATGTCACAGATGCCGCTACAATTACAATATCATATTGCGTCTAATAGTATAACGACAACCTGCAGATCTCTAAAGAAAACATGTAATCTGCGTGAGTGCACAGCTGTACTCTAACTAACTTTGACAGCTGCAAAAATCTAGATCTGAATCTGAGAATGAAGGTTGAAAGCTGCAATTATTTAGAGGCTATAAATAGACGAAAAAATGAGGAAAAGAATCATCAAGAGCAAGGGGATTAAATTCCGAAAATTCTATGTGAATCAAAGATTTGAGCTAGAATTTGGGGAGCTGATGAATGAAGTCTACAACGGCTTCTGACGAGAGGTGCTTGATGCCGAGCAAGAGGAACAAGTAGAGAGTAGGCCTAGTAGTCTAGAGATAATAAGCTTCGTTGTACTCTTTATTTCTTCATAAACGATGATGGATTCTGTTGATATTAAATGAATACGAGAGTATCTTTTAATATTATATCATTTTGATTCTTCCTTTACATTGCTTATCCGCTTATTCTTAGATTTAACCGCTCTAAACACAAAAGTGAAATTGTAGTACATCGACATCAAGAGATGCAGTGACAGGTTAGATTAACAAGTAGGTTAGGCGAGAGCTGCTTGGGACTGGGACAAACTCCAGTTACTTGTTCTTGGATACACATCATTGCTCACACTGAGAGGTGGAGTAGTGTATTTGAGTCGGGATTAAGTAGGGAGCTATTGTGGGTAAGAACTCGAAGGGACTTCATTGCTGCGACAATTCGTCTATATTCTACCTTGTCGACACATTTAGCGTTGCAACTTGTAGAATCAGTGAACCATTTCCACCCTTTACACTTGATCACTTTTATAATTCCTGCATTTAAATTTGTAGCACTCAACACTTAACACATTTGGATTTATTTTCAGTACACTAACATTTAATCTTTGATATTTAACTCTAACTACGTTGATAATAATAATTATTTTAGTGTGCAGATCTGACATAATTGCGCTGACATTCTTACTCGCATTACACTGATTTTTAATATTGATTGCTCTAACATTAAAACATCAGGAACCATTTCCTCGTGGGATCAATATCCGATAGCTCTATCTATTGACTATACTTGCATCGCCATGTGTACGCTTGCACAATCATTGTGTCACAAAAACACCGATGAAGTTTTGGTGTCGTTGCTGGGGGAATTGACGTTTGTTCAATGTTTATTTTTGTTATTGCAATCAAATTTACTTACTTAATTTTTAACTTCTATTAATTTGTTTATCGTTCTTTTCTGATTTTGAAGGTATTGTATGTCCACAAGGAGAAATCCTAAGGGCATTGTAAGCTTTGATCCAGACCTTGAGAGAACACTTAGGAGGAGAACGCAAGAACAGAAAAAGATGGTTGGTAACAATAATAATAATCTACCACCATTGCTGCCACAGGATAATATTCCTCCAGTGCTGCAACAAGATTTGCCACCACCATGACCACAAGAAGAACAAATACAGAATAGGCCAATAAGAGATTTTGTTGTGCCTCTTCTCGATGATCTGCAACCAGGGGTTGTGAGACCAGCAATTCAGGCTGGTAACTTTGAGTTGAAACCGGTGATGTTTTAGATGCTTAATTCTAATGGACAGTATTTGGGTTTTCCACATGAGGACGCACGAGAACATTTGAAATCATTTTTACTTATTTATGCATCCTTTAGTCAACATTGTGTCCCTGATGATGCTTTGAAGATGCAATTATTTCCTTATTCATTGCAAGGACAAGCTAGAACATGGTTTTTAGGATTATCGACTGGATCTATCACATCCTGGAATGCTTTAGAAACGTAATTTATCTTAAGATTTAATCCAACGATAATGAACACAAGGTTGAGAAATGACATCACTGCATATCATCAACTCGATGATGAGAATTTACACATAACATGGGAGTGCTACAAAGCATTGCTTCGACGCTGCCTAATGAATGGGATTTAACAAGAGACTCAGATTGAAATCTTTTATAATGGTTTGAATGCTCAAACAAGGAATCTTGTTGACGCATCTGCAAATGGTCCATTGTTGGATTGCACATATGATGAAGTTGTTCGAATTCTAGAGACGATAACCCAAAATGATTACCAATATCCTATTTTTCGTTCTACACAGGTGAAAACTAACCCCGAAGTTCTTAAATTAGATGCTATTTCTGCATTGTCAGCGTAGGTATCTTCCTTGGCCAACATCATTAAGAACATGAATGGAACAAACAACATTGCTCCGATACAAATGGCCCAGCAAACGGATGCGCCGATATTTTCATGTGAGATTTGTGATGATAACCACAGCTATGAAGACTGCCCACAGCATGCAGAAAATGCATATTATGTCAACAACATCCGAGGGGGTTCATTTGGTAACTCCAATAATAATCGTTCACAACAACCTTGGGGAAATCAGAATACATCCACATTTCAATATGGGAACTCTTCGAACCAAGGAGGTTATAGGCAAGGAGGTTACAACAACAGTTAATTACAGAACTACCATTAGAATTCACAAGTAAATTCCCTTACTGAACCAATGCAATCACATAGTCAAATGCAACCACAATTGCGATTACAACCACAACCATCTATTCTCCCACAAATACAAGGACAACATTATCAGCATCAACAGCAGCAATTTAATTAACCTAAGGTAGAACCTATGGCTGCTCTCGAAGCAATGATGCATGAACATATCACACGAACCGAAGCGATAGTGCAAGGTAATTCTTCTTCTATTCGAGCATTAGAAGCACAGCTTGGACAGTTGGCCTCTAATCTTAACACCAGATCACCGGGTACTCTACCTAGTGAAACTGAAAATCCAATGCAAAGAGGGAAGAAGCATTACAAAGCAATAACACTAAGAAGTGGAAAACAGACGGTATAATTAAGCAATTCTGATCAAGACTATGTCAAAGCATCCAATTTGCAGCAGCAAGAAGAGGTTATAATTGAAGATAGTCAAGCACAAAAGAATGTCGAAGAACCAACTGTAGTACCATCTCTGCCTACAGTTTGTCCAGATAAGTTGTCGACACAACCATCACTGTCGAAGCAACAGAGTTATCCACACCCACCAACTGCAACCATACCTTTGTCATTTTCATAACGTTTCAAAGAAAAAGTCCATGATGAAGAATACCACAAGTTTGTTTCTACTTTGAAACAATTGCATATTAATATACCTTTAATAGATACTCTTGTACAGATACCCAGTTATGGGAAATAAATGAAGGAGCTACTATTAAAGAAAAAGAAACTATCCGATATCGAGACGATTGCACTCACAGAAGGGTGTAGTGCTGTACTCACAAACAAGTTGCCAACAAAGATGAAAGATACTGGCAGCTTCGCAATTCCATGTTCCATTGGAGATCATTACTTAGGTAAAGCATTATGTGATTTAGGAGCTAGCATTAACCTAATGCCTTTGTCTACTTTCAGGAAGCTAGGAATCAGATCAATGAAGCCCACTGCGGTGACATTGCAATTAGCGGATAGATCTCTAGCATAACCAGAGGGACAAATCAAAGATGTTCTTATTCGAGTTGATAAGCTGGTGTTCCCTGCTGATTTTATCATCCTAGATTACGAAGCTGATAAGGAGGTACCCATTATCTTGGGAAGGCTATTTTTAGCAATGGGACAAACACTTATCTACGTGTTTAATGGAGAACTAGTGATGCATCATAATAATGACCACGTAACCTTCAGTGTGTTTGAAGCAGCATTGTCATGACCCATGTCACCATGTTGATGTGTTGGACGAAATTATTTTTGAAGAATTTCATGCCAGGAATTTAACATTTTCTGATACTGATGCGACGACATCTACTGATGATATCCTAAAAGACTGTATTGAAAAGAGGAGGTGAGCAATTGTGAGTTGTGAAGATATTAGCAAATGGAGTCGTTGGATTTGTCTAATAGGACAATTTCTGTCTTTAAATCGTCCACAGAGCAAGCTTCTACCTTGGAGTTAAAACCTTTACCGACACATTTGAAATATGTATTCCTTGGTGACAATGAAACACTGCCTATCATTCTCAACATATCCCTCAACGCAACACAAGAAGAGAAGCTTATCGTAATCCTAAATAAACACAAGAAAGCCATAGCCTAGAGCATCATAGACATCAGAGGCATCAGTCTCTCTTTCTGCATGCATAAGATAAGGTTAGAAAAAGAAGGGAAGCAATTCATTGAGCAACAAAGACGACTCAATGAGAAAATGAAAGAAGTGATAAATAAAGAAATTATCAAATGGTTGGATGTGAGCATAATATACCCTATTTTTGACAGCAATTGGGTAAGCCCCGTTCAATGTGTTCCAAAAAAAAGTGGTTTTACTATTGTGACCAATGATAAAAACGAGTTAATCCCTACTCGCATCGCAACCGGATAGCGTGTGTACATGGATTACCGACGATTGAATGCAGCCACAAAGAAGGACCATTTTCCACTTCCTTTCATCGATCAAATGTTAGATAGGCTAGCTAGTAAAGCCTATTATTGTTTCTTGGATGGCTACTCTAGATACAACCAAATAGCTATTGCACTAGAAGATCAAGCAAAAACCACATTTACATGCCCTTTTGGGACTTTTGCTTTTCGATGGATGCCATTTGGCTTGTGTAATGCACCAGCAACGTTCTAGAGATGTATGATGGCGATATTCTCGGATATGATTGAAGACTCACTCGAGGTATTCATGGATGATTTTTTAATCTATGAATAGAGTTTCGACCAATGCGCCGATAACTTGGCAAATGTTTTGAGAAGATGCGAGGAAACAAACTTGGTTTTGAATTAGGGAAAATGCCACTTCATGGCAACAGAGGGGATTGCCCTTGGCCATCAAATCTCGTGTCAAGGCATTGAAGTCGATAGAGCAAAGGTAGAAATCATCGAAAAATTACCATCACCTACCACTGTCAAAGCAATAAGAAGCTTTCTTGGACACGCGGGCTTTTATAGAAGATTTCTCCAGGATAGTTAAACCTTTATGCTCTTTATTAGAGCAAAACAAAAAGTTTGTATTCGATGACATCTATCTGGATGCATTTACAATAATAAAGACAAAGTTGGTGCAAGCTCCGATTGTCGTCGCACCGAATTGGACGCAACCATTCGAATTAATGTGTGACGCTAGTGACTTCGCTATAGGAGCTGTTCTCAAACAACGGAAAGAAAAGGTATTTCATGCTATCTATTATGTTAGTAAAACACTAATTGAAATGCAGGTTCATTACACCACAACAAAAAAAGAGTTACTAGCAGTGGTCTTCACATTTGACAAGTTCCGTTCTTACCTTGTCAGTGCAAAGACTAAAGTCTACACGAATCACTCAGCTTTGAGACACCTTTTCCACAAAAAAGATACTAAGCCTAGACTCATTAGATGGATCCTACTCCTCCAAGAGTTTGATGTTGAAATCAAAGATAGGAAGGGATTCGAGAATCAAGTAGCTGACCATTTGTCTCAGCTGGAAAGTGGGAGCGAAGATGGACAATAGAATCTGATTGTCGAAGCATTTCCTGACGAGCAATTATTCACTGTCGACATATCACCATGGTATGCTGATGTAGTCAATTATCTTGTGTGTGGAAAGCTACCCATGAGTGCAACTAGTCATAAAAAAATCAGGTTCATACGCGATGTTACTAAATATTATTGGAACGAGACATACTTATTCAAGGCATGCGCTGACAATATAATTCGCCGTTGTGTTCCTGAAGAAGAAATGATGTCGATACTGGGACATTGCCATGATGCCCTTTATGGAGGTCATTTTGGTGGAACAATAACTGCTGCAAAGGTCCTGCAATCCGAATTCTATTGGCCCAATTTGTTTCGAGATGCCCACAATTTTGCGCAACAGTGTGTGATCGTTGTCAACGTACTGGTTCCATTTCTCGTCGTAATGAGATGCTCCAACAACCTATCATAGAGGTAGAACATTTTGATGTTTAGGGTATTGATTTCATGGGACCATTCCTAAACTCTTTTAGAAATATGTATATACTAGTAGCTGTTGATTATGTATCCAAATGGATCAAAGCTATTGCGGTACCAAAAGACGACGCTCGGACAGTGTTGAAATTCTTTCACACAGACATCCTCACAAGGTTTGGAACCTCGAGAGCATTGATAAGCGACCAAGGCACTCAATTTTACAACAATCAAGTGGTGACTGCATTAAAACGATATAGTGTGAAGCATCGTATGGCTACCACGTATCACCCACAAAGTAATGGTCAAGCCGAGGTATCCAACTGTCAAATTAAAGGTATGCTGGAAAAGGTGGTTAATCCATCTAGAAAGGATTGGTCAATGCGGTTACATGATGCATTGTGGGCACTTCGCACTGCTTATAAAACCCTACTAGGAATATCACCATATCAGCTAGCATTTGGAAAATCTTGTCACCTACCTGTCAAACTTGAACATAAAGCCATGTGGGCAATTAAACAGGTAAATCTGGATTATGATGCTGTTGGAAAGAAAAGATTGCTGGACATCATGGAATTAGAAGAAATCCGACACCATGCTTATGAGAATGCTTCGATATACAAAGAAAAGACAAAGAAATGGCATGACAATATCATTTTGCGTCGACAATTTCATCCTGGTCAGTTAGTACTTTTATTTAATTCACGTTTAAAATTGCATCCAGGGAAATTTCGATAAAGGTGGTTAGGTCCTTTCAAAGTTGTCGAAGTAGTTCAAAGCGGTGTGGTGACAATCGAAACTTTACAAGATGGACAACAATTCAAAGTGAATGGCCAACATCTTAAACACTATGTGAGCCCAAACGCTCGAGAACCAAACGAAATCATCAACCTGGTGAAATTTAATTAATGTTAACGCATTTCTTTATTTACTTCCAGTTATTTCACTTTTAGTTGTGTTGTTTCATATTCTTCGCAAAAATAAAGGTTATCTTTTTGTCGACGATTAAAGCACAGATTGTTGACACATTCGACGATGAGTCAGCATTACTTTTTCGGCAAGAATCGTACCGATTGATTCTTTCTTATCCTAGTCGTTGGATTGAAACGAAATTGGTACGATCTGCAGCCTAGCAATTACTAGCTGCATACGCATCGCTTCCCCATATGTTTTCACTCATTACATTTAGGTAATAAAACCCCCACTGCAGTTATCTTCTTCTTCACAATCGCCATTGTTACTGTGACTCATCCCTCTCTGCCGATTTCCTTTTTCTTACTCAAAAGCAATATTTTTTGCAATCTTTGTTTACTCTTTGTTATTTGCACCATGGCTAAAACCTGTGCATCCCAAAACACTCCAAAACCTTCATCTAGAAATACTCTGACCACCTCTATTGAGAATCCGTCCGAAACACCACCATCTTCATCCACAAGCCCGGTTTTATTTTTAACGACTGCAGCCAAAGACAAACATCACAACATCATGCTGAAACGTAATATACATCCTGAACAGGGCATCCAGCTTTCACCAAACTTGACCCTAAGAAAATAGGTCCACCGCACCATTAATCGCTTGGGGTGGGAATTTTTCTGCGACCATCCATCTGGTTATTCCCCTACTTTGGTTCGAGAATTTTATGCAAATTTAGTAGACAAGGAACAAGAATTTGTTTTTGTTCGAGAAGGGCTTATACCATGGAGTGTGCCGCATATTAATGTCTTGCAACGAATATCGGAACGAGTAGACAGTTATTCACCCTTCATGCACAGCATGAATGAAGATAGCCTGGCTGCGATGACTAATGACGTTTGCGTCGACAATGCTTCATGGATGGGTAGCGGATTTCACAATTTTACAATGCATCGGCGTTATCTGACGACTTTCTGTAAGGTGTGATTTCACTTTGTTAATCGTCGTGTGATGTCCTCTACACATAATACTACGGCCACATTGAACCGCATGTGTTTATTGCATTCAATCTCGCACCATCGTCACATCGACATTGGGGAGATCATACATGATCAGATTGTGGAAGCTACTGGAAAACAAAATGGTATTCTCCCTTTCCCTTCTTTTATTATGCTCATGTGTCAACATAAGGGCATTATGCCAAAAGATGATGAGGAGGTTGTGAAAAATAAGGTCTAATAAATGATATATCAGTTGAAAGGATGATAAGAGGCCAAGATACGCCTGTGGACAAAGAAGCTTCGACAAAGAAAGACAAAGAAAAAGGGAAAAAGAAAGAAGAACAGACTAATGCACCCACAGATCCACAAATATTAAGACAACTGGCTAGTTTGGAAATTCTTCTTGACCGTGTTGATGTATGTACAATCCATCTTTTGAGTGTTTTAGAATATTTGGATTACAGACAACATATATTTTATGCATATACAAAAGCTTAGAATGAGGCTATTATCGTTGCACTACGTCATATCAGCACTAGACCACTGCCAGACTTTCCAAAATTCTCTGATATCTTCTTTCATATGCAACAATCTTCATCTGACAAGCCTAGCACAGATGGTAGGCCCAGTCAAATGCCAACAAGAGTTCACATCTCTGATGATGACAACAACGAAGGGCATTCAAATGCTGAGAAAGATTGTTATCGCAATATAGTTGATCTATTCGAGGACGAATTCTCAAACAGTTTAGGCACAAAAATGGCTGATAAAGTAGATATTGCAGAAGAAGATGTCGATGCAGTCAACTACGATGACAAGGGCCCAACTGAGGATGAACAACATGTAGAAGTGAAAGCTAATCAAAGAGATGAACAAGAGAAGGAGGAAGAAGATGACAATGAGAAGGAATAAACAGAGCCTGCAGAGGTGCAGGAAAAGAAGGAATCTGATGATGCTCCAGCACTGATCGTGGACGACGATGTGGGAGCATCCAGCCTAGAAGTGATTCGACCTACTGCGAGTCAGGCTGAAATTGTCACAGGTGAAATAGAGGAACTGATTCCTCTCGCTATTGTACCATACATAGCACCACTCGCTGAAATCCATCCATCTGATGTGACAATTGATGAGGCCGTCACCCAACCTGTCGAGAGAGAGCAATCTACCAAGCCAGTTGGTTTAAAGGACAAGAAGAGAAAGAAGCGAAAGGGCAAGAAAGTGAAGAAGAACCATGACGAGGGGGAGCGCCCAAAGAAGAAAAAGAAGAAAGCAAAGGCAGCCGCTACATCAACTGCTGATGAATGACTTGGTACATTTTTTTTAATGCATTTTTATTATCATTGCATTTTATTTTGTCACTACATCATTTTGTTAACTTAGTTGCATTTTAGTTTCATTTCCATTATTTCTATATATTATTGTCAGTGCATTGGGGACAATGCAGACATTAAGTTTGGGGGGATATAATGTGAAATGGAAATGCAATTACACCCACATATTTAAATTTTATTTGTTTCTTGGGTTAATGAAAATTCACAAAATTTCAACTTGAATGTGCTTACAATTTTTATGCATAATTCTTGAATTGTTTAGATGCTAATGTATATATTGGATGAATATGAATGAAGGATGAGTCTGCTATTTTTGGATGAATGATTGGAATTGTTTCAGTAATGAATGATTAGTGTTTATGTTTTAATCTTGAACTAAATGACCCACTGCAGCAACATTATATAAATAAAAGACACTCCAATTTGAGTGCATTATGACTTTTTAAGGGAGAACAATCCACTGTAGGTTTAGAAAAATCATCTAGCAAACGGCTATCACTGGAAGAGTGTGTGTTGGCGCAATTAAAAACCTCTTGGGGGTTTGTTGCACCCCATCGTTACTGCCCAGGAACAAAGGTAGAGTAATGCAATGACATCTCTTAGTCACTTTAAAAAAAATAAGAAAAAGAAAGAAAAGAGAAAAGAAAAAAAAATTATGCTGTATTGGTTCAAGGAAGATTAGGATTCAATGCATGTCACTAACATTTATAAAGTTACAGCTCTTAAATATTCATTTTTATAAATTGTCGGTGTATTATTCTATCATATGAATACAATTTGTACATTAGAAATTTAGAGAATTCAAGTTGTATGGATAATGATCGCGGTGACATTTTTGCTTGTGACTTTGTTAATTTTTGTTTACTTGAGGACAAGTAAAAACTTAAGTTTGGGGGTGTGATGGTATTACAAACGACATATATTTTCTCCCTAATTTAGTGCTTTATTGTCTCTTTTGTATCTCATTTAGCCTGCATCATAAGCATTTTATAATCAGTTTTCATATTTTCTAATACATTGCTAGTTAGTTTAAATTCTTTTTATTTTTATCTATTTTTGTACTAATGTCGACGCAAGTAGTTAGTATATTGCATCTTAAGATTGCCAACACAGGAGCTCAGTTCAGAAGATCAACATTGACAGAATGCAGCCACAAGACCAGCTTGGAATTGCGACCAGCAATGTCGACGCATTGAAGTTAAACCTCAAATGAGTAAAGTTAAGCTAAATTTACACTGGAAGCACCAGCGCAGGAATATCACAGATGTCGCTACAATTACAATATCAGATTGTGTCTAACAGTACAGCGACAACCCGCAAATCTCTAAAGAAAACATGTAATTTGCGTGAGTGCACAACTGTACTCTAACTAACTTTGACAGCTACAAAAATCTAAATCCGAATCTGAGAATGAAGGCTAAAATCTGCAATTATTCAGAGGCTATAAATAGACGAAAAAATGAGGAAAAGAATCATCAAGAGCAAGGGGATTAAATTCTGAAAATTCTGTGTGAATCAAAGATTTGAGTTGGAATTCGGGTAGCTGATGAATGAAGTCTGCAACTGCTTCTGACGAGAGGTGCTTGATGCCGAGCAAGACGAAGAAGTAGAGAGTAGGCCTAGTAGTCTAGAGATAGTAAGCTTCGTTGTACTCTTTATTTATTCTTAAACGATGATGGATTCTGTTGATATTAAATGAATACAAGAGTATCTTTTAATATTATATCATTTTGATTCTTACTTTACATTGCTTATTTTCTTATTCTTGGATTTAACCGCTCTAAACACAAAAGTGAAATTGCAGTACATTGACATCGAGAGATGCAGTGACAGGTTAGATTAATAAGTGGGTTAGGCGAGAGCTGCTTGGGATTGGGACAAACCCCAATTCACATCATTGCTCACACCAAGAGGTGGAGTAATGTATTTGAGTCGGGATTAAGTAGAGAGCTATTGTGGGTAAGAACTCAAAGGGACTTCATTGCTACGACAATTCGTCTATATTCTGTCGATGCATCTAGTGTTGAGACCTGTAGAATCAGTGAACCATTTCCACCCTTTACACTTGATCACTTTTATAATTCCTGCATTTAAATTTCTAGCACTCAACACTCAACACATTTGGATTTATTTTCAGTACACTAACATTTAATCTCTGATATTTAACTCTAACTGCATTGATAATAATGATTATTTTAGTGTGCAGATCTGACATAATTGCACTGACATTCTTACTCGCATTATACTGATTTTTAATATTGATTGCTCTGACATTAAAACATCGGGAACCATTTTCTCATGGGATCGATATCCGATAGCTCTGTCCATCAACTATACTTGCATCGACGTGTGTATGCTTGCACAATCATTGTGTCGCAAAAACACCGATCAAGTTATTTGAAAGCATAAAAAAATGGTAAAAATAAAGTAAATAAGAGAAAAAGCTTAAGTTGTAGAAATCTTATAAACAACTTGGGGATATTAGGTTGTTTCCGTATGAGTTTCTCGATTATTGGATTTTGGGGATTTTCCTCCAATCAACTAGTCACTACCCTAGTTGGATCTCTCGATCATCCGCCGGCATAGCAAGTCGATAGAGATTACTTATCGCTAGATGTCACAATCTAAATCGATTTGGGGAAAAGGTGTTCACGGATGGGCAATACAAATTTTGGGCTCATTCCCACCTAGATGACTTTCTAGGGTTGTCAGGCCTAGTGTTTGTTTGATGCTCATCCTTTCCCACAAAGTTGATTTGAAAGGTAAAACCTTGTAAAACAACAATCAATTATTCATACGTCCACTCCATAATTCAACAAAATGGAATTAGTTCCTCATGCTTTCTTTATTCATCAATAACATAATATATGAAAACATGTAAATCAAGAATTGAATGAAAAAGAAACTAAAATTGTATTAAGCGATCTGTCGGGAAAAATTCCTCAATCGTTTACATGAGTTTCTACAATCTCGCCTCAAAAACTGAAAATACAAATAAACTGAAAACTAAAGTCTAAGTAATGGTGTGTAAAAACCTAGTGCTAAAGGTCCTATTTATAGCTTTTGATGGTTGTTTTTCCTCAACCTAAGGTCAGTTGTCGTTCATTGTGTTTAAGTGGCTTTGTAAAGACCAAAATGCCCTTCGTTTAATATGAGATCTACGTCCAATGGTAAATGTTACGGCACACCAGGTCTTGTGTCGCGACATAGGCATCGGTCTCCATGTGAAGCATCATCCTACAAGCATTGTCATGACATAGCTCCTGTGTGTCACGACAAAGATATAAAATTTCAAATTCCTTAAGGCTGGTCCCTTGGTTGCGACGTAGCTCAGCCTATGTCATGAATAAGTGATCAGTTTCCTTTTAGTACATTTCTTGTGGTCTCTTGCACACTTAGCAAGTATGTTAGCTAACGTTTAGGCCTCATTTGGCCTTAAAGACAAATAAACAACATTTTAACACTTAAGTTACACAATTTATTCAAATAAGAAATTTAACTAAATCTTATGAAAACATCACGAATATACTTGATTTCAAGTTCTTCGAGTGTGAAAAATAGTTAAATCTGCTAGGTATGAAACCGGCAGATCAAACTGCCCCAAACTTAAGTCTTTGCTTGTCCTCAAGCAAACAAAACAAAAAAGAAAATGAAGAACTTGAGTTTTATAGTTATACAGAGAGTGGCTCATAGCATGTAGTCTTGGCATCATATATTTGTTAATAACTTTGACATGATAATTAAATAACTTTACAATTTTTTATTAGAAACAATATAAGTTCAGTATGTTATAGGAAATACACATATTAAGGTTTTATCAATATATATCCATCAATGCCAAATATAAGTATTTTAATTATCCTAATATAATACAGACAACTATAATGACATCATGCAATTTTCATATTTATTCATGCATAAAGTTGTTTAAGTCGCATAGGGCTTTTCAACTTGTAACATGTTGATGCTTAGGATAGGTATGAATTTCAAAGAACAGTCAAGCACAAAAGGTTACAAACACGAAAATAGTTTGGCACATTGTATTGTTCCCTATTCTTCCCCTTTATGTCCCATTCCATCTCACCCCCTTATTTCTCCTTCTCTCACCATCCTTTTCTCTCCATTTTATGATTCTCAACATAAAGTAATCCCTTTAGCTAGCCTATGGTATTTTCTTTTTTTTTTTGGTTCTTGAGTAAGATTTCTTTCTTTTTTGTCTTTTTGGTGACTTTATAATTCTGTCACTATTCACATGTTTTCTTACTCATGATTCTTTTGTTTCTACTCATTTTTCTTTTCTTTTTGATTTTTCTCTATTTCTCTATTTTTTTTGCTAAACTAAAGTTCATACATTATATTGAGTTTCCTATTCTTACTTTGTAAGCTTCCCCTTAATGTGTCTACTTACCCTCAATACCAATAGCCATAAGTCTATTTTCATGCAAACAGGATCAAAGAAAAGAGTACACAAAATTTTTTTATTTTAAGGCTAAAGAGGCTTATAGTGTGGTTTATCAAGAAGGGTCATAAGGCTCAAAGATGGGTACTAATTGGAAATTCAGAATAAAGTTTGGCTTTTTAGTTCTAAGTGAGTCCAAACAATGCCTTAGGTCATCCCTAAACACCTTAATATGCACAAATATCAATTTCATCTCATAATTTCAAAATTATCATCCATCATATATACTAGCATGCTTGTTTACTCATATCTTGCATATCATTTGGTATCAATAATACCTGTCAATCTATACTCAATATAACCTATAGAACTTAAAACTTTCATGCTCAAAAATAAAAAATTCTTATCATCATGCCAAATTTATCAATTAACACAATCAACCTATTGCACATGCTCCAAACCAATCACTTGTACCTTTACAAGCTCAAGCACACATAAAAAGAAAAACTAAAAATAAAATTTATATGCCAAAAATTCTGTTACCCCCCTCAACACTTTAGAAAACACATAGTCCCTAATGTGTAATCCCCTTGAATAATAAAGGAAAGAATTTACCCGATTTATCGTGAAAGTTCTCTTCTTCTTATGGTGGTTGTCCTTCTCCTTTTGGCGCTAATGTTCGAAATTGTTGTGTCTTCCATAATGTGAGGTTCCTAAAAAAAGAATTCAAGCATATATACAAAGATAAATTCTAATCCTAATCCTACGAATTATATAAGTTTAAAAGAAAAAAACAAAATTATTCAAAAGTTACAAAATAAAATTGTTTCAAACAGTTATTCTTCCTCATCTATCTCGTCTTCCTCCTCCTCACTATCATTCCCTTCTTCTGGCTCTTAGTCATCATGTTCCTCATCCATTGCCCCAAACATGTCTGCAGTGTAGTTAGAGACCCTAAGGTTATGTTGTCGAGCAACCTCTTGGAATATTGGTCTCCATTTGTGCATCCATTTGAGCATCCAATTCAGCTTTGCATGACTCCAATCACCAACATTTTTGTTGGGCTTGTGCCAACCTTCGTGTAGATGTTGGTGTAGCCATCGAATCTCGTGATTTCTTCTTCCTTTCTCTTATTTGTTTAGCACGAAGTTCTCCATATTGTTGGAAGAGTGTGTCACCAATGACACTTTTTGACAGCTTCAAGGTTTGCTTAATGGATGTCATGGGTACTTCTACCCTTCTGCACAAAGATGTGATTAGGTGAAGAAAGAAAATTCCCACCTTCTGGGTTCTTACATAATGGCTCATGTCTCGGTGGATCCATTTCCCTATACAAACCTGCCTTTTCTGCAAAATTACAAATAACATTATGCTCGAAAAGCATTGACATTTGAAACATTTAAAGCAGGAATCATATGGGTACAAATAAAATGAATCGACATCTTAGCTTCAGGAAACATGATAGCTTGATTAAAAGATGTGGGAATGCTAGTGTCTGGCCTAAATTTCCATTCCCCCTTCCTTCGGTTAGATAAGCAACTACCTCATGCATGTCTATATCACTAAAGGATTCTAAAAATCAATTTGATCTAGGAAATCTTGTTCATAATAAGGAGCATTAAAGAAATTAAAAATTATTTTAGGGTTTACCTTAACACTAATTCCCCTAATTACTAAGGTTTCCCAATTAAGTTCATCCCTAGTCCTAAAGATGTGATCTTTTAAAGCAGCATAAAATTCTTGGACTATAGGGATAACAACCGGTTCTTTAGGGATTGTCCAAAAGCTCTCCCATCTATGGTACCTAACTAGAGGCCAAATTTTCTTGCATAAAACCATCAATGGTCAAAACCCCTTTCCTGAATGAAAGTTTTTCCAAGAAGTTCATTGAAATATTTTTCTACATTCCGGTTTAAAAAATTCAAAGGAGTTGTATCCAATGATGGTTTCGATTCTACCGTATGTCTAACCTTTCTAGGAGGTATTCTAAATAATAAAGATGTAAAAATAAGAACTTTAAACCTAGATGGGTGTGCTTTCCCCTCTTGCTCCGAAACCTAAAAAGTAAAGAGAAAAACTAGAGAAAGGAAAGAATTTCTAGGTTTTTGATGTGTTAAACTAAGATAGAATGAGTTAGAATAATGTTTAGATATTTATAATTGTTAGTATTTAAGGTTTTAAGGTGTAAAAACTCAGAAAATAAGCCCTAAGTCACCGATTTGCATAATTAGGCTAGGTCAATTTGCAGAAAATTGCAGTCAATGTCGCGACATAGGTAGTGTTTGTCACGACATTCCCTTCAGTGCTTCTAAGTCACGACATAATGGAATGTTTGTCGCGACATTCTCCTCAACCTTAATTTTTGTCGATTCTGTCTACTTTGTCGCGACAAGAGAATGTTCATGTCGTGACGTCAACTTTAGTCCTGTTTTTTTCGGATTCTGTTACTTTTGTTACGACATAGCTGATAGTATGTCATAACAAACCCTTGTTTTCTTTTAAAAAGCTAAAAGAAAAACATGTTATAATGATATACAGTAATATACATAAGTTAGTACTATCGAATTACCTTTAAGTCTTACTACCGGACTCATCCGATATGCTTACCCTTGCCGAGTGAATCCAGTTTTATTCCCATTTTGTCCACTTTTCCTGAAATCTTTCTAACTCCTTCAATCGATCCCTTTCCTTGAATCGATTAATTCTTTCCTTATTCATGAATGGGATTCGATTATGCCCTTCTCCCTTATGTAATTCGAGCAGATGATATCTTTCGTTGTGCTCCTTGGTTTCATCACTTTTATCCCCACATTTAAAGGTTTCCACCTCACCATTTATCCTTATCGTGAGTTGATTATTGTTTAGGTTGATGGTGGACCGTGATGTGGCTAAAAATGGTCTTCCTAGTAAAATGGGGATATCCCTGTCTTCCTCAAAATTTAAAACAACAAAGTCCACAAAGATGATGAAACTCCTTACCTGGACTAAGATGTCCTCTAAAATTCCCCTCGATCGTACAAATGACCAATCTTCAAGTTGTAACGTAACTTGGGTTTTCTTAAGATCTCTACTCCCAAGCTTCTTAAATATTGACAAAGGCATTAGATTTATGCTTGCACCAAGATCACACAGCCTTGTTAAACTGAAGATTTTTTATTTTAATGGGAATAGTAAAGCTGTCAGGATCCTTCAGTTTTTGGGAAATTACCTTGGAGATAATAGCATTGCAGGATGAGTTTACCTTCACTTGCTCGCCTACCTTTATTTTTCGACGTCGTGCCATGATTTCCTTTAAGAACTTGGCGTACTTGGGTACCTTTTCTATCAATTCAATCAAAGGTAGGTTAATATTAAGGGATTTAAAAAGGTTAACAAAACTTACAAAGTCGTCTTTATCTTGTCGTTTCTTTTTTTCCAACCTTTTTGGGAAAGGAATCGAGGTACTCTTTTCTTTAGGCATATCTTCTCTTGGTTCTAATGCCTCTTTTGTGGATACCTCCTTATGTTTGATGACTTCAGTGTTATCGTCGGAAAGGATGCTTATGACCTCATGTGGTTCTTTAGGCTCTTCTTCATCCTTAGGTCGTTTTGGGCTACTCAATACTTTTCCCAATCTCAATTCAATCACCTTAACTTGCTCTTTACCTTCCTAAGGGGATTATTTTCGATGTTGCTAGGGATTCTTGAACTAATTTTTCTTGAAATATCGCTCATCATACTTATTAATTGATCCATTCTTTCCTCTAGCTTTCCCACAGATCTTACGATTTTAGCATAATCAGATTGTACTTGTTTTACATCCGCCCTCATGGAGTGCATCTCCCCTTCAATTCTATCCATTCATTGATATGCAATATGGTCATCTTGATTTTCTTTTTCCGGTTATCTGTACAAAAATGGGGGTTGATAACTAGAGTTTCTTGCTTGGTTGTTGTTACTATTTCCCCTTGGCTTCCTCCCCACCTAAAATTAGGGTAATTTTTCTTCCTGGATTGTAAGTATTTGAATAGGGATTTCGAGCACTTCGTAATTGGCCTCCTCCGGGTTTATGAGATAGTGATAAAGAGGCTTATCTTCTCCATTGGATGGTGGTGCTATTGTAGCAAACTCGATTTGGTTTAGTCTCTCCAACAATTGTTGGTATTTATCATCTTCTTTTGTCATTTTCACAGAAGTAAGTTTCTGCACATAACTGAACCTCTCAGTAGGCTACTGACATGAATTCGTCACCATATTTTCTATGAGCCCGTAAGTGTCATTATATGTTCTATTCATCAAGGCTCCTCTTACTGCACCATCTAGAGTAGATCTGGCGAGTGCATCCAACCCATTGTAGAAAGTTTGCAATTGCATCCATTCCGGCATGCTGTGATTAGGACATTTGCGTACTAACATCTTAAACCATTCCCATGTTTTGTGAAACCCTTCGCCCTCGAATTGCCAAAAGGTTGACAGTTCTCGCTTAAGTTGGATAACTTTTCCCATAGGGAAAAACTTTTGCAAAAATTTCCCTGCTAGTTCATCCCATGTTGTGATAGATCCATATGCCTGTGCATCTAACCATGAAAAAGCACTACCAGTTAGTGAAGAGGGAAATAATCTTAAACGAATGGCATCATCAGTAATACCATTAAACCTAAAAGTGTCGCACAACTGTAAAAACCATTTTTGCATAACCTGTGGGTTTTTGCGATTGTGTCTAATTAGTGATTCGAGGTTAGCAATAGGCTCGACCAAGTTTCCTTGACTTCGAGTCATAAACCAAAAATAAATAAGAAAGAAATAAAAATATGAAAAATAAAATAAAAATAAAAAATCGTATCTATAACCTAAAATTTTTCTAATTATTTTATTAGCAGTGAAAGAATAAGATTTACTAAAGTGTTGCCTCCCCGGCAACGGGGCCAACAACTTGACCACCCCCAAACGTACTCCCGTTTCGTTGTGGATTTCAGCTTTCCGCAAGTATACGGGTCAGGTTGTAAATATAGTGTGTTTACAATGGAACACTTGGAAGTATTCCGAGGATCGTACCCAAAGGCATTGTAAAGACCAAAACGCTCTTCGTTTAATGTGAGATCTAAGTTCAGGGGTCAATGTCGAGACACACCAGGTCCTGTGTCACGACAAAGGCATCAGTCTCCATGTGAAGCATCTTCCTACAGGCATTGTCGCAACATAGCTCCTGTGTGTCGCGACAAAGAAGTCAGATTTCAAATTCCTTAAGTCTGGTCCCTTGGTTGCGACTTATCTCAACCTATGTCATGACGAAGTAATTAATTTTCTTTTAGTACACTTCTTGAGGTCTCCTGCAAACTTAGCAAGTATATTAGCTAACCTTTAAGCCTCATTTGGCCTTAAAGACAAATAAACAATATTTTAACACTTAGGTTACACAATTTATTCAAATAAGAAATCTAACTAAATCTAATGAAAACATCACGAAAATACTTGATTTCAAGCTTTTCAAGTGTGAAAAATAATTCAATCTGCTAGGTATGAAACCGACAGATCAATATATCACAACACAAAGGTGAGTACTCACAATCCTATGGCATGCCAACTATATCCAACGGTCTCATAAGGTCGCAAAGTCAAAATATCCATATTATTATCACATGTTTTCATACACATATTAATTTCATATTCACTTTATTAGCATAATATAATCAGTCACATGGCATGAAAACACACCCACATATTTACTATCACATGGCATGAATATCATTCCCTCTTTTCACTTTCACAACAGTCATCATAACATATTCATATAACATCACATCTTAATTCTCTTTATCATAATTACACAAGCACATTTATCACATATTAAACATAGGTATGAGAACACTTACACTTAAAATTTAGTGTATGGGTTTAGGTTATTTCTAAATTCGCAAATACACAATGAATCGTCTACGAGCAGCGATTCCAAAACACTCACCAAATATACACTTTTTGTCAAAAACTCGAAAGCTTAGGTAAGCTTCACTTTGCCTTTATCCCTACTTGTTGAAGGTCTTATCGACTCCGACACTTCAACCACACATATCACACAAATACACAAGCAAAAATAAATCATCCACACATCTCATATAGTCATAAACAATAGCCTAAGCTATGTTCTCTTAAACTGAAACCTTTAACCTAGTAAACTTTAAACTCTAATATTTTTCAGCCTACACTTAATATTTTTGCATGAAATGAATTTTTTTTTATCTAAATATTTATCCATGACTGATTCTCAACCTTTAAACCAAACAAAACTACATGTTTTAAGATACCGAATATTTTCGACATACAATGGTTATAATACCGAAATTGATTAAATCTCATGAAATACTAAACGAAAATTCAAAGTAACTTTAGAAACCTTCTAATCATGTTAAATAAAGTTGAAAAACACTTTAATATCAAGTTTTCATACTAAAACCCAAATTTCACCATTAAAGACCGTATTTTTTGCTTTTATTCAAGACTTGTGTTTTAATGGCTAAAAACTTAGTTTAAAGGACCAAATATCATTTTAAAATCATAGAAAGTTGATTGGTTACCTTTGCTTGAAGAAAAAGAGTTTTGACACGAATCCAAAAAAATCCACGTTTGAAGAAGATGATGAAGAAGTTGAAGGTTTTTGGGTGTTTCTCTTGGCTTTATAGGTATTTAAGGTTTTATGATTATTAGAATTCAGACGAGATTAGGATTTGGTGATTAAAAGAGATTGAGAGGGTTTGGGAGAGTGAAATTCGGCTAACTCGGGGGAAGAGTAGAGTTTGACGTGAATTGTAGTAGAAATAAGGGGTTTTTAAGTTGATTTGGATGTTTGCTCAAATTGCTTTATAAAAACTCTTAGTTTTAACTCTTTTACAAATCAGTTCTATTTTGAAATTAAAGCTATGTAAAAACACATTTTCAAAAATTGATTTAATATCCTAATAGTCATTGTCGAAAATACTATCGGTTATCAAACTTATGAAATTTTGGTCACCTTTGGGCTAAAATTCCTATTTTACCCTCGAAACTTCTAGACCGATTTTGGGAAGTGACAATTCTCCCCCTCTAAAAAGAATTTTGTCCTTGAAATTTACCTGAACTAAATAAATTAGGATATTGGCTCCTCATTGCTTCCTTGATTTCCCAAGCAGCTTCTTTTGTTTTGTCGTTGCACCACAAAACCTTAACCAACGAAATCCTCTTATTCCATAAACCTTCACTTCACGAGCTAGAATTTATATCGGTTCCTCTTTATAAGTGAGATCAGATCGAACCTCGATCTCTTCTACTAGCACAATATGCGACGGATCTGAACGATACTTCTGAAGCATAGACACATGGAAAACATCATTTATTCGCTCTAACTCTTGTGGCAACTTAAGTCGATAAGCTACTGGTCCAATTCTCTCAACAACCTCATACGATCCAACGTACCTTGGATTCAATTTACCCTTCCTTCCAAACCTCAAAACTTTCTTCCATGGGGACACTTTTAAGAACACCTTATCGCCGACTTGAAACTAGATGTCTCGACATTTCAAATCCGCATAAGATCTTTGCCTATCATTTGTTACTTTCAACCTCTCACAAATCAACTTCACTTTCTCTTTAGTCTCTTGAACTAAATTTGGTCCAACAACCTTCTTTTCACTCAATTCCGTCCAACACTAAGGAGTTCTACACTTCCTTTCATACAGCGCCTTAAATGGTGCCATGAGAATACTCGCTTGTGATATGGAATGCGTGCGGAATAGGATCATAGTTTGTTCAAGTGGCGAATCTACCCTAAAGCTTTAGACAAATGTAATATGAAACGAAAACAATGAAAAATAGATTAGTTGACAAGAAGAAGAATCAAACGAAATTAAAACAAAAGAAAAATGAATGATTGGAAAAGGATTCAATAGAGAACGAAATTAGGGTTTCTTGGATGATAGAAACCATCCTTGGACCTCAAGAAAACGTCCAACCAGATCTAGAAAATAAAATGCAAACAGATTCGTTAGAAGTGATTTAAAAGATCAAAGCAAACTTTTTGGGCAAGAACGATTGAAATAGTAAGAAAAGATTGAAACTCCTAATTTTTTTATGTGTTTCTTGATGGATCAAGGTAAGAGAACGTCCCTCTTGAAGGAAATTCAACCTAGAACAAAAATCAATTAAATCAATAAACCAAACAACAAGAATTAAAATAAATCAAATAAGAAATGATAGAAAAGAGAAGATAACGTCATAAAAAGCCTTGGAAACGATAAGAATCCACAAATCCCTTCAATGGCTCTAATTCTCCCTCCAAGAAAGAGATCTTGGCAAGAGAAAGCTTGAAGATGATTCCCACAACCTAAAAGATTGTTAAAACAACTTCTAAAAGAAACTCAAGAGCAATTCTTGAAGAAAAACTCAAAGAGAATTATTATTGAATCAAAGAATAAAAATCAAGTGTCTTTTTTGTGTACAATGACATATATAGGCTAGCTAAATAAATATAAATAAAACTCTTAATTAAACTAGAACTCTAATTAATCTAAACAATAAGTAGTTTTAAACTAAATTTTCTTGTTGATATAAAACTCCTAAATAACTTATACTACTTAATAATTAATAAAAATTCGGAATAAAATAATAAGAGCTAATAAATACAATATTGGACTCATATATAATAAAAATTAAGCCTAAAACTCAAACCTAATATGATTTAAACTCGAATTAAAAGCCAACAACTCGTAATTGACATCCTTATCACGTCAAAAAATTCTGCCCAAGTAATCTCTATTAAAATGGTCATAACTTAAGCTCCCCTACTCGAAATCGAGTGATTCAAAGTGAGTTTTGAAGCTAAGAGGTAGATCTTCGAAATCCATGCAAACATCTCAACCCAGAAATGCCTGGATCCCATCCTAAAAGTTGTCGCAAGTCTGCTGCTAATTTCTCTAACTTGAAAATTGGCAGCTTCGGTTTCTTGGACCAAGATTTCCTAGATTTGAAATCTTGATTTTCTGGATTCTTGAAATTGTTCGGAACAAAACAATTCGACCAAGATTCAGTTTCTTGATAAAATCAAGAAACTGAATCTTGATTTTCTTTTTTGGCCGTATGCGCATATAGGGCCTTGGTAATGAAATCTTGGATGGTCCCGTTCAATCTTGCTTGGATTTGCTTGGTCTTCAACCTCATTATTGGGCATTGAGAGAATTTGAGCCCATCACATTCAAAAGATTGATTTTAGGCCATGCGACTCGTATCAGCTTGGTAACTATTGTTGTAAGCAAACTCTGCTAAGGGCAGATATAGCTCCCAAGTATCACTATACTCAATCACATAGCTTCGCAACATACCTTCTAACACTTGAATCACCCTTTCAAATTGACCATCAGTTTAAGGATGATAAACCGTACTGAAAGTAAGCTTTGATCCTAAAGCCTCTTGTAAACTTATCCAGAATCTCGACGTAAAACGTGGATCCCTATCGGAGATGATAAAAATCGGAACTCCATGAAGACGAACAATCTCAGCGATGTACAACTCTGCCAACTTTTGCAAAGAGTAATTAGTATGCACTGCCAAGAAATGCGCACTCTTTGAAAGATGATCCACTATCACCCACAGAGAATCTTTCTTCATTGGGGTTAAGGGTAAACCTGAGACAAAATCCATGGTGATCCTTTCCCACTTTCATTAAGGAATCATAATTAGTTGCAACAAACTTGAGGGAAATTGATCACGTTTTGAAAAACCAAACATCAAGCCACAAAATCAGTCACATGATGTTTCAACCCAGACCACCAATAATTCACCTTAAGTTCTTGATACATTTTACCACTACTGGGATGCATAATGTAAGGG
This sequence comes from Gossypioides kirkii, assembly GCA_005610355.1. NCBI lineage: Eukaryota > Viridiplantae > Streptophyta > Magnoliopsida > Malvales > Malvaceae > Gossypioides > Gossypioides kirkii. Next base: position 38,962,783 of record CP032247.1, on the reverse strand, counting down.
CTATTATGCACCTCAACAAGGATCACTTACCTCAACTCCACGTCTTATGGCACACACAACCTACCTCAAAATTTTAAAATGCCCTCTCTGTCAACATCAAAATCTCCCTTAATACCTTGCTTAACTTGATGAATCCTTTTTAACAAATCACCATCTAATGGTTTCTTCTCCTTAATTTGTTGAGACAAAGTCGGCCTCACTTGAAGTTCAGCTAACAAATCACCATCACTAGCTAAACTTAAGAGTGCAAACATAGCTCTAAACTCCATCATCGATTTCCTTCTCAAAGCATCAGCAACAACATTCTCCTTACTAGGATGATGCTCTATGACATAGTCGTAGTCTTTCAAAAACTCAATCCAACGCCTTTGCCTTAAATTCAACTCTTTTTTGGTGAGGAGGTACTTAAGGCTCTTGTGATCAGTGTAAATAACACACTTCTCATCATACAAATAATGGCACCAAATCTTAAGTGTAAACACTACAGCTGCCAATTCCAAGTCATGAGTTAGATAATTCCACTCATACGTCTTCAACTGTCTTGAAGCATATGCCATAACCTTGCCTTCTTGCATCAACACTCAACCCAATCCTTTATACGAAGCATCACTAAAAACTAAAAAGTCCTTCCCAAGCTCTGGTTGAACCAACACAGGTGCCTTCGTCAACATTGCCTTAAGCTTTTTAAAACTCTTCTGTCTTTCGTCGGTCCATTCAAACACCACATTCTTTTGAAGTAGTTTCGTTAAAGGTACTGCAATAAGGGAAAAACCTTCAAAGAATCTACGATAGTAAGCAGCCAAACCTAAGAAACTCCGAACTTCGATAACATTCCTAGGCAGTTTCCATTCTAGAATTGTCTCAATCTTCTTGGGATCCACTCGAATCCCTTCTACCGAGACCACATGTCCTAAGAACATCACTTCCTTAAGCCAAAGTTCACACTTACTCAACTTGGCGTACAACTATTTATCTCGCAAAATCTATAAAATAACTCTTAGGTGCACATCATGGTCTTCTTCAGTATGAGAATACATTAGAATGTCATCTATAAAGATAAGCACAAATTGATCCAAGTACAAATGGAATACTCGGTTCATCAAATCCATGAACGCGACGGGGGTATTCGTCAAACCAAATGGAATCTCTCAAAACTCATAATGCCCATACCATGTCCTAAAAGCGATTTTCAAGACATCAGACTCCTTCACCTTTAATTGGTAATACCTAGATCTTAAGTCAATCTTCGAAAACACCGTTGCACATCGGAACTAATTAAACAAATTATCAATTCGAATCAAAGGATAATTATTTTTTATGGTCAACTTATTCAACTGTCTATAGTCAATTCACATCCTCATGGTACCATCCTTCTTCTTCACAAATAAAATCGGTGCACCTCACGAAGATATACTCGATTGAATAAACCCTCTGTCTAGCAACTCTTACAACTGAAGCTTTAACTTTTTGAGCTCTTTTGGTGCCATGTGATAGGACGCTACAGACATTGATGTAGTACCATGATAAAGCTCAATTCTAAACTCCACCTCAAGTTCCAGCGACAAACCCGACACGTCAGGAAAATCTTTAACAGTTCAGATATCTTGAACTCTCGATGTAACAACCTAGTTTTTAATGGTGTCAAAAATAGTAATTTCGGGATCACAACTCTGACGAGTCGAGTCATTAATTTATTTATTTAAATATTTATAACTTCATTAGCATCGTATTAAAATTTGGTTATGAAATTTTAATGTTTAGATAGTAAATTGAGTAAGAAGGATTAAATCGTAAAAGGTCCAAAAATAAAATTAAGTGATTAGAAAGACCAAATGAGTAAATTAACCTAAAACATGTTAGTAGGTGGCTTATCATGAGATATGATGATAATAAATAGGATTTATTAATGTTAAGCAAGTGATTAATTAAGTTAATCATGAAAGACAAAATATTTACAAGAATGCCATTAGGTATATAAATTAAATTAAAAAGAGAAAATGAGAATTTTCACTTCATCTTCTTCATACATTCGGCTAAGAGGAGAAGAAATTAGGCTTTCCCATTTTCAAGTTTGAACTTTGATTTGGGTAAGCAAAGGATAGCCGTTTTTAGTAATTTTTATGTTTTTGAGTCCGTATCAGCTTAATCTAGTTAATCCAAGGACCAATTTTTGAATCTGTCAAATGTTATGAAAGTTGCCATTGTTGAGAATGCTTGTTCTTGAAAGCTTTTTATGGATTTGTATGTTAGATGTTTGGGTTGAATCTTCTTGTAAAGAGAATTGAATGAAATTAAGGTTTAAGGTTTTAATGATTAAAATGTTAAAATGATGAAATACATGTATTTGGTATGAAATAGATGTTTTTAGGGTGTGAGAATATACCATTAAATATTTGGTTAGTTTTAGTTTGAAAGGGAGAGGGCATTTTGCGTGCTTTGTGTTGAAAGGACCAGATTGAATAAATAGAAAATATTAGGGGTAAAATCATAATTTTCCAAAAAAGGATCAAATTGAGTTGAATGACTTGATTGTGTGATTTAGTATGACAATTTTATGATTTGTTGATTTAGATTATGATCGAGCCACGGATCGTAAAAAAGAGAAATTAACAAATTAGTCTCTGGTGCTTATCCACAACTATAGTTCAATCCGGTAAGTTTGTAATGTAAATTTGTACCTAAATATCTATTGTATATATATCTTATCATTGTTTAGCAAATGGAAGCACTTGAATTTAAAGAGATTTAAAGAATTGAAATGAAAGAGATAATAGGTTTTAAGCCGCTGAAATGAAACTGATGCGATGATTGGGGTACCGCATATGTTGTGAGTCCTAGACATCTCGTGTGAGCAGCATCGTGATTTGGAAAAGAGATGAATCCTAAATGGATTATAGGCCATACGATGGCTGGGATTTATGCTTAAATGTATATTCTCGATAGCTCGTGTGAGCTGCATCGTTAGGAGATAGTTTACAAACAGACACCATACCGATGGCTAAGGTACCGCATATGTTGTGAGTCCTCGACAACTCATGTAAGCAGCATTGGGTACTGGTAACAGAAAAGTTATAGACAAGAAAGTTGAAATATTAAATATGGCTTGAGGAAGCTCATTTATTTCGAATTAATCGAGAAAAATCATGCCTAGTAAGTTAGGGCATAATATTTTGAATCTTCGAAGATAAAAAACACTTATCGATTTTAAATAGGATATTCAGTTACTTAGGTTCAAAGAAAAATCATACCCAATACTTTAGGGCACAATTTCTTGAGTCCCCTAAAATAAAAGAGCATTGAACATTTGTCGATTTTAAATAGTATATTCAATTAAGGTTCAAAGAAAAACCATACCAAGTACATTAGGACACAATTTCTCGAGTTCCCTAAAATAAAAGAACATTGCCTCTATTTTTTAAAATAATTTAAGGTGTTCGGTTATTTCAGGTCAAAGAGAAAAACCACACCTAGTAAGTTAAGGCATGATTTTCTCGAATTCCTAAAGTAAAGAACTTTGCCTCGATTTTTGAGATAATTTATGTGTTTTAAAAAAATGATATACAATTTATTTTGTTAAAAATATTTTATAAAGGATGGATAAAAATGCATTTAATTTACAAATAAAAATGGAAAAAATAATAAATAAATGCAAATGGAATGTAAAAACAAATAAAGTGATAAAAGGATTAAATTTTTTAAAAAGGATTAAATTAAAAAAGATATAAAATGATTAAAAAAAGAATAAAAAGGTAATTTTAAAAGAAACAAAAATAAAAGGGTTAAATTTTAACAAAAATAAAAATAAAAGGATTTAATTTAAAAAATAGAATAAATGAGTAAAATTTAAAAGGGAAAAACAATAAAAGGATTAATTTAAATTAAAACAAAATTTAAAGCAAAAAAGATAAAAAATAGAAAAAAGGGGTCAACCCCGAATTTTTTTTAAAAAAGGGACTGCGCGGGCAATTTTTCCAAATTATGACACGTATCAACCCCTCAAGGGTCACTGGTCAGAGACCTTGATTGAAAACCAAGTAAAATCGCAGGGTCGAATTTAAAATAAATAAAAAAGTACATAAAAGGAACAAATTGAAACAAGTCACAAAAGCGGAAGGACTAAGGGCATAAATAGCCCATTAGTAAAAAACACGCGGACCTTATCGGGTCGGGTCGGATTGCATCAAAATGAGCTTCCCCTCCAAAACAACGTCGTATAGGGGTGAGTATTTAAAATAAAATTTCCCAAAAATTTCATTTCAATACCTTTTAAAAAAAGTTTCGAAACCCCTTTTTCTTCTCTCAATTCTCTCTCAAAGGGCTCTCATGGCCGGCTTTGGCTTTGACGGAGCACCACTGTGGACCATCGATTATCGGGGGTGGTGACCGCCGCCTACAGTAGTCGGAGTTCTTAAAAAAACTAGATCTGAGGCTATAACTTCCTAAAAACGACCCTAATCCCTCAAACACCCCTTGACTGTTTCGTTTCCTTGGGGGTTTTTTGAAAAAAAAATTAACCTCTACCCCTCCAACGATGTTTGAAAGAGTCCAAAGGGGGACGAGAACCTCTCACGACGACGACATACGCGACTATAGTAAGGTAAATACCTCCAACCCTCTCCTCTTCCTTTATTTTTTCTTATTTATTTTCGAAGTAAAAAAATAAAAATATGTATATATGTAAAAATACAACAATACATCTTCAAAAGTTTTGTTTTTATTTCATAATGTTCGTAAAAGAGAGGAACTTTTCAATTAATTTTTTGTGGCTTTATAAAGCCATATTTGAATTTTTTTTGTTTTCCATCTATTTTTCTTCTTGTTTCTTATATCTATCCTTTGCAGATTCCAACGGTGGTGATGACGAGACGCTTCATTCGGGCCAATGGTGGTGGATGGTATCAGATGTGGTGGCAAAGGCGTGCTGACATGGCAGCGATGGGTAGGGTGAGCGATGCCGAAGGTACCCAAGCAAATTAGGGTTTGCTTGGGTGTTAAGGGTTTTGAGCCATTTGAGGTTGTGTTTGGTTTGAGCTAGAAGAGTTTAGGGTAATTGAGTCAAGATTTGGGTATGAATAAATGGGTTTGGATAGTTTAGACAATTGGGCCACTGAATTGGGTATTAGGTATTTTGGATCAATCTTTATAAAAGACATTTATTTCATTTTTTATTTTAAATATTTTATTTTAGGCCGGATAAAATTGGGTCATTACACACCTCATCACGACCTCCAGCTCTTGTAATCCAAATATTTTTAAAATGTTTAAAGGCTAAGTTGATTACCAAGCACTATAATGAGAAAATTGAAACATTGAAAGTGGTTTTTTTTTAAATTATTTTTTATTAAAAAGAAATTAAAACCTAAAATCTTCTCGTTAGGTTGACATTACTTTTAATATAAAAAATACTTTTGAGATAAAAATAGTGTTAAATAAGATGCTTATGAGCTTTTCAAGAAGTGTTTTTAAGATAAGTTTTTTTTATAAAAACACTTTTTTTGGTAAAAAACAAAAGCAAAAAAATTATCTTTTGCTCAAAAGTACTTTTTGATTCAAAAGTATTTTTGAGAAATAATGCTAAACTAAGCCAAAATTGAAGTACTGGCCAAGATTCACCACTTGTTGGATCCCCCATAAGTAATTCTCTTTTGGATAAAATATATGGTTAGTCTCTATAGTTTGATAAAATTTAATATTTAATCTCTATACTTTAAAAAATTAGAAATTTTTGTAATTTTAAAATGTAACTTGTCATATATAATTGTGGAAAAACAAATATATTAAATTGTAAAATTTTAACAAAAATTAGCGATTGAATTAAATTATTTAAATTGAAAAAATAAGGAAATTTTTTTTTTAACTGAACTCTTTAAAAATAGATGGATTAATAACAAAATTTAACCTTCTCCTTTTACTATCGGCATACAAATGTTGAACAAATTGAGACAAAAGTTATAATATATAGAGAGGGGCGTGGAAGAAGGAAAGCTGTGACTGTGTAGGGCGCATTTATACTTTCCCAAGTGCAAAACCAATTATTATTAGCCAAACTCCACAGAATAAAATCACCGTAAGAGAAAACGGAACACTTTTGCTTACGCGTCCAATTTTAATTTGCAGTTTGACTTTGTAACAGAGAATTTTCATAAACGTGTCAGACAGGGACCTACTTTTTAAGCTAATGGGTCCTGTTTAGGGAAATAAGAAGTTGGGCAGGAGACTCACTGAGTTGAAACGAACCCGGAGTGAACTCGTTTTCCCTTTCTAGGTTTTTGTTTATATACTTTGGAGTTTAAGGGTTGAGCTCTCTTTCAAAGTCCTTGAGGTTTTCTCACACTTTCTCGCGTTTTCTCTTCTATGTTCGAGCCTTTCATCAGCTCTTCCTAGCTAGATCTCTGATTCGGTAATTCCTTTTCCGCCTTGTATTTCCTTTTCTCTGTTGTTAAAAACTAAATTATTTTTATGCTTCAATTTAAATAGGAAATGTCGAAAGTAATTCGTTTTTATTAGTAAATTTGAATATTCTTTTATGTTTATTTTATTTAGGATTTTGCATTTCGCATTTACTTGCATTTTCTCAATATTTTCTGCTGCTCTGTTTGTGTGTGTGTGTTTATATATATACACGTACATATATCATGCAACTGCATGTGCATGTTGCTTTGTTTACTTTTTATCAATTTGTTAGTTTGTTGGTTCAATGTGAATATTTTCCAAGCAAGAACTCTAATAATTTGGAATTGCCTCAGATATTTGCTTTATTTGGTGTGATCCTTTTCTCCTTGTGCTAATTAGTGTTGGGTTTCAATTTGCTATAACTAAAAGATTTCTGGGAAAGTGAACACTGAAGATTTTATTTAGGCCTGGTTTTAACTTAATTGATTGTGGATAAAATTGTTCATGTACTGTACCTTAAGCTGTTCACGAATTTTTTGCATCTTAAACATGGAAATTGGATTTTCCTATGTTAATTGGAGCATGTTGTTGTTGAAGTTTCTGAAAACAAATGGAGCAGGGAAACTTTCAAAAATAAAATCTTGAAGGATTGAAACACGTGTCTTTATTATACATTACAGCCATGCTGATCTCTGTGTGGAGAAAGAATTGGATTTGTTTTAGTCAAACCTATCTTCTTTGTTTAGACTTTGAATGTATTTTGAAACTAGAGAAGTGTTAAATGCGCTCAAGCGTAGAAAGTGACAATAAGCCATTTTCCTCTTTCTATTAAAGATGCCTTTATGAAAGTCCGGTTCTTTGCACTGTCTGTATACTGTTCTTCTAATCTTTAGTTCCTTGTCTAAGAAGTTCCTTTGCCTCTAGTAAATATCATTGGTCCCCAAACTCAATATACTCCAAAGCAAATGTGTAACTACTAACAGGAAGTAGTATAAGTTCTAGAAGAGATGCTTTTACCATCCCATGATCTTTTTCATCAGACCTTTAGATTTTCTTTCTTAACATTTAAAACAAAGATGTTGACGGATAATTTCATTGAATTTTCTTGTTACTCTGTTTATATAGTATCTAAAAGTCTTCTTAATGTGCAGTGTCTACCACGAATCTGCATTGTCAGCATGCTTGATTGATAAACATATACTGAGAACTAAGAATGTTCTTCAAAAATGGAATGATGATCTCGTCCATACAGAGCATTCTTGCTTGCATTTAGCTTAAAAAGATGGCATATTAACTTTAAAATATTCTGATCTTGTAATCTACTATGTGACAAAGGTTCTTGTTTCTAGGTAGGTAGGGACATCAAAATTGTTCATGTTTTTTGAGATTATTCTTGGAAAAGTATATTATTTATTGATGGTTGTCTAGAATCATGTGCTATTAACAATTCAATTTGAGTTGGATAAATGAAAATTTATACATGCATGAAAATTTAGGTAAAGCAATTTGGAATCTCTTCTTCTTATCATGACTATTGCTTTTTTTTTCTCTTCAAGGTATAGCTACTTTTGAATATTTATGGAAGAATACAGTCATCAAAGCTAGTATTTGCCAATGTATTCAAAAAGATCTGGTCAAGGAGATGGGCCAGTCTCTGAGCCTGTGCGGACTAGTGATAGGCTCAGGAGAAGGCCTAAAGTGTATGGCCGCACATATTTGTATTACACTCCAACCATCATTCGGACTAAGAAAAGCAAGACAAAGACAAGGACGGCAGCTTCTCGCATTGCTAAAATGTTGAGCTCGGGGGATCGGTCTGTTCGGACTTCAAAAAACAAGGCAACTCTCAGACTCTTATTTTACTATATATACCATTTTGACAGTCTTTTACACAGTTTGAGGGAGAATTTTTAGCTGATGCAGTTTGAATCTTCTTCGCCCATGTGATTATAGCATTTTTTTGAAGTATATTGCATATTAAGGCTTTGATGTGTTTGTGGCTTTTGCTATACTTTCTTTTGCTCTTTGCTTCTTGAAAAGCTGCTGTGAAGAAAATGTAAAAATTAACAAGTTGAATCATAATTTTAACATGACAACTTATTAAAATTAGACACCAAGATAACATAATTTGTCTATATGAAAGTAGGATCTTGCATTTTGTTATCTAAAGAAATAAAAAACTGTATTTATTTTTCTTGAAAATTATTGTTTAATTTCATATCCAAACATGCCTTTTGCTTTAGGAAGATTAAGCAACAGCCAAAAAGAGTTTTAGGTGATATTCTGCTGCCATTATTAAAACTAAGGAACCTATTAGCGGATGCTTTTATTTAGTACTCAAAACTGGTTCATTTGTTTCCTAATACTGTATTTGCAAAAGACCATCAACAAAAACTTATTTGAAATGCTTAGGGTTGCAGCTTGTTGAGAGACTGTTTAAAATTGGAAGGACGTATTTCATCTTTGTGTCATATATATATATAACCTACTGTTGTTATCTCAACCTTTGACTGCTTTCAAGGTGTATACTTCTCTTGAACCTAAGATGGTCCGTGCATTGTTGAGGTGAACCTAGTAAACTGTTTACTATGTTCCTAACCTGGCATAGAGCTTTTTATGTTTTTAGTATGAATGCATGCATTCATTCTTTTTTGACGTTTGTACATTAATTTTGTGAGGGGTATCATATTACACTCATTACAAGTTTGTTGTTCTGCAGTTTTTTGATCAAGCTATAGATTCCTTTTTCTCGGTTATCTCAGGCTTACCTATTTGAGTTTAGGTTCCTGCTGGTTTTCTTGAATAAGTTGCATCTTTGTATGCTTCTTGTGATACTGCCACTTCTTTTGAAGCTAATTGTATCAAATGATTCATTTTGTTAGTGATGTCTTGTGTTCTGAATCTCATTAATTTTTTATCTTGTTGCAGTCAGGCGCACCCAATCTTCGGCGATCATCTAGAAAGAGGAGAGTTTCTGTGAGCCTTAACAATTTTACTGATAGTTCTGGTTCAGGGGATGAAGACATGATGGTACCTTCCAAGCATGCAATTTTTTTGGAATTCAATTACTTTTCTCGGATTTGATGCATCGTATTCACATCACAGAAATGTATTCTGTTTCAACTTCTTGCTATTTTTTTCAGAGATCTTCATATCAGCCTTTGAGCAAGCGTGTTGGTAACAGTGTAAGTCAAGATGAGTCTCCTTCTCCTAAACGCAAAAAGACCATGGAGACTACAGAAACTCCTCGGCGTGAAGGATTGCGCCCTCGTCGTTCAAAAGCAGTTGCAGTTAGGCGGATGGATTTGGATTATCATGCTGAGCAAGAGACTTCGGAGGAGAAAGTTGGTGAAGATGAAACTGAAAATGGGAATGATTTAGATGATGATGCTGCAGATGATGGTCAAAATGAGAGTGAGGGTGATGCTGAAGACGAGGGTGATGGAGAGGCTGAGGGTGAGGGTGAAGATGAAGCAGAGGATGATGGTGATGATGAAGAGGGTGAAGAAGAGCAGGAAGGAAGGAGGCGGTATGATCTTCGAAATCGTGCTGATGTTCGCAGGCTTTCTATGGATGAGAGCAAGCAAAGGGCCAGATCTCCACGGAAGGTTTTACATCAAGGAATGGGAACTAAGGTCAGTAGGGATGTTAGGAAGGGTGGTTCACGAGTTCATAAGCATCATCGTCTAACAAGAACAGAGGACTCTGATGATTCTCTTCTTGTGGATGAGCTGGATCAGGGCCCTGCTATTCCTTGGGGCCGAGGTGGAAGCAAATCAGGACAACCTTGGCTTTTTGGGGGACTAGACATGCATGGGACAGCAGCGTGGGGATTAAATGTTGCTGCATCAGGTTGGGGTCATCAAAGTGATGCTTTTGCTACATTGACTTCTGGGATTCAGACTGCTGGACCAAGCTCTAAAGGAGGGGCAGATATTCAACCCTTACAGATTGATGATAGTGTAAGCTTTGATGAAATAGGTGGGCTTTCTGAATATATTGATGCTTTGAAGGAAATGGTTTTCTTTCCCTTGTTGTATCCAGATTTCTTTGCAAGTTATCACATTACTCCACCTAGGGGTGTCCTGTTATGTGGTCCTCCTGGCACTGGTAAGACACTAATCGCCAGAGCATTAGCATGTGCTGCTTCAAAGGCAGGGCAGAAAGTCAGTTTTTACATGCGAAAGGGTGCTGATGTGCTTAGCAAGTGGGTTGGTGAGGCTGAAAGACAATTGAAACTTCTTTTTGAAGAGGCACAAAGGAATCAGCCTTCCATCATTTTCTTTGATGAGATAGATGGGCTTGCTCCTGTAAGGTCTAGTAAACAAGAGCAGATTCACAATTCTATTGTGTCCACTTTGCTTGCTCTCATGGATGGTCTTGATTCCCGTGGACAAGTTGTTTTGATTGGAGCAACCAACAGGATTGATGCTATTGATGGTGCCTTAAGACGCCCTGGGCGATTCGATCGTGAATTCAACTTTCCTTTGCCTGGTTGTGAAGCACGTGCTGAAATATTAGATATTCACACTCGGAAGTGGAAGCAACCTCCTTCTAAGGAACTTAAAATGGAACTTGCAGCTAGCTGTGTGGGATATTGTGGTGCAGATTTGAAAGCCCTATGCACTGAAGCTGCCATTCGTGCTTTCCGTGAAAAATACCCTCAAGTGTACACTAGTGATGACAAATTTCTGATACATGTTGACTCGGTAAAGGTTGAAAAGTATCACTTTATAGAGGCCATGTCGACAATTACTCCTGCTGCTCACAGAGGTTCCATTGTGCAATCTAGACCATTGTCTTTGGTAGTTGCACCATGCCTGCAAAGACATCTCCAGAATGTCATGAATTATATATCTGACATATTTCCTCCCTTAACAGTGTCATCTCAGTTGACCAAGCTATCTATGCTCTCGTATGGATCCGCAATTCCTCTTGTTTATAGGCCTCGGCTTCTGCTTTGCGGTGGTGATGGTTTTGGCTTGGTAAATATTTTGCATCCACTTGATTTTAATAACTGTAAATATCGAAGCTAAAAACTGAATATACTTACTGATCTAGTTCTACAGGATCATCTTGGACCTGCAGTTTTGCATGAGCTTGAGAAATTTCCTGTACATTCTCTTGGTCTTCCATCTCTGCTTTCGGATCCTAGTGCAAAGACTCCAGAGGAAGCAGTGGTGCATATATTTGGTGAAGCAAGAAGGGCAACACCGTCTATACTCTATATACCTCAGTTTAATCTATGGTGGGATACTGTGAGTGCTTCCTTTCATTGACTGACTTTTCATATCTGATTCTAACTAAATATTAGTTCAGGTAGGTGCACTTATTCAAAGGTTTATTTTTTGTTTTTGGATGCTTCTGATCTGCTTTGTTAGTATATTTCTGTAAAACACTTCTGAATTCAATGTATTTGGTGTTGCAGGCACATGAACAACTAAGGGCTGTTTTGCTTACTCTTTTAGAAGAGTTTCCTTCAGACTTACCTATGTTGTTGCTTGGAACATCCTCAATTTCACTTGCCGAATTTGATGGGAATCCATATTCAATATTTCCTCAGCGTAGTGTGTATGTCTAATTAGCCCTTAAAGTAACCTCTTATGTATTTCTACCATTTTTTTTCTTCTGACTTTTGGGTATCATTTTTACCATTGGGAATTAGCCATTTAAGTAACCCTTTATGCATCAATTCCTCTGTTGATATTACTGTATTGCCTTTTTACTTTATCCCATAGCTAAATCAGCATAGGGGTTTATTTACTTATATTTTTAAAACTTAGTTGAACGGTTCTGTATTTAATTTTTATTGCCAGCTATCAAGTGGACAAACCATCAACTGAAGACAGATCTTTGTTTTTTGATCATTTAATTGAAGCTGCTTTGTCAGTATTGTTGGAGTTTGTGACCAAAAGGCCCAAGGAATCAGTATCTCTTCCTGAACTCCCCAAGGTGCCAAAAGTGGCAAGTGGACCAAAGGTCTCAGAATTGAAGGCCAAAGTAGAAGCTGAGCAACATGCTCTTCGTCGGTTACGGATGTGCCTTAGAGATGTTTGCAATCGGTAAAGTTACATGGTCCTATCAGAAACTATTACATTTCACATTATACTCTATAACTTAGGCCTCCAGTCTTTTTTATTGTCCCTCTACCCTTTCATCTTCCTTTCTATCACTTTCTCATGTTAAGCGTATTTCAAGTGATTTGTTGGGAGTTTAGGACATTAGTTGAGGGAACCGGAACTCTGGTTTCAATGTTGAGTTAGAATTTCTCAAATGGAAAAGCTATAACTAAGATTGGAAGAAGATCTAAAGGTTTCCAAAGAATTACTCGATGTAATTCTGTAGAACTGTTCTGTTGGGTGACCTTGAGAGAAATTGTGTTTTAAGAAAATAAAAGAATTGTGAAACAATTCAAAACCATGAAAATAGAAGAAGAGAGAATCGGCATGCAATAAATTTGGTTTTTGTATCACTCCATTCAGTGTGGTTTTTTGCTCCTTCATATATCTTTGTTGGATCTTTCTAAGATGGTTCAGAAAATTGTTTTGGCTCATAAGATCTCCTTATTTGCTTGTGATTTTATATTAACTTACACTTGTTGCCCCCCCCCCCCCCTTCTTCCCCTTTATTGTTTCCTGCTTTATCTCCCAAGTTGATAGAGTTGAGAAAACCTCAGGATTTCAAAAATGATGACTTCTAGCAGGGGCTTGCATGTTTTAATTTGTTGTTGATTGTTCGTATCATTATAAGCCTATGTAATCAAGATATTTAGGCCTTGATCATGAACGAAAATGGGGTTATTTGGTTTTTGATTTTTTGCTTCTTATTAAATAGTTATTAAGCCTTTTAGATAATGGTTGATCATGTTGCAGGATATTGTATGATAAAAGATTTAGTGCCTTTCATTATCCAGTCACGGATGAGGATGCCCCAAATTACCATTCAATAATCCAGAACCCTATGGACATTGCTACATTATTGCAGCGGGTTGACTCTGGTCAATATCTTACTTGTTCAACTTTTCTGCAAGATGTTGACCTGGTTGTTGCCAATGCAAAGGTGTGGGTCTGTCAAATTTTTAGATGTGATCTATTCCAAGTTCCATTCTTTTTTAAACTTAGTTGAGCATTTACCTTGCTACTAATGGATGGTGCATTGAGCATTGTTTGGAGGGAAAACATTTTAACATGTATCATAGGAAAGAACAGGGGAACTTCGCATGCTTAGTTTTTATGATATGCTAGATAGATGCCTAGGACTAAAAATTGTAGGATTTTAGAGTTTATTGTTATATTTAGGGGCTCAGTTGATTGGAACTTAAGGGAAAAAGAGTGGCTGGCTGCAAGTAAAGAGATTTGGAAGAATTTTTTGCAGCAGCAAGTTTGTGGTTTTGGAACTGGTTTTAGTGCCCAATTCAATGAGAGTAATAAATTTGTGGACAGAGGGTATCTGAAGTAGTTAATAGATTGTATAGGATCTAGGACTGAGTAGTGACACCTGACAGTGAAAACGGATCTCCTACTCTCAAGAAGGAAGAAAGAAGAAAGGGAGCGTGAGATATTTGTTGACGTCAAAGCCTGAAGAACCCAACATATGCAACCCCAATAGGTTTACAATTTGTTACATGACAGTATCTACTAATTATGTAAAACAACCAATTCAGACACCAAGAAAATAAACTTTAACCCCTCTAAAATGCTAAAATAATCTAAACATGCCTCTGAGTAACATGACTAAGCAAAGGATAGAGGAATTGAGAAGTGTTCTTCTGACCATTGACGAAATGAGCTCTGAATCCTAAAATATAAAACCCTAATTTTTAAGTAAAATATTGACTGTCACATGCCGTGTATTCTTGTAGTCATCTTTCTCGTTTACTTGAATATTATATATTATTTTCATGTTACTTAAAGAGATAACTTGGAAGTTCTGTTTTATTGCTGGATATAGACCATAAATGGATCTTGTACTGATGCCAGGGCTGGAATTTTATGACTAATCTTCCTGTATATAACATGAACTACTGTGAGCTTCAGTAGTATAATTTTCCACTTGATGGGGGTGTGTGGAAGGCAACATACTGAAAAAATATTCATTAATAGGCTATATGTTTGTGTTGCATGCTTTGGTTTTTAGCACTGGTTTTTTTTTTTTGTGTGTGTGTGTTTCCTCCACTGTTCTCTTTTCATTTAATCATCACAAATTTACCAAATAACTTGATTATCTGAAACGATGCTAATGTTTTAGCAATTAAAGTCTGAAGGCATAAAGTCAAAATTAGCCCCTAACATTTGGTGGTTTTGTCATTCTGGCTTTTATCATTTTTTTGAGCCATTTTCATACATAACTTTTGTTTTTTTGGTCAAATTGGTCATTTTTTAACAGTCTTGTTGATGTGGCCGTTAGTTGACTAACGGTGCTGACGTGGCAAATTTTTTTCCCACGTGGACACTCCCACGCATGCAACTGCTGACGTGGCATATAAGACAAAATATGCCACATCAGCAAAAATTTAATTATTTTTTAAAATATATATATTTTAAAATATTTTAAAATTAATTTAAAATTATTAAAATCATACTCATTAAATTTTTCTCGGTTTTTTTTTGCTCTCCTTCTCCTTCCCCTGCTTCATTCTCCGTTAGATGGGGATACCGGTTTAAAAGCTTAGCCAATTCACCATTTTCATTAAGCTGTTTGATTTCTTCAACCCCACCAATGTGTTTTCCTTGTATGAACACTTGTGGTAAGCAAATGGATTTTCCTCCTAATAGGCTCTGTAATTCAGTTCTATACATGGAATCCATTGAAATGTCCTTTTCATCAACAACCACTCTAAATCCTCTAAAGATCATCCTAACACAACAACAATGTAACTTGAATCCACATTTGGGTCAAGTTTTGAAAGCAATGATTCTTCAGATAAATGTTTCCATAATGGTTTTGTTAATGATTGTTTAATAATAGTATTAAACGAAGGTTTAGATTTAGGCTTACCCAGATCGAAATCATTCCCCACATCATCATCATCATCGAGTCCATCCATAAGTTCCCATGCATTGATAACCGAGTCAGGTGATAACGACTCAGTTTGACCACCATGAACCGGCGAATCTTGGTCAGAGAAACTTTGGTTATCGTCGACAACAGGCTTTTGGACGTCGATGAGTGAAAGGGAACCATAAGTAGTGGATGTTAACGAAACCAAGTGGTGGGTGTCGCCTTTTTTCAACGGCGGATGGGGAACAAGCGGCGTCGGGAGAGACAAAGCACGAGAAAGAGGCAGTGGGGAAGAGTGGGAAGAGGCCATGGATTCTAAAAAAGTGGAAGAATGTGAAGAATTGTGGGGCTTGGTGATGATATTAGTGTTGGGTCTTGAAGTAGAACAACCCATGGATGATGATGAATCAACCCATGGATGATGATGATGATGATGATGAATCTTTGTTCCTTTTTTTCACTGAAACTCTGGGTTTTTTTTGGAATCAATTTGGGTTTTGGTGGGTTAAACGAAGTTGATTGCCCATCATCTTATTCTCCATAGAAGCTGCCAATGATTCAACATCTACCACAGTGTCTGAAACCGGAATCCCCATCTAACGGAGAATGAAGCAGGGGAAGGAGAAGAAGAGCAGAAAAAAACCCAAAAAAATTAATCATTATGATTTGAATAATTTTATATTTAAAAATTATTTTAAATTAATTTTAAAATATTTTTAAAAAAATATTTTTTAAAAAATAATTAAATTTTTGCTAACGTGGCATATTTTTGTCTTATATGTCACGTCAGCAGTTGCATGCGAGGCAGTGTCCAAGTGGGAAAAAAATTTGTCACGTCAGCATCGTTAGTAAATTAACAGTCACGTCAGCAAGACTGTTAAAAAATAACCAATTTGACCAAAAAAACAGGTTGTGTATGAAAATGGCCCAAAAAAAATGATAAGGGCCAAAATGAAAAAACCACCAAACGTTAGAGGCTAATTTTGACTTTATGCCAAGTCTGAAAATATGTCAAAAAGACTTGTGAACAGCATTTTTGTTATCTTGTTCTTCTCTTGTTCCTGCCTTTCCACCTTTCCGATGCCTGATTTGCTTTGCTTTCTTGAATTGCAGGCGTATAACGGAGATGATTATAATGGTTCTAGAATTGTTAGTAGAGCTTATGAACTACGGGATTCAGTACGTCTACTTGTTCATTTGCTCTTGAATTTTATTCTCATTATTGGGGCTCATCTTTTTCATTCTTTGCATAATATTTGAAACAAATTTTCAGGTACATGGTATGCTGTCACAGATGGACCCTTCACTGGTTGCTTATTGTGACAAAATTGGTGCCCAAGGGGGTCCAGCAAATATGCCGGATGGCATAGGTGTGTCGACTCTCCCCTCAGTACCTGTAGTGCAGCAAGGAACCATCACTCGAGCAAGTGCCCGACTTCGAAATGTCCAGCCAGAGGCCAATCTTCAAAGTTACGAGGCTTTGAAAAGGCCAAAAAAGAACGCCGATACTGCCCTTTCAGGTATTTTGATGTCTGTTATGTGTGTATACATAGATTAGCTTAGCCAGCTCTAATGTGGTGTTTATGATGAGGTGGGTTTTAGGCTTTAGTGCATAATGTAAATCTATTACTAGGAGTCAGATGGCATCCGATACCTGGATCGACATATGCTTACGTTTTATTTGAAGGGGCTTTTCCCTCCGAAAAGTTCCACTCAACCTTAATTCTCATTAATTTTAAAGTCACATCTTGGAATCAGTTAGTGGTAATTTTGTTTGCTGATTAATGTAGAGTATTGTAAAAGTTGAAGGTTTTGATTTTATTTATCATGGAAAGCAACTGACACTATTTTAGAAATCTCAACACATCATCCCATTCTATGAAGTGTTGAATATGTTATTTTCACTCTTAGAACTCCTCCAACCAAAAGAGTATGATTTGTGTAAACATATGTTACCTCGACGGTATATATTTGAACATGAGTATGATCATCTGAACATATTGAAGATAAAATTTTGAGCATACTCGTGTCAAAAAAAATAGAAGAAAATTATTATCAAATTGTTGTTTCTTTGATCATCCTAGAATTTCTGCTGCATCTGTCACATTTGTATCACTGTTGATTCATTTCAGTTTTTCATCGGAAGTTTTGTGATTGCTTGACTTGACTCGTCATTTAATTTGTCCTGCAGAAGACAAATTACGGAATGCAGATTCAATACAAACAAAGTTGTCATCTCAAACCCTAGAGGCAAATGAGAACTGTGAGAGTCTGGAGTCTAGTTTCGGAGACGGAAACCAGCAAGAAACTTGTATAGAATGGTGTGATGTAGTTGATGGGAGTGGATCTAAGGAGACTAGAATGTTGGGTGGCGAGTTTTCTAAGCAAGTAGAAACTGTAAAGCAACTGTTTTTGGAGCGAACGGAAAACTACGGGATTCCGGAGCTTGAAAGACTGTACAGTCGTATCGTGAAAGGCATTTTTGAAAGTAGGGAGAAAGGAGTCGGAGATGATCCCAAGCCTTCAATTTTGAAGTTTTTAATACAATTTGCAGAGGACGAGGCAAATTTCTGATCTCATATGTCCTCTTCACATGTTTTTTTTTTTTTTTAAAAAAATAGGTAGGCTGTTGTTAAGTCGGAATTTTCTTTTTTCAATTCATATTAATGAGTGAAAGCAATCTCTCTCTTTCTCTGTCTCAAGCCTGATACAAAATATATATGAATATCCTTATTGGTGGAGTCAGAATTTTTTTTTTTTTGGGGTTTTTGTGTGTCTCCTTTGGCTCATACTCTGCAGTTATTGTGAAATAATACATGGAATATGTAGGTTAAATTGTTAAAATATTAATAGTATAAAAAATTATAAAATTACTTAAAATTTAAATTTTAAGTGGATTTCCCTTGAAATATACCCATTATTGAATACATCCATAATAAAAAGTTGGATGCAAAAGTGAGAACTGAAAAAGAAAATGTGACATTAAAACATCAATTGTTGTTAATGGTATAATTGAAAGATATTGTAACATGTTCTATCATTATTTGAAACAAAATTTTAATGTCAAAATGCACAATTGGTTCTTATGTTTTTTTTCTTTTCAAGCAGTTTAACTCTTTTTTTTTTTTTTTGTAAATAAAAAGAGGGAAGTCCCTAATCTAAATATTAACAACTACTCTGGGAAAGATTGTACCGAGCCTTGGAGGAGGCGCTTCAATGATACAAAATCCTTAAGCAGTTGATGTGAAACTAACCTGCAGCAAAATTCTTCTTTTCTCTTTCATAACCCTAGGCATTACTAGTAAAATAAATCGCTACTAAACGATAAATTGATCAATATAAAATAAACCAAATCACCATTCTTTTTAAAGTGCTGAAAAGAACTTAATTTTTGGATTAGATGAACATAAGGGATATATATCAGAGACAGCTAAACCTGAGTAAGAAATAAAATTATGGTATTAATCTCAGATTTTAAAAGTCACAGAATATATATAATTTTATCTTAATATATAGGAAGCTACTTAAATTCAGCGATTTGAACCTACTTACTATCTAATTTGCTTTTTTTTTTATTATCTAGTGGGTATATAAAATTAAAAACTGCAAGATAAATTGGTACTTTTTATTGGTACTTGATTAATACTGTTAGATTTTAGGTTGACAGCTAACAGAATGTTGATACATGTCATAGAAAATAATAAAAAAATTTATTGAAAATTAAAAAAAAAATAAAAATAGGATTTCTTTTTTATTTTGCATGCATAATGAACCTGGACATATGGATTCCGAAATTCATTTGGACTTGAATAATTATTTATCCAAATTCATTCTAAATTTTTTTAATTTAAAAAACAATAATATAAATTCTTTAAAATAAACTCATATTTATATTTTTTTAAAAATATTTTTAGAATTTCTTTTTAAGTAAAAAAAAACCCTTTAGAAAACAAATTCATTATTGAACTCAAAGCAAACTAAATTAATATACACAGCAACGTTACCCAACCAAAATTGAATGAAAGTTAGCAATGCAAATGACACATCCATGATACGAGTGAAAATAGAATTATGTAATAAATATATTATAAAAATTGGTATAAAAAAATAAATGAAATTTTAGTTAAAATGATAATATTATTAAAAATCACAGTGTCTTAAATTCCAATCCATTATGTGGATGTATTTTTTTTTATATAAAAGATACAAAAAGACAAAAATATTCTTGAAATAATATAAATTAGTTTATAAAAAAAGGTATTTTAGTCATAATTTAATTGAGTTGATACTTGGTTGACTTGCGACACCAACTCAATTAAAGGTAATTAAAGGTTTAATAGTATAGATACTCAAGTAGCAAGTTATTTGAAGGTTAATGTAACACTCCGCCCGACGAAGTCCTTGTAACCCAGTAATACTCGAAGAAAGAAAGGAGACAGAATGGGCTCTAACTAAGTGTTAGACTTGGCTACGAACTTGAAGGTTGAAAGTACGACATTTGGCGAAATCCCATGATACAAACAATTGGGAAGAATGGGTGGGCGTAATCCTACCCATTCCAATGATACCCTGGTGTGCCCACTAGGGCAGATAGTCCGCGATGAAGCGAAGAAGGATGGGACTTAAGAAAGTAAGGAACTTTGATAGGCAAAATACGCCGAATAGGTTGACTACAGTCCTAGTTGTATTCCAACGAGTAGTTGGGAACAAACTAGAAAATGAAATCACGTGCAATCAAATAAGTGAACAAATGGATTGTCAAGCATGGTTCCTCACAGCTATAGTCCATTCCCATGGTTGAGTGATTAGGGATGTAAGAATGTTAAGCATAGGAGCAAGAGTGAAAAAAATCTGGGCTGCCCGGTTATGAAAAGGGGAGTCTTCTTCTTCCTTTACAAGGAAGCACTTTCGACTTAAGCATGAGGAAGATTAGAGAAGACTCTTGTGTTGAGTAAAAGTGTGGATTTAGGTCTCGCAATGCCCCATGTAAAGTAAGATTTTCATAATCTTGCCTGATAGGATGCTAACGAACATACCTATTTAGCTTGGTAAAAGGGAGAATGAGCTAAGTAGACAAAACTTGATGTGGTTTTTGTGGATTGATGTTTAGGGGTTGCTAATCTACTCGAAGGAAGCCTAGATCTAATGTTTGAAGCTACTAACGGAGAGTAGTAGGTGAGTACCTCATGACTCTCTAAGCTGACTCTTTTATGTATACTTATTTATTCCATGTTGAAAGATCAAACTGTAAAAACTTAAGATATTCGTGTGATATGCTGACTTTGTGAAAGAAATATGTGTTTGATATGTTGCATGTGTGGCTTGATTCCAAGATGATAATCACCTCTGTTGTGAAAGAAAGTATGAGATGAATGATATGCTTATGTTCTGCTAAAGTGCTTATGTTTGATGAATATATGCCTGACGAGCTTGAGTATGTCGCTCGTGCAACACTTCTATCTAAGTACATGCATATGGTCATGTGTCTGTCATAAGTCTTTGCATGAGTCATGCATGAGTATAAAAGAAGTGTGTCACATGAATAAAAGAGTAAATGCATCTGCATGTCGAAGTCTCTGTAAAGAGTCAATCATGCATAAGTCTGCATATCGAGTCTATTTGCGTGTACGGGTTTGTCAGGACAATAAACACGAATTCTGGTATATGGAAGACCATGACCATGACAAGTGAAGACCATATCATGTAAGACCTAGTCTGGGACTATGGCATCATATGGGGTTTGTGAAGATCATATCGTGTAAGACCTAGTTTGGGATTATGACATCAAATCGAGTATGTGAAGTCTATATAGTGTAAGGCCTAGCCGTATTGCTATGACATCATATGAAAAATGACGACCACGTTTGAGTATGTCATGTGGATATCTGTAATGGATGGTTGGGTGAGTACTAAACGATAAGGGGCAAACCTCATGACGATGAGTGTAGGCGAATCCCTATCGTTGAATACACCAAGTTACCCATATGTGGAAGCCTTTGTGGCTGTTCTGTGAGCCTTTTTGGTTGTTATACAATATGTGAGCCTTTGTGGCGTTGTAACACCTTATACCCAATTCGATTGTCGGACTCGAGCTACGAGATGCTACAAATAAATCCAAAATAATCACATGCAGTTTAAAACATTGAATGATCATATAAATACACATATTACTTCTTAAAAATGAAAATGAGACTAAATCGAGCTTTAAAATACAATAGATAAGATTCAGGCATGAAAAAGGACCAAACTATAAATTTTTCAAAGCTTTGAATTAAGTATCGATACTTTTGTGATAGGTATCGATACCAAAATCGATATTGATACCATTTTGATATTCTGTAATTTGAAAACACTATTCATTTGGTCAAGAATCGATATCTTAGTCCCTGGTATTGATACTTTTATCCAGATGATAAAAAAAATCACAAGTTTGAAAGTTCATTTCATGCCCAAACCTATATCTTAATTCATGGATACAATAGGTACACATATGACCTACATAAAACTCACTCAAACCATTACAAACATGCCATGATTTAACCATATCTTACCTATTATAATTAATAACTAAGTATTCAATTAGGTACCATAATCCTAATACTAACCAATATGCCATTTGGAACCATCATAACCAAATCCAAAACTTAAATTCAATTATACATACAAGCATGTGTCATCATAGTAAAATTTACCTTTGTACATAGTCAAAACCTACCATATCACTGAAATAATTTAATTTAATGAATGCATATACTACATCTATCAATTAACACATTTACCATACATTTCTCCCAAAATTACCATTTCCCAACTAATTCATGATCCAAATCAAGCATACCATCACCACACATACTATCGTCATTTACCCTATATACATACCATAGTAATAATTAAATTTATCCTTATGCGTGGCAACCTTTATAACAATTTACAATTGCAACATATAACTGTAACAACCCTAATTTTATTATAAGGAATAAATTAGAATTTTTGCGAGTCTTAAGGATTAAATTGTGATTTCAGTGACATTTAAGGGGCTAATTTGAGTTTTAATTAAAATTTTGTGTCTAAATTGGGAATTTTAGGACTAATTTGTGGCTATTCCACACGCCCGTGTCCCAGACCATGAGCCAGGCCGTGTAACTCTCTAACTTGGGTCACATGGCCATGTCTCAGCCTGTGTGTCTGTTCGTGTGGATACTGCACCTGCATTTTAATTACCACATGGCCATGTGATAGCCTGTGTTACAGGTCGTGTGCAGGATAGTTACCCCTAAAATAAGCATTCCCTATATCATTTCTTGCATAATAAGGCACACCATAACTGGTTCAAACCTTATATTTAAAATTTCATTTCTAACATTAATTTCATACCAAATATCATCTAATCTAAGTCTAAACAATATGCCCATCAAGGCACCTCAAACAAAAATTAAGAAACCAAATAAAGAAAGTAAGTACATACATATCCTAACATAATTATTCATATTCAACCACTAACCAAATGACCAAATATAGATAATCTACTCAACACAATGTCATTACAAGCATTACAACTTTAACCTAGCTTAATAACTCCATTCCGAACACATCAAATGCATACATACCAATTCAACTACTTCATTAGATTAACCACCACATATTAACATTTACGTTGACACCTCAAAAATCTATATACAAATACTATCTTAAGGTTTATTATCATTCACAAGTTTACATAACCACAAACAATAAAAATAATATTCACTAGACTCAACCATAACCAAAACGATCCCTACTCCATTAATGACACCTTAGGTACATGCCAAAACATAAAAGAAAGATATCACCAACATTGAGTTTAGGATTTGTAGTTGAATGCTGAGTCGCTAAACAAAAGTATGTACCTAATCTGCAAACACTACATTAAGCAAACTCGTTTATTCAAAGAATCACCATTACATCTAATGACATTAATTTTCCAATTCATAACATGTATGTTTATTTCTATGAAAATTATTATACAATTCAATAAATCATTTTATAAATATTCCAAAATAACATTTATACACCAACCTTCTCTAGTGGATTAATTCCATCTCGTCGAATGAATTATTTAATAAATGATACCCGGTGCTTAACGGATAAACTGTAAAAGAGTTTGCGCCCAGTGCTAGTCGGATAAACTGATGATATCAATTGTGAGCCCAACTCTAGTTAGATATACCAACAATATTTTGCGCCTAACACTAGTTGGATAAATCGACGAATATCAAATGTGAGCCCAACTCTAGTTGGATATACCAATGATGTTTTCTGCCTAACGTTAGTTGGATAAACCAATGATGTTTTGTGCCCAGCGCTAGTCGAATAAACTGATGAATATAAAATGTGAGCCCAACTCTAGTTGGATAAACCAACGATGTTTTGCACCTAGCGCTAGTCGGATAAACCGACGAATATCAAATGTGAGCCCAGCTCTAGTTGGATGAATTAACGAAGATTAAGGTGTGCCTAACACTAGTCGGATAATCGACAAAGGTATGCACGCAACGCTAGTTAGATGAACCAACAAAGATTAATTACACACTTAAAAAATCCACATTACCACATTTCATAATTCAACCGTTCACTTCAAATACCTAAAAGTAAATCCTTGATCTATTCCATAATCATACATGTATATATATATGTCCGTAACTTTCCATGCAATGGGATTATCCAATTACACATATAAGAACATAATTAAATATCAAATGACAAAACTCAAATAAATTGACAAATACATAAATACATCATTCCACAATTCATCACATCAGAATTTAAATGCTTTGCATTATTCATTTATGTTAAATATCTATGATTAATTCCATAATCATTTTTATATATACACAACCAACCATTTAAATATATATATATATCAATTTAATTTACAACATAACTAAATAAATAGTTAAAGTTCGAGTTTTAAGGACTATGAACTTACTGTATTACATTGGCTATTAAGATCAAAACGATTACTTGACCTCTTTCTCCTTTCCACGATTAGCAACTGATCCTCTCATTTCTCAATATGTAAAGAAGAAAATAACCAAACTCGCAAAAGCTATATCCATGGGTTTTTCCGATGGAGAAGGTTAATGGAGAAGAAGATGTCTTTCTTTCTTTTCTTTTGTATTTTATTCTTTTTTATTAATTATTAAATTACCCTTATAATAACATAACTTTTTAACATGATAGTTGTCTTAAACTGTTCACTATCCATTCTTATGGTATAATTACTATTTAAAGCCATTAATTAACTTTTCAACACCATTTAACACATTTTTTAAATCCTGACTTTTGTAACTTTCACAAATTGGTCCTTGATCGCGCTATGAACGTCACAGCAATTATGCAAGCGAACACTTGTCGATGCAAGTATAGTTGATAGGTTTAGCTATCAGATATCAATACCACAGGGATGATGGTTTATGCTATATTGTCGAAGCAATTAGAATCAGAATAAAAGGTCTTGAAAGGAATATTGTCAGTGCAATTAAATCAAATACTGTAAAAATAAAAGAATTAAAACTGTCAGAGCAAATATTGTAAACTGTAATACAATATGTCAGAGCAATTTAATAAGAATTGTAATGAATGTTTGAAGATATTTTGTTAATGAAATTTAAGAAAATTAAAGAAGTAAAACAATGACAAAGAAATGGGGGATCCCTGACTTGATAAGTCGACAATCACTAAATGTGACCACAAGGTGAATGTTAGATAAATTGTCGCTGCAATTAAGCTTAATGAGATCTCACTACTTTTGACGTCTCTGCTTATCAAAGACCCAAATACTCACATTAACCACACCTTCCAATGCTGGCAATGCTTTGCATTCGAGAACAAGTGGCCAGAATTCCTTCATACCTCAAGCAACTTCCGTTGTCTTGCTTGTTAATTTAACTTGTCACTGCACTTTCCAGTGTCAGCAACTGCAATAACACTTCCGTGATCAAGTAATTAAATCCAAAGATAAATAGCTAAGAAGAATTAAGCAGAAATCAAAGTAGATCTAAAATTAAAAGGTACTTCCATACACAATTAAGTTCATCAGAATTTATCAGCGTTTAAGAGGAAATAAAGAACAAGTTGAAGTATTCTATTACTAGCCTGCTAGAACTCTTCCCTAATGCTCCTCTTGCGTCGCACTTAGAATCACTCCTCTTTTAGGAGCAAATACGGCCTTCTCATCACAGTCAGTTCACCCTCTCTGGAATTAAGCTACCATGAAAGGAAGCTTAAGAAAAAATGAGAAACGAAATTAAGTTGACACAAGCTTGATGATGATTCCCTTTACTCTTCTCTCTCTCCTTAGTATTTATCTTTACTGCCAAGTACAGGTGTCCTTCTTCTCTCAGATCTAACTTCCTTGTAGCTGTACAAGTTAGTTAATCCAGCTGTACACTCACGCAGATCTAGTCTATGCAGTAAGCAGTTGCAGGTTGTCGCGACATTTTTGGATGCAAATTTAGATTTTAATTTGCTGCGACAACTTTGATATCCTTACGCACTGGTACTTCTGGATATGTTCACACAGTAAAATCCTCGGTGCAATTTGGAAGTGCTCATGCGGTGACATGTTTGGGCGCAATTCTAGATTAAAATTGCGGCTACAGCCTTGAACACTTTCTTGCTTTGATCTTTTA
Organism: Gossypioides kirkii; assembly: GCA_005610355.1. Lineage (NCBI taxonomy): Eukaryota > Viridiplantae > Streptophyta > Magnoliopsida > Malvales > Malvaceae > Gossypioides > Gossypioides kirkii. Next base: position 38,936,720 of record CP032247.1, on the reverse strand, counting down.
AGATAGATCCCTACACTGACATCTCAAGACGCAATACTGACACTAAATGTAGTGACATTAGTAGCATAAGTATAATAAAATGAAAGAAAATTACACCAAACATCACTGGCTTAGGCAATGCAATTACTAAATATAAAATGCTAAAAATGCATGCTAAACATGGTACAAAGGGAACAAATTATACTCTAAATAAAAAGAAATTAATGGTCTTTTCTAATGCTACCACACCCTCAAACTTGAGTTTTTACTTGTCCTCAAGTAAACAAAAGCTAGTAAGGTCATAGCAAAAATTCTTGTCAAAGCAATAATCATTCTTGCAACTTGAATTCTCTGGGATCGTAGTGTATAAATTACATTTATATGATAGAAAATTCCGCGACACAAAATTGCAACTTCACTAATGCTAGCATCATGCTTTAAATCTTAAATCCTCTTGACCAATACAACATTTATTATTTTATATATATATATTCTTTTTATCTATTTTTCTTTCTTTCTTTTCTTCTATGTGACTGAGGGATGTCATTGCATTACTATACCCTTGTTCCTGGGTAGTAACGATGGGGTGCAACAAACCCCCAAGAAGTATGTAATTGCACTGACACATACTCTTACAGTGATAGCCTTTGGCTAGATATTTTTTCTAACACTTGCATTGTAGCCTTTGGCTAGATTTTTTTTCTAACACTTGCATTGGAGTATTCCCCTTGGATAAGTCACAATGCACCACTCCAATAGTAGTTATAATTATATATAGCTGCAGATGACAAGTTATTCCAAGATTCAAATAATGATGCTACTCATTTATTACTAATGCAATTACCATTCATTCAAAAATAGAAGGATACAACATTCAATCACATTCACCTAATTCATGCATTAGCATCTCAAATAATTCAAGAATTAAGCATTAAATGAAAAAAAATCGTAGTCACATTTTTCATAATCTTGCATACTTTCATTAGACTAAAAGGACAAATAATTTCTTAAAAATGTGGGTGCAATTGCATTTCCATTACATATACATTTCCCCCCAAACTTATAGTCCGCATTCTCCCCGATGCACTGACAATAATATACAAATATTCATGGAAATGCAACTACAATGCAAATGCATTGACAAATAAAATGCAGGGACAATTAAAATGTGATGAAAATGCAATTATAACTACATGATATACAACTAAACTATGTACTGAAAAAAATTAAAGACCAACTTAGTGATGTGCAGTTGAAGATGTGACTGCTTTGGTCTTTTTCTTCTTCTTGTGGTGCTCCTCCTTGCGCTTCACCTTATCTTTGTGCTTTCATTTTCTTTCTATTGGCTCAACCGGGTTGGCGGATTGCTCCTCCACATGTGGTTGTATGCTGGCTTTATCGAATGTGACATCAGAAGGATGAATTTCAACAAGGGGTGCCACATAGGGCACTAAGCCAGAGGATTGAACTCCTCATTGCTGATTGTCACAGCCTCGGCCTGATTCACAATAGATGGCGCCAGGTCTTCAGTACTTGCACCCACATTGTTGGGTGCAGCGACAAATTCTTCAGGCAAATTTGTCGCAACAAAAACTTCCTCTTTCTCTCCTTCTTTCTTTTCTTCTTCTTTCTCTTCTTCCTTCTCCTCGATACCCACAAATTCCATGGTCATGTGCTCCTCATCAACAGCAGCTTCCTTGTCAGCCATATTTGCCGCTAAACTGTTAGAAAATTCATCTTCAAAGAGGCTAGCAATATTGCGGACACTCCTCAACATCCCTTAAATTCACATCCTGGTCCTCATCATCAGAAATATGGACCATATGCAGAGACTCGACAGACTGACACTTCCTTTCCAAAGTAGCTTTCTCAATTGATAGTGTTGCCTCCTTGATGATATGGGAAACACTGAGAATTCTGGTAAAGGATGCTTGCTAATGCTGCGTAAGGTGCTGACAATTACAATATTCCATGCCCTGGTGTAGGCATAGAATAAGTTTTGCGAGTGTTCCATGTCTTCAACTGTGGTGACAAGTTTAATTTGCCGCACACTCATTCTGTCAGCCAGTTGCTCGATTTTTGTAATCTTCCTCCATAATTTAGGATCTATAGGGGCATGAAACTATTTTGCTTCCTTTTTTGCTTTTCCTTTCTCCTTCTTTAGAGCAGCTTCTTTCACCGCAAGGGTAACCTTCCCCCTTATCGTGCACTCAACTGATACATCATTGATGGGTTCCTTATTTTCCAAGAACTCCTCCCCCTCTCGAGGCACAACACCCCTCTGTCGACACAATTACATTATAAGAGAGGGGAATGGTAAAATACCTATTTGCTTTGTTGCACCTTTTGTAACTTCTTGATGCAGGATTACACCGACATCTATTCGGCGGCCTTTAATAATTGAATGTATGAGACACATTCTATCTAGAGTCACCCTGGTGCTGTGAGTAGAAGGCAATAAGCGGTAGTTGATAAAATGGAACCAGACCTTACTCTGAACTGTATGGAATCGATGATGCTTTGTACAGCACCGTCAATGCACAGATCATTCATTAACAAATCAACACCCTCCTCTGTTAGTTGTTTTAGGAAGGCGATATGCTCATCTTCCTCCTTAGCATACAAGGCATTGATATGTGCAGCACCCCAGGGCACCAGTCCCTCTCTAACAAAGACAAACTCTTGTTCCTTATCAATCAAATTGGAATAGAATTCCCTGACAAGGGATGAAGATTACCCTTCAGGATGGTCACAAAACTTTTCCCACCCTAGGTTTGAGATTGTGCTGTGGACTTGTTTTCCCAACGTGAGTAGTGGAGATAGCTGGAATCCTTGCTCTAGGTGGCAGTTACACTTCAACATATTATTGTGGAAGCGGTCTTTGGTAGCTTTTGTAAGGAACAATACTGGTTCTTTGGATGGCATTTGCTCTGCGTTACGAACCTCCACAGTAGAGGATTCAGCGACTGATTTAGAAGGGTTTTTGATCCTTTTGTTCTGGCCATGACTGTATGATAGAAAGAGAATGAAAGTTACTGGAAATTGGAAGGTTAAAGAAAAGAAAGTTTTGCAACAACAATGGTGGTTGTGGTTGTGAAGAACACTGTCGGCACAATGGGGTGTTTTATAAGGGATAAAGATGAAGAGGCGTGATGATTTCCACAGCAGAGATAGGACATTGTGTCTGCATCCAATAAATGCAATGACATAGATTGTCCTTTTTCTGAATTGATTCGATGGTTGGGGAGCAGTGTGAATCAAACGGCGTGATTCTTTCCTGAAACATTTCACTATGATAAGTCAGCAAGTAAATTGCATCGACAAGTAGTGTTTCCTGTGCGTCGACAAAAAGGATAGCTTTTATTCCTGCAAAAGAACTAAAGAAGATAATTGAAATAAAATATAATACAAAAAGTAAATAGAATGAATGTAATGTCATGTTAAGAAAATGTGATCAGATTAATGGTCTTGTTTTGCTCGTGGTCGTTTGGGCTGAGATAGTGCTTTAACCTTTGGCCATTTACCTTGAACTGGTACCCATCATTTAAGTCTTTAGTTTTCACCACCCCATGAGGAAATGCTTCGACAACTTCGAATGGCCCTGACCATCTGGAGCTCAATTTTCCAGGATGCAGTTTTAAACGTGAATTAAATAAAAGTACTAATTGACCTGCAAAAAATTATTACCGTAAGATAATGTTGTCATGCCATATCTTAGTTTTTTCTTTGTATATGGTAGCATTCTCGTATGCATTTCGTCGAATCTCCTCTAACTCAGAGATGTCTAATAATCTCTTTTGTTTAGCAGCATCATAATCCATATTCACTTGCTTAATTGCCCACATGGTTTTATGTTCAAGTTCCATAGGCAAGTGACAGGATTTACCACATGGCTTTATGCTATGCGAAGTGCCCACAATGCATCATTAAGCCTTGAAGACCAATCACGTTTGGATGGATTCACCACCTTTCAAGTATATTTTTAATTTGTCTATTGGATACTTCAGTTTGGCTATTTGTTTGTGGATGATATGTGGTTTACATTCGATGTTTAACCCCATAACGCTTTAATGCTATCGCAACTTATTTGCAATTAAAATGAGCGCCTTATAACCGATTAATGCTTTAGGTGTGCCGAATAGTGTGAGGATATGTGTGTGAAAGAATTTTAACATTGTTCGAGCATCATCTTTAGGGACAGAAATTGCTTCGACCCACTTTGATACATAATCGACAAAGATCAGAATATAAACATTTCCAAAGGAATTAGGAAATGGTCCCATGAAATCCATACCCCAGACATCGAAAAGCTCAACTTCCATAATAAGCTGTTGCATCATCTCGTTGCGTTGAGATATTGATCCAGCGCGCTGACATTTATCGCATTGTTGAACAAAATTGTGGGCATCTTGAAACACTGTTGGCCAATAAAATATTGATTGATGGACCTTTGCAGCAATCCTAACACCACCAAAATGTTCTCCATAAGGGGCATCATGGCAATGCTGCAGGATACGAAGCATTTCTTCTTCAAGAACACAACGACGAATAATATTGTTGGCACATACTTTGAATAGGTATGACTCATTCTAATAATACTTTGTAGCATCTTGAAGAAATCTTACCTTTCGGTGACCAATTGCACTCAGTGGTAGTTTTCCACAGACCAAATAATTGACAAAATCCGTATACCATGGGGATGCGTCGACAGAAAAGAGCTTCTCGTCTGGAAATACGTCGATAATTTGTGAAGTGTTTCCATCATCACTCCCAAATTCCAGACGAGATAAATGATCTGTTACCTGATTTTTTGATCCTTTTCTATCCTTAATTTCAACATCAAATTCTTGTAATAGTAGGATCCATCAAATCAGCCTAGGTTTGGCATCTTTTTGGCAAAGAGGTATCGCAATGCAGAGTGATCAGTATATACTGTAACTTTTGCGCCAATAAGACACGAACGAAACTTGTCGAATGCAAAAACTACTGCTAACAACTCTTTCACTGCGGTTGTATAATTGACTTGCGCTTCTGTAAGAGTTTTGCTAGCATAATATACTGTATGAAATACCTTGTCTTTGTGTTGCCCAAGCATTGCACCTACGACATAGTTGCTCGCATTACACATAACTTCGAACGGTTGTGACCAGTTTGGCGCGACGACAATAGGTGCCTGCACTAATTACTGCTTAATTTTTACAAATGCTTCCAGACAAACAGCATCAGACAAAAACTTTTTATTTTTTTCCAATAATAAGCAGAGAGGTTTTGCAATTTTTGAGAAATCTCGAATAAATCATCGATAGAATCCTACGTAGCCGAGAAAACTCCTTATTCCCTTAACATTAGTAGGTGGGGGTAGCTTCTCAATAATCTCCACCTTTGCCTTGTCTACTTCGATGCGCTGACAAGAGATAAGATGCCCAAGGACAATGCCTTCAGTAGCAATGAAGTGGCATTTTTCCCAATTTAGCACCAAATTAGTGTCCTAGCATCGCTTTAAAACTTTAGCTAAATTGTCAGCGCATTTATCAAAAGTGTGACCATAAATAGAAAAGTCATCCATGAATACCTCCAACAAATCTTCAATCATATCGGAAAAGATTGCCATCATGCACCTTTGAAATGTTGCCGGTACGTTGCATAGACCAAATGGCATTCGGTGAAAAGCAAAGGTACCAAACGGACAAGTAAAAGTCATTTTTGCTTGGTCTTCCGATGCAATTACAATCTGGTTGTAGCCAGAATATCCATCAAGAAAGTAGTAATAGGCCTTACCAGCAAGCCTGTCTAGCATCTGATCAATGAAGGGAAGTGGGAAGTGATCTTTTTTTGTGGCAGCATCCAAATGGCAGTTATCCATGCAAACTCGCCAACCTATAGCAATGCGAGTAGGGATTAATTCATTTTTTTCATTACTTACCACCGTAATACCGCTCTTCTTTGGAACTCATTGGACTGGGCTCGCCCATGTACTACAAAAGATTGGGTAAATAATGCCCGCATCCAACCATTTGATGATCTCTTTTTTCACTACTTCCTTCATTTTCTTATTTAACCTATGTTGCTGTTCGATGGACTATTTTCCCTCGTCCTCTAGCCTTATCTTGTGCATGCAGAAAGAGGGACTAATGCCTCTGATATCCGCAATGATCCAGGCATGGCACGCTTGTGTTGGTTCAATATTTCGATTAATTTCTCCTCTTGACTTGCGTTGAGATTTACGGAGACAATTACTGGCAGGGTATCGTTATCACCTAGGAGAACATATTTTAAATGTGTTGGTAATGGTTTCAACTCCAAGGTTGGAGCTTCTTCAATAAACGAATTAAATAAGGGATCGTTCTATTGGTCAGATCTAATGATTCCATCTGCCAACCATGTCTAAGCTCAACAATATTTGCTTTAACTATGGTCGCAATCAGGTAGGAAATTGTCTTCAGATGTCACTGCAAGTTCTTCTAAGGTCGCTGTACTTCGTTCATTAAATTCTTCCACAATTAATTCGTCTAGTACATTAATATGGTGACATTACTCTTTACTACTACAGTGAGTTGCTTCGAAGACACTAAAGGTAACATGTTCATCATTGTGTCGCATGATTATCTCGCCCTTGAAAACATCTATAAGAGTGTGACCCGTAGCAAGAAATGGGCGTCCCAAAATTATGGGTATCTCTTTATCAACTTCGCAATCAAGTATAATAACATTTGCTGGGAACACAAACTTATCCGCTTGGACGAGAACATCTTTGATTTGTCCTTTAGGTTGCACTAAAGATCTATCTACCAGCTACAATGTCACCGCAGTGGGTTTCATGTGGCCAATTCCTAATTTTCGGAATGTTGATAAGGGCATAAGGTTGATGCTTGCTCTTAGATCACAGAGAACTTTGCCTAAATAATGATTTCCAATAGAGCATGGAATTTTAAAACTGTCAGGATCTTTCATCTTAGGTGGCAATTTATTTGTCAGTACAGCGTTACAACCTTCTGTGAGCGCAATTGTCTCGATATTAGTAAATTTCTTTTTCTTAGATAAGAGCTCCTTCATAAATTTCCGATAACTAGGAATATGCACAAGAGCATCAATAAGAGGTATATTAACATGTAATTGTTTCAAGGTGGCCAAAAACTTCTGATATTCTCTGTCATTCTCTTTCTCCTTGAATCTTTGTGGAAATGGCAAAGGTATTGAAACATTAGGCCATTATGATCAACCGGCTGCGTCGACATTAGCAGTTGCGTCGATAATTTTTTAGGTCGAATGGTTGGCATGGGTGTAATTATTGGTGGCTCCTCTTCTTTTAGCTCTACTACTTCTTCGGATACAACTTTTCCTCTTTGCTCTGTTTCATTTGCATCGACAGGTACTGTATTAGAATTGCTGCTTTGTTCAATAGTTTGCTTTCCACTCCAAAGAGTAATGGCTTTGCAATGCTCCTTCCCCTTTTGAGTTGGATTTTCAGTATCACTGGGTAAAGCACCTGGTGGTCTCATGCTCATTTTAGAAGCTAGCTGTCCTAATTGTGCTTCCAACACTAGGATGGAAGAAGAATTTCCTTGCACAATAGCTTCAGTTCTTGTAATATGTTCACGCGTCAAAGCTTCAAGGGCAGCTAATGGATCTGCTCGCGATTGAGAGTACTACTATTCCTGTTGTTGATGCTGTCCTTGCATATTCATATTTGGAATTGCAGTCTGCTGTGGCTGCATTCGAGCATGTGACTGCATTTGAGCATGTGACTGCATTTGATCATGATGTTCATGCACCTGAGGATTGTGGTTGTAATTTTGCTGCAGATTGTAACTCCCTTGTCAAAAATTTCATTGACTCAAGGAATTTCCATATCAAAATGTGGATGCATTTTGGTTCCCCCAAGGTTGTTGATTCTTGGTTGAACTGTTATAAGAGTTACCATACGAATTTCCTATGATGTTATTGATATAAAATGCATTTTTTGCATGCTGTGGACAATCATCATAGCTATGATTGTCACCACAAATTTCACAACAAGATGTCAGGACATCCATTTGCTATGCAACTTGAATGGGAGCAACATCACTTGTCCCCTTCATGTTTTTAATCATGTTAGCCAACGAAGAGACCTGTGGACTTAAAGTTGATATGGCGTCTAATTCAATAACTCCAGGATTCATTTTTACTTGAGCAACTCGAGAAATTGGGTATTGATAATCATTTTGTGTGTTTCTCTCTAAAATTCACACAACTTCATCATAGATGAAATTCAACAAAGGACCGTTTGTAGATGTGTCGACAAGATTTCTTGTCTGCGCATTTAATCCATTGTAGAAAATTTCGATCTGTGTTTCTTGTTGGATTCCATGCATGGGACAACGTCGAAGCAAAGTTTTGTAACGCTCCCATGTGGTATGAAGAATCTCATCATTATTCCTCAATCGAGCATTCATCGTTGGTGGATTAAATCATAAAACAAATTAAGCTGCAAGTGAATTCCACGATGTAATAGATCCAGCAAGTAATCCAAGAAACCAAGTACGAGCCCTTCCTTGCAATGAATAAGGAAACAACTGCATCTTCGAGGCGTCATCAGGAACACCATGCTGACTAAAAGTAGCACAAATTAGCAGAAAATATTTAAGATGCTCTCCGCATCTTCATGGGGCAAACTAACATTTTGCCCATTCGAATTTAACATTTGAAACATAACCGATTTTAATTCGAAATTCCTATCTTGGATAGCTGGAACCCCTGGTTGCAAGTCATCTAACACAGGAACAACAAAGTCTCTGATTGTTTTATTTTGTATTTGTTCTTCTTGTGGCAGCGGTGGGTTGTTTAAATTCTATGGCTATATTGGAGGGACAAGATTTTGTGGCGGCAACTGTGGTATAACATCATTTCCAAATAAAGCCATATTCCTTTGTTCTTGTCTTCTCCTTCGAATGGTTCTTTCAATTTTCGGATCTAAGCCAACAATATTTTTAGGATTTCTCCTAGTGGTCATAAAACACCTAAAAAAAATTGAAAAATAGTCAACAAAAATAAAACAAATTAGTAACAAATAAAAATTAGGAAACAAAGAATAATTGCAACTACAAAAATAAACATCAAACAAATGCCATCCCTGGCAACGGCGCCAAAACTTGATCTTGCTATGAACGTCATAGCAATTGTGCAAGCGAAAACTTGTCGATGCAAGTATAGATGATAGGTTTAGCTATCAGATATCGATCCCACAGAGATGGCGGTTTATGCTATATTTTTTGAAGCAATTAGAATCAGAATAAAAGGTCTTGTAAGGAATATTGTCAGTGCAATTAAATCAAATACTGCACAAATAAAAGAATTAAAACTATCAGAGCAAATATTATAAACTGTAATACAATATGTCAGAGCAATTTAATAAGAATTGTAATGAATGTTTGAAGATATTTTGTTAAGGCAATTTAAGAAAATTAAAGAAGTAAAACAATGATAAAGAAATGGGGGATCCTTGACTTGATAAGTCGGCAATAACTAAATGTGACCACAAGATCACAGAATAATGCCTAAGGTTTCACCAAAACTGCAGTTTCGTCTGGTAAGTTCATTTGTTAAATTTCATATTTGAACTGCTAATTATTACTTAATGTGGAAGTTCTTGAAACACTTAATATATAAATGGAAGACTCATGTCTCAGGATGAGCATGAGATTATGTATAAATAGAAGACTCGTAACTCGGGATGAGCATGAGATTACGTATAAAGGGATGACTCATGTCTCGGGATAAGCATGAGATTATGTATAAGAGAAAGACTCATGTCTCGGGGTGAGCATGAGATTATGATTAAAAGGAAGACTTATGTCTCGGTAGAGTATAATATTGTTTAAAAAGGAAGACTTATAACTCGGATGGAACATGTCCTTGCAAGATTTTACGATGTATTGAAATATAATGTTTGCGAACTTACTAAGCTTAGAAAGCTTACTCGTGTATTGTTGTTGTTTTGTAGATTTTATTTTGGTAGTTGAAGATCGGATTACCTCGAAGAAATCACACTATCTTGGGAGCTCATTCGATAGTATTTACATTACTCGGTTATATGGCATGTACTAGGATGATGTTACCCTTTGAATTACTTGATTTTGGGATTTTTGGACTCTTTGTTAAACTAAGTTTGTACGTTTGCTTGATGTTGTATTTAGGAAAATATGTTTGAAATGAATTGACATGGAATTCATGAATCCTTGTGTTGATCTGTGTTTTGTGGTAACATGATAAAACTAGTATTGTCATGTGTAGATTTTGCGGGATCTGGGCTTGAATGAGAATATTATGCTGAATAATGGTTGATAAATTTGGATACTTCTGTGTATATTTGAATTCAGCATACTTGTTTCTGTAGTCCTCCTACATGTATCGATAGAAGTACAGAGTAGGAGAGAGGTTGGTTACTGACTTGTATTGTATCGGTAGTTCAATTTTAAGTATCGATAGTTCTGAATATAGAAGTACCAATAGATGGTTTACATGTATCGGTAGAAGTTGAAGGATAGAACTTCCTAGCTTTCTAGAGTTCTTAGTATCGATAGAAGCATGAGTAGTTTCGCTAGAAGAAGTCACCCTTGTATCGGTAGAAGCATCTCAACTACTGGTTAGAAACTGTAACTATTTTGAATTATTTTTTGACTTGACTTCTACCGATACTTGTCCAACAGGTACCGATAGAAGTCTCCAAAAATTGTGGAAATGACATTTTTGCCTAAATGAATTATGTTTTTATGTGGTTTGATATTTTATGTTATGGATGTTATATTAACCTTGTTAATTATATTAAATGAAGTATTTTTGGTAAATAATTCAACGTAAATGATCGAAAAGACCCTGAAACCCTAATCGATGATGATAATGGGTTTTGGGTGTTACAAAGAGTGAAACGAGGGCGTTTACTTCATGCACTTCGGCTACTCGTCTTCCTGAAGTTGTTTGATTTGTTGGACACTAGTAATTGTTATTGGCTATTCTCTCGATAATCTCGTAATCCTCATTATAAGACTTCGACAAGAGAGCACCATTAGCAAAAGTATCTACCACCAACCTTGTGTGTGCGTTGAGACCATTATAAAATGCTTCCAATTGGATACAATGTGGAATCCCATGGTGAGGGCACTTATGAAGTAGCTCTTTGAATCTTTCTCGTGCCTCGAACAAGGACTCATCATCCAATTGATAGAAAATAGTGATCTCGATTCGAAACTTAGCATTTTTGCTAGGTGGGAAATACTTTACCAAAAAGTGTTCAGTTAATTCATGCCAAGTTGAAATTGAATTGGGTGGAAACGAATTACGCCATGCTTGTGCTGGACCTCGCAATGAGTACAAAAAAAACTTCAATATAAATGTGTCTTCAGTTACACCAACCATTTTAAAGGAATCACTCAACTCCATGAATAATTGAAGGTGAATGTGACACCCCAAGCTCGACCGAGATGGATTGGCTCAAATTCGAAGCGTCACATTAGCCACCTAAGTGACTCTCCCACTAACAATCATACAAGACACACCCCAACCTTATAACACCTCGATCTTATCTAATTAATAGTTATTTATCATTTTACCATTTTGGTTAAACTAACCCGATTTTAGATCTAAACATTTACCGACCTTCTTTAGTGAATTTATGTAAGCCCTAAATATTTCAGCTTAATTTGAGTTTATTTACTATGTCTAGTTCAAGTTTTAACATTAAGAACTAAATTGCATCATTTTCAAACTATCAGTACTATACCCAAATATTAAATTTAGTGTGTTTCTAAAGTTTTTATAACAATTATGAGTCTAATCCTAAAATTTTACCAAGTTTCTTTATCATTTAAGGCCCTAATTAGACTTATCAAGTTTTAGGACTGATTTGTAATTCAAATGGATTAGAATACCAATTTAAAAAGATCAAAATTCAAACCCCCAAAAACCCACACGCCCGTGTCTCCAACCCACACACCCGTGTGTAACCCCTCACACGCCCATGTGGACAGGCACATGCCCGTGTGAAAACCACTGCAACTATTTTTGTGAAAACTTGTTTTTAAACCTGATTTTGCGTATTTTAATGGCCAATTGAACCTGATTTAGCTATGATTAATTACCATACATATTCATATGCCTTCAATTTAATTTATTAACACCAATTAAGCCTTAATTAAATTGTATTAAACAATCAATTTCATGCATATCACCCACCGATTAATTCAAACAAGTGGCGTACCTTAGTCGCTAGTAAACCACCTCATGGAAGCTTCATTTAAATAATTGTTAGTGTAAACATCATGCCTCACACATCGTGTTATCAATCACCATGTTATCAAGCAATGATACATCGTAAATTATTCAAAAATAAAACTCAAACATGCATATATGATATTATAAAACCATCCAAAATTAAAAAAGTCCAATGTGCAAGTCCAATTACAACCAAAATTAAACTAATTCTCCAAAACGTGTAATTAAATCTCTACCGAGCCTTAATCTCTTGGAACTCTCTTGCTTAGCTCCTTGGCTCCTCAATCCCGTCGGATATTTGCATGAATGTGAGGGTGTGAGCTTAAAAGGCCTAGTGAATGTTAATAAAAAGGACATGTAAATTAGTACCCAAATCATGCTTAAATCGAAGCTAATCAACTACCAATTTAAGTCACAATATCAGTCCATAACAGTTCAATGTCACATGCTTAACCATGTATCAAAAATCATAATTAATCATGCCATATACAATCATGGCTTAATCGAGTGATCATACATCGGATAAACAAATCTCCTTACTCCCAATCAGACTAAGAATCAGTCCCGGAGCAAGTGGGCCAAAGCCACACGCTCCCTTATATCGCCTCAAGTTAGTACCGTTGAGTGGAGACACAAGCTCAACACTCCCTTATCTACTTTAAATCAGTCCTCCTAGAGCCTGATTGCTCACAAAATAACATATCAATATGGTGAGTACTCAAAAATCCTATGGCATGCCAACTATATCCAATGGATCTACCATGCTATAATGCCAATATAATCAATCAATCATAACAAAATTTCAATCAATAATATGCTCAATTTAAAGTGTCAAAATGCATATGTGAATCATGTAACATAGCCATTTTAACATCAAATTAAATCAAGCGTACCAATTACCAATTATCAATGTTCATTTATCAATTGAAATATAAACATACCATTAACCAAAAAATCCATCAAACATTCTTAAATCATCATTATAATCAACCCAATCAAAGCACATAAAATAACTAGATGCTCACTTACCAACACCTAATAAAATTTTCATCACTTGGACATATTTCAATAATCTTGCAAAATCAATCAACCAAAACTTAATTAAATAATTGTAATCAGTAATTAATCATCTAATTAAGCATAAATGAGGGTCAATTTACCAATCGCCCTTAAATAACACTCACCACACAATCAATTCAACCAGAACCAAGTGATGGACCAAGCAAATCCAAGCTTTAATTTTGAATAGATTGATCCTCTTCAATATTCGGAGCTTCAATAGAGATAAAATAGAGATTACTACCTTTCAAAAGATATATAAAACACGAACTTTCATCAACTAGTCTACACGAATTTCTTTCACAAAGTTACCTTATTGGATTTGTAACATCAAGTCGAAAACTCGATTCCTCACAAAATTGATTACTCCAACCCTCCTAATCACTTTCAAACATCAATACTAGATGAAATAAACATATACTAAGCATAAATTTCACCTTGAAATCAATTTCACAAATCCGAAAAATCGATTCATGAAGATGATGAAATTCGAATTTCTTTAAATTACCTTACAAAACATGTTTAATCTTGATAAATAAGATAAAAAACCTTTTAATAGATCCATTTTGAGTTGGAACATCCATTGATTTGTGGATTTCCTCTCAAAATTCAAGATCCACCATTAAAGCACCTTAAGCTCTTGAAGAAGATGACATAGATAAAAAAACATGTAATTATCACTCAAATCATGTAAATATGTTTCTAAACATAATAAAAATAAGTTTAGAAATATTAATTACCTTTGATTCGTTCTATATCATTTGATTGAAAATCTTGATTTAAGAGTCTTGAGAAATTTCAAAATATTTTTGGCTACTTTTGTGAATAATTTCGGGTGAAAAGACAGAGTATTTTGAGAAGGAAATTTGTTGAATCTATTCTCTGATGATAAATCTTTAAAACCATGCAAACAAAACGAATTTTAAAGTTATCTAATCTGATGTTGATGGTGTGAAAAGTAGGCTAGATACATTGTTTTTAAAGTTGAAACAACCCTGCAGAAAATTTAAAAATTTGCCCAATGGCCACTCCCACATTTCCCTTACTTTACCATTTGATCCTTTCTCTCCAAAATTATGAATTTAGAGGTTTATTTGCCAAATAAATACTCCAAAATTTCCCTTATTTTAAAATTAAATCCAATTTAAATCAAATTAACCCCTAATAATTTTTTAAAAAATTTTTTTTCGACCCAATTTAATCATTTTCACTAATAATTATTTCATTACTTTAAAATTAATTTTTCAAAAATATTTTTATATTTTTTCGAATTATTGTTTAATCAATTTTAGATGAAATTGACCTCTTAAATTAAATTAAAAATTACTATTAACCCGATAAATTCTTAAATTGACACTCGAAACCCAAAAAATATACCCAAAACTACTAGACCCAATTTAAGGATATTACAGCTCTCCCCCTCTAAAAAAAATTTCGTCCTCAAAATTTTACCTAAATCGAACAGGTACGAAAACTGACGTTTCATCACATCTTCCGATTACCAGGTGCCTTCCTCAGTTTTGTGGTTGCGCCACAAAATATTCACCAATGGAATTGTTCTATTACATAAAACCTTGACCTCACGATATAGGATCGTAATCAGTTCCTCCTCATATGAAAGAGCAGACCTAACCTCAATCTCCTCAACCGGCGCAACGTGAGAAGGATCAAATTGGTACTTCCATCCAGCTCAGGTGACAACAACAAACGATAAGCAACTGATCCAATCCTCTCGGCAACCTCACAAGGGAGAATAAATCTCGGACTGAGCTTACCTTTCTGCCCGAACCTTAGAACTTTCTTCCACGGTGAAACCTTCAAGAAGACCTTATTCTAGACCTCATCCTTGATGTCTCGACGTCTTAGGTTAGCGTAAGACTTCTGCCAATCAGAAGTAGCTTTTAACCGATCGCAAACAAGTCTCGCCTTATCCTCAACTTCTCGAACCAACTCCGGACCCAAGCACCTCTTCTCCCCCATATCGGACCAACATAGAGGAGTCCTACATCTCCAACCATACAAAGCCTCGAATGGTGCCATTTGAATTCTCTTATGGAAGATATTATTATAAGCAAACTTGGCTAACGGCAAGTGACGATCCCAACTAACTCCAAAGTCGATAACACAAGTACGGAGCATGTCCTTTAGAACCTGAATCACCCTTTTGGATTGTCCATTAGACTGTGGATGATAAGCTAGACTAAAATGAAGCTTCGAACTCAAAACTTCATGCAACGCCTTCTAGAATCTCGAAGTAAACCGCGGATCTCGGTCTGATATAATCAAAATAGGAACTCCATGAAAACAAACAATCTCTTAGATATAGAGCTCAACTAACTATTGCAAACTAAACGTTGTATGTACCCGCAAAAAATGAGCCGACTTCGAAAATCTTTCCACAATCACCCAAATCAAATCCTTACGAGTCAAAGTCAAAGGCAAACTCGAAACAAAGTCCATCGTAATTCGCTCCCATTTCCACTTAGGAATCTGAATAGGCTGAATCAAACCAGACGGACGCTGATGCTTGACTTTCACTCTCTTAAAAATAAAACATCTCGGAACAAAGTCGGCAACATCCTTCTTCAACTCAGGCCACCAATACAGAACCCGAAGATCTTGATACATATTGTTCCTACTGGGATGCACAGCATAAGGATTGCTATGTGCCTCGGTAAGAATCAAGCGCCTCAGATCCTAATCCTCCAGAACACACGAATGACCTCAAAAACATAGAACACCATCAAATTTAAGATTAAAATCTCCTTGAACTCCCGACTCTACCTGATGAATCCGACAGGTCAAACTCTCATCAAAAGGCCGACGCTCATAAATCTGCTATGAAAGAACCGACCTCACCTTAAGTTTAACCAACAGGCCACCATCCTCTGAAATAGATAGCCTCACAAACATAGCCCTCAAATTGACCAAAGACTTGTGACTTAGAGCATCTGCGACGACATTTGTTTTACCTGGATGGAACTTAACCACACAATCATAGTCCTTCATTAACTTGATCCAAAGTCTCTATCTCAAGTTCAATTCCTTTTGGGTTAGGAGATACTTAAGACTCTTGTGATTGGTGCAAATCAAACACCTCTAATAGAGCAGATAGTGATGCCAAATCTTGAGCGCGAAGACTACGACAGCCAACTCCAAATCATGATTTGGATAGTTACACTCATATGGCCTCAACTGCCTCGACACATAAGCAACTACCCTACCCTACCCTCCTACATCAACACACGACCTAAACCCTATAAGAAGCTTCACTGCAGATGACATACTCCTTATCGAATTTCGACTGTGTTAACACAGGTGCTTTGGTTAAAATCGACTTCAGCTTCTCGAAACACTTCTGCCTCTCATCAGTTCACTTAATGGTAGTGTTTTTCTGAAGCAACTTTGTCAAAGGAGCAGCAATGCTCAAAAACCCCTCGACAAAGCGACGGTAATAACTAGTTAACCCTAGAAAACTCAAGATCTCAGAAACAGACATCGGTGGCTTCCAATCCAAAATCGCTTTAACTTTCTTCGGATAAACCCAAATACACTCAGCTGAAATGACATGACCCAAAAACACCATCTCCCAAAGCCAAAACTCGTACTTACTCAACTTCGCATACAACTGCTTCTCCCATAAAACTTGCAAAACTACCCTCAAGTGCTCATCGTGCTTACCTTCAGATCGGAATACACCAATATATCGTCTATGAAGACCACCACGAATTGATCTAAGTAGGAGCGAAAAACTCAGTTCATCATATCCATAAATACGGTAGGTGCATTCGTCAATCCAAATGGCATGACAAGAAATTCATAGTGACCATGCCGAGTCCTAAAAGCAGTCTTCATCACATTCGAATCCTTAACCTTCAACTGGTATACCTAGATCGTAGATCAATCTTCGAGAAAATTGAAGTTCCCTGAAACTGATAAAAAAGATCATCAATCGTTTCCAAACTCGACTTCTCTATCCGACGGTAAACCAGGCAACTCCTTAGGAAGCACATTCGAAAAATCATAAATAGCCTGAATCTCATCCAACCTCATCTTCCTACTATCAACATTCAGGACATAGGCTAGATAAGCTTCGCAACTTTTCGGGACCAACTTCTCAGCACGGAGCGAAGATACCATATTCGACAACAACTCAAACTTCTCTCCCACAACAACCACTTCGGAACCACCAGTACCATAAAAAGTCACCAACTTTACCTTGTAATCCACCTTCGCCCGATGCTCAGACAACCAATCCATGCCAAGAATGATGTCAAAACCCTAAAACAATAACTCAAGTAGATCAACCAAATACACTTATCCCTAAATCATTAAAAGACAACGTCGATTACCCTATCCACCACTACATTATCACCTAGAGGGCTCTTAACTGTAACACTCGAACTAGAAGTCTCTACAGTAATCCCTAACTTTCTAGCTACGCCTCTTAAAATTAAATGGTCTCGTCGCACCAAAATCAACTAAAGCTAGAACCGAAAAAGACTATAGTGTGAAGGTACGTGTGATAACATTAGTGGCCTCTCTAGTCTGGGGCTCCCTCATTGCATTAACTCTGGCTGGACCACCATTACCACCTTAAACAGTACCACATTGACCAACACCTCTACCACCATCACTTCTGTTATAGCCTCTACCTCGAGCCGAAGTAGGTGCAGCAATAACAACAGGCTGATCGCGAACAAAAGTGCTCTCCTCGGGCAGTCGATAACTCGATGCTCCATCGAACAAATGCCCGTGTGTAACCCCTTACTCGCCCATGTGAAAACCACTGCACCTATTTTTTTGAAAAACTCATTTTTAAACTCGATTTTGCGTATTTTAATGGTCTATGTTGAATGTGAATGTTGTTCAGTCCTCTTCCTTGGTTACTCCAAGAGAAGTTTGGATAGTTTCGCCACGAAGGGCCATAGAAGTTGGACCATTGTCCTTGTCCACTTCTATTTTTGTGTTGATTCCCTCCACAATAGATAGACTTAAGATTTGTTGGACAATTCTCTACAGAATGATTGTCCCCACAATATACATAGGAAACAATATCAAATTGACTTAGTGGCTGAGCTGCAACATGATTAAAATCGTTAGTAGAAAACTGTTTCAACATTGAAGAGATTGAGGATACTTGAGTTAAGAGTGAAGCGAGGGCGTCTACTTCATGCACTTTGGCTACTCGTCTTCTTGAAGTTGTTTGATTTGTGGGACACTGGTAATTGTTATTGGCTATTCTCTCGATAATCTCGTAAGCCTCATTATAAGACTTCCTCAAGAGAGCACCATCCGTAGAAGCATCTACCATCAACCTTGTGTGAGCGTTGAGACCATTATAAAATGTCTCCAATTGGATGTAATATGGAATCCATGGTGAGGGCACTTATGAAGTAGCTCTTTGAATCTTTCTCACGCCTCAAACAAGGACTCATCATCAAATTGATAGAAAGTAGTGATCTCGATTCGAAACTTAGATTTTTTGCTAGGTGGGAAATACTTTACCAGAAAGCATTCCGTTAATTCATGCCAAGTTGAATTTGAATTTGGTGGCAACGAATTAAGCCATGCTTGTGCTCGATCAATTAATGATTACAAAAACAACTTCAATATCAATGTGTCTTTAGTTACACCAACCATTTTAAAGGAATCACTCAACTCCATGAATAATCGAAGGTGAATGTGACTCCCTAAACCTGACTGGGACAGACTGGCCCAAATTCGAAGCGTTACATTAGCCACCTAAGTAACTCTCTGGTTAACAATCATCCAAGACACACCCCAACCTTATAACACCTCGATCTTATCTAATTAATAATTATTTATTAATGCAGAAGCAATTTGTGAACCAATTTTAATATTTTTATATGTAATTTAATCTAAGGGCATTTTTGTCATTTTACCATTTTGGTTAAACTAACCTGATTTTAGATCTAAACATTTACCGACCTTCTTTTAGTCAATTTATGTAAGCCCTAAATATTTTAGCTTAATCTGAGTTTATTTACTATGTCTAATTCAAGTTTTAACATTAAGGACTAAATCGTATCATTTTCAAACCATCAGTACTATACTCGAATATCAAATTTAGTGTGTTTCTAAAATATTTTAGCAATTACGAGTCTAATCCTAAAAGTTTACCAAGTTTCCTTATCATTTAAGGCCCTAATTAGACTTATCAAGTTTCAGGACTAATTTGTAATTCAAACGGATTAGAATACTTATTTTAAAAGACCAAAATTCAAACCCCAAAAACCCAATTGCCTATTGAAAACCATTGCCCCTATTTTTGTGAAAAACTCATTTTAAACCCGATTTTGCGTATTTAATGGCCAATTGAACTTGATTTAGCTATGATTAAATACCATACATATTCATACACCATCAATTGAATTTATTAACACCAATTAAGCCTCAATTAAATAGTATTAAATAATCAATTACATGCATATCACCACCAATTAATTCCAACAAGTGGCGTGCCTTAGTCGCTAGTAAACCACTCCATGGAAACTTCATTTAAACAATTGTTAGTGTAAACATCATGCCTCACACACCGTGTTATCAAGCAACAATACAATGTAAATTATTCAATAATAAAACTCAAACATGCATATATAATATTATAAAAACGTGCAAAATTAAAAATGTCCAATGTCCAAGTCCAATTGCAACCAAAATTAAACTAAGTCCCGAGAGTTCCACAATGCCCGATTACAGTCTTTAAAACATGTAACTAAATCTCTACCGAGCCTTAATCTCTTGGAACTCTCTTGCTCGGCTCTTCAGCTCCTCAATCTCGTCGGATATTTGCACGAATGTGAGGTTGTGAGCTTAAAAAGCCTAGTGAATGTTAATAAAAACGACTAGTAAATTAGCACCCAAATCATGCTTAAATTGAAGCCAATCAACTACAATTTTCAGTCACAGTATCAGTCCATAATAGTTTAATGTCATATGCTTAACCCTGTATCAAAAATCATAATTAATCATGGCATAGAACCATAAATTTAACATGTAACATTTCTTGCATTTATATTGTCATATACAATCATGGCATAATCGGGTGATCATACATCGAATAAATAGATTTCCTTACTCCTAATCAAAATCAGAATTAGTCCCAAATTGAGTGGGCCAAAGCCACACACTCCCTTATATCGCCTTAAATCAGTCCTATTGAGTGGAGACAAAAGCTCAACACTCCCTTATCTACTCCAAATCAGTTCTTCTAGAGCCTCATTGCTCACAAATAACATGTCAATATGGTGAGTACTCACAAATCCTATGACATGCCAACTATATCTAATGGATCCACAATTCCATAATGCCAATATAATCAATCAATCAATCATAATATAATTTTAGTCAATAATGTGCTCAATTTAAAGTGTCAAAATGCATATGTGAATAATGTAACATAGTCATTTTAACATCAAATTAAATCAAGCGTACCAATTACCAATTATCAATGTTCATTTATCAATTGAAATATCAACATACCATGAACCAAAAACTCCAGCATACATGCTTAAATCATCATTATAATCAATCCAATCAAAGCACATAAAATCATTAGATGCTCACTTACCAACACCTAATAAAATTTTCATCACTTGGACAAATATCAATAATCTTGCAAACTTAACCAAACAAAACTTAATTAAATATTTGTAATCAATAATTAATCATCTAATTAAGCATAAATAAGAGTCAATTTACCAATCGCCCTTTAATAACACTCACCACACAATCAATTCAACCACAACCAAGTGATCAACCAAGCAAATCCAAGCTTCAATTTCGATTAGCTTGATCCTCTTCAAGATTTGGAGCTTCAACAGAGATAAAATAGAGATTACCTCCTTTAAAAAGATATATTAAATATGAATTTTCATAAACTAATCTACACGAATTTCTCTCACAAAGTTACCTTACTGGATTTGCAACATCAAGTTGAAAACTTGATTCCGTACAAAATCGATCACTACAGCCCTCCTAATCACTTTCAAACATCAATACTAGACCAAATAAACATATACTAAGTATAAATTTCACCTTTAAATCAATTTCACAAAAATTCGAAAAATCGGTTCATGAAGATGATGAAATTCGAATTTCTTTAAATTACCTTACAAAACATGTTTAATCTTGATAAATAAGATCAAAAAACTTTTAATAAATCCATTTTGAGTTGGAACATCCATTGATTTGTGGATTTCCTCTCAAAATTCAAGATCCACCATTAAAGCACCTTAAGCTCTTGAAGAAGATGACATAGATAAAAAAAACATGTAATTATCACTCAAATCATGTAAATATGTTTCTAAATACAATAAAAATAAGTTTAGAAATAGTAATTACCTTTGATTCGTTCTAAATCCTTTGATTGAAAATATTGATTCAAGCATCTTGAGAAATTTCAGAATATTTTTGGTTACTTTTGTGAATAATTTCGGGTGAAAAGAGAGTATTTGAGAAGCAAATTTGTTGAATCTATTCTCTGATGATAGATCTTTTAAACTATGCAAAAAAAAAAAATTTAAAGCTCTCTAATCTGATGTAGAGGGTGTGAAAAATAGGTTAGATATATTGTTTTTAAAGTTAAAACAACCCACCAGAAAATTTAAAAATTAAAAAATTTGTCCAATGACCACTCTCACATTTCCCTTACTTTACCATTTGATCATTTCCCTCCAAAATTTCGAATTTAGAGGTTTATTTTCCAAATAAATACTCTAAAATTTCCCTTATTTTACAATTAAATCTAATTTAATTAATATTTAAATTTAAGTCAAATTAACTCCCAATAAAAATTATTTTAAAATTTTTTTTCAACCCAAATTAATTATTGTCACTAATAATTATTTAATTACTATAAAATTAAAATTTAAAAAATATTTTTATATTTTTTTTCCAGATTTAATCAATTTTAGATGAAATTGACCTCCTAAATTAAATTAAAAATTACTATTAACCCGATAAATTCGCAAATTGACACTCAAAAGCCGAAAAATATACCCAAAACTACTAAATCCGATTTAAGGATATTACAATGAAGGTGTGGATCTTTCGTGGCCATTCCATTAAATTGGCTCAAGGTTTGAAGCATTTGGAGCATCACTAGTTTCAATTCAAACTGCGGTGCCTCGATCTTTAGTCTCCTAATTCTCGGATTCAGTTCATTAAAAGTGGCACATCATACTACCTTATAGCACGATCTTTATCATCAGCATTAAGGATTGGATCACGATCATTAGCGGCTCCATTCCATTGAACATCATTTTGATTCTCAAAGTCCATTTTTGTAGCTTGTTTCTAGGCTAATCTTTCTCGTCTTCTTTGTCTAAATGCTCGCTCAATTTTAGGGTCGATAGGTAGTAAATCGATGATTCGATCAATACCCATAACCACATGAGAAGACAATAAAATAAAAAATTTAAAGAATTAGTTAGCAAATAAAAATAAAAAAAATAGTTAAATAAAATAAAATAAAATAAAAACAAATTGCAAAAAATAATTTCACAAAAATGATTAAGGCATCAGTCCCCGGCAATGACGCCAAAAACTTGTAATGCGTAAGTTTGTGCAAGTGTACACAATTGTTATCAAGTAATAAGTAAAATAGTTATCGTCTCCACATGGACTATATATGTTAATTAATATTTTATACAATTAAAGTTAAAAACTTGGTAATAAAAACACAATATTTTTTAGAGAGTTCTTAATTAAAATTAAATAAAGGTAACTAGATGCAATTGATCTCTATGTAATTTAAACCTAAATATGCAAATTATCTAAATGAATGAATGATTTTAGTAGCAGAAAATGCAATCTCAACAATCAATAACATGCATAGGCTAGGACAATGACATTTATCAACTTAATTCATTCTTATCATGCTTAACAGTGTTTGGAAAACATTTCATGGCAACCGATCTTTCATAAGTTTGAAAACCAAATTAAGTCCTTTCAGAATCTTTTACTGAGTGAAACATGCATTTTACTGATCATATTAGACTAAGGGTTTCTTAGTATTCATGTGAAGTAACAGGTACATGTTAGGTTTGAAACAATTTAATCACATAAATCTAAAAACTATGCAAGATAATAGAGCTCATTAAAGTTATTATGAACCTTCAATTTAATCGGGCTACGATCTAAATTAAGCATGCATTTTTCAATTATTGTGTCCATTAGTTGTTGTCTGGTTAGGATCGCTTTACTAATTCTAATGCGTCCAATCATGAATGAATGAAATACATACTTGAATTTAATTGAAAATATGGATTATTGAGGCACAAACACCATAAGCATGATTCAAACGATTTTTATTAAATTAATGCAATCATCCTAGCTTAAACAAAAATTAAGCTACCATTGTTGATGATAAGATCAAATAACACATTGCAAACATGATCAAATTAAATAACAAGAAGGGAAAGAATAAACTTTATCGAAGTGACCTAGAAAATATGGCCGGATCCAAAGGGTCACAGTTGTAATTTCTCCCTTGAAGAAACCACTTAAAACATAAATACATTATAATTTACAATAAAGAAATCAGTAAAATTAATCAACTTATTTTTTTTTGTAATGAATCTCAAAAGTTTATAAGTTCAAACGTAATAATGTTTATTAAAATAATTTAATAAAATAACTAAATCAAATCTATAGATGTTAGAAAAAATAAATCCAAAATATCTAAATTCCCAAGTTTAAATTTAAATCACAATCCCAAATATTATGATAATATAACAGTCTGAAAAACCCAAAATAGCTCATACTGATTGATAAAACAGAAGTATATAAAACCGAGAGATCCTCTGAGTACCAAGTCGCCTATGTCTAATAATATATGTAAGAGGAACTAAGGGAGAATGAGATAAAAAGCCCAGTGTGTCTTTATAGTGCAAGAAAACACAATCACAATATCACGATAATTTTCTCAAAACATTTAAGTAAGCACACAAATGTCACAACTCAGATGTAAATAAATCACATACACAATGCAATGCACCCAATCTCCAGCATACCAACACAGTGGAGAGGTTCCCCAGGATCCCTCCCTTTCCAATTGTCACTAATAACATTGGTTTTAGTATCAGCCGTTTGAAGGGGTTATAACTACGTCTTCCATTGTACAACCCAACCCATGAACACATAATAGTATGATGTACACATATCGCAGTCTCAACATAATCTCATGATATTAAATCAAGATTCACAGTTTTAATATGAAAATCAAATCATTCACAGTCTGTTAGATATGCATGAAACATCAACATGCTATCACTCAACATATAAAAATCACATAAGGTGTGGAACACCATCTCACAACAACATATGTCACAAAAAAAACACACAACAGTATGTAGCACAGACAGAGACATACAAAATATATGTAGCACAGATAGAGACATACCTCTAGCGGTAGAAGCTCTAACATCGTGGGGAACTGATAGCATTAGAAATGACCATTAAATTCTCCCTAATTAGAGTATAATTTGTTCCCTTTTGTATTATATTTAGCATACATTTTCAGCATTTTATACTTAGTACTTGCATTTTCTAAATTAGTGTTGTATGGTTCTATTTTCTTTCATTTTATTCCATTTCTGCTACTAATGTCACTGTATTTAGTATCAGTTTTTAAGTCTAAAGATGTCAGTGCAGGAATCCATCTTAGAAGATCGAAGCAGGAAAACATTCAAAGCTATGTCCACAAGTTCGATATGGAATTGCACCCAAATATGTCACCGCATGAACACTTCCATATTGCATTAAGAACTTTACGCTGCTAACATATCCAGAAGCACCAGCAGAAGAAAATGTCAAGTTGTCGCAGCGAATAAAAATATAAATTTGTGTCCAGTAATGTCGCGACAACCTGCAACTGCTTAATGCATAAACCAGATCTACATGAGTGTATAGCTGGAGTAACTAACTTGTATAGCTACAAGGAAGTTAGATCTGGGAAGAGGAGGATACCTATACTAGCTGGTGAAGATAAATAGAGGAGAGAGAGAGAAGATCGGGGAGGAGAAATGGGTGAAGAAATTAATTCCATATTTTTTATTCTTCTTCAAGTGAGCTACCATGGAAGCTTAATTTTTTTGGAGGGTGATCTTATGCGATGAGAAGGTAACTACTTCTGATGAGAAGTGATCTAAGTGTGACGCAAGAGGAGCAATTACGAAAGGATTCTAGTAGGCTAGGAATAGAATGCTTCAATTTCTTCTTTAATTCCTCTTGAATGTTGATAAATTCTGTTGATTTTAATTGTGTATGAAAGTACCTATTAATGTTAGATCTATTTTAATATCTACTCAACTCTTCTTATTTGTTTATCTTGGATTTAACTGTTTTGACCACGAAAGTGCGATTGTAGTCACAGACACTGGAAGGTGTAGTGACAAAGTTAAATCAACAAGTAAGACAACGGAAGTTGCTTGAGGCAAGAAGGAATTCTGGCCACTTGTTTCAATTACAAAGCATTGCTAGCACTGGAAGGTGTGATTATTATGAGTGTTTGGGTCATTGCTAAACAGAGAAGTTGAAAGTAGTGAAATCTCATTAGAACTTAATTGTGACGACAATTTATCTATCAGTTACCTTCTAGTCACATTTAGTATTTGCCAACTTGCCAAGTTAGGGATCCCCCCATTCCCATAATTGTTTACTTCTTAAATTGTCTCAAGTTACATTTACAAAACATCTTCAGACATTCATTCATTCATCTTTTATTAAATTTTGCTCTGACAATCTGTATTACAGTTTATAATATTTACGTTGACAGTTCTAACTCTTTCTTTGTGCAGTATTGACTTAGTTGCAATAACATTACTTTTGACAAATTCTTCTTATTTTAACTGCTTTTGCTTCGACAAATTTAAGCAACAAGAACACCATCCTCGTGAGATCGATATCCAACAGATTCACATCTATCTATTATACTTGCATCGATAGTGTCTGCTTACGCATTATTGCTGTGACGTTTATAGCGCAATCAAGTTTTGGCGTCGTTGCCGGGGACGGTGTTTGTTTGATGTTTATTTTTGTAGTTGAAATTATTCTTTATTTCTTGACTTTTATTTGTTACTAACCTGTTTGATTTCTTTTGTTGGTTCTTTTCAATTCGTTTAGGTGTTTTATGTCAACAAGGAGAAATCCTAACAATATTGTCAATTTCGATCCAGAAATTGAAAGAACTATTCGGAGGAAGAGACAAGAGCAAAGAAAAATGGTTGGAAATAATAACGATATACCACCGTTGCTACCACAAAATCCTGTTCCTCTAGTGCAGTCACAAAACTTTAACAATGTACTGCCGCCACAAGAGGAACAAGTGCAAAACAAGACAATTAGAGACTTTGTTGTTCCTATACTTGACGATCTGCAGTCAAGGGTTGTTAGACCGGCAATACAAGCTGGAAATGTTGAATTAAAATCGGTGATGCTTCAGATGTTGAATTCGAATAGGCAATATGCTGGTTTGCCTCATGAAGATGCGAGGGAGTATCTCAAATCTTCTTTTGTTAATATGTGCTTCTTTCAGTCACATGGTCCTCCTAATGACGCCTTGAAAATGCAGTTGTTTCATTATTCTTTGCAAGGAAGGGCACGTACATGGTTCCTCGATTTACCTATTGGATCCATTACATCATGGAATGCGTTAGGAACTCAGCTTGTTTTGTGATTCAATCCACCCATAATGAATGCTAGACTGCAGAACGATATAATTGCTTACCATCAGTTGGATGATGAGAACCTGCACACTACATTAGAGCGTTACAAAACTTTGCTTCGACGTTGCCCCATGTACAAAATTCAACAGGAGACACAGATTGAAATCTTCTACAATGGATTAAATGCGTAGACAAGAAATCTTGTCGACGCATCTGCAAACGGTCCTTTGTTAGATTGCACCTATGATGAAGTCGTGCAAATCTTGGAGAGAATTGTGGAAAATGATTATCAGTGCCTGATTTATCGATCTACTCAAGTGAAAACAAATCCTAAAGTTATTGAGCTAGATGCTATTTCATCTCTAAGTGCACAAGTATCCTTACTGGTGAACATGATTAAGAACATGAAGGGAACGAGTGATGTTGCCGCTATTCAAGTAGCCCAGCAAATGGATGTCCCAACATTTTGTTGTGAAATTTGCGGTGACAATCATAGCTATGAGGATTGTCCACAGCATGCTGAGAATGCATTCTATGTCGATAATATCAAACGAAATTCATATGGTAATTCGTATAATAGTTCAACTAGGACTCAACAACATTGGGGGAATCAGAATACGTCTACATTTAGATATGGAAATTCCTCTAGTCAAGGGAATTTTCGACAAGGGAGTTACAACCATCAACAGTAGAATTACAATCATAATCCTCAAGTACATTCACATCCTGATAAAATGCAGTCACATAATCAGATGCAACCACATGCTCGCATGCAGCCACAGTAGACTGCAATGCCAAATATACAAAGACAGCATCAACAATAGCAACAGCAGTACTCTCAACAAAGATCAGATCCATTAGCTACTCTTGAAGCTTTTATACGTGAGAATATTACCAGAACTGAAGCTATTGTCTAAGGAAATTCTTCTTTCATCCGTGCGTTGGAAGCACAACTAGAACAGATGGCTTCTAATATGAGCACAAGACCACCAGATGCTTTGCCTAGTGACACTGAAAATCCAAATCAGAAGGGGAAGGAGCATTGTAAGGCTATTACTTTACGAAGTGGAAAGCAAACTGTCGAACAAAGCAGTAACTCTAATGCAGTACCTGTCGACGCAAATGTAACAAAGCAACAGGGAGAAGTTGTATCTAAAGAAGAAGCAGTCGAAATAAATGAAGAAGAAGCACCAGTAATCACACCTATACCTACCATTTGACCTACGAAGTTGTCGGCACAACTATCAATGTTAATATACCTTTTCCATCTCCATAGAGATTCAAGGAGAAAGAACATGACGGAGAGTATCAAAGGTTTGTATCTACTTTGAAACAATTACATATTAATATACCTCTTGTTGATGCTCTTGTGCAGATTCCCAGCTATGGGAAATTTATGAAGGAGCTCTTATCAAGAAAGAAAAAGCTATCCGATATCGAGACAATTGCACTCACAGAAGGGTGCAACGCTGTACTGACAAATAAATTGCCACCTAAGATGAAAGATCTTGGTAGTTTCACAATTCCATGCTCCATTGGAAACAATTATTTAGGAAAGGCTCTATCTGATCTAGGAGCTAGCATCAACCTTATGCCATTGTTAACATTCAGAAAATTAGGAATTGGTCATATGAAGCCCACTGCGATGACATTACAACTTGCGGACAGATCGTTAGCGCAACCTGAAGGGAAAATAAAAGATGTGCTCGTCCAAGTTGATAAGTTTGTGTTCTCAGCAGATTTCATCATACTATATTGTGAAGCCGATAAGGAGGTACCCATTATTTTGAGATGCACATTTCTTACAACGGGGCGTATTCTTATAGATGTTTTCAAGGGCGAGTTGATCATGCGACATAATGATGAACATGTTACTTTTAGTGTTTTTGAAGCAACTCCTTCTAGGAGTAAGGGAACAATGTCACCACATTGATGTTCTGGATGAGTTAATTATGGAGGAATTTCATGAACGTAGTTCAGTAGTGATAGAGGAATATGCAGTGACATCTAGAGACAAATTCCCACCTGAGTGTGACGACAAGGTTAAGGCTAATGTTTGTGAGCTCAAACATGGTTACAAATGGAATCTTTGGATCTAACGAATAGGACAATTCCTATTTTCAAACCATTGGTTGAAGAAGCTTCGACACTGGAGTTCAAACCATTGCCAACGCATCTGAAATATGTTTTCCTTGGTGACAATGATACATTGCCAGTAATTGTTAGCGCAAGTCTCAACGCAAGTCAAGAAGAGAAGTTAATTGGAATATTGAAGCAGCATAAGAGAGCCATCGCCTAGAGTATTACGGATATCAGAGGCATTAGTCCCTCTTTTTTCATGCATAAAATTGGGCTGAAAGCAACGTCGATTGAACGAGAAAATGAAAGAAGTTGTGAAGAAAGAAATCATTAAATGGTTGGATGCAGGCATAATCTATTCAATCTCGGACAGTACATGGGTGAGCTCAGTCCAATGTGTGCCAAAGAAGAGCGCATCACGGTGGTAAGAAATGATAAAAATGAACTAATCCCTACTCGCATTGCTACAGGTTGGCGAGTGTGCATGGATCATCATCATTTAAATGCTACCACAAAGAAGGATCACTTCCTACTTCCATTCATTGATCAAATGCTGGATAGGTTAGCTGGTAAGGCCTATTACTGTTTTCTTGATGGATACTCTAGTTACAACCAGATAGCAATCGCGTAGGAGGATCAAGCAAAGACAACTTTTACCTACCCATTTTGAACCTTTGCTTTCCGCCGAATGTCATTTGGTTTATGCAATGCACCAGCGACATTTCAGAGGTGCATGATGGTCATCTTCTCAAAATGATCGAGGATTTGTTGGAGGTATTGATGGATGATTTCTCTATTTATTGTCACAATTTTGATAAATGCGCTGACAATTTAGCGAAAGTATTAAAGCGATGAGAGGGCACCAATCTCGTGCTTAATTGGGAAAAATGTCATTTCATGGCAACCGAAGGTATTGTCCTTAGCCATCGTATTTCTTGTCAGGGCATTAAACTTGATAAGGCAAAGGTAGAAATCATTGAAAAATTACCTCCACATACCAACGTAAAGGGAATAAGGATTTTTCTCGGCCATGCCAGATATTATCGTCGTTTCATCGAGATTTATCCAAAATAACTAAACCTCTCTGCTCCTTGCTGGAGCAAGATAAAAAATTCTTGTTCGATGATGCTTGTTTGGAAGTGTTCGTTAAAATTAAGCAGCAGCTAGTGCAAGCACCTATTGTCGTCGCACCGGATGGGTCTTAACCATTTAAAGTGATATATGATGCAAGCAACTATGCCGTTGGTGTTGTACTTGAACAACACAAAGATAAGGTATTTCATACAATATATTATGCTAGCAAAACTTTAACTGAAGCACAGTTAAATTGTACAACTACAGAGAAAGAATTGCTAGTAGTAGTTTTTGCATTTGACAAGTTCCGCTCGTATCTTGTCGGCGCAAAAATTACAGTTTATATTGATCATTCTACTTTGAGGTACGCCAAACCTAGGCTAATTAGATGGATCCTATTATTACAAGAATTTGATATTGAGATTAAAGACAGAAAAGGATCGGAGAATCAAGTAGCAGACCACTTATCTCGACTTGAATCTAAAAGTAAAGATGGGAATGAATCACAAATTATCGACACATTTCCAGACGAGAAGCTATTCTTTGTCGACACATCTCCATGGTATGCAGATGTAGTCAATTACTTAGTCTGTGGGAAGCTACCACTGAATGCGACTGGTTACCGAAAGGTTAGATTTCTTCGAGATGCTGCGAAGTACCATTGGAATGAGACATACTTGTTCAAGGTATGCGCTGACAATATTATCCATCGCTGCGTTCCTGAGGAAGAAATGCTGTCTATCCTGAAGCATTGCCATGATGCTCCTTATAGAGGTCATTTTGGTGGTGATAAGATTGCTACAAAGGTGCTTCAGTTAGGATTTTATTGGCCGACATTGTTTCGAGATGCCTACAACTTTTCTCATTATTATGATAAATGTCAGTGCACCAGATCAATATCTCGACGTAACGTGATCCTATAATTGCCTATAATGGAAGTTGAGCTCTTCAATGTTTGGGGTATGGATTTCATGGGACCATTTCCCAATTCTTTTGGAAATATATACATTTTGGTCGCTGTTGACTATGTTTCAAAGTGGATCGAAGCAATAGCTGTTCTAAAGGATGATGCGTGGATAGTGTTGAAATTTTTTTCACACATATATTCTTACACGGTTCTGCACACCTCGAGCTTTAATAAGTGATAAGGAACTCACTTCTATTGTAATCAAGTGGCGACAGCTTTAAAATGTTATAGTATGAAGCATCTCATGGCAACCACATATTATCCACAGTCAAATGGCCAAAGTGAAGTGTTCAATTGGCAAATCAAAAGTATCCTTGAAAAGGTGATCAATCCATTTAGACGTGATTGGCCTTCAAGGTTAAATGATGCATTTTTGGCACTTCGTTCAGCTTACAAAACACTATTAGGGATGTCGCCATATCAGTTAGTTTTTTTGTAAATGTTGTCATTTGCCCGTAGAACTTGAACATAAGGCCATGTGAGCAATTAAGCAAGTGAACATGGATTATGATGCTGCTAGGTAGAAGAGATTGTTGAACATTTTAGAGCTAGAAGAAATTTGACGCAACGTATAAGAAAATGCTGCCATATACAAGGAAAAAACTAAGAGATCGCATGACAACATCATTTTGCTGCACAATTTTCTACTGGTCAGTTAGTGCTTTTATTTAATTCATGTTTAAAACTGCATCTAGGTAAGATTGCGCTCTAGATGGTTAGGCCCTTTCGAAGTTGTCGAAGCATTTCCTCATGGTGCGGTGAAAATTAAAGATTTAAACGATGGACACCAATTCAAAGTAAATGGCCAATGATTAAAGCACTATCTTAGCCCGGACACCAATGAACAAGACGAGACCATTAACCTTGTCACATTTTCTTAAAATGTCCCTGCAATTTTTCTATTTCTTTTTAGTATTTTATTTTCCTATTAATTTGTTTCTTTAGTTTTCTGTAGGAATAAAAGCTATCCTTTTTGTCGACGGACAGAAGAACACAACTTGTCGACGCATTCAATTGCTGACTCATCAAAGCATTTCGAGAAAGAATCATGTCAATTGATTCGCCTTTTTCCCCAACCGTTGGATCAATTCAAAAAAAGGACAATTCGTGCCCTCACATTTATTGGATGTAGACATAGTGTCCTCTCTCGACAGTGGCAATCATCACGCCTTTTCACCTTCATCTTTTATAAATTACCCTATTCTACCGACAGTGCTCTTCATGCTCACATCCGCCATTGTTATTGTAATTTTTCCTTTTCTTTAACTTACAATTTTTCACTTCCTTCTCTCATTTAGCTATGGCCAGAACTTGTGGTTCCAAAACTCCTTTGAGACAAGTCACTGAATCATCGGCGTCGATGGTTCGTAACACCGACCAACCACTACCCAAAGAACCCATCCTTTTCTTAACTAAAGCGGCCAAAGATCGTTTTCATGAAGTGATGCTAAAGCGAAACTGCCATCCTGAACAGGGATTCCAATTGTCCTCACTACTGACACTGGGGAAACAAGTGGCCAGAACGATTTCGCGATTGGGATGGGAGAAGTTCTGTGATCATCCGACAGGATATTCCCCTTCCCTGGTAAGAGAGTTTTATTCTAATCTAGTTGACCAGGAGTAAGAGTTCATCTTTGTCCGTGAGGGACTGGTACCATGGGGCGCTAATCACATAAATGCCCTCTACAACATTGCTGAGGGAGAGGATGAACATTTTACTTTTCTGGACAACCTGACTGAGGAAGGCACTGACATGCTGCTAAATGACCTGTGCGTTGATGGTGCTGTTTGGACTAGAAATAATCCTAACAACTATATGATGCATCGCCATTTTCTCACCGTCCAGAGCAAAGTATGGTTTCATTTCATCAACTACCGCCTCTTACCCTCCACTCATAGTGTTACAGTAGCGCTGGATAGAATGTGTCTGATACATTCCATCATTAAGGGCCGACGAATAGATGTCGGGACAATCCTTCACCAAGAAATTGTGAAGTCTGCTGCCAAACAGACAGGTGTCTTGCCTTTTCCTTCCCTTATTATGCAGTTAGGAAATCAAAGGGGCGTCGTGCCTCGCGAAGGGGAGGAGTTTCTAGAGAATAAAGGCCCTATAAATGATGTTTCTGTTGAGAGGATGACGAGGGGGCAGGAAACCCCTATTGTAAAGGAAGCGCCATCAAAGAAAGAAAAAGGTAAGGCGAAGAAGGACAAACAAACCCATGCAGCCAAAAATCCCCAAATTTGGAAGAAACTGAAAGAAATTGAGCAACTCGTTGACCGAATGAGCATCCAACAAATCAAACTTGTCAGCGCAATGGATGAGATGGAGTATAGACAAAACTTATTCTATGCGTACACTAGGGCATGGAATACTGCCATTGTCAGCGTATTAAGTAGCTTGAGCAAGAATCCCATGCCAGAATTCCTTGTGTTCCCCTATCATTAGGGAGGCAACACCATCAACTGAACATGCTGCTTCAGAAGGGAAGACTCAGTCTGTCCACTCTCCCTAGATGGTTCACATTTCTAACGATGAGGACAAGGAAGTGCATTCTAGAGATGTGGAAGACTATTTTCGTAATATTACCAACCTCTTTGAGGATGCTTTTTCAAATAGTTTGGGGGCAAATATGACGAAGAAAGAAGTTGCTACTGCAGACGAGGAGCACATAACCATGTCCTCTGTCGGTATTGAAGAAGAGGAGGAAGAAAGGAAGCAAGAAGAAGAAAGAAAGAAAGAAAAAGAAGAAGAATTTGTAGCGACAAATTTATCTGAGAAATTTGTCGCCGCACCTGTCAGTGTGGGTACATCTACTGAAGAACTAGCGACAGTTGTGACGAGTCAGGCCGAAGTCGTAACATCTAGCAATAAGGATTTTAATCTCTGGCTATTATGCCTTATATGGCACTACTTGCTGAGATTCATCCATCGGATGTTACTATCGATGAAGCCAGTACTCAACCGAACCTAGAGGAGTAATCCACCCCACCGATTGAACCATCAAAAAAAAAGCGCAAACGCAAGAACAAAAAGAAGCGCAAAGAGGAGCGCCCCAAAAAGAAGAAAAAGTCCAAAGCAGCCACATCCTCAGCTACAACACACTGAATTTTTTATTTTTCAGTACCTAGTTTAGTTGCATACATTTCATATAGTTGTCATTGCATTTTTAATTTTCTCTGAATTTTATTTGTCAGCGCATTTGCATTGTAGTTGCATTTTTGTTCATATTTTTATAATATTATCAATGCATTGGGGACAATGCAGACACTAAGTTTGGGGGGGATATGCATGGAATGGAAATGTAATTGCACTCACAAGTTTAGGAATTTATTTGTCTTTTTAGTTGAATGAAAGTATGCAAAGTTATGAAGAGTGTGACCACAATATTTTTTTTATTTGATGCTTAATTCTTGAATTATGTGAGATAATAATGTATGAATTGGATGAATGTGATTGAATGTTGTATCCTTCTAGTTTTGGATGAATGGTTGAAATTGCATGAGTAATGAATGAATAGTATCATTACTTGAATCTTGAATTAACTTACCATTTGCAACTATGTACATAATGATATCCACTAATAAAAGACACTCCAATGTGAGTGCATTGTGACTTATCAAGGGAGAACACTCCAATGCAAGTGTTAGAAAAAATATCTAGCCAAAGGCTGTCACTGCAAGAGTGTGTGTCGACACAATTACATACTTCCTGGGGGTTTGTTACACCCCATTGTTACTGCCCAGGAACAAGGGTATAGTAATACAATGACATCTCTCAGTCGCATATATATATATATATATATAATAATAAATACTGTATTGGTTAAGAGGATTTAAGATTCAAATTATGATGCTAGCATTAGTGAAGTTGCAGTTGTGATTATTCATATCTATAAATTGTCGGCGCAATTTTCTATCATATGAGTGTAATTTATACATTAGGATCACAGAGAATTTAAGTTGCTAGAATGATTATTGTGGCGACAAGAATTTTGATATAACTTTGTTAGCTTTTATTTACTTGAGGGCAAGTAAAAACTCAAGTTTGGGGGTGTGATAGCATTAGAAATGATCATTAAGTTCTCCCTAATTAGAGTATAATTTGTTGCCTTTTGTACCATATTTAGCATACCCTTTCAGCATTTTATACTTAGTACTTGTATTTTCTAAGTCAGTGTTGTATGGTTCTATTTTCTTTCATTTTGTTCCATTTGTGCTACTAATGTCAGTGTATTTAGTATTAGTTTTGGCATCTAAAGATGTCAGCGCAGGAATCCATCTTAGAAGATCGAAGCAGGAAAGCATTCAGAGCTGTGTCCACAAGTTCGATATGGAATTGCGCCCAAATATGTCACCGCATGAATACTTCCATATTGCATCAAGAACTTTACGCTGCTAACAGATCGAGAAGCACTAGCACACGAAAATGTCAAGTTGTCGCAGCGAATAAAAATATAAATTTGCGTTTAGTAATGTCGCGATAACCTGCAACTGCTTAATGCATAAATAAGATCTGTGTGAGTGTACAGCTTGAGTAACTAACTTGAATAGCTACAAGAAAGTTAGATCTGGGAAGAGGAGGATACCTGTACTGGCTGGTGAAGATAAATAGAGGAGAGAGAGAGAGAAGATCGGGGAGGAGAAACGGGTGAAGAAATTAATTCCATATTTTCTAATTCTTCTTCAAGTGAGCTGCCATGGAAGCTTAACTTTTGTGGAGGGTGATTTGATGCGATGAGAAGGCAACTACTTCTCACGAGAAGTGATCTAAGTGTGACGCAAGAGGAGCAATTATGGAAGGATTCTAGTAGGATAGGAATAGAATGCTTCAATTTCTTCTTTAATTCCTCTTGAATGTTGATAAACTCTGTTGACTTTAATTGTGTATGGAAGTACCTATTAATGTTAGATCTATTTTGATATCTACTCAACTCTTCTTATTTGTTTGTCCTTGGATTTAACTATTTTGACCACGAAAGTACGATTGCAGTCACAGACACTGGAAGGCTTAGTGACAAAGTTAGATCAACAAGCAAGACAATAGAAGTTGCTTGAGGCAAGAAGGAATTCTGGCCACTTGTTCTCAATTATGAAGCATTGGCAGCACTGGAAGGTGTGGTTATTGTGAGCTTTTGGGTCATTGCTAAAAAGAGAAGTTGAAAGTAGTGAGATCTCATTAGAACTTAATTACGGTGAAAATTTATCTATTAGTTACCTTGTAGTCACATTTTGTGTTTGCCAACGTGCCAAGTCAGGGATCCCCCAACTTCTCCATAATTGTATACTTCTTAAATTGTCTCAATTTACATTTACAAAACATCTTCAGGCATTCATTCATCTTTTATTTAATTTTGCTTTGACAATCTGTATTACAGTTTATAATATTTACGTTGACAGATCTAACTCTTTCTTTGTGTAGTATTGACTTAGTTGCAGTAACATTACTTTTGACAAATTCTTCTTATTTTAACTGCTTTTGCTTCGACAAATTTAAGCAACAAGAACACCATCCTCGTGGGATTGATATCTAACAGATTCACATCTGTCTATTATACTTGCATGGACAGTGCCCGCTTGCACATTATTGTTGTGACGTTTATAGAGCCATCAGGAACGCCTCTCACGCTCAGCTCTAACTCTGGGTCTAGTTGAATTAGAACCTATGAGAATAACTCTTAATTAAATATCTATCACTATGCCACCTACTGAACACACCACTAAACTGAATAATACTAACGTCCAACACTCGTAACTCGTGTAAGGGCAGCCTGCATAGGTGGAGGAGGAGGTAACTCGTCGAACTCAGAATCGTGATGACCTACACACAGAATATCTAAGTCAAATCCTTTTTTTAACTTCCTTAGAAATTACTAACTACAAAATAATTGTAAATAGAAAAACGGGGCATTCAAATTCAAATTAGACGAAACGGGCTACGAATTTGGAATCAGGATGTCGAAAAATGTCAAGTCAAGGTTTGTTTAAAAAGTCAATGATCAATGGTCAACGATCAAAGTCAACGGTTTTGGGTTGGAAATGGGCTTACACACTTAACCTAGGTTTAGGCTTGCTAATTGGGTCACTAATTTGGGTCATGGGAATTGGGCTCACAAGACTTGGGCTTCTTCGATTTGGGTCAAGGTTTGGCTAGAGTTTGGTCACAAGCTTGGGCATCGTTGGGTCTTGGTTGAGTTCAAGGATGGACTTGCATCTGGTAGCCTGACTCCACACACTTTGAAGCAACAACATATTAGAGTTTTCTTAACGCTTCGACGGCGCAAACCACAAGCACATCGACCGAGCGATGCATGATTGCTGGAACCACAGACAAAAAGGGACCAAGATGATTCCCAATGGCTTACCACGCTAAGAATGGCTTGAAAACGATGGAGCACATGGTGGAGGCGATGCGATAGAGTGATCCGAATGATCTTAATGTCATTTCCATCAAACAGACGGGGTGGAGGTGAAAAGGAAGGTTGGGTTTTTATTGCGCGCTAACGACGAGCACAAAGGTGGCTACGGTGTGGTGCACGAACGGCGGGAAAGTGGTAGTCGGAGCTTGGTCGGAGAAAATAGAGAAGGTGAGGGAGAGAATGAGGGAATTCAGTTTGGGAAAAATGAAAGAAAAATAGTATTGGGAGGTGAAGGGTTTTGCACAAGGAAGAAAATAAGGTTTTAAACCAATTAAAAAGGTAAAATTACGTAAAAGAAACCAAAAAAATTAGGGTTTTCATTTGAAACCTTAAATTTAACTAACATTTCAATTTAGTCCTTAAGATTCCAATTTGGCTGCAAAATTTTATTTAAAGTTCAAATTAGTTCCCTAGTTCCACTAAAATTATAATTTAGTCCATAAGTTTTACTAAAATCACAATTTAGTCCCTAAATTTCATAAAATTTCTAATTTAGTCCTTAAATCAATTTTTGGGTTGTTACAATTCTCCCCCTTAAAAGAAATTTTGACCTCAAATTTTCCTGGACCAAAAAGATGTGGATATTGGGCCTTGATGACGGCTTTGGGCTCCCACGTAGCCTCCTCAGTATTATGCAACTCATTCAGATTTTCTCTAGTTCAACAAGAGACAGAAGATCGCCAACAACCCTAGTAGTACAACCTTGGCCTTGACCACGACCGCGACCAGTCGTGAGTCTAGAACTTCTACGTGGTGGCATAGTAAACTATCTACAAAAAGTAAATATCACTAAAGTAAGTTTTGTACTGAAGTCTCAGATTAAATCTTAACTAAGAATTTCAAAATAAGAAGATAAATTTTAAGATAATATATTTATTAAAAATCCCAAAGTACCCCAAAACTTTTTAAAACTTTTGAAATCAACTATTGTGAGACTCACAGTTTGAGGGTTGGACGCGGCACTGATACCACTAAATGTAAATCCCTTTACTCGACCTAGAAGATATGGCTGGATCTAGAGGGGCACAGTTGTAATTTCACCCTCAAAGAAACCACTTAAAACATAAATATATTATAATTTACAATAAAGAAATCAGTAAAATTAATCAAATTTTGTTATTGTAATGAATCTAAAAAGTTTAAAAGTTCGGACGTATGTTTATTAAAATAATTTAATAAAATAACTGAATCAAATCTATAGATGCAAGCAAAAATAAATCCAAAATATCCAAAATCCCAAGTTTAAATTTAAATCACATTCCCAAATATTATGATAATATAATAGTTTCAAAAACCCAAAATAGCCCATACTGATTGATAAATTAGAAGTATATAAAATGAGAGATTCTCCAAGTACCAAGTTGCCTATATCCAAGAATATATGTAAGAGAACTAAGGGGGAATGAGCTAAAAAGCCTAGTGTGTCTCTAAAGTGTAAGCAAACACAATCACAATATCACAATAATTTTCTCAAAACATTTAAGTAAGCACACAACATGTCACAACTCAAATGTAAATAAATCACATACACAATACAGTGCACCCAATCTCCAGCACACCAACACAGTGGAGAGGTTCCCCAGAATCCCTCCTCATCCAATCGTCACCAATCACAGTGGTTTTAGTATTAGCCATTTGAAGGGTGATAACCACGTCTTCCATCGTACAACCCAACCCATGAACACACAATAAT
The DNA here is from genome assembly GCA_005610355.1 of Gossypioides kirkii. Classification (NCBI taxonomy): domain Eukaryota; kingdom Viridiplantae; phylum Streptophyta; class Magnoliopsida; order Malvales; family Malvaceae; genus Gossypioides; species Gossypioides kirkii. Next base: position 38,897,516 of record CP032247.1, on the reverse strand, counting down.
ATGATGTACACATGTATCGCAGTCTCAAGATAATCTCATGATATTAAATCAAGATTCATAATTTCGATATGATAATCAAATCATTCTCAGTCTGATAGATATGTATGAAACATCAATATGCTATTACTCAACACAGATCAAAATCACACAAGGTGTGGAACAACATCTCACAACAACATATATCACAAAAAGAAACACACAACAGTATGTAGCACAGAGCAAAGACACACAACAAATATGTAGCACGGACAGAGACACACCTCTAGCGGCATAAGCTCTAATGTCGTGGAGAACGCCTCTCACGCTCAACATTAGCTCCGGGTCTAACTGAATTAGAATCTACGAGAATAATTATTAATTAAATATCTATCACTATGCCACCTTCTAAACACACTACTAAACCGAATAATACTCACGCGCAGCACTCATAACTCGTGGAGAGGAAGCTTACACAGGTGGAGGAGGAGGAGGTAACTCGTCGACGTCAGAATCGTGATCACCTAGACACGGAATATCTCAAGTCAAATCATTTTTTCAACTTCTTTAGAAATTACTAAGTACAAAATAATTGTAAATAGCAAAAGAGCTTTTGGGTTTGAATTAGATGAAACGGGTTGTGGGTTCGAAATCAGGATGTCGAAAAATGTCAAGTCAGTGTTTGTTGAAAAAGTCAACGATCAACGGTCAAAGTCAACGATTTTGGGTTGGAAATGGGCTCACACACTTGACCTAGGTTTAGGCTTGCTAATTGGGTCACTAATTTGGATCATAGGAATTGGAACACTTATGCTTTTTCGAATTGGGTCAAGGTTTGGCTAGAGTTGGGTCACAAACTTGGGCATGGTTGGGTCTTGGTTAAGTTCAAGGATGGGCTTGCATCTGGTAGCCCAACTCCACACACTTTGAAGAAACAACACATTACGGTTTTCTTAACCCTTCGACAATGTCGACATAAGTACACCGACGGAGTGGCGCAAGATCGTTGGAACTAGAGACGAAAAGGGTCCAAGATGATTCCCCATGGCTTACTACGCCAAGAATAGCTTGAAAACGATGAAGCACACAGTGTAGGTGGTGCTATAAAGAGATCCAAACGGTTCCAATGTTATTTCCCTCAAATGGATGGCGATGAGGAGAGAAGGAAGGTTGGGTTTTGATCGCGAGCCAACGACGAGCACAAAGGTGGCAACGGTGTGGCATATGGATAGCGAGATGGTATTCGTCGGAGCTTGGTCGAAGAAAATAGAGAAAGAGGGAATTTTATTTGGGAAAAATGAAAGAAAAACTTATTGGGAGGTGAAGGGCTTGACACAAGGAAGAAAATAAGGTTTTAAACCAATTAAAAAGGTAAAATTACACAAAGGCCATAAAAAATGAGGGTTTCCATTTGAGACCCCATATTTCAAATTTCACTAACATTTTAATTTAGTCCTTAAGATTCCAATTTGGCCATAGAATTTTATTTAAAGTTTAAATTAGTCCCTTAATTCTACTAAAATTACAATTTAGTCCCTAAGTTTCACTAAAATCACAATTTAGTCATTAAATTTCATAAAATTTCCAATTTAGTCATTAAAGCAACTTTTTCCTGTTACAAAATGATTGTCGTGCAAACTCCAATTGAAGAGTCCTCATTCAATCCTTTTCTGATAGCTCCTCAAGGTGGCTGACCAAGAGATGAACTCTAAGAGGCTTTGCTGGCTAAAATTTAAAGAAGGGAAAGGATGCTAAGTGTGGGGAAAAGAAGAAAGCTAGAGAATGAGAGAAAAGAAAATGAATGAAGGGAAGAGGGATGATTTTAAAAGTGAAGAGAAGGGTTGTATTATAGTTTAAGGAGGGTGGACGGTTTACTAAAATTGGTGTGGAGGATCCCCATTTTTCTCCTTTGCATGAATGACCACAACTTGTGGAATTGTTGCATGGTTGTTTACTTGATTAAGCATGCAATCTTCATGGATTATTTTTTATTTGTCTTCAACTTTAGGGACCTTCAAGAAATATCCCAAAACTCCTTCTTGGTAGCCACTTTCTTATGTTGAATTTGGACTTCTCTTCTCTTGGGTTAGACAGTTTTGTGACCCAATCAAGCAGCCAAACTGGTTTATTTTGCATGCATAATTTAATTGGGTCAAATTAACAATTTAATAGCCCAATTTTATATGGTCTTTCTCGTCCAATGTGCATGAAATAATTCATGTCAACAAATTAATTCTATGGTCCACTACAACATTAAAATATGACATGTTAACAAATAACATAAAATAAGTCAATTTATGCATAAAAACCATACAATAAAGCACAATATCACATGTTTAACAATTTCATTTCCAAGATTAACATTTAAGAAAAATTCACCAATTTATTCAACAATTACCCGGGATTAATATTGTTAGCTCTAGTTTTTCATGTATTTTGATATAACAAAAAGTAAATTAAAAATCCCCTGCTTAAATTTGCAAAAATTATTTATAAGTCCTTCAAATTATTTTCAAAGTGTTGGACAAAATAAACATTTAAACATCCTTAAAATAACTTAGTTTTTGACAAATTTTTGAAGTCTGAAAGACTTCTATCGATACTTAGTAGGAAAAGTATCGGTAGAACTCAAGGTAGAAAAACCTTAGGAAAGCTTTAAAATTCTACCAGTGAAACTAGGACATCTATCAATACAACTCTTGGTTTTACCGATACAACCAAGACTTCTATCGGTAGAACATACTCTAGTGAGCAAGGAAGTTTTGGCCTCAGACTTCTACCGATATCTTGGTCAAGTCAACCGATACAACTTCAGTTCTACCGATACCTAGAAGACTTCTACCGAAAGAAGTCAAGTTAGTAGCCAAAGTTCAGCATCCCTTGCACTTCTACCGATACCAAATGAAACCTTCAGAGTTCTACTGCTACAATGAAGTCTCTACCAATACAAAGACTCCAACGGTCATATTTTGTAAAGTCTTCTACCAATACAAGTGTGCTTCTACCAGAACAACGAAGCTGCTGACTGCATTTAATGCTAGTTTTAATGGTTGCAACGACTCTATTTTATTTCTAACGGCTACAAACATCCACAAGTTTATTAGAGGACTTAAATAAAAGGTTAAGGCTCTCTATTGAAGTGAATAAAGACAAGAAACAAGTTCTTAACTTTTAAAAATTCATTTTTCAATCTTTTATTAATCTTTTTCCAAATATTTTTGTACATACTTGTGGGTTAAGTTTTCAATCATTCTTTCAAGTGTTTTAACTTTGTGTGAGAGTGCTTAATTGTTGATCATCTACCTTTTAGAGGTATATTATCACGCATTCTTATTTTCTCTCATTTTGTGAGGTGTTACTTAAGGTTTTGGGTAGAAAACCTTAAGGGAAAGTGGTTCTATCTTACCTTTGAAAAGATTTGGATTTGTAAGGTTAAACATTGCCCTTAAAGGTTCAAATCTAGTGGATTTGAAAATCCTTAGTTAAGGAAAGTTAAGGTAGTGGACGTAGGCAATTGATGCCGAACCATTATAAATTCTTGAGTAATTTGCTTTTCTTAAAATTATCGAAAACTTTTCAAAACACCAATTCACCACCCTCTTGGTGTATTTTGATCTTAATAATTGGTATTAGAGCTAGAACTCTAGTGATGATCTTACAACTAAGAGAAAAGATCCCAAAGTTATCTAAGATGAAGATCACAAGTCAAGAGATGTGCTTCATTGTATCGGAGCAAAATTCCATAGTGGTGGGAGAAGGGCATTCCACCGTGATGCCTCCTCTATTCAATGGCACAAACTACTCTTATTAGAGAATAAGAAAGAGGTTATTTGTCCAAGCCAATGATTATGAAGTTTAGAGAATAATCACAAATGGGTCATCCACTCCAATGAAGAGGGTCGAAGGTGTAATTATCCCAAAAGAAGAGAATGAATGGGATGATCATGATATCAAGATGGTGCAATTGAATGCAAAAGCTGTGTACACTCTATTTTGTGCTCTTAGTTCAAATGAGTACAATAGAGTCTCATTGTGAAACAATACCAAAGAAATATGGGACAAGCTTGAGGTCACCCATGAAGGAACAAGTAGAGTCAAAAAATCCAAAATAAGTCTTCTCACCCTTTATTATGAGTTATTTAAGGCAAAACTGGAGGAAGGAATCAAGGAGATGTCTGATCGCTTCACCGACATCATCAATGGTCTCAAAGCCCTTGGGAAGATCTATCCCAACAAGGAGATGGTGAAGAAGATGTTGAATAGTCTTCCAACGTCTTGGGAACCAAAGGTGACGGTAATAGAAGAGTCAAAGGATCTTAACTTACTCTCCTTTGATGAGCTCATTGGTTCCTTGTTGACATACGAAATGAAGATCAACCACCATGCAAAAGTAACCAAGGAAGTGCCAAAGAAAGTAGGAGTTGCCTTCAAATCGACAACCAGTGAGAAGGATGAAGATTCCAATGACGATGATGATGATGAGGAAGAGATGACTATGTTGGCAAGGAAATTCAAAAGACTCATGAAATTCAACAAAGCCAAAAGATTTCTAAGAAAAGACATCATCAAGGGTGAACCAAGCAAAAAGGAAAAGGACCCAACCATTTGCTATGAGTGCAAATAGCCAGGTCGCATCAAATTTGATTGCCCACAAAGAAAGGGGCATCAAAATAAAAGAAGAAAGTCATGATGGCAACTTAGGGCGATAGTCATTCATTCGATAATAATAAGGACAATGAAGTTGCCCAACTATGTCTTATGGCTATTGAAGAAAAAAATGTAACTCTAAACTCTAGTGAATTAAATGAATATACTTTTGAAGAGTTACAAGATGCATTCGATGAACTAACTATAGATTTTGAGACTATGAACATGTCGAAACCATTTTTTTGAAAAAAAAGTCTCGACTTGTAAAAAACAAAAATGGAGTTGCCACCAACCCTTTTTAAATAGGTGTGATTGGATCACCTTGTAAAATTTTCCAAAATCATTAAAACAATAATTTTGGTCTTTGAAACCATAAAATAGGTTCGGGAGTTGGTTACGCGTGAGGAAGGATTAGCATCATCACATGCCCAAAAATTGGTACCTAGTCGATTATTTAATGTCTTAGTTGTTGAAAATCGAAAACTCGAGAAAAATTTTAATTACGACCATTAAATGCATGATGGCATGTTTCGATGTTGTTTTAAAATAGAATTTTGTGAAGAAAGCTCATTATTTCGAGTCAATCGAGAAGGAAAGTCATGTCTAGTAAGTTAGGGCCCAACACATCGAATCTTTGAAAATAATGAGCATTTTTAATTATTATCCAAAGTCTCGTATATTTTAATTTTTAAAATAGAGTGTTCTATTATCTTGGTTCAAAGAGAAAACCACACCCAGTAATTTAAGGCATAATTCTCTCAAGTTCTCGAAATAAAGAACATTACCTCGATTTTTGAAAATGGTTTATGTATATTTTAAAAAGAGTTAAAATGTCATACAATTTGTTTACTAAAATATTTTACAGAAAATGAATGAATGTGTACATAATTCACAATTATAATGACAAAATAATAAACATACATGAATAGAATAAATTAAATGAATACAATTAAATACAATTAATAACACAGTAAAATAAAAAAGAGTAATAAATAAAATAACAATATAACTATAATAATGATGGCAATAAATATTAGTTAATTAATAATATAAGCAACAATAAATACATAAAACACAAATATGGGAAAGCTCTAAAATAATTAAGTTAAAAACACAAATAAGCATGTAATTATTTAAAGGCAAAAAAATGCAAAATGACATATAAATAAATAACAAATAAAAAATATCCATGAAGAAATAAAATTAAATAAAGGCAAAAACATAAATAGCATAAAAATAATAAATAAAAGAAAAAATGTAAATAACAAATAAATAAATAATAAATAAATACTAAATAAAATAATGAAAATAATATATAAAAAATATAAATGGGACCATATTAAGTAAAATTAAAACAATAGAGGTTAAATTACAGAAATAAATGAGAAAAATTAAATAAAAGACTAAATTGTAAATGCAAACAATTTAAAGGTGTAAATTAAAAATAAAAAATAAATAAAATTAACTAAATTAAAATAATATAAAAATTACAAGGACCAAAGGGATAAATATCCCATCCTCTATACACGTGTCCTTCCCTAAAAGGGTCCACTATTAGTCATGGGACTAAATTATAAAGCAATTAAAATTAAAGGTTAAAAAAATTGAAAAGGACTAAATTAGAATGCCTTAAAATTACTGAAGGGCCAAATGGGTAATTAGCCCATCCGCATGAAAACGCGTAGACCCTAGGGTCTTAAACGGGTCAAGTTATGGGTCTTCCATCAATACGACGCCGTTTTGATGCCTATTGAATTAGGCACAAAATGGTGTTGTTTTACACACCTATATAAGTAAAACAATTTGCAAAAAAATACCATTTTTAGCTTTGTTTATGAAAAAACCAAACTTTTCTGTTCTTTTTTCTCTCAAATGGGGCTATGGCTGGTATGGGTGCACTGAACCTCCGCCGTGAGCCATCGATCATCGGCGACGGCGATCGCAGCCTACAGTGGTCGAAAAATACAATAAAAATATTTTTGAAATCCTATTTTTATCCTAAACCCAGATCTGAGTTCATTTTTCCTAAAAGACCACCTTAAAATTCGTAAAAAATAGAAACCCTTTCGATTTCTAGAGGAAAAAACAAAACCCCTCCGATGAGCCCTAAGTTATTCGAATTAGATCGGGCCCACCCGCACTCGAAGAAGAAGGCCACCCACGATGGTAGGAGTCGAACAGTCAGGTAAAAACCCTAAATCTATGTTTTTTATTTTTAAATTTTTGAAAGAAAATAAAAAATAAAATATTTATACCTTCAAAATTTTGATTACTTTGTATTAATCAATGCCTATCCGATTGCTCAAAAAATCTCTGAATGTTATTAAAAAAATTCATGTCTTTTTACATTTGAATTCGTGTTTTTATAACACAAATATTACAATATTTTTGTTGATTTTTTCCTTTTTTGTTCTGATTTTTGTAGATTTGCGAATCTTCGTGCAGGGGCAGCGACGGTTGGAACATCCAAGGGCAGCTGCTAGGGTTTTTTCATTTTTTTAGTTTAGGTCTTGTTTTTTTTGGGCTTTGTAAAAAATTGGACTTAAAAGCCCGGACGGAGTTGGGCTGTAACAGCTGCCCCTCTTTGCTCGTTGTCGTGTAATGAGAATGGAGCAAAGACTTAAAAGAAGACCAATTTTGTCCGATCTTGGTGAATTTCATCCTCTGGTGCTTCTCTGTTTTTTCATCTTGTTGGTTATTCTACTCCACTGTATCCTACTTCGTTACCATTTTAGGAAGACAGGATCTAGTGTTACAGCTTCAACTTGCCCCATTGCAACTTCAAGGAGATAAGGTTTGCTATTGTAGTTTCATTCTGAACCGCTGAAACTTCAAAGTGATTGTTGTTCGATCCATTTCAATGCAAATTCATGAAGATAAGATTTGCTTTCGTAAATTCTACCTGACCCACTACAACTTCAAGGGTATGAGATTTGGTGTGGTAGCTTTATCTTGCTCTACTGCAACTTCAGAGAGATAAAGATTTGCTATCTTATCTTTAATCCAATCCTTGCAACTTCAAGGATATAGGATTTGGGCTTGTAACTTCACTTCATTCCAACTACAACTTCAGTGGAGATTGAGGCCTGCTACTATGAGTTTTAATTTGTCCCTCTACAAATTTAGGGGTATAGGATTTGGTATGGCTTCATCCTACTCTACTGCAACTTCAGAGAGATAAGGATTTGCTTTTCGTAGCTTTAATCTAATCCACTATAACTTCAGGGATATAAGATTCAGTGCTGTAACTTCACTCTATTCCACTGCAACTTCAGTGAAATTGAGATCTACTACTTGTTTTACTCTGATCCTTGCAACCTCAAGGATACAGAATTTGGGGGTAGCTTCACTCCATTCCACTGCAACTTCAGTGGAGATTGAGATCTGCTACTTGTTTTACTCCTCCCCTCTATAATTTTAGGGGTATAAAAGTTTTTGTTTTATCACACCATTCTTTGGGGATATGACTTGTAAAATCTATTTTATGGGCCTCTATCTAGGCCATGCTACTAGGATGCCATTATTTGAATGAATCAAATGCTTCTAACTAGATGCATAGAAATGATGTTGATATGAATGCAAAAAATGTCATATTTTAGACCGATTTTGTGTTTTGGTCCTTAGGTCAACATCGTTCATCGTTCGCCTAAGTTCCATCACTGATGTGTCACCATGTCTTCTTTTCAAGTCTGGTGTCCTTAATATGAAATTCAAAATGGTAGTCATACTCTGAGCTACTTGTTTCAGAATCCTTTCGACCCTCGGATTTGGTTATCTCTAACTAGTAGTCCTGCTTCAGGTCCCTATACTATTTTAGAAATTTTCCAGTGCAATATGCAGAAATCCTTTTGGATCTTATATCGTCAAGTCCACTAACCGTTATTTCAATGCAAAGAATGCCTTGAACAGGGTTATGAAAAATGATTAAAATTGAAATTATTGGACACAAGGCTTAAATGAGAATGAATGATAGCAAATATTTGTCAAGAGTATCAATATCGATAAAAAAAGTGCCAAAAATTAAATAATGGCTAACGATTACAAACATTGGTCAATAATAGCAAGCATTGGTAAAAAATGGCAAACATCAATAAAAAATTGCTAAAGTAATTAAAAGGAATACAACCAGATGCCCTAGATATCAACGTATGAGTTTCTTCGAGCAAACTTGATGAGGACCATTTTAAGCCTGATGTGCACCCATGAAAACTATTGTACTTCGTCGATGCCTAAGAAGTAACGTCTCTCCATCCTATTTCTTTTGATAGAGAAGACTATTTCATGCCCAATCTTTGATCCAAATCTGAGCCAAACTTTCGGGTATCTGACTCAAATCTCATTAGGCTTCGAGACGCCCTTTGTTGGTTTTCATCTTGACCCCCTTTATTTTTTTTGAGTTTGAGCCACCCTTTCAGGTTTCCAACTCAAACATTTGGGTTTCAAGACGCGTTTTTTAGACGAAGTATTTCTTCACTGAATCCGATTTTATGGGGTTCGATAAATCTTTCCATCCATCTCAATTAAAAGTAAAACTCCCCTAAAAAAGCTTTCTTTACTACATATGGACCTTCCCAATTTTGCATCCATTTGCCTCGAAAGTCATTTTGTATAAGAAGAATCTTTTTCAAAACTAGATCTCCCTTATGGAATTCTCTAGGGCGAACCTTTTTGTCATAAGCCTGCATCACTCGCTTTTAGTACATTTGACCATGCTGGATAGTTTTTAACCTTTTTACCTCAATCAAGTTTAACTGCTCATATCTTAACTGGATCCATTCTGCCTCATCTAACTTTACTTATGATAAAATTCGAAGGAAGGAATCTTGATTTCAATGGGCAAAATTGCCTCTATTCCATATACCAATGAAAAAGGTGTTGCCCCAGTAGAAGTTCTGACAGACATTTGATAGGCATAGAGAGCAAATGGTAACTTCTCATGCCAATCTTTGTAGGTGTTTCTCATTTTCCCAATGATCTTCTTGATGTTCTTATTAGCTGCCTCCACTGCCCTGTTCATTTTCGAACGATATGGTGTTGAATTATGATACTTGATCTTGAACTGACTGCAGACCTCAACTATCATGCTATTGTTCAAGTTTAAAGCATTGTCAGATATGATCTTTTTTGGCATTCCATACCGACATATAATTTCTTTTTTCAAGAATTTGCTGACCGCTGATTTCATAACATTTGTGTAGGAAGCAGCTTCTACCGATTTTGTGAAGTAATCGATGACTACAAAAATGAATCGATTCCCATTAAAAGCCTTTGGCGAGATTGTCCCAATGATGTCCATTCCCCACAATGAAAAAAAGAATGGCGAAGTCATAACATGAAGAGGTGAAGGAGGTACAAAAATTTTATCTCCGTAAATTTGACATTTGTGACATTTCTTAGCATATCTAATGCACTCTCCTTCCATGGTTGACCAATAATATCTGAATCTCATGATCTTCCTGGCCATTGCAAAACCATTGGCATTCGTTTCACAAATGCCCTCATGGACTTCTTTTAGAATTTTCTTGGCCTCAACAGCGTTGTCACACCTCAACAAAACCTGATATTTCCTCTTTTTCACAGAATATCTCATCAAGGACATAATCAATTACGAGCCTTCTCAATGTCCTTTTATCGTTCTCAATAGCTTGCTCAGGGTGTTTTCGATCTTTTACGTATTACAATATTTCCTGGTACCAGGGATGATTATCCCTTTCTTCCCCTTCAATGTTGTAGCAATGAGTTGGAACCTCATAGATGCTCATTTAAATGGGCTTTACATCTTCTTGCTTATTGACCTTAATCTTGGAGGCAAGGGTAGCTACAGCATTAACCATTTGATTTTTGTCTCATAGGGGGTAATGGAAGGTAATATCTTCAAATTCTTTCGAGAACCAGCTTTTGATAATCAATCAACTTGGAGTCTCTTGTTTCCCATTCACCCTTGAATTGATAAACTACCAACGCAAAATCTCCATACACCTCCAGAACCTTGATCTTGCACTCTATAGCTGCACGGGTACCCATGATACATGCTTTATATTCTGCCATGTTATTTGTGCAATCGAAGTCAAGTTTGCTTGTGAGATGGTAATATCTCCTTCTGGGGATACTAAAACTTCTCCAATTCCTTTACCAATGGCATTTGAAGCACCATTAAATTTCATTTTTCAAGGGTGTCCTTCTAGAGTTCCTTTTTTGATGACTGCAACGTATATCAAATCTTCATTAGGGAAATCGAAACTTAATGGTTCATAATCTTCGAAAGCTCTGCTAGCTAGAAAGTCTGCTATCACTCCTTTTGATCGCCTTTTGATTCACATAGACTATGTCAAATTTGGAGAGCAAAATTTGCCATCTAGCCATTCTTCCATTCAATGCTGTCGACCCCATCATGAAATTAAGAGGATCCAATTTTGAAATCAGCCAAGTTGTATTGTATAACATATACTGCCTCAACCTTTGAGTTGTCCAAAGCAGAGCATAACACAATTTCACTATTGGTGAATATCTTATCTCGCATTCAGTGAATTTCTTGCTGAGATAATAGATTGCTCTGTCTTTCTTTCTTGACTCATCATGTTGGCCTAGTACGCATACCATAGAGTTTTCAAATACAACCAAGTACAGGATCAAAGGTTTATCCCAATTCAGAGGCATCAAAACTCGAGTATTAGACAAGTAATGTTTAACTTTGTTGAAAGTCTTTTGGCATTCATCATCCCACACTCCTAGGTTATGCTTCTTGAGAAGACGGGAGATAAAATCACATTTCTCGATTAGTTATGAGATGAGCTGAGCGATGTAATTTAGTCTCCCAAGGAACCTCGAACTTCCTTTTGAGTATTTGGCGGTGATAACTCCTGTATAGATCTAACTTTATCAGGATCGATCTCAATTCCCCTTCTACTGACCTTAAAGCCTAATAACTTTCCTAAAGTAGACCCAAAAGTACATTTGTTTGGGTTCAACTTCAACTGAAATTTTCTCAGTCTCAAGAACAATTTTCTCAAAACCCTGCACATATTCTTCTCTTGTTTGAGACTTTGCGATTATATCATTGACATAAACCTCAATCTCCTTCTGCATCATATCATGGAAAAAAGTTACCATAGCCCTTTGATATGTTGCCCCTACATTCTTTAGTCCAAATGACATAACTTTGTAGCAAAAGGTTCCCCACATGGTAACGAATGTAGTTTTATCCATATCCTTAAGATGCATCTTTATATGATTGTACCCGAAAAAATCATCCATAAAGGAGAACAAAGAATGATCTACTATCTTGTCCACCATTGTGTCGATATGAGGTAGAGGGAAATTGTCCTTCAGGCTAGCTTTGTTTAAGTCTTGATAATCCATACACATTTGTACCTTCCCATCTTTCATGGGCACTGGCACTATGTTGGCTACCCATTCTTAGAATTTAACCACTTGTAAGAAACCAGCATCAAATTATTTTCTAACCTTCTCTTTTATCTTCAACAGTACATTAAGCCTCATTCTTTGATGCTTCTATTGGACCGGTTTGCATTCTTCTCTTATGGGGAGCTTGTGCATTACAATATTAGTACTTAGACCAGGCATGTCTTGGTAGGACCACGTAAATACATCTTTGAACTCTCAAAACAATTCAATGAGATCCCACCTTATTCTTATAGAGATACAGCTCCCAATCTTCACCTCTTTTTTTTTCAGTTTCATCCCCTAAACTCACAACTTCGATTGATTCTTTGTGAGGTAGGATCTATTTCTCATCTTGCTCAACCATTCGTAGCAAATTAGGAGATAAATTACAATCTTGAGCATCTTTGAAATCTTAAGATTCTTCTGAACACACATCCTACTCAAAATGAGGCTCTAGGTCGACAACAATGTTACTCATATCATTGATATCAAAGGACCTGACATATGAACAAAAAGGATCCAAAGAATAAATGAATTTAAGAATGGTTTATTGCGGTATGAAACAAATGAAAAGAATAACAAGAATGTTTTCCAATTTGGATAAAAATGCATCATTTTTATTGAAATAAAAGATAGCTGTCATGTGCCCTTTACAAAAAGATCCCTATTGTTATTGGGCTTAGAGCAACAAGGGTGTTCCGTAGTCTAGTTGTTTAAAACATTCCCAAGGGTGTAAGGACGAATTTTGGATAAGTTTCCATTATTCCCACCGTCTTGTTTTCTGTCAGCTTCCATTCAGGGTTGATAATACCTCCGACATGAATGTTTCCAATGGGAAACACCATTGGCTCCCATTTGATCTTTTCCCCGCTTATTCGCACTCTTTGTTTTCCTGCTTTTTTGCAATTGTTTTCTTCTCTGTCTTGCATCTAGCTTGAATCCCAAGCCAAAGTGGTCTTGTTTTCTGCCAACACCGGCGTACTAACTCTTCCTTGGAGATATTTCCCTAATCCTCTTTTAGGTAAAGCTCCTTTTCTAACTGTCATTTTTGAACCCATCTTGATAGTTGCAGATATCTTTAGCGTGGGGATCTTATTTCCTTCAGTAATGAAGGTATCATTTACAAATTCCAAGGATCTGAAAGAGTATTTCATGGCTTCCTCATCTGTCCCAATGTAAGGTGCATCACTGGTTACTGATGCAATAATGTCCTCCTCAGTATTTATTGTGAGTAATCGGCCTTGTCAACAGTTTTAGCTTCTGATGCAGCGATGACAACACTGCCCTTGCCAAATGGATCCACGGTCTTCCCAATAGACAATTATAAGTGGGCTTGATGTCCATCACAAAAAGTCCACTTTATATGTATTCGACCCAATTTGGAGAGGTATCTCAATTCTCTCTATCACTCCTCTTTTAGTTCCATCAAATGCCCTCACTATGTTGTGACATGTCTTCATGTGGGAACTGCCGATTGACCACTTGTTTAATGTCACCAACGATAGCAATTCAAGGCAGAGCCATTGTCTATTAATACTCTCGGTAACGTGTATCCTTTGCATCAGGTCGTGATTTGTAGAGCTTTTGTCGAGCCCATGCCTCCTAGAGGTATTCCATCATCATTGAAGAAGATATAATTACCAGCACTCAAGTTATTAACCAAGTAGTCCAGCTTGTTTACCGAGATGTTATCAATAACATATGTCTCGTTCAACACTTTCATTAATGCGCTGCGATGGGTTTCTGAACTTAGCAGCAGGGCTAAGACTGATATACGAGCTAGTTGCTTATGTAACTATTCCATCACGCTTTTCTCGCTATGCTTTAGGAATTTCAAGAATTCCTTGGCATCATTCTTAAGTATCGTCTCATTCATTGGTAGCTCAGGTTTATTGGTCCCTCTCTTCAAGCTCAACCATCAGAGCTTTTCCTTTATTTGCTTCATTTTCTGCATCTGCCTGGTTATAGCATCTCCCATTACGTGTAATGAAACTTACATCTTTCTCTGATCCTTCCCCTTTTGGCACCATCACATTGCATTCATAGCTCTATGGGACCCTTTTACTGTCTTTATAAGGAAATGCCACAGGTTTCTGAATGATGACTCATTGTGTCATTCGTTCTCTAACCTCATTGCCCCTAGGCTTAGATATGATTACCACCGGTAGCTTGGCCTTATAAACTTTTTCTGATGCCCTTTCTTTAGAAGTACAAATATCTTTTCTCTTTATATCCCCCATCTCCACAAAAAACTCGAGCTCTTTATTATCCACCATTTTTTGTACCAAGGCTCTGAATTTGACACACTTTTGGATTCTATGCCCCTTAGTGGCATAAAACTCGTAGTAATTTTTAGCTTTTATTACTGCGTCTTTGTCATCTTGAATGATTGAGCCCATATTGACCATCTACTGCCAAACCCATTTTAATGGAGATTTGACCTCCCCAATATCAGTTTTAATCCTCTTGCTCTTTCCTTCGCTATCGCATTCACTCCCTGATCAGAAGATGATTGGGCAAGGGATTTCCAACTACATTGGGTCCCGTTGGTTCGTCAAACCTCACGATTCCCATCTTAATGAACCTTTCAATTAGCTTCTTGAAGGCGGTGCAATTCTTAATTAAGTGTCCAGTTATTCCTACATGGTATTTGTATTAAGCATTTGCATCGTACTAGTTTTGGAATGGGGGTTGCATTGGCTTCAAATAGTGCGGGGACACTACATGGGCGTCGAATAGATTTTTGTAGAGCTCATTGTATGACATCAGGATAGGGTAAATTGGACTATTTCAATGTTCAACCTCGAGTTTGATTCTTGTCTCAGAATGCTTTGATAATTGGCTATCGGGGATTTAGGTTGTGTCATCATGATCTGCTTTGCATAACTTGGCATGTATAAGCCTGTATTATTCACTTCATTGTCCTTTCGTCTAGGAGCAGACCTCTTGGTACTCTCTCCAATAACAATCTTCCCACTTCTGATTGCGTTTTCAATCATTTCTCCAAACATGACCATATTAGAGAAACTATTGGTAGCATTTCCCAGCAAATGAGTAATGTATGGCGCTTTCAGGGTATTAACAAAGAGCATGGTTGTCTCTTTTTCAGATTATGGTGGCTGCACCTGAGTAACCATATCTCACCACCTTTGGGCATACTTCTTAAAACTTTCACTCGATTTCTTCTCCATATTTTGTAACGTAATCCTGTCAGGAGCCATTTCAGTGATGTGGCTATATTGCTTCATGAAAGCCTATGTCAAATCCTTCCAAGAACTTATCCTGGTAAGGCTTAATTGATTGTACCACTTTGCAGCCGATCCCGTCAGATTGTCTTGGAAACAGTGGATTAGCAGTTGATCATTATGGACATATCCCCTCATATTTCTACAAAACATGGTGATATGTGCTTCTAGGCAACACGTCCAATTGTATTTTTTGAACTCAAGAGCCTTAAACTTGGGGGGAAGTACTAGATCTAGGATCAGACTCAATTCTTTAGCGTCAATCCCATAGAAAACCTTAGCTCCTTCCATTGCCTTGAATCTTTCCTCTAACCATTTATAGCACTCCTCCAACTGATTTGGAAGTTCGACTCTTGTTTTCTCTACCCCCATTACCTCATCAAATTCTAGTATGACAAGATTGATTAGGTTATCTCCTAGGTGGGAAACTAGAGCTCATTGTACAATTCACTAATTTTGATGTGCCAGCTAGGTACGGTTGTGGTCTGATGGTGACAGATGCTCCTTGAACACATGTCTCTTGCTAAGCCTAGACAAGCACTAGGGTAAGACCTAGAGGATATAGAAGATCTTCATTTTCTTCCCTAGGGTTTACTACATGACTTTTCCCTTTATTAGCTCCCCCAACTGATAATTGAGTCAACTGATTGATTATTTCCCTTTGAGACTCGATGATCTGATTTTTCATGTCTTGATGTACTTTAGTCAGTTGATCATGTAGCTA
This sequence comes from Gossypioides kirkii, assembly GCA_005610355.1. Lineage (NCBI taxonomy): Eukaryota > Viridiplantae > Streptophyta > Magnoliopsida > Malvales > Malvaceae > Gossypioides > Gossypioides kirkii. The sequence goes on along the minus strand of CP032247.1, from coordinate 38,881,520 downwards.
GGCTTGCAACTGATCTTGCATGTCCTTTTGAGTTTGTTCCAATCTTTCCAGTCTCTGATCCATTGCTCTAGACTTGGTATGAATACCGTAAAGGTGTTGGATTTGTTATTTTTCCAAAGTAGTAATCATAATTTTAATTAATTAGGAAAGTTTTCTTAAAATTTTAATGCGTGAAATAAAAATGCAATGTTAATGAATGCATGAATGTATATGCAAGAAAGGTATTGGTTCTTAGTCAAATTTTGATAGAATAACTTTACTAGAAAACAAATGTCTTTACATAAGATAAATACAAATCACATATAAAGTCTTGCCCTAATGCTCACAGTCTTAATCTTTCGAAGGAGCCATGCTAACTTTTGACCCTTATCAGACTCTAATTCATACTTTAAACTCAAAACATCGGCTTGAACAGCTAATGTTTGCAAATGTTCTGCCACTTCTCTCACTTGAGTCAATGCTTGACCTATGACATAGTCTTGATCTCTAACTTGCCTCTGAGAGTGTTGAAGTTTCCTATCACTTTTCTCCAAGGTTCTTTCGAGGAACTCAATTTGAATCTCGCAATTTTACAAAGAAGCTTCAAGTTCTTTTACTCTCTTTTTCAACTCCTCATTCTCAACTTGGCTTGCCCTCAATTCTGTCACAGAGTTACGACTGCGGTGCCTATACAAAGACTCTAACTCTACTATTCAGACCGTAACTCAGCTTTCTCAGCCTGGCTCTCTAACATGAGCATCTTGAAACTTTCTCTTCCATTGATCTGCTCGAATCTTTTTCTCTTAGATTTATTGTTGCCACTATTCTGATGTCTTGCCTAACCCAATGGTTCTCATCGATAGACGGAGCTTCTTATAATCTTTCTTCAAACTATCCAAGTCCTCCTTGGTCATATTCTTTCCTTTCCTCAACTTCTTCGCTTCTAACCTTTGAATGTCGACATCCAATCAGTTACATCTTTTCTTCTTCTAACATCTCTATCTTCTTTCCCAATTCAGAACTCTTTTTCTCAAAATCTTGGTTTATGAGCTCTAATTCTGATGGGACTACCTGTAAATGTTCCTCAATTGGTCGGACATTTTTTGGATTTGGCATTGGGATATTATCGTTAATTCTCCTATTCCTCCACCAATCGTACTCCAAGGTTGCCATGGGATTTACAAGAAATATTTTCATCCTGCAAAATTTGATTCCAAGATTCGATATCTCTCGGACCTTTTTTTTGTTATTCTCACCATTTTACATAAACTCGCACTAAGCCAAATCCTGTGTCGCTGGGATGAACTGCCTTGATCTATACTGTCTCATCACTAGCAAAGTGGCATGTCCTACAGCTGCTAATATACCAAGTAATGGAACCCAATTGAAACCTCCTCATCAATAAAGAATTTCATTAGGAATTAACCACGATGCTCGCCATTCGATGTCTTCGTCTCAGAGACTTTGGAGTATCGCCATCCATTTCTCCTCAGAGATGTTCTCTTACCTTTGCGTAGTCACAAATTCTCTCAAAGGGGAGTAACTCTCGAAAAATGCCCGATAGGAAACCTTTTCCACTTTCCAGAAGTGACTATGGAACCATACCATGAATAGTGGTGCACAGCCAATGAATTTCCCTTCTTCTTCTCTTCAACACGCGTTAAATGATCTAAAGGTCTCGGCCAAAATTGTTGGAACAGGTGTGACCCTGTTATCAAGTCAGTCGAATAGATTAGTGACCGCGTCCTTTAAGTGCCCCAACACCTTAGGAAAGATAACCATTCCATACACATCTAGGCAAAGATGTCAACCCTTTTTCTTGCATCTGGAGGCACTAAGATCAAGTCTTGCAGGCTCTTCCAAGTGATGCATTTGTTGCCGCCCTTTACCTTAATTCGAGTTGTAACCCATTGCTCACTCATTCTCGTAATGTTCATCAGTTTTTTGAGAAAGGTTGGGACATTAACAACTCTCGATTAGGCCTTTTTTACTTGAATCTTTGGACAACGAAGCAAATAAATGTACTTCTCTATCGTGGGCACCATATTCATGTTCCCAAAGGTGAAACAACTATAGGTCGGGTTCTAGTGTTGATCGCGCTATGAACGTCACAGCAAATATGTGTAAGCGTACATTGTTGATGCAAGTATAGTATACAGATGTGTAACCTGTCGGATATCGTTCCCACGAGGATGGATGTTTGTTGTCTATAATTGTCGATGTAATAAACAAATAAATGTAATAAAATTGTGATATTGATTTATTGAAGCAATAATGTAAAATAAAAGATGAAATGCAATAATAATGAAATGGGATTCTTGACGTGAATAGTTGGCAGAAAACTAAGTGTGGCTCACAAGGTTAAAAATAATATGTAATTGTCACTGCAATAAGGCATAATGAATGTCTTACCAAGTTTGGCTTTTCTATCATATCTAAGACTTAAACATGCGCACTAACCATACCTTCCAGTGTTGGCAATGCAACATATTCAAGAACAAGTGGATTACATTCCTTCAATCCCCAAGCAACTTTTGTTGTCTTGCTTGTTAATTTAATTTGTCGCTGCACCTTTCAGTGATAGTGATTGCAATAACACTTCCGTGGTAAAAACAATCAAACCCAAAGATTAAACAGTAAAGGTAAGCTTGAATAAGACATCATTTAGTCTAAATATCAAATGTACTTCCATACAACTTGAAATTACATGAATTACCAACGTTTAAGAAAGAGGAATAAAAGAACAAATGGGGCATTCTATTCCTAGGCTACTCAACTTGCTCCCTTACTCTCCTCTTGTGTCGCACTTAGGATGCTCCTCGTCAGGAGCAGATATGCCTCCTCTTCTGCGTCAGGTCACCCTTGAGAAAGTTAAGCTGCCATGGATGCAAGCTTTGAAAACTTGGATTTAGAAGAAAATAAAATCCGAAAGAAGAGAGTCCATTTTCTCTCTCATTTTCATCAGTATTTAACTGTAGTTAAACAGTATAGGTGTCTTTCCATCCATATCTAGCATTCTCTGGCTGTACTAATTGGTTACACTAGTTGTACAACTCACGCATTTCTGGTGTGTTAACCAGACAGCTGTCAAATGCTACGACAGTTCTAGGTGCAATTTTGGATCCTCTTATGCTGCGAAAACTCTGAACAAATGAAGATTCCGCAACAGATTTCATTGGCTTCTTCACAGACCCACGGGTTCTGGCCCTTTTTGTTGGTAAGCAAAGGTGGTCGTAAGGTAGAAAGGTGTAAGCTTGAAGAAAATTTTTGGAATAACAATGGAGGTTCTAAATATAGTCGGCACAACAGGGGTGTTTATAGGGAATGAAAAGAGTAGATGGAGAGGCGTATTTGTTTATGCAGCAAAGAAAGGATAATAGGTATGGAATAATAAATGCGTCCAATGGAATTACATCTTTTCAAATTGATCCAATGGTTGGGTGTTGAGGGATGAAACGTCATGATTTGTTTCCTGATATGCTTTGATTTTCTGATGAGTCAGCAAGCAGATGAGATGCGTCGACAAGGAGATCTTCATGCATTGACAAAAGAGAGAACTTTATCCTGCAAAAAGACTAAGTAAAATAAACTGAAACAAAAACAAAAAGAAACCAAAAGTACATGATAAAAATGTCAAGAGAGGTTAGAAAAATGTGACCAACTTAATGGTCTCTTCCTGTTTGTGATTATCATGGCTAAAATAATGCTTCCGCCGTTGTCCATTCACTTTAATTGTGACTACACCATGAGGAAATGCTTCGACAACTACAAATGGTCCAGATGCATGAGCGCAATTTACTTGTGTGCAATTTCAGTCGAGAATTGAATAATAACACCTGTTGACCTGTAGTACATTATTGCTATAAAATGATTTTGTCGTGCCATCGCTTGGTCTTTTCCTTATAGATTGCAACATTTTCATAGGCATTGTGGCTAATTTCCTCAAGTTCATTGATCTTTGGTGGTATTACAAATGATATATATTTTCTCCCTAAATTAGTGTTTTAATTATTTATTTTGTATCTCATTTAGCATACATCGTAAGCATTTCATATTTAGTTTTTATATTTTCCAACTAATTGCTAATTAGTTTAAATTCTTGTTATTTTTATCTATTTTTGTACTAATGTCGACGCAAGCAGCTGATACATTGCACCTCAAAATTGTTTGCAAAGGAACTCAGCTCAGAAGATTAATGCTAGAAGAAGAATGCAGCCACAAGATCAGCTTGGAATTGCGACCAGTGATGTCGTCTCATAGAACCTGAACCTCAAATGAGTAAACTAAAGCTGAATTCACATCTAGAAGCACCAGCACAGGAACATCATAGGTGCCACCGCAATTACGGTTTTAGATTATGCCCAGCAGTGCAGCTATAACCTGTAGATCTCGGAAGAAAATATTAAATCTGCGTGAGTGCACAACTGTACTCTAACTAACTTTGACAGCTACAAAATCTAAATCTGGATATGAGAAATGGAGGGTAAAACCTGCAACTTTTGAAGGCTATAAATAGAAGAATGAAGAAATCATCAAGAGGTAGAGGATTAAATTATGCAATTTCTGTGTGATTTGGAAATTTTAGCCGGAATGATGAACTGATAGAGCAAGGGAGCAACCACTTCTGACGAGAGGTGCTCGATGCTGTGCAAGAGGAACGATTAAGGAGTAGTCCTAGTAGTCTAGAGATAGTAAGCTTCAATTGTATTCTTTAATCTTTCTTTTATGCTGATGGATTATAATGACATTTGAATGAATACGAGAGTATCTTTCATTGTTAGATCACTTTGACTCTTATTTAATGCTTTTTATCTATTTATTCTTAGATCTAATTGCATAAAACACGAGAGTGGCTTTGCAGTCTGTCAACATCGAGAGATGCAGTGACAAGTTAGGTTAAAAGGTAAGACAATGAGAGTTGCTTGGGACTAGAAGAAATTCTAGTTACTTGTTCTTGGATGCACATCGTTGCTCATACTGAGAGGTGGGGTGATTGTAGGTATTTAAGTTTCAAGTAAACGGAAAACTGATATTGGTAAGAGTTAATTGATGCACTATTGCTGCGACTATTCATCTATACAATACCTTGTCAGCGCATCCAGCGTTGTGACTTAGCAAAATCAGTGATCCATTCCAATCGTTTTCACTTGATCATATTTACATTTCATGCATTTAAATATTCAGCACTCAACACTCAACACATTTGATTTACTTTCAGTACAGTGACATTTAACCTCTGACATTTAACTCTGATTGCGTTGATAATATTAATTATTTTAGTGTGTAGATCTAACGTAATTGCACTGACATCCTTACTCACATTTTACTTAATTTCAGTATTAGTTACTCCGACATTTAAACATCAAGAACCCATTTTCTCATGGGATCGATATCCGATAGAATTGTCTATCAACTATACTTGCATTGATGTGTGTTCACCTGTACAATCGCTGTGACGTTTCAAACGCGATCAAGTTTTGGCTCCATTACCGAGGAAATTGGCGTTTGTTTGATGTCTACTTTTGTAGTTGCAATTAATTCTACTTACTTAACTTTTAATCTATACTAATCTATTTATTTTTCTATTATTTTCTTTTTTAGTTCTTCTTTAAGAGTGCATGTCTACAAGGAGAAATCCTAAGGACATTGTGAGCTTTGATCCAGAGCTTGAGAGGACACTTAGGAGGAGAAGGCAAGTACAAGGGAAAATGGCCAGTAACAACAACAATAATTTACCACCATTGCTGCCACAAGATGGAGTTCCTCCAGTGCTGTCACAAATTGTTAATGATATACCACCACCATGACCATAAGAAGAACAAGTGCAAAATAGGACAATAAGAGATTTTGTTGTGCCTATACTTGATGATTTACAACCAAGGGTTGTAAGACTGGCTATTCAAGCTGGTAATTTTGAGGTAAAACCGGTGATGTTTCAGATGTTAAATCCAAACGGGAAATATTCTGGTTTTCCTCATGAAGACGCAAGAGAACACTTAAAATCATTTCTGCTTATTTGTGTATCATTTAGTGAACATTGTGTCCCTAATGATGCCTTGAAAATACTATTATTTCCTTATTCATTACATGGTAAAGCGAGAACATAGTTCTTGAGATTGCCGGCAGGATCAATTACATCTTGGAATGCGTTAGCAACATAGTTTGTTTTCTGTTTTAATCCACAGACAATGAATGCAAGGTTGCGAAATGATATTATTGCATATCATCAGCTAGATGATGATGATAACTTACATACAACATGAGAGCGTTACAAAACATTGCTTCGACGTTGCCCAATGCATGGAATTCAGCAAGAGACCCAAATAGAAATTTTTTACAATGGTTTAAATGCTCAGACAAGGAATCTTGTTGACGCATCTGCTAATGGTCCCTTGTTGGATTGCATATACAATGAAGCTGTAAGAATTCTAGAGAGGATTGCTCAGAACGATTATCAATATCCGATCTCTCATTCTACACAGGTAAAAACTAACCTTGGAGTTCTTGAGTTAGATGCTATTTCTACTTTGTCAGCACAGGTATCCTCATTGGCCAATATCATAAAGAATATGAAAGAACAAATGACGTTGCTCCTATTCAAGTGGCCCAGCAATTGGATGCATCGATATTTTCTTGTGAAATTTGCGACAACAATCATAGTTATAAGGACTGCCCACAACATGCAAAAAATGCTTTCTACGTCAACAACATCAGAGGGGGTTCATTTGGTAACTCATATAACAAACGATCTCAACAACCTTGGGGGAATCAAAATGCTTCCACATTCAGATATGGAAATTCCTCAAATCAAGGGGGTTATAGACAAGAGAGTTACAATAGCAATCCATAGCAGAATTATATTAAAAATTCGCAAATGAGTTCTCGTTCTGAACAGATGCAGTCACATAGCCAGATGCAACCACAATCTCGATTATAGCCATAACAGTCTATGCTGTAACATATGCAAGGACAGCATCATCAACATCAACAGTAACAATTTTCTCAACGTAAGTCAGATCCTATGGCTGCTCTTGAGGCATTGATGCGCAAGCATATCACACTAACTGAAGCAATAGTGCAAGGCAATTCTTCTTCCATCCGAGCATTAGAAGCCCAGCTAGGACAGTTAGTTTCTAATCTCAGCACAAGACCACCGAGTACTCTACCTAGTGATACTGAGAATCAACATAGAGAGGAAGGAGCATTGCAAAGCAATCACGCTGAGAAGTGGGAAGCAAACGGTTGAACGAAGCAGTCCTGGCCAGGACCATGTCGACGCATTTGAACCACAGCAACAAGAGGAGGATGCAACTGAAGGAAGTCAAGCAAAAGAAAATGAAGAGGAACCAATTGTAGCATCATCTATGCTTGTTATTGACACAACTGCCAATGTCAACACCACCGAGTTTTCCACAACAACCCAATGTCACAATACCTTTGTCATTTTCGCAAAGATTTAAAGAGAAAGCTCATGATAAGGAGTATCAAAAGTTTGTTTCTACTTTGAAACAATTGCATATTAGCATAACACTTATTGATGCTCTTATGCAGATAACCAGTTATGAGAAATTTACGAAAGAGCTATTATCAAAGAAGAAGAAATTTTCCAAAATCGAGACGATTGCACTCATAGAGGGGTGCAGCGCTATGCTTACAAATAAATTGCCAACCAAGATGAAAGACCCTGGCAGCTTCACAATCCTATGCTCCAATAGGAATCATTATTTAGGTAAGGCTTTATGTGATTTGGGAGCAAGTATTAATCTTATGCCTTTGTCTGCTTTCAAGAAATTAGGAATAGGTTCAATGAAGCCCGCTGCGGTGACATTACAACTTGCGGATAGATCCTTAGCACAACCGGAAGGCCAAGTCAAAGACGTTCTTGTCCAAGTTGATAAGCTTGTGTTCCCTAGTGATTTCATAATCCTAGACTGCGAAGCAGATAAGGAGGTGCCTATTATCTTGAGGCAGCCATTTCTAGTAACGGGACGAACACTTATCGACGTATTCAAAGGAGAACTTATCATGTGTCATAATGATGAGCATGTGACCTTCAATGTGTTTGAAGCATCTCCGTCAGGAACTAAAGAGTAATGTCACCACATTGACTTCTTGGACGAGAACATTATAGAAGAATTTAATGTAAGGAGTTCAGCAATATCAGATGAAGACGTAGCGACATCCACCAATGAAATCTTAGATGACTGTGTTGACAAAGAAGAGGTTAACAATTATGAGCTGAGACAGAATTGGCAATTGGAGTCTTTGGATTTTTCTAACAGGACAATCTCGGTGTTTAAACCATCTATTGAGCAACCTCCTACCTTGGAGTTGAAGCCATTACCGACGCATTTGAAGTATGTCTTTCTTGGTAACAACAAGATATTTTTTGTTATTGTCAACGCATCCCTTGACGCAACGCAGGAAGATAAGCTCATCACGATTTGGAAAGAACATAAGAGAGCCATAGCCTAGAATATTGTTGATATCAGAGGCATCAGTCCCTCTGTTTGCACATATAAGATAAGGCTAGAAGATGAAGGAAAGCAATCAATTGAGCAACAAAGACGACTTAATGAGAAAATGAAAGAAGTAGTGAAGAAGGAAATTATTAAGTGGTTAGACGTGGGCATCATATACCCTATATTCGACAGTAATTGGGTGAGCCCCGTCCAATGTGTGTCAAAGAAAAATCGTTTCACGGTCGTGATCAATGATAAGAACGAGTTGATCCCTACTCGCATTGCGACTGGCTGGCGAGTATGCATGGATTACCGTCGATTGAATGCGGCCACAAAAAAGGATCATTTCCCACAACCTTTCATTGATCAGATGCTAGATAAGCTAGCTGGTAAAGCCTATTATTGCTTCTTAGATGGCTATTTTGGCTACAACCAAATTGTCATTACACCGGAAGATCAAGCAAAGACCACGTTCACATGCCCTTTTGGAACCTTTGCTTTCCGACGTATGCCATTTGGGTTATGCAATGCACCATTAACATTCTAGAGGTGTATGATGACAATTTTCTCAGACATGATCGAGGACTCTTTAGAGGTATTCATGGATATTTCTCTGTATATGGATAGAATTTCAACCAATAAGCTGACAATCTAGCGAGAGTTTTGAAAAGATGCGAGGACACAAATCTAGTTCTGAATTGGGAGAAATGCCACTTCATGACAACTGAAGGCATTATCCTCAGGCATCGGATATCTTGTCAAGGTATTAAAGTTGATAAAGAAAAGGTAGAAATAATCGAGAAACTACCACCACCCACCAACGTCAAAACAATAAGAAGCTTTCTTGAACACGCTGGCTTTTATAGAAGATTCATCCAATATTTTTCCAAGATAACTAAACCATTATGCTCATTGCTGGAGCAAAATAAAAAGTTTGTGTTCGATGACAACTGTTTGGCTTCATTAATTACAATAAAGAAGAAGCTGGTACAAGCCTCAATTGTCGTTGCACCGGACTGGACGCAACCGTTTGAACTAATGTGCGATGCAAGAGACTTTGCTGTGGGAGCTGTACTTGGCCAACGAAAAGAGAAGGTATTCCATTCTATTTACTATGCTAGTAAAAATCTAACTGAAGCACAAGTTAATTACACTACCACTGAGAAGGAGTTGCTAACAGTAGTCTTCGCATTCGACAAGTTTCGTTCATATCTTGTTGGCGCAAAGACTACAGTATACACAGACCACTTCGCATTAAGATACCTTTTCACAAAGAAAGACGCCAAGCCTAGACTGATACGATGGATCCTACTCCTTCAAGAGTTTGATATTGAAATTAGGGATAAGAAAGGATATAAGAATCAAGTAGCTGACCACTTGTCTCGATTGGAAGTTGGAAATGAAGATGGGTAGATGTCCTAAATTGTCGAAGCATTTCCAGACGAGTAATTATTCTTTGTCGACACATTGCCCTGGTATGCCGATGTAGTCAATTATCTAGTGTGTGGGAAGCTACCAATGAGAGCTACTTGTCACAAGAAGATCAAGTTTATATGCGATGTTGCAAAATATCACTGGAACGAGCCATACCTATTCAAGGTATGCGTCGACAATATTATTCATCACTGTGTACCTGAAGAAGAAATGACTTCAATCCTGCGACATTGCCATGATGCCCCTTATGGAGGACATTTTGGTGGTCTAAGGACTGCTGCTAAGGTCCTACAGTCATGATTTTATTGGCCCACAATGTTTCGAGACACCCACAACTTCACACAATAATGTGATCGTTGTCAACACACTGGTTCAATATCTCGGTGCAATGAGATGCTCCAACAACCCATCATGGAGGTAGAGCTCTTCAACGTTTGGGGTATTGACTTTATGGGACCATTTCCAAATTCTTTTGGGAATGTGTATATCTTAGTTGTTGTTGATTATGTCTCAAAGTGGATCGAGGCAATTTCGGTGCCAAAAGATGACGCTTGAATGGTGTTGAAGTTCTTTCACACATACATTCTCACAAGGTTTGGAACACCAAGAGCATTGGTAAGTGACCAAGGAACTCATTTTTATAACAACCAAGTTGGGACTACATTAAAGAGATATGGTGTGAAGCATTGTATGGCTACTATGTACCACGCACAAACCAATGGTCAAGCCAAAGTATCCAATCGTCAAATTAAAAGCATACTTAAGAATCTGGTTAACCCATATAGGAAGGATTGGTCTTCGCGACTACATGACGCATTATGGGCGCTTCGTACTGCATACAAGACCACGTTGGGAATGTCACCATATTAGTTAGTGTTTGGTAAGTCTTGTCACCTGCCAGTTGAGCTTGAACATAGAGCCATGTGGGCAATTAAACTGGTGAATATGAATTATGATGCTACCATAAGAAAAAGATTGTTGGACATACTGAACTGGAAGAAATACGCCGACATGCTTATGATAATGCCACAATATACAAGGAAAAGACCAAGAGATGGCACGATAATATCATCTTGCATCGACAATTTAGCCCTGGTCAGTTAGTGCTTTTATTTAACTCATGTTTAAAATTGCATCTAGGTAAATTGCGATCAAGATGGTCAGGCCCTTTCAAAGTTGTCGAGACATTCCAGAACGGTGCAGTGACAATTGAAAATCTAAAGGATGGACAACAATTCAAAGTAAATGGACAACGTCTAAAGCACTATGTGAGCCCAGATGTCAAAGAACCAAACGAAGCCATCAATCTGGTCACATTTAAATAATGTCGATGCATTTTTTTATTTACTTTTATTTGTTTCACTTTTACTTTTGTTGTTTCAAATTCCTTACAGAAATAAAAATTGCATTTTTGTCGAAGCATCAAAGCACGAATTGTCGGTGCATTCTATGATGAGTCAACATAGCTTTTTTAGCAAGAATTGCGTCGGTTGATCTCTCTTCTCTCCCAATCGTTTGATCAAACGAAACAGTACAATCTGCATAATGGTAATTAATAACTGCAGATGTAACATTTCCCCGTAATTTTTTCAATCATCATGCCTAGGTTATAAAACCTTTCTCCTGCAGCACATCCTTAATTATTGTTACATCTCATCTTTTCCCATTGCTTCTATATTTCCTGTAATGTTCACAAGTTATCTTTTTCTGCAAACTTCTCTAACTTTCTTCTTCAGTTACAATGGCAAAAACCCGAGCATCGAAAAACCCTTCTAAGAACACCCCAACAACTTCAACTATTATGGCTCCGACCACAACACCATCTCCATCTACAGGTCCGGTCCTATTTCTGGCGACTGCAGTCAAGGACCGCTACCAGAATATCATGCTGAAATGAAACCTCCACCCTAAACAAGGTCTGCAACTATCTCCGCATCAGACCTTGGGGAGACATGTTGCCCGTACCATCAGTTGCCTTGGGTGGGACTTTTTCTGCGAACATCCCTTTGGTTACTCCCCTACATTGGTTAGGGAGTTTTATGCCAACATAGTGGATTCGAAGCAAGAATTCATTTTTGTAAGGGAAGGACTCATTCCATGGAGCGCTACTCAAATTAATATGCTATTGAGGATTCTTGAGCCGGTGAACGACCACTCACCATTTATACATCGCCTGGACGATGACAGCATCGCTTAGAGGATGAAGGACCTTTGTGTCGATGGAGCCACACGGACTGGTAACGGGTTCCACAAATACACCATGTATAGAAGGTATCTCACAACCTTCTGTAAGGTATGGTTCCACTTTATCAACAGCCGCATCATGCCTTCGACATATAGCACTACGACGACATTAGGCCGTATGTGTCTATTGCATTCTATCCTGTACTTTCGACACATCGACATCGGAGAGATTATCCACAATCAACTCGCAAAAGTCGCTAGTAAGCAAACTGATATATTCCCATTCCCCTCTCTAATCATGTTGCTTTGTAAACAGAAGGGTATTGTGCCCAGGGATGGTGAGGAAATATTAGAGAATACATGATGGAGTCGACCGCATTGAATGGAAGAATGACTAGGTGGTAAATCCTAATTTCAAAGTTCGACATAGTTTATACAAACTAGAAGGCAATAAAAGGGAGTGCGAGGCATGCATTATGCATTATGGCAATAAAAGGGAGTGCGGGCAATGAAATCGGGGCAGTTTTAGTATCGCCAGAAGGAACTCAACTTCGATTGCACAAGCAACATGGTAGGGTACGAGACATGCATTATGGGAATTCAAGCAGCCATAGAATGAGGGATCAAGGTCTTGAAGGTATACAGAGATTCTGCACTAGTGATCTACCAACTTAAGGGAGAATGGGAGACAAGAGATTCCAAGTTAATCGATTATCGAAAGATGGTCCTCAAGTTGATCAAGGAATTTGATGAGGTTACGTTTCAGTACCTCCCACGTGAGGAAAACCAGATGGCTGACGCTTTGGCTACTCTAGCCTCAATGATAAAAGTAAACAAGCCGAAGGATATGAAGCCTATTCAAATGAGCATTTACGAGACTCCAGCCCATTGCTATGAGATTAAAGAGGAAGAAAAGGACGATCATCCTTGGTATCAAGACATCCTTCAGTATGTAAAAGACCATAAATACCCCAAAAAAGCTACTGAAAATGAAAAAGGACATTGAGAAGGCTCGCAAATGAGTACGTCCTAGATAAGGAAATTTTGTATAAGAGGAGGAAGGATCAGGTGCTGTTAAGATGTGTTAATGCAATTGAGGCAAGGAAAATCCTAGAAGAAGTCCATGAAGGTATTTACGGAACACACGTAAATGGATTCAAGATGGCTAGGCAGATTATGAGATTTGGATACTACTGATCCACTATGGAGAAGGATTTCATCAACTATGCTAAGAAATGTCACAAGTGCCAAATCTATAGAGATAAAATTCATGTACCTTCGTCACATCTGCATGTCATGACTTCTCCATGGCCTTTTTCTATATGGGGCATGGATGTTATTGGCCAATTTCGCCGAAGGCTTCTAACGGGCATAGATTCATCTTTGTAGTTATCGACTATTTCACGAAGTGGGTGGAAGCTGCCTCTTACGCCAATGTTACAAAGTCTACAGTTAGCAAATTCCTAAAAAAGGAAATCATATGCCGATGTGAGATGCCAGAAAGGATTATATCGAATAATGCATTGAACTTGAATAACAGCACGATATTGGAGGTTTGCGAGCAATTCAAGATCAAACATCATAATTCATCTCCATATCGCCCAAAAATGAATGGAGCTGTGGAGGCGGCAAATATAAACATCAGGAAGATCATTGCAAAAATGACAGAAACCTATAAAGATTGGCATGAAAAATTACCATTTGCCTTTCTTGCTTATAGGACTTCAGTCAGAACTTCTACTAGGGAAACACTATTCTTACTAGTATATGGAATGGAAGTCGTTTTACCTATCGAGGTGGAAATTCTTTCTCTCCGAGTCTTGTCAGAGCTAAATTTGGATGAGGCAGAATGTATCCAAGCCAGATATGATCAGTTGAACTTGATCGAAGAAAAGAGATTAAGAGCTATCCGTCATGGTCAGATGTACCAAAAGCGAATGATGCGAGCTTACAACAAAAAGGTCTACCCTAGAGAATTCTACGAGGGAGATTTAGTCTTGAAAAAATACTCCCCATACATAAAGACTCTCGAGGAAAATGGACGCCTAATTGGGAAGGACCATATGTGGTGAAGAAAGCATTCTCTGGAGGAGCTCTCATTTTAACTGAAATGGATGGCAAAGAGCTATACAACCCAGTAAATTTAGACTCGGTGAAGAAATATTTCACCTAAAAAAACGGAGACATCAAGATGAAAACCCACAAAAGGCATCTTGAAACCAAAGGGGTTTTGAGTTGAAAACCTAAAAAGGGTAGCTCAAATATGAAGCAAAAGTGGTCAATTGTTCCCTCAAATGTGACAAGATAGAGAAACTTTACATCTTGGGGCATCGACGAAGTACTCCAGGTTTTCTAGAAGCATATCGAGCAGAAAAATGATCCTCAGATTAGAGAAACTCATATTATGATATCTAGGCATCTAATATTATGCCCTGTAATTATTTGGCAATTGTTCTTTGGCCAATGTTTTTCAAATTCTTTGAGCTTTGACTGTAATACAATCTCATTCTTTCGCCACACTGCCCAAGTATTTTCATACTAAAATAATGGATAATAGACTAATATCATAAGGTATGCAAGGATCTGCGAGTGTTATTTTAGAAATTTCTTAAATGATACAGGGACTCTAAACAGGACCACCAGTTAAAAGAATCAAGCATGAAACGAGTAGTTCGAATTAAGAATACTCTGTCAGATCCCATCGTAGATTTGAGAGGATGAGATGGTACACTACAACAAGTGATGAACTGTGATAATCCCAGAGCAAAAGAAATTAATTTTTGAAATTAACATCAATCATGCACACTCATTTAGTTAGGAGCATTTGATACACTCTAATCATGACATCTTAATAATCTGGCCTGTGTAGAGGTCCATTCTACAAGTTTGAAGGGAAAGATTTAAGCCGCAATGGCGAATCCAGTACCAAGAAGATATGGAGGGAAAGGTTTAAGTCGCAATGGCGAACCTTCTACCTCAGAAGCATGAAGGGAAAGATTTAAGCCACAACAGTGAATCCAGTACAACGAAGATATGGAGGGAAAGGTTTAAGTCGCAATGGCGAACCTTGTATCTTAGAAGCATGAAGGGAAAGATTTAAGCCGCAACAGCGAATCCAGTACCACAAAGATATGGACGGAAAGGTTTAAGTCCCAACGGTGAACCTTATACCTCAAAAGCATGAAGGGAAAGATTTAAGCCACAACGGCGAATCCAATACCACGAAGATATGGAGAGAAAGGTTTAAGTCACAACGGCAAACCTTGTACCTCAGAAGCATGAAGGGAAAGATTTAAGCCACAATGATGAATCTAGTACCACGAAGATATGGAGGGAAAGGTTTAAGTCGTAACAGCAAACCTTGTACCTCAGAAACATGAAAGGAAAGGTTACGACCGTAACGACAAACCCAGTACCTTAGAAACATGACGAGAAAGATCAAACTCATGACGGTGAAAACCTTAAAGTTATATTGGATCAGAATCCAAACTACAAATAGCAAGTCTTTATCTCTCTGAAGTTGCAGTAAGAGCAAGATGAAGCTACCATCTCACAGAAGTAAATCTCAATCTCCCTGAAGTTGCAGTGGAATGAAGTGAAACTACAATAGCAAATTTTTTCATTTTGAAGTTAACTTGCGGCAAGATGGAATCACGACAACAACTCCTATCTTCTTAAAATTACAGAGAAGCAGATGTAGTGCAATTAGAGTGATCGATGGTTTGGAAGAGTGGGATCGAGGTTCAACAAGATCGAACAAAATTGGTCCTCCTTTTAGTCTTTGCTTCGTTCCCATTACACAGCAACGAGCAAAGAGGGGCAGCTGTAGAGGCTCAATTTTAACTGGGCCCAAAAAATAAAACCCCAAAAAAATAAAAAAATAAAGTTTTAAATTAAATTTTAAATTTAATTTAAAAAGTCCAATTACATTAAAAACCTAACCTAGCCCAAAACCAAATTACAACCCTAAGCCCACTAAATCCAAAACTTTGAAAATATCAAAAACCTTAGAATGCTACTGTCGCCGCTAATGCTCCATGCCTCCTACCACGTCAGCATCCACGTCAGCGCCACGTCAGCCATGTGACCCCTCGTCTACTCCCGAGACTTCTCCTCTACCTGAGACTCTTCTGCTACTTAAGGCCATTCCTCTGCCCAAGGCCTTCTCTGCTGCCCCTTGCACCAAAATGGTAAGGGCACAGCTCCCATCGTCGGTGTTGACTATAGGAGACCACCACTCCAATGATACCTGCAACAAAGAACAACAGAGATGACATAAAACACCAAAGAAAATAGGGCAAAAGAATAGTGATTTTGTAACTGTCCATGGCTATAAAAGCTCGATCTAGAATCTGTAACAGGGGACTTACGCATATAGAGCAATAAAAATCAGAAAAGCAATTTGAAAAAATACTTTGAAGAGTAATAGATCAAAGAAATCACATTCGAATACGAGAAAGAGTTTAAGAATAATCTGTCTTTAAGGTATACTACTTATAATATAGATATATATATATATATATATTTTAGATATTGTTTCTATTTTCCTATTTCGAAATATCAAAATTTAGAAAATAAAACAAAATATGCTGAAACAGACTTAAAACAAAAATCAAAAGAAACACAAACCCATTTTTAGATCTGGGCTAGATCGGTTTCGATCTAGGCTCAGATATGTTTTTTTTTAAAAATAGTGATAATAAAACAGAGATCCTTTTTCTCTTACTTGCCACCGCGAGCGGTGGTTCGCATCGATGGAGAACGGTGGAGCAACGATGAAGCACAACGAACGGAGGAGCAGTCTTACGATCGGAGAGAAAGCTACAGAGAGAAAAAGGGAAAAAGGAGACCTTTTTTAAAAAAAAACAGAATGAAAATAAAATTTTTGCTTAAGAATTTAGCTTAAATAACCTTTACAAAGCTGTGCCATTTTAGGCATAAGGATACAAGCTTCATTTTTCTTTCTCTTTATAATTTTTACTTTAAACTTTATTTTTGTTTTAATTCAACCTTTAAATTACTTTTTCTTTTTTTAAATATTGGCCCATGTTATTTTGTTTTCTTAACTTAAGTCCTTTTATATATTTTTTAATTAAATCTTTTAAATTTAATCTCATTATTATTTTTATTTTAAAGATTATTTTAATCTTTTTATCCTTTTTTTCAAAAACAATCCAATCTTTTAAAAATATTTTATCCTTTTGTCACTACATTCCATTTTTACATGCAATTTACATTTATTATTGCATTTGTATATCTATCAATTTATTTGTTTATTATTCGTACATTAATTTCGCCCCTTTGTTAGTTTTCTTTTTCTAAAAGGAAATCCTTTTACTTTTAGTGTTTATATTTATTTAATCCTTTAATTATGAGTATAACCTTACTAAATTTTATCCACTAGCATCTTTTTCAAACCACATCACGTAATTTATGCAAATCATGTTTTGCCTCTTAGCATCTTTTTGAAATCACATCACTTAATTTATGCAATTCATGTCTTTATTTTTACTATTTTTTATTTACTTAAAATTAATACACATTCATCCATTCTTTGTAAAACTTTTCAGCAAAAATCATCTTTACCATTTCAACATTAAAACAATACTCGTTATTTCGTGATTTGAAATGTTGTGCCTTAACTTATTAAGCACGGTTTCTCTTCAAATCGAGATAATCGAGTAATTTCCTCGTCATATTAAAAACAACAAAATACGGGATAAAAAACGAGACAATATCCTTTTGTGCGAAAACTTCGAAGAATTGTATCCTAACGTGCTGGGTGTGATTTTTTGTAGAATTTGCACAATCGAGTATCCTCCTTTAAATGTTTTTTAAAATGACCTTTAATTTCGAGATCATCGTGTCCTAATGTGTTGGACATGACTACAATTCCCAATTAATTCGAAATAAAACGGACATTTTTCTCATTAAATTCAATTTTAAAAATTTTTTCATGAAATAAATTATGCATTTGAGAATCGTATCTTAAATTTCACTTGAGTTTTTAAATTTTAAACAATCAAAATCGGAAAATGATCGACAAGGTATCAATTTTGGGCGTGTGAGGGTGCTAATCGTTCCTCACACATAGCCGACTCCCGAACCCATTTTTCTGGATTTCGAAGACCAAAGCTTTTGTTAAAATGAATTTTAAGCATTTTAAGGTGGTCCAATCACACCGAATGGAAATGATTGGTGGGGACTCCCATTTTCGATTTTAAAAAAAATATTTTCGAAACTTATTTTGATTTTTTCTTAAAAAAATGGTTTCAACAACTTGGCGACTCCACTAGGGAAACATTTTTAAAACGCGTCTCGACTTTTAATTTTTTAAAATAAAAAATAGGAGTCGCCACCAATCATTTTCATTAGGTGTGATTGGACCACCTTAAAACGCTTAAAATGCATTTTAACAAAAGTTTTGGTCTTAAAGATCCAAAAAAAGGGTTTAGGAGTCGGTTACGTGTGAGAAAAGATTAGCACCCTCACACGCCCAAAATTGGTACCTTGTTGATTATTTTTAGGGTCTTAATTGTCAAAAGTTTAGAAACTCGAGTGAAATTTAAAGTACGATCCTTAAATATATAATTTATTTCGTGCAATTTCAAAAATTGAATTTGATGGAAAAATGCCCATTTATTTTGAATTAATCGAGAATTGAAGTCATGTCCAACACGTTAGGGCACGATGTTCTTGAAATTTCAAAATTTCGAAATTGAAGGACAGTTTGAAAATTCTAGAAGAGGGTATTCGATTGTGCAAATTCTACGAAAAATCATACCCAGCACGTTTGGGCATAATTCTTCGAAGTTTTCACACGAAAGGATATTACCTTGATTTTCAAAATTTTAAGGCACTCATTTATTTCGATTCAAAGAAGAACCGTACCTAATAAGTTATTGAATGATTTTCTTTTAAAATTACGAAATAAGGGAATAACGCCTTAATTTTGAAAATCACTTATGTTGAAAAATGTCATGTAATTTACTTTATTGAAATATTTTTACAAATGTGTATAAAATGCAAAAAAAAAATAATTTATAAAACAAAACAATAATGACCATAATTACAAGATTTTAAAATTAAAACTAATTTAATAAATATGATTATATAGCATTCAAATAATTTAATAAAGTATCAATATAAATAATTTCATGAATCAAAGCAAGCAACAGGATTCATTCAAAGTTAATAATTTATTACCTTAAATTTAACATATAATTTACATTATTATTACCATATAACAAAGATATGAAAATACTAAAATGAAATCAATTTAAGGATGAAAAAATAAAAATCTGACGTAATTTATGGAATTAGAAATTTAATTGAATATTTAAATAAATAATATAAAGGGATTTTTTTTTAAATGAAATAAAGAAACAAAATGAAAGAACAAAAAAACGATACTAAAGAGATAAATTTAAATAAAAAATAGGTTTTATTTAAAAAATGAATAACAAAAAAAGGACAAAATTTGAATTAAAGCAAAATTTAAAACAAAAGGAACAGAAAAGGATAATAACGGGGTAATATTGCAAAGATTCAGGCAATTGGAGGATCATGTGTGCGATTTTCCCAAAATTCATACACGTGTCAAGTCAAGGAGAGTCCACGTTTCGAGGACTAAAATGTAAACAAAATAAAATTAAAGGTGCGAATTAGAAAATAATTGAAAATAGGCAAAAGGACCGAATTGAAGCAGGTTGAAAATGCAGAAGGACCAAACCCGCAAATATCCCTTTCCATGAAAACACGCGGATCCTCAGGGACGAGTCGGATCCTACTTGGGTCGAGACAATACTATAGCGTTTTGGTCTCCAAATCAGAGGCTGAAAACGACGTAGTATTGTAAACAGTATTTAAACCAAATTTTTTTCTAAAACATCATTTCAACATTTCATTTTGCAAAAATTTCCTTTCTTCTTCATTTTTCTCTAAAAAACTGCCCCATCTTCGATCGACCGTCACTCACTCGCCCACCGTGCTCCGACCCTCCTCCGTCGCCTCTGATCATCGACATTCGGTGGTCCAAGTAAGAAACTCCTTCTCCTTCTTTTTTTTGGAAGGAAACCAAATCTAGGCTTCGGGGAGGTCGAATCCAAGCTGAATCCTTAAAATGATTTTGATTTTAAAAGTTTTGTTTTTGTAAAACCTTAGATCTGTATCAGATCTTTCGAAATCTTCAAAACAAAAATTTTCTGATGATTTTTTTTGTATATTTTTTTAAAAATCTGTCTCTCTTTTATTATTTCCCTATTTTAATTAATTTTAAAAAAATAAATTTAGATCTGACTATATTCACAGATTTTTTAAAGAGGAAAAAAGGATTCTAATGATTTATTTTTCGAAATCTGCTTGTTATTTTTTAATTTTTTTAAATTCATTTTGTATTTTTTTTATTTTTAAAAGTTCGATAAAAAAAGGCTAATAAAAATGAAATACAAAATTTAAAATATAATACCTCTGTGCGAACTGAATTTCTTTTGTTGTGAATATGATTTCTAATATATTGTTCTTGCAAAAATGCTCATGAATGCGTAAGTATTTGAACTGAATTTTTGTTGATTTTTAATTCTCTTGTATGCTTGAATGCGTACAATATTTCGTGAATGTCCCCCCTTTTTACCACCAATCTCTTGTGGCTCTTATAGCCGATTGAAATACATAAAGAACTAGTTTTTTTCTTCATTTTGTCTCTGTCTCTATCTCTATTTACAGGTAGCACATGGTGGCAGCTATGGTGGCAGAGGCGTGATGGTGTCAACGGTGATGAGGCATACGAGGAGCCTCGAGACCCGAAAGGTTAACGGTCAGCAATCGAAGGGTCGATAGTTGTGGAGTCAGTGGCTGACGTGGCGTGTGCTGACGTGGAGGGGCGACGGCTACAACTTCAAATCCTAGCAGATTTAGGGTTTTCATTTTTTCTTGTACTTGGGCTTGTTGGGCTTGTTGAGTATTGGTTTTGTAATTTGGACTTGGACATTCAAATTAAAAATGGATTTTAATTTTAATTTATTTAATTTAATTTATTTTTATTTTTTTGGCCCGGATGATAATGGGTTTCTACAGCTACCCCTCTTTGCTCATTGTCGTCAAACGGGAATGGAGCAAAGACTCCAGGGAAGACCAATTTCATCCGGTCCAACTGCATTTGGTCTCTTTTTCCCTTCTTTTTCAAGTAAACCACTCTTGGCTTCACTGATCGTTTAATTCCATTGCATCCGCTTCTCTGCGAGTTTGGGAAGATTGGAATTGATTTTGTCCCATGACAACTTCAAAAAGATAAAATTTGCTGTTGTAGCTTCTCTCCATTCCACTGCAACTTCAGAGAGGTTGAGGTTTACTTCTGTGAGGTGGTAGCTTCAATTTTCCCTCTTGGTTTAAGGGTAAAAGATTGGGTTATGGTTTCAATCTGTCCCATGATCGGGGTAAAAGATTAGATGGTTGCGATCTTCCCCATGATCGAGGTAAGAGATTGGCGATGTCTTCAATCTGCCCCATGATCAGGGTAAGAAATTGGATGGTGATGTAACTTCACTCCATTCCACTGCAACTTCAAGGAGATTGAGATTCGCTACTGTAGTTTTAATCCAACTTCATTGCAACCTCAAGAAGATAGGATTTGATGTCGAAGTTTAATCTTGCTCTTACTACAACTTCAGAGAGATAAAGACTTGCTATTGTAATTTTGATTTGATCCACTGTAACTTTGAGGTAGAAAACTTGCCGTTGCGGCTTCAATCTTCTTCGTCACATCTTTTAAAGTGTCGGGTTTGCCATTGCGGTATTAACCTTTCCCTTTAAATCTTCATGCTACCGGGTTTACCGTTACGGCCTCAACCTTTCGCTTCGAATCTTCATGGTATTGGATTCGCCGTTGCAGCCTCAATCCTACCCAGCATGTTTTTGAGGTACAAGGTTCTCCGTCACGACTTAAACCTTTCCCTCCATATCTTCGTGGTACCAGATTTGTTGTTGCGGCTTCAATCTTTCCCTTCAAGTTCCTAAGGTATAAGGTTCACCGTTGCGACTTAAACCTTTCCCTCCATATCTTCATGGTACTAGATTCGTCATTGTGGCTTAAATCTTTCCCTTCATGTTTCTGAGGTACAAGGTTCACCGTTGTGAATTAAACCTTTCCCTCCATATCTTCGTGGTACTAGATTTACCGTTGTGGCTTAAATCTTTCCCTTCATGTTTCTGAGGTACAAGGTTCACCGTTACTTAAACCTTTCCCTCCATATCTTCGTGGTATTAGATTCATCGTTACGGCTTAAATCACTTCCTTCATGTTTTTGAGGTACAAGGTTTGTCGTCATGACTTGAACTTTTCCCTCCATATCTTCGTGGTACTAGATTCGCCTTTACGGCATAAATCTTTTCCTTCATGTTTCAGAGGTACAAGGTTCGTCATTGCGACTTAAACCTTTCCCTCCATATCTTCGAGGTACTAGATTCGCCGTTGCGGCTTAAATCATTCCTTCATGTTTTTTAGGTACAAGGTTCACCGTTGCGACTTAAATTTTGCCTCCATATATTCGTGGTACTAGATTCGCCGTTGCGGCTTAAATCTTTCCCTTCATGTTTCTGAGGTACAAGGTTCGCCGTTGCGACTTAAACCTTTCCCTTCATATATTCGTGGTACTAGATTCACAGTTACGGCTTAAATCTTTCCCTTCATGTCTTCGTGGTAATGAAACCTGTAGAATTTGCTTTAATGGGCCTTTATGTAGGCCAGATTGTTTAGGATGTCATGATCAGGATGAGTCAAATGCTCCTAAATATATGGGTACGAATGATGAATGCAAAATGTCATCTTTGAGAAATGATTTTATTTTTAGTCCTTAGCTGACATCGTTTATCATTTGTCTAAGTCCTATCACTGATGTGTTATCATGTTTTTCTTTCGGTATGGTATCTTTTACAAGAAACCTAAGGAGGTGGTCGTATTTTGAACTATTTGTTTCAAAATCCTTCTATCCGTCGGATTTGTGTTATTTCCAACTAGTGGTCTTGTTTCAGGTCCCTGTAATATTTAGAAATTTTCTAGAATGATATACAAAAATCCTTTTATTCCTTATTTCGTAGACTACTAGCCTTTATTTCAAATGCAAAGATGCTTGAATCAAGGTTATAAGGTGGATGAAGTTGAATTTGATTGCAAACAAAGGTCGCATTAATGAAAAGATCATGAGATTAGGCGGGTCTTTGCCGTTCATTTCGATCAAGATCAAAGCTTCTCCACAAAACTTTCTTTATCTCACGGGTCCTTTTCAAATTCGATATCCATTTTCCTTGGTAGTCTTTTGTAAGCAAGATCCTTTTCAAAACCAGAGTTCTCTCGTAAAATTCTCTAGTGTGGATCTTCCTTTGTCGTAAGCCCTCATCATCTGATCATGACAGATGACTTTATTATCTTTTCTTTAGTCAAGTTTAGCTTACTGCACCTGGATTGGATCCAATCTGCTTCATTAGTTCTAAAAAAATCAGAAAGGGAAGAAACTCGACTCCAATGGGCGAGAATGCTTCTATTTCGTAAATCATCAGGAAAGGTGTTGCCCTAGCAAAATCTTGATTGATGTTTAAGAGAGCAAATGATAACTTCTCATGCCCATCTTTGTAGGTCTTTGCTACTTCACAATAAATTCTTTTGATGTTCTTATTGGTCAACTCCAATGCCCAATTCTTTTTTGGTGATGTGGTGTTGAGTCGTGATACTTGTTTTTGAATTGGCTATAGACTTTTCCTATCGTGCCGTTGCTCAAGTTGTCGTTGGATATGACCCTTTTCGGCATTCCATATAAACATATAATCTCTTTTTCAAGAATTTGCTTAAACGTCGATTGCTATAGGAAGTAGTAATCAATGATCATGAGGAGGAATTGACGCTCATTTGAAATTCTTTTGGAAAGTTGACTCAATGATGTCCGTGCTTCATAGAAAGAGGTCACGACATGAAAAAAAATGAAGGAGAATAAATTTTCAAGATGCCCTTTGTGGGTTTTCGTCTTGACTTTCCTCTTTTCTTTCTTTTTATTGTATTAGGTTTTAAAATGCCTTTTGCGGATTTTTTTTACCTTTTTTTTCTATTTTGTTTTTTTTATTTTTGATAACACGTCGCGCCTCAATTTTTGAAGTTTCTGTTCAATTAGATTGCATTCTTCCTTTATTAGAGCCTATGTATCACGACATCAGTTCCTTAACCTCGTCATGCTTTGATAGGACCATGCAAAGACCTTTGGATTCTCGAAGTAGCTCGCATTGTTTTTGCAAAGATACATGCTTCAAATCTTCCTTGAAACCACAACGTCGCTCATATGTTTGATATTAAGGGACACAGCATAGAAACAAAAATGGGATTCAAAGAAAAATTGTATCAAAGAATGGTTAATTATGGTATGAATGAATGAGAAAAATGGTAAGGTGTTTGCCAAATGGGACAAAACAATGCATCATTTTTATTGAAATAACAGATGGTGATCATGTGCCCTTTATAAAAGGATCCCTATTACTCTAGGGCTTAGAGTGATAAGTATATTCTGAATATTTTCCTGGAAAAGTCCTAAAAATTACAGGGAACTCCTCCACAGTTTAGCTATCCAAAACACTTCAAGGACGTGGGGATGAACCCTCGATGGGTTCCACTTTCCACGTGAGTTTTGCCCAAATTTTCAACATTCCCTATCTTGACTTATCAAGTTTCCTCTTAGTTTTTAATTAGGGTTGGTGACTCTCTCGCACACGAATGTTTCGAGTATGTGGGATCTTATTAAAAATTAATGCCTGAAGCGCAATGCAAATGAATGATGAAATGCATGCAAAAAGGCGTTGATTCTTGGTTCCATTCCATTAGAACAACTTTACTAGAAAACAAATTTCTGTACATAAGATAGATACATTATGGCTGTGCCATAATGCTCAAAGTCCTAATCTTCCAATCTAATTTTTGCTTCGGTTTGACCTTGATGTCAAGTTCAAAGTGTTGGTCTTGAATGACTAAAGTCTACAAGTGTTTAGTCATTTCTCGCACTTAGGTCACATCTTTGCTTGCGACATGGCCCCTATCTCAGACTTGCCCCTAAGCGCGTCGGAGTCATTTCTCGTTTATTTCCAATTGTCTTTGGCGATATCATCTTGTCTTTGATAGCTACAAATTCCGTCAATAGAGAGCAATCCTCAGAGAATACTTGATAAGAGACCCTTTCGACTTTCCAACAATGACCACGGAACCATACTAGCAATTGTTGTGTAGCAATACACCTTATTTTATCTTTTCTTCGACAGGCGTGTAATGGCTAAGATTGCTAGAACTTCTCAAGTTAGTCAATCAAATCTCCAACTGCATCCTCTACATGCCCCAATACTTTAAGGAAGATGACTAACTCATACGTGTTTGAGGTGAAAATGTTGACATTCTCTTTGCATCTAAGTGTACAATGTCTTGTAGGGTTTTCAAAGCAATAGGCTTGTTATCCCCTTTCTCTTTGATCAAGGCTACAACCTAATGCTTGCTCCTCCAGAGTATGCCTTATCAACTTGAGTTCTTGGGCAATGGAACAATGAAGTTTATTCTTCTACAGTATGTCCATGTTTTTGAAGGTGAAGCGACTAAGTTGAATCCCAATACTGTGTTAGGACTTGGAAAAGGTGTGTCGAAACTTTTTTTTGAAAAAAAAAACAAAAATAAGTCTCGTATTTAAATTTTTAAAGGGATATTCAATTATCCCGATTCAAAAAAAACGACAACCAGTGAGTTAGGGCATGATTTTTCAAATTCCCGAGACAAAGGACATTGCCTTGATTTTTAAAAACAATTTATTTATTTCTTTTAAAAAATGAATTATCATGTTATGCAAACATAAATATGCACATAACTTACAAATATAAATAAAAGAATAAAAATGTAATAAATGTAATTAATAGTACAATTCTCAAGAACTAATGTCACGTTCTTCGTCTTTCTTGCTCAATTCTTCCCAGATCGAGGTCTCTGATGAACACCCAATGAAGCTATTTCCAAGCCTGAAGACCACTCTTTCCCAAGAAGGGAAAATCGGCAAAGGAATGGAAGGTAAATGGAGGGGAAAAACTAGAGAGAAAATGAGATAAAAAGAGAATGTGTTGGTGAATTCGTGATTAGAATGGGTAGCCTACGGGGGTAATTATAGGTGGGAGTTGAAAGCTATTTTTAGAAAATGAATTTTAGCCACTCAATCCTATGGCTGGCCACCCTTTGAGCACTTTGACTAGTTCAAAGTTTGCTTGAAACTAGCTTGGGGCAAATCAATAAAGACACCAAAAGTGGAGGGATTTGAATGGGATTTGAGAGGACTTTGAGGACTAATTTTCAAGGATTTGATGACTTTGACTTTGGGTTTATTATTTTGGTTTGTTATTTATTTATTTATTTATATTCATAAAATAATAAATAAATAATAAAACAAAATTAATATTATTTTACATTTATTTATTTATATTCATACAATAATAAATAAATAAATAATAAAATAAAATTAATATTATTTTATATTTATTTATATTCATAAAAATAATAATAAATAAATAAATAAAAATAATAAGAAAAATGGAATTGGGTTTCGAGGCCCGGACGAAATTGGGCTTGTACAAGGTGCATCTCTACTTTAACCTTAAGTAGGTGATACAGATCACCATATTCGAAGTAGGCTTTATTATTCTGAATCTTCGGGCATTGGAGCGATGTAGTGTATTCTTCTACCTTATGCTCATGTCTTTGAAAGTGAAGCAACTAAGATAAATCCCGATATTGTGTTAGGGCTCGAAAAAAAGGTGTGTATCTACTTTAACCTTGAGTAGGCAAGGCAGATCACCGTATTTGAATTAGACATCTGCTCCATTTTGTCTTTTATACTTCTTTTAGAACTTGCAAACTGATATGTATCTCGTTTATTTGGGTGCAATCCCAAAACTCTGATATGTGCCCCTTTGACAGACAATCACTTTTTCATTGGTTTTTTTTCTTTGACCACATACGCACTACCATATTCACTTCTACCTTATCAAGGAATCCATTTTCTCATGACCAGTTTCTATTTAGTAATAGAACACAAATCAACATCTTTTTGATGAAAATGTAATGCAAACAGATTCAAAATAAGTTAGTGCAATTAATACATGAATAAAACTTGAAAACGAATTACAAAGCAAAAAAAAAGGAGAATATAGTCGTGTCTCTTACCTTATTCAAGTAACAACTAAAGGTTTGACATAGTTCCACTTAAGGTAGGCTCTCATGGAGTTAAATGCAAGTTAATAAAATGTAAGGCTTATGAATGCATGTATGTGTAAGAAAGGCATTGACTCATAGCTCAATTCTATTAGAAAACTTTACTACAAAACAAATTCCTTTACATAAGACAGATACGCATATGATTGTGGCTTAGTGTTCAAATGCTTTTAATCTTCATAGGCATCATCCAATTTCACCCTGGTTCGCCCTTGATTTTTGGTCCAAAATGTCAGCTTGGATGATTAAGTGATCGGTCACTTATCGTAGCTGGGTCAAACTTTGGTTCGTTGTACGGTCTTTGTTTCCATCTGACTTGTCTGGAAAATCATTGGTTTTTCGTCTTTCTTTTTGACCATATGCGCGCGACCATATTGTTTTCCACCTTATCAAGGAACTCGTTTTCTTATGACCAATTTTCTATTTAGTAATTGAGCTTAAATCCACACTTTTCCTTTTATGCAGAAGTAATGCAAGCAATAAAAAAAGCAAAAGAACACAAGTATGATAACAAAGTACGAATATAAAATAGAGAACCTAGACTTGGGAGACTGCTAACAGTTTGGTGTTATTCTATCCAAAGGTAAGCAACTAGGATTCACTACATGTGGCTCAAGTTCTAGAGTTGAGGTACCCAAACCAGCAGATTCCTCGATCCTTACCTATTATAGGTTCATACGAACGAGTTCAGTTTAGGGGGACACATTTCCCATTTTTTTTGCATGAAAGTGAAAACTTCACGAAAACAAAGGTACGGATGTAATCCCGAAAGTTATTCACTATCCTGCACGGAGGTGAAAACCTCACGAAGGAGTAGCTTCCCACTTTCACTTAAAAGGCGTAGTAACATACATAAATGAATGTGAACTTATACTAGCAATAATATTATCATGGTATTTCACAGAAAATGCAAAGGATCATATATAAACTTAAACTGAGTTTTTGAAAAAAAGGACCCGAAGATAATCGACTTTTGGCTTGACTCTCTTATTTTGTCCCCAGCGGAGTCGCCAAGCTGTCGAAACATTTTTGAAACGCATCTCGACTTTTAATTTTTTAAAATTGAAAATAGGAGTTGCCACCAATAATTTTCATTAGGTGTGATCGGACCACCTTAAAACACTTAAAATGCATTTTAACAAAAGTTTTGGTCTTAAAGATCCAAAAAAAGGGTTCGGGAGTCGGTTACGTGCGAGGAAGGATTAGCACCATCACACGCCCAAAATTGGTATCTTGTTGATTATTTTTAGGGTCTTAATTGTCCAAAGTTTAAAAACTCGAGTGAAATTTAAAGTACGATCCTTAAATAAATAATTTATTTCGTGAAATTTCAAAAATTGAATTTGATGGAAAAATGGCTATTTATTTCGAATTAATCGAGAATTGAAGTTATGTCCAACACGTTAGGGCACGACATTCTCGAAATTTCGAAATTGAAGGACATTTTGAAAATTCTAGATCTCTCTTTTTTTTTTCTTTTTATAAGTGAAATCTAAGCTCATGAGATTAGGCGGGTCTTCGCCGTTCATTTCGATCAAGATCAAAGCTTCTCCACAAAGCTTTCTTTATCTCACGGGTCCTTTCCAAATTCGACATCCATTTTCCTTGGGAATCTTTTGTAAGCAAGATCCTTTTCAAAACCAGAGTTCTCTCGTAGAATTCTCTAGAGTGGATCTTCCTTTGTCGTAAGCCCTCATCATCTGATCATGACAGATGACTTTATTATCTTTTCTTTAGTCAAGTTTAGCTTACTGGACCTAGATTGGATCCAATCTGCTTCATTAGTTCTAACAAAATCTGGAAGGGAAGAAACTCGACTCCAATGGGAGAGAATGCTTCTATTTCATAAATCATCAGGAAAGGAGTTGTCCCAGCAAAATCTTGATTGATGTTTAAGAGAGCAAATGATAACTTCTCATACCCATCTTTGTAGGTCTTTGCTACTTCACAATGAATTCTTTTGATGTTCTTATTGGTCACCTCTAATGCCCCATTCTTTTTTGGCAATGTGGTGCTGAGTCATGATACTTGTTTTTGAATTGGTTGTAGACTTTTGCTATCGTGCTGTTGCTCAAGTTGTCGTCGGATATGACCCTTTTCGATTTTCATATCAACATATAATCTCTTTTTCAAGAATTTGCTTAAATGTCGATTAGTATATAGTAATCAATGATCATGAGGAGGAATTAATGCTCATTAGAAACTCTTTTGCAAAGTTGGCTCGATGATGCCCATGCTTCATAGAAAGAGGTCACGACATGAAAGAAAATGAAGGAGAATAAATTTTCAAGATGCCCTATGTGGGTTTTCGTCTTGACTTTCCTTTCTTTTTTTTGTATTGGGTTTTAAAATGCCTTTTGCTGATTTTTTTTTACCTTTTTCCATTTTTTTCCAATTTTTGTTTTTTTATTTTTGATAACATGTCGAGCCTCAATTTTTGAAGTTTCTGTTGAATTGGACTTCATTCTTCCTTTATAGGAGCCTGTGTATCACGACATCAGTTCCTTAACCCGATCATGCTTTGATAGGATCATGCAAAGACCTTTGGATTCTCGAAGTAGCTCACATTGTTTTTGCAAAGATACATGCTTCAAATCTTCCTTGAAACCATAACTCTCCGAAGTGATATTCATTTCATGTCTTGCTCAACCATAAATAGCAAATCGGGAGACAAGTTACATTCTTGATCATTTTCAAGGTTTTGAAGTTTTTCTGAACACATGTTCTTCTCAAAAAGGCTTCCAAGTCAACAGCAACGTCGCTCATATGTTTGATATTAAGGGACACAGCATAGAAACAAAAATGGGATTCAAAGAAAAATTGAATCAAAGAATGGTTAATTGTGGTTTGAATGAATGAGAAGAATGGTAAGGTGTTTGCCAAATGGGACAAAACAAAGCATCATTTTTATTGAAACAACAGATGGTGATCATGTGCCCTTTATAAAAGGATCCCTATTACTCTCGGGCTTAGAGTGATAAGTGTAATCTAAATATTTTCCTGGAAAAGTCCTAAAAATTACAGGGAACTCCTCCACAGTTTAGCTGTCCAAAACACTTCAAGGACGTGGGGACGAACTCTCGATGGGTTCCACTTTCCACGTGACTTTTGCCCAAATTTTCAGCATTCCCTATCTTGAATTATCAAGTTTCCTCTTGGTTTTCAATTAGGGTTGGTGACTCTCTCGCACACGAATGTTTTCGGGTATGTGGGATCTTATTAAAAATTAATGCCTGAAGCGTAATGCAAATGAATGATGAAATGCATGCAAAAAGGCGTTGATTCTTGGTTCCATTCCATTAGAACAACTTTACTAGAAAACAAATTTCAGTACATAAGACAAATACATTATGGCTGTGCCTTAATGCTCAAAGTCCTAATCTTCCAACCTAGTTTTTGCTTCTGTTTGACCTTGATTTCAAGTTCAAAGTGTCGGTCTTGAATGACTAAAGTCTACAAGTGGTTAGTCATTTCTCGCACTTGGGTCACATCTTTGCTTGCGACGTGGCCCCTATCTCAGACTTGCCCCTAAACGCGTTGGAGTCACTTCTCGTTTATTTCCAATTGTCTTTGGCGATATTGTCTTGTCTTTGATAGCTACAAATTTCGTCAATAGAGAGCAATCCTTAGAGAATACTTGATAAGAGACCCTTTCGACTTTCCAACAATGATCACGGAACCAGACTGGCAATTATTGTGTAGCAATACACCTTCTTTTATCTTTTCTTCGACAGGCGTTTAATGGCTAAGATTGCTAGAACATGAGTGATTCTCTTCTCAAGCTTGTTAAACAAACCTCCAACCACATCTTCTACATGCCCCAATACTTTAGGGAAGACGACTAACTCATACGTGTTCGAGGTAAAAATGTTGACATTCTCTTTGCATCTGAGTGTACTAAGTCTTGTAGGGTTTTCAAAGCAATAGGCTTGTTATCCCCTTTCTCTTTGATCAAGGCTGCAACCTAATACTCGCTCCTCTAGAGTAGGCCTTATCAACTTGAGTTCTTGGGCAATGGAACAATGTAGTTTATTCTTCTACAGTATGTCCATATTTTTGAAGGTGAAGCGACTAAGTTGAATCTTAATACTGTGTTAGGAGTTGGAAAAGGTGCATCTCTACTTTAACCTTAAGTAGGTAATACAGATCACCATATTCAAAGTAGGCTTTATTATTCTGAATCTTCGGGCATTGGAGCGATGTAGTGTATTCTTCTACCTTATGCTCATGTTTCTAAAAGTGAAGCAAATAAGCTAAATCCCGATATTATGTTAGGGCTCGAAAAAAAGGTGTGTATCTACTTTAACCTTGAGTAGGCAAGGCAGATCATCGTATTTGAATTAGACATCTGTTTCATTTTGTCTTTTATACTTCTTTCAGATCTTGCAAACTGATATGTATCTCGTTTATATGGGTGCAATCCCAAAACTCTGCTATGTGCCCCTTTGACAGGCCATCACATTTTCATTGTTTTTTTTCTTTAGCCACACACACACGACCATATTGACTTTTACCTTATCAAGGAATCCGTTTTCTCATGACCAGTTTCTATTTAGCAATAGAACTTAAATCAACATCTTTTTGATAAAAATGTAATGCAAACAGATTCAAAATAAGTTAGTGTAATTAATACATAAATAAAACTTGAAAAGGAATTACAAAGCAAAAAAAAAACGAGAATATAATCGTGTCTCATACCTTATTCGAGTAACCACTAAAGGTTTGGCACAGTTCCACATAAGGTAGGCTCTCATGGAATTAAATTCAAGTTAATAAAATGTGCAGCTTATGAATGCATGTATGCGTACGAAAAGCATTGACTCATAGCTCAATTCTATTAGAAAACTTTACTACAAAACAAATTCCTTTACATAAGACAGATACGCATATGATCGTGCGTTAGTGTTCAAAAGCTTTTAATCTTCATAGGCATCATCCAATTTCACCCTGGTTCGCCCTTGATTTTTGGTCCAAAATGTCAGCTTGGATGAATAAGTGATCGGTCACTTTTCGTAGTTGGGTCAAACTTTGGTTCGTTGTACGGTCTTTGTTTCCGTCTGACTTGTCTGGCAAATCATCAATTTTTCATCTTTCTTTTTGACCATATGCGCGTGACCATATTGTTTTCCACCTTATCAAGGAACTCATTTTCTTATGACCAATTTTCTATTTAGTAATTAAGCTTAAATCCACACTTTTCCTTGTATGAAGAAGTAATGCAAGCAATAAAAAAAGCAAAAGAACACAAGTATGATGACAAAGTACGAATATAAAACAGAGAACCTAGACTTGGGAGACTACTAATAGTTTGGTGTAATTCTATCCTAAGGTAAGCAACTAGGATTCACTACATGTGGTTCAAGTTCTAGAGTTGAGGTACCCAAACCAGTAGATTCCTCGATCCTCACGCATTATAGGTTCATACGAACGAGTTTAGTTTAGGGGGACACATTTCCCATATGTTTGCACGGAAGTGAAAACTTCACGAAAACATAGGTACAGATGTAATCCCGAAAGTTATTCACTATCCTGCACGGAGGTGAAAACCTCACGAAGGAGTAGCTTCCCACTTTCACTTAAAAGGCGTAGTAACATATGTAAATGAATGTGAATTATACTAGCAATAATATTATCATGGTATTTCACAGAAAATGCAAAGAATCATATATAAACTTAAACCGAGTTTTCGAAAAAAAGGACCCGAAAATAATTGACTTTTGGCTTGACTCTCTTATTTTGTCCCCAGCGAAGTTGGCAAGCTGTCGAAACATTTTTGAATCGCGTCTCGACTTTTAATTTTTTAAATTCGAAAATAGGAGTCACCACCAATCATTTTCATTAGGTGTGATTGGACCACCTTAAAACCCTTAAAATGCATTTTAACAAAAGTTTTGGTCTTAAAGATCCAAAAAAAGGGTTCGGGAATCGGTTACGTGTGAGGAAGGATTAACACCCTCACACGCCCAAAATTGGTACCTTGTTGACTATTTTTAGGGTTTTAATTGTCAAAAGTTTGAAAACTCGAGTGAAATTTAAAGTACGATTCTTAAATACATAATTTATTTCGTGCAATTTCAAAAATTGAATTTGATGGAAAAATGCCTATATATTTCGAATTAATCAAGAATTGAAGTCATGTCCAACACGTTAGGGCACGATGTTCTCGAAATTTCGAAATTGAAGGACATTTTGAAAATTCTAGAAGAGGGTATTCGATTGTGCGAATTCTACGAAAAACCATACCCAGCACGTTTGGGCATAATTCTTCGAAGTTTTCACACGAAAGGATATTGCCTCGATTTTAAAAATTTTAAGGCACTCGTTTATTTCGATTCAAAGAAAAACCGTACCTAGTAAATTAATGAACGATTTTCTTTTAAAATTACGAAATAAGGGAATAACGCCTTAATTTTCAAAATCACTTATGTTGAAAAATGTCATGTAATTTACTTTATTGAAATATTTTTAGAAAGGTGTATAAAATGCAAAAAAAATTAATTTATAAAACAAAACAATAATGACCATAATTACAAGATTTTAAAATTAAAACTAATTTAATAAATATGATTATATAGCATTCAAATAATTTAATAAAGTATCAATATAAATAATTTCATGAATCAAAGCAAGCAACAGGGTTCATTCAAAGTAAATAATTTATTACCTTAAATTTAACATATAATTTACAATATTTTTACCATATAACAAAGATATGAAAATACTAAAATAAAATCAATTTAAGGATGGAAAAATAAAAATCTGACGTAATTTATGGAATTGGAAATTTAATTGAATATTTAAATAAACAATTTAAAGGGTTTTTTTTAAAAATGAAATAAAAAACAAAATGAAAGAACAAAAAAATGAAACTAAAGGGATAAATTTAAATAAAAAAAGAGGTTTTATTTAAAAAATGAATAATAAAAAAAGGACGAAATTTGTATTAAAGCAAAATTTAAAACAAAAGGAATAAAAAAGGATAATAACGGGGTAATATTGCAAAGATTCGGACAATTGGAGGACCATGTGTGCGATTTTCCCAAAATTAATACACGTGTCAAGTCAAGGAGAGTCCACGTTTCGAGGACTAAAATGTAAACAAAATAAAATTAAAGATACAAATTGGAAAATAATTGAAAATAGGCAAAAGGACCGAATTAAAGCAGGTTGAAAATGCGGAAGGACCAGACCAACAAATAGCCCTTTTCGTGAAAACACGCAGATCCTCAGGGGCGGGTGAGATCCTACTCGGGTTGAGACAATACTGCAGCGTTTTGGTCTCCAAATCAGAGGCTGAAAATGATGTAGTATTGTAAACATTATTTAAACGAATTTTTTTTCTAAAACATCATTTCAACATTTCATTTTGCAAAAATTTCCTTTCTTCTTCATTTTTCTCTGAAAAACTGCCCCATCTCCGATAGTCCGTCACTTACTGGCCCACCGTGCTCTGACCCTCCTCCGTCGCCTTCGATCATCGGTGTTCGGCGGTCCAGGTAAGAAACTCCTTCTCCTTCCTTTTTTTGGAAGGAAACCAAATTTAGAATTCGGGGATGTCGAATTCAAGCCGAATCCTTATAAAGATTTTGATTTTAAAAGTTTTGCTTTTGTAAAACCTTAGATCTGTATCAGATCTTTCGAAAGCCTCAAAAAAAAAATTTTCTGATGATATTTTTTTGTATTTTTTTTAAAATCGGTCTCTCTTTTATTATTTCCCCCATTTTAATTATTTTTTAAAAAAAAAAAATAAATTTAGATCTGACTATATTCACAGATTTTTTAAAGAGGAAAAAAGGATTCTGATGGTTTATTTTTGAAATCTGCTTGTTATTTTCTGTGTTTTTTTTTTTAAATTCATTTCGTATTTTTTGTTTTTATTTTTAAAAGTTCGAAAAAAAAGGCTAATAAAAATGAAATACATAATTTAAAATATAATACCTCTGTGCGAACTGGATTTATTTTATTGTGGATATGATTTTTGATATATTGTTCTTGCAAAAATGCTCGTGAATGCGTAAGTATTTGAACTGAATTTTTGTTGATTTTTAATTCTCTTGTATGCTTGAATGCGTACAATATTTCGTAATGTCCCCCCTTTTTACCACCAATCTCTTGTGGCTCTTATAGCCGATTGAAATACATAAAGAACTAGTTTTTTTTCTTCGTTTTGTCTCTGTCTCTGTCTCTATTTACAGGTAGCACATGGTGGTAGCTATGGTGGTAGAGGCGTGGTGGTGTCAGTGGTGGTGACAGAGGCGTGATGGTGTCAGCGGTGATGAGGCAAACGAGGAGCCTCGGGATCGGAAAGGTCAACGATCAGCAATTGAAGGGTCGGCAATCAAGGAGTTAGTGGCTAACGTGGCGTGTGCTGACGTGGAGGGGCAACGGATGCAACTTCAAATCCTAGTAAATTTAGGGTTTTCATTTTTTCTTGTATTTGGGCTTGTTGGGCCTGTTAAGTATTGGGTCTATAATTTGGACTTGGACATTCAAATTAAAAATGGATTTTAATTTTAATTTTTTATTTTATTTTATTTTTATTTTTTTTGGCCCGGATGAAAATGGGCTTCTACAGCTGCCCCTCTTTGGTCATTGTCGTGGAACGGGAATGGAGGAAAGACTCCAAGGAAGACCAATTTCATCCGGTCCAACTGCATTTGGTCTCTTTTGCCCTTCTTTTTCAAGTAAACCACTCTTGGCTTCACTGATCGTTTAATTCCATTGCATCCGCTTCTCTCCGAGTTTGGGAAGAATGGAATTGATTTTGTCCCATGACAACTTGAAAAAGATAAAATTTGCTGTTGTAGCTTCTCTCCATTCCACTGCAACTTCAGAGAGATTGAGGTTTACTTCTGTGAGGTGGTAGCTTCAATTTGCCCTCTTGGTTTAAGGGTAAAAGATTAGGTTGTGGTTTCAATCTGTCACATGATCGGGGTAAAAGATTAGATGGTTGCGATCTGCCCCATGATCGGGGTAAGAGATTGGCGATGTCTTCAATCTGCCCCTTGATTGGGGTATGAGATTTGATGGTGATGTAACTTCACTCCATTCCACTGCAACTTCAGGGAGATTGAGATTCGCTATTGTAGTTTTAATCCAACTTCATTGTAACCTCAAGAAGATAGGATTTGATGTCGAAGTTTAATCTTGCTCTTACTACAACTTCAGAGAGATAAAGACTTGCTATTGTAATTTTGATCTGATCCACTGTAACTTCGAGGTAGAAAATTTGTCGTTGCGGCTTTAATCTTTCTCGTCACATCTTTTAAAGTGTCGGGTTTGCCATTGCGGTCTCAACCTTTCCCTTTAAATCTTCATGGTACCGGGTTTACCGTTATGGCCTCAACCTTTCCCATTACATCTTCATGGTATCGGATTCGCTGTTGTGGCCTTAATCCTTCCCAGCATGTTTTTGAGGTACAAAGTTCGCCATCGCAACTTAAACCTTTCCCTACATATCTTCGTGGTACCAGATTTGCCGCTGCGGCTTCAACTTTCCCTTCAAGTTCCTGAGGTATAAGGTTTTCCGTTGCGACTTAAACCTTTCCCTCTATATCTTCATGGTACTAGATTCGCCGTTGCAGGTTAAATCTTTCCCTTCATGTTTCTGAGTTACAAGGTTTGTCATTGCGAATTAAACCTTTCCCTCCATATCTTCGTGGTGCTAGATTTGTCGTTGGGCTTAAATCTTTCCCTCCATGTTTCTGAGGTACAAGGTTCGCCGTTGCGACTTAAACCTTTCCCTCCATATCTTCGTTAGATTCGCCGTTACGGCTTAAATCATTCCCTTCATGTTTTTGTGGCACAAGGTTCGCCGTTGCGACTTAAACTTTTCCCTCCATATCTTCGTGGTACTAGATTCACCGTTGCAGCTTAAATCTTTCCCTTCATGTTTCTTAGGTACAAGGTTCACCGTAGCGACTTAAACCTTTCCCTCCATATCTTTGTGGTACTAGATTCACCGTTGCGGCTTAAATCTTTCCCTTCATGTCTTCGTGGTAATGAAACCTGTAGAATTTGCTTTAATGGGCCTCTATGTAGGCCAAATTGTTTAGGATGTCATGATCAGGATGAGTCAAATGCTCCTAAATAGATGGGTATGACTGATGAATGCAAAATGTTATCTTTGAGAAATGATTTTATTTTTAGTCCTTAGTTGACATCGTTCATCGTTTGTCTAAGTCCTATCACTGATGTGTTATCATGTTTTTCTTTTGGTATGGTATCTTTGACAAGAAACCTAAGGAGGTGGTCATATTTTGAACTATTTGTTTTAAAATCCTTCTATCCGTCGGATTTGTGTTATTTCCAACTAGTGGTCTTGTTTCAGGTCCTTGTAATATTTAGAAATTTTCTATAATGATATACAAAAATCCTTTTATTCCTTATGTCGTAGACCACTGACCTTTATTTCAAATGCAAAGATGCTTGAGTCACGGTTATAAGGTGGATGAAGTTGAATTTGATTGCAAACAAAGGTCGCATTAATGAAAAGATCGTTAGCTTATTAATCGTTATTTTGATGCAAAATTACTTGAACATGGTTGTAAGGTGGATAAAATTGAATTTTATTGGAGGCAGAGCTCGCATGGATGAAAAGATCATTGGTTCGATATCCATTACTTTGATGTAGAAGCGCTTGAATATGGTCGCAAGGCGAATGAGATTGAATTTTATTTGAGGCAAAGCTCACATGAGTAAAAGGTTAAAAATGACCCATATTGGTCAATAGTTGCCAAACATAAGGTGAACAAAGAATGGAGTTAGGTGCCCCAAATATCAAAGTATGAGCTTCACTGAGCAAACTTGAGAGGACCATTCTGAGCTTGACATGTATCCATGAAACTTGGAGTACTTCGTAAATGCCTCAAGGTGTAAAGTTTCTCCACTTTGTTACTTTTGAGAGAGAAGACCACTTTATGCCTCTTTTTAAATTTGAGCTGCCTTTTCAGGTTTTTGACTCAAATCTCCTTAGGTTTCGAGACGCCCTTTACAGGTTTTCACCTCGACCTCTCCTTTTTTTCTTTTTTTTAGTGAAATCTGAGCTCATGAGATTAGGCAGGTCTTTGCCATTCATTTCAATCAAGATCAAACCTTCTCCATAAAACTTTCTTTATCTCACGAGACCTTTCCAAATTCAACATCCATTTTCCTTAGGAGTCTTTTGTAAACAATATCCTTTTCAAAACTAGAGTTCTCTCGTAGAATTCTCTAGAGTGGATCTTCCTTTGTCGTAAGCCCTCATCATCTGATCATGACAGATGACTTTATTATCTTTTCTTTAGTCAAGTTTAGCTTACTACACCTGGATTAGATCCAATCTGCTTCATTAGTTCTAACAAAATCTGGAAGGGAAGAAATTCGACTCCAATGGGCGAGAATGCTTCTATTTCGTAAATCATCAGGAAAGGTGTTGCCCTAGAAAAATCTTGATTGATGTTTAAGAGAGCAAATGATAACTTCTCATGCCCATCTTTGTAGGTCTTTGCTACTTCACAATGAATTCTTTTGATGTTCTTATTGGTCACCTCCAATGCCCCATTCTTTTTTGGCGATATGGTGCTGAGTCGTGATACTTGTTTTTGAATTGGCTGTAAACTTTTGCTATCGTGCTGTTGCTCAAGTTGTCATCGGATATAACCCTTTTCGGCATTCCGTATCAACATATAATCTCTTTTTCAAGAATTTGCTTAAACGTCAATTGGTGTAGAAAGTAGTAATTAATGATCATGAGGAGGAATTGATGCTCATTAGAAGCTCTTTTGCAAAGTTGGCTCGATGATGTCCATGCTTCATAAAAAGAGGTCACGACATGAAAAAAAATGAAGGAGAATAAATTTTCAAGATGCCCTATGTGGGTTTTCGTCTTGACTTTCCTTTCTTTTCTTTCTTTTTTTTGTATTGGGTTTTAAAATGCCTTTTGCAGTTTTTTTACCTTTTTTGTTTTTTTCCTTTTTCCTTTTTTATTTTTGATAACACGTCGAGCCTCGATTTTTTATGTTTCTGTTGAATTGGATTGCATTCTTCCTTTATAGGAGCTTGTGTATCACGACATCAGTTCCTTAACCCGATCAAGCTTTGATAGGACCATGCAAAGACGTTTGGATTCTCGAAATACCTCGCATTATTTTTGCAAAGATACATGCTTCAAATCTTCCTTGAAACCATAACTCTCCGAAGTGATATTCGTTTCATGTCTTGCTCAACCATCCATAGCAGATCGGGAGACAAGTTACATTCTTGATCATTTTCAAGGTTTTGAAGTTTTTCTGAACACATGTCCTACTCAAAAAGGCTTCCAAGTCAATAGCAATGTCGCTCGTATGTTTGATCTTAAGGGACACAACATAGAAACAAAAATGGGATTCAAAGAAAAATTGAATCAAAGAATTGTTAATTATGGTATGAATGAATGAGAAGAACGGTAAGGTGTTTGCCAGATGGGTCAAAACAAAGTATCATTTTTATTGAAATAACAGATGGTGATCATGTGCCCTTTATGAAAGGATCCCTATTACTCTCGGGCTTAGAGTGATAAGTGTATTCTGAATATTTTCCTAAAAAAGTCCTAAAAATTACAGAGAACTCCTCCACAGTTTAGCTGTCCAAAAAACTTCAAGGACGTGAGGACAAACTCTCAACGGGTTCCACTTTCCACGTGACTTTTTCCCAAATTTTTAGCATTCCTTATCTTGACTTATCAAGTTTCCTCTCAATTTTCAATTAGGGTTGGTGCCTCTCTCGCACATGAATGTTTCGGGTATGTGGTCTCTTATTAAAAATTAATGCCTGAAGCTCAATGCAAATGAATGATGAAATGCATGCAAAAAGGTGTTGATTCTTGGTTCCATTCCATTAGAACAACTTTACTAGAAAACAAATTTCTGTACATAAGACAAATACATTATGGATGTGCCTTAATGCTCAAAGTCCTAATCTTCCAATCTAATTTTTGCTTCGGTTTGACCTTGGTTTCAAGTTCAAAGTGTCGGTCTTGAATGACTAAAGTCTACAAGTGGTTAGTCATTTCTCATACTTGGGTCACATCTTTGCTTGCGACATGGCCCTTTTCTCAGACTTGCCCCTAAGCGCGTCAGAGTCATTTCTCGTTTATTTCCAATTGTCTTTGGCGATATCGTCTTGTCTTTGATAGCTACAAATTTAGTCAACAGAGAGCAGTCCTCAGAGAATACTTGATAAGAGACCCTTTCGTCTTTCCAACAATGACCACGGAACCATACTGGCAATTGTCATGTAGCAATACACCTTCTTTTATCTTTCCTTCGACAGGCATTTAATGGCTAAGATTGCTAGAACATTAGTGATTCTCTTCTCAAGTTAGTCAAACAAATCTACAACCGCATCCTCTACATGCCCCAATACTTTAGGGAAGTCGACTAACTCATACGTGTTTGAGGTGAAAATGTTGACATTCTCTTTGCATTTGAGTGTACTATGTCTTGTAGGGTTTTCAAAGCAATAGGCTCGTTATCTCCTTTCTCTTTGATCAAGGCTACAACCTAATGCTCGCTCCTCCAGAGTGCGCCTTATCAACTTGAGTTCTTGGGCAATGGAACAATGTAGTTTATCCTTCTACAGTATGTCCATGTTTTTGAAGGTGAAGCAACTAAGTTGAATCCTAACACTGTGTTAGGACTTGAAAAAGGTGCATCGCTACTTTAACCTTAAGTAGGTAATCCAGATCACCATATTCGAAGCAGGCTTTATTATTCTGAATCTTTGGGCATTGGAGCGATGTAGTGTATTCTTCTACCTTATGCTCATGTTTCTGAAAGTGAAGCAACTAAGCTAAATCCCGATATTGTGTTAGGGCTTGAAAAAAAGGTGTGTATCTACTTTAACCTTGAGTAGGCAAGGTAGATCACCGTATTTGAATTAGACATCTGCTCCATTTTGTCTTTTACACTTCTTTCAGATCTTGCAAACTGATATGTATCTCGTTTATTTGGGTGCAATCCCAAAACTCTAATATGTGCCCTTTTGACAAGCCATCACTTTTTCATTGTTTTTTTTTCTTTGACCACATAAGCAAGACCATATTGACTTCTACCTTATCAAGGAATCCGTTTTCTCATTACTAGTTTCCATTTAGCAATATAACACAAATCAATATCTTTTTGATGAAATTGTAATGCAAACAGATTCAAAATAAGTTAGTGTCATTAATACATGAATAAAACTTGAAAACAAATTACAAAGCAAAAAAAACGAGAATATAATCGTGTCTCTTACCTTATTCGAGTAACCACTAAAGGTTTGGCACAGTTCCACTTAAGGTAGGCTCTCATGGAGTTAAATGCAAGTTAATAAAATGTGCAGCTTATGAATGCATGTATGCGTAAGAAAAACATTCACTTATAGCTCAATTCTATTAGAAAACTTTAGTAGAAAACAAATTCCTTTACATAAGACAGATACGCATATGATCGTGCCTTAGTGTTCAAAAGCTTTTAATCTTCGTAGGCATCATCCAATTTCACCCTGGTTCGTCCTTGATTTTTGGTCCAAAATGTCAGCTTGGATGATTAAGTGATTGGTCACTTTTTGTAGTTGGGTCAAAGTTTGGTTCGTTGTACGGTCTTTGTTTCCATCTGACTTGTCTAACAAATCATCGATTTTTCATCTTTCTTTTTGACCATATGCGCGCGACCATATTGTTTTCCACCTTATCAAGGAACTCGTTTTCTTCTGACCAATTTTCTATTCAGTAATTGAACTTAAATCCACACTTTTCCTTGTATGAAGACGTAATGCAAGCAATAAAAAAAAGCAAAAGAACACAAGTATGATAAAAAAGTACGAATATAAAACAGAGAACCTAGACTTGGGAGACTGCTAACAGTTTGGTGTAATTCTATCCTAAGGTAAGCAAGTAGGATTCACTACATGTGGTTCAAGTTCTAGTGTTGAGGTACCCAAACTAGCAGATTCCTCGATCCTCACCCATTATAGGTTCATACGAACGAGTTCAGTTTAGGGGGACACATTTTCCATATGTTTGTACGGAAGTGAAAACTTCACGAAAACATAGGTACAGATGTAATCCCAAAAGTTATTCACTATCCTGCGCGGAGGTGAAAACCTCACGAAGGAGTAGCTTCCCACTTTCACTTAAAAGGTGTAGTAACATATGTAAATGAATGTGAACTTATACCAGCAATAATATTATCATGGTATTTCACAGAAAATGCAAAGGATCATATATAAACTTAAACCGAGTTTTTGAATAAAAGGACCCGAAAATAATCGACTTTTGGCTTGACTCTCTTATTTTGTCCCTAGTGGAGTCGCCAAGCTGTCAAAACATATTTGAAACGCGTCTCGACTTTTAATTTTTTAAAATTGAAAATAGGAGTCGCCACCAATCATTTTCATTAGGTGTGATTGGACCACCTTAAAATGCTTAAAATGCATTTTAACAAAAGTTTTGGTCTTAAAGATCCAAAAAAAGGGTTCGGGAGTCAGTTACGTGTAAGGAAGGATTAACACCCTCACACGCCCAAAATTGGTACCTTGTTGATTATTTTTAGGGTTTTAATTGTCAAAATTTTGAAAACTCGAGTGAAATTTAAAG
Source organism: Gossypioides kirkii (assembly GCA_005610355.1). Lineage (NCBI taxonomy): Eukaryota > Viridiplantae > Streptophyta > Magnoliopsida > Malvales > Malvaceae > Gossypioides > Gossypioides kirkii. The sequence goes on along the minus strand of CP032247.1, from coordinate 38,838,595 downwards.
TATGATTCTTAAATACATAATTTATTTCGTGCAATTTCAAAAATTGAATTTGATGGAAAAATGCCTATTTATGTCGAATTAATCGAGAATTGAAGTCATGTCCAACACGTTAGAGCACGATGTTCTCGAAATTTCAAAATTGAAATACATTTTGAATACTCTAGAAGAGGGTATTCGATTGTGTGAATTCTACGAAAAATCATACCCAACACGTTTGGGCATAATTCTTCGAAGTTTTCACACGAAAGGGTATTGCCTCGATTTTAAAAATTTTCAGGCACTCATTTATTTCGATTCAAAGAAAAACTGTACCTAGTAAGTTAATGAACAATTTTCTTTTAAAATTACGAAATAAGGGAATAACGCCTTAATTTTCAAAATCACTTATGTTGAAAAATGTCATGTAATTTACTTTATTGAAATATTTTTACAAAGGTGTATAAAATGCAAAAAAAAATTAATTTATAAAACAAAACAATAATGACCATAATTACAAGATTTTAAAATTAAAACCAATTTAATAAATATGATTATATAGCATTCAAATAATTTAAAAAAGTATCAATATAAATAATTTCATGAATCAAAGCAAGCAATAGTGTTCATTCAAAGTAAATAATTTATTACCTTAAAATTAGCATATAATTTACAATATTATTACCATATAACAAAGATATAAAAATACTAAAATGAAATCGATTTAAGGATGGAAAAATAAGAATTTGACGTAATTTATGGAATTGGAAATTAATTGAATATTTAAATAAACAATTTAAAGGGATTTTTTAAAATGAAATAAAAAAACAAAATGAAAGAACAAAAAAATGAAACTAAAGGGATAAGTTTAAATAAAAAAAGAGGTTTTATTTAAAAAATGAATAATAAAAAAAGGACGAAATTTGAATTAAAGCAAAATTTAAAATAAAAAGAATAAAAAAGGATAATAACGGAGTAATATTGAAAAGGTTCGGGCAATTGGAGGACCATGTGTGCGATTTTCCCAAAATTCATACACATGCCAAGTCAAGGAGAGTCCACGTTTTGAGGACTAAAATGTAAACAAAATAAAATTAAAGTTGCGAATTGGAATATAATTGAGAATAGGCAAAAGGACCGAATTGAAGCAGGTTGAAAATGCGGAAGGATCGAACCCGCAAATAGCCCTTTCCGCGAAAACAAGCGGATCCTCAGGGGCGAGTCGGATCCTACTCGGGTCGAGACAATACTGCAGCTTTTTGGTCTCCAAATTAGAGGCTGAAAACGACGTAGTATTTTAAACAGTATTTAAACCAAATTTTTTTCTAAACCATCATTTCAACATTTCATTTTGCAAAAAATTCCTTTCTTCTTCATTTTTGTCTGAAAAACTGCCCCATCTCCGATCATCCGTCACTCACACGCCCATTATGCTTCGACCCTCCTCCGTCGCCTCCGATCATCGGCGTTCGGCGGTCCAGGTAAGAAACTCCTTGTCCTTCTTTTTTTGGAAGGAAACTAAATCTAGGCTTCGGGGATGTCGAATCCAAGCAGAATCCTTAAAAGGATTTTGATTTTAAAAGTTTTGTTTTTGTAAAACCTTAGATTTGAATCAGATCTTTCGAAATCTTCAAAACAGAAATTTTCTGATGATTTTTTTTGTATTTTATTTTTTTTTAAAAAAATTGGTCTCTCTTTTATTATTTCCCCTATTTTAATTAATTTTTTTAAAAAATAAATTTAGATCTGACTATATTCACAGATTTTTTAAAGAAGAAAAAAGGATTCTTATGATTTATGTTTCGAAATCTGCTTGTTATTTTCTATGTTTTTTTTAAAAAAATTCATTTCGTATTTTTTGTTTTTATTTTTAAAAGTTCGATAAAAAAAGGCTAATAAAAATGAAATACAGAATTTAAAATATAATACCTCTGTGTGAACTGGATTTCTTTTGTTGTGAATATGTTTTCTGATATATTGTTCTTGCAAAAATGCTCGTGAATAAGTATTTTAACTGAATTTTTGTTGATTTTTAATTCTCTTGTATGCTTGAATGCGTACAATATTTCGTGAATGTCCCCCTTTTTTACCACCAATCTCTTGTGGCTCTTTTAGCCGATTGAAATACATAAAGAACTAGTTTTTTTTTCTTCGTTTTGTCTTTGTTTATAGGTAGCACATGGTGGCAGCTGTGGTGGCAGAGGCGTGGTGGTGTTAGTGGTGGTGGCAGAAGCGTGATGGTGTCAGCGGTGATGAGGTAGACAAGGAGCCTCGGGACCCGAAAGGTCAACGGTCAGCAATTGAAGGGTCGATAATCGAGGAGTCAATGGCTGACGTGGCGTGTGTTGACGTGGAGGGGCGACGGCTGCAACTTCAAATCCTAGCAGATTTAAGGTTTTCATTTTTCTTGTATTTGGGCTTGCTAGGCCTATTGAGTATTGGGTCTGTATTTGGACTTGGACATTCAAATTAAAAATGGATTTTAATTTTAATTTATTTATTTTATTCTATTTTTATTTTTTTTGGCCTGGATGAAAGTGGGCTTCACATGTCTATTGCATTCTATCCTGCACTTCTGACACATCGACATCGAAGAGATTATCCATAATCAAATCTCAAAAGCCGCTAGCAAGCAAACTGGTATACTCTCATTCCCCTCTCTAATCATGTTGCTTTGTAAACAGAAGGGCATTGTGCCTAGGGATGGTGAGTAAATATTAGAGAATAAGGGTCCGATCAACGACATCTCTGTTGAACGAATGACTCATGGCTAGGAGACACCGGTGGCCAAAGAAGCCTCGAAGAAGAAGGATAGAAACAAAGGGAAAAAGAAGGCAGAACAATCCGATGCGCCCACAAATTCACAAGTGGCGAAGAAGCTGGCTTTAATGGAAGTACATCTTGACCGTATTGACATGCATTCAATCCATACTGATGGTGTTGTCGATGACATGGATTACATGCTGCACAAATTTTATGCTTATACAAAAGCCTGGAACGAGGCTATTGTTGTCGCACTACGCCAGATCAGCCCTACTCCATTTCCAAACTTTCCAGGTTTCCCATCCATATTCTGCCAAATGCAGTACTCGTCATCCAATCAACCTAACCCTGATGGTAAGCTTGCCCCTGTACTAACACGGATTCACATCTCAAATGATGACAAGGAAGAAGGGCACTCAAAGTTTGATGAGGACTACTATCGCACCATTATTGATCTGTTCGAGGATGAGTTCTCTAACAATCTTGGTGCTAATATGGCTGAACGTGAGGCTGTTGTGGATGAAGATGTTGACGCAGTGGAATGCACGAACATTGGCCTAAACGAACCAGAACAGCATGTGGATGAAGTTGACAAAGCAAAGGTGGAGATTATTGAAATGCTACCCCCACCTACCAATGTCAAGGGAATACTGAGTTCTCTCGACCATTCCAGATTCTATCGACGATTCATCCGAGATTTTTCCAAAATTGCAAAACCTCTTTGCTCCCTATTGGAGCAAAATAAAAAGTTTCTGTTTGATGATGCTTGTCTAGAAGCATTCGTTAAAATTAAGTGGCAGTTAGTACAAGAACCTATTGTCGTCCCACCGAACTGGTCCCAACCATTCGAAGTGATGTGTGATGCGAGTGCCTATGTCGTAGGTGTTGTGCTTGAAAAACGTAAGGACAAGGTATTTCATACAATATATTATGCTAGCAAAACTCTTACTGAGGCGTAGGTAAATTATACAACCAGAGAGAAAGAGTTACTAGCAGTAGTTTTTGCATTTGACAAGTTTCGTTCGTATCTTGTTGGTGCAAAAGTTACAATTTATACCGATCATTCTGCATTGAGATACCTCTTTACCAAAAACGATGCCAAACCCAAGCTGATTAGATGGATCCTATTATTACAAGAATTTGATGTTGAAATTAAAGATAGAAAAGGATCAGAAAACCAGGTAGCAGACCATTTATCTCGTTTGGAATCTAGGAGTGAAGATGGAAATACGTCACAAATTATCGACTCATTTCCAGACGAGAAGCTATTTTTTTCGACGCATCTCCATGGTATGCAGATGTCATCAATTATTTGGTCTGTGGAAAGCTACCACTGAGTGGAAATGGTCACTGAAAGGTCAGATTTCTTCAAGATGCTGCAAAGTACCATTGGAATGAGCCGTACCTGTTCAAGGTATGCGCCGACAATAGTATTCGTCGCTACATTCCTGAAGAACAAATGCTTCCTATCCTGAAGCATTGCCATGATGCTCCTTATGGACTACTGTAAAGGTCCTTCAGTCAGGATTTTATTAGCCAACATTGTTTTGAGACGCCCACAATTTTGTTCAACAATGCGATAATTGTCAGTGCACTGGATCAATATCTCGATGCAACGAGATGCTAAAACAACCTATCATGGAAGTTGAGCTTTTTGATGTCAGGGGTATGGATTTCATGGGACCATTTCCCAATTCTTTTGGCAATGTTTATATTTCGATCGCTTTCGATTATGTTTCAAAGTGGGTCGAAGCAATAGCTGTTCCTAAAGATGATGCTCGAACAGTGTTGAAATTCTTTCACACATACATCCTCACATGATTTGGCACATCGAGAGCATTAATCAATTATCAAGGCACTCAATTTCACTACAATCAAGTTGCGGCAACATTAAAGTGTTACGATGTTAAACATAGAATGGAAACCAGATATCATCCGCAAACAAATGGCCAAACTGAAGTATCCAATCGAAAAATCAAAAATATTCTTGAAAAGGTGGTTAATCCATCTAGACATGATTGGTCTTCACAGCTCAATGATGCATTATGGGCACTTCGCACAGCATACAAAACACCATTAAGAATGTCGTTGTATCAGCTGGTTTTTGGTAAATCTTGTCACTTGCTTGTGGAAATTGAACATAAGGCCATGTGGGCAATTAAACAAGTGAATATGATTATGATGCTGCTGGGCAAAAGAGATTGTTGGACATTCCAGAACTGGAAGAAATTCGACGCAATGCTTATGAAAATGTTGCCATCTATAAATAAAAAAACAAAGCGATGGCACGACAACATCATCTTGCGGCGATAATTTTCTACAAGCCAATTAGTGCTTTATTTAATTCATGCTTAAAACTGCATCCTGGTAAATTACGCTCCAGATGGTCAGGACCTTTCGAAGTTGTCGAAGCATTTCCTCATGGTACGGTGACAATTAAACATTTAAACGATGGGAACCAATTCAAGGTGAATGGCCAATAATGAGCAGAACGAGATCATCAACCTGGTCACATTTTCTTATCATGTCTTTACAATTTTTCTATTTAATTTTTGTATTTTCTTTTCTTTTAAGTCTCTTCTTTAGTTTTTTTGCAGGAATAAAAGTTATCCTTTTTGTCGACGCACAAAAACATAACTTGTCGATGCAATTTCACTGCTGACTCATCAAAGCATTTTAAGAAAGAATCACGCTGATTGATTCACCCTGATCCCCAACCGTTAGATCGATTCGAAAAAGGACAATTCGTGTCATTGTATTTGTTAGTTACAGACACAGTGTCCTCTCACTGCAGTGGAAATCATCATGCCTCTTCATCTTCATCCTCTATAAAACACCCTATTGTGACGATGATGTTCTTCACACTCACATCCACCATTGTTGTTGCAATCCTTTCTTTTCTTCACTCTTCAAATTTCCTGCAATTTTTAATCTCTTTCTCTCAAATAGCCATGGCTATAACTAGAGGAGCAAAAATCCCTTCGAAACCAGTCGCTGATTCATCTGCGATGGTGGTTCGTAACGCCGAGTAGCCACCACCCAAAGAGCCAGTCCTGCTTTTAACCAAAGCCACCAAAGACCGCTTCCATGACACTATGTTGAAGCGAAACTGCCACTTAGAGCAAGGATTCCAGCTATATCCACTGCTCATGATGGGAAAGCAAGTCAACATAACCATCTCGCGCCTGGGGTGGGAGAAGTTTTGTGACCATCTAGAGGGGTATTCTCCATCCTTGGTAAGAGAATTTTACGCCAATCTGATTGATAGGAAGCAAGAATTTGTCTTTGTCCGAAAGGGGCTGGTACCGTGGGGCGCTGACCATATAAATGCCATGTACAACATCACTGAGGGGGAGGATGAGCATGTCGCTTTCCTGGAACAACTAACAGAGGAAGGTGTTGACTTGCTGCTGAATGATTTGTGCATCGATAGTGCTGTTTGGACCGGAAACAATCCTAACAATTATGCAATTGATCGTCATTTCCTCACGATCAAGAACAAAGTCTGGTTCCATTTCATCAACTGCCGCCTATTGCCTTCCACTCACAGCACCACGGTCACTTTGGATAGAATGTGTCTTATCCATTCCATCATTAAAGGCCATCGGATAGATGTTAGTGCAGTCCTCCATCAAGAGATTGCAGAGTTTGTAGCGAAACAAATAGGTATACTACCATTCCCCTCTCTTATCATGCAGTTGTGTAGATAGAGAGGTGTTGTACCTCACGAAAGGAAAGAGTTCTTGGAAAACAAAGGCCCCATTAATGATGTCTCCATTGAGCAAATGACGAGGGGGCAAGAAACCCCTATTGTAATAAACCTGTGCAAAAGAAGGAGAAAGGCAAACTAAAGAAGAAGGACAAGCTTCCTCATGCGCCCACAGATCCTCAACTTTGGAGGAAGGTTACAGAAATTAAGCAACTTGTTGATAGGATGAGTGTGTGGCAAATTAAACTTGTCACCGCAGTGCAAGATATGGAGCACTCACAAAACTTATTCTATGCCTACATCAGGGCATGCAATATTGCAATCATCAGCATAAGCAAGCAACCCTTGCCAGAATTCCTAGTGTTTCCCCTTATTATCAGGGAGGCAACACCATCAACCGAGAAGGATGCTTCAGAAGGCAACACCATCAACCGAGGAGGCAATCATCATCATAAGCAAGCAGCCCTTGCCAGAAAGTTGTTGCTATAGAAGAGCACACCACCATGGACTCTGTGGATATTAAGAAGGAGAAGGCAGAAGAGAAAAAGAAAGAAAGGAAGGAAAACGAGAAAGAGGAAGACTTTGTCACGACAAATTTATCTGAGGAATTTTTCGTCGTACCTGACAATGTGGGTGCAACTACTGAAGAACTGGTGCCATTTGTTGCGAGTCAGGCAGAGGCTGTGATATTCAGTAACGAGGATTTTAATCCTCTGGCTATTGTGCCTTATATTGTACCACTTGCTAAAATTCATCCTTCGAATGTTACAGTCGATGAAGCTAGCATACAACCGAACTTGGAGGAACAATTCACTGCCTCGGTTGAACCAACGAAAAGGAAACGTAAGCGCAAAGATAAAAAGAAGCGCAAGGAGGAGCGTCCCAAGAAGAAGAAAAATACCAAGGCAGTACATCTTTGGTTGCAACACACTGAGTTAGTCTTTACTTTTTAGTACTTAGTTTAGTTTCATGCATATCATGTAGTTGTCATCACAGTTTTACTGTCACTGCATTTTATTTGTCAATGCATTTGCATTGTAGTTGCATTTCCATATATATTTGTATATTATTGTCAGTGCATTGAGGATAATGCAGACTCTAAGTTTGGGGAGAAATATGTATGGAATGGAAATGCAATTGAATCCACATTTTTAAGTTATTATTTGTCATTCAATTTAATGAAAATATGCAAAGTTATGAAAAATGTGACTACAATTTTTTTTCACTTGATGCTTAATTCTTGAATTATTTCAGATGCTAATGCGTGAATTGGATGAATGTGATTGAATGTTGTGTACTTTTATTTTTGGATGAATGGTTGAATTTGCATTAGTAATAAATGAGTAGTATCATTACTTGAATCTTAGAATAACTTACCATCTGCAGCTATGTATATAATTATAACTACTAATAAAAGACACTCCAATGTGGGTGCATTGTGATTTATCAAGGGGGAACACTCCAATGCAAGTGTTAGAAAAAAATATCTAGCCAAAGGCTGTCACTGCAATAGTGTGCTTTGGTGTAATTACATGCTTCTTGAGGGTTTGTTACACCCCATCGTTACTGCTCAGGAACAAGGGTATAATAATGCAATGACATCTCTTAGTCGCATAAAAGAAAAAAGAAAGAAAGAAAATCTTATAATATATATATAATAATAAATGATGTATTCGTTAAGAGAATTCAAGATTTAAAGCATGATACTAGCATTGGTGAAGTTGCAATTTAAATTATTCATACCTATAAATTATCGACACAATTTTCTATCATATAAATGTAATTTATACACTAGGATTCAAGAGAATTCATGTTGCTAGAATGATTATTGCTTTGACAAGAATTTTGCTATGACTTTGCTAACTTTTGTTTACTTGAGGACAAGTAAAAAACTCAAGTTTGTGGCTGTGATAGCATTAGAAAAGACCATTAAATTCTCCATATTTAGAGTATAATTTGTTCCCTTTGTATTATGTTTAGCATGTATTTTTAGCATTTTATATTTAGTAATTGCATTTTCTAAGTCAGTGATGTTTGGTTTAATTTTCTTCTATTTTATCCCACTTCTGCTATTAATGTCGCTACATTTAGAATCAATTTTGCGTCTTGAGATGTCAGTGCAGGGATCTATCTTGGAAGATCAAAGCAGGAAAGTGTTCAAAGCTGTCGCTACAAGTTTGATCCAGAATTGCACCCGAACATGTCATTGCATGAGTACTTCCAAATTACATCAAGGATTTTTTGTGTGGACATATTCAGAAGTACCAGTGCATGAGGATGTCAAAGTTGTCGCAGAAAATTAAAGTATAAATTTGCATCCAGAAATGTCGCGACAACCTGCAACTGCTTACTGCATACACCAGATCTACGTGAGTGTACAGCTGCAAGTTAGATCTAAGAGCAAAAGGACACCTGTACTTGGCAGGATAAATATTGAGGGGAGAGAAGAAAAGTGGGATCATCATCTTCAAGCTCATGGAAAATTAATTCCATTATGATTTTCTTAAGCTTGCTTCCATGGCATCCTAAAATTCCTAGAGGGTGAACTAATGCGACGAGAAGGTAGCATCTACTCATGACGAGGAGTGTTCTAAGTGAGACGTAAGAGGAGCAATTATGGAAAAGTTCTAGTAGGCTAGGAATAGAATGCTTCAACTTGTTCTTTAATTCCTCTTAAACGTTGATAAATTCTGATGACTTTACTTGTGTATGGAAGTACCGCTTAATGTTAGATCTATTTTGATTTCTGTCCAAATCTTCTTAACTATTTATCTTTGGATTTAATTGTTTTGACCACAGGAGTGCGATTGCAGTCACAGTCACTGGTAGGTCAGTGACAAGTTAAATTAACAAGCAAGACAATGGAAGTTGCTTGAGGCACAAAGGAATTCTAGCCACTTATTCTCAAATGCAAAGCATTACCAACACTGGAAGGTGTGGCTAATGTGAGTGTTTTGAGTCTTTGATAAGCAGGGAAGTCGAAAATAGTGAGATCTCATTAATCTTGATTGCAACGACAATTTATCTACCGATTACCTTGTTGTTACATTTAGCATTTGCCAACTTATCAAGTCAGGGATCCCCCCATTTCTTTATTATTGTCCTACATTTTAATTTTTTTTAAATTGCATGGACAAAATACCTTCACTCCTTCATTACATTTCCTTATTAAATTGCTCTGACATATTATATCACAGTATTACAATATTTGCTCTGACAGTTTTAATTCTTTTATTTGCAATCTTTGATTTAATTACGCTGACATTACTCCTAACAGTTCTTTTTATTCTGACCTTTTTAGCATCAACAAATTTAAGCATAAACAGCCATCTCTATGGGATTGATATCTGATAGCTTTACACTTATCAACTATATTTGCATCGACAAGTGTTCGCTTGCACAATTGCTGTGACGTTCATCGATCACATTGATGCACAAAGTTATAGGCGGCTTTAAATAATGAAGGCCAATAAAGTCCTGACTAAAGAACGTTTGTAGCAGTTCTCATACCATCAAAATGCCCTCTATAAGGAGCATCATGACAATGCCTTAGGATTGAAAGCATCTCTTCCTCCGGAACACAACGCCTAATTATATTGTCATTGCATACTTTGAATCAATATGGCGCTTTCCAGTAGTATTTCTCTATATCGCGAAGAAATCTTTCTTTCTTGTGGCCTATGGCGCCCAAAGGTAACTTCCCACATAACAGGTAATTGACCACATCCATGTACCATGGATTTGCAACGACAGCAAACAACTTCTCGTTAGGAAATGCGTCGACAATTTGAAGTGTATTTTTGTCTTCACTACCAACTTTCATACGAGACAGGTGATCTACCACTTGGTTTTTTGATCCCTTTTGATCCTTGATCTCTATATCAAATTCTTGCAATAATAAGATCCATCGTACCAGTCGTGGTTTAGCGTCCTTCTTTACAAAAAATATCTCAACTTTGAATGGTCAGTAAACACAGTAACCTTTGCGCCGACAAGATATGAGCGAAATTTGTCGAAAGCAAATACTACAGCCAACAACTCTTTCTTTGTGGTTATGTAATTAATCTGAGCTTCTGTGAGAATCTTATTGGCATAATATATAGTGTGAAATACTCTTTCCTTGCATTGTCCTAAGACTGCACCCACTAAAAAATCACTTGCATCACACATCACTTTAAACGATTGCGACCAATCTGGTCTAACGACAATGGGTGCCTTCACGAGCTGCTTCTTTATTTGCATAAATGCATCCACACATGCATCACCAAAAAGGAATTTTTTATTTTGCTCCAACAATAAGCAGAGGGGTTCACAATTTTAGAGAAATCTCAAACAAATCTGTAATAAAACCCCGTGTCTTTAAGAAATCTTCGGATACCCTTCACATTAGTTGACGGGGGCTACTTTTCAATAATTTCTACCTTCGCTCTATCCACTTCAATGCCCTGATTGGAAATGTGATGACCTAAAACAATGCCTTCAATTGCCATGAAGTGACATTTCTCCCAATTGAGCACCAGATTTGAGCCCTCACATCGCTTTAAAACTCTAGCCAAGTTGTCAGCGCATTGATCAAAAGTATTTCCATAAACTGAAAAATCATCCATAAATACCACTAATGAGTCCTCGATCATGTCTGAAAATACTTCCATCATACACCTTTGAAATGTGCTCAGTGCATTGCAGAGACCAAATGGTATTCGACGAAAGGAAAAAGTGCCAAAAGGACAAGTAAATGTTATTTTTGCTTGATCCTCTAGTGCAATAGCGATCTGATTATAGCTAGAATAATCATCTAGGAAGCAATAGTAGGCTTTTCTAGCAAGCCTATCGAGCATCTGATCGATTAAAGGAAGTGGAAAGTGGTCCTTCCTTGTGGCCGCATTCAATTTATGGTAATTCATGCATACGCGCTAACCCGTAGGAATACGAGTAGGGATTATTTCATCCTTCTCATTACTTACCACAGTAATACCACTTTTCTTCGGGGCACATTGAATTGGACTTACCCAACTGCTATCAGAAATTGGGTAAATGATGCCCGCGTCAAGCCACTTAATAATCTCCTTTCAAACCACCTCCTTCATTTTCTCATTCAATCTCCTTTACTGTTCAATTGATTGCCTTCCTTCATCTTTCAACCAAATTTTTTGCATGTAAAAAGAGGGATTAATGCCTCTAATGTCGGCAATACTCTGGGAAATTGCACGTTTATGCTACTTCAAGAAATGGATCAAATTTTCCTCTTGAGTTGCGTCTAGTGTTGTAGAGACAATGACTGGAAGAGTAGTATTGTTGCCAAGAAAAACATACTTCAGATGAGCAGGAAATGGCTTCAACTCCAAAGTAGGAGCCTCTTCAATAGATGGCTTAAAGATTGGAGTCATTCTATTGGTCAAATGTAAAGATTCCATTTGCCATCCACGCCTAAGCTCAATGTTATCCGCTTCAACTTTGCTGTCACAATCAGCTAGATATTCTTCATCCAATGTCACCGTAAATTCTTCTGAAAATGATATACTTTGCTCATTTAATTCCTCCTCAATTAATGCATCCAGCACATCAATAGTGTGACATTCTTCTTTGTCTTTGCAAGGGATAACTTCAAAAACACTGAAGGTGACATGTTCATCGTTATTTCGCATTGTTAATTCACCTTTGTACACGTCGATAAGAGTGCATCCGGTAGTGAGGAATGGGCGTCCTAAGATTATGGGTACCTTTTTATCTGCTTCGCAATCAAGTATAATAAAATCCGCTGCGAACACAAACTTATCCACGCGAACTAGGATGTCCTTGATTTGTCCTTCAGGTTACGCCAATGATCTATTTGCTAACTGCAATGTCATTGTAGTGGGCTTTATATGACCAATCCCTAATTTTCTAAACGTAGACAGCGACATAAGGTTGATACTCTTGCCTAAATCACACAAAGCTTTACCTAAGTAGTGGTTGCCATTCGAACATGGGATCGTAAAGCTCCAGGGTCTTTCATCTTAGGTGGTAACTTATTTGTCAAGACTGCACTACATCCTTCTATGAGCGCAATCGTCTCAATATCAGTCAACTTCTTCTTTTTAGATAGGAGCTCCTTCATAAATTTCCCATAGCTAGCTATCTGTGCTAGAGCGTCCACAAGAGGGATATTAACATGAAGCTGCTTTAAAGTAGTCAGAAATTGTTAAAATTTTCTATCATGCTCCTTGTCTTTAAATCTTTGTGGGAAAGACAAAGGGATGGATACATCAGGTTATGTCAACATCGTCGGTTATGACGATAATTTTGTTGGTTTGACAGTAGGCAATGGGGTGACAATTTGTGGAGCCTCTTTCTCTGGTTCATCTACAATTTCTTCAGACACAACTCTCTTAACCTGATTCACTTCAGTAGTGACTATAGGTGCTACATTAGAGTTAGTAGATGGCTCGACAGTTTGTCTACCACTTCAAAGAGTGATAGCTTTGCAATGCTCCTTCCCTTTTGAATTTGGATTTTTTGTGTCGCTGGGTAATGCACCTGGTGGTCGTGTGTTCAAATTTGAAGCGATTTTCCCTAATTGTGCTTCCAACGCTCGGATGGAGGATGAATTTCCTTACACAATGGCTTCCGTTCGAGTTATGTGCTTAAGCATTAAGGCTTCGAGGGCTATTAAAGGATCAGATCGTGATTGTGTGTACTACTGCTACTATTGTCCTTGAATATTCAGATTTGGCATTGAAGGTTTTTGCGACTGTACATGATGTTGATGTGGCTGCATTTGATCTTGATGTGAACGCATCTAAGTACTCTGGTTGTAACTCTACTGCTGTGAATTGCAATTCCCTTGTCTATAATTACCTTGATTAGATGAATTTCCATATCTGAATGTCGCGGCATTCTGATTTCCCCAAGGCTGTTGATTTCTTTGCAGAATTATTATAGGACTTAGCATAAGAATTTTCACAAATGTTATTAACATAGAAAGCATTCTCCGCGTGCTGTGGACAATCTTCATAATTGTGGTTGTCACCGTAAATTTCACAGCAAAATGTAGGGACATCAATTTGTTGGACAACTTGAATGGGTGCAACTTCACTAGTCCCTTCATGTTCTTTATCATGTTTGTGAGCAAAGAAACTTGTGCACTTAGAGTAGATATATTATCTAATTCAATAACTCCAGGATTTGCTTTCACTTATGCAGCTCAAGAGATCGGATATTGATAATCATTCTGAGCAATTCTCTCTAGAATTTTGAAAGTTTCATCATAAGTACAGTCCAACGAAGGACCATTACCAGATGCATTGACAAGACTTCTTGTCTGTGAGTTCAACCCGTTGTAGAAAATTTCAATTTTCATCTCTTGTTGAATTCCATGCATGGGTGATAGCATTAGAAAAGACCATTAATTTCTCATGATTTAGAGTATAAATTGTTCCCTTTGTACCATATTTAGTATGCATTTTTAGCATTTTATATTTAGTAATTACATTTTCTAAGTTAGTGATGTTTGATGGAATTTTCTCTCATTTTATTATACTTATGCTACTAATGTCATTACATTTAATGTCAGTATTGCGTCTTAAGATGTCAGTGTAGGGATTTATCTTAAAAGATCAAAACAAGAAAGTGTTCAAGGCTGTCGCAACAATTTTAATCCAGAATTGTGCCTAAGCATGTCACCGCATGAGCACTTCCAGATTGCACCAGGGATTTTACTGTGTAAACATATCCGGAAGTACCAGTGTGTGAAGATATCAAAGTTGTCGCAGCAAATTAAAATCTAAATTTACGTCCAGAAATGTCGTGACAACCTGTAACTTCTTATTGCATATACCGGATCTGTGTGAGTGTACAGTTGGATTAACTAACTTGTACAGCTGCAAGGAAGTTAGATCTGAGAGAAGAAGGACACCTATACTTGGCAGCAAAGATAAATATTAAGGAGAGAGAAGAAGAAAGGGATCATCCAGCTCGTACAAATCAATTTCGTTTTCTCATTTTTTTTTCTTTAAGCTTGCTTCCCTGGCAGCTTAATTATCCAAGAGGGTGAACTGACTGTGAAGAGAACGCAACATCTGCTCCTGATGAGGTGTGTTCTAAGTGCAACGCAAGAGGAGCATTAGGGAAGAGTTCTAGTAGGCTAGGAATAGAATGCTTCAACTTGTTCTTTATTTCCTTTTAAACATTAATAAATTCTGATGAACTTAACTGTATATGGAAGTACCTTTTGATTTTAGAACTAAATCAATTTCTTTTCAATTCCTCATATTTTTTTATCTTTGGATTTAATTTCTTGATCACAGAAGTGTTATTGTAGTTACTAACACTGGAAAGTTTTGTGACAAGTTAAATTAACAAGCAACACAACGGAAGTTACTTGAGACGCGAAGGAATTCTGGTCACTTGTTCTCGAATGCAAAGCTTTGTAAGCATTGGAAGGTGTGGTTAATGTGAGTATTTGGGTCTTGGTTAAACAAAGAAGTCGAAGTGAGTAAGATTTCATTAAGATTAATTGCAGCGACAATTTATCTATCATTTACCTTGTGGTCACATTTAGTGATTGCCAACTTATCAAGTCAGGGATCTCCCCATTCTATCATCATTGTTTTATTTCTTTAAATTTCCTAATTTGCATCGATAAAATATCTCAAACTCTCATTACATTTCTGATTAAATTACTTTGACATATTGCATCAGAGAATCATAACAATTGCTTTGACAATTTTGATTCATTTTAATTCTACAATCTGTGATTAAATTGCGTTGACATTATTCCTTTCAATTCCTTTCATACTAACTCTAATTTCTTCGACAATTATAGCACCAACAACCATCTCTGTTGGATCAATATTTGATAGCTAAAACCTATCAACTATACTTGCATCGACAGTGTTCGCTTGCACCTATTGCTGTGACGTTCATAGCACGATCAAGTTTTGGCACCATTGTCGGGGATGGAGTTTGTTTGATATTTATTTTTGTAGTTGTAGTTATTCTTTGTTTCTTGATTTTTATTTGTTACTAATTTGTTTTATTTTTCTTAACTATTTTTCAATTTTTAGGTGTTTATGACCACTAGGAGAAATCCTGAAAATATTGTTGGCTTAGATCCAGAAATTGAAAGAACCATTCGAAGGAGAAGACAAGAACAAAGCAATATCGCTTTACCTAGAAATGATGCTATACCATAGTTGCCGCCAGAAAACTTTATCCTTCCAATACAGCCATAAAATGTAAATAACCCACCATTGTCACAAGAAGAACAAATACAAAACAGAACAATCAGAGACATTGTGTTTTTCCTGTGTTAGATGACTTGCATCCAGGGGTTGTTAGACTAGCTATCCACGTTGGGAATTTTGAGTTAAAATCGGTTATGTTTCAGAGGTTAAATTCGAATGGGCAATATGCTAGTTTACCTCATGAGGATGCGAGAGAGCATCTTAAATCTTTTCTACTAATCTGTGCTTCTTTAAGTCAGCATGGTGTTCCTGATGATGCCTTGAAGATGCAACTATTTCCTTATTCATTACAAGGAAGGGCTCGTACCTGGTTTCTTGGATTACCTGCTGGATCTATTACATTATGGAATGCACTTGCAACTAATTTTTTTTGCAGTTTAATCCACCCACGATGAATGCTCGATTGAGGAATGATATTACTGCTCGATTGAGGAATGATATTACTGCTCGATTGAGGAATGATATTACGTTGTCCTATGCATGGAATCCAACAAGAAACTTAGATCGAAATTTTCTACAATGGATTAAATGCGCACACAAGAAATCTTGTTGATGCATCTACAAATGGTCCCTTGTTGGATTTCACCTACAATGAAGCTGTGCGAATTTTGGAGAGAATCGCGCAAAATGATTATCAATACCCAATTTCTCGATCTGCTCAAGTAAAAACAAACCTTGGAGTTATGGAATTAGATGCCCTATCAGCTTTAAGTGCACAGGTATCTTCGTTAGCTAATATGATTTAAAACATGAAGGGGACGAGTGGCATTGCCCCCATTCAAGTTGCTCAGCAATTGGATGTCTCGACATTTTTTTGTGAAATTTGCAATGATAATCATAGCTACGAGGATTGCCCATAGCATGTAGAAAATGCGTTCTATGTTAATAACATCAGAGGAAACTCATATGGTAACTCTTATAACAGTTCAACCAGAAATCAACAACCTTGGGGAATCAAAATGCGTCCACATTTTAATATGGAAATTCCTCGAGTCAAGGAAATTTTTGACAAGGGAGTTACAATCAGTAACAAAACTACAATCACAATTCTCAGGTGTAGGCACATCATGATCAGATGCAGTCACATTCTCATATGCAACCACAGCAGACTACAATGCCAAATATGAATATGCAAGGATAGCATCAACAACAGCAACAGCAGTACTCTTAACCATGAGCAGATCTGATACAAGTCGCAAGGACCAAATTCAAGCTTATGAATGTGATAGGATCAAAGTTTCTCAAGGCCCAATAATGAGGTCGAAGGCCAAGCAAATTCGAGGAAGATTGAATGGGACCATTCAAGACTTCGTTACCAAGGCCCTAAATGTGCACACGGTCAAAAAAGAAAATCAAGATTCACTTTCTTGTTTTCAAGAAAATCAAGAAACCGAATCTTGGTCCAATTTTGTCATTCCAAACAATTTCAAGAATCAAGAAAATCAAGAGTTCAAATCTTGGAAATCTTGGTCCAAGAAACCAAAGCTGCTAATTTTCAAGTTGGGGAAATTAGCAGGCTTGAGACAACTTTTTGGATGGGATCCAGGAATTTATGGGTTGAAATGTCTACACGGATTTCTAAGATCTATCTCTTATCTTCGAAACGCACTTTGAATCACTTGATTTCAAGTTTGGGAGCTAAAGTTATGATTGTTTTAATAAAGACTGCGCAAGTAGAATTTCTGGACGTGATTATGATGGGAATTACGACTTTCGAGCTTTTAATTCAAGTTTAAATCATATTGGGTTCGGTTTTTAGGTTTAATTTTTATCATATATGAGCCCAAAATTGTATTATCATCTCTTATTATTTTATTGTTATTTTTATTCCGAATTTTTAATAATTATTAAGTAGTTTAAGTTTTTAGGATTTTTATGTCAACAAGAAAGTTTCATGTCTAGATTAGTTAGAGTTCTAGTTTAATTAAGAGTTTTATTTAGATTTATTTAGCTTGCCTATATATAGGCCTTAGAATTGTAAAAAAAACACTTGATTTTGATTATTTTGAGTTAATAATAATTCTCTTTAAGTTTTTCTTCAAGAATTGCTCTTGAGTTTTTTTTTAGAAGTTGTTTTAACAATATTTCAGGTTGTGGGAATCACCTTCAAGCTTTTCTTGCCAAGATCTCTTTCTTGGAGGGGAAATTAGAGCCATTGAAGGGAGTTGTGGATTATTATCGTTTCCAAGGCTTCTTAGGACATTATCTTCTCTTTTTTATCTTTAATTTATCGTTCTTGTTTCATCTAGTTTGTTTCTTGCTGTTTTGGGTTGTTGATTTAGTTGTTTTCGTTCTAGGTTGAAATTGCTTCAAGAGGGATGTTCTCCTACCTTGATCCATCAAGAAACACATCAAAAATTAGGAGATCCAATCTTTTCTTTTTGTTTCAATCATTCTTGCCTAAAAGTTTGTTTTATCTTTTAAATCACTTCTAACGAATCTATTTGTGTTTTTATTTTCCAGATCTGGATGGGATGTTTTCTTGAGGTCCAAGGATTGTTTCTTTCATCCAAGAAACCCTAATTTCATTCTCTATTGGATCTGTTGTCAGCCATTCATCTTTCTTTCGTTTTAATTTCGTTTGATTATTCTTCTTGTCAATTAATCTGTCTTTTTTTGTTTTCGTTTCAGATTACATTTGCCTAGAGCTTTAGGGTAGAGCCGCAACTTGAAAACTTTACGATCCTCTTCCGTTTTCGTTTCGTATCATTTGGTATTAGATTTTGGGTGTTTTGGATGTTCTTCGCTGTTTTCTATACTGATTTCCATTACAAACAACCAACAAGCAGTTTTTACCCACTAATTTTTTTCGGAAAAAATATTTTTGAGTGGGTAAACGTTTTTCAGTTGTTCTAAAATTTTATATACTAATTCTTGGCACTATATTACAGTATAAAAAATATTTTCCACAAAAAAAAGTGATCAAAAAGTCAAGAAAAAAAAGGAAAATACGAGAAAAATAAAAAAATAAAAAAATATTCTGTGGGTTGAATTTTGTGCTGAAAATTTCCATATCGAAACACATTATTTGGAGAGGCTTCAATTTAAATTTCGTGATTTTTGGAGATCAAGAACACCTCGAACGAAGTTTGTCAAGTTGCTTCGCAGTTTTTGGGTTTTCGGGTTTCTGCAATTTTATTGATTCTTAGTTTTAGGTTTTCATTTGTTTTTGCTTTTTATTGTTTCTTTTTCACATTCTAACACTTTCTTATTTCTTGTGTTAGTAGGATAACAAACGTTGCATCTTCCTTCCTCCGTGCAACACAATTCTTTGATGTTTAGCTGATTTTGGACTCATAGTGCTATTAGGATTACTTTGTTAGTTTGATTCTAATACATCCTAATTGATTGACATAAATAATTCTAAAGGAATCACAAGATTAATTTTTACCTCATTGAGAATTTAATTTTTCTTTTTGAGTGCATAACGGTGAGGTGTGCTTAATTTTTTCCTTTTTTGAGTGTTGTGTTTTTTTTCCAGATTTGTCCCAATGTCTCATAGTAGAAAAGGGAGTGATGACCAGAGTGATAAATCGCTAGTTAACATTGAAAATCTTGTTGGTGTCACAACAAAGTTAGATCTCCACGACATCACTAATAAGTTCAAAACCATGTTCAATTAGTTGAAACAAAGTCTAGATCATCAAGCTGCAAAACAAAGACAACGGGATGCTATATTTCAGACAATGAGCAATACCTTAAATCAGTTACGAACTGAGCAAAGGACTCAACATTTGGGTGCTAATGATGATAATGGGGTTGAACAACCTCGTGCTCATAGACATCAAGCTAGACGTGTCCCTCGTGTGGATGAAGATCTTTCGGTTCCCTATGATCGCGGATAGCCTTCATTGGCAAAGCCGAAGTTCACAATTCCTCAATTTCGTGGAAAGAATGATCCTGAAGCATACTGTGAGTGGGAATAAAAAATAGAGCTTATGTTTCGTTACTATAAATGCCCAGAAGATGAGAAAGTTCCATTGGCGACCCTTGAGTTTTCAGACTATGCGTTGAGTTGGTGGACTCAACTTGGTATAAGTCACCAACGAAACTACGAGAGAGAAATTACCACATGGGATGAGTTTAAACAAGTTATGCGAAAACACTTTATCCCAACACATTATTATAGGGAGGTCAAAACCTGACTATGACGATTCGATCAAGGAACTAGATCAGTTGATGAGTACTTCACGAAGAGATGGCCAAAAGAAAGGAGGATTCCAAGTGATCCCTCACATTTTGAGCAATGTTATTGGTGTAGTTCAAAAGATCATGAGAGTTTTCGATGTCCAATCCAATATCCAACTAGAGAAGAAAGTAAGTATGACTTTGTGCCTTTTGTTGACTCTTACTCTAGTGAAAAAATGATTTGTTGTGATGGTGAACTTTATGAACCAGAAAAGGATGATAATGAGAAATTTCCCTTGAGTCTATAGATGAAGTAGAAACGTTATGTTCTCCTACTGAGATGCCTTGTACTGAATTGAATATTCAAAATACTTGTGAGGGGGATATGGGAAGTGAGGAAAAAATATGTGAAAAGGCCGAGAGAAAAGAGATCTTGAGTGATAAAAATCTACTTGATGGTCCAAATTTGGTGAGTGATAATCCATATGAGGTAAAATTAGAGAGTTCTTAAGAGGAAAAAGAAAATGAAAAACAAGAAGAAAATGAAAATGAAAAACAAGAAGATACTCATACAAAAGTGAGGAATGATTATGTTTTAACTAACCATAACTCGAATTTGTTTAGTGGTGTTTCTTTCTTACAGGATTTTAAAGATCCATTAGACTTCCAATTACATTACTCTACCATCAATCGGTACTTTTACTTGTGGGAGAGAGCTAAAGATTCGAGGACGAATCTTCTTGAGGAAGTGGGGAATGATATTAGTCGCAAGGACCAAATTCAAGCTTATGAATGTGATGGGATCAAAGTTTCTCAAGGCCCACTAATGAGGTTGAAGGCCAAGTAAATTTGAGCAAGATTGAACGGGACCATCCAAGACTTCGTTACCAACGCCCTAGATGTGCACACGACCGAAAAAGAAAATCAAGATTCACTTTCTTGTTTTCAAGAAAATCAAGAAACCGAATCTTGGTCCAATTTTTTCATTCTAAACAATTTCAAGAATCAAGAAAATCAAGAGTTCAAATCTTGGAAATCTTGGTCCAAGAAATCGAAGCTACTAATTTTCAAGTTGGGGAAATCAGCAGGCTTGCGATGACTTTTCGGATGGGATCCAGGAATTTATGGGTTGAGATGTCTAAATTAATTTCTAAGATCTATCTCTTATCTTCGAAATGCACTTTGAATCACTTGATTTCAAGTTCGGAAGCTCAAGTTATGATTGTTTTAATAAAGACTGCGCAAGCAAAATTTTTGGACGTGATTATGACGGAAATTACGAGTTTCGGGCTTTTAATTCAAGTTTAAATCATATTGGGTTCGGTTTTTAGGTTTAATTTTTATTATATATGAGCCCAATATTGTATTATCAGCTCTTATTATTTTATTGTTATTTTTATTTTGAATTTTTAATAATTATTAAGTAGTTTAAGTTTTTAGGAGTTTTATGTTAACAAGAAAGTTTCTTGTTTAGATTAGTTAGAGTTCTAGTTTAATTAAGAGTTTTATTTAGATTTATTTAGCTTGCCTATATATAGGCCTTGGAATTGTAATAAAAAACACTTGATTTTGATTATTTTGAGTTAATAATAATTCTCTTTGAGTTTTTCTTCAAGAATTGCTCGAGTTTTTTTTTTTAGAAGTTGTTTTTACAATTTTTCAGGTTGTGTGAATCATCTTCAAGCTTTTTCTTGCCAAGATCTCTTTCTTAGAGGGAAAATTAGAGCCATTGAAGGGAGTTGTGGATTCTTATCGTTTCCAAGGCTTCTTAGGACATTATCTTCTCTTTTCTATCTTTAATTTATCGTTCTTGTTTCATCTAGTTTATTTCTTGCTGTTTTGGGTTGTTGATTTAGTTGTTTTCGTTCTAGGTTGAAATTGCTTCAAGAGGGACGTTCTCCTACCTTGATCCATCAAGAAACACATCAAAAATTAGGAGATCCAATATTTTCTTTTTGTTTTAATCATTCTTGCCTAAACAGATTGCTTTTATCTTTTAAATCACTTCTAACAAATCTGTTTGTGTTTTTATTTTCCAGATCTGGTTGGGACGTTTTCTTGAGGTCCAAGGATGGTTTCTTTCATCCAAGAAACCCTAAATTCATTTTCTATTGGATCCGTTACTAGCTATTCATCTTTCTTTCGTTTTAATTTCGTTTGATTATTCTTCTCGTCAATTAATCTATCTTTCTTTGTTTTCGTTTCAGATTACATTTGTCTAGAGCTTTAGGGTAGATCCGTAACTTGACAACTTTACGATCCTCTTCCGTTTTCGTTTCGTATCAAGATCCTTTAGTTTCCCTTGAAGCTTTGATGCATGAACATATTACAAGAACTGAAGCTATTGTGCAAGGAAATTCTTCTTCCATCCGAGCGTTGGAAGCACAAGTAGGATAGCTATCTTCAAATATGAGCACGAGACCACGAGGTGCTTTACCCAGTGATACTGAAAATCCAACTCAAAAAGGGAAGGAACATTGCAAGGCTATTACTCTTCGGAGTGGAAAGCAAACTGTTGAACAAAGTAGCAGTTCTAATACAGTACCTGTCGGCGCAAATAAAATAGAGCAGAAAGACAAAGTTGTATCTGAAGAAGAATCAATAGAAATCAATGAAGAGGAGCCACCAGTAATTGCACCCATGCCAACCATTCGACCTAGAAGATCATCGATGCAACTACCAATGTCGACGTAGCCGGTTGTTACGCAACAACCTAATGTTGCAATACCTTTGTCGTTTCCACAATGATTCAAGGAGAAAGAAAATGATAGTGAATATCAAAAGTTTTTGGCCACCTTGAAACAATTACATGTTAATATACCTCTTGTCGATGCTCTTGTGCATATTCCTAGCTATGGGAAATTTATGAAGGAGCTTTTATCCAAGAAAAAGAAGTTGACTGATATTGAGATAATTGCGCTCACAGAAGGTTGTAGTGCTATTTTGGCAAACAAATTGCCACCCAAGATGAAAGATCCTGGCATTTTTACAATTTCATGCACCAGATTGCAGAAATTGGGAATTGGTCACATGAAACACACTGCGGTGACATTACAGCTGGCAAACAGATCCTTAGCGCAACTTGAAGGACAAATCAAAGATGTTCTCATCCAAGTAGATAAGTTTGTGTTTCCAGCAGATTTCATTATTCTTGATTGTGAAGCTGATAAGGAGGTACCCATAATTTTGGGACGCTCATTTCTTGCTACAAGACGCACTCTTATAGACGAATTCAAGGGCGAGTTAATCATACGACACAATGATGAACAGGTTACCTTCAGTTTCTTTGAAGCAACTCCATGCAAAAGTAAAGAGCAATGTCACCATATTGATGTACTGGATGAAGCAATTGCGGAGGAATTTAATGAGCGAAGTATAGCAGCTTTTGAAGAAATTGCGGTGACAATTGAAGACAATTTCTTACCTGAATGCGACCACAAATCTAAAGCAAATATGGTTGAGTATAAGCATGATTTACAGATGGAATCCTTAGATCTGACCAATAGAACGGTCCCTGTGTTTAAGTCTTCTATTGAAGAAGCTCCAACTTTGGAGTTGAAACCATTGCCAACGCATTTAAAATCTGTTTTCCTTGGTGATAAGGATACCCTGCCTGTAATTGTCTCCGCAAATCTCAACGCAAGTTAAGAGGAGAAATTAATTGGAATATTGAAGCAACATAAGCGTGCAATCGCCTAGAGCATTGCGGATATCAGAGGCATTAGTCCCTCTTTCTACATGCACAAGATCACACTGGAGGATGAGAAAAAGCAGTCCATCAAACAGCAACGTAGGTTAAATGAGAAAAAAAAGGAAGTTGTAAAAAAAGAAATCATCAAATGGTTGGATGTCGGCATTATTTACCCAATTTCTAATAGTACATGGATGAGCCCAATCTAATGCATTCCAAAGAAGAGTAGTATTACGGTGGTAAGTAATGACAAAAATGAATTAATCCCTACTCGCATTGCTATAGGTTGGCAAGTTTGTATGGATTACCGTCGTTTGAATGCTGCCACAAAAAAAGATCACTTCCCACTTCCCTTCATTGATCAGATGCTGGACAGACTTGCTGGTAAGGCCTATTACTTCTTTCTTGATGAATTTTCTAGCTACAACCAGATTGCAATTATGCCAGAGGACCAAGCAAAAACAACTTTTACTTCTCCGTTTGGTACCATTGCTTTTCGTCGAATGTCATTTGGTTTATGCAACGCACCGACCACATTTCAAAGGTGCATGATGGCAATCTTCTCTGATATGATTAAAGATTCATTGGAAGTATTCATGGATGATTTTTCTGTTTATGGTCACACTTTTGATAAATGCGCTAATAATTTAGCTAAAGTTTTACAGCGATGCAATAACACTAATCTGGTGTTAAATTGGGAAAAATGCCACTTCATGGAAACTGAAGGCATTATCCTTGGGCATCATATCTCTTGTCAAGGCATCGAAGTAGACAAGGCAAAGGTGGAGATTATTGAGAAGCTGCCCTCACCTACTAATGTCATGGGAATAAGGAGTTTTCTCGGCCATGCAGGATTTTACCAACGATTTGTTCGATATTTCTCAAAAATTGCAAAACTTCCTTGCTCACTATTGAAGCAAAATAAAAAGTTACTGTTTGATGCTGCTTGTTTGGAAGCATTTGTAAAAATTAAGCAACAATTAGTGCAAGCACCTATTGTCGTTGCACCGGACTGGTCGCAACCGTTCGATGTTATGTGTGATGCGAACGACTATGCAGTGGGCGCAATGCTTGGGCAACACAAATACAAGGTATTTCATACAGTATATTATGCTATCAAAACTCTTACTGAAGTGCAGGTCAATTATACAACCACAGAGAAAGAGTTGCTGGCAGTAGTTTTTGCATTCGACAAGTTTCGTTCGTATCTTGTCGGCGAAAAAGTTACAGTATATATACTGATCACTCTACATTTCGATACCTCTTTGCCAAAAAAGATGTCAAATCTAGGCTAATTAGATGGATCCTATTGTTACAAGAATTTGATGTTGAAATTAAAGATAGAAAAGGATCAAAAAATTAGGTAGTAGATCATTTATCTCATCTGGAATCTGGGAGTGGAATCTGGGAGTGAAGATGGAAATACTTTATAAATTACCAACGCATTTCCAAATGAGAAGCTCTCTTCTGTCAACACGTTCTCATGGTATGCGGATGTTGTTAATTATTTGGTCTGCGAAAAACTACCACTAAGTGCGCTTGGTCACCGAAAGGTAAGATTTCTTCGTGATACTGCAAAGTATTATTGGAATGAGCCATATCTGTTCAAAGTATGCGCCGAAAATATTATTCATCGTTGTGTTCCTAAGAAGAAATGCTTCTTATCCTGAAGCATTGTCATGATGCCCCTTATGGAGGTCATTTTGGTGATGTTAGGACTGCTGCAAAGGTCCTTCAGTTAAGATTTTATTGGCCAACATTGTTTCGAGATGCCCATAATTTTGCTCAACAATGTGATAATTGTCAGCGCACTGGATAAATATCTCAACGCAACGAGCTGCTACAACAGCCAATTATAGAAGTTGAGCTTTTCGATGTCTGGGGTATTGATTTCGTGGGACCATTTCCTAATTCTTTTGGAAATGTTTAATTCTGGTCGCTATCGATTATGTATCAAAGTGGGTTGAAGTAATTTTTGTCCCTAAAGATGATGCTCGAACAGTGTTGAAATTCTTTCACACACATATCCTCACACGATTTGGCACACCTAAAGCATTAATCAGGGATTAAGGTACTCATTTTCACTGCAATCAAGTTGCAACAGCATTAAAGTGTTATGGTGTTAAACATAAAATGACAACCACATATCATCCACAAACGAATGGCCAAACTGAAGTATCCAATCGATAAATTAAAAATATCCTTGAAAAGGTGGTGAATCCATCCAGATGTGATTTGTCTTCAAGGCTCAATGATGCATTGTGGAGGCTTCGTACAACATACAAAACATCATTAGGAATGTCACTATATCAGCTTTTTTTTGGTAAATCCTATCACTTGCCTGTGGAACTTGAACATAAAGCCATGTGGGCAATTAAGCAAGTGAATCTGGTTTGTGATGCTACTGGACAAAAGAGATTATTGGACATTTCTGAATTAGAGGAGATTCAACGAAATGCATACAAGAATGCTGCCATATACAAAGAAAAAATGAAGAGATGGCATGAAAACATTATCTTATGGTGACAATTTTCTACAGGTCAGTTAGTACTTTTATTTAATTCAAGTTTAAAATTGCATCATGAAAAATTGTGCTCCAGATGGTCAAGGTCATTCGAAGTTGTTTTAGCATTTCCTCATGGTGCGGTGATAATTAAAGATTTAAATGATGGGCACCAATTCAAGGTAAATGACGTCCAAAGGTTGAAGCACTATCTCAGCCCAAACGATCACGAGCAAAACGAGACCATAAATCTGGTCACATTTTCTTAACATGTCATTACATTTATTCTATTTAATTTTTGTATTTTATTTTATTTCAATTATTTTCTTGAGTTGTTTTGCAGGAATAAAAGCTATCCTTTTTGTCGATGCACAGGAAACACTACTTGTCGATGCAATTTACTTATTGACTCATCATAGTGAAACATTTCAAGAAAGAATCACGCTGATTGATTCACCCTATTCCCCAATTGTCGGATCAATTCGAAAAAAGGACAATCTGTGTCAATGCATTTATTGGATCCAGACACAACATCCTTTCCCTACAGTCGAAATCGTTATGCCTCTTCATCTTCATCCCCTATAAAACACCCCATTGTGCCAACGGTGTTCTTCACAACCACAACCACCATTATTGCTGCAAAACTTTATTTTCTTCAACCTTCTAATTTCCTGTGACTTTCATTCTCTTTTTATTATACAGTTATGGCAAGAACAAGAGGATCCAAAACCCCGTCTAAATCAACCGCTGAATCCTCTACGACGATGGCTCGCAATGTCGAGCAGCTGCCATCCAACGAACCAGTACTATTTCTCACAAAAGAAGCAAAAGATCGCTTCCACAATAATATATTGAAGCATAATAGCCACCTAGAGCAAGGATTCCAACTATCTCCACTACTCACGCTGGGAAAACAAATCCACAGAAACATCTCACACCTGGGGTGGGAAAAGTTTTGCGACCATCTTAAAGGGTATTCTCCGTCCCTTGTCAGGGAATTCTATATGCCAATTTGGTTTATAAAGAACAAGAGTTTGTCTTTTTTCGAGAAGGATTGGTACCTTGGAGTGCTGCGCATATCAATGCTCTGTACAACATTGTTGAGGGAGAAGATGAGCACATTACCTTCTTAGAACAACTGACGGAGGAGGGTGCTGATTTGTTCCTGAATGACTTGTGCATTGACGGGGTCGTCAGACTGACAATAACCCCAACAACTACATAATGCATCGTCGATTCCTCACGGTTCAAAGCAAAGTCTGGTTCCATTTTATCAACTGCCGCCTACTACCTGCTACCCATATCACCATGGTAACTTTAGACAAAATGTGTCTCACACATTCAATCATTAAAGGCCATCGAATTAATGTCGGTGCAATCCTACATCAAGAAATTACAGAAGGACCAGCAAAGCAAATAGGTATTTTGTCATTCCCCTCTCTTATAACGCATTTATGTCAACAGAGTGGTGTTATACCTTTTGAGGGGAAGGAATTCTAAGAGAATAAGGCACCAATCAATGATGTTTTGGTTGAGCGCATGACGAGCCTTATGGTGAAAGAAGTTGCACCAAAGTAGGAGAAAGGAAAAGGAAAGAAGGAAGTAAAACAGTCATGCCCCCATAGATCCTAAATTATGGAGGAAGATTACAAAAAACGAGCAACAAGTGAACAGAATGAATGTACGGAAAATTAAATTTGTCGCCACAATTGAAGATATGGAGCATTCACAAAACTCATTCTATGCCTACACCAGGGCATGGAATACTGCAATTGTCAGCACCTTGCACGATATTAGCAAGTATCCCTTGCCAGAATTCCCAGTATTTCCCCTATCATTAGGGAGGTAACACCATCAACCGAGAAAGCTACTTTGGAAGGGAAAGATCACTCTGTCGAGTCTCCGCATATGGTCCATAATTTTGATGGTGAGAACCAGGATGTGGATTTAAGGGATGTTGATGAGTGTGTTCACAATATTGCTAGCCTCTTTGAAGATGAATTTTCTAATAGTTTGGGGGCAAATATGGCTGACAAGGAAGCTATTGCTACTGATGAGGAACACATGACCATGGAATCTAGGGGTATCGAGGAGGAGAAGGAAGAGAAGGAAGAAGAAGAAAAGAAAGACGAAGAAAAAGAGGAAGTTTTTGTCACGGCAAATTTACCTAAAGAATTTGTCGCCGCACCCGATAATGTGGGTGAAACTACTGACGACCTGGCACCATCTGTTGCGAATCAGGCCGAGGCTGTGGCAATCAGCAATAAGGATTTCAATCCTCTGGCTATAGTGCCCTATGTGTCACTCCTTGCCGAAATTTATCCTTTTGATATCACAGTCTATGAAGCTAGTACTCAACCGCAGATGGAGGAGCAATCCGCCAACCCGGTTGCACCAACAGAAAGAAAACTCAAGCGCAAAGATAAGGAGAAGTGTAAGGAGGAGCGCCACAAGAAAAAGAAAAAGACCAAAGCAGCTACATCATCAACTACACATTACTGAGTTAGTTTTCTTTTCAATTTGTTTAGTACCTAATTTAGTTGCATATCATGTAGTTGTAATTGCATTGTCATCATATTTTAATTGTCCCTGCATTTTATTTGTCAACGCATTTGCATTGTAGTTCATTTCCATAAATATTTGTATATTATTATTAGTGCATTGGGGATAACGCAAACTCTAAGTTTGGGGGAAAATGTATATGGAATGGAAATGCAATTGCGCCCACATTTTTAAGAAATTATTTGTTCCTTTAATTTAATGAAAGTAGGCAAGGTTATAAAAAATGTGACTAAATTTTTTTCGTTTAATTCTTAATTGTTGAATTACTTGAGATGCTAATGCGTGAATTGGATGAATGTGATTGAATGTTATATCCTTCTATTTTTTGATGAATGGTTGAAATCGCATTAATAATAAATGAGTAGTATCATTATTTGAATCTTAGAATAACTTCCCATATGCAGCTATACATAATTATAACTACTAATAAAAGACACTCCAATGTGAGTACATTGTGACTTATCAAGAGGGAACACTCCAATGCAAGTGTTAGAAAAAATATCTAGCCAAAGGCTATCACTACAAGAGTGTGTGTCGATGCAATTACATACTTCCTGGGGGTTTGTTGAACCCCATCGTTACTACCCAGGAACAAGGGTATAGTAATACAATGACATCTCTCAGTCGCATAAAAGAAAAGAAAGAAAGAAAATTAGATAATAAATGTTGTATTGGTCAAGAAGATTGAAGATTTAAAGCATGATGATAGCATTAGTGAAGTTGTAGTTTTGATTATTCATACCTTTAAATTGTCGGGGCAATTTTCTATCACATGAATGTAATTTATACAATAGGATTCCAAAGAATTCAAGTTGCTAGAATGATTATTGCTTTGACAAAAAATTTTTGCGATGACCTTGTTAGCTTTTGTTTACTTGAGGACAAGTAAAAACTCAAGTTTGGGAGTGTGATAGCATTAGAAAAGACCATTAATTTCTCATTATTTAGAGTATAAATTCTTCCCTTTGTACCATATTTAGCATGCATTTTTAGCATTTTATATTTAGTAATTGCATTTTCAAAGTCAATGATGTTTGATGGAATTTTCTCTTATTTTATTATACTTATGCTACTAATGTCACTACATTTAGTGTTAGTATTGTGTCTTGAGATGTCAGTACAGGGATTTATCTTAAAAGATCAAAACAGGAAAGTGTTCAAGGCTATCGCCATAATTTTAATCTAGAATTGCACCCAAACATGTCACCGTATGAGCACTTCCAGATTGCACCAGGGATTTTACTGTGTAAACATATCCAGAAGTACTAGTGTGTGAAGATATCAAAGTTATCGTAGCAAATTAAAATCTAAATTTGCGTCCAGAAATGTTGCGACAACCTGCAACTACTTACTGCATATACCAGATCTGTGTGAGTGTACAGCTGGATTAACTAACTTGTATAGCTGGAAGGAAGTTAGATTTAAGAGAAGAAGGAAACCTGTACTTGGTAGCAAAGATAAATATTGAGGAGAGAGAAGAAGAAGAAAGGTATCATCTAGCTCGTGACAAATCAATTTCGTTTTCTCATTTTTTTCTTTAAGCTTGCTTCCATGGCAGCTTAATTATCCAAGAGGGTGAACTGACTGTAAAAAGAAGGCAACATCTGCTCCTAACGAGGAGTGTTCTAAATGCAATGCAAGAGGAGCATTAAGGAAGAGTTCTAGTAGGCTAGGAATAGAATGCTTCAACTTGTTCTTTATTTCCTCTTAAACGTTGATAAATTTAGATGAGCTTAATTGTGTAAGGAAGTACCTCTTAATTTTAGATCTAAATCAATTTCTTGTCAATTCCTCATATTTGTTTATCTTTGGATTTAATTGCTTGATCACGGAAGTTTTATTGCAGTTACTGACACTGGAAAGTGTGGTGACAAGTTAAATTAACAAGCAAGATAACGACAGTTGCTTGAGACACGAAAGAATTTTGGTCACTTATTCTCGAAAGCAAAGCATTGTCAGCACTGGAAGGTGTGGTTAATGTGAGTACTTGGGTCTTGGATAAACAGAGAAGTCGAAGTGAGTAAAATTTCATTAAGATTAATTGCAGCGCAATTTATCTATCATTTACCTTGTGATCACATTTAGTGATTTCCAACTTATTAAGGCAGGGATCCCCCCATTCTATCATCATTGTTTTATTTCTTTAAATTTCTTAATTTGCATCCACAAAGTATCTCAAACTCTCATTACATTTTCTGATTAAATTACTTTGACATATTGCAACACAGAATCATAACAATTACTTTGACAATTTTGATTCATTTTAATTCTGCAGTCTGCGATTAAATTGCGTTAACATTATTCCTTCCAATTCCTTTCATACTAACTCTAATTGCTTCGACAATTATAGCATCAACAACCATCTTTGTGGGATCGATATCTGATAGTTAAAACCTATCAACTATACTTGCATCGATAGTGTTCGATTGCACCTATTGCTGTAACGTTCATAGCGCGATCAATGGGACCCACAGAACCTAAATTTTCTATTGACTTTGATAAAATATGTGATGCATGTGCTAAAGGTAAACAGAGGAGAGCATCTTTTAAATCTAAAGATATAGTTTCTACATCTAGAGTAGTTCAACTTATTCATGTTGACCTTTTTGGACCCACTAAAACTATGAGTTTAGGAGGTAAACAATATGGATTTGTTATTGCTGATGACTATTCTAGATATACATGAGTTTTCTTTTTGTTTTCAAAAGATGAAGCTTTAGAAAAATTTCTTATTTTTTGTAAATGATTCAAAACCAAGTGGGACATTCAATTTCATGTGTAAGAAGTGATCATGGAAAAGAATTTGAAAACCTTGGCTTTGATAATTTTTGTAATGAACATGGTATTAGTCACAATTTTTCGGCACCTAGAACCCCTCAACAAAATGGAGTTGTTGAGAGGAAAAATAAGACCTTAGAGGAAATGGCTAGAACCATGTTATGTGAAAATAATTTGCCAAGATATTTTTGCACTTCTTTCTATATTATAAATAGAGTTATGATTAGGCCTATTTTGAAGAAAACTCCTTATGAAATTTTTAAAGAAAGAAAGAACATAAGTCATTTTCATTCTTTTTGTTGCAACTGCTTTGTTTTGAATAATGGAAAAAAAATTAGGAAAATTTGATCCCAAAAGTGATTAAGGTATTTTTCTTGGATATTCCACTAATTCTAAAGGTTATAGAATTTTTAACAAGAGAACCCTTGTTATGGAAGAATCTATACATGTCATTTTTTTATGAATCTAACCCTCCTTCTAAAAAGGAATCTATTGATTTTGATGATGTAGAAATATATCAAATTGAGCGAAATCAAGCATCACGTGAAGATCAAGGCATAAGTGAATTGGTTCAAGAACTCAAAATTGATGAAATTCAAGAACCAACTCATGTTGAAAGAGAATTTAGCCACCTAAGAGAGCTTTCATATGTTAAGGGTGGACACATCATCGGTGATCCATCTGAAGGGGTAATCATTAGATCTTCAATTAGAAATACTTGTAATTATGTTGCTTTCATTTCTTGAATAGAGCCTAAAAACATTGATGATGCTTTAAATGATGAATTTTGGATAACGGCTATGCAAGAAGAATTAAATCAATTTGAAAGAAATCAAGTATGAAATCTTGTTATAGACCTAGTGATCATCCAACTATAGGAACTAAATGGGTCTGTAGAAATAAACTTGATGAAAATTGTAATATTGTTAGAAACAAGGCTAGATTAGTTACCAAAGGATATAGCCCATAGGAAGATATAGACTATGATGAAACTTATGCATCAGTAGCTAGGTTGGAAGCAATTAGGATGTTATTAGCTTTTGCATGTTCAAACAATTTCAAATTTTTCCAAATGGATGTCAAAAGTGCATTTTTAAATGGTCTCATAAATGAAGAAGTTTATGTTGAACAACCTCCCGATTTTAAAAATCCAAATTTTCCAAATCATGTTTTCAAATTGTCTAAAGCTCTATATGGTTTAAAAGCAAGCTCCTAGAGCTTGGTATAAAGGCTTTCCAAGTTTTAAATTGAAAATGGCTTTAGAAGAGGCAAAGTAGACACCACCTTTGTCATAAAACTAAAGACAAAGACATTTTAGTAGTACAAATTTATGTAGATGATATTATATTTGGTGCTACTAATGAACTTCTTTGTCAAGAGTTTTCTAAGATTATGCAAGGTGAATTTGAGATGAGCATGATGGGTGAGCTCAACTTGTTTTTGGGGCTCCAAATCAAGCAAACTCAAAATGGCATCTTCATCAATCAAGCCAAATACATTAAGGAAATGCTCAAGAAGCTTAAAATGGAGGACTTGAATCCTCAATCAACACCAATGATCACTTCAACAAAGCTTGATAAAGATGAAGGAGGTAAATGTGTTGATACTAAAGTTTATAGGTCTATGATAGGATCATTGCTTTATCTTATCATAAATAGACCGGATATAATGTTTAGTGTTTGTTTATGCTCAAGATTTCAATCATCTCCTAAGGAATCATATTTACAATCCATTAAAAGAATCTTTAGGCACCTTAAGGACGCTCCAAACCTGGGACTTTGTTATCCCAAAGATTCATTATTTAGTTTGCATGCTTACTCCGATGCGGATTTTGGAGGATGCAAGTTGGATAGAAAAATCACTTTCGGAACATGTCAATTCTTAGGCAACATGCTTGTTTCTTGGTTCTCTAAGAAACAAAATAGTGTAGCTTTGTCCACAATCGAAGCGGAATATGTTGTCGTAGGTAGTTGTTGTGCTCAAATTGTTTGGATGAAACAACAATTAGTTGACTATGGAATTCATATGGATCATACTCCTATAAGGTGTGATAACACTAGTGCTATTTGCTTCACCAAAAATCTCATCTAACACTCTAGAACAAAGCACATATAGATAAGATACCATTTGATTAGAGATCATGTGCAACAAGGTGACATAATTCTAGAGTTTATAGATACTTTGCATCAACTAGCCGATATTTTTACAAAGCCTTTAGATAAGGAGAGATTTTGGACAAGGGGAGAGTTAGGACTAATGAACATGTCTTCATAAGCTTCTTGTATATTTTTTTGACAATCTTGGACACTTGTTTTGTTTTATGCATATTTTGTGTACATATGTTAGTAAATTTTTTATTTTCATTTTATTTTATTTTGATTGCATTCAAGCATATATATATATATTACTTGATTTTCTAGTAATATTTGTTTAAACATGGCATTATATGAGTTTATATGTGTTATCTATGTGTTTTGTACTTTTTTATATGTAATTTTTCATTTTTTGATTAGTTGTTTAGGCAGTATATAGGATGTATCGGTAGAACTATGCCAAAATGGTATTTTTGGATTTGTATTCATAAGATATCGGTATAAGAAAATATCTATAGAAACCTGTCAACTTCTATCAGTCATCTTCTCCCTAGCAGTGTATTTTTTTCACACATAACCTAAATTTTTTGCAAAAATTGGTCATCTTCTTCCCCCCAACCCCCATATTCAGTCCCCACCTCTCAACCCCACCTTCCACCATTTTTTTCCTTTCTTTTACTAAATCTTGTCTCCCACGTGCCCCACTCCATTTTCAACAAGATTTTTTCCCCAAAATGTCACATTTTCCTCATTTTCCACATTTATTTTTAAGGTAAACCCTAAATTTTTTATTTATTTATTTAAATATTTTTTTCAATTTCAAAATCATGTTAGTTTTAGAAGAACATAGTTAGAGATTAGTAATTTTAGATATATATTTTCTACAAATTGTATATTTTCTACATATATATTTTTATACATATATACTATTATATATATACACATATATATATTTTTTATTTACATATATTTTATGAAAAATAGTGTATATACTATTATATAAATTTTATACATATATTTTTTTATAAATTGATTTTATATAGATATACATGTGTTTCAACTTATATTTTCTTTTCTTTTCTTTTTCATATTTCATCATTGTATCAAAAAAATTGCATCTGCTGCTATTGGGATATAAATTGTTCGTATTCTTGTTTTCTTCTCCAGGTACATCTTTAACCGAACCATTAACCTTTATTCTACCTTTCCTTTAGATAAAATGCCTCCCCATACATCCCCTAAGCATCCTACATCTAAACGCGCTAGAGATGAATCCTCTTCTGCTCCCTTAGGTCATCCTTCGATAATTGAATGTTTCGAGGACAACGATGCTCTCGAAAAATTTAACACCTATTTTGCAACCCATCCAATTCAAATCTCTCGTCCCGTTGATCTAAACTTCTTAGCAAATACCCTTAAATTCAAATACCTCGATCAACTCCGCTATTGGGGTTGGCTCGATTGTCTCGAACTTAGGGGTCCTTGATACAACAATCTTGTTTGGGCATTTTACTCTAACGCTAAACTTAAACATGACCCGAACACTCACCTAGTTAACTCTATCACCTCTTCCGTCATGGGCCAAGAGATTACCATCTCAGTCGACACCCTCTCTACTTACCTGTCTATCACCAATGAGGGTGATGATCATCATACCGGCCAATATGACACCTCCTTAATTAGGCCAAATGATTATGTAGGCAACGACATGGACCTTCAAGACCGTATCCTCCACCTTATTTTCACTTGGATCGTTGCCCCAACCAACAAGCATTTCGACTTTCATCACACCAATTATTGGATGTGGCATTGCCTTAGAACCGACCATCCCCTAAACTTAGCTTCCATTATTTTTCTAAATCTTCTCGAGATTGTAAGATTACCGATGTCTAGCAAGAAAACCTTACGTTACGGTACTTTCCTATCTCATATCTTTCATACCCTTCGCATAAACATAAGTGTAGACCCCGGTCGTGCCATTAACTCCTTCATCAATATATCGACCGCACATAATTGCAATTGGAAGCTTGATGATGAGGGAAATTGGGTCCAAAAGTTCGATCGCCAATCCTCAGTAGCTCAAGGATCGACAGTTCTATTGGTAGCTCTAAAATCTATTGATGCTCCTCCATTTTCACATGAGGAACATCCAGTTCTCCTCCCTCCGCCGTCTTCGCACACTGTACACTTACTCAAGGCGATCAATGGATTGTCATTACATGTCATAATTTAATGCATTAACTGCCCACATCGATGATCACTATAATCAATTAGACGAGCGCTTAAATTAATTGGCCTCTCGATTTCCCTCATCAGACGATTAGGACTTCACTTCTTGGTTGAGTTCTAAATGTTTTTTGGTTGGATTACATTACGATTTTGGGTTGTTTGGTTATCTTTCTTAGGATATTAATTTTCTTTTTATTGATTGAATAGTTGGTTGCTTGGGATGTTCTTACTTTCATTGCTTTTGAATGTTTTTGGTTCAAAGGTATTGCCATTATATGTTATGCTATCTAATTGTTTATGAATCATTTTTCTTTAATTGTTATTTTTTGTTTATTCTTTTAGTTCAAGTATTGTGCACTAATTCTCCTAGTTTTTCAAACTTATATTCTTTTTGATATTACAAAAAGGGGAAGAAAATGCAAATTTTGCTTAAAATAATTTTCACCTTAATTATTAAAGCCAAAGTCTTCAAGTTAGAAATTTAATGAAATAACATCTAAAAAGGATTTTTTTTTTCTAATGGGAGCTTATTTTGAAAATAATATTTAAGATAGGGGGAGTTAATAAAATTTTTCAAAATATTTTTTTTTATCAAAAACAGGCCAAAAGGCCAACCTCGAATTTTATTCAACAGAATCCTTAATAACAAAGTTTTGGACTTCACTCGAAAAATCCATATAAAAAAAAGTTACAACAATTTTGAAGGCCTAATTTGCTAAGGGAGTCAGCCACCTTATTACAAATTCTATTACACCAAGCCACTTTACAATTATTTAAAGAAAGTAAAGTTTGTCTACACTGCTGAACCATGAATCCCAGCGCAGTAATATCCTCACGGCTACTATTGACCCTATTAATAATGGATGCACAATCCCCTTCAAACCAAATATTTGCCCACCCTTTATTTATGGCCCACGTGAGACACAGACTGAATCAATAAAATGTTTGGTTATATCAAAAAGGGGGAGATTGTTAGCTCTAGTTTTTCAAGTATTTTGATATAACAAAATGTATATTAAAAATTCCCTACTTAAATTTGTAAAAATTGTTTATAAGTCCTGAAAATTATTTTCAAAGTGTTGGACAAAATAAACATTTAAACAACCTTGAAATAACTTAGTTTTTTACGAATTTTTGAAGTCTGAAAGACTTCTACCGATACTTAGTAGGACAAGTATTGGTAGAACTCAAGGTAGAAATACCTTAGAAAGCTTCAGAATTCTATCGGTGGAACTAGGACATCTAACGATACAAACAAGACTTATATTTGTAGAACATACTCCAATGAGCAAGGAAGTTTTGGCCTGGGACTTCTACCGATACCCTGGTCAAGTCTACCGATACAACTTCAGTTCTACCGATACCTTGAAGACCTCTACTGAAACAAGTCAAGTTAGTAGCCAAAGTTCAGCATCCCCTACACTTCTATCGATACTCTGATGAGTTCTACAGATACCAAATGAAACCCTTAGAGTTCTACCGCTACAATGAAGTCTCTACCGATACAACGTCTCCAACGGTCATAATTTGTAACGTCTTCTACCGACACAAGTATGCTTCTATTGGAACAACGAAGTTGCTGACTACATTTAATGCAGGTTTTAATGGCTGCAACAACTTTATTTTATTTCTAACAGCTACAAACGTCCACAAGGTTGTTAGAGCACTTAAATACAAGGTCAAGGCTCCCTATTGAAGTTAAGAAAGACAAGAAACAAGTGCTTAACTTCTAAGAACTCATTTTTCAATCTTTTACCAAATATTTCATGTACACACTTGTGGGTTAAGTTTTCAATCATTCTTTCAAGTGTTGTATGTCGAAACGTTTTTTTTTAAAAGTCTCGAATTTTATTCTTAAATTGATAACGGAGTCACCACCAATCCTTTTTAAAAGTTTCGAATTTCATGTACACACTTAAAATGCAGAAAATAGGTTCGGGAGTGGTTACGTGTGAGGAAGGATTAGCACCCTCGCACGCCCAAAATTGGTACCTAGTCGATTTTTTAAAGGTCTTATTTGTTAAAAATTTGAAAACTCGAATAAAACTTAAAATGCAATCCTAAATGCATGATTTATTTAATGTTATTTTAAAAATTGAATTTTATGAAGAAATGTCTTTTTGTTTCGAATTAATCGAGAAAAAGAAGTCATGTCCAAGACGTTAAGGCACAACATTCTCGAATTTTCGAATATAAAGGTCATTTGTTTAACCAAACATTAAATATTTTGATTTGAAATAGGGTATCCAATTACGTAAATTCAACAAAAAATCATACCCAAGACGTTAGGGCATAATTTTTCGCATCTCTTAAATAAAAAAATATTGCCTTGATTTTTTAAAACAATTTAAGGTGCTCGATTATTTCAAGTCGAATAGAAAAACACACATAGTAAGTTAATGCATGATTTCCTCGAATTCCCGAAGATAATGAGCATTCTTGATTTTTATTCCAAACTTTATTTTTTTTTTAAAAACGGTGTTCAATTATTTCGGTTCGAAGAGAAAAACTGCACCTAGTAAGTTAAGGTAATATTTTTCAAATCTCGAAATAAGGAACATTGCCTTGATTTTGAGATAATTAAAAAAATTTATTTTACTAAAATATTTTACAAAGCATGAATAAATGCAAAAATTAAAACAAAAACAGAAACAATCGTCCAATTTTAAAAAAATCAAAAGATTTAAAAATAATAAAAAACCAAATTAAAACAATTTTAAAAGGGCAAGGACTAAATGCAAAAATTTCCCATGCCCACACGTATTATTTTCAAGATAGTGGTCAAAGGACCAGATTGAAAACCAAGGAAATTAATGGGAAAAATTAAAAAACAAGAAAAAAAAAAGAAAAAAGACCAAACCGAATAGGCTTAAAAGGCGGAAGGACCAGGGGAATAAATATTCCCCTCATAAAAAACACGCGGACCTTAAGGGTCTGAATGGGCGAACGGGTGAATGGGTCGGGTTGCATCAAAACGACGCCATTTTGGACACTGATTTCCCTCTCCAAAACAACGTCGTATCCCCTTCAGTATTAAAGTCATTTTTTTTAAATTTCTCATTTTCTTCATTTGTTTTAGAAAAAACCTTTCATCCTTTGTTTTTTCTCTCTAGGGCTCTCATGCCCGGTCATCAGGGCCGTAATGCTGTCCGTCACCGCCACCGATCGCCAGCAACGTCGACCACCATCCTCGGTGGTCAAAAAATCCCAAAAAAGGGCTTTTGCTCTATTTTTCATCCCCAATGCAAATCTAGGGTTAAAACTCCCTAAATTGAAATCAAATTCCCCAAAAAAGCCCGAAACTTGTTCGATTCTTTAGGGTTTTTGAAAGGGAAAACCCTTTTTTTATTTTTCGAAGCCCCCACACGACCATTAGTTGGTTTGAAGGGTTCTTAAACGGCCACCACGACGGCGGCGATGTCCAAATGACAACCAGGTAACCTCCTTCCCTTTTCTCTCTTTATTTTTTTATTTTTGAAATAAATAAATAGAAAAACAAAATATATAAATATATGTATAAAACAGTAAGCACTTCAAAATTTCTTGTTTTTATTTTTTTGAGCTCGATTTTTATTTTCGAAAATTAAAAAAATAAGATAAAAGAAAATATATGTATGTATGTATGTATAAAACACCACTCTTCCTTCAATTTTCTATTTTCATTTCACAGTGCTCGTTCTTCGTAAAACCGAAGAGAAAAATTATAAAGGTTTGCTTATTGCTTTTATAGCCAAACAACAATTATATCTCTTTGTTTTTTCTATTTTTTTGTTCCTTGTCCTTTTGCTCTTTGTTTCTTTTCCTTTTACAAGTAAATCGGTGGTGGCAAAGGCATGGTGCCCGGCATGAGGCGTTAGAAGTGTGCTGGTGGCCTCGAGAACATCAGCTGATGTGGCACAAAAGGGAGTGGGTGAGCAACGGTAGATGGTCGCTTTTTTAGATTAGGGTTTCCCTAATTTTTTTAACATGTTGAGCTTGTTGGGCTCTTTGCATTTAAGTTTTAGGGTTAGGATGTCATTAGGTTAAATGGGGTATTGGTTTAGAATTGGTTTGGGTAATTTATTTTAGGGTATGGTGTAAATGGCCATTTAAAATTAAAGTGATTTTAATTTAAATGTTTTTGATTTGCTTGTTTTCGGATTTGGTGTGGGCCTTGAAAAATTAGGCTCCAACAACTGCCCCTCTTTGCTCGTTATTACGTAACGAGAATGGATCAAAGACTAAATGGAGGACCAATTTTGTCCGATCCCACTGACTTTGGCTTTTCGGCGCTTCTTCTTCAAGTAGCCCACTTCTTTGCTTCATTGGTCATTCAACTTCACTGTATTCGCTTCTCTACGACTTTAGGAAGATGGGATTTGGTGTTAAAGCTTCTCTCCATTCCACTGTAACCTCAGGGACATTGAGATCTGCTTTTGTTGTTTTAATCTAACTCACTGCAACTTCAGGGGTATAGGATTTGATGCTATACTTCAACCCATTCCACTATAACCTCAGGGACATTAAGATCTATTACGTATTTTGATCCACTTTACCGTAGCCTCAGGAGGATAGGTTTTGAAGTTTCAGTCTATTCCACTGTAACCTCAGGGACATTGAGATCTGCTTTATTGTTTTAATCAATTTATTGTAACCTCAGGAAGATAGGCTTTCAAGTTTCACTCCATTCCACTATAACCTCAAGGACATTAAGATCTGCTTCGTTGTTTTAATCCAACCCACTGTAACTCATGGGTATGGGATTTGACGTTGTAACTTCTCTCCATTCCACTATAACCTCAAGGACATTGAGACTTGTTACTCATTTTGATCCGATCCACTACTACTTAAGGGATATAGGATTTGGTGATTCAGTCCATTCCACTGTAACCTCAGAGACATTGAGATCTGTTTCATTGTTTTAATCTGACCTATTGTAACTCAAGGGTATGGGATTTGATGTTTTAACTTAGGAACATTGAAATCCATTACTCATTTTGATCCAATCCATTGCAACTTCAGGGATATAGGATCTTGTACTTCACTCCATTCTACTGTAACCTTAAGGACATTAAGATCTACTTCGTTGTTTTAATCTGTCCCACTGCAACTCAGGGGTATGGGATTTGATGTTGTAACTTCTCTCCATTCCATTGTAACCTCAAGGACATTGAAATCCATTACTCATTTTGATCCAATCCACTACAACTTCAGGGATGTAGGATCTGATGCTTCACATCATTCCACTATAACCTCAAGGACATTGAGATCTGCTTTGTTATTTTAATCCGACCTACTGCAACTCAAGGGTATGGGATTTGATGTTGTAACTTCTCTCCATTCCACTGTAACCTCAAGGACTTTGAGATCCGTTGCTCATTTTGATCCGATCCACTGTAACTTTAAGGATATAAGATCTGGTGTTTCACTCCATTCCACTATAACCTCAGGGATATTATGATATGCTTCATTGTTATAATCTTCTTTCATTGTAACTTTGAGGTATAAGATTCATCGTTACAGCTTCAATCTGCTCCTCTTTAGTTTTAGGGACGTAAGATTCACCTTTGCAACTTCAATCTAGTCTTTTACAGCTTTGAGATTCACCTTTGCAGCTTCAATCTACTTCTCTACAGTCTTGAGATTTACCTTGTGGCTTCAATCTGCTTCTCTTCATCTTTAGGGTATAAGATTCATCATTGCGGCTTCAATCTTTCCCTTCACATCTCTAAGGTATAAGGTTAGTCATTACGGCTTCAACCTTTCCCTTCACATCTCTAGGGTATAAGGTTCATTGTTGCAGTTTCAACCTTTCCCTCCATATCTCCAGGGTACAAGATTCGCCATTATGGCTTCAATATTTCCCTCTATATCTTTAAGGTATAAGATTTGCCGTTGAGACTTTAATCTTTCCCTTCACATCTCTAGGGTATAAGATTCGTCGTTGCGTCTTCAATATTTCCCTCCACATCTCTAGGGTAGATTCGTCATTACGACTTTAATCTTTCACTTCATGTCTTTTATATGATTCAATTTTCCTCGGTTCATCTCGCCATTTCGTTGGAATGAAACCTATAGAATATGCTTCCACGGGCCTCTATACAGGCTAAATTATTAGAATGCCATGATCGGAATGAATCAAATGCTCCTAACTAAATGAGTGTGCATGATATTGGCATGAATGTCAAATTCAAAAATGATTTTCTTTGTCCTTAGATTGACATGGTTTGTTATTTGTCAAAGTTCTATCACTAGTGTGTCACCATTTTTCCCTTTCTGATTTGGTGCTTTTGACATGAAACCCAAAGAGGTAGTCGTAATCTAAACTACTTGCTTCAAGACCCCTCTAACCCTCTGGTTTAGTTATTTCCAACTAGTGGTCCTATTTCAGGTCCCTATACTATTTAGAAATTTTCCAAAGCGAAATGCAAAAATCCTTTTATTCCTTATATTGTTAGACTACTAACCACTATTTCAATGCAAAAATGCTTGAATAGAGACGTAATGCGGATAAAATTGAATTTTATTAGAGGCAAAGCTTGCATGAATGAACAGATTAAAAATGATCCATTTTTGTCAAAAATTGCCAAACATAAGGTGAGCAAAGAATGGAGTCAGGTGCCCTAGATATCAAAGTATAAGCTTCGCTGAGCAAACTTGATGAGGACCATTCTGAGCTTGATATGTGTCCATGAAACCTAGAGTACTTCGTCGATGCCTCAAGGTGTAAAGTTTCTCCACCTTGTTACTTTTGAGAGAGAAGATCGTTTCATGCCCTTTCTTTGATTCAAATTTGACCCATCCTTTCAGGTTTTCAACTCAAATCTCCTTCAGTTTTTAGATGCCCTTTACGGGTTTTCATCTCGACCACTCTTTTTTCTTTTCCTTTTCTTCTTTCTTATTTCTTTTTTTCTCTTCTTTTTCTTTTTTCTTTCTTTTTTTTTCTTTTTTATGGGTGAAATTCCTTGTTCATCGAATCTGAGTTCATGGGGTTTGGTAGATCTTTGCCTTCCATCTCGGTCAAAATCAAAGCTTTTTCCAAAAAAGGCTTTCTTCACATCATGGGGCTCTTCCTAATTTGGCAATCATTTTCCTTAGAAATCCTTTTGTAGGTAAGATCTTTTTTCAAAATCAGAGCTCCCTTGTGGAATTCTCTAGAGCGAATCCTTCTTTGTCACAAGCTTGTGTCATTCGTTTTTGGTACATTTGATCATGACGGATAGCATTTAGCATCTTTTCTTCAATCAAGTTTAGCTGACTGCATCTGGATTGGATCCATTCTGTTTCAACAGTTCTAACAAAATTTGGAGGGAAGGAAACTCGACTACAATGGGTAAGACTGCTTTAATTCCATAAACTAGTGAGAAAGATGTTGCCCCGGTGGATGTTCTGACAGAGGCTTGATAAACATCAAGGGCAAATGGTGAAGCCGATTTTCCAAAGAATCTTCTTAATGTTCTTATTAGCGAAATTGCCCCAATAACATTTGTGCCCCATATAGAAAAAAGGTCATGACGTGAAGAGGTGAAGGAGATACATCGATTTTTAAGATGTCCTTTATGGGATTTCATCTTTACTTTTTTTCTTCTCTTTCTTTTCTTAGGTTTCAAGATGCCCTTTGCAGGGGGTTTTCTCGACCCTTTTTCTTTTTCTTTTTTATTCTTTTTCTTTTTTTTGACCTCCTTTTTGATAACACGTCAAGCCTCATTCTTCGAAGTTTCTGTTTGAACTGGATTGCATTCCTCTTTTATAGGAGCCTGTGTGTCATGAAATCAGTTCCTTAAACTCGACATGTTTTGATAGAACCATGCGAAGACCTTTTCGAATTCTCAAAGCAGCTCTATGGGATCTCGCTTTATTTTTGCAGAGCTTCATGTCCCAATTTTCACCCTTTTTATCTCTTATTCATTTTTGTTCCCCAAACTCGCAATTTCTGATTATTCTTTGTGAGGTAATATTTGATTCTCATCTTGCTCGGTCATTCGTAGCAGATCAGGAGACAAGTTACATTCTTGATCATCTTCGGAGCCTCGAGGTTTCTCTAGACACAAGTCCTTCTCAAAATGAGGCTTCCAAGTCAACAACAACGTCGCTCATATGCTAGATATCAAGGGACCCAGCATACAGACAAAAGGGGATCAAAGAATAATTGAATTAAAGAATGGTTAATTATGGTATGATCGAATGAGAAGAATTGTAAGATGTTTTCCAAATTGGATAAAAACAACGCATCATATTTTTTAAATAAAAGACAGTGGTCATATGCCTTTTACATAAGGATTTCTATTACTCTCGAGCTTAGAGTGATAAGTGTGTCCTGGATATTACTCTAG
This sequence comes from Gossypioides kirkii, assembly GCA_005610355.1. NCBI lineage: Eukaryota > Viridiplantae > Streptophyta > Magnoliopsida > Malvales > Malvaceae > Gossypioides > Gossypioides kirkii. The sequence goes on along the minus strand of CP032247.1, from coordinate 38,794,627 downwards.
AAAAGTCCTAAAACTACAGGAAGCTCCTCCACAGCCTAGTTGTCCAAAATACTTCCAAAGGTATAGGAACGAACACTCGATAAGTTCCACTCTTCATTCTCTTATTCAAATATGACTTTTCGCTCAATATTTTTTTTCAACATTCCCTCATTATCTTGATTTATCATGTTTTCTCTCACTTTCGTTCAAATATGTGGGGATTTTATTTTGAAATTTAATGCATTAAGTGCAATGCTAGTGAATGGTAAAATGCATGCAAAAAGGCATTGATTCTTGGTTCAATTCCATTAAAACAACTTTACTAGAAAACAAATTTCTTTACATAAGGCAGATACATATATGGTAGTGTCTTAAAGCTCAAAGCCTTAATCTTCCTAAGAAGAACAGCTAATTTTTGCTTGATTCGACTTCGATTTCAGGCTCAAAATGTCAATCTTGAACAGCTAAGGCCAGCAAGTGATTAGTCGCTTCTCGTGCTTGGGTCAAATCCTTGCTCGTGACCTGGTCCCTATCTCTGACCTGCCCCTAAGAGTATTGGAGTTATTCCTCGTTTATTTCCAATTTTCTTTGACGATATCTTCTTATCTTTAGATAGCCATAAATTCCTTCAACGGAGAGTAGTCCTCAAAGAATACTCGATAAGAGACATTTTCCACTTTCCAAAAATGGCTAGCAAAAGTTGTGCACCCATAAACCTTCTTTTACCCTCTCTTTGACAGGCATTTAATGGCTAAGATTGCTAGAACATGAGTGATTCTCTTGCAAGTTGGTCAAACAAATCTGCAACCGCATCCCCTACATGCCCCAACTCTTTGGGGAAGATGACTAACTCATACGTGTTTGAGGCGAAGATGTCAACATTCTTTCTTGGATTTGAGTGTACTATGTCTTATAGGCTTTTCAAAGTAATGCACTTGTTATCCCTTTTTCCCTTGATCAGGGTTGCAACCCAATGCTCGCTCCTCTAGAGTAGGCCTTATCAACTTGAATCCTCAGGCAATGGAGCAACGTAGCATATTCTTCTACCGTATGTTCATGTTTTTGAAAGTGAAGCAACTAAGCTGGATCCTAATGCTGTGTTAGGCCTTGGAAAAGGTGCGTATCTACTTTAACCTTGAGTAGGTAAGGTAGATCACCATATTCGAAGTAGAATATCTGTCTCATTTCGTCATCCATATTTCTTTCAGCTCTTGCAAACTGTTATGGGTTACGTTTATTTGGGTGTAATCCCAAAACACTTATATGTGCCCTTCCAATAGGCTACTTTTTTTTCACATTGTTTTTCATTTTACCACATATGCACGATCACATTGTCTTCTACCTTATCAAGGAACCAGTTTTCTTATGACCAGTTCTCTATTTAGTAATTGAACATGAATAAACACTTTTTGGGATGAAAATGCTATGCAAACATATTCAAAAGAAACAAGTCAGTATGATTAATACAAGAATAAAACTTGAAAACAAATTGCAATTAAAGGCAAAGAACAAGAATATAATCGTATCTCTTACACCTTATTTGGGTAACCACTAAAGGTTCGGCATAGTTCTACTTAAGGTTGGCTCTTAGGGCTCATTACATGCTGTTGGGTCCTAAAGTAAGGGTACCCAAACTAGCAAATTCCTCAATCCTCACTCATTATAGGCTCATACGAACGAGTTCAGTTCAAGGGGATACATTTACCATATGTTTGCACGGAAGTGAAAACTTCACGAAAACATAGGTACGGATATATCCTGAAAGCGATTCACTATCCTACAGGGAGGTGAAGACCTCACGAAGGAAAAGTTTCTCACTTCCACTTAAAAGGTGTAGTAGAACAATTATGCAATGCATGTGAAGAATAATCCTATGTTCTAGCAATATTAACACAAACATTATTAACAAAGTAACACATGAAGGATGAAATGCAAAGGATCGCAAATTAATTTAAACCGAGTTTTAAATTTTTAACAAAAAGACTAAAAATAATCGACTTGTGGCTTGACTCTCTTATTGGTCCCCAGTGGAGACGCCAAGCTGTCAAAACGTATTTTTTAAAAAGTCCCGAATTTTATTTTTAAATTGAAAACGGAGTCGCCACCAATCTTTTTTACTTGGGGTGATTGGATCGTCGTAAAATACTTAAGTTTATTTAAACAAAAAGTTTTGGTCTTCGAAATCCAGAAAATAGGTTTGGGAGTCGGTTACGTGTGAGGAAGGATTAGCACCCTCACACACCCAAAATTGGTACCTAGTCGGTTTTTAAAGGTCTTATTTGTTAAAAATTTGAAAACTTGAATAAAATTTAAAATACAATCCCTAAGTGCATGATTTATTTAATGTTATTTTTAAATATTGAATTTTATGAAGAAATGCCCTTTTGTTTCTAATTAATCGAGAAAAAGAAATCGTGTCCAAGACATTAAGGCACAACATTCTCGAATTTTTGAACATAAAGGTCATTTGGTTAACCCAACATTAAATATTTTGATTTGAAATAGGGTATCCAATTACGTAAGTTCAACGAAAAACCATACCCAAGACGTTAGGGCATATTTTGCCGCATCTCCTAAAAAAAAGAATATTGCCTTGATTTTTAAAACAATTTAAGGTGCTCAGTTATTTCAAGTCGAAGAGAAAAAGCACACCTAGTAAGTTAAGGCATTATTTCCTCGAATTCCCGAAGATAACGAGCACTCTTGATTTTTATTCCAAACTTTATTTTTTTTTAAAAAAAGGGTGTTCGATTATTTCTGTTCAAAGAGAAAAATCACACCTAGTAAGTTAAGGCTCGATTTTTCAAATCCCGAAATAAGAAACATTGCCTTGATTTTGAGATAATTAAAAAATTCATTTTACTAAAATATTTTACAAAGCATGAATAAATATGCATTAAAAATGACTAAAATGATAACCAATAAATGAATGACCTAAAATGGATAAATACATGTAAATAGAATAAAAGATAAATAAAATGAAAAAAAATGAAATCTATTAAATTTTAAAAGGGTTTAATTTTTTGAAAAAACATAAAAAGGACTTCAATATAAGCAAAACAAAATTCAAAGGTCAATTTTAAAAATAAAATAGTAGGGGATTAAATTAAAACAAAATAAAAAACATTGATCCAATTTTTAAAAAATCAAAAGATTTAAAAATAATAAAAAACCAAATTAAAATAATTTTAAAAGGGCAAGGACTAAATGGGAAAATTTCCCATGCCCACACGTATTATTTTCAAGACAGTGATCAAAGGACCAGATTGAAAACCAAGGAAATTAATGGGAAAAATTAAAAAACGAGAAAAACAAAGAAAAAGGACCAAATCGAATAGGCTTAAAAGGTGAAAGGCCCAAGGGAATACATATCCCCCTAGTAAAAAACACGTAGACCCAGAGGGTCCGAATGGGAGAACAGGTCGGGTTGCATCAAAATGACGCCATTTTGGACACTGATTTCCCTCTCCAAAACAACGTCGTATCCCCTTTAGTATTTAAGTCAATTTTTTTAAATTTCTCATTTTCTTCATTTGTTTAAAAAAAACCTTTCATCCTTTGTTTTTTTCTCTCTAGGGCTCCCAAGCCCAGTCATTAGGGCCGTCATGCCGTCTGTCACTGTCACCGATCACCGACGACTACGACCACCATCCCCGGTGGCTAGAAAATCTCAAAAAAGGGGCTTTTGCTCCATTTTTCATCCCCAATGCAAATCTAGGGTTAAAACTCCCTAAATTGAAATCAAGTTCCCCAAAAAAGCTCGAAACTTGTTCGGTTCTTTAGGGTTTTCGAAAGGGGAAACCCATTTTTTTTGTTTTTTGAAGCCTCCACACGATCATTAGTTGGTTCGAAGGGGTTCTCAAACGGCCACCACGACGGCGACGGTGTCCGAACGACAATCAAGTAACCTCCTTCCCTTTTCTCTCTTTATTTTTTTATTTTTGAAATATATAAATAGAAAAACAATATATATGTATAAAACAGTAAGCATTTCAAAATTTCTTGTTTTTATTTTTTCTTGTGCTCGTTTTTTATTTTCAAAAATAAAAACAAAATAAAATAAGATAAAAATATATATATGTATGTATGTATAAAACACCACTCTTCCTTCAATTTTCTATTTTCATTTCATAGTGCTTGTTCTTCGTAAAACTGAATAGAAAAATTACAAAGGTTTGCTTGTGGCTTTTATAGCCAAACAACAATCATATCTCTTTGTTTTTTCTATTTGTTTTTGCTCCTTGTCGTTTTGCTCTTTGTTTATTTTCTTTTTGCAGGTAAATCGACAGTGGCAAAGGTGTGGTGCTCGGCATGGGGAGTCAGAAGTGTGGTGGTGGCCTCGGGAACGTGAGCTAATGTGGCACGAAGGGGAGTGGGTGAGCGGCAGCAAATGTTGCTTTTTTGGATTAGGGTTTCTCTAATTTTTTTAACATGTTAGTCTTGTTGGGCTCTTTGCATTTGGGTTTTAGGGTTAGGATATCATTGGATTAAATGGGGTAGTGGATTTAGGATTGGTTTGGGAAATTTATTTTAGGGTATGGTGTAAATGGCCATTTAAAATTAAAGTGATTTCAATTTAAATGTATTTTATTTACTTGTTTTCGGATTTGGTGGTCCCGGACAAATTGGGCTCCAACACTGTAAATTTGTGTGAGAGTACTTAATTGTTGGTCATCTACCATTTAGAGGTATATTCTCATTCATTCTTATTTTCTCTCATTTTATGAGGCGTTACTTAACGGGAAGTGGTTCTATCTTATCTTTGAAAAAATAGGGATTTGTAAGGTTAAACCTTGCCCTTAAAGGTTCAAATCTAGTGGAATTGGAAAATCCTTAGTTGAGGAAAGCTAAGTTAGTGGACATAATCAATTGAAGCCGAACCACTATAAATTCTTGAGTATTTTCTTTTCTCAAAATTACCAAAAACTTTTTAAAACACCAATTAACCCCTCTCTTGGTGTATTTCTATCTTAACAAATATCATTTTTAAGTTAAAAGGCGGTAAATATTTATAAGAAATCTAATATATTTTCGAATTTATACACCCCCAAACATAAACCATTGCTCGTACCTAGTAATGCCCATGCATAGTAAAGTTTTTGGTAAGGCAATATTACAATAAGTAAGCAGCATAAATCTTTTGCACATAATCATACATCAACAAAATAAGGTTCATAGACTCTTTTTATTGATAAGTAGCTCGTATTCAAACATTATTCCAAAATTTCATGCTAAGTATAAGGATAAGTCAACATGAATCATGCATTTCAAAGTCGTATGCAACATTCGCCATTCAACACAATTTCCCTATCAATCTAAACAAAGCAATCATAAAGTTTACTTTACGGTCTTCATATGTTGAACTTAGCATTTTCTCTCCACTAATGTAGGTGACATGATCATCAAATCAATTTGTCTTTTATGAGGTAGTAATAGGTCTAGGCTAAAGCAAGGGAAGTGAATTTTCGGTTTCAATAATCTTAACCCTAACTTTGTCTTGGTTCTTTTTGTAACAAAACCTTCTTTTGAATGGGTCTTTGGAACACCTCCAAACTTATTTTGAACTCATGCTCATCAATTTTTTAGAATTTGAGCAAACTTTTCTTCACTCTTTCTTTCTTTTTTAAATTTGAGCACGTACATCTTTTCGAAATTTTCCTCAAATGTTGATCACCAAGACAACTTAGTTAATATGGGTGCACAAAATAGGATAAAATTGAAAAGGATGGTAATATGGCTTATGATGTAGGTAATTTACAATAAATAGACCATTTAGCTCAAAATTAAAGTTTTCAAGGGTTAATATCATAAGGTGGGCTTGAAAGGCTCAAACAATTCAAAGAAAATGTGCCTATATCATATTTAGATTCTAATGCCTCCTAGGATTTTGCCTCGATAAAGTTACTAAGTCAATTCTAAAGACCTTCATGCATGTCTATTTACAAGGAAATTAAGCTTTCATGGCAAACACTACATAAGACTAAAGATCATACAAGAATTCCACAACTCAAGATAACATACTATAACTTAGATAAAATCAAAAATCATGCTTGCGTTTGAACTAACTTATTAAAAAATTGTGAACATTCATTTATTTAAGCATACTTATGTGAAAAGATTGAAACATACTTGAAAAATTTAAAATTCATGCTAATATTACCTTACCCCCCCCCCCTTTAAGAAGAAACAGTGTCCTCATTGCAAAAACAAAGGAATGAATGAAAACTGAACACCAGGTAGTATTGTAAGACAGGAGAGGTGAGTCATGAAGACTGCTTAAATACCAAGTCTTTCTTAACAATCCAATCGTAGACATGTTCATTCCCATTACCACATCACTTCACTTTTTTTTAATGAAGAGGTATTGGGGTTTATTTATTCATGTTTGCAATTTCCTTTTTATTATGCGAAAGAAAAATGCTAATTGCGAAAAGAAATAAAAGTGCTTAAAAATGAACACTTAAGAAATGAAATTTTTCCCCTTTTTATTAATTTTTGACATCCCTTTTTTTCAGAGATTGCTTTAGCATGGAGAAGTGATGCTACGGCGAAGGGAAGGGGCAACGAGTGTTGGATATTTTTCTCCTCATCATTGTTTTAGGCCTCGAGCCCAAAACTGCGAAAATTTTATTACCTACACTGAAATAAAACTTGACAGAAATAAACTAATTAAACCTTGGGTCAACTTGACCCTCTTATTGAACAAAAATTAAAATTTCTTTTAGGCTACTTAGAAACTTTTTCTCAGAAAATTACATTAAATTAAGTTCCTAGGAAAGGTTGCAGGAGTCACAAATCATCCCACTTAAGTTCCAATCTCCTTAGACAAAATTAATTTAATGTACTAATTCAAGAAAAAAATTCTAATCATGTCATTTATTCAAATGAAAGAAAAAAAAACTGAAAATAAATTAACGACAGAGAGAGTGAAGAGAACTCCCTCAATGTTATTGATGATTGTCATTGACAAAGGCGATGTCGAACGACCATTTATCAGACCAATCATATCCATCTAGAAAGAAAAGATAATATTGCCCAACAATTATATGCAACATTTTATCAAGGAATAGTAGCAGGAATGGTCTTTCTACTTTGTTGTGCTCGAATTCCTGTCATTCATACAAATTTGCCTACCCATGATGATCCTTAATGGAGTCAGCTCATTATCTATGATGTCTTCTTTCTTTGGTACAAGTCCCACCCACTGAATGTCATAGATGGGATCCATGATTCTTGCTTTTAACCCTTGGGACTCGAGTATCCCATGTTCAAATACTCGAGATTAACTTGCACTCTTCTATCCCTCGGTAAAACTCTTTTCAGTATCTAATGACCTTTTCAAAATCGGTAAATCTAACTTGACTGGCTCTTCTCTTGATGGGTTGGATTGCTTGTACTCATGTGCTGCTAACTCTAAAGATTTAAACTGAACTTTTGAACTAAATCCCTTCGAGTTGGCTTCCATGAAGGCCAAACATGTATCATCCTATCTTGATGTGGAGAGTCAGATGAAATACCTTCCAATGGATCATTGTATTCTAATTTTGTAGGAACCAGCGGGTCTTCCTTGGAGACAGCAGAACAATTTTTAACCTCATCAGGAGATCTTATGTCCTTGAGTACATTAAAGGTCACCTGTTCATCTTGAACTTGCATGGTAAGTTCACCTTTTTGTACATTGATTATCGTCCTACCAGATACTAAGACATGCCTTCTTAGGATGATTGGTACTTTTTTATCTACTGCAAAATCTAAGATAATAAAGTCAATAGGAAATATGAATTTATTAATACGTATAAAGACATCCTTGATCTTTCCTTCTGGGTATACCAAAGATCGATCCGCCAGTTGAAGTGTAACTATAGTCAGTCTAGCCTTACCAATACTTAATTAGCTAAACACAGACATAGGCATCAAATTGATACTCGATCCCAAATCGCACATAGCCTTACTGTAATAGGATTCTCCGATATTGCAAGGTATGGTGAAACTTCCTAGTTCCTTCAACTTAGGAGGCAACCTATTCTAAAAGAATAAGCTACATTTTGTATTAAGGGCTACAGTTTCAAATTACCCCAACCTTCTCTTCTTAGACAAAAACTCCTTCATAGCTTTCGTATAGTTCATTTTCTCCAAAGCTTCTACCAACGAAATGTTGATACGTAGTTGTCTCAATACATCAAAAATTCTCCTAAATTGCATATCTTACTTATGTTGCTGGAGTCTTTAAAGGTATGGAGGCTGTGGAACCTTGGCTTGGATTGGACAACTCTTTTGAGGTAATAAATCTACATCTGAATAGATGTTATATTCTCAGAATTGACAAGTTTAAGGTTTACCTCATCGGAGTTTTCAAAAGTTCGTTCAAGTGTCATGAGAGTTTGAATTTTTTATTGAACCACTTTTTTTTCTTGAGCATCAGTAGGCTCATCTTTGACCTCAACAACATTGGGCTCTAGCGTTTTTCCACTTCGTAGAGTGACCACTCTACAAATACCCTCGCCCGTTTTTCTTGGGTTCTCCGTGTTACTGGGCAAAGCTCCTTGAGGTCTATTTCAAAGTTCGTTAGTTAATTGCCCCATCTGGTTCTCCAGATTCCTTAAAGTTGCATCATTATTCTCCATGTATGCCTTCAATAAGTTCTCAAGATTACAAAAAGACTTAGTTGGTAGAGGATTTTCTATGTTGCTTGGTACAGCACCTTGGGGTTTGCTTCTAAGCCCATTAGCGAATTGTCCCACTTGATTTCCCAAATTCTCCAATGTTTTTGTTTGGCCTTGAATCAAGGCATCATTTTTAGTAATGTATGCCTTCAACAAATTCTCCAAATTGTTGGACGGTTCAGCTTGTGGTGGTGGTTGAACTTGTTGATTGAACCCTTGAGGTTGATTTGGTTTATGTTACATGTGAAAGTTGTTCAGTCCTCCTCCTCAGTAACTCTAAGAGAAGTTTGGATAGTTTCGCCATGAAGGGTCATAGAAGTCAAACTGTGGTCCTTGGCCACTTATTTTTGTGTTAATTCCTTCAACAATAGATAGACTCGAGATTTGTTGGACAATTCTCTAAAGAATTATTGTCCCCAAAATACACACAGGAAACAATATCAAATTGACTCAGTAGCTGAGATGCAACATGATTAAAGAGATAGAGGATACTTGAGCTGAGAGTGAAGCGCTTGTGTCTACTTCATGCACTTCGGCTACTCGTCTTCTAGAAGTTGTTTGATTTGTTGGCAACTGATAATAATTAATGGTTATCCATTCGATAATCTCGTAAGCCTCATTATAAGACTTCGACAAGAGAACACCATTCGCAGAAACATTTACCACCAACCTTGTGTGTACCAGAAATAATTTCGTTAATTCTTCCCAAGTTTAAATTGACTTGGGTGGCAACGAATTAAACCATGGCATGCTCAATCTCACAATGAGTATGGAAACAACTTCAATCTCAATGCATCTTCAATTACACCAACCATCTTAAAGGAATCGCTCACCTCCATGAATAATTGAAAGTGAAGGTGTGGATCTTCCATGGGCATTCCACTAAATTGGCCCATGGTTTGAAGCATTTGAAGCATCACCAACTTCAATTCAAATTGCAGTGCCTCAATCTTTGGTCTCCTAATTCCTTGATTCAGTTCATTAAAAGTGGCACAAGATACTTTCTTATAGCACGATCCTTATCATCAGTAACAAGGATTGGATCACGAACATTAGCGGCTCCATTCCCTTGAACATCATTTTGATTCTCAAAGTCCATTTTTGTAGCTTGCTTCTAGGCTAATCTTTCTCGTCTTCTTTGTCTAAATGTCCGCTCAATTTCAAGGTCGATAGGGAGTAAATCGATGATTCGATCAATACCCATAACCACATGAAAAGACAATAGAATAAAAAATTAAAGAATTATTTAGTAAATAAAAATAAAAAATAAATAGATAAATAAAACAAAATAAAATAACTGAATTGCAAAAAATAATTTCACAAAAATGATTAAGGCAACAGTCTCCGACAATGATGCCAAAAACTTGTGATGCGTAGGTTTGTGCAAGTGTACATAGTTGTTATCAAGTAATAAGTAAGTAAAAGAGTTATTGTCTCCACAAGTACTGTATATGTTGATCAATATTTTGTAAAATTAAAATTTAACAACTTTGTAATAAAAACACAATCTTTTTGAGAGAGTTCTTAATTAAAATTAAATAAAGGTAACTAGATACAATTGATCCCTAATGCAATTTAAGCCTAAATATGCAAATTATCTAAATGAATGAATGGTTTTAGTAGTAGAAAACACAATCTCAACAATCAATAACATACATAGGCTAGGACAATTACATTAATCAGCGTAATTCATTCTTGTCATGTTTAATAGTATTCAAAAAACATTCAATGGCAACTAGATCTTTCAAAAGTTTGGAAACCAAATTAAATCCTTTCGAAATCTTTTACTTAGTGAAACATGCATTTTATTGATCATATTAAACTAAGGGTTTCTTAGTATTCATGTGAAGTAACAGGGACGTGTTAGGTTTCAAATAGTTTAATCACATAAATCTAAAAACTATGCAAGATAATAAAGCTCGTTAAAGTTATTTTGAACCTTCAATTTAGTCAGGTTAGGATCTAAATAGCATGCACTTTTCAGTTATTGTGCCCATTAGTTGTCGTTTGGTTAGGATCACTCAGCTAATTCTAATGCATCCAATCACGTATGAATGAAATACATACTTGAATGTAATTGAAAATATGAATGATTGAGGCACAAACACCATAAGCATGATTCAAATGATTTTTATTAAATTAATGCAATTATCCTAGCTTAAACAAAATTAAGCTACCATTGTTGATGACAAGATCAAAGAACACATTGCAAAGAATAAACTCTATCGAAGTGGTAGTCGTGCGAACTCCGATTGAAGATGTCCTCCTTCAATCCTTACTTTGTTCCTTTGCTGATGGCTCCTCAAGGTGGTCGGCCAAGAGATGATCTCTAACAGGATTTGCTGGCTAAAATTCAAAGAAAGGAAAGGATGCTAGGCGTGGGGAAAAGAAGAAAGCTAGAGAATGAGAGAAAAGAAGATTAATGAAGGGATGAGGGATGATTTGAAAAGTGAAGAGAAGGATTCCATTTATAGGTGAAGGAGGGTGGATGGTTTACTAAAATTGGCGTAGAGGATCCACCCTTTTCTCCCTTGCATGGTCGACCACAACTTGTGGAGTTGTTGCATGGTTGTTTTCTTGATTTAAGCATACAATCATGCTAAAATCAAGCAACAAGTCATGGGCCAAGGTGCAAAGCCTGTGACTATGACACAAAATGTACCCCATAGAGGTCTATTAATTAGATGGGGATCATTTAGCCCACGAGAACTGGCCCGATTCAAGGAACTAATTGAGAAGCCTATCAAATTTAAGCTTGGGTGGTCCAATTCCAATGATGCAGATTTGAAAACATAGGCTATCTTGGCAAAATGGGGAAACTAATCTTAGAAGATTTAGGGTAATCTTATAAGATTAGATTTGATTTGATTTGAATTCAAATTGATTATATAATCTTTTAAATCCCATAATTCAAGGGATAGGCTTAATCTCGTTCGTCAATGTAAATTAATCTTGACCATCAATTTTGGGGGAGCTCAACTATAAATAGAGAGCCTCCCCTCACTTGTAATTCATTCATTATTTTCATTGTTTTTGTATTCTTTGAGAGAAAGTAATACAAGTTGAGAGCATTTACTCAAACACCTCTCGTGCATAGTTTTCTATGGCTTTTTGTTCCATTTTGAGCCTTCTTTTGGCTAAGTCGCTTCCGCTATACAAATTGGTACCTTAGAGGAAATCTAATTGAATCCTCAATCGTGGTGGTTAGGTTTACTTGGGCGTGTTTACAAGAAAGGATCACCTAAGGCTGCATGAAACGTGAGATTAAAGATTTAGCCCCGTGACAGTTGGTATCCAAGCTATAAAGGTTACGAAGGCATCATCGTGATGTTGAAAGAAGTTTCCGATCAGAATGAGCCAAGGGAGACCCATGGGAGGGCCAGAAAATAGAGTCGATCGAGGGACATGTTGTCAGCTTTGGAAAACCGAGTGATCAGTCATGAGGAGTCCATGGGGGAAATAAAGGACACTCTTGAGATAGTGGGAGGACGCGCATTTAGTAGCTTGGCTTAGAAAGAAGCAGCTCAAGGAACAAATGGATGAGGCTCTTAGTTCCAGTTTGGATGAAGTGTAAGCTCTCCTCAACACCAATGTGGGGAAGTTGACGGAGAGAGATGATGCTCTCGAGGCCATGGCAATGGCTTTGAAAGAGGAAACAATGGCCATAATAAGGGCTTTAAGCACAAGAGTTGAGGAGCTCGAGGGGGAGCTTTCTTTGTACCGAGCTGTTGTGGGAAAAGGGGTGTTGGGTGGAACACCAAGACATAAGGTTGACGCTCCCAAACCGAAAAAGTTCAAGGGGGCAAAGGCTGCATGAAACGTGAGATTAAAGATTTAGCCCCGTGACAGTTGGTATCCAAGCTATAAAGGTTACGAAGGCATCATCGTGATGTTGAAAGAAGTTTCCGATCAGAATGAGCCAAGGGAGACCCATGGGAGGGCCAGAAAATAGAGTCGATCGAGGGACATGTTGTCAGCTTTGGAAAACCGAGTGATCAGTCACGAGGAGTCCATGGGGGAAATAAAGGACACTCTTGAGATAGTGGGAGGACGCGCATTTAGTAGCTTGGCTTAGAAAGAAGCAGCTCAAGGAACAAATGGATGAGGCTCTTAGTTCCAATTTGGATGAAGTGTAAGCTCTCCTCAACACCACTGTGGGGAAGTTGACGGAGAGAGATGATGCTCTCGAGGCCATGGCAATGGCTTTGAAAGAGGAAACAATGGCCATAATAAGGGCTTTAAGCACAAGAGTTGAGGAGCTCGAGGGGGAGCTTTCTTTGTACCGAGCTGTTGTGGGAAAAGGGGTGTTGGGTGGAACACCAAGACATAAGGTTGACGCTCCCAAACCGAAAAAGTTCAAGGGGGCAAGGTCCGCAAGGGAAGTGGACAACTTCTTAAGGGAGATTGAACAATACTTTCATGTCGTGGTCATCAAAGACGATGATGCTAAGCTAAATACTGTTTTTTTGTATCTCACTGATGTAGCTTTGTTATGGTGGCGACGTAGGTCCACAGATGTGAAACGTAGTGGAACAGAAATTGAGACATGAAGGAATTCCAAAAGGAATTCAAGGAATAATTTTACCCTCAATAAGCCGAGAAAGAGGCTCGGTCTATTGATAGCATTAGAAAGAACTATTGATTTATCCTTACTTATAGTATTATTTGTTCTCATTTGATCATCTTTAGCTTACATTTTTAGTATTTTTAACTTAGTTATTACATTTTCTAACTTAATGAAGCTTAGCCTAATTTCCTTTAAATTTATCATGGTTTTATTAGTGATGTCGCTGCATTAGTCTGTTTAATATTGCGCCCAAAAATGTCACTGCAGGAACTTATCCAGAAGTATCAATACATGAAGGTGTCCAAAGTTGTCGCTGCATAAGAGGATCCAAATTTATGCCCAAAACTGTCGCTGCACCTGACAACTGTCTGGTTAACACACCAGAAATGTGTGAGTTGTACGGTTGGTATAACCAACTTGTATAGCCAGAAGATGTTAGATCTGGAAGGTAGGACACCTGTACTGTGAAGTTGCTATTAAATACTGAAGAGAAAGAGAGAGAAAGGGGATTGTTCTTGGCTTTTCGACAGACTCAATTTCTTCTTCAACATTTCTTCAAGCTTACATCCATGGCAGCTTAAATTCCTGAGGGCAACCTGATGTTGACGAGAAGCATCCTAAGTGCGATTCAAGAGGAGTGTAAGAGAGTGATTCAAGTAAACTAGGAATAGGATACTTTAATTTATTTTGTTATTTCTCTTGCTTAACGCTGATAAGTCTTGATAATTTGATTTGTATGGAAGTACAATTTCACTTCAGATCTGAATTATATCTATTTTAATCTTTCCTTTACTGTTTATCTTTGGATTTAATTGTTTGACCACGGAAGTGTGATTGCATCCACTGTCACTGGAAAGTGCAGCGACAAATTAAGTTAACAAGCAAGACAATGGAAGTTGCTTGAGGATCGAAAGAATTTAGTCCACTTGTTCTTGAGTTTATTGCATTGCTAACACTGGAAGGTGTGGTTAGTGTGACTATTTGAGTCTTTGATAAACAAGGAAGTTAAGGTTGGTAAGATTTCATTGTGCTTATTTGCAGCGACAATTTATCTATTATTAACCTTGTGATCACATTTAGCTTTATGCCAACTTTTTAACTCAGGAAACCCCATTTTATCATCATTACTTTATTCTTAATTTTTTCAATATTGCTTCGACAAATTAATCTCATTCTTTCACTGCATTTCTTATTTTATTGCTTCAACACTTAACATCACAATCTCTATTGTTTTAAATTTTCATTGCATTAACAACTATAAACTCAAACAACCATCCCTGTGGGATCGATATCTAATAGACTTACATCTATCTATTATACTTGCACCGACAGTGTTCGCTTGCACAAATTGCTGTGACGTTCATAGCGCGATCAATTTTTGGCACCATTACCGGGGATGGAGTTTGTTTGGTGTTTATTATTGTATTTGCAATTATTCTTTATTTTCTAATCTTTACTTGTTACTAACTTGTTTTTGTTTTTGGTCAACTATTTTTCAATTTTCTTTCTAGGTGTTTATGACTAGAAGCAATCCTGAATTTGTTGTTGGCTTAGATCCTGAAATTGAGAAAACCATTAGAAGGAGAAGACAGAACAAAGAAACATGGCTCTACCAGGAAACGATGTAGCCATACCACCATTGCCGCCACAGAATCCTGCTATACCTCGTAGACAACCACAAATCATTAATAATCCACCGCTATCGCAAGATAATCAGATACAAAATAGAACTATTCGAGAATTTGTTGTCCCTGTGTTGGATGACTTGCAGCAAGGGATTGTTCAACCAGCTATTCAAGCTGGCAATTTTAAATTAAAACTGATCATGTTTCAGTAGCTGAATTCGAATGGGCAGTATGTTGAATTGCCTCATGAGGATGCGAAAGAGCACCTTAAATCTTTTCTACCAATTTGTGCTTCTTTTAGTCAACATGGCGTTCCTGATGACGCCTTGAAGATGCAATTATTTCTTTACTCAATACAAGGACAGGCTCGTACCTGGTTCCTTGGATTGCCTGCTGGATCGATTACATCATGGAATGCACTTGCAACTCAGTTTGTTTTGCGATTTAATCTACCAACAATGAATGCTCGACTTAGGAATTATATTACTTTTTATCATCCCATGCATGGAATTCAACAGGAGACGCAGATTAAACTTTTTTTACAACGAGTTAAATGCACAGATAAGAAATCTTGTCGACGCATCTACGAATGGTCCTTTGTTGGATTGCACTTATGATGAAGATGTAAGAATTTTAGAGAGGATCGCTCAGAATGACTATCAATATATGATCTCTCATGTTGCATAAGTCAAAGTCAATCCCAAAATAATCGAATTAGATGCTATATCAGCTCTGACTGCACAAGTATCTTCGTTAGCAAATATGATAAAGAACATGAAGGGAACCAGTGAAGTTGCGCCCATTCAAGTTGCCCAACAAATGGATGTCCCTACATTTTGTTGCAAAATTTACGGCGACAATCATAGCTATGAGGATTGTCCTCAGCATGCCGAGAACGCTTTCTATGTTAATAATATCCGAGAAAATTCTTATGTTAATTCCTACAACAGCTTTGCTCGAAATCAACAGCCTTGGTGAAGTCAAAATGCGACGAAATTTAGATATGGCAATTCCCTAATCAAGGAAATTTTCGACAAGGGAATAATAATCAGCAGCAGCAAAATTTCAATCAGAGTCCTCAGATGCATGCACATCAAGATCAGTTACAGTTAGACACTCGTATGCAGCCACAACAATCTTCAGTGCCACATCTGAATATGCAAGGATAACAATAGCAACAGCAGTATTCACAACCACGAGCTGATCCATTAACAGCCCTTGAAGCCTTGATGCGTGAGCATATAATGCGAATAGAAGCTATTGTGCAAGGAAATTCTTCTTCCATCCAAGCATTGGGAACACAGTTAGGGCAACTAGCTTCAAATTTGAGCACAAGACCAGCAAGTGCTTTACCCAGTGACACTGAGAATCCAAATCAAAAAAGGAAGGAGCATTGCAAGGTTATTACTCTTCGAAGTGGGAAACAAACTGCCGAGCCAGCTACTAACCCTAATCTAGCACCTATAGACACAAGTGAAGTAGATCAAGAGGAAAGAGTTGTATCTGAAGAAGTTATAGAAGAACCAATGAAAGAGGTTCCACCAATTGTTACTCCTATGCCTAATGTCAGACCGATAAAATTGTTGACGCAACTGTCGATGTCAACGTAACCGGTTTTGTCACAACAACTTGATGAATCACCACCTTTGTCATTTCCACAGTGATTCAAGGAGAAGGAGAATGATAGAGAATATCAAAAGTTTCTAACCACATTGAAACAATTGCATGTCAATATACCTCTTGTGGATGCTCTCGTACAAATTCCTAGCTATGGGAAATTCATGAAGGAGCTCCTATCCAAGAAGAAGAAGTTGACTGATATTGAGACAATTGCGCTCACAGAAGGATACAGTGCAGTCCGGACAAATAAATTGCCACCAAAGATGAAGGATCCTGGCAGTTTTACAATTCCATGTTCCATTGGAAATCATTACTTGGAAAAGCTCTATGTGATTTAGGAGCAAGTATCAACCTCATGCCATTGTCTACGTTTGAAAATTGAGGATTGGTCATATGAAGCCCACTACAGTGACATTGCAGTTGGCAGATAGATTATTAGTGCAACATGAGGGACAAATTAAAGACATCCTCGTCAGCATAGATAAGTTTGTATACCTAGCGAACTTCATTATTCTTTATTGTGAAGCAGATAAAGAGGTTCCTATAATCTTGAGATGCCCATTCCTTGCCACTGACCACACTCTTATCGACGTATTCAAAGGCAAACTGATAATGCAACATAATGATGAACATGTCACATTCAGTGTTTTCAAAGCAAGTCCCTGTAAAAACAAAGAAGAATGACACCATATTGATGTGCTAGACAAATTAATTAAAAAGGAATTTAATGAGAGCAGCATAGCAGTCTTAGAAGAATTTGCGGTGACAACAGAAGAAGATTTTCTAGTTGATTGTGACTGCAAGGTTGAGGCAAATAATGTTAAGCTTAAGCATGGATGGCAAATGGAATCTTTAGATTTGACAAATAGAATGGCTCCAATATTTAAGCCATCTATTGAGGAAGCTTATACTCTGGAGTTGAAGTCTTTTCCTACCCATTTGAAGTATGTTTTCCTTGGTAAGAACGATACACTGCCAGTAATTGTCTCTGTAACTCTCAACCAAGTCAGGAGGGAAAATTAATTCATATACTAAAGCAACACAAGTGTGCGATTGCCTAGAGTATTGCAGATATTAGAAGCATTAGCCCCTCTTTCTGCATGTACAAAATCCAGTTAGAAGATGAGGGAAAGCAGTCCATTGAATAGCATAGAAGATTAAATGAAAAAATGAAGGAGTGATAATAAAAAGATTCTTGCTAGTGTTTTGTTCAACTGCTCGACCACACTATTTCACTGTGCTTTATCAGACGCAAAAATTTGTTAACCTCATCATTCTCAATTTCTCCCTTTTGGTCTTCCTTCGTTTCCTTATCAGCTTCTTTATCGTCAATTTCTAGTTGATTTTCCGAAATCACTTCCTTGCCACGGGGTTCTTTCTCCATTGTGTTTGGCTTGTAACAACACCCACTTTGAGGTAAACTCTTTTTCGATATGAGTTTTCTTTCCATATACAATGGTGACAGGTTTCACATATAACGTGTTTATCTCATTGGTATTAACATCCTCCCGCATTTCTAGCTGAAAAGAATCCAAGAGACAATGTATATGTTCCCTAAACTTTGAGCAAACTTGGATGGAGTGTCCTTAAGCTCCTTGGTAGAGTTTGCAGATTTGATCCATATCAATTCCCATTATAAATCTAAGTGGTTCGGTGTGAATTAGATTTGACTTTCTTAGAATGTCAAAAGAGTCATTCGAGTAGGAGAGCCTTGTGTACAGGTATAAGGAGATGCTTCTCCACTAGAATTGGAAAAAGTTTCGCGTAGGAGATGGGAATTGGATAAAACACTAGCCTTTCCCGCGGTGGTGTTGCTGGAGCTTGGGTCTATTGGGATCGAGTTGGCATAGTTAACATGAGCGGATGTGTAATGGGTACAGGTGGATGATACATAAACAATGAAGTATTAGTAGCATTTACAGTCGGGTATTGGGGGCGTGGAGGTGTTGGGCTCGGGTATGGAAAGTAAGAGTATGGGTATCTGCCCAGTGTGATTGTTTGCGTTTCTGCTTCCTTTTTCTTCCCAACGACACCTCTCTTCTCACTCAAAGGATCATCTATTTTACTCGACTTTAATGCATTTTCTATCATTTCCCCGAATAATACCATATCGGCGAAAATCTTAAAGGCATTTCCTACCATCCTGTCATAGTATATGCCTTTCAACGTACCAACAAACAGAATAGTGGTCTCCTTTTCTGTGAGCGGGGGCTGTACTTGTGATGACAAATCCCTCTACCTTGTGCATATTCCTTAAAACTCTCATTTGACTTTTCTTCCATGTTTTGCATAGTCAAACGGCCTGGGGCCATGTCTACAATATGTTTGTATTGAGCAATAAATGCACGTACGAGCTCTCCTCAAGTTCAAATTTGGTTCCTGTCCAACTTTACATACCAACGAGCTGCAGATCCGATCAGACTATCTTGAAATATGTGCATTAGCAGCTTCTCATCTTTGGAGTGAGAAGCCATTTTCCTACAGTACATGGCGATGTGAGTAATGGGGCAACTGCTACCATTGAATTATTCAAAGTCAGGAACTTTGATTTTTGGTGGGACGACCACATCGGGTACCAAACATAGGCCTTTTGCTTCTACAAATCCGAAGGTGTCTAATCCTTTGATGGCTTTCAAGCATTCCTCAATTAGGCTGAATTTATGAGCTTCTTCATCCATAATTGACTTTCCTTTGTCCACTTCTCTAGGCTCCTCGTTTGCAGGAAACTCATTTACTCTTAGGATTTGAATGGTCACACCTAGAGCCTGAAATGATAAATCTTCGTGATATACCTTTGTATCACTACGAAGAGGGATTAGATTGTCCAAAGTGTCACTTCCTTCTCCTACCTAGGCTTTCCCCTTGACCATTATAGTCATAATTTCCTTCATCTTTTCCATCTGTTCCTCCAGTTTGGCCATGCCTGCTAATTCTTCTTCCGTCATCTTCGTGGCTTTTTGAGCGGGTTTTATACCGGTGAGCTATCCTTGATCCTTTTTCAAATGACCTTTTTATTCCAAAGTTAGAAAATTATTTAGATTTGTCATAAAAAATGTTCTTTTTTTCAAATAATGTTTCTAAAAAAACAAATGAGCGAATAAGTGAATGAATGAATTAATGAAATTGGGGCACACTGTCATAAATATACTCGAATATAACCATTTCTTTCATAGAAGGTTCAAAAATTGTTCGGCTTACAAAGTTTTTTTCATTTTTCATTCATAATTAAAGAAAATTCTAATTGATCCTATTGCCATAAGGCAAATCTCTACTCGTTGTTCTTCTTCCTTCTCATGAGCTTGATGAACTTTTGGTAATGTGCTTGAGCCACCTCCAGAATTTTCATTGCATACTCGTTCCCAGTCGCAAAAGAGGTAGATTGTTTTTTGAGTTCTTCAATCTGTTCAAATATGTCTTTAGCTTGCTGATCGAAAACTTGACCTTCCATGTGCATTGTTGCAAACTCTTCTCGTCGACTTACTACCATTTGTTCCACCGCAAGCTCCGTATATTCTTCCATGACCTCTTCGTTTTGCTCTTCTTTTGTCTTTAATTCTTTATTCATATGACAATTTCCTCTTCCATCACCTCCATTTCATTAGTTTTCTCATTAGACACCCTCCTCTAGGTTTGCTCTTGTTCTCGCGCTTTTTGGAGTTCATTAGCCCACAGACTCAGATCCACCTCCAACCCCTGAATCTGAGCGAACAAGTCAGATATTTCTCATTGATGTCGTTGTAACTGTATTCTTAGTTCTCCCTCTTTCCCCTTCATGTTTGAGTGGTTTTACTGTTGTTGACTTGTGATTTCTTCCTCCTTTTCCTTTACATAGGTCTGATGATGCTCTCGTTGCCGTCTGACCTCTTCATCTCTTTCCCTCAAACGCATCTCTAAATCGCGTATCTTTGTAGTTAGCTCGGCTACGTCATCTTGGACCTTCCTTTTTCACTTGAATTGCACTGACACAGAGATTTTGCTTCTTTTTAGGCACCACTGAATATACGTTTTCGATGGGGAATGGTTCAAAAAGGTTCCTGATTGTAAGCTCAAAGTTTGACCCCACTTGATTCGTATCTCTTCCAATTTCTTCCAAAATCTTGGGTCCTGAATCGAAGCTTTCACTCTGTTTAAACCAACTGTAGCAGGTACACATTGATCATACCCGTATTGGCTTAGAACCATCAAGGAGGAATAACTGATGGCTCCCCATATACCAATTAAGGGAACCCACAAATGACCACCGCACCCGATGAGTATCGTGCTCTGAATCATATATGGAGCCCTCCATTCTATTTCTTGGTATGTCAATGTAGTAAGGTTTTGAACCCACTCCTCAATCGATTTATTTGGAGGCCACTCATTTTCCAAAAATTACTCTATAAGCCTGGTCGAAGGAACAAACACCTGACGAAAACACTTATACAGGCACTTAAAATGACTTTTCATCCATACGAACAACAACTGAACACATCCTAAAAACCGTCCGTCTCCTTTCCTTTTGATGAAATTGAGTGAGATGATGGTTTCAGCTAAGACTGCTGGAGTAGGATTCGCCCCTTTTTCAATCTAAAACAGAAAATTAGCTAGCTCCACACTTACATATCCCAGAGCTTTTGGGAACACTATTAACTCGTATATGATAAACGCGAATAGTGCCAAATGTCTATCATCGCTGGCCTTTCCCATAGCATCCCTAACGTCAGACCAGGAAATGCAAGGACCATTTTTATATTTTAACCTTGCTTTCACCGTATCTACAGGTAACCCCATTAGATTGGCTAAAGGTACCCAAAAATCGACGTTCTGCTTCCAATATATCCTGAGCGAATCTCTAAAGTCATAGTGGAAAAGGCTAGAATATTCCTTGATAATCGATACCATATCCACTTCATTGAATGTAAAACACCTATAAGTGGGATCCCAGAAACGTACCATGGCCTTCAACAAGGCATCATCCGGTTTAACAAACAAAAGTTGTGCTACATCACCATACTTGTCCCGAAAGCACATTTTCTTAGCCTCGTCCCATGATTGCCATATTCCCTTTAACTCATCTTCATGATTTCTCCAACAGTCCATGCTGACTATTTAAGGCAGGCTCGAGCTAAACTAGCTATCTGGCAATCGCCTTCTTGACTCTGAGTATCCTTTGACATTCTCGCTATTAGAAAAACTGAGTCTTCTCAAAGTGTGTTCATGTCGAATATAGATGCGACACTATGCCTCAGGTATTTAAATGATGCATTAATTATGCCATAGAGAAACAACGACACTAGAAAAACAAAATCAGTAAAAAGATAAAGTAAAATAAAGCATAAAAATGAAATTAAATGATAAAAATTGCGAACAAATTCAAACATAAAATATACGAATAAATGCTCATGAGATCCTATAAGGTGTTATTATGAGGGGTAAGGTACGACTCTTATGTCTAGGCTTCACATTTAAAATGGTCATTACATGCTAGCTTACGGCTGACTCTAATGCACGGGAAACCGAAGGCATAAATACAACATCCATAGGGATGCGTTCCCCTTTAAAAAGGGTTGCCCCTTGAGTGGTAAAACTTTCATAGCGTACACGGTAGCATTTGCTACACGAACATCTCTGTCCATCTTAACCATGGAGTAGTCCTTAAACTTATGCGGTCCTAACGCTACTCCTCCTAAACGAGATGGGCTCGGGCGTAGGACCAAAAGCAAGATGCAACATGAATAACAATTATAGCCGCCCTATGACAGTAGAGTCAACATACGCATTAGTCAATTTCATCAATAAAAGAATAAACAAACACATAAAAATAGGATAAGCAAATGAAATGAACAAATAAATCAATATTTAACACATATTCAATAATTTAAAATGACATTAGACAACTAAATAAATTAATGCACGAATAAATAAATCTAATATGCAAAAATACTAAAAAACCTAGCTCTCAAACCTAAGTAAGTCGACTCACTAACATCCCCAGTGGAGTCGCCAAGCTATCATAACGTTGCCTACATAATAGTACGAGGGCCTAGTAAGCAAAGCTAGACACGAACGACCTAAATTAATGTAGAGTCGCCACTAACCAATTTGGGCTAGGTTGGTTAGCCACCTATCGTCTAAAAGTCTAGAATTAATACTACAAAAAATCCTAAAAGTCTAGACTCGATCTCATCACCAAATTTCGGGTTCGGAAGTACGGTTACGTGTGGGGAAGGTTATAGCACCCCCACAACGCTTATCCAGGGATAGTCTTACTGGGTCTTGGGAGCTATTTTTTTTATTTATGCATATTAATATCTTAATTTAGGCTAAAATCTTATGGAAATCTTAAATAAAAACTCTAAAAAAATGTCTCCAATTTACTTATAACTTAACTAAAACATGTTCACCAAACTTTTCTAATTTAAAACTTAAATTAGAGAATTTTTTTTACTTCTAACGAGAACTCCAAAGAATACCTAAATAACTCTAGTAAAATGCATTCAATTCTTAATATTAATTCTATTTTAGAATCCTAAAAAGAACCTAAATATTACTAATGAATTAAGAGAAATATTAAAATTCATCTACAACTTATTCGATCTTTTATCATTATTATTATTTCAAAAGATCTAATTAATAACGTTGACCTATCAAGATCTTACGAAAGTATCCAATATTGGATTTATGATTTATCTTACTTTAAAACTTTTTATCTAAAGTTTAAATTCGTCAAAATCCTAAAATAATATATCTTAGATGACATCTATTAGCTATCTTAAAAAGTATCTAAATAAAATACTTAAAAGGACCTATTCATGATTTACAATTCACTTACAAAAGTCTTTAGTTTTAATCTTAAACAAAGTCCTAAAGAATATTTACATATTAATTATCCTATACGATACTTAAAATTAGTTTAAAATCCTAATAATAATAATAAATATCCTACATATTATTCATAATTTTTCTAGGGCAAATGGTAGATAAGCACTTAAAAACTAACCTAAATTCAAATGTAAAAAAAAACATAAATATAAATAGACATGAAAGTAAACAAATATGAAATAAGAATAAATAAAAATTATGCAAGTGTGAATAAATATAAAACATTAAACTAAAATTCATAATTGACATCAAATATATAAAGCATAAATGTAAATGAAAGGGAAGATATAAATATAAATAACTTATTAAAATGGAAACAAAATGACATAACTTGATTTTGGGATTAAAAGATAAAAAAAAATGTAGAGGACAGAGGATTGATGTAGCAATTAATTTGCTTTTAATTTTGAAATTTTGGATTAAATCGAACGTTTTATTAAACAAAAGGGTTATGAGTGTAAATATGTCAGAGAGTAAGGGCATCACTGTAAAAAAGGGGTATTTTTTATAAATTTAAAAAGCTTGGGGTGAGAATAAATTACTCATTTTGGTACTTATAAATAGGGAAAATCTATTTTTTTTTTCTCTCATTTTCAACCTCATTTAAAAAAAATTCTTCCTCTTTATCTTCCTCCTTCAATGTTGGCCATGGCTCCCCCATCGAAAAACCCAACGGTTCTCCATCTCCGGTAGTGGAGCCGCTATGTACAGTGGTCGAAATTTTAAAAAAAAAAAAGAAATCAAAAGTTTTCTTTTGATTAAAACAAAATAACTACTTTACTTCAAAATCAAAACTTTTATTTCAAAAAAGTTTAAAAAAATCACAATTTTGTTTAAAAATTTAAACTTTTTCTTTAGAATCACTAAAAAACAGATTTTTATTTTTTAAAAATTTAAACTTTCTTTTTTTTTAATGAAAATCACTACTTTACTTAAAAATTCAAATTTTTATTTCGAAATAGTTAAAAAATCGAAACTTTGTTTAAAAATTTAAAATTTTTCTTTAAAATAACTAAAAAATAGATTTTTATTTTTAAAATATAAACTTTCTCTTTTTTAAAAAAAATCACTATTTTACTTAAAAATCCAAACTTTTATTTCGAAATAGTTAAAATATTTCAAAATTTTATTTTAAATTTTAAATTTTTTCTTTAAAATAACTAAAAAACATATTTTTATTTTTAAAAATATAAACTCTCTTTTTTTTAAGAAAATCACTATTTTACTTAAAAATTTAAACTTTTATTTCGAAATTGTTTAAAAAAAACAAAACTTTTTCCAAAATCAAGTTATTTTTCTTTTAAAAAAAAATTTATTTTATATTTTAGCAAGTAAAAAGGAAAGAAAATGGGATTTTTGAGGGCTCCTAGGAGCGGAGGATCGACGGTCGAATATCGTCCCCTTCATTGGAACCCAAACCCCATGTTTCATGATATGTCCATGGCAAAAAATATATATATACAAGAGGAAAAAAACATGCTTGTTGTAGTTTTTTCTTCTTACCTTTTTTGTAAAAAATCAGAAATATGAAAAAGCCTCCCTTTTTTTTCATTCATTTCATGCATATATATTGTTCATTAATCTTGCTTATTTGTAATTTTTTTTATCATGTTTCATTTAATCTTTTGATTAATAATTTGGTACTATTTTGGATATTTGTGATATGTGGCAAAAGAGGGTTATGACTCATGAAATCCTAATAATAATAATAATAATAATAATAATAATAATAATAATAATAATGATAATGATGATGATGATGATGATAATTTGGGCCCTTAACAAGACCAAAAAAAGGAAAAATAAAAATCTCTATTGAACCCAAAATCGAGTGGGCTTCCAACAGGCCTAAGAGAAAACAAAAAGGCCTTCAAATAGGCTCAGACAAAATCGAGTGTCTACAAATGTAAATTAATCTTGACCGTCGGTTTTGGGGGAGCTCAACTATAAATAGAGAGTCTCCCCTCACTTGTAATTCATTCATTGTTTCATTTTCTTTGTATTCTTTGACAGAAAGTAATACAAGTTGAGAGCATTTACTCAAACACCTTTCGTGCATAGTTTTCAGTGGCTTTTTGTTCTATTTTGAGCCTTTTTTTGGCTAAGTCACTTCCGCTATACAAATTGGTGCCTTGGAAAAATTCTAATTGAATCCTCAATCTTCATGGATTATTACTAATTTGTGTTTGCAAGAAAGGATCACCTAAGGCCACACGGAACGCGAGACTA
Organism: Gossypioides kirkii; assembly: GCA_005610355.1. Classification (NCBI taxonomy): domain Eukaryota; kingdom Viridiplantae; phylum Streptophyta; class Magnoliopsida; order Malvales; family Malvaceae; genus Gossypioides; species Gossypioides kirkii. The sequence continues at coordinate 38,769,083 of CP032247.1, read as the reverse complement.
AAGATCTAGTCCCGTGACACTTGAATAAAGTCAAAGGCAATCTTCATGGATTATTTCTAATTTGTCTTCAACTTCAGGGGCTTTCAAGAAATATCCCAAAAATCCTTCTTGGATAGCCATTTGCTTATGCCAAATTTGGAATTCTCTTCTCTCTCTTGGGTTGGACGGTTTTGTGACCCAATCAAACAACCAAACTGGTCCATTTTGCATACATAACTTAATTGGATCAAATTAACAATTTAATAACCCAATTTTATATAGTCTTTACCGTCCAATGTGCATGAAATAATTCATGTCCATGAAATAAATATTATAACATGCTTTAATAAATTAAATCTATGGCCCATTGCAACATTAAAATATGACATGTTAATAAATAACGACTGGGTCAAATTTGGCGTGTTACACCACCTCTCCCTCCTCGCATTTTCACCTCTTCCTTTTCCTCGTCCTATTCCATTAATCTAACTCCAGGTACTGCTGTTAACATTCCTCCTTTTAACGCTTCATTTCACTTACCTGCTTTTCCTTTTATTTGATTTTATTAAATGAAAATGAAAGCTTAATGGTCATATAAGTTAAGAGTTTACTATTATATTATGTTCTTCCAAGCACCATATTCGGAATTGAGACTGGTTTTTTCGAAAGCAAAATCATTGATGGTGTAGGATCAAAAATGGTATATTGGCTATAACCACACGTGATAAGCACTCTGTTGAATGAGTTAACAGAGGGCTACACTCCGGTGCCATTTTTAGGCTGAAAAAGAATGGAGTCAACAACTTGGGTGAGGGAAGAAGAAGAAGAAGAAGAAAGAAGAAACAGAGCAAAAAATTGGTGGAGAAAAGTCGAAAGAAAATAAATAAATTTTGTTTTTAGTTTTTTTAGATTATGATATTAACATGACATCATTTAGGCCACACGTTATATCGATTGAGTCGACGAAAAAAATCAGATATTAATTTAGGACAAAAAATCATAAATATCAAACAAAGAAAAATAAACAAATTCGATTAGCAATTTTATATTTATCCCGATCAGCGGATATGTATGAATGCAAAAGTATTCAAACATTCATAGAAAAGACAGACGAAGATAGATAATACAACGCATGCATAGAATTTGTTGCTACAAGCAGTACAGACTAACGTCTAAAAAAAGAAAACTGAAACCATAATCGATGTTATATTTTAAACTGTCCTAAGAAAATGTCGGGGACAAATCTAACAAAAACCAATCACTTTCTTCTCTAATTCTTTCAACTTCTCTCTAATCATAATGCTAATTATTTCTTTCTAAAAAAACCCAAATTTAGTGGGTTTTTTTTCTTTGCAATTTGTTAGGGTTTACAATTTTCCTTCTAAACTATTAAAAAAACAATTATATTTCTTTCCCGTGTTGTTTATGATTCAAAGATGAAACCCAACCAAACATAATAAAATCGATTGCCACGGTTCTCATTGCCGCCGTCGCTGCCATCACCGTCGTCGTCCAATGGGAAGTTGCATATCGGCACCAAGAAAGCTAGTAGGTATAATATCAAGGAGATGCGAGTACAGATACAAAGGGAAAGGGAAGGCGAAAGGGAAAGGTGCACGTTTCGGTCTGGATGGTAATACGGGGAAATGTATAAACCTGCGTACTAGGGTTTTGAAGGAATCATCGGGATACAACATCTTGGGAAGGTACAAGATGGGAAAAGAGTTGGGCAGAGGCGAGTTTGGGATCACCAACGAATGTTTCGACCTTAAAACCGGCGAATCTTACGCCTGCAAGAAGATCTCCAAAGCCAAGCTGCGTACGGAGATCGACGTCGAAGACGTGCGGAGAGAAGTTGAGATCATGAAACATTTGCCGAAGCACCCCAACATTGTGGCCTTTAGGGAAGCTTTTGAAGATAAAGAAGCTGTTTATCTTGTAATGGAGCTTTGCCATGGCGGTGAGCTTTTCGATAGAATCGTCTCTAAAGGTCATTATACGGAGCGAGCCGCCGCTAAAGTTGTGAAAACCATTGTGGAGATTATAAAGGTAATGATTGAAATCATCATGAATATTGTAGATTTCTTGGAAACATAAAATGAATTTATATTTGTTGCAGGTCTGCCATGACCATGGAGTCATACATAGGGATTTGAAACCAGAGAATTTCTTGTTAGCAGATGGAGGTGAAACTGCCCCAATTAAAGCAATTGACTTTGGCCTATCTACATTCTATAAACCTGGTGAGCTTATGTGAACCTAAATGGGATAATTTCATGTTGTATACCAGGTGTGTGAGCAAAATTAATTTTGATTCAAAAAATCGAATTTTTTCGAATTTCGAGTTATTTGAATTATTCGATTTTCAAGTTCGAATCTAATTGAATTTCACAATTCGAATAACTTGAATAATTCAAATAACATATTGATATAAATTCCCTTTTGATCATTGTCAATTTTGAAAATAAGCAAATTGGACACTCTCACAACAAAAATTAAAAAAAAATTCAAAATAATTTTCAAATTTTAAAATATTTATAAAAATTTCAAAATTTGTATTTTAAAAAATTTTAAAAATTCTAAAAAAAATTAAAAATTAATTTTTAATTTTTTTTCTAAAAATAACAATTTTGGAACCTAATTAATGATTAAAATTTAACTCAAGTATCTTATTTTTTTATTATTTTGCTTTAAAAAAATTTAAATATATATAGTTTCAAAATTATGTACATTTTTATTTGACATGTTTAATTTTTTTAATTTAACCCGAACAATTTCACTCGATTTGACTCGACTCGAATTTTATTTCACTCGATTCGATTCGAAAAAAGTTTCAAATTGAGTTAAGATGATAAAATAAGACTCGTGAAATTAATTTAACTCAAAATTTTTTCACTTAATTCAATCAAATGCTCACCCCTGTTGTATCTTGAGGGTTGTTATTCTATTGTAATTTATTTCCAATACAGCATCAAATTGATTGTAAAAGGGAAAATGAATGGAATTCGCAGGTCAGCAATTCAGTGACATTGTTGGGAGTCCTTATTATATGGCTCCGGAGGTTTTAAGAAGAAACTATGGGAAAGAAGTTGATATTTGGAGTGCTGGTGTCATCCTCTATATCTTGCTTTGTGGAGTTCCTCCCTTCTGGGCTGGTTGGTAATTTTTAATTCTAAGTAGGGGCGAAATCAAAATTTTTTTAGGGGATTGAAATTAGATTTTTATATTTTTATGATAGTAAAAATACAATTTTACTATTTTAATAGTCAATATTTTTATAACTTTTAAAAGATTAAATCAATCTTTTATCATTTTTTGGGGTCAAAGTATAATTTTATCATTAAAAATTAAAAAATTTAAGGGGTCTAAATGAAAATTTTCCATTTTACGGGTGATAGGGGTGTGCAAATTTCGAGTAAAACTAAAGTAATTCGGTTAACTGACCAAATTCGATTAATCGGTCGGTTAACCGAATTAATTCGATCAGGGTCGGTTAATAATTTTTTGGAAGTTTAGTTAACGGTTAATTCGGTTCAAAACCGATCAGTTAATCGAATTAACCGAACTTAATAAATAATATTATAATATATAAGTATTCGGTCAGGGGGTCGGTCGGTTCGGTTAATTTTTTGAAAGTATAAATTAATCGGTCGGTTAATTTGGTTATTTTTTTATATGTTTTATACTTGTTTTAATCAAAAATAAATAAAAACATATAAATTTCAGTTAATTCGGTTAACCGACCGAATTAACCGAAAAAAATTGGTTCGGTTAAATTTTTTTGAAAAATTTTTGGTTCAGTTAACGGTTAATAGTTTAAAAGAATCGATTAATTCGTTTAATGGTAATTCAAGTCGGTTAACCGATTAAACATCCCCAAAGGTGGCCGGAGGCCCTGCCAGCCATTGGGTTCGCCATTGATTCTAGGATATTATATTTCACATGCTATTGTCGCTAAGAATTTGAAAGCGAATTGCAGACACTGAGGAAGGCATAGCTCAAGCAATAATAAGAGGAAAGATAGACTTCGGAAGGGATCCTTGGCCTAAAGTTTCTGCTGAAGCGAAGGATATTGTCAAGAGAATGCTTGATCCCAATCCTCAATCCCGGTTGGCCGTTCAACAAGTTCTCGGTACGTTGTCTTATCTTACATTCATTTGATTATGTGCAAGAGTGAACCCAGATAATTTTTACGGGTGAAATTAAATTGTATATTTTATTATAGTAAAAATATAATTTTACCATTTAAATAATTTATATCTTTATAATTTTTAAGAATTAAACCAAATTTTTATTTTTTGGGGGTCAAAATACAATTTTATTATAAAAATTTAAAAATATAAAAGGTCAAAATGAAAATTTTTTATTTTAGAAGCCCGCTTGGGTTCCCCGCTGATTAATTTGTAAATAAAAATGTAAAACGGGCATGCGTGTTTTGTTATATGAAGAACATCCATGGATTCAAAACTTGGAAAAGGGTCGAAATGTTGATCTTGGAGAAAACGTGTGTACAAGGATTAAGCAATTCTCGTTGATGAATAAGTTCAAGAAGGAAGTTCTTAGGGTAAGACCCTCCCTACCTCTATGTTTTATGCTGCACTGCTCTCTTGATGGCAAAATTGTGTTCAGAGGTAAAAACTTGCAGGTGGTAGCAGACAACTTGCCCAATGAACAAATCGATTCCATTACAGAGATGTTCCATATGATGGACAACGATGAAGATGGACAATTGTCGTTGGAGGAGCTTAGAGATGGGCTTAAAAAACTTGGACATTCTGTTGATCATCCTGAGGTTCAAATGTTGATGCAAGCAGTAAGTTCTTTGTTAATGAATAATGGATAATATTGGAATAGGAATATGATTTGCATGAAAATGGTGTTTACATAGGCGGACATGGATGGAAATGGAACACTGAGCTGTGATGAGTTTATAATAATGGCGGTTCACCTGAAAAGGATCGGCAACGACGACCATATGCGTGAAGCATTCAATGTGTTCGACAAGAACCAAAGTGGTTACATCGAATTTGAAGAACTGGAGCAAGCTTTGCTCCATGACAACCTTCAACCTCACCTTATCCAAAACATCATGGTCGAAATCGACAAAGATAAGGTACGTGCCTTTTCCTTCCACCCGTTATTATATTTTTGGGAGTTTTAGGTTTGTTAGAAGAAAAAAAATTTTAATTACCTTAAAAGTTGGTAAAATAATTTTTGAGCCTTTAAAAGTTAAAAAAATATTTAGGGTCCTTTAAAAATTTTATTTTTTTGGCTCTTAACAGTTTTAAAAAAATTTTGGGCTCCTTAAAAATTCGAAAACAATTGATTGAACCTCTTTCAACCTTGAGTCTTGAGCGACCACACCTCTAGACAACTCCAGGGTCGGGCTTGCTTCCACTCATTACCACCTTTATTGACTTTTTCATTAATAACCAATGGGAGAACGTAGTGGAGACCTTTAAAATGGTAATTTTTTTATTTAGACCCTTTGTAATTTATAAAAAAACTTAATATAACATTTGACATCTGAATTTAATATTTTTTCTTAATTTGGTACTCAAACTTGACACTTTTTCCTAATTTAGTACCTATACTTCACACTTTTTTTTTAAGTTGGTACTTAAACTTTTTGGAGTTCAATTTGATACCTGAACTTCACTCTTTTTTTTAATTTGGTGCCTAATTTTTTTAGTATTCATTCGTTAAGCATAGCTCAATACTTATTTTTAACATGAATTTTCTCTAAAATTGGCAATATTTTTGTAGCATAAAAAAAAATTTCAACACCATTATTGTTTTGTTTAATTTTTATAATATTTAATAAATTTAAGTATCAAATTGAATTTAAAAAAAAACTTGTGTACCAAATTAGGAAAAAATGCCAAGTTCAAGTGTCAATTTGGGTCCAAAAAAAAAAGTTTAGGTACCAAATTAAGAAAATGTGTCAAGTTCAGGTACCAAATTTTATATTAAGCTTTTATAAAATTTAAAATTAATAAGGATAAAATTACATTTTAGCTCATTCCAAAAATGATAAAAATTTAATTTAATTCTTTAAAAAATATAAAGATATAAATTATTAAAAAATAAAATTATATTTTTTATTTTGTAAATTTCGTTCAAAAAAATTTCAGGTTCACCACTGTTATTAACGACGTTTGATTTTGTAGGATGGTAAAATCAGTTACGCAGAGTTTAAGACAATGATGCTTACTGGGATGGACTGGAAAATGGCTTCTCGACAATATTCTAGAGCTTTGCTAAATGCTGTCAGCACCAAAATTTTAAGACAATCAGGCCAATTAAAATGATATCTATACAAGTGGATTTTTTCTTCATGCATTCCTCTCGCCCCAACAGAATTAATCTCAAACTGTAAAAACGAACGACAACATCAATAATTATATACAATTTTTTATTTTCTTTTTAAATTTTCCCACAAAATGATAGAGGAATATTGTACATCCCAAAATTGTAAGAAATCATATATCATATTATATTACAAGCTACAACAATATTTAAGAAAATATTTCAATGTGACAAGTGAACATCCCATTTGAATGAGACACCAATATTTTTATATTAAAATAATTAATTCTTATGTCTGTGCGTTGCATCATGTGTATTATTTAATTTTTAATATGAGAAAAATATTTGCAACGTGGTTTATTAATAAAGTTTTAAAAATAGACAAAATTTTGTTTATTATTTTGATATGAAAATAATATTTTAAAGGTTAATAATTTCCAAACATAAAACGAAAATACTTAACTAGGAAAAATAAAAAATGTGTTAAATTAATGAAAATGCATACAACTAATAAAATATTTAAGAGAAATCTCATGTGATGGCTTAATTATCAAGAGTATTCATCGCCTCAAGTATGGTTTGGATTTGACATTTGTTGTTTAGGCTTTGTCCTGTTATTGTAATTCACAAAAAAAAATATTTAAGACATCTTATCTTCTTCAACATTTCTAGTGTCTAGTCTAAAAGTTTTTAATGCAAGAATAAATAAATTGAGTACTACCCTCGTTATTAGCAGCCATTTTAGCTAAACTATCAATTTTTTTAATGAAATCTCTAAAAATGTATTGAATCGATTAATAAATCAATTTAAGCACACGAAGACTAATTTTTTTAATTAAAGGAGAATTTGACACCTTTTTAGCATTCTCTTGAATAGCTTAAATCGCCTCTTGACTGTCAAAGACAATTAACACCTTGTCAAAACTTTTATCTATGACAATTGTTAAGCTTTCCAAAATGCCCCATAATTCAAGTGTACGAACATCATCTAAGAGCTTTTTTGCACATATTAATTCCAATTAATTAAGCTCTTTAACTATTGAAATTAACTGTCAATTATTAAAGAATAACAATTGTCATTTTGAGAGATTATTTTCACCGTATGGTATGTCAAGATTGTGCCACATGACAAAAAATATTTTACATTTAAAAAATCATTAAAAATCATTAAAGAACATAAAAATATATAAAAATAAAAAAAATGGAAAATTATACAAAAATATTTTTAAAATTACAAAAATCAGAAAATATAGAAAAAGTGAAAATAGTATAAAAATAGAAAATTATAAAATTATTATAAATGGAAAAAATTATAAATTATAAAATTAATAAAAATTGCAAAAATATTAAAAATCATTAACTTTAAAAATAAAAAAATATTTAAATTATAAAAAACTATATAAATTACAAAAAATTAAATATTTGTAAAAATATAGAAAATTATTTTAAAAATAGTATAAAATGTTATAAAAATCATAAAACAATATAAAACAATTAGAAATATATGAAAAAAATATATAAAAACTATTTTTTTATTTGTACACTAACCAATTTTATAACATTACAATAACTATTAAAAAATATAAAATATTTGAATTCAACGAGTGGCTCCATGGTAAAGAATATGTTGTTCATCTTAGGAAATTTGAGTTCGAGCATTTATGTGTGCATTGTCAAAAGATTAAAAAAATATGAACAAATATTACTATATAATCATATCAATATATTCAAAATCAATTATAAAATATTTATTTGATCCTTGAAGCTAACTAAGGCGAATCATCCCAGAACTTGCACCCCTTTATCTATCGTTGATGACAAAGGAGTGTTTTGATATGCAAATTAAAGTGGGGAAAATGAGTTGTAAAGATAAGTGACAATCGAGTTGTAAAGGCAAGTGGCAATCGTGATTGTATACAGAGTTGTAGATATTCTTTTATAATCATTTTGTAATTTTCTATTATTTTTAGAATATTTTTAAATTTTATATAATTTTTAATAAGTATTTTTTAAACATTACACTTGGGCTTGCCTAGGCTAGGAAATTGGGTTTTGCCAACCTAGCCCACTTTCCAATTTCCACCAAAAAAAAAAAAACAAAGCTCCCAAAACTCCCCCTTTCCTCACGCCGATAGCACCAACACTTCCCAAAGTCGCAACTGGCGTCCGATCACCGAGAACCACCCACCAAACAAACCCACAAACAACCCATAAAACAAAAACACCACTTACCAACACCAAAAATTGAGAAAAACCAAGCAAAAATAACCACAAAAGTCGAATGCCTCTTCAAAAAAAACTCTCACAATCGACAGTAACAAGAGGGGAGTTTGAGGGCGTGATTTTGCTCGCAAGAACCAACGGTTGCAAGGTTGAAGATGGTGAAGCAAAAGAACAAGAAAATTACTTGAAAATGGAACAAAAAGACATGTAAAGCAAGGGAAAAAAAATAAAATAGAAAGAAGGAGACTTGGGGCACCAAACGGCAGAACTAAACAAATGAGAAAGAAAGAAACAGCTAGGGAGAAAAAGGTGGGTTTTATACCCACAAAAATTGGGATATTTATGAAGAAGTCTCTAGATAAAAATAGGGTTGTTACAATGACCCCAAACTTTCACACTCCTCACAATTAAGTCTGAACTCCTCAATTAACGAAAAATTTACACAATAAATCCTTAAATAAAATTAATCGCCTCACTTTAATCCCTATAATTATTAGAGTGTTACAAATTGAAACAAATAAATAAAGTTTAACTGAAAGATTATTTCTCAAATTTGACTTGAAATAGGAGTCATAATTCAACAAATCTCCACCTTGACTCGTATTTCCATAATGCCATCTTTGCCAAAGCCCGTCACGGGCTTATCTTGAACTATGCAAGGAATTAACTGAGTTAAATCTGTGCTTAGAAGCTGGAAGTCTTCTAGCCTTCGACTTGTGCACTGTCAAATCAAAACTAACCCTGGTCTAATTTTCTCGAATACAGTGCCCTAACTTTTCAAAACTTGCATCTAAAAGAGAACCTCTCTTCAATGAAACAGTCATAACTTTTTCCCTCCTATGACCAAGTTGCCTCCGCTCCAAATGAGTTGACTTCAACTCCGTAACGGATGAGGGACGTTCAATTTCACCGGTCACTGTAGAACCTTCCAGAATATAAAGACTACCGATCTTTTTACCTTTTAACAAAACGAGAGTCCCACAAGATACCTTAATATCGCTAGACTCAATGTTGATCCTGCAACCTTTCGAGTCTAAAATACTCAAGGAGATGAGATTCTTTCGTAAATCAGGTACATACCTGACATCTGATAGTGTTCTAATCGTACCATCGTGCATCTTAATTTTAACAGTACCGATATCGATTACCTTACTGGATGAATCGTTTCCCATGCGCACAACTCCACCTTCAATCGAACTGTATGTGGAGAACCATTCTTTGTTAGGACACATGTGGAAAGAACATCCCGAATCTAGGATCCACTTAGATGTAAGCTTTGAGCTTTCGCTCGTTGACACTAACAAGAAATCATCATCGCTTTTATCGGCCAAATTAGCACTAGCTAAATCTTCCTCGTTACTCTCAGCAGCCCTTTTATTTCGCAATTTGTAACAATCTACTTCGACGTGACCTAATTTCTTACAATAGCGACACCTTTTGTCTCGCTTCTTTGATGCTACCAAAATGGAAGCTTGCTTATCTGCCTTGCTATCTGAACCAAACACATTGTCGAGTTTGTCTTTGCTCAACAAATGACCCTTAACATCCTCGAACGAGAGTTTGTCTTTACCATAAATCAAGGTCTCCCTAAAAGACTTGTATGAAAGGGGTAAAGAACACAATAATAGCATAATCTGATCTTCATCATTAACAACGTTACTTAAATCATTTAAAAGAGTAATGAATTAACTGATGTGATCTCTAAGAAGCTCACATTCGTTCATGCAAAACGTAAATAGACGTTGTTTCAGCACTAAACGGTTATCCAGAGACTTAGTCGCATAAAAAGTTTCTAGCCTTTTTCATAATGCGAATGAGGTCTTCTCCATCAATACTTCCAGCAATACCCTACTCGCGAGGCATAACTGGATTGCAGACAAGGCCTTTTCATCAAGCTCTTCCCATTCTGACTGAACTAGATTATCGGGCTTTTTCCCGGTAACAACCTTTTTCAAACCAGTCTGAACTAGAATTGCCATCATCCCAACTTGCCACAAATTGAAATTTGTGACACCATCGAACTTCTCAATGTCGAACCTTGTTGTTGCCATATCTGAACAAGCTGATATATGAAAATCAAACTAGCTCTGATACCACTTATGGGAGATCAACCCGATTAAGCAACGAACAAATTAAAAATAGCGGAAGAAAATGAGAAATTGAACACACAAATTTAAAGTGAAAAAACCCCTCCGAAGAGGATAAAAAATCATGGGCAAAAATAATTTTACTATAATGATAAAAGAACGAAGAGTACAAAAGATGGAGATAAAAACTAAACCCCAAAAACCCGAAAACAAAGAACCTTCAAAACGTAAACACTAAATTCTTCAAAAGTGTTAGGAGTTCTAAACTTTAATGGGTGTATTTCTAAGGTTGTAAAAAAGCCTATTTATAGCCTAAATTTCTAGGTCAAATAATAATAAAATAATCTAGACTAATAAGAATTTGACTCAAATAACTAAACAAAGTTTAATTGAAACAAATAAACAGAGTTTAACTAAAAGATTATTTCTCAAATTTGACTTGAAATAGGAGTCATAATTCAACACCTATATATATCCCAACACACGAGACATGAAGGATCTCTTTCCTCCCCATGTACCACCCGAACTCGGCCCAGTCGTTAAGGCCAAATTTGGACAGCTACATTGACCAAAGGAATGACCCAAAAAAACTTTCGTAATTTCAAACGTACTTTTCAAACCATTTATGCAGTTCATTCAAAACTAGTGAAGTCAAAGATTCACATTTCAAAACTATTTGTCCACGAAAAATGGCCAAAATAATCTTTCAAATTTTTAAAAAAATATAAATTTTAAAACAATTGGTTTATCAATTCAAAACAAATGAAATAAAGTGTTTATTTTAATTTCGTAAAAACCGTGCAAATTTCAAGAATCTAAATAAATAATATCTTAATGTTAAACATTCAATCAGTTATTCAAAACTATTTTGGATTTTCAATCAAACTTTTAAATCATTTATCTTTTTATTCAAAATTAGAGAACTTAGTTATTCGTTATTATTTTGGAAATAAAAACATATTAACTTCATAAATCAAATATCCTTAAAAAACTCATTCGTAAATATTAATAATTTTGAAATCTGACTCTAATTTTATTAGAAACTAATTTTTCATAAATGCAACGAAAAATGTATTGTTGACAGATTACATTTTAAAAATCGAGTTTCAAGCGAAATCTTATCAAATACTAATTTATACAGTTTTTTAAAACTTAATATCATGCAAGCAATTTATGCAGATCAGAATGAAAAATCCCCAAAATAAAGTCTTATGCCATAATCCATACTCAAACTTATTACAAACCTAAAATATCAAAATAAAATTTAATTACTTTAATTTAAAAGAATTCCGAGAAACTAACGAATTAACGATGTCATTTGTCTCAAGGTCAGGAACAAGTTCTTGAAAAAACTAACGATTAATCTTAAGCTATTTGACATTGCGCTCCTCGAAATCACCTACCATGAGTTCATCTACCTCGAGTTTTCATATCAATTTGTTCAGTCTAAAGTTTTATATTAATCTATAGTTCAAAAATAAAACGTCTAACTATTTTTTGAGTGTTTATAGTCTAAAATTTACAATTCTAATTTATAATTTTAAACAGTACAATCTTAATATTTGTCTACAGTTTAGCAGTAACAATAATAACTTTGGAACAACATCGAATTTCTCGGATTTAATTTTTTTAAAATCTTGTGAAAATTTTCTTGTGGCACGGTTCCCAAATACCCCTTTCAAATATGCATGCAGACACAAAATAAAAAATCCACGATCTGAGTTTTGAACTAGATTTTAATACCACTAAATATAACACCCTGAACCCAGCCCATTCGTTAAGGTCAAATTCGAAAAGCTGCATTGGCCAAAGGAATGGCTAGAAAAACTTTCATAATTTCAAACGTACTTTTTAAACCATTTGCGTAGTTTGTTCAAAACTAGTGAAGTCGAATGTTCACATTTCAAAACTATTTATCCACGAAAAATGATCGAAATAATCTTTCAAAATTTTAAAAAATATTTTAAAACTATTAGTTTATCAATTCAAAACAAATGAAATAAAACATTTATTTTAATTTCGTAAAAACCGTGAAAATTTCAGGAATCAAAATAAATAATATCTCAATGGTAAACATCCAATCATTTATTCAAAAATCATACTTCTAAATCATTTATCTTTTTATTCAAAATTAGAGAACTTAATTTGTCATTATTTTGAAAATAAAAAACAAATTAACTTCATAAATCAAATGTCTTTAGAAAACTCATTTGTAAATATTAATAATTTTGAAAACTAGGTCTAATTTTATTAGAAACTAATTTTTCAGAAATGTAGCGGAAAAATGTATTATTGACATATTACATTTTAAAAACCGAGTTTCAAGCGAAATCTTGTCAAATACTAATTTATGCAGTTTTTGAAAGTTAAGTCATGCAAGCAATTTATGCAAATCATAATGAAAAATCCCTAAAATAAAGTCTCATGCCACAATCCATACTCAAATTTATTACAAACCTAAAATATCAAAGTAAAATTTAATTACTTTAAGTTAAAAAGAATTCTGAGAAACTTCTCCAGATGTCGTCATCGTAACCTTACCTTGAGGCTATCGATAAAATCAGAAAACTAAAGGGATGAGCTATAAAGCTCAGTGTGAGTCTTAAGTAATAAGCAGGAATTTAGTAAACAAATCAAAATATTATAGCGAATTTATATAGTTTAATTCCACATAATATTATAACAAATTAAATAACAATAGGCACATAATCATCATTCAAAGTAAACAATTCATCTTATGCACATGGTCATGACAATGCAATTTTTATAAAAATAGTTATGCAGATTTATTTAAAACATCCTATCCATCATCACTACACACCAAAATCGAGTTCCCCATAACTTGTCCATCTAAACACTCCAATTTATGAACAGTGTCACAATAACGCAGATAAACTGCCACTTAATAATATTGTGAAAAAGACGTCACTTTTGCAGAAAAACTGCCACTTTGTAATATTGTGGACAAACCACCACTTTTGCAAATAAACTACTACTTCTTCCACCTTCACATATCCCACCCCATGCATGCATGTGATATGGCCACAAAATCACTTTCCACTTTAAAATCAATTTTTCACTTTGGCATGTGAGACACACTCAATATATCACTTATCACTTAAAATCATATAGGCATGCTTAACATGTCGATACAACAAAACAGGTTTTTAGCGGCGTTTGAACCGAAAACGTTGCAAAAAGTAAAGCAATAGCGGCGTTTTTTTATAAACGCCTCAAAAGGTAAAGCAATAACGGCGTTTTCCCATAAATACCACAAAAGGTAAAGCAATAGCGGCGTTTTCGCAAAAGGTAAGAGCATTAGATGCGTTTATGAGAAAATGCCACAAAAGGTAAGAGCATTAGAGATGTTTATAAGAAAACGTAGCAAAAGGTAAGAGCATTAGCAGCGTTTATGGGAAAAACGCCGCTAAAGAAACGCCGTGAATTTATTTACATTTTATTCAAACGTAGTATATCTTAAATTAAATTAACTAATAATATTAACAATTAACTTTCATCAAATCAATCTTTTTTCTTTTTCTTTTTATTTATAATGGTGTGATTACATATGGTAGTATCTGTTCATACTTTCTTATCCCTTTGACAACGCACACACACCTTACACACACAGGCACTCGAACCCGAGACTCCTAGGATGAACAACATCCTCTTTCCAATAGAGGAATGACAAATCAGATTTTTCTCTCTTAATTTTTAGCATTTTTAATTGAATGTGAATTTTTCCAAGCGTAAAAAGCTAAAAATTAAGAGGAAAATTTTGATTTGACATTTTCTTATTGGAAAGTGATAAGATGACGTGGAATCACAGTTTTATAGAATTCTATAATATTTATATTTTTTTTGTCAATTTAGTCTTAATTTTTTTGAGTTAAGTTTGGCATTCAACCTTTTAGAAAGAGTTTAATTTGACTATTAACCTTTAAAAAAAGAGTCAAAATGTTATTTTAATAGAAATACTGGCGAAAATGTTAAAATTTTAAATATTACAACACACATAACATCCGCACGTGCTCCATGCTAATTTTTTTGTGATCTTTTTATAATATTTTTTGAATTTTGAATTATTATTATTTTGACTATTTTTATAATTTTTAAATTATTTATTGAAGTGACGTATAAAACAAATAGTATCATGTCAGCATGAAATATATTTGGACTGCCACGCATTGTCATGCCAACATCGCTAAAAAATAAGGTTTTAATCATTATTTTCATTAAAAAATGATTTGATTCTTTCCGAAAAGTTAATAGTCAATTTAGGTAAAAAAAATAATAAGGTTCAAATTGATAAAAGATATAAACGCTAATGGCTAAATGTGACATTATGCCAATAAAATATTATAAGCATTTTAATTTTTTGTAATTTGACTCTCACCTAAATTTGGTTATTAATCATTCAAAAAAGTCAAATTACTTTTATTTAACAAAAATGTTGATTAAAATATTATTTTTTTAACGATGTTAATGTGTCAACCAGCGCAATAGTCCATGTGTATTTAATGCTAACATTGCATTATTTATCTTATATGTCATATCAATAAATAATTTAAAAAATTTAAAAATAAAAATAAATCAAGATTTAAAAAAGTTCATAAAAAATTAAAAATTAGCATGAAATACACCTGATTTGATCAAATTCAATTTCATTTAAAAAATTGAAAGCCACATTTAACTAAAAAAAAAGAATAAGGTCAAATTAACAAAATATGTAAGCTTTAAATATTCAATTTATCATTATGCCAAAGTTAAATAATCTAAGTTAATCTAATTGAATTAACTAACTAAACCTGATTACGTTAGGTAGAAGTATTATTGTTTTCACATGTTTTAATCATTGGTTAGCTATAAATTAATCATATTAATAATTTTTAGTCACTCACATGATATGTTTTGTGATAAAGTGAAAAAAAACTTTACGCTTATTTTGAAAAGATCCAAGAGTTATTAATCATCCATCTAATTACATGTTTAAATTTATATTATTTATTTTTTATTTTATATCTAATTATTTTATAAAATTTTCTTTATGAATGTTAAAAAAATATTCCCTTTTAAAAGTACTTAAATTTATGATTTTATATTTTTTTAACTTTACTTTATACAATAAAATTATCGAAATATATTAGTTAATACAATCACTCAAGAACATTTAAGAAGGAAACATTCATATATGAAGTTCACCATCAACATTTAAAATATATGCATCAACCGATGATAAATTATATTATAAAATTTCTAAAAATTTTAAGAATTAATAAGAATTTTTTAAAAAAATTAGACTTAATTAATAGCGACTTTTATAGGGAAAACGTCACAAAAGATAAAACAATAACGACATTTTACCATAAACGCTGTAAAAATAAAGCAATAACGGTGTTTATGAAAAAAAAACCGCTAAAAAGTATTGCAATAGCAGTGTTTTCATAAACACCGTTTTACATCATCTGCCTTCTTTATTCTAAATCCCTAATTTCTAAATCCCTTTCCTCCTCCATTTGTCTTCTCCACTCCAATCTCCACCAACACCCACCGGCCGACCACCACCATCATCGTTCACCAGTCATCGAAAAAGTTTGCTTTCCCTGTATACTTTCTCTCGTAAGGCAGAATTTTGTTTAATCCAATTGAAAATTTCAAAGTTTTGTCTAGGGTTCCTCTCTCTAATTTTTTTTTTTGTTTAATTTCATTTTTTTTGTTTATCTGAAGCTAGAAATTGCCAAAATTTAAAGGTTGTGATTCAATTGACGCTTCAGTTTTTATCTTCCATCGTACCACTAAAGGTGACTTTATCTTCCCTCGTACCACTGAAGCTAGAAATGGAGCTTATGCTTTTAGCATAAGATAAATCTCTAACATGGTTCATGCAGATAACGCTGCTTTAGGACGAAAATTTTCACCTAAATGGATTTCATGGTCTACTGATTAAGCTTTTCTGTATAGCTTAGTGTTTTTATTTTCCAAAAAAAAGTATGCTTAATTTATAGTCATTTCATAACTAGATTGTGTCTTCTGTTCTGGGTCTGAACTGTGCATTTTTCACCTCTGCAGTATATTCATGGTCTAGCTGCCCGAGGAGTTCATTACCTTCATAGGCCAGGGCCAACACTTCAGGATCTTGGGTTCTATATTCTTCCAGTAAGAACTAGTTTTGTTTTTGTTTTCGTTTTAGTTTTTTCTCATTCATTATCTCTATTATCTGTCAATTGTTTGGCGAAATGCATTCTTGTATTTAATTATCTTGAAAATTTAGGAGCTTGGGCAAGATAAAGCCTTCATCAGTGAGACTGTGTTCACCTTTGTCTTTTTATCATTTTTATTGGTAAAGTTATCTTGATACTGTCCTTTTCTATTTTACTTCTCTTTGGGTAGTCCTTTCACTTTTTTAGTACTTGATATTGCAGTTCTCTTATTTCAGTTCTGTTAGCAACTTTTATTTCTCTGACTTCTAACGTATTAATGGCTATTACAGTGGACTTTCCATCCATTCATCTTCAAGAGTAAAAAGATCTACACTGTTCTTGTTTGGTGCAGGGTGCTATCATTTCTAGTTGTGAGTATTGATGCTTAGTTTATATTTGTTCTGATTATATGTGCACCTAGCATAGAGTCTTATTCTAGCATTACCGTTTTCATCAGTAATATGTCTAATAAAACTGAACTCATCGCTGAAGACTACCTTTGCTAATTTATCTTGATGGGGGCAGGGAAGGGATATAATTTAGTGGTAGAATGCCACCTTGTCATAAAGTTTTAGTAAGGGCATATCGAGTTTATGCAAGGGAACAACTATGTAAATGCTAGTATTTATCTTGCATGAGCATAACAAAAGCAAAATGAATTGAATGTCTGTCAAGTTTTTGGGAAACAAATAGCAAAAATGGACTTTGGTGAGCAGTATTTTTCTGAGAAAGCCTACCTATTAGAGAACTTTGCTACTCAGAGCAAATCTGTTCGTTTGGAGGTTTACGTGGCATTGATGAAACTTTGCAGTGATAGCTGAAATAGTTTAGAACTTTAGGAATTTTGCATTAGTTGCATAATCTAGCTTGATTTGGATTAATGATAATACTGACCATTAGTTAGTAAAGTTGACATAAAAGCTTCCACTTGGCTTTGTTTTATACCTAAGTTGACATAAAAGCTTGATTATGAAAGCGGAAATACTACTGTGGATATGAAAGTTGATACCTATTCTAATGTATGGAAAATTTCTCTTTCCCATTTTTTTATGACTTCTCCATATTTGTGATTCAGTTTAATGTATTGCCTGTTTGTATTTGGAAGTTGTTAAATCTTGATTATGTAATCCCTAATAACTCTGTCCCTTTCCCTCTTCATTTTTATTCATCTTTCTTCAGGTGTCTACAAAAGTGACTGTCAATGAAAGCTGCTCTAAGTTTTAGGATACCTGATCACAAGTCTGGCAAGGTCAGTGCATTTATGTTAACAGTATATATGGAAAATGAGTCTTAATTTCACATAGTAACATAGGTATCCCACTGTGTGGTAATGTTTTACATATTTGCTAGCTATACATTTTTCATGTGGTGGGTGGGGATTTTGTTTATGCTGGCTGCTGGTCATTCCAATTCTCTTCCTTTGGTGGTTGCTTTGGTGGTCATTCAAAAGAAAAATCTTTGGTGGTTGCTTTGAGAAACTGGATATCTGACTTTTTCTATGCTTCATATCTCAGTTGGATGTCCATTATCTTCATCCTCATGCTGCCATTGAGTCTAGCATTGGCCTGAATCCAACTCCCTTATTGGATCTTTCAGCAACAATTGGCAGCAAGGAGCTTGCTTTGGGTGGTGAAATTGGATTTGATACAGCTTCTGCTTCTTTTACCAAGTACACTGCTGGGATCAACTTGAACAAGCCAGATTTCTCTGTTCCTCTTTTGCTGCAAGTACTTTTTGATTAACTACCTTAGTAGATATTTATTTCAAAAAATAATAATTATTAAATTCAAAATCATAGATACACAAAAGTTTCTACCTTATCCTATTTTTATTTATAACCTCAAAATTAAAATATTTAATTATTAAAAACAATCCAAATATTTGGTTCAAATTAAAATTAACAAATTTAATTATTTAAATAATTAATTATTAAAAACAACCCAAATATTTAATTATTTAATTAGTTAATTATTAAAAACAAATCAAATATTTAATTATTTAATTATTTAATTATTTGCACCTATGTGCAGATAAGTACTTCTATAAAAAATTTTCATAATTAAATATTTAATTATTAAAAACAACCCAAATATAACAATTATGTGCATATAAGTGAGATTTAATTAAAGAAATAAATTTTGATGATTCTCTAGAGTTTGATGTAAAGAAAGTACTTCCATAAGATTTTTCCAGCACTATAGGCTAGAGGTGTCATATGGCACTATAGGCTAAAATTTTTCCTAATAAGATTTAAGTAAAAATGTTGTCACTAATATATATTTTTAAATTTAAATCTATTTACAACACTTAAGTAACTATAATTTATTGTCAACTTTAGACTGCAAGATCTACGAAATGGTTAAGAGTTGGATGAAATTGTCAAGGGTAAGCAATGACTATCAAAATGGAGTACATACTTTTCTAAATTTTGCATTTCAAAATGCAAGCCAAGAGAATATGATTCTTTGCTCGTGTAAGAAGTGTGGCAACATCAATTGGCATAGTCATGAAGTTGTCTATGAATATATAATTGTTGATGGCTTTATTCGGAGGTATAAAAAATGGATTTTTCATGGAGAGTGTACACCTCGTACAACCTCTTCAACGATTAATTCGGGTTATCCTCATAATACTCATCATCAGTATGTTAGAGAAGATGACATGGAAGGTATGTTGTGGGATGCATTTAATATGCACAGTCATGGTTTGCAATAATTTCCACCTGAATTTATTACATCCGATGGTTGTGATATTGGTGGAAATGCTATTATAGAAATGGGAACAAGTGCACCTGATGAAGAGCCAAATGGAGAAGTGGCGAAGTTTTATAAGTTACTTAATGAAATGAATGAAGAACTTTATGAGGGATCGAAATTTTCAAAACTGTCCTTCTGCATTTGTCCTTTTCACTTAAAATGTTTGGGAGGGTGGACCGAAAACTCTTTTACGTTACTGGTAGAGTTTTTGAGAGATATGTTTCCGTTTGCAAAAATTCATCATTCATGCAAAGATATGAAGAAACTGATAAAGGATTTAGGCCTTGGGTACGAAAAAATTCATAATTGCCCAAATGACTGCATGTTGTATTGGGGTGATCAGAGAAACCAACAGTCTTGTCATGTTTGCGGTACATCTCGTTGGATGAATAGGAATGTAGAAAATGTGAATGAGGATGAAGGTGAGGCATAGTAAAAAAATAAGCTAGTAAATATTTTGCGATATTTTTCGCTAATACCAAGGCTTCAAAGGTTTTTCATGTCGTCGAATACAGCCGAGTCTAAGAGGTGGTATCATGATGAACGAACCGATGATGGATTATTAAGGCATCCTGCGGATTCTTTAGCTTGAAAACAATTTGACAATAAATTTCTCAACTTTGCAAGCGATCCTCGGAATGTGAGGTTTGGGGTAGCGCATCTGATGGATTTAATCCATTTAAACTCATGAGTACTTCGTCTGTAGTGCTTGTTCCTTACAATTTGCCTCCGTGGATTTGCATGAAGCAATTTTCTTTTATCTTATCTATGATTATCCCTGGAGAGAAAGGTCCCGAGAATGATATTGACATTTATATGCAACCACTTATTGAAGAGTTGAAACATTTATGGGCGGGTGTTGAAACATATGATGTCTTCAGAAAGGAGAACTTTTATTTACGTGCAGCTTTGTTGTGGACTATTAATGATTTCTCGACTTATGCCAATTTATCTGGTTGGAGTACCAAAGGACGTTATGCTTGTCCTTGTTGTGTAGCGCAAACATGTTCGAAGTGGTTATATAATGGGAAGAAGTTCTCTTATATGGGGCATCGTTGGTGTTTAGATGAAAATCATAGATTTAGATTTCAGAGGATTCAATTTGATGGTACTGAAAGTTCAGAGAAGCTCTTGAGCAGACCATTAAATTTAAAATCTTGTTCATATTAAAAGATATAGATTTCAATTATAGGAAGATGAATCAACCACCCAACACGTAAAGAAATAGAAGATCGAGGGAGGTGTATGTTGGCGATGTTGATCGGTAGAGTGATGATGAATCTGATGAAGAGGATGATCTTAATGAGGCGGGCTTGTGGAAACAAAAGAAGTATTTTTTTATTTGCCTTATTGGGAGCATCATATTTTGCGACACAATCTTGATGTCATGCATATTGAAAAGAATGTTTGCGAGAACATAATCGGGGCAATTCTCAATGTCGATAGAAAATCGAAAGATAATCTTAAGAGTCGACTTGATCTAGTTGACATGGGAATTTGGCATGATCTTCATCCCCAATTACTTTCGAATGGAAAATGTCGGTTGCCACCTTCTATTTTTACAATGTTGAAGAAAGAAAAAGAATTGTTCTGCACGGTGTTGAAGGATATAAAGGTCTCATATACGTATGCATTAAATATATCTCGATGTGTGAGTCTTAAAGATCAAACACTATATTCCCTAAACTCACATGATTATCACTTCTTGATGCAAGATTTACTGCCAATTGCTTTGCGGGGTTGTATGTAAAAAAAAGGTGACCTCTTGTATAATTGAATTATCCAATATAATGAAAGTTATTTGTGACAGTTTTGAATGTTGAAGAACTTGTGAAAGTACAAGATCGAACCAACTTGACTTTATGCAACTTGGAGAAGATCTTTCCACCTTCGTTCTTCACTATTATGGTGCACTTGTTAATCAATCTCCCTCATGAAGCAAAACTTGGTGGACCGGATTTCTATCGGTGGATGTATCCTATAGAGAGGTTCTAATTAATTTGCAAAGTTTTCATTCATTCATTAATATACCTTTAGTTACAACTTTTGATAATGTTGTATATTGTGTTTAGGTTCCTATGCAAATTGAAGTCTTATTGTCGTAATAAGTGTTATCCAGAAAGATCAATTGCTGAAGGTTACTTAGCAGAGGAGTGTATGACTTTCTGCTCTAGATATTTAGAAGATGTTGAAACAAGACTAAATAGACCAAGTAGAAATGCTAGGGTCATTAATGATCATAGCTTAGCTAAAATTTATCTATTTCGAAGTTATGGACAACCAATCGGGAAAGTTGAAATTGCATACTTAGATGATATATCTTGAGTACAAGCACATCGATATGTTCTTTTTCATCATGATTAATTAAACCATTATGCAAGTAAGTTTTAGAATTTGAAAAATATTATCCTTTTCATTTGTTTATTTTCTAACCAAGTTATTCACTTTTTAACATAGTGAGTATAAACAACTCTTGAGATCTCGTTCACGCTCCTGAAGATTACAACAGCGAGAGATTCATAAGTTAATCATAGAATCTTTTCATGAATGGTTAGGACAGACGGTATGCAATTGAAGCTTTCAATGAAAAATAATAATGTTTTCGTATAACATTATAATTAATAAACTTACTTTTAATTCAATAGGTTTGGAGTGGGAAAAACGTTAGTGAAGAAGTTAAATGGTTTCCCAATGCCCAAATAGAGTAGTAAAAAGATATAATGCCTTCCTGATTAATGAATTCAGGTTTCATACAAAATCTCGCGAAAGATTGAGGAGGACTCAAAATTGTGAAATAGTTGTTAATTCTTCAATTATAAGTTATGCTACTGCTAGGGACAGTAATCCTGTTGAGGGAAATGTGGGGTATCACGGACTTCTTACGGACATTTTTGAGTTGGATTACTATGACAAATGAAAGGTTTTATTTCGATGTGATTGGATAGATGTTAATACTGCTCGCGAAATTAAAAAAGATCAATTTGGTTTTACAATGGTGAACTTCTCTCGATTAATTCACACTGGGCAACAATTGATAGACGAGCCGTATGTATTTTCTTCTCAAGTCAAACAAGTTTTTTACTCGAGAGATCCAATTGATGAGGGTTGGTACGTTGTACTCCGTAACACCCTTAGAGATTTATTTGACATGGGCAATGGAAGTAGAGATGACATGGACGAAAGATCAGAAACTTTGCCTTTTCCAGAACAAAACTTAAATGAAATTATCCCTAGTACTAGTGTCACATCCCTAGAACTTGATACGTGAGGGGTGCGGCCTTAGACGCTTCTTTGATCGCACAACGCCTAAGTAAGCCTGATTTCCACGTTTGAGGATTCACCAAGAGAATACCTCTAAGGCACCAAATTTGTATAGCGAAAGTGACTTAGCCAAAAGAAGGCTTAAAACACAACAGAAAGCCCACAATAACAAGAACAAGAGAGAAGAGTTTGAGTAAATGCTCTCTATTGTATTCACAAAGAAACAATACAAGAATGAGTATTTTGAAGTGTGTTTTACAAATGAGGGGAGGCTCCCTATTTATAGTTGAGCTCACCCACAATAGACGGTCAAGATCGAATTACATCGACGGATGAGATTGGCCTATCCCTTAAATTATGGGATTTACAAGATTATATTCAAATCAAATCCTATCTAATCCTAAAGATATGATTCTCTCTTATCTTTTAGGATTAGTTCCCATATTTGCCAAGATGCCTTAAGTTAATAATGCTTCATCATTGGCCCACCCAGGTTTTAATCTGATAGGCTTGACCAACAGCTCTCTGAATCGGGCCAGCTCATGTGGGCTAAATGATCCCAATGTCAATGATAGACCTCCATGGGACTCATTGTGTGCGATGGTCATGGGCTGCGAAGTTTGGCCCGTGACATTCTCCCTACCCATTTTCGCAACGTCCTCGTTGTGGCTCTAGAATGGCACTGACTTGATTCGCCTCGATCTCGTCTCGTTGCCTTAGCATTATCCCGATTAGTCTCACTATCGGATCGTCCCCTCTTTCGAAACTTTCGCCTCGGCTTACGTCCCCTCTTAACTCGAACCGTCTCACATGTTGGTACATCAGGTTGGCAAGAAGTCTTCGTACTCACTTGCCCACATTCTGACTCGCTTTGATCGGAATCCACATGATTCACATCACTTGGCATTGAATTACCCATAGTCCCTTGGTCTTCTTGCTTAAGAACTCTGAAAGGACCTCTACATTCTTGCCAAGCAACCAAGTTAGAATGCAAAACACTATCAAAGTGTTCCGAATGTACCTTACACTTCGCATTTACTCTGGTCAACTCTCCAGCTTGCATCATCATTCTCGCAAACTTTGATGTACCACCCACTTTTCCCATAAGTGGAAGCTCCTCCGATGTGTCAACAGAAATGAGCCTCATTGAACATAGCTTCCAAGTTTGCATCGCAACTTCTTCCTCTGAGTTCGATGCCAAACTCACCCATTCAATGGGTTGAAGCCTCGTCGATGACTCGGCCAACTCCGTCGCTTTTCTCGAATTGAGCCTCATTAGTCCCAGCTTCACTGTTTTCATCGCGGCTTTCTCCATTAAGTCTGATGGCAAACTCACCTCTTCTTTAGGTGGAAGCCCCTCTAATGACTCAACCAGCTTCGATGTTGCCTTTTCTTTGACCTTCAAGGATTGTTGCTTTAGACAGTTTCGCAACTCATGCGGCCCACGACACAAGAAGCACTTGACTCGCTTCTTTTTGCTCCTCTTTGCCCCTTGGCTTCGCTTAAACCAAGCTTCTTGGGCACTTTGTCCGTCTCATCAGTGGCAGACTTTTTCGGACATATCCGCAACCTATGCGGACCATGACACAAGAAGCACTCGACTGGCTTCTTCTCGCTTTCGGCCTTCTTGTCTTCGACACCCATTGCGCTCGAACCAAGTCTCACGGCCTTACCTTCCGGCTTGCCCCTCTTAGACAACTCGGATTTCCTTGGACATTTCTTTAGCAAATGTGGACCGTCGCAAAGGAAACATTTTAACTTGCATCACTTTTTGTGGGTTTCTTCTTCCCAACTCGTGGTTTCCCATTACCACCATTGTCGCCGTTGCCTTCGCCATTATCATCTTCCTTGTGATTCCCTTCACATGCGCCCCTTTCATCGGACTTGGAAGATTCAAGCTTGTCTTTCCCTAGACCAAGCTTGACCACGGACTTTGCTACCGTCATGGCTTTTGATAGCTCTTGGACACCTCCTTGTTCCAATTCCTGTCTGACCTACGGCTTTAATCCATTCTTGAAGACAAGTAATGCTTCTTTCTTGGTCACATCTTTAACTTGGAGCATGAGTTCCTTGAACTCTCGAACATACACTTCAATTGTGCCTCGTTGCGTTAGCCATCGTAACTTTGCTCGAGCTTCGTCCTCGGCATCATCCGGGTAATATTGTCCCTTCAATTCATCTTGGAACTCTTGCCACGTTCCAATCTCACTATGCCTTTTATTTGTGGTCTTGTCTCGCCACCATAAAAGCGCATTATCAGTAAGAAACATTGAAGCAATATTTACCTTACTTGCATCATCCTCGATGCCTTTGGCACGGAAATAGTTATGTATCCTCCACAATAAATTGTCCACATCGCATGCAGACTTCGTCCCCGTAAACTCCTTCGGCTTTGGGACATCACTAAGTGCTGCACTTGACACTTCTCTATTCCCCACCGCTGCTCGACATAAGGCAAGCTCTCCCTCGAGCTTCTCTAGTCTTGTGCTCAAAGCCTTCGTCGTGGCCATTGTTTCCTCCTTCAAACCACTAGCATGGCTTCGAGATCATCGCTCCTTTCTGTCAGCTTAGACCTATGGGAATTGAGTAACTCTTGTACCTCATCCCTAGTTCTGTTGAGTTTTATGGTCACATAGTCCCTCGATTGTTCCCTCAAGTCATTTATGAGATCATAAACTCCATTGATTGACTCCTTCGCATCCCTCATGGACTCGTCAAGTTTGTCCACTCGATCCTCTATAACTGACAGCATGTCCCTTATTGATCTTCAAGGCAACTTCTACTTGGAATCTTCTTTCGACATCACGAACGGTGCCTTCGCAACACTAGCTCGGATACCACTTGTCACGTCCCTAGAACTTGATACGTGGGGCGTGCGGCCTTAGACGCTTCTTTGATCGCACAACGCCTAAGTAAGCCTGATTTCCACGTTTGAGGATTCACCAAGAGAATACCTCTAAGGCACCAAATTTGTATAGCGGAAGCGACTTAGCCAAAAGAAGGCTTAAAAGATAACAGAAAGGCCGCAAGAACAAGAACAAGAGAGAAGAGTTTGAGTAAATGTTCTCTATTGTATTCACAAAGAAACAATACAAGAATGAGTATTTTGAAGTGTGTTTTACAAATGAGGGGAGGCTCCCTAATTATAGCTCACCCCCACAATAGACGGTCAAGATCGAATTACATCGACGGATGAGATTGGCCTATCCCTTAAATTATGGGATTTACAAGATTATATTCAAATCAAATCCTATCTAATCCTAAAGATATGATTCTCTCTTATATTTTAGGATTAGTTCCCATATTTGCCAAGATGCTTTAAGTTGATAATGCTTCACTATTGGGCCACCCAGGCTTTAATCTGATAGGCTTGACCAACAGCTCTCTAAATCGGCCCAGCTCATGTGGGCTAAATGATCCCAATGTCAATGATAGACCTCCATGGGACTCATTGTGTGCGATGGTCACGGGCTGCGAAGTTTGGACCGTGACACTAGTACACAATTTCAATGGATTCGCTAGGATGTGGATGAAGATATTTACGAATCATGATGTAGTAAGATTTTACTTTTTTTTAATTATATGTAATATTATAATTTAAATATTGATCTTGTTAAATATATCCATTACTATTATTGTTATAATTAGTTACTAATATTTCAACTATTTTATGTGTATTGCAAATAATATACCTAGAAGAAAATTCTGAGATCTAAGTATTATTTAAAATCCTCCTAACTCGAAAGAAACAAATAGTGATCAACAGACTACTATTGAATCTTCGAATTACGAGTACAGTCGTCGAAACTGTAGAAAATCAAGGTAATGTTAACTTTAATTTACATGCATGTTCACTTTTATTTTTTATTTTTGTTTCAAATTCTAATATTACCATATACAATTTTTTTAGCTGAAAATTCTGAGAGGTGCAGAACTCAAGGACTTACGCTATTAAAGGATTTATACAATATAAATCTTAAGGAGCATGTCAAAGTATCTGCAAATAGTCATGGTCAGCTTGTTGGATCAAAAGCTCGACTTTTGGGAGGATACTTGGGCATTATAGCACGAAATCCCAATCTGTTACCAATCAACTACGAGTCATGCCATCATATGCCTGATAGTGACAAAAATCAAGCTCTCGATAATATTAAGGTAATAAGGTGAATGTAATTTATAATACTTTGGTTTAATTTTAATTTATATTTACTTTTTAAACTTGTGTTATTTGCAGGAGAGATTTGTTTTAGAGGTCTTAGATAACTATGTGAAGAAAGCATTAGTAAAGAAACGAAGAGACCATAAAAGTACTTTAAAGAAAGAATATTTTAAGAAAAATATAAGCCTCGAAGAGAAATTGCGAAATGTCCCGTCAGGAATGTTGAGATACCAATGGGAAGAACAAGTTAGATTTTGGAGTTCAAAGAAAAGAGAGGTATTATGTACTACCAAGCTCTTATAATTATTTCGGTTTATAGTATTTATTATATACGTAATAATAATTTCATAATGTAGGATCGTGAGCATGTTGGAACTACAAGTAGGCAAAAACAAAAATTCACGCACACAGCTGGATCGAGAAGTTTTGCTTGTGTAGCTGATGATGAGGTATTTTGAATTTATTAATTGTGTCAAATATTAATTATTTTCTACTAAATAATATTTTTCCTACTATAATATAGGAATTATCTTCTGGTAAAAAAGTTGGATGCTTTCAGCTTTTTGACATTACATATAGAAAGAAATATGGATCTCCTATGACTACTGAAGCTGCAGAAATTATAGTCTATTTACTTAATAAAATTTAAATTATTTTAAATATTTATCATGTTTAATTATAATGGTTTAATCTATCGTTTGTAATGCAAATAATGCCAAGTTATGTTGCATTTGTTTGATTATATATTTCGTTTCTAACTCTTTGATTGATTTATTAGGATAAATTAAACGATAAGAAGGTAGAGTATGAAGCGATGACTTGAAGTGATAGTTCAGTTAAACTAGAGTACATTGATAACCGAGTTATTATTGAAGTTTTGGGTCCTGAAAGGTATGGTCGGGTTCAATTTCAAGAATCTTTTGTTAGTCCAACCCAATATTTTGGATCCAACTCACAGAGATACATGCCTTCGGGGAATTAGGATCAAGCTGAAGTTTAGAAGTTAAGAGATCAAATGGCTCAGATGCAAGCGAGCACAGTTGAGTAAATTGCTCAACTTAAAGCGAATGCAGCAGCGAGAGAAGCAGAGGCTTAAAGAAAATATGATGAACTTCAGCTACAACTTGAAGCCAAGGTAGCAGCGAGGGAAGCAGAGTCTCAAAGAAAGTATGACGAACTGCAACTACAACTTCAAAATATGATGAAAATGTTTCAGCAGAATCAATCGCAGAATCCGCCATCTTAGACTTTTGTTTTTTCTTATTGTGAGAATAATAGACACAATACTACTTTTGAATATATTTTTCATTTATTTATTAATTTAAATTATATACATATTTCTTTTGTGATAGTATCATTTAGATTTGAAATTATTGGTTGGATTTGAATTTACAGGAAAAAATGTTAAAATTCAGGTTTTATATGAATTAAAATGAGCTGGTAAAATCTGTTAATGTTAGAGGCATTTGTGGGAAAAACGTCGTTAAAGAACATGTTCTATAGCAGTATTTGTGGGAAAAACCCCACTAAAGATCATGTTCTATAGCGGTTTTTCTTGGAAAAGCCCCGCTAAAGACCATTTTCTATAGCAACGTTTGTGGGAAAAGCGCCACTAAAGACCATGTTCTATAGCGGCGTTTGTAGCGGTGTTTTTCCACATAAACGCCGTAAAATATTTTAGCGGCGCTAGCACCGCTATAGGGCCAAAAAAACGCCGCTAAAAATTTGTTTTCCTGTAATGCAAATTACATATATACGTAATATATAAATGTTTCTCATTTATAATTCATGCGAAATCCACATATTCCATAATATCACTTAACATGAGAATGAGACTTTCATACATTTTGTTTCAATCAATAATAATCAAGATTATACGACATACAAATCACAAAATCAACGGTTTAGATTCACTTACTCGGATATTCCATTTTGCTAGGTATTTATTCTCCCATTTTTGAATACTTAAAGTATTTGCATAAAAAAATAATAAAGTAATAATAATTTATTTTAGCATTTTTAACGATTTATGTTTTTGTATATATAACTTGAAATAAGTTAGACCTACACCAGATCATAGATTTGATGTGCAACCACTCTATAAGATCGCCCACACGTGGATCTAACAATTAGATTACCTATTCAAGCAACAAATGACGATCTTACGTTAATGATGATCGTTATTAAGGTTGATACGTTAGTTGTTATCGATTTTCCTATTAATAGTTACCCTTAGAAAATAATCACTTGGATTAGTGATAACAATTCCTACTTTAATGATCTCTCAAGTTGGTGTCGATCGACCACTAACATGATTGAAATGAAAGGATCGATGAATCGTCTTGATCACGAATCGGAGGGAAAAGAATGTTCTAAAAGGAGGATTATTCGAAAATAATTTCAAGAAAATAGAGTTTAGAATTAATAATTAATTTAAAATAAATAGTGTAATTTTTTTATGATTAAAAAGAATAACGAAGGTTGAGAAATGGAAAAGGAAGAAGTAAGAAATCATAACTGTCGACGGTGGTGCTAAGATGGTCTGACGACAGAGGTGGCAGTTTGACAGAGGAGAAGAAAAGAACATGGGTTTTGTCACTCTCTTAAAAGAAGGAAAAGGAGAAGAGAAAAGAAAATAAGAAAAAGAGAGGAGTTGCGTGATGGTGTATGGCGGTTGTCATGGTGGAGGAGGGCGACGCTAAGGGTGACGGTGGAGAAAATGAAAGAGAGGAGTGGCAGCAAGGTGGAGGTCTGGTGGTGACGATGGTAGTTCGAGGCAAAGGAGTGGTGGAGGAGAGGAGGAGAAATTATACAAATGGTGGTTTAAGGTGGTGCAATAGTGGAGGAAGAGAGAAAAGAGAGGAGAAAAAGAGAGATATAGGCAAAATGGTTAGGAAAGTAAAAGATGAACAACAAATGGTGTCATTCATCTTGTCCAGGTTCAATGTATGACACACAAAGTAAGGGTGAAGAAAATAGGCATGTAGAGGGAAGAAAGGAGCAAAAAGGGGATCATGGGAGTAAAAAAGGGGTTTATGGGGGAAAGTTGACTAGCTGAAGGAGGAAAGAATCTTTCTTTGCATGGTAACTAGGAGTGAATGGTTATAAAAGCTTTGACCAAAGTTTTATGAGATAAAAATTAAATAAAAACATGAGAATGTGAGAAATTGAACATAAAACTTTTAGGAAACTAATTAAGCACTTAACCATTTGCATAGTCACTTGCCTGTTATAATTCTTACAGGAAATATTTATTTTAAAAACATGGTGTGACCTTTGCTAAGATTTGAAACAAAATTGTACCACATAAAAAATAATCTGAGGGAAGGGATTCGAACACAGGTCATCAAGGACAATTCCACCATTACTCAACTACTATACTTGATATTAATTAGTATCAAAAGATCATCTAAATAAATAATAAATAAATAAATTCAGGCGACCACTCTCTTGCTTCATTAACCTAATTTCTACTAACTTGATTTTTTGGATGTGACACCCCAAGTGTTCCATTTGATAACATAGCCCTTTCCTCTCTATTCACTCCTCTCTTCCCTCTTTAGTTCTTAACTTTGACTCTTCGCCTATAACAAATGATCTGGCCTCCTAACAACCATCACCTTCTCTCCTTTGTCTCCTCCTTGTTTCTTTGTATCAATAATTCTATTTTAGTGAATCAAATGCATCATTAGTGTTTGAGTTAAAAGGATTTAGAGATTATAATGGTGTGAATTTGAGGATTTCAAGTAATTTAAAATTTTAAAGTTAAATTAGAGTATAAGGCTGAAGAACTTAGGAGTTTGTTGCTAAAAAGAAACACTTAGTAAACAAGAAAATTCTATATATTTTTCATTGAACACCAATTTTATTAAATGACCAAAGCTGAATTCATACAATATATTTTAACAAAAAAAATAGAAACAAAATTTAAAAAAAAAAATCAAATTTATATTTGAAAAGAAATATTGTTGCAACTACATTCTTTGATTGATTCTTAGAAGATCCATGTTGTGAAAAGTCGTTTGTGCCAAAGCATTATATTGCTCTCTTGTCGTGAAATGGCAACTCACTCATCTTCCACAATATTCAAGGCAAAACTTTTTCCTTTCTTTTTTAAGGTGAACCCCACTCATCGAGCAATATTTGTAACCTCCTAAACCCGCCTAAAAAATGTGGCTAGATCAAGAAAACCATTTAAAACAAATATATAATAATTTTGATAAAATAGTTAGTAAAACAAATCAACTTCTATTTTTGTAATAATTTTCAAAAGATTATAAATTCGAATATAAACATGTTTATTAAAATAATCTGAATAAAAACCTATTAATGAAAGCAAAAGTATAACCAAAATACCCAAATTCCAAATCTGAATTTATATCACAATTCCCAAAAATTTGATAACAAAATGCACCAAATAATGAAATAAAAATATAAAAAAAATAAGAGATCCTTCGAGTACCAAGTCGCCTAAATCTGAATATATCTGAAAGAGAAACTGAGGGGTAATGAGTTAATGAGCCCAGTGTGTCTCTAAAGTGTAAGCAATCACAAACACAGTATCACAATAATTTCACAAAAACATTTTAGAATAAGCACACAATATATCACATCACAAATGCAATAAAGTCAAAAGAACAATGTAATGCACCCAATCCTCCAGCACATTAACATAGTGGAGAGGTTCCCCAAAACCCCTCCCCATCCAATCGTCACCAATTAGAGTGATTTTACTATCAGTCGTTTGAACAGGTGATTACCACGTCTTCCACCATACAACCTAACCCATGAACACATAATGGTATGATAACACATATATCTCAATCTTATCACAATCTCATGATATTAAATCAAAGTACACAACTTAGTACACATGATATTCAAAATATCCAAAGTCTAACATATGTACATGGAAGATCAACATGCATTACACAACACAAAATAAGGTCATACTGATAACACATCTCATAATAATATCACACAAATAACAAATCAACGAGTAATATCACATAACGAATATATAGCATAAACATAGACACGCAACAAGCATGTAGCACGAATAAAGACACACCTCAAGCGGGAAGAAACTCTAAAGTCGTGGAGAACGCCTCCCACACTCAGCTCTAACTCCGGGTCTAGCTGGATTAGAACCTACGAGAATAACTCTTAATTAAATAACTATCAGTATGCCACCTACTAAACACAACACTAAATCGAATAAAAAATACTCATGTGCAACTATCGAAGCTTGTGTAAGGGCAATCTACATAGGTGGAGGAGGTAACTCGTCGTTCTCAGAATCGTAATCACCTACACACAAAATATCCCAAGTTAAATCCCTTATTCATTTTTTTTAGAAATTAATGAGTACAATAACTTGCAAATAGTAAAATGGGGCTTTCGAGTTCGAATTTGATGAAAGGGACTTCGAATTCGAACTTAGGATGTCAAAAAATGCCAAGATAGAGTTGGTCAAAAAAAATCAACGATCAAAGTCAATCAATGGTCAAAGTCAATGGTCAACAGTTAACGGTTCAATCAACAGTTGTACAAGCCCAATTTCGTTCGGGCCTTTACGAAACCCAATTTTATTTTTATTTATTTATTTATTTATTATTTGATAAATATAAATAAATAAATAAAATATAAAATAAAATAAACACCCAAAATAAATTTTAAGTCCAAATACAAAATTTGAAGCCCAAATACCCAATACATAAAAAACCTAAGCCCAGTTTTTTGTTACAAGCCCAAATTTTAAACAAAAAAAAACCCTAAACTCTAACTAAAGGAAACCCTAGCTCCCTTGATGTCTCCGGTCGCCGCCCTTAACGCCACGTCAGCACATGCCGACGTGCATGTCTCTGCCACCACTTCGCTGCCTTCGGAAGCACCCCTGCCTCGGATCTACACTAACCAAAAAATCTGAAAAAAGATTGTAAAATTGTGTTATAAAAACACAAAAAAATGAAATGTAAGGAGAGTTACTGAAAAGAAAATACGAGACTTTTTGAGGGTCTTGAATTCCCTTTTTTTGGGAAAAATAGTCTCGATCTAGGCGTTTGGGGTCAAAGAGTTTAAAAGTGCCAAAAAAGGGGACTTTCGAAGTTCTCCAACAATTGTAGGTGACGATCATCACCGCCGTTGACGGTGGTCTACAATGGAGCGTGCGGAGGACCCCTAGGTCCGGTCTTAAGGAGGTTGAGAGCTAAGAGAGAAAAAAAGAAAGGCTTGAGAGCTTTTTTTTTTAAGATGGGGAAAATGATTTTTTTTGAAGTTTTTTAAACTTATATAAGGGTCTTAAACGACATCGTTTTGGAGGGGCTTAAAATGCCCCAAAACAGCGTCATTTTGAGTTAGTACTCGAAATTCGACCCGACTCGATTGAGGATCCGCGTATTTTTTTACCAGTGGGTTATTTACGCCTCTGGTCCTTTCGCCTTTTAAGCCTCTTCGATTTGGTCCTATTTCTTTGTTTTTCTTTTTTAGTTTTCCCATTAATTTCCTTGGTTTTCAATTTGGTCCTTTGACCAGTGGTTTTTGAAATGGAGGCATAAGCTTGGGGAAATTTCCCATTTGGACCCTTGTTTTTTAAAACTGTTTTAATATATATTTTTAATTATTTTTAAATTTTTAAATTTTTTGTAAATTTGGATCATTTTTTTCTGTTTTGTTTTAATTTAACCCCCACTATTTTATTTTCTAAAATTGACCTTTAAATTCTGTTTTGTTTATTTATGTCCTTTTTATATTCTTTTAAAAAATTTAATCCTTTTTATTTTTTTTATTTTATGTATTTTATATTCAATTTGCACATATTTATTTTTCCATGTTATTCATCTATTTGTTATCATTTTAGTCTTTTTTTAATGCATATTTATTCATGCTTTGTAAAATATTTTAGTAAAATGATTTTTTTATCTCAAAATCAAGGCAGTGTTCTTTATTTCGGGATTTGAAAAATCATGCCTTAATTTATTAGGTGCGGTTTTTTTTTCAACCGAAATAATCGAATATTTTTTTTAAATAAAATGTGAGATTTGGAATAAAAGGAATGCTCTTTATTTTTGGAAATTCAATATGTCATGCTCTAACTTATTGGACATGACTTCCTTTCTCGATGATTTTGAAGTAACGAGTCTTCCTCGAAAAGTTTGAATTTTTTAAAAAATATATCAAGCCTATCATTCATGCATTTAGGGATCGCATTTTAACTTTTGCTCAAGTTCTCAAATTGTTAACAATTATGACCTTTAAAAATTGACTAGGTACCAATCTTGGGCGTGTGAGGGTGCTAATCCTTCCTCTCACGTAACCGACTCCCGAACCTATTTTCTGGATTTCAAAGACCAATTTGTTTTTTAATAAATTAAAATGTTTTAAGGTGCTCCAATCACACCGAATAAAAAAGATTAGTGGTGACTCCGTCTTCGATTTAAAAAAAAATATTCGGGACTTTTTAAAAAAAAAAAAGGTTTAGACAGCTTGGCGACTCCACTGGGGACCAATAAGAGAGTCAAGCCATTTTTCGGTCTTTTTGCTAAAAATTTAAAAACTCGGTTTAAATCAATTTGCGATCCTTCACATTTCATTCTTCATGTGTTTCTTTGTTAATAATGTTTGTATTAATATTACTAGCATAGGATTATTCGTATTCATTTGCATTTATTATTTACACCCTTTAAGTGGAAGTGAGAAACTACTCCTTCGTGAGGTCTTCACCTCCGTGCAGGATAGTGAATCACTTTCAGGATACATCTATGCCTATGTTTTCGTGAAGTTTTCACTTTCGTGCAAACATATGGGAAATGTATCCCCTTGAACTGGACTCGTCCGTATGAGCCTATAATGGGTAAGGATTGAGGAATCTGCTAGTTCAGGTACCCTTACTTTACAACCCACACCGCATGTAATGAGCCCTAATAGCCAACCTTAAGTAGAACTGTGTCGAACCTTTAATGGTTACCCGAATAGGGTGTAAGAGATATGGTTATATTCTTGTTCTTTGTTGTAAATTACAATTTGTTTTCAAGTTATATTCCTGTATTAATCATACTTGTTTCTTTTGAATCTGTTTGCATTGCATTTTCATTTCAAAAAAAAGTGTTGATTCGTGTTTAATTACTAATAGAGAACTAGTCATAAGAAAACGGGTTCCTTGATAAGGTAGAGGACAATGTAGCCGTGCGTATGTGGTCAAAGAAAAACAACGCGAAAAGAAGTAGCCAATCGGAAGGGCATATAAATGTAACCCATAATAGTTTATAAGAACTGAAAGAAATATGAATGACGAAACGAGGCAGATGTTCTACTTCGAATATGGTGATCTGCCTTACCTACTTAAGGTTAAAGTAGATAAGCACCTTTTCCAAGCCCTAACACAGCATTGGGATCCAGCTTAGTTGCTTCACTTTTAGAAACATGGACAACGGTAGAAGAATACGCTTTGAAAAGCCTACAAGACATAGTTGATAAGGCTTACTCTAGGGGAGCGAGCATTGGCTTGCAGCCCTGATCAAGGAAAAAGGGGATAACAAGTGCATTGCTTTGAAAAGCCTGCAAGATATAGTACAGTCAGATGCAAGAAAGAATGTCGACATCTTCACCTCAAACACGTATGAGTTAGTCGTCTTCCCTATAGTGTTGGGGCACATAGAGGACGAGATTACAAATTTGTTTGACCAACTTGACAAGAGAATTACTCATGTTCTAGCAATCTTAGCCATTAAATGCTTGTCGAAGAGAGGGCAAAAAAAGGTTTATGGGTGTACAACTTTTGTTAGCCATTTTTGGAAAGTGGAAAAGGTCTCTTATCAAGTATTCTCTAAGGATTACTCTCCTTTGAAGGAATTTATGGCTACCCAAAGACGAAAAGATATCGCCAAAGAAAATTAAAAATAAATGAGGAATGACTCCAACTCTCTTAGGGGGTCAGAGATAGAGACCATGTCACAAGCAAGGATTTGACCCTAGTACGAGAAGCGACTAACCACTTGCTAGCCTTAGTCGTTCTAGACTGACGTTTTGAGCCTGAAAGCAGAGTCAAATCAGGCAAAAATTAGCTATTCTTCTTAGGAAGATTAATACTTTGAGCATTTAAGCACGACTATATGTATTTGCCTTATATGAGGAAATTTGTTTTCTAGTAAAGTTGTTCTAACAAAATTGAACTAAGAATCAATGCTTTTCTTGCATATGCATACATGCATTCATTAGCATTGCATTTCATTTCATTACATGCATTAATTTTCAAAAAATAAAAATAAAAAAATCCCTACAACAATTATGTTAAGGGGGTGTTTTCAACTCCGAACGAAAGCTGAGAGAAAATAAGATAAATCAAGATAATGGGGGAATGTAAAAAAATTTTGAGTGAATGACATATTCGAAGAAAAGAACGGAGAGTGGAACCCATCGAGAGTTCGTCCCTATGCCCTTGGAAGTGTTTTGGATAACTAGACTGTGGAGAAGCTTCTTGTAATTTTTAGGACTTTTTTAGAGAAATATTCAAAACACACTTATCATTCTGAGTCTGAGAGTAATAGGGATCCTTTTGTAAAGGGTACATGATCATTGTCTTTTATTTCAAAAATATGATGCATTGTTTTTATCCAATTTGGAAAACATCTTACAATTCTTCTCATTCAATCATACCAATTAACCATTCTTTAATTCAATTATTCTTTGGATCCCCTTTTGTCTCTATGCTGGGTCCCTTGATATCAAGCATATGAGCAATATTGCTGTTGACTTGGAAGCCTCATTTTGAGAAGGATATGTGTCCAAAAAAAAAAAAACTTCAGGGCTTCGAAGATGATCAAGAATGTAACTTGTCTTCCGACTTGCTACGGATGACCGAGCAAGACGAGAATCAAATATTACCTCACAAAGAATCAACAAAAATTGAGAGTTTGGGAAATGAAAATGAAAAAGAGATAAAAAGGTAAAAATTGAGACATGTATCTCTCAAAAAATAAAGCGAGATCTCATAGAGCTGCTTCGAGAATTCGAAAAGATCTTCGCATGGTCTTACCAAAGCATGCTAGATTTAAGGAACTGATGTCATAGGTTCCCATAAAAGAAGAATACAATCCAGTTCAAATAGAAACTTTGAAGAATGAGGCCTGACGTGTTATAAAAAATGAGGTAAAAAAAAGAAGAAAAAGAAAAAAGAAAAAGGGTCGAGAGAAAAAACAAAGGGCATCTTGAAACCCAAGGAAAAAAAAAGAAAAAAGAAAAAGAAGAAGGAAAAAGTCAAGATGAAAACCCGCAAAGGGCATCTCCTTCACCTCTTCACGTCATGGACTTTTTCTATGTGTAGCATGGACGTTATCGGGCCAATTTTGCCAAAGGTTTCCAATGAGCATAAATTCATCTTCGTGATCAATGATTACTTCACCGAGTTGGAAAAACTGCTTTCTATGCCTATGTCACAAGATTTACACACGAGAGCAAGGGTCTGCAGTCAGTTCAAAATAAAAAATCACAAATTTAGCACCATATTGCCCAAAAGTGAATAGGGGCAATGGAGGCAGTTAATAAGAATATCAAGAAGATCGAGACATACAAAGATTGGCATGAGAGGTTATCATTTTCTCTCTATGCTTATTGAACATCTATCAAGACTTTGTTAGGGCAACACCTTTCCCTCTGATTTACAGAATGGAAGCAGTCCTACCCATTAGAGTCGAATTTCCTTCCCTCCAAATTTTGTAAGAACTGATGACACAGAATGAAGCCAATTCAAATATGATCAGTTACACTTGATCAAGGAAAGGATGCTGAAAGCTATCCGACATGGTTCGATGTACTAAGAACGAATGATGCAGACTTGTGACAATAAGGTCCACCCTAGAGAATTTCATGAGGAAGCTTTGGTTTTGAAAAGGATCCTCCCTATGCAAAAGGCTTTTGAGGAAAATGAATGTCAAATTGGGAAAAGCCCCATGAGATGAAGAAAGCCTTTTCTGGAGGAGTTTTAATTCTGACCAAGATGGATGGCAAAGACCTACCTAACCCCGTGAACTCAGATTCGGTGAGGAAGAAATTTCACCAAAAAAAATAGAAAAGGAAGAAAAGGAAAGGAAAGAAAGGAAAAAAAGCAAAAAAAAAAATAAAAAAATAAAAGAAAAATGAAAGAGAAGGGAAAAAAGAAAAAGGAAAGGTCGAGGTGAAAACCCGTAAAGGGCATCTTGAAACCTAAGGAGATTTGAGTTGAAAACCTGAAAGGTGGCTCAAATTTGAATAAAAGAAAGGGGCATGAAACGATCTTCTCTCTCAAAAGTAACAAGGTGGAGAAACTTTACACATTGAGGCATCAACGAAGTACTCCAGGTTTCATGGACACATATCAAACTCAGAATGGTCCTCATCAAGTTTGCTCAGCGAAGCTCATACTTTGATATCTGGGGCACCTAACTTCATTATTTGCACACATAATATTTGGAAACTTTTGACTGATGTTTGTCATTTTTAATCTTTTCATTCATGCGAGCTTTGCCTCTAATAAAATTCAATTTTATCCACCTAACCCTATTCAAGCATGTTTGCATTGAAATAACAATTAGTGGACTAATGATTTTTAATCTTTTCATTCACATGAGCTTTGCCTCTAATAAAATTCAATTTTATCCACTTTACAACTCTTTTCAAGCATTTTTGCATTGGAATGACGGTTGGTGGTCTAAACGATATAAAAAATAAAAGGATTTCTGCATATCGCTCTGAAAATTTTTTAAATAGTACAGGGACCTGAAACAGGACCACTAGTTGAAAATAACCAAACTTGAGGATTAGAGGGGTCCTGAAGTAAATAGTTCAGTTTACGACTACCTCTTTGGGTTTCATGTCAAAAGCATCAAACTAGAAAGGAAAAATGGTGACACACCAGTGATAAAACTTGGACAAATGATAAACCATGTCAATCTAAGGATAAAGAAAATCATTTTTGAATTTGACAATCATGCCAATATAATGTATACTCATTTATTTAGGAGCATTTGATTCATTCCGATCATGGCATCCTAATAATTTGGCCTGCATAGAGGTCCATAGAAGCATATTCTACAGGTTTTATTCCCACAAAATGGTGAGATGAATCGAGGAAACGTTGAATCTTATACCTTAGATATGTGAAGGGAAAGATTAAGTTGCAATGGCGAATCTTGTACCCTAGAGTTATCGAGGGAAAGGTTGAAGCTGCAATGACAAACTTTATACCCTAAAGACATGAAGGGAAAGATTGAAGCCGTAATGGAGAACCTTGTACCCTAGAGATATGAAGGGAAAAATTGAAGCCGCAACGACGAATCTTATACCTTAAAGATGAGGAGAAGCATTTGAAGTCGCACATGCGGATCTCAAGACTGTAGAGAAGCAGATTGAAGCTGCAAAGGCAAATATCAAAGCTGTAAAAGGCTAGATTGAAGCTACAAAGGCGAATCTTACGTCCCTAAAGCTGAAGAGGAGTAGATTGAAGCCACAACGGTGAATCTTATACCTCAAAGTTATAGTGAAGTAGAATAAAACAACGAAGTTGATCTCAATGTTCCTGAGGTTACAGTGGAATGGAGTGAAGTACCAGATCCTATATCCTTGAAGTTGTAGAGGATCGGATCAAAATGAGTAACGAATCTCAATGTCCCTGAGGTTACAGTAGAATGTAACGAAGTTACAACCTCGAATCTTATACCCCTAGAGCTGTAAAGGGACAGGTTGAAACTACAGAAGCAAATCCTATACCTCTAAAGTTGTAGAGGGGCGGATTAAAACAAGTAACATACCTCAATCTCCATGAAGTTGCAGTGGAATGAAGCGAAGTTACAACCTCGAATCTTATACCTCTAAAGCTGTAGAGGGACAGATTGAAACTATAGCAGCAAATCTTATACCCCTAAAATTGTAGAGGGGCGGATTAAAACTCACAGTAGCAGACCTCGATCTCCACTAAAGTTGTAGTGTAATGGAGTGAAGTTACAAAACCAAATCCTATATCCCTGAAGTTGCAGTGGATCAGATTGAAGCTACAAAGGCGATTCCTTATCTCTCTGAAGTTGCAATAGAGTAGGATGAAGCTACAAAACCAAATCTTATACCCCTGAAGTTGCAGTGGGTCAGATTAAAGTCATGAAAGAAAATCTTTATCTCCCTGAAGTTGTAATAGAGTAGGATGAAGCTACAAAACCAAATCTTATACCCCTGAAGTTACAGTGGATCGGATTAAAGTCATGAAAGAAAATCTTTATCTCCCTGAAGTTGTAGTGGAGCAAGATGAAGCTACAACATCAAATCCTATATCCTCGAAGTTGTAGTGGATTGGATTAAGACTACATTAGCAAGTCCTATCTCCCTAAAGATATAGTGGAGCAGGATAAAGTTACAATATCGAATCCTATCTTCCTGAGGTTGCAGTGAAGCGAATACAGTGGACTAGAGTAATCAATAAACGGGTTACAAAAAAGAGAAACATCAGAGGACAAAATTCAGCAGGACCGGACGAAACTGGTCTTCTTTTGAGTCTTTGCTCCATTCCCGTTACACGACACGAGCAAAGAGGGCAACTGTACAAGCCCAATTTCGTCCAGCCCTTTACGAAACCCAATTTTATTTTTATTTATTTATTATTTTATAAATATAAATAAATAAAATATAAAATAAACACCCAAAATAAAGTTTAAGTCCAAATACAAAATTTGAAGCCTAAATACCCAATACAAAAAATACCTAAGCCCAATTTTTTGTTACAAGCCCAAATTTTAAACAAAAAAACCCTAAACTCTAACTAAAGGAAACCCTAGCTCCCTTGATGTCTCCAGTCGCCGCCCTCAATGCCACGTCAGCACATGCTGGCGTGCAAGTCTCTACTACCACTCCGCTGCCTTTGAAGCGCCCCTACCTCAGATCTACACGTAACCAAAAAATCCGAAAAAATATTGTAAAATTGTGTTATAAAAACACAAAAATAAAATATAAAAGGAGTTACTAGAAAGAAGATACGAGATTTTTTTTAGTAATCTCAAATACACGAACACAAGAGAATAAAAACAAGAGAATTCAAAAAATGTTACTGTGTTCTTATACATACATATATATATATATATATGTATATATTTTTTTTGTATTTTATTTAAATAAAACAAATCAAAAAATAAAAAGGAGAGATCTAGGGTTTAGATTTTTTTTTACCTTTTTTGCTTTTTTCTCCGTCGTTAAGGGTATTTGGGGTTTTTAAATTCAGTTTTTTTGGGAAAAATAATCTCGATTTAGATGTTTGGGGTCAAAGGGTTTAAAAGGGCCAAAAAAGGGGACTTTTGGAGTTCTTTGACCACCGTAGGTAGTGGTGACCGTCGCCTATAGTGGCTGACGGTGTAGCATGTAGAGGACCCCTAGGTCTGGTCTTAGGGAGGTTGAGAGCCAAGAGAGAAAAAAAAGAAAGGCTTGAGAGCTTTTTTTTTAATGGAGAAAAAATGATTTTTTTTGAAGTTTTTTAAACTTATATAGGGTCTTAAACGACATCGTTTTGTAGGGGCTTAAAATACCCCAAAACGATGTCATTTTGAGTTAGTACCCAAAATCCAACCCGACCAGATGGAGGATCCGCGTGTTTTTTACCAGTGGGTTATTTATGCCCCTGGTTCTTCTGCCTTTTAAGCCTCTTCGATTTGGTCATTTTTCTTTGTTTTTCTTGTTTTTTAGTTTTCCCATTAATTTTCTTGGATTTCAATTTGATCCTTTAACCGGTGGTTTTTGAAATGGAGGCATAAGCTTGGGGAAATGGAGGCATTTGGTCCCTTGTTTTTTAAAACTATTTAATATAGGTTTTTTTTAAAAAAATCTTTTAATTTTTTAAATTTGGATATTTTTTCTGTTTTGTTTTAATTTAACCCCCCTTTATTTTTTAAAGTTGACCTTAAAATTATGTTTTGTTTATTTATGTCCTTTTTATATTCTTTTAAAAAATTTAATCCTTTTAAAATTTAATCCTTTTTATTTTTTTTACTTTATG
The DNA here is from genome assembly GCA_005610355.1 of Gossypioides kirkii. NCBI lineage: Eukaryota > Viridiplantae > Streptophyta > Magnoliopsida > Malvales > Malvaceae > Gossypioides > Gossypioides kirkii. The sequence goes on along the minus strand of CP032247.1, from coordinate 38,727,105 downwards.
TATTTTATATTCAATTTGCACATATTTATTTTTCTATGTTATTCATCTATTTGTTATCATTTTAGTCTTTTTTTTAATGCATATTTATTCATGCTTTGTAAAATATTTTAGTAAAATGATTTTTTTAATCTCAAAATCAAGGCAGTCTTCCTTATTTCGAGATTTGAAAAATCGTACCTTAACTTACTAGGTGCGATTTTTTTCGAACCAAAATAATCGAATACCCTTTTTTAAATAAAACATGAGATTTGGAATAAAAGGAATGCTCGCTATTTTCGAAAATTCAATGTGTCGTGCCCTAACTTACTGGACATGACTTCCTTTCTCGATTATTTCGAAGTAACGAGTCTTCCTTGCAAAGTTCGATTTTTTTAAAAAATATATCAAGCTTATAATTCATGCATTTAGGGATCGCATTTTAATTTTGCTCAAGTTTTCAAATTGATAACAATTATGACCTTTAAAAATTGACTAGGTACCAATCTTGAGCGTGTGAGGGTGCTAATCCTTCCTCACACGTAACCGACTCCCGAACCTACTTTTTAGATTTCGAAGACCAAATTGTTTTTTTTAATAAATTAAAATGTTTTAAGGTGCTCCAATCACACCGAATACAAAAGATTGGTGTCGGCTTCATCTTCGGTTTTAAAATAAAAATTTGGGATTTTTTCAAAAAAAGGTTTCGACAACGGTCAACGGGTCAGGTCACGAGTTCAGGTCAGGTATTAGGTCACACGGGTTTGGGCTTCTGATTTTAGGGTTTGGGTTAAGGTTTAGGTTTGGTTTCAAGTTGGGCTTCACACTTGGGCCACATTATTGGGTCAAATTTTGGATTGCATTTGGTAGCCTAATTCTTCACACTTAGCCAAGGTTGGTTTTAGGGTTTACAAACCCCCCAATGGCTTACCAACGCTAGAATCTATAACAAAGGGGCGGAGCTCGCGGCGGATGGCGGTGCAAGGGGGAGATCTGTACGGCTACCATGCTGTTCTCACACACAGCGACAACAAAGGAAGGTTTGAAGTGAGGGTTTGGTTCGCGAGAGGACGACGAGTATGATGGCGACGGCGGTATGGCACACGGACGGCGAACGAGCGACTACTGGAGGAGGATCGGGAAAAGAAAAGGGATGGGGATTTGGGTGGATTTCGGCTAGGGGATGAAGCGAGCAAATGGGAGCTAAAGGGTTGGAAAAGGGAGTGAAAAAGGGTTTAAATACTAGATAAAAAGGGTAAATTGTGCATAAGGACTTAGAATAACTAGGATTTTCAATTAGCCTCAAACTTTCCCTGAAAACTCAATTTAGTCCCTATGTATCCAAATTAGACACAAAATGTTAACCGAAGTTCAAATTAGTCCTTAAATTTTTACAAAATTCCCAATTTAATCCTTAAGTTTCACTAAAATCGTAATTTAATCCTCAAATCTCAAATTTGGGTTGTTAAAATATTTGTTTTCAAAAGAGCCTTTGAACCCTTTTCTACCCGTTGTCCAACACTTACAAATTTTGATAAATGTTAGGCACAAATAAAACATCAGAAATGAGGTTTAAACTTATTTGGCTTTTTATGGCTACTGTTCTGTTCCCTCTTACTGGAATGTACTGACCATTTCCAATTCTGACTTTGGAGATAGTTGTTTTATCAAGTTCCTTGAAAAGATGTTGAAAATTTGTCACGTGGTTTGTACAACCAAATCTCAGAAGTTCTTCTACTTGCAAAGCATGTTGCAACAAACAGTTGCTCCTCTTGGTATTTCTCAGCTGCTGTGCTAGTTTCCTCTTGTTGCTGTCGCATTTGTTGCATTTCACATATGGTCTTCACCAGCCTTTTTGCAAAGGATGATTTGTTTTTTTTTTTTTTCCAATGAGGACAAGGCAGATAGGATCCATTTCTTTGGTTATTATTATCAGAGAATTCTTTACCTAGCAGTCTCGCCTTGTCTGCAACTGTCTGCAATTGATCAACATAGTCTTTAACTGCTTCAGACTCTTTCATTCTATTCATTTCAAATTCTTGAGTCAAGTTCATCACTTGGATGTTCTTGATCCTTTGATTCCCTTCATATTTTTCTTTAAGATACTTTCAGATTTTTGTAGTAGTTTCGGATTTCATTATTCTGGTGAGAATTGATTGTGAAACAACAAAAATACGCATGCCTTTGGCTTAGCCTTCCTTATCTTCTTCTCCTTGTGATTCTTCATTTATGCCACTATTGGATTTGCTGAAAGTGAAGGTATTACGTAATCATCCTCCACTGCTTCCCAAATGTCAAGACCCTGTAACGAATAGCCATCCTAACAACCTAAGTTTTATCATTTTTCTCCATTGAAGACTGGTGATGCCATTGTAAAACTTTTCTCTTCCATTTTTCACAGGTCCCTCAAGATAGCAAAAAGCTCTGATGCCGAACTGTTGGTAAAAAAGAAACACTCAGGAAACAAGAAAAATTTATATATTTTTCACTAGACACCAATTTTATTGAATGATAAAAGCTAAATGGAAAATTAAAAAAAAAAAACAAAAAATCAAATTTAAATTTTAAAAGAAATCTTGCTGCAACTGCGTATCTTTAATTGATTCCTAGCAGATTCTTAAGTATTACTTTCAAGGAAGTTTGAATGATTTATGGCATCAAATAATTTAGGGATTTTGATTGTGAAAGTGTGGGTTTGAGTTGGAATTCGATTTTAAAAAGCAATCACAAATTTTTAAAAAAATTAACCCTAAATCAAAGTTTTTCATAAAACTGACTCAAATTAAAAAGGTACCGAGATTAGGGTTGAAGCTTTATTTAGAAAATTAAATCCCAAATTTAAAAATAATACATGCATCAAATCCATAATTTGAATTAAAGTTAGCCTCATAGTTATTAGAAATTTTAAGACCATTAACAATTTAAGTTAAATAGTTCCACTAATTAATCTCCAAATTTTAGTGTCCAAAATCGAATCCCATATTGCGTAAATTATATGTAATCATTATTTAAATTTATTTTGATTTAAAATTCCATTATATGTAAATCCTATCTAAAATTATTTTAATATACGTAGGTTATGTTGGATTAATATTTTGCAATATTTAATTCCACTTATAATGATTCCAATGTAATATCTTTATTATTGTCAATCGAAATGGTTGTAATTGTACCCGGCCACATACTTTAAGATGGACTCTAAAAGAAATCCAAGGATTAAATCCCAATTTTGATTATAGTATAGAGAGTAAGGTCAAATTTGACCAAAAAGAAAGCAAACAAATACTAAATACCCAAAATCCCTTTTTATTTATAACTACAACTCAAAAGAAATATTTTTAACAAATAAAATAAATAAAATAACCCAATTATATAATGAAAATGAAATGAAATGAAACCAAACTGTGCATAGATTTCAGAAATTTTCTGAAAAAAGTGAAGAAAATGGAATTATGTGTATCTGCTTCTTGATGTTCAAGTCTCTGGTGTTGGGGATGCTGCTGGTGTTTGAGCCTTCAGTAATGGTTGGAGAGCCTTAACAACGATGCCCATGCTGGGACGGAACTCAGATTCGTACTGCACACACAATGCTGCTACAGCCGCCAACTACATTCACAATACGTAATAAGAACCCAATCCAATCGAGATTTAACTTGTATAAAGTTGTGCAGACTGGGCAAATACCTTGGCAACTCCTTTAGGAGGATACTCTCCCTTCAGGTTTGGATCCACACATTCTTTAACTTTATCTTCACTCAGTCTTGGAGTAGCCTATATCCATAAGTATATGTTTAGACTTGGTTTTACTTAAACTTGTTCATGAGTCGGATTATTCCTCCAAATTTGAAGATCTATTTGAAATTTAGAAGGATCTGAGCAAAAATATTAGACTCAAAAATGGGCTTTGAAAAAAAATTAAACTTGTTTAAAATATGTGTCGGGCTTAAGCTTGAACATGCAAAGCCCAAGCCCGATTCAACCCGTTTTCCATTTATAATACTTTATATTATGTTATTTTTATATATTATGTAATTTAAAAGACATAATAAGATAGACTTATACTAAATATATAATACTACTTTAATGTAAATATTAAAATAATGTTAAGATGATTATATAAAAATTTTCAATAAATAAAAAATATATAAAATTATTAAATATTAAAATAATATAATATAAATATTTAAAAAATTAGAAATAGTAAAGGCGGACCTAAAATGAATTTTAGTTAATATTTTATAAATATGGGCGGATTTAAACAAAATTTTAAATCTAAATTTCAGGCTGGTCGGGCTTGGGCAAGTACAAAACATGTTAATTTCATACTTAAACTCAAACCGAACCTAAACCAATCCGACTCATGAGCACCTCTAATCCTACTCAACTCAAAACAGAACAATAACCTCACCCAGGTAACAAGACTCTGCTGACCGCGAGGCATTGTGTGGTCAACCGGTTTCCTCCCAGTTAGAAGCTCTAGAAGGACAACCCCAAAGCTATAAACATCGCTCTTCTGTGTCAACTGTCCCGTCATTGCATACCTTGAAAATGGCAATAAATGAGTTACATTATCCATGTCTGATACGACGCATATTTGGACAGAGGTATATAAGTATGAATATCTAAATGTATGGGAAAAGTTCGAAAAAAAAATAGGAGTATACCCATATCGAACACATAACTGTATCCGACACTCACCCTAGAGTCCGAGTAACATAATAGTTCATTATAGCAACACAGACAATGCATTAAACATAACCTAACATATACAAGAAGTCAAGTGAACACACCAAAACAGCCAATGACAGGAAACACGATATGGAGAAGCTTAGAAAGCATGCATACTCAGGAGCATGATAGCCAAATGTCCCCAAAACTCGAGTAGAATGAAGACGAGCAGCCATGTCTGGAGACTGATTTGAGATGTTAAAATCTGCAATCTTGGCTTTGAATTCTTCAAAGATAAGCACATTACTTGATCTTACATCTCTGTGTATAACAGAGGGTTGAACCATCTCATGCAAGTACTCCAACCCCCTTGCCGCATCAATGGCAATCCTTACCCGCTGCATCCAGTCAAGCACCGGACCTGGTTGCGCCCCTTGAACTCCCTTCCTTCCTGAAATTCCGAAAAAACATAATGAGTGAAACTAATAGTCTATTTGTAGGAACTCATATATAACATGATGGCCGCACAAACCATGTAATACGTCATGTAATGACCCCATTGTTGCAAACTCATATGCAAGCACACGTATATTTCCTTCAACGCAGTAACCTTGCAACTCGATAAAATTTTCATGCTTCAATCTCGAAACCATGGAAACCTAAACAAAGAAAATCATTATAGTGGCATAGTTACAAAACACAACAACCTGAATATTCTTACCAATAAGAACATCTATATGTATAAGACCTTTCAAATTGCTTACGCACCTGGGTTAAAAACTCTACATTCGGTTCAGGCTCAGCGGAGACATCAAGCTTTTTAACAGCCACAGTTTTTCCGTCATTCAAGTTTGCATAATAAACTCTTCCATAGGAACCCTCCCCAATTAAAGCATTTGATCCGAAATTGTCAGTCTTTTCTTTCAGTTCTTCCAATGATAATGCAGGCACTTCAATAAGTGATGACGATTTTCGCTCTTCAGGTTTGATAGGAGAAACCACCTTTGAGGTTTTTTGATGTCCTGAAAGCATAGCAAAGATAACACAACCATGCATGCTAACAAGAGAAAACAAATTAAATCGAAATACGAAAATATCTTTATAAAGAACCATTGACAGAGAAATTCATATTTCAAATGCCAGATTGGAAACATGTCAAACATCTTAAAAATAATTTTCATATATAAAACAATCAAGTCAGTCTACATCAACCCCTAATTCTTGCCTAACATATAGCAATTAGTATTAAGACTTCCTATGCAAAGTAAAAAAATTAGGAGATGACCAGTGCCAACAAATATATAATATGCCTGAGTTGCATTCACTAAAGTAAACTCCTATGTTAAACCAGGATGTCATTGTCATTTATCTGATAGGGATATGTATTTGAAGGGTCATATCCCATACCTACCTCCACAAATGTGTCTAACAAGAATATTAACATCTATATTTGCAAGAAAACCGGCCCCGGCCCCGGCCTCGTAAATGATAAAATTTTGATTTAATCATATATAAGCTATTAAAATGGTGAAAAGTTAAGTAGACAATTCACACTTTACAAAAGATTCCAAACAGTAAATCAGAAATAGCAAGAAGTTAAGGTCAAAGCAACATATACCATCTGAATTATACTTGAAATGCTCGTTTTCACGCGATTGGTAATTCTCCTCTACCTGACACGAACAGCAAAGCCACCGACGCATCCTCGTTCTTTTCTTCAAAAACAGGCCGTCGGGATTTTCTAGTTGGACAAAGTAGCCAGGGGGAGGAGGTATATGTGCCTGCATAATTCCACACCACTTTCATTCTTGAAAAGAAATCCCTATGCTAAAAAAGAAGGAAAAAAGCCCTAAAAATGACACATCTAAGAGAGATTTAACATTCATCCAACCTAAAATTAATAAAAACAACAAAACATTATCATCCCTGAAATTAAATACTACCACAATTACAAAAGAAAATGATAAAAGTTTGTGAATTGAATTTCATCATTTTTATTAAATAACGATAAATGAATTAATTATGAATAATTAAGTCTCATGAGCAGCCATTAAACCTTACCACCAAGCCACCCTGATTAAACTTGTTTTCCATCCAAAGATCAAAATGCAATGAATCAAATAATAATAATAATAATAATAATAATAAATGAATCCCTCAAGTTTTGTTCTCAGTGGAAATAATAATAAATAGAAGCAAAATTAGCCGATAAACACATTAAAAAGTGAAGGTTAAAAATTTGATAAAAGAAAATTCGTCAGATAAACATGTAAAAATCAGATAAAGTTTGTAACCCAAATTAAACAATTAAATACCTGATTTCCTCTCTTTTTTTTTATTTTTCTAAATAAATAGGTTGGTAAACCATGGTTGAATTCTTTTTCATTGACATGGAAGGGAAGGAATTGTGCAAGCAGTATTGGAGATAAATAGAACCATTAATGGAAAGATTTGATTTGATTTAATTTCATTTATTTTCTTCCTGTATTTGCTTGTGATTCAAGATGTCTCTTTTTAAATATAATTTCTCTTTTTTTTTCTATAAATATTAGGTTTTCATTTTAAAAATTCGTTAGATGAATATTTCATCTATTAAATAAAATAAATAAAATCTAGTTTGTTTCTTTCGAGTTTAGCTACTTTATTGATTCACTTACTTCTATTATGTCGATATTAATCTTTATCATTGAAATTTTTGTTTTTATTTATAGTGATAAATATATGTCTCGTGATTAAAAATATTCAAGATTTTTTTGCTTATGAGTTTATTTTATATTTTAATGTTGTGATAGTTATTAGTTTTAATTTGATAGAAATTTATATCTTTTTGGGAATTAGGATGAATGTGTTCTTATTTATTAATAGATTTTTGGTTCACACAATTTGCTGCAACAAATGCTTGTCAAAAAGCATTTGTAATTAATCGAATAGGCAACTTTGATTTATTATTAGGAATCTTAGGTTCTTATTAGATAACGAGTAGTTTCGAATTTCAAGATTTGTATAAAATATTTATAACAATGATGTTCATTTTTACTTGTGATTTTATGTGCCTCTTTATTATTTGTTGGCCCAGTTAAATTTGTGCAATTCCCTCTTCATGTATGGTTACATACATGCTGTCACTATGATAGTTGCGGGATTTTTTCTTGTAGCCCGCCTTCTTTCTCTTTTTACAGTTATACATTACTTAATGAATCTAATATATTTATTTATGTAGTGTTTGAAAAGCCACCTAATAATTTTTTTTGAGTATGAAAAGCCACCTAATAATTGGATTTGTGTGTAAATACACAAGCTGATATATTTGGGTAGTCATTGTAATTGGTAGGTCTCACTGAATTGTCTTGTAATTACACCCAAATCCAATCTTAAGGGAGGGTGAGAATTGGTATAATTACACTCAAATCCAATTGCTTAATAGTTTTCCAAACACTCATACACAATGTTTTTTAAATCGGGTCGGTTATCGAACCAATCAAACCACCGGTTCATCGATCCAATCGGTTTGATCGACTCAACCATTCTAATTAAAAAATTATTAAAATTAAAAAAAAATTCAATTCAATGTTCAAAATCCCTTTTTCAGATCGGCCGATCCAATTCAAATAACATTTCTCATACATGATTTAACTTTAAAAAAAATTAGTTTTTATACAATTTGAAGTTATGAATATTATATTATAATGATGAACACATTTAAGTGCTTGGGATGATGATTATGACAAAATTTCTGAAGTTATATTATAAATCTTAAAAAATATATTATAAAAAATTATATGTATTTTATAAAATTGTAACAAAAAGTTATACTATTTAAATGCTAAAAATTCTAAAGTTCTCATTACAAAATATATTATAAAAAATAATTTACATGTTATAAAATACTCATTTATAAAAAAAGTTATGACAAAAAAATATGAATATAACTTATTTTACGTGTTCATGACATATATTATAAAAATAATATATTTATCTATAAAAATGAGATTTTTTACTCAACTAACCCCCCAAAATAAATATTTACAAGAATGATTCAACTTAAAAAACAATGACGGGAATGACCTAAAATCTACAGTATCGGGTGGTGCTGGCACCCCCATGGTCGACGTCCAACTCAATCAAGCTACCATCATTACCTGTTGATTGGATGGGGTTTAAAAAATAAATTTTTTGGTGTCGACACTACAATGGCTGACTCCCATATATATTTTTACCTCTACATTTTGAAAAATACGAGTATTCCTTGGTTAAAAAAAATATTCTTTTATTAGGTGTCAGTGTTCACGTGGCCAACACTGCCAAGAAAATTAATTTTTTTCGGAATTTCAGGTAATTTTTTTTTGGTACCGTGTTTCTAGTAGTTGAGATCGGAGTAAAAAATTATTTTTTATTTTTTGGGGAAAATAAATTTTAAAAAAAATGGTGTTGGGCTTCTATTTGTCGGCATCGATATTTTTTGAATAAAATAATTTTTTTTGTGCAGGCTTTCCATCTATCGGGACCAATGTCCGAAAAAATGATTTTTTGGGTGTTGACTATCTCGTTGTCGGCACCCAAACATGTTATATATTGAATTTTTTGTGTTTTGATTGAGTCTTTTTTTTTTTTTTTTGCTTTAATAGTTCAAGAGAAAAAAAAAGAGAAATATCAATGTTTTGTTCAGGAGGAAATAAATTTTGTTGAAGATGAATAACCAGATGTTGTTAGTTGTTCATTTCGATGGAGAAATGGTAAATACAATTGAAGAAGGTTTTGTATTTCATAGTCGCTAAAAAATAGGAATGAGATTCAATAAGTGTGTAATGTTGGCGAAAATGAAACGAAAGATCAGTGCAAAGATAGCTACCTGTTGTGGGAAGCAAATGTCAAGATTGTTTTACAAATTTCCAATTTCAACAAATCCGTTGAAGTTCTCGAATATGGAGCTTGTAGATGATGATGATATGACCACAATGATAGCAACTTATTTCCCCCCCCCCAAGATCGAGAATCTCTGATCAGTTGATTTATTTGTGGAGTTAGCATATCCCGAACCCGTTCAAATTGTCCCTCCAATAAGTCAGCTTTACGGATTTTATTTTGATCTTAATGTCTATTAGGAAGATCAGTTAGGCTATGGAGGGATATAGCAAACGCTCGAAAAGCCTAACTGCTGTGGATGTTCGTATAACAACTCAATCTTAGGTCCTCGTCTAGAGATATATCTAGAGGTGTTGGGCACCATAGTAGATGGTGATGAAGGGTCCGATAATGAATATCAGTCTCACCATGATCTTGAATAATTTAGTAACCCCAATTTGGATGAGGTCCCCAAATATATAGAAAATGAAGGCGTGATGGAGGGTCAAGATGTACACCCCCATTCTATCGAGAACATGAGAACTAGTATAGTTATACAGAATGATCCAGGGGCCCACAAGAGTCTATCATTAGTACCCCACCGATCAATAGAAGAATATACACTCGAGTAGCACAAATGGCCTTAGACTTAGTGGGACTGCTTGATAGCATTTCGAAATTTTCTTTTAACCAAGAAAATTTCAAGCTCGTTAATCTTACTTCCCCATTGTCGGGGATGCATCCAAGTAGTTAGTAGCAAAGGCCCCAATGATCATCCACTTTACTTGGCCTTGTGACCGCAAGTCCATCAATCGAGAGCTATTGTTGAACTGATACATCCTCGAGCGTTGATAGTACTAGAAAGAACATATGTTTTCTCCTTACTTACTGGTTAATTTGTCCCCATTTAGTTATCTTTAGCACATATTTTAGCATTTTCAGTTCAGTAAATTACATTTTATAAGTCAGTGGACCTTAGCCTATTTATCCTTAATTTTGTCATGTTTTGGTATTGATGTCGTTGCATGAGTATTTCCAGATTGCGCCCAAGACTGTCGCTGCACCCAACAGCTATCAAAGAAGCTTCCAATGCGGATAATAACAAAAATGTGTGACCTGTCCAGTCTGGTATAACCAACTTGTACGGACAGAGGCAACATGATTCTTATGAAAGGGCACATGTATTATTTGGAAAAATATAAATATTCACGAGGAAAAAGAAAAAGGGTGGGGTTTTTTGTGCATTATCTTCTTAAAATTATCTTTTTGAAGCTTTTCAACTATGGCGGTTTAAGTCTCTTACGGGTGAACCGATGTGAAAGGGATGCAGATCAGCTCTTGACGAGGAGCCCTGAGTGCGACACAAGAGGGAATTGAGAGATCAAGTCGAGATTGTCTAGGAATAGTATTCTCCACTTGTTTCTTTTATATTTCTTTTCTAGACGCCGGTGATTACTTTCTATTTCATGTTTGTATGGAAGTACATATGACTTTTGGGTTAAATGTTATTTTATTCAATTTTACTTCTACTGTTTAATCATTGGGTTTAAATGTTTTTAGCATGGAAATGTTATTATGGTCACTGCCACTGGAAAGTGCAGCGATAGTTTAAGCTAACAAGCATGACAACAAAAGTTGCTTGAGGATTAGAGGGATTTAATCCACTTGTTCTTAATTGTGTTCCATTGCCATCATTGGAAGGTGTGGTTAATGTGCATGTTTAAGTCTTAGATCAAATATAGAAGTTAAGCTTGGAAAGATATTCATTGTAAGTTTTTGCATCAACAATCACCTATCCTTTTATATCTTGTGAGCACTTAGTATTCTGTTGAAGATTCACTTTGGGGATCCCATTTTATCATTATCATACTTCATCTTTATTTTCAAGTTATTGCTCCGACAACTATTCTCACAATTTATCTCGTTTTTATCTATTTATTGCACCGACATTGATAGAAAAAAGACAACCATCCTCGTGGGATCGATATACGACAGACTCATATCTGTCTACTATACTTGCATCGACAATGTATGCTTGCACAATATTGCTGTGACATTAAACAATCGATCAAGTTTTGGCACCATTGTCGGGGATGACATTCTTTTGATGTTTATTTTTTTTTTGCACTTTATTTTTATTATATAATATTTAGTTGTTACTAACTTGTTTTCTTTTTGTCGCTATTTTCACATTTCATTTTAGGTGTTTTATGACCCGAAGCAATTCAGAGTTTATTACTGATTTTGATCTAGAAATTGAAAAAACCGTTCGGAGGAGACTTCAAGAACAAAGGAATATGGCTTTACCAAGAAACAATGCAACCATAACCCTGATGCAGCAACAAAATCATGATGACCCACCATTCCTACAAGACGCTCAAATACAAAAAAGGACTATATGAGATTTTGTAGTACCTGTCTTGGATGACTTACAATTGGGAGTTCTTAGATCAGCAATACAAGCTAGGAATTTTGAACTCAAGCCAGTAATGTTTCAAATGTTGAATTCTAATGGGAAATATGTTGGACTGCCACATGAAGATGCACGAGAACATCTTAAATCATTTTTATTGATTTGTGCTTCCTTGAGTCAACAAGGCGTTCCGATAATGCTTTGAAAATGCAATTATTTCCTTATTCCTTCCAGGAAGAGCTCGTACTTGGTTCCTTGGGCTACCTGTCGGCTCAATTACTTCTTGGAATGCACTAGCAACACAGTTTGTTTTGCTCTTTAACCTACCGATAATGAATGCTCGTCTCCGAAATGATATTACAACTTATCATCAGTTGAATGATGAGAATCTTCACACTACATGGGAACGTTATAAATCTTTGCTTTGACGTTGCCCTATACACGACATTTAACAGAAAACACAAATTGAGATATTCTATAATGGGCTGAATTCACAAATGAGGAATCTTGTCGACGCATCAGCCAATAGTCCTTTGCTAGATTGTACTTATAATGATGTTGTTGTAATTCATGGGAGAATTGCTCAGAATGATTATCAATATCCTATCTCTAGAGCTGCACAAGCAAAAGCTACTCCGGGAGTTGTTGAATTGGACATAGTATCTGTACTCAAAGCTTAAGTTTCTTCTTTTACAAATATGATAAAAAAAATATGCAAGAGACTAGTGACGTTGCACTTATACAAGTCGCTCAACAAGTTGATGTTCCTACCTTTTGTTGTGAGATTTACAGTGACAACCATAGCTATAAAGATTATCCATAACATGCAGAGAATGCCTTCTGTGTCAGTAACATCCGCAACAATTCTTATGACAACTCTTATAATAATTCTGCACGTAATCAATAGTCTTGGGGAACTCAGAATCATGGACAAAATGCTTTGACATTCCGATATGAGAATACATCTACTCAAGGCAATTATAATCCAAGATAAGGGAATTATAATCAATAACAGCAGAACTACAATGAGCACACTCAGATGCATCCACACCAGAATCAGAAGCAACCACAACACTCTTCAATGCAGAATCAACATGTTCAAGGACATCGACAATAATAGTACACGCAAGCTTCTCCTTCTGATCCATTAGCAGCTCTTGAGGCTTTAATGCGAGATCATATTACTCACATGAAAGCTATTATGCAAGGGAATTCATCTTCTATTCGAGCGTTAGAGGCACAATTAGGACAACTTGCTTCAAATCTGAATACCCGACCACCGGGCACACTACCTAGTGACACGAAAAATCCTAATTCGAGAGGGAAAGAACACTGCAAGGCTATCACTCTTAGGAGTGGTAAACAAATTGGCAAGCCAACTACAGACTCTATTGTAGTACCTCAAGATACTGGTAAAGTGATCCCTGGTGAGAAGGTTAAATCTGAAGAGCTTGTCAATGTACCAGACAAAGAAGTTGCACAAATTGTCACTCATATGCCTAATGTTTGACCTTTGAAACTGTCGATGCAATCAAAGGTGTCGACGCAATCTGATGTATCTTCACCTTTACCTTTTCCATAAAGATTCAGAGAGAATGAGCATGATAAGTAGTATCAGCAGTTCCCGAACACACTGAAGCAACTTCATGTCAATATTCCTTTAGTGGATGCTCTTGTGCAAATTTCTAATTATGGGAAATTTATGAAGAAGCTTTTGTCCAAGAAGAAGAAACTTAGTGATATTGAAACTATTGCACTCATAGAAGGCTGTAGTGCTGTTTTGACAAATAAGTTTCCCCCCAAAATGAAAGATCTTGGGAGCTTTACTATCCCATGTTTAATTGACAACCATTATTTGGGCAAGGCTTTATGCGACTTGAGAGCTAGCATCAACCTAATGCCATTATATACTTTCAGAAAGTTGGGAATTGGTCACATGAAACCTATTGCAGTGACATTGTAACTAGCAAATCGATCCTTGGCTCAACCTAAAGGGCAAATCAAAGATATCTTAGTTCGTGTGGATAAATTTATTTTTTCGGCTAATTTTATCATACTTGATTGCGAGGCAAACAAGGAGGTTCCCATAATCTTGGGACGACCATTTTTAGCCACTGGACAAACTCTTATTGATGTTTACAAAGGTGAACTGATCATGCGACTTAATGATGAGCACATTACCTTCAGTGTTTTCGATTTTATTCAATGCAAGGATAAAGAAGAATGTCATACTATCGATGTGCTAGATGATCTAATTAAGGAAGAATTAAATGACCAAAGCACACTACTTTCTGAGGAGTTTGTAATGACATCTGATGATGAATTCTTAGATGATTGTGATAGCATGGTTGAAGCTAATAATATTGAACTCAGGTATGGATGGCAGATTGAATCCTTAGACTTAGCCAATAGAACAACTCCAATTTTCAAGTCATCTATTAACGAAGCTCCTACTCTAGAATTGAAACCACAACCTACGCATCTTAAATATGTCTTTCTTGGTGATAACAATACTCTCCTAGTTATTGTCTCCGCCACACTAGATGTGACTCAAGAAAAGAAATTGGTTCATATTCTTAAGCAACATAAACGACCTATTGCTTGGAGTATTACCGATATTCGAGGAATTAGTCCATCTTTTTGCATGCACAAGATCAAGTTGGAAGATGAAGGCAAGCAATCGATTGAGCAACAAAGAAGATTAAACGAGAAGATGAAGGAAGTTGTTAAGAAGGAAATTAAAAAATGGCTTGATGCTGGAATTATTTACCCTATTTCTAATAGCAATTGGGTATGTCCAGCGCAATGCATACCTAAAAAGAGTGGCATTACTATGGTTAGCAATGACAAAGATGAGTTAATTCCTACACGCGTTCTTACGGGATGGTGAGTATGTATGGATTATCGCAAACTTAATCTTGCCAGAAGGAAGGACCACTTCTCACTTCCTTTCATTGACCAAATGTTGGATAGGTTTGTTGGAAGAGCCTATTATTGCTTTTTAGAAAGCTATTCTGGGTACAATCAAATTGCTATTATGCCGGAGGATCAGGAGAAAACAACTTTCACCTGCCCCTTTGGTACTTTTGCTTTTCGCCGTATGGCTTTTGGTCTTTGCAACGTATCAGCCACATTTCAAAGGTGCATGATGGTAATATTCTCGGATATGATTGAATATTCTTTAAAGGTTTTTATGGATGATTTCTTAGTCTATGGGAATGATTTTGATAATTGCGCTGACAATTTGAATAAAGTATTGAATTGATGTGAAGACACACGTATTCTTCTAAATTGAGAAAAATGCCATTTCATGGCAACTGAAGGCATTGTGTTAGGCCATCGCATCTCTAGTCAAGGCATTGAAGTAATCAAAGCTAAAGTGGAAATCATTGAGAAATTACCTCCACCGAAAAATGTGAAAGGCATTCACAGTTTTCTTGGGCATGCGGGGTTTTACCGAAGATTTATTAGAGACTTTTGAAAATTGCAAAGCCCTTATGCTCATTGCTGGAGCAGAATCGAAAATTCCTATTTAACGATGCATGTCTAGACGCATTCATTCAAATAAAAAAGCAGCTAGCAAATACACCTATTGTCATAGAACCAGATTGGTCTCAACCTTTTGAAGTTATGTTCGATGCAAGCGACTTTGTTGTGGGTGTTGTTTTAGGACAACACAAAGGAAAAATATTTCACGCCATTTATTATGCTAGCAAAACTCTTACAGAGGCTCAAATCAATTATACCACTACAAAGAAAAAATTATTGGTTGTAATCTTTGCTTTCGACAAGTTTCATTCACATCTTGTCGACGCAAAGGTTACCGTATTTACTAATCACTCGGTGTTGAGATATCTTTTTGCGAAGAAGGATGCAAAACCAAGATTCATACGCTGGATCTTATTGTTGAAAGAATTTGACATCGAGATAAAAGATCGCAAATGTTCAGAGAATTAAGTTGTAGACCATCTGTCTCAATTGGAAGTTGGTAGCAAAGATGGAAACATACTTCAAATTGTCGACGCATTCCTAGATAATAAGTTATTTGCTGTAGATGCAACCTCTTGGTATGCAGATTTGGTTAATTAACTAGTGTGTGGAAAACTCCCATTGGGTGTCACAAGCCCTAAAAAAGAAAGAGTTCTTCGTGAAGTAGCGAAGTACCATTGGAACGAGCCGTATTTATTCAAGATATGCAATGATAACATTATTCGACGTTGTGTTCCGAAAGAGGAGATGCTTTCAATCCTAAAGCACAATCATGATGCTCCTTATGAAGGTCATTTCGGTGGCTTGAGAATTGCTGCTAAAGTTCTCCAATCAGGATTCTACTAGCCTTCACTATTCAAGGACACCCATAATTTTATGAATTAATGCGATAGGTGTCAGCGTACTGGTTCTATATCCCGACATAATGAAATGTTGCAACAGTCAATTATGGAGCTTGAATTGTTCGATGTTTGGGGTATGGATTTTATAGGACCATTTCCAAGTCCATTTGGAAATCTTTATATATTAATAGCTGTTGACTACGTCTCGAAGTGGGTTGAAGCTATTGCAGTCCCAAAGGATGATGAGAAGATAGTGCTTAAATTTTTCACAAGCATATACTCACCCGCTTTGGCATACCAAAGGCATTGATTAGTGATTAGGGTACACACTTTCATTGCAACCAAGTGGCAGCCGCACTGAAGAGATATGAAGTTAATCATAGAATGACTACTACTTATCATCCGCAAACTAATGGACAAGTCGAAGTATCTAATCGACAAATTAAGAACATTCTTGAGAAGGTTGTGAACCCTTCGAGGAAAGATTGGTCTTCCAGACTAGATGATGCTTTATGGGCATTACGGATAGCATACAAAACTCTATTGGGGATGTCGCCATATTAGTTGGTTTTTGGGAAAGCATGCACTTGCCAGTTGAACTGGAGCACAAAGCAATGTGGACAATTAAGCAACTAGACATGGACTATGAAGCTGCTGAAAAGAAAAGGCTGCTGGATATCACTGAACTAGTGGAGATTAGGTGAAATGCTTATGAAAACGCTGCAATTTACAAGGAAAAAACCAAACGATGGCTTGACAGAATTATTTTGCAGCGACAGAATTGTTCAATTCTAGACTGAAATTGCACTTGGGCAAATTGTGCTCACGTTGGTTTGGACCTTTTGAAGTTGTTAAAGTATTTCCTTGTGGTGCAATCACAATTAGCGATTTACATGATGGACACAAGTTCAAAGTGAATGGACAACGGTTGAAACATTATTTTGGGAATATTGATCAAAAGTAGGCAGAGACCATTAAATTGGTTGAATGTTTTTTAATTTTTATTGAATTTATTATTATGCAAATTTATTTTATTTTGTTTTTGTTTTTGTTTTTGTTCAAGTTTGTTTTACTTCTTGTTTTTGCAGAATAATTAGGTACCATTGTCGACGCACTTGGAGTTTATTGTCAATGCAGTTCATACAATTGTACTACCACTTATGACTCATCAAGAATGAGGGCATATTAGGGATTTCAGATCCCACTGTTTGATCAAAAGTAACCTAGCTGTCTGATCTGTTTAAGCGGGCGTAATTTTCATTGGACACATTTATTCCCGCCAGCTTTATGTCCCTTCGATTATCACAAAAGTTACGCCTTTCCATCTTCTTCTTTCACTCGCTATAAACCTCCCCTCCTCTGTGCAAACTTTAACAAATACAAAGCAGCCATTTTTATTCACTTTCTTTTTCCCAAGCTCATGCCTTTATAAATTCAAACCTTCTTCACTCAAAAAAATATGGCAAGAACGAGAGGATCAGCCAAGAAAACCACCAAGTCTGTTGAAGAACACTTGTCCTCTGCAACTGTCGTTCGTGAACCAGAATCCTCCATTCCAACGTAGAAAAAGGAGCCGGTGATCTTTTTAACGAAACTGGCGAAGGACTGGTTTTAAAATAACATTTTGAAGCAAAAATTATACACACAACAGGGCATTCTCTAAGACTCGGGCAAGCAAGTCTACAAAACCATCTCCAAGCTAAAGTGAGAGACTTTCTGCACTCATCCTGGAAGCTATTCTCCTTCAATGGTATGTGAGTTTTATGCTAACCTTTATGACCATGAGTTAGAGTTCATCTTTGTTCGAGAAGGCTTAATCCCATGGGATGCTAAAAAAATCAATGAGTTGTGCAACACTAAAGTGGATGTGGATGAACATTCCGAGTTCATTGAGGATATCACAGACGATAAAAGAGACCTATTGGTGAAGGATTTATGTGTCGACGGAGCAGTGTGGACAAGTTCACATCAAAAGAATTATACGACGCACCGACGCTTTCTGACACTACAAAGCAAAATATGGTTTCATTTCGTCAACTACAAGCTAAAGCCCTCAACTCACAGCACCACAGTCACCCTCGATAGAATGTGCCTGATACATAATTGTCAAGGGCAAAAAGATTGATGTCGACGCAATAATCTACCAGGAAATTGCTGACTGTGCTACAAGGCAAACTAGAATTTTGGCTTTCCTATCTTTTGTGATGCTATTGTGCTAGCAAAAAGAAATCGTGCCTCGTGATGATGATGAAGTCTTGGAGACTAAGGGCCCGATCAATGAAGCCTCTATTAAAAGAATGACTCGTGGTAAAGATACACCGACAGTGAAGGAGGCAAAGACAAGCAAGATGAGGAAAGGCAAAGCCAAGGTAGAAATCAAGGGAACAAACCTGACTGCAGAGACATCCTTGTTGCACAAAATGAAGGATATCTAGAAGTTGGCCAATTACATTAGTAGTAATCATATTAGGCTTGTCTCTACAATAGTGGATATGGACAGATCACAAAATTTGTTCTATGCTTATACTAAGGCCTGGAACAGCTCTATTGTAGTCGTATTGAGTCAGTTGAGCACGATCCTATTCCTAGAATTTTCAGTGTTCCCACCGATCATCCAAAATTATGAACTCTCATCAGAGGCCGCTGACTTAGGGGACCGAGACAGATCGGTGGCATCCCCTCCCATTATGCACGTCTCTGATAATGAGAAAGAAGAGGAATCAAGGGACATTGAGGAGTCCATGAGATGGACTGATAGCTTGTTCGAGGGTGACTTCATTGCTGGTTAAGAGGAACCTACTATTGAGAAGAAAGTTGTTGTTGGAAAGGAGGAAGTCCTTGTTGAAGATGTGAACGAGAAGGACGAGGAAGATGATGCTGAGAAAGAATCTATTGAGAATACTGTCACTGCACTCGAGTGGGTGCAACTATTGATAATTTCGAGCGAGATGGAGCTAGATCGGCGGAAGCTGTAGAGGTAACCAGTGAGGAACACCATAGCCCATTAGCGATAGTGGTCTACACCGGACCACTCAAGGTGATCCCTTCTACACAGGAAGCAGTCGATGATGCTGAGGTAGAGCCAGAAACTAAAGAGTGATCCGAGGACCGTGCAAAGCCCAAACAAAAGAAGAGAAAATGCTCCCAAGATAAAAGCGTAAGAAGGAGGAGAAAAAGAGGAGGAAGAAGAAGCATCATGCAGCCACATCTGTGGCTGAGGAAAATTGAGTTTGTTTATTTTAAGTTTTTTTTAGCTATAGTGTTCATGCATTGCATGTAGCTATAATTTTTATTTTGTTAGTGCATATTGCCGTTGCATTTCTATTGTCCTTGCATTTTAATGTTAGTGCATTGGGGACAATGCAAACTTTAAGTTTGGGGGAATGCATATAGGGTTTAAAAATGCACCCACATTTCAAAATATTTTTTTGAGTTTAATGAAGCATGCAAGGTTTATTTGTGGTTAATGCAAATGTGTTTGAAAATTTTTGTTACATACGATGCTAATTCTTGAATCATGTGAATTATTAATGAATGAGTTGGATAAATTTGACTGAATGTTGTATGTTCAATTCTTTGATGAATGATTTAGGCTTCATTAGTAATGGATGACTAGTAGCATTCCTTGAATCTTGAATGAATTAGCCTTTTACAGCTGCTTATATATATATAGTTATAAATAAGAGACACTCCAATGTGGGTGTATTGTGAACTGTTAAAGAGGGAACACTCCAATGCAAGCTTTAGAAAACTGAATCTGTCCAAAGGCTGTCGCTACATAAGTGTGTGTCAGAGCAATTACGTACTCCCTGGAGTTTGTTGCACTCCATTGTTACTTCTCAGGAACAAGGGTACAATAATACAACGATATCCCTTATAAAAAAAGAAAAAAAAGAGGTATATATGTAACACCCAAAACCCAAAAATCATCGTTGGTTAAGGTCCGAGTGTCACTTTATTCATCAATCCCTATCATATTTTAAAATCATGTCATTTGATCTTACATAATAAAAGAAATACACCAACATGTCATTTATTATCATTTAATTATAATCACAATTCAACAAGGGCAAAAAAGTCATTTCTAAGATCTTTGGAGACTTTTACCGGTACTTGTTGGACAAGTATCGGTAGTTGTCAAGTCAGTAAACAGTTTAGGAATGGTGAAGACTTCTACCGATACAAGTGACTATTCTACTGAAACAAATCTTACTTCTACCAGTACTAAAAACTCCAGAGAGCTAAGAAGTCTAACCTTGTAACTTCTACCGATACAAGTATCCCAACTATCGATACCTTAGAAAAGCAGAACTATCGATACTTTTATTGGCACTACCAATACTATGCAAGTCAGAATGTAACCTCTCTCTTACCCTATACTTCTACCGATACATGTAAGGGATCTACCGAAACAAGTATACAGAATTCAATGAATCATGCATAAGCTCAAGTTTATCAACCAATCATCCTCTCATAACTTCATAATTTAACATGACAATGCATCAAACATAGTTTCAAGACATTTCATACATCTTATAGAGTAGGTATAACACATTGAATTAACTTAGAGACTTGTTCAACATATACCTAAAGTTCATAACATGAAAATTAAATAGCTTATACACGAAATACAAAACAGTTTCATCCTAGTACATGCCATAAAATCGGGTGATGTAAAAACTGTCGAACGAGCTCTTGGGATAGTGTGATGTCTTCAAGATGGTCCGATCTTCAAGTCGCAAAACTGGGATCTACAAAACAACAATTTCACTGGTAAGCTTCACAGCTTAATAAGTTCGCAAGGTTTATCAATTTATTGATTAACATGTTTTGGACAAAACTATAAATCAGTCGAGCCAGAACAGAATTGTACTTCAGTATTCGTTATTCGTTTTAATCCCTGTTGACCTAAATGTCATGATGCTCATTTTACTCCTTGTTGACCCAAAGGTCATTATACTCATTTTACTCCCTATTGACCCAAAGGTCATGCCTGTTACCAGTATACGATGCTAGTCTCAGCCATCGATACGGTATATTTGTTCCCTACGATGCTGCTCACACTAAGCTGATGAGAATATGCAATCAGGCATAAATCTCCGCCATCGTAGGGCCTGTAATCCATTTTTGGATTCTATTCACTTTACAATGACTCACGATGCCGTAGAGAATCCGCAAGAAATGCGGAATCTCAATCATCGGACTATTTAACTTTGGCACAAGGTCGAGAAAATTCTCATCTCATAGTTTCTTTCTTTTGCGTTCCAATCGTTGTTGCTCATTTTCTATAATCAAAGAAAGACAGTTATAAGTAGTTATTATTACGAATTTAACATTTCGAACTTACCGGACTGGATTACAATTGTGGTTAGACTCTAGGGACTACTCTACTAATTTTCCTTTTTCGTGTTCGGTGGCACGATCGTAGTCTACATCCACAAATCATTAAATTTCCCACATTAAATTACACAATCAATTCATTTAACACAATCTAGTCCTTTTTAGCAAATTATGATTTTACCCCTAACCTTTTACTTTCATTCATTTTATTCCTTGAACACGATACATGCAAAATAACATTTTCTCTCGGACAACCAATACCAGCCAAATAACCATAGGTCTCCACAAGTCCCTACACTTCAATTATTTCACACTAAATACACACAAATTCCTCTATTTAACATTTTAGTCCTTTAACCCTAATTTCATCCAAAATCACTTTACAAAAAGATCAAACCTAAGCATCAAGCATTCAAATTTATCAAAAGCTTTCAAGAACAAACATTTTCAGCAATGGCAAGTTTTAAAACATTGGACAGTTTCAGTCCTTTCTACTCAATTCACTATCTAGACATTAAAATTTCTTATTCATTTTTTATGCAATGCTAATGACATCATAAATATTAAAATAAATAAATTTTAACTCGACTCGTCGAAGTTGTGGTCCCAAAACCATTATTTCCGTCACCACTGAAAATCGAGCTATTATAATATATTTATGATCTTCATAGATACTTAGTATTGTACAATAAATGTTGTATTAGTAAATAGAATTTAGGATTTGAGGCATGATGCTGGCTTTGATGAAGTTGCAATCTTGTTCATTAATACTTATGTATTGTTGATGCAATATTCTGTCATTTCAATGTGACTCATCCATTGGGATTTTAGGTAATCCAAGTTGCTAGAATGATCATTTACCTTAGTGAATTCTTGTGTAGCCTTGCTAGTTTCTGTTTTACTTGAGGACAAGTAAAAACTCAAGTTTAGGGGTGTGATAATACTAGAAAGAACATATGTTTTCTCCCTACTTATTGGTTAATTTTTCCCCATTTAGTTATCTTTAGCACATATTTTAGCATTTTCAGTTCAATAAATTGCATTTTAGAACTCAGTGGACCTTAGCCTATTTATCTTTAATTTTGTCATGTTTTGGTACTGATGTTGCTGCATGAGTATTTCCAGATTGTGCCCAAGACTGTCGTTGCACCCGACAGCTATCAAAGAAGCTTCCAATGCTGATAAGAAAAAAAAATATGTGAGTTGTCCAGTTTGGTATAGCCAACTTGTACGGACAGAGGCAACATGATTCTTATGAAAGGACACCTGTACTATTTGGAAGAATATAAATATTCACAAGGAAAAAGAAAAAGGGTGGGGTTTTTTGTGCATTATCTTCTTCAACTTATCTTTTGAAGCTTTTCGGCTATGGCAGCTTAAGTCTCTTACGGGTGAACCAACGTGAAAGGGATGCAGATCAGCTCTTGACGAGGAGCCTTGAGTGCGACACAAGAGGGAATTGAGAGATCCAGTCGAGATTGTCTAGGAATAGTATTCTCCACTTGTTTGTTTTATATTTCTTTTCTAGACACTGATGATTACTTTCTATTTCATGTTTGTATGGAAGCACATATGACTTTTGGGTTAAATGTTATTTTATTCAATTTTACTTCTACTGTTTAATCTTTGGGTTTAAATGTTTTTAGCATGGAAATGTTATTATGGTCACTGCCACTAGAAAGTGCAGCGATAGTTTAAGCTAACAAGCATGACAACGAAAGTTGCTTGAGGATTAGAGGGATTTAATCCACTTTTTCTTAATTGTGTTCCATTGCCATCATTGGAAGGTGTGGTTAATGTGCATGTTTAAGTCTTAGATCAAATATAGAAGTTAAGCTTGGTAAGATATTCATTGTAAATTTTTGCATCAACAATCACCTATCCTTTTTTATCTTGTGAGCACTTAGTATTCTATTGAAGATTCACTTTGAGGATCCCATTTTATCATTATCATACTTCATCTTTATTTTGAAGTTATTGCTCCGACAACTATTCTCACAATTTATCTCTTTAATCTGTTTATTGCACTGACATTGATAGACAAAAGACAATCATCCTCATGGGATAGATATCCGACAAACTCACATCTGTCTACTATACTTGCATCGACAGTGTACGCTTGCACAATATTGCTATGACGTTAAGCAGTCGATCAAGCGTAATTGTGCACTCCCCACACAGAAGATTGAAAGTGTGGGTCTTGTTATACAAAAGGCAGTATATAAAAAATATAAATATAATTTAAATTTAATAATAAATTTAAAAACAAATAACAAGTATACTTTACATAGTATTTGTAGATGGATTATAAATGGAAATCCGTTGAGGCCTGTATAAACAGTCTCCATAAGATAGATTCGCCCTCTCCTCGGTGCTAAGGAATTTTTGGACGTCTATCTCTCTGGATACAACAACGATCAATAACCAAAAGCAGCACAACTTTTGCAACAGGCGAATGCTAACCAAGCCTCCTCTATCACTGAAAACAGAACTGAAATTTTAAGAGAAAATATGAAAAAAAATTTTGAGAGAGAAAAAGTGGTTGTTCTTCACTTGATATGTAAAAATGAAAAGAAGAAAGAGCTAGTTATAATGAAATTTCATGAAACAGTTACATGAAATTTAAAACAAACATAATGAGGAGAGTTACAAACCATTATGAGGAGAGTTACAAACATAATGTTTTGTAGGTTACTAACATGGTGAGTTAAAAAAAATTAAAACAAATAAAGCTATGTAATTGCCTTTGGAACACCAAAAGGGCAGTTCTGTTGAAGAGAAAAAATATTTAATGGGCTAAAAATTTTGATAGGCTCAGTAAGGCTCAATTGGTCCGGACATTTTGCGTCGCCCACATCGTGCGAGTGCATCCCTAACTCATTTTGGTTTGATTGGCACCCCCTTGAGGGAGAGCTTTGGTTTAGTCTTTTACTAACCAACATGTTGTTTTTAGCTTATAAAACCTTCCATATACCACACTTTTAACAATGTGGGATGTGAGGTTTTAAGCACCATTTTTCCTCAACAATCATTTTCATGTAGCTTACTTTGAGCTTCAATTTCTCATTCATTACTCAACCATTTTGAGCATATTATATATCGTTTTAAAGGTCTCATGGAGTAGAATATAATAATAAAACTTATTATTTAAAAACTCCAATTTTACCCATAAATAATATGCCTCAAAGTTCCCTAGTAAACATTATTTTCCAACAATTCCCCACATGAATGAAATTGAAAGATCAACGAAATTCAATGATACGGAGTGGTGATAGAGTTTACGTTAGATATTTGCATAGAATAGGTAGGCATAAACCCTTGAACCTTCCCTTGTGAAAGTATATTTACTTTACTAGCTGAGCAGTAGACACGATGTCCTTGATCTGTTCTACCTTTGGTGTAAACGATGATATACCTCACTCAAATACCTCCCTGAGAAGGTTTTTGATTCTCATGGGTATGTTCATTTGGCCGTGAACATCTCCTGGTTCTGCAAGAGTTTTAGAGAACTATGCCCCAATAGTCTCCTTGAAACGGCCCCACTTCACTCTCACATAGGTGACTTATGTTGTTCGGTTCACGGAAACTTACAATGGTCATTAAAAGCATTTGCTTAATCGTTTCCACATTTTTAATCATTGTTATCATCATAGAAATGGACTTGAGATAATAATCCCCACAGTGCTTCACAGGTTTATGCAAGCAGGTTATCCCTTTGAACCTAGTTCTTAGGATCTCCAATCAGCTAGGTAGGGTTTTCCTTCGCATAACACCTTTTATTTCCATGGGCTTTAGTCTCATTCCTTTCGATGTTTTATAGAATTGATCTCGATTTAAGCCTTTTGTTAGAGGATCTACAATGTTATCTTTTGATTTTACAAAATCAATAGAGATAATTCCATTTGAGATCATTTGTCTAACGGTATTATGTCGATGACGCATATGCCTTGACTTACCATTACATTAACAAGACACCCTCCAACATTTTCAAGTGGTTCTAAGACACTCCCACATTTACAAGTGGTTGTCTTGTCTCTTTCCTTATAAGGAACTTATTTTAGAGGTAATTAGCTGATAGAACAACTTCCCCTACATGTTTTGTAATAACTCAAAGCTTCCTATCAATGTGTTCATCATTTCCTTAGAGTCAGATTTATCCGTTCGGCTACCCCATTTGATTTAAGGAAAATATGGTGGTGTCATCAAATGATTCACCACAATCACTTATCAACTTCTTGCTTATAAAGAAAAGCTTCGTTTTTGCTCTTAAGCAAATACACGTAGCAATGTTTTGTGCTTCATTAATGAAGGTAACAAAGTATTTATTCTTTCTTCTTGTTTGAACAAACGTTAAGTCACAAGCATTGCTATGATCAAGTGATTCTGTGTTTCTTTCAATTGTTTGAAATGAAGACATCGTTAATTTTCCCCAACACATGTTTCACATTTATGAATATAATTAATGTGAATTTGTTCTAAGTTAATTAATCTTCATAAAGTACTTAATTAACAAGTACAAGCCTGCCATAAATTAAATGACTCAAACATATAAATGGAAGAAGCGATATTTTTATTCATTGTCATTACTTGTACAGAGATTACATATTCCCTTCCCACATAAAACCTATATCAGGCACACAAGTCTATATCAGGCATTTCTTTCGAAATATCATCCACAACATTAGCTTCGTTGGTTCTAACTCTTTTTGGAAGCTTACAATTAGATGACTTCTATCCCACCTTATTGCAATTGAAGCATTTCCCTTGGAATTTGGGCTTCTTGGAAACACCTCCTTTTGGTCCCAGTTTAAACCTAGCCTAAGATTGTTTCTTTTCCTTAACTTCTACCACATTTGCCTTAGCTAAATTAAGATTAGCTGCTTTGTTGAGCTTTTTGGATGCAATTCTATTGTCTTCTTCAATCCGAAGTCTGACAATTAAATCTTTCACTGTCATTTCCTTTCTTTTATGTTTCAGATAGTTCTTGAAGTCATTCCAAGTAGGGAGTAGCTTTTCGATTATGGCTGCCACCTGAAAGGATTCACTTATAACCATCCCTTCAGCAAGAATATCGTGAATGATCACTTGAAATTCCTGCGCCTGATTCACAACAACTTTAGAATCAATCATTAAAAAAAATTAAGAATTTGGCAAGTAAAAATTTCTTAGGTCCAGCATCTTCAGTTTTGTATTTATGGTCCAGTGACTCCCATAGTTCTTTAACTGTCTTCTTCACACTGTACACTTCATAGAGTGCATCAGTCAAACCGTTCAGAATGTAATTACAACATAGAAAATTAGAGTGCTTCCTTCAACAGCATTGAAGGCGGTAGCAGGATCTACCTCACCCTCTTTCACAGGAAGAGGATCATCCTTCAGAAATTTTGCCAGGTTTAACATGGTCAAATAAAACAACATCTTTTGTTGCCACGTTTTGAAATTCTCTCCAATGAATTTCGCAGGTTTTTCATTATGGTTCATAACCACCGACAATGTTTGACTCTGTCTTTGAGCCTGAGTAGGGATAATAACAGCACCAGACTGAGGACTAGTTGAATTATTGGATGTTTCAGACATTTTTCTCTTCTGAAATTCAGAAACAAAACCAATATTAGTTAATTTATGAATCTGTTAAACATCAGGAGTTTAGTTAGAAACTAAAAACCAGAAATAGAAACACCATTTTTGTTAAACGGTAGGAATTTAGTAAAACTAAAAACCCGAAACAAAAGTTTAGGCGGACTAATAGAAAACACAATAATGAACAGTGCATTAGGTAGGTTACTTTGAAAGAGAGGTGATGCACTAGGCACGCTTAAATACCAAGTCTTTCAAAAAACAAATCCTAAACATGCACTTCCAAATTGTTTTTCAATTATCCATACGTACTCGTCTTTAAGATTGTTAGACAAAATTTAGTATATAAAAAATATAAATATAATTTAATTTTAATAATAAATTTAAAAACAAATAACAAGTATACTTTACGTAGTATTTGTAGATGGATTGTAAATAGAAATCCGTTGAGGCCTGTATAAACAGTCTCCTTAAGATAGATTCGCCCTCTCCTCGGTGCTAAAGAATTTTTGGACGTTTATCTCCCAGGATACAACAACGATTAGTTACCAAAAGCAGCACAACTTTTGTAATAGGTGAAAGCTAACAAGCTTCCACTATCACCAAAAACAGAATTGGAATTTTGAGAGAAAATATGAACAAATTTTGAGAGAGAGCAAAAGTGGTTGTTATTCACTTGATATGTTAAAATGAAAAGAAGAAAGGGCTATTTATAGTAAAATTTCATGAAATAGTTACATGAAATTTAAAGCAAACATAATGCGGAGAGTTACAAACATAATGTTTTGTAGGTTACTAACATGGTGAGTTACAAAAAAAAATTAAAACAAATTAAGCTATGTAATTGCCTTTGGAACACCAAAGGACTGTTTTGTTGAAGAGGAAAAATATTTACATGGGCTAAAAATTTCGATAGGCCCAATAAGGCTTGATCGATACGGACATTTCGTGTTGCCCACATCGTGCGAGTGCACCCCTAACCCATTTTGGT
The DNA here is from genome assembly GCA_005610355.1 of Gossypioides kirkii. Lineage (NCBI taxonomy): Eukaryota > Viridiplantae > Streptophyta > Magnoliopsida > Malvales > Malvaceae > Gossypioides > Gossypioides kirkii. The sequence goes on along the minus strand of CP032247.1, from coordinate 38,698,967 downwards.
TTGATTGGGACCCCCCTGAGAGAGAGCTTTGGTTCAGTAATTTACTAACCAACATGTTGTTTTTAGCTTATAAACTCTTCTCATATACAACACTTTTAACAATGTGAGATATGAGGTTTTAAGCATAATTTTCCTCAACAATCATTTTTTTAGCTTACTTTGAGCTTCAATTTCTCATTCATTACTCAACCATTTTAAGTATATTATATATCGTTTTAAAGGTTTCATGGAATAGAATATAATAATAAAATTTATTAATTAAAAACTCCAATTTTACCCATAAATAATATGCCTCAAAGTTCCTTAGTAAACATTATTTTTCAACAGGTCTTTGGGCGCCATTGCTCAACCAGGGCAGATATTAAATTCGACCTTAACTCGAACATCTGAATGAATGCCGTTCTGCCAAACCCGACGGCATCCAATTATGGTATAATCTGATGGTTGGGAATATATCCCGAACCATGGAGTCGAGGCCTCAAGATCTGGTACTTATCCTATACACATAATAAAACTGATATTTGTTAATTTTGACAAATTTAACTTTCCCAACTAATGAATAATTGTTTTTTAAGAAACTGACTTCAAAAACATTTTAAAAAATAAATTATATGATTTTATTTAAAACTTACTCCAACCACATTTACTGGGTCATTAATCATAAGCGTTGTGTGGTAGGTAGCTCGGATAAGAGAACCCATTACAATTTCTGCGTAATTATTAATTAAATGATCAATTACCATTCAAAATAACAACAAATAATTCAAATTAAAAAACATACTAACTTACCTTAAAACTTCAATCTTAATAGAAAAAATAATTCGAAAAATAATCGATGAGTGCTGGTTGGCCAACCGTGTGCTATGGTGGTGGATGGGTGGGGGGGACCATTGACGTATATATAATGGGAAGGAAGAAGAATAATGGGGAGGAAAAAAATGGACGGATGAACAGATGCCGCATGATCATTGGGTCACATCTGCGTCAAGTGGCAACCTATGTGACCCGAGGGTCACGTGCTAACTGTTCATTTATTTATTTTTCTTTCTCTTTTGTTTATTTTTTTCCATAACATAACACTAACACAATTTTTTTATTCAATTAATATATTGATTTAATATTCAATTAATAGATTGATTTAACATTATTTAAGATTGTTTTTCGTTACTTGAATATTTGTTTAGGATTATAGTTTGACTTATAGAGAATAAAAAAATTTGGTATAAATTAATTTTTTAACTGTTTTTAAATTTTTTTAAAACACTGCATCATTATTTTTTTTATTATTCACGATTTTATATTGATTCGGTTGCGGATAAAATTTACGAACTTAGGAACAATATTTTTTTCGATTTTACATCAATTTTATATCTCGGTACAAGGTTGCCAACATGGGGGACCCCCAATTGACTTCGCCAGATTCTCTAAGTTGACAAATTTCAACAGCCATCTTAGATGGACGAGATTTCGTGACTTATTCGAGATTTTGAGAGTGATTTGAGAATGTGAGAATTTTGAGAGTGATTTGTGAAAAAAATGTAATGGGGGGTTATAGGAAAGGGAAAGGTGACTGTTAGGGGTTGGGGGCCAACGACTATTTAAGTAGTCGTTGAAAAACTAGTCGTTGAGGAAAACGCTTCCAACTGGAAGCGATTTTAACTAAGTTGGCAAAAACTCGTCCAACTAGAAGCTTTTTCTGGCAGTATGCAAAAAATGTTTATAGATTAACTTGTTTTCTTGCAAATCATAAAAAACGCTTCCAGCTAGAAGCATTTTTATAAAATCGATCTATTATTGTAATTCTTTCAAAAAATAATCTAATCTGATAGATTTTTTAAATTTTCAGCATTTATTGGTAATTTAGTTCTAAATAAATACCCTCACTTTATTGTGGGCATGTATCATATTTGAATTGCTAATTTGTAATGATAATTTAGATTTTTAATATAAAATGACATGAAAAATAATGTATGTGAATAAATTTGCTAAACTTTATATAAAAGTTTATTAAAACGCTAATTTTTTAAAATATAATATATATTTAATATGATTATGATTATTGAAAGAATATAATTAATATGAAGAAAATAAATACAAAAATAGATGACATGAAAAAATGTGAATTATTGTAATAATGTCGATTTTGTCATGTTAACATATAGAGGAGAAATTAGCAAAATTTTTAGGAGGTCGAAATTAAATACTATATTTTTACGATAATAAAAATATAATTTTATTATTTTAATAGTTTTATGTTTATAATTTATAAATGATTAAATTAAATTTTTATTTTTTTGGAGGGTCAAAATGTAATTTTTTTCATTAAACTTTTAAAGGGTCTAAATAAAAATATTTCATTTTAAGAGGATCGAGACCCTTACCAGCCCCTGAATTCGCTACTATTCATGTATTAATGTTTTTTTATACCATGTTATCTTTGTGGGTTTAAAATATTATACAATTTAATGTGTTTTTTTAATGTATGTCATGTTTGTTTATATTGTGTTTTTCATAGCTGCTATAGATACTTTATTTAAAGAATAATTTATTTTTTCATGTTATATTATGTTTAAATTTATTTCATATTTGCATAAGTTTTAATAGTGATTGAATTTAAAGAAAAATCGTATTTCATATAATTGGAAAAAACGTTAAGATGATTAAATAAAAATTTCATTAAATAAAAAATGTATAAAATTATTAAATATTAAAATAAAATAAAATAAAAAATTTTTAAAAAATTAAAAATAATATGGGTTGGCCTAAAATAAGCTTGAATTAGTTTTTTGTAAATTTGGACGGGTTTGAGCAAAATTTTAGACTCTGATTTTGGATCAAGACGGGCTTAAACACACAAAATATGTTAATATCATGCTTAGCCTCGACTCGAACCCGACCCGACCAGCCCATAAACGCCTCTAATATTATATTTTTCATAGTTATTTATATTAAATTTTTGAGAAATAAATAAAGCTTAGATATTAAAAAAGCCATTAAATTATATTATATATTTGAGACCATAATGATTCAAATTTAAGTTATTCTCGAAAAAGATGAATACCAAATGAATAGATCATAAAATTATAATACATTTTTTAATTAAATTCAACTAGTTTTTTTTAACCTAAATAAGCACCATTCTTTTAATACAAACTCATAAAAGAACCTAGTTTTAATTATTGTTATTGCTTGATGACATAGAATTTAAAATTTTAAAATTACATATAAAAGTATTTGTTTACTTGAAGAAACACATAAGTAAAGAAACAAAAGCTATAAATTTTTTTGGTGAATTATGAGGGGAGGACAAGCCCTAACAACAACACGACTAGCGCGACTTGAACTCAAGTCACACTTGGGGTAATGAACACCCTTAACCATCAGATCAACACACGTGGCTCACAAAAGCTATACATTTTGGTACCTAAAGATAACAATTTAAGAAATTAACTTTCATTAAATCAACTCGGAAACTTGGAATTAAATCACATCTATCATATCATATTTGATAAATTAAATGCAAAATTAAATAAAATCACAATTAACACTAAACTTATTCTACTAACAAAATCATGAAAAATTCAAATCTAATCATACTAACAATTAACTTTCATCAAATCAACCATAAAACTTGAATTAAACACTAAAAGTTAAAATCATTACCTTTAGATACCAAAATATATATTTTCAAATATACATACTAGATTGGACAAAAAACTAATATAAGTACCACATTAGAAAAAAAATGTCAAACTTTGGTACCAAATAGGGGTGAGCGTTTGATAACTCTTCAAAAAAAAATTATGTTGCATACTTTTGCTAGAACATTTTGTCTATTTTCAAGTAAATTTGTTATAACATTTGTAGTTTTTTATGTGTTTTTGTCATTGGAGCTGTGTTGCGCTTAAACTGGCAGAATATATATTTTACCCTTTTTGTTGTAGCAAACTACACTTGTTGGTACATGTTTCTTGATGCAAGAGAAGGTGAAGGAAGATGAGAGTACAAGACCCAATAACGAAGCACTGTTGGGGAGCGTAGCAAAACTTTGCAGCTGCTAAATGCTCTGGCAGTACCAGGCGCGCAAGATTCTGCTGAAGTAAGCCAGATCTATTTGTGGTCTGCACTAGAAGCTCTAGGAGGCTCTAAAACCACTAGAAAAGCGGATTTGACAATGTGCATTGTGTGGCCAAGCTCCTATATAAACAACATTTGGATTAAGGAAAAAGATATCAAAGATTTTATTCAAGTAAGGCTAGAGCGCTTTTGCATTAAAATACGCAAGTAAGGAAATCAGGAGAGTCACACAGCGGATTCGAGGTGTAGAGGTAGAGTTGTCAGCTGTCGTTGGGAGCGGAGCTCGATAATGTTGTAGCAAAACCACCAAAGCAAAGATATGTTACTGTGGTGAAGCAAAGCAGAATTAGGAGTACTCTTTATCTTTGAATCTGTTTGTTAAATTTATGTGAACAACGAATTTGCGCCCTTAAACTTACGAGTTAAGGGATGAATATTGCTTAAACTTTGTTTTATGTTTATGAATGAATTACCAATATCGTTCTATTAAATGTCTTCATTGATTTGTGACTTAGTTGTTGGTAATTCCACGTGCTGACAAACTTAGGAATAAGCTCTTGTTTTGCATGTGCATAATCTTGACCTACAGCGGGATGGATTTGCTGGAGCATAAGTCAATGTAATGAGCATATATTGGAAGATATGTGTAGTAACTCTAATGAGCTCCATTCATTAAAGATGAGATCAGTTTTGTTGGGAAGAAGCATGTTATAGGAATATAATGTGTGTTCACCGTTAAATGTTGCTGCATTAAACAAACACGTCATTACTTAGTCATTCTGAGATATTTTGTAGAAGTAGATATTTGTTAAGGCATTCATAGATATAGAACTTGGATTTGTAATATTCCAGATTTATTGATTGCAACCTTGTCCTGTATTGAAGATTTTGGCACTCATCTCTGCTAAGTTTGATAAGTACTTAATAGATTTGATGCTCTGCTTGGATAAATCTTGATCAACTTTATTGTTTTGCATTTTGTTATGACATGCACTTTGCAAACACACTTTATCTTGTTATCACATTTAATTTTGTATTCTTTTGCCAATAGTATTAACAAACCTTTTTGAATACCAATCTCTCTGTGGGTACGATACTTTACTTATCACTTTATTACTTGAATGTTATCTACACTTGCACATTTACGACTGCAATATTAATTTACACGCGACAAGTTTTTGGCGCCGTTGCCAGGGGAGATCGGTGTAATTCAATAAGATTTTTGTTATATTGTTGAGCTAACATTTGATTTAGTTATTTTTAATTTTTTTTGTGTTTTTATTGTAGTAGATTTTTGTAGGAATTTTATGAGAAGAAGTGGAGATAATTCACAGTTAGATCCAAAAATAGAAAGAACATTAAGAAGACGCAGAAGAGAGTTACGACAATAAGAAATGGAAAGATTGAAGGAAGGGTGAATCCTGAAGTTCCTGTTCCAGTAGTTCGTGAGCCATAGGTTGTGAATGTTCCACAAGTAATTGATGATAGAGATAGACCAATTCGAGAGCATGTAGTGCCAGTTCTTGACAATCTCGGTTCAGGTATTTTGTAGCCATAAATTGATGCTACTCATTTGACTTAAACCAGTCATGTTCCAGATGTTGCAAACTATTGGGCAGTTTGGAGGATTGCCTACGAAAGATCCAAGGATTCATTTGCGATTTTTTTGAGGTATGTGATTCTTTAAAACAACAAGGTGTTCTTGAAGATGCCTTGCGATTGAAACTATTTCCTTATTCTTTGCATGATTGTGCAAGAGCATGGTTAAATGCTTTGCCATCGGGTATGATTTCATCTTGGAATGAGTTATGCCAAAGATTTTTTCTGCTATGTAATCCGCCGAATATGAATGCAAAGTTGAGAAATGATATTACATAATTTAAGCAATTGGATGATTAAACACTTTATGAGGCATGGGAGAGATATAAAGATTTGCATAGGAAATGCCCTATGCATGGTTTTCCGCATAGGACGGAAATGGAAATTTTTATAATGGGTTGATGATTGGCCTGTAAACGTCACAGCATTTAAGTGCAAGCGGACACTCGTCGATGAAAGTATAGTTGATAGATTTGCTCTATCGGATATCAATCCCACGAGGATAGAGTTCTTGATGTTCAATTGTTGAAGGAACTAAAGTTAAAATTAGAGAAAATGCTAGTAAGGATGTCAGTGCAATTAAATCAGATCTACACCATTAAGTTAGTCAAAGTTGTCAATGCAATGATAAAAATAAAATGTCAGAGCAACTGAAAGTAAAATAAATTCTTGTTGATATTTTAAGAATTTAAATGTAGAAAAAGTAAAATGTGATCAAGTGCGAAGAATGGAGTGGATCAGTGACTTCACTAAGTAGCAACGCTAGATGTGACGACAAGGTATTTTATAAATGAACTGTCGTAGCAATAAGGTTCTAATGAAATCATACCAATAACAACTCTTTGTTTAACCAAGACTCAAGCGTTCACATTTACCCCACCTTCTAGTGTTGGCAATGCCTTGCACTTAAGAACAAGTGACTAGAATTCCTCCTAGCCTCAAGCAACTTCCGCTGACTTACTTGTTAACCTAACTTATCACCACACTTCCAGTGTCGGTAGACTGCAATTGCATTTCCGTGGTCAAAACAATTAAATCCAAGGGAAAACAGATGAGAAGAAGTGAATAGGAATCAAAATAATCTAACATTGAAAGATATTTCCATACACAATCAATTGTCAATAAGAATTCATTAGCATTAAAAGAGGGATTAACAAATAAAATGAAGCATACTATTCCTAGGCTACTAGGATTATTCCTTAACCGCTCCTCTTGTATCGCATCAAGCACTCCTCATCAAAAGTTGTCGCACACTTGCTCGATCAGCTCGCCGGACTCCAGAACCAAGCTTCAAAGCTTTAGAGAATTTGCAGAATTAATTTCTTCACCTCTTGATATCTTTTTCCTTCTTCTCTCCTCTATTTATAAGCTTTGAGAATTGTAGATCTCATCTCCTCTCAGATCCAACTCCTTTTGCAGCTGTCAAAGTTTGTTAAAATCCAGTTGTGAACTCACGCAGATCTGGTGTGTTCTTCATGAATCTACAGATTGTCGCAACATCGCTAGGCGTAATCTGTAATTTTTAATTGCTGCGACAACATGTTATTCTCCTGTGCTGGTGCTTCCAAATGTGTTTGCAGCGTGTATTCACTCATACAAAGTAGATGTTTCCATGCAGTGACATTTCTGGCTGCAATTCCAAGCTAAACTTGTGGCTGCATCTTTGAACTTTTTCTAGCATTGATCTTCCGTGATGGATCCCTGCACTGACAATTTTAGACGCACTACATATGCTGCATATGGTGACATTAGTGCACAGAAGAGATAAAAAAACGAGAATTTAAGTCACACAATATTGAGTTAGAAAATGTAAATACTAAGTATGAAATGACTATCATGCATACTAAATATAATACAAAAGGGACAGTTAATACATAAATTTAGAGAGAAAATAAGTGTCATTTCTAATGCTATCAGTTGAATGCACACACAAGAATGGTAGTTGATGAGTCAGAAAATGGTACGTTGCTGGATAAGACGTACAATGAAGCGTATGAAATATTAGAGAGGATTACGAATAATGATTATCAATATCTAACAGCAAGAATGAATTCAAGTAGAAGAAATGCTGGTACATTGGAGTTGGATGCAATTACGTCACTCACAGCACAAGTATTTTCGTTGGCTAATATATTCAAGACTATGCAGAAACCGAGTATGACTAGAGAAGTGAAAGTTACTGAAGCAAAATATGTGTGTTGTGGAGATGATCATATTTTTGAAGAATGTCCATCCAATCCTACATCTGTTTGTTACATGGGGAATTTTAATAGAGGTAATCATAATCCTTATTCTAACACATATAATGTAGGTTGGAGACAGCATCCAAATTTTAGTTGGAGCAATAATCAAGGTGCTAGTTCGAGCAATGTTGTTCGACAAAATATTAACAGAGCGCCTGGATTTGAGCCTAATTTGTCGAAGTAAAATCAACAGTAGAATGGAGGTTTGTCGTCGATATAAAAATTGTTGAAAGAATATATGTCTAAAAATGATGCAATTATTCAGAGCCAAGCTTCTTCATTGAGAGCATTGGAGAATCAAGTTGGGCAAATTGCTAATGTAATGAGTACACGTCCCTAAAGAACGTTGCCAAGTGATACTGAGAATGCGAGATTGCAAGGAAAAGAGCATTGCAAAGCCATTTCACTTACAGGTAATCAATTATTTGTTGATGATGTTTATGATAACGAAATTATTGTTACAGATGATGAAGTAAGTCCAGAGTTAGATGCTGGAGCAAGAAGTAATGTTGAAGCAAAAAGAGAGATAGAAGATGTTATGTTGGAAGTTGAAAAGGAAAGTGTTCAGAAAGAGGTTGAGTTAAGTAAAGAAGAAAAGCATGATGTTGGTGGTGTTAAGGAAAATATCAAGATAAAATCTTGCCATCAGGCAAAAGAGAAGATTGCGCCACCATTTCCGCAAAGATTTGAATAGTTGAAGCAAGATGTTCAATTTAAAAAGTTTTTGGAGGTACTAAAATAGTTGCATATTAATATCCCTCTTGTAGAAGCATTAGAGCAGATACCCAATTATGTGAAATTTATGAAAGATATTTTGTCCAAAAAGAAGAGATTGGGTGAGTTTGAGACCGTCACGCTTACTGAAGGGTGCACAGCGATATTGGTGAATAAGTTGCCACCAAAGTTAAAAGATCCAGGGAGTTTTACTATTCCTGTGCTATTGATAACAACTAAATTGGTAAAGCATTATGTGATTTAGGTACTAGTATTAATCTAATACCAATGTCAGTTTTCAGGGAACTTGGAATTGGGAGAGCAAGACCTACGACGGTGACATTACAATTAGCAAATCGCTCATTCGCACATCCGGAGGGTAAGATTGAAGATGAGTTGGTAAGAGTTGATGAATTTATTTTCCTTGCGAATTTTATAATTTTGGAGTTTGAGGTTGATAAAGAAGTCCCCATAATTTTGGGAAGACCGTTTCTAGCTACGAGTAGAGCTTTAATAGATGTGCAAAAAAGAGAATTAACTATGAGGTTAATGAGCAACAAGTTATGTTTAATGTGTTTAATGCGTTAAAGTATGCATATGATGTTGAAGAATGCCACATGATTAATGTAGAAGAGGTAGTTGTGGAAGAAAATCCAGCATGCTGTAGCAATACTGATGTTGTTACAGAAATTTGTGAAGACATTGAAGCTGAAGTTTCAGAAATTTATGATATCAAGCATTTTGTAGAAAGGACAGGAAGAAGGTTTGAATCTTTAGATTTATCTGATCTTGCTTTCAAAGTACCAAAGCCTTCTATTATTGAACCCCTGACACTTGAGTTGAAACCTTTGCCAGTTCATTTAAAGTATGCATTTTTATGTGATAACGAGACTTTGCTAGTAGTTATTTCTGCAGGTTTGGAGAAAGAGCAAGAAGAGCAACTATTGGAAGTTTTGAAAAGATTTAAGAAGGTAATAGGTTAGACGATAGCTAATATTAAAGGAATCAGTCCTGCGTTTTGCATGCACAAAATTTTATTGGAAGATTGTCATAGCAATTCAATAAAGTAGCAAAGGAGGTTGAATCCGATTATGAAAGAAGTTATCAAGAAGGAGGTAATAAAATGGCTGGATGCTGGTATAATCTACCCAATATCTGATAGTTCTTAGGTTAGTCCAGTTCAATGTGTTCCCAAAAAAAGAAGGAATTACGGTCGTACGTAATGATAATAATGAGTTGATTCCTACTAGGACTATCATAGGATGGAGAGTTTGTATGGACTATAGGAAACTCAACAAAGCTACGAGAAAAGACCATTTTCCTTTGCCGTTTATAGATCAAATGTTGGATAGACTTGTAGGTAAGGCATATTATTGTTTCCTTGATGGTTATTTAGGTTACAATCAAATTGCCATAGCACCTGAAGATCAAGAAAAGATTGTATTCACGTGTTCGTATGGAACTTCTGCTTTTAGAAGAATGCCATTTGGACTGTGCAATGCGCAGTAACTTTTCAACATTGTATGATGGCAATTTTTTCAGACATGGTGGAGAATTTTTTAGAAGTCTTTATGGATGTTTTTTCGATTTTTGGAGATACATTTGAGGATTGGTTGAAGAATTTGGAGGTTGTTCTAAAGTATTGTGAAGAAAAAAACTTGGTTTTAAATTTGGAGAAATGCCATTTTATGATTTGTAAAGGCATAATGCTTGGTCACAAAATTTCGAAGCAAGGGATAGTAGTTGACAAAGAAAAAATTGAGGTAATTGAGAAGCTTCTACCACCTTCTTCGATGAAAGGTATTCGTAGTTTTCTAGGGCATGTAGGTATTTATAGATGATTTATAAAAGATTTTTCGAAAATATCTAAGCCCTTATGTGAATTACTGCAACATGGTAAAGTTTTTGTTTTTAATGATGAATGTTTAAAAGCTTTTGAATGTTTGAAGAAATAATTAGTTGCTACGCCAATTGTAATTGCTCCTAATTGGAATTTTCCATTTGAATTAATGTGCGATGCAAGTGACTTTGTTGTAGGAGCAGTACTAGGCCAAAGAAAAGAGAAGGTGTTTCACGCAATTTATTATGCGAGCAGGACCCTTAATGATTCATAGATCAACTACACAACAACGAAGAAGGAGTTTTTGGCAGTGGTCTTCGCATTTGATAAATTTCATTCGTATTTGATTGGCACAAAAGTAACAATTTATATAGATCATGCTGCCATAAAATACTTGATAGCAAAGAAGGATGCTAAGCCACGTTTAATTCGATGGGTTTTGCTCTCGCAAGAATTTGACTTGGAGATAAAAGATAGAAAAGTTTTAGAGAATCAAGTTGCAGATCATTTATCATGTTTAGAAGTGGATATTGTTGATGGTGATGCTAGATTTATAAAAGAGGAATTTCCAAACGAGCAATTTTTTGTTGTGACAACATTGTCATAGTACGCTGATATTGTCAATTTCTTAGTTAGTGGATTATTACCCCCTGATTTAACTAACCAAAGGAAGAAAAAGTTTTTGCATGATGTTAAATTCTATTATTGGGACGAGCCATTTTTGTTTAAGAATTGTGCAGATCAAATCATAAGGCGATGTGTTCCAGATGATGAATGCCATAGCATTTTACAGCACTTCCATGATGCGCCTTACGAAGGATATTTTGAAGGACAAAGAATCACAGCGAAGTTTTGCAATTAGGTTTTTGGCTTACTTTGTTTAAAAATGCACATAATTTTTTTCATTCTTGTGATAGGTGTCAACGGACAAGTAATATTTTGAGAAGGAATGAGATGCCATTGCAAAATATTGTTGAAGTCAAATTATTTGATGTATGGGGTATGGATTTTGTGGGACCATTTCCACTATCATGGGGAAATATCTACATTTTGGTCACTGTTGACTATGTTTCAAAGTGGGTTGAGGAAGTTGCACTCCCTACTAACAATGCAAAGTCAGTGCTGAAGTTTTTGCACAAGCATATTTTTACAAGATTTGGAACGCCAGGAGCGATAATAAGCAATGAAGGTTCATGCTTCGATTGTCGTTACATCAATTATGCGTTAAAAAGGTATGGGATAAACCATAAAATTGTGACCGCATATCATTCCCAGATGAATGGACAAGCGAAGATATCGAATAAGGAGATTAAATTGATTTGAGAGAAGGTTGTTGATCCTACACGCAAAGATTGGGCATCGAGGTTAGATGAAGCTTTATGGGCGTATAGGACTGCCTTTAAAACACCTTTAGGGATGTCACCGCTTAAGCTTGTCTATGAGAAGCCTTGTCATTTGCCTATTGAGTTGGAGCATAGAGCTTTTTGGGCGATTATAAAGATAAATGTTGATTGGTTGGTTTCAGGAGAGAAAAGGATGATGGATTTGAATGAAATAGAGGAGTTTTGTTTACAGGCATATGAAAAGGCTAGGATTTATAAAGAAAAACGAAAAGATGGCATGACAAAAAGATTTTGCCTAAGCATTTTGAACCAGGTCAGCAAATTTTGCTGTTTGATTTGAAGCTCAAATTATTCCTAGGACAGTTGAAGTCTAAGTGGATAGGGCCATTTGAGGTAGCTTTTGCTTATCCACATGGTGTTGTTGATATAAAAAATGTCACGACAGGGAATGTATTTAGTCAATGTACAGCGTTTGAAGCGTTATTACAATGATCTGATGCTGCAGCAAAATTTTTCTATTACATTGCGTGATGTTAGAAGAGTTTGAAATTTATTTTATTTTTATTTCGATTCTTGTGTTAACTTTGATTTTGAATTTTTGAATTAGTTGTAGGTTAGTGAAATGAAGTTAGCCTTAGAAGTAAATGAGTACGGCGTGGGGTTTTACTGGACCAAAGAGAGGCGATTGCGTCTTTGTCATAACAAAGCTGAAATGACAGAGCAATCGGTGTAAATTTCGTACCCACGTGCCACTCGTTTTATCTAATTTTTTGTGATTTTATATGCCTTTTATTTAGCCTTTTATTTTTGTTTCCTTATATATAGCCTTTGTTTCTTTATTTGTTAGGGTTATTTTTCTTTAAACGTTTATGTTTCCTTTGAATAGTTTGCTAGTACAAAAATGAGACATAAGGGTAAGATACTGCAACAACTAATGCCCATCGTTACAAGGAAGTTCTATGATCGGAATGCAAAGGCAAAGTTCCAAGAGAACTATTTGAAGCGCCAACCACTATTGGAGAAAGGGTTCACGTTTGAACAAGAAAAATATATGGGTTTTGATGAAGACATTGCGAGGGTGATTGAAACTCATGGATGGGAAATGTTCTATTGCCATTCGGATGAGGTGTATCCAAAGCTGGTAAGGGAGTTTTATTCGCATTTAACTATTGACAGCCCATTTGTATACGTTTGGGGCATTTCGATTTTATTTGATGCAGACAAAGTAAACGATTATTATGGACTCTACGACGTAAAGGATGAGCATACGAGATTTGTGCGAGGAATTTCAAAGGAAAATCTGGAAAATGTGTTAAGAGACGTTTGTATTTCGGGGATAACCTGAGATAAATCAAAGACTGGTCGATTTACGATTGAGAAGCAATTTTTGAAGCCCGAGTGTAAAATCTGGATGAGTTTTCTGAAGACCAGATTGATGCCTATTGTGCATACAACCACTATTGGGAGAGAGTGGTTGTTGTTACATTCAATCATGATAGGGAGAAAGATTAATTTGGGGCAGATTATTCGAGATGAAGTTTATAAATGTGCCTAGAAAAACTTAGGTAATTTGATTTGTGCATTATGTTTACAAGTAGGTGTTGCTTCAGAAGAGAACGAATATATGTTTCCAAATAAAGGTGCCATCACTAAGCAGGCGGTGATGCGACAAAAGGAGGTTGTGCTTAAATCTACACCACTTAAGCAGTCATTCAATTTCGAGCCACCAGTGTTTGCGAAAGCATCATCTAGTAACCCTTTTGAACTTTCTGCTTTGGCTTGTTTGGGAAATATTGATGGAAAATATGTTGATATTATTAATCGTCTCATGAAAATTGATAAAGTTTTAAAGGATTTCCGCTGCAAAACTAAGGCCTTGTGGGGATATATGCGTAGTCATGATGATGCGATACGCCAAGCACTACAACAGAATCAAGACAAAGTCCTAAGGTTCCCAGATTTTTCGAGGATTCTCTACGATGAAATGGTAACGACGAAGTACGATACGGGCGACACTGAGATTCAGTCGGCATCTGGAAAGTAGTCTTCTGGTAAAGAGTACCATCAGGCTGAAGAGGAGGAAGAAGAAACGAAAGACCCTAAAATTGATGGCATTAATGATAGTCCTATTGTGAAGGAGAAATCTACAACACCGCCAGTAAAAAATGTGACACCCAAGAAACCTGTAACTCCAAAAGTGTTTGCTACGCCATCCAAAGGACCAGACCAAGATGCAAAATTCGATCGCTTGATTGACGAGATGAAAAAATTGGATGATGAAGATGAGAAGGAGGCTGTTACGCCATGGAAGAGGAAGATGAAAGGCAAGAAGCCTGCTAGAAAATCCCTCCGCCTCAACTAAAAAGGGTAACTTTTAATTTTGCAGCTCTAATTTATTTTTATATGCGTTTGTTTGTTTGTTTGTTTGCTTGCTTGCTTGTTCATGCATATTTTGTGTTTGCATTTCATTGTGTTCATGCATTGAGGACAATGCACACTCTAGGTTGGGGGTGTGTTGTTCCATGTAGTTGCATATAGGTATATGTTTGTTAGTATATAGTTTTGTTTTATAGGTTGTTACTGCATATCATTTGACATATTGAGATATTGCCATGAAAAAAGTTTTGTGAAAAGTTTGTGAATACGGGAAAGTACAAATATATTGTTGATGTTCGATGAGGAAATTATACCTTAAAACTTAAAATTTTTGTAGGAGTAAAGTAGGAAATTCATATTAGGAAAGTGTTGAAAATTGATTTTTGAAGATAATTTTATTTTGAAATCTTTGTGATTATTTTAAAGTAAATATTTCTTAATAAAACTTAGGTTTTCTTTAAGCTAAGTGATAAATGTGAATGTTAAGGCATAAAATGTAGAAAAGAAAAATTTTGTCACTCCAATGCTGAACTGTTCGAAGTACGTCAGTAATACTTTGTTTGCTTCATCATATTGTTGATAAGAAAAAAATATGTTTGAGTATGAGTTCTTAAAAAAAGAAAGAAAAATGTTAAAAAGAAAAGTTTTTAAAAAGAAAAATATTTTTTTAGGAACACTCCGTTATAGCAAAAAGAAGAGTAGGCTAAGGAGGTAGTTGTTTGCTCCATCCATCTTTTTAGTTGAAAACTTTAAGCTGCATGAGTGTAAATTCAGATTGTGATGTAATTGTTGGCATGACAATTAAATGTTTGCTCCACTGTAGTTTTCAAGTATAACGTTGCATGACAAGATGAATTCCTTAAGAGCAAAATAAAATGCCTAAGCAAAGAAAATTGAAAAACTTAGTTGAAGAAATAAACAAGTTTTTAGGAAATTATTTGCTTTAAAATTAATTGCATGTGAATTTAAAATTTCTTTATTCTTTAATTTGAAATTTATAAACTGAATTTTCTGGATTGTTCTACACCGCTGCTACAGAATATTGCAAGTATAAAGGTTGCTGAGAACTAAAATATATGCATATTAGAATGTGGAAGCAAAATTTTTACGAAAAATGTCAAGGCTGTAATCTCTGTGTTTTCATGCATACATGCATCAACATATTTTACTTGAGGTCAAGCAAAAGTTTTGGTATGGGGTGTGATAACTCTTGAAAAATAGTTATATTACATACTTTTGCTAGAACATTTTGCCTATTTTCAAGTAAATTTGTTATAACATTTGTAGTGTTTTTATGTGTTTTTTTGTCATTTGAGTTGTGTTGGGCTTAAACTGGCATAATATATATATATATTACCCTTTTTGTTGTAGCAAACTATGTTTGTTGGTACATGTTTCTTGATGGAAGAGAAGGTGAAGGAAGATGAGAGTACGAGGCCCAATAACGAAGCACTGTTAGGGAGCGAAAGTAGCAAAACTTTGCAGCTGCTAAACATTTTGGCAGTACCAGGTGTGCAAGATTCTGCTGAAGCAAGCTAGATCTATTTGTGGTCTACACTAGAAGCAAGAGGAGGCTCTAGAACCCCTAGAAAAGCGAATCTAACAACTTGTATTGTGTGGCCAAGCTCCTATATAAACAACATTTGGATAAAGGAAAAAGATATCAAAGATTTTATTCAAGTAAGGCTGTAGTGCTGTTACATTAGAATCCAGAATGAGGGAAATCAGGAGAGTCACACGGCGGATCCGAGATGCAGAGGTAGAGTTGTCAGCCGTCGCTGGGAATGGTGCTCAACAATGTTGTACCAAAACCACCAGAGCAAAGATATGTTGTTGTGGCGAAGCAAAGCAGAATCAGGAATGCGGGCCTAATGTTTTTTTTGGGTCTCAACAAGGAGTACTCTTTATCTTTGAATCTGTTTGTTAAATTTGTGTGAACAACGAATTTGTGCCCTTACGCTTACGAGTTAAGGGATGAATATTGCTTAAACTTTGTTTCATGTTTATGAATGAATTACCGATATCATTCTATTAAATGCCTTCATTGATTTGTGATTCAATTGTTGATAATTATACGTGCTGACAAACTTATGAATAAACTCTTGTTTTGCATGTGCATAATCTTGACCTACAACGGGATAGATTTGCTGGAGCATAAGTCAATGTAATGAGCATATATCAGAAGATATGTATAGTAACTCTAATGAGTTGCATTCATTAAGGATGAGATCAGTTTTGTTGGGAAGAAGCACGTTATAGGAATATAATGTGTGCTCACCATAAAATGTTGCTGCATTAAACAAGCACGTCATTACTTAGTCATTCTGAGATATTTTGTAGAAGTAGGTATTTGTTAAGGCATTCATAAATCTAGAACTTGGATCCGCAATATTCCAGATTTATTGATTGCAACCTTGTCCTATACTAAAGATTTTGGCACTCATCTCTGCTAAGCTTGATAAGTAATTAGTGGATTTGATGCTTTTCTTGGATAAATCTTGATCAACTTTATTGTTTTGCATTTTGTTATGGCACACATTTTGCAAACACACTTTTATCTTGTTATCACATTTAATTTTGTATTCTTTTGTCAACAGTATTAACAATTCTTTCTGAATACCAATCTCTCTGTGGGTACGATACTTTACTTATCACTTTATTACTTGAACGTTTTGTACACTTGCACATTTGCGACTGCAATATTAATTTACACGCGATAGCATTCAATCGAATCGAATGAAAAATTTTGAGTTAATCGAGTTGATGAATCCTATTTTATCATCCTAACTCGATTTGAAATTTTCTCGAATCGAGACGAGTGAGATGAAATTCAAACTGAATATATTTGTTCGAGTTAAATTTTAAAAAATAACTTTAGGTCCTTATAATTATTGTCACCCACCGTAATCAAATTTTTTCATTATAATCAATTTTTTCACCGTAATCAAATTTGTTATTAACTTTCATCACCTCATAATTTATTTATTAATCTTTTATATACGGGTTAGTTTCTTTGCTTGCTTAGTTGCTTCAATTATCTTCTGATTCTTGTTAGTATGTATTTTGAAATTAAAAAATATATTAAATATAAAAATGTGATTTTTTAATAGAATTGTTTTTAAAAATAAAATGTAAAATTGATACCAATATAATATTTTAACACGAATATTTTATGATATTATTAATAATTCAATTTTAATATAAAGATTCAATATGATTAAACAATTCAATAATATAAATAATATAAAATGTTTAATTTAATTTAATAATATAAACAATAGATAAAAATAAAATTATTATTATTTAGTTTTAGGGATTTTTTTTATATTATTTTGATTTTTAATTTGGGGTAAAGAGTGAGAAATAAAAGTTTAGCAGGAAAAATTGGGGGGAGGGATGAGTTTGGGATAGATGAGAGAAGGGATGGAAGGAGAGTAAAAGTTTTAGAGGAAAAGTGTGAAAGAGTAAAAGTTTTGAGGGTTTTTAGAGAGTAAAATCTTAGGAAAATGTAAATGGAAAGTAAAATTTTGAAGGAAAAATATTCATAAAAATTTTTTGGGGGAAATAAGTCACATCCCAAAAATCGGGGTAAAAGAATTGGGTTAGTGAAACTTAGACTAGTTACGTTCTGATTTTTGAGTTGAGGTTGTGAAATTGTATTAAGTAAGTTAAGTTGGTACAGTAGGCTAGATGTTGGGGTTGTGTATGCAAGATTTTGGGTTTGAATTTTATTCCATAAATTTTGTTAATTTGTTTAGCTCAACTCATATCTCTAGTCTTTTGGCTTAAATCTTATTTTTACGCAAATTTTAATAAAATGAGTTTACTGATTCAATGGTAAGACTTCAATTTATCTAGAAATTATGTGTTCAAATCCTGATGTGTGTAAATTTGGAAATATTTTTATTCCTTTACTTTGTGTCATGCCATGACTGTGGTTAGAATTTGAATTAAATTTAAATTCTAGAAATTTAATAGGGATCGGTTAAGTAGGATTTTATTTTATTTATTTATTTTAAAAAATATCAGTTTCCCAAATTTTCTCCGAAATTGACGTTCACTTCCCCACACCCTTTTGTGTTTCCCACTTTCTCTCCCTCTCTCACTTTTGCCGTTCCATTGTTTTTTTTTTTCCAAAAACTTCTTATTTTCGGTTTTATTCAATTTTTCTTCTGTAAGTTCCTGCTATTCTATTTTGTTATCAACTATTATTCTATCATTTTGACTGCCTTCTATTTTCAATCTGTTTTGGCGAGGATTGGTGTCATCTTGTGCTTTTAAACAATTTTGTCGGTGGGTGGTTAAAATTGTTTGCTTTGAATTTCTTTTTATTGGCATGATTTATTAGCCAAACTTTGAATAAATAAAATAAACAAATTTAAAATATATACAGTTGATGCAACAAGTCATTTAGCAGTTGAGGAGTTTGATTTGTATATATATTTTATTATATATTTGGACTATTTTATGTCACCTTTTAATGATATTGTGCAACATAATTTCGTAATATATTCGAGTATTTTCAATCAAGTAAGAAAATTTGGAAGAGGTCTAGTCGATCATTGTATCTTTTCTAAGAGATATGCAATTAAGAAGATTTTTGAATAAATATCTTTGCATTATTATTTTCCAAAATAAGAAGTTTAATTTAGGCAAAATTATAATGGTTATTTTCGATTATAATTATTTGATTTACAAAGTTACAAATGTCTAAGCAGTTGAGAGTTGTTTATGTGTTTTAAAGTGGAATTTAGGGACCTCAATTTGTTCGTGATTAGAAACAATTATGAGAGAATTTTCGTTAAAGAAATTGTTTATCAGTTGAGATTAAGTTTCAATAGCAGGTTGGTGATGAGGTATTAGCAATTTAGATTAAAGCTTTCAATTAGGGATTGATTTGGTTTGTTGAGACCAAAGTTAACGGTTGTGGCTGAACTTTTGGTTTAGATTTAGTGTATTATTACTAAATTGGTCGTTTTAAATGTCGTTTTATGTTCTGGAACCTTGTTTAATCTGTTGGTATCGAAAAACAATCAGGTGTATAACGAAAAACTCAAGAAAAAACAAGCACGCGACGCAAAGTTGAAAAGTGGGTTGTCGATGTCGCATGATCGTGTGACAGGCCATGTGAATCACACGGTTTGGGTCAATTGGGTTGTGTGGGCCTATTTTCTGAAAATTTTCACCTAGGTCTGTTTGACTCTAAAATTCGTAATTTGACCTTTTTTGGGGGTCCATTTTGCTTAAAAATGACCTTGAAATGCGAAATATGATATTTTGCTATTGTATGTAATAGGGATATTGTCTATGATTTAATCACAAGAATGTCTAAATGTAAAATTCGTATATGATTGATCTGATAATTCTGTTAGCATGTTCTGATGTGAAAAATATGTATGCCATATGTGTATTTGATGTCTATTAGTGTTGCATGTGCATTGGGGTGGAATATGATATGTGATGGAGGAAGTGTGATTCTGGCAGTATTACTGCATCTTTTGACGGTGTATCTGCAGTATCTGTTATGGCAGCTTGACTGCAATTATAGTGGCTTGACTACATATATTTGATTATGGTGGATTACCGCAACATTTTTGATTGACAACTTAGCTGCACTTATATGAGTGGCATACCAACACGATCCAGCGTGATTAGATGAATGAACTCTTGTAGTCCTATTTGGTGTGATTGGTTGGACGGAGTTGATGTGTAGCGGTTGCGGTAGGATCTATGTCTGCATCTTTTTCTGAATTTGTGTCTGCATTTATATATGCTTCTGTATTTGATTATGAAAATACATCAGATTTCGTATATGAGACTATGTTTGAATCTATATCTGAAAATGTATCTGTTTATGTATGTGTATCTCATTTGTTATTTGGAATGTGTTACAACCTGAGCTGGTATGCTCGCTCTTTGTTTGTTTTCCTCTCAAGTAATCAACAAATTTAAAGTCGGACGACGTGCGGGAGTTCGGATTGTGTTATCGGATTTTTAAATAAAATGGTTTGCGTTTTTAACTTTGTTGGGTTGTAAATCCGATTTGGACATTTGTTTTTTGTTTTTGTTCTGCTCGTGGTTTTTTTTTTTGAAGTTTTTAATGTAAAACTGCAAATCATACAACTAACAAATTAGAAGTTGGTTTTCAAAATTAAGATTTTAAAAAAAGAAATGAGAAACCCGCTGCTATATGACTTGGTGGTTTTACTGTAAAATGAGAGTATTCCAATATAAGATTTTTTAAAATATGTAAGTGTTTTGTTAAAAGTTAATATTTTTAGAATTCGCGATTTTTAAAGTTGGGATTAAGACTTTTGGGTTTTTAAGCAAACTAACGTAATTTCTCTAGATTCGGCCAAAACGTCTAGGTCGGATTTGGAGTGTTACAAAATGGGTTTTGGGTAGATGGGATGGGATGTGATACGAGTAAAAGTTTTGGGGGTAAATTGAGAAGGAGTAAAAGTTTTTGGGGAAAATTAAAAAGGTTTGGAGATTTGGGGTAAAAATGTAAAATATTATAGTTTACTATTCGGTTTGTTCGAATTATTCAAATTCGAAAACTCAACTCAATTCGAACTCAAAATTTGAAAAAAAATTCAAGTTGACTCAAATAACTCGATTAACTCAAATAACTCGAAATTTGATTTTTTTTTTTCGAATTTTTCGAGTCGAATCGAGTTTTTCTTACCCTTAATACCAAATGATATATGAAGTCTTTTTATTTTATCACAAATCTATATGAGCCGATTAAGTCTTAGCACAACTGGCATAGACATTATTGTGAATGCAAGAGGAAGTGGGTTCGAGTGCGCTGAAGCGTATTATCCTCGTATCTATGGGTTAGGGGGTTATGGATAGTTCTAGACATCGTTTAAAAAAACAGATATAATCAAAACCTATTATGAGATTATTCAAAAATAAATTCAATATAAATATCTACAATCAAATGTATCATATTAAAACTATTTTAATTTAATAAAATCTGTAATAATTTCAAATAAAAAGTTAGAACATTTTACATGTATTTTTTGTCAATTTGAATTTTATGTCACAAAAATTGTCATTTAATTTAAACTAAATACTTTTATGAGCATGTATTAAAGAATAAGGGCTTATATTAATAAAAAGAAATTATAAGGACTTCTTTTACGAACCATAAGGTCTTATATAAATAAATTATTGTAGTTTATAGACCTTTTTATATATAAACCATTAAATAATTCATGTTCTTTTCTTACATAAGGGCCTTTTTTTACTGACAATAAATGACTTAATTACCCCTACCACATTAAAAATTTCCATAACTTAGTTGTTATAAAAATTGAGGTCTTTGAGTCATAGCTTGATTTGCATGAGTATTATTGTCAATGTAAGAAGATGTGAGTCTTTTTGATACAGTGCCTAAAACTACTCATAGCCCCTATCAACCCTTAAATAGGAGGATAATGCGCTTCAATGCATTCAAACCTACGTTCTCCTGTACTGGCAACAATGCCCATACCAATCGAGTTAAGACTCAATCAACAACTTTTATTATATTTTTTAAATGATACATTTAAAGGTAAATCCACAAGTTTATTATTGAGATCTTATTTAGCAATCACTTGTCACTTAGTATCTCTATCCATCATGGCTCGAAGAAAAATTTAAAGGACAAATTCTATAATTAGCTCTTGAAATTTACTTAACTTGTAAAATTAGTCTTTATACTTTAATCATTAATTTAATAAAAATAATGTTTTAAATTTTTTAGCTTTAATAGGGTTTAATTGAGAGAATTTAAAATATTAATTACATAGGATTATTTTGCAAAACAAAGGAAATGTTTGAGTGGTTCTATGGCAAATTACTCATATTTTCGGAATTTTGGAGAGAAAGGATTATTTTGTAAAATAAGGGACTTGTGGGAGTGGCTTGATGGCAATTTCTCCAATTTTTTAAAATCAGGTGGGGGTTTTCCAACTCAAAAACAGTGTAACCTCCTCACTTCACACATAATTTTCACCCGATTTGTAAGCATTTTCTCCCGTTTTTCTTTTTCATTTTCGAAGTCACATATCAAAGATTAGATCTAATCTTTTATTCTCTCCAAATTCTCTCAAAATTCTCCAGAAAAGATTTTCAAAGTTGAGAAAAACTCATCCGAGTTCTTCAAAGATCTTGACCCGATCTTCAATATTGGTGATTCCAGAACAATTGAAGGTATTTTCTCAACTCAAAATTCACTCTAAGGTTGTTTTTAATCATTATTTTTTTATCTAAATTGATTAAAATGGTTTTGCAAAATTTGGTCTCTTAGCTCTTGAACATGAGATTCATCAATGAAGAATTCATGGTTTTGAGTTGGATTCCAAGTTTAAATGGATATCTAAGCTCAAATTTATTAAGAGGTTTTTTATCAAAAAATAAAAGATCAAACTCGTTTGGTTGATCAATTTTGACAAATTCATTTTTAACTAAGAACATGAGTTGATTTTTCGTAAAATTATGAAATAGTTTGTTTGATGAAAATGATGCTTAGGTTTTGTGTTGCAAGATTAGAAATGATGTTTAGAAATGGTTTTTGGTGAAGAGAAGGTCATTTAGTGGTTGAAATTTGTGTTTATGCTAGATCGTGAGTTTCCGATAAGGAAGATTGGAGAGGCGTTTCAGATCTGTGTGGTTTATGATTTTTCAATTGTAACCCCCTTTATCCAGCTTAGAAGATATGACTGGATCTAGAGGGTCATTGTTGTAATTTCACCATCAAGAAAACCATTTAAAATAAATATATAATTAAATTTAATTTAAACTAACACTAATACAAAACAATTTCCATTTTCATAAAGAATCTCAAAAGTTTATAATTTTAAATATGAAATATTTATTAAAATAAATTGAATAAAACTTATGAACACGAGTAAAAAGTTTAACCAAAATATCCAAATCTCAAGTTTAAATTTGCTCCACAATCCCAAATATTTGATAACAAAATAATCCGAACAATGAAATAAAAATATAAAAAAAGACGTGAGATCCTCCGAGTACCAAGTCACCTAAATCCGAGTATAATTGAAAGGGAAACTGAGGGCGGATGAGCTAAAAAGCTGATCGTGCTATGAACGCCACAGCAAATATGTGCAAGCATACACTGTCGATGCAAGTATAATAGATAGATGAAAATATATCGGATACATTTGCCACAAGGATTGCTGCTTATGTTTATAATTATCGATGCAAAGAAAGTTAAAACTAAAGTGATTGTGATGAATAATGTCAGAGTAAATTAATAAAAAAATGCAATAAAGATTTGAGAATAATTTGTCGAAGCAATTTAAGAAAATTTGAGAAGTAAAAACAATAATAATGAGATGGGGTCCCTTGACTTGAAAAGTTGGCAAACAGGATAGATAATTTGTCGCTGCAATTAAGCTCAATGAAATCTTAACAACCTCGACTTCCCTGTCTACCAAAGACTTAAATACTCACACAAACCACACCTTCCAGTGCTGGCAATGCAAAATATTCAAGAACAAGTGGACAGAATTCCTTCGATCCTTAAGCAACTTCCGTTGACTTGCTTTTTAACTTAATTTATCGTTGCACTTTCCAGTAACAATGACTGCAATTATACTTCCGTGGTGAAGAAATTAAGTTCAAAGATAAACGATGAAGGAAAGATTGAATAGATATCATACTTGATCTAAAATTAAATTGTACTTCCAAACAAATTCAATTAATCAAAATTCATCAGTGTTTAAAGAGAGAATAAAAGAATGAATTGAAGCATCCTATTCCTAGTCTACTAGAACCATTCCCTTACACTTCTCTTGTGTCGCAATTAGGAATGCTCCTCGTTAGAAGCATATTTGCCTTCTCGTCACATTCAAGTTGCCCTCAATGAAGTTAAGCTGCCATGGAAGCAAGCTTAAGAAAATGTTGAAGAGAAAGATTTTTTATTCGTCAAAAATATGGAAGATGAAGCTTGAAGAAGATCCTCTCTCATCAGTATTTATCCACCACTACCAAGTACAAGTATCCTCCCTTTCAGATCCAACTTCCTTCAACTGTACAAGTTGGTTATACTAGCTATACACTCACGCAGATCTAGTGTGTTCATCAGATAGTTGTCGGCTGCAACGACATTTCTGGGCATAAATTTAGATTCTATTTTGATGCAACAACCCTAGATACCTTCATGCATTGATCTTTCAGGATAGATTCCTACACTGACATCTTTGGATGCAACATTGAACAACTAATTGTGGTGAAATAGTAGCAAAAACAGGATAAAATTAAAGAAAATTAAATCGAGCATCACTGAGTTAGAAAATGCAATCACTAAGTTAAAAATGCTAAAAAATGATAAAATAGGAACAAATTATACCCTAAGTAAGGAGAAATCTATGATCTTTTCTAATGTTATCACACCCCTAAACTTGAATTTTTACTTGTCCTCAAGTAAACAAAAGCTAGCAAAGTCATAGCAAAAAGTTTTGTCAAAGCAATAGCCATTCTAGTAACTTGAATCTTATGAAATCCTAATGTATGAATTACACTCACATGACAGAATATTACGCCGACAATTTATAGGTATGAATAATCAGAACTGCAACTTCATCAATGTTAATATCATGCTTTAAATCTTAAGATCTTTCTACCAACATAGCATTTATTATATATATTTTTTTTATGTGACTGAGGGATGTCATTGCATTACTATACCCTTGTTCCTAGGAAGTAATGATGAGGTGCAACAAACCCCCAGAAATATGTAATTGTGCCGACACACACTATTGTAGTGACAGCCTTTGGCTAGATTACTTTTTCTAACACTTGGATTAGAGTGTTCCCCTTGACAGTTCGCAATACACCCACATTGGAGTGTCTTTTATTTATAACTATACTTATATACAAGTAGTTGTAAATGGAAAATTTATTCAAGATTCAAATAACGATACTACTCATTCATTACTAATGCAATCTTAACCATTCATCCAAAAATAGAGACACAACATTCAATCACATTTATCCAACTCATTCATTAGCTTCTCACGTGATTCTAGAATTAAGCATCGAATGAAAAAATTACAATCACATTTCCCATAATATTGCATGCTTTCATTAAATTCAAAAGGACAAATTTTTTTTTTCAAATGTGGGTGCAATTGCATTTCCAATCCATATATATTCCCCAGACTTAAAGTCTGCATTGTCCCCAATGCACTAACATTAATGTACAAAATTATATATATATATATATATATATATGGAAATGCAATGACAAATGAAGATGCAGTGACTATAAAAAATGCAGGGACAAAAGAAATGTGATGACAATGATATTACAACTACATAATATGCATGAAATCTAACTAAGTGCTGAAAAATAAAAACTAACTCAGTGTGTTGCAGTCAAAGATGTGGTTACATGGGTTTTCTTCTTTTTCTTCCTACGTTCCTCCTTGCGTTTCTTTTGATAAGGAGATTTTCAAGCGTCGACAAAAGTAAAAACTTTATTCCTGCAAAAGACTAATAAACAGAACTGAAAAATAAATAAAACAACTAAAAGTAAATAACACAAATGTAACGAAAAGTTAGAAAAATGTGACCAGGTTAATGGTCTCTTTCTGATTGTGATCATCTGGACTGAGGTAGTGCTTTAACCGTTGCCCATTCACTTTAAATTGGTGCCCATCATTGAGGTCTTTAATTATGACCGCACCATGAGGAAATGCCTCAACAACCTCGAATGGACCAGACCATCTTGAGCGCAATTTACCTGGATGCAGTTTTAGTCGTGAATTAAATAAAAGCACCAGCTGACCTGCAGTAAATTGTCGCTGCAAAATAATATTGTCATGCCATCTCTTGGTTTTTTCCTTATATATTGCAGCATTCTCATATTCATTGCGTCGAATCTCCTCTAACTCAGTAATGTCTAACAACCTCTTTTGTCCAGCAGCATCATAATCCATGTTCATTTGCTTAATTGCCCACATGGCTTTATATTAAAGTTCCACGAGCAAGTGACATTATTTACCAAACACCAGTTGATACGGTGACATTCCCAATGACATTTTATATGCTCTGCAAAGCGCCTACAATACGTCATTAAGCCTTGAAGACCAATCCCTCCTCGATGGGTTCACCACTTTTTAAAGGATATTCTTAATTTGGCAATTGGAAACTTTAGTTTGGCCATTTGTTTGTGGATGATATGTAGTCGCCATTCGATGCTTAACATCATAACGCTTCAATGCGACTGCAACTTGATTTTAATTGAAGTTAGTGCCTTGATCACTAATTAATGCTTTAGGTGTGCCGAAACGAGTGAGTATGTGTGTGTGGAAAAATTTTAGCACTGTCCTAGCATCGTCTTTTGGAATAGCAATTGCTTCCACCCACTTGGACACATAATCTACATCGACTAGGATGTAAGAATTTCCAAAATAACTTGAAAATGGCCCCATGAAATCCATACCCCAGACATCAAAGAGCTCAACCTCCATACTAGGCTGTTGCAGCATCTCATTGCGTCGAGATATCGATCCAGTGCGCTTACATTTGTCACATTGTTGTACAAAATGACCTTCATATGGAGCACCATGGCAATGCTTCAGTATAGGAAGCATTTCTTCTTCTGGAACGCAGCGTCGAATAATATTGTCGTTGCATACCTTGAATAGGTATGGCTCATTCCAGTAGTATTTTACAATGCCGCGAAGAAATCTTTCCTTTTTGTGGCTTGTTGCACTCAATGGTAATCTTCCACACACCAAGTAGTTTACGACATTCGCATACCATGAGGATATGTCGATAACAAAAAGTTTCTCATCCGGAAATGCGTCGACAATTTGTGATGTATTTCCATCTTCACTTCCTACTTCTAGATGAGATAAGTGATCTGCTACTTGGTTCTCTGATCCTTTGCGATCCTTAATCTTAATGTCAAATTCTTGTAATAACAGGATCCAGTGAATCAATCTTGATTTGACATCTTTTTTATCAAAGAGGTACCTTAATGCAGAATGATCAGTATAAACTGTAACTTTTACGTTGACAAGATATGCACAAAATTTGTCGAAACCAAAAACTACTGCCAACAGCTCCTTTTCTGTGGTTGTATAATTGATCTGCGCTTCAATAAGAGTTTTGCTAGCATAATTTATTGCATGAAATACTTTTTCTTTGCATTGACCTAGCACGACACCCACTGCATAATCACTCGCATCACATAAAAACTCAAATGGTTGTGACTAGTTTGGTGCAACGATAATAGGTGTCTTCTCAATGCGTCCAAACATGCAGCATCAAACAAAAAATTTTTTATTTTTCTCCAACAAGGAGCAGAGAGGTTTTGCAATCTTAGAAAAATCTCGGATGAATCGTCAATAGAAGCTCGCATGGCCTAGAAAACTCCTAATACCTTTTACATTGGTGAGCGGGGCTAACTTCTCAATGATCTCAACTTTTGCTTTGTCCACTTCAATGCCCTGACAAGAGATACAATGACCAAGGACAATGCCTTCTATTGCCATGAAGTGACATTTCTCCCAATTCAACACTAGATTTGTGTCCTCACATCGCTTTAAAACTCTGGCTAAATTGTCAGCGCATTTATAAAAAGTATTACCATAGACAGAAAAATCATCCAAAAATACCTCCAATGAGTCTTCAATCATATCTGAGAAAATTTCCATCATGCATCTTTACAATGCAACCGGTGCATTGGATAGACCAAATGGCATTCGACGGAAGGCAAAGGTACCAAAAGGACAATGAAAGTCGTCTTTACTTAGTCCTCCGACGTAATTGCTATCTGATTGTAGCCAGAGTAGCCATCGAGAAAACAATAATAGGCTTTACCAGCAAGCCTGTCTAGCATTTGATCAATTAAGGGCAGTGGAAAATGATCCTTCTTTGTGGCTGCATTCAAACGGCGATAGTCCATGCATGCTCGCCAGCCTGTAGGAATGCGAGTAGAGATTAATTCATCTTTGTCATTACTTATCATTGTGATACCACTCTTCTTTAGGACACATTGGACTGGGCTCACCCACGTACTATCAGAAATTAGGTAAATGATGCCTGCATCCAACCACTTAATGATCTCTTTTTTAACAACTTCATTTTTTCATTTACTCTTCTTTACTGTTCATTGAACTACTTTCGCTCGTCTTCCAACCGGATCTTGTGCATGCAGAAAGAGGGGCTAATGCTCTAATATCTATAATACTCCAGGCAATAGCGCACTTGTGTTGCTTCAGTATTTGGACTAATTTTTCGTCCTGATTTGCGCTGAGAGTTGCAAAGACGATTACTAGCAGGATGTCATTCTCACCAACGAAAACATACTTCAAATGGGTATGCAACAATTTTAACTCCAAGGTAAGAGCTTCTTCAATAGATGGCTTAAATACAAGAGTCGTTCTATTGGTCAAATTTAGAGATTGCATCTGCCATCCGCGCCTAAGCTCAACATTATTTGCTTCAACCTTGTAGTCACAATCACTTAGAAAATCTTCTTCAGTTGTCACCGCAAATTCTTCAGGGACTGTTGTGCTACGCTTATTAAATTATTTCTCTATTAATTCGTCCAACATATCGATGTGGTGACATTCCTCTTTATTTCTGCAAGGAATTGCTTCGAAAACACTAAAGGTGACATGTTCATTATTATGTCGCATTATTAATTTACCTTTGAACACGTCGATAAGAGTGTGGCCAGTGGCAAGAAATGGGCGTCCCAAGATTATGGGTACCTTTTTATCATCCTCACAATTAAGGATAATAAAATCCGCTGGAAACACATACTTATCTACTTGAACTAGAACATCTTTAACTTTCCCTTCAGGTTGCGCTAATGATCTATTCGCCAACTGCAATGTCACTGTAGTGGGCTTCATGTGACCAATCCCCAATTTTCAAAATGTTGATAATGACATGAGATTGATACTTGCTCCTAAATCACAAAGAGCTTTTCCCAAGTAATGATTTCCAACGGAACATGGAATTGTAAAACTGCTAGGATCCTTCATCTTTGGTGGCAATTTATTTGTCAAGACTGCACTGCATCCCTCTGTGAGCGCAATTGTCTCAATATCAGTTAACTTATTTTTCTTGGATAGGAGCTCCTTCATGAATTTCCCATAGCTAGGCATCTGTATGAGAGCATCCACAAGAAGTATGTTGACATGAAATTATTTCAATAGGTCAAAAACTTTTGATATTCTCTATCATTTTCCTTCTTCTTAAATCTTTGTCGAAATGGAAAAGGTATTGATACGTCAGGTTGTCGAGACATAATCGGTTACGTCGATATCGGTAATTGTGTCAAAAATTTTGTTGGTCTAATGATAGGCATGGGAGTAACAACTGGTGGCTCCTCTTTATTTGGTTTGTCTATTTCTTCTCCAAATACAACTGTTTCTTCTTGATCTGCTTCACTTGCGTCAACAGGTGTTGTATTAGAGCTGCTAATTGGTTCGACAGTTTGCTTTCCACTCTTAAGAGTAATAGCTTTGCAATACTTCTTCCCCTTTTGATTTAGATTCTCAGTGTCACTGGGTAAAGCAATCGATGGTCTTGTGCTCATTTTTGAAGCTAGTTGTCCTACTTGTGCTTCCAATGCACGTATGGAAGAGGAATTTCCTTGTACAATAACTTTTGTTCTCGTGATATGTTTACGTATCAAGGTTTCAAAGGCTGTTAATGGATCAGTTCATGGTTGGGAATACTATTGTTGCTATTGTTATCCTTGCATATGCAAATTTGACATTGAAGATTGTTATGACTGCACGCGATGCAACTGATCTTGATGTACATGCATTTGAGGATTTTGGTTAAAATTTTACTGCTGCTAATTATAATTTCCTTGTCAAAAATTTCCTTGGCTCGAGGAATTGCCATATCTAAATGTGGCTGCATTTTGATTCCCCCAAGGCTATTGGTTTCGAGCTGAGCTATTGTAGGAGTTACTATAAGAATTCCCTCTGATATTATTAACATAAAACACATTCTCTGCATGCTATGGACAATCTTCATAGCTATGATTGTTGCTACAAATTTCAAAACAAAATGTCGGGACATCCATTTGTTGACCAACTTGGATTGGAGCAACTTTACTTGTCCTCTTCATGTTCTTTATCATATTTGCTAACGAAGATACCTGTGCACTCAAAGCTGATATAGCGTCTAACTTGATAACTCTAGGATTTGTTTTGAGTTGAACAACTCAAGAGATTGGATATTAGTAGTTAGTCTGAGCGATCCTCTCTAAAATTCTCGTAGATTCACCATAGGTGCAATCCAACAAAGGACCATTCGCAGAAGCATCAACAAGATTTCTTGTCTGTGCATTCAATCGATTGTAAAAGATTTCGATCTGCGTTTCCTGTTGAACTCCATGCATGGGACAGCGTCGAAGCAAGGACTTGTAGCGCTCCCATGTTGTATGCAGATTCTCGTCATCAAGCTGACGATATGCATTGATATAATTTCTGAGCTTAGCATTCATTGTCGGTGGATTGAAACGTAAAACAAACTAAGTTGCGAGTGCATTCCAAGACATAATCAATCTAGCAAGTAATCCAAGGAACCAAGTTCGAGCCCATCCTTGTAATTAGTAAGGAAATAATTACATTCACAAGGACTGACTAAAAGAAGCACAAATTAGTAGAAAAGATTTAATATGCTCTCTCGCATCTTCATGTGGCAATTCAGCATACTACCAATTAGAATTTAACATTTGGAACATGAATGGTTTTAGCTCAAAATTTCCAGCTTGAATTGCTAGTCGAACAACACCGGGCTGCAAATCATCCAAAACTGGAATAACAAAATCTCGGATGGTTTGATTTTGCATTTGATCTTCTTGTGGTGGCTGTGGATTATTGATAACTTGTGGCTGTATTAGAAGATTCTGAGGTGACAACGATGGTATTTCAATATTGATTCCTGGCAAAGCCATGTTTCTCTGTATTTGTCACCCCTTTCTAATGGTTCGATCGATCTCCGGATCTAAGTCAACAATATTTTCAGGATTTCTCCTGGTCATAAACACCTAAATAAAACAAGTGGAAATAGTAACAACAATAAAACAAATCAGTAACAAATAAAAATTAAGAAATAACAAATTAATGCAGAGACAAATATAAACATCATCCCCAGCAACGATGCCAAAACTTGATCATGCTATGAATGTCACAGCAAATATGTGCAAGTGTACACTGTCGATGCAAGTATAATTGATAGATGAAAATCTATCAGATATCGATCCCACAAGGATGACTACTTATGCTTATAATTGTCGATGCAAAGAAAGTTAAAACTAAAGAGATTGTGTTGAATAATATCAGAGCAAATTAATAAGAAAATGTAGTAAAGATTTCAGAATAATTTGTTGAAGCAATTTAAGAAAATTTGAGAAGTAAAAACAGTGATAATAAGATGAGGTTCCCTGACTTTAAAAGTTGGCAAACAGCAAAATGTGATCATAGGGTAAATGATAGATAAATTGTCGCTGCAGTTAAGCTCAATGTAATCTTACCAACCTCGACTTCCCTATTTATCAAAGACTCAAATACTCATACTAACCACACCTTCCAGTGTTGGCAATGCAAAATATTCAAGAACAGGTGGATAGAATTCCTTCGATCCTCAAGCAACTTTCGTTGACTTGCTTGTTAACTTAATTTGTCGCTGCACTTTCTAGTGATAGTGACTGCAATTACACTTTCGTGGCCAAGCAATTAAATTCAAAGATAAACAATGAAGGGTAGATTGAATAGATATCATACTTGGTCTAAAATTAAATTGTACTTCCATACAAATTCAATTAATCAAAATTCATCAATGTTTAAAGAGAGAATAAAAGAATAAATTGAAGCATCCTATTCCTAGTCTACTAGAACCATTCCCTTACACTCCTCTTGCGTCGCAATTAGGAATGCTCCTAGTCAGGAGCAAATTTGCTTTCTCATTATAATCAAGTCGCCCTCAATAAAGTTAAGCTTCCATGAAAGCAAGCTTAAGAAATTGTTAAAGAGAAAGATTTTTTATTCGTCAAGAATATGGAAGACGAAGCTTGAAGAAGATCCTCTCTCATCAATATTTATCCACCACTGCCAAGTACAGGTGTCCTCTCTTTTAGATCAAACTTCCTCCAGCTGTACAAGTTGGTTATATCAGCTGTACACTCACGCATATCCGGTGTGTTCATCAGACAGTTATCGGTTGTAGCGACATTTCTGGGTGCAAATTTGGATTCTATTTTGCGGTGACAACCTTGGATACCTTTATGCGTTGATCTTTCAAGATAGATTCCTGCACTAGCATCTTTGGATGCAATACTGAACAACTAATTATGGTGACATTAGTAGCAAACATAGGATAAAACTAAAGAAAATTAAACCGAGCATCACTGAGGAACAACAAGTCTCAAATCGGTCTATTTTGCACTTGTTCTTCTTGTGGCAGCGGTGGATTATTTATATTTTTTTACTATATCAAAGGGATGGGATTTTGTGGTGGCAATGAAGGTATGACTGCTCATTTCCAGGCAAAGCCATATTCCTCTGTTATTGTCTTCTCCTTCTAATAGTTCTTTTGATTTCCATATCTAAGCCAACAACAATTTCAAAATTGTTCCTGGTCATAAAACACCTAAAGAAAAAATTGAGAAAGAGTCAACAAAAAGTAAAACAAGTTAGTAACAAGTAAAACTGAGAAAATGAAAAATAATTGCAAGAACAAGAATTAACATTAAACAAATGTCATCCCCGATAACGGTGCCAAAACTTGATCGTTCTATGAACGTCACAGCAAATATGTGTAAGCGTACATAGTTGATGCAAGAATAATAGATAGATGAAAATCTATCGAATATCTATCCCATAGGGATGGCTACTTATGTTTATAATTATCGATGCAAAGAAAGTTAAACTAAAGAGATTGTGATGAAAAATGTCGGAGCAAATTAATAAGAAATGAAGTAAATGTTTCAGAATAATTTGTCGAAGCAATTTAAGAAAAACTAAGAAGTAAGAAAGTGATAAAGAGATAGGGTTCCCTGACTTGAAGATTTGGCAAATAGCTACTTGTGATCACAAGGTAAATGATAGATAAATTGACTTCTCTTTTTATCAAAGACTCAAACACTCACACTAACCACACCTTCCAGTTCTGGTAATGCAAAATATTCAAGAACAAGTGGACAGAATTCATTCGATCCTCAAGCAACTTCCGTTGACTTGCTTGTTAACTTAATTTGTCACTACACTTTCCAGTGACAGTGAATGCAATTACACTTCTGTGGTCAAGCAATTAAATTCAAAGATGAACAATGAAGAAAAGATTGAATAGATACCATACTTGATCTGAAATTAACTTGTTCTTCCATACAAATTCAATTAATCAAAATTCATCATCGTTCAAAGAGAAAATAAAAGAATGAATTGAAGCATCCTATTCCTAGTCTACTAGAACCATTCCCTTACACTCCTGTTGCATTGCAATTAGGAATGCTCCTCTTTAGGAGCAGATTTTCCTTCAATAATGCTAAGCTACCATGGAAGCCAGCTTAAGAAAATGTTGAAGAGAGTTTTTTATGCATCAAAAATCTAGAAGATGAAGCTCTCCAAGAAGATACTCTCTCATCAGTATTTGTCAACCATTCTCAAGCACAGGTGTCCTTTCTTTCAAATCCAACTTCCTCTAGCTGTATAAGTTGGTTATACCAGCTGTACACTCATGCAGATCTGGTGTGTTCATCAGACAGTTGTCGGTTGTGGAGACATTTTTGGGCGCAAATTTAAATTCTATTTTGCGGCGACAACCTTGGATACCTTCATGTGTTGATCTTTCCGGACAGACTCCTGCACTAACATCTTTGGATGCAATACTGAACACTAATTGTGGCGACATTAGTAGCAAAAATAGGATAAAATTAAAGAGAATTAAACCTAGCATCACTGAGTTAGAAAATGCAGTTACTAAGTTAAAAATGCTAAAAAATTCAACCTAAGTAAGGAGAAATCAATGGTCTTTTCTAGTGCTATCACTCGAATTTCAAATCTAGCTACGTTGTCTCTGATATCCCCACGACTTCCACTTGTACCGCTACTCTGTCCCGAGTGCATATTCTTTTATGGTGTAACAAGAGGTTTTACACTCTGATCCTCTTTTGCTTCAAATTTCATCGGATAGTCTCTCAGAAAATTATTTGCACTTCTGTATCGGTAGCAAGTCCCTTTCATCTTTCAACACTCACCTGCATTACTCCTTTTACAATACCCACATATCACACTAGGTGATTTGCGAACACTAGTTACACTATCAGCGGGTCAATTCTAGAATTTAGATTCTGGTGATCCTGACTTACTTCATCTCAAAAATCTCGAAGAAACTGGCCCCCGACTAACCTCTTCTCTGAATCTCTTCGGCGACAACATAGAGAAAATCCTAGCAATATTTTTCTTTTCAGATTCCTAAAACCTCCTTTCTCTCTATCTCTTGCTATTGTAGATTTCCTCCATCTTTTGAGCTCTATCTGCTAAAGCTACCAACAGTCGGATTTCTGAACCACCTACCATCATTCTAATCTCGTCATTTAGCCCATCTTCGAAACGGACACACAGGGCTTCATCCATCAATACGATCTCTTTGGCATACTTGTTGAGTTGTACAAATTCTTGCTCATACTCCGCCATTGTTTTGTTTCCATGTCTCAGTTCTAGAAATTCATTCTTATTTTTTATCCAAGTATCGCTTGCTGACATATTTCATTTTAAACTCAATTTGGAAGAATTCCCAAGTAACTTCATTTTTAGGCATCATTGCTACAATCATTGCCCACCATTTATAAGCCTCGTCTTTCAATAGTGAAGCAGCAGACCTCACATAGTCTTATGGAGGATAACTCGTCTCATTCAAGACTCTCAGCGTGTTCTCCATCTAGTACTCAACTCTAGAGGAATCGTCTTCTACGCTTCCCTAAAAGTCTTCAACTTTGTACTTTCTAACCCTATCTATCGGGACGGGTCACCTCTATTCTACCACTAGAGGTGGTGGAGGCCTAACTGGAGGTGCTATCGGTCGGGTGGCTGGCTATGTAACAGGGGGTGTAGGAGGTGGTGTCATCGGGTGGTTTCTCATAAATTCTAAGAATCACTGCCCCATCAAACTGAAGAACATGTTCTTTGCCTCATTAGTCGGAACATTGCTATTTACCTCGTTAGATCATCTTTTTCTAAGTCAGGCATCCTGTATTTATCTGCAAAAACCATAATTAGATAGGATTCATCTATATCACACTATCACAGGTTCATATGGCATGTACTTCTAAATCATTAAACACAATAAATACAGTCCAAGAAACTGCTAAATTGAAGCTTTGATACCACTAACAAAACCCAAAAATCATCGTCGATTAGGGTTCTGGTGTCTTACTATTCATTCATCATTGTTCGTCTTAACATCATGTCATTCAATTTTTTTATTAACGAATTTCTCTTCACACGTCACATGTTATTTTTTAATTATAAACACAATTTAACAAGGGCAAAAAGGTCCTTTCCAACATTTTTGAAGACTTCTACTGGTAGTTGTTGGACAAGTATCGGTAGTTGTTAAGCCAGTAAACAGTTCAAGAATAGTGTAGACCTCTACTGATACAAGTGACAGTTCTACAGATACAAGGCCTACTTCTATCGATACTAAAAACTTGAGAGAGCTAAAAGTCTCACCCTGCAACTTCTACCGATATAAGTATACAAACTACCGATACTTCTAAACACATAACTACCGACACTTACTATTCAACTACCGATACAACCCAAGTCAGTAAGCAATCTCTCTCCTACCTTGTACTTCTACCGATACATGCGTGGGTGTTACCAAAACAAGTATGCAGGATCTCAAGTATCATGCCAAAATGCAAGTTTATCAACACAAATCATTCATGACTTCAATGTGCCTTTAAGCCAACATAAAATACATAGGATTCCAAGTCATTGAATAGTACTTTAAGTCTATAATCTAACTTGCACAAACATACATCATTACAGTCAACATTTCATTGACATAACAAGATTTTCACAATCTAAATTACATAAAACAAAGATAACATCATCCTAGAACATGCCATATAACCAAGTGATGTAAGAACTACCGAACAACTCCGAGATAGTGTGATGCTCCAAGATGATCCAATCTTCGAACAGCAAAAGTGAATCTTCAAAATAACAATAACATCACTGGTAAGCATTTCAAACTTAGTAAGTTCATAAGGTTAAATAGATTTACCAACTTTAAAAGTTGTAAAAACTAATCAACCAAACTGAGTAGTTGTATACACTCGAGCTTGGTTTCAATTCGCATTCGATACTCACGATGACACAGAGTCATCGGAACTTTAATCCGTAATGGGATTCATTTTATTTAATACTCAGGATGACACATAGTCATCAGACCTCTTTATCCGTAAGGATTCATATACTCACGATGACACATAGTCATCGGACCTCATAATCTTTAAAGCATTCATATACTCACAATGAAACATAGTCATCGGACCTCATAATCCATAAAGGATTCATATACTCACGATGACACATAGTCATCGGACCTCGTAATCTGTAAAGATTCATATACTCACGATGACACAT
Source organism: Gossypioides kirkii (assembly GCA_005610355.1). Taxonomy (NCBI): domain Eukaryota; kingdom Viridiplantae; phylum Streptophyta; class Magnoliopsida; order Malvales; family Malvaceae; genus Gossypioides; species Gossypioides kirkii. The sequence goes on along the minus strand of CP032247.1, from coordinate 38,662,129 downwards.
AGTCGTCGAACCTCGTAATCCGTAAAGATTCATATACTCATGATGACAAAAAGTCATCGAACCTTATAATCCGTAAAAGATTCATATACTCACAATGACACATAGTCATCAAACATCGTAATCTGTAAAGGATTCATATACTCATGATGACACATAGTCATCACACTTTTTTACATTTACGGCTCAAGCCCGTTAATTCTATCTTTCCTTCGTTTTCGTCTTTCACACTTTTGAACATCATCTCCACTTCATAGTATTTGTATAAAGGCACCAATAATATGCAGGTTAAATTAAAATTTAACAATACGAACTTACCGGACTAGATTGTCGTTGTGGTTAGACTCTAAGGACTATTCTGTTAACTTCCCTTTCCCGCGATTGGTGGCACGATCGTAGTCTACATCCACAATTCATTCAATTTCTCATATTAAATCACACAACCAGATCATTTAACACAATTTAGTCCTTTTGGTAAAATTATGATTTTACCCCTGACTTTTTACTTTTATTCATTTTAGTCCCTCAACACAATACGTGCAAAATAACCTTTTATCTTATACAACCAATACCAGCTAAATAATCACTGATCTTCACAAGTCCCTTCACTTCATTTATTTCACACCAAATACACACAATTTTCACTATTTAACATTTTAGTCCTTAAACCCTAATTCCATAAAAAATCACTTTACAAAATCAATGAATCTATTCATCAAGCATACAAATCTATCAAAATCATTCAAGAACAAGCATTTTCAACAATGGCAAGTTTTACAATATTTGACAGATTCACAAATTGGTCCTTGGGTTAGCTAGATTAAGCAAATACGGACTCAAGAACATAAAAATCACCAGAAACGAGTGAGAAATCACCTACCAATCGAAGAATTTGCTATGGCCGAATGTTCTTCCATGGTTTTTAGGGTTTTTTAGTGTATTTGGTTGAAGAAGATGAATGAATTTCATCTTGTTTTCTTTATTCTTTAATTTAACCTATTTATTAGCAAATTACTAATGCCCTTAATGAAATATTAGATTTTTACCAATCAAATACCTTAACCATCCACTCACAATAAGGAGGGTCTTTTTACCCTTTAAGGACCCTAGTTTATCTTGTAATTAGCACCTAATATCCTTAGCTAAAGAAATTCCACTTTTGCAACCTTTACGATTCAATTCTTTCTACTAAATTAACCATCTAGACGATAAAATTTCTTAACCAAAATTTAATACGATGTTAAAGACATCCTAAACTTTAAAAATAAATAAATTTACGACTCGACTCATCAGATTTGTGATCCCAAAATCATTATTTTTGACACCACTGAAAATCGGGCTATTACATGTCATTGAGGACACATTGGTTAAGCACTTAGGTTGGGTGTTTTCTCATGTTTTTGGCTTGTTTAAGTGTGTTTTGAGTAGGTTTAATTTCTGGTAAATGAATTGCTTGAAGTTAAAGAAAGTACATTTTGGTAAACATGATTTTGAAGGCAAATGCCCTGAGACACAAGCTACCACACGATCGTGTGCTACACATGATCTATGACACAACCATTTGTTCCATGTCTGTGAGTTACATGGTCTGGCACACGGTCTATGACATGACCGTGTGATCCATGTCAGTGAGTCACACGGGTGGGCATAAGGGCTGACACATGACGTGTGACTCTCTTGTACACGAACACAATCTGTTACACAGTCTGAGTACACGAGTGTGTGTAGTGGCCACACGGGCATGTGGGGTAAATACACGAACATGTTTAAGGCCACACGGGCTGGCCTTTGTCACACGACCGTGTGATCCCGTGTCACATGACCTTTATCCTAAATTGTTCCCAAACCATTTTTATAATCTCGTAAAGTGGATTTAAGGTTGTAGATTTGATTTTGATATAGATGAAGTGTAAGCTGAGTGATGTTACCTTATTTATTAAATAAGTGGTTAATTGATGTAATTTTAGATTTATATGTATCTTAATTCTCCTTAACCCTAATTCAATGACGGAAATGGGATAAGGTTGTTACATAAAAGGTTTGTTGTAATTATTTTCTTATGAAAATTGATTTTTACAAAACCGTCTCAAAATTAGTTTTAATTGCTTGCCTTGCAAAGCACATATCTTATTTTGAACCTTGCAGTAGAAAATTTTCATATTTGTTTAATGCTATAAATTGTTCGTTTAATTCAAATTATCATAAAATCATGTCAATTTTAAATACCTAATTAAAATCATCTAGAAAAGCCTAAATACCAAAGTTAAAGTCCAAAAATAGTCCAATAGTCCATAAAAATTACAAATATTTTTTTTGATAGAATTAAAAATAATAAACCGATCCAAGCTTCTAAGCGCTACCAAGTCCTAAGTCTAAGGTTCGCTTGAAAAATGTTAAACAAACAAAGTGAGCTAAAAAGCATAGAGTGTAGCTTGACCCACAAGCAAAAATCACATCAGAACATTCTTTAATGCGTATAATAGAACAGATGTCTTATAAGTGTTATCAAAACAGATTATGTCACATAGCCCACACAAAGTTTTACTAATCAGAGTCATGCTTTACTAACAAGCAAACATTTAGATTACGAATTTTGCGGTATTCCAAGCTTACTAAGTATCTACCAACCTGATTTCAAAAATCCCACTTCTAGCACAAAAGAGGCCCACAAATCACCCAAAATAGGTTTACACCTCGTGTAGCCCAAACACCCTACTTGACAAGGTCGTGTGGCTCACATAGCCTATCACACGATCGTGTGACCCACACGACTTACCACACGACCTACCAACCTGCCGTGTGACCCACACGGTTTGCCACACAACCTACCACACAATCGTGTGACCCAAACGGTCTGCCACACGTCCTACCACACGACTGTGTGACGCATTCTGCCTGTTTCAATTTTCACGAAAATTCCAGGATTTTCATGACTATTTTGATGTTTTCGAGTTAGAAATACACACAATAATTGTAACAGCCTGAATTTTAATGGTGTCGAAAATAGTGGTTTCAATACCACAAATCCGACGAGTGAGTTGTAAATATTATAATTTAACATTTACGAGCCAAAGATGGTATTAAAATAAATTTTAATATGGCAATTTATGCTATTTGATCGAGTGATTTGATTTATGTGGTAAATCTTTAAAGTCAAGTGGTTTTAAAAACTAAGGTATCGGGACCTTGTTTCTATAAACCGAGCTTTTAAATATTTTCATTAAATATTTACGGAATGATTATTTAGGTGTATTAAAGTTTGGTAAAGAAATTGTAACATTTAAATTATTAATTGAGTAAAAAGGGCTAATTTGAAAAAGGTGCAAAAGATTATGCTTGTTGTCAAGTGAACTAAATAGAATAAATAAAGGAAACGGTGGATTTGCATGTCAATATTGACATATATCATGTTAGTGGAAGTTGGTGGATTTAAAGTAATATTAAACTAAATGTTATAATGGCTAAATAATATTTTATTTAATTATTATCAAAAGTATGAAATAACAAAAAGAAAAGAAAAGTCTCTTTATTCTCTTCTTCTCCAACGAAATTAAGAGGAAAAACATCATGTTGGAAAGCTTTGAATTTTGGCTAGAAGAAGGCTTGCATGTAAGTATTTTTAATGTTTATTTGTAATGATTCTTGTGTTTTTAAGCTTGCCATGGTTTAAACTTTTTATTGTGGGGGTTAGATTTCACAATGGTGAAAGTTTTGGGAAGTTGCCATGAATGGAATTCTTGTATGTGTATGAATTGGTGAGTTAGTTAATGAATTCATATGATTGTTGAGCATATTTTGTTAATTAAATTTGAGTAAGTTAATATAAGTATTAAACAATTTATTTAGCAGCACCTATAGAGATTTTAGTAAATGAGTGAAATTATGGATTGTTGTAAATAAAGGTGAAATTCGGTTTAGTTAAGCTTAGGGAGAAAATTATTAAATTTAAGTTAAAATAATGACTACATTAATAAAAGTTTAAATTAATAGGGTCGAATTTGTAATTTTACCCAAATAATGAAATAAGAATTAAATGAAATATTTGAGTTATATTTTGAGTGTTAATTAAGTTAAGTTATATTTCAGATCAAGTAAAGAGTCAACTAAACTTAGACCGGGGAAAAGCCAAAGTCGTGGATTACTCATCAACTCCATTTATTTTTACGACGTTAGGAATCGAGGTAAGTTCATGTAAATATTAAACTATTATATGTTATTTTATATGTCATGTTCATAGTTTCTATATTATAAGTAAATTTGATTAATAAATACACAATATTTTGGTAATATAGACCAAAATATGATGTTAATTAAATTGGATGACATAGTACTTTGGTTTGAATAAAATATTAAAAAGAGAAGATTGCGGAGTAGTCAATCTCAATCTAAATAGCTATCGCAACTAAGTAAGTTCGTGTTTAATTAGTTATGTTATTAATTAAGTTGATATCCAATGATAGATATTTTGATATAGATGAATAATGCAAAGGATTTAAATTATGGAATGATGTATTCATGAAATTGTCGGTTTATTCGAGTACTGTAATTTGATAATTAATTGTGTTCTTATATGTGTAATTGGATAATCCCATTGGATGGAAAATTATGAAAAAAAATACATACATATATATATACATGTATGATTATGGAATAGATCAATAATTACTCATAGTCATCTGTTGTTAAATGGTTGAACCATGAAACGAGAAATTGTTAATCATGTAATTAGGTAAGTTCGTTTCATTATTATGTGAAATTATAAACTCATTTTGTGATTGTTCATTGTTGAATTATAGATTTGGCATAAGTGACGATTACTTGTTAACATGTACCATTCTATGTGGATTGGTACAATTACATCTGCAAATTCAGGCTGTGTGCCTAGTAGGCTTCATGCCGGTATATTCAGGCTGTGTGCCTAGCAAGCTTCGTGCCGGTGCATTCGGGCTGTGTGCCTAGCAGGCTTTATACCGGTGTATTCAGGCTATGTGCCTAACAGGCTTCGTGCCGATGTATTCAGGTTGTTTGCCTAGTAGGCTTCGTGCCGGTGTATTCGGGCTATGTGCCTAGCAGGCTTCATGCCGGTGTATTCGGGCTATGTGCCTAGCAGGCATTGTCCCGGTGATCCAAGAACAAGTATTTAACTTTTGAACTACAGTCGTCGGTTTACCTTAATTACATTACCATTTGTATTTCGAACTTACTAAGTCTTAAATGACTTACCACGTTTGAATTTTCATGATTGTAGGTCTCCAGGAATCTTGGCATCAATTGGATCTAGTCAAGAGTGCACACTATCATCTTCATACTCGGTAGACCTTTGAGTAACTTGTTTTGGGTTTAAGAGTGACATGTATATAGGATGTTTTGGTGGTCATTCTGTTAAGGGGTAGCTCAAGTTAAGACTTTAGCTTATGAAGTATTTATTTGTAAAGACTTTTGGGGTGTGAAATTGGTATTATGAATGTAGTATGCCTTTAATCATTTGCTTGTGTTTGGTTGCCAAGGTTGTGAATTGCGGAGTTATTCATGCTCAATTGTGAATTGTTTAATGTTTAGATAGGAAGTTATAATGGGTTATGGTTAGATATGAGATTTGTGAAAAGATGAAATGAACTTTTAGAAGTAGTTTGGGTTGTGTCGGTACTTTGAGATGTAGTATCGGTAGGAGTGCAGGGGTTTGGAAACTTTAGTTACTGACTTATTTGATTTCAGTAGCAGGGATATAGACTATCTGTAGAATTGTGTGATTAGTATCAGTAGATCAAACTAAATATTGGTAGGAAAATGCCAGTTTTGTTAACTTTTCTCTCTGTCAATTATAGTAGCGGTAGATAAAGATTTAGTATCTGTAGAAACATCCAGGTTAAGTAGTTTTCTTACTGAGGTTTAAGGTATCGGTAGTAGCTTGTTTAGGTATCGGTAAACCTAGATCCGATGTATCAGTAGAACTTTTAATGTTCCAATAGTTTACTGCTGTGTTTTTATCTGTTTAATTATCATGTGTTCTACCGATACTTGTCAGTTCATGTATCGGTAGAGCCCTCTTTACTTATAATAATTTATATGATAATCTTGTATTTTCTAGCTTATGTTCACTCAATTATTTTGAACTCTTAAAGATTAGTTTTATGTTAATGAAAGGTTGAAATGTTAATTATTGTGATCTATGAATGATTGTGAATTAAAGATTTATTCAAATACTAGAAGTTCGTTGTTGTGTCGAGATAGGGGTGCCACAATGTACATATGTTGACGTGAGTGGTTAATGTTATCGTGTGTTTGTAAATGAGTTGGTTGTTGTAACATAACTTGACCTTAGTTTGGCGACAGATACGGGTTAGGGGTGTTACATTAATGTTTCTAGGACATCGGCACTAAAGCAGCATCAAAGTTCTGTACACAACACCCACGCAGACTCGATTAGTAACAAATTATTGAAATCGAAACTCGAATTCAGTATATAATACTTAACAGAACCAGCCCTAAAACTAACATTTGGTCGCTTACCCCAAAGAAAAACAATAACTTAAAGGCACCTAATTTGCAGGAGGGCAAGGCGCTTCTCGATCCCCACCTAAACAAAAATACAAGGTGATTAAACACAAATAATCTTACACTAATCAATCAATGCACAACTACCTCCCTTCCACATGAAATCGAAAAGAAACAACTGCCCTTAAGAAGTATAAAAAGTGCTTATGAAAAGATGTAAACACAATGTTAATTACCTCCGATCTCACTTGGCCAGCACCAAATCATAATAACAACACAGAAACATATGGATGACAACAGATAGGGAAAAAGGGACGACAAGCTGAAGATATTATAGAGTGTTAATTTCGATATGATTGGATCAAATAGAAAAGAAGCGAAAGGAAAAGAAAGCCAGAAGGAATAACATGAAAGAATTTAGCAAAAGAGAAAACTATCGTCAAGCACAAAAAATGAACAAAAAGAGAAAGAAAAGAAAACTGAACATGAGAAGTAAGGGGAAATAGGGGAATGACAAAATGGGAGGATTTTTAGGAAATTATTTTATCAAATCTTAAAAAAGAAAAACAATATCACAACTAATCAAATTTGACTACTATCCTTATTTGATTGGTCATAGTTTGAATTTGACCCACTTAGAAAGAAAAATATGAAACTAGGGAAATATTCAAGTTTTTTATTCCATGATTCATACCCAATTCAAAAGCAAAATTCATATTCTTAAGACCGATAATAGCAGAGAGTATTTTACATCAACCTTGGATTCCTATTTCATAACAAAAGGAATTATTCATGTGAGCTCTTTTGTTGACACCCCTCAACAAAGTGGGATAGCTGAGAGAAAAAATAGACACTTACTTGATATAGCTAGATCACTCAGGTTTACTAATCAAGTACCTAAACACTTTTGAGGTGAAACTATCCTTGCTTCCACTTATCTCATCAATAGAATGCCTAGACAAGTGCTACAATTTCAGAGACCTCGTGAAGCCCTTCTACAAGCCTTCCCTCATGTTAAATCTTTTTCTTCTGGTCTTCCACTCAGAGTCTTTGGTCGTTCAACATTAGTTCACATACACCAACAACATCGAACCAAACTTGATCCCAAATCAGTAAAATGCATTTTCTTAGGATATTCTTCTAATAAAAAAGGGTACAAGTGTTACGCACATATTACTCGGAAGATGTACAATTCCATGGAAGTCACCTTTTTTGAACACCAATCTTATAATTTGAAATTCAAGGGGAGAACTCGAGGAAATTTCAGCTTTGGACATTCATCAAGACACTCAATCTATGTATATTTCACCCCAAAGTATCAATCCAACATCCTTACCCACTTTCGAATTCTTAAATAGCTTACCTCTTTCGAGTCCTCGAAACCTGAATCTCAATTCCATATCAGGTCCAAACGACACCTCCTGAGTCTGAATTCCATGAGTCCACTCAACCTCAACTTGGTAAAAATCATCAGGAACTTCGTGTCTATTTTAGGAGGAGATGACTTATTGAAAATCTAGAGAATGACACTTATATCAGAGATTGTCAAGAACTTGAACCGGAGCCTCCTACTTCAGAATTTAACACTGGTATGGATTCTTCAACTCGTGATCCTCTTGTTCCTTTTGTTGATGATTCTGATTTGCCTATTGTTTAAAGAAAAGGTGTCCAAACATGTACAAACCATCCTATTGAGAAATATGTGGCATATGGGAAATTGTTGCCATCATATAGAGCATATATTTAAGCTATTGATAGTATACATATACCAAATTCAATTCAAGAAGCTTTGAAAAATCAGCATGGAATAAGGTTTTCGAGGAAGAAATCAAGGCTTTAGATAGCAATGGAACTTGGACACTAATAGAGTCACCTCAAGGGAAGAAGCCAATGGGTTGCAAGTGGGTATTTACAATTAAGTATAAAGTAGATGGAAGTATCAAGAGGTTTAAATTCAGGCTGGTGGCAAAGGGTTTTACTCAATCATATAGAATAGATTATTAGGAACCTTTGCACCTGTTGCCAAGTAAACACGGTTCGAGTACTATTGTCACTAGCAGTAAATAAAGACTGGCCCTTGTACCAGCTATACGTTCAAAAATGCCTTTTTGAACGGAGATCTTGAAGAAGTCGTTTACATGGAAATACCTCCATGTCTAGAAAACTCCTCAAATAGCCATCAAGTGTGCAAGCTGAAGAAATGATTATATGAGCTAAAACAATCACCTCGTGCCTAGTTTTACAAGTTTTCCAAAACAGTAGTCACAACGGATACAACCAATGTCAAGCATATCATTCCTTATTTGTGAAATCCTCATCAAAAGGTAAAATTGCTATTCTCATTGTCTACGTCGACGACATCATTCTAATTGGAGATAACTTAGAGGAATTTATCAAACTCAAAAGATTACTTGTAACTGAGTTTGAAATTAAAGGCCTTGGCACTCTCAGATATTTCCTAGGAATAGAGGTTGATCGATCTCAGGCAGGGATTGTTATATCCCAAAGAAAGTACATCTTATATTTGCTAACTAAGACTGGCATGCTTGGGTGTAAACCTATAGAGACGCCTATGGATCCCAATCTAAAGTTAAGGAAAAATGAGGAAAGTGTACCAGTGGATAAAGGGCAATATCAAAGACTAGTGGGCAAGTTGATCTATCTCTCACACATGAGGCCAAACATTGCATTCTCAGTAAGTGTTGTTAGCCAGCACATGAATGATCCGCATGAGGAACATTTAGAGGTTGTGAATCAGATTCTTAGATACCTAAAGATGACACCAGCCATAGTTTACTCTTCAAAAAGAGTTAAAGTTGTGAGATAGAGGTTTACACTAACACAAGTTGGGCTGGAGAATCGATTGAAAGAAAATCCACATGTGGTTACTGCTCCTTTGTTTGGGGCAATCTTGTTACATGGAGAAGCAAAAAGCAGTCAGTGGTGTCAAGAAGTAGTACAGAGTCAGAATATCATGCTCTTGCTTTGGGCATTTGTGAAGGAATGTGGATTCAAAGATTACCAAGGGAATTAAAAATTGATTTTAAGGACCAAATAAAAATACATAGTGATAGTCAATCTGCCATTAGTATTGCTAAAAATCTAGTACACCATGACAGTACCAAGCATGTGGAAATTGACATGCATTTCATTTCAGAGAAGGTCAACAATGGAATAGTCCAACCGAGCTACATCCCTACTCAACTGCAACTTGCTGACATTCTCACCAAAGCTCTTCCAAGAATCAGCTTCGATGAATTCAACTCCAAGTTGGGATTGTATAACATATACACCCCAGGTTAAGGGGGAGTGTAGAAAAGAGCCAAATTAGTTGTATATATTAGAATTTACTGATTTTCTGCAATCTGGTATATTAGGATTATTATTTAGTTTCCTAAGAAAAATAGGATCAGTCATTATTGATTCCTAATTAGTTGCTTTCCTAGTTTATTTAGATTGCTAATTTTGTGAGATTTTCCTATTATCATTCCTAGAATAGTTGACTGAAATGACAGTCATGTTAATATAAGATAGACTGTATTTCCTTGATAAAATAAGAATTTTTCTGCACCAAACTTTCAGTTAACTATTAGCCAAATGAAAAACCTTTAGCAAAATTCCGTACTATATAGTATATATCATGATTGCAAAGAACTTTAAGAGAAAACTAGTCTTTTTAAATGTAAATATCTACCAAAAAGTACTCAATATGGAATGTATATGGCCTCATATGTTAACTTTCACACTAATAGTAATTATTTAAAGTTGACCAAAACCTAACAAACTGATTTTCTGAAAAAAAAAATTTCTTTGCAGCCAAATAGTGAAAAAATCTGAACTTAATCTATAATTTATGAGCTAGTATGAGGATTTTAAACACTAAGTTTATAAATCAATTATTATTTTTTATATTTTTTCTAATTTATTTGTACCCTCTAAACTCTTAATTAATTGTGTTTACTTGAAAAGTACAATACGATCATAATTTTTAAGATTTTGCAATATCATAAGTATAATTAAACTAATACTCAATCGATATGAATCAAATTTTTTTTAGTTGTGCTGTTCTATGATATAAAGTATAATAAATACTAAAACATGCAAACGTGCTCTGCTTATTTTGAATATATTGTCTATAAACAATATTTTAAGCAAAAGATAGAGATATCTAGAGAACAAAATGGATAAAAGAAATGGCAGATTATGAGGCTAGAGTTGAAGCCATTTAAGGTGATAGTGGGGGAATGGAATTTGGGGGGGGGCATAGTTAAGTCATTTTAGGGTTTGAGGCGTTTTTATCTTAGAGAACCTGCTGCAAATGGTCTATAGATATATCCAAGATTTTCTATGTAGAAAAAGCCCTCTTGAACTTTTGCTTGAACTTTGATTGGTTAGTGATAGCTCAAATAGTTTAGAACTTTAGGAATTTTGCATTAGTTTCAGAATCTAGCTTGATTTGGATTAAGGATAATACTGACCATTAGTATTATCCTAAATCTTAAATTCTAAATCCTTAACTGAAAATATGCATCTTTAAATTAAAGACTGTAAAGCAAAACAATCAAATTCCATCTTTTTGAAAGCAAGAAACAAGAAAATCGTTTTATGATTTTTTTTTAATTGAATGATTTGCTATCATTCTTTTCAGTTGAATGTTTGTTTTTAGGTTCTCACTTATGTTTTTCTGAATTTTTAAGTTGTTGTAGAGCTCAAAAATCTGTTCGGTTTGTATTGTTTATTGTTGATGTTGATTTTGTCAGTTCTTGAGCTCAAACATAACTTGAAATTATTCCTTGTAGTGATCAAATATTTGTGTGACAAGACCGTAATCAAGATCATAATGTAATTGGGTAGGTGGAAGGATTTGATGACGATTTTTTTTGTAGTGTGTTTTATTATCTTGTAGATCGTGAATCTAAAGCCAAAGCTTTCTTGGCTAAAAATACGAAGCATAGACAAATTTGGCTTTAAAATTTTTCTCAAGGTTGAAGATATTGATGCTTTAATGTGGTATAGTTCTAATTATATGATGTAATACTAATTATGCACTTCAATAATATTATTAACTTGTAATACTAATTGTGATTTGAAAGTTAATTTATTATTATTCAATATTTTTTTTATAACATAAGAATCATTTATTCGCTTTGGTTGTTTTCAATTTATAACTATTAATATTCTAGCTTAATAATTTAGTACTATTATATATTTAATTTAACGTATTTATTTATAAATAAATCACTGCAATATATGAAAAAATAATATTAAATATAAATTTTACATATAAAATTAATTCAATTAAATAATGAAAAACAATAAATTTTCAAATGTATGTTTGTTTTATTTAAAACAGTTTTTATGAAATATTTTCAGAAAATTTGTCAAACAACAGAAAATATTTTAAACAGATTCATCCAAATACCAAAAAGTATTAATTTCCCAATAAGTCATTTTCTAGAAATCATTTTTCGAAAACTATTTTCGATCAAACAAACGGACCCTTAGATTTTCTGCACTCTTTCTAGGGCATTTACTTCTTGTTTTTTATGTTAGTTAAGTTAGTTATCACTATATCTTAAATTTATTTGCACTTTCAGTCTCTATACCTTGGTTCTAAGACTTTTCTAGCTTAGTTTAATTCATTTATGTTTCTTTTACTTTAAATCTATCAAAGTTTGTTCCTTTTATGTTTATTACTTTAGATTTTTTTGTTGAATGCCTTTAGTTTCATGTTCTTTAAGTTTTCTCGTATAAAAATCCTAATTTCTTATTTTTCTTATGTTTTACTTTAATGACAATTTTGTTTTTTATTTTCATGTTCATTGCTTTACTTTCAACATGAGCAACTAAACCTCAAAGGGGCTTGAGTGATGGGAGATGTGGGTAAACTGAAATTTTTGGACAAAAGATTAAATCGTAATAAATTGGACTAAATCAAAGCAAGTGAGATCGGAAGGTAATCTTGTTGTACATTCGTTCATTAGTCTCGAATTAACTAGTGAAATCAGAAAATAAATCGAAACTAATTCGTCTAAGTCGATAAAATTGAGATCAGAAGATAAAATGGAACCACTTAATAATTTAAGTGATTTAAGACCCTTGTTCGAGGATCAATGAACCACATCGAAATCAACCAACCAACATTAGTTATTTATTGAATAGTTCCTTAACTTTATACTATTTGCAATTCAGTCCTTATATTAGCATATTTAATTTTCTTACGATATTTTCTTGTTATGAATCGCCATACTATAAAATCGTATTGGTAGCCTTTTAGACTCTATTGTGTATGTTATTTATCACTCAATTGCCATCTCCCTTGGGTTTAATCATTGGAATACCCCTTCCATTGTAACACTATAAATATTATAATTGACCTGTACGCTTACAGTAAAATCGAGATTTAAAAAATGTTTTATAAATTCGTTGTTTTATCACACATGCGCGATGTCGATCATACATGAAATTGGACCCAATGTATAAGGATAAATAACCTGCGACCACATTACTTTTCATCTATCATGTAATGTCCATAAGAGAATATTATTTACCCTTTAGTTGAACAATGAATTCCAGTCTTGTGAACGATGTTACATGCTATAAAAGTCGTATAGCCAACGCATCTATGTTCCTATCTTTTGAGAATCATCCATTATGGTTCTCATGATAAAGCATCACCCGAATTTGATTTGATATATGATATATTAATTTTTCAATTGATTTAATCATTTTCGATTAAATTAAAAATATGTTTAGATTATTTACTAATACAAGTTATCTTTGGATTTCAGTGAATTATGTCACCAAGGAAAAATAAACTTGAAAGTTTGTGGTGACGTGGTTCCCCATGAAAACAATCAATGTGTGGGTGGTAGATGTGTTGGTGTTTATGGTGTTGAGCCGGATGAAGGAAGCGTTGTTGGAAAAGGGTGTGAGTTGATGGATAATCTCCATAATGTTTTTTGTTATTTTCCTCCAACATTTGCATCTTTTCCTTGTTTATCATTTTCATCAAGTCTTGAAATATGAAGGAATTAAATTATCTGAATTTCTGTAACCTTAGTGTCAAGTGAAAATTAAAGGAAAAATAGTAACCCCTAATCCCTAATAGAGGATTCTTTTTTGTGAGTTAAGAAGATGTTACAATCTAGAAAAATGAGAAGTAAAGAAATGATAGAAAGACCAATCGGAACAGACTCTGAAAAACAAGTGTGGTAAGTGATGGACAGAACAAAAAAACTAAAAAAGATAAGAGTTACGATAGTTGTTCAAATCATACATTTTAAGACATCTTATCTGGATCTTCAAATCATACTTTTTAAGACACCAAAAGTGAAACAACTCAAGAATCCTGCCAACCTTCCAAGGTTGTTCTCATATGTAGTTGTTCCCAAAGTGAAGTTATTTTCAACGAAGTTATTCCCAAAAATGCTCATGCAAAAAAAAAAAACAATATTTTGGGGACTACTATTAATAAAATAGTTGGTAACCAAAAACAAGTAATTATAGTCCCAAGCTTAGGCCAGCAAATGATCTAATCTTTAGAAACTTTTAAGGTAAACTATATAAATAGTCAATAAACAATTAGCATGTTTCTATTTTGATTACTCAAGTTTAAAATTTTCTATTTTAATAACTAGCATCATCAAAATTTAATATTTTTATTACACATCCATTAAGTTTTCAACATAATGCTAAGGTGATCATTTTTCGTTGGCATAATAACAAATTCAACCTTCTAAATTTATAGTTTCTATCTATTTGATCATAATTTTAAAAAAAATTCAACAAATTACCCTCATCTTTACATGTTATAACAATTTAAACATGATTTTAAAAATTCAAAAAATAAGAACTTTAAAAAAAAGATAAAAATAAATAAGATTATATAAAAATGCTTACAAAATTATAAATAAATAAATATTAATTTTTTTTTCTTTAACATGAAATTTATTTATTAAAATAATAATTTACAAATAAAATAATTTGTTAAAAACACCCACAAACAGAACTTTAGCCAAATTCAAATTATTTTTCTTTATTTTTATTTTATAAATAATAATTTATTTATTATATGTCTAATCTCGTTCCATAGTCCTCACCAAATTTATCAAATCTTGGACACCACATTCGCCCACAATCAACGACATTGATAGCTTTTATTTCAAACTCCTCAATTTTCATATCATCAATCTTACCATCAAATTAGAAATCAACCCAAATGACATTCTACCCACTGGGTCTTTAAGATGAGCTTATATATCCCCAAATCATGCCTATCTTAAAAGCACAGCTTATATATCCCCAAATCATGCCTATCTTCAAAGCACAACTTCAATGACAACAAACTCGTTGTAAGCAATAACCTAAATACATCAATATTTACCCTATTCAATCTCAATTGTAATTTTCATCAATGTTAAAAAAAGAAAATAATTAAATTTCTTCATAATGTTTTTTCCTTAAATTGTTTTATTTATAGAAATGTTATTTTAATAAATAATTTCATGTTAAAAAATGAGAATAAAATATTTATTAAATAAATTTTTACATTCTGAAAGATTTTTAATTTTAAAATTTAAATTTTAAATTTTTAAAAATGAAGATTAAATCACATAGTGTGTAAAACTGAGAATTAAATTTATTACATTTTTAAAATTAAGATCAAATTAATAAAACCTGAAAAATGATAGTGTCAACACTTTATTAATGATCATGATTTAAGGGATGAATAACCAAAATATTAAATTTTAATACTATTAATAATTAAAAATAAAAAATTTTACTCACTAAAAAAGAAAATTTAAACTCCAGTGACCACGAAACACATTGATTGGCTAGTAATATTAAAAGGCAAAAAGTATTCAAAATTTCTATTACACTCTAATTTTTCAATTTTAATGTCGATTTAATTTCGATTTTGTAATTTCTATTATCCTAACCCCAAACATCAAAATTTGAACATGCCAAAAGTGCGCACTTATGAATAAAAGCTAAATTTTTTGTTTCTGCTTTTGATCAAAAAAATACTTTTCCAAAGCATATTTTACCTCAAAAGCATCTTGTTTAACAATGTTTTTATCTCAAAAGTGCTTTTTTTCTTAATAGTGTTTCTGAGAAGCAATGCTAAAATATTAATCAAAAAGAAAGTCTCACATTCTTGTTCGATATAATCTTTTCATCCGTATCCCAACATTATACATACTCTAAATATATGCAAAAAAGATATATCAGCGTCATACATACCTGAATGTATCTGCACTCACTAACCTGCTAGAAAACTAGAATATAGACAAATCACGTTTTTTAAGTTATTCACATACGGTCAATTATGCTTAAAAGGGTCTTGACTTTAAACATCAAAGATAACGTGTGATAAGAAGAAGCAAGACCTACCTCACCCTAATTATTTGCTGTCACTACTACCACCATACTGTGTAGAATTTCCATTCCAGAACGGATTTCTATCAGAGAAACTGTCATAGTCTTCATCACGTTTTAGGGTGTGAATATTGCTGCCATATTGAGTGGTCACAGGTCGTCTGCTCCTGCCACCATCACTGGCTGTTGAAGTGCTTCTATTTCTTCCACCCAAGTTATTCTGCACTGTAGGATTTGGACCTATAATTGCAACCAAGCCAGATGAATGAGAAATGACCAATTTCCCAGTATGGCCCTAACTGATTCAACAGACTATAATACCCCACCTCTTCCCCAGGAAAAATTTCCCGCATACATGAAAAACTAAAAGATTGTTACAAAAATGCAGGCTAACCAACCTCCTTCAACAACATTTCTCTTAGAATTCACCAAGAAAATCCAAATTTTGGGCCATCAATGATCGGGACTGACAGTTGTTTTGAATCTTTATTTTTTCTCGAGTACCTGTTTTGGTGCATATTCAGATACGGGTATGAGGATATGACCCTCTAAGGATCCTCCACATACATGAAAATGTTGAACATACCCATGTCCGACACATATCCATATCCAACCAAATGCGATGTGGATGCAATTACTAAAGATGTAAAAAATAGAACATCTAGGAATTGCATTCTTGTTAGATAAGATGGCAACTACCTTCTTCAGACTAGGATTCTCAAAATCCCAGTTAATATATTTATATACGAATAGACTTAAAATAAGGAAAATCGAATAATTTTCAATTATATCAACTTCAATTATACGTGGCATTCTATATCCTAATCCTCATAAGTAAATCCAGCTTATATACAGGCTTCCTCTCTCCATGTACGCCACATGCAGTATTTTTATGCGACTATGTATAATGGAACAGACATGTATACTTAGCCTAAATTAGTTTAGAAGATTAAATAGGCATGGAATAAACATTTTAACTCATGGTCTTCAGCCTAGCAGAACAAAGAAATTAACATCAACAGCAGAGTGACTCACTGTATTCCCAGATGCCACTTTGAGATTCCTGTCCAGTAGTTGAAGATCTGGCACCACCACCGAAATAAGCAAAAGGATTTACATAAGACAAAATGCTTTTGATGTATGAAAAAAATCCCCCACTGCTTCCTGCAGAAGCTTCTGTAGGTGTCAAATTTCTATTGTCATCAGATGGTCTTTGCCCTTGGAAACCAGCGGTTCTCCGACATGGAACCACTATCAATGCCTGTCTGTTAAGCAGACCCAAGTCCAATAAAGATTTACTCAGATCTGCAGGCAATAAGAGAACAATGGTGGTGAATGGCAGACATTTCAAAAGCATGTTCCCTTACATAAGTATATTTTAAAGACATGGAACACTCTTCATATGTAAAGGCAATGCAATGTTACAACTTTAAGAACATCTTGGCCAAGTTCCAAACCATCTTCAATGCAAAGAAATTAGCAAACGTATATTATCTTCAAGTAAACACCAAAACGAGATCATCACAGAACAGTGTTCACATGAAGAAAAAAGGGATCATCCCTTGTAGTACTAAAAGAATTGACCTTCAAATGCCAAAAAGAATTACAATCAGTAATAAAGCACCTGAACAGAGTTACAGAGCATCCAACATCCAGTAATCTGGCCAGATATTCAACAATACTAATTTGCAACATGCTTCTCGATACCAACTTGGGATGGGCAAAGTTCAGCTAAAGTGGTGCAATATCTAAACTAAGAAAAAACTAAACAAGCCACATTGATTTTAAAGATGTAAAATGCAGAGTCATACCTTGATCACCAAATAACTTGCGAGGATAAGGAATGGCGAGATCATAGGAGCCCACGCCATTTGATTGGTTTCTATCCACATAGTCTTTAATTATACTCAGTGTGTATGTCACAGCAAACTTCTCCTGTAGGCTTCTACTGTCAGGTAATCGGATATTTAAGTGAACATCAGTTGGTATGTTTGCAGTTGTACTATTTTCTAATGCACCATCTACTTTATCCTTCACATGTTGCATGTCTTTCTCTGCTTCTGCAGCACTCACTGGCATACTTCCAGCAGGACAACTTGACTGATGATCAGTGCCCTTTACAGGGATGAGACAATCATCTTCAGGATGAGAGGATGCATTCTCAGATGCATGAACTGCTGGACTTGAAGTAACGGAACTAACAACTGTCCTCATTTCTTCATTGGTAATATCACATTGTTCATCCACAAAGTTAGCTAAGTTGTCAGTGCTAAATGATTCTGAACTACCATTTTCAACCAATTCAGGATTTTTCTCCTGCGACATCAGCATAGAAAAAAAAATCTTATATAAAGCAAAGTTTTTAAACTTCCAAAGGACTTCCCCTTCTACCTGGTGATGACAGCACATGCCTCTTAATTTTGCACCACACCCTGTGTTGAAGTCTAAGTGCCCTCCTTCACCGGAACTCCCAATGATAAGACAAAAATTAGAAAGCACTTATAAAAGACAGCCAGCATTCAAATTACCTTAACTGTTTTCTCACTATCTCTGTTTTCCTCCATCACCACAGATGTAACAGATGGGTTAGACTCCAAGGTCTGGACAACATTGGCCATTGTGGTTGATGGAACAGAAGCACTTGAAGAACTTCCTTGTTCAGACTGGCTAACAGTAGATGCCCCAGAACTAGATGATTCATATTTCTTTGAAGCAAGTGCAGCACTAAGGACAGCTGCCGTTGTTTCCTGCAGATTTGATAAGAAACTAAGAATGCTAAGAAATCCAATATGAAAACCTGAACGTGGTAAATGTTATTTAGCATTTTTCACTAACTGGGAAATAGTCCTAAACTCAAATCATCACCAGCAAACCTGGATATGAAGACTCAACCATGCCTTTTCTAAACTGGATGCCAAAACTTCAGCACTAATACTCCCTTCTGGAAGAGTTCCATAAAAGAAAATAATTGATTATTTAGAACACCTTTCCATACATATTACATGGTTCCTCAAAATTAAAGAGTGGAAAAAAAGAATTTACATAAGAAAATATCCATACCACTTTGCCAAACTTGTGCTCCATTATATCCAATTGCCGTTACACATGGGGCAGATTTCTGCGGGTCTGTATAATGTTGATGCAAGGATTTGTTCTCCCAATAAAACTGGTAACAGATACGAACAATAGGATTCAAGAAATATCAGCTTAAACAAGTCTGGTTCAGCTGCACATTATAAGTGGCCATTGAAATGGTAGACATGGCTGATTTAATCCACCCATTGCTTGGTAGATTAAAAGATGAGAAAAAAAAATGAAAAGTACGTTGTTTTATAATTATACTCGTTGCAAGTTAAAGATAGAAAAATAAAATAAAATGATTAAAGATTTAGTAAATACACATATTAACTCATAACACTCTCATTTTCTTTCATCTTTTCGGTCCAATGTGAAGTGATTTGTGTTTGTTAATAGATGTGGAAAATAATATTCTTCCTTATTTTTTCCTCACACTCCTATTTCTGACCAGGCTTGCCAAAAGTTCATATTCTTTCCATTTTTCCACCCTCTTCTATCCATCCTTACACTTTTCCAATCCTACCAAGTATGCCCTTAGAGTAACTATAAGCTAATGATATAATTAACAATCAAGGATTAGGATACATATGGCAGAAAATTTGCAGCATCGGTGCTTCCACGACAGATATGCAATAGAACGCAATACTTTGTCAGTGTCTCTTTTACCTGAATCCACCATGATAAGATACAGAGCAAAAATATAAGAAAAAAAAAGTTAATTTAAGACGAAAAACCTTAAAATCATCAATTAAAAAAAAGAAATACTTTTATGTCAGTCCAGGTAGAATCCTCCATGTTTTTCGACTCAGAATCTTCACCTTAAATCCCAATAAACATAAAAAATTAGTAATCAGTATCAGAATAAAACAAAAAAGAACAGTATTTTTCGATCAAAATACTAAATTAAAAAAAAAACTTGTAAAAACGGATAACATAAAGAAGAAGCGGCTACCTGAAATGTAGACCACGAAAAGCTTCTTCTGGCTTTTAGCTTCAAGAATTGCTTCAGGAATTGAGCCTTTGAATGTAAGAGATGACAAAGATTCGGACCTTTCCATCTGTTATCAAACAATTAGATTTCAAAAACTTAAAATTTACAATTACGTATCTCTTTCGTTATCGAAATAGGTTGTCTCAAATATTCCAGTATACATTTCTATGTGTACTTGTAAATATATATTGAACAATCCGTAATTTCTAAAAACCCTAAAAAATAAAACAACAAACTGACAGTACAAAACCCCTAAATTAATTAGAACGTTTGAAAATATAGGAAAACATATGATAAAATTTTCTATTATTAGGGGAGGGACGAAAGCGAATGATCAATTCAAATTAGATTAGATTAAAATTAAATTAAAAGAAACAGAAAAGATTTGGGCGTACCTTGGACTTTTAGGAAGCATCTTAATAAAATCTAAAAAACAAGAATACAAATTAAAAATAAAGAAATGTGATAAGGAGCACTAAGAGTTTGAAGAGCGAGTCTATGAAGGTTGGACGCGTCATCTTTTTTAATCTCGCCACGTATACCTTACATATTTATATTTTGTTTTATTTTCTTAAAGGCTTAATTCAACGGAAGGCATTAAACTATTGATTTTGTTTGAATTAAGTACTTAAAAAATTTTCCAATTCATTCGAATACTTAATTTTTGATTTTGTCACTTAAGTTGGTATCCATCATTAGTGTCGTTAAAAAAATTCAACCAATAGCATTGTACATATCACCACTCATTAAAAGTAATTTTATATCAATGATAAAATAATTATATTAATATTAAAAAATTACCCTTCCCACCATCTCCTCCCTCCCTCTCCATTTCAAAGACTTAGGAAAAAAAATAGAGGAAGAAGAAGATATAAGATAGAAAGAGAGAAGAGAGAAGTAAACTGCATTCTCCAAGTTTCATAACCAACTAGGCCCTTCCCATTCATGCTTAAAGGAGAGAATAATGACCAATTACAATCTGGAAGATTGTTATCCATCTGTCTAAAATGAACCATTTCACTAATGAACATAAGGTTGATACGCACGGTTTCATTCAATGACCCTAAGTTCTAAATGCAACGTTTCGATCATTACAATTAAAAGCATAATTAAAAGAAAAAACAGACTTAACGATAATTTAAAAGTATTAACGGTAAAATAAGAATTATTCCATAACATCCATCCACTACCCCATCCCTCTCCCTTCCCTCATCATTTCTCTCCCTCTCTCTCTCCCCATCCCACTGTTAAGAGACGTTGTAGAATTCTTTATCAGAATCTTCTTAATCATGAAGGGCATGCGACAATCGGATTGTCTAACGTTTAACTAATACTAAGTTGCATTATGTGGTCAGATCATAATGCAACAAGATAACTTGTATTAGTAGATAATCTAAAAATATTTTTGGTCTAATCGAAATTGAGCAAGTTGATTGAAAGATTAATATGTCATCTACCGATTTTAATTGGGGAGATGCCCTTTCTTGGGTATCGAAGCGGATGATTCTTAAAAGATAGAATCATAGTTGTGATTGGTTGGACTGACAATACATCAAACAAGATCCAAGTAGAATAAATCCTAGATTCATTTATGGATTTATTCAGTTTTGACGCTCATAGTGTGGTTTACTTAGATCCTGAGTCAATGACAGACTATGTGTGCGCAACTCGTATACTTTGATGTATTGATAACTTGAGTTCAATTGGTAATAGAGCTGAAAGCTGGTACGTTGGGTATATGACTTCTGTAAAATATAACTTCACTTACAATAATGGAATTCATAGCCCAATTAAAGAGTAAATGATATCCTCTCATCGATATTATATGACAGATGAAAAGTAATGTGGCCACAGTTCAATTGTCTTAAGACGAATGATTTAATTACTATTTTTTATTAATTGACTTTTCATGAAAGAAATATATAATAATTAGCATGAGATAAAATAGGATAATATTGGGAGAACGAATTTATCTCAAAAAGATTAATGATATCCTATAAGGGTAACACATATATGACAAGATCATTAGACGAGCACTTGATAAAGTAGCTTTTGCAATGGAATATAATAGGGAGGGCTCAATCATGGACTACATGAATGAATAATATTATAATTAATAGAAAATGAGTTAGAACTTAATTACTGTAACATCACAAGAATATAAGCATAAATATATATATATAATAGTTTAGAGGACATATACTTGATTGGAAAAGAGGAAGACCAAGATTCAATCCCAAATGCACCATTTTAAGCCCATTATATTTATTATTATTATTACTATTATTATTATTATTATTATTCTTTTTTTCCCACATCCTTACGCACTTGTCACCCAACACCAAAACCTTTTTTTCTTTATTTAAGAGATTAATTGCTCAACCCCAAACTCCTAATCAAATCAGTTCTCTAAATTCTCACCCTAATTCAACTAGAATTCTTTTTAAAAGTCCTAACAAACCAAAAAAACCTAACCCTATTTAAATCTCCTCATAAACTCAAAAACTTCTCTACTGTTAATCTATTTCTAAAGAACTTGCTACTGTAAATTCTAGAAAATAAATCTTGGAAGTTTTTGAAGATTTACAATTAAGCCCAAATCATCCCATTCGTTGAATCATAGAATCTTACGTCGAATCTACATCAATCCCATCAAGATCAACCCTTGTAGATACCCTAAACCAAGTTTGAACGTGGGAAGGTTGTTCGAGGTCCTAGGAAAACAAGGTGGGTGTTCTTTTACGAAAAATCAAGTCAAAATTCGAAATTGCCACTATTTTATAGTTTTGCTATTGGTTTTTTCATATTTTACAGTTTTGCCACTATTTTTTAGATTTTACAGTTTTGCCACTGGTTTTCTAGATTTTACAGTTTTGCCACTATTTTCCAGATTTTACAATTTTGCCACTGTTTTGCAGATTTTATAGTTTTGCCACTAATTTACCAGATTTTATAGTTTTGCCACTAATTTTCAAAAAAATTACAGTTTTACTATAACCTCTATTATTTTATGCAAATCAGTCCATAATTAGGATTTTTATGGTATTTAGTGAACTAGAAATTACATGTAAACCCGGAATAAGGATATGATAGGTTGTGGATAAATTTATGCACTTTTACGAATTAAATTCGCGACTGGGATTACAAAGTATGTAAATATGTTAGTATTTGATTAATTATGCTATATGATATGCATGATATGGTAAATGTTATTTGATTGATTATGCTATACGATATGGTAATTATTATTTGATTAATTATGCTAGACGGTACAGTAAATGTTATTTGATTGATTATGCTACACGATATGGTAAGTATTATTTGATTAACTATGCTATACGGTATGCATGATATGGTAAATAGTATCTGATTAAGTATTCTATACGATATACATGACATTGTAAATATTATTTGATTGATTATGTATGCATGAAATGATAAATATTATTTGATTAATTATGCTATACGATATGGTAAATGTTATTTGATTGCTTATGCTATACGACATGGTAAATATTATTTGATTGACTATGCTATACGGTATGCACAATGTGGTAAATATTATTTGATTAAGTGTTCTATACAATATGCATGACATGATAAATATTATTTGATTGATTATGTATGCATGACATGGTAAATATTATTTGATTTATTATGCTATACGATATGCATGATATGATAAATATTATTTGATTGATTATGCTATACGATATGCATGACATGGTAAATATTATTAGATTGATTATGCTATACGATATGCATGATATGATAAATATTATTTGATTGATTATGCTATACGATATGCATGACATGGTAAATATTATTAGATTGATTATGCTATACGATATGCATGATATGATAAATATTATTTGATTGATTATGCTATACGATATGCATGACATGGTAAATATTATTTGATTGATTATGTTGTACAACATGTATGATATGGTAAATATTATTTGATTGATTATGCTATACAATATGTATGATATGGTAAATATTTTTGATTGATTATATTATATGATATGCATGACATGATAAATATTATTTGATTGATTATGTATGATATGGTAAATATTATTTGATTGATTATGCTATACGATATTCATGATGTGGTAAATACTATTTGATTAATTATGATATGATAAATATTAATTGATTAAGTATGTTATACGATATGCATGATATGATAAATATTATTTGATTGATTATGCTATACGATATGCATGATATGGTAAATATTATTTGATTGATTATGTTATACGATATGCGTGATATGGTAAATATTATTTGATTGATTATACTTTATGACACACATGATATACGTTTCGCTCAACAATAAGTTTCGTCTATAAGATGGAACATTGTATGATCTTTGAATGATCAAACAATAAGATATGTATGTTTTGCATGTGCATGGAGGGAATTATGAAAGGAGGAAGTATGTGGTAGTTTACTACATCCCTATTATTTGATTGATTATGATATATGATATGCATGATATGATAAATGTTATTTGATTGATTATGCTATACGATATGATAAATATTATCTAATTAATTAAGCTATATGATGTGCTTGGTATGAAGTTCATTATTCGCTTATGTCATGAGCTTGATATGAAATACGCTTTTTTCTGTAAGAATAAGTTTATGCTACATAAGGGAATTCTTTATGACCTATGATGACCCAACTATAAGCTATAAGTTATATGCCATATGTTTTGCCATGATGTATGTTTGCATGTGCATGGGGGGATTATGAAAGGAGGAAGTATATGACAATTTATTGCACCCATAAGTTATAAGTTATATGTTATAAGCGTGTTGTGTACCCACAGCCTAGTAGATTCCAATTGCGACTCTATAAGGAGGTTCCACAACTCTCTCCGACAGCTTTCATCTTTGAGGGGTTGAGGAATCTTACTCATACGACAGCTTGACTGCATCAGTAAGAATAAGTGTAGCAATAAGGAAAAGGGTTCTGGGAACACCTTATTTGGTGAGCTAGTGGTCGAGGGTAGGATTTCCGCATGATATATGATATGTTATTTAACCATTGCATGAACAAACTATGCATTCTCATTTGCATACATATGATGAACTATTTCAACTGTTAAGTATGTAATGTAAATGAGAATGCATAGTTTGTAAATGAGAATGCATAGTTTGTAAATGAGAATGCATTCTCATTTACATACATATGATGAACTATTTCAACTATTTCAACTCTGTGAGTGCGTTACTATTATTGAATTCGTTTTATTGTTGTTTGTTCTACTTATCTAGTATGTTATAAACTTGATTATTGAATTATTGGAATTTTTAAATAATTGTGTACATGTTCGAATATTGATTAGATTTATTGTAAAGGGTTTCCCATTGAGCCTGTTAATCTCATTCCCTATTTTTCCCATCATTTCAGATAATCTAACGGAATAGGCGTAGACTTATCGCACGGAGGGTCTCACCTTGTTCTCGCCAATGATTTATTTTTAATATTATTACTATTACTATCACTTTATTTTGCTAAAAACCATGGTATAAGATATTTATTTCTGATTACATAGTATGCATATTATTTATTAATGTTATTTACTGTCATTAGTGATTTAAGATTATTTTAATATTTGACATTTATTGAGAATTAGCTAATTAGGATGATATTTATTTATTAAAATGATTTTAAACGGGTTTATTATATATATAGATTATGGACTTATTTTCTGTTACTAAAACTATGTCAGTTCTTAAATGAGATATTCACTTACAAAACATAGGTTTAACTATTGAAAATGGACTATAAAAAAAAATGAGCCACCTTGGTGGCGAATGTGATCTCTCTGACTTGGGTCTACCATCTAGGCTTGGTTGGGGAGGCTATATTGTGTGGTATCAGAGTTAGATTTTCTAAAATCTCAGACCGTAAAATATAAAAAAGATGAATTAAAAGAGTATTTTGGGAAAAAACCATGCCATAGAAATTTTTTTAAACTGACTCCTTTGCAGGAAAACAAGCTTGAGACACCAATGTCGGTCATGCGATAATTTTATTTACTTGATTGTTTAATATGTGAATGAATTGAAAATCTTTGAATGTTTATATGGTACATGAATAAATTGAAAATCTTTCTATTTATGATATATGAATGGATTACTTTTTTTATTGATTATGATATATGAATGAATTTGTGATTCTTCGTGATATATGAAAGAATTAAATTCTTGATTGTCTTGAATGGTAGATATACTCTAGCTAATGTTTGAATTGAAATTCTTGAATGGTAGATATACTCTAGCTAATGTTTGAATTTTTGCTTGAAAACTGTAGACTTCAAATTGTGAAAAACTTAGAAAAAATATAATTATAGCTAATGCTTGAATTTTTGAAAACTATAGTAAAACTTTAGATTAAAAAATTATATTGTTTCGATAAGAATGGGAATTCAGGATAGACAAAACTATTAGTTAAGTACCCGAAGGACAATCCATGATAGTGAATAAAGAATTAGAGTAGCGCAGCATAAGAGTGTTAGTTGAATAATGGATTTTGTGACTAAGAAATTAGCATGTCAGTAAGAAAATTTCGAGGACGAAATTTTTTTAAAGGAGGGAGAATTGTAACATCCCAAGAATATAAGCATAAATTTATAAAAGAAAATTCGTTTAGAGGACATGGACTTGATGGGAAAAAAGGAAGACCAAGATTCAAGCCCAAATGCACCATTTTAAGCCAATTATATTTATATTTATATTTATTATTATTATTCTTTTCCCACATCTTTACCCACATGACACCCAACACCAAAAACCTTTTTCCTTTATTTAAGCGATTAATTGCTCAATAAAACCCTAAACTCCTAACCAAATCACTTCTCTAAAGTCTCACGCTAACTCAACTAAAATTCCTTTTAAAAGTCCTAACAAACCACAAAAACTAACCCTATTTAAATCCCCTCATAAACTCAAAAACTTCTCTACTGCTCTATTTCTAAAGAACTTGCTACTAGAAATTCTTGAAAATAAACCTCGGAAGTTCTTGAAGATTTACAATCAAGCCCAAATCATCCCTTTCATTGAATCGTCGAATCTTGCATCAAATCTACATCAATCCCATCAAGATCAACCCTTGTAGGTACCCCGAACCAAGTTTGAACGTGGGGAGGTTGTTCAAGGTACCGGGAAAACAAGGTAGGTGCTCTTTTACAAAAAATCAAGTTAAAATTTGAAACTACAACTATTTTATAGTTTTTCCACTAGTTTTCTAGATTTTACAGTTTGCCACCGATTTTTCCAGATTTTACAGTTTTGCCACTGATTTTCTACATTTTATAATTTAGCCACTATTTTCTAGATTTATAGCTTTGCCACTATTTTTTAAAATAATTGTAATTTTACTATAACCTATATTATTTTATGCAAATCAATCCCTGATTTGGATTTTTATGGCATCTAATGTGTGACACTTCAAACCCGATCGGGACAGACCAATCCGAATTCGAAGTGTTACATTAGCCACCTAAGTGACTCTTTGGCTAACGACCTCCCAAGACACACCCCGACCTTATAACACCTCAATCTTATCCATTTATTAGTTATTTATTAATGCAGAAGCAATTTGTGAACCAATTTTAATCTTTTTATATGTAATTTAACCTAAGGGCATTTTCATTATTTTACCACTTACTTTTAAACTAACCCAATTTTATATCTAAACATTTATCAACCTTATATTAGTCAATTTATGTAAGCCCTAAAAATTTCAGCTTAATCCGAGTTTATTTACTATGTCTAATTCATATTTTAACATTAAGGACTAAATCGTAACATTTTCAAACTATCAATACTATAACCAAATATTAAATTTTGTGTGTTTCTAACAAATTTTATTAGTTATGAGTCTAATCCTAAAAGTTTACCAAGTTTCCTTATCATTTAAGGCCCTAATTAGACTTATCAAGTTTCAAGACTAATTTGTAATTTAAACGGATTAGAATACCAATTTAAAAAGACCAAAATTCCAACCCCCAACAACCCACATGGTCGTGTGTCACCCTCACGCGTGTGTGTGAAGACCACGATAGCTTTTTGTCAAAAAACTCATTTTAAACCCGATTTTGCATATTTTAATGTCCAATTAAACCAGATTTAGTTACAATTAAATACCATACATATTCATACACCTTCAATTGAATTTTTTAACACCAATTAAGCCTCAATTAAATAGAATTAAATAATCAATTTCATGCATATCACCCATCGATTCATTCAAATAAGTGGCGTACCTTAGTCGCTAGTAAAGCACTCCATGGAAGCTTCATTTAAACAATGGTTAGTGTAAACATCATGCCTCACACACCATATTATCAATCACCGTGTTATCAAGCAACAATACACCGTAAATTATTCAATAATCAAACTCAAACATGCATATATGATATTATAAAACCATCTAAAATAAAAAATGTCTAATATCCAAGTCTAATTACAACCAAAATTAAACTAAGTCTTGAAAGTTCCACAATGCTCGAGTAACATCTCTAAAACGTGTAACTAAATCTCTATCGAGCCTTAATCTCTTGGAACTCTCTTGCTCGACTCATCATCTCCTCAATCTCGTCAGATATCTGCACGAATGTGAGGGTGTGAGCTTAAAAAGCCCAGTGAATGTTAATAAAACGACGAGTAAATGAGCACCCAAATCATGCTTAAATCGAAACCAATCAAATACAAATTTTTAGTCACAAAATCAGTCCATAATAACTCAATTTCTTATGCTTAACCTTGTATCAAAAACCATAATTAATCATAGCATACAATCATCAATTTAGCATATAACATTTCATACTTTTATATTGGCATATACAAACACTAGCCGTATTTTGGGTAGTTATTTTGTAACTTCTTTGGGTCGTGGCATGTACTTAGGGTGTCATTTTACATTTTGGTAATACTTAATCAATTTTTTGTGTAAATCTCAACCTTATGCTTGTCTTTTGAATATTCTTAATCAATTTTTTGTGTAAATCTCAACCCTATGCTTGTCTTTTGAATATTATTTGGTATTTTGAATGGTGTTAATTGAAATACAAAATGTATGTTTTATGTGTCTCAAATGGGTAAATTTATTTTTAATGTCTTAAGTAAATTTTGATACTGAATTAAGTTATTTCGGAACAACTGTATGAGGTATCGGTAGAAGTTCATAAGGAATTAGAATTTAGGCTACTGACTTGAGTTGTTTCGAAACAACTCTATAATGTTTCGGTAAAAGTGTAGGGGAATGAATACCTTGGCTACTGACTTGAGTTGTTTCGGAACAACTCTTCGTAGTTTCGATAGAAGTTCTGGTGAGATTTTAACTTAGCTACTAACATGTGAAGTTTCGGTAGCCACAACTATAGTACTAGTAGTACTCTTGGTAGTTTCGGTAGATCGAGCTTGTGTATCGGTAGACGCTCCTGAGTAAAAGTTCCTTGCTTACTCGAACAATTGTATCGGTAGAAGCCTCTTGAGTACTGGTAGAACCTACTGTAGTATCGGTAAAACATTAAGTTATTTCTGTAGTAAACTACAGTATTTTCCAGTGTTTTCTCAATATGACTTCTACCGATACTAAGTTGAGTATCGGTAGAAGTGAATCACCATGCAAAAATTATTTGTTTTCTAAAAGTTTAAATATAATTTTCGAAACCGTTTTTTTTACATCAAAGAAAAATAAATTTAGGAACGGGTTTTAGGGACCCGACATGGATTCAGTAAGGCTTATCATATATGGTAACACCCAATACTTGGGTTCGATGATCGGGTCGAGTATGGGGTGATACATTTAATGGTATCAGAGCTACGGTTTAGTCGATTCTAGGTCTAACATAGCATGTATAGAGTCTAGTAAATACGTGCCACATATACCCTGAGATAGTGTGATGCAAACAATCCATTCTAACATCATATTTCTTATAGATTTAAAATGTTAGGTGAAGTGAATCGAGCTGTAGTTAATGAATCTGAAAGTAATGTTCAAGCTTCGAATCCTGAAGTAAGCGCTAGTGTATCATTCCCATGCACTTGGAGTAATTATTGGGTGGTGCATTGATGATGTGTAACCCGAACAACCAACAAGTCCCCATTATTAGCTTTTGAGCATTTAAATACCTTGTGACCTTTGGTGAAATCGAATAGCCTTCATGGTGCAACATTGACTTCTTTTGTGATAAAAATGACCAACCACAAAGTCTTTAAATTGGAGCATTAAGTTGGTCGGCCATTGTAGTTCCCTAAGACACATTAAACAAGTTATTAGGACATTTTAATTATCACACATATTTGACCAGCAACTAACAACTAAATTAAGACATATTTAAAAGACTTTTCAAATAACACAAGACATAATTAAAGCTTAAACTAAAATAATTAAATGGTTAAAACCTTATTTTCAGCAAATTAATTAACTTAATAATTTAAAGTTTTATGTGCAGCATATTGCATGGAATACATGTGTTGCAAAAAGTGCATGAGTTGTATGAAATGCATGAAGTGTTTTCCCAGACTCGTTTAATTAAACCCGTGACAGCTTCTTTGAACTTCTTAACTTGTGTGCGAGTGATTGGTCCTCTAGGTAGCTTGATTGGATCGTGCGAGGCTTGTCCTTTATCCATGCTCGCAACATCAATGCTCATAGAATTAGTTGTCACAACTTCTATGCTCGCAATGTCCATGCTCACACTATTCATGCTCGCATCATGCTCTCCCTGTTCAAAGCGATTTATCTCCAAATCATCGCCTACATCATAAAGGGATAGATCAGCAACATTAAAGCTCGCACTTACATTATACTCACCTAGAAGGTCCAATTTGTATGAATTGTCATTAATCTTTTCCAGCACTTGAAAAGGGCCGTCGCTTTGGGGTAGCAACTTGGATCTTCTTTGAGCTAGAAATATTTCTTTTTCCCATGTGAAGCCAAATCCGATCTCTAGTTTCAAAGATTACTCGTTCACGTCCTTAATTGGCTTTGCTTGCATATTGCTTGGTCCTCGCCTCAATGTTTTCCCTCCCTTTTTGGTGCAGATTGTTCACGAAATCAGCCTTCTTTTTGCCATATATATGCACGAATTGATTAGAAGGTAAGGGAATTAAATCCATGGGATTCAAAGGATTAAAACCGTAAGCAACTTCAAATGGTGAATGCTTAGTGGTCGAATGTGTAGATCAATTGTAAGCAAACTCGATATGTGGCACGCATTCTTCCCATGTTTTCAAATTTTTTCGAATGATTGCTCTTAACGAGGTAGATAGCGCTCGATTAACAAATTTGATTTGGTCATCCGTTTGTGGGTGGCATGTTGTAGAAAAAAACAGCTTCATTCGAAGTTTGCTTCATAGAGTCCTCCAAAAATGGTAAGGAATTTAGCATCTCAAACTAATATGATCATCCTTGGTACTCTATGTAGCTGAACCACTTCCCTGAAAAATAAATTAGCTACATTCGAAGCATCATCAGTTTTGTGACACGGAATAAAATGAGCCATCTTAGAGAATCTATCAACTACCCTAAAAATCGAGTCTTTCCCATTTTTAGTTTTAGGAAGGCCTAGTACAAAGTCCATAGATATGTCTACCCACAGTTCTTCGGGAATGGGTAGTGGAGTGTACAATCCATGGAGCTTAATGCGAGATATTGCCTTTTTGCAAGTAATGCATTGGTTGCAAACCCTTTCAACATCTTGTCTAATCTCAGGCCAAAAGAAATGTTCGTTGAACATAGCTAAAGTTTTGGCCACTCCAAAGTGTCCCATGAGACCTCTACCAAGCGCCTCTTTCATGAGCACATCTCGAATGAATTCATGAGGAATACATAGTTTACCTTCCTTGAAGAGATACCCGTCATGCTTATAGTATCTTTCAAAAGCCCCCTTTTCGCAAGCTTTATAGATCTCATCAAAATTAGCATCAATTTCATAGAGCTTTTTAAGATATGCAAAACCACGTAACATAGAATCTAAGTTATTGAGAAGTGCGTACCTTCGTGATAATGCATTCGCAATGACATTCTCTTTACCTTTCTTATAATTAATCACGTATGGAAATTATTCTAGGAATTCAACCCATTTGGCATGTCTATTGTTCAACTTATTTTGCCCTTTGAGATGTTTTCAATGCCTCATGGTCGGTGTGAATGACGAACTCCTTGGGCCATAGGTAGTGTTGCCAAGTTTCCAATGCTCGAATTAATGCGTACATCTCTTTATCATATGTCAGGTAATTGAGGACAACACCATTCAATTTCTCACTAAAATAGGCTATGGGTCGCCCATCTTGTGTTAGCACGGCACCAATCCCTATTCCCAATACATCACATTCAATCTCGAAAGTTTTCATAAAATTAGGTACGTATAATAATGGTGCATTAGTCAAACAATCTTTAATCAAATTAAATGATTTCTCTTACTCCTCACTCCAATGAAAGTTTGATTTTTTCTTGATAATTCCAGTTAAAGAAGTAGATAAGGTGCTAAAATTAGGAACAAACCTTTGGTAACTAGCAAGACCATTAAAACTCCTTACTTGGTTTATGCTAGTAGGTCGTGGCCACTCTCGAATTGCTTTTACCTTCTCTTGGTTGACTCCAAGACCTTTATAGCTAACCACAAAACCTAGAAAAACAAGCTTGTTAGTACAAAAGGAACAATTCTTAAGGTTTGCAAATAAAGTTTCCTTCCTTAGTACTTCTAACACGGATCTCAAATGGTGTATATGATCTTCCAAAGACTTGCTATAAGTCAAGATATCTTCAAAATACACTACAAAAATTTACCAATGAAGGATCGAAGAACATGGTTCATTAACCACATAAAGGTGCTTGGTGCGTTAGTTAGGCTGAAGGGCATAACTAACCACTCATACAAACTGTGTTTGGCTTTGAATGTAGTTTTCCATTCTTCTTCTTCTCTCATCATTATTTGATGATATCCACTCTTTAGATATACCTTGGAGAAAATGCGAGCCCCACTTAGCTCGTCCAACATATCATCTAAGCACGGGATCAGGTGTCGATACATAATGGTGATTTTATTGATCGCACGACAGTCATTGCACATGCACCAAGAGCCATCCTTCGATAAGCTGTCCGATTTGGAATAGTGGCTTTAGGAATGAAGTCTATTTAGTGCTCGATGCCTCTAATAAGTGGCAACCCACTCGGGATATTCTCAGAAAACATATCCTTGAATTCCTACAGCAAAGACACAATAGAAGAAGGAAGGAAGAGAGTTATCTAAATCATTAGTGCTAAACAATCTTTCCTTGTACATGAGTACAAGAAAAGGATGCTTAGAAAGTAAGGACTTTCTGATCTCTCTTTCTTTTGAAAAAAGCACTCAATTTTCCCAACTCACTCTCTTCTTTTCTCTCATTTTTATCTTATGTTTTTACCTCACGCTCTTTGTTCTCTTTCACTTTTGTCTCATTCTTTTCTCTCTTCTTTTGTGTTTTCTTATTTTTCTCACTCTCATCATTTTCTTTTACTTTTGATTTTTCAAAAGATTCTTATAATTTGAGCTTATCTTCTTGCACTTGTTTAGGAGTAAGTGGTGCTAAGGTAACGTTCTTCCCTTGATGTTTGAAGGTATACCGATTGGTATAACCATCATGCAGCACTCAACTATTAAATTTCCATGGTCTTCCAAACAGTAAGTGACCAGCATTCATTAGAACTACATTGTAAAGAACTTCATCACAATACTTGCCAATTGAAAAAATGATGACGACTTGCTTAGTAACTTTGAGCTTGCCATCGTTATTGAGCCATTGAAGCTTGTAAGGGTGTGAATGCTTGGTGGTTGCAAGGCCAAGTTTTTCTGCCAACAAGCAACTAGCAACGTTAGTACAAGTACCACCATCTATAATGACACTACATACCTTTCCTTGGTTGTGGCAGTGCATATGAAAGATGTTTCTACGTTGCTACTCATTTTTCATCGTTTGGATACTCAAACTTTGTTTAATGATAAGGATCTCCCCTTCCACGACATACTCCATCTCATTCCCCTCATCGGTAGGTAATTCAGGCTCATCTTCCCTTTCAGGTTCGGACTCTATCTCACCATTGTCCCTTATAATCATTACATTTCGATTTGGATATTAGTTAGCAATATGGCCCCTCCCAAGGCATTTAAAACACTTGATGTCTCGGGATTGATTTGGCATAGCCTCGCCCTTTCCCTTACGCGAACCTCTACTTGGCTTATTGGGCTTGGACGCCTCAATATTGTCTTTAGATCGAAAAGCGGTATCCTTTTTGTATGTTTTTTGTCCCCACTTCGATGTAGAAACAAAATTAGAAATGGGACAGGTGGTACCTTTTCTCTTTAATTACTTTCCACCTTACATGACATATGAACCATATAAATAACTTCAACATAGTGTTGTAACGCTACTATATTGGTGATATCTCGGTTGAGGCTGGCTAAGAATCTTGCCATGGTGGCCTCTCAGTCTTCCTTAACATTAGCATGTATTATTGTTATTTCCATCTCCTTGTAGTAGTCTTCCACGCTACGATTTTCTTGATTGAACTTTTGATGCAACTCTCGATGGTAGTAGGAGGGTACAAACCTCTAGCTTTCATTTCAGCCCTTGTAGACACGGGGTGTTTGCCATTTCTTCTCCTACTCAAGGTTAGCTGATCACACCAAATAATAGTATAATCAGAGAATTTGATGGTAACAAGTTTTACCCTTTTATTTTCTGAGTAGTTATGGCATTCAAAGACAAGTTCAATCTTCTTTTCCCACTCCAAATAAGCTTCAGGGTCGGTTTTCCCTTAAAATGGAGGAATTGTGATCTTGATATTACTAAGATTGTCATCTATTTGATTTCGTTCCCTTAGACCTCGGTTTCTTTGACCTTGACACCTCAAATTATGATTAGAGGACTTATCACTCTTTATTTTACTTTGTTCATAATAATCTGACCACTCCCAAACGTACCCTCGTCAAGCGTAGATTTAGGCTTTCCGCAAGTATACGGGTCAGGTTGTAAATATAGTGTGTACAACGAAATACTTGGTAGTATTCCGAGGATCGTACCCAAAAGAGGCGTAAAGCTATAGCAAATCAAATCCCTGCAAAGAATAAAATTAATTAGTACTTATTTTAGGTATTATACTACGAAGAATAAAGAGTATATTTAGAGAGCATAAAATAAAAAAGAAATAAAAATAGAAAATAAAAGCGAGATTTGAGATGTTGAAGTTCTTATAAATGGTTTTAGGGATATTAAGTCATTTCCGTATGAGTTTTTCAATTGTTGGGTTTTTGGGGATTTTTCTCCAATCAACTAGTCACTACCCCAATTAGATCTCTCGATCTTCCGTCGGTATAGCAAGTTGATAGAGACTACTTATCGCTAGATTCACAGTCTAAACTGGTTTAGGGAAAAGGTGTTCAAGGATGGGCAATACCAATTATGGGTTCATTCCCACCTAGATGACTCTCTAAGGTTGTCAGGCCTAGTGTTTGTTCGATGTTCTTCCTTTCCCGAACAACTAATTCGAAAGGTAAAATCCCTGTTAAACAACAATCAAATATTCATACTTCCACTCCCTAATTCCCCAAAATGGAATTAATTCCTCATGGGTTTCTTGATCATCATAAACATAAATATATAAAAAAACATATAATTGAATAAGAGAATGAAAAAGAAACTAGAATTGTATTGGCAATCTGTCGGGAAAAATTCATCGAACGTTTACGCGAGTTCTACAATCTCGTTTCCCAAACAAAAATACAAACTAAAAATTAAAAACTGAAATCGAGTAAATGGTGTGTCAAACCCTAGTTCTAAAGGCCTTATTTATAGCTTTTGGCCAATCGTTTTGATCAACCCTAGATCTGCTGTCATCCTACGTGTTTAAGTGGCATTGTAAAGATGAAATGCCTGTCACTCGGTGAAGAATCTACATCTAGGGGTTAATGTCGTGACACACCAAGACTTGTGTCATGATGAAGACAACGGTCCCTGTATAAAGTGTTATCCTACAGGTGTTGTCGCAACATAGCCCATGCATGTTGCGAAAAAGAAGTCACTCTTCGAATTCTTCAAGTCTAGTCCCTTGGTTGCGATGTAGCTCAGCCTATGTCGTGACAAAGTGATCAGTCTCCTATTGTTACAACTTCTTGTGGTCTTCTGCTTACTCACCATGTACATTAGCTAACCTTTAGGCCTCAATCGGCCTTAAAGACAAATAAAACAACATTTTAGCACTTAGGTTACACAATTTATTCAAACGAGAAATCTAAATTAAATCCTATAAAAACATAACGAAAATACTTGATTTCAAGCTCTTCAAGTGTGAAAAATAGTTCAATCTGCTAGGTATGAAACTGGTAGATCAAACTCCCTCACACTTAAGTCTTTGCTTGTCCTCAAGCAAAGAAAACAAGAAAAGCAAGGAAAATGAAGAGTTTGAGTTCATAACTATACAAAGAGTAGGCTCAAAGCATATAGTCTAGGCATTATACATCTCTTAATAAACTTGACATGATAGTTAAACAATTTTACCATTTTCTAGTAGAAACAATATAAGTTCAGTAAGTTATAAGAAATACAAATGTGAAGGTTTCATCAATATGCATTCATCAATGCTAATATAAGTACTTTAATTATCCTAGTATAATACAAATAACTATAATGGGAACATACAATTTTTGTATCTATTCATGCATAGAAGAGTTGAAGTCACATAGGACTTTTTGGCTTGTAATTTGTTGAGGCTTAGGATAGGTATGGATTTGAAAGAACAGTTAAGCACAAAAGGTTACAAACACGAAAATAGTTTGGCACATTTTATTGTTCTTTATTCTTCCTTTTTATGTCCCACTCCATCTTACCCCCATATCTCTCCTTCTGTCACCATTCATATTTCTCCATTTTAGGAACTCTCAATATAAAGCAATCCCTTTACCTAGCCTATGAGGATTCTCTTTCCTTTTGTTTTTTGAGTAAGATTTTAGTTTTGGTGGCTTTATAATTTTGTCACTATTCACATATTTTCTTACTCATGATTTTTTATTTCTTACTCAGTTTTCTTCACTTTTTGATTTTTCTCTATTTCCCTCTTTTTGGCTAAACTAAAGTTCGTACATTATATTGAGTTTCCTATTTTTATTCTGTAACATCTACCTTAATGTGTCTACTTACCCTCAATACCAATGACCATACATCTATTTCCATGCAAAATAGAACCAAATAAAAGAGTATACACAAGTCTTTTATTTAAGGCCAAAGATGCTTATAGTGTGGTTCATCAAAAAGGGTCATAAGGCTCAAAGATGGGTACTACTTGGAAATTCAGATCAGGGTTGGGCTTTTTAGCTCTAGATATGTCC
Organism: Gossypioides kirkii; assembly: GCA_005610355.1. NCBI lineage: Eukaryota > Viridiplantae > Streptophyta > Magnoliopsida > Malvales > Malvaceae > Gossypioides > Gossypioides kirkii. The sequence goes on along the minus strand of CP032247.1, from coordinate 38,624,795 downwards.
GAAAAATGCCTTAGGTAATCCCTAAACACCTCAATATGCACAAATATCAATTTAATCACCTAATCTCAAAATTATCATCTATTATACAGCATGATTGTTTCCTTATATTTCACACATCATTTAGTATCAATAATACCTTTCCATCTATACTTAATATAACCTATAGACTCAAAAGTTAAAAATTCCTTATCATTATGCCAATTTTTTAAATAACCATAATCAAACTATTATACATGCTTCTAACCAATCACTTGTATTTCTACAAGCTCAGACACACATCAAAATGAACATAAAAACTGAAAATGAAAATTATATGCCAAAAATTCCTATGTTACCCCCACACTTTAGAAAATAAATTGTCCTCAATGTGTAGCCCTCTCAAATAGTTAAGGAAAGAATTTACCCTATTTATCATGAAAGTTTTCTTCTTATGGTGGTTGTCCTTCTCCTTTTGGCATTAATGCTCGCAATTGTTGTATCTTCCATAAGGTGTGGTTCCTACAAAAAGAATTAAAGCATATATGCAAAAATAAATTCTAATCCTACTCCTACAAATTATATAAGTCCAAAATAAAGACCAAAAATTATCAAAATTTACAAACTTAAATTATCTCAAATAACTACTCTTCCTCATCCATCTCATCTTCCTCCTTATCACTACCATTCCTTATTTCTGGTTCTTCATCATCATGCTCCTCATTCACTACCCCAAACATGTCAGCAGTGTAGTTAGGGACCCTAATGTTATGTTGTTGAGCAACTTCTTGGAATATCAGTCTCGATTCATGCATCCATTAGATCATCCAATCAAGCTTGGCATGACTTCCTTCACCAACTTCTTGTTGGGTTGGTGCCAACCTTTATGTGGACGTTGGTGTAGCCATCGAATCTTGTTATTTTCTTTTCCCTTCTTTTATTTGTTTAGCATGAAGCTCCCCATATTGTTGGAAGAGTGTGTCACAAATGATGCTTTTTGATGGCTTCAAGGTTTGTTTTATGGACGTCATGGGCACTCCTGCCCTCCTGCACAAAGCTATGATTAGGTGAGGAAAGAAAATTCCCACCTTTTGGCTTCCCACATAGCGGCTCATGTCTTGTTGGATCCATTTTCCTATACAAACTTACTTTTTCTGCAAAATTGCAAATAACAACACTGCTCGAAAAGCGTTGACATTAGAAACATTTAAAGCAGGAATCACACGGGTGCACATAAATTGGATCCACATCTTAGCTTCAGGAAACATGATGACTTGATTAAATGAGGTAGGAATACTAGTGTCTCGCCTAAATTTCCATTTCCCTCTTCTTTCAGTTAGATAAGTAATTTCTTCATGCATGTCTATATCACTAAAGGATTCTAAGTCAATTTGATCTAAGAAATTTTGTTCATAATAAGGAGCATTAATGAAATTAAAAATTATTTTGGGGGTTATCTTAATGCTAATCCCTCTAATTACTAAGGTTTCCCAATTAATTTCATCCCTAGTCCTAGAGATATGATCTTTTAGGGCAGCATAAAATTCCTAAAATACAGGAATAATAGCAGGTTTTGTGAGGATTGTCTAAAAACTTTCCAATCTATGATACCTAACTAAAGGCCAGATTTCCTTGCACAAAACCATCAATGGGTCAAAACCCCTCTCTTGAATGAAAGTTTTCCCTTGAAGTTCATTGAAATTTTTTTCCACATTTGCATTAACAAAATTTGAAGGATTTGTACCCAATGACTGTTCAGATTCAATAGTACATCTAACCTTTCTACGAGGCATTATAAATAATAATAAAAAGAGAGTACAAACTTTGTACCTGTCTTGGTGTGTTTTCCCTTTGCTTTGAAACCTAAAAAATCAAAAGAGAAAAATAGGAAAATGAAGGACTTTTAGGTTTTTATGAGTTGAAATAATATGAAATAAGTTAGAATAGTGTTTTTATATTTATAAGGGTTAAGTTTTAGGGTTTTAAGGTGTAAAAATGTGGAAAAAATAAGCCCTTAGCCCTCGAGTTCTGCAATGGGGTAGGGTTGATCCTACAAACTTGTAGTCGATGTCATGACATAGAGAGTCTTCGTCGCGAAAAACATCTCTATTCCTTTTTGTCGTGACATACTTGATGCATCGTTGCGACATGCTCCTCAGCTCCGGAATTCGCCTAACCTGTTCTCTTTGTCGCGAAATGGAGAGGGCTACATTGCGACATCAGTGTCAGTCCTGCTCTTCCACGATTCTACCACCTATGTTGTGACATAGAAGATGATGTGTCTCAACATACCCTTGTTTCTAGTTAATTACTGAAAGAGAGAAATAAACTAAACTCGATTAAAATTAAGAACATAAACAAATAATAAAATAAATAATAAAAAACTAACAAAATTTAAATTAGGGAATAAAAGTTATTTAAAAATTGGGACGATTCGTGTCACCACCGTAGAAGAACTTCCAACTGATTCTTGACACTTCGATTCGTCGTTTGTTCCATTTTCGACTGACGTGACATCCACATTATAAGCCATTTGGTACCAAATCCGAGCCAACCCCAAATCATTTTTCGAGGTATTCTTGCCTCAATCTTTCTCCCTTCATACCATATGAAGTTTTGGTCACTTGAACTTTGCTACTATTATCGAATAAGAATGAATCAAACTTCCCAACTTCTTCGGTTGGCACCCTCTCTATTATGGCCAAAAAGTGTATGGGCTCTTTTACACTCTCATTAACGTCTGGTTTGCTCCATCTCAATAGTTAGTTCATCTATTTCAGTTGGATTAGATACCAATCCCCAACATATTCCCGTGGGCTTGAATAGTGTCTCTGTGCATGGCTCTTGAAACCATTAAAGGGTTTGAACTCCCCATGAATTTGTTTCCCTTTTTATTGAGGACTCAATTACTTTGACATCTGAAAGTGAGGTGACGACTCGTAAAGGAAAATTTTTTCGATTATCTGAAGCATATGAAAGACCCCTATATTGTTGATTTCTTTGGGAATTTGTTTCAAAACAGAGACGTTGCATATCATTGCTATCTCCCTTCCAAGGTTGAACCCTTGATTTATGGACTCTTCAATTTCCAACTTTTCTTCTAAATCTCTACCGGTAGTAGTTGTCAATTGAAAACCCACAGTTTGCAAATCAAGGTCATTATAATTACTCATAGGAACCGATTCATCATTAGATTGAGGCTCGTTTTCGATGCTCATAGTATGTTCAATTTCCACTTTATGATCTTTAATTATGAGCTCAGATTCACTCTTACCATAATTCTCCTCCTGATCAGATTCAACTTCATCTGGATCAAGGTTGGGAACACCATGCACGACCTCCTTCCTTTAGAGTAGCGCTTTAGATATTCCTTGGAGCATTTCCATTACATGGTTCATCTTATCTAATATTCTTGATGCTGCCTCCTCGATGGTTCTAGCGGTGGTTCCCAATAAAGGCAATTATAGGGAGTGCCATCTATATATTTGGGCATGTCATGATCTTCTTCAATTAACTCATACGAATTACCAGCAAACTATTATGGATGTTTAACCATATCAGTACTTTGATCATTACTCCACTAGTGTATTGAGGCTTCGCTTTTGCGTTGGCTTAGTTCTATCATGAATAGTTTTTTATTTTCCATGATCTCTAATCTTCACAATAACCGTCCTCATAGATGTCATCGTCCTTATTATATCTTTCATTTGACCAACTATAATAGTAATCATCCAGGGCCTAAAAAAATGTTATGGGAATGTTGATTAAAAGTAATTATCTGAAAAAAATAGAGAATTGTTAGTATGGTTAAATCGTAACTATATCCTAAAATTTTCCTAATTATTCTATAAACAAAGAAACAATAAAATTTACTAAAGCATTGCCTCCTCGGCAACGGCGCCAACAACTTGACCGCTCCCGAATGTACTCCCGTTCGGCGTAGATTTAGGCTTTTCGCAAGTATACAAGTCAGGTTGTAAATATAGTCTGAACACTTGGTAGTATTCCGAGGATTGTACCCAAAAGAGGCGTAAAGCTATAGTAAATCAAATCCTTGTAAAGAATAAAGTTAATTAGTACTTATTTTAGGTATTATATTACGAAGAATAAAGAGTATATTTGAAGAGCATAAAATAAAAGAGAAATGAAAATAGAAAATAAAAGCGAGATTTGAGATATAGAAGTTCTTATAAACGGTTCTGAGGATATTAGGTCGTTTCCGTATGAATTTTCAATTGTTGGGTTTTTGGTGATTTTTCTCCAATCAACTAGTTACTATCCCAGTTGGATCTCTCGATCTTCCGCCGGCATAGCAAGTCGATAGAGACTACTTATTGCTAGATTCACAGTCTAAATTGGTTTGGGGAAAAGGTGTTCAGGGATGGACAATACCAATTTTGGGTTCATTCCCACCTAGATAACTTTCTAGGGTTGCCAGGCCTAGTGTTTGTTCGATGTTCTTCCTTTCTCGAACAACTGATCTGAAAGGTAAAATCCCTGTTAAACAACAATCAAATATTCATACTTCCACTCCCTAATTCCCCAAAATGGAATTAGTTCCTCATGGGTTTCTTGATCATCATAAACATAAATATATATAAAAACATATAATTGAATAAGAGAATGAAAAAGAAACTAGAATTGTATTGGCAATCTGTCGGGAAAAATTCATCGAACGTTTATGCGAGTTCTACAATCTCGTTTCCCAAACAAAAATACAAACTAAAAATTAAAAACTGAAATCGAGTAAATGGTGTGTCAAACCCTAGTTCTAAAGGCCTTATTTATAGCTTTTGGCCAATCGTTTTGATCAACCCTAGATCTGCTATCATCCTGCGTGTTTAAGTGCATTGTAAAAATGAAACGCCCATCACTCGGTGAAGAATCCGTGTCCAGGAGTTAATGTCGTGACACACTAAGACCTGTGTCACGATGAAGCCAACGGTCCCCGTATAAAGTGTTATCCTACAGGTGTTGTCGCAACATAGCCATGTATGTTGTGATAAAGAAGCAACTCTTCGAATTCTTCAAGTCTGGTCCCTTGGTTGCGATGTAGCTTAGCCTATGTCGTGATGAAGTGATCAGTCTCCTATTGTTACAACTTCTTGTGGTCTTGTACTTACTCACCTAGTACATTAGCTAACCTTTAGGCCTTAATCGGCCTTAAAGACAAATAAAACAACATTTTAGCACTTAGGTTACACAATTTATTCAAACAAGAAATCTAAATTAAACCCTATGAAAACATAACAAAAATACTTGATTTCAAGCTCTTCAAGTGTGAAAAATAGTTAAATCTACTAGGTATGAAGCCGATAGATCAAACTCCCTCACACTTAAGTATTTGCTTGTCCTCAAGCAAAGAAAACAAGAAAAGCAAGGAAAATGAAGAGCTTGAGTTCATAGCTATACAAAGAGTAGGCTCAAAGCATATAGTCTAGGCATTATACATCTCTTAATAACCTTGACATGATAGTTAAACAATTTTACCATTTTTTAGTAGAAACAATATAAGTTCAATAAGTTATAGGAAATACAAATGTGAAGGTTTCATTAATATGCATCTATCAATGCTAATATAAGTACTTTAATTATCCTAGTATAATACAAATATCTATAATGGGAACATACAATTTTCGTATCTATTCATGCATAGAAGAGTTGAAGTCACATAGGGCTTTTTGGCTTGTAATTTGTTGAGGCTTAGGATAGGTATGGTTTTCAAAGAACAGTTAAGCACAAAAGGTTACAAACACGAAAATAGTTTGGCACATTTTATTGTTCTCTATTCTTCCCTTTTATGTCCCACTCCATCTCACCCACTTATCTCTCCTTCTGTCACCATCCATATTTCTCCATTTTAGGAACTCTCAATATAAAGCAATCCCTTTACAATTTAATCATTTTTACTTAATTAACTATCTAATCAACAAAATTTGGTAACCAATATTTAATACTATACTAATGACCTCGTAAATTTTAAATAATTAATATTTACGGTCTAACATATCGAATTTATGGCCTCGAAATCACTAGTCCCGATCATATTAAAATAACTAATTAGTAAATCCTCATTTTATTAGGATTTAATTGCAATTTACCAAAATATAAAGATTTTCACATCATTTCTAATATTTACAATCCCTGCTACGATTTCTAAAGGAACCCCCAACCCTCTCTATTCTCATCTTGATGCATCTTGGCCAACACCACGAAGATGATGCGAGCACGAACGCAACCAATGCCCTTGATGTCGAACAAGCAAATAGTGAAACCTTGCACGATCCAATAAAGCTTCTAAGAAGGTCAATCACTCACACACAAGCCAAGAAATTTAAAGAAGCTGTCACGAGTTTAATTGAACAAGCTTGGACAAACAGTACATGCATTTCATGTATTCCAAGCATTTCTTGCATTTCATACATTCCAAGCAACTCATGCATTTCATGCGAAGCATGCATTACATGCAATGTGTTGCACATAAAACTTTAATTATTTAGTTAATTAAATTGCTGAAAATAAGATTTTAAGCATTTAATCATTTAGTTTAAATTTTAATTATGTTTTGTGTTGTTTTGAAGAGTCTTTAATTATGTCCTAAGTTAGTTGTTAGTTTTAGTCAAATATTGTTGCCCATTTAATATGACCTAACCAGCATATTTAATATGTCTTAGGGATATTGATGGTTGGCTGGCCAACACAAGCTTTTAATGCACCTACCAACATTTAAAGTGTTGAAAACACCTCTCCAAAAGGGTATTTTGTGAACAACAAAGGAATTCAATGTTCTCTTCATGCATGGCTGATTGGTTTCATCAAAGGTCTCAAGGTGCTTAAATGCTCAAAGGTTGATCATGGGAATGTGCAAACTGGTTGTTCGAGTTACTCAAAAATCATTAATGCACCGCCCACATTTATTACACGTGCATGAGAACTTCATCCGAATTTAAAGAACACTTCTTCTTAACCAACCAAGCACTAAATTTGGCAACTACTCCATTGAAGTAGTCACTACATTAACTTAAAGTGCATTGGGAATTTTGGACGAAATTAAGGGAATTAAACTAATTAAATTGTTTATTAATTCATGCCTTTTTAGCTGGTCATTTGTAAGCCTATAAACATGAGGCTTAAAACATTTTGTAACAACTTTTGATGAATTTTAATCTTATTGTGAGTTTGCAAACTCTTTGTTCTTATTTGACGCAAATTGACTTATCAAGTAACCGTTGTGGTGTCAATCTGATTCTTTCAAATTTATCACTTCTTTGAAGTGTGGCATTCACCCTTATATCGATTGGTTCCTATCTTGCTAGATAGAGGATCACGATTCTTCTTGTTTTCGTTCTAAGTACTAATATAAGGATTGGGTCAATATTCTTCTATAATATTGATTCGTTCTTGAGTCCTTAAAACCAAATTCAAGCCTATCCATCTATATCCTTTGCATATCCATTCATCCACCATTTTACAACCTACCATTATCATTTCCATCATTTACCAAAATCCATTATGAACGATACTTTTTAATTTCGATGGGGAACTCACGTGACTCGTAACCACCCAACGAGGATGAGCTCGCATCATTTGGTATTAGAGCTAGCTAAATTAAGTAAGTATTTGACTTTCTTATCTCTCCCGGGATTAGCATTTTAAAAATACATCATATTTACATCCTAAGTGTGAAAAATAGAAGGGGAATTTCGAAATTTACATAAAAAAAAAAGAAGAAAAAGAAAGCTAGTTTGAAAGTGTGATTCCTGAATACAAGTTTTTCCTTGCCACAACGATTTTCAACCACACTTCTACTTACTCTTTATTTTCTTCTAAGTCTTCTCTATCACCTAATAATCATACTTACCTTACATCCCATTTGAAGCCAATACTACAAGATTTGTTGCATAAGTGTAAGGAAGTCACATAGAAACTTCGAGCGAGCAAAAAGTGGTAAAAGACAAAAGTGCGAAAGAGTAATAGAGTTAAGAGTCAATATCGAGTGCAAACACGAGTGGAGCGATTTCCTTCCGAGTGGCTCGTGAGGTTTTGTATTTGGTAAGGTACTCATTAACTTTCAATCAAAATCTTTTGTTGCTAATCTTTTCTATGTTGAAGAGAACATGTCATGAAGTCCAATAAAAATGAAGGTGGTGGAGCATCAAATTTACAAATGGAAGCCATAATTCAAGAAATGCAACGAATGCTTCGCGCCTAATTAGAGCCAATTCAAGATAGACTTGACTAAGTGGAGGAGTATTCTCAACGGGGACGTTCACCACGAGATCAAAGAAGAGATTCACATCGTGATTCCTATTCATCGAGGAATTTGAATCGGAGTAAAGTGCACCACGTGTTTGAAACCTTTTGAGGTAACAAACAAGAAGGCACAAGTATCTCTTCAAGTGCACCAAAGTACTCACCCACGGAGGTTCAATCACGAAAATTTGATCGTGTCTCATATGTGAATCCTTCCACTCTTACCCAACAAAAATCTTCTCATTTTGATTTTTTTAATGTCAACCCCATCTTGTAACGAAAGAATGAGAGAAAAAGAAGCTAAAAGAAAAGAAAGACAAGAGTTGATAATGAGAGAAAATGAGCGAAAAATAAAAGAAATAGAGAGAAGAAAAGAAGAAATGAGAGAAAAAGAACTTGAGAGAAAAAAGAGAGAAGAGTTGTTGATAAGAGAAAATAAGAGAAAATTCAAAGAGTTAGAGAGGAAGAAACAAAAAATTAAGAATGAAAGGCAATTGAAAGAAAAAGAGAGCTTGAGAGAAAAAGAGAAAGAAAAAGAAAGTGTGAGAAAAGAAATTGTGAATGATGAGTGTACTATTGAGGAAAAAGAAACGAGTGAAAAGGTGAGGAAAGTTTTCACTAATCAACATGCCAATTTTTCTTGTGACATCTCTTCATTTCAAGTTCTGAAAAATCCCTTGATGGAATTCCAACTTCAATACTTTTCAAAAGGGAGACGATTCTATTTCATCGAGAAAGGTAAGTTTGAAAATGACCATCAAGTTCATGAAGGTAAGCAAGGTAAGGAGCTTGTTGCTTTTAAACCGAAATGGCATTCTTTGAGTATTGATGATAAGTTTATAATTAATTTTGATTTTAAAAGTTTTCCTTTCTATGCGCCTTTTCATTGGGGTAGTATTTTTAACCTCGAGTTTTCACATGAAAATAATTTTGAAACGTTTAATGTTGAGGGTTATGTGAAATCCATGTCTCGTAATTGGAATCATTTGTGGAGGAATATGTCGATGCAAAGAAAGTTTGAGAGAATTTTTTATTTAGACATTCACATGCCTAATTGTTCCTTGATTAACATGTTTGAATTGTTTTTGAGAAAAATTATTTTGTTGCATTACGAGGTAAGTGATCAAAATCGAGTTTTCAATCTTGGAGATAATTGTTCTATATCATTATTGAAGGGATTCGAGCTTTGGACTTCCATTATGATTGCTTTTGTGAACAATGTTCGATTCCTCAATGTGTCATCATTGTTGTTGAAAACGAAACTTGTGATTTGGGATGAAATGGTAAGGCAAAACTTTGTTTTTGATCCCGAAGTTACTTTATGTTTACGAAAATTAAAGGGAGATATTGATATTCATCATGTCTACACAAATTGCACTATCTTTAAATTATCACAATTCTGTGTAGATGATGAATTGGAATAGCGAACTTGTATTGACTTTGTTTGTAAAGATGTTTTTTATTTTTCAGGTTCGTGAGAGAGTTGTGTTCAACTCAATGGAAGAAAAATACAATTTAAAGGATCGTGATCATAGAAGTTTCTTCGTGAGCAAATGGCCCGATTTGAGGACAAATCGCTTTGAAGAGGGAGGGGATGATGCGAGCATGAACACAACCAACGCCCTTGATGTCGAACAAGCAAATAGTGAAACCTTACACGATCCAATCAAGCTTCCAAGAAGGCTAATCACTCGTGCACAAGCCAAGAAATTTAAAGAAGCTATCACGGGTTTAATTGAACGAGCTTGGACAAACACTTCATGCATTTCATGCATTCCAAGCAACTCATGCATTTCATGCGAAACATGTATTCCATGCAATGTGCTGCACATAAAAATTTAATTATTTAGTTAATTAAATTGCTGAAAATAAGGTTTTAACCATTTAATCATTTTAGTTTAAATTTTAATTATGTTTTGTGTTGTTTTGAAGAGTCTTTAATTATGTCCTAAGTTAGTTGTTAGTTTTAGTCAAATATTACTGCCCATTTAATATGACCTAACCAGCATGTTTAATATGTCTTACGGATATCGATGGCTGGGCAACACAAGCTTTTAATGCACCTACCAACATTTAAAGTGCTTAAAACACCTCTCCAAAAGAGCATTTCATGAACAACAAAGGAATTCAATGTTCTCTTTATGCATGGCTGATTGGTTTCATCAAAGGTCTTAAGGTGCTTAAATGCTCAAAGTCTGATCATGGGAACATGGAAAATGGTTGTTCGGGTTAGTTAAAAATCATTAATGCACCGCCCACATTTATTACAAGTGCTTGGGAACTTCAGCCGAATTTAAAGAACACTTCTTCCTAGCCAACCAAGCACTAAATTCGGCCAACTACTCCATTGAAGCTGCCACCACATTAACTTAAAGTGCATTGGGAATTTTTGATGAAATTAAGGGCATTAAACTAATTAAATTGTTTATTAATTCATGCCTTTTCAGTTGGTCATTTGTAAGCCTATAAATATGAGGCTTAAAACATTTTGTAACAACTGTTGATGAATTTTAATCTTATTGTGAGTTTGCAAACTCCTTGTTCTCATTTGACTCAAATTGACTTATCAAGTAACTCTTATGGCGTCAATCTGATTCTTTCGAACTTATCACTTCTTTGAAGTGTGACATTCACCCTTATACTGATTGGTTCTTATCTTGCTAAATAGAGGGTCACGGTTCTTCTTATTTTCGTTCTAAGTACTAATATAAGGGTTGAGTCAATATTCTTCTATAATATTGGTTTGTTCTTAAGTCCTTAAAATCAAATTCAAGCCTATCCATCTATATCCTTTGCATATTCATTCATCCACCATTCCAAAGCCAATCGGGAACTCACGTGACTCGTATTCATCCTTCGAGGACGAGCTCGTATCAGAAGATTGGATGACGTTAACTGAGTTCAAGGGAACATCCTGAAAATCTTAGGAATTCTTTGTTTCTACAATTTTCAACAAATAATACCAATGAAAGATGATCACGCTACATCTTGAAATTCTAATTCGAAAGCATTCCTCATATTAACCAAAATCCAATCCTGCAAAGAATAAGAGGAAAATTGAGTAAAGAGATTCAAAGGTGATAACTAAATGGGTTAAATATAAAATAAGTACCTGAACTTGTCCACTTCTCCTAAATTGGTACCTATAGTTTTTTTTTGTCCCAAATTGGTACTTGAACTTTTTCTTCCATCCACTGGTTTGGTACCCAAGTCTAACTCTGAAACATATGGCAGAATAATATTGCGACATGTGACATAAATAACATCATGGTGATGTCATAATGATGCAATAATATAAAAAATTAATAAATTTTTTTTTTTCCCTTTTTACTTTTCCACCCCATCCCCCCAAACCCAATTTTTCTATCGTCTTTTCTTCTTCTTCTTCTTCTCCTTCTTCCATCAACCCAATTTTATCAACATGGTTTACAATTCAATTACTCATGTTTTGAGAACTGTCAGAGCCAATCAGCATCAAATGACGAAAGTTGCTTCCATGCCTTCTAACAATTTGTATATCAACCCCGATTTTTTGGCCGTGTAGTTAATTTCATTACTTCTTCTTCTTCTTCTTCTTCACTCAACCAAGTTGTTGCCTCTGTCGTTTGCGACAATTGGCCTCCTTTTCGACCTAAAAATGGCACCAGAGTATAACTCTCCGTTCACTCATTCAACAGACTGGTGTATTCCAAACTAAAGCCTTCATTCCATTTAATAATTATTTCATAGAAATCATTAAAAAATAGCAAAGAAAGACAAAATGCTAATAAATATTTAGAGGCAAATTCATTTCATTTTTCCTTAGTGTGCTTTTAAGGCTTTGACCATCGCTTTCTCCTCAAAACTTTATGGTTTTGGCTTTGAATTTCAAATATCTCACTGTTTGATTTCTCGTTGCAAAATGAGACAGAAAATACGCCAATCGAAACACCCAAATTCTCAAATCAACCAGATAATCCCTTTTTTTAAAGAATGGAAAATAATCAAGGCGGGTTCTTGTCGTGGTTGGGCACCACTATTGCCCAAGCCTTCTTTGTATTGTTGGAACGATTCGTTTGCATAAGCCTTTCAACTTCTAATGATGCTGAAAATTCAAAAGCGCATGATTGCCCTCTCATGTTCTCGAGCTTCAATTTCGTTTCATCACCTGTTATCTCTAGGGCAATCAACAATCACGCCTCTACCTTTCTTTCTCTCTATCAGTGTGAGTGAGTGTTTAATGATTTTTAGCATGAATTTTTATATGAATTTTTTGGGTTTTTTCCCTTTTATTTTTCTGTCATGTGCCACTATGACGTCATTTATGTCATGTGTCAGAATATTATTCTGTCACGTATCTCAGACTTAACAGTGTTAGACTTAGGTACCAAACTAGTGGATGGAAAAAAAAAGTCAAATATCAGTTTGGGAAAAAAAACTATAAATATCAATCTGAAAGAAGTGGATAAGTTCAAGTACTAAATTTTGTTCATAAATTTAAGAACAATTTTTTTTTAATCGAAGGTAATTTTCTTTTAATAAATTTTATATAAAAATATCAATTTCTAAATTAATGAAAAAAATTAAAAAGTTAGACAAAAGGAATTTAAAAATTTAAAAAACTTTAGAGAAACAACAATCAAACTGATGAAATTTAATTTATGTCGATTCAAATTTTATCACGTTGAATTTTATTTAAGCTTGATTTTGAAAATAAAAATATTGCATATAAACTACCAATTTTCTCTAGAACTAAACCGTTCCAAAATGTAGTTGTTTCTTGCTTGGTCACCATTGATGAAATTCTTTGCCAGGAACCATTAATGGGTTGATAAGCAAATTTGGATCCAAAAGGCATTTGAGAAACAAAGCTATGTATCATGTCTTCTCCAATGATATTTAATGAAAAAAACACATGATATCTGCAATTTTTATAATATTCAAATTCGAATTCAAAAAATTTAACTATTCAAATTCAATAAATATTTTAATTTAATAAATAAAAATTAAAATAAAATTTTAAAAAGCAAAGTGAATTAATGAATTTTTATATCCAAATTCATTTTTCACCATTCATCCAAAACTACCATTCGCATTGTTACAAAAACAATGCAAATTTAGATAATTGATATTCAAAGTATGAAACTGAAATAATATGTTAATTGTATCCTTTTCTAATATTTTAACAGTCACATCAATTTTTTTTCTTGAATTTCAACATTTTCAATTGTATTTCATTTTTTTTTAAATATTGAAATTTAAGAAAAAAAAATTGATGTGACATTAAATTATTAAAAAAAATACAAATAATGTGACATCACAATTTCGTAAAAACCCCTTACCGTTTCGCATATTATCCAAATTCACAATATCCAAATTAAAAAAAACATCACAAATTTCTGAATCTGCACTATCCATTACCATATATCAATCTAAAAATGTACAATATGCCACATCTAACCACCCATTTATTACAACATCAACCTAAATTGTTGAGCTACAAAGCTTAAAAGATAATGGCTATCTAGCCACCCATTTACTACAACTTAAAAGGAAATGCGTATTTGTATATGATTATTTTTGTTGAACGCGTATTTCTATCTGACGCTCATTTTTTGAATCCGGATAACATAGATACCCTCTTTGAAAAAAGCCGCAAAAATGGTTGATTGGCTACAAAGGGTAAAAACTAAGACCCTGGGTCTCTAAGTTCACCTCCATGAGACTGGAATTTCTTCCGACGGGACCGTGGAAAGAGTAGTTGTCGGATTTGCTTTTCAGCTGCAGCTTCGGACATAGCCTGCAAATTGACATGAACCGTTGTTTTAAACTCATGAAAAAAATTATTTTGAATGGCTTATGCATCACTAAGTTCCAAATACAGGAAATCTTAAAAAAAGAAAATTAAAAATACGGACACATACATATATCCAACACTCACCTAAATCCGAATAACATACCTTTTAAATCTTGATATAGGTGAAGAAATTGGGACCAAAATTATATGTAGCATTGGTTTAAGTTGATGAGCTTAATTTAGGCATTAAATTGTAGGTTTTAGTGTACATTTGTCTCATTCTATATGTGAATATTTACACATTGAACTTGTACAAACAGTTATCCTAGGCATCACCTAAACCATGATGAAAATGCTACATCTTTGAATGCAAGCTTGAAGTTAATATTAATTGAAATGGGAATAATAGACCTAACAATCAATGCATCTACGCTATGTCATAATCATGTTTAAAGTACTATAGAATTTATAAAAAATTTCACATTTAATAATTTGTATTACTTAGCTGTTTTTTCACATCCTATCATGTTTTAATTATTTTATCTCGTGATGTGTTCAGATGGGGTAATTCAGGCTAGGTCTAAGGCCAGGACTGAGCAGCTGATCCATCTGTTCAGGTTTTTTACCGTTTTCAGCCTATTTCTCTAATTTTTCAATTCAACTTATTTAATTGAAGTGCCACCAGACCAAACATTATTTCAAATTGAACCAGCTGGTCCGTTCCTGTTTTAGAAATGCACGAGTAGACTCACATCATATGATCTCAGAAATGAAGCAAAAGTTTTGGAACGAAAAAGAGCATTTTTCTTCTATTCAATATCTTATAAGTCACTTACCCGAATTTTGAATGGAAAACGACGAGTCCGTACTTCCACACCAGAGAATATTCTTACATCAATGCCGAGACTATCGACTCCAATCAAATTAGCTTCCTATACGGTAAAGATGAACACTTCAGATTGCAACTAAATTAGTAGATGATGATAATAATGTAGAATTCTCAAGTCATGACAAGCATGCAAATCTGTTATCACTCTTCTAAACAAGTAATCATATTTGAAACTCACGGATGACATACTAGTTCCTTGAAACTTAGTCAGTTTGCCTGTGTTGGAAACCGAATCATGTTTTTTTTTTTTTTAAGTACTCGTGTCTGATGCGTATCAAGACATGGGACAAGACTTAAAAAGAATTGGACATACTCATGTCAAACACATATCTAAATCCAAGACTAACACCCAAATCTGATGAACATAGTTTTAGAGTCATATATCCATTCCCTATTCATGTATAGTATAAATCAAATACATGTGTTGGATGTGAGAACCGGACACGGGTGCTTAAAGAAAAATAAAAAGCCGGAGTAATATAGATCAAAAGAATCTGAGATTTTGTTTAGGCTAAATTAATTGGCAGGTCTATGTACTATAAGTTTGTGAGCAAATTAGTCCTACTATAAACGTAAGTTACATTTAATTTCGAAGCAATAGTTAAAACTATACACGGCAGTAAGGTTGAATATTGAGAAATGGTGACTTGTCATGTTTTAAAGTAATGTCCAAAAAAATTGAACATTTTAGTCTTTGTTGTGTTTTGCAAATGTTGAATTTTAGTTTTTCCTTTTACTTCATGTCACTTTTTAAACACAAAAATCAGCAATTTTTAAGGTTCAGGTTTACAGCATTTAAAATTTTACCTTTTTACTTCAAAATTGAATGCACGGTGACTAGTTTGTTTCACTAAAAACAGCTTCTGTAAAATGTTTCTTGAAAAATGGATTGATTTTCTGAAAAAGTTTATATATGGATTGATTTTCTGGAAAAGTTGATATTTTTTTAGTATTAAATGATTGTGCATAAATTATTTTGTTTGATAATTTTTTTCTGAAATCATTTTTGAAACATGTTTTTAGTGAAACATACACAACATAAATTATTTTTGTTACAAAATATTATAAAAGTATTTTCCTTCAACAATCAAAATTCATTTTATAATATAATATTTTATAATGAATAATATCTAATAAAAACTTAGTTTGAAGTTAAGTATATTAAATTATAATATTTGAGATTAATATTTTAAATATTTTAAAAATTAAAATTTTATTATTTATAGAATAATGTTTGACTTTATTCAATTATTTAAAAAAAATCAAGTTACTCATAAAGAATTATTTTCTGAAAAATAACTTAGACTTTTCAAAAGGGGAAATCATTTTCCAAACCAGTAGGTAGCTTTCCGTTCACCAAGCTATTTTCCACGAAATAAATGCAAAAAACATTTTTTGTAAGTCATTTTCTATGAAATCAAACACACCCTCAATTGCTCAGTTTTATAATAAAGGGACTAATTTACTCTTCAGCCTAGTACAAAGATTTGCCAAGTAAGTTAACATTTTATCTATTACCTCTATTTGGAGACCCTTTTTCTTGCATAGAGATTTAAGAGCAACATTGCACCGGATTCCCTTCCCACTAAAACGCTCCAAAATAGCTGAAGTAGAGTGTACAAGGACATCAGGCTCAGCATCTTGAAAGTCTTTCAAGCTAATTAGGGACTGCAAATATACCAAAATAAAACAGAATTACGAATCAAATAACCACAACTCATGAAATGAAAATTTTGGTTGTTTTGAGAAACCATGTTACTCGGGCTCAAGTGTTGGTACGAGTACATGTCCACCACAAGTATTGTTGGACTTTTCAAAGTTTCTTTCTATATTTGGAGAACCTTTGAAGGTTGTATCCCAATACTTCAAGAAAAATGAAATGTTGAAACAACACAACTGAGAAATCATCTATTTCAGGATTGCAACATTTTTCAAGGCAACCACTTTATAAAAGAAAACAAGATTTTCATCCATGCTTCTGTTCATTTGAACTATATATGTCCAATTCACCACCATTATGAATCAAATCCTACAATTTCGTGATAGAGAGAGTAAATTACATGCCTGGGCACCATATACAGAAAACAATTCAATTCGCATTATCTCCAATCGATAAAGTATTGAGCCGGTTTTGGAACTCGGTTTTGGAGCTTCGCCATCTACACAAGAGCAAAACCAAGAAGATCAAAGACAAACTAAAGATTTCACCAACTCTTAATTTGCTAACCAAAAAAGTTATATTTCCCCTTCCGAAAAAAAAAACCAAAAGGAGGTAGTGTTTGCAAGCTTCCACAAGCAAACTGCTACTAGAAAAAAGCTAGGGAGATCTCAAAACAGCTTGAAGAAATTCTGAATTAAGGAATTTCATCTATGCTGCTCCAACTCTTCAATTTTCTTGAAGTACTGTATTTAGTGCGTGTTAGAACATGTATACGAGATATAACCCTTTAAGAATCCTCCAAATACATTAAAAACTTATAAAAAATTAAACATACCATACCTATGTCAAAAGTATCCTATGACAAACCCCAGTTTTAGTAACAGATGTTCAAATGAAGTTACAAAAGTCTCGTTAAGAGATTAATTCTTGGGATACTCATTCCAAACTGAGCTATGTCATCAAATTTGATAAGGGTATGCATCTAACATGGGTATGTTTCTTTTTCCTTTTTTTAGTTTTCTTGAAGAGTCATATTCCCACACCCATGTCTTAATATGCATCAAATACAGGTGATCAAGAATTGAGTGATAAAGAGGTCTACTGTGCTAATATATGTTACTCAAATTAGGATCCACGGCATTGGATACAGATAGGTGTTCAACATGAGCATATTCAGTTTTTTTTCATATACATGTAGAATCTTAGGAAGGTCATCTCTCCATATCCATGTCTGTATATGTCTGACAGATATTTCGAATATGATTACTTCAAACAAAATGAAGATTCTGAGCAACATAGAATTTTTTTTTTTTGAGTAAAGCAACATAGATTCTTGATTATAGTATTACGGTGGAAATATAAGAAACCTTTCCAATCAGAGGTGGATCCTTCATCATAGTCAAAATGGAATAACTTTCTTAGATATGATTCTTCATCAGCAAAGGCTGGTCGAAGGCAACCGACAATAGAAACACCATTAGAGGGATGGTCCATTTTCCTGTGATGTTCTACATGAACAGCCTGCATGAAAGCAGAAAGTAAGTGTAAACAGAGTTAGCTATAAAATTCAAAATGCGAATACGCATCTACTCATCATCTCATGAATTCTCTTCTATCCAATTAAGACTTCTGACTTATCAAACTCATGAAACAAATCATTGGAGAACTATTTCTTAGCAGCATATTGGAGAGAGAAAAGGATAAAACTCGTAATATCATTCAGGGCCCTATATAAAATTATAAAATCTTAGGATGACCAAAGCTAAAAAATTTTGTTAAAAGGGTTTAAATTGAATTACTAATTTTTTTTTTTTGGTTTGGCCAAAAAAAAATAGAATTACTACTTTTTAGAGGGAAAATGCAATTTTTCCATGAATCGAACGGTCAACAAAGCTTAAATTAACTAATTGATTATTACGAGGGGCTATAACTGCAATTATCCTGTTTAGCCGGGGGGCGTACTGGGCTTGCTTCATCCCTGATATCATTGAACCATGTTACTTGAACTCTTTATTTTTCTTTAAGTATCAGTGTGCAAGACTTGTGTTTGACACATTCTCAGCATGGGTATAGGGTATAATCCAACATATATATAGAAAAACTAAAACTTGAGCATACCCGTGTCAGACGCATAGCCCATCAGTCTAGAGTCCGAGTAACATAGTCATTGAGTACAATTAAAACTTATAATACAACTTGTACTTAAGGGAAACTCAGGCACGATCACCTTCATCAAGCACTTGGCAAAATAAATAGGATGAACCCAGCTGGTATCAGCCGAATCTGGCATCCCCCAACGAACCGGAGCCTCGTATATTTCAGAATCCATAACCTATTTACGTGAATGGGACTTGAGTAGCCAAAATTAACAAAAGAGAATATCACAGATTTCACTTCAGAAGTCAATAATCAGTTGTTTCTAACCTCAAAATATTCATCATCAAAAGGAACTTCGTCATCAATCCCGATGTCTGAAAAGTTAAAGTCACCAACTGCCTGGTTATTCTCTCGTACGGGAATGTCCATCCCAATCAGAACATTCTGAAAGAAATGAAAGAAAAGAAATCATCACAAATTTTAGAAAATGGCACTCATTGAATAGAAATTGAAGTCAAGTGAAAATGTAGAGCTGCTTAGAAAACATAATTCCATCAATCAACTATTAGCATTTCCATTTTGAACATTTGTTGTAGTCTATGGTGTTCTGGCTCTTCACATTTCTTGAAATAACCATGTCCAACATATATTTCGGCAAGAGTATAACCCTCTAAGAACCCTCCAGATAGATGGAACAAACTTAAATATACCTATGTTGGACACATACCCTTATTAAACACTCACACTTGAGTCTGAGTAACATAGATTTTGCTATGATATCTCAACAAGCATAACTAATCACCATTCCGTTGGATTCTCATACTCATATGAGAGCGTCTGATACAAGTATGTATCTGACACGAGTATATTCAATTTTTTTAAAGTTTTTCCATGTATTTGAAGGATCTTTTGAGAATCATATTCCAATACCCATGTCCAAATATGTGTCACACACGTATACTTAAAAAAAAGATGAAGAGTCAAAACAACGTTGCAACGCATGAAAACTGTTACACTAGCGGCTTCTAAATGATTAGCCAAATGACAGGTAATTTTGAAGTAACGAGTGGCATCAAACTTGAGCTAGAAAATCAAAACAACATTTGAGAAGAAATGATATCCTCACCACAAGGTTACTCGCTCCGCGGTCTTTTAAGATGTTCTCATCATCCAAAATTTCAAAAAAGATATCTTGAAACAAAAGATAACACATAAATTGGGTTAAGATGTTTTGTACAAATTAGTTGAAATAAGAGAACTAATGGTTTAATATATATGCATATGCAGGTGTGTGCTCATTTGTATACATATACAAGGAAACTGGAGACATATCCTAAAGCCTTGACGGGAATAAAAGCCTAATAGAGCTCAAAGGTGGTCTCCCACAAACTTACCTCCATAATCATCAACAACATATCGAAACTCAGCCCATGAAATCTGTTCATGAGGTTCAGAATGTACTGTCCCAGGAAAGACTAGCAAAGCACTGCTGTTAGCCTAAGGCAAGCAAAAACTAGAAAAGCATAAACATGAATTCTTGTTGCAGAGGAAGTTATGTTTATCTATGTTGCTCCGACTCAATTTTTCTTCAAGTGCACATGCCTGAGACTTATATCGAACACAAGTCTGTACATAGGTATTTGGATATGATCCTCAAAGAAATCGCCAAATACCTAAAATATCATTGAAAATACCAGTGTTGGACACATCCTTGCATCTGACACTTACAACTGAGTCCAAGTAACAAGGATGTTTATGTCATCAGTCTAACAAACACACTGATGACACTATCAAATAAATTCAACTCATTTCAAATTGTCTAAACTAAGGGTTTTTTTTTTTCCAATTCAGTAATTAAATGATTTTATAAAATTCACCTCGACGGTTGTCCTCGCTATTTCAGCTGATGACATTTGTATCCCCTGGATCCTTTTGCAAACTTTAAGTTCTTCAAGAGGGTGATAACCTTGGTTGCTTTCATAACTCGATGAATTAGGAACAGAATCAGAATAATCCGCAGCAACTAAAACCTTTGAAAGGGAAAGATTGCGTCCCACAGACAACCAATGAAATTGTGTTGATCCAAAAAACGGGTTCCTGCATCTGACACTGAAATGGAAAACTGCACCTCAACCAATTGGATTTAAAGACAAATCAGCTGAGAAGACCAGATAATAACATGTCATCTGGTGATGACCTTCTCATCAGATGACATTACAATAATACATGAAACTCTCCCCGGAAACAACCATAACAAAACATATGCAGTGATCATTATTTAACTCTAAGTTATTATACTCAAGTATGAGTGTCATACGGGTACTAGTCCAACACAGGCAGGTTCAATTCTTTTTTTGAAGTTTTCCACATATTACGAGGGTTATATCCCCAAATCAATGTCCTGAATACTCATCAGACATGAGCATTGAACATAGGTAATTGAATAACAAAAAAGTTTAACACAATACAGAAACGGTTTTCTCTTTTCCAGATAAACTCAGACCTATTTAACTATTGCACACCTTATGCCAGGCGAGTCCGTCACTTTGCAGCCATCAAATGTATGTCTGATCCAACCATTGCTGACACCAAGTAATGGTGAGTAATAAGCCCCTTCTACTTGACATAAATGACACTGAGAAGAACCTAATAGCATAGTTCAACAAGAAAGAGTTATCAAAAGATGTCATGAAAATG
This sequence comes from Gossypioides kirkii, assembly GCA_005610355.1. NCBI lineage: Eukaryota > Viridiplantae > Streptophyta > Magnoliopsida > Malvales > Malvaceae > Gossypioides > Gossypioides kirkii. The sequence goes on along the minus strand of CP032247.1, from coordinate 38,603,447 downwards.
CAAATGCAAACATTAGAATTAGCCACACTAATAAACTAAGATGTATGAACAAATATTCACGAAATGTGCATAACTTTAGAATTTTATGTCGGTGTAAGAAAGAACTTGTGTATAAGACCGAGTATCATACACTGAAATCATATACTCTATACATTTTAATCACCCCTCATTGACAGAGGAAATCAAGTATAGAATCCAGAGCATGCAATCAACCTGCTCAGTTAGAAAAACCGAAACTGACCCCAATTTAAAATAACCGGTAACCATCTAACCATGATATCATAATTGAAATAACCAAAATGAGTTAGTTCGGCTGGTTATCTCGATTAACCAACTTAGTGAGAATGGTAATTAGGTTGGATTTAGATAAAATATTCGTATATTATATAATTATGTTTAAAAATACATAAACATATTTATTATAAGTTGGTTGAGTCAATCAGTTTGGTTAATCATTTCACAATTTGAAAAAAGCCCAAATTAACTTATTTAAGCCAAAGCTCATAATCAACCTAGTATGAGATCGTTTTAATGGAACTGAATTGACTGAATCATGCCAGTTCTGGTCAATCTTGTCGGTTTAGACCGAATTCTGCTCACCACTATTTACCAGTAACCTAGCAAGAGGTTCACTTCTTGTGAAAATGAAATTTACTATTGGTTCACTATTAGGCAAAGCAAATTGCTTTCCCAATCCCTTTTCATAAATTTAAAATAATTTTAAAAGGGGGAAAACCCAGAAAGACAACTAAATTAAAGAACATGAACTATGCCCATTTGCATGTAGGTATTCTGATGATTTCCACAGAAAGGGTTACTGAATCTAATAAACCGTTCCAAGCGAAAGTTTTCTTTTTTAGCTACTTAAACATTTACAAATCATCTTTTAAAATTCCTTAAATATTTATAAATAATTTCCGTCCCATTGCATTCTCATCCCTAATCTGAGCATGAACAAGAAAAGATAGTGAAGAAAAATAATGATAAAACCAGACCTTGAACAATTACACTCTTTTGCTTCATATTTTCATCACATCAACCGAAATCAACTTGAATAGAGGGGAAAAAAACATTACATGCATGTAGGCACATTTAAGGTAATAAAATCTCATTTAATTTAGGCTTTAAACAGCAAATCAGGCATCGAAGATTAGAAATACAAAAAGGGTTTACTTTAAAACATGGAAATCAGAATGGGAACTTAACCAAAAATAATAATAAGTAAATAAATATTTGTTCTTCATTCGTCTATTCCCAATTAATCCACAATCATTAAAAAAATCTGAGTACAAGTAAAATAAAAAGACGGTTTTGAATGTAATTACCGACGGAGAAGGAAGAAGCAGCGGCGATCGCCATGAAATAAGAGAGAGAGATGGGGAAAGGGATCAGAGAAGACAGTGACAAAATGATTGATCCATCAAAATTTGTTGTCAGAAACTGTTCAGAACAGAGCTTTGAGAAAAAAGACGGTAAAAATATCTACAAAACAGATTCGAGTAGTGGACATAACTGTCATTTTCACTTTCGGACTAGGGTAAGGAAAATAAATTATATTATTTTTTATGAAAAAATATTATTAGCACTTAGCTCGCTTTTTTTCCGTATTATTTACACTATCAAAAATGTTTATTTTAAGTATAAAAAATAAGCAATTTAGGTGTTCACATATATAATTTCATCATTTTATCACCCATGCTAAAATTGTAAACGAAAATTTCACGTGAAATAAAATTTCCTATTAAGTAATAATATTTTAAAAATTATCCCTAATAACTTTGTTTTCTTTATTTCATCATCATCTAATCATCATCACTATAAAATAAAAATATTTACGGAGTTAATAGAAAAATATATTAAAGAATGGTCGAGTAAATTAGTCGATAAAATAGTTAATTAAGGTCCAGTAATTGAATTATAAAAGTCCAATCGTTATAAGATTTTAATTAATAAAAGATTTGAGGACTTAAATAGAATTATCTCAATGGGCTAAAATGATTATTAAACCAATAAATAGCATGATATAGTGGATGTTAATGTTAACATCAACATCCATTTATGTTTAATTATGGGATTAAATGTATGTCTTGCTAAGAAATTATCTTCCTCTGACTTAGAATTTAAAAAATAAAAAGTCGAGAGTGCTCTCTTTGGTGTCCCAAAGAAGCAGGTTTTTGAGGTTGGTTGGGGATTGCAATGACTTTTGGGGTTTCTTTTCAAATTATGAAAGATGACAAAGTCTCTCTTTTGGGGGATGAACTTATTCGACTATCAGTTAAATCTTCGTTAGTGAGTCTTGGGAACGGTCCGTCACTTGTTTGTTCCGTCTGGACGAAGAAGACATACAACCCAGATAGTTTTCGTGCTCAGATTAGGAGCATTTGGAAAACAAAAGATAAGTTCGGGATAACAGTGGTGGGTCAAAATTTGTTTCTTGTCTCATTTACAAATGAAGATGATTTAGAAATTATAATGGAAGGGCGTCCTTGACTGTTTCGTAAGCAACTCATTATTTTTGAGAAATTATTACAACCAGATGCAAGAAATAAGCTTCACCTTGTTTTTTCCCTATTTTGGATGAAATTGGGTCCTTGTCCACCTAAGTATGACAAAAAGGATCTCATGCACGCGGTTGATTCCACTTTTGGATGTCTGTCCCAATCTGAGATTAAAGGTGATTTCTACAAAATCAGAGTTAATTTGGATGTGAGAAGTCCATTAAGAAGAGGTATTTTCTTATCCACGGAGGATCAAGAAAAAGTTTGGCTTCCTTTTAAGTATGACAATTTGCCACAATTTTGTTTTGGTTGTGGTCGCATGGGGGTTAGATTAAAAGAATGTGATAAATGTCCCCTCAAAATAAAAGAATTGCAAGAAGATTGTCTCCCTTATTCATTTGCACTAAGATCTAAATCAAATGCTGTTGGGAAGGAAAGCCTAAAACTTGGTTATATGGCGAGGAAATTGGCTAGTCAATGTACCTATGTGGCTGAGGAACTTGGTGGGAATAAAAATGTCGAAAGAATGGTCTCTGCTACAACTCCAATGATGTTTTTCGGTGACAGAGAATTAGGGGCAAGTTGACAACATTGTTTTGGAAAGTGAGAGGGCTTCAGATTTTTTGCAACGTGATATCCGGGATTCAGTTATGGATTTAGTTTCTGATGATACTGTGCCTAATTCTAAGGGATTGCTGGGGGAGCAGATTGCACTTGTGGTTGTTGATTCCTTTTGAGATTAAGGATAATCAATTTTGCAAGTTGGAAAGTCAGAAATTAAGGGATGCTGAGGGTTCTAAAATAGGAATGAAAATTGGGCGTTGGAAAAGGAAATAAATAAATAGGCTAGCTGGAAAGGATTTCCCTGTAGCATGTATTGGGAAAAGGAAAATGGGGGTGGATTTAAATTTAATGTCGGAAGATATTGCTTTTTTGGAAATGAATCGAAAAAAGTCAAGGCTTAGTGAGGAATTTGTGGGGGATTCCTTACGTTCTGATATTTTGATGACTATCCAGGAGTCAAATCTTGAAACTTCCCAATTAGGATTGGCGGCTGACAACTTGTCAGTTGACTGTCAATAATGAATGCGTTGAGTTGGAACGTTCGTGGTCTGGGGCATCCACGGACGGTTCATCGACTTCAGCAGATGATGTGGTCTCAAAATCTCCATCTGGTCTTTTTTATGGAGATGAAATTGGATTGTACGAGGATGGAAAGTATTCGATGGCGTTTGGGTTTCTTATCTGGTATTGAAGTCGGGGCAGAAGGATCGAGGGGTGGGCTTTGTTTGGCTTGGACAGATGAGGTGATAGTTTCTTTACATAGTTATTCTAAAAACCATATCGATGCAGTGATTAATTATGGTCAGAACTGTGATGAGTAGACGTTTACTGTGTTCTACAGGGCTCCTTTTGCTGATGAAAGAGTTAATACTAGGAATCTTCTTCGTCATCTTGGAAGAGATAATAACTATCCTTGGTTGGTAGTTGGTGACTTCAACGAAATTTTTTTCTCTTTTGAAAAGGAGGGTGGAGTTCCAAGGGAAGAAAGAAGAATGCAGTCTTTTAAAGATGTGTTAGAAGATTGCCAATTGATAGATATTGGCTATTCCGAGGCTTGGTACACATGGGAACGAGGGAACTTGGTTGCTACAAATATCAAGGAGCGTCTTGATAGGGGCGTGGCTAATGATCGTTGGATTAATATGTTTCCCTTTGCTAAAGTGCAACATTTACCACATTCGATATCTGATCACTGTCCTCTTCTACTTCACTTAGACAATGGGAATGTTAATCATGGGGTCAAACACTTCAAGTTTGAAGTCTGGTGGACTCTGGAGGAAACAATGGAAGAAGAAGTGCAACGCTTATGAGGGCTGACTGCGGGCTTGGATAAATTTTTGTTTTTGCAAAAGGGGCTTAGTGAATGGTCCTTTAATATTCGACGCAATAGAGGTAAGAAGAAAAAATAGTTGTTGACAAAACTTGCTGAATTGACAGATTCGAATTGTGATGAGGACATATTAGGGGAGCTGTTGGACACGAAACTTTTGAACTTGGAATTGGATAAAGATGAGGCTTATTGGGAGTAACGAGCCCGAGCTAATTGGCTTCGATTGGGTGACAAGAACAGACCTTTTTCCATCGTTTTGCATCTGCCAGGAAAAAAGTGAAATAATATTTCCAAGTTGGAAAATATGGAGGGAAGGGAAATTACTGATTTAAAACGAATGGGGGAAGTTGCTGCGTTGTATTTCGAAAAACTGGTTGATTCTAATGGAAATGTTGATTTATCTTTTATACTTTCTGGTATATATGAACGCATATCTGCTGCTGATAATGCTTTACTACTTTCACAATTTACAGCTGATGAGGTTTTTCAAGCATTGAAGGAAATGGGGCCCACTACGGCACCTAGTGTAGATGGATTTCTAGCCATGTTTTTCAGAGTTATTGGCATATAGTGGGGGCTGATGTGACAACGTTTTGCCTTAGTGTTTTAAATTTTGGCACTTCTATTGATGTGGTTAGTATAACAGATATTGTTTTACTGCCAAAAGTTTCGAATCCGTCCAATCTTGCAAATTTCAGAACAATCAGCCTTTGTATAGTCATTTACAAGATTATCGCAAAAGTTTTGGCTAATTGATTTCGTAAAGTGATTGGAAAATGTATCGATTGTGCTCAAAGTGCATTTATTCCAATGAGATTAATTTCAAACAATTTGACATACGAGCTTCTCCACACTTTCAGAAAGAAACGTTATGGTCGAAAGGGTTTTATGGCTGCCAAACTCGATATGAGTAAGACATATGATTGAGTGGAGTGAAATTTTATCAGGGAAGTCATGATCAAAATGGGTTTCAAGAATGATTGGGTACAGCGCATCATGCAGTGTATTACGACAGTCTCTTGTACAATTAACGTTAATGGTGAAAGTGGACGGCTTTTCTATCCTAAAAGGGGGCTTCATCAAGGAGATCCTCTCAACCCTTTCCTTTTCCTCTTATGTAGTGAAGGCTTATCTAGTTTGATGAGATTAGCAATGCAAAGTGGTTTACTAAAAGGGGCGAAGGCAAGTAAAAGGGGGCCAGAAATTTCTCACTTACTCTTCACAGATGATAGCATTCTTTTTTCAGCGATGCTACAATTCAAGGAGCTAATGTGTTGAAGGAAATTTTATAAGAATATGAACGATGTTCAAGTCAGTGTATCAATTTTCAAAAATCTACTATTTTCTTTAGTACAAACACATCTTTAGAAAATAGAAAACATGTGACCAAGGTGTTGAGAATGAGGTTTTCTTCTAACCCAGAAAAATATTTGGGTCTTCCAAATTTTGTAGGAAAAAAATAAAAAAAGCTCTTTTCAGAATTTTTTAGATCGGATGAGAATGCGAATTGCAGGATGGAGCACACGATTTCTATCATAGGGGGCAAAGAAATATTTTTGAAATCTGTCATTCAAGCAATTTCTACTTTTGCGATGTTAGTTTTTTTACTTCCTAAATCTTTTTGTACTGAGATTGAAAGCATTATGGCTCATTATTGGTGGTAAAAAGGTTCAAATAGACGTGGATTTCACTAGTGCTCTTGGCAACAAATGTGTTTATTGAAAGAAGATGGTGGGAGGGGCTTTCGAAATATGGGGAATTTTAATAAGGCAGTTTTGGCTAAACAAGTTTTGAGATTAATGCAATTTTCAGATTCTTTACTTGCTAAAGTTCTTAAGGCGAAATATTATCCTATTTCCGATTTTATTAAGTCGAATTTAGGAAATGTAGCATCTTTTACGTGGAAAAGTGTCTGGGCATCTAAAGGGGTCTTTGAAAATGGCTTATGTTGGAGAATTGGATCTAGTCATAGGATATCAATTAATAACGATGCTTGGGTGCCAAATAATTGTGATTATCGTTTACAATTATCTGTTAATTATATCCAGGATAAAAATGTGTCCGATTTAATAGATTTAAATCCTAGAAGATGGAAAGCAGAGATAATAAGGAGTACCTTTTCAGCAGCAGATGCAGCGTTAATCCTTCGAATTCTATTGGCCGAATCGACAATGGAGGATAAGGTGGTTTGGCGAGAGGAGGCTACGGGTGATTTCTTAGTTCATAGCACCTACAAACTATTACAGAGCATGCAATATAATCCTACTGCTTTCGTATTACAGACCGTCTACGGGAAATTTTACAAAACATTATGGAGCCTAAAACTCCCATCTAAGCTACTGATTACAACTTGGAAAATTTCTTGGCATTTCCTACCACATTTGGTAAATCTTAATCGTCGGTGCCTGGTGGCTATTACTTCTTGTCCTAGATATGCACAAGCTGCAGAGAAAACAGATCATATTTTTAGGTTCTGCCCAGTTTCAATCCTCGTTTGGGAACTACTAAATATTCCTATTATTATGAGTAAACCCGACTTAGATTTCTACATTTGGCTTACTTGGATTTTCGAGGTATGTTCTCTCGAACAGAGACGGTTGATCTGTGTTACGCTTTGGTCACTCTGGAATGATAGAAACGTGCGACTCCACCAAAAGAAAATTAGGTCAGGGAATCAGATTGTCCAGTTTATTTTCAACTATTGTAAAGAAACCGACAGTTTGAATTCGAGGAAACTTACAACTGATTTGGTCTGGAGTACAAGTTGCCCATACTCTGATGGCGAAACCACTATCTTCTTTGATAGTGCCTTTGATGCGTCCTCTTACACATTTGCTTCGGGGTTATTTGCCAAAGACTGAACGGGAAGGGTTTTGGTTTCACGATCTTGGATCCATGAGAATATCCCTTCTTGTTTTGCAGCGGAAGCAAGCGCCTATCTTTGCGCGGTGCAGTTATGGGTGGAAATGGGTAAACTTGAAACCAAAATTAAGGGTGATTCTTTAGTAGTAATCAAGAAGTGTAAGGCAGATTTTATTGATAATTCGGTTTGTAGACCTTATATCAGTGATATTAAAGAACTATGCAGGGATTCATCTCTTGTTGATTTCAGTTTTATTCCAAGAACAATGAATGGGCTCGCTCACATCATTGCAAAAGAAACACTAAGAAGGCAAGAAGAAGTTTACCTGAAGCAGAAAGTCCCAGAGTACGCTGAATGGCTACTGTTTGAAGCTTTTCCTAGAGAACTAGATTGATGTTGCTCGGCTTGTAGAAGGGTGCAGATGAGAGAAAAATGAAAGGTTTGATCAGTTTGATGGTTTTTTCTCTTGGTATGTGGAAGATTTAGATTGTTTATTAAATGCAGCATTGAAGATGGTGTTGGAATTATCTGATTGGGTATTGGAATGGTGGGGATCTAGATCCTTTTGTTCTTTTAATTTGTTTGTTTTTAGTTTATTAGTTTTTTGGGTCTGATTTTTTCAAGTGTTTTGTTTTGGACTCTTTGGTTTTGCTTCATCCTAATAATAAAGCCCAATCTGATGTTTATTTCAAAAAAAAAATTATGAGATTAAATATATAAGTATGCTTTATTAAGGCAACTAAACATGACTTATTAGACTAATTAAGCACTAATTAGCCTATAAATAACAAATTTGGTGGAAAGAAAGAGAATATTATCATCTTCTTCTCACATTCTTAGTCGTCCACCATAGTTAAAACCAAAAGGAAGTTTCAAGCTCACCTAACATTTAACCAAGCAAAATTCAAGGTAATCAAGCCTTTTTTCATGTAATTTTTATAAATTTATGATCATGGGAGCTTAATTTAACTAGCTCATATATCAAATTTGATCAATTGTTGAAATTTTAGCAAGTTGCCATTGTTGATAAATTGATGAATTAGACTTGGAATTGATAGATGTTGAACTTAGATTATGAAAAGTACTAAATTGTAAAGTTAATTAAGCTGTTTGTTAATTTTGTAACATTAGGGACCAAATTGAATAAATAAAGAATATATCCTGAAATTTTGCTAGAAATAGAAAGTATAGGGTCCCTAATAAAATAATGTGAAATCATATTTTAATCTGAAGCTAGGAATCGAAAGTGGTGTTTATCCCGAATCTAGGGAGTAAATTGAATAAAATGTAAAATGTGTTTGAAATAAAAAAAAAAGGATTATATGAGATCATGCATCTCATGAAATTATTGTTGTGAGCCATTAAATGGTTATTGTGTGTTGTTATGTGATATTAATTTGTATTTATATTTACACATATTTATATATAATTAGAACTCCATAGAAGTGGAGCTAGTAGAGGAAAAACTCAAATTGTAGAATAGGCCTTGAGAAACCCACTTGTTTTGTGTTTTAAGGAGGTAAGTTCCTTGTGTTATATGTTTGCTTGTGTTTATTTTGTTATATCAATGATTGACCATAAGTTAAGGCTTGATGAAAATTGGCATACATAGCTAGTAAATGTGATTTGAATTGAAATGAATTGATATAGGCAATTGATGTTATATCTATTGATTGTAATTAGAAGGACAAATATTATTAAATGTATGTATAATTTATGTTCAAATTTATTTGACAGAACTCAAAAATTTATATGAATGATTATAGGGTTTGAAAATGCAAATGTAAATGATTATAGGGTATGAATATACAAATGTGAATGATTATAAGGTGTGAATATGCAAATATGAATGATTGATGATCTTGTGAATTTAGTAAAAGGCTAGGATACAATTGGCATGCAATAGGGTTATATGTGATCTTGTGTAAGTGATAGTTGATGATATGAAGATAATGACAGGTTATTTTGAGATCTAGCATCTATTGTAGATCATTGAGTATTCATTGTCTCTATAGAGACCTCGGTGTGATAGAGGGATGTGTTTGAATATGTTTAAACATTTGATGCCTACAGGCTTTGCACTTCAATGTCTTGGTGTGGTGTAGTTTATGCTCATACGAGCTATCTTGGTGTGATTTAGTTTACCCATGTATCTGAGTCTATTTTACTAGGGTCTATTGAGTGAAACATTGAAATTGAATCTTGAAATCGAAAAATGAAATTGTAACAACTTGTTTTCGGTGGTACAAAAAATGGTGGTTTTGGAACCTCGTTCTCTGACGATCGAGTCAATAAATACTATCATTTAATATTTACAAGTCATTTATAGTGTTATAATGATTTTTGGTCCGGTAATTTTATTGATTGGTTAGTTATTGTGGAATAAGGACTAAATCATAAAAGCTGCAAAAGTTAATCGCTATTAATTTATATGCGCTAAACGAGGATAAAAATATATTGTGTAACACCCTAAACTCGATTCGATTAGTCGGATCCAAATCTCGAGTGTTATGACACAAATAAAGACAAAAATTCAAATTACTTGCTGAATTTTTGATTATTTACAGCTTTACCACTTACAAATTCAAATAAATATATATATATCAAGTAAATACACAATGTTATATAAGGTAATTTAAGTATAAAGATTTCCAATCTAATTTCATACATTATTACAATAATTCAAAGTATAAACTTCTATTAACTTTATTGAATTTACTATGCCACCGAGCTTGTACCATATGCATAATAACCCAATATGCCACTCCTTTGGCATAGTCCTAGCATCGTCCCTCTTGGCGCAACACTAATCCTTCAAGCCTAAAACAAGAACATAATATATTAATAAGTTCACGGGAACTTAGTGAGAAAAATACTATTTACCTGAACTGATTTTTCTATAAAACAACAAATGGTTCAACAATGCGATCTTTTTTTCTTTCAATGACTTAGTTCTACCATACTTATTCATTCTTACAACTTGTCATATCTTAATTTGTATCAATTCCCATCATTCTATCAATAACTTTGAACTTTCAAGGAAATTCTTTCAACTCCTTTTATTCATAGTAATTTATCAATATCTTTTGCAAATTGAAGCAATTAGGACCTCATTTCATACTTAAATTTAACCCAAACTAACTTTCATAATTACGATTCATTGAAGAATACCCTTTTCAAATATTCAGACTCAAACATTTGTTCATAAGCATCTTTTTACATCTCAATATCTCTTCAATTCATCACCTTTAATCATTTCTTAACTTTGTTTAGTACTTACCTCGTATTCATTAGATACATTAACTTATTCTAGTCTTACTGATCAAGTTTAAGAGCCATACTAAATACGTCATATAGCTTCATACAGATCTTGTCACAAAGGAAGTCTATTAGAATACGCCATGAGACCTTATCATGGTATGCCACTAAGGCAGTCCATTCAGAGTACGCCACAAAAGCAGTCCATACAATAGTTCCTTTTTAGAGTGTGCCATGCCATTAACTTTTCATTCAGAGTTTCATATCAGAGTTCATGTTTTCCATCCTTACAAACTACATCAATTACCATCACGGTGTCCAGACCCAAATTACAAACTCTTCATATTCAGACCAACCTAGACTCACACTTCCTAACGCTCATTTTACATCCAAATACAACTTATAATCACGCTAACTAACTTATTTTCTTAACCAATTTATAACTCAATACATGCTATTTAACATACCAACAAAACCATATTTCACAGTATATATTTCAGACAAACTAACACACAAATACTCTTCATCCACACAAATATCCACACAAAAATCTTCATATATTAAAACTTAAGAAATCCCAAATCTATTACACATACCATCTTCATCAATCATTCATATAGTCATAAACATATCATATTCATATTATACTTATCATGACTTCTGATATGTAGTTTGAGAGTTATAATATAAATGTTCTTCGGTATGAACAGTATACATGCGAGAGTCAGAGAAGGAACTCTCCTGACGCTCACATGCAGAAGCTTTGCTCCAAACCAAACGTCTATCATGCAATCAGAAACAATCATTACTTAAAAAACATAGAAACACCATTAAAACCCATTCATATACATTTTACAATCATCATAACATTGACAGTCCCTATGCAAAGCCTTATACCTCAATCTCACTATTCAACTACTTCTAACAGACTTACTCTTTAAGAAGTCAATATGCATAACTATAGTACTTACCCAAAAATGAATAATCCACTGCTTCAGATCAGATCCTTAGTTCCATCTTAATGATAGAAAACTATAATCAACTCCAAAGAAAATCAATGAAAAAATTTTAGAGGAAGAAAGAAGAACAAAAACTCCTTTTCTCAAGCCTATATGCAAATATATAAGACATATATTCCCAAAGTGGAATGACATGTGTCACATTCATACTCTACAACTTTTGAGAAAACATAAATGAGAATTCAATATAATTAGTACCTGGTTACTCCAACCAATTAATTCTTAACCACAATACTTACAATGTAACTAGCACAGTAACTCAAACAACATGGCGTACTACACCTTCGACATTAACCTAAATCATACTTTCCCTACTACCCTTACCGAACTCTTCCTCTTTGCATCGCAACACATTCTAAAATAAACCTTACTTAATAACCTAACATCTTATATGAGCTCATTCTATATTCCAAAAGAGATAATTGGGCGAATATAACTACACCAAACAAATTATTTTTCGAACTACATGCCCAAATTTAGGACCTGCCAAATTTTGAGGTGTCACAACTCTCCTCCCCTTAAAAAAATTTTCTCCTCGAAATTTTTGAACTACACGCCCAAATTTAGGACTCACACTTCTTAACGCTTATCATACATCCAAATACAATTGAAAATCATGCAAACTAACTTATTTTCTTAACTAATTCATAACTCAATACACATTATTTAAGATACCAACAAAAGCATATTTCATAGTATATATTTTAGACAAATTCACACACAAATACTCTTCAGCAACACAAACATCTACAAATAAATCTTCACATATTCAAACTAAATAAAACCCAAATTTATTACACATACCATCTTCAGCAATCATTCATACAGTCATACAAATATCATATTCATAGTAAACTCATCATGGCTTTTGATATGTAGTTTGAGCGTTAAATATAAATGTTCTTCAGTATGAACAATATACATGTGTGAGAAAGAGACGGAACTCACCTGACACTCACATACAACAAATTTGCTCCAGACCAAACATCTATCATGCAATCAACTACAATCACTGCTTACAAAACATAGAAACACTATTAAAACTCATTCACATACATTTTACCATTATCACAACACTGAAAATTCCCAGGCAAAGCCTTATACCTTTATCTTATTATTCAACTACTTCTAATAGACTTACTCTTTCAGAAGTCAACATGCATAACAATAGTACTTACCTAGGAATGAATAATTAACTGCTTCAAATTAGATCCTTAGTTTCCAGCTTAATGATAGAAAACTATAATCAACTCCAAAGAGAATCAACAACAGGATTTTAGAGGAAGAAAGAAGAAGAAAAACTCCTTTTCTCAAGCCCATATGCAAATATATAAGTCCTATGTCCCCAAAGTGGAATGACATGTGTTACATTCTTACATAATTGTGTTAATTAATGGTATACAACTTTTAAGAAAACATAAATGAGAATCCAATATAATCATTACCCGGTTACTCTAACCAATTGATTCTTAACCATAATACTTACAATATAACTAGCATAGTAACTCAAAAAACATGACATACTACACTTTTGATGTTAACCCAAATCATACTTTCCCTACTACCCTTACCAAACTCTTCCTTTTTGCATTGCAACACATTCTGAAATAAACCTTACTTAAAAACTAGACATCTGATATGAGCCCATTCTATATGCCAAAAGAGATAATTGGGTGAATAGAACTACACCAAAAAGATTATTTTTTGAACTACACACCTAACTTTAGGACCCGCCAAATTTTGAGGTGTCACAACTCTCCCCCTTATAAAAATTTCGTCCTCGAAATTTTTTAGCTCCGAGAAATTCCAGTATATATCAGATAATTGACTGATCATGCCAAGCACATACTTACACAAAGAATGCCATTAGACAGTTTACTTGATAAATTTCAAAATTTTATGGTTATGCACGTAAACATTATATTTTTACCCCTTTTTGACACATAATGATACGATCTTGAGTTTGCGAAAGTATTCGAGTCGTAGTTGTGCCTGATCGTTAAATGGAGAAGTATCGTTCTTAGTTTGAGTTTAAGGGAATTCGGCTAAGAATGAACAAAGTAAGACAAAGATGAAAGCTAAAATGGATAAGTAAGCTTGAGGTCAAGAATGAACCAATACTATGAAGGAGTATTGACCCGAAACTTGTAAGACACTTAAGGTGATGGAAGGTTGATAGAAAGGACCTTGACCCACTATCTATGAAGAGATAGGAACCAAAGGTTTCAAAGGTGAACACCATACTCGGTTTAAGAGTGATAAGTTCAAAGAAACAAGGATGATGCCACTAGCAAGCTATATAAGTCAACTTGAGTCTTAAACGAAAATTGAGAGTTGAATAAACTCACGAAGATATCAAAATTCATCAAAGTATCAAAAAAAGTCTTCAATACAACTAAAGAGCTTCGTAATTATATCTCAATTACATGGCTAGTCGAATAGACACTTAGGGAATTGAATGGGCTTAATGGAGTTGGAAACTTCCTTGAACCTTCTCTAGCATTGGTGACGCCATTAGACAAGTCCCTTGATGTTTTCAATCAGCTTAAATTAAATGAAATTAAGTAAGGAGCTGAATGAAGTTGAATGGACTAGGCTAGATTCGGCAAAGAGGTGTGAAAGGCTTTTAAGGGGTTGCCTTGAATATTTGGAGAGTCTTGGACTTTAAATGGCAGTTTGGGGCACTTCAACAGCCTTGGAGTGTGAACAAACGAATTTGAGAAGCCCTTGAGTGTGAAAACTCAAAACCGAATAGCCATGAGTGTGAAATGAACCTCCAACAAATATGAAAGCACTTAAGCAACTAAATGGACAGCTTTGAGAAGAAAAATCAGTAGCTCAATGGCTCTTGGCATACACGAAGAGGTGCTTGGAGCATTTCAATCATCAGCACACCATATTCAAGCCATCCATGCATGTACCTGAAACACATTAATCAGCTAATTAAATTCGGCTAGGACATATTAGTTCAAACATGAAATTAATTTGTCTCAAACTTAGACACATCAAAACAACTATTAAATATATATCAAACTAAGACACATTAAAACCTCATTTAATGAAAATGTCCAGATTATGACACATTTAATAACTTAAACTAAATAACTAAATTAACTAAAACAAATTAAATATTTATTCCAGCAAAATAATGCTAAGTTAAAAATGAGTTGAAGTTGAGCTCAATGAGCTACGGATGAGCTAGATGAACTTGTAGGAGGTTGCAAGGCTGACTTAGTTGACTTGTCTAAGATTGATCGATAAGCCCCGCAATGGTTTCTCCCCACGCTCGATCAATTAGAGCTTAAACAGCCTCCTTGAAACGTTTGGCTCGTGCTCGAGTTATAGGTCCTAAGGGTAGCTCCAAAGGTTCCTTGTTAGCACTTGGTGAGTCTCGGACCGTGGCTGTATCGATCCATACTGAATACGATATGTAGCTTCAAACAGAACCCCTCACAAGGGAAGTCTATTAGAATACGCCATTAAGGCCTTATCCTGGTACGCCACTAAGGCAACCTATTTAGAGTATGTCACAAAATCAGTCTATTCAAAGTACGCCATAAAGGTAGTCCATTCAATAGTTCCTTTTTAGAGTGTGCCATGGCCGTGGGATTTTCTTTCAGAGTTTCATATCAAAGTTTGTGTTTTCTTTCCCGACGGACTACATTAATTATCAACATGGTGTCCAGGCTCATATTACAAACTCTTCATACTTAGACCAAACTAGACTCACACTTCCTAATACTTATCGTACATCCAAATACAACTCATAATCATGCAGACTAACTTATTTTATTAACTGATTCATAACTCAATACACGTTATTTAGCAAACCAACAAAACTATATTTCATAGTATATATTTCAAACAAACTCACACATAAATACTATTCAGCAACACAAACATCCACACATAAATCTTCACATATTAAAACTAAATAAATTCCAAATCTATTGCACATACCATCTTCAAAAATCATTCATATAGTCATACACATATCATATTCATAATATACTCATCATGGCTTTTGATATGTAGTTTGTACGTTATAATATAAATGTTCTTCAATATGAACGGTATACATGCAAGAGTAAGAAAAAGAACTCACCTGACACTCACATACAACAACTTTGCTCAACACCAAACATCTATCATGCAATCAACTGCAATCACTACTTAAAGAACATAAAAACACCATTAAAACTCATTCACATGCATTTTACCATTATCACAACATTGAAAATTCCCATGCAAAGCCTTAGACCTTTATCTTACTGTTCAACTACTTCTAATAGACTTACTCTTTCAGAAGTTAACATCCATAAATGTAGTACTTACATAGGAATGAATAATCCACTGCTTCAGATCATATCCTTAATTTCTAGCTTAATAATAAAAAACTATAATCAACTCCAAAGATAATCAACGATCACATTTTAGAGGAAGAAAGAAGAAGAAAAACTCGTTTTCTCAAGCCTATATACAAATATATAGGACCTATGTCCCCTAAGTGGAATGACATGTGTCACATTTTTTCATAATTGTGTTAATTAATGGTCTAAAACTTCTGAGAAAACATAAATGAGAATCCAATATAATCAGTACTTGGTTACTCCAACCAATTAATTCTTAACCACAGTACTTACAATGTAACTAGCACAGTAACTCAAACAACATGTCGTACTACATCTTTAACGTTAACCCAAATAATAGTTTCCCTACTACCTTTACCGAACTCTTCCTCTTTGTATCACTACCAATTCTGAAATAAACCTTACTTAATAACCTTACATCCGATATGAGCCCATTCTATACGCCAAAAGAGATAATTGGGTGAATAGAATTACACCAAACAAAATGTTTTTCGAACTACATGCCTATTTTTAGGACCTGCCAGATTTTAAAGTGCCATAAATCTCCTCACTTTAAAAAAATTTCGTTCTCGAAATTTTCTAGCTCTGAGAAATTCCAATATATAAAAGTTAATTGACTGATCATGCCAGGTACATACTTACAAAAAGAATGCCAATAGACAGTTTACTTGATAAATTTCAAAATTTTATGATTACCCACGTAAAGGTTATATATTTACCACTTTTTGACACATAAGATCCATACTGAATACGACATATAGCTTCATACAGAACCCGTCACAAGGAAAGTCTATTAGAACCCGTCATTAAGGTAACCTATTCAGAGTATGTCACAAAGGTAATCCATTCAGAGTACACCACAAAGGCAGTCTATTCAATAGTGATACGAGTCGCAAGGCCCAAATTCAAGCTTATGAATGTGATGGGATCAAATTTTTTGAAGGCCCAATAACGAGGTCGAAGGCCAAGCAAATTCGAGCAAAATTGAATGGGACTATCTAAGACTTCATTACTAAGGCCCTAGAAGCGCACACGACCGAAAAAGAAAATCAAGAAACTGAATCTTGGTCCAATTTTTCCATTCCAAACAATTTCAAGAATCAAGAAAATCAAGATTTCAAATCCTGGAAATCTTGGTCCAAGAAATCGAAGCTGCCAATTTTCAAGTTGGAGAAATCAACAGACTTGCAATGACTTTTTTGATGGGATCCAAGAATTTATGGGTTGAGATGTCTGCATGGATTTTGAATATCTATCTCTTATCTTCGAAACTCACTTTGAATCACTCGATTTCGAGTTCGGGAGCTCAAGTTATGATCGTTTTAATAAAGACTGCGAGGGCAGAAATTTTTTGACGTGATTATGACGGGAATTACGAGTTTCGGGCTTTTAATTCGAGTTTAAATCATATTGGGTTTGGGTTTTAGGTTTAATTTTTATTATATATGAGCCCAATATTGTATTATCAGATTTTATTATTTTATTGTTATTTTTATTCCAAATTTTTAATAATTATTCAGTAGTTTAAGTTTTTAGGAGTTCTATGTCAACAAGAAAGTTTCTTGTTTAGATTAATTAGAGTTCTAGTTTAATTAAGAGTTTTATTTAGATTTATTTAGCTTGCCTATATATAGGCCTTGGAATTGTAAACAAAAGACTTGATTTTCATTTTTTTGAGTTGATAATAATTCTCTTTGAGTTTTTCTTCAAGAATTGCTCTTGAGTTTTCTTTTGAAGTTGTTTTAACAATCTTTTAGGTTGTGGGAATCATCTTCAAGCTTTTTCTTACTAAGATCTCTTTCTTGGAGGGGGAATTAGAGCCATTGAAGGGAGTTGTGGATTCTTATCGTTTCCAAGGCTTCTTAGGATGTTATCTTCTCTTTTATCTTTGATCTATCGTTCTTGTTTGATATAGTTTATTTCTTACTGTTTTGGGTTGCTGATTTAGTTGATTTTCGTTCTAGGTTGAAATTGCTTCAATAGGGACGTTATCCTACCTTGATCCATCAAGAAATACATAAAAAAATTAGGAGATTCAATCTTTTCTTGCAGTTTTAATCATTCTTGCACAAACAATTTGATTTCATCTTTTAAATTACTTCTAACGAATTTGTTTGTGTTTTTATTTTCTAGATCTGGTTTGGACGATTTCTTGAGGTCCAAGGATGGTTTCTTTCATCCAAGAAGCCCTAATTTTATTCTCTATTGGATCCTTTACCAGCCATTCATCTTTCTTTTGTTTTAATGTCGTTCGATTCTTCTTCTTGTCAACTAATCTGTCTTTCCTTATTTTCGTTTCAAATCACATTTGTCTAGAGCTTTAGGGTAGATATGCAACTTAACAGCTTTACGATCCTCTTCTGCCTTCGATTCATATCATTTGGTATCAGAGCTTGGGCGTTTTGGGTGTTCTTCGTTGCTTTCTACACTGATTTTCATTACAAACAGCCAACAAGTAGTTTTTACCCAGTAAATTTTTCGAAAAAATATTTTTGAGTGGGTAAACGTTTTTCAATTTATCTAAAATTTTATATACTGATTCTTGGTATTATATTACAGTATAAAAAAATATTTCCCACAAAAAAAAGTGATCAAAACAGTAGAGAAAAAAGAAAAATACGAGAAAAAAGAAAAAAATAAAAAATATTCCGTGGGTTCAATTTTCTGCCGAAAATTTTGAGATCAAAAATACATTATTTGGAGAGGCTTGAGTTTAAATTTCGTGATTTTTGGAAATCAGGAACACCTCGAACAAAGTTCGTCAAGTTGCTTCGTAGTTTTTCAGGTTTCTACAATTTTAATGATTCTTAGTTTTAGGTTTTCATTTGTTTTTGCTTTTTATTGTTTCTTTACACATTCTAACACTTTCTTGTTTCTTGTTTTAGTAGGTTAACGATTGCACCGTCCTTCCTCTGTACAACACAATTCTTTGATGTCTAGCCAATTTTGAACTCATATGCCATTAGGATTACTTTGTTAGTTTGATTCTAATACATCCTGAATTGATTGACATAAATACTTCTAAATTACTCGCAAGATTAATTCTTACCTCATTTAGAATTTAATTTTTCTTTTTGAGTGCATAACGGTGAGGTTTGTTTAATTTTTTTTCTTTTTTAAGTGCTGCGTTTTTTTCTAGATTTGTCACAATGTCTCATAATAGAAAAGGGAGTGATGACCAGAGTGACAAACTGCTAGTTAACATCAAAAATCTTACTCGTGTCACAACAAAGTTAGATCTCCATGACATCACTGATAAGTTTGAAACCATGTTCAATCAGTTGAAACAAAGTCTAGACCATCAAGCGGCAGTACAAAGACAATGAGATGCTGTATTTTAGACAATGAGCAATACCTTAAATCAGTTGCGAATTGAGCAAAGGACTCAACATTGGGGTGCTAATGATGATGATGGGGTTGCACAACCTCGTGCTCGTAAACATCAAGCTAGATGTGTCCCTCGTGTGAATGAAGATCCTTTGGTTCCCAATGATCGTAGACAGCCTTCCTTGGCAAAGTTGAAGTTCATAATTCCTCAATTTCATGGAAAGAATGATCCCGAAGCATACTGTGAGTGAGAATAAAAAATAGAGCTTATGTTTCATTACTATAAATGCCTAGAAGATGAGAAATTTCCATTGGCGACCCTTGAGTTTTTAGACTATGCGCTGAGTTGGTGGACTCAACTTGGTATAAGTCGCCAATGAAACTACGAGAGAGAAATTACCACATGGGATTAGTTGAAACAAGTTAGCAAAAACGCTTTATCCCAACACATTATTATAGGGAGGTCAAAACCAAACTTCGATGACTTGTTCAAGGAAGTAGATCAGTTGATGAGTACTTCACGAAGAGATGGCCAAAAGAAAGGAGGATTCCAAGTGATCTCTCACATTTTGAGCAATGTTATTGGTGTAGTTCAAAAGATCATGAGAGTTTTCGATGTCCAATCCAATATCCAACTAGAAAAGAAAGTAAGTATGACTTGGTGCCTTTTGTTGACTCTTACT
This sequence comes from Gossypioides kirkii, assembly GCA_005610355.1. NCBI lineage: Eukaryota > Viridiplantae > Streptophyta > Magnoliopsida > Malvales > Malvaceae > Gossypioides > Gossypioides kirkii. Next base: position 38,583,535 of record CP032247.1, on the reverse strand, counting down.
CTAGTGAAAAAAAGATTTGTTGTGATGGCGAACTTTGTGAACCGGAAAAAGATAACAATGAGAATTTTTCTCTTGAATCTATAGATGAAGTAGAAACGTCATGTGCTCTTACAGAAATACCTTGTACTAAATTGAATATTCAAAATACTTGTGAGGGGAATATGGGAAGTGAGGAAAAAATATGTGAAAAGACCGAGAGAAAAGAGACCTTGATTAATAAAAGTCTACTTGATGGTCCAAATTTGGTGAGTGAAAATCCATATGAGGTGAAATTGGAGAGTTCTCAAGAGGAAAAAGAAAATGAAAAACAAGAAGATACCCATACAAAAGTGAGGAATGATTATGTTTTAACTAACCATAACTCGAATTTGTTTAGTGGTGTTTCCTTGTTACAGAATTTTAAAGATCCATTGGCGGACTTCCAATTACATTACTCTACCATTGATCGACTCATTTACTTGTGGGAAAGAGCTAAAGATTCGAGGACGAATCTTCTTGAGGAAGTGGGGAGTGATACGAGTCGCAAGGCCCAAATTCAAGCTTATGAATGTGATGGGATCAAAGTTTCTGAAGGCCCAATAACGAGGTCGAAGGCCAAGCAAATTCGAGCAAAATTGAATGGGACCATCCAAGACTTCGTTACCAAGGCCCTAGATGCGCACACGGCCGAAAAGAAAATCAAGATTCACTTTCTTATTTTCAAGAAAATCAAGAAACCGAATCTTGGTCCAATTTTTCCATTCCAAACAATTTCAAGAATCAAGAAAATCAAGATTTCAAATCCTGGAAATCTTGGTCCAAGAAACCGAAGCTGCCAATTTTCAAGTTTGGGAAATCAGCAGACTTGTAACGACTTTTTGGATGGGATCCAGGAATTTATGGGTTGAGATGTCTGCATGGGTTTCTAATATCTATCTCTTATCTTCGAAACGCACTTTGAATCACTCAATTTTGAGTTCGAGAGCTCAAGTTATGATTGTTTTAATGAAGACTGCATGGGCAAAATTTCTGGACGTGATTATGACCGGAATTACGAGTTTCGAGCTTTTAATTCGAGTTCAAATCATATTGGGTTCGGGTTTTAGGTTTAATTTTTATTATTTATGAGCCCAATATTGTATTATCAGCTCTTATTATTTTATTGTTATTTTTATTCCGAATTTTTAATAATTATTAAGTAGTTTAAGTTTTTAGGAGTTCTATGTCAACAAGAAAGTTTCTTGTTTAGATTAGTCAGAGTTCTAGTTTAATTAAGAGTTTTATTTGGATTTATTTAGCTTGTCTATATATTGTAAACAAAAGACTTGATTTTTATTCTTTTGAGTTAATAATAATTCTCTTTGAGTTTTTCTTCAAGAATTGCCTTAAGTTTTTTTTTAGAAGTTGTTTTAACAATCTTTTAGGTTGTGGGAATCATCTTCAAGTTTTTTCTTGCCAAGATCTCTTTCTTGGAGGGGGAATTAGAGCCATTGAAGGGAGTTGTGGATTCTTATCGTTTCCAACGCTTCTTAGGATGTTATCTTCTCTCTTTTTTCTTTAATCTATCGTTCTTGTTTGATCTAGTTTATTTCTTGTTGTTTTGGGTTGTTGATTTAGTTGATTTTCGTTCTAGGTTGAAATTGCTTCAAGAGGGACGTTCTCCTACCTTGATCCATCAAGAAACACATCAATAAAAATCTGGTTGGGACATTTTATTGAGGTCCAAGGATGATTTCTTTCATCCAAGAAACCCTAATTTCGTTCTCTATCGGATCCTTTACCAGCCATTCATCTTTCTTTTGTTTTAATTTCGTTTGATTATTCTTCTTGTCAACTAATCTGTCTTTCTTTGTTTTCGTTTCAGATTACATTTTTCTAGAGCTTTAGGGTAGATCCACGATTTGACAACTTTACGATCCTCTTCCGCCTTTCGTCTCCTATCAAATAGTTCCTTTTCAGAGTGTGCCATGGCCATAGGATTTTCTTTCAGAGTTTCACATCAGAGTTCATGTTTTCTTTCCCGATGGACTACATTAATTATCATCGTGGTGTCCAGACTAATATTACAAACTCTTCATACTCAGACCAAACCAAACTCTCACTTCCTAACGCTCATCGTACATCCAAATACAACTCATAATCATGCAGACTAACTTATTTTCTTAACTGATTCACAACTCAATACACGTTATTTAACATACCAACAAATCCATATTTCATAGTATATATTTCAAACAAACTCACACACAAATACTATTCAACAACTGAAACATCCACATATAAATCTGCACATATTCAAACTAAATAAATCCCAAATCTATTGTACATACCATCTTCAAGGATCATTCATATAGTCATACACATATCATATTCATAGTATACTCATCATGGCTTTTGATATGTAGTTTGGGAGTTATAATATAAAAGTTCTTTAGTATGAATGGTATACATGCAAGAGTAAGAAAAGGAACTCACCTAACACTCACATACAACAAATTTGCTCTAGACCAAACATCTATCATGCAATCAACTGCAATCACAGCTTACAAAAAATAGAAACATCATTAAAACTCATTCACATACATTTTACCATTATCACAACATTGAAAATTCCCATGCAAAGCCTTATACCTTTATCTTATTGTTCAACTACTTCTAATAGACTTACTCTTTCAGAAGGCAACATGCATAACTATACTACTTACCCAGGAATGAATAATCCACTACTTCAGATCAGATCCTTAGTTTTTAGCTTAATAATAGAAAACTATAATCAACTCCAAAGAGAATCAACAATAGCATTTTAGAGGAAGAAAGAAGAAGAAAAACTCCTTTTCTCAAGCCCATATGCAAATATATAAGACCTATGTCCACACTGTAGAGTGCCATGTATCACATTCTTAAATAATTGTGTTAATTAATGGTCTACAACTTCTAAGAAAACATAAATGAGAATCCAATATAATCAGTACCAGGTTACTCCAACCAATTGATTCTTAACCACAATATTTACAATGTAACTAGCACAGTAACTCAAACAACATGGTGTACTAAACCTTAGACGTTAACCCAAATCATAGTTTCCCTATTACCCTTACCGAGCTCTTTCACTTTGCATCGCAACACATTCTGAAATAAACCTAACTTAATAACTTGACATCTGATATAAGCCCATTCTATACGCCAGAAGAGATAATTGGGTGAATATAACTACATCAAAAAAATTATTTTTTGAATTACACGCCTAAATTTAGGACCCGCCAAATTCTGAGTTGTCATAACTCTCCTCCCCTTAAAAAAATTTCATCATCAAAATTTTCTAACTTTGAGAAATTCAAATATATCAGATAACTGTAACTTGGCATCTGATATAAGCCCATTCTATACGCCAGAAGAGATAATTGGGTGAATATAACTACATCAAAAAAATTATTTTTCGAATTACACGTCTAAATTTAGGACCCGCCAAATTTTGAGCTGTCATAACTCTCCTCCCTTTAAAAAAATTTCATCCTCAAAATTTTCTAACTCTGAGAAATTCAAATATATCAGATAACTGACTGATCATGCCAGGCGCATACTTACAAAAAAAATTCCATTAGACAATTTACTTGATAAATTTCAAAATTTTATGGTTACCCACGTAAACATTATATATTACCCCTTTTTGACACATAAGATCCTACTGGATACGACATATAGCTTCATACAGAACCCATCACAAGGGAAGTTTATTAGAATACGCCATGAAGGCCTTATCATGGTACACCACTAAGACAACCCATTAGAGTATGTCACAAAGGTAGTCCATTCAGAGTACGCCACAAAGGCAGTCCATTCAATAGTTGTTTTTTAGAGTGTGTCATGTTCATGGGATTTTTTTCAGAGTTTCATACCAGAGTTCGTGTTTTCTTTCCCGACGGACTATATTAGTTATCAATGTAGTGTCCAGACTTACATTACAAACTCTTCACTCTCAGACCAAACCAGACTCACACTTCCTAACGCTCATCATACATCCAAATACAACTCATAATCATGCAGACTAACTTATTTTCTTAACTAATTAATTACTCAATAAATGCTATTTAACATACTAACAAAACCATATTTCATAGTATATATTTCAAACAAACTCACACACAAATACTATTCAGTAACACAAACATCCACATACAAATCTTCACATATTCAAACTAAATAAATCCCAAATCTATTGCGCATACCATCTTCAACAATCATTCATATAGTCATACACATATCATATTCATAGTATACTTATCATGGCTTTTGATATGTAGTTTGAACGCTATAATATAAATGTTCTTTAATATGAACGGTATTACATGCGAGAGTAAGAAAAGGAACTCACCTGACACTCACATACAACATCTTTGCTCAACACCAAACATCTATTATGTAATCAACTGTAATCACTACTTACAAAACATAGAAACACCATTAAAACACATTCACATACATTTTATCATCATCACAACATTTACAACTCCCAAGCAAAGCCTTATACCTTTATCTTATTATTTAATTACTTTTAACACACTTACTCTTTTAGAAGTCAACATGCATAAATGTAGTACTTACTTAGGAATGAATAATCCACTACTTCATATTAGATCCTTAGTTTCCAACTTAATGATAGAAAACTATAATCAACTCCAAAGAGAATCAACAACAACATTTTAGAGGAAGAAAGAAGAAGAAAAACTCCTTTTCTTATATGAAAATATATAAAACTTATGTCCCCAAAGTGGAATTGACATGTGTCACATTCTTTCATAATTGTCTTAATTAATGATCTACAACTTCTGAGAAAACATAAATGAGAATCCCATACAGTCAGTATCTGATTACTCCAACCAATTGATTCTTAACCATAATACTTGTAAAACCCCAAACTCGATCGAGAAGATTAGACTCGAAACTGGCATGCCCTTTTAGCCATCGAAGTGACTCTTCATTAACTCCCAACCTAACCTCCAACACACCACTTAATAATAGCATGCAAACGAATGTTAAACTTTAACAAGCAACAGAAAACACACATTCATAAGACACAAAGGATTCGCACGCAAAATACTTCATAGTTCACAACTATGAGAAACAATAATTCCAAACACTTAAAAGGCTCATACACCCTAATTTCACTAAGTAACCGTCCTTCGCTAACAAGAGAAACATGCATGCATAAGATTATCACACTTAAGTAGGGTTCGCATAAAATCATGGGTTCGCACACATGTATGGGTTCACAAAGCTAAGGGTTACACATATAAATATGGTAAACATATCTAGGGCTTCACATGTAATAAAGTTATCAACATACAAGGGTAGACAAGTAATTTATGCAACATGCAAGGATCACGAGGTAATAAATTACACATGCTTGAATAACATCAATTTATTGATTAAAGAAATAGAATATATATATTTCAAGACATGATTCGCATGAATAAAATTAAAAATAAGCACACTAACTTATCCTTAAGCAAATTGTTCTTGTAATCAAATCAATGATATAATGTTCTTAATAACATTGTTAAATTAGCCCAATTGGATAATATGTTTTGATATAAAAAATTAAAGTGGTTTTGAATAAAAGTTAAGTTGAACAAATTTGATAAATCAAGTTGAAATGGTTTCAATTGAGTCAAACATTTTCAAATATGTTTTAACCATTTTCAAACAAGTTAAAGTTGTTCCAGGACAAAAAGTATCAATATTTTTTGTCTAAGTATCGATATTTTACAAAATATTGATACCCCTCTAATAATCGATACCAAATGAGCATTATGTTTTTCACAAACCCTTATAGGTATCGATCCAGTATCGATATTCCTTCTCCAGAGAAAGGATTGTATGAAACAGGGATATTATCCCTTTCCAATAGTTTTATGACACATCAACAATTTCATCCTAAATTTCAGGATTTTAATTGTAATTTGATTTTTTTCAGGATGAAATGTTGAAATTAAGAATGAAAATACTGATGTGGCATAAAACTATTGGAAAAATGACACAAATGACGTGGTGTCACTGTTTCATTCAATCCTTTTCCCCTTCTCCAACGGTCACTAAAATCTGTATTAATTACAGAAAATATTGATACCCTTTTAGTAGGTATTAATACTCGTAACTGCTAGTAGCGGCCGTGTTTTCTCCAAGATTCGAGCGAATTGGTTTCTTTGGTTTTCGAGCGGTGTTCGTTTCTCATTTGAACGATTGAAGCGGTGGTTTTGTCTATTTGGCATCTCTGAGGTCCTTTGTGGTCTTCTCGGGGTGGTTTTTTTTTCCTTTTTTCTATTTCTTCTCGGTGGGTGGTTATATCGGTTTTTTGGTGGCGGGCTATTTTCTCGGTGTTTGGTACTGCCCATTGTGGGTTGTTTGGTGTGTTATCTTGGTTTCTTGGGGTACTGTTTTTGGGGTGGGTGACCCCGGTACGACCTGACGATGCTGATTCCTTTTTGATCTTCTGGTTCTGCCGTAACGATTGTCTGTAGGGGGTCTTGTTTCGTCTTTCCTTCCTTGGCCTGGTCGGCGATGGCCGGTGGAGGGTTTTTGTGCTAGGTTCTTACTATTTTATCTGTTTTTTTATTTTCTTTGTTACTTGAAGAGCGAATACTCACCGAATTTTCTTATTCTGAAGGGTGGATCGTGTGTTTGGTTGTTTCTTTTCTTTTAATGTTTTTAGTTTGTTAATTTCTTGTTTGTGTGTGTGATAGGTGACTCGTCCGTCCTCAGTCCTGGGAATGTAGCTTTCATTTTCTTATCTGGTTGTTTTTTCCAGTTGGTTTTCTTGGTCCTCATCTTCATGTAGCTGGGGGTTTTGGTTTTTTCGTTCTAAGTTCTTTTGGTGGGGTTGGGGGCTGGTGTTTTGCTTTGGCTTTGGCTAGCTAGCAGAGGTTATGGGGTAATCTCCTTTTCCCTTGGTACGGTTGCGAAGGGGTAGTTCGAGACAAGGGTATTTTGGGTTTTTAATGCATGAGTATCGGATAATTTTTGCTTTTTATATTTTACGATTTTTTGCGTACACGTACAGGTTTTATTCTTTTATCATTTACTAGGTGGTTTCTTCTTCCTTTTCACGATGATGACACTGGTTTTTTCGATCTGCTATTTTATTGCTATTTTCATTGTATCTTTACTCGCCTTTTCCTTTGCATAAATTTCTATATTAACAAGGTTGAGTTTTGGGATAAGTAGGTGGGTTTGGCTCTTGGTTTCGTGGGTTGGGTGCTGTGGCCCTCTGTTAAGGCAGGCTCGAGTGGTCGAGATAGCGGAGGAGATTAAGGAATTGTAGAAAAAGATGCGGTTTTCAGAGGAGGAATCAAAATCGATAGTGCATAAGGATATGGACTGTAAGGAGGGGTAGGGATACGAAGCATGGGCTGTCGCAAAATTGATGTCAAAAGACAAAGTAAACATGGAAGCCATGTATAGAGTTTTTAGATCCCTGTGGTACACGAAAGATTGGGTCAATTTTGTGGAACTCAAAGATGGAATATTCCTTATGAAATAATGTTCGACTATTGACAGAGAACGAATCCTGAACTTAGTACCATGGTTGTTTGACCAGACCCTATTTTCGATGGTCCAGGGACAAGATTTCAGTAAATATGTTTTTAACCAGGTGCCATTCTAGATTCGCATTTTAAATGTGCCCATAGAAAACATGGATAGACGACTAGCTATGGAGGTGGGTGGTGCAGTCAGTAAAGTGGTGGTCATGGATTAGAGGGACAAAGACGGAGGCTGGGTTGAACTCATGAGAGTTAGGGTGCAGCTGGACATCACAAAACCACTAAGGAGAATAGTCAAAGCGAAAGGAAAAAATGGGAAGGAGCTCCTGTGCTTTATAAAATATAAAAGACTCCCAGTTTATTGCTATATATGTGGGAGAATGGGCCATAGTACAAAAAAATGCACTTAATTTTCTACAGAGATGAACCCAAATGACTTTCAATATGAGAATTGGCTACGGGTGAAGCTGACTCTGTGGGGGCTGGGTAGTGGTAGGTGGAGAAATGGAGTAGAGATATTGGATGATGAGGAGGGAAAGAAAGGAGATGATGATGCCGAAAGCTCAGTGGGGAACAAGGAAGCTGGGGAAGGAAAAAAGAAAAAAGATTGGGGCGCACTATGGAATATGTATCTGAGTCAGGGTCATAGACGGGTAAGAGAAAGGTTCTTTTGTTATTGGATAAGGAAGGGAGAAATAGGAAAAGAAAGAAGGGTAGGGGATGCTACGAGGGGGAAGAAGTAAGCCCAATGAGGGCAGCTATAAGGAGGTTAACGGAAGGACTATCACCTTCCAAGGCAGAGGCTGGCGACCAGCCCCCCGAGAGCTATGAAAATTATAAGTTGGAACTATCATGGAATGGGGAACCCTGCGACAGTTTTCAAGTTGAGGTAGCTTCTCACTGCTAATTTTTCAGATATTGTTTTTTTTATGCGAAACTAAATTACGGGCGTGTGAATTTGATAGGATCAGGGGCAAATGTAATATGCATGGGTGTTACGTGGTGGAAGCGGTGGGATGTAAGGGCGGGCTGGTTATGATGTGGATGGAGGAATGCGAGGTGGATGTGTGATGCAGTCGAAATTAACTAAAAATATGACTAAAGTAAGTGCACCTATCAATTAATAGTATAGTTACAGTGAGCACATATATCATTCCCACGAGGACTAAAAATACTAACAGTAGCTGTCTTTCTATTTTTTAACTGATCGAATGAAGTGATTATTTAAAACTAAATTTAACTAATTTAATAAACTAAAATGATGACAAAGAATAAATCAAGAAATAACAAATGTTTAATACCAAGAAGTGAGGTAATACCTAGGAAAGAATCCACCTATATTTCATCTGTCAATATCATTCTGATTTAAGCAATTTATTCACTTAGTATCTTGATCCACATAAATCCCTAAAATATGCTAATACCTTTATTCAAGCATAAAAGCAACTGATTCAAGGTTGATTGATTAAATTTTCTTCCTAATTAAAATCCTATTGTCGCATTAATTTAATATATGGATTTCCATATTAGATTTGACTCTAATCCGGTAGATTTATGCCATTCTATTTCTAGGATTGCATGCAACTCCACTCAATTATACTAGATCTTCTCTTAAACAGGGTCTATTTTTTCTCACATCAAACAAGAGTTAATATTCCGAAAATACTAAATCAAGAATTAAGCACACACAATTGAGAACAAAATCTAAGTACTTATTGCATAAAATCAGAAATCAAATGACATAATTCATCATAGAATTCATCTCCCCTAGGTATTTAGAAAATTAGTTCATGCTAATGAATAAAAACATCTTAAAGACAGTATAACCGTAAGACAAAGAAAAACTCATAATAAAATCAAACGAAATTAAAAAGAGGTCTTCAATCTTGGTAGAAATCTACTTCAAAGAACGGTTCAATGGTGTTTTCCCAATTGTTTCTTGAATAATCTCTGATGACTAGGGTTTGGGGAATGGAGGATTTTATAGAAAATTAGAAGTGCTAATTCATATCACTCCACCCCTTATTTATAATACATGAAAATCTCTAGTTGGATCCAAATTAAATTCTAAAAAGATAATTAGAATTAAATCTAAACAATAATTCCCTAGTTGGATCCAAATTAACTCTAAATTATAAAGCCTAAAAGATAAATTAAAATTAAATATAAACAATATAATAATAATCCTAAATATTAATCCTAAAAATGGAGTTTAAATTTAAATAAAGTCTTATGTCCAATAAATCTCTTCCTTAGTATTCCACACTTTCAGCACTTTCTCTTCCACATTCACGCTTTTTGCCCCAAATTTTCCTTTTGTCTTCGATTTAGTCCATGGCCATGTGTCCAGCCCATGTGGCTTCTAAAATCTACTCTTTTTGTTCGATTTTCGCTTGTTTTTCACTCTTTTCGCTTCCAAATGCTTTCCTAAGCATAGAAACATGAATTTAAAGGATTACGAACATAAAATTCATTATTTTAAATTAACTAATCATCCAAAAATGCATTAAGAATGATGCTAAAATATGTTACTTTTGGCACTTATCAATGTGCAGAGCTCGTCCCCGAATCACGTGGATGTTCTGGTTAAGATGAAGAACATGGATAAAGTTAAAGTCATCGATTTTATGGTCATTCGGAGCTAGATCGTAGAGGTTTATCGTGGGATCTCATTCATAGTATTGGTGCTCAGGTTAATGAAGAGTAAGGCGATTTCAACGAGATCCTTGACGACTCTAAGAAAGTGAGGGCAGAGGAAATCCAGTGTTGCGATGGAAGATTTCAGGAAAGTGATCGAGGAGATGGCTCTAGTGAATATTAAACCGGAAAATGGTTGGTTCACGTGGTCTAATAACATACGTGGTTTTGGGTTGGTGCACGAGAGACTGGATAGGTTTTTTACATCAGCTGGATGGTTACAAGAGGTACTGTTCCTGGCTATTGGAGTCATTAGGCAAGCTAATTTGGACCATGATTTGATTGTGTTGGACACGATAAGGAGGAAGCCAAAATAGGGAAAGAGGGATCCTCGTCTTTCATTTTGGTATGAGGAGTGTTGGGCTAGAGAGGATGAGGCAAAAAGCGTGATCAAGGACGTGTGGGATGAGGGTTATGGTAACATTTTCAGGGCCATTGAGTCTATTCATAATTCGTTGGGTAGATGGCAACACAATCGATATAAGGACAGTAGAGGTCGAATAAACTCTTTATTAAAAGAGATTGACAGATTTATGGATGAGCCTAGATTCGAGCAAAATATCAAGAGGTTGCGGCATGCTAGGGCAGAGTTGAGTAGACTCTACAACTCTGAGGAAATTTATTAGGCGCAGAGATCACGGATTCGATGGATGAAGGAGGGAGATCGTAATATGAGGTTTTTTCATGTGAGAGCCACGCACAGGGCTAAAAAGAATTTCATTGAGGGGCTTAATGATGCGTCGGGTAATTAGATCAAGGAGGAGAAAGGTATTTACGATGTTGCGAGGCACTATTTCGAGGATTTGTTCATGGCTGGGAGTCGCAACTGTTATGATCATGTGGAGGGGGATATCCTGTAGTACGTTATGCTGGAAATAATTGAGGGGCTTACAGAAAAGGTGACTGAAAAAGAGGTGTTGAAGGCTTTCGATTAGATGGATCCGAGGAAAGCCCCCGACATTGAAAGGTTATCAGGTTTATTTTATAAAGAAAACTGGCAAATTGTGGGGCGCGATGTCCTTAGATTACGTGATGATATTTTAAATGGGAATAAAAGTGTGAGGAATATAAATGAAACTATTATTGTTTTAATTTGTAAGGTGGTGAAAGCTAGAGAGATGACTCAATTTAGACCTATAAGTTTATGTAGAGTCATTTATAAAATTGTTGCTAAGGTTTGGGCTAATCGATTGAAGTGTTGTCTTCCCAGGTGCATTAGTCAGAACCAAAGTGCTTTCGTTCCTGGCCGAATGATCCACGACAATATCTTGATCGCTCACGAGACGGTGCATTACCTCCAAAGCTTGAAAAATGGTCCAAATAAAGGTTTTATGGTTAAGCTCGATATAAGCAAAGCCTATGATGTGGAGTGGAATTTCCTCAAGATGGTGCTTCTTAGGATGGGATTTGCAAGAGGTTGGGTTGAGAAAATCATGGATTATGAATGGTAAAATATGTGGTCAAGTCCAATGCGAGACTCACCGAAAGTGTTCGTCCGAGTAAAGGTTTTATGTTAGGGACACCCTCTTTCCCCTTAGCTTTTTCTCTTTTGCATGGATGCCCTATCTAGATTATTATTAAAGGCTTAGGATAATGGAATTATGAAGGGTGTTTGGGTTTGTAAGAATAGTCCGCATATAAACCATATTTTTTTCACAGATGATGCTCTACTGTTTATTAGAAATAAAAAAGTAGATGTGGAAAATGTGTGAACTATCCTTCAAGACTTTGAAAATATGTCGGGGCAAAAATTTAATTTAGAAAAGTTTCTCTTATATTTTTGCCTGAGTACACCTACTACCCAAAGAACTGAGCTTAGTAATATTTTAGGTATGAGGGTTGTCGAGGAATTGGGAAATTATTTAGGAATGCCACTCATAGTAGGAAAAATAAGACAAATGCTTTTGGTTATCTTGTGAATAAATTTTCTTGAAAGTTGTGCTTAATCTATTCCAACTTACATATTCTCTATTTTCTTATGCCTAGGGAGTGATTAAGTCCATGGTGGCCAGAATGCGCAACTTTTGGTGGGAAAATAAAGGAAAAAGTCGTAGCTAGGCTATGTTAAAGTAGAGTAATATTTGTATTCCTAAAGGCATGGGTGGTTTTGGGATGAAGGATCTCCATTTATTCTGTAACACCCCTTATTCGGTCCAGTCACCGAAACCAGATCGGGAGATGTTACAACTATTTAAAAACCCTTATGAATTAAATTTTAAAACTAAAATTTCATTTTAGTTCCATTATTGAATTATTAATCTTACCCACCTAATTGAAGAAAGTGTACTTCTATTGATACTTGTGAGATTAGGTACCGGTAGAAGAAAAGGCAGTAAAGAATATGAGAATCCTACAGATTTCTACTGGTAGACTCTAATGATTTACCGATACAACTTTAATGATTACAGAAACATCTTAACCTTCTACCGATACCAAAAATTCCAGTATACAAAATAAATTTAGCTTGGAACTTCTACCGATACTCTTAAATAAACTACCGAAACTTCTATGCAACTACCAATACTAATGGGACTTCTACCGGTGCCAAATAAGTCAGTAGTAAAAACACTATTTCCCTTTCATTTCTATCGACACTTCGACCAATTCTATCGATACCACATATTTTTCTAATCGAAGTTCTATCGATACTTGTAGTAAACTACCGGAACAAGTCTAACAATTCACAATATAAACATTAATAGGATAATTGACTCTAACAATTTTCCTACATCAATAATACACGGACTAAACCATACATCCTCATAATTTTTACAAAATATAATAACGTCCTAAATTTAACATTTCCCCTAGGTTCATGCCGACTCAAAATAAAAAAACTCACGGTCTTGTGGGATCGGAATTTCTCTTCAGATGCTAAGACGTAAGTTTACCAAAACGTATCTAGCCAGTGCATGAAATACAAACATACACTTAGTACAATACAATGGTATACAAATAACCTAAACCTATAAATCAATTATAACAAGTTGTAAAGATCAAGTTCAATATTTATGCAACTATACCAATATCATTTCTCATGCCATATTCACAAAATGTTAATCATATCTCACATATTCATTAATAATTATATATATATCAATAATATTCATAAATTATTTCATCTTTGTTACACAGAATAAGTTTTGTTTCATGTTCACTTTATTTTCCATCTTTTTCATTTTCGTTCAACATACATCATATGCATATTTTATATGCAACTTAATATTCCACATATATATCATGGCATTTTCTTTCCATTTATTCATATAATTCATCATTTCAATCCCCTATTAACACGACTCGGACACTGACGAATACACGGATCCAACCAACACACCGGTTTAGCACCCAGTGCCTTATCGGATAAATCTGAAGTAATAAAACGCGTTCAATGCCATAATAAAATTGACACCCAGTGTCTCATCGGTTGGTCGAAGTAACCCTTAACTCTTCCTATCCTATGGCATGCCATCTATATCCGACTCAGCCTGAACAGTTAATAGGGTAATCATATCATTTTAACCTCAATAATATATTTTTTTTACAATTCATCTTTATTCACCACAAAAATGTTTTAAAATTCAACGGAATAATCAACATATAGTTATTCACATCACCAACCAAATACACACATTCAATTCCATATATTTAATTACCTATAATTCAAATAAACTCATTTAGGTATAGAATTTCATACCTCAATTTCCTTGCTTTATTCATTTAATTTAAATGTATGACAATTTAAAACTAGTTTAGGTTATAGAAATACCAACCGTAAATTCTGAGCTATTCGTCGACGACTTTGTCCTTGCCCTAACTTTTCGAAGAGTCCGGATCAACGTTAGTTACGGAAATAAATATACACACATTCATAAATTTTCAACAATTTAACTCTAACTAAATTTAACTCTATTTCTCATAAGGGTTTTCAAGGTGTTATCATTGAAGTATTTTCTAAATGGTGATGTGCTTAACCCTAAAAATATCAACAAGCCCTCTTTCGCTTGGACGAGCCTTTGAAGTGCTACTGCGAAGTTAGATGAAGGTTTTGTGTAACTAATAGGGGATGAGAGGACGTTGAGGATTCATGATCACAAATGGGGGTTTGAAAGGTTGAGTGGTGAGTCCATAATTCAAGAGAATGACGTAGAGGATCAAACGGTGGTACGTGACTTATGGAAAGCTGATATGGTGGAGTGGGACAAGACATGTGTTTGGCGTTTATATGGTGAGGATATGGGAAACAGAATATGCAATATACCTTTGCTTAGAGATGACCCTAAAGACAAACCTATATGGTACCATGCTCCCAATGGAGTTTTTACCACTAAATTAGGATATTCATGGCTGATCCTCAAGAAAATTGCCTTGGTCCCTCATCGCTTTTTCTAGAGAAACATTTGGAACCTGTGTATCCCTCCAAAGGTTCGGATGGAGGGTGGGTCATGAGCTCTTGCCTACCAACATGAAGATAGCTTCGGTAAATCAGGCTTTTGACCGATGCTGCTCTAGATGCAAAGTTGCTGATGAAACCTTAATTCATGCTCTTAGGGACTGTACAATTTTGAGGAACATCCTCATGCATGGCGAGCTAGATAATAGGCTTTTAAATTTGACGTGGAATAATGGGTTTGATGGGCTGGAAGGAGTCATGCGTCTCATGGATAAAAAGGCTTTTGAATGCTTGTTGATTGTTCTCTAGAATATATGGAACTCCAGAAATAATATTGTGTTCCGTCGCCTTAACGAGGAACCAAAGGTGATATGGGAGAGGGCCATTACTTTTTGTCATGAATTCTAGTTACATAACTTGTCTTCCCCTACTATGCTTCCTAAACCTATTTAGGGAGAGGAAATGGTCAAAACCTTTGGTGGGGATCATTAAAATTAACTTTGATGCAGCGTGGAAAGATGGCAAGGCTGGCATCGATTTTTTGGGTCGTGACTCTGATGGTTTCATTGTGGGAGGTGCGGCATGATCAACGCTAACTGGGCTGAAGCGGAAGCTATGAAGATGGGAATTGATTGGTCAAAGGGAAGAAATTGTAAAAACTTTATTGTTGAGAGAGATTGTGCAGGTGTCATTAACAGAATTCTCAAAAATGACGTGGATGTTACTACTTTAGGCTATGCTCTTTGTAATATTAAATCACATTTTAAGAATTGTGTAAACCATAGTTTAAAGTGGTGCCCACGGATGTGTAATAGACCTACAGATAAACTTAGCAAATTAGCTTTGGTAAATAGATGTAATCTGAGCTTTAATATGGATTATCTGAGAGATATCTATAGTGATGTAATTTTTTATGTGTATTAATGAAGTGGTCATGGCCTTTGGGCTCGTTTTTTGTCCAAAAAAAATCACTCGTAGCTACAAGTGTAGTTAATGAGCTGGTATGTCATCCCCAATGGTTACATTTACTTTCCCAACAACCACAATGGTTGAAAATCACTTAGAGGATATAAATACCATTTTCCAAAGGTCTAGCAATATGAAGAGAAATTACAAATATTAAAGATTAATAACAGCCTAGAGCTTAATTCTTACATACATTTTCTTGTAAACACTTGTGAGCTTTCATTGTATTCATTTAGCTCATGTGTTCTTCTTTGTATTTGAGCATCATTTGCAAACATCCTGATCTTGTAAGGATTGTTTCTTTGTTTGCTTATTTGTTTCTCTTTTGAGAGAGGGTTTATACTTAAGGTTTGGGTAGAAACCTTAAGGGAGTTTTATTTTAAGACTTTTGGGTATAAGTCTTAAGAGAGATTGTAAGGTCAAACCTTGTCCTCAAAGGTTATACAAATCTAGTGGATTTCGAAAAATCCTTAGTTGTGGAAAGATAAGGTAGTAGAGTAGGCAATTGGGACCAAACCACTATAAATCATTGAGTTCTTTGTTGCAAAATTTTTATTGCTTCTACAGTAAAGGCCGATTCAACTTCCTTATCGACATTCTCGAGTTGATCCTATTGAGCTAACAATTGGTATTAGAGCTAGTCTCTAAAGACGATTTAACAACCAAGAGAAGATCCTCAGAGAAGCTCAAATGATCATCAAGTCATACTACAACAATGACGTCTACTTCCAGGTCAACGTTCTTAGGAGAAGGATATTCCACAGTAAGGCCTCCTCTATTCAATGGCACCAACTACTCATAACGGAGAACAAGAATGAAGCTATTTATCCAAGCCAACGATTATTAAGTATGGAGGATAATCACAAATGGGTCATTCATTCCAAAAAAAAAGATCGAAGGTGTTAGTGTTCGGAAGGAAGAGAGTGAATGGGATGCTAATGATATCAAGGAGGTGCAACTAAATGCAAAAACTATGCACACTCTATTTTGTGCTCTTGGTGTTAATGAGTATAATAGAGTCTCTTTGTGAAACAATGCCAAAGAATTATGAGATAAAATTGAGGTCACCCATGAAGGAACAAATAGAGTTAAGGAGTCAAAGATAAGTCTTCTCACCCTTTATTATGAATTATTTAAGGAAAAACTAGAGGAAAGAATCAAGGAGATATCCGATCACTTCACCAACATCATCAATGGTCAGAGCCCTTAGAAAGGTCTATCCCAACAAACAAATGGTAAAGAAGATGTTGAATAGTCTCCCAACATCTTGGGAACCAAAAGGGACGACTATAGAAGAATTAAAGGATCTCAACTCACTCTCTTTTGACGAGCTCATTGGTTCTTTGCTTACATATGACATGAAGCTTAACAATGAATTTGGTAAAGTTCTTAAATCCACCACCATTGACGAGAGTGAATCAAGTGAAGAGGAGGATGAAGACAAAGAGATGGAGATGCTTTCTAGAATATTCAAGAAATTTATGAAGTCCAACAATGGAAGAGAATTTCGAAAGAAGGAAAGACTAAGGCTTGAATCAACCAAGGAGAAAGATCCCATTATTTGTTATGAGTGCAAGAATTCAGGACACATCAAGTATGATTGTCCTAAACTTAAAAACAAGGGGTCTAGCAAACAAAAGGCTTATGTTGTTGTTTGGAGTGAAGAAGATTCATTCGAAGATGAACAACTTATGCCTTATGGCTATCGATGATGCTAAGGTAACTTCTAACTCATCTACTTTAAATGATTATTCTTTTGATGAGTTACTGTAACACCCCTATACCTGGTTTATACGTATAAACCCAATATAAGAGCATTACATTACAGTACGACACAGAAAGTTGAGTAACAGAAAATTTTCTTTAAAAACCGATGTCTTTTAAGACCATTCAAATCGAAATATCATATATTAATCATTTCATTTTCATAATTCATAACATTCGAGATAACATTTTTCCCACTCATTAGGGATTCACACAGATACTATTGTACATGCCATTTTCTTAAAAAAATACCTATATTTGGAGTCCACCAAAGGATGATGTGATGTGATGAGAGGTCCCTAAACTCGACTTTTCTCTTTGTTACTTTGTACCTACGCGTTAAAATAAACGCGTTAAGCCGGTGAAGGCTTAGTAAGCACTACAAGAATAATAGATGATTATTTATTTATTGCTTAATTTTATCAAACATTTCAATACTCATGCGTATAAAATTTCTAACCTTTCTTGCATGTAACATTTAACTTACCTTAATGCCACCATAACACACATTCATTCTCATATACCAACTTACCTCAATGGTAGATATTACATTTTCATCCCTTTTTCACAACTTAGTCCTTTCAGCCACATTAGTTCACTTAATTATCAGCATTTAATTACACATACACATATGGTACTTATCTTTCATGTATTCATCATTTCACTTACCTCAATGTCATAATTTGCACATTCTTTCACTTTTCACAATCTAGCCATCATAGCTTTCTTAACCATAGCTCACTTATCTTATTTGTCCACTTGGCCCATAGTAGACTTTTATAGAACCTATCGGATAAACGGAACAAACAGAGAGTACCGAAGTACTGAACAGAGAGCACATAAGTGCTGGGGAAACAGTAAGCACACATAGTGCAATCAGTAGGCGCACATAGCGCAAATCAGTAGGCACACGAAGTGCGAAATAGTAGGCACACAAAGTGCGAAACAGAGAGTACACAAAGTACTGATCAGAGAGCACACACAGTGCTAATAACAGAGAGCACGAGACGTGCTAAACAGAGAGCACACACAGTGCTAATCAGAGCGCGCGCTAGTGTTCCTTAATGGCATGCCACTAATATCACAACGGTTCTAATTCTTCTACATGGGCATAATCTCATTTAACATCATTATCCACAACTTACACATCATATATATATTTTTCTTCACATATACATAATCATATATTTCTCACCTTTATTTTCTCAAATAAATTCATAATTTCACCAATTAATCACACAATCAATCTTTATAATTAACCACATAATATTTCACACATACATTTTTCATCACATATATATCATCATATAACTCTTACTTTTATTTTCACATTAATTTTCAAAGCTGTCCACTTGCGTCACAGTCACTAAATTATTTATATCTTGAGCTAAAGAATTCGAAATTAATATCCGCTTGATGTTTCTGAAACTATACTCAATCATCCTTTTACCATAAAATTTCCAGAATTTTTACTTTAGCCAATTTGTACAGTAAATTCTTTCAATTTACCCCTTCTCTGCTGTCTGACAGTTTCGACCTTCTTCACTAAAAATTATCTATCTTTTATTACAGAATCCAATAATGTTCTAGTCTGTTTATTTTGAAAATATATTCATTAAGGATTCAACCATATAAATTTCAGACTCTAATGATTTTTCTACATTTTTCTTTGATTTTTCAAAATCAGAACAGGGGAACTCGTATCTGCTCTGACCTTGTTACACAAAATCAGTTATAACTCAGAATATACAGATCCATTTAATTCACTGTTTCTTCCATATGAAACTACACACAATAAGCTTTAATTACATATATAATTCGACCCTTAACTCCATATACAAAATTTTTAGTGCATTTTCAAAGTTAACCCTCTGATTCTATCCAATCTGTTTCAATGAAAACATTTTCTTTCTCATGTTTTATTACACTAATCTCACTTAATCATCTTTATAACACCTAATTAAACAACAATTTCCATGCTAACAGCTCAAATATATTATGAAGAATAGACTATAAACTAAAATTCTTGTAGTACTTACAACAAAAAGGCTGAATTTCTTCTCTTTTACCCCTTGCTCTACTCTTTTCCTTTCTCTTCAATTTGATCCTTGCCTCTCTTCTCTTTCTCTTCAATTTCACATAAACACATATAAGCTATCAGCTATAATTCAATAGTTTTCATGCTAAATAACAGTAAAATACATGTATGTCATGAGAATTTAACCATTTCTTACTTTTACCCTTGAATTCAAAATTTCTCAATTTAGTCCCTATGCTCTCTAACACCTCAAAATAAATTCTATAAGGAGTTTGAGGTGTCTACTAACCCCTTTCTATACTTTTCTTTGAGAAATTTCAAAGAAAATAGGAGATTTTGGAGCTTGGAGGGCTTAAAAATGATGGAAGGACCTATTTGGAATAAAAGTAAAAGTTGGATGGAAGAGAGAATGGCATGAACGGTTGAACATGAAAAGAGCTGATATTTTTGACTTATAATTAACCTTTCTCAAATTCTCTAGAAATCTCACTTAAAATATCTCACTTAATAAAAATAGTAAAATTGCACTTTTAGTCCTTGGGCCTTCCAACTTTACACTTTAGCCCAAAACTTTGCCTCCAAAAATATCTTCCACAAAATTACTCTTTTGCCCCTCCTCAATCAATCCAATTCCCATGATGACTCAAAATTCAATTTGGATAATTTGCTATTTAGTCCTCCATATTTTCTCTCCTTTACTATTTAATCCTTGATTTCTCCAAACCTTTCTAAATTCAACCATATATTCCAATTCTCAATTGTACTCTATCACTGTTCCAAATCTGATTCAAGCACGCGGATGTTACAATTCTCTCCCCCTTAAAATAAATTTCGTCCTCGAAATTTACCTGTACTGAACAACTGTGGATATTGTTGTTTCATTGTTTTCTTCTCTTTCCCAAGTAGCTTCTTCTGAACTATGATGTCTCCACAGCATTTTTACCAGAGGAACTCTTTTATTTCTCAATTCTTTCACTTCTCGAGCTAGAATCTTTATTGTCTCTTCTTCATAAGTCAAATCCGGTTGTATTTCAATATTCTTCGGAGTAATCACATGGAATGAATCAGACCAGTACCTCCGTAGCATAGACATATGAAAAACATTATGAATTTCATCTAACTTTGGAGGAAAAGCCAATCGATAAGCAACTGGACCAATTCTTTCCAAAATCTCATATGACCCGATAAATCTTGGGCTCAATTTCCCTTTCTTGCCAAATCGGAGAACTTTCTTCCATGGAGACACTTTTAAGAAATTTTTTTTTTACCCACATCGTACTCTATATCTTTTCTTTTCAAATCATCATAGGACTTCTATCTATCTGAAGCAGCCTTTAATCGCTCTCGGATCAACTTCACTTTTTCTTCAGTTTCTCGAATCAGATCAGGACCCACGAGCTTCTGTTCACTTAACTCAGTCCAGCATACAAGAGTTCTACATTTTCTTCCATATAATGCTTCATAAGGCGACATTTGAATGCTTGACTGATAGTTGTTTTATAAGTAAACTCAATCAACGAAAAATACCTTTCCCAATTGCCTTCAAACTCAATAATACAGCTTCTCATTATGTCTTCCAGAATTTGAATCACCCTTTCTGACTATCCATTTGTCTGAGGATGATATGCTGTACTAAAATTCAATCGAGTACCAAAAGCTTCATGTAATTTTTCCCAAAACTTTGATGTAAATCTTGGATCTCGATCAGAAATAATAGATACAAGCACACCATGTAATTTAACTATCTCATTTATGTATAATTGAACATACTTTTTCATTGAGAAATCAATTTTTACCAGTAAGAAATGAGCAGACTTAGTTAATCGATCAACGATCACCCATATAGCATCTTTCTTCTTCGTTGAAAGTAGCAATCCCGTGACAAAATCCATTGAAAAAAGAGAAAGTTCAAAACAAAACTTTGTTAAAAATAGCTTTGATCAAGATTTCACAAAGGAAAACTTGTTAAGAGCATATGGGTTCCTAAAGGGCTTAGTGCCACTCAAGATAAGGAAACACTTTCAAAATGGACCCAAAAGACATTAGGTACCAAAAACTTAATTCTATATTTGTAGGTAAGGTGCATTACTTCAAGGTGATCAAAGGCAAATCTATATGATTGCACCTTAATGTTGATTGGTATGGTAGTTCATTAGTTCTTTATGTTTAATATCTATCTTTGAACTAACTACTTTCTTTTCCTCTTAAGAGCTTTATTGTTTATTTTTTAACAAAAAGGGAAGAAGAGAAAGGTAAATTTTATGGTTGATTGATTGCTTATATGCCAAGATTAGTGACAAAAATTTCAAAGTAAAATGAATGTTAAATTTGAGCTTATTGAAAATTTATGCTCTAAATCTTTATGCCTTAAATTGAAAATAATTTTTATATAGGGGGAGCTTAAATTGAAAATATCTTTTATTAAGGGAGAGCAATCTATTCAAAAACAAATTTACAAAATATTTTGTTATATCAAAAAGGGGAGATTATTAAATTAACCCTATTGGATAATATGTTTTGATATAACAAATTAAAGTGTTTTTGAATAAAAGTTAATTTGAACAAATTTGATAAAATCAAGTTGAAATGGTTTCAATTGTGTCAAAGAATTTTAAATATATTTTAACCATTTTCAAACAAGTTAGAATTACTCCAAGACAAAAAGTATCGATACTTTTTTGTCTAAGTTCGATATTTTACAAAATATTGATACACCTCTGATAATCGATACCAAATGAGCATTCTATTTTTCACAAATCCTTGTAGGTATCGATCTAATATCGATACTTTTGTTAAGGTATCGATATATTTCCTAAGGTATCAATATTCCTACTCTAACGGTCATTAAAATCTGTATTAATTACAGAAAATACCTATACCCTTTTAGTAGGTATCAATACTTATAGCTGCAAGTGTAGTTAATGAGCTGACATTTCATCCTCAACGAATACATTTACTTTTCCAACAACCACAATGGTTGGAAATCACTTAGAGGGTATAAATACCATCTTCTAAAGGTCTAGCAACATGAAGAGCAAGTGCGAAGCTTAAAGATCAATCAAAACAACTTAGAGTTTAATTATTTCATACATTTTCTTGTAAACACTTGTGAGCTTTCATTGTATTCATTTAGGTCAAGTGTTCTTCTTTGTATTTGTGCATCATGTGCAAATATCCTAATCTTGTAAGGATTGTTTCTTTGTTTTCTTATTTGTTTCTCGTTTGAGAAAGGGTTTATACTTAAGGTTTGGGTAGAAACCTTAAGGGAGTTGTATCTTAAGACTTTGGGGTATAAGTCTTAAGAGATATTGTAAGGTTAAACCTTATACTCAAAGGTTATACAAATCTAGCGGATTTGGGAAAATCCTTAGTTGTGGAAAGCTAAGGTAGTGGAGTAGGCAATTGGGGCCGAACCACTATAAATCATTGTGTTCTTTGTTGCATAATTTTTGTTGCTTCCACCACGACATCTCAAAGGTCGATTCAACTTCCTTATCGGCATTCTCGAGTTGATCCTATCAAGCTAACAAACATAATATCAACCCAACGCTCATCCTTATGGTTTGCCAATATCAATCAGGTACCGTGCCAAACCATTGACCTCACCTATGCCATCCGCGATCTACTTACCTGAAAGAAAGGTATTGAGCCCAATGTTCTCACAAATAGTACATTGGTTGATGCACATTGCAAGAAAGGGATGGTCTCTGAAGCTGAGGATATTGTTGATGCAATGATAATGCGAGGAATTGAGCCTAATGCTACCTATAATGCATTAATCAATGACCATTTCTTGCAGAGTGAAATGAATAAATCTAGAAGAGTTTTACAATTGATGATTGAGAAGGGTTGTCCACCCAATATAGTTATGTAGAACACCATGATCAATGGATGTTGCAAAGCTAAAAGGTTAGACAAAGCAATGGAAATCTTTCATGAAATATCTCAAAAGGGATCAATCCCGGATATTGTTACATACAAAACTCTCATGCAAGGTATGTTTCAATTAGGAGAGTTTCAACTGCATGTGAACTGTTTAGAAAGATGCTTGCTTCTGGACAAGTTCCATATATAGTGACTTGTTTGATTTTGCTAAATGGTTTATGCAAAACATGTCATATCGAAGAGGCATTCAAACTATTTCAAGCAATGCAAAACAGTGGGTTGGAACTTGATATTGTCCCATATAATATCCTAATTGATGGGCTGTGCAAAGTTAGGCATATCGAAGTTGCAAAGGAACTATTTGATCAACTCTCAGACAATGATTTAAAATCAGATGTTTACACGTATTGTATAATGATTAATGGACTGTGTAAAGACGGACTGCCAGATGAAGAATACAGGCTGTTTGGGAGCATGAGAGATAATGACGGTTTGCCTAATAGTTGTTGTTATAATGTAATGATTTGGGGGTTCCTTTGAAACAACTTTACCTCAAAGGCAACGCAACTTCTTACAGAAATGGTTGGTAAGGGCTTTTCTGCAAATATATTCACTGTCACCTTATTTATGAATCTATCGTACACTCTAATAAATCAATCTTGCTCTAAAATGTTTCACAAAATGTGTAAGGATCATCACTTGCAATGTGAATCAGTTTGTACATAACCATTGTACAGTGATAAAAGATTTTGAAAACTAGAATGAGTTTTAGTGTCTGTTTTCAATATTGTTGATTTTGTTATGACTTGTGTAGTAAGTGAGAATCTTGTTGGTGGTAATGTTAAGAAATTAGGGGGAAACCAACATTTGTTGCAATAACAATAGCATTAAATGATTTTTGGAAAATATGATTTGCTGAAAAATGTAATATTTTTTTGTGTTTAAATAATTTTAAGTAAAACATTTTACATTATTTTCTTAAACTCATTTTTCAAAAATACATAAATATTTTCATAATAAAAAAATATTTCTTTTCATTATTTAATTACGAAAACTATTGTAAAATAAAATATTCATTTTTAATCAAACTCAGTTAACTTAATGATTTATGTAGAAGTATTTGTTATGATTATTGCAATATATAAATGAAATCATATGTATAGGTCTTTGTGTTTGGAATATATGTTTGCAAATTCAATATATGTTTAAACTTTATTATAAATACAAGTAATATATATACACAATTCAAACTTTATTATAAATTACGTTTTTTTTTTTGTATAAAAATGTCTTTGCTAAAACTTAATTAAAATGTCTAATACAAGTAAGAAACAAATTACAAAAGGTAATTCCACATTTGAGATTAGAGGTGTTAATGGGTCAGATCAAGTTTAGTCGGGTCTGAACATGATATTAACATATTTTATGTTTGTTTAAACTGATCCGGTCCGAAATCTGAACTTAAAATTTTGTCTAAATTTGTCCATATTTATAAAAGATTAATCCAAGCCCATTTTAGGCCCACCCATATTATTTTTAATTTTTTTTAAAATATTTATTTTATTTTATTTTAATATTTAGTAATTTTATACATTTTTTATCTATTAAATTTTTTTATATAGTCATCTTAACATTATTTCAATGTTCACATAGAGTAGTATTATATATTTAGTATATGTTTATTTTTTTTAAAGTGTTCTAAATTACATAATATATAAAAAAATAATATAAAATATTTTAAACTTAAAATTGATCGGGTCAGGCCGGGTCGCTTAGTCTTGAATATTCAAATTTGAGCTCGATCCATATTTTAAACAAGTCTAATATTTTTATTCAAATATTTTCATATTTCGAACTAACTTTCGAGCCTGGATGAGTGACTCGATCCATGAACAGATATATTTGAGACTAATTGATTGCCCATAGTGTTACACTTTCTAATTAAGATGTCCCTTTGTCTTCTAGAATCGTTTGAACAAAGGAAAGGAAAGTGCAGTTGAAATGGACGACTAAATTCTGATTGGGCATAGAAAGTGGATTCTTTATTTTATTCATTTCTAATTTTGTTTTATTTCTCAACTGGTTGGCTTGTTTTGTTGGGCTCGAATATCTTTGGGTTTGCTGTCTTTTTTAGTTTTCTGGACTGGTTTTGTTGTGGTTCAATTTTTGAGTTAATAAATTAAGCCCGATCTGAATTTTTTTTTTAAATGTCTCAATAATATTCAAACTCTATAATCTACTCGACATGATACCTACAAAACTAATAATTAAAAATTATAATCGTGTATGCCCATGTTAGCATTAATGTCAAACATGAAATCCATGATAGTTCAACTTCTAGACCATTAATGTATACATGTTTGAAGTTTAAACAAAAGGGTGAGATTGCAGGATTGATAAGCAACATGGCAATAGCATAACATATATATAATTTTTATTTTTTCAATACATATAGGTAGAAGGTCCAATTAAAATGTTAAATTAAGATGAAGAGAAAGTGTAAGGACTAAACAATTAAGATTGTGATACCCCAAACTCGACCGGGACGGATCAATCCGAATTTGAAGCATTACATTAGTCACCTAAGTGACTCTCCAGCTAACGACCACCCAAGACACACCCCGACCTTATAACACTTCAATTTTATCTAATTATTAATTGTTTATTAATGTGGAAGCAATTTGTAAACCAATTTTAATCTTTTTATATGTAATTTAACCTAAGGGCATTTTTGTCATTTTATTACCTATGGTTAAACTAACTCGATTTTAGATCTAAACACTTACTGACCTTCTTTTAGTCAATTTATGTAAGCCTTGAAAATTTCAGCTTAGTCCGAGTTTATTTACTATGTCTAATTCAAGTTTTAACATTAAGGACTAAATCGTAACATTTTCAAACTATCAATACTATACCCCGAATATTAAATTTAGTATGTTTCTAATAAATTTTATCAATTACAAGTCTAATCCTAAAATTTTACAAAATTTCCTTATCATTTAAGGCTCTAATTAGACTTATCAAGTTTCAAGACTAATTTGTAATTTAAACGGATTAGAGTTCCAATTTAAAAAGACCAAAATTCAATCCCCCAACACCACACATGCCCGTGTGAAGTCCACTGTGGTTTCTTTTGTGCGAAAAATTCATTTTTAAACCTGATTTTGAGTATTTTAATGGACAATTAAACCCGATTTACTTACAATTAAACCCTAGACAAGATCCATAAACTCCCGTCTCCTAGCCTTGAGATACTGCTTGCCCATGAACTTCTTTCAAAACGACGATAAGAAGAAGTCCCAGGTCAAACGATCCGGCGCAGTACCCCTTTCAATAGTCAACCATCATCTAAGAGCCTAGCTGTCAGTAGTGATACAACACAACCCAACTTATCCTCGTCAAAACAACCCATATGACTGAGAATATCAACGATGCCCTCTAACTAGTACTCGACACGTTTCGGATCACCTCCCCTAACACCACGAAACTCTTCACCACCTAAAACTCGTAAGCGCTCTAGTGGCAAACCTTGACGAGTCGGAGTAGTGCTGGCACCAGCGATACGCTGTAGTGCCCCGACAATCCCTAACATGAAGTGCTCGACGCGGCCCATCTGAGCATCATCCCATGGCGGCGCATTGTCCTCCATACTACCCCGATTGCGAAGTGGAGGCATAACGACTATCGTATACTAAATATAAGAGTAAAGAAAATGTACCAGGAATAAGTAGCGACAAGAGATCCAAGATTAACTAAGTACAGTTCCTATAGGGCATTGTGTTCCCAAATCCTACCCAGTAACAATTTATATTGGAAAGAACATGCATAGACAAAACATGTAGTTTCAAACAACATAAGCAAACAAACATCATAAATCCAAGATCATAATCGTTTTAATATAGACAACCCTAAGCTAACCTAAGGTTTTAAATTCAACCTAACTTGACTTTGATACCACCAAATGTGACACCCCAAACTCGACTAGGACAGATCGGCCCGAATTCGAAGCGTTACATTAGCCACCTAAGTGACTCTCCGACTAACGACCACCCAAGACACACCCCGAACTTATAACACCTCAATCTTATCTAATTATTAATTGTTTATTAATGCGGAAGCAATTTGTGAACCAATTTTAATCTTTTTATATATAATTTAACCTAAGGGCATTTTCGTCAGTTTACCACCTACAGTTAAACTAACCCGATTTTAGATCTAAACATTTACCAACCTTCTTTTAGTCAATTCATGTAAGCCCTAAAAATTTCAGCTTAATCCGTGTTTATTTACTATGTCTAATTCAAGTTTTAATAGTAAGGACTAAATCGTAACATTTTCAAACTATCAATATTATAATTGAATATTAAATGTAGTGCGTTTCTAACAAATTTTATCAATAACGAGTCTAATTGTAAAATTTTACCCAGTTTCCTTATCATTTAAGGCTCTAATTAGACTTATCAAGTTTCAAGACTAATTTGTAATTTAAACGGATTAGAGTTCCAATTTAAAAAGACCAAAATTCAAACCCCCAACACCACACACGCCCGTGTGAAGTCAACTTCAGGTTTCTTTGTGCAAAAAATTCGTTTTTAAACCCGATTTTGAGTATTTTAATGGCCAATTAAACCCGATTTAGCTACAATTAAATACCATACATATTCATACACCTTCAATTGAATTTATTAACACCAATTAATTCTCAATTAAATATAATTAAACAATCAATTTCATGCCTATCACTCACCGATTAATTCAAACAAGCGGCGTACCTTAGTTGCTAGTAAGCCACTCCATGGAAGTTTCATTTAAACAATTGTTAGTGTAAACATCATGCCTCACACACCGTGTTATCAATAATCGTATTATCAAACAACAATACACCGTAAATTATTCAATAATCAAAATCAAACATGCATATATGATATTATAAAACCATTCAAAATTAAAAATGTCCAATGTCTAAGTCTAATTACAACCAAAATTAAGCTAAGTCCCGAGAGTTCCACAATGCCTTATTAACATCTCTAAAACGTGTAATTAAATCTCTACCGAGCCTTAATCTCTTGGAAGTCTCTTGCTCGGTTTCTCAGCTCCTCAATCCCGTCGGATATCTGCAAGAATGTGAGGGTGCGAGCTTAAAAAAACCAGTGAATGTTAATAAATACGACAAGTAAATTAACATCCAAATCATGCTTAAATCGTAACCAATCAAATACCAATTTTTAGTCACAAAATCAGTCCATAATAACTCAATGTCATATGCTTAACCATGATAAAAAATCATAATTAATCATGGCATACAATCATCAATTTAGCATATAACATATCATACATTTATAGTGGCATATACAATCATGGCTTAATCGGGTGATCATACATCGGATAAATGGATATCGTTACTCCCAATTAGAATCAAAATCAGTCCTAAATTGAGCGGGCTAAAGCCACACGCTCCCTTATATCACCTCAAATCAGTCCCGTTGAGTGGAGACATAAGATCAACACTCCCTTATCTACTTCAAATCAGTCCTCTTAGAGCCTTATTGCTCATAAATAACATATCAATAAGGTGAGTACTCACAAATCCTATGGCATGCCAACTATATCCAATGGATCCACCATGCTATAATACCAATATAATCAATCAATCATAACATAATTTCGATAAATAATGTGCTCAATTTAAAGTGTCAAAATACATATGTGAATCATGTAACATAGTCATTTTAACATCAAATTAAATCAAACATACCAATTACCAATTATCATTGTTCATTATCAATTGAAAAATCATCATACCATGAACTAAAAGCTCCAACATTCTTGCTTAAATCATCATTATAATCAATCCAATCAAAGCACATAAAATTACTAGATGCTCACTTACTAATGCTTAATAAAAATTTCATCAGTTAGACATATATCAATAATCTTGAAAAATCAACCAACCAAAACTCAATTAAATATTTGTAATCAGTAATTAATCATCTAATTAAGCATAAATAAGGGTGAATTTGCCAAATTTCCCTTTATTAACACTCACCACACAACCAACTTAACCACAACCAAGTGATCAACCAAGCAAATCCATGCTTCAATTTCAATTAGCTCGATTCTCTTCAAGATTTGGAGCTTTAACAGAGATAAAATAGAGATTACCACCTTTCAAAATATATAATAAACAAGAATTTTCATCAACTAGACTACACGAAATTCTTTCTTAAAGCTACCTTACTGGATTTGTAACATCAAATCGAAAACTCGATTCCTCACAGTAACATCTGTGTTCTTGAACCGGATTTGGAACAGTAATAGAGTAGAATTAAGAATTAGAATATGTAGCTAAAATAAGAAAAAGTTAAAAAGTTAAGGATTAATTAGTAATTGTGAGAAAGAGGAAGGACTAAATAGTAATTTATTCAAATTAAATTATGAGTCATCATGGGAATTAGATTGATTAAGGAGGGGCAAAAGAGTAATTTGGTGTAAGATATTTTTGGAGGCAAAGTTTTGGGCCAAAGTGTAAAGTTGGAAGGCCCAAGGACTAAAAGTGCAATTTTACCATTTTTATTAAGTGAGATATTTTTGAAGAGAATTTGAGAGAAAGAAAAAGAAATAAAAGATGAAAAAATATCATCTTTTTCATAGCTTAACCGTCCATGCCTATTCTCTCTCCATCCAACTTTTGCTTTTATTCCAATTTAGTCCCTTCACCATTGTTAACCCCTCTAAGCTCCAAAATCTCCTATTTGCTTTGAAATTGAAAAGTATAGAAGGAGGTTAGTGGACACCTCAAACTTCTTATAGAATTCATTTTGAGGTGTTAGAAAGCATAGGGACTAAATTAGAATTTTGTGATTTCAAGAGCTAAGGTAAGAGATGACTCAATTTTCATGATATACATGTATTTTTCTGCACATTAGCATAAAAATCATTGAATTATAGCTCATAAGTTTACATGTGTCTATGTGAAATTGAAGAGAAAGAGAAGAAACAAAAGGGACCAAATTGAAGACAAAGGAAAAGAATAGAGCAAGGGGTAAAAAGAGAGGAAATTCAACCTTTTTGTTGTAAGTACTATAAAATTTTTGATTTATAGTTTACCTTCTCTAATGGTATATGAATTATTAGCATAAAAATTGTTATATAGGTACATAGTTTGAATGTTTACAATGATAAATTGAAGGGATTAATGTGTGATTAAGTAAAACAGTTTGGACAAAATAGAGGATAACTTCGAAAATTCACCAAAAATTGTATATAATGAGTTAGGGGTCGAATTATATACGAAATTAAATATTATTGAGTGCAGTTTCATATGGAAGAAACAGTGATAGAAATGGATCTGTATATTCTGAGATATAACTGATTTTGTGTAACAAGGTCAGAGTAGGTTCGAGTTCCCTTGTTCTGACTTTGAAAAATCATATAAAAATGTAGAAAATTATTAGAGCTTAAATTTATATGGATGAATCCTTAATTAGTCTATTTTCAAAGGAAATAGACGGGAACATTATTGGATTCCTTTACTAAAAATAGATAATTTTTAGTGAAGAAAGGTCGAAATTGTCAGGCTGCAGAGAAGGGGTAAATTGAAAGAATTTACTGTACAAATTGGCTAAAGTAAAAATTCTGAAATTTTTATGGTAAAAAGATATTTGAGTCTAATTTCATAAAAATCAAGCTGAATATAATTTTGAGTTCTGTAGCTCAAGATATTAATAATTTAGTGACTGTGACGCAAGTGGGCAGCTTTGAAAATTAATGTGAAAATAAAAGTAAGAGGTATGTGATGATGAATATGTGAGAAAAATGTATATGTGAAATATCATGTGATTAATTATAAATAATGATTATATGACTAAATGGTGATATTGTGGAAGCTTTTGAGTAAGTAAAGGTGAGAAATACATGATTATGTATATGTGAAGAGAAATTTAAATGTGATATATGAAATTATGAGAAATGATGTTATATGAGATATTATGCCCATGTAGACAAGTTAGAATCATTGTGATAATAGTGGCATGCCATTAAAGAACATTAGCGCGCTTCCGTTCAGCATTGTGTGTGCTTTTGTTTCCCCAGCACTGTGTGTGCTTCTGTTCAGCACTGTGTGTGCTTCTGTTTCCCCAGCAATTATGTACTTCTGTTAAGTACTTTGGTACTTCTAGTAAGTACTTTGGTACTTTCTGTTAGTTCCGTTTATCCAATGGGTTCTATGAAAGTCTACAATGGGCTAAAATGAGAAAAAGGTGAATCAAAGTATGAAATGTGTCATGGTGGTAAATTATATGATACAAGTGAGTAAAAGTAAAAGCTTATAAGTAAGAGTATTTACATGATTTTACATTACTTTTGTAGTACTTACTAAGCCTTCACCGGCTTAACGCATTTGTTTCAACGCGTAGGTACAAAGTTACAAGGAGTAAAGTCAAGTTCAGGGACCTCTCATCACATCACATCATCCTTTGGAGGACTCCAAATATAGGTATTTATTTTAAAGAAAATGGCATGTACAATGGTACTTGTATGAGTCCCTAATGAGTGGGAAAAATGTTATCTCAAATGTTATGAATTATGAAATGAAATAATTAGTATACGATATTTCGACTCGAATGATCTTAAAAGACACCGGTTTTTAAAGAAAATTTTCTGTTACTCGACTTTCTGTGTCGTACTGTAATGTAATGCTTCTATATTGGGTTTATACGTGTAAACCGGGTGTAGGGGTGTTACAAAATCGATCACTCCAGTCCTCCTAATCACTTCCAAACATCAATACTAGACCAAATAAACATATACTAAGCATACATTTCACATTTAAATCAATTTCACCAAAATCTGGAAAATCGGTTCATTAAGATGATGAAATTTGAATTTCTTTAAATTACCTTACAAAACATGTTTAATCTTGATAAATAAAATCAAAAACCTTTTAATAGATCCATTTTGAGTTGGAACACCATTGATTTGTGGATTTCCTTTCAAAATTCAAGATCCACCATTAAAGCACCTTAAGCTTTTGAAGAAGATGACATTGATAAAAAAAATCATGTAATTATCACTCAAATCATGTAAATATGTTTCTAATCATCCTAAAAATAAGTTTAGAAATAGTAATTACCTTTGATTCGTTCTAAATCTTTTGATTGAAAATCTTGATTCAAGAATCTTGAGAAATTTCAAAACATTTTTTGCCACTTTTGTGAATAATTTCGGGTGAAAAGAGAGAGTATTTTGAGAAGAAAATTTATTGAATCTATTCTCTAATGATAGATCTTTAAAATCATGCATAGAAAATGAATTTTATAACTTTCTAATTTGATGTAAATGGTGTGAAAAGTAGGCTAGATACATTGTTTTTAAAACTGAAACAACCCACCAGAAAATTTAAAAATTGGGAAATTTGCCTAAAGGTCACTCCCACATTTCCCTTACTTTACCATTTGACCCTTACTCTCCAAAATTCTAAATTTAAAGGTTTATTTACCAAATGAATACTCCAAAATTTAACTAATATTTAAATTTAACTCAAATTAACCCTCAATAAAAATTATTTTAAAAATATTTTTCGACCAAATTTAATTATTTTCGCTAATAATTATTTAATTACTTTAAAATTAATTGTTAATTTTTTTTTAATTTTTTCAGATGATTGTTTAATCAATTTTAGATGAAATTTAACTCCTAAATTAAATTAAAAAATACTATTAACCTGATAAATTTCTAAATTCATACTCGGAATCTGAAATAATATACTCGAACCTATTAGACTCAGTTTAAGGATATAACAAAGACTTTTTATCTTTTAAGGCATATCATAAAATTGTGTCACAAAACAAGATAAATCATACAAATATGTAAGAAAATAGAAGTGCATAAAATCTCGCATCATCCTCTATTTTTTTATATCAGATGTCATAAAAGAAAACAACTCCTTAAACAAGGCTAACATGTGAGATGAGTGAAGTTGAGATTGATACTTTTGAGGTTCTGAGCTTCGAAAGCAAAAACTTCAGAACCTGATTCCTTGGTCCTCTAAAAGGAACTTTACAAGAATGTGGTCTTAGAGATAATACAACTTGCATTGTTATTCATATCTAACCCTAAAAGAAGCCAACAACTTCTTTGCCACAAGTAAGAATAAGGAACCATATATCACTAGTAAAAAATCAATTAAAGCGAGAAACCTAAAAAGCAGAGTTAGATATTTAGAATGAAATTGTAGATTACAAGCTTCATAAAGCAGATTCGAACATTTTCATTTACATCTCTAATTATATCCCCCAATAGCATAAAGCATTTTTGAATAGTATAATTACATTCCAAAAACAAGGATCGAGGTAAAACAAAGCTTTCAAGCAAATTTAGAAAGTAACACCCATGCGTTATTACTTGACTTTGATCATTGAATAGTGTATCGGTGGTCACAAATTACTTTGCTATCAATTTAGAGAAACTCACATTTGAAGAAGATGATGAAGTTTTTGGGTGAATTAGGAATTGAAAGTAAAAATTGATTGGAGAGCAAAAGGAAAACAAACGCTTTGTGGGGAGAAAATTTATGTCAAAACTATTTGGAAAAGGGGTTTTTAGGTTGATCTTGGACATTTGGTCAAATTGCTTCATAAAAACTTTTAATTTTGACTCTTTTGCGAATCAATTCTATTTTCAAAATTAAAGGTATTTAAAACTCATTTTCAAAAATTGATTTAATTTTCTAATAGCTATTTTTGAAAATATTATCGGTTACCAAACTTTTGAAATTCTGATCACATATAGACTAAAATTCCTAAAATACTCTCGAAACTTGTAGGCCCAATTTTGAGGTGTGACAAAATAAGTGAGGATAGGAATGTTAGTAGTTACTGAGAAATACTAAAAGAGAGAAAGACTTTTAGAGAGTAGGCGAGAGAAGTTCTAAACATTATGAATTACTGAGCTATAAATTGACCATTAGATCTTATAAACTTGAGTGAGGAGTTTATGAAGACCCTTGCTAACATTATGATCCTTATAATAGGTTTATTCAATTAAGTTTGTTATCTTTTTTTTTTTTTTTGTACTGAATCAGTTCTGCAATGTTTAAACTCTTGGATATCCTAGGTAGGCACATTCGTTAGTCTATGTTAATAATGTGAAGGAACATTGTGAATTTTTTATGAACTTGAGAAAGAGGATGCTGTAGTCAACCATTTTCCCTCTTAGTTATTTGTTTACTTGTGTATTTATTTTTATGGTGTGTTAAAGTAACCTTTTGGTCTGTTGATTCTTTCTAAATGAGTCAGAGAAGGGACATTCTATTTCATGTTCTAGGCATATATGAAATGTAACTGCTTGTTATACTGCAAAACATTTATGACAAGTTCTTACCCATAATCATGTTAGATATGTTATGTATTGAATTATGACTTCTATTTCAAGTCAAATTTGATAAATAATCTTTTAGTTAAACTCTGTTTATTTGTTTCAATTAAACTCTGTTTATTTGTTTGAGTCAAACTCTTATTAGTCTAGATTATTTTATAATTATTTGATCTAGGAATTTAGCTTATAAGTAGACTCTTTTACAACCTTAGAAAATACATCCATTAGAGTTTAGAACTCCTAACATTGTCGGAGAATTTAGTGTTTACGTTTTGAGGGTTCTTTGTTTTCGGGGTTTAGTTTTATCTTCATCTTTTGTACTCTTTGTTCTTTTGCCATTATAGTAAAATTATCTTTGCTCGTGGTTTTTTATCCTCTTTAGAGGATTTTTCCCACGTTAAATTTGTGTGTTCAATTTCTCAATTTATTCCGTTATTTTTACTTATTCGTTGCTTAATTGGGTTGATCCCCAACAAGTGATATCAAAGCTAGTTCAATTTTCGCAGATCAACCCATTTAGAGATGGAAGCAACAAGGTTTGATATTGAGAAGTTCGATGGTGTCACAAATTGAAATTTGTGACAAGCTCGGATGATGGAAATTCTATTCAGATCGACTTGAAAAAGAGCGTTATCGGGAAAAAGCTCGAGAATCTAGATCAGTCAAAATGGGAAGAGCTTGATAAAAAGGCCCTATCTGCAATCTAGTTGTGCCTCGCAAATAGGGTATTGCAAGAGGCATTGATGGAGAAGACTTCATTTGCCTTGTGGAAAAGGCTAGAAACTCTTTATGCGATTATGTCTCTAGCTAACTATTTAGTGCTGAAACAACATTTATTTATGTTTCGCATGAACGAAGGTGAGCTTCTTAGAGATCACATCAATCAATTTATTACCCTTTTAAATGATTTAAGTAACGTTGAGGTTCAGATTGACGATAAAGACCAGGCTATGCTATTATTGTGTTCTTTACCCCTTCATACAAGTCTTTCAAGGAGACCCTGATTTATAAAAGAGATAAATTTTCGTTCGAGGATGTGAAGGGTCATTTGTTGAGTAAAGACAAACTCGACAATGAGTTTGGTTTAGATAGTAAGGCAGATAAGTAAGCTTCCATTTTGGTAGCATCAAAGAAAAGAGACAAATGGTGTCGCTATTGTAAGAAGTTAGGTCACGTCAAAGCAGATTGTTATAAACTACGAAATAAAAGGGCTGCTGAGAGTAAAGAGGAAGATGTAATTGGTGCTAATTTGACCGATGAAAGTGGTGATGATTTCTTGTTGGTGTCAACGAGCAAAAGCTCCGAGCTTACGTCCGAGTGAATCCTAGATTCAAGATGTTCTTTCCACATGTGTCCCAATAGAGAATGGTTCTCCACATACAATTCGGTTGAAGGTGGAGTTGTGCACATGGGAAATGATTCATCTAGTAAGGTAATTGATATTGGTATTGTTAAAATTAGGATGCACGATTGTACGATTAGGACACTATCAGATGTCAAGTATGTACTTGATTTACGAAAGAATCTCATCTCCTTAAGTATTTTAGACTCAAAAGGTTGCAGAATCAACATCGAGTCGAGCGACATTAAGGTGTCTCGTGGAGCTCTCGTTTTGTTAAAAGGTAAAAAGGCCAGTAATCTTTATATTTTGGAAGGTTATATAGTGACCAGTGAAATCGGACGTCCCTCGTCTATTACGGAGTTGAAGTTAACTCGTTTGGAGCGGAGGCAACTTGGTCATAGGAGGGAAAAAGGTATGACTATTTCGTTGAAGAGAGGTTCTCTTTTGGATGCAGGTTTTGAAAAGTTAGGGTACTATATTCGAGAAAATCAGACTCGAATTAGTTTTGATTTGGAAGTGCACAAGTCAAAGGCTAGAAGACTTCTAGCTTCTAAGCACAGATGCGACACAATTAATTCCCTGCATAGTTCAAGATAGGCCCGTGATGAGCATTGGCAAAGATGGCATTGTGGAAATATGAGTCAAGGTGGAGATTTGTTGAATTATGACTCCTATTACAAGTCAAATTTGAGAAATAATCTTTCAGTTAAACTCTGTTTATTTGTTTCAATTAAACTTTGTTTATTTGTTTAAGTCAAACTCTTATTAGTCTAGATTATTTTATTATTATTGACCTGAAATTTAGCCTATAAATAGGCTCTTTTACAACCTTAAAAAATAAACTCATTAGAGTTTAGAATTCCTAACACTTTTGGAGAATTTAGTGTTTACGTTTTGAGGTTTTTTATTTTCTAGATTATTTTATTATTATTGACCTGGAATTTAGCCTATAAATAGACTCTTTTACAACCTTAGAAAATACACCCATTAGAGTTTAAAACTCCTAACACTTTTGGAGAATTTAGTGTTTACGTTTTGAGGGTTTTTTGTTTTCGGGTTTTCGGGGTTTAGTTTTATCTCCATCTTTTGTACTATTCGTTTTTTTCCATTATAGTAAAATTATCTTTGTTTGTGGTTTTTTATCCTCTTTAGAGGATTTTTTTCACGTTAAATTTGTGTGTTCAATTTCTCAACTTATTCCGCTATTTTTACTTATTCATTGCTTAATCGAGTTGATTCCTAATATTATGGTTGTTTAAATCATGCATCATGATTGATGGAAATGAGACGGATAGCTGATGCCTTTCTTAATGTTCAGGTTCGATAAGGAACTGAAGAAAGAAGTTGCTATTAAGGTTATCAATTTAGAGGAATCGTAAGTTGATGGCTTTGTTATTTTTGTTTAATGTATTCGAGTTTTAAAGGCAGGTGGTTGATGTGTGCAAGAAAGTTTTCCATTTGTTTAAATATTAACTTGCTCTCTTTCCCTCATCTCCCTCTTATTCACGGTCTCTATGTAGACTTGTGAGTTTTCCTGGTGAGAGAACCACTTTTTTCTTGGTAAATAAGCATCATTAGTTTGTGTGTGTTCAGCAAAGCAAATTTATCTTCCCATTCATCCATAGAAGTCCCATTCTATACATCATCGACTTGCATGGGAGTTTGCTGATGCATTTATTTACTGCAAGTAGACTTGGTTTATTTTGCAGTGAGGACATCCAGAAGGTAATCTCTGTTCATTTGTGTTGTTATGACTCCAGGAAATCTCTGTTCTGTCACAATGTCGTTGTCCATGCATCAAGGAGCATTAAGGTTCCTATCTTCACCAAACTAAACTATGGATACATGGCTGGTGGTTCAGTTGCTGACCTTTTTTTGTTTAATTTTGTTCTATGCATACAGTACAAGCACCAATCTTCTCATAGTTGTTTGGTAATAATCTTTGTCTGCATACATTGTGTTAATTTTGGCATCAAGAATTATTTCTCTTGCCCACTTAGCTTTTGTTGCATGACGTCAAATTCAAGAGTGGCCTATGAAGCTTTTTACGCTATTAGAAAACGTAAATGGGGTTCAAATATTACTACGTCCATCAACCTTGACTTATCAAAAGCTTATGATAAAAGTGAATAGACTTTCTTGACAGGGAGATCCTTTAACACGAAAAGAAGCTTGAGACAGGGAGATCCACTCTCTCCTTCTCTATTTCTTTTGGTCGCTAATGTTCTTTCAAGTTTGGTGGAGAACGAAATAAAAAGTGAGCAAATCTAAGGCTTAAAGATTAACTGAAGTTCCTTGATGATCAATCACTTAACTTTTTTTTTGCGGACAACAACATCCTCTTGATTAAATCAAGTAACAATTGCTGTGAGAAAATCATTGAAATTTTGATTAAATTCTAGGAGGCAAAATGCCATATGGTTAATTACAACAAATCAAATGTCTTTTTCTTCCCAAATACAAGGAATGCTCTAAAGCACCAAATTATCAACGGACTAAAAATGGAATAAATGGAATTCAAATAAAGCTATTTGAGTCTTCCTTCTATTTATGGAAAGGGTAGAATGAAAACGTGAATTTTAATTAGATTACATGGATGTATGAATTAAATTAGAAGAGATCCATTTACATTATGTAAAACAAATTAGTTTTACACCATTTTATAACCCTTAGATCAAAATTAATATAGGGTTAAGATTAAATTAAAAACTAATTATTTTTGGTTAACATCATTTATTAAATCACTCGGCTTCCCAAAATGACCTCCACGGTAAACTAACGCAATTGTTTTACACTTAGCTTCTTTTTTCTAATTTCAATTGCAATCTTTCACTTCCTCTTTCCCAAATTTGGTCGATTACCCATTGCTTTCTTCAATCAAAGGTATGTGTTTGTAGTTTTTGTTCTTTAAATATGACATTTTTCTTTTCCAGATTTTTCCATTGAGATTCCTTCTTTCAATTTCTTTTTCTATCTTCCATGATGTTTTATTGGTACTATGCATATTCTGGAATAGTTTAATTTTTTTTAGTTTTGATAACCCCAATTCAATTTCTCATTAGTGCAGTACTGCAACTCAAATTTACAAAAGATAAAAGTTTGTCTTATTTGAGATATTATGAGATTGTTATTCTTTGTATTTGGATGAGCTGGTAAATATACTTGTTGTGAGGAAAATATTAGGATAAACAAGTATTACTAGATAAAAATTTCGAGGATGAAATTTCTTAAGGGAGGAGAGTTGTAACAGCCCGTTTTTCAGTGGTGTCAAAAACAGTGATTTCGGGATCACAACTTGACGAGAAAATTTTTATAATGAGTGTTTACATTAAATAAGTTAATAATAAATTTATATGGAATTTTAAATTGAGGAATTTTAATTATTGAATTAAAAGTTAGTATAAGTGGTTTGGTTCAAAGGTCAAATGGTTTTAGAAAATAAGGTATTGGGATCCCGTTTCTAAAATTAAGGGTAGTAAATATTTTTATTAAATATTTACAGAGTCTTATTATATGTGAATTGAAGTTTTGTTGGGTAATTTTGATGATAAATTGCTTAATTAAGGAAAAAGGAGTAAATTGTAAAAGAAGTAAAAGTTAATTGTTATAGATTAAAAATTGTAATACCTTAATTTTATTTTAGGGAGTAATTGGGGAATTTTGGGGTCTTTTCATAATATTTAGTAATATTAAGGATTTAATTGAACTCTAGAAGAAACTTTATGGCCAATTTGAAAGTTTGGGACCTTATTGTGATGAGTGTAAAGCTTTTGGGGCTAATCAAAAACCCTAGAACTATCTAAGGACCTCCGAGTAAATGACCCACTTTGTTGGGTATAAAAACCCTTTTTTCTTCTTTGTGCGTCTTTTCTTCTCCTTTTCTATTTTGTTGCTGCAGAATTTTTTCCCTTAAAACTCCTCCATCTCATTTTCTCTTCAAGTCCGACCATCCTCCAACGAACT
This sequence comes from Gossypioides kirkii, assembly GCA_005610355.1. Lineage (NCBI taxonomy): Eukaryota > Viridiplantae > Streptophyta > Magnoliopsida > Malvales > Malvaceae > Gossypioides > Gossypioides kirkii. The sequence continues at coordinate 38,543,597 of CP032247.1, read as the reverse complement.
AGTCCTCGCTATTCGTGCATGTCATCGCCCACACCTTTGTAATCTCCTTTCCCTCGTGAGCAAAACCCTCTCACAAACATTCCTTTTGCCGCTATCGTGTGAGAGAACGGAATAACAAACCGATCGAGTCTCTAGTGTTTCACTCATTCATCATCTTCCTTCGTCGTACATCAACTCTTGCGTTTGATTTATGACTTTGGTGAGTGTTTCGTGAGTAATGAAGGCTTTGGTTGGCTACTTTTGGTGTTTTCCCTGGTGGTCATGCACCGTGCATGGTGATGGTGGTTTGGTGCCACTGTTGGGGGTGTTAAAACCCTAGTTTCTTTGTTGGTAAAATGTGAAGTGGGCTAAACATTTGCCTAAGCCCAAACCTCAAGCCAAGCAAGCCCAATTTTAATCAACAACAAACCCAAACCCTTTAGACCCAAAACCAAACCCAAACCCTTTTGAACCAAACCCAAACCAAGTGAACCAAGCCTAATCGACTGACCCGAATCCATTGATCGAACCCGACCCAGACCGTTGACCGTTGACCATTGACCGTTGATAGTTGACCTTTGATAGTTGACTGTTGATCGTTGACTTTTTTCGAGGAACCCTACCCTATCATTTTTAGATATCTTGAGTCTGTTTCCGCTGTCCGCTTTGTCAAATTCAAACCCGAAAGCCTTGTTTTGACTATTTTATCTTTAATTTTGTACTTAAAGTTATTCAAAGATTTAATTTAGGAAATCTAATGTGAGATATTTGTGTTTAGGTGATCATGACTATGAGGCTGACGATTTACCGCCTCCTCCACCTGTGCAACCTACTCCTGCACCGGTTCCAAGGGTTACACGTGAGTTATTCTAGTTAAGTTTTGTGTTTAATTGGTGGCTAGGAATAGTGTTAATATTTAGTTGTGTTGTAGGATCTAATCCTGTTAGACCAGGTACTCGATCAATGCGTGGTAGACGACCTCCTTATCGTTAGAGTTTTTGCTTCCTAGAGGTGTGTTTCTAACTGTAACATGACCTATTGTATGAGATGTTATGTCATATGTGATTACATGTTGTCTTGAGGTATATTGTTATTGTGATGATTATGTTGTGATGTGAAGATGGTATGATTGAGGTGGAGCTGTGTAAAACATGTTGATATTGTCATGCATATATATAGGGCATGTGGCTGATTAAAATTATTGTGATTATTCTACTGTGTATTGTGATATATGAGAAATACTATGAGATTGAGACTGAGACTAAAATTGAGATATTTATGTAATTATTCCACTATGTGTTCATGGGTTGGGATTGTAAGGTGGAAGACGTGGTTATCATCCCTTTAAATGGCTGATATTAAAACCACACTACGATTGGTGACGATTGGTTGGGAAACGGTTCTGGGGAACCTTTTCATTGTGTTGGTGTGTTGGAGTATAGGTGCATTGCATTGTGCATGTGATTGTAACATTATTTGTGGTTACTTTTTTGCGTTATAAATGGTTGTGATATTATACACTAGGTTGTATGTGCTTTAGAGACACATTCGGCTTTTTAGCTCATTCCCCTATAGTTTTCTTTATAGATACCCAAGACATAGGTGACTTGGTACCCGAAGGCTTATTTAAAGATTTATTTTTTTATTATTATTATTTTATTTTTGGGTTTTCATCCTACTTTGGTGATTATTATTTTAGTGGGGTTGTAAGTTGATTTTAATTTTGGGGATTTTAGTATTTATTCTGGAAGTGTAATTTTTTTTATTTAAATTATTTAAATTATAAACTATATATATATATGACTTCATGTAAATGGCTGTGGGTTTTCGGATTGCATGAGGGTATAATTACATAAATAACCTTTTGGCTCCGATCATATCTCTTGGGTTGGGTAAAGGGGGTTACATTTAATGGTATCAGAGTTGAGTTCAATCCATGGATTGTGAGTCTCTCTAGATATGGTTTAAAAAAAAGTTTTGGGGTTAAATGGAGATTTTATTAAAATAAATTAATGTGTTATAAAATAATTTTGTTGTATAAATATATAAAAGTTGTGATTTATTCTAAATATTCGGTACCAATTCTTACTCAGTACTTTTTACTTATGTAGATAGATAGTATGCCACCACGTAGGAGTGCTAAACTTACGATTAGTCGCGGTCAAGGTCGAGGTCGGGGCCTTACTACTAGGGCCGTTAGTGACCCTACTCCTATGATTGAGCTTGAGGTGAATGTGGATGAATTGCCTCATGTTGAGGAGGATGAGTTGCCCGTAGTTGTTGAGGGTCAGCAAGCTGCTGGAGACTTACCTGCTAAGAAAGCTCTTGTTAAGGATGTGCCCAACATTGGAGATAGCGAGATCGTGGAGTTAGATAGTGTTACAGTTAGTCGAGAATTATTGAGATTACTTCGTGGATCTGTTGGGGGTCAGTTTGAGGGTCCGAGGAGGCCTATTTCTATTGATTTTATAGCTGCTGGGATGAAAGTATTTGAGGGTAGGACTGGTACGGATCCTTCTGTTACTAACTATTGGTTCAAGGATCTTCAGAGATTGTTTGTAGAGATGAACTATCCTGCTGGGCAAAATATTAGGGCTGTTGTTTTTTTTACTGAGGGGTGAGGCCCAAAATTGGTGGGATATTGTGGAAGAGTTTACCCCTGCTGGTCAGATTACTTGGGATTATTTTAGAGAGGTCTTCCAGGATCGCTATGTGGGTGAGGAGTTCCTTGATAAGTGTAGGGATGACCTCATGAATTTCAGGCTGAAAGACATGTCTGTTAATGATTATGAGATTGAGTTCTTGAGGTTGGACTATTACACATCTAGGCTGGTTACTAATGAGAAAGAGAAGTGTGATTGGTTTAGAAAGGGACTGCGACTCTCGCTTCAGGTTAGGGTTAATATGCATCATGATAGAGTATTTAGTGATTTGGTTAGTCGAGCAAGGTCTGTTGAGAGTTTGGAGGCTCATACAAAGGCTCAGAGGGCTCAAGATAGAGAGCGTAGTAAGAAGCCAGTAGGCACACCAATTCAATCTGTTTCTGGTGGTCTTTCTTCTAAGAGGCCTAAAGAGGAGATAGTTCATCCTAGTTATCTGAGGGTGAGGCCTACGGTTTCGACAGCTCCTGTTGGTAATGTTGGTGGTTCTACTGATCCCCGTCTTTGCATCTTTATTCTTATTACAATAAAAGACATGGAGGCGAGTGTTGGAGGAAGATTGGGGCATGTTTTAGGTACGGTTCACAGGAGCACTTCTTTATAGGTTGTCCCTATCCTCCCATTGGTTCATTTGTGCAGAGTCAGTCTCAGGCTTCAGTTCAGGCTCCTGTTGGGGGTAGAGGGCAGGTTAGACCGACTGCTTCAAGGTCAGCTACTAGAGGTAGATCTGTTCATAGTGGTGGAGCAGCTAGATCTAGGGCGAGACAGCCTGGGTTAGTGTATACAACTAGGAGGCATGAGGATCGTGATGAGCCTGACGTCATATCGGGTACTTTTCTATTCATACTATTTCTTACTTGGCTTTACTTGATAATGGTTCGACGCATTCTTATGTGGTGAGTGCGGTATCTTGGGGTCTTAAGATCTCTGTCGAAAATGTTGAGTCTACGATTACTATTCAAAGTCCTGTGGGTATTTTCGTAGAGGTTAGTAAGATATATCGCAATTTTTCTCTAGAGATCCAAAAGGAATTTTTTCCTGCCAATTTATTAGAGTTAACATTCAGTGAGTTTAATCTCATACTTGGAATGAATTGGCTTTCTAAGCACCGAGTTAATTTGGATTGTGAGAAAACAGGGCAACTTTGAGAACTTCTGATAATCTGGTGATAACCCTAATTAGTGAACGTAAAGGGTTTCTGTCTAATGTGATCTCAGCCCTTAAAGCTGAAAAGATGATTAGAAAGGGGTCCATGGCTTATCTGGCTTACATTCTAGATTCAAGGCAATCAAATTTTGGGATTGAAAAGATTCGAGTAGTGAGGGACTTCCCTGATGTATTCCCAGAAGAGTTGCTTGGTGTGCCACCTAAACGTGATGAGGTTGAGTTTGGCATTGCGGTCTGTCACGGTACAACTCTCGTGTCCATGTCACCTTATTGAATGGCACCTAAGAAACTCAAGGAATTAAAGATACAGTTGCAGGAGTTGTTGGATAGGGGTTTTATTCGACCTAGTGTTTCACCTTAGGGAGCACTAGTTCTGTTTGTAAAGAAGAAAGATGGGATACTTCGATTGTGCATTGATTAACGAAAGTTGAATAAGCTAACGATTAAGAATAAAAACCCCTTGCCTCTTATTGATGACCTATTCAATCCGTTCTGAGGAGCTACTGTATTTTCTAAGATAGACCTGAGATCTGGGTATTATCAGCTTAAGGTGAAAGATTCTGATGTGTTCAAGACAGCTTTTTGAACTCGTTATGGGCACTATGAGTTTTTGGTAATGCCCTTTGGGTTAACTAATGCTCCTGCTGCTTTTATGGATGATGAATAGGGTGTTTCGACCCTACTTGGATCAGTTTGTGGTGGTGTTTATAAATGATATCTTGATATACTCTAAGTTTGAGGCTGAGCATGAGGGATATCTTAGAATTGTTCTGCAAACCTTGAGAGAGATGCAGCTTTATGCTAAGTTCAGTAAGTGTGAATTTTGGCTCTCTGAGGTTATTTTTTGGGGCATATAGTTTCTGCTGAGGGTATTCTTATGGATCCCAAAAAGATTGAGGCTATTATGGGCTGGAAGCAACCTAAGAATGTTTTTGAGATTCGTAGTTTTTTGGGTTTAGTTGGCTATTATTGGAGGTTTGTTGAGGGTTCCTCGATTATTGCGGAACCTTTGACTAAGCTTTTGAGGAAGAACGTCCCATTTGTCTGGACTGAGGCTCAAGAGTTTAGTTTCGAGAAGTTGAAGTCTGTGTTGACTCAAGCACCGGTTCTGATCCAACTTGAACCTGGGAAATCTTATACTGTTTACAGTAATGCTTCTCACACGGGATTGGGATGTATGATAGTGCAAGAGGGTAAAGTTGTGGCTTATGCATCTCGTCAGTTGAAACCATATGAGATTAACTACCCTACTCATTACCTTGAGCTTGCTACGGTAATCTTTGGTTTTAAAATTTGGAGACATTATCTCTATGGGGAGAAGTGTTACATCTTCACAGATCATAAGAGTTTAAAGTATTTGCTTACTCAGAAAGAGTTGAACTTAAGACAACGTCGTTAGTTACAACGTCATTGGTTGGAACTCCTTAAGGACTATGACTGTGAGATTGAGTAACACCCTGGCAAATCTAATGTGGTTATCGATGCCTTGAGTCAAAATAATGTGGCTGAACTGAGGGCTTTATTTACCAGAATGAGTTTTTTTAAGGATGACAGTCTTTTAGCTGAACTTTGAGTTATTCCCACTTTACTCTCGGAGATTAAGGTTGAGCAGTCTAATGATTCGTATCTAATGCACCGTATGAGAGAGGTAGAAGAAGGTACATCTATGGACTTTTCCATGGATCAAAATGGTATACTATGCTTCTGGGGTGATATAGTGTTCCGAAGTATTCTAGAATTAAACAGACTATTTTTCGTGAGGAGCATTATAGCCCTTATTCCATGCATCCTGGCGGAGATAAGATGTATAAGAATATTTGTGATAGGTACTAGTGGAAGGGTTTAAAGAGAGATGTTGTTGACTTTGTGTCGATGTGTTTGACTTGTCAAAAAGTCAAGGCTGAGCATCAGTGTCCTTCTAGGTTACTTCAACCGATTGAGATTCTGTGGTGGAAATGAGAACGTGTAACTATGGATTTTGTGAATGGTCTTCCCTTAACACCGTCTAAGAAATATTTAGTTTGGGTGATTGTGGATCGACTTACTAAGTCTACACATTTCATTCTGATTAGGGTTGACTATCTTTTGAGCAAGTTAGCCCGACTCTACATTTCTGAGATAGTTCGCCTTCATAGGGTGCTTTTTTTGTCATTTCTGATCGAGATCCAAGGTTTACTTCGAGGTTTTGGGAATCTTTATATCGTGCTTTAGGTACTCGATTAAACTTCAGTACTGCTTACCGTCCGCAGACTGATGGTCAATCCGAGCGTGTGATTCAGGTTTTGGAAGACATGTTGAGGGGTTGTGTGATTGAGTACCAAGGTAGTTAGGAGGAATTTTTACCATTTGCAGAGTTTGCTTACAATAACAGTTATCAAGCTAGTATTAAGATGGCTCCTTACAAGGCTTTGTATGGGCGTAAGTGTCACACTCCTATTAGTTGGACAGAGTTGACTAAGCATTGGTTGTTGGGGCCAAATATTGTTCAGGAGTCTAAGGAGACTGTTAGATTGATTCGTGAGAGACTTAAGGCTGCTTTTGATAGGCAGAAGTCTTATGCCGACCTGAAACATCGAGATATTGAGTTTAATGTGGGAGATGAGGTCTTCTTAAAAGTATCTCCGTGGAAGAAGGTGCTTAGATTTGGACGAAAAGGCAAGTTGAGTCCTCGTTTCATCGATCCTTATTGGGTACTTCGACGAGTGAGACCGGTTGCCTATCAGCTTGAGTTGTCACCTGGGTTGGAGTGGATTCATGATGCCTTTCATGCCTCTATGTTGAGGAGTTATCGGTCGGACCCGTCTAATATCGTGCCTATTGAGGAGATCGAGGTTCATCATGACTTGAGTTTTGAGGAAGAGCCGATTGAAATCATTGCTCAAGATGAGAAAGTTCTTAGGAGGAAGACCATTAAGATGATTAAGGTCTTGTGGGGCAACCATGGTTATGAGGAGGCTACTTGGGAGCCAAAAGTCGTCATCAAGGCCCATATCCACATCTTTTTGGTCCAGGTAAATTTCATGGACAAAATTTCTTTTAATGGGGGAGAGTAGTAACACCTTAATTTTATTTTAGGGAGTAATTGGGAAATTTTGGGAATTTGGGGGTCTTTTCATAATATTTAGTAATATTAAGGATTTAATTGAACTCTAGAAGAAACTTTGTGGCCAATTTGAAAGTGTGGGACCTTATTGTGATGAGTGTAAAGCTTTTGGTCCAGGTAAATTTCGTGGATGAAAGTCTGTGACACGATCGTGTGACTATTTTTCAAACTCACCCACAACAGAGAACAAAACCAAGAACACGAGAGTGTGGATGTGGGCATACGGGCTCGTGTTTGGGACACATGATCGTGTAACCCCTATTTTGAGAAAATTTTCCTGTTTTCTTTTAAAGACTTAAATGAGTTTCAAATTGATCCCTGATTAATTGTAATGCTTTTATGAGACATGTATGATTAAATAGAGATAATATCTATGAATAATAGTATGATTTATATGTGTTTATGAATAGCATAAATATAGTTGAATAAGAGATAGAAATTAGTTAATGATTGTAACTAGTCTTGTAATAATCCAAGACCCTAAATCGGTGACTATTATGGGTTTATGGTGTTAAACAATGCACAAAGATGGGTCCTCAAAGGAGGATGGGAATATATGTTGGTTATGAATCTCCTTCTATAGTTAAGTATATTGAACCATTAACTGGAGATTTATTTACTGCACTATTTATTGATTATCATTATCTCAATTAGATCCTCGTACAAATCTATGTGAATAAGAAGTTCAAAGGATCATACATTTGCAAAACATCGCCAATCAACTGTCAGGTTCATTTACTGACCAAAAGTGAATTATAAAATCTCACATACCAGTTGAAAATGCTCCAATATGAAATTATGTCCCAATAGGGCAAACTGTTAGTGCAAAAGAAAGTAATCCACACCTAAAGCGTGAAAGACCAATCGGTTCCAAAGATAAAAATCCACGTAAAAGGAAAGGAGAAAATAATTAAAATGGTTATATTATAGAGGCAAGTTCCCAAGAAGAGACCAAAGATATAACTAATAAAAAAACCCTAGAAGATGTTAGGTACTTGAAAATGGTGATAACGAAGAGATCTCAATTAGTTATGTTACTTCAGCAAAAAGATGGAACCGAAAAAATATAGTTGTCAACAACAATTTTGCTTATAATGTTGCTATTGAAATAGCAAATGAAACTGAGGATCATGAGCCTAAATCTATTGAGGAATGTAGAAATAGAAATTATTGGGCAAAACAGAAAGATGCAATTCAAGCAGAATTCAATTCACTTTCTAAACGCCAGGTTTTTAGACATATAGTCCAAACACCTAAATATGTAAATTCGGTAGGATATAAATGGATATATGTGTGAAAATGAAATGAGAAAAATGAAGTCGTAACATATAAAGCACGACTTGTAGCACAAGGATTTTTGCTACGAAAGTGTGATGGTTAGTTTAAAAGTAGAAGTAGCATATTTTGTGATTAAGCAAGTGACGTGTTGGTAGGGAATTTCGAGGACGAAATTCTTTTTAGATGGGAAAATTGTCACACCCCAAAATTAAGTCTAAAAGTTTTGAGGGTATTTTAGGAATTTTAGCCTATATGTGTTTAAAATTTCATAAGTTTGATAATCGATAATATTTTCGACAATGACTATTAGAAAATTAAATCAATTTTTGAAAATGAGTTTTAAATAGCTTTAAATTTAAAAATAAGACTGCTTTGTAAAAGAGTCAAAATTAAGAGTTTTTATGAAGCAATTTGACCAAATATCCAAAATCAACTTTAAAACCCCCTTTTCTAATTTTATTTAACGTCAACTTCTCCTCCCCATAATTTGTCATCAATTGTGTAACACCTAAAATCCCGAGTATTGTCGTCGGTTAGGATTTCGGTGTCATCTATTCATATTATACTATTTATCTTTTATACATATCCGATTGTTCACATCTTTATTCAATTTAAAAAAACATTTCTCACGATTTCTAACCATATTTAAACATAACATTATTTTGCCACGGGTAAAAATAGAATTTCTAACATTTTAGGGGACTTTTACCGGTACCTGAAGGTCAAGTAGCGGTAGTAGTCAATTCAATGAACAATTCTAAACAGTGCAGATTTCTACCGGTATCTGTACTAGTTTTACCGATACAAGTGAAATTTCTTCCGATACAAGTCATCATCTATCGATACTAAAAACTCCAGAGAGCTAAATTTCCATCATGTATCTTCTACCAATACAAGCATGCAAACTACCGATACTTTTATCCATACAAATACCGATACTCACAATTTAACTACTGATACAAATCAAGTCAGTATACAACCTCTCTCTTACCCTGTACTTCTACCGAAACACACATGGGTTTTACAGAAATAAGTAAGCTAAATCCCTAGAGTTTGTACCAAACACAAGTTCATTGTTTCCATATAAGCATAACTTTTATCTATGCATTCAAGACAACACAAATACAAGATTTATATCAATACAAGGTGCTTAGAACTACATCCAACATTTCATCAAACAAAACAAGGTTTTTCACAAACTCATTGTATAAAGAAAAAGTAACATCATCCTACTACATGCCACATTAACCAAGTGATGTAAAAATCTACTGAACAACCCTGGGATAGTGTGATGCTTCAAGATGATCCAATCTCCGAACAGAAAAAGTGAATCTACGAACAATGCAAATCCACGGGTAAGCACTTTAGGGCTTAGTAAGTACATAAAGTTAAATCGATTTTTATAAACTTCAAGAGTTGCAAAAATCTGATTAACTCAATGGAACACTGTTTACATCTAGGTAAGTTTCACTCGCATTTATTTCTCACGATGACACAAAGTCATCAGACCCTTGTTCGCATTGGAATTCATTTCATTTAATACTCACGATGACATATAGTCATCGGACCTCTTATTCCGTATAGGAATTCATATACTCGCGATAACATTGAGTCATCGGACCTTTAATCCATCATGGATTCATTTAACACAATCGAACCCTTTTTTGATAAAATTACAATTTTACCCCTAACCTTTTCTTTTTATTCAATTTAGTCCTTACAACACAAAACATGCAAAATACCCATTTCCTCTTCAACCCATACCAGCCGAATACTCATAGTCTCCTTATACATCCAAGAAAATTCATTTATTTCAAAACAAGTACAACAATATTACCATTTTAACATTTTAGTCCTTAAACCCTAATTTAATCAAAAATCACTTTACAAAAAGATTTAGCCCAAGTTTCAAACACTCAAATATATCAAAAGCTTTCAAGAACAAACAATTTCAACAATGGCAAGTTCTCTAACATTTGACAGATTCACAAATTAGTCCTTGCATAAGCTAGATTAAGTTGATACGAACTCAAAAACATAAAAATTACTAAAAACGATCAAGGTTTGCTTACCCAAATCAAAGCTTAAAGCTTGAAAGTGTAAAAACCCTAACTTTCTCCTCTTGGCCGAATGAAGAAGAAGAAGAAGGTGAGAAATTATGATGGTTTTTTTTTTCATTTTCTTAATTTAATTTCATATATATACTAATGGCAAACTTGTAATTTTTATAACTTTTATAATTAACTTTATTTAACCATTTTGTTAACCTTATTAATCATGATATATTCACTTAACACTCATTCCATTCCACTAACTAATTCTTCTTTGGTTAAGTTACTCATTTGGTCCTTCTAATTAAACATCAATACTTTTATCCTTTTTACACATTTGTCCTTTCTATTCAATTAACTATCTAATTAATGGTATTTTCGAATCATAATTCATACGATGCATATATCACAAAAATATTTAAAATGAAAAATTTTATGACTCGATCCATCGGAGTTATGGTCCCGAAACCACTATTTCTGACACCACTGGAAATCGGGCTGTTACAATTTGCTCTCTCAATCTCTTCCAATTTCTTTTAAACACCAACTCCTAATTTCTTTTGAATTCTAATAATACTAAAACTTTAGATAGCTATAAAAACCAAAGAAACGCACCTAAAATCTTTCATCACCTTCATCGTTTTCATTATCTTCTCCAAACATGGGTTTTTCTGAATACATGTCAAAGATTTTTTTTTTCAAGAAAAGGTAACCAATCATTTTCCTATGAGTTTCAAATGATATCTAGTCCTTTAAACTAAGCTTTTAGCCATTAAAATGCAAGTTTGGAATAAAAGTTGAAAATAGGGTCTTTAATCGTGAAATTCGGGTTTGTGTATAAAAACTTGATATTAAAGTGTTTTTCAACTTGTTTTAACATGATTAGAAGGTTCCTAAATTTAATTTGAAGTTTCGTTCAATATTTCTTGATTTTTAATGAATTTTTGTTATTATAATCATTATGTGTCGAAAATATTTGGTATTTTAAAACATGTAATTTTGTGTCGAAAATATTTGGAATTAGTCGTGGGTAAATATGTAGAAGAATGGAATTCGTTTCATATGAAAATATTAAGTGTAGACCAAGATATTAAAGTTTAAAGTTTACTAGGTTTGAGGTTTCAGTTTAAGAGAACATAGCTTAGGCTATTGTTTATGATTGTATGAGATGTGTTGAAGACTGCTTTTTGCTTGTATATTTGTGTGATATGTGTGGTTGAAGCATTAGAATCAGTAGGACCTTCAACAAACAAAGATAAAGGCAAAGGAAATCTTGTCTAAGCTTTTGGGTTTTTAAAGAAAGCGTATATTTGGTGTTTCGAAATCGCTGCTCGTATATGATTCATTGGATATTTGGGAATTTATAGATAGCTTATACCCCTACTCTAAATTCCAAGTGTAAGTGTTCTTATATCTATGCTTAATATGTGAAACATGTGCTTGTGTAATTGTGAAAAGAAAACTAAGATGTGATATTGTGAACAAAAATGAGATGTTGTGACACATGCTATAGGCTTATGATGACTGTTGTGAAAGTGAATATATGAGTATGTTCTTCATGCCATGTGATTGATTATATTGTGATAATAAAGTGAATATAAAGTGAATATATGATAAAATATGTAATAATAATGTGGATATTTTGACTTTGTAATCTTATGATACCTTTGGATATAGTTGGCATGTCATAAGATTGTGAGTACTCACCTTCGTGTTGTGATATATGTGGGGCACTGAGGCCTAGGGACATGTTGGAGAGATAAGTGAATGTGAGAAATGCTTCATTCAATGGGATATGTTTGGTGTGTTGGAGAGTGTTAGCTATATGCTTCACTTATGGGATATTTTTTGGCTCTACGAGTCCAATGTTGCTATGTTGGAGATTCGCATATCCAATGTGTGATGATAGAGCTCACTATATGTTTCATAGTCTCAACAGCCAAATTATCATAATTGTGTTTAATTGTGGTTATATGTGTATATGACTGAATATGTTTGTATGAAGTATGCTGAAAACTATGTGAAAATAAATACAAGAAAGATGATATGAACATGTTATTTTATTGTTGGGTTGATGAATGATGATCATTTATGTAGTGGTTATTCTAGGAACTCACTGAGCTTTTTAAGCTTACCTACTCCTTTTTAACCATTTAGATCCAAGCCAAGTCAACATTTTTACTTTTATATAAAGTTATTTATGTATTGGGAACCTAAGGCAATGTGTTAGGCAATATAGTGAATTTATATTGGTTTTTGTTATGTTCTTTAGCTATTTGCATGCCATTTATATACTTGAAAATATGATATTTGAGACATTTTATGGTTTGTTTTATGTGATAAACGTTTGATAGTTGATAAATCGATGTAAGATGGAATATTTAACATTAAATTGATTTTTCGATAACTGTTAGAAGTGTAGTAATGAGAAGGTGCATGTCTCTAGCTAGGAAAGGCTTAGTTTTTATGCGATCAAATTCGACTCACCTCCCTTTCTTGAGACCCTACTTGGTGCACGGTTCACATTCACTTCTTCGGTTTTTCCCTTAAAAGAAAAATTTGCATGTGAAATAAAATGTTTAAAATGAGGTAAGAATGATGTGAGACGGTGGTGTGACATCTTAGTATTCGGGCTCGACATTTGTGTCGGGTATAGGGTGTTACTCTATTTGCTCAAATAATTTGATTAAGAGCATAATTTCCAACTTATGCAATCAAAACTATTCGTCTTGATAATGCTGGTGAGTTTACATTCCAACCTTTTAATGATTATTGTATGTCTATTAGGATAAAAGTTGAACATCTTATAGCTCATGTTCACACACAAAACGGTTTAGCCGAATTGCTTATCAACCGCCTCCAACTAATACCTACGTCATTGCTTATGAGAACAAAACTCCCTATTACAGCTTGAGGATATGCTATTTTGCATGCAGCAGCACTTGTGCTCTTCATGCCAACAAGTTATAATAAACACTCCCATTACAATTGGTTTTGGTCAAGAGCCAAATATTTCTCATCTTAGAATTTTTGGATGTGCAGTATATGTTCCAATTGCTCCACCACAACGCATAAAGATGAGTCCTCAAAGGAGGTTGAGAATATATGTTGGTTATGAATCTTCTTTTATAATTAAGTATATTGAACAATTAACTAGAGATTTATTTACTGCACAATTTATTGATTATCATTTTGATGAAACAACATTCCCAACATTAGGGAAGAGAAAATACAACTGGTAAAAGAGATTACATTTTGGAGGTTATAAATAGATGAACAAAGGATGAATAAATCATCAAGAGTGAAGGGATTTAATTCTAAATATTCTATGTGAATTGGAGATTTGAGCTGGAAATAGGGGAGCTAATAAAGCAATCTGCAACCACTTTTGACGAGAGGTGCTTGATGCAGAGCAAGAGGAACAATTAGGGAGTAGGCGTAGTAGTCTAGAGATAGTAAGCTTCATTGTACTCTTTAATTCTTCTTAAACGATGATGAATTTTGATGATATTAAATGAATATGAGAGTGTCTTTTAATGTTAAATCATTTTGATTCTTATTTTACACTGCTTATCTGTTTATTCTTGGATCTAATCGCTTTAAGCATGAGAGTGAAATTGTAGTGCGCCGATATCGAGAGATGCGGTGACAGGTTGGGTTAAAAAGTAAGTTAGGCGAGAGCTGCTTGGGACTGAGACAAACTCCAGTTACTTGTTCTTAAATACACATCGTTGCTCGCATCGAAAGGTGGAGTGATTGTGGATATTTAAGTCGGGATTAAGTAGAGATTTGTTGTTGGTAAGAACTCACAGGGACTTCATTGCAGCGACATTCCATCTATATTTTACCTTGTCGACGCATCTAGCGTTGCAATTTAGCAAAATCAGTGAACCATTTCTGCCCTTCTACACTTGATCATATTTACATTTTATACATTTAAATATTCAACACTCAACATTCAACACAATTGGATTTATTTTCAGTACACTGACATTTAACCTCTAAAGTTTAACATTAATTGCATTGACATTCCTGATTATTTTAGTGTGCAGATCTGACATAAATGCACTGACATCAGTACTCACATTACACTTAATTGCAGTATTAGTTGCTTCGACATTTAAACATCAAGAACCCATTCCTCGTGAGATCGATTCTGATAGAATTATTCTATCAACTATACTTGCATCGACGTGTGTCCACTTGCACATTGCTGTGACGTAAAAACACCGATCAAGTTTTGGCACCATTACCGAGGACTAGCGTTTGTTTGATGTTTACTTTTGTAGTTGCAATTAATTCTACTTACTTAATTTTTAATCTTTACTAATGTGTTATTATTTCTCTAATTGTTTTCTTTTTCAAATTTTTATTTGTTTCTTGTCCACAAGGAGAAATCCTAAGGATATTGTAAGCTTTGATCCGGAGCTTGAGAGGACACTTAGGAGGAGAAGGCAAGAACAACGGAAAATGGCTGGTAACAACCATAATAATAATTTGTCACCATTGTTGCCACAAGATGGAATTCCTCCAGTGCTTCCATAAATTGTTAACGATATACCACCACCACGTCCACAAGAAGAATAAGTGCAAAATCGGATAATAAGATATTTTATTGTGCCTATACTCGATGAATTACAACCAAGGGTTGTAAGACCGGCTATTCAAGCTGGTAATTTTGAATTAAAACTGGTGATGTTTCAGATGCTCAACTCAAATGGGCAATATTCAGGTTTTCCGTATGAAGACGCACGAGAACGTTTGGAATCATTTTTGCTTATTTGTGCATCCTTCAATCAACATGGTGTCCCTAATAATGCCTTAAAAACGTAATTATTTCCTTATTCGTTGTAGGTTAAAGCAAGAACATGGTTCTTGGGATTGCCAGCAGGATCAATTACATCTTAGAATGCGTTAGCAATGTAGTTCGTTTTGCATTTCAATCTGCTGACAATGAACGCAAGGTTGCGAAATGACATTACTGCATATCATCAGTTGGATGATGAGAATTTACATACAACTTGGGAGCGTTATAAAACATTGCTTCGACACTGCCCAATGCATGGAATTCAGTAGGAGACCTAGATTGAAATATTTTACAATGGTTTGAATGCTCAGACAAGGAACCTTGTCAACGCATCGGTTAATGGTCCCTTGTTAGATTGTACATACAATGAAGCTGTAAGAATTCTAGATAAGATTGCTCAGAACGACTACCAATATCTTATTTCTCATTTTGTATAGGTAAAAACTAACCCTGGAGTTCTTGAGTTAGATGCTATTTCTACTTTGTCAGCGCAGGTATCCTCATTGTCCAATATTATAAAGAATATTAAGGGAACAAATGACGTTGCTCCTATTCAAGTGGCCCAGCAATTGGATGCATCAATATTTTCTTGTGAAATCTGCGGCAACAATCATAGTTGTGAGGACTGCCCACAACATGCAGAAAATGCTTTCTACGTCAATAACATCAAGGGAGATTCATTTGGTAACTCATACAACAACCGATCTCAATAACCTTGGGGGAATCAAAATGCTTCTACATTCATATATGGAAATTCCTCAAATCAAGGGAGTTACAATAGCAATCCATAGAAGAATTATCAGATTTCACAAGTAAATTCTCGATTTGAACAAATGCAATCACATAATCAGATGCAACCACAATCTTGATTACAGCCACAACAGTCTGTGCTGCCACATATGCAAGGACAACATCATCAACATCAACAACAGCAATTCTCTCAACCTAAGTCAGATCTTATGGCTGCTCTTGAGGCAATGATGCGTGAGCATATCACACGAACTGAAGCAATAGTGCAAGGCAACTCTTCTTCTATTAGAGCATTGGAAGCCCAACTAGGGTAGTTGGCTTCTAATTTAAGTACAAGGTCACCAGACACTCTGCCTAGTGATACTGAGAATCCTACGTAGAGGGGGAAGGAGCATTGCGAAGCAATCAAGCTGAGGAGTGGCAAGCAAACGATGGGACCAAGCAGTTCTAGCCAAGATCATGTCGACGCATCTGAACCACAGCAACATGAAAAAGATGCAACTAAAGAAAGTCAAGCAAAAGAAAATGAAGAGGAACCAACTATAGTGTCATCTATGCCTGCAGTTTGCCGAACTAAGTTGTTGATGCAACTGCCAATATAGACACCACCGAGTTTTCCACAACAACCCAATGTTACAATACCTTTTCCGTTTCTGCAAAGATTTAAAGAGAAAGTCCATGACAAAGAATATCAAAAGTTTGTTTCTACTTTGAAATAATTGCACATTAATATACCTCTAATAGATCCTCTTGTGCAAATACCCAATTATGCGAATACATGAAAGAGCTGTTATCAAAGAAAAAGAAACTGTTTGACATCGAGACAATTGCGCTCATAGAGGGGTACAGCACTGTGCTTACAAATAAGTTGCCAACCAAGATGAAAGATCCTAGCAGCTTCACAATCCCATGCTCCACTGGGAATCATTATTTAGGTAAGGCTTTATATGATTTGAGAGCAAGTATTAATCTTATACCTCTATCTACTTTCAAGAAATTAGGAATAGGTTCGATGAAACCCACTACGGTGACATTGTAACTTGCGGATAGATCCTTAGCACAATCGAAAGGCCAAATTAAAGAATCCTTGTCCAGGTTGATAAACTTATGTTCCCTACTGATTTTATAATCCTAGATTGCGAAGTAGATAAGGAAGTACCCATTATCTTGGGGCGACCATTTCTAGCAACGGGACACACACTTATCGACGTATTCAAAGGAGAACTTATCATGCGTCATAACGACGAGCATGTGACCTTTAGTGTGTTTGAGGCATCTCCATCCAAGAGTAAAGAACAATGTCACCACATTGATGTGTTGGATGAAATCATTTCGGAAGAATTCAATGTAAGGAGTTCAGCAATGTCGGATGAAGATGTGACGACATTCACTGAGGAAATCCTAGCTGATTGTAGAGAAAAAGAGGAGGTTAATAATTGTGAGCTGAGACAGAATTAGCAATTAGAATCTTTGGATTTGTCTAACAGGACAATTCTAGTGTTTAAACCATCTATTGAGCAAGCTCCTACGTTAGAGTTGAAGCAATTGCCAACACATTTAAAGTATGTTTTTCTTGGTGACAACGAGACACTACCTGTTATAGTCAACACATCCCTCGATGCAACACAAGAAGATAAGCTCAATACGGTTCTGAAGAAACACAAAAGAGTCATAGCCTAGAGCATCGCAGATATTAGAGGCATCAGTCCCTCTTTTTCTATGCACAAGATTAGGCTAGAAGATGAAAAAAAGCAATCAGTTGAGCAGTAACGAAGACTCAATGAAAAGATGAAAGAAGTAGTGAATAAGGAAATTATCAAATGGTTAGATGCGAGCATTATATACCCTATTTTTGATAGTGATTAGGTGAGCCCCGTTCAATGTGTGCCTAAAAAGAATGGTTTCATAGTTGTGACCAACGACAAGAATGAGTTAATCCCTACTCGTATCGCAATTGGATGGAGAGTATACATGGATTACCGACGACTGAATACGACTACAAAGAAGGACCATTTTCCACTACCTTTCATCAATCATATGCTGGATAGGCTAGCTGGTAAACCCTATTATTGTTTCTTAGACGGTTACTCTGGATACAACCAAATTGCTATTGCACCGGAGGATCAAACAAAGACAACATTCACCTGCCCTTTTGGAGCATTTTCTTTTCGACGTATACCGTTTGGGTTGTGTAATGCGCCAGCAACATTCCAGAGGTGAATGATGGCAGTATTTTCGGACATGATCAAGGATTCCTTAGAGGTATTCATAATTTTTCTGTCTATGGACAGAATTTTGACCAATGCGTTAGCAATCTGGCGAGAGTCTTGAAGAGATGTGAGGGCACAAATTTAGTTCTGAATGGGGAGAAATGTCACTTCATGGCAACTGAAGGCATTGTTCTCAGGCATCGAATATCTTGTCAGGGCATTGAGGTTGATAAAAAAAGGTAGATATCATCGAAAAACTACCATCGCCCACCAACGTCAAAGCAATAAGAAGCTTTCTTGGACACGTTGGCTTTTATAGAAGATTCATTCGAGATTTCTCCAAGATAGCTAAACCATTATGCTCATTGCTGGAGCAAAATAAAAAGTTTGTGTTCGATGACATTTGTCTGGACACATTAATGACAATAAAGAAGCAGCTAGTACGAGCCCCAATTATCGTTGCACCAGATTGGACACAACTGTTTGAACAAATGTGCAATGCAAGAGATTTTGCTGTAGGAGCTGTCCTAGCCCAAAAAAAAGAAAAGGTATTTCATTCTATTTACTATGCTAGTAAAACCCTAACTAAAACACAAGTTAATTACATCACGATTGAGAAGGAATTGGTAGCAGTAGTCTTCGCATTTGACAAGTTTCGTTCTTATCTTATCGGTGCAAAGACTACAATTTACACGAACCACTTAGCGTTGAGATACCTTTTTAACAAAAAAGACGCCAAACCTAGACTCATCAGATGGATCCTACTCCTTCAAGAATTTGACGTTGAAATCAGAGATAGGAAAGGATCTGAGAATCAAGTAGCTGACCACTTGTCTCGATTGGAAGTAGGAAGTGAAGATAGGCAAATGTCCCAGATTGTCAAAGCATTTCCTGACGAGCAATTATTCTTTGTTGACGCATCGCCATGGTATGCCGATGTTGTCAATTACCTTGTATGTGAAAGCTACCCATGAGTGTTACTGATGAGCCATACCTATTCAAGGTATGCACTGAAAATATCATTCGTCACTGTGTACCTGAAGAAGAAATTATGTCAATCCTACGACACTGCCATGATGCCCCTTATGGAGGACATTTTGGTGGACCAAGGACTGCTGCTAAAGTCTTACAGTCAGGATTTTATTGGCCCACATTGTTTTGAGACGCCCACAATTTTGCACAACAATGTGATCATTGTCAACACACTGGTTCCATATCTCGACGCAACGAGATGCTCCAACAACCCATCATGGAGGTAGAGCTCTTCGGCGTCTAGGGTATAGACTTTATGAGACCATTTCCAAACTCTTTTGAAAATGTGTATATTTTAGTGGCTATTGACTATGTCTCAAAGTGGATTGAAGCTATTGCGGTGCCAAAAGACGACACTCGGAGGGTGTTGAAGTTCTTTCACACATACATCCTCACGAGATTTGGAACATCGAGAGCATTGATAAGTGACCAAGGCACTCATTTCTATAATAACCAAGTGGCGACTGTATTATAATGATATGGTGTGAAGCATCGTATGACTACCACATATCACCCACAAACCAATGGTCAAGCCGAAGTATCTAATCGTCAAATTAAAAGCATACTTGAAAAGGTGGTTAATCCATCTAGAAAGGATTTCTCTGCACGGCTTCATGACGCATTGTGGGAGCTTCGCACTACCTATAAAACCCCGTTAGGGATGTCACCATATCAACTAGTGTTTGGAAAGTCTTGTCACCTGCCGTTGAACTTGAACATAAGGCCATGTGGGCAATTAAGCAGGTGAATTTGGACTATGATGCTGTTAGAAAGAAAAGACTGTTGGACATCATGGAATTAAAAGAAATCCAACGCCATGCTTATGAGAATGCTGCGATATACAAGGAAAAGACAAAGAGATGGCGTGACAACATTATCTTCTGTCGACAATTTCATCCTGGTCAGTTGGTACTTTTATTTAACTCACGTTTGAAATTGCATCCAGGAAAATTACGATTAAGGTGGTCAGGTCCATTCAAAGTAGTCGAAGCATTCTAAAGCAGTGTGATAACAATTAAAAACCTAAAGGATGGAGAACAATTTAAAGTAAATGGCCAACGTCTTAAACATTATGTGAGCCCAGATTTTTTAGAAACAAACGAAGCTGTCAACTTGGTGACATTTAAATAATATCGACACATTTCTTTATTTCCTTTATTTGTTCCACTTTTTGTTGTGTTGTTTCAGATTCCTAGCAGAAATAAAAATCCTCTTTTTGTCGACGTATTGAAGCACAGATTGTCGGCACATTCTGCGATGAGTCAGCATTACTTTTTTTAGCAAGAATCAGGCCGATTGATTTCTTTCTCTCCCAGTCATTGGATCAAAACAAATTAGTACGATATGTAGCCTGGCAATTAATGGCTCCAGACGCAACGTTTCCCCGTATTTTTTCCAATCATCACGCCTAGGTTATAAAGCCTCCCCTTTACAGTTACTTTTTCTCTTCACATCTGCCATTGTTACTACATTTCATCTTCTCTATTTTCTGTATATTTTCTTTTCTAATCTCAAATCAATCCTTTTCTGTAAAACTTCTTGAATTTCTTCTCACCATGACAAAAACCGGTGCTTCAAGAAACACTCCCAAAACCCCTTCAAAGAACACCCCGACCACTTTTACTGTGGCACTATCCACAGCACCACCACCTTCATCCACAGGCCCAGTCTTATTTCTAATGACTGCGGCATAAGACCGTTACCACAATATCATGTTAAAATGCAACATCCATCCTGAGCAAGGACTCCAACTTTCTCCACACCAGACTCTGGGAAAGCAAGTTCACCATACCATCAGCCTTCTCGGGTGGGAATATTTTTACGACCATCCTTCTAGCTACTCCCCCACATTAGTTAGGGAGTTTTATGCAAATCTAGTGGATCAGGAGTAGGAGTTTATCTTAGTTCGAGAGGGGCTTGTTCCATAGAGCGCTGCGTAGATCAACATACTATTAAGGATTCTGTAACGAGTGGACAACTATGCACCCTTTTTGCATCGTTTGGATGAGATTGTTTGGCCCAGATGATGAAAGATCTCTGTATCGATGGTGCTACATGGACGACCAATGGATTTCACAACTATACAATGCACAGATGGTACCTTACAACTTTTTGCAAGGTATGGTTTCATTTTATCAACAGTCGTGTTTTGCCTTTGATCCACAGCACTACAGCCACATTGGACCGTGTGTGTCTCCTACATTCCATCATGCATCACCGTCACATCGACATCGATGAGCTCATACACGCCTAGATCACAGATGCTGCAGGAAAGCAAACTATTATCCTTCCTTTTCCCTCTCTCATTACGCTGCTGTGTCAACACAAGGGTATTGTGCCCAAAGATGGCGAGGAGGTCTTGGAAAACAAAGGCCCAATCAATGATATCTCTGTTAAGAGGATGACATAAGGCCAAGATACACCAGTGGCCAAAGAAACCTCCAAGAAAAGGGATAAAGGAAAGGGTAAGAAGAAGGCTGACCAATCTGATGCGCCGATAGAGTCTCAAATGGCAAAGAAGCTGGCCTTGATGGAACTACACTTGGACCACATCGACGTTCGATCCATCCACACTGATAGTATAATCGACGACATGGATCTTTGGCTCCACAAGTTTTATGCTTACACTAAGGCGTGGAATAAAGCCCTTGTTGCTGCATTGAGCTAGATCAGCAAGACTACATTACCAGACTTCCTAACCTTCCCATCAATCTATCCCCCAATGAAGTACTCGTCTTCCAAGCAACCTACTCCTAAAGTAGGCCTGCACCTGCATCTACACCAATCCGGATTCATATTTCCAATGATGAGAAGGATGATGGGCACTCACAAACTGATGACGATTATCATCACCACATCGCCCACTTATTCGAAGATGAGTTTTCCAATAGTCTAGGCGCAAATATGGCTGACCAAGCAGTGATTGTGGGGAACGATATCGACGTAGTGGATTGTGCCTACACTAGCCCAGTTGAAGTTGAGCAGCAGGTGGAAGAAGATGCGGACTAGTAGGAGGATTAGTTGAAGGAGAAGGATCAAGAAGAAGAAGAAGAAGAAGAAGAAGGAAAGGAAGAAGAGAAAGAAGAAAAAGAACCTACAGAGGTGCAGGAGGAGAAGGAAACCAATGCCCTAACAATGATCGTTGAGGATGTTGTGGGGGCATCTAGCTCATATGAGGCTCTGCCTACTACCAGCCAGGCTGAGGTTGTCACTGTGAGATAGAGGAACTGAATCCTCTGGCTATTGTACCCTATGTGGCACCAGTCATTGAAATACACCCATCAGAGGTGACAACTGATGAGGCCGCCACCCAACCTACCGAGGAAGAGTAATTTGTCAAGCCGATTGGATCAAAGGATAAAAAGTGGAAGAGGCACAAGGATAAGAAAAAGAAGAAACACCATGACGAGGGAGAGCGACCAAAGAGAAAGAAGAAGAAAACCAAAAAAGCCTCGACATCGGCTGCTGCTGAATAATTTGGTACATTTCTTTTTAGTTAGTTTTCACTGCATTCCTTTTAGTTTAGTGCATTGTAGCTGCATTTTAATTATTTCTGTATAACTATTGTCAGTGCATTAGGGACAATGTGACATTAAGTTTGGGGGGAAGATAACATGAATGGTAAATGCAACTACACCTTCATGTTTGACTTTTATTTTGTTGCTTTAGTTAATGAAAAATTACAAAATTTCAACAGAAATGTGCTCACAACTTTTATTTTGATGCGTAATTCTTGAATTGTTTGAATGCTGATGTGGAAATTGGATGAATATGATTGAATAATGAGTCTGCTATTTTTGAATGAATAATTGAAATTGTTTCAGTAATGGATGGATAGTGTTGGTGTTGAATCTTGAACTAACTGACCAGTACAACGACATTGTATTAATAAAAGACGCTCCAGTATGAGTGTATTGTGACTTTTAAGGGAGAACACTCCGCTGCAGACATAGAAAAGAAAACTCATCTAGCCAAAGGCTGTAACTACAAGAGTGTGTATTGGCGCAATTACATGCTTCCTGGGGATTTGTTGCACCCCATCGTTACTGCCTAGGAACAAAGGTAGAGTAATGCAATGATATCTTTCAGTCACTTGAAAAAAAAGAAAAAAAAGAAAAAAATAATAAATTGTTGAAATGGTTCAAGGAAGGATAAGATTCAATGCATAATACTAACATTAATGAAGTTGTAGCTTTAAGTTGTTCATACCTATAAATTGTCAGCGCATCATTCAATTATATGAATGCAATTTAAACATTAGGAATTTAGAGAATTCAAGTTGTATGAATAATGATTGCGGTGACATTTCTAATTGTTATTTTGTTAATTTTTGTTTACTTGTGAACAAGTAAAAACTCAAGTTTAGGGGTGTGATGGTATTTCAAATGACATAGATTTTCTCCCCAATTTAATGTTTTAATTGTCTATTTTGTATTTCATTTAGCATGCATCATTAGCATTTTGTACTTAGTTTCTATATTTTCCAACTCATTGTTAGTTAGTTTAAATTCTTGTTATTTTTATCTATTTTTGTACTAATGTCGACGCAAGCAGCTAATATATTGCTTCTTAATATTGTCAGCGCAAGAACTCATTCTAGAAGCTTAATGCTGGACGAATGCAGCCACAAGATCAGCTGGAAATTGAGACGAGGAGATCTCACCGCCTTGAAACTGAACCTCGAATGAGTAGAATCAAACTGAATTCACAGCTGGAAGCACCAACGCAGGAATTTCATAGATGTCGCTTCAATTATGATTTCAGAATACACCCAGCGATACAGTGAAAATCTGCAGATCTCTAACGAACACACTAGAACTACGTGAGTGCACAGCTGTAATCTAACTAATTTTGACAACTACAAGATCTAAATCTGGATCTGAAAATGAAGGCTAAAACCTGTAACATTTTGGAGGTTATAAATAGACGAACAAAGGATGAAGAAATCATCAAGAGTGAAGGGATTTAATTCTAAAAATTTTGTGTGAATTGGAGATTTGAGGTAGAAATCGGGGAGCTGATGAAGAAAGTCTGCAACCACTTCTGACGAGAGGTGCTTGATGCAGGGTAAGAGGAATAATTAGGGAGTAGCCCTAGTAGTCTAGAGATAGTAAGCTTCGTTGTACTCTTTAATTCTTCTTAAACGATGATGGATTTTGATGATATTAAATGAATACGAGAGTTTCTTTTAATGTTAAATCATTTTGACTCTTATTTTACATTGCTTATCAATTTATTCTTAGATCCAACCACTTTCAGCACGAGACTGAAATTGCAGTGCGTCGATAACGAGAGATGCCGTGACAGGTTGGGTTAACAAGTAAGTTAGGCGAGAGCTGCTTGGGACTGGGACAAACTCCAGTTACTTGTTCTTGAATACACATCGTTGTTCGCACTGAGAGGTGGAGTGATTGTGGATATTTAAGTCGAGATTAAGTATAGAGTTGTTATTGGTAAGAACTCAAAGGGACTTCATTGCAGCGACATTCCATCTATATTTTACCTTGTCGACGCATCCAGCGTTGCGATTTAGTAGAATCAGTGAACCATTTCTGCCCTTCTACACTTGATCATATTTACATTTTATGCATTTAAATATTCAGCACTCAACATTTAACACAATTGGATTTATTTTCAGTACACTAACATTTAACCTCTAAAGTTTAACTCTAATTGCGTTGACATTCCTGATTATTTTAGTGTGCAGATCTGACATAAATGCACTGACATTAGTACTCACATTACACTTAATTGCAGTATTAGTTGCTTCAACATTTAAACATCAAGAACCCATTCCTCGTGAGATTGATATCCGATATAATTGTTCTATCAACTATACTTGCATCGACGTGTGTACGCTTGCACATTGTTGTGACGTAAAAACACCGATCAATCATACATTTGCAAAACATCGCCAATCAATTACCAGATTTATTTACTGACCTAAAGAGAATTACAAAATCTCACATACCAGCTGAAAATGCTCCAATACGAATTGATGTCCCAATAGGGCAAACTGTTAGTGCAAAAGAAAGTAATCCACGCCTAAGGCGTGAAAGACCAGTCGGTTCCAAAGATAAAAATCCATGTAAAAGGAAAGGAGAAAATAATCAAAATGGTTATATTGTGGAAGCAAGTGCCAAAGAAGAGACCAAAGATATAACTAATAAAAAACCCTAAAAGAGATTTAGGTACCTGAAAAGGGTGATAACGAAGAGATCTCAATTAGTTATGTTACTTTTGGAAAAAGATGGAACCGAAAAAATATAGTTGTCGACAACAAATTTGCTTATAATGTTTCTATTGAAATAGCAAAAGAAAATAAGGATCCTGAGCCTAAGTCTATCGAGGAATGTGAAAATGGAAAAGATTTGGCAAAATTGAAAGACGCAATTCAAGCAGAATTCAATTCACTTTCTAAATGTGAGGTTTTTGGACCTATAGTCCAAACACCTAAATATGTAAATTCGGTAGGATATAAATGGATATTTGTGTGAAAACGAATTGAGAAAAATGAAGTCGTAACATAGAAAGCATTACTTGTAGCACAAGAATTTTCGCAAAGGCCAAGTATTGATTACGTGGAGAAATATTCTCTTATGATGGATGCAATCACATTTCGATACCTTATTAGTCTAGTAGTATGTGAAAAACTTGACATACATCTAATGGATGTTGTTACAGCCTATTTGTATGATACACTTGATAGTGAAATTTATATGAAAATCCCTGAAGGATTTAAAATCCTAGAAGGAATTAAAATCCATGAAGGATATAGAGTTTCTCGAGAAAATTGCTAAATCAAATTAAATAAAAGTTTATGTGGATTAAAATAATCTGGACGTATATGGTACAATCATCTTAGTGAATATTTGTTAAAAGAAGGTTATAAAAACGATCTAATCTATCCATGTGTTTTTATAAAAAGGTCTGGATTAGACTTTGGGATCATTGTTATTTATGTTGATGATCTATATATTATTGGAACTCCTGAAGAGCTTCAAAATGCAGTAAATGATTTAAAGAAAAAATTTGAGATGAAAGGTCTTCGAAAAACAAAGTTTTGTCTTGGCCTGCTGATTGACCATTTAAAAGATGAAATTCATGTCTATCAATCAACTTATATGGAAAAGATCTTAAAGAAATTTTACATGGATAAAACACATCCATTGAGTACCCTAATGGTTGTAAGATCATTAGATGTGAATAAAGATAAATTTCTTCCTTATGAGAATGATGAAGAGTTTCTTGGTACTGAATTACCATATCTAAGTGTCATAGGAGCATTGATGTATCTTGCAAACAACACAAGACCTGATATAGCTTTCGTTGTAAACTTGTTAGCAAGATTTAGTTCTTCTCCAACACGTAAACATTGGAATTGAATTAAACAAGTATTTACATATCTTAGAGGGACCATTGATAAGAGGTTGTTTTATTCAAATGATTCAAAATCCTTATTAGTCGGCTATGTTGATGCTGGATATTTATCGGATCCACATAAAGGTCAACCTCAAATGAGATATTTATTTGCATGTGGAGATACTACCATTTCATGGTGTTCAACAAAGTAGACATTAGTTGTTGCCTCTTCAAATCATGTTGAAATAATTGCAATGCATAAGGCAATCCAAGAGTGTGTTTGGCTAAGGTTATTAACCCAACATAATCTGAAGATATATAATTTGCCTTTACAGGAAAAGATGCCAACTATCTTATACGAAGATAATGCATGTATAGCTTAATTGAAGGGTGGTTACATCAAAGGTGACAAAACAAAACTTATTTCACCAAATTTTTTTTTCACTCATGATTTTGAGAAAAAAGGTGACATAGAAGTTCAACAAATTCGTTCTAATGATAATTTAGCATATCTTTTTACCAAGGCATTTCCAACTTCAATATTTGAAAGACTATGAGATAAGATTTGAATGCGTCGACTCAAAGATATAATGTGATGTTGTCATTAGGAGGAGTCTAAAACACGTTATACTCTTTTCCTTGAACATTGATTTTGTCCCACTGGGTTTTCCTGGTAAAGGTTTTTAACGAGACAACTTGTAATAGGAGATTGTGCACTCTTTTTCTTTCATTAGGTTTTTATCCCACAGGGTTTTTCCTAATAAAGGTAATGAGGCACATTTTTATTTAAAAGACATCTAAGGGGGAATATTATAAATACATTAAATGGATGTCTAACCGCTTTAAACCCTCAATAAAGTAATGAGATAAAACTCTCTGGTTCATTTATGACCATGAGAGTAAATTAGATGTTTCAATTAAGAAACTAAAGATGCTTCATTTACATGTAGTTCATTGAATGCAAATGAGCTTATAAATAAAGCCCCTTGAAATGAAAGTAGATTAAGAGAGAAAATTCTTTGTTGATTTAATCTATTACTTACTTTAAGTGTTCTTTTATTTGATTATTTTGTAACATATATTTATATAAATAATAACATTTTAGTGATTTAATATATATATTTGTATTTTCATTTATATTACTGTTATACTATTTTAGGGTAAATTATACTAGTAGTCACTCAACTATTAGTAAGTTTTTTTTAATCATCCAATTATGAAAGATTATTAAATGATAATCCAACTATTCAATTTTTTCTTCATTGGTCATCGATCGTTAAAAATCACTAATGAAAAGATGACATGACAATTTTTAAAAATAACATAATAACAACTTTAACTCTCAAAATTTATGCATTGTCTTTTAATTCTAAAAAAAAAAACCCTCAACATTTACCCGTTGTGTAATTTAATCATTTTGCATTTTTGGTTTGTAATCATTTCACCTAGAAAGCTAAAAAAACAAAATTATCAACTAAACTTGATTGAAAATATACAAAAAAAAAAAGAAAATACCCCAAAATCATAATTTTCACTTTTTTGTTCTTTTTCTTGATACTTCAGTTCTCCACCATTGATTGAGCACTAACAATTGCGATGACTTGGTCTATGTCGATTCACTCATCACCAATTTTATAATATTTGCACTTGAATCATTTGGCATTAGTTTAGCTGAGTTGCTCTTGTTATTTTTGTTGTTAATATAGTCTTTGACAAACTCAGAGAACCTCATCCCCCGTTTAACTTTTTTTTAGAAAATAGATATTTGTTTTTACATCTAATTTACAAATTATATTGAATTATATTCCCGTGTAAAAATTAAGTAATGTGTAAATATTGATGGTTAAATTTTTTAAATTTAAGATTAAATTAATAAATGTACACATGTTGAGAGCTAAATTTATTATTATGTCAATTTTAAAAGTTGTCACATTTTCGTTAGTCATTTAACTATAGGTGACTAAAAAGAAAAGGTCGGATAATTATGACGAATTTATAACTTTTCATTGTTGAGTGACTAAAATCAATGAAGTTTACCCTTGGTTATAAAGTAAGATATCTTCAAAATTTTGAAAATTATATATTTGTCCTACTTCTTTAAAAGCCCTTCCAAAACCCTATTCATTAAATTACATATTTCCTTTCGGTTCCTTGCACTCTCATCACCATAGCGGCTTTCCAAAAAATGGGACCCAATCCCTCTCTCGCTATCTCCTTTCCAAACCCAAATCCCTAACCTCCTTCCTATTCCCTTCATGCCGCCCTTTCTCTTCCTCTGCCAAAACCCTAATAACCTCATCTCCATCCCCTTCCCTCTCTTTCCTTCATCGTCTCCCTCCCCCACTTTGCTACTCGCTCCTCCTTCCTGACTCACTTTCCTCCACTTTCAAATTGTTCTCCACTCGAGCAACCAGGTCCTCCCTCAATGACCCGAGTCCTAACTACTCGAATTGGCCCTCAAAAGAGACAACATTGCTCGACGATGGTGATTTTTAGCATTGGATCGTTGTGGTGGTGCCTCCTAAAGGTTGTTACTAGGGATGCCATTATTAATAGTTATGTCAAACCCTAGCTCAAGTAGTGGGCAGGTAACTACTTGTTGTTGTTGGTTTATGATGGGTTTCTTTTTTGATTGTTTATCTCATATTAAGCTGAGTAGTTTAATTGTTTGCAATAAACTAACAAATTTTGATGAGGAAATTATTTATTTTGTGTACATGGCATTGGGATTTTTTTTATTTTACTCACTTTTAATCAAGTATTAATTTTTTAGGAAACGAAACCTTAAAATTCATGTTTTTCTTGCCTACTAATGAATGTTGAGAAAACTATTCGAATAAAGATGAAATATAGTCTGATTCCTATGTTTCAAGGTAGCTTTTCCATGGGTAAAATGGGTTTATTACTTTGTTTTGAGATCTTACTTGGTATTGTTTTCTTCGAGCTTGGAAAGGAATGGAATGAAGAGCAACAATGTGTTGAACTCAATGTTTTGCAATTCTTTTACTTTGGCTCTGAATTCATATTTTCTATTGAGAAAATCATTTGGTTTTAGTTTGGTAGTGGTAATTTGTTTTAATAAAAGAAATTTTTTCCAAGATAACTTATTGTAAGTTGTTCTAATTGTTTCTTCTGTAATTTTTTCTTTACAATTACTTTTGTTTCATATAATGTGCTTGCCTTTATGTTTGAAATTTTCGAGGAATGGGGTGTTATTAGAGTATGTTCATGCTACATAAGAACAGATAATTGTCATTGTTAACAGTTTTTGGTTAGCACGACTTGATATGATTCGGTAGAAGTATCTCTTCCTATCGAGTATTACTGTCTTCGAAACAACTTTTTGCCACTCTTAGGTTTGCCATGTTGCATTCTGCGTGCTATATTATTAGTAGTAGCAAAAGTTTTGTTTTTTAGCATGATGATCGTAACTTATATCATTTATGATTGAGATTCCAGCTTAGGAATGTTTTTCTCTAGATACTTGTTGCATTTATCCCATGACGAAACATGTACATTACTGATACGTGCACAGATGAGTGAAATTTATTAAATTCCATTCACTGAAGCCGCCAATTTTCAAGATTGGGAAATCATCAAAATTGCGACAACTTTTTGACAGGGATCTTGGAATTTCTATGTAAGGCCCCGAAAACCCGAAAATAGGTCTAGCAGTTTCGGGTAAGTTTATCGGGTTCCAAGTAAAAATTGGGAATTAATCGGGTTAATTAGAGATTTATATTCTTAATTAGTTAGTTTAATTACATTTAAAAATCCTTAAATATTTCAAAAAATAAAAATATTTTTAGAAAAATTAATTTTATGGTTTTAAATAATTTTTGGATAACAATAAATATTGTGGGTTAAATTGGAATTTAAAAATAATTTAAAATGGGGGTTTATTTAGGTGATTTAAAATATTAATTAAATGGGACTAATTTAAAAAACAAAGGAAATGTGTAATAGGTTTTATAGAAAATAAACCATATTTTCAAAATTTTGGAAGGGAATGAGCAAATTGTAAAACAAAAGAAAAGGGAGGTGGCTTGATGGTAAATTCCTCAAATTTTAAAAATCAGGTGGGGGTTTTCAATTTTAAAAACTCTGCAACTATCTCACTTTTCACCTGAATTGAGAGCTTTTTGTCTCATTTTTTTTGTTTGTTTTCATAAACCAAATATCAAAGAATAGATCTAAATATTTTCTCTTTCAAAATTCTCTCTAAAATCTCTCGAAATAATTTTCAAAGTTGGGGGAAAAGTCATCCGAATTTCTTCAAGCATTTTGATTCAAAGTTCAAAACCAATTATTTGAGTTCAATTGAAGGTAATCCTCATCTCTAAACTTGTTTTTAAGTTGATTTTAATAATTATTTGTTAATTAAAGTGATTATAGTGGATTTACAACTTTAATTTCTTCTTTCTTGAACTTGAGAATCAACAATGGTGGATCTTTAATTTTGAGTGGGAATCCAAATATTAATGGATGTATAAGCTCAAAATTGGTCAAATAAGAAGTTTTTAATCTTAAACCAAAAGATCAAACACGTTTTATGGATCAATTTTGAGAAATTCGAATTTGATTAAGAACATGAATGATTTTTTCTGGAAAATTATGAAACGAATTAAATAATGAAATTAACACTTAGAATACATGTTATTGGACTAGGAATGAAGATTAGAACAGTTTGAGGTGATAAAAAGGTAGTTTAGTTGAGGAATGCCATATTTCATCTCAATTATGCAACATTGGTAATGTAGTTTAGAGCAATGATTTAGTTTCGTATACTTTATCAAATTTCGTGTTTCTTGTTTCTACTGTTAGTTTGTAATGTATACTTTATCTCTATTGAATCAACAATGGAAGTTCAAATTTGTTTTTTTGAACACATTTTTGCTTAAAGAGCTAATTATGGAGGTGAGTGATATTAAGGGAAATTTAGTAAATTGTCCTAATTATGTGTTAAATTAAAGGTTTAATTGGTTTTATTAATGACTTAATTGCATATTGGATGGTTGGATTTGCAAAAATAGGTTTTATTTTATAAAAGATCAAAATGACAATTGGTTTGGTAAGTTGTGTATTATGCTTTTAGCATGATTAAATTGCATGGAATAAATTGATATTTGGAGAATGAGTTACTGATTATTGAACATTTGATAAAGGTGTTCTAATTGGTATATGAATATTTGGAAAACAATATTTGCTATGCTTAATTTTATTTATGTTAAAATTGCTTAGCAACATGCTTTTACTTGCATTTTAACATCCTAAATTAAATGATTAAACAACAGATTTAATGCCTTGTATGTATGATTATATTGGCAACATTGCTTGGTGGATCCGTTGGATATAATTGGCATGCCATAAGATTTGTGAGTACTCATCACTATATGTGATTTTGTGAGAATATGGCTCATGGTGGATTGATTTGTTTGGAGTAGATAAGGGAGTGTTGAGCTTGAGTCTCCACTCATCGATTTATTTGAGATGCTATAAGGGAGCGTATGGCTTCGGCTGATGCATTCGGAGGATTGTATTTGATTTGTGGGAGTTCGGAGATCCATTTATCCAATGTATGATTACACGTTTACTTATTGCCATGGATGTATTATGTCAATATAATTGATTTATTGTGCCAATATAATTGAATATTTATATGTCAAAAGATGATTGTACACGCCATGGAAAAATTGATTCTTAATTCTTGAAATGGCATGTGAGGTTATGGTGAAATGTTAACATGTTGTGACTGAAAATTTAATGCTTAATTGCTTTAATTTATGCAGGATTGGGTCCAAATTACTGGATGTTTTTACTATCATTCATTGAGTTTTTTAAGCTCACACCCTCACATTTCGTGTAGAGAATTTCCAACGTAAGGAGTCAAGAAGCGAGTGCAAGGGCAATCCAAGAATAAGGCTCAATAGTGGCTTAAGAAATTTACTTTAAAGACTATATAAGGGCATTGTGATGCTTTTGAGACTAGTGTTATTTTACTTGTAATGGACATTAGAAATTAAATTTTGGAATTTAATTTTGGTGATTTTATAATTGCTTTAATACAAGATTTTATGTCTAATTAATGTTTGATTTATGGTATGTTGATGAGTGTTCGTTCGATGGTTGATAACACGGTGTATGAGGCATGTATTTTTTACTAAAATTGTTTAATTGAAGCTTATGATGAAGTAGATTGCTTGCGACGAAAGTATGTAACTTGTGTGAATTAGTTGGTGTCTGCTAAGTGTGTAATTGGGTGTTAAATTTTGATTAATTATTGCATATTTGTTGTAACTAAATTAAATTGGAGATGTGTGGATGTTTATGGTGATTAATTGTATTTATTCCAAGTTTAATAAGTAAGCAAAATATTTAAAATAAAGTAATTAAAATGAATTTTTGACAAAACAGGTGCAGTGGTTTGCACACGGGTGTGTGGGTTTTTGGGGGTTTGATTTTTGGTTTTTAAAATCTAGTATTCTAATTTGCTTAATTTATAATTTAGTCTTAAAACTTGATTAGATTAATTAAAGCTTTTAATGATAGGGAAATTTGTAATATTTTACGATTAGACTTTTAACTGTTAATATTTGGTAGAAATACTCTTACTTTTTAATTCAAAAAATATACTAGAAGTTTGTAAAAGTTACAATTTAGTCCCTAATAATAAAACTTGAATTAAACATAGTAAATGAACTCGAATTAAGCTGAAATTCTTAGGGCTTGTATAATTTGACTAAAAGAAGGTTAGTAACTATATAGAAATAAAATCGGGATAATTTATTCTTAGGTGGTAGAATGACCAAAATACTCTTAGGTTAAATACTTAGAAAAAGTTTTAAAATGGTTCACCAATTTCTTCCAAATTAATAAATGATAGTTAATTAGTCATAAATGAGGTGTTATAAGGTTGAGGTGTACGTCGGGTAGTCGTTAGCTGGAGAGTCACTTTGCTGGCTAATGTAACACTTCAAATTCGGGTTGGTTCGTCCAGGTCGAGTTTAGGTGTCATATTTGGTGGTATCAGAGACAGGTTGAACTTTAGGTTAGCCTTCATTTTGTTAAACATATGAATTCATGGATTTTGTAATATTGAAGTCTAGCTTATTTGTAAATATTACTTCAAAATTGTATGTTTTGTCTAAGCATGTTCTTTGTGATATAAACTGTTCTATGGGGTAGGATTTGGGAACACAATGCCCTATAGGAAATTATACTTAGTTAAGTTTAGGATCACTTGCTGCTACTCACTCTTTGTACGTTTTCTTTACTTTTTCTTTAGAATACGATTTATGTTATGCCTCTGAGACGCGAGCGTTGTAGTTTAGATGATGATGCATTGTCGCAGCCACGTGATGATCACAAATGGGTCGAGTTGAACATTTTATGTCAGAGATGGTCAGGGCATTGCAGCGTATCACTGGTGCCAATGCTGCTCCTGTTCGTCTCAGGAAATCGCATCATTTGGTTTCAATAGTATGTCATTTGGTAAACAACTTTTTGTCTTTGAATTAAAAACTTATTTACGTGAGAATTGTTTCTCTCTTGGATCTTAGACAAACTTTTACGAGTTCTTCTATAACTTCGGTTCCTTAAAATATTCAAGACGATCCATTCCTTCGAGATATTTTTCGAACTATCCAGGCGTGAGAAATCACATCATTTGCTCTAAATAGTTTGTCATTTTGTAAACTACTTTTGGTTTGTGAATTAAAAACTTATTTACGTGATAATTGTTTCTCTCTTGGATCTTGGACAAACTTTCAAACTTTTCAAACTTTTACGAGTTCTTTTATAACATCGGTTCCATAAAATATTCAAGAAGATCCCTTCCTTCGAGATATTTTTCGAACTATCCATGCTCAGGAAATCGTATCATTTGGTCTAAATAGTTTATCATTTTGTAAACAACTTTTGGTCTTTGTATTAAATTTTTTTTACGTGAGAATTGTTTGTCTCTTGGTTATTGGACGAAATTCCGAATTTGTCAAACTTTTACGAGTTCTTTTATAACTTCAGTTCCTTAAAGTTTTCATGATGATCCATTCCTTCAAGCAATTTTTTGAACATTCCATGCTCAGGAAATCGCATCATTTGGTCTAAATAGTTTGTTATTTTCTAAACAAATTTGGGTCTTTGAATTAAAAACTTATTTATGTGAGAATTGTTTCACTTTTGGTTCTTGGACGAACTTCAGAACTTGGCAAACTTTTACGAGTTCTTTTATAAATTCAGTTCGTTAAATTATTCATGACGATCCATTCCTTCGAGAAACTTTTCGAACATTCCATGCTCGAGAAATCACATCATTTGGTCTAAATAGTTTGTCATTTTGTAAGCAACTTTTGGTCTTTGAATTAAAAACTTATTTACGTGAGAATTGTTTTGCTCTTGGTTCTTGGACGAACTTCCGAACTTGGAAAACTTTTACGAGTTCTTTTATTACTTCAGTTCGTTGACGATCCATTCCTTCGACCAACTTCCCGAACAATCCATGCTCGGGAAATCGCATCATTTAGTCTCAATAGTTTATCATTTTGTAAACAAATTTTGGTCTTTGAATTAAAATCTTATGTACGTGAGAATTGTTTCTCTCTTTGTACTTGGACAAACTTCTGAACTTGGCAAACTTTTACGAGTTTTTTAATAACTTCAGTTCCTTAAAGTATTCATGAAGATCCATTCCTCCAAGAAATTTTCTGAACATTCCATGCTTAGGAAATCACATCATTTGGTCAAAATAGTTTTTCATTTTGTAAACAACTTTTAGTCTTTGAATTAAAAACTTATTTACGCGAGAATTGTTTCTCTGTTGGTTCTTGTACGAACTTCCGAGCTTGGCAAACTTTTACGAGTTCTTTTATAACTTCAGTTCCTTAAAGTATTCATGACGATCCATTCCTTCGAGCAATTTTCTGAACATTCCATGCTCGAGAAATCACATCAATTGGTCTAAATAGTTTGTCATTTTGTAAATAACTCTTGGTCTTTGAATAAAAACTTATTTACATGAGAATTATTTCTCCCTTTGTTCTTGGACAAACTTCCAAACTTGGAAAACTTTGTTCTTTCATAACTTCAGTACCTTAAAGTATTCATGACAATCCATTCCTTCTAGCAATTTTTCAAATATTCCATGCTCTGGAAATCGCATCATTTGGTCTAAATGTTTGTCATTTTGTAAACAACTTTTGGTCTTTGAATTAAAATCTTATTTACATGAGAATTGTTTTGCTCTAGGTTCTTGGATGAACTTCCGAACATGGCAAACATTTACGAGTCTTTTATAACTTCAGTTTATTAAATTATTCATGATGATCCATTCCTTCGAGCAATTTTCTGAACATTCCATGCTTGAGAAATCGCATCAATTTGTCTAAATAGTTTGTCATTTTGTAAATAACTCTTGGTCTTTGAATAAAAAATTTATTTACGTGAGAATTGTTTCTCTCTTTGTTTTTGGATGAACTTCCGAACTTGGAAAACTTTTACGAGTTCTTTTATAAATTCAGTTCCTTAAAGTATTCATGAAGATTCATTCCTTCTAGCAATTTTTCGAATATTCCATGCTCGAGAAATCGCATCATTTGGTCTAAATAATTCTTCATTTTGTAAACAACTTTTAGTCTTTGAATTAAAAACTTATTTACGTGAGAATTGTTTCTCTCTTGGTTCTTGGACAAACTTTCGAACTTAGCAAACTTTTATGAGTTTTTTTATAACTTCAGTTCCTTAAAGTATTCATAACTATCCATTCCTTCGAGTAATTTTTCGAACATTCCATGCTCGAGAAATCGTATCATTTGGTCTAAATAGTTTGTCATTTGGTAAAGTAGTTTTGGTCTTTAAATTAAAAACTTATTTACAGGAGAATTGTTTCTCCCTTTGTTCTATGACGAACTTTTGAACTTGACGAATGTTTATGAGTTCTTTTAAAACTTCAGTTCCTTAAAGTAATCATGACGATCCATTCCTTCGAGCCATTTTTCGAACACTCCATGCTTGGGAAATCACATCATTTTGTCTAAATAGTTTGTCATTTGGTAAACAACTTTTGGTCTATGAATGAAAATCTTATTTATGTGAGAATTGTTTCTCTCTTAGATCTTGGAAGAACTTCCGAACTTGAAAAACTTTTACGAGTTCTTCTATAACTTCGATTCCATAAAATATTCAAGAAGATCCATTCCTTCGAGATATTTTTCGAGCTATCCATGCTTAGGAAATCGCATCATTTGGTCTAAATAGTTTGTCATTTTGAAAAAAAATTGGTCTTTGAATTAAAAACATATTTACGTGAGAATTGTTTCGCTCTTGGTTCTCGGACAAACTTCTGAACTTGGCAAACTTTTACTAGTTCTTTTATAATTTCAGTTCGTTAAATTATTTATGATAATCTGTTCCTTCGAGTAACTTTCCGAACATTCTGTACTCGGGAAATTGCATCATGTGGTTTAAATAGTTTGTCATTTTGTAAACAACTTTTGGTCTTTGAATTAAAAAACTTATTTACGTGAGAATTGTTTTGCTCTTGCTTCTTGGATGAACTTCTGAACTTGGCAAACTTTTACGAGTTCTTTTATAACTTCATTTCATTAAATTATTCATGATGATCCATTCCTTCGAGTAATTTTTCGAACATTCCATGCTCGGGAAATTACATCATTTGGTCTAAATAGTTTGTCATTTGGTAAACAACTTTTGGTCTATGAATCAAAAACTTATTTATTTGAGAATTGTTTCTCTCTTGGTTCTTGAATGAACTTCCGAACTTGGCAAACTTTTATGTGTTCTTTTATAACTTCAGTTCCTTAAAGTATTCATGGAGATCCATTCGTTCGAGCAATTTTTTGAACATTCCATGCTTGGGAAATCACATCCTTTGGTCTAAATAGTTTGTCATTTTGTAAAAAAACTTTTGGTCTTTGAATTAAAAATTTATTTACGTGAGAATTGTTTCGCTCTTGGTTCTTGGACGAACTTTCGAACTTGACGAACTTTTTCGAGTTCTTTAATAACTTCAATTCCTTAAAGTATTCATGGCAATCCATTCCTTCGAGCAATTTTTTGAACATTCCATGCTCGGGAAATCGCATCGTTTTTTCTAAATAGTTTGTCATTTGGTAGACAACTTTTGTACTTTGTATTAAAAAATTATTTACTTGAGAATTGTTTCTCCCTTGCATCTTGGACAAATTTTCAAACTTGACGAAGTTTTACGATTTCTTCTATAACTTCGGTTCCTTAAAGTATTCATGACAATCCATTCCTTTGAGCAAATTTTCGAACATTCCATGCTCGGGAAATCACATCATTTGGTCTAAATAGTTTGTCATTTTGTAAACAACTTTTGGTCTTTGAATTAAAAACTTATTTACGTGAGAACTGTTTCTCTCTTGGTTCTTGGACGAACTTCCGAACTTGGCAAATTTTTACGAGTTCTTTTATAACTTCGGTTCCTTAAAGTATTCATGAAAATCCATTCCTTCGAGGAATTTTCTGAACATTCAATACTCGAGATATCGCATCATTTTATCTAAATAATTTGTCATTTGGTAAACTACTTTTTGTCTAGATAGTTCGTTATATCATTCATGATGATCCATTCCTTCGAGCAACTTTTCGAACATTCCATGCTCGGGAAATCGTATCATTTTGTCTAATTAGTTTGTCTTTTGGTAAACTAGTTTTGGTCTTTGAATTAAAAAGTTATTTACGTGAGAATTATTTCTCTCTTGGTTCTTGGACGAAATTCTGAACTTGTCAAAATTTTACGAGTTCTTTTATAACTTCAGTTCCTTCAAGTTCTTCTTGAATCCCTTTCTCCTAAGCCTGCACCTGCACCTGCATCTGCACCTGCACCGCACTTAACCACCACACCTCTCTCTTTTTTCCCAAAATTAGCGTAAAAACCCTACTATTTACCTTCAACCAAGCTTTTTGTATGCATGCACGAAAAACATTAAATTCTAACCTAAAATGCTGAATTTTACTTAAATCTAAACACTTTCTCAAGGTTAAAAAGGTATAAAATATAATTCTTTTCAAGAGTTATCACACCCCAAACCTGAGTTGTTGCTTGTCCTCAAGCAAAAATGCATAATTGCATGAATGAATTGCCATGGCATCATTGAGAAATCAAAATTTTTAGAGCATAGTTAAGGTTTCCATTCTCAGAAATCTTTCAATCTTAGAAACTTGTTAAGTCTAATAGGCTTATTAAACAAAGGAAATGCAAAAAACTTTGTCCTATCAAAATAAAAATTTCTAATTATCAATGTAATTTTATTTATAACAAATTTATCTTACTAACTTAGTCTATATTTCTACTTAGTATAGTTTTTAACAAAAATTTTTCTCAATTTATTCAATTTAAGGGATTCATTTTGTCACATAGTTTTATTTCCTGAAAACTTCAATGGAGCAAACACTAAGTTGCCAAGAATTATGCCATGTCACAATTTGAATTATCTTACACTCTTATAGCTAAAGCCTTTCTTCTTAAAAGATAGATGGAGCAAACAACTATCTCCTTAGCTTACTCAGTCTATTGCTACAATGAAGTGCCCTTAAGTAATTTTCATTATTAAAATATTTTTTATATAACACTTATACTTAATCTTACTTTTCTAATCAACAATACAATGGAGCAAACAAAGTACTATTGACTTACTTTGTAGTTTCAAGCATTGAAGTGTCCTATGCCATTTTTAAAAAAATTTCTTTGTTATGCCATGTCAAAATATTTCTTTTTATTAAGAATCTGTCTTGTACTAAATCTATAAAAAATTTCCTAAGTCTTTTAAAAGAAATCTACTTTAAACAAATCACTTTAATAATCAGAATACCTTTTATTTCAAAAAGACTCAGTATTCAAAGAATTTTCCTTATCTTAACTTACTTATTCAACTATCACAGTTCCTAAATTTTCAAATAATTTTTATCCTCATCAAACATCATGAACAAAAAATATACTCAACCCATTCATCTTTTTCAACTACTCCATGGCAACAAGTTTGAAAATGTCGTGAAAAAGAAACAATGTCATGGCAAAACACAATAATTGTAACATAAATGCAATTGAGTATAGGACAACACTCTTCCAAACCTAAGGTTTTTCATTGTCCTCAATGCATGAACATATGAAAAACATAAAAAAAATAGCAGAAAATCAGACAACATAAAATTAAATATCATGCAAAACTAAAATAAAAATGAACAAAGCATGGGTTAAAAAATGTTACTCTAATTGGTTCGAGGAAGATTGTGTCCCGCAGTGGTCTTGATCCTTGTCTTGCACTTCATTGAGTTGATCGGGACATTCTTCTCATCGTCTGATTGAGTAAGCTCATCGACTATTTTCTCTTGATCTTTTTCTTTTACAGCAGGTGGTGGTGTCTGTACAGGTGGATCACGTGGTGGTGCAGATGTTGTGGCATATTCCTTAATAATGTCAAATTCAGAAGAATCAGACTGAGCCTTTTCAATCTCCTTTTCCTCCTCAACACGTCCTTTACCTTTCTCTTTGGCTAATCCTTTTGCTTTTTCCTTTTCTTTGGCAAATAGTAGGGTATTCAGGGGTTTGTTCTGCAGTAATTTCCTCATTGTCCTCCTCACTCTTAGAATTTAAATTTTTTTTATTTTTAGATTGAAATTTTTGCACTGAGTTTTTTTGGATTTACATATGACGCTACTGCAAATATTTTCAATTACAAAGGTTGCTGAGAACTAAAACATACATTATACTAGAAAGGTGTAAACAAAATTCTTGTGAAAATTGTCAAGGTTATTCTCTTTGCATTCATGCATACATGCATTAGCATATTTTGCTTGAGGACAAGCAAAAATTCAAGTTTAGGGGTGTGATAACTCTTGAAAAAAGTTATAAAACAAACTCTTACTAGAGCTTTTTGTCTGTTCTTAAGTAAATTTATTACAGCATTATTAGTGTTTTTATATATTTATATCTTTCGGAGCTGTATTGAGCTTTAGTGACAAATTTTGTATATTTTACCCTTTTTGTTGTAGAAATGTTACGCTTGTTGGTATATGTTGTGAGTGGATGCAGGGATGATGATGAAGGAGTACAAGGCCTAATAATGAAAAATTGTCGAGGAACGGAAGCAGCAGAAGGATGTTGTTGCTAATCGTTCTGGCAATACCATGCTCGCAAGATTTTACTACAGCAAATCTATTTTGTAGTGGATCTATACTAGAAGGATCTAGGATGGCACTAGAACGCCCCTAGAAATTCGAATATGAAAACGTGAAGTGTGTGGCAAAACTCCTATAAAAGCAGCACTTGGGAGAAGAAATCAAAATCAAATTAAGCAAAGCATAGGCTAAAGTACTAGAGCGAAATACTCTAAAAAGAGGAGAATCAGGAGAGTTAAACGGTAGATCGAAAGTGTAGAGGTGGAGTTGACAGCCAATGTTGGAAGCGGAGCCTCGACGAAGCCATCACTAACCACCTGAGCAAAGAAATGTTGTTGTGGCAATGCGAAGCAGAATCGAGCAACGAGCCTGATGATCTTTTTGGGTCTCAACGGAGTACTCTTGATTTCTAAATTCTGAATGTCGAAATGTTTAAACAATATTTTGCATCCTTTAACTAACCATTCGAGGGTTGGATATTTTTAATTCTTTTATTTTGCTTTAATGAATGTTATTAAATCTTCTTCTAATGAATTTCTTTATTTGAGTTATGTTCTTTGTTTGTAATTCTACGTGCTAGCAATCCTAGACATAGGCTCTTGTTTTTCATGTGCATAATCTTAGCTGAAAGCAGGATAGATTTGCTGGAGCATAATTCGGTGTTGTGAGCAGGTAATTCGAGAGATACCTGTAGTAACTCTAGACACAAAGCTACGTTCATTAAGAATAAGATAAGTCTTTGTTGGGACAATTCATGTTATAGACATATAATGTGGATCAACCGTAAAAGTTTTTATGACATAACAAGCCATTTCTTAGTCATTCTGGGAAATTTGTAGAAGCAGAGATTTGTTATAACATTTATAGATCTGGAGTTTAGATTTGAGAAATCCCAAGTTTAGCGATCACAACTTAGTCTTGTACTGAGATCTTGCACATCATTTTTGCCAAGATCGATAAGTACTTAGTTTGATGCCTTGCTTGTTTATTTGATCCGTTTACTGTTTTTGCATTTGTTATGACACGTAATATGCAATCACAATTCTATCTGTTATTACATTTTATTTGCTTGCACAATTCTTTTGTCAACAATTTAAGGAATTTCTTCTAAATACCGATCTCTCTGTGGGTACAATACTCGACTTATCACTTTATTACTTGAACGTCGTGTACCCTTGCACATTTGCTACAGCAATATACTTTTACATGCAACACTTTGTCACGTAATAATCATGGCAATGATCACAAACATTTAAACTCCCATCGTATCAATGTGGAGCACATTATGAAAAGTCCACTTGAGCAAACAGTAAAATATTAGATTAACCAAGAAACATTAATCAAAATATAACAAAATATTATCCAAATAAATCCAGAAAATAACATTCTAAAATCATGTCAACACACTCAATTAAATGAAACTAAGAACCAAGGATGAACACAAAAGCTGCTATCACCAGCCTCCTCCTTCTCCAGCACTTGGGCTAGATTTGGAGGGTAGAGCATCTTCTTCCTCGTGCTCAGCTCTTCAATGGAGTCATCAACTTTTATCCTTGATTGCCTCGAAAATCCACTCGTGATTTACGTACTGGTCGTGCGTGATGTGCCTCAGTTCTTCACTTAGAGTTTTCCATTTACACTTCACACCTTCTTCATTGTTTCTCACGAGTATTTATAGGAGAGAGGCAGGCCGGTACTCCTTTGCATAGTTCAGCATCTGTACGGCTTCTAAAAGAAGTCTAGTTAGATCACACTTTTAGCGTCTGTTCTGGTGCCTTCCTCCAGCACATCAATCATCCAGCTGACATCTTCTAGAAGATGCCAAGTCATCACTCCATGTAATTCCCGTGGCTAACAACAATCCAACTTTGTCAAGGCATAATCCTTTATCCTGGATTCCATCTTGTCCACACACATCCACCGTACCACCTTTTTCTTCCAAAATTAGTGTAAAAATCTTATAACTCAAGTACAACCAAGCTTTATGCATGCATGCATGAAAAATATTAAATTCTATCCTAAAATGCTTAATTTTACTAGTCCAAGCACTTTCTCAAGGTTAAAAAGTTATAAAATATAACTCTTTTCAAGAGTTATTACTATCCTAGAGGTCCAAGATTCAAGTCCTAATGTCCACGCTCTCTTAATTAATTTTTTTTACAATTTTTCCATATGACATAAGTGCTTGTCGTCCATCCCCTTTGTTGCCTCATATAAGTTGATTCCTTTCCTCCATTAAGAGTCAAAATTACCTTAAGTTGAGGGTGCATGATCTAATTTTCACTCCATGTCTCCCTTCCTTTCCAAAACCTCCCACCTTGCTAATTTGATGTGATTCATTGAACCTAGTCACAGTTGACCAAGCTACACACCCTCATTGTCATCCCCTACCTCTCATTTCACCCATATTCTCATTTTTTTCCATTTTCTTTCACCTCCATTTTCTCTCAATTTAAAGAAGAACCACTACCCTTGTTCCTCTGATTTTTGTTCTTCCACTACCAACACCAACCCTTGTACCACCACTAAGTGTCATTCTAAGCCACCATTAGCACCACCCCTCTCGCTCCTCCTCCCTTCCACCTTTACGAGTCATCGTGGATTCTTTTTCCTCCTCCATCTCATTCTCTTTTCTTACTCTTTTCACCCACTCTTCTTTGTCGAAATCCTATAACCCTCCACTATAGGACAACCACTCCACCTCTGTCAGACCACCACTCCTCTGTCACCAGACCGCCACCACCATCGCCATCACCGTCACTGTCGGTGACCAAAATCCTTCCTTTTTCTTCCTCTTTATTTTTCGATTCTTTTAGTGATCGAAACTCACATTTTCTCTTCATTCTACCAATTATTTTAGATCAATCAAATCATCGATCTCATTCCTTTCTCGACTATTCAAGCACTCCATGTTGAATCAAGTGCAAGTTTGGTTATTTGGATCGTAAATCCTTCGCTTAGAGATTCCTTAATTTGGTCGAATGGTATAATGCCATAGTGTTAAAATAATATTTTATTATTATTTAATTACTATCGTACTAATACGATTTTATATCAACTTTGAAGGGTCGAACAATAATCAAAGGAGAGACCCTTAACTCTGCAATTGAAAATTCTTCTTTTTTAGAGTCTTAGATTGTGGGGTAAGTGTGAGGAGAATTTTAATAATTGATCTTATTAAGTGATGAAAATATTATCAAGAGATCTTAATTAAGAAACGTTATTTTTGTTATATTGCCTTACGAGATAGATCGAGTGGAATCACTATTAAGGATTGTGGCAATCAAATCTACAAATTAAAGTGTGGGATCTAAATCTTTGATTTGATTACAATATACCATTATTTTAGTTTTAAATAAGAAGCTATTAAGTAATTATTTGAGAGTACAGTAAGTACTCAAAGCGAAGTTGAAAAACTCATCAAAAGGGAAATTCCAAGTAAGTGTTCCTAAAATTATTGGTTCATGAAATCTATGTTTTGTGACGTATTGATGTATGTGATAATGACATGTGTGCAAATCTCATCTCTATGTTATGTGATACATGGAAAAATTGATATGTGATGATTTAAATATGTTATATATATGTTTGTGTGTGTGTGACGAGACCCATGATTTAGTATGAAAATATATTAAAGCATGCTAAAGTGAATGAAAAACGAATATTATGTGATATATGAAAATGTGAGCATGTTTACATGCTTATGTGTAAAATTGAGAAATATGTGTTATGAGCATGATTATACGAAAAATGTGAAAAGTGAATTTTATTTGTTAAAATGGTCATATCACATGCATGGTGTGGGTCTTGTGAAAGGTGAAAGTTATGTGGCAGTATATTTGCGATTATGTGGTTGT
This sequence comes from Gossypioides kirkii, assembly GCA_005610355.1. Lineage (NCBI taxonomy): Eukaryota > Viridiplantae > Streptophyta > Magnoliopsida > Malvales > Malvaceae > Gossypioides > Gossypioides kirkii. Next base: position 38,499,184 of record CP032247.1, on the reverse strand, counting down.
TATGACAATTATGTGGTGGTTTGTCCACAAATGGTTTGTTATTGGATAGACGGGTTTTGGGGAACTCGATATTGGTGTATAGCGTAGATGGGTAGGAAATTCTTCAAAATGTGCATTGTTACACAAGCATGTCTCGACATTTCTGTATATGTGTAATATTGATGATATGAGATTTCTATGAAAATGGTATATTTATTAATTTGGATGTGTTATTCTATGTGTTGAAATGTATGTTATATTGTATGTATATATTTTGTATTGATCTCACACTGAGCCTTTTAAAGCTCACCCATATTACTCATGTGTCTCGACTAATCCTCGTAATTAGGACTCGAATGCGGATTCTCGATGGTGCTCTTGAAAATAAACTTTTTAATAAACAATGGACTTATTACTTTTTTATGGATTATTATGGACTTTGATTTGGATTTGTTTTTATAACTTTCAAGACATTATTTTAATTGTGAACTGTGGCATGGGGATTTCTTTTTGATGCTTTAGAATTAATGCATGAATGGTTTATGTTGCAATTTAAATTACAAATGATTATTAAACGTTTTTAAGAAATATTGTCCGCTACAAAAACATTTTCAACTCTAAATTATAATACAAGTATTTTTAATAAAAGGAATAGACTGTTTTATTGAAAAGAACACAATATTTTCAAAATGATATGTTTTCAAGAACAAATGGATTTTCTTATGAAGTCATTTTCGACCATCTTCATGGTCCATGTAATTGTTTAGATTGGGCCGTAATATCTAGACACGGTTTGAAGGGTTATAACTATCCATTTAGTTTAGGTTCTAACTCACATTAAAATTAGGACACATATGGACCGAGAAATCCTAGGAATTAAAAATTTGGGTTCAAATAAAGTCGATGTCGCAACACAACAACCTTTTGTAGAACACTTCATACAAAATGGAAGAATCAAGAAAAGCATCTCGATGTTGCAACATGGCACCTTCGTGTCGTGACACAGCAGATAGTTTCCCCAAGTTTTCAATATTGTAGGGTGTGTCGCGACATCGAACCTCGGTGTCACGACGTCGGTAAATAGATAAGGATGTCGCGACACGGAACTCTTATGTCGTAACATCGCTGTAATTTTCTACATGGTTGACCCAACCCATTCGTGTGACTCGGTACCTTAAAACTCTTTTTACCCAATTTTTAACCTTCAAAACACTTATTTTATAACCTAAATACATACTACCCCCTTATTTAGACATCTCTTAACCCTTTAAACCACTCAAAATCTCTTAAACCCTAAAACTCACTTCTCCCTTCTTCTTTTTAATTTGTTTCAACAAAAATTCCATCTTCCAATCGTATTCGATGTAGAGAAGAATGGGAACACCCAAGGGAACAATAAACCATCACACGAGATAAGGAATCCAACGACTTATACAAGGTTAAGGGTTCCTAACTCAAACTTTTACTATTTCATTGAACTTATTTGTTTGATATTTTGTTTTAGTTCTTAGTTTAAACATAATAGCTCCTAAGAAGGTTAGAAGAACTAATGAACCGGAGCCATCGATGGTTCTGAACCCCTCTAGCTTTTCATACTCGAATGTTGAAAAATATTTTACTAAATTTTAGGGAAAAATTCATTCAAGAGAGAGGATTTGATCCGTCATAATCATTTGTAAGGAAATATGGCCTCTAGTGAGGTATCAAAGGTGGGAACATTTTTGGACAACCCCAAAAGATGTCACTGTGGTTCCAATCATTCAAGAGTTTTATACATCTTTACAGGACCAAGAGTCTAGAAATATTGTTTGCCATATACAGGATACTATATCTGTGTGGGGGATACAAGTGAAAGTAACCCCTCAAATTATTTGTGACTTTATAATGCTCCATAATAGTAACAAGGTTTTATAGATGAGACTGATTCAGAATACTTTCGAGATATAGATATGGGTAACATTATAAATTACTTAACAGAAGGAAGGGGTGAATGAAAATATCACCCAAGTACTAGTATCCCAACCTCCTTTAATCAACCTATAATATTTCCAGAGGCTAAAATGTGGATTCAATTTGTGTGCACATGAATTGTCCCTACTTTAAATGTATCTAAGGTTAATACCTTTCGAGCTGTGTTACTTTATGTTATTTTGCAAAAAAAAAAAAGCAGGTATGCATTGGAAATTGATCCATTAGAATGTGAAGAGATACATCAGTGGCAAAAAAGTGAGAATTTTCTTTCCTCACTTAGTGACGGCCTTATGCAAAAGAGCAGGAGTTCAAATGGCATCCACAGAATAGTCAGTAAAGCCATCTCGAAGTATTATCGGTGACACTTTATTTTAACAGTACATAGAGCTACTGGCCAAACAGATAAAAGATTGGAACAAATGACAACAAGAAGTGACAGTCAAGAAGTGACACCAAGAGTCTAGAAATATTGTTTGCCATATACAGGATACTATATCTGTGTGGGGGATACAAGTGAAAGTAACCCCTCAAATTATTTGTGACTTTATAATGCTCCATACTAGTAACAAGGTTTTATAGATGAGACTGATTCAGAATACTTTCGAGATATAGATATGGGTAACATTATAAATTACTTAACAGAAGGAAGGGGTGAATGGAAATATCACCCAAGTACTAGTATCCCAACCTCCTTTAATCAACCTATAATATTTCCAGAGGCTAAAATGTGGATTCAATTTGTGTGCACATGAATTGTCCCTACTTTAAATGTATCTAAGGTTAATACCTTTCGAGCTGTGTTACTTTATGTTATTTTGCAAAAAAAAAAGCAGGTATGCATTGGAAATTGATCCATTAGAATGTGAAGAGATACATCAGTGGCAAAAAAGTGAGAATTTTCTTTCCTCACTTAGTGACGGCCTTATGCAAAAGAGCAGGAGTTCAAATGGCATCCACAAAATAGTCAGTAAAGCCATCCCGAAGTATTATCGGTGACACTTTATTTTAACAGTACATAGAGCTACTGGCCAAACAGATAAAAGATTGGAACAAATGACAACAAGAAGTGACAGTCAGACCAGCTTCATCTCAAGGGCTAGCACGAGCAACTACTCAACAGGAAGTTGGTGAGAGTAGTCATCTAAAGTTTGATTGGATGATACAGTGGATGCAGGAGTCGGATACACTATTTCAAGAATTCGTGAGGCAAAACAATATTAGGATCCCCAATTATACGCCAGGCATGTTTAGGCCTACACCATCTGAACAGGAAGAAGGGGCTGAGAGAGAAGAAGGCAATAAATATGGAGAAGGGGATGATGAGATGGATTACAAGGAGGATAATTGAACTCGATTTTGTTTTTTTGGATTGTATTAAACTTTTTGGATAATTTTCATTTGTTTTAGGAGTAGGGATAATAGTAGATTTTTGGTTATTTTGTGTTCGATTTTAATTTTCTATGTAGGAACCCCACACAAAGGAGACACAACAATTTAAACTATCAACGAATAAAGGAGGAAGCACCGACCAATAGCATATGGAATTATTATGATCAATCAAGTAACTTCTTTCCTTATTTTTTAGGGTTACACATTGAGGACAATTTGTTATCTAAAGTGTGGGGGGTAACATAGAAAATTTGTTTCAATTTCTATACTTTTGTTTTTATTTTTCTTGTCTATTGTATGCTTGAGCTTGTAGATATACAAGTGATTGATTAGGGGCATGTACATAGGTTGCTTGTGTTTACTTTGACATGATGATAGGTGATTTTAAATTTTTGGTTATTAGATTACTAAGTTCTATATGTTACATTGTAAATATGCATTAAGCAATCAAATGTACCAAATGATATAGAAATTACAAGGAAACAAGCATGCTAGTATGAATGATAGATGATTGAATTTGTGTTTGTTTGGTTGATTAAATTTGTGTTTGTTTGGTTGATTAAATTTGTAGATATTAAGATACCTAGGGATGACATAAGGCATTGTTTGGAACACATCCAAAGCCAAAAAGCTAAGCCGTATTTGTCCATCCTTAGTACCTATTTTGAGCCTAAAGACACTTCTTGATGAACCTTTGTGCAAAACCTAAGCCGAAAAAGGATAATTTGTAATTACTGTTTTCTTTGGTCCTGAATTGCATGATTATAGATGTCTGGCCATACATATTAAAGGTTAAGTAGATACATTATAGTGGTTTTGTAAAAACAAAGTGATAGGAAAGATCAATGTAGTATAGTGATTATAGGTTAGCTTGTAAATGCAAAACAAAAGAAAAAAATCAATACGAGTAGAAAAAGCACATGAATGACAAAACATTTGTGAGTGAGAAACTTTTAAAAAGAAAGAAAAGTGACAAAGTCACAAAAATTGAAAAACTAGTTCATTAGTGCACAAAAACTCGTGAGCTAGTCATAGTTACTATATGAAAATGTGATTTCCTATAAGGAGAAATAAAGGAGGTGAGAGAAGGAGAAATAAGGCGGTGAGAGGGAAAGGATCATTAAAGGGGCGAATCTGGAACAATATGATGTGTCAAACTATTTCCATGCTTGAAACTCTTTTTATGCTTACTATTCTTCATATCCATACCTATTCTGAGCTTCAAAACGATTCAAGCCAAAAAGTCCTATGTGATCTAGGTAATTTTATGCATAAATGGACATTATACTAAATAATCGCATGTGAAAATATTTGAATTCTGCTAGGATAATCAAATTATTGGTATGATTTATTGATGGATTCCCACATTTGAGACCCTTAATGCTTGAATACTTTGTAATACACTACACTTAGATGTTTAATGTCACAAGTGGTAAGTCAACTGTTCATCATGTCAAAATCATGTGTGAATATGAAATGTCTAGCCATGTGATCCAAAGTTAATACATGTATCATATTTGCTCAAGGGTCGTCATTTCTATTTTTTACTTTTGTTTGCCTTGCTTTGGGAAAAGAAATGACTTAACTGTGGGGGAGTTTGATCTGTTGTAATTTATTTTAGCAGATCAAACTAATTTTTGCACTCGAGGATCTTGAATATGAGCATTTTAGTTAGGATTTAGTTACGTTTTCTTTTATTTTTTTTAGATTCCATAAATTGTGTCGTTTGAGTCCTTTATTGACCTTAAGGGCCGAGTGAGGCCTAAGGGTGAGCTAATATATTTTATGAGTGTACATGAGACTATTAAGAGGTGTTCTAACTTGATACTGGTCATTATGTCGTAATAAAGAGGGTTCGATGTAGCAACATAGGGAGCAAAATAGAAGAATTTTGAGACTGCTTGCAATGTCGTGATACAAGTTGAAGATGTCGCAACACACCCTTAAAGATATCCTAAAGAGGAGTATACCGACTTTAATATCGCAACACAAGCATTAGTGTGTCACCACATCAAACTCTGCACGATAAATTAATACGAGCCAGGGGCGTTTTGGTCCCCATAATCAAACTTTAAGCTCAGGAGCTTCAACTAACCTAGGGTTAAGGATGATGACCACCCTAAGTCTAGCTTAGCTAACACATGTGAAAGATACCTTCTACTTAGCTTAGATTTTCCCTTATAATTCTAGTTTTAGTTTTTCTCTTTTTTTAGGTTTTTATATTTATTTCAGTCTTCTTCTTTGTTTTCTATCGAGAGACCTAATCTGTAGACGCAATCAAACTCTATGGATTCATCTTATTCTTAATATAAATCATACTATTCTTAAACTCTATATTTTTGATTTGTTTATCATGTTTAATCTTTATATCATTTTTATATTATTTACGAAATCCATAAGGAATTAATCCTGCTATGGGGGATTAGCGAGTGGAGGTATGATTGATTAACTATTTTGTAGGGCTACTCAACGAATTAGTTGTTCGGGAAAGAAAGAACCTAAACCCTAGGCTTGACGACCATAAGAAGTTATCAAGGTGGAAATTAACCCAAAATTGGTATAACCTATCCATGAACACCTTAGCTCGAACCGATCTGAACTGCGAGGTCATAAGATAAGTAATCCTTACCGACTTGTTATTCTAGCAGATGCGTCAAAAGATCCTACTAGGGTATCGACTAGTTGATTGACGAGGAGCCCGAAGCGACAATTAGTCATGACTACCATAGCCAGCTAATCACTCATAATCAGATTTGATAAATTCCTATATTTGGTTTCCTGATATTTATTTACTTTTTTATCATTTTTATACAAACCCTAAAAAATCCCTATTCTTTATCTCTTCGTAATATAATCTAATCCGAGTACTAATTAGATCTATTTTTGTTTAGGTTAAAATTAGCCTAGTGCTAACCTCCCTTGGGTACGATCCTTGGAGTACTTACCTACCCTATTGTAACTATATTACAACCTGACTTATATACTTGTGAATATTGCCTTAGTAATATATCTTTTTCTGTTGTATTCACACTCTATATGTTAGTACATCCGAAGGTGGTCAGATTCCTACCTATGAGAACATATGAGTCAGATTGTGACACCCTAAACCCAACCGAGACGGACCGGCTCGAATTCGAAGCGTTACATTAGCCACCTAAGTGACTCTCCAACTAACGACCATCCAAGAAACACTCTGACCTTATAACACCTTAATCTTATCCATTTATTAGTTATTTATTAATGCAGAAGCAATTTGTAAACCAATTTTAATCTTTTTATAAGTAATTTAAACTAAAGGCATTTTCGTCTTTTTACCACCTATGGTTAAACTATCACGATTTAGATCTAAATATTTACCAACCTTCCTTTAGTCAATTTATGTAAGCTCTAAAAATTTCAGCCTAATCTAAATTTATTTACTATGTCTAATTCAAATTTTAACATTCAGGACTAAATCGTAACATTTTCAAGCTATCAGTACTATACCTGAATATTAAATTGAGTGTGTTTCTAAAAAAAATTATCAATTACAAATCTAATCCTAAAATTTTACCAAGTTTTCTTATCATTTAAGGATCTAATTAGACTTATCAAGTTACAAGACTAATTTGTAATTTAAACGGATTAGAGTTCCAATTTAAAAATACCAAAATTTAAAGCCCTAACACCACACACGCCTCTGTGTGATGGGTACACACCCGTGTGGTGTCCATTGTAATTTTTCGTGTGAAAAATTTGTTTTTAACCCGATTTTGAGTATTTTAATGGCCAATTAAACCCAATTTAGCTATGATTAAATATCATATATATTCATACACCTTCAATTGAATTTATTAACACCAATTAAGCCTCAATTAAATAGAATTAAATAATCAATTTCATGCATATCACCACTGATTAATTCAAACAAGTGGAAGTTTCATTTTAACAATTGCTATTGTAAACATCATGCCTCACACATTGTGTTATCAATCATTGTGCCACTTTTTAACGAACTAAATTCGAGAATTCAAAGACCGAAGATTCAGGCACCGTATTTTGAATTGAAGCCTGTGATGTTCCAGATGCTTCAAACAATAGGCCAATTTAGTGGAATGCCCACAGATGATCCACAGCTACACCTTTGATTATTCATGGAGGTGAGTGATTCCTTTAAGATGGTTGGTGTAACTGAAGACGCATTGAGATTGAAGTTGTTTTCGTACTCATTGCGAGATCAAGCACGAGCATGGCTTAATTCGTTGTCATCCAATTCAATTTCAACTTGGCAAGAATTAGCTGAATGCTTTCTGGTAAAGTATTTCCCACGTAGCAAAAATGCTAAGTTGCGAATCTAGATTACTACTTTCCAGCAATTGGATGATGAGTCCTTGTACGAGGCATGGGAGAGATTCAAAGAGTTACTTCATAAGTGCCCTTACCACGAGATTTCGCATTGCATCTAGTTAGAGATGTTTTATAATGGTCTCAACGCACACACAAGTTTGGTGATAGATGCTTCTGCTAATGGTGCTCTTTTGTCAAGGTCTTATAATGAGGCTTACGAAATCATCGAGGGGATCGCTAGTAACAATTACTAGTGGCCAAAAAATCAAACAATTTCAGGAAGATGAGTAGCCGAAGTGCATGAAGTAGACGCCCTCACTTCACTCTTAACTTAGGTAACCTCTATATCTTTTCAATGCTGAAACAGTTTACTACAAATGATTTTAATCATGTTGCAGCTCAGCCGCCACAAGCTGAACCGTCCAATAATTTGGAGAATTTGTTGAAGGCATACGTTGCTAAGAATGATGCCTTGATTCAAGGTCAAGCAACAACATTGGAGAAACTGGAAAATCAAGTGGGACAATTAGCTAATGAGCCTAGAAGCAACCCCCAAGGTGTTGTACCAAGCAACATAGAAAATCCTCCACCAGTCGAGTCTTCTGGTAATCTTGAGAGCTTATTGAAGGCATACATGGAGAAGAATGATGCAACCTTGAGGAAATTGGAGAACCAGATGAGGCAGTTAGCTAGCAAACTTCGAAATAGATCACAAAAAGCTTTGCCTAATGACACGGAGAACCTAGGAAAATTGAGCAAGGAGAATTACGAAGTAGTCACCTTACAAAGTGGACGAACACTAAAGCCTACTGTTGTTGAGGTCGAAGATAAGTCCACTGATGCTCAAGAAAAAGAAGAGGTTCAATCGAAAGTTGAAACTCTCATGCCATAGGAACGAGCTTTTGAAAACTCCGATGAGGTAAACCTTAAACCTGTCAATTCTAAAAATCTAACATCTATGTCATATGCAGAAACATTACCTCGGAAGACCTGTCCAATCCAAGCGAAGGTTCCACAACCTGTATATCCTTAAAGACTCCAACAACGTAAATAAGATATGCAATATAGGAGAATTTTTCATGTGTTAAGATAGCTACGTATCAGCATTCCGTTGGTAGAAGCTTTGAAGAAAATGCCGAACTATGCAAAAGACATGAAGGAATTTCTGTCTAAAAAGAGAAAGTTGGAGGAATTTGAAACTGTAGTCCTTACTATAGAATGTAGCTTATTCTTTAAGAACAAGTTGCCTCCTAAGTTGAAGGATCCAGGAAGTTTCACCATACCTTGCAATATTGGAGACTCCTATTATGGTAAGGTTTTGTGCGATTTGGGATCGAGTATCAACTTAATGCCTATGTCTATGTTTAGACGATTAGGTATTAAGGCTAGATCGACTACAGTTACACTCCAACTTGCAGATCGATCTTTTGCATATCCACAAGGAAAGATCAAGGATGTCTTGTTACATATTGATAAATTCATATTTCCTACTGACTTTATCATATCAGATTTTGATGCAAATAAAAAAATACCAATCATCCTAGGAAGACCTTTCTTGGCAACCGCCAGGATGATAATCAATGTATAGAAAGGTGAACTTACCATGCGAGTTCAAGATGAACAGGTGACCTTTAATGTACTCAAGGTCGCAAGATCTCCTGATGAGGTTAAAGATTGTTCTGTTGTCTCCAAGGTAGATCTGCTGATTCCTGCAAAATTAGAAAATGATCCGTTGGAAGGTGTTTCTTCAGACTATTCACATCAAGATGAGGATGATACAGGTTTGGCTTTATTGGAAGCTAACTTAAAAGGAATCAATTCAAAAGTTCAGCTCGAATCTTTAGAGCTAGAACCACTTGAGTACAAGCAACCTAACCCATCAAGAGAAAAACCACTCGAGTTAGACTTACCGATTTTGAAAAGGTCATTAGATACTGAAAAGAGTTCTATCGAGGGACAAAAGAGTGTAAGTCAATCTTGAGTATTTGATCCTAGGAAACTCGAGTCTCAAGGGTTAAAACAAAAGTTCATGGATCCCATCTATGACATTCAGTGGGTGGGACTTGTACCAAAGAAAGAAGATCTCACAACTGATGAGTTGACTCCATTGACGATCATCACAGGTAGGCAAATTTGTATAAATGAAAGGAAGTCAAGCAAAGCAACACAGAAAGACCATCTCTCACTGCTAATTTTTTTATCAAATGTTAAATGCAATTGTTGGGAAACCTTATCTTTTCTTTCTAGATGGATATGGTTGGTATGATAAATGGTCATTTGACATCACCTTTGTCAGTGACAATCGCCAATAACATTGAGGGAGTTCTTTTCACTCTCTCTACCGTCAATTTATTTTCAGTTTTTTTCTTTTAGTTAAATAAATGGCATGATTAGGAAAATTTTCTTGAATTAGTACATTAAATTAATTCTAAGGAGATTGGAACTTAAGTGGGACCATTTGTGACCCCTCCAACCTTTTTTAGGAACTTAATTTAATGTAATTTTCTGAGAAAAATTTTCTAAGTAGCCTAAAAGGAACTTTAATTTTTTGTTTTCAATTTTACGTTTATTTTCATTTTTATGTTTAATAAGAGGGTCAAGTTGACCTAAGGTTTAATTAGTTTATTTCTACCAAGTTTTATTTCAGTGCAGGTAATAAAATTGTCACAGTTATAGGCTCGAGGCCTAGAACAGTGATGAGGAGAAAAATATCCAACACTCGCTGCCCCTTCCCTTCGCTGTAGCATCACTTCCCCATGCTGCAGCAATCTTGAAAAAAGGGGGATGACACAAATTAATAAAAAGGGGGGAAATTTCTTTTCTTAAGTATTTATTTTAAGCATTTATATTTCTTTTTTTAGCATTTTGCTTCCGCATAATAAAACATAGCAAACATGAATAAGCTTAATACCTTTTTATTAAGAAAGACTAAGTGATTTGGTAATGGGAAAAAGCATGTCTAGGACTGGATTGTTAAGGAAGACTTTGTATTTAAGCAGTCTTAATGACTCACCTCTCTTTTCTTACAACCTTACATGTTGTTCAATTTTCATTCATCACTTTATTTTTGCAATGTGTAACACCCAAAACCCTTAAACCATCGTCAGTTAGGATTCCAGTATCTTGCTATTCATTTATCACTGTTCATCTCTAACATAATGTCATTCAAACTTATTTTTATTTTTTTAAAGAATTTCATTCCACACAGTATATATCATCATTTGGTTATAAGCACAATTTGACAAGGGCAAAAAGGTCATTTTCGACATATTTGGAGACTTCTATCGGTATTTGTTGGACAAGTATCACTAGTTGTCAAGTCAGTAAACAGTTCAAGAATAATGTAGATTTCTACCGATACAAGTGACAATTCTACCGATACAAATGACTCTTTTACCGACATAAGACTTACTTCTACCGATACTAAAAACTCCAGAGAGCTAAAAATCTTACCATGCTACTTCTATCGATACAAGTATGTGAACTACTGATACTTCTAAACACATGAATATCGATACTTGTTATTCCTCTATCGATATAACCCAAGTCAGTAAACAACCTCTCTCCTACCCTGTACTTCTACCGATACAAGTATGCAAACTATCGATACTTTTAAACACATGACTATCGATACTTGTTATTCATCTACCAATACAACCCAAGTCAGTGAACAACCTCTCTCCTGCCTTGTACTTCTACCAATACATGCATGGGTTCTATTGAAACAAGTATGCAGAATCACAAGAATCATACCAGGACAGAAGTTTATCAACACAAAACATTCATGTCATCAATATGCATTAAGTCAATACGAAATACATAGACTTCAAGTCATTACATAGTACTTTTAAGTCTATACCCCAACTTGCATAACATGCATTACTACATTTATCAACATAATAAGGTTTCCACAAGCTCAAGTACATAAAGCAAAAGATAACGTCATCCTAGTACATGCCATAAGACCGAGTGATACAAAAACTACCAACGAGCTCCACGATAGTGTGACTTCAAAGAGATGATGATGATCCGATCTTCAATCAGCAAAACGATCTACAAAACAATAACATCATCTTTAGTAAGCTTCATAGCTTAGTAAGTTCGATAGTTTTAAAGAATTACCAAACATTTGTATAAAGCAGCTATAACTCAATCGAGCCAGGATAGTTTCATTGCTTCCTCGAGTCAATTATAATTTTTCACTTTCTTGTGTATAACTTTTTTGTTACCAGTACCCGATATTGCGCACACGAGCTGTCAAGGACTCGCAACGTATGCGGTACCCCAGCCATCGGTACGGTGTATGTCTATAAACTGTTCCCTTACGATGCTGCTCACATGAGCTATCAGGAGTATGCATACAACATAAGTCCTATCCATCGAAGGGCCTATAATCCATTTAGGATTCATATCTCTTTTTCGAATCACGATTCTACTCATACGAGCTGTCGAGGACTCGCAACATATGCGGTACCCTAGCCTTTGCGTCGGTATTTTTTTTCAACAACATAAAGCCTAATATCTCTTTCGTTTCATTTCCTCAATCTCTTCAATTCCAAGTTCTTCCAATTGCTGAACATTGTCCATATACATACAAGAAATATTAAGTAAAATTTACATTACGAAATTACTGGACTAACCTACAGTTACGATTAGACTTAGGGACTACTCCGTTAATTTCCCTTTTCCACGATCTGAAGCACGATCGTAGTCTACATCCACAAATCATCCAATTCTCACATTAAATCACTTTTAGTCCTTTTTGGGAAAATTATAGTTTTACCCCTAATATTTTCCTTTTATTCAATCTAGTCATTTTAACACTAAACATGCAAAATAACCCTTCTCTTACACAATCAACCTTAGTCGAAATCTCTAGGGTGCTCATCCAACCCATTTACACATTCATTTGCACAACAATATATGTATTTTTTATCATTTTCACATTTTAGTCCCTAAACCTTAATTTCATTAAAAATCTCTTTACAAAAAGATCTAACCCAAGTATCAAGCATTCAAATCTATCAAGAGCTTTCAAGAACAAGTATTTTCAACAATGGCAGGTTTCATAACATTTGACAAATTCGCAAATTAGCCCTTATGTAAGCTAGATTAAGCTGATACGAACTCAAAAACAAAAAAGATTACTAATAACGATCAAGGTTTGCTTACCCAAATCAAAGCTCAAAGTTAGCAAAGAAAACCCTAGCTTCTCTTGTGTTTGGCGTGAAGAAGAAGAAGATAGGATGAAATTTTGATGAAATTCTCATTTTTAAATTCATTAATTTAACATATATACTAAATGGTAATTTTGCAAATTTTGAGACTTTCATCATTAAGCTTAATTAATCCTTTTTAACCCTAACTAACCCTACCCACAATCACTTGATATCATGTAAACTCACTTATTTAATTTCTATTGGTTTATTTACCTATTTAACCATTTTAATTAAACATTTCTACTTTTACACTTTTTACAATTTAATCCTTTCTACTCAATTAACTACTTAAACATTAATATTTCCTCACAAACTTTTAATACGATGCTAGCGAAGTCATAAATATTCAAATAAATAAATTAACAACTCGACTCGTCAGAATTGTGATCCCGAAATCATTGTTACTAACACCACTGAAAATCGGGCTGTTACACAATTAGGACATTGCTTCTTTTTAAAGGGGGTAAGGCAAAATAATTGCTCAAATTTTTAAAAATTTTCAAGTATGTTTCACTCATTTTTCATAAATATGCTTTAATAAATGAATGTTCAGAGAAATTTTTGTTAATAAGTTAGTTCAAACACAAGCATGATTTTTGATTCTATCTAAGCTGAATGTATGTTATCGTGAATTATGGAATGCTTGTATGATCTTAGTATTAAGTAATGTTTGCCATGAAAATTTAGTTTCTCTTGAGATTAGACATGCATGAAGGTTTATATCTTTAGAATTGACTTAGTAACTTTCTTGAGGCAAAATACTAGGAGACATAAAAGTTTGAAAATGATATAGGTACTATTTCTTTGGATCGTTTGAGCCCTTTTCAAGCCACCTTATGATATTAAACCCTTGAAACCTTAATTTTGAGCTTAATGGTCTAGTCATTGCAATTTACCGACATTATAAGTCATATTACCATCTTTTGAAGTTTTCCTATTTTGTGCACCCATCTTAACTAAAGTTTTCTTGGTGATTAACATTTGAGGAAAATTTCAAAAAGATTACGTGTTCATGCTGCAAAAAAAAAGGGAAAGAAAGAGCGAAAAAAAGTTTGCTCAATCTCTGAAAGAAAAATATATGAGCATGAGTTCAAAATAAGTTTGGGGTGTTCCAAAGATCTATTCAAAGAATAAGGTTGTATTTCGAAAGATCCAAGACAAAGTTAAAGGTTAAGATTTTGAAATCGAAAATTCAAATATCTCAAATCCCTACCTTTAGCCTAGCTCCGTTACAACCTTACAAAAGACCTATTGATTTGATGATTATGTCACTTACATTAGTGGAGAGGATTTACTAAGTTTAACATATGAAGACCGCAAATGAACCTTATGATTGTTTTGTTTAGATTGATGGGAAATTATGTTGAATGAAGAACATTATCTATGACTTTGAAATGCATACAAACCATAACTCATGTTGACATATCTTGACACTTAGTATAAAAATTCTGAATAATGTTTGCATGTGAACTACTTATTAATAGAGAGGATCTATGAACATGAATTTGTTGATGCATGATTATGAGACAAAGATTGATGCTACTTACACATTTAGCAATTTTTCCTTAGCAAGACCTTTGTCGTGTATGAACATTACTCAGGACGAGCAATGATTTAAGTTTGAAGGTGTGTAAATTGAAAAATATATAGGTTTTTTCCTATGTAATTTATCACCTTTTTACTTAAGTTCATTGTTAAACCAAGTAAATGTTTAATAAATTGATAAAATATGTGAAAATATTAGTTTAGGATATAGAAATTATTAAAATGTGATTTTATGCTTTATTATATAGTTTTCATGCATAAAATGGCTTATTTTATGGTTATATAGACATAATATATTTTTAAGGTATAAAGTGGGTCATGCATGATTAAATTAAATGATAAAACATGAAATTATTTTTAATAATTTAATATAAAATATTTCATTGATAATTTGGGTTTATTTAATTGTTTAATAATTAGGGTAATTTTATTCTTTGGTCCTTTAATTAATTAAATTGTTTTGGACAAGTCTGATAATTTTGCTCGATCACAAAACCATCCAAATTGAAGGTCTTAGCCCAATTTCAGCTACACATGGCTGCCCAAATAAACCATTTTTGGTTTATTTTTGAGAGGTCCTTGCACTTTAGAAGAAATTAGAGATTGGCCTGAAGATTTGTTGTTGACCAAGTCTCAGCCCTAGTTGATGTGGCATGAAGAATGCTTCAAAATTAAGCATAATTTCACTCAAATTCCTTGAGTGATGGCCGGCCACACATTTGAGAGGCATGAAGGATGCAAAATTCTCTATTTTTAGTAAACAACCCCTCACTCTTCACCTATAAGTAAGACTCCATTTCCACCATTTCAAATCATCCCTCATTCACTCATCATTCTCTCATTCTCTCAACTCTCTCATCTTTTCCATCATTTCCCATCCCCACGCCTAGCATCATCTCTCATAAAGATTTTAGCTAATTAAGCCTCTTAAAGAGCCCTTAGTCGACCACCTCGAAGAGCCATCAGCAAAGGAGTGAAGCGAAGGAATGAAGGAGTCTTCTTCGATCAGAGTTTTGGGTGACAGCCACTTTGATTTGGGTTTATTATTTCTTTCCTTTAATTTGATTTAAAATGTTTGCTATGTGTTCTTTATTCTTGATTAAAACAATGTTAGCTTATTTTTATTTAAGCTAGGATAATTGCTTTGATTAAATAATATTCATTTTCATGCTTATGATGTTTGTGCCTAAATAAATCATGTTATCAATTAATATCAAGTCTGTATTTCATTCATACGTGATTAGAATGCACTAGAATTAGCTGAGCGATCCTAACTAGACGATGGCTAGTGGACACATAATTGAAATGTACATGCTCAATTTAGATCTTAACCCGATTAAATTACAGGTTGCATAACAACTCTAACCAAGCTCTGTTATCTTCATAGTTTTTAGATTTGTGTGATTAAACTGTTTCAAACCTAACACGTCCCTATTACCTCACATGAATGCTAAGAAACCCTTAGTAAATAAGGATCAATAAAATGTGTATTCACTAAGGAATGGATTCCAAAAGGACCGAATTTGGTTTCCAAACTCATGAAAGATCGAGTTGTCGTGGAATGTTTTTCCGAATGTTATTAAGCATGTTGATAATAAATGGAGTTTAATTAAAGTAATTGTCCTAGTTTATTTATGTTATACTTGTTGTGAATTATGTTTAATTTTTGCTAAAATCTATTTCATGGTTGCATACTTAGGTTAATTTGCATTATGGATAATTTGCATTTATTTAATTACATTTAATTTTAATCACCACTTATCCAAATATATTGTATTTGTATTTACCAAGTTGTTAATATAATTTTTCAATTAACTGATTAAACATATAAAGTCCCTGTGGAGACGATAACTTGATACTTACTTATTACTTGATAACGACTATGTACACTTGCACAAACCTCTGCATTATAACGAGGCGTATCGGCAACCCAACACAATTCTGGCAGGATCATCATTTATTTTACTGTGAAACTCTTTAGTCCCACATTTCCAAATTTTATCAATAGGGGGCTTGTGAAATTCTACCTGAACAGAACCTTGAGAATGAGAGGATGTCAGTGTCGGTACATCTAACAGCCTAGTTTTTAATAGCATCGGAAACAGTAGTTTCGGGACCACAACTCCAATGAGTCAAACCATAAATCTTAGTTATTTAATATTTGTGATGTCATGAATATCGTACTAAATTTTGGTTAAGAAATTTTACTGTTTACATAGTTAATCAAGTAAAAAGGATTAATTCGTAAAAGGCATAAAACTTGAGTTCTATTTAGTAAAGGTATTAAATGTCATTTAAAAGATAAGTCAAGGTATTAAAATAGTAATTAACCCTTGGTAAGGGTGAGTGGACGGTTGGAGGCATTAAAGTGTTGATATTTGAATGTTTATTATAAGGGTATAATACTAAATGAATTATAAAAGTAAATTAAGTAAAATAAGTGAGAAAATCATATCATCTTCAACGTATTTTCTTCTTTTAGTTTATGGAATAAACCATTGAAGAAAAGGAAAGCTTTGGTCATCTAGGGTTTGCTAAATTAGTAAGTAAACCTTGTCCATTTTTAGTAATTTCTATGTTTTTGAGTCTGTATTAGCTTAATCCAGCTAGCTTAGGGACTAATTTGTGATTCTGTTAAATGTTGCATATTTCACCATTGATAAGTATGCTTATTCTTGAAAGATTAAGGTGGATTGGTATGTTTGGTGTTTGATTTAATGTTTTTGTAAAGTGATTTTTTATGAAATTATGGTTTAAGGACTAAAATGTTAAAATGATGAAATTATTGTATTGGGTGTGGAATAAATGGATATTAGGGACTTTTTTGAGGGGTATGAAAGCTCGATTGAGTTGTGTGTTGAGAAAATGGCTATTTTGCATGTTTTGTGCTTAAAGGACTAAACTGAATAAAAGTGAAAGAATAGGGGTAATTTTGTAAATTTCCTAAAAAGGACATAAACATAAGAAATAATTTAAATTTCATGATTTAATATGGAAATGTAATGATTTGTTGATTAGATCACGAGTGAGCGGTAGATCACGGAAAAGGGTAAATTTCAAAGTAATCCTTAGAGTTTCCTTTCTGCTACAAATTCATCCGGTAAGTTCGTGAAATTATATTTCTACTTGTTAAATGCTAACCTTACTTGTGTAGTTTAAGTTTGATGTTGGAACATGAGAGAAGAAGCGGAAGGAATAGCATACTGGCTCATTAGAGCATACTGGCTCATTAAAGCATACTAGCTTATAAGAGCATTACTAAGATCTATAACCTTACCTGTGTATTGTCTCTGTTTTGTAGATTCATTTTACTGTTGGAGATTAGATCCTCGAGAAGACTCACACTATCCCGGAAGCTCGTTTGGTAGTCTTTCGTATCACCTGGTTTATATGGCATGTAGTAGGATCTGTGAACTTGATATGATTTGTTGTAAAACCTCTAGAATGTTTCCAAAATGTTTGGCTTGATTGTATCTAGTAGTATGACTTGTGATGAACCGTTGTAACATTGTTTTGAGTCATTTTGGGATGAATATCGTATTGTATCTATATTTATGAAATGTTTCATTATAGAAGTTTCAATACTTAGAAAAATTGTGTGCATTTTGGAAATCTGCTTACTTGTTTCAGTAGTTCTCTCGCATGTATCGGTAGAAGTACAGAGTAGGAGAGAGGTTAGATTATGTCTTGTGTTGTTTCAATAGTAGAATTTGATGTATCGGTAGTTCTAAACATACAAGTATCAGTAGAACGTCTACTTGTATCGGTAGAAGTTTCAGGGTAAAACTTCCTAGCTCTCTAAAGTTTTTAGTACCAGTAGAAGCATATCAAGAATCGGTAGTAAGTACACTTGTATCGGTAGAACCGTTTCAAGTATCGATAGAAGTTTGTTACTATTTTAACACTGTTTACTAACTTGACTACTACCGATACTTGTCCAACAAGTTTCAATATAAGTCCCCAAAAATGTGGAAATGACCTTTTTACCCCTGTTTGAATTGCATCGGTCTCCTATTTGTATTTTATGTCGAGTATATTAAAAATGCTTCGTTAAAATGTGAATAAAGGAAGAAATTTGAAAGTTAATCTAAGATTCTCAAACGAAGGAACCCCGAGACTCTAGTTAGCGATGATAACGGATTTTGGGTACTACATTTAGTGGTATTAGAGCTTACGATTTAATCGATTCTTGGATTAAAATTATGAATCAAAGAGTTTAGAGATTACATGCCAATAAACCTACGATAGTGTGATTGTGATAGATCCAATCTAACCTTGAAATTTTGGAGATTAGTAATATGTCTGATTCATAACGAGGAGAGACCAACGAGGTAAATAGTAATGTTCCAGTTACTGATTCTAGCGCGAGTTGAGGTGTACCCGTGATACCGATGACTGAAAATGAAGCTAAAAATATGTTCTTCGGCTTGATGGGCCAATGGTTCTTCGAATTTATGAGAGGTAATCAAACAGTTTCGCAACCTCCTCCTCTACTTGTGCAACCTGTTGCATGACCTGTAGTACCACTGGTTGTGCCTCCACCTTCCCCGGTAGTAGCACAGCGACGTCGTATACCCATAGATAAAGTCAAAAAATATGGGGTAACAAGTCCATCCAAAGTTGAGTACTGGTTGAAAAATACCTTGTGGGTCTTGAATGAGATGGCCTGTCCCCCAAAAGATTTCTTGAGATGTGTCGCATCACTACTGAAGGATGAAGCTTACAATTGGTGGACGACGATAT
The DNA here is from genome assembly GCA_005610355.1 of Gossypioides kirkii. Lineage (NCBI taxonomy): Eukaryota > Viridiplantae > Streptophyta > Magnoliopsida > Malvales > Malvaceae > Gossypioides > Gossypioides kirkii. Next base: position 38,480,012 of record CP032247.1, on the reverse strand, counting down.
TGGCTGTGGACCGAAAGTAGAAAGAGTTTCGTGAACTGAAGTAGGGTGACAAGTCCGTTGCTGAGTATGAGCAGGAATTTGTATATATTAGTAGGTATGCCCGAGAGATCGTGTCGACTGATGAAGCAATGTGTATCCGTTTTGAAGACGGGTTAAATGATAAAATCAAGATGATGGTTGGTGGTTCAGAGTTATGGCTGTTTGTGATTTTGATAGATCGGGCACAGAAAATGGAAGAAATCTACAAGCATAAGCAGTAGAGGGAGAAGAGATTCAAGGAGTTCAACAAGAAAGCTCCTTCTAAAACTTTTTCTATGCCACCACCGAAGAAGTTTAGAGAGAATGAGCATCGAGCAGTGACATTATCTAGCAGTAGCAGATCGAAACAGCTTAGATCGAGGTTTCAAAATTGACCTACGGATAGTGTGGCCAGTGTTCGTAATGCACCGAACCTTGCGTGTGAGCACTGTGGCAGATTCCATTATGGTGAGTGCTGATTTAAAAAGAGAGCCTGTTTTAGATGCGGGGCAATGGATCATCAGGTTCGTAACTGCCCGGTGACATCTGAAGAAAAGGAGGATCAAAGTGTAAAGCCTCCAATCACACCGCAGAAGGTTTGACGAGCGGGTCAGAGCTGTCATGTGGGCGAAAATCGTAATGATAAAAGAGATAATACGAACAAATTTGAGGTTCGCGTGCCTGCCAGAACTTATGCCATCCGAGCCAGGGAAGAGGCTACTGCACCGGATGTTATGACTGGTATATTCTATCTTTTTTATGTAACTGTGTGTACTTTGATTGACCTAGGGTCGACTCACTCTTATATTTGTACTGCTTTAGCAACTGATAAGAAATTGTCTGTTGAGTCAACTAAAATTTATATGCAAGTTACAAACCCGTTGGGTCATAGTGTTTTAGTAAATTTGGTATGTCGTAAGTGTCCACTGAATGTTCAAGACTGTGAGTTTCTTGCTGATCATATGCTGCTACCCTTTTACAAGTTTGATGTGATTTTGGGTACAGACTGGTTAATTGAAGATGATGTGGTGGTTAACTGCAAGCAGAGACGGATTGGTTTAAAATGCCCGACAGGTGAAGTAATTGCAGTTGAGTCTGGTAAATTGAAACATTAATGTTAGAGTTATTTCAGTGATTTCTGCATAGAAACTGGTTCGTAAGGGCTACGAGGCATTCTTAGCTTACATACTTGGTACTCGAGGGTTGGGAAAAGAATTGAATCAGGTACCAGTTGTTAATGAATTCACAGATGTGTTTCTTGAAGAGTTATCAGGTTTACCGCCGATTAGAGAGGTGGAATTTGGCATTGATTTAGTATCAGGTACCACTCCAATATCGATTTCACCATACAGAATGGCACCGATTGAGTTGAAAGAACTTAAGGCTCATTTGCAAGAGTTACACGACAGGCGTTTTATATGACCAAGTGTATCACCTTGGGGTGCACTAGTGTTGTTTGTAAAGAAAAAGAAAGGTTCAATGAGGATGTGTATAGATTATCAGCAGTTAAACAAGGTTACAGTAAAGAACAAGTATTTGTTCCCCGTATTGATGAACTGTTTGATCAGTTGAAAGGTACAACTATGTTCTCAAAGATAGATCTCTGATCGGGTTACTATCAGATGCGAGTAAAAGATTGTGATGTGCCAAAGACTACTTTCAGAATGCAGTGCAGGCACTATGAGTTTCTTGTAATGTTGTTCGGGTTGACTAATACACCAAAAGCATTTATGGATTTAATGAACAGAGTTTTTCAGCCTTAGTTGGATAGATTTGTGGTAGTGTGTATCGATGATATACTAATCTAGTCCAAAATAGAGGATGATCACATACAACATTTGAAAGAAGTGTTACAGATTTTACGAGAGAAACAACTATACGCCAAATTCAGTAAGTGTGAGTTCTGGCTTAAGGAAGTTGGATTTTTGGGGCATATCGTATCTTCAAAAGGGATTCGGGTAGATTCAAGTAAGGTTTCTGCTATCCTCGACTGGAAGGTTTCGAAGAATGTTTTCGAGGTTGATCGGCCTATAAATGTCACAGCAATTATGTGTAAGCGGACACTGTCGGTGCAAGTATAATAGACAGATGTGAGTATGTCGGATATCGATCCCACGAGGATGGTGTTCTTGTTGCTTAAAATTGTTGAAGCAAATGGAATTAAAATAAAGAAAATTGTTAGGACTAATGTCAATGCAATTAAGTCAAAACTGCACAAAGATTATAATTAAATCTGTCAACACAAATACTATAAATTGTAACATAAAATGTCAAAGCAATTTAATAGAAAAATGAATTGAATATTTGAAGATGTTTTATGAATGTAAATTCACAAAATTAAAATAAGTAAATCAACTATAAAGAAAAGGGGGAATCCCAGATTTGGCAAGTTGGCGGACACTAAATGTGATTACAAGGTAACTGGTAGATAAATTGTCGTCGTAATTAAGTTCTAATGAAATCTCACTACTATCAACTTCTCTATTTAGCAAAGACCCAAGAACTCACAACTACCACACCTTCCAGTGCTGATAATGCTTTGCACTTGAGAACAAGTGGTCAGAATTCCTTCTTTCCTCAAGTAACTTATGTTGTCTTGCTTGTTAATCTAACTTTGTCACCACACCTTCCAGTGATTGTGACTGCAATCACACTTTCGTGGTCAAAATAGTTAAATTCAATGATAAATAGATGAGAAGAATTTAGTAGAAATCAAAATAGATCTAACATTAATAGGTATTTCCATGCACAATTAAGGTCAATAGAATTCATCAACATTCAAGAGAAATTAAAGAAGAAATTGAAGCATGCTATTCCTAGTCTACTATAATCCTTTCATAATTGCTCCAATTACGTTGCACTTAGGCACTCCTCGTTAGAAGTAGTCGCCTCCTCATCGCGTTAGATCACCCTCTTGGGAAGTTAAGCTTCCATTGCAGCTCACTTTAAAAGAGTAAGAAAATTTGGAATTAATTTCTTCACGAGCTTGATCATCATCTTCTCTCTCTCCCCTTTATTTATAATCACTAGAAGGTACAAGTCTCTTCCCCTTCTCAGATCTAACTCCCTTTTGCAGCTGTTCAAGTTGGTTATTTCCAACTGTACACTCATGCATATCTGGTTTGTGCATTAGGTAGTTGCAGGTTGTCGCGACATTGCTGGATGCAAATTAAGATTTTTATTTAGTGCGACAACTTGACATTCTCCTACGCTAGTGCTTCTGGATATGTTAGCATCATAAAGTCTCTGGTGTAATGTAGAAATATTCATGTGGTGAGATATTTGGCTACAATTCTACACCAAACTTGTGGCGACAACTCTGAATGCTTTCCTGCTCTGATCTTCTAAGGTGGATTCCTACGCTAACATTTTATACTCAAAACTGATGCTAATGCAGCAACATTAGTAACACAAATGAAATAAAATAAAAGAAAGTAAGACCATACAACACTGATTTAGGAAATGCAAATACTAAGTATAAAATGCTGAAAATGAATACTAAATGTATACAAAGGGAACAAAGTATACACTAATCAGGGAGATTTTAATGGTCATTTCTAATGCTATTAGAGGTGCGTAGTTTTTTGAGGCTTACGGGCTATTACCGTCAATTTGAAAAATACTTCTCTATTATAGCTTTGCCAATGAAGAATTTGTTACAGAAGAATGTTCAGTTTGTCTGGTCAGAAAAGTGTCAGCAAAGTTTTGAACAGTTGAAGGAAATGTTAACAGAAGCTCCAGTTTTGACGCAGCCTAAGATAAGGAAAGAATTTGTTGTTTACAGTGATGCATCATTAAATGAGTTAGGTTTTGTATTGATGCAAGCTGAGAAGGTAATAACGTATGCTTCTCGAAAGTTAAAGTCGCACGAGAAAAACTACCTGATTCACGATTTGGAGCCAGCTACCATTGTCTTTGCACTAAAGATTTGGCGACACTATCTATATGGTGAGAGATGTCACATATTCACAGATCAAAAAAGCTTGAAATATATGATGACTCAAAAAGAATTGAATTTGAGGCAACGTCGATGGTTGTAACTACTGAAAGATTATGATTTAGTGATCGATTATCATCCGGGAAAGACTAATGTTGTTGCTGATGCCTTGAGTCAAAAATCACCGTTTTGCTTTGAGAGCGATGAACGTACACTTGTCGCTTGAAGGCGACGGATTAGTTGTAGCTAAACTCAGGACGAGACCATTATTTCTGTAGTGAATTCGAGAACTACAGGAAACTGATCCGAAACTGGTAGCCAAGAGAGAGCAGATTGGGAAGGATCCTACTACTAGGTTCACTGTTGATAGTGGGGGTATGATACACTTACGAGATAGAGTATGTGTTCCTAACGACCTAGAATTGAAGTGAGATATTTTTTCAAAGGCTCATAGTAGCACTTACTCCATTCTTTCGAGAAGCGTAAAAATGTACAATGACTTGAAGAAGATGTACTGGCGGCCTGATATGAAATGTGAGATTTCTGAATTTGTAACTAAATGTCTGGTATGTCAACAGGTAAAAGTCGAGCATTAGGTACCATCTAGATTACTACAGCCGATCATCATTCCTGAGTGGAAATGGGAATGTGTTACTATAGATTTTGTTACAAGTTTGCCAGTGACACCGAAGAAGAAAGATTTGATCTGGGTCATAGTAGATAGATTGACGAAGTCAGCTCACTTCATCCCTATCCGTGTGGATTATTCACTCGAAAAGTTGGCTGAGTTATACTTATCTGAGATCGTACGACTACACGAGGTATCAGTATTCGTTATTTCATACCGCGACCTGCACTTTACTTCGAGGTTTTGGGGTAAACTTCATGAAGCTTTGGGTATTTGATTGAATTTCAGCACTACCTATCATCCACAGATGGACGACCAATCCAAGCGAGTAATACAAATATTGGAAGATATGTTGCGATGTTGTATACTTGAGTTTGAGGGTAGCTGGGAGGAATATCTACCCTTAGTAGAGTTTTCTTATAATAACAGCTGTCAATCCAGTATTAAAATGGCACCATTTGAAGCACTTTATGGTAAAAAAATGCAGAACACCTTTATACTGGTCAGAGTTGAGTGAGCCGAAGCTAGTTAGGACTGATTTGATCCATGAGACAGAAGATAAAGTTCAGGTAATTCGTAACTGCTTAAAATCGCATCTAACTGACAAAAATCTTATACAAATCTCAAAAGGAAAGATATAGAATTTGTTGTCGGAGATCGAGTTTTTTTTAGAGTTTCACCTAGGAAGAAGGTGTTACGTTTTGGCAGGAAAGGAAAGTTGAGTCTGCGGTTTATTAGGTCGTATAAGATTCTTGAGAAAGTGTGTCCTGTAGCTTATAAGTTGGCTTTACCATCAGAATTGGAAAAGATTCATAATGTGTTTCATGTCTCGATGCTGAGACGGTACAGATCAGACCTTCCCATATGATTACGCCCTGTGAAGTTGAAATACAGTCGGATTTGACGTTTTCAGAAGAACAGGTTTAAATTCTAGCTCGAGAAGTGAAAGAGTTACAAAACAAATGAGTACCACTGGTAAAGGTTTTGTGGAATCGACATGGTGTAGAGGAAGCAACATGGGAGACAGAGGCATCAATGAAATCACAGTACCCTAATCTGTTCACTAGTATGAAATTTTGGGACGAAATTTCCCTAAAGGGGAGAGTTGTAATAGTTTGATTTTCAATTGTGTCGAAAACAGTGGTTTTAAGACCACAACTCTGACAAGTCAAGCAATAAATATTAGTTATTTAATATCTGTGATGTCATGAATGTCGTATTAAATTTTGGTTAAGAAATTTTATCGTTTAGATAGTTAATCAAGTAAAAAGGATTAAATCGTATAAGGCATAAAAGTTGAGTTTTATTTAGTAAAGGTATTAAATGTCATTTAAAAGATAAGGCAAGGTCCTAAAATAGTAATTAACCCTTGGTAAGGGTGAGTGGACAGTTAGAGGAATTAAAGTGTTGCTATTTGAATATTTATTATAAGGGTATAATAGTAAATGAATTATAAAAGTAAATTAAGTAAAATAAGTGAGAAAATCATATCATCTTCAACCTATTTTCTTCTTTTAGTTTATGAAATAAGCCATTGGAGAAGAGGAAAGCTTCGGTCGTCTAGGGTTTGCTAAATTAGTAAGTAAACCTTGTCCGTTTTTAGTAATTTCTATTTTTATGAGTCTGTCTTAGCTTAATCTAGCTAGTCTAGGGACTAATTTGTGATTCTATTAAATGTTGAATATTTCACCATTGATAAGTATGCTTGGTGGTTGGATTTGATGTTTTTGTAAAGTGATTTTTGATGAAATTAGGATTTAAGGACTAAAAAGTTAAAATGGTGATATTATTGTACTGGGTGTGGAATAAATGGATTTTAGGGACTTGTTTGAGGGTTATGAAAATTCAGTTGAGTTGTGTATTGAGAAAATGGCTATTTTGCATGTTTTGTGCTTAAAGGACTAAACTGAATAAAAGTGAAAGTATAAGGGTAATTTTGTAAATTTCCCTAAAAAGGACATAAATGCAAGAAACGATTTAAATTTCATGATTTAATATGGAAATGTGATGATTTGTTGATTAGATCATGAGTAATCAGCAGATCGAGGAAAAGGGAAAATTTCAGAGTAATCCCGAAGTTTCCTTTTTGTTACAAAGTCGTCCGATAAGTTCGTGTAATTATATTTCTACTTGTTAAATGCTAACCTTACTTGTGCAGTTTAAGTTTGATGTTGGAACGTGAGAGAAGAAGCGAAAGAAATAGCATACTGGCTCGTTAGAGCATATTGGCTCGTTTGAGCATATTGGCTTGTAAGAGCACTACTGGATCACAAGAGTTATTTTACTGGAAAACTCGAAAGGGATATTGAATATTGAAGACGAAAGGAATGAAAGTGATAGTTCACATTTAGCTTTTCGTTTTGGTTAATATGTAAGTTAATTATTCAGCGAACTTACTAAGCTCTGTAAACTTACCTGTGCATTGTCTCTGTTTTGAAGATTCATTTGGTAGTCTTTCGTATCACCTGGCTTATATGGCATGTAGTAGGATATGTGAACTTGATATGATTTGTTGTAAAACCTCTAGAATGTTTCCAAAATGTTTGGCTTGATTGTATCTAGTTAGTATGACTTGTGATGAAACGTTGTAACATTGTTTTAAGTCATTTTGGAATGAGTATCATATTGCATCTATATTTATAAAATGTTTCGTTATAGAAGTTTCAATACTTAGAAGAATTGTGTGCATTTTTGGAAATCTGCTTACTTGTTTCGGTAGTTCTCTTGCATGTATCAGTAGAAATACATAATAGGAGAGAGGTTAGATTCTATCTTGTGTTGTTTCGGTAGTAGAATTTGATGTATCGGTAGTTCTAAACATACAAGTATCAGTAGAACATCTACTTGTATCGGTAGAAGTTGCAAGGTAAAACTTCCTAGCTCTCTTGAGTTTTTAGTATCGGTAGAAGCATGTCAAGAATTGGTAGTAAGTACACTTGTATCGGTAGAACCATTTCAAGTATCGGTAGAAGTCTGCTACTATTTTAACACTGTTTACTGACTTGACTACTACCGAAACTTGTCCAACAAGTTTCGTTAGAAGTCTCCCAAAAATGTGGAAATGACCTTTTTACCCCTATTTTAATTGCATCGGTCTCCTGTTCTTTTTTTATGTCGTGTATATTAAAAATGCTTCGTTAAAATGTGAATAAAGGAAGAAAATTGAAAGTTAATCTAAGATTCTCGAACGAAGGAACCTCAAGACTCTAGCCGATAACAGCAACGGGTTTTGGGTGTTACAGTACAAGTGGGGTGGAGGTTGTTAAGTCGCATGGTTGGCTCGCATAAATTCAGTGAACCAATTGTTCATCATTCTAAAGAAGGCACCACAGGCCTCACTTCTTGGCCCTTCAAAAGCTGGCACACTATAGCAGCCCCATTCTCTGAGGCAAAAAGTTTTCAAACCTTACAATTTATCCTAATTCAAACTTGGGTTAGTAAAAGAGCTTTCGTAAGCTCGTGTGGGACCCAAAAAAATATTGTGTAACATATTATGTTTATGAATTCTATTGATTTTCATGTTTGAATTGAATTTTGCGTAATGGTTTGAATTTACTCTACTACTAGTTATAGAATCTCGTAGCTCAGACTCGACGACCGGGTCAAATATGGAGGTGTTACACAAACTTTAGCTATTTCACATACTCATTAATTCTAAAAACTTCCATTATAGAATGAAGCATGAAAATAACCCTTTTCACAAATCAATTCACTTCATATTAGCATTTACTAATACTTCCATTTTATAGCATATCAAATTGAAGCATGATTTTATCAGCCAATACATATGATTGTTACGTACTATACTTTCTAATACTTACGTAGCCATATTACATTAATTTCACTACCTACTTATTCAATTCATTCCATTATCATATATATATATATATATATCAATATGTATATATGTATGTGAGCATACATATGGCAAATGACAAAATCAAACCCTTCAACATTTGCAATAGAATTGACCAATTCATGCTAATTGTCAAGTGCCAAACTTTATGTCATTTAAACATTCAATACCATTCACGAATCAAGCATATATACCATTGACACTAAGCCATTCAATTTCATGTCAATCAACATCAATTATCCATTTAACGTACCATTTCAATTCAAATTGTACCTTACAATAGTTTGCCATAATTTAGTTTATTTCATTTTTAGATTTCTAGATTTAATTTAAATATTTTGCCCAATGGAACCCTAGTATAACACACTCAAATACACGGGTAATCTACCCCAGACCAAGTTGCTAGTCCGAGTTGAAATTATATCAGGTTACCCGTTCGGACTAAACCTATATAACATCACATCATGTTACCCGTCTGAGCTAAACATGCATCATATAATACCCATGGATCCACAAAAAATGTTGGATCTTGTTAATCATCTATAACAATCTCCTCATTAGCACGCATATTACCGTATTGGCAAGCTAATTGTTTCCTAACATTTTACTAAGTTTACATGGGAATTAACTATATTAATTTGTATATTCAACCATGTAACCATTCATGTTTACATATCATATCTTGTAACCAACCTCAATTACATATCATACCTTATAACCATTTTCATTTACCTATCTTACCTTGTGTTTGGTCACATTTTCAAATCCATACCATGTACACTATTCTATCATATAATAACCATTTCAATTCAATTCAATCTAATTAACACACACACACATATACCTAATTACACATTAAATTTCAAAACCACAATTCAATTCATCATTAACACACAATATCTCACATCATATAACATATTTCAATTCAATTTTTCCATTTTACATATCATATTCTAATTAAATCATACTATTTTCTATTTTATTCAACTTAATCCATTATCTCGGAATTAAACATCAATCTCAAGGAATTCATACGATCGTCATATACTCACCTTGACATTCAATCATGCATTATAACAAGAATAAGCAATAAATATATTGGTCTCAAATAATAAAAGTACAAATCGGGATCACGTGCCACTTGTTGATGACTCTCGTTTTTCCTTTCCCTTTCGATGGCTCAATTTTGTCATTCACTACGACTGATAATTTAATAAATAAGACAATATCAGATTTAATTCGATCCACATTCAAATACAGAGTCACATAAATTTTGCATTTTATTCAATTTAGTCCTTAAACTCAAGACAATCATATCTTTCGATTCCTAGCTTCGAATTAAATCTGATTTCATATTCTTTCATTAGGGACCTTATATTTTCTATTTCCAACCAAATTTCATGACAATATTTACATTTATTCGATTTGGTCCCTAATGTTTTAAAGTTAATAGTTAAGCTTAATTAACTTTTCAATTTAATCCTTTTCATAATTTAAGCTTAATATGTATCAAATTCAAGTCTAATCCATAAATTTATCAACTATGGCAACTTGCTAAAACTTTAAAAATCAATCAAATCGGTACATGGGCTAGTTAAATCAAGTCTCATGACCATAAATCAATAAAAAATACATGAAATTAGCTTGAAATATTACTTGATTTTTTATGGCTGAATGTTGAACCTTTGCTTTCTTTCTTTCTTTCATGAAAACGATGGAGGAACAAGATGAATACATCTTTTATCTTTCCATACACTTTCACTTATATATATATAGTTAAATTAAAGAATAGCTAAACTTAATTAAGTTAATTAATCCATCATTTTTATTATTTAATCATTATTAATTAAACTAATGATGGCCAGCATCATACTCCACTAACAAAATGAGAATCAATGGTTTAATAGCCATTTTGGTCCTTTGAATAGTTGATTTCTATGTCCACAAGTCTTTTCTTAATTAAACACTATAACGATTGAATTTTTACAATTTAGTCCACGAGTCTTAATTAATTTATTTATTGATTAAATTACTTAACTAAACTTCAATATGTTTTCATAATAACTCCATAAATATTTTTATTTAATATTTATGGGCTTAGTTTATAGAGATAGGGTTTCGAAATTGCATTTTTCAACACCACTGAATTTCGAATTGTTACATTATATGTATTCCATGAGCGTAAAGACTTTGGGAACAACTTTGAAGTATTTTGGGGACACTCAGTAAGTGACATAGTGACGTTGCATTTCTCACGTCGTGACATCACCAAACTACAAGTGGCATTACAGCTTCGCTCCCTATTTTAGCCCCACACTATTTTAAGCCATTTTTGCCTTTACGAGCTCGTTTTTGGTCCCAATCAACTCTGAATCTATTGTAAATGATTTTACATTATTTTTAAAACTTTCAATTTGTCTAAAATATATTTTAATTATTTTATAAAAATGTTCTAAACTTTTAACTATTACATAAATTCAAGATTTTTTACTCGTACATGCTCTTATAACATTTTTTATCTGTACCGATCATCGAGATGGGTGAGGGGTGTTGCAAAAAATGTTCATAATGAGCCAAAAACAGATTAGGCCAAAACAAAGCTTAATTAACTAAGTCTATATTTATTATCAAATGGGCTCGAAACTCCACAAAGATTAATATGGGTTGTTTAAGCTCATTTTCTTCAAGACTCTCCATTGAACTTGTAGATGATCATCCAAGCATTTCTCCCTTTAAGAAATTCATTCTTGAAACAAGATTTTCAAGAATTGGAATCTTTGATTTCTTGAAACTTGAAATATTTGAATTTGTTTGTGTTAGAACAATATTTGCTTTCTTGATTTTCTAGAAATCAAGATTCAAAATTTTGATAATCTTGCTCAACGCTAAGGATGCCCAAATTTCATATAGATTTGTTCATGGATCGGGCTACTTAGAGGTGTTCAAATTTCGGTTAAAATTAAATTAATTGATCTAATCGATCTAATTCGGTTAATCGGTCAATTAAATTATCTAATTTGGTCAGAGGTCTATTAATGATTTTTTAAAAGTTTGGTTATCAGTTAATTTGGTTCGAAATTGGGTAATTAATTGAACTTAATAATTAATAGTACAAATTATATGTAGTTTTAATTTAGTTAATTCGATTAATTCAGTCAAATAAACATTATCAATTTATTTTTTTCGATATGTTTATACTTGTTTTAATTAAAAAATAAAAACATATAAATTTCAGTTAATTTGGTTAACCGATCAAATTAACCGAAATATATTTTTGTTAATTTTTTTGAAAAAATTTCAATTCGATTAACGGTTAAAAGATTAAAAAATTCAATTAATACAAATTTGGTTTGGTTAACTGGTCAGTTAACCATTTGAACACCCCTAGGTTTACTCACCCAGGCCTGAAAGTTCTCTCGAAATATCGGAGGGTTGGGTAAAAATATTAGGCTTGGAAAATGGGTTTGAGTTAAAAATTAGACCCGTTTAAAACATGGGTCAGGCTCAAGCTTGAACGTCAAGGCTTGAGCTTGACACGTTTTTAAATTTATAAGATTTTATATTATGTTATTTTTATATATTATGTAATTTAGTAATTTATAACAAAATGAACTTATACTAAATATATAATACTACCCTAATGTAAATATTAAAATAATGTTAAGATGGCTATATAAAAAATTTTAATAAATAAAAAATATATAAAAATATTAAATATTAAATAAAATAATATATATTTAAAAAAATTAAAAATAATATTGATCGATCTAAAATGAACTTAAGTTAATCTTTTGCATATATGAACAGGCTTGAGTAAAATTTTAAACCCATTTTAAATAAAACCGAATCTAAACAAATATAAAGTGTATTAATATTATATTTAAGCACGACCCAACTCATAAACATATGTAATCCCATCCAAAATTAAACCTCAAGTTATGTAACCTTTTGGACATGTTAAATGAGCATAGCAGAAGGATAAGCCCAACATATTTGTGGGCCGTAAATTCAGCCTATCATCAAATGGGATAGTGCATCATTCCATGAGGACCCACCAGGTTCCTTTTCTCTCGTATAAAAGTCTCCATCACGCAGAGAAAGGGGCATGACACAAAGTTAACCATACTCCCATCTGATTCTATTACTCTTTCATACAATCCTCAAATTTCCAAACCTCCCATTACGGCTTTCGGCACCACCACTATCATGTCAACCACCATTAACTGCAGCCCAAACATTGCATTGACAATCTGTAAAGAGAAAAAAAATGTAAAAAAAGTTGTTTGTATGAATACAAAACTTAAATTATATACTTTTCACCTTGTTTAGAATTTTGTTGAAAGTTTGTACATGGAATTTATAAATATTGTTGCGCATATACGTGTGTATTATATATATCCAAACAAACCCTAGCAATAATGATTAGGACATTGATGAGGCAAAGAAGCTTTAGTTTGAAAAGCATGAAGTCTCTACATCAAACATTTGGTCCACATAAGGGAACATGTTAGATTTTGCAGGAGAAAGAAAGGGTAGAGAGAGAGAGAGAAGTGGGAGGAGTCTCCCAAAGACAGGTTTCATTCAAGCCACCTAATGGGAAAGAGAGAGATGAGGGAACTACGAGATAGCGACCCCTCCCTTATGTGCCCACACCAGACAAATCAACGCTCGTCTACACTGCATCCTGACACGAGAGGAAAAGCTTTGTTAGCCCCACACCCTCCCATAACCATAACGAAAAAGATAAAAAGAAAAACCTTATTCATTACTACTTGTAGAGAATTAGGGTTTCTTAGGATGGTGACTCTTTTGTTTTTGACTTATAATCACTCTTCCATTGCATGTGGTCTCACATGTCATTTGCTTCCCACATCAATATTTGCCTAATATCATAAATAAAGAAATAAAATTGTATCAAAAAAATTTAAAAAAAACAAATAGCACTAGATATTAGCTTTTCAATCAAAATTTTTCTGAGTCTCAATTTTGGCATATCTAGAATGTAATATTCTAAATATACTTTGAAAATTTCATATGTTACCCGTTAAACATTATAATATTCATTTGATCATATTTTTTGAAAAATAGAAATAAAAAAGAATTAAAATGTGGACAAACAAACAATTTGAACTGGTATAAAAGAATGTATATGTAGTTTATATTTTTATGCACACAAAGTCTATATATGTTAATGAATGAGAAATTTAACCTTTTCAAAATACACATAGATATATGACATGTTTGGAGAGAAAATAAATTTCAAATGTAGTGTGCATCTCTAAGAGAAAAAAGGTCAAATATAGTGATATGCATACTTAAAAACTTTTCCTGATATTGTTTTAATGAGAAGTTTTCGTAATGATGCAGGTCGGGGTGAAAACATAAATTTTCAAGATCTTAGGACGTGGGTAGCAGAACAACTTTCCAAAACAAACAAAAAATTTAAGCGAAAGGAAGCAAAGGTAGTACTTTGACAACACAAACTGCCAAAGCCACTCTCATATCTGACCAGAAACTTGTGGCCTTCCTTGTCAGCCCTCACTCTCAGATCATTCATGCCCATTACCATTGCCATGGGTCACCTCTCATTTGTATATGCTTCTCTCTTCCATCCCCTCTTTGTAGGCCCCACCCTCTCCCCTTTCTCTTAGCTACCTTCCCCTTCTCTCCCTCAATCATTTCAGCTCTCTCCTAAGAAATTAAAACCCAGCCACCGCCCTCTCTTTGTTTCTCTTCTTCATGGAGAAGAATGAAAGGGAAACTCACGACTTTATGAACGTTGAATCCTTCTCTCAGCTTCCCTTTATCCGTTCTGCCCCTATCAAAGAAAAGGGTATTTTTCGTTTGTTCGGCAAAGAATTCAGTGGTGGTCACTCAGGCTCAGCTATGGCTAGGAACGAGTCAGACTCAGCAGGGAACAACGAAGATACAACCAAGGAGAACGAGAATAGAGAGAACAGCAGAAGGTTTGAGTGTCACTACTGTTGTAGAAACTTCCCGACTTCCCAAGCTTTAGGCGGTCACCAAAACGCTCACAAAAGGGAACGCCAACATGCTAAACGAGCTCATCTTCAGTCAACAATGGTGCAAAACTCTTTATCTGATGCTGAGATTTACGGGCTCGTTAACTACAGGCTACCCTCAGCTCCAACACAAGCTACGGTGAGTTACCCTTCGTGGAACAACAATACTAGTAGTAGATTTTATGGGAACCAAAGCTCTTTTCCTCAGCCACCCATCAATGGTAGCCCACTGGGGTTATGGAGAATCCCTGCTACGGTTCAAAGAAACTCATCTAATTTCTATCCCGACCTTTCATCATCGTCATCGCAACCGTCTCCATATTTTGCTGGTGAAGAATTGAAGCCCTCGCAAGTCGTTGGTGGAGGTGGTTCAAGTTCCCAGAGCCGGTACGTTTATAAATCAAAGCCAAGAGTGCAAGACCATGTGAGTTTGGATCTGCATCTGTAATAATTAATTTCCTAATAACTTTTTATTTAACCCAGAAGAGAAACAAAATCATTGCAGTGCACGATGAGATGGTTATATATAACTCCTAGCACACCAAATCTTCACTTGTTCTCTTTTGCTTGCTTCTAACATCTTGGATTTTACTCTTTTTAGTATGATTTCTTGGTAAATGTCATTAATCTCGAAGCCATGAGTTAGCTGACAAGAAAACCTACTTCAATGAAAAAAGAAACACTTTCAATCTGATCTGCATTAGGGATTTTCATTTGGGATGGTAAATTTTCTGTCATCCTTTAATCTAAAAGATCATGTTTACAGTTGGGATCGATGTCTTCCCTATTTCTGAAACTTTCACACGTGTGAGGAATATTGATTTCGAAGGTGGCTATCAGTGAGAGAAACACATGAACAACATTGTAGCTACACACGTGTACATAAATCTATACTCTATGCTGTCCGTCTGAAAACAGGTGAAGACGTTGATAGAAAGAGAAATATCAACAGATTTAAGGTGTGGGTTTTCGTTCTGATACTGCAATAGAGAGAAAAAAAAGAGTAAACATTTAAAATTCAGTGTTTTCTTTTCTTTTTCTTTTTCCCTGACTATATATGCCTTGTTCCTTGCATGTAAAATATTCATATTTTGTTTCTTTCATGGCATTTTCAGGTGTAGGATAGCCATAGGACATTGGTCGCCAAAATTTATTACTATGTTCATTTCCTTGTGTTCTTGTAGATCCTATTTAATCAGAATATTTAAGTGAACAAAGAAACAGAGAGAATAATTTTTTTGGGGGGTGGGGGGGGGGGGGGGCGGAATATTTATTAATATGTTTGCCAATCAAACTTTAAATGATGTCTGACGATCGGCATGAATATTTGCGGTGGAACCTCCTGTCATTAGACCAGAAGCTGAAAGAACAATGGTGGCAATTTTAAGGCCACACCTTAATATATATATATATATGTTTGTGTGTAGAGAGAAACAGATGTTTGAACTGAGAGCTGCTAGTAATAAATAAATATCAAAATGAAATTGATCTCCCTGTGATTTAAAATCATATGAAATTATCATCGGATGGGACCATATACTTTTTGAAAAGCAAAAAAAGAAAAGTCAGATATGGAAGAGAAGAGGATGATTATATAGCAATGGAGGACATAACATTCTTAAATAAAGTAAACCGATGATGGATTAATTGTATGCTGCTGGAAAAGATGTAGGGGCTTAGAAGGAGATGGGTCAGTTCATCTTTTTGCCTTAAAATCTGAAAACAAATATACATTTTTTTTTCTTTTGATTTCTCAGAGCAGTGGTAGGAGGACAACAATATAATATCATCCAAGCTTTCATGGGTATTAAAAATGGTAAAACACCCAAAGCTTCCCGTTAAAAAAGGTTTTGTGTCCTTCGTTTTGTTTTGTTTTGTTTTGCAGTAAAGATCAAGGGAACAAAGGTAAATGGCAGTCAAGTCTCTGCCATCTTTATAATACCTAACCTTTTCCGTTATACCATGGCTTCTTTTTTTTTTTTTCACAGTCAAAATATTACAAGAAAGACATTGGAACCATCAAGTCAAATCAAAACAAAACAGACTGCAAAGACAGCATGTATAGAAACCATACTCCACCTATTAAAGCAACAACACCTTAAGTCAAATTAACACCTAAAAAGCAACACACACTACTCAGTTCATTCAATTGTTGCGGACATACGACATTGGAATAACCAATCCATTCCTTAATCAATAAAACTGCATATTGCAGGAAACGCCTAGCAAAACAGACTTCAAACTCTGACCAACATGTCGATGTAGCTCAACAATGGTAACAAACACCTATAGAAAGATAAAAATTGCAGTTACAGAAAGATCCTCTTGCATCAATATGAAGATATATTATATGCAATATTTTTAAAAAAGCAGACTTGAAAGGCCAATCTCTTTCCTTCACACAAAATGCTCCAACTTAAAATCTTCTAAAGCAGTCACAAACACTCCAAAACGATATGATCTCACCACCATCTTTGAACATTTCAGTCCTTTTTATTCCTACTATTGGCAGTGCATAAACCGTCTATGTTGGATCTCACCACAATGCCTTGACCATGCCCTTGCTTTTGGTCCCTATTGATGCCAAATTAGCTTCCATTTCGTTTCCTTTTTTATCAGTTTTAGAGAATACTACCTTGCCTGCTTGAATAATTTTTCAATCAATATCTGTCAGCTTTGTTTGCTTCAACCATGGTCTTAAGTCTTTTCTCGTTAACCATTAATACTCCGTCTTTGAACCCACATCGACAATGATAGCGCTAATATCTTCCATCCCATTTCAACAATTATATCCAAAGCAGTCAAACTGTTTTTGCTTCCTCTGCATCTTTAACTGCACTCGGTCCCGCGAATAACCCTCTTGCAATACCCCTCTCCCTTCTGTAAAAGTTCTTTACTCTGCACTGTATCCCCTTATGTCTTAACTTTTACATGAACCAACAACACTAGAAACTACTCTAGGCTCTTGAATTTTATCAAACATCATTCCAATCTCGCATGAAAAAAACCTTCAAAATAAGGACACTTGTGAAATCAACAACATAGAAACAATGTTCTACAAAGCCATATGAAAAGGTATAGATGCTTCACGATGGACTAGGATCTACATCTGATTTCATCTGCAGCCACTTTTGTGAGCATATCAATTCCATTCAGATTTGTTTTCGCAGCCATTGATATTTTCTTTCCCCGCACTATACTTCTTTCGATGCTTGAGAGAAAATTGTAACTTCCACGACCTTAATTCTTAGCTATTTTCCTTCCCCGCATTAAACTTCTTTCGATATTTTGTTGTTTCCTTATCCCGATCTCTCGCTTGTTGTCACATATCTAAAGTCGAAATTATCATCTACCTAAAAATCGCCTAATTAATTCCCTTGTAACTACCTCTAATTTGCTTCTCTGGATAATAACATACATCCACCTTTTCCTTTCTAATGCTCCTATTAATCAACATTATTTTTACTTTCGACCCTAATCCCCTTACGTTCCCCGAAATTATCCTCATTCCTACCCTCTCTCTCTTATTTTCAACTTGAAATTTAAAGTTGCAATTCAAAAAACATACCTTAATCGACCTATTTCTTACTTCTTCTTCCTTCGATAATCACTCTTGCAAACCTTCAATTCTCATGAGTTCATCTACACTTCATTCTCATCACCTCTCATGCTAAAACCCAATTTTTTCCCCACTTCCCAAGCCTTCTTTGCCTCTCTTAAAAACACCTTTTGTCTGTTGCTAATGTCGGAGTCTGATAAAGAAAAATTTGCAATCTTCTCTTTACTTTCGACTGCTTCCTTACCCTTTTTCTTCTTCAATGCCCGATCCCTCTTTTTTTCTCTTTAGTTGACAGTGTACAATTTTGTAATTCGCACATAGATCTAATTTTTTTGTTCAAATAGTTCTTCTTTCTTCTATTCTGAATAACTTTTAAGAGTTCCTCTTCAATATCCAGATTTAAATCCCTATTTGCTTTTTTTCCCACCTCCGTATCACACACATTCTGTAGATTTACAATTGGGCTTTCTTCCTCTTCCATTGTGTTTTTGTCCTTTTGTTTGCTACCTACTTCAATTACTAAGCCGTTTTGGAGGTCCAATCTTTCTCTATTGGGTTCATAAACAACCAGGCCCATATCGAGAACATCTTGCCTAGCCCGATCCCAACTTCTATTCTTTTCTATCTCTTCTACTGTGACTTTTCCTTTACTTCCAGACAGTAAGTTTCCAGAAATAATACTTATTTCCACCATTCTCTGACATTCTTCATCATTTTCTTCTTTCTTGAGGCTTAAATCAATTAATGCCCCTTCCATGTCGTTTGATTTTCCTTCCGACAAGAACTCCAGCCCCGTTCTAGACACCGATTCCGATTCCAAAATATCGTCTTTTTCCTCCTCTTGTCTTTCACCTTCTTTGCTAATGAAATCACTTTCTACTTTTGTCAATCCCCTTTCCCTAACTTTGATCGGGAATATTTCATCCCCAACCTCCAAACTTATCATCTCTTCAATTTGGTTATATTGGTGGATTTAGATCAACAACTCTGTTTTTTCAAAGCTTGTTGTTTTTAAAGTATATTCTCCTAATGAAACCAAACCGTATAAACCAGCTAATCTTTTAAAAGTTTCATAATTCCAACAATGCAATGGTATTACTGAGACTTCGATCCATGCCACCCTCTCATTTAGCACCATCTTCTTCAACCATGGTTCGATTTTGACAAAGAATTCTTTCAAATAACAACCATTCATTCTGTTTCAGAATGTCCATCAATTCCACAACTGAGATCTCCACTAAGAAGTATCTTGCTTGGATTCTCTTCACTATGATCTCCCCTAAATCGAATATTGCTATTCTTTCATTAAGACTATTGATCGGTGTTTTTACGACACAACAATTGTGCAAGCGTACACACATCGATGCAAGTATAGTTGATAGATAAAACTATCGGATATCGATCTCACGAGGAATGGGTTCTTGATGTCTAAATGTCAGAGCAATCAATACTGAAATTAATGTAATGTGAGTACTGATGTCAGTGCAAGATGTCAGATCTGCACACTAAAATAATCAATCAATGTCAATGCAATTAGAGTTAAACTTCAGAGATTAAATGTCAGTGTACTGAAAATAAATCCAATTGTGTTGAGTGTTGAATACTAAATATTAAAATGCATGAAATATAAAAGTGATCAAGTGTAAAGGGTAGAAATGGTTCACTGAATATTGCTAAGTTGCAACGCTAGATGCGTCGACAAGGTAAGATATAAATGAATTGTCGCTGCAATGAAGTCCCTTTGAGTTCTTAACAATAATAGCTCCCTACTTAATCTCGACTCAAATACAATCACTCCACCTCTCGGTACGAGTAACGATGTGTATCCAAGAACAAGTAACTGGTTTTTATCCCAGTCTCGAGCAGCTCTCGCCTAACCCACTTGTTAACCTAACCTGTCACCACATCTCTCGATGTCGTCGTACTACAATTTCACTTTCATGTTTAGAGCGGTTAGATCCAAGAATAAACAAATAAGTAGTGTAAAGTAAGAATCAAAATGATCTAACATCAAAAGATACTCTTGTATTTATTTAATATCATCAAAATCCATCATCGTTTAAGAAGAATTAAAGAGTACAACGAAGCTTACTATCTCTAGACTACTAGGCCTACTCCCTAATTATTCCTCTTGCTCGGCATCAAGCACCTCTCGTCAGAAGCAGTTGCAGCTTGCTTCATCAGCTCCCCGATTTGCAGCTCAAATCTCCAATTCACACAGAATTTGTATAATTTAATCCTTTAGCTCTTGATTCCTTGTTTCCTTCTTTGTTCGTCTATTTATAGCCTCTAAATATTGCAGGTTTCAGCCTTCATTCTTAGATTCAAATCTAGATTTTTGCGGCTATCAAAGTTAGTTAGAGCACAGTTGTGCACTCACGCAGATTACATGTTTTCTTCAGAAATCTACAGGTTATCGTTGGACTGCTAGGCACAATCTGATATTGTAATTGCGGCGACACCTGTGATATTCCTGCGCTAATGCTTCTGGATGTAAATTCAGCTTGAGTCTACTCATTTGAGGTTCAAATTCAATGCAACGACGTCTGTTGGTCGCAATTCCAAGTTGATCTTATGGTTGCGTTCTAGCAATATCGTCCTTCTAGGCTAAGCTCCTGCGCTGACAATATTAAGATGCAATATTTCGGCTGCTTGTGTCGACATTAGTACAAAAATAGATAAAAATAACAAAACTTTAAACTAACTACCAATGAGTTGGAAAATATGAAAACTAAGTATAAAATGCTAATGATGCATGTTAAATGAAGTACAAAAGAGACAATTTAAACACTAAATTGGGAAGAAAATTTATGTCATTTGTAATACCATCACACCCCCAAACTTGAGTTTTTACTTGTCCTCAAGTAAACAAAAATTAACAAGTAGTAATGAGAAATGTCACCTCAATTATTATTCATACAACTTGAATTCTTTAAAATCCTAATGTTTAAATTACATTCATATAATAGAATGATGCGCCGACAATTTATAGATATGAACAACTTGAACTGTTTCATCAATGTTAGTGTCATGCATTGAATCTTAACCTTCCTTGAACCATTTCAGCAATTTATTCTTCTTTTTCTTTTCTTTTTTCTTTTTCTTCTCTTTTTTTTCAAGTGACTGAAAGATGTCATTGCATTACTCTACCTTTGTTCCTGAGTAGTAACGATGGGGTGTAACAAACTCCCAAGAGGCATGTAATTGCGCCGACACACTCTTACAGTTACAGCCTTTGGCTAAATAGATTTCTCTTTTCTTTGTCCGCAGCGGAGTGTTATCCCTTAGAAGTCACAATGCACTCACATTAGAGTGTATTTTATTCAAACAATGTCACTGCACTTGGTCAGATAGTTCAATATTCAACACCAATACTATTCATTCATTACTGAAGTAATTCCAATCATTCATTCAAAAATAGCAGATTCAACATTCATTCATACTCATCCAATCTTCACATTAGCATTCAATCAATTCAAGAATTACGCATTCAATAAAAATTTGTGGCCACATTTTTAATGAAATTTTGTCAATTTTCATTACTAAAGAAACAAAATAAAAGTCAAATAAGAAGGTGTAGTTGCATTTCCAAGTCACCTTAGCTTCCCCCTCAAACTTAATGTCTGCATTGTCCCCAATGCACTAACAATAATTATACAAAATTTATGGAAATGCAGTTACAATGTACTAAACTAAATTTAATGCAATGACAATTAAAATGTAAGCATAAAAAAATGCAAGAAAGTTAACTAAAAGGATTGTACCAAATTATTCAGTAGCAGCCGATGCAAAGGTTGTTCTGGTTTTCTTCTTCTTCTTTTTCGGGCGCTCCTCCTCATCATGGTTTTTCTTCTTTTTCTTGTCCTTATGCCTCTTTCGCTTCTTGTCCTTTGAACAACCGGCTCGATAGATTGTTCTCCCTCGACAGGTTGGGTAACGACCTCATCAATTGTCACCTCTGATGGGTGGATCTCAGTGAGTGGTGCTATGTAAGGCAAAATAGCTAGAGGATTCAGTTCCTTTATTTCGCCAGTGACAACCTCAGCCTGACTCGCAGTAGGTCGAGTCTTTTCTGAGTTGGATTCCCTCACAACTTCCTCAACGATCATTGCTGGGGCATCATGTTCCTTCTCCCCCTGCACCTCGGCAGGTTCAATTTCTTCCTTCTCTTGATCACCTCCCTGATTGGCTTCCTCTTCCATATGTTGCTCAAGTTCAGTTGGGCTAGTGTCTGCGCATCCGACTGCGTCGACATCTTCTTCTGCAACAGCTGCTCTCTCAGCCATATTTGCACCTAAACTGTTGGAGAATTCATCCTCGAACAGATCAGTGATATTGCGATAGAATTCCTCAACATTTGAATGCCCTTTATTGTCTTCATCGTCAAATATGTGAATTCTTATTGGTATTTGAGTAGGCTTACCATCAGTAGTAGACTGGTCAAATGAGGAGTGGTGCATAGGATGGAAAATATCAGGGAATGCTGAAATCTGGCAGTGGTCTGGTGCTAATGTGACGCAATGCAGCGATAATGGCTTCGTTCCAAGCTTTTGTGTATGCATAAAATATATGCTACCTGTAATCCAAATCGTCTAATACGCTCATGAGGCGGACTGTACACGTATCAATACGGTCAAGATAGATTTTCGAACTAGCTAGTCTTCTCAATACTTGTGGATCTATGGGCGCATTGGTCTGTTCTTCTTTCTTTTTCCCTTTTCCCTTGTCTTTCTTTTTCGAAGCTTCCTTGGCCATAGGCTTGCTCTTTGTCCACTAAATTGGCATAAAATTCTTGAACTAGAGTAGGGGAATAGCCAGATAGATGGTTGCAGAAATATTCCCACCCTAAGTGATTGATAGAGCGGTGGACTTATTTTCGAGGGTCAAGTACGGTGAAACCTGGAGGCCCTGTTCAGGATGGATATTACGTTTGAGCATGATATTATGGTATTTGTCTTTAGCCGCAGTCATTAGAAACAAGACCATGCCTATGGATGAAGGCAGTGGTGTCGTGGACGGAATCTCAATAAGGGTAGTTAGAGTGTTTTTGGAGGAAGGTTTAGGAGTATTCTTAGAAGCACGGGTCTTACCTATGGTGAGAATAAAAAGGAATAAAGAAACATTGCAGAGGGATTTTACTTTGAAATAAGAAAAGGAAATCTGCAGATAGTGAGGGAGATTAGTTGCAGTAACAATGGCGATTGTGAAGAGGAAGATAACTGCAATGGGGGACTTTATAACCTAAGTGTAATGAGTGAAAAAAACATGGGGAATCATTGTATCTGCAGCCATTAATTGCCAGGTTGCAGATCGTACCGTTTTGTTTTAAACTAATGATTGGGATGATAAAAAATCAATCGGCACGATTCTTGCTGAAAAAGTAACATTGACTCATCATCGAATGCGTCGATAATCTGTGCTTTAATACGTCGACAAAAAGATTATTTTTATTTCTGCTAAGCATCTAAAACAACATAACAAAAAGTGAAAAAAACTAAGTAAATAAATATATGAATCGACATTATTTAAATGTCACTAGATTAACGGTTTTGTCTGGTTCTTGAACATCTGGGCTCACATAGTGTTTAAGACGCTGGCCATTCACTTTGAATTGTTGTCCATCCTGTAAGTTTTCGATTGTCATCGCACCACTTTGAAATGCTTCGACAACCTTAAATGGACTTGATTGAAATTTCCCTGGATGTAATTTTAAACGTGAATTAAATAAAAGTACCAATTGACCAGGAAGAAATTGTCGACGCAAGATGATATTGTCATGCCATTTCTTTGTCTTTTCCTTGTATATCGCAACATTTCATAAACATATCGCAACATTTTCATAAGCATGGTGTCGAATTTCTTCAAATTCTGTGATGTCCAACAGCCTTTTCTTTACAGCAGCATCATAATCTAAATTTACCTGCTTAATTGCCCACATGGCCTTATGTTCAAGTTCGAAAGGCAAGTGGCAAGATTTTCTGAAAACTAGATGATATGGCGACATCCCTAATGGGGTTTTGTAAGAGATGCGAAGTGCCCACAATGCATCATGTAGCTGCGCTGACCAATCTTTCCTAGATGGATTAACCACCTTCTCAAGTATAACTTTAATTTGACGATTGGATACTTCGGCTTGACAATTAGTTTGTGGGTGATATGTGGTAGCATACGATGCTTCACACCATATATTTTTAATGTAGTCTCCACTTGGTTATTGTAGAAATGAGTGCCTTGGTCACTTATCAATGCTCTCGGTGTTCCAAACCTTGTGAGGATGTATGTATGAAAGAATTTCAACACTTTTCGAGCATCATCTCTTGGCACCGCAATAGCTTCAATCCACTTTGAGACGTAGTCAACAGCTACTAAGATATACATATTTCCAAAAGAGTTTGGAAATGGCCTCATAAAGTCGAAACCCTATACGTCAAAGAGTTCTACCTCCATGATAGGTTGTTGGAGCTTCTCGTTACGTCGAGTTATAGAACCAGTGCGTTGATAACGATCACATTGTTGCGCAAAGTTGTTGGCGTCTCGAAACAAATTGAGCCAATAGAATCTTGACTGGAGGACCTTTGCAACAGTCCTTGTGCCACCAAAATGGCCTCCATAAGGAGCGTTATGGCAGTGTCGCAGGATTGAAATAATTTCTTCTTCGGGTACACAAAGGCGAATTATATTGTCGGTGCATACCTTGAATAGGTATGGCTCGTTCCAATGGTATTTAGCAGCAACGCGTATGAACCTACTTTTCTTGTGACCAGTTACACTTATAGATAGCTTTCCACACACAAGGTAGTTGATGATATCGGCATACCATAGCGATGTGTCGACAGTGAATAATTGCTTGTCAAGAAATGTTTCGACAATCTGGGTCTTTTGTCCAATTTCACTCCCACTTTCCAGTCGAGATAAATGGTCAGCTACTTGATTCTCAGATCCCTTCCTATCTTTGATTTCAACATCAAATTCTTGGAGGAGTAGGAACCATCTAATGAGTCTAGGTTTGGCGTCTTTTTTGTTGAAAAGGTATCTCAATGTTGAGTGATCCGTGTAAACTGTAGTCTTTGCGCCGACAAGGTAAGAACGAAACTTGTCAAAGGCGAAGACCACTGCTAGTAACTCTTTTTCAGTTGTGGTGTAATTAACATGCGTTTCAGTTAGTATTTTGCTAGCATAATAAATAGAATGAAATACCTTATCTTTTCTTTGGCCTAGGATAGCTCCGACACCAAAGTCACTAGCATAGCACATTAGTTCGAATGGTTATGTCCAGTCTGGTGCTAGACAATAGGAGCTTGTATCAGCTTTTTCTTTATTGATGTGAATGCGTTTAGACATGCATCGTCAAACACAAACTTTTTATTCTACTCTAACAATGAGCATAAGGGTTTAGCTATCTTGGAAAAATCTTTGATAAATCGTCTATAGAAACTAGCGTGTGTAAGAAAGCTTCTTATTGCTTTGACAGTGGTAGGTGGTGGTAATTTTTCTATGATTTTGACCTTTTCTTTATCGACCTCAATGCCTTGACAAGAAATACGATGGCCAAGAACAATTCCTTCAGTTGCCATAAAATGGCATTTTTCCCAATTCAGAACCAGATTTGTTTCCTCGCATCTTTTTAAAACTCTTGCCATTGGTCAAAACTCTGTCCATAAACCAAAAAATCATCCATAAATACCTCGAGTGAGTCCTCAATCATATCCAAGAATATCGTTATCATACACCTCTGAAATGTTGTTGGCATATTACACAACCCAAATGGCAATCGTTGGAAGGCAAAGGTTCCAAAAGGACACGTGAATGTGGTCTTTGATTGATCTTTCGACGCAATAGCTATTTGGTTATATCCAGAATATCCATCCAGGAAGCAATAATAGGCTTTAACAGCTAGTCTATCTAACATTTGATCGATGAAATGGAGTGGAAAATAGTCCTTCTTTGTGGTCGCATTCAGTCGTCGGTAGTCCATGCACACTTGCCATCCAGTTGCGATGCGAGTAGGGATTAACTCGTTCTTATCATTGGTCACAATCGTGAAACCACTCTTTTTAGGCACACATTGAACGAGGCTTACCTAGTTACTATTAGAAATAGGGTATATAATGCCCACATCTAACCATTTGATAATTTCTTTCGTTACCACTTCTTTCATTTTCTCATTGAGTCATTGTTGTTGTTCAATTAATTGATTCCCTTCATCTTCTAATCGTATCTTATGCATGCAGAAAGAAGGACTGATGCCTCTGATGTCTGCGATGCTCTAGGCTATGGCTTTCTTGTGGTCTTTCAGGATTGCGATAAGCTTCTCTTCTTGTGTTGCATTGAGGGATGCGTTGACAATGATAGGCAGTGTTTTATTGTCATCAAAGAAAACATATTTCAAATGTGTCGGTAATGGTTTTAACTCCAAGGTTGGAGCTTGCTCAATAGGCAGTTTAAATATTGGGATCGTCCTGTTGGACAAATCTAGAGATTCCATCTGGCAATTTCTACGCATTTCACAATTATTTACCTCCTCTTTGTTAAGACAATCAGCTAGGATAACATCGATAGATGTCGCCGCATCATCCTCAAACAATGTTGAACTCCTTGCATGAAATTCTTCTAAAATCATCTCGTCTAACACGTCAATGTGGTGACATTATTCTTTAGGTCCAGGCGGTGATGCTTCAAACACATTGAAGGTTACTTGATCATCATTATGACACATCACTAGTTCTCTTTTGAACACGTCAATAAGTGTTCGTCCCGTAGCTAGAAATGGCCTTCCTAAAATAATAAGTACCTCATTATCTGCTTCGCAGTCTAGGATGATAAAATCAGCAGGGAACACCAGCTTATCAACTTGAACAAGAACATCTTTTATTTGTCTTCCGGTTGTGCGAGAGATCTATCTGCTAGTTGCAATGTCACCGTAGTGGGCTTCATCGAACCTATTCCAAATTTATTAAAAGTAGACAAAGACATTAGGTTAATACTAGCTCCTAAATCACATAATGCTTTACCTAAGTAATGATTTCCTACGGAGCATGGGATTGTGAAGCTGCCAGGATCTTTTATCTTGGTTGGCAACTTGTTAGCTCTGCACCCCTCTGTGAGCGTAATCGTCTCGATGTCGGATATCTTCTTCTGTGATAAAAGCTCCTTCATGTATTTCCCATAACTGGGTATCTGCACAAGAGCATCTATTAGAGGTATATTAATGTGCAATTGTTTCAAAGTAGAAACAAACTTTTGATACTAACTTTTGATACTCCTTATCATGGACTTTTTCTTTGAAACTTTGTGGAAATGGAAAAGGTATGGTTGTAATATGTGGTTGTGGATAACTCTGTTGCTTCAACAGTGATGGTTGTGTTGACAACTTATCTGGGCAATCAGTCAGCACAGATGGTACTATAGTTTGTTTTTCAGCATTGTTTTGTGCTTGACCTCCTTCAGTTATAACCTTTTCTTGTTGCTGTGAGGTGGATGCTTCGACATGGTCTTGATCAGAATTGCTTAATCCTCCGTCTGTTTCCCACTTCTTAGCGTTATTGCTTTGTAGTGCTCCTTCCACCTTTGCATTGGATTTTCATATCACTAGGCAGAGTACTCAGTGAGCTAGTGCTAAGATTAGAGGCCAACCGTCAAGTTGATCTTCCAATGCTCGTATAGAAGAAGAATTAGCTTGCACTATCGCTTCGATTCGTGTGATATGCTCACGCATCAATGCTTCAAGAGTAGTCATAGTATCTACCTTAGGTTGAGCAAATTGCTGCTTTTGATGCTGATGATGTTGTCATTGCATTTGTGGTAGTATAGATGATTGTGGCTGCAATTGCGATTGTGGTTGTATTTGACTATGTGACTACATTGGTTCAGTACGGGAATTTACTTGTGAATTCTGATGGTAGTTTTGCGATTGGCTGTTGTTGTAACCTCATTGTCTATGACTTCGTTGGTTTGAAGAATTTTTATATCTATATGTGAATGTATTTTGATTTCCCCAAGGTTGTTACGATCGATTATTATAGGAGTTACCAAATGAACCCCCTCAGATGTTGTTAACATAGTATACATTTTCTGCATGTTGTGGGCAGTCTTCATAGCTGTGGTTGTCGTCACAAATTTCACAGGAAAATATCGGCGCATCCAATTTCTGGGCTACTTGTATAGGAGCAACATCGCTTGTTCCTTTCATATTCTTTATGATATTGGCCAGTGAGGATACTTGCGCTGACAATGCAGAAATATCATCTAATTCAAGAACTCCAAGGTTAGTTTTTACCTGTGTAGAATGAAAGATTGGATATTGGTAATTGTTCTAGGAAATCCTCTCCAGAATTCGAACAGCTTCATCATATGTGCAATCCAACAATGGACCATTTGCAGATATGTCGACAAGATTTCTTGTCTGAGCATTTAAACCATTATAAAAAATCTCAATCTGGGTCTCTTGTTGAATTTCATTCATTGGGCAACATCGAAACAATGTTTTATAACGCTCCCAAGTTGTATGTAAATTCTCATCATCCAACTGATGATATGCAGTAATGTCATTTCGCAACCTTGCATTCATTATCGATGGATTGAAACGCAAAACAAACTTCATTGCTAATGCATTCCAAGATGTGATAGATCTTGCCGGCAATCCTAAAAACCATGTTCGTGCTTTTCCCTACAATGAGTAAGGAAATAATTGCATTTTCCAGGCATCATCAGGGACACCATGTTGGCTAAAGGATGCACAAATAAGCAAAAATGATTTTAGGTGTTCTCGTGCGTCTTCATGTGAAAAACCTGAATGCTGCCCATTTGAGTTGAGCATCTGAAACATTACTGGTTTCAATACAAAATTACTAGCCTAGATAGCCGGTCTCACAACCCCTGGTTGTAGATCATCGAGTATAGGTACAACAAAATCTCTTATTGTCCTATTCTGTTCAACTTGCAGTGGTGGTGGTGGATTATTATTTTCTGCTTATGGCAGCACTGGCGAAATTTCAATTTGTGGCAGCACTGGTGGTAATTGTTATTGTTTCCAACCATTCTTCTTTGTTCTTACCTTCTCCTCCTCAATGTCCTGTCAAGTTCAGGATCAAAACTAACAATATTGTTAGGATTTCTCCTTGTGGACATGCAATGTCTTCAAAAACTAGAAAATACAATAACAGAAAAATAAACACTTTAGTAAAAGTTAAAAATTAAATAATATTAATTGCAACACATAAGTAAACATCAAACAAACGCCAAATTCCCCGGCAACGACGTCAAAACTTGATCGGTGTTTTTACGACACAATAATTGTGCAATTGTACACACGTCGATGCAAGTATAGTTGATAGATAAAACTATCAGTTATCGATCCCACGAGAATGGGTTCTTGATGTCTAAATGTCGGAGCAATCAATACTGAAATTAATGTAATGTGAGTATTGATGTCACTGCAAGATGTCAGATCTGCACTCTAAAATAATCAATCAATGTCAATGTAATTAGAGTTAAACTTTAGAGATTAAATGTCAGTGTACTAAAAATAAATCCAATTGTGTTGAGTGTTGAATACTAAATATTAAAATGCATGAAATATAAAAGTGATCAAGTGTAAAGGGTAGAAATGGTTCACTGAATATTGCTAAGTTGCAACGCTAGATGCGTCGACAAGGTAAGATATAAATGAATTCTCACTGCAATGAAGTCCCTTTGAGTTCTTACCAATAACAGCTCCCTACTTAATCCCGACTCAAATACAATCGCTCCACTTCTCGATGCGAGTAACGATGTGTTACCAAGAACAAGTAACTGGTTTTTATCCTAGTCTCGAGCAGTTCTCGCCTAACCCACTTGTTAACCTAACCTGTCACCGCATCTCTCAATGTCAGAGTACTGCAATTTCACTTTCGTGTTTAGAGCGGTTAGATCCAAGAATAAACAAATAAGTAGTGTAAAGTAAGAATCAAAATGACCTAACATCAAAAGATACTCTCCTATTCATTTAATATCATCAAAATCATCATCTTTTAAGAAGAATTAAAGAGTACAACGAAGCTTACTATCTCTAGACTGCTAGGCCTACTCCCTAATTTTTCCTCTTGCTCGGCATCAAGCACCTCTCGTCAGAAGCAATTACAGACTTGCTTCATCAGCTCCCCGATTCCCTGCTCAAATCTCTAATTCACGCAGAATTTATAGAATTTAATCCCTTAGCTCTTGATTCCTTGTTTCCTTCTTTGTTTGTCTATTTATAGCCTCTAAATATTACAGGTTTCTACCTTCATTCTTAGATTCAGGTCTAGATTTTTGTAGCTGTCAAAGTTAGTTAGAGTACAACTGTGCACTCACGCAGATTACATGTTTTCTTCAGAGATTTGTAGGTTGTCGCTGTACTGCTAGGCGCAATCTAATATTGTAATTACGGTGACACCTGTGATATTCCTGTGCTGGTGCTTCCAGATGTAAATTCAGCTCGAGTCTACTCATTTGAGGTTCAAATTCAATGCGACGACATCTCTTGGTCACAATTCCAAGCTGATCTTGTGGCTGCGTTCTAGCAATATCGTCCTTCTAGGCTAAGCTCATGCGCTGACAATATTAAGACGCAATATTTCGGCTGCTTGCGTCGGCATTAGTACAAAAATAGATAAAAATAACAAAACTTTAAACTTACTATCAATGAGTTGGAAAATATGAAAACTAAGTATAAAATGCTAATGATGCATGCTAAATGAAGTACAAAAGAGACAATTTAAACACTAAATTGGAAAGAAAATCTATGTCATTTGTAATACCATCAACTGTTCACAAACCAGACATTGTTGAAGCTTCCACAATTGCTCATTGTCCACATAACCTTTCACCACTTTGTCTGCTATTTTCTCCTTTCTATACCTCTCCTCCCTGATTCTATGTTCATTCTTTCCTTCCTCGGAATCCTCTCTTCCTTCCTCGCCATTGATCATTTCTATCATCTCTCGATCCTCCTCATCCTACTTAACTTCCTTATTCAATTTTTTTCTCTCCACTTCAAACACTTTTCTCCATATTTTTCTTCTACCTTTAAATGTAGCCATCTTAACCCATATCCTATTCCCCATTATAACAAACCCATTTAGCCTCAATATCACCCTTTGACCATCTCTCACATTATCAAATCTCACAAAACCAAACTTTCTTCCCTTCTTGCTTCTCTTCCCTAGAATGAAAGAATCAATAACATTTCCATGATATCGAAATAGAGCCCATAAACCTTTCCAATGCATTGTCTCCGGTAGATTGTAAACGAATAACGTCACCTGAGTTGTCGCCATGGCTGTTTTTCTAACGAAGATATTCTCCCTTGGAATATTTTCCTTTCAGGATAAGTCAAACTCCTTAGTCAAAAATCCATGGCTGCCTTTTATGCCTACGATTAAGAGAGATAAAGGGAGTTAGGTAATAGGTAGGTTAGTTTTTATGGGTGAATCCAGTGAGAAAATTGCTTTAGAGTTTGAAGATCCTTATCAAAGGAAACTGATAGGGGAAAACAAGAAAGGGAGTTTCCTTGGCTGTTAATGTAAAACAATGATAGTAAGCAACAACATCCTACCTGAGATAATTATCGAACTAATACGTTATACATATAGATATTTTTTAAGTTTAAATTACATATTCCAGAGGCTAAATAAGGCCAATAGGTAATAACTTTAGGTAATTTTTAAAATTAATTATGGAAATAGCCCGATTTTGATGGAAAGCTCGTTTAGCTGGACGCGCTTTCCGTTTCTCTCTCCAGAGTTTTGACTTTTTATTTTGTTAGGGTTAGTGTTTTTATTTTGTTAAAGTTAGAGTTTAGGATTTTTTAGGATTTAAGATTTCGGGTTATCGACTGAAACGATGAAAGTTCTTAGGAGTTTTGAGGGGTCGGGGATGATAACGCGCCTTAGAACACATACTTTTCGTATGTCATGGCGAGATAGGGCCATCACCTGAGAAACCCTTCATGGGGAAGTCAAATTATAGGGGTAACAGTGCTCGATACGATTAAGGGTCAAAGTTCAGGTGGAGATCCCAATCGATGGCTGTTGCGACTATAACTTATGCACAAACTGTGCACGTATACACGTTGATCAAGTAATAAAGTGATAAGTGAGTTATCATTCTCTACAGGGATTTGAACTAATAATTTGATCTAATTAATTTATTGTCATGGCAAAAGAATAATGTCATGGTATAGTTAATGAATGTTAATGTCATGTCATAAAAATAATGTCAGGGGCAAAATTTAGTAAATATTATGCTATGGCAAAGTAATATATATATATATACTGAAAAATAAAGGATAAAATAGCTGCTTGTTGAAGTACGAGAAAATAAATGATAAAATATAAATGCAAAAAAATAAATGGTAAACAGTAAATGAGATGAGATGAACAGCAGTGGAAGTGTTGGCAAGATATCAAGGGGAGACAACAATGAATAATAAGCCTGAATGTATTCAGAGTATATTCTTATATCCTAAAATGTCATAGCAAACTCTAACACTTATACTGCTCTATCACGCAATTCTCATGACAATGATAAGAAACATTCAAACTCCCATCGTATCAATGTGAAGTGCATTGTGAAATGTTCACTTGAATAAACAATAAAATATCATATTAACCATAAACCATTCATCAAAATATAGTAAAATATTATCCAAATAAATCCAAAAAATATCATTCTCAACCGTCTCAACAAACTCAATCAAATAAAACTAAGAACCAAAGATGAACACAGAAGCTACTGTCACCAGCCTCCTCCTTCTCAGGCGCTCAGGCTAGATTTTGAGGGTAAAGCATTTTCTTCCTTGAGCTTAACTCTTCAATGGAGTCGCTAGCTTTTATCCTTGCTTGCCTCGATGGAATGATGAAAATATATAAACATTTTCATGCCCTTTTTAACTCAAATTCATGCAAATTCTTAGTAATTAATGTCAAAAAATACATTTTAATTATAAAATAATTAATTTTTACTTAATTTGTCAACATATTGATTTTTAATTATTTTTATAAATATTAAGCATGAATTTGATGATTTTTTGACAGTTTTGCACAATTGGTGAAAATAGGCTCGGCAGACACTGTAAAAGGTCTAAACCGTTGAAAGAATTTTTACATCAAGTAAACTAAGAGCTAAGGAGATCAATTTTCCAAAACAATGTCGGTCCAATATTGAGCATAATTGTACTTTATAATTATATTTTTAATTCAATTAAATTGGGTTAAAAATAAATTACAAAGCTTGAAGCAAAGTGGCCTGATGTGCATGCAATTGAGGACTGATCCACCAAGGATTGGACAAGCCCAATGCCGTCCATGAGAGCTGACCCAATCAAATTTTAGCTGATTTTTCATCCTTGCAAATCAGCCCTCAAAGTCTTTTTAAATCTCATTCAAACCCCTCCACTTTTGGTGCTTTTATAGATTTGCCCCAAGCCAATTTAAGCAAAGTTTGAACTAGTCAAACTTGCTCCAAGGGTGGCCGGCCATGGGAATTGAGTGGCTGATATTTTCTTGCTAAAAATAGCCCTTAACTCCCACCTATAAAAACCCTCATAAGCTTCTCATTTTACTCGCCAATTCACAAACCATTCTCTTCTTTCTCTTGTTTTCTCTCTAAGCCTTCCCATTTCTCTTTCCTTTCTTCCTTTGTCGATTTTCCCCTATTGAGAAAGAGTGTTCTTCAGGCTTGGAAATAGCCTCATTGAGTGTTCATTAGAGACCTCAATCTGAGAAGAATCGAGCAGAACGATGAAGAACGCGATAGTTGTTCTTGAGAAATTTCTAGATTTGATTCTTAATCGCTTTTCTCTCTTTTAAATTCTTGCTTGTATTGCGATGAATACTATTATTATGACTATTATTTATTTAATTGAGATGACTTAATTTTATGAAGTGTTGGGTTGATTGTGTTGATTGCTTGATTTATTTTTAATCATGTTTATGTTGTTATAAACCCTTATTATTCTGTTTAATTAAATAATATATTGTTATGTTATATTTCATTACCCTTGTGATATAATTAATCAATTAATCATTTAAGCAGATTGAAATTGTGATTAATGGACACACCATTTAATTTGTGCATGTTCAATCTTCTAAGGGAGTTGAAGGTTAGATTTAGCGACGGTATTAAACAATACATTAGCCTTGCATAACTTATAGGATTTTTGAGATTAAATTGTTTCAATATAGAGATATGTTGTTACTTCACTTGATCCTTTACTTGCTTATGAATGTTAATTAGTAAGTTGAATTGGCATAGGTATATGTACAAGAGATTATTTGACTTTCATAAAGTTTATATGTGCATTAACACATTTACTTATTAAAATTGGTTTAGTCGGTTGAATTGGCATAGAGATATGTTCAAGAGATGAATGAATTTTAGTGAGTAGTGTTATTCATAAGTTAGCAGAGTACCGGAAGTTGTGAATTTATTTAATAACAAGCATGACATTATTTAGATTTAATTAAGTAATTAAAGCAATTAACCTAACATATTTATGTCATATTGATTAAAGTTTAGAAATCGTGCATTGGAATTAATTTTAATTTTTATTTTTATTTTTTTAACTTAGATTAATTTAGTTTATATTTGAGCATAGGAATGTCACATTTGAGTGCCGGAGTAATCCTGGCTAAAACATTTAATCAAAACCCTTATTCGATTATATTAACTTTTAACTCGTAGCCTTATATAATATTTCATATAAATTAAACAAGTTTCCCACTTTTCATTTAGTCATTTTTATTTTTATTTACATATCTTTTGTTTTTAATTTAATTTTTAAATTTAATTTTTTTATTCTATAGGTTCTTTTAGAAGCAGCCCACGAGTTTATTGAGGAGATGTCACTGAATAATTTTCAGTGGTAAGTCATGATAACAAAACCGATGAAAGCAACCGGTGTTTTTAATATGGAAGTAGTTGCTATGTTGGCAAGTTAAGTGGAATTACTGAATAAAAAAATTGATGGTTTGAATTTTTCTACGCCGGTAAACCCGGTGATGCAATGTGATGCGAATGGAACGAGGATGCTTAATTCAGAATATTTACCCTTCAAGTCTAACATGGAGCATGAGCAAGTCGACTTTTTAGGTAATAATTCCAGACCTCAAAATAACCCCTATAGCAATACTTATAATGCAGGATGGAGGAATCATCTAAATTTTTCTTGGGGTGGTTAAGGAAATCAATGGTCACAACCCCCTCCAGTTTTTCAGCAAGAGTAGAAATCGAACCTTGAAGAGATGCTTGTTAAATTTATTTTGGTTTCTAAAACTACACCGGCTTTCTAGCAACCTTATCAACAAGAGCAGAAATCGAACCTTGAAGAGATACTTGCTAAAATTTTTTCGGTTTCTGAAACTAGATTTCAAAATAATGAGACAACTTTTAAAAATCAGCAAGCATCAATTCATGGCCTTGAGAATCATATTAGACAACTTGCTAAACTAGTTTTGGAAAGACCATAAGGTAGCCTTCCTAGTAACACTGAAACTAGCCCAAAAGAGCAAGTCCATGCAATCACTGTTCAAAGCGTGGAAGGGTTGGTCGAGCCTGAACAAAAGTCGAAGCTAGAAGCTATTGTGAAAAATAATGAGGTTAAGGAAAGCAAGAAAGAGCATAAGTCGATGCTTAGAGAATATAAACTTCGAATTCCATATCCAGAAGCATTGAAGAGAGACCACAGAAAAGAAAAATATGGTAAATTTCTTGAGCTCTTAAAAAAATTGGATATTAACTTACCTTTTGTTGAAGCTCTTTCGCAGATGCCGAAGTATGTAAAATTCTTAAAGAAGCTGTAAATAAATAAGAGGAAGTTAGATGACTTGTCAACAGTGGAGCTTAATGTAGTTTGCTCGGCCATTCTCCAAAACAAACAACCCAACAAACTTAAAGGTCTAGGGAGTTTTACTATTCCTTGTCTCATTGGTAGTTTACATGTTGATAGAGCTTTGGCTGATTTGGGTGCTAGTATAAATGTTATGTCTTATAAAATGTTCAAAGAACTTGGTCTTGGGGAACCTAAACCCACTAGGATGAGTATTCAACTAGCTAATAGATCAATTAGATATCCTAGGGGTATTATTGAGGATGTACTGGTAAAAGTGGATAAATCTGTATTCCCCGCTGATTTTGTTGTATTAGACATGGATGAGGATATTGAGGTACCTATGATCTTAGGTCGATCCTTTTTAGCCATTGCTAGAGCTATATTGATGTGGGTATTGGTGAACTTGTGCTTCGTGTAGGTGATGAAAAGATTACTCTTAAAGCACATGATTTTGTTAGAATCTTGAATGAGTATAATGATGATAATTGTTCTGTTAATGTTAGTAACCATGTGACTCAACATTTTTTTGTAGGAAATCACTAATGAAAACATGATGGAGTCAATTTTGATTCAAAGTGATAGAACTCAAGTGGTAAATGAAGATCGAATGTTGCAACTCAAGGAATTAGATGAATGGCGAACGAAGTTTGACGAAAAACCAAGGAAACCCAAGGAAGAATCAATGCAAAACCATGAAGTGCATGTGAAGAGGATGAACATATTTAAAGTGGGAGACAAAGTGTTATTAGACAAATAAGATCCACGAATTTTTCCTTCAGAATTCAAGTCAAGAGGGTCCGATCCTTTTGTGGTAAAAACCATTTTCTCTTATGGTATAATTGAGGTAACACATGCTGATTACGTCACATTCAAGGTAAACAATCAACATCTCAAATTTATTGTGTTGGTAATATTGATAACGAGAGAGAGGAACTTCGGTTTCAAGATCCGCCATAACTATGAGCTTAAACAGGTAAGTCAAGCTTTGACTTTAAACAAGCGCTTATTGGGAGGCAACCCGAGTGTTTCTATTTTTAATTATTTATTTTACTTTCATGTTATTTTTTAAAAAAATAAAAAAATTCAAAAAAGTTGAAAAGAATTGAAAAATTCAAAAAAAATTAGTACATTTATTTTCATTTTCATTTTTTCGTTTTCTTTTTCTTTTTCATTTTTCATTTTTCATTTTTCATTTTCATTTTCATTTTCATTTCATTTTCATTTTCATTTTCATTTTCGTTTTTTATTTTATTTTTTTTATTTTTATTTTTAGTTTTAGTTTTAGTTTTATTAACTATTTTTATTCTATGGTTGTTGTTTTTAGTTGTTATCTCCCTCTCTTTGTCTATTTTCTTATTAGTTTGCTTGGAAAATTGCACTTCCTTTAGACTTGCTACATTCTCAATTTTTTCCAATTCCGATAAAATCATCCTTATTCAGGAAAGTTTTAATTTCTTTCCTCCTTATGATATTGTGCTTATTCTACTTATATCTGTTTGTACATTGAGGACAATGTACATCTTAAGTGTGGGGAGGTTGATTGTGTGTAATTGTGATAAAATCTCTGAATTATTTATTTTGTTTAAGTAATTTTCTCATACCCCATTAGATTGAATTTTTTCTATTTGGAATTTTTATTGATTTTGTTTTGGGATTGAGTTGTGAATCTTTTTTGTATCGAGTTTAATCTTTAAGATATGAGAGAGTCAAGCATGATAAGTTGTCTTCAGAATTAAATATTTTAGGTTGTCTCCTTGAATTGAATTATTATTTTCAAATTTTGAAATTGTATGTTTGACATTAAAACCATAATTTTTGTGAGCTTTTGAGCCTATAGAGCATACATTTTTTTTCGTGCTCATGTTCCTTTTGGTTGTGTTTATGTCAACTTGATTTGTTATTCTAGAACTTGCTTTGATTATGTATGTTGAGACCACATTATTAATTTGATATGTTGAGATGATAGAGGCACTTAGGATTTAACCCCTTTGCTTTTAAAAAGCTTACCTAATAAATTAACCCTTAGTGAACCCTATTGAGCCTAACATCGGTTTATTCATTAAACCCATAATATTAACCCATGATCCATATATACGTGGTATATTTGCCCTTTTATTGACTCCCTTTTTTTCGAGATTTGATTTGGTTAAGTTGCCTAACTATGTTTCACTATCTGAATTGCTGAATTTTATTATTTAGAAAAAAAAGAAAAAAAGTCAAAAAAATTGAAAAAAATTGAAAAAAAGAAGAAGAAAAAGATAAAATTGTGTTTAAGCTATAGTTTCATATACCGTTGAAAAGCTCTTGTTTATTATTTATTATTCGTGTTGATTCACTTTCTTTTAATTTAGCAAGTAATTTTATTTTTAGTTTGGTAACTTGTCAACTTGATCTCGATTTTAACCAATTCTTCTAGCCTTTTCCATACCCTTAACCTTGGCCCCATTATAACCTTGTAAAGACCTCTTGATTGGTGTGCCATGTCATTTTATAGTGGTGGAGCTTTGATTTTCAAGCAAACCTATGGTAATAACATTTCATTTTTTACTATTGAGTGCTTATTTCATGAACCTTAAATACTTTGAGTGCTTCATGAATCTTTAGTGAGGATGTCAATTCTTGTTGATTTTGAATTTAAGGTAATTATTTAGATAAGGGGAGACACCTATATTTTTGTGCTAAAAAATTTTGTAGCTTAGATTGCTTGAATCTTTAATGTTCTTTTAGATAAATTTCCAATGCATGATTGTTTGCAATTTATCCTGAAACATTATTGATGAAAATGAAGAATTAAGAAAGTTAACTTGAATGTGGGTTGAGAATTTTGCTTGAGGACAAGCAAACGTTTAAGTGTGGGGATATTTGATAAGTGTCAAAAGTAACATATTTTAGCCTCATTTTTAATGCGTTTTTGGATGATTAGTTGGTTTAAAATAATAAATTTTATGTTCATAATCCTTTAAATTCATGTTTCTATACTTAAAAAAGCATTTGAGATCGAAAGGAACGAAAAACAAGTGAAAACCATACAAAAAGAGTAGATTTTAGGAGCCACGCGGGCTGGACACATGGCCATGGACTAAATCGAAGATAAAAAGGAAAATTTTGGGCAAAAAGCATGAATGTGGAAGAGTTGGGAAGAGATTTATTGGACATGAGATTTTATTTAAATTTAAACTCTATTTTTTAGGATTATTATTATATTGTTTATATTTAATTTTAATTTATCATTTAGGCTTTATAATTTAGAGTTTAATTTGGATCTAATTAGGGAATTATTGTTTAAATTTAATTCTAATTATCTTTTTAGAATTTAATTTGGATCCAACTAGAGATTTTCATGTATTATAAATAGGGGATGGAGTGATATGAATGAGGCATTCCTAATTTTCTGTAAAATCCTCCATTCCCCAAACCTAGCCGTCAGAGATTATTTAAGAAAATAACTGGGAAAACACCATTGAAGTCGTCTTTGAAGCATATTTCTACCAAGATTGAAGACCTCTTTTTAATTTCTTTTGATTTTATTATGAGTTTTTCTTCGTCTTACGGTTATATTATCTTTGGGATGTTTTTATTCGATAGCATGAAATAATTTTCCAAATACCTAGGGGAGATGAACCCTACGATGAATTCTTTCATTTGATTTCTGATTTTACGCAATAAATACTTAGATTTTGTTCTCAATTGTGTGAGCTTAATTCTTGATTTAGTATTTCCGAGATATTAATTATTGTTTGATGTGCTTAAATTAGAGGAGGAATAGACCCTGTTTAAGAGTAGATCTAGCATAATTAAGTGGAGTTGCATGCAATCCTAGAAATAGGACGACATATATAAATCTACCGGATTAGAGTCAAATCTAATAGGGGAATCCGTAAATCAAGTTAATGCGACAATAGGGGTTTTAATTAGAAAGAAATTTCAATTAATCAACATAAGTCAGTTGCTTTTATGCTTGAATAGAGGTATTAGCATAATTCAGGGATTTCTACGGTTCAAGATACTAAGTGAATAAATTACTTAATTCAGAATGATAATGGCAGATGAAATCTAGGTGGATTCTTTCCTAGTTATTGTCTTGCTTCTTAGTATTAAAACATTTGTCATCTCTTGATTTATTCTTTGTTGCACTTTTAGTTTATTAATTTAATTAAATTTAGTTTTAAACAATCACTTTATTCGATCGGTTAAATAATAGGAAGACAGCTATTACTAGTACTTTTAATCCTCGTGGGAACGATATCTGTGCTCACCGTAACTATACTATTAATTGATAGGTGCACTTACCTTAGTCATATTTTTAGATAGTTTTGACTGCATCACTATCCACAATGTCTTTTACTTGCTTCTCTTTACCTACGCATATAAAATACGCGTTAAACTATTGCTAGCTTAGTAAGTACAACAAGAAATTTAAATTAATATTTTTATCTATCATAGAACTTAAATTTTCTTATTAATAATTACACAGAATCATTTAATGACTTGTTTGTATTCGTCATTCCTGATCTATCATCCAATTTACAGTTTTTTTTATAAATCATTTATGATATAGTTGTTCATTATTCATCAACTAAATATATTTAATAAAATTGTAATTCTTTTAACACTTAAATCACATAACTTTATTTAAATTACTCATTTCACTATTTAAAGTTTCATGTATTTTACTATTCTCATTTTAACCTTATAACTTCTCAATTTTCATAATTTAATTACCTTTCAATACATAAAAAATTTATAATTCAATAGTCAAATAGAACAATCTTGTATTTTTTTTTGGAGGTAATCTTTTATTTATTTTATTTTCATTTATCAAATTATCATTAAATATCAACTTAACACATTTAATTCACTTGCTTCATTATTTCGATCATTTAGTTCATATAATATTTTCCTTATAATAGAGGAAGTCATATACCTTTTAAACAAAAAAAAAGTCCTTTATCTTTTGAACAGTGGCCTAGTAGACACAACAAAACACATAGGATATACGAAACTGATACAGAGGTGCACTAGAGTGCACTAATAGAACACTAGGCACAGAAGTGCAAATCACTAAGCACCGGAGTGCGAAACAGTAAGTGCTAAAGCGCAAGACGATAAGCGCGCTAAAATTTCCTTAATGACATGCCATCTATATCCCAATAGTTCTAATCTCGTCTACTTGGGAAAATTAAATCATGCACACATATCACTTCTACACTTTCACATGCTTTACAATTTAGTCCTTGTAACAATAATTCATATACTTATATCTTTCACTATCTTTAATACATGCAATATGTCTCTAAACTCAATATTCATCTATAATTCACTAAAAACTCTTATCATCCATTTTATATATCACTTTTGCGAATTTTGCAATTTAATTCTCATCACAAAATTTCATGTATCAATATCTTTTACTTTCAATAACACATATAACATAATTCAATACTTATTAATATTTCAAAACTCACCGCAATATCAAATTTCTTATTTTAAGTGTTATGCACTTCACTTTTTTATTTCTAATATAAAATTTCTCAAATTCATAATTTAGCACTTAATTTCCACAACTTAGGAAAAATTGTAGTTTGGATAGAAAAATTCATATATTATTGTATTTTTCACTACATACTTTATTTATCAATATTTTCTTATGAATTTTCATAACTTTCAAATTTAATCACTTTTTATCATAAAAGTTCTCTATTCACTAGTAAATAAATTTTCTTTCTCATATCACTTAATTCACATAATTAATTCCAATATCTTTTTTTTCCACATCAAATTTCTATACATTTCACTTGTATTATTTCCATCTCATATATTTCTCAAGTCTTTCAATTTAGTCTTTGTTTCCATAAAATCTCATATTATTCCACAATTTCACTTATTAAATACTTTGTATATTTTCACTATCACCTTACCCAACTATTATACTTTTATTACAATTTCTTACTTTACATACTAAATTATTTCACACTATGTTTTACTTAATTACCACTTAGTCATTTCCATGTCTTATTCTTTATTTAAAACTTATATACTTAAAATTCATTATCATAATAATTTTTCATATTTCCTAATTATATTTAACAATTCACCACACAATTAAAAATAGATAGACTTCTAGTTATACTTACTAGTTTAGGCTTGAAATCAACTTTCTTCTTCTCCTTCTCCCTTTGTCCACTTCCTTGCTTTATTTCTCTCTTTGTTTTTCAACTTCCTTCACTTTTTCTTCAATTTTTTTCATATCAAAATACACAATATTTTCATACTAAAATCATGTTCACATATTATATTTCATGTTTTTCAAATAAAACTAACATGTATTTCAAGAAAAGTTTAACTTTCTTACCTCAATCACTTGTATTCAACACTAATTCTTATTTTCTCTCTCCTTCGAGACAAGTGTGAAAATATTTCTTTCAACAGTTGAGTAGTTACTACACTTCTCTACTAATTTTACTCATTAATCTTGAAGAAATTTGGAAGAAAATAGCTTAATTGGTTTGTATTTGGTGAAAAGGACTAAATTGAGAGAAAAATAAAAGTTGAAATTGTAAGGAAATGGTGGCTGACATGAAGCACCATGGCTGATGGCTTTTATAGTCTTTTTATCCTTTTCTTTCTCCATTTTTCTGGACTTTTTTTTATCAATTTATCTATACAAAAATATCTTTTATGTTATTTACCACTTTACCTTTTCCACTTAATTACAATTATGCTATTAGTTTTCCATAATTATCTTTTCAATTTGTTTACCATTTTACCCCTTCACTTTTTCTATAATAACACCCATGTGTCCTATTTCTTTTTTATGTAATTTCACCTTTAGTCACTCTTCCTTTTTCATCAATTTAATTTAATCCTTTCAATACCCAATTTTTCTCACTTTGTCCTAATACTTTCCATTCTCTTACAGTTTAATTGGTACCCCAAATTAATTTATCTTAATATTTGTACTTTTCCAAATACCTTCTGCACCTGTCTTTTCTATCTCATATCTTTGTAAATTTTCAATTTTTTTACTTTCTCACATTCTGACTAGTTTATTATTTATTTATCATTGTTCAAGACTCCAGAAATTTTTGGGATGTTACATGCACATTTCTATCGTTCCAAGTTTTTGGCAACATTGCCGAGGATTGTTAAAATTATTTGTTTTACCTTTTGGTTTATTTATTTTTCTATTTAATTTTTAACTCACTTAATTTTTTTCTGATTATTTCAGGTGTTTATGAGTATTGACCGAATTATCGACTTACTCCTTGTGGACCCTAAAATTAAACGAATTTTTTGAGAAAGAAGAAGGCAAGCATCTCAATGAAGAGCCAAAGAGATGAATTTTGAGAATAAAAATCAAGGAAACAGAGTTAATCATGCTCGAAATCCTATCCTTATTGCTGATGATTGGGATAGAGCCTTGAGACAATATGTTGTGCCATTGTTTCATGAGCTTAATCCGGGTATTAGGAGACCTGAATCGAGGCATAGCAATTTGAACTGAAGCCAGTAATGTTTTAGATGCTTCAGATAGTAGGCCAATTTAGGGGAATGCCTATCGAAGATCATCATCTTCATTTAAGATTGTTCATGGAGGTGAGCGATTCTTTCAAGTTAGTCAGAGTGTCAGAAGATGCACTTCAATTGAAGTTGTTCCCATGTTTACTAAGGGACAAAGCTAGATTTTGGTTGGACTCGTTGCTACCAAATCCCGTTACAACATGGCAAGAGTTAGCAGAACGATTCCTTAGGAAGTATTTCCCTCCTAGCAAGAATGCTAAATTGAGGAGTGAAATTACTACTTTCCAACAGATGGATGACGAATCCTTGTATGATGCATGGGAAAGATTCAAAGAATTATTAAGGAAATGCCATTATCATGGAATCTCGCATTGCATCCAACTAGAGACGTTCTATAACGATCTCAATACTCATACGAGGATTGTAGTATATGCTTCCACCAATGGTGCTATTCTTTCTAAGCCTTACAACGAGGCTTATGAAATTATAAAAGGATTGTGAGCAACAATTACCAATGGCTGATTAATTGAGCAAATTCAAGAAGATGAGTTGTAGGAATTCATGAAGTAGATCCACTCACTTGACTTGCAACTCAAGTATCATCGATTTCCTCAATGCTTAAGAATTTTACTACT
Source organism: Gossypioides kirkii (assembly GCA_005610355.1). Classification (NCBI taxonomy): domain Eukaryota; kingdom Viridiplantae; phylum Streptophyta; class Magnoliopsida; order Malvales; family Malvaceae; genus Gossypioides; species Gossypioides kirkii. The sequence goes on along the minus strand of CP032247.1, from coordinate 38,435,987 downwards.
AATGGGTTTAATAATGTTGCAGCTCAGCCACCTAATCAATTTGAGAATGTAGCCTATGTTTATTGTGGAGAAGGGTACTTGTTCGAAGAATGCCCATCAAACCCAAAATTTGTGTATTACATGGGTAATCAAAACCAAAACTAAGGCAGACAGGGACTACAGTCAAATGTTTACAACCTATCTTGGCGAAATCACCCTAATTTCTCATGGAGCAATCAAGGAGCTAGATCCAGTAATACTTATGCTCAACCTAGACCGACCCAACTATAAGGATTTACTCAGCAAGCTCAAGAACCACAACAAGTTGAACCTTCTAATGGCTTGGAAAACCTATTGAAAGCATATATGGCAAAGAACGATGCTTTGATCCAGAGCCAAGCGACTACATTGAAGAACCTTGAGAATTAAATGGGTCAACTTGCCACTAAGCTTAGAAACCATCCATAAGGTGCTTTGCCAAGTGATACGGAGAATTCGAGAAATCCAGGGAAGGAGCATTGTAAAGTACTGATATTCAAGAGTGGAAAGATGTTGCAACCCAATGTGGTTGAAGTAGAAGAAGAGCAAGCTGATGCTCAAGATGCAGTGGAAGTTCAACCAAGTGTTGAAACTCTAATTTTGCTAGAACCAGAATCAGAACCAGTGAATGTTAAGAAAGAGACTTCTAAACTAGTCAACTCTGATGATCTAACAATTCGTTAGAAGCAGAAGTGCCATAGAAAATGAAGCAGTCAGCTCAAGTAAAGAATCCTCCACCACCCTACCCTCAAATACTTTAAAAGTAGAAGCAGGAAATCAAATTCAAGAAGTTCCTTGATGTACCTAAGCAATTTCATATCAACATTCCATTGGTAGAAGCACTTGAACAAATGCTGAATTACGTCAAGTTCATGAAGGATATCCTGTCTAAGAAATGAAGACTTGGAGAATTTAAGATAGTAGCCCTAATGAAGGAATGAAGTGCATATCTTCAAAACAAATTACCCTTAAAATTGAAGGATTCTAGATGTTTTACCATACCTTGCAACATTGGAGTAACTTATTGTGGTAAAGCACTATGCGGTTTAGGTGCGAGAATTAACTTAATGCCCATGTCGTATTCAAAAAATTGGGGATAAGTGAAGTTAGACCAACTACAGTTACACTTCAGTTAGCAGATCGATCTATAATGCATTTTGAAGGAAAAATTGAGGTAGATAAGTTCATTTTTCCTGCTGACTTTATCATTTTAGACTTTGAAGTAGATAAAGAAGTGTCAATCATCCTAGAAAGGCCGTTCCTAGTAACTGGAATGACCCTTATTGATGTGCAGAAAGGCGAGCTAACTATGCGTGTTCAGGACGATCAGGTAACGTTTAATGTTTTTAAGTCCATGAGTTTTTCTACTGTAGTTGATGATTATTTTGCAGTGTCCAAGTTAGAAGAGTTAATCATAGAAGAGGAATTTAACTCTGTTGAAGATCCTTTAGAAAAAATCTTGTTGACAGACCCTCTAAGTGATGAAGAGGGGGAGGAAAACTTAGCTTTACTGGGAGCTAATTCGAGGGAATTCAATTCAAAACCTCATTTTGAATCTTTGGAATTAGAAAGCAGAGATTATGTTCAACCAAAAGTGTCAATTAAAGAGTCACCTAAATTAGAACTCAATGTATTAACTTCGCATTTAAAATATGTTTATTTAGGTGACACCTCTACTTTCCCTATTATTATTTTAGCACAATTAACCAAGGAGCAGGAAGAGAAACTTATTAAAGTGTTGAAACAATTCAAGAAGGCCATTTGATGGACCATAGCTGACATTCGTGGAATAAGTCCATCTGTATGCATGCATAAGATCATCCTTAAAGATGACAAGAAAGGGACGATTGATGGACAAAGGAGACTGAACCCCATTATGAAAAATGTAATAAAGAAAAAAATCATTAAGTGGTTAAATGCGGGTATAATTTATCCCATCTCAAACAGCTCATAGGTAAGTCCAACCTAGTGCGTGCCAAAGAAAGGAGGTATTATGATTGCAAAGAATGAAAACAATGCGTTGATACCAACTAGAATAGTTATGGGATGGCTAATTTGCATAGATTACCTGAAATTGAACAAAGCGACTAGGAAAGATCACTTTCCTTTGCCGTTCTTGGATCAGATGTTGGATAGACTTGCAGGGTGAGACTATTACTATTTTCTAGATGGGTACTCGAGGTACAATCAGATTACAGTGGCACTGGAAGATCAACACAAAACAACGTTCACATGCCCGTATGGTACTCATTTAGACGCATGCCCTTTGGTTTATGTAATGCACTTGCTACGTTTCAAAGATGTATGATGGCCATTTTCACTGACATGGTTGAGAAGTACTTGGAAGTGCTCATGGACGACTTCTTAGTGTTTAGGGAAACTTATGATGATTGCTTAGCCAATCTAGCAAAGGTACTAAGACGATGCGAAGAGACAAACCTTGTTCTCAACTGGGAAAAGTGTCATTTTATGGTACGAGAAGATATTATTTTGGGGCACCGGATAACGAAACAAGGAATAGAGGTTGATAAAGCTAAGTAGATGTTATCGAGAAGCTTCCGCCTCCAACATCTGTAAAGGGTGTTAGGAGCTTTTTAGGACATGCTAGATTCTATCAGAGATTCATCAAGGATTTCCCTAAGATTGCTAAACCTTTAAGCAATCTATTAGAGAAGGAATCAACATTTAACTTTGATGAAGAATGTTTGATAGCATTTAATGATTTAAAGAATCGTCTAGTTTAGACACCAATTATCATCACACCATATTGGGAATTGCCGTTCGAGCTAATGTGTGACACAAGTGACTTTGAGGTTGGAGCTATGTTGGGCTAGTGAAGGAACAAAGTTTTTCATCCCATTTACTACGCAAGTCAGACTTTTTCAGGAGCTCAACTAAACTATTCAGTAACCGAGAAAGAATTACTCGCAGTTGTGTTTGCTTTTAACAAGTTTAGATCCTATCTTGTAGGTACTAAAGTAACTGTCTTTACGAATCATTCTGTAATTAAATACTTACTTGCCAAGAAAGATGCTAAGTTGAGATTGATTCGTTGGGTGCTACAACTTCAAGAATTCGACTTAGAAATTCAAGATCGAAAAGGTGTAGAGAACCCAGCAGTCGATCACTTGTTTAAATTAGAGCCACAAGAAGAAAATTCAACTCTTGTACCTATACAAGAGACGTTCACTGACGAACATATACTCAAGGTAAGTCATATCACCCCCTTGGTTTGCTGATTTTGCTAACTACTTAGCTTGTGGTTTGATTCCATCTGATAAGACGTATCAGCAAAGGAAGAAGTTCTTTCACGATGTTAAGTACTACTTCTAGGAAGAGTCGTATTTTTTTAAGAAGTGTGCAAATAAGATGATCAGGAAATGTGTGGCAGAAAATGAAGTGCGAGCGATATTATATCACTATCATACAGCTCCAAGTGGGGTACACTTTGGAGGATCACGTACTGCGGCCAAAGTATTGCAAGTTGGATTCTTTTGGCCGACATTATTCAAGGATGCGTACGCCTATGTCATAAACTGTGACCGATGCCAAAGGGTTGGAAATGTTACTAACAGAACTGAAATGCCTCGAACAAACATCATGAACGTGAACTATTTGATGTTTGGGGTATTGACTTTCTTGGTCCATTCCCTCCGTCATTTGGTAACAAGTATATTTTGGTAGCAGTTGACTACGTATCAAAATTGATTAAGGCTGAAGCAAATCCGACAAATGATGCTAAGGTAGTAATGAAGTTTTTGCAGAAGCATGTGTTCACAAGATTTGGAACTCCTAGAGCTATCATCAATGATGAGGGGTCCCATTTTGTGAACAAGTGGTTGAAGTGGTTACTCGATAAACATGAGTAAGGCACAAGATTGCCATAGCTTACCATCCACATACGGATGGGCAAGTTGAGTTGGCAAATAAAGAAATAAATGGCATACTCGAGAAGGTAGTGTTTTCGAACCGTTGAGATTGGTCCAAGAGACTGGATGATGCTTTATGGGCCTACAAAACAACATTCAAGACACCTTTAGGGATGTCTCCCTATATGTTAGTATTTGGAAAAGCCTGTCATTTGCCCTTGGAATTAGAACAAAAAGCTTATTGGGCTCTTCAACAATTCAATTTGGATCCTAAGCTTGCTAAAGAGAAACGAATGCTTCAGCTCAATGAGTTAGAAGAATTCTGAACATTCGAAGCAGGGTCAACAAGTCTTACTGTTTAATTCTAAATTAAAGTTTTTTCCAGGTAAGTTAAAATCACGTTGGTCCGATCCACTTACTATCCATCAAGTCTTTCCATACGGAGTTGTGGAACTTCACAGTAAGAAAGATAATTTTCGAGTCAATGCTTAACGGTTAAAACATTATTGGGGAAGTGAAATTGAGCGTGATAAATCATCGCTCATTTTATCTGATGTATAATTTTTCTTCTTTATATTTTAATAAAGAATTTAGGTTATATTTTCTGGACTAGTATGTTGAAATGAATTCTTTCAAGGAATTTGGAACTTAAGTGAGACCGTTTGTGACCCCTCTAATCTTTCTTGGGAATTAATTTTAACATTATCTTCCAAGAAATTATTTCCTAAGTAAAAAAAAAATTTAATTTTTAATTTTTTGAATAAAAAGGGTCAATTTTTTATCCAAGTTTTAATTGCAACCTAATTTACAAATTATTTTGAGTTCAAGGACTTAATTGAATTTTTTTAAATTTGGTTGTTCTTTTTGTAAATACTTAAATTAGTTGTCTTTTTCTGTAGATATTTTAAAATAGCGAAAAATAAAAGTTTTTATTTTATGTTATTTATTTTAAAATTGATAATACTTAATATAAAATTATAAAATTATTTTTATAATTTATATTATTTATTATCAATGTTTAATTAGATTTATTTAGAGTTTTAATTTCAATAAATTAAGTAATAACAACTAATATATTATTATGTTAATCGTTATTAACTTAATATATTTAGAGTCTTGGCAAAAGAGTAATGTTAAGGTATAGTTATGTTATGTTAATGTCATGATAAAGAAATAATGTTAGGGTAAAGTTTAATCGATACTATGCTATGACAGAGTAATATTAAAGAATAAAAATAAACAAAGTACTAGGAATATAGATGCTAAAAAATAAAAGATAAAATAGTTGATAGATCGAGTACGGAAAAATAAATGATAAACTAAATGTAGAAAAATAAAGGTAAATTGTAAATGGTATGTGATGAACGGTGATGGAAGTGTTGACAAGATATCAAGGGGAGATAATGATGAATAATAAACTTGAATATATTTAGAGTATATTCATTTATCCTAAAATGTCATGGCAAACCTCTAAGACTTATATTGCTCTGTCACACAATTCTTATGGCAGTAATCAAAAACATTTAAACTCTCATTGTATCAATGTGGAGCACATTGTGAGAAATCCACTTGAATAAACAATAAAGTATTAGATTAACCATAAATCATTCATTACCGTCTCAACAAACTGAATTAAAAATATAGAAAACAAAGGATGAATAAATGAGCTACTGTCACCAGCCTCCTCCTTCTCCGACGCTCTAGCTAGATCTGGAGGGTAGGGCGTTTTCTTCCTCGTGCTCAACTCTTCAATGGAGTCGTCAGCTTCTATCCCTTCCTGCCTCGAGAATCCACTCGTGATTTGTGCATTGGTCATGCGTGATGTGCCTCAGTTCTTCACTCAGATTTTCCATTTACCCTTCACACCTTCTTCATTGTTTCTCACGAGTACTTATAAGAATGAGGCAGGTCGGTACTTCTTTGCACAACTCAGCATTCGTACAACTTCTAGAAGGAGTCTGGTAGGATCACACCTTCAGCATGTGTTCTGATGCATTCCTCCAGCACGTCAGCATCTAGTTGGTAGCTTCTAGAAGATGTTGAGTCAGCACTCCATGTTATTGCCGTGACAAACAGCACTCCCAAGTTTGCCTTGACACTAGAACTTTGTCAAGGAATAATCCTGCATCTTGGTTTCCAGCTTCCTCTCCTGCATTTGCTCTTGCACTTACACTTTACCATCGCGCTTTTCCTTCCAACATTAGAGTAAAAAATGTAATAAAATATGTACAACCAAGCTTTATGCATGAATGCATGAAAAGTATTAAATTCTACCGTAAAATGCCTAATTTTACTTAAGTCCAAACACTTTCTCAAGGTTAAAAAGGTATAAAAGATAACTCTTTTCAAGAGCTATCACTTAGTGACATAGAAAATTTGAGAAGTCACTTTACAAAGTGAGAAGTCATTGGAGCCCAAAGTAGCCGAGGTTGAAGATGAACCTATTGTTGCCCAAAACAAAGACAAATTCAACCAAGTATTGAAACTCCTATTTATAAAATTCGGATTCGGATTCGATGATCCTGGATGAGCTAAACCTTAAACCAGTTAGTTTTGATAATCTAACACCTTTGTCACATACAAAGAAATTTCCACAAAAGAGTTGTCCTGTTAAAGCTAAGATTCTACCATTACCATATCCTCAACGATTCCAAAAGAAATAATAGGATACTCAGTTGAAAGAAATTTTTTAAGACATGGTGACTTTTATTGACTTCAATGCTGCCAAATCCTAAGATGTAGTTGAAGATTGTTCTACTATTTCCAAGATGGAATTGTTTGATTCTACAGAATTGGAACTCAATTCTCTAGACAATCCATTAGATCGTATTCTACTAGCGGATTCGTCAAGTGATGATAAAGACGAGGAATGTTTGGCTCTTTTAGAAGCTAAAACGAAGGGATTCACTCAGGAAGCTCCAGTGGAATCATTAGAATTATTATCTTGAGAGTACACACAACCGAAAGCGTTGAGTGAAGAACCAATCGAATTGGAACTGAAGACTTTGCCTTCTCATTTGAAATCTGATTATTTGGGTTTATCTCTTACTTTCCTATCATGATTTCAGTTGAGTTCACCAAAAATCAAGAAGAAGAGTCACTTGTGGTTTTAGAAAGGCACAAGAAGGATATCAGATGGATAATCTCAGATACTCGAGTACCAGGTTGGAGGATTTACATGAATTAAAGGAAGATAAGTGAGGCGACCAGAAAAAATCAATTTTGGTTTTCTTTCCCTACTCAGATGTTGGACAAATTTGTTGGGAAAGAATATGATTACTTCCTAGATGAGTATGATTGGTAAGACATATGGCCTTTTGACACCGTTTCGGTCAATAAAGATTCTAAATAAAATAGAAGGAGTTCTCTTAACTTTTCTCTATCTTTATTTTATGTTTTCAATTATCGTTCATTTTACATTTTCTTGCATAATAAATCAAGAGGTTTAAGTCATTAATAAATTGAACAATTTGCAAAATAAGGAGTGCAGTAATAGATATGTACATGTCTAGGATTAGATCTTGGAAGAGCTTGGTATTTAAGCAGTCAAATTTGACTCACCACCTCTTTCTAGATCCTACCTGGTGTACAATATTTATTCACTTCTATATTTGCATTCTCTCTCTTGTGTTAAAAAATGGGGACATTGTTCATCTTAAGTAGGGGGACCAAAAATTAATCGAGGCTAAGTAATTTTTTAGCTTAAGACAGTCCAATCCTGAATATTAATACATGATATAATTAATTTTGAGTTAAAATAATTATTATTAATTACAATATAAAAGGAGGCCTAGTTGTGCTGATTAACAAAGACTAATCCAAGAAACAAATGGGTAGTCCAAACCCATCCAACAAGCTGGCCGAATCAGCTCAAATTAGTTGATTTATGACTTGCAAATCAGCCCTCAAAGTTTCCTTAAAATCTCATTCAAATCGCTCCACTTGTTGTGCTTTTGAAGATTTACCCCTAGCAAATTTTAGCAAAGTTGAAAGCTTCAACTTTGCACCTTGGGTAGCCAGCCATAGGGTGTTAGTGGTTGATATTTTTTTCCAAATTTAGCAGCCACTTCCACATATAAATACCCCCATTTTCTACCTTGTTAATATCTTAATTCATCCACAACACATTCTCTCTTCACTCACTTTCTGCCTTCATTTCTCGTTGCTTTCCATTTTCTTTCTTTTCCCTTCCTTTGCCTATTTCCCCTCTTGAGAAAGAGACCTCTTCCGCGTTTGAGTAGTAGCACTCAAGTGTTTGTGGAGGTCTTGAATTGACAAAACGAGCAGAGAAGAAGAGGAGCGCCCTAGTTGCTTCAGAGAGACACTGGCTTTGCTTTCTAGTTCCCTACTCTTTTATTTTCTTGTTTTTCTTATGATTATGAATACTCAATGTTTTGTTACTCTTGATTTAATTAAAATGACTTAAATTTAATTTGTGTTAGATTGATTGCATTCTATTCGCTTTAATTATTAAAATCATGTTTGTGTTGTTATAGGATTTGTTGATTTGTTCAATTAAATAAAATCATTCTTATGTTATGCTTGCATCTAATTTGTAAGGTAACAATTGAATTAATTAAAGCGGATTGAAATTGTAATTAATGGATACAATATTTAATTGATGCATGTTTAATCTTCTAAGGTAGCTGAAGGTTAAATTAGCAAATGTATTAAACAATACATTAGCCTTGCATAACTTGCAAGATTTTTGTGATTAAATTGTTTCAATATAGAGATAGGTTGTTACCTCACTTAATATTTTACTTGCTTATGAAAATTTATTAATTGTTTGAATTGGCATAGAGATATGTTAAGAGATTATTTTAATTTCATAAGTATGTATGTGCATTAGTTAAACGCATTTGCTTTTTAAAATTTGTTTAATCGTTTTAATTGACATAGAGATATAGTTAAGAGATAAATGAGTTTTAGTAGGTAAGTATGTACATTAGTTAGCAAATTGTTGAGTTACTGTGAATTTAATTCGTAACAGCATGAACATGGTTCTAATAATGCTGAGTTTAAGAAAGCAATTAATCTACACATTTATGTCATGTTGATTAAAACTTGTTTTTGAAATAGTGCATTGGAATTTTTCTTTTTTTAATTAGTTTAATTTTTAGTTTTATTAAATCCCTTACAAAACATAATCAATCTTTTCTTCACAAAATTGTTTTAATTTTGCATTTCATAAATATTTCTTCACACAGTTCCTGTGGGTACGATAACTCGACATTTACTTGTCACTTTATTACTTGATACGATTGGGTACACTTGCACATTTCCATCATTCCACAGTTTCATAATCTAACACAATGAAATCAATAGGGAAAATGAACTTATCTACCTTTACCAGGACATCCTCAATTTTACCTTCTGGATGTGTATATGGACGATTTGCCAATTGCAAGCTTACAGTGGTAGGTCTTGCTTCACCAATTCCCAGCTTTTTGAACACAGACATGGGCATATGATTTATGCTCACTTCTAAATCACACAAAGCCTTCCTAACATACTAGTTAGAGTAAGGTATTGTGAAGCTTCCTGGGTCCTTCAACTTTAGAGGTAGTTTATTTTTCAATATGGCTGTGCACACTTCAGTGAGTGCAACCATTTCTAATTCTCCTAATCTTCTCTTATTTGAAAGTATGTCTTTCATGAATTTGACATAGTTGGCATTTACTCCAAGGCTTCTACCAAAGGTATATTGATGTGGAGTTGCTTAAGGGCATCCAAGAATCGTCTGAATTGTTGGTCTTGTTTGTGATTTTATAAGCGTTGAGGAAATGGTGGGGGTAAACTTCAGGTTGTAAAGATTGTTTTGCTTAGGCATTATATGCAACATTGTTATCTAAGTTTGCTTCGGCATTGTTGGGTCCATCTTTCTCAGTTGTGGTGCTTGTCTTGGTTTGTTTAGAGGTTTTGCTTCTATCAGGTACTAGGTTCGCAGCTTCAACAACAACATTCTTGTCAACTCTATCTAGTTGTGTGTCACTTCTCAAAGTGATTGGTTTGCAATGTTCTTTCCCATGTGGTCTTGCATTCTCTATATCACTAGGCAGAGCCCCTTGTGTTCTGGAGTTCAAAGCATTAGCTATTTGTCCTACTTGGTTCTCCAAAGCTTGTAAAGATGATGCTTGGCTCTGAATCATAGCATCATTCTTGGCCATATACTCCTTCAATTGAAACTCAATAGATGATGATGATGATGTCTGTCCTTGTTGAACTCGTGGTTGAGGTGGTGTAGACTAATTAAAACCAGGTGGGACATTCATAGCATTGGGTCTAATAGCTATGTTGGAATTTCCAGCTCCTTGATTGTTCCACCCAAAATTTGGGTGTTGTTTCCAACCAAGGTTATACGTGTTAGAATAAGGATTGTTCCTATTATAGTTTCCCATATAGCAGACAGATACTGGGTTCGAGGGACATTCTTCAAACACATGATCCTTACCACAATAAGCATGAGATACCCCAGCTACCTTTAGTTCTTTCCCCTCACTAGGCTTTTGCATGGTTTTTGTCATGTTGGCTAAGGAAGATACTTGAGCAGTGAGTGAGTATTGATAATTTTTATTAGCATTTCTCTCCAAAATCTCGTATGCTTCATTGTAGGACTTATCCAATAGAGTGCCATTAGCTAAAGCATCAACCACCATACGTGTCTGTGCATTTAAACCATTATAGAACATCTCCATTTAGGTCCAATGCTGAAATCCATGCATAGGAAATTTCCTAAGCAATTCCTTGAACCTTTCCCACGCTTCATGCAGTTTCATTCTCTAGTTGCTTGAAGGATGTTATGTCATTTCTCAATTTAGCATTCATGTTGGGTGGGTTATATCATAACAAAAATCTTTGACAAAGATCATTCCACGATTCTACTATTTTGGATGGTAAAGCATTGAGCCATGTTCTAGCACGATCTCTTAAGGAATAAGGAAACAACTTGAGTTTTAAGGTATCTTTAGGGACACCTTGTTGTTTGAAAGAATCACAGACCTCCAAGAAAAGCCTCAAGTGCAGTCTAGGATCTTCAGTTGGCAGACCACAAAACTGGCTAATTGAGTGAAGCATCTGAAACGTGACAAGTTTCAGTTTAAAGTGAGGAGCTTGGATTTATGGTTTGACTATTCCAGGATTCAGGTCATATAAAATAGGAACTACATGCTCTCGAATAGGCCTATCCCAAGCATCAAACATCTAAGCAACATGAAGATTACCATTTTGACCTCCTTTATTATTACCATCTTTAATGTTACCTTTGTGATTTATTGCTAATTGTTCTCTTCTCCTTCTTAGTAAGGTCCTTTCAATTTCTAGATCTAAGGTATAGAATTATTCAGTAGGAGTGCCTCTATGCATAAAGCTAATAACAGACCGGCGGGGGTCACAAAACAAACAAATTAAAAACTAAAACTACAAAATTTGCAATAACCAAAACTAAAGTTACCGATCGTCAATCCCCGACAATGGTGCTAAAAACTTGTTGCGTGAGAATATGATGTGTGAATGTGCAAGCATACCCATCGAATCAAGTAATAAAGTGTTGAGTGAGTATCGTTCCCATGAGGATTGGGTAGGTACACTTTGTCTAAATTATCACAATTGAATATAAAAGATAATTGTGTTGCAGGGTATTCATTGAAATTAAACTGGAATTAACACAATGGAAATGAAAGTAAAGAAGTATACTAGCATATATTGCAAATGCAACAACTCAAACACGTGTACTAAAAGCTTTAGTAAGGTTGGAGTATTGATTGTGAAGGCTGGGATTACTAAGGGGTCTATTATAACCATTGAACAATGTCGTGGCAAGACTATGGCAAATATTATTGTTCCATTGGGTATGAAAATGGCTTACCTTTATCGAAAGCAAGGCCTAATATCACCCACCCTTATAACACTATATGTTTATAGGCTAAGGATTAGTGACCACAACTACAACATAACCTTTTAAATCATATAAGGTAAGGCTCTATGTCTAGAGTTTACATGAGTATTTCTTTTAACATTCACTTATATTGCTCAACTTCAATCCAAGTATCTTAATCTTGTCTGTATTAAGCTATCTTAAGTCTTAGCAAGCATTCATCAACACTCTAATAAGCATTTGAACAAACATAACCTATAACACCCAAAACCCGAAATTGTCGTCAGTTAGGGTCACGGTGTCTTTCAGATCACCTAACACTATTCATCTCTTAATACCATTTCCATCTCTTTTTGATGAAATTAGGGTTTAAGGACTAAACACAACATAAATCATCAACTAATTATAATCACAACTCAATAAGGGCAAAAATGTCATTTCCATCTCTTTTTGAGACTTCTACCGGTACCTGTTGGACAAGTATCGGTAGAAGTCAAGTTAGTGAACAATTCAGAAATAGTGCAAAATTCTATCGATACAAGAGATAGTTCTACCAATTCAAGTGTCACTTCTACCGACACAAGTCATGCTTCTATCGATACTAAAAACTCCAAAGAGCTAAGAAGTCCTACCTTGCAACTTCTACCAATACAAGCATACAGACTATCCATACTCCTATGAACAGAACTACCGATACTTATTATGCAACTACCAATACAACTCAAGTCAGTGAATAACCTCTCTCCTATCCTGTACTTCTATCGATACATGCATGAGTTCTACCGAAACAAGTATGCAGAATTCAAATATTAACACAAGTTTTCATGCTTACAATTTACATTTCAATAACATAAGGTACAGTAGATAATTTTCTTAAAGTTCATAAACACATACAACAATACATTTCATTTCATTAGGTGTCTACTTTCAACCAAATGCAACATACAAAATAAGGCAACAATCTAATCAAGGTTTCAAAAAAGAACCATAAACCGAAATCAAGTGTTATATAAAATAATGTCATCCTAGTACATGCCATATAACTAGGTGATATATATAATACTATCAAACGATCTCCGCGATAATGTGACTTCAACGAGATGATCCAATCTTCAAGTAGCAAAATAATCTACAAAACAAAAATAACATCACTGGTAAACTTCAAAGCTTAGTAAGTTCGACGAGTCTAAAAGCTTTACCAAATGTATTCATAGAGCAGTTTATAACTCAACCGACCCAGGATAATCCATTGCTTCCTCAAGCCATATTTAGCATTTCAATTTCCCTGTCTATTTCTTTTCTGTTACCAGTACCCGATGCTGCTCACACGAGCTGTCGAGGACTCGCAACATATGCGATACCCCAACCATCAGTATGTTGTCTGTTTATATAACTGTCTCCTAATGATGCTGCTCACTCGAGCTGTCAGGAGTATGCATTTATGCATAGGTCCCATCCATCGTAGGGTTTGTAATCCATTCTAGGATTCATATCCCTTTCTCGACTCACGATGTTGCTCACACGAGCTGTCGAGGACTCGCAACACATGCGGTACCCTAGTCATCGCGTTGGTTTCATTTAAATAGCTTTAAGCCGGCTATCATTGTCGATCCCTTTCTTTCAACCTTTTATTTCTAAATGCTTCCATTTGTGGTTAACAAGAATAGAATAAGTACAAGTAATATCAAAATACAAATTTATATTACGAACTTACCGGACTGAATTGTAGTGACGAAAAGGCTTCAGGACTATTCTGCTAATTTCCCTTTTCTGCGATCCGTGGCATGATCGCAATCTAAATCAACAAATCACCCAAATTTTCACATTAAAAAACATAATTGAGTCATTTAACACAATTTGATCCTTTTGGGAAAATTACAAAATTACCCTTAATACTTTCCTTTTTATTCAATCTAGTCCTTTCAATACAAAACATGCAAAATACCTATTTCTTCTTAAATACTCTCCAAACGAACATTCTTAGTTCTTAAACAAGTCCTTACAAACCAACTTTTTCAACCAAATGTACACAATTCTATCTCTTTTACATTTTAGTCCTTAAACCCTAATTTCATCAAAATCACTTTACAAAAAGATCCAACCCAATCATCAACCATACAAATCCATCAAAAGCTTTCAAGAATAAACATTTTCAACAATGGCAAGTTGATAGATTCACAAATTAGTCCTTAGATTAGCTAGATTAAGCTAACACAAACTCAAAAACATAAAAATTACTAAAAACGGGCATTATTTGCTTACCCAAATTAAGGCTCAAAGATTAGAACACAAAACCCTAACTCCCTTGTTCTTTCCGTAGAAAAAGAACGTGAAAAAGATGAGAATATCATCTTTTCTTCTTAATTTCTCACTTATATACTTAATGGTAAAATGGTAAATTTTTAGACTTTCATAATTAACTTAATTAACCACTTGTTTAGCCTTAATTAATCCTATTTATATTCAATTCATCTCATTATAAATCACCGACTAACATACTTTTGGTTAATTCACTCAGTTGGTCCCTCAGTTGATCAACTCAACTTTTGTACATTTTACTATTTAATCCTTTCTATTCAATTAATTATCTAAACATTAAAATTCCTCAACCAAAATTTAATATGATGCTAACAACACCATAAATATTTAAATAAATAAATTCACGACTCGACTCGTTAGAGTTGTGATCCCGAAATCACTGTTTCTAACACCATTGAAAACCAGGCTGTTACACAACCATTGAATAAAACAATAACATAAATCATAATAATCCATGCCATAAATCAAGGATTAAACAACACCCAAAGAAATCCCAAGCTAAGTTAAGTTAGCTCATGTTTGGGTTGCACAAAATCAAGTTTTTCTGAATCATCAACATCCTCAAGTATCAATTTAAAATAGACAAATTATATAAAAATGTAGAGGAAGAATCTGGGTTACAAAACAAAAATTTCAGGCTCGGTTCCTTGTTGTTTGTCTTCACCAAAGCTTTTAGCAGCTCAGCTTGTCCTTCTTGCTGTAATGAGACCTTTGTCTAAGTGCAAAAAATTGCAGACCATCGTATATCTCTCCTTTCCTTTCGTTGATACCCCTTTTTCCCTTCTTTTTGTCTTTTATACTTGGTTTCTCCATAGGGTAAAAGCTGTCAGCCAATCATTGCTTTTTCCCTAATTTTGAGGTGAATATTCTTCATTACTCTTATATGCGAGGGTGGACCAGATGCTGAGTGCTTCATTTGCTGACTATGTGTTTGTCGTTTTCTTCCTTAGCGTTGCCATGGCAACCTCTCAAAATGCCTTGGCAAACCTCCATTCGTGTTGTCCTTCTTGCTTAAGTCTTCCATTCAACCACATAAAACCTTCCCACAAGTGAATAAAAGTAAAGATACCATACAGTAACCACCATCTCAAGTTCTTAGATGAATGCTTGATTGACTAAAGAGAAATGACTATGCAATTACCTAAATAAAGCTAAATTTACTTAAGTACAAGCAATTAATTAAGTCTAAAGGTATGAATTATAACTCTTTTCAAGATTTATCACTAGGAGATCGAACACCTCTGTATTTTCCAAGAATCCTTAGCTTTCAGTTTACTTAAGAAGAGCAACCAACAATAACATTTAATACTTAAGAAAAGGAAAGAATTAAAGAATTACTCAGAAGGAAGAAGAAACCATCTCACGAACCCTTCTCACATATAAATATAATTCACTTCCTTTTAGTGGAATTTGACAAGTATCCTAAAATTTCAAAATATGCCTTTCATAATGGCATAAAGAATCCGAAGGAAACATAAATGAGAGTATTTTCCATATTACATTTGTCCAATCAATTTATTTGGTTTATAACCAGATCTAGTTACTAAGACTTGCCCTTCATAGTACTTGAACAAACTAGGCGTAATATACCTTCGGCGATAACTCACCCAAAGATTACTTTTCCTACTTATCGAATTCTTTCTTTTACTTATTAATATTCCAATGACTAAATCCTGATATACTTCCATAGGCGGATACTCAATTCGTCAAAACAATAGCTCGTTAGAAACTACCATTTGGCGAATTAGCTACATAGTGCGCTAGAACAGACATATTCTCGCCTACGCGCCTTATATTCGGGTCATTTAGATTTGGGGTGTGACAGAGCAAGCTAGTTAGAAATGTTGTAACCGAAGAAGTCTCCACAGTAAAAGCCATCCTTTCGAATCATGGTAAGTTTATTCTCTTTTACTTACTCTTTTGATGCATGATCTTTATTGAGATTCAAAATAATTTTATATTATTCCGCTGCCATTTTCTAGTTTTATAATTTTGAATTCCAACAATTCAATCTTAAATATACAAATTAAAATTTTCCTTGACAATTTTTTAAAGTGTATCTTAAATGGATTTTGTGCATATATATAGGACAAAGAACGAATAAACCTTCTTCGTCTTTGACTATTAGCAACATTATAGGCTCAAGAAATAAACAATCTAGTTCTTCCTCCGACAAACCCCCCCTCTCTCAATTTTCTATGCAAGACAAAAGGTGGAAAATGGAACACACAAGCAACTTGAGAACCCAGTAATCCCTTACACAATAACCACCTTAACTCCATTGATTAACGAACCAAAACTTAAAGCACTAAGAACTTATTACGAAAAATAAAAGGTTTCATTAGGGTTTTGTTTCAAGTTAAGTGGTCTAATCAATTTGATTTTTACCAAAAAAAATTAAGTTAAAAAATTAATACATCCCATCAATCCAAAATGATAAAATTCAATTCGATCACTTTAAAATTTAGAAAGAAAATAATATTAAATAATTCAATTTCTTTTTCAAGTTGCGAACTTAACTTAATGACTTGTTGGCAAAGTTAAGGTAATAAAAATTTTGAGATTTCATATTCAAATATCATTCTATATAAAATCATATGTGGGTTCTCAATTCAAATTATATTTTAATTAATGTCCAAATATATTTTGATTTCAGACTAATTATACTTTGTAATAGTAAATTATTATTTTTGTACAAGAAAACAATTGCATTATAATGGAAGGAGGGAGAATGGGTGGGTTACAAACACAATGATCAAACTCTAAATCTTATGCTGATCAACTTAAAACTTACACAAGTTATCACTGAACTAGTGGCATGACCGACTATAGTTTATTATAATTATTGTTATTTGAACATATATTATTAATATTGTAATTGAACTTACACTCGTAACTTATTAAAAATATTATTTATTTATTTACTATTTTGATAAAAATTTTGTATTTTACAAATATATGTTATTGAACTGTGTTATTTGATAAATTAAAAAAATTAAGTATTAAAAATTTAACTATTAAAATTTTACCCCTGAATTTTAAGTTCTAGATTTATGTTAGGAAATTATTTTATAAATTAATAAAATATAAAAATATAAAAGTTAGTATTTAGTACATTAACAATGCATTTTTTTATATTCCAAAAGCAAATTTAAAAAATTATGGTATCTCTTTTTTTAATATTTAATTTTTTAAATCCGTATAAGACATTAGTCAATCATTTGATATAGTTTTTGAAGTTTAAAAACTCTTTTGATAGTGTATCAAGTATTTTTCTCTAAATATTATTATGTTGTTTGATAAATATAAGTATTAATTTTTAAAAATGACTTATTTCTTAATTTTAATCTTATTAATATGATATTTTGTACTATTTTGGATAAATTTTAAAATGATAAATTTGAATATCTTATTTAATAATTTTTTTCTTAAAATTTAAATAAAATAAAAAGTTAAAATAATTATCAAAATCATTTAAAATGATTTATCAAAAATTCTAAAAACCTACAAATTTTAGTTGTTCGCATATTATTTTTATCTTTAATTTTCGCGTTGCTTCTCTGAGTTTTCCACTGCCGCCCTTTCATTCCCTTTCACGCAGAAACCCTCGCTGGCGTCTCGTCCGACTCCGATCCCCTTCGCTGTAACCTTTTTACCGCTTTCTTTTAGTTGTAAGGTCCTTTCTTTCTCCGGTCCAAATCTCTCTGTTTATGAATATAATAATATAATTTTGTGTACATGTGTGTTTTTGCGTGAACTGCATTTATGTTCTACTTGTCAATTAAAATGAATTAGTTATTTATTATTATTTCTTTATTTCCTTTGTAGTTTAAATTTATTGTTCTTTGACTTAGAATTGTTTATATTCATCTTTCATTTTATTATTGTTAAATTATTTAATTGTCGATATTTTTGCATTGTGGACAGTAGATAAATTAGTGAACATCTATATGAGTTGATTTTCAGTTGTTTATTCAATCTGGATGTAAAGATTTGATATTATTATTGTTATTTTTATGATATTTGGCCTTGGTTGCTTTCATGTTGCTGTTACTTTGGAGCTTAGGGCTATTTGATGCAAATAAACAAGGGTGGTAAATGATTGAGACGAAAGATCTTGGTGGCATGTGTAGATGTTCAAATTCTATTCTGCAATACATTATTTTTGTGGCGAGTTAGAATCACAAGTTATCAAAGGAAGGGTATTCCAAACTCGAAGCCCTTTTACTATTAGGTGCTTTTCAGAATGATATTCGCTGAGGTTGGAGAGAGTGAGGAACTTTACAGCTTTTTGTATCTATCAATTGGAAGGAAAGAAATTGAGTTCTCTAACCATGGGTCAGTGAGCATTTAATTAAGGGCTGGTTGTCATAGAAGGAAACTGGCAAATTTCATGAACTCTTGCTTTATTCAAGGGTTTGATGAAGCTGCAGTCTAAACTTTAATGATCATGAAGGATAGATAGACATGGAGGTGGTATCCAAATTGCTAGTTAGCTGTTTCTTTTCATGGTGCTTACAGTGTTTTTGGGAAATTAAAATAGATTATATACTTCAACCACGTGTCTCGGATCTTAAAGTTTGTACTTATTTTGGACAGATTTTCAGAAATTTGGTATTTTTCATTTCAATATACTTCATAGGTGAAGCTCCTTATAATTTGCAGAACAAGTCATGTAATGTAATGCTATAGAATCTTTTGTGTTTAAAATGCAATCAACATACAAGGACTATTCTCAAAGTGAAAAATAAATGCTTTATGGTTATTCTCCTTATGAAACAAATTTTATGGCCAATAATACCCTTTGGGGTGGGGGTGTTAGCATTCCTTGAACCTTGTAAATCTGTGTTACTCTCATTTCATGCCATTGGATAATGAGAGCTAAGCAGCTCTTCCTCAAATTAACCAATCGCATGTCTTTACCATCTACTTTATGAAACTCAGTCAAATTGCAAGACATGTAGTATATCTCCATTGCTGACAATTTAGTATGATATTTTATTGTTACAATGAGCTAGTTATGATCAATCAACACACTTAGTAACATGAGAGAATGATCCTTTGCGGATTTCATATTCTAAACCATCTAAAGGATTCTATGTCTCCTTGTTCTAAACAGGTAGTTTTGTGGCGAAAACAATTAATAATATTAAGAGATTAAGAGATAAGTGATCTGTATGGTGAGAGGTCTAAATTTGATAGAAAGAAATACTATTTCAAATTTTTTGCTGCTAGAAGTAGAGGAACTTAACTTTTTTTTTTTTTCTGCTAGAAGTTGAGAAACTTAGCTAAATTACTACTACGTTTGATTTAAATAGGATTTCAATCAAATGTATTCTTGATTTTTTTGCATTTCGTTTACATTAATGCTACTCTCTTAGATTTTATCATTTTCCCAAGCGTGTTTTGACGGTGGTCACTAAACATTGCTAAGGCTGAACGGAGTCATATCTACCAATAATTCTCTCTCTCTCTCTCTCTATATATATATATAATGTGTGTGTGTGTGTATTATATAATTTGAATAATATTTTTTTTATTAGAAAGAAGTATTTAACTTTGGCCTCTGTTTTTACCTGTACCATATAGTCTGTTTCTTTTAAATTAGAAGTTTGTGACATCTGTTCTTGAGCCATGATGAGGTATTCTGTTCAAATAAAAGTTTTTTCATCTTTTGTTAGATTTCAGAAATGTACAATAACTTGGGAGCCCAGCCTGGGGTACCAAGACCACCAACAAATCCTCAGCCAAATCCATTTGGCAATTCATTTTATGGGGCTGGTTCTGGTCTTATCCGAGGTGGTCTGGGTGCATATGGAGAGAAAATTTTGGGATCAAGTTCTGAGTATGTGCAAAGCAATGTAAGTAGCATGCTGCTGTTAACTATAGAGCTTTACTTTATTGTTGTTATCATATGCTAAACTAATTAATGTAACCTTTCAATCCTTGTAGCCTAGTAGTATCCTGTTTTGAATGTTGCTATTCTAGGATACTGTTATAAGTCATATGTGGATTTTAAATCAAATTTTGTTCTCTCATATCATTTCCCACTGAGAACTTACTCCTTTAACTTTTAACATGATTTGAACAGTCTGGTTGCAGAGCGTTGTCACTGTTCCTAGGGATGTATTTAATTTCTCTCTGTTCAGTGTATCTGAACTGCTCCAAATTTATAAATATTCTTGCATAATTTTTCTTTTTCTATTCTGATCTTGAAATGAGCAGATAAGTAGATACTTCTCTGATCCCCAGTACTACTTTCAAGTGAACGATCAATATGTCAGAAACAAATTGAAGGTTGTTTTACTGCCATTTCTTCACAGGGTAAGCATATGCTCCCTTTCTTACATTTTCCTTGTTTTTGTTTTATCTACCTTCTCAAGCTTTCCTTTTTACTTCAGGGCCATTGGACAAGAATAACTGAGCCAGTAGGTGGCAGGCTTTCCTATAAACCCCCAATTTATGACATAAACGCACCAGACTTATACATCCCATTTATGGCATTTGGCACCTATGTCGTTCTTGCTGGATTGTCGCTTGGCCTTCAAGGAAAGTAAGTAAATTTTCTCCCTCAATCTAACTAGTTCTATTCCTATCTTTTACAAACTTTGTAGTGTACATTTTAGTGGTTTGAAACTTTTTTCTGGACAAAGGTCTTCCTGCTTTGTCGGAATTTTTAATTAGGTGGCATTTAAACAGTTCTTACTGACTATAACTCGGCAATTCGAGGGGTCTAACTTATATTTTGTCCTCTATGCTACAATCCTTAGCTCACTAGTGAGGCTTTCTCTTTGTGCTCTCTTGAGTTCTAAAGAAGCTTATTGCTAAACTGACTTGTGTGTGGCAAGCCAATAGCTAAATCAACATCTGCTGCATCTAAAATTTCTTTTTCTATAATAATCCCTGTGAGATTAGAGCAAGTCAAGGAGTTTTGAGTTCAGGAATAACAGCCAAAACGAATTTTTTCTCTAGATGCTGTCCAAATTATGAAGGAAAAATAAATAGTTATTCTTATTCTTGTACCTTTTTGTTTGTTACTCGACATGTTCCTGTTGTTTTGCTTGTTTCTGGAACTTAGGATAGAATCTTCTCTGAAACTAATGGTTCAATGTTAATGCTCATTGCTTGAGATCTGGCTTCTAGTTTTCTGATTCATGTGGCAAAAGTAAACTTTAATCGCTTTTAGTATTCTACATAATATTACTTGGAAAAATCATATTTCAGACTTTCCCCTTTTTTTTTCTTTTTTCTGTCTAATGATTTCTATTCTCATCTTTCCAACAGGTTTAGCCCTGAAGCACTTAACTGGCTGTTTGTTAAGGGGTTGTTTGGCTGGTTTCTGCAAGTCACGCTGCTCAAAGTAACATTACTATCACTGGGCAGTGGTGAGGCACCATTACTTGACATTCTTGCGTATGCTGGGTATGCTTTCACAGGAATGTGTTTGGCTGTCCTCGGAAGGATCATATGGAGATACTCTTACTACTTTTTGATGCCATGGACATGTTTATGCATGGGAGTCTTCTTGGTAAAGACAATGAAGCGGGTCCTCTTTGCTGAGGTTAGAAGTTACGATTCCAGCAAGCACCATTATCTTTTGCTCTTTATTGCTCTTGCTCAATTTCCTCTTTTTACATGGCTTGGCAACATCAGTGTTAATTGGCTTTTCTGAACCTGCATCATTGTCTGAATTGTGTTTATATCCAGCTGTAATGTGCTTTTGGGTAAGTTCTCTGGTAAAATCTTTGGTTCTCTATATTCATAAAATATCAATTTACATGTGCTGAGAAAGTGATGAATACTTTTTTCTTTGAATGATTGTAGCGATTTCAGTGTTAGACAAATTGTAAGATCTAAAATTAATGCATCAGAGTTTAATTTTGTACTTTTATTAATGGAAGAGTGAATTGACCAGTTTCTCTAGTCCCTTGGGTCGTATCGGACTAAACATATATAAATTGTAAATAAAAGATTGTGGAAGTGTGTAAATCTCGAGCAGAGACCACCTCCTCACACATATGGTGCGCAGACTAGATGAAATGCATCAGAGAAATTAATTTTGTTGTTTTTTTTACGGAAGAGTGACTTAGCCAGTTTTTCTAGTCTCTTGGGTTATATCGGATTAAATAAATATAAATTGTAAATAAAATATTGTGAAAGTGTGTAAATCTAATTTAGTTTTATATTTAAGTACATTTATGCCAACAACTACACATCTCAGCCTCGAGCACAGACATCTCCTCACATATATGGTACGCAGACTAGCACCGTGAGCGGCAACGTATCACCTCACCAAAGAGTCATACTTTCTTCTTTACTTGATTTTTTGTACACCAAGAAAAATGTACTTTAAAATTCAAATTAATTAAGTTTTAGCTCAATTCAAGATGCTGATTGAATAGCTTGAGCTCGCTTAAGTTTGATTAGGTAAGTTTGATTAGGTTCATTTATCTTGTGAAATTGATCATGTTTTCCATGTTGAATTTCAAGCTTATTTATTTATGTTCAGGTTTGAATTGAATTTTTTTAATTCTATTTAAAATAAAAAAGTTTGATTAATATCCTTGAAATTTATTTTTTTTGATTGCTTAAGATTCTCTAGTTTGGCTTCACAATGACTACCTAAATTTAGGAAAGACGGTGGTTTTGATCCCTACAATTTTAGAATTATTAGATTTTGAATGTGCAAATCTGCTTAAAAATTCAAATCCACAAATTATTCTAATATTACTATACAAATCTAAATCCAAATTAAATATCATTGTGGCACCTCACATCATACCCGAATAGCAGGTTCGAATGCAAGATGTTAAATTCTGTTGCCAAAGCAACTTGGACGAGATTCATTCTTTAATTGAAGTTTAGAAATTAAATTTCAGAACACTTATAAAATTTTAGAAAATAGATAAATTGAGAGGCTTTAAAAACATTTTTATGACATGCTTTGGCTCGAGCCGTGCCCATGAAAGAAGCCATGAACTTTCAGATTAGTTTTGAAACTTATGTTCAAACATGTGAGGTCGGGACGACACTTGTTGTTTGGCTATGTCGTGACGTGAAAAATGCTAGGTCATAACATCATAACCTGAGTTCGCGACGTTGCAATTTTGAAATCACGTTACCTATTAGATGACCCAAAATCACTCACATTGGACATGCCTAAACCTTACTTTAAAATTGCCTAAACACAAGTAAAATTTCAGTCCAAACATTTTCAAATATGCCTTAAAGCTTATATAAAGTTAATATGTGATATCAAAACACATTCAAACTCATAGCAACTAGGACATCATGTCAAAATATGAATCATTAAACAACCTGATGGTAGCACGAATTTTGACCTTACTTGAATTGAGAAAAGAATATGTGGTATTCAGTGATGCTTCTCTGAGAGGATTAGGTTGTGTGTTAACGCAAGATGAAAAGGTAACCTCTTATGTGTCCTGACAACTGAAGTCGTATGAATGCAATTACCCAACGCATGATTTAAAGCTAACTTCCATAGTATTTGCTTTAAAAATCTAGAGGAACTATATGTATGGTGAAAAATGCTATATTTATATAGATCATAAAAGTTTCACATATCTCCTTACCCAAAAGGATTTAAATTTGAGGCATCATTGTTAGATTGAATTATTGAAACAATATGATTGTGTAATTGATTATCATCTTGGAAAAGCTAATGTTGTAGCTAATGCCTTGAGCCATAAGTCAGTAGTCAAATTAAGTTCAATGTTCAATCAAATGATTATTTGTGATGACGACAACTTGTTTGTTCAATTGAAAGTAAATATGTGTTAATTGAACATATTAGAGACGCAAATTGTTGATGTTAAGCTAGTAGAGAAAAGAAAGATTATTCAACAAGGTGATAGAGAGAATTTCAGCATTGACAAGGACAACTGTCTTCGATCTCATAATCAAATTTCTATACTTGACAATGCTAAATTGAAACAATTCATTCTTCGTGAAGCTCACGATGGGCCATTTGCTATGCATCATGATGGCCAGGTATGAAAAGGGAAATCATCGAATATGTTGCAAAATGTCTGACTTGCCAATGAATGAAAGCTCAACATTAAGTTCCCTCTAGGTTGCTTTAACCTATTTCAATTCCCGCGTGAAATTGGGAACGAATTGCAATGGGCTTTGTTGTCGGTCTGCAAACCTCGTCGAATAAAAGAAATACCATATGGGTAATCATTGACCAATTAATGAAATCTACTCATTTTCTAGTAGTGAGAACAAATTAGTACCTCCAAAAATTTGCTAAAGTGTATATTCGCGAGATAATAAAACTTCATGTTGTACCAATATTTTTTATCTCAAATCAAGATCCTCGATTCACTTCGAGATTCTGAAAGCAAATTATTGAATCTTTGGGCACAAGGTTGAATTTCAGCATTGCTTTCCATCCCCAATCTAATGGCCAATTAGAGTGTATTATCCAAGTATTGGAAGACATACTATGAGCTTGTATCATTAAGTTTGAAGCTATTTGAGAAAGTTATTTACCACTAGCTGAATTCCTTTATAATAATAGTTTCCAATCAATCATCCAAATGCCTTCGTATGAAGCTTTGTGTAACACCCGAAACCGTCGTCGGTTAGGGGCTCAATCTCCGTCCAAACTTATATTGCTTTAAATCTCTTGTTACTATTTCGTTTAATCGTATTTTAATATAGTAATTGAAAGTACACAACATGAATCATCAATTGTATGTCAACACAACTCAAAAAGGGAAAAAATGTCATTTTCACGATTTTTGGAGACTTCTACTGATACCTGTTAGACAAGTATCGATAGTAGTAAAGTCAGTAGGCAATTTAGAAACAATGCAGACTTCTACCGATACTTGGGAAAGTTCTACCGATACAAATGTAACTTCTACCGATACAAGTCATGCTTCTACTGATACTAAAAACTCCAGAGAGCTAGGAAGTCCTTCCCCGCAACTTCTACCGATACAAGCATCCTAACTACAGATACAAGCATACACAGAACTACCAATACCTATTAGGTAACTATCGATACAACCCAAGTCAGTAACCAACCTCTCTCCTACTCTGTATTTCTACCGATACATACATGAGTTCTACCAAAACAAGTGCTCAAAAATCTATAAATCATGCATAAACTACAAGTTTGTCAACCATTCATCACTTTATAACTTCACATGAAATATACCAATACATTGCACACGGTTTCAAGGCCTTGCATACAACACAAAAATAGTATGTATATCACATTTAACTATCATACCAACTTAATCGACATTTGTCAAAAATTCACAACAAAAGATTCATTTATCCGTACAAGAAGTACGAGTCAATTCATCCTAGTACATGCCATAAGACCAAATGATATGATTACCACCAAACAAACTCTGGATAGTGTGATGCTCCAAGATGATTCGATTCTCTGAACAGCGAAATTGAATCTACAAAACAACAACAATTTCCACAGGTAAGCATTTCAAAGCTTAGAAAGTTCATAGAGTTAAATAGATTTACCAAACTTCAAGAGTTAAAAAACTAATCAACCAAACTAAGTAAGCTATATACATCCGAGGTTGATTTCAATTCACGTTTGATGCTCACGTTGACACAGAGTCATCGGACCTTTAATCTGTAATGGGATTCATTTCATTTAATACTCACAATGACACATAGTCATCGAACCTCATAATCCGTAAAGGATTCATATACTCACGATGACACATAGTCATCGGACCTCATAATCCATAAAGGATTCATATACTCACAATGACACATAATCATCAGACCTTTTCATTTACGGCTCAAAGTTAGTTAGCCCTTTTCTATCCTTTGTTTCCCGTCTTCCACATTTTCGAGCATCAGTCCAACTCACAGCAATCACTTAGAAAACAAGAATATGCAATTTAAATTGCAATTTAATAATATGTACTTTCCGGGCTAGATTGCAGTTGTTGGATAGACTTCTAGGACTAAACTGCAACTTTTCCTTTTCCACGATCTGCGGTTTGATCGTAATCTAACACAAAAATCATCCAATTTCTCACATTAAATCCTGTATTGAATCATTTAAAACATTTTGATCCTTTTTGGGAAATTTACAAAATTACCCCTAGTATTTCACTTTTATTCAATTTAGCCCCTAACCACAAAACATTAAAATAAATCCTTTCCCACTAAACCCATACCAGTCGATTTCTCCAAGCTTCCCATACAAATCCCTATAATTTAGTCATTTCATACCAAATACCCACATTTTCATCATTTTAACATTTTAGTCCAAACTCTAATTTCATCAAAAATTACTTTACAAAAATACCAAACCCAAACATCAAACATACCAATCTACCATGAACTTCCAAAAATAAGAATTTCCAAAAATGGTAGAATATTTAACGTTTAACAGAAAAATTAGTCCTTGGGTTAGCTAGATTAAGCTAATACGGACTCAAAAACATAGAAATTACTAAAAACAGGTGAAAAGTCAACTGCCAAATGTTGCTCCTAGCTTGGCCGAACCTTAAGCTTCTTCTCCTAGGGTTTTCTTTCTTTCTTTTTGCTAAAATGAAGAAGATAACCTAAGTTTCATTTGTTTTTCATTATTATGACTTATTTACTAAATTACACATTTACCCTTAACTAAATAAATCAAATTGTAGCAAATTTCCATGCCCATTGCCGTCCACCTATTCTGAAATGGTCTAATTACCATTTTGATGCCTTAACTAACCTTTCAATTATAAATTAACACCTTTAATCAATGGAATTCAACTCTTGCACCTCTTTCTATTTAATCCTTTTTACTTAATTAATTGTCTAAATGATAAAATTCTCTAACCTAAAATTTAATGAAATGTTAATGACATCATAATCATTTAATAATTAAAAATCATGACTCGACTCATTGGAGTTGTGATCTCGAAATCACTGTTTTTGACACCACTGAAAATCGAGCTGTTACAACTCTTCACCCTTAGGGAAATTTTGTTCCGAAATTTCTTACCAGCAAACAAATTGGGGTATTATGATCTCATAGAAGCCTTTGTCTCCCATGTTGCTTCTTCCAAACCGTGACGGTTCCATAGAACTTTTACCAACGACACCCTTTTGTTTCGCAGTTATTTTTTACCTCTCGAGACAAGATTCTCACTGGTTCCTATGAGTATGACAAATCCGACTGTATCTCAACCTCATAAGGAGTAGTCATGTGTGAAGGATCTGATCTGAATCGTCTGAACATCAAGACGTGAAATACATTATGAATCTTCTCAAGTTCTGAAGGTAAAGCTAGTTTATAAGCTACAGGACCAATTCTCTCGAGGATCTCATGCAGCCCAATAAACCGCGGACTCAACTTGCCCTTTCTACCAAATCGCAATACCTTCTTCCAAGGTGAAACTCTCAAGAAGACTCGGTCTCCGACGGTAAATTCTATATCCTTCCTCCTTAGATCTGCATAGGACTTCTATTGATCAGATGCGACTTTTAACAGTCATGGATTACTCAAAATTTTTCTTCAGTCTCGTGCACCAAGTCTGTGCCAACCGACTTAAGCTCGCTCAACTCAAACCACTACAGAGGTGTTCGATATTTTTTACCATATAGTGCCTCAAACGGTGCCATTTTAATACTAGCCTAATAATTATTATTGTAAGCAAACTCTACTAATGGCAGATACCTCTCCCAACTGCCCTCAAACTCGAGAATACAACATCATAACATGTCTTCCAAGATCTGTATCACTCGCTCAAATTGACCATCTGTCTACTGATGATATGTAGTGCTGAAATTCAACTTGGTTCCCAAAGCCTCATGTAGCTTACCATAAAATCTCGAAGTAAAACGTGGATCTCTATCAGAGATGATAGATGCTAGTACCCCATGCAATCGCACAATATTAGATATATACAGCTCAGCCAACTACCTGAATAGGAATGAAGTGAGCTGTCTTAGTTAATCTGTCAACTATAACTTAGATTGAATCTTTCTTCCTCGGTGTCACCGACAATCTCATGACAAAATCCATAGTGACTCGCACCCATTTCCACTTAGGAATGGTAATAGGCTGCAACAATCTAGACGGTACCTGATGCTTAGCTTTTACTTGCTGACACACTAGACATCTAGCTACAAACTCAAAAATTTCTCGTTCATACTTGGCCACCAATACATCTTCTTCAGATCGTTATACATTTTTACGTTCCCTGGAAGTATGAAATAAGTACTGTTGTGAGCCTCTGACAAAATGTCTCATCTTAAATCAGGATCATTAGGAACACAAACTCTGCTTCTGAAATACAACATCCCGTTCATATTAATTGTGAATCTTGTGGTGGCATCACTCTGCATTTGTTCTTTTCTAGCTACCAGCTTTGGATACTTTTTTTGCAACTCTCGAATCCGCTGTAAAAATAATGGTCTCGTCTTGAGCTCCCTAGTGATAGAACCATCACACTCCAATGACAAGTGAGCATTCATCACCCTCAAAGGAAACAACGATTTCCAGCTTAGGGCATCAGCGACAACATTTGCTTTCCCTGGGTGGTAATCAATCACAATATCATAGTCTTTCAATAGCTCTAATCATCGGTGCTATCGCAAGTTCAACTCCCTCTGTGTCATCAGATACTTCAAATTCTTATGATCAGTGAATAGGTGACATCTCTCACCATAAAGATAGTTTGCCAAATCTTCAAGGCAAAAACAATGGTAGCTAACTCCAAATCGTGAGTCAGATAGTTCCATTCATGCGACTTTAACTATCGAGAGGCATAAGCTATTACCTTTCTAGCTTGCATCAAAATACAACCCAAGCCGTTCAGAGATGCATCACTGTATACAACAAACTCTTTACTCGATCAGACTGTGTCAAAACTGGAGCTTCTGTCAAAAATTTCTTTAATTGTTCAAAACTCTGCTGACACTTTTTTAACCATACAAACTTGATTTTCTTCTGTAGTAACTTCGTCATCGACAAGGCTATGATAGAAAAGTCCTTCACAAATCAACGGTAATAACCTACTAATCCCAAGAAACTACGTACCTCGAAAACATTCTTTAGTACCTTCCAATCGAGAATAGTTGAGATTTTACTTGGATCAACTCGAATTCCATCCGATGATACTACATGAACCAGAAATCCCACTTCCCGCAGCCAGAATTCACATTTGCTAAACTTCGCATACAACTACTTTTCTCACAGTATCTGTAAAACCTCTTTCAAATGTTGAGCATGCTCTGACTCCGTTCTGGAATAAATTAATATATCATCAATGAACACCACAACAAACCTGTCCAGTTGAGGCTTAAAGACTCAGTTTATGAAATCCATGAATGTGCTAGAGCATTAATCAATCCAAACGACATTACTAGAAACTCATAATGTCCATATCGAGTTCCGAATGCTGTCTTTGATACATCATAGTCCTTTACTCGCATTTGATAATATCCCGATCTGAGGTCTATTTTAGAAAAAACCGTCGCACATCTCAACTGATCAAACAACTCATTAATACGAGGCAACAAATATTTATTTTTGATTGTTACCTTATTTAGCTGTCTGTAGTCTATACACATTCTCATCGAACCATCCTTCTTTTTCACAAACAGAACCGGTACGCTCTAAGGCCATACGCTCGGTTGGATAAAGCCTCTGTCCAACAACTCTTGTAGCTACGCCTTTAACTCTTTCAACTCAGTTGGCGCCATCTTGTATGGTGGAATTGTGATCGGTGCAGTGTCAAGTACTAAATCAATGCCAAATTCTACTTCTCTGATTGGTGGTAAACTTGGTAACTCTTTTGGAAATACATCTGTAAATTCCTTAATAATCGGTACCTATTCCAACTCTGTTCCTATACCCCGAATATCAAGTATATAAGCTAAAAATGCTTTGCAGCCCTTACGAACCATCTTCTATGCAGATAAAGCTAAAATTACCCTGGTGTCACTGTTCAATTTCCCAGACTCAATTGTAATTACCTCCCTTGTCAAGCGTTTCAAGTCAATCCGTCTTTGTTTACTATTAAGCATTGCATCATGCTTAGTTAACCAGTCAATTCCCAAAATTACATCAAACTTAGTGAACGCTAATAACATCAGATCAGTAGGGAATTTATAGCCCTGGACTTTCAATGGACACTTATGACATATCATATTAACAATGACATTATGACCCAATGGGTTTGTGACTTGTACACCAAACTCAGTCGACTCAACAAATAATTTCTTTTCAGTAGCTAATGCAATACAAATATATGAATGAGTTTATCCTAGGTCAATCAGTGCACGCACAATATCATTAAAAAGATGAAATATACTAGTTACAACATCGAGAGTGATAGCCTCTTCTCGGGCTCGAATGGCATAAGTCCGTGCAGGTGCTCAAACCATAGACTGGCTACATTATCCCTGTTATCTCCGCGATTTCCACCTGTACCGCTACTCTGCCCCGAACGTCTACTCTTTTGTGGTGTAGCAGGGGGTTTTACACTCTGTTCCTCCTTTGCTTCAAATCTCATCGGACAGTTCCTCAGAAAATGAGCTACACTTCCGCATCGATAACATGTCCCTTTCATCTTGCGACACTCGCATGCATGACTCCTCTTACAATACTCGTATATCAGAGTAGGTGTATTGCGAACTCTAGCTACACCACCTGCGGGTTTACTCAAAAATCCCGAAGAAACTGGCCCTCGACTAGCCACTTCTTTGAATCTCTTCGACGGCAGCATAGAGAAAGTCCTGGCAATATTATTCTTTCCAGATTCTTGAAACGTTGTTTCTCTCTATCTCTTGCTATTGTAGACTTCTTCCATCTTTTGAGCTTTGTCTACTAAAACTAGAACGATCGGATTTCAGAACCACCTACTATCATTTTGATCTCATCGTTTAGCCCATCTTCGAAACGGACACACATACTTGTTGAGCTGTACAAATTCTCGTTCATACTCTGCCACTATTTTGTTTCCCTGTTTTAGTTATAAAAATTCCTTCTTCTTATCTAGGTATTGCTTACTGATATATTTCTTTTTAAACTTCGTTTGAAAGAATTCCCAAGTAACTTCATTTTCAAGTATCATTGCTACAATCATTGCTCATCAGTTGTAAGCCTCGTCTTTTAGTAGTGAGGTAGCACACCTCACATAGTCTTCTAGAGGACAAGCCATCTCATTCAAAACTCTCAGTGTGTTTTCGATCCAGTACTCAGCTCTAGAGGGATCATCTTATACGCTTCCCTAAAAGTCTCCAGCTTCTTATTTTCTAACCCTATCTATTGGGATGCATCGTATTTTTTCTACCACTGGAGGTGGTAGAGGCCTAACTGGAGGTGCTACCGGTTGAGCAGTTGGCTGTGTAATAAGAGGTGGAAGAGGTGGTGCTATCAGATTATTTCTTATGAATTTCGAGAACCACTGCCCCATCAAACCGAAGACTATATTCTTTGCCTTATTTTCTGTCATCAGTAGTATTGATGCACTATGACTAACTCTAGAGTCATTAGTTGGAACATTGCTGTTTACCTCGTTAGTTTCTTCCTTTTTAGAGTCAAGCATCCTGTAATTATCTTCAAGAATTAGTTAGATTGGAGTCATCTATATCATATTATCACAAGTTCATATGACATGTACTTCTAAATCATTAAACATAGTCAATACGGTCTAAGAAACGGCTAAACCAAAAGCTCTGATACCATTAAATGTAACACTTGAAACTCGAAATCGTCACTAGTCAGGGGCTCGATGTCCATCAAAACTTATATTATTTTAAATCTCCCATTATTATTTTGTTTAATCGTATTTTAATAGAGTAATTCAAAGTACACAACATGAATCATCAATTGGATGTCAACACAACTCGAAAAGGGTAAAAATGTCATTTTCATGATTTTTAGAGACTTCTACCAATACTTGTTGGACAAGTATTGGTAGTAGTCAAGTCAGTAGTCAATTTAGAAATAATGTAACTTCTATCGATACTTGAGAAAGTTCTACCGATACAAGTGTAACTTCTACCAATACAAGTTATGCTTCTACCGATACTAAAAACTCCAGAGAGCTAGGAAGTCCTACCCTGCAACTTCTACCGATACAAGTATCCTAACTACAGATACAAGCATACACAGAACTACCAATACCTATTAGGTAACTGCCGATACAACCCAAGTCAGTAACCAACCTCTCTCCTACACTGTACTTTTACCGATATATACATTAGTTCTACCGAAACAAGTGCTCAGAAATCAATAAATCATGCATAAAATACAAGTTTATCAACCATTCATCACTTCATAACTTCACATGAAATATACCAATACATTGCACACGGTTTCAAGGCCTTGCATACGACACAAAAATAGTATGTATATCACATTTAACTATCATACCAACTTAAACAACATTTGTCAAGATTTCACAATAAAAGATTCATTTATCCATACAAGAAGTACGTGTCAATTCATCCTAATACATGCCATAAGACCAAATGATATGGTTACCACCGAACAAACTCCGGGACAGTGTAATGCTCCAAGATGATCCGATTCTCAGAACAAAAAAATTGAATCTACAAAATAATAACAATTTCCACAGGTAAGCATTTCAAAGCTTAGTAAGTTCATAGAGTAAAATAGATTTACCAAACCTCAAGAGTTGAAAATCTAATCAACCAAACTGAGGAAGCTGTATACATTCGAGGTTGATTTCAATTCACATTTAATACTCACGATGACAGAGAGTCATCGAACCTTTAATCCGTAATGGGATTCATTTCATTTAATACTCACAATGACACACAGTCATCAAACCTCATAATCCGTAAACGATTCATGTACTCACGATGACACATAATCATCGGACCTCATAATCCGTAAAGGATTCATATACTCACGATGACACATAGTCATTGGGCCTCATAATCCATAAAGAATTCATATACTCACGATGACACATAGTCATTGGACCTTTTCATTTACGGCTCAAAGCTCGTTAGCCTTTTCTTTCCTTTGTTCCCGTCTTCCACACTTCTGATCATCATTCCAACTCATAGCAATTGCTTACAAAACAAGAATATGCCGTTAAATTTGGAATTTAATAATACGAACTTATCGGACTAGATTGCAGTTGTTGGATAGACTTCTAAGACTAATCAATAACTTTTCCTTTTCCACGATCTACGGCTCGATCGTAATCTAACACAACAATCATCCAATTTCTCACATTAAATCCTATATTAAATCATTTAAAACATTTTGATCCTTTTTGGAAAATTTATGAAATTACCCCTAGTATTTCACTTTTATTCAATTTAGCCCCTTACCATAAAACATGTAAAATAAACCCTTTCCCACTAAACCCATACCAACCGATTTCTCCAAGCTTCCATACAAGTCCCTACAATTTAGTCATTTCACACCAAATACCCACATTTTCATCATTTTAACATTTTAGTCCTTAAGCCCTAATTTCATCAAAAGTTACTTTTCAAAAATACCAAACCCAAACATCAAACATACCAATCTACCATGAACTTCCAAAAATAAGCATTTCCAACAATGGTAGAATGTTTAACATTTGACAGAATCGCAAATTAGTCCCTAGGTTAGCTAGATTAAGCTAATACAGACTCAAAAACATAGAAATTACTAAAAACGGGTGAAAAATCTCCTACCAAATGTTGCTCCTAGCTTGGCTGAACCTTAAGCTTCTCCTCATAGGGTTTTCTTTCTTTATTTTTGCTAAAATGAAGAAGATAACCTAATTTTCATTTGTTTTTCATTATTATGCCTTATTTATTAAATTACACATTTACTCTTAATTAAACAAATCAAATTGTAGCAAATTTCCATGGCCATTACCGCCCACCTATTCTTAAATGGTCTAATTACCATTTCGATGCCTTAACTAACCTTTCAATTATAAATTAACACCTTTAATCAATGGAATTCAACTCTTGCACCTTTTTTGATTTAATCCTTTTTACTTAATTAATTGACTAAATGATAAAATTCTCTAACCTAAAATTTAATGAAATGTTAATGACATCATAATCATTTAACAATTAAAAATCATGACTCGACTCGCTGG
Organism: Gossypioides kirkii; assembly: GCA_005610355.1. Lineage (NCBI taxonomy): Eukaryota > Viridiplantae > Streptophyta > Magnoliopsida > Malvales > Malvaceae > Gossypioides > Gossypioides kirkii. The sequence goes on along the minus strand of CP032247.1, from coordinate 38,401,824 downwards.
AGTTGTGATCTCGAAATCACTGCTTCCAACACCACTGAAAACCAGGCTGTTACACTTTGCATGCCCAACCCTCAACCCGATTTGATCCGCCAGATCCGAATCTCGGGTGTTACCATACGAACACTGATAAAAATATAAACTGATAATACATTTTACTATTGTTTACAACTCTACTATTTACAAATTCAATCGAATACATAATCATCAAGCGAATACACAATGATAAATAAGATAATTTAATTATAAAGCTTTTCTAATTGATCTCATAACTTATTAAATTTATCCTAAGTATAGACATCTATGTAACACTATTGGTTAATACATCACCATGCTTGCACTGATACATAATTCCTTTAGTGTAGTCCTAGCATCGTCTCTCCTAGCGCAACCTTAATCCTTCAAACTTGAATCAAGAACATAAGACACCAATAAGTTCACAACAACTTAGTGAGAAAAAAAATACCATTTACCTTAACTGATACTTTTATAAAACAATAGATAGTTCAATATTGTGATCTTCTCTTCTTTTGATGTCATAGTTCTGCCACGACGAACACTATCCAAACTAAGACTTATTAATTCTTTCTACTTGCCATATCTTGATTTGTACCCATTTCCATTATTTTGGTAACACATCCTGAATACGACACATTTAAGGTAAACAGTCATCGACTCAAACTTTATTTTGGTGGTGATATTGATAATGAGAGAAAGGAGCTTCGGCTCCAAGATCCTCCTTAACCATTAGCTTGAAAAAGGAAAGTCAAGCTTAGACTCTAAATAAGCGCTTCTCGAGAGCTAACCTGAGTGTTTTTATATTATTTATTTATTCATTTTACTTTCATATTATTTTTTACAAAAATTTAAAAAATTGGAAAAAAATTTAAAAAATGAAAAAAATTGATTTTTTTAAAAAAAGTGGTCCACATGGTTTGGGGTAGTCCACACGGCCATGTGAGGCACACGGGTGTGTCATGAACAATATGACTTCTAGCGTATATTTCCAAAAAAAAATTGACACATGGTCTAAGTGGATACACATGGCCTGGAGACACGGTCGTGTGACCTACACACCCATGTATACGGGCATGAGAGAAGCGAACAAAAACAACAGACGATCTGGGTAATGACACATGATCGTGTGTGACGCACAACCTAGACACATGGGTGTGTCTTAGACTGTGTGAACATTGGAGCAAATTTTTAAAATTCTCTAATAGGCCACGCGGTCTTAGAGAGATACACAGCCTAGTCACATGGTCATGTGGCTCATATGGCCTGGCCACAGGACCATGTGGCCCACATGGCCATGTATCCTTTTAAAGCTAGTTTTCTTTTTTATTTTTTTCTTTCTTTTTTCTTTCTTTTTTCTTCTTTTGTTTCCTTCCTACCCTAACCAAAATGATTTCATTTAGTTTTATGTTTTATTTATTTTTATTATTGGTAGTTTTTATTTTATTTTATTTTATTATGCATTGTACTTTTATTTTTTGTCGGTTGTTTTTCTATTCTTATATCTCTTTATCTTATTTTATTTTATTTTGCTATTTTCTTATTAGTGTGCTCAGAAACATGTATTTAAATTAGGCTCTCTTACGATTCTAGATTTCACTATTCCGACGAAATCATCCAAATTCAGGGCAGTTTCAGTTTTCTTCCTCTCTTATGATATTTTTTTGCCTATTATGCTTATATTTTTTTTGTACATTGAGGGAATGTAAATATTAAGTGTGGGGAGGATTTTATATGCTTATGCGATATAGTCTCTGAATTGTTGTTTGTGTTTAAGTAATTTTCTAAAACCTATCATTAAAGTTACATTTTTTTAATTTGGAGTTTTTAGTGATTTTGTTTTGGAATTAATTTGTGAATTTTTATGCATTGTGGGATTTATACTTTAAGACATGAGAGAGTCAAGCATGATAAGCTGTTTTTCAAAAATTATTATTTTAGGTTGTCTCCCTAAACTAAAAATTTATTTTGAAATTTTAAATTTGCAAGTTTGAAATCAAAACTATAATTTTTTGTTAGCTTTTAAGCATATAGAGCATTTTTTTGTGCTCATTTTAATTTTGGTTGTGAGTATGTCAACTTGGTTTGTTATTCTAAAACATGCTTCGGCTATACATGTCGAGACCATATTATTGAGTTGATATACTGAGATGATAGAGACATTTAGGATTTAACCAACCTAACCTTTAAACAACTTACCTGTTAAATTAACCCCTAGTAAAACCCATTGATCCTAACACATTTTTTCTAAACCATTAATGTTAACCCATAACCCATATCAATGTTGTAAAATTATCATTTTTTATTGACTCCGTTTTTGTCATGATTTAATTTAGTTAGTTACCTAACTATATTTCATCATTTGCACTACTGAATTTTCTCTTCGTTAAAAAAAAGAAATAAATAAAGGAAAAAAAACGATTGAGCTTGAATAGTTAGTTTCATATTCTATTGAAAAGCTTGTTTTCGTTCTTTATTTCTTGTTGATGTAAATTCTTTTAATTCGGCAACTGATTTTTTTCTAGTTTGGTAACTTATCAATTCAGCTCTCGATTGTAACCAATTTTTCTAACCTTATCCATACCCTTAACCTAAGCCCTGTTACAACTTTGTAAAGACCTCTTGTTTGGTGTGTCATCTCATTTTTATAGTGGTGGAGATTTGATTTTCAATCAAGCCTATGGTAATAACATTTCTTGTTTGATTATTGAGTGCACATGACTTGAACCTTAAACACTTTGAGTGCTCGAGTGATCCTTAGTAAAGATGTTAGTCCTTGTTGAATTTTAATTTTAGGTAATTATTTAGATAAGGGAGACGCCTATGTTTTTGGTGCTTTGAAAATTTTTGTTTAGATTGTTTGCATTCTTTAGTGTCATTTCAATTTGAATTTTCAATGCATGATTATTTGTAGATTATCCTGAGACATTATCGGTGAAAATAGTAAATTGAGGGAAGTTAACTTGAATGTGGGTTGAGAATTTTACTTGAGGACAAACAAATGCTTAAGTGTGGGGATATTTGATAAGTGATAAAAGTAACATATTTTAACATCATTCTTAATGCATTTTTGGGTGACTATTCGATGTTAATTGTGAATTTTATGCTCTTAATCCTTTAAATTCATGTTTTGATGTTTAATAGAGCATTTGTGAGGAACAGGAGCGAAAAACAAGTGAAAATAAAAAAATCGAAGCAAGTTACAAGAGCAACATGGGCTGACCCCTTCCACACGGCCTGACCACAAGGTCATGTCAATTCTGCAAATTTGCACTCTAGACTACGAAAAATCGTGCTTTTAGGTCTTTTGGGTATTCTAAGATGTATATATGACAAGCATAAGAAGATAGGAGTGAGTCGTCATAGAATACTCAATTAAACAACTTGAAAGCACCAATGAAGCTGATTTTGAAGTATATTTCCATCAAGATTGAAGATTCATAGTTGATTTCTTAGGAGACTAACATAAGTTTCTTTATTTCTTTCTGTTATATTGTATCTTGGATGTTTCTATTTTCTTAGCATGAACTAATTTTCTAAATACCTAGGCAGATGAACCCTATGATAGATTCTATTGTTTGATTTTTATTTTATGTAATATATGCTTACATCTTGTTCTCAATTATGTGTGCTTAATTCTTGGTTTGATATTTCTAGATTATCAATCCATGTTTGATTCACTTAAATCGAAGGAGGGATAGACCCTGTTTAAGAGTAAGTCTTACTTGATTGAGTGGAGTTGCATGTAATCCTAGAAATAGGACGACATAAATCTACCAGATTAGAGTCAAATCTAATAGGGAAATTCATAGCACGAGTTATTGCGATAATAGGGGTTTTAATTAGAAAGAAATTTCAATTAATCAACCTAGAGTCAATTGCTCTTATTCTTGAAAGAGATCTTAGCATAATATAGGGATTTCTATGGATCAAGTTACAAAGTAAATAAATTACGTAATTTAGATTGATAATGATAGATGAAATATAGGTGGATTCTTTCCTGGGTATTATTTCTCTTCTTAATTGTTAATCATTTATTTTCTTTATTTGTTCTTTGTTATGTTCATTAGTTAATTAATTTATTTGATTTTATTTTTTAATCAATTACTCCAATTATTCGATTAAATAATAGAAAAGCAATAATTACTAGTACTTTTAGTCTTCGTGGGAACGATATCTTTGCTCACCATAGCTATACTATTAATTGATAGGTGCACTTGCCTTAGTCGAATTTTTAGTTGGTTCACAATGCATTAATGCTTACCTAACTAGGATGGAGGAGATTAGTATTTGGAAAAGCTAACTTGGAAGGAAGGAAGGACAGCAGGTGAGTTTCTATACTCCACCTTTGGGTGTTTGCTGGTTTTTGTGTTGTTTGCATGCTTTGTACTGAGTTTGGTCTGAGTCTATGGTTGTATATAATTGTGGTTGATTGAGAAAGTTATGCATGCATAAGTTTTGCAATTGCATGTATGTTTGTAAGTATGTTCTTTGAAAATAGTTGTCTTGTACAGTGAAAAATTAAAATTTTGAAAATCGATTTGATTTGTGATATTTATAGCAATAAACCTTAAACCAAAATCATACTTGTGTTTTTGGATAAGTGGATCCTTGAGGTTTTTCGAATTTCAACCAGAAGATCGTCTCCTATATTCTCATACAACAAACTTCTTCGAGTGTGGGCTCGAACCAATTGAATCAAAACACAAAATTAAAAAAGTTTTCTTTTATCTTTCGGGTGAAAACAAAAATTCTCTCTTCTTTAATAGATATCATTTTTATTTTGGAAAAATATATTTAATAGTTAAGAATAAATTCTCTCAATTTTTTGGTAGAGTAACAAGCTCTCCAAGTTATCAAAATAGCTCTACTGGTGCCATCTATTCATAGGGAGATAAGATAAAATCATTGTTTAATTGTAGAAGTTTATTTCAAATAGAAAAACAACTTTCTAGTCCAACTAGGAGAGGGAAAAGGGCTAATAGGGTGTGTTTCCCCTCATATGTATTATAATGGGGATTTAGGTCTCTTATTTTATTGGGCCCAATGATATGTGCTTTCTGGTCTTTTAACCCAACACTTTATAATTTAATTCAAACCAATACATATTTTTCTATTCTCCAAAATAAACATTAATTTTCCAATTAAATCATTTTCTCATCCCTATTTTACCCCTTATAAAATTATGATGATTTCACCCCTAGTAAAATTCTAAGAAAATATATTCAATAACTCAACTTGTTCACTATGACTGAATGGTTTATTTTCATTTTCGGGCTTTAAAACTGCTAAAAAACATAATATCATTCTTCTGATCATTTCTGAGTAATCCATATATATTTGCAAATGAATCATTTCTCATTTTTATTCTCATTTCCATTTCCATTTCCATTTTTTTGAGAAACCTACATTCATTTCCAAATGATTTCATTTCTCCATTTTGAAGAAAATCATAATCATTTCTGAATGTTTTCCATTTCTTTGTTCCTATTCATTCTGTTCATTTTGATTCAAACACGCAATTCATTTATGGTTTCAACAAGCTAGCAAAGGGATCGATTGAACATATGTAATTAGGACTCAAATGATTTATAATTAAGTTCCAGCTTTTCACCTATTAATTATAAACTTATTTAGTAACGAAGTCATTCCACTATAGTATCGTGATTGAGCTCTCCTTAATTGTAACAATTCGATTTTCAGTGGTGTCAAAAATAGTGGTTTGAGACCACATATTTCAACAAATGAGTCGTTAATATTATTAATTTAATATTACGAGTGATGAGCATGTTCGTAAAAAATTTTAGTTGTGAAATTTACATGTTTGGGTAACTAACTAAGTAAAAAGGATTAGGTCACAAAAATTTCGAAATTTAATTCCACAAATCTAAGGATCAAATAATCATGTAAAGGGAGATAGGAGGACTTAATTGGAAAATATACCATGAGATATGAGGAAAATTTATTCTAATAATATTATAATGAGAAAAGAATGATGAAATTAGGTGGGAATTAAAAGAAAAGGGAAAAGAAAAGATTTTCATTTATTTTTCTTTCTAAAAAAAGTGAGAAGCCATTGAAGCTTAAGGGTTCATTCGACCAATCTTTATTGGGGGGGAAAGGGTGAGTTTTGAAACTTGATTTTATAGATCTTTATGTTTTTTATTTGGTTTAAACTCAAACTAGTCCACCTAGGAGTTGATTGTGAAATCATTAGAAGTATAAGGACTTACCATAAATGAAATGGATGTATTTGTTAACTTGGAAGTTAAATATTTGATTATAATGATCAATCATGGGTATTTTGTTAAGTGATTTTGATGATTAAGTGTGTTATGGACCTATATGAGAATATAATAAAATGCTATGTACATGTTGTGTAATGGTGACAATTTAAGGTTGAAATGAATACATGAAAAAAAATCTTGATTAATTTGTTCTTGCATTGATTGTTGTTAAAATCATAAATTTTGGGTTAAGGACTCACTTGAACAAATGCTAAAGTATTCATGGTAAATTAGTAAAATTACCATAAAGTGTCTCATAAGCTCAAATTAGTTATTTTGAATATTGTGAATTAATTAATTGAATGAAATTATTATAATGATCAAGTTATGCAACAACTGGAATTAAACCAAGGGAAGGCTAAAGTTACAGAGTAGTCATTGGTTGTTTCGAACAAGCGTGTAAGTGGAGGCAGGTTCGTAGTAATTTGTTGCCTATTTTAAATTATTTATAGATTTTATAGTTGTTTCTATATGATCAAATTATGTGTGAATATGAAGAATTATTTTGGGTATATGTATCACTATGGGATTTGTGTTTAAATTGTTATATGAATGGTGTGTGTTTGGTTGTGGTATGGGAAAGATGATATGCCGCTATTTGCACTTCGGTGCCCCTATTTACACTTCAGTGCCCCTATTTGTACTTTGGTTCCCTTGTTTGTACAACTGTACTCTTGTCTTGCACCTATGATTTCTTGAAAATAAAGAAATGAATGAGTATGAAAAATGAAATTTGATTAATTATGGACTTGACATGTTCAATTGATTTAATTCTATGATCTTACTAAGCTATGTAAGCTTATTAGTTTTCTCATGTTGTTTTGTGGAGAACAGTTTGAACAATTGGGACGATTGTCTACAAAGCTCACACTATCCCTTTTTTGGTAGTTTTTGTATCTCCTTTTAGGTCGTGGCATGCGTTTAAGATGTTATTCGTATAAGTCCTGAAAATGCTTTAACACTTATTTTGTGTAAACCTCAACTTGAATTGTTTCAGTAGAACTCATTAGGGTATCGATAGAAGTATAGGGGATAAGAAACCTTGGCTACTAACTTGAGTTGTGTGGGTAGAAGTTTTAAGAATATCGGTAGTACTTTGACCTATATCGGTAGTTTGTCTCGGGTATCAGTAGAAGTTTCAGGCATAAATTTCCTTTGCATACGGGAGTTTGTTGTGTCAGTAGTAGTTTTAAGAATATCAGTAATACTCTATTGGACCTGGTTATCAGTAGAAGTCCTTGGTCAAAACTATCTTGCATACTAGAGTTTGTTTTATCTTAGAAGTCTGAGTGGTTTCGATAGAACCTAGAGTTGTATTGGGTTCTACCTGTACAAATCTACAACTTTTAAAGTTTTTTTTAAACTTAAGTTCTACTGATACTCCTTTACTTAAGTATCGGTAGAAGTCTATCAAAATTTGATGATTGTTTCTTTTAAAAGGGAGATGGTTCAAAGTAGTTCTAGATATCGTTTTTGCTCGACTAATAATACGTATATATAAAGTAAATAAATAATAATAGGGTTTTAAAGACTCTAAATTGTTTCATGAAAGTAAATTATCTACTGTAACATTCAGTGCTCGGGTTTGGTGACCGGATCGGGTGATGGGTGTTACATTTAGTGGTATCAGAGTTGTGGTTTAATCGATTCTCGGACTAACCTAGCATGTATAAAGTCTAGTGTGTACTTGCCACATATACCCTGTGACAGTGTGATGCTTTTGGTATACTCTAATATTACATTTTCTTATAGATTCAATATGTCAGCTGAATCAAATTGAGCTACGGTAAATGAAGCTGAAGGTAATGCTCAAGCTTTGAATCCTAAAGTAAGTAATAGTCATCTATTCCCAGACTTTTGGCGAAGATATGAGAAATACATTTTTCGGGATGATGAACCAATGATTCATTGAATTCAAACAAGTAAATTATGTAACTCCGCCGCCCCCACCTCCTATTGTGCCTCCTCTAACACCCCTATATTCTCAAAATCTTGCATCAATGATAGTTACTCGACAGCCGGTAGATAAAGTAAGGAAATGTGGAGCTGAAGAGTTTAGAGGCAAATTTGAAGATGATCATGCAAAAGTTGAGTATTGGTTAGTAAAAACGAAGAGTGTTTGTTCGGAGTTGATGTGTACTCCCGAAGATTGTTTTAGATGTGTTGTTTCATTGCAGAAAGATGAAGCATATGAATTGTGGGATACTTTGAGCTCGATGACATCTAATGATCGTATCAAATGGGATTTCTTTCAAGTAGAATGTCGGAAGAAATATGTTAGTAGGTTGTTTTTAGACAAGAAAAAAAAGATTTCCTTGAGCTAAAGTAAGGAAATCGATCTGTTGTCGAGTATGAACGAGAATTTGTATAGCTTAGTAAATATACTCAAAATATAGTGGCAAATGAGGATGAAATGTGTATCTGATTTGAAAATGTATTGAATGACAATATACGGATGTCAGTGGCAGCATTAAAATTGTACGAATTTGTAGAACTATTTGAACGTGCCTAGATGATCGAAAAAATCTGTAAAAGTAAAAAGCAATCTGGTGCTAGATTTTGGAAATTCAGCGAAAGGTGGTCATTCAATTTAGCACAAACGTTTCCATCAAAGAAGTTCAGGGGAGAAGCTAATCATTGGACTTCCCCTTCATAGTTCACTACTAGGGATAAACCAAAGCAAAGTAATTTAAAGTCAATAAATTCCCCCGTCGCTAGTGTTGGCAGTGTTAAGAATGTTGAGAGAGTTGTCCCTATGTGTAATGGCTGTGGCTAAAAGCATTTTGAAGAATGTTGATAAAAGTTAGGAGCTTGCTTTCATTGTGGAGCAACTGACCATTTTCTGTGTGGTTGCCCTTTTCTACAGAATGAATCGAGTTATCCGACAATTAAGCAAGAAACAACTTCACAGAAAAGTAGACGACCTGAAAATGGTAGAAGCACTCCATTGGATGTGGTAAATTTATTAATTTGAATGAACAGTTTGAAGCTAGAGCACCTGCCATAGCGTATGCTATCAAAGCTCATTAGGAAGCCACTGCTCCAGATGTTATTGCCAGTACATTTTCTCTTTTCGACATTATCACATCTCGATTTTCAATGGTGTTGGAAACAGTGGTTTCGGGACCACAACTCCGATGAGTCAAGTCATAAACATTAATTATTTAATATTTACGATGTCATTAGAGTCATATTAAATTTTGGTTAAGAAATTTTATCGTTTAGTTGGTTAATAAAGTAAAAAGGATTAAATCGTAAAAGGCATAAAATTTGAATTCTATTAATTAAAGGCATTAGATGTCAATTGGAGGGTAAGTTAAGGTCCTTAAATGGTAATATAATCATTAGTAACTTGAGTAGAAAATTTTGACTTAAATTTGGTTAAAAGTTAAGTGTGAACAAAGGGTAAATTACTAATTTGTAAATAAATGAATTTAAACTAAAAATTAAAAGATGAAAGGGTCATCTTCTTATTATTTTTGATAGCCAAAATCGAAAGCCTAAGTAGGAGAAGAAGAATCCATCGTCCAAGCTATTGGTCTTCGATTAGGTGAGCAAAATTCGTCTGTTTTTAGTTATTTTTATGTTTTTGAGTCCGTATTAGATTAATCTAGCTAACCCAAGGACTAATTTGTGAATTTTTCAAATGTTAAGTATTTTTCCATTGATGAATGAGTTAGTTCTTGAGATTTTATGGAAGATTCATGAGCTTGATGGTTGAGTTTGATGATTTTGTAAAGTGGTTTTTGATGATTTTAGGGTTTAAGGACTAGATTGCTAAAACTGTAAAAATACATGTACTTGATGTGAAATTATTGCATGTAAGGATTTGTGGTAAAGCCTTGAATATTAGTCAGGGTTTGTGTGTGGAAGAAAATGGTCTTTTTGTATGTTTTGGGCTTAGGGACTAAATTGAATAAAAGTGAAAGGTTAGGGGTAATTTTGTAAATTTCCCAAAAGGGTTATAAATGTAACAAATGATTTAAATTTCATGACTTAATAAGAAAATTGAATAATTTTTTGTGGTAGATCAAGATCGTACTATGGATTGTGGAAAAGGGAAAATCACAGAATAGTCCCTGAAGTTTAGCCATAACTGCAATTTTTTCCGGTAAGTTTGTGTAATTAAATTTCCATTTGATGGTTATAATTTTCATTATCTTGGCTATCTTCTTGAGTTGGAAGGAGATGGAAAACATTGAATAATATCCTAAACTCTGGCTCAGTGGAGCAATTTTCTAAATTATAGCTCGTAGGAACGTTATTCTGTCTGAGCTCGTAAGAGCGTTATTCTGTCTGAGCTCGTAAGAGTATTATCCTGTCTGGGATTATAAAAAAGATGTTTTATTACTCTTTTTATAATCGAATATGTTATTCAGTAAGTTAATTGTTCTTACGAACTTACGACCATGTGACCTCTGTTTTGGGAATTTTATTATTTTTTGAGATGTTTAAATTATGATTCTATCGAGTCCTTGAAAATGTTGGACTGCTGTAGATATGTATGAGATGCATATTTGTTTTGAAATCTAGTTTATTGAGTGAATTTCTCTTGAAATAAAGATTTAATTATTATTTGTTATCTTCTGTGAATGGTCTGGAACCCTTGGGACCCTAGCCGACGACGGTGTCAGGTTTTGGGTGTTACATTTAGTGGTATCAAAGCTTACAGTTTAGTCGGTTCTTGGACTAAAATTAAGAATTTAAAGTTTTAGAATTACTTGCCATATAAACTTGTGATAGTGTGATTATGATAGATCCAATCTAACCTTAAGTTTTTCCAGATAAGTAAAGATGTCTGACTTAGAATGAGGAGAAATTAATGAGGCAGATTACAATATCCCAACTTCTGTTTCTGGTGCAAGTCGAGGTGTACTGATTATGCGGATGACTGAAAATGAAGCCAAAAACATGTTCTTCGGCTTGATGGGCCAATGGTTTTCTGAGTTCATGAGAAAAAACCCGATGGCTTTGCAACCTCCACCTCTTCCTGCACAACCTATTGTACGACCTGTAGTACCTCCAGTTGTGCTTTCACCTCCTCTAATAGTTGAGTAGAGACGTCATATCCTGACAGATAAGGTCAAAAAGTACGGGGCAGAGGAATTTCGAGGGAGTACCAAGGATTATCAGTCTAGAGCTGCATACTGGTTGGAAAATACCCTGAGAGTTTTGAATGAATTGGTTTGTCCTCTTGAAGAGTATTTGAGGTATGTTACATCACTATTGAAAGATGAGGCTTATAGTTGGTGGACGATAATGTTGGTAGTGGTTCTTGAAAATGAAATTAATTGAGAATTCTTCCAGGTTGAATTTAAAAAGAAATACATCAACAAAAGGTATCTGGATTGAAAGAAGAAATAATTTTTGGAATTAATGTAGGGAAACAAGTTAGTCGCTGACTATGAATGAAAACTCGTACACCTCAATAAATATACTCGGGAGATTGTGCCGAGAGATGAAGCTATGCGTATCCATTTTGAAGACGGGTTGAATGATGAAATTAAGATGATGGATGGTAGTTACTACGACTGTTTGTTATTTTGATAGATCGAGCTCAAAAATGGAAGAAATCTATAGTCACAAGAGACATAAAGAGAAGAGATTTTGAGAATTTGGTAAGAACAATCCTTCCAGGACTTTCTCTATGTCGCTGTCGAAGAAATTCAGAGAAAATGAAAATCGTGGGGTTGTCTCATTCAATTTTTAGAGTAGGAATAGATCAGGACAACTTGAATCTAGATTTCAAAATCGGCCTGTGGATAGTGTGGCCAGTGTCCGTAATGCACCAAATCTTGTGTGCGAGCATTATGGGAGATTTCATCCTGGAGAATGCCAGTTTAAAAAGTGAGCGTGTTACAGGTGTAGAGCAACTGATCACTTGATTCGAAACTGTCCGGTGGCACCTGAGGAAAAAGAAGACAGGAGTGTAAAACCCCCAATCACACCGCAGAAGGGGAGACGTCTGGGGTAGAGTAGTAATGTGGGTGGAAACCGGAGAGATAATAAAGATAGTGCAAATATGTTTAAGGCTCGAGTACCTGTAAGGGCATATGCTGTTCGAGTAGAGAGGAGGCTATTACACCTGATGTTGTGACTGGTATATTCTATCTTTTTTATGTAACTTTGTGTGCTTTGATTGACTCAAGATCGACTCATTCTTATATTTGTACTACTTTAGCAACTGATAAAAATTCCTTTGTTGAGTCAATTGAGTTTGATGTCCAAGTTACAAATGCATTGGGTCATAGTGTCATAGTTAATCTAGTGTGTCGTAAATGTCCACTGAAATTCAGGCTGTGAATTTACTGCTGATCTGATACTACTACCTTTCTATGAGTTTGATGTGATCTTGGGAATGGACTGGTTATCTGAGCATGATGTGGTGGTTAACTGCAAACATAGACGAATTGAATTAAAATGTCCTACGGGCAAAATGATTACAATTGAGTCTGGTAAATTGAATAGTGATGCTAGAGTGATTTCAGCTATTTTTGCATAGAAAATGGTTCATAAGGGTTGTGAGACATTTCTAGCTTATATACTTGATAAACGGGAGTTAGGGACAAAACTGAATTAGGTATCGGTTATTAATGAGTTTACGTATGTGTTTCCTGAAGAGCTACTAGGATTGCCTCCGATTAGAGAAGTGGAGTTTGGCATTAATTTGATACCTGACACTACACCGATATTGGTTCCACCATATAGAATGGCACCAAACGAGTTGAAATAACTTAAGACACAGTTACATGAGTTACCAGACAGAGGCCTTATTCATCCGAGTGTATAACCTTGAGGCACACCAGTGTTGTTTGTGAAGAAAAAGGATGGTTCTATGAGAATGTGTATAGATTATCGATAGCTGAACAAAGTTACAATAAAGAATAAATATTCGTTGCCTCGTATTGATGAGTTGTTTGATCAATTGAAAGGTGTAATTGTATTTTACAAAATAGATCTCAGATCGGGATACTATCAGATGCGAGTAAAAGACTGTGATATGCCGAAGACTATATTCAGGACTCGATATGGGCACTATGAATTTTTGGTGATGCTGTTTGGGTTGACTAACACTCTGACAATATTTATGGATTTATGAACCGAGTTTTTCAGCCCTAGTTGGATAAATTTGTAGTGGTATTTTTTGATGACATATTAATTTATTCCAAGACGGAGTCAGAGCATACTTAAAATTTGAGAGAGGTGTTGCAGGTTTGCGAGAAAAGCAATTGTATGCGAAGTTTAGCAAATGTGAGTTCTGGCTTCGAGAGGTTGGATTTCTAGGTCATGTGGTATTTTTAGAAGGAATGTGGGTTGATCCAAGAAAGTTTCTACTATTCTTAACTGGAAGATTCCAAAGAATGTTTTAGAGGTACATAGTTTTCTAGGATTGGTGGGTTATTACTATCAATTTGTTAAAGATTTCTCCATAATAGCATTATCAATGACAAAGTTGCTTCAGAAGAATGTTCAGTTTGTCTGGTCAAAAAAGTGTTAGCAGAGTTTTGATCAGCTAAAGAGAATGTTAACAGAAGCTCCGGTATTGACATAGCCTAATACAGGGAAATAATTTATTGTTTATAGCGACGCATCATTGAATGGGTTTGGATTTGTATTGATAAAAGTTGGGAAAGTAATAACTTATGCTTCCCGACAGTTAAAGCCACATGAAAGGAATTATTTGACCCATGATCTGGAGTTAGCTGCCATTGTCTTTGCATTGAAGATTTGACGACACTATCTTTATGGTGGGAAATGTTATATATTCACAGATCACAAGAGTCTAAAGTATTTGATGACTTAAAAAGAATTGAACCTGAGGCAACATCGATGGTTGGAATTATTGAAAGATTATGATCTTATGATTGATTATCATCTAGGGAAAGCTAATGTTGTTGCAGATGCCCTGAGTTAGAAATCATTGTTTGCATTGAGGGCATTGAACGCACATTTGTCTTTAGAGAGTGATGGTTCTGTTATAGCTAAACTCAAGACAAGACCAGTATTTCTACAACGGATTCGGGAACTACAGAAAAATGATCCAAAGTTAGTAGCCAAGAAAGAGAAGATTCAGAGTGATTCCATTACAGGGTTCACTATAGATGTTGAGGGAATGATGTACTTTTGGAACAGGTTATGTGTTCCTGATGATCTGGATTTAAAGCGAGATATTTTGACGGAGGCTCATAGTAGCACTTATTCCATTCATTTGGGGAGTGTGAAAATGTATAATGAACTGAATAAAATGTACCAGTGGCCTGATATGAAATGTGAGACCTCTGAATTTGTAACAAAGTGTCTGGTATGTCAGTAGGTAAAAGCTGAGCTTTAGGTACCATCTGGTTTACTGCAGCCTATTAACATTCCTGAGTGGAAGTGGGAGCGGGTTACTATGGATTTTATTACAGGGTTGCCAGTAACACTAAGAAAGAAAGATTTTATCTGGGTTATAGTTGATAGATTAACCAAGTCAGCTCACTTCATCCTTGTTCGTGTGGATTTCATACTTGAGAAGTTAGCAGAGTTATATGTGTCTGAGATTGTGCGACTGCACGGGGTGCTAGTATCTATTATTTCTTTCAGGGATCCACATTTTACTTCGAGATTTTAGGATAAACTATATGAAGCTTTAGAAACCAGACTGAATTTTAGCACTGCATATCATCCGCAGACAGATGGACAGTCCGAATGAGTAATATAGATTCTAGAAGATATGTTGTGATGTTGTGTACTCGAGTTTGAGGGCAGTTAGGAAAGATACCTACCGTTGGTAGAATTTGCATATAATAACAATTATCAATCTATCATTAAAATGGCACCATTTGAGGCTCTATATGGTAGAAAGTGCAGAACACCACTATACTGGTCGGAGCTGAGTGAATCTAAACTGGTTGGTATTGATTTGATTCATGAGAAAGAAGATAAGGTTCGGATAGTCAGTGATTGCTTAAAGGTAGCATCTGATCGCCAGAAGTCATATGTAGATCTCAAGAGGAAAGATATAGAGTTTGTAATTGGAGATCGAGTTTTTCTAAGAGTTTCAACTTGGAAGAGGGTGCTACATTTTAGCAGGAAAAGGAAGTTAAGTGTAGGATTTATTGGACCATCTGAGATCATTAAGAGGGTAGGTCCTGTAGCCTACAAGCTAACTTTACCCCCAAACTTGAAAAGATTCATAATGTCTTTCATGTTTCGATGCTAAGAAGGTATAGATCAGATCCTTCTCATGTGATTACTCCCTGCGAAGTTGAGATATAATCGGATTTTTCATATTCAGAAGAACCATTAGAATTTTGGCTCGTGAAGGGAAAGAGTTACGAAACAAGGCAGTACAATTGGTAGAAGTCTTGTGGAATCGTCACGGGTTAGAAGAAGCTACATGGGAAATAGAAGCTTCGATGAGATCATAGTACCCTAATTTGTTCACTAGTAAGAAATATCGAGACGACATTTCCTAAGGGGGGAGAGTTGTAACAGTCTGAGTTTTAGTGGTGTCGGAAACAATGGTTTTGGGGCCACAACTTCGGTGAATTAGGTCATAAATATTAATTATTTAATATTTACAATGTCATTAGAGTCATAATAAATTTTAGTTAAGAAATTTTATCGTTTAGATGGTTAATTAAGTAGAAAGGATTAAATTGTAAAAGGCGTAAAACTTGAATTCTATTAATTAAAGGCATTAGATGTCAATTGGAGGGTAAGTTAAGATCCTTAAATGGTAATATAACCAATAGTAACTTGAGTGTATAATTTTGACTTAAATTTGGTTAAAAGTTAAGTGTGAACAAAAGGTAAATTAGTAATTTGTAAATAAATGAATTTAAACTAAAAATTAAAAGATGAGAGGGTCGGCTTCTTCTTATTTTTGATAGCAAAAACAGAAACCCTAAGTAAGAGAAGAAGAAGAAGCCATCGCCCAAGCTATTGGTCTTCGATTTGGTGAGCAAACTTCGTCCGTTTTTAGTGATTTTTATGTTTTTGAGTCCGTATTAGATTAATCTAGCTAACCCAAGAACTAATTTGTGAATTTGTCAAATGTTAAATATTTTTCCATTGATGAATGAGTCAGTTCTTGAGAGTTTATGGAAGATTTATGAGCTTGATGGTTGGGTTTGATGATTATTTAAAGTGATTTTTGATGATTTTAGGGTTTAAAGACTAGATTGCTAAAATGGTAAAAATACATGTACTTGATGTGATATTATTGCATGTGTTTGTATGTGGGTTTGTGTGTGGAAGAAAATGAGTTTTTTGTATGTTTTGGACTTAGGGACTAAATTGAATAAAAGTGAAGGTTAGGCATAATTTTGTAAATTTCCCAAAAAGGGTCATAAATGTAACAAATGATTTAAATTTCATGACTTAATAAGAAAATTGAATGATTTCTTGTGATAGATCAAGATTGTGCTACGGATCATGGAAAGGGAAAATCATAGAATAGTCCCTAAAGTTTAGCCTTAATTACAATTTCATCCGGTAAGTTCATGTAATTAAATTTCCATTTGATAATTATAATTTTCATTATCTTGGTTATCTTCTTGAGATGGAAGACATTGAAGAATATCTTGAACTCTGGCTCGGTGGAGCAATTTTCTAAATTCTGGCTTTGTTGGAACGTTATTCAGTCTAGGCTCATAAGAGCTAAATTGTGTCTGAACTCGTATGAGATAAATTTCTAGAAGACTTGAAGAGATCAGCCTGATTCTAATTACACGAGATAATGAAAATGTTTTATTACTCTTTCTATAACTGAATATGTTATTCAGTAAGTTAATTGTTCTTACGAACTTACTAAGCTTTGTAAGCTTACCTGTGTATCTGTTTATTGTATTGTAGATTCATTTTGCTATTGAAGATTAGATCCTCAAGAAGAATCACACTATCCGAGGAGCTCGTTCGGTAGCTTTTGAATCACTTGTTTATATGGCATGTACTAGGGTGATGTATTGTATTTGCTTGAGTATGTTGAACTATATTATGATGATGATAGATTAGAAGGATGAAGATATGTTGTTGTTGAGTACTTGTTGTGACTTAAATGTTTTGGCATGTAATTTGAAAAGGTAATGAGCATATTCAGATGAATTGATGTTTTTGAATGGTATGGAATTTATATGAGTATGGTTTGCTTGAATTAAGTTGCATATTTATAGGAAAATGAATGGTGGTAAGTTAAGTGTATATTATACTAGTTGTAAGAAATTTTACAAGTTACTTTAGGCATTTCGCAGGTACACATGGCTTGGAACATGAGCCACCACACAAGCGTGTGCCTTGGGAAAATTAGGTGCAGGTCTCACACGGGCTACACATGGATTGGGACATGGTTGTGTGGCTCTATTTCGCATATATACACGGTCCAGTACACAGTCTCACACACGAGTGTGTGGGGTAATTTAGCATGCTCACACGGCCTGGCACACGGTTTGTGACATGACCGTGTGATGATATTTCGGGTATGTGCACGGCCTTATGGCACTGACGTGTACAACAGGGCACACGAACATGTGTTTGAGACACACGATCGTGTGACCCCTATTTTGGGAATTTTATAACTTTCGTGAGATGTTTAAATTATAATTCTATCGAGTCCCTGAAAATGTTGGAATGCTATAAATATGTATGAGACGCATATTTGTATTGAAATCTAGGTTTTTTGTGAAATTTACTTTAAATAAAGATTTAATTATTATTTGTTATCTTCTGTGAATGGTCTGGAACCCTCGGGACCCCAACCGACGATGGTGTCAGGTTTTGCGTGCTACAGACATTATTGAATATCATTGATTGATCCTGAATCAACTTATTCTTATATATGCACTGCATTAGTAGACAAAAAGAAATTACCTATTGAGTCTACTAATTTCTCAGTTACAGTAATGAATCCATTAGGACAATGTGTCTTAGTTAACTTGATTTATAAAGCATGTCCACTAAACGCTTAAGGTTATGATTTCCTTGCTGATTGGATGTTATTACCTTTCAACGAATTTGATCTGATTCTTTGCGTGGATTGGTTGACCTTGTATGACGTAGTTGTGAACTGTATTGAGATATCAGAATGGTGAGTCAGTTAGTTTTGAACTAGACAGATTTGATAGTACTACCAATTTTATTTCTACTTTGACCGCTCAGAAATGCATAAGAAAATGGTATGAGGCATATCTAGCACGTATATTAGACACCAGAGTTTCATAATCGAAATTAGAATTAGTTTTAACTATTTGTGAGTTTTCAGATGTGTTTCCAAAAGAATTACTAAGGCTACCACCGGTTAGAGAGGTTGAATTTGCTATTGAATTAATGCCAGAAACTTCACCAATATCGATTGCTCCGTATAGAATGGCACCGACTGATTTGAAATAATTGAAGGCTCAGTTGTAGGAGTTGACGGATAGAGGGTTTGTTAGACCTAGTTTTTCTCCTTGGGGTGCTCCAATGCTATTTGTCAAGAAAAACAATAGGACAATGTAGTTATGTATTGACTATCGATAGCTTAATAAGGTCACAATTAAAAAACAAGTATACATTGCTCATATAAATCATTTGTTCGATTAGTTAAAAGGCGCAATCGTATTTTCCAAGATTAATCTCCATTTTGGATTTTACTAACTTCGTGACAAGGATTCTAATGTGCCAAAAACTACTTTTAGAACTTGGTACGGGCACTATGAATTTCTGGTTATGTCATTTAGTTTAACGAATGCACTTACTGTATTTATGGATTTGATGAACTGATAGTACTAGAAAAAACCATTGATTTTTTCTTACTTATTGTTTAAGTTGTTCCCATTTAGTCATCCTTAGCACATATTTTAGCATTTTCTAACTCAATGGACCTCTTAGTCTAGTTGCCCTTAATTTTGTTATATTTTACTACTAATGTCGCTGCATGTGCATGTCCAAAATTGTCGCTGTAGAAATTTGTCCAGAATTATTGCTGCATGAACATGTGCAGAGTTGTCGTTGTATGAGCATGTCTAGAATTAAGCCTAGAATTGTCACCGCATCTGACAACTGTCAGGATAAAAAACCAGAAAATGCGTGAGCTGTCCAGTCTGGTGTAACTAACTGGTACGGCTAGAGATTATTAGATTTGGAGGAAAGGACACCTGTACTATTCAGCTGGAGATAAATACTCTTGAGGAGAGAGAGAAAGGGGTCCTCTTTCGGATATTTTCTTCTAAAATCCATCTTTGAAGCTTGCGGCCATGGAAGCTTAGACTTCTCAAGGGCAAACTGAAGTGAAGAAGAAGGTAGATCTGCTCCTGACGAGGAGCCCTTAAGTGTGATGTTAGATAAGACTAAGAGAGCAAGTCGAGTAGCCTAGGAATTGTATTCTTCATTTGTTCTTTTATATCTCTTTCTAAGACACTGGTGATGCATGTTTATTTCAAGTATGGAAGTACACTTGATTTCTAGACTAAATGATATTTTATCCAAGCTTGCTTTTACTGTTTAATCTTTGGGTTTGAATGTTTTGACCATGAAAGTGTTATTGCAGTCACTGTCACTGAAAGGTGCAGCGACAATTTAAACTAACAAGCAAGACAATGGAAGTTGCTTGGGGATTGAAGGAATTTAATCCACTTGTTCTTGAATGTGTTGCATTGCCAACACTGGAAGATGTGGTTAGTGTGCATGTTTAAGTCTTTGATCAAATAGAGGAGCCAAGTTTGGTAAGACATTCATTGTGCCTTATTGCAGTGACAATCACTTGTTATTTTAAACCTTGTGAGCCACACTTAGTTTTTTATTGACTATTCACGTTGGGGACCTCATTTCATTATTATTGCATTTCATTTTTATTTTCGCATTATTGCTTCGACAATCACTCTCACAATTTTATTACATTTACTTATTCATTGCACCGAAATTAGTAGAGAACAAACATCCATCCTTGTGGGATCGATGTCTGACAGATTTATATCTATCTACTATACTTGCATCGACAGTGTACGCTTGTACATTATTGCTATGAAATTCATAGCATATCAAGTTTTGGGACCGTTGCCAGGGATGGCATTTGTTTGATGTTTATTTTTGTTTTTTCATTTATTCTTTATTATTTAACTTTTAGTTGTAGCTAACTTGTTTCCTTTTTGTTGTTATTTTCACATTTTATTTCAGGTGTTTTATGACCCGAAGCAATTCAGAGTTTATTGTTAGTTTAGACCCATAAATAGAAATAACTATTCGAAGAAGGTGTCAAGAACAAAGAAATATGGCCTTACCACGAATTGATGCAGCAACAAGATCCTACTGTACCACCAATACAACAAAAAAATTTGAATAATCCATAGCTGTCACAAGAAGATCAAACACAAAATCGAACTATTTGAGATTTTGTTGTTCCTGTTTCGGATGATTTGCAACCTGGAGTTGTTAGGCCAGCAATCCAAGCTGGAAACTTTGAACTCAAGCCAATGATGTTCCAAATGTTGAATTCTAATGGGCAATATGTTGGACTGCCACATGAAGATGCCGGAGAACATCTCAAGTCCTTTTTATTGATTTTTGCTTTTGATAGCATCAGAAAAGACCATTAAATTCTCCCTAATTAGAGTATAAATTGATCCCTTTGTATTTTGTTTAGCATACATTTTTAGTATTTTGTAGTTAGTAATTGCATTTTCTACGTCAGTGATGTGTGGTCTAATTTTCTTTTACTTTATCCCACTTATGCTTCTAATGTCGCTACATTTAGTATCAATATTGCATCTAAAGATGTCAGTGCAGGGATTCATCTTAGAAGTTTGATCCAGAATTGCGCCCAAATATGTCATTGCATTAGCACTTCTAGATCTCATCAGGGATTTTTCTATGTGAACATATCCAGAAGCACCAACGCATGAGATGTCAAGTTGTCGTAACGAATAAAAATATAATTTTGCGTCCAGTAATGTCGCGACAACCTGCAACTGCCTAATGCATAAACCAGTTCTGCATGAGTGTACAGTTGGAGTAACTAACTTGTACAATTGTGAGGAAGTTAGATTTGAGAGCAAAGGACACCTGTACTTGGCAGCAAAGATAAATATTGAGGAGAGAGAAGAAAGAGGGGAGGAATCAAGCTCGTGAGAAATTAATTCCATTTCTGATTTTACTGAAGGGAGGCGGCCATGGAAGCTTAAACCCTTGGAGGGTGAACTGATGCGATAAGAAGGCAACATAAACTTCTAATGAGGAGTGTTCTAAGTGCGACGCAAGAGGAGCATTTACGGAAGAGTTCTAGTGGGCTAGGAATAGAATGCTTCAACTTGTTCTTTATTTCCTCTTAAACATTGATAAATTCTGATGACTTTAATTGTGTACGAAAGTACCTCTTAATGTTAGATCTATTTTGATTTCAGCTCAATCTTCTTAACTATTTACCTTTGGATTTAATTATTTTGACCACGAAAGTGTGATTTCAGTCACAATCACTTGAAGGTGCAGTGACAAGTTAAATTAACAAGCAAAGACAATGGAAGTTGTTTGGGGCACGAAGGAATTTTTGCCACTTGTTCTCAAATGCAAAGCATTACCAGCACTGGAAGGTGTGGTTAATGTGAGTCTTTTGAGTCTTTGATAAGCAGGGAATTTGAAAGTAGTTAGATCTCATTAATCTCGATTGTGGTGACAATTTATCTACCAATTACCTTGTAGTCACATTTAGTGTTTGCCAACTTATCAAGTCAGGGATTCCCCATCTTCTTATCATTGATTTACTTCTTAAATTTTCTTAATTTGCATCGACAAAATATCTTTAACATTCATTTCATTTTCTATTAAATTGTTTTGACATTTTATATTACAGTTTTACAATATTTGCGCTGACAGTTTAAACTCTTTTATTGTGCAGTCTTTGACTGAATTACACTGACATTATTCTTGACAATTATTCTTATTTTAACTTTTTTTGCTTTAACAAAAATTAAACATGGACAGCCATCTCTGTGAGATCGATATCTGATAGCTTACACCTATAAACTATACTCACACCGACAGTGTTTGCTTGCATAATTGCTGTGACGTTCATAGCGCAATCAATCAACAAGGCGTTCCTGATAATGCTTTGAAGATGTAGGAAGAGATTGTACTTGGTTCCTTGGGCTACCTGTCGGCTCCATTACTTCATGGAATGCACTCACAACACAGTTTGTTTTGCATTTTAATCTACCAACAATGAATGCTAGTCTATAGAATGATATTACAGGTCATCATCAGCTAGATGATGAGAATCTACATACTACGTGGGAACGTTATAAATCTTTTCTTCGATGTTGCCCCATGCATGACATTCAACAGGAAACATAGTTTGAAATTTTCTACAATGGGCTGAATTCACAAACAAGAAATCTTATAGATGCATCAGCCCATGGAGCTTTGTTGGATTGTATTTATGATGAAGCTGTCCGAACTCTTGAGAGAATTGCTCAGAATGATTATCAGTACCTTATCTCTAGAGCTGCACAAGTAAAAGCTAATTTGGGAGTTATTGAATTGGACGCAATATCTACACTTAGTGCTCAAGTTTCTTCTCTCACGAATATGATAAAAATATGAAGGGGACAAGTGACGTTGTACCTATACAAGTAGCTCAACAAGTTAATGTGCCTACATTTTGTTGTGAGATTTACGGTGACAACCATAGTTATGAAGACTATCCACAACATGCAGACAATGCTTTTTATGTCAATAATATCTGCGGTAATTCCTATGGCAACTCTTATAATAATTCATCACACAATCAATAGTCTTGTGGAATGCAGAATGTTGGAAAAAATGCTACGACATTCCGATATGGGAATTCATCTAATTAGGGCAATTATAAGAAATTTTTGTTACATTCGATGCTTAATTCTTGAATCTTTTGAACTACCAATGAATGAGTTGGATAGAATTGATAATATGTTGTATCTTCAATTTTTTGATGAATGATTTAGATTGCATTAGTAATGGATGTCTAGTATCATTCCTTGAATCTTGAATGAATCTGCCTTTTACAGCTGCTTATATATATATAGTTATAAATAAGAGACAGTCCAATGTGAATGTATTGTGAACTATTCAGGGGGAACACTCTAATGCAAGTGTTAGAAAAATGAATCTAGCCAAAGGCTATCATTGCAAGAGTGTGTGTTGGCGCAATTACATACTCCTTGGGGGTTTGTTGCACTTCATAATTACTTCTTAAGAACAAGGGTATAATAATGCAACGACATCCCTTAGTCACAAAAAAAGGAAAAGAAGAAAAAAGGTATATGTATATATTACTGTACAAAAAATGTTGTATTGGTAGATAGAATTTAGGATTTGAAGCATGATGCTCGCTTTGATGAAGTTGCAATCTTAGTTATTCATGCTTATGAATTGTCGGTGCAATATTCTATCGTTTGAATGTGATTCATTCATTAAGATTTTAGATGAATCAAGTTGCTAGAATGATCGTTTGCCTTGATAAATTTTTGTATAGCCTTGTTATTTTCTGTTTTACTTGAGGACAAGTAAAAACTCAAGTTTGGGGGTGTGATAGTACTAGAAAGAACCATTGATTTTTTCTTACTTATTGTTTAAGTTGTTCCTATTTTGTCATCCTTAGCACATATTTTAGCATTTTCTAGTTTAGTTTATTGCATTTTCTAACTCAATGGACCTTAGCCTAGTTGCCCTTAATTTTGTTATATTTTACTAATAATGTCGCTGCATGAGCATGTCCAAAATTGTCGCCCCTGAAACTTGTCAAGAATTATCACTACAAGAACATGTCTAGAGTTTTCGCTGTATGAGCATGTCCAAAATTGCACCCAAAATTGTCGTCACATCTGACAGCTACCCGAATAAAAAACCAGAAATGCGTGAGCTGTCTCGTTTAGTGTAACTAACTGGTACGGCCAGAGATTATTAGATTTGGAGGAAAGGAGACCTATACTATTCAGTTGAAGATAAATACTCATGAGGAGAGAGAGAAAAGGGTCTTGTTTCGGATATTTTCTTCTAAAATCCATCATTAAAGCTTGCGACCATGGAAGCTTAGACTTCTCAAGGGCAAATCGACGTGAAGAAGAAGGTAGATATGCTCCTTACAAGGGGCCCTTAAGTGCGACGCAAGAGAAGAGTAAGAGAGCAAGTCGAGTAGCCTAGGAATAGTATTCTCCATTTGTTCTTTTATATCTCTTTCTTAAACGCTGGTGATGAATGTTTATTTCAAGTTTGTATGGAAGTAGACTTGATTTCTAGACTAAATGGTATTTTATCCAAGCTTTTTCTGTTTAATCTTTGGGTTTGAATGTTTTGACCATGAAAGTGTTATTGCAGTCACTGTCACTGGAAGGTGCAGCGACAATTTAAACTAATAAGCAAGACAACGGAAGTTGCTTAGGGATTGAAGGAATTTTATCCACTTGTTCTTGAATGTGTTGCATTGCCAACACTAAAAAGTGTGGTTAAAGTCTTAGATCAAATAGAGGAGCCAAGTTTGGTAAGACATTCATTTTTGCCTTGCTGCAGCGACAATCACCTGTTATTTTAAACCTTGTGAGCAACACTTAGTTTTCTGCTGACTATTCACATTTGGGACCCCATTTCATTATTATTGCATTTCATCTTCATTTTCGCATTATTGCTTCAAAAATCACTGTCACAATTTTATTGCATTTACTTATTCATTGCATCGACATTAGTAGACAAGAAACATCCATCCTCGTGGGATCGATATCTGACAGATTTACATCTGTCTACTATTCTTGCATCGACAGTGTACGCTTGCACATTATTACTGTGACGTTCTAGCGCAATCATGAACAAAATATTTCAACAGTATTTGGATAAATTTGTAGTAGTTTTTCGATGATATGCTGATTTACTCAAGATATGAAATTGAGATGCCCAACACCTGAGTATTGTTTTACAGACTTTACGAGACAGACAATTATTTGCAAAATTCAATAAATGCGAGTTTAGCTTCGAGAAATTGGGTTTTTGGGTCATGTGGTGTTCGCGGAGGGCATTAGAGTAGATCCGAGTAAAATATCTACCATTTTGGATTGGAAACCACCGAGATACATCACAAAGATCAAAAGCTTCCTAGGTTCGGCAAGTTTTGTAAAAGGGTTTCGACTGATAAAGGCAATGTTAACTGAAGCCCTTATTTTGGTCCAAACAGAGACTGGTAAAGAATTTGTGATTTACAGTGATGCGTTACATAGCGGTTTGGGCTGTGTTTTGATGCAAGAGGGCAAGGTTGTAGCTTATGCTTCTCGACAATTGAAGGCGCATGAGAAAAACTATCCAACACATCACTTGAAGCTTGCGGCTATTGTGTTGGCCTTAAAATTTTAGTGACACTATTTATACGGAGAAAAAATGTCAAATTTTCACAGATCACAAGAGTTTAAAATATTTTATGTCTCAAAAAGAATTGAATTTACGGCAGCATAGATGGTGAAACTTTTAAAAGATTATGAAGTGATTATCGACTATCACCCGAGAAAAGCAAATGTTGTCGTAGATGCTTTAAGTTAGAAATCATTGTTTGCTTTGAGAGCTTTGAACACTCGATTGACACTTATGGATGGTAGTCATGTTTTAGCTGAGTTAAGAACTAAATCGATGTTCCTGCAATAGATTCACAAACCTCAGAAGATTGATCTCGAGTTGATTGCTAAGTGAGGACAAATTGAAATGTCGACGAATTTAGACTTCCACATTGGTGAGGATGACAGTTTGCATTTTCGAAGCCGATTATGTGTTCCAAAGAATTCTAAAGTTAAATAGAATGTTCTGCGAGAAGCCTATAGTAGTAGAGACTCGGTTCATCTAGGTAGTAACAAATGTATAATGATTTGAAACAGATGTATTGGTGGTCAGGTATGAAACGTGAAATCTTAGTATTTGTGACAAAATGTTTGGTTTTTCAGTAGGTTAAAGCCAAACATCAGTTACCTTCTGGATTACTGTAGCAAGTGATGATACTAGAATCAAAATGGGAACGAGTCACCATGGATTTTGAGACTGCGTTACCGTTGTCTCCAAGGTAAAGAGATGCCATTTGGGTTGTGGTTGACCGTTTAGCCAAATCTGCACATGTTAGTCAAGTGTGTATGGATTATTCCTTGGAGAAATTGGCTAAGTTGTATGTTGTTGAGATTGTCATATTACACGGGGTATCGCTGTCCGGGGTCCACATTTTACTTCTATATTCTGGAGTAAATTACATGAAGCGTTGGGCACAAAGTTGAATTTTAGTAATGCGTTTCATCCACAGACGGATGGTCAGTCTGAATGGGTGACCCAAGTACTTGAGGATGTGCTTCGATGTTGCACTTTAGAGTTTGAAAGTAGTTGGGAGAAATTCCTTCCGTTGGTTGAATTTGCATATAATAACAACTATCGGTCGTGCATTAAAATGGACCCGTATAAAGGACTATATGGTCGAAAGTGTAAAACTTTGTTATACTAGTCTGAGCTAAGTGAAAAGAAAGTTTTCAGAGTCGATCTGATCCGTGAAATCGAAGAAAAAGTTAAAGTAATTTGAGATTGTTTATAGGCTACTTCCGATCGTCAGAAATCTTATGCGGATTTGAAAAGAAAGATATTGAATTTATAGTCAATAATAGAGTGTTCTTGAAGGTATCACCTTGGAGAAAGGTACTCCATTTTGGTCATAAAGGGAAGTTTATTCCGTGCTTCATAGGATTGTATGATATCATAGAGAGAATTGGGCTGGTAGCTTACCGTTTAGCTTTACCGTCAGAACTAGAGAAAATCCATAATGTTTTTCAGTATCGATGTTGCGATGTTACCAATCTGACGCCTCACATGTGATTACAGCCTAATATGACTTATAGTGAGGAGCCAGTTAAGATTTTGGCTCAGGAAGTCAATGAGTTGAGAAATAAAAGCATAGCATTAGTAAAAGTTCTTTGGCATCAATATGGGATTGAAGAAGCTACCTGGGAACTGGAAGAAGCTATGAGACTGCAATACCCAAACCTGTTCTCTGGTAAGATTTTCGAGGAAGAAAATTACTTAAGGGGGGAGAGTTGTAACAACCTGATTTTTAGTGGTATAAGAAACAATGGTTTGAGACCACATATTTCGATAAATGAGTCATTAATATTATTAATTTAATATTACGAGTGATGAGCAGGTTCATATAAAATTTTAGTTATGAAATTTATATGTTTGGGTAACTAACTAAGCAAAAAGGATTAGGTCACAAAAGTTACGAAATTTAATTCCACAAATCAAAGGATCAAATAATCATGTAAAGGGAGATAGGAGGACTTAATTGGCAAATATACCATGAGATATGATAGTGATAGTGTTTGAACCACTAATGATATTTTCATGTGATAAGAGAGAAAAATTTATACTAATAATATTATAATAAGAAAAGAATGACGAAATTAGGTGGGAATTAAAGGAAAAGGGGAAAACAAAATATTTTCATTTCTTCTTCTTTCTAAAAAAAGGTGAGAAGCCATTGAAGCTTAATGGTTCATTCAGCCAAGCTTTCTTGGGGGAAAAGGTTAAGTTTGGAAACTTGTTTTTATAGATCTTTATGTTTTTGAGTTGGTTTAAACTCAAACTAGTCCACCCGAGGGTTGATTTGTCAAATCATTAGAAGCATATGGACTTACTATAATTAAATGGATGTATTTGTGAACTTTTTTTTTAAATATTTGTGAACTTACTATAATTAATCATGGGTATTTTGTTAAGTGATTTTGATGATTAAGTGAGTTATGGACCTATTTGAGAATATAGTAAAATGTTATGTACATGTTGTGCAATGGTGACAATTTAGGGTTGAAATGAATACATGAAAAAAAAATCTTGATTAGTTTGTTCTTGCATCGATTGTTGTTAAAATCATGAATTTTGGGTTAAGGAATCACTTGAACAAATGCAAAAGTATTGAGGGTAAATTAGTAAAATAACCATAAAGTGTCTCATAAGCTCACATTAGTTATTTTGAGTATTATGAATTAATTAATTGAAAAAAAATTATTATATAGATCAAGTTATGCAACAACCAGACTTAAATCAAGGGAAGATTAAAGTTACGGAGTAGTCACCGATTGCTTTGAACAAGCGTGTGATTGGAGGTAGTTTCGTAGTGATTTATTTACTATTGTAAATTATTTATAGATTTATAGTAGTTGCTATATGATCAAATTATGTGTGAATATGAAGAATTATTTTGGGTATATGTATCACTATGGGATTTATGTTTAAATTGTATATGAATGGTGTATTTGGTTGTGGTATGCGTAAGATGATATGCCTCTGTTTGCACTTCGGTGCTCCTCTTTGCACTTTGGTGCCCCTTTCTGCACTTTGGTGCTCTGGTTTTCACTTTGGTTCTCCTATTTGCACTTTGGTTCCCCTGTTTGTACAACTGTACTCCTGTCTTGCGTCTATGATGTCTTGAAAGTTTATTAGATTTCTCATGTTGTTTTGTAGAGAACAATTCGAATAGTTTGAAGGATTGTCTACAAAGCTCACACTATCCCTCTTTTGGTATTTTTTTATCTCCTTTTGGGTCGTGAGATGTATTTAAGATGTTATTCGTATAAGTCGTGAAAATGCTTTAACACTTATTTTGTGTAAACCTCAACTCTAGATGTGTGTATAGACTAAAGTACTAAGTTAGGTCTTTTGTTAAGGTGTATATGATATAATCTATAATGCCATGGGAAAATTTGGTTGATTTTTGCCTCTAACTTGAATTGTTTTAGTAGAACTCGTTAGGGTATCGGTATTCAGGGGATAAGGAACCTTGGATACTTAGTTGAGTTGTGTTGGTAAAAGTTTTAAGAGTATCGGTAGTACTCTGACTTATACCGGTAATTTTTTTCAAGTATCGGTAGAAGTTCTAGGCAAAAATTTACTTTGGATACTGGAGTTTGTTGTGTCAGTAGTAGTTTTAAGAATATTGGTAGTTGATAGCATTAGAAATGACACTTAATTTCTCCTTAAATTAGTGTATTATTTGTTCCTTTTGTTCCATATTTAGCATGCATTATTAGCATTTCATACTTAATATTTATATTTTCTAATTTAGTGTTATTGGATCTTATTTCTTTTATTTTATCGCTTTTGTGCTACTAATGTTGTTGTATCTAGTACCAGTTTTGCATCCAAAGTTGTCAGCGCAGAAATCTACCTGGGAAGATCAGAGTAAGAAAGCATTCAAAGTTGCAGTCACAAGTTGATCCAGAATTGCAGCTGAATATATCATCACATGAATGCTTTTACACTTCTATCAGGAAATTCACGCTGCTAACATATCCAAAAGCACCAGCGTAGGAGAATGATAAATTGTCGCAACAAATTAAAGTCATAATTTGCGTCCAGGAATGTCACGACAATCTGCAACTGCTCAATGAACAAATCAGATCTACGTGAGTGCATAGCTGGCAATAACAACTTTTTCAGTTGCACAAAGGAGTTAGATTTGAAAAGATAGGAAGATCTAGAAGGGCCAGTGATTATAAATAGAAGGACAAAAGAGAAAATTGATATAAAGGGGTGAAGAATTCAAATCTAAAATTTCTAAAGGTCAGCTTCCATAGAAGCTTGATTCCGGAGGACGGTGATCTGATCTAGCGAGGGCGCAACATCTTCTGACGAGAAGTTCTTGGTGTGACACAGGAGGAGCGATTAAGGGAGAATTCTAGTTGACTGGAATAGCATGCTTCGATTCATTTGTTAATCCCTCTTTTAATGCCGATGAATTCTATTGACTATTGATTGTATACGGAAGTATCTTTTAATGTTAGATTCACTTTGTTTTCTACTCAATTCTTCTCATCTATTTATCTTTGGATTTAACTGTTTTGACCATGGAAGTGCAATTACAGTCACAGACACTGGAAGGTGCGGTGACAAGTTAGATTAACAAGCAAGACAGCGAAAGTTGCTTGAGACAAGAAGGAATTCTGGTCACTTGTTCTTGAGTGCAAAGCATTACCAGCACTAGAAGGTGTGGTAATTGTGAGTGCTTGAGTCTTTGTTAAACAGAAGTTGATATTAGTAAGATCTCATTGGAACATGATTGCGACGACAACTCATCTATAAACTTACCTTGTAGTCACATTTAGCGTTGCCATTTGCGAAGTCAGTGATCCTCTCCACTTCTTTACACTTGATCCTTTTATTTTAAGTTTCTGATTTACATTACAACATCTCAACAATCAATTCATTTTATACTAATTTGCTCTAACATTTGACATTCTATTTGCACTGATAGATTTAATTCTTAACTTGTGTAGTTTAACTCAATTGTGATAACATAACTCTTAGTTTTAACTCAGAATGCTTCGATGGATTAAACAATAAGCAACCATCTCTGAGGGATCGATATCCGATAGATTCATTTCTATCTACTATAATTGCATCGACAATGTACGCTTGCACATAAATTGATGTGACATTCATAGCTCAACCAGGTTTTGGCGCCATTATCGGGGATGGCGTTTGCTTGATGTTTACTTTAGTAGTTGCATTTATTTGTTATTTTCTAACCTTTATTTATCACTAATCTTTTGTTAAGTCTTTTCAGTTTTCTTCATTTGATGTTTTATGTCCACAAGGAGGAATCCTAACAACTTGTTAGTTTTGATCCGGAACTTGAAAGGACAATTCGGAGGAGAAAGCAAGAGCAAAGAAAAATGGCTGGAAATAATAGTGATCTACCACCATTTCTGCCACAAAATGTTGTTCCTCTAGTACAACCACAAATAGTCAACAATATACCACCACCACTGCCACAAGAAGAGCAAATCCCAAATAGGACAATCAGAGACTTTGTTGTTCCTATGCTCGAAGATTTACAACCAGGGGTTGTTAGACCGGTAATACAAGCTGGTAATTTTGAATTAAAATCGGTGATATTTCAAATGCTTAACTCAAACGGACAATTTGCAGGTTTACCTCATGAAGATGCGAAAGAGCATCTCAAATCTTTTATGCTTATATGTGTTTCTTTTAGTCAACATGGTGTTCCTGATGATGCCTTGAAGATGCAGTTGTTCCCTTACAAGGAAGGGCACGAACATGGTTCCTTGGTTTACCAGCTGGAT
Organism: Gossypioides kirkii; assembly: GCA_005610355.1. Taxonomy (NCBI): domain Eukaryota; kingdom Viridiplantae; phylum Streptophyta; class Magnoliopsida; order Malvales; family Malvaceae; genus Gossypioides; species Gossypioides kirkii. The sequence continues at coordinate 38,370,449 of CP032247.1, read as the reverse complement.
CTATTACTTCCTGGAATGCGCTAGCAACGCAATTCATTTTATGATTCAATCCGCCGACAATGAATGCTAGATTGCGGAATGATATCACGACATATCATCAATTAGATGATGAGAATTTACACACTATGTGGGAACGTTACAAAAATTTACTGAGACGTTGTCCCATGCATGGAATCCAACAGGAAACACAAATTGAGTTCTTTTACAATGGATTAAATGAGCAGACAAGAAATCTTGTCGATGCATCTGCTAATGGTCCTTTGTTGGATTGTAGTTGCAATGAAGTCGTGCGAATATTAGAGAGGATTGCACAAAATGACTATCAATATCCTATTTCTCATGCTGCTCAGGTAAAAACAAATCCTAGAGTTATGGAATTAGAAGCTATATCAGCCTTGAGTGCACAAGTATCCTCATTGGCGAAAATGATCAAAAACATGAAGGGGACGAGTGATGTTCCCCTATTCAAGTAGCCCAACAGATGGATGTCCAGACATTTTCCCGTGAAACATGCTGTGACAACCATAGTTATGAGGATTGTCCATAACACACTGAAAATGCATTCTATATGTTAATAACATCTGTGGAAATTCATATGGTAACTCATACAACAGTTCTTGTAGAGCTCAACAACCTTGGGGGAGTCAGAATACGTCCACATACAGATATGGAAATTCCTCAAATCAAGGTAATTTTAGACAAGGGAGTTACAACCAACAGCAACAGAACTAAAATCACAATCCGTAAATGCATGCGCAACCTGATCAAATGCGATCACAAAATCAGATGCAGCCACAAGTTCAAATGTCGCTACAACAGAGTGCTACGTCAAATATGCAAGGACAACATCAACAACAGCAATATTCGTAACCAAGAGCAGATCCATTAGCTACTCTTGAAGCTTTGATGCGTGAGCATATCACAAGGACAGAAGCGATTGTGCAAGGAAATTCGTCTTCCATCCGAGCGCTGAAAGCATAGCTAGGACAATTGGCTATTACATTACAAAGTGGAAAGCAAACTGTCGACCACAGTAGCAACTCTAACCAGGCACCTATCGACACAAATGAACCAAAGCAACAAGGAGATGTTGCATTTGAAGAAGATATAGTAGAAGCAATTAAGGAGGAACCACCAGTAGTTACACCGATGCCAACCATCCATCCTAAGAAGTTGTCGACGCAACTGCCTATGTCGACACAATCGGTTACAACAAAATAACCTACTGTGAGCATACCTTTACCACTTCCACAGTGATTCAAGGAGAAAGAGCATGACAGAGATTATCAACAGTTTGTATCTACCTTGAAACAATTACATATTAATATATCTCTAGTTGATGCTCTTGTATAGATCCCCAGCTATGGGAAATTCATGAAGGAGCTACTATCGAAGAAGAAAAAGCTTTCCAACATTGAGACAATTGCGCTCACAGAAGGGTGCAGCGATGTGCTGACAAATAAATTGCCCCCAAATATGAAAGATCCTAGCATCCTAGCAGTTTCACAATCCCATGCTCTATTAGAAAACATTACTTAGGTAAAGCTCTCTATGACCTAGGAGCTAGGATTAACCTTATGCCACTATAAATTTTTAGGAAATTAGGGATTGGTCATTTGAAGCCCACTGCGGTGACATTACAACTTGCGGACAGATCTTTGGCACAACCTGAAGGACATATTAAAGATGCTCTTGTCCGTATCGATAAGTTGGTGTTCCCAGTCGACTTCATCATTCTCAATTGCGAAGTTGATAAGGAGGTGCCTATTATTCTAGGAAGCCCATTTCTTGCAACGGGATGCACTCTTATCGATGTTTTCAATGGTGAACTGATTATGCGTCATAACGGTAAGCATGTAACCTTCAGCATTTTCGAAACATCTCCATCATGCAGTAAGGAACAATGTTATCACATTTATATTCTAGACGAGCTAATTACAGAGGAATTTGATGAACGAAGCTCAGCAATGCCAGAAGAATATGCGATGACATCTGACGATAATATCCCACCTAAATGTTACCACACAGTTGAGGCTAATGTCTGTGAGCTTAAACATGGCTAACAATTGGAATCTTTGGATTTGACTAATCGAATGATCCTTGTTTTTTAAACCATCAAATGAAGAAGCTCTGACTCTGGAGTTAAAGCCATTGCCAATACACCTGAAATATGTTTTCCTAGGTGATAATGATACATTGCCTATGATTGTCAGCACAAGTCTCGACGCGAACTAAGAGGAAAAATTAATTAGAATATTGAAGTGTCATAAAAGAGCCATCGCTTGGAGTATAGCAAACATCAAAAGCATTAGTCCCTCTTTCTGCATGCATAAAATTAGGCTGGAAGATGAAGGAAAACAGTTTAGTGAGTAACAACGAAGACTGAATGAGAAAATGAAAGAAGTAGTGAAGAAGGAGATTATCAAGTGGTTGGATGCAGGCATCATCTACCCTATTTCGGATAGCACATGGGTGAGCCCGATCCAATGCATGCCTAAGAAGAGTGGCATCACAGTGATAAGTAATGATAAAAACGAATCAATCCCTACTCGCATTGCTACAGGTTGGCGAGTGTGTATAGATTACCGTTGTTTAAATGCGGCTACAAAAAAGGATCACTTCCCACTTCCATTCATTGATCAAATGTTGGATAGGCTAGCTAGTAAGGCCTACTGCTATTTCCTTGATGGATACTTTGGATACAAGCAATTGCGCCGGAGGATCAAGCAAAGACGACTTTCACTTGCCCATTTGGAACCTTTGCTTTCTGACGAATGTCGTTCGGTTTATGTAATGCCACAGCCACATTTTAGAGGTTCATGATGGCTATCTTCTCTGACATGATCGAGGATTCATTAGAGGTATTTATGGATGTTTTGTCTGTGTATGAGAAAAGTTTTGATATATGTGCTGACAATTTAGTAAAAGTGTTGAAGAGATGCAAGGACACCAACTTGGTTCTAAATTGGGAAGAATGCCACTTCATGGCAACCAAAGGAATTGTCCTTGGTCATCGAATATCTTGTCAGGGCATTGAAGTGGATAAAGCAAAGGTGAAAATCATTGAAAAGCTACCTCCATTGAATAATGTAAAGGGCATAAGGAGTTTTCTTGGCCATGCTGGATTTTATAAAAGATTCATTCGAGACTTCTCCAAAATAGCAAAACCATTATGCTCCTTGTTAGAGCAAAATAAAAAGTTTTTGTTTGATGAAGCTTGCTTGGAAGCATTTTTAAAGATTAAGCAGCAGTTAGTACAAGCACCCATTATCGTCGCACCAGATTGGATGCAACCATTCGAGGTAATGTGTGAGGTGAGCGACTTTGCTATAGGTGCTGTGCTTGGACATAGAAAAGATAAGGTATTTCATTCTATCTATTATGCTAGTAAAACTCTAACTGAAGCGCAGGTGAATTATACGGCCACTGAGAAAGAGTTATTGGCAGTAGTTTTGCATTTGACAAGTTTCGTTTATATCTTGTCGGTGCAAAAATTACAGTATACACTAATCACTCTTCTTTGGGATACCTTTTTGCTAAGAAAGATGCCAAGCCCAGGTTGATCAGATGGATCCTTTTACTCCAAGAATTTGATGTTGAAATTAAAGACAGGAAAGGATCAGAAAATCAAGTAGTAAACCACTTACCTCGTCTGGAAGCTGGAAGCGAAGATGGAAATAAATCACAAATTATTGAAGCATTTCCAGATGAGAAATTATTCTTTGTCAACGCATCTCCATGGTATACAGATGTCGTCAATTATTTAGTGTGTGGTAAGTTACCGTTGAGTGCAATAGGTCATAGGAAAGTTAGATTTCTAAGGGATGCTGCGAAATATGATTGGAATGAGCCATACCTATTCAAGGTATGTGCCGACAACATCATTCGCCGTTGTGTTCTTGAGGAAGAAATGTTATCTATCCTGAAGCATTGCCATGATGCTCCTTATGGAGGCCGTTTTGGTGGTGTTAGGACTGCTACAAAGGTCTTGCAATCAGGATTTTACTAGCCTACTTTGTTTCGAGATGCACACAATTTTGCTCAACAGTGCGACAAATGTCAGCACACTGATTCCATATCTTGACACAACGAGATGCTTCAACAAACTATTATGGAGGTTGAGCTCTTTGATGTGTGGGGTATAGATTTCATGGGACCATTTCCAAATTCCTTTAGGAATGTGTATATCCTGGTGGCTGTTGACTATGTCTCCAAGTGGATAGAAGCAATCATTGTTCTAAAGGATGATGTTAGGACGGTGTTAAAGTTCTTTCACACATATATCCTTACAAGATTCGGAACACCTCAAGCATTAATTAGTGATCAAGGCACTCATATTCATTGTAATCAGGTGGCAATAACATTAAAATGCTACGATGTGAAGCATTGCATGACAACCACATATCATCTGCAATCAAATGGACAAGCGGAGGTATCTAATCGGCAAATTAAAAGTATTCTTGAGAAGGTGGTTAACCCATATAGACGAGATTGGTCCTTGTGGCTACATGATGCATTGTGGGTGCTTTGCACTACTTACAAAACTCCATTAGGAATGTCACCATATCAGCTTGTCTTTGGAAAATCATGTCACTTGCCTGTCGAACTTGAACATAAGGCTATGTGGGCAATAAAGCAAGTGAACATGGACTATGATGGTGCTGGATAGAAAAAATTGTTGGACATGTAAGAGCTTGAAGAAATTCGGTGCAATGCCTATCAAAATGCTGCCATCTACAAAGAAAAGGCTAAGAGATGGCATGACAACATCATTTTGTGGCGACAATATTCGACTGGTCAGTGAGTACTTTTATTTAACTCACGTTTAAAATTACATCCAGGGAAATTGCGCTCAAGGTGGTCAAGACCTTTTGAAGTTGTCGAAGCATTTCCACATGGTGCGGTGACAATTAAAGATTTGAACAATGAGCACCAGTTTAAAGTGAATGACCAACGATTGAAGCATTATCGAAGCCCAAGCATCAAAGAACAAAATGACACCATTAACCTAGTCACATTTTCTTAATAATGTCATTGCAAAATTTTGATTTTTACTTTTTGTTTTATTTTAACTCATTTTCTTTAAGTTTTATGTAGGAATAAAGATATCCTTTTTGTCGACCCATGATAACACGACTTGTCGACGCAATTTATTGATGACTCAACAAAATGTTTAGAGCAAGAATCACGCCGGTTGATTCATCTCAATCCCCAACCGTTGGATCATCTCAAAAAAGTACAATCTGTGTCCTAGCATTTATTGGCTGCAAGCACAGTGTACTATCATCAATCATCACGTCTCTTCGCCTCAATCATCTAAAAAACATCCCTTTTGTGCCAACTATTCTCTTGCACTCATAACCTCCATTGTTGCTATATTTTCTTTATCTTCAACCTTCTATTTTTTGCTAGATACTCTCTCTCTTTATATTTCAATACTCATGGCTAGAACTTGTGGAGTGAAAACACCATCCAAATCGGCAGCTGAATCCTCGGATGCTATGGTCAAGAATGCCGACCAACCTCAACCTAAAGAGCCTATTCTGTTTCAGTCAAAAGCGGCGAAGGATCGCTATCACGATGTTATGCTAAAGAGGAACTGTCATCTTGAACAAGGATTTCAATTGTCCCCGCAACTGACTCTGGGAAGCAAGTCGCAAGAACAATCTCTCGTATGGGATGGGAGCAGTTTTGTGATCATCCAGCAGGCTACTCTCCCTCAATGGTGAGGGAATTCTACGCTAACCTGGTGGACCCTGACCAGGAGTTCATATTTGTTGGAGCGCCCATCACATAAACACTCTCGTATGCGTCGATGGAGCAGTGTGAATTGGCAACAATCCTAACAATTACACCATGCATTGTCAATATCTCACTGTTTAAAGTAAGGTATGGTTCCATTTTATAAACGGTCGTTTGCTGCCATCTACCCATAGCACCATTGCAATACTAGATAGAATGTGTCTGTTGGATTCTATAATGAAGGGACGCAAAATTAATGTCGGCGCAATCCTTCATCAAGAAATTACTGAGGTAGCCACCAAACAAATAGGTATCCTACCCTTCCCGTCTTTGATAATAATGCTGTGTAAACAAAGTGGCATTGTGCCTCGTGAAGGGGAGGAAACTGTGGAGAACAAGGGCCTAATCAACGATGTTTCGGTGGAAAGGATGACTAGGGGGCAAGAAACCCCTATGGTGAAGGAGGCTTCAAAGAAGAAAGAAAAGGGAAAAGGGAAGAAGAAGGCTGCCCAAACTCATGCGCCCACAGACCCTCTGATTTGGAGGAAGCTTATGGAGATTGAAAAGTGTGTTGATCGAATGAGCTGCAGACAAATAAGACTTGTCGGTGCAATAGAGGAGATGCAATACAGGCATAACTTATTCTATACTTATACGAGGGCATGGAATACTGCTATTGTCACCATATTACGCGGCTTGAGCAGACAATCGATGCCAGAATTCCCTGTTTTCCCTCCCATTATCAAGGACGCTACTCCATCCTCTAAGCAACATGCGTTAGAAGGATGAACCCAATCCGTTCAATCCCCAAACTGAATCCACATCTCTGATGATGAGGAGCAAGAGGTGCAATCCAAGGATATGGAAGATTGCTTCCGTAACATAGCTAGCCTCTTTGACGATGAACTATTGAATAGTTTAGGAGACAATATGGCGGAACAAGGGGATGCTGCTGTTGAGAAGGAGCAAACACCAGTTGCGTCTGTAGGTATTGAAGCCAATGAAGAAGCAAGAGATGAAGGAAAAAGAGAAGAAAAAGGAAAAGAAGAGAAGGAAGAAGGAGAAGCAATTGCCCTGATAAATTTATCTAAGGAATTTGTAGACGCACCATAAGTGTGGGTGCATTTGAAGAAAAATTGGACCATCTAGGGTTAGTTGGGCCGAGGAAGTCACATCTGGAAATGAGGATTCCAATCCTCTAGCTATTGTGCCATACGTGGCACCACTTGCTAAAATCCATCCGTCAGACATGACTGTCGATGAAGCCGACACTCAACCAGTCATGGAGACACAATCAACTTCACCAGTGGAATCCAAAGAAAAGAGGCGCAAATGGAAAGCAAAGAAGAAAGCCAAGGAGGAGCGCCCAAAGAAGAAAAAGAAATCCAAGGTAGCCACTTCGTCGGCTGCAACACATTGAGTTAGTTTACTTTTCGGTAGTTAGTTGCATGCAATTCTTTTAATTGTCATTGCATTTTTATTGTCTCTGCATTTTATTTGTTTTAGCATTTGCATTGTAATTGCATTTCCATTATTTTTGTATAGTATTGTCAGTACATTGGGGACAATGCAGACATTAAGTTTGGGGGAAGTTGAATGGAAATGCAATTACACCCACAAGTTTAAGAATATACTTGTTTCTTTAGTTAAATGAAAGTATGCAAAGTTAAGAAAAATATGTGACCACAAATTTTTCATTTGATGCGTAATTATTGAATTCTTTTGAATGCTAATGCATGAATTGGATGAATGTGAGTGAATGTTGAATCCTTCTATTTATGAATGAATGATTGAGATTGCATTAATAATAAATGAGTAGTATCATTCTTTAAATATTGAATTAACTTACCTTCTTGTAGATACGGTTATATGTATTAATAAAAGACACTCCAATATGGGTGCATTGTGACTCAAACAAGGAGGAACACTCCACTGCAAGTGTAGAAAAATTATCTAGCCAAAGGCTGTCACTGCAAAAGTGTGTTCGATGCAATTACATGCTCCTTGGGGGTTTTTTGCACCCTATCATTATTGCCCAGGAACAAGAGTATAGTAATGCAATGACATCTCTCAGTCACGTAAAAAAGAACAAAGGAATGAAATAAAGAAAGAAAAGTTGATGAGAAGAAGAAATATATATATATATATATATTATATAATAGATGTTGTGTTGGTTAAGAAGATTTAAGATTTAAAGCATGATGCAAGCATTAATGAAGTTGTAACTTTGATTTTTCATGCCTATAAATTGTCAGTGCAATATTTCTGCATGTCAATGCAATTTATACATTAGGATTTCAGAGAATATAGTTGATAGAATGATGATTATGGAGACAAAAATTTGATATAACTTTGCTAGCTTCTATTTACTTGAGGACAAGTAAAAGCTTAAGTTTGGGGGTGTGATAGCATTAGAAATGACACTTAATTTCTCCTTAAATTAGTGTATTATTTGTTCCTTTTGTACCATATTCAGCATGCATTATTAGCATTTCATACTTAGTATTTACATTTTCTAATTCAGTGTTATTGGATCTTATTTTCTTTTATTTTTTTGCTTTTGTGCTACTAATGTCGCTGTATCTAGTACTAGTTTTGCGTCCAAAGTTGTCAGTGCAGAAATCTACCTGGGAAGATCAGAATAAGAAAGAATTCAAAGTTACGGTCACAAGTTGATCTAGAATTACGGCTGAATATGTCATCACATGAATGCTTCTACACTTCTATCAGGAAATTCACGCTGCTAACATATCTAGAAGCACAAGCGCAGGAGAATGATAAATTGTCGTAGCAAATTAAAGTCATAATTTGCGTCTAGGAATGTCGTTACTATCTACAACTGCTTAATGAACAAATCAAAATTACGTGAGTGCATTGTTGGCAATAACAACTTTTACAGCTGCACAAAGGAGTTAGATCTGAAAAGATAAGAAGATCTAGAATGGCCAGTGATTATAAATAAAAGGATGAAAGAGAAGATTGATATCAACGGGTGAAGAATTCAAATCTAAAATTTCTGAAGGTCAGCTGCTATAGAAGCTTGATTCCGGAGGACGGTGATTTGATCCAGCGAGGGCGCAACAGCTTCTGATGAGAAGTGCTTAGTGCGACACAAGAGAAGTAGTTAAGGGAAAATTCTAGTAGAGTAGGAATAGCATGCTTCGATTCATTTGTTAATCCCTCTTTTAATGCCGATAAATTCTATTGACTATTGATTATATACGAAAGTATATTTTAATGTTAGATTCACTTTGTTTTCTACTCAATTATTCTCATCTGTTTATCTTTGGATTTAACTGTTTTGACCACGAAAGTGCAATTGCAGTCACAGACACTGGAAAGTACGATGACAAGTTAGATTAACAAGTAAGACAGTGGAAGTTGCTTGAGACTAGAAGGAATTCTGGTCACTTGTTGTTGAGTGCAAAGCATTACCAACACTGGAAGGTGTGGTAAATGTGAGTGCTTGAGTCTTTGTTAAACAGAGAGTTGATATTAGTAAGATCTCATTAGAACGTAATTGCAGCGACAATTCATCTATAAGTTACCTTGTAATCACATTTAGCGTTGTCATTTGCGAAGTCAGTGATCCTCTCCACTTCTTTACACTAGATCCATTTATTTTAAGTTTCTGATTTACATTACAACATCTCAACAATCAATTCATTTTATACTAATTTGCTCTGACATTTGACATTCTATTTGGACTGACATATTTAATTCTTAACTTGTGTAGTTTTAACTCAATTGCGCTGACATAACTCTTAGTTTTAACTCAGAATGCTTCGACAGATTAAACAATTAAATAGCCATCATCTATGAGGGATCGATATCCGATAGATTCATTTCTATCTACTATACTTGCATCGACAGTGTACGCTTGCACATAAATTGCTGTGGCGTTCATAGCTCGACCAGTAGTACTCCAATTTGTATCGGTTGATTGGACCTGAGTATTGATAGAAGTCTCAGGCTAAAAATATCTCGCATACTGGAGTTTGTTTTATCGGTAGAAGTCTGAGTAGTTTTGATAGAACCTATAGTTATATCGATAGAACCCCCAATTCTACCAGTACAATTTTGCAGCTTTTAAAGTTTTTTTAAACTAGAGTTTTATTGATATTCCTTTACTTGACTTCGCAGACAACTGCTTCTCCTGCAAAACTTGCAGAACTACCCTTAAGTGCTCATCGTGCTCATCCTCAAATCGAGAATACACCGATATATAGTCTATGAAGACCAACACAAACAGATCCAAGTAGGAGTGGAAAAATTGATTCATCATATCCATAAACATGTAGGTGCATTCGTCAATCCGAATGGCATGACAGGAAACTCGTAGTGACCTTACCGAGTCCTAAAAGCAGTCTTCATCACATTTGAATCCTTAACCTTCAATTGGTAGTACCTAGACCGCAGATCAATCTTCGAGGAAACTGAAGCTCCCCAAAATTAATAAAATATGTAATCAATCCTCTGTAACAAATACTTATTCTTGATGGTTAACTTATTCAGCTGGCAATAGTCTATGCACAACCTCAAAGTCCCATCCTTCTTCTTAGCGAACAACATCAGTGCTCCCCAAGGAGACAAACTCAGACAGATAAACCCATGATCCAAAATCTCTTGCAATTGCAGCTTCAACTCTTTCAGTCCTTTTGGTGCCATGCGGTAGGACGCAACAGACACTAGACCAGTATCGGGATAGAGCTCAATACCAAAATCGACTTCTCTATCCGATGGTAAACTAGACAACTCCTCAAGAAACACATTTGAAAAATCACAAACAGCTCGAATCTATCCCAACCTCATCTCCTTACTATCGACATTCAAGACATAGGCTAGATAAGCTTCATAACCTATCCGGACCAACTTCTCAGCACGGAGTGAAGATATCACATCCGACAACAACTCAAGCTTCTCTCCCGTAACATCCACTTTGGAACCACCAGCACCACACAAAGTCACCAACTTCACCTCGCAATCCACCTTCGCCCGATGCTTGGACAACCAATCCATGCCAAGAATGAAGTTGAAACCCCAAAACAATAACTTAAGCAAATCAATCAAAAACACTTATCCCTAAACAATCAGAGGACAGCGACGATATACTCAATCCACCACTACACTATCACCTAGAGGGCTCTTAACCGTAACACTCGAACTAAAAGACTCTACAGTAATCCCAAACTCTCTAGCTACATCTCTAAAAAAAATGATCTTGTCGCACCAAAATCAACTAAAGCTAGAAGTGGGAAAAATAGTAAAGTGAAAGTACCTGTGATAACATCAGTGGCCTCTCTAGTCCCGGGCTCCTCCATCAAAGTCTCCTCAAGTGTACGATCCTTCTCAACTAACTCTTGAAGAACTTGGTATTCTGAGCAACCAAATAGAGCTTAATCTCACGGTTCAGTCTAAACCTGAACCTCTTACAATGGCTCACATCATGAGCCACCAACTCGGGAGCGTACTGGCTCAACCGAACAAACTTAATCTCATACTCGTCTACTAACAAAGTACCCTAGACAAGATCCATAAACTTCCATCTCTTAGCCTCGAGATATAGCTCACCCATGAACTTCCTCCGAAACGAAAATAAGAAGTCCCAAGTCAAACAATCCGGTGTAGTACCCCTCTCGATAGTTAACCACCATCAGTGAGCCTCATTCATAGCGAGCCTCGTTCATCAGCAATGATATGGTACAACCCAACTTATCCTCATTAGAATAAACCATCCGAAAATACATATGACGCCCTCTAACTAGTACTCAGCACGTGTCGAATCACCTCCCCTAACACCACAGAACTCTTTACCACCTAGAGCTCATAAGCACTCCAGTGGCAAACCTTGACTAGTCAGAGCAGCATTGGCATCAACGATACGCTGTCTCTGACATGAATTGCTCGATGCGACCCATCTGAGCATCATCCCGTGATGTCGCATTATCCTACATACTACCCCAATCGCGAAGTGGAGGCATAACAACTATTGCATACTAAAGATAAGAGTAAAGAAAGCATACCAGGAGTGAGTAGTGGCAAGAGATACAAGATTAACTAATACAGTTCCTATAAGGCATTGTGTTCCCTGATCCTACTCTAGTAACAATTTATATCGCAAAGAACATGCGTAGACAAAACATCAAACAATATAAGCAAGCAAACATCATAAATCCAAGATCACAATTATTTTAATATTCAAAAACCCTAGGCTAACTTAAGGTTTTAAACCCCCTAACTTAGCTCTAATACCACCAAGTGTGACACCCCAAAATCGTCTGGAACAGACTAGTTCGAATTCGAAGCGATACATTAGTCGACCTCAATCTTAACTAATTATTTATTATTTATTAATATGGAAGCAATTTTTGAACCAATCTTAACCTTTTATATGTAATTTAACCTAAAGGCATTTTTGTCATTTTACCATCTATGATTAAACTAACTTGATTTTAGATCTAAATATTTATCGATTTTCTTTTAGTCAATTTATGTAAGCTCTAAAAATTTTAGCTTAATCCGAGTTTTTTTACTATGTTTAATTCAAGTTTTAACATTAAGGACTAAATCATAACATTTTTAAACTATCAGTACTATATCTCGAATATTAAATTTAGTGTGTTTCTAACAAATTTTATCAATTACAAGTTTAATCTTAAATTTTTACCAAGTTTCCTTATCATTTAAGGCCCTAATTAGACTTATCAAGGTTCAAGACTAATTTGTAATTTTAATGTATTAGAATATCGATTTAAAAAGACCAAAATTAAAACCCCAAAAACCCACATGCCCATGTGGACAGGCACATGCCCGTGTGAAAATTATTACACGTATTTTTGCGAAAACTCATTTTTAAACTCAATTTTACGTATTTTAATGGCCGATTAAACCCGATTTAGCTACGATTAAATATCATACATATTCCTACACCTTCAATTGAAATTATTAACACCAATTAAGCCTCAATTAAATAGTATTAAATAATCAATTTCATGCATATCACCCACCAATTAATTCAAGTAAGTGGTGTACCTTAGTTGCTAGTAAACCACTTCATGGAAGTTTCATTTAAACAATTGTTAGTGTAAACATCATGCCTCACACACCATGTTATCAATCATCGTGTTATCAAAAAATAACACATCGTAAATTATTCAATAATTAAACTCAAACATGCATATATGATATTATAAACCATCCAAAATTAAAAATGTCCAATGTCCAAGTCCAATTATAACCTCTTGGAACTCTCTTGCTCGGCTCCTTAGCTCCTCAATGCTCGATTACAGTCTCTAAAACATGTAACTAAATCTCTACTAAGCCTTAATCTCTTGGAACTCTCTTGCTCGACTTCTCAGCTCCTCAATCCCGTCGGATACCTATACGAATGTGAGGGTGTGAGCTTAAAAAGCCCAATGAATGTTAATAAAAATGACAAGTAAATTAGCACCCAAATCATGCTTAAATCGAAGCCAATCAAATACCAATTTTAGGTCACAATATCAGTCCATAGTAGTTCAATGTCATATGCTTAACCATGTATCCAAAATCATAATTAATCATGGCATACAATCATCAATTTAGCATGTAACATTTCATACATTTATATTGGCATATACAATCATGGCTTAATCGGGTGATCATATATCGGATAAGCAGATCTCCTTACTCCCAATCAAAATCAGAATCTGTCCCGAATTGAGCGAGCCAAAGCCACACGCTCCCTTATATCACCTCAAATCAGTCCCGTTGAGTGGAGACACAAGCTTAACACTCCCTTATCTACTCCAAATAAGTCCTCCTAGAGCCTCATTGCTCACAAATAACATACCAATATGGTGAGTACTCCCAAATCCTATGGCATGCCAACTATATCCAATGGATCCACCATGCTATAATTCTAATATAATCGATCAATCATAACATAATTTCAGTTAATAATGTGCTAAATTTAAAGTGTCAAAATGCATATGTGAATTATGTAACATAGCCATTTTAACATCAAATTAAATAAAACATACCCATTACCAATTATCAATGTTCATTTATCAATTGAAATATCAACATACCATGAATCAAAAACTCCAACATACATGCTTAAATCATCATTATAATCAACCCAATTAAAGCACATAAAATCACTAGATGCTCACTTACCAACACCTAATAAAATTTTCATCACTTGGACATATATCAATAATCTTGCAAAATCAACCAACCAAACTTAATTAAATATTTGTAATCAGTAATTATTCATCTAATTAAGCATAAATAAGGGTCAATTAACCAATCACCCTTTAATAACACTCACCACACAATCAATTCAACCACAACCAAGTGATCAACCAAGCACGTCCAAGCTTCAATTTCGATTAGCTCAATCCTCTTCAAGATTTGAAGCTTTAACAGAGATAAAATAGAGATTACCACCTTTCAAAAGATATATTAAACACGAATTTTCATCAACTAGACTACATGAATTTTTCTCACAAAGTTACCTTATCAGATTTGTAACATCAAGTCGAAAACTCAATTCCTCAAAAAATCAATCACTCCAAGCCTCCTAATCACTTTCAAACATCAATACTAGACCAAATAAACATATACTAAGCATCAATTTCACCTTTAAATCAATTTCACAAAAATTCAGAAAATCGGTTCATGAAGATGATGAATTTTGAACTTCTTTAAATTACCTTACAAAACATGTTTAATATTGATAAATAAGATCAAAAACCTTTTAATGGATCCACTTTGAGTTGGAACATCCATTGATTTGTGGATTTCCTCTCAAAATTTAAGATCCACCATTAAAGTACCTTAAGTTCTTGAAGATGACATTGATAATAAATCATGTAATTATCACTCAAATCATGTAAATATGTTTCTAATCATCATGAAAATAAGTTTAGAAATAGTAATTATCTTTGAGTCGTTCCAAAATCCTTTGATTGAAAATCTTGATTGAAGAATCTTAAGAAATTTCAAAATATTTTTTGCTACTTTTGTGAATAATTTCAGGTGAAAAGAGAGAGTATTTTGAGAAGAAAATTTGTTGGATCTATTCTCTGATGATAGATCTTTAAAGCCATGCAAAGAAAACGAATTTTAAAGCTCTCTAATCTTATGTAAATGGTGTGAAAAGCATGCTAGATAAATTGTTTTTAAAGCTGAAACAACTCACTAGAAAATTTAAAAATTGGGAAATTTTCCCAATGGCAACTCCCACATTTCCTTTACTTTATCATTTGATCCTTTCCCTTTAAAATTTTGAATTTAGAGGTTTATTTGCCAAATAGATACTCCAAAATTTCCCTTATTTTACAATTAAGTCCAATTTAATTAATATTTAAATTTAACTCAAATTAACCCCAATAAAAATTATTTTAAAATTCTTTTTCAATCCAAATTAATTATTTTCACTAATAATTATTTAATTACTTTAAAATTAATTTTTCAAAAGTATTTTTATTTTTTTAGATTATTGTTTAATGGATTTTAAATGAAATTGACCTCCTAAATTAAATTAAAAATTACTATTAACCCGATAAATTCTTAAATTCGCACTCGAAACCCAAACAATATACCCGAAATTACTAAATCCGATTTACGGATTTTACACCCACACAGAGTTGGAATCCATAGAATCCACCCCAGCTTTCATAATTATTTCCCAAAGCTTGGAATCAGCACTCTACATCGCTTTGTCATACGTGAGTGGGTCATGATCTTTCTATTTGACAAACTCAATGTTAAAAACACTTTCGCCAGATAGGAAGAAGTTAGACTTACAAGAGACCCTCCCACTACGACGAAGCACTTATGATACTGTTTCATTAAGGTTTTGTATATTTCTTGAAAGTTCCTCGAGTATCTATTTACTCTAAGGCTTGAAGACGTTCATGTAACTTTCTTCAAGTAAAGTAGTATGAGTTGACACTATAGCAGTTTTCTCTTTCCTATTATAAAACAAACCACGCTTTGTTCCCTTCAGATATCCTACAAACATACACAATTATGCCCTTGAGTCCAACTTCCTTGCACATTTTTCCAATATCTAAGCTGCGCATACCCAAATCCTTAAATGTTTTACAATTTGCTTCCTACCATGCCACAATTTGAATGAATTTTTTGATGTTGCCTTAGTTGGCAATAATTTAGAATATAGCAAGTCGTTTGTACCAAATATCCCCAAAAAGTGATTTGCAGCTTCGAATAACTTAACATCGAATGTACCATGTCTAACAATGTTCAATTTCTTCTCTCTTCCACACCCTTCTCTTGTAGAGTGCCTGACATGGTTAATTGAGATAGAATCCCATTATCTATGTGGTACCCTAAGAACTCACCAGATAAATATTCTCCACCTCGATCTGACTAACGTGCCTTTATGGGTAAACCTAGTTTTTTCTCCACTTTCGCATGAAACTCTTTGAATTTATCAAAGGTTTCATTCTTTTACTGCATTAAGCATACATACCCATATCTAGAATAGTCATCAATAAAGGTTACATAATACTCGTAACCACCACTTTCACTAACGCTCATGGGGTCACATACGTCAGTGTGCACAAGTTCTAGGGGTTTTTCAACCCTCATTCCTTTTGCATTAAAAGATCACTTAGTCATATTACCTTTCAAGCAAGATTCACATTATGAAAGATCAACTTCTTTAAGCGAACTTAAGATATAGTCTTTCAAAAGTCTAGTGATTCTTTCTTGGTTAGTATGACAAAGTCTCAAATGCCAAAGGTACGCCCCATTAGAGTGAGAAGTTTTAAGTATTTTATTTGATATTTCAGTCTCAACCGGTTGGTTTGATAAAATAGAGATTATTTGGCATCAATCCATTATAGATAAGATTTTGATTTCTAAATATTACAATTCCATTATTAAAAGTGTAACGTCCTTAACCTGACCCGATTCGTCGGATCCGGGTCTTGGGTGTTATTACACAAACCACTTAGCAAAATTTACTTTAAACAATACACACTTTCTTTTAATTAAAAAAATCCTTTCCTTATAAATTTTAATGATGAACTCCACATTTTACCAAAAAATAAAGAAAACAATTAATTCAACGTATACATTTTACAAGGAACTAGGTACATTATATTCCAACTCCTAGGTTACAAAAGACAAACTCCAAAGACATAGTCCTGTTAGTCACAAATTTTTCTTTTCAAAACCATCCAATGTATGCATAGTATTCCTGCTATAGCCCTTCTAGTGCATTCTTGGCTTTGTCTCTCCAAGCATTCTCTATCAAAAAACAACACTTGAAACATAAATACTACTCTTATAAGTTCATAAGACTTAGTGAGTTTTGAATACCACATACCTATTACCATTTCTAGATAAACATATCATCTTGAAAATTTGGAGTTCTATATTTATCTTGGGTAGATACCTTCATACCGATAATTACATAATTTCATACTTATACGTCCCACATCACTTTTACCATATCACCATTCATCTAACTACTTGACAACTCCAGTTCTTGACAAACAATACTACTTTTCTTTTCTCTTCAGACATTTTTCATTGGTAAGTCCAAAACAATTAATCGTAAACACTATACTTGGCGGATACCATTTATTGGTTATACTTTTAACGGATACCCATATTGATCTTGCTAAATCAAATCATAACTTTGACCATACCCTATTTCTAACCAATCCATACTTATACTTTCTGAAACCCATCAAATTCATTTTGAAGGATTTTACACAACTTCGTTTCAGAATAGAGAACACCCACTATAATAAACAACTTGGATTCCATCAGAGCTCAGGATAAGACATAATATTGTACATGTAGATAACCATGGTGAATACTCTCTTTTGATCATACGGAATCTTACTTCATTAATTGAAAACTTTTTTAAAACTTATTTGAGTTTTATCATAGAACCTTTTACACCAAAGCTTCAGTCGTATCATACACTTATTAGAGTCTTACCAAAGTGCACCACCATGGCTAGACATATTATGCCCATAATGGCCAAACCAGATTACGTCACAAAGGCCATATCAGAATACACCACAAAGGCTAACAATATGCTACCTAGGCACCCCAAGACTGTCATGTTTACGATATGGATTTGCCTAAACTCACAACGCATGAGGTTTTCCTATCATCGCCTTAAGACACACAAAGAATCCTAGTCTGTAAATGTTGTTCAGCAACCTCTTTTAAGAATGTGCCTTGGCCATGGACTTTCTTCAGAGTTTCATATCAAAATTTGTGTTTACTGTCCCGACAGACTTCATTAATTACCATCGTGGTGACTAAAATCACATGACAATCTCTCTATACTCAGACACACCATAGACTCAAACATTTTAAATCACACATCATACATTCAATTGAAATTCACATTCAAGTAAACTAACTCATTTTCTTAACCAAATCACACTTCAATACATGCTTCAAAAATATCAACAAAATCACATCTTACATTATGCATTCCAAGCTTACACACACATATTTCTTTTTCAGAATCACAAACACCCATACACAATTCATCATATTCTAGATTCATCAAACCCTATGTCAAATATACATACTTATCTTCAGTAATCATTCATAGTTTTTCGAACATGAACATAAGAGAATTATCTAAAAAGACTTATTGGAGTCTACATTAGGAACTCATTTACTTAGGTTTCAATCATACTTCACATGTATACATACCACTCATAATCTTCTACTAACAACATATCATATTCCCCATTTTGTAAGCATACAAGGCCATCTGATGCTTTCACACATGCATACACTCATCCATTACACAAGAAGACATCAACATACCCTAACTGTCAATTTTTAACATTCATGAGTCAAGTTAAAGATTCACCTGAAACTCACCTTTACTCCAACACAGAGCTTCTGTTATGATGATCCTACATGGACCAACATCAGAAACTAGTTAAAAAATCATGGACTTCTATTAAGACTCCATTTATAGACATTTTACCAACATTATAATTTTAGATGATCCTCATGCAGATCCCTCAATTAACACCATACTATTATTATACTTCTTAACATCCTTACTCTTATAAAATCATAACATGAAGAGTCTAGGAGGTTGAAACATCTAACAATTAACCCACAAACCTTAGCTTCTAGTTTAACAAAGAAGAAGAGAATATTATATTTTAAGAAGAGTCCAAAATGGGACAAAAGGAAAGAAAAAACCCCTCTAAATGATCCCTTCTTACCATATATGTACCCTATTCCTCTTAGTGGAATTTTACAAGTGTCCAATACATTACATAATTTTTTTTAAGTCTTCGATAAAATCGAGATAAATAGTAAAGAACTTCTAAGAAGATGCTCTTTGAACAGTCAATGCATTCAATTGACTCCCAACTAATCCACAGGAACAAATTGAACAATGCTCAAACAACCATGCGTGTTTCATCTTAACAAGGATTCACGTTTATCGATGTTATATGGACAATTAGGTCTCATACATTTTACTATCGTAACTCTAAGGTGTACTCATCCATTATTTAAAATATTTCTAACCAAAACCTTAGATACTATCAATGGGTGGTGAATACTTATGCGTTGAACTTTAGTTTGCTAGAAGCATAAGAATTGGAGGATTATACAACTATAGTGCGCTGAAATAGGTTCACATATCTCTACATGTCTTCTTCTTAGATCCGTCGAATTCGGGGTGTGACAAATAGTCACAGTTAAGCCCTCTTTATGTAAACATGCAACAGAAATTAAGTTTCTTTTGAAACTTGGTACATACAAAACATCTCTTAAAATAATCTTCCTAAAATTATCAAAATAAAAATGTACATCTCCCACTACTTAAGCTACCACACTTGTCTTATTCCCAGTCCACAATGATAAGCTCTTATCTCTAAGATCTTTCGTCTCTTCGAACCCCAATAGAGAAACACAAACATGATTAGTGATCTTTCGTCTCTACAATTTCCTTAAAGTGCCCTTTCTTAATACAAAATAAGAATTTAGTCTTAGATAAGTCTTTAGGCCTCTCGGTTCTCTTCCTTTTCACTTGTGGTGTCCCAAAGACCTTAGCCTTGCCTTTCTTAGCGTGTTTTCCCTTCCCTTTTGAAGAAGAAGTGATAATTATGTTTTCTTATCCTCTTTGGATTGGATGACCGCCATTCAACATCAACTCATATGATTGTAACTGCTTCATGAGTGGTGTAAGTATCATATTTTTGTTACTATGGTTGTATGCGGCCCGAAAGCCAACAAAATCCTTGGATAAGCTCTTGAACACCATCTCAATTTGAGTGTTCTGGTCCAATTGGCCTCATTGTCTATAACCTCGGCACAGTATCCCATAAGAGTAATCCTATGGTCTTTGACCAGAGTGTCGAGTTTTTGCTGGGCATTCATCAAGCAGGTTATAGAAAATTGTTGACCCAAGGTAGCTTAGCCTCCGAACATGTCGTCTAGCTTATCCAGAATCCCGTTGGCAGTCTTATAGCTCTCTAGTTACTTATATAAGGTGTTGGTCATGCTTTCCAATATAGCAATGAGCTATCTCATTAGACTCCTCCCAGCGTTTTCTAGCCTCAACTTGAGTGGATGATTGACACTTATTATCAAGAACTGTTTTAAGTTTCTCACAACTCAGGACAATTATCAAGTTCTTTTTTCATTCCTTATAGTTATTTTTGTTTAGTTTGTTTTCAGTGAGTATGTTAAATAACGGAGTTGGTGCCATTTTTGAACTTAAAATAAAACATTCATATGTTAATATCTTTGTATTAAGAAAATGTTTGAAAACATTTTGCAACATTACGATATGCATTAAGATGATGCATACATCTTATATTAAACCTTGAAAAAATTTGTAAGTCGTTGCAACGATAATTCCTGCTCCCATTAAATCAAGCCACCTTGGGGTGATCACAATCAACTAGTACGAACATGGATTTCCATCCAATTAGTACATGAACCTAATTCCTTAGACATTCACACGTACTAATAATCATGTAACGTTTGGCCATCATTATAAGTTAAGCATAGCTCCTTGGGGAGTTACTTAACTAGATGATATTGAGTGTATAACCGTCAAATCAACAGTTATCTCATCATGCACCACAAATGAGTCATCTTGGGACAATCTTATCGAGTAGCATGTTATGACTAGTTGTCCTCTTTGACGACAAAATTTCTTGCTGTATCGCATGACAATACCTATCCCAGAGGCCGGTCCAACTATCATACAATCATAAGAAAATTCTGCTTACTTTTAGGAAATCTCCTTAATGGGTTAAATTATACATCCTTAAACCCTAAGATTGACAATCCTAGGAAGTAATTAGGTAGAGAGGCCGAGAGGATAAGTCTATTGAGAACCTCATAATTTATCCCGATTTAAACTGTGAGGTTGAAAGATAAGTGGTTTTTACCGATTAAGTAATCAATTAGAGGTCAAGAGGTAATAATTGGTTAGTTATTAAGCTAATTCACTAAATCTCAAGTTTTAAAGTGAGTTAATCATCTTCTTGTTCTTCGAGATTTTGTTAATTATTAACTTTTTTCAGTAATTTAGTTTATTTTATGATCTTAAATTTTACTATTATTTGTCTTAATATAATTTTCAATTATTACTATTTAGACCTGCTAGTATAGAAAATAATATCAAGTTTAGTCCATCCTCCCATGGGTACAGTCCTCGGATTATTTCTTGTACCTCATTGTACAATACTATATTACAATTTGACTCTTATACTTGCGAACACCGCTGCTTTAACTTCATATCTTTCTGTTGTAGTATTTGTAACGCATAGGTTTGTGGAAGTATACATAGCCATTATGAAGTAATAAGTATCGAGTTATCGTCTCCATAGGGACTGTATGTATGTTAATCAATTAATTGTAAAATTATATTAACAACTTGGTGAATAAAAACACAATATATTTGAATTAGTGGTGATTAAAATTAAAGACAATTAATCTAAATGCAAATGATCCCTAATGCAAATTAACCTAAATATGCACTTTATATGAATGATTGACTTTAGCACAGATTAAACACAAATCACAACATTATAACTTAAATAAACTAGGACAACTACATTAATCAAATTAATTCATTATTAACATGCTTAATAACATTCAAAAAATATTCCATGGCAACTCGATCTTTCATGAGTTCCAAAACCAGGTTAGGTCATTTAGGAATCCTTTACTTAGAAAATACACTATTTGCTAATCATTATTCAGTAAGGGTTTCTTAACATTCATGTGAGGTAATAGGGACGTGTTAGGTTTGAAACAGTTTAATCACACAAATCTAAAAACTATGCAGATAACAGAGCTTGGTTAGAGTTGTTATGAATCCTGCAATTTAATCGGGTTAGGATCTAAATTGAGCATGCACATTTCAATTATATGTCCATTAGCCGTCGTCTGGTTAGGATCGCTCGGCTAATTCTAGTGCATTCCAATCATGTACGAATGAAATACAGACTTGATATTAATTGAAAACATGATCGATTGAGGCGCAAACATCATAAGCATGAATCAAACAAATATTATTTAATCAAAGCAATTATCCTAGCTTAAATAAAATTAAGGTAACGTTATTGTAATCAAGAACAAAGAACACATAGTAAACATTATAAAATCAAATTAAATAACAAAAAGAATAAACCCTATCAGAATGGTTGTCACCCAAAACTCTGATCGAATAAGACTCCTTCGTTCCTTTGCTTCGCTCCTTTGTTGATAGCTCTCCGAGGTGGCCGACCAAGGGCTCTTTAAGAGGCTTAATTAGATAAAATCTATATGAAGAGATGATGCTAGGCATGGGGATGGGAAAATGAGAGAAAAGATGAGATAATTGAGGGAATGAGAGATGATTGATGATTGAAGGGATGAGGGATGAATTGAAATAGTGAGAAATGGCTCTTATTTATAGGTGAAGGGTGAGAGAACATTTATTAAAAATAGGGAATTGAATTCTTAATCTTCTCAAATGCATGGTTGGCCACACTTCAAGGAATTTGAATGACTATGTCGCTTCATTTTGACGCATTCCACATGCCACATCAACCAGGGATCAGACTCGGTCAACATTTTTTTGGGATAATTTCTGATTTCTTCTAAAGTGCAGGGACTCCTTGCAATTAAACCAAAAATGGTTTATTGGGCATCCATGCTGTTGCCGAAATTAGGCTATATCCTTCTTGGGTTGGATGATTTTTATGATCCAATAAAATTAACAGATCTGTCCAAAATAATTTTTTTAATAATGGGTCAAAGTAATTAAATTAAACCAATTATTTAACAATTTAATTAACCTAATTTATTAAAATAATTTATGTTAAATTATTAAATATAATTTTATGTTTTAATATTTAATTAATTTATGATAATCCACTTTATACATTAAAAAAATACATTACATGAAAATAGACAATAAAATAAGTCATTTTGTGCATAAAAACTATATAATAGAGTATAAAACCACATTTTAATAATTTCCATGTCCTAAATTAATATTTCCACATATTTCATTATTTTATTAAACATTTACTCTGTTTTAACATTGATTTTAAGTAAAAAGGTGATAAATTATATAGGAAAAAACCTATATATTTTTTAGTTTATGCAGCACCTCAAACTTAAATCATTGCTCGTCCCTAGTCATGTTCATGCACAGCAATGGTTTTGGTAAGTCAATATTGCTAAATGTGTAAGTAGCATCAATCTTTGTGTCATAATCATGTATCAACAAATTCATGTTCATAGATTCTCTTTATTGGTAACTAGCTCGCATGTAAACCTTATTCAGAATTTCTATACTAAGTATCAATATATGTCAACATGAGTTATGGTTTGTATCCATGTCAAAGTTGTATATAATATTCTTCATTCAACATAATTTCCTATCAATTTAAACAAAACAATCATAAGGTTTATTTGCATTCTTCATATGTTGAACTTAGTAATTCCTCTCCACTAATGTAGGTGACATAATCATCAAATCAATAGGTCTTTTCTAAAGTTGTAATGGGGCTAGGATAAAGGTAGGGATTTAAGAGGTGTGAAATTCCGGTTTCAAAAATCTTAACCTTTAACTTTGTCATGGATCTTTTTGTAACACAACTTTCTTCTTGAAATGGATCTTTGGAATACCCCAAACTTATTTTGAACTTATGCTCATGCATTTTCTTCTAGAGATTGAGCAAACATTTCTTCACACTTTCTTTCTCTTTTTTTTTGTGGCATGGGCATGTACATCTTTTCGAAATTTTCCTCAAATGTTTATCACCAAGACAACTTTAGTTAATGTTGGTGCACAAAATAGGATAACTTAAAAAGATGGTAATATGACTTATAA
This sequence comes from Gossypioides kirkii, assembly GCA_005610355.1. Taxonomy (NCBI): domain Eukaryota; kingdom Viridiplantae; phylum Streptophyta; class Magnoliopsida; order Malvales; family Malvaceae; genus Gossypioides; species Gossypioides kirkii. The sequence goes on along the minus strand of CP032247.1, from coordinate 38,346,352 downwards.
TGTAGGTAATTTGCAATAAACAGGACATTAAGCTCAAAATTAAAGTTTCAAGGGTCTAATATCATAAGGTGGGCTTAAAAAGGCTCAAACAATCCGAAGAAATGGTGCCTATATCATATTTAAACTTTTATGTCTCCTAGGATTTCGCCTCAAGAAAGTTACTAATTCAATTCTAAAGATATAATAAACCTTCATGCATGTCTAATCTCATGGGAAAGTAAGTTTTCATGGAAAACATCACCTAAGACTAAGATCATACAAGCATTCCATCATTCATGATAACATACATTCAACTTTGATAGAATCATCATTCATGCTTACATTCAAACTAACTTATTAACAGAAATTTTCTCTAAACATTCATTTATTAAAGAATATTTATGAAAAAGATTGAAACATAAAGAATACTTATGAAAAAGATTGAAACATACTTAAAAAAAATTAAAATTTTTATCAATTTATTTGCCTTACCCCCTTTAAAAAGAAGCAATATCCTCATTGCAAAAACAAAGTAATGAATGAAAACTGAACACTAGGTAGGGTTTGAAGAAAGAGAGGTGAGTCTTAAGACTTCTTATATACCAAGTCATTCTTAACAATCCAATTCTAGACATGTTCATTCTCATTACCACATCACTTAGTTTTTTCTTCATAAAGAGGTGTTAAGCTTATTCATGTTTGCTATGTTTTATTATGCAGAAGTAAAATCCTAACTACCAAAGAAATAAATTCCTAAGGACCTAAAAATAAATAAATAAACAAGACAAGAATCCCCTCTTTTATTTTTCTAACTCATCCCCATTGCCTTCTTTTTCTTTGGCTCCATCCTCTCTTTCATAGTCATCTTCTTCCTTTCATGTATCGAAGATAGCATCTAGGAACTCAAGAAAAAAGTGTTAAAGATATTTTTAAAAGTATTTCTAATGGAATCATCTCTAATCTTCGCATACTTCCAATAAGTTTGTTGTTGATTATGCATGAACTTGCACATATCCATCATGATTGACAACTCCGATTTCTTTGAAGTGTTTGTAGGAGTCGACATTGGAGTTGTAAATTCAGTTTCAACACTTGGCTCGACTTGTTCGTCTTCTAGCTCAACTTTTGGTTCAAAGTTTGTAGGTTCCCCAATTGGTTTAGGACTATTCGACTCCTCCTTAGATTCTACTTCTTTAGTGTCAGTAACTGAATCAGCTTTAGTTTCAGTTTTATTCGATGACTCATCGATTTCTAGCTTAATTGGCTATCCTTGGTTCAGTTCATGAACCCTCCTACTAACCTTTCAAAGTCATAAGCTGTGATGCACCCTTGAACATATTGACCCTTCAGATTTGCTTTTGTTTTAACATGGGTCCTTAAGCAAAGTGAAGTGATCAATAATGGGACGTAGGCACTTCCTGTCTTCTTTTTGGAACAGTCATGGATCTTCTTGAGAATGATTTTCCCAACATTAATGGACTTTTATTTGTTACTAGTTTTAGGTATTCCCTTCGGCAAGAATGGCTATCATACTTTCTTATAATCCATTGGGATCCCAAATATGTAACAACATCAACTACTTTTTAAAGAAAATCCCAATTTATATTGTTCATCATACGATAGTACTTATCTTCTTCAACATTAGATAAGTTAAACAAATCATTAATGGACATAGAAGTAAGAGGTACCTTCTTCTTTCGGACAGTGACCTCAGTAGCTTCTTGCAGAGGCAAACTAGCATAAAACTTTTGAACTAGTTCATTATCGGAAAGTGAACGAGCATCACAAAATTGTTCCCACTTGAGTGCATTGATCTTCTTTCTAATTGGAACATGTACAACCATCAAATCATGAATCTTCAAGTTAAAACCTTTTTATGGCATCATTGGTTGATGCTTGAAGATTGAATCAAATCTCTCTTTCACTTCTTCATCGATCACAATCAGGTTTTCAGGAGTAGTCTTTGAAGATCTAGTTCTTTTATGAGACATGATATTTTTCTCGAAAATTCAGCAAAGTTTCGGCACAAGATGGAAAAAAGAAATCGGTAAGGTGGTGGTAGGGACTTGCGGTGGTGACAACCTTACGACGGTAAGGGAGATGCAACGGTAGCAGTGACGGTGGTGCTCCAGTAACCTCTTCTTTTCAATGGCGATAGGTGGTTTAGGTGAAAAGGGAAGAAAAATTAGGGTTTTCATTAAGATTTGAGGGTAATCAACACAAGGGAAAATTAGGGGAGGCTAGGGTTTAAGCTAATTGCTTTGAGGGTTATGAAAATAGTGTGGTGAAGAGGGTTTAGATAGGAAAAGATTAGGGTAACATGTAGCAGAAATTTAGCTACATTAAGGTTACTTGGGCGGTAAGCAATGGGAGTGGCAATAATGCATGAGAATTTTCCCTCCTTTTTGCTTTCTTATGCCTCAGACTCAACTTAAAAGCAAACTGATTAGTACTTGGGCCAAATTGACCCCCTTTATTAAACATAACAATTAGAAATTAAAATTAACAAAAAATGAAACTTAAAATTTTCAAAACCTAATTAAAAAATTTCTTTTGAACATATTACATTAAATTAATTCCCAGGATAGGGTCACAGCGGTCCCGCTTAAGTTCCAATCTCCTTAGACATAATTAATTAAATGTACTAAGTTAAGAAAAATAATTTCTAATTATTTATTTATTTACAAGCGAGTTCATGAAAAATTAAGGGTCTGTTAATTTGAACAAGGTTTCAAAGCTCCATGTGGATAAACTTTGTAGATGGTATAAGGTCCTTTCCGTCGGGACTTGAGCTTCCAAGTAAATAACTTCAGCCTTGAATTACACAACAATACTTTCTAACCTACTTTAAACTCGCGAGGTTGTATACGACTATCAGGCCATCTCTTGAATCTTTCTTTACACATCTTGGCATTCTCATATGAAAATAACCTCAACTCTTCCAATTCATCCAGTTGTAACATCCTTCTCTCACTGGCATACTTAATATCCATATTTAACAACTTCAAAGCCCAGTGAGCTTTATTTTCCAACTTTAACGGCAAATGACATGCCTTTCCAAAGACTAACTGATAATGAGTCATTCCTAATGGTGTCTTAAATGTTGTTCGATAGGCCCATTCAGTTGTGGATGGTAAGCAGTAGTAATCTTATGCTTCACATCATACTTGTCAAGCAAACACTTAAGCCACTTGTTCACAAAGTGAGAACCTTCATCACTAATGATAGCTCTTGGGGTCCCAAATCGTGTAAACACATGCTTATGTAGGAAGCGCATGACTACCTTAGCATTATTCGTAGGGTATGCTTCGGCTTCAACTCACTTGGATACATAGTCCACAACAACTAAGATGTACTGACGAGAAGGTGTTTGATGTAAGGCAAGAGGAACAATTAGGGAGTAGGCCTAGTAGTCTAGAGATAGTAAGCTTCATTGTACTCTTTAATTTTTCTTAAACGATGATGGATTTTGATGATATTAAATGAATACGAGAGTGTCTTTTAATGTTATATCATTTTGATTCTTATTTTACACTACTTATCTATTTATTCTTGGATTTAACCGCTTTAAGCACGAGAGTGAAATTCCAGTGCGCCGACATCGAGAGATGTGGTGACAGTTTAGGTTAACAAGTGGGTTAGGCGAGAGCTGCTCGGGACTGGGATAAGAACCAGTTACTTGTTCTTGGATACACATCATTTCTCACACCGAGAGGTGGAGTGATTATGGGTATTTAAGTCAGGATTAAGTAGGAAGCTATTGTTGGTAAGAACTCAAAGGGACTTCATTGCAGCGACAATTCATTTATACTTTACCTTGTCGACGCATCCAGCATTGCAACTTAGCAAAATCAGTGAACCATTTCTACCCTTTACACTTGATCACTTTTACATTTTATGCAATTTAAATATTCAGCACTCAACACTCAACACATTTGATTTACTTTCAGTACATTGACATTTAACACCTGACATTTGACTCTGATTATGTTGACATTGATATCTAATTTTATTGTGCAGATCTAACATATTGCATTGACATCAGTACTCACATTACACTTAATTTTAATATTGATTGCTCTGACAATTAGACATAAAGAACTCATTCCTTGAGGGATCGATATCCGATAGATTTGTCTATCAACTATACTTGCATCGACGTGTGTACGCTTGCACAATCATTGTGTCGTAAAAACATCGATCAAGTTTTGATGCCATTGCCGGGGAATGGCATTTGTTTGACGTTTACTTTTGTAGTTGCAATTAGTTTCACTTACTTAACTTTTAATCTTTACTAATCTATGGTTATTTCTTTAATTATTTACTTTTTTAGATTTTTAATTGTTGCATGTCCATAAGGAGAAATCCTAAGGACATTATAAACTTTGATCCGGAGCTTGAAAGGACACTTAGGAGGAGAAGGCAAGAATAACGGAAGATGGTTGGTAACAACAACAACAATAATCTACCACCATTGCTGCCACAAGATGGAATTCCTCTAGTGCTTCCACAAATTGTTAACGATATACCACCACATCCACAAGAAGAGCAAATTCAGAATAGGACAATAAGAGATTTTGTTGTGCCTATACTCGATGATTTACAACCAGGGGTTGTATGGCCAACTATCTAGGCTGGTAATTTTGAACTGAAACCTGTGATGTTTCAGATGCTCAACTTTAATGGGCAATATTCTGGTTTTTTGCATGAGGACGCACGAGAACATTCGAAATCATTTTTACTTATTGGTGCATCCTTTAGTCAACATGGTGTCCCTGATGATGCCTTAAAAATGCAATTATTTCCTTATTCATTGCAGGGTAAAGCAAGAACATGGTTCTTAGGATTGCCGGTAGGATCTATCACATCTTGGAATTTGTTAGCAATGTAGTTTGTTTTATGTTTCAACCCGTCGACAATGAACGCAAGGTTGCGTAATGACATCACTGCATATCATCAGCTCGATGATGAGAATTTACATACAAAATGGGATCATTTTAAAGCTTTTCTTTGACGCTGCCCAATGCATGGAATTCAGCAAGAGACCCAAATAGAGATCTTCTACAATGGTTTGAATGCTCAGACAAGAGACCTTGTCGACGCATCGACTAATGGTCCATTGTTGGATTGTACTTATAATGAAGTTGTTCAAATTCTAGAGAGGATTGCCCAGAATGACTACCAATATCCAATCTCTCGTTCTGCATAGGTGAAAACTAACCTTGGATTTCTTCAATTAGATGTTATTTCTGCATTATCAACGCAAGTATCTTCACTGGAAAATGTCATAAAGAATATGAAAGGAACAACTGAAGTTACTCCTATACAAGTAGCCCAGCAATTGGATGCGCCGATATTTTCTTGTGAGATTTGCAACGACAAACATAGCTATGAAGACTACCCACAGCATGCAGAAAACGCATATTATGTCAACAATATCCAAGGAGGTTCATTTGGTAACTCATACAATAATCGTTCTCAACAACCTTGGGGGAATCAAAATACTTCCACGTATAGATATGGAAAATCCTCAAATCAAGGGGGTTATATAAAAGGAGGTTATAATGCCAATCCGCAGCAGAATTATCATCAGAATTCACAAATAAATTCTCGTTCTGAACAAATGCAGTCACATAACCAAATGCAACCATAATTGCGATTATAGCCACAACAGTCTGTATTACCACAAATGCAAGGACAACATCATCAACATCAACAGCAACAATTTTCTCAACCTAAGTCAGATCCTATGGCTGCTCTTAAAGCAATGATGCGTGAATATATTACAACAACTGAAGCGATAGTGCAAGGCAATGCTTCTTCCATACGAGCATTGGAACCCAACTCAGTTAGTTGGTTTCTAATCTCAGCACTAGATCACCAGGATCTTTGCCTAGTGATACTGAGAATCCAACACAAAGGGGGAAGGAGCATTGCAAAGCAATCACACTAAGGAGTGGAAAACAGACGGTGAGACCAAGCATTTCTGATAAAGATCATGTCAACGCATTTGAACCACAGTAACAAGAGGAGGATGCAGCTGAAGGACGTCAAGCAAAAATTAATGCTAAGGAACCAACTGTAGAAACACCCATACCTGCAGTTTGCCCAACAAAATTATCAACGAAATAACCAGTGTTAGTATTACTGAGTTATCACAACAACCCACTACGACCATACCTCTGTCGTTTCTGCAATGATTGAAAGAGAAAGTTCATGATAAAGAATATCAAAAGTTTGTTTCTACTTTGAAACGATCGCACATTAATATACCTCTAATAGATGCTCTTGTGCAGATACCCAGTTATGGGAAATACATGAAGGAGCTGCTATCAAAGAAAAAGAAATTGTCCAACATCGAGACGATTGCGCTCACAGAGGGGTGCAATGCTGTGCTTACAAACAAGTTGCCAACCAAGATGAAAGATCCTAGCAGTTCACTATTCCATGCTCCATTGTGAATCAATATTTAAGTTCGATGAAGCCCACTACAGTGACATTGCAACTGGCGGATAGATCTTTAGCACAACCAGAAGGACAATTCAAAGATGTTCTTGTTCAAGTTAATAAGTTGGTGTTCCCTGCTGATTTTATCATCCTAGACTGTGAAGCATACAAAGAGGTACCCGTAATTCTTGGTAGGATACTTCTAGCAACGGGACGAACACTTATCGATGTTTTCAAAGGAGAACTTGCTATATGTCATAATGATGACCAAGTAACCTTCAGTGTGTTTGAAGCATCACCATTTGGATCTAATGATGATGATGCGACGACATCTAACAATGACATTCTAGATGACTGTGTTGACAAAGAGGAGGTTAATAATTATGAGATGCGTCAAAATTGGCAAATGGAGTCTTTGGATTTGTCTAACAGAACAATCCCAGTGTTTAAACCATCCGTCGAACAAGCTCCTGCCTTGGAGTTAAAACCATTGCCAACACATTTGAAATATGTCTTCCTTGGTGACAACGAGACGCTACCTGTTATTGTCAACGCATCCCTAGATGCAATGCAAGAAGATAAGCTCATCGCAATTCTTAAAAAACACAAAAGAGCCATAGCCTGAAGCATCGCAGATATCAGAGGTATCAGTCCCTCTTTTTTCATGTATAAGATACGGCTAGAAGATGAAGAGATGCAATCAATTGAGCAACAAAGATGACTCAATGAGAAAATGAAAGAAGTGGTAAAGAAGGAAATCATTAAATAGTTAGATACGATCATTATATACCCTATTTCTGATAGAAATTGGGTAAGTCCCGTTCAACGTGTGCCTAAAAAGAATGGTTTCACAGTCGTGACCAACGAAAAGAATGACTTAATCCCTACTCGTATCGCAACTGGATGGTGAGTATGCATGGGTTACAGGCGACTGAATGCGGCCACAAAGAAAGACCATTTTCCACCACTTTTCATCGATCAGATGCTAGATAGGCTAGCTGGTAAAGCCTATTATTGCTTCCTGGATGGCTACTCTGGATACAACCAAATAGCAATTGCGCTGGAAGATCAAGCAAAGTCACATTTCCTTTTAGAACATTTGATTTCCAACGGATGCCGTTTGGGTTGTGTAATGCGCCAGTAACATTCCAGAGGTGCATGATGGCGATCTTCTCAAATATGATTGAGGACTCACTCAAGGTATTCATGAATGATTTCTTGGTCTATGGACAGAGTTTTGATCAATGCGTTGACAATTTGGCAAGAGTTTTGAAAAGATGCGAGGACACAAATCTTGTTCTGAATTGAGAGAAATGCCACTTCATGGCTACTGAAGCATTGTCTTTGGCCATCGCATATCTTGTCAAGGCATTGAGGTCGATAAAGCTAAAGTAGAAATCATCGAAAAATTACCACCGCCCACCAGTGTCAAAGCAATAAAAAGCTTTCTTGGACACGCTGGCTTTTATAGAAGATTCATTAGAAATTTTTCCAAGATAGCTAAACCTTTATGCTCATTACTAGAACAAAATAAAAAGTTTGTGTTCGACAATGCATGTCTAGATGCATTCATAACAATAAAGAAGTAGCTGGCATAAGCTTTGATTATCGTCACACCACACTGGACGCAACCATTTGAACTAATGTGCGATGCCAGTGACTTTACTGTAGGAGCTATCCTAGGCCAAAGAAAAGAAAAGGTATTTCATTCTATTTACTATGCTAGTAAAACTCTAACTGAAGCACAGGTTAATTATACTACTACGGAGAAGGAGTTGCTAGAAGTAGTCTTTGCATTTGACAAGTTCCGTTCCTATCTTATCGGCGCAAAGACTACAATTTACACGGACCACTCAGCATTGAGATTCATTTTCAACAAAAAAGATGCCAAACCTAGACTCATATGGATTGATATCGAAATCAGAGATAGGAAAGGATCTGAGAATCAAATAGCTGACCACTTGTCTCGGTAGGAAACTGGGAGTGAGAACAGGCAAACAAACCAGATTGTCGAAGCATTTCCTGACGAGCAGTTATTCTTTGTCAACGCATCACCATGGTATGCTGATGTCGTCAATTACCTTGTGTGTGGAAAGCTACTTATGAGTGCAACTAGTCATAGGAAGATCAGGTTCATACATGATGCTGCCAAATACCATTGGAACGAGGCATACCTATTTAACGTATGCGCCAACAATATCATCTATCACTGTGTACCTGAAGAAGAAATGATGTCAATCCTGCGACATTACCATGATGCCCCTTATAGAGGTCATTTTGGTGGAACAAGGACTGCTGTATAGGTCCTGCAACCAAGATTTTATTGGCCCAATTTGTTTCGAGATGCCTACAATTTTGCATAATAATGTGATTGTTGTCAACGCACTAGATCCATATCTCGACGCAACGAGATGCTCCAACAACCTATTATGGAGATAGAGCTTTTCGATGTCTGGGGTATAGATTTTATGGGGCCATTTCCAAACTCTTTTGGAAATGTGTATATCTTAGTGACTATTGACTACGTCTCAAAGTGGATTGAAGCTATTGTGGTACCAAAAGATGATGCTCGGACAGTGTTAAAGTTCTTTCACACATACATCCTCACAAGGTTTGAAACACTGAGAGCATTGATAAGCAACCAAGGCACTCATTTCTATAATAACCAAGTGGTAACTGCATTAAAGCGATATGGTGTGAAGCATCGTATGGCGACCACATATCACCCACAAACTAATGGTCAAGTCGAAGTATCCAATCGTCAAATTAAAAACATACTTGAGAAGGTGGTTAATCCATCTAGGAAGGATTGGTCTGCACAACTACATGACGCATTGTGGGCGCTTCGCACCGCTTACAAAACCCCGTTGGGGATGTCGCCATACCAACTGGTGTTTGAAAAGTCTTGTCACCTGCTTGTCGAACTTGAACATAAGGCCATGTGGGCAATTAAGCAGGTGAATTTAGACTATGATGCTACTGGAAAGAAAAGACTGTTGGACATCACAGAACTAGAAGAAATCCGACGCCATGCTTATGAGAATGCGACGATATACAAGGAAAAGACAAAGAGATGGCATGACAACATCATCTTGCACCGATAATTTCATCCTGGTCAGTTGGTACTTTTATTTAACTCACGTTTAAAATTGCTTTTAGGAAAATTGAGATCGAGATGGTTAGGCCCATTTAAAGTTGTCGAAGCTTTCTAAAGCAGTGCGGTGACAATCGAAAACTTAAAGGATGGACAATAATTTAAAGTAAATGGCCAACGTCTTAAATATTATGCGAGCCCAGATGTTCGAGAACCAGATGAAGTCGTCAACCTGGTGACATTTAAATAATGTCAATGCATTTCTTTATTTACTTTTAATTGTTTCACTTTTCTCTGTGTTGTTTTAAATTCCTTGGAGAAACAAAAATCATATTTTTATCGAAGATTGAAATACATATTGTCGATGCATTCTGTGATGAGTCAGCATTACTTTTTCAGCAAGAATTGCACTGGTTGATTTCTTTCCCTCCCAGCCGTTTAATCAAAACAAATCGGTACGATCTGCAGCCTGGCAATTAATGGCTACAGACACAACGTTTCCTCGTGTTTTTCCACTCATTACGCCTAGGTTATAAAGCCTCTCTTTCTCTTCACATTCACGATTGTTACTGCAACTCTTCTCTTTCATTATCTGCATATTTCCTTTTCTAATCTCAGAAGCAATCTTTCTTTCTGTGAAACTTCTTGAAGTTTTTTTCTTCTCACCACGGCTAAAAACCCGTGCTTCCAAAAACACTCTTAAACCCTCTAATTACTGTTACTGTGGTTTCGTCCAAGACACCACCACTTCATCCATAGGCTCGATTTTGTTTTTAACAACTGCGGCCAAAGATCGATACCATAATGTTATGCTAAAACATAATATTCACTACGAACAGGGTCTCCAACTGCCTCTACATCAGACCTTGGGGAAATAAATCCATTGAACCATCAGTCGCCTCGGATGGGAGTATTTCTGCGACCATCCTTCTAGCTACTCTCCCACAATGGTGAGGGAGTTTTATGCGAATCTGGTGGACCAAGAGCAGGAATTCGTCTTTGTTCAAGAAGGGTTAGTTTCATGGAGTGCTACGTAGATCAACGTACTGTTGAGAATTTCGAAACGAGTAGACGACCATACACCCTTTATGCACCATTTCGATGATAATAGTTTAGCCCAAATGATGAACGATCTCTGCATCAATGGCGCTACATGGACGGACAATGGGTTTCATAATTATACAATGCATAGGTGGTACCTTACAATCTTTTGCAAGGTATGGTTTCATTTCATCAACAGTCATGTTATGCCTTCTACCCACAACATTACGGCCACATTGGGCTGTATGTGTATGCTGCATTCCATTCTGCACCACCGACAGATCGACATTGGGGAGCTTATACATGCCCAGATCATGAAAGCTGCAGGAAAGCAAACTGGTATCCTTCCTTTCCCCTCTCTTATTATGCTACTCTGTCAATATAAGGGCATTGTGCCCAAAAATGATGGGAAGTCCTGGACAGCAAAGGACCAATCAATGACATTTATGTTGAGAGTATGAAATGGGGCCAAGACATCCCAGTGGCCAAAAAGATCCCTAAGAAGGACAAAGGAAAGGGTAAGAAGAAGGCTAATAAAACTGATGCACCGATGGAAGTCCAAATAGCAAAGAAGCTACCACTGATGGAAGTTCATTTAGATCGACTCGACATGTGTTCTATCCACACCGACAGCATCGTGGATGACATGGATTTTCAACTCCACAAGTTTTATACGAAACCCCACTGCCAGATTTCCCAACTTTCCCATCCATCTATCACCCTATGAAGTATTCATCTTTAGAGCAACCTACACCTGATGGTAGGCCTGCCCCTACATTAACTCGTATCCATATCTTCGATGATGAGAAGGATCATCGCAACATCGCCCACTTATTCGAAGATTAATTCTCAAATAGTCTGGGCACAAATATGGTAGAGAGGGTAGCTATTTTGGAAGAAGATGTCGATGCAGTTGATTGTGCTGACACTAGTCCAGTTGAAAATGAGCCGAGTGTAGAAGAAGAGGCAAATCAAGAAGGTAATCAGGAGAAGGATCAAGACAAGGAAGAGAATGAAGAAGAGAAAGAAGAAGAAGAACCTACTAAGGTGCAAGTGAAGAAAGAAACTAATGCCCCAACAATGATTGTTGAGGATATTATGGGAGCATCTAGCTCAGAGGAAGCTATACCGATTGCGAGCTAGGTTGGGGTTGTCACTGGCAAGATAGAGGAACTGAATCCTCTGGCTATTATACCCTACATAGCACCACTCACCGAAATCCACCCATCAGAGATGACAACTGATGAGGCCGTCACCCAACCCGCTGAGGAAGAGATTTCTACCAAGCCGGTTGGTTCAAAGGATAAGAAGCAAAAGAGGCGCAAGGACAAGAAAAAAAAGGAAACACCATGATGAGGAAGAGCACCCGAAAAAGAAAAAAAACCAAAGCAGCCTCTACATCGGCTATTGCTGAGTAAGTGGTACATCTCTTTTTAGTCAGTTTTCATGCATTCTTATTGTTCTTGCATTTTAATTGTCATTGCATTCATTTTAGTTTAGTACATTGTAGATGCATTTCCATTATATATGTATAACTATTGTCAGTGCATTGGGGACAATGCAGACATTAAGTTTGGGGGGGAAGCTAATGTGAATTGGAAATGCAACTACACCTTCATGTTAGACTTTTATTTTGTTTCTTTAGTTAATGAAAATTTACAAAATTTCAACAGAAATGTGCCCACAATTTTTATTTTGATGCGTAATTCTAGAATTGTTTAAATGTTGATGTGGAAATTGGATGAATATGAATGAATGATGAGTTTGCTATTTTTGAATGAGTAATTGAAATTGCTTCAGTAAAGAATGAATAGTATTGGTATTGAATCTTGAACTAACTAACAATGCAGTGACATTTTATTAAGAAAAGACACTCCATTATGAGTGCATTGTAACTTTTAAGGTAGAACACTCCGCTGCAGACTTAGAAAAGAAAATTTATCTAGATAAAGGTTGTAACTGCAAGAGTGTGTGTCGGCGCAATTACATGCCTCCTGGGGTTTGTTGTACCCAATCGTTACTACCCAGGAACAAAGGTAGAGTAATGCAATGTCCTCTTTCAGTCACTTTAAAAAATAAATAAATAGAATGAGAAAAATAAGAAAGAAAAAGAAAAAGAATAAATTACTGAAATGGTTCAAGAAAGGTTAGGATTCAATGCATGATACTAACATTGATGAAGTTGCAGTTTTAAGTTGTTCATTACTATAAATTGTCAACGCATCATTTTATTATATGAATGCATTTTACACATTAGGAATTTAGATAATTCAAGTTGTATGAACAATGATTGCGGTGACATTTCTAATTGGAACTTTGTCTATTTTTGTTTACTTGAGGACAAGTAAAAACTCAAGTTTGGGGATGTGATGGTATTACAAATGACATAGATTTTCTCCCTAATTTAGTGTCTTAATTGTCTCTTTTGTATTTTATTTAGCATGCATTATTAGCATTTTATATTTAATTTTCATATTTTCCAAATCATTGTTAATTAGTTTAAATTATTGTTATTTTTATCCATTTTTGTACTAATGTCAACACAAGCAGCTAATATATTGCGTCTTAATATTGTTAGCGCAGGAACTCAGTCTAAAAGCTTAATACTAGACTAATGCAGCCACAAGATCAGCTGGTAATTGCGACCAAGAGATGTTGTCGCATTACAACTAAACTTGGAATGAGTAGAATCAAGCTGAATCCACAACTAGAAGCACCAACGCAGGAATTTCACAGATGTCGCTGTAATTATGATTTCAGAAAGCGTCTAGTGATACAACGACAATCTACAAATCTCTGAAGAACATACTAGAACTACGTGAGTGCACAACTGTACTTTAACTAATTTTGACAGCTGCAAAAATCTAGATCTGGGAATGAAGGCTGAAACTTGCAACATTTTGGAGGTTATAAATAGATGAACAAAGAATGAAGAAATCATCGAGAGCTAAGGGATTAAATTCTACAATTTCTGTGTGATTTTGGAGATTTGAGCTAGGAATTGAGAAGCTGATGAAGCAAGTCTGAAATCACTTCTGACGAGAAGGTGTTTCATGCACGGCAAGAGGAACAATTAGGGAGTAGGCCTAGTATTCTAGAGATAGTAAGCTTCGTTGTACTCTTTAATTCTTCTTAAACGATGATGGGTTTTGATGATATTAAATGAATACGAGAGTGTCTTTTAATGTTAAATCATTTTGATTCTTATTTTACACTACTTATCTATTTATTCTTGGATTTAACCGCTTTAAGCACGAGAGTGAAATTGCAGTGTGCCGACACTGAGAGATACGGTGACAAGTTAGGTTAACAAGTGGGTTTTGCGAGAGCTGCACGAGACTGGGATAAGAACCAGTTACTTGTTCTTGGATACACATCATTGCTCGCACCGAAAGGTGGAGTGACTGTGGGTATTTAAGTCGGGATTAATTAGGAAGCTGTTGTTGGTAAGAACTCAAAGGGACTTCATTGCAGCGACAATTCATCTATACTCTACCTTGTCGACGCATCCAGCATTGCAACTTAGCAAAATCAGTGAACCATTTCTACCCTTTACACTTGATCACTTTTACATTTAATGCAATTTAAATATTCAGCACTCAACACTCAACACATTTGATTTACTTTCAGTACATTGACATTTAACACCTGACATTTGACTCTGACTGCATTGACATTGATATCTAATTTTAGTGTGCAGATCTGACATATTGCACTAACATCAGTACTCACATTACACTTAATTTTAATATTTATTGCTCCGACATTTAGACATCAAGAACCCATTCTTTGAGGGATCGATATTCAATAAATTTGTCTATCAACTATACTTGCATCGACGTGTGTATGCTTGCACAATTGTTGTGTCATAAAAACACTGATCACCCATACGTCAAATAATTGAACTTCTAAGATGTTTTTCAAAGGCATCTCGTTCCTCCTTGATATGTTACCGATCTTTTGCATCTAGCACTATTCTTCACATATGCAAAATCATCTATAAACAATGTAGGCCAAAAGAATCCTGCGTGTAAAATCTTTGTTATAGTACGTGAACCACCAAAGTGTCCCCCACTTGGAGATGAATGGCAATGGTACATCTCAGCAATCTTACTTTCAGCTACACACTTCCTGATTATGTTATTTGTACACTGTTTAAACAAAAATGTATCCTCCCAAAAATAATATCGACTATCATGAAGGAATTTTTTCCTTTGTTGGTATGCCATTTCTCGAGAAATTATTCCACATGCAAGATAATTGGAAAAAAATCAACAAACCAAGGTGCTTCATGAATTCGACTTACCTCAAATATGTGCTCATTTGGAAAATTCTTGTTGATAGGAACAAGTGATTGAGTTACCTAATTTTGCTTTAACCACGATAGATGATCAACTACTTTTATCTCGACACCTTTTCTATCTTTGATCTCAAGGTCAAATTCTTGGAGTAAGAGTATCCAACAAATTAGACTCAGTTTAGCATCTTTTTTTGTAAGTATTTAATGGTCGCATGGTCAGTAAACACTGTAACTTTGGTACCTATAAGTTATGAATGGAACTTGTCAAAAGCAAAAAATATAACAAAGTTCTTTTTCAGTTACCGTATAATTGAGTTGGGCTCCTGTCAAAGTTCTGCTTACATGGTAGATAGGGTGAAACACTTTGTTTCTTCTTTTGACCCATCACAGCTCCAACGAAAAAATCACTTGCATCACACATCAACTCAAAAGGTAAGTTCCAATCAGGTGTAACAATTATTGGGGTTGAGATTAATCATCTTTTCAAATCTTCAAAAGCTTCCAAACATGCTTTGTTAAAATCAAACATTGTATCTTTCTCTAACAACAAACACAAAGGCTTAGAAATTTTTGAAAAATCCTTGATAAATCTTCGGTAAAAACTGACATGGCCTAAGAAACTTCTAACTCCTTTCACACTAACTAGAGGTGGTAATCTTTCAATTACATCCACCTTTACTTTGTCAACTTCAATTCCTCTCTTTGAAATTTTATACCCTAAGACAATCCCTTCCTTAACCATAAACTGGCATTTTTCCCAGTTAAAGACAAGATTTGTCTCCTCGTATCTCTTAAATACCTTAGCCAATTTACTCAAACAAATATCATAAGTGTTACCAAAAATAAAAAATCATCCGTGAAAACCTCAACAAAATTTTTAACCATATCAGTAAATATTGCCATCATGCATCGTTAAAATGTTGCAGGTGCATTGCATAAACCAAAAGGCATTCGCATAAAAGCAAATGTACCGTACAGACAAGTAAATGTTGTTTTATGTTGGTCTTCCGGGGCTACAAATATTTGGTTATATCCTAAATAGCCATCTAAAAACAATAGAATTCATTACCTGCCAGTGATCTAACATCTGGTCCATAAAAGGTAAAGGAAAATGGTCCTTCCGAGTGGCTTTATTCAGCTTTCTATAGTCAATACAGATTCTCCAACCTGTAACAATTCTTGTTGAGATCAACTCGTTACGCTCATTTTCAGAATTCGTGATTCCACCTTTCTTCAGTACACATTGCACCGGACTTACCCATGAACTATCTAAGATGTGGTAGATAATTCCCGCATTTAATCATTTGATCACTTCCTTTCACACTACCTCTTTCATGATAAGATTGAGCCTTCTTTGCCCATCAATTCGAGCTCACTTACCCTCATCTAAGATAATTTTATGCATGCAAAAAGAAGGGCTTATACCTCAAATATCAACTATGGTCCAACCTATTGCTTTCTTAAATTTCTTCAAAATAGCAATTAGTTATTCTTCTTGATCTTTTGTTAGTTCTACTAAAACAATCACAGGTAAAGTAGAACAGTCACCTAAATAAACTTATTTTAAATGGGAAGGAAGTACCTTTAGATCGAGTTTAGATGGTTCCTCGATTGACAACTTGGGTTGCACATATTCACAAGCCTCTAACTTCAACGGTTCAAATCGTGTTGATTGAATGTAGTTCCTCAGATTGGCTTCCACCAAAGCCATGTTTTCTTCACCTTCTTCATCTTCCAAAGGGTCAAACTCTAAGGTATTCTCTAATGGATCTTCTTCAAAATTGCTTTCCATAGAAACCAAGGTTTCTATCTCTTCCATAATCGAACACTCTTCTGGCGGATCACAAAATTTCATAGCCTTAAGAATGTTAAATGTTACCTGATCATCTTGAACTCATCTGGTGAGTTCACCTTTCTGCACATCAATTAATGTTCTTCCCATGGCTAGGAAAGGTCTTCCAAGGATGATCGACACTTCCTTATCTCCTTCATAATCTAAGATGATGAAATCAACAATAAAAATAAATTTATCAACTCTTACCAAAACATCCTCTATCTTTCCTTCGGGATATGCTAAAGATCGATCTGTTAATTGAAGTGCCACAGTTGTGGTCTTACTTCACCTATTCCCAACAGCTTGAAAATGGATTTGGGCATCAAGTTGATGCTAGCTCCTAAGTTGCATAAACATTTACCACAGTAAAATTCACCAATATTACAGGGTATAGTAAAGCTTCCAGGGTTATTCAATTTTGGTGGCAGCTTGTTCTGCAGCAATGCACTGCACTCCTTCGTCAAAGCAACAGTCTCATATTCACTAAGTCGTTTCTTCTTGGATAGTATATCCTTCATAAACTTCACATAGTTCGACATCTATTTTAAAGCCTCCACCAATGGGATATTGATGTGTAACTACATCAGAACATCCAAGAATTTCTTGAATTGTACCTCCTATTTCTACTTGTGTTACTGTAATCTTTGCAGGTATGGAGGTGATGGAACATTTGGCTGGATAGGACAACTCTTCTAAGGAGGTAAATCAGCATCTATAGAAGATGTTAGATTATTAGAATTCATTAGTTTAGGGTTTACCTTGTTAGACTTTGTAGATTCTAACTCTTTTTGTGTAGGAACTTCAACAGTTGGTTGACTTTCCTCCTTCTCAACGGGCTCATCTTCAACAACAATCACTTGGGGTTCCAAAGTCTTACCACTTTGCAATGCCACTACCTTTCAATGTTCTTTACCCAAACTTTTTGGATTCTCTGTATCGCTCAGCAAGGTTCCTTTCGATCTATTACGAAGCTCCGTAGCTAACTAACCCATTTGGTTCTCCAAATTTTTTAGTGTGGCTACTTGGATCTAAATCGAAGCGTCATTCTTCGCCATGTACGCTTTCAACAAGTTCTCCAAACTGTTTGATGATTCAGCTTGCGATGGTTTTGGACCTTGCTGATTAAACCCTTAGGATTGGTTGGGTCTATGCTACATATAATTATTGTTCGGTCTATTTCCTTTGTTGCTCCAAGAAAAGTTAGGATGGTTACGCCATGAAGGATTGTAGAAGTTAGACTTGTGTCCTTGTCCACTTTTATTTTGATGTCGATTCCCAATGTAATACACTAACTTGGGATTGGATGAAAAATTCTCGAAAGAATGGCTGTCCCCATAGTATACATAGGAAAAAACTTCAAACTGACTTGGTGATTGAGCTGTAAACATATTAACACCATTATCGGTAAACTATTTTAACATAGAGGAAATAGACGATACCTGAGATGATAGTGAAGTAAGGGTGTCAACTTCATGAACTTTGGCTACACGTCTTCCTAAAGCTGCTCGATTTGTTGGCCATTGATAGTTGTTGCTAGTGATCCTCTCGATGATCTCATAAGCCTCATTATAAGACTTAGACAAAATCTCACAATTCGCAGAAGCATCTACCATCAATCTTGTGTGTGCGTTGAGACCATTATATAACGTCTCCAACTGGATATAATGAGGAATCCCATGATGAGGACACTTACGAAGTAACTTCTTGAATCGATCTCAAGCCTCGTACAAGGACTCATCATCCAATTACTGGAAAGTTGTGATCTCATTTCTCAACTTAGCATTTTTGCTAGGTGGGAAATACTTAACCAAAAACATTTCTGCTAATTCTTGCCAAGTAGGTATTGAACTTGGTGCCAACAAATTAAGCCATGCTCATGCTCGATCTCGCAACGAATACAAAAACAACTTTAACCTCAGTGCGTCTTCAGTCACACCGGCTATCTTAAATGAATCACACTCACCTTCATAAACAATCGAAGGTGGAGATGTGGATCTTTCATGGGCATACCACTGAACTGGCCCACTATTTGTAGCATTTGAAACATCATTAGTTTCAACTCAAATTGGGGTGCCTTAATATCCGGCCTTCTAATTCCCAGATTTGACTCACTGAAGGTGGCACAACATATTGTTTGATGGATCGATCCCTATCATCGGCAATGATGATGAGATTTCACACATGATTAGCTCCATTACCTTGGCCATTATTCTAATTTCCAATGTCCATTTCAGCTTGTCTTTGAGCTAATCGTTCACGTCTTCTCTGTCTAAATGTTCGCTCAATTTCAGGGTCTACAAGGAGTAAATCAAAAATTCAATCTATGCTTATAAACACCTGATAAGAAAATCACAAAATTAAAAGAATAAGTTAGTAGTGTTAAAGTTAAAATAAAAGAACCAAATTGAAAATAAATAATTTCACAAAAAATGACTATGGCAACAGTCCTCGGCAATGGCTCCAAAAACTTGTAACTCGTAGGTTTGTGCAAGTGTACACAGTCGTTATCAAGTAAATAAGTAAGTATCAAGTTATTGTCTCCATAGGGACTGTATAAATGTTAATTAATTAATTGTAAAATTATATTTACAACATGGTGAGTAGAAAAACAATATATTTGAATGAGTGGTGATTAAAATTAAATACAATTAATCTAAATGCGTATGATCCCTAATGCAAATTAACCTAAATATGCAATTTATATGAATGATTGATTTTAGCACAAATTAAACACATTTCACAACAATTATAATATAAATAAACTAGGACAGCTACTTTAATCAAATTAATTCGTTATTAATATGCTTAATAACTTTTATTTATAGGTGAAGGGTTAGAGCACATTTACTAAAAATAGGGAATTGAATCCCTCAATCTTCTCAAATGCATGGTCGGCCACACTTCAAGGAATTTGAATAACCTTGTTGCTTCATTTTGAAGCATTCCACATGCCACATCAACTTGGTATCAAGACTCGGTCAACAGCATCTTTTGGGGATAAATTTTGATTTCTTCTAAAGAGCATAGACTCCTTGCAATTAAACCAAAAACGGTTTATTAGGCAAGCATGATGTTGTCAAAATTGGATTATATCCTTCTTGGGTTGGATGGTTTAACAACAAATTGTGCCCTTACATTTATTTGTTAAGGGATAAATATTGCTAAAACTTTGTTCTATTAAATGTCTTCATTGATTTGTGACTCAGTTGTTGATAAGAAACGTGCTGACAAACTTAGGAATAAGCTCTTGTTTTGCATGTGCTTAATCTTGACCTACAGCGAGATGGATTTCCTGGAGCATAAGTCAATGTAATGAGCATATATTGGAAGATATGTGTAGTAACTCTATTGAGCTCGTTCATTAAGAATGAGATAAGTTTTGTTGGGAAGAAGCATGTTATATGAATATAACGTGTGTTCACTATAAAATGTTGCTACATTAAATAATCACGTCATTACTTAGTCATTCTGAGATAATTTTCTAGACACAGATATTTGTTAAGGCATTCATAGACTAGAACTTGGATCTGCAATTTTCCAGATTTATTGATTGCAACCTTGTCCTGTATTGAAGATTTTGCCACTCATCTCTACTAAGCTTGATAAGTACTTAGTAGATTTGATGCTCAGCTTGGATAAATCTTGATCAACTTTACTGTTTTGCATTTTGTTATGACACGCACTTTGCAAACACACTTTATCTTATTATCTCATTTAATTTTTTATTCTTTTGTCAATAGTCTTAACAATACCTTTTGAATACCAATCTCTCTATGGGTACGATATTTTACTTATCATTTTATGACTTGAACGTTGTGTACACTTGCACATTTGCGATTGCAATATTATTTTATTCACGACAAATTTTTGGCACCGTTACCGAAGAGATCGGTTCAATTCAGTAAGATTTTTGTTATATAATTGAGCTAACATTTGATTTAGTTATTTTTAATTTTGTTTGTGTTTTTGTAGGAATTTTATGAGAATAAATGGAGATAATTTGTCGTTAGATCCAAAAATAGAAAGAACACTAAGAAGACGTAGAAGATAGTTGTGAGAGCAAGAAATGGATAGAATTGAAGGAAGGGTGATCCTGAAGTTCTTGTTCCAGTTGCCCGTGAGCCAGAGGTTGTGAATGTTCCACAAGTAATAGATGATAGAGATAGACCAATTAGAGAGCATGTAGTGCCAGCTCTTGATAATCGCGGTCCAGGTATTTTGCAGCCTTAAATTAATGCTACTCATTTTGAGCTTAAACCAGTTATGTTCCAGATGTTGCAAACTGTTGGGCAGTTTGGAGGATTGCCTATGGAAGATCCAAGGATGCATTTGCGATTATTTTTGGAGGCATGTGATTCTTTTAGACAACAAGATTTTCCTGAAGATGCCTTGCAATTGAAATTGTTTCCTTATTCTTTGTGTGATCGTGTAAGAGCATGGTTGAATGCTTTGCCATTGGGTACGATTTCGACTTGGAATGAGTTATGCCAAAGATTTTTGCTGCTATATAATCCACTGAATATGAATGCAAAGCTGAGAAATGATATTACATCATTTAAGCAATTAGATGATAAAACACTATATGAGGCGTGGGAGAGATACAAGGATTTACTTAGGAAATGCCCTATGCATGGTTTTCTGCATTGGACGCAAATGAAAATGTTCTATAATGGGTTGAATTCGCACACAAGAATGGTAGTTGATGCGTCAGTAAATGGTACGTTGCTGGATAAGACATACAATGAGGCATATGAAATATTGGAGAGGATTGCGAATAATGATTATCAATATCCAACAGCAAGAATGAATTCTAGTAGAAGAAATGTTGGTACAATGGAGTTGGATGCAATTACATCACTCACAGCACAAGTATCTTCATTGGCTAATATGATCAAAACTATGCAGAAACCGAGTATGGCTAGAGAAGTGCAAGTTGCTGAAGCAAAATGTGTGTATTGTGGACATGATCATGTTTTTAAAGAATGTTCATCCAATCTCGCATATGTTTGTTACATGGGGAATTTCAATAGAGGTAATCACAATCTTTATTCTAACACATATAATGCAGGTTGGAGACAACATCCAAATTTTAGTTGGAGTAATAATTAAGGTGCTAGTTTGGGTAATGTTGTTTGACAAAATATTGATAGAGCACCTGGGTTTGAACCTAATTTGCCGAAGCAAAATTAGCAGCAAAGTGGAGGTTTGTTGTTAATAGAAAATTTGTTGAAAGAATATATGTCTAAAAATGATGCAATTATTCAGAGTCAGTCTGCTTCATTGAGAGTAGAGAATCAAGTTGGGCTAATTGCTAATGCAATGAGTTCACGTCCGCAAGGAGCATTACCAAGTGATATTGAGCATTCGAGATTACAAGGAAAAGATCATCGCAAAGCCATTTCACTTGCAGGTAATCAATTATTTTTTGATGATGTTTATGATAACGAGTTTGCTGTAAACAGATGATGAAGTAAGTCCAGAGTTAGATGCTGGAGCAAGAAGTAATGTTAAAGCAAAAAGAGAAATAGAAGATGTTATATTGGAAGCTGAGAAGGAAAGTGTTCGGAAAGAGGTTGAGTCAAGGAAGGAAGAAAAGCATGATTTTGGTAATGTTAAGGGAAATGTCATGACAAAGTCTTGCCATCATGCAAAAGAAAAGATTGTGCCACCATTTTCACAAAGATTTGAACAGTCGAAGCAAGATGTTGAATTTAAGATGTTTTTGGAAGTGCTAAAATAGTTGCATATTAATATCCCTTTTGTAGAAGCATTAGAGTAGATGCCCAATTATGTGAAATTGATGAAAGATATTTTTTCCAAAAAGAAGAGATTGGGTGAGTTCGAGATCGTCGCGCTAACTGAAGGGTGCACGGCAATGTTGGTGAATAAGTTGCCACCAAAGTTAAAAGATCTAGGGAGTTTCACTATTCCCTGTGCTATTGGTAACAACTACATTAGTAAGGCATTATGTGATTTAGGTGCAAGTATTAATCTAGTTCCAATGTAAGTTTTCAGGAAACTTGGAACTGGAAGAGCGAGACCCATAACGGTGACGCTACAATTAACAGATTGCTCATTCGCACATCCGGAGGGTAAGATTTAAGATGTGTTGGTAAGAGTTGATGAATTTATTTTCCCTGTGGATTTCATAATTTTGGAGTTTAAGGCTAATAAAAAAGTCCTCATAATTTTGGGTAGACCATTTTTAGCTACGGGTAGAGCTTTAATAGATGTGCAAAAAGGAGAACTAACCATGAGAGCTAATGAGCAGCAAGTTACGTTTAATGTGTTTAATGCGTTAAAGTATGCAGATGATGCTGAAGAATGCCATATGATTAATGTAGAAGAGGATATGGAAGAAAATTTAGCATGTTTTTGCTGTAGCAATACTAACATTGTTACAGAAATTTGTGAAGACATTGAAGATGAAGTTTCAGAAATTTGTGATGTCAAGCATTTTGTAGAAAGGCTAGGAAGAAGGTTTGAATCTTTAGATTTATTTGATTGTGCTTTTAAAGTACCAAAGCCTTCTATTATTGAACCCCCAACACTTGAGTTGAAGCCTTTGCCAGTACATTTAAAGTATGCATTTTTATGTGATAACGAAACTTTGTCAATATTTATTTCTACAGGTTTGGAGAAAGAGCAAGAAGAGCAACTATTAGGAGTTTTAAGGAAGTTCAAAAAGGCAATATGTTGGACTACAGCTGATATTAAAGGAATCAGTCTTGCATTTTGCATGCACAAAATTTTGCTAGAAGATTGTCATAGCAATTTGATAGAGCAGCAAAGGAGGCTGAATCCAATTATGAAAGAAGTTGTTAAGAATGAGGTGATAAAATGGTTGGATGCTGGAATAGTCTACCCAATATCTGATAGTTCTTGGGTTAGTCTGGTTCAATGTGTCCCCAAAAAAGGAGGAATTACAATCGTACGTAATGACAATAATGAGTTGATTCCTACTAAGACTGTCACAGGATGGAGAGTTTGCATGGACTATAGGAAACTCAACAAAGCTATGAGAAAAGACCATTTTCCTTTGTCGTTTATAGATCAAATGTTGGATAAACTTGCAGGTAAGGAATATTATTGTTTCCTTGATGGTTATTCAGGTTACAATCAAATTGCCATAGCACATAAAGATCAAGAAAAGACTACATTCACGTGTCCGTATGGAACTTTTTCTTTTAGAAGAATGCCACGTGGACCATGCAATGCGCCAGCAACTTTTCAACATTGTATGATGGCAATTTTTTCATACATGGTGGAGAAATTCTTAGAAGTTTTTATGGATGATTTTTCGATTTTTTGAGATACATTTGAAGATTGTTTTGAAGAACTTGGAGGTTTTCCTAAAGCGTTGTGAGGAAACAAACTTGGTTTCAAATTGGGAGAAAAGCCATTTTATGGTTTGTGAAGGCATTGTGTTAGGTCACAAAATTTTGAAGCAAGGAATATCGATTGACAAAGCAAAAATCGAGGTGATTGAGAAGTTTCCGTCACCTACTTCGATGAAAGGTATTCATAGTTCTCTCGGGCATGCAGGTTTTTATAAGCGATCTATAAAAGATTTTTCAAAAATATCTAAGCCCTTATGTGAGTTGTTGCAACATGATAAATTTTTTGCTTTTAATGATGAATGTTTAAAAGCTTTTGAATTTTTGAAGAAGCAATTAATTGATGCACCAATAGTAATTGCTCCTAACTGGAATTTGCCATTTGAATTAATGTGCGATGCAAGTGATTTTGCTGTAGGAGCAGTGCTAGGACAAAGGAAAGAGAAGGTGTTTCACGTAATTTATTATTCGAGCAGGACCCTTAACGATTCACAGATAAACTACACAACAATGAAGAAGGAGTTGTTAGCAGAGGTTTTCGCATTTGATAAATTTCATTCGTATTTGATTGGCACAAAAGTAACAGTATATACAGATCATGCTGCCATCAAATACTTGATAGCAAAGAAGTATGCTAAGCCACGATTGATTCGATGGATTTTGCTATTGCAAGTGCTTGACTTGGAGATAAAATATAGAAAAGGTTCAGAGAATCAAGTTGTGGTTCATTTACCAAGGTTAGAAGTGGATATTGCTGATGGTGATGCTAGATTTATAAAAGATGAATTTCCAGATGAGCAATTATTTACTGTGACAGCATTGCCATGGTACGCTGATATTGTCAATTTCTTAGTTAGTGGATTGTTACCACCTGATTTAACTAACCAAAGGAAGAAAAAGTTTTTGCACGATGTTAAATTCTTTTATTGGGATGAGCCATTTTTGTTTAAGAATTGTGCAAATCAAATCATAAGGCGATGTTTTTCAAATGATGAATGCTATAGCATTTTACAGCACTGCCATGCTGCGCCTTATAAAGGACATTTTGGAGGACAAAGAACCGCTGCCAAAGTTTTGCAATCATGTTTCTTTTGGCCTACTTTGTTTAAGGATGCACTTAACTTTTGTCGTTCCTGTGATAGGTGTTAGAGAACAGGTAATATTTTGAGAAGGAATGAGATGCCATTACAAAACATTGTTGAAGTCGAGTTATTCGATGTACAAGGTATGGATTTCATGGGACCATTTCTGCCATCATGGGGAAATAACTACATTTTGGTCACTGTTGATTATGTTTCAAAGTGGGTTGAGGCAGTTGCACTCCCTACTAATGATGCAAAGTATGTGCTTAAGTTTTTGCACAGGCATATTTTTACTCGATTTGGAGCACCAAGAGCGATTATCAGTGATGAAGGTTCACACTTCGATTGTCATTACATTGAAGATGCGTTAATAAGGTATGGGATAAACCATAAAATTGCGACCGCATATCATCCCCAGACTAATGGACAAGCAGAGATATCAAATAGAGAGATTAAATCGATTCTAGAGAAGGTTATTGATCCTACAACCAAGGATTGGGCGTCGAGGTTAGATGAAGCTTTGTGGGTGTATAGGACTGCCTTTAAAACACCTTTAGGGATGTCACCATTTAAGCTTGTTTATGGAAAGCCTTGTCATTTACCTGTTGAATTGGAGCATAAAGCTTTTTGGGCGATTAAGAAGATAAATGCTGATTGGTTGGTTTCAAGAGATAAAAGGATGATGGATTTAAATGAAATAGAGGAGTTTCGATTGCAGGCATACGAAAATTCTAGGATTTATAAAGAGAAGACAAAAAGATGGCATGACAGTAAGATATTGCCAAAGCATTTTGAACTAGGACAACAAGTTTTGTTGTTTGATTCGAAGCTCAAATTATTCCCAGGAAAGTTGAAGTCTAAGTGGACAGGGCCATTTGAGACAGTTTTTGCTTATCCACATGGTGTTGTTGATATTAAAAAAGTCTCGATGGGAAATGTGTTCAAAGTCAATGGGCAATGTCTGAAGCGCTATTATAATGATCCGATGCTGCAGTAGAATTTTGCTATAACATTGTGTGATGTCAGAAGTGTTTGAATTTGTTTATTTTTATTTCGGTTTGACGTTAATGCAAATTTTGAATTTTTGAATTAGTTGCAGGTTAGTGAAACGACGTTAGCTGTAGAGTAAATGAATTCGGCGTGGGGTTTTCCTAGACCAATGAAAGGCGATTACGTCTCTGACATAACAAAGCTGAAATGGTAGAGCAATCGGCGTAAATTTCGCAGCCACATGCCACACATTTTAGTTGATTTTTGTGATATTAAATTCCTTTTATTTAGCCTTTTATTTTTGTTTCCTTATATATAGCCTTTGTTTCTTTATTTGTTAGGGTTATTTTTCTTTGAACGTTTATGTTTCCTCTAAACAGTTTGCTAGTACAAAAAATGAGACGTAAGGGAAAGATGCCACAACAACCAATGTCGATCGTTGCAACAAAGTTTTATGATTGGAATGCGGAGGCAAAGTTCCAAGAGAACTATCTAAAGCACCAACCTCTGCTACAAAAAGGGTTCACGTTTACACAAGAAAAGCATATGGGTTTCGATGAAGACATTGCGAGGGTGGTTGATACTCATGGATGGGATATGTTCTGTTGTCATCTGGATGAAGTATATCCAAAGATGGTAAGCGAGTTCTATTCGCATTTAACTACTGACAACCCATTCGTATACGTTTGGGGCATTTTGTTTTTATTCAATGCAAATAAAATCAATGATTATTATGGACTTTATGACGTAAAAGATGAGCATACGAGATTTGCGCGAAGGATTTCTGAGGAAAATCTGGAAAAAGTGTTAAGAGACGTATGTGTTCCAAGAACCACTTGGGATAAATCGAAGACGAATCGATTCATGATTGAAAAGCAATTTTTGAAGCCCGAGTGTAAGATTTGGATGAGTTTCCTGAAGATCAAATTGATGCCTACTGTGTACACAACCATTATTGAGAGAGAACGGTTGTTGCTGTTACATTCTATCATGACTGGAAGGAAGATAAATGTGGGGCAGATTATTCACGATGAAGTTCACAAATGTGCCCAGAAAAATTCAAGTAATTTGATATGTCCTAATTTGATTTGTGTGTTATGTTTACAAGCAGGTGTTACATTGGAAGAAAATGAGGATATGTTACCTAACAAAGGTGTCATTACCAAGCAATCGGTGATAAGGCAACAAAAGAAAGATGCACTCATATCGACACCATTTAAGTAGCCATCTAGTTCGGGGCCACCAGTGTTTGCGAAAGCATCATCTAGTAACCCTTTTGAACTATCTGCTTTAGCTTGTTTTGGAAATGTTGATGTTATTAATCGTCTCATGCAATTGATAAAGTTTTAGATGATTTTCATTGCAAGATTGAGGCCTTATGAGGATATATGCGTATTAGTGACGTTGCGATATGCCAGGCGTTACAACAGAATCAAGTCAAAGTCCCAAGGTTCCTAGAATTCCCAAGGAACCTTTACGATGAAACGGTAACGACAAAGTACGATGTTGGCGACACCAAGATTCAGTCGGTATCAGGAAAGTCGTCTTCCAGTGAGAAGTACCATCCTGCTAAGGAATATGAGGAAGAGACGAAAGACCCTAAGATTGAGGATATTGATGATAGTCCCATTGTGAAGGAGAAGTCAGCTACACCACCAGCAAAGACTGTAACACCCAAGAAACCTGTAACTCCAAAACTATTTGCTACTCCATCCAAAGGACCGAACCAAGATGCAAACATCGATCATTTGATTGACAAGATCACAAAATCAGATGATGAAGATGAGGAGGAGGTTGTTACACCATGAAAGAGGAAGATGAAAGGTAAGAGACCTGCCAAGAAGTCCCTCCGCCTCAACTGAAACGGATAATATTTAACTTTTTGTAGCTCCAATTTGTTTTTGTTTTGTGATATATGTGTTTGTTTGTTCATGCATATTTTTGTGTTTACTTTTCATTGTGTTCATGCATTAAGGACAATGCACACCCTAAGTTTGGGGGTGTGGTTGTTCCATTTAGTTACATATAGGTGTATGTTTGTTAGTACATAGTTTTGTTTTATAGGTTGTTACCTCATATCATTTGACACATTGAGATATTGCCATGGCATATTTTTGTGAAAAGTTTATGAAAACAGGAAAGTAGAAATATATTGTTGATGTTCGATGAGGAAATTATACCTTAGAACTTAAATTTTTTGTAAGAGTGAAGTAGAAAATTCAGATTAGGAAAGTGTTAAAAATTGATTTTTGAAGATAATTTAATTTTGAAATCTTTGTAATTACTTTAAAGTAAATATTTCTCAATAAAACTTAGGCTTTCTTTGTGCTAAATATTAAATGTGAATGTTAAGGCATAAAATGTAGAAAAGAAAAATTTTGTCACTCCAATGCTTAACTGTTCGAAGTACATCAGCAATGTTTTGTTTGCTCCATCGTATTATTGATGAGAAAGAACATGTTTGAGTATGAGTGTTTAAAGAAAAAGAAAGAAAAAAAGTTAAAAGAAAATTTTGTAAAAAGAAAAATATTTTTTTAGGAACACTCCACTGTAGCAAAAAGAAGAGTAGGCTAAGCAGGTAGTTGTTTGCTCCATCCATCTTTTTAGTTGAAAACTTTAAGCTGCATGAGTGTAAATTCAAATTGTGATGTAATTGTTGGCATGGAAATTAAGTGTTTGCTTCACTGTAGTTGTCAAGTATAACATTGCATGACAAGATGAATTCCTTAAGAGCAAAATAAAATGCCTAAGCAAAGTAATGGAAAAACTTAGCTGAAGAAATAAATGAGTTTTTAGGAAATTATTTGATTTAAAACTAATTGCATGTGAATTTAAAATTTCTTTATTCTTTAATTTGAAATTTATACACTGAATTTTTTGGATTGTTCTATAATGCTGCTGCAAAATCTTACAAGTACAAAAGGTTGTTGAGAATTGAAATATGTGCATACTGGAATGTGAAAGGAAAATTTTTTATGAAAAATGTCAAGGCTGTAATCTTTGTGTTTTCATGCATACATGCATACATGCATCAGCATATTTTACTTGAGGAAAAGAAAAAGTTCAGGTTTGGGGGTGTGATAACTCTTGAAAAAGAGTTATATTGCATACTTTAGTCAGAATATTTTGTCTGTTTTCAAGTAAATTTGTTATAACATTTGTAGTGTTTTTATGTGTTTTTGTCATTGGAGCTATGTTTTGCTTAAACTGGTAGAATATATGTATTTTACCCTTTTTTTGTAGCAAACTACGCTTGTTGGTACATGTTTCTGGATGCAGGAGAAGGTGGAGGAAGATGAGAGTACGAGACCAAATAATGAAGCACTATTGCGGAGTAGAAGTAGCAAAACTTTGCAGTTGCTAAACGCTTTGGCAGTAGAATGCATGTAAGATTCTGCTTAAGCAAGCTTGATATATTTGTGGTCTACACTAGAAGACTCTAGGAGGGCTCTAGAACCCCTAGAAAAGTGGATCTGACAACATGATTTTTGTGGTCAAACCTCCTATATAAACAACATTTGGAGGAAGGAAATGATATCAATAATTTTATTCAAAGAAAGCTTGAGTGTTGTTGTGTTAGAATCTGAAGGAGGGAAATTAGGAGAGCCACACGGCGGATCTGAGGTGCAAATGCAGAGTTGTCAGCCATTTTTAGGATCGAAGCTCGACAATGCTGTAGCAAAACCACCGAAGCAAAGATATGTTGCTGTGGCGAAGCAAACCAGAATCGGGAATGCGGGCTTGATGTTCTTTTTAGGTCTCAAACCAGGAGTACTCTTTATATTTGAATCTCTTTGTTAGTTTGTGCGAACAACGAATTGGGCCCTTACATTTATTTGCTAAAGGATGAATATTTCTAAAACTTTGTTTTATGTTTATGAATGAATACCGATATCATTCTATTAAATGTTTTCATTGATTTGTGACTCAGTTGTTGATAATTCTACATGCTGACAAACTTAGGAATAAGCTCTTGTTTTGCATGTGCATAATCTTGACCTACAATGGGATGGATTTGCTGGAGCATAAGTCAATGTAATTAACATATATTGGAAGATAAGTGTAGTAACTCTATTGAGCTGTGTTCATTAAGAATGAGATAAGTTTTGTTGGGAAGAAGCATGTTATAGGAATATAATGTGTGTTCACTGTAAAATGTTGCTGCATTAAACAATCACGTCATTACTTAGTCATTTTGAGATAATTTTGTAGAAGCATATATTTTTGTTAAGGCATTCATATATCTAGAACTTGGATCTGCAATACTCCAGATTTATTGATTGCAACCTTGTCCTGTACTAAAGATTTTGCCACGCATCTCTTATAAGTACTTAGTAGATTTGATGCTTAGCTTGGATAAATCTTGTTCAACTTTACTGTTTTGCATTTTGTTATGACATGTACTTTGCAAACACGCTTTATCTTTTTATCACATTTAATTTTGTATTCTTTTATCAACAATCTTAACATTATCTTCTGAATACCAATCTCTTGATGGGTACGATACTTTACTTATCACTTTATTATTTGAACGTTGTGTACACTTGCACATTTGCGATTGCAATATTATTTTACACTCAACAAATACTTAGCTCAAAGAAAATCTAAGTTTTATTTAGAAATATTTACTTTAAAATAATCACAAAGACTTCAAAATCAAATTATCTTTAAAAATCAATTTTCAACACTATCCTAATTTGAATTTCCTACTTCACTCCGACAAAAATTTTTAATTTTAAGGTTTATTTTCCTCATCGAACATCAACAATATATTCATACCTTATTGGCTTCACAAACTTTTTACAAAAATATGTCATGGCAGAAATCTCAATATGACAAATGATATGTAATGGCAACCTATAAAACAGAACTCTATACTAACAAATATATACCTATATGCAACTAAATGGAACAACACACCCCCAAACCTAAGGTGTGCATTGTCCTCAATGCATGAGCACAATGAATGTAAACACAAAAGCATGCTATGACAACATAAAACAAAAACACATATATCACAAAAACAAAAATTTGGAGCTATAAATAGTAAAAATTACCCTTTAGTTAAGGTAAAGGGATTTTCTCGTAGGCTTCTTGCCCTTAAGCTTTCGCTTTCTTGGTGTAACAGCCGATTGACTTCCTCTTCTTGATCTAGTCCTTTGGATGGTGTAGCAAAACCTTTTCCATGACAAATTTCTTTGGTGTTACGCTTTTTGCTGGCAGTGTCGCGGTTTTCTCTTTCTCAACTGGACTATCGTCGTGTGTAAAATAATATTGTTGTAGCATGTGCAAAGTGCGTGTCATAACAAAATGCAAAAAAATAAAGTTGATCAAGAATTAACCAACAAGACTTCAGATTTACTAAGTACTTATCAACCTTAGCATAAATGATTGGAAAAATCTTCAGTGCAAGACAAGGTTGCAATCAATAAGTCTAGAATATTTCAAATCCAAGTTCTAAATCTATGAATGTCTTAGCAAATATTTGCTTCTACAAAATATCTCAGAATGACTAAGTAAGGACGTGCTAATTTAATGTAGCAACATTTTATAGTGAACACACATTATATTTCTATAACATGCATTTTCCCAGCAAAAATTATCTCACCCTTAATGAACTCAACTCAATAAATTCACTACATGTATCTTCCAATACAAGCTCATCACATCGATTTATGCTCTAGCAAATCCATCCTGTGTTCAGTCAAGATCATGCACATGCAAAACAAGAGCTAATTCCTAAGATTGCAAGCACGTAGAATTAACAACAACTGAGTCACAAATCAATGAAGCGATTTAATAGAGAGATATCGATAATTCATTCATAGGAATAAAACGAAGTTTAGAAACATTCAACTCTTACTTGGTCAAAGTAAGAGCGTAAATTTTTGTTTTAACAAATTAACGAACAAACTTAAAGATAAAGAGTACTCCTTGTTGAGACCCAAAAAGAACATCAGGCTCGCATTCCGATTATGCTTCACTATGCCACAGCAATATATCTTTTCTTTGGTGGTTTTACTAAAGCATTATCAAGCTTTGCTCTCAACAACGCTGGCAACACTGCCTTCTGTACTTCAAATCTGTCGTGTGACTCTCCAATTTTCCTCCTTCCGGATTCTAATGTAACAGCACTCTAGTCTTACTTAGTTGAATTTCTTGATATATTTTTCTTCATCCGAGTGTTGTTTATATAATTGCTTAGCCACACAATACACCTTGTCAGATCCAATTTTCTAGGAGTTCTAGAGCCCTCCTAGAGCCTTCTAGTGCAGACCACAAATAGATCTAGCTTGCTTCAGTAGAATCTTGTGCACCTGGTATTGCCAGAGCGTTTAGCAGCTATAAAGTTTTGCTGCTTACGTTCCCCAACAGTGCATCATTATTGGGCCTTGTACTCTCATCTTCCTTCACCTTCTCCTGCATCAAGAAACTTGTACCAACAAGCGTAGTTTGCTACAACAAAAAGGGTAAAAACGTACAGATTTTGCCAATTAAGTGCACAGTAGCTCTAACGATAAAAACACTTAAAAACACTACAGATGTTATATCAAATTTACTTAAGATCAAACAAAATGTTCTAGCAAAAGTATGTAATATAACTCTTTTTCAAGAGTTATCACACCCTCAAACTTGAACTTTTGCTTGTCCTGAAGTAAAATATACTGATGCATCTATGCATGAAAATACAGAGATTACAGCCTTGACATTTTTTGTAAAAATTTTTCTTCCACATTCTAGTATGCATATATTTCAATTCTCAGCAACCTTTGTACTTGCAAGATTTTGTAGCAGCATTGTAGATCAATCCAAAAAATTCAGTGTATAATTTCAAATTAAAGAATAAAGAAATTTCAAATTCACATTCAATTAGTTTTAAAGCAAATAATTTCCTAAAAACTTGTTTATTTCTTCCACTAAGTTTTTCAATTTCTTTACTTAGGCATTTTATTCTTGCTCTTAAAAAATTCATCTTGTCATGCAACGTTATACTTGACAACTACAGTGGAGAAAACACTTAATTTCCATGCCAACAATTACATCACAATTTAAATTTACACTCATGCAGCTTAAAGTTTTCCACTAAAAAGATGGATGGAGCAAACAACTACCTCTTTAGCCTACTCTTCTTTTTCTACAGCGAAGTGTTCCTAAAAAACTATTTTTCTTTTTACAATTTCTTTCTTTCTTTTTCTTCTTTTTAAGCACTCATACTCAAACATATTCTTTTCTCATCAACAATATGATGGAGCAACCAAAGCATTATTGACGTACTTCAAACAGTTAAGCATTGGAGTGACAAAAATTTTCTTTTCTACATTATATGCCTTAACTTTCACATTCAATACTTAGCTCGAATAAAATCTACGTTTTATTAAGAAATATTTACTTTAAAATAATTACAAAGATTTCAAAATCAAATTATCTTTAAAAATCAATTTTTTACACTTCCTAATCTTAATTTCCTACTTCACTCCTACAAAAATTTTAAGTTTTAAGGTATAATTTCCTTATCGAACATCAACAATATATTTATACTTTCCTGTCTTCACAAACTTTTCACAAAAATATGTCATGGCATAAATCTTGATATGACAAATGATATGCAGTAACAACCTATAAAACAAAACTATGTACTAACAAACATATACCTATATGCAACTAAACGGAACAACACACCCCCAAACCTAAACTGTGCATTATTCTCAATGCATGAACTCAATGAAATGTAAACACAAAAATATGCATGAACAAACACATATACAAAAACAAAAACAAATTAGAGCTGCAAAAATTAAAAATTTACCCTTTTAGTTGAGGCAGAGGGATTTTTTGGCACGCTTCTTTCCTTTCAGCTTCCTTTTCCGTGGTGTTACAACCTCCTCCTCCTCATCATCATCATTCGATTTTTCCATCTTGCGAATCAAGCGATCGACTTCTACATCTTAGTTTGGTCCTTTGGATGGCATAGCAAAAACTTTTGGAGTTACAAGTTTCTTTGGTGTTATGCTCTTTGTTGGGGATGTTGCTGATTTTTCCTTCACAATAGAACTATCATCAATATCATCAATCTCGGGGTCTTTCATCTCTTCTTCATCCTCCTCAACTAGGTGGTACTCTTCACCAGATGACGACTTTCCAGATGTCGACTGAATCTCAGTGTCACTTGTATCGTACTTTATCACAATTGTTTCATCGTAAAGGATTTTCGGGAACTCTGGGAACCTCGAGACTTTGATTTGATTTTTTTGAAGTGTCTGGCAAATCTCATCATCGTGAATACGCATAAATCCACACAAGGGCTCAATTTGTATTGAAAATCCTCTAACACTTTATCAATTTTCTTCAGACAATTAATAACATTAATGGTATTTCAAATGACATAGATTTTCTCCCCAATTTAATGTTTTAATTGTCTCTTTTGTATTTCATTTAGCATGTATCATTAGCATTTTATACTTAGTTTCCATATTTTCCAACTCATTGTTAGAGTTAGTTTAAATTCTTGTTATTATCTATTTTTGTACTAATGTCAACGCAAGCAGTCGATATATTGCGTCTTAATATTGTCAGTGCAGGAACTAAGTCTAGAAGCTTAATGCTGGACGAATGTAGCCACAAGATCTGTTGGAAATTGAGACCAAAAGATGTCACCGCATTCAAACTGAACCACAAATCAGTAGAGTCAAGCTGAATTCACAGTTGGAAGCACCAACGCAGGAATTTCATAGATGTCGCTGCAAATATGATTTCAAAATGTGCCCAGCGATACAATGATAATCTGCAGATCTCTGAAGAACACACTAGAACTGCATGACTGTACAGTTGGAATCTAACTAATTTTGACAGCTGCAAGATCTAGATCTGGATCTAAAAATGAAGGCTGAAACTTGCAACATTTTGGAGGTTATAAATAGACAAACAAAGGATGAAGAAATCATCAAGAGCGAAGGGATTAATTCTAAAATTTTTGTGTGAATTGGAGATTTGAGCTGGAAATCGGGGAGCTGATGAAGCAAGTCTGCAACCACTTCTGATGAGAGGTGCTTAATATAGAGCAAGAGGAATAATTAGGGAGTAGACCTAGTAGTCTAGAGATAGTAAGCTTCGTTGTACTCTTTAATTATTCTTAAACGATGATGGATTTTGATGATATTAAATGAATACGAGAGTGTCTTTTAATGTTAAATCATTTTTATTCTTATTTTACACTACTTATCTATTTATTCTTGAATCTAACCGCTTTAAGCACAAGAGTGAAATTGTAGTGCGCCGACATCGAGAGATGCGGTGACAGGTTGAGTTAACAAGTAAGTTAGGCGAGAGCTGCTTGGGACTGGGACAAACTCCAGTTACTTGTTCTTGAATACACATCATTGCTTACACCAACAGGTGTAGTGATTGTGGATATTTAAGTCGGGATTAAGTAGAGAGTTGTTATTGGTAAGAACTTAAAGGGACTTCATTGCGGCGACATTCCATCTATATTTTACCTCGTCGACGCATCCAACGTTGTGATTTAGCAGAATCAGTGAACCATTTCTGCCCTTCTACACTTGATCATATTTACATTTTATACATTTAAATATTCAGCACTCAACACTCAACACAATTGGATTTATTTTCAGTACACTGACATTTAACCTCTAAAGTTTAACTCTAATTGCCTTGACATTCCTGATTATTTTAGTGTTCAGATTTGACATAAATGCACTGACATTAGTACTCACATTACACTTAATTGTAGTATTAGTTGCTTCGACATTTAAACATCAATAACCCATTCCTCGTGGGATTGATATCCGATAGAATTGTTCTATCAACTATAGTTGCATCGACGTGTGTCCGCTTGCACATTACTGTGACGTAAAAATACCGATCAAGTTTTGGCGCCGTTGCCAGAGAATGGTGTTTGTTTGATGTTTACTTTTGTAGTTGCAATTAATTCTACTTACTTAACTTTTAATCTTTACTAATCTATTATTATTTTTCTAATTGTTTTCTTTTTCAGATTTTTAATTGTTGCATGTCCACAAGGAGAAATCCAAAGGACATTGTAAGCTTTGATTCGGAGCTTGAGAGGACACTTAGGAGGATAAGGCAAGAACAACGGAAAATGGCTGGTAAAAATAACAACAATAACTTTCCACCATTGCTGCCACAAGATGGAATTCCTCCGGTGCTTCCACAAATTGTTAAGGATATACCACCACGTCCACAAGAAGAACAAGTGAAAAATATGACTACAAGAGATTTTTTTTGTGCCTATACTCGATGATTTACAACCAGGGGTTGTAACATC
Source organism: Gossypioides kirkii (assembly GCA_005610355.1). Lineage (NCBI taxonomy): Eukaryota > Viridiplantae > Streptophyta > Magnoliopsida > Malvales > Malvaceae > Gossypioides > Gossypioides kirkii. The sequence goes on along the minus strand of CP032247.1, from coordinate 38,309,945 downwards.
GGCTATTCAAGCTGGTAATTTTGAATTAAAACTGGTGATGTTTCAGATGCTCAACTCAAATGGGCAATATTCAGGTTTTTCGCATGAAGACGCACAAGAACATTTGAAATCATTTTTGCTTATTTGTGCATCCTTTAGTCAACATGGTGTCCCTAATGATGCCTTAAAAATGCAATTATTTCCTTATTCGTTGTACGGTAAAGCAAGAACATGGTTATTTGGATTACCGATGGGATCAATTACATCTTGGAATGCGTTAACAAGGCAGTTCATTTTGCGTTTCAATCTGCCGACAATGAATGCAAGGTTGCGAAATGACATTACTGCATATTATCAGTTGGATGATGAGAATTTACATACAACTTGGGAGCGTTATAAAACATTGCTTCGACGTTTCCCAATGCATGGAATTCAGTAGAAGACCCAGATTGAAATATTTTACAATGGTTTGAATCTTCAGACAAGGAACCTTGTCGACGAATCGGCTAATGGTCCCTTGTTAGATTGTACATACAATGAAGCTGTAAGAATTCTAAAGAGGATTGCTCAGAACGACTACAAATATCTTATTTCTGATTCTGCACAGGTAAAAACTAACCCTGGAGTTCTTAAGTTAGATGCTATTTCTGCTTTGTCAGTGCAGGTATCCTCATTGGCCAATATTATAAAGAATATATGAAGGGAACAAATGACGTTGCTCCTATTCAAGTGGCTCAGCAATTGGATGTGCCAATATTTTCTTATGAAATTTGTGGCAACAATCATAGTTATGAGGACTGCCCACAACATGTAGAAAATGCTTTCTACGTCAATAAAATCAAGGGAGGTTCATTTGGTAACTCATACAACAATCGATCTCAACAACCTTGAGGGAATCAAAATGCTTCTACATTCAGGTATGGAAATTCCTCAAATCAAGAGAGTTATAGACAAGGGAGTTACAATAGCAATCCACAGCAGAATTATCAAAATTCACAAGTAAATTCTCGATCTGAACAAATGCAGTCACATAATCAGATGCAACCACAATCTCGATTACAGCCACAATAGTCTATGCTGCCATATATGCAAGGACAACATCATCAACATCAACAACAGCAATTCTCTCAACCTAAGTCAGATCCTATGGTTATTCTTGAGGCAATGATGCATGAGCATATTACACAAACTGAAGCAATAGTGGAAGGCAACTCTTCTTCCATTAGAGCATTGGAAGCCCAACTAGGGCAGTTGGCTTCTAATTTAAATACAAGGTCACCCAGGCACTTTGCCTAGTGATACTGAGAATCTTACGCAGAGGGGGAAGGAGCATTGCAAAGCAATCATGCTGAGGAGTGGCAAGCAAACGATGGGACCAAGCAGTTCTGGTCAAGACCATGTCGACGCATCTGAATCACAGCAACAGGAAGAAGATGCAACTAAAGAAAGTCAAGCAAAAGAAAATGAAGAGGAACCAATTGTAGTTGCATCTATGCCTGCAGTTTCCCAACTAAGTTGTCGACGTAACTGTCAATATCGACACGATCGAGTTTTCCACAACAACCCAATGTTACAATACCTTTGCCGTTTTCACAAAGATTTAAAGAGAAAGTCCGTGACAAAGAATATCAAAAGTTTATTTCTACTTTGAAACAATTGCACATTAATATACCTCTACAGATACCTAGTTATGGGAAATACATGAAGGAGCTGTTATCAAAGAAAAAGGAATTGTCCAACATCGAGACGATTACGCTCACAGAGGGGTGCAACGCTGTGCTTACAAATAAGTTGCTAACTAAGATGAAAGATCCTGGCAGCTTCAAAATCCCATACTCCATTGGGAATCATTATTTAGGTAATGCTTTATGTGATTTGGGAGCAAGTATTAATCTTATGCCTCTGTCTACTTTCAAGAAATTAGGAATAAGTTCAATAAAGCCCACTACGGTGACATTGCAACTTGCAGATAGATCCTCAGCACAACTGGAAGGCCGGATCAAAGACATCCTTGTTCAGGTTGATAAACTTGTGTTCCCTGCTAATTTTATAATCCTAGATTGCGAAGCAAATAAAGAAGTGCCCATTATCTTGGGGCGACCATTTCTAGCAACGGGACGCACACTTATCGACGTATTCAAGGGAGAACTTATCATGCGTCATAACGACGAGCATGTGACCTTTAGTGTGTTTGAGGCATCTCCATCTAGGAGTAAAGAGCAATGTCACCACATCGATGTGCTGGATGAAATCATTTCGAAAGAATTCAATGCAAGGAGTTCAGCAATGTTGGATAAAGATGCGGCGACATTCACTAAGGAAATCCTAACTGATTGTAGCGACAATGAGGAGGTTAACAATTGTGAGCTGAGACAGAATTGGCAATTGGAATCTTTGGATTTTTCTAACAAGACAATTCCGGTGTTTAAACTATCTATTGAGCAAGCTCCTACCTTGGAGTTGAAGTAATTGCCAACACATTTAAAGTATGATTTTCTTGGTGACAACGAGACACTACCTATTATTGTTAACACATCCCTCAACGCAACGCAAGAAGATAAGCTCATCGTAATTCTGAAAGAACACAAAAGAGCCATAGTTGAGCATCGCAGATATCAGAGGCATCAGTCCCTCTTTTTGCATGCACAAGATTAGGCTAGAAGATGAAAAGAAGTAATCAATTTAGTAGCAACGAACACTCAATGAAAAGATGAAAGAAGTAGTGAAGAAGGAAATTATCAAATGGTTAGATGCCGGCATTATATACCCTATTTTCGATAGTGATTAGGTGAGCCCCATTCAATGTGTGCCTAAAAAGAGTGGTTTCACAGTTGTGACCAACGACAAGAACGAGTTAATCCCTTCTTGCATCGTAACTAGATGGCGAGTATGCATGGATTACCAACGACTGAATGCGGCCACAAAGAAGGACCATTTTCCACTACCTTTCATCAATCAGATGCTGGATAGGCTAGCTGGTAAAGCCTATTATTGTTTCTTAGACGGTTACTCTAGATACAACCAAATTGCTATTGCACCGGAGGATCAAGCAAAGACAACGTTCACATGCCCTTTTGGAACATTTACTTTCCGACGCATGCCATTTGGGTTGTGTAATGCGCCACCAACATTCCAAAGTGTATGACAGCAATATTTTCGGACATGATCGAGGATTCCTTAGAGGGTATTCATGGATTATTTTTCTGTCTATGGACAGAATTTCGACCAATGCACTGACAATTTGGTGAGAGTCTTGAAGAGATGCAAGGAACTCTAGTTCTGAATTTGGAGAAATGCTACTTCATGGCAACTGAAGGCATTGTTCTCGAGCATCGGATATCTTGTTAGGACATTAAGGTTGACAAAGCAAAGGTAGAAATCATCGAAAAACTACCACTGCCCACCAACGTCGAAGTAATAAGAAGCTTTCTTGGACACGCTGGCTTTTATAGAAGATTCATTCAAGATTTCTCCAAGATAGCTAAACCATTATGCTCATTGTTGAAGAAAATAAAAAGTTTGTGTTTAATGAAATTTGTTTGGACGCATTCATGACAATAAAGAAGCAACTAGTACAAGCCCCAATTATCGTTGCACCGGATTGGACGCAACCATTTGAACTAATGTATGATGCAAGCGACTTTGCTGTAGGTGCTATCCTAGGCCAAAGAAAAGAAAATGTATTTCATTCTATTTACCATGCAAATAAAACCCTAACTAAAACACAGGTTAATTGCACCACGACTGAGAAGGAGTTGCTAGCAGTAGTCTTCGCATTTGACAAGTTTCATTCTTATCTTGTCGGTGCAAAGACTACAGTGTACACGGTCTACTCAGCGTTGAGATACCTTTTTAACAAAAATGATGCCAAACCTAGACTCATCAGATGGATCCTACTCCTTCAAGAATTTGACGTTGAAATCAGAGATAGGAAAGGATCTAAGAATCAGGTAGCTGACCACTTATCTCGACTAAAAGTAGGAAGTGAAGATAGACAAATGTCCTAGATTATCGAAGCATTTTCTGACGAGCAATTATTCTTTATCGACGCATCGCCATGGTATGCCGATGTCGTCAATTACCTTGTATGTGAGAAGCTACCCATGAGTGTTACTGGTCACAAGAAGATTAGGTTCATACGCGATGCTGCAAAATACCACTGGAATGAGACATACCTATTCAAGGTATGCGCCGACAATAGCATTCGTCACTATGTACCTAAAGAAGAAATGATGTCAATCCTGCGACACTGTCATGATGCCCCTTATGGAGGACATTTTGGCGAACCAAGGACTACTGCTAAAGTCTTGCAGTCAAGATTTTATTGGCCCACATTGTTTCGAGACGCCCACAATTTTGTAAAACAATGTGATCGTTGTCAATGCACTGGTTCCATATCTCGACGCAACGAGATGCTCCAACAACCCATAATGGAGGTAGAGCTCTTCGACATCCGAGGTATAGACTTTATGGGACCATTTCCAAACTCTTTTGGAAATGTGTAGATATTAGTGGCTGTTGACTACGTCTCAAAGTGGATTGAAGCTATTGCAGTGCCAAAAGACGATGCTTGGATAGTGTTAAACTTCTTTCACACATACATCCTCACGAGATTTAGAACACCGAGAGCGTTGATAAGTGACCAAGGCACTCATTTCTATAATAACCAAGTGGCGACTGCATTAAAACGATATGGTGTGAAGCATCGTATGGCTACCACATATCACCCACAAACCAATGGTCAAGTCGAAGTATCCAATCGTCAAATTAAAAGCATACTTGAGAAGGTGGTTAATCCATCTAGGAAGGATTGGTCTGCGCAGTTACATGACGCATTGTGGGCGCTTCGCACTGCCTACAAAACCCCGTTGGGGATGTCGCCATATCAACTAGTGTTTGGAAAGTCTTGTCACCTACCCGTTGAACTTGAACATAAGGCCATGTGGGCAATTAAGTAGGCGAATTTGGACTATGATGCTGCTAGAAAAAAAGACTGTTGGACATCATGGAATTAGAAAAAATCTGATGTCATGCTTATAAGTGACGATGGGCATTGGTTGTTGCGACATCTTCCCCTTGCGCCTCATTTTTTGGACTAGCAAATTGTTCAGAGGAAACATAAACTTTTAAATAAAATGACCTAACAAATAAAGAAGCAAAGGCTAAATATAAGGAAATAAAAATAAAAGGAATTTAATATCACAAGAAATCAGCTAAAATGTGTTGCACGTGGGTGCAAAATTTGCGTCGATTGCTCTACCATTTCAGATTTGTGCAGAGACACAATCGCCTATCATTGGTCCAGCAAAACCCCATGCCGTACTCATTTATTGCTAAAGCTAACATCGTTTTACTAACCTGCAACTAATTTAAAAATTCAAAATCAAAGTTAACACAAAACCAAAATAAAAATAAAACAATTTCACTCTTCTGACATCACGCAATGTAATAGCAAAATTTCAATGCAGCATCGGATCATTGTAATAGCGCTTCAAACGCTGTCCATTAACTTTGAGCTTCAACTTCTTCACAAATTCCTGTAACAACATCAGTATTGCTACAACAAAATTTTGCTACATTTTCTTCCACAACCATCTCTTCCACATTAATCATGTGGCATTCTTTAGCATCATCTGCATACTTTAATGCATTAAACACATTAAATGTAACTTATTGCTCATTAACTCTCATAGTTAATTCTCCTTTTTGCACATCTATTAAAGCTCTACCCGTAGCAAGAAACGGTCTTCCCAAAATTATGGGGACTTCTTTATTAGCTTCAAATTCTAAAATTATAAAATTCGCAGGAAAAATAAACTCATCTACTCTTACCAACATATCTTCAATCTTACCCTATGGATGTGCATACAAATGATCTGCTAGTTGCAGCACAAACGTCGTAGGTCTTTCACTTCCAATTCCTAATTTCCTGAAAACTGACACTGGCATCAAATTTATGCTAAATCACATAATGCTTTACCAATGTGATTATAGCATAAGGAATAGTAAAAATCCCTGGATCTTTCAATTTCGGTGGCAATTTATTCACCAACAGCGTTGTGCACCCTTCAATAAGCGCGACGGTCTCAAACTCACCTAACCTTTTCTTCTTGGATAAAATGTCTTTCATAAATTTCACATAATTAGGCATCTGCTTCAATGCTTCTACAAGAGGAATATTAATATGCAGTTGTTTCAGTACCTCCAAAAACCTCTTAAATTGAATATCTTGCTTTAATTGTTCAAATCTATGCGAAAATGGTGGTGGAATCCTTTCTTTGGTCTGATAACAAGGTTTTGTCATGGCATTTTCCTTCACATCACCAACATCATGTTTCTTCTCTATTCTCAGCTCAACCTCTTTCCAAACACTTTCCTTTTCAGCTTCCAACATAATATCTTCAATATCTTGCTTTGCTTCAACATTACTTTTTCCTTCAACATCCAAGTCTAGACTTCCTTCATCTTCTGTTACAGCAAATTCAATATCATAAACATCATCAACAAGTAATTGATCATTACATGTAAGTGAAATGGCTTTGCAATGCTCTTTCCCTTGCAATCTCTCATTATCAGAATCCTTGGCAATGTTCCTTGTGGACGTGAACTCATTACATTAGCAATTTACCCAACTTGATTCTCTAACACTCTCAACGATGAAGCTTGACGCTGAATAATTGCATCATTCTTAGACATATATTCTTTCAACAAATTTTCTATCGACGAAAAACCTCTACTTTGTTGCTGATTTTGCTTTGACAAATTTGGCTCAAATCCAAGTGCTTTGTCAGTATTCTATCGAACAGCATTGCTCGAACTGACTCCTTGATTATTGCTCTAACTAAAATTTAGGTGTTGTCTCCAATCTGAATTATATGTATTAGAGAATAAGGATTATGATTACCTCTATTAAAATTTCCCATGTAACAAACAAATGCTAGGTTGGATGGGCATTCTTCGAAAATGTGATCATCTCCAGAATTTTGCTTCAGCAATTTTCACTTCTCTAGTCATGCTCAGTTTCTGCATAGTTTTGATCATATTAATTAATGAAGATACTTGTGCTGTAAGTGATGTAATCGCATCCAACTCCATTGTACTAGCATTTCTTCTACCATAATTCACTCTTGTTGTCGGATATTGATAATCATTATTTGCAATTCTCTCCAAAATTTCATACGCCTCATTATACGTTTTATCCAACAACGTACCATTTGCTGACACATCAACTACCATTCTTGTGTGTGCATTCAATCCATTGTAAAACATCTCCATTTGCATCCAATGTGGAAAACAATGCATAGGACATTTCCTAAGAAAATCCTTATATCTATCCCACGCCTCATAAAGTGTTTCATCATCCAATTGCTTAAATGATGTAATATCATTTCTCAACTTTGCATTCATATTTGGCGGATTATATCGCAGCAAAAATCTCTGACATAATTCATTCAAAGACAAAATCGTACGCAATGGCAAAGCATTTAACCATGCTCTTGCACAATTACTCAAAGAATAAGGAAACAATTTTAATCGCAAAGTGTCTTCAAGAACACCTTATTGTCTAAAAGAATCACATACCTCCAAAAATAATCGCAAATGCATCCTTGGATCTTCCGTAGGCAAACCTCCAAACTTCTCAACAATTTGTAGCATCTGGAACATAACTAGCTTAAGCTCAAAATGAGTAGCATCAATTTGTGGCCATAAAATACCTAGACCGAGATTATCAAGAACAGGCACTATATGCTCTCGAATTGATCTATCTCTATCATCAATTACTCTTGGAACATGAACTTCAGGATTTTCCCTTCCTTCAAGTCTTTCCATCTCTCGCTCTCGTAACTCTCTTCTACGTCTTCTCAATGTTCTTTATATTTTTGGATATAATGGCAAATTATCTCCACCACACCTTCTCATAAAACTTCTACGAAGATCTACAATAACAAAAATTAAAACAAAATTAAAAATAACAAAATCAAATTAGCTCAACAATTTAACAAAAATCTTACTAAATTACATCGATCTCCTGGACAATGGCGCCAAAAACTGGTCGCATGCAAAATAATATTGTTGTAGCAAATGTACAAGTGTACACAACGTTCAAGTAATAAAGTGATAAGTAGAGTATTGTACCCATAGAGAGATTGATATTCAGAAGAAATTGCTAAGATTGTTGACAAAAGAATTGTGCAAAAAAAAAATGTGATAACAATGATAATTGTGATTGCAACTTGCATGTCATAACAAAATGCAAAAACAGTAAAATGATCAAGAATCAACCAAGCAAAGCAACAGATCTACTAAGTACTCATCACTCTTAGCAGAAATGATTGACAAAATCTTCAGTACAGGACTAAATTGTGATCAATAAATCTGGAATATTTCAGATCTAAGTCTAGATTTATGAATGTCATAGCAAATATCTGCTTCTACGAATTTCCCAGAATTACTAAGCAATGGCGTGCTATTTTTATGTAGAAACTTTTACAATGAACACACATTATATTCCTATAACATGTATTTTCCCAACAGACTTATCTCACCCTTAATGAACGCGACTCATCTTTAGAGACACTACACATATCTTCCGATACATGCTTATTATACCAATTTATGTTCTGGCAAATCTGTCCTACTTTCAGTCGAGATTATGCACATGCAAAACAAGAGCTCATTCTTAAGATTACTAGCATGTAGAATTAACAACAACTGAGTCATAAATCATTGAAGAGATTCATTAGAAAGATATTGGTAATTCATTCATGAAAATAAACAAAGTATTAGAAATATTTAACCCTTAATTAATCAAAATAAAGGTGCAAAATGTTGTTTAAACAAATTAACAAACATACTTAAAGATCAAGAGTACTCCTTGTTGAGACCCAAAAAGAACATCAGGTCGCATTCCTAATTCTACCTTGCTCTGCCACAGCAACATCTCTTTGCTTCAGTGGTTTTGCTATAGCAGTGTCAAGCTCCACTTCTAGCGATGGCTGACAACTCTACCTTTTGCACTTCCTATCTACCGTGTGACTCTCCCGACTCTCCTCCTTCCGGAGTATATTGCAGCAGCACTCTAGCCTTAGCTTGATTAAGTTCTTTGATTTTGATTTCTTCATCAGCTGCTTTTATAGGAGCTTGGCAACATAATACGTGTTCGTCAGATCCGGATTTCTAGGGGTTCTAGAGCCCTCCTAGAGCTTTCTAGTGCAGACCACAATAAGTCTGGCTTACTTCAGCAGAATCCTACGTGCTTGGTACTGCCAAAGTGTTTAGCAGCTGCAAAGTTTTGCTACTTTTGTTCCCTAACAGTGCTTCGTTATTGGGCCTCGTACTCTTCTCTTCCTTCACCTATTCCTGCATCATGAAAACACATACCAACTAGCGTAGTTTGCTACAAAAAAAGGGTAAAAATGTATAGATTTTGCCAATTAAGTGCATTGCAGCTTTGAAGACAAAAATACATAAAAATACTACTAATGTTATAACAAATTTACTAAAGAGCAAACAAAAATGTTCTAGCAAAAGTGTGTAATATAACTCTTTTTCAAGAGTTATCAATAATCGAAGTGGGAATCCTTATTCCAACACTTATAATCCAGGATGGAAAGACCATCCTAATTTTAGATAAGGAGGAAGTGAAGGAAGAAGAGGTAACAGCAACACACAATCGAGAAACCCAAGCCTCTTTTCTTGCAATGGAAACAAGAAAGAGCAGTTCAGAATGACCATACTATATGTGGTCAAAGGTTAGACAAGATCGAGGGAGAAATGCAATCTATGAGGGAGGATGTGAAACAAGTGCAGTCTGATTGCACTAATACTACTAGAATAGTAGCAAAGCTAGAGGAATGGATGGACCAATTGGTGAGTATGGTAGGTGATCTCACAAGGTAAATTGGTATCGACATCCCTACCAACACTAAGAACAATCTTCGAAGAGAGGGGAAAGAGCATGTTACTGTAATTGAGTTAAGATTAGGCAAGTAATGAGTAGCCCAGAATAATCCAAAAGAGAAGAACACAACAATTCTCATGAGGTTATAGACATCCCTTTTGATAATGACACTAAAGTCATAATACCCTATGAGGTATCAACAAAAGAGGCACTTGAGAAGAAAGAAGATATGCCTAAGGAAGATAAAGGTACCCAAATTCCATTTCCAAAAAGGTTAGAAGAGAAAAAGAAACAAGATGATGATGATTTTGTAAGATTTCTAAACCTTTTTAAATCCTTAAATGCCAACTTACCTTCGATTGAACTTATAGAAAAGGTACCAAAGTACGCCAAGTTCTTAAAAGAGATTATGTTAAGGCGTAAGAAGATCAAGGTAGGTAAGCAAGTGAAAGTAAATGCGTCATGTAGCGCAATTATTTTTAAAACAATTCCACAAAAGCTGAAAGATCCCGACAGTTTTACAATTCCAATCAAAATTGAGAACCTTCAGTTCAACAGAGCATTATGTGATCTTGAAGCAAGCATAAACTTGATGCCCCTATCGGTGTTTGAGAAACTTGGGATCGAAGATCTGAAAAATACCCAAGTGACTTTGCAACTAGCTGATCGATCATCTGTAAGGTCGAAGGGAATTCTAGAGGATGTGCTAGTCCGAGTAAGAAGTTTCATCATCCTTGCGGATTTTGTGGTGTTAGATTTTGAAGAGGACAGGGATATACTCATTTTCTAGGAAGGTTGTTCCTAGCCATGTCTAGATCCACCATTGACTTAAACACCAATGAGCTGACAATGAGAATCAATGGTGACATAGAGACTTTTAAATGTGAGGATAAAAATGATGGAAAAAAGCACAATTTGCGCTGCCACTTGCTTGATAAAAGTGAAGGATCTAGCAAAATACCTTTCATGAGCAAAGAATGAATCAATAAGTTTAAAGAAATGGATTGATTGAAGATAATGGAAAAACTTGATAAGAGATGGAGTAAAGAAACAAGATGATGATGATTTTGTAAGCTTTCTAAACCTTTTTAAATCCTTAAATGTCAACTTACCTTCGATTGAACTTATAGAAAAGGTACCAAAGTACGCCAAGTTCTTAAAAGAGATTATGTTAAGGCGTAAGAAGATCAAGGTAGGTAAGCAAGTGAAAGTAAATGCGTCATGTAGCGCAATTATTTTTAAAACAATTCCACAAAAGCTGAAAGATCCCGACAGTTTTACAATTCCAATCAAAATTGAGAACCTTCAGTTCAACAGAGCATTATGTGATCTTGAAGCAAGCATAAACTTGATGCCCCTATCGGTGTTTGAGAAACTTGGGATCGAAGATCTGAAAAATACCCAAGTGACTTTGCAACTGGCTGATCGATCATCTGTAAGGTCGAAGGGAATTCTAGAGGATGTGCTAGTCCGAGTAAGAAGTTTCATCATCCTTGCGGATTTTGTGGTGTTAGATTTTGAAGAGGACAGGGATATACTCATTTTCTAGGAAGGTTGTTCCTAGCCATGTCTAGATCCACCATTGACTTAAACACCAATGAGCTGACAATGAGAATCAATGGTGACATAGAGACTTTTAAATGTGAGGATAAAAATGATGGAAAAAAGCACAATTTGCGCTGCCACTTGCTTGATAAAAGTGAAGGATCTAGCAAAATACCTTTCATGAGCAAAGAATGAATCAATAAGTTTAAAGAAATGGATTGATTGAAGATAATGGAAAAACTTGATAAGAGATGGAGTAAAGAAACAAGATGATGATGATTTTGTAAGCTTTCTAAACCTTTTTAAATCCTTAAATGTCAACTTACCTTCGATTGAACTTATAGAAAAGGTACCAAAGTACGCCAAGTTCTTAAAAGAGATTATGTTAAGGTGTAAGAAGATCAAGGTAGGTAAGCAAGTGAAAGTAAATGCGTCATGTAGCGCAATTATTTTTAAAACAATTCCACAAAAGCTAAAAGATCCCGACAGTTTTACAATTCCAATCAAAATTGAGAACCTTCAGTTCAACAGAGCATTATGTGATCTTGAAGCAAGCATAAACTTGATGCCCCTATCGGTGTTTGAGAAACTTGGGATCGAAGATCTGAAAAATACCCAAGTGACTTTGCAACTAGCTGATCGATCATCTGTAAGGTCGAAGGGAATTCTAGAGGATGTGCTAGTCCGAGTAAGAAGTTTCATCATCCTTGCGGATTTTGTGGTGTTAGATTTTGAAGAGGACAGGGATATACTCATTTTCTAGGAAGGTTGTTCCTAGCCATGTCTAGATCCACCATTGACTTAAACACCAATGAGCTGACAATGAGAATCAATGGTGACATAGAGACTTTTAAATGTGAGGATAAAAATGATGGAAAAAAGCACAATTTGCTCTGCCACTTGCTTGATAAAAGTGAAGGATCTAGCAAAATACCTTTCATGAGCAAAGAATGAATCAATAAGTTTAAAGAAATGGATTGATTGAAGATAATGGAAAAACTTGATAAGAGATGGAGTAAAGAAACAATATGATGATGATTTTGTAAGCTTTCTAAACCTTTTTAAATCCTTAAATGTCAACTTACCTTCGATTGAACTTATAGAAAAGGTACCAAAGTACGCCAAGTTCTTAAAAGAGATTATGTTAAGGCGTAAGAAGATCAAGGTAGGTAAGCAAGTGAAAGTAAATGCGTCATGTAGCGCAATTATTTTTAAAACAATTCCACAAAAGCTGAAAGATCCCGACAGTTTTACAATTCCAATCAAAATTGAGAACCTTCAGTTCAACAGAGCATTATGTGATCTTGAAGCAAGCATAAACTTGATGCCCCTATCGGTGTTTGAGAAACTTGGGATCGAAGATCTGAAAAATACCCAAGTGACTTTGCAACTGGCTGATCGATCATCTGTAAGGTCGAAGGGAATTCTAGAGGATGTGCTAGTCCGAGTAAGAAGTTTCATCATCCTTGCGGATTTTGTGGTGTTAGATTTTGAAGAGGACAGGGATATACTCATTTTCTAGGAAGGTTGTTCCTAGCCATGTCTAGATCCACCATTGACTTAAACACCAATGAGCTGACAATGAGAATCAATGGTGACATAGAGACTTTTAAATGTGAGGATAAAAATGATGGAAAAAAGCACAATTTGCGCTGCCACTTGCTTGATAAAAGTGAAGGATCTAGCAAAATACCTTTCATGAGCAAAGAATGAATCAATAAGTTTAAAGAAATGGATTGATTGAAGATAATGGAAAAACTTGATAAGAGATGGAGTAAAGAAACAAGATGATGATGATTTTGTAAGCTTTCTAAACCTTTTTAAATCCTTAAATGTCAACTTACCTTCGATTGAACTTATAGAAAAGGTACCAAAGTACGCCAAGTTCTTAAAAGAGATTATGTTAAGGTGTAAGAAGATCAAGGTAGGTAAGCAAGTGAAAGTAAATGCGTCATGTAGCGCAATTATTTTTAAAACAATTCCACAAAAGCTAAAAGATCCCGACAGTTTTACAATTCCAATCAAAATTGAGAACCTTCAGTTCAACAGAGCATTATGTGATCTTGAAGCAAGCATAAACTTGATGCCCCTATCGGTGTTTGAGAAACTTGGGATCGAAGATCTGAAAAATACCCAAGTGACTTTGCAACTAGCTGATCGATCATCTGTAAGGTCGAAGGGAATTCTAGAGGATGTGCTAGTCCGAGTAAGAAGTTTCATCATCCTTGCGGATTTTGTGGTGTTAGATTTTGAAGAGGACAGGGATATACTCATTTTCTAGGAAGGTTGTTCCTAGCCATGTCTAGATCCACCATTGACTTAAACACCAATGAGCTGACAATGAGAATCAATGGTGACATAGAGACTTTTAAATGTGAGGATAAAAATGATGGAAAAAAGCACAATTTGCTCTGCCACTTGCTTGATAAAAGTGAAGGATCTAGCAAAATACCTTTCATGAGCAAAGAATGAATCAATAAGTTTAAAGAAATGGATTGATTGAAGATAATGGAAAAACTTGATAAGAGATGGAGTAAAGAAACAATATGATGATGATTTTGTAAGCTTTCTAAACCTTTTTAAATCCTTAAATGTCAACTTACCTTCGATTGAACTTATAGAAAAGGTACCAAAGTACGCCAAGTTCTTAAAAGAGATTATGTTAAGGCGTAAGAAGATCAAGGTAGGTAAGCAAGTGAAAGTAAATGCGTCATGTAGCGCAATTATTTTTAAAACAATTCCACAAAAGCTGAAAGATCCCGACAGTTTTACAATTCCAATCAAAATTGAGAACCTTCAGTTCAACAGAGCATTATGTGATCTTGAAGCAAGCATAAACTTGATGCCCCTATCGGTGTTTGAGAAACTTGGGATCGAAGATCTGAAAAATACCCAAGTGACTTTGCAACTAGCTGATCGATCATTTGTAAGGTCGAAGGGAATTCTAGAGGATGTGCTAGTCCGAGTAAGAAGTTTCATCATCCTTGCGGATTTTGTGGTGTTAGATTTTGAAGAGGACAGGGATATACTCATTTTCTAGGAAGGTTGTTCCTAGCCATGTCTAGATCCACCATTGACTTAAACACCAATGAGCTGACAATGAGAATCAATGGTGACATAGAGACTTTTAAATGTGAGGATAAAAATGATGGAAAAAAGCACAATTTGCGCTGCCACTTGCTTGATAAAAGTGAAGGATCTAGCAAAATACCTTTCATGAGCAAAGAATGAATCAATAAGTTTAAAGAAATGGATTGATTGAAGATAATGGAAAAACTTGATAAGAGATGGAGTAAAGAAACAAGATGATGATGATTTTGTAAGCTTTCTAAACCTTTTTAAATCCTTAAATGTCAACTTACCTTCGATTGAACTTATAGAAAAGGTACCAAAGTACGCCAAGTTCTTAAAAGAGATTATGTTAAGGCGTAAGAAGATCAAGGTAGGTAAGCAAGTGAAAGTAAATGCGTCATGTAGCGCAATTATTTTTAAAACAATTCCACAAAAGCTAAAAGATCCCGACAGTTTTACAATTCCAATCAAAATTGAGAACCTTCAGTTCAACAGAGCATTATGTGATCTTGAAGCAAGCATAAACTTGATGCCCCTATCGGTGTTTGAGAAACTTGGGATCGAAGATCTGAAAAATACCCAAGTGACTTTGCAACTAGCTGATCGATCATCTGTAAGGTCGAAGGGAATTCTAGAGGATGTGCTAGTCCGAGTAAGAAGTTTCATCATCCTTGCGGATTTTGTGGTGTTAGATTTTGAAGAGGACAAGGATATACTCATTTTCTAGGAAGGTTGTTCCTAGCCATGTCTAGATCCACCATTGACTTAAACACCAATGAGCTGACAATGAGAATCAATGGTGACATAGAGACTTTTAAATGTGAGGATAAAAATGATGGAAAAAAGCACAATTTGCTCTGCCACTTGCTTGATAAAAGTGAAGGATCTAGAAAAATACCTTTCATGAGCAAAGAATGAATCAATAAGTTTAAAGAAATGGATTGATTAAAGATAATGGAAAAACTTGATAAGAGATGGAGTAAAGAAACAAGATGATGATGATTTTGTAAGCTTTCTAAACCTTTTTAAATCCTTAAATGTCAACTTACCTTCGATTGAACTTATAGAAAAGGTACCAAAGTACGCCAAGTTCTTAAAAGAGATTATGTTAAGGCGTAAGAAGATCAAGGTAGGTAAGCAAGTGAAAGTAAATGCGTCATGTAGCACAATTATTTTTAAAACAATTCCACAAAAGCTGAAAGATCCCGATAGTTTTACAATTCCAATCAAAATTGAGAACCTTCAGTTCAACAGAGCATTATGTGATCTTGACGCAAGCATAAACTTGATGCCCCTATCGGTGTTTGAGAAACTTGGGATCGAAGATCTGAAAAATACCCAAGTGACTTTGCAACTAGCTGATCGATCATTTGTAAGGTCGAAGGGAATTCTAGAGGATGTGCTAGTCCGAGTAAGAAGTTTCATCATCCTTGCGGATTTTGTGGTGTTAGATTTTGAAGAGGACAGGGATATACTCATTTTCTAGGAAGGTTGTTCCTAGCCATGTCTAGATCCACCATTGACTTAAACACCAATGAGCTGACAATGAGAATCAATGGTGACATAGAGACTTTTAAATGTGAGGATAAAAATGATGGAAAAAAGCACAATTTGCGCTGCCACTTGCTTGATAAAAGTAAAGGATCTAGCAAAATACCTTTCATGAGCAAAGAATGAATCAATAAGTTTAAAGAAATGGATTGATTGAAGATAATGGAAAAACTTGATAAGAGATGGAGTAAAGAAACAAGATGATGATGATTTTGTAAGCTTTCTAAACCTTTTTAAATCCTTAAATGTCAACTTACCTTCGATTGAACTTATAGAAAAGGTACCAAAGTACGCCAAGTTCTTAAAAGAGATTATGTTAAGGCGTAAGAAGATCAAGGTAGGTAAGCAAGTGAAAGTAAATGCGTCATGTAGCGCAATTATTTTTAAAACAATTCCACAAAAGATGAAAGATCCCGACAGTTTTACAATTCCAATCAAAATTGAGAACCTTCAGTTCAACAGAGCATTATGTGATCTTGAAGCAAGCATAAACTTGATGCCCCTATCGGTGTTTGAGAAACTTGGGATCGAAGATCTGAAAAATACCCAAGTGACTTTGCAACTAGCTGATCGATCATCTGTAAGGTCGAAGGGAATTCTAGAGGATGTGCTAGTCCGAGTAAGAAGTTTCATCATCCTTGCGGATTTTATGGTGTTAGATTTTGAAGAGGACAGGGATATACTCATTTTCTAGGAAGGTTGTTCCTAGCCATGTCTAGATCCACCATTGACTTAAACACCAATGAGCTGACAATGAGAAACAATGGTGATATAGAGACTTTTAAATGTGAGGATAAAAATGATGGAAAAAAAAGCACAATTTGCGCTGCCACTTGCTTGATAAAAGTGAAGGATCTAGCAAAATACTTTTCATGAGCAAAGAATGAATCAATAAGTTTAAAGAAATGGATTGATTGAAGATAATGGAAAAACTTGATAAGAGATGGAGTAAAGTGGAACAAAATTGGACTCACTCAACAAGGGTTAAGCCGTTGCGTGTAAATGTATATTGTTGTAGCAAATGTGCAAGTGTACACGACGTTCAAGTGATAAAGGGATAAGTAGAGTATCATACTAATAACTCTTGAAAAAGAGTTGTATTACATACTTTTACTAGAACATTTTGTTTGATCTTTAGTAAATTTGCTATAACATTTGTAGTATTTTTATGTGTTTTTGTTGTTGGAGCTGCAATGCACTTAATTAGCAAAATCTATACATTTTTAACCTTTTTCTTGTAGCAAACCATGCTTGTTGGTACATGTTTTCATGATGCAGGAATAGGTTAAGGAAGAAGAGGAGTAAGAGGCCCAATAACGAAGCACTGTTGGGGAGCGAAAATAGCAAAACTTTACAGCTACTAAATGCTTTGGTAGTACCAAGCGCGTAGGATTATACTGAAGCAAGCCAAATCTATTGTGGTCTGCACTAGAAAGCTCTAGGAGGGCTCTAGAACCCCTTGAAATCCGGATATGAAGAATGTGTGCTCCTATATAAGCAGCATTCTGATGAAGGAAAAAGATATCAAAGAATTCAATCAAGTAAGGCTAGAGTGTTGTTGCATTAGATTTCGAAATGAGGGAAATAGGGAGAGTCACACGGCAGATCTAAAGTGCAGAAGGCAGAGTTGTCAACCATCACTGGGAGCAGAGCTATAACTTACTCTATTTTAAATTGAATGTGATTAATTATGTTAGATATGTAATGATAGATAGATATATTAATCTATGTATAAACATATGTATATGATGTGAGCATGTTGAATTAAGTAAACGTATATAAGCTGACGAGCGTAAACGTGTGCAAGCTGACGAGGGTAAACGTATATAAGCTGACGAGCGTAAACGTGTGCAAGCTGACAAGCTTAAACGTATATAAGCTGACGAGCATAAACGTGTGCAAGTTGATGAGCATATAAACGTGTGAACGTGTGCAGGCTGACGAGCGTAAACGTATACAGGCTGACGAGTGTAAACGTGTGCAAGCTGACGAGTGTAAACGTATATAAGCTGATGAGCGTAAATGTGTGCAAGCTGATGAGCGTAAATGTGTGCAAGCTGACGAGCATAAACGTAAATAAGCTGACGAGTGTAAACGTGTGAAAGTTGACGAGCGTAAACGTTTGCAAGTTGACGAGAGTAAACGTTTATACTTTGATAAGGGTAAACGTGTAAAGGTTGACAAACTTATACTTGTATAAGCCGGTGATTATAAATGTAATGGATCTATTATAGAATTCTTTTATGATATTGCTATTGAGGAGTTATGTCTTTGGAGATATTTTGTGGTTATTGGAGATACTAGGGAACCATGTGAATTGCATTATGTCAATTTAGAATTATTATGAAATAGCCTTCCTCACTTACATTTAATTGTTTTGTAGATTTTGAACTTTTGTTTCCCTTCGTGGATTAGATCGTTAGAGCCATTACTTCCTCTCGCAACAATTATTGGTATTTTTGTCACCCAACTTTTGGTTTATTATGGCATGTGTATAGGATATTTTCTTGTAAGGATATGAAATATACTAGGATTCTAGGTTTATTTTTGTCTCACCATCATTGGAAGAATGGATGTATGAACTTTTGGGAAATGGTTATTTTGATTCTTATGAATGTAAATATTATCTTGGCTAAATTGTTAAGGGAAGGAGTTAGTTTAATAAAGCCTTTCCTCACCTAGACTTTAGTATCGATATTTATCTGGTGGTATCGATAATTGTAAAACACTTAAAATTTTAAAGGATTGGTAGAATGCCATTTTGGTATCGATCTTTAATTCAATACCTCTGCTTTTATATGAAAAACAGACACGTGATATGGTATCTATTATTATAAAAATATCGATACCTTTTAGTAGTTTCGTACTTAATGATTAAGTCTTTAAAAATCTTTATAAATTTACCTTATAACCTTTCAAAATTTACAAATGGATCCCCATCATGAAAGTTATATGAAATTTTGAATTATATGTTATTACATAAGTCAATGTAACACCTAATTATCCGAAATTAGTGTCCAGGCCAGGTAATGGGTGTTACAAAGGGTAACGGAAAAGATCGTTTGATTGAAGTGTAACACCCTATACTCGGCTCAGTTGCCGAGCCCAAATACTAGGATGCCACACCACTGTCTCACATCATGCTTACCTCATTTTAAACGTTTTATTTCACATGCAAATTTTCTGTTAAGGGAAAAACCGAATAAGTGAATATGAACCGTGCATCAGGTAGGGTCCCATGAAAGGGAAGTGAGTCAAAATTTGACCGCTTAAACCAAGCCTTTCCTAGCCAGAGCCAATCCTAGACATGCACCTTCTCATTACCACACTTCTCACAGTTATCGAAAAATTAATTTAATGTTAAATAGTTTCATCTTGCATCAATTTATCAACTATCAAACATTTATCATATAAAACAAACCTCAAAATGTCTCAAATATTATATTTTCAAGTCTATAATGGCATGCAAACAACTAAAGGAACATAACAAAAACCAATATAAATATACCATATTACCTAACACATTGTCTTAGGTTCCCAAAACATAAATAACATATAAACATACTAATAAAAGTAAAAAGGTCGAATTGACTTGGATTACCCTCGAGACCACACCGCTTACACCGGTACTAAGTATCTACAATGGTTAAAAAGGAGTGGGTGAGCTTAACCAGCTCAGTGAGGGCCTAGAATAACAACTACATAAACTATCATCACGCATAAACTCAACAATCATACATCACATTCATATCATCTTACTTGTATTTATTTACACATTCTTTACGTAGTTTTCAACATACTCTATTCACATACAAGAGTATTCAATCATATATACATATAATCACAACCAAATGCAATTTATGATAATTTGGCTGTTAAGACTATGAAACATATAGTGAGCTCTATTATCACACATTGTATACGCGGATCTCCAACACACCAACATTGGACTCATAGAGTCGAAACATATCCCATAAGTGAAGCATATAGCTAACACTCTCCAACACACCAAACATATCCCGTTGAATGGAGCATAGCTCACATTCCCTTATCTCTCCAACATGTCCTTGGGCCTCAGCGCTCCACATATAACACAAATGTGAGTACTCACAATCCGATGGCATGCCAACTATATCCAAAGGTCTCATAAGATCACAAAGCCAAAATATCCACATTATTATTATTATTATTACATATTTTATCATATATTCACTGCATATTTATTTTATTATCACAATATAATCAATCACATGGCATGAAGAACATACCCACATATTCTCTGTCACATGGCATGAAGAATAAACCCACATATTTTCTGTCACATGGAATGAAGAATATACCCAAATATTCACTTTCATAACAGTCATCATAAGCTTTATAGCATATGTCACAACATCTCATGTTTGTTCACAATATCACATCTTAATTCTTTAAGCACAAATCACATTAATATTTAATCATAAATCATATTAATATTTAAGCACAAATCACATTAATATTTAAGCACAAACCACATTAATATTTGAGCACACATCACATTAATATTTAAGCACAAATCACATTAATATTTAAGCACAAACCACATTAATATTTAAGTATAGATATAATAACACTTACACTCGAAATTTAGAGTAGGGATTTAGGTTATCTCTAAATTTCCAAATACGCAATGAATCGTATACGAGTAGCGATTCCAAAACACGCGCCTAATATATGCTTTCTTTAAAAACTCGAAAGCTTAAACAAGCTTTCTTTGCCTTTATTTTTGCTTGTTGAAGGTCCTATTGATTCCAATGTTTCAACCACACATATCACACACATAGACAAGCAAAAATCAGTCTTCCACACATCTCATACAGTCATAAACAATAGCCTAAGCTATATTCTCTTAAATCGAAACCTTAAACCTAGTAAACTTTAAATTATAATATCTCGATCTACACTTAATATTTTCGCATGCTATTTAAAACTCATTTTTAGAAATTGATTTAATATCCTAATAGCCATTGTCAAAAATACTATCGATTACCAAACTTATGAAATTTCGAACACATTTGGGCTAAAATTCTTATTTTATCCTCAAAACTTCTAGCCTAATTTTGGGGTGTGACACATTAGACACATTAGTTATACATGGATACTCTATCAGAATTTAGGAAAATTTATCTAGTTACAAAATAAATTCTATTTTCATGAGTATTCGTGATAGTAATTTTGATTTTGGTTACCATAGAGAAAGTGAACTTTCTCCACCGAAAAGTTACAATTTTCGTTCTGTGTTTAGTTCGTGATAAAAGCCCAACAATTGAGGGTTCGAAAGTAATGAAAAAGATCGTTTGATTGAAAGCTAAAGACTGACAAATCTTGCTATTATAGAAACACAACTACTAAATTTGGTAAATTTTATTTTCATAGAAAACACAAGGTTCAAGTTTTGTGGAAAATTTTGAAATTCTATTGTGTAATAAAACCATTTGAATAATTCAAATGCCAATTTGATATATCCAAAGTATAAGTGTCACATTTGACATTTTATGAAAATATAGTATCAAATGTGATATTATCTTTAAAATAAAATAAAGCGATTAACATACAGTTGGGAATAACCAAATAAAAGAACTATTAGTTAAATTAAAATAGCTAGAAAAATCTAATAAAATAAAATTTTGAATATTTTATATTTAAGTTTAAATATATTGTATTTTTTACATTTCAAATTGAGTTCTTTTATTGTTGTTTTCAAAAATTTAGTTAGACTATATAACAAAACAAATGAGAACAGAAAAAAAATTAGTGGTAATAAAATTTGAATTTTTAAATAAAAATTGTACTAAATTCGTTGAATATAGTTCAATCTTAGGATGTGCTTCAATCTTATTGTAAGTAGCTATATAAAAAATATTAAGTTATTTTATTAAAAATAAAATAAATTATCATTTTTTAAAATAAAATATTTAAATTATCATATTTATCTCTAATTAAATTATTTAAAATAATATAAAATATTGTATTAATAAAATTAAAATAAATTATATTTTCTATTTATATTAATAAATAATTTTTTAAAAATTAATATATACTTTTATCAAATAAAATAATTTATATTTCCACAATTTTTCTCCCACTATATTGCATCAGAAATATTTTTCTTTCTCCGTCATCCCTTTATCGTTTGGGTTCGTTTTCTCCGACGGATCTTTTTTCTCCGACGAACATACCCAATTTCCCTCCATTTTCTTTCTAGTGACGAATCTCCCAAAATCATAGAACGTTGGTGTTTTTATTTTTATTTTTATTTTGGGGAATGGCGACGGCAGCGGTGACGATGGTCAGCTCCGCTGGAGGGTTATTAGCGATGCTTAATGAGAGCCATCCACAATTGAAGTTCCATGCTGTCACTAATCTAATCAGCTTCGTTGATCAATTTTGGCCAGAGATCTCCACCAGCATTCCTATTATGTAAGCTTTGTTCTTTATTATGGTGGTCGTTTTTGTGATGTTTTCTTTCCTTCTGTTTAGTCAAGGTTTAGGTTTGGGTTGTTTTGAACTGATTGGAGTGTGGAAAATTGAAGGAAACTAAGTGAAGAAAGCTTATTTTTTTCCTTGTGTGTGTGAGTGTGTTTTGGCTTAGCTACTGTAGGAAAGACCGTGAATGTAGTTTGAATTCATTAAGAGCGTAAATTTTGGAGATTTGGAAAGGTTTTGATTTTTGGTTTCTTAAGTCATAGTAGACACAAATGGTGAAATTTTGTGATTTAACTAAATTGTAACAACTTTTGTATGTGATTAACGATTGCTTTAGACAAGCTATATGCTTTGCAGTTTTGCACTTATTTTATAAGTTTTATATTAGGAAGAATTAGAAGCAATTATTTTGTTAGTCACACACACAAAAAAAAAAAAAGAAAAAAAGAAGAAACTATTGCGCAACGTAGGTAATGGTTTTTCACTTAGGAAGTTATAAGTTTTTAGTGAATAAAAACTATGGTGATGGTAATTTTTGAAAATCTGACTTCTGCTCAATTAAGTTCCATTTTCACTGTAATTGGAAAATTTCGTGTAACTGTTTTGGGCTGGGGGAAGACGGGGACGTTAATTTACCTGCTTTCAGCTTATTTTAAATTTATCTGGCACTATTTAGAGAGTTTGTATAAGTTATCTGCCTAAAATGATAGTAATTTTAGTTCAAAAGAAGTGCTAAATGAGTTATGTGAATAACAATGTTATGCTTGTATTTTTTAGAGAAAGCTTATATGAAGATGAAGAATTTGGCCAGCATCAGAGACAACTTGCTGTGCTACTTGTCTCAAAGGTTCTCCTCTCTAGCCCCTTTCTGTTTGCATGTGTATCAGTGTGCCTCTTGATGATCAAATGTGTATAACAAGCATATTTTTTGAAATTTAAAAGATGAGCTCTTTTCAAAAAATGGAAGAAGAAAAATCTAAACTCCATGAACTTCATCTGTGACATTTGCTTTTCTATTACATGCAACATGTGTGTGTGTGTGTAAATATGTATAAACTTATGTTAATGTTATAATTTTCATTGGATTCATTTTTCATGTAAAAATGCTGCTGCTGTTTGATATGTTTAACTTTAGTTTGATTGCATTTACAATTTGTAACTGAGTTGTAACAGAAGTAGATGGCCTCTCTCTACTTGCTTTTCTATTTAATTTTGACTTTGTTGGCTTATACTCATCTAGGCCACAATGTTTTTACCCTCAGGTCTTTTATTGCTTGGGGGAACTCAATGATTCGTTGTCTTATGCTCTTGGAGCTGGCCCCCTTTTCGATATTTCTGAGGATTCTGATTATGTTCACACTCTCCTTGGTAACAACTTTGAGTCATTTGCTATATTTTGTGATCATTAATAACAGTTTCAATAATTCAAATCCATTAGTACGTTGGCTTTGGTTGTATTTTTTGCTGCTAATGAGGATTTTAACTTAGCCTAATCATTCACTTTGTTGTTGTTGTGTTTCATGTTTTAAATTCGATATTCCATGCAGAGGACTCATTGTGCTCTTAATTTCAGCCAAGGCAATAGATGAGTATGCTAGCCTTCGGTCAAAGGCAGCAGAGTCTAGTAATGGAGCAGCAGAGATTGACTGTAGGTTGGAGGCAATTGTGGAGAGAATGCTTGACAAGTAATAGAGCTTTCTTTCATAGCTGATGTAAATATTTGGAGTTAGTCTGGCTATTTTACTGTTCTTTACTTTAGGTGTATTATTGATGGAAAATTCCAACAAGGGATGGGAATTGCAATTGAGTGCCGGAGACTAGATAAACTTGAGGAAGCAATAATAAGGAGTGATAATGTTCATGCCATTTTAGCATATTCCACTCATGTTTCTCATTCATTTATATATCGCCGAGAGGTAAGGTTGATATTTCAATAGTTCATAAAAGATCTGTACTCTGTATTAATGTCATTGCTACTAGTTCTTTGATATTCTTTTATTAGAACAAATTGTATTCTTCTATTACAACCTTGTAAATTCTGCAAGATCCATAATGCCAGCTGGTTATTCTTTGGTTCATGCAGGTGCTTCAGCTTCTTGTTAAATTGTACCAAAAATTGCCTTCTCCTGATTATTTGAGTGCTTCTCAGTGTCTCATGTTCTTGGATGAACCTGAAGGTGTTGCCAATATATTGGAGAAACTTCTCCGCTCTGAAAATGAGGATGCTCTTTTGGCTTTCCAAGTTGCATTCGATCTTGTGGAGAATGAGCACCAGGCTTTTCTCTTCAATGTAAGAGATCGACTTCCCGCTCCCAAATCTCTGCCTTCAGAATCATTACAGCCAGAATCCAGTGACCCTATTCAAAATGAAACTTCTTCTGCTGCAGAGGATGTTCAGATGACAGATGGTTCTTCTGCTTCTATGACGGATGTGCTTGAGGCTGATCCTAAAGAAGTTATGTATGCTGAGAGGCTGACAAAAATCAAAGGAATTTTGTCTGGAGAGACCTCAATACAGTTGACTTTACAGTTCTTGTACAGTCATAACAAGTGAGGCATTGATTTCTTTTGTACCATCTTTTGCTGGAAATAATTTCATATCATGTTTCTTTGTGATGCACACAAAATATTAACTGGTTACTCTTCATCTTAGATCGGATCTATTAATTTTGAAGACCATAAAACAATCTGTTGAAATGAGGAATAGCGTTTGTCACAGTGCTACAATCTATGCAAATGCTATAATGCATGCTGGAACAACTGTGGATACATTCCTGAGGGACAATCTGGTAAAACATTCATCTTACTGTTTCTTTTTTGCCCTTTTAGACTTTATACTTACTATTACTATTCTGATTGTTAGGACTGGCTGAGTAGGGCTACAAATTGGGCCAAATTCAGTGCAACAGCTGGGCTTGGTGTTATTCACAGAGGACATCTGCAGCAGGGGAGGTCTCTGATGGCTCCATACCTACCCCAAGGTGGGGCTGGTGGTGGTGGGAGTCCATACTCTGAAGGTGGTGCACTGTATGCTTTGGGTCTCATTCATGCCAACCACGGTGAAGGCATTAAGCAATTCCTTCGTGATAGCCTACGCAACACTAATGTTGAGGTATATTAACTTTCTTGGCCGACATTAGCTTCATCCCCACCCACCCCCCCCAAAAAAAAAAAAAAAAAACAAAAAATAGACCTCGAAATAAAGAGACATGCTGAAGAGCCAAATTTCCATCTACTCTCAAGAAAACATGCCCATCAGTTTCTTATTTCTTATCTCTATTCCATTTGTCCTCTCAGATTTGTCTTCTATTGTTGGACAAAGTAGATTATGTTTTTGTGGACTAAATTACTGGATGCTTTTTGTCCAGGTTATCCAACATGGTGCATGCTTAGGTCTTGGTTTGGCAGCTCTGGGAACTGCTGATGAAGATATCTATGATGAAGTCAAAACTGTGCTTTATACCGACAGTGCTGTTGCCGGTGAAGCTGCTGGCATCAGTATGGGTTTGCTTATGGTGGGAACTGCAAGTGAGAAAGCAAGCGAGATGCTTGCTTATGCACACGAGACACAACATGAGAAAATTATTGGGTAAAGTTTGATAACTTGGTATTGAACCAGTCTTTATCCTGGTAGTGGTCTTTACTTGTGTCTTCCATTTGGTTTCAGGGGTTTAGCTTTAGGGATAGCTCTTACAGTTTATGGAAGGGAAGAAGGAGCAGATACATTAATTGAGCAGATGACTCAGGATCAAGATCCTATACTACGTTATGGTGGCATGTATGCATTAGCATTGGCCTATAGGGGAACCGCAAACAACAAGGCTATTCGTGAGCTGCTGCACTTTGCTGTATCGGATGTGAGTGATGATGTAAGGAGAACTGCTGTTTTAGCGCTGGGGTTTGTCCTATATTCTGAGCCAGCGCAGGTAGGTTGCGTATTCCCTCATCTATGTGTGGGACGTGATCAATGTTTTATGCACCTTTTTATCCATAATTTTATAACTGTATTATATCTTTGGATCTGTCATTGGCCTAAAATTTCTGAAGCTCACGTTTTGTCTGGTCAACACTGCAGACTCCTCGAATTGTGTCTTTACTATCTGAGTCTTACAACCCACATGTTCGATATGGTGCGGCGCTTACAGTGGGCATATCATGTGCTGGCACAGGATTGAGTGAAGCCATATCATTGCTAGAGCCCTTAATTTTGGATGCTGTTGATTTTGTCCGTCAAGGTGCCCTCATTGCAATGGCTATGGTCATGGTCCAGATCAATGAAGCAAGTGATTCACGTGTTGGAACATTCAGGTGTTTTTTTCTTCCTTTGCAAGTAACAGTTGTACATATTATTGATTTATTTAGCTTACCCTTTTTTATCTCCTTAATCCAGGCGACAACTGGAAAAGATAATACGTGATAAGCATGAAGATACAATGAGCAAGATGGGAGCAATCTTGGCCTCTGGGATCCTTGATGCTGGTGGGAGGAATGTGACCATAAGATTGCTTTCCAAGACAAAGCACGACAAAGTCACTGCCATTGTTGGTCTTACGGTTTTCAGCCAATTTTGGTATTGGTATCCTCTCATCTATTTTGTGAGCTTGTCGTTCTCACCCACAGCTTTTATTGGACTGAACTATGACCTGAAGGTTCCGAGATTTGAGTTCTTATCCCATGCAAAACCTTTTCTTTTTGAGTATCCAAAACCAACTAGTGCTCCTACCGCTACATCAGCTGTTAAACTTCCAACTGCTGTCCTGTCAACTTCAGCAAAGGCTAAAGCTAGGGCTAAGAAAGAGGCAGAACAAAAGGCTAATGCTGAAAAATCATCTGGGCTGGAGTCCTCATCCTCTTCTCTGAATACCGGAAAAGGGAAATCATCTAGTGAGAAGGATGGGGAAGTTATGCAGGTAAGATTCATCGAGTTATCCATTTAAACAATGTTTAAATCTTGTCTTTTATTGTGTAGATCTATGTTGCATGGATTCAGGTGTGTCAGGTACATGTATGTTTCCAGCACAGGTGTTTTCAATATGGAAATCATATTGTTGTGTTTATATCTAAATATGTATCAAACACAAATACTTAAAGAAAATGAAGGATCGAAGAATAGGTTTAGGTTTTTGAATTTAAGACTGATGGGGGCTTAGTGCACTGAGCAGTGAGCTAATCAATTAACTGGCAATTTAAATATGTCAGAATATTAGAATTAATCATAACTCATACTTGAGTTGTGGTGGTGTTGGGACTAAAATTCCAATACAACTCTAAAAATTTAATGTCAAAATATCTCTTGAAATGTTTTGTTTTATTCTTTGTTACTCAAATTTGGATGTGAGTACTGGATAGAGTTATGTTCACCTTTTCTTCCTCGAGTTTGCTTATAGTTTGGAGTGTCTTCGGAGGATCATATTCTCATATCCATATTCGTTATGTGTTAGATATGGGTGCTAGACATAGGTATTTCAAGAAAAATTAAGAGCCGGAACATCATAGGTTTTCATTGATTGCTTGAGATATGCTCAGGTGATGAACAACCAAAATGTATTCACTATCTTCTGCCATTGATGTTTTATGTTGACAAGGTTGATAGCCTTCCAGAGAAGAAAGCAGAGCCGGAGCCAGAACCGACATTTGAGATTTTGACCAATCCAGCCAGAGTGGTTCCTGCTCAAGAGAAGTTCATCAAGTTTCTAGAAGGCAGCCGATATGTGCCTGTGAAGTCGGCACCATCTGGGTTTGTTCTTCTTAACGACTTGAGCCCTAATGAACCCAAGGTGCTCTCTCTAACAGATGCACCTGCATCAGCAGCATCTCCAACCACTGGTCGACCAGCAGTAGGGCAACAAAGTTCTTCATCTGCTGTGGCGGTTGATGATGAACCTCAGGTCCCGCAGCCTTTTGAGTACACATCCTGATTTCTCTGGGTTATGAAACTGAAGAGGGCCAATGATTTTCCCAGAATCGGGCAGTGTTTTGTCGCATTACAGCTTTGCAACTCTGGAATTTCATGGCATCTTATCTATTTATTTGTTTACTTATTTAGTTCATGGCATCTTATCTATTTATTTGTTTACTTATTTATTTTAAAGTAATCTATTGATGTTATTTTTCTATTGTTTCCTTTTTGTTGTGTTTTATTGAAATGGTTACATGTTTTAACCATTCTCCGTTTGTTAGCTTGATGGTCAAAATGTTCATCGTCTCAGATGTGATCTAAGTTTGAGTCACGTTAGTCGTGTTATTGTTAGGGTTTTGTTTTCTTCTTGTAATTCATCAAAAATATATATTAAGTTAAAAAAAACCATAACAACATTTGATAATATCTTTTTGTCCCATTAATGTTCAGGTACACAACCTTAAAACGTCAAATTGCAAATAGTGATTAAAACAAGACAAAAGAAACATACCCTCTTTCTTGAAACCATTTTATGAAAAATGTTTCGTTATTTTAAAACTGAAAATGGAGTCGTCACCAATTTTTTTTTTAATTTGATGTGATTGGATCACCGTAAAATAGTTAAATTTGTTTAAACAAAAGTTTTGGTCTTCAAAATCTAGAAAATAGATTTGGGAGTCGGTTACGTGTGAGGAAAGATTAGCACCCTCACACACCCAAAATTGATACTTAATCGATTATTTAATGTCTTATTGTTGAAAATCGAGAATTTGAAAAAAATTTAAAATGTGATCCTTAAAACATGTAAATGAAACAATTTGATAATATTTTTTTTAAAATTTTAAATCTCAGGAAAAATGATCTTTTATCTCGAGTTAATTAAGAAAAATCACGTCCCGTAAGTTAAGGGCGCGATATTTCGAGTACTCAAAAAATAAAAACCATTTATCGATTGATTAAATAAAATTTAAAATATGATCTTTTAGTATAAAAATGATATATTTTGAAATCGTTTTAAAAAAATAAATTTCACAAGTAAACGATTCTTTTTCTCGAGTTAGTTAAGAATCACATCACGTAAGTTAGGAACACGACATCTCGAGTACTCGAAAATAAAAAACATTCACCAATAAGAATATATGTTTGAATTTAAAATAGGGTATTCGATTATATAAGTTAAGAGATAAAACCGCATCTCGTAAGTTGGGGCACAATTTTATCGAGTCCCTTAAGTAATGAACATTGCTTTGATTTTTTAAAATAATTTTTACTTTATAAAACAATGCATGATTTATTTTCTTAAATATTTTAGAAGGCTTGAATTAATACATTTACAATTTGTTAGTTAAAATGATAAATATATATATAACACAAATTAGTTGTCAATGATTAAATTTAAATAAATAAATAATGCACGAATAGGCAAATAAATCGAAGCTAAAAAATGAATAATTAGGTAAAGGATTAAAATTAAAAAGAATAAAAAGATTTTTTTAAAAATATGTAAAAAAAAAAAATTAATTTTTTAAGCGTGAAAGGACCCCTTTTTTTAAAAAAAGGTTTAACACAAAAAAAGAAATTAAATTTTAAAAAAGGGTAATTTTAGAAAAAAAATGTAAACTTCAGGGGTCAATTTAAAAATATAGTAAAAGGGAAGGGCTAATTTAAAAAAATAAAGTTAGGGGGCTAATTTTAAAAGAAACAAAAATAGAGGACTAAATTAATATGAAAATAAAGTTTTAAGAAAAAAACATGAAAACAAAAAAAAGGGGTCAAACCCGAAATTTTTTAAAAAATAAGGGTTGCGTGGGTAATTTTCCCAAAAATCCTGACACGTGGTAGCCTTACATTCACCTAGAATTAGGGGACTAAATTAAAAATGGAATGAAATTTGAAGGCTGATTTTAAATAAATTAAAAATACAAGAAAGGAACGAGATTGTAACTTTTGAAAAATGCAGAAGGACTGCGCAAATAATTTCACCATTTGTTGAAAACACGCGGATCCCAGGGCTTGGAGTGGGTCAGATCCGGGTAAGCTCAAAACAATGTCGTTTTGAGGCCTATGAGATTAGACCAAAATGACGTCGTTTTAACTAGCCTATATAAATAAAAAAATCTTAAAAATCATTTTACCCTTGTTTTAAAAAAAAAACATTCAAACCTTTTTTATTTTCTCTCCAATTTTTCCCCAAGGCTTACCCAAGATCCGGTAGATTTCCGTTGTGGACCTCCGGTTACCAGCACCGGCAACAACTGTGCACGGTGGTCGGGAATTCAAAAAAAGCTCCTTTTCACCCCTTTTTATTCCCTAAGTCTAGATCTGAGATTTATTCTCATAAAAACCAAACCCAAACCTCAAAAAAATCTGTAAAGACCTTTCGGTTTATTAGTTTTTTGTGTTTATCATTCATCGGAGCCCCACGGATATGAAGAGATCCGGAGGGCCACCACAACGACGGATGGGAAGACCAAGAGGTAAAAACCTAGATCTCCCCTTGTATTTTGTTTATTTTAAAAAATATAAATAAATAATAATAATAAAACAACAATATATGTAAAAAAACCGATGGCTACCTTCGAAATTTTTTTATTTTTATTGCTTGTTCCTGTGTGAAAAAAATTAAAAAAATCATAGTAATGGCTTTTATAGCCGAAATATATTACAAAATAGTATTTTTTGTTTGCTCTTCTCTTTGCTTCTTTCTCTTCTGCAGGTCTCCTTTAGTGTTAGTGGCAAAGTTTCCTTCGGTTAATGGCGTTGGGGAGAAGAGCCTTGCCATTTCGGTGCAAAGGGGTGGCAGAGGAGGCCTTGGGAGCCGAGAAGTCAAGAGTCAAAGGGTCAGAGGTTGAGGGGTCAGTAGTCGAGAAGTCAGAAGCTAAAGGGCCACGTGGCTGAGTGGCGTTGATGTGGCACTGACGTGGTGCCTACTGACATGGCTCGTGCTGACGTGGCAGCGACGCTGGATGGGTGTTAGGTTTTCAAGTTGCTGAAAGTTCTTAAGTTAGTGGGCTGCATGGGATCTTTGTAATTAGGTGTTAGGTTAGTTTGGGTAGCTATGATTTTATTTGAGCTTGTAATTAGACATTAGTATTATAAATAAAATGGATTTTTTAATGTTATTTGTTTTATCTGGTTTGGGCTTTGTTTACTGGGCCGGGTGAAATTGGGATGTTACAGCTACCCCTCTTTGCTCATTGTCGTGTAATGAGAATGAAGCAAAGACTCCAAGAAAGACCAATTTCATCCGGTCTTGCTGAATCTTGTCTTCTCTTCGCAACCTATCTTCAATCTGCTCCATGATCGGGGTAAGAGATCAGTGTGCCTTCAATCTGCCCTCTGAATAGGGTAAAAGATTGGATGTTTCAATCTGTCTCATGGTCGGGGTAAAAAATATGTACAGCTCATTCTCATGTTATGTGATTGTATGACATATGTGATATTCGTATGAAGTAAAATGTGAATTTTTTTTACCATGAGTACTTATGTGATTGCATGATAAACATGCCTATATGATTTCAATGATTTTGACCATGTCACATGCATGAGGTGGGATATGTGTAAGGTGGAAGTATATGGCAGTTTATCTGTATTGATGTGACACTGTTCACGATTTGATTCTATGATAATTTTATCTATGATTGTGGTGGCATATCCACGATTTTGATTACATGGCAGTTTATTTGTGCTACTGTGACATTGTTCACAATTTGGTGTGTTGAACGGATGAGTTCTGGAAAAACTCAATTATGGTTTGTAGCGAAAATGGGTAGGACCATTTTTCTTAAAATCTGCATCGTTTTATGAAATATGCAATGACATGATCATGCATGATATGCTTATGAAATATTGAGTTATGTGATATTATGACTATATATCATGTATGTTTATAAGTTTCTGTTTGAGTTTATGTTAATCTCACACTGGGCTTTCAAGCTCACCCCATTAGTGTTTCAACCTTTTAGGTAACACTTAGACATAGGACTTGGATTCAGCACTCGAAGGAGCCTCTCGAAAAATTTTACATCATGGATTTTTTTATTTTTGGATTTTGGGTTTGTGGATTTTGTGGACTTTTGGACTTTAGACTTTACTTATATTTTGATCTGTGATTCATATTTTTATGACTTTAGAACTATCATGCATGCATATTATGGGATTTTAATTATTTTTATTATATAATTTGTCTAAATTAATTAAGTTTTTCTTGGTTTTCAAATAAAATAATAACTTGTAAATTTTCTAAATAGTTTTATGGAAATCCACTACGAAGTTATTTATAAAAAATCATTTTTTTATAAACATTATATAAGATCCTTTATTTTAAATAACTTCAAACGATATTACAATTAAATGCCATTTTTCTCTTTTAAAATAAGTATATTTTTACTAAGTATTTTTCAAAGAAGATAAAATTGTTTGGAATTTTACGTTTTCAAATTTGAATCTTTACTTTTCAAATAAACCAATAAATTTGAAAATCATTAATGTAATTTTTGAGATCCGTCCATAACGTCTAGGCTGAGTTTTGGGTGTTACATTTAGTGGTATCAGAGTCTGGTTCAAAACTCGGACTATGTTTTTTTGGGTTTGCATGCATATTTTAAAAGAATATAAAAAAATCCTTTTTCTATTGAATTTAAAGATTTAAAACTTCGAAACTCTGAGACTTTCGAAGCTAATCCAAGATAAGTACTCTTTACTTTAGATCATGAGATTTTGGATAGTATACTCTTAAATACTAAAGATTCTGATAGATAATAATCAAGCAATAACATAGAATTTACTTCTATAAGTTGTCAGATAATTCATAAGACTTAAGCACTATGAATAGTCAAGGGGTTAGAACTTGTGGTGCATGTCGTCGTGCGGCTCAATCAAAGTCATTTACTGCTCGAGTGCCTACATCGGACGTCGATGTCGATGAGAACAAGCCCGTTATGGACAATGTGTGTGATGCATCCAAGGAATTTTTTAATGAGGAGGCAAATCCTAAGCTCGTTGATGGTACGATATCTCAAGCATTGTTGAGGGTTTTACAGCAAGTTACTGGAGGCCTATCTATAACTAGAGGCCGTAAGTCTATTGCTGAGAGGCTTTGATCGAGTGGAGCCGAAGTGTTTAGGGGAGTTACTAGGATGACCCCTACAGTAGCTCAGTACTAGATGGCATCTACCAAGAGGATCTTGGATGATTTGGATTAAACCCCGTAATAGATGCTTAAAGGTACAATGTCTCTTCTGTGAGATGAGGTCTATTATTGGTGGCAGCCTATTATGGAGGGTACCTAGTTAGAGAGGATGACTTGGGAATACTTCCAAACTACTTTCTGTAAGAAGTATGTAGGCTCGAGGTATGTTGAAGGCCGAAGACTTGAGTTCATCGAATTGAATTAAGGAGATAGGACTGTATTTGAGTACGAGGCCAAGTTCTTAAGGTTGAGTTGGTATGCCCGAAGGATGGCAACTTCAGAGTAGGACAAGTGTGTAAGATTTGAGAATGGGTTGCGGTATGATCTCAAGGTCCAAGTTGCTATGCTACAGGAGAGTCTTCGAGACTTTAGTAGACAAGGTAAAGATCCTTGAAGAGGTAAAAGGGGTTGAGCAAGATAGAAAGGATAAGACCAAGACTCTAATGAAAAGGGATTTTGGTTCTAGAAATTCTAATTCAAGTCTAGCTAAGAGGGTTTGTGATGATAGACCTCGGTAGTATCCTATAGCACCTCTAACCCACATCTGTCATCGGATTAAGGTTTCGGAGCATTACCCAAGCAATACAAACATTTAACATCAAAATACAATAATAGTTCATCTCAATCACACCGCTAAGTATTTTATAGCAAACATGTACATTTAGGCCGTAAATTGTGATTTCAAGACCTTAAAAACAACATAAAATCATTTAGGGACTAATTTGAAACAATTCAAAAAGTTTAAGAAAAAGTTGAAAAATGTGAGAAAAAGGGGCACACGGCAGTGTGAAGTGACAGTGTGTGGCCCACGGCCATGTGATAGCCTGTGTCCCAAGTCGTATGCAGTACAATTTTCCTTAAATTGATTCAATTCTAACATCAATTCTTGCCCATCAAGCAATACCATCTATCGGTACTTTCTCATGCCTAAAACACTTTTCTCAATCACCTAAAATATGTTATAAATCATTCAACTTGAACATAACTGATATGTCATCAAAGCTCTAGTTTAACCCTATGCCAACCATGCCAAAATAACCATTCCAAAACATGCCATCAATCCATATACTATCTAGTATGTATGGAGTATGCATAAAGGTTCATTCACCCATATTTGCATCCATTATTTACATGCCAACATTTACATTATTAACCACAACAAACTTGACATAACTCAAGACAAGCAATTCCACTTGAATAACCTTTCAACCCTATTACATGTCATTTATAACCATTAACCAAATAACCATAAATATCAATATGCCGAATAGATAGTGTGACGATACTCCGACAAGATTCCAACCGGATCAACTTTCCAATAATCTACAAGACAAAGGAAACGATAGCATTTAATGCTTAGTAAATTAATATAAGAGAAACTTAGACTTACTAAACATATTAAATAAAACAACCAAACCTACTTTCCTAATGTCATGTGCCAAACTTTCTTTCCTATACATATCACCTATAAGGTTTGTGGATATAACATTACATATAATCCCAAGTAACTCATGGCATATACATGATAAGCATTTAAACTTTATCCATCATCCATCACACATATACCTATGTCCATTACACATTCTTCTCATTGAATTCGTATACTTAAGAGATAATAAGTAACATACCATCTATAAAACATAACATGTATTAAGAAATGGAGTCCATGAATATTTTATCCATAATACGGTAAATTATGATCCATTTTAATTTCGTAAATGCATATTCATCTTTCCATACCATATGAACATTAAGTCTTTATACATGCCTTTCCATTGACCTTTTTCTTACTCGATGAACCTTTTTGAATAACATCGAATACTCGGAATCCCTTTTCATGTAATTGTAATCTTTCCTTTTCAATAGTACGCACACAAGCTGTGAAGTGGGCCTGCTCACACGAGCTGTGGGTGGAGATGGTAGCTACACGATGTTGCTCACACATGATGTGGAGAATCCACAACACATGCTGGATCTCAACCATCAGTAGGACCTCCAGAACCAACACCCAATACATATACTTCCTAATGACATGTCATTTGTATCCTAAGCATTCTCTAGGCTCAACTAGGTCTCTTTTCATATCCTTATTTGTGACCTTCATTCTCATATAACCATTCATGTAATTTACATGCTCATAAATTCATCATTAACTCACTTTAATTATTAAATACAATACAATTAACCATGTTATACATAATAATCCATCCGAAATCCACTTACCTTAATTTTGCTTTCTATTATATCTTTTTTCCAATTCACATTTTTTTACCATAATTCCCTTTTTAAATATTTTATCTAAACCAAAGCACTATGTCATTCAATTTAATTAACATCATATTTTGGTCCATATTACCAAAATATTATGTAATTATCAATCTAATTTACTTATACATAGAAATTATGAATATGACATACAAAATAACATATAATAACTTAATTCTTATACGAACTTACCTTGAGTACATAACAACTTTTGACACGACCTAACCACTATTCTGCTACTTTGACTTTTCCGCAATATGTGTCCATTCGAGTTATTTCTTCATCTAGATAAATATTTTTATTCAATTAACCTCCCATCGAGTTATTTACCAAAAAAAGCCCATTTCCGAAATTATTTATAGAAATGAGCCAAAGTGAAAAATAATTACTAGAATAAGTCGTTTTTACAAAAACACGCCTACATGAATGCCATGTCAGGGGAAATTGCAGAAAAGCACTTTCATGTGGAAGCACTTTTCCTTGAATGGGATAAAAACGCTCCTACGTGGAAGCCTTTTTTCAAATTAGTGTCCACATGGACGCGTTTGTTAGCGTGTTCTTGTCTTAGTCAAGGAAAAAGGCTCCTATGTGGAGGCATTTTTGTCTCATTCAAGAAAAAGTGCTTCCACATGGAGGCATTTTTGTCTCATTCAAGGAAAAGTGCTTCCACGTGGAAGCGCTTTTCTGCAATTTCCCCTGACATGGCATCCACGTAGGCGCGATTTTGTAAAAACGGCCTATTCCAGTAATTATTTTTCACTTTGGCCCATTTTCATAAATAATTTCGGAAATGGGCTTTTTATGGTACATAACCCCATTCCATCAATTAAAATAATCAATTTAACTTATGACCTTTAATAATGAAAATTTACGAAATTACCCTCAAATATTACATTTTATGCAATTTAGTTCTTAAGTCTTAAACTTGCAAATTCATTAAATTTAGCCACTACACATGCTGGTCGAATACTCTAGGGATCTATTACAGCCCATTTTTATCATGCTTTTACAAAAATTTCATGATTTTTATTATTTAAACAATTTAATCACTAAACATTAAAATTATTAAAATTCACTTAACAAAAAGCTTAAATTAAACCATCACCTACATGAATACATCAACTAAGAGCAAAATATACTTTAATCATTCATGACAAGTCTCTAATCTTTTAACATTTTTGCAAATCAACCCCCAAATTAACTAGATTAAGGTTAAACGATTACAAAAACATAAAAATCATGAAAAACAAACCTCAAAATCCCACATATGCATGGCAAGGAGCTTGGCCGAACTCCATGGTTCTAAAGATGGTGTATTTTCGGCTTGAAATATGAACATAAAGACAAGAACATGTTTTGCTTTTTTTTATTTATTACCTTTTACCTAATACATACTTTATTATAATAAAATATACCATATATTAACAAAATTTTGCCACCAACCTCCACTAACTATAAATATGGTATAATTACTATTTAAAGTCCACCCACTCACCTTTTTTATAGCTATTTGATGCATTTAACTAATAGGATCTAACTTTTGTAACTTTCATGATTTAGTCCTTTTCAATTAATTAACCATCCATATGTTAAAATTTCTTAACCAAAATTCAATATGACCTTAATAACACTCCGTAAATATTTAATAAAATATTTATGAGCTCGGTTTATAGAAATGAGGTCCCGATACCTCAATTTTTAAAACCACTAGACTTTAAGGATTTACCACATAAATTTAATTACTCATTCAAATAGCATAAATTGTAAATTCAAAATTTATTTTAATATTATATTTGACTCGTAAATATTAAGTAATAATATTTACGGACTTACTCTTCGGATTTGTGGCCTCAAAACCACTGTTTTCAACACCATTGAAAACGAACTGTTACATATCCTATTGATGCAGGTGATAGAAATCAGATTTGCGAATGTGCTCACTGTGGGAAGTCCCATAGTGGAGAGTGTTGGATGAATAAGGGAGCGTGTTTTAGGTGTGGATCCATGGAACATCAGATTAAGGAATGTCCACTGATGAGGGGTCAAAGACAAGCACCACAACCCCAACATAATCAAAATCAAAGGGGGCGTGGTAATAATAGAAATGGTAATGCTGGGCAGAGGATAGCCGATTAGGGTACGAATCACACTGATGCTAGACATCCCACCTTGGTTTATGCAATGAGGCGTAGAGAGGACCGTGATGTAGCTGATGTCATCGCATGTACTTTTATAATAAACTATGTACAGTATTTTGCTTTTGTAGATGTAGGATCAATTCATTCATACGTTGCATGCTCTATGTTTGATAAATTAGGGATTTTAGAGAAAAACACTACTAGTGTGTAATTGTACTTAGTCCCCTAGGACAATCTGTGTATGTAAATAAAATCTTTAGGAGATGTCCTTTAGAAATTCAAGAATAGTTGTTTCCAACCATCTTGATGGAGCTGCCTTTCAGAGAATTCGATCTTATTTTGGGCATGGATTGGTTGAAGGAGTATCAAGTTAGCTTAGATTGTTATACGAAGTGGGTTACTTTGATGACTTCAACAGGGAAAGAGATAGTTATGATCGGTGAGCACCGAGATTACTTGTCCAATGTGATCTTTGATTGGTGGCCAAGAAAAAGGTTTATAAAGGATGCAATGCTTACTTGGCATACATTTTGGATACGAAAGCTGATGGGTTAGTGTTAAAGAACATTATGTAGTGAGGGAGTTTCCTGACGTCTTTCCGGAGGAGTTGCCTAGTTTGCCCCCAAAATGCGAGGTTGATTTTGGGATGGATTTGCTTCCTGGGATAGCTCCAGTGTCCATTGCTCCCTATCGCATGGCACTTAAGGAGCTTAAGGAGCTAAAGGCTTAATTGTAAGAGTTGTTAGACAGTAGTTTTATAAAGTCAAATGTGTCACCTTAGAGAGCTTTAATTCTATTCATGAAGAAGGATGGATCGATGAGGCTCTATATTAACTACTGAAAATTAAATAAGTTGACTGTGAAGAGCAAGTATCCTTTATCGAGGATCGATGACCTTTTTGATTAATTTCAAGGTGCCACGATTTTCTCCAAGATTTATCTAAGGTCGAGGTATTATCAATTGAAAGTGAAAGAAGCACCAATGGGAACATGTATGGGTCGGTCACTTAGAGACATAGAAATGGCAGTTGCCACTAGGACTACAATTGTGGTAGGAGAAGACAACCACCGATTGACATCTTCTACGGTTACGTGGCTTGACAAAGCTCCTGGTATTACATGGACTGTAACGCTTAAATTTTTTTAAACCTATCCATGTAAGTTATAACATTGAATCTGTCTTTGTCATTGTGGTTTTATGTTCTGTCGATTATCTAAGGTTGGGGGTTCAAGTCGTGCATTTTGAAAGGCTTCGATTTCTTTTTTCGAACCTCGAACTCTGAGCTTGTGTCTTAAATAGATTTTTTTGCACTTTGATTTCAACGATGAGCCTAGTGGTTCAATGGTCATGTATATCTATCTGCCTTCTAGTCGCATGTTCGAATCTCGATGCGTGCATGTGGGTGCATTTATTTTTTTGCACTTTTCTGTTAAATTGAATTTAAGTCAATTAAATGGTTTCTCCTTCGTTAGTTATGGTTCTCTCTTTTCCTTTTTATTTTCTTTTTTGTTAGTTGTTTATGGTACCATTAAGGAATTTGTACAAATTTTTAGCTTTTTCTATTAAATCATTCCGAAATACCGTTACGAAACGACTGTCTGTTCCATTATTGTAACCGAAAGGAGGAATTGTAAGTTTTACTATGAAATTTCTTAATATTGTCTTTTCGTTTGGTTGAGTTGGTTAATTGGGAAAGAATCGTTGAATTCGTTGGTTTAAGTATGAATTTTGTTTCCTTTAGGCATGGATCGTAACGATAGTTCTCCGTAGCACCGTAATTCAAGATTGTGATGCTGTGCTAAGGTAAAATCATTCTTAGATGGTTAGAGATGAGTTTGTAGTTGTGATTGTTGCTTTGTCAAAAGTGGTTGCAATTGTTATTGATTTGGGTTACCGGTTTACAGTTTAGGCTTCGAAATTTGCAGGAACGCTACGTAACAACTTCATGTAAGGTAGGGTGTCAAAACCCTTTAATTCTCTGTTGTTTTTCTGTATTCTTACCCAAAAATCACCCCTGTTCGAAGCTACACAGGCATGTGGTAGACCGTGTGTGTATACTGTTTTAGGGCACACGAGATGGCCACACAGGCGTGTGTCAGACCGTTTGTGCATACTGTTTTGTGATGCAAGGTACAGGGGACACACGGGCTGGGAACACGAATGTGTGCTTGTGTGTGTATACTATTTTGTGTCACATGGGCTGGGCACATGGTCGTGTGCCAAGCCGTGTGAATATACTGTTTTACAAATTCAGGTACAGTGGTCACATGGGTGATCGCGCTATGAACGTCACAACAATTGTGCAAGCGAATACTTGTCAGTGCAAGTATAGTTGATAGGTGTAAGCTATCAGATATCGATCCCACAGAGATGGCTGTCCATGTTTAATTTTGTCGAAGCAAAAGAAGTTAAAATAAAAATAATTGTCAGGAATAATGTCAGTGCAATTAAGTCAAAGACTGCATAATAAAAGAGTTAAAATTGTCAGCACAAATATTGTTTAGCTGTAATATAAAATGTCAGAATAATTTAATAGAAAATGAAATGAATGTTGAAGATATTTTGTTGATGCAAATTAAGAAAATTTAAGAAGTAAAACAATGATAAGAAGATTGGGGGATCCTTGACTTGATAAGTTGGCAAACACTAAATGTGACTACAATATAATTGGTAGATAAATTGTTGACACAATCGAGATTAATGAGATCTAACTACTTTCAACTTCCTTTCTTATCAAAAACTCAAAACACTCACATTAACCACACCTTCCAGTGTTGGTAATGCTTTGCATTTGAGAACAAGTGGCCAGAATTCCTTCGTGCCTTAAGCAACTTTCATTGTCTTGCTTGTTAATTTAACTTGTCACTGCACCTTCCAGTGATTGTGACTGCAATTGCACTTCTGTGGTCAGAACAATTAAATCCAAAGATAAATAGTTAAGAAGATTGAGCAGAAATCAAAATAGATCTAACATTAAGAGGTACTTCCATACACAATTAAAGTCATCAAAATTTATCAACGTTTAAGAGGAAATAAAGAACAAGTTGAAGCATTCTATTCCTAGCCTACTAGAACTCTTCCATAACTACTCCTCTTGCGTCGTACTTAGAACACTCCTCCTCAGAAGTTGATGTTGCCTTCTCGTCGTATCAGTTCACCCTCCTAGGGTTTAAGCTTCCATGGCAACTTCCTTAAGAAAAATCAGAAATGGAATTAATTTGTCATGAGCTTGATTCCCCTTTTCTCTTCTCTCTCCTCAGTATTTATCTTCACTGGCCAGTACATGTATCCTTCTTTTCCTAGATATAACTTCCTCACAGCTGTACACTCACACAAATCTTGGTGTATGCATTAAGTAATTGCAGGTTGTCGTGACATTTCTGGATGCAAATTAAGACTTTAATTTGCTGCGACAACTTTGACATTCTCATGTGTTGGTATTTCTGGATATTCTAACACAAAAAAATCCCTGATGAAATCTGGAAGTGCTAATGCGGTGTCATATTTGGGTACAATTCTGGATCAAACTTGTGGCGACAGCTTTGAACACTTTCCTTCTTTGATCTTTTAAGATGAATCCCTATGCTGACATCTTTAGACACAATACTGATACTAAATATAGCGGCATTAGTAGCATAAGTGGGATAAAATGAAAGAAAATTAGACCACACATCACCGACTTAGAAAATTCAATTACTAACTACAAAATGCTAAAAATGTATGCTAAGCATAATACAAAGGGAACAATTTATACTCTAATCACACCCTCAAACTTGAGTTTTTACTTGTCCTCAAGTAAACAAAAGCTAGCAAAGTCATATCAAAATTCTTTTCAAAGCACTCATCATTCTAGCAACTTAAATTCTCTAGGATCCTAATGTATAAATTACGTTCATATGATAGAAAATTGAGCCGACAATTTATAGGTATGAATAATCAAAACCTTAACTTCACTAATGCTAGCATCATGCTTTAAATATTAAATTCTCTTAACCAATACAACATTTTTTATGATATACATATACATATATATTTTCTTTTTCTTTTCTTTCTTTCTTTCTGTTTTTATGCGACTGAGAGATATCATTGCATTACTATACCTTTGTTCTTGGGCAGTAATGATGGGGTGCAACAAACCCGCAGGAAGTATGTAATTGCACCGACACACACTCTTGCAGTGACAGCCTTGAGCTAGATAATTTTTCTAACACTTGCATTGGAGTGTTCCTCCTTGATAAGTCACAATGTGTAACACTCAAAACTTGAAACCGTCACCGGTTAGGGTCTCATAGTATTACCATATAATAATAAATCATATTAATCCATTTCATACAAACATTCTAATTTCATTACCTCATCTCTATTACATATAAAGCATTCAATAAGCAAATAATATACTCCAATTTAAAACATACACATCACGTTTTAATGCTTGCCATAATCTTGCTTCTCAATTTACCAACTCAATATGTATATACATCATATCCAAAATAAGTTCACATCAAAACAACTATATTTTATCAACCATTCACATGTTTACATTTTCTACAAGACTTTTAAGCGTAATTTAGTCCTAGATACATGCCAAAATAACCAAAAAGTGACCTCACTGACTTGGACTTCGGGATTTCTACTTTGATGCTGAGTTTTAGTCTACTATCAAAATAACCAAAAAGTTTAAGTTACTTTCCGTTGATTGAGTCGATCACTCACCAACTTTCTCCTTTCCTCGATTACCCGTCGTTCTACTCGTTTCTTGATCATGCAAGGGTTTAGCTTAACCAAACTTCCTTCCTCTCCAATGGAGATTTCGGAAACTAAGAAGAAGAAGGGAAATAAAAATAAACAAAATAATCCCTTCCCTTTTTGTTTTCCATTACTACTAACTAAATTAGTTTTTTTACCATTGTACCATTTCTTTTCCATTATAAAAATCACCATAACGCTTACTCATTAAAATCCACTATCTTGTTTATGGTTTTTTTTTTTTTTTTCACACTTTGACTATATTCCTCCTTCTTTTCAACCTTTTTATTATAAACAACTCACTTTTCATTTCATTCTATTTAGTCCATCTTTTTCATAAATAGTAAGCTAATTAATTCAATTCATTAAGATAAAATTTTATTTTATCTTATTCCCACAAAATAACATACTTATCTATTAACTCATTAACTCTAATCAGAAAT
Organism: Gossypioides kirkii; assembly: GCA_005610355.1. NCBI lineage: Eukaryota > Viridiplantae > Streptophyta > Magnoliopsida > Malvales > Malvaceae > Gossypioides > Gossypioides kirkii. The sequence goes on along the minus strand of CP032247.1, from coordinate 38,266,749 downwards.
TTAAAACTCTTCGAGCCTTAGTTCCGACATTAGTAATTACGGGTCGTTACAATTCTTCCCTCCTAATAAATTTTCATCCTCAAAAATTCTTACCAGAGAAAAGGTGAGGATATTACGATTTCATCGTTTCATCAGACTCCCACGTGGCTTCCTCGACGTTATGACTACGCCAGAGAACCTTCATCACTAAAGGAACTTGTTTATTACGTAGCTTTTTCACTTCACGAGCTAGAATTTCAACCGGTTCTTCCTCATAAGATAAGTCAGGTTGAATTTCCACTTCTCAAGTCAGCATATGATTTTTGTCTATCTGATGCTGCCTTTAATCTTTCCCGAATCACCTTTACCATATCTTTTATTTCTTGAATCAAATCTGTACCCACAATCTTCTTCTTATTTAACTCAGACCAACAAACTGCTGTTCAGCATCGACGGCTGTACAATGCTTCGTATGGAGCCATCTGTATACTTGCTTGGAAACTATTCTTATAGACGAATTTCACCAATGGTAGGTATTGTTCCCAACCTGTCTCAAAGTCAATTACGCGGGCTCTAAGCATATCTTCCAAAACTTGTATGACACGCTCCGATTGTCCATCCATTTGCGGGTGAAAAGTTGTACTGAAATAGAGCTTTGTGCCAAGGGATTCATGAAGTTGTTTCCAAAACCTCGAAGTAAATCAAGGGTCTCTATTAGATACAATTGAGTTAGGTGCACCATGTAATCCGAAGATTTCATGACCATATGTTTCTGCTAATTTCTGAAGTGACCAATCCATTCTAATTGCATTGAAATGTGATGACTTCGTGAATCAATCCAAAATCACCCATATCGCATTTCTTTTACTCGGAGACAAACATAATCCTGTTACAAAGTCTATAGTAATTCGTTCCCATTTCCATTCAGGGATAGAAATGGGTTGCAATAAACCTGTAAGAACTTGATGCTCTGCTTTTACTTTCTGACACGTAAGACATTTACCCACAAATTTAACGATTTCTCTTTTCATTCCAGGCCACCAATACAATTCCCGTAAGTCACGATACATTTTCGTTCCACCTGGGTGCATAGCAAAAGAGCTATCATGTGCTTCTCGAAGTATTACTTCTTTTAATTCTGTATCTTGCGGAATACAAAGTCAATTCTGAAATCTCAAACAATCAAGCTCATCAACGCAAAAATCCTGGATCAAACCACCTGATATTCTCTCTCAAATCTTCATAAATCTTTCATCATTTAATTGAGTGACTTTATTTTGATTAAACAACACCTGTTTAACTACAAGTTCACCTAATAAACTACCATCATCCCTTAAACTAAGTCGGACAAACATTGCTCGCAACTCACAGGCTGCCTTTCTACTTAACGCGTCGGCTACAATGTTTGCTTTACCGGGGTGATAATCAATGACGCAATCATAATCTTTCAAAAGTTCTACCCAACGTAGTTGTCTCAAATTCAGCTCCTTTTGAGTTAACAAATATTTAAGACTCTTATGGTTTGTGAATAAATGACATTTTTCATCGTATAAGTAATTTCGTCTCCAAATATTTAGAGTAAAAATCACAGCGGCAAGCTCCAAATCATGAGTTGGATAATTGCGTTCATGCGTTTTTAGTTGTCATGACGCATATGTAATTACTTTCCCTTCTTACATCAACATATAGCCCAAACCATTTAACGATGCATCACCGTAAATTATAAATTCTTTTCCCGATTCAGGTAGTCCTAACATCGGTGCTTCAGTCAACAATCGATTTAATTCCTCAAAGCTCTCTTGGAATTTCTCACTCCAAATAAATAGTACATTTTTTTGGAGAAGCTTCGTCATTGGCATAACTATTTTTGAAAATTCATTTATGAAACGACGATAATAACCAGCTAAGCCAATAAAATTACGGACTTCTGACACATTCCTTAGTGCTTTCCACTGAACAATCGCTTCAATCTTTTTCAGATCTACTTGAATCCCTTCGGCTAAAATCACATGCCTTAAAAATACACTTCTGATATCCAAAATTCGCATTTCCTGAGTTTCCCATACAATTGCTTCTCTCGAAGTACTTGCAAAAATATTCGTAAATGTTGCTCATGTTCAATTTTTGATTTTGAATAAATCAAAATATCGTCAATAAAGACAACTACGAATTGATCAAGGTACGGTTGGAAAATACGATTCATTAAATCCAGAAAGCTACTGGAGCATTCGTCAATCCAAAGGGCATTACTAGAAATTCATAATGTCCATAATGTGTTCGGAAGGTCGTTTTTGGAACATCACTATCTTTTACTTTCAACTGATAATATCCTGATCTCAAATCGATCTTAGAAAATACAAAGGCTCCCTTAAGTTGATCAAACAGGTCATCGATACATGGAAGAGGGTATCGATTCTTAATTGTCAACTTATTTAGCTGACGATAATCTATGCAAAGTCACATTGTCTCGTCTTTCTTTTTAACGAAAAGCACCGGAGCTCCCCAAGGTGATATACTCGATCGTATAAACCCACGCTCTAATAAATCTTGCAGTTGTACTTTCAATTCTTTTAATTCTATAGGTGCCATCTGATATGGAGCTATCGACACCGCAGCTGTACCCGAAAACAATTCAATTGCAAATTCGACTTCCCTTGTAGGTGGTAATCCAAGCAATTATTTGAGAAATACATCAGGAAACTCGCTAACCATTCAAATGTTACTCAATTCAACTTTTCCGGTCTCAAAGTTTATGACATAAGCTATAAAAGCTTTGCATCCTCTTTTCATCAACTTTTCTACTGTAATTGTCGAAATCATTCAAGTAGTTCCTCTCGTTCTAACCCCATTCACTTCGATAACCCTTCCATTCAATTCTTAAATTATAAACTTCTAGTACAACAATCGAAAATTACCCCATGTTCAGTTAACCAATTCATGCCCAAAATAACACCAAAGTCACCAAAGGGCATGATTAACAAATCAATCAGAAACAGTGTGTTTTGAATTTCTAACGGACTGTGCTTGCAAACTCGATCTACTAACACAGTTTGTCCTAAAGGACTTGATACCAACTTAGCTACTTTAGAAGTTTTAGAATTCATACACCCCGACTTAATTATATCAAAATTGACATATGAATGAGAAGAACCAGGATCTATTAAAGTATATACAGGCATGGAATATAGTAGAAAAATACCTGCTACTACATCGGTAGAATCACCTTCATCTCTCGTTCTAACAACATAGGCACGAGCTGGTGCCCTGGCTTCCGACTGACGAGTAACTATTTCATTTCCCTTTTTAGATCCTCCCCTCACACCTGATTCCCTTCTACTCGGTCCTCGACCTCGAATGGCTGAAGTGGCTCTCTGAGTAATCTCTAGTACATCACCATCATTCTTCAGACATTCCCGAGCAAAATGTTCTAGTGATCCACATTTGAAGCAGCCCTTAGTAAATTTCCAACACCTTCCCCAATGTCGTCTACCACAGTGCTCGTAACTCGGCATCTCAGAGGTTTTATTTAGCCCTCTAACACTCCCCACTGAAATTTCAGGTTGACTTTCCCTCATTCTATTTACCGTTATGGATTTAGCAACTGACTTTCCATAATCTCGAGATTCTTTATTCCTTTTTGTTTTGGAAAATGAATTAGGATTTCCAAATCGTTTCCTCGTCATCTGAGAAGGTTCCAATTTCTTACTCACTTCTAATGATTGCTCTAACATTTTAGCTCGTTCTGTCAAATCTACAAATTCTTTAATTCTCAAAGCCACTAGTTGAGTTATGATTTCATCACGCATACATCGAAGAAATCGCTTACAGCTTTCCTCTTCTGTAGGAATCAATTCCTTAGCATAATTGCTAAGTCGCGAATATTCTCGTTCATAGTCTACCACAAATAAGTGGCCTTGCCTTAGCATTAGAAATTCTTGTTTTTTGTCCTCCAAATACAGTTCCCCAATATATTTCTTTTGAAATTTTGTTTGGAAGAATTTCCAATCAGCTCTCTCCTTGGAAATGTGTCGAGTAGTTATCTGCCACCACGTGTATGCTTCACCTTGAAGTAATGACACTACGCATATGACACTTTCTCGAGGAGTGCATTCAAGTTGTTGTAAAATTCTTATAGTAGATTCCAACCACATTTTCACCGTCGACGGATCCACTCCTTTTAACCCCACAAACTCGGTAGCACCGGATCTCATTTTGCCATCATGGTTGGTTCTACAGTAGGTACCACACCAGCTACTCGTTGTAAGGCTTTCGCAATCGTACATAGTATATTCATGTCAGTCTGCCCTTCATTATGGCCTCTATTATCACTAGCTTGCTGTGCACTATCAGATTGTACACTAGGAGTGAATGATTCAGTTATATCTAACTCTTCCGTAGATTCATCATCCATATTCTCCTGACTCACAATGTCATTGGATTCATTTGACATCCTTTAATTTTAAACAAAACAAATTTCATCAGCATTCAAATCCTGACTCACTTTGACTCAACTTTGGCATGTACCTCTAGACTCTTTATCGAGCCCAATTTAGTTCAAGAATTGGCTAAACTCGAAAGCTTTAATACCATTAATTATAATACCCAAAACCCAAAATCGTCGCCGGTTGGGGTCTCAGAGTATTACCATATAATAATAAATCATTAATCCATTTCATACAAACATTCTAATTTCATTACCTCATCTCTATTACATATAAAGCATTCAATAAGCAAATAATATACTCTAATTTAAAACATACACATCATGAACCACTCACACTTCTGTTTGTCAATAATAACCAACCTAGAAGCATATCAGACCAACCTTGAAAACTCAATCTCATAATCATTGATGGGCATGTCGTTCTGCCTCAAATTCATGAAGTTGTCACGACATTTCACAAGGAATTCCTCTCCCACATTACTGTCCTGAAAGGTCTCTCAAAAATACTCCCACGTTATCTGACTAGTAGGAACAGACTCCTCTAGACTCCCACCAATTTTGTGCTTCACCTCGTAGTAGTGAAACAACGACCCTCAACTTTTGATTGGTAGGATAATTCATCTCAACAAATAACTGCTGTAAGTCTTTCAATCAGTACTCAACAATCAACGGATCTATTCCAGTCTTACCCTTAAAAATCCTCATCCCAATAGCTAGAATATCAGTAGATATGGGGCCCCTCGGACCCTCTCACTATCTCCCAATTGTACCACAGAGAAGACGTAACAACTCTCGATTCACAATAGCACTGTCCAGATCCATTGTCTCATTATCCTTAGTGTCAAGCAGGTCATCACCACGAGTTTGTTGAGTAGGTGGGTCTCCACCTCCAGTTTGTTGGTCCTCAATGCTAGTGGGCAGCTCATCCTCCTCAGCATGAGGCAACTCATTCAGATTCTCCTCTGGTTCAACAAGGGGCGTAAGATCACTAGCAGCCCTAGTAGTACGGCCTCAGTCTCGACCTCAGCCACGACTAGTCGTGAGTCTAGAACTCTTACGTGGTAGTATAGTAAGTAAGTTTTGGTACTAGAGTCTCGGATTAAACTCAACTTAAAATTTCAAATCAATAAGATAATTTATAAGATAATAAATTTATTAAAAACCCTATTTACCCTAAAACTTTTAAAAAATTTTGAAAAAGAATATCGTGAGAGTTTGAAGGTTAAACTTAGCTCTGATACCACTAAATATAACCCTTTATATTCGACCTAGAAGATAAGGTTGGATCTAAAGGCCCTCAAAAAAACCTTTTGAAATATAAATGCATAATAATTTACAATAAAGTAATCCTTAAAAATAAATCCACTTCTAGTTTTATGATGAAACTCAAAGTAATAAATTCAAACACAATAATATTTATCTAAAAGCTAAAAAATAATCTGAATCAAATATATAATAACGAGTAAAAAGTAAATCCAAAATATCAAAACCATAAATTTAAACTTAGATCCCAATCTCAAATATTATGAAAAACAAGATAGTTTGAAAACCCCAAAATAGTATTTACTGAAAATATATAAGTAAAATCGAGAGATCCTCCGAATACCAAGTTACCAAGTCAAAATAAATCTGTAAGAGAAAATAAGGGGAAATGACCTAAAGAGCCCAGTGTGTCTCATAAGTGCATACGTCCACAAGCACAATATCACAGTAATTTCACGAAGCATTTTAAGTAACCACACACCATGTTACAATTCGATGCAATAAAATCACAAGCATAATGCAATGCACCCAATCTCCAACACACCAACACAGTGTTTTGTAAAAAGAACAAAGTGGAGAGGTTCCCCAAAACCCCTCCCCATCCAATCGTCACCAGTCGTAGTGGTTTTATTATTAATCATTTGAAGGGGTGATAACCACGTCTTCCATCGTACAACCCAACCCATGAACACACAATGACGTGATGTCACAATTGTAACACCCAAAACTCAAAAATCGTCATAGGTTAGGGTTTCAGTGTCATACTTATTCATTTATCCCTGTTCATCTTTAACATCATGTCATTAAATCTTATTTTTATTTAAGGAAATTTCACTCCACACATCATATGTCGTCATTTAATTATAAACACAATTCAACAAGGGAAAAAGTATCCTTTCCAATTCTACCGATACAAGTCAGTAAGTAGTTCAAGAATAGTGTAGACCTCTACTGATACAAGTGACAATTCTACCGATACAAGTCTTAATTCTACCGATACTAAAAACTCCAAAGAGCTAAAAACCTCACCCTACAACTTCTACCAATACAAGTACACAAACTACCGATACTTCTAAACACATAATTACCGATACTTGCTAATCAACTACTGATACAACCCAAGTCAGTGAGCAACCTCTCTTCTACCTTGTACTTCAACTGATAGTGGGTTCTATCAAAACAAGTATGCAGAATCTCAAGAATCATACCAAAGCACAAGTTTATCAACTCAAATCATTCACAACTCCACTTATGTATTAAGCTATCACAAAATACAAAGTTTCTAAGTCATAACATAGTACCTTTAAGTCTATAATCTATCTTGCACAGGCATACATGCCATAAGACCAAATGATATGATTACCATCAAACAACTCCGGGATAGTGTGATGCTCCAAGATGATTCAATCTCCGAACAACAAAATAGAATCTACAAAACAACAACAATTTCCACAAGTAAACATTTTAAAGCTTAGTAAGTTCATAAAGTTAAGTAGATTTACCAAAATTCAAGAGTTGTAAAATCTAATCAACTAAATTGAGTAGGCTGTATACATCCGTGGTAGGTTTCAATTAGTCAAAGCTACTCACGATGACACAGAGTCATCGAACCTCTAATCCATGATGGGATTCATTTCGTTTAATACTCACGATGACACATAGTCATCGAACCTTATAATCTGTAAAGGATTCGTATACTCACAATGACACGTAGTCATCGGACCTCATATTCCGTAAAGGATTCATATACTAATGATGACACATAGTCATCGGACCTCATAATCCGTAAAGGATTCATATACTCACGATGACACGTAGTCATCAGACCTCATAATCCATAAAGGATTCATATACTCACGATGACACGTAGTCATCGAACCTCATAATCCGTAAATGATTCATATACTGACGATGACACGTAGTCATCAGACCTCATAATTCATAAAGAATTCATATACTCACAATGACACGTAATCATCGGACCCTTTTTCACTTACGGCTCAAAGCCCGTTAGCCTTTCCTTTACTTTGTTCTCGTCTTCCACCCTTCTGATCATCGTTTTGACTCACAACAATCGTTTATAATACAAGAATATGCAATTTAAATTGAAATTTAACAATACAAACTTATCGGATTAACTTGCAATTATGATTAGACTTCAGGGACTATTCTGCTAATTTTCCTTTTCTGCGATCTGAAGTACAATCGTAGTCTACATCCATAAATCATCCAATTTCTCACATTAAATTACTCAATCAGATCATTTAATACAATTTGGTCCTTTTTGGAAAAATTACAATTTTACCCCTAATGTTTACTTTTATTCAATTTAGTCCTTAAGCATAAAACATGCAAACTAACCATTCCCTTTCTAAACCCTTAATTGCCAAATGTTCCAAGCCTTCACACAAGTCCTTACATTTCATTTATTTCACACCAAGTACATAAAATTTCATCATTTTAACATTTTAGTTCTTAAACCTTAATTTCATCAAAAATCATTTCACAAAAATATCAAACCCAATCATCAAGCATAAAAATCCATAAAAAACTTTCAAGAACAAGCATATTCAACAATGGTAAGATTTATAACATTTGACAGATTCACAAATTGGTCCTTAGTTAAGCTAAATTAAGCTAATACGGACTAAAAAACATAAAAATTACTAAAAAACACCGGGATTGTCCTATTCGACAAATCCAAAGATTCTAGTTGCCAATTCTGTCTCAGCTCACAATTATTAACCTCTTTTTTATTGATACATTCAGCTAGGATTTCATCGGTGGATGTCGCCACATCCTCATCTAACACTGTTGAACTTCTTGCATTGAATTCTTCCATATTGATTTCGTCCAACACGTCAATGTGATGACATTGCTCTTTAGTTCTGGACGGGGATGCCTCAAACACATTGAAGGTCACATGCTTATCATTATGTCGCATGATAAGTTCTCCTTTGAACACATCAATAAGTGTGCATCCTTTTGCTAGAAATGGTCGCCCTAAGATAATGGGCACCTCCTTATCTTCTTCTCAATCTAGGATTATGAAATCAATAGGGAACACGAGCTTATCAACTTGGACAAGGACATCTTTAATTTGGCCTTCAAGTTGTTCTAAGGATCTGTCCACAAGTTGTAATGTTACCGTAGTGGGCTTCATCGATCCTATTCCTAACTTCTTGAAAGTAGATAAAGGCATAAGGTTAATACTTGCTCCCAAATCACATAAAGCTTTACCTATATAATGATTCTTATTGGAGCATGGGATTGTGAAGCTGTTAGGGTCTTTCATCTTGGTTGACAACTTATTTGTAAGCATAGCGCTGCACCCCTCCGTGAGCATAATTGTCTCGATTTCGGACAATTTCTTCTTCTTTGACAACAGCTCCTTCATAAATTTCCCATAGTTGGGTATCTGCACAAGAGCATCGACAAGAGATATATTAATGTGTAATTGTTTCAAAGTAGAAATAAACTTTTGATACTCTTTATCATGGACTTTCTTTTCAAATCTTTGCGGAAATGGCAAAGGTATTGTAACATTGGGTTGTTGTGGAAAACTTGGTGGTGTCGATATTGGCAATTGTGTCGATAACTTTGCTGGGCAAACTGTAGGCATAGATGACACTACAGTTGGTTCTTCTTCATTTACTTTTGCTTGGCTTCCTTCAGCTGCATCCTCTTCTTGTTGCTGTGGTTCAGATGCGTCGACATGGTCCTGATTAGAACTGCTTGGTTCAACCGTCTGCTTCCCACTCTTCAGTGTGATTGCCTTGCAATGCTCCTTCCCCCTCTGCGTTGGATTCTCAATATCACTAAGCAGAGTACCCAGTGATCTTGCACTCAAATTAGAAGCCAACTGTCCTAACTGGGCTTCCAACGCTCGAATAGAAGAGGAATTTCCTTGCACTATTACTTCAGTTCTCATGATATGCTCGTGCATTAATGCCTCAAGAGCAGCCATAGGATTTGACTTAGGTTGAGAAAATTACTGCTGTTGATGCTGTCCTTGCATATGTGGCAGCACAGACTTTTGTGGTTGCATTTGGCTATGTGCCTACATTTGTTTAGAACGAGAATTTACTTGAGAATTCTGATTATAATTCTGCTATTGGTTGCTAATGCAACTCCCTTGTCTATAACCCCCTTGATTTGAGGAATTTCTATATCTGAATGTGGAAGCATTTTGATTCCCCCAAGGTTGTTGAGCTCGGTTGTTGTATGAGTTACCAAACGAATTTCCTCGAATGTTGTTGACATAGAATGCATTTTTTGCATGTTGTGGGTAGTCCTCATAACTATGATTGTCGCCGCAAATTTCACAAGAAAATGTCAGCGTATCCAATTGCTGGGCCACTTGAATAGGAGAAACGTCACTTGTCCCCTTCTTATTCTTTATGATATTGGCCAACGAGGATACCTGCGCACTCAAAGCCGTAATGGCATCTAACTTAAGAACTCTAGGGTTAGTCTTTATCTGTGTAGAATAAGAGATTGGATATTGATAGTCATTCTGAGCAATCCTCCCTAGAATTCTTATAGCTTCATTGTAGGTACAATCCAACAATGGACCATTAGCATATGCGTCTACAAGATTCATTGTCTGAGCATTCAAACCATTGTAGAAGATCTTTATTTGGGTCTCTTGCTGAATACCATGCATTGGGCAGCGTTAAAGCAATGTCTTGTAACACTCCCAGGTTATATGTAAGTTCTCATCATCCAACTGATGATAGGCTGTAATATCATTCCACAACCTTGCGTTCATTGTCGACGGATTGAAATGCAAAACAAACTGCGTTGCTAGCGCATTCCAAGATGTAATGGATCCAGTCGGCAATCCCAAGAACCATGTTCTTGCTTTACCCTGTAATGAATAAGGAAATAATTGCATTTTTAAGGTATCATCAGGGACACCATGTTGACTAAAGGATGCACAAATAAGCAGAAATGATTTTAAGTGTTCTCTTGTGTCTTCATGAGGCAAACCAGAATATTGCCCATTTGAATTGAGCATCTGAAACATCACCGGTTTCAACTTAAAATTACCAGCTTGAATAGCTGGTCTGACAACCCCTGCTTGCAAATCATCAAGGATAGGAACAATAAAATCTCGGATTGTCCTATTTTGCACTTGTTCTTCTTGTGGAGGCGATGATGGTAAATTATTTATTTGTGGTAGCACTAAAGGAACTCCATCTTGTGGCAGCACTGGTGGTAAGTTGTTTCTATTTCCAGCCATTTTCCTTTGTTCTTGTCTTTTCCTCCTAAGTGTTCTCTCAAGTTCTAGATCAAAGCTTGCAATATCCTTAGGATTTCTCCTTGTGGACATGCAACTTCTAAAGAAATAAGAGGAAAACAACAAAAGAAAATTAAACGGATTAGTACAAACAAAAAGTTAAGTAAGAAATAATTGCTACTACAATAGTAAACATCAAACAAATGCCAATTCCTTGGCAACATCGCCAAAACTTGATCGCGTTTGTAACATCACAACGATTGTGCAAGCGAACACACGTCGATGCAGGTATAGTTGATAGAACAATTCTATCGGATATCAATCCCACGAGGAATGGGTTCTTGATGTTTAAATGTCGAAGCAACTAAAGCTAGGAGTAGAGAAAATGTGACTGAAGATGTCAGCGCAATTATGTCATATCTGCACACTAAAATGATTAATACTATCAATGCAATTAGAGTTAAATGTCAGAACAACTGAAAGTAAATCAAAGTGTGTTGAATGTTGAGTGTTGGATATTTAAATGCAGAAAATGTAAATGTGATCAAGTGAAAAGGATTGGAGTGGATCACTGATTTTACTAAGTTACAACGCTGGATGCGCCGACAAGGTATTGTATAGATGAATTGTCACAACAATGACGCTCCAATGAATTCTTAACAATAATGGTCCTTCATTTACTTGAGACTCAAGTACCCACAATCACCCCACCTCTCGGTGTGAGCTACTTTGTGCACTCAAGAACAAGTGACTAGAATCTCTTCTAATCTTAAGCAACTCTCGTTGTCTTGCTTGTTAACCTAACTTGTCACCACATCTCTCGATGTCGGTAGACTATAAAACCACTCTCGTGTTTGATATGGTTAGATCCAAGAATAAACAGATAAAAAGCATTAAATAAGAATCAAAGTAATCTAACAATGAAAGATACTCTCGTATTCATTCAAATGTCATTAAAATCCATCAGTATAAGAGAGGGATTAACGAATACAATGGAAGCTTACTATCTCTAGACTATTAGGACTATTCCTTAATCCCTCCTTTTGTGTTACATATAGCACTCCTCGTCAGAAGTGGTTGCTCCTTTGCTCCATTAGCTCACCATTCCAACTTAAATCTCCAAAACACAAAGTAATTACAGAATTTAATTCCTCTACCTCTTGATGATTTCTTCCATCTTCATTCCTCTATTTATAGCCTTCAAAAGTTACAGATTTCAACCTCCCATTCTCAAATCCAGATCTAATTTTTTGCAGCTTTCAAAGTTAGTTACAGTACAATTGTGCACTCACGCAGAGATGTTTTCTTCAGAGATCTGCAGGTTGTTGCTGCATTACTGGGTGCAATCTGAGACTGTTAATTACGATGACAACTTGTGATTTTCCTGTGCTGGTGCTTCCAGGTGTGAATTCAGCTTGAGTTTACTCATTCGAGGTTGAGGTTCTGTGCGGTAACATCTTTGGTCGCAATTCCAAGCTTATCTTGTGGCTGCATTCTTCTTCTTCCAACACTGATCTTCTGGGCTGAGTTCTTGCGTTGAAAATTCTAAGGTGCAATATATCGACTGCTTGCAGTGACATTAGTACAAAAAAAGATAAAAATAACAAGAATTTAAACTAAACCACAATGAGTTAGAAAATAAAAAACTAAGTATGAATGCTTATGATGCATGCTAAATAAGGTACTAAAGAGACAATTAAAACATCAATTTAGGGAGAAAATATATGTTATTTGTAATGCTATCAGCAACCCAACATATAATTTGATTAACAATTTAATGCATTAATTCAGTAATCTACTAGCTACGCAATTACGAGCAACAACTTAATTAAAATTTTTTATTATGGATATCATCAAATTCAGATAATTCTTTAAATCATGAAATGAATAGATTTGGTACTAATTTGACCAGTACTTAACTTTCATGTTCAGTCAGAATTTTGAATATATATATATATATATATATATTACTAAATTGGTCAACAATTTACTTACACAATTGGACCAAATCTTGAAACATAAATAAACACAACTAAAGCCACTTTTGGACAACATTGATATATGTTTTAGATAGCTTTAATCTTTATTAATACAAGCATTTAAGGTCAGTATAACATAACCAAAGATGTCCTATTTGGACAACATAATTGCATGCTTTGGATAGCAATAAACCTCCTCTTAACGATAACATTTAGCTACAAAAATACAGTAAATGTGTCCTAAATCAGACAACTAATGATTCACATTACAACATTAGCATTTTAATTATCTAAAAACCATGAATTTGTCCTAATTTGGACAGCCAATGATTTACAATATAAAAAAACATATTAATTAGTAATTAAACTGTATTATGTTCAACTTTAACTCCCGCAAATGTGTTTGTTAGACTATAATGTACCATTCACCACCTAAATAGCTATTATCAAAATTTATTAATCTTTTTATCCATCGAAAACTCAAGTTTAACTTTAACCAAATTTAGTTGAAAGCAATAATGAATAAACATTAAAATAAATAAAATTTTAAAGTATGGAGTTCAAGAACCCACTAAAGTTAGTAGATTAAATAATCCTTAGGCAACCTATGCTTTGTATTTATTCTCACCAAACAACCCTCGTAGATTAAATAATCCTTAGATATAGGTTCAACTTCCATTCTTTTCATCAAAATATTGTTAATTCTGAGAATTTCAAGTATTTTTTTTATTATTTTTGTGAATGTTCTAATGTGTGTTTCCTTTTGCGAGTGTTTGACCAAAACTCCGAGCCAATTTCAAGCCATTAATTTGGAAGGCTTGAAAGAGTTTTAATTAGTTCTCTTAAGAACCTTACAAGAGAAAATATCGAGGAGAAAAAGGCAAGAGTGTGTAAGATCATTCGAGAGGTAAAAGCCAAATTGTTGAGAGAAAACACGAGTGGAGTGAATTTCATTCTAAGTGAACTCATGAGGTTTTGTATTGGTAAGGTCAAAATTTTATTTAATCTTTACTTTCTAATCCTTTTCATTGAAATCATGTCGCAAGGAGATCAATTGAACAATGAACGAGGTCGAGGGCAAGTCCCAAATTTGCAAATAGAAGCATTAAAGTGAGATTTGCAAAGGTTGATGGATAGTAATCGAGAAACGAGGGAACGTCTTGATCAAATGGAAGAAAGGATTTCGTGAGGAAGATTGCCAAGGATGCGAAGGGGTAGATGTCCAAGAACTCTTAGTGTACTAGAAGGTGAAGGGTCTAATGTATCGGATAACAACGGTTACTATGATGACAATGATGAAGTACTCGAAAGAGCTTCATTCGTAGTGAGAGGAGTAACGGATGACGCCATAGAGAAAGGTGATAATGAGCACACATCGATGACAATCTAAGCAATATCAAATTGAACATTCCATCATTTCGAGGGAGGAATGATCCTAAAGCCTACTTGGAGTGGGAAAGGAAAACTGAAAGGATCTTTGATTGCCACAACTACTCTGAGTTGAAAAAGGTAAAACTTGCTACTATTGAGTTTACTGATTATGCTATCATATGGTGGGATCAATTTATTTTTAGTAGGTGCCGAAATGGTGAGAGGCCTATTAAGACTTGGGAAGAAATAATGGTTATGATACGACGAAGGTTCATTCTAAGTCACTATCATGATTATTACAAGGAAATGGAGATTACCATGATTCAGGCCAACGTGGTGAAAGATCACGAGGCAACGATGGTGAGGTTTCGTATGGGATTAAACCGAGAAATTGTCAATGTTGTTGAATTGCAGAATTACATTGAAATCAATGACATGGTTCATATGGCCATCAAGGTTTAAAGACAACTCAATAAAAAGGGCACAACTCGCATGGGAACAAGTTTGGGAGTGACTTCTTCATGGGGTCAACGATGGAACAAAAGTACTAATGTCTCGGTTGCCAAAGACAAGCTTATGGTTTCGAAGGACTTTAAACGAGCTGATAACCAAACCAAAGGCAAGGAGGTAACCTCATCATCGAGGAGTCATGATGTAACCTGTTTTAAATGCCTTGGAAAGGGGAACATTACCAGCCAATGTCTGAATTGTTGTAAAATGATTATGAAGGACAACAGGGAGATCATATCCATAGAAGAACCCCAAGTTGATTCTAATCCTGTCATGGAAGAATCGAGTGACATGGAGTACCCTGTAGAAGTTGTATTATTAGTTGCAAATAGGGTTTTGACTTCTCAGGTCCAAGAAGAAAATCTACAACGTGAAAATATTTTTCATACTTGATGCTCAGTGAATGGTAAAGTGTGTAGCCTCATTATTGATGGTGGGAGTTTCACCAATGTGGCTAACACAACCATGGTGGCAAAATTGCAATTGCCTACCTTGAAGCATCCCAATCCATACAAGTTGCAATGCTTAAATGATAGAGGAGAAATCAAGGTGTCAAGGCAAGTTTTGATTTCATTTTCAATTGGAAGGTATGGATACGAAGTTATGTGCGACATGATACTGATGCATGCGAATCATATCCTATTAGCCCGACCACGGTAATATGACCAAAGGGTGATGCACGACGGGTTTGAAAATCGTCATTTGATTTTGATCTGGAAATTTTTGGCACAAAATTCAACCCATAAAATATTTTTTTATTTTTTTATTTTTCTCGTATTTTTCTTTTTTCTGTACTTTTTTGATCACTTTTTTTGGGGGAAATTTTTTTTTATAATGTAATATGGTGCCAAGAATTAGTATATAAAATTTTAGATCAATTGAAAAATGTTTACCTACTCAAAATTATTTTATTCCGAAAATTTACTGGGTAAAAACTGCTAGTTGGCTATTAGTAATGGAAATCAGTGTAGAAAGCAACGAAGAACACCCAAAACGCCCAAAATCTGATACCAAATGATATGAAACGAATGCAGAAGAGGATCGTAAAGTTGTCAAGTTGTGGATCTACCCTAAAACTCTAGACAAATGTAATCTTGGACCTTAAAAAATCATTTCAACCAAATCTGGAAAATAAAAACACAAAAACAGCAAGAAATAAACTAGATCAAACAAGAACGATAAACTAAAGATAAAAAAGAGAAGATAACGTCCTAAGAAGCCTTGAAAACGATAAGAATCCACAACTCCCTTCAATGGCTCTAATTCCCCCTCCAAGAAGGAGATCTTGACAAGAAAAAGCTTGAAGATGATTCCCACAACCTAAAAGATTGTTAAAAACAACTTTTTAAAAAAAAAAAATCAAGAGCAATTCTTGAAGAAAAACTCAAAGAGAATTATTATTAACTCAAAAGAATCAAAATCTAGTGTCTTGTTTACATTTCCAAGGCCTATATATAGGCAAGCTAAATAAATCTAAATAAAACTCTTAATTAAACTAGAACTCTAACTAATCTAAACAAGAAACTTTCTTGTTGACATAAAACTCCTAAAAACTTAAACTACTTAATAATTATTAACAATTCGGAATAAAAAATAAAAATAAAATAATAAGACCTGATAATACAATATTGGGCTCATATATAATAAAAATTAAACCTAAAAACCGAACCCAATATGATTTAAACTCAAATTAAAAGCCCGAAACTCGTAATTCCCATCATAATCACGTCCAGAAATTCTGCTTGCGCAGTCTTTATTAAAATGGTCATAACTTGAGCTCCCGAACTTGAAATCGAGTGATTCAAGTGTGTTTCGAAGATAAGAGATAGATGTTCAAAATCCATGCAAACATCTCAACCAATAAATTCCTGGATCCCATCCAAAAAGTCGTCACAAGCCTGCTGATTTCCCCAACTTGAAAATTGGTAGCTTCGGTTTCTTGGACCAAGATTTCCAAGATTTGAAATCTTGATTTTCTTGATTCTTGAAATTGTTTGGAATGGAAAAATTGGACCAAGATTCATTTTCTTGATTTTCTTGAAAACAAGAAAGTGAATCTTGGTTTTCTTTTTAGGCCGTGTGCATATCTAGGGACTTGGTAACGAAGTATTGGATGGTCCCATTCAATCTTGCTCGAATTTGCTTGGCCTTTGACCTCATTATTGGGCCTTGAGAAACTTTAATCCCATTACATTCAAAAGCTTGAATTTGGTCCTTGCGACTCGTATCAAGATCAATTGTTTGTTCATTAAATCTACTATTTAGCTCAAGAAGTTGAGACTCTATAGCGGCATTGAATATCTCAACTTGATAATTATAACCCTCCAAATCGGGCCTAGATGTTATGGTCTAATCCAAGCGATCACATGGGCCACGTAAAATGGCCAAAACGCAAGTTTGAAATAAATGGTCTTTATTTCCTAAAAAACATGATTTTGAAACCATTTTTCCTTTCGATCATTCTAAAATGAATTTTGAAAACATAAGTATTAATTTAAGAAAACGTTTCAATTGATAATCACGAGTTCATATTAATTTGTTTAACATTGTGGAAGCGAATTTATTTGAAAACATCATTCAATTTAGAAATAATGTCATGTATCGTATGATAATATCCAAAATCTCAAAGTTTAACATTCATGCCACGGTTTAAATAAAAACATAATAAAGTTCCAAAATAATAAACAAAGTTCTCAAAGTCCAAAATAAAATGAAAGTCCATAATTCATAAAAACCCACAAATATCCGAAAGAGCCACTCCATCGATGATGCGAGCTCATCCTCGAGGAATGATTATGAGTCGCATGAGTTACCGATCGAAATTAAGAAGTATTGTTCGTTATGGATTTCGTGACGGTTGGAAATGATAATAACGGGTTGTAGAAGGAATGGTTGGATGGATATGGAAATGAATAACGAAGGATAGGCTTGAACTTGGTTTAAGGACTCAAGAATGAACCAATATTATAGAAGAATATTGACCCGATTCCTATATTAGTTCTTAGAACGAATTACAAGTAAGAACCGTGACCCTCTATCTAGCAAGATAGGAACCAGTTAGTATAAGGGTGGAAGCCACACTTCAAAGAAGTGATAAGTTCGAAAGAATCAGATTGACACCACAAGGGTTACTTGATAAGTCAATTTGAGTCAAATAAGAACAAGGAGTTTGCAAACTCACAATAAGATTAAAATTCATCCAAAAGTTGATACAAATGTTCCAAGCCTCATATTTAAAGGCTTACAAATGACCAGCTGAAAAGTCATGAAATAATTAATCAAATTTACACCATAAATTCGTCCAATATTCCCCATGCACTTTAAGTTAATGTGGTGGCTGCTTCAATGGAGTAGTTGACCGAATTTAGTGCTTGGTTGGCTAGGAAGAAGTGCTCTTAAATTCTGCTAAAATTCCCCAAGCACTTGGAATAAATGTGGGCGGTGCATTAATGATTTTGAGTAAACCGAACAGCCACTTTTCATGTTCCCAGGATCAGCCTTTGAGCATTTAAACACCTTGAGACCTTTGATGAACCCAATCATCTATGCATGAAGAGAACATTGAATTCCTTTGCTGATCACAAAATGCCCTTTTGGAGAGGTGTTTTCAGCACTTTAAATGTTGGTAGGTGCATTAAAAGCTTGTGTTGGTAAGCCATGGACATCCCTATATCATCTTAAACATGCTGGTTAGGACATATTAAAAGATTTATCAAAATAACACAAAACATAATTAAGACATGGATTAAAATAACTAAATGGTTAATACTTTATTTTCCAGCAATTTAATTAGATTAAAATTCAAGTTGAATGTGTAGCACATTGCATGGAATGCATGACGGGTTGTATGAAATGCATGGAATGCATGAAGTGTCTTCCCAAATTCATTTAATTAAACCTGTGACAGCCTGATTGAATTTCTTGGCTTGTGCTCGCATGATTGGTCCTCTAGGTAGCTCGATTGAATCGCGCGAGGCTCACCCTTCATCCATGTTCGTAACATCTCAGTGTTCACAGCTCCAGTGTTTGCAACATGAGTGCTCGCAACACTAGTGCTTGCATCTTCCAAACTTGCAAGGTCCATGCTCGCATTATTAAAGCTTGCACTACTCGTGCTTGTATCATCCCCTCACTCTTCAAAGCGATTTCTCCTCAAATCGTCGCCTACATCATAAGCGGATAGATCAGCAACATTAAAGCTTGCACTAACAGAATACTCACCTGGAAGGTCCAATTTGTATGAATTTTCATTAATTCTTCCCAGCAGTTGAAAAGGGCCATTGCCTCGTGGTAGCAACTTGGATCTTCTTTGAGCTGGAAACCTTTCTTTTTGCATGTGAAGCCATACCCAATCTTCGGGTTCAAAGACTACTCATTTACGTCCTTTGTTGGCTTTACTTGCATACTGCTTGGTCCTCTCCTTAATGTTTCCCCTCACTTTTTGGTGTAGATTTTTCACGAATTCAACCTTCTTCTTGCCATTTACATGCACAAGTTGATTAGAAGGTAAGGGAATTAAATCTAAAGGAGTTAAAGGATTAAAACAGTAAACAACTTCAAATGGTGAATACTTGGTGGCCGAATATACAGAACGGTTGTAAGCAAACTCAATGTGCGACAAGCATTCTTCCCATGTTTTCAAATTCTTTCGAATGATTGCTCTTAACAAGGTAGAGAGCACTCGATTCACAACTTCAGTTTGGCCATCAGTTTGTCGGTGGCATGTCGTAGAAAACAACAACTTAGTAACAAGTTTGCTCCATAAGGTCCTCCAAAAATGGCTAAGAAATTTATCATCGTGATCGGATGCAATTGTTCTTGGTACTCCATTCAATCGAACAACTTCCATGAAAAACAAGTTATCTACATTCAAAGCATCATCAGTTTTGTGGCATGGTATAAAATGAGCAATTTTAGAAAATCTATCAACTACCACAAAAACATAATCTTTTCCATTTTTAGTTTAGGAAGGCCTAGTACAAAGTACATAGAAATGTCTACCTAAGGTGCTTCAGGAATGGGTTGTGGCGTGTACAGACCATAGGGTTTAATGCCCAATTTTGCCTTCTTGCAAGTAATGCATTGATTGCAAACTTTCTCAACATCTCGTCTCATCTTAGGCTAAAAGAAATGTTCATAGAGTATAGATAACGTTTTTCCCACTCCAAAATGTCCCATGAAACCTCTACCATGTGCCACTTTTTACGAGCACATCTCGAATGGAACCTTGAGGAATACATAATTTACCTTCCTTGAAAAGGTAGCCATCATGCTTATAGTATCTTTCAAAAGGCCCCTTTTCGTAAGCTCTATAAACTTCACAAAAATCAGAATCATTTTCATAAAGCTCTTTAAGATATGCAAAACCTAGTAACTTAGAATCTAAGCTATTGAGTAATGCATACCTTCGTGACAATGCATCCGCAACAACATTCTCTTTACCTTTCTTGTACTTGATCATATAAGGAAATTATTCTAGGCATTCAACCCATTTGACATGTCTCTTGTTCAACTTGTTTTGCCCCTTGAGATGTTTCAATGCCTCATTGTCAGCGTGAATGACAAACTTCTTAGGCCATAGAAAGTGTTGCCACGTCTCCAATGCTCAGATTAGTGCATACATTTCCTTGTCATAAGTTGGGTAATTGAGAACAACACCATTTAATTTTTCACTAAAGTAGGCTATGGGTTGCCCATCTTGTGTTAACATGGCTCCAATATCTATTCCTGATGCATCGCATTCCATCTCGAAAGTTTTTGTAAAATCAGGTAAGGATAATAACGGTGCATTAGTCAAACAATCTTTAATCAAATTAAAAGATTTCTCTTGCTCCTCACCCCAATGAAAGTTGTAGTTTTTCTTGATAATTCTAGTTAAAGGAGTAGCTAAGGTGCTAAAATTAGGAACAAACCTTCGATAGAAACTAGCAAGACCATGAAAACTTCTTACTTGGCTTATGCTAGTAGGGCGTGGCCACTCTCAAATTTCTGTTACCTTTTCTTGGTCGACTTCGAGACCTTCAAAGCTAACCACAAATCCTAGAAAAACAAGCTCGTTAGTACAAAAGGAACACTTCTTAAGATTTACAAGTAAAGTCTCCTTCCTTAGTACCTCCAAAACAAATTTCAAATGATGTATATGTTCTTCCGAAGACTTACTATAAATCAAGATATCATCAAAATATACTACATAGAATTTACCAATGAAGGATCGAAGAACATGATTCATTAACCGCATAAAGGTGTTAGGTGTGTTAGTTAGGCCAAAAGGTATAACCAACCACTCATACAAACCGTGTTTAGTTTTGAAAGCAGTCTTCCATCCGTCTCCTTCTCTCATTTGTATTTGATGATAACCACTCTTGAGATCAACTTTGGAGAAAATGCGAGCTCCACTTAGCTCATCCAACATATCATCTAGGCACAGGATTGGGTGTCGATACTTGATGATGATCTTATTAACCGCACAACAGTCAGTGCACATGCGCTAGGAGCCATCCTTCTTAGGAACCAATAGCACTGACATTGCACATGGACTTAAGCTCTCTCGAACATACCCTTTTTCCATTAGCTCGATAACTTGCCTTTGTAGCTCTTTAGTTTCCTTGAGGTTGGTTCGATAAGCTGGTTGATTCAAAATGGTGGCTTCGAGAATAAAATTATTTGATGCTCAATGCCTCTAATGGGAGGATCCACTTGGGATATCTTCCGAAAACACATCCTCGAATTTCTGCAACAAAGACACAATAGATGAAGGAAGAGAATTATCTAAATCGTTAGTACTAAACAAACTTTCCTTGTACATAAGCACAAGCAAAGGTTGCTTTAAAAGCATGGACTTTCTAATTTCTCTCTCTTTTGTAATAACACACAATTTTTCCATCTCACTTTCTTCTTTTCTCTCATTCTTCTCTCGTGTCTTTACCTCATGCTCTCAGTTTTCTTTTGCTTTTCTTTTGCTATTTTCTCTCTTTTTTTTGCATTTTCTAATTTTTCTCACACTCATCTTTTTCTTTTTCTTTCAATTTTTTGAACGAATTTTGTAACTTAAGCTGATCTTCATACACTTGTTTAGGAGTAAGTGGTGTCAAAGTAATGTTCTTTCCTTGGTGTTTAAAAGTATATCAGTTGGTATAACCATCATGCACTACTTGACGATCAAATTGCCATGGTCTCCCCAATAGCAAATGACTAGCATGCATTGACACTACATCGCAAAGAACTTCATCACAATACTTGCCAAAAAAAAAGTGACAACAGCTTACTTAGTAACTTTGAACTCTCCACCATCATTGAGCCATTGAAGCTTGTAAGGGCGTGGATGCTTGGCGGTTTCTAGACCAAGTTTTTCTGCCAACAAGCAGCTAGCAATGTTAGTGCAACTACCGCCATCAATAATAACACAAAATACCTTTCCTTGGACATGGCAGCGTGTATGAAAGATGTTTTCGCGTTGCTGCACACTCTCCATGGTTTGGATGCTCAAGCTTTGTTTAATGACAAGGATTTTCCCTTCACAGCATATTCCATGTCATTCTCCTCATCAGTAGGTGATTCGGGCTCATCTTTTTTCTCGGGTTCGGATTCGATCTCACCAATTTTCCCTTATAAACATGGCATTTCAGTTTGGACATTGGTTCGCATATGGCCCCTCCCAAGGCATTTGAAACATTTGATGTCGCAGGATCGGTTTGGTATAGCCTTGTACTTTCCCTTGCTTGGATCTACACTCGGTTTATTAGGCTTGGACATCCCAATATTGTCTTTGGAACAAAAAGTGGTATCCTTTTTGTAGGTTCCTTGCCCCCACTTTGATGTAGAAACAGAATTAGAAAGGGGTCGGGTGGTACCTTTTCTTTTCAATTGCTTCTCTACTTTAAGTGCCATGTGAACCATGTCAACAACTTCAACATAATGTTGCAACTCTACTATGTTGGCGATGTCTTGGTTGAGGCCGACTAAGAATCTTGCCATGGTAGCCTCTCGATCTTCCTCAACATTAGCACGTATCATTGCTATCTCCATCTCCTTGTAGTAATCTTCCACACTATGGTTTCCTTGATTAAGATTTTGTAGCCTCTAATGCAACTCTCGATGATAGTGAGCGGGTACAAACCTCTTTCTCATGATAGCTTTCATTTTAGCCCATGTAGACATAGGTCATTAACCATTTCGTTTCCTATTCAAAGTTAGTTGATCCCACCAAATAATAGCATAATCAGAGAATTCGATGATAGCAAGTTTTACCTTTTTATTTTCTGAGTAGTTATGGCATTCAAAGACGAGTTCTATTTTCTTTTCCCACTCCAAATAAGCTTCAGGGTCGATTTTCCCTTGGATTGGAGGAATTGTCATCTTGATATTAAAGATTACCATCTATCCTCGGACCCCGATTTCGTTGACCTCGGCGTCTCAAACTTCGGTTGGAGGATTGATCACTCTCTATTTCACTTGGTTCATAGAAATCCTCTTGATTATATCATCTATCCTTAGACCTTGATTTCGTTAACCTCGATGTCTCAAACTTCGGTTGGAGGATTGATCACTCTCCATTTCACTTGGTTCATAGAAATCCTCTTAATTTGGCCTTAGAAGACCTCTCTCTCTCCTTTTTTCTTGAGGTGAACGTCCCCTTTGAGATCTTGCCTGCAATTGGTCCAATTGATCTTGCATTGGCTCCAATCGACATTGTAACAATCTATCCATCTCTCGTATAAGAGCTTGGTATGCTAAATCAGGCACACCATCACCAGCAGTATTATTTCTTTCGGGACTTTGAGACATGGTGTTTTCTTTAAAACAAAAAATATTAGTAACAAAAGATTTTGATTGAAAGTAAATGAGTACCTTACCAAATACAAAACCTCACGAGCCACTTGGAATGAAATTGCTCCACTCGTGTTTGCACTCGATGTTGGCTTTTAATCTTCTCTAATGCTCTTTCGTACTCTTGCCTTTTACCATTCTTTTCTTGCTCGAAGTTCTTAAGTGACTTCCTTAGATTTATGCAATAAACCTCGTAGAATCAGCTTCAAATGGGATGTAAAAGGAGGTATGATGATCAGGTGTTAGGGAAGGCTTAGAAAAAAAATAAAGGGTAGTTAGAAGAAGTGTGGCTGTAATTGTTATGGAAATGAAAATTTGTACTCGAGAATTGCACACTTTCAACTAGCGCTTCTTCTTCTTTTTTTTATACAAATTTTGAATCTCCCTTGTGTATTTTGATATTGGGATGCAAATATGCTGTATATATATTTGAATTTCTTTCTCTTTTTTTGATTTTTTAATGCTAATCTCGGGAGAGATAAGAACGTCGAATAGTTACTTAATTTAACTAGCTCTGATACCAAATGATGAGAGCTCGTCCTTGAGAGATGATTACGAGTCGCGTAAGTTCTCAATCAAAATTAAGAAGTATCATTTGTAATGGATTTCGTGATGGTTGGAAATGATAATAACAGGTTGTAGAAGGAATGGTTGGATGGATATGAAAATGAATAACGAAGGATAGGCTTGAACTCGGTTTAAGGACTCAAGAATAAACCAATATTACAAAAGAATATTGACCCAATTCCTATATTAGTTCTTAGAATGAATTGCAAATAAGAACCGTGACCCTATATCTAGCAAGATAGGAACTAGTCGGTATAAGGGTGAACGCCACACTTCAAAGAAGTGATAAGTTCGAAAGAATCAGATTGACGCCACAAGGGTTACTTGATAAGTCAATTTGAGTAAAATAAGAACAAGGAGTTTGCATACTCACAATAAGATTAAAAATCATCCAAAAGTTGATACAAAATGTTCCAAGCCTCATATTTAAAGGCTTACAAATGACCAGCTGAAAAGTCATGAAATAATTAATCAAATTTACACCGTAAATTCATCCAATATTCCCCATGCACTTTAAGTTAATGTGGTGGCTACTTCAATAGAGTAGTTGGCCGAATTTAGTGCTTGGTTGGCTAGGAAGAAGTGATCTTAAATTCTACTAAAATTCCCCAAGCATTTGGAATAAATGTGGGTGGTGCATTAATGCTTTCCACTCATGATGATCTATTATATCATATAGATCATGGGTTAGTATCTTTCTTAATAATATTTGATAAAAGAACCAATCTATAAAGATCTAACAATTCTTACCCTCGATCTAAAACTCTTTCTTAGTAGATGAGTACTCGAAATGGGTTCAAGGGTCTCTTCTTGGGATTTCATTTTGACCTTCAATTCGATGATGATACATTAGTAACTTAATCATAAAAATACAACAAAAATTAACAACTAACATCCCATGAAGGCCCCTATACCATTTGGCCAAGGCATGGGAATGCTAGATCGAGGCTCCAACATTTTTAATAAAAATTCATACTTACTCTTGAACACTTGGATACACTAATGACTAATTGAAAAGACTCGATTTTTAGGAAAGGAATGATCTTGCAAAATATTTGGACTAAAAATATGAATAAAATTTAGTAATGATCAACAACAAAGAGAAGAGGGAAACAAAATCGAAAGGAGGAGTCTTATTGGTTACCGACGTTGGCGACGATGGCAGTCCAACGTGGCTCAAAAGCCTCTCAAGGTGGAGGTTCAAAGGTTCAACTAGGGGAGAGGAATGAAGAGAAGAGGAGAAAAGGGAAAAAAGAGAAGAGAAAAATACTCAAAGCCTCTCAGAAGCCTCTCAAGGTAGAGGTTCAAAGGTCCTACGACGGTGCACGGTGGTGCTTGCGACGACGGACAACGGTCTTAACGATAGCGAACAATGTTTAGAGGTAAGAAAGGGTGGAGGTTCGACCTTGGGTGGTGGTGGTTGGTGCGCGATTTGCGTTGGAGGAAGGAAAAATACTAAAAAATGGTGGTGGTGGCCAGTGGGAAAAAGGAGAGAAAAGGGAGGTGTCTTGGTGGCTTGAAAATGAAAATAAAGTCAAATGAGAGTGTCTAAGGTGTGGCCGACCAATAGAGAGAAAAAAGTTGGTCAACACTCAAAAAATAAGGTAACAATGAAAGCATAAAAGGGGTCATGCTCCCTCACTTTTTGGTAAGTTTGACCTCCTAATGGAGGGAAAAAGTCCTCCCACTTAAGGCAAAAATGGGGTGGCCAGCCATAGTCTCCAAACTTACTAAAAATCATCCTAAAAATTAAATAAAAATTATGAGTTTAATGATACTTGAACCTTGGACCAATAAGTTAGCTAAGAAGTCACTAAGCCACTACACTAATCATTCCCTTGTGTCCTATTTCACGTAGTTTTATTTAAAACATACATGCTAACATTTCCACTATTCCTTGATAAACAAAAATTGAGGTGTGACAACTCTACCCTCTTTAAAAGAAATTTTGTCCTCAAAATTACTTGGCGAGAAAAGGTGAGGATATTACTGTCGCATTGCATCTTCTGGCTCTTAAGTAGCCTAATTGGAACCATGATTCCTCCACAAAACCTTTACGAGAGGAATCTGCTTCCTTCGTAACACTTTGACTTCCCTTTCCAATATCTGAATCGATTTCTCTCCAAATGATAAGTCTGGTCGAACCTCAATTTCTTTAATCGACATGACATGAGAAGG
The DNA here is from genome assembly GCA_005610355.1 of Gossypioides kirkii. Taxonomy (NCBI): domain Eukaryota; kingdom Viridiplantae; phylum Streptophyta; class Magnoliopsida; order Malvales; family Malvaceae; genus Gossypioides; species Gossypioides kirkii. The sequence goes on along the minus strand of CP032247.1, from coordinate 38,240,390 downwards.
ATCATATCTGTATTACCTAAGCATGGACACATGAAATATGTCGTGAATACGATCTAGCTCTGAAGGCGATTCTAACTGATACGCTACCGGTCCTACTCTCTTAATGACACAATAAGATCTTAAAAACTTGGGGCTCAACTTCCTTTTGCGGCTAAATCTTAACACCTTCGTCCACGGTGAAACCTTTAAGTAGACTTGATCTCCGACGTTTTACTCGATATCCTTCCTCTTCAAGTTAGAATACGATTTCTATCTATTAGATGCTACCTTTAGTCGATCGCGAATAATATTCACCGTATTCTCAATCTCGTGCACTAACTCCAGCCCTAACACCTTCTTCTCAATCAACTCTATCCAACAAAGAGGTGTTCTACACTTGCGTCCATACAAAGCCTCATATGGAGCCATTTGAATGCTTGATTGGAAGCTATTATTGTACGCAAACTCTATAAGCGACAAATGGTCCTCCTAACTTTCTCGAAAATCTATAACACAACCTCTGGGCATGTCCTCAAGATTCTAGATAACCTCTCAGATTGCCCATCGAATTGTGGATGAAATGCAGAGCTGAAGTTCAATCTTATACCAAGGGCATCATGGAGCTTCTTCCAAAACCTAGATGTAAACCTGGGATCCCAATCAAAGATGATGGAAATTGGTACCCCATGTAGTCCCACAATTTTGGAGATGTACAATCTCGCCAACTTTTGTAAGTGAGCTGATTTGGTCAAACAGTCAACAATCAACCACACAGAGTTTTTCTTCGATGGTGTTGACGACAAACTACTCACGAAATCCATGGTAATATGCTCTCTGATAGCATTAGAAAGAACCATTGATTTCTCCCTACTTATTGTAAAATTTGTTCCCATTTGGTCATCTTTAGCATACATTTTTAGTATTTTTAATTTAGTTATTGCATTTTCTAACTTAATGAAGCTCAACCTAATTTCCTTTGAATTTATGATATTTTTATGACTGATGTCGCTGCATTAGTCTGTTTAGCATTATGCTCAGAGATGTCACTGCAGGAATTTGTCCAAAAGTATCGATGCATGAATGTGTCTAGAGTTGTCGTTCCATAAGAGGATCCAGAATTGCGCCCAGAACTATCGCAGCATCTGACAGCTGTCTGGTTAACACACCAGAAATGTGTGAGTTGTACAGCTGGTATAACCAACTAGTATGGCCAAAGAATGCTAGACCTGAAAGGAAGGACACCAGTACTGTGAAGTTGTTGTCAAATAATGAAGAGAAGGAGAGAGAAGGGATATTCTTTTTCGGCCAAATTTGATTTTCTTCTTCAATACACATTTTTTCAAAGCTTGCATCCATGGCAGCTTAAATTACTAAGGGCGACCTGACGCAGAAGAGAAGGTAGATCTGCTCCTAACGAGGAGCGTCCTAAGTGCGACCTAAGAGGAGAGTAAGGGAGCAATTTGAGTAGACTAGGAATAGACTACCCCATTTGTTCTATTATCTCTCTTTCCTAAATACTAGTAATTTTTGTTAATTCAAGTTGTATGGAAGTACATTTGATATTTAAAACTAAATGACATCTATTTCAATCTTGCCTTTACTGTTAATCTTTAGGTTTAATTATTTTGACTACGGAAGTGTGATTCCAGTCACTATCACTGGAAGGTGCAGCGATAAATTAAATTAATAAGCAAGACAAAGGAAGTTGTTGGGGATTGAAGGAATTTAATCCACTTGTTCTTGAATATGTTGCATTGCCAACACTGGAAGGTGTGGTTAGTGTGCATATTTGAGTCTTAGATTTAATAGAAAAATCAAGTTTGGTAAGATGTTCATCGTGCCTCATTGCAGTGACAATTTACCTGTTATTTTTAACCTTATGAGCCACACTTAACTTTCCATCAAATTTTCACGTCAAGAACCCCATTTCATTATCATTGCATTACTTCTTTAATTTTTCATTATTGTTTGGACAAATCAACCTCATACTTTTACTGCATTTACTTGTCCATTTCTTCGACAACTATTATCACACAATTTATCTCATTTTATCTGTTCGTTGCATCAACAATTATAAACACAAACATCCATCCTTGTGAGATCGATATCTGACAGTTACACATCTGCCTACTATACTTGCGTCGACAGTGTACGCTTGTACATATTTGCTGTGACATTCATAGAGCGATCAAGTTTTGGCACCGTTACCGGGGATGGCGTTAGTTTGATGTTTATTCTTGCTTTTGCATTCATTATTTATTTTCTAAACTTTATTTGTTATTAACTTGTTTTCTTTTCTTTGTTGACTACTTTTACATTTTTTTCATTTAGGTGTTTTATGACCAGGAGAAATCCTAAATTTATTGTTGGCTTAGATCTTGAAATAGAATGCACCATTCTAAGGAGACGATAAGAATAAATAAATATGGCTCTACTAGGAAACAATGCAAGAATACCATAATTTTTGCCACAAAATCCTTTCGTACCTCCGATACAGCCATAAAATATCAATAATCCACCACTGCCGGAAGAAGATCAGATGCAAAATCAAACTATTCGAGATTTTGTTGTTCCAGTTTTGGATGATTTTGCAACCAGGTGTTGTTAGGCCAGCTACTCAAGGTGGAAACTTCGAATTAAAACCAATAATGTTCCAGATGTTAAACTCCAATGGACAATATGCTAGACTGCCACATGAAGATGCCATAAAGCACCTTAAATCCTTTCTACTGATTTGTGCTTCTTTCAGTCAGCAATGCATTCCTAATGATGCCTTGAAAATGTAGCTATTCCCTTATTCATTACCAGGACGGGCTCGTACTTGGTTCATTGGATTGCCTGCTAGATCAATCACGTCGTCGAATGCGCTCGTAACTCAATTCATTTTACGTTTTAATCCACCGACTATGAATACTCGTCTCTGAAACGACATCACTGTGTATCATCAACTGGATGATGAAAATTTGCATACCACTTGGGAGCGTTATAAACCTCTTCTTCGATGCTATCCCATGCATGGAATTCAAAAAGAGACGTAGATTGAAATCTTTTATAACGGGCTGAATGCACAGACCAAAAATCTTGTCGATGCATCTGCTAATGGTCCTTTGTTGGACTGTACATACGAGGACACTGTCAAAATTCTAGAGCGGATTTTTCAGAATGATTACCAATATCCAATCTCTAGATCTGCTCAAGTAAAAGCAAATCCTGGAGTTATTGATTTTGATGCTATATCTGCTTTGAGTGCACAAGTGTCTTTTTTAGCAAACATGATAAAGAAAATGAAGGGGACTAGTGAAGTTACCCCCATTCAAGCTGCCCAATAAATTGATGTCCTTACATTTTGTCACGAAATTTTTGGTGACAACCACAGTTATGAAGATTGTCCTCATCATGCGGATAATGTTTTCTATGTCAATAACATCCGTGAAAACTCTTATGGTAATTCTTATAATAATCCTACGAGAAATCAACAGCCTTGGGGAAATTAGAATGTCTCCACATTCAATGGGGAAATTCATCCAATCAAGGTAGTTATCGATAAGGGAATTACAATCCGCAACAGCAGAGTTATAACTACAGTACTCAGATGAATGCACATCAAGATTAGATGCAGCCATACACTCGTGTATAGCCACAGCAATCTTCAATGCTACATCTGAATGCTCAAGGATAGCAACAATAGCAGCAGTAGCAGTAGTACACACAACCATGAGCTGATCCTTTAGCAACCCTTAAATCCCTGATGCATGAGCATATAACACGAACAAAAGCCATTATGCAGGGAAATTCATCCTTTATCCGAGCATTGGAATACAACTGGGGCAAATTGCTTAGAATTTGAACACAAGACCACCAGGTGCTTTACTCAACGACATAGAGAACCCAAGTTCAAAAAGGAAGGAGCATTGCAAGGCTATCACTATTCGGAGTGGGAAGCAAAACGGTCGAGCCAGCTACCAGCTCTAATGCAACACTTGTCATCACTAGTGACATGAATCAAGGTGAAGAGGCTGCATCTGAAGAATTTACAGAAGAACTAAATAAAGAGGCTCCACCAATTGTTACCCTCATGCTTACTATCAGACCTACAAAATTGTCGACATAACTGCTGATGTCGATGCAACCAACTATGTCGAGGTAACTAGATTTATCCATATATTTTCCATTTCCACATTAATTTAAAGAAAAAGAGCATGATAGACAATATCAGTAGTTTCTTACTACATTACAATAACTTCATGTCAATATCCCTCTTGCGGATGCTCTTGTACAGATTTCCAGTTATGGGAAATTCATGAAGGAGCTACCATCCAAAAAGAAAAAGATGACTGATATTGAGACAACTGCGCTTATAAAAGGATGCAATGCAGTCTTAACAAATAAGTTGCCACCTAAGATGTAAGACCCTGGAAGCTTTACGATCCCGTGCTCGATTGGTAATCATTACTTGGGTAAAGCTTTATGTGATTTAGGCGCGAGAATCAACCTTAAATCATTGTATACATTTAGAAAATTGGGGACTGGTCATATGAAGCCCACTGCAGTGACATTACAGTTGGTGGATAGATCATTGGCGCAACTTGAAGGACAAATTTAGATAAGTTTGTGTTCCTTGCTGATTTTATTATACTCGATTGTGAAGCAGACAAAGAGGTGCCCATAATCTTGGGATGCCCATTCTTAGCTACTAGACGTACTCTCATCGACGTGTATAAAGGCTAATTGACAATGCGACATAATGACGAACAGGTCACTTTCAGTGTTTTTGAGGCCATTCCTTGTAAAGATAGAAGAATGTCACACATTGATGTGTTGGACATATTAATTAGGGAGTAATTCAATGAGTGAAGCACAGTTGTTACAGAAGAATTTGCGATGACATTGGATGAAGATTTTCTAGTTAAATGTGACAGCAAGGTTGGGGCGAATAATATTGAGCTTAGGCGTGGATGGTAAATGGAATCTTTAGATTTGACCAACAGAACGGCTCTAGTTTTTAAGCCATCTATTTAAGAAGCTCCTATTCTGGAGTTGAAGTCATTGCCTACCCGTTTCTGCAACCCTCAATGTAACTTAGGAAGAAAATTGATCCATAAACTGAAGCAACATAAACGTACGATTTCTTGGAGTATTGCTGATATTAAAGGCATTAGTCCCTCTTTTTGCATGCACAAAATTCAGTTTGAAAATGAAAGAAAGCAATCAATTGAACAACAAAGGAGATTAAATGAGAAAATGAAAGAGGTAGTTAAAAAGAAGATTATTAAATGGCTTGACGTGGGCATTGGCCACTGGTGTATCTTGGCCTCGTGTCATCCTTTCAACAGAGATATCATTGATTTGGCCTTTGTTTTCCAAGACCTCCTGACCATCTTTGGGCACAATACCCTTGTGTTGACAAAGCAGCATAATGAGAGTGGGAAAAGGAAGGATACCAGTTTGCTTTCCTGCAGCATCTGCGATCTGGGCTTGTATGAGCTCACCGATGTCGATGTGACAGTGGTGCAGAATGGAATGCAGGAGACACATACAGTCCAATGTGGCCATAGTGCTATGGGTCGAAGGCATAACACGATTGTTGATAAAATGAACCCATACCTTGCAAAAAATTATAAGGTACCATCTGTGCATTGTATAGTTGTGAAATCCATTGCCCGTCCATGTAGCACCATCGATGTAGAGAGCTTTCATCATCTAGGCCATACAATCATCATCCAAATAATGCAGAAAGGGTGCATGGTTGTCCACTTGTTCCGGAATCCTTAGCAGTACGTTGATCTGCGCAGTGCTCCATGGAACAAGCCCTTCTCGTATAAAGACAAACTCCTGGTCCTGATCCACCAGATTCATATAAAACTCTCTAACTAATGTAGGGGAGTATCCAGAAGGATGGTCGTAGAAATACTCCCACCAGAGATGGTTGACGGTACGGTGAACTTGCTTTCCCAAAGTTTGGTATGGAAAAAGTTGGAGTCCCTGTTCAGGATGAATGTTGTGTTTTAACATGATATTATGGTGACGGTCTTTGGCCGCAGTCGTTAGAAATAAGACTGGGCATGTGGATGAGGGTGGTTATGTTATGGACGGAGCCACAATAGAAGTGGTTGGGGTGTTCTTTGAAGGGGTTTTGGGAGTGTTTCTTGAAGCATGGGTTTTTGCCACGGTGGGAAGAAATTCAAGAAGTTTTGCAAAAAAGGATTGCTTTGAGATTAGAAAAGAAAATATGCGGACAATGGAGAAGATGAAATGAAGTAACAATGGTGGATGTGAAGAGAAAAAGTAATTGCAAAGGGGAGGCTTTATAACCTAAGCGTGATGATTGGAAAAATACAGGGAAACACTGCGTCTGCAGCCATTAATTGCTTGCAGATCATGCCGATTTGTTTTGATCCAATGAACCACGATGCAACAAGAGCAAGATGGTTCAGATTATGAGAGGTTTGGGACAGTCGAGACCGAAAAATATTTCTTGGCTTCAGAAAGACTCCCTTTAATCCAAGAACGAGGATTCAAACCTTCCATGGTTCACTGCAAAGAGATCTGGACATTAGTTAAGTACCATCAATAGGAACAATTCTGTGTCACCCCAACAAGTAATGATGTTGTACCCATAGTTCAAGAGTTTTATGTCTCTAAAAAATGATATGGTTAAAAGGGGTACCAGTAGAAAGGTAACAGTAAGAGGGGAAGAGGTTCCTATTTTACCAGAGGATATCTGTGAGTATTATAACGTACCATATTATGAAAAAGATTATGTAGATAGTGTGGACTTAGACTTGTTTAAGAACATTGACATGGAAGAAGTTATTAAACTTTTGACACAAGGAAGAGGTTGTTGGAATTATAGACCAGACACAGGTTCTTCTTCTAACTTCAATCAAGCTATTATGTTTCCTGTTGCAAAAATGTGGATGCAGTTCTTAGCAACTCGAATTGCTCTAGCTTTGTACGTTTCCAATGTTAACACCTTTCAAGCTATCTTAGTATATGATATCTTGCAGTGGAAGCAAATTTGTGTAGGTAGTTGGATTTACAGGGAGATGAAGCTTTGTATGAAAAGTTAGAAGAGTGGCCTTTTCTTCCCCCATTTAGTAACAACACTATGCAAAAAGGTAGGAATGCCAATGGACGAAAATGAACAATTCTTGAAGCCAATTCGAAGCACTATTAGGGATTCTTTATACAAACAATTATGGAATGGAACCAACGAAGGAAGGAAAATAGACGTACCAGCTTCTCTTAAAACAAAGGATAAAGCTATAGTTCGAGGAGAATGTGCTAGCAACATGGAAGGTAAATTGGATGACATGATTTGATGGATGCAAGAAATAGGGCTGGTACTTACTACATTCGTAAAAATGCATGGACTTCGTGCTCTAAATTATCCCCCAAACATGTTCCCATTGGATTTAGTTCAAGGAGAGGAATGACAGGAGGCTACTCAAGAATATCTGAGAAAGGAAGATGAGTATGAGGCTATGTTTCAGCTACAATATTCAACTCCTAAGGGACCAGTCATTCGAATCCCAACAAAGCAACAAGGTTCGCTCTCATGGAGAATATGTCTTTGGCAAGGGCAAGGCACCGGTGACTCCACAACAAATGCGTCCCTCGGATGATTTAGAGGAGGATTGACCATTTTAAATTTTTAGTTAAAAGACTTTATTTTTATTTAAAAGACTCGTAATTTGGGATGATTTGGATTTCATTTTGAGACTTATTTACTAGTAGGAGTAGGAGTAGTATTAGATTTATTTTTGCATGTGTATTTCTTAATTTTTATGTAGGAACCCCACATGATAAAAGCACAACATTTGAAGCTATTCACGACAAAAGGAGAAGGAACCCACCATTAGTAGAGGAGCCTTTCATGATTAATCGAGTAACTTTATTCCTTACTTTTAAGGGCTACAAATTGAAGACAATGTGTTTTCTAAAGTGTGGGGGTAACATGGGAATTTTTCATTATTTTTGCTTTGTTTTTCATTATTTTGTTTTTGCTTTTGCTTTTGTTGTGTGCTTTGAGCTTGTAGAAATACAAGTGATTGGTTAGGAGCATGTACAATAGGTTGATTGTAACTTTTGAATAATTTTGGCATGATGATGAGTAATTTTTAAATTTTTGAGCATGAACTACTAAGTTCCATAGGTTATACTTAATATAGGTAAAGAGATATTATTTGTACCAAATGACATGAATAATATGAGGAAACAAACATGCTAGTATATATTATAGATGGTAATTTTGGAATTATGTGATGAAATTGACATTTATGCATACTGAGATGTTTAAGGATAACCTAAGGCATTGTTTGGTCATACTTAGAGCCAAAAAGCAAGCCGTATTCTAATTCTGCCAATTAGTACTCATATTTGAGCTTATTGACCCTTCTTGATGAACCAAATTACAAACCATAAAGCCTAGAAAAGTCAATTTTTGTGTGCACTCTTTTCTTTGGTCTGAATTTGCACGATTATAGAGGTATGGCCATATGTATTGATGGTAAGTAAACACATAGAGGTGGAGTTTGTAAAATCAATGTGAAATATGAACTTTAGAATAGCTAGAAATATGAAAACAAGAAAAATTCAGAAGAAAAAAAGAGACGAGTAGAAACAAACAAAGAAAAAATTCTTGAGTGAGAAAAAAGTATGAAAAGTCACAAAGTGATAAAAGCAAGAAATAGAAATCTTGTCCAAGAAATATAGAATACTCGTAGGCTAGCTAAAGGGATTAGACCATATTGAGATTTCCTAAATGGAGAGGAAAGGAAGGTGAGAGAAGGAGAAATAAAGTGGAGAGAGGGAAAAGGATACTAAAGAGGGAAGAATAGGGAACAACACAATGTGCCAAACTATTTTCATGTTTGTAACCTTTTGTGCTTACTATTCTTTTTTAACTTCATACTTGTCCTAATCCTCAGAACGTTACAAGCCGAAAAGACCTATGTATGAATAAATATGACATTACGTAGTTCTATTATAACTAATATTGTACTAGGATAATTAAAGGACTTATATTAGTCATTGATGGAGTGACACAAATAAAATCTTTGTATTTGTATATTGTGTAACTTACTAAACTTAAATGTTTTTAGTCAAAAATGGTAGAATTACTTACTCATCAAGTTAAAATTATTGGGAGATATATAATGCCTAAGAGTAGATGTTGCGAACTCGATCCTTGTATGATATATGCTCAAGCGTATATGTTTTCTTTTTATCGTTTTTGCTTTTAGTTGCTTGAGGACGAACAATGACTTAAGTGTGGGGAAGTTTGATCTGTCATAATTTGACCTAATAGATTAAACTAGTTTTCGCACTTTAGGAGCTTGAAATTAAGCATTTTCCTTAGGTTTATTTAGGATTTATTTCAATTTTCAGTTATTGAATAAAATGTGTAAAAAATGTAAAAAGGTGTTTTTTATTGACTTTAGGGCCGAGTGAAGGTTAAAGGATAGCTAATGAACTTTGCGAGTGTGAACGAGACTTTTAGAAGACGAACAAAAATGAAGTTGATCACCATGTAGCAACATAAGGACCAGACTTGCAGGATTCAGAAGTTGTCTTCTATGTCCCGACACGGGCATTGTGTGTCGCGACAACACTTGGAAAACATACCAAAGGAGAGGACTGCCTGTTACATTGCAACACGGCTCCTGTGTGTCACGACATTGACTCTTGAACAAAGAAATAACACCAAGTAAAAGGCGTTTCAGTGTTTCAATGCAACTTTAACACGAAGAATGACATCTAACCTAGGGTTAAGGAAAACGATCGTCCAAAGGCTATAAATAGGGCCCTTTAGCATTTACGTTTACACATCTCTTCCTTAGTTTAGTTCTTTCCTTTGTAATTTAGGTTTAGTCATTTTTCATTTCTTTTGTTATTTCATTTTTGTTTTTTTGGGAAACAAGAATTGTAACTTTGCATAAACAATTGTGGATTCTTCCCAACAGATTGCTATACAATTCTTGGTTTCTTTCAACTTGTATTTTCAATCTTAAATTTTCTTTCTTATTCACAGTATTGAATTTATGATGTTTAAGGAAACTATGAGGAACTAATCCCATTGTGGGGGGGGGATTAGGGAGTGGAAGTATGGCTATTTAATTATTGTATACAAGGATTTTCAAAGGATCAATTGTTTGGAAAAGGAAGGATGTGAAACAAACCCTAAGCCTGACAACCCTAGGAAATCATTTAGGTGGGAATTAACCTAAAATTGGTATTTCCCATTCGTGAACATCTTTACCCCAAACCAATCTAGACTGTGACATTGAAAAAGAAGTAGTCTTTGTTGACTCGTTATGTTGGTGGAAGATCAGAAGATCCTACTAGGGTAGTGACTAGTTAATTGAAGAAAAATCCCCAAAACTAACGATTAAACAACCCATCTGAAGCGACCTAATCCCCGATAAATCTATTTATCAAGTTTTCACATCTCTTTCCCTTGCTTCATTTCTTTTATTTTTATGCTCTTTAATTTAAACCCAAATTCTTCTATTTTATTTTTCATACTATAACCCTAAAAAGAGTAGTAATTACTTATTTTCTTTACAGGGATTTAAATTATTATAGCTTCACCTCCCTTGGGTATGATCCTTAAAGTACTCATTACTTCGTTGTAACTATATTACAACTCGACCTGTTGTTGCGTGTAAAATAACATTGCTGTTGCAATTGTGCAAGTGTACACGATGTTCAAGTAATAAAGTGATAAGTAGAGTATCGTACCCATAGAGAGATTGGTATTCGATAGAAATTTCTTAAACTGCTGACAAAAGAGCTGTGCAAGCAAATAAAATGTAATAACAGATAGGTTTGTGATTGCGTATTGCGTGTCATAACAAATGCAAAAACAGTAAATGGATCAAACAGACAAGCAACGCATCAGATCTACTAAGTACTTATAAATCTTAGTTGAAATGATTAGCAAGACTAAGTACAAAACTAAGTTGTGATCGCTAAACTTGGGATCTTTCAGATCTAAATTCTAGATCTACAAATTCTATAGCAAATCTCTGCTTCTACAAATTTCCCATAATAACTAAGCAATGGCTTGTCCTGTCATAGCAACTTTTACGGTTAATCTACATTATAAATCTAGAGTCACTACAGGTATCTCTCGAATACATGCTCACAACACCGAATTATGCTCCAGCAAATATGTCCTGCTTTCTGTCGAGATTATGCAAATGCAAAACAAGAGCCTATGTTTAGGATTGCTAGCTGACCACCCCCGAACATACTCCTGTTCGATGTAGATTTAGGCTTTCCGCAAGTATATGGGTTAGGTTGTAAATATAGTATGTTACAATGGAACACTTGGTAGTATTTCGAGGATCATACCCAAATAAGGCGTAAGACGATAGTAAATCAAATCCCTACAAAGAATAAAATTAATTAATACTTATTTTAAGTATAATAATACGAAGAATAAAGAGTGGATTTTTTAAAGCATAAAATAAAAGAGAAAATAAATAGAAAATAAAAGCAAGATGATTAAGATATAAAAATTCTTTTAAATGGCTTTAGGGAGATTAGGTCATTTCCGTATGAGTTCTTCAATTTTTTGGGTTTTGGGGATTTTCCTCCAATCAACTAGGAACTACCCCAATTGGATCTTTCGATTTTCCACCGGTATAGCAAGTCAATAAAGATTACTTATCGCTAGATGTCACAATCTAAATCGGTTTGGGGAAAAGGTGTTCATGAATGGGCAATACCAATTTTGGGTTCATTCCCACCTAAATGACTTGCTAGGGTTGTCAGGCCTAGTGTTTGTTCGATTTTCTTCCTTTCCCAAACAGATGATCTGAAAAGGTAAAATCCCTGTAAAACAAAAATTAATTATTCTTACGTCCACTCCCTAATTCCCCAAAATGGAATTAGTTTTTCATGGATTATTTGATCATCATTAAAACAATATATGAAAACATATAATTGATGAAGAGAATGAAAAAGAAACTAGAATTGTATTACCAATTCGTTGAGAAAAATTCCTCGAACGTTTATACGAGTTTCTACAATCTCGTTTCAAACGAAAATATAAAACAAAGCTAAAAACTAAGATCTAATGAATGGTGTGTAAAACCCTAGTGCTAAAGGCCCTATTTATAGCTTTGGACAATCGTTTTCCTCAACCCTAGGTCAGTTGTCATTCCTCGTGTTTAAGTGGAATTGTGAAGACCAAAAACACCCTTTATTTGGTGTGAAATCCGTGTCCAGGGGTCAATGTCGTGACACACAAGAGCTTACGTAGAAGACAGTCCGCTTCGTTAGGCAAATTTCCCAAGCGTTGTCGCGACTCATCATGCCTACGTTGCAAAATAGGAGGCAGTTTTGACATTTTCCAGTTTTGGTCCCTTTGTTGCGACACAGGTCAGTCTGTATCGTGACATAGTGATTAGTTTCATATTCTTCGTCTTCTAAATGCTTACTGTATACGCACGAAGTTCGCTAGCTAACCCTTAGGCCTCAAACGACCTTAAAGACAACAATAAACACCTTTTTGCACTTTGTACACACTTTATTTCATAAAAGAAAACTAAACTGAATCTTAAAGAAATGAAGTGAAAACACTTGATTTCAAGCTCTTCAAGTGTGAAAAATAGTTCAATCAGCTAAGTATGAAACCAATAGATCAAACTCCCCCACTTAAGTCTTTGCTTGTCCTCAAGCAAACAAAACAAGAAAAGCAAGTAAAATGAAGAGCTTGAGTTCATAGCTATACAAAGATTGGGCTCGTAGCATGTAGTCTAGGCATCATATATCTGTTAATAACTTTGACATGATAATTAAGCAACTTTACCGTTTTTTATTAGAAACAATATAAGTTCAGTAAGTTATAGGAAATAGAAATATTAAGGTTTTATCAATATGCATCCATCAATTCCAAATATAAATACTTTAGTTATCCTAGTACAATACAGAAAACCATAATGAGATCATCTAATTTCCATATCTATTCATGCATAGAGTTGTTTAAGTCACATAGGGCTTTTCGGCTTGTAACATGTTGAGGATTAAGATAGGTATGAATTCCAAAGAACAGTTAAGCACAAAAGGTTAAAAACACGAAAATAGTTTAGCACATTGTATTGTTCCCTATTCTTCCCCTTTATGCCCCACTCTATCTTACCCCCTTATTTCTCCTTCTTTCACCATCCTTTTTACTCTATTTTAGGAACTCTCAATATAAAGCAATCCCCTTTGCTAGCCTATGAGTATTATTTTTCCTTTTGTTTCTTGAGTAAGGTTCTCTTTTTCTTCATTTCAGTGACTTTATAATTTTGTCACTATTCACATATTTTCTTACTCATGATTCTTTTGTTTCTACTCATTTTTCTTTTCTTTTTGATTTTTCTCTATTTCTCTCTTTTTGACCAAACTGAAGTTCATACATTATATTGACTTTCCCATTTTACTTCGTAACCTCCACCTTAATGTATCTACTTACCCTCAATACTAATGGTCATACATCTATTTCCATGCAACACAAGGACCAAAGAAAAAGGATATATACAAATTATCATTTAAGGCTTAAGTCTTAATGTGGCTCATCAAGAATGTGTCATACGACTCAAAGATGGGTACTAATTTGAAATTCAGAACAAGGTTTGGCTTTTTAGCTTTAGATGTGTCCAAACAATTTCTTAGGTCATCCGTAAACACCTAAATATGCACAAATATCAATTTCATCACATAATCTCAAAATTATCATCTATCATATATACTAGCATGTTCGTTTCCTTATATTTCGCACATCATTTTGTATCAATAATGTCTTTCTATTTATACTTATTTTAACTTATAGAACTCAAAAGTTTCATGCTCAAAAATTTAAAAATTCCTTATCATCATGCTAAATTTATCAATAAATACAATCAACCTATTATACATGTTTCTTACCAATCACTTGTATTTCTACAAGCTCAAGCACACATCAATAGTAAAAACTATATGCCAAAAATTCCTATGTTACCCCCCACACTTTAGAAAACACATTGTCCTCAATGTGTAGTCCCTTCAAATAATAAAAGAAAGAAGTTACCCAATTTATCGTGAAGGTTTTCTTCTTCTTATGGTGGTTGTCCTTCTCCTCTTGGCATTAATGCTTGCAATTGTTGTGTCTTCCATAATGTGGGGTTTCTACAAAAAGAATTAAAGCATGTATACCAAAATAAATTCTAATCCTACTCCTATGAATTATATAAGTTCAAAATAAAAACAAAAAATTATCCAAAATTACAAACTTGAATTGTCTTAAAACAACTATTCCTCCTCATCTATTTCTTCTTCCTCCTCATCACTATCACTCCCTATTTCCGGTTCTTCCTCATCATGTTCCTCATCCATCTCCCCAAACAGGTCTGTAGTGTAGTTAGGGACCCTAAGGTTATGTTGTCGAGCAACCTCTTGGAATATCGATCCCAATTCGTGCATCCATTGGATCATCCAATCCAGCTTTGCATGACTTTCTTAACCAACTTCTTGTTGGGCTACTTCCATCCTTTGTGTGGGTGTTGGTGTGGTCGTCGAATATCGTGATTTCTTCTTCCCCTCTCTTATTTGTTTAGCACGAAGCTCTCCGTATTGTTGGAAGAGTGTGTCATCAATGAAACTTTTCGACAGCTTCAAAATTTGTTTAGTGGATGTCATGGGCACTCCTGCCCTCCTGCACAAAGCTGTGATTAGGTGAGGAAAGAAAATCCCTACCTTTTGGCTTCCTACACAACGACTCATGTCTTGGTAGATCTATTTTACTATACAAACCTGGTTTTTTTACAATATTGCAAATAATAAGACTGCTCGAAAAGCATTAACATTAGAAACATTTAAAGCAGGTATTATTCGCGTGCAAATAAATTGAATCCACATTTTAGCTTCAAGAAACATGATGCCTTTATTAAATGATGTGGGAATGCTAGTGCCTAACCTAAATTTTCATTCCCCCCTTACTTCAGTTAGATAAGTAATTACCTCATGCATGTCTATATCACTAAAGAATTCTAAGTCAATTTGATCTAAGAAATCCTATTCATAATAAGGAGCATTAAAGAAATTACAAATTATTTTGGGGGTTACCTTAACACTAATCCCTCTAATTATTGAGGTTTCCTAATTAACTTCGTCCCTAGTCCTAGAAATATGATCTTTTAGGGTAACATAAAGATCTTGGACTATAGGGATAATAGTAGGTTCTGTGGGGATTGTCCAAAAACGTTCCCATCTATGGTACCTAACTAAAGGTCAGATTTCCTTGCACAAAACCATCAATAAGTCAAAACCCTTTTCTTGAATGAAGGTTTTTCTTGAAGTTCATTAAAATACTTTTCTACATTCATATTCAAAAAATTCGAAGGATTTGTACCTAATGATAGTTCTAATTCTACAGTATGTCTAACCTTTCTAGGAGGCATTCTAATAATAGAGATATAAGAGTAGGAACTTTAAACTTAGATGGGTGTGCTCCCCTTTACTTGGAAACCTGAAAAGTTAAGAGAAGAATAGAGAAAGTAAAGGATTCCTAGGTTTTTTATGAGTTAGAATAAAATAGAGTGAGTTAGAATGTTGTTTTAGTAGGGGTTAAAATTTAGGGTTTTAGGCTGTAAAAATTCAAAAAAAACAAGCCATTAGCCATCGAAATGCGCAGTCGAACCGGGTCGATTCTGTAAAAATTACAGTCGATGTCGCGACATAAGGAGTCGTTATCGTGACACGCCATTCAGTTTCCCTTGGTCACAGCGATTTTGGATCCTTGTCGTGACATCCTCCTCAGTCCTGATTTGTTGAATTTTTGCATTTTTTCGCGACAAGGGAAGGTCCATTCACGATGTCGGCTTCAGTCCTGCTGTTTCCTAAATCTGTCACCTTTGTTGCGACATAACTGATAGTGTGTCACAACATACCCCTCTTTTTTATTAAATACTAAAATAAAAACATGTTAGAATAATATACAATAATATACATAAGTTAGTACCACCGATTTTCCTTTAAGTCTTACTACCAAACTCATTCGGTATGCTTACCCTTACCGAGGGGATCCAACTTTGTTTGCCTTTAGTCCACTTCTCATTGGATCTTCCTCCCTCCTTCAATCTATCCCTTTCCTTAAAACTGTTAATTCTTTCTTTGTTCATAAAGGGGTTTCGATTGTGCCCTTCTCCTTTATTCATCTCAAGCAAATGGAAGCGCTCATTGTACTCCCTGGTTTCATCACTTTTATCCCCACATTTAAAGGTTTCAACTTCACCATTGATTCACATAGTAAGCTCATTATTATTTAAATCGATGGTGGATCGAGATGTTACTAAGAATGGTCTACCTAGCAAGATGGGGATATCTCTGTCCTCTTTAAAATCTAACACAACAAAGTTTGCAGGGATTATGAAACTCCGTACCTAGACTAAGATGTCCTCTAAAATTCCCCTCAATCGTACAGATGACCGATCAGTCAGTTGTAGAGTAACTTAGGAATTCTTAAGATCTCCACTCCCAAGCTTCTCGAATACTGATAAAGGCATCAGATTTATACTTGCATCGAGATCGTACAGAGCCTTGTTGAACTGAAGATTTTAGATTTTGATTGGAATGGTGAAACTACTGTGATTCTTCAGTTTTTGGGGAATTGCGTTGGAGATAATAGCACTGTAGGATGCGTTTGCCTCCACTTGCTTGCTTACCTTGATTTTTTGACACCTTGTCATAATCTCCTTTAATAATTTGGCGTACGTGGGTACCTTTTCAATTAATTCAATCAACGGTAGGTATTCAAGGACTTGAAAAGGTTGAGGAAACTTAGAAAATCATCTTCATCTTATCGCTTCTTTTCTTCTAACCTTTTCGGGAAGGGGATTGAGGTGCTCTTTTCTTCTTTAGGCGAATCTTCCTTTGTTTCTAGTGCCTCTTTTGTTGGTACCTCTTTTGCTTTGATGACTTCAGTGTCATCATCAGAAGGGATGTCTATAATCCCATGAGATTAAGTAGGCTTTATTAGGTCATTCTGGGCTACTCAGTACTTTGCCCGACCTTAATTCGATCACCTTAACTTGCTCTTTCCCTTCTCTTCGAGGATTATTCTCGGTGTTGCTAAGGATCCTTGAACCAATTTATCTTGAAAGATCACTCACCATGCTCATCAATTGATCCATTCGTTCCTTTAGCTTCACCACAGATCTGGCGGTATTAGTAAATCAAATTGCACTTGTTTTATATCCGCCCTCATAAAGTGCATCTCCCCTTCAATTCTGTCTAACCTTTGACCACATGCAGTATGGTCACCTTGGCTTGCTTTTTCTGGCTATCTATGTAAAAATGGTGGTTGATAACTAGGGTTTCTAGCTTGTGTGTTACTATTACTGTTTCCCCCTTGGCCTCCTCCCCATCTAAAGTTGGGGTGATCTTTCCATCCCGGATTATAAGTATTCGAATATGGATTTCAACTACTTACATAATTGGCCTCCTCTGGATTGACTAGATAATGATAAAGACGCTTATTTCTCCATGGGATGGTGGTGCCCCTAAGCATACTCAATTCAGTTCAGTCTCTCCAACAGTTGTTGGTATTTCTATCTTCTTGTATCATCTTTACCGAAGCGGGTTTTTGCCAATAAGTGAACCTTTCAATAGGCCTCTAGTAAGAGTTCATCGTCATATTCTCTATTAGCCCATAAGCGTCATTATACGTTCGGTTCATTAGGGCTCCTCCTTCTGCACCACCTAAAGTAGATCTGGCGGATGCATCCAACCCATTGTAAAAAGTTTGTAGTTGCATCCATTCTGACATACCGTGATTAGGGCATTTTCATATTAATGTTTTAAACTATTCCCATGTTTCGTGGAACCCTTCACTCTCAAATTGTCGGAAGGTTGACAATTCTCTCATTAGTTGGATCGCTTTTCCCATAGGAAAATATTTTTGCAAAAATTTCCCTACCAGTTCATCCTAAGTTGTGATAGATCCAGGTGCCTACGCATCTAGCCATGAAAAAGCATTATTTGTTAGTGAAAAGGGAAATAGTCTCAAACGAATAGCATTGTTAGTAATACCATTAAACCTGAAAGCATCGCATAATTGTAATAACCGTTTCAAATGTAAACTGGGATCTTTAGCCATTGTCCCTCTAAATTGTAACTTGTTTTGAATCATTTGAATCATACTCGATTTTACTTCAAAATTATTAGCGGCAATAGTAGGTCTAGCGATACTCCCTTGAGTTAGATCTAGAGTAGGTAAGGAGTACTCCCTTAAAGTTCTTTGTGCTTCTGCCATTGGTTTGTTTGCAGGGAGTTGCGGAGGTATATGAGTGTATTCTACATTGATAGCGGGATCTTCTATTGGATCAACTCTTTCTTCTCTTTCCTTCGGTGATGGGTTTTGCATCGCCTGTTAGGTTCTGTGATTATGTCTAATTAATTATTCATGGTTAGAAATAGGGTCAACCAAGTTTCCTTGGCTTCGAGTAATAAACCAAAATCAAATAAAAAGTAAAGAATACGAAATATGAAAAATAAATAATAAAATAAAATCGTATCTATAACCTAAAATTTTTCTAATTATTTTATTAGCAATAGAAGAATAAAATTTACTAAAGCATTGCCTCCCCAGTAACGTCGCCAACAACTTGACCACCTCGAACGTACTCTCACTCGATGTAGATTTAGGCTTTCTGCAAGTATACGGGTCAAGTTGTAATTATAGTGTGTTACAACAGAACACTTGGTAGTATTCTGAGGATCGTACCCAAAGGAGGCGTAAGACGATAGTAAATCAAATCCCTGCAAAGAATAAAATTAATTAATACTTATTTTAGGTATTATAGTGCGAAGAATAAAAAGGGGATTTTTGAGAGCATAAAATAAAATAGAAAATAAAAGCAAGATGATTGAGATGTAGAAATTCTTATAAACGGCTTTGAGGAGATTAGGTCATTTTCGTATGAGTTCTTCAATTGTTAGGTTTTCCAGATTTTCCTCTAATTAACTAGTCACTACCCCAGTTGGATCACTTGATCTTCCATCGGCATAGCAAGTAAATAGAGATTACTTATCACTAGATGTCACAATCTAAACCAGTTTGGAGAAAAGGTGTTCATGGATGGGCAATACAAATTTTGGGTTCATTCCCACCTAAATAACTTTCTAGGGTTTTCAGGCCTAGTGTTTGTTCGGAGTTTTTCCTTTCCCAAATAGTTAATTCGAAAGGTAAAATCTCTGTAAAACAAAAATTAATTATTCATACGTCTACTTCCTAATTCCCTAAAATGGAATTAGTTACTCATGATTTCTTTGATCATCATTCAAACAATATATGAAAACATATATATGAAGAAGAGAATGAAAAAGAAACTAGAACTATATTAACAATCTGTTGGGAAAAAAGTCCTCGAGCATTTATGTGAGTTTCTACAATCCCGTTTCAAACGGATAAAAAAAAGCTAAAAACTAAGATCTAATGAATGGTGTGTAAAACCCTAGTGCTAAAGTCCCTATTTATAGCTTTAGACGATCGTTTTCCTCAACTCTAGGTCAGTTGTTGTCCTCATGTTTAAGTGGCATTGTGAAGGCCAAAACTCCCTTAATTTGGTGTGAAAACTATGTCAAAGCCCGATGTCGCGACACACAGGAGTCTTGTCATGATGTAGAAGACAGTCCGCTTCTTTTGGCAAATTTCCCAAGCGTTGTCGCGACACATCATGCCCACATCGCGACATAGGAGGCAGTTTTGACATTCTGCAGTTCTGGTCCCTTTGTTGCAACATAGGTTAGTTTGTGTTATGACATAGTGATCAGTTTCATATTCATTCATCTTTTAAATGCTTCATGTATAGTCACGAAGTTCGTTAGCTAACCCTTTGGTCTCAAACGGCCTTAAATACAACAATAAGCACCTTTTTGCACTTTGTACACACTTTATTTCATAAAAGAAAACTAAACTGAATCTTAAAGAAACAAAACAAAAACACTTGATTTCAAGCTCTTCAAGTGTGAAAAATAGTTCAATCTGCTAGGCATGAAATCGGAAGATTACTAGCACGTAGAATTAAGAACAAAGAACATAACACAAGTGAAGAAATTCATTAGATGAATATTTTCATAACATTCATAAAAACAAATTAAAGGATATAAAAACATCCAACCCTCGAATGGTTAGTTAAAGGGTACAAAATATTGTTTTAACATATCAACATTCATATTTAGAAATCAAGAGCTCTCCCGTTGAGACCCAAAAAAACCATCAGGCTCGCTGCTCGATTCTGCTCCTCATTGCCACGGCAACATATCTTTGCTCAGATGGCTAGTGATGGCTTCATCGAGGCTCCACTCCCAGCGTTGGCTGTCAAATCCGCCTCTACACTTCCAATCTACTGTGTGATTCTCTTTATTCTTCTCTTCTCAGAGTATTTTGCTCTAGCACTTAGCCTTTGCTATGCTTAATTCGATTTTGATTTCTTCTCCCAAGTGCTGCTTTTATAAGAGCTTTGTCACACATTTCACATTGTTAGATTTGAATTTCTAGGGGTGTTCTAGTGTCATCCTCAATTCTTTTAGTGCAGATCTACCATGAAATCAGCTTGTTGTAGCAGAATCTTTCGAGCCTGGTATTGCCAGAACATTTAGCGACAACATCTTTTTGCTGCTTCCATTCCCCAACAATCCTTCATTATTGGGTCTCGTACTCCATCTTCATCATCCCTACATCATCTCACAACACACACCAACAAGCGTAATATTGCTACAACAAAAGGGTAAAATATATGAAATTTGTCGCTTAAGCTCAATACAACTCCGAAGACAAAAATACATAAAAACACTGCTAATGCTGTAACAAATTTAGTTAAGAATAGATAAAAAGTTTCAGCAAGAGTTTGTTTTATAACTCTTTTTCAAGATTTATCACCAGTATACTTGCAGAAGCCCAAAAATACACACTGAACGACAGTACGTTCGGATGAGGTCAGCCACTTGCATCATCAAATTTGCCCTCAACCCAAATTAAAATCGAGAACACTTTTCTTGCTCCTCAGCCAATATACTAGGAGCATATCGGCTAAGCCTCATAAACTCAACCTCGTACTCAGCCACGATCATGTCGCCCTACCTCAACTCTATAAACTCTAGGCGTTTGGCCTCAATGTACCTCACACCCATGTACTTCTTCTGGAAAGCCTCTATAAAATAGTCTCATGTTAACCTCTAGCCTAAGTACCTCTTACAATAGTCCCAAATAATATGATAACAAAATAGTTTGGGCACCACAAAATAATCTTCACTGAATGATAAAATAGTCAAAAAAAATCGAGAGAACCTCCGAGTACCAAGTCTCCTAAGTCCAAATATATATGTAAGAGGAACTAAGGGAGAATGAGCTGAAGAGTCCAGTGTGTCTCTAAAGTGCAGGTAATCACAACACAATATCATAGAGATTTTCACAAAACATTTTAAAAGGCACGCAAAATATCACAACTCAGATGTAATAAAATCAAATACAAAATGCAATGCACCCAATCACCAGCACACCATCACAGTGGACAAGTTCCCTAGAACCCCTCCCCATCCAATCGTCACCAATCGTAATGTTTTACTATCAGCCATTTAAAAGGGTGATAACCATATCTTCCACCGTACAACCCAACCCATGAACACACAATGGCATGATGTCATAATAATCTCAATCGCAACACAATCTCATGATATTACATCAAAGTACACATGATATTCAGAATATCCACAATTTGATAGACATGCATGGAAAATCAACATGCGATACACAACATCAAGTAATAATCTCACAGATATCTCAACATAGAATAGCATCACACAACAAACATATAACACAGACAGAAACACACAGCAAATATGTAGCATGGACAGAAACACACATCAAGCGGGCAGAAGCTCTAATGTCGCGATGAACGTCTCCCACGCTCAGCTCTAACTCTAAGTCTAGCTGAATTAAAACTTACGATAATAAACTATACATTAAAACTATCACTATGCCACCTACTAAACACAACACAAAATCGAATAACAAATACTCACGTGTAACTATAGGAGCTTGTGTAGGGGCAATCTACACAAGTGAGGGAGAAGGAGGTAACTCGTCAGCCTCAGAATCATGTTCACTTACTTATACACACAATATCTCAAGTCAATTCCCTTATTCCACTTTCTTAAAAATTACTAAGTATAAAAAGTTGTGAATAGCTAAAACGGGGCTTTCAGGTTCGAATTTGATGAAACTGGCTACGAATTCGGAATCAAGACACCGAAAAATGGCAAGACAAGGTTTGTTCAAAAAAGTCAATGATTAACAATCAAATTAAATAGTCAACGGTCAATGATCGACGATTTGGTCAATGGTCAACAGTCAACGATCAATGGTTCGGGTCGAGTCAATAGTTTGGTCAATGAGTCGGGTAACGTCAATGAGTTGGGTCGGGTTAGGTCAAAGCTTAGGTCACTTGATTTGGGTCAGATTTTGGGTCACAAATTTGGGCTTCTAAGTCGATTTGGGCTCAAGGTTGGGTCAAAAACCAATGGGTATTGGGTCACAAAGTGGGCCTTGGTTTGGGTCATAACTTGGGCTTGCCTCTAACAGCCCAACACCCACACATAGCAATAACAAAAATCTAGGGTTTCCATAACCCCCTTAACGGCGTCGGTCACCACTACCTCGACGAGCGACGCATGCTCGCCGGTGATGGAATGATAAGGCCACAAGTAATGCAACAACTCCCACACGAGGCTTACCACGCTTAGAACGATGTACAAGAGGTGGAACACGGTGGGGAGAACAAAAGTCGAACAACTTCCACGTCGTTCTCACAAATGGTAACTGCGAGGGAGAGTTTGAAGGTCGAGGTTTGTTCACGAGGTGACAAGGATCACTTTGGTGACAACGATACGGTGCACGGACAACGAGAGGACGGTGGTCAACTATCGATCGAAAAAGGAGAAAAAGAAAGGGAAGAGAGAAAATTCGGCTTGAGAAAAAAAATCAAATGGAGGATTAAGAGTTGGAAAAGAGAATGAAAAAGGGTTTTAAACCAAGGAAAATGGGTAAATTGCACCTAAAGCTTCAAAAAAATTAGGGTTTTCTCACTAGCCTCAAACTTTCACCGAACTCAATTTAGACCGTAAGTATTCAAATTAGACACAAAACTTTAAACAAATCTCAATTAAGTCCCCAAAGTTCACTAAAATTCTAATTTAGCCCCTTGCCAAAATAGGGTTTTTAAATTGGGGAAAAATTGGGTTGTTATAGTATCTTGCTTTGAACTCTTCAAGTTCACTGCACCACCATTAAGGTAAAACACAAAGCCTGATTGCGATCAAGAATCATTCTTATTAGTTTGGAAGCTAGCATCAGTGTAATATTTTCTTATACTTAGCTCTTCCTCACCTCCATATATAAGGAATGCATCTTTAGTTCTTCTCAAGTACTTATGGATGTTTTTAACTACCACCCAACGACCTTCACCGGGATCTACTTGGTATCGACTTGTCATGCTTAAAGCATACGACACATCTAGACGAGTACATAGCATTGCATACATGATAAACCCTATAGCCAAAGCATATGGAATCTTACTCATGTGTTCTCTCTCTTGTAGAATTGAAGGACATATTTCCTTTGAGAGAGAAATACCATGTCTTATAGGTAGGAATCCTCTCTTAGATTCTTCCATACTGAACCTTTTCAATACTTTATCTATGTATGTACTTTGGCTTAGACGTAGGAGTCGTCTTGATCTATATCTATAAATCTTGACTCCTAAGATGTAAGTAGCTTCGCCCAAGTCTTTCATAGAAAAACAACTTCCTAACCAAGTATTAATAGACTGTAAGGTAGGTATGTCATTTCCTATGATAAGTATGTCATCCACAAACAATACCAAGAATGTGATAATGCTCTCACTAACTTTCTTGAAAACACAAGGCTCATCTTAATTTTTGATAAAACCAAACTCTTTGATTGCATCATTAAAATGAAGATTCCAACTTCGAGAAGCTTTCTTTAATCCATAAATGGATCTTTGTAGCTTGCATATTTTTTTTAGCATCTTTTGGATCCACAAAACCTTCATTTTGTGTCATGTACACTTCCTCTTCAAGTTTTCCATTAAGGAAAGCGGTTTTGACGTCCATTTTCCAGATTTCATAATCATGAAATGTAGCTATTGCAAGTAAGATCTGGATGGATTTAAACATAGTAACAGGACAAAAGGTTTCGTCATAGTTTATACCATGAACTTGGTAAAAACCTTTAGCGACTAATCGCCCTTTGTATGTTTGTACGTTACCATCCATGTTGGTTTTCTTTTTGAAAACCCACTTGCACCCTACGGGTTTAAACCCTTCAGGTGGGTCAACTAAGGTCTATACTTGGTTTTCTGACATGGAATCCATCTCAAACCTCATGGCTTCAAGCCATTTCTCAGAGTTTGAGCTCGCCACTTCTTCTTAATAAGTCCTAGGCTCATCTTGATCCATAAGAAGAACATCACCATGTGTTGTAACGAGAAAATCATATCTCTCAGGTGCATGGCGTTCTCTTAAATATTTGATCGCTAGTTGTGTTTCTACAGCAGTTATTTGTTCCTCAATTTCTTGTGGAACCTACTGTTGTTCTATCTTTGGTTCAGTGATATTTTGTGGTTCCTGAATTTCTTCAAGTTCAATATTTCTCTCAATTCCTTTTCTAGAGACAAATTCTCTTTCTAGGAAGACACTAGTTCAAGCAACAAACACTTTGGGACGTTTCCTAGTCCACATCTCATATGGCGTATTTTGAACAGATTTAGATTGAACACGGTTCCATGTGAAAGTAGTTGTCTCAAGTGCATGTCCCCAAAAGGAAGTCGGTAGATCAGCATGACTCATCATTGATCGAACCATGTCTAACAGACTTCAATTTCTTCTCTCAGAAACTCCATTCCATTAAGGAGTACCACGAAGTGTAAGTTATGAGACTATCCCACATTCCTTTAAAAGATCATCAAACTCTAGGCTCAAGAATTCTCCACCTCGATCTGATCGAAGTGTCTTGATTGTTTTTCCTTGTTGATTTTATACTTCATTTTTTAATTCATTAAACTTTCCAAGTGCTTCAGACTTGTGGAACGTGAGATAAACATACCCATATCTACTGAAATCATTAGTGAAAGTAATGAAGTACTTAAATCCACCTTTGGCTTGTGTATTCATTGGTCCACATACATCAGTATGTATTAGGCCCAATAAATCTCTAGCTCACTCACTTTAACCAGTAAAAGGAGTTTTAGTCATTTTTCCCAATAAGCAAGATTCACATACTTCAATTTGTTTGAAAACAAATGAATCCAAGAAACCATCTTTATGGAGTTTCGATATGCGTTTCTCACTTATGTGGCCCAAACGACAATGCAAAATATAAGTTTGATTTGAATCATTTATTTTAGATTTTTTAGTATTTATGTTGTAAATGGGATTAACTTGATCTAAAATATAAAGGCCATTCACCAATTGTGTCGAACCATAGAAAACATTATTAAGATAAAAGGAACAAGAATTATTCTTAATTATTATCTCAAAACCAATTTTGTCCAAACAAGAAATTAAAATAATGTTCTTAGTCAAACTAGGCACAAAATAACAATCATCTAAACACAAAACAAGTCCACTAAGAAAAGAAAAAGCATATGTTCCTACAGCTAATGCAATAATTCTTGCTCCATTTCCATCTCGTAGGTCCATATCTCCTTTAGCCAGAGTCTTACTCCTTTGCAGTCCCTATACAAAAGTACAAATATGAGAACCATAACCAGTATCTAATACCCAAGAAGTAGTAGTTAATAAATTAATATCAATAACATAAATACCTGAAGTAAACGCTCCACTTGCTTTGGCCTTCTTGACTTCCTCAAGATAGACAGGGCAGTTCCTTTTCCAAAGTCCAATCATACCACAATTGAAGCAGTTTCCTTCCTAAGCCACCCCTCTTTTGGGCTTCAGTGTTGCCTTTTCTTTTTCAGATTTGGCCTTGTCTTTGCCCTTGGGCTTTGGCTTAGCTTTAGCTTTACCCTTGCCCTTGTTATTACGGACCATCAGAATGGGTTTCCGTCCAGCCTTTTGCATGTTACCTTTAGTAGTTCACAACATGCTGAGTAATTGTGGCAAAGTCTTATCGATTTCATTCATATTGAAATTGAGGACAAATTGGCTATAGTTATCAAGTAATGATTGCAGAATAACATCAGTGGCCAGCACTTGGCTCAGTGGAAATCTAAGTTTAGACAGGCTTTCAATATATTCTATCATCTTAAGAACATGAGGCCCTACTGGGCTTCCTTCTATTATCTTACATTAGAAAAGGGTCTTAGAAGTATCAAACATCTCTTGTCGCACTTGCCCCTGATAAATTTCTTTCAGGTGCTCGATCATATAATAAGCATTCACATCCTTGTGTTGCTTCTGAAGCTCAGGATTCATAGTGGCAAGCATAAGACATCCAACGTCTACCATGTCATCGAGATACTACTTGTAAACATCTTTATCAGCCTTCGAGGCATTAATAGGTGGTTCATTTGGAAGGGGTTGTTCAATGACATATAATTTCCACTCTTGTTTGAGGACAATCCTCAAATTACGAAACCAGTCAAGGAAATTCAAACCATTCAATTTGTCCTTCTTAAGGATCGATCGCAATGGAAGTGAATTTGTGTTTATAGCCATAATATATCTACAATAATGAAATATGTGAGTGAGTAAATTTACCAAGTTCATATTTAATCTTTAAAGGGACTTTATTAAATGATACTTCCACTATTTTATTCAAAATTAATAACCCTCATATTCTAATTTCAAAACTACTTTCTCAAAAGTTTTTCTAGTGGGTAAGGATCCATATTTCACCTCCTCTTAAGTCAGTTTTAGCTTTACTCTCAAGATTATGGTTATCTAGGTAAGAAACACTTGCTAATTATATCACATGTAACTCTTAAATATTTGGTGAACAACTCTTGTTCTAAATCATCTTATATTTTATCCAAATTACTTGCCTTCAAGCTTCTAATCCTATTAGAGTAACCTAGTTTAGTCAATAACCAATGTTTTAACCAGCGAATATCACTTGCTTATTCTTCGTGTTTAACCAATATATATACTAGTACTTCGCTTTAGCATAACCTACTTAGTATCGATCGAGGCCTTAACAAGGGCAATTATTGGAAGGCAACGTCGACTTAATATTTTGATTGAGGGAATTTTATTAAGGTTGCATCTCACCAATTATGGTCTACTTTAGTCCATTTAGTCCTTTAATTGATCTCATCAATTAATGTTGTTTATTGTTATCAAATTTTAACATACTTAAAAATTGGCATGTTTTAGACATCCATAGCATCTCATACATGAATAAGTAAAGCAGTAAATAAATGCAATAGTTATAGCCCATAAACTAGGGTGGCTCGTCCAAAGCCAATGGGAGAACCAAAAGGAAACCTAAAGGTGTAAGCCGCTTCACAAGCTTCTTGTCCACTTTAGTTGGCTCATCTTTCTTCTCGTCTAGTCCACAGCAACTTATGCAATTTACAATTTGTAGAAACTCATTTTACATAAGAGGGAGTATAAGATGAGAAGATAAATACAAGAGAAAAGTAGTAAAGCACGACACGCATGTCGTATTTATAAATTTTACAACCTTTTAAAATGGGTTATTAGGCTATAACTATGCATTTCAAACACCGTACATGTCAAACATAGCAAACATAATATATCATTTTATTATTATTATTCAATGTTTTGATTCGACTCGAAAAGCTCGCGGTACGACCCATTTGGTGGAAAAATAATTTGAGAAAAAATTCGCACACACAAATGGGATTACTGTTTAACCGGATATGCTTGAAACCTCACGATTTGATAACTTTTATCAATAGTATCGTGTTTTCAGGATATCCATCCTTGAGGTTTCTTATTGGAACAACCCTTGTTCCAAATCCAAATGAAAACAACCAGTTAACTCTTAACTGGAAATCGCACCTTAATCACTATCATCGATATAACAGACTTGTTAAGACTTAACAAATACGAAATCTAATAGGCCACAAAATTATGATTAACATTGAATCAATAATCGAAAGGATCAGATCATGCATATTACGACTTAAAGCAGTATTAATGAATATCACATATTCAAGATTAAATTGAAAACGCAAGAAAAGTAAAGCATTGCATGCAATGATTTTTCTCTTTGCATATTTCTTATGATATTAATATTATTTGATAATTATTTTCACGATTGAATTCTTTCTTATGCTTGGTTCATTTGGATAATTAGAAGCTCATGAATAATAATTGCTTGTTTTTTTTTTCAATACACATTTTGTAGAGTTGAAATTATTATGAGAAAAGGCGAACACTTCATTAAATTAGAAACTTTTTTTTAGACTTGCTTAATAAGTACTCAATTTTGTAAATAAATAAAGTGTGGATGTGAATAAATATATTGTGCCTTGGTTATGAGTGAAGATTCGGAAATGTGATCGAATTGAGTAATCGGGTTGAGGTACTTGGCTTGTCATCTCAATTCGCTAAAAAGATTTGAGTGACGAGCTGAAGCTTGTAACACTCCGCTAACCAAGCTGCCTTGTGTCTTAAAAAAATTCAAAAAAAAAACAAAATATATATACGTATGTAAATTTGGGTACAATTAGCAAGTTTAATTAAGCTTAAATTTTTGTGAAGTGGTTGATTTTGTTCATAATGGTTGAAAGTCTATAAAATGTGTGTTGATTAAAACATGAGCAATTATCTATTTTTGATCTTCTAATTGTTTGCATGAATCTTGGTTTAAGAATGAAATTCGATTTTAAAAAGAATTATCGAATAACATTAATATAGACTAAACATTATGCTTGAGGACAAGCATAGGCTAAGTAGGGGGATTTAGATAAGTGAATTATTTAAGCAATTTATTTGTGTATTTTGGATTAATTATGAGGAAAGTACTTCTAATTTCCTACAATTTCTTATCAGATACACAAATTGATGTTTCTCTACCTAAAAGAAAGCAAAAGTGGATTAAATTGAAGTCATGTGTGAAGAGATGGGCTATATTCGAATTTGAGAGACATTGAAGGCTTAAAATTGCAAAAGGAATTTTTAGTGGAAATGGTCAAATAAGACTTAGTCAAAAATTGTTATTTTCTTATTTTTTTTTTATTTTTTTATATAAGTTGTTATTTTCTTTTGACTAAATTATTTATTTTTAGCAAATGGGTAATTTAGTTTAATAGGGCTTAGGCTATATTTAGTAATCCAATTGTATATAAATAGGGATTACTTAGGATTCAATTGAATGTACTTGAATATCCTTGGAAGCAATTAAGAAATTATCCCTTTTCTATTCTTGTCTTTTTGCGTCAGACTAGTCTGCCATTTCCATCTCCATTTCATTACATTTTATAAATTTGTCCAATTGCTACATTAACCCTTCCCCTTTCCATCTTTCATATTCACGAGCAATCCATCACCATATCCATCCACCAAGCATGATTAAAATCATGCGTCACTAAATCCTTTTTAGCCTTAGTCCCGATTATCACTCCGTGAAGAAATAATCGTGAGTTACGAAACCGAGATAAAAACCTTTTTATCTGTACTCGCTATCACTCCGATTTATGGGGTAGTACAAATCCGCCCCTTAAAGTTAATTAGACTTTAATTCAAAAAGCGCGCGTTGAGTTAAGGAAGGTTGGCATACAGTTGGGAAGTCAAATCGACCGTGCTGCATTCGAGTTCCTACGAACAAATTGGCGTGTCCAAGTGGGAAAAGCTAGTTGGATTTCGTCAACAGTGGTAGAGATTGGATTTAAATGACCCACGCGGTTGAGGTTGTTAATTCGAGTTAGGCTTTTCAGAGCGCAAAGCTGTTGAAATCTTAAATCGTGAGCACGTGCGACGTGCTTAGACATTCGACCAGGGTCGATTTGCAGGTCGTATCCGAAACCGGCTACTACAGAAAAAGTTGGCGGTTGGGACGTTCTCGAGCGTTATAACCAGCTTATCGATTAAAAAGGAAGATTAATTTTCAAGATCGGAGGAAACGGAGGCTAAGGCTAAGCTTATTAAATATCATTTTTCTCATTTCTTTATCTCGATTAATTATTTAGCATCAAGATTTATTTAACTTATTTTTTTTATTTTTTTTATTTTAGTTTGACGTTTTTTCTTTAAACCCCTACTCTTTTATTTTATTTTTGTTAGGAGACAGTCACAAGTCGTGGGCACGCTCTTTGACGCGACGTTCAAGAGGAAGACACGAAAGTAGATTACTGCAACCAGTCCCTGTGGAATCGACCCTACTGCCTTATACTACTGTTTTGTATTATTTGTCGTAGGAATATTTATATTTGTTGGATTCGACACCCATCAAATTTTGATACGCATGATCTGTCCGCCAGCTGAATTATCACCCCTTTGAGGGGACTTATTTGCAAGCCATGCTCTTTCTTGCAAATATGCTTATTTTGTGTTAATTTTATTTGATACTTTATTTTGCAAATACATCTTTCTTTTGTTGCTAGGTTCATTTAAATAACTAAGAAATTATGAATAAATGGTTGCTTATTTTAATCATATATGCATTCTATAAACTTGAGAATATTATGGAAAAAGTCAGACATCTTCACAATACTAGATATTTTTAAACTTGCATAAGTATGTACCCATATCATGTGCATAAATAAATTTAATTTTAAATAAATAAATTAGACTTGGTTATGAGTGAAGACTCGAAAATGTGACTGAATTGAGTAACTGGGTTGAGGTGTCTTGCTTGTTATCTCAACTCGCGTAAAAAGATTCGAGTGATGAACCAAAACTTGTAACACTCCAATAACCGAGCTACCTTGAAAAATAAGCTATCAACTTTTCAAATTGAGTAACCGGGTTGAGGTACTTGGCTTGTCATCTCAATTCACGTAAAAAGATTTGATTAGGTCTCAAATAAAATAAAAAAATATGTGTGTGTACATATTAAATAAAATTGGGAACAAATTATTTAGCAAGTGTAATTAAGTTGCAATTTTGTGAAGTGATTGATTTTATTTCATAGTATTTGAAAGTTTATTTGAGTAGATATAAGCAATTATTTATTTCTAATTTCTTTAATTGTTGCATGACACTTAATCAATGAAAGAAATTTGGATTTATTAGATTTTTTTCAAATAGTTTTAATATAAAATAAACATTATGCTTGAGGACAAGCATAGGCTAAGTAGGGGGGATTTTGATAAGCAAAATTATTTGAGCAATTTATTTGTGTACTTTGATTAATTTTAAGGGAAAAATACTTCTAATTTCTTACATTTCTTATCAGGTACACAAATTGATGCTTCTCTACTTAAAAGCAAGCAAAAGAAGGATTAAATTGAAGACATTTGTGAAGAGATTGGCTAAATTCGAATGTGAGGGACTTTGAGGACTGAATTGCAAGAAAGAAACTTTTAGTGGAAATGGTCAAATAACACTTAGTAAAAAATTGTTATTTTCTTATTTTTCTTTTTTTTTTTTTTTTTAAGTTGTTATTTTCTTTTGACTAAATTATTTATTTTTAGCAAATGGGTAATTTAGTTTAATAGGACTTAGGCTATATTTAGTAATCCAATTGTATATAAATAGGGATTACTTTGGATTCAATTGGAATGTACTTGAATATCTTTGTAAACAATTGAGCAATTATCCCTTTCCAATTTTTCTTGTCTTTTTTACGTCAGATTAGTCTTACATTTCCATCTCAATTTCATTTCCTTTCATAAATTTGTCCAATTGCTACATTAATCCCTCCCCTTTCCATCATTCATATTCATAAGCAATCCAT
Organism: Gossypioides kirkii; assembly: GCA_005610355.1. Taxonomy (NCBI): domain Eukaryota; kingdom Viridiplantae; phylum Streptophyta; class Magnoliopsida; order Malvales; family Malvaceae; genus Gossypioides; species Gossypioides kirkii. The sequence goes on along the minus strand of CP032247.1, from coordinate 38,208,535 downwards.
CACCATATCCATCCATCAAGCATGATTAAAATCATGCGTCACTTTAACTCGAACGGTGTTCCTCCCGTTGGATAAGTTATACACAACGGCTGTTGTTCGTCCGGTGCTGCTGCAAGTTGTTGAATAGTCTGATTCTGATCTTCCATTTTCTTTGACTTCCCAACTATACGCCAACCTTCCTCAACTCAACGCGCACTTTTTGAATTGAAGTCGAATTAACTTTAAGGGGCGAATTTGTACTACCCCATAAGCCGGAGTGATAGCGAGTACCAATAAAAAGGTTTTTATCCCAGTTTCGTAACTCACAATTATTTCTTCACGTAGTGATAATCGGGACTAAGGCTAAAAAAGATTTAGTGACGCATGATTTTAATCATGCTTGGTGGATGGATATGGTGATGGATAGCTCATGAATATGAAAGATGGAAAGGGGAAGGGTTAATGTAGCAATTGGACAAATTTATAAAATGGAATGAAATGGAGATGGAAATGGCAGACTAGTCTGACGTAAAAAGACAAGAATAGAAAAGGGATAATTTCTTAATTGCTTCCAAGGATATTCAAGTACATTCAATTGAATCCTAAGTAATCCTTATTTATATACAATTGGATTACTAAATATAGCCTAAGTCCTATTAAACTAAATTACCCATTTTCTAAAAATAAATAATTTAGTCAAAAGAAAATAACAACTTATATAAAAAAATAAAAAAAATAAGAAAATAACAATTTTTGACTAAGTCTTATTTGACCATTTCCACTAAAAATTCCTTTTGCAATTTTAAGCCTTCAATGTCTCTCAAATTCGAATATAGCCCATCTCTTCACACATGTCTTCAATTTAATTCACTTTTGCTTTCTTTTAGGTAGAGAAACATCAATTTGTGTATCTGATAAGAAATTGTAGGAAATTAGAAGTACTTTCCTCATAATTAATCCAAAATACACAAATAAATTGCTTAAATAATTCACTTATCAAAATCTCCCTACTTAGCCTATGCTTGTCCTCAAGCATAATGTTTAGTCTATATTAATGTTATTCGATAATTTTTTTTAAAATCGAATTTCATTCTTAAACCAAGTTTCATGCAAACAATTAGAAGATCAAAAATAGATAATCGCTCATGTTTAATCAACACACATTTTATAGACTTTCAACTATTATGAACAAAATCAACCACTTCACAAAAATTTAAGCTTAATTAAACTTGCTAATTGTACCCAAATTTACATACGTATATATATATATATTCTTTTTTTTTGAATTTTTTTAAGACACAAGGCAGCTTGGTTAACGGAGTGTTACAAGCTTCGGCTCGTCACTCGAATCTTTTTACGCGAATTGAGATGACAAGACAAGTACCTCAATCCGGTTACTCAATTACATTTCTGAATCTTCACTCATAACCAAGGCACAATATATTTATTCACTCCACACTTTATTTATTTACAAAATTGAGTACTTATTAAGCAAGTCTAAAAAAAAGTTTCAAATTTAATGAAGTGTTCATCTTTTCTCATAATAATTTCAACTCTACAAAATATGTATTGAAAAAAAAACAGGCAATTATTATTCATGAGCTTCTAATTATCCAAATGAACCAAGCATAAGAAAGAATTCAATCGTGAAAATAATTATCAAATAATATTAATATCATAAGCAATATGCAAAGAGAAAAATCATGGCATGCATAATGAATCCCCCTTACTTAATCTCACATTGCCCTCAATGTGTAAATGTAAATAATGGAAAAAGATTGGGCAAAGTGTACTCCCTGTATTTTTTATGAGACGGAGGATGGTTTAGGCAGTTCGGGTTGGTTCTGATTGGTTTCATCTTGGGTGTATGTTCAACACATGGCAACACTAAAATTTGACAAGGCATGCCTATGCCATGACTGATACTGGATTTTTGTAAAATGCCACGATGCACCCTGGAAATGACACATGAAATGGATTAAACAACAATATTTATTCAACTGAAATTAAAATTGAAAATTAAAAATTAAAAATAGAAATGAATTTGGGTTACCTCCCAAACAGCGCTTTTGTTTAACGTTGTTAGCTCGACGAACTTAAATGTTATCCGTTTGGTGTATTGCGGGTCAATCCTTTCATTACGTGCACTTGGAAGTTCTCATAGAAAGGTTTCGACTTTTGCCAATTGTTCTCGAAGCTTTTCCTGAGTTCTTCTAGTTTTTTCATAATTTCGAGGTCTAAACTCCTGCATAAAATAGTTTGTAACCCATCTACCTCACAATATTCAAAATGCAATTTCGTCAGTCCTTCAACAACATCAACACAAGAAACATTTAACATTGTACTAGGTCGACCCATTGCTTCATAAACATTAAACTTTACAAACTCACCGTCGAATTTCATAGTGAGTGTCCCATTATGAACATCAATCTTCGTATAAGTAGTGCTTAGGAATGGTCTTCCAAGTAGAATATCAGAAGAATTCTTTGAGTTATCGTCTTCCATGTCAATGATATGGAAATCTGCAGGAAAGATTAACTCATTTACCTTGACAAGAACATCCTCCAATACTCCTTTCGGATACACCACGGATCGATCTGCAAGCTGAATAATTACACCTGTTTCTTTCAAATGACCCGTATTAAGTAGTTTGTAAATAGAAAAAGGCATAACGTTAATTGACGCACCTAAGTCGCACCTGACCTTTTTAATACCTACACTACCTATTTTGCATGATATGGAAAACATACCTTGGTCCTTGCATTTTGGAGGTATCTTTTTTTGCAACAAAGCGAAAACATTTTCTCTAACGCTTACCTTCTCATTATCGAGGATCTTCTTCTTACTTGTGCATAATTCCTTTAACAATTTTGCGTAGCGTGGTATCCGTTTGATCACATTAAGAAGGGGAATGTTTATCTCTACTTTTCGAAAAGTGTCCAGAATCTCCTTCTCTTCTCGCTCCTTCTTATGGTTAACGAACCTTCCAAAAAATGGAGGTGGCACTGTAAATGATTTTTGTGGTGTTGACTCGGTTAGAGTCTCTGAATCGGGTTCCTTCTTTTCGCGTTCAGCGTCGTGAGCATGACTCATGCCAGTCACGGGTTTCAAAATCGTACCACTTCTCAACGTCATAACACTTACATTATCTCGAGGGTTGGGTTTCGTTTGGGACGATAACCTTCCTTGAGACTCCAATCGGCTAATTATGAGTGCCAGCTTGCTTATTTGTTTGTCTAACTCCTGCAAATGCATGTTAGTCTTTTCTTGAAATTTTTCAGTGCTAGTGGCTAACCTTTCGACAATAGCTTCCAAAGATGTCTTTTGAGGTGGTAGTTATTGATTTAGAGGCGACCTTTACTGATACAGCTGATTGAATAGAGGATTCGATCCATAGCTTAGATTCGGATGGTCTCTCCACCCCGTATTGTAAGTGTTCGAATAAGGATCGTACCGTCTTTGGGGTGGACCTGAAAAGTTTTCAAAAGCATTTACTTGTTCTACCGAATCCTCGAGTAAGATTAGACATGAGTCCGTCGGCTGATCTGACATGGTACAAATTTCGCATAGCTTCACTGGGTTTGACTTATCTGTAAGCAAACTCTGGACAATATTAGTGAGTTTATCTATTTTATTTTCTAAAGTCAGAGTACTTAACCCATGAACTCATCTCGTGGGTTCTGTAGCCGGTCGAAATTGTTGAGAGTTTGTAGCCATCATCGAAATCAGCTCCCTAGCTCTTTGAGGGGTCATGTTGGCAAGTGCTCCTCCACTAGCTGCATCGATCATCTTCATCTCCATGGGGAGTAGTCCATCGTAGAAATACTGCAACAGCGATTGTTCAGAAAGTCCGTGTTGTAGGCAACTTGTGCACAACTTTTATACCTCTCCCAGTAGTCATAGAGCGTTTCGATCTCCTTTTGTCAAATTCACACTATGTCTCGTCTCGCTCGGCTGCTCGTGCTGCTGGGAAAAACCTGTCAAGGAATAAACGAGACATATCAGCCCATGTGTTAACAGATCCTAGAGGTAAATAAAATAGTCATTCTCTAGTAGAGTCGCTAATGAAAAAGGAAATGCACGAAGTTTAATTTGGTCTTTTGTTACTCCCTGAGGTTTCATGCTCGTGCACACCATGTGGAATTCCTTCAAGTGCTTATGCATATTCTCGTTTTGAATCCTGTGGAAAGTGGGCAATAGATAGATTAAGCCCGATTTTAACTCGAATGGTGTTCCTCCCATTGGGTAAGTTGTACACAACGGCTGTTGTTCATCTGGTGCTGCTACAAGTTGTCAAATAGTCTGATTCTAATCTTCAATTTTCTTTGCTTCCTCGTCACCGAAATATTTCTTTAGTGAAAGCTTCTTCTTCAAACACTGTCTGTAGGCATTTTCCGTGAGCTTCTTTTCTCAACCTTCGGGCTAATTTCTCTATCTCCGGTTCAAAGTTGTTGAGAGGTGTCTGCTCAGATCTTGTCATAAAGAAAACAAACGAAAGTTAGAAAAATGTTACCTGTCCTCGATAACGGTGCCAAAATTTGATGGGTGTCGAATCCAACAAATATAAATATTCCTACGACAAATAATATAAAACAGTAGTATAAGGCAGTAGGGTCGATTCTATAGGGACTGGTTGCTGTAATCTACTTTCGTATCTTTCTCTTGAACGTCGCGTCAAAGAGCGTGCCCACGACTCATGACTGTCTCCTAACAAAAATAAAATAAAAGAGTAGGGGTTTAGAGATAAAATGTCAAACTAAAATAAAACAAAAATAAAATAAATAAGTTAAATAAATCTTGATGCTAAATAATTAATCGAGATAAAGAAATGAGAAGAACGATATTTAATAAGCTTAGCCTCAGCCTCGATTTCCTCTGATCTTTAATCGATCCTTGAAAATTAATCTTCCTTTTTTAATCGATAAGCTGGTTATAACGCTCGAGAACGTCCCAACTGCCAACTTTTCCTCTAGTAGCCGGTTCCAGATATGACTTGCAAACCGACCCTTGTCGAATGTCTAACCACGTCGCACGTGCTCGTGATATAAGATTTCAATAGCTTTGCGCTCTGAAAATCCCAACTCGAATTAACAACCTCAACCGCGTGGGTCATTTAAATCCAATCTCTACCACCCTTGACGAAATCCAACTAGCTTTTCCCACTTGGACACGCCAATTTGTTCGCGAGAACTCGAATGCAGCAGGGTCGATTTGATTTCCCAACTATATGCCAACCTTCCTCAACTCAACGCGCGCTTTTTGAATTGAAGTCGAATTAACTTTAAGGGGCAAATTTGTACTACCCCATAAACCGGAGTGATAGTGAGTATCGATAAAAAGGTTTTTATCCCGATTTCGTAACTCACAATTATTTCTTCACGGAGTGATAACCGGGACTAAGGCTAAAAAGGATTTAGTGACGCATGATTTTAATAATGCTTGGTGGATGGATATGGTTACGGATTGCTCGTGAATATGAAAGATGGAAAGGGGAAGGGTTAATGTAGCAATTGGACAAATTTATAAAATGGAATGAAATGGAGATGGAAATGGCAAACTAGTCTGACGTAAAAAGACAAGAAGAATAGAAAAAGGATAATTTCTTAATTGCTTCCAAGGATATTCAAGTACATTCAATTGAACCCTAAGTAATCCCTATTTATATACAATTGGATTACTAAATATAGCCTAAGTCCTATTAAACTAAATTACCATTTGCTAAAAATAAATAATTTAGTCAAAAGAAAATAACAACTTATATAAAAAATAAAAACAAAAATAAGAAAATAATAATTTTTGACTAAGTCTTATTTGACCATTTCCACGAAAAATTCCTTTTGCAATTTTAAGCCTTCAATGTCTCTCAAATTCGAATATAGACCATCTCTTCACACATGTCTTCAATTTAATCCACTTTTGCTTTCTTTTAGGTAGAGAAATATTAATTTGTGTACCTGATAAGAAATTGTAGGAAATTAGAAGTACTTTCCTCATAATTAATCCAAAATACACAAATAAATTGCTTAAATAATTCACTGATCAAGCATGCATATTATACAATTGCATCACCAAGTATTTAAACCCGATCTGTATCGCACAAGTGACTCTGATGCCACTGTTAAATCACCGGTACACCCCATGGCGCAACGAAAAAATTAATCCGACAATCGCATTCAGGTATCCATGTGCGAGGAACGAATTGGGGTGAGAAAGGTATGAACGATTACCTTTAATCATCTGAAAACTGACTATTGTGAACCAAAATAAACAATTGTATGTCGATCCAAGCCACTACACAATGTTTCAATCTCTACGTAATCCACCCGGTGTAACAACAAACGATAATTACCCTTTAAACTTTTTAGAGAATATTTTATTGACGACTGCTAGACCCTCTTTTTTCTGATTTCAAAACCCTAACACAATTGTACTATATATTCCTTTTATTTAATATTTGATATTAAAACGAAATTATTCCTTTAGAGAAATATATGGAAAGTTATTAAAACATTATATCCTTTCCAAAAGGATATTAACTTCCATGTTATAATATTTAACGAAATTATTAAAATAAATTATTATAATTACGTTAAATTATATTTAGTTAATATTAAACTTTTATATAAATCAAATTCATATATTAATATTAATTATGTTCTCTATTCATGTACTACAAGTTTGTAAACATAATGCGTTTAATATTGAACTGTCAAATTAATTCAATAATTAATTTAAATCATGTGATAGCTAAACATAAACCAATTGTGTTTGGATTCCGTTCATTTCAACCATATGGTGTGACCCTGTAGGTTCTTGTAACATTAGCAGCAATACTAGAATGATTCTAATATTACAAACAATGAGTAGCATCTAGCAATGCATCATTGCTACCTAAGTTACAAGAAGTCATGATTCGACAAAACTTCTCTGTAATTAACCTTTCATATATCAAATCTTTTTTTCCTTTATATCTAGAATGAACACAAGTCATGGAATAGTCATACTTGCATAGTCCATCTAATGTTTCTTGATATCTTGAGTAGACTATGATAAACAAATAAGTATGATATCTCATATCAACTTATTCGAGCATGGCCATTCATTTCTAGTCTAACTCAATCAAGTGACCTAAGATATTGCTCCTATTATGTAGGAGGGACAAATCTTATATTGATCAACCATATCCCACTACATAGATTATGGTATATCCAACATCAGCCTTTATAGAACAACCAGTTACAGTGGACATTTGACTGTATCAAAATATACGACTCGCGATGTTGGGATAATGATGATCTCAAGTCTAAGGATCATATACATAGTAATCACTATGAGCAATGTTATGACTGTTACATAATAATCCAAGAAACATCTGTTACATAATAATCCAAGAAACATACTCATAGCGGGTCAGTCTAATATGTTGTTCTCTAACACACATACTCATGTAATGATTTTGACATCCCATGTCAATAACAACCCTTTGTCATCAATAAACTACATGTTAGTCTTAATGCATTATTGTTGTCCAAGCTCACAATAATACTCGATTAAGGACCTTTTAAGAATAATCATAATATTCTCAGGATATAATTATAAAACAGTTTATTTATATACACAGAAAAGAAACTGAAATAATAATGGCAATGTCTTATATTCATAAACGAGGTAAAACAAGTATGTTATTACAATCATCTTATGATTGGTCTTTGAGCATACTCTAACACTATCTTTATAACTAAAGAAATAAAACCTTTTATTTACTTGTTATTGCATATCGATCTCAATCCTTTTAGTAACATCACAATTCGTCGGCTGACTTGTCGAACAAAGGGATATTACATTTTTTTTGATCGAAGAATTTCTTGGGAATCCTACAAGATCCATTCGTTCTTTTTTCTCTGATAGATGGTCAGAACTTCATCTGGGTTCGAATCCTACTGAGAGGTCCACTAGAGATCAGAAATTGTTGGAGAAACAACAAGATGTTTCTTTTGTCCCTTCCAGTCGATCGAAAAATAAAGAAATAGTTAATATAATAATTACGTATTTACAAAATACCGTCTCAATTCATCCTATTTTTTCAGATCTGGGATGTGATATGGTTCCGAAGGATGAACTGGGCAATTCCAATAAGATTTCATTCTTGAACAAAAATCCATTTTTTAATTTATTTCATCTATTCCATGACCAGAACAAGGGGGATACATGTTACACCACGATTTTGAATCAGAAGAGAGATTTTAAGAAATGGCAGATCTATTCACTCTATCAATAATCGAGCCGAATCTGGTGTATTATAAGGGATTTGCCTTTTCTATTGATTCCTACGGATTGGATCAAAAATAATTCTTAAATGAGGTATTCAACTCCAGGGATGAATCAAAAAAGAAATCTTTATCGGCTCTACCTCCTATTTTTTTATGAAGAAAATGAATCTTTTTTATCGAAGGATCAGAAAAAAATGGGTCCGAATCTCCTGCGGGAATTATTTTGAAGATCCAAACCCAAAAATAATGGTATTTTCTAGCAACAACATAATGGAGGCAGTCAATCAAGATAGAATGATCCAAAATCTGATTCAAATCTAATATAGCATCTATGGGTACATAAGAAATGTATTGAATCGATTCTTTTTAATGAATCATAGAACTATAATGAAATATACGATCAACCAACATTTATCAAATTTGAAAAAGAGTCAGAAGAAATGGTTCGATCCTCTTATTTTGATTTCTCGAGCCGAGAGATCCATGAATCGGGATCCTAATGCATATAGATACAAATGGTCCAATGGGAGCAAGAATTTCCAAGAGCATTTGGAACATTTCGTTTCTAAGCAGAAGAGCCATTTTCAAGTAGTGTTCGATCGATTACGTATTAATCAATATTCGATTGATTGGTCTGAGGTTATCGACAAAAAAGATTTGTCTAAGTCACTTCGTTTCTTTTTGTCCAAGTTACTTCTCTTTTTGTCTAACTCACTTCCTTTTTTCTTTGTGAGTTTCGGGAATATCCCCATTCATAGGTCTGAGATCCACATCTATGAATTGAAAGGTCCGAATGATCAACTTTGCAATCAGTTGTTAGAATCAATAAGTCTTCAAATCGTTCATTTGAAAAAATTGAAACCTTTCTTATTGGATGATCATAATACTTCTCAAAAACCGAAATTCTTGATTAATGGAGGAACAATATCACCATTTTTGGTCAATAAGATACTAAAGTGGATGATTGACTCATTCCATACTAGAAATAATCGTAAGAAATCTTTTGATAACATGGATTCCTATTTCTCAATGATATCCCACGATCAAGACAATTGGTTGAATCCCGTGAAACCATTTCATAGAAGTTCATTGATATCTTCTTTTTATAAAGCAAATCGACTTCGATTCTTGAATAATCCACATCACTTCTGCTTCTATTGTAACAAAAGATTCCCTTTTTATGTGGAAAAGGCCCGTGTCAATAATTATGATTTTTCTTATGGACAATTCCTCAATATCTTGTTCATTCGCAACAAAATATTTTATTTGTGCGGTGGTAAAAAAATGCTTTTGGGGGGAGAGATACTATTTCACCTTCACCAATCGAGTTGCAAGTATCTAACATATTCATATCTAATGATTTTCCACATACAAATCTTTCCAATTTGCAATTCGATTCGATCCATTAGTTCGTAGAGCTATTTACTCGATTGTAGACATTTCTAGAACACCTCTAACAGAGGGACAAATAGTCAATTTTGAAAGAATTTATTGTCAACCTCTTTCAGATATGAATCCATCTGATTCAGAAGAGAAGAACTTGCATTAGTATCTCAATTTCAATTCAAACATGGGTTTGATTCACACTCCATGTTCTGAGAAATATTTACCATCCGAAAAGCAAAAAAAACGGAGTCTTTGTCTAAAGAAATGCATTGAGAAAGGGTGGATGTATAGAACCTTTCAACAAGATAGTGCTTTTTCAACTCTCTCAAAACGGAATCTATTCCAAACATATATGCCATAGTTCCTTACTTCGACAAGGTACAAATATCTAAATTTGATATTTTTAGATACTTTTTCAGACCTATTGCCGATACTAAGTAGCAATCAAAATTTTGTATCCATTTTTCATGTTATTATGCATGGATCAGATATATCATGGCGAATTCTTCAGAAAAAATTGTGTCTTCCATAATGGAATCTGATATGTGAGATTTTGAGTAAGTGTTTACATAATTTTCTTTTGTTCGAAGAAATGATTCATCAAAATAATGAGTCACCATTGATATCGACACATTTGAGATCGCCAAAAGTTCAGGAGTTCCTCTATTCAATCCTTTTCCTTCTTCTTGTTGCTGGATATCTCGTTCGTACACATCTTCTCTTTGTTTCCGAGCCTATAGTGAGTTACAGACAGAGTTCGAAAAGGTCAAATCTTTGATGATTCCATTATACATGATTGAGTTGCGAAAACTTCTAGATAGGTATCTTACATCTGAACTGAATTCTTTCTAGTTAAAGAATCTCTTTCTAGTTACTCTGGAACAATTAGGAGATTCTATAGAAGAAATACGAGGTTCTGCTTTTGGCGGCAACATGCTATGAGGTGGTGGTCCCGCTTATGGAGTCAAATTAATACGTTCTAAGAAGAAATATTTGAATATCAATCTCATCGATATCATCAATCTCATAAGTATCATACCAAATCCCATCAATCGAATCATTTTTTTGAGAAATACGAGACATCTAAGTCATACAAGTAAAGAGATCTATTCATTGATAAGAAAAAGAAAAAACGTTAGCGGTGATTGGATTGATGAGAAAATAGAATCCTGGGTCACGAACAGTGATTCGATTGATGATAAAGAAAGAGAATTCTATCTTAAAAAAACATATTTTTAGTTGGAGAAAAGGAGTTTATACAGAGGGGTGGTGCTGCCTGACAGCATCACATGACCAAATATTTAAATTGATATCGCTTGACACATTGGCAGGATAAAAAACAATATTTTTTTCTTTGAGCTTTCTTTTCTCCCCTAACAGTACCTATTTTAAATACCACTAATGTCACCTCACACATCGACGACACCACTTAAATTGTTTTCTCTTCTCAACCTTTTTTTATGACTCCCTTTTTTTAAATACCACCAATGTCACCTAACACATTGATAACATCAATTAAAATATATTTTTTTCTTCTTAGCCTTTTTTTTCTCGACAAACTTTTTTTCTTAAAATTATCACCAGCCTCGACTAACAAACCGATGACACCATTATTTTTTTTTTGTTTTTTCTCACCATGTAAATTCATATTTTCAGATATATTTTGAAAAATATATACAAATGTTGCTTAAATGAAGACACCAATAAAAAAAAATTTAAATAGATTATTGATGCAAGCATCAAAGATGATGGGCTGACTTTACCTCAAAGCCCAATTACAAGGTCAAAAGCAAGGAAGATGAAGGTAAAATTAAACAGATTTGCGCAAGACTTCATCACAAAGGCCTTGGACGCACATACAAGCCAAAAAGAAAACCAAGATTCACTTTCTTGTTTTCAAGAAGATCAAGAAACCAAATCTTGGTCTAAATGTGCCATTTGGGGAGATTTCAGAAATCAAGAAAACCAAAAATTCAAGTCTTAGAATTCTTGGCCTAAGAAACCGAATCTTGAAACTGAGATCCGATAGATAATGTGTTCGAGCGTAAGTAGATCGATCTTGGAAGGAAACCATATGAAGATCAGAATTGGCCCATTTACACGTCACTAAACCTAACTTAAAGTTTTGGGCCCATTTGGAAGCTGAAAAGAACTCGTATTAGAAATCAAGCCCAACAGAGCCCAATTCGAATTTATCTTAAATTTCTAAGTAAAAATTCGACCCAAGCACAGCCCATTATGCCTTGGCCTATATTTCATATTAGATTGTTGTTTTTAGCTTTATTTATTAGTTAATTAGTTAATTAATTATTTGATTATTTTGCTAAGTTGTAATCAGTTATTTATTTGACTTTAAACTCCTAAGTTTGTTAGGAGTTTGACTTTGAAGGTTATTTAAAGGCCTTATTCACCCCTCATTATAGGCATTCAGTTTATTTCTCTTTCTTGATTAATCAAGTTCTCTTTGAGTCTTAAGAAATTCTCTTAAGTCTTGTTTATTTTAGAAGTTGCTTTGGCAGTCTTTGTTTTTTATTGCATGAGTAGTCTTCACCTTGCCTTAATCTTCTTCTTGGAGGGGAGAATTAGAGCCGTTAGTATGTGGTTGTGGATCTCATTGCGGAATCAATGCTGCCGAGGACATCTTTCAATCACCATTTTCATCTTTCCATCTTTCAATCTTCTTTAGTTTCTGTTTTGTTATTTCTTTATTATTTGATTCTAATTTCGTTTGATTTCATTTCAGGCCCTAAGACCACCAAGATTCGTCTATTTTCATCCCAAATCAACAAGATTCATCATAAAATTAAGGGTTCTTGGTCGTTTACATTGTTTGGAATCTTTAATTACAAAACAGTTTTCTTTTAAGCTTAAAATTCTGTTTAACAAATTTGTTTTGTTTCCCCTTCAGATCCACCTTTGGACAAAATTCTCCTCTTAAATCGGGGTTTTTTGAGTCCAAGAAACCTTAAAATTTATTCTTTGGTGTCCAAATTCGAACTTCACCTTAATATTTATTATTTAGGGTTCCTTTGCTATTTTTATTTGTTTATTTCCAATCAATATATTATCCTTCAATTCTGACTTGTTTCTTTGTTTTCAATGTGTTTCAAATTCAACAAGCAAACAAGTAATCTCAAAACATCTACAGCCCTAAGTCAAATCCATAACGAGAGAACTTATGATCCTGTTCCGTGCATGTCTTTATCAATTAGTTCGCGATAATTGGTTAAAAAAGGAGTGATGTTGCCGATGTGTTAGGTTGGACCGATGAGTATTATAGCAAACAATTCATTTTTGTAAATAATTTTCCTAGAATCTATTTCCGTAATTAATTAATTAATTAATTTTTATTATTTTTATTAAAAACCCAACATTTTATAGCATTTAAGGTTAATGTTTAATACTGAATGATTGCCTTTCATTTTGAAAGGCAAGTGATCGAGGGGTTCATATTTTGAAATCAATACTGAATTATTATGCGGAATGTTCTAATCAATGCATAAATTTCGATAAGCCTTTTGTTTTCTTTAGCTCCAATATCCTGGAAGACCAATGTTTATTGGTCTCAAGAAAGCTGGCGGTGCTCTATTCTAACAACCTTGAACATTATTTGGCCTTACTGAATTTGGTTGGGCTATGTAAAAAGTTGGCTTCCCAAGGCTTGAAAGATAGAGTTAAACAAAAAGTAATTGGATGGAACTCAAGGTTTTTGTCTCAAGGAGGAAGGGAAGTGTTTATCAAAGCAGTTCTCGAAGCGGTTCCTTCGTACTCTATGATGTGTTTTTTGTTATCGAAATCATTTTGCACAAAGTTGAAGGGTATTATTTCTAAATTTTGGTGGTAAAAAGCGCATAATAAGAGGGACATACATTGGTGTGAGTGGAGTCGTCTTTGTGATTTGAAGGGGAATGTGTTTTAGAAGTTTCACAAAATTCAATTTGACATTGTTAACGAAGTATGGTTGGTGTCTCATAAGCAATCCTAATTTGTTAATAACGAGAGTATTGAAAGCCAAATATTTTTTGAATTGTATTTTTTGGAGTCGTGGTTAGGACACTTATCCTCTTACACTTGGTAGAGTATTTGGGCAGCTCAAGGCCTTCTAAAGAAGGGGCTTTATTGGAGAGTTGGAAGGGGAGATAAGATTAGTGCCACACTGGTTGTCTAGGTACTAGGTGTGATAAATTACAAAGTCAATATGGTGCTTAATGATGACACTAATTCCACAATTTCTGCTTTTATTGGTAGCTTGACTAGATCATGGAAACTTGAGCTACTTTGACATACCTTTTCTATAGAAGATGTTGACAGAATCTTGTGAACCCCTTTGGCTTCTAAGAAACACGATGACTCCTTGGTATGGAAAGGTGAACCATCAAGTGAGTACATTGTTAGGAGTGGGTATAAATTACTGGTTATCCCTAATGCTAGCGAATTACAAAATAAAACTACTGCTTTTTACAAGAAATTCTGGATACTTAAATCCCAAGAAAAAGATTATAGTCTTGAAAGTCTCTTGAGACTTCCTATCTATATTAGCTAATCTTCAGTATTGTTGTCTTCGATCGAGCTCTATATGCCCAAGATGTGGTGTGGGAATAGAGACCTACGTACGTATTTCGAGAGTACCCTACGACAATTACAATATGGCAATGCTTGAATATGGCTTGGGTATTGTCAAAGCCTAATTTGGATTGGCTTACTTGGTTATTTCGGGAGAGTTCGACTAGCCAATGTCTTCTTGTCTACTATGTTTTATGGGTTATCTTGAGTGAAAGAAATAAACAAGTACATTAGGGGCAAAATAACTCAGGCAGAGCTATAGCAAACAACATCATTTGTTTTATGCACGAGAATGAATCATAAATCTTAAAACTCTTACCTCTAATCCTTCAGTGATAGAGTGGAAACCCCCAGAAGCTAACCTAATCCGTGTGAATTTTGATGCGGGCCTTGACAAACACTTCTTCAGATCTACGACTAGTTTGGTGCTCAAAGATGATAAGGGGAGGGTGCTTTTATCAAAGTATTAGAGTATCAATAATGTTAGTCAAAACAATTAGTCAAAGTAGTTGTAAATGATAACAGATAACAGAGGTGAGTCGTGAAGTAGTTAGGGAGGTACTTAGTTACTACGGTGGTTTAGTAGAGGTCTATAAGTATTAGTTGTAATTGAAGGAGAAGAGTTTGATTGTTTTCCACACAAATTAATCAATACAATTAAAAAATTATATTTCTAAAATACTATCTAGATTCATTCTTCTCTGTTTAAGGTTTCTTTCATGGTATCAGTGGCTTTTTCTTGGGATTTGTGAGTGTGCGATTAGAGAGAAATGGTGGATACGGGTGTACCTGGTTCTAGTGCAAGTCTTCCCAGTGAGGATGCCTTTTAAAAAATGATGCAAGCTTTTACAAAGCATGACACGATCCGGTTGAGGTCGGACAACTTTGTTCAATGGCAATATCAACTAAAATTGCTCTTGGATGCGTATGAACTCACCGATTTTGTAGACGAAATAGTGGAGGAGCCGTCGCGGATGGTTGGTGATGCCAACGAAAGGTTAAGTACTAATCCTTCTCATACTTTTTATGTTAAGCAGAACAAACTTCTTGCTTCGTGGTTAATCTCCACTATTAGTGGAGATTTATTGTCGGCTTTTACAGGGGCGAGCACTACTCGTCAGATCTGGAACAAGGCTTCAAGTCTTTTTACGGTGACTTTTAATACGAAGGTTGGACAAATCAAGCATGATCTCCACTCTGTCAAGAAGGGGGATTTTTCGGTTACTGATTATCTTGCTCGTGTTATGAGCATGTGTGATGTGCTCTCGGCTTCTGGTCACGGTGTATCAGATACAGAGCAGAGGCAAGCAATTCTTGCAGGGTTACCAGTGGAATATGAGTCGGTCATTCCCTTACCATATACTCTCCTGTGTCGTTGTCGATGGAGAGGTTGGAGGAGGCTCTGTTAGATTGCAAAAATAGGCAAAATCAATTTGTGGTGGATGCATCGGTTCAGGCCAACTTGGTTCAACGATTGGTCACTGAAGCGGACTTAAGAGATCCGCATGGGTCGAATCAAGGTGGTGGTTGGTTGGTTCGTGGTCGAAGTAGGAGTTCGAAGGGACAAGTTTAATGTCAGATCTACAGTCGGGCTGGGCACGTTGCACAACGGTGCTACTACCGTTATATGCATCCGGGTGAGAGCTCTCTTGTGCCGTCGATGTCGCGACCGTATGCTGGTTGTTGCCTTCTTCTTCGATGGCTGCTCTTAGATAGTTCCTGCCCTCAAGGTATACTCCTAACTTTGTTGTAAATAATAATGATTTGTGGTATAATGGTATTGGACCAAGTGGATATAATATTGGGCCAGTTGGGCCGATGGTGAAAAGTGGGTATGGTAACCCATATGGAAATAATTTTAATGATAATAGTGGTCATGGTAATAATTTTGGATCAATTGGGCCAAAATTAAGGAGTGGATATGTTAGGCCAAATGTTAACCATGTGGAATATGGAGGTGTTACGGTGGAGTGGCCAGATGAGGGTGATGATAAGGTCGAGCTTAAAGATCGTGTAGCGCAAGGTCGTATGGAATATGCTAATCGTGGGTGGTCAACCAAACCTCGTGCTCAAGTGTTCTAAGGGCCAAATTTTGATGCCAGGGTGGGTTCGTTTATTCCTGAACTGGTTATGGAATGGGTGGGTCGTTCTTGGGTTCTAAATTTTTGACAGGCAGTGCTTTTGATGCTATGTTACCGGTATATGAGGCTGGATCGTGTTCTAACACAATTACTATGGATTCACAATATGTTCTTGAGCCGGTGGGTAATAATGGTAATGGTGCGTAGTATCTTGACTCGGGTGCAACTCACCATGTATGCAATGAGGCAACTAGGCTAAATACGTCCACTCCATATCCAGGTAAGGCATCACTTTTGATAGGTGATGGTGCATGTGCTAGAATTGTAGGTGTTAGTGAGTCTACGTTAACTACGAAGAGTAGAGTCTTACATTTATCTAACATTTTGTATGTTCCAACTATTCGAAAGAATTTACTATCCGTATCTCAGTTTGCTCGTGATAACAATGTATTTTTTGAGTTTCATCCTTTTCATTGCATGGTAAAGGATGAGAAGACCCAAGAGGTGCTTTTGACGGACCGCACACATAGAGGGTTATATCGATTTTCTCATGATGATGTTTCCTGTTCTACTTAAGTTCGTGGGGTTACTCTGAATGCTGAGATGAGTGATACTCGTAATTTGTTTGATCTGTGGCATAAGCGATTAGGTCATCCGTCTAAAAGTGTTGTGACTTCTGTTTTAAATTCTTGTAATGTGGACATACGTAATAATAATACTTGTGAATTTGTGTGTTTGCGTGTCAACAAGGCAAAGCACACAAATTGCCTTTTCCTGTTTCTACAATTGTTTACAATAGTCCTTTTGAGTTAGTTGTTACTGATTTGTGGAGGCCTACGGTAGTTGTATGTGGTAATGATAGCACTAGAAATGACACTCAGTTTCTCCTTAAATTGGTGTATAATTTGTTCCTTTTGTAGCATTTTTAGATGCATTTTTAGCATTTCATATTTAGTATGTGCATTTTCTAACTCAGTGTTATTTGATCTTAATTTATTTCATTTTATCTCTTTTATGTCACTAATGTCATTGTATCTAGCATTACTTTTGCATTTTAAGTTGTCAGCGTAGAAATCCATTTGGGAAGATCAGCGTTGGAAAGCATTCAGAGTTGCGGTCACAAGTCGATCCAAAATTGCGGCCAAATATGTCGTCGCATGAATGCTTCCATAGTTTATCAAGGGCTTCATGCTGCTAACATATTCAAAAGCACCAACGCAGGAGAATGACAAATTTTCGTAGCAAATTAAAGTTATAATTTGCGTCCAAAGATGACGCGACAATCTGCAACTGCTCAATGAACAAATCAAATCTGCATGAGTGCATAGCTGGCAATAACAACTTCTACAGCTGCAAAAAGGTGTTAGATCTGAGAAAAGAGGAAGATCTAGAAGGAACCAGTGATTATAAATAGAAGGACGAAAAGAGAAGATGATATCAGGTGGTAAAGATTTCAATTCCTAAATTTCTCTCATCCTAAAAATTAGCTACCATGAAAGCTTGATTCTGGAGGATGGTGATCTGATCCAACAAGGGCATAACAGCTTCTGACGAGAAGTGGTTGGTGTGACGCAAGAGGAGAGGTTAAGGGAGAATTCTAGTAAACTAGGAATAGCATGCTTCAATTCATTTATTAATCTCTCTTTTAATGCTGATGAATTTTATTGACAATTGATTGTATATGGAAGTATCTTTCAATGTTAGATTATTTTGATTCTTTTGTTAATCCCTCTTTTAATGTTGATGAATTTTATTGACAATTGATTGTATATGGAAGTATCTTTCAATGTTAGATTACTTTGATTCTTACTTAATTCTTCTCATCTGTTTATCTTTGGATTTAACTATTTTGACCACGGAAGTGTAATTGCTGTCACAGAAACTGGAAGGTGCGGTGACAAGTTAGATTAACAAAAAAGATAGGGAAAGTTGCTTGAGACTAGAAGGAATTTTGGTCATTTGTTCTTGAGTGCAAAGCATTACCAGCACTAGATGGTGTGGTAATTGTGATCGCTTGAGTCTTTGCTAAAACGAGAGTTGTTATTAGTAAGATTTCATTTGAGCGTAATTGCGGTGACAATTCATCTATAAGATAACTTGTAGTCACATTTAACGTTGCCACTTGTGAAGTAAGTGATCCTCTCCACTCCTTTACACTTGATCCATTTATTTTAAAGTTCTTAAATTTACTTTACAACATCTCAACAATCCATACATTTTCTATAACTTGCTCTTACATTTGACATTCTAATTGCGCTGATAGATTTAATTCTTAACTTGTATAAATTTAACCCAGTTACGTTGACATAACTCTTAACAGATCTTCTCATTTTAACTCAAAATGCTTCGACAGATTAAACAATAAACAGCCATCTCTGTAGGATCGAAATCCGATAGATTCATTTATATCTACTATTCTTGCATCGGCAGTGTACGCTTGCACATAATATGTTGCGACGTTCATAGCACGATCAGGCAACAATTGGTATTAGATTTCATTCATTGATATGTTTAGTCGGTACAAGTGGGTATATCTTATTCGACATAAGTCTCAAGCTGTTGAATGTTTTTTGCAATTTTAGAACATGGTTCAATTATAGTTTGGTAAAGATATTAAGCAAATAGAGAGTGATTGGGGTAGCGAATATAGGGCGTTTACTTCCTTGTTAGCTAAACAAGGTATTCTACATCGTGTCACGTGTCTACACACCTCGAAGCAAAACAGTGTTGAAGAGCGAAAACATAAACACACTGTTGAGGTCGGACTAACGTTGCTTGCTCAAGAAAAGTTGCCCATGAGATTCTAGGGGTATGCGTTTACATGTGCGGCATTTGATCAACCATTTACCTACACCTGTCCTCCAAGGTAAGTCTTCGCATTCAGTTTTGTTTGGAAAAGAGTCAGTACATGATTATTTATGTGTTTTTGGGTGCTGTTGTTATCCATACCTTCGACCTTTTCTTAATCATAAGTTAAAGTTCTGATGATCGAAGCCTTGCATGTAACACTCTATTTTTTTAAAAGGGTTAATCAAAATTTTGGGGTTTTCCAAAACCCTTGGACTTTATAGGGTCCTCCATGTTAATATCCATATTTTTCTTGAAGTATAAAAACACCCTTAACTCCCTTTTAACCTTTCTTTTTCCATTTTGCTTCCCTTGCCTACCGTTTTTCCCTTTTTCTTCCATTCTCTTTTTCTGTTCAACCTCTAAACTTTGATCATTCGCCTTCCGTGCTAGGTACCGCCACCATAAATTTGTTCCTTGAGTGCGCGCGAGTAAAATCGTGCCTTTTCTCCTTCCTTTCAACCGCCGTTCGTGAGATTCAAGTACCAAACCCATTCGACCATTTAATCTTTGGTGGTTTCTTCGTGTTTTCATTGGATTTGGGTGTTGGTAAGTTGTAAAATGGTGGTTGTGGTTCTGTTTTGGGACTGATTGTGTGTTGAGTTCGGCGGTTGAACGCCGTGCGTGGTTGTGGTTAGTGTCGCCGATGGTTGAGAGGGTTTAAAAACCCTAATTTTCCTTATGGTAGAAAAGTATGAAGTGGGCTACTATATGCCTAAGCCCAAATAGCAAACCTAATAACCCATAAAACCTAAACCTTATATACCTTTTAAAAACCTTTGAGCCCAAACCAATTGAAAATCAAACCCAAAGTCTTTGACCCAATAACCCAAACCCAATTAAACCAAGTCCAAACCCAAACCAAGTAAGACCGTTGATCGGCCGTTGACCGACCGTTGACCATTGGTAGATGACCATTGACCGTTGACCGTTGACTTTTTCGAAAAACCCTACCCTACCATTTTTCGACATCCTGAGTCTGATTCTGCTATCCATTTTGCCAAATTCTAACTCGAAAGTCTCATTTTGACAATTTTATCTTAAATTTTGTACTTTAAGTTATTTAGAGTTTTAACTTAGGATTGCTAATATGAGATATTCATGTTTAGGTGATCACGATTTCGAGGTGGACAATTTACCTCCTCTTTCACCTGTGCAACCTGCTCTTGCATCGGTTCCTAGAGCTACACATAAGTTACTTTAGTTTAGTCTTGTGTTAAAGTGATGGCTAGGATTGTAATAATATTTAGTTGTATTTGTAGGATCTAATCCTGTTAGACCACGTACTCGTACAGTACGTGGCGAACAACCTCCTCGTTGTTAGAGTTCTATATGCTAGAGGTGTGTTTCTAATTGTACTTAACCTATCATTGAGATGTTGTGATTTGGGTGATTGCATGATATATTGAGGTACATGTTGATGTGATGATTGTGTTGAGATATGAAAATGGTATGATTGAAACTGAGTTGGGTAATATATGCTGATCATGTCATGCATTTACTCAGCGCATTTGTTGATTAAATTATTGTTACTTTATCGTGCTTTGAGATAATTACACATATGAGAAACATTGTGAAATTGAGATTGAGATCATTATGTAATCATACCATTGTGTGTTCATGGTGTGGTTTGTATGGTGGAAGAAGTGGTTATCATTCCTTTAAGGTCGATATTAAAACCACACTGCGATTAGTGACGATTGGTTGGGAAAGGGTTCTAAGGAACCTTTTCACTATGTTGGTGTGTTGGAGTATTGGGTGCATTGCATCATGCTTGTGTTTGTAACATGATTTGTGGTTACTTTTTGAGTTATATATATATAATTATGATGATATATGTTAGGTTGAATGTCCCTTAGAGACACATTGGGCTTTATAGCTCATATCCTTACAGTTCTTTTACAAATATTCTGGATTCAGGTGACTTGGTACTGATGGCGTTATTACAGACTTTTTACATATTATTTTACCATATAATTATCTTCATTTCGGGTTTTGTTATACTTTGTTCATTATTTTTATAATTGGGATTGTAAATAATTTTATTTTGGGAATTTTGGTGTTTTTATTTTGAGATATTATGTTATTTTATTTTAATTATAAACTTAATATTATATATTTATATTTATATTTATATTTATTTTTGTAAATGATTTTGGACGATCAAGTTGTGTGTAGGTAAAATTACTTTTATAACCTTTTGGATCCGATCGAACACTTTGGACCGGGTAAAAGAGATTACATTTAGTGGTATCAAAGTCGAGTTTAACCCACGAACTGTGAGGCTCTCCAAACTTGGTTTTAAAATTTTTAGGTTACATGGGAATTTTAAATAAATTGATGAGTTATAATAATTTATGATATATATATATATAAATGTGTGATTTATTCTAAACCTCTGATACTGATTCTTACTCTAGTACTTTTTACTGATGTAAATAGATAGTATGCCACCACGTAGGTGTGCTAAACTTACGACTGATCGCGGCCAAGGTCGAGGCCGAGGCCGTACTACTAGGGCCGTAAATGACCCTACTTCTGTGTTTGAGCCTAAGGCGAATGTGGAGGAGATGCCTCATGTTGATAAGGATGAGCTACCCGTAGGTGCTGAGGGTCAGACAGCTGTTGGAGGAGACTTGCCTGCTAAGGAAGCTCTTATTGAGGATGTGCCCGATACTAAGGACAGTGAGATCGTGGAGTTGGACAATGCCACGGTTAATCGAGAGTTATTAAGATTACTTTGTGGATCCATTGGGGGTCAGTTTGAGGGTCCTATGAGGCTATTTTTGCTGATTTTATAGCTGCAGAGATGGTGTTTGAGGGAATTACTAGTACAGATCCTTTAGTTGCTGAGTATTGGTTGAAGGATTTACAGAGATTGTTTGTAGAGATGAATTACCCTGCTGGACAGAAGGTTAGAGCTGCTGTCTCTTTACTAAGGGGTGAGGCCCAAAATTGGTAGGACATTATGGAAGAGTCTACTCCTACTAAACTGATTACACGGGATTATTTCAGGGAGTCTTTCCAGGATCATTATGTGAGTGAGGAGTTTCTCGACAAATGTAGGGACGACTTTATGAACTTGAGATAGGGGGACATGTTCGTTAATGATTATGAGACCGAGTTCCTAATATTGGTTCGTTATGCGTCAAGGCTGGTGACAAATGAAAAAGAAAAATGCGCCTGGTTTAGGAAAGGACTTCGACTCTCACTTCAGGCAAGGGTTAACATGCACCACAATAGAGTATTCAGTGAACTGGTTAGTGAAGCTAGATCTGCTGAGAGTTTGGAGGCTCGTACTAAGGCTCAAAGGGTTCAAGACAGGGAGCGTAGTAAAAAGCCAATTGACACATCAACTCAGCTTGTTGCGGGTGGTCTTTCTATTAAGAGGCCTAGAGAGGAGACAGCTCAGCCTAATTATCCGAGAATGAGGCTTGCAATTTCGACAGCTCCAATGGGTAGTGTTGGTGGTTCTTCTAGACCTCGTCCTATGCATCTCTGTTCTTATTGTAATAAATGACATGGGGGCAAGTGTTGGAGAAAGATCGAAGCTTGTTTTAGGTGCGATTCACAAGAGCAGTTCTTTAGAGATTGTCCTCATCCTCCTACTGGTTCTTTTGTGCAGAGTCAGTCTCAGGCTTTAGTTTAGGCTCCTACTGGAGTAGAGGACAGGCTAGATCGGTTGCTTCGAGTTCAGCTACTAAAGGTAGGTTGGTTCGGAGTAATGGAGCTTTTAGATTTGGGGCGAGACAACCTGGGTTGGTATATGCTACTAGGAGGCATGAGAATCGTGATGAGCCTGACGTCATAGTAAGTACTTTCTCTGTTCATTCTATTCCTTATTTTGCTTTGCGATAATGGTTCGACACATTCTTATGTGGTGAGTGCTGTGTCTTAGGGTCTTAAGATTATTGCCAAAAATGTTGAGTCTACGGTAACTGTTCAAAGTCCGATGGGTAACTCTGTTGAGGTTAATAGAATATACCGCAACTGTCCTTTAAAGATTCAAAGGGAAATCTTTTTTGCCGATTTACTAGAGTTGCCATTCAGTGAATTTGACCTTATAATTGGTATGGATTGGCTTTCTAAGCACCGAGTTAATATGGATTGTGAGAAGAAAAGGGGAACTCTAAGAACTTTTGATGACCGATAGATAACCCTAATTGGTGAACGTAAAGGGTTTCTATCTAATGTGATATCAATCCTTAAAGCAGAAAAGTTGATTAGAAAGGGATCCATGCTTATTTGGCTTACATTTTTTATCCAAGGCAATCTGATTTCAAGATTGATAAGATTCGAATGGTGAAGGACTTCCTTGATGTGTACCTGGTATGCCACCTAAGCGTGATGAGGTTGAGTTTGGCATTGAGGTCTATCCTGGTACGGCTCTTATGTCTATGGCACCTTATTGAATGGCACCTAAAGAACTCAAGGACTTAAAAGTTCAGTTGCAAGAGCTATTGGATAGGGATTTTATTCGACCAAGTGTTTCACCTTGAGGAGCGCCAGTCCTGTTTGTAAAGAATAAGGATGGAACACTTCGATTATGCATTGATTATCAGAAGCTGAATAAGTTGACGATTAAGAATAAGTACCCACTGCCTCGTATTGATGACTTATTTGATCAGTTCCAATGACCTACTGTGTTCTCCAAAATTGACTTGAGATCGGGGTACTATCAGATTAAGGTGAAAGATTCTAATGTATTCAAGATAGCTTTTTGAAATCGTTATGGGCACTATGAGTTCTTGGTAATGCCTTTTGGGTTAACTAATGCCCCTGTTGCTTTTATGGATATGATGATTAGGGTGTTTGCGAATTTTGGCTATCCGAGGTGATGTTTCTAGGTCATAGTTTCTGCTGGGGGTATTCGTGTGGATCCGAAAAAGATTGAGGCTATTATGAGCTGGAAGCAACCTAAGAATGTTTTTGAGATTCGTAGTTTCTTGGGTTTAGCTGGATATTATCGGAGGTTTGTTGAGGGTTTTTCAATTATTGCGGTGCCTCTGACTAAGCTTCTGAGGAAAAGTGTTCCATTTGTTTGGACCGAGGCTTAGGAGGCTAGTTTTGAGAAATTGAAGTCTGTGTTGACTCAAGCACCAGTTTTGATCCAACTTGAGCGTGGGAAAGCTTATACTGTCTACAGTGATGCTTCTCGCACTGGATTGGGATGTGTGCTAATGCAAGAGGAAAAGGTTGTAGCTTATGCCTCTCGATAGTTGAAATCGCATGAGATTAATTACCTACCCATGATCTTAAGCTTGCTGTAGTAATCTTTGCTCTTAAAATTTGGAAACACTATCTCTATAGGGAGAAGTGTTATATCTTCACTAATCACAAGAGCTTGAAGTACTTACTTACTCAGAAGGAGCTTAACTTGAGGCAACGTCGTTGGTTGAACCTACTTAAGGACTATGATTGTGAGATTCACCCTGATAAGGCTAATGTGATTGTCGACGCCTTAAGTCGTAGTGCTGTGACTGAGTTGAGGGCATTGTTTACTAGGATGAGTTTGTTTGAGGATGGTAGTCTTTTGGCTGAACTCTGAGTTATTCCCACTTTACTCTCGGAGATTAAGGCTGAGCAAGCTAATGATCCTTATCTAGAGCACCGTATGATGGAGGTAAAGAAGGGTACATCTATGGACTTCTCTATGGATCAAAATGGTTTATTATGCTTCTGTGGCCGATACTGTGTTCTCAGGGATTCTGAGATTAAGCAAACTATTCTCCGTGAGGTATATGATAGCCCTTATTCCATGCATCCTAGCAGAGATAAGATGTATAAGAATCTTCGTGACAGGTATTGATAGAAGGGTTTGAAGAGGGATGTTGTGGATTTTGTGTCGAAGTGTCTGACTTGCTAAAAAGTTAAGGCTGAGCATCAATGTCCTTCGGGGTTACTACAACCGATTAAGATTCCTCAGTGGAAATGGGAAAAGGTGACTATAGATTTTGTGAGAGGTTTTCCCTTAACACCGTCCAAGAAAGATTCAGTGTGGGTGATTGTGGATCGACTCACTAAGTCCACACATTTCATTCCAGTAAAGGTCAATTATCCTTTGAGTAACTTAACTCGACTCTACATCTCGGAGATAGTTCGTCTTCATGGGGTACCTTTATCTATCATTTCTGATCGAGATCTTAAGTTTACTTTGCAATTTTGGGAATCCTTAAACCGTGCCTTGGGCACTCAGTTGAACTTCAGTACTGCTTACCATACACAGACTGATGGTCAATCCGAGTGTGTGATTCAAGTTCTGGAAGACATGTTGAGGGGTTGTGTGATTGAGTATCAAGGGAGTTAGGAGGATTCCTTACCACTGGCTGAATTCGCTTATAATAACAGTTATCAAGCCAGTATTAAGATGGCTCCTTATGAGGATTTGTATGGGCGCAAGTGTCGTACCCCTATCGGTTGGACTGAGTTGACTAAGCATCGGTTGTTGGGACCAGATCTTGTTCACGAGTCTGAGGAGACTGTTAAATTGATTCGTGAGAGGCTTAAGGCTGTTTTTGACAAGAAAAAGTCTTATGCCGACCTAAAGCGTCGGGATATTGGGTTTAGTGTAGGAGATGAGGTTTTCTTGAAAGTGTCTCAATGGAAAAAGGTGCTTAGATTTGGACGGAAAGGCAAGTTGAGTCCTCATTTTATCGAACCTTATCGAGTACTTCGTCAAGTGGGACCAGTTGCTTATCAACTTGAGTTACCGCCTGAGCTTGAGCAGATACATGATGTCTTTCATGTTTCCATGTTGAGACGTTATCGATCGGACCCATCTCACATTGTGCTTATTGAGGAGATCGAGGTCCGTCCAAACTTGAGTTTTGAGGAAGAACCAATTGAGATCATTGCTCAGGATAAGAAAGTTCTTAAGAGGAAGACCATTAAGATGGTTAAGGTCTTGTGGCGCAACCATGGTTATGAGAAGGCTACTTGAGAGCCTAAAGTCGTCTTCAAGGCTTAGTACCCGCATCTTTTTAGTCCAGGTAAATTTCGAGGACAAAATTTCTTTTTAAGTAGGGGAGAGTTGTAACACTCTATTGTTTCAAAAGGGCTAATCGAATTTTTTTTTAGAAATTTTAGGGTTTTTCAAAACCCTAGGACTTTATATGCTCCTCCATGTTAATATCCATATTTTTCTTGAAGTATAAAAACACCCTTAACTCCCTTTTAACCTTTCTTTTTCCATTTTGCTTCCCTTGTCTGCCGTTTTCCCCTCTTTTTCCATTCTCTTTTTCTGTTCAACCTCCAAACTTCGATCATTTGCCATCCGTGCTAGGCACTGCCACCATAAATTCATTCCTTGAGTGCGTGCGAGTAAAATCGTGCCTTTTTCTCCTTCCTTTCAACCGCTGTTCGTGAGATTCAAGTACCAAACCCATTCGACCGTTTAATCTTTAGTGGTTTCTTCGTGTTTTCATTAGATTTAGGTGTGGGTAAGTTGTAAAATGGTGGTTATGGTTCTATTTTGGGATTGATTATGTGTTGAGTTTGGCGGTTGGACGTCGTGCGTGGTTGTGGTTGGTGCCGTTGACGGTTGGGAGGGTTTAAAAACCCTAATTTTCCTTATGATAGAAAAGTATGAAGTGGGCTACTATATGCCTAAGCCCAAATAGCAAACCCAATAACCCATAAAACCCAAACCTTATTAACCTTTTAAAAACCTTTGAGCCCAAACCAATTGAAAACCAAACCCAAAGTCTTTGACCCAATAACCCAAATCCAAAGTGAACCAAACCCAATTGAACCAAGTCCAAACCCAAACCAAATCCGACCATTGACCGACCGTTGACTGACCGTTGATCGTTGACAGTTGACCGTTGCTCTTGACTTTGACTCGTTAACTTTTTCGAAAAACCCTACCCTGCCATTTTTCTTCCTCCTGAGTTTGATTCCATTATCCGTTTTGCCAAATTCTAACCTGAAAGTCTCGTTTTGACAGTTTTATCTTAAATTTTATACTTTAAGTTATTTAAAGTTTTAATTTGGGATTACTAATATGAGATATTCGTGTTTAGGTGATCACGATTCCAAGGCGAACGATTTACCTCCTCCTTCACCTGTGCAACCTGCTCTTGCATCGATTTCGAGAGCTACACGTAAGTTCCTTTAGTTTAGTCTTATGTTAAAGAGATGGCTAGGATTGTAATAATATTTAGTTGTATTTGTAGGATCTAATCCGGTTAGACCGCGTACTCGTACAGCACGTGGCAGAGACCTCGTCGTTAGAGTTCTATTTGCTAGAGGTGTGTTTCTAATTGTACTTAACCTATCATT
Source organism: Gossypioides kirkii (assembly GCA_005610355.1). Lineage (NCBI taxonomy): Eukaryota > Viridiplantae > Streptophyta > Magnoliopsida > Malvales > Malvaceae > Gossypioides > Gossypioides kirkii. The sequence continues at coordinate 38,181,129 of CP032247.1, read as the reverse complement.
GAGATGTTGTAATTTGGGTGATTGCATGATATATTGAGGTACATGTTGATGTGATGATTGTGTTGAGATATGAAAATGGTATGATTGAAACTGAGTTGGGTAATATATGCTGATCATGTCATGCATTTACTCAGAGCATGTGTTGATTAAATTATTGTGTTACTTTATCGTGCTTTGAGATAGTTAAACATATGAGAAACATTGTGAAATTGAGACAGAGATTATATTGAGATCATTATGTAATTATACGATTGTGTGTTAATGGGGTGGGTTTGTATGGTGGAAGAAGTGATTATCATTCCTTTAAAGTTGATATTAAAACCACACTACGATTGGTAACGATTGGTTAGGAAAGGGTTCTGGGGAACCTTTTCACTATGTTGGTGTGTTGGAGTATTGGGTGCATTGCATCATGCTTGTGTTTGCAACATGATTTGTGGTTACTTTTTTAGTTATATATACGATTGTGATGATATATGTTAGGTTGAATGTGCCTTAGAGACACACTGAGCTTTATAGCTCATATCCCCTACAGTTCTTTTACAAATATTCTAGATTTAGGTGACTTGGTATTGGAGGCGTTATTACAGACTTTTTACATATTATTTTACCATATAATTATCTTGATTTCGGGTTTTGTTATGTAAATACATTTTATTTTAGGAATTTTGGCATTTTTATTTTGAGATATTAATTATGTTATTTTATTTTATTTTAATTATAGACTTAATATTATATATTTATATTTATATTTATTTTTGTAAATGATTTTGGACTATCGAGTTGTGTATGGGTGAAATTACTTTTATAACCTTCTGGATCCGATCGAACACTCTGAACCGAGTAAAGGGGGTTACATTGCACGTTTTTTGAATATAGTTCACAACATAAAGGCTATCAGTGCCTTTTGCCTGATGGTAAAGTGATTATTTCTAGACATTGTGTTTAATGAGTTTAGGTTCTTATTTTTCAAGGATAGTGTGCCATCTAGTGTCTTAGTGGATAAGGTTACTACATATATACCTATTCTCCGAGTAATGTCTGGTATGTAAGTAGCAACTCAGCATGCAGCTCCGGTTAACGTCCGAACTCCTTCAACTAGTTCCAGTCTTACTGATTTGACACCTGTGGCACAGTCAAGTCCTAGTGAGTCAATGTCTATGGAAATGTTGAGTCTAGATGGTTCGGTGTTGGCTACGCCACCGGGATTTGCTAATGCTGATAATTCACCCACACTTGTTCTACCCACTAGGCCTACTGATCCACCTTCGGTTGGTAATACACATTCTATGATGACTAGGGAAAAAGCAAGAATTTATAAACCAAAGGTGTTTGCTGCTGAGGTTTAAGAGCGTGAGCCGCATAATATTGTTGAAGCGTTTGCCTCTCTTAAGTGGAAGAAGGCTGCTCAGGACGAGTATGATGCGTTACTTCATAATGAAACATGGGATCTAGTGTCGTCGTCACAACGAAGGGCTATAGGGTGTAAGTGGTTATTTAAAATAAAAAGGAATCCTGATGGCAATATTACGTGGCAGAAAGGGAGGCTTGTTGCAAAGGGGTGCTCTCAAGTTCCCGGATGTGATTTTCAGGAAACGTTTAGTCTTATGGTTAAGCCAGCGACTATTAGGATTATATTATCCATTGTTGTGTCGAAACAGTGGCAGTTACGTCGGGTACATGTTAATAATGCATTTTTAAATGGGGATCTTACTATGGAGGTGTATGTGCAACAACCTCTTGGGTATGTGCAGCTTGGTGATGAGGAACGTCCTCTTGTTTGTCGGTTGAAGAAGGCTTGGTATGGGCTTCGTCAAGCTCCAAGGGCTTGGTTTGACAAGTTGAAGTCTTTTCTTCTAACTGTTGGGTTTGTCCGCTCTAAGTCTAATGCCTCATTATTTATTCGTCATACTAACAATGCTAGTATGTTTGTACTTGTTTATGTTGATGATGTCATAGTTACAAGGAGTGTGAAGCAGGAGATTGATGAGTTTGTGGCTCACCTTCATTCTTAAATTTCTCTAAAGTGCATGAGGGATCTGAATTATTTTTTAGGCATTGAGGTAACTAGGTTACGCAATGGGTCTCTTCATTTGTGCCAAAGTAAATATATTCTTAATCTACTAGAGCGTTGTCATATGGAAAATGCTAAGTTTGTGAATACGCCTATGGTTAGTTCTTGTTATTTGTCCAAGAATGTGGGACCCCCAGTTGAGGATCCTAATGAATATAGGAGTATTGTTGGTGCTCTACAGTATATAATTCTTATGAGACCAGACATTGCTTATGTTGTAAATAAAATTTGTCAATTCATGCATACGCCTACTGATGAACATGTTGCTCTCAAGCGTATTTTGCGATATTTACGTAGTTCAGTGGATTATGGGTTGATTGTGAAAGTTTCTGACAGATTATCCCTAGTTGGATATGCTGATGCTAATTGGGGATTAGACTTTAATGATAGGAGTGGTTTGTGTGTATTTTGGTGATAATCTAGTGTCCTGGTGTTCTAAGAAACAGTAGGTTGTATCTCGTTTGACAGTTGAGGTAGAGTATCGTGGATTAACAGCTGCTACTGCTGATGTTACATGGCTTGTGTCTCTTCTAAATGAGCTTCGAGTTCAGTCTGTGGACACACCAACATTGTGGTGTGATAACTCTAGTGCAGTTGCTATGGTTGCAAATTCGGTGCAACACTCAAAGTTCAAGCATGTTGAACTTGATTTATTTTTTTGTTTAGGAGAAGGTTGATAGCGAGTTTCTACTTGTCGGTGAAGTACCCTCGTGTGATCAAGTAACTGATGTTTTGACTAAACCTCTCTCATCTGCTAGGTTTGAGAAACTAAGACAACTTTTGAGGGTTTCGAAAGTAGAGTAAATAGATGAATATTAGAGTATTAGTAGTGTTAGTCAAAATAGTTGCAAATGATAACAGATAACAGAGGTGAGCTGTGAAGTAGTTAGGCTACTTAGTTACTACGGTGGTTTAGCAGAAGCCTATAAGTATCAGTTGTAATTGAAGGAGAAGAGTTTGATTATTTTCCACACAAATTAATCAATACAATTCAGAAATTATATTTCTAAAATACTATCTAGTTTCATTCTTCTCTGTTAGGTTTCTTTCACAAAGTCACTGTTGCATGATCGAGTCGCTTTTCCATTTTGCAACGGAAGCTATTACTTGCTCTCAAGCAGTTTGTTTAGGGGTAAAGATGGGAATCGATGAAATGGAAATTGAAGGTGATGCGTTGCCGATCATCAAAAACTGCCAATCTAACGAAGAAGACAAGTAAAAAATAAGGGCATTTGTAAGGGATATCCATCAAAGCAAGGTCTTATTCCGAGAAATCTACTTTAAACATGCTCATAGGCAAGCAAATTAAATGTCTCACCTTATTGCGACAAAGAGTCTCAAGAGAGGAGAGGAAGTTTACCTGATCGACATTGTTCCATCGTATACTGCTCAAATTTTAGACCTGGAGCAACGGTTTGATTTAGAACCCGACTAATGGGAAGATTTGGGTTCCCTTGGCTCGAAGAAGATGATGCATGTAAAACTGTTCATTTCTACATCAAAGTACTAGAGGGATTGCAATCGACAAGAAGTTTTAATTTGGGGAAGATGACCTTGGCAATTCATTAATTTGACTGGATGTTTAGATTTTATTTTCTTTCTTTATTTGCTTCTTTTATTTTCTGATAGGGTTTCGTTTGGGCTTTTGTATTGGGTTTCTTTCTTTTGTTTTATGGACTTGTTGGTTTATTTTCTTAATAAAATCCAGTTGAAATTCACTAAAAAAAAGTTAATGTTTAATGTTTTACCTCTTCACTTCAAAGTTAGATACACACAAATTCGAGGACTAATTGACTCGCAAATCTATAATATAGAAACCCGCTGAATAGTTTCACTGACATATTCGACATAGTAATTAAATCTATTAGGCATCGTTCATATAAAAGCTGAAGTAATCTTTAGCATACCATAGACGCCGCCTCCCACTTGGTGAAACATGCAACAAATTTCAGCACCATCTTCCAAATTTAGCTACATAATAATAAGATTCCACAGTTAAAAAGGCCATAAATCACCATGCAAATGCTCAGATAGTTGTGAAAAATATCTATTTTCTGCTGTGTCAAGTGTCGAACATAGAATACGTCAAACATGGGTGATCAATATTTTCCAAGACTTTTGTGTTTTAGGAGGGACCCTCAAGGATTGTAACGTCCGTCGTACCAATATTTGGTACACATCAAACATGGATATTGGATATGTTATTTGATCTCAAGTGCGAGTGTATGATTTAGGTATATGTCAAACCTATGTTCAAAATAAAAATTTTCAATATTTTCATGTGTTAGAAGCGCCTTTAGATGATCATATTTATATGCCAATATTAGAATATGCATCAGACGAGTGACCAATGCTGATACTTCAAGAAAAATGCAACTACGAAACATATTACGAAAAAACGACAATCTCAAAACTATTTTTAGGTCATGTGTTTTCATTTTTTTTATTGTTGAAGATTGACCTGATTAGACAACGAACAATTAAAAAAAACAGGAAAAATTGAAAGATTAAATACACAAATTTAACGTGAAAAATACTTTCAAAGAAGATAAAAAATCACTGATAAAAATAATTTTACTATAATAAAAAAAACAAAAAATATAAAAGATGAAGATAAAAACTAAACGCTGAAATATGAAAACAAACAACTCTCAAATTCTCCAAAAGAGTTGAGTTTTAATCTTTTAAGGGGTGTATTTTCTAAAGGTATAAAAAAAATTATTTATAAACTAAATTCGTATATCAAATGATAATAAAATAATCTAAACTAAATTAAAATTTAATAAAAACAAATAAACAAAGTATAACTCAACATATACCAAAATACTCCTCCTATATATATATATGCCAGGTAACACAAATATATGAAATCCAAAGGAGTATCACTCCCCTTTTCTAAGATTTATCATATATTTGAAAGATTATATCTGTTACTTATACCTAGATATATTGACAAATCAGACACAAATATATTAAAAATAAATGAAGAATCGAATTAAAGCAAAAAAAAAAAAACCTGATCTGCCGTGTGTTTCCCAGGAACGCGATGACCTTCATAAATAAAACGCACTGTATGAATATCCAATTGCTTCTTTCTGCAGTAAGCATGCATTAGTTTGATTAACTTTACATTGCGCTTAATGTTATAGACCACCTTATTCCCATCCTACATAACACACAAACACAGACAAAAGTGAGAAAGAGTAGGCAACAATTACTCGAATTCGTGTGCGAATGTTATATACAGATTTACACCTAACAAGGTAGGTAAAATGTTTTTTCATGTATTCATATCACAATCCAAGAGCAACGCCAGCATAATAAACTAACTGAGAACCCATAACAAGGATCACACGTTTCCATGAAACTCGTAAAACCCGGGAAAAAAGAGTTGTTTTCTATTTCCACACTACAAAAAATCTCAAAAAAATGACTTGTAGTACAACAAAGAAATTTCAAAAACAGGTATAGGAATACCTACACTACCCGTATCCCATATTTTCATGAAACACTTAAAACCCAGAAAGACAAGGTTGCTTCCATTTCTACACACTAAACATCTAAAAAACTCACTTGAAAGTTCAAGCAATATATATACACTCGAAAACAAGGTATTCGAATACATTGAGACATCTCCATACTCGTATCCAATATTTTCCGTCAAACCCAGAAAGACAAAAAGTTGCTTCAATTTCTAGACACAAGCATTAAAACAGAAAAATCACTTGAAGATAAAATCAAGAAACACTTAAAAAGTAACAAGGTGCTCGAACAACTACGTGAGAAAAAGAATGGGAGCAAGAAATGCACCTGACCCTTCACGCAAACCTGGATTATCTGCGGTTGACCATCAGCAGTTGTTAAGGCTTTATCATCACCGCCGCTGCTACCAGCAGCAGCAGATCGAAGCATTTTGCTTGAAGAATCCTAAGAGACGCCTAAAAAATTTAAGTTCACAATTGAGCTTCTGAAGAAACCAAGTATAAAAAGAAGTTGAGGAAAATTTTAGAGAAAAGATTTGCAAACTGACATATTGATTCTGTGACACTAAAAAGTTCAAAATGGAACCAATTTCAGTTCAGCAGAGTTTCCCAAATAAACAGATAATCTGTCGCCTTCGACTCCTTTTGACAGAACCGCCCATTGGTTTTGGGAAAAATAATTTACTGTCCAACCACTTGGTAAATGTTTCATCTCTTATTTTCTAAGTAAATTTTAATAGTATTTACATACTTATAAATACTTTAAACTTTAAATTTATTTGGTTTTTTACCCATTAATATCAAAAATATAATTATCAAAATACGGGCACTAAAAATAATTTATAAAAATAGACATCTATTATAGTATTTAATCGGTGTCGTATGTATTTTTCTAAAAAAATCTAAAATAAAATATATATAACTTAAAGTATTTATTTTTTAATGATATTGTCATCGTGTCATATGGTATCCTTATTTATCCGGCGGTCAGAAAAAATAAAAGAAAAAGGGTTAAAATATTAAAAAGAAAAGCAAAAATCTGAAAAAGAAAAAACTGAAAGGAAGGTCACGGGCTCCGGGCCCTTTCTTTTCAATTTCAACTTTTTTTTTCAGTTTTTTTTTTAATTTTAAATGTTGTAGTATATAAAGGGCCCCCCCCCCTTACCCGGGAAAAAATTGAATTTTGGTGACATTTTTTTACGGGAAGAGAGTAGGAAAAAAAGTTTGGTTAGTATTAAGGTACGTTTTTTTAATAATATTTTTATATTTTAGATTATTGTTAATTTTTAGATATAACTTTTAATATTAAATTTATGTTTTAAATATTAGATTTGCGTTCATTTGTTTAGTCGATTATTAAACTTTGTTTGTTTGTGTAAATATCGAAATAAGTTCTTTGATTATAGTCAACAATCACAAGACAATCATGATTAATGTGTCAGTAAAAAAATATCTGTTATTTGTTATATGGGTATACTTATAAATTGACATCTCATATTTATAATATGGTCAAGATGAGTATTGAGTTTTGAGGGCACATGTCCACGATACGAGCTACCGATCGGACTAACGGATTATGCCAATTTTGGATTTTGTCGAGTTTGGATGAACGACATTGATCCATATGTTTGAGTTGAGGGTTAACTTAATATCCGCCTTGATTGAGCGGTGGTGCCCGAAGACGCACACATTTCATTTGTTGTGCAGAGAGTACACCATTACCTTAGAAGATGTCGCACTGCAAATTGGGCTCCCAGTTGACGATTATGTGGTGATGGGTTCAAGTAAAGTGTTGGAACCTGGGTCACTCTTTATGACTTACTTGGATGCTCACTTGGGGATGGTGAAGCTAGATTTACGAGTTTGAAATTTTCCTAATTGAAGGAAAAATTCGAAGCCTTACTGAGTAGTGCCACCAAGTGGGACAATATGTGCATTACTCGAGCATTTATACTGCAGTTGATAGGTGGTACTTACGTCAGACTCTAATAATAATAAAGTTCATTTGATGTACTTGCCCATATTGTCTAATTTGGAAGATACCCATTTGTACAGTTGAGGCCCAGCAATATTAACAACGTTGTATCAGGAGCTTTGTCGGGCAACAAAGCACGAAACACAAGATATATGTGGGAGTTTGATATTACTTCAGTCTTGGTCATTGTATAGGATACCATTTATGGCATCAGTGGGTCACCAAATACATGTAATCTCACTTGTAAATAGGTAAAAAAAATTAAAATTTGGGTCAACATATTTTTTTATGAAAACGTGTTCTAACAAGTTTTCTTTATTTTTAGATGGTTAAGTTGCTCAGGTATCGGAAAGTCTGAAACCCTCGTGATCTACAGATAGATTATTGAGGCATACCCCGATGAGGGGTAAATATTTTTCTAAAATAAAATTATAATAGTGTCATGTAATTAATTTTTTTAGTTATGTTATTTGATCAATGCCACTATAATCATGTTATTAATTGTGCAGTTCGTGTTTTAAGTTTGGGAGAATTAACAAACCTGTGACGCGTTTTTGAATGGGATCCAGACATTTCATGGTTAAGATGTCTTCATGGCGTTTGACGATCTATCTCTCAGCTTTAAACACACTTTGAATCACTTGATTTTAAGTTCGGGAGCTAAAGTTATGACTGTTTTAGTGAACACTACGCGAGCAGAATTTCTGGACGGGATTATGACGGGAATTACGAGTTTCGGACTTTTAATTTGAGCTTAAATCATATTGGGTTCAAGTTTTAGGCTTAATTTTTATTATATATGAGCTCAATATTGTATTTCTCAACTCTTAATTTTTATTATCTATAAATACCTTTACATTGTACACAAAAATAAATTTATTATTATTCAACAACTTCTCTTTTGAGTTAATCAATTCTCTTTGGGTTTTTCTTTTAAAGAATTTCTCTTGAGTTTTCTTTTAAAAAATTTCTCTTGAGTTTTCTTTTAGAACAATTTTAACAATCTTTTCAGATTGCGGAGATCATCTTCAAACTTTTTCTTGCTAAGTTTCTTCCTTAAAGGGAAAATTAGAGCCGCTTGAAGCGGGTTGTGAATTCTTCTTGTTTCCAAGATTTCTTAAGACTCTGCATGTCACGTTCTTTCTTTTCCATCTATCTTCTTTAATTTTCTTCTTTATTGTTCTAATTTGCTCTATTTTATTTATTTATTTTAATTGTTTTATTTTACTTGGATTCAGTTGCATTTTAGGTTGTGTCAATGTAACACCCTTAACCCGATCTGGTCGCCTAACTCGAATAGGTAGTTAATACAACTAAGAAATTCAATTTACATTAGTTTAAAGTCTCTTATCATAACAATTCAGTGTCACATAAACATTCATGCAAGAATTTTTTTGAGTTTTAGAATCATTTCTATATAATTCGTGCTAAAATCATTGTTTTATAAATTCTGTGGGACTTCTATTGATTCCCGATTAAGTAAGTATCGGTAGAAGTCAAGTCAGTAAACATTTAAAAAGAATTGCAGTTTACTACCGGTAGAAGTGAAGGTTCTACTGATACAAATATGGATACTACCGATACAACATATTACAGTAAGATGAATTTTCCTTGCAACTTCTACCGATACAAGCAACCAGACTACCGAAACAAGTACGCAATTTTCAAATATATCAATAATGCATAAATCTCTAACTTCTAAAATAACTTATATCTTTTCCTACTCAAAGTCATACTTACATAGATCATCCATGATTCATATACTTAACATTTCATAATTTATCACCTGTTTAACCATACAAATATGTTATAACAACAAAATTATATTAAGCATTATCCATACAACCTTATCCTTAACTACCATTATCAACCAAAAGTCATGAGACTTAAACATACAAGAGCATATCAACATCACTCATCCTAATACATGCTGTACAAGCCAAGTGATACAAAACTACCGAAAATGCTACCGGGATAGTGTGATTCTTCAAGAGGATCTGATCCTCTAACAGCAAAATGAAATCTACAAAATAATAGATAGATCCACAGGTAAGCTTTCATAGCTTTGTAAGTTAGCATAATCCATAAATCTTACCAAACTAATGATTTAAACAAAAACAAGGAAACAATTGAGTAAACTTGATTCAATCATGACAGAGTACGGTTAATCGAGGTCGTTGCAGAATATAGTTCATTTGAGATCAGAACAGATTATTGATCATTCGAGCTAGATCCAGAATAATACTCTTTCAAGCCAGAATACAGAATAACACTCTTTCGATCTAGAGTTCAAAGTAATGCTCTTACGAGCCAGAATACAGAGTAGTGCTCTTACGAGCCAAAATACAGATTAATGCTCTTATAAGCCAGAATTCAGAGTAGTTCTCAAACCTTCGCATTAGCTCACATTCAAGAATAATTCTAAGATAATTATAATTTTAAGTATTAAATGGAGAATTAAATAGTACGAACTTATCGGACTAAATTGTAGCTATATTTAACTTCAGGGACTATTCTACAACTTTTCATTTTCCACGATCCACAGCTCGTTCTTGATCTATTACAAATAATAATTCAATTATCTAATTTAACATGAAATTCAAGTCATTTTATGCAATTAAGTCCTTTAAAATTTTTTACCAAATTACCCTCAACATTTCACCTTTATTCAATTTAGTCCTTAAGCCCCAAATATGTAATATACCCATTTCCATTTAAATCCATCTCTAGCCACACCTTTAATAACCTCATAACAGCCCTTACATGCAATTATTTCACATCAAGTACATGTATTTTTATCGTTTTAATAATCTAGTCCTAAAACCCTAAAAATGATCAAAAATCACTTTACAAAATCATCAAATCCAACAATCGAGCTTGTAAAACTTCCATAAATTTTCAAGAAACAACTCATTCATCAATGGCAAAATTTATAACATTTGACAGATTCACAAATTAGTCCTCGGGCTAGCTAAATTAAGCTAATACGAACTCGAAAACAAAAAAATGACTAAAAACGGACATTATTTACTTACCTAAATCAAGGTTTCAAAGCAAGACAATGGAAACCCTAAGTTTCCCTTAGGTTCGACCGTGAAAGAAAGAAAGAAAGAAGAAGAAGAAGAAGATGAAAATATCATCTTGTAATTCAAAGACCAAAAGTTGTTTATAAAATGACAAACTAGTTGGACCAAATGATGTGATTCTCCAAGCACAGAGTGTTCGGAAAATTGCTCAAAAGAATTGATCGTCCTGAATACATTAAGGAACAAAGTTGTAAAAGAGCTTATAAAAGTTTAACAAGTTCGGAAGTTCGGGCAAGAACCACAAGAGAAACAATTCTTACTTAAATAAGTTTTTAATTGAAAGTCAAAAAGTTGTTTACAAAATGACAAACTATTTGGAACAAATAATGCAATTTCCCGAGCATGGAATGTTCGAAAAATTTCTCGAAGAAATGGACCATCTTGAATACTTTAAGGAACCAAAATTATAAAAGAACTCGTAAAAGTCTGACAAGTTTGAAATTTTGGCCAAGAACCAATAGAGAAAGAATTCTCACGTAAATAACTTTTTAATTCAAATACATATTTTTTTTACGATTTGAAAAATTATTTGGAGTAAATGATGCGATTTTTCGAGCATGAAATGTTCAAAAAATTGCTCGAAGGCATGGACCGGCTTTAATACTTTAAGGAACAAAATTTATAAAAAAAACTCATAAAGTTTGAAAAGTTCAAAAATTTAGCTAAGAACCTAGAAAGAAACAATTCTCATGTGAGCAAGTTTTTCATTCAAATACCAAAAGTTTTTTACAAAATGACAATCTATTTGGTGCAAATGATGCGATTTCCCGAGTATTGAATGTTTGGTTAGTTTCTTGATGGAACGGATTGTCTTGAATACATTAATGAAACGAAATTATAAAAGAACTCATAAAAGCTTGAAAAGTTCGAAAGTTCGACGAAGAACCAGAAGAGAAACAATTCTCACGTAAATAAGTTTTTAATTCAAATACAAAAATTGATTACAAAAATGACAAATTATTTGGACCAAATGATGCGATTTTCCAAGCATAGTATGTTCAAAAAATTGCTGGAAGGAATGGATCATCTTGAATACTTTAAGGAACCAAAGTTATAAAAGAACACATAAAAGTTTGACAAGTTTGGAAGTTCGGCCAAGAACCAAGAGAGAAACAATTCTCACGTAAATAAGTTTGTAATTCAAAGACCAAAAGTTGTTTACAAAATGACAAACTAGTTGGACCAAATGATGTGATTCTCCGAGCACAGAATGTTCGGAAAATTGTTCGAAAGAATGGATCGTCTTGAATACTTTATGGAACCAAAGTTATAAAAGAACTCATAAAAGTTTAACAAGTTCAAAAGTTCGGGCAAGAACCGCAAGAGAAACAATTCTTACTTAAATAAGTTTTTAATTGAAAGTCAAAAAGTTGTTTACAAAATGACAAACTATTTGGAACAAATAATGCAATTTCCCGAGCATGGAATGTTCGAAAAATTTCTCGAAGAAATGGATCATCTTGAATACTTTAAGGAACCAAAATTATACAAGAACTCGTAAAAGTCTGACAAGTTCGAAAGTTCGGCCAAGAACTAATAGAGAAACAATTCTCATGTAAATAACTTTTTAATTCAAATACATATTTTTTTTACGATTTGAAAAATTATTTGGAGTAAATGATGTGATTTTTCGAGCATGAAATGTTCAAAAAATTGGTCGAAGGAATGGATCGGCTTTAATACTTTAAGCAACCAAATTTATAAATAAAAACTAGTAAAAGTTTGAAAAGTTCAGAAATTTAGCCAAGAACTAAGAAAGAAACAATTCTCATGTGAGCAAGTTTTTCATTCAAATATCAAAAGTTCTTTACAAAATGACAATCTATTTTGTGCAAATGATGTGATTTCCCGAGTACTGAATGTTTGGTAAGTTCCTTGATGGAATGGATCGTTTTGAATACATTAATGAAACGAAATTATAAAAGAACTCATAAAAGCTTGACAAGTTCGAAAGTTCGGCGAAGAACAAGAAGAGAAACAATTCTCACGTAAATAAGTTTTTAATTCAAATACAAAAAATTGATTACAAAAATGACAAATTATTTGGACCAAATGATGCGATTTTCCAAGCGTAGCATGTTCAAAAAATTGCTCGAAGGAATGGATCGTCTTGAATACTTTAAGGAACCAAAGCTATAAAAGAACTCATAAAAGTTTGACAAGTTTGGAAGTTCGGCCAAGAACCAAGAGAGAAACAATTCTCACGCAAATAAGTTTGTAATTCAAAGACCAAAAGTTGTTTACAAAATTACAAACTAGTTGGACCAAATGTTGTGATTCTCCGAGCACAGAATGTTCGAAAATTTGGTCGAAGGAATGGATCGTTCTAAATACTTTAAGGAACCAAAGTTATAAAAGAACTTATAAAAATTTAACAAGTTCGGAAGTTCGGGCAAGAACCACAAGAGAAACAATTCTTACTTAAATAAGTTTTAAATTGAAAGTCAAAAGGTTGTTTACAAAATGAAAAACTATTTGGAACAAATAATGTAATTTCCCGAGCATGGAATGTTCGAAAAATTTCTCGAAGAAATGGATCTTCTTAAGTACTTTAAGGAACCAAAATTATAAAAGAACTCGTAAAAGTTTGAAAAGTTCGAAAGTTCGGCCAAGAGCCAATAGAGATAGAATTCTCACATAAATAACTTTTTAATTCAAATACATATTTTTTTTACGATTTGAAAAATTATTTGGAGTAAATGATGCGATTTTTCGAGCATGAAATGTTCAAAAAATTGCTCGAAGGAATGGATTGGCTTTAATAATTTAAGCAACCAAATTTATAAAAAAAAACTCGTAAAAGTTTGAAAAGTTCAGAAGTTCGGCCAAGAACCAAGAAAGAAACAATTCTCATGTGAGCAAGTTTTTCATTCAAATACCAAAAGTTGTTTACAAAATGATAAACTATTTGGTGCAAATGATGCGATTTCCCGAGTATTGAATGTTTGGTAAGTTGCTTGATGGAACGGATCGTCTTGAATACATTAATGAAACAAAATTATAAAAGAACTCATAAAAGCTTGAAAAGTTCGAAAGTTCGACGAAGAACCAGAAGAGAAACAATTCTCACCTAAATAAGTTTTGAATTCAAATAAAAAAATTGATTACAAAAATGACAAATTATTTGGACCAAATGATGCGATTTTCCAAGCTTAGTATGTTCAAAAAATTGCTCGAAGGAATGGATCATCTTGAATACTTTAAGGAACCAAAGTTATAAAAGAACTCATAAAAGTTTGACAAGTTTGGAAGTTCGGCCAAGAACCAAGAGAGAAACAATTCTCACGTAAATAAGTTTGTAATTGAAAGACCAAAAGTTGTTTACAAAATGACAAACTAGTTGGACTAAATGATGTGATTCTCCGAGCACAGAATGTTCGGAAAATTGTTCGAAAGAATGGATCGTTTTGAATACTTTAAGGAACCAAAGTTATAAAAGAACTCATAAAAGTTTAACAAGTTCGGAAGTTCGGGCAAGAACCACAAGAGAAACAATTCTTACTTAAATAAGTTTTTAATTGAAAGTCAAAAAGTTGTTTACAAAATGACAAACTATTTGGAACAAATAATGCAATTTCCCGAGCATGGAATGTTCGAAAAATTTCTCGAAGAAATGGATCATTTTGAATACTTTAAGGAACCAAAATTATAAAAGAACTCGTAAAAGACTGATAAGTTCGAAATTTTGGCCAAGAACCAATAGAGAAACAATTCTCACGTAAATAACTTTTTAATTCAAATACATATTTTTTTACGATTTGAAAAATTATTTGGAGTAAATGATGCGATTTTTAGAGCATGAAATGTTCAAAAAATTGCTCGAAGGAATGGATCGGCTTTAATACTTTAAGCAACCAAATTTATAAAAAAAACTCGTAAAAGTTTGAAAAGTTCAGAAATTCAGTCAAGAACCAAGAAAGAAACAATTCTCATGTGAGCAAGTTTTTCATTCAAATACCAAAAGTTGTTTACAAAATGACAATTTGTTTGGTGCAAATGATGCAATTTCCCGAGTATTGAATGTTTGGTAAGTTGCTTGATGGAATGGATCGTTTTGAATACATTAATGAAACGAAATTATAAAAGAACTCATAAAAGCTTGAAAAGTTCGAAAGTTCGGCGAAGAACCAGAAGAGAAACAATTCTCACGTAAATAAGTTTTTATTTCAAAGACAAAAAATTGATTACAAAAATGACAAATTATTTGGACCAAATGATGAGATTTTCCAAGCATAGTACGTTCAAAAAATTTCTCGAAGGAATGGATCGTCATGAATACTTTAAGGAACCAAAGTTATAAAAGAACTCATAAAAGTTTGACATGTTTCGAAGTTCGGCCAAGAACCAAGAGAGAAACAATTCTCTCATAAATAAGTTTGTAATTGAAAGTCAAAAAGTTGTTTACAAAATGACAAACTATTTGGACCAAATAATGCAATTTCCCGACCATGGAATGTTCGGAAAATTTCTCGAAAAAATGGATCATCTTGAATACTTTAAGGAACCAAAACAATAAAGGAAATGGTAAAAAAAGCCTGACAAGTTCGAAAGTTCGGCCAAGAACCAATAGAGAAACAATTGTCACGTAAATAACTTTTTAATTCAAATATATATTTTTTTTACGATTTGAAAAATTATTTGGAGTAAATGATGCGATTTTTCGAGCATGAAATGTTCAAAAAATTGCTCAAAGGAATGGATCGACTTTAATAATTTAAGCAACCAAATTTATAAAAAAAAACTCGTAAAAGTTTGAAAAGTTCAAAAGTTCGGCCAAGAACCAAGAAAGAAACAATTCTCATGTGAGCAAGTTTTTCATTCAAATACCAAAAGTTGTTTACAAAATGACAAACTATTTGGTGCAAATGATGCGATTTCCCGAGTATTGAATGTTTGGTAAGTTGCTTGATGGAGTGGATCATCTTGAATACATTAATGAAACGAAATTATAAAAGAACTCATAAAAGCTTGACATGTTCGAAAGTTCGGCGAAGAAC
Source organism: Gossypioides kirkii (assembly GCA_005610355.1). Lineage (NCBI taxonomy): Eukaryota > Viridiplantae > Streptophyta > Magnoliopsida > Malvales > Malvaceae > Gossypioides > Gossypioides kirkii. The sequence goes on along the minus strand of CP032247.1, from coordinate 38,165,515 downwards.
CAGAAGAGAAACAATTCTCACCTAAATAAGTTTTTAATCCAAATACAAAAAATTGATTACAAAAATGACAAACTATTTGGACCAAATGATGCGATTTTCCAAGCATAGTATGTTCAAAAAATTGCTGGAAGGAATGGATCGTCTTGAATACTTTAAGGGACCAAAGTTATAAAAGAACTCATAAAAGTTTGACAAGTTTGGAAGTTCGGCCAGGAACCAAAGAGAGAAACAATTCTCACGTAAATAAGTTTGTAATTCAAAGACCAAAAGTTGTTTACAAAATGACAAACTAGTTGGACCAAATGATGTGATTCTCCGAGCACAGAATGTTCGGAAAATTGCTCGAAAGAATGGATCATCTTGAATACTTTAAGGAACCAAAGTTATAAAAGAACTCATAAAAGTTTAACAAGTTCGGAAGTTCGGGCAAGAACCACAAGAGAAACAATTCTTACTTAAATAAGTTTTTAATTGAAAGTCAAAAAGTTGTTTACAAAATGACAAACTATTTGGAACAAATAATGCAATTTCCCGAGCATGGAATGTTCGAAAAATTTCTCGAAGAAATGGATCATCTTGAATACTTTAAGGAACCAAAATTATAAAAGAACTCGTAAAAGTCTGACAAGTTCGAAATTTTCACCAAGAACCAATAGAGAAACAATTCTCACGTAAATAACTTTTTAATTCAAATACATATTTTTTTTACGATTTGAAAAATTATTTGGAGTAAATGATGCGATTTTTCGAGCATGAAATGTTCAAAAAATTGGTCGAAGGAATGGATCGGCTTTAATACTTTAAGCAACCAAATTTATAAAAAAAAACTCGTAAAAGTTTGAAAAGTTCAGAAATTCAGCCAAGAACCAAGAAAGAAACAATTCTCATGTGAGCAAGTTTTTCATTCAAACACCAAAAGTTGTTTACAAAATGACAATTTGTTTGGTGCAAATGATGCGATTTCCCGAGTATTGAATGTTTGGTAAGTTGCTTGATGGAATGGATCGTTTTGAATACATTAATGAAACGAAATTATAAAAGAACTCATAAAAGCTTGAAAAGTTCGAAAGTTCGGCGAAGAACTAGAAGAGAAACAATTCTCACGTAAATAAGTTTTTATTTCAAAGACAAAAAATTGATTACAAAAATGACAAATTATTTGGACCAAATGATGAGATTTTCCAAGCATAGTACGTTCAAAAAATTGCTCGAAGGAATGGATCGTCTTGAATACTTTAAGGAACCAAAGTTATAAAACAACTCATAAAAGTTTGACAAGTTTGGAAGTTCGGCCAAGAACCAAGAGAGAAACAATTCTCTCGTAAATAAGTTTGTAATTGAAAGTCAAAAAGTTGTTCACAAAATGACAACTATTTGGACCAAATAATGCAATTTCCCGACCATGGAATGTTTGGAAAATTGCTCGAAGAGATGGATCATCTTGAATACTTTAAGGAACCAAAACAATAAAAGAAATGGTAAAAGCCTGACAAGTTCGAAAGTTTGGACAAGAACCAATAGAGAAACAATTCTCACATAAATAACTTTTTAATTCAAATACATATTTTTTTTACGATTTGAAAAATTATTTGGAGTAAATGATGCGATTTTTCGAGCATGAAATGTTCAAAAAATTGCTCAAAGGAATGGATCGACTTTAATAATTTAAGCAACCAAATTTATAAAAAAAACTCGTAAAAGTTTGAAAAGTTCAGAAGTTCGGCCAAGAACCAAGAAAGAAACAATTCTCATGTGAGCAAGTTTTTCATTCAAATACAAAAAGTTGTTTACAAAATGACAAACTATTTGGTGCAAATGATGCGATTTCTTGAGTATTGAATGTTTGGTAAGTTGCTTGATGGAGTGGATCATCTTGAATACATTAATGAAACGAAATTATAAAAGAACTCATAAAAGCTTGATAAGTTCGAAAGTTCGACGAAGAACCAGAAGAGAAACAATACTCACGTAAATAAGTTTTTAATTCAAATACAAAAAATTGATTACAAAAATGACAAACTATTTGGACCAAATGATGCAATTTTCCAAGCATAGTATGTTCAAAAAATTGCTGGAAGGAATGGATCGTCTTGAATACTTTAAGGAACCAAAGTTATAAAAGAACTCATAAAAGTTTGACAAGTTTGCAAGTTCGGCCAGGAACCAAGAGAGAAACAATTCTCACGTAAATAAGTTTGCAATTCAAAGACCAAAAGTTGTTTACAAAATGACAAACTAGTTGGACCAAATGATGTGATTCTCCGAGCACAGAATGTTCGAAAAATTGTTCGAAAGAATGGATCGTCTTGAATACTTTAAGGAACCAAAGTTATAAAAGAACTCATAAAAGTTTAACAAGTTCGGAAGTTCGGGTAAGAACCACAAGAGAAACAATTCTTACTTAAATAAGTTTTTAATTGAAAGTCAAAAAGTTGTTTACAAAATGACAAACTATTTGGAATAAATAATGCAATTTCCCGAGCATGGAATGTTCGAAAAATTTCTCGAAGAAATGGATCATCTTGAATACTTTAAGGAACCAAAATTATAAAAGAACTCGTAAAAGTCTGACAAGTTCGAAATTTTGGCCAAGAACCAATAGAGAAACAATTCTCATGTAAATATCTTTTTAATTCAAATACATATTTTTTTTACGATTTGAAAAATTATTTGGAGTAAATGATGTGATTTTTCGAGCATGAAATGTTCAAAAAATTGGTCGAAGGAATGGATCGGCTTTAATACTTTAAGAACCAAATTTATAAAAAAAACTCGTAAAAGTTTGAAAAGTTCAGAAGTTCGGCCAAGAACCAAGAAAGAAACAATTTTCATGTGAGCAAGTTTTTCATTCAAATACCAAAAGTTGTTTACAAAATGACAATCTGTTTGGTGCAAATGATGCGATTTCCCGAGCATTGAATGTTTGGTAAGTTGCTTGATGGAACGGATCGTCTTGAATACATTAATGAAACGAAATTATAAAAGAACTCATAAAAGCTTCACAAGTTTGAAAGTTCGGCAAAGAACCAGAAGAGAAACAATTGTCACGTAAATAAGTTTTTAATTCAAATACAAAAAAATTATTACAAAAATGACAAATTATTTGCACCAAATGATGCGATTTTCCAAGCTTAGTATGTTAAAAAAATTGCTCGAAGGAATGGATCGTCTTAAATACTTTAAGGAACCAAAGTTATAAAAGAACTCATAAAAGTTTGACAAGTTTGGAAGTTCGGCCAAGAACCAAGAGAGAAACAATTCTCACGTAAATAAGTTTGTAATTCAAAGAACAAAAGTTGTTTACAAAATGACAAACTAGTTGGACCAAATGATGTGATTCTCCGAGCACAGAATGTTTGAAAAATTGCTCGAAAGAATGGATCATCTTGAATACTTTAAGAAACCAAAGTTATAAAAGAACTCATAAAAGTTTAACAAGTTCGGAAGTTCGGGCAAGAACCAAGAGAGAAACAATTCTCACGTAAATAAGTTTGTAATTCAAAGACCAAGAGTTGTTTACAAAATGACAAACTAGTTGGACCAAATGATGTGATTATCCGAGCACAGAATGTTCGAAAAATTGCTCGAAGGAATGGATTGTCTTGAATACTTTAAGAAACCAAAGTGATAAAAGAACTCGTAAAAGTTTAACAAGTTCGGTAGTTCGGGCAAGAACCACAAGAGAAACAATTCTTACTTAAATAAGTTTTTAATTGAAAGTCAAAAAGTTGTTTACAAAATGACAAACTATTTGGACCAAATAATGTAATTTCCCGAGCATGGAATGTTCAGAAAATTTCTTGAAGAAATGGATCATCTTGAATACTTTAAGGAACCAAAATTATAAAAGAAATCGTAAAAGTCTGACAAGTTCGAAAGTTCGGCCAAGAACAAATAGAGAAACAATTCTCACATAAATAACTTTTTAATTCAAATAAATTTTTTTTTTATGATTTGAAAACTATTTGGAGTAAACGATGCGATTTTTGAGCATGAAATGTTCAAAAAATTGCTCGAAGGAATGGATCGGCTTTAATACTTTAAGCAACCAAATTTATAAAAAAAATTCGTAAAAGTTTGAAAAGTTCAGAAATTCAGCCAAGAACCAAGAAAGAAACAATTCTCATGCGAGCAAGTTTTTCATTCAAATACCAAAAGTTCTTTACAAAATGATAAACTATTGGGTGCAAATGATGCGATTTCCCAAGTATTGAATGTTTGGTAAGTTGCTTGATGGAACGGATAGTCTTGAATACATTAATGAAATGAAATTATAAAAGAACTCATAAAAGCTTGACAAGTTCGAAAGTTCGGCGAAGAACCAGAAGAGAAACAATACTCACGTAAATAAGTTTTTAATCCAAATACAAAAGGTTGTTTACAAAATGACAAACTAGTTGGACCAAATGATGTGATTCTCCGAGCACAGAATGTTTGGAAAATTGCTCGAAGGAATGGATCGTCTTGAATACTTTAAGGAACCAAAGTTATAAAAGAACTCATAAAAGTTTGACAAGTTTGGAAGTTCGGCCAAGAACCAAGAGAGAAACAATTCTCTCGTAAATAAGTTTGTAATTGAAAGTCAAAAAGTTATTTACAAAATGACAAACTATTTGGACCAAATAATCCAATTTCTCGAGCATGGAATGTTCGAAAAATTTCTCGAAGAAATGGATCATCTTGAATACTTTTAGGAACCAAAACTATAAAAGAAATCGAAAAGCCTGACAAGTTCGAAAGTTAGGCCAAGAACCAATAGAGAAAGAATTCTGACGTAAATAACTTTTTAATTCAAATACATATTTTTTTTACGATTTGAAAAATTATTTGGAGTAAATGATGCGATTTTTCGAGCATGAAATTCAAAAAATTGCTCGAAGGAATGGATCGGCTTTAATACTTTAAGCAACCAAATTTACAAAAAAAACTCGTAAAAGTTTGAAAAGTTCAGAAGTTCGGCCAAGAACCAAGAAAGAAACAATTCTCATGTGAGCAAGTTTTTCATTCAAATACCAAAAGTTGTTTACAAAATGACAAACTATTTGGTTCAAATGATGCGATTTCCCGAGTATTGAATGTTTGGTAAGTTGCTTGATGGAACGGATCGTCTTGAATACATTAATGAAACGAAATTATAAAAGAACTCATAAAAGCTTGACAAGTTCGAAAGTTCGGCGAAGAACCAGAAGAGAAACAATTCTCACCTAAATAAGTTTTTAATTCAAATACAAAAAATTGATTACAAAAATGACAAATTATTTGGACCAAATGATGCGATTTTCCAAGCATAGTATGTTCAAAAAATTGCTGGAAGGAATGGATCGTCTGGAATACTTTAAGGAAACAAAGTTATAAAAGAACTCATAAAAGTTTGACAAGTTTGGAGGTTCGGCCAAGAACCAAGAGAGAAACAATTCTCACGTAAATAAGTTTGTAATTCAAAGACCAAAAGTTGTTTACAAAATGACAAACTAGTTGGACCAAATGATGTGATCCTCCAAGCATAGAGTGCTCAGAAAATTGCTCGAAAGAATGGATCGTCCTGAATACTTTAAGGAACAAAAGTTGTAAAAGAGCTTATAAAAGTTTAACAAGTTCGGAAGTTCGGGCAAGAACCACAAGAGAAACAATTCTTACTTAAATAAGTTTTTAATTGAAAGTCAAAAAGTTGTTTCCAAAATGACAAACTATTTGGAACAAATAATGCAATTTCCCGAGCATGGAATGTTCGAAAAATTTCTCGAAGAAATGGACCATCTTGAATACTTTAAGGAACCAAAATTATAAAAGAACTCGTAAAAGTCTGACAAGTTTGAAATTTTGGCCAAGAACCAATAGAGAAAGAATTCTCACGTAAATAACTTTTTAATTCAAATACATATTTTTTTTACGATTTGAAAAATTATTTGGAGTAAATGATGCGATTTTTCGAGCATGAAATGTTCAAAAAATTGCTCGAAGGAATGGACCGGCTTTAATACTTTAAGCAACCAAATTTATAAAAACAAACTCATAAAGTTTGAAAAGTTCAGAAATTCAGCCAAGAACCTAGAAAGAAACAATTCTCATGTGAGCAAGTTTTTCATTCAAATACCAAAAGTTTTTTACAAAATGACAATCTATTTGGTGCAAATGATGCGATTTCCCGAGTATTGAATGTTTGGTTAGTTCCTTGATGGAACGGATCGTCTTGAATACGTTAATGAAACGAAATTATAAAAGAACTCATAAAAGCTTGAAAAGTTCGAAAGTTCGGCGAAGAGCCAGAAGAGAAACAATTCTCACGTAAATAAGTTTTTAATTCAAATACAAAAAATTGATTACAAAAATGATAAATCATTTGGACCAAATGATGCGATTTTCCGAGCATAGTATGTTCAAAAAATTGCTGGAAGGAATGGATCGTCTTGAATACTTTAAGGAACCAAAGTTATAAAAGAACTCATAAAAGTTTGACAAGTTTGGAAGTTCGGCCAAGAACCAAGAGAGAAACAATTCTCACGTAAATAAGTTAGTAATTGAAAGACCAAAAGTTGTATACAAATTGACAAACTAGTTGGACCAAATGATGTGATTCTCCAAGCACAGAATGTTCGAAAAATTATTCGAAAGAATGGATCATCTTGAATACTTTAAGGAACCAAAGTTATAAAAGAACTCATAAAAGTTTAACAAGTTCAGAAGTTCGAGCAAGAACCACAAGAGAAACAATTCTTACTTAAATAAGTTTTTAATTGAAAGTCAAAAGGTTGTTTACAAAATGACAAACTATTTGGAACAAATAATGCAATTTCCCGAGCATGGAATGTTCGAAAAATTTCTCGAAGAAATGGATCATCTTGAATACTTTAAGGAACCAAAATTATACAAGAACTCGTAAAAGTCTGACAAGTTCGAAAGTTCGGCCAAGAACTAATAGAGAAACAATTGTCACGTAAATAATTTTTAATTCAAATACATATTTTTTTTACGATTTGAAAAATTATTTGGAGTAAATGATGCGATTTTTCAAGCATGAAATGTTCAAAAAATTGCTCGAAGGAATGGATCGGCTTTAATACTTTAAGCAACCAAATTATAAAAAAAAAACTCGTAAAATTTTGAAAAGTTCAAAAATTCAGCCAAGAACCTAGAAAGAAACAATTCTCATGTGAGCAAGTTTTTCATTCAAATACCAAAAGTTCTTTACAAAATGACAATCTATTTTGTGCAAATGATGCGATTTCCCGAGTATTGAATGTTTGGTAAGTTGCTTGATGGAACGGATCGTCTTGAATACATTAATGAAATGAAATTATAAAAGAACTCATAAAAGCTTGACAAGTTCGAAAGTTCGGCGAAGAACCAGAAGAGAAACAATTCTCACCTAAATAAGTTTTTAATTCAAATAAAAAATTTGATTACAAAAATGACAAATTATTTGGACCAAATGATGCGATTTTCCAAGCATAGTATGTTCAAAAATTTGCTGGAAGGAATTGATCGTCTTGAATACCTTAAGGAACCAAAGTTTTAAAAGAACTCATAAAAGTTTGACAAGTTTGGAAGTTCAGCCAAGAACAAAGAGAGAAACAATTCTCTCGTAAATAAGTTTGTAATTGAATGTCAAAAAGTTGTTTACAAAATGACAAACTATTTGGACCAAATAATGCAATTTCCCGAGCATGGAATGTTCGGAAAATTTCTCGAAGAAATGGATCATCTTGAATACTTTAAGGAACCAAAATTTTAAAAGAACTCGTAAAAGTCTGACAAGTTTGAAATTTTGGCCAAGAACCAATAGAGAAACAATTCTCACGTAAATAACTTTTTAATTCGATTACATATTTTTTTTACGATTTGAAAAATTATTTGGAGTAAATGATGCGATTTTTCGAGCATGAAATGTTCAAAAAATTTCTCGAAGGAATGGATCGGCTTTAATACCTTAAGCAACCAAATTTATAAAAAAAACTCGTAAAAGTTTGAAAAGTTCAGAAGTTCGGCCAAGAACCAAGAAAGAAACAATTCTCCTGTGAGCAAGTTTTTCATTCAAATACCAAAAGTTGTTTACAAAATGACAAACTATTTGGTGCAAATGATGCGATTTCCCGAGTATTGAATGTTTGGTAAGTTGCTTGATGGAACGGATCGTCTTGAATACATTAATGAAACGAAATTATAAAAGAACTCATAAAAGCTTGACAAGTTCGAAAGTTCGGCGAAGAACCAGAAGAGAAACAATTCTCACCTAAATAAGTTTTTAATTCAAATACAAAAAATTGATTACAAAAATGACAAATTATTAGGACCAAATGATGCGATTTTCCGAGCTTAGTATGTTCAAAAAGTTGCTCGAAGGAATGGATCGTCTTGAATACTTTAAGGAACCAAAGTTATAAAAGAACTCATAAAAGTTTGACAAGTTTGGAAGTTCGGCCAAGAACCAAGAGAGAAACAATTCTCACGTAAATAAGTTTGTAATTCAAAGTCAAAAAGTTGTATACAAATTGACAAACTAGTTGGACCAAATGATGTGATTCTCCGAGCACAGAATGTTCGGAAAATTGTTCGAAAGAATGGATCGTCTTGAATACTTTAAGGAACCAAAGTTATAAAAGAACTCATAAAAGTTTAAGAAGTTTGGAAGTTCGGGCAAGAACCACAAGAGAAACAATTCTTACATAAATAAGTTTTTAATTGAAAGTCAAAAAGTTGTTTACAAAATGACAAACTATTTGGAACAAATAATGCAATTTCCCGAGCATGGAATGTTCGAAAAATTTCTCGAAGAAATGGATCATCTTGAATACTTTAAGGAACCAAAATTATACAAGAACTCGTAAAAGTCTGACAAGTTCGAAAGTTCGGCCAAGAACTAATAGAGAAACAATTGTCACGTAAATAATTTTTAATTCAAATACATATTTTTTTTACGATTTGAAAAATTATTTGGAGTAAATGATGCGATTTTTCAAGCATGAAATGTTCAAAAAATTGCTCGAAGGAATGGATCGGCTTTAATACTTTAAGCAACCAAATTTATAAAAAAAAAACTCGTAAAATTTTGAAAAGTTCAAAAATTCAGCCAAGAACCTAGAAAGAAACAATTCTCATGTGAGCAAGTTTTTCATTCAAATACCAAAAGTTCTTTACAAAATGACAATCTATTTTGTGCAAATGATGCGATTTCCCGAGTATTGAATGTTTGGTAAGTTGCTTGATGGAACGGATCGTCTTGAATACATTAATGAAATGAAATTATAAAAGAACTCATAAAAGCTTGACAAGTTCGAAAGTTTGGTAAATAAGTTTTTATTTCAAATACAAAAAAATTGATTACAAAAATAACAAATTATTTGGACCAAATGATGCGATTTTCCAAGCATAGTACGTTCAAAAAATTGCTCGAAGGAATGTATCGTCTTGAATACTTTAAGGAACAAAAGTTATAAAAGAACTCATAAAAGTTTGACAAGTTTGGAAGTTCGACCAAGAACCAAGAGAGAAACAATTCTCTCGTAAATAAGTTTGTAATTGAAAGTCAAAAAGTTGTTTACAGAATGACAAACTATTTGGACCAAATAATGCAATTTCCCGAGCATGGAATGTTCCGAAAATTTCTCGAAGAAATGGATCATCTTGAATACTTTAAGGAACCAAAACAATAAAAGAAATGGTAAAAGCCTGACAAGTTCGAAAGTTCGGCCAAGAACCAATAGAGAAACAATTCTCACGTAAATAACTTTTTAATTCAAATACATATTTTTTTTACGATTTGAAAAATTATTTGGAGTAAATGATGCGATTTTTCGAGCATGAAATGTTCAAAAAATTGCTCGAAGGAATGGATCGGCTTTAATAATTTAAGCAACCAAATTTATAAAAAAAACTCGTAAAAGTTTGAAAAGTTCAGAAATTCGGCCAAGAACCAAGAAAGAAACAATTCTCATGTGAGCAAGTTTTTCATTCAAATACCAAAAGTTGTTTACAAAATGACAAACTATTTGGTGCAAATGATGCGATTTCCCGAGTATTGAATGTTTGGTAAGTTGCTTGATGGGACGGATCGTCTTGAATACATTAATGAGACGAAATTATAAAAGAACTAATAAAAGCTTGACAAGTTCGAAAGTTCGGCGAAGAACCAGAAGAGAAACAATTCTCACCTAAATAAGTTTTTAATTCAAATACAAAAAATTGATTACAAAAATGACAAATTATTTGGACCAAATGATGCGATTTTCCGAGCTTAGTATGTTCAAAATGTTGCTGGAAGGAATGGATCGTCTTGAATACTTTAAGGAACCAAAGTTATAAAAGAACTCATAAAAGTTTGACAAGTTTGGAAGTTCGGCCAAGAACCAAGAGAGAAACAATTCTCACGTAAATAAGTTAGTAATTCAAAGACCAAAAGTTGTATACAAAATGACAAACTAGTTGGACCAAATGATGTGATTCTCCGAGCACAAAATGTTCGGAAAATTGTTCGAATGAATGGATCGTCTTGAATACTTTAAGGTACCAAAGTTATAAAAGAACTCATAAAAGTTTAATAAGTTCGGAAGTTCGGGCAAGAACCACAAGGGAAACAATTCTTACTTAAATAAGTTTTTAATTGAAAGTCAAAAAGTTGTTTACAAAATGACAAACTATGTGGAACAAATAATGCAATTTCCCGAGCATGGAATGTTCGAAAAATTTCTCGAAGAAATGGATCATCTTGAATACTTTAAGGAACCAAAATTATAAAAGAACTCGTAAAAGTCTGACAAGTTCAAAATTTTGGCCAAGAACCAATAGAGAAACAATTCTCATGTAAATAACTTTTTAATTCAAATACATATTTTTTTTACGATTTGAAAAATTATTTGGAGTAAATGATGCGATTTTTCGAGCATGAAATGTTCAAAAAATTGCTCGAAGGAATGGATCGGCTTTAATACTTTAAGCAACCAAAGTTATAAAAGAACTCATAAAAGGTTTAACAACAAGTTCGGAAGTTCGGGTGAGAACCACAAGAGAAACAATTCTTACTTAAATAAGTTTTTAATTGAAAGTCAAAAAGTTGTTTACAAAATGACAAACTATTTGGTGCAAATGATGCGATTTCCCGAGCATTGAATGTTTGGTAAGTTGCTTGATGGAACGGATCGTCTTGAATACATTAATGAAACGAAATTATAAAAGAACTCATAAAAGCTTCACAAGTTCGAAAGTTCGGCGAAGAACCAGAAGAGAAACAATTGTCACGTAAATAAGTTTTTATTTCAAATACAAAAAATTGATTACAAAAATGACAAACTATTTGGACCAAATGATGCGATTTTCCGAGCTTAGTATGTTCAAAATGTTGCTGGAAGGAATGGATCGTCTTGAATACTTTAAGGAACCAAAGTTATAAAAGAACTCATAAAAGTTTGACAAGTTTGGAAGTTCGGCCAAGAACCAAGAGAGAAACAATTCTCACGTAAATAAGTTTGTAATTCAAAGACCAAAAGTTGTTTACAAAATGACAAACTAGTTAGACCAAATGATGTGATTCTCCGAGCACAGAATGTTCGGAAAATTGTTCGAAAGAATGGATCGTCTTGAATACTTTAAGGAACCAAAGTTATAAAAGAACTCATAAAAGTTTAAGAAGTTTGGAAGTTCGGGCAAGAACCACAAGAGAAACAATTCTTACATAAATAAGTTTTAATTGAAAGTCAAAAAGTTGTTTACAAAATGACAAACTATTTGGAACAAATAATGCAATTTCCCGAGCATGGAATGTTCAGAAAATTTCTTAAAGAAATGGATCATCTTGAATCCCTTAAGGAACCGAAACAATAAAAGAATGGTAAAAGCCTGACAAGTTCGAAAGTTCGGCCAAGAACCAATAGAGAAACAATTCTCACGTAAATAACTTTTTAGTTCAAATACATATTTTTTTTACGATTTGAAAAATTATTTGGAGTAAATGATGCGATTTTTCGAGCATGAAATGTTCAAAAAATTGCTCGAAGGAATGGATCGGCTTTAATACTTTAAGCAACCAAAGTTATAAAAGAACTCATAAAGGTTTAACAACAAGTTCGGAAGTTCGGGTGAGAACCACAAGAGAAACAATTCTTACTTAAATAAGTTTTTAATTGAAAGTCAAAAAGTTGTTTACAAAATGACAAACTATTTGGACCAAATAATGCAATTTCCCGAGCATGGAATGTTCGGAAAATTTCTCAAAGATATGGATCATCTTGAATACTTTAAGGAACCAAAACAATAAAAGAAATGGTAAAAGCCTGACAAGTTCGAAAGTTCGGCCAAGAACCAATAGAGAAACAATTCTCACGTAAATAACTTTTTAATTCAAATACATATTTTTTTTACGACTTGAAAAATTATTTGGAGTAAATGATGTGATTTTTCGAGCATGAAATGTTCAAAAAATTGGTCGAAGGAATGGATCGGCTTTAATACTTTAAGCAACCAAATTTATAAAAAAAAACTCGTAAAAGTTTGAAAAGTTCAGAAATTCAGCCAAGAACCAAGAAAGAAACAATTCTCATGTGAGCAAGATTTTCATTCAAATACTAAAAGTTGTGTACAAAATGACAAACTATTTGGTGCAAATGATGCGATTTCCCGAGTATTGAATGTTTGGTAAGTTACTTGATGGAGTGAATCATCTTGAATACATTAATGAAACGAAATTAGAAAAGAACTCATAAAAGCTTGACAAGTTCGAAAGTTAGGCGAAGAACCAGAAGAGAAACAATTCTCACGTAAATAAGTTTTTAATCCAAATACAAAAAATTGATTACAAAAATGACAAACTATTTGGACCAAATGATGCGAATTTCCAAGCTTAGTATGTTCAAAAAATTGCTGGAAGGAATGGATCGTCTTGAATACTTTAAGGAACCAAAGTTATAAAAGAACTCATAAAAGTTTGACAAGTTTGGAAGTTCGGCCAAGAACCAAGAGAGAAACAATTCTCACGTAAATAAGTTTGTAATTCAAAGACCAAAAGTTGTTTACAAAATGACAAACTAGTTGGACCAAATGATGTGATTCTCCGAGCACAGAATGTTCGGAAAATTGTTCGAAAGAATGGATCGTCTTGAATACTTTAAGGAACCAAAGTTATAAAAGAACTCATAAAAGTTTAAGAAGTTTGGAAGTTCGGGCAAGAACCACAAGAGAAACAATTCTTACTTAAATAAGTTTTTAATTGAAAGTCAAAAAGTTGTTTACAAAATGACAAACTATTTGGAACAAATAATGCAATTTCCCGAGCATGGAATGTTCGAAAAATTTCTCGAAGAAATGGATCATCTTGAATACTTTAAGGAACCAAAATTTTAAAAGAACTCGTAAAAGTCTGACAAGTTTGAAATTTTGGCCAAGAACCAATAGAGAAACAATTCTCATGTAAATAACTTTTTAATTCAAATACATATTTTTTTACGATTTGAAAAATTATTTGGAGTAAATGATGCGATTTTTCGAGCATGAAATGTTCAAAAAATTGCTCGAAGGAATGGATCGGCTTTAATACTTTAAGCAACCAAAGTTATAAAAGAACTCATAAAAGGTTTAACAACAAGTTCGGAAGTTCGGGTGAGAACCACAAGAGAAACAATTCTTACTTAAATAAGTTTTTAATTGAAAGTCAAAAAGTTGTTTACAAAATGACAAACTATTTGGTGCAAATGATGCGATTTCCCGAGCATTGAATGTTTGGTAAGTTGCTTGATGGAACGGATCGTCTTGAATACATTAATGAAACGAAATTATAAAAGAACTCATAAAAGCTTCACAAGTTCGAAAGTTCGGCGAAGAACCAGAAGAGAAACAATTGTCACGTAAATAAGTTTTTAATTCAAATACAAAAAAATTATTACAAAAATGACAAATTATTTGCACCAAATGATGCGATTTTCCAAGCTTAGTATGTTAAAAAAATTGCTCGAAGGAATGGATCGTCTTAAATACTTTAAGGAACCAAAGTTATAAAAGAACTCATAAAAGTTTGACAAGTTTGGAAGTTCGGCCAAGAACCAAGAGAGAAACAATTCTCACGTAAATAAGTTTGTAATTCAAAGAACAAAAGTTGTTTACAAAATGACAAACTAGTTGGACCAAATGATGTGATTCTCCGAGCACAGAATGTTTGAAAAATTGCTCGAAAGAATGGATCATCTTGAATACTTTAAGAAACCAAAGTTATAAAAAAACTCATAAAAGTTTAACAAGTTCGGAAGTTCGGGCAAGAACCAAGAGAGAAACAATTCTCACGTAAATAAGTTTGTAATTCAAAGACCAAGAGTTGTTTACAAAATGACAAACTAGTTGGACCAAATGATGTGATTATCTTAGCACAGAATGTTCGAAAAATTGCTCGAAGGAATGGATCGTATTGAATACTTTAAGAAACCAAAGTGATAAAAGAACTCGTAAAAGTTTAACAAGTTCGGTAGTTCGGGCAGGAACCACAAGAGAAACAATTCTTACTTAAATAAGTTTTTAATTGAAAGTCAAAAAGTTGTTTACAAAATGAAAAACTATTTGGACCAAATAATGTAATTTCCCGAGCATGGAATGTTTGGAAAATTTCTTGAAGAAATGGATCATCTTGAATACTTTAAGGAACCAAAATTATAAAAGAAATAGTAAAAGTCTGACAAGTTTGAAAGTTCGCCAAGAACAAATAGAGAAACAATTCTCACATAAATAACATTTTAATTCAAATACAATTTTTTTTTACGATTTGAAAACTATTTGGAGTAAACGATGCGATTTTTTGGGCATGAAATGTTCAAAAAATTGTGCGAAGGAATGGATCGGCTTTAATACTTTAAGTAACCAAATTTATAAAAAAAAACTCGTAAAAGTTTGAAAAGTTCAGAAATTCAGCCAAAAACCAAGAAAGAAACAATTCTCATGCGAGCAAGTTTTTCATTCAAATACCAAAAGTTGTTTACAAAATGACAAACTATTGGGTGCAAATGATGCGATTTCCCGATCACTGAATGTTTGGTAAGTTGCTTGATGGAACGGATCGTCTTGAATACATTAATGAAACGAAATTATAAAAGAACTCATAAAAGCTTGACAAGTTCGAAAGTTCGGCGAAGAACCAGAAGAGAAACAATTCTCACGTAAATAAGTTTTTAATTCAAATAGAAAAATTGATTACAAAAATGACAAATTATTTGGACCAAATGATGTTATTTTCCAAGCATAGTATGTTCAAAAAATTGCTCGAAGGAATGGATCGTCTTGAATACTTTAAGGAACCAAAGTTATAAAAGAACTCATAAAACTTTGACAAGTTTAGAAGTTCGGCCAAGAACCAAGAGAGAAACAATTCTCACGTATATAAGTTTGTAATTCAAAGACCAAAAGTTGTTTACAAAATGACAAACTAGTTGGAACAAATGATGTGATTCTCCGAGCACAGAATGTTCGAAAAATTGCTCGAAGGAATGGATCTCTTGAATACTTTATGGAACCAAAGTTATAAAAGAACTCATAAAAGTTTAACAAGTTCGGAAGTTCGGGTGAGAACCACAAGAGAAACAATTCTTACTTAAATAAGTTTTAATTGAAAGTCAAAAGGTTGTTTACAAAATGAAAAACTATTTGGAACAAATAATGTAATTTCCCGAGCATGGAATGTTTGAAAAATTTCTCGAAGAAATGGATCATCTTGAGTACTTTAAGGAACCAAAATTATAAAAGAACTCGTAAAAGTTTGAAAAGTTCGAAAGTTCGGCCAAGAGCCAATAGAGAAAGAATTCTCACGTAAATAACTTTTTAAGTGAAATACATATTTTTTTTACGATTTGAAAAACTATTTGGAGTAAATGATTCGATTTTTCGAGCATGAAATGTTCAAAAAATTGCTTGAAGGAATGGATCGGCTTTAATACTTTAAGCAACCAAATTTATAAAAAAAACTCGTAAAAGTTTGAAAAGTTCAGAAATTCGGCCAAGAACCAAGAAAGAAACAATTCTCATGTGAGCAAGTTTTTCATTCAAATACCAAAAGTTGTTTACAAAATGACAAACTATTTGGTGCAAATGATGCGATTTCCCGAGTATTGAATGTTTGGTAACTTGCTTGATGGAACGGATCGTCTTGAATACATTAATGAAACGAAATTATAAAAGAACTCATAAAAGCTTGACAAGTTCGAAAGTTCGGCGAATAACCAGAAGAGAAACAATTCTCACCTAAATAAGTTTTTAATTCAAATACAAAAAATTGATTACAAAAATTACAAATTATTTGGACCAAATGATGCGATTTTCCAAGCTTAGTATGTTCAAAAAATTGCTCGAAGGAATGGATCATCTTGAATACTTTAAGGAACCAAAGTTATAAAAGAACTCATAAAAGTTTGACAAGTTTGGAAGTTCGGCCAAGAACCAAGAGGGAAGCAATTCTCTCGTAAATAGGTTTGTAATTCAAAGACCAAAAGTTGTAAAAGAACTCATAAAGGTTTAACAACAAGTTCGGAAGTTCGGGGGAGAACCACAAGAGAAATAATTCTTACTTAAATAAGTTTTTAATTGAAAGTCAAAAAGTTGTTTAAAAAATAACAAGCTATTTGGACCAAATAATGCAATTTCCTGAGCATGGAATGTTCGGAAAATTTCTCGAAGAAATGGATCATCTTGTATACTTTAAGGAACCAAAATTATAAAAGAAATCGTAAAAGTTTGACAAGTTTGAAAGTTCGGTCAAGAACCAATAGAGAAACAATTCTCACGTAAATAACTTTTTAAGTCAAATACATATTTTTTTTTACGATTTGAAAAACTATTTGGAGTAAATGATGCAATTTTTCGAGCATGAAATGTTCAAAAAATTTCTCGAAGGAATAGATCGGCTTTAATACTTTAAGCAACCAAATTTATAAAAAAAAACTCATAAAAGTTTGAAAAGTTCAGAAATTCAGCCAAGAACCCAGTAAGAAACAATTCTCATGTGAGCAAGTTTTTCATTCAAATACCAAAAGTTGTTTACAAAATGACAAACTATTCTGTACAAATGATGCGATTTCCCGAGCACTGAATGTTTGGTAAGTTGCTTGATGGAACGGATCGTCTTGAATACATTAATGAAACGAAATTATAAAAGAACTCATAAAAGCTTGACAAGTTCGAAAGTTCGGCGAAGAACCAGAAGAGAAACAATTCTCACGTAAATAAGTTTTTAATTCAAATAGAAAAATTGATTACAAAAATGACAAATTATTTGAACCAAATGATGTTATTTTCCAAGCATAGTATGTTCAAAAAATTGCTCGAAGGAATGGATCGTCTTGAATACTTTAAGGAACCAAAGTTATAAAAGAACTCATAAAACTTTGACAAGTTTAGAAGTTCGGCCAAGAACCAAGAGAGAAACAATTCTCACGTAAATAAGTTTGTAATTCAAAGACCAAAAGTTGTTTACAAAATGACAAACTAGTTGGACCAAATGATGTGATTCTCTGAGCACAGAATGTTCGAAAAATTGCTCGAAGGAATGGATCGTCTTGAATACTTTATGGAACCAAAGTTATAAAAGAACTCATAAAAGTTTAACAAGTTCGGAAGTTCGGGTGAGAACCACAAGAGAAACAATTCTTACTTAAATAAGTTTTAAATGAAAAGTCAAAAGGTTGTTTACAAAATGAAAAACTATTTGGAACAAATAATGTAATTTCCCGAGCATGAAATGTTTGAAAAATTTCTCGAAGAAATGGATCATCTTGAGTATTTTAAGGAACCAAAATTATAAAAGAACTCGTAAAAGTTTGAAAAGTTCGAAAGTTCGGCCAAGAGCCAATAGAGAAAGAATTCTCACGTAAATAACTTTTTAAGTGAAATACATATTTTTTTTACGATTTGAAAAACTATTTTGAGTAAATGATGTGATTTTTCAAGCATGAAATGTTCAAAAAATTGCTCGAAGGAATGGATCGGCTTTAATACTTTAAGCAACCAAATTTATAAAAAAAACTCGTAAAAGTTTGAAAAGTTCAGAAGTTCGGCCAAGAACCAAGAAAGAAACAATTCTCATGTGAGCAAGTTTTTCATTCAAATACCAAAAGTTGTTTACAAAATGACAAACTATTTGGTGCAAATGATGCGATTTCCCGAGTATTGAATGTTTGGTAACTTGCTTGATGGAACGGATCGTCTTGAATACATTAATGAAACGAAATTATAAAAGAACTCATAAAAGCTTGACAAGTTCGAAAGTTCGGCGAAGAACCAGAAGAGAAACAATACTCACGTAAATAAGTTTTTAATCCAAATACAAAAGGTTGTTTACAAAATGACAAACTAGTTGGACCAAATGATGTGATTCTCCGAGCACAGAATGTTTGGAAAATTGCTCGAAGGAATGGATCGTCTTGAATACTTTAAGGAACCAAAGTTATAAAAGAACTCATAAAAGTTTGACAAGTTTGGAAGTTCGGCCAAGAACCAAGAGAGAAACAATTCTCTCATAAATAAGTTTGTAATTGAAAGTCAAACAGTTATTTACAAAATGACAAACTATTTGGACCAAATAATCCAATTTCTCGAGCATGGAATGTTCGAAAAATTTCTCGAAGAAATGGATCATCTTGAATACTCTTAGGAACCAAAACTATAAAAGAAATCGTAAAAGCCTGACATGTTCGAAAGTTCGGCCAAGAACCAATAGAGAAAGAATTCTGACGTAAATAACTTTTTAATTCAAATACATATTTTTTTTTCGATTTGAAAAATTATTTGGAGTAAATGATGCGATTTTTCGAGCATGAAATGTTCAAAAAATTGGTCGAAGGAATGGATCGGCTTTAATACTTTAAGCAACCAAATTTATAAAAAAAAACTCGTAAAAGTTTGAAAAGTTCAGAAGTTCGGCCAAGAACCAAGAAAGAAACAATTCTCATGTGAGCAAGTTTTTCATTCAAATACCAAAAGTTGTTTACAAAATGACAAACTATTTGGTGCAAATGATGCGATTTCCCGAGTATTGAATGTTTGGTAACTTGCTTGATGGAACGGATCGTCTTGAATACATTAATGAAACGAAATTATAAAAGAACTCTTAAAAGCTTGACAAGTTCGAAAGTTTGGCGAAGAACCAGAAGAGAAACAATTCTCACCTAAATAAGTTTTTAATTCAAATACAAAAAATTGATTACAAAAATGACAAATTATTTGGACCAAATGATGCAATTTTCCAAGCTTAGTATGTTCAAAAAATTGCTCGAAGGAATGGATCATCTTAAATACTTTAAGGAACCAAAGTTATAAAAGAACTTATAAAAGTTTGACAAGTTTGGGAGTTCGGGCAAGAACCAAGAGGGAAACAATTCTCTCGTAAATAAGTTTGTAATTCAAAGACCAAAAGTTGTTTACAAAATGACAAACTAGTTGGACCAAATGATGTCATTCTACGAGCACGGAATGTTCGGGAAATTGCTCGAAGGAATGAATCATCTTGAATACTTTAAGGAACCAAAGTTATAAAAGACTCATAAAGGTTTAACAACAAGTTCGGAAGTTCGGGTGAGAACCACAAGAGAAACAATTCTTACTTAAATAAGTTTTTAATTGAAAGTCAAAAAGTTGTTTACAAAATGACAAACTATTTGCAACAAATAATGCAATTTCCCGAGCATGGAATGTTCGGAAAATTTCTCAAAGAAATGGATCATCTTGAATACTTTTAGGAACCAAAACTATAAAAGAAATCGTAAAAGCCTGACAAGTTCGAAAGTTCGGCCAAGAACCAATAGAGAAAGAATTCTCACGTAAATAACTTTTTAATCAAATACATATTTTTTTTACGATTTTAAAAACTATTTGGAGTAAATGATTCGATTTTTCGAGCATGAAATGTTCAAAAAATTGCTCGAAGGAATGGATCGGCTTTAATACTTTAAGCAACCAAATTTATAAAAAAAAACTCGTAAAAGTTTGAAAAGTTCAGAAGTTCGGCCAAGAACCAAGAAAGAAACAATTCTCATGTGAGCAAGTTTTTCATTCAAATACCAAAAGTTGTTTACAAAATGACAAACTATTTGGTGCAAATGATGCGATTTCCCGAGTATTGAATGTTTGGTAACTTGCTTGATGGAACGGATCATCTTGAATACATTAATGAAACGAAATTATAAAAGAACTCATAAAAGCTTGACAAGTTCGAAAGTTCGGCGAAGAACCAGAAGAGAAACAATTCTCACCTAAATAAGTTTTTAATTCAAATACAAAAAATTGATTACAAAAATGACAAATTATTTGGACCAAATGATGCGATTTTCCAAGCTTAGTATGTTCAAAAAATTGCTCGAAGGAATGGATCATCTTGAATACTTTAAGGAACCAAAGTTATAAAAGAACTCATAAAAGTTTGACAAGTTTGGAAGTTCGGCCAAGAACCAAGAGGGAAACAATTCTCTCGTAAATAGGTTTGTAATTCAAAGACCAAAAGTTGTAAAAGAACTCATAAAGGTTTAACAACAAGTTCGGAAGTTCGGGGGAGAACCACAAGAGAAATAATTCTTACTTAAATAAGTTTTTAATTGAAAGTCAAAAAGTTGTTTACAAAATGACAAACTATTTGGACCAAATAATGCAATTTCCTGAGCATGGAATGTTCGGAAAATTTCTCGAAGAAATGGATCATCTTGAATACTTTAAGGAACCAAAATTATAAAAGAAATCGTAAAAGTTTGACAAGTTCGAAAGTTCGGCCAAGAACCAATAGAGAAACAATTCTCACGTAAATAACTTTTTAAGTCAAATACATATTTTTTTTACGATTTGAAAAACTATTTGGAGTAAATGATGCAATTTTTCGAGCATGAAATGTTCAAAAAATTGCTCGAAGGAATAGATCGGCTTTAATACTTTAAGCAACCAAATTTATAAAAAAAAACTCGTAAAAGTTTGAAAAGTTCAGAAATTCAGCCAAGAACCAAGTAAGAAACAATTCTCATGTGAGCAAGTTTTTCATTCAAATACCAAAAGTTGTTTACAAAATGACAAACTATTTGGTGCAAATGATGCAATTTCCCGAGCATTGATTGTTTGGTAAGTTGCTTGATGGAACGGATCGTCTTGAATACATTAATGAAACAAAATTATAAAAGAACTCATAAAAGCTTGACAAGTTCGAAAGTTCGGCGAAGAACCAGAGGAGAAACAATTCTCACGTAAATAAGTTTTTAATTCAAATAGAAAAATTGATTACAAAAATGACAAATTATTTGGACCAAATGATGTTATTTTCCAAGCATAGTATGTTCAAAAAATTGCTCGAAGGAATGGATCGTCTTGAATACTTTAAGGAACCAAAGTTATAAAAGAACTCATAAAACTTTGACAAGTTTAGAAGTTCGGCCAAGAACCAAGAGAGAAACAATTCTCACGTAAATAAGTTTGTAATTCAAAGACCAAAAGTTGTTTACAAAATGACAAACTAGTTGGAACAAATGATGTGATTCTCCGAGCACAGAATGTTCGAAAAATTGCTCGAAGGAATGGATCGTCTTGAATACTTTATGGAACCAAAGTTATAAAAGAACTCATAAAAGTTTAACAAGTTCGGAAGTTCGGGTGAGAACCACAAGAGAAACAATTCTTACTTAAATAAGTTTTAAATTGAAAGTCAAAAGGTTGTTTACAAAATGAAAAACTATTTGGAACAAATAATGTAATTTCCCGAGCATGGAATGTTTGAAAAATTTCTCGAAGAAATGGATCATCTTGAGTACTTTAAGGAACCAAAATTATAAAAGAACTCGTAAAAGTTTGAAAAGTTCGAAAGTTCAGCCAAGAGCCAATAGAGAAAGAATTCTCACGTAAATAACTTTTTAATTCAAATACATATTTTTTTACGATTTGAAAAACTATTTGGAGTAAATGATGCAATTTTTCGAGCATGAAATGTTCAAAAAATTGCTCGAAGGAATGGATCGGCTTTAATACTTTAAGCAACCAAATTTATAAAAAAAACTCGTAAAAGTTTGAAAAGTTCAGAAGTTCGGCCAAGAACCAAGAAAGAAACGATTCTCATGTGAGCAAGTTTTTCATTCAAGTACCAAAAGTTCTTTACAAAATGACAAACTATTTGGTGCAAATGATGCTATCTCCCGAGTATTGAATGTTTGGTAAGTTGCTTGATGGAACGGATCGTCTTGAATTCATTAATGAAATGAAATTATAAAAGAACTCATAAAAGCTTGACAAGTTCGAAAGTTCGACGAAGAACTAGAAGGGAAACAATTCTCACGTAAATAAGTTTTTAATTCAAATACAAAAAATTTATTACAAAAATGACAAATTTTTTGGACCAAATGATGCGATTTTCCAAGCATAGCATGTTAAAAAAATTGCTCGAAGGAATGGATCGTCTTGAATACTTTATGGAATCAAAGTTATAAAAGAACTCATAAAAGTTTGACAAGTTTGGAAGTTCGGCCAAGAACCAAGAGGGAAACAATTCTCTCGTAAATAAGTTTGTAATTCAAAGACCAAAAGTTGTTTACAAAATGACAAACTAGTTGGACCAAATGATGTGATTCTCCGAGCACGGAATGTTCGAAAAATTGCTCGAAGGAATGAATCGTCTTGAATACTTTAAGGAACCAAAGCTTTAAGAATTCATAAAAGTTTAACAAGTTCGAAAGTTCAGGTGAGAACCACAAGAGAAACAATTCTTACTTAAATAAGTTTTTAATTGAAAGTCAAAAAGTTGTTTAAAAAATGACAAACTATTTGAACCAAATAATGCAATTTCCCGAGCATGGAATATTCGGAAAATTTCTCGAAGAAATGGATCGTATTGAATACTTTAAGGAACCAAAATTATAAAAGAAATCGTAAAAGTCTGACAAGTTCGAAAGTTCGACCAAGAACCAATAGAGAAACAATTCTCACGTAAATAACTTTTGAATTCAAAAACTTATTTTTTTACGATTTGAAAAATTATTTGGAGTAAATGATGCGATTTTTCGAGCATGAAATGTTCAAAAAATTGCTCGAAGGAATGGATCGGCTTTAATACTTTAAGCAACCAAATTTATAAAAAAAACTCGTAAAAGTTTGAAAAGTTCAGAAATTCAGCCAAGAACCAAGAAAGAAACAATTCTCATGTGAGCAAGTTTTTCATTCAAATACCAAAAGTTGTTTACAAAATGACAAACTATTTGGTGCAAATGATGCAACTTCCGGAGTATTGACAAGTTTGACAAGTTCGAA
The DNA here is from genome assembly GCA_005610355.1 of Gossypioides kirkii. Lineage (NCBI taxonomy): Eukaryota > Viridiplantae > Streptophyta > Magnoliopsida > Malvales > Malvaceae > Gossypioides > Gossypioides kirkii. The sequence continues at coordinate 38,142,292 of CP032247.1, read as the reverse complement.
AGTTCGGCGAAGAACCAGAAGAGAAACAATACTCACGTAAATAAGTTTTTAATTCAAATACAAAAAATTGATTACAAAAATGACAAATTATTTGGACCAAACGATGCGATTTTCCAAGCATGGTATGTTCAAAAAATTGCTCGAAAGAATGGATCGTCTTGAATACTTTAAGGAACCGAAGTTATAAAAGAACTCATAAAAGTTTGACAAGTTCAGAAGTTTGGCCAAGAACTAAGACAAAAACAATTCTCACATAAATAAGTTTTTAATTCAAAGACAAAAAGTTGTTCAGAAAATCACAAACTATTTGGACCAAATAATGCGATTTCTAAAGCATGGAATTTTTGGAAAATTGCTCGAAGGAATGGACCGTCTTGAATACTTTAAGCAACCAAAGTTATAAAATAACTCGTAAAAGTTTAAAAAGTTCGGAAGTTCGGCCAAGAGCCAACAGAGAAAGAATTCTCACTTAAATAAGTTTTTAATTCAAATACAAAAAAATGTTTACAAAAATGACAAACTATTTGGAGGAAATAATGCGATTTGTCGAGCACGGAATGTTCAAAAAATTGCATGAAGGAATGGATCGTCTTGAATACTTTAAGGAACCAAAGTTATAAAAAAACTTGAAAAAGTTTTACAAGTTTGGAAGTTCGACCAAAAACCAAGAGAGAAACAATTCTCACGTAAATAAGTTTTTAATTCAAATACAAAAAATTGTTTAGAAAATGACAAACTTTTTGGAGCAAATGATGCAATTTCCCGAGCGTGGAATGTTCGAAAAACTACTCGATGGAATGGAGCGTCTTGAATACTTTAAGGAATCAAAGTTGTAAAAGAACTCGTAAAAGTTGACAAGTTTGGAAGTTCGGCCAAGAACCAAGTGAGAAACAATTCTCACGTAAATAAGTTTTTAATTCAAACACCAAAAGTTGTTAAGAAAATGACAAACTATTTGGATCAAATAATGTGATTTCCTTAGCAAGGAATTTTCGAAAAATTGCTCGAAAGAATGGATCGTCTTGAATACTTTAAGGAACCGAAGTTATAAAAGAACTCGTAAAAGTTTTATAAGTTTGGAAGTTCGGCCAAAAACCAACAAAGAAACAATTCTCCATGAAAGAAGTTTTTAATTCAAATACCAGAAGAGAAACAATTCTCACGTAAATAAGTTTTTAATTTAAATACCAGAAGAGAAACAATTCTCACGTAAATAAGTTTTTAATTTAAATACAAAAACTGATTACAAAATGACAAACTATTTGGACCAAATGATGCGATTTTCCAAGTATTGAATGTTCGGAAAATTGCTCGAAGGACTGGATCATCTTGAATACTTTACGAAACCGAAGTTATAAAAGAGCTCATAATAGTTTGACAAGTTCGAAAGTTCGGCCAAGCACCAACAGAGAAAGAATTCTCACTTAAATAAATTTTTAATTCAAATACAAAAAATTGTTTACAAAATGACGAACTATTTGGACCAAATTATGCGATTTCTCGACCATAGAATGTTCGAAAAATTGCTCATAGGAATGTATCGTCTTGAATGCTTTAAGGAACCGAAGTTATGAAAAACTCATAAAAGCTTGACAAGTTCTGAAGTTCGGCCAAGACCCAAGAGAGAAACAATTCTCACGTAAATAAGTTTTTAATTCAAATACAAAAAATTGATTAAAAAATGACAAATTATTTGGACCAAATGATGCGATTTTCCGAGCATGGAATGTTCGAAAAATTGCTCGAAGGAATGGATCGTCTTGAATACTTTAAGGAATCGAAGTTATAAAAGAGCTCATAAAAGTTTGACAATTTCGGAAGTTTGGCCAAGAACTAAGACAGAAACAATTCTCACGTAAATATGTTTTTAATTCAAAGAGAAAAAGTTTGTTGAACAAAATTGTGGGTGTCTCGAAACAATGATGGCCAATAAAATCCCGACTGAAGGACCTTTGCAGCAGTCTTAACATCACCAAAAGGACCCTCATGAGGGGCATCATGGCAATGCTTTAGGAAGCATTTTTTTCTTCAAGAACACAACAACGAATAATATTGTCGATGCATACTTTGAACAGGTATGACTCGTTTCAATAGTACTTTACAGCATCTCGAAGAAATCTTACCTTTTGGTGACCATTTGCACTCAATGATACTCTTCCACAGACCAAATAGTTAACAACATCCGTATACCATGGGGATGCATCGACAGAAAAGAGCTTCTCATTTGGAAATGCGTCGACAATTTGTGAAGTATTTTCATCTTCACTCCCAATTTCCAGATGAGGTAAATGATCTGCTACCTGATTTTTTGATCCTTTTCGATCCTTAATTTCCACATTGAATTCTTGTAATAGCAGGATCCATCGAATTAGTCTTGGTTTGACATTTTTTTTGGCAAAGAGGTATCTTAATGCAGAGTGATCGATATATACTATGACTTTTGCGTCGACAAGATACGAATGAAATTTATCAAATGCAAAAACTACTGCCAACAACTCTTTCTCTGTGGTTGTATAATTGATTTGCACTTCAATAAGAGTTTTTCTAGCATAATATGTCGTACGAAATACCTTATCTTTGCATTGCCCAAGAACTGCACCTACTGCATAGTCGCTCGCGTCACACATAACTTCAAATGGTTGTGACCAGTCTGGTGCGACGATAATAGGTGCCTGCACTAATTGTTTTTTAATTTTTAAAAATGCTTCTAGACAGGCAGCATCAAACAGAAACTTTTTATTTTGCTCCAACAGTGAGCAGAGAGGCTTTGTAATTTTTGAGAAATCTCGAATGAATCGTCAATAAAATCCTATATGGCCGAGAAAACTCCTTATTCCTTTAACATTAGTGGGTGGAGGCAACTTCTCAATAATCTTCACCTTTGCCTTGTCTACTTTGATGCCTTGACAGAAGATACGATGTCCAAGGACAATGCCTTTAGTTGCCATGAAGTGGCATTTTTCCTAGTTTAGTACCAAATTAGTGTCCTCGCATCGCTTTAAAACTCTTTCTAAATTGACAGCGCATTTATCAAAAGTGTGACCATAAATAGAAAAATCATCCATGAATACCTCCAACGAGTCTTCAATCATATTGGAAAAAATTACCATCATGCACCTTTGGAATGTGGCCGGTGCGTTGCATAGACCAAATGGCATTCGATGAAAAGCAAAGGTACCAAACGAACAAGTGAAAGTCATTTTTGCTTGGTCCTCTGGTGCAATTGCAATCTGGTTGTAGCCAGAATAACCATCAAGGAAGCAGTAATAGGCCTTACCAGTAAGCCTGTCCAACATCTGATCAATGAAGGGAAGTGGGAAGTGATCTTTTTTTGTGGCCGCATTCAAACGGCAATAGTCCATGCAAACTTGCCAACCTGTAGCAATGCAAATAGGAATTAATTCATTTTTGTCATTACTTACCACCATAATATCGCTCTTCTTTAGAACGCATTGGACTGGGCTCACCCATGTACTATAAGAAATGGGGTAAATAATGTCTGCATCCAACCATTTGATGATCTCTTTTTTTACAACTTCCTTCATATTTTCATTTAATCTCCTTTGCTGCTTAATGGACTACTTTCCTTCATCCTCCAATCTAATCTTGTGCATGCAGAAAGAGGGGCTAATGCCTTTAATATCTGTAATGCTCCAGGTGATGGCACGCTTATGTTGCTTTAGTATTCGGATCAGTTTCTCCTCTTGACTTGCATTGAGATTTGCGAAGACAATTACTGGCAAGGTATTGTTGTCACCAATGAAAACATATTTTAAATGTGTTGGCAATGGTTTCAACTCCAAAGTTGGAGCTTCTTCAACAGACGACTTAAATACACGGATCGTTCTATTGGTTAGATCTAAGGATTCCATCTGCCAACATTGTCTAAGCTCAACAATATTTGCTTCAACCTTGTGGTCGCAGTCAGATAGGAAATTGTCTTCAGTTGTCACCGCAAGTTCTTTTAAAGCTGTTGTATTATGCTCGCTAAATTTTTCCGCAATTAAGTTGTTCAGTACATCAATATGGTGACATTACTCTTTACTCCTGCAGGGAATTGCTTCAAAGACACTAAAGGTAACGTGTTCATCATTCTGTCTCATAATTAACTTGCCTTTGAATACATCTATAAGAGTGCGACTCGTAGCAAGAAATGGGTGTCCCAAAATTATGGGTACCTCCTTATCAGCTTCGCAATCAAGAATAATGAAATCTGCTAGGAACACAAACTTATCTACTTGGCTGAGAACATATTTTGATTTGTCCTTTAGGTTGTGCCAAAGATCTATTTGCCAGTTGCAGTCTCACCATAATGGGTTTTATGTGACCAATTCCCAATTTTTGAAATGTTGGCAAAGGCATAAGGTTGATGCTTACTCCTAGAACACAAAGAGCTTTTCCTAAGTAATAATTTCCAATGGAACACGAAATTGTAAAATTGTTAGGATCTTTCATCTTGGGTGGTAATTTATTTGTTAGTACAGCGCTGCAGCCTTCTGTGAGCACAATTGTCTCGATGTTGGTCAACTTCTTTTTCTTAGATAAGAGCTTCTTCATAAATTTCCCATAACTAGGAATCTGCACAAGAGCATCAATAAGAGGTATATTAACATGGAATTGTTTCAAGGTGGCTAAAAACCTCTGATATTCTTTGTCATTTTCTTTCTTCTTAAATCTTTGTGGAAACAGCAAAGGTGTTGAAACATTAGGCTGTTATGATACAACCAGTTGTGTCGACATTGGTAATTGCATCGACAATTTTGTAGGTCAAATGGTTGGCATGGGTTTAATTACTGGTGGCTCCTCTTCATTTAGCTCTACTGCTTCTTCTTTAGATACCACTTTTTCTCTTTGCTCTGTTTTATTTGCGTCAACAGGTGCTGCATTGGAATTGATGCTTTATTCAACAGTTTGCTTTCCACTCGAAGAGTAATAGCTTTACAATACTCCTTCCCCTTTTGAGTTGGATTTTTAGTATCACAAGGTAAAACACCTGGTGGTCTCGCGCTCATATTAGAAGCTAGCTGTCCTACTTGTGCTTCCAAAGCTCAGATGGAAGAAGAATTTCCTTGTACAATAGCTTCAATTCTTGTAATATGTTCACGCATCAAAGCTTCAAGGGCAGCTAAAGGATCTGCTCGTGGTTGAGAGTACTGCTACTGCTGTTGCTATTGTTGATGCTGTCCTTGTATATTCATATTTGGCATTGCAGTCTGTTGTGGCTGAATACGAGCATGTGATTGCATCTGATCATAATCTGCATGCACCTGAGGATTGTGTTGTAATTTTGCTACTGCTGATTATAACTCCCCTGTCGAAAATTTCCTTGACTCGAGGAATTTCCATATCGAAATGTGGACGCATTTTGATTCCCTCAAGGTTGTTGATTCCTGGTTGAATTGAATTTCCTCTGATGTTATTGACATAAAACACATTTTATGCATGTTGTGGGCAATCCTCATAACTATGATTGTCACCGCAAATTTCACAATAAAATGTCGGGACATCCATTTGCTGGGCAACTTGAATGGGAGCAACTTCACTCATCCCCTTCATGTTCTTAATCATATTAGCCAACGAAGATACCTGCACACTTAAAGCTGATATGGTGTCTAATTCAATAACTCCAGGATTCGTTTTTACTTAAGCAGTTTGAGAAATTAGGTATTGATAATCATTTTGCTCGATTCTCTCCAAAATTCGCACAGCTTCATCATAAGTGCAATCCAATAAAGTATCATTTGTAGATGCATCGATAAGATTTCTTATCTGCACATTTAATCCATTGTAGAAATTTTTGATTTGTGTTTCTTGTTAGATACCATGCATGGGACAACGTCAAAGCAAAGTTTTGTAATGCTCCCATATGGTATGCAGATTCTCATCATTCATCTAGTGATAAGCAGTAATATCATTCCTCAGTCGAGCATTCATCGTGGGTGGATTAAACCGCAAAACAAATTGAGTTACAAGTACATTCCACGATGTAATAGATCTAACAGGTAACCCAAGAAACCAGGTACGAGCCCTTCCTTGCAATTAATAGGGAAATAGCTACATCTTCAAGGCATCATCAGGAATACCATGCTGACTAAAAGAAGCACAAATTAACAGAAAAGATTTAAGATGCTCTCTAGCATCTTCATGAGGCAAACCAGCATATTGCCCATTCAAATTTAACATTTGGAACATAAACGGTTTTAACTCAAAATTTCCAGCTTAGATTGCTGGTCTAACAACCCCTAGTTGCAAATCATCTAGCAATGGAACAACAAAATCTCTAATTGTTTTGTTTTGCATTTGTTCTTCTTGCAATAGCGGCGGGTTGTTGAAGTTTTATGGTTGTAATGGAGGGACACGATTTTGTGGCGGCAACTCTGGTATAGCATCATTTCCAGGTAAAGCCATATTCCTTTATTCTTGTCTTCTCCTTCGAATGGTTCTCTCGATTTTCGGATCAAAGCCAACAATATTTTTAGAATTTCTCCTAGTGGTCATAAAACACCTAAAAGAGAATTGAAAGAAAAAAATAAAAATAAAACAAATCAGTAACAAATAAAAATCAGGAAATAAAGAATAATTGCAACTACAAAAATAAACACCAAACAAACGTCATCCTCGGCAACGGCGCCAAAACTTGATCGCGCTATGAACGTCACAGAAGTTGTGCAAGCAAACACTTGTCGATACAAGTATAGTTGATAGGTTTTAGCTATCAGATATCAATCCCACAGATATGGCTGTTTTGCTAATAAAATTGTCAAAGCAATTAGAGTTAGAACAAGAGAAGTTGTAAGGAGTAATGTCAGTGTAATTAAATCAAAAACTACAAAAATAAATGAATGTAACTATTGGAGCAAATGTTGTGAGACTGTAATACAATATGTCAAAGCAAATTAATAAGAAAATGTAGTGGAAGTTTGAAGATAAATTGTCGATGCATTTTAAGAAAATTAAAGAAATAACAATAATGATAATGCAATGGAGAGGATCCCTGACTTGATAAGTCGGCAAACCACTAAATGTGACCACAAGGTAAATAATAGATAAATTGTCACCGCGATTAAGCTTAATGAGATCTTACCAACTTCGACTTTCCTGTTTATCAAAGATCCAAATACTCACATTAACCACACCTTCCAGTGTAGGTAATGCTTTGCATTCAAGAACAAGTGGCCAAAATTCCTTTATTCCCCAAGAAACTTCTGTTATCTTTCTTGTTAATTTAATTTGTTACTACACTTTCCAGTGTCAGAAGAATAATTTCAAAAATAAATAGATAAGAAGAATTTAACAGAAATCAATATAGATCTAGAATTAAAAGGTACTTTCATACACAATAGAGTTCATTAGAATTTATCAGCGTTTGAGAGGAAATAAAGAACAAGTTGAAGCATTCTATTCCTAGCCTACTAGAACTCTTCCCTATTGCTTCTCTTGTGTTGCACTTAGGAACACTCCTCGTCAGGAGCAGATGTTGCCTTCTCGTCGCAATCAGTTCACCCTCCAAGAATTTAAACTGCCATGGAAACAAGCTTAGAGAAAATTGCAGAATAGAATTGATTTTTTTTACCAGCTTCTCGATCCCCTCTTCCTCTCTCTCTTTCCTTAGTATTTATCTTTAATGCCCAGTATAGGTGTCCTTCTTCCTTCAGATCTAACTTTCTTGCAGTTGTACAAGTTAGTTAATCCAGCTGTACACTCAAGCTGATCTGATATATGCAACAAGCAGTTACAAGTTGTCGCGACATTTCTGGATGCAAATTTAGATTTTAATTTACTGCGACAACCTTGATATCCTCATGCACTGGTACTTCTGAATATGTTCAAGCAGCAACATCCCTAGGTAAAATCTGGAAATACTCATACGGTGATAGGTTTGGGTGCAATTTTGGATTCTAAATTACGGTGACAACCTTGAACACTCTCCTGCTTTGATCTTTTAAGACAGATCCCTACATTGACATCTTAAGATGTAATACTGAACACTAAATGTGGCGACATTAGTAGCAAAAGTAGGATAAAATGAAAGAAAATTAAACCAAACATCACTAACTTAGAAAATGCAATTACTAAATATAAAATGCTAAACATGATATAATGGAAACAAATTATACTCTAAGGATAAATTAATGGTCTTTTTTAATGCTATCAGAGATACTAAAAAATACGGGATGACTCATTTAAATGTGTACTCGAGAAAATATTTCATCGCTCATTTTTTTGTGCCTAAATTTCCAGATTTTATATTTGAATTATGGACTCCAATATCGAAGAAGGAGCAATAACAAGAACAATGAAGCAAAAGAAGAGTCGAAGTCTGAGGGGTCTGCACATAAATAAAAAGTGGGGATCTTGTCTTTCTTTCTTTATTTACTTAGGATATTTTAATTCTTTAGTTCTTAAGTGAATTTAGGATTAGGTTTTAATTCTTTAGGGTATTTTCAATTTTTGCATAATAAATTAAGAGGTTGAAGTTAGTAATAAAATTGAACAATTAGCAAAATAGGAAGTGTGGTAATAGATATGTACATGTCTAGGATTAAACCTTAGAAGAGCTTGGTATTTAAGCAATCAAATTTGACTCACCTCTTCTTCCTTGATCCTACTTGGTGTACAGTATCTATTCACTTCTAATTTTACATATTCTCTATTGTTTTTAACAATGGAGACATTGTTCATCTTAAGTAGGGGGACCAAATATTGAAAACTTATTTTAAGAATTATTTATTCTTATTTTTATGAATTTACTTATAATTTTGCTCAAAAATTTGAATTTCTATTAATTATACTAAGCTTTAGTGTAAATAAAGTTCAATTATCTCAATGGTTATGATGTTGGTTGAACCATGACATAAAAGTTAATCTTAATAAAACATGTAAACTGAATCATGGAATTTTTAAATTCTTATAAAAAAACTAAACATGCATGAAATTTTAAGTCTCTAGAATTGACTTAGTAATTTTTTGAGGTGAAATACTAGAAGGCATGGAAATTTTGAAAATGATTTAGGCAATATTTATTTAGACCGTTTGAGTCTTCCAAGCCATGAATGTTATCCTTTGAAACCAACTTTGAGACTATATGGCCTGATTTTCTTTGAACCTTACAATGATAAGTCATCCTATCTCTCGTACGTGTCTTCAAATTGGACCAACCACTAAACTCAGTCTATGAAGAATATTTTCTAAAGATAAGTTTTGGGGGAGTTGAGAAAAAGTACCAAAATGCTCAACAATTTGTAGTACATACAATATGATGCAAAAAAAAATGACAAACGAATAAAATGAAAAAGAAAAAGAGAAAGAAGAGAGCATATGTACTCAAAAGAAAAAGATGTACAAAGAGCATGTGTACTTACTCATGTTTGAAAAAAGTTGGTGAATTTGAAGGTGATTACCCCGAAGGTCCGGTAAAAGTTGAGTCTAGAGTTTTTAGCTTAAATATATTTATCTTCTACCTACCCCTAGCCTAGCCCTACTACAACCTATATAAAAAGACCTATTTGATTCAGACTTCTATGCTACCTACATTAGTGAAGAGAAATTGCTATGTTCAACATATGAAGGCATAAATTAAACTTAGTGTTTGTAGTTTGGTCCTAAATGAGGGAATGAAAATCAATTGGTAAGATTTTGACATGTCTTTATTAAAAAAGCATTTAGTCTATTTTCTGTTACCATGATGATAATTGAGATTAATTTGAATAATATATATACTTGAGCTGCATAACCTCAGAATTGCTGTTCTTGTGCTTAATTACACTAAATTCATAATTATGGGGATAAATGATTTAGATATTTTTCATTGATGTGTGATTTGCGCATTACTTTGGACGAGTAATGACTTAAGTTTGGGAGTGTAGAAACACAAAAATATATATACTTTTTCATGCCCTTTTTACCTCAACTTCATGCAATTTCGTAATAATTATTGTCGAAAAATATAATTTAATTATTTTTGTAAATTGAACCATGGAATTTTTAAATCCTTATAAAAAACTAAACATGCGTGAAAGTTCAAGTCTCTAGAATTGACTTAGTAATTTTTTGAGGTGAAATACTAGAAGGCATGGAAATTTTGAAAATGATTTAGGCAATATTTATTTAGACCGTTTGAGTCTTCCAAGCCATGAATGTTATCCTTTGAAACCAACTTTGAGACTATATGGCCTGATTTTCTTTGAACCTTACAATGATAAGTCATCCTATCTCTCGTACGTGTCTCCAAATTGGACCAACCACTAAACTCAGTCTATGAAGAATATTTTCTAAAGATAAGTTTGGGGGAGTTGAGAAAAAGTACCAAAATGCCCAACAATTTGTAGTACATACAATATGATGCAAAAAAAATGAAAAACGAATAAAATGAAAAAGAAAAAGAGAAAGAAGAGAGCATATGTACTCAAAAGAAAAAGATGTACAAAGAGCATGTGTACTTACTCATGTTTGAAACAAGTTGGTGAATTTGAAGGTGATTACCCCGAAGGTCCGGTAAAAGTTGAGTCTAGAGTTTTTAGCTTAAATATATTTATCTTCTACCTACCCCTAGCCTAGCCCTACTACAACCTATATAAAAAGACCTATTTGATTCAGACTTCTATGCTACCTACATTAGTGAAGAGAAATTGCTATGTTCAACATATGAAGGCATAAATTAAACTTAGTGTTTGTAGTTTGGTCCTAAATGAGGGAATGAAAATCAATTGGTAAGATTTTGACATGTCTTTATTAAAAAAGCATTTAGTCTATTTTCTGTTACCATGATGATAATTGAGATTAATTTGAATAATATATATACTTGAGCTGCATAACCTCAGAATTGCTGTTCTTGTGCTTAATTACACTAAATTCATAATTATGGGGATAAATGATTTAGAAATTTTTCATTGATGTGTGATTTGCGCATTACTTTGGACGAGTAATGACTTAAGTTTGGGAGTGTAGAAACACAAAAATATATATACTTTTTCATGCCCTTTTTACCTCAACTTCATGCAATTTCGTAATAATTATTGTCGAAAAATATAATTTAATTATTTTTGTAAATTGAACCATGGAATTTTTAAATCCTTATAAAAAACTAAACATGCGTGAAAGTTCAAGTCTCTAGAATTGACTTAGTAATTTTTTGAGGTGAAATACTAGAAGGCATGGAAATTTTGAAAATGATTTAGGCAATATTTATTTAGACCGTTTGAGTCTTCCAAGCCATGAATGTTATCCTTTGAAACCAACTTTGAGACTATATGGCCTGATTTTCTTTGAACCTTACAATGATAAGTCATCCTATCTCTCGTACGTGTCTCCAAATTGGACCAACCACTAAACTCAGTCTATGAAGAATATTTTCTAAAGATAAGTTTTGGGGGAGTTGAGAAAAAGTACCAAAATGCCCAACAATTTGTAGTACATACAATATGATGCAAAAAAAATGAAAAACGAATAAAATGAAAAAGAAAAAGAGAAAGAAGAGAGCATATGTACTCAAAAGAAAAAGATGTACAAAGAGCATGTGTACTTACTCATGTTTGAAACAAGTTGGTGAATTTGAAGGTGATTACCCCGAAGGTCCGGTAAAAGTTGAGTCTAGAGTTTTTAGCTTAAATATATTTATCTTCTACCTACCCCTAGCCTAGCCCTACTACAACCTATATAAAAAGACCTATTTGATTCAGACTTCTATGCTACCTACATTAGTGAAGAGAAATTGCTATGTTCAACATATGAAGGCATAAATTAAACTTAGTGTTTGTAGTTTGGTCCTAAATGAGGGAATGAAAATCAATTGGTAAGATTTTGACATGTCTTTATTAAAAAAGCATTTAGTCTATTTTCTGTTACCATGATGATAATTGAGATTAATTTGAATAATATATATACTTGAGCTGCATAACCTCAGAATTGCTGTTCTTGTGCTTAATTACACTAAATTCATAATTATGGGGATAAATGATTTAGAAATTTTTCATTGATGTGTGATTTGCGCATTACTTTGGACGAGTAATGACTTAAGTTTGGGAGTGTAGAAACACAAAAATATATATACTTTTTCATGCCCTTTTTACCTCAACTTCATGCAATTTCGTAATAATTATTGTCGAAAAATATAATTTAATTATTTTTGTAAATTGAACCATGGAATTTTTAAATCCTTATAAAAAACTAAACATGCGTGAAAGTTCAAGTCTCTAGAATTGACTTAGTAATTTTTTGAGGTGAAATACTAGAAGGCATGGAAATTTTGAAAATGATTTAGGCAATATTTATTTAGACCGTTTGAGTCTTCCAAGCCATGAATGTTATCCTTTGAAACCAACTTTGAGACTATATGGCCTGATTTTCTTTGAACCTTACAATGATAAGTCATCCTATCTCTCGTACGTGTCTCCAAATTGGACCAACCACTAAACTCAGTCTATGAAGAATATTTTCTAAAGATAAGTTTTGGGGGAGTTGAGAAAAAGTACCAAAATGCTCAACAATTTGTAGTACATACAATATGATGCAAAAAAAAAATGACAAACGAATAAAATGAAAAAGAAAAAGAGAAAGAAGAGAGCATATGTACTCAAAAGAAAAAGATGTACAAAGAGCATGTGTACTTACTCATGTTTGAAAAAAGTTGGTGAATTTGAAGGTGATTACCCCGAAGGTCCGGTAAAAGTTGAGTCTAGAGTTTTTAGCTTAAATATATTTATCTTCTACCTACCCCTAGCCTAGCCCTACTACAACCTATATAAAAAGACCTATTTGATTCAGACTTCTATGCTACCTACATTAGTGAAGAGAAATTGCTATGTTCAACATATGAAGGCATAAATTAAACTTAGTGTTTGTAGTTTGGTCCTAAATGAGGGAATGAAAATCAATTGGTAAGATTTTGACATGTCTTTATTAAAAAAGCATTTAGTCTATTTTCTGTTACCATGATGATAATTGAGATTAATTTGAATAATATATATACTTGAGCTGCATAACCTCAGAATTGCTGTTCTTGTGCTTAATTACACTAAATTCATAATTATGGGGATAAATGATTTAGAAATTTTTCATTGATGTGTGATTTGCGCATTACTTTGGACGAGTAATGACTTAAGTTTGGGAGTGTAGAAACACAAAAATATATATACTTTTTCATGCCCTTTTTACCTCAACTTCATGCAATTTCGTAATAATTATTGTCGAAAAATATAATTTAATTATTTTTGTAAATTGAACCATGGAATTTTTAAATCCTTATAAAAAACTAAACATGCGTGAAAGTTCAAGTCTCTAGAATTGACTTAGTAATTTTTTGAGGTGAAATACTAGAAGGCATGGAAATTTTGAAAATGATTTAGGCAATATTTATTTAGACCGTTTGAGTCTTCCAAGCCATGAATGTTATCCTTTGAAACCAACTTTGAGACTATATGGCCTGATTTTCTTTGAACCTTACAATGATAAGTCATCCTATCTCTCGTACGTGTCTCCAAATTGGACCAACCACTAAACTCAGTCTATGAAGAATATTTTCTAAAGATAAGTTTTGGGGGAGTTGAGAAAAAGTACCAAAATGCTCAACAATTTGTAGTACATACAATATGATGCAAAAAAAAAATGACAAACGAATAAAATGAAAAAGAAAAAGAGAAAGAAGAGAGCATATGTACTCAAAAGAAAAAGATGTACAAAGAGCATGTGTACTTACTCATGTTTGAAAAAAGTTGGTGAATTTGAAGGTGATTACCCCGAAGGTCCGGTAAAAGTTGAGTCTAGAGTTTTTAGCTTAAATATATTTATCTTCTACCTACCCCTAGCCTAGCCCTACTACAACCTATATAAAAAGACCTATTTGATTCAGACTTCTATGCTACCTACATTAGTGAAGAGAAATTGCTATGTTCAACATATGAAGGCATAAATTAAACTTAGTGTTTGTAGTTTGGTCCTAAATGAGGGAATGAAAATCAATTGGTAAGATTTTGACATGTCTTTATTAAAAAAGCATTTAGTCTATTTTCTGTTACCATGATGATAATTGAGATTAATTTGAATAATATATATACTTGAGCTGCATAACCTCAGAATTGCTGTTCTTGTGCTTAATTACACTAAATTCATAATTATGGGGATAAATGATTTAGAAATTTTTCATTGATGTGTGATTTGCGCATTACTTTGGACGAGTAATGACTTAAGTTTGGGAGTGTAGAAACACAAAAATATATATACTTTTTCATGCCCTTTTTACCTCAACTTCATGCAATTTCGTAATAATTATTGTCGAAAAATATAATTTAATTATTTTTGTAAATTGAACCATGGAATTTTTAAATCCTTATAAAAAACTAAACATGCGTGAAAGTTCAAGTCTCTAGAATTGACTTAGTAATTTTTTGAGGTGAAATACTAGAAGGCATGGAAATTTTGAAAATGATTTAGGCAATATTTATTTAGACCGTTTGAGTCTTCCAAGCCATGAATGTTATCCTTTGAAACCAACTTTGAGACTATATGGCCTGATTTTCTTTGAACCTTACAATGATAAGTCATCCTATCTCTCGTACGTGTCTCCAAATTGGACCAACCACTAAACTCAGTCTATGAAGAATATTTTCTAAAGATAAGTTTTGGGGGAGTTGAGAAAAAGTACCAAAATGCTCAACAATTTGTAGTACATACAATATGATGCAAAAAAAAAATGACAAACGAATAAAATGAAAAAGAAAAAGAGAAAGAAGAGAGCATATGTACTCAAAAGAAAAAGATGTACAAAGAGCATGTGTACTTACTCATGTTTGAAAAAAGTTGGTGAATTTGAAGGTGATTACCCCGAAGGTCCGGTAAAAGTTGAGTCTAGAGTTTTTAGCTTAAATATATTTATCTTCTACCTACCCCTAGCCTAGCCCTACTACAACCTATATAAAAAGACCTATTTGATTCAGACTTCTATGCTACCTACATTAGTGAAGAGAAATTGCTATGTTCAACATATGAAGGCATAAATTAAACTTAGTGTTTGTAGTTTGGTCCTAAATGAGGGAATGAAAATCAATTGGTAAGATTTTGACATGTCTTTATTAAAAAAGCATTTAGTCTATTTTCTGTTACCATGATGATAATTGAGATTAATTTGAATAATATATATACTTGAGCTGCATAACCTCAGAATTGCTGTTCTTGTGCTTAATTACACTAAATTCATAATTATGGGGATAAATGATTTAGAAATTTTTCATTGATGTGTGATTTGCGCATTACTTTGGACGAGTAATGACTTAAGTTTGGGAGTGTAGAAACACAAAAATATATATACTTTTTCATGCCCTTTTTACCTCAACTTCATGCAATTTCGTAATAATTATTGTCGAAAAATATAATTTAATTATTTTTGTAAATTGAACCATGGAATTTTTAAATCCTTATAAAAAACTAAACATGCGTGAAAGTTCAAGTCTCTAGAATTGACTTAGTAATTTTTTGAGGTGAAATACTAGAAGGCATGGAAATTTTGAAAATGATTTAGGCAATATTTATTTAGACCGTTTGAGTCTTCCAAGCCATGAATGTTATCCTTTGAAACCAACTTTGAGACTATATGGCCTGATTTTCTTTGAACCTTACAATGATAAGTCATCCTATCTCTCGTACGTGTCTCCAAATTGGACCAACCACTAAACTCAGTCTATGAAGAATATTTTCTAAAGATAAGTTTTGGGGGAGTTGAGAAAAAGTACCAAAATGCTCAACAATTTGTAGTACATACAATATGATGCAAAAAAAAAATGACAAACGAATAAAATGAAAAAGAAAAAGAGAAAGAAGAGAGCATATGTACTCAAAAGAAAAAGATGTACAAAGAGCATGTGTACTTACTCATGTTTGAAAAAAGTTGGTGAATTTGAAGGTGATTACCCCGAAGGTCCGGTAAAAGTTGAGTCTAGAGTTTTTAGCTTAAATATATTTATCTTCTACCTACCCCTAGCCTAGCCCTACTACAACCTATATAAAAAGACCTATTTGATTCAGACTTCTATGCTACCTACATTAGTGAAGAGAAATTGCTATGTTCAACATATGAAGGCATAAATTAAACTTAGTGTTTGTAGTTTGGTCCTAAATGAGGGAATGAAAATCAATTGGTAAGATTTTGACATGTCTTTATTAAAAAAGCATTTAGTCTATTTTCTGTTACCATGATGATAATTGAGATTAATTTGAATAATATATATACTTGAGCTGCATAACCTCAGAATTGCTGTTCTTGTGCTTAATTACACTAAATTCATAATTATGGGGATAAATGATTTAGAAATTTTTCATTGATGTGTGATTTGCGCATTACTTTGGACGAGTAATGACTTAAGTTTGGGAGTGTAGAAACACAAAAATATATATACTTTTTCATGCCCTTTTTACCTCAACTTCATGCAATTTCGTAATAATTATTGTCGAAAAATATAATTTAATTATTTTTGTAAATTGAACCATGGAATTTTTAAATCCTTATAAAAAACTAAACATGCGTGAAAGTTCAAGTCTCTAGAATTGACTTAGTAATTTTTTGAGGTGAAATACTAGAAGGCATGGAAATTTTGAAAATGATTTAGGCAATATTTATTTAGACCGTTTGAGTCTTCCAAGCCATGAATGTTATCCTTTGAAACCAACTTTGAGACTATATGGCCTGATTTTCTTTGAACCTTACAATGATAAGTCATCCTATCTCTCGTACGTGTCTCCAAATTGGACCAACCACTAAACTCAGTCTATGAAGAATATTTTCTAAAGATAAGTTTTGGGGGAGTTGAGAAAAAGTACCAAAATGCTCAACAATTTGTAGTACATACAATATGATGCAAAAAAAAAAAGACAAACGAATAAAATGAAAAAGAAAAAGAGAAAGAAGAGAGCATATGTACTCAAAAGAAAAAGATGTACAAAGAGCATGTGTACTTACTCATGTTTGAAAAAAGTTGGTGAATTTGAAGGTGATTACCCCGAAGGTCCGGTAAAAGTTGAGTCTAGAGTTTTTAGCTTAAATATATTTATCTTCTACCTACCCCTAGCCTAGCCCTACTACAACCTATATAAAAAGACCTATTTGATTCAGACTTCTATGCTACCTACATTAGTGAAGAGAAATTGCTATGTTCAACATATGAAGGCATAAATTAAACTTAGTGTTTGTAGTTTGGTCCTAAATGAGGGAATGAAAATCAATTGGTAAGATTTTGACATGTCTTTATTAAAAAAGCATTTAGTCTATTTTCTGTTACCATGATGATAATTGAGATTAATTTGAATAATATATATACTTGAGCTGCATAACCTCAGAATTGCTGTTCTTGTGCTTAATTACACTAAATTCATAATTATGGGGATAAATGATTTAGAAATTTTTCATTGATGTGTGATTTGCGCATTACTTTGGACGAGTAATGACTTAAGTTTGGGAGTGTAGAAACACAAAAATATATATACTTTTTCATGCCCTTTTTACCTCAACTTCATGCAATTTCGTAATAATTATTGTCGAAAAATATAATTTAATTATTTTTGTAAATTGAACCATGGAATTTTTAAATCCTTATAAAAAACTAAACATGCGTGAAAGTTCAAGTCTCTAGAATTGACTTAGTAATTTTTTGAGGTGAAATACTAGAAGGCATGGAAATTTTGAAAATGATTTAGGCAATATTTATTTAGACCGTTTGAGTCTTCCAAGCCATGAATGTTATCCTTTGAAACCAACTTTGAGACTATATGGCCTGATTTTCTTTGAACCTTACAATGATAAGTCATCCTATCTCTCGTACGTGTCTCCAAATTGGACCAACCACTAAACTCAGTCTATGAAGAATATTTTCTAAAGATAAGTTTGGGGGAGTTGAGAAAAAGTACCAAAATGCCCAACAATTTGTAGTACATACAATATGATGCAAAAAAAATGAAAAACGAATAAAATGAAAAAGAAAAAGAGAAAGAAGAGAGCATATGTACTCAAAAGAAAAAGATGTACAAAGAGCATGTGTACTTACTCATGTTTGAAAAAAGTTGGTGAATTTGAAGGTGATTACCCCGAAGGTCCGGTAAAAGTTGAGTCTAGAGTTTTTAGCTTAAATATATTTATCTTCTACCTACCCCTAGCCTAGCCCTACTACAACCTATATAAAAAGACCTATTTGATTCAGACTTCTATGCTACCTACATTAGTGAAGAGAAATTGCTATGTTCAACATATGAAGGCATAAATTAAACTTAGTGTTTGTAGTTTGGTCCTAAATGAGGGAATGAAAATCAATTGGTAAGATTTTGACATGTCTTTATTAAAAAAGCATTTAGTCTATTTTCTGTTACCATGATGATAATTGAGATTAATTTGAATAATATATATACTTGAGCTGCATAACCTCAGAATTGCTGTTCTTGTGCTTAATTACACTAAATTCATAATTATGGGGATAAATGATTTAGAAATTTTTCATTGATGTGTGATTTGCGCATTACTTTGGACGAGTAATGACTTAAGTTTGGGAGTGTAGAAACACAAAATTATATATACTTTTTCATGCCCTTTTTACCTCAACTTCATGCAATTTCGTAATAATTATTGTCGAAAAATATAATTTAATTATTTTTGTAAATTGAACCATGGAATTTTTAAATCCTTATAAAAAACTAAACATGCGTGAAAGTTCAAGTCTCTAGAATTGACTTAGTAATTTCTTGAGGTGAAATCCTATAAGGCATGGAAATTTTGAAAATGATTTAGGCAATATTTATTTGGACCGTTTGAGTCTTCCAAGCCAACCTTAATGAATGTTATCCGTTGAAACCAACTTTGAGACTATATGGCCTGATTTTCTTTGAACCTTACAGTGACAAGCCATCCTATCTCTCGTACATGTCTCCAAATTGGAACTACCATTAAACTCAGTCTATCAAGAATATTTTTTGAAGATAAGTCTGGGGGAGTTGAGAAGAAGTACCAAAATGCTCAACAATTTGTAGTACATAAGGTATGATGCAAAAAAAAAAAACAAAAAAAATGAAAAAGAAAAAGAGAAAGAAGAGAGCATATGTACTCAAAAGAAATAGATGTACAAAGAGCATGTGTACTTACTCATGTTCAAAAAGAAGTTGGTGAATTTGAAGGTGGTTACCTCGAAGGTCCGATATAAGCTAAGTCTAGGGTTTTTAGCTTAAATATATCTATCTTTTACCTACCCCTAGCCTAGCCTAGCCCCACTACAACCTATATAAAAAGACCTATTTGATTCAGACTTCTATGCTACCTAAATTAGTGGAGAGAAATTGCTATGTTCAACATATGAAGACATAAATTAAACTTAGTGTAGTTTGGTCCTAAATGAGGGAATGAAAATCAATTGGTAATATTTTGACATGTCTTTATTAAAAAAACATTTAGTCTATTTTATGTTAACATGATGATAATTGAGATTAATTTGAATAATATGTATACTTGAGCTGCATAACCTCAGAATTCGTGTTCTTGTGCTTAATTACACTAAATTCATAATTATGGGGAGAAATGATTTAGAAATTTTTCATTGATGTGTGATTTGTGCATTACTCGGGACAAGCAATTAAAATGGCTTAAGTTAATTCGTGTTAGATTGATTGCGTTCGATTGCTTAAATTATTAAAAATCATGTTTGTGTTGTTATAGGCCTTGCTAATTTCTTCAATTAAATATAATCATGTCTTTGTTATGGTTGCATTTCAATTGTAAGGTAACAAATGAATTAATTATTTAAGCGGATTACAGTTGTAATTAATGGACACAATATTTAATTGGTGCATGTTTAATCTTCTAAGAAAGTTGAAGGTTAAATTAGCAACGATATTAAACAATATATTTGCCTTGCATAACTTGAAGGATTTTTGTGATTAAATTTTTTCAATATAGAGATATGTTGTTACTTCACTTGATCCTTTACTTGCTTATGAATATTAATTAATTGTCTGAATTAACATAAAAATATGTTCAAGAGATTGTTTTAATTTCATGAGTATGTATGTGCATTAACACATTTACTTAATAAAATTGGTTTAATCAGTTGAATTGACATAGAGATATAGTCAAGAGATAAATGGATTTTGGTAAGTGAGTATGTTCATAAGTTAGCAAATTGTCGAGTTGTCGTGAATTTAATTCGTAATGACATGAACATGATTCATTGAGTTAAAGAATGCAATTGATCTAACACATTATGTCATATTGATTAAAAACTTTGAAATTGAGCATTGGAATTTAATCGTTCCAAGTGTGCAAAACCTGGTAAGTACGTATGTGTTCAATTAGAGAATGTGATGCTAATGTAACAGGTAATGTATGTGATAAACTGATTTTAATTCACTCATATTTGGTCGAATATGTGACGGCTCAATGAGCATTATTGTGGCACTTTAAGTGCAATTAAATGTGAACTCGATAAGCATGCATTGTGTTCAAGTTTGTGATGTAAGTTGATGAATGTGAACAGAGATGATGTGCATTAAATCATAAATTTAAAATTGTGTAATTGTGGATATTTTGGCCTTGTGATCTCTTGAAACCGTTGGATATAGTTGGCATGCCATAGGATTATGAGTACTCAACCTTGTGTTTTATGATTTGGGCATTGAGGCCCTAGGACAATTTGGAGAGGTAAGGGAATGTGAGTTAAGCTCCATTCACTGGGATATGTTGGTGTGTAGGAAAGTGTTAGCTATGTGCTTCACTTTTGGGATATGTTCGACTTACGATTCATTTGGTATGTTGGAGATCCGTGTATCCAATGAGTGGTGATAGTGCCCACTTTTATGTTTCATAGCCTTAAGTGACAAATTATCGTTTAAATGTGATATTATATTTTTTGATAATACGATGTGAGATGGATGCATAAACATATGAATAATATGCTAAATGAGTTGATTTAAGTTTCATGAAAATGTTAGTATGTTCTCATAGTAAATTGCGTATGTAATTTTTGTTTGGGTCGTCTTCATTTAACTTGTGAATGCGTGTGAATATATATGCTAGACTTGTGAGTTACTAGAGTATGTATACATTATTTATTCTTAATGAATTTTGTAAAATGAACGATTTGTATATGAGTTGAGTGTAGTTGTACGTGAGAGTATATGCTAGTTTTATGATTTAATGAAACGTGAATATGTTATTATGACTTGGTTAGAATATGGATGTGAATGTGTTATAGTATGCTCTTATTTAACCTTTGATATTTTGTATACTTTATGGTTACTCCAACATTGACTGAGCTTGTTTAAGCTCACCCACTCCTTTTAAACTATTGCAGATAAGTAGTGTGCCGGTGTGAGCGGTGTGGTTCCAAGGGAGTGATTCAAGCGAGACTTTAATATCATGTCGAAGGTGTTTTATCGTTTGTTTATGTTGGGAAATAAAGGCAATGTGGTAGACTTTTTGCTTGTTATTGCCATGATATTTTGGTTTCTTATACGTCTTATTTACTCTTAGGATTTATGAACATTTTGGTGTTTATTTGATGAAGTAAAATATGCATGATGAATAGAATTAAGTTGGAATGGATTATATGCTTCTATATGTTGTATTTTTTATGTCTGGAGTAAAGGTATCGATATTCGGGTTTTAATATCGATACCTCCATGATTTTTGAAAGTACAGAAAGTCAGTAACATTATTTGGTATCGATACCATATCATAAGTATCGATACTCGGGGTAAAATAATCAATACTTTTTGAAAGGTACTGATAATTTTTGAGACTTTGATTTTTAAACAAGAAACAGAATGTTATTTTGGAGTCGATTTTCCAACCGATATCGATACCATTTAAGAGAAATATCGATACCTTTGTTTCGATATCGATACCTACATGATTGATTTATAAACTTTACTAAGTGGTTCTAATACATGTTTAATTCATATTATAAGTTTATTTGGTGTATGTTTAGCATGTGTAAATGATGATTAGATTATATATTACTTAAAATTCGTACAAATGCTAATGAAGTGGATGTTTGTTTAATAATGTGTCAATTTGTAGTATATGATGTGTGATGGTGGTGTAGCATTCTTTTACTCGAGCTCAACAACCAGGTCGAGTGTAGTGTTACATTTGGTGGTATCAGAGCCTAGGTTCACTAACACTCGGACCTAGGTGATTGATATATGGACTGGGGTTACGTAACCCAGGTGTCTAGAAACCCATGTGTTTAAAATTATTCTGATTACTTAAACTGTTTGAAAATGTATGAGTTTCCTTATTATTGGGGTAAGATTGGGGACTCATTGCCTTTATTGAAATATTTTTCTTGCAAGAACATGTTTTGGATCATTTCCCCACCACTCACATCTTTGTTTGTTTGTGTGTATTAGATTAGAATAGATATGCCTCCTAGATGTGTTAATGTGAATGTGAGTGTGAACGTATTCATATGTTTTGAGTGAAATAGCTAGTGAGTTGGAAATTTTGGTAGGAGTACTCGATGAGGGTTTAATTCAAGCCAAATCAGGTAGTAGAGCACTATGGTGGTAGATTTAGGTTCGACAACATTAGAAAATTTTTAGTGATTTAGGTAATAACTGGAGAATCTCAATAAAGACAATTAAATTAGGAACAATGGTCACAAGTTCTTTAGACAAGAGTTTCGTAGTGAATAGAGGAAACTGTTAGCAAAGTTACCATAGAATAGTCCGTAGTAGTGAATAGGATCTTTAAGAAATGCCGTAGGAAGTTCAAGAGAATAAATATCAAAGTGCATAGAGAAAGTGTGATGGTTGGTTTAAAAGTAGAAACAACATATTTTGTGATTAAGCAAGTGACGTGTTAGCAGGTTATTTCGAGGACAAAATTCTTTTTAGAGGGGAAGAATTGTCACACCTCAAAATTGGGCCTAGAAGTTTCAAGGGTAAAATAGGAATTTTACCTCAATTATGTTCGAAATTTCGTAAACTTAGTAACCAGTAATGTTTTTTACTATAGCTTTTAGAAAATTAAATCAATTTTTG
Organism: Gossypioides kirkii; assembly: GCA_005610355.1. NCBI lineage: Eukaryota > Viridiplantae > Streptophyta > Magnoliopsida > Malvales > Malvaceae > Gossypioides > Gossypioides kirkii. Next base: position 38,119,288 of record CP032247.1, on the reverse strand, counting down.
AAAATGAGTTTTAAAGACCTTTTATTTTTGAATAAGGAATGATTTGTAAAAGATTCAAAATTGTGAGTTTTTATGAGGCAGTTAAACCAAATTTTAAAAATCACCCTAATACTTCCTTCACCTCCAACTTATTCATGTTGAACCCTCCCATTTGTTCTGTGTTGCCATCCATAGCTCTCCCAACTTTCCCCATTCAATTTTCTTTGCCAAACCTAAATTCCTTTTATTCCTACCACCTTCCAAATCATTAAACCGAAACCAAGCCAAAAACACCAAAATTTTCTCCATTTTCAAGCTTGTGAGTTTTTAGGGTTTTCGATCAAATGCTTGGTTTTTCATCAACTAAGGTAATGATTCAATTCCTAATTAGTTTTAAATGTTATCTGGTCTTTTGAACTAAAATTTTAACCATTAAATTGCATGTTTTAAATAAAAGTCGAAAATTGGGTCATTAATGGTGGATTTTGGAATTTTGAGTAAAAACTTGGTTTCAAAGTGTTTTTTTCAATTTTTTTTAACATGATTAGAAAGTTTCTAAACTTTCCCTAAAGTTTCATTAAAGAATTATAAGGTTTTATTGAGTTTTCATGATAAATGTCTATTTTACGTCGAAAAATTTTGATACCATGAAACAAGTTGTTTGGTGTAGTTTAAGGGTTGCGAATTAGTAGTAGATTAATGGAATTCATTTCACGCAAAAAATTTAAGTATAGACCGAGATATTTGAGTTTTATGTTTTATATGTCGAAAGTTTTGGTTACAAGAGAACCTAGCTTAGGCTTATGTTTTTTATTTTTGAGATGAGTCTTTGGTTGATTGTTGGTTGCATTTTTGTGTGGTTTACCTTGTTGAAGTTTTGGAATCATTAGGACCTTCAGCGAGTAGAGACAAAGGCAAGAAAATGCTAGTTTGAGCTTTCAACTTTTCGGTGAAAGCATAATTGGTGAGTGTTTGGAATAACTACTTGTAGGCACTATTCATAGGTTAAATGGGAGATTAGGAATAGCCTAAACTCCTATCCTATGTTTCGAGTGTAAGCTTCCCATTTCCCCTCGTTTAATTTGGCAAAATAATGTGATTATGTGAATAATTGTGGATTGAGTATTAAGTTGAGATAATGTGACATGTGGTATATATTACGTTAGCTCTTGTGATTGTGTTAGTTATGAGCATATTAAATATGCCGAATGACAATGATGATGTTGTGTTAGTAATATAAATGAGCAATGAAAGTGTGAAAAAATCGGTAAGTACGTATGTGTTGAATTGTGGAATGTGATGATAATGTAATAGGTAATGTATGTGATAAATTGATTTTAATGCACTCATATGTGGTCGGATATGTGATGGCTCAATGATAATTATTGTGGCACTTTAAGTGCAATTAAATGTGAATTTGATAAGCATACATTATGTACAAGTTTATGATGTAAATTGATGAATGTGAACAGAGATGATGTCCATTAAATTAGTAATTAAAATTGTGTAATTGTGGATATTTTGGCCTTGTGATCTCTTGAAACCGTTGGATATAGTTGGCATGCCATAGGATTTTGAGTACTCACCCTTGTGTTTGTGATTCAGGCATTGAGTCCCTGGGATAATTTGGAGAGATAAGGGAATGTGAGCTAAGCTCCATTCATTGGGTTATGTTGGTGTGTAGGAGAGTGTTAGCTATATGCTTCACTTTTGGGAGATGTTCGACTCTACAAGTCATTTGGTGTGTTAGAGATTCGTGTATTCGAAGAGTGGTAATAGTGCCCACTTTTATGTTTCATAGCCTAACGTGTGAAATTATCATTTAAATGTGATCTTATATATTGTGATAATACGATGTGAGATGGATGCATAAACATGTGAATAATATACTAAATGAGTTTATTTAAGTCTCAAGAAAATGTTATTATGTTCTCATAGTAAATTGCGTATGTAATTGTTGTTTGGGTCGTCTTCATTTAACTTGTGTGTCACTTCCTATATATATTTTATTAATTCATGTGTAAGAATAAAAATAAGGAAGTGGATGGCCTTGTGGTTTTGTGGTTACTTAGCAAATCTAGTGGTGTAAGGCTCAAGCCTTATTGTTCACACTGTTGCATTAATTTTTTTTACAATTTTCCTCATGCTTAATGAGCATTTTCGTCCACCTCTTGCACCATAATGAGGAGAATTTGTTTCCTTCATTGAAGGTCAAACTTACCATAGTTAGGGGTACATGATCCCCTTTTTACCCCATGCCCCCTCCTTTGCCTTAACCTCACATCTTACCTTATAGCATGATACATAAACCTAGTCATGGTTGACCAAGCCCTCCATCCTTGCATTGCCCTACATACCCCCTCTCTCTCACTTTTTTTCATTTTTTCTTCCTATTCATTTTTTATTCCTCCACTGTGACCCAAACTTCCTTCCACCGGTCGCCACCTCTTGTGGCCATTGCTCTTTCACTCTTCTCATCTGTCTCCTCTCATCGCCGCTGTGAACGTCGCCTTGCGCCATCGCAAGTCCTTCTCATCCTCTATTTTTATTTAATTTTCTTTCTCCTATCCTTTCTTCCCCTCTCCTTAGCCGAATCACATAACTCCATCACCGTTGAACCGTCGTTGAGCCACTGCCAAACATAGCTCCACCATTGCCAGACCGCCTTTGCCGTCGGTGTTCAAAACCTTTCTTTTCTTTTTCTTTTCCTCTCCTTGTGTCAATTCTCACTTTAATTTAATCAAACTCATTCTTTTATTGCAATGATACTTTCTAGATTGCTCGATTTAATGAAATCTCCCCTTCTCGATTCATCGTTCGATTTGAATTAATCAAGTGCAAGTATGGATTATTTTGAGTCATAAAAATCCTTCTTCTAGTGTTTCCTTGACATGTTTAATGGTATAGTTCCATGAGTCATAGTCGTATATTGTTATTATTATTTATTTATCTACTATAGTACTATTTCTTCTTTTGGGGGCTTTAGTCTTTCTTTGTCGAATTGTTGCTGGAGTGTGTGATTCGTATTGGGTTCTAATTTGGGCATTATGCTATTTATAGCGTAAGTTCGTCATTATTTATTTTTATGGTGTTGCTCATTTTTGCTCGTTTTATCTTGGTTGATTTCTATTGATAAGTTTCGTGATATGAAATGTTAAGTGTTCAATTAGTTTTTGATTAGGCGAAAGGATCAAAAATCAAGATCCTCCAGTGGTGTGATTGTCTTCGTTGTTCACTGGTTGTAGAGGGTAAGTGATCGAGTTTGTTTTTGGGACTACTCTTTATAATAAAGATGATGCGTTGGAGTAGGAATTTGAGGATTATAGTGTGTTTAAATGGCTCCTTTTTTTTGCATTGTATGTAGTGTTTGGAGCTTTTTAATTGTGGGTTTCATCGTACTTGCTATCATGTGTGTAAAAATGACCCAAAACTCCATTAAAAGTTTGACTAAAATCGAGAAACAAAGGCTATTACGAAGCTACCCAATTTCCACACGGTTGAGTGTTAGGTCGTGTGTGGCACACGACCATGTAAAATTGAGCAGCCCATGTGGTTGGGCTGTGTAAGGCACACGATCGTGTGGAAATGTGTAGACCGTGTGAGAGGCCTATGTGGATCACACAGGCTAAGCTTTTAGGTTGTGTGGGCCACACGGCCATGTGGCTCATTTTGGCTAATTTCAAGGCCCGATTAAGGGTTGTTTAGTGAATATGATATTTGGGTTCGGGAACATCATGTGGTCCAAAAAACTATAAGTTTAGTGTGAAAGTTCGTATGTGGAGCTTTAAAAGCATGATAAATATGTTAAGATTTAGTTAAATTATAAGTTATGCAATGTGTAAAATAAACTAAGTATGTAAGCATGTTATGTGGCATGTGCTATATATATATATATAACTTTATCATCTGTTTATGAATATGATGTTTATGGTATGAATATCAATGATATGTATGATATGCATATGAAATGCATGTATTTAGGGTGAGATATGTTATGATGGAGAAAGTGTATATGGTAGTATTTACTACAAATATAGCGACCAGACCACAAAACTATATGTATGGCAGCTTTGCTGCAACTATACGAGCGGCACATCATCACATATTGGTGTGATTGGATGGATGGACTCTTATAGCCCAATATGGTGTGACTGGTTGGACGGAAATGGTGTGTAGCGGATGGGGGTAGGATTTGATATGTATGCTATGATTGATATGTCTGATGCGCTCTAGCATGATATGCTACAATATGATAAGATATGATCCATGTGAAATCTGATACGATATGAATTATCTGAAAGAAATGTGTTATGTAGTATTCTGATATATAATTTGTGCATATGAGAATATATATTTAATATTTTAAAATTTGGGCCAAATAACACATTGGGCTTTAAGCTCACATTCTGTATGTTTCATTTCAGGTAATCCTCCGACTTAGCATTGGATGGCGACACTAGATCTCAGGTTTCACTATTTAATTCAATTTTTTTACAGATTTGTTAATTGTTAAATTTGGACATTTCAGACTTTGTTTTGATTTGCTTAATTTTCAAACATTTTATGTTTAGTTTAGGACGCTAAGACTATAAAGGTTTATTAAGCATAAGCTCAAACGGGATAAAGACACCGAATTTAAGATAACTAAGATGAAATCCAATTTTTCAGACAATGAAAACTTAAGGTTTTTCCACTACAAAATAAGTTGAGAGATTTCACAAAAAGGGGGATTTTGGTACAAGAATTTTATAAGTGAACTTAACTTTAAATTTTAGGATTACAATTAAGTTTTGAATTTTTGAGGATTAGTATGTTTTATTTGTTTTCAATCCGTTGAAACTAGTTTTCTTCAAATGGAATGATTAATGTTTTTATTAAGCGTTGTGACCTTCACAATCTGACCATAACGTCTAAGTCAGGTTTGGGATGTTACATGGAGAAGATGAATCGAACTGTTAAAAGAATTATGATAGTATCATTGTTTACAACTTCAATAAAGCAACATAGTGGGGGAGAGTCTTATAGAGGAGAGCCTTTGTAGTGAAGATCACTCTTATTCATGTTTAGTTTGTAATTAAGCTTTCAAAGGAAATTTTTTAGTGGAGTGAGTGATCTAATTAATGAATAAAAGTAAAGTTGTAATTTGTGAGTGAGTTGAACTTAAATCATATCTTGTGGTGCATATTGATGGTATATTACTCTCTCGATAAGACCCCTTAAACATAGGAAGTTTTTTCTGTTGTGTAACCTTTGTGTAATCTCTAATTTACTCTTCCAATTATTAACTCCAATTGCAACTGAATATGCAATTGAGAAGCTAATATCTATATCATGTAATTTCAATGCAATTGAAGACGAGCAATACTTGTTTGGCATGAGAGAAAAAATGGAAAATAGGTGGCATACAAGAATAAGCAAACAAAAAATATAAGGTTTATCAAAAATCTAGTCAAAGAAAGAATTAAGGATGTTAGATAAATTAATTTTAATTACTCAAAAATTAAGTTTTGAATTTTTAACATTAAATTTTATATTATAAAATTGTTTAATATATGAGTAAAAATTTGGCACTAAATATAGTTATTTTGTTTGATTATAGTAAATCTTCATTTTTGAAAAATTATTATTTCATAATTTTAATATTATTAATATGATTTTAATTATTTTATTTTGAATAGCTTTAGATAAAATTTGGAATGAAGCTCGTGTGTTGGCCTAATGGTTAAAGGTGTTCATTGTTGCAGGTGTTCATTGTCGCAGATGTGGTTTGGGTTTGAATTGCACCTGTCCTGTTGTCGTTAGAGCTTTGCCCTCCCCTTGTAATTCACTAAAAAATATAAATTTTGAATGTTTTAATTTTTAATAAAATAAAAAAAGTATTTAAAAAATAAAATCAACTTAATATCGTCCATATTAAGAGTCATATTCAACAATTTTTTAAAAAATATATATATATCAAGTAAAAAGTTAATAAAATTATCAAATGGGATTTCATGGATACAATTAAAATTGCAACGGCTTGGGCAGATCAGATTTGCGCGGTACAGGCTCGAAGTCATAAAGCATCTAACACCATTCTCGTGAATACCTTTCCTGCGAATATTACTGAGAGTTTCGAAATCCTGTAGATTTTGAGTAGTATTATATTCCCTATTCACCAAAAAAATTATCAAACACAATTAAAAATATTTAAATATTAAAAGATTTCATTTCATTAAAAATAAAAATTTTCAATGATTTATCTAAATATTAAAATATTTTATTAATTTTAATAGAAACTTAATACCATTTATAAATTGGTACAGATTAAATAAATATACAAGTACTGCAGCTTAAAATTTAAATGATTCCAGCTGTTTCCCTACATTCCAAAGACAGAGCTTCACAACTTGGCATTTCTTATTGGATAATCCACATGTTAAAACATATAGATGAATTTTGCCATGGTATGTTCAATAGCTGCTCAGCTTGGCATCTCCACTAATAGTTTCACAAGTTTCCGATCAGAACAACCATCATTGCATACAAGGATATGGAAAATTTGTAGACAATGAGATCTAGTAAGATTCTTGTCAGATGGACCCAAATTGCTTCAGATATTGCAGTCAACCAGTAGTGAAGCAGGGTAAAATAAATGCTAACCAAATAGCACAAAGCTCTACAATAGTGGAAGGTAACAGTAACATGTTATTAAATGCGAATTGAATAATGCTGTTGTGAATGGGCCAAACAGTGAAGGGACCAGCATACAAGAAGACCAAGGTGATGGGCCTTCAGTAAACCAGAGACCCATTCGCAACTGCAAGGCACTAAAGAAATTTGCTGAGTTTATTTTGAGACCCATATTAGCATGGAAGTAACGGTTTGGAGTCTAAAAAGCATAAGCAAAATGATGAAATGCATGTTATTTCTTTGGAAAATTCTGAATTTTGTTACCTCATCTTTTTCTTTTGTAATTTTTTGCAATTTGGAAATACCAGTACATTGCATTTGGTGCTTTCATTAACCATCCGCTCAGATGGTCGATGGTACTCGCCTAAAGCTTCTCGAAGAGTTGGTCAAATTCGTCCAAGAATCTCAATCCACGATCCGCAAAGAACTCTACTCCTTGTCCACTTCGTTCGCCTCTTACCAACGGATGCTTCAAGAAATCCTGAATCGTCTTTCCACTGCCTCCTCGACATCCACATCTTCACCTGGATGTGGTTCTCAATCTCCAGTAGGGCCAACCCCTTTCGGAACTCATAAACCAGCCCCAATCCAGTTTCCTTGATTTTCCGGAGATAATCTCGATCGGTGGGTCTTACAAGCCAATCATTATTTCTCCTTTTACATCATCAATGAGAACGAAAGCTTGACGATATCTTCTTTTTACCTCGACAACGCGGTAGCCGACTTGTACAATTGGATGTACTGTAATCGTCAGTTAGCTGGGTGGGCGCATTTTACAGATGCCATTATTAAGCGGTTTTGTTCTCGTGATTTGGAATCTCCAAAAGGCCAGCTTGCCAAGCTACAGCAAACCTTCACAGTCAGTGAATATCGCACCCGTTTTAAAGCTTTTACGAATTGAACCATGTTTTTACCACCCTTATTTATGGTGCATTGTTTCATATCGGGGCTACGATCGGACCTCAAAACTGTCATCCACAAGCCCACGGAGCTAGAGGATGCTATTAGGCTTGCCCAGTTGCATGAGCAACAATTTCTTTTGTTAAAAGGGCTCTTCCAACCTACATTGGGCCATGGCAGGCCCATTTTGGCTACCCCTAAGTTGGCCTCACTTTCTGCCAATTCTATTTTATCTTCTCCAGCTCCACCGAATGTTGCTACTATCTCAGGGGTGCGAAAATCCTTTTCGGCGTCTTTCCTCCACCGAGGCCGCTTATCGTCGTGCCCAGGGCCTCTGCTGCCACTGTGACGAGAAATATTCATGGGATCATAAGTGCAAGTCTAAGCCTCAGCTTATTCTTTTTTATGATGATCGTGACTCTACCCCATATGCCATTGATGAACCCACCCAAATAGAACCGTCTGATTCCTCTATTGTTGATCATCAATAACTTCAGGAAGTTCTTACAGCTTCTGCTCTTTCTTATAATGCATTGGCTGGTGGCTGTTCCACCACTAGCCTTCGATTTATTGGCTGCATTCATGGTAAGCAGGTACAGGTGCTTTTGGATAGGGGTAGTACCCCCAATTTTGTTCAAACCTGTGTAGCTACTTTTCTGCATTTGCCTATTGAAAAAACTCCCTTGTTCTCTGTCTTAGTCAGAAACGGTGATCGGTTGCATTGCATGGGTATTTTCCGTCAGGTTTTGTTGGTGATTTAGAGTCAGGAAATTAATGTTGATTTTTATGTTCTGCCTCTCAAGGGTTGGGATATGGTTTTAGGGATTGAATGGCTGGTAACTCTTGGACCAGTTGTCACCAACTACGTCATCGCCCAATTTCAATTTACCTACAACAATCAACCAATTTGCTGGCAAGGTGACACGTCTCAGATTGTTCATCAGATTAAGTACAATTGTCTTCGATGAATAGCCCATACACAACCTATTGCTGAGTATTTTCGACTCGATCTGCTGTCTCTCGACACCACTTCTCTTCCTCCATATCCGACTGATCCCACGACTCTCTTATCGACTTTCTCAGATGTCTTTGCCAAACCTCTAGGTCTTCCACCTACTCATCCAAATGATCATGCCATTCACTTGTTGCCGAATACGAGACCCGCCCAAGTTCGACCGTACCGATATCCTCACTTTTAGAAGAAGGAAATGGAGAAATTAGTTCAACAAATGTTACGCGATGGTGTAATCAGACCCTATACCAATCCATTTTCTTCTTCTGTACTGTTGGTGTGCAAAAAAGACGGGACATGGCTTTTTGCATTGATTATCGCGCCCTCAACGCCTTCACGATCAAAGACTGATTTCTCATTCCATCAATCGACGAATTGTTTGATAAGCTCCACGGTGCCCGATTTTTCTCCAAGTTTTATTTGTTGGCAGGTTATCAACATATTCGAATAAAGGCTGGTGACAAATGCAAGACAGCCTTCTGGACTCATGACGGCCATTCTGAGTTTTTGGTTATGCCATTTGGCTTAACCAACACATCATCGACATTCCAAGCACTAATGAACGATGTCTTCCAACCCTTTCTTCGTGCCTTTGTTCTGGTTTTTTTACGATATTTTGGTCTACAGTTTAACTTGAGCTGCTTATCTTAATCATATTGAGCAGGTCCTTAACGACTTCGGACCCATCAGCTTGTGGCTAAATAGTCCAAATGCTTATTTGGCCATGGTTCTATTGGCTATTTAAGACACATTATTTTGGCACAAGGAGTTGCTGTCGATCCTACCAAAATTCACTCCATTTCTTAGTGGCAACACCAATCACCGTTAAGGAGGTCCGAAGCTTCTTGAGTCTTGTCGGCTATTATCGTCGTTTCATCCTTCATTATGCTATCATCGTTGTACCTCTTACGGATTTATTAAAAAAAGACAACTTCCATTGGACTTCCCAAGTGGCGGATGCTTCTTCTCGTTTGCAACAGTTACTTGCTTCTGCTCCAGTTTTGCAATTACCGAATTTTGCAAAACCTTTTGTTCTCAAAATGGATGCTTCAAGAGTAGGTATTGGTGCCATCTTGTCCCAAGATCATCTTCCAATTGCTTATTCTAGCCAAAAGCTCACTCATCGAATGCAATTTGCTTCCACTTTTCAACCAGAGATGTTCGCCATTACATAGGCAGTTGTGAAATGGCATTAATATTTGTTGGGTCACCGATTTACCATTATTACTGATCAACAATCTTTAAAGTGTTTCATCGACCTGGTGATTCAAACACCGGAGCAGCAGAAATGGTTGGGGAAACTCATGGGATATGATTTTGAAATTTGATACCGCCCAGGCAAGACCAACCTCACCGCCTATGCCTTATATTGAGTTCCTTCGGGAGCACTTCTTGCGCTCTCACGCCCTATTTTGAAATTTGAAGTTGTACGTCTTGCTACTCAATCCCATCCAGAACTCCAAGAATTGTGTCATCGCCTTCACTCCAATCCACAATTACTGCCTGACTTTGCCTACAAGGATGGACTTCTTTTCTTTTGTGGTTGTCTCTCCTCCCATCAGATTCGCCACTCCGTCACCAAATGTTGTTGGAATTTCATTTGTCGTCGATTGGTGGTCATGTCAGCATCGCAAGAACATTTCATCGACTATCTTCTAATTTCTACTGGAAAGGTATGCGTCAAGATGTTCATCAGTTGGTTTCCAAATGTCAGATATGCCAACAAATGAAAGAATATTCCCTCCAACCAGCGGGCCTCTTGCAGCCTCTGCCCATTCTCGACTTGGTTTTTGAAGGTATTTCGATGGACTTTATCACGGGACTTCCTCCGTTGAAAGGTCAAATAGTAATCATGGTGGTAGTTGACAGGCTCTCTAGATATGGTCATTTTACTGCCATTCTTGGAATTTTTTCTAGTGAAGTTGTCACAGCTGCTTTTGTGAATGACATTGTGCGTTTTATGGCATTCCCACGACCATCATCACGGCTAGAGACCCCCATTTTATGCATACTTTCTGGCAAGAGCTCCATCGCTTGCAAGGCACCAAACTCGCAATAAGCACCCTTACCATCCCCAAACGGACAGTCAAACAGAAGTTCTTAATAAATGTTTAGAAATGTACCTTCAGTGTTTTATCGCCAACACTCCTCATGCTTGGGTACCCATGTTGCCTTGGGCTGAATATTGGTATAACACCGCTTTTCAGTCAGTGGCACGTATGACTCTCTTTGAAGTCCTTTACGGGTGTCCACCACCAACAATTTCCTGTTATATTCAGGATACGTCGGGCTCTCCGTTAGTCAATGAGTACATGCGTGATCGAGGTGCTACACTTCATCTCCTCAAGACCAACTTGATGCGCGCACAGGCTAAGATGAAGGCTTTGGCTAATAAACACTGTCGCAATCTTATCTTGGAAGAGGGTTATTGGGTCTATCTCCGTCTTCAACCATTCTGTCAGAATTACGTCCAACTACAACGCCACAACAAACTTGGATGACGTTTCTTTGGTCCATTTCAATTTCTCCAGCGTATTGGCACAGTGGCTTATAAATTGGATTTACCAGCCACAGCGAGGGTTCATCCTTCCATGTTTCACTCCTTCGCAATCAGTTGTGGGTTTTAACACTAAATAAAATTAAGACTTGTTTTATATTGATAAAAATATTGTTTTGATGAGGATATGTTATGTATCCATTAAGAAAGATAAATCATCATTATTGAATTTATCAAGTGATTCTCAAATCGTATACGTTGTGAAAAGCATGTTGTGATATTGATGTTTACTATTAATACGAAAAATATGTACAGCTCATTCTCATGTTATCTGATTATATGACATATGTGATATTCGTATGAAGTAAAATGTGAAATTTTTTTACCATGAGTACTTATGTGATTGCATGATAAACATGCCTATATGATTTCAATGATTTTGACCATGTCACACGCATGAGGTGGGCTATGTGTAAGGTGGAAGTATATGGCGGTTTATTTGCATTGATGTGACACTGTTCACGATTTGATTATATGATAGTTTTATCTGTGATTGTGGTGGCATGTCCACGATTTTGATTATATTTGCAGTTTATTTGTGCTACTGTGACATTGTTCACAATTTGGTGTGTTGAACGGACGAGTTCTGGAAAAACTCAATTATGGTTTGTAGCGAAAATGGGTAGGACCATTTTTCTTAAAATCTGCATCGTTTTATGAAATATGCAATGACATGATCATGCATGATATGCTTATGAAATATTGAGTTATGTGATATTATGACTATATATCATGTATGTTTATAAGTTTCTGTTTGAGTTTATGTTAATCTCACACTGGGCTTTCAAGCTCACCCCATTAGTGTTTCAACCTTTTAGGTAACACTCAGACATAAGACTTAGATTCAGCACTCGAAGGAGCCTCTCGAAAAATTTTACATCATGGATTTTTTTTTTTGGATTTTAAATTATTTGGATTTTGGGTTTTTGGATTTTGTGGACTTTAGACTTTACTTATATTTTGATCTGTGATTCATATTTTTATGACTTTAGAACTATCATGCATGCATATTATGGGATTTTAATTATTTTTATTATATAATTTGTCTAAATTAATTAAGTTTTTCTTGGTTTTCAAATAAAATAATAACTTATAAATTTTCTAAATAGTTTTATGGAAATCCGCTACGAAGTTATTTTTATAAAAAATCATTTTTTTATAAATATTATATAAGATCCTTTATTTTAAATAACTTCAAACGATATTACAATTAAATGACATTTTTCTCTTTTAAAATAAGTATATTTTTACTACGTATTTTTCAAAGAAGATAAAATTGTTTGGAATTTTACGTTTTCAAATTTGAACCTTTACTTTTCAAATAAACTAATAAATTTGAAAATCATTAATGTAATTTTTGAGATCCGTCCATAACGTCTAGGTTGAGTTTTGGGTGTTACATTTAGTGGTGTCAGAGTCTGGTTCAAAACTCGGACTATGTTTTTTTGGGTTTGCATGCATATTTTAAAAGAATATAAAAAAATCCTTTTTCTATTGAATTTAAAGATTTAAAACTCCGAAACTCCGAGACTTTCGAAGCTAATCCAAGATAAGTACTCTTTACTTTAGATCATGAGATTTTGGATAGTATACTCTTAAATACTAAAGATTCTGATAGATAATAATCAAGCAATAACATAGAATTTACTTCTATAAGTTGTCAGATAATTCAGAAGACTTAAGCACTATGAATAGTCAAGGGGTTAGAACTTGTGGTGCATGTCGTCGTGTGGCTCAATCAAAGTCATCCGCTGCTCGAGTGCCTACATCGGACCTCGATGTTGATAAGAACAAGCCCGTTATGGACAATGTGTGTGATGCATCCAAGGAATTTTTTAATGAGGAGGCAAATCTTAATCTCGTTGATGGTACGATATCTCAAGCATTGTTGAGGGTTTTACAGCAAGTTACTGGAGGCCTATCTATAACTAGAGGCCGTAAGTCTATTGCTGAGAGGCTTTGATCGAGTGGAGCCGAAGTGTTTAGGGGAGTTACTAGGATGACCCTTACGGTAGCTCAGTACTAGATGGCATCTACCAAGAGGATCTTGGATGATTTGGATTAAACCCCGTAATATATGCTTAAAGGTACAATGTCTCTTCTGTGAGATGAGGTCTATTATTGGTGGCAGCCTATTATGGAGGGTACCTAGCCAGAGAGGATGACTTAGGAATACTTCCAAACTACTTTCTGTAAGAAGTATGTAGGCTCGAGGTATGTTGAAGGCCGAAGACTTGAGTTCATCGAATTGAATTAAGGAGACAGGACTGTATTTGAGTACGAGGCCAAGTTCTTAAGGTTGAGTTTGGTATGCCCAAAGGATGGCAACTTCAGAGTAGGACAAGTGTGTAAGATTTGAGAATGGGTTACGGTATGATCTCAAGGTCCAAGTTGCTATGCTACAGGAGAGTCTTCGAGATTTTAGTAGACAAGGTAAAGATCCTTGAAGAGGTAAAAGGGGTTGAGCAAGATAGAAAGGATAAGACGAAGACTCCAATGAAAAGGGATTTTGGTTCTAGAAATTCTAATTCAAGTCCAGCTAAGAGGGTTTGTGATGATAGACCTCGGTAGTATCCTATAGCACCTCTAACCCACATCTGTCATCGGATTAAGGTTTCGGAGCATTACCCAAGCAATACAAACATTTAACATCAAAATACAATAATAGTTCATCTCAATCACACCGCTAAGTATTTTATAGCAAACATGTACATTTAGGCCGTAAATTGTGATTTCAAGACCTTAAAAACAACATAAAATCATTTAGGGACTAATTTGAAACAATTCAAAAAGTTTAAGAAAAAGTTGAAAATGTGAGAAAAAGGGGCACACGGCAGTGTGAAGTGACCGTGTGTGGTACACGGCCATGTGATAGCCCGTGTCCCAGGTCGTATGCAGTACAATTTGCCTTAAATTGATTCAATTCTAACATCAATTCTTACCCATCAAGCAATACCATCTATAGGTATTTTCTCATGCCTAAAGCACTTTTCTCAATCACCTAAAATATGTTATAAATCATTCAACTTGAACATAACTGATATGTCATCAAAGCTCTAGTTTAACCCTATGCCAACCATGCCAAAATAACCATTCCAAAACATGCCATCAATCCATATACTATCTAGTATGTATGGAGTATGCATAAAGGTTCATTCACCCATATTTGCATCCATTATTTACATGCCAACATTTACATTATTAACCACAACAAACTTGACACAACTCAAGACAAGCAATTCCACTTGAATAACCTTTCAACCCTATTACATGTCATTTATAACCATTAACCAAATAACCATAAATATCAATATGTCGAATAGATAGTGTGACGACACTCCGACAAGATTCCAACCGGATCAACTTTCCAATAATCTAGAAGACAGAGGAAACGATTATGTAAGCATTTAATGCTTAGTAAATTAATATAAAGAGAAACTTACTTACTAAACATATTAAATAAAACAACCAAACCTACTTTCCTCATGTCATGTGCCAAACTTTCTTTCCTATACATATCACCTATAAGGTTTGTGGATATAGCATTACATATAATCCCAAGTAACTCATGGCATATACATGATAAACATTTAAACTTTATCCATCATCCATCACACACATACCTATGTCCATTACACATTCTTCTCATTGAATTCGTATACTTAAGAGATAATAAGTAACATACCATCTATAAAACATAACATGTATTAAGAAAAGGATTCCATGCATATTTTATCCATAATACGGTAAATTATGATCCATTTTAATTTCGTAAATGCATATTCATCTTTCCATACCATATGAACATTAAGTCTTTATACATGCCTTTCCATTGACCTTTTTCTTACTCGATGAACCTTTTTGAATAACATCGGATACTCGGAATCCCTTTTCATGTAATTGTAATCTTTCCTTTTCAATAGTACGCACACAAGCTGTGAAGTGGGCCTGCTCACACGAGCTGCGGGTCGAGATGGTAGCTACACGATGTTGCTAACACATGATGTGGAGAATCCACAACACATGCTGGATCTCAGCCATCAGTAGGACCTCTAGAACCAACACCCAATACATATACTTCCTAATGACATGTCATTTGTATCCTAAGCATTCTCTAGGCTCAACTAGGTCTCTTTTCATATCCTTATTTGTGACCTTCATTCTCATATAACCATTCATGTAATTTACATGCTCATAAATTCATCATTAACTCACTTTAATTATTAAATACAATACAATTAACCATGTTATACATAATAATCCTTCCGAAATCCACTTGCCTTAATTTTGCTTTCTATTATGTCTTTTTTCCAATTCACATTTTTTTACCATAATTCCCTTTTTAAATATTTTATCTAAACCAAAACACTATGTCATTCAATTTAATTAACATCATATTTTGGTCTATATTACCAAAATATTATGTAATTATCAATCTAATTTACTTATACATAGCAATTATGAATATGATATACAAAATAACATATAATAACTTAATTCTTATACGAACTTACCTTGAGTACATAACAACTTTTGACACGATCTAACCACTATTCCGCTACTTTGACTTTTTCGCAATATGTGTCCATTCGAGTTATTTCTTCATCTAGATAAATATTTTTATTCAATTAACCTCCCATCGAGTTATTTACCAAAAAAAGCCCATTTCCGAAATTATTTATAGAAATGGGCCAAAGTGAAAAATAATTACTAGAATAAGTCATTTTTACAAAAACACGCCTACATGAATGCCATGTCAGGGGAAATTGCAGAAAAGCGCTTTCACGTGGAAGCACTTTTCCTTGAATGGGATAAAAACGCTCCTACGTGGAAGCCTTTTTTCAAATTAGTGTCCACATGGACGCGTTTGTTAGCGTGTTCTTGTCTTAGTCAAGGAAAAAGGCTCCTATGTGGAGGCATTTTTGTCTCATTCAAGGAAAAGTCCTTCCACGTGGAAGCGCTTTTCTGCAATTTCCCTTGACATGGGCGCGTTTTTGTAAAAACGGCCTATTCCAGTAATTATTTTTCACTTTGGCCCATTTCCATAAATAATTTCGAAAATGGGCTTTTTATGGTACATAACCCCATTCCATCAATTAAAATAATCAATTTAACTTATGACCTTTAATAATGAAAATTTATGAAATTACCCTCAAATATTACATTTTATGCAATTTAGTTCTTAAGTCTTAAACTTGCAAATTCATTAAATTTAGCCACTACACATGCTGGTCGAATACTCTAGGGATCTATTACAGCCCATTTTTATCATGCTTTTACAAAAATTTCATGATTTTTATTATTTAAACAATTTAATCACTAAACATTAAAATTATTAAAATTCACTTAACAAAAAGCTTAAATTAAACCATCACCTACATGAATACATCAACTAAGAGCAAAATATACTTTAATCATTCATGACAAGTCTCTAATCTTTTAACATTTTTGCAAATCAACCCCCAAATTAACTAGATTAAGGTTAAACGATTACAAAAACATAAAAATCATGAAAAACAAACCTCAAAAACCCACATATGCATGGCAAGGAGCTTGGCCGAACTCCATGGTTCTAAAGATGGTGTATTTTCGGCTTGAAATGATGAACATAAAGACAAGAACATGTTTTGTTTTTATTTATTTATTACCTTTTACCTAATACATACTTTATTATAATAAAATATACCATATATTAACAAAATTTTGCCACCAACCTCCACTAACTATAAATATGGTATAATTACTATTTAAAGTCCACCCACTCACCTTTTTTATAGCTATTTGATGCATTTAACTAAATAGGATCTAACTTTTGTAACTTTCATGATTTAGTCCTTTTCAATTAATTAACCATCCATATGTTAAAATTTCTTAACCAAAATTCAATATGACCTTAATAAAACTCCGTAAATATTTAATAAAATATTTATGAGCTCGGTTTATAGAAATGTGGTCCCGATACCTCAATTTCTAAAACCACTAGACTTTAAGGATTTACCACATAAATTTAATTACTCATTCAAATAGCATAAATTGTAAATTCAAAATTTATTTTAATATTATATTTGACTCGTAAATATTAAGTAATAATATTTACGGACTTACTCTTCGGATTTGTGGCCTCAAAACCACTGTTTTCAACACCATTGAAAATGAACTGTTACATATCCTATTGTTGCAGGTGATAGAAATTAGATTTGCGAATGTGCTCACTGTGGGAAGTCCCATAGTGGAGAGTGTTGGATGAATAAGGGAGCGTGTTTTAGGTGTGGATCCATGGAACATCAGATTAAGGAATGTTCACTGATGAGGGGTCAAAGACAAGCACCACAACCCCAACATAATCAAAATCAAAGGGGGCGTGGTAATAATAAAAATGGTAATGCTGGGCAGAGGATAGCCGATTAGGGTACGAATCACACTGATGCTAGACATCCCACCTTAGTTTATGCAATGAGGCGTAGAGAGGACCGTGATGTAGCTGATGTCATCGCATGTACTTTTATAATAAATTATGTACAGTATTTTGCTTTTGTAGATGTAGGATCAATTCATTCATACGTTGCATGCTCTATGTTTGATAAATTAGGGATTTTAGAGAAAAACACTACTAGTGTGTAACTGTACTTAGTCCCCTAGGACAATCTGTGTATGTAAATAAAATCTTTAAGAGATGTCCTTTAGAAATTCAAGAAGAGTTGTTTCCAACCATCTTGATGGAGCTGCTTTTCGGAGAATTCGACCTTATTTTAGGCATGGCTTGGTTGAAGGAGTATCAAGTTAGCTTAGATTGTTATACGAAGCGGGTTACTTTGATGACTTCGATAGGGAAAGAGATAGTTATGATCGGTGAGCACTGAGATTACTTGTCCAATGTGATCTTTGATTTGGTGGCCAAGAAAATGGTTTATAAAGGATGCAATGCTTACTTGGCATACATTTTGGATACGAAAGCTGATGAGTTAGTGTTAAAGAACATTCATGTAGTGAGGGAGTTTCCTGACGTCTTTCCGGAGGAGTTGCCTGGTTTGCCCCCAAAATACGAGGTTGATTTTGGGATGGATTTGCTTCCTGGGATAGCTCCAGTGTCCATTGCTCCCTATCGCATGGCACTTAAGGAGCTTAAGGAGCTAAAGGCTTAATTGTGAGAGTCGTTAGATAGTAGTTTTATAAAGTCAAATGTGTCACCTTAGAGAGCTCCAATTCCACTCGTGAAGAAGAAGGATGGATCGATGAGGCTCTATATTAACTACTACAAATTAAATAAGTTGACTGTGAAGAACAAGTATCCTTTATCGAGGATCGATGACCTTTTTGATTAATTTCAAGGTGCCACGATTTTCTCCAAGATTGATCTAAGGTCGAGGTATTATCAATTAAAAGTGAAAGAAGCACCAATGGGAACATGTATGGGTCGATCACTTAGAGACATAGAAATGGTAGTTGCCACTAGGACTACAATTGTGGTAGGAGAAGACAACCACCGATTGACATCTTCTACGGTTACGTGGCTTGACAAAGCTCCTGGTATTACATGGACTGTAACGCTTAAAATTTTTTAAACCTATCCATGTAAGTTATAACATTGAATCTGTCTTTGTCATTGTGGTTTTATGTTCTGTCGATTATCTAAGGTTAGGGGTTCAAGTCGTGCATTTTGAAAGGCTTCGATTTCTTTTTTTGAACCTCGAACTCTGAGCTTGTGTCTTAAATAGATTTTTTTGCACTTTGATTTCAACGATGAGCCTAGTGGTTCAATGGTCATGTATATGTCTATCTGCCTTCTAGTCGCATGTTCGAATCTCGGTGCGTGCATGTGGGTGCATTTATTTTTTTGCACTTTTCTGTTAAATTGAATTTAAGTCAATTAAATGGTTTCTCCTTCGTTAGTTATGGTTCTCTCTTTTCCTTTTCCTTTTCTTTTTTGTTAGTTGTTTATGGTACCATCAAGGAATTTGTACAAATTTTTAGCTTTTTCTGTTAAATCATTCTGAAATACTGTTACGAAACGACTGTTTGTTCCATTATTGTAACCGAAAGGAGGAATTGTAAGTTTTACTATGAAATTTCTTAATATTGTCTTTTCGTTTGGTTGAGTTGGTTAATTGGGAAAGAATCGTTGAATTCGTTGGTTTAAGTATGAATTTGGTTTCCTTTAGGCATGGATCGCAACGATAGTTCTCCGTAGCACCGTAATTCAAGATTGTGATGCTGTGCTAAGGTAAAATATTCTTAGATGGTTAGACATGAGTTTGTAGTTGTGATTGTTACTTTGTCAAAAGTGGTTGCAATTGTTATTGATTTGGGTTATCGGTTTACAGTTTAGGCTTCGAAATTTGCAGGAACGCTACGTAGCAACTTCATGTAAGGTAGGGTGTCAAAACCCTTTAATTCTCTGTTGTTTTTCTGTATTCTTACCCAAAAATCACCCCTGTTCGAAGCCACACGAGCATGTGATAGACCGTGTGTATACTGTTTTAGGGCACACGAGATGGCCACACGGGCGTGTGTCAGACCGTTTGTGCATACTGTTTTGTGATTCAAGGTACAGGGGACACACGGGCTGGGAACACGATCGTGTGCTAGTGTGTGTATACTATTTTGTGTCACATGGGCTGGGCACATGGTCGTGTGCCAAGCCGTGTGACTATATTGTTTTACAAATTCAGGTACAGTGGTCACATGGGTGATCGCGCTATGGACATCACAGCAATTGTGCAAGCGAATACTTGTCAATGCAAGTATAGTTGATAGGTGTAAGCTATCAGATATCGATCCCACAGAGATGGCTGTCCATGTTTAATTTTGTCGAAGCAAAAGAAGTTAAAATAAAAATAATTGTCAGGAATAATGTCAATGCAATTAAGTCAAAGACTGCATAATAAAAGAGTTAAAACTGTCAGCACAAATATTGTTTAGCTGTAATATTTAATAGAAAATGAAATGAATGTTGAAGATATTTTTTTGATGCAAATTAAGAAAATTTAAGAAGTAAAACAATGATAAGAAGATGGGGGGATCCTTGACTTGATAAGTTGACAAACACTAAATGTGACTACAATATAATTGGTAGATAAATTATCGACACAATCGAGATTAATGAGATCTAACTACTTTCAACTTCCCTTCTTATCAAAAACTCAAAACACTCACATTAACCACACCTTCCAGTGTTGGTAATGCTTTGCATTTGAGAACAAGTGGCCAGAATTCCTTCGTGCCTCAAGCAACTTTCATTGTCTTGCTTGTTAATTTAACTTGTCACTGCACCTTCCAGTGATTGTGACTGCAATCGCACTTCTGTGGTCAGAACAATTAAATCCAAAGATAAACAGTTAAGAAGATTGAGTAGAAATCAAAATAGATCTAACATTAAGAGGTACTTCCATACACAATTAAAGTCATCAGAATTTATCAACGTTTAAGAGGAAATAAAGAACAAGTTGAAGCATTCTATTCCTAGCCTACTAGAACTCTTCCATAACTGCTCCTTTTGCGTCGCACTTAGAACACTCCTCGCCAGAAGTTGATGTTGCCTTCTCATCGTATCAGTTCACCCTCCTAGGGTTTAAGCTTCCATGGCAACTTCCTTAAGAAAAATCAGAAATGGAATTAATTTGTCATGAGCTTGATTCCCCTTTTCTATTCTCTCTCCTAAGTATTTATCCTCACTGGCCAGTACATGTATCCTTCTTTTCCCAGATCTAACTTCCTCACAACTGTACACTCACACAAATCTGGTGTATGCATTAAGTAATTGTAGGTTGTCGTGACATTTCTGGACACAAATTAAGACTTTAATTTGCTGCGACAACTTTGACATTCTCATGTGTTGGTATTTCTGGATATGCTAACACAGAAAAATCCCTGATGAAATCTGGAAGTGCTAATGCGGTGTCATATTTGGGCGCAATTCTGGATCAAACTTGTGGCGACAGCTTTGAACACTTTCCTACTTTGATCTTCTAAGATGAATCCCTATGCTGACATCTTTAGACGCAATACTGATACTAAATATAGCGGCATTAGTAGCATAAGTGGGATAAAATGAAAGAAAATTAGACCACACATCACTGACTTAGAAAATTCAATTACTAACTACAAAATGCTAAAAATGTATGCTAAGCATAATACAAAGGGAACAATTTATACTCTAATTAGGGAGAATTTAATGGTCTTTTCTAGTACTATCACACCCTCAAACTTGAGTTTTTACTTGTCCTCAAGTAAATAAAAGCTAGCAAAGTCATATCAAAATTCTTTTCAAAGCACTCATCATTCTAGCAACTTAAATTCTCTAGGATCCTAATGTATAAATTACATTCATATGATAGAAAATTGAGCCGACAATTTATAAGTATGAATAATCAAAACCTTAACTTCACTAATGCTAGCATCATGCTTTAAATATTAAATTCTCTTAAACAATACAACATTTTTTATGATATACATATACATATATATTTTCTTTTTCTTTTCTTTCTTTCTTTTTTTTTTTATGCGACTGAGAGATATCATTGCATTACTATACCTTTGTTCTTGGGCAGTAATGATGGGGTGCAACAAACCCCAGGAAGTATGTAATTGCATCGACACACACTCTTGCAGTGACAGCCTTGGGCTAGATAATTTTTCTAACACTTGCATTGGAGTGTTCCCCCTTGATAAGTCACAATGTGTAACACTCAAAACTTGAAACCGTCGCCGGTTAGGGTCTCATAGTATTACCATATAATAATAAATCATATTAATCCATTTCATACAAACATTCTAATTTCATTACCTCATCTCTATTACATATAAAGCATTCAATAAGCAAATAATATACTCCAATTTAAAACATACACATCATGTTTTAATGCTTGCCATAATCATGCTTCTCAATTTACCAACTCAATATGTATATACATCATATCCAAAATAAGTTCACATCAAAACAACTATATTTTATCAACCATTCACATGTTTACATTTTCTATAAGACTTTTAAGCGTAATTTAGTCCTAGATACATGCCAAAATAACCAAAAAGTGACCTCACTGACTTGGACTTCGGGAATTCTACTTTGATGCTGAGTTGTAGTCTACTATCAAAATAACCAAAAAGTTTAAGTTACTTTCCGTTGATTGAGTCGATCACTCACCAACTTTCTCCTTTCCTTGATTACTCGTCGTTCTACTCGTTTCTTGATCATGCAAGGGTTTAGCTCAACCAAACTTCCTTCCTCTCCAATGGAGATTTCGGAAACCAAGAAGAAGAAGGGAAATAAAAATAAACAAAATAATCCCTTCCCTTTTTGTTTTTTCATTACTAATAACTAAATTAGTTTTTTACCATTGTACCATTTCTTTTCCATTATAAAAATCACCATAATGCTTACTCATTAAAATCCACTATCTTGTTTATGGTTTATTTATTTATTTATTTCACACTTTGACTATATTCCTCCTTCTTTTCAACCTTTTTATTATAAACAACTCACTTTTCATTTCATTCTATTTAGTCCATCTTTTTCATAAATAGTAAGCTAATTAATTCAATTCATTAAGATAAAATTTTATTTTATCTTATTCCCACAAAATAACATACTTATCTATTAACTCATTAACTCTAATCAGAAATTTAAAACTCTTCGAGCCTTAGTTCCGACATTAGTAATTACGGGTCATTACAATTCTCTCCCCTCCTAATAAATTTTTGTCCTCGAAAATTCTTACCAAAGAAAAGGTGAGGATATTGCGATTTCATCGTTTCTTCAGGCTCCCACGTGGTTTCCTCGACGTTATGACTACGCCAGAGAACCTTCACTAAAGGAACTTGTTTATTACGTAGCTTTTTCACTTCACGAGCTAGAATTTCAACCGGTTCTTCCTCATTAGATAAGTCAGGTTGAATTTCCACTTCTTTCGCTGAAATAATATATGGAAACTATTCTTATAGACGAATTTCACCAATGGTAGGTATTGTTCCCAACCTGACTCAAAGTCAATTACGCGGGCTCTAAGCATATCTTCCAAAACTTGTATGACACGCTCCGATTGTCCATCCATTTGCGGGTGAAAAGTTGTACTGAAATAGAGCTTTGTGCCAAGGGATTCTTGAAGTTGTTTCCAAAACCTCGAAGTAAATCAAGGGTCTCTATTAGATACGATTGAGTTAGGTACACCATGTAATCTGAAGATTTCATAACCATACATTTCTGCTAATTTCTGAAGTGACCAATCCATTCTAATTGAAATGAAATGTGCTGACTTCGTGAATTGATCCAAAATCATCCATATCGCATTTCTTTTACTCGGAGACAAACGTAATCCTGTTACAAAGTCCATAGTAATTTGTTCCCATTTCCATTCAGGGATAGAAATGGGTTGCAATAAACCTGTAAGAACTTGATGCTCTGCTTTCACTTTCTGACACGTAAGACATTTACCCACAAATTTAACGATTTCTCTTTTCATTCCAGGCCACCAATACAATTCCCGTAAGTCACGATACATTTTCGTTCCACCTGGGTGCATAGCAAAAGAGCTATCATGTGCTTCTCGAAGTATTACTTCTTTTAATTCTGTATCTTGCAGAATACAAAGTCAATTCTGAAATCTCAAATAATCAAGCTCATCAACGCAAAAATCCTGGATCAAACCACCTGATATTCTCTCTCTAATCTTCATAAATCTTTCATCATTTAATTGAGCGACTTTATTTTGATTAAACAACACCGGTTTAGCTACAAGTTCAACTAATAAACTACCATCATCCCTTAAACTAAGTCGGACAAACATTGCTCGCAACTCACAGGCTGCCTTTCTACTTAACGCGTCGGCTACAATGTTTGCTTTATCGGGGTGATAATCAATGACACAATCATAATCTTTCAAAAGTTCTACCCAACGTAGTTGTCTCAAATTCAGCTCCTTTTGAGTTAACAAATATTTAAGACTCTTATGGTCTGTGAATAAATGACATTTTTCACC
Source organism: Gossypioides kirkii (assembly GCA_005610355.1). Taxonomy (NCBI): domain Eukaryota; kingdom Viridiplantae; phylum Streptophyta; class Magnoliopsida; order Malvales; family Malvaceae; genus Gossypioides; species Gossypioides kirkii. Next base: position 38,095,194 of record CP032247.1, on the reverse strand, counting down.
GTATAAGTAATGTCTCCAAATATTTAGAGTAAAAATCACAGCGGCAAGCTCCAAATCATGAGTTGGATAATTGCGTTCATGCGTTTTTAGTTGTCATGACGCATATGTAATTACTTTCCCTTCTTACATCAACATATAGCCCAAACCATTTAACGATGCATCACCGTAAATTATAAATTCATTTCCCGATTCAGGTAGTGCTAACACCGGTGCTTCAGTGAACAATCGTTTTAATTCCTCAAAGCTCTCTTGGAATTTCTCACTCCAAATAAATAGTACATTTTTTTGGAGAAGCTTCGTCATCGGCATAACTATTTTTGAAAATTCATTTATGAAACGACGATAATAACCAGCTAAGCCAATAAAATTACGGACTTCTGACACATTCCTTGGCGCTTTCCACTGAACAATCGCTTCAATCTTTTTCAGATCTACTTGAATCCCTTCGGCTAAAATCACATGCCTTAAAAATACCACTTCTGATATCCAAAATTCGCATTTCCTGAGTTTCCCATACAATTGCTTCTCTCGAAGTACTTGCAAAAATATTCGTAAATGTTGCTCATGTTCAATTTTTGATTTTGAATAAATCAAAATATCATCAATAAAGAAAACTACGAATTGATCAAGGTACGGTTGGAAAATACGATTCATTAAATCTAGAAAGCTGCTGGAGCATTCGTCAATCCAAAAGGCATTACTAGAAATTCATAATGTCCATAATGTGTTCGGAAGGTCATTTTTGGAACATCACTATCTTTTACTTTCAACTGATGATATCCTGATCTCAAATCGATCTTAGAAAATACAAAGGATCCCTTAAGTTGATCAAACAGGTCATCGATACATGGAAGAGGATATCGATTCTTAATTGTCAACTTATTTAGCTGACGATAATCTATGCAAAGTCACATTGCCCCGTCTTTCTTTTTAACAAAAAGCACCGGAGCTCCCCAAGGTGATATACTCGACCGTATAAACCCACGCTCTAATAATCTTGCAGTTGTACTTTCAATTCTTTTAATTCTACAGGTGCCATCCGATATGGAGCTATCGACACCGCAGCTGTACCCGAAAACAATTCAATTGCAAATTCCACTTCCCTTGTAGGTGGTAATCCAAGCAATTATTTGAGAAATACATCAGGAAACTCGCTAACCATTCAAATGTTACTCAATTCAACTTTTCCGGTCTCAAAGTTTATGACATAAGCTAAAAAGCTTTGCATCCTCTTTTCATCAACTTTTCTGCTGTAATTGTCGAAATCATTCAAGTAGTTCCACTCGTTCTAACCCCATTCACTTCGATAACCCTTCCATTCAATTCTTAAATTGAAAATTATACTACAACAATCAAAAATTACCCCATGTTCAGTTAACCAATTCATGCCCAAAATAACACCAAAGTCACCAAAGGGCATGATTAACAAATCAATCAGAAACAGTGTGTTTTGAATTTCTAATGGACTGTGCTTGCAAACTCGATCTACTAACACTGTTTGTCCTAAAGGACTTGATACCAACATAGCTACTTTAGAAGTTTTAGAATTCATAAACCCCGACTTAATTATATCAAAATTGACATATGAATGAGAAGAACTAGGATCTATTAAAAGTATATACAGGCATGGAAAATAGTACAAAAATACCTGCTACTACATCGGTAGAATCACCTTCATCTCTCGTTCTAACAACATAGGCATGAGCTGGTGCCCTGGCTTTTGACTGACGAGTAACTATTTCATTTCCCTTTTTAGATCCTCCCCTCACAACTGATTCCCCTCTACTCGATCCTCGACCTCGAATGGCTGAAGTGGCTCTCTGAGTAATATCTAGTACATAACCATCATTCTTCGGACATTCCCGAGCAAAATGTTCTAATGATCCACATTTGAAGTAGCCCTTAGTTAATTTCCAACACCTTCCCCAATGTCGTCTACCACAGTGCTTGCAACTCGGCATCTCAGAGGTCTTATTTAGCCCTCTAACACTCCCCACTGAAATTGCAGGTTGACTTTCCCTCATTCTATTTACCGTTATGGATTTAGCAACTGACTTTCCATAATCTCGAGATTCTTTATTCCTTTTTGTTTTGGAAAAGGAATTAGGATTTCCAAATCGTTTCCTCGTCATTTGAGAAGGTTCCAATTTCTTACTCACTTCCAATGATTGCTCCAACATTTTTGCTCGTTCTGTCAAATCTACAAATTATTTAATTCTCAAAGCCACTAGTTGAGTTATGATTTCATCACGCATACATCGAATAAATCGCTTACAGCTTTCCTCTTCTGTAGGAATCAATTCCTTAGCATAATTGCTAAGTCGCGAATATTCTCGTTCATAATCTACCACAAATAAGTGACCTTGCCTTAGCATTAGAAATTCTTATTTTTTGTCCTCCAAATACAGTTCCCCCAATATATTTCTTCTGAAATTTTGTTTGGAAGAATTTCCAATCAGCTCTCTCCTTGGAAATGTGTCGAGTAGTTATCTGCCACCACGTGTATGCTTCACCTTGAAGTAACGACACTACGCATATGACATTTTCTCGAGGAGTGCATTCAAGTTGTTGTAAAATTCTTATAGTAGATTCCAACCACATTTTCACCGTCGACGGATCCACTCCTTTTAGCCCTACAAACTCGGTAGCATCGGAGCTCATTTTGCCATCATGGTTGGTTCTACAGTAGGTACCACACCAGCTACTTGTTGTAAGCCTTTCGCAATCGTACATAGTATATTCATGTCAGTCTGCCCTTCATTATGGCCTCTATTATCACTAGCTTGCTGTGCGCCATCAGATTGTACACTAGGAGTGAATGATTCAGTTATATCTAACTCTTCCGTAGATTCATCATCCATATTCTCCTGACTCACAATGTCATTGGATTCATTTGACATCCTTTAATTTTAAACAAAACAAATTTCATTAGCATTCAAATCCTGACTCACTTTGACTCAACTTTGGCATGTACCTCTAGACTCTTTATCGAGCCTAATTTAGTTCAAGAATTGGCTAAACTCGAAAGCTCTAATACCATTAATTGTAACACCCAAAACTCAAAATCATCGCCGATTAGGGTTTTAGAGTATTACCATATAATAATAAATCATTAATCCATTTCATACAAACATTCTAATTTCATTACCTCATCTCTATTACATATAAAGCATTCAATAAGCAAATAATATACTCTAATTTAAAACATACACATCATGTTTTAACACTTGCCATAATCATGCTTCTTAATTTACCAACTCAATATGTATGTACATCATATCCAAAATAAGTTCACATCAAAACAACTATATTTTAACAACCATTCACAAGTTTACATTTCCTACAAGACTTTTAAGCGTAATTTAGTCCTAGGTACATGCCAAAATAACCAAAAACTGACCTCACTGACTTGGAGTTCGAGATTTCTACTTTGATGTTGAGTTGTAGTCTACTATCAAAATAATCAAAAAGTTTAAGTTACTTTTCGTTGATTGAGTCGATTACTCACCAACTTTCTCCTTTCCTCGATTACCCGTTGTTCTACTCGTTTCTTGATCATGCAAGGGTTTAGCTTAACCAAAGCTTCCTTCCTTTCCAATGGAGATTTCGGCAACCAAAAGGAAGAAGGGAAATAAAAATAAACAAAATAATCCTTTCCCTTTTTGTTTTTCATTACTAATAACTAAATCAGTTTTTTTTACCATTACACCATTTCTTTTCCATTATAAAAATCACCATAATGCTTACTCATTAAAATCCACTATCTTGTTTATGGTTTTTTTTCACACTTTGACTATATTCCTCCTTCTTTTCAACCCTTTTATTATAAACAACTCACTTTTCATTTCATTCTATTTAGTCCATCTTTTTCATAAATAGTATACTAATGAATTAAATTCATTAAGATAAAATTTTATTTTATCTTATTCCTACAAAATAACATACTTATCTATTAACTCATTAACTCCAATCAAAAAATTTAAAACTCTCCGAGCCTTAGTTCCGACATTATTAATTACGGGTCATTACACAATGCACCCACATTGGAGTGTCTTTTATTAGTAGTTATAACTATATACATAGCTGTATATGGCAAGTTATCCAAGATTCAACTAATGATGCTACTCACTCATTACTGATGCAAATTCAACCATTCATCCAAAAATAAAAGGATACAACATTTAATCATATTCATCCAATTCACACATTAGCATCTCAAATAATTCAAGAATTAAGCATCAAATGAAAAAAATTGTAGTCACATTTTTCATAACTTTGCATACTTTAATTAAACTGAAGGACAAATAATAGCTTAAAAATGTGGGTGCAATTGCATTTCCATTCCATACATATTTCCCCTCAAACTTAAAGTCTGCATTGTCCCAAATGCATAGACAATAATATACAAATATTTATGGAAATGCAACTACAATGAAAATGCATTGACAATTAAAATGTGCAGACAAGTAAAATGCAATGACAACTATATGATATGCAAGAATCTAAACTAAACTAAGTGCAGAAAAGTAAAGACTAACTCAGTGTGTTGCAGCCGAATATGTGGTTGCCTTGGTCTTTTTCTTTTTCTTTGGGCGCTTCTCCTTGCGCTTCTTTTTGTCTTTGTGCTTATATTTCTTTTTCGTTGGTTCAACCGGCGCAGGGAATTGCTCCTCCAGGTTCGGTTGTATACTGGCTTCATCAACTGTAACATCCGAAGGATGAATTTCAGCAAGTGGTGCCAGATAAAGCACAATAGCTAGAGGATTAAAATCCTCGTTGCTGAATGTTACAACCTCGGCCTGACTCACCCCAGATGGCGCCAGGTCATTAGTGGTTGCACCTATGTTATCAGGTGCCATGACAAATTCCTCAGATAAATTTATTGCGACAAATTCTTCCTCTTTCTCGTCTTCCTTTCTTTCTTCTTATTTTTCTTCTTTCTCTTCTTCCTTCTCCTCCACAATACCCACAAAGTCCATGGTATTATGCTCTTCTGCAGTAGCTTCCTTCTCCACCATATTTACCCCTAAACTATTAGAAAACTCATCATCAAATAGGCTAGCGATATTGCGGAAACACTCCTCTGCAGCCCTTGACTGCACATCCTAGTCCTCATCATCAGAAATGTAGACCATGTGCGAAGACTGGACAGATTGAGTCTTCCCTTCTAAAGCAGCGTTCTTAGTTGATAGTGTTAGCTCCCTGATGATAAGGGAAACACTAGGAATTCTAGCAAGAGCTATTTGCTCATGCTGCGTAGCATGCCGACAATTGCTGTATTTCATGCCCTGGTGTAGGCATAGAATAAGTTCTGTGAGTGCTCCATATCTTCCACTATGATGACAAGTTTGATTTGTCGCACACATATCCTATCAGCGAGCTGTCGATTTCTTTCAGTTTCTTCCAAAGTTGAGGATCTTTGGGCGCATGAGGATGCTTGTCCTTCTTCTTTCCTTTGCCTTTTTCCTTCTTTTTCATAGCTTCTTTTACAACAGGGGTTTCTTGTCCCCTCGTCATTCGCTCAACTGAGACGTCATTAATGGGGCCTTTAGTTTCTAAGAACTCTTTCCCCTCACGAGTTACAACACCCTTCATCTACAAAACTGCATGATAAGAGAGGGAAAAGGTAGTATATCTATTTTTTTTCACTACAAACTCTGTAATTTCTTGATGGAGGATTGTACCAACATCTATCTGACGACCATTGATAATGGAGTGGATAAGACACATTCTATCCAAAGTGACTGTAGTGCTGTAAGTGGAGGGTAAAAGACGACAGTTGATGAAATGGAACCAGACTTTGCTCTGGACCATGAGGAAATGGTGATGCATTGTATAATTGCTAGGATTGTTCTCGATCTAGACAACACCATCTATGCACAAACCATTCAGCAACAAGTCTGCACCTTTCTCTATTAGTTGTTCCAAGAAAGCGACATGCTCATCCTCCCCCTCAGGGATGTTATACAGGGCATTTAAATGGTCCGCGCCACACGATACAAGCCCCTCTCAAACAAAGACAAATTCTTACTAGGGACGGAGAATACCCCTCTAGATGGTCACAAAACTTCTTCCATCCCAGACGCGAGATGGTTCTATTGACTTGCTTTCCCAGCGTGAGCATTGGAGATAGCTGGAAGCCTTGCTCTAGGTGGCAATTCCGCATCAACATAGTATCATAAAAGTGGTCTTTGACGGCTTTTGTTACAAACAGGACTGGCTCTTTGGGTGGTAACTGCTCAGCATTACGACCCATCGCCTTAGATAATTACTTGACTTATTTTGAAGCGGTTTTAGATCCTCTAGTTCTAGCCATGGTTATATGAGAGAAATAAAGTGAAATTTGCAAGAAATCTGAAGGTTGAAGAAAAGGAAGGATTGCAGCAACAATGGTGGATGTGAGTGTGAAGACCACCTTCGACACAATGGGGTATTTTATAGAGGATGAAGATGAAGAGGCATGATGATTTCCACTGCAGTGAGTGGACACTGTGTCTGTAACCAATAAATGCAATGACACGAATTGTCCTTTTTTTTGAATAGATCCAACGGTTAGGGAAAAGGGTGAATCAATCGGTGTGATTCTTTCCTGAAATGCTTCAATGAGTCAGTAATTAAATGCGTCGACAAGTTATGTTTCTGTGCGTCAACAAAAAGGGTAACTTTTATTCCTGCAAAGAACTAAAGGAGAGAATTAAATGAAAATATAATACAAAAAGTAAATAGAAAAATTGTAGGGACATATTAACAAAATGTGACCAGGTTAATGGTCTTGTTCTGTTCGTGGTTGTCTAGACTGAGATAGTGCTTCAATCGTTGGCCATTCACCTTGAATTGGTGTCCATCATTTCAATCTTTAATTGTCACCGCACCATGAGGAAATGCTTCGACAACTTCGAAAGGTCATGACCATCCAGATCGTAATTTACTAGGATGCAGTTTTAAGCGTGAATTAAATAAAAGCACTAACTGACCCGCAGAAAATTGTCGTTGCAAAATAATGTTGTCATGCCATTGCTTCCTTTTTCCTTTGTAGATGGAAGCATTTTCGTAAACAATGCATCGAATTTCCTCCAGTTTCGAAATGTCCAACAATCTCTTTTTCCCAGCAGCATCATAATCCAAATTCACTTGTTTAATTGCCCACATGGCCTTATGTTCAAGTTCTACATGTAACTGACAGGATTTACCAAAAACCAATTGATACAGCGACATTCCTAATGGTACTTTGTAAGCTGTGTGAAGTGCCCATAATGCATCATTGAGCTATGAAAACCAATCGCGTTTGGAGGGATTAACCACCTTTTCAAGGATATTCTTGATTTACCAATTGGATACTTCAGTCTGGCCATTTGTTTGCGGATGATATGTGGTTGTCATTTGATGCTTAACACCATAGCATTTTAATGCTATCGCAACTTGATTGCAATTGAAATGAGTTTCTTGATCACTTATTAATGCTCTAGGTGTGCTGAATCTTGTGAGGATATATGTGTGAAAGAACTTCAACACTATCCGAGCATCATCTTTAGAAACAGCTATTGCTTCGACCCACTTTGAAACATAATCAACAACAACTAGAATATAAATATTCCCAAAAGAATTGGGAAATGGTCCCATGAAATCCATACCCCAAACATCAAAAAGCCCAACTTCCATGATAGGTTGTTGCAGCATCTCGTTGCGTCGAGATATTGATCCAGCATGCTGACATTTATCACATTATTGAACAAAATTATGGGCATCTCAAAACAATGTCGGTCAGTAAAATCCTGAATGAAGGACCTTAGCAACAGTCCTAACACCACTAAAATGACCACCATAAGGTGCATCATGGCAATGTGTCAAGATAGAAAGCATTTCCTCTTCAGGGATGCAACGACGAATAATATTTCCGGCGCATACCTTGAACAATTACGGCTCATTCCAATGGTACTTTATAGTATTTCGAAGAAATCTGACCTTTTGGTGACCATTTGCACTTAATGGTAGCTTCCCACAGACCAAATAATTGACGACATCTACATACCATGGAGATGCGTTGACAAAAAAAAGCTTCTTGTTTGGAAATACGTTAACAATTTGTGACGTATTTCCATCTTCACTCCCATATTCCAGACGAGATAAATGGTTTGCTACCTGATTTTTTGATCCTTTTCTATCTTTAATTTCAACTTAAAATTCTTGTAATAACAGAATCCATCTAATCAGCCTGGGTTTGGCATGTTTTTTGGCGAAGAGGTATCTCAATGCAGAGTGATCAGTATAAATTGTAACTTGTTTGCTGACAAGATACGAATGAAACTTGTCAAATGCAAAAACTATTGCTAGCAATTCTTTTTCTATGGTTGTATAATTTACCCGTGCTTCAGTAAGAGTTTTGCTAGCATAATATATTGTATGAAATACCTTGTCCTTGCGTTGTCCAAGCACAGCACCTTCGACATAGTCACTCACATCATACATTACTTCGAACGGTTGTGACCAGTTAGTGCGACGACAATAGGTGCTTGCACTAACTACTGCTTAATATTAATGAATGCTTCCAAACAAGCATCATCGAACATAAACTTTTTATTTTGCTCCAACGGGGAGCAGAGAGGTTTAGCAATTTTGAAGAAATCTCAGATGAATCGTCAATAGAATCCGGCATGGCCTAGAAAACTCCTTATTCCCTTGGCATTGGTAGGTGGGGGTAGCTTTTCAATAATCTCCACCTTTGCTTTATCAACTTCAATTCCCTGACAAGAGATATGATGCCCAGGGATAATGCCTTCAGTTACCATGAAGTGGCATTTTTCCCAATTTAACACCAGATTGGTGTCCTTGCATTGCTTCAACACTTTAGCTAAATTGCCAGCGCATTTATCAAATGTATGATCCTAAACAGAGAAATCATCCATAAATACCTCCAATGAATCCTCAATCATATCAAAATAAATGGCCATCATGCACCTTTGGAATGTGGCTGGTGCATTGCATAAACCAAATGGCATTCTACAGAAAGCAAAGGTACCAAATAGACAAGTAAAAGTTGTTTTGGCTTGGTCTTCCAGCGCGATTGCTATCTGGTTATAGCCAGAATATTTGTTAAGGAAGTAGTAATAAGGCTTACCAGCCAGCCTATCCAGCATCTGATCAATGAATGAAAGTGGGAAATGATCTTTTTTTGTGGTAGCATTCAAACGGTGGTAATCCATGCACACTTACGAACCTGTAGCAATGCGAGTAGGGATTAATTCATTTTTATAATTGCTTACCACCGTAATGCAGCTCTTCTTTGGCACGCATTGGACTAGTCTCACCCATGTACTGTCAGAAATCGTGTAAATAATGCCTGCATCCAACCAGTTTATGATCTCTTTTTTCACTACTTCCTTCATTTTCTCATTTAGTCTATGTTGCTGTTCAATACACTACTTTCCCTCGTCCTCCAACCTGATCTTATGCATGTAGAAAGAGGGACTAATGACTCTGATATTCGCGATACTTCAGGCAATGGCTCACTTGTGCTACTTCAGTATTCCGATTAATTTCTCCTCTTGATTTTTGTCTAGACTTGTGCTGACAATTACTGGTTAAGGTATCGTTGTCAACCAAGGAAAACATATTTTAGATGTATTGATAATGGTTTCAACTCCAAAATTAAGGCTTCTTCAATGGACGGTTTGAAAATAGGGATCGTCCTATTTGTCAGATCCAAAGATTCTATCTGCCAACCATGTCTAAGCTAACAAATATTTACATCAACCTTGTGGTCACAATCAAGTATAAAATTATCTTCAGACGTCATTGCAAATTCTTCTGGCACTACGGAGCTACGTTCGTTAAATTCTACTGCAATTAACTCGTTCAGGACATCAATGTGGTGACATTGCTCTTTACTCCTGTAGTGAGTTGCTTCAAAAACACTGAAGGTAATATGTTCATCGTTACATCACATGATTAGCTCGCCTTTGAAAATGTTTATAAGAGTGTGCCTCGTTGCAAGAAATGGGCATCCTAAAATTATAGGCACTTCCTTATCAGCTTCGCAGTCAAGTATGATGAAATCTACTAAGAACACAAACTTATCTCGACTTGGATGAGAACATCCTTTATTTGTTCTTTAGGTTGCACTAAAGATCTGTCCACAAGTTGTAATGTCACCGCAGTGGGCTTCATGTGACCAATTCCCAATTTTCTAAATGTTAACAAGGGCACAAGGTTGATGCTTGCTCCTAGATCATAAAGAGCTTGTCCTAAATAATGGTTTCCAATGGAACATGGAATTGTAAAACTTCTAAGATCTTTCATCTTGGGTGGCAGTCTATTTGTCAGTACAGCGCTACAACTTTCTGCGACCGCAATTGTCTCGATATCGGATAACTTCTTTTTCTTTGATAAGAGCTTATTCATAAATTTTCCATAGCTGGGAATTTGAACAAGAGCATCAACAAGAGGTACATTGACATTAGGCTGCTGTGGTACACTTAGTTGCGTCGACATTGGCAGTTGCGTCGACAACCTCGTGGTCGAATGGTCGACATAGGTGTGATTACTGGTGGTTCCTCCTCATTTATTTCTACTGTGTCTTCTTCGGATATGACCTTTCCTTGTTGCTTTGGTTCATTTGCGTCTACAGGTGTTGTATTAGAGCTGTTGCTTTGTTCAATAGTTTACTTTCCATTCTGTAGAGTAATGGCCTTGCAATGCTCCTTCCCCTTTTGATTTGGATTCAGATTTGAGACTGGACATTCTGACGGAAGCTCACAACAATACTTATTTCATACATCCGGGGAGTGTGAAAATGTATAATGACCTAAAGAAATTGTATTGGTGGTCAGTTATGAAACGAGAGATTTCGGAGTTTGCGGCTAGATGTCTTATATGTCAGTAAGTGAAAGCAGAACACAGGTGCCATTTGGGTTACTACAGTCGATTTCCATTCCGAAATGGAAGTGGGAACGAGTCACAATGGATTTTATCACAGGACTTTCGGTAACACTGAGAAAGAAAGATTCAATCTGGGTAATTATAGACAGATTGACGAAGTCAACTCATTTCATTCCCATTCGGGTAAATTATCCACTTGAGAGATTGGTCAAGTTATACGTGTCTGAGATTGTACGACTACACGGTGTACCAGCCTCTATCATCTCCAATAAAGATCCCCATTTTACCTTGAGATTTTGGGGTAAGCTATATGGAACCAGACTAAATTTCAGTACTGCATATCATCCGCAAATGGATAATCAGTTAGAGCGAGTGATACAGATTCTTGAAGCTACAGTGTTGTATACTAGTAAGATTTTGCATCACTTGGTCTTATGGCATGTACTAGGATGATATTAACCTTTGATGTTAAACTAAAGATGTTGAAATCTTACTATTTTGAATGTGTAAATGCATGAAGTACAATTTAGATGTTTAGGCTTAAGATGCTTGTAAAGACTTAGAAGTTATGTATGTTGTGTGATGAGTTAATGCATATCTTGTGTTGGATGTGTTTGGGATTTTAAACTTGTGTCTTGGCATAATTCTTGAGATTCTGCATACTTGTTTCGGTAGAACTTATGCATGTATCGGGAAAAGTACAAGGTAGGAGAGAGGTTTTTCTCTGACTTGAGTTGTATCGATAGTTGAGCAACAAGTATCGGTAGTTTTTAGCAATGATGTATCGGTAGTTTGTATGCATATATCAGTAGAAGTTGCAGGATGAGAAATTTTTCTCTTTTGAGTTTTTGGTATCGGTAGATGCATGACTTGTATCGGTAGAAATCATACTTGTATCGGTGGAGCTAGCACAAGTACCGGTAAAAATCTACACAGTTTTCAAATTACTCACTGACTTGACTACTACCGATACTTGACCATCAGGTACTAGTCGAAGTCTTCTAAATTATTGGAAATGTCATTTTTACCCTTGATGAAATTGTGTTATGATTAAATATTGATCTAAAATGTGAGAACTGAATTTCGTATTGAATAAAGATGAAAATATTTGGATATTTTAAAAGATGAATAGTGTTAAATGGATAGAAACACCGAAATCCTAACCGACAACGATGTTCAGGATTTGGGTGTTACAATTATCTTTTTGTTTGGTTGAGTTGGTTAATTGGGAAAGAATCATTGAATTCATTGGTTTAAGTATGAATTTGGTTTCTTTTAGGCGTGGATCGCAATGATAGTTCTCTGTAGCACCGGGATCGTGGTGTGGTGCTAAGGTAAAATCATTCTTAGATGGTTAGAGATGAGTTTGTAGTTGTGATTGTTGCTTTGTCAAAAATGGTTGCAATTGTTGTTGATTTGGGTTATCGGTTTACTGTTTAGGCTTCTAAATTTACAAGAACACTCCATAGCAACTTCACTTAAGGTAGGGTGTTGAAACCCTTTAATTTTTTGCTATTTTTCTGCATTTTTACTCAGAAATGATCCTTGTTCAAAGGCACACGGGCGTGTGTCCAGGCCGTGTTCCATTAAATTAAGTTTCAAGGGACACATGAGCTTGTGTCAAACCATGTGTGTATACAGTTTTAGGGCACACGGGCTAGCCACACGAGCGTGTGTCAGACCGTGTGCGTATACTGTTTTGGGGCACACAAGCTGGCCACACGAGCGTGTGTCAGACCGTGCGTGCATACTATTTTGTGATTTAAGGTACAAGGGACACACAGGCATGTGCTAGATCGTGTGTGTATACTATTTTGTGTCACATGGGCTGGGCACACGACCATGTGAATATACTGTTTTGCAAATTCAAGTATAGTGGTCACACGGGCGTGTGTCGAACCGTGTGCAGTGTGTATTTGTGCGAAATGTCTGTGTACATCGACTGTAAGTTAACCATAGAACTTGTATGACCTAAACTGATCAGTGAAAGTTGTTATGCGTGTTTGCAATTTGATTTTAAGTATGTGACTGATAATTTATGTACAATTAATATTTGATACGTAGATATAAACATGACTGACGTATTGAGTCAGCACTGAAATGTATGCATTGATATCTGTTTTGCATCAGCATGGGTTGGGTTATGTGCTGAAGGAAGTGACTGAACTGTTTCAGTGGTTAAACCACTTGAGAATATTTACTGAATTGGTAGTGACACTGTAAACATTGCAGGATTATAACTGAACTAACAATGACACTGTAAATACTGCAAGATTACAATTGAACTAGCAGTGACATTATATATACTCCAATGTGTCAAACTGACACTCTAAGGTGTGCAGGGTTGGATATTGGTATGTTGGGTTGGACAGAGATGGTGTGTAGGGGTGGGTTTGCATAATTGTGACTGAGTCTATAATTGAGTATGAAACTGGAACTCTTCCTATAACTGTTACCTATATCACTAAATTGTAATGTGATTGCTTGTCTAACTGGGATATACCAATTTGATAATTGGACTGTAATAGTGATATCTATGCTAATGTTTATGAACTCCTGTAATTTATCAATACAACTTGTCCTGACTTAATTATTGGCATTTAGGGTCTTCACAGGCATGACGACCGGTGATCCAGGGACTTGATTATTTCTTAGAATTTCTTAAGACTTTTAGCTATGTTAGCTGGTACTCTTTATTTAAGAACTAACACTAAAAGTGTCGAGCGTTATTCGTATACTGTTACTATGTGCTTGGATTTGGATTTTTACTTATTCTATGGGTATTTGATGGTACTAAAAAGAACATATATTTTCTCCCCATTTATTGGATAATTTGTTCCTATTTAGTTGTCCTTAGTACATATTTTAGCATTTTTTTAGTTTAGTACATTGCATTTTCTAACTCAGTGGACCTTGGCTTAGTTTTCCTTAATTTTGCCATATTTTACTACTAATGTCGCTGCATGAGCACTTCTACAGTGCCCAAAATTGTCGCCGCATGAGCACTTCTAGATTGTACCAAAAACTGTCGCTGCAAGAATATTTATGGAATGCACCCAAGACTGTCATTGCATAAATATTCTTTAAATTGCATCTAGAACAATCGCTGCATAAGTATTCCTTAATTGCACCCAGGAATGTCGCTGCATGATCATGTCTAGAATTATCGCTGCATAAACGTGTCCAGAATTGCGCCCAGGATTATCGCCGCATTTGACAGCTATTTGATAAGAACAAAAATGTGTGAGCTGTCCAATCTAGTATAACCAACTTGTACAACTCAATTTTGGAGCATAAACACCTGTACAATTTGGGCTAAATATAAACACTCACAAGGAAAGAGAAAGGCAGACCAGTGCCTGACGAGAAGCATCAAACAAACGCTATGGAGGCTTGAGACCCCTCGGGAGAATCGACATGAAGGCAAGGCAAACCAGCTCCTGACGAGAAGCATCCTAAGTGCGACGCAAGAGGGAAGTAAGGGAGCAAGTCGAGTAGCCTAGGAATAGTATTCTCCATTTGTTCTTTTACATTTCCTTTCTTAAACACTGGTGATTCATGTTTATTTCAAGTTTGTATGGAAGTACTCTTGATTGTTAGACTAAATGATATCTTATCCAAGCTTGTCTTTATTGTTTAATCTTTGGGCTTAAATGATTTTAGCACGGAAGTATTATTGCAGTACAGTCACTAGAAGGTGCAGTGACAGTTTAAACTAACAAGCAAAACAATGGAAGTTGCTTGAGGATTGAAGGAATTTGGTCCACTTGTTCTTAAGTGTGTTGCATTGCCAACACTAGAAGGTGTGGTTAGTGTGTATACTGAAGTCATAGATCTAATAAAAAAAGTCATGTTTGGTAAGATGTTCATTACACTTCATTGCGTCAACAAATTACCTGTTATTTTTAACCTTGTAAGCCACACTTAGTTTTTTGCTAACTATTCACATTGTGGATCCCATTTTACCTTTATTAGATTTCATCTTTATTTTCACATTATTGCTCCGACAACCATTCTCACAATTTATTGCATTTTATTTATTCAATGCACCAATAATTTTAGACAACAGACACCCATCCTCGTGGGATCGATATTCGATAGATTCACTTTTGTCTATTATACTTGCATCGACAGTGTACACTTGCACATTATTATTGTGACGTTCATAGCGTGATCAAGTTTTGGCATCGTTGCCGAGGATGGCATTTGTTTGATGCCAATTTTTGTCTTTGCCTTTATTCTTTATTATCTAAATTTTATTGTTAGTAAATTGTTTCCTTTTTGTTGTTTACTTTTACATTTGTTTTAGCAAAATATGTCTAGGAACGAGGTGTATAGAACCTCAAGATGTTGGACTAGCATAAGTGATGCTATAGAAAGGGAGCTCGATGCCATAACCGCCCAATTATCTTCTTTGACTAATATGAGTAATTCAATGCAGAATGCTACAGCAATTGCAGAATGGAAATTTGCTATGACAATTTGCGATTACTGTGGAAGCAACCATGAGTCTGAACAATGCAATAAATTTAGAGTGGGAGCAACATCCAAATTTTTGTTGGAAAAATCAAGACCCTAGAAGTATAAACAACGATGTTAGATCCGAGTAAACACTGCCTAATTATGATCAACTCTTGTCAAGGAAAAATACCCAGCAAGACGAAGCATCAAAATTTTCATCAATGGAAAATTTGCTGATACAATATTTTGCCAAGACTGAAGCTGTGCTTCAGAGTCAAGCTAAATCCATACTAGCTCTAGAATATCAATTTGGCCAGATTGTGAGTATAATAAATTTGCGACCACAAGAATCTTTGTCGATTGATATTGAGAATTCGATATCACAAAGACAAGAGCATTGTGAGGGAATCATTCCTAGAAGTAAGACTCAACTAATTGAAGTTGTTACAGATGCTACAGTAAAGGAAGATAATTCAGATCTCGATAATGGAAAGATGTTAGAACAATTTGAAAAGCAAACTGCAATTGAAAAGGTTAAACAAAATATTGCGGAGATAGAATCAGATCATTTTGTCACCACAAATGCTACAGCAAAATAGCCTCAGAAACTTGAAGATATATTGTCAAAGAAGAAAAGATTGGGAGAAGTCGAAGCAACCGCACTTACTGAAGGGTGCACTGCCATGACAATTAAGTTGCTCCAAGAATTTAAGGATCCTAAGAGCTTCTCAATACCTTATTCCATTGGTGATCGGTATATTGGAAAGGCATTATGTGATGGCAACGTAAGCATAATTTTGATGCCTATATCCGTAATTAAGAAGTTACGGAATTGGAAAAAATGCAAGAAAGAGTGGAAATTTTTTTTGGGACCGTGTGGAGAATAAAAGAGTACGAAGCACTTGAAGAAGAAGGAACAAATACTGTGTCTGCACCGATTGAGGAATAAGTGAACACCATTTTCGACACATTAGGATTCCATTGTTAGCGCAATTTTGTACAGTTGTATTGCACCTACCGACTTAATGCTGAAAATGGAAGAAGTTCGTGTGGAGGAAGAAAAAGATGAAGAAATAGATGTCGAGAAAAATTTAGCTGAGAAATTTATCCCCGCACTTGAAATTGTGGGTGCAATAACTAAAGGCTTGGTGCAAAATGGAGCGAGTCAGGCGGAAGCTGTGGATGAAATTAATAAGGACCACATCCTCTGGCAATAATGGTCTACACTAGACCAACAAATGCAGTAGTTGATGATGTCGGAGCAGTCCACAAACTATGTGAAGCTCAAACAAAAGAAAAAGAAAAAGAAGAGAAGAACCTGATGTCGCGATAAATTCGGCTGAGAAATTTGTCATTGCACTTGAACTTGTGGGTGCATCATCTGATGATTTGGTGCCACCTGAAGTGAGTCAAGCGGAGGCTGTGATCAGTAATGAGGATTCCAATCCTCTAGCCATAGTGCTTTATGTTGCACCATTGCTGAAATACACCCAGCTGATGTCACGATCGATGATGCCGGGGCGCAACCTGATGTTGAGGAGAAATCCGCAGATCTGGCCAAGCCAAAGGAAGGAAAGAGGAAGCGCGCCAAAGACAAGAAGCGTCGCAAGGAGGAGCGAAAGTGCAAGAAGAAGAAGACCAATGCAGCCACATCTTTGGCTGCAGGACATTGAGTTAGTTTTTATTTTTAGCACTTAGTTTAGTTTTCATGCATATCATGTAGCTGTAGTATAATTGTCCTTGCATTTTTATTATCACTGCATCTATATTGTCATTGCATTTCCATATATATATTTATTAATGTCAATGCTTTGATGCAAACTTTAAGTTTGAGGGGAATATATATGGGCTGGAAATGCAATTGCACCCACATTTCAAAAATTTTTCCTTTTGAGTTTAATGAAGCATGCATGGTTATTGAAAATGTGTTTGAAATTTTTTTTCATTTGATGCTTAATTTTTGAATTATGTGAACTATTAATGAATGAGTTGGATGAATTTGATTGAATGCTGTATCTTCAATTTTTGGATGAATGATTTAGATTGCATTAGTAATGAATGAATAGTATCATTATTTAGATCTTAAATAAATTTTCCATTAACAGCTGCTTATATATAAGTATAGTTCTGAATAAAAAACACGCCAATGTGGGTGTATTATGAACTATCAAGGGGGAACACTCTAATGCAGGTGTTAGAAAAAGTAATCTAGCCAAAGGCTGTCACTGCAATGGTGTGTGTTGGCGCAATTACATACTTCTTGGGGGTTTGTTGCACCCCATTGTTACTTCCCAATAACAAGGGCATAGTAATGCAACGACATCCTTCAGTCAAAAAAAAAGGAAAAGAAGAAAAAATATATATGTGTATATTATTTTACAATAAATGTTGTTTTGGTAGAATGAATTTAAGATTTAAAGCATTATGCTAGCATTGATGAAATTGTAATTTTAGTTATTCATACCTATAAATTGTCGGCGCGATATTTTGTCATTTAAATGTAATTCATGCATTAGGATTTCAGATGCTTCAAGTTGTTAGAATGATTATTGCTTTGACAAAAATTCTTTTGTAGCCTTGCTAGTTTTTTTTTTACTTTAGGACAAGTAAAAACTCAAGTTTGGGGCTGTGATGGTACTAAAAAGAACATATATTTTCTCCCCATTTATTGGATAATTTGTTCCCATTTAGTTGTCCTTATTACATATTTTAGCATTTTTTTAGTTTAGTACATTGCATTTTCTAACTCAGTGGACTTTGGCTTAGTTTTCCATAATTTTGCCATATTTTACTACTAATGTCACTGCATGGCACTTTTAGATTGCGCCCAAAACTGTCGTCGCATTAGCACTTCTAGATTGCACCAAAAACTATCGCCGTTGGAATATTTTCGGAATGCACCTAAGACTGTCACTGCATAAATATTCTTCAAATTGCATCCAAAACTATCGCTGCATAAGTATTCTTCAATTGCACCCAGAAATGTCACTGCATGAACATGTCCAGAATTGTTGCTGCATAAACATGTCCAGAATTGTGCCCAGGATTGTCGTCGCATCTGACAGCTGTCTAATAAGAACAGAAATGTGTGAGCTGTCCAATATGGTATAACCAACTTGTACAGCTCAATTTTGGAGAATAAACACCTGTACAATTTGGGCTAAATATAAACACTCACAAGGAAAGAGAAAGGGGAGTCTCTTCTTTCTTTAGTATCCCATTTTGCAATATTATCTTCTTCAACCTAGCTTTTGAGCTTTTAGGCTATGGAGGCTTGAGACCCCTCGGGTGAATTGATATGAAGGCAAGGCAGATCAGCTCTTGACGAGGAGCATCCTAAGTGCGACACAAGAGGGAAGTAATGGAGCAAGTCGAGTAGCCTAGGAATAGTATTTTCCATTTGTTCTTTTACATTTCCTTTCTTAAACGCTGGTGATTCATGTTTATTTCAAGTTTGTATGGAAGTACTCTTGATTGTTAGACTAAACGATATCTTATCCAAGCTTGTCTTTACTGTTTAATCTTTGGGTTTAAATGATTTTAGCACTGAAGTGTTATTGCAGTCACAGTCACTGGAAGGTGCATTGACAGTTTAAACTAACAAGCAAGACAACAAAAGTTACTTGGGGATTGAAGGAATTTGGTCCACTTGTTCTTTAAGTGTGTTGCATTGCCAGCATTGAAAGGTGTGGTTAGTGTACATACTAAAGTCATAGATCTAACAGAAATGCCAAGTTTGGTAAGATGTTCATTGCGCCGACAAATTACCTGTTATTTTTAACCTTGTAAGTCACACTTAGTTTTCTGCTAACTATTCACGTTGTGGATCCCATTTTACCTTTATTACATTTTATCTTTATTTTCACATTATTGCTCCGACAACCATTCTCACAATTTATTACATTTTACTTATTCAATGCACCGACAATTTTAGACAATAAACACCCATCCTCGTGGGATCGATATCCGACAGATTCACTTCTGTCTACTATACTTGCATCGACAGTGTACGTTTGCACATTATTGCTGTTACGTTTATAGAGCGATCAATATTATATGAATTAAATGCGTGACATTGTTGCTATGAATCTGTGGTGGACTTTTATTTGTGATGTGATGTTTTAGTCTTGATCGTATCGTCTAGGTCAGGTTTAGGGTGTTACATGGACAAGATAAAAACTCCCCAAATTAGTTTTTTGCATTCACTGAATTCCACTAGATTTAGTAGCCACCTTACATGCACCAAATTTCAAGATTTATTGGGCATTAAAATGCCCCCGATTAACCTCATGATGAATGCTCGGGCGTATTGCTCTATGACCTCCTTCGTTGGATCGTCGAAAAGTTTATCAAAAATTTCGTCCAACCAGTTGATCGATATCCAACCACCTTTGAACCTGTTCGGGACCTTCCCTAACATTGCTATGCAGAGGTCCACTTTACCCGAAACCATCGTTGATCTCGTGATGACTTGACCATCCACCGACAGATCGAGTTGTAACGCTACGTCCTCGAGTGTGATTGTACACTCGCCGCATGGAAGGTGGAAAATGTGTGTTTTGGGCCTCCATCTTTTTACCAACGCACTGATTAGTATAGGATCGAGTTTTTAGCCCCCTTGCATGCAAGATGCATGCAAGAATCTATAGCCTCTTGTAAGTTGCCACGAATTTTAAGGATCGAAGGCTTTCCCATATTATGTATGAGAGCCTCCAACACACGATCATATGCCTATTTATAACATAAAAAATTTATTTCGATTTATCAAAAAAATTTATTTTTAACATAATTAAAAATAATGAAATTTAAATTTTCATCTTATCATTATTGCTTGGGCGATGGAAATATGATTGTCGTCGAAACAAATTAGAGAGGTGGCCATTCTTTAGAAATTAATCCGAACGAATAAAATATGAGATTATTAAAAAATAATCTCTTTAAATAAAATATCGATAAATTTAGAACAAAAAAGTTGATAGTTTGAGAGAGTTAAGAAAAGGATGTGAATGAAAAAATGAAATTTGGGGGTATTTATAGGTTAAAAAAAGTAACCATTGGAATTTTTAAAAATTGTTTACCGTTAGCGCGACAACGTTTAAAAAGTCATTGCTTTTTTACCGTTGGGGGAAAGGACGTCCAACTAGACGAGCTTTCCTGCCACCTGTGTAGAAAGCATGTCCAATTGAATGCCCTTTCCGTTTCTCTCTTTCCTAAAAACAACCTATTTCCCTAATTAAAAGACTAATTAAAAAATAGGCATATAAGCCTAATTTAGCCCTTTCCAAACGGTGGAGTAAAAAAAACAAAGTGAAAGATCACACCATTTTTTGTTTTGTTTTATTCATTTCTTTATTATAATTATATAAAGGTTTAACTTTATTTCCACCTAATTCCATGTTTCTACCGTACACTTAACGTAAGGAAATAGTAATTTGCCATTTTAGGCCTTGGTTAAATGTTATTTAACTCTATTATCAAAACAAAATTAATAGAAATTAACTTTTACGATTTAGTCCTTATATATTAATTAATCACTAAATTGACAGATTATACTTATCCAAAATCTAATTCACTTATACAACAACTCCGTAAATATTTAATAAAAATATTCACGAGCTCGTTTTATGGAGACGAGTCCTCGATATCTTATTTTCCAAAATTACTAACTTTAGGATCCTTTCACTTAATTAACTATCAATTAAACAAAATTACTAGATCAAATTTTAATATATTTCTATACTAGCCTCGAAATATTAAACATTAATATTTACGAACATGGTTTACGAAAATGGCATTTTGGAATCTTAATTTCTGACACCATTGGAAAACCGAATCGTTATAGAGTGTGACACTTACAATGTGAACCTAAATCTATCACATCTTAGTGATATTTTCCTCACTTTTGTATCCTAGAAGATTGATACTTTCACCACTAAATTCACGTTGTGAACTTAGCTTGTAAAACCACAACACAATGGTTTTACAATCAAATGCACTCACACAATTAATGTTCCTTACTTGAACATATTAAGTGCTCTCAATTATATATAATTTTTGAGATTTGCTAACATAAAGAAAACCTATATCAATCCCATTAAACAACAACTAAACGAGCTGAATACAATATAATAATAACAAAACAAGGTAAACAAGGACAATAGATAGCGAAGTTTTCAATGTTCTAATCCAATCCAATTTTCTTGATCTAAGGGAGACTAGACTTAATCTAATCCAATCTTATTCCTTAAACATGTTTTTGAACGTGATATAATCTTTATTGATGAGCTAGATAAAATCTACAATATTATTATAACCCAAAAATCCAATTCGATAATTACCAAGTACCTAAATAAGAAAATATTCCAACCCCTATAATTCTTTAGGAAGTGGGCTCTTCCTCAGACATATCTCAGTCATTTCATATTTTCAACAATTACAATAATCACATCAAAACATGCTAATAAAAAAAAGTTATATTGTGTTTAATTGTAAAGTGAGTTACCACCTATGGTGCAACCATAACACTAACACTTAATAATTATAGTTTTCAACAACTAGTTATTTAAACTTTCTTAGCTTTTTCATGACAAAAGGATATCCTTATATAAGACTCCTAAAAATAAATATTGAACAAATAGTACATTTTATGTTACACTTTATCATATGAATATATGAATCCCCTTCAAATAATTAGTGGTGAACTTAGCTTCAGCCCCTTAAAATGAAAAATTTTTCATTTAAGTTTTTTAAAATTTTAAATTAATAAAAGTAAAATTGCACTTTACCCCTTAAAAATATAAAATTTTGATTTAATTTTTTAAAAATTATAAAGATATAGACTATTAAAATGATAAAATTACATTTTTACTATTGTAAGAAATATAATTTAATTTTGACCCCTAAAATATTTTGTAATTTCTCCCCTACAAATATGAATTTTCAAGAAAAGTAGTACGTATTACAACATATTTTCTATTTTTATGATGATGATGAACTAAATTTTAAATGAGAATAAATGAATAGATTAGAAAATAATTGATTGCTACCTTTCAAAATAATAATAATAATAATTGAGTGCTAATGCATTGTTTTTCTGAATATTTCGACCCAATAAAATTTCACGATATGGTGATGGATCGCATTTAGTTATATGGAAGGCCCACACCGCTATCGAAAACCAAAAATGCTGGTTAGTAAAAGATTTAATATAACATTTGGTACTTGAACTTGACTTCTTTTAATTTAATACTTAAACTTTTTTTTTGGTCCAATTTGGTACTCAAACTTGACACTTTTTCCTAATTTAGTACCTAAACTTAACACTTTTTTTAAGTTGGTACTTAAACTTTTTGGGGTCCAATTTGGTACCTAAACTTGACTCTTTTTCCTAATTTGGTACCTAATTTTTTAATATTAATTCGTTAAGAATGTATGAAAGATTTGTGTGAGGAGATTAACACGATCATTAAGGGGCATGGAACGGAGAGCAGTATCGACAGATTGTGCGCGGATAAGGAGGAACTTGCTAGACTTTACAATGTGGAAGAAACATACTAGGCCCAGCGCTCTCGGGTGAGGTGGCTAAAGGAGGGGGATAGAAATACTCGCTTCTTTCATGTGCGGGCATCCCACAGAAATAAAAAAAATAAGATTGATGGTTTGCTGGACAAAATGGCAGGTGGATTACGGACCAAGAAGGCATGTGCAACGTGGCCAAAGACTACTTTGTGGATCTCTTTAGGATGGTGGGCAGCTCATATGTGGAGAACTTGCTGTCGATTATTCCTTGGTGTGTCACCCAGGATATGAATGACACCCTTATGAAGCCTGTGGAGGACAAGGAAATTGTCGAAGCCTTCAAACAGATGGACCCTAGGAAAGCTCTTGGGTGCGACGGCTTATCTGGCTTGTTTTTCAAGGAGAATTGGGACACTGTCGGTCATGATGTCTTGAGATATTGCAAGCAATTGTTGAAAGGTGAACGTAGCATAAAGGAAATCAATGATACTATCGTGGTGCTTATCCTTAAAGGTGACAACTTGAGGGACATGACTAAATATAGACCTATAAGTTTGTGCCATGTGGTCTACAAGATGGTGGTCAAGGTGTGGGCTAATCATCTCAAAGTGCTCCTTCCTTGCTGCATCTCCCCTAATCAAAGTGTCTTTGTTCCCGGTAGGATGATTCATGACAACTTTATTATTGCTCATGAACTAACCCACTACTTGCTGAGTGCCAAGAATGGCCCCAACAAAGGGTTCATCGCCAAGCTCGACATGAGCAGGGCGTATGACTGGGTGGAGTAGAGCTACCTCGAGAAGATCCTGTTATGTATGGGTTTCAACGCATCTTGGGTAGCAAAGGTAATGGGATGCGTTCGTACAGTGCGCTACATTATCAAGTGTAACTCCAAGCTTTCGAAAACTTTCTACCCCGAATGTGACCTTCAATAGGGAGATCCCATATCACCCTACCTTTTTTTGTTCTGCATGGACCCTCTCTCTCGTTTGTTAATTAATGCTCAACACATATGATTGATGCGTGGGATTCGGGCAAGCCAGAACTGTAATTGAATAAATCACCTTTTCTTCGAGGATGACGCCCTATTGTTCATACGAAACAAGCAAAGGGATGTGGAATATGTTCGAGAGATGCTGACAACCTTCGAAACTGCCTCGGGCCAAAAAATAAACCTAGCGAAGTCCTCTCTATTTTTTAGTGCTAATACCCCGAATAGTCAAAAAGTTCTTTATGGAAACATGCTTGGCATGCAAGTTGTTGAAAAGTTAGACAACTATCTAGGGTTACCTTTGTATGTGGGTAAAAATAAAACTGATGCTTTTCGTTTTTTATTGGACAGGGTTGCAAATAGAATCAAAAGGGGTTCGAAAAGGCTCTTTTCGAGAGGTGGCAAGGAGGTGTTTTCCAAAGCTGTCCTACAATCGTTGTCGACATATCCTCTTTCAATTTTCATGCTTCCAAGGGCCATCATTGATAGCTTGGAGGCCAAAGCGCGGAGTTTCTGGTGGGAGAGTAAAAAGAAAAGGCGGGGACGGGCTATGCTAAGCTGGGACACAGTCTGCACTCCTAAGGGGATGGGGGTCTCGGTTTCAAGGACATGCAACTGTTTAACATTGCTTTAATCGACAGATAGCTTTGGCGACTTGTCAATAGTAAGGAAACGTTATGTTACCACGTGCTTTCCTCGAAATACTTTCCGGATGAGGATCCATTTTGTCCGAAAAGTGTGGATAAACCTTCCTATGTTTAGGTTAGGATGTGTTCGGCTGTTAGGGCTTTAAGGGAGGGTTTTGGATGGCAAGTTGGTGATGGGAGAAGCATTTTTTTTATGTAACCAAAGGTGGGGATTCGAAGGTTTAGATAGTAGCTCCTTATTACAGCCTTCCCTTGTTAATACTACTAGGGTTGTTCGTGATCTCTGGACCCGACATGAATGCAAGTGAGACAAGGCTCGTGTTACTGCTCTCTATGGTGGTGAACTGGCTAGAAGAATTTGTGAGATCCCTCTTCTTTAGAATGGTCTTGAGGATAAAATAGTCTGGTTTCATGATCAACGAGGTGCTTACATCACGAAGTCTGGATACTCGTGGCTTGTGTTGAGGAAGGTGGAGCTTGGTCCTCACAGGCTTTTTTGGCGGCTTATTTGGAAACTCAAACTTCCTCCCAAGCTTAAAGTTTTTTCTTGGAGGATTAGACACAATATTCTCCCGACCAACAGTAAGATTGCTTCCATTAACCCTACCCATAGTAAGCCTTGACCCTGGTGTAATAATGCTACGGAGATGCTCATTCATGCTATCAAAGACTACGATCATGCGAAAGCAATCTTAAGAATCGGGGGGATTGACGAACGCATCCTTTCGTCCTAATGGGATACTAGGATTGATTGGCTCAAGAGCTCAATGAGGCTGGTAGACAAACAAGCCTTTAAAGGACTAGTACGATGCTCTGGAACTCTTGGAATTCTAGAAATAATTTGATTTTTGGGGGTGTTTTGGAAGACCCCAAGGCTGTTTGGGACACAATGAAGAGTTTCGTATCCACAACCTTTACAACGAGCCTATGATTCCTAGAGCTGCCCCTCAAGTTCGATGGCTGAAACCAGCGGGTGGCTTCTTCAAACTTAACTTTGATGCTGCATGGAAAAGCCAGGAGGCAAGGGTGGGTTTTCTCTTACGTGATCACGAGGGATTTGTGCATGGGGGAGGGATGACTTTCAAACTGATGTGGCTAATCCTAAGTGGGCCGAGCCTTTGGCTCTCATGCAAAGCGTCACGTGGGCAAAGGAAAATAATTGGGACAACATTGTTTGTGAGGGCGGCAGTGCGTCAATAATAAATCACTTGAACAGACAGGTTGATGATGTTTCGACAGTTGGACATATGATGTGTCAATGTCAGTCTACTGTTAGAGAGTTTAATTTTTGTTCTGTTAAGTGGTGTCATCGTCTTTGTAATAAGGCAACCAATTGTTTAAGTAAGCTGGCTCTTGATAGAAAATGTTCTTTCTTTTTTAATTTGGATTTTCCTTGTGAAATCCAAAATATTGTTATTCATGATTCTTTTAAAATAATATTTGAGGTTTTATTTTCAAAAAAAAAATCATTAAGAATAGCTCAATACCTATTTTTAACATGAATTTTCTCTAAAACTGACAATATCTTTGTAGCATAGCAAAAAAAATTTCAACACCATTATTTTTTTGCGTAATTTTTATAATATATAATAAATTTAGGTAATAAATTTAATTTAAAAAAAGATTAGGTACCAAATTAGGAAAAAATGTCAAGTTCAGGTATCAAATTAGGTCCTTTAAAAAGTTTAGGTACTAAATTAGGAAAAAATGTCAAGTTCAGGTACCAAATTGAGTCAAAAAAAGTTTAGGTACCAAATCAAAAAAAAATGTCGAGTTCAAGTACCAAATGTTATATTAAGCCTTAGTAAAACCACTAGTTTCACAAATTATGTATTGAAAGTTTTTCAAAGTAAAATAAAAATAAAAATATAATTGAGTATGATAAACTTGAATCATTAATTAATTTAAGGTTAAACTATAAAAATAGTCACTTTTGTTTATCTCATATTACATTTTAGTCACTTATGCTTGAAATGTTACATTTTTGTCACTTATGTTATCATTTTGTTATGAAGTAGTCACTCTACCATTAAACTCCATTACCTCCCTAACGACAGTTCTATATGGCAGTCCAAATGAGTTTTAAATGCCAACTTGGATGTTTAATTACTGGGATGAAAATAAGTTTTTAATTAAATAAATTTAATTTGGATTGCCACATAGGACTACCTTTAGGAAGGTAATGGAGCTTAATGGTAGAGTGACTATTTCGTAACAAAACGATAATGTAAGTAACTAAAACAGAACATTTTAAAAATAAGTGACTAAAATATAATCTAGGCAAACGAAAGTGACTATTTTTATAATTTACCCTTAATTTAATTAAGTCTTCAAAGTTATTATTTTAGAATATTTTTAAGTTTCTTTATATATTCTTGAGTTTTTTAAAATTTTAAAAACACATAAATTTTTTAATTTTTTTTAATTTTTATTGAAAGAAATTAATTTAAACATCTTCAGAGAGGGATTAAAAAATATTTATTCGAATTATTGATGGAACTCAAAACTCGAATTTAATTTTTTTTCATTTAATATTTTTCATTTTTTCGAGCAAAATGTTTTACTCGCCCCTTATGTGACGGATTAAAATAAGAAATAAGGTATTCGGGCTCTGGGTTCTTTTGTCATGGCGATGGAAGTAAATCGGACAAGCAAACAAACAGTAATCGATAAAGAAACACAGAGAGAGAAAGAAGAAGAACAACTGTGGAGCTGGGGAGCAGGAACGGATGGACAGCTGGGCACCCTCAGGCTCCAAGACGAGCACCTTCCTCAACTCCTTAATGTCCCTTCACTATCTTCCGCTTCATCCGTCTCTATGCTCGCATGTGGCGGCGCTCACGTTGTTGCCTTGACCTCTGGTCTGGTACCCTCCTTACAACTTTCTACTTTGCTTTCTTTTACTTTGTTTGACGAAAAACTTTGTTATTGAACTTTGTAGGTGGGAAAGTATTAACATGGGGAAGGGGAAACTCAGGTCAGTTAGGCCATGGAGACATGGATTGCTTGCTATCTCCAAATATTGTAATGTCTTTGGAGAGTTACTGCATCACTCAAGTTTCATCTGGATGGAGCCATTCTGGATTTGTTTCAGGTTCCTTCCATATATATTATATACCTTACCTATATATGAAACCGCTATACTGAAAGTACCCCCATTTTAGATATTTGGGTATGCAGATAAGCTATCTTATAGTTACCATATGTAATTAAATTGATGAGGTTGCTTAGTTTTTCCATTTTAATTTGTGCATTTCTTTTTGGTACAAAGTCAAGTCAGAAATTGGAGTGAGGATTACATCAACAGGGTTTGAACCTTGGTAATTGAGGTTTCAACAAGGGGCCTTGACCATTGCTCCCTTATGCTGTTGACTGTGC
Organism: Gossypioides kirkii; assembly: GCA_005610355.1. Taxonomy (NCBI): domain Eukaryota; kingdom Viridiplantae; phylum Streptophyta; class Magnoliopsida; order Malvales; family Malvaceae; genus Gossypioides; species Gossypioides kirkii. Next base: position 38,067,324 of record CP032247.1, on the reverse strand, counting down.
ACTTAGTTCTAAACCTTCTAATTCTGATTAAGCTTATTGGAGATTAAGAGTTTCATACGGCCACATTAATGCTGTTGAGCATGCTGCTGAACTAATTTTCTAATTACTCGTCAGATGAAGGGTGTGTTTTTACTTGTGGAGATGGTTCGTTTGGCCAACTCGGGCATGGTGATTACAGGTCACATTGCTCTCCTGTTAAAGTATCACTTTTTGTTAATAAGCATGTTGAACAGATAGCTTGCGGCATGCGCCATTCGCTTGTCCTACTGAGAGGTAAATGTGACAATGATTTAGTTGTAGCGTTAGTAGTCTTGAAAGCAACATGAAGAATTTAATTTTCCATATAATTTACTTCTGTATGCCTTAATTTTTTGCACATGTGCTTTTGAGTCTATTTTGTTTATCATTTATCACTACTTCACTTAAGCTGCTGAAAACTCCACGGGTTGAACTAAGTGTTGAAAGATGAACAGCGAAGCTATATTTTTCTCGCAACCTTTTTGCAAATTATGATTTAATTTTTTGAATTTACATTTTTCTAAATGATGATTAATATTGAAGCTTTGTTGGATGTTTTCTGTGACCCTTGGGATGAATTGCAATTTGCGAGCTAAACATTGAATAAGGAATCTCACATGAGAAAAGCATAGTGTTTCTATCTTGGATGCTTGGTGAATATGAAAGAAGACTAGATGAGTACCCTTTGAAGGTTTAGCTTAGTTATTCACATTTACTTAAATCATCAATAACCAAGTTTTGTCTCTGCAGATGGTTCAGGAAATCTACTTTATGGATTTGGATCTGGAAAGCGTGGTCAATTGGGTATTTCAATAGATAGAATCAAGTCTGTCAATGCTCCCGAGATTATCCGTGGATTTGATGATGTTCAAATCATTACCATCACTGCAAATGCAGACCACAGTGCAGCATTATCTGGTGAGTACTCCAAATTAGCTGAATATTTGTAGCATAAAACACTTTGGATCATAAGTATAACCCTTTTAGGTGAATAAATAAAATTTAGCTCCAATCACAAGCTGCTAATTTTAATTTAAACTTCTGAGTAATTCTTAGTTGTTGTGTTTTGTCTGTTGCACCAGCTGATGGAGAATTGTACACTTGGGGAAGAGGGTTTGGTGCCACATCTGATTTTCTTAGTCCTCAACAATCACCTTCATCATCGAAGTTCTCTAAAGTTGCACTTGGTTGGAATCATGCTCTAGTATTATCTGGTACGCATACAAACTTGTTAATCCGTTAAAGACTTGTAGTTTGTTTGAGTTTTTACTCTATCTATTTTCCAGTAACTTAATATTAACTGTTCCCACCCAGGCCACTGCCAGGAGAAAAGGAAAATTCCTAGGCGAATTTTCAGCTTTCCTAGAATTCTACCTGGCAAGATATTGTAAACCGCATGTTTATGACTTCTTTTTCATTTTGTACAGATAATGGAGAAGTTTTTATGCTTGGTGGTAGTCGTCATGGAATGCTAAGCAATCCTGACATAACAACTCTCTCAAAGCATTTATCAGGTGATCCTTAAGGAAAACTAAGACTAGAACTTTGATTTCATGATAAATAAATAAATAAATAAGCAAGAACTTCAATATGCTTTAGTGCAATAGAAGCTTTAGGATTGATGCTTACATATATACATTACAGATGTCTGGTTTCTTAACTATCATGATTGGGAGAAGTTTTTATGCTTGGTGGTAGTCGTCATGGAATGCTAAGCAATCCTGACATAACAACTCTCTCAAAGCATTTATCAGGTGATCCTTAAGGAAAACTAAGACTAGAACTTTGATTTCATGATAAAAAAATAAATAAATAAGCAAGAACTTCAATATGCCTTAGTGCAATAGAAGCTTTACGATTGATGCTTACATATATACATTACAGATGTCTGGTTTCTTAACTATCATGATTGGAAGGGAATTGTGGGGAAAGAAAAACATGAACATCAGATATTTATATATGTATATATGCATATACCAACCATTATGCGATTGTTTATGTTTTGGCTGATATAGATGGAGCTGTTTTGGAGAGAGTCCCAGGTCTTGTTGGGATAAAAGTTGTGGACATTGCAGCTGGAGCTGAGCACTCTGCTATTGTAACAGGCAAAGTCACATTAATCTTTCACTGGTTTGTGCCTGATCATAATGTGTTTATTGATTTTTCTTTCCAATTGGCAGAGGAAGGAGAGATTAAGATATGGGGTTGGGGTGAACATGGGCAGCTTGGTATTGGGAGTACAAGGGATGAAAGCAGCCCTCAAACAGTCAGTTTAGGTGATGAAGTTGAACGCAAAGATGGTACAGTCAGAGTTTACTGTGGGAGTGGATATACGTATGCCATTAGGACATTTTGTTCTTAATGATACATCCTGGTTAACCTCAAAGAGACATTATGCCTTGGCTATGTAAATCAATGGAAGCAAACTTTTCTGGAAGCAGTCTGAAGAACAGTTTAGAGCTGTTTCATCACTCCTGACGGTGTTTTTTCTTAAAAAAAAATAATTTGTGTTCAGTTACACAATATCATGGTTAACCATACCTGCTGATATGTATTCTATCCAATTCGGTACCTTCCTGTTTTGATTTGTATCAATTATCTTGATCTTGTACCACTTGAGGTTGGCACCATCTTGTATTGATAGTTACAAGATTTTATTTTTTGTTTTTTTAAATAGCTATTTAATGTAAAAGGTTTATATCTCTGTTAAACCAACCATGGTATCGAGAGTTATTTTTTTTAGGGACCTGTGAGAAAAGTTTTGTGAGAGTTCTAAGAGAAAAATTGAGAGGTATACTTGTGAGGTTTTGAGGAAAATGAAATTAGGATAAAATAACTCGTCTGTCTTAACCCCACTTATGTTTGATAAAGAGAACTATCAGACATGGGTTTTGAGAATGTAAGCATATATGGAGGGTTGTGATTATTGAGAAGTTGTCGAGAAAGACTACGAAGTGATTTCACTTTTCCAACAATCCAATTATGAACCATATTAAAATGTACAAGGAGAGAACGACTAAGAAGGCTAAGGCAAAGACTTGCTTATATGATGCTTTGGTTTCACCAGCCATATTTATTTTTGGATTAACAAAGGAGGTATGGGACTATATCAAGGTTGAGTATTAAGGAGATGAGAAGATCAAGAGCATAAAGGTGTTGAACTTGATCAGAGAATTCGAGAGGTTACATATGAGTGAAAAAAATTATGTAAAAAATATATTTATAAAAAATTATATTAAAATTAAGTGAGGCTTTTATTAAAATAATAAAGGTAAAAATTTAAAATTCATTTCTTAAGTTGAAGTTTTATTATAGTATTATTTTATTAAAAAACAAAGAAAAGATAAATATTTTTGTATTATTTGTTCCTTTATAAAATAAATATATTTTTATAATTTTCGAGCTGAGTTGGTGTTCAGTGACACTAACTCACTCAAAGAATTACTATAAGTATAGATGAATTTTTGATCTCTTAAAAATTATTCCTATTTTTAAATTTTATTCAAAGTTATGTTTATTATGTCATATTTAAAAAAAAACTTTTGAATATTAAATATAATTTTTAAATTTTATATTTTCATATAAATATTCATATGTATTATATAAAAGTGTATTTATGTGTAAAATATATTATTGAATTTTTATCAAAAGATATTAAATAAACTTGAAAATTAAATATATGAAAAAAATATGATAAGCCAAATTCCATAAAATCTTAAATAAAAATACTTAAATATGGGTTAAATAAGGCACATATGCCATTTTTTTTATTCAGGCTTTTAGGCCGTCTTTTAAGGAAATAGGTCGTTTTTAAAAGAGAGAAAGAAAAAGCTCGTTCAATTGGGCGTGCTTTCCTTTTCTCTCTCCAGAGTTAAGGGTTTTAAATTTATTAGGGTTAAGGTTTTAAATTTATTAAGGTTAGGGTTTTTGGGGTTTAAGGTTTATTTTAGGGTTTATGGTAATCTGAAAGGATTGTCGATTTCCGACTAGGACTTTGACCAAGACTTATTAAGATTAGGGTTTTTAATTTATTAGGGTTAAGGTTTTTATGGTTTAGGGTATATTTTAGGGGTTTTAGTGTTGTTTAAGGCCTTCAATTTTATTGTGTAAAAATCAAGACTTATTTGCAAAGATTTCAAAACATGCTCAAATCACTCTATAGGCCACGTCGAGACGATGCGAAAAACCACATCATGATGTCGCTTGGAGATGTGCCCTCATCCTAACGACAAGATAAATGATGTCTCAACATCGAAGGCTCATCGCAACGTCCTTAAGGGCTCGTCACAATGTCAAGGTGCGGTATTGTAGAAAAAATTGTAGGTTTTGCATATGACACTTTGACACTTAATTACTCATGCCAATTCGAGATTTCATGCCATTTTCCCTATTATAACATGTCATATAGCATCCATAAAACATATAAATCATGCTCAAACACACAAGATCATACATTAACATGCTTCGGCATCAAAATCATCCACCTATGTTAGCTATGCTTACATATTTATCCATAGTCTCACTTTAATTTACTCAACATGCAAAATTTACATATAGGGCAATTTAGAGTGCATAATAGGTACATACCTTGCCATTTGGTCATTTTGAATCTGTCCAAGCCTTTAACACAACATTTAAGTCATTTAAACCACAAATCATCAAAACACATTAATGTTATTCAACCAATAGTCTAAGCATTCATCTAGCATATTGCATGCATCATTCAAGCAACATAAACATCCATAAACAGTTATAAAAGTCCTTAAACAGACCATGGAAAGTCCATTTACAAATCCAAAACAAAAGTGAAGTCTAGTCCCTAAAAATAATCCCACATCCCCATCCCTTATTAATAAAAAAACCATCTCACATGCATAATTAAGAAGCCTTTGCCCTTGGATCACAAGCTTGCCCACTTCACCACTCCACATAAGCTATTTATCTAGAAAAACAGACACAAAAGAGTGTGAGCTTAACCAAGCTCAGTGAGTATTCAAGATGCTACAATAAATCACAAACATAAGAGTTAAAAACAAGCACACTAGACACATTTATCACAAAACATCATCAAATATCATATCATATTGATACACTGGAAACTTCTGAAGATAAAAATGCATATCAAAGGCTCTCATTAGTGTTGGAGATTTTGAGTGGAGAAGATAGATCCTGGGACAATATTGAATTAAACAGTAGACGACGAGGCGCAGATGACGCTTTCCAAAGAGAACTATTTGCCCGACACAAAGTTGCTAGAGGGTTAAGACAAAGGTCCCCCTCGGATACAACGAAGTTTTTGATTTTCCTTTTTATTATCAAAATCATAGAATTCCCTAACTCTCACTCTAATTTTTGAAAATAGGATTGACTGTTATATCTTTGAGAGCACCATAGATCCTCTTTATATGCATTCAATGGACACTTTTTGAAGAGTTACAACCCTTTATTTGATTTCCATTGGACATAATTCTTAGAAAAACATGTCCCATGGAAATCAAATGTAATCATTGAATAAATATTCACTTTTTAATAAGTGCTCATGAATAATTATGAATTTGCAATCTATAAATTCCTAGCAATCCCCCAATAGATTGCTAATTCCAAAAAATAAGTACACAATGATTAAGTATAAAGAAGGTTGTCCGTAGATTGAACCTTCCTTTACTGCAAACTTCTTAAAGTATAAAAAAGAGAATGGTGGCTAGTCGCTTGAACCATCACTCTTAAAGTCAATATCAAAAAAATTCACACATAATCGTAAAGTATTAGAGTAAGAGTTTAATTTGTTTTAGCATCGTTATGACCATGTCCTCATCTGGTTTCTTGAACATGTACGAGAGAAAACCATAAAGAAAATCTCGTTGAAGCGACACCACTTCATGTCCATATAGGTGGATTTCATGACAATTAATGTCCATCCATTAAGAGTAAAACTCATCCTCCTAAAATATAAACACTAAATCTTGGTTCTTAGTGCACGTTGTCATTTGATAACTTGTTATTACCCTTTAATCCTCAAAACTAACTTTTGTCTAGAAAAAGGTAGGGTGTCCATTATCAATGGCGCGATTAGAATGGTTTTAATCCCATCTTGGTGGTGGTAATCTTAACTAAATCCCTTGACAAACCTTTTGTCAATGGATCTGCTAAATTGTCAATTGACTTAACATAGGTAGTAGTTATCACACCGTCCCTAATCAATTGTCTCACATACTCATGTCTCAAACTTATATGTCTAGACTTTCCATTGTACACCTTATTATACGCTCGAGACATGGTGGATTCACTATCACAATACACGAAAATGGCGAACCTATGTTGTGGCCACAACTTTATATCTAGTAAGAGATCTATTAGCCATTCTGCTTCCTTGCCAGTAGCCGCCAAGGCTATAAATTCAACCTCCATAGTTGAATGTGAGATGCAAGTTTGTTTCTTGGAGGCCCAACTTGTATCCAACTTTATATCTTCGAGATGTGGACTTATTGTCACTTAAACTTGTAATCCAACTTGTATCCGAGTAACCTTCTAGTACCGTGGGATAATCACTAAAGAATAATCCCAATTTTTTTGTTTTCTTATAACCAAAAATCCTACAAGTTCCTTTCCAATGATCGGTATTAGGTCAATTTGTAAATCTCGCCAATTTGGACACAACAAATGCGATATCGGGTTTGGTGCAATGCATTGCATACATTAGACTACCAATTGCGCTGGCGTACTCAAGTTGTGCTATAGCCTTGCCATTATTCTCACTTAACTTGAAGTTCGAATCGTATGGAGTGTTCGAATCCTCAATATTTAAGTATTTGAACTTTTCTAATACTTTCTTGATGTAGTGAGATTGGCTTAATGCAAAGTTCCTTTCATCCTTTTTCACCTTTATACCTAGAATTGTATCTACCTCGTTGAGAACCTTCATCTTAAAATTTGAGGCTAGATACTATTTGGTCTCACGAACACCTTCCATATTCGTCCCAAAATCAACAAATCATCTACATAGAGACAAATAATTACACTGTACCTATCGGTGAATTTAGTGTAAATACATTTATCCGCACCATTATGTAAAAAACCATATGATAAAAATAACTGAGTCAAATTTCTCATGTCACTTTTTAGACACTTGTTTTAAACCATATAATGATTCGATAAACTTACACATTCCCAGGAAGCATAGAGCCTTCTGGTTTCTCCATGTAGACTTCTTCTTCGAGATCACCATTCAAAAAAATCGTCTTAACATCCATTTGATGTACATGTAATTTATGGATAGATCCAAGTGCTATAAGAATTAGAATGGAAATCATCCTAGCCACTGGTGCATAGGTGTCAAAATAATCTAGGCCTTCTTTTTCCTAAATCTTTTGGCCACCAACCTAGCCTTAAAGGTTGGAGAACCCCTTGTTGCAGTTTTCTTCCTCTTAAACACTCATTTACACTCGATAGGCTTTGATCTTTGAGGAAGATAAACTAGAATCCAAGTATTATTGGACAATATTAAATCCATTTCATCATTGATCACCTCTTTCCAAAATGTCGTATCCCTAGAAGAAATGGCTTCACCATAGGATTGTGAATCACCATCCACATTAAACATTATGGGGATCTTTCTAATTACGTATGCTCTATTTCCCTCAACAAGGAATGCTAGAGATTGTGAGGAAATGAAATCTGGACCAAATTCCTTTACTTTTCTCACTCTTTGACTTTTCCTTGATTCTGTATCCTTATTGTCATAAAGACTTCTTTTGGTTTGATCACTTGAGATCATTGGCTGATATTCTTTTTCTGAATTCGTTGAATTATCGAAAACGTTATTTTCAATGAGTACAACATCTTTTGTTTTAATTATCGTATTTGACACTAAGTCAAGAACACGATAAGCCTTAAAATGTTGGGCATATCCAATGAATGCACCTTTGACGGCTCTTGATCCTAACTTTATTCTCTGTTGGTCGTGAACTTTATAGTAAGCCAAACACCCCCACACTTTGAAATAATCTATGTTTGGCATTCGACCCTTCCATAACTAATATGGAGATACTTAGAATTTTCTCGATGGTATTCTGTTAAGGATATAACACGCAGTCAATAATGCTTCACCCCATAGATTATATGGAGTTTAAGATTTAACAACATCGACTTAACCATATCCACTAAAGTACGGTTCTTTCTTTTTGCTAAACCATTTTGTTATGGAGTATAAGGCACAGAACACTCATGTACCACAGCTTGTTCCTCGCAAAGCACATTAAATTCATTTGAAAAATATTCACCACCTCTATAACTACTAAACACTTTGATTTTCTTACTTAAAAAATTCTCAACTTCATTTTTAAAACATTTAAACATATCAAAAGCCTCGTATATGCTTTTTATGAGATACACATAAGTACATCTAGAGAAGTCGTCTATAAAAGTGATAAAATATCATTTTCAACCTCTTTTTAGAGTTCCATTTAATTCACAAACATTCGAATGAATTAAATCTAACACTTGTGAATTCCTTTCCCACTTATTAGGAAATGACTTCTTGGTAATTTTTGATTGAATACAATTTTCACATTTATTCACAAACTCATAATTACTTAGATTGATATAACCATTATTTTGCATATATTGTAAAATTTTAAAATTAAAATGTGCTAAACGCGCATGCCACAAAGGAGAAGACTCAACAATATAAGCATAAGAATTAACTTTATTCATATTAATGCTCAACTTGAACATACCCTCGTTACAATATCCTTTTCCTACATATATATCACCCTTAAGCAAGACAAACTTATCAGATTCCAAGATAATCTTGAACCCTTTGTTACACAGAAGACTCGCAGACTTTAAATTCTTTCATGCAACACATTGGTCAAATTCAATTTCTGCCCAGATGTGAAGTTGAGTTCCACTGTCCCTTGATCGAGCACCTTAACCGATTGATAGTTGCCCATAAGCACTTCATGGTTTGCCACTAGTTCATAACTCTTGAATTATTGTTGATTATTACATACATGGACAGTACCTCCAAAGTCAAGCCACCAATTATGAGACTTATCGGTCATGGCTATGTTGAGTTCGGTAATCATACAAATCTCCAAACTCTCGACCACTTCTATAACCATGGCCATTAAGTTCATATCCTCCACCATATTGGCTAGAAGTTGTGGCATCTTTCTTCTTTTTGAGAAGTTTACAATCTTTAATGTAGTGTCCTTTCTTATTGCAATTATAGCAATTGCGAGATTTTTTCTTCTTGTCTTGCAAGTCATTAGTCTCGAATGTGGCCTTTCGCTTACCATTTCGAGAGTTCTTAGACTCTTCACATGGATCACTTTAGAACTTTGGGAAAGATACACTGCATCACATTTTCAAGTTTTCTCTTCAATACGCAAATGCCTAAGCATTTTCTCCACAATGAAGTCATTTTTCATATGCAAAAGTTTCTTCCAATAATTTTTCCAAGACGAGGGCAATTTTGAGATGATAGCCCCGACTCGTGACAATTCGGAATAGCAACTTTCAATTCACGAATCTTGCTTACAAGGACTTGTAGTTCATAGATTTGATCCATGATCGGGATACTATCGAGCATTTTGAATTCAAAATATTTCATCATTAAAAATTTATCGGTACCTTGTCGCTTAGTATTGTATTTCTCTTCAAGAGCTTTCCATATTTCTATCGGAGATTGCATCGACATGTAGAGATCATACAATCGATCAGACAAGGTGTTGAGAATGTGTCCACGACATGTGAAATTGTCTTCCTTGCTCTTCTTCTTGAGTTCGACCACTTTTGTAATTTCCTCTAGATTTGCATTTCGGGTGGGATCCTCCACGGGTTGTAGGTTTGGATCCAGAACGTACGCCACATTCAAGATGGCAAGAAGGAGTAACATCTTGTCCTTCCAACGATTGAAGTTTGAGCCATCAAATTGGTCAAGTTTCACAAACTCTTGGTTCATCACTTTGAATGTGGTGGTAGCCTCCGTCGCCATATTCAAATTAGTTCTCTTTGATTGTTGAAGATTTTGAGTGGAGAAGATAGATCCGTAGATAGTATTGAATTAAACAATAGACTTTGAGGCGCGGATGACGCTTTCCAAAGATAACTATTTGTCCCTATACATAGTTGCTAGAGGTTAAGACAAAGTTCCTTTCGGGATACAATGAAGTTTTTGAATTTCTTTTGATTAGAAAAATCTCGGAATTCCTTAACTCTTACTCTAATTTCTGAAAATAGGATTGATTGTTATATCTTCGTGAGCATCATAGATCCTCTATTTATATGCATTCAATGGACACTTTTTGAAGAGTTACAACCCTTTATTTGATTTCCATTAGACATAATTCTTAGAAAAGCGTGTCCCATGGAAATAAAATGTAACCAATTGAATAAATCATCACTTTTTAATAAGTGCTCATGAATATTTATGAGTTTTCAATCTATAAATTCCCAACAATTAGATACTCGAATCTCCATCACACCATGAGTCAAAAGAGTCTACATGTCCCAAGTATGTGTAGCATGAAGCTAACACTCTCCAACACACCAACATGTCCCATTGAATGGAGCAATGCTCTACATTCCCTTATCCCTCCAAACATGTCCTAATATCAAAGCATAAAAGTGAGTACTTAAATTCTATGACATGCCAACTATATCCAATGTTTCCGAAGGTTCACAAGGCAAATATATTCATGTCACACACACACACATGCAGACATTTTCTGGTTTATGTACACTCACACTTAGCATGTTTATCATAACCAAACTCTAATATCATGTTTACATAATGCACTACAAGTGCTAACACTTCGTTCATTGAACCAGATACACTTTCATATAAGAGGTGTGTGCATAATACCAACTTTTCACAAATCATATTGAGGCATATATTCATCACATATAACCACATCACACACTTAAGCACATCACAACACATGTAATCTTGTTTATGAAATAATCAGAGATCAATTAAGAACACTTACTTCTAGAACTCAGATTAGATGATTTGATACCTAAGCCCCCTTTAACTCACCATACCATTCACCTTAGTAACTTGCTTTAGTGGAAAAGTTCAAGTAAGTTTTTGCTTGCCTTTATCCTTGCTTGAGAATGCTCCCAAATGAGTTGGCACTTTACAAACACATCAAACATAATACAAAGTCATTACAAGCAAACACAATTAAGTCATTCAAAAATCACAGATCAACGTCTCTTAACCTCTATATCGAAAACTTAGCTAGTTTTACCAAAATAGTGATCTCACCACTCAAATCTCATTTCAAAGCCTTAATTTCAATCTTAATCATCCTAAATATCATCTAATCACATATTTAAACCTTAAATTTTTTCCAATTACACGGATCTAATTTTTTTTTCGAAAAATAAAGCTTATTTAATCTCTTAAAAGGGGAAAACATTTGATTTGTTAAAATTACTTGAAGATTTGTTAAATAAAGATTAATAGCCTTTTAATTAAACCAAAATGAGTTAGAAATCACTTTAAAACAAAAGCTTAACTTAACTAGATCCACCATTTTCAAACCAAAAATCAACTTAAAATCAAGTGATCTATTGAGATCTTGATTCAATCGGTTAAAACTTGAATTGAAATGATAACACATTTAGTTTGATCATGAAAAGTTAAAATGTTACCTCAATTTTGCAAAATATACGAGCTATGGAGATAATTTGAGCTAAAACGTGTAAAGAACTATGATGAAATTGAAGGAGAAAAAGTGAGTTTTCTTTAAAATTGAAAGAGAATTATCTATTTGGAAAGCTTGAAAATAGAAAAAGATGAACTAATTTTGAATGAAAAGCATTAATTTGGTGTCTGGAAAAATTTTTGAAATAGGAGTTGAATGGGAAGGAAGAAGAGAATGGATGGTTTAAATAACCAACCAAATTTTAAAATTTGGGCATTTTCCGCTTTAACCACCTACAATTTCCTCCCTTTTCCTATTTGGTCCTTGTTTTTCAATTAAAGCCAATTTCAAAATTATTTTCAAGTTCAATCTCGTTTTTAAAATCCATTTTAACCAAATTAATTACCGAACACCTAATTTTAATTTCTTAACCTAAAATTTTTAATTCTAATTATTTTAATATTTTATTTAGTTATTTCTAATTATTTAATTATCTAACCTAATTACAATTTTTGGTTCACTAACCCTTGATTTACTAACTCGATTATACTAACTTGATTTTTTTGGATGTGACACGCTACCTTATTTCATTATTCTTATTTTGATATCTTCGAATTTTCAAATTTATCCACTTCTACGTCATTACCTTTTAGAAATGATCAATCACAAAAGTGATCTTGTAATCACTTAACGGTTACGAGCTTACATCACGAGGAGTGACCACCTCCCTCGCCGTCCTCACTAAATACGAGGGAATGGAATCAACACTAAAAACAATAAAGGATTGGAAGCTACACTATCGTGTGGTGTTTGAAAATGTAACATGCCAGTTGTAATATAATTGTACAACGGGGCACGGAGTACCCCGAAGGTCGAACCCAACAGAGTCGATGATTGAGAAAATTATAGCAACAAGCATGCAAAACAAGGAGTCCAACTAACTAATTACTAAACACTATAGTACGACAAGACATGAAATTAAGAATAATTACATTAATTTATCAACTAATAAACTATGCAAAGTTACTAAATTAACCAATGAATAACAAACGGTGGTTGATTAATTATGATGTGGTTCACTAACCTTCGAATTAGGGAATTAAATTTCTTAAACTTCTAAAGTGGTTTCGTTTTACCTATCGATCTCAACTATACAAAATTAAACAATTAGTCTGGTTTATCTCTCGATCTCACTGGTTAACTCGAGACTAATGAATGATGCTCATCAAGATTACATCTTGGTCTCACTTGCCTAAATATTTCCTTAGGGGCATCAATCCTAAGTTTTAATTTTATTCAATTTAGTCCAATTTATTTGCAACTTAGTCCCTCAAAAAAATTGTAACAACCTATACTCGGTCGGTTACCCGATCCGAGTTAAAGATGATACAACTATAAAACACTGTCACTATTTAACGATCAGTTACATATAGAAAAAAAATATATAATTTCCATGTTATTTAATCATAACTGAACTTTAATTAGGCTTACGGAACACTTAAAACAAACCGAAACCAATTATGGCTTAAATTGAAACTTCTACAAAAAATTGAATAAAAAGTGTAAATAGGAGTCACATGGTCGTGTGGCCAAAGGCCAACTCGTGTGGCTCCAAGCATGACCTTGTGGCTACTCCACGCGTCCGTTTCCTCAAATTGTGAACAAATTGAAAATAGAATCATACGGCCGTGTCTCCAGGCCATGTAACTCATTATGACCGTGTGAAAATCCTGCACCAAAATCAAACAATTACACAACTGTGTGAGGAGACCGTGTGTGGCATACAATCGTGTGACAACCCGTGTTCCAGGTTGTGTAAACATGAAATAACTTCTAAAATAAGCCAATTCATCAACCATTACTTAGGTACCAAGCCAAGGCATTACCAACCATTTCCACATGTTCAAGTCCACATAATTATACCTAAAACATACCAAATTCATTCATCAATTGTACCTACTCATTTTAACCACAATAACACCATATTACAACCATGAAACAACTAACCATTAATTCATACAATTCATTGGTTCTAACATGCAAAATTTTCAACATTCAAGCCTCCACTTGCTAACACAACAAACACCACTATTAGCTATCAAACTTGATTCATATTAACACATTACTAGAATATAAAATATGCATTAGACAAAGCATACATCAAAATGGCACAAAAGTTCATTTACAATGAAGTACCAAACATATTCACCACTTATAAAATAAGCTACCTATATACATGCCACAAGTAACCACAAATGAAACTTCAAAATCTACCATTTCAAAAGATTGTATGTGTGAGCTCTATCGATCCGATCGTCACATTCAGTTATCCAAAATCTTCAGAACGTAATAATCAAAGTATATAAAATAATTAGTAAGCCCATACAATCCAATTCAATATATTACCATATTCACTTAATAATTAATTGTAATTAGCCATTCTATAATAACTTATTTTTTAGTGGTGTTAGAAATAGTGGTTTCGAGACCACAATTTTGACGTGTTAATACATAAATATTAATTATTGAATATTTATGTGGTCATTAATTTTGTATCAAGATTTGGTTATGAAATTTTATCGCTTAGATAGTTAATTAAGTAAAAAGGACTAAATCATAAAAATTGTAAATGTTAGCTCTTAACGTTAAAAGGTATTAAATAGTCATAGAGTATATTGGTAGTGGATTAATATGGTAATTAGACCATAATGGGTTGTAGTGGATGGTTCTAGTCTTGAATTTTTTTGAATTTGAGTGTAATTATAAAGGGTAAACTAGTAATTTAGTAACTGAGTAATTTATAACAAAACAATTAGAAGAAAAAAACATGGTTATCTTCTTCATTTTTCTTTCTAAAGACGAAAGCCATAGAAACCTTGAAGAAAGCTTCGGTCAAGCTTTTAGTCCCTCGATTTGGTGAGTAAATCTCGCTTGTTTTTAGTAATTTTTATGTTTTTGAGCTCGTATTAGCTAAATCTAGTTAATTCGAGGACTAATTTGTAAAACTATAAATGTTTTAAGTTATGCCATTGATAAGTTTGAGTTATTCTTGAAGTTTTATGTTAGATTATTAAGCTTGGATGCTATGTAGGACTATTTCGTAAAGTGGTTTTATATGATTTTTATGTTTAAGGACTAAAATAAGAAACTAGTAAAATTATGTGTACTTGATTTGAAATAATTTTGAATATGGACTATATAGAAGTCCTTAATGGTTTGGCCAAGCTTGAATTTAAATAAAAATGGTTAATTTGCATGTTTGGAGCTTAAGGACTAAATTGCACAAAAGTGAAATGTTAGGGGTAATTTTGTAAAAATTTCAAAATGACTTAATTGCATAAAATTTGTTTATTTTTCTGTTATAATTAGTTAATTTAATGAAATTATTATTTTAGATCAAGAACGAGTTGATAATCATAGAAAAAAATTATTGAATAACCCTTGTACTTTATCGAGCTGCAATTTAGTCATGTAAGTTCTTCGATTTAATTCTAATACATTTAAATGCATATTAGATGAATTAATTTTCTATGGTTTGGACATTACCATGAAGTTATGTATATGAGAATTGAGTAATGAATCGTTATAGCATTGATTACTGTTAAAATCTCCTGAGCCGATGAACGTAGGATAGAGTACGATTGGCATGCCAATAGGTTATTTTGTGCGCGATAGGAGATTGATCTGAGCAGTGGAGATGATTTCTGTATGTTCTCTATTCATTGGATATGCCGAGGCCCTACATTTTTTGTAGACTATCGTGTTATATTACAGTTTATGTTGGTGTGTTATGGGGGAGGATGATAGCCTACGGGATAAACACTTAGTGCCGAGGTTTGTTATTGATTGGTCTGGCTCATATGAGCATATGGTGTGTTGGATGGTTAATCGTGTACCGTATCCATTTATCATTCATCGAGCTATGTTTTATTGATCTCTGAATGATATTGAAATGTTGAAACTGATTTGTACTATTGGATTGAGCATTACTCACTTGTTGTGAGCTGTGATTGACAGGAAATTTGTACTATTTAATCTTTATACAGTAATACTCTGTAACCCTATTCTGGTGATGGAAATGGGTTATGGGTGTTACATTTAATGGTATCTGACCTACGATTTAGTCGGTTCTTGAATTGAACGTAGTGTGGTTGAAGTCTAGAAATTACATGCCATATAAGCCTGTGATAGTATGTTATTAATTTATCCGATCTAACCCCTATTTCTTGTAGATTTTAAAGATATCGTCTGATTCTGAATGTGATGAAACTAATGAAGTTAATAGTAATATTTCGACCACTGATTCGGGTGCAGGTCATAGTATACTGATTCCACAAATGTCTAAAAATAAAGTTAAAAATAGATTCTTCGATTTAATGGGACAATGGTTTTCTGAGTTTATGAGAAATAATCTAGTGGCTCAACAACCTCCACCCTCTACTGTACCCACTATAGTACCTCCACCCTTTTCGGCAACTGAACCAAGTTGGCATATACTTGTTGATAAACTTAGAAAGTATGGGGCTGAAGAATTTTAGGGTAGAACTAATGATGATCCGTCTAAATCTGAATATTGGTTAGAAAATATTCAACGAGTATGTGATGAAATAGTCTGTTGTCTTGATGATTACCTTAGATGTACTGTATCATTATTGAAAGATGAAGCTTACAGCTGGTGGTCAACGTTAATAGCGGTAGTATCGCAAGATAGCATCGATTGGGAATTTTTCAAAACAGAATTTAAGAAGAAATACATAAGCAAAAGATATTTTGACTGGAAATAGAAAGAATTTTTGGAATTAAAATAGAGAAATAAATTAGTAGCTAAGTATGAGAGAGAGTTTTTGCATCTTAGTAATGCTTGTGAAATTGTGACGACTTAGGAAGAAACGTGTATCCGTTTTGAAGACGAGTTGAATGATGAAATTAAAATGATATTGGTGGAACTGAGATACGTCAGTTTTTTATTTTATCTGATCGGGGCACAGAAGATGGAGGAAATATATAATCACAAGAGGCAAAGAGAAAAGAAGGCCCGAGAATTCCATAAAAGAAATTTTCCTAGATCATTTTTTGCACTACCATTGAAGAAAGAAAAAGAAGATGATAACCGTGTCACTACATCATTCGGATTCTCAAGTAGAAGTAGATTGAGGCAGTCTAATTCAAAATTTCAGAATAGACCTACTGATAGTGTGGCCAGTGTCCGCAATGCTCCAAGATCGCTGTGTGAACACTGTGGTAGACCATATATTGGTGAGTGTAGGGCCAAAATGGGTGCATGCTTTAGATGCGGGCAATTGATCATTTTGCACGTAATTATTCAAAAATGGTCAAAGAAAGTGATGATCCGAGTGAAAAACTCGTGCCTACGCCGCAGAAGAGAAAACGTCTTGGTTAGAGTAGCAATACTGGTGTGAACCGCGGTGGCACTAAAGACACTTATGCTATGGTTTGGATATTACCATGAAGTTATATATATGTGAATTAAGTAAGGAATTGTTATAACATTGATTACCGTTAAAATCTCCTGAGCCAATGAACGTAGGATAGAGTACAATTGGCATGCTAATAGGTTATTTTGCAAGCGATACGAGATTGATTTTAGTTGTGAAGATGATTTCTTTATATTCTCTGTTCACTGGATATGCCAAGGTCCTACATTTGTTGCGGACTATCGTGTTATATTACAATATTTGTTGGTGTGTTACTGGGTTGGATGATAGCCTACAGGCTAGGCACTTAGTGTCGAGGTGTGTTGTCGGTTGGTTTGGCTCATATGAGCAATTGGTGTGCTGGATGGTTAACCATGTACTCGTATCCATTTATTATTAATTGGGCTACATTTTATTGATCTCTAAATGATATTAAAATGTAGAAATTGATTTGTACTATTGGATTCAGCATTACTCACCTGTTGTGAGTTGTGATTGACATGAACTCTGTTCTTTAATCATGTTTTTTGAATGCTATTTGTTGTGAAATATTCCTATTTGTACGGTAATACTTCATAACCTACCGGTGATAGAAACAAGTTATGGGTGTTACACATTCAAAGTATCAACCTTGTCATGACATAATTCAACAATTTCACGTTAATAGATAACAAACATACAAATATTCAGAGTTCGTATTTTACTCACTTTACAAAGACAATTTCATACTAAACATCCTTAATTCTTCCGATGGAACTTTGTAAAAGAACTCAAAACACAAGTCCAGAAATAGATGATGCTCGTCTGAGCTAATCGGATACAGAATTATATGTGTTAGGTTACTCATCTGGGTTAAAGCAGTGATTACACAGAAAAATAGTCTAGCTAGAGCTATATATACATGTAAGGTTACCAGTCTAGGCTAAACCTTTAAAACAAAAAAAATACCAATCCAAGCTAAATATATGTCACATGTATATCTGAGTTCACAAAAATGTTGGAGCTCGGTCCAGAATAGAAATAATTTAGAAACCTTGTGTATGAGAATTTTACTTGGTCCATTGGAATTATCTTAGAATTTAATGATTTCCTCATAGTTCGATTTCCATTTCAATTGTTTATATATAAATAGTTAACAAAATTTAATAAAAATTTTGCAACTACAAAAGATATTATGAACTTATCTAACAAAACAGTTACGAAGACGATGTCGACGACTACTCCACAAATTTAGCTTTTCAACGGTTTGAGCCCGATTGATTTGTTTCTTGATCTTGCATGTAATACAAAGCTTGTCCAAATGCTCTCTATGCTACAATGGTGATTTTTGGTCAAAACAAAGTAAGGAAGAAGATGATATCATTTTGCCTATATGTTTATGTAATAATTTAATTAATTACTAATTTACCCTTAAGAAATCAACTTAATAATTAACAAAACAATGTCCATAACAGTACAATATCTATCTCTTTGGTAAATTTTACTAATTAAGTCCATTGATTCACATTTCCATAGCCATTTAACACCTTTAGCAAGTAGAAACTAACTTTTACAACTTTTATGATTTAGTCCTTTTTACTAAATTAACTATCTAAACGGTAAAATTACCTAACCAAAATTTAATACGACGCAGCAATAATTCTATAAATGTTAAATAAATAATAAAATATTGAATCTTTTGGTCGGAATTGTGGTTCTATAATCATTTTTTCTAATGCTACTAAAAAACAGGATGTTACAAAAACATCAACTTACCCACATCTCCATTAACCAACCCCTTTAGAGTTTTGTTATCCATGCTAAAAACTACGCTAACAATCGCGCGAGAAAAGGAAGTGGCAACCATTAACATAAAGCTTGAGAAAAAGATAAAATTTTGATTTTTTAATATATAAAACTTAAAAGAAAAGTGTAGACGAACATTCAATAGTAAATTGAAGTACAAGAAACATAAAATTTGAAGTTTTAAATAGATTAAAGTAAAATAAATTGAAATATATTAAACTAAAGGTTGAAATGTCATTACAAGCAAAGGAAATGCACTAAAACTGCAAATAAACCATAGCTAGAGTAATAACTAACTTAATTAACATGAAGAAAAGTTGCAGAAAAATGACTCTACAGCTAAGGAAGATGACAATTAAGGACCCCTAAAAAATGGAGAAGAAAACCTAAGAGAACTAAAGAGAAAACTAAGCTAAACTAAAGATAATGTGTGAATCCCTCTCTCCTCAACCAAAAAATTGGCTATTTTAGCAACAATTTCTGACCCCTATTTTGTGACCAAAATGCCCATAAATGGTCCTTCTTTGATTGGTGCTTCAGTTGGACAAACACTTCCCCTGGCATCATTTTTTGTCCCCTTTAAATAGTGATATCGCGATACCTAGTGTTGGATATTATGATATCGTCGTCAGTCTTGAAATGGGGTGCTCCCTTGGTATCGTCGTCGTCGTTAGTCACGATAACCAAAGAGGATGTAGCAATACCACTGAAGGTTATCTTAATATTGGGCCTATTTGGGGTATCGTGATTCCCATTCTTCAATGTCATGATACCCCCTTGTTTAGTGATGTTTTCACACAATTCTTAGCCAACGACGAGTACCTACAACACTCAATCATACATTATAGCCTCCAATGGCACAATTGGTCAATTTGAGTCTCAAAATGGGTAAAAAGACGTATTTTCACTTATTAACTTGGAAATCTAAAATCTACACTAAACTATGAAAAATATGCTAATTTTCCAAAAAGACAATCTCCTTAAGTATAACGGGGAAGTCTAATTTGACATATCAAATTACGACAAATCAAACACTCTCACATTTAAGTCTTTTTTTGTCCTCAAGCAAACACACTAAACATGCAAAAGACAACGTTTGGACTAAATCATACAATTAGGCGACATAGTGGTAAAAATATCAAATTTGTACGAGAATTACCTCACTTGCAACTTAAGAGTGATATTTAGCTAACTCGGGCCTCTTCAACACAAACACAATTAGTTCAATAAGTTAAAGTGCTAACAAATTTAGAGGCAATTTTAATGAATTTATGTACAAGTGTTATCCATCAAAGTGAATTATATGGATAGTTTATATATATGTAAAATTAATTGGTCTGTTCATCTGGATTAATACAAGCAATTCAAGAGTTATTGTGTTAGTGAACTTTTCGGGTCCCAAAGGTCTTCTAGGCTTTTAATGTTTTGAGGATTACGGTGGTTCGGAGTTCAAACAAAAGGTAGCTCAAATCGGTTTCAAGCATTAGAAATGATTAAGCACATGATTCCCATTCACCCTAACTTATTCATAAGCTTGCCTCCTTATTTCTTCATCTCTCACCTACCTTATTTCCATTAATAAAACAAATTCATTTTTTACAATTAATATACTTTATATTATTATCCTCAAATGGTTTTACCACACAAAGCAAAATGGAAACAAATGTTGCTCATTGGTTGTCTAATGTTTAACTAATACTAAGCGGTATTAAGTGGTCAGATCGTAACAT
The DNA here is from genome assembly GCA_005610355.1 of Gossypioides kirkii. Taxonomy (NCBI): domain Eukaryota; kingdom Viridiplantae; phylum Streptophyta; class Magnoliopsida; order Malvales; family Malvaceae; genus Gossypioides; species Gossypioides kirkii. Next base: position 38,046,702 of record CP032247.1, on the reverse strand, counting down.
GAAATGACAGCTTGTATTAGTAGACAACCTAAACATGCCCCTAGTCTAATTGAAAATGAGTAAACTAATTGAAAGACTAATATGTCATCTATCAAGTCCAATTGGGGAAATGCCTTATCTTGAGCATCAGACTAGATGAATCCTAGAAGATAGAGACATAGATGTGAATGAATGGACTAACAGTACATCGGATTGGACCCAAGTAGAATAGATCCTGAATTTGTTTATGGAATTATTCACTTGTGACGTTGATAGTGTGGCAAACCTAAGTCCTGAGTGGATGACAGACTATGTACGCATGACTCGTACACTTCGGTGTAAGTAAAAGTCTGAGTTCGAATAGATAAGGAACTGAAAGATGCTTACGCAACATCATTTATAATAGTCGCATTCATGGTCAGAGATATGGATAAATGATATCCTCTCATTGGCATTAAATGGTTGATGAAAAGTAAATACGGTCATAAGACTTTCGTCATTGTGATGAATGACTTAATTACTATTCGATAGTGATTGACTTTTCATGATGGAAGATGTAATGGTTACCATGAGATAAAATGGGATTATATTGGGAGAACAGATATTATCCCAAATAAGCCAAGGATATCTTATAAGAGTAACACATTTTTGACAATGTCATTGGATGAGCACTGTGTTGAACAGCCGGTATGCCCCGTGGCACAGCGAAATAAAATTTCGGCGCTCAACAACCATGAATCCAAGTACGAGGAATGAATCGAGTTGAAATAGAGTTAAAGATATACTTTTTGATCTGATCCCTTTGCGCAATGTCGATCCCAAGCCACAACAAAACTATCTCGACCTTTACATAGCTCAACCAGTCAAAAAACGAACAATAAAAACTCTCCTTGAACTTTTCAAAGAGAACAAAATAAAAAAAATACTGTCGGACCCTCTTTTTCTTGGTAACATCCACACTATTAGAGATTCAATTCTTTTTCTTTAATATCACATAATAAAAAACTAAATTATTCCTTTTAGAGAAACATATGGAAAGTATTAAAACGTTATATTCTTTCCAAATGAATATTAACTTCCATGTTTTATTATCTTTGACCGAAATTATTGTTATAACTATTTATTTTAATAATTTTGATAAACTATATTCAGTTAATATTTTTATATGAATCAAATTCATAATTAAATTTAACTATGTTCTCTATTTGTGTACAAGTTTGTACATATAATGCATTGAATATTTAACTGTCATATTAATTAAATCACTAATTTAATTCATGTGACAATTAAACACAATACCAACTGTGTTTGGATTCTGTTTGCTTCAACCATAGGGTGTGACCCTGTAGGCTCTTGTAACGTTAGTAGAAATACTAACATTTCTAATATTACAAGCAATGAGTGGCATCTAGCAATGCATCATTGCTACCTAAGTTACAAGAAGTCATGATTCGACATAAAGTTTTTGTGATAAAATTTTCATGTATTTATCTTTTTATCCTTTATATCTAGATCGGACACAAGTTATGAAATGGCCACACTTGTATAGTCCAATCTCATATTATTAATCAGTTCATTTACACACAAAAAAAGAAATTGAAATAACAATAGCAATTTATCATATTAACAAACAAGGTAAAACAAGTAGGGGTGTGTATTCGATCGAGTCGAATCAAATCGAGTCAAAAAATTTCGAGTTAGTCGAGTTGACGAATCCTATTTTAGCAATCAAACTCAATTTGAATTTTTTTTCGAATTGAGCCGAATCAAGTCAAAAAATTTCGAGTCGAGTTAACGAATCTTATTATTTATACTCAATGTTACATTTACATGAACAAATTATTTAACTAGTAGACGAAGTGCTTTTAGATTAATTTTGAGTAAAGGAAAGTAAGACTAACGGGTAAATATTTATCAAAATGACGTAATTTTACTTTTTAACTTAATAGTTTTGACTTTTAACTTTTGAAAAGGTACGCATTTATCAAAAAGACGTAGTTTTGCTTTTTCTTATTTGGATTTTCAGATAACTAGAATTAGGGGTGAACCTTCGGTCGAATCGAGTGAAATTGTTCGAGTTAAATTAGAAAAATTAATAATATTAAATTAAATTATTTTCAATAATGTTAAATTTGAAACCATATATATTTGAATTTTTTAAAGCAAAATAATAAAAAAGATATTTTAGTATGATAAACTTGAATCATTAATCACTTATTTAGATTTCAGAATTATTATTTTATAAAATTTTTAAATTTTTTTATATATATTTTTATTTTTTTAACTTTTTAAAATACAAATTTTAGAATTTTTTATAAATATTTTGAAAATTAAAAATTATTTTCAAAATTTGAAAGTTATTTTGATTTTTTTGTAATTTTTGTTAAGAGAGACCAATTTGTTCATTTTCAAAATTGATAGGGACCAAAAATGTTTTTATACTAATTTGTTATTCGAATTATTCGAATTGTAAAAATTTAACTCGACTCGAACTCGAAATTCGAAATTTCTTATTCAAGTTGACTCAAATAATTTGAATAACTCGATTAACTCAATTCGATTTTTTTTCGATTTTTTCGAATCGAATTGAATTTTGCTCACCCTTGAAAATGAATATGTGATTGCAATCATCTCATGATCGGTCTTTAAGCATACCGGGAGAATGAATATTATCTTAAAGAGATCAACGATATCCTATGAGGGTAACACACTTATGAAAAAGTCATTTGATGAATACTAAGTAGTTGCTTTTGTAATGATAAGTTGTTAGGGTTACGATACTATAGTGGAATAACTTCATGACTAAATTAGTTTATAATTAATAGAAGAAAAGTTAGAACTTAATTATAAATCATTTGAGCTCTAATTACATATGTACAATCGATTTCTTTCCTAGCTCGTTGAAACCAGAAATGAATTGTGTGTGTTTGAATAGAAATGAATAGAAAAAGATAAATTGGAAACATTTAGGAATGATTATGGTTAAGTTTCCAAAATGAAAATGGAAATGGAAACGATTCATTGCAATTCTATTTGGATTACTTAAAATTGATCAAAAGAATTAGTTTATGTTTTTAAGCTGTTTAAAAGCCTGAAAATAAAAATAAATCATTCGATCACAGTGAACATGTTGAATTGTGAAATATTAAACATATTTTATCAAAATTTTACCAAGGTAAAATCTTCAAATTTTTATCAGGGGTTAAAATAGTCAAAATTTTACTAGGGTAAAATAGAGATAAAAAAATTGTTTAATATAGAATATTAAAGTTTATTTTGGGAAATAGAAAAATCAAACCGAGTTGGATCACATTACAGAGTACTGGGTCAAAAGGCTTAGGAAGTACTTGTAACCTTACCTAATGTGTGAGAGACCCAAAACCCCTCATATAACATGAAGGGAGTAACAACCCTAATAGGAAAACTAGGGTGTGCCATCCACCCCACTACTACTTTAAGTAGGAAGTTTTTTTTCTATTTAAAATAAATCACTACAACTCAACAAGGATTCTACATTCTCTTCTTATAAATAGATGACACTGATAGGGCATAAAACAAGGATTTGGAGAGATTGCTACTTTGTCGAAAAATAGAGAGAAATTATTCTCAACTAATAAATATTTTTTTTCAAAATAATAATTCTTTTGGTTTCTATTAAGGAAAAGAGAGTTTTCGTTTTCACCCCAAATAAAAGAGAGAAAACTTTTTCTAATTCTATGTTTCGATTCAATTGGTTCGAGCCCATACTCGAAGCAGTTCATGGTATGAGAATAGCGAAAAAGATCATTTGGTTGAAAGCCAAGAACAATGAATGACACTAAGTCGAAAACACAAGTATGAATCTAGTTAGAGTTTATTGCTATAAATATCACAAATCAGGTCGATTTTTAAAAGTTTTAATTTTATATTGTGCACGAAAACCATTTTCAAACCGGATTTTTCCAATAATTGGTAAGAAGAATCAGATTGTGCTATTTTTATAGTGTAAACCAAGACTAAATCTCTCTCTTCATCTTGTTTGATTGATATTTGATAAGATGTAATATTCTTGTAATTATTCACATGTTTAGGCCAATATATGAGAATGAATGTGATATTATATAATTGTTAAATAATTATTAGCTTTTCAAGGTTGTGGTTCTTAGGAAATAAACCGTGGACTATCATCTTCACGTAAGATTATTATTTTTATATAGAATTCTTGTGAACCAGAAACGGACAAAGGACTCAAATGTAATTTTTCCTTGAAGGAGTCCATGGCGAGAAGATGGAGCGATGGCGGTTGAAGGCAAAAAAATGCCTTATGGTGAAAAACTATATAATTTTTTGGTTTTTCATTTATTTTTTTTAGAAATATAACCATGAAAACCTTGGTTGAAAATTTTATTTTAATTATCCATCTCCTTTTATATATGTTTAGTAATTGTTAAAAATATGATTATAATATATATGTATGAGATGATCCATAGTTGATCGATTAAAGATAAGAAGTGTGATAATGAAAAAATACATGTGTTGTATTGTTCCATTCACTTCTTTAGGTTATTCGATTGATGTGAGAAGTATTGTAATGAGAACGTGCATGTTTAGGATTGGCTCTGGCAAGAAAATACATGGTTTTTAAGTGGTCAAATATGACTCACCTCCCTTTCCTAGGACCCTACCTGGTGCACGGTTCACATTCACTTCTTTAGTTTTTTCACTTAAAAGAAAAATTGTGTAGAATCAAAATTGTTGATTTTATGAATAAATGAATAAGAATATTATAAAATTGACATAACATGTCATCCATAAATGAGATAAGCATGCCATATAGTTTAGGAAAGAATGCTACATGTACTTGTCATGCATATATTAATCATTCATGATTAAAATCGAAAATTAAAAACCATACATGTTTTTAGAATATTGACTGGAAGAAGGTCCTTAAATAAGACCTACGACCTCCATTAATGATCTCTAGTAAAGGCATGGAAAGTGCACTACCCCACAATAGGATTGCTATGAGGATTTCATTAAGGAGATTTCCTAAAAGAAAAAACAATTCTCTTGTGAAAAAATGATAATTTGATCGACCATTGTGGTACACATTATCATACAATATCAAGAAATTCTATTTTCAAAAGAGGACAACTAGACAAAACATGCTACTTGGTGAGATTGTCCCATGATGACTCATTTGTGGTGCATGATGCGATAGGTGTTGAGTTAATGGTTATACACTTAATATCTTCAAGTTAAGTAACTCCTCACGAAGCTCTACTTAAGTTAGAATGATGGTCAAACATTAGACGATTATTAGTATGTGTGAATGCCTAAGGAATTAGGTTCATATACTAATTGGATGGAAATCCATGTTCTTACTAGTTGATCATGATCACCCCATGGTGGGTTAATTTAATGGTTGTGAGAATTATCGTTGCAACAGCTTACAAATGTTTTTCAAGATTTAACGTAATACACATGCACCATGTAACACTCTATACCCGGCCCGATTTTCGAGCCTGAATGCTAGGACGTCACACCATCGTCTCACATCATGCTTACCTCATTTTAGCGTTTTATTACACATGCAACAGTTTCTTTAATTATCTTACTACAGTGTCATATTTTTACAAAATTCATGCATGCTATAAGTCAAAGATAATCAAATTAACATTATAAAATGATCTCGCAAACAAAGGAAGTGTACAGTATGAAATAACATAAAAGTAGACCCATTCCATTTTTTAAAATTCTTCGAGCCCGAAGGCTAAAGAAAAATTGAAAAAAAAGTGATGAAAAGTTTTCTATTTTTATAGCTAATTTTCTGCATTAGGACCATTTAGTAAAATTTCCCAAAATTGTCATGTAGGTATCGATAATTTTGAAGGAGGTATCGATAGTTTCACAAGGGGTATTGATACTAATTGGAACATCGATACCAAACTAGCTTACTGTTTTAAAATTAAAAACTCAATTGTCGTAAAATATCGGTACTTTAATACAGGTATCGATAATTTCCCCTCAAATATCGATACCCATGTTAAAGTATTGACACTGACAAGAAGAACTGACTTCCTACACTTCAAAAATTTCAGAGGTATCATTTTTTTAAAACCCGATTATCGATACCTCTGTTCCAAACCTTAAATATAAATCATATATTAATAACTAAACCATGTAAGGCATTTCCTAAACATCATACATCAATTATCTCATAAAATAGGCATTAAAACGTCACAATTAGTAGTCAAACTACCAAACTTAATAGGCATGCAACAACTAAGACCATAGCAAAAACCGACATAAAAATCCACCATATTTCTTATCACATTACCTTAATTTTCAAAATAAAAATAACTTATAACACCTACTAATAAAAGCTAAAAGGGTCGACTTCACTTGGATCTCTCTCGAGGCCACACCGCTCACACCTACACTAAGTATATGCAATGGTTAAAAAGGAGTGGGTGAGCTTAACAAGCTCAGTGAGTGCCAAGAATAACCACTACGTAAACAATTATATGCATCAACTCAACAAACATATGTCGTATTCATATCTTCTTTCTTGGATTTAGTTACACATTAGTTACATAATTTTCAGCACATTTAAATCACATGCAAACACATTCAGTCGTATATAATCTCATTTAATTACAATTAATGATAATTTGACTCTTGAGATTGTGAAACATAAAGTGAGCTCTATCATCACACATTGGATACGTGGATCTCCAAACACATCAAACACATGACTCATAGAGTCGAAACATATCCCACAAGTAAAACATATAGCTAACACTCTCCAAACACACCACACATACATATCTCGTTGAATAGAGCATAGCTCGCATTCTCATATCTCTCAAAACACTGTCCTTGAGCCTTAGCACCCCACATATATCATAACACAAAGGTGAGTACTCACAATCCTATGGCATGCCAACTATATCCAACGGTCTCATAAGGTCACAAAGACAAAATATCTACATTAATATCACATATTTTCTTACTAATTTTCCGCACATATTCATTGCATATTCACATTATTAGCGCAATATACTCAGTCACAGGACATGAAAACATACTCACATATTTACTGTCACATGGCATGAATATCATACCCTCATTTCACTTTCACAACAGTTGTCATAAACTTATAGCATATATCACAACATCTCACATATATTCACAATATCACAATTTCACAAGCAACATATTTCACATTTAAGCATAGGTGTGAGAACCACTTAGACTCAGAATTTAGAGTAGGGGTTTAGGCTACCTCTAAATACTCTAAATTCTTAAATACACAACGAATCATCTACGAGCAAGGATTCCAAAACACTCACCAAAATGTATGCTTTTCGTAAATAATCCAAAAGCTTAGACAAGTTTTCCCTTGCCCTTATCTCTACTTGTTGAAGGTCCTATCAACTTCGACGCTTCAACAAACATATCACACAAATATACAAGCAAAAATCAGCCTTCTACACATCTCATATAGTCATAAACAATAGCCTAAGCTACATTATTTTAAACTAAAACCTTTAATCTAGAAAAATTTAAATTCTAATTTATTGATCTACACTTAATCTTTTCACACGAAACAAATTTCGTTCATCTACATATTTAAGGTTTTTGGGTATTTTTCTTGGTTTAATGTGTATTTAAGGTTTTAGTGTTATTAAAAATCAAAGGAAATTAGGCGTTGGTGATTAAAAGAGATTGAGAGAGAGTTTAGGAGAGCAAAAGTCAGCCAAAAATGGGGGAGGGTTTTTTTTAAGTGAATAATATGGAGAAAAGGAGGGTTTTTAAGTTAATTTTGGACATTTGGTCAAATTTCCTTATAAAAACTCTTAGTTTTGACTCTTTTACAAATCAGTTCTACTTTCTAAATTTAAGCTATATAAAACTCATTTTCAGAAATTGATTTCATATCCTAATAGCCATTGTCGAAATTACTATCGATTACCAAACTTACAAAATTCTGAAAACATTTAGGCTAAAATTCCTATTTTACCCTCGTAACTTTTAGACCTAATTTTGTGCTGTGACAATTCTCCCCCTCTACAAAAATTTCGTCCTCGAAATTTACCTAAGTTAAACAAATAGAGATATTGGAATCTCATTGCTTCCTCGATTTCCCAAGTAGCCTCTTTTGTTTTATGGTTGCGCCATAGAACCTTAACTAATAGAATCATTTTATTCCAAAAAACCTTCACTTCATGAGCTAGAATCTCTATCAGTTCTGCTTCATAAGTGAGATCAGGTCAAACCTCAATTTGTTCTACCAACATAATATGCGACGGATCTGAACGATACTTCCGAAGCATAGACATATGAAAAACATCGTGTATTCACTCTAACTCTTGTGGAAACTTAAGTTGATAAGCTACTAATCCAATTCTCTCAACAACTTCATACGGTCCAACGTACTTGGACTCAGTTTACCCTTCCTTCCAAATCTCAAAACTTTTTTCCATGGGGACACTTTTAAGAACACCTTATCACCAACTTGAAACTCGACGTCTCGACGTTTTAAGTCCGCATAAGATTTTTGATTATCTGTTGCTGCTTTCAACCTCTCACAAATCAACTTCGCCTTTTCTTTAGTCTCTTGAATTGAATATGGTCCAACGACCTTCTTTTAACTCAATTTCGTCCTACACAAAGGAGTTCTACACTTCCTTCCATACAACGCCTTTATCAATGCGAATACTCGCTTGGTAACTATTGTTGTAAGTCGTAACTGAAAGTAAGCTTTGATCCCAAAGCCTCTTACAAACTCTTCCAAAATCTCGATGTAAAACGTGGATCCCTATCGAAGATGATAGAAATCGGAACTCCATGAAGACATATAATCTTAGCGATGTACAATTCTGCCAACTTCTACAAAGACTAATTGGTAGCACTGCCAAGAAATTTGCACTCTTCGAAAGCTGATCCCTATTACCCACATAAAATCTTTCTTCATCGGGGTTAAGGGAAAACCCGAGACAAAATGACTCTTTCCCACTTCCATTCAAGTATCATGATTGGTTGCAACAAACATGAAGGAAATTGATGTTCAACTTTCACCTTTTGACAAACCAAACACCGAGCTACAAAATCTGTAACATTACGTTTCAACCCAGGCCACCAATAGATCTCTTTAAGTTCTTGATACATTTTACCACTACGGGATGCATAGTGTAAGGCCTACTATGCGTCTCGATAAGAATCACTTGCCTCAACTCTACGTATTATGACACATATAACCTACCTCAAAAATTCAAAATGCCCTCTCTATCAACATCAAAATCTCCCTTAACACCTTCCTCAACTTGATGAATTTTTTTTAATAATTCTTCATCTAACGATTACTTCTCCTTAATTTGTTGAGACAAATTTGGCCTCACTTGAAGTTCAACTAACAACCCATCATCACTAGCTAAACTTAAGCGTGTAAACATAGCTCTCAACTCTTTCATCGATTTCTTACTTAAAACGTCAGCAACAACATTCACCTTACCAGGATAATACTCTATTACACAGTCGTAGTCCTTCAAAAGTTCAATCCAATGCCTTTGCCTTAAATTTAACTCCTTTTGGGTGAGGAGGTACTTAAGGCTCTTGTGATAAGTGTAAATAACACAGTTCTCATGATACAAATAATGGCGCCAAATTTTAAGCGCAAACACCAAAGTTTCCAATTCCAAGTCATGAGTTGCTTAATTTCACTCATGTGTCTTCAACTTCCTTGAAGCATATGCCACAACCTTTCCTTCTTTCATTAACACACAACCCAATCTTGTATATGAAGCATTACTAAAAACTACAAAATCCTTCCCAGGCTCTAGTTGAACCAACACAGGTGCCTTAGTCAACACGGTCTTAAGCTATTCAAAACTCTTCTTTCTTTTATCAGTCCATTCCAGAATTGCCTCAATCTTCTTTGGATCCACTCGAATCCCTTCTACCAAAACCACATGTCCTAAAAACTTCACTTCTTTAAGTCAAAATTCACACTTACTCAACTTTGTGTACAACTGTTTATCTCGTAGAATATATAAAATAACCCTTAGGTGCGTATCATGGTCCTCTTCAGTACGACAATACACCAAAAGTCATCTATAAAGACAACCACAAATTGATCCAAGCACGAATGGTATGCTTGGTTCATCAAATCTAGGAATGCGACGGGGGCATTCGTTAAACCAAATGGCATCACCAAAAACTCATAATGCCCATACCAAGTCCTAAAAGTAGTTTTCAAAACATTATACTCCTTCACCTTTAATTGGTAATACCCAGATCTTAAGTCAATCTTTGAAAACACCGTTGCACCTCGGAACTAATCAAACAAATCATCAATTCGAGGCAAAGGATACTTGTTTTTTATGGTAAACTTATTTAACTGTATATAGTTAATACACATCCTCATGGTACCATCCTTCTTCCTCACAAACAAAACTGGTGCACCCATGGATATATACTCGTTCGAATAAACCCTCTATCAATCAACTATTTCAATTGAAGCTTTAACTCTATGAGCTCTTTTGGTTCCATAAGGTCGGGCGTAGTAGACACCGATGCAGTAGCAGGATAAAGCTGAATTCCAAACTCCACCTCATGTTCCAACTGTAACAACCAGGTTTTTAGTGGTGTCGAAAACAGTGATTTCGAGATCACAACTCTAATGGGTCGAGTCGTAAATTTATTTATTTATCATATTTATGATGTCATTAGCATCACATTAAATTTTAGATAGGGAATTTTAATGTTTAGATAGTGAATTTAGTAGACCAAAGTATTTTAGTGGGTGCATTATGATGTAAAATATTAGGAATCAGTGGGATTAATTAAAGTTAAACAAATGATTAATTAAGCTAATTATGAAAGTCAAAATATTTACAAAATTACCATAGATTTATATATGAAATTAAAAGAAGAAAATAACATTTTCTCATCTTTCTTCTTCCTTTGCACGGCTAAAACAAGAGAAAAGTAGTGTTTTCCATTGATGAACTTTGAGCTTTGATTTGGGTGAGTAAACATTGATCGATTTTAGTAATTTTTATGCTTTTGAGTCCGTCTCAGCTTAATCTAGCTAAACCAAGGACTAATTTGTGAATCTATCAAATGTTATGAAACTTACCATTGTTGACTATGTTTGTTTTTGAAAGTTTTTAATGGATTTGTATGCTTGATGATTAGGTTTGATATTCTTGTAAAGTAATTTTTTTATGAAATTAGGGTTTAGGGACTAAAATGTTAAAATGATGAAATTGGGTGTACTTGGTGTGAAATAAACAAAATGTAGGGACTTGTGTGAAGGCTTGGAACATTTGGCTGTTAAGAGTTTAGAAAGAGAACGGTTATTTTGCATGTTATGCTTAAGGACTAAATTGAATAAAAGTAAAAGGTAAGGGTAAAATCACAATTTTTCCAAAAAAGGACCAAATTGCGTTAAATTATCTGATTGAGTGATTTAATGTGAAAAATTGAATGATTTGTGGATGTAGACTACGATCGCGCCACAGATCACGAAAAAAAATTAGCAGAATAGACCCTAGAGCCTATCCACAATTGCAATCCAGTCCGGTAAGTTCGTAATGTTAAATTCTTACTTGTAATTGCTTATAATTGCCTTTCTATGGATGTTTGATGTTGGAACAACAAATTGATGATGTGTAAGATAGAAACGATAAGAGAAAGATTACCCGGCCTTGTGCCAAAGTTAAATGGTCCGATGACTGAGATCTTGCATTTGTTACGGATTCTCTACGGCAGCGTGAGTCACTATAAAGTGAATAGAATCCAAGAATGGATTACAGGCCCTATGATGGCTGAGATTTTTGCTTGATTACATACTCTCGTCAGCTTAGTGTGAGCAGCATCGTAGGGAACAGATATACCATATCGATGGCAAAGAATAGCATCGTATACTGGTAATAGGCATGACCTTTGGGTCAACAGGGAGAAAAATGAGCATAATGACCTTTGGGTCAACAGGGAGTAAAACGAGCATCATGACCTTTGGGGTCAACAGGGAGAAAAACGAATAACGATCACTAAAGTACAATTCTGTTCTGGCTCAACCGATAACTTCTTATTCGATAAATTGTTAAACCTTGCGAACTTATTAAGCTATAAAGCTTACCAGTGAAATTGTTGTTGTTTTGTAGATTCCATTTTATGACTTGAAGATTGGACCATCTTGAAGACATCACACTATCCCGGGAGCTCATCTGTAGTATTTACATCACTCGGTTATATGGCATGTACTAGGATGAAATGACTTATTCTACTTGTATGGATGAATGAATCTTTTGTTGTGAATTTTTAGTTAAATGTTTCACAAGTTTGTATGTTAGTTCATTGTGATATACACATACTATGTGAGATATATGAAATGTTGAATCTATGTACAATGTATTTCCATGTTAAGTTTTCAAGTTATGAAAGATGAATGGTTGATAACTTGAGTTTAGGCATGATTCCTTGAATTCTATACACTTGTTTCGGTAGAACTCATGCTTGTATCGGTAAAAGTATAGGGTAGGAGAGAAGTTGTTCTCTGACTTGAGTTGTTTCGGTAGTTGTATAATAGGTATCAGTAGTTTAAATGTTTTTTATCGATAGAAGTACAAGGTAGGAGAGAAGTTGTTCTCTGACTTGAGTTGTTTCGGTAGTTGTATAATAGGTATCGGTAGTTTTGTACATTGAGGTATCGGTAGTTTAAATACTTGTATCGGTAGGAGTTACAGTGTAAGACTTCTCAACTCTCTGGAGTTTTTAGTATCAGTAGGAGTATGACTTGTATCGATAGAACTGTCAAGGGTATCGGTAGAAATCTGCATTGTTTCATGAATTGTTTACTAACTTGACAACTACCAATACTTGTCCAACAGGTATCAGTAGAAGTCTCCAAAAATTTTAGAAATGACCTTTTTGCCCTTGTTGAATTGTGATTACAATTAAATGATAATAAATGACGTGTTGAGTGTATTCCTTTTGTAATGTAAGATCAAATGACATAAATTTAAAGATGAATAGTGATTGATGAATAAAGTGACACCGAGACCCTAGCCGACGTCTGTTTCCAAGCTTTAGGTGTTACACCAGCGGCAAACCACATAACTCTTTATGAAACACTTCTGGAAAATTCTTAACGGTTCGGATATCCTAAACTCTCACCTCCTCACTAATTGAATTCATCACATAAGCTAAGTAAGCTTCGCAACCTTTTCCCCGTCATCTTTTCAGTCTTTATGGCTGAAACCACATTGGACAAAAATCCCGATCTTTCACCAATGACAACTATTTCCAAACTATCACTATTACTCAAAGTAATTCGCTTCGTCTTATGCTCAATCAACCAATCTATACCCAAAACTACATCAAAGCCATAAAATGATAGATCCATAATATCAACAAAAAATACGTGCCCTTAAGTCATAAAGGGCATCTACGATAAACTCTATTCACTATCACATTATCCCCAAAGGAACTAATTATAGTCATTCTTAAATCAATAATTTCTATAGGAATTCCTAACTTACAAGCTAAATCACTCAAAATATACGAATATGCAGAACCATAATCAACCAACAAAAATAAGGGAGTAGATTGCGAAGTGAAAGTACCTACAATAACATCAGTTGTGTCTTGATCCTCAAGCACCCTAACAACATAAAACGAGCTAGACCTCCAGACTCAACTTGTGAAGCAACAGTGTGAGAAGTAATTCACTGCCCAATCGATCTCCACTTACCTCTACCACGACCTTGACCCTTAGCTAGCTTAGAAATAGGTATCGAAGTTAGGGTCTACGAAACCTCAACTCGATTTGGACAGTCCCTAAAATAGTTCTCTTTTGACCCACACTTAAAGCAACCACCAGTCAACTTACAAAATTCTCTAGGATACCTATGCTCACAATGCGTACATAGCAGCCATCCAAAACTAGCGGCCGAACCACCAATATTAGCCATAACATTACTTTGCTGCTTAGACTGACTTGGTTGAGACCCACGTCTCGCACCCTTACTAGAACTGTAATTATCACGCCCTCTCTTAGGCGGTCGACCAAAAGCACCATTAGAAGCTCTCTTGCTAGTCTCAACCACCACAGAATGAGCTGGCTCAGCCAAAGTTTCCTCAATTGTAATGGCCTTCTCTACCAACTCATCAAACACATATTTTGGGCCACCAAGTAAACCCAAATTTCACGATAAAGCCAAAATGGAACCTCTTACAACGATCCCTCTCAAAGAAAATCATCTCAAATGCATACTGACTAACTTGTACGAACTCAGCCTCATACTCAGCTACCGACAAACCACCTTGCACAAGATCTATAAATTCCTGTTTGTGAGCTTCCATATACTACTCGCCTATAAACTTCCTCTTAAAAACCTCAAGTAAGTAATTCTAAGTCAAACAATCAGCAGTAGTACCTCTTCTCACTGTATTCCACTAACGGTGCGCCTCACCGTCGAGTAAGGACACAGTGCAACCTAATTTTTCCTTGTCAAAACAAGACATCTGCTCGAGGATCCTTTCAACTCCTTCCAACTAGTACTCAGCTACGGTCAGATCAATCCCTTTCACTCTAGAAAACTCTTTACCACGCAACGCTAGAAGATGTTCAAGCGACAACCCACGATTCACAGGTGTAGCATTGGCAAGTGCAGGTGTAGGAGTAGGGTTAGCACTAGTAATTCGCTGAAACGCTCCTATCATAGCTTCCATCAAAGGGCCTACACCCTCATCAGGTACATTCCTTCCGCAATGCTACACAGGAGGTGTAGAGGATGTATCATACCCTTGAGCATTAGATCCAACATTCACATTCACGCGTCTAGGAGGCATATCGAATATTATCTAACATACACACAATAAAAATAAAAGGTGTGACTAGCAAAGGAAATGATCCAAGTCTTATTCCTGCAAAACAATTTTAGGATTTAAGGCAATGTGTTCCGTTCCTACCCCACATCCATAGCAATCAAATACACATCAACAATTGAACAAGAAATTAACATAATTTAATCATTTGTGTTTGAAACCCTACTACACACAACAATATCCTAGGTCCGAGTGTTTATTGAACCTGGCTTTGATTCCACCAAATGTAACACTCTATACCCGTCTCGCTTGCCGAGCCCAAATACTAGGATGCCACACCATCATCTCATATCAAGCTTACCTCATTTTAGCATTTTATTACACATGCAACTTTTTCTTTAATTATCTTACTATAGTGTTCATATTTTTCCAAAATTCATGCATACTATAAGTCATACATAATCAAATTAACGTTATAACATACTACCATACATCGAGTAATCATCAATCAAAAGATTTTTTTCTTCCCCAATCGGATTCGATTCTTTCATTTATTTTTTCTTACGACACGACAATTTTGATTATCAGAATTTTTTACTAAAGCATCAGTCTACGTTTGATAATTTTGAATCAATTGAAGGGGTAAGCCTATTTATTTCTGGTTCTAAGAGCAGTAGTTCTAGTGGTCGACTTGTTTCTTTCAAACTGTTTCTCATTATTAAGAAAGGGTAACGAAGATAAAATACGAGCTTGTTTTATAGCAATAGTAATTAATCGTTGTTGTTTTAAGGGTCAATCTATTTACTCGCCTAGATAATATTTTTCCTTGTTCACTAATAAATCGACTAATTAAACTCATGTTTCTATAATCAATTTGATCCCCCGATTGGATCGGGGGCAGATGCCTACTAAAAGCTTGGATTTAAGAAAGAGTCGCTTGGATTTATCCATGATTTCTTTATTCCTTATTTCTAAAAAGAATCCTATCCCTATCTCTATTTCTAAAATCCTATTTTGAAAATTCAAATTATAGAATTAATATAATAAATAGGATTTGGTTTGTTTATTTTATTATTATTTGTCATTTAAATATATAATTTAAATATATATAAATTAAAATATATTAATAATATAGAATAATATATTAATAGTATAATAATATATAAAGAAATATATAAAGAAAATATGCATTATATATACTTATACTTAATATATTATATAAAGTATAATGTTAGATTTTCATATTCTTGGGAAGTGGTGACGTACAAGTACTTGATTTGATTTATTTCTTTATCTCCCCGTGAATTGTATGTTTGTAACAATAGGGGCATAATTTCTTCAATTCCAATCGACTGGGCGTATTGTGTCGATTTTTTTGAGTAATATACCTAGAAATACCAGTTGATTTCTTATTAACGTCGTTTCGAGCACAATTGGTACATTCCAAAATAATCGTTACTCAGGCATCTTTACTCTTGGCCATGAACCTCCTTTGAGTTTTTAATTCACCTAACTTTTCTATTTTCTGATCAAAAGCGAAGAAGAAAGGAATAAAAAAAGAAATAAAAGTTGCTAACTCAAAACCAAATCCTGAAAGATTTCTTCGAAATCAATATAGATTTATAGTAATAGTAAATAATAAGAATAAGTAATACAACGACTTCTAACTCTATTTAGAATCAAACCATAATACGGTATTTTCTTTAAGTATCTTGTAGGATATTGTTGTTCCAACCACATTTCTCTTTCCACTCTATTAGTAATTTAATTGGAGCTTGAACGCAAGTTTCTGTGAAGTTGAATCCACTTTTTTCGTTCTACCTTCCTTATTTATTTTATCTAATTCTAAAAAAATAAAAAAATAAAATAAAAAGGGGGGTGAGAGAGTAGTCACAGATATTTGATTGTATCTCAATCTAATCTTTTTCGCCCTGTCCCGCGGCAATAATTAGAATTAAAAAAAAGGGAATGTTAACACATCCAGGAAGAAACAATTGATCTCTCTATCAATAAACCTGCTAAAGAACCGAACCAGAGAGTACTTAGTACTGGTTCTATGAAAAGATATGTTACTCGAATCAACAATTGAAGCATCTGAGGTTGCATTAATCGGGGATACACAATAGAAGGAATAGCTTTTATTTATAAACTTCACCTTCAACAAGCGTAGATTTCTTTTTTGTTTTCAATAGGTTTTTTTCTATTCTGAATAATGTGTCTTTTTCCTAAGACTGAGAGTGGTAAAATAAATAAAAAAGTAAATAAAGTAATATATATATATATATCAAATCGCACCATCTCTGTAATAAGTAAATGCCTTTTTTTCTCCTGAAGTTGTCGGAATTATTCATAATAAGATATTGGCTACAATTGAAAAGGTCTTATCAATAAAATTTCCATTTATTTGAGATCTAGGCATTGGTAGCAATCCATTCTATAACTCTTTTTAATACCTTTCGTGAGAAAATAAAATGATCTCACAAACAAAGGAAGTGTACAGTACAAAATAACATAAAAGTGGACCCATTCCATTTTTTAAAAATTCTTCGAGCCTGGAGGCTAAAGAAAAAGTGATAAAAAAGTGATGAAAAGTTTTCTATTTTTATAGCTAGTTTTCTGCATTAAGACCATTTAGTAAAATTTCTCAAAACTATTATGTAAGTATCGGTAATTTTGAAGGAGGTATCGATAGTTTCACAAGGCGTATCAATACTAATTGGAAAATCGATACCAAACTAGCTTCTTATTTTCGAATTAAAAACCCAACTATCGTAAAACATCGATACTTCAATATAGGTATCGATAATTTCCCCTCAAATATCGATACTCGTGTTAAAGTATCCATACCGACAAGCAAAACTAACTTCCTGCACTTCAAAAATTTTAGATGTATCGTGTTTTTAAAACTCGATTATCGATACCTCTATTCCAGACCTTAAATATACATTATATATCAACAACTAAACAACGTAAGGCATATCCTAAACATCATACATCAATTACCTCATACAATAGACATTAAAACATCACAATTAACAGTCAAACACCTTATTTAAATCCATAAACTACCAAACTTAATAGGCATACCACAACCAAAAACCATAGCAAAAGCCAACAAAAAATCCACCATATATCACATTGCCTTAATTTACCAAATAAAAATAACTTATAACACCTACTAATAAAAAGCTAAAAGGCTGACTTGACTTGGATCTCTCTCAAGACCACACCGCTCACATCGACACTAAGTATCTGCAATGGTTAACAAGGAGTGGGTGAGCTTAACAAGTTCAATGAGTGCCCAAAATAACCACTACGTAAACAACTATCATGAATCAACTCAACAGACATATATCATATTCATATCATCTTTCTTAGATTTACTTACACATTAGTTACATAATTTTCAGCACATTTAAATCACATGCAAACACTCTCAATCATATATAATCTCATTTAATTACAATTAATGATAATATGGCTCTTGAGACTGTGAAACATAAAGTGAGCTCTATCATCACACATTGGATACGCGGATCTCCAAACTCACTAAACACATGACACATAGAGTCAAAACATATCCCAAAAGTGAAGCATATTGCTAACACTCTTCAAACACACCATACATACATATCCTATTGAATGGAGCGTAGCTCACATTCCCTTATCTCTCCAAACACTGTCCCTAGACCTCAGCACCCCACATATATCACAACACAAAGGTGAGTACTCACAATCCTTTGGCATGCCAACTATATCCAATGGTCTCATAAGGTTACAAAGTCAAAACATCCACATTAATATCACATAGTTTCTTACTAATTTTTGACACATATTCACTGTAAATTCACACTATTTGCACAATATACTCAATCACATGGCATGAAGACATACCCACATATTTACTATCACATGGCATGAATATCATACCCTCATTTCACTTTCACAATAGTAATCATAAACTTATAGCATATATCACAACATCTCATGTATGTTCACAATATCACAATTTCACAAGCAACATATTTCACATTTAATCATATGTGTGAGAACCACTTACACTTGAAATTTAAAGTAAGGGTTTAGGCTACCTCTAAATTCTCAAATACACAATGAATCATCTACGAGCAACGATTCCAAAACACTCACCAAAATATACGCTTTTTGTTTATCACCCTAAAGCTTAGAAAAACTTTCCCTTGCCTTTATCTCTACCTGTTAAAGATCCTATCAACTCTGACCCTTCAACAACACATATCACACAAATATACAAACAAAAATCAGTCTTCTACACATCTCATACAGTCATAAACAATAGCCTAAGCTATGTTCTTTTAAACCAAAACCTTTAACCTAGAAAATATTAAATTTTAATATCTCGATCTACACTTAATCTTTTCACGCGAAACGAATTCTGTTTATTTACATATTTATCTAGAACTAATTGCCAACCTTTAAACTTCACAAAACTACACGTTTTAAGATATCAAATATTTTTGACATACAATAGCTATTTACAACGAAAATTCATTAAAACGTTATAAATCTTTAACAAAACTTCAAAGTTTGTTTGGAAACCTTCTAATCATGTTAAAAATAATTGGAAAACACTTTAATATCATGTTTTAATCCACAAACCCGAATTTCACCATTGAAGACCGGATTTTTGGCTTTTATTCAAAACTTGCGTTTTAATGACTAAAAACTTAGTTTAAAGGACTAGATAGCATTTAAAACACATAAAAAGTCAAATGATTACCTTTGCTTGAAGAAAAATAAACTTTGATGCTAATCCAAAAAAACCCACGTTTGGAGAGGATTATGAAGGTTTTTGGGTATTTTTCTTGGTCTAATGAATATTTAAGGTTTTAGGGTTATTAAAAATCAGAAAAAATTTGAAGTGGGTGATTAAAAGAGATTGAGAGAGTATGGGAGAGCAAAAGTCGGCAAAAAATCGGGGAAGGATGTTCTTACGTGAATAATATGGAGAAAAAATGGTTTTTAAGTTGATTTTGGACATTTGGTCAAATTCCCTCATAAACACTCTTAGTTTTCACTCTTTTACAAATTAGTCCTATTTTCAAAATTTAAGTTATATAAAACTTATTTTCAGAAATTGATTTAATATCTTAATAGTCATTGTCGAAAATACTATCGGTTACCAAACTTACAAAATTCCAAACATATTTGGGCTAAAATTCCTATTTTACCCTCAAAACTTCTAGGCCCGATTTTGAGGTGTGACACATCATCTTAATGCATATCGTAATGTTGCAAAATTTTTCAAACATTTGATAAATGAATATTTTATTTTCAATTTGAAAATGGCACCTACTCCCTTGTTGAACATACTCACTAAAAACAAACTGAACCGAAATAACTATAAGGAATGAAAAAGGAACTTGATAATGTCCTGAGCTGTGCGAAACTTAAAACAGTTCTTGATACTAAGTGCCCTCCGACCACTCAAGTTGAAGCTAGAAAATGCTGGGAAGAGTCTGATGAGATAGCTCGTTGCTATATGTTGGCAAGCATGACTAGCACTCTGTATAAGCAAATGGAGAGTTGTAAGACTGCTAAAGCAATTCTAGATAATCTAGAAGGCATGCTCGGGGGCGAAGCTACCTTGGCTTAATAATCTGTCATAACTAGGATGAATGCTCAGCAAAAGCTCGGCACTCCGATCACATACCATATGATAAATCTTATGGGCTACTTTGTCAAAGTCAAAGATAATGAGGTCAATTTGGACCAGAACACCCAAATAGATATGGTGTTCAAAAGTCTATCCAAGGATTTTGTTGGTTTTCGGGTCGTTTATAACCTTGGGAACAAGAATCTGAAGCTTACACAACTTATGAAGGAACTACAATCCTATGAGTTGATGTTGAATAGCAGTCAGTTGGTCCGAAGAGTAGAAGAAAATATTGTCGTCGCTTCTTCCTGAAAAGGGAAGGGAAATGCACTAAAAAAGGCAAAAGGCTAAAGTCTTTGGGCCACTATAAGTGGAATGGAAGAGAACCATGAAGCCTAAAGACTTATATAAGTCTAAATGCTTCTTCTACAGTAAAAAAGGGCACCTCAAGGCAAATTGTAGAGAGTGAAAGGAATACCTAACCACCAAAGGCAAATGTTTGGAACTCTTTATGATAGAAACTTGTTTAGTAAAGGATTCAATAGACCACTAGGTCATTGATTCGGGAGCCACTAATCATGTTTGTGTTTCTCTATAGAGGTTCAATGAGATGAAAGATCTTAGAGACAAGAGCTTATTGGACAAGTATGACAATTGAAATAGTGGGAGATGTATACCTTTATTTTGTTAATTTTAGGAAGATTGTTTTAAGAGACATTTTCTATGTACTGAGTTTCAAAAGAAACTTAATTTTTATTGCATGTTTATATAAAGATGATTTAACCGTGAATTTCAATAATGAAATTGCAATATTTAAAAATCACAATCTTATCTTTAATGGATAGATGTCAAATAATCTCTATTTTATCAAACCAAAGATGTACACACTATTTAAAACTGAAACATCAAAAAAAGACTTAAAACTTCTCACTCTACTGAGGTGTACCTTTGGCATTCGAGACTTGGTCATATTAACCGAGAAAGAATCACTAGACTTGTGAAAGACAACATCTAAAGTTTGCTTAAAGAAGATGATCTTCCACAATGTGAATCTTGCTGCACATTGACACATGTGGCCCTATGATCGTTAGTGTAAGAGGTGGTTACGAGTATTATGTAACCTTTATTAATGACTATTCCATATATGAGTATGTATACTTAATGCACCTTAAAAGTGAACCTTTGATAAATTCAAAGAGAAGTGGAGAAACAACTAGGTTTACCCATAAAGGCACTTCGGTCTAATCGAGGTGGAGAATATTTATCTGATGAGTTCATAAGGTCCTTCATATAGAATGGGATTCTACCTTAGTTAATCCTTTCAGGCACTCTACAACAGAATGACGTGGTAGATAGAAAAAGTCGAATGGTCTTAGACATGGTATATTCGATGTTAAGTCATTTGAATCTGTTAGTCTCTTTTTAGAGATATGTTGTAAAAATGACTTGCTATATTTTGAATAATATGCAACTAAGGCAGCATCGAAATCCCCATATGAATTATGGCATGGTAGGAAGCTGGATCTTAGTAATTTTAGGATTTGGGGATGTTCGACCCACGTATTGGACAAAGATGTGGGGAAGTTGGACTTATCAACAGAATTGTGCATATTTTTAGAATATCCAAAGGGAACAAAGGGTGATTTGTTTTATAACCCGAAAGAGTAAACAGTTATAGTTTCAACTCATGATACTTTCCTTGAAGAAAGTTACATGAATGACTTTAAACCTAATAGCAAAGAGGTGCTTGAAGAAATTTCGGGAAATATACAAAACCCGATTGAAGCGATTCCAGAAACAACTCCTAATAGAAAAACATGTAAATGATTAGCAACATAGGGTGTTTTGTTGTAGTGGGAGGGTCTCTCGTAGGCATGACTTCTTCCAATCTAGCAGAAGTGTTCTTAACATTGAGTCTGCCAAACAGGAAGATGATGATCCACTCACATATGATGAAGTGATACAGAGTGTTGATTCCAAACTCTGGGAAATAACAATGAAAGATGAGATGGATTCTATGTATTCCAACTCAGTGTGGGAACCTATAGGCTTATCGATTCAGATAAAACCCATAGGTTGTAAGTGGATCTACAAGAGGAAAAGAAATGCGGATGGAAAGTGGAAACTCATAACGCCAGACTTGTAGCAAAAAGTTATACTCAAAAAAAGGTATCGGTTACGAAAAAACTCTCTTTAGTTGTCATGTTCAAGTCAATTTGCATAATTTTATCCATTGTGACTTCTCTTGATTACAGGATATAGCAAATGGATGTCAAGACAACATTTTTAAACGACTATCTTCAAAAGAGCAGTTATACGATGCAATCTACCGAATATATAGCTAAAGGAAACAAGCATAAAGTCATAGCAATGTCTCAAGCTTCATACATAGACAAGATATTGGAGCATTATGCTATGACGTATTCGAAGAAGGAAAATCAACACTTCGTATCGAGATTTCATCTCTCTTTAGAGGACTGTCTTAAGATAATGGAAGAAAGAAAGAACATGAGAAAGATTCTTTATGTTTCGATAGTAGGAAGTCTCATGTATGTTATGTTATGCACATGCCCAAATATCTGTTTTGCATTAGGTTGGTAAGTCGATATCAAGCAAATCCAGGACCAAGACACTAGCAAGCAGTTAAGCATATTCTCAAGTATTTACAAAGAATGAGGAATTATATGCTTGTGTATTCCAAAAGAGATATTACTCCTATCAGAAAGATCAATAGATTTTCCATGGTGTTTATTGGATTGTTTGATTGAAGCCAACTCTTTAAGCAAACCAAAGGTTTAAGAATAACAGAGAATATCGTGTCAATAGAAAGCCGAGAAATGACTAAATCTACCTAACTCAAAATAGAAGTACTAAATTTGGCAAAGGGTATTGTTATAAATAACACAAAAGCTCAATTTTAGAAAAAGAAATTAACTTTTCTCTTTGCAACAAAACCATTTTCTAAATAGAATATTTCCAACTTTGATAACCAGCTTTTTCACAACTAAAGAAACATGACATATCTGAGACGACTGTAAGCATGACATATAAGAGATGATGAAGGGTTCGATCTCCATGCTCTTTCTTCTTTTTCACTCCACATGCCTTCCTTTATCTTAGTTTGCAGATCTATTAGTGTGCACCCTCGTTGTCTTCATGAGCTATGATTGACAAACACCAATTCTCCAAGCTCTTTTTCTTGAAAAGTGGATTATCCGTAGATATTTAAATTACAGCTCTTTGTCAACTCTTAATCTTTTTCTATTTTTAGGTTATGTCAAAATAAATGATTTCACGAGTAGATTTGGACTTATCTTGCTTCACACCTTATGTGTTGTTTTCTTTTATTTAATAAGCCTTTCTTTATGAAAATTGTAGAAGATCTTATCTTGTTATGTAAAAGTATTAATCTTGCTTACGCAAGTCTTTTTAGGGATGCATTGATCATCCATTTTAGTTTGGCAAATCCTAAGTTTTATTATTGTTCTACCGTTGCTCTAGATCTTTCAGAGTAAGTTCCCTTATCATGTTAAGTGATTACAATCACCCCAAATATTTCATGCTTGAGTTGTGACAAAATTGATTGACAACATGCTGTACTATTCTATTCTTGCTTAGATTGTAGTCTTTGTTCGTGTTAATGAATCTTGTCTTTCACCCCAAATACCTCTCTGGTCCCTTTCAATTTCGATATTGAGTAAATTGACCTCTTTTAACAAAATCAGAACAATTTAATCTCGATCAATTTTGAAAGTAAGAAACTAAAAACAAATAATCACAACATTAATATAGTTCATCAATTGTACATATTTTTGAAATATAATAATAAATTTAACTCTCAAAATTCATATTTTGTCAATTTGGTCCCGATTTAACAAATTAACCCATAATATTTACGAAAAATATATAAACATCAAAGGCTATATTTATTATTATACTAATCAAAATTATTTACAATTGATGAAAAACATTTATACTACTAGTAATTATCCTTAGTTGCTCACGTTTAAAATTAATGGAGATTAAATTACTCTAATTTTTGTTGGGAGGGATCAATTGATTAAATATCAAAATTTAGAAGAACCGGAAAGGGAATTTTAACCCAAAAGAAAACACCACAACAAGATCCTAACAATTGGAAATAGATAAAAATGTACATTTTCATACAATTTTATTGAGAATAACTTACATGACGAGTCTTATTGCAGTTTTGGACATTATGATAGTCGTAGTCATGTTTTTTTTTCAAAGGGAACCTACTTGTAGAGATTGGCTATTTCCTCCTTGTATTGAGCCACAACTCGGTCTCTTCGGATTTTCAAGGTTGGGGTCAATAAACCACTCTCGATCTACAAATCGGAAAAAGGTATACATAAGTCCAACATAAAGTATGAGAAATCAATGATCAGATATGGCAGCATTGAGTCTTACCGTAAAAGGTTCATCCACAACAAGAATCGGTCCAATTTGAAATGAACACTCGGAGGTCCTGCATAAAAGTCGATAGTCAGGTAACACTCGAACTCTAATCGACACTTCAAACTGCTTTAGGTACTGCAACATGATGAAAGAAAAGAGAGCACCAGTAGAGACCCTTAAATTGCAAATAAAATAATTACCACTTCCTCAATTCTTCATATAGCATGCTTGTAATTTTGTCCTTGCTAAGATCCACGGCATCTGCATCTACAATAGATGCCTCTTTTGCTGCCAGGAGTGCTTCATCTTTGTTTGGGACAATGATAGCGCCAAGGCGTCGTTGATCCTGGAGGAAGATGTCGATCAACAATGAAAAGTTAGAAATCAAATCAAAAGATGGAAACGATACATGCGTAAATACAAGCAACTTCGTGGAAAAGAGGGTGTCCAACTTGCCTGGCCGATGACAATGATCTGTTGAATAAGAGTACTCCTTAAGGCAGCTTCTTCAACCTCTAAAGGTTCAACATTTTCACCTGTTTTCTCCAAAGAAGATTGCTTATTATTATAGTCATAAGTAAACTATGAGACATAACTCTGTCAAAGTTACAATTGGAAACTACAGTTTTTTTTTGTGGGTAAATCACACAATTGGTCATCCAACTTTCATAAATTTTCTTTTTGAACACCGAAAATAAAAAGTTTAGGACATGAGCACTGTCGATACATATTTTTATCATTTTAATTATTGTCGTTGCATACTTCTACAATTTTAGTCGTCTTCCGTTAATTTATCATTATATACATTCATTTTAGTTTCTAGTCGTCTTTCATTAATTTATCATTATATACATTCATTTAGTTACCCAACTTTAATAAGTTTTCATTTTAGTCAATTATTTTCTTGTTTAGAATTATTTTTTTAAAAAAAATTTAAGTTTTTACAAGAAATTGATTCATTCAGCTGCTTACATGAAACTTCAAAAATTCACCAGAAACTCAATTACATGTTAAAGCTTAAGCTTTTCCTGTAAAACCTCAGGTTATTCTCTTTTATTTGAAAAACTAAAATTAATTCTAAAAAATAAAATGATTTTTCTTTATAATTACCCAAATAATTGCCTATAAAACGCCCGATTTTTCCCTTTTATTGAAAAAAAAAACTAAAATTAACTATAAAAAATTAATTGATTTTTCTTGTAAAAACTCAAGTTTTTCTTATAAAAACCTAGGTGATTCCTTATAAATCCCAAAATTTTCCCTTTACTTTCACTAAGAAAAACTGAAATTAATTTTAAAAAGGAAAAAACAAAAGAAATTAAAATAAATTTTCTAACCTAGATTTTTTCCCTTACTAAAAAAGACTAAAATTAATTCTTAAATAATGAAAAAAATAAAGAAAATTAAAAAGATAAAATGAGTGACCCAAATAAAAATTTTTAAAGTTAAGTGTCTAAAATAAGTGTATATAATTCCAAATTAACAACGGATGAGTAAACTGATAAAAGTATATAACGACAATGCTCATATTGTAAACTTTTTATTTCCAATGTCTAAAATAAAAAGTTATAAAAGTTGGTGACCAAACTATATAGTTATACAGTAAAGAGATAAATGTCGACCCACAATTAAAAAAATAATGAGAAGGCCGACGGTTAAAATATTCAATTCTCTTAAAGAGCCAATTTAAGGGGCAGGCAAGGGCCTTGCCCCCAAAATGAAAAAGTTGCTATGCAACTTATTGATGTAAATAAGATACTCGTGCTCGCAAGCAACTCAAGTTTTACTCGAAAAATATTCTAACGCGATTCGGTAATTATCAAACTAAGCTCGAGCTATCAATTGAACCGAATTCGAACTTAATTATACTTGACTCGAATGGTTCGCGAGTCTTATCGAGTATTTCATGTTTTTATATTATTAAATTATATTATTACCCTTAATATATATTATTATCTTAAGCTTAATCGAGCTTAAAAATAGATGTTCAATCGAGCTCTAACCGAGTATCGAGTTCAGAATTTTCAGTTGAGATCGAGCTTGACATTATTCGGGCTCGATTAAGCTAGATTACACCCCTAAATTGTAAATTATTTAAATTATAAATTAACATATGATCCAATTATATTTTAAACTCCCTCAGAAATTCTATTTAAGTCTCTTCAAAAAAAATGTAATCATGAAGAATAATTATATTTTGACTTCTAAATAATTTATAATTTAATTCCAAAATTTCTCTAAAAGGAATTTCTGGAATAGCCCCTGATATTCTTAACTGAGATAATATAAAACGACACGCAATAAAGGACCTAATCGGCCAACTCAAAGCTAAAAGGGGAAAGATTGCACTATGTAGGTTATACGAGTTAAGTAGGGTTTAAAATATACCAGAAGAAAGAACAATAGTGTCCTTGGCACGTCCTTCGAAAACTATCACGCCTCCACACCGACGACTTCGCCCTACTGAATGGTGAGGAGCAATCCAACCTATATCACCAGTATCTAGCCAACCATCTTCGTCTAGGGCTTTCCTTGTAGCCAATGGATTCTAATTCAAACAATAACCAGAAAATGTCATTTGAGATGCCACAATAACTGATCAATTGCATGTAGCATGACACTCGTCAACAATGAAAGTTTATTCCGGAATTCCAAGAAGTGAGGAATAGAAGTCATATTATACTCGGTCTATATTTGTGGTTCGTGACAATCTTTTCCAACAATGTCGTCTCCAAAGTTCGAACTAGTGTCTTCCCTTTGGGAGTGCAATGTTTCTTACCATTATCCCCAACCACTTGGTGGTGTAAATATTTTTTCTTTGAAACAATATTGGTGTTTCCTAAATTCAAAATAGAATTTATATTTGTTTTTCTTCACCAACATTGAATCCTTAAACACAACCTGGAAATAGTCCGAGCCTAAAACCTAGTTGATTCAGTTTCTTGGTTAAGTCACTTGCCACCCAAGCACTCGCAATAGTGAAAATTCTAGTGCTGTACAAATTCCAAAAGCATAACTTGTGACACAAGGCATTTGCTACAAACAAGACCAATTCTAAACATCTTATGGGTTAATAAACATTTGGTGCCTAAAGAAGCCAAATTTGTGATCAAGGACTTCACTTTGTTTAGCAGATTGTAGAACTCACTAACTCCCTTAGTCAAATTGATGAGGCCAAAAAGAACAGTCCATAGAAGTTAGACAAGTATTTCGAGCATTGCTATCACCACTTTTTTGCCACACCACCTGTTTGACTAATGAAGTTATCCTTGGGTGCAAAATAAATGATTGAAGGTTGCTAGCTCAGGCTACATGTAAGAAATGCACAATATATGAACATTTGACAACATTTTCAATAAGCATATTTCAATATAATACTACCTTGTAGTAACCTTTCATCACCGGCGGCCCCCTGACCTTTATAATGCCCTTGGAGCCAGGTGGGAGGATTTCACCAGTTTCGGAATCTACAACTTTGATTTCTGTGAGTGGAATTGGATGCCCAACAGAACCAAGAACCTTCAAAAGTCAAACATGAGAGATTGTCATATGATAGGACACTCTTTCTTAAGGTCAGCACAATTTATACCAAAGAATAGTAAGTTAATGCAACTAAGCTATTTAGTATCTTAGATTTAAAACATTCAAATAATTTAATAATTTTAATTTTTATGTAATTATCTTTACCTCTATAAATAGAAGTTTCTATCAATAAATCAAGTGAGGTCATTTCGTAAGTCTCTCATTACTTCTAGCCTTTTGTCTAGCGACATGGTTTTTGATCTTGGTCTATATGCCTTTTTATAACCCTTTTGCTCAAACGAGCATATTCTTGGATCTTTATATAACTCTAACTATTTATCTTTTTCAGCTGAAATAACATCAACTCTTATTCACCAAAGCCAACCAATCAGTTTTCATTTATACTAGTCAATCATCGGCTTCTATTTCTTAGTTCAAAGTGGCGAGATTCGTGCCCAGCTTAGTAGTCAGTTGAGGGATCTTGCTTAATAGATGTCAAACCACATCGTGGATTGGGTTTTACATTGCCGTAACTCACAAGAGTTTGTCACTACAACATCCTCAATTGGAAAATTCACCTTTTTTACACCAATTGTTCGCGTTTTTTAATGTCATTGTCAATCCAAGATTGTTGCTCTACCGATCATCAATCTTGCAGGGCATAATAATGCAATATTCAAAATAAATTAGTAATTTATATTTTTATGTAACTATCTTTACCTCAAGTGAGCCTCTCATTACTTGATCTTTATGTAACTACCGATACATAAATAATGTATATAAAAGAATAGTCCCATGCATTTTCATCAAGTGAGGTAATGATTTATCAAACATCTGAAGTACGTGCATGCAGTCACCATTTTGATGATTCCATGAGCTGATTTTACCGAATTTGAACATAATAAAGAATTCCAGCAATTCTGGGTTCGAAAAACTTCAGGCTACCTCTTTGAAATCTACTTAACCAAAAAAAGAAACAGAAAAGGTCCAGGCCACTCAACTAAGACTTTAATACCAAAGCACATACATAGATCCTTTCCTTTGATCCTATTAAGGAGCTTAGCAAGAAAAGATAGTACCAGCATAACATGTTTACTTTTCAAATGATCTCAAACTCATTTTTCCCCAATATCTTGTATTTAAAAAAGTAGATTTCTAGCTAGTTACTTTGAGTGGGTGCAAGCCTTATATACGGGTATGTATCCAATGTACATGTGTGTTCAAATTTTTTAAGCTTTTCCATGTATTTGGAATGTTTTTGTAGGGACATCTACTTCAAGAAAAAATAAGAGTAGGAGCAACAGAGATTGCAGATATATAACTATTAGTTCTCTTTTTAAGAATTTATTCACATTGCTTAGGAGAAATCACATGTTCTATCAGAGGTAGCATGGAAGAAAGAGAATAGTTTCAGTTAAATATTATAATAAAAAGACCTAGAGCTGTCTTACATTATAATAAGGTCGTCGACCAGCGATGCAAGGGGATGTTTCTGTCAAACCATATCCATTCTGCACTTCCAGACCAAGTGCCTGCACGTACGAGCCTCCATAAAATAAGAGATAAATTGACTAGTAACCTTTTCATTTGAAAACTAAAAACATATTAGCATCTAACCTCATAAAACTTTTCAATATGCGTTGGCAAACTTCCACCTCCGCTTTTGGCAGTCTAGAGGATGATTGAAAATAATCAATAAAACCCAGAACAGAAATAGTAGAAATGCTGAATGAAGAAAAAAATAAAAGGAATATACCAACAAGGATCTTTGCACATAAAAGGAAAAATAATAATATGGGTTCCTCTTCTTTTTCTTCTTTGTAATGTTTCTTTTTTTTCAATTGCAATACACTACGTTATATGACACGGGTGTGAGTGTCAAATAAGGGTATGTAAGCAACACTGATATGTTTAATTTTGCATATGCATTTCCACATATTTGAAGGGTCCTTGGAGGGTAATATCCCAAACAATGTCCATTGATATGTCAAACACAAGTGTCGGACCCAAGTACTTCAAGAAAAGAAAATGAAAGAGTTGGAGAAACATAGACAATACATACAGGTTTTATCGGTTGATAAATAGAGTTCACTCTGAAGCTAGAAGAAAAATTTTCAATAACAAGTTTATGTAGCTAATAGATCAAACCTTTTGTATCCCAATAGCAGAGCGGATTTTTTTGTAGACAAACTTTGTTGCTAAGACATGCAATGGCCACAATATTGTAGCAATAGTTTTAGACCATAAGTAGTCGAACATGGATGCAATATGTGAAGGTTCCTCCGGATTTCTTGTTAGGCAAAGTCCCTGTTGATCAAATAAAAATCAAAGAGCAAAACTGAGTTGAAAGAACTGACTAACAAACGTTAGAATTCATCAAGTTTGATAGCTTGGAGCCAAAAAGACAGTCAGAGGACCATATGAGTGCACCAACACTCAGCACATGTGACATCCCAAGCATAGGGAAAATAGATTATAGATATGTTACTTGGACTCAAGTGGGTGTGAGTAGAGGCATGCATCTTATATGGGTATGTTCGACTTCTTTTTTTTGGGTAAGTTTTTCCTAAATAACTACTCTGTCTGAATTCATCTCCAACACATGCTTGGACATGGGCATCGAGATATGGTCCTCCAAATACATGCAATCCTAGAAAAAAACTGAACATACCCAAGTCAGATGCCTCTGTCCAACACTTACACCCAAGTCCGAGTAACATAACCTTTTCATGTATTTGGAGGGTCATATGCCATACCCACGTCCGGAAATGTGTTGAACATGGATACTTCAAGAAAAAAGAAAATCAAAGCAACACAGGATGATAGTTTTTAATTTGCTTTATTCAGTTTGGTCGATTCCACAGGCTGCTAGACTAGTCACCATATTCTGCAGAAAACTTTATCAGCATAACCCTGAATAACCAGAATTGTTAAACGAATTCCCTGATAAGCAGAATCATGTTTAACCCTGAATGTATATTTAACAGAATTTTAACAATTTATACAAAAGCACAATTGCTTAAACAATTTCACTAGAAATAAAGTTATGTGGTCTTGCCAAAAACAGGTCGTAAGTTAAGTTGAAGAAAGACTGTGGTCTTAGTTGAACTTTAGGCATTATATCCATAAAAGAAATATGGGTATCAGGTTAAATTGGCATCTAATCCCCATTTATCTCAAGTTTTAGGACATTAAAGAATGAATTTAAGCCATGGAAGATTTCATAAGAACATAAAGCATTGACAAGGAATCTGCATAATTCAACTTTAGTTTCACAAAAATTGCCATCACCTCATAAATTCTCTTCAACTCCGTGTATGCCAAGCTGATCCTTATGAATGAAAGTACTATTAATTTAATAGCATTGGGGCTTGAAGATATCTGTTTTTGAATTCCACTGCAAGGTAATCCAAAAATATTTTAAAAGCAGCATTTAGAATCAAATAGTTTCCCTACACCATAAGTTTAACCAGAGATCCGTCAGACAGTATAATTAGCATTTAATATGGATAATTTAAACATGAAGATCAATCCAACATACAGATTGAGAGAGAGAACATTTATAACAAAAGAAAATTATTTTGATTCATCGGAGCAAGTTAAGTCTTTAATTAACTAATCATGCATGATTCAACCATCTAGAATTAATCTAAATTTACAAACGTGTAACTCTCATATCTAAAATATGAACATCAATACTAGGGTAAAAACCAGATACATGTGCCCATAAGTCACTTGGATTCTGCTAAAAGTAAAATTCAAATCAATTCAGTCATTGTCAAGTTGAACTCAAGCTTGATAGCCTTACTCGGATTTGGCAAAGAGAAGAAAAAAAAAAAACTCAAATCAGTCATAGTCAAGTTGAGCTCAAGCTTGAGCTATCAAGCAAGTTGAACTTCAATACCCAAACATTCAACTCGAGCGATTTGTGAGCCTATTCGAACCTTTTATTTTTAGTTAACATTGAAAATTTTCAATTTGAACTCAAGCTCGAGCACAAAATAAGAAAGTTTGAAGTTGAGCATGGGAATCAAGCTCATTTTTTACTAGGTAAACAAGCCACATCAAGTGAGCTTGAGCAGTTCGATCTTTATCTTGAATTCAACTCAAGTTTTTGAAAAATGAAACTCAATCGAACTCAAGCAGAGCTTTAAGCTTCAAAGTTCAAGTTGAGCTCAAGATAGAGCATCTAAAAACTTCAGCTCGACTCGACTCATTTGCACCCCTATTCAAGATCCTATTCTTATGGAAATATTATTTTATGAACTCTTCCCACAACATCATCAATGATCCCACCAATTAAAACCATCAACCTCACATTTTTCTCTCCATGTTAGCTTTTTTTTTTTTTTTTTACGGGTGATTACTTGGAAGTTTTGATCTGACTATACAAATTCCACGGAACAATTATACCACAATATAGTGTATAGGAATGCAACATGACCCAAAACTGATGGAACACATAAAATTACAGGACATACGGATGCAATGCAACATAAACTATTAACATGTCTTTTTCTTTTTGTTTATTAAAGAGAACTCAATTGCCTGCACAGACAAATATAATAGTAATATATAATTGTTGCAGATAAACATTCCAACGAAGCTAATTAATTAAGGTCATCAAAGTCCCAAGTAAAGGACATACCTATAGAGTGTTTCATACACTAAAGGTACTGAAATCATGTAATCTGGCTTATAATTTCTCAAATCATCCTACAAAACAAAATAAAAATATACATAATCAACATATTTAAATCAGTAATAAACTAACAATTAAGCAAAGAAGAGAATCATTGAATGCACCAGTGAACATGGTACCGGATAAGTCAAAGTGGTTCATATTTACAAATTTATTCTATATAAATTTAAAGACGTAAACCTGAAATAAACAATACCTTCAAAGTTCTCACAGTTGTATATACTTGCTCAATTCCACGCGTAAATATGAAATACTCACAAGCCCGTTCATATGTGTGCCAAGTAGGAAGCATACTTAGAAATCTATCCCCTGCTTTAGCAGGTCCAAGAACCCCCAAATTTTCTATCTGGAAAATGAACCACACAACAAACAATATTACACAGTAGATTAAGTTAAGCAAGACATTACTTCACACTGTTCTTATGAAACTCTTGAAAACTAAAAAACTTAAATCAGTATTAAGAAGTTACCTGGTGTAATAAGTTTTTATGTGAAAGCATAACGCCTTTTGGGTTACCAGTGGTTCCACTCGTATATACAAGGGTAGCAATATCATCTGAGCCAATCTCTTCATATCTGTAACCTTTTCCTGAAATCAAGTTTATCCAACTGCTATAATTCTATCAAGGAAATGGGAACTCGTAGTAACACCATATGATTTAGACAAGTTGTACGAGGTGCATGGTTAAATAAAAAGTAACATGCAAACAACCACTCTGGTATCATCATGTATGAAGAGGCTATTTAGGACTTGAAGAAATTTGATTCTGCAAGAAAATGTAGTCAAACTTACTAGCATCAAGAGAATTGATAAGAGCAGCACGGTTTTCTCTTCCTAACTTCACCATCTCCTTATAACTGAATACAGGTACACCAAGTGTTTCATTGTTGGCCAGGCATGATTTCTCCCCCCAAAGTAGAACAATAAATCTCATCGTTGCATTGGAACAAAATTTGCCAGCAAGACGATTGAAAAAGTCTGGATTGTCAATAACAAGCCCAACACTGCCATTACAATAACATAAAATCAGCAATTTCTGTACTACTAATCACAAGGAAGGCAGCATAGCCCTGATAATGAAACCCAAAGAAGCATTTATAACTCAGAAATTAAGAACTTGGGCTGACCCCAAGACATGAGGCTCATGTGAGTTTCCATGTGTTCTATACATTGTGAACAACAATTATCAACCCTTCTTGAGAATAATGATTACTTCATGAAAACATGATTATGTGCAGATTATTTTTGAACTATCAAATTAGCAGTAGATAATATTACTAATCATTAGAATTAATTATGCTTGATGAAGGGGTAAATCCCACAGGATGAAAACCCAAGGAGCATATGTTGATTCACTCTTAATTGTTCTTGAAATATCCATGTCCAACACTTGTGCCTGACAATTGGATATAGAGATAAGACTTCCAAGGACCCTCCAAAACCATGGAGAAACTAAGAAAAAAAAAATGACCATACTTGTGTCAAGCAAATACTTGTAAATGACACTCACACCTGAATCCAAGTAACATAGCTTGGAGACATGCATGCTGATGTAAACTTAAGTGCAAATCGATACTCAAATGCACCAATAAACAGCAATAGCATACATTATTTCAGGACATCTTTTGCTTAAAAAGCTACAAAACTAGAGTCAATGTCAAACATGAAAAGTCTTTTATTTTTGAAAAAAAAAACAACCAGAAAAGAAAAAATCGAAGTATATTACAAAAGCACTTATTTCCCAAACCTTTCTGAATGATTGTATATATGTAAAAGCTCTTCCACAGCTGATCTTGACCCTCTGACAACATTAATAGCTCCTGTTGCCATTATACCTAGGCCAAAATAAAGCACCAAAATTATTTCAGATTTTCATAAATTCAACAACTAGTAAGGCTGTAACGGAGTAAAGTTAAAGTGTTCCTACATCAGATACTAATCTTATATCAATTTAAAGATACAATAATAAATAACCTCACTACTTTCACAATAAAAACACAGTAAGTTTCTAGACTTGAAAAGGAAGAGGCCTGCTGTCTACAGAGGCAACCTTTACTGCCAACAAGAAAAAGTAAATTCATAAAACCAGACGAACACCATCAATGGTTATAATCTAAAGCATGGAAGTCAAAAAAAAAATGTTTCAACAACTCTTATGTGAACTCAGTCTTTCAGTATGAAGCAAGTATGCCAGAGAAAACTGAATAAAATGCGGCAATAAGGCTCAACCATAAGTCATCCGGTTCTAAAAATAGATAAAGAGTTTAAAATCGGGTGAACAAGTGAATTATGTTTTCAATGAGTTGGAAGTGGCGCATCTAGAAATGAAATAGAAGATACATAGCTAGTTCTTACTATAGAGAGAATGCATGTAAACATAGCTGCATGAGCTTTAAAAGCTTTGCATAGTTATTGACTAGAATAAAAATGCTCTTGTTTTAAGTAATCGATTCAAGAGGAAGTTATTCAACTTTTCTCCCAATCTGTGTGCCATTCTAGTCTCACTTGTTTATATAGAACATAATATATTCATCCATTATTAGTTCTAGAGAAACAGAATTAAGTGCCTCTGGTTCAAAGAAAATAGAGGAGTCTATCCAAAAAGCCCAAATCCCATATAAACCTATAAAATAGAAACCCATAACAAGAATATATATGTATTTTAAACTAGCAATGAAATGTTAACAGAAAGCTAATGGAAAATTAAAAACGATACACACCTTGATCTGCAACGAGCCACCGGCACGAATTATGAAAGCTAATGGAAAATTAAAAACGATACACACCTTGATCTGCAACGAGCCACCGGCACGAATTATCAGCGAAAAGTGCATACTTCTCTTCTGGCTTTACCCCAATAACCCTTAAACCTTCGGCGAAGTCCAATATTTCCTGCTCCAACTGCAATAGGGAAGGAGTTGAAAATAGTCAAGTGAAAAGATATAATGACTTGTTCTATATAAATACAATTTGGGAAATTAAATACAAAGAAATTATGAAAGAAATAAGTATTCAGATAATAATTTAATGAATGGGCTTCACATTTTCTACTTCAATGTGTACTCTAATTAGTTTTCTCATAACTTATAGAAGAATAGAAGCAAAAATTTACCTGGCTATATGTCAAGGTAGAGGGTGGATCATGATATGGATCCACCAACGCTACTCGATCACCATACTTTTCTGCTGAAGACCCCCAAATGTCTGGGACTGCTTTCCATTCATCTAAGAGCGGTGCACCATTACTTGGCAGAGATGCCTTTTCTAGTAAAGGCGAACACCTTCTAATCTGCAACTCTTGTGTCTAGGACAGGAAAAAAAACATGGTTAGATGTTGAGACTACATACTTTCTATAACTCCACTAGAACAAGCTATGTTACACGAGTTTGAGTGTTAGATACAGGTATGTGTCAGACACAAGTATATTGAATTTCTGAATTCTATATTGAATTTCTGAATGCTTTTCATGTATTTGGAGGGTCTTTTGAGACTCACATCCCTATACCTAGGTCCGGTTATACAACGGAAATAAGTGTCAAGACACAAGAACTTCAAAAAAATAAAGTCATAGCAACACATGAAACAAGTATAAAATGTTTCAACCAACAAGTGGTTGGGTGCAATGGTAAGGCACATTGCACTCCCAAGAGAAGGACCTAGGTTCGAACCTTGGAGACGACATTATTGGGAGGGGCAGCCACGCACCCCGAACATGGCCCGTAAAACGGACATGAATAACATAAAAAAAAAAAGTATAAAATGTTTCATAAGGAAAGGAAATTTTAAGAGCTTTGTGAAGAAAAGCACTTTAACTACCTTTTGAAAATGAGAATATAGCAAGCTCAAGCTAACTATAAGAGTAATATATGTTACAAGGAGCTACATGGAAATAAAATTATTGAAGCTTGAACGATTAAAAGTTAGGCCAGACAAAGCCAAGGAGATAAACAATCCACATTACAAGTGAATTTTCAATGCAACTGCAGGGTCCACAAGCTGTTGCTGTAAAATAAATGAAATATAGGATTAAACCATGCAGGGGTTATCAAGTGGTGTTGTCCAGCATTACCAACTTTGCCATTAAAATCAAACCCCAACTAACCTCATTGGAACATGTCTTAAATTATACAATCCTCAATATTAGGCTATTTTACTTGCTAAAACACTTTAATGCAATTGAATTTTTTTCCCTATTACACAAACTTCAGATATTTGAATCATTTCCTTTATTAGCACCAAATGAACCCTCCATTTCTTTTTTTTTTTTTTGGTAATAAAAGAAACACTTCTAAAGCTTAGATGTGTGTAAAGCTAGATGCTCTTTCAGATAGAGCATTCTGAATATCATCTTCTAGAAAACTGATAATAACTTGAGGAACCCTTCATTTCTTTTTTTGTCAAATTAGACAAGTTTTGATTTAATGGAAACTAGTTGTGATTATTGGCAATTCAATTTTTAGGATTTAATTGATGTGACAACGCAAATCTATGCTTTGATGGAAGGAGACATATAGATACATATATTTTTCTTCCTCCTTCGATTCCACTTTCTTCCAACCTAAAACAACTATATAAAAATACCCTTACTATATAAATAGAACTTGTTCTCCTTAGTTAAGTAATGATAAAAATACCCTTGCTATATAAAAAACTATATTATTTAAAAGAGTTTTTGTCATTTCATATCTTTTATATAGAAAAATTAAAATATTAAAACACATAATAAGATTTTTTTTGAGATAATATCTAAAATTACCCATAACCCCTTCCAAGCAACTAAATAGAAAGATAATGTGTTTTAGCGCACTCGAACCCACGTCTTCTTGCAATGGCAACAATAACCATATCAATTGAGCTAAGACTCAATCGACAAAACACATAATAAAATTTAAACCCAAGTGTCTACAATTTTCAATAGTTATATTTTATCATTCAATTAAAACCTCATTTATTAGTTAAATTAATTTTTAGTAAATATATTTATTACATAATTATATTTGTTACAAATTGTATATAGGTTGATTTGTAAGTTAATAATAGGAATTGGAGGGTTGATTTATTGTAATTAATATAGGATATTTTATTTCCTATTATAGGATTCTTATACTGCTATATTTATACCCTTACAATTGATGAATAAAATACAAATATTCATTCTTTTCTTCTGAAATTTACATGGTTTCAGAGTCTGTTTGGTTCTATGTTCGACTTGTCTCAATTTCTCGACGCTATTTGCAAGCTTGTTTTCGGGTCAACATTGATATAGGTGTGGGACTTGGCTACGACAAGTTTAGTTCTCTTGTGGGTAATTTGTTATCTTATTGATTTTTTTTAACAATTATGTCTGACAAAAAATTGAAATTATTTCAATATTTGCGGCATTTGATTGTAATTGTGAACATAAATATTAAAGATTAAATAAAGCAATACATGCCCCTGTTAAATTTTAGATATTCACTTCTCTTTTAAAAATTTTTATTTGTACTCTTTACGTCATTCTATTTCTTTCTTTCGTTTTTGATCAGTCGGCGGCAACGTCAGCTTTAACGTTGATCGTCGATCGTCTTCTTCCCCCTTAATTTTTTTTATATTCAGTTATTTTTTTTTTATATTTTGATTTTCTTTTAGTTTTTATCTGCCTTTGTGGCACACTTTTCCTTTGCCTTGTGGCACGCTTCTGCCTTATGACACGTTTTCGTTTATTTTTGTGGTAGATTTGCATTCGTGGATAGTTTTCTCACAATTCGTGGATAGTTTTGTTTCCTGCTTCCTTTCTCCAGTGTTTCATTTCATTTCTATCGTTGCAGCCCACTGGACGTGTTTTGCTAGTTTGATTTTTCGTTTTCTTAATTTTTAATTTCTCTTTGTTTTGTTATTTTTATGCTACATTTTAATTTTATTTGGAATGTTTCTTTATTTTTTTTGTTGAAAAAATGTTTCTCTATTTTAATTTCTAATAAATTTAGCCGGCATATAATTTAAAAAAATTATTTGTGATTTAAGATATTGATTTAGAGACAAATAATTTGTCTAAAAAATATTTGAAATAATTAAAAATATGATTTAATTGAAATAACATTAATTCCATTATTTGAATAATTTCAAAATAAAAACGTGTCCAAAATTATTACCTAAAAATATCTATTAATTATAAATTCAGATTGATTGAATTATAAGTCAATTATTGTATGTGGCATCATTCTAAGAGATAGAAATCATGTTTAAGTTCTAGTAAATGTGATTTAAAAATTATTAAAATATTTAATATTTTTTAAAATTTTAGTAAATTTTTATATTTTAATTTTTAAAATTTTTAATTTTTTTAATTTTTTTAATTTTTTTTTAAATTTTTATATTATTTTCATTTTTAAAGAATTTTTAGTTTCTTTTCTAATGATGACATCACTCTGACAACATTGTATGACACAAAGCGACATATGATTGGTTGGACATCCCATTCGTTACTTTTTGACATCTAAAGAATTAAACCGAGAACATTTGACAATATTAGAAGTTAAAGTAGACCAAAAAATTTTAAGAACGAAAGTGGAAAAATGATATACTTTAAAGACAAAAGTGGCCAAAAAATAAAATTAGATAATTGTAAATCTTTTAATTTAAAAATTAAGGCTTATTTTTTCGATAAGCTTTTGAATTTTTTTCAAAAAAAATCAATTAAGTCTCTCTAACTTTGTACACCGACTAAAGGCCAAGAACTCATAATTTTGACCAACAAGACCTTCTAACAAACGTTGATCATTAGAAACTCACGGTAACACTAACACTAACGCAATTATCAATAGTTGCAACATCAACATCGATTGCTGACGTGACAGTGCCACATCAACAAAATATAAAATTTAAAAAAAAATAAAAAAATATTTTTAAATTATTTTTAAAATAAAAACACAATGAATCCACACGAATAGTTATCTAAGTTCATTTGAATCTATATATTCGTTGCCTAATAACAATATTAGAATTTAATTAAAAATTATAAAATTTTATAAATTTTATAAAAAATCATTTATAAATGACCATCAACAACTTATATTATAAAATCAATATTAACAATTTCTTTGTTATATTTTTCCTTTCATTTTTTTCAATTTGTGCAAGTTATATTAGTCAAATTATTTAATGAATATGAGGAAAATATTTTTTATAAAAGAAATATTTTTTTATAAATTTTATGGTTTTAAATTAATTTCTAATAATTTTAATGATTTTTTATAATTTTTTATGTTATTTATAATTTTAGAATGAAGATGAATAAATGATTGTTTAGATTATGTGGGAGAATGTCTCTATTCGACCCAAACAGTGGGTCTCATCCTGACGACACGACTGTCTTGACGTCACGACGAGCAAAGAAGCAACGTCACGACAACATAACGTCCAGCTCAAGTGTTCGACTTTCCTATTGTCAATTAAATTTTATTTTAGTTTTCCTTTTTAAACTCTAATTAATCTAAAGATATTCTAGTCATATTATACTATGAATTTTAGGCTATAAATAGGCTAGAGCTACTCTAGATTAGACACACAATAGAATATTCTGATTGAGAGAATTTCATTCTTTGTTTTTGAAGGGTTTATTTTTGTGGGTTTCGGTTTTTTTTTAAATCTTTTCATCTTTTGTATTCATTATTTATTATAATGAAATCTTCTTTTACCCGTGATTTTTTTATCCACAATTGAAGAGTTTTTTCATGTTAAAATTTGCATGTTAGTCTTTTCTATTCTTATTTTATTCACTTTATTAATTGCTCAGTCGAATTTATCCTTAACATATTCAAATAAAAAACA
Source organism: Gossypioides kirkii (assembly GCA_005610355.1). Classification (NCBI taxonomy): domain Eukaryota; kingdom Viridiplantae; phylum Streptophyta; class Magnoliopsida; order Malvales; family Malvaceae; genus Gossypioides; species Gossypioides kirkii. The sequence goes on along the minus strand of CP032247.1, from coordinate 38,005,817 downwards.
ACTATTTATCCAAGTTTAGTGATCTATTTATTTTTAACATAGAATTTTTTTAGTTTTGTTCGCCTGGCAGTTTTCAACTAACATATTGAAGGTTGTTGTTAGCTTCTAATGGTCAATGTTCGTCAAATATCACAATGATTAAAATTGTCTCGGGTGCAGGAATGGATTTAGAGGTTAGCAGGGCGTAATTTCCCTAAAATGAAAAAGTTATTATTTTAATCATTTAAAATTTTAAAAATTTTAAATTAATAAAAATAAAATTATATTTTGACGTTTAAAAATAATAAAATTTTGATTTAATTTTTTAAAAATTATAAAAATATAAACAATTTAATTTTTATCCCTAAAAATTTTTTTTAGCTTCGCTCTTGATCGGATATAAAAAATTAGAGAAGTTTAAATGATTTTTTTTTAAAGTTTGAAGATATATTTTCTTTAATAAGCCAAAATTTAAAAACTTAACGGACCAAATTTAATAAATTTAGACCAAAACCGAGCCGAATGGTGCAATTGAAATACTTTTCTCGGTCTTTTTCTGAGCCCTACCGTCCAACATATTAATTCAACTACGAATTACCATTACACTCACCACCAGACAAACAATATCGTCAATTCCAAAGCTATTTGACTAAAATATATAATACCAAAAATAAAATAAAGCCAACTTGCAGGAGAAGAACATTGAATGAACAGATCCCCGATGATCCCATAAAAATAAAGTACAGAATTCCAAAGAAACTCACCTTGGAGTCACAGAAAACTCGAAATTTCGATCCTCGGGAGACCCGGAACTTGGCGCTGGAGAGCTGCTTGGTATCCAAAGTTTTGGAGCACCGCAATTTAGAACCCGAGAAAAGAAACTGAAAAGACCTCGATTTATCTAAAGAAACCGGCGACGACATGATCGCCTTTCGTTTTTCTGAAGAAGAACAGCAAGAAGGCGAAGAAGATATTTTGATCGGAGCCCCCAATAATTTTGAAAAAAGCGAAAGTAAAGGGAGTGAAGTGATGTGGCGGTGGGTAGGTGAGAGGAGCAAACGCGGGGGATCATGAAAGATCTTGAAGATGCTGAAGTTGAAGAAACATTAACGTGATATATGGAAATCATAGGGAAGTGAGATGATGCAAACAAATTAAAAATTATATACACGACAAAACGGCCCACTTACTTGTATCGCTGACACTGACACTTGCAAGTATTTCTACATTATTTTTATCTTTCAAACCCTGCTTGGTTGCCTGACATTATTATTGCTATTTGATTATTAACTCAGTGCTTTTTTAGAGTGCTTTTAAGTTTAAAAGTAATTTTAAAGCTATATAAACAATGGGTGAATTGCTTTAAAATGCCGATATTTTATAAAATATTATTGGCTTAATCAATTTTTTCGAAATTTATTGGATTAATTCGATTTTGGAGTTGAATGTCTTCTCTCTAATGGTTATCTTGCAAAAGCTATCCTCAACAGTCGAATTCCAACAACTTCCCCCTCCCATGTTAACTATTTTCCTTATTTAGACCTTAAATTTCTCACTTTTTCAATTTACTCCCAACTCTCTCTCGATTCATTCTCAATTCTCTTTTAATTCTCTCAGTTCACTTTCATTTTTTATTTTAATTGTTTTAAGGTTTTTTTAATTAATTTCGAATTACGATTCTTATTCGTATTTATTGAAATTATTAATGAAAAACTCTTTTATTCATTTGGATAGAAAGCACATTTCGATCGTATAATTTGCAAATGGTAAGAAATTTTGTTTATTGTTTTTAATCTAATTTAATGGAATTATTTTGTTGTTATATTGAAATTTAAGATTTTGTATGTTTTTTATAATTAGTCGGAAGATAAGATTTTGGATACGTATATTCATATTCTATTCACTCATCCATCGTCTTTAATCGAACCATATTTGAGAGATGTGAGATTTTTGCACGTGGTCCGTATGGGTAGGGTGTAAATTGGATCCCAAACTTGTAAGTGCGTTGGTGGAAAGATGGAGACCTAAGACACACACATTTTATTATTCATGCAACGAGTGTACTATCACACTCGAGGACGTGCAATTACAACTTGGGTTACCAATGGATGGGTCGGTAGTGATTGGGTCAGTTGTCGTTGTCGATTGGAGAAATGTATCCGAGCAACTTTTAGGGAGGGTACCAAACACGATTTTTAGAGGCTGAATAAATATGAAATGGTTGAAAAGAAATTTCGTTGCGCTTGATGCAAAATCAAGTGAAGTAGAAAGAGAACAACACATTCGGACGTTCATCCTTAGGATTATTAAGGGGTCTCTTAATGCCCAATTAATTGCGAAATCTTGTTCATTTAAGGTGGCTGTTAAAACTTGTGGACTTTAGAGAAGTGGGCCATCTCAATTGAGGGTTAATCGTGTTGGTGGCGTTGTACTAAGAGATGTGTCGGGCAACATAACCACACAAAATTAAAATCGGTGGTTGCATGCTACTGCTGCAGTCATGGACGTGGTATTCGATTGCCTTTTTTAGTCCTCAAGTTGACTGACTACCTTTATACATTGTCACTTGTAACAATGTAAAATTCATTTGATAATATATCATCCATAATAAAAATTTTAAATTTTTAAAATTTTGTATTAACATATTATTTAAATAGGTGGAACCACGGGTCGCATTACGTGGGATATAACACTCCCGACTCGGCCTAAGAGTTTCAGCTAATTCAAAGGTGTTACATTGATCACTAAAGTGATCCTATAAAGTCATTCTTTTTACTCGAGTGAATTTATGTAATAATTGCTCTTTTTGTTTTTAGGAAAAACACTCATTATTTTAAATGAATTTACTTAACAATTAAATTTCAATATTATTGAGGTGTAATTTTGATAAAATGATTAAGTATTTATAAAGCAACAAAAAACATTTAAGGTAATTATTTTCTAAATTGAAAAGCATGCAAATATCAGAGTTTAGTTAAACTCATGCTTTAAACTAAATAAGCTAATCAATTTCAAACCTAAGTTATAAAAGCAAGAAAATACTTAATAACTATGATCCCAAAATAAAATAATTAAGGAAAAATTTAATAGAAATTTTAATATAACAATAACGGAAAATGAACTACTAATCCGAGGTTCTTTCGATGTCATTTTGAGTCCTAATTTTTTGCGCTACTTGAGAGGTAAGGAAAAGGGGGATTGAGCTCACAACGACTCAATGTGAGAGTAATCTTAAAACCATTATATATTAGGCATAATATAAGGAACATAAAGTAAATTAATGTATATACAAAATATATATATGATGAAATGCAAATGCAAATTTCCCACCCGTCTATCTTAACCACCCTCGAGCATTGCTTAACACACCATCCCACATGTAAAAAGCTGACCATCTCGGGTTTGATTTCCTGTGATGATGGTCGTTCACCTGTCATATATGACGATGACTTTTACTACAATAACTTATTGATGGGCGTCGAAACTACCAAATAGAAATATTCCTACAACAAAATAAAACGAAATAGTAGAATAGTGTAGTAGGGTCGAACCACAAGGACTGGACGTCTAAATTCGCTTATTCTCGTTGACAAAATTTTTATTGTGGGAAAGGGCGTACTCGTGACTTGTGACTGTCTTCTTGAAAATAAATTAAAGGGGGTTTAAAGAAAAGAGTGTTAAACTAAAAATAAAAAAATAAAATGAAATAGATAAAGTAAAATAAAATCTTGTTGCAGATTAAATTGATCGAGATAAAATAAGTAAGAGAAAATATATTTAATAAAGTTAGCCTCAGTCTCGATTCTCTCTGAACTTGAATCGATCCTCGAAAATTGATTTTTCCTTTTAAATCGATAAAGCGCTTAAGAACGTCCCAACCGCCAACTTTTTCTCTTGTAGCTGGTTCCGCTACGACCTGCAAACCGACCCTTGCCGAATGTCTAACCATGTCGCTCATGCTCGTAATTTAAGATTTCAATAGTCTTGCGCTCTGAAAAGCATAACTCGAATTAATGGCCTCAACCGCATGGGTCGTTTAAATTTGGTCACTATCTCCCTTGACGGAATCCAAGTAGCAGTTTCTGTAACATCAGCATTCTTTAATCGAATTTGAGTGATAAAATAGAATTGAGAATTAGAAATGTTTAGTTGAAGTAAGGAAGGTTAGAAAATTTTAAGGATTAAATAGTAAAGGAGAGAAAATATGGGGGACTAAATAGCGAATTATCCAAATTAAATTTTGAGTCATCATGGGAATTAGATTGATTGAGGAGGGCCAAAAGAGTAATTTGGTGGAAGATATTTTTGGAGGCAAAGTTTTGGGCCAAAGTGTAAAGTTGGAAGGTCCAGGGACTAAAAGTGAATTTTACCATTTTTATTATGTGAGATATTTTAAGTGAGATTTCTAGAGAATTTGAGAAAGCTAAAAATCAATTAAAAGTCAAAAATATCAGCTCTTTTCATAGTTCAACCATTCATGCCATTCTCTCTTCCATCCAACTTTTGATTTTATTCCAAATACGTCCTTCCATCATTTTTAAGCCCTCCAAGCTCCAAAATCTCCTATTTTCTTTGAAATTTCTAAAAGAAAAGTATAGAAGGGGGTTATTAGACACCTCAAAATTCTTATAGAATTCATTTTGAAGTGTTAGAGAGCATAGGGACTAAATTGAGAAATTTTGAATTCAAGGGTTAAGGTAAGAAATGGTTAAATTCTCATGATATACATGTATTTTACTGTTATTTAGGATGAAAATTATTGAATTATAGCTTATAGCTTATATGTGTTTATGTGAATTGAAGAGAAAGAGAAGAGAGGCAAGGATCAAATTGAAGAGAAAGGAAAAGAGAAGAGCAAAGAGTGAAAAGAGAAGGAAATCAACCTTTTTGTTGTAAGTACCACAAGAGTTTTGAATTATAGTTTAATTTCTATAATGTTATGTGAATCATTAGCATAAAAATTGTTATATAGGTACATAATTTAAATGTTTACAATGATAAAATGAAGGGATTAATGTGTGATTTAGTAAAACAGTTTTGGACAGAATAGAGGATTAAATTCGAAAATTCACCAAAAATTGTATATAATGAGTTAAGGGTCGAATTATATATGAAATTAAATATTATTGAGTGTAGTTTCATATGAAAGAAACAGTGAATTAAAAGGAATTGTATATTTCGCGATATACTAGTTTTTGTGTAACAAGGTCAGAGTAGGTTCGAGTTCCACTATTCTGATTTTGAAAAATTATAGAAAAATATAGAAAAATTATTAGAGACTGAAATTTATATGGATGAATCCTTAATGAGTCTGTTTTCAAAAGAAATAGACATAAACATCATTTGATCTCTGTACTAAAAGATAAATAATTCTTAGTGAAGAAAGGTCGAAACTGTCAGGCAGCAGAGAAGGGGTAACTTGAAAGAATTTACTGTACAAATTGGCTAAAGTAAAAATTCTGTAAATTTTATGGTGAAAATAGGATTAGGTCTAGTTTCAGAAAAATAAAGCGGATTATAATTTCAAATTCTGTAGCTTAAGATATAAATAATTTAGTGACTGTGACACAAGTGGACAACTTCGAAAATATAAATGTGAAGTATTTGATGATGTATTTATGTGAGATATATCATTTATGAGAAATGATGCTAATTGAGATTGTGCCCAAGTAGACAAATTAGAACCATTGTGATATTAGTGGCATGCCATTAAGGAACACTAGCGCGCTCTCTGTTTAGCACTTTGTGTGCTCTCTGATTAGTACTTTGTGTACTCTCTGTTTAGCACTGTGTGTGCTCTCTGTTGCCCAGCACTTATGTGCTCTCTGTTGCCCAGCACTTTGGTACTCTCTGTTTGTTTCGTATATCCTAACGGTTCTATGAAAGTCTACTATGGGCTAAACTACAGAAAGTGGATAAAAGTGTAAGTTGTGCCATTGTGGTAAGTTACATATTACATGTAAGTAAGGCAAGAAGTTTATATGTATGAGTACTTAAATGATCATTCATTACTTTTGTAGTGCTTAATAAGCCTTCGCCGACTTAACGCGTTTATTTTAACGCGTAGGTACAAAAGCTACGAGAAGTTGAAGTCAAGCTAAGGAGACCTCTCATCACATCACATCACTATTGGAAGACTTCAGTTTAGGTACATTACTTTTAGTAAAAATGGCATGTATAAATGGTACTATTATGTGTCTCAAATGGATGGTTATAAATGTTGTTTTGGATTATTACGAGTTGATGAATTGAAATGATGTATTTTGAATAAAATAACTTAAATCACATCGTTTAAATTTTTTTTTATTCTACTCGTGTTAAAATCTCTGGTATTATATGTAATACTTTTATACCGGGTTTATACGTGTGAACCGGGTATAGGAGTGTTACATTTGTTGGTATCAGAGTGAAGATTTTCTGATGTTTGAGGTCGAGAATGAGTCCACTTTTACATGCCATTTATTATGTTGATGTGATGAGAGGATATTTAGTTTTTAAATGTTTAATTTGTGAATATTGTAGAAAGTAGATATGTCAATTAGATCTCGTGAAGAGTCTGAAGATGAAGTTGAAAGTAGAGCCCCAAATCCTGTTAGAGAAGAAGATCCACCTAGAATCGAAGCTCAACGAGAATCAATTCATTCTGATGATCGTAGGGGGTCCATGTTTGATGGAAGAACTCAACCTACAAGTGAATCAATGATTTCTCAAAAAGAAACTTCGATTGCAACTTTATTGCAAACGATGAATCAGTTGTTACAGCAAGTTGTAAGAAATAATAATGCTCAAACTGTTCCTCCACCACCTCCTACTAGTGTTCCTCAACCACAACCTTCTACATCTAGTTACCGATCTCCTTTGGAGAGATTAAGGAAACATGGAGCCGAAGAATTCAGAGGAAAGAAAGATGATGATCCAGCAGAAGATGAAGAATGGTTAGAAAATAGCCAAAGAGTGTTTGAAGAGTTACAATGTACTGGGGAAGAAAAGTTAAAATGTGCAGTGTCTTTATTGAAAGGTGAAGCATACCAGTGGTGGACTACAGTGTTAAATATTCATCCTGCAAAAAGGATCAATTGGAATTTCTTTGTGTCTGAATTCAAGAAGAAATACATCAGTGAGTTATATTTGGAGAAGAAGAAAAGGGAATTTCTTTACTTGAAATAGAATAACATGACCGTGGCTGAGTATGAACGTGAGTTTCTCAGGCTGAGCAGGTATGCTAAAGAATTGATAGCTAATGAAGTAGATATGTGTAGAAGATTTGAGTGGGGATTGAATGAAGAGATATATGTTCCACTTCTACCGTTACATCTACAAGAATTTCCTGTTCTGGTTGATCGAGCTCAGAGGTTAGAGGAGGGATTGATTCGTTCGAAAGAGAAAAGTGCTAGAAAGAGAACAGCCATTAGTTCTGCACCTCCCCCTTCTTCGAAAAGAATGAGAGGATTTAGAGATCCTAGATATGTTTCTTTTTCTGCTGGCCAGAGATCTCGAAGCCAAACACGACAAACTCAACAGGGAACTTCCATAGTTAGTACAGGTGGTACTAGAAGAAGGTCATCACAAATGCAATCACCGTGTAAACATTGTGGAAGATTTCATTGGGGAGAGTGTCGACTGAATACTTGAGCCTGTTTTAGATGTGGGTCTCAAGATCATTTTATAAGAGATTGTCCAAGAATGATGGAGAATACTACCGAACAGTCTGTAAAAGGTAGTTCAGCTCCATAAAGAAGTAGATTGCCCGGAAATTCTGGTAATATTGGTATGAGATCGGTAAAAGATGGGGCTGATAGATCAGAGTCTCGGAGACCAAGGACATATGCAATTAGAATGAGAGAAGAAGAAGATGCTCCTGATTTAATCACTAGTAAATTTTCTTTATTTGACTCTTCTGTAGTTGCATTAATTGATCCTGGTTCTACGCATTCATACATATTCATCTTATTAGTGAAAGAGAGAGAATTAGTAGTAGAACCCACTAAACATGAAGTGATTGTTACAAATCCTTTTTGGCAAAGTGAAAAAGTCAATAAAGTGTGTAGGAGATGTCCCTTAAAGATTCAGGGTTGTGAATTTCCAGCAGATCTCATGGCTCTTACATTTCATGAATTTGATGTAATATTAGAAATGGATTGGTTATCTGAACATGGAGTCATGGTTGATTGTAGAAGGAAAAGAATTTCTTTGAGAACTTCAGATGGAAAAGAAGTAGTGGTAATTGGTGAGAAATTCAGTGCTTTATCGAATGTAGTCTCTGCAATTAAGGCTTTCAAGACGATTAAGAAAGGGTATAATGCTTTCCTTGCTTATGTTTTGGATACTCGGGTAGAAGATAATGAGATTGAGAAGATATCGGTGGTATGAGAGTTTCCCGATGTGTTTCCTAAAGAGTTGCCTGGTTTACCTCCTGAAAGAGAAGTTGAATTTGGAATTGATTTAGTACCGGGTACTGCACTAATCTCAATTGCACCTTATCGGATGGCACCGGCAGAGTTAAAAGAATTGAAGACTCAGTTGCAAGAGTTATTAGATAAGGGATTTATACGTCCCAGTGTGTCACCGTGGGGAGCCCCGGTTTTATTTGTGAAAAAGAAAGACGGGTCTTTGAGGCTTCGTATAGATTATCGTCAATTGAATAAAGTGACGATAAAGAATAAATATCCACTACCCAGGATTGATGATTTATTTGATCAATTAAAGGGAGCTAGTATGTTTCCTAAAATTGATCTCAGATCGGGATATTATCAGTTGAGGGTAAAAGAGTCGGATGTACCAAAGACTGCTTTTAGGACTCGATATGGACATTATGAGTTCTTGGTTATGCCATTTGGATTGACTAATGCTCCGGCTGCATTTATAGATCTTATGAATAGAATTTTTTAGTCGTATCTGGATCAGTTCTTGGTGGTATTCATTGATGATATTTTGGTGTACTCGAAAGGACAAGAAGAACATGAGCAACATCTTCGAATTGTATTACAGATTCTGAGAGAAAAACAATTGTTTGCCAAGTTGAGTAAATGTGAATTTTGGCTGAAAGAAGTTACTTTTCTGGGTCATATTGTGTCGACTGACGGTATACGTGTTGATCCGAAAAAGGTTGAAGCTATACTTGAATGGAAGCCACCGAAGAATGCGACAGAGGTAAGGAGTTTTCTTGATTATTACAGAAGATTTGTTTAGGGATTCTCTATGATTGCATTGCCTTTAACGAGACTGTTGCAGAAGGATGTGAAGTTTGAATGGGATGAAAGATGCCAACAAAGCTTTGATAGATTAAAGATAGCATTAACTGAAGCTCCGGTGTTGATACAACTAGAATCTGGTAAAGAATTTGTGATTTACAGTGATGCATCTTATAATGGTTTTGGTTGTGTATTAATGCAAGATGGAAAGGTAGTTGCATATGCGTCAAGGCAATTGAAACCACGTGAGAAGAATTAACCGACACATTATCTTGAAATGGTTGCGGTGGTGTTTGCATTGAAAATTTGGAGACATTATTTATATGGAGAAAAGTGCTATATTTATACAGATCACAAAAGTTTGAAATATTTGCTAACTCAGAAAAAGCTGAATTTGAGACAAAGGAGGTGGATTGAGTTAATTAAGGATTATGACTGCATCATTGATTATCATCTCGGGAAAGCGAATGTAGTAGCTGATGCTTTGAGCAGAAAGTCAATGGCAGCTTTAAAGGCAATGAATGCACCTTTGGAGATGCAACAAGAGGATGAGTTATTAGTCGAATTCAGAGTAAAACCGACTCTATTGCAAGAAGTGAAAAGGGCACAAAAAGATGATGAAGAGTTGATGAAGATAAAGAAACAACTTGAAGAAGGCAAAGGCAATGAATTTGAAATTGATAGTGAAGGAAGTTTAAGATTTCATAATCGGTTATGTGTGCCTAATCAAGAAGATTTGAAACGAAGAATTTTGGATGAAGCTCATCATAGTTCGTTTGCTGTACATCCGGGAAGTAACAAGATGTATCATGACTTAAAGCCATTTTATTGGTGGAAAGGGATGAAACGGAATATAGTTGAGGATGTTTCCAAGTGCTTGATATGTTAGAAGGTAAAAGCAGAGCATCAAGTGCCATCGAGGTTACTTCAAACGATAACCATTCTAGAGTGGAAATGGGAAAGAATTACAATGGATTTTGTCACGGGATTGCCACTTTCACCAAAGAAGAAAGATGCTATTTGGGTGATAGTTGATCGATTAACCAAATCTACTCATTTTCTTCCTGTAAGAACTGATTTCTCCATGGATAAGTTTGCACAATTGTATATAGATGAAATAGTTAGACTTCATGGTGTGCCTGTATCTATTATTTCTGATCGGGATCCTAGATTTACTTCAAAGTTTTGGGAAAGATTACATGAAGCTTTGGGTACTCGATTGAATTTTAGTACAGCATATGATCCTCAGACAAATGGGCAATCAAAACGGGTGATTCAGATTCTAGAAGACATGTTGAGAAGCTGTATTGTTGAGTTTGAAGGTAATTGGGAAAAGTATTTACCATTGATTGAATTCACCTACAATAACAGTTATCAGTCAAGTATTCAGATGCATCGTATGAAGCATTGTATGGAAGAAAGTGTAGGACTCCTGTGTGTTGGACAGAACTGAGTGAACGTAAGTTAGTGGGTTCTGATTTGATTCAAGAAACTGAAGAGAAAGTAAAGTTAATACGAGACCGATTAAAAGCTGCTTCAGATAGACAGAAATTATATGCTGATCTGAAAAGAAAAGATATAGAGTATGATGTGGGTGAAAAAGTTTTCTTAAAAGTGTTTCCATGGAAGAAAGTTCTCCGGTTTGGTAAAAAGGGAAAATTAAGTCCAAGATTTATCGGGCCATATGAGATATTGCAACTAGTAGGTCCTGTGGCTTATCGATTAGCTCTCCCTCCAGAATTAGATAAGATTCATAATGTTTTTCATGTGTCTATGTTACAAAGATATCGGTCTGATCCATCTCATGTGATTACTCCGGAGGTTATAGAAATACAATCGGATTTGACTTATGAAGAGGAACCGATAAAGATTTTAGCTCGAGAAGTAAAGGAGTTGAGAAATAAAAGGGTTCATTTAGTAAAATTTTTATGGAGGCATCATAACTTAGAGGAAGCCACATGGGAAAGAGAAGAAACAATGAGACAACAATATCCACAGTTATTTAGTGCAGGTAAATTTCAAGGACGAAATTTATTTTAGGGGGAAGAATTGTAACATCCGTATTCTTGAATCGGATTTGAGTGATAAAATAGAACTGAGAATTAGAAATGTTTAGTTGAAGTAAGGAAGGTTAGAAAATTTTAAGGATTAAATAGTAAATGAGAGAAAATATGGGGGACTAAATAGCGAATTATCCAAATTAAATTTTGAGTCATCATGGGAATTAGATTGATTGAGGAGGGGCAAAAGAGTAATTTGGTGGAATTTATTTTTGGAGGCAAAGTTTTGGGCCAAAGTGTAAAGTTGGAAGGTCTAGGGACTAAAAGTGCAATTTTACCATTTTTATTAAGTGAGATATTTTAAGTGAGATTTCTAGAGAATTTGAGAAAGGCTAAAAATCAATTAAAAGTTAAAAATATCAGCTCTTTTCATAGTTCAACCGTTCATGCCATTCTCTCTTCCATCCAACTTTTGATTTTATTCCAAATACGTCCTCCATCATTTTTAAGCCCTCCAAGCTCCAAAATCTCCTATTTTCTTTGAAATTTCTGAAAGAAATGTATAGAAGGGGGTTATTAGACACCTCAAACTTCTTATAGAATTCATTTTGAGGTGTTAGAGAGCATAAGGACTAAATTGAGAAATTTTAAATTTAAGGGTTAAGGTAAGAAATGGTTAAATTCTCAGGATATACATGTATTTTACTGTTATTTAGCATGAAAATTATTGAATTATAGCTTATAGCTTATATGTGTTTATGTGAAATTGAAGAGAAAGAGAAGAGAGGCAAGGATCAAATTGAAGAGAAAGGAAAGGAGAAGAGCAAAGAGTGAAAAGATAAGGAAATCAGCCTTTTTGTTGTAAGTACCACAAGAGTTTTGAATTATAGTTTAATTTCTATAATTGTATGTGAATCATTAGCATAAAAATTGTTATATAGGTACATAATTTAAATGTTTACAATGATAAAATGAAGGGATTAATGTGTGATTTAGTAAAACAGTTTTGGATAGAACAGAGGATTAACTTCGAAAATTCACCAAAAATTGTATATAATGAGTTAAGGGTCAAATTATATATGTAATTAAATATTATTGAGTGTAGTTTCATATGGAAGAAATAGTTAATTAAAAGGAATTGTATATTTCGCGATATACTAGTTTTTGTGTAACAAGGTCAGAGTAGGTTCGAGTTCCCCTGTTCTGACTTTGAAAAATCATAGAAAAATATATAAAAATTATTAGAGACTGAAATTTATATGGATGAATCCTTAATGAGTGTGTTTTCAAAAGAAATAGACATGAACATCATTTGATCTCTGTACTTAAAGATATATAATTCTTAGTGAAGAAAGGTCGAAACTGTCAGGCAGCAGAGAAGGGGTAACTTGAAAGAATTTACTGTACAAATTGGCTAAATTAAAAATTCTGGAAATTTTATGGTAAAAATAGGATTGGGTCTAGTTTCAGAAAAATAAAGCAGATTATAATTTCAAATTCTATAGCTCAAGATATAAATAATTTTGTGACTATGACGCAAGTGGACAGCTTCGAAAATATAAATGTGATGTATTTGATGATGTATTTATGTGAGATATATCATTTATGAGAAATGATGCTAATTGAGATTGTGTCCAAGTAGACAAATTAGAACCATTGTGATAGTAGTGGCATGCCATTAAGGAACACTATCACGCTCTCTATTTAGCACGTCTCGTGCTCTCTGATTAGCACTTGTGTGCTCTCTGATTAGTACTTTGTGTACTCTCTGTTTAGCACTGTGTGTGCTCTCTGTTGCCAAGCACTTATTTGCTCTCTGGTAGTACTTTGGTAGTCTCTGTTTGTTCCGTATATCCTAACGGTTCTATGAAAGTCTACTATGGGCTAAACTACAGAAAGTGGATAAAAGTGTAAGTTATGCCATTGTGGTAAGTTACAGATTACATGTAAGTAAGGCAAGAAGTTTATATGCATGAGTACTTAAATGATCATTCATTACTTTTGTAGTTCTTACTAAGCCTTCACCGGCTTAACGTGTTTATTTTAACGCGTAGGTACAAAAGCTACGAGAAGTTGAAGTCAAGCTAAGGGGACCTCTCATCACATCATATCACTATTGGAAGACTTCAGTTTAGGTACATTACTTTTGGTAAAAATGGCATGTATAAATGGTACTATTATGTGTCTCCAATGGATGGTTATAGATGTTGTTTTGGATTACTACGAGTTGATGAATTGAAATGATGTATTTTGAATAAAATAACTTAAATCACATCGTTTAAATTTTTTTATTGTACTCGTGTTAAAATCTCTGGTACTGTATGTAATACTTTTATACCGGGTTTATACGTGTGAACCGGGTATAGGAGTGTTACATTTATTGGTATCAGAGCGAAGGTTTTTTGATGTTTGGGGTTAGAAATGAGTCCACTTGTACATGCCATTTATTATGTTGATGTGATGAGAGGATATTTAGTTTTTAAATGTTTAATTTGTGAATATTGTAGAAAGTAGATATGTCAAATAGATCTCGTGAAGAGTCTGAAGATGAAGTTGAAAGTAGAGCCCCAAATCCTGTTAGAGAAGAAGATCCACCTAGAATCCAAGCTCAACGAGAATCAGTACATTCTGATGATTGTAGGGGGTCCATGTTTGATGAAAGAACTCAACCTACAAGTGAATCAATGCCTTGTCAACAAGAAACTTCGATTGCAGCTTTATTGCAGATGATGAATCAGTTGTTACAACAAGTTGTAAGAAATAATAATGCTCAGATTGTTCCTCCACCACCTCCTACTAGTGTTCCTCAGCCACAACCTTCTGCATTTAGTTACCGATCTCCTTTGGAAAGATTAAGGAAACATGGAGCCGAAGAATTCAGAGGAAAGAAAGATGATGATCCAGCAGAAGCTGAAGAATGGTTAGAAAATAGCCAGAGAGTGTTTGAAGAGTTACAATGTACTGGGAAGAAAAGTTAAAATGTGCAATGTCTTTATTGAAAGGTGAAGCATACCAGTGGTGGACTACAGTGTTAAATATTCATCCTGCAAAAAGGATCAACTAGAATTTATTTGTGTCTGAATTCAAGAAGAAATACATCAGTGAGTTATATTTGGAGAAGAAGAAAAGAGAATTTCTTGACTTGAAACAGAATAACATGACCGTGGCTGAGTATGAACGTGAGTTTCTCAGGCTGAGCAGGTATGCTAAAGAATTGATAGCTAATTAAGCTGATATGCGTAGAAGATTTGAGTGGGGATTGAATGAAGAGATATATGTTCCACTTCTACCGTTACATCTATAAGAATTTCCTGTTCTGGTTGATTGAGCTTAGAGGTTAGAGGAGGGATTGATTCGTTCGAAAGAGAAAAGTGCTGGAAAGAGAACAACCATTAGTTCTTCACCTCCCCATTCTTCGAAAAGAATGAGAGGATTTAGAGATCCTAGATATGCTTCTTTTTCTGCTGGCCAGATCTCTCGAAGCCAAACACAACAAACTCAACAGGGAATTTCTGTAGTTAGTACAGGTGGTACTAGAGGAAGGTCATCACAAATGCAATCACCGTGTAAACATTGTGGAAGATTTCATTCGGGAGAGTGTCGACTGAATACTCGAGCCTGTTTTAGATGTGGGTCTCAAGATCATTTTATAAGAGATTGTCCAAGAATGATGGAGAATACTACCGAATAGTTTGTAAAAGGTAGTTCAGGTCCATAAAGAAGCAGATTGCCCGAAAATTCTGGTATTATTAGTATGAGATCGGGAAAAGATGGGGCTGATAGATCAGAGTCTCGGAGACCAAGGACATATGCAATCAGAATGAGAGAAGAAGAAGATGTTCCTGATATAATCACTGGTAAATTTTCTTTATTTGACTCTTCTGTAGTTGCATTAATTGATCCTAGTTCTACGCATTCATGCATATGCATCTTATTAGTGAAAGAGAGAGAATTAGTAGTAGAACCCACTGAACATGAAGTGATTGTTACAAATCCTTTTGGGCAAAGTGAAAAAGTCAATAAAGTGTGCAGGAGATTTCCCTTAAAGATTCAGGGTTATGAATTTCCTGCAGATCTCATGGCTCTTACATTTCATGAATTTGATGTAATATTGGGAATGGATTGGTTATCTGACCATGGAGTCATGGTTGATTGTAGAAGGAAAAGAATTTCTTTGAGAACTTCAGATGGAAAAGAAGTAGTGGTAATTGGTGAGAAATTCAATGCTTTATCGAATGTAGTCTCTGCAATTAAGGCTTTCAAGATGATTAAGAAAGGGTTTAATGCTTTCCTTGCTTATGTTTTGGATACTCGGGTAGAAGATAATGAGATTGAGAAGATATCGGTGGTATGAGAGTTTCCCGATGTGTTTCCTAAAGAGTTGCCTGGTTTACCTCCTGAAAGAGAAGTTGAATTTGGAATAGATTTAGTACCGGGTACTGCACAGATCTCAATTGCACCTTATCGGATGGCACCGACAGAGTTAAAAGAATTGAAGACTCAGTTGCAAGAGTTATTAGATAAGGGATTTATACGTCCCAGTGTGTCACCGTGGGGAGCCCCGGTTTTATTTGTGAAAAAGAAAGACGGGTCTTTGAGGCTTCGTATAGATTATCGTCAATTGAATAAAGTGACGATAAAGAATAAATATCCACTACCCAGGATTGATGATTTATTTGATCAATTGAAGGGAGCTAGTATGTTTCCTAAAATTGATCTCAGATCGGGATATTATCAGTTGAGGGTAAAAGAGTCAGATGTACCAAAGACTGCTTTTAGGACTCGATATGGACATTATGAGTTCTTGGTTATGCCATTTGGATTGACTAATGCTCCGGCTGCATTTATGGATCTTATGAATAGAATTTTTTAGTCGTATTTGGATTAGTTCGTGGTGGTATTCATTGATGATATTTTGGTGTACTCGAAAGGACAAGAAGAACATGAGCAACATCTTCGAATTGTATTACAGATTCTGAGAGAAAAACAATTGTTTGCCAAGTTGAGTAAATGTGAATTTTGGCTGAAAGAAGTTACTTTTCTGGGTCATATTGTGTCGGCTGATGGTATACGTGTTGATCCGAAAAAGGTTAAAGCTATACTTGAATGGAAGCCACCGAAGAATGTGACAGAGGTAAGGAGTTTTCTTGGTTTAGCTGGTTATTAAAGAAGATTTGTTCAGGGATTCTATATGATTGCATTGCCTTTAACGAGACTGTTGCAGAAGGATGTGAAGTTTGAATGGGATGAAAGATGCCAACAAAGCTTTGATAGATTAAAGATAGCATTAACTGAAGCTCCGGTGTTGATACAACTAGAATCTGGTAAAGAATTTGTGATTTACAGTGATGTATCATATAATGGTTTGGGTTGTGTATTAATGCAAGATGGAAAGGTAGTTGCATATGCGTCAAGGCAATTGAAGCCACATGAGAAGAATTATCCGACACATGATCTTGAATTGGCTGCGGTGGTGTTTGCATTGAAAATTTGGAGACATTATTTATATGGAGAAAAGTGCTATATTTATAGAGATCACAAAAGTTTGAAATATTTGCTAACTCAGAAAGACCTGAATTTGAGACAATGGAGGTGGATTGAGTTAATTAAGGATTATGACTGCATCAATTGATTATCATCCCAAGAAAGCAAATGTACTAGCTGATGCTTTGAGCAGAAAGTCAATGGCAGCTTTAAAGGCAATGAATGCACCTTTGGAGATGCAACAAGAGGATGAGTTATTAGTCGAATTCAGAGTAAAACCGACTCTATTGCAAGAAGTGAAAAGGGAACAAAAAGATGATGAAGAGTTGATGAAGATAAAGAAACAACTTGAAGAAGGCAAAGGTAATGAATTTGAAATTGATAGTGAAGGAAGTTTAAGATTTCATAATCGGTTATGTGTGCCTAATCAAGAAGATTTGAAACGAAGAATTTTGGATGAAGCTCATCATAGTTCGTTTGCTGTACATCCGGGAAGTAACAAGATGTATCATGACTTAAAGCCATTTTATTGGTGGAAAGGGATGAAACAGAATATAGTTGAGTATGTTTCCAAGTGCTTGATATGTCAGAAGGTAAAGCAGAGCATCAAGTGCCATCGAGGTTGCTTCAAACAATAACCATTCTAGAGTGGAAATGGGAAAGAATTACAATGGATTTTGTCACGGGATTGTCACTTTCACCAAAGAAGAAAGATGCTATTTGGGTGATAGTTGATCGATTAACCAAGTCTTCTCATTTTCTTCCGGTAAGAATTGATATCTCAATGGATAAGTATGCACAATTGTATATAGATGAAATAGTTAGACTTCATGGTGTGCCTGTATCTATTATTTCTAATCGGGATCCTAGATTTACTTCAAAGTTTTGGGAAAGATTACATGAAGCTTTGGGTACTCGATTGAATTTTAGTACAACATATCATCCTCAGACAGATGGGCAATCAGAACGGGTGATTTGGATTCTAGAAGACATGTTGAGAAGCTGTATTGTTGAGTTTGAAGGTAATTGGGAAAAGTATTTACCATTGATTGAATTCACCTATAATAACAGTTATCAGTCAAGTATTCAGATGGCACCGAATGAAGCGTTGTATGGAAGAAACTGTAGGACTCCTGTGTGTTGGACAGAACTGAGTGAACATAAGTTAGTGGGTCCTGATCTGATTCAAGAAACTGAAGAGAAAGTAAAGTTAATACGAGACCGATTAAAAGCTGCTTCAGATAGACAGAAATCATATGCTGATCTGAAAAGAAAAGATATAGAGTACGATGTGGGTGAAAAAGTTTTCTTGAAAGTGTCTTCATGGAAGAAAGTTCTCCGGTTTGGTAAAAAGGGAAAATTAAGTCCAAGATTTATCGGGCCATATGAGATATTGCAACGAGTAGGTCCTGTGGCTTATCGATTAGCTCTCCCTCCAGAATTAGATAAGATTCATAATGTTTTTCATGTGTCTATGTTACGAAGATATCGGTCTGATACATCTCATGTAATTACTCCGGAGGTTATAGAAATACAACTAGATTTGACTTATGAAGAGGAATCGATAAAGATTTTAGCTCGAGAAGTAAAGGAGTTGAGAAATAAAAGGGTACATTTAGTAAAAGTTTTATGGAGGCATCATAACTTAGAGGAAGCCACATGGAAAAGAGAAGAAACAATGAGACAACAATATCCACAGTTATTTAGTGCAGGTAAATTTCGAGGACGAAATTTATTTTAGGGGGGAAGAATTGTAACATCTGCATTCTTGAATCGGATTTAAGTGATAAAATAGAATTGAGAATTAGAAATGTTTAGTTGAAGTAAGGAAGGTTAGAAAATTTTAAGGATTAAATAGTAAATGAGAGAAAATATGAGGGACTAAATAGCGAATTATCCAAATTAAATTTTGAGTCATCATGGGAATTAGATTGATTGAGGAGGGGCAAAAGAGTAATTTGGTGGAATTTATTTTTGGAGGCAAAGTTTTGGGCCAAAGTGTAAAGTTGAAAGGTCCAGGGACTAAAAGTGCAATTTTACCATTTTTATTAAGTGAGATATTTTAAGTGAGATTTCAAGAGAATTTGAGAAAGGTTAAAAATCAATTAAAAGTCAAAAATATCAGCTCTTTTCATAGTTCAACCGTTCATGCCATTCTCTCTTCCATCCAACTTTTGATTTTATTTCAAATAGGTCCTTCCATCATTTTTAAGCCCTCCAAGCTCCAAAATCACCTATTTTCTTTGAAATTTCTGAAAGAAAAGTATAGAAGGGGGTTAGTAGACACCTCAAACTTCTTATAGAATTCATTTTGAGGTGTTAGAGAGCATAGGGACTAAATTGAGAAATTTTGAATTCAAGGATTAAGGTAAGAAATGGTTAAATTCTCATGATATACATGTATTTTACTGTTATTTGGCATGAAAATTATTGAATTATAGCTTATAGCTTATATGTGTTTATGTGAAATTGAAGAGAAAGAGAAGAGAGGCAAGGATCAAATTGAAGAGAAAGGAAAAGAGAAGAGCAAAGAGTGAAAAGATAAGGAAATCAACCTTTTTGTTGTAAGTACCACAAGAGTTTTGAATTATAGTTTAATTTCTATAATGTTATGTGAATCATTAGCATAAAAATTGTTATATAGGTACATAATTTAAATGTTTACAATGATAAAATGAAGGGATTAATGTGTGATTTAGTAAAACAGTTTTGGACAGAACAGAGGATTAACTTCGAAAATTCACCAAAAATTGTATATAATGAGTTAAGGGTAGAATTATATATTTAATTAAATATTATTGAGTGTAGTTTCATATGGAAGAAACAGTGAATTAAAAGGAATTGTATATTTCGAGATATACTAGTTTTTGTGTAACAAGGTCAGAGTAGGTTCGAGTTCCCCTATTCTGACTTTGAAAAATCATAGAAAAATATAGAAAAATTATTAGAGACTTAAATTTATAAGGATGAATCCTTAATGAGTCTGTTTTCAAAAGAAACAGACATGAACATCATTTGATCTCTGTACTAAAAGATAGATAATTCTTAGTGAAGAAAGGTCGAAACTGTCAGGCCGCAGAGATGGGGTAACTTGAAAGAATTTACTGTAGAAATTGGCTAAAGTAAAAATTCTGTAAATTTTATGGTAAAAATAGGATTGGGTCTAGTTTCAGAAACATAAAGCGGATTATAATTTCGAATTCTGTAGCTCAAGATATAAATAATTTAGTGACTGTGACGCAAGTGGACAGCTTTGAAAATATAAATGTGAAGTATTTGATGATGTATTTATGTGAGATATATCATTTATGAGAAATGATGCTAATTGAGATTGTGCCCAAGTAGACAAATTAGAACCATTGTGATATTAGTGGCATGCCATTAAGGAACACTGGCGCGCTCTCTGTTTAGCACGTCTCGTGCTCTCTGATTAGCACTTTGTGTGCTCTCTGATTAGCACTTTGTGTGCTCTCTAATTAGTACTTTGTGTACTCTCTATTTGTTCCGTATCCTAACGGTTCTATGAAAGTCTTCTATGGGCTAAACTACAGAAAGTGGATAAAAGTGTAAGTTGTGCCATTGTGGTAAGTTACAGATTACATGTAAGTAAGGCAAGAAGTTTATATGCATGAGTACTTAAATGATCATTCATTACTTTTGTAGTGCTTACTAAGCTTTCACCGGCTTAACGCGTTTATTTTAAAGCGTAGGTACAAAAGCTACGAGAAGTTGAAGTCAAGCTAAAGGGACCTCTCATCACATCACATCACTATTGGAAGACTTTAGTTTAGGTACATTACTTTAGGTAAAAATGGCATGTATAAATGGTACTATTATGTGTCTCCAATGGATGGTTATAAATGTTGTTTTGGATTACTACGAGTTGATGAATTGAAATGATGTATTTTGAATAAAATAACTTAAATCACATCGTTTAAATTTTTTTTTATTATACTCGTGTTAAAATCTCCGGTACTGTATGTAATATTTTTATACCGGGTTTATATGTGTGAACCGGGTATAGGAGTGTTACAGTTTCCCACCTGGACACGCCAATTTGTTCACGGGAACTCGATTGCAGCACGGTCGACTCGACTTCCCAATTGTACGCCAAACTACTCCAACCCAACGTGCACTTTTTGAATCGAAGTTGAATTAACTTTGAGGGATGAATTTGTACTATTCCATAAACCGGAGTGATAACGAATACCGAGTTGGAAAGATTTTTAGGGTGGTTTCATAACTCACTATTATTTTCTTACGGGAGCAATAATCGGGCTAAAACTAAAAAGGACTTAGTTGCGCATGAATTTAATCGTGCTAAATAAATTTAGGATGATGGATTAATTGGAATTATGGAAGATGGGAAGGATGATAGGCTTTAGAAAGTAATTAAACCAATTGATGAAAAGGAAATAAATTAAATTGAAAATGGCAAAGAGAATCTGACGCAGAATAAGAAAGAAATAAAAAGGAACAATTGCTTCAATTGCTATTCTAATCAAGTGTGTCTTTCAATTAAACCCAAAGCCCCTATTTATACACAATTAATTTGCTAAAAATAGCTTAACTATCCCTAAAATTTTTCCTATTTACTAAATAAAGAGAATATAGTCAAAATAAAATAAAAAATATAAAAGAAAATAAATAAAATCTAATTTTGGCTATTGAGAATTTCAACCAATAAAGTTTTTGCACTAAAATCCTCAAATTCTTCCACATCTCTTAATTTAGCCTATCTCTTCTCATTTTGCTTCGATTAAGTCCCCTTTTTGCTTGCTTTTAAGTTGAGACATTACTTTTGTGTACTTGATAAGAAAAAGTACGAAATTAGAAGTATCTTGCTCACAATTTATCAAAAATATACAAATAAAAATACTAAAATTACTTACTATCAAAGTCCCCTTACTTAACCTATGCTTGTCCTCAAGCATATTGCTTATTCTACATTAAAGTTATTCGATAAATTTTCCGAAATCAAATTTTCTTCCTTTGCCAAGTGTCATGTAAATAATTAGAGAATAAAAAATAAGCAATTGCTTATGTCCAACCAAGAAGTATTTTATAAACTTTCAAATATTATGAAGAAAATCAATCACTTCACAAAAATTAAAGCCTATTAAACTTTCAAGTATTATATATATATATTTCTCTTTTTTCTTTTTTCTTTATTTTTTCTATTTATTTATTTTTTTGAGACATAATAAAATCTTTTTACGCGAATTGAGATGACAAGCCAAGCACCCCAACCCGGTTACTCAATTTGAAAAGTATTTAACTTATTTTTCAAGACAGCTCAATTAGTGGAGTGTTACAAGCTTCGATTCGTCACTCAAATCTTTTTACACGAATTAAATGACAAGCCAAGCACCTCAACCCGGTTACTTAATTTGTTCACATTTTTGAATCTTTACTCTTAACCAAGCCCAATTTTATTTATTCACATCTAAATTTTATTTATTTATTCACATCTAAATTTGCAGAATTAATTATCAAATGACATTAATATATGAATAAGCATATTCATATAAGCATAGAGAAATAGCATGACATGCATAATGAATTCCCCCTACTTAATCCATATTGTCCTCAATGTGCAAGTTTTAAATAATAGAAAAAGATAGGGTAAAGTGTATTCCCTATGTAAATTTAACGAGGTGGAGGACGACTGTGGTGCTCGCGCTCTAACATTGAGAGGATAATATGAATAAGCATATAAGCATAGAGAAATAGTATGACATGCATAATGAATTCCCCCTACTTAATCCACATTGCTCTCAATGTGCAAGTTTTAAATAATAGAAAAAGATAGGGCAAAGTGTACTCCCCGTGTAAATTTAATGAGGTGGAGGACGACAGCGGTGCTCGCGCTCTAACATTGAGAGGATACGTTCGATGTTGGCTTCCATTGATTCCAAGCGAGCTTCAAAATGATTCATTCTTCCTCCATGACGGAATGGGGTTGCTCATCTCGATCCCTTGGAGCGAAATTTCGTGTTCATTGGAACACTCTATTACTGCAAGGCGTATATGTACTGGCATAGGCCGATGTTGAATCTCCTTGTATCTTGCCCTCAATGTGCAAGTTTTAAATAATAGAAAAAGATAGGGCAAAGTGTACTCCCTGTGTAAATTTAACGAGGTGGAGGATAACGGCAGTGCTCATGCTCTAACATTGAGAGGATACGTTTGATGTTGGCTTTCATTGATTCAAGCGAGCTTCAAAATGATTCATTCTTTCCTCCATAGCGGAATGGGGTTGCTCATCTTGATCCCTCGGAGTGAAATTTTGTGTTCGTCGGAACACTCTATTACTGCGAGGCGTATATGTACTAGCATAGGTCGATGTTGAATCTCCTCGTATCTTGACTGGTGCTTCAGTATCGTAAAGTTTAGAAATCCTCAAAATCTTAATTTCGAGGGCATCGGGTAGGTGCGCCCTCACTAACCGCGCCTATTTCTTCGAGGTCGACGCTCTTCTGTTGGAGTGTTCGGCGGACTCGACACATTAATGGCATCAGTACTACTGTCCAGGTTAGATTCTGGTTCATCTTCTTGCTGGTTCATTGAATTCCATCTAGGATGTTTTGTTCGATTTGAAGGGGGTTTCTCGTTTCAGTTTGACAGTCCCGTTTCATCATGATATGAGGTGCTGGTTTCAGTCGAATAATCTGCATGGAATGTTAGTAGCGAAAAAATAGAACGAGAAGTTGGAGTGTTAAACCTTATCGCGTCGGCAGCTTCCGAGTTAGTTTTTGGCTCCTCTTGCTCAACCAGAGTTGGACTTCTACGACGTCGGTATCGAGTCGATCTAACGGTACGTACTAGTGGTGGTGGAGGTGATGGCTAGTCAAAATCGTCGTCATTAACATCGATAACGGAAGGTGATGGTGAGTCAAAATCGTCATCATTAACATCGATGGCGGAAGGCACTGTAAAATAATTTCGTCAACGGTTGAGAGAGGCTAGAAATTGATAAATCGAATGGCTTTTAGTGCGAACCATGGTTGCTGTGATTTTTTTAATATTTTGTTCACTGTGGCGGTGCACTATGACATGCGATGGCGAACGGCGACAGGAAGTGGCATGAAAGATTTTTTGTGCCGTTTTCAGAGGTTGAATAATGATGAGAATAAGAGGTAACATCAACAGTGGCTTATGGATGCGCGTAGCAGCGATCGCTAGTCAACGACAGTGTGCGCGACGACGGGTGCGATGACGGGCTTGCGACGGACAGTGGGATTTTGTTAAGATGTAAGTTCGATAGTGGTGACGACGTTTAGAGTGGTGTTTTGTGTTGGGTGTCTGTTGGGAGAAAAGAAGTGTGGGTTTTAAAATGGTGGGAAGAAAGATGGAGTGATGGTGAAGGTGATGGTGAAGGAATCGTGCGTGAAGGTTGTTTTTCTCGAATGGTGGTCGTCAGTGGTGGAATGGACGCCGTTCAACAGTGGCGAACACTAGCAGGATGGTGGTGAACGAGGGTTGCGGCTTGCGGTGCGGGGGTACGATAGTCTAACAGTGCAAAGGGAAGAGAGTATGAAGAAGGAGGGTGCCGAACAGTGGTGTAAGAGCCTGAATGACGGTTGTGGATGGTGGTTTGAGAAGGTGGATATTTTTCTCCTAGGGTTTGGGAATGAAGAAGAAAGGTAGAAAAGGGAAACTTAAGGTTTGGGGTTTCTTTTTTCTTTTTTCTTTTTTTCTCTTTTTCGGGTTTAGGTTTGTCTCTTTTGGGCTTCCTTGTTTTCTCTTTTCTTTACCTGATTTAGGTCCCCTTTAACCCCCAATTTTCCTCTCTTTTTTTCTCTTTTGGGTCAGTCCTTCCCCTTTTTTCTCTTCTTCAACCCTGTTCCTCTCTCCCTCTTTCTATTCTCTTTTTTTTTCTTTTTCTTTTTAGGCATCTTACCGTTCGGCCCACCTTACAATCCACTCTTTTTTTCCATATATTTGGGTTGTTTAGGACTTGAGTTTGGTTTTATTTGGGTATGAAGGAAATGGGTTGGCATAGGGTTTGAAGGAAATAGGTTGGGCCCTTTTGGGTTGGTAAGGGGTTGGTTTAATTTTGTTTGGATTTGGGGTTTTTTTTCAAGTGGGTATTTATTGGTTTTCGGTATTTGGTTATGGAAGGTATTTTGGTATCACCAAACATCGTATGCCCACACCATGATCTATATAATATTTCCGAAAAGTTGATAGGTTCAACCAATAATCATGAAAAATAACACATGAAACTTGATCAAATAGCATTTATTTTCAACCTAATATTAAAATTAAATTCAAAATAAATAAATTTAAATTTAGGTTGCCTCCCAAAAAAGCACTTTTGTTTAACGTCGTTAGCTCGACGACCCAAAGATTCATTTAAATGGCTCCTCTAAAATCAATTCTTCCACCACGTGTACTTGGAAATTCTCGTAATACGGTTTTAGCTTTTGTTCGTTGACTTTAAAACATTTCCCAAACTCCTCGCTCTTAATTTCAACTGCACCATGAGGAAATAATTCAGTGATAACAAAAGGACCAAGCGATTTGGTCCTTTGTATGTCGTGCGATATGCCCATAATGCATCGTTCAAGCGTAGGCTCCAATACTTCTAATCCGATTTCACGGTTTTCTCCAAAATTGATTTGATTTCACGATTCGAAATCTCCGCTTAACCGTTTGTTTGCAAGTGATATGCTGTGGCCACGCATTGTGTCACCCCATACTTTTTCAATAGTGCACTGATTACCTTGTTGCAAAAATGTGTTCCTCGATTGTAGATCAGTGCTTGCGGTGTGCCGAACTTGGAAAAAAATAAAATTCTTTAGAAAGTCCACTACAATTTTAGCATCATCGCGACAGGTAGCTCTAGCTTTTACCCGCTTAGACACATAATCTACTGCAAGAATAATATAGACATTACCAAAAGATGACACAAACAGACCCATGAAATCGATGCCCCATACATAAAAAATTTTGCATACATGTACATGATTTAAGGGCATTTCATTTCTCCAACTTAAATTTCCTACTTTCTAGCATCTCTCGCAAGTCTTACAAAATAGGTAAGCATCACGAAAGATGTGTGGCCAAAATAATCCGCATTCCAGTATTTTATGCGCAGTGCGCTTAGGGCCGAAATGACCTCCACAAGCATAAGTATGACAAAAGGTTAGGATAGATTGTACCTCTGTTTCAACTACACACCATCGAATTACCTGATCGGAGTAATGTTTCCATAGATATGAATCGTCCCAAATGTAGTACCTCGAGTCTCGTTTGATTTTGTCCTTTTCAGAATGAGTTAAGTCAGAAGGGATAATACCTGTTGCGAGGTAATTTACCATATTCACATACCATAGATAGGCTATTTAGGCTAAATGTATATACTCATCCGGAAAATCATCCTTTAAAGGCGTGCTATCTTTCATGGTTGTTAATCGACTTAAATGATTTGCTACTAAGTTCTCACATCCCTTTTTTTCCCTTTATCTCGAGGTCGAATTCTTATAGAAGTAGAATCCATCTGATTAGCCTTGGTTTCTCCTCCTTCTTCCCGATTAAGTACTTTAACACTGCATGATCAGAGCAAATAGTTATTTTAGTGCCTAATAGATATGATCTAAATTTTTCCAAAGCAAATACAGTGGCTAAAAGTTCTTTCTCAATTGTTGAATAATTGCTTTGGGCGGTATCCAATGTCTTAGAGGCGTAAGATATGACATGCGGCTCCTCCTTAATCTTTTGTCCAAGGACAACTCCTACACTATGGTCACTTGCGTCGTACATGAGCTCAAAGGGGTAGTCCCAATTTGGTGGTTGCACTATAAGAGCTGAGACAAGCTTGTGCTTGAGAGTGTCAATGCGTCCTTACATGCTTCATCAAATTCAAACTATTTCTTTTTCTGCAGCAAGTTACAAAGTGGTTGCTAGATCTTCGAAAAATCCTTTATAAAGCGTTTGTAGAAACCTGAATGACCAAGAAAAGAGCAAAGTTCCCTCATAGTTGTGGGGTATGAGAGTGAGTTAATAACATCAGTTTTAGCTTTATCAACTGCAATCCCTTCAGCAGAGACGATATGTCTTAGAATTAATCCCTTATCAACCATAAAATGACATTTCTCATAATTTAAAACAAGATTAAATTCTAGACATCTTTCCAAAATTTTTGTAAGGTTTGATAAACATATATTAAAGGAGTTACCGTAAACTGTAAAGTCATCCAGAAATACCTCTATTATTTTCTCAACATAGTCGAAAAATATACTTAACATACACCTCCGAAATGTGGCCGGTGCATTGCAAAGTCCAAATGGCATTCGTCTGTAGGCGAATGTGCCAAAGGGACATGTAAATGTTATCTTCTCTTTGTCTTCCTATGCCATTGAAATCTGAAAGAAACCTAAGTACCTATCAAGACAACAATAGTGAAATTTCCCTACTAAACGTTCTAACATTTGTATAAAAGGAAGTGGAAAATGATCTCTTTGAGTTAAAGACTTCAACTTCCTGTAATCTATGTAGACTCTCTACCCATTTTGGACTCGGGTGGGAACCATCTCACTTGCCGAGTTTTCAATTACGGTCACACCAATGCATCACGTGAACTGGGTTGACCCAGTTACTGTCAGAAATGGGATAGATCATCCCAGCATCAAGCAGCTTCTGAATTTCCTTTTTCACGACCTCTATTATTGGTGGATTAAGACGTCTTTGAGCTTCCCTCTTCAGATTTGCGCTCTCTTTAATTGGAATTCTGTGTATAACAGGTTAAGGGACTTTTAAACCTTTAATATCAGCAATCAACCATCTGATCGCTCCTTTGTAGTCCCTCAAGACTTTAACTAGATTTTCCTCTTCCAACTTCGAAAGCTTACTGGAAACTATCACTTGTAAAGTGTTTCCGTCTCCTAAGAATGCATACTTAAGGTGTTCTGGTAATGGCTTGAGTTCTAAATTTGGAGCCTACAAAATGGAAGGCAACAATTTAGTTTTAGAAGGAGACAGTTCGAAATACTTACCTTGACTTCAAGGAAATTGTGGAGCCTCTATAAGGACAACGACTTCACAAACTGGATCTTCGAACGTCATTAATTCCTCTAGCTTTTCTAAATTTTCGAGATCTAA
This sequence comes from Gossypioides kirkii, assembly GCA_005610355.1. Lineage (NCBI taxonomy): Eukaryota > Viridiplantae > Streptophyta > Magnoliopsida > Malvales > Malvaceae > Gossypioides > Gossypioides kirkii. The sequence goes on along the minus strand of CP032247.1, from coordinate 37,978,057 downwards.
ACTCTTGCATAAGATAGTCTTCCTTACAATATTCAAGATGCAAATTCGTTAGTGGTTCAATGATATCAATACTAGAAACATTCGACATTGTATTCGATTGGCTCATCGCCTCATAAATATTGGATTTAACTACCTCACCGTCGAATTCCATAGTGAGCGTCCCACTACATACATCAATCTTCATACAAGCAGTGATTAGGAACGGTAGAATATCAGAAGAGCTCTTTGAGTTATCGTCCTCCATATCAATAATATAAAAAATTTGCACGAAAGATTAATTCATTCACCTTAACAAGGACATCTTCCAATGCCCCTTCTGGATACACACATGACCTGTCTGCCAATTGAATTATTACTCCTATTTCTTTCAAAGGACCCACGTTTAGTGCTTTAAAAATAGATAAAGGCATAACATTAATGGATGCTCCTAAATCAGACATGACTTTCTTTATGCCAACATTACCTATTTTGCAGGATATTGAGAACATACCTTGGTCCTTGCACTTGGGCGAAATTTTCTTCTGTAACACAATGGAGACATTTTCTCCCATATTCACCCATTCGTTCCCTTAGAGCTTCTTTTTTCTAGTGCACAATCTTTCAAGAATTTTTCATAGCGCGGAACTTGTTTGATTGTATCGAGTAAGGGAATATTAATTTCTACCTTTCGAAATGTCTCTAGGATTTCTTTCTCTTCTCACTCCTTTTTTACATTGGGCGAACCTTCTAGGAAATGGGGGTTGTACAATAAGCGGTTTCTGTGGCATCGACTCTGTTGGAGCCTCCAAATCTAGTTTTTCCTATCCAACGCCGTGGTCATGCCTTGTACCAATCATGGGTTCCAAGATCGTACCACTCCTTAACGTTTTAACACTTGTATTATGTTAAGGGTTTGATTCCGTTTAAGATGGTAGCCTTCCTTGAGATTCCAAATGGCTAACCATGGGTACTAGCTTGCTCACCTACTTGTCTATTTCCTACAAATGCATGTTAGTTTTTTCTTGAAATTTTTCAGTACTAGTGGCTAACCTTTCGACAATGGCTTCCAAGGATTCTTTAAAGGTGGTAGTTGCTGATTCGGAGGCGACCTCTACTGATATGGTTGATTGAATCGAGGATTTGAACCATAACTTAGATTCGGATGATCTCTCCACCCTGCATTATATGTGTTCAAGTAGGGGTCGTATCGCCTTTGGGGTGGACCTGGAAAGTTTCTGGATACATCCTCTTGTTCTTTCGAATCCTCGTGTAAGATAAGACATGAGTCCGTCGGGTGATCTGACATGACACAAATTCCACACAGCTTTGCTGGGTTTGTCTCATCTGTAAGCAAACTCTGCACAATATTAGTAACTTTATCTATTTTATTTTCTAAATTCAGAGAACTTAACCCATGAACCCGTCTCGTGGATTCTATACCCGGTCAGAATTGTTGAGAGTTTGTAGCCATTATTGAAATCAACTCCCTTGCTCTTTGAGGAGTCATGTTAATAAGTGCTCCTCCACTAGCAGAGTCAACCATCTTCATCTCCATAGGGAGCAGCCCTTCGTAGAAATACTGCAACAGTGACTGTTCAAACAAACCATGTTGTGGGCAACTTGCACACAACTTTTTGTATCGCTCCCAATAATCATAGAGCGATTTAGTCTCCTTCTGCTAAATTCCTACAATGTCTCATCTCAGCTCAACTACTCGTACCGTTGGAAAAAACCTGTCAAGAAATAATCAAGACATGTCAGCCCATGTGTTAACAGATCCCCGAGGTAAATAAAATAACCACTCTCTAGCAAAGTCGGCTAATGAAAAAGAAAATGCACGAAGTTTAATTTGGTCTCTTGTTACTCCCTGAGGTTTCATGCTCGTGCAAACCATATGAAAATCCTTTAGGTGCATGTGCAGATTCTTATTTTGAATCCCACGAAAAGTGGCCAATAGCCCGAATTCAATTCGAACGGTATTCCTCTCGCTGGATAAATTATACACAATGGCTGTTGTTCGTCTGGTGCTGCCATGGGTTGACAAATAGTTTGATCTGCCATTATATGTGGTTCTTCGTTACCGAAAATTTCCTTGGTAAAAGCTTCTTCTTCAAATTCGGTTTGTGGACTTTTACCATGAGCTTCTTTTCTCAACCTTCGAGCCATTTTCTCTATCTCCAGTTCAAAGTCGTTGAGAGGTCTCTGTTCAGACCTTGTCATAAAGAAAACAAATGAAAATTAGAAATTTTTACCAAGTCCCTGGCAACGGCACCAAAATTTGATGGGCATCGAAACCAGCAAATATAAATATTCCTACAACAAAATAAAATAAAATAGTAGAATAATATAGTAGGGTCGAATCCATAGGGACTGGACATCTATATTCGCTTCTTCTCGTTGATAAAATTACTATTATGGGAAAGGGCGTTCTCGTGACTTGTGACTGTCTTCCTGAAAATAAATTAGAAGGGGTTTAGAGATAAGAGTGTTAAACTAAAAATAAACAAAATAAAATAAAGTAAAAAAAATCTTGCTGCAAATTAAATTATCGAGATAAAATAAGTGAGAGAAAATATATTTAATAAAGCTTAGCCTTAGCCTCGGTTCTCTTCGAACTTAAATCGATCCTCGAAAATTGATTTTCCCTTTTAAATCGATGAAGTGCTCGAGAACATCCCAACCATCAACTTTTCCTCTTGTACCTAGTTCCGGTACGACCTGCACACTGACTCTTGTCGAATATCAGACCACGTCGCTCGTGCTCGTAATTTAAGATTTCAATAGTCTTGCGCTCTGAAAAGCCCAAATTGAATTAACGGCCTCAAACGCTGTGGGTCATTTAAATCCGATCTCTATCTCCCTTGACGAAATCCAATTGGCCGTTTTCCACCTGGACACGCCAATTTGTTTGTGAGAACTCGAATGTAGTACGGCCGACTCGTGTTCCCAATTGTATGACAAACTACTCCAACCTAACGTGCACTTTTTGAATCGAAGTCGAATTAACTTTGAGGAACGAATTTGTACTATCCCATAAACCGAAGTGATAGCGAATATCGAGTTGAAAAGGTTTTTAGGGTGGTTTCATAACTCACGATTAATTTATTTTAGGAGCGATAACCGGGCTAAGACTAAAAAGGACTTAGTTGCGCATGAATTTAATTATGCTAAAAAGATTTAGGATGATGGATTAATTGGAATTATGGAAGATGGGAAGGATGAAGGCTTTTTAGAAAGCAATTAAACCAATTGAAGAAAAGGAAAGAAATTAAATTGAAAACGGCAGAGAGAATCTGACACAAAATAAGAAAGAAATAAAAAGGAACGATTGCTTCAATTGCTATTCAAATCAAGTGTGTCTTTCAATTAAAGCCAAAAGCCCTATTTATACACAATTAATTTGCTAAAAATAGCTTAACTATCCCTAAAAATTTTCCAATTTACTAAATAAGGAGAATATAGTTAAAATAAAATAAAAAAAACATAAAAGAAAATAACTAAAATCTAATTTTGGGTATTGACAATTTCAATCAATAAAGTCTTTGCACTTAAATCCTCAAATTCTTCCACATCTCTCAATTTAGCCCATCTATTCTCATTTTGCTTCAATTAAGTCCCCTTTTTGCTTGCTTTTAAGTTGAAACATTAATTTTGTGTACCTGATAAGAAAAAGTATGAAATTAGAAGTATCTTGCTCGCAATTTATAAAAAATATACAAAAAAAAATACTAAAATTATTTACTATCACTTATCATCTTGGTTGCCCAGTTTTGAATTATTTACTATCACTTATCATCTTGGTTGCCCAGTTTTGATGGCTTTTTACTACAATAAATATCATCTCGATCGACTCGGTTTGGTGGCTTATACCATCCTGACTTATCTGTTTTGGATGACATTGATGCCTACTTCTTGCAGTATTGACTTTTGGTGTGGACTTATTAAATTGCTACTATCTCCTACAGAACTCCTTCGTCCTCCATACCCCATTTCATGTATTATACACATATACTCATTATCGATATTTGATACTATGCTTATTTAGCACATTTATTGTCACATACTATCATTATTTGGCATGCTATCATGCATTCGCTCATAGCAATATTCACATATACACATATAATTTGTTCGAGTAAAAACAAAAAGTGTCACATGTATAGGATTTTCATGTGAATTAACAGGCTTAATTATCAAGCACATATATAGGTTCGCATAACATATAGGCTCACATGAGTCTCGGGTTCGCATAACATATAGGCTCCCATATACCTATGGTTCGCATGACACATAAGCTCGCATATTCCTAGGGTTCGCATCTTAATCACCTAGGGTTCCCATGTAATATATAGATTAGGTTCACATGATTAACAATTTAGGTTTGCATGAATTAACCTAAGGTGTCACACACTAATTTCTACACAATTTTGAATATATGCTTGTAATAGGGGTTCACCTATAGTGTTTCATGTACAAGGGCTCGTCTATAGAGTTTCACATGTAAGGAGGGTTCGCACATGTAGGGGGTTCGCACATGCAAGGGGTTCGCGCACAGGGCATTCGCACACTGGGCTCGCACCAAGGGGTTCGTACAAAGGGGTTTGCATAAATAGGCTCGCTTAAAGGGGTTCACATTAAGTGTTCACACATAGGGGTTTGCACTAAGTGGCTCACATAAGGGGCTCGTACATAGGGCTCGCACAAAATTTTATAATCCCCATAAGAGAGGGAATATTTAATTTAGCAAAGTCCTATATGATTTAGGAGTTAGCATAAAATTAATGTCCTATCTATATATGAAAAATTAATAATAGGGGACCTCAAAAACACATAGATCACACTATAATTAGCTGACAAATCTTCAGTGCATCCGAAAGGAGTATTAGAAGATGTGCTAGTCAAAGTGCATAGTTTCATTGTACCGACAGATTTTGTGATATTAGACTTTGAAGGAGACTGTGAGATACCCATCCGTTAGGTAGACCTTTCTTAACAATGTCAAAATCCACCATTGATCTAGTAAAGAATGAGTTAACAATGAAGATAAATGGTGAAATTGAAACTTTTAAATGCAATCACCTATAAGATAAGGTAAAGAGCGAAGGATTAGGGAGACCATGTTATCAAATAATTGCAACTATGCCTAACAACCTTGAGCAAAGGGAAGTGTTTTTTGTGATTAGTGTAAGACAAAAGCATAGGTACAAGGAGCGAGACAAATGGAACAAGGTGGAGTGGCATGACGGATGTTGGACAAATACAGATAGAAACAACTCAGGGGAAACATCCTCATGCAACTTATTTGAGCTATCGAATGAGCTTGGTAGTAAAACTTGATAATACTAATAACACTTTAATTTTATGTATATTATTGTATATTCAACTAACTATTTAGTTGTAACCCTCTTTACCCGACTTAGAAGATATGGCCGAATCTAGAAGGTCACAATTGTAATTTTACCCTCAAGGAAACCATTTGAAACTTAAAAACATTATATTTTGTAATATCGTAACAGTAAAAAAAAATCATCTTCCATTATTTTAAAGAAACTCAAAAGTTTATAAGTTTGAACATAACAAAATAGTTTATTAAAAATAATCTATCTCAAATCTATAAATGCAAGTGAAAGATATATCCAAAATATAAAAATCCCAAATCGGAATTTACATCAGAATTCTCAAATATTTGATAACAAATTAATCCAAATAGCGAAATAAAAGTATAAAAATGTGAGATCCTCCGAGTACCAAGTCGCCTATGTCCAAGAATATCTAAAATAGAAACTGAGGGGGAATGAGTTAAAAAGCCCAGTATGTCTCTAAAGTGCATACATCCATAAACACAATGTCATAGTAATTTCACAAAGAATTTTAGGTATCCATACAACATGTTACAATTCGATGCAATAAAATCAAAAATATAATGCAATGCACCCAATCTCCAACACACCAACACAGTGGAGAGGTTCCCCAGAACCACTCCCCATCTAATCGTCACCAATCGTAACGGTTTTAGTATCAGCTGTTTGAAGGGTGATAACCACATCTTCCACCGTACAACCCAACCCATGAACACACAATGGCATTGTCACAATAATCTCAATCTTATCACAATCTCATGATATTAAATCAGAGTACACAACTCAGTACACATGATATTCAAAATATCCAAAATCTGACAGATATGCATGGAAAATGAACATGCATTACATAACATAGAATAAGGTCATACTGATAACACATCTCATAATAATATCACACAAATAACACATCAACGAGTAATATCACTCAACGAATATATAACACAGACAAAGACACACCTCAAATGGGCAGAAGCTCTAACGTTAAGGAGAACACCTCCCACGCTCAAATCTATCACCGAATCCAGCTAAATTAGAATATATGAGAATAAATTCTACATTAAATCTATCAATATTCCACCTACTAACATAACACTAAACAAAATAACAAATACTCACATGTAGCACTTGCAACTCGTGCATGGGCAACCTGTATAGGTGGAGGGGGTTACTCGTCATTCTCAAAATCGTGATCACCTACACATAGAATATCCCAAGTCAAATCCCTTATTCATTTTCTTAGAAATTTTTGAGTACAATAACTTGTAAATAGTAAAATGAGGCTTTCGGGTTCAAATTTGATGAAGCGAGCTACAAATTTAAAATCAGGACGTAAAAAAGGTCAAGTCAAGGTTTTTTGAAAACATCAATGATCAACGGGTCTTAGGTTGAGTCAAAAAGCGGGTCGAGTTCGGGTAACGAATTCGGGCTCACGGGTTTAGGTCGGTTGGGCTTCTTAGATTGGGTTATTAATTGGTCTCTAAATGGGCCTTCAGACTTGGGTCTTTTCACATTAGGGCTTGGTTTTGGATTGGTCCAACCAAGCGGGCCACTTCTATCCATTTGTTGAAAATAGGTTTAAGGTTTGTTTTAACCCTTGACGACGTCGCTCACCAAAATCTTGATAGTGCGGCGTATTCCCGTTGGAGATGACACAAAAAGGGACAAAAAGAGAGATCCCATCTCTTACCCACGTAAAAAACAGTCGATGCACAGCTAAACAAATGACGGAAGAGGCACCAACGACAAGGATCGAATGGTTCTACAACGTTTTCTCACGAACGGTGGAAGGCAGAAGAGGTTCGAAGGCAGTGTTTAGTTCGCGAGGCATCGAGGACAAAGATGGTAGTGGCAATGTGGCCACGGATGACAAATGGACGTTGGTCGAGGTATGAACGAAAAGAAAAAAAGAAGAGAAAGGGAGAGGGAGAGAGTTGGTCGGTTGATGGGGAAAGAAAGCAAAAAGAATGTGAAAAGTTTGAATCAAAGGAATATGGAGTTTAAATACCACCCAAAATGGGTAAAATGCACAAAAGGACTCCGAAAAATTAGGGTTTCCAATTTAACCTCCAAAATTTAGTCATTTTACAAATTAGTCTTGAAAATCCCAATTTAACCATAGAATTTTAATCAACAATTTAGACCCTAAGTTTAAAAAATTACTAATTAGACCCTAAATTTCACAAAATTTCCAATTTAATCTTTTAAACAAATTTAGGGGTGTTACATTAGTTTAGATTCTAATTTACGTTAAAATTGTGTTTTATAAAAACTGAGACACTTTGAAAGCGGAGATTTGGGCTAAAATAGAGTCAGTTTCGCAACATAGTACCCCCCGTGTCGCAACACCGCATCCAAAATTAAAGAACCAAGAAAATTACCTCGATGTTGTGACACAGCACTTATGTGTCACGACACAGAAGACAACTTCTTGAGGTTTTCAAAATTTCAGGGTGTGTTGCAATATCGAACCTAGATGTTGCAACACCGGTAAAATGATAGGAATGTCGTGACATGGAACCCTTGTGTTGCTACATCACAGCAATTTCTATAGGGTTGACCCAACCTAGTTGCGTAACTTGGTTGACTAAACCCTACTTTTACCTAGTTTTTAACATAAAAACCTTTATTTTAACAATTAAAAAAATCCTAACTAAATATCCTAACTCTTTTAAAAACCCAAAACCTTCAAACACTAAAAACCTCTTCCATTAAATCCCTAAATCCACTAGCTTCCTTTGCTATTTTGTGTATTAGTTGGTGCAGGACTGGCATAACCGATTGGAAACGAAGCAACAAGACTTTCCCAAGGAATTCGATGCGTCTTACCTCGAGCTTAAGGGTTCTTAACTGCTCTTTTTACTGTTTCATTAAGAAATTATCTTGATTAGTTCATTAGTTATTAGATTAGAACACAATTGAAAATGCCTTCAAGAAAAGTTAGGAGAACTAATGAACTGGAACCATCGATGGTTCCAAACCCCTCCAATTTCCAAAATATATTATTTAGGAGAGGGGATTTGAACTGTCAATGATTCTATGTTAGGAGATTTAGCCTTTAGTTCGATATCATAGATAGGAATGTTTTTGTACGATCCCAAAAGACTTTGTTGTGGTCCCTATAGTTCAAGAATTTTACACATATTTTTGGGACCATGAGTTTAAAATATCCAAAGGATATACATGGAAAATAGTACTTGTGTGATGGAAGTACGAATTACCCCTCGGGTTATTTACGAATTTTATAATGCCCCATTTTATGAAAAAGACTTTTAAGAAGAAACTGATTTAGATTACTTTCGGGACATAAAAATGGAAAACGTTATAAACATTTTAACAAAAGGAAGGGGTGAATGGAAATGTCACCCAGGCATTGATATCCCAACATCTTTTAATCAAGTAATAATGTTTCCTGTCGCAAAAATGTGGATTCATTTTTATCCGAGGAGATCAATTATGTGACCTGTATATTGGATGCGAACTGATAGGTTAATATGTGAACACCTAATTGTTTAATATGTGAACCATACATGTTTAGTTCAGTGAACCCTACATATTTATTATGCAAACCCTGTATGTATATTATACGAGCCAAAGTTTATGTGAACCCCCACATAAGTTATTACATGTGAGAACCCTAAGTACGAACAGTGTGTGCGAAGCCGAACACTAGTATGCGAACCCCTTTATGTGAGACATATGTGCGATGTTTGTATGTACAAGCCCGTATGCGAACCCGTAGGTTACTACGTACAAACCCGTGTATGAACCTCTATATGTGCAAGCCCAGATGCAAACCCTAGGTTAGAATGTGTGAACCAGTATGCAAGCCGTTTTGTGTGAACCCCTTAGTGTGAGATCCTTAATGCTAACTCCTTAAGTAATTTTAGCCTATAAATAGGCCTTAGTTACTTTAGGTTTTACACAACAAAATATTTAAATTGAGAGAATTTTGTTCTTTGTTTCGAAGGGTTTTTCTTATGGGGCTTCAGGTTTTTTCTTTTAATTCTCTCCATCTTTTATACTCTCATTTATTATAGTGAAATCTCCTTTTACCCGTGATTCTTTATCCTCTTTTGAGGATTTTTTCCACATAAAATTTACGTGTATGATCTTTTCGATTCTTATTTTCTTCACATTATTCATTGTTTAATTGAGTTCATCCCCTACAAACTAGTATCAGAGCTAGTTCAATTTCCTCAGTCAACCCGTTCAGAGATGGCAGTGTCAAGGTTCGATATTGAGAAGTTCAAAAGAATTGCAAAATTTCAGTTTGTGGCAAGTTTGGATTACGTCAATATTGGTTCAAAATGGTCTGAAAAAGGTCGTTACAAGGAAGAAGCCCACAGATATGGATCATTCATAATGGAAAGAGCTCGATGAAAAGGCTTTATCCACTATTCAATTATGCCTCATAAATAATGTGTTAAAGGAGGTTTTGACGAAGAAAACAACATCTGTGTTATAGAGGAAATTGGAAGTCTTATATATGACAAAATCTCTGGTCAACAGGTTAGTATTAAAACAACGTGTCTACACTTTTAGAATGATCATAGATGAGTCCATTAGAACTCATATTAGTGAGTTTTTTACCCTCCTTAATGACTTAAAGAATCTCAAAATAGAGATTAGAGGTGATGATCCAGCTATGTTGAGACATCTTAAAATTTAGCCCAATAGAAATGTAGAATTATAACAAGATGTGATGATGATCTAGTGGTTAATAGATCAATGATAAGGAATGTTAGTAAATGAGGTCCCAAGTTCATGTCCCATGTTTTGCAAAATAAAAGAATTTTAGCAAAATCCCCTGTATTTAATTAATTTTATTTTTAAGCTAAATTTTTAACCTAACTATAAATACATCTTTTGCTACCAAGAACCATCACCAATTCATCCCCTACCTTGCTATCATTTATTCCCATTGAAACCCACTTCAAATTTGAAATTTGGGCATGAAAGAGCCATTACCGAATTCTTCCTCTAGCTTGTGTAAGTTCACTTTTTCCATCAATTTTTTTTGATCAATTAAGCCAATTAAAACCCTAATTTTTAGATCTGGAAATTAGGGGAATTTAAATTGTTTTTAAGATATTTTTCCAGATTTTAATGGATCTCAAATTGTTTTTAAAATTTAGCCCCAATCTTGGTCACCATGTGAGATGTGTGTGCGCCTAGTTGCAAGAAGGGGACTGCTTTTTTTTTTCTTAATTTTTACCCAATTAATACCAGCCTTAATTTGAGTTTCTAAATACTCCTAATCAGTCTCTTATCATATGTTAATTAGGGAAAAATTGTTCTTGATCAATTGGCCATTTGGATCTCTCAAATCGAAAAGCGTAAGTGCGATTAAAAGTTAACTAGTTTATTGTTTCGACATAGTTGTTGGGTAAAGATAGTGAATTGATTAAATAAAGGAATTTAATCAATATTGGCTACTGATTTTCCAGTATATAAATATGTTAGGTTCTAACCCAAATGCCCCACATCAACTGTAAAACCGAAAGACGTTCGCTAGTGCGGTTCGCATTAAAGCAAGGTAAGGAATTTGACTAGTTGGTTTCGTAAATTGATAGTAATTTCGATGATTGGTTTTGAACCATTATTGGGAGTTTTGTTTGTGGTTAGGAAGTTAATTGAATGAATTTATACTGAATTTTGGTCCAGGTTCGTTTAGAAGAGTTACAAAGAATGGGCAAACTTTGCTAGTGTGTCGCGAAAGGACAAAAAATAAGGTGTGAGTTCTAAACTCTTAAGCTTGATTGAAATTGATAAATGTCATATTAAAAATGTTAATTAGATTGCTGATTGGATTGGCTTATTAGCCAAATTATTGAATATGTGAGTGGCCGAACCAGGTACGTTTCGAGCCCTAAAAGATTGTTGTGATGACAAAGTGCTAGTCTGACTTTGTGAACCTTCTGGTTAAGATTTGAATGAAAAAAATGTGATATATGATATGTGATGAAATATTTTAATAGCATGATATGCTGATATATTGAGTTTATACATGATTTAAATGCATGATATATTTGCTATGATATATGTATTGAAAGTGATGCTTTATATTTACAATGAGATCTGTAAAAAGAATGTGAAATTGAATGACATTGAGAGATGTCATCATATTGGTAATTTGAAAGTTGGAATATTGTTTCCTATTATTGAAAGTATATGACCGATTGAGAGCAACATTGTTTCCTAATATTGAAAGTATGTGATTGATTGTGAGGAACACTGTTTCCCTATTATTGAAAGTATGTGATTGATTGAGAGGAACACTGTTTCCCTATTATTAAAAGTATGTGGATTGATTGAGAGCATGATGAATATGCCAAAAGAATGTGAAAAGTATTGAATTGTGATTATGTTTGTTTTCGCATGACATGTTGCATATTTGGGATGTGATTATGTAGTTGACGGAGGAGTTTCGTGGAATATTGATGGCATATTAAGACCGCATTATTCATAGTCAGTGCATTGCATTTGGATTATCGGAGGATTGGCGATCTTTATCGCATTACTTGTTATCAGTGATCTCTATCGCATTATTCGTTATTCGAAAAACTTTCTACATTATTGTGATTTGATGGTTTCACCACATCGAGCTAGGCTTGCATTTGTTAGAGTTTGGTAGACGGGTTCTTGGGAACTTGTGGTATTTAGCGATTGGTATGGGTAGGATCTCACATTGCATCATGTCATGATCATACCCATTGTTATTGATGTATCTTTATATTCGATTATGTTTTCGAATGCTATAGAAATTGTTATATATATGAGATTGTTTGTGTTATGCTTGATTGTTAGTCTCACACTAAGCTTGTTAAGTTCATCACCTCAATATTTCATGTAATGAACAAACTTAGGACCGGCATTGGTATATGGATGTACGACAGACTTCAAACATCATTTCAGACTTTATTTAGATTTTCTTTTTTAATTATTATTATTATTATTATTGTTGTTGTTGTTGTTATTATTATTATTATTATTATTTGATTTTGGATTGTAAAGTTATTTAGACTGTGGTTTGGAACTGTTTGCTTTGGGATTGATTTCACTCTGGGTTTTTTACGCATGCATGACATTCATACTTAGGTTGGATATTACATGCTAGTTATATATATTATTATACTTAAAATGGACTATGCATGCTAAATGGCTAAGTATAGTATGAGTTATTATTCAATATTGACAAAATCTGCAGCATAGAAATCAATTAAGAATGCTTTGATTAGAGTTATGCTGATTGTTAGGCTTTTATTAAAGCTATGCCTAAATTGTTAAATGACATAAATATGATAAGATTAGTTAAGTGAATATTTTTAAAGACAACAATCAAAAGCTACGGTTTTATTAAAAGGGAAGTATTTGAAGGTTTTAACCATCGTAGGTTTAGGGTCGACACTCAGGTGTCCTATGTGGCTTTCAATATTTGACCATAACATTGAGGCCGGGTTGGGGAGGTTACATATGTTGTTGTTATGCTCTTTGCCCTCTTCTTATAAAACTTTCAAGAAAACTCAGATTTATGGGAAAGATCATCTCTCATTCAAGGATGTGAAGTGGAATTTTCTGAGAAAGGATAAACTCGACAATGAGTTGAGCCAAAACAAAAAACAACAGATAGGCAAGCTTGAATTCTAGTTACAAGAGGAAGACAACAAACAAGAAAGACAAATTGAAACAGATCTAAAGTAAGGTCCAAATCCAGAAATCATGACAAACATTATGGCTATTGTAAAAAGGTGGGGCCAGGTTAAGGGAAAATGTTGGAAACTTCAAAATAAAATCAAAATGGATGCCAAAAATGACGAGAAAGATAAGCAGAAAGCTAAACTTGCTAATGCTAGTGTAGCAGAGAATAAGGTGATGATTTCTTGTTGGTGTCAATGTGCGAAAGCTCTCATCTTACTTCCAAATGGATCTTAGATTCATGGTGCTCCTATCACATGTGTCCTAATAGGGATTGGTTCTCCATGTATAATTTAGTTGAAGGTGGAGTTGTGCTGATAGGAAATAACTCTCCATGTAAAATATCTGGAATCGAAATCGTACAAATTAGGATGCATGACGAAATTATTTGGACATTGTCATATGTTGGCATGTTCCTGATTTAAAGAAAAATCTTATCTCATTGGGAATTTTGGATTCTAATGGTTGCAAGATAGTCATTGAGTCAAAAGGCTTAAAAGTTTCTTTCGGGCTCTTTGTAACACCCAAAATCCAAAATCGTCACAGGTTAGGGTCTCGATGTCCGTCTGATCTTATATAGCATTTATTGCCACATTATTGTTTCGTTTAATCATATTTTAATAGAGTAATACAAAGTACACAACATGAATCATCAATTGAATGTCAACATAACTCGAAAAGGGCAAAAATTTCATTTCCACAATTTTTTTGGAGACTTCTACCGATACATGTTGGACAAGTATCGGTAGTAGTCAAGTTAGTAAGCAATTTAGAAATAGTGCAGACTTCTACCGATACTTGGGAAAGTTCTACCGATACAAGTGTAACTTCTACCGAAATAAGTAAGCCATGCTTCTACCAATACTAAAAACTCTAGAGAGCTAAGAAGTCCTACCCTGCAACTTCTACTGATAAAAGCATCCTAACTACTGATACAAGCATACATAGAACTATCGAAACTTACTATGCAACTACCAATACAACTCAAGTCAGTAGACAACCTCTCTCCTACCCTGTACTTTTACCGATACATGCGTGAGTTCTACCGAAACAAGTATACAGAAATCAATGAATCATGCATAAACTACAAGTTTATCAAACATTCATCACTTCATAACTTACAATGAAGTATACTAATACATTATACATGATTTCGATGACCTTGGATACAACACATATAGTATGTTTATCACATTTAACTAACATACCAACTTGTTTAACATTTATCTAGAATTCACAACAAAAGACTCATTCATTCATTCATACAAGTAGTACAAGTCAATTCATCCTAGTACATGCCATATAACCGAGTGATGTAAAAACTACCGAACGAGCTCCCGAGATAGTGTGATGTATCTTCAAGATGGTCCGATCTTCAAGCCACAAAATGGAATCTACAAAACAACAACAATTTCATTAGTAAGCACCATAGCTTAATAAGTTCGCAAAGTTGATCAATTTATCGAATAACATGTGGTAAATAATTTTATAAATCTGACGAGCCAGAACAAGACTGAACTTTAGTTATTGCTATTCGTTTTACTCCCTGTTGACTCAAAGGTCATGATGCTTATTTTACTCTCTATTGACCTAAAGGGAATTAAGCTCATTTCACTCCCTGTTGACCCAAAGGTCATGCCTGTTACCAGTATACGATGCTATTCTTAGCCATCGATACGGTATATCGTCCCCTACGATAATACTCACGCTAAGCTGACAAGAACATGCAATCAGGCATAAGTCTCAACCATCGTAGGGCCTATAATAAATTCTTGGATTTTATTCACTTTACAGTGACTCACGATGCCGTAGAGAATCCGCAACAAATGCAAGATCTCCGTCATCGGACCATTAACTTTGGCACAAAGTCGGGAAATTCATCTTCTGTCGTTTCTATCTTTCACATCTTCAATTTGTCGTTCCAATCATCAACAACCATAAAAAAGGCAGTTATAAGCAGTTACAAGTAAGAATTTAACATTACGAACTTAACGGACTGGATTACAGTTGTGGTTAGACTCTAAGGACTATTTTACTAATTTCCCTTTTCCGTAATCTGTGGCACAATCGTAGTCTACATCCACAAATCATCCAATTCTCACATTAAATCACTCAATTTAACACAATTTGGTCCTCTTTTAGAAAATTACAATTTTACCCCTAATACTTTCCTTTTATTCAATCTAGTCCTTTTAACACAAAACATGTAAAATACTCATTGTTCTCTAAACACTCTCTAACCGATTACTCATAGTTCTCATACAAGTCTCTACAAGAAATTTATTTCCACTAAAGACACAATCTCATCACTTTTACATTTTAGTCCTTAAACCCTAATTTCATCAAAAATTACTTTACAAAAAGATCTAACCTAAGCATCAAGCATTCAAATCTATCAAAAGCTTTCAAGGGTAAGCATTTATAGCAATGACAAGTTTTATAACACTTGACAGATTCACAAATTGGTCCCTAGATTAAACTAAAACGAACTTGAAAACATAAAAATTTCTAAAAATGATCAAGGTTTGCTTACCCAAATCAAGATTTAAAGATTTGAATGAAAAACCCTAAGTTTTTCTCCTTTTGGCCGGTGAAGAAGAAGAAGAAGAAAAAATATAATGAAATTCTCAATTTCTTTCTTTTAATTTCATATATATAGTAATGGCATTTTTTTAATTTTTGTAACTTTCATCATTAACCTTACTTAATCACTCTTAATCCTTAATTAATCATCCCCTTAACACCTAAATGTCATGATATTCCACTATCTTAATCTCTTTTGGATTATTTACCTATTTGGTCCTTTTAATCAAATAATTCTACCTTTGCACGTTTTAAAATTTAATCCTTTTTACTTAATTAACTATTTAATCAGTAGAATTTCCTAACCAAAATTTAATGTGATACCAATAACACCATAAATATTAAAATAAGTAATTTATGACCTAACTCGTCGGAGTTTGTGATCCCGAAATCACTATTTTTGACACTATTGAAAATCGGGTTGTTACACTCTTGTTATGATGAGAGGATAGAAAAAAGGCAGCCTATACGTTCTGTAAGGGTCAACGGTTATTGGTGCAATTGTGATTACCCAAGAAAATCCCAAATCATTACCACGTCGCAATGAGATAATGTTAAGATGACACGACGTGACTCTCTCTACCGATTCTGGTTCAACCAAACTTTGGCACATGCAATTGGGTCATATGAGTGAGAAATGTATGACAGTCTTATACAATATAGGTCTTCTCAAAGACTATGGAATTTTTAAGTTAGGTTTTTACGAGCATTACATTTTCGGGAAACAAATCCGAGTCAGTTTCAACTCAGAAGTGCACAGAACAAAAGGGACTTTAGATTACATTTATTTTGATTTATAGTGTCCATCTTCCGACATCTCAAAAGGAGGTAATAAATATTTTCTAACTTTTATTGATGATCACTTCAAAAAAGTTTGGGTTTATTTCTTGAAACAGAAAAGCGAAGTCTTCTTTTTTTTCAAATAGTGGAAGACACTATTAAAAAACAAACAAATCGAAAAATTCGTGAAGCGGTTAAGAACGAATAATGGTCTTGTGTTCTATTTGTTAGAGTTTAATATTTTTTGCAAACGTGAAGGAAGTGAAAGACATCAAACCATTTTTGGAACTCCACGGTAGAATGGAGTTGCAGAAAGAATGAACATAACCTTGCTGGAAAAGGTTCAAGGCATGCTTTCCAATACAGGCTTAGGGAAGGAATTTGGGCTGAAGCCATAAACTTGGCAAGTTATTTGGTAAATTGATCTCCTCATCAAGCATTGAATGGTAAAGTTCTAGAGGAGATATGGTTAGGTAACCCTCTAAATTATTCTAATCTTAGAATTTTCAATTGTCCTGCTTATTCTAATGTTAGTCAAGGAAAGCTCAAACTAAGGACCATTAAATGCATATTTTTGGGATTCTACCGGTACAGAAGGTTTTAAGTTGTGGTGTTCAAAATTTGATAAAATAATTATTGTTAGAGATGTTAGGTTTGATGAATCTACCATGTTTCAATCAGAAAAAGGAGATTTTTACTCTTAAAGACATAACAAATCAAAGTGTTTCAAGCAATGTGGAGTCAAAATCCAAAACAGGGGGCGACATCCCAACGAGAAAATGCCCAATGTCACAATGGCGCAACAAACAAAAGACTTGTCCTGGTTAAGAGTCACACAACGTCACGATGACACGAAAAAATTCTGATTCTTGCAAGTTTAAAGCTATTTCAGATCTGCTTGGGGCTCCATCAGATCCCAAAGTACCCTCACCATCTCAGTTAACTAATTATAAGTTGGCACGTGACAGGAAAAGTCGAGAAATCCAACCACCACAGAAATAATCAGAAGGAAACCTAGTGGCATATGCTTTAACTGTTGTCGAGAGCATTGATTCAACTGATCCTTCGTGTTATTATAAGTCAGTTGAAGCCTCCAATTCTAGAAAATGGCTTGTTACAATGGAAGAAGAGATGGAATCGCTTCAAAAGAACGTGACTTGGAGGCTAGTTAAACCACTCATCGGTAAAACAATTGTTGATTGCAAATAAGTCTTTAAAAAGAAGGATGGTTCTAGTCCCAACGACACTAGGTACCAGGCAAGACTGGTTGTAAAAGGTTACAGTCAAGTGGAGGGAGTTGATTTTCATGATGTTTTCTCTCCCGTTGTGAAACATACGTCCATTCGGGCGCTTTTGGCCCTTGTTTCATCAAATAATCTTAAGTTAGAGTAGTTAGATGTAAAGACTGCTTTCCTTCACGGTGACTTTGAGGAGGACATCTACATGCAACAACCGGAAGGATTCAAATATGAAAGGAAATAAGATCATGTTTGTCTCTTACAAAGGTCTTTGTACGGTTTGAAGTAGTCTCCTCGACAGTGGTATAAAAAGTTTGAAGTATTGGTTTTTCTCGAAGTAAATATGACAATTGTATTGATCTACAATGTCTTAATGATGGTTGTTTTATATATTTGATGCTTTATCTTGATGATATGGTAATTGCGACTAAGAATCCATCTGAAATTGATCGTCTTAAGACTATGTAACACCCCTCACTCGGCTCAATCATCAGACCTGAATGAGTGGTCGTTACAAAAAAGATTGTACATTTCGAAAACAATTTAAGATCTTTAAAACCCACTATTATTAATTATATTGGGAAAAATCAACATTTAAAAATTCCTTGAATTAACTCGATTTAAAAATGAGTTTTTGAATTTTGAGGGACTTTTACCGATACTCATTTCTACTGATACTTAGTGAACAAGTATCGGTAGAACTCAGGTCAGAAAAGCCTTGAAGAAGCTACATAATTATACTAATAGAACTGGGAGTTATACATATACAAATATCAGTTATATACAACCTAGACTTCTACCGATATAACAAACTCAAGAGAGAAAAGTAGATTTGACCTAGAACTTCTACCGATTTCCAAATCCAAACTACCGATACATTGGGGATTTCTCCTGAAACAATTCAAGTCAGTAGTCAAAGTTTAGCATCCCCTATATTTCTATCGATACTTTGAAGGGTTCTACCAAAACCGATAGAAACCTTCAAAATTCTACCGATACAAGTGAATTTTACTGAAACAAGTAACCAAATTTTTAAGAAAATATATATATGCTTATGAACTTAACTTCTAAAATTTACATCATTTTTCAACCATCATCAAAAGGCATCAAACCCAAAATGAGACATGTTACCTAATTCAATTAAACCCAAAATAACATTCAAACCCTATTACATGTCATTTATAACCTTAAACAAAGTAACTGAGAGATACCAAAACAAGGATTGGATAGTGCGAATGTGCTCCAACGAAAGTTCAAACCGATCAAGCTTTTCGATTATCTACAAGAACATAAAAGCCAACTACGTAAGCATAAAATGCTTAGTAAGCTCATAAAAAATTTAAACAAAACTTACCAATTAAGCTCAATTATAAGATAATGCCTTATTCCATTATCCAACTCATATGTAAAGCTAATTTCCATTCTCAAGATTTCCATGAACTCGTACCTATAGTATTCAACATATATTCGACAAAATCTTGTTACATCGCTAACAATTACTTGCCACTTTTATACCTATTAGATCTAATGAACTACGTAGGATACATGGGAACCATGTTCACACAAAGTGTGCATGTAAATATAATCGTATCCTGTGATGCTCACACAAGCTGTGAAATGGGCCTGCTCACACGAGTTATTGGTCGGGATGTGAGACTACATGATGCTGTTCACACGAGCTGTATAGAATCCACAACAAATACAGGAACCTAGCTATCGATAGGAAATCCGAGATTAGAACCCAAGAACATATAATCCCAATGGCGGGTCATGTGTATCCCTAGTATTCGTAAGGTTCCAACGGGGCATGCATCCATATCGTTCCATAATTCCCTACATTTTACGAACACTAATAATTTAACTATTTAACGATTTATATGTAAAGAAATCATATAAGGTACAACATTATTAAATTATTCATCAAATTACAAAATTAATTAATTTACCAAGTTATGAACTTACCTTGGCTAACACGTTTGCACACAAAGGGATAGCAAACTAATCCAAAATCTTAGCTTTCCCGCGATTCAAGTTTGGTCGTGGTGTATCTTGATTTATAAACAATTTTATTCAATTAAATCATCTAAAACCAACTTGATAACTAATTTGAAACCATAATACTTTTATGGTAATTTTACCAAATTACACTCAACAATTTAACATTTATACAAATAAGTCCCCAAATCGAGATTCATAATTTAACCACAATCCATGCGATAATAAACTAGCCCATTATAATATGAGTTTATATCAACCCAAACCTCTCTACCATTTCACATTATACTCTTTGAATTTTGCTATTTTCATAAATAGATCCCTAAACACAATTCATCAAAAATTGTTTAATAATACACTTATATTCGAACTTCAAACTCAAGGATTTAACTTCTAAGTTCACAAATACACTTACCTCATTCATGGTAAGTCTCTAAACTCTTAATAATATTACAAATCAACCCCCAATTTAGCTAAATTAAGCTTAAACAAAGTAAAAAAATCAAAAAAATCAATAGAAATGAACCTCAAAAACTCACCCAATCAAGGAGAGAAGCTTGACCAAAAACCTTTTTTGTTTAATAATGGCTTTCACGTTTAGGGGAGGAGGAAAGCTAAAATTAATTTCCTTATTTTCTTTGCTTTTTAACTTAATTTACCAACCACATTTATATAATTAGTAAAATAAACTCATGAAAATATCTATGGTGGTTCACCCACCCATCCACTAGGGTATAACTAGGCATATTTGCCCTATGAGTCCTCCTATTTCCTTCCCTTGGCTGTTAGGTATATTTATTTAATTAAACTCAACTTTTGGTAGTCCTCACATCTTTGTCCTCTTTACGTAATTAATGGTTCAAACATTTAAATTTTCCAACTAAAATTTAATATAACTGTACTCATTACTTGTAAATATTGATTTAATAATATTTAATGATTTAGTTGTCGGAATGTGTGGTCTCGAACCACTATTTTTGATGCCACTGAAAATGGGCTATTACAAACCATGCTTAACTCTAAGTTCGAGATAAAGGATTTAGGTGCAATAAAGAAACTTTTGGGGATGGAAATTTTGAGAGATAGACATTCTGAGAAATTATTTTTATCGCAACAAAGGTACATCAAGAAGATCGTTGAGCGGTTTGAGATGCAAGATGCAAAATCGGTAAGTACTCCTTTAGCTGTACACTTTAAACTCTCAATTTCAGATTCCTCACAGAATGAAGATGAAGGTACATGTCAAAAGTACCTTATTCAAGCGTAGTTGGAAGTTTGATGTATGCAATGATATACAAATCATGGTAAGTTACACTGGCCTGTAGTTAAGTGATTTTAAAATATTTATGGGGTACTTCTAACACATGCTTAGAGTTTGGAAGAACTCAAAATCGGATATGTTGATTCTGATTATGCAAGAGGCTTAGATCGAAGAAGGTCTCTCATAGTTTACCTATTTTATTTTGGGAATTGTGGCATTAGTTGGAAAGTGACACTTCAAGCTATAGTGGCTTTGCCAACTACTGATGTAGAATACATGACAATTACAAAAGCAACAAAAGAAATGATTTGGTTAAGGGTCCTATTTAGTGAACTGGTAAGTGAAAAAAGGGCAATTGGCGTATATTATGAAAGTCAAAGTTCCATACATCTCACCAAAGATCAAATGCATCATGAGAGAATAAAGCACATAGACATTCGTTATCATTTTGTTCGAGAGGTGATCATTCAATGGGATGTTCAAATTCTTAAAATTGGCACAAAACATAATCCGACCGGCATGTTGATAAAGAGCCTTCCATTTTCAAAGTTCGAGCATTGTTTGGACTTGGTAAGTATCCAACGAAGAATCAGTTAAGCTCGTAACAGGGCTCAATAAGGGAGTTGGTGTAACACCTTATACCCAGCTCGATCACCGAGCCCGAATACTAGGACACTACACCACCATCTCACATCATTTTCATCACAAATAGTCACATTAATAAATATGCATCCTTTTTTTCTTTTATTATTATGGCATTCATACATATTGTAAGTCATACATACTCTCAAGAGGTTAAAACATGCTAAACATTCATTAAATAATCATAAAGTAAGCACTAAACATGCATTAGGAACACTTTGTGAAATTTCCCAAAATTGTTACGTAGGTATCGATACTGTGTTGGAAAAAATAGGTTTAAAAACCACAATGGAAAATAAATTTAGGGAAAACCAAAGTTTTAAAAATTTTCAAATACAAGATTTTGGTTGTGATATCTAAAGTAATACACTTAATCAAAATTGTACATTTTCGATTCGTCTAGGATGAGCACTTCGACCGGGCAGTCTTCTCCGCTATCTTTAAGCTCACGTCTGCCGAGTGTGGGCTCGCTTCGAATCAGAAAATTTTTCACAAAATTACCAGTGGGGTAATTTCACAATTTCTCCAAACTTTTTGGTCAAGTTGTAAATCAGAAAAATATCTTTAGAGATTTTCTAGAATAATCTCTTTAGAGAATTTTCTCTCTACAACTTTCTCTTGAATTCAAGTGTGTAAAAAAATAATGACCCAAGGCTCTCTTTATATAGGGAGAGTTTAGAAAATTCAACTATGATTAAACTTAATATTAAATCTTATTAAAATAATAAAATATTTATCTAAAAGATAAACACTAAATTAAATTTAATATTCAGATAATCATTTTAATATTAAATTAATAAAATACTATTAAAATAATAAGTATTAAATTAAATTTAATATTAAACTATTAAAAAATATTATTTTTGAAATAGTTAATCTAACTAGTTGAATTATTCATTGGGCTAATTGTCTAACTTAAAAATTAATTTTCAAAAATATCATATTAATTTTAATTAATTTGATTAATTTAATTTTACTTAATCAAAATTAGTTTCCCAAAAATCACTTAGATGTTCCAAATTAATTATTAAAGAAAATTCTTTAATCAAATTCTCTAGGTGAACAATTCTCACGACCACCTAATTTAATTCCACATCGAATAAATCGACTAAATTAAATTATTTGTAAAGTCATAGAACTTTTTTCTGATTTAATGTAGTCTGATCAAGCTTTTGTTGAGCTAGCGGAGGGACCAATTAGACATATACAATTAGGCTTTAGTAATTGCAATTATGTCTAGATGCATTGTTATGATAATTCGCAATTACTTAATCATGGAGTCAATCCACAAGAAGTACCATGATTGAAACTATTGTATACACTTTACGAAAGTAATTGATCTAATTGTTTTGTCCAATGACCTCGTATGTGTGTGTTACCCTCATATGATATCCTTGATTCCTTTGAATTAAATCCGTTTACTCAATACAATCATATTTTATCTCATTGTACCATTGTGTCTTCTTAATGATTAATATGATCACTGTCAACAAATGACTGCGATAAATTGTTCGTTCGAGAACAAGCAACCCGTGGTCAGGTCAATATTTATCAATCCACATAATGCCAATGAGATGATATCATTAA
The DNA here is from genome assembly GCA_005610355.1 of Gossypioides kirkii. Lineage (NCBI taxonomy): Eukaryota > Viridiplantae > Streptophyta > Magnoliopsida > Malvales > Malvaceae > Gossypioides > Gossypioides kirkii. Next base: position 37,954,934 of record CP032247.1, on the reverse strand, counting down.
CTCTTTAATTGAGCTATGAATTCCACTATTCTAGTAAAGTCATGCCATACACAATTCATGTACCCAACATACCGGCTATAGTCTCGTTCATCTTTAGAGCATACGCCTCCACTTATATCAAAGCACATGAGTTGTATATGCATGGTTAGTGACTAATTCGGGTTTAGGTAAATCACACCATGAATGTCACAAGAGAATTAATTCACAAACGGATTCAAAATTAATTCATCTTGGGTCCAGTCCAATGTATCATTCTACCAATGAATACATCTATGTCTTTATCCATAGAGTCAATTGCTCGATAGCCAAGACTAGCCATCTCCCCAATAGGAATTGTAGACGACATAACAATCCTTCCCAATATTTAAATCAAACGCTCACTTTGATTCTTTTACGGGATTACAGACTTATTTAGATTGTCTACTGAAGTAAGTTGTCTTTTTCGCAATGTAAATGTTCTTACAATACCACTTATCTTCAGTTTCAACTTAGATAATTAGTGAGCTTAATATTTGCTTGTCACAATTTTGTTATGCATGAAATGTATGAAAGACAAAAAATACAATACATAATAGTGAAATGTGAAATTAACTTTATTTATTAATGCATCGTTCAAATAAATATAAAACAATTACATTTTACTACAATAAGGGCATATTTCCCAACAATCTCCCACTTGCTTAGTGAAGTAAATGTGTCATGTTTCGCATTCTCATATCCTCGATGTGTTTGTTAAAACTCCTAGTTACAAGAGTCTTAGTAAACGAATCCGCGAGGTTATCTCCAGAAGCTACTTTCATCACATTTACAATTCCTTTGGCTACAACCTCTCGTATCAATTGATACTTTCGATTAATATTTTTCGCCCTCTTGTGACTACTCATTTCATTGGTATTAGCTATTGCAGTATTGTTATCATAATACATTGTTATAGCTTTTTCTATACCAGTAATGACTTTAAGATCGGTTAAGAACTTTCGAAGCGATATTGCTTCTTTTGTTGCCTGAGAAGTAGCCACATACTCGGCCTCTATAGTATTGTCAGCAATGCAAGTTTATTTTACACTTCTCCATACTATGGCTCCACGACCTAAACGAACACATTTCTCGATGTCAATTTCATCTAATCTTTACAAGTTTAGAAGCCTGAGTCTGTGTATGCCTTAATATATGCTTTACAGGTTACCAATGCCTGAGACCTGGATTTGTCTGATAATTCCTACTACGAAATAAATATTTGGACATGTGCAAAGCATTGCATACATAAGGTGTAACACCCAAATCCCGACACCATCGTCGGTTAGGGTCTCGAAGTCATTCAGATCATTTACAACTGGTAATAGATACAATTTTAAACATCATTTCAAATAGTTGCACTCATCAATCTAGATTACAACTCAATTAAATATTTCATACTCATTTACAACATTTCAAGTTAATAGGAACTTGATTAAATCGCCATTAAGACATCACATGAAAACATCAAATTTATCTAAACAGGGGTCACACGATCGTGTGTCTCAAACACACGTTCGTGTGCCCTATTATACACACTCGTGCCACAGACTGCGTGCCAAACCATGTGCATACCCAAATAACCAACACACGGTCGTGTCACAAACTGTGTGACAAGTCGTGTGAGCATGCAAAAATACCTCACACGCCCGTGTGTGAAACCGTGTGTCTATGCGAAATACAATCACACGGTCATGTCTCAGCCCGTGTGTCGCCTGTGTAAAGCTTGCTTTTATTTACCCAGGGCACACGCCCATGTGGTGGCCCGTGTTCCAGACCGTGTGTACCTTCAAAAGAGCCCAAAAACTTGTATAACTAATTGACCAAAATCATACATAAACTTACCATTTAAAGTAATCTAGTAATCAACAAAGACATGTTCCATTTCAAAACATATTAACATCTAAAATATATTCATACAATAACTAACAAGATGTATTTCATCATTCTTCAACATACCCAGATAACTTAACACACAAAACAAACCAAACAACATTTCTTCTAATACATGCTATATTAGTCAAGTGATACAAAAAATACCGAAAGTGCTCCCGGGATTGTAACATCCCCACTTTAAAAAAATCATTATCAAGTTTAGGGACTAAATTGAATAAGTTGGAAAAGTATAGGAACTAAAGTGAAAATATTCTATTTTTATTTTGATGTAACACCCTCATACCCGACCCAATCGCTGAGTCAAGGTACTAGGATGTCACATTCGTTACTGGAGCAACTACTGAAAATTTTAGAAACAATTTAATTCTTCATAAAATTTTAATAATGATTTTAGTATCACATCAATTAACAATTATTCACTTATTATTATCAATTAGTTTAAACATTCTCACATGTATCAATCATTCCATCCCTTATAACCATTTCAAAACATTTCTCTACTATATATATATATATATTCCTCCTCCTCCTCTCCATTCCACATCCTTTATGTATATGTATTTATTAGAATCTTTAACTTTTAGTATATAGCATGCTTATATGTAACAATACATTATCTATAATTCCACTATTTACTATGTGTTAATTTTCAAAGTTGTCCACTTGAGTCACAGTCACTAAATTACTTATATCTTGAGCTATAGAATTCAAAATTAAGATCCGCTTGATTTTTTTGAAACTAGACTCAAATATCTATTTAACATAAATATTTCAAAATTTCTACTTCAGCCAATCCGTACAAAAAATTCTTCAAATTTTCCCCTTCTCTGTTGCTTGACAGTTTCGATCTTTCTTTACTAAAAATTAATTATCTATTAGTACAGGGTTCAGATGATGTTTCTGTTTGATTCTCTTGAAAATAGACTCATTAGGAATTTAAACATATAAATTTAAATCTCTAATAATTTTTCTACATTTTTTTTATGATTTTCCAAACTCAAAACAGGGGAACCCAAATCTACTCCGACCTTGTTACACAAAAACTAATATATCTCAAAATATACAATTCTGTTTCTTTCACCGTTTCTTCCATATGAAACTAGACTCAATAATATTAATTACATATTTAATTCAACTCATAACTAAATTTACATAATTTTTGGTGGAATTTCAAAATTAATTCACTGCTACTGTCCAAACTGTTTTAATGAAGATGTTTCCTTTTCCACGACCGATGACACGATCTTGATTTATTATAATAATTTCACTAAATTAATTAAATTAACATGAATTTTAATCATTTGATGCAATTAAACATTTTTGGTATTTTTACAAAATTGCCCTTAACTTTTCACTTTTATTCAATTTAGTCCTCTAGCTCAAACTTGCAAATTAACCATTTTATTTTAAATTCCAGCTTTGCCGAATGTTTAAAAGCATTTATACACTCCACTTTTTGCAATATTTCACCCAAGTCCTTACAAATTTATTCTTTAACATTTTAGTCCTTTAACATAAAAATTACTAAAAATTACTTTACAAAATCATCAAATCTAACAACTAAGCTTATAAATCTTCCATAAAATTTTCAAGAAAAAGCTTATTTATAAATGGAAAATTTTATAACATTTATCAAAATCACTAATTGGTCCTTAGGTTAGCTAGATCAAGCTAAAACGAACTCAAAAACATAAAAAAAATACTAAAAACGGGCAAAGTTTACTTATTCAACCAAGGAACCCTGAGTGACCGAAGCTTTCTCTTCTCTTCCATGGCTGTTGAAGATGACTAAATTTCATCTTTTAACATGTTTAATTTTTTATTTATTTACTTAATTACTATTTTACCCTTAATTAACTCATGAAATTTAGCTAAATGAAAGCCAAAATAGTCCACTATGGGTAATGGTGGTTTATTTACCATCCAAACCCCTTTAATTTTGCTTCTAACTAATAAATCCATCTTTTCTATATTTACAATTTAGTCCTTTTTACTTAATTAACCATCCAAATGTTAAAATTTCTTAACCAAGATTTAATATTTTTATTTTGATGGAAGGGATCTAATGGCAATTTTACCATTACTTAAAAAAATATTTAAGTAATGGTAAAATTGCCATTAGATCCCTTCCATCAAAATAAAATAGAATATTTGCACTTTAGTTCCTATACTTATCCTACTTATTCAATTTAGTCCCTAAACTTGATAATGAATTTTTTTTAAGTGGGGATGTTACAGGGATAGTGTGATTCTTCGAGATTATCCGATCTTCTGACAGCAAAATGAAATCTACAAAACAACAAGTAAATTCACAGGTAAGCTTACAAAGCTTAGTAAGTTCATAGAGTTAGGTAAATTTACCACAAATAACTTGTGCCCTGTAAAGAATAGAGTTTAGCTCATTTGAGCCCAAAACAAAGTTTAAGTCATTTGAGCTGAGAATAGAGTTTAGCTCATTCGAGCCCAAAACAAAGTAACGCTCATTTCGAGCTAGAGTCTAGAGTATTGATCTTTCGAGCTAGAATCCAAAATATTTCTCTTGCAAGCCAGAGTACAAAGTTACGCTCTTACGAGCCAAAATACAAAGCATTTGTTAAGTCTTCCACATGATCCAATTGTACGTGAATATTTTCAATATAAATACAATTAGCATTATCAAAATTCAAGAGTAATAGTACAAACTTATCAGACTAATTTGTAGTTAAGACTAAACTTTAGGGACTATTCTGTAATCTTTCCTTTTTCGCGATCCATAACACGTTCTTGATCTATTATAATAAATCATTCAATTATCCAATTCAACATAAAATATAAGTCATTTTATGCAATTAAGTCATTTTTGGTATTTTAGAAAATTACCCCCAACATTTTACTTTTATTCAATTTAGTCCCTAAGCCTCAAACATGCAAAATAACCACTTTCCTTTTTAACCCATACCAGTTGAATCCTATATGGTCTCCCTACAGCCCTTATACACAATCATTTCACATCAAGTACATGTATTTTTATAGTTTTGATGATATAGTCCTTAAACCCTAAAAATCATCAAAAACCACTTTACAAAATCATCAAATCTAACAACCAAGCTTATAAAACTTCCATAAGTTTCAAAGAAACATCTCATTCATTAATGGAAAAATTTATGACATTTGTCAGATTCACAAAATAGTCCTTGGGCTAGCTAGTTTAAGCTAACACGAACTCAAAAATATAAAAATCACTAAAACGGACGGAGTTACCCGATTGAAGAACCAAAGCTAACAAAGCTCTCTTAACCTTTCAACTAGGATTTTGTTTCTTCGTTGAGGAAGAAGAGAATGAAAATGTGTTTAAAATCCTTAAAATTTTACTTTATTCATTTATTTCTTAAATTACAATTTTGTCCTCACTAATTTTAATAAAAAAATTAATCTCTTTTAACCCAAAACCATCCACTTCTTCTTTTAATGGTCTAATTACCATTTAAGTGTCTTTCCTTACCTTTCAATTACCATCTAATGCCTTTAATTAGTAGAATTCAACTTTTACGCCTTTTACGATTTAATCATTTTCACTTAATTAACTATCTAAATGATAAGATTTCTTAACCAAAATAAAGGCTTTGTTTAGCATTGCTTCTCAAAAGAACTTTTGGGACAAAAAGCACTTTTGAGATAAAAGTATTACTAAACAAAGTGCTTTTGAGTTTTTCAAAAGTGCTTTTCACACCAAAAATGCTTTGGAAAAGCACCTTTTTGGCCAAAAGGAGATGGAGAAAATTTTAGCTTTTTCTCAAAAGTGCTTTTTGGCTCAAAAGTACTTTTAAAAAGAATTGCTAAACTAGCCCCTAATACGACACTAGTGACATCCTAAATATTAAATAATTAATATCTACGACCTGACTCGTCGAAGTTGTGGTCTCGAAACCACTATTTTCAACACCACTGAAAATCAGGCTATTACATAAGGCTTCCAACTGTCGAAGCATATGGAACCTTACTCATATGCTTCCATATGCTCTCTTTCTTCTAATGTTTTTGGATAGGCATCTATCGAAAGATGAAAACCTGATGCGGTCAGTTAGGCACCCGACTTCGCATCGGTCATTGCAAATCGTTCCAATACCTTATTGATGTATGAAGCTTGAGATATAGCTATCGTTTTATTCTTTTGATCCCTAAGGATTAGAATTCCAAGAATATAACTAGTTTCACCCAAGTCCTTCATGCTAAACTATTGAGCTAACCACAGTTTAATCGATGATAATTCTCCTATATCGTTTCTGATAAGTAGAATATCATCGACATACAAAATGAGGAAGACCACCTTTTTATCTTTTATACACTTGTAAACGCAAGGTTCATCAGCATTTTGCTCAAAACCAAAAGTCTTGATCGTTTGATCAAATCTTTTATTCAATGAGCGAGATGCCTACTTAAGTCCATAAATGGATCTTAGCAGTTTGTAAACTTTCTCCTCCTTTCCTTTGACAACATAGCCAGTAGGTTGAGCCATGTAAATGGTCTCATCAATATAGCTATTCAAGAATGTTTTCTTGATATCCATTTTCCAGATCTCAAAATCGAGAGCGAAAATAATGGATAAGAATATATGGATAAACTTGAGCATGGCTACAGAATAGAATGTCTCATCGTAATCGATGTCTTCTTTCTATGTGTAGCCTTTCCCTATAAGTCTAGCTTTGTGCGTTTCCACTGTCCCTTTTGCATTTCTCTTCTTCTTGTAGGTCCACTTACACCTTATGGGTTTAATCCCAACCGGTAAGTCTACAAGTTCCTACACCATATTGGATTTCATAGAATCCATCTCGGCATCCATGGCCTATTTCCAAAGCTTGGAATCAATGTCTCGCATAACCTCCTCATAAGTGAGTGGATCATCATCCTCATGATTGGCTTCTGTATTATAAATACTGCCAACATAGTCGAAGAAGTCCGGTTTCTTAGAAACTATCCCACTACAAAGGATTCCCCTATGTTGTTAATCGTTTGCAGGTCTTTCTACAACTTTCTCGAGAATTGAACTTGGTGATTGTTCTACAACTCCCAAAAGTTCCTCGAGTACCACTTTACTGCGAGGCTTAAAGTTATCCATGTAGCTTTCCTCGAGGAAAGTAGCATGAGTAGAAACTTGAGTCATGTTATCTTTTGGATTGTAGAATAATCCTCTCTTTATTCCTTTCGGATATCCTACAAACATGCACAATTCTGTCTGTGCATCCAAATTCTTTACATCCTTATTCAGAACAAGTTTTGGAAAACCTCATATTCTAAAGTGATTTACAGAGGGGTTTTTTCCATGCCACAGTTCATAAGCTGTCTTACAAGCAGACTTGGTTGGCAATTCATTCAGAATATAGCAAGCCATTTGAATTGCATATCCCCACAAGTAAGTAGGAAGCCGTGAATAGCTTAACATTGAATGAATCATGTCAAGCAAGGTTCTATTCCTTCTCTTAACTATTCCATTCTATTGTGGAGTGCCCGACGCAGTTAATTGGGATAAAATCCCATTCTCTATGAGGTATCCTAAGAACTCGTCAGACAAGTATTCCCCACCTCGATCAGATCAAAGATTCTTTATGGATAAACCTAATTACTTTTCCACTTTCGCACTAAACTCTCAAAATTTATCAAAGGTTTCACTTTTATGGTGCATTAGATACACATATCCATATCGAGAATAGTCACCGATAAAAGTCACGTAATAATCATAACTTTCTCGGGCACTAATGCTCATAGGACCACATACATTAGTGTGCACAAGTTCTAAAGGTTGGTTGGCCCTTGTACCTTTTGCATTAAAAACCTCTTAGTCATTTTACCTTCCAAGCAAGATTCACATTGTGGAAGACTAACTTCCTTAAGCATACTTAAGGGACCATCTTTCACGAGTCTAGTGATTCTTTATTGGTTAATATGAACAAGTCTTAAGTGCCATATGTACCCCTCATCAAAGTGAGAAGTTTTAAGCTTTTTATTCATTATTTCAGTTTGAAACATCGAGTAGTTATTTGGTTTGATAAAGTAGAGATTATTTTCCATCCATCCATTATAGATTAAAGAACGATTTTTGTGAATAGTAATCCCTTTATTGAATATCATAGTATATCCGTCATAAATAAACATGTTACAGAAATTAAATTTCTCTTAAAATGAGGTACATAAAAAAAGGTTCTTTAAAATGTTCTTTAAAATAATCTTCCTAAAATTATCAAGGTGTAAAATAACTTGTCCCATTGCTTCGACTGAAATACAGCTCTCATCTTCGATCAACAACAAGAGGCTCCTGACATGCAGACTTCTTGTTTCGTTGAACCTCTATAAAGGAACACACACATGGTTAGTGGCTCTAGAATCAATAACCCAATTGTCAATTGATTCTTCCACTAAGCAAGCTTCAACCACAAAGAGTTCCATACCTTTTCCCTTTTCGGCTAGGTAATCCAAATAATCCTTACAGTTTGATCTAAAATGCTCTTTCCTGTTGTAGAAGAAACATTTAATCTTTTTAGGATCTTTTGACTTCTTAGCATTCTTTCTATCCACACGAGGTGGAATCGTAGACTTAGTCGGTTTCTTCTTTCCCTTAGCTTTCTACTTCCCCTTGGAGGATGAGGGGCCCATAACTAAGTTTGCATCAGGTTTATCCTGAACCTCCTTACCACCATTCAACATCAACTCATAGGATTGTAATTCCTTCATGTGCTGAGTCAAGGTAAGAGTCTTATTTCCCAAATTGTAAGCGGCCCTAAAACCAGCAAACTATGGGTTAAGGATTTGAACACTATTTCAATTTGAGTGTTCACATCTAGTTCAGCCCCATTGTTCTCCGCATCTACAAAGAATCGCATAAGCTTAAACATATGTTCTTTGATTAGAGTGTTAGGTTTCTACTGAGAGTTTAACAAATTTGTAATAGCAGATTGTCGAGCCAATGTGACTTGGCCTCCAAGCAAATCCTCCAAATTTGTCATGATCACTTTGGCGGTACGAAAATTCTCGTGTTGCTTTTGCAACATACTACTTATGCTCACTAACATATAACATCGAGCAATCGAGTCAAAATCTCTCCTGCGATTTCTCGCTTTGGGCTGAGCTTCAGGAGGACACATTTTGTCAAGAACAAATTTGTGTTTCTCACAGTTGAGAACTATCAGCAAGTTCCGTTTTCATTCTTGAAAGTTATTTGAACTGACAAAAATAAAGATTCACTAATTACTATCTTTGTATTAAGCAAATATTTTCCATTTCAGTAACATATCAAGAATGCAGTATGATGCATGCATCTTGTATTAAAACATTGAAAAAACAATTTTTCGTTGCTACAATCATTCTCACACCCATTAACCATGTCGCATTGGGGTCCCTAGATTAACTAGCAAGAACATGGATTACATCCAATCAGATCGTGAATCTTAATTCTCAAGACTCCACACGAACTAACGACCGTTTAACATTTGACCATCATCTCTAGGTTAAATATCGTTTCTTGGGAAACTATTTAAGAAAAGACGATCTTGAGTGTGTAACCATTACCTCAACACCCATCATGAACATGCTTTCATTTATAAGTCATCTTGGGACAATCTCTCTAAACGTCATGCATGACTAGTTATCCTTAAGAGGAAATCCCATCTAGTGAACCCACATGACAAAGTTTACTTTAAGGTGTGACCAGGGTAGGATCCGACTCGAAACTTTATCATGTTATCAATTAAGGACCATAAATGGAGGTCGTAGGTCTTGTTCAAGGACCTTCTCCCACTCAATATTTTAAAAACATGCAAGGTTTTTCATCCCAAATTTCAAGAATGATCATACAATAGTCCTAGTAACATTCTTACCTAATCTAAATGACATACTTCCAATATATGCATGGCATGCTATGGCAATTTTATAAAATCCATTCATAAGAATCAATAAAAAAAACTAACAATTTTGATTTTACACAGTTTTTCTTTTAAAGGAAACCGAAAAAGTGAATGTGAACCATGCACCAAGTATGGTCCTAAGAAAGGGAGGTGAGTCAAATTTGACCGCTTAAAAACTAAGGTTTTCCTAGTTAGAGCAAATCCTAGACATACACCTTCTCATTATCACACTTCTCACAGTTATCGAATAAGCTAAAGAAGTGAATAGAACAACACATGTATTTTCTCATTAACACACTTCTTATTTTCTAATTGATAAACTATGGATCATCTCATATATATATCACAATTATAACATTACATAGTATAAATATTATAAATAATTATAAAATAGATATATAAGGAGATAGGTAATTAAAATAAAATTACCAACCAATGTTTCCATGGTTCTATTTCTTGAAAATAAAATACATAATTTTTCACCACAAGGCATTCCTTGTGTCTTCTACCGCCATTGCATCTTTTTCTCTTCATTGACTTCTTGTGGAAATTACATTTAAGTCCTATGTCCGTTTTCAGCTCACAAAAATTCCATGATTTTTTTTAAAAAAAAAAAGTCCTACGTGGAGATGATATTCCACAGTCTATTTCCTAAGAACCACAACCTCGACAATAAAAAACAATTATATAACAAATATATAATATCACATTCATTCCCATATATAACTCAATACATGCAAAAATCTAAAGAATGACACTTTCTATGTAATCAAATCATTCAAGAAAAAGAGAAATTTATTTTGATCATCTATTTATACTTATAGATAGATCACAACCTAGCCTTGATATCAATTGTTGGAAAAAACGGGTCTAAAAACTGTAATAGAAAATAAATTTAGGGAAAACCAAAGTTTTAATTTTTTTTCAAAACAAGATCTTGATTGTGATATCTAAAGTAATAAACACTTAATCAAAATTATATCTTTTCGATTCGTCTAGGATGAGCACTTTGACAGAGTAATCTTCTCCACTATCCTCAAACTCATGTCTGCCGAGTGTGGGCTCGATTCGAATCAAAAAAAATTTCACAAAATTATACCAGAGAGGTAATTTTGCAATTTCTCTAAACTTTTGGGACAAGTTGTAAATCAAAAAAAATATCTCTATAGATTTTCTGAAATAATCTCTTCAGAGAATTTTTTTCTCTACAACTTTCTCTTGAATTCAAGTGTGTAAAAAATAATTATTCAAGGCTCTCTTTATATAGGGAGTGTTTAGAGAGTTCAACTATAATTAAACTTAATCACTTTAATATTAAATTAACATCATATTTATCAAGATAAATATTAGATTAATTTAATATTAAATCTTATTAAAATAATAAAATATTTATCTACAAGATAAACATTGTAGATAAACATTAAATTAAATTTAATATTAAGATAATCACTCTACTATTAAATTAATAAAATACTATTAAAATAAGTATTAAATTAAATTTAACATTAAACTATTAAAACAATATTATTTTTGAAATAGTTAATCTGACAAGTTCAATTACTTATTGGGCTAATTGTCTAAATTGAAAATTAATTTTCAAAAATATCATATTAATTTTAATTAATTTGATTAATTTAATTTTACTTGATCAAAATTAATTTTCCAAAAATCACTTAGATTTTCCAAATTATTTTTTCAAGAAAATTCTTTAATCAAATTCTTTATTTGAATAATTCTCACAACCACTTAATTTAATTCCACATCGAATCAATCGACTAAATTAAATTATTTCTTAAGTTGTAGAATTTTTTTATGATTCAATGTAGTCTGATCGAGCTTTAGTTGAGCTAGCGGAGGGATCAATAAGACATATACAATCAGACTCTAGTGATTGCAATTATATCTAGAAGCAGCGGTATGATAATTTGCAATTACTTAATTATGGAGTTAGTTCACAAGAAGTACCATGAGTGAAAACTCCTTATTGTATACTCTTTAAGAAAGTAATTCATCCAACTGCTTTGTCCAATGACCTAGTCATGTGTGTGTTACCCTCATATGATATTCTTAATTCCTTTGAGTTAAATCCGTTCACTTAATACAATCTTATTTTATCTCATTGTCACCATTGTGTCTTCTTAATGATTAATATGATCACTGTCAACAAATGACTGTGATAAATTGCTCGTTCGAGAACAAGCAACCCGTGACCATGTTCCATATTTATCAATCCACACAATGCGAATGAGAGGATATCATTAACTATTTAATTGAGCTATGAATTCTACTGTTGCTAGTAAAGTCATACACAAGTCTTGTACCAACATACCGGCTATAGCTCGATCATCTTTAGAGCATAAGCCTCCACTTATATCAAAGAATATGAGTTGTATACGCATGGTCAGTGACTAACTCAAGATTTAGGTAAATCACACCATGAACATCACAAGTGAATTAATTCACAAAAGAATTCAGAATTAATTCATTTTTGGTCTAGTCCAATATATCATTCTACCAATTAATATATCTATGTCTCTACTCATGGAGTCAATTGCTCTGATAACCAAGACTAGTCATCTCCCTAATTGGACTTGTAGACGACATAATAATCCTTCTCAATATTTGAATCAAACTCTCACTTTGATTCTTTTACCGGATTACGGACTCATTTAGATTATCTACTAAAGTAAGTTGTCTTTCTGGCAATGTAAATGTTCTTACAATACCACTTATCTTCAGTTTAAACTTAGACAATCAATGAGCTTAATATTTGCTTGTCACAATTTTGCTATGCATGCAAAATATGAAAGACAAAAAAAATGCAAAAAACATAATAGTGAAATGTGAAAATAATTTTATTTATTTATTCATCGTTCAAATAAATAAAAAACAATTACATATTTACTACAATATGGGCATATTTCCCAACATACTGGAAGTATGGTATCAATATTTCTCTCAACTGGTATCGATACTGCTTGGAAAATCTGTACCAAAACAGCTTACTATTTCTCGTTTAAAAATCAAACTTTCAAAAATTATCGGTACCACTAAAAAAGTATCGATAATGTTACCCCTAGCATCTATACTCTAAACAAAATATTGATACCAAATTTCAAATTAGTTTCCTGCACCTTAGAAAATCACAGAGGTATCATTTTGAAACCCGAATATCGATACCTATGCTCCAGATCATAAAAATACAACACCTTAAAGCATTTCAATCATTCTAACTTGTACCAAATTGTCGTGCAACTATTTATTCATCTAGGAATCATCAAAACAACCATTTTATCAATCCAAAACATTGAAAACATGTTCGAGTAAGCATGCAATATAACAAGCACAAAATCTCATAAATCTTAAAAACAAATAAGGTTTGGAAACAATCATAGCATCATGGCAAAAATTAGTATAAGTCTACCACATCGCGTTTTCCCAAAACATAAACAATTATCAAACACCTACTAAAATGTAAAGAATTTGCTTGGATTGCCCCATGAAACCACACCGCCCACACTGAAATGCTACTGATCTACAATAGTATTAAAAGGAGGGAGTGAGCTCAACAAGCTCAGTGAATGCCTATAAAAACTATCATGCAAACAACTCATCAAACATTAACCAACAATCATATAGCACAATTTTAACCATTTTAACTCTAGGGTCATATTATTCACGTTCTTACCATATTCATTAGTTAATTTATATAGTAAACACATTCAATTAAATCATATATCACAATACATACACACATTCACAATTATGAATAATTTAGCTCTTGAGTTATTTAACATGAAAGTGGGTTCTACCACCACTCGTCGAATAAACGGATCTCTAACACACCAAATGACTCATAAAGTCGAACATATCTCGAAAGTGAAGCATGGAGCTAACACTCTCCTATACGCCATACATGTCCCATTGAATGGAGCTTAACTCACATTCCCTTATCTCTCCAAACATGTCCCAAGGCCTCAACGCCCAAATCACATATACATGTAGGTGAGTACTCACAATCCTAAGACATGCCAACTATATCCAACACTCTCAACAATCACAATGCCCAAATATCCGTTACAAAACACACATATTACTTACTGAACTCTGCTTATTATCACTGTATATTTGCATAATTAGCACAATATTATTCACTTAGCATGTATAACATGCTTATATTTACACTTTCATAATAGAAAATCATGAACACATAACACATGTAATAACATCTCATCTTGGTCCACATTTTCACATAAGCACAAGCACATAATTCACAAGTTAAATATGAGTACGAGAAAGCTTACACTCGAAATTTAGAGTAGGGGTTTAGGCTACTACCAAATTCCCAAATAACACATTGAATCGTGTCTACAAGTAGCGATTTCAAACACTCACCAGTTACATTTTTGCCAGAAAGCCGAAAGCTCAAACTAGCTTTTCCTTAACTTGTAGAAGGTCCTAACGTATCTGAAGCTTCACCAAGACAAACCACATAAATACACAACCAACAATCAACCAATATCTTACCTCAAACAGTTAACAACACAAGCCTAAGCTAGGTAATCATATAATCGAAACCTTCGACATAAAAAACCGAAAGTTTGAATATCTTGGACTACACTTAATCTTTTTACATGAAACAAATTTCATTCATCTACAAATAATTCCCAACCTTTAAACTACACAAAATCTCTCAATTCATAGTACCGAAATTTTTCGACATACAATGGCTATTATTACAGAAATTCATTAAAACGTTATAAATCTTTAATGAAACTTCAAAGTAAGTTTAAAAACATTCTAGTAATGTTAAAACTAATTGAAAACCATTTTAAAACCAAGTTTTTATCCACAATCTTGAAATCTACCATTAACGAGCCAATTTTCGGCTTTTATTTGAAACCTACGATTTAGTGGCTAAAAAATTAGTTTCAAGAACCCAATTACATTTTGAACTAATAGAAAGACAAATGATTACCTTTGATGGAAGAAAAACAAAATTTGATGCAAATCCAAGAAAACCCACATGTGAGGAAGATGATGAAACCAATGAGATTCTTGGGTGTTTTTCTTGGTTTCAATGAAGAATTTTGGCTAGGTTGATGGTAGAAATCAATAGGAACTAGGATTTGGAAATGAAAATCAAGTGGAAGAGCAAGGGAAAAACAAGGGACAACAAGAACATATGAGGACTAGCTATCGTGAAAAATAAAAGTAAGGGTGGGGTTTTTAGGTTTAAATTTAAAATATGGTTAAATTCCTTTATAAAAACTCTCAATTTTGACTCTTTTACAAATCAGTCTTAATTTTGAAATTAAATGTTGTAAAAACTCATTTCGAAAAATTGATTTAATTTTCTAATAGCCATAGTAAAAAACATTATCGGTTACCATTCTTGGAAAATTCAGAGCACATAAGGGCTAAAATTCTTAAAATATCCTCAAAACTTCTAAGCCCAATTTTGGGGTGTGACAGTTGGTACATATACAAGTCAAGGTGGAGATTTGTGAGAGAATGCCTCTTATTTTGACCAAAATTTATTTTGTCTTTTCTTTTCCTAGTTAAACTTTGTTTTTTAGTTTTTCACTTAAACTCTAATTAACCTAAAATTGTTGTAGTCATATATTCTACAAATTTCAGCCTATAAATAGGCCTTAGTTACTCTAGGTTTTACACAATAAAATATTTAGATTGAGAGAACTTTGTTCTTTGTTTCGAAGGGGTTTTCTTGTGGGGCTTCAAGTTTTTTCCTTTAATTCTCTCCATTTTTTGTACTCTATTTTATTATAGTGAAATCTCCTTTTATCCGTAGTTTTTTATCCTCTTTTGAAGAGTTTTTCCATGTAAAATTTACGTGTTCGATCTTTTTTATTCTTATTTTCTTCACCTTATTCGTTGTTTAATCGAACTCATCCCTTACAAGAGCTTTAAAAACAGGAACAAAATAATAGAGAGTTGAAAGAACAAAAGTTCAAAAATGGTGGAAATGTTTGTGGTTGAGAACGGACGATTCAAGCTATATCAAATGCCATAAGGGTTGTTTGGGTTCTCAGTCAAGAAGTAACAATGGTGATTGGTGAACTATGATGGATTGGTGGGTGTGTGGTGGATCGGTGGTGATCGGAGTGGTTAACATGATGGTGGTGGTGTTAATGTTAGGGATTAGAATTAGGAATTTGGGGAGTCTGGCTGAGCAAATCGGGAAAAGAAAAGAAAAAAAAAAGAAAGGGCGGCCTATTAAGGCATGTAATTCGGGCTGAACAAGGCCCGAGCCAAAAACCGTACTCAAGACTTGACCCGTTGTGAAAACAGGCTTAATTTTTTGCCCAAACCCATATTTCGTCCCTATATTTTTCTCAAACCTTATCATTTTTCGCTCGGTCAAAAAAAATTTATTTAATAATTAACATTTTTAAATTTGATCTCTTCTATCAATCTGTTCTAAATTGTATATATTGTATATAAAAATTTAAATTCACCAAAAAGTAATATATGTAATAAAATTTAGTAGTAGAATATTACATTTGTGTTGGTTGTAAACTATACTGAGCCCAATGATTTTTATATGAAAAAGTATTAATTTAATATTTTCATTAAATAAAAATTCCGTAGAAAGTCTAGTGTTATGCACGGGTTGACTATATTTATTCTATAATCATGTCGAAAATTCCTTAAAAGGATTCGTTTGATTGAGGGTTAGGAAAGCCCATCAAGCACCAAAAAAAATCTTTGAAGCCTGATCTCATTAGAGTACACTTACTTTGAGTTGTTTTGGTTTACTGAAAGAAAAAAAAATTCTAAATTTGATTTTTTTCCCTTCAAGTGTAGATAGGGAAAATATTTATAAAAAAATATTTAACTTTTTTCGAGAAGACCCAAAATTCATTTTAAATTATAAATTCTTTGATATTTTATGTTGTAAGAATAAAACACTTGCATAAAATAGAATAATATATGAAACTTATGAGTCACCGTTAAAAGAATTTGATTAGCAAAAAAAATTACATAAAATAGAATAATCATGATACTTGAGGAATTAAGAGCTCAAGATGGAATGAAAATAATCAAAATTTAGTTAGGGTTTTCAAAAAAAATTTCGGTGTCGCTTTATTTTTTTTTTAATTTTTATTAGTTAGCAGCGACATCAATTTTAATGCTGATCGTCAACCGTTGGTATTCTTTCTCCTTAATTTTTTATATTCAGTTTTTATTTTCTTTATATTTTAGTTTTCTTCTAGTTTTTATTTGCATTTGTGGCACGCTTTTTCTCTACCTTGTGGCATGCTTTTGCTTTATGGCACGTTTTCATCTACTTTTGTGGTAGATTTGTATTCGTGAATAGTTTTCTCACAACGCTCAACTTTGATTTGCAGTTATCAGTTGTTTATTCAGTAGTTTGATCCCTTTTGTGGTTCGTTTATTGATGCAGTCAGATCTGTTTTGCGAAGCAGCTTGCAAGATTGTTAGTTTCGCTCACAATTCCTACTTCGATCCTTAAACGTGTAGGTAGATAGAGACAAGGAGTTTTGTTTCCTACTTCCTTTCTCCAGTGTTTCATCTCATATTGTCGTTGTAGCTCACTAGACTTGTTTTGTTGGTTTGATGTTTCGTTTTCTAGTTTTTTTAGTTTCTTTTTGTTTTGTTATTTTTCTATTACATTTTAATTTTGTTTGGAGTGTTTTATCTATTTTAATTTTTAATAAATTCAGCCGACATATTATTTAAAAAAAAAAAAAAAGAGAGATCAAGATGGAACTTATAACCATTGCAGTCGTGCAAGACTCACTTAAAAATATTCTCTTTCAATGTGTCTTTGCAGACCTTCCAAATACAAATTCTCACCTATTTATATACGAGTAAAAAAATAGAAGAATTAGAGTTAGTACTATATTCTATAAAATATAACAATAAGTATCACTGTAATAAACCGTAAACACTAACTTTACCTAAGCAGGAAACTTCAAATCTCCTTTACACTTTATGTTTTCCTGCCTGTAAATATGGAAGAAAACATCAACAATTTCAATGAATTATCAGATTCAAAATGGTTGAAGAGCAAGCTCAAATCTTCCCATTCAATCTCATCACCATATCCAATGTCACCTTAATAGAAATAGTCAAGCCTCTGCATTTAATTCCACATAGAAACCAATCTCCATGGTTAACCGCTTAATGGTGGAAAGATGAAATCATCATTTTAACAAAACTCCATGAATTTTGCATTAACAATTCTTCAACTTCAATTATTGCAACATTGTCAGTGCAACTATAGTTGGCTAGAAGCCATAATCACTCAAGATATCAAAGCAAGAATAAAGAACCAACATAGGCGGGTGCTAGGGGCAAAGTCAGAAAAATAATTTACGAGAAACGAAATTAAATTATAATTTTTATAATAATAAAAATATAATTTTTAAAAGATTAAATTAAAATTTTATCAATTTTAAGGAAATTAAAGTATAATTTTATTTTTATTAAATTAAAATTTTAAAAAAATTTAAAAATTTAAATCAAAAATTTTCTATTATAGGAGGCCAAGGTGCCTTGCCAGCTCTAGATTCCCCGCTTATTGGTGCATTGTCCACATCAAATTCACTCAAGCAACAGTTTAAGAATTGACTTGATATTGTTTAATATCTATTTCATAGTCCTCATTGTGTTAAAATGTAAAATCGAAGAGCGATGAATTTAATCAAATTTTTAAATACTTAAAAAGGTCAAATCTCAAAAGACATTTTGCCTCTAACCTTAATACACAACGCTAAAAGTATAGTTTAGAAAAAAAAATGTTTACCTTTTTCTCAAATCAAATTTGCAGAGCATGATTCAAAACGGGTTGGTGGCAGTCAATATATAGAATTCAGTCCGTTTGTTTCACTGAAAATATTTTTTGAAATTTTATTTTTTTAAAAGTAAATATTTTTAGTATTTGAATAAATTTATATAAAATATTTTTTATTATTTGATAAATTTATTAAAATTATTTTATAAAAATTATTTTTAATGAAACACATATACATTTGAGATTCTTTTATCTTTTCTTTGAATTTATTTTATATCTATAAATATATATTTAACTTTATTCTTTGTAAAACAAACACGATATAAATATATTTGTTATAAAATATTAGTATAATTTCCTTTTAACAATCAGGTTCTAAAAATCAGGTTGTAAGAATGGTTGACACAGGGAAACAAAAACAACAGTTGAAAGAAAATATTGACCCGAATGTGGAAATGGATGGGGGTCAAACGAATGAGAATCATGGGCAGATACCGTACGGACTGGATCCAAAGGCTGGCATAGGATTGGAGGAAACTCAAACTGTAGAACTCACGAAGGCAATCACGAGTATTGTCCAGAATCTGGGGCAGACAAGTGGTAGCCATATGGATACAGATGATGAAACTGATTTTGTGGAGATCTCGGAGGATGAAGCCACGGAACAGGTTGTCAATGCCAAGATGTAGTTTGGCTCGGGTTCGTTCTCTCTTTCTATCAATTTATTTATGATTAGTGATATCAAGTTTTTATTTTGGAACTGTCAAGGTTGTGGCCACCCTAGTTTTCACAACTTTATTAAGGAGTATGTTCGTGAATTTCATCTGGATGTAATCTGTCTTTTTGAAACAAGGGTGAGTGGGCAAAAGGCTGATTCGATTATTTTGAGGTTAGGATTTCCAAATTCTTTTCGTGTGGAAGCTTTGGGTTTTGCAGGTGGCATTTGGATTTTGTAGACAGACAATGTGCAGGTCTAGATTTTGCTTCCTCATCCTCAATTTGTTCACATGCAAATTCTGAATAGATGTGGAGCCACGTCTTTTTTATGCACTGCAGTTTATGCTAGTCCACATCCAACTACGAGGAAGTTATTGTGGGAATGTTTGTGTGATCTAGCCGGCGTGATTGTGGGTCCATGATTATGTGCCGGGGACTTCAATGCAATTCTGTCTGAGAGAGAGAGATGAGGTGGTTCACAGGCAAGGAAAATAGGTTGTAAGCTGTTCCGAGCTGTCCTTGAGGATAATTGCTTACAGGATATGGGATTTCAGAGGTCCTTATTCACATGGAATCGGGGCGATCTATCTCAACGACTTGATCGAGCCATCTGTAATGAGGACTGGATGTCTCTTGCTCCTAGTTCATCGGTAAGGCACCTATATAGATTGAAATCGAATCATAGGCCTTTATTACTTTCTACGAATTCTTCAGTCTCACCAAAAGCTAATAGACCATTTCGATTTTTAGCGAGTTGGCTTCTTCATACAGAATTTAACAGTTTGGTTAGAATACTTGGAAGGCAGAGGTTGATGTGATCACAAATATTCTTGGGTTCCAAGATTCGACTAGAGAGTGGAACAATAAGGTGTTTGGGAATATTTTTGCTCGGAAGAAGATGTTGTTGGGGGAACTTCAGAAAGTACAGAAGATGCTTGAGTATCGTAATAGTATGGATCTGAGATCTCAAGAGATTGAGTTGAGAACTGAAATTGAAGATGCCTTGCAACAGGAAGAGCTTTTGTGGCACCAAAAATCTAGAAGTAAGTGGCTCATGGAAGTTGATAGGAACACAAAGTTTTTCCACTCTCGGACCCTCTCTAGAAGAAAACAGAACCGTATTGAAGCTTTGAAGATTGAAGGCATGGGATGGTGTTTTGATGATCTATTACTTCAACAACACACCATTGACTTCTATCGAAAGTTGTACTCTATGGAAAATGTTTCAGAATGTGGTCCTTTTCCTTGCCGAGGAAGATTTCCGGTCTTGAGCTTTGATGAGGTAGCATATTTGGAATCAGATGTATCAGCTATGGAGATTAAGGAAGCCTTATTTGGTATGGCTCCCTTAAAGGCACCAAGGGTTGACGGTCTCCATGCGAAATTCTACTAGTTACAATGGGAAGTGGTAGGTGAGAGCGTTGTGCAACTCATTCAGAATGTCATGAAGGGACAACCAATGGACCCAAATCTGAATAGGACCCTTTTGGTGTTGATACCCAAAATGGAAGGGGCAGAGACTTTATCACAATATCGTCCAATAAGTCTTTGTAATGTATTATACAAGGGTATAACAAAAATGATTATCAATCAATTACGCTTCATTATGCAAAAGTTGGTTGGCCAAAACCAAACGAGTTTCATTGCGGGGCGTAGCATTTCAGATAACATTGTGCTTGCTCAAGAGGTCATTCACTCGATGAAGACCACAAAGAGTAAGAAAGGATGGATGGCCATTAAAGTGGATTTGGAGAAGGCATACGATAGGATACGTTGGGATTTTATTGAAGATTCTTTGAATGATGCGGGGTTACCAAAGTTGCTAGTGAAAGTGATCATACACTGCATTAATTCGACATTCATGCAAGTCCTCTAAAATAGTGCTACAACGGATGTTTTCTTTCCGACTAGAGGCATAAGGCAAGGAGATCCGTTATCTCCATATCTCTTTGTTTTGGGAATGGAGCGTCTTGGGCATCTCATTGAATCGGCTGTTGCAAGTAAAGTTTGGGAGTCATTGTTACTGTCATGTCATGGACCCAGGCTTTCCCATCTGTTCTTTGCGGATGATTTGCTACTTTTCTGTAGAGCAGACATTCAGGGTGCGACTTGTATAAATAGCTTGCTTAGTTCCTTTTGTGCGCATTCTGGACATAGGGTTAATAAAAACAAAACTCATGTGTTCTTTTCCAACAATGCCCGAAGATGTAGCTAGAATGGTGAGTGATAAGCTTGTGTTAAAGATTTGGGCAAGTATTTGGGTATGCCTTTGTTTCATGACCATGTTTCGTCGTCTACTTTCCAATTTGTGGTTGGCAAAGTCAGAGGGAAATTAAGTAATTGGAAAAGTCGACGTCTCTCTTTGGCAGGACATATTACGTTGGCTAAATCAGTATTATTAGCTATTCCTAATTACTTCATGAACATTGCTAAAATTCCGATCATGGTGTGTAAAGAGATTGAGAAAATCGCAAGGAGTTTTTTTGGGGCTCTAATGGTTTGGAGAGGAATCCTTCTTTAGTTAACTGGAAGGAAATTTGCTTACCTATTGACAAAGGGGGACTTGGAATCCGATAACTCCAAGATCAAAACTTGATTTTTCTGTTAAAGATGGGATACAATATATTAACTAATACTGATGCCCTATGGGTTCGTATTCTATGGAACAAGTATAATGTGCATGGTCTTTTACCTCTCTCGATTGAACGAACCAGTTGTTCCTATTTATGGCGACATCTATCGAAGCATTGAGGGAAGGTTCTGGATGGGGTCATGTGGTCAGTTGGTAATGGTAGGTTGGTAAAATTCTGGAATGATGTATGGGTGGATGGGGTTGGTCCTCTGAAGCAGCTAAACATCGGGGAAGATGAGATCGATGAAACCTTAAGAATTTGTGATGTGATTACAGAGTCTGGGTCATGGAATTGGAGTTGGTTGGAATCACAACTTCCTTAAAATGTTCTTGAATTCATTACTGCAATTATGCCTCCATCCCATGATAGTGGCTCTGATCGTTTGGTCTGGAGGTGGATGGCCAAAGGGAAATTCTCTACAGCTTTAACTTACAATAATTTGGTTTGTCATGAAGATGTTGAGGACTGGGTTCTTTGTTCAAGGGTATGGAAGATGGTTGCACCCCAGAGAGTTAAAACCTTTGTATGGCTCTTGTCAAGAAATCGCCTTCTTACAAATGAGGTACGGGCAAGGAGGAGGATGACAGATGATATGAGCTGTCTGAGATGCAATGTTGTTGTTGAAACAGAACTCCATGTTGTACGGGACTGCCCATTTGCAGCTAATATATGGAGAACACTTGTGCCACGTCAACGGTGGGAACATTTCTTTGTTGCACCTGTAGAAGATTGCATTAAATTACTGTTGAAAAAAGAAGAAACCTCAGCAAGTAACGGTGAGTGGTCAACCTTATCTCTTATTATTGCTTGGTTGATTCGGAAACATAAGAATGATTTCATCTTTAAAGGAGCTAGCTATAGTAGTTTAGAATTGGTTGCAAAAGGGACAGCATGGGCACGTAGTTTGAAGGGTCCACCTCTAGGGTCTGTTCCTAGTTGCAGTACTTACACAAAGGATTTTTGGCAGCCACCAGTAGCAGGTTGGGTGAAAGTTAATGTTGATGGCAGTGTCTTACCTCACTCATCAGCTGCTAACGTGGATGGTATTATCCGGGACCATATGGGAAACTGTATTCTTGGATTTGGCATAAGGATTGGAAAGTCGGGTATCTTTCAGACGGAAGCACGAGCTATTTATGAAGGCATGCTAGTTGCTTGGAACAAAGGTTTTCGCCGGGTTGTAATGGAGAGTGATAATGCTACTTTTGGATCTAGTGGTCAATGGGTATGCTTTAGACAACAATCATTCGGAAGTTCGTCTTATACACTCTATGCTCACGAAGGATTGGCAAGTTATGGTTCGACGTATACCAAGGGAGCAAAATAAAGTGGCGGATTGCATAGCAAAAATGGGAACGAGAGCCTTGAACTTGAATTGGCACTTCAATGATCCGCCAATGAGTGTGCGAGAATTATTAGAGGGAGATATTCAACATGCAGGCATAAAGCTAAGCTCTTCTTAAAGTCATGTAAATAGAAGGCTACTTATATTTTTTTAACCAAAAAAAAATTATTTTATAATAAGAAAATATTTTGTAATAATCAATATCATATATAAACTTAATAATAAATAATTCTTAATTAAAACTTAACATGTATTACATATTGACACATTAGAGTTGTAAGAGATAAATGAAGCTAAGCATTATTTAAACAAATACTTATATTTATATAATTAAAATTTCATATTTTTATACTTGATTAAAATATGTCAATACTTGTACTCTTCGTAAATTTAAAATTTAGTCCATGTATTTTTATTTTTGGGTTAGTCCTTTTTTTAGAATTAGCATTATTAAAAGTATTTTGTTAAATTCAAGTTCATTATAATTAAATAAATAATTATTTAAATTAAATTAAATTAAGTTAAATTAAATTTTTAAAAATTTTATTATTTAGCTAACTATTTGTTTTAAATATAAATTTTAAAATGTTAACTTAAAAAATATGGTTAATATTTAAAGTTTAGTATATGCTAATAATTAAAATAAATACTTAAATATATAATAAAAATAGTATATAATTTAATAAATAAAAAATATTTAATCTAAATTAAATGGAAATATAACTTTTTAAATTTCTATTTATCTAATTAAACATTTATATATTTTTTAAAATTTATATTTATCTAATTAAATATTTATTTTAAACATAAAATTAACATTTATAGATAATATATAATTGAATACTTTTTATTTAATTTAAACTAATTAAATAAATTTTTTTTTCAAATTCTTGTTTATCCAATTAACTTTTTTAAACATAAACATTTATAATTTAATGGATGATAAAAACCCTGTATAAATTATCTTTTAAAAAATATATAAATTATATAAAAAAAACATAGTTGTGATAGAGTATGCATCTTTTTACTTATATATATGATTTAATATTAGAATTGAATTGATACCATACAAATTTCCTTAATATTAATTATCCAATTTTACAATTTAAATTGTAATTTATGAAAATAATTATTCTATTGCATAACAATTAATGTCTTGGAAATATATTTGTTTATTTAAATTAAATTAGTCTTCAAAATTACGTGTGTCGCACATGAATATACACATTTATATTATTATTATTTTTGTACAATATTAAAGAAATATGTATGTATAATATTTAAAAGATGAATATAGTGTAGATTTATACTTTTGATTTTTTTTTATCACTATCGCTATCATCGTTGATCAACATTGGAATTTTGATGCGGTTAATTGTTTTGGAGTTACAAATTACTTAATCAGTAATAACAAATCAAAGATTTTTAGAAAATTATAATTATAATACTAATAAAAAATAATATAAAGAAAAATTAATAAAAAAGAACAAACAATTATAAAGTGAAGGTTACATATTAAACAATGATAGATAATAGTGAATAATAATGAGTTTAAAACAAATTTTGTAACACCCCTATACCCGGTTCACACGTATAAACCCGATATAATACTGTATTACATACAATGTTAGAGAATTAAAAACGAGTATAATAAATTTTTTTTTTCAATTCATGTAAATTTTTAAAACAATATTAGTAACTCATTCATTAGAGACACATAGGTATACCATTTGTACATGCCATTTCACACAAAATAAATATACCTTGTCTTGTAATTTTCCGATGTTGATGTGATTTGATGAGAGGCACCTAATCCAATCTTAACTTCTCGGAGGTCTTATACCTACGCGTTGAAATAAACGCGTTAAGCCGGTGAAGCTTAGTAAGAACTACAAGTGTCATTAATCATTCATCTTTTAATCACTCATTTCAAACTCATTCATATAATTGTTTATTCATGTAAAATACATACCTTTTATGTATATAACATTTAACTTACGGTAGTGTTATAAATTCACATATTCTTCCTCATTTCACATTTTAGCCATTCCAATCTCTTAGCTTACTTAGTTTTATCATTCTTTGATTTCTTATACATATATTGTACTCACCTTTCATGTGATTATCATTTCACTTACCTCAATGTCACAATTTGCACATTATTTCTTTTTCACATTGTTTACCCTATTAACAAGACTCGGACCTTGACGGATACACGGATCCAACCAAACACACCAGAATGGCACCCAGTGCCTCATCGGATAGTTCGAAGCAATAAAGTGACACCCAATGTCTCATCGGTCTAGCCGAAGTAAAGTGGTACCTAATACCTCATCGAATCTATCCGAAGTAAAATAATGACACCCAGTGTTTCATCGACTCAAGGTCGAAGTATCCCTGAACTCTTCCAATCCTATGGCATGCCAACTATATCCGACTCAGGCCGACTAGTTACTAGGAATTTTCAATTTACAATTCATATCACTTTCAATTCCAATTTCACTTTCAATTTCACTTTCAATTTTGATCACAAATCATTCAAATTCAATTCAAATATACATATTCATGTATTTCTCACCTTTGTTTCCTCAAATAAATCCACAATTTCACCAATTAA
This sequence comes from Gossypioides kirkii, assembly GCA_005610355.1. Classification (NCBI taxonomy): domain Eukaryota; kingdom Viridiplantae; phylum Streptophyta; class Magnoliopsida; order Malvales; family Malvaceae; genus Gossypioides; species Gossypioides kirkii. Next base: position 37,929,055 of record CP032247.1, on the reverse strand, counting down.
TCACACAATCAATCTTTATAATTAACCACATAATATTTCACACATATATTTTTTTCACATATTCATCATCATATACCTCTTACTTCTATTTTCACATTAATTTTCAAAGCTGTTCACTTGTGTCACAGTCACCTAATTATTTATATCTTGAGCTACAGAATTATAAATTAATATCCACTTGATTTTTATGAAACTAGACTAAATCATCTTTTTACCATAAAATTTCCAGAATTTTTACCTTAGTCAATTTATACAGTAAATTCTTTCAATTTACCCCTTCTCTGCTGCCTGACAGTTTCGACCTTTCTTCACTAAATAAGGTTTAATTACATATTTAATTCAACTCTTAAATCTTTTTATACAATTTTTTGTGAATTTTCGAAGTTAGTCCTCTGATTCTGTCCAAACTGTTTCAATGAGAACATTTCCTTTCGCATGTTCCTTTGCACTAAACTCCATTCAATCACACATAATCAACACTTATAATTAAGCATATCATTTTTATCATGATTAATCATATATATTAAAATTATAAACACTTTAACTTAATTGTTACTAAGTCTTTTAATACTTGTAGTACTTACCTCACTTGTAGATAATTTCTTCTCACACCTTAGCTTTCTCCTTTCCTTTTTCTTCAATTTGGTCCTTCTCCTTCTTCCCTCTTTCTTCAATTTCATACAAATACATATAAGCTTAAGACTAAAATTCAATACTTTCTCATGCTAGATTATGTAAATATACATGTATGTCATGAAAATTGAATCATCTCTTACCTTTGTTCTTGAATTTCCAAAATTCTAATTCAATCCCTATCCACTTTAACACTTCAAAGTGGACTCTATAAAGAAATTAAGGTGTCTAGTAACTTCCCTCTATTCCTTTCTTAAGGAAATTTCAAAGAAAATGGAGGATTTTGGAGCTTGGAAGGTTTAACAATGATGGAAGGACTTAATTGAAATAAAAGCAAAAGTTGGAAATGGGGAATATAGGCATGGACGGTTGGTTATGAGAAGAAAAGATGATATCCTCATCTTTTAATTGATTTTTCATCTCTCAATTTCTCTAGACTTTTCTTCAAAAATATCTCACTTAATAAAAATGGTAAAATTCACTTTTAGTCCCTAGGCCTTCCAACTTTACACTTTGGCCCAAAACTTTGCCTCCAAAAATATCTTCCACCAAATTACTCTTTTTTGCCCCTCTTTAATCAATCTAATTCCCATGATGACTCATAATTCAATTTGGATAAATTTCTATTTAGTCCTTCCTCCTTTCTCACAATTACTAATTAATCCTTAAATTTTCCTAATCTTCTTATTTTAGCTACATATTCTAATTCTTGACTCTTCCCTATACTGTTCCAACTCCGGTTCAAAAACGCGGATGTTACAATTCTTCCCCCTAAAAAAATTTCGTCCTCGAAATTTACCTGTAACGAATAATTGCGAATATTGTTGTATCATATTTTCTTCTCTTTCCCATGTTGCTTCTTCTGAATTATGATGCTTTCATAAAACCTTTATCAAAGGGGACACTTTTGTTTCTCAATTATTTTACCTCTCATGCAAGTATCTTAATCGGTTCTTCTTTATGAATCAAATCAGATTGTATTTCAATAACTTGCGAAATAATCACATGAGATACATCGGACTAATATCTTCGTAACATAGATACATAGAAAACACTATGAATCTTGTCCAACTTTGAAGGGAGTGTTAATCGATATGCAATTGATTTCAATATTTCATATGGTCCAATGAATCTTGGATTGAACTTCCCCTTTTTCCTAAATGAAAGAATCTTTCTCCATGGAGATACCTTCAAAAAAACTTTTTCACCCATATTAAATTCATTATCTTTTCTTTTCAAATCAGCATAGAACTTTGTCTTTCCGAAACAGTGTTCAAACACCTTTTTATCAACTTTACTTTCCCTTCTATTTTCCTGAATCAAGTCAAGACTCACTAACTTATTCTTACTTAACTCCATTCAACATACTGGAGTCCTACATTTTCTCCAAAACTTTGATGTAAATTATGGATTTCGATCAGAAATAAGGGATATAGGCATATCGTGAAGTCTTACTCTTTTATTTATAAACAATTGAGCATACTTATACAAGGAGAAATTGGTTCTGATCGGATGAAAGTGAGTAAACTTAGTTAACCGATCATAAAATTTCACACTTCCCTTTCTTATAGCTTAAACTTAACCTTTCATTATTTAATCTAAATATACACTTCCTTTATTTCACATCACTTTACTAACATATAATTTACTATGTTATTTCATAGCTTCAAACATATAACATCATAACTCATTGATTACCATTAAAATTATACAATTGTTTTTCATCTTCCTATATCAATACTTAAAGAACTCCTTGTATTTTCTTTCATCCTTTTATAACATAAATATGACTCTATTTTTATTCTCGTAATTCTTCCATGCATTCAAATTCTATCTTTCTTCTATTATTTCTTTCATATATCTCTCGAATCTCTATACTAGATTAATTACTAACATATAAATTTCTTTACTTCTTATTCGCATCGTAAATCTTATCATTATCTCATAACCTTTCATTCACTAAAGAACACTTCCCTTTTACTTATTAAACTTCTTCCATCATTATTTTCATTTATACCATTTAGAAAAAATGATAGGATCAATGAATGTTTTAGAAGAATCCTCAGATCCCTGTCTAGTTCGGACTGGAGTGACGTCTCTTGATCCTTCCCTCTAGTTTTATTGACTCTGCAGCGTCAATAAAATTTCGAGGTAACTATTAGCTATCAGAGTTCATCTTCCTTCAAACATTCACGACCCTAGCTTTTTCCATTCTTTCATTGACGAACTAATTAGTCATAACTCTAGTATTTTAAACTTCGCTTTAGTTATTTTATGAATTTAAACTTATTCACATTTCATTTTAAAACTTAAACTTTTTATCAGTATATTATTCACTTATCTTCATCAATTATAATCATTTCTTTGCTATCCGAAATTCTTAAAGAAATTCTTTTTCTTCTACACTCAATCATGACCCCACGTTTCTGATAGCTAATCTATTCTCACTGTCACATCTAACTCGTAAAATATAAAGGTCATAAGATCTATTAGAAACTAACAACCTTGAATCTTTAAGGTGCACCTCTTGCATACTTTATTAATTCTTTCACTTTGTCCTAAAGGATTAGTAATAACTATCTCGTACTTAGTAGGTTCTACCGCTAATTCCCTCTCTCTTTCACTTTTGACATGCATATATATACGAATGTGTCAATTAACACAATTTATAGAAAAATCACAAAAAGAATATTTACTAGTATTCTCATCAGGAACGTCTTCTTCTTCTCTTTGTTCTAATAGCAGAAGTTCGAGGTCTTACGAACTTTTGATCCATCGATTACCTCTCTTGCCGATCTCGCACCAGAGTCACCAGTGTTTCCATATAATTTACCTCTTTGTAGGTAGTTTCGGATCAAATGGTCCTTTGACTCACATTTAAAACAAGCTCTACTGTTCAACTGACATTTTCTCCAATGGAATTTTCTCAATGAGGTGGATATTCAACACTGTAATCCACTACTGATACGCTTCACCTTTCAACAATGATACCACATATTTCAATTTTTCCTCTCAGTACACTGTAGCTCTTCTATCGCCCTTTAACTATTTTCTAACCATTCCTCAGCTTCAGCTAGATCATCATCCTTTTTACCTTTAAACTTTTCGGCACCATATTTTTCTTAATTTTTTTTCAGAGAAAATCGATAGCTATAAGTAGACAGTTATGGTTGAGGAGCACCAGGAAAGGGAATATTTGAGACATTATTAGTCCTTAAAACTAGTTGTAACAATTGATTCATCGTTTGCAATAGAATCACAATCGGGATTTCTTCTCGAGATAATATCAACTCATTAGGGGGTTGAGTTCTTTCTTCTAACATATGCTCCCCTATGATCATCCGAATATATTGATTCTCTAATAAGGTTTGGAGTCCTACTTTCTACTTCATCTCCAGACTCATCACGAGCCCTATTCGACATTCTTCTTTTTACAATATTCACAATTTTAACAATTAAATAATTAAACATCCTTTCATCACATCAACATGTAAAATGGCATGTACACGTGGACTCATTCTCGATCCCAGACATCAGAAAACCTTTACTCTGATACCAACAAATGTAACACCCCTATAGCCGGTTCACACGTATAAACTCGGTATAAGAGTATTATATACAATGTCAGAGAATTAAAAACGAGTATAATAAAATTTTTCTTTCAATTCATGTAAATTTTTAAAACAATATTAGTTACCCATTCATTAGAGACACATAGGTATACCATTTGTACATGCCATTTCACACAAAATAAATATACATTGTCTTGCAATTTTCCGATGTTGATGTGATTTGATGAGAGGCACCTAATCCAATCTTAACTTCTCGGAGGTCTTATACCTACGCGTTAAGCCGGTGAAGGCTTAGTAAGTACTACAAGTGTCATTAATCATTCATCTTTTAATCACTCATTTCAAACTCATTCATATAATTGTTTATTCATGTAAAATACATACCTTTTATGCATATAACATTTAACTTACGGTAGTGTTATAAATTCACATATTCTTCCTCATTTCACATTTTAGCCATTCCAATCTCTTAGCTTACTTAGTTTTATCATTCTTTGATTTCTTATACATATATTGTACTCACCTTTCATGTGATTATCATTTCACTTACCTCAATGTCACAATTTTCACATTATTTCTTTTTCACATTGTTTACCCTATTAACAAGACTCGAACCTTGACAGATACACGAATCCAACCAAACACACCAGAATGGCACCCAGTGCCTCATCGGATAGTTCGAAGCAATAAAGTGACATCCAGTGTCTCTTCGGCCTAGCCGAAGTAAAGTGGTACCCAGTACCTCATCGAATCTATCCGAAGTAAAATAATGACACCCAGTGTCTCATCGACTCAAGGTCAAAGTATCCCTAAACTCTTCCAATACTATGGCATGCCAACTATATTTGACTCATCCCGACTAGTTAATAGAGATTTTCAATTTACAATTCATATCACTTTCAATTCCAATTTCACTTTCACTTTCAATTTTGATCACAAACCATTCAAATTCAATTCAAATATACATATTCATGTATTTCTCACCTTTGTTTCCTCAAATAAATCCAAAATTTCACCAATTAATCACACAATAAATCTTTATAATTAACCACATAATATTTCACACATATATTTTTCTCACATATTCATCATCATATACCTCTTACTTTTATTTTCACATTAATTTTCAAAGTTGTTCACTTGTGTCACAGTCACTAAATTATTTATATCTTAAGCTACAGAATTATAAATTAATATCCGCTTGATTTTTCTGAAACTAGACTCAATCATATTTTTACCATAAAATTTCCATAATTTTTACCTTAGCCAATTTGTACAGTAAATTCTTTCAATTTACCCCTTCTCTGCTACCTGACAGTTTCGACCTTTCTTCACTAAAAAATATCTATCTTTTAGTACAGAGATCAAATGATGTTTCTGTCTGTTTTCTTTGAAAATAGACTCATTGAGAATTCAGCCATATAAATTTCAGTCTCTAATAATTATTATTTTTCTATGATTTTTCAAAGTTAGAACAGGGAAACTCGAACCTACTCTGACCTTGTTACACAAAAACTAGTTGAAATATACAATTCCTTTTATTTCACTGTTTCTTCCATATGAAACTACACTAAAGAAGCTTTAATTACATATTTAATTCAACTCTTAACTCTTTTTATACAATTTTTTGTGAATTTTCGAAGTTAGTCCTCTGATTCTGTCCAAACTGTTTCAATGAGAACATTTCCTTTCGCATGTTCCTTTGCACTAAACTCCATTCAATCACACATAATCAACACTTATAATTAAGCATATCATTTTTATCATGATTAATCATATATATTAAAATTATAAACACTTTAACTTAATTGTTACTAAGTCTTTTAATACTTGTAGTACTTAAAACTTACTTGTAGATAATTTCTTCTCACACCTTAGCTTTCTCCTTTCCTTTTTCTTTAATTTGGTCCTTCTCCTTCTTCCCTCTTTCTTCAATTTCATAAACACATATAAGCTTAAGACTAAAATTCAATACTTTTTCATGCTAGATTATGTAAATATACATGTATGTCATGAAAATTGAATCATCTCTTACCTTTGTTCTTGAATTTCCAAAATTCTAATTTAATCCCTATCCACTTTACTTTAACACTTCAAAGTGGACTCTATAAAGAAATTAAGGTGTCTACTAACTTCCCTCTATGCCTTTCCTAAGGAAATTTCAAAGAAAATGGAGGATTTTGGAGCTTGGAAGGTTTAACAATGGTGGAAGGACTTAATTGAAATAAAAGCAAAAGTTGGAAATAGGGAATATAGGCATGGACGGTTGGTTATGAGAAGAAAAGATGATATCCTCATCTTTTAATTGATTTTTCATCTCTCAATTTCTCTAGACTTTTCTTCAAAATATCCCACTTAGTAAAAATGGTAAAATTCACTTTTAGTCCCTAGGCCTTCCAACTTTACACTTTGGCCCAAAACTTTGCATCCAAAAATATCTTCCACCAAATTACTCTTTTTTGCCCCTCTTTAATCAATCTAATTCCCATGATGACTCATAATTCAATTTGGATAAATTACTATTTAGTCCTCCCTCCTTTCTCACAATTATTAATTAATCCTTAAATTTTCCTAATCTTCTTATTTTAGCTACATATTCTAATTCTTGACTCCTTCCCTATACTGTTCCAACTTTGGTTCAAAAATGCGGATGTTACAAATTTAATGTTATAAAATAAAATGACAAAGAGTAAATAATAAAGAAAATAAGAGAGCAAAAGAGAGAACGTATTTTATTGATCAGTAAAAGTAATTTACAATTATTTTCCAAAGTCTATATTTATAGACATAGAAAGTATAAATGAAATAGAACTCTAATTTTTATGACTATTAGAATTTAAAGTTCATCAAAACTTAACTTCATCTTTCTTAGCTCGATAGATCAACTCGATAATGCCGGTAAAAAGGTTGAATCTGCCTTTGAGATGTTGTGGTGGAAGCAATTGAAATTTACAACAAAGAACACAAGGATTTATAGTGGTTTGACCCAAAATGCCTACTCGACTACCTTAGCTTTGCACAACAAAGGATTTTCCCAAATCCACTAGATTTGTATAACCTTTGAGGACAACCTTAAAATCTCTCTTAAGAATTATACCCCAAAATCTTAAGATAGGACTCTCTTAAGGTTTCTATCCAAACCTTAAGTATAAACCCTCTCTCAAAAGAGAAACAAACAAGCAAACAAAGAAACAATCCTTACAAGATTAGGATGTTTGCAAATGAAGCACAAATACAAAGAAGAACACTTGAGCTAAATGAATACAATGAAAACTCACTAGTGTTTACCAGAAAAAAGTATGAAAGAATTAAGCTCTAGGTTGTTTTGATTGATCTTTAGGCTTTGCACATTGCTTGTCTTATTGCTAGACCTTTGGAAGATGGTATTTATGCCCCCTAATTGATTTCTAACAGTTGTGGTTGTTGGGAAAGTAAATGTAGCCGTTGGGGATGAAATACCAGCTCATTAACTACACCTGCAGCAACGAGTATCGATACCTGCTAAAAGGGTATCAATAATTTTTGTAATAAACACATATTTCAGTGACCGTTGGAGCAGGAATATCGATACCTGAGAGAAAGTATTGATACCTTTACAAAAGGTATAAATACTAAATCGATACTTCCTAGGTTTTGATAAAACAAAATGCTCATTTGGTATCGTTTATCAGAGGGGTATCGATATCACATAAAATATCTATACTTAGACAAAAAGTATCGATACTTTTTGTCCTAGAACAATTCTAACTTGTTTGAAAATGGTTAAAACATATTTGAAAATGTTTGACTCAATTGAAAACATTTTGTAAATTTGTTTTTGAATAGATTGCTCCCCCTTAATAAAAGACATTTTGAGTTTAAGCTCTCCCAAAATAAAAATGATTTTAAATTTAAGGCATAAAGATTTTGGAGCATAAATATTTGAAATAAGCTCAAATTTGACATTCATTTTGCTTTGAAAAATTGGTCACTAATATAAGCAACCAATCAACTATAAAATTTACCTTTCTCTTCTCCCCTTTTTTGTTATATAAAAAATAAACAATAAAGCTTTCAAGAGGAAAAGAAAGTGGTTAGTTGAAAGATAGATATTAAATATAAAGAACTAATGAATTGCCATACCAATGAACATTAAGGTGCAATCACATAGAATTTGCATTTTGTTCACTTTCAAGCAATGCACCTCACCTACAAACATAGAATTTAAGTTTTTGGTACCTAATGTCTTTTGGGTTCATAACCATTAGTTTTCAAAATCTTATTCCCATTAGGTATCCATTTTGAAAGAGATTCCTTGTCTTGAGTAGCATTAAGTCCTTTAGGGACCCATACACTATTAACAAGTTTTCCCTTGTAAAATCTTGAGGAATCTCTTTGTTTATAAAAATTAAAGCTATTTTTAATAAAGTTTTGTTTCGAACTTTCTCCTTTTTCAAAAACTTTGTTAGAGTGAGCTTTTTCACTCTTAAGCAACTCAAGTTGATTTTAATGATCCTTATGAACTTTTGAGAGTAAATTATGCAAGTCTAAATTTTTCTTTTTAAAATCATTAATGATCTCTTGCATTTTGTTTACTTTCTCTTCAAATTCATGAGTGATTTTGGAAAGTAAGCCATTTTTATTTCTCAATTTTGAAACACTTTTCTTGTGTTTTGACATCATGACTTTTAATTCCAAAATCAATTCATCATAGGCATCTTGCAATTCATCAAAAGAATAATCATTTAAAGTAGATGAGTTAGAAGTTACCTTGGGATCATCGATAGCCATAAGGCATAAGTTGACTACTTCATCATCGGATGAGTCTTCATCACTCCAAGTAGAAACATAAGCCTTTTGTTTACTAGACCCCTTATTTTTGAACATAAGACAATCATACTTGATATGTCCTGGTTTCTTGCACTCATAGCAAATAATGGGATCTTTCTCCTTAATTGATTCAAGCTTGAGTCCTTCCTTCTTTCGAAATTCACTTCCTTTGTTGGACTTCGTAAATCTCTTGAATCTTCTAGCAAGCCTCTCCATTTCTTTATCTTCATCCACTTCTTCACTTGATTCACTCTCTTCAATGGTGGTGGATTTAAGAGCTCTACCAACATTCTTCTTCATAAGTCTTTTTTATTCACCCCTTTTGTTAAGCTTCATCTCATATGTTAAGCTTCATCATTTGATTTTTCTATAGTCGTTACCTTTCATTCCCAAGATGTTGGGAGACTATTCAACATCTTTTTCACCATCTCCTTGTTGGGATAATCCTTCCCAAGGGCTCTTAGACCATTGATGATGTTGGTGAATCGATCGAACATCTCTTTGATTCCTTCCTCCGATTTTGCTTTAAATAACTTATAGTCAAGGGTGAGAAGACTTATTTGACTCTACTCATTCCTTCATGGGTGACCTCAAGCTTGTCCCATATTTCTTTAGCATCGTTGCACGAAGAGACTTGATGGTATTTCAAATGAAATAGATTTTCTCCTCAATTTATTGTTTTAATTGTCTCTTTTGTATTTCATTTAGCATGCATCATTAGCATCTTATACTTAGTTTCCATATTTTCCAACTCATTGTTAGTTAGTTTAAATTCTTGTTATTTTTATCTATTTTTGTACTAATGTCGATGCAAGCAACTGATATATTGCATCTTAATATTGTCAGCGCAGGAACTCAGTCAAGAAGCTTAATGCTGGACGAATGCAGCCACAAGATCAGCTGGAAATTGCGATCAAGAGATGTCGCCGCATTGAAACTGAACCTCAAATGAGTAGAATCAAGCTAAATTCACAGCTGGAAGCACCAACGTAGTAATTTCATAGATGTCACTACAATTATGATTTCAAAATGTGCCCAGCGATATAGCGACAATCTGCAGATCTCTGAAGAACATACTAGAACTGCATGAGTGCACAGCTGTAATCTAACTAATTTTGACAGCAGCAAGATCTAGATCTGGATCTAAATCTGAAAATGAAGGCTGAAACCTGCAACATTTTGGAGGTTATAAATAGACGAACAAAGGATGAAGAAATCATTAAGAGCGAAGGGATTTAATTCTAAAAATTTTGTGTGAATTGGAGATTTGAGCTGGAAATTGGGGAGCTGATGAAGTAAGTCTGCAACCACTTTTGACGAGAGGTGTTTGATGCAGAGCAAGAGGAAAAATTAGGGAGTAGGCCTAGTTGTCTAGAGATAGTAAGCTTCTTTGTACTCTTTAATTATTCCTAAACGATGATGGATTTTGATGATATTAAATGAATACGAGAGTGTCTTTTAATGTGAAATCATTTTGATTCTTATTTTACACTACTTATCTATTTATTCTTGGATCTAACCTCTTTAAGCATGGGAGTGAAATTGCAGTGAGCCGACATCAAGAGATGCGGTGATAGGTTGGATTAACAAGTAAGTTAGGCGAGAGCTGCTTGGGACTGGGGCTGGGACAAACTCCAATTACTTGTTCTTGAATACACATCATTGTTCGCACCGAGAGGTGGAGTGATTATCGATATTTAAGTTGAGATTAAGTAGAGAGTTGTTGTTGGTAAGAACTCAAAGGGACTTCATTGCAGCGACATTCCATCTATATTTTATCTTGTCAACGCATCCAGCGTTGCGATTTAGCAGAATCGGTGAACCATTTCTGCTCTTCTACACTTGATCATATTTACATTTTATGCATTTAAATATTCAGCACTTAATACCCAACACAATTGGATTTATTTTTAGTACACTGACATTTAACCTCTAAATTTTAACTCTAATTACGTTGACATTCCTGATTATTTTAGTGTGCAGATCTGATATAAATGCACTGACATCAGTACTCACATTATATTTAATTGTAGTATTAGTTGCTTCGACATTTAAACATCAAGAACCTATTCCTCATGGGATTGATATCTGATAGAATTCTTCTATCAACTATACTTGCATCGAAGTTTTCCGCTTGCACATTGCTGTGACGTAAAAACACTGATCAAGTTTTGGCGTCGTTGTCGGGGAATTGTATTTGTTTGATGTTTACTTTTGTGGTTGCAATTAATTCTACTTAACTTATGATCTTTGCTAATCTGTATTATTTCTCTAATTGTTTTCTTTTTTATATTTTTAATTGTTGCATGTCCACAAGGAGAAATCCTAAGGACATTATAAATTTTGATCCGGAGCTTGAGAGGACACTTAGGAGGAGAAGGAAAGAACAACGGAAAATGGCTGGTAACAAAGACAATAATTTGCCACCATTGCTGCCACAAGATGGAATTCCTCCAGTGCTTCCACAAATTGTTAATGATATACCACCATGACATCCACAAGAAGAACAAGTGCAAAATAGGATAATAAGAGATTTTGTTGTGCCTATACTCAATGATTTATAACTAGGGGTTGTAAGACTGGCTATTCAAGCTGGTAATTTTGAATTAAAACCGGTGATGTTTCAGATGCTCAACTCAAATGGGCAATATTCAGGTTTTTCGCATGAAGACGTACGAGAACATTTGAAATCATTTTTGCTTATTTGTGCATCCTTCAGTCAACATGGTGTCCCTAATGATGCCTTAAAATTGCAATTATTTCCTTATTCGTTGCAGGGTAAAGCAGGAACATGGTTCTTGGGATTGCCGACAGGATCAATTACATCTTGGAATGCATTAGCAATACAGTTCGTTTTGTGTTTCAATCTGCCGACAATGAACACACGATTGCGAAATGACATTACTACATATCATCAGTTGGATGATGAGAATTTACACATAACTTGGGAGTGTTATAAAACATTGCTTCGACGCAGGTGTATGCATGGAATCCAGCAGAAGACCCATATTAAAATATTTTACAATGGTTTGAATGCTCAAACAAGCAACCTTGTCGATGAATCGGCTAATGGTCCCTTGTTAGATTGTACATACAATGAAACTGTAAGAATTCTAGAGAGGATTGCTCAGAACGACTACCAATATCCTATTTCTCGTTCTGCACAGGTAAAAACTAACCCTGGAGTTATTTAGTTAGATGCTATTTTTGCTTTGTTAGTGTAGGTATCCTCATTGGCCAATATTATAAAGAATATGAAGGGAACAAATGACGTTGCTCCTATTCAAGTGGCCCAACAATTGGATGCACCGATATTTTCTTGTGAAATCTGCGGTGACAATCATAGTTATGAGGACTGCCCACAACATGCAGAAAATGCTTTCCATGTCAATAACATCAAGGGAGGTTCATTTGGTAACTCATACAACAACCGATCTCAACAACCTTGGGGGAATCAAAATGCTTCTACATTCAGATATGAAAATTCATCAAATCAAGGGACTTATAGACAAGGGACTTACAATAGCACTCCACAGCAGAATTATCAAAATCTGCAAGTAAATTCTCGATTTGAACAAATACAGTCACATAATCAGATGCAACCATAATCTCGATTATAGCCACAACAGTCTGTGCTGCCACATATGCAAGGACAACATCATCAACATCAACAGCAACAATTCTCTCAACCTAAGTCAGATCCTATGGCTGCTCTTGAGGTAATGATGCGTGAGCATATCACACAAACTAAAGCAATAGTGCAAGGCAACTCTTCTTCCATTAGATCATTGGAAGCCCAGCTAGGGCAATTGGCTTCTAATTTAAGTACAAGGTCACCAGGCACTCTACCTAGTGATACTGAGAATCCTACACAGAGGGGGAAGGAGCATCAATCACGCTGAAGAGTGGCAAGCAAATGATGGGACTAAGCAGTTCTGTCCAAGACCATGTCGACGCATCTGAACCACAGCAACAGGAAGAAGATGCAGCTAAAGAAAGTCAAGAAAAAGAAAATGAAGAGGAACCAATTGTAGTGCCATCTATGCCTACAGTTTGCCCAACTAAGTTGTCGACACAACTACCAATATCGACACCACCGAGTTTTCCACAACAACCCAATGTTACAATACCTTTTCCATTTCCGCAAAGATTTAAAGAGAAAGTCCATGATAAAGAATATCAAAAGTTTGTTTCTACTTTGAAACAATTGCACATTAATATACCTCTAATAGATGCTCTTGTGCAGATTCCCAGTTATGGGAAACACATGAAAGAGTTGTTATCAAAGAAAAAGAAATTGTCCGACATCGAGACGATTGTGCTCACAGTGGGGTACAATGCTGTGCTTACAAATAAGTTGCCAACCAAGATGAAAGATCCTGGAAACTCACAATCCCATGCTCCATTGGGAATCATTATTTAGGTAAGGCTCTATGTGATTTGGGAGCAAGTATGAATCTTATGCCTCTGTCTACTTTCAAGAAATTAGGAATAGGTTCGATGAAGCCCACTATGGTGACATTGCAACTTGCGGATAGATCCTTAGCACAACCGGAAGGCCAAATCAAAGACATCCTTGTCCAGGTTGATAAACTTGTGTTTCCTACTGATTTTATAATCCTAGACTGTGAATTAGATAAAGAAGTGCCCATTATCTTGGGGCGACCATTTCTAGCAACGGGACGCACACTTATCGACATATTCAAGGGAGAACTTATCATGCGTCATGACGACGAGCATGTGACCTTTAGGGTGTTTGAGGCATCTCCATCCAGGAGTAAAGAGCAATGTCACCACATCGATATGCTGGATGAAATCATTTCGGAAGAATTCAATGCAAGGAGTTTAGCAATGTCAGATAAAGATGAGGCAACATTCACTGAGGAAATCCTAGTTGATTGTAGCGACAAAGAGGAGGTTAACAATTGTGAGCTGAGACAGAATTGACAATTGGAATCTTTAGATTTGTCTAACAGGACAATTCCAGTGTTTAAACAATCTATTGAGCAAGCTCCTACCTCAGAGTTGAAGTAATTGCCAACACATTTAAAGTATGTTTTTCTTGGTGACAACGAGACACACTACATGTTATTGTCAACGCATCCCTCAACACAATGCAAGAAGATAAGCTCATCGCGACTCTAAAAGAACACAAAAGAGCCATAGCCTGGAGCATCGTAGATATCAGAGGCATCAGTCCTTCTTTTTACTTGCACGAGATTAGGCCAGAAGATGAAAAGAAGCAATCAATTGAGCAGCAATGAAGACTCAATGAAAAGATGAAAGAAGTAGTGAAGAAGGAAATTATCAAATGGTTAGATGCGAGCATTATATACCATATTTCTGATAGTGATTGGGTAAGCCCCGTTTATTGTGTGCCTAAAAAAAGTGGTTTCACAATTGTGACCAACGACAAGAATGAGTTAATCCCTACTCGCATCACAACAGGATAACAAGTATGCATGGATTACCGACGACTGAATGCAGCCACAAAGAAGGACCATTTTCCACTACCTTTCATCGATCAAATGCTAGATAGGCTAGCTGGTAAAGCCTATTATTGTTTCTTAGATGGTTACTCTGGATACAACCAAATTGCTATTACATCGGAGGATCAAGCAAAGACAACGTTCACATGCCCTTTTGGAACATTTGCTTTCTGACGTATGCCGTTTGGGTTGTGTAATGCACCAGCAACATTCTAGAGGTGTATGATGGCAATATTTTCGAACATGATCGAGGATTCCTTAAAGGTATTCATGGATGATTTTTTTTGTCTATGGACAGAATTTCGAGTAATGCGCTGACAATCTAGCTAGAGTCTTGAAGAGATGCCAGGACACAAATCTAGTTCTGAATTGGGAGAAATGACACTTCATGGAAACTAAAGGCATTGTTCTCGGGCATCGGATATCTTATCAAGGCATTGTGGTTGATAAAGCAAAAGTAGAAATCATTGAAAAACTACCACCGCCCACCAATGTCAAAGCAATAAGAAGCTTTCTTGGACATGCTGGCTTTTATAGAAGATTCATTCGAGATTTCTCCAAGATAGCTAAGCCATTATGCTCATTGCTGGAGTAAAATAAAAAGTTTATGTTTGATGACATCTATCTGGACGCATTCATAACAATAAAGAAGCAGTTTGTACAAGCCCCAATTATCGTTGCATCGGATTGGACGCAACCGTTTGAACTATTGTGCGATGCAAGCAACTTTATTGTAAGAGCCGTTTGAACTAATGTGCGATGCAAGCAACTTTGCTGTAGGAGCTGTCCTAGGCCAAAGAAAAGAAAAGGTATTTCATTCTATTTACTATGCTAGTAAAACCCTAACTGAAACGCAGGTTAATTACACCACGACTGAGAAGGAGTTTCTAGCAGTAGTTTTCGCATTTGACAAGTTTCGTTCTTATCTTGTTAGCGCAAAGACTACAGTTTACACGGACCACTTAGCGTTGAGATACCATTTTAACAAAAAAGGCGCTAAACCTAGACTCATAAGATGGATCCTACTCCTTCAAGAATTTGACGTTGAAATCAGAGATAGGAAAGGATTTGAGAATCAAGTAGCTGACCACTTGTCTTGACTGAAAGTAGGAAGTGAAGATGGGCAAATGTCCCAAATTGTCGAAGCATTTCCTGATGGGCAAATTTGAGAATCAAGTTTCATTCTTTGTTGACGCATCGCCATGTTATGTCGATGTCGTCAATTACCTTGTATGTGGGAAGCTACCCATGAGTGTTACTGGTCACAAGAAGATCAGGTTCATACGCGATGCTACCATATACCACTGGAATGAGCCATACCTATTAAAGGTATGCGTCGACAATATCATTCGCCGTTGTGTACCTAAAGAAGAAATGATGTCAATCTTGCGAAACTACCATGATGCCCCTTATGGAGGACAATTTGGTGGACCAAGGATTGCTGCTAAAGTCTTACAGTTAGGATTTTATTGGCCTACATTGTTTCGAGATGCCTATAATTTTGCACAACAATGTGATCGTTGTCAATGCACTAGTTCCATATCTCGACGCAATGAGATGCTCCAACAACCTATTATAGCGGTAGAGCTCTTCGATGTTTGAGGTATATATTAGTGGGACCATTTCCAAACTCTTTCGGAAATGTGTATATATTAGTGGTTGTTGACTACGTCTCAAAGTGGATTAAAGCTATTGCGGTGCCAAAAGATGACGCTCGGACGGTGTTAAAGTTCTTTCACACATACATCCTCATGAAACTTGGAACACCAACAGCGTTGATAAGTGACCAAGGCACTCATTTCTATAATAAACAAGTGGCGACTACATTAAAACAATATGGTGTGAAGCATCGTATGGCTACCACATATCACCCATAAACAAATGGTTAAGTCGAAGTATCCAATCATCAAAATAAAAGCATACTTGAGAAGGTGGTTAATCCATCTAGGAAGGATTGGTCTGTGCGGCTACATGACGCATTGTGGGCTCTTTGCACTGCCTACAAAACCCCATTGGGGATGTCGCCATATCAACTAGTGTTTGGAAAGTCTTGTCACCTGCCCGTTGAACTTGAACATAAGGCCATGTAGGCAATTAAGTAGGTGAATTTGGACTATGATGCTGCTGGAAAGAAAAGACTATTGGACATTACGGAATTAGAAGAAATCCGACGCCATGCTTATGAGAATGCTGCGATATACAAGGAAAAGACAAAGAGATGGCATGACAACATTATCTTGCGTCGACAATTTCATCTTGGTCAGTTGGTAGTTTTATTAAACTCACGTTTGAAATTGCATCCAGAAAAATTACGATCAAGGTGGCCAGGTCCATTCAAAGTAGTCGGAGCATTCCAAAGCGGTGCAGTGACAATAAAAAACCTAAAGGATGGACAACAATTTAAAGTAAATGGCCAACGTCTTAAACATTATGTGAGCCCAGATTTTCAAGAACCAGACGAAGCTATAAACTTGGTGACATTTAAATAATGTCGACGCATTTATTTATTTCTGTTTATTTTTTTCATTTTTTGTTGTGTTGTTTCAGATTCTCAATAGAAATAAAAATCCTCTTTTTGTCGATGCATTGATGCACATATTGTCGACGCATTTTGTGATGAGTCAGCATTACTTTTTCAACAAGAATCGCGTCGATTGATTTATTTCTCTCCCACCCTTGGATCAAAACAAATTGGTACGATCTATAGCTTGGCAATTAATGGCTGCAGACGCAACGTTTCCTCGTATTTTTCCAATCATCATGCCTAGGTTATAAAGCCTCCGCTTTGCAGTTACTTTTTCTCTTCACATCCGCCATTGTTACTGCATTTCATCTTCTTCATTGTCTACATATTTTCTTTTCTAATCTCAAAGTAATCCTTTTTTGTAAAACTTCTTGAATTTCTTCTCACCATGGCAAAAACCCGTGCTTCAAGAAACACTCCCAAAACCCTTTCAAAGAACACCCCGATCACTTCTACTGTGACTCCGTCCACAACACCCCACCACCCTCATCCGTAGGCCTAGTCTTATTTCTAACGACTACGGCCAAAGACCGTTACCACAATATCATGTTAAAAAGCAACATCCATCCTAAACAAGGACACTCTGGGAAAGCAAGTTCACCGTACCATCAGCCATCTTGGGTGGGAATATTTCTGCGACCATCCTTCTGGGTACTCCCTCACATTAGTTAGAGAGTTTTATGCAAATCTGGTGGATCAGGAGCAGTAGTTTGTCTTTGTACAAGAGGAGCTTGTTCCATGAAGCGTTGTACAGATCAACGTACTGCTAAGGATTTTGGAACGAGTGGACAACCATGCACCTTTTCTGCATCGTTTGGACGATGATTGTATGGCCCAGATGCTGAAAGATCTCTGCATCAATGGCGCTACATGGACGGGCAATGGATTTCACAACTATACAATGCACAGACGGTACCTTTCAATTTTTTGCAAGGTATGGTTTCTTTTTATCAACAGTCGTGTTATGCCTTCGACCCACAGCACTACGAATACATTAGACTGTATGTGTCTCCTGCATTCCATTCTACACCATCGTCACATCGGCATCAATGAGCTCATACACGCCCAGATCATAGATGTTGTAGGAAAGCAAACTGGTATCCTTCCTTTTCCCTCTCTCATTATGCTGTTTTGTCAACACAAGGGTATTGTGCCCAAAGATGGTGAGGAGTTCTTGGAAAACAAAGGCCCAATCAACGATATCTCTATTCAGAGGATGACACGAGGCCAAGATACACTAGTGGCCAAAGAAACCTCCAAGAAAAGGGATAAAGGAAAGGGTAAGAAGAAGGCTAATCAACCTGATGAGCTGATAGAGTCCCAAATGGAAAAGAAGTTGGCCTTGATGGACTACACTTGGACCGCATTAACGTTCGATCCATCCACATAGATAGTATAGTGGACACATGGATTTTCAGCTCCCCAAGTTTTATGCTTACACTAACGCGTGGAATGAAGCCCTTATCGCTACATTGAGCCAGATCAGTAAGACTCCATTACCAGACTTCCCAACCTTCCCATCAATCCATCGCCCAATGAAGTACTCGTCTTTCGAGTAACCTACTCCTGAAGGTAGGCCTACATCTGCACATGCACCTGCACCAATTCGGATTCATATTTTAGATGATAAGAAGGATGACGGGCACTTGCAGACTGTTGGCGATTATCATCGCCACATCACCCACTTATTTGAAGATGAGTTTTCCAACAGTCTAGACGCAAATATGGCTGAATAAGCAGTGGTTGTGGGGAAAGATGTCGACATGGTGGACTGTGCCCACACTAGCCCAGTTAAACCTGAGCAGCAGGTGGAAGAAGATGCGGACCAAGGGGAGGATCAATTGAAGGAGAAGGATCAAGAAGAAGAAGAAGAAGGAAAGGAAGAAGAGAAAGAAGAAAAAGAACCTGCTGAAGTGCAGGAGGAAAAGGAAACCAATGCCCCAACAATGATCGTTGAGGATGTTGTGGGAGCATCCAGCTCAGATGAGGCTTACCTACTGCGAGCAAGGCTGAGGTTGTCACTGGTGAGATACAGGAACTGAATCCTCTGGCTATTATGCCCTATGTGGCACCACTCGCAAAAATCCACCCATCAGAGGTGATAACTATGAGGCTGCCACCTAACCTGTCGAGGAGGAGCAATCTTCCAAGCCAATTGGATTAAAGGATAAAAGTGGAAGAGGCATAAGGATAAGAAAAAGAAGAAACACCATGATGAGGGAGAGCGCCCAAAGAAAAAGAAGAAGAAAACCAAAGCAGCCTCTGCATCAACTACTACTGAATAATTTGATACATTTCTTTTTAGTTAGTTTTCATGCATTATTGTGCCTGCATTTTAATTGTCATTGCATTCCTTTTAGTTTAGTGCATTGTAGCTGCATTTCCATTATTTTTGTATAACTATTATCAGTGCATTAGGGACAATGTAGACATTAAGTTTGGGGGGAAGATAATATGAATGGTAAATGCAACTACACCTTCATGTTTGACTTTTATTTTGTTTCTTTAGTTAATGAAAAATTACAAAATTTCAATTGAAATGTGCTCACAACTTTTATTTTGATGCGTAATTCTTGAATTGTTTGAATGCTGATGTGGAAATTGGATGAATATGATTGAATAATGAGTCTGCTATTTTTGAATGAATAATTTAAATTGCTTCAATAATGGATAGATAGTGTTGGTGTTGAATCTTGAACTAACTGACCAGTACAACGACATTGTATTAATAAAAGATGCTCCAATATGAGTATATTGTGACTTTTAAGGGAGAATACTCCACTGCAGACTTAGAAAAGAAAACTTATCTAGCCAAAGGCTATAACTGCAAGAGTGTGTGTTGGCATAATTACATGCCTCCTGGGGTTTGTTGCACCTCATTGTTACTGCCCTGGAACAAAGGTAGAGTAATGCAATGACATCTTTTAGTCACTTGAAAAACAAAAATAAAAAAATAATAAATTGCTGAAATGGTTCAAGGAAGGATAAGATTTAATGCATAATACTAACATTAATGAAGTTGCAGTTTTAAGTTGTTCATACCTATAAATTGTCAGCGCATCATTCTATTATATGAATGCAATTTAAACATTAGGAATTTAGAGAATTCAAGTTGTATGAATAATGATTGAGGTGACATTTTTAATTGTTATTTTGTTAATTTTTGTTTACTTGAGGACAAGTAAAAACTCAAGTTTTGGGGGTGTGATGGTATTTCAAATGACATAGTTTTCTCCCCAATTTAATGTTTTAATTGTCTCTTTTGTATTTCATTTAGCATGCATCATTAGCATTTTATACTTAGTTTCCATATTTTCCAACTAGTTGTTAGTTTAAATTCTTTTTATTTTTATCTATTTTTGTACTAATGTCGACGCAAGCAGCCGATATATTGCCTCTTAATATTGTCAGCACAGGAACTCAGTCTAGAATCTTAATGCTGAACGAATGCAGCCACAAGATCAGCTGGAAATTATGACCAAGAGATGTCGTCACATTGAATCTGAACCTCGAATGAGTAGAATCAAGCTGAATCCACAGCTGGAAGCACCAACGCAGGAATTTCATAGATGTCACTGCAATTATGATTTTAGAATGTGCCCAGCGATACAGCGACAATCTGTAGGTCTCTTAAGAACAGACTAGAGCTGCGTGAGAGCATAGTTGTAATCTAACTAATTTTGACAGCTGCAAGATCTAGATCTGGATCTGAAAATGAAGGCTGAAACCTGCAACATTTTGGAGGTTATAAATAGACGAACAAAGGATAATGAAATCATCAAGAGTGAAGGGATTTAATTCTGAAAATTCTGTGTGAATTGGAGATTTGAACTGGAAATCGGGGAGCTGATGAAGCAAGTCTGTAACCACTTCTAATGAGAGGTGTTTGATGCAGAGCAACAGGAACAATTAGGGAGTAGGCCTAGTAGTCTAAAGATAGTAAGCTTCGTTGTACTTTTTAATTCTTCTTAAACGATGATGGATTTTGATGATATTAAATGAATACGAGAGTGTCTTTTAATGTTAAACCATTTTGATTCTTATTTTACACCGCTTATCTGTTTATTCTTGGATCTAACCACTTTAAGCACGAGAGTGAAATTGCAGTGCGCCAATATCGATAGATGCGGTGACAGGTTGGGTTAACAAGTAAGTTAGGCGAGAGCTGCTTGGGACTGGGACTGGGACAAATTCCAATTACTTGTTCTCGAATACACATCGTTTCTCGCACCGAGAGGTGGATTGATTGTGGATATTTAAGTCAAGATTAAGTAGAGAGTTGTTGTTGGTAAGAACTCAAAAGGACTTCATTACAGTGACATTCCATCTATATTTTACCTTGTCGACGCATCCAGCATTGTAATTTAGCAGAATCAGTGAACCATTTTTGTCCTTCTACACTTGATCATATTTACATTTTAAGCATTTAAATATTCAGCACTCAACACTCAACTTGGATTTATTTTCAGTACACTGACATTTAACCTCTAAAGTTTAACTCTAATTGCGTTGATATTCTTGATTATTTTAGTGTGCAGATTTGACATAAATGCACTGACATCAGTACTCACATTACATTTAATCATAGTATTAGTTGCTTCGACATTTAAACATCAAGAACTCATTCCTCGTGGGATCGATATCCGATAGAATTATTCTATCAACTATACTTGCATTGGCGTATGTCCGCTTTCAAATTACTGTGACGTAAAAACACCAATCAAGACTCTATTGTACTCATATTCACCAAGAGCACAAAATAGAGTGTGCATAGCTTTTGCCTTAAGTTGCACCTTCTTGAGGTCATTAGCATCCTATTCATTTTTCTCTTTTGGAACACTAACACCTTTGACTATCTTCATTGGAATGAATGTCCGTTTGTGATTATCCTCTACACTTCATAATCTTTGGCTTGGATAAAAAACTTTATTCTTGTTCTCCAATATGAGTAGTTGGTGCCATTAAAAAGAGGAGGCCTTACGGTGGAGTGTCCTTCTCCCACGAATGTCGGCCCGGAAGTAGACGTCATTGTTTTTGGATGACTTGTTGATCGTTTGAGCTTCTTAGAGGATCTTCTCTTGGTTGTTAAACCATCTTTAAAGACTAGATTGATACCAATTGTTAGCTTGATAGATCAACTCGATAATGCCGGTAAAAGGTTGAATCAACCTTTAAGATGTTGTGGTGGAAGCAATTGAAATTTGCAACAAAGAACATGAGGATTTATAACTACCTTAGCTTTCCACAAGTAAGGATTTTCCCAAATCCACTAGATTTGTATAACCTTTGAGGACAATGTTTAACCTTACACTCTCTCTTAAGACTTATACCCCAAAATCTTAAGATAAGACTCCCTTCGATTTTTACCCAAACCTTAAGTATAAACCCTTTCTCAACGGAGAAACAAACAAGCAAACAAAGAAACAATCCTAATGATATGATGGTTTTATACCTAGCAGATTGAACTAGTTTTCACATTTGAAGAGCTTGAAATCAAGTATTTCCATTATGTTTTTATGGATTTTAGTTTAGTTTTATCTTTCGAATAAATTGTGCTAAAAGGTTATTTTATTGCCTTTAAGGCCAAATGAGGCCTAAATATTAGCTAACCTACTTCGTGAGTGCGCAGGAGACCATTAACAGATGAGCAAAAGTGAAACTAATCACTTTGTCACGACATAGAGAGATCTATGATGCAACAAAGGGACCAACAGCGAAGATGAATGAGACTGCTTGCTTCGTCTCGACACAAGACCTGGGGTGTCGTGACATCGACCTAGAACGCAACTCCATATGGATTGTAAGGCATTTCGATCTTTACAATGTGATTTAAATAGGAAGGATGGCAGCTAATCTAGGGCTAAGGAAGACGGCTGACCAAGCCTATAAATAGGGCCTTTAGATTAGGTTTAAAAACACCAATTTACTAGTGATACGAGACAAAAGCGGAAGAGGATCGTAAAGTTGTCAAGTCACGGATCTACCCTAAAGTTCTAGAAAAATGTAATCTTGGACCTCAATCGTCCCAACCAAATCTAAAAAATAAAAACACAAACAGATTTGTTAGACGTGATTTAAAAGATGAAAGCAAACTGTTTAGGCAAGAATGATTGAAACAACAGGAAAAGATTGAATCTCCTAATTTTTGATGTGTTTCTTGATGGATTAATAAGGTAAGAGAACGTCCCTCTTGAAGTAATTTCAACCTAGAACGAAAAAACTAAATCAGTAACCCAAAACAGCAAGAAATAAACTAGATCAAACAAGAACGATAAATTAAAGATAGAAAAGAGAAGATAATGTCCTAAGAAGCCTTGGAAACGATAAGAATCCCCAACTCCCTTCAATGGTCTAATTCCCCCTCCAAGAATGAGATCTTGGCAAGAAAAAGCTTAAAGATCATTCCCACAACCTAAAAGATTGTTAGAAACAACTTCTATAAAGACTCAAGAGCAATTCTTGAAGAAAAACTCAAAGAGAATTATTATTAAGTCAAAAGAATGAAAATCCAGTGTTTTTTCTCAAGGGGGACGACCATGCTACTTATAGGTCCCAAAAAGAAGCTTTCCTAACCCTAATAGAATTCTAACCATGACAGCTGATCAAATAAAATAAAAAACAAAATAAATTTAAGTGTGGATATGGGGGAATTTCGTTCAAAGGGCTTGAATGGGCTCCCTGGGTTGAATTCTTACATGATGATCCACTTATTAAAATAAAAATTGGACCTAAATTTAAAAACTTTCCAATTTGGGCCACTTTAATAATTTGGCTTGATATTCAATTAAATTACTTTCTAAACTTCAAGATGAACTTGTAGATATCTTAACGGGCCTTTTTGCAAGAACTTGGTCTTGTGATCCGCTTGCTCTCAAAATTGGCTCGTTTAAGGTCATATAAGAAATCCAATGTGCCTTCATTGGAAGATTCGATTTCTTTTTCCAAGAATTGAAATCTTGATTTTCTTGATTCTTGAAATTGTTTGAAACAACATAATTGGACCAAGATTCGGTTTCTTGATTTTCTTGAGAACAAGAAAGTGAATCTTGATTTTCTTTTTCGATCATGTGTACATCTAGGACCTTGGTGACGAAGTCTTGGATGGTCCCGTTTAATTTTGTTCGAATTTGCTTGGCTTTTGACCTCGTTTTTGGTCCTTGAGGAAGATTGAGCCCGTTCATAAGCTGGATTTTGGGCCTTGCGACTCTATCATTCCCCTCTTCCTCAAAAAGATTCATTCTCGAATTTGAAACATCAAAGGGAGACAAGTCAGCAATATTAAAAGTAGAACTTATATTGTACTCACCGAGAAGATCTATTTGATAGGCGTTGTCATTGATCCGTTTTAGCACTTGGAAAAGGTCCGTCGATCCTATGGTCCAATTTAGTCCTTCTTTTACTTGGAAATCGCTCTTTGCGAATATGGACCCAAACCCAATCACCGGGTTCAAGGATAACTTGTTTGCGCCCCTTGTTAGCTCTGTTGGAATTCATGTCATTTGTTTTGGCAATCTGTTGTTTTGCCTTTTCATGCATTGACTTAACCAATTCAGCTTTCTTCGCACCATCCAAACTAGAAATATTTTCTATAGGCAATGGTACATGATCAAGTACAGTTTATGGGTTAAAACCATAAACAAGTTCAAATGGTGAATAGCCAGTTGTAGAGTGAATAAATCGATTATATGCAAATTCAACAAATGGTAAACATTCTTCCCAATTCTTAAGGTTCTTACCCACAATAGCTCGTAGCAAAGTGCCTAAAACTCGATTTACTACTTCTGTTTGTCCATCAGTTTGGGGGTGACATGTAGTGGAATATAATAATTTAGTACCAAGCTTACCCCACAATACCTTCCAAAAGTGGCTGAGGAATTTTACGTCTCTATCAGAGGTAATTGTGCAAGGTATCCCATGTATTCGCACCACCTCTCTAAAGAATGAGTCTGCCACATGTGTAGTATCATCTGTTTTGTGACAAGGAATAAAGTGTGCCATTTTTGAGAACCTATCAATAACAACAAATATACTATCTCGACCTTTTTAAGTTCAAGCCAAACCAAGAATGAAATCCATGGATAAATCTACCCATGGTGAAGAAGGAATCGACAAATGAGTATAGAGTCCATGAGGCATTACCTTAGATTTTGCTTGTTTACAAGCAATGCATTTAGAACATACATTGTCAACATCCTTCTTCATGTGCGGCCAATAAAAGTGTTCTTGTAGAACATCTAGCGTTTTGGAGACACCAAAGTGTCCCATTAAGCCTCCACCATGGGCCTCACGAATTGGTAACTCCCTCATGGAGCAATGTGGCACACATAACCTGTTTAGGCGAAAAAGAAATCCATTTACAAGATAATATTTGTCAAGGGCACTATTCCCACAATTAGCAAAGATATTTGAAAAATCAGCATCATTTGGGTACAAATCTTATATATGCTCAAATCCTAAGGCTTTAGAATGTAATGTAGTTATCAAAGAATATCTACGAGATAAGGCATCAACAACTACATTCTCTTTGCCTGTTTTGTACTTAATTACATATGAGAATGTTTCAATAAATTCCACCCATCTTGCATGTATTTTGCTTAACTTACCTTGCCCCTTTAGCCATTTGAGGGACTCATGATCTGTATGTATAACAAACTGATTGGGCAGCAAGTAATGTTGCCACACTTGGAGAGCTCGCACTAATGCCAATAACTCTTTATCGTACATTGAATAGTTCAGTTGCGCCCCATTTAGTTTTTCACTGAAATATGCTACTGGTCTTTTATCTTGCATCAAGACGGCACCAATTCCAATACCTGAAGCTTCACATTCAAGTTCAAAAGTATTAGAGAAATCAGGTAATTTAAGAACTAGAGTAGAACATAACTTATTCTTCAAGGCTTGAAACGCCTTTTCTTGAGCTTCACCCCACTTGAAGCCCACTGATTTTTTAATAACCTCAATTAATGGGGTTGGGGTAGCAATAGTGGAGAAATCCTTCAAAAAAACGTCTATAAAAACTTGCTAACCCATGGAAGGATCTTACCTCGGTAATCGATTTAGGAGTGGGCCACTCCCTTATCACCTTTACTTTGTCCTTATCGACATGAATACCTTGAGCACTTATTATAAAACCCTAAAAAGATTAGTTTATCACAACAAAAACTGAATTTATCAAGGTTGGCAAATAATTGTTCAGCTCGCAAAATGTCCAAAACAGATTTAACATGGAAAACATGATCATCCAAAGAAGTTGAATAAATTAGAATATCATCAAAATATACTACCACAAATTTACCCAAATAAGGCCTTAAAACATGATTCATTAACCTCATGAAAGTACTAGGTGCATTAGTTAGACCAAAAGGCATAACAAGCCATTCATACAATCCAAACTTAGTTTTAAAGGCTGTTTTCCATTCATCTCCTTCCTTCATACGAATTTGATGGTAACCACTCTTTAAGTCAATTTTTGTGAAAATCGTTGATCCATGTAACTCATCAAGCATGTCATCAAGTCTAGGGATTGGATGTCTATACTTTACCGTAATTTTGTTGATGGGATGACAATCAACACACATTCGAAATGAACCATCTTTCTTAGGCACCAACAAGACAGGAACGGCACAAGGACTTAAACTCTCTCTAATGTACCCCTTGGCTAATAGTTCCTCAACTTGCCTTTGGAACTCCTTTGTCTCCTCGGGATTACTTCGGTAAGCTAGTCGATTTGGAAAGGATGCTCCGGGTACTAAATCAATTTGGTGCTCAATTCCTCGTAAAGGTGGTAAACCTTTACGTGCCTCATTGAAAACATCCGTATAATCCTACAAAAGAGAGTTAAACACACTAGGCAAAGTTTTGTCAAGGTCAGATAGAGATAAATAATTTTGCCTAAACCTCACAAGGATACAAGGCTGTTTGTTTAACAAGGCTCTCCACACATCTTTTACACTTGCAAATGGACTTTGCACTCTGTTTTTACCACTAGAGGATTCATTCACCATTAGGCCATTTGAATTTTGACTTTTAATACTAATAACCTCTTTTCTTTAAGTCTTTTTTGTTTGTCCTTTCCCCTTAACCTCCTCACAGAATTTCATCATTTTTATTTGATCTTTATACACATCGTTAGGATTCAAAAGAGCTAGAGTAAATTTCTTCCCTTTAAAGATAAGGGGATGTCGATTTTGTTTGCCATGGTGTAAGACATCACGATCAAATTGCCATGGTCTTCCAAGCAGTAAATGCGCAACATGCAGGGGGACAACATCGCACCTCATCCTCATAATTACCGAGTTTAAATGTAGTCAAGGGCTATTTTGCAACCCGCACTTCTGAACATTCATTAAGCCATTGAAGGTGGTATGACTTAGGGTTTTGAGCAAGGTAACTTCAAAGAGTCCACAAGATAGCTACTAACAACATTAGCACAACTCCCACTATCCACAATAAGCGAACATAGTGTACCTTTAATGAAACACCGAGAATGGAAGATATTAGTCCTTTGACTGTCAAGATCATCTTTCATTTGGATGTTGAGAGTGCGACGCATTACTAGGCAATGGGATTCAAAAAAATCCTCCTCCTCATTTGGTGGTTCTACGATCTCCTCATTCAAATCACTAGTATGGACAATATTCTCCATAAAGTCTGTCATATCTAGATTGTCCGAATCAGAAGTATATTCACCATTTTCTTTGATAAGGAGAAGTCTCGTGTTAGGGCAATCTCTACCATAGTGTCCTCGCCTTTTACATTTGAAACACTCTATCTCACGTGTTTGAACCACTAGAACTGGGTTGCTTAGAAGGTACTTGCATCTTTATAGGAGCCCCACTCTTCCAATCTGATTTCATAGTATCACCACTTGAAGAAGACTTATTAGCAGTAAAAGGTGGTTTCGAATACGTAAAGTCAGAATTGGAACTGTTACCTTTGTAATACTGTGAAGTAGAGAATGAACGAGGACCTTGTTCCCTCAATTGTTGTTCAATTTCAATAGCATTGTGAACTACCTCCTCGAGATCTATATAAGTTTGTAAACGCCAAGTGTTGGCTATGGGTTTGCTCAAACCATCAATAAAACGCATCATAGTGGTCTTATAATCCACTTTCAAATTTGCTTGTTTAATGAGCATCTCCATCTCCTTGAAGTACTCATCAACTGATCTACTTCCTTGAACAAGCCGTCGAAGTTTGGTTTTGACCTCCCTATAATAATGTGTAGGAATAAAACGTTTTCGCATAACTTGTTTCAACTCATCCCATGTGGTAATTTCTCTCTCGTACTTTCGTTGGCGACTTATACCAAGTTGAGTCCAGCAACTCAACACATAGTCTGAAAACTCAAGGGTCGCCAATGGAACTTTCTCATCTTCTGGGCATATATAGTAACGAAACATAAGCTCTATTTTTTATTCCCACTCTCAGTATGCTTTGGGATCATTCTTTCGACAAAATTGAGGAATTGTGAACTTCGGCTTTGCCAACGAAAGTTGTCGCGATCATTGGGAACCAAAGGATCTTCATCCACATGAGGGACACGTCTAGCTTGATGTTTATGAGCACGAGATTGTTCAACCCCGTCATCATCATTAGCACCCAAATGTTGAGTCCTTTGCTCAGTTCGCAACTGATTTAAGTTGTTACTCATTGTCTGAAATACAGCATCCCGTTGTCTTTGTTCTACTGCTTGATGGTCTAGACTTTGTTTCAACTGATTGAGCATGGTTTTGAACTTATTATTGATGTTGTGGAGATCTAAATTTGTTGTAAAACTAGCAAGATTTTTGATGTTAACTAGCGGTTTGTCACTCTGGTCATCACTCCCTTTTCTACTATGAGACATTGTGACAAATCTGGAAAAAAAGCACTCAAAAAGGAAAAATTAAGTAAACCTCATCGTTATGCACTCAAAAAGAAAAATTAAATTCTCAATGAGGTAAGAATTAATCTTGTGAGTCCTTTAGAAGTATTTATGTCAATCAATCAGGATGTATTAGAAACAAACTAACAAAGTAATCCTAATAGCACTATGAGTCCAAAATCAGCTAGACACCAAAGAATTGTGTTGCACGGAGGAAGGAAGGTGCAACGTTCGTTAACCTACTAACACAATAAATAAGAAAGTGTTAGAATGTGAAAAGAAACAATAAAATTAAAAACAAATGAAAACCTAAAACTAAGAATCAATAAAATTGCAGAAACCCGAAAACCCAAAAACTGCGAAGAAACTTGACAAACTTTGTTCGAGGTGTTCCCGATTTTCAAAAATCATGAAATTTAAATTGGAGCCTCTAAAAATAATGTGATTTTGGTATGGAAATTTTCGGCACAAAATTCAACCCACAGAATATTTTTTATTTTTTATTTTTCTCATATTTTTCTTTTTTCTCTACTTTTTTGATCACTTTTTCTGTGGGAAATATTTTTTTATACTGTAATATGGTGCCAAGAATTATTATATAAGATCAATTGAAAAACATTTACCTACTCAAAATTATTTTTTTTCGAAAAATTTATTGGGTAAAAACTGCTAGTTGACTATTAGTAATGGAAATCAGTGTAGAAAGCAACGAAGAACACCCAAAACGCCCAAAATTTGATACCAAATGATACGAAACGAAAGAGGAAGAGGATCGTAAAGTTGTAAAGTCATGAATCTACCCTAAAGCTCTAGACAAATGTAATCTTAGACCTCAAGAAATCATCCCAACCAAATCTGAAAAATAAAAACACAAGCAGATTTGTTAGAAGTGATTTAAATGATGAAAGCAAACTGTTTAGACAAGAATGATTGAAACAGCAAGAAAAGATTAAATCTCCTAATTTTTGATGTGTTTCTTGATGGATCAAGGTAGGAGAACGTCCCTCTTGAAGCAATTTCAACCTAGAACGAAAAACAACTAAATCAATAACCCAAAATAGCAAGAAATAAACTAGATCAAATAAGAACGATAAATTAAAGATAGAAAAGAGAAGATAATGTCCTAAGAAGCCTTGGAAACGATAAGAATCCACAACTCCCTTCAATGGCTCTAATTCCCCTTCCAAGAATGAGATATTGGCAAGAAAAAGCTTGAAGATGATTCCCACAACCTAAAAGATAGTTAAAAAAATTTCTAAAAAAAAACTCAAGAGCAATTCTTGAAGTAAAACTCAAAGAGAATTATTATTAAGTTAAAAGAATGAAAATCCAGTGTTTTTTCTCAAGGGGGGACGACCATGCTACTTATAGGCCCCCAAAATAAGCTTTCCTAACCCTAATAGAATTCTAACCATGACAGCTAATCAAATAAAATAGAATAAAAACAAAATAAATTTAAGTATGGATATGGGGAATTTCAGCCAAAGGGCTTGAATGAGCTCCTTGGGCTGAATTCTTACATGATGATCCACTTATTAAAATAAAAATTGGACCTAAATTTAAATACTTTCCAATTTGGGCCACTTTAATAATTTGGTTTGATTTCAATTAAATTACTTTCTAAACTCCAAGATGAACTTGTAGATATCTTAATTGGCCTTTTTACAAGAACTTGGTCTTGTGATCCGTTTGCTCTCGAAATTGGCTCGTTCAAGGTCATATAAGAAATCTAATGTGCCTTGGCTGCAAGATTCGATTTCTTTTTCCAAGAATTGAAATCTTGATTTTCTTGAAACTTGAAATTGTTTGAAACAGCATAATTGGACCAAGATTTGGTTTCTTCATTTCTTGAGAACAAGAAAGTAAATCTTGATTTTCTTTGTCGATCATGTGCACATCTAGGGCCTTGGTAACGAAGTCTTGGATGGTCCCATTCAATTTTGTTCGAATTTGCTTGGCTTTTGACCTCATTATTGGTCCTTGAGGAAGATTGAGCCCATCACGTTCATAAGTTGGATTTTGGGCCTTGTGACTCGTATCAACTAACTTTTAGTTTTACTTTGTATTTTTATTCAGAAACGAGATTATAAAACTCGCATAAACATTGAAGGAATTTTTCCCGACAGATTGCCAATACAAATCAAATTTCTTTTTCATTTAAGTTATTCAATTATATGTTTTTATATATCATTATTTCAATTATGATAAAGAAAATCATGAGGAACTAATTCCATTTTGGGAATTAGGGAGTGGAAGTATGATTATTTATTTGTTTAACAGAGATTTTACATTTCAAATCAGCTATTTGAGAAAAGAAGGACATCAAACAAACACTAGGTCTGATAACCCTAGAACGTCATTTAGGTGGGAATGAACCCAAAATTAGTATTGCCCATGTAACAACCCGTTTTTTAGTAGTGTCGAAAACAGTGGCTTCGAGACCACAAACCCCAACGAGAAATTTTTATAATGAGTGTTTTAATTAAATAAATCAATAATAATTTATATGGAATTTTTAATTGAAGAATTTTAAATCATTAAATTAAAAGTTAGTATAAGTAGTTTGGTCCAAAAGTCAAGTGGTTTTAGAAAATGAGATATCGGGACGTCGTTTCTGAAATTTAAAAGCCATAAATATTTTTATTAAATATTTACAAAGTCTTATTATATGTGGATGGAAGTTTGGTTGGGTAATTTTGATGAGTAATTGCTTAATTAATGAAAAGGGAGTAAATTGTAAAAGAGGGTTGTAACGCCCCAAAAATTTAAACTCTTGTATCTGGATTGTGTCAACGATGAGCCTAGTGGTTCAATGGTCATGCATCTGTCTAACTGTCCTTAGGGTCATGTGTTCGAACCCTTACGTAAGCAAATAAGAGTAATTTTTGCACTTTGTTGTGCATTGGTTTATTATTTTTATTTTTATTTAATTAGTTTTAAAAGAAACCAACATTTTTTATCGTTCTTCATTCTTCAAAGAGAAAGGAATTACAAATTTTTATTTCTTAAAATATACGTTTCTTTTTTTTTTGCTTTCGATCATTGCGAGTAAACTATTGTGTGTTGGTTCTTGTTCGTGAACAGTAGTGATAATAGTTGCGGTAAGTTTTGGAAGTTGTTGAATTGTAATGAGCAAGGCAACTTGAGTTAATCGTTACCATTGTTGAATTTGGAACTCCTTTGTGAATTTTGTGCCTAAATGTTGACTGTAATGTTTTAAGAGGGAAATCTGTCGAGGGCAATTTTTTCGAAAAATGAAGAGCGTGAATTGTCGGAATAAAGGTATTTTGAGTTTTGTTTTGACTGTGTTAAGCACTTCTTGAAGGTCGGATTTGGTTGCTAATTTTTGCGTTATTGCGGAATTGATTGTGTAATTGGTTTTTTGTGTTAGTTTAGGCTACGGGAGTACCCCTATCGTGGGATTTCATCATTCCAAGGTAGGGCAAAGAAACCTTACTCGTTTTTTGCATTTTTCCTTCTATAATTTTCCAGTTTTGCCTTAGTTCGAGAGCACACGGGCTACGCCCATGGGCTTGTGCCAAACCGTGTGCCCATACCATTTTAAAAGTTCAGAAACAATGAGTTACACGGGCTAGACACATGAGTGTGTGGGCAAGTCTTGTGCCACATAAATAGGCTACAAGAGACACACAGGTTACACCCACGGGCATGTGTTAGACTATGTGTCCATACTATTTTGAAAGTACAGAAACAGTGAGTTACACGGCCTGGACACACGAGCGTGTGCCAGGCTGTGTGGATATCCTGTTTGTGAAATCAAAAATAGTGAGTTACACGTGCTGGACACATTGGCGTGTGCCAGACGTGTGCCGATACCATTTTGTGTGAACAAAAACAGTGAGTTACACGGCTTGGACACACGGGCGTGTGCTAGATCGTGTGACACACATGGCCTAATACATAACCGTGTGTGGTGTATTTTCACGTGTATATTCGTGGCTTACCCAAAGTTATCAATTTACTGAACTAGCAGTGACATTGTAAACACTGCAATACGCTATTGAATTGGCAGTGACACTGTAAACACTACAATACGTTACTGAACTGGCAGTGACACTATAAATATTGCAATACGCTATTGAACTAGCAGTGACACTATAAACACTGCAACATGCTACTGAATTGGCAGTGACACTGAAAACACTACAAAGAAATATTGAGTTGACAGTGACACTGTAAACACCAGTACTGTACTAAAAAGGTAGTGACATTGTAAACACTACCAGATCGATATTAGACCATTATACAACTATTTTCATGACTATGAGTAGTGGATGATGCTACATAATGGATGAAATTCCTTATATAGTATGTACAGACTTTTACCAAACCATATTGTAAGATTTATGAACTCAATATCTTGTGTTTAAGTACTTCTCAAACTTGAAGGCTGGCAGTTAGGAAGCTCGGTCAATTTAGGATGTAGGATTAGTGACTAGACATCTTATATTATGTTAGATATTTATGTATGGAACTTTGAATCGATGCTAGTACTTTAACTAAATGTTGAACATATGGCTATATTTCTTATACAATCGTATGCTTGCTATTACGGTATTTTGTTCTTTCATTCTGTGGTGTCCTGAACTTAGCTGTTTCTCCTAAGTCAGGTTTAGGGTGTTACATTTAGTGGCATCAGAGTCAGGTTGACAACACTTGGACTGTGTAATGGGTCTACTCGTGGGGTAGAATGAGAATAGGAATTGAATTTAGAAAGACCGAGCCTCCAATGCTGTGCTTGTAAGTGCCTTTGAAACATTAATATGCCAACTGTATTGAGTTAATGGATCTGTAATTGAACTGCTATCAATTGATTTTTGACTAAATTGATATCAATCACTATGTGATTGAATTATTAACCGACGTAACGTAAGGAACAGTCTAATTAAGCTTTGAACTGATATGTGTACTGATGATATTGTAGACACTGACAGATGAGTTCACGAGGAAGTCATGGACACGAATCACGAGGGTACCGAGGGCGTCGGGGAAGACCTCGAGCTGAATCATCTTCCATAGGAAGCATCCCCATCTTGGAGACCAACGACACTATTGGTACTCCTATTGTCGGGACCAGGCCTCAGGTCGAGCCGATTGAGGATGATCCCGTGTCCAAAGCTATGTTACAGGTTTTGGAGAGGCTTGCTGGAACTCGTGCTGGACCCACACCTCGAGCTTCTATTATTGAGCAACTTCGTTCCAACGAGGTTGAGTTATTCAGGGGTGTAATTGGAGCATCTCCAATAATGGCTGAATACTGGCTTGAGGCTACTGAACGGATAATGGATGATATGGACTATACACTGGCACAGAAACTCAAAGTTACCGTATCATTATTGCAGGATGAGGTGTATCAGTGGTGGCTGACTACGGAGCAAGGCACCCAGCCTAAGTCAGTGACTTAAGAGTATTTCAAGAATGCCTTCCAGAACAAGTATGTTAGAGCCAGTTACGTCGAGGCTTGCTGTAAGGAGTTTATGAGTTTGGAACAGGGTGAGCCGTTTGTAATTGAACACGAGGTTGAGTTTCAGAGGTTGAGCAGGTATGCTCAAGCAGTGGTCACTACGAAATATGACAAGTGTGTAAGACTTGAAGAAAGATTACGGTATGAGCTAAGGGTACTAATAGCTTCCCAGAGGGAGCAAGATTTTGCTGTGCTGGTGGATAAAGTTAACGCTATTGAAGAAGTTAAGCGCACTGTGCGCGAGAGGAAAGAACATGATAAGGTTCACGGTAAGACCAAGAGAGAGATTGGAATTGTTGGTAATGTTGCACACCCCAATAAATGAGGAAGATTTGATGGGCCTCTCAGAGTCGAGGCATCCGTTGGTTCTAGCGTAGTGGCTCACTGTGATTATTGTGGAAGATGCCATCTGAGCGAGTGTTGAAGGAAGACTGGGGCATGTCTTCGATGTGGGTCATTACAGCATAAGGTGCGAAAGTGTTCCTAATGATCAGAGCAGTTGCCAGCTTCGACACCGATTACAGTTGCAAGCATTATACAGTTGTTGAGAGTGATACTGTAATCAACTAGAGGTCGAGGTGCTGGCAAGGCTGGCAGTAGTACTGGACGGGGTAGAGAAGCACTGGATAGAGGTGCGACTTAGATTAAGGCTCGACAGCCTGCAATTGTCTATGCAGCTTGTCGTCGCGAGGATAAGGATGATGTTGATGTGATTGTCGGTACGTTTCATATTTATTCAGTACCTTATTATGCTTTAATTGATATTGTTTTGACTCATTCTTATATTGCTAGAACTATGTCTGTAAAATTGCATGAATTGGCAGAGTATACTGCTAGCATCATTTTTGTGATTAGTCCTTTGGGTCAATCCGTTCGGGTTGACAAGGTATTCAAACGAGTACCATTAGAGGTTTAAGGAGTTGTGTTTTCGGTTGATCTGATGGAACTTCCATTTAGAGCACAGGGTCAATTTGGATTGTGCATCGAAAAGGGTTACCCTAAGAACAAAAATAGGTGAGAAGGTTATGGTAATTGGGGATCGTCGAGATTACTTATCCAATATGATCTCCACTCTTGCGACTGAGAAACTGGTAAGGAAAGGTTGTGAGGCGTATCTTGCCTTTATTACTGATACTGCACATACCAAGTTAACTGCTAATGTCATTCGAACCGTTAAGGACTTTTTGGATGTTTTTCCTAATGAGTTATCGGGAGTTGGGCCTACATGAGAGGTGGAATTTGGAATTGACTTGTTACCAGGTACTACACCGGTGTCTATTGTGCCCTATCGCATGGCACCGAAAGAATTCACGGAATTAAAAGCAAAATTGTAGAAGCTTTTAAACCGACGATTTATACAACTGAGTGTATCTCCATGGGGTGCACCGATACTGTTTGTGAAAAAGGATGATATGATGAGAATGTGCATCGATTACTGTCAGTTGAATAAGCTAACAATAAAAAATAAGTATCCGTTATCGCGAATGATGATCTATTCGATCAATTCCAAGAGGCATCGGTGTTTTCAAAAATAGACCTTTGGTTTTTATCACCAGCTTAAGGTTAGGGATGAGGATGTACACAAGACAATTTTCAAGACACGCTATGACCATTATGAGTTCCTAGTTATGCCATTGGGTCTAACCAATGCACCAACAATGTTCATGGACTTGATGAACCGCGTGTTCCAACCGTACTTGGATCGGTTTGTCATAGTCTTAATCGGCGATATCCTGATTTACTCTAAAATTGAAATGGAACATGATGAGCACTTAAGAATTGTACTACGGACACTTGGCGAGAAGAAATTATACACAAAGTTTAGCAAGTGTGAATTCTGGTTATCCGAAGTATTGTTTCTGGGACACGTGGTTACTGCCAGTGGGATCTGAGTCGATCCTAAGAAAATTGAAGCAGTGGTTGAATGGAAGCAACCGAAGAATGTATCCAAACTTCAAAGTTTCCTTAGGTTAGCAGGTTACTACCAAAGATTTGTCAAGGGATTCTCCCTCATAGCATCACCTCTAACTAAACTCCTACGTAAAGGTGTCCCGTCAAGTGGTTTGAGGAGCACTAATCGAGCTTTGAAAAGCTTAAATCTATTTTGACACAAGCTCCGGTGTTGGTCCAGCCAGAAGTGAGTAAGGAGTTTGTGGTTTATAATGATGCGTCACACATCGGCTTGGGCTGCATGTTGGTGTAGGATGGCAAAGTGGTAGCGTACGCGTCTCGATAGCTTAAGACGCGTGAGGGTAATTACCCTACCCATGATCTTGAGTTGGCTGCAGTCGTATTCGCATTAAAAATTTGGAGACATTATCTCTACAAAGAGATGTGCACGATCTATACGGATCATAATAGTCTTAAGTACCTACTAACTCAGAAAGAGTTGAATCTCAAACAGCGTAGATGGGTTGAGTTACTCAAGGATTATGATTGCACCATAGAATATCACCCTGGCAAAGCTAATGTGGTAGATGATGCTCTTACTCGTCGAGTGATGACTGAGTTACGAGCGTTGTTTGCTCGATTAAGTATATGGGATGACGGTAGTTTGATGGCTGAACTTCAGTTGAAATCGAACTGGATTGAACAGATTCGAATGAAGCAAATGCAAGATGAATCTCTGGTTCAGCATCTGCGTATGATTGAATCGGGTTACGAGACTAAATTTGGGTTGAATAGTGATGGAGTTTTATGTTTTAAGGGTCGTGTTTGTGTACCTAGGGACCTAGAACTGAGATTATTGATACTGCAAGAAGCGCATAATAGTCTTTATGCTATGCACCTGGGTGGAAAGAAGATACATCGTGGTTTACACGAACTGTATTGGTGGCCCGGATTGAAGGGGAGGTAACTACCTTCATGTCGCATTGCTTGACTGGTCAAAAGGTTAAAGTGGAACATCAGTTGCCATCAGGACTATTGCACCCAGTGGAAATGAGAACGGGTGACAATGGACTTCGTTAGTGGGTTGCCCTTAACACCTACAAAGAAAGATTGTATGGGTTATAGTTGATCGATTAACCAAGTCAGCTCATTTCTTACCGATTAGGACCGATTACCCAGTGCAAAAGCTAGCTAAGTTGTATGTAGTTAAGATTTTTAGACTACACGGAGTTTCGGTTTCGATTATTTCGGACTGGGATCCACGTTTTACATCTCGTTTCTGGAAGAAACTACATGAAGCGTTGGGCACGTGATTGGATTTCAGTATGATGTATGATCCTCAATTGGATGGTCAGTTAGAGCGAGTCATTCAGATTTTGGAGGATATGCTCTGAAGTTGTGTAATCGACTTCAGGGACAGTTAGGAGGATCATTTACCGTTAGCTAAGTTTGCTTACAATAACAGCTTTAATCGAGTATCCAGATGGCACCTTGAAATGATGATATTTTGATATTTTCTTAGATTGTATTATGTGTTTTGTGATAAACCGGGTTTCAACATGTTTTAGTCTATATAGGCATGGTTTTGAGTGTTCACTGTGTAATGGAAATGTACTTGAATTTCTTGTTATGGTTGGATATAAACTTAAGGGAATTATGTGCATTTTTGGGAATTTGCATACTTGTTTCAATAGTATTGTTACATGTATCAGTAGAAGAACAGGGTAGGAGAGAAGTTGTTTACTGACTTAAGTTGTATTAGTAGTTTCATAGTAAGTATTCATAGTTTAGACCACGGAAGTATCGATAGTCTGAATACTTGTATCGATAAAAGTAGCAAGGTAAGACTTCTTAGCTCTTTGGAGTTTTTGGTATCGGTAGAAGCATGACTTGTTTCATTAGAAGTCTTCAAAAATTATAGAAATGATATTTTTACCCTTGTTGAATCGTATTTGTATTGAATTGATGATTTACATGGTGCTTAATGCATTACTTTATTAAAATATGATTAAATGATATAGCATCAAAGAGTTGAACTGTGATAGATGATCGAAAAGACACTAGGACCCTAACCGATGACGGTTCGGGTTTTGGGTGTTACAGTCCATCCGTGAAAACTTTTTCCCAAATCGATTTAGACCGTGACATCTAGCGATAAGTAGTCTCCATCAACTTGCTATGCTGGTGGAAGATCGAGAGGTCCAATCGAGGTAGTGACTAGTTAATTGAAGGAAAATCCCCAAAACCCAACAATTGAAGAACTCATACCGAAGTGACCTAATATCCCCAAAGTTGTTTATCGATTTTACATCTCAACTCTTTACTCTTTATTTTCTTTTCTATTTATGTTTTCTACAATCAAAACTTTTATTATCTTTTCGTACTATAATCCCTAAAGTTATTACTAATTACTTTTATTCTTTGCAGGGATTTAATTTACTATTGCCTCATGCCTCCTTTGGGTACGATCCTTGGAATACTACCAGTTGTTTCGTTGTACACACTATATTTACAACCTGACCCGTATACTTGCGAAAGCCTAAAACTTATACCAAACAGGAGTACGTTCGGAGGCGGACAAGTTGTTGACATTGTTACCGGGAGGCAATGCTTTAGTAAATTTTATTCTTTCTTTATCAATAGAATAATTAGAAAAATTTTAGGATATAGTTATGAACTAACAATACTAACAAATTTTATTTTTCAGGTTTACTACTTTCCTCTAAATTCTATCATATTATTATTAGACCATGGTTGTCTACGATTATTTTTGTGCAGATGACATGTATGATGACATCTTGGATGATGGTATCTATGAAGATGGATATTATGAAAATTAAGAGATCCATGAAAGTCAAAGATTATTAATGCTAGACTTGAGTCAACTCCGTGGGGAAATCCCGACTTTCGATCAACATAGTAGTCAATCTTCTAGAGGACTACATTTTGAATCTGAACACATAGAACAAGAACAAGAAAAAGGGTTAGATATGGAAATGGAAAAAGAATTCTTTGAAGAATTGTTTGATTGAACCGATGAGAAAATCGAGGTTCCATCATGGGAAGGGGAAGTTGAAAGTTTTGTGAAAATCGAGATTGAGCCCCAATCTAATGAAGAATTGATTCCTATAGAGGAAGATGATGGTTCCCATACACAGAATTCAGATCTTCAATTAATTATGGTTATAAACAGCCCTACAAAAGAAATATTAGTTGAAGATATGATAGATCAAAGATTCAATTTTCGATGGAGAATGACTGTAATGTACAATACTTTCCTAATGCAACAAATCCCTAAGGAAATCACTAATGTGAAAAATTTTCAATTTTTGCAGATAATAGGAAATATTTATAAGCCAACGCCTCAGTTCTCAGATAGAATAGTAATCAAATCCTCAGAGAAGGAAGGAGCACGTCCTTGGGCAAGGCAATTATTGCAATGGTACCACGAACCATAAGATACAGAACGATGTGATGGAAATTATGAAGAGGAAGAGATGGTTACAGTAATACAGATGCACAGAAATTTAGTACTCAAATCATTTTTACTAAATAGGGTAATTGAGCAGCTATTAGTCCACCACGTAAAGGCATACCAATTTTTTAAGTGGGTCAACAATGAAGGTAGTCACAAGAATAGGTG
The DNA here is from genome assembly GCA_005610355.1 of Gossypioides kirkii. Lineage (NCBI taxonomy): Eukaryota > Viridiplantae > Streptophyta > Magnoliopsida > Malvales > Malvaceae > Gossypioides > Gossypioides kirkii. The sequence goes on along the minus strand of CP032247.1, from coordinate 37,889,144 downwards.
GTGGCATAAATTCACAACTGTCGTGAATAGATATGTTCGACGAAAGGATTTGGAGGTTATCAACGCGGGGAGAAAAGGAATATTTCGAGAAAGAGAGAAACGAGAGAGAGTAGCCTGCACGATGGTTGCTGGACGAACAGTGATAGAATAGACTGTTCTCAAGTGCCGAAGTGTACATTAACACTCTTGTCAGACAATTTTGACAAGTATTAACATACATTTTTCTATATTTATACTAACCTAACTAACTTTATGATTTCATGTTTCAGGGTATTTCATTTTGAAACTGACATGTTCGTCACGACACATCTATGTCATGTCGCGACAAAGAGACCAGACTACCCCAGGAATGCCCAGGCATGCTATGACGTAACATACCCTTATGTAGGTTGCGATAAAGGGGTCAGATTGCTAGATTTCAAATCTGAGTGGTTTGTCACGACACAGAGGATGATATGTTGTGACAAAGGAGTCAAACTACAGGGACATCAAGACTGACGGGTTTGTTGTGACACAAGGGAAGCTATGTCGCGATAAAATGGGTACTGGAAGGTTGGTTGCGACATACCAAGGCTACGTCGTGACTTTGGCTGCAAAAATTGTAGGGTTGGCCCGACTCGCTTCCGCAACCCGACGACCAACCCCATACTTTACTCAATTTTTTTAACACTAAAATCCTAAAAACTCATACCCTTATATATTCTAACTTAAACACATTTTGTTCACTTAACACCCTCAAAATTACTCCTAAACTCTCTCAATCCCTTATCCTTTCATTACTGTTCCATTCATTACTATTCATCTTTGATTTGACAGATTATATGCCTCCCCAAAAGAGAACCATGATGCAAGATAGTGATAGCTACTCAGATGATGAATAGTTTGCAAACGCTCCAACCAAAAAATACTTTTTGGCTTCACAAGGCTGAACTTTCATTCAATAATGAGGTTTTGAACCCTCGATGATTCTCTACAAGGACTTATGGACATTGGTGTAGTACCACTAATGGGAGTAATTTTGTGTTCTTCCGACAGGTAACGCAGTAGTACCAGTAGTGCATGAGTTTTATGCATCCCTTAAGGATGATATGATTAAGAGAAAGCCTTTAGGAATAGTGGTGGTTAGAGGATGCGATGTTCGTATATCGCCTAAGGATATCTGTAAATATTACAATGTCAGTTATTATGAAAAAAATTATGTAAAGAAAGTGGACTTTAATTTATTCAAAAATGTGGATATGGAGGAAATCATTAGGTTTTTGAAAGAAGGGCGAGGTGTTTGGAACTATAGACCAAGCTATCATGTTTCAGGTAGCTAAAATATGGATCAATTTCTGTCTACACAAATTATACCTGCATTAAATGTCTCTAATGTTAATTCTTTGCGAGCTTTGCTACTATATGACATTTTTCAGCGTAAACAAATTTGTGTAGGCTCTTGGATTTTTGAAGAGATGAAATGGTGCACCCAAGGCCAAAAGAGTGGTCTCTTTTTCCCACAATTGGTAACAGCCTTATGTAAAAAGGTGGGTGTACCAATGAAAGAAAATGAACAATTCCTAAAGCCGACTCGGAGCATCATAAGGGATTCATTGTATAAACAATTTGTCGAGCTTCAGAGGAAACAAATCAAGGAGTGGAATCAAAGGAGAAAGGAAAATATGGATGTACCAACTTCATTAAAAAGAAATGAGAAGTCTAAATAGAGCCAAGGAAGCATTAAAGCCAAACTCGATGGAATGATCTACTTGGATGCAAGAAACTGGACCCGTTCTTTAAGAGTTTGCGCGAATTAATGGGTTACCAATTCTAATTATCCACAGAGTATGTTTGGGGAGAAGGAGATAATGAGAAAACTAATTCAAACAATGTGGAGCAAGATGGCTATGATACGAAAGATGAGTTTGAAGCTATGTTCCATCCTCAATATTCGACACCTAAAGGGCCAGTAATTTGGAGTCCAGCAAGGCAACAAGGTGGATGCTCTCACCAAACGTACTTCGGCAAAGGCAAAGCTCCCATGGATCCTCAATCCGACTCTGAGGATGATTGAAGCATTTAGGATTCATTTACTTTAAAGACTTGTAATTTATGGATTATTTTTAGCTTTTATTTCTTTTAAGACTTATATAATTTGTAGGAGTAGGATTACAATTTATTTTTGCATATATATACTTTACTTCTTTTGTAGGAATCCCACACTATGGAGGCACAAAAATTTTGAGCATTCATGCCAAAAGGAAGAAGGACAACCACCATGATAAGAGGAGGACCTTCACGATCAATCGGGTAACTTCTTTCCTTATTATTTATAGGGCTACACATTGAGGACAATGTGTTTTCTGAAGTGTGGGAGTAACATAGGAATTCTTGGCATATAGTTTTTATTTTTAACTTTATATTTTTCTTTTGATGTGTGCTTGAGCTTGTAGAAATACAAGTAATTGGTTAGGAGCATGTATAACAGGTTGATTGTGTTTATTGATAAATTTGGCATGATGATAAGGAATTTTTATTTTTTGAGCATGAAATTTTTTAGTTCTATAGGTTATGTTAAGTATAGATAGAAAGGTATTATTGATACCAAATGATATGCCTAAAATGAGGAAATGAGCACTCTAGTATATATGATAATAATTTTGAGATTGTACAACTAAATTAATATTTATGCATATTGAGGTGTTGAGGGATGACCTAAGGCATTGTTTGGATGCATCTAGAGCTAAAAAGTCGACCCCTATTTGGACTTTTCAATTAGTACCCATCTTTGCTATAAGCCTCTAAAGCCTCAAATGATGATTTGTGTATATTCACTTCTTTGGTCCTGTTTTGCATGAAAATAAACATATTACCATATGTATTAAGGGTAAGTAGACTCGTCATGGTGGAGGTTATAAAATAAAAATAGGAAAATCAATATAATGTATGAACTTTAGTTTAGCCAAAAAGAAAGAAATAGTGAAAAATCAAAAAGAAAAGGAAAATGAGTAGAAACAAAAGAAGAGAATCATGAGTAAGAGAACATGTGAAGAGTGACAAAATCATAAGTCACAAAAAAGAAGAAAAAATAGAATCTTACTTAAGAAACAAAAGAAAAAGAATACTCGTAGGCTAGCTAAAGGGATTACTTTATATTGAGATTTCCTAAAAAGGAGAGACAAGAAAGGTGAGAGAAGGGGAAATAAGGGGGTGAGATGGAATAAGACATAAAGGGGAAGAATAGGGAACAATACAATGTGCCAAACTATTTTCGTGTTTGTAACCCTTTTGTGCTTAACTGTTCTTTGAAATTCATACCTGTCCTATGCCTCAACACATTACAAGTTGAAAAGCCCTATGTGACCTAAACAACTCTATGCATAGATGTGGAAATTGCATAATCTCATTATAATTATCTGTATTGTACTAGGATAATTAAAATACTTATATTAGGCATTAATGGATTTATATCAATAAAATATTAATATTTGTATTTCTTGTAACCTACTGAACTTATATTGTTTGTACTTAAAAATGGTAAAATGGCTCACTCATCATGTTAGAATTATCAAAAAATACATAAAGCCTAGAGTAGCTGTTAAGAACCTAATCTTTGTATAATACAGTTTCAAGCTCATTTACTTTTCTCTCGTTATTTTCTTCTTTGATTGTTTTTGTTTTTCTTGTTTGCTTGAGGACAGGCAAAGACTTAAGTGTGGGGGAGTTTGATCTGGCGGTTTTATACCAAGTAGATTAAACTAGTTTTCACATTTGAAGAGCTTGAAATCAAGTATTTTCCCTTAGGTTTTTATGGATTTTAGTTTAGTTTTATCTTTCGAATAAATTGTGCTAAAAGGTTATTTTATTGCCTTTAAGGCCAAATGAGGCCTAAAGATTAGCTAACCTACTTCGTGAGTGCGCAGGAGACCATTAGCAGCTGAGAAAAGTGAAACTGATCAGTTCATCATGACATAGGGAGCTTTATATTGTAAAAAAGGGACCAACAATGAAGATGAAGGAGACTGCTTGCTTCATCGCGACATAGGACCTGGTGTGTCGCGACATTGACCACATAACGCAATTTTGGATCAAGTGAAGGGCATTTTGGTCTTTACAATGCAACTTAAACACGAAGGACGGTAGCTAACCTAAGGTTAAGGAAGATGACTAGCCAAGGCTATAAATAGGGCCTTTAACATTAGGTGTAAACACACCAATTCATTAGCTTTTAGTTTTACTTTGTATTTTTATTCAAAAATGAGATTGTAAAACTCGCATAAACATTCGAGGAATTTTTTGCTGACTGATTGCCAATACAAATCAAGTTTCTTTTTCATTTGAGTTATTCAATTATATGATTTTATAAATCATTGTTTCAATTATGATGAAAAAAACCATGAGGAACTAATTCCATTTTGGGGAATTAGGGAGTGGAAGTATGATTATTTAATTGTTGTTTAACAAGGATTTTATATTTCGGATCAGCTATTTGGGAAAGGAAGAACATCAAACAAACACTAGGCCTGACAACCCTAGAACATCATTTAGGTGGGAATGAACCCAAAATGGTATTGTCCATCCGTGAAAACCTTTAACCCAAACTGTTTTAGACTGTGACATCTAGCGATAAGTAGTCTCTATCGATTTGCTATGCTGACGGGAGATAGAGAGATCCAATCGAGGTAGTGACTAGTTGATTGAAGTAAAATCCTCAAAACCCAACAGTTGAAGAACTCATACTGAAGCTACCTAATATCCCCAAAGCTTTTTATCAAGTTTACATCTCAACTCTTTACCCTTTATTTTCTTTTTTATTTATGTTTTCTATAATCAAAACTTTTATCATCTTTTCATACTATAATTCCTAAAGTGATTACTAATTACTTTTATTCTTTGCAGGGATTTAAGTTACTATTGCCTCAGGTCTCCTTTGGGTATGATCCTCGGAATACTACCAAGTGTTTCGTTGTACACACTATATTTACAACCTGACCCGTATACTTACGTAAGCCTAAAACTTATACCAAACGGGAGTACGTTCGGAGGTGGTTACCTTACAAGATTAGGATGTTTGCAAATAAAGCACAAATACAAAGAAGAACACTTAAGTTAAATGAAAATAATGAAAGCTCACAAGTGTTTACAAGAAAAGATATGAAAGAATTAAGCTTTAAGGTTGTTTTGATTAATCTTTAGGCTTTGCACATTGCTCTTCTTGTTGCTAGACCTTTGGAAGATGGTACTTATGCCGCCTAATTGATTTTCAATCGTTGTAGTTGTTGGGAAAGTAAATGTAGCCGTTAGGGATGAAATACTAGCTCATTAACTATACTTGCAACAACGAGTATCGATACCTACTAAAAGGGTATCAATAATTTTTGTAATAAATACATATTTCAGTGACCGTTGGAGTAGGAATATCGATACCTGAGAGAAAGTATCGATACCTTTACAAAAGTCATTAGCGAGAAAATTTTGGGAAAATATATTTTGATCACTTCAGGAGTTTCAACAATAATCATAGCAAACTTTAATCATGTTTCCTCTATAATCATAGCAAATTTTGGGGAAATACAAATAGGTATTTTGAATCATTTTAAAATCCTCCTTCAACTACTATTGACTAAGTCAAATATACCACATACTCTCAATTATTTCAATTTATATGAATGAACAATTTCTCGATAATTTCAATATGCTTCTGGCATTCTAAATCCTTCAAGGATTTTAATATAAAATTTACTATATAGTGATTCACAAAAGGTTATAACAACAACCATAAGACACAAGAATGAACTGCCAGTTTCATAATATATCTAAAGGTTATTACATCCACCAAAAAACAATATTATACCTTTTCATAATCAATGTTAGGACTTAGCGAAAAACTTCATATTTTTATTCCACTTTTACAAAGCTACTTCATTTGTACCCTCATTGTCTTTATACATTTAGATATTTGGACTATTGGTCCAAAAACTCCACGAATTTAATTGTACTTGAGTTGTGTCTTTCTATTTTGATCAATCTATTCCATATCTATATTTCTCAATAGATTTATTCAAGATCTTTCTTTTATTTCATTATTTCAAAATTAATATTGCATGCAAAGCCATTGTCGGCTACTTTTATTATTGGTTCGACATTTTCTCAAATTGGCATAACTTATCGAGATTTCTTTATTTTCACTACTTTAATCTTCAATTTTAGGTAACTAAATCTTTTCAGAAGTTTACTTATTAGTTATTTCTTGTGTCTCTTCTAGAGAACCCATCTTCATTATATGACAATCTAGATTTTTCCTTTATGAGAATTTTCATATTTGGAACTTGTAATGAGTTATCATTGTTGAACTTTTGGTTCAAATTGCTCTCTCCCTAACTCATTACAAGTTATTATTTCTCTCCCCCTAATGTTGGGAAAACTATCGAATCAAAATAGTAATCACAAATCATATTATAATTAAATCTCCATTACATTTAAAACATATAATATTATAATTGAATCTCCAATACATTTAAATCATATTATAATTGAATCTCTAATACATTCCCAACTTTCTTTGAGGATTCACTCATCTTTGTGCATTGTGGTAGAGCAATTGGGATATATACACACATACAAAAATTCAAAGATGAGAAATATTTAGCTCTTGACCAAAAATCAATTGTAATGTGGAGTATTTAAAAGTTATTAGTATGATGTGTACAACACATAAATCAACATAATCCCATGTTGAAAGAGAAAGTTTAGTTCTCATAAGTAATGGTTTAAACATTAATCAAAGACGTTCAATCAATAATTTCTCTAAACCATTATGTGCATAAATAACAAAGTTTTTCAAACTCAGTCAATAAAAGACTGAGATATAAACTCAACAGTACTAGCAAGATGAATTGTCTTAATTGCATGATCTAAAATTAATTATTTAAACAAGCAATCTTGCAAACGACAGGTTGCAAGTTGATAACACATACATGATTTATTTTGTGGATGCATTTACCAAAATCATATAATATTAAAACCATCCACATGGTGGATGAATGACCCCATATTCATTTCAGAAATGCAAGACATTAAATCTGAACTTTAGCTAGTGAGTTTCTAACAATCAAATTTCATTGAGAACAATCAACAAATGAGAATCCTTTAAATCAAAGAATCTTCTAGTTAATGAATGTCCATATGACTTCTCAATTAATTTTCGCATCATGTATGATCCAGGATGGTCTAACTGGTCACGCCAAATAATAAATGCATTTGTATTAGTAAACTTCTAGTTTACTTTACCACGCATTTCAATTGTACTAAATTGTAACAAATTGATAATTTTACTATCATTCCTTTTACTTTGTATCCACATATAAGTACTATTATGACATTTACTATTGAAAATGTCTAAATCAATGTGAAGCATATAATACCACTAAGTCAATAAATATAATTTCAAAATAAGTATATGCAATATTTGCTTCAAGGAATATGCCAAAAGTCTTCAAATGCAGGGCATTTGGTCTAGTGGTATGATTCTTGCTTCGAGTGCGAGAGGTTATGGGTTTGATTGAAAATACTTCTAAAACCCTTTTAACAAGAGCTTTGCATAATCAGCTAACTACCAAGAACAATTGTCTTGGTCATGTATAGAAACAAGCTTATATTAAATATATCAATAAAAGTAACATCTCAAATATAAAAATATGACATAATGAAAAACTAGCAATTTTTCATAACCATCATCATAAACATGCATGAAATTTAGTTCAAAATCCAACCATTCAAGTTCATAGAACTTTTTATTTACAATTGCTCATGTCTTTTCTCTAAATAATTAACAAATGAAATAATATAAAATTGTTAGACAAAACACATTAGCGAACAAACATAAATATAAAATATTTATAAAAAATATGATATTTGAACAAAACAATATAAATAAATATTTATGTTTATGTAAAACACCAGATTTAAGCAAAACAAATTAAATAAATATTTATATTTATTTAAAATATCATATCTGAAAACAATTTAAATAAACAAGATCTGAAAAATTAGAAATCTAATGAGGATTGAGTTTTACTAGAAGCTGAGGCCTGTTTTCACGGTTTCCTTAAGATAGATTTGATCGCTCCTTTGGTACTTGGAGAAACGTTAGTCGTCTGTCTCCTAGGATACAACAACAAAATAATCGTGGTAGTAGCACCTCTGCAATGATCAACGAACAAGTTTTGCCTTCTTCTATCACTGAAAGGTTTGAAAAATTGGAGAGAAGAAGAAAAGAATTTCGAAAGTGAAAATAAACTCGTTGTGTGTTGTAATGTAAAGAATTCTACAAAATTCTGCAAAATTCTTTTGGCTTTTATAGGGGCATTCAATATGGAGGAATTTTGTAAATTTTCGTGATTAATGATACAAATTTGCATTAAAAGAACCTTTAATCAATTTGAATAAAATAAAATCAAATCGAGATAATTGTCTTTTTAAAAGAGATTCTAGATAAGATTTACTGAGGAAAAATAAAAATAATTATTTATTGGGCTAAAATATCCACAAGACCTTTTTGGGCCCGACCGGTCCAAACATTTTGCATCCCTACATCGTGCGGGTGCAGCCCCAACCCCGATGGATTTGATCTGCACCCCCTGCGTGCGAGGCAAGGTTTCAAGCTTATTCATTCAATAATCCCCAAGTGGTTTCTTATATATATACATATCCCACACTTGGTATCTAACCAATATGGGATCTAAGCTTTTCTTTTCCTCAACATTATTCACAAGTGGCTTACTTTGAGCATCAATTTCTCATTTATCACTCAACTATTTTGAGCATATGATATACCGTTGTAAAGGTCTCATGGAGTAGAATATAAAACCATAACTTTATGATTCAACTCTCTCCACCTTTACTAATCGAGAATATGCTTCAAAGTTTTCAAAAATATCGTTTTTTCCAACAATCTCCAACATGAATGAAAATTGATAGTTTTAAAGATAACATTGACTCGATGTGGTGATAGAATCTATGATCGATAGTTGCATAGGATAGGTAGCCATCCCCCTTTGAACCTTCCCTTGTGAAGTATATTTACTTTACTAGCTAACCAATAGACACGATGTCCTTGAACTGTTTTGCCGCTTGTGTAAACGATGATATACCTCACACAACTACCTCTCTGGCAAGGTTTTTAGTTTTTATGGGTATGTTCATATGGCCGTGAGCATCTTCCTGGTTTTGTAAGAGTTTCAGAGAACTACGACCTTTAACAATTCTTTGAACTAAATCAAATCTGATTAACCATAAAATTCATTGGTTTGTTAACATAAATTTGCATACTAGATATGTTTTAATCAAATATATTATTTAATTATAAAACTTACTATAGCAAAATAAATAAATCAGTTAATATGCAGTTTCATGAACAATGAGATGCTTAAAACAATATGTAACCCATGAAATCGAAACTTAAAAAAGAAGATCATCCCAAATATATAAACCATATATCAAGTCGATTTAATATTTAAAGATGTACATTTTTCGTTCTGCATTGAGTCTTGACGATAAGAAGTAAGCAAATTAAACTTCTAGTAATAGACTTTGAATCAAATCAAAATTTATTAATAGAAAACTTTTGAGAGTGGATCTTATTTTCCAAGTGTACAACAGGTACATAACCAATGACTTTTCATACATAGGTTGTCTCTCTTCTTAAAGAGTTCTTGGAAATTCTTGTTCTTTTCTTACTTTATTCATTTTTCTATTTTTGGTGGTGAGAAAATTTATTACGACCATCCCCCATGACTATTATAGTTGAATTTACTACATCCATGTCAAGGATTATGCCTTTTGAATTTATCACATATTGTTACATTCTCTTCAGGGAATGGTTAGGTTTCGTGATTAAAAACTTTTGTTCAACCATAAGTACTTTTTTTCATCATATTGCTATTGTAGGAGCACATTCGAATAATGAAAAGTTGAATAAGTTCTCTCTTGCAATGTTCTCATCAGTAATATTTTTTCATGTAATTTTAATTGAGAACTTATTTTGAATAATGTAGAGTTATACTCACAGTTTTTTAAAACTTTCAACTGTATCCAATCATAACGAGCTTTAGATAGAATTACCATATTCTATTTCTTATATTTTTCTTCCACAATTTAAGTAGATCTTTCACAGTAAAATATTTTTCTTTCAACCTCTTAATGGGGATGATAACAAAATAAGATCATAAAGATAGCCACAATCAATTTAATTTATAACAAGAGTAATATAAATCAATAACCAAATAATCTTTTGATTCATATGAAATATAATATTTTCCTCATTCACAATCTCAATATGAGATCCATTATAAATTTATTTTAAAACCAATGGATTAACCATCACAAGATATTAATATATTAACTCTTTTGGAGTTTTCAACTAATTTTGTACTACCAAAATTATAATAATATTGGTTTGTTTTAGCACCAAATAAGATAAATACTTTCTATCTGTAATGATAGAATTCATTACTACATTCTCATATCCTTCATCAAAGTATATTAACAAAAATAAAATATTTGGGCATACGGTGGCCAATAATCGTTCATATCACATTAATAACATAAGTTATCTTTATTCTTTGAAAAGTTATCTTGAGAACTCTCATTGTTCTCTTATTTATTATTATGTTTCCACTTTTGGTGGTCCATGATTATATCTTTTATTTTCTTTATGTTTGCATTCATTTCGGGGAATGCAATAGATTTACTAAGACAAACTTTATAAACATCCTAGTAGATTCTTTACTTTATAATCACCATCGTAAACGTGTGTGGATTTCAAATCAAAATCTACCTACTCATGTTGCCATGATTAATCTCCAATTATAATAAACATGATATAATAAATGAATCATAGAAAATATACTTGAAGATCTTTGACATCATCATTATCACCATGGCTATTATCATGAGCACTATTACAAGTAGTAAAACAACTTTGTTTTCGTAATAACCTTTATAATCTAATAGTAAAAATCATTTAATAATCAATCAAAATTTTCGTGTACGATGCTTGAAAGTTATCCGATACACATTGTACCAAATTTCAATACCACATATGTTATAAAATCTTATGATGCTCTAATAAATTATTTGTACTTTATAATTCAATCTAAAAGGTATAATCCAATCATTCAACAATAACAAATTAACGAGTCAATTAAATCCTACTGAACTTCTTTTTTCCCCTTTAATCAAAGCCAATTGATTAGTAATACTCTCTCTCACAATTTTAATCAGATTTCAAGTATATTATAATTTAATCAAAAAAATTGTAATCATCCAAATATCATGCATTCTTATAATTTAATAAAAGAATCTTAGTTTAAAAGAAACCTTAAAGTAACAATATTTTTTCATAAAATAATTTACCAAAAATCAATCAACAAAAGAGAAAAACTTACCATGTAAGGATTATATAAATTTCTTAGCATAAAAGGGCATAAAAATTTAGAGATTTATGTGTACATAAGTGGTTAAAGGTTCTAATGATTACCCATAATGCGTAGGCCCAACTGAAATAATTGCAATTTTAGGAGGCAATCGACAACAGCAAATTTTGAGATATTTTTGTAACTTATGGAAAAAAACAATTAACAGAGAATCGTTCTGATAACGTATTATAAAATAAAAGGGCATAGAGTAAAAACAATTAGATTAGTCTTCGAAATTACATGTGTTGCATATGAATATATGCATTTATATTTTTATTATTTTTGTACAATATTAAAAAAATATGTAAGTATAATATTTAAAAGATTAATATAGTGTAGATTTATACTTTTGATTTTTTTTATCACTATCGGTATCATCGTTGATCAACATTGGATTTTTTATGCAGTTAATTGTTTTGGAGCTACAAATTACTTAATCAGTAGTAACAAATCAAAGATTTATATAAAATTATAATTATAATACTATTAAAAAATAGTATAAAGAAAAATTAAAATTAATAAGAACAAACAATTATAAAGTGAAGGTTACATATTAAACAATGATAGAGAATAGTGACTAATAATGAGTTTAAAAAAAATTTAGTGTTATAAAATAAGAAAATAGGAGAGCAAAAGAGAGAGCGTATTTTATTGATCAATAGAAGTAATTTACAATGCTTCTCCAAAGTCTATATTTATTGACATAAAAAGTATAAATAAAATAGAACTCTTATTCTGATAACTATTAGAATTTAAAGTTCATCAAAACTTGTCTTCATCTTGATTGACATTCACTTAACAAAATATTCATAACATTTAGTATAATATATATAATAAATTAAATATTATCATTGAATAATACTTCATTAAGTATATTAATGGTGGTTTTATAATCGAAGGAGGGGCGGTTTGAATTATAGTTTCAGTTGCAGAAATTTTCAACTCAACTATGTCAGGGGTTTGAACTTGTTGCATAGTTTGCAGTGAGGAAGTAGCCGATTTTGAGAAAATAAAAGTGTTTTGAAATAATTATAAATCAAAAGTGAAAAAAATCATGTATTATTATCTAATTGATTAATGTGTCATGTCAATAATTCGTTATTGGAAAATGTCAAATTTTAACGAAAGTTATTAGTTTGAGTAATTATCTTATGTGAATAAATTATAATAGGATGGTCCTAAAATATATAATTTTTAGGTACCAATCATAAAATGTCACATCATCAACTTTTAAAAATGTAAAAGTCTTATTATATGTACAGACCAATTTTTATCCGGCCCAACAAAAAAGAAAAAATAATAATAACATTTAAAATTAAAGATTTTTAATTATTAAATGTCCAAATTACAAAAGACCCAAAAATCATTTAAACCCAAACCAAATATGACCCCAAAGGACCAAAGTTTTACAACCAAGTGAAACCCTAATGCCCTAACTTTTGTGCGGTCGTCGCTCCCCTTCAACTCGTGGCCACGTCAGCTACCACGTCTGCCATGAGGTTTCTGGCTCCTCATCTGCCCCTTGCACCGAAATGGCAAGAGCACCCCTTTCAACGCCGTTGACCCGACGAAACCTCTGCCACTAGCACAAAAATGGATCTGCAAAAAAGGAAGAACAAGAACAATAGCAGAGCAAGCAAAATAATAATAGATTTGTATATATTTTGGCTATAAAAGCCATTACTGATATATGTAATAGGGGAAAAAACACAAAAAAAAAAACAACCCCAAAATCAGATTCGAAATACAAGAAATCCAAGTTCGTTTGTGCAAGGTATAGACATATTTATTTATTATTTTTTTCGAAAACAAATTTATATAATATATATATTTCTTGTTCTATCTTATATTTTTTTCTTCCTTTTCTATATTTCGAAAATAAGATAAAAACCAAACAAGAAAAAACACAAAAAAATAGAGTTAAAACTCTAAATAAAAAAATATATTTCGAAATAAACAAAAAAAAATTTGAAACCTTTTCTAAGTTCAGGGGCTAGATTTTGATAGATCTAGCCCTGATCTATGTTTTGGAAGCAAAAGTAAAAAAAATTACCTCGGCAGCGGACAATGGCAGCGGACGACGATGGTGACGGCTACGGAAGATGATCGGCCATGGGGGAGGGGTGAAGTGAGTTGAAAGAAAAAGAGAGGTTTGGTGTTTTTTTTTTGAAGAAAATGAAGAAGAAATGATTTTTTTGGTGACACCCAAAACGACGTAGTTTTGGGGATTGAAGTTTGACCTTCAAAACGACGTCGTTTTGAGTCTTAACCCATGAGTGTTTTTTGGAAAAGGGGTAAATTGCCCCTTAGTTCTTCTGCATTTTTTATTTATTTTAATTTAATCCTTTTACGCTATTTTTAATTTATTATAATTTTACCCAATAATTTAAAGATTTTTACAATCTAGTCCTTGATTCAAAAATAGTCTTAGGCTGCCACGTGTCAAAATTTTTGGGTTTATTGCCTACGAAACCCTTTTTATTTTAAAATTATATTTTAACCTCTAAACTTTTCAAAAATTCGAATTTAACCCTCGAACTTTCTAAAAATATCATTCTTGCTCCTGAACTTTCTAAAAATTTCATTTTGACTCTTAAACTTTTAAAATTGCATTTTGACCCTAAACTTTCAAACTTTCCAAAATTTTGGTTTTGACTCGTTTTTCCTTATTTTTATGCTAAAACTTTCTTTTTAGTTTTAATTAATCCTTTATTTTTATTTCTTCTAAAATTAACCCCCTAAACTTTATTTTGTTTCAAAATTGACCCTTCCTTTTACCCGATTTTTAAATTAATCCTTCCCTCTAAAGTAAATGATTTCAAAAATAAGGAAATGTTCATTACTCAAGGAATTTGATGAAATCGTGTCCTAACTCACGGGATGTGATTTTGTTTGCGAACTTTTGTGACCAACACCACATTTTAAAATAAAAAAAACATGCTTTTTTAGTAAAACGAAGAATATTCTTCATTCTCGAGTATCCAAAAGGTCATGTTCCTAACTTACGGGGCATGACTTGATTTTCAATTTTCTCGAGAAAAATATTTTTTATCTATGAAATTTAATTTTCAAATAACACCTAACGATTTCTATTCTTAAATAATTTTATGTTCAAATATATCTTAAAACTTTCTTGACCGTTCGATAAATGGTTTTTTTTTATTTTTTTCGAGGACTCGAAATATCGTATGCTAGCTTACGGGGTATGGTTTTTCTCTATGAACTCAGAATAAAAGATCGTTTTTTTCGTGAGATTCCAATTTTCAAAAAAAATAATCAAATTGTTTCTGTTTATTAATTCAAGGATCGTGCTTCAAATTTTCCTCGAGTTTTCAAAATTTCAACAATCAAGACCATAAATAATCGACTAAATACCACTTTTGAGTGTGTAAGGGTGCTAATCCTTCCTTACACGTAACCGACTCCCGAATCTATTTTCTGGATTTTGAAGACCAAGTTGTCTTTATAAAAAAAATTCAAACGTTTTAGGTGGTCCAATCACACCGAATTAAAAAGATTGGTGGCGACTCTACTTTTTGTATTTTAAAATAAAATTTGGGACCTTTTTTCAAAAAATAGTTTAAACAGCTTGGCGACTCCACTGGGGACTTTAAAAATAAAAAGAGAGTCAAGCCAAAAGTCGATTAATTTTGGGTCTTTTTGTTAAAATTTTTAAACACTCGGTTTAATTTAATATGTGATCATTTACATTTTTGTGTGATGTCATGATAATATTGTGTTGATATTGCTAGTATAGGCTTACATTCATGTGCATCTATTACTACACCCCTTTAAGTGAAAGTGAGAAGCTACTCCTTCGTGAGGTTTTCACCTCCGTGTAGGATAGTGAATTTCTTTCGGGATTACATCCGTACCTATGTTTTCGTGAAGTCTTCACTTCCGTGCAAACATATGGGAAATGTGCCCCCTAAACCGAACTCGTTCGTATGAGCCTGTAATGGGTGAGGATCGAGGAATCTGATGGTTTAGGTACCTTTGCTCTATAACTTAAACCACATATAGTGAGCCCTAAGTGCTTGCCTTAAAATAAAGCTACACCAAACTTTTAGTAGCTTCCCAAATGCATAGATTCCTTGTTTTATATCTGTATTTTGTTATCATACTGACTTGTTTCCTCTGCTTTTGCTTTTTGCTTTTTTTCCTGCATTACATCTTTATATAAGGAAGTGTATTGATTTAAGCTCAATTACTAAATAGAAAAATGGTCATGAGAAAACAAGTTTCTTGATAAGGTAGAAGACAATATGGTCGTGCATATATGGTCAAAGGAAGGACGAAAAAGAGAAACCGATGGTTTGCCAGACAAGTAATACAGAGACAAAGATCACACAACGAACCAAACTTTGATCCAAGTACAAGAAGTAACTAATCACTTGCAGGTTTTAACCACTCAAGTTGACATTTCGGACTTAAAATCGGAGTCGAACCAGAGCGAAATTAGATAATCAGTGGCTTTTAAACACTAAGGCACGACCATATAGGCATCTGCCTTATGTAAAGAAATTTGTTTTCTAGTAAAGTTGTTCTAGTAGAATTGAATTATGAGTCAATACCTTTCTTATGCATACATGCATTCATAAGCATTACATTTTATTAACATGCATTTAATTCCATGAATGAGCCCTAAGAGCCTACCTTAAGTAGAACTATGCCAAACCTTAAGTGGTTACCCGAATAAGGTAAGAGATACAGTAATATTCTTGTTTCTTTGCTTCTAATTGCAATTTATTTTCAAGTTTTATGCATGTTTTAATCATATTGGCTTGTTTAGTTTGAATCTATTTGCATTGCATTTTCATCTAAAAAAGGGTGCTGATTCGTGTTCGATTACTAAATAGAGAACTGGTCATAAGAAAATGGGTTCGTTGATAAGGTAGAAGTCAACGTGGCCGTGCGTATGTGGTCAAAGAAAAACAACAACAAAAAGGTGATGGCCTATCAAAGGGGAACATATCAGAGTTTTGGGATTACACCCAAATAAACGTAACTCATAACAGTTTGCAAGAGCTAAAAGAAATATGTATAACGAAACGAGGCAGATGTTTTATTTCAAATATGGTGATCTGCCTTACCTACTCAAGGTTAAAGTAGATACGCACCTTTTTCGAGCCCTAACCCTGCATTGGGATCCAGCTTAGTTGCTTCACTTTCAGAATCATGGACATACAGAGAAGAATATGTTACGTCACTCCATTCCCGAGGATTCAAAATAATAAGGCCTACTCTAGATGAGCAAGCATTAGGTTGCAGCCCTGATCAAGGAAAAAGGGGATAACAAGTGCATTGCTTTGAAAAACCTACAATAACCACGTATGAGTTAGACATCTTCCCTAAAGTGTTGGGGCACGTGAAGGATGCGATTGCAGATTTGTTTGACCGACTTGACAAGAGAATCACTCATGTTCTAGCAATCTTAGCCATTAAATGCCTGTCGAAGAGAGGGAAAAAGAAGGTTTATGGGTGCACAAATTTTGCTAGTTTGGTTTCGTAGCCATTTTTTAAAAGTGGAAAAGGTCTCTTATCGAGTATTCTCTGATGACTACTCTCCGTTAAAGGAATTTATGACTATCCAAAGACGAGAAGATATCGCTGGAGAAAATTGGAAATAAAGGAGGAATGATTCCAATGCTCTTAGGGGTAGGTCTGAGATAGGGACCATGTCGCAAGTAAGGATTTGACCCAAGTGCGAGATGCGACTAATCACTTGCTGGCCTTAGCCATTTAAGACCGACATTTTGAACTTGAAATCGGAGTCAAACCAGAGCAAAATTAGCTTAGAAGTTTAAGGCTTTGAGCATTAAGGCACGACCATATAGGTATCTACCATATGTAAAGAAATTTGTTTTCTAGTAAAGTTATTCTAATGGAATTGAACCAAGAATCAACGCCTTTTTGCATGCATTTTACCATCGTTAGTATTGCGCTTCATGCATTAAATTTCAAAAAAATCCCACATACCTAAAACAATCGTGTCAGAGAAGGTGTTAACAACTCTAAATAAAATAAATCAAGATAATTTGGGAATGTTGAAAAAATTTGAGCAAAAGTCATACAGAGAGTGGAACCCATCGAGAGGTCGTCCCTACGCCCTTAGAAGTGTTTTGGAAAACTAGACTATGGAGGAGCTTCCTGTAGTTTTTAGGACTTTTCCAGAGAAATATTCAAAACACACTTATCACTCTAAGTCCGAGAGTAATAGAGATCCTTTTATAAAGGGCACATGACCACTGTCTTTTATTTCAATAATAACTTTTATCCAATTTGGAAAACATCTTACAATTCTTCTCATTCGATCATACCACAATTATCCATTCTTTGATTCAATCATTTTTTGGATCCCCTTTTGCCTCTATGTTGTGTCCCTTAATATCAGACATATGAGCGACGTTTCTGTTAACTTGGAGCCTCATTTTGAGAAAGACATGTGTCTAGAAAAACCTCAAGACTTTGAAAATAATCAAGAATGTAACTTGTCTCCCGATCTGCTACAGATGGTTGAGCAAGACAGAAAACAAATATCACTCGAAGAGTTGTGATTTTAAGTGAGAATTGAGGCATGTATCTTTGCAGAAACAAGACAAGCTGCTCTGAGAATTGAAAGGTCTTTCCATGGTCCTATCAAAGCATGTTGGGTTTAAAGAACTGACGTCATGACACGCAGGCTCCCATAAAGGAGGAATACAATCCAATTCAACAGAAACTTCTAAGAATGAGGCTTGATGTGCTATTAAAAAGGAGACCCGAAAAAAAAAGGTAAAGAAAAAGTCAAGATGAAAACCCGCAAAGGGCATTTTGAAACCTAGAGAAAGAAAAAAAAGGTCAAGATGAAAACCCGCAAAGGACATTTTGAAAATTTGTGTATCTCTTTCACCTCTTCACGTCAGGGCCTTTTTCTATGTGGGGTATGGACGTCATTGAGCAAATTTTGCCAAAAGCTTTCAATGAGAATCGATTCATTACTTCACCGAATGGGTAGGAGCTGCCTCCTATGCCAATCGACAGTTAAGCAAATTCTTGAAAAAATGATATTATATGTCGATATGGAATGCCAGAAAGGATCATATCCAACAACGACTTGATTTTGAACAACAGCACGATAGCGAAAGTCTGCAACCAATTCAAGAACAAATATCACAACTCAACATCACATCGTCAAAAAGTGAATGGGACAGTGGAGGCAACTAATAAGAACATCAAAAGATTGATTGGAAAACAGTAGGGACCTACAAAGGCTTGGCATGAGAAGTCAGCATTTGCTCTCTACGATTATTTGAATGTCCATTAGGACCTCCACCAAGGCAACACCTCTTTTATTGGTGTAAAAATAGAGGCAGATTTACCCTTTTGAAGTCAAATTTTCTTCCATCCGAATTTCGGTAGAAGCGAATTTGGATAAAGCAGAACGAAGCCAATCAAGATTTGATTAGTTGAACATTGATTGAGGAAAAAAGGTTAAAAGCTATGGTCTGATGTACCAAGAGCGAATGATAAGGGCATATGACAAAGAAGGATCCGCTCTAGAGAATTCCACAAGGGAGCTCTAGTTATGAAAAGGATCTTGCCTACAAAAGACCTCCGAGGAAAATGGATGTCGAATTGGGAAGGGCCCTATAAGGTGAAGAAAGCCTTTTCTAGAGGAGATTTGACTTTGACCAAGATAGAAGGCAAAGACACACCCAACCCCATAAACTCGGGTTCGGTGAGGAAGAAATTTCACCAAAAAAAAAGGGGACAGAAAGAAAAGAAGAAAAAAGAAAAGAGAAGAAAAAGAAAAAAGAGAGGTTAAGGTGAAAACCCGTAAAGGGCATCTCGAAACCTAAGGAGATTTGAGTTGAAAACCTGAAAGGGCTTCTCAAATTTGAATAAAAGAAAGGGGCATGAAACAGTCTTCTTTCTCAAAGTAACAAGGTGGAGAAATTTTACACCTTGAGGCATCGATGAACTGCTCCAGGTTTCATGGACCCATATCAAGCTCAGAATAGTCCTCATCAAGTTTGCTGAGCGAAGCTTATATTTTGATATGTGGGGCACCTAACTTAATTCTTTGCTCATATAATGTTTGGCAACTTTTGACCAATGTTTGTCATTTTTAATCTTTTCATTCATACGAGCTTTGCCTCCAATAAAATTCAATTTTATCCACCTTACAACCTTGTTCAAGCACGTTTGCATTGAAATAACAGTTAGTGGACTAATGATTTTTAATCTTTTCATTCACGCGAGCTTTACCTCCAATAAAATATAATTTTATCCACCTTACAACCCTGTTCAAGCATTTTTGCATTGAAATGACAGTTAGTGGTCTAACGATATAAGGAATAAAAGGATTTCTACGTATCATTCTAGAAAATTGCTAAATAGTATAGGGACCTGAAACAAGACCACTAGTTGGAAATAACCAAACCCGAGGGTTAGAAGGTTTTTAAAACAAATAGTTCAAATTACGACTACCTCCTTAGGTTTCATGTCAAAGATACCATACCAAAAGGAGAACATGATAACACATCAATGGTAGGACTTAGACAAACGACAAACAATGTCGACCTAAGGACTAAAAATAAAATCATTCTTAGAGATGAAATTTTTGCATTCATCATTCATACCCATCTGGTTAGGAGCATTTGACTCATTCTAATTATGGCATCCTAATAATCTGGCCTACATAGAGGTCCATAAAAGCATATTCTACAAGTTTGAAGGGAAAGATTGAAGCCGCAACGGCAAATCTGATACCCTAAAGATATGAAAGGAAAGGTTGAAGCCGCAACGGTGAACCTTGTACCTTAGATATGTGATGGGAAAGATTGAAGCCACAACAGTGAACCTTATACCTTAGAAATGCGAAGGGAAAGATTGAGGCCGCAACGGTAAATCTTGTAGCCTAAAGATGTGAAAGAAAAGGTTGAGACCGCAACGACGAATCTTGAACCCTAAAGACGTGAAGGGAAAGGTCGAGGCTACAACAGCAAACCTTATACCCTAGAGATGTGAAGGGAAAGATTGAGGTCGCGATGGTGAATCTTATACCATAAAGATGAAGCAGATTGAAGCCGCAAAGGCGAATCTCAAAAAGGCTAGATTAAAGTTGCAAAGGTGAATCTTATACCCTGAAGTTGAAGAGGAGCAGATTGAAGCCCCAACGGTGAATCTTCTACCTCAAAATTATAGTGGATCAGATCAAAGCTGCAGTAGCAAGTTTTTATCTCTCTGAAGTTACAATGGAGCAAAACAAAGCTACCATCCAATCTCTTACCCCGATCATGGGGTAGATTGAAGCATCCAATCTTTTACCCTAATCAGAGGGCAGATTGAAGACATCATCCAATCTTTTACCCCGATCATGAGGCAGATTGAAGACATCATTCAATCTCTTACCCCGATCATGGGGCAGATTGAAGCATCCAATCTTTTACTCTAATCAAAGGGAAAATTAAAGATAACATCCAATCTCTTACCCCGATCATGGGGCGGATTGAAGACCTCATCCAATCTCTTACCACGATCATGGGGCAAATTGAAGCTACCATCTTACAAAAGTGAATCTCAATCTCCTTGAAGTTGTAGTGGAATGGAGTGAAGCTTCAACACCAAAATCTTACATCCCTGAAGTGTCAATGAATTGAATCAAAGGCTACAACAGCGAATCTCAATCTCCCTAATGTTGCAGTGGAATGGAGTGAAGCTATAGTAGCAAATTTCATTTCTTTGAAGTTGCCTTGGGGCAGGATTAAGTCACGACGCTAAATCTTATCTTCCTAAAGTTGTAGCAAAGCGGATACAATAAAGTTGAGTAACCAACAAAGCAAAAGAGCAGGCTATTAAAGAAGGAAAGAACTAAAGAAGTCAAGATTCAACAAGGCCGGATAAAATTGGTCTTCCTTGAAGTCATTGCGCCATTCTCGTTACACGACAATGAGCAAAGAGGGGCAGTTGTAGAGACCAATTTTTATTCGACCCAACAAAAAAGAAAAAAATAATAATAACATTTAAAATTAAAGATTTCTTTAATTATTAAATGTCCAAATTACAAAAGACCCAAAAATCACTTAAACCCAAACCAAACATGGCCCAAAAGGCCTAAAGTTTTACAACCAAGTGAAACCCTAATGCCTTAACTTTTGTGCTGCCGCCACTCACCCCTTCAACTCGTGGCCACCTTAGCTACCATGTCAGCCACGAGGTTTTTGGCTCCTCATTTGCCCCTTGCACTAAAATGGCAAGGGCACTCCTTTCAACACCGTTGACCCCAATCTTATAATTTTTTTCTTTCTTTTTTATATTTCGAAAATAAGATAAACAAGAAAAACACAAAAAATAGAGTTAAAACTCTAAATAAAAAATAGATTTCAAAATAAACCAAAAAAAATCATTTTTTGTGAAACCTTTTCGAAGTTTAGGGGCTAGATTTTGATAGATCTAACCTCAATCTATGTTTTGGAAGTAAAAGTAAAAAATACCTTGGCAACAGTGGACGACGACGGTCGACGATGGTGACGGGAACGAAAGATGATCAACCATGGGGGAGGGGTGAAGTGAGTTGAGAGAAAAAGAGAGGTTTGGTGTTTTTTTTTGAAGAAAATGAAGAAGAAATTATTTTTTGGTGGCTTTTGTAACTTAAATAGACACCCAAAATGACATAGTTTTGGGGTTTGAAGTTTGACCCTCAAAACGACGCCGTTTTGAGTCTTAACCCATGAGTTTTTTCGAAAAGGGGTAAATTACCCCTTTAATTCTTTCTCATTTTTTATTTGTTTCAATTTAATCCTTTTGCACTATTTTTAATTTATTTCGATTTTACCCAATAATTTTAAGATTTTTACAATCTAGTCCTTGATTCAAAAATAGTCCTGGGCTGCCACGTGTCAAAATTTTTGGGTTTATTGCCTACGAAACCCTTATTTTATTTTAAAATTATGTTTTAACCCCTAAACTTTCCAAAAATTCAAATTTAACCCTCAAACTTTTTAAAAATTTCATTCTAGCCCTTAACTTTCTAAAAATTGCATTTTAACCCTTAAACTTTCTAAAAATTACTTTTTAACCCCTAAACTTTTTGAAAATTACATTTTAACCCCTAAACTTTCCAAAATTTTGGTTTTGACCCATTTTTCCTTATTTTTACATTTTTACCCTAAAAATTTCATTTCTATTTTAATTAATCCTTTATTTTTATTTCTTCTAAAATTAACCCCCTAAACTTTATTTTGTTTCAAAATTAACCCTTCCTTTTACCCTATTTTTAAATTAATCCTTTCCTCTAAATGAATTCAAAAATAAGGAAATATTCGTTACTCAAGGAATTTGATGAAATTGTGTCCCAACTCACGGGATGTGATTTTGTTTGCGAACTTTTGTGACCGAACACCACATTTTAAAATAAAAAACATATACTTTTTTAGTAAACTGAAAAATATTCTTCATTCTCTAGTGTCCAAAAGGTCATGTTCCTAACTTACAGGGTATGATTTGATTTTCAATTTTCTCGAGAAAAATATTTTTTATCTGCGAAATTTAATTTTCAAATAACACCTAACATACAATTTCTATTCTTAAACAATTTTATGTTCAAATATATCTTAAAACTTTCTTGGCCGTTCGATAAATGGTTTTTTTTATTTTTTTGAGGACTCGAAATACCATACGCTAACTTACGGGGTATGGTTTTTCTCAATGAACTCGGAATAAAAGATCATTTTTTTCATGAGATTTCAATTTTCAAAAAAAGCATCAAATTATTTTAGTTTATTAATTCAAGGATCGTGCTTCAAATTTTCCTCTAGTTTTCAAATTTTCAATAATCAAGACCATAAATAATCGACTAGATACCAATTTTAGGCGTGTAAGGGTGCTAATCCTTCCTTACATGTAACCGACTCCAGAACTTATTTCTGGATTTTGAAGACCAAATTGTCTTTCTAAAACAAATTCAAATGTTTTAGGTGGTCCAATCACACCGAATTAAAAAGATTGGTGGCGACTCTACTTTTTGTATTTTAAAATAAAATTCAGGATCCTTTTTCAAAAAATGGTTTCAACATTATACATTCTGATGTGATTTCCTAAATTCAAGTCGAACCTCAAAAATATGCCAATGAGATCGAACTTGAAGTTTGGAAACTTGCTCGAAATAGGGTAGGATCATCTTGGAAATATTCAAATGATGAAAATCCTGACTCGTAGTAGTTGTAGTTAAATAACCTTAGCTATATTAAAATGAAGACTTGTTTAACTCGTAAGCTTACTGGAACCTCGGAATAAGGTAGTTGCCACACTCCGAGAAGGTGAATGGAGTGATAAGACAATGAACACCACAAACATAGAAAGTTTGATAAGTTCGATTAAGAACCAGAGAGATAATTCTCACAAAGTTTAGTTTTATATTAAAGATGATGTAACCTCAACAATGTCCTTTTACAAGCTATATATAAATTTCCTAATATCACTATTCAAATTCGACACATAGATGTTCACACACTAAGTATTAAATTCAGTTCTTGAATCTTGGTGGATGCATGCATAAGCCGAATGGTCATGTTCCCTCCTTCATGATTGTGCGTGTATTCTTAAGCGTGAAGGAAAGCCTTATTTCTTAGAATGATCAGCTTTAAATCCCCCTTCACTCTCCTTGGTCGATTGCTCACTTGCATGGGACATGCACCACCTTTAACGACACCATAATGAACCTTGGGTGCATGGATTTGAAGCTATGAGCCTTGATAATGCACTCCCCCATTCGGTTCATGTATGATTTCATTCAATGGACGAATTAATGAAGCCACCTTCCTTAGACTTGTTCCTGTATGAAACCATTCATGGAGAAGATAACCAGCCACCTGCTTCCTCTCCAAGCCACCGTCCATGCACCTCTCATAAATGCCATGAATTCCCCATTAATTAAAGCTTGAAGACAAGAATTTGGCACACCATATGATCAATCAAATAAATCAACATTGAAGGCTGGTTTTTTGAAGGTTCTAAAGAGTTCCATGGCGCATGAATTTGACTTGATAAAGACCCATTCATTGCTCCATACGAACGGTTACACCATATAAATATGAATCAACTCTTGCATATTTCAGTCCAAAATTCGACTAAGACCCTAGACTAAGACTCATACGCATGAAATAGATATAACATACTATGTACACAAACGCACATATGATCAAATGACAAAAAGATTTATGTGACAATTGACACACACACACGCATATATAACATAACTTATGATAGAAAAGAACATAAAATGACAACACCCCACATGCATATAATTATGAATATATGACACAAACTCATGCTTAACATAAATAACATATGAAACATATTAAATATTACGCAAGATAAAAACTGTGGAATAATTTAAAATGCAAACTTATGAAAATTTAATAATTTCAAAGTCCTTTAAATGTCAACCCAATGATCAACCAAGCCCATCAAATAATTCATCCAATGCTTGAATGAATTGGACCACGTTTGGATTTGGGCTTGACCCACGATCAGATTGGGCTTCATCCTAAAGTCTCTTCATGAGCACATTATAAGCCTCCTTAAAGCGTTTAGCTCGAGCCCTTGTGATTGGTCCAACTGGTAAATATAAAGGATTGGTTATGGCCTTAGATGCTTCTTGTGAGTTTGGGATTTGAGGATTCGACGCACTTCCAACTTTCTTTTGTAACAGCCTACACCTGACCCAATCATCAAGTCCGAGCTACAGGATGTAACATTCATCGCCGGAGCAACTACGATCAATTTTATTTAACTTTAAACCATTGTGAGATTTAATTCAATCAAACGAACATTAATCATAATAACCAACCATTTATGGGATTTATACGAACTCACAAAAGCTTCCAGAACTAATCTGAGGTTGAATATGGACCAAACATCCATCATATGGTACCAAATTCAATAGGAGAATTCACTTAAGAACAAACAAAACTAGACTTAACTAGGTACATGCCAACTTAGAATAAAAATGTAATATACAAACATTGACGAGTTCGAGATTGTTTACTGGATGTTGAAGTTGTAGTTCAAATATCTTGAAACTCAGTAGTATTTCCATGATTCAAATAACAAAATTGCAAGTTAAGAAAATCTTAACATCCAACTAGAATGTCATTCATATCAAATGGCAACCCAATTCATTTAGCATTGCAATAGGAGTGATCAATTTCATTTACAACAAACACCTATCTTAAATTTTTTTTTTTAAATTTCAATACCAATCATGAATCAAACATTTATATCCTTAACATTATAACAACCAATTCTATGTTCATTCCACAACAATAAACCATTAAAATCTCTTTCTGAAGTCGGCTAATTCATTTATATTCAATTCAGCCTCCCCCATGGCTCGTTTCCAATTTATTCACATAGAAATTCATGTATTTCCTTTATCATGATCCACATATATATGAGCACAATTGTTGCCATAACATTATACTATTTCATTTCGATATCTTTTATCAAGTAGCAAACTCATATCAATTTCACATAACTCATTTAATTACATTATTTTATTATCAATCTGTTTCATTTCATTTTCAAGTTTCCAATTCCAATTATAATATCACGCCCGATGGAACCATTCATTTTTAACATATCATATCTTGTAATTATTTTCAATTACATATCATACCTTGAATTCAGTTGTATTTGCATACTCGTATCTTGTACACTGTTCTTATCATATGACAATGATTTCATTACAATTCAATCCAATATATATATTCACATTCAATTTCAAAATAACAAATTCAATTCATCATCAACACACAATATCTCATAATAAATATGTCTTATGAACCATCTTAAATATGAACAAATAACTAGTTAGGAATATATCGTATTAACGTGTCATTTCCCAAACTAAATCATTGAATTTGTCAAAATTTCGTACCAATCTTTCAGACTTATAAATCCAATTTACAAATTTCTTTCACATTAACAATTCTTTTCATTATCATTATAAATTTTTACATATTAAATCCCCTATTAACTTGACTCAGACACGAACAGATACATAAATCCAACCAACACCCTAATTTGGCACTTGGTGCCTCATCCGACAATTTTCGAAGAAAATAGTTTGCGCCCACTGCTCATCGGTATGACCAAAGTAAAAATTGTGCCAGTACTCATCGACATTGTAATAGCTCGATTTTCAATGGTGTTAGAAATAGTGGTTTCGGGATCACAACTCCGATGAGTCAGGTCGTAGATATTAATTATTTAACATTTATGATGTCACTAGTGTCGTATTAAATTTTGATTAAATAATTTTATTGTTAAGGTAGCGAATTAAATGAAAAGGACTAAATTGTAGAAGTTACAAAAGTTAAATTATTTAATTTGAGGGATCAAATAAGTAAAATGACCAATAAAGATTAAGCTAATGGGTTATCATGATATGAAATTATTTATTGATGAGATTAAGTTAGTTAAAAGGGGTTAATTAATCCTAATTGCAAAAAAATTAAAAA
Organism: Gossypioides kirkii; assembly: GCA_005610355.1. NCBI lineage: Eukaryota > Viridiplantae > Streptophyta > Magnoliopsida > Malvales > Malvaceae > Gossypioides > Gossypioides kirkii. Next base: position 37,862,182 of record CP032247.1, on the reverse strand, counting down.
TTACAAAAATGCCTAGATATATATATATAATTAATGGAAGAAAAGATGATATTTTTAACCTACATCTTCCTCACGGCATAAGGTTTAGGGTTTTCTAAGGTTCTCAACTTTGAAGTCTCAAATTGTAAGTGAATCTTGACCCGTTTTCAGTAATTTTTGTTTTTGAGTCCGTATTAGCTTAATCTAGCTAGCCCAAGGACTAATTTGTGACTCTGCCAAATGTTATAAAACTTTCCATTAATGAATGGGGTGTTTCTAGAAAATTTATGAAAGTTTTTTAAGCTTGGTTGATGGATTTGGTGATTTTGTAAAGTGATTTTTGATGATTTTAGGGTTTAAAAACTAGATTGTTAAAATGGTAAAATACATGTATTTAATGTGACATAATTACATGAGGGGATTGTGGGAAGACCATATAGTGTTCAGCTGGTATGGGTTTGAAAAGAAAATGGTTATTTTGCATTTTTTGGGCTTAAGGACTAAATGGAATAAAAGTAAAATGTTGGGGGTAATTTTGTAAAATACCAAAAATGTTGTAATTGCATAAAATGACACAAATTTCATGTTGAAATTGAATGATTTATTGATTTAGATCAAGAATGAGTTACGGATCGCGAAAAAGGGAAAATTGCAGAGTAGTCCCTAGCGTTGAGTCATGGCTGCGAATTCATCCGGTAAGTTCGTACTACTACCTTTTAAATTTTAATATTTCTAATTATATTCAAATTGGAGTTATTCTTGGACATTTGACCAAATGGAAGGCTTGGATAGAGTAATATTTTGATTCTAGCTCGGATAGAGCGATAATCTGAACTTAGCTCGAATAGAGCGATAATCTGAACTTAGTTCGGGTAGAATGTTAAACTGAATCTTGCTCGGGTAGAGCGTTATCCTGATTCTTGCTCGGGTAGAGCGTTAACTTGTTTTTGGCTCGAGTAGAGCATTATCCTGATTTTGGCTCGGGTAAAGCGTTATCTTGATTTTGGCTCTAGTAGAGCGTTATTCCATTTTATGACTCGAATGAAACTATATTCTATACAGGGCATAAGTTATTATGGTAAATTTATCTAACTCTTCGAACTTACTAAGCTTTGTAGGCTTACATGTGCATTTGTTTGCTGTTTTGTAGATTTCATTTTGCTGTTAGAAGATCGAATCATCTTGAAGAAATCGCACTATCCTGGAAGCATCTTCGGTAGATTTTATATCACTTGGTTATATGTCATGTACTAGGGTGACGTATTTTGTATTTGCTTGAGTATGCTTGAAACTATTTGGATGATGATAGTTTAGGAAAATGAAGTTAAATTTGATGTTAAATGCTAGGTGTGGCTTGAATGTTTGTCATGTATTTTGAAATGGTAATGAGTTTAATCAAATGAGTTGATGAATGTGAATGGTAAGACATTTATATATGTATTGGTTGCTTGAATTAAGTTTCATGTTTATGGGAAAATGAATGGTGGTGAGGTAAGTGCATGTTAAGCTAGTTGTAAGAATTTTTGCATGTTTATTTGGATATTTCGTAGGTACACACAGCCTGACACACGGGCCACCACACGGGAGTGTGCCCTAGGTAAATAGCTGCAGATCTCACACAGTTGGGACATGGTCATGTGGCCCTATTTCGCATGGACACACGGCCTAGCACACGATTTCACACACGGACGTGTGGAGTATTTTCGTATGCTCACATGGTATGTCACACGGTTGTGTGCTAGTATTTTAGGTATGCACACGGTCTGGGACACGACTGTGTGACCCCTATTTGAGAAATTTTAATGTTTTGGTGTGTGTTTCAATTGCAATTCAATCGGGTCCCTGTTAATTTGAGATGTTGTAAAAGAGAATGAGGATATTAAATTGAACTGAAACCTATTTTGCTAGGTGTAACTTTTGAAATAACGTTTAATTAGTATTTTTTCAGTTGTAAATGATTTGTAAGCCCTCGAAACCTTAACCGACGATGGTGTCGGGTTTTGGGTGTTACAAACACGTAGTTGAAGTAACCATTTGGCACCGGTGCCTCATCGGAATGTCTGAAGTAATTATTTTTCACCTAGTGCTTATCGGTATAACCGAAGTAAATGTTGTGCCCAGCACTCATCGGAACGTCTGAAGTAAAATGCGTCCAACGTTCATCGACATATAGTTGAAATAACTCCGCTCATGTAGTTAATAGGGTAATCATTTATCCAATTCCCTTATAAACTTAATTTTCATTTTATCGATCTCAATATCATCAATTCATCACTCATGATATCATTTCATACATAACATACCGTCTCAATTCCAAATCAATTTCACCATTTAGTTTTAATATTTTCACTTTTATTCAATTTAATCTTCTATCTCAATTAAAATTCACACTAATATGATTCACCAATATGATTTGGTCAATCATAATTAACTATCAATTCATTTTATAATTCTTCTATTATTTTCCTCCTCCTCCTCTCCATTCCTTCCTTTATTTACCAGTACTTATACAAGAATCCTTAGCCTTAGTATGACATGCTTTTTATGTAACATGAATTATCTTTACACTACTTATACATATACTTTTAACAAAGTTATCTTTTTTAGTAGTCTTCACTAAATTATATATATCCAAACCTAAAAAATTCAAAATTAAGATCCAATTTTTGTTTTTGAAACTAGACATAATGAACTTTTTATCATAAAAATTCAAAATTCAAAGTAGATTACTACCATTTTTTTAAAACCTCTCTTATTCTTTGCTAGGCAACTTCGACTCTTATTCACTAAAAATTAAATATCTTTCAATACAAGTCTCCTATTATGTTATCATTTGTTTCCTTTGAAAATGGACTCATAATATAAATTTCATCTCTTAAATATTTTTATACAATTTATAAAAAAAATTTCAAAGTTAGAACAAGGGAACCTGAAATCATTTTGATATTATCTCATAAAAAATATTACATCTCATAATATACAATTCCATTGCTTTCACCGTTGATTTTATGAAAAACTAGACTCAAACAGATTTAATTTCATATATTTTATTTTCAACCTTTAATTTTCGTTCCTACAATTTTGGTGAATTTCCAAAGTTGCATTACCACTGCATGTATAACAGTTGATTAGTGTTTATTTTACTTTCCATGATTTGATTAAGTAAGTTTTTCTCATTTCATTATATAATATACTACATTCTATAGGTTATGTTAATCAATAGATAGAAAATTATTATTTCTACCAAATGATATGCCTAAAATGAGGAAATGAGCACTCTAGTATATAAATAATAATTTTGAGATTGTACAACTAAATCATATTTATGCATATTGAGGTGTTGAGGGATGACCGAAGGCATTATTTGGATGCATCTAGAGCTAAAAAGTCGACCCCTATTTGGACTTTTCAATTAGTACCCATCTTTGCTATAAGCCTCTAAAGCCTCAAATGATGATTTGTGTATATTCACTTCTTTGGTCCTGTTTTGCATGAAAATAAACATATTACCATATGTATTAAGGGTAAGTAGACTCGTCATGGTGGAGGTTATAAAATAAAAATAGGAAAATCAATATAATGTATGAACTTTAGTTTAGCCAAAAAGAAAGAAATAGTGAAAAATCAAAAAGAAAAGGAAAATGAGTAGGAACAAAAGAAGAGAATCATGAGTAAGAGAACATGTGAAGAGTGACAAAATCATAAGTCACAAAAAAGAAGAAAAAATAGAATCTTACTTAAGAAACAAAAGAAAAAGAATACTCGTAGGCTAGCTAAAGAGATTACTTTATATTGAGATTTCCTAAAAAGGAGAGACAAGAAAGGTGAGAGAAGGGGAAATAAGGGGGTGAGATGGAATAAGACATAAAGGGGAAGAATAGGGAACAATACAATGTGCCAAACTATTTTCGTGTTTGTAACCCTTTTGTGCTTAACTGTTCTTTGAAATTCATACCTGTCCTATGCCTCAACACGTTACAAGTTGAAAAGCCCTATGTGACCTAAACAACTCTATGCATAGATGTGGAAATTGCATAATCTCATTATAATTATCTGTATTGTACTAGGATAATTAAAATACTTATATTAGGCATTAATGGATTTATATCGATAAAATATTAATATTTGTATTTCTTGTAACCTACTGAACTTATATTGTTTCTACTTAAAAATGGTAAAATGGCTCACTCATCATGTTAGAATTATCAAAAAATACATAAAGCCTAGAGTAGATGTTAAGAACCTAATCTTTGTCTAATACAGTTTCAAGCTCATTTACTTTTCTCTCGTTATTTTCTTCTTTGATTGTTTTTGTTTTTCTTGTTTGCTTGAGGACAAGCAAAGACTTAAGTGTGGGGGAGTTTGATCTGGCGGTTTTATACCAAGCAGATTAAACTAGTTTTCACATTTGAAGAGCTTGAAATCAAGTATTTTCCCTTATGTTTTTATGGATTTTAGTTTAGTTTTATCTTTCGAATAAATTGTGCTAAAGGTTATTTTAGTTTAGTTTAGTTTAGTTTCGTTGTACACACTATATTTACAACCTGACCCGTATACTTACGTAAGCCTAAAACTTATACCGAACGGGAGTACGTTCGGAGGCGGTTACCTTACAAGATTAGGATGTTTGCAAATAAAGCACAAATACAAAGAAGAACACTTAAGTTAAATGAAAACAATGAAAGCTCACAAGTGTTTACAAGAAAAGATATGAAAGAATTAAGCTTTAAGGTTGTTTTGATTAATGTTTAGGCTTTGCACATTGCTCTTCTTGTTGCTAGACCTTTGGAAGATGGTACTTATGCCGCCTAATTGATTTTCAATCGTTGTAGTTGTTGGGAAAGTAAATGTAGCCGTTAGGGATGAAATACTAGCTCATTAACTATACTTGCAACAACGAGTATCGATACCTACTAAAAGGGTATCAATAATTTTTGTAATAAATGCATATTTCAGTGACCGTTGGAGCAGGAATATCGATATACCTGAGAGAAAGTATCGATACCTTTACAAAAGTCATTAGCGAGAAAATTTTGGGGAAATATATTTTAATCTCTTCAGGAGTTTCAACAATAATCATAGCAAACTTTAATCATGTTTCCTCTATAAAAATACAAATAGGTATTTTGAATCATTTTAAAATCCTCCTTCAACTACTATTGACTAAGTCAAATATACCACATATTCTCAATTATTTCAATTTATATGAATGAACAATTTCCCGATAATTTCAATATGCTTCTGGCATTCTAAATCCTTCAAGGATTTTAATATAAAATTTACTATATAGTGATTTACAAAAGGTTATAACAACAACCATAAGACACAAGAATGAGCTGCCAGTTTCATAATATATCTAAAGGTTATTACATCCACCAAAAAACAATATTATACCTTTTCATAATCAATGTTAGGACTTAGCGAAAAACTTCATATTTTTATTCCACTTTTACAAAGCTACTTCATTTGTACCCTCATTGACTTTATACATTTAGATATTTGGACTATTGGTCCAAAAACTCCACGAATTTAATTGTACTTGAGTTGTGTCTTTCTATTTTGATCAATCTATTCCATATCTATATTTCTCAATAGATTTATTCAAGATCTTTCTTTTATTTCATTATTTCAAAAATAATATTGCATGCAAAGCCATTGTCGACTACTTTTATTATTGGTTCGACATTTTCTCGAATTGACATAACTTATCGAGATTTCTTTATTTTCACTACTTTAATCTTCAATTTTAGGTAACTGAATCTTTTCAGAAGTTTACTTATTAGTTATTTCTTGTGTCTCTTCTAGAGCACCCATCTTCATTATATGACAATCTAGATTTTTCCTTTTATGAGAATTTTCATATTTGGAACTTGTAATGAGTTATCATTGTTGAACTTTTGGTTCAAATTACTCTCTCCCTAACTCATTACAAGTTATTATTTCTCTCTCCCTAATGTTGGGAAAACTATCGAATCAAAATAGTAATCACAAATCATATTATAATTAAATCTCCATTACATTTAAAACATATAATATTATAATTGAATCTCCAATACATTTAAATCATATTATAATTGAATCTCTAATACATTCCCAACTTTCTTTGAGGATTCACTCATCTTTGTGCATTGTGGTAGAGCAATTGGGATATATACGCACATACAAAAATTCAAAGATGAGAAATATTTAGCTCTTGACCAAAAATCAATTGTAATGTGGAGTATTTAAAAGTTATTAGTATGATCTGTACAACACATAAATCAACATAATCCCATGTTGAAAGAGAAAGTTTAGTTCTCATAAGTAATGGTTTAAACATTAATCAAAGACGTTCAATCAATAATTTCTCTAAACCATTATGTGCATAAATAACAAACTTTTACAAAAGTTTTTCAAACTCAGTCAATAAAAGACTGAGATATAAACTCAACAGTATTAGCAAGATGAATTTGTCTTAACTGCATGATCTAAAATTAATTATTTAAACAAGCAATCTTGCAAACGACAGGTTGCAAGTTGATAACACATACATGATTTATTTTGTGGATGCATCTACCAAAATCATATAATATTAAAACCATCCACATGGTGGATGAATGATCCCATATTCATTTCAGAAATGCAAGACATTAAATCTGAACTTTAGCTAGTGAGTTTCTAACAATCAAATTTCATTGAGAACAAGCAACAAATGAGAATCCTTTAAATTAAAGAATCTTCTAGTTAATGAATGTCCATATGAATTCTCAATTAATTTTCGCATCATATATGATCCAGGATGGTCTAACTGGTCACGCCAAGTAATAAATGCATTTTTATTAGTAAACTTCTAGTTTACTTTACCATGCATTTCAATTGTACTAAATTGTAACAAATTGATAATTTTACTATCATTCCTTTTACTTTGTATCCACATATAAGTACTATTGTGACATTTACTATTGAAAATGTCTAAATCAATGTGAAGTATATAATACCACTAAGTCAATAAATATAATTTCAAAATAAGTATATGCAATATTTGCTTCAAGGAATATGCCAAAAATCTTCAAATGCAGGGCATTTGGTCTAGTGGTATGATACTTGCTTCGAGTGCGAGAGGTTACGGGTTTGATTGAAAATACTACTAAAACTTTTAACAAGAGCTTTGCATAATCAGCTAACTACCAAGAATAATTGTCTTGGTCATGTATAGAAACAAGCTTATATTAAATATATCAATAAAAGTAACATCTCAAATATAAAAATATGACATAATGAAAAACTAGCAATTTTTCATAACCATCATCATAAACATGCATGAAATTTAATTCAAAATCCAACCATTCAAGTTCATAGAACTTTTTATTTACAATTGCTCATGTCTTTTCTCTAAATAATTAACAAATGAAATAATATAAAATTGTTAGACAAAACACATTAGCGGACAAACATAAATATAAAATATTTATAAAAAATATAATATCTGAACAAAACAAATTAAATAAATATTTATATTTATTTAAAATATCATATCTGAAAACAATTTAAATAAACAAGATCTGAAAAATTAGAAATCTAATAAGGAGGATTGAGTTTTACTAGAAGTTGAGGCCTATTTTTACGATTTCCTTAAGATAGATTCGATCGCTCCTTTGGTACTTGGAGAAACGTTAGTCGTCTGTCTCCTAGGATACAACAACAAAATAATCGTGGTAGTAGCACCTTTGCAATGATCAACGAACAAGTTTTGCCTTCTTCTATCACCGAAAGGTTTGAAAAATTGGAGAGAAGAAGAAAATAATTTCTAAAGTGAAAATAAACTCGTTGTGTGTTGTAATGTAAAGAATTCTACAAAATTCTGCAAAATTCTTTTGGCTTTTATAGGGGCATTCAATATGGAGGAATTTTGTAAATTTTCGTGATTAATGATACAAATTTGCATTAAAAGAACCTTTATATCAATTTGAATAAAATAAAATTAAATTGAGATAATTGTCTTTTTAAAAGAGATTCTAGATAAGATTTGCTGAGGAAAAATAAAAATAAATATTATTGGGCTAAAATATCCACAAGACCTTTTTGGGCCCGACCGGTCCAAACATTTTGCATCACCCACATTGTGCGGGTGTAGCCCCAACCCCGATGGATTTGATCTGCACCCCCTGCGTGCGAGGCAAGGTTTCAAGCTTATTCATTCAATAATCCCCAAGTGGTTTCTTATATATATACATATCCCACACTTGGTATCTAACCAATATGGGATCTAAGTTTTTCTTTTCCTCAACATTATTCACAAGTGGCTTACTTTGAGCATCAATTTCTCATTTATCACTCAACTATTTTGAGCATATGATATACCGTTGTAAAGGTCTCATGGAGTAGAATATAAAACGATAACGTTATGATTCAACTCTCTCCACCTTTACTAATCGAGAATATGCTTCAAAGTTTTCAAAAATATCATTTTTTCCAACAATCTCCAACATGAATGAAAATTGATAGTTTTAAAGATAACATTGACTCGATGTGGTGATAGAATCTATGATCGATAGTTGCATAGGATAGGTAGCCATCCCCCTTTGAACCTTCCCTTGTGAAGTATATTTACTTTACTAGCTAACCAGTAGACACGATGTCCTTGAACTGTTTTGCCGCTTGTGTAAACGATGATATACCTCACACAACTACCTCTCTGGCAAGGTTTTTAGTTTTTATGGGTATGTTCATATGGCCGTGAGCATCTTCCTGGTTTTGTAAGAGTTTCAGAGAACTACGGCCTTTAACAATTCTTTGAACTAAATCAAATTTGATTAACCATAAAATTCATTGGTTTATTAACATAAATTTGCATACTAGATATGTTTTAATCAAATATATTATTTAATTATAAAACTTACTATAGCAAAATAAATAAATCAGTTAATATGCAGTTTCATGAACAATGAGATGCTTAAAACAATATGTAACCTATGAAATCGAAACTTAAAAAAGAAAATCATCCCAAATATTTAAACCATATATCAAGTCGATTTAATATTTAAAGATGTACATTTTCGTTCTGCATTGAGTCTTGACGATAAGATTTAAGCAAATTAAACTTCTAGTAATAGACTTTGAATCAAATCAAAATTTATTAATAGAAAACTTTTGAGAGTGGATCTTATTTTCCAAGTGTATAACAGGTACATAACCAATGACTTTTCATACATAGGTTGTCTCTCTTCTTAAAGAGTTCTTGGAAATTCTTGTTCTTTTCTTACTTTATTCATTTTTCTATTTTTGGTGGTGAGAAAATTTATTACGACCATCCCCCATGACTATTATAGTTGAATTTACTACATCCATGTCAAGGATTATGCCTTTTGAATTTATCACATATTGTTACATTCTCTTCAGGGAATGGTTAGGTTTCGTGATTAAAAACTTTTGTTCAACCATAAGTACTTTTTTTCATCATATTGCTATTGTAGGAGCACATTCGAATAATGAAAAGTTGAATAAGTTCTCTCTTGCAATGTTCTCATCAGTAATATTTTTTCATGTAATTTTTAATTGAGAACTTATTTTGAATAATGTAGAGTTATACTCACAGTTTTTAAAACTTTCAACCGTATCCAATCATAACGAGCTTTAGATAGAATTACCATATTCTATTGCTTATATTTTTCTTCCACAATTTAAGTAGATCTTTCACAGTAAAATATTTTTCTTTCAACCTCTTAATGGGGATGATAACAAAATAAGATCATAAGGATAGCCACAATCAATTTAATTTATAACAAGAGTAATATAAATCAATAACCAAATAATCTTTTGATTCATATGAAATATAATATTTTCCTCATTCACAATCTCAATATGAGATCCATTATAAATTTATTTTAAAACCAATGGATTAACCATCACAAGATATTAATATATTAACTCTTTTGGAGTTTTCAACTAATTTTGTACTACCAAAATTATAATAATATTGGTTTATTTTAAAACCAAATAAGATAAATACTTTCTATCTGTAATGATAGGATTCATTACTACATTCTCATATCCTTCATCAAAGTATATTAACAAAAATAAAATATTTGGGCATACGGTGGCCAATAATCGTTCATATCACATTAATAACATAAGTTATCTTTATTCTTTGAAAAGTTATCTTGAGAACTCTCATTGTTCTCTTATTTATTACTATGTTTTCACTTTTGGTGGTCCATGATTATATCTTTTATTTTCTTTATGTTTGCATTCATTTCGGGGAATGCAATAGATTTACTAAGACAAACTTTATAAACATCCTAGTAGATTCTTTACTTTATAATCACCATCGTAAACGTTCGTAGATTTCAAATCAAAATCTATCTACTCATGTTGCCATGATTAATCTCCAATTATAATAAACATGATATAATAAATGAATCATAGAAAATATACTTGAAGATCTTTGACATCATCATTATCACCATGGCTATTATCATGAGCACCATTACAAGTAGTAAAACAACTTTGTTTTCGTAATAACCTTTATAATCTAATAGTAAAAATCATTTAATAATCAATCAAAATTTTCGTGTACGATGCTTGAAAGTTATCCGATACACATTGTACCAAATTTCAATACCACATATGTTATAAAATCTTATGATGCTCTAATAAATTATTTGTACTTTATAATTCAATCTAAAAGGTATAATCCAATCATTCAACAATAATAAATTAACGAGTCAATTAAATCCTACTGAACTTCTTTTTTCCCCTTTAATCAAAGCCAATTGATTAGTAATACTCTCTCTCACAATTTTAATCAGATTTCAAGTATATTATAATTTAATCAAAAAAATTGTAATCATCCAAATATCATGCATTCTTATAATTTAATAAAAGAATCTTAGTTTAAAAGAAACCTTAAAGTAACAATATTTTTTCATAAAATAATTTTACCAAAAATCAATCAACAAAAGAGAAAAACTTACCATGTAAGGATTATATAAATTTCTTTGCATAAAAGGGCATAAAAAATTTAGAGATTTATGTGTACATAAGTGGTTAAAGGCTCTAATGATTACCCATAATGTGTAGGCCCAACTGAAATAATAGCAATTTTAGGAGGCAATCGACAACAGCAAATTTTGAGATATTTTTGTAACTTATGGAAAAAAACAATTAACAGAGAATCGTTCTGATAACGTATTATAAAATAAAAGGGCATAGAGTAAAAACAATTAGATTAGTCTTCGAAATTACATGTGTCGCATATGAATATATGCATTTATATTTTTATTATTTTTGTACAATATTAAAGAAATATGTATGTATAATATTTAAAAGATTAATATAGTGTAGATTTATACTTTTGATTTTTTTTATCACTATCGGTATCATCGTTGATCAACATTGGATTTTTTATGCAGTTAATTGTTTTGGAGCTACAAATTACTTAATCAGTAGTAACAAATCAAAGATTTATATAAAATTATAATTATAATACTATTAAAAAATAGTATAAAGAAAAATTAAAATTAATAAGAACAAACAATTATAAAGTGAAGGTTACTTATTAAACAATGATAGAGAATAGTGAATAATAATGAGTTTAAAACAAATTTAGTGTTATAAAATAAGAAAATAGGAGAGCAAAAGAGAGAGCGTATTTTATTGATCAATAGAAGTAATTTACAATGCTTCTCCAAAGTCTATATTTATAGACATAAAAAGTATAAATAAAATAGAACTCTTATTCTGATAACTATTAGAATTTAAAGTTCATCAAAACTTGTCTTCATCTTGATTGACATTCACTTAACAAAATATTCATAACATTTAGTATAATATATATAATAAATTAAATATTATCATTGAATAATACTCCATTAAGTATATTAATGGTGGTTTTATAATCGAAGGAGGGGCGGTTTGAATTATAGTTTCAGTTGCAGAAATTTTCAACTCAACTATGTCAGGGGTTTGAACTTGTTGCATAGTTTGCAGTGAGGAAGTAGTCGATTTTGAGAAAAGAAAAGTGTTTTGAAATAATTATAAATCAAAAGTGAAAAAAATCATGTATTATTATCTAATTGATTAATGTGTCATGTCAATAATTCGTTACTGGAAAATGTCAAATTTTAACTAAAGTTATTAGTTTGAGTAATTATCTTATGTGAATAAATTATATTAGGATGGTCCTAAAATATATAATTTTTAGGTACCAATCGTAAAATGTCACATCATCAACTTTTAAAAATCTAAAAGTCTTATTATATGTACAAACCAATTTTTATCCGGCCCAACAGAAAAGAAAAAATAATAATAACATTTAAAATTAAAGATTTTTTAATTATTAAATGTCCAAATTACAAAAGACCCAAAAATCATTTAAACCCAAACCAAATATGACCCCAAAGGACCAAAGTTTTACAACCAAGTGAAACCTTAATGCCCTAACTTTTGTGCTGTCGTCGCTCGCCTTCAACTCGTGGCCACGTCTGCCATGAGGTGTCTGGCTCCTCATCTGCCCCTTGATCGAAATCGCAAGAGCACCCCTTTCAACGCCATTGACCCGACGAAACCTCTGCCACTAGCACGAAAATGGATCTGCAAAAAAGGAAGAACAAGAACAATAGCAGAGCAAGCAAAATAATAATAGATTTGTATATATTTTGGCTATAAAAGCCATTACTGATATATGTAATAGGGAGAAAAACACAAAAAAAAAACCCCAAAATTAGATTCGAAATACAAGAAATCCAAGTTCGTTTGTGCAAGGTATAGACATATTTATTTATTATTTTTTTCGAAAACGAATTTATATAATATATATATTTCTTGTTCTATATTATATTTTTTTCTTCCTTTTCTATATTTCGAAAATAAGATAAAAACCAAACAAGAAAAAACACAAAAAAAATAGAGTTAAAATCTAAATAAAAAATATATTTCGAAATAAACAAAAAAAAATTGAAACCTTTTCGAAGTTCAGGGGCTAGATTTTGATAGATCTAGCCCTGATCTATGTTTTGGAAGCAAAAGTAAAAAAAATTACCTCGGTGGCGGTCGACGGTAGCGGACAATGGCAGCGGACGACGGCGACCGACGATGGTGACGGCTACGGAAGATGATCGGCCATGGGGGAGGGGTAAAGTGAGTTGAAAGAAAAAGAGAGGTTTGGTGTTTTTTTTTTGAAGAAAATGAAGAAGAAATGATTTTTTTGGTGACACCCAAAATGACGTAGTTTTGGGGTTTGAAGTTTGACCTTCAGAACGACATCGTTTTGAGTCTTAACCCATGAGTGTTTTTTGGAAAAGGGGTAAATTGCCCCTTAGTTCTTCTGCATTTTTTATTTATTTCAATTTAATCCTTTTACGCTATTTTTAATTTATTTTAATTTTACCCAATAATTTAAAGATTTTTACAATCTAGTCCTTGATTCAAAAATAGTCTAAGGCTGCCACGTGTCAAAATTTTTGGGTTTATTGCCTACGAAACCCTTTTTATCTTAAAATTATGTTTTAGCCTCCAAACTTTTCAAAAATTCAAATTTAACCCTCGAACTTTCTAAAAATATCATTCTTGCCCCTGAACTTTCTAAAAATTTCATTTTGACTCTTAAACTTTTAAAATTGCATTTTAACCCCAAAATTTCAAACTTTCCAAAATTTTGGTTTTGACCCATTTTTCCTTATTTTTACCCTAAAACTTTCATTTTAGTTTTAATTTAATCCTTTATTTTTATTTCTTCTAAAATTAACCCCCTAAACTTTATTTTGTTTCAAAATTGACCCTTCCTTTTACCCGATTTTTAAATTAATCCTTCCCTCTAAAGTAAATGATTTCAAAAATAAGGAAATGTTCATTACTCAAGGAATTTGATGAAATCGTGTCCTAACTCACGGGATGTGATTTTGTTTGTGAACTTTTGTGACCAAACACCACATTTTAAAATAAAAAACACATGCTTTTTTAGTAAAACGAAGAATATTCTTCATTCTCGAGTATCCAAAAGGTCATGTTCCTAACTTACGGGGCATGACTTGATTTTCAATTTTCTCGAGAAAAATATTTTTTATCTATGAAATTTAATTTTCAAATAACACCTAACGATTTCTATTCTTAAATAATTTTATGTTCAAATATATCTTAAAACTTTCTTGACCGTTCGATAAATGGTTTTTTTTATTTTTTTCGAGGACTCGAAATATCGTACGCTAGCTTACGGGGTATGGTTTTTCTCTATGAACTCAGAATAAAAGATCGTTTTTTTTGTGAGATTCCAATTTTCAAAAAAAAATTCAAATTGTTTCTGTTTATTAATTCAAGGATCGTGCTTCAAATTTTCCTCGAGTTTTCAAATTTTCAACAATCAAGACCATAAATAATCGACTAAATACCACTTTTGAGTGTGTAAAGGTGCTAATCCTTCCTTACACATAACCGACTCCCGAAACTATTTTCTGGATTTCGAAGACCAAATTGTCTTTATAAAACAAATTCAAACGTTTTAGGTGGTCCAATTACACCGAATTAAAAAGATTGGTGGCGACTCTACTTTTTGTATTTTAAAATAAAATTTGGGACCTTTTTTCAAAAAATGGTTTCAATAGCTTGGCGACTCCACTGGGGACTTTAAAAATAAAAAGAGAGTCAAGCCAAAAGTCGATTAATTTTGGGTCTTTTTGTTAAAATTTTTAAACACTCGGTTTAATTTAATATGTGATCATTTACATTTTTGTGTGATGTCATGATAATATTGTGTTGATATTGCTAGTATAGGCTTACATTCATGTGCATCTATTACTACACCCTTTAAGTGAAAGTGAGAAGCTACTCCTTCGTGAGGTTTTCACCTCCGTGTAGGATAGTGAATTTCTTTCGGGATTACATCCGTACCTATGTTTTCGTGAAGTCTTCACTTCCGTGCAAACATATGAGAAATGTGCCCCCTAAGCCGAACTCATCCGTATGAGCCTGTAATGGGTGAGGATCGAGGAATCTGATGGTTTAGGTACCTTTGCTCTATAACTTAAACCACATATAGTGAGCCCTAAGTGCTTGCCTTAAAATAAAACTACACCAAACTTTTAGTAGCTTCCCAAATGCATAGATTCCTTGTTTTATATCTGTATTTTGTTATCATACTGACTTGTTTCCTTTGCTTTTGCTTTTTGCTTTTTTTCCTGCATTACATCTTTATATAAGGAAGTGTATTGATTTAAGCTCAATTACTAAATAGAAAAATGGTCATGAGAAAACGAGTTTCTTGATAAGGTAGAAGACAATATGGTCGTGCATATATGGTCAAAGGAAGGACGAAAAAGAGAAACCGATGGTTTGCCAGACAAGTAATACAGAGACAAAGATCACACAACGAACCAAACTTTGATCCAAGTACAAGAAGTAACTAATCACTTGCAGGTTTTAACCACTCAAGTTGACATTTCAGACTTAAAATCGGAGTCGAACCAGAGCGAAATTAGATAATCAGTGGCTTTTAAACACTAAGGCACGACCATATAGGCATCTGCCTTATGTAAAGAAATTTGTTCTAGTAGAATTGAATTATGAGTCAATACCTTTCTTATGCATACATGCATTCATAAGCATTACATTTTATTAACATGCATTTAATTCCATGAATGAGCCCTAAGAGCCTACCTTAAGTAGAACTATGCCAAACCTTAAGTGGTTACCCGAATAAGGTAAGAGATACAGTAATATTCTTGTTTCTTTGCTTCTAATTGCAATTTATTTTCAAGTTTTATGCATGTTTTAATCATATTGGCTTGTTTAGTTTGAATCTATTTGCATTGCATTTTCATCTAAAAAAGGGTGTTGATTCGTGTTCGATTACTAAATAGAGAACTGGTCATAAGAAAACGGGTTTATTGATAAGGTAGAAGTCAATGTGGCCGTGCGTATGTGGTCAAAGAAAAACAACAACAAAAAGGTGATGGCCTATCAAAGGGGAACATATCAGAGTTTTGGGATTACACCCAAATAAACGTAACTCATAACAGTTTGCAAGAGCTGAAAGAAATATGTATAACGAAACGAGGCAGATGTTTTATTTCAAATATGGTGATCTGCCTTACCTACTCAAGGTTAAAGTAGATACGCACCTTTTTCGAGCCCTAACCCTGCATTGGGATCCAGCTTAGTTGCTTCACTTTCAAAATCATGGACATACGGAGAAGAATATGCTACGTCACTCCATTCCCGAGGATTCAAAATAATAAGGCCTACTCTAGATGAGCAAGCATTAGGTTGCAGCCCTGATCAAGGAAAAAGGGGATAACAAGTGCATTGCTTTGAAAAACCTACAATAACCACGTATGAGTTAGACATCTTCCCTAAAGTGTTGGGGCACGTGAAGGATGCGATTGCAGATTTGTTTGACCGACTTGACAAGAGAATCACTCATGTTCTAGCAATCTTAGCCATTAACTGCCTGTCGAAGAGAGGGTAAAAGAAGGTTTATGGGTGCACAAGTTTAGCTAGTTTGGTTTCGTAGCCATTTTTGAAAAGTGAAAAAGGTCTCTTATCGAGTATTCTCTGATGACTACTCTCCGTTAAAGGAATTTATGACTATCCAAAGACGAGAAGATATCGCGAGAGAAAATTGGAAATAAAGGAGGAATGACTCCAATGCTCTTAGGGGTAGGTCTGAGATAGGGACCATGTCGCAAGTAAGGATTTGACCCAAGTGCGAGACGCGACTAATCACTTGCTGGCCTTAGCCATTCAAGACCGACATTTTGAACTTGAAATCGGAGTCAAACCAGAGCAAAATTAGCTTAGAAGTTTAAGGCTTTGAGCATTAAGGCACGACCATATAGGTATCTACCATATGTAAAGAAATTTGTTTTCTAGTAAAGTTGTTCTAATGGAATTGAACCAAGAATCAACGCCTTTTTGCATGCATTTTACCATCGTTAGTATTGCGCTTCATGCATTAAATTTCAAAAAAATCCCACATACCTAAAACAATCGTGTCAGAGGAGGTGTTAACAACTCTAAATAAAATAAATCAAGATAATTTGGGAATGTTGAAAAAATTTGAGCAAAAGTCATACGGAGAGTGGAACCCATCGAGAGTTCGTCCCTACGCCCTTAGAAGTGTTTTGGAAAACTAGACTATGGAGGAGCTTGCTGTAGTTTTTAGGACTTTTCCAGAGAAATATTCAAAACACACTTATCACTCTAAGTCCAAGAGTAATAGAGATCCTTTTGTAAAGGGCACATGACCACTGTCTTTTATTTCAATAATAACTTTTATCCAATTTGGAAAACATCTTACAATTCTTCTCATTCGATCATACCACAATTATCCATTCTTTGATTCAATTATTTTTTGGATCCCCTTTTGTCTCTATGTTGTGTCCCTTAATATCAGGCATATGAGCGACGTTTCTGTTAACTTGGAGCCTCAGTTTGAGAAGGACATGTGTCTAGAAAAACCTCAAGACTTTGAAAATAATCAAGAATGTAACTTGTCTCCCGATCTGCTACAGATGGTTGAGCAAGACAGAAAACGAATATCACTCAAAGAGTTGTGATTTTAAGTGAGAATTGAGGCATGTATCTTTGCAGAAACAAGACAAGCTGCTTCGAGAATCGAAAGGTCTTTCCATGGTCCTATCAAAGCATGTTGGGTTTAAAGAACTGATGTCATGACACGCAGGCTCCCATAAAGGAGGAATACAATCCAATTCAACAGAAACTTCTAAGAATGAGGCTTGATGTGCTATTAAAAAGGAGACCTGAAAAAAAAAGGTAAAGAAAAAGTCAAGATGAAAACCCGCAAAGGGCATTTTGAAACCTAGAGAAAGAAAAAAAAGAAACAAAAGGTCAAGATGAAAACCCGCAAAGGGCATTTTGAAAATTTGTGTATCTCTTTCACCTCTTCACGTCAGGGCCTTTTTCTATGTGGGGTATGGACGTCATTGAGCAAATTTTGCCAAAGGCTTTCAATGAGAATCGATTCATTACTTCACCAAATGGGTAGGAGCTGCCTCCTATGCCAATCGACGGTTAAGCAAATTCTTGAAAAAAATGAGATTATATGTCGATATGGAATGCCAGAAAGGATCATATCCAACAACGACTTGATTTTGAACAACAGCACGATAGCGAAAGTCTGCAACCAATTCAAGAACAAATATCACAACTCAACATCACATCGCCAAAAAGTGAATGGGACAGTGGAGGCAACCAATAAGAACATCAAAAGATTGACTGGAAAACAGTAGGGACCTACAAAGGCTTGGCATGAGAAGTCAGCATTTGCTCTCTACGATTATTTGAATGTCCATCAGGACCTCCACCAGGGCAACACCTCTTTTATTGGTGTAAAAATAGAGGCAGATTTACCCTTTTGAAGTCAAATTTTCTTCCATCCGAATTTCGGTAGAAGCAAATTTGGATAAAGCAGAACGAAGCCAATCCATATTTGATTAGTTGAACATTGATTGAGGAAAAAAGGTTAAAAGCTATGGTCTGATGTTCCAAGAGCGAATGATAAGGGCATATGACAAAGAAGGATCCGCTCTAGAGAATTCCACAAGGGAGCTCTAGTTGTGAAAAGGATCTTGCCTACAAAAGACCTCCGAGGAAAATGGATGTCGAATTGGGAAGGGCCCTATAAGGTGAAGAAAGCCTTTTCTAGAGGAGATTTGACTTTGACCAAGATAGAAGGCAAAGACACACCCAACCCCATGAACTCGGGTTCAGTGAGGAAGAAATTTCACCAAAAAAAAGGGGACAGAAAGAAAAGAAGAAAAAAGAAAAGAGAAGAAAAAGAAAAAAGAGAGGTTAAGGTGAAAACCCGTAAAGGGCATCTCGAAACCTAAGGAGATTTAAGTTGAAAACCTGAAAGGGCTTCTCAAATTTGAATAAAAGAAAGGGGCATGAAACAGTCTTCTTTCTCAAAGTAACAAGGTGGAGAAATTTTACACCTTGAGGCATTGATGAAGTGCTCCAGGTTTCATGGACCCATATCAAGCTCAGAATGGTCCTCATCAAGTTTGCTGAGCGAAGCTTATATTTTGATATGTGGGGCACCTAACTTAATTCTTTGCTCACCTAATGTTTGGCAACTTTTGACCAATGTTTGTCATTTTTAATCTTTTCATTCATGTGAGCTTTGCCTCTAATAAAATTCAATTTTATCCACCTTACAACCTTGTTCAAGCACGTTTGCATTGAAATAACAGTTAGTGGACTAATTATTTTTAATCTTTTCATTCACGCGAGCTTTACCTCCAATAAAATATAATTTTATCCACCTTACAACCCTGTTCAAGCATTTTTGCATTGAAATGACAGTTAGTGGTCTAACGATATAAGGAATAAAAGGATTTCTGCGTATCATTCTAGAAAATTTCTAAATAGTATAGGGACCTAAAACAAGACCACTAGTTGGAAATAACCAAACCCGAGGGTTAGAAGGTTCTTAAAACAAATAGTTCAAATTACGACTACCTCCTTAGGTTTCATGTCAAAGATACCATACCAAAAGGAGAACATGATAACACATCAATGATAGGACTTAGACAAACGACAAACAATGTCGACTTAAGGACTAAAATTAAAATCATTCTTAGAGATGAAATTTTTGCATTCATCATTCATACCCTTCTGGTTAGGAGCATTTGACTCATTCTAATTATGGCATCCTAATAATCTGGCCTACATAGAGGTCCATAAAAGCATATTCTACAGGTTTGAAGGGAAAGATTAAAGCCGCAACGGCAAATCTGATACCCTAGAGATATGAAAGGAAAGGTTGAAGCCGCAACGGTGAACCTTGTACCTTAGACATGTGATCGGAAAGATTGAAGCCGCAACAGTGAACCTTATACCTTAGAAATACGAAGGGAAAGATTGAGGCCACAACGGTAAATCTTGTACCCTAAAGATGTGAAAGAAAAGGTTGAGACCGCAATGACGAATCTTGAACCCTAAAGACGTGAAGGGAAAGGTCGAGGCTGTAACAGCAAACCTTATACCCTAGAGATGTGAAGGGAAAGATTGAGGTCGCAATGGCGAATCTTATACCATAAAGATGAAGCAGATTGAAGCCGCAAAGGCGAATCTCAAAAAGGCTAGATTAAAGCTGCAAAGGTGAATCTTATACCCTGAAGTTGAAGAGGAGCAGATTGAAGCCCCAACAGTGAATCTTCTACCTCAAAATTATAGTGGATCAGATCAAAGCTGCAGTAGCAAGTTTTTATCTCTCTGAAGTTACAATGGAGCAAAACAAAGCTACCATCCAATCTCTTACCCCGATCATGGGGTAGATTGAAGCATCCAATCTTTTACCCTAATCAGAGGGCAGATTGAAGACATCATCCAATCTTTTACCTCGATCATGGGGCAGATTGAAGACATCATTCAATCTCTTACCCCGATCATGGGGCAGATTGAAGCATCCAATCTTTTACTCTAATCAAAGGGAAAATTAAAGATAACATCCAATCTCTTACCCCGATCATGGGGCAGATTGAAGACCTCATCCAATCTCTTACCACGATCATGGGGCAAATTGAAGCTACCATCTTACAAAAGTGAATCTCAATCTCCTTGAAGTTGTAGTGGAATGGAGTGAAGCTTCAACACCAAAATCTTACATCCCTGAAGTGTCAATGAATTGAATCAAAGGCTACAACAGCGAATCTCAATCTCCCTAATGTTGCAGTGGAATGGAGTGAAGCTATAGTAGCAAATTTCATCTCTTTGAAGTTGCCTTGGGGCAGGATTAAGTCACGACGCTAAATCTTATCTTCCTAAAGTTGTAGCAAAGAGGATACAATTAAAGTTGAGTAACCAACAAAGCAAAAGAGCAGGCTATTAAAGAAGGAAAGAACCAAAGAAGTCAAGATTCGACAAGGCCGGATAAAATTGGTCTTCCTTGAAGTCTTTGCGCCATTCTCGTTACACAACAATGAGAAAAGAGGGGCAGTTGTAGAGACCAATTTTTATTCGACCCAACAAAAAAGAAAAAAATAATAATAACATTTAAAATTAAAGATTTCTTTAATTATTAAATGTCCAAATTACAAAAGACCCAAAAATCACTTAAACCCAAACCAAACATGGCCCAAAAGGCCTAAAGTTTTACAACCAAGTGAAACCCTAATGCCTTAACTTTTGTGCTGCCACCACTCACCCCTTCAACTCGTGGTCACCTCAACTGCCATGTCAGCCACGAGGTTTTTGGCTCCTCATTTGCCCCTTGCACCAAAATGGCTAGGGCACTCCTTTCAACGCCGTTGACCCCGATCTTATAATTTTTTTCTTTCTTTTTTATATTTCGAAAATAAGATAAACAAGAAAAACACAAAAAATAGAGTTCAAACTCTAAATAAAAAATAGATTTCAAAATAAACCAAAAAAATCATTTTTTGTGAAACCTTTTCGAAGTTTAGGGGCTAGATTTTGATAGATCTAACCTCAATCTATGTTTTGGAAGTAAAAGTAAAAAAATACCTTGGCAACGGTGGACGGCGACGGTCGACGATGGTGAAGGGAACGAAAGATGATCTACCATGGGGGAGGGGTGAAGTGAGTTGAGAGAAAAAGAGAGGTTTGGTGTTTTTTTTTTGAAGAAAATGAAGAAGAAATTATTTTTTTTGGTGGCTTTTGTAACTTAAATAGACACCCAAAATGACATAGTTTTCGGGTTTGAAGTTTGACCCTCAAAACGACGTCGTTTTAAGTCTTAAC
The DNA here is from genome assembly GCA_005610355.1 of Gossypioides kirkii. Lineage (NCBI taxonomy): Eukaryota > Viridiplantae > Streptophyta > Magnoliopsida > Malvales > Malvaceae > Gossypioides > Gossypioides kirkii. The sequence continues at coordinate 37,840,507 of CP032247.1, read as the reverse complement.
CCATGAGTTTTTTTCGAAAAGGGGTAAATTGCCCCTTTAATTCTTTCTCATTTTTTATTTGTTTCAATTTAATCCTTTTGCACTATTTTTAATTTATTTCGATTTTACCCAATAATTTTAAGATTTTTACAATCTAGTCCTTGATTCAAAAATAGTCCTGGGCTGCCACGTGTCAAAATTTTTGGGTTTATTGCCTACGAAACCCTTATTTTATTTTAAAATTATGTTTTAACCCTTAAACTTTCCAAAAATTCAAATTTAACCCTCAAACTTTTTAAAAATTTCATTCTAGCACTTAACTTTCTAAAAATTGCATTTTAACCCTTAAACTTTCTAAAAATTACTTTTTAACCCCTAAACTTTTTGAAAATTGCATTTTAACCCTTAAACTTTCTAAAAATTACTTTTTAACCCCTTAACTTTTTGAAAATTACATTTTAACCCCTAAACTTTCTAAAATTTTTGTTTTGACCCATTTTTCCTTATTTTTACATTTTTACCCTAAAACTTTCATTTCTATTTTAATTAATCCTTTATTTTTATTTCTTCTAAAATTAACCCCCTAAACTTTATTTTGTTTCAAAATTAACCCTTCCTTTTACCCTATTTTTAAATTAATCCTTTCCTCTAAATGATTTCAAAAATAAGGAAATATTCGTTACTCAAGGAATTTGATGAAATTGTGTCCCAACTCACGGGATGTGATTTTGTTTGCGAACTTTTGTGACCGAACACCACATTTTAAAATAAAAAAACATATACTTTTTTAGTAAACTGAAAAATATTCTTCATTCTCTAGTGTCCAAAAGGTCATGTTCCTAACTTACAGGGTATGATTTGATTTTCAATTTTCTCGAGAAAAATATTTTTTATCTGCGAAATTTAATTTTCAAATAACACCTAACATACAATTTCTATTTTTAAACAATTTTATGTTCAAATATATCTTAAAACTTTCTTGGCCGTTCGATAAATGGTTTTTTTTATTTTTTTGAGGACTCGAAATACCATACGCTAACTTACGGGGTATGGTTTTTCTCAATGAACTCGGAATAAAAGATCATTTTTTTCATGAGATTTCAATTTTCAAAAAAAGCATCAAATTATTTTAGTTTATTAATTCAAGGATCGTGCTTCAAATTTTCCTCTAGTTTTCAAATTTTCAATAATCAAGACCATAAATAATCGACTAGATACCAATTTTAGGCGTGTAAGGGTGCTAATCCCTCCTTACATGTAACCGACTCCAGAACTTATTTCTGGATTTTGAAGACCAAATTGTCTTTCTAAAACAAATTCAAATGTTTTAGGTGGTCCAATCACACCGAATTAAAAAGATTGGTGGCGACTCTACTTTTTGTATTTTAAAATAAAATTCAGGATCCTTTTTCAAAAAATGGTTTCAACATTATACATTCTGATGTGATTTCCTAAATTCAAGTCGAACCTCAAAAATATGCCAATGAGATCGAACTTGAAGTTTGGAAACTTGCTCGAAATAGGGTAGGATCATCTTGGAAATATTCAAATGATGAAAATCCTGACTCGTAGTAGTTGTAGTTAAATAACCTTAGCTATATTAAAATGAAGACTTGTTTAACTCGTAAGCTTACTGGAACCTCGGAATAAGGTAGTTGCCACACTCCGAGAAGGTGAATGGAGTGATAAGACAATGAACACCACAAACATAGAAAGTTTGATAAGTTCGATTAAGAACCAGAGAGATAATTCTCACAAAGTTTAGTTTTATATTAAAGATGATGTAACCTCAACAATGTCCTTTTACAAGCTATATATAAATTTCCTAATATCACTATTCAAATTCGACACATAGATGTTCACACACTAAGTATTAAATTCAGTTCTTGAATCTTGGTGGATGCATGCATAAGCCGAATGGTCATGTTCCCTCCTTCATGATTGTGCGTGTATTCTTAAGCGTGAAGGAAAGCCTTATTTCTTAGAATGATCAGCTTTAAATCCCCCTTCACTCTCCTTGGTCGATTGCTCACTTGCATGGGACATGCACCACCTTTAACGACACCATAATGAACCTTGGGTGCATGGATTTGAAGCTATGAACCTTGATAATGCACTCCCCCATTCGGTTCATGTATGATTTCATTCAATGGACGAATTAATGAAGCCACCTTCCTTAGACTTGTTCCTGTATGAAACCATTCATGGAGAAGATAACCAGCCACCTGCTTCCTCTCCAAGCCACCGTCCATGCACCTCTCATAAATGCCATGAATTCCCCATTAATTAAAGCTTGAAGACAAGAATTTGGCACACCATATGATCAATCAAATAAATCAACATTGAAGGCTGGTTTTTTGAAGGTTCTAAAGAGTTCCATGGCGCATGAATTTGACTTGATAAAGACCCATTCATTGCTCCATACGAACGGTTTCACCATATAAATATGAATCAACTCTTGCATATTTCAGTCCAAAATTCGACTAAGACCCTAGACTAAGACTCATACGCATGAAATAGATATAACATACTATGTACACAAACGCACATATGATCAAATGACAAAAAGATTTATGTGACAATTGACACACACACACACACGCATATATAACATAACTTATGATAGAAAAGAACATAAAATGACAACACCCCACATGCATATAATTATGAATATATGACACAAACTCATGCTTAACATAAATAACATATGAAACATATTAAATATTACGCAAGATAAAAACTGTGGAATAATTTAAAATGCAAACTTATGAAAATTTAATAATTTCAAAGTCCTTTAAATGTCAACCCAATGATCAACCAAGCCCATCAAATAATTCATCCAATGCTTGAATGAATTGGACCACGTTTGGATTTGGGCTTGACCCACGATCAGATTGGGCTTCATCCTAAAGTCTCTTCATGAGCACATTATAAGCCTCCTTAAAGCGTTTAGCTCGAGCCCTTGTGATTGGTCCAACTGGTAAATATAAAGGATTGGTTATGGCCTTAGATGCTTCTTGTGAGTTTGGGATTTGAGGATTCGACGCACTTCCAACTTTCTTTTGTAACAGCCTACACCTGACCCAATCATCAAGTCCGAGCTACAGGATGTAACATTCATCGCCGGAGCAACTACGATCAATTTTATTTAACTTTAAACCATTGTGAGATTTAATTCAATCAAACGAACATTAATCATAATAACCAACCATTTATGGGATTTATACGAACTCACAAAAGCTTCCAGAACTAATCTGAGGTTGAATATGGACCAAACATCCATCATATGGTACCAAATTCAATAGGAGAATTCACTTAAGAACAAACAAAACTAGACTTAACTAGGTACATGCCAACTTAGAATAAAAATGTAATATACAAACATTGACGAGTTCGAGATTGTTTACTGGATGTTGAAGTTGTAGTTCAAATATCTTGAAACTCAGTAGTATTTCCATGATTCAAATAACAAAATTGCAAGTTAAGAAAATCTTAACATCCAACTAGAATGTCATTCATATCAAATGGCAACCCAATTCATTTAGCATTGCAATAGGAGTGATCAATTTCATTTACAACAAACACCTATCTTAATTTTTTTTTTAAATTTCAATACCAATCATGAATCAAACATTTATATCCTTAACATTATAACAACCAATTCTGTGTTCATTCCACAACAATAAACCATTAAAATCTCTTTCTGAAGTCGGCCAATTCATTTATATTCAATTCAGCCTCCCCCATGGCTCGTTTCCAATTTATTCACATAGAAATTCATGTATTTCCTTTATCATGATCCACATATATATGAGCACAATTGTTGCCATAACATTATACTATTTCATTTCGATATCTTTTATCAAGTAGCAAACTCATATCAATTTCACATAACTCATTTAATTACATTATTTTATTGTCAATCTGTTTCATTTCATTTTCAAGTTTCCAATTCCAATTATAATATCACGCCCGATGGAACCATTCATTTTTAACATATCATATCTTGTAATTATTTTCAATTACATATCATACCTTGAATTCAGTTGTATTTGCATACTCGTATCTTGTACACTGTTCTTATCATATAACAATGATTTCATTACAATTCAATCCAATATATATTCACATTCAATTTCAAAATAACAAATTCAATTCATCATCAACACACAATATCTCATAATAAATATGTCTTATGAACCATCTTAAATATGAACAAATAACTAGTTAGGAATATATCGTATTAACGTGTCATTTCCCAAACTAAATCATTGAATTTGTCAAAATTTCGTACCAATCTTTCAGACTTATAAATCCAATTTACAAATTTCTTTCACATTAACAATTCTTTTCATTATCATTATAAATTTTTACATATTAAATCCCTATTAACTTGACTCAGACACGAACAGATACAAAATCCAACCAACACCCTAATTTGGCACTTGGTGCCTCATCCGACAATTTTCGAAGAAAATAGTTTGCGCCCACTGCTCATCGGTATGACCAAAGTAAAAATTGTGCCAGTACTCATCGACATTGTAATAGCTCGATTTTCAATGGTGTTAGAAATAGTGGTTTCGGGATCACAACTCTGATGAGTCAGGTCGTAGATATTAATTATTTAACATTTATGATGTCACTAGTGTCGTATTAAATTTTGATTAAATAATTTTATTGTTAAGGTAGCGAATTAAATGAAAAGGACTAAATTGTAGAAGTTACAAAAGTTAAATTATTTAATTTGAGGGATCAAATAAGTAAAATGACCAATAAAGATTAAGCTAATGGGTTATCATGATATGAAAATATTTATTGATGAGATTAAGTTAGTTAAAAGGGGTTAATAATCCTAATTGCAAAAAAATTAAAAATTACAAAAATGCCTATATATATATATATAATTAATGGAAGAAAAGATGATATTTTTAACCTACATCTTCCTCACGGCATAAGGTTTAGGGTTTTCTAAGGTTCTCAACTTTGAAGTCTCAAATTGTAAGTGAATCTTGACCCGTTTTCAGTAATTTTTATTTTTGTTTTTGAGTCCGTATTAGCTTAATCTAGCTAGCCCAAGGACTAATTTGTGACTCTGCCAAATGTTATAAAACTTTCCATTAATGAATGGGGTGTTTCTAGAAAATTTATGAAAGTTTTTTAAGCTTGGTTGATGGATTTGGTGATTTTGTAAAGTGATTTTTGATGATTTTAGGGTTTAAAAACTAGATTGTTAAAATGGTAAAATACATGTATTTAATGTGACATAATTACATGAGGGGATTGTGGGAAGACCATATAGTGTTCAGCTGGTATGGGTTTGAAAAGAAAATGGTTATTTTGCATTTTTTGGGCTTAAGGACTAAATGGAATAAAAGTAAAATGTTGGGGGTAATTTTGTAAAATACCAAAAATGTTGTAATTGCATAAAATGACTCAAATTTCATGTTGAAATTGAATGATTTATTGATTTAGATCAAGAATGAGTTACGGATCGCGAAAAAGGGAAAATTGCAGAGTAGTCCCTAGCGTTGAGTCATGGCTGCGAATTCATCCGGTAAGTTCGTACTACTACCTTTTAAATTTTAATATTTCTAATTATATTCAAATTGGAGTTATTCTTGGACATTTGACCAAATGGAAGGCTTGGATAGAGTAATATTTTGATTCTAGCTCGGATAAAGCGATAATCTGAACTTAGCTCGAATAGAGCTATAATTGAACTTAGTTCGGGTAGAATGTTAAACTGAATCTTGCTCGGGTAGAGCGTTATCCTGATTCTTGCTCGGGTAGAGCGTTAACTTGTTTTTGGCTCGAGTAGAGCATTATCCTGATTTTGGCTCGGGTAAAGCGTTATCTTGATTTTGGCTCTAGTAGAGCGTTATCCCGTTTATTATGACTCGAATGAAACTATTTTCTATATAGGGCATAAGTTATTATGGTAAATTTATCTAACTCTTCGAACTTACTAAGCTTTGTAGGCTTACATGTGCATTTGTTTGCTGTTTTGTAGATTTCATTTTGCTGTTAGAAGATCGAATCATCTTGAAGAAATCGCACTATCCTGGAAGCATCTTCGGTAGATTTTATATCACTTGGTTATATGTCATGTACTAGGGTGACGTATTTTGTATTTGCTTGAGTATGCTTGAAACTATTTGGATGATGATAGTTTAGGAAAATGAAGTTAAATTTGATGTTAAATGCTAGGTGTGGCTTGAATGTTTGTCATGTATTTTGAAATGGTAATGAGTTTAATCAAATGAGTTGATGAATGTGAATGGTAAGACATTTATATATGTATTGGTTGCTTGAATTAAGTTTCATGTTTATGGGAAAATGAATGGTGGTGAGGTAAGTGCATGTTAAGCTAGTTGTAAGAATTTTTGCATGTTTATTTGGATATTTCGTAGGTACACACAGCCTGACACACGGGCCACCACACGGGAGTGTGCCCTAGGTAAATAGCTGCAGATCTCACACAGTTGGGACATGGTCATGTGGCCCTATTTCGCATGGACACACGGCCTAGCACACGATTTCACACACGGACGTGTGGAGTATTTTCGTATGCTCACATGGTATGTCACACGGTTTGTGACACGTTGTGTGCTAGTATTTTAGGTATGCACACGGTCTGGGACACGACTGTGTGACCCCTATTTGAGAAATTTTAATGTTTTGGTGTGTGTTTCAATTGCAATTCAATCGGGTCCCTGTTAATTTGAGATGTTGTAAAAGAGAATAAGGATATTAAATTGAACTGAAACCTATTTTGCTAGGTGTAACTTTTGAAATAACGTTTAATTAGTATTTTTTCAGTTGTAAATGATTTGTAAGCCCTCGAAACCTTAACCGACGATGGTGTTGGGTTTTGGGTGTTACAAACACGTAGTTGAAGTAACCATTTGGCACCGGTGCCTCATCGGAATGTCCGAAGTAATTATTTTTCACCTAGTGCTTATCGGTATAACCGAAGTAAATGTTGTGCCCAGCACTCATCGGAACGTCTGAAGTAAAATGCGTCCAACGTTCATCGACATATAGTTGAAATAACTCTGCTCATGTAGTTAATAGGGTAATCATTTATCCAATTCCCTTATAAACTTAATTTCATTCTATCGATCTCAATATCATCAATTCATCACTCATGATATCATTTCATACATAACATACCGTCTCAATTCCAAATCAATTTCACCATTTAGTTTTAATATTTTCACTTTTATTCAATTTAATCTTCTATCTCAATTAAAATTCACACTAATATGATTCACCAATATGATTTGGTCAATCATAATTAACTATCAATTCATTTTATAATTCTTCTATTATTTTTCCTCCTCCTCCTCTCCATTCCTTCCTTTATTTACAAGTATTTATACAAGAATCCTTAGCCTTAGTATGACATGCTTTTTATGTAACATGAATTATCTTTACACTACTTATACATATACTTTTAACAAAGTTATCTTTTTTAGTAGTCTTCACTAAATTATATATATCCAAACCTAAAAAATTCAAAATTAAGATCCTTTTTTTGTTTTTGAAACTAGACATAATGAACTTTTTATCATAAAAATTCAAAAATTCAAAGTAGATTACTACGGTTTTTTTAAAAACCTCGTTCTTTTGCTAGGCAACTTCGACTCTTATTCACTAAAAATTAAATATCTTTCAATACAAGTCTCCTATTATGTTATCATTTGTTTCCTTTGAAAATGGACTCATAATATAAATTTCATCTCTTAAATATTTTTATACAATTTATAAAAAAAATTTCAAAGTTAGAACAAGGGAACCTGAAATCATTTTGATATTATCTCATAAAAAATATTACATCTCATAATATACAATTCCATTGCTTTCACCGTTGATTTTATGAAAAACTAGACTCAAACAGATTTAATTTCATATTTTATTCAACCTTTAACTCGATTCCTACAATTTTTGGTGAATTTCCAAAGTTGCATTACCACTGTTGTCCATAAAGTGTTTAGTGAAACATTTTACTCTTCCATGATTTGATTAAGTAAGTTTTTCTCATTTCATTATATAATATACTACATTCCAACCAAACTCAATTTCAAAACATATAATCAATAAGTTACACAAATTCTTATTTCTATTCAAATTAGTCCTCTAGTTCAATAATCAATCTCAAACATAGCATTTTAAACTCAAATAATCATTTTCAATTTACCTTAGAATCATACTTTGCAAAACAAAATAATTATATAAAGAATATAATGATTCAATTTATATAAATACAATCATAACATGAATTAACTTAGTAAGTTCCATATGAACTTACCTGGCAAAACAACAACCAAATGAGCTTTTAAGGACTATTCGACAATTTTTGCTTTTCTACGACTAGCCTCGATTTGCTGCAGTTCTTAATCTATAAAATAATTCAGTTCAATTTATCAATTCCAAACATCTCATAATCCTATTATAAGCATTTATCTATTCAACTATATTTTTTAATGTCCCTTAAACTTTTGTATTTTATTCAATTTAGCCCATAAAACTGAAATAGTTATAACTTTCAAATTTGATCCTCAATTTCGAAACTGATCTCAATTACATCCTTTAAAACCCACTAATTTCCATAATTACAAAAATTTCATACTAAATTTGGTTAAAGTTAAACTTGAGTTCTCGATGGATAAAAAGATTAATAAATTTTGATAATAGCTATTTGGGTGGTGAATGGTACATTATAGTCTAACAAACACATTTGCGGGAGTTAAAGTTGAACATAATACAGTTTAATTACTAATTAATATGTTTTTTTTATATTGTAAATCATTGGCTGTCCAAATTAGGACAAATTCATGGTTTTTAGATAATTAAAATGCTAATGTTGTAATGTGAATCATTAGTTGTCTAATTTAGGACACATTTACTGTATTTTTGTAGCTAAATGTTATCGTTAAGAGGAGGTTTATTGCTATCCAAAGCATGCAATTATGTTGTCCAAATAGGACATCTTTGGTTATGTTATACTGACCTTAAATGCTTGTATTAATAAAGATTAAAGCTATCTGAAACATATATCAATGTTGTCCAAAAGTGGCTTTAGTTGTGTTTATTTATGTTTCAAGATTTGGTCCAATTGTGAAAGTAAATTGTTGACCAATTTAGTAATATATATATACATACATACATATATATATATATTATATATATATATATATATATATTCAAAATTCTGACTGAACATGAGAGTTAAGTACTGGTCAAATTAGTACCAAATCTATTCATTTCATGTTTTAAAGAATTATCTGAATTTGATGATATCCATAATAATAAAAATTAATTAAGTTGTTGCTAGTAATTGTGTAGCTAGTAGATTACTGAATTAATGCATTAAATTGTTAATCAAATTATATGTTGGGTTGCTGATAGCATTACAAATAACATATATTTTCTCCCTAAATTGATGTTTTAATTGTCTCTTTAGTACCTTATTTAGCATGCATCATAAGCATTCATACTTAGTTTTATATTTTCTAACTCATTGTGGTTTAGTTTAAATTCTTGTTATTTTTATCTCTTTTTGTACTAATGTCACTGCAAGCAGTCGATATATTGCACCTTAGAATTTTCAACGCAAGAACTCAGCCCAGAAGGTCAGTGTTGGAAGAAGAAGAATGTAGCCACAAGATCAGCTTGGAATTGTGACCAAAGATGTTATCGCACAGAACCTCAACCTTGAATGAGTAAACTCAAGCTGAATTCACACCTGGAAGCACCAGCACAGGAAAATCACAAGTTGTCACCGTAATTAACAGTCTCAGATTGCACCCAGTAATGCAGCAACAACCTGCAGATCTCTGAAGAAAACATCTCTGCATGAGTGCACAACTGTACTGTAACTAACTTTGAAAGTTGCAAAAAATTAAGATCTGGATCTGAGAATGGGAGGTTAAAATCTGCAACTTTTGAAGGCTATAAATAGAGGAATGAAGATGGAAGAAATCATCAAGAGGTAGAGGAATTAAATTCTGCAATTACTTTGTGTTTTGGAGATTTAAGCTGGAATGGGTGAGCTGATGGAGCAAAGGAGCAACCACTTCTGACGAGGAGTGCTATATGCAACACAAAAGGAGAGATTAAGGAATAGTCCTAATAGTCTAGAGATAGTAAGCTTCCATTGTATTCGTTAATCCCTCTTTTATACTGATGGATTTTAATGACATTTGAATGAATACGACAGTATCTTTCATTATTAGATTACTTTGATTCTTATTTAATGCTTTTTATCTGTTTATTCTTGGATCTAACCATATCAAACACGAGAGTGACTTTACAGTCTACCAACATCGAGATATGTGGTGACAAGTTAGGTTAACAAGCAAGACAACGAGAGTTGCTTAAGATTAGAAGAGATTCTAGTCACTTGTTCTTGAGTGCACAAAGTAGCTCACACAGAGAGGTGGGGTGATTGTGGGTACTTGAGTCTCAAGTAAATGAAGGACTATTATTGGTAAGAATTCATTGGAGCGTCATTGTTGTGACAATTCATCTATACAATACCTTGTCGGCGCATCCAGCGTTGCAACTTAGTAAAATCAGTGATCCACTCCAATCCTTTTCACTTGATCACATTTACATTTTCTGCATTTAAATATCCAACACTCAACATTCAACACACTTTGATTTACTTTCAGTTGTTCTGACATTTAACTCTAATTGCATTGACAGTATTAATCATTTTAGTGTGCAGATATGACATAATTGTGCTAACATCTTTACTCACATTTTCCCTAATCCTAGCTTTAGTTGCTTCGACATTTAAACATCAAGAACCCATTCCTCGTGGGATCGATATCTGATAGAATTGTTCTATCAACTATACTTGCATCGACGTGTGTTCGCTTGCACAATCGTTGTGACGTTACAAACGCGATCAAGTTTTGGCGATGTTGCCAAGGAATTGGCATTTGTTTGATGTTTACTATTGTAGTAGCAATTATTTCTTACTTAACTTTTTGTTTGTACTAATCCGTTTAATTTTCTTTTGTTGGTTTCCTCTTATTTCTTTACAAGTTGCATGTCCACAAGGAGAAATCCTAAGGATATTGCAAGCTTTGACCCAGAACTTGAGAGAACACTTAGGAGGAAAAGACAAGAACAAAGGAAAATGGCTGGAAATAGCAACAACTTACCACCAGTGCTGCCATAAGATGGAGTTCCTCTAGTGCTACCACAAATAAATAATTTACCACCATCGCCTCCACAAGAAGAACAAGTGCAAAATAGGACAATCCGAGATTTTATTGTTCCTATCCTTAATTATTTGCAAGTAGGGGTTGTAAGACCAGCTATTCAAGCTGGTAATTTTAAGTTGAAACCGGTGATGTTTCAGATGCTCAATTCAAATGGGCAATATTTTGGTTTGCCTCAAGAAGACACAAGAGAACACTTAAAATCATTTCTGCTTATTTGTGCATCCTTTAGTCAACATGGTATCCCTAATGATACCTTGAAAATGCAATTATTTCCTTATTCGTTACAGGGTAAAGCAAGAACATGGTTCTTGGGATTGCCGGCTGGATCCATTACATCTTGGAATGCACTAGCAATGCAGTTTTTTTTGCATTTCAATCTGCCGACAATGAATGCAAGGTTGTGGAATGATATTACAGCCTATCATCAGTTGGATGATGAGAACTTACATATAACTTAGGAGCGTTACAAGACATTGCTTTAACGCTGCCCAATGCATGGTATTCAGCAAGAGACCCAAATAAAGATCTTCTACAATGGTTTGAATGCTCAGACAATGAATCTTGTAGACGCATATGCTAATGGTCCATTATTGGATTGTACCTACAATGAAGCTGTAAGAATTCTAGGGAGGATTGCTCGGAATGACTATCAATATCCAATCTCTTATTCTGCACAGGTAAAGACTAACCCTAGAGTTCTTGAGTTAGATGCCATTACGGCTTTGAGTGCGTAGGTATCCTCGTTGGCCAATATCATAAAGAATATTAAGGGGACAAGTGACGTTTCTCCTATTCAAGTGGCCCAGCAAATTGGATACGCTGACATTTTCTTGTGAAATTTACGGCGACAATCATAGTTATGAGGACTGCCCACAACATGCAAAAAATGCATTCTATGTCAACAACATTCGAGGAAATTCGTTTGGTAACTCATACAACAACCGAGCTCAACAACCTTGGGGGAATCAAAATGCTTCCACATTCAGATATGGAAATTCCTTAAATCAAGGGGGTTATAGACAAGGGAGTTACATTAGCAACCAACAGCAGAATTATAATCAGAATTCTCAAGTAAATTCTCGTTCTAAACAGATGTAGGCACATAGCCAAATGCAACCACAATCTTGATTACAACCACAACAGTCTGTGCTGCCACATATGCAAGGACAGCATCAACAGCAACAGTTTTCTCAACCTAAGTCAAATCCTATGGCTGCTCTTGAGGCATTAATGCACGAGCATATCACGAGAACTAAAGTAATAGTGCAAGGAAATTCCTCTTCTATTCGAGCGTTGGAAGCCCAGTTAGGACAGTTGGCTTCTAATTTGAGTGCAAGATCACTGGGTACTCTGCTTAGTGATACTGAGAATCCAACGCAGAGGGGGAAGGAGCATTGCAAGGCAATCACACTGAGGAGTGAGAAGCAGACGGCAGAACCAAGCAATTCTAATTAGGACCATGTCGACGCATCTGAACCACAGCAACAAGAAGAGGATGCAGCTGAAGGAAGCCAAGCAAAAGTAAATGAAGAAGAACCAACTGTAGTGACATCTATGCCTACAGTTTGCCCAGCAAAGTTATCGACACAATTGCAAATATCGACACCACCAAGTTTTCCACAACAACCCAATGTTACAATACCTTTGCCATTTTCGCAAAGATTTGAAAAGAAAGTCCATGATAAAGAGTATTAAAAGTTTATTTCTACTTTGAAACAATTACACATTAATATATCTCTTGTCGATGCTCTTGTGCAGATACCCAACTATGGGAAATTTATGAAGGAGCTGTTGTCAAAGAAGAAGAAATTGTCCGAAATCGAGACAATTATGCTCACAGAGGGGTGCAGCGCTATGCTTACAAATAAGTTGTCAACCAAGATGAAAGACCCTAACAGCTTCACAATCCCATTCTCCATTAGGAATCATTATATAGGTAAAGCTTTATGTGATTTGGGAGCAAGTATTAACCTTATGCCTTTATCTACTTTCAAGAAGTTAGGAATAGGATCGATGAAGCCCACTACGGTGACATTACAACTTGCGGACAGATCCTTAGCACAACTTGAAGGCCAAATTAAAGATGTCCTTGTCCAAGTTGATAAGCTCGTGTTCCCTATTGATTTCATAATCCTAGATTGCGAAGCAGATAAGGAGGTGCCCATTATCTTAGGGTGACCATTTCTAGCAAAAGGATGCACACTTATTGATGTGTTCAAAGGAGAACTTATCATACGACATAACGATAAGCATGTGACCTTCAACATGTTTGAGGCATCCCCGTCCAGAACTAAAGAGCAATGTCATCACATTGACGTGTTGGACGAAATCATTATGGAAGAATTCAATGCAAGAAGTTCAGCAGTGTTAGATGAGGATGTGGCGACATCCACCGATGAAATCCTAGCTGAATGTATTGACAAAAAAGAGGTAAATAATTATGAGCTGAGATAGAATTGGCAACTAGAATCTTTGGATTTGTCGAATAGGACAATCCAGGTGTTTTTTAGTAATTTTTATGTTTTTTAGTCCGTATTAGCTTAATCTAGCTTAACTAAGGACCAATTTGTGAATCTGTCAAATGTTATAAATCTTACCATTGTTGAATATGCTTGTTCTTGAAAGTTTTTTATGGATTTTTATGCTTGATGATTGGGTTTGATATTTTTGTGAAATGATTTTTGATGAAATTAAGGTTTAAGAACTAAAATGTTAAAATGATGAAATTTTGTGTACTTGGTGTGAAATAAACGAAATGTAAGGACTTGTGTGAAGGCTTGGAACATTTGGCTATTAAGGGTTTAGAAAGGGAATGGTTAGTTTGCATGTTTTATGCTTAAGGACTAAATTGAATAAAAGTAAACATTAGGGGTAAAATCGTAATTTTTCCAAAAGGACCAAATTGTGTTAAATGATCTGATTGAGTGATTTAATGTGAGAAATTGGATGATTTATGGATGTAGGCTACGATTGTGCTTCAGATCGCGAAAAAGGAAAATTAGCATAATAGTCCCTGAAGTCTAATCATAATTGCAAGTTAATTCGATAAGTTTGTATTGTTAAATTTCAATTTAAATTGCATATTCTTGTATTATAAACAATTGTTGTGAGTCAAAACGATGATCAGAAAGGTGGAAGATGGGAACAAAGTAAAGGAAAGGCTAACGGGCTTTGAGCCGTAAGTGAAAAAGGGTCTGATGATTATGTGTCATTGTGAGTATATGAATTCTTTATGGATTATAAGGTCTGATGACTACGTGTCATCGTGAGTATATGAATCATTTACGGATTATGAGGTTCGATGACTACGTGTCATCATGAGTATATGAATCCTTTACGGATTATGAGGTCTGATGACTACGTGTCATCGTGAGTATATGAATCCTTTATGGATTATGAGGTTCGATGACTATGTGTCATCATTAGTATATGAATCCTTTACGGAATATGAGGCCCGATGACTACGTGTCATCGTGAGTATATGAATCCTTTACAGATTATAAGGTTCAATGACTATGTGTTATCGTGAGTATTAAACAAAATGAATCCCATCAAGGATTAGAGGTTCGATGACTCTGTGTCATCGTGAGTAGCTTTGACTAATTGAAACCTACCACGGATGTATACAGCCTACTCAATTTGGTTGATTAGATTTTACAACTCTTGAAGTTTGGTAAATCTACTTAACTTTATGAACTTACTAAGCTTTAAAATGCTTACTTGTGGAAATTGTTGTTGTTTTGTAGATTCAATTTTGTTGTACGGAGATTAAATCATCTTGGAGCATCACACTATCTCGGAGTTGTTCAATGGTAATCATATCATTTAGTCTTATGGCATGTACTAGGATGATGTTATCCTTTTGCTTTATGTAATTGAGATTGTGGAAATCTTGTTATGTTTGATGAAATGATGAAAGTATAAATGTATGCCTGTGCAAGATAGATTACAGACTTAAAGGTACTATGTTATGACTTAGAAACTTTGTATTTTGTGATAGCTTAATACATAATTGGAGTTGTGAATGATTTGAGTTGATAAACTTGTGCTTTGGTATGATTCTTGAGATTCTGCATACTTGTTTCGGTAGAACCCACTATCAGTTGAAGTACAAGGTAGAAGAGAGGTTGCTCACTGACTTGAGTTGTATTAGTAGTTGATTAGCAAGTATCGGTAATTATGTGTTTAGAAGTATCGGTAGTTTGTGTACTTGTATCGGTAGAAGTTGTAGGGTGAGGTTTTTAGCTCTTTGGAGTTTTTAGTATCGGTAGAATTAAGACTTGTATCGGTAGAGGTCTACACTATTCTTGAACTGCTTACTGACTTGTATCAGTAGAATTGGAAAGGACACTTTTGCCCTTGTTGAATTGTGTTTATAATTAAATGACGACATATGATGTGTGGAGTGAAATTTCCTTAAATAAAAATAAGATTTAATGACATGATGTTAAAGATGAACAGGGATAAATGAATAAGTATGACACTGAAACCCTAATCGATGACGATTTTTGAGTTTTGGGTGTTACAATTGTGACATCATGTCGTTGTGTGTTCATGGGTTGGGTTGTACGATGGAAGACGTGGTTATCACCCCTTCAAATGATTAATAATAAAACCACTACGACTGGTGACGATCGGATGGCGAGGGGTTTTGGGGAACCTCTCCACTTTGTTCTTTTTACAAAACACTGTGTTGGTGTGCTGAAGATTAGGTGCATTGCATTATGCTTTTGATTTTATTGCATCGAATTGTAACATGGTGTGTGGTTACTTAAAATGCTTCGTGAAATTACTGTGATATTGTGCTTGTGGACATATGCACTTAAGAGACACACTGGGCTCTTTAGGTCATTTCCCCTTATTTTCTCTTACAGATTTATTTTGACTTGGGCAACTTGGTACTCGGAGGATCTCTCGATTTTACTTATATATTTTCAGTAAATACTATTTTGGGGTTTTCAGACTATCTTGTTTTTCATAATATTTGAGATTGGGATCTAAGTTCAAATTTATGGTTTTGATATTTTGGATTTACTTTTTACTCGTTATTACAGATTTGATTCAAATTATTTTTAAGCTTTTAGATAAATATTATTGCGTTTGAATTTATTACTTTGAGTTTCATCATAAAACTAGAAGTGGATTTATTTTTAAGGATTACTTTATTGTAAATTATTATGCATTTATGTTTTAAAAGGTTTTTTTTTAGGGTAAAATTACAACAGTGACCCTTTAGATCCTGCCTTATCTTCTAGGTCGAAATATAAAGGGTTATATTTAGTGGTATCAGAGTTAAGTTTAACCTTCGAACTCTCACGATACTCTTTTTCAAAAATTTTTATAAGTTCTAGGGTAAATAGGGTTTTTAATAAATTTATTATCTTATAAACTATCTTATTGATTTGAAATTTTAAGTTGAGTTTAATCCGAGACTCTAGTACCAAAACTTACTTACTATACTACCACGTAAGAGTTCTAGACTCACGACTAGTTATGGCTGAGGTCGAGACTGAGGCCGTACTACTAGGGCTGTTAGTGATCTTACGCACCTTGTTGAACCAGAGGAGAATCTGAATGAGTTGCCTCATGCTGAGGAGGACGAGCTGCCCACTAGCATTGAGGACCAACAAACTAGAGGTGGAGACCCACCTACTCAACAAACTCGTGGTGATGACCTGCTTGACACTAAGGATAATGAGACAATGGAGCTGGATAGTGCTACTGTGAATCGAGAGTTGTTACGTCTGCTCCGTGGTACAATTGGGAGATAGTGAGAGGGTCCGAGGGGGCCCATATCTAATAATATTCTAGCTATTGGGATGAGGATTTTTAAGGGTAAGATTGGAATAGATCCGTTGATTGTCGAGTACTGATTGAAAGACTTACAGCAGTTATTTGTTGAGATGAATTATCCTGCCAATCAAAAGTTGAGGGTCGTCGTTTCACTACTACGAGGTGAAGCAAAAAATTGGTGGGAGTTTAGAGGAGTTTGTTCCTGCTAGTCAGATAACGTGGGAGTATTTCTGAGAGACCTTTCAGGATAGTTATGTGGGAGAGGAATTCCTTGTGAAATGTCGTGACAACTTCATGAATTCGAGGCAGAACGACATGCCCATCAATGATTATGAGATTGAGTTTTCAAGGTTGGTCTGATATGCTTCTAGGTTGGTTATTATTGAGAAACAAAAGTGTGAGTGGTTTCAGAAGGGCCTTCTCCTTTCGATATAGGAGGGAGTTTTTATGCATCATGATAAGGTGTTTAGCGACATAGTTAATCGAGCTAGGGTACTTAAGAGGTTGGAGGTTCTGAAAAGAAACCAGAGAGCTCAAGACAGGTATCGAGGTAGGAAGCCACCGGACATAACAGTTCAATTTGGTCCTATTAGCCACACTGCTAAGAGGCCTAGAGAGGAGTTTGTTCAGTAAAGTTATCCGAGGGTGAGATCTACAGTTTCGACTGTTCCTGCGGGTAGTATGGGTGGTTCGACTGGTTCTCATCGTTGGCATTTATGCTCTTATTATAATAAGAGGCATAATGGTGAGTGCTGAAAGAAGACAGGTGCATATTTCAGATCCTCTGATAGCTTCGTTTGACTAGAATCAAATTTAGGCATCAGTTCAAACTCCTACTAGAGGTAGAGGACAGGGTAGACATGCTGCTTCGGGTACGGTTAGTAGAGGTAGACGAGTTCAGAGTGGTAGTGTAGTTAGATCTGGGGTGAGACAGCCGAGGTTAGTTTACTCAACTATGAGAAATGACGATCGTGATGAGCTAGATGTTATAGCCTATACTTTCTTTATCCATTCTTTTTCTTATTTTGCCTAAAGCTGTCATCAGGGCCCAATATCCGCATATCCTTGGTCTAGGACAATTTCGAGGCCAAAATTCTTTTATAGGGAAGAATTATAGCACCTTTAATTTGTTATTAAGAATTAAATTGCAAATTTGGTGAAATTTAGGGAATAATTTGTAATTTCAATGAAGTTTAGGGACTTAATTGAGCTTTTATTAAAGTTCTACGAAAAAATTTGGGATTTTTTGGACTTATTTGTGAAACGGGTAAAGGTTGGATGCTAATGTGAAAACCCTATATTTTCGGTGTCCTTTGTGAAAATTTACCCATTTTATTAGGTTTATAAACTTTTTGCCCTTTTGGTTAGCCCTTTAGCTCCCATATTTTCTTTCCCACAACTAAATCCCCATCTCTCTCTCTCCTTCTCTTCTTTCCAACGAAGCTTCATCACTCCTTGCGTTCGTGCATTGTACCGCTTCCAACCTTGCGTTCCTCGTCGTCATGTGAGTAAACCCTATCCTTTGAAAGCTCCACGCCGTCCACTATTTGTAAGGAAATGGTGGTGAATCATTCAGCCTTCGTCCTTTCCGTCGTTGCTTCATCACTCCCCTGCCATTTTGGTATTGGTAAGTTGCTATCGTGTTGGGGGTCATTTGTTTGGTCCCTTTTGCTTCATCGTCAGCGAGCATGCGCCTCTTCGTCGGTTCCTGTGAACGGCGTCGTCGTGGGGTTTGTTAACCCTAAAAACTTTATTGCAAAATGTGTTAAAATTGGGTCATTAGTTGGAGCCTAAAACCAAGCCCATACTTGACCTTTGATGTGAGCCCAAACAAGAGTCATGTGTTTAAGCCATGCCAAAACGACACCGTTTTGGATGGCTATAAATGCCTTTTATTCTTTGAAGAAAATTTATTTAAACACCCTCTAAAAAAAACTCTTCCTTTTTCAAAAAACCCTCTCAAGCCTTCTCATGGCCGTCCATGCTCTGACCGGTCATGCTCGCTGTCCGTCACGCGTCGTCACCACGCACCGCCGTTGATGGCAGCCTAGGTAACCTAAAACCCCTTTTTTAATCCCCTTTTTGTTTAAAGTCCAGTTCTGGGTTCAGATCTAAATAGATCGAACCCGAAATTTTTTTCTAAAAGATGTTTATTCTCTTTTTTTGAATTTTTGAATCTGCTTAGTTTTTCCTTTTCAAAAACATTTTAAAAAAAAAATTCATCCTTAAAATAAATTTTATTCTTGCTGCCCTTGTTTCCCTTCTAAAACCATTTTTTATTTGTTCCGAATCTGTCAATTTTATTCGGGATTTTTAACCCTTTTTCCTTGTTTTTCTTTGCAGATATAGATCGTCGGGGATTATTCGTGAAAAAGGATGTTTGCAAGTCCCCTCGGCCACCGTCCGCGACGGTGAGCGGTGTTTCGGCTTCAAGGTCAGGTAAAACTGGTTGACTTCTTTCTTTTTATTAATTATCCACTTATTACATTTGTTATTTATTTATTAAACAATAAATGCATGCTTTAAGAATAAATGTTAATAATAATACAAAATATATCAGTTAATATATTTAGAATACGTATGGTTTCAAACTTTAAAATAATAAATAAGCAATAAATGGGGGTGTATTCGAACTGTACCTTGTCGATACCGAATATAAAGATGCTTGATATCTTATTCCCTACTTGGTATTGACTGTTTTATCTTTGCATACACTTGTATGTATGGAAGATCTCTGTTTGTATTGATTTCAAAAAAATGCCCGCAAAAAAAGATCCTTTACAGATTTGCATTTTTGCTCTATATAGCCCTTTTTACAATCATTGTAATTTGTCCTTTTGTCATTGAAACTGCTGACTTTTTCTTCAACTTGTTCTGCAATTGGCAATGGCGGTGACGGGAGTCTTTGGTGGTGGCAGATGGTGGGTAGCCCTGGGTGATGTGGCGTGCGCTGAGTGGCTGAGATGGAGGTTGTATCTGCAAGTGGCTAGAGTTTCTGACTGGGTTTGTTGGGTCTTTTTGTGGGTGTTGGGTCATGTATTCGGTTTTAAATTTTGGGCTTGTAACTGGGCTTAATTGTAATTGGACTTTGAATTTGTATTTGGACATTTTTAATTTAAATTTAGGATAAATTTAAATTTAAGAATAAATTTAAAATAAATTTAAACTTAAACTTAAAATAAATTTAAATTTAAAAACAAATTTAAACTTAAAATAAATCTAAAACAAAATGGGTTTAGTCTGGGCTCGGACAAATTGGGCTTCAACAGCTACCCCTCTTTGCTCATTGCTATGTAACAGGAATGGAGCAAATACGAAAAGGAGGCCCAATTTGGTCACGTTTCATCTCTTTGACGTTCCTTCTGCGGTTAGCCCACCCTTCGCTTTGCTTTGTCGGTCAACTTCACTGCATCTGCTTCTTTATATCTTCGGCGTCATGATTCCATCTTGCCTTGAGGCAATATCAAAAAGACAAAATTTGCTACTATAACTTCACTCAAATCACTTGTAACTTTAAGGGGATTGGGATTTGTTATCACATTCTTTGGTTCAATCTATGATACTTTAGGTGTGTTGTGGTTTCATTTCTTGATCTTCTTCTTTGTATCTCATCAGGAAGATAACCATTTTATTGCTTCGACCTGCTTCTTAGTATCTCATCAGGAAGCTGGGGTTCGAAGTTTCGCTCACATCGAGCTTTGGTTTCATTGATTTGGTCTACTTCTCAGTATCTAATCAGGAAGATGATCGCATTGCTTGTTTTGAGCTGCTTCTCTGTATCTCATCAGGAAGACGGATCTGGTTCACTTCTCTGTATCTCATCAGGAAGTAAACTCTTTATTGCTTTAATCTACTTCTCAGTATCTCATCAGGAAGCTGGGGTTCAAAGATTTGCTCACTTTGAGCCTAGTTTCATTGATTTGGTCTACTTCTCAGTATCTCATCAAGAAGATGACCGTATCACTTGTTTTGATCCACTTCTCTGTGTCTCATCAGGAAGACGGATCTGGTTCACTTCTCCGTATCTCATCAGGAAGGTAACCGCTTTATTGCTTCGACCTGCTTCTTAATATCTCATCAGGAAGTGGGGGTTCGAAGTTTCGCTCACATTGAGCTTTGTTTCGTTGATTTGGTCTACTTCTCAGTATCTCATCAGAAAGATGACCGCATCACTTGTTTTAATCCGCTTCTCTGTATCTCATTAGGAAGACGGATTTGGTCCACTTCTTTGTATCTCATTAGGAAGACAACCACTTTATTTCTTCGACCTGCTTCTCAGTATCTCATCAGGAAGCTGGGATTCGAAGTTTCTCTCACATTGAGCTTTGTTTCATTGATTTGGCATACTTCTCTGTATCTCATAATGAAGATGACCGCATCACTATTTTAATCCACTTCTTTATATCTCATCAAGAAGACGGGTTTGGTCCACTTCTCTGTGTCTCATCAGGAAGACGACACTTTATTACTTCGATAACTGTAATCTGCCCCATGATCGGATAAGAGATTGGATGGTTGTGATCTGCCCCATGGTCGGGGTAAAAGATCGGATAACTGTAATCTGCCCCTAGGCTCGAGGTAAGAGATTGGTTGATGGTGATCTTCCCCAAGCTCGGGGTAAAAGATCGAATGGTTGCAAGCTGCCCAAAGCTTGGGGTAAGAGATTGGCTAATGGTGATCTGCCCCAAGCTCAAGGTAAGAGATCGAAATCTTCGATCTGCCCTTCTTGATTAAGGGAAAAAATGGAATGATCTAGTTTGAATCCAACTCCACTGTAATTTCAGGAAGATAGGATTTGATCTTGCTCTTACTGTAACTTCAAAGAGATAAAGACTTAGTATTGTGGTTTGATCTGATCCACTTTAACCTCAAGGTAGAAGATTCACTATTACAGCTTCAATCTACTCCTCTTCAACTTTATGGTATAAGATTCGCCATTGCGGCTTCAATCTTTTCCATTTTATTTTCTAAGGTATCGGGTTCGCCGTTGCGGCCTCAACCTTTCCCATCATATCTTTTGAGGTACCGAATTCGCTGTTACGGCCTCAACCTTTCCCATCACATCTTTTGAGGTACCAGATTCGCATTGCGGCCTCAACCTTTCCCATCACATCTTTTAAGGTATCGAATTCGCCGTCGCGGCCTCAATCCTTCCCTTCATGGTGTCAGGTTCGCCATTGCAGCCTCACCCATTCCCATCACATCTTCTTAGGTATCGGGTTCACCGTTGCAGCCTTAACCTTTCCCATCACATCTTCTAAGGTACCAGATTTGCCGTCGCAGCCTCAATCCTTTCCTTCATCTTTTATGGTACCAAGTTCGCCATTACGGCCTCAACCTTTCTCATCACATCTTCTTAGGTACCAGGTTTGCCGTTGTGGCCTCAACGTTTCCCATCACATCTTCTTAGGAACTGGATTCGCCATCGCGACCTCAATCCTTCCCTTCATCTCTTCATGGTATCAGGTTCGCCGTTACGGCCTCAACCTTCCCCTGTCAAACCTGTAGAATATGCTTTCATGGACCTCTATGTAGGCCAGATTATTAGGATGCCATGATTAGAATGAGTCAAATGCTCCTAACCACATTGGTATGAATGATGGATGCAAAAATGTCATCTCTGCGAATGATTTTATTTTTAGTCCTTAGGTTGACATTGTTCGTCGTTTGTCTAGGTCCTATCACTGATGTGTTATCATGTTCTTTTTTGGTATGATATTCTTTTTCATGGAACCTAAAGAGGTAGTCATATTTGTTTCAAAACTCTTCTATCCCTCGAGTTTGTGTTATTTCCAACTAGTGGTTCTGTTTTAGGTCTCTGTACTATTTAGAAATTTTTCAGAATGATATGCAAAAATCCTTTTATCCTTATATCGTTAAACCACTAACCATTATTTCAAATACAAAAGTGCTTGAATCAAAGTAATAAGGTGGGTGAAATTGAATTTGATTCCAAACAAAGGTCGCATGAATGAAAAGGTTGTTGGCTTATTAACCGCTATTTTGATGCAGAATTGCTTGAACATGGTCACAAGGTGAATGAAATTCTGTTGGAGGCTAAGCTCACATGAATGAAAAGATTAAAAATGACTCATATTGGTCAGAGAGTTGCCTAACATAAAGTGACCAAAGAATGGAGTTAGGTGCCCCAGATATCAAAGTATGAGCTTCACTGAACAAACTTGATGAGGGCCATTCTGAGCTTGACATGTGTTCATGAAAGTTGGAGTACTTCGTCAATGCTTCAAGGTGTAAAGTTTCTCTACCTTGCCACCTTTGAGAGAGAAGACCATTTTACGCTCTTTTCTTTGAAATTGAGCCGCCCTTTCAAGTTTTCAACTCAAGTCTCCTTAGGTTTCGAGATGCCCTTTACGAGTTTTCACCTCAAGTCTCCTTAGGTTTCGAGATGTCCTTTACGAGTTTTCACCTCGACCTCTCCTTTTCTTTTTCCTCTCCTTTTTTTTCCATTTTATTTATTTTTTCTTTCTCTTCTCTTTCTTTCTCTTTTTTTTTAATTTATTTTTCTTTGTCGAATCCGATTTCACGAAGTTGGGCAGGTCTTTGCCGTCCATTTCGATCAAAATCAAAGCTTCTCCAAAAAAGACTTTCTTTACCTCATAGGGCTTCTCCAATTTGACATCCATTTTCCTTGAAAGTCTTTTGTAAGCAAAATCCTTTTCAAAACCAGAGCTCTCTCATGGAATTCTCTAGAGCGGATCCTTCTTCATCGTAAACCCTTGTCATTTGAATCATGACAGATGTCTTTTAGTATCTTTTCTTCCATCAATTCTAACAAAATCTGGAGGGAAAGAAAATCGACTTCAATGGGTAGGACGATTTCCATTCTAGTGAGAAGGTGTTGCCCCGGTGGTTGTTCTAATAAAAACTCGATAAATCCGAGGGCAAATGGTGATTTCTCATGTCGAACCTTTGTAGGTCTCTGCTATGAATCCTATTGATGTTCTCTAATGTCCCATTCACTTGTTTTTGAATTGCCTGTAGACTTTCGCTATCATGCTGTTGCTCAAATTCAAGTCATCGTCGGATATGATCCTTTTTGGCATCCCATATCGATATATAATCTCATTTTCAATAATCTGCTTAACCGTCGATTGGCATAGGAAGTAATAATCAATGAGCATGAGGATGAATTGATGTACGTTAGAAACTCTTTTGCTAAGTTGGCTCGATGGTGTCCATGCTGCACATAGAAAAAGGCCAAGACGTGGAAAGATGAAAGGGAATAATAAATTTTCAAGATGTCCTTTGCGGGTTTTCGTCTTGACTTTTTTCTTTTTTCCTTTTTATTTTTTTTTCTTAGGTTTCAAGATATCCTTGGTAGTTTTTTTTTTGAACATGTCAAGCCTCATTTTTTGAAGTTTCTATTGAATTTTCTTCCTTTTATGGGGGCCTGTGTGTCACGACATCGATTCCTTAAACCTGGCATGCGTTGATAGGATAATGCAAAGACCTTTGGATTCTCGAGGCAACTTGCCTTGTTTTTACAAAGACTTGTGTCTCGATTCTCACTTAAAATCACAACTCTTCAAGGTGATTTATTTCGTGTCTTGTTTAGCCTTCCGTAGTAAATCGGGAGACAAGTTACATTCTTGATCATTTTCAAAGTCTCAAAGTTTTTCTGGACATAGGTTCTTCTCAAAAGGGCTCCAAGTCAACGACAGTGTCGCTCGTATCCTTGATATCAAGGGACCCAGCATAAAGACAAAAGGGGATTCAAAGAATAATTTAACTAAAGAATGATTAATTTTGGTATGAATGAATAAGAATAATGTTAAAGTACTTGCCAAATGGGACAAAAACAATGCATCATTTTTATTGAAATAAAAGATAGTAGTCATGTGCCCTTTATAAAAGGATCCCTATTACTCTCAAACTTAGAGTGATAAGTGTATCCTGAATATTTTCCTGGAAAAGGCCTAAAACTACAGGAAACTCCTCCACAGTCTAGTTGTCTAAAACACTTTCGAGGATGTAGGGACGAACTCTCAACAAGTTCCACTCTCCACATGACCTTTTCTCAAATTTTTATCATTCCCTATCTTGATTTATCATGTTTCCTCTCAGCTTTAGGGTTGATGACTCTCTCTCACATGACTATTTCAAATGTCGACCCAAGGTACTTCGGGTATTGGTAGTGGCATGTATAGCCCATCTGGCTTGATCTTTGATTTTGTTTTCTTGCATGTCACGCATCGAGCACAAACTCTCTTGACATCCCTTTTCATCCTCGGCCAAAAGAAATGCTCTTGAAGCATTGCCAAGGTTTTCCCCACGCCAAAATGGCCCATAAGACCCCCCACTATGTGCCTCATTCACCAATAAGTCCCGAATGGAACTTTGCGAAATGTAAAGCTTGCCTTCTCTAAAAAGGAAGCCTTTGTACCTAAAGAACTTGTCAACAGCAACATTTTCACAAGAAGCATACAGCTCACCAAAATCAGCATCAGAAGCATACAATTCTTTCAAAACGCAAATCCAAGCAGTTTTGAATCTAAGTAAGACAAAAAAGTATACCTCCTCGAAAGTGCATCAGCCATGATATTTTCCTTACCTTTCTTATATTTTATAACAAAAGAAAAAGATTCTAAATACTCTACCCACTTGGCATGGTGCTTATTCAGCTTGTTTTGGCCCTTGAGGTGCTTCAACACCTCATGATCTGAGTGGATTACAAACTAGGCCACAAGTAGTGCTACCAAGTCTCTAAGGCTCGAATGAGTGCATACATCTCCTTGTCGTAGTCTGGGTAGTTCAACGCGGCTCCATTTAGTTTTTCACTAAAGTATGCAATGGGCCTCCCATCTTAAGTTAGAACGGCTCCAATTACTATACCTGAAGTATCACATTCAATTTCAAATGTTTTAGAAAAGTCAGGCAAAACAAGTAAAGGTGCATTAGTAAGACAATCTTTAATGGAGTTAAAGGCTTTCTCTTGTTCTTCGTTCCATTGAAAGGCTGAAGTCTTCTTGATCACACTTGTCAAAGGTGCGGCCAAGGTGTTGAAATTTGGTACGAAATGTCTATAGAAGCTCGCCAAGCCATGTAAGCTCCTCACTTGGCCAATCTCGGATTGCCTTAACTTTTTCTTGGTCCAACTCAAGTCCTTCCGAACTGACCACAATACCTAAGAAGACAACTTTGTTAGTACAGAACGTGCATTTCTTAAGGTTTGCATACAAGGTCTCCTTTCGAAGAATCTCCAAAACAGATTTAAGATGCAACACATGTTCATCCAAAGTCTTAATAGACAAAGATATCATCAAAATACACAACGCAAAACTTACCAATAAAGGCCCGCAAAACATAATTCATAAGGCGCATTGGTTAGGCCAAATGGCAAGACAAACCATTCATACAAATCGTATTTAGTTTTAAAAGCGGTCTTCCACTTGTCACCTTCACGCATCCGAATTTGGTGATATCCGCTTTTAAGATCAATTTTAAAAAATAAATTAGCACCACTCAACTCATCAAGCATGTCATCTAAACGCGGTATAGGATGCCTATACTTGATTATTATTTTGTTCACATCACGATAGTCAACACACATGCGCCAAGTTTCGTCCTTCTTTGGCACCAACAACACAGGCACGATGCACGAGCTAAGGCTTTCGCGGATGCAACCCTTTTCCATAAGTTCGTTAACTTGTCTTTGTAACTCTTTGGTTTCCTCAGGGTTGCTCTGGTAAGCTGACCGATTAGGAATGATGGCTCCAAGAACAAAATTGATTTGGTGCTCAATCCCTCGACTAGGTGGCAACCCGCTAAGGACTTCTTCTGGAAAGACATCATTGAAATCCTGCAAAAGAGACACAACAAAAGAAGGGAGATTTTCAACCAAGTCATTAGTACTCAAAAAGTTTTCCTTGTACATAAACACAAAGATCGGCTGTTTCATCAAGTAGGATTTTCGAAACTCCCTCTCTTTTGCATACACGTTTAATTTTTCTATCTCTTTTTCTTCCTTTTCATCTTTTTCTTTTCTCTCTTTCTCTTCACTTTCTTTTCTATTTTCATTCTCACTCTTTTCTTTTTCCCTCTCTTGA
This sequence comes from Gossypioides kirkii, assembly GCA_005610355.1. Taxonomy (NCBI): domain Eukaryota; kingdom Viridiplantae; phylum Streptophyta; class Magnoliopsida; order Malvales; family Malvaceae; genus Gossypioides; species Gossypioides kirkii. The sequence continues at coordinate 37,813,431 of CP032247.1, read as the reverse complement.
TCAACAAAATTTTTCAATTTGATTTAGTCTTCATATACTTGTTTTGGCGTCAAGGGAGCCAAAGTTACATTTTTACCCAAATGTTTGAAAGTATACCGATTGGTACAACTATCGTGAATAACTCACCTATCAAATTGCCATGGTCATCCTAGCAGCAAGTGTCTCGCATGCATGGGAACCACATCACATAGGACTTCATCCGTATACTTTCCAATCGAAAATGCCACGAGCACTTGTTTGGTCACCTTCAACTCGCCACCATCATTAAGCCATTAAAGCTTGAAAGAATGTGGGTGCTTAGTTGTTGGCAATCCCAATTTTTCCACCATCAAAGTGGTGGCCACATTGGTGCAACTCCCACCATCAATAATAACGCAGCACACTTTACCTTGTACTTGGCATCGGGTGTGAAAGATATTTTCTCTTTGCTGCTCGTTCTCCACACTTTGAAGACTTAGGCATCTTTTGATGACAAGGATTTCGCCATCAATAGCATACTCTAATTCCTCCTCCTCATCAGTGATGGCATCGGGTTCTTCTCCATTCTCCTCCTCCGACTCAATCTCTTTGTTTACGTGAACCACTATGTTACTTCGGTTAGGACATTGGCTGGCGATATGCCCCCTCCCGAGGCATTTAAAACATTTTATGTCCCTTGACCGATTGGGGAATGATTCGGCCTTACCTTTGCTAGATTCACCTATAAGTTTGTTCGACTTTGTTGGCACCATTTGCTCCTTGGCATGGCTTGGTGGATCTTTCTTGCTAGTGCCTTGGCCCCATTTTGAGGCATTGGGGTTGGAATAGCATCGAACGGAACCTTTGCGCTTAAGTTGCTTCTCCACCTTGATGGCCATGTGCATCATGTCAGTTACTTCAACGTAGTGTTGAAGTTCCACAATGTTGGCAATATCTGGGTTGAGTCCGGCTAAAAATCTGGCCATGGTTGCCTCTTGATCTTTTTCCACATCCACACATATCATGGCAATCTCCATTTCTTTAAAATAGTCTTCCACGCTCCTAGTGCCTTGGTTAAGGTTTTAGAGCTTTTGGTAGAGCTCTCAGTGACAGTAGGATGGAATGAAGCGCCTACGCATCACAGCCTTCATTTTGTCCTAAGTGGTTATTGGCCGTTCACCGTTCCTTCTCTGACTTGTAGTGAATTGATCCCACCAGATCATGGCATAGTCGGAAAACTCGATTGCTGCCAACTTCACTTTCTTAGTTTCCGAGTAATTATGGCACTCGAAAACTAATTCAATCTTCTTCTCCCATTCAAGATACGCCTCCGGATCCGATCTACCTTGGAATGGTGGAATGGATAACTTTATATTCTTCAAATCATCGTCCACTCGTTCTCGCTCTCGAGGACCTCGATTTCTTTGGCCTCTTCGCCTTTCGCTTTGACTCGACGCTTGGTCGCTCTCCACATAGCTTGGCTCATATAGATCATTTTGATTGAACCTTGGATGGCCTCGCTCCCTTCGTGAACTTTGGGAAGTTCTCTCTCACTGGCCCCTCTCTTCAACTCGGTCCAATTGTTCTTGTATGGGCTCTAGCTTTCAATCAAACATGCGCTCCATCTCATGCATAAGGGCTTGGAGCATCAAAACTAGTACTCCTCCACCAGCAGCATCTCTTTTCGGGCTTCGAGACATGATATTTTAATCCTCACAATTAACTCTCAAAGAAAAGAATAGATGACACTTCACTCGTGTTTGTACTCAATATTTTGGCTTTTTCTTCTACTCTCTAATGAGCTCACCACTCTCGTGTCTTTTACCACTCAATTCTTCTCTCAAAGTTCGTAAAACAACTCGTTTAGACTTATAAGCTAGTCTAGGGGTCGGCTTCAAAGGGGTGCAAAGGCAGATGATGTCTTTGGTAATAGGTAGGCTGAAAGAAAAAGAATGGTTTTTTTTGTTTGAAGTGTGGCGGAATGGGTTGTATAGGAAATTTCTTAAAATCGGGAAAACAGTCGCTATCACAAACTAGCCTTTTTTTTATACTTTCGAAACTCTTTTTTTTAATATTTCAAACTTTGCACTTCTTATATGCTATATATATATTTTTATCACGAATTTTTTTTCTTTTTTTTCTTTTTTTTCAAGAACTTACTCCAAGAATGCTCGAACGTCCGTACTCCTCGATTTTAGCTAGCTCTGATACCAAATAATACGATCTCGAGTTTGCGAAAGTATTCGAGTCGTAGTTGTGCCCGATTGTTAAATGGAGAAGTATCATTCTGAGTTTGAGTTTGAAGGAATTCGGCTAAATATGGATGTAGTTTGGCTAGGAATGAAACGAAGTAAGGCAAAGATGAAAGTTAAAGTGGATAAGTAAGCTTAAGGTTAAGAATGAACCAATACTATGAAGGAGTATTGACTTGAGACTTACAAGACACTTAAGGTGATGGAAGGGTGATAGAAAGGACCTTGACCCATTATCTATGAAGAGATAGGAACCAAAGGTATCAAAGGTGAACATCACACTCGGTTTAAGAGTGATAAGTTCAAAGAAACAAGGATGACGCCACTAGCAAGCTAGATAAGTCAACTTGAGTCTTAAACGAAAATTGAGAGTTGCATAAACTCACTAAGATATCAAAATACATCAAAGTATCAAAAAGTCTCCCATACAACTAAAGAGCTTCGTATTTATAGCTCAATTACATGGCTAGCTGAATAGACACTTAGGGAACCAAATGGGCAGCATGTGTTCAGCTTAATGGAGCTGGAAACTTCCTTGAACCTTCTCTAGCATTGGTGATGCCATTAGACAAGTCCCTTGATGTTTCCAATCAGCTTAAATTAAATGAAATTAAGTAAGGAGCTGAATGGAGCTAAATGGACTAGGCTAGATTCAGCCAAGAGGTGTGAAAAGCTTTTAAGGGGCTGCCTTGAATATTTGGAGAGTCTTGGACTTTAAATGGCAGTTTGGGACACTTCAACAGCCTTGGAGTGAGAACACACGAATTTGAACAGCCATGAGTGTGAAAGGAACCTCCAGCAAATGTGAAAGCACTTAAGCAACTAAATGGACAACTTTGGAAAGACAAATCAGCAGCTCAATGGCTCTTGGCATATACGAAGAGGTGCTTGGAGCATTTGAATCAACAGCACACCATATTCAAGCCATCCATACATGTACCTGAAATATATTAATCAGCTAATTGCATGTACCTGAAACACATTAATCAGCTAATTGCATGTACCTGAAACACATTAATCAGCTAATTAATTTCGACTAGGACATATTAATTCAAACATGAAATTAATTTGTCTCAAACTTAGATACATTAAAAACAACTATTAAATATGTATCAAACTAAGACACATTAAAAACAACTATTAAATATGTATCAAACTAAGACACATTAAAACCCTATTTAATAAAAATGTCCAGATTATGACACATTTAATAACTTAAACTAAATAACTAAATTCACTAAAATAAATTAAATATTTATTCCAGCAAAATAATGCTAAGTTAAAAATGAGCTGAAGTTGAGTTCAATGAGCTATGAATGAACTAGATGAACTTGTAAGAGGTTGCAAGGCCGACTTAGTTGACTTGTCCAAGATTGATCAATAAGCCCCGCAATGGTTTCTCCGAAACAGCCTCCTTGAAACGTTTGGCTCATGCTCGAGTTATAGGTCATAAGGGCAGCTCCAAAGGTTCCTTGTTAGCACTTGGTGAGCCTCAGACCATGGCCGTATCAAAACGCTGGAGTCATTCCTCATTTATTTCAAATTTTCTTTGGCCATATCTTCTTATCTTTAGATAGGCATAAATTCCTTCGACGGAGAGTATCCCTTAGAGAATACTCGACAAGTGACCTTTTAACTTTCCAAAAAATGGCCACGAAACTAGACTAGCAAAAGTTATGCACCAACACACCCTGTTTTTTGTCCCTTCTTCGGCAGGTGTTTAGTCGCTAAGATTGCTAGAACATGTGTGATTCTCTTGTCAAATTGGTCAAACAAATCTGCAACCGCACCCTCTACGTGCCTCATCACTTTAGGGAAGACGGCTAACTCATACGTGTTTGAAGCAAAGATGACGACATTCTTTCTTGCATCTGGGTATACTATGTCTTGCGGGTTTTTCAAAGTGATGTACTTATTATCCCTTTTTTCTTGATCAGGGTTGCAACTCAATACTCGCTTATTCAGAATAGGTCTTATGATTTTTGAATCCTCGGGCAACGTAATGTATTCCTCTTCCTTATGTTCATGTTTCTGAAAGTGAAGCAACTAAGCTTGAGTGAGTAAGGCAAATCAACATATTCGAATTTGAACATTTGCCTCATTTTGTCTTCCATACTTCTTTCAGCTCTTGCAAATTGTTATGGCTTTCATGTATTTGGGTCTAACCCTAGAACTCTGATATGTGCCCCTTTGATAGGCAATCACTTTTCATTGTTGTTTTTCTTTGACCACTTATACGCACGACTATGCTGACTTCTACCTTATCAAGGAATCTGTTTTCTTATGACCAGTTCTCCATTTGGCAATAGAACATGAATCAACACCTTTTTTTGATGTAAATGAAATGCAAACAGATTTAAAATATATTGCAATTAAAAGCAAAAATATAACTCTCTTACCTTTTTCGTGTAACCACTAAAGGTTTAGCACAGTTCCACTTATGGAATTAAATGCAAGTTAATAAAATGTGCAACTTATGAATGCATGTATGCATAAGAAAAGGCATTGATTTTGAATTCAATCCCATTAGAACAACTTCTCTAGAAGACAAAATTCTCCACATAAAATGGATTACATTCGACTTTGCCTTATGGCCTAGAGCTTTTGATCTTCCTAGAAGTCTGGCTAATTTTCGTCCTCGCTCTGATCTTGATTCATATTGCATGCTCCACATGTCAGCTTCGATGACTAATGCTCGTATGTGATCAGTCGCTTTTTCATCATTTGTATAAATCTTTATCTCGAACATGTCTCTAAGCTTGTCGAAAGTACCCCTCACTTGCTTCTTGATTCCTTTCAATGATCTTGATTTGAATTTGTGTAATCTTTCTTCAAGTCTCCTAAATCTTCTTTCACTTTGTGCTTTCCTTCGACCATAAGCGCAAAGCCATGTTACTTCCACTTTATTAAGAAATCCATCCCCCATGATGAAACTGCCTATTTGGTAACCGAATTTAAATAAACACATTTTCTTGTACGATGATGCAAATGCAAGCAACAGAAAAAAGGCAAAAAAAGAAAGAGTTTGCAAAAACATCAATACAGGTATAGAACAAAGAACCTAAGAACTTGTCTTGGATGATTGCTAAAAGGTTCGGTATAACTCTTCCTAAGGCGAGTACTTACGGCTCATTACAAGTGGTTTTAGGCTCTAGTAAAAGGTACCCAAACCAGCGGATTCCTCGATCCTCACTCATTACAGGCTCATACGGATGAGTTAGCTTTAGGGGGACACATTTCCCAATGTTTGCACGGAAGTGAAAACTTCACGAAAACATGGGTACGAATGTAATCCCGAAAGCGATTCACTATCCTGCACGAAGGAGAAAACCTCACAAAGGAGTAGTTTCCCACTTCCACTTAAGAAGGTAGTAACAAAATGCATATGAATGCACACTTAAATTAGCAATATCAACATAATATAGCATCACACAAAAATGTCAAGAATCATATATTAAACAAAACCGAAGATTTAAAAGTTTTCAAAAAGGACCCGAAAATAATCAACTTTGGCTTGACTCTCATTTATTTTAAAAAGTCCCCAGCGGAGTCGCCAAGCTGTTGAAACGTTTATTTTTTGAAAACAAACAAGTCTCGAACAATTTTAAAATTATCGAAAATTGGAAAAGATGGGAGTCACCACCAATCTTTTATTCGGTGTGATTGGATCACCATAAAACATTTAAAATCCATTTGGAAAATATTTTGGTCTTCGAAATCCAGAAAATGGGTCCGAGAGTCGGTTACGTGAGAGGAAGGATTAGCACCCTCACGTGCCCAAAATTGGTACCACATTGATTATTTTAGGTTCTTATTTGTAAAATTTTGAAAACTCGAATAAAGTTTCGAAATACGATCCTTAGATGCATAAGTTATGTTTAAGAAAGAAATTGATTTTTGTTTGGAAGTCTCGTTATTTCGAGGTGATCGAGAAAGAAAGTCACATCCAGTGAGTTAGGACATAATGTTTCGAGATCCGGAAATAATGAGCTTTCCTTTGTTGTAAACTTTTAAACCTTTGAAAAGGGTATTTGATTATCCCGATTTGAAGAAAAGTCACGCCTAATAAGTTAAGGCATAAATTTTCAAAACCAGAGATAAAGAAACATTGTCTCGATTTAAGGGTATTCGATTATCCCGATTTGAAGAAAAATCGCGCCTAGTAAGTTAAGGCACAAATTTTCAAAACTCGAAATAAAGGAATATTGGCTTGATTTTAAAGGTTTATGAAAACAAATGTGAATTAGATATGAATAGGCAGTTTATAGCAAGAATTAAATAACACGAAACAATATAATTAAGCAGATGAATAAATACATGAAAGTTGAACATAAAAGTAATAGAATGCAAAATACTGAATAATAATCAAAATCTATGTATGAATATTGAAGAGAAAGAAGAGCACAACAAATGGAGTCAAAAATGTAATTTTTAGATGCTCGAGGGTAAAATGGTCATTTTTGGACACTTGGGGGCAAAAATGTAATTTTTGGACATCTGGGGGTAAAATGGTAATTTTTGAAAACTCGAGGGCAAAAATGTATCTTTTGGACATCCGAAGGTAAAATGGTAATTTTTGGAAAGTATGGGGTCAAAAATGGAATTTTTGGAAATTCGAGGGTAAAAATGGTAATTTTTAGAAAGTTTGAGGTTAAAAATATAATTTTTGGAAAGTTTAGGGTTAATAATGGAATTTTTGGAAGCTCGAGGGTCAAAATTAATTTTTGGAAAGTTTGGGGGTTAAAACATAATTTTTGAAAAGTTCAGGGACCTTTTGGGCAATAAAACCAAAAAGATGGGACATATGGCAGCCTCTTATGCATTTTGAAGTCAAAGGACTAATTTGAAAATCATTTAAAATTTTTGGGCCAATTTAAAAACAAAACAAAACTTGATTTAAGGACGAAATCAAAATAAATAAAAAATAAAAGGGACCATTTGCATAAATAACCCAGAAAATGACACATGGCAGCTTCCTGGATTCTCAAAAAGGTTAAAGGATTAAATTGAATAAGAAATGAAATTAATGGGCTAATTTACAATTAATTAAAAGTTCAAAAAGGATAAGATTGTAAATTTCAAAAAAGTAGAAGGACCAAATGGGTAAATAACCCTTTAAAGCAAAAACACGTGGATCTCAAGGTCTAACGGGTCGGGTCGGATTGGGTCATGGGCCTGGGCATGAAACGACGCCGTTTTGAGCATTTTTAAACCATGCCAAAACAACGCCGTTTTGGATGGCTATAAATGCCTTTTATTCTTCAAAGAAAATTCATTTGAACACCTTCTAAAAAAACTCTTCCTTTTGCAAAAAACCCTCTCAAGCCTTCTCATGGCTGGCCATGCTCCGACCAGTCATGCCCCGCCGTCCGTCGCGCGTCACCACCACGCGCCGCCGTTGACGACGGCCCAGGTAACCTAAAACCCTTTTTTAATCCCCTTTTTGTTTAAAGTCCAATTCTGGGTTCAGATCTAAATAGATCGAACCCGAAATTTTTTTTCTAAAAGATGTTTGTTCTCTTTTTTTGGATTTTTTAATCTGCTTAGTTTGTCCTTTTCAAAAATATTTTAAAAAATCTGTTTTCATCCTTAAAATAAATTTTATTCTTGCTGCCCTTATTTCCCTTTTAAAACCATTTTTTATTTGTTCCAAATCTGTCAATTTTATTCGGGATTTTTAACCCTTTTTCCTTGTTTTTCTTTGCAGATATAGATCGTCGAGGATTGTTTGTGAAAAAGGATGTTTGCAAGTCCCCTCGGCTACCGTCCGCGGCGGTGAGCGACGCTTCGGCTTCAAGGTCAGGTAAAACTGGTTGACTTCTTTCTTTTTATTAATTATCCACTTATTACATTTTTTATTTATTTATTAAACAGTAAATGCATGCTTTAAGAATAAATGTTAATAATAATATAAAATATATCAATTAATATATTTAGAATACGTATGGTTTCAAAATTTAAAATAATAAATAAGCAATAAATGGGGGTGTATTCGAACTGTACCTTGTCAATACGGAATATAAAGATGCTTGATATCTTATTCCCTATTTGGTATTGACTGCTTTTATCTTTGCATGCACTTGTATGTATGAAAGATCTCTGTTTGTATTGGTTTCAAAAAAATGCCCGCAAAAAAAAGATCCTTTACAGATTTGCATTTTTGCTCTATATAGCTCTTTTTACAATCATTGTAATTTGTCCTTTTGTCATTGAAACTGCTGACTTTTTCTTCAATTTGTTTTGCAATTGACAATGGCGGTGACGGGAGTCTTTGGTGGTGACAGATGGTGGGTAGCCCTGGGTGACGTGGCGTGCGCTGAGTGGTTGAGATGGAGGTTGTATCTGCAAGTGGCTAGAGTTTCTGACTGGGTTTGTTGGGTCATGTATTCGGTTTTAAATTTTTGGCTTGTAATTGGGCTCAATTGTAATTGGACTTTGAATTTGTATTTGGACATTATTAATTTAAATTTAGGATAAATTTAAATTTAAGAATAAATTTAAACTTAAATTAAATTTAAATTTAAAATAAATTTAAACTTAAACTTAAAATAAATTTAAATTTAAAAACAAATTTAAACTTAAAATAAATCTAAAACAAAATGGGTTTAGTTTGGGTCCGGGCAAATTGGGCTTCAACAGGTGTTTTACACCTTGTGATGATATTATTCTGAGATGTGTTATCTGTATGACTTTATCTGTGTTGGGTTATCTCATGTTGATGTTCCATGTATACTATCAGACTGTGAATACTTTATTATCATGATTAATGAACTGTGAACTCTAATTTAAAATCATGAGATTGTGTTGCGACTGACATTATTGTGACATCATGCCCTTGTGTGTTCATAGGTTGGGTTGTATGGTGGAAAACGTGGTTATCACCCCTTCAAACAGTTGATATTAAAACCACTGCGATTGGTGACGATTGGATGGAAAGGGGTTCTGGGGATTCTCTCCATTGTGTTTTTTTTTACAAAACACTGTATTGGTGTGCTGGAGATTAGGTGCATTGCATTATGCTTGTGATTTTATTGCATCGAATTGTAACATGGTGTGTGGTTACTTAAAATGCTTCGTGAAATTACTGTGATATTGTGTTTGTGGACATATACGCTTTAGAGACACATTGGGCTCTTTAGCTCATTTTCCCTTAGTTTCTCTTACAGATTTATTCGGACCTAATCGACTTGGTACTCGGAGGATCTCTCGGTTTTACTCGTCTATTTTCAGTAAAAACTATTTTGGGGTTTTTAGATTATCATGTTTTTCATAATATTTGAGATTGAGATCTAAACTTAAATTTGGGGTTTTGATATTTTGGATTTACTTTTTACCCGCTATTACAGATTTGATTTAGAGTTTTTTAAGCTTTTAGATAAATATTATTTCTTTTGAATTTATAACTTTGAGTTTCATCACAAAAATAGAAGTGGATTTATTTTTAATGATTACTTTATTGCAAATTATTATGCATTTATGTTTCAAACAGTTTGTTTGAGGGTGAAATTACAATAGTGACCTTCTGGATCTGGTCTTATCTTTTAGGTCGGTATAAGGGGTTACATTCCATGGTGCATGAATTCAACTAGATAAAGAGCCATTCATTGCTTCATATGAATGGTCACCTACACCATACAAAATATGTATCAACCCTTGCATATTTCAGTCCCCAATTCGACTAAGACCCTAGACTAAGACTCATATGCATGAAATAGATATAACATACTATGTACACACACGCACATATGATCAAATGACAAAAAGCTTTATGTGACAATGACACACATGCATGTATAACATAACTTATGATAGAAAACAACATAAAATGACAACACTCCACACGTATATAATTATGACTATACGACACAAACTCATGCTTAACATAAATAACATATGAAACATATTAAATATTATGCAAGATAAAATATGTGGAATAATTAAAATGCAAACTTATGAAAGCTTAATAATTTAAAAGTCCTTTAAAAGTTAACCCAATGATCAATCAAGCCCATCAGATAATTCATACAATGCTTGAATGACTTGAATTACGTTATGATTTAGGCTTGACCCATGATCAGATTGGGCTTATCCTAAAATCTCTTCATAAGCCCATTAAGAGCCTCTTAAAGTGTTTAGCTCAAGCCCTTGTGATTGGTTCAACTGGTAAATATAAAAGATCGATTAAGGCCTTAGATGCTTCTTGTGAGTTTGGGCTTTGAGGATTCGATCCACTTCCATCTTGCTTCAACTTATCAGAATTAGACTTGAGCTTGCTGCTTGGGCTCACATCGATAATATATTCTCTAATTTAATTACTTAACAAATTAAAACTTTTATAAAGAAACATGTTTTTTTTATAATTTTTAAATCATTTTAATTTTTTAAATTTAATGGTTTTCTATTTCTTTGTTTTCAAATTTTTTTTATTTTCACGCAGTCATTTTTTAATTTAATTTCAAGAGAGGTAATTTTCTTTGTTTTTTTTAATTTTAAATTTAATTTTTCCATTATTTTAATTTTTAATCAAATTCCAAATTTTAATAAAACCATCGATGGTGGTCATAATTTTTCAAAATTTGATTTTTTACTAGTGTTTTTTTAGAATTTTAATGGTTGATTTTAGGTTTTATTTTCAATTATTTTTTTTATCAATTTTTTTAATTTTTAGTTATTGATTTAAGAATTTCCAAATTTTATTTACTTTTGGTTATGTACTTTTTTTGGTATATAGCTTCAACATTTCCCTCAAAATTTTAATTATTTTAGTTAAAATTAATTTAAACTAGAGATAATATCATATATGATTGGATGTAGAATAATATTTATATAATTTTAAAAATTGATAATATATATTTTAGGATAATTTAATTAAAGTGACGGACAAATTCTATTTTAAATAACCTCACGAGAAGGAAAAAGAATTAATGCAACATTTCCCCGCCAAACACCTCATTATTTCACAACGTCCACAATCCCACCTTCCTCAGAATAATCGAACACATTGATGATCCGATTCTCATAGGGGGGAAAAAGGAAAAGCAAAAAAGAATACTGAAAAAAAATCTAAAAAAGGAGAGAAAATGGCTGTGACGACGACAGCGACGGTGAATGATGGGAGCGAGACGAGGACGTGCGTGGTGCTCGGAGGTCGAGGATTCTTAGGGAGATCGCTCGTCAATAGGTTGCTGAGACTCGGAGGCTGGATCGTCCGTGTTGCGGATTCATCTTCTCACTCACTACAAGTCGATCCTTCCTCCGCTTCCGATTCTATCCTCTTCGCTGCTCTTTCTTCCGGTCAAGCCTCTTTTTGCCATGTTGACGTTAGCAATACATCTCAAATCATCAAAGGTAAAAGGAAATTCTTCTTATGTTAATATCAGGATATATAAAAATATAAATATACGATCAATATACCTATATATACCTCTTTGTATACCAGCATTTCGGATATATGCATTTTGGTTACCGGAGAAATGCCAGAGAATAAAAGCTTCATCAATTATCTTTTTACTTATATCTTCAAATTTAGGATGAATTTAAATTAGTTTAGCTGATAATCGACTTTGGGCAAGCATTTTTATTTGAATTTACTTGAATTTTGATAAGGTTTTGTTGATTGTTGCCTTTTGGTTTCTAGAGTGGAACATCAAATTCAGTTATTAAAAATGAACAAATGACACAAAAACTAATGACAATGATTCTTATAACATAATTAATCCAACTTAATATGTTTTGTCATCGAAACAAAATATTATTCATTATAATATTCAAAAATGCGTTTTGATTTGGAATTTCAATACTTTTTAGATTTTCCTTTTGAAATGAAAAGAATGTTGCAAAAGCAATAACTAGCGCTCTGTTTAATTGGTTCTTTTGCTTATTGTTATTTGTCCCCTTGTTTTCAGTTAAATTTTTATTTTTACTTTTTATTGAAAAAATAAATTAGTTTCAAATTTTCCTTTGTTAATTGAAATGGAGACTTTTTTTGGTCACTTTCTTTCTATATAAATAAAAAAAAATAGAAAATTTTAAAATGATTTCTTTTTCTAAAAGGTTAATATTCCAGATGGTTTTAGTTTTTAGATGGAAAGAAAGTAATATTAAGCTCTTACACGGATATTTGGTTTCTGAGAAACCATGGTAAAATTTGAGAATTGAAATGTGAAAATCTAGAGTTATTCAATCTTTCTGTTTATTTTTTCTTACTTCACAATGTAACCAAAACAACTTATGATTTGTAGAATGCACCGGTTTCAGTTTGGTTGCTAGAAAATCAGATAACAGAAAATGATTTCTGAATTCTCTTTGTTGAGAAGCTGAACTGTTTATTGAGACGGGGAGGAAATAAATTGAATACCATGTTACATTTTTATTCTCATTCCAAGTTTTAAAGTTTCCCGCAGCATTAAAAATATGTTTGAGAAATTGACTCTGTTTTCAATTCACCCTCTTGCAGTAACTGAAGGTGCAGATGTTGTATTTTACATGGAAAGGACTGATTTAGACACACACGATTTCTATAATTGCTACATGATTATTGTTCAGGGTAATGGATTCCCCCCTCCCTCCGTCCCCCCCCCCCCCTTCTTTCGGTTGGTGTTTTTCCTCTCTTTTGATGTTATGATGTATGATTGTGTATTATATTTTGTTATGTGCTTTGGTGTATGATTCATCCTTGACTGAACCCCTCCCAAATAACGTTTCTTTTTGATAGAATAATTGCTTGCCCTTTATTTCATAATGGCAGCATTTTATAGGTTGTTAATAACAAAGGAAAATCATCAGTTGAGCTTGTCCTCAAGCTCAAATTCAGAATAAGCTTTAGAACTTATCCAAAATCATCTGCCTCATTGTCATCTTGCTTGCCTTCAACATCTGGTACTTCTATCCAAAATAACTTTTTACATTTGTGTCCCATGGAATAAGACCCGTCACAATTATAACACAGCCCCTTAACCTTTCTTTTTGCCATTTCTGCCTGTGTCAATCTCTTAATAAATGGTGCAGAAGAACCTATTTTGTTGATCCCTGTTAGTTCCTTTGTTTGTCCCGGCAGTAAAGAGGTTTATTACCAACCCATCAGTAAAGAGGTTTACTTGTTGTCTAGATTTAAGATCAACGGTCCTAGCGAATAGTGATTGAAATTGGCGTTGGTATTCCTCTACAGTCCCAATTTGTCTCAGGTTGGCAATTTCCCCTAAGAGGTTATTACTCATATATGGCCCGAACCTTACATGACAACACTCTTTGAAGCGCCCCAAATCAAGATTTGCCTCCTCTTCTTCCATTTGATCAAACCACAATTGTGTCTCTCCTAAGAGACGGAATGAAGCTAAGCTTACTTTGTCTTATTCGTTAATTCGTTGATTACCAAAAATTTTTTTTGCATCTTTTCAGTCGCCCTAAAGGCTCTCCAACACCATCATAAGTGGGAAATTCCATCTTAGAGTATCGTGGCACCATGCACCCCCTTGTTGCGGGTCTGAAATCCTTTTCTGTCTTCGTTGCTGCCTTGTTCTTCACTATTTTTCTTTGAATACCCTTTTGATGTCTTTTGGACCAAAAGAGATAACATCGCCATTTGCTCCTCTAATGCTGTTGCCTTGTAGCCATTTGTTCCATGAAAGCCTCCAGCTTGGCTGTTAAAGTCTTTTCGTCACCCATGACAGCTGACTCGGATACCAAGATGTTATGTGCTTTGGCATAGGATCTAGTCACAGGTCTAGATGAGAAAGAATTCTTGCATCGACCTATGGTTACTCAAAAGATAGATTCGTCCTTGACTAAACCCCCTCCCAAAATAAAGTTTCTTTTGATAGAATAATTGGTTGCCCTTTATTTCATATTGGCAGCCTTTTATAGGCTGTCAATAACAAAGGAAAGAGTCCTAAAAGAATTCCTAACTTAGAGTTTATAAGGGAAATAAAAACCTAATATAATAGGGAGAATAAGTAAAACTAAAACTCTTAATAAAACCTGATATAATAAAGAAATTAAATAAATCTAAAACTCTAATTGCAATAAAGCATCCATATCATATTTTAAAAGGGTACCCTTGCGTTGATAATATGTTCAGGTGCAAAAAATGTCATTAATTCTTGCCAAGAATGTAAAGTTAGACGACTCATATACAACAGTTCTGCAGACGTTGTTTTTGACGGTTCACAGGATATACTTATTGGGGATGAATCCTTCTCTTGCCCGGGGAAAGTATGTTTCTTGTTGCTGCATTCTGATGAAACATTTTGGATTTGAGTTATCTTTTTTTGTTTGCTAATTATCCTCTCTTTTGTTGATGCACCAACACAGTTTCCGGATGTGCTGATTGACCTTAAGTTTCAAGCGGAAGGACTAATCAGGTTAGCTAACAATATTGATGGTCTTGTAACATGTGTCCTTCGCCCTAGCAATGCCTTTGGACCTGGTGACACATGGTTTGTGCCTTTGCTAGTGAATCTAGCCAAATCTGGTGTGGCAAAGGTTTGTGAACTGTCTCAATATCACTTTACTGGTAACTTAGTTCTCTAGAAACTTCCTGATGCTATCTATCATATCGTAACAGATGTATATTTCTACATTGATAATCAGAGTAAATGCTGAAAGTGAAATACAGCAACGTACCTTTAAGAACCTCTTCATTTTTAGCCTTAATGTCTCATCTTTGGATTTATCTCATGTGAGATCCTTGGTAGTTAAGCATACTGGATTTTTTATGCTTTTTGGTAATGTGCAGTCAACTTTCTGCTTAAATGTTCTGTTATTTGTCTCTTATTATTTTGGAAAATTATTGCCTATTTTACCTTATCATGGAACATGGAATACTTCTGTTTAATCCTTTTTAGAGTAACAGGGTTTCTCATTTCAGTTTATAACAGGAAGTGGTGAAAATATGTCTGACTTTACCTATGCGGAGAATGTTGCTCATGCTCATATCTGTGCAGCAGAAACTGTAGATTCTCGGATAGTCTCTGTGGCTGGAAAGGTACTCCTTAAGAGTGTTGTTAGTATGTAAAGCTCTCTTGTACTGTAATTTATATTGAATTACATGTAAGGGAGGTGTTCTCAATATGTAGGCCTTTTTTATCACAAATCTCGAGCCTATGATGTTCTGGGAATTTGTGTCTCTGATACTTGAAGGCTTAGGGTATCAAAGGTAAAGTGTGCTGATTTTTGTATGTGTGGAAGTCATCTATATAATACTGATTTGCAGTAGGCTGCTATCCTGTAGATATATCAATCTAAGACGGCATGTAATAAGATTTACTTGCCTTAATAACTGTTCAAATAGTGTAAATTTCAAGCAGTGACGCAGCATAGCCACCGAACTCCTCTCTACATTTACCAAACCAAAAGAGGTCATGATGGGCCAGAGAAGAGAACAAAGAAACTGCAAATGCTGCAAACCCTTAATCTTTGTTTTGTTCTTTGAATTTTAAAATTAGCTGTTTATTGCCAATTTATCTGCAGATAATGCTACTAACAGGGATCTTAACAAAGGAACGGTTTTTCTTGCTTGTTTGGCAGTTGATTCCCACTGTTATAGTACATATTTGTTATATTTTTTATCATCATGTTAACTGCCTTCTCTTAACTGTCATTTTCTTTTAGTTGACAATTTACATGAATTTGCCTTTGTGCTAGATTGGCTGCTGAAGCAGTCACAAAAAAATCATTTTTTTTCTTGTTAGTCTTTAAGAGGAAAAAGGAATTTGCCTGATTTTTAATATTTTCTCATAACTATATCTGTTAATTGCATTGCAGACCATTCATAAAAATTCCCACTTGGATTGTTGCCTATGTTCTCTCACTTCTTCAACATATACATGAGGAATCACACTTCAGAATTGATAAATATTCACCTCAGTACATTGTTCAATTAGCTTCACGCACCACAACTTTTGACTGCTCGGCGGCTCAAAAGCATCTTGGATATTCACCCATTATCTACCTAGAAGTAAGATTTTGCCATCTTCCTTGCATGTAAATGCATTCCTTTCTACTATATAATATTCCCATTGTCCATTCTTCTTTACTTGTTGTCTACATAGAAGTAAATTTCCGCAATCTTTCTTTGTATGTAAATGCATTCCTTTCTGCTATATAAGTTTCCCATGAGCTGTCCTACTAGAAGTAAGTTTCCATTGTCTTTCTCTGTATTAAATGCATTTGTTTCTTCTCCATAATGTTCCCATTATACGTTCTTTATCAGTCATTTGCCTAGAAATAAAGGTTTCAGTTTCTTTCTTTGCATGTAAATGCAATCCTTTCTACTATATGATATTCCATTATATATTTCTTTGGCGCTCCTATGTTATATAAGATATTTTCTAGATCTTCTGTTTGCCTATAGTTTTTCATGATTTATGTTAGGAATTTTTAGAAACTAAGCGTACTTAAACTTTGACGAGCCAAAGGTTGTACTTATAGCATTTAGTTTCATTTTATGCTTTTTGGTACTTTTCTCTACTCTTTGGCATTTTATTTCCTTATTATTAATCTTTATAGAGTAGTTCTCCTTGTGTCTAGCGTACAGTCAATTAAACATTCTTGAGTTCAATTTGCTTGTTTCCTGGCAAGTTGAAATGTAGACGGGTAACAATGATAGATGGACATGTAGCTGGAAAGTTAAATATTGTGAGGTTACTTTTGCTTATTTATTTGAAGGGAAATGATTAGATAACTAGGATTTGGTATCCTTGTTGCTTTTCTATATTTAAAAGTTGGAGGAAATTGAAGAATAGAAAATGGTTATTGGTCCCAAGATTTTCTTGTGGAATTTGATAATTGCTTTTTCCTTCGTGTCTTTACCCTTTTCCTTCCATAAGTATATAAGTTGAAAGACAATTACATTCTCTATTATGCTTTTTTCTCATTCATTTGGCCCACACCTGTTGGCGTGGACTAGACCTGATCATGGGTCGAGCCACCCGACCTGAAGGATCGCCCGAAAAATAGGAGGGTTTGAACAAAAATATAAGCCCGAAAAATGGCCTTGGACAAAAAGCGAGGCTTATTTTCTAAACGGGTTGGGTCTCGGGTAAGAGTTTTTTGGCTCGGGCTTGGCCCGATCCGACTCGAATAAATTAACCATTTTTAATAAAAAAAATTATATTGTTGTTTTGGTGCTTCTTTTTACTGTTTTGGTTTTTTTTTTACTGTTTTGGTTTTTTTTACTGTTTTGGTTATTGTTATGGCTTTTTTTACTGTTTTGATGTTATTTTTGTTGCTATTTTTGTTGTTTTGTTGTTATTTTTTTTGCTGTTTTGATTGTTATTTTGGCTATTTGGATGTTATTTTTATGCGTTTTTACTATTGTTTCGCTGTTTTTTAATATTATTTGAATGTTATAGAATTTATGTTTTATTGTTAATTTTTCTAGTACTTTATTTGCAACTATCTTAATATAAAGAATTTTTAATGTATTTTTAATTTGTTTATTTTTTAATGTTTGTTTTAATGTTTTTAAGTTTATTTGATATATTATATATTTTTTAAATTTGTTGTATATAATAAAATAATCTAAAAAAATTAATATGGGTCGGGCTCGGGTTTGACTTCTATAATTCGGGTCGGGTTTGGACAAAATTTTAAATCCATTTTTCGGGCCAGGTTGGGCCCGAGCCTAGTAATTGGGCTTAAAAATTTGTTGAAGCTCGACCCGAACCCGATCCAATCCGACCCACGATCAGCTCTAGCGTGGACTTAGCATGATGTTTAAAAACGAAATATATTGAAATGGAAATCTTTCTTAAAGTAGCCCTCGATACTCGTGAGATCATTGCGTAATATAATTACAATGAAAATGATTTCAAAGGGATGTATTTTGAGGATCAAATTTCACGAGATGATTGTCAAAAGTTATATGCACTAGACACAACTAATTACCAAGGTTAAACACAATATCATCTCTATCCAAACACTAACAACAATGAAATAAAAGATTAGAACAAATTAAGAAATCTAACTAATGTTTCCTTACAATCAACTTCTAGGTGAAGTTTTGAGGTAGTGACTAGATAAATCCTCCACCCATGAACTTAACTATGTATTTGTAACTTTGCTAGATTACTCAATGCATTGATAACCTCAGATCATAGGCAGCTAATTGCAACTCTCACTTGTAATTAGGCTCTCAACTAATCTATCAAATTAGTCTCACATTGTAGACTTGATCTCCTTAGAGTAGTTAGACTAAATCTTCTCGAATTCCTCACCTAATCGTAGCTCTCACTTGCAAACTACACATTTGTTATCTCTCTCGACACTAGCAAGGCAATTAACTAGTTTAGTTTGTTAAGGGGAGATCTCTTTTACGCCTTAATGAATTATGCTAAATCAATTGTCAATCAACTCAGTAATAGTAAGATCAACTAGTTAATTAACATCAAGATGTAACAAAATCATTCGAGAAACATGATCAAACCATAGATCTCAGCATTGTTCGATCAAAATTAATCACAATCAACTCATCATTAGATCAAAAGCTGAAAATTAAATCATTCACGCATAAAACAAGTGGGTAATCAAAATAAAAATTTAGAAAATTCTCATTGATCAAGTGAGGAAATCCAAATTCAGCTTGACTCTTTAATCCCCATATTTAGTTCAATAATTTGTATCCATCTTCAATTGATTACAAAAGAAAAAAAAATCTAATCTAAGAAATTACAAAGAAAATAACCCAAGTACAATGAATCTAAGTAAAGCTAAAGAAATTGAGAGAGGAAATTTAGTTGCTTCTCTTTCCAAATCTTAGATTTGAAAAACTAAGTAAAAGGTTAAAAGATTCTAATCTTTTTAATTTGATCACAAATCTAGTATTTATAGGTGAAAAGTCAGAAACATGTGAAAGGACTAAAATGCCCTTACATTTAAGCAAAAAAATTACAAAACATTCTTGCTTTAAGAAGTGGGGCTTCATCGATGTTGCAATGCCAAGCATGGTTTTGTGTAAGGATTAGATGAGCATTCTAGCATTGTCTGTGGCATCCAGATGCCAAGCAAGGCTTCCTCTTCAGTCTTTGAATGACGGTTCCTAACGTTTGAACCTCGCCCTTGCATCTTTTCTATAACCTTCAAGTGTGTGAGGATCGCTTCTCAATGCCAGGTGTGGGATCCATGTAACACCCTATACCCGATCAATCTTCGGGTCAAGTTATAAGGATGTCACATTTAGTGCCAGAGTAACCTAGCCAAAAACTATTAAATCGAACCCTTTTCAGATCGTATTTTAATCTTTTTAGCATGTTACTATCATATTGCAATTATACTGAACAAGATCGAATAAATTTTTCAAACATTCTTTCATTTAAAATGATATTCTAAAGTAAAATAAGGGTCATTGTGAAAAACAGGGCACATGGTTGTGTGCTCGAGTCGTGTGGATCTCGAGAATCGTGTGGTTCCAAAAACATTTGCTTTTAGTATTCACACGATCGTGTCGTCGGCTCGTATCTGTCACACGATCGTGTGGTTGGCCCGTATGGATTTCGGGAACCATGTCTATATTTGAAATTAAAGGGTTAATTTGCCAAATTAGTCCAATTTTACCTAGTTTAACACTTGTTCGATTCTCAAAATTTTAAGCCAATTTAATTCACATATAAATCATAATTATGAATTTTCAATCCAAATTACTTATATAATCTAACATGTTACTTATAAACTAGTAAACTTTACCATAAGATTTAAACAAGTATCAAGTATTACACTTAAGTTCCTCAAGCTTTTTAAACTTTAAATGCACCTAGATACATGCCATTCACTAAAATAAAACATAGTAGAAAATTTACTCTTTTCTTTAGGATTGCTAATGTGATGAGATGTTTTTGGGATCAATTTTGGTTCGATCTTGTTGGTGTATGTGATTAAATGTTGAACAACCAAAGACTCTGAGTGGAAGATTAGAAGAAAAAGATTTAGCATGAGGGAAAGCTTATAAGAGGACTTCACGAGGTCTCTGAAATTGTAGCACTCGACTAGGCAATCTATTGATGAGATAGGTTGTAGTAAGGATGGCTTCACCCCAGAAGTGTTTACGTACATAATTAGTAAACATGAGTGATCTAGCTACCTGTTTATTTTCTCTCTCGACTATACCATTTTGTTGAGGGGTGTCAACACAAGAACGCATATGACTAATTTCTTGTGTTATGAAATAGGAACCCAAGGCTGATGTAAAATATTCTAGCAAGTTTCTCTGAAGTGATCAGGTTTCTTACAATGGTCGCATCATGGCCTTCTGTTTATTTGCTTGTTATCTTGAGTTGAGTTATGTGTATACAAAGCTGAGCCTTCAGCAATTGGGGAACTTATATTTTCTGTCATCATCAATTTCTTCCTGTTTTCTTCTCCTTTGACTTCAGCCAATGTCTCTCGGATGGAAGGTAAAGGCCTACTGCTTAGGATTCTACCCCTTACTTCATCCAAATCTTTATTGAGACCAAGTAGAAATTTGAATGTTATC
Organism: Gossypioides kirkii; assembly: GCA_005610355.1. NCBI lineage: Eukaryota > Viridiplantae > Streptophyta > Magnoliopsida > Malvales > Malvaceae > Gossypioides > Gossypioides kirkii. The sequence continues at coordinate 37,792,755 of CP032247.1, read as the reverse complement.
TTTTGATCAACAATCTTTTTGTGTAAAGCTGCATCATCTGGACATTTCAAGGGTATATTTCCAACATATGAAGGTGATGCTAGTGCTGGGTTATTGTGTTGAAATATTGAGTGATAGTTATCTCCCATTGTCGTAGATCATGAAGTCAAGTTTTAATTTCAAAAAGTTCAGAGGTATTATCAGAATTGGAGTAAGTTTCTTTTGTCGCATCTTAGATTTTGTTGGCAGTTTTGTAAAGAATAAAATGTTCTCCAATTTCCGTGGTCATGGAGTTTATTAGCCATGACATGACCATGTGATTTTCAATCTTCCGCGTGCTATATTTGGGATCCGTTGTCATTGGAAAAAGAATCTCATCGATGAGATAATTATCCTTGCCTATACCATAAATATACATAAAGACGATTGTGACCACTAAAGAAAATTGTGGCCATTGAGTTTGTGACTAGTGATTGGAAGAGAAGAGTTTTCGATGATATTGGTTGAGGAATTTTCATAGTGTTTGGTCGAGGGATTTTGCTCGGGTCTAGAATTAACTTTCGAGGAGGAGATGATTTGTGTATCCATGTCGTATTAAGGTTTAGAGCCTAGCTCTAATGCCATGAGAGTTCTGGTGAAGGAAAATTTTTATATTTATCAAGGAAATACAATACTTATATTAGGATGACTGACATTCTAGTCAATTATTTTAGGAAAGATAATATGACAGTCTCACAAAGTTATGAATCTTAATAAACTAGGGAAACAACTAATTAAGAATCAATTAATGACTGATCCTATTTTATTATGAAATTAAATAATAACTCTTAATCTACTATATTACACCCTATGAGTAATTTCCTAATATATACAAACTAATTTGACTCCTTTCTACATGTTCCTCATAAAATATATGAGAATTTATTGTTCTCTCAATTTCTTCTTAATTTCAAAATTCTCTTAGAAATACTCTGATTTTTACATTTTCACATCTAAGTTTATAGATCTTCCTGAAATCAAGCTTTGTGTACCACAGCAGAACACCAAACCCCATTGATAGTTCCAATTGATTGCCTGTTCTATAATGGTTATTGCTGCTAGTACACCCATTAAACTCTCTTTCATGATTTTAGTTTGAAACCAACAGGATCCGATAATTGTAGCATCAGTCATTGCAACTTATTTTCCAATTTTGACTCAATTTCTATGATGCTTGTTGCCATTCTTGACTTGGCTTTTACCACTTGCTTCATTAATTGTGTTGTAAAAAAGCTCCCTATTCTTCTTTTGTGTTCGAATCTCCTATAGTCTCTGGCTTTAATGTAAGTTGTTGAGGATCAAGTAAATTGTTGATTTAGGAGTAAGTCTTCTTCGGTTGAGGGACCTTTCCATTGTTTCAATTTCTACCACTAGAAGAACCAATGATTAATGTAACCTGTCGAGGGAAGCTCCTAACCTAGACTCGTTACACAAGATTTATTCTTTAGAACAATAAGCTAAAATTAAGGACTTTTAATGCAATAAGATGCTTGTTAAAATAAATTATTCTAATTAGGAATATTACTAAATAAACTTATTTGTCTTTTTTCTTTTTTTAATACCTTTGACTTCTTGTCTTGCCCATAGAGGCAATTGTAACACATCGTATTCCCACTTGTATATCATTTTATTGAAAAATTTAAAATATCTTTTCAGTACAACTATAGTTTCTATGTTAGGTTAGAATAATTTACTCCTAATGTATTTTAGGATAGAATAAATTAGCTCCTAATTTTTTGAGAGATGGGAATTGACAAAAGTTCACTTCCATTTGTATAAATATCATACAGTCTAAACTTAGAAAAAAAAATAATAGAGTAATTCAATTCTCTTTTTTTTTTTCACATTTATCACTCTCGCTACCAGCTTTGAAGACTAAGGGAGTGCCTTCTTCCAACTATATAGCAATTCAGTTCACTCTCGCTAATAGAGCAATTCAGTTCTTCCATATATAACATCAAGTAATCAATTGGCATATGCCTTAATTAAGGGAATGCTTACTTCCAACTTTGAAGACATTACATGCAAGATGGGAATGGAAAATATCTGTCCACCATTTTGAGGGGAGTGTTGAAAAACCTAAAATGTCTTTTCTGTATAGTTATAATTTCTATATGTATCCCATGATTTCTACTATATTTTTAGATTAGAATAATTTACTTCTAATGTATTTAGGATAGAATAAATTAGCTCCTAATTTTTTGAGAGATTACAAATCTTACGGAATTGACAAAAGTCCGTCCACTTCCATTTGTATAAGTATTGTACAACCTAAGCTTATAAAAAAATAACAGAGCAATTCAATTAAATTTTTTTCATGGTATCAGAGCTTTTGCTTTAAGATCTTTTTTTGCTAGTCTTCATTGCCAAGTACTTTCTGCTTTTCAAGTCCATATTACTAAATACAATTTCTAATCTTCATTGCTAATTTTTTTTCTTTCAAGCCTCCAACATAATTGAAAGTGAAACATCAAAATTTAACTCCAATATTAAATAAAAAAAGACCTCAAATATTTCACACATAGGAGATTTACAGAATATCTAGGTAACTTATAGACTCAACAAAAGAACCTATTTAAAGTGGTCACAATTTATCCAAACATTTCTTAAAGGAATGGGCAAAATCAACCACTTGCTTGGAACTAGACTGAAAAATGGTGATCCAAAATTTGTTGCTTGGGATGAAAAGGGTTTTATGGTCATGTCATGGTTGTGGGACTCCATGTTACCTGAAATAAGTGATATTTGCATGTTCTTACTAATAGCTAAAGACATGAACTACTATTTGACAGACCTATTTAAAGGCAGAAGATGTTATAATCTATGAGATCAAAACAAAGATCTTAGCCACTAAACAAGATAATCTTTCTATTACTTAATATGCTAATCTTCTACAAAATTTATGCTAGGAAATTGATTAGTATCGTTGTGTTTAGATGTTGTATAGTGAAGATGTAACTGCCTTGAAAGGCTTTATCGAAAAGGATAAAGTTTAACTTTTTTGCATGTCTGAACATGGAATTCGATCAAGTTAGAGTCCAGATATTAGGGAAAGAAAGATTTTTATCTTTGAATGAGACAATATCCTTGATCCAAGCTGAAGAGAATAGGCGAGAAGTCATGTTGGAGCCGAGATGAAGATTTCCTTGCAGGTTAGTAATGATTTCTACAAAGTCAAACAATAAGGAAACAAGGATAGGTAATGGACGTACAGAGTCAAATAAAGACAATTTGGTGCACATACTACAAAAAACCACATCATATATGAGAGGATTGCTTTAAAATTTATAGGAAGGAATAAGTTCTTAGATGTAAAGGAGGAATCAAAGGAAGAAAACCCACTGAGCTGATGGAGAAGACCAAACCCAAGAAAAATCCAACCAAGCTAGTATAGGACAATTCAAGAAAGAAGAAATTGAAAAGCTTAGAAACCTCCTAAATTCCCTTGAAAAGTCCTCTAGTACGTGATCGTTGACTTAATCAGGTAAGTACTTTAACTCTTATGCTTTAAGTGCCTCAAGCATGTCTTCTCTAAGCTCTTGGGTCATTGACTCAGGAGCTATTGACCACATGACTCAACCCAATCAGATTTAGAACATGCAACCCATGTCCTGGAAATAGAAAGATTATTGTTGCGGATGGATCTCTTATAACTATTGCAGGCCAAAGAATAGTAAATCTATCAAACTCTTTGCCCTTAAATAAGTGTTGCATTCCCAAATTATCCTTCAATCTCATATCTATCCATCAAATTACCAAAGATCTAAACTGTAAAGTAACTTTCTATTCTACTCCTTGTGCTTTTCAGGATTTGGTTACGGGGAGGACGATTGGACTTGCTAAGGCGAAAGATGGGCTTTATTACCTTGAGGAAATGAGCGACAACAAGAACAATAGTCAGTTATCCCTCATATGCTCCTCAAGTAACCTATCTCCTAATAAATTTGGAATTTGGCTTCATAATTTCCATCTTGGTCATCCATCTTTTATTCTTCTTCAAAACATGCTTCCTTCATTTTTTAAGAATGAAGATTTTAGTAGTTTTCATTGTGATACATGTGAAATTGTTAAACATCATAGACTATCATTTCAATTGAGTAATACAAGATCTACTAGACTTTTCTCTTTTATTTATATTGATATTTGGGGACTTTATTGAGTTTTTAATATTTTTTGAGCAAAATGGTTTGTCACATTCATTGATGATTGTACTAGAACTACATGATTATTTCTTATGAAAGAAAAAATCAAAAGTAAGCAGTATTTTTCCAATGTTTCATAAAATGATTTGTACACAATATGGAAGTTGATTAAAAAGATAAGATCTGACAATTTAAGTGACTATTTTAATCAAGTTCTTTCATCTTTCTTCCAAAAAAAGCGTATAATACATGAGTCATCTTGTGTAGACACCCCAACAAAATGAGATTGTTGAACGAAAAAATAGACATTTGCTAAATGTGACCCAAACAATTTTGTTTCATCGTAAGGTTCCAAAAACCTTTTGGGGGGGCTGTTTTAACTGCTGCACATCCAAAGTTCTAAATAATCAGTCCCATTGTTTCTCTTTCTGCTTTTACCATGATTTTAATGTCTCTTGCAAATTGTCATAAAAAGTGTTTAGTTGTGTTGTTTTTGTATATGTTCATGCACACTAAAGAGCGGAACTTGATCCAAGAGCTTTTTAATGTATTTTTGTGGAATACTCAAACAAAAAGAAATCATACAAGTTTTATCATCCACCTTCAAAAACAGTTTTACCTCCATGGATATCACATTTGTTGAAAATGAGTCTTACTCCCAAAGTAACAATCCTCATCTCTAGGGTGAGAGTTCTTGGGAAGATAAGAAATTTCTTGATTTTTAAGTCCAACGCCCAACATAAAGTCTTTCAAACCTGACCATACACTTAACTCTAAAGGAGAACATGCTAGCAATGAACCTGAACCTGATCTTGAAATTGAAGGTGAACATGCTAATAAAGAAATTGAACCTGATCTTAGAGCTAAGAGAAAAATTGGTTTAAATCCTACTACTCCACTCATGGCCTACTCAAGGAAGAAAGTTCATATTTATAAACCTGTGCAAGTCCAAGAATCTGAACCACAATCAGATGCTAAAAATTCCGCACCTTTGTTTGTTCAATCTGTCTCTATTCCTTTTGAATTTAATAATTTAGACTTGCCTATTGCTGTTCGAAAAAGAATACGAGAATGCACTAAGCATTCAATCTCAAATTTTTTGTCTTTCCATAGACTCTCCCCAACATAGGACTTTTCTTGCCACCATCAACTCAATTTCAATCCCACAAATAGTAGAAGAGGCACTTAGAAATAAAAATCTGGTTACAAACTATGAAAGAGGAGATGAATGCCCTAAAATGAAATAAGACTTAGAAAATTGTAAACCTACCCAAAGGAAAGAAAACGGTGGGGGTGTAAGTAGATGTTTACTTTGAAATATAGAGTTGATGGTTCATTAGAAAGACATAAAGCTCGGATGGTCACAAAAGGATATACACAAAAATATGGGGTACATTACCAAGAGACTTTTGCACCAATAACAAAAATGAATACTGTTCGTCTTCTTTTGTCTTTAGCTGCTAACTTTGGTTGGTGCTTTCAATACTTTGATGTTAAGAATGCATTCTTCCATGGGAACTTAGAAGAAGAGGTGTAAATAGAATCTCCACTGGGTTTCAATAAAATGTTTTCTGAAAAGAAAGTGTGTAGATTAAAGAAAGCTTTATATGGATTAAAGCAATTGCCAAGGGCTTGGTTCGGAAGATTTACTAAAGTGATGCTAGTAATGTATTCAAAAGGAGATCATACTTTGTTCATAAAACATTCAAAAAATGCTTAGCAAAGGAATTTGAATTTAAGGAACTAGGGAGGCTGAAGTATTTTTTAGGAATTGAGGTGACATACTCAAGTAAAGGCATCTTCATTTCCCAACAAAAGTATGTACTTGCTTAAAGAAATAGACAATCTTGGATGCAAGGCAACAAGCACACCCATTGAGCCTAACTTGAGATTGAGTGAATAAAAGGATGATGACATCGTAGATAAGGGAATATATCATCGATTGGCTGGGAAATATATATACTTGTCCCATACAAGGCCGGACATAGCATTTTCCGTAAGTGTAGTAAGTCAATTCATGCATGATCCAAGAGAGAAACACTTGTAGGCTGTCAACAAAATTCTGTCCTATCTCAAAGGAAAAACAGGTAGAGAAAATTTGTCCAAGAAAAGTGAAGGATTGCTCATAGAGGCATATACCGATACTGATTAAGTAGGTTCTATTGTAGATCGTAGATCAACTTCAGGATATTGTACATCTCTTGGTGGGAACCTAGTAACATGCAGGAGTAAGAAGCAATCGGTTGTTGCAAGATCAAGTGCTGAAGCAGAGTTCAGAGCTATGGCTCATGGAGTTTGTGAATTGCTTTGGCTCAAAATAATACATGATGACCTTAAAATCAAGTGGGAAGGACCTATGAAACTCTATTGCAACAATTCTGCCATAAACATTGACACAATCCAATGCAACATGATTGCACAAAGCACATCGAAGTAGATAGACACTTTATTAAAGAAAAGCCGGACAGCAGTATGATTTGGACTTCATATATAGCATCAAGTAATCAATTGGCAGATGTCTTAACTAAGGGGATGCTTACTTCCAACTTTGAAGACTTTACATGCAAGATGCGAATGGAAAATATCTATTCACCATCTTGAGGGGGAGTGTTGAAAAATCTAAAATGTATTTTCTGTACAGCTATAATTTCTATATCTCATGATTTCTACTATATTTTTAGCTTGGAATAATTTACTCCTAATGTATTTTAAGATAGAATAAATTAACTCCTAATTTTTTGAGAGATTACAAATCTCATGAATTGACAAAAGTCGACTTCCATTTGTATAAATATTGTACAGCCTAAGCCTAGAAAAAAAAATAACAGAGCAATTCAGTTCTCTTTTTTTCACATTTATCACTCTCGCTACCAGCTAACCAAGGCCATTGCCTCAAGTTTCCTATATAAACCCCAAACATTCGGCACCCAAGGATATCTATTCCACCCCTATTCTTGACCCCATCAATCTCAACAACCCTGCCTAAACAGAAGCCAATAGAAAATTAATGTTGGATTTAAGCACCAGCTGATTGAATTCTGCACATAGAAATGTTTGGTTTGAAGACAGTTTTTGTTCTCATTTCTCAATTACTTCAATCGTATGAAAATGGTTTTTCAAATCAAGTAGCGAGAATGCAAGTTTTTTTATCTGAAAGTTTGACATCATTTTTTTTTCTTGTTGCTGATAATACAGGATGGTGTCAAGTCAACCATTGAATCATTCTCTGGTTTAGCTAAAGACTCATCTTTTATGAGAGACAACAATTTTAAAGAACAATCAAAAGCAGTGAAGCTGCTAGGCAGCGGAATAGGTATTCCATTATATGATTCTTTTTATTCAGAATTTCATGATGGTATTGCATAGGCATTTTTTTAAGGTTTATGTTTAGCCAAAGAATCCGCACCGTAATGAGCTTGAATTATTACTTGGATTCAGTTGCAGATGTCTTGCTGTGGCGGGAAGTAAAGAGAACACTTTTATACTTTCTTATCCTGACTTCGTTATTTTACTGGTTCTTTCTGTGTGAAAGAACTTTTGCTTCATCAGTAGCCAAGCTTCTGCTGCTAGTTACTGTCACTCTTTATGGATATGGAATTTTATCATCAAAGATGTGAGTATTAGTAGTTATCCCATGCTGCTTTATGGTAATTTCATTCAGTCTTCCGCAGCATCTTCATTATTACACATTGATTCTATTTCCAGTGTAAAGCAATAGCACAATCCTCATTTTCCCTTTGCTTTTCCTTCTCTTTTCCAGTTTTCATGTTTTTATTTTTTCCAACTGATGCTTGTACCTATCTTCCATCCAGTTCTTTTTTTTTTTCTTTTGGTTTTACTCCATTTCAGCCAGGGATGACATTGGGGAGAAGGGAGGTGGGATTGCCTCCGTCACCCTAGTTTGAATGTTGAAAACATCCATGAAATAGAAATGGATGTCAATTACATCCATAATCACTCCCCCTCAACATACTTTTTCTATTAATGAATTTTAGTCCATTTCACAGATTTTAGGAGTAACATAGTAATTTTAAAAGGTGAAGATGGAGTGGAGCAATAATTTACCAAAACCACTATGCTTCACCACCCACCTCCACTTTCTCAGGAAAAAAAACCCCTCCCATTCACAGCCGAATGATGTAAAATCCACGAGGCAAAACTGGTTTTGCATTGGGTGGGTCATTAGTGAAGCGGGATGTATTTGAAAAAGATGGTTTGTTGTTTTTCCTTGAGCTATTATAGTTAAAGAGATTCTGTGAAGTCCTTATCGTATTTCCCTTGGTTCACTTTTACCATTTCTGTCAACATGACTGAATCATGCTTTCTTTCCATGGAGAAACTAGCTTATTAGTTCCCACAACTTTTCCCCCCAATCACAATGGAGATTGTGGTTTAATTGTTTACAAGGTATAGAGCACCTGACATTGATGAAATATTTTTTTCTCTCTAAAGTATTAACATTTCCATTATTAACTTGTAAACTCTGCAAGTTTTATTTTTCCTTCTTCAGTAACCTGCTGACTTTTGTAATTTTTTATGAAATTTCTTTCTTCAAGCGAACATGCATATATCTTGGCTCAATAATGATTTTTGTCTTTGCAACAGACGTGTTTTTGCCATTAAAAGGATATCGTCATCTTGTTTTGAAATCACTGAACCAACTGTGAAAAATTCACTCAGATCTGTATCATATATATGGAATAGAGGAATTCGTCACATCAAATTGTTGGGCAAAGGGGAAGACTGGAGCAAGTTTTTCAAGGTTCGTATTTTATGGATGACTTAGAAAAAATGATCATACCCATGTGGACACATGTATCCGACACTCTCATACGTGAGTCTAAGCAACATAGTTCTTTCTATTCTGCTTAACCTCTATGTTTGAGTGAATAATATAGTTTAATTCAATGCTGCTTAACCTAAACTCTAGCCTTGAGATCCTAACTTTGTTGAACATAACTCCACAAGAATAAAGGTCTTGCAAAATGTTCTCTGAGGAACTGTTATGCTTTCCATTAAAAAATAGGAGAATCTTTTACTTAATGCATTGGAAATCACTTGATTTAGACTCAACCATTTAGTGGGAAAATATTTCTGTAGCAGCTTCTTAACAAGTGAGCTTTAGGCACTAACTGGCATGTGCCTTAAGGAAATCTGATGTGCATTGTTAGCAGGTGCATCATACTGCTTGAGTGTTGGAGTCTGTGAAAATAATATGCAACTTGGACGTATACATACACATTAAAGATATGCGGTAGGTTCCTAGCAGAAATTAGAAGTGTCTCACCATGTTACTTAAGCTTATGTGTGAGTGTTGAATTCAGGTATGTGTTAGAGATGGGTATATTAAGTTGTTTTCAAAATTCTTCTACATATTTGGAAGGTCCTAGAGTCATATCCCTATGCCCATGTCCGGATATGCGTTGAACAGAGATACTTTAAGAAAAATAAAGAGTCAAAACAACAGGTGTTTCATGAGATACATGATTGCTTTCCCTGTCAAAAACACCAAGAAGGAAATAATTCTAGACTTAAGAAAGCCGACTGAGCCTTCTTGAACCATACTTTTTCCTCTAGTTTGCTTTTGGTTGGACCTTTAACAGAGGGGTTAGATTCTTTTATCATCCTAGCATACATAAACTTGGCCCAAAACTCAATGTGGATTTGTTACTTTTTTGATTGATTATAACCATGCCAGTCAATGTCCATATGATACACAACTATGAGCATAATATTAAGTTCTGTGGCTTTACGTATGCAAGCTTTTCTTCCACATTCATTCAACTTTTGACAAATGCATTTAACTTATTCAGGTTACGGTTTTTCTTTATTTTGCCAAGTGGGTTCTATCTTATTCCTTGGCTGTGTTTGTTGGCACTGGTGAGTAACAATTTTCTTTTGCCAGTAAATGAGCAGTTCTTTCGGTTTATCCTGGTATTCATTTTGGAAACAATCCATATTTGCAGCTATGGTTTTCGCCTTCACTGCATTCTTTGTCTATGAACAATATGAACCAGTGATTGATGGATTAGGGGAGGTCCTGTTCTATGGTATCATGGTATCAAAAGAATTGCTAAGGAGGAACCTACTGACTCTGATTGCTTCATTTCTTCAAAACTGAAATAGTTTGCATCAACAAGATGCTCTGGATCAAGCTCTTGATGCATTTTAGTTTACTGATCGGATTATCGTAGTTAAACTTGCTTCAAACTTTACAATTCCTGTCAAAGCTCCGGATGCTTTTCTATCGAGCATTTTGGCAGTGATGATGGTGTTGGCGTGGATCAGACCAGCGTCATTGGCACTCTGAACCCCTTTTATAAGCAAAAGAAGGCTGCCAAAGCATTTGAAAGCTTGCCATGCCCTGCAACGGTGAAGGTAAACTATTTGTATAGGAAGGAAATTTACATTGGTACTGGAAAGAAAAAAAAATCATATGGGTCAAAATCAGTATTTATAAAAACAAATTCCCATCACTTATTTATATATATTTTTGTATAAAATGATCTACCAATTGTTACATAGAATTATAATGCTTAATCCAGTTTAAGTCTAATTGGTACTGTAAATTGAGTTACCTTTCTTCTTTTTCTAATTAATTTGATTTCAAACCCAGATTAAGTCTAATTTGTACTTTAATTTGAGTTACCTTTCTTTTCTTTTTCTTTTTAATTAGTTTGATTTCAAACAAGATATATTATTACAAATTTAATTTAAATTATGATAAAACTTGTTTTCAGTCCTAAATGCATTAAAGATGGGCAATAAAGATTGAATTTAATATTTCAAGTCAAAGTATATTTATTCAACAGATATACAAGAAGCCTAATTATACAATAAAAACATTTGTATATTATAAAAACAACAATAATAGATAAAAGATGGATATGAGAATTTCTATTGCATTTTATATTTTTTTACCATCTTTACTAGTATACTCCACCATATATATAGAGATAAGACTCTTTATAATACATAAATAGGAAAAAGGGGTTACAAAGAGATAAATGGTTTAAGGAAGATGAAAAATTAAAGGTTAAAGAAGATGGAAGGTGGAAGGTCAAGGTATATGAAAGGTGAAAGGTTGAACATTCATTCAATAACATTTATTACACTTTCCCTTAGATGTTCATTGTATAAAGGATATGCCTCATTAAAACTTTACCAGAAAAAATCTTGTGAGGCAAAAACCTAGTGAAGGAAAAAAGAGTACATAATCATTTAATACATAGTATATCACAACCAAATATATATATATATATATATAGTGTGAATTTACTACCCCTCATGTAAGCATCACTTAAGATTTTTAAGACAACGTAATCTAATATTGAAAATTAACTTCTCAAATGTAGCAATAGGAAGCGACTTAGTAAAAACATTTGCCAAATTCTCACTTGAACGAATCTGTTGAACATTTATATCTCCATTCTTTTGTAGATCATGAGTGAAGAAAAATTTTGGTGATATATGTTTTGTTCTATCACCCTTAATATATTCTTCCTTAAGTTGTGCAATACAAGCTATATTATCTTCATATAAAGTTGTTGGAGCTTCTTTTTCAGAGCATAAACCACAATCTTTTCATATGATGAATTACATATCTTAGCCACACACATTCACGACTAGCCTCATGGATTGCCAAAATCTCAGCATGATTAGAAGAAGTAGCGACAATTGTTTGTTTCATAGAGCACTAAGAAATTGCAGTACCACCAAAACCAGTTTGTGATCGAGCATTGTGAGAATTAGATAAGTATCCTGGATCTGCAAAACCAACCAATTCTATTTTGGGTAGGTTAGATATATCAGGTTGTGACTAGCAAGATACATTAATCCACCAATAGCAGTTAAATATGGTACTTCAAGACCAAGAAAATCTTGGGGTGTTCAATGTGCGTTATGCATGTAAAATCTTCTTAGCACTTTGTCAATATATATTGTTTGATGCACAAGGATTCCATTATTAGGTGCTCAATTTGTAACCCTAGACAAATCTTTTCTTTCCAAGGTCTTTCATTTCAAATTCTTTCTTTAACCACTCCATTGTTACTAAAATATCTTCAGGAGTCCTAATGATATTTAAAACAATTATAACAAATCCTGATCCAAACTTCCTTATAAAAATGCATGGGGAAATGGATCATTTTTATAGCCTTCCTTCAATAAGTATTCACTAAGACGATCGATGCAATCGAAACTAACTAAAAATCTGACTAAAGCAATAATAGTATAGTTACGGTGAGCAAATATATAGTTCCCACAAGGACTAAAAGTAATAGTAATTACCGTATTTCTATTATTTAACCGACAATTTAAAGTGATTGATTAAAACTAAAATAAACTAAATTAATTAACTAAGAATGCAACAAAGAACAAATCAAGAAAGTAAACGATTAACAACCAAGAAGCGAAACAAAACCCAGGAAAGAATCCACCCAGATTTCATCTGTCATTATCAATCTAAATTAAACAATTTATTCACTTAGTATCTTGATCCGTTGAAATACCTAAATTATGCTAATATCTCTTTCAAGAGTAAGAGAAACTGACTCTATGTTGATTAATCTAATTAAAACCCCTATTATCATATTAACTAGATCTTTGGATCCTCCCATTAGATTTGACTCTAATCCTGTAGATAACTTTTGGTCTTTGAATTAAAAACTTATTTACGTGAGAATTGTTTCTCTCTTGGTTCTTGGACGAACTTCCGAACTTGTCAAACTTTTGAGTTCTTTTATAACTTCGGTTCCTTAAAGTATTCATGACAATCCATTCCTTCGAGCAATTTTTCGAACATTCAATGCTCGGGAAATCACATCATTTTATCTAAATAGTTTGTCGTTTGCTAAACTACTTTTTGTCTAAATAGTTCGTTAAATTATTCATGACGATCCATTACTTTGAGCAACTTTTCGAACATTCCATGCACGGGAAATCGTATCATTTGGTCTAACTAGTTTGTCATTTGGTAAACTAGTTTGGGTCTTTGAATTAAAAACTTATTTACGTGAGAATTGTTTCTCTCTTGGTTCTTGGACGAAATTCCGAACTTGTCAAACTTTTACGAGTTCTTTTATAACTTCAGTTCCTTAAAGTATTCAACACGATCCATTCCTAATAGCAATTTTTCAAACATTCCATGCTCGAAAATTCGCATCATTTGGTTTAAATAGTTTGTCATATGGTAAACAACTTTTGGTCTTTGAATTAAAAACTTATTTACGTGAGAATTGATTCTCTCTTGGTTCTTGGACAGAATTGTCAAACTTTTACGAGTTTTTTTATAACTTTAGTTCCTTAAAGTATTCATGACAATCCATTCCTTCTAGCAAATTTTCGAACATTCCATGCTCAGGAAATCACATCATTTGGTCTAAATAGTTTGTCATTTTGTAAACAACTTTTGGTCTTTGAATTAAAAACATATTTATGTGAGAATTGTTTCTCTCTTGGATCTTGGACGAACTTCTGAAGTTGGCAAACTTTTACGAGTTCTTCTATAACTTTGGTTCCTTAAAGTATTCATGACAATCCATTCCTTCGAGCAATTTTTCGAAATTCCATGCTTGGGAAATCGCATCATTTTGTTTAAATTGTTTCTCATTTGGTAAACAACTTTTGGTCTTTGAATTAAAAACTTATTTACGTGATAATTGTTTCTCTCTTGGATCTTGGACGAACTTCCGAACTTAACAAACTTTTACGAGTTCTTCTATAACTTCAGTTCCTTAAAGTTTTCATGACAATCCATTCCTTCGAGCAATTTTTCGAACATTCCATGCTCGAAAAATCGCACCATTTGGTCTAAATAGTTTGTCATTTTAAAAAAAACTTTTGGTTTTTGAATTAAAAACTTATTTACGTGAGAATTGTTTCGCTCTTGGCTCTTGGACGAACTTCCGAACTTGGCAAACTTTTACGAGTTCTTTTATAACTTCAGTTCATTAATTTATTCATGACGGTCCGTTCCTTCGAGTAACTTTCCAAATATTCCATGCTCGGGAAATCACATCATTTGGTTTAATTAGTTTGTCATTTTGTAAACAACTTTTGGTCTTTGAATTAAAAACTTATTTACGTGAGAATTGTTTCACTCTTTGTTCTTGGACGAACTTCCGAACTTGGCAAACTTTTACGAGTTCTTTTTATAACTTCAGTTCGTTAAATTATTCATGATGATCCATTCCTTTGAGCAATTTTTTGAACATTCCATGCTCGAGAAATCGCATCATTTGGTCTAAATAGTTTGTCATTTTGTAAACAACTTTTGGTCTATGAATTAAAAACTTCTTTACTTGAGAATTGTTTCTCTCTTGGCTTTTGGATGAACTTTCAAACTTGGCAAACTTTTATGAGTTCTTTTATAACTTCAGTTCCTTAAAGTATTCATGGCAATCCATTCCTTTGAGCAATTTTCCAAACATTCCATGCTCAAGAAATCGTATCGCTTTGTCTAAATAGTTTGTCATTTGGTAAACAACTTTTGGTCTTTGAATTAAAAACTTATTTATGTGAGAATTGTTTCTCTCTTGCATCTTAGACGAATTTCCTAACTTTACAAAGTTTTACGAGTTCTTCTATAACTTCGGTTCCTTAAAGCATTCATGACAATCCATTCCTTCGAGCAATTTTTCGAACATTCCATACTCGGGAAATCGCATCATTTGGTGTAAATAGATTGTCATTTTGTAAACAACTTTTGGTCTTTGAATTAACAACTTATTTACGTGAGAATTGTTTCTCTCTTGGTTCTTGGACGAATTTCTGAACTTGGCAAACTTTTATGAGTTCTTTCGGTTCCTTAAAGTATTCATGACAATCCATTCCTTCGAGCAATTTTTTGAACATTCAATGCTCGGGAAATTGCATCATTTTATCTAAATAGTTTGTCATTTGGTAAACTACTTTTTGTATAAATAGTTCTTTAAATTATTCATGACGATCCATTCGTTCGAGCAACTTTTCGAACATTCCATGCTCGGGAAATCGTATCATTTGGTCTAAATAGTTTTTCATTTGGTAAACTAGTTTTGCTCTTTGAATTAAAAACTTATTTACGTGAGAATTGTTTCTCTCTTTATTCTTGGATGAACTTCCGAACTTGACGAACGTTTACGAGTTCTTTTAAAACTTCAGTTCCTTAAAGTATTCATGACGATCCATTCCTTCTAGCTATTTTCCGAACATTCCATGCTCGGGAAATCGCATCATTTTGTCTATAACGTTTACGAGAATTGTTTCTCTCTTAGATCTTGGACGAACTTTTGAACTTAACAAACTTTTACGAGTTCTTCTATAACTTTAGTTCCATAAAATATTCAAGAAGATCCATTCCTTCGAGATATTTTCTGAACTTTCCATGCTTATGAAATCGCATCATTTGGTCTAAATAGTTTATCATTTTGTAAACTACTTTGGGTCTTTGAATTAAAATTTTTTTTACGTGAGAATTGTTTCTCTCTTGGTTCTTGGACGTACTTCCGAACTTGTCAAACTTTTACGAGTTCTTTTATAACTTTAGTGTAACAACTCGATTTTTCAGTGGTGTCGGAAATAGTGCTTTTGAGACCACAACTTCAATGAGTCGAGGCTTAAATTTGCTTATTTTAAATATTTCTACCGACATATGCATCGTATGAAATTAAGATTGGAAAATTTCACTAATTAGATGGTTAATTGAATAGAAAGGACTAAAGCGTAAACGGTGCAAAAGTTGAGTTGTCTAACTAGATTGACCAAATGAGTAAATTAACCAAAAGAGTTTAAGTGGGTGATTTGTCATGAGATGAATTAAACCTAAATAGGATTAATTAAGGTGAATGGGTGGTTAATTATGAAAGTCTCAAAATTTACAAAATTGCCATTGAGTATATAAGTTAAATTAATGAATTAAAATGAAAAGAAAATCATATTTTTCAACACTTCATCTTCTTCTTCATGCCAAAACAAAGAGAAGTTAGGGTTTTTCTTTTGCAAACTTTGAGCTTTGATTTGAGTAAGAAAACCTTAACCGTTTTTAGTAATTTTTATGTTTTTGAGTCCGTATCAACTTAATCTAGCTTATGCAAGGACTAATTTGTGAATCTGTCAAATGTTAGAAAATTTTCCATTGTTGAAATTGCTTGTTCTTGGAAGTTTTTGATGTATTTGAATGTTTGATACTTGGGTTGAATCTTTTTGTAAAGTGATTTTTAATGAAATTAGGTTTAAGGACTAAAATGTTAAAATGGGAAATTATTGTACTTAGTGTGAAATAAATAGATTCATATGGACTTGTTTGAGGGCTTTGAATGTTCAGTTGGTATAGTTCGAGGAGAGAATGGTATTTTTTGTGTTTGTGTTGAAAGGATTAGATTAAATAAAAAGAAAGTATTAGGGGTAAAATCATAATTTTACCAAAAGAGACTAGAATGTGTTAAATGAATTGATTGTGTGATTTAATGTGAGAAATTGAATAATTTGTGGATGTAAACTACGATCGTTCTACAGACCACGGAAAAGAGAAATTGGCGAATTAGTCCATGAAGTTTTCCTAAAACTGCAATCTAGTCCGGTAAGTTAGTAGTGTAAATCTTACTTAATATTCCTTGTATATGTATATATGTTGTCAATGTACAGCAAATTGAAAGCATCCGATATTGAAGATGATCGAAGAAATGAAACGCAAAAGATAGTAGGCTTTATGCCGTTGAAATAGTACCGACACGATGGCTGGGGTACCGCATGTGTTGCGAGACCTCGATGGCTCGTGTGAGCAGCATCGTGACTCGAAAAAAGAGATATGGATCCTATATGGATTACAGGTCCTACGATGGCTGGGACTTATACTTTATGCATACTCTTGATAGCTCGTGTGAGCAGTATTGTTAGGAAACAATTTACAGAACAGGGAGACACCATACCGATAGTTGTGGTACCGCATAAGTTACGAGTCCTCGATAGCTCGTGCGAGCAGCATTGGGTACTGGTAACAGAAAAATATGAACAGGAAGAGAAGTTATAACTACTCAAGAGAAATGGAAACTACGTTGGCTTGAATGAGTCCTTGCTGCTATTACTATGTTGGTATTTCTTAGCTATCGAACTTACTAAGCTATAAAGCTTATCACAGTTATTGTTGTTGTTTTGTAGATCGTTTTGCTGACTGAAGATCGGATCATCGACCTCACTTGAAGTCACACTATCACGAAATTATCGGTAGATTTTGCATCACTTGGTCTTATGGCATGTACTAGGATGTTATTAACCTTTGATATGGAACCAAAGATGTTAAAATCTTACTATATGGAACCAAAGATGTTGAAATCTTACTTTTTTGATTTTGTAAATGCATGTAGTATAACTTTGATGCCTAGGCTTATAATGCTTGTAAAGACTTAGAAGTTATGTGTGTGTTGTGATGTTTTAATGCATAACTTTTATTGGTTGTGTTTGAGGTATTAAACTAGTGTCTTGGCGTCATTAATGAAATTTTGTATACTTGTTTCGGTAGAATTGTTGCATGTATCGGTAGAAATACAAGGTAGGAAAGAGGTTGTTCTCTGACTTAGATTATATCGGTAGTTCATAGAACTGATGTATCGGTAGTATGTAAGCTTGTATCGGTAGAAGTTGCAGGGTAAGGATTTTTGCTCTCTAGAGTTTTTAGCATCGGTAGTTGCATGACTTGTTTCAGTAAAAATCATACTTGTATCGATAGAACTAGTACAGGTACCTATAGAAATCTGCATAGTTCTAAAATTGTTCATTGAATTGACTACTACCGATACTTGACCATCAGGTATCGGTAGAAGTCCCCTAAAATGTTGGAAATACCATTTTTACCCTTAATAAAATTGTGTTATGTTTAGATATTGTTTTAAATTGGGAGAAATGATTTTTGTATTGACTAAAGATACAAATAGTCGAATTTTTTTGTAAAAGATGAACAGTATAAAATGAATAGTAAACACCAAAATCCTAATCGACGACGGTGTACGAGATTTGGGTGTTATATTTATTGGTATCAGAGCTTTCGGTTTAGCCATTTCTTGGACATTATTGTTATATTAGATGATTTCATAGTATATGCCTTATGAACTTGTGATAGTGTGATACAGATGAATTCGATCTAACAATAGTTTTTGCAGATAAAGGTAAATAGGCCTGAATCAGAAAGAGACGAGACTAATAAAGTGAACAGTAACGACCCGACAAATGATTTCGAGGCTAGTCATGGGGTTCCTATTATACCAATGACAGAAAATGAAGCTAAAAACATGTTCTTTGGCTTAATAGGGAAGTGGTTCTCGGAATTTATGTAGAATAACTGAGTGGTGCCACCTCCTCCACCCTCAGTTACACAGCCTGTTGCCCGACCTACGGCACCTCTTGTAATGCCTCCACCTTCCTCAGTAATTGAACAGCGTTGTATCCCAACAGATAGGGTAAGGAAGTATGGGGCAGAAGAATTTCGTGGAAATGCTAAAGATGATCTGTCCAGGGCCAAGTATTGGCTAGAAAACACTCTGAGAGTGTTGAATGAAATGGCTTGTCCACCCAAAGATTTTGTAAGGTGTGTTGTTTCGTTACTAAAAGATGAAGCTTACAATTGGTGGGCAATGATCATGGCGGTGATACCAGAAAACGAAGTTACTTGGGTATTTTTCCAGACTGAATTTAAAAAGAAATATGTCAACAAAAGATATCCGGACAAGAAGAAGAAAGAATTTTTAGAGTTAAGAAAGGGAAGCAAGACAGTGGCAGAATATGAGCGAGAGTTTGTATTTCTCAGTAAGTATGCTCGAGAGATTGTACCCACTGATGAGGCTATGTGCGTCTATTTTGAAGACGGCTTGAGTGATGAAATAAAGATGATGGTGGGTGGTTCAGAAATTCGGCCATTTGTTGTATTAGCAGATTGAGCACAGAAGATGGAGGAAGTATAAAACCAGAAAAGACAAAGAGAGAAGAGACTTCGGGATTTCGGGAAGAAAAATCCCACCTGAACTTTTTCAATGCAACCACCGAAGAAATTTAGAGATAGTGAAGTCCGCAGAGCAGTCTCTTTTGGATTTCTGAGCAGAAGCCGATCTGAACCACCCGATCCAGATTTTAAAATCGGCCTGCTGATAGCGTGTGGCAAGTGTTCGTAACGTGCCAACACCAGTGTGCGAGCATTGCAAGAGAATTCACTTGGGCGAATGTCTGTTGGTTAAAGGAGCTTGTTTTAGATGTGGAAATACCGGTCATTTTATACGGAATTGTCCGATGAACTCGGAAGCAAAAGAAGATCGGAGTGTTAACCCTCTGGTTACACCGTAGAAAGGTAGAAGCCCGGGGGCAGAGTAGCGGTGAAGGTGGAAATTGAAGTGAACAGAGAGACCGTGGGAGAAGGTCAAAGGCTCGAGCACCTGCATGGACTTATAGAGAATAGGCTACCTGATGTGAGCACGGTCACATCATGTTATGATGCAATTCAAAGATATCGAGATTGACTCAAACACGAGGGGCACAAGTGCAAAATGAAACATCTCACAAGCCTGATTGATTATTGGGCTAATGTTTTTAAGGACTTTTAAATTTTATTTAAGCTTTATTTTAGTTTAATAAGTGTTTGCATCTTTAATTATGTCTTGCATTAAGTGTTTTGCATTTAATTAAGTCATTCATAAAAGCATCCCCTATGTTTATTAAGATTGTGATTTAATTATGTCATGCATTATTAATCTACATCTTTTAAATATGACATGCATTATGTGATCTGCATTTAATAAAGTCGTGCATTATGTAATGACATCCATTAACTCTCATGATTAGTTAAGTTTGCATCATAAATATTGACATTCATTAAGTAACTTACATGTTAGTTAAATATGCATCATAAATCCTATCATGCATTATGTAACTCCCATGATAGTTAAAGTTTGCATCTTTAAATCAAGTCATGCATTTAGTAATCCATTAGTTCATTTAGTTAGCATCTTTAAACCATTCATTAAAACATCTTGTGTGTTTATTTAGTTTAAACATGAGTTAGTGTGGTTATTTTTATTATAAATAGGGTGTTTTAAGTTAAATAAGAATTTGAACAGGTTGGAAATGTTTAAATATTCATTTATTCTTGTCTAGGTGACTGTTCAATTCATTTTAGCTTATTGGCATGTTTAAATTATCTTAATGCATGTTTAATATGTTTTAGGAATGATTTTTGACTGGTAAGAAGATCTAGGGACGTTCACATACAAAGGCTGTTCGATTTTGGCATGAAAATGTTTGCTTTTGGTCACTTAATTTGCTAGTACAAGAAGAGGACATTTTTGGTGCATTGTGACTATTCAAATGGACCAAGAGTGGCTCTTCAAATCTGATCAGTTTCAAGCACTTAAAGGCCAATTCATGGCATCACAAGCAATAAAGACAACTGGTTATGGAAGATGAAGGGACTACAAACAACACCTTTAAGGACCATTAAGCTTTCATAAAGAAGATGACTTTTAAGCTAACCATGGACTACCTCTCATCTATTCAAAAACAAGTGAAGAGACATGGCTTTTGGGCTAGCCATCATGAGTTAAATCAAATTTAATGGTTGTTTTTAAGTTAGTTAAATGACCAAATTTGAAGGGTCATATAGGAACTTGAAAGGTCAATTCAGGCCTATAAATTTCGTCCTAAATCACTATGTTAAAAAAAATTCTTGAATTTAAATCATTTGTGAGAATATTTCTCTCTTGGTTCTTCATTGAACTGTTCGAACTTATCAAACTTTCTTCAAAGTTTGTGGCGTTCAAAATTTGTCTTATCATTTTGTTTACCATCTCCGGGTGTGGCGACTTCGATACACCAAGATTCGAGTATATGGTCAAGTTTAAGCGGGTCGTAGTTTTAGTATAGCTACGGTTCCTTAGAGAATTCAAGTGTTTCGAATTAAGGTTTTCACTTTGTGAACCATTTCAAGATGATTCTTCCAACAACTTGTTTTTCGAACACTCAAAGTTTGGGAGCTCACATCACTACCACTCCTGATGTGGTGACTGGTATATTCTATCTTTTTAATGATATTATATGTTCTTTGATTAACCTAGGGTCAATTCATTCATATATTTGCACTGCTCTAGCCACTGATAAGAAATTAGTTGTTGAATCGACTGAATTTGATGTGTAAGTCAAAAACCCTTTGGGGCATAGTGTCATAGTTAACTTGGTATATCGTAAATGTCCACTGAAAGTTCAGGGCTGTAAATTTCCTGCTAATTTAATGCTATTGCCATTCACTGAGTTTGATGTGATCTTAGGTATGGATTGGTTATCAGAGCATGATGTGATAGTAAATTGCAAGCAAAGACAGATTAGTTTGAAATGTCCAACAGGAGAAATAATTACAGTGGAATCCAGCGGATTGAATAGTGAAACTAGAGTGATTTCAGCTATTTCAGCACAAAAGATGGTGCATAGAGGTTGTAAAGCATTTTTGGCATACATACTTATACTCGGGGCTCAAGAATAGGCTTGGATCAGGTACCAATTGTTCAAGAGTATACGGATGTGTTTCCAGAAGAACTACCGGGTTTATCGCCAGTTAGAGAAGTAGAGTTCGGTATTGACTTATTACCTGGTACCGCTCCGATCTCTATTCCACCGTATAGAATGGCGCCGACTGAATTGAAAGCTCAGTTGCAAGAATTGTTAGACAGAGGACTCATACGACCCAATGTATCACCATGAGGTGCACCCGTATTATTTGTGAAAAAGAAGGATGGATCGATGCGGATGTGTATACACTACAGGCAGTTAAATAAAGTGACGATCAAGAACAAGTATCCGTTGCCTCGAATTGATGAGTTATTTGACCAGTTAAAAGGTGCAACTGTGTTCTCCAAAATAAACCTTCGGTCATGTTACTATCAAATGCGGGTGAAAGATGGTGATATAATGAAGACGGCATTTAGGACTCAGTACGGACATTATGAGTTTTTAGTTATGTCATTTGGGTTAACTAACTCCCCCACAACATTTATAGACCTGATGAACAGAATATTTCAGCCCCAGTTGGACAGGTTTGTGGTTGTGTTTATTGATGACATATTAATTTATTCCAAGATAGAATCAGAGCATACTCAGCATTTGAGAGAGGTGTGATAGATTTTGCGAAAAAAACAGTTGTATGTAAAATTCAGTAAATGTGAATTCTGGTTACGAGAAGTTGGATTATTGGGTCACGTAGTACTTTGGAAGGAATACGTGTTGATCCGAGTAAAGTTTCAGCTATTCTCGATTGGAAGATACCGAAGAATGTCTTCAAGGTACGAAACTTCCTGGGATTAGCAAGATATTACCGTCAGTTCGTGAAAGACTTTTCCATCATAGTCTTGCTGATGATGAGATTACTACAGAAAAACATTCAGTTTGTGTGGTTTGAAAAGTGTCAGCAAAGTTTTGACCAGTTGAAAAAGTTGTTAACTGAAGCTTCAGTCTTGACGCAACCAGAGATGGGAAAAGAGTTTTGGCATGAAAAGGTTTGCATTTGGTCACTTAATTTGCTAGTACAAGAAGAGGACATTTTTGGTGCATTGTGACTATTCAAATGGACCAAGAGTGGCTCTTCAAATCTGATCAGTTTCAAGCACTTAAAGGCCAATTCATGGCATCACAAGCAATAAAGACAATCGGTTATGGAAGATGAAGGGACTACAAACAACACCTTTAAGGACCATTAAGCTTTCATAAAGAAGATGACTTTTAAGCTAACCATGGACTACCTCTCATCTATTCAAAAACAAGTGAAGAGACATGGCTTTTGGGCTAGCCATCATGAGTTAAATCAAATTTAATGGTTGTTTTTAAGTTAGTTAAAT
Organism: Gossypioides kirkii; assembly: GCA_005610355.1. Lineage (NCBI taxonomy): Eukaryota > Viridiplantae > Streptophyta > Magnoliopsida > Malvales > Malvaceae > Gossypioides > Gossypioides kirkii. Next base: position 37,769,753 of record CP032247.1, on the reverse strand, counting down.
GACCAAATTTGAAGGGTCATATAGGAACTTGAAAAGTCAATTCAGGCCTATAAATTTCGTCCTAAATCATTGTGTTAAAAAAAAATTCTTGAATTTAAATCATTTGTGAGAATATTTCTCTCTTGGTTCTTTGTTGAACTGTTCAAACTTATCAAACTTTCTTCAAAGTTTGTGGCGTTCAAAATTTGTCTTATCACTCCGTTTACCATCTCGGGGTGTGGCGACTTTGATACACCAAGATTCGAGTATATGGTCAAGTTTAAGCAGGTCGTAGTTTTAGTATAGCTACGGTTCCTTAGAGAATTCAAGTGTTTCGAATTAAGATTTTCACTTTGTGAACCATTTCAAGATGATTCTTCTAACAACTTGTTTTTCGAACAAGTTTGGGAGCTCACATCACTACCACTCCTGATGTGGTGACTGGTATATTCTATCTTTTTAATGATATTATATCTGCTTTGATTAACCTAGGGTCAACTCATTCATATATTTGCACTGCTCTAGCCACTGATAAGAAATTAGTCGTTGAATCGACTGAATTTGATGTGCAAGTCAAAAACCCTTTGGGGCATAGTGTCATAGTTAACTTGGTATATCGTAAATGTCCACTGAAAGTTAAGGGCTGTAAATTTCCTGCTAATTTAATGCTTTTGCCATTCACTGAGTTTGATGTGATCTTAGGTATGGATTGGTTATCAGAGCATGATGCGATAGTAAATTGCAAGCAAAGACAGATTAGTTTGAAATGTCCAACAGGAGAAATAATTACAGTGGAATCCAGCGGATTGAATAGTGAAATTAGAGTGATTTTAGCTATTTCAGCACAAAAGATGGTGCATAAAGGTTGTAAAGCATTCTTGGCATACATACTTGATACTCGGGGCTCGAGAATAGAATTGGATCAGGTACCAATTGTTCAAGAGTATACGGATGTGTTTCCAGAAGAACTACCGGGTTTGTCGCCAGTTAGAGAAGTAGAGTTCGGTATTGACTTATTACCTGGTACTGCTCCGATCTCTATTCCACCGTATAGAATGACACCGACTGAATTGAAAGAATTGAAAGCTCAGTTGCAAGAATTGTTAGGCAGAGGATTCATACGACCCAATGTATCATCATGAGGTGCACCCGTATTATTTGTGAAAAGGAAGGATGGATCGATGCGGATGTGTATACACTACAGGCAGCTTATGCTTCTCGACAATTGAAACCGCATGAAAAGAATTATTCGACTCATGATTTGGAGTTAGCTACAGTAGTTTTTGCATTAAAGATTTGGCGACACTACCTCTATGGGGAGAGATGCCATATATCTACAAGTTCATCTTGAAGTTTAGAAAGTAATTTAATTGAATATCAGGCCAAATTATTAAAGTGGCCGAAATTGGAAAGTATTTAAATTTAGGTCCAATTTTCATTTTAATAAGTGGATCATCATGTAAGAATTCAACCCAAGGAGCCCATTCAAGCCCTTTAACCGAAATTCCCCTTATCCACACTTAAATTTATTTTGGTTTTTTTATTTTATTTGATTAGCTGTCATGGATTCTATTAGGGTTAGGAAAGCTTATTTTGGGGGCCTATAAGTAGCATGGTCGTCCCCCCTTGAGAAAGATACTTGATTTTGATTCTTTTGAGTTAATAATAATTCTCTTTGAGTTTTTCTTCAAGAATTGCTCTTGAGTTTTTTTAGAAGTTGTTTTAACAATCTTTCAAGTTGTGGGAATCATCTTCAAGCTTTTTCTTGCCAAGATCTCTTTATTGGAGGGGAAATTAAAGCCATTAAAGGGAGTTGTAGATTCTTATCGTTGCCAAGGCTTCTTAGGACGTTATCTTCTCTTTTCTATCTTTAATTTATCGTTCTTGTTTGATCTAGTTTATTGCTTGCTGTTTTGGGTTGCTGATTTAGTTGTTTTTCGTTCTAGGTTGAAATTGCTTCAAGAGGGACGTTCTCCTACCTTGATCCATCAAGAAACACATCAAAAATTAGGAGATTCAATCTTTTCTTGCTGTTTCAATCATTCTTGCCTAAACAGTTTGCTTTAATCTTTTAAATCACTTCTGACGAAGCTGTTTGTGTTTTTATGTTCTAGATTTGGTTGGGACGATTTCTTGAGATCCAAGGTTACATTTGTCTAGAGTTTTGGGGTAGATCTGTACTTGAAAACTTTACGATCCTCTTCCTCTTTCATTTCGTATCATTTGGTATCAGATTTTAGGCATTTTGGGTATTCTTCGTTGCTTTGTACATTGATTTCCATTACTAATAGCCAACTAGCAGTTTTTACCCAGTAAATTTTTCGGAAAAAATAATTTTGAGTGGGTAAACGTTTTTCAATCAATCTGAAATTTTATATACTAATTCTTGGCACCATATTACTGTATAAAAAAATATTTCCCACCAAAAAAAGTGATAAAAAAGTAGAGAAAAAAGAAAAATACGAGAAAAATAAAAAAATATTCTGTGGGTTGAATTTTGTGCCGAAATTTTCCATATCAAAAGCACATTATTTGTAGAGGCTCCAATTTAAATTTCATGATTTTTGGAAATCGGGAACACCTCGAACGAAGTTTGTCAAGTTGCTTCGCAGTTTTTGGGTTTTCGAGTTTCTGCAATTTTATTGATTCTTAGTTTTAGGTTTTCATTTGTTTTTGCTTTTATTGTTTCTTTACACATTTTAACACTTTCTTATTTCTTGTGTTAGTAGGTTAACGAACGTTGCACCTTCCTTCCTCCATGCAACACAATTCTTTGGTGTCTGGCTGATTTTGGACTCATAGTGCTATTAGGATTACTTTGTTAGTTTGATTCTAATACATCCTAATTGATAGACATAAATACTTCTACAGGACTCACAAGATTAATTCTTACCTCATTGAGAATTTAATTTTTCTTTTTGAGTGCATAACGGTGAGGTTTGTTTAATTTTTTTTCTCTTTGAGTGCTGTGTTTTTTTTTCCAGATTTATCACAATGTCTCATAGTAGAAAAGTGAGTGATGACTAAAGTGACAAACCGCTAGTTAACATCGGAAATCTTGCTGGTTTCACAACAAAGTTAGATCTCCACGACATCACTGATAAGTTCGAAACCATGTTCAATCAGTTGAAACAAAGTCTAGACCATCAAGCGGCAGAACAAAGATAATGGGATGCTGTATTTCAGACAATGAGCAATAACTTAAATCAGTAGCGAACTAAGCAAAGGACTCAACATTTGGGTGCTAATGATGATGATGGGGTTGAATAACCTCGTGCTCGTAGACATCAAGCTAGATGTGTCCCTCGTGTGGATGAATATCCTTTGGTTCCCAATGATCGCGGACAGCCTTCGTTGGCAAAGCCGAAGTTCACAATTCATCAATTTTGTGGAAAGAATAATCCCGAAGCATACTGTGAGTGGGAATAAAAAATAGAGCTTATGTTTTGTTACTATAAATACCCAGAAGATGAGAAAGTTCCATTGCCGACCCTTGAGTTTTCAGACTATGCGTTGAGTTGGTGGACTCAACTTGGTATAAGTCGCCAACGAAACTACGAGAGAGAAATTACCACATTATTATAGGGAGGTCAAAACTAGACTTTGACAACTTATTCAAGGAAGTAGATCAGTTGATGAGTACTTCAAGGAGATGGAGATTCTCATTCAACGAGCAAATGTGGAAGAGGATGATGAAACCACTATGATACGTTTTATTGATGGTTTGAACAAACCCATAGCCAACACTTTGCGGTTACAAACTTATATAGATCTCGAGGAGGCAGTTCACAAAGCCATTGAAATTGAACAACAATTGAGGGAACAAGGTCCTCGTTCATTCTCTACTTCACAGTATTACAAAGGTAACAGTTCCAATTCTGACTTTAGGTATTTGAAACCACCTTTAAATGCTAATAAGTCTTCTTCAAGTGGTGATACTAAGAAATCAGATTGGAAGAGTGGGGCTCCTACGAAGACACAAGTACCTTCTAAGCAACCCAGTTCTAGTGGTTCAAACATGAGAAAAACACATGAGATAGAGTGTATCAAATGTAAGGGCGAGGACACTATGTTAGAGATTGCCCTAACACAAGACTTCTCCTTATCAAAGAAAATGGTGAATATACTTCTGATTCAGACAATCCAAATATGACAGACTTTACGGAGAATATTGTCCATACCAGTGATTTGAATGAGGAGATCGTAGAACCACCAAATGAGGAGGATGACTTTTTTGAATCCCATTGCCTAATAGTGCGTCGCACTCTCAACATCCAAATGAAAGATGATATTGACAGTTAAAGGACTAATATCTTCCATTCTCGGTGTTTCATTAAAGGTACACTATGTTCGCTTATTATGGATAGTGGGAGTTGAGCTAATGTTGTTAGTAGCTATCTTGTGGACTCTTTGAAGTTACCTTGCTTAAAACACCCTAAGCCATACCACCTTCAATGGCTTAATGAATGTTCAGAAGTGCAGGTTGCAAAATAGTCCTTGATTACATTTAAACTCGGTAATTATGAGGATGAGGTATGGTGCGATCTTGTCCCCATGCATGCTGCGCATTTACTGCTTGGAAGACCATGGCAATTTGATCATGATGTCATACACCATGGAAAACAAAATCGATATTCCCTTATATTTAAAGGGAAGAAATTTACTCTAGCTCCTTTGAATCCCAACGATGTGTATAAAGATCAAATAAAAATGATGAAATTCTGTGAGGAGGTTAAGGGGAAAGGACAAACAAAAAAGACAGAGAGAAAAGAGGTCATTAGTATTAAAAGTCAAAATTCAAACAGCCCAATGGTGAGTGAATCCTCTAGTGGTAAAAATAGAGTGCAAAGTCTATTTGCAAGTGTAAAAGATGTGCGGAGAGCCTTGTTAAACAAACAGCCTTGTATCCTTGTGAGGTTTAGGCAAAATTATTTATCTCTATTTGACCTTGACAAAACTTTGCCTATTGTGTTTAACTCTCTTTTGCAGGATTATACGGATGTTTTCAATGAGGCACCTAAAGGTTTACCACCTTTACAAGGAATTGAGCACCAAATTGATTTAGTACCCGGAGCATCCATTCCAAATCGACCAGCTTACCGAACTAATCCCGAGGAGACGACGGAGTTGCAAAGGCAAGTTAAGAAACTATTAGTCAAGGGGTACATTAGAGAGAGTTTTAGTCCTTGTGCCGTTCCTGTCCTGTTGGTGCCTAAGAAAGATGGTTCATTTCGAATGTGTGTTGATTGTCATCCCATCAACAAAATTATGATAAAGTATAGACATCCAATCCCTAGACTTGATGACATGCTTGATGAGTTACATGGATAAATGATTGTCACAAAAATTGACTTAAAGAGTGGTTACCATCAAATTCGTATGAGGGAAGGAGATGAATGAAAAAAAGCCTTTAAAACTAAGTTTGGATTATATGAATGGCTTGTTTATGCCTTTTGTTCTAACTAATGCACTTAGTACTTTCATGAGGTTAATGAATCATGTTTTAAGGTCTTATTTGGGTAAATTTGTGGTAGTATTTTTGATGATATTCTAATTTACTCAACTTCTTTGGATGATCATGTTTTCCATGTTAAATCTATTTTGGACATTTTACGAGCTGAACAATTTTTTGCCAACCTTGATAAATGCACTTTTTGTTGTGATAAGCTAATCCTTCTAGGGTTTATAATAAGTGCTCAAGGTATTCTTGTCGATAAGGACAAAGTAAAGGCAATAGAGTGGCCCACTCCTAAATCGATTACCGAGGTGAAATCTTTCCATGGTTTAGCAAGTTTTTATAGATGTTTTGTGGAGGATTGCTGCCCCATTAACTGAGGTTATTAAAAAATCAGTGGGCTTCAAGTGGGGTGAAGCTCAAGAAAGGCGTTTCAAGCCTTGAAGAAATAAGTTATGTTCTACTCCATTTCTTAAATTACCTGATTTCTCTAATACTTTTGAACTTGAATGTGATGCTTCAGGTATTGGAATTGGTGCCGTCTTGATGCAAGATAGAAGACCAGTAGCATATTTCAGTGAAAAACTAAATGGGGCGCAACTGAACTACTCAACGTACAATAAAGAGTTATTGGCATTGGTGTGAGCTCTCCAAGTGTGGCAACATTACTTGCTGCCCAATGAGTTCGTTATACATATGGATTATGAGTCCCTCAAATGGCTAAAGGGACAAGGTAAGTTGAGCAAAAGACATGCAAGATAGGTGGAATTTATTGAAACATTCCCATATGTAATCAAGTACAAAATAGGCAAAGAGAATGTAGTTGTTGATGCCTTATCTCGTAGATATTCTTTGATAACTATATCACATTCTAAAGTCTTAGGATTTGAGCTTATAAAAGATTTGTACCCAAATTATGCTGATTTTTCAAATATCTTTGATAATTGTGGGAATAGTTCCCTTGACAAATATTATCTTGTAGATGGATTTCTTTTTCGTCTAAACAGGTTATGTGTGCCACATTGCTCCATGAAGGAGTTACTAATTCGTGAGGCCCATGGTGGAGGCTCAATGGGACACTTTGGTGTCGCCAAAACGCTAGATGTTCTACAAGAACACTTTTATTGGCCACATGAAGAAGGATGTTGACAAGGTATGTTCTAAATGCATTTCTTGTAAACAAGCAAAATCTAAGGTAATGCCTCATGGACTCTATACTCCTTTGCCGATTTCTTCTTCACCATGCGTAGATTTATCCATGGATTTCATTCTTGGTTTGCCTCGAAGTAAAAAAGGCAGAGATATTATTATATTTGTCGTTGTTGACAGGTTCTCAAAAATGGCACACTTTATTCCTTGTCACAAAACAGTTGATGCTACACATGTGGTAGACTTATTCTTCAGAGAGGTGGTTCGACTACATGGGATACCTTGCATAATTGTCTCTGACAGAGATGTAAAATTCCTCAACCACTTTTGGAAGGTATTGTAGGGTAAGCTCCATTACATGTCACCCCCAAACTGATGGACAAACAGAAGTAGTAAATCGAGTTTTAGGCACTTTGCTACGAGCTGTTGTGGGTAAGAACCTTAAGAATTAGGAAGAATGTTTACCATTTCTTGAATTTGCATATAATTGATCTATTCACTCTACAACTGGCTATTCACCATTTGAACTTGGTTATGGTTTTAACCCACAAATTGTACTTGATCTTGTACCATTGCCACAAATTGTATTTGATCTTGTACCATGGAAAACAAAATCGATATTCCCTTATCTTTAAAGGGAAGAAATTTACTCTAGCTCCTTTGAACCCCAACGATGTGTGTATAAAGATCAAATAAAAATGATGAAATTCTGTGAGGACGTTAAGGGGAAAGGACAAACAAAAAAGACAGAGAGAAAAGAGGTCATTAGTATTAAAAGTCAAAATTCAAGCGATCCCATGGTGAGTGAATCCTCTAGTGGTAAAAACAAAGTGCAAAGTCTATTTGCAAGTGTAAAAGATGTGTGGAGAGCCCTGTTAAACAAACAGCCTTGTATCCTTGTGAGGTTTAGGCAAAATTATTTATCTTTAGCTGGCCTTGAAAAAACTTTGCCTAGTGTGTTTAACTATCTTTTATATGATTATGCGGATATTTTCAATGAGGCACCTAAAGGTTTACCACCTTTACGAGGAATTGAGCACCAAATTGATTTAGTACTCGGAGCATCCATTCCAAATCAACCAGCTTATCGAAGTAATCCAGAGGAGACAAAGGAGTTGCAAAGGCAAGTTGAGGAACTATTAGCCAAAGGGTACATTAGAGAGAGTTTAAGTCCTTGTGCCGTTCCTGTCTTGTTGGCGCCTAAGAAAGATGGTTCATTTCGAATGTGTGTTGATTGTCATCCCATCAACAAAATTACGGTATAGACATCCAATCCCTAGACTTGATGACATGCTTGATGAATTACATGGATCAACGATTTTCACAAAAATTAATTTAAAAAGTGGTTACCATCAAATTCGTATGAGGGAAGGAGATGAATGGAAAACAGCCTTTAAAACTAAGTTTGGATTGTATGAATGGCTTGTTATGCCTTTTGGTCTAACTAATGCACCTAGTATGTTCATGAGGTTAATGAATCATGTTTTAAGACCTTATTTGGGTAAATTTGTGGTGGTATATTTTGATGATATTCTAATTTACCCAACTTCTTTGGATGATCATGTTTTCCATGTTAAATCTGTTTTGGACATTTTGTGAGCTGAACAATTATTTGCCAACCTGGATAAATGCACTTTTTGTTGTGATAAGCTAATCTTTTTAGGGTTTATAATAAGTGCTCAAGGTATTCATGTCGATGAGGTCAAAGTAAAGGCAATAAGGGAGTGGCCCACTCCTAAATCGATTACCGAGGTGAGATCTTTCCATGGTTTAGCAAGTTTTTATAGACATTTTGTGAAGGATTTCTCCACTATTGCTGCACCATTAGCTGAGGTTATTAAAAAATCAGTGGGCTTCAAGTGGGGTGAAGCTCAAGAAAAGGTGTTTCAAGCCTTAAAGAATAAGTTATGTTCTACTCCAGTTCTTAAATTACCTAATTTCTCTAGTACTTTTGAACTTGAATGTGATGCTTCAGGTATTGGAATTGGTGCCGTCTTGATGCAAGAAAAGGCCAATAGCATATTTTAGTGAAAAACTAAATGGGGCGCAACTAAACTACTCAACGTATGATAAAGAATTATTGGCATTGGTGCGAGCTCTCCAAGTGTGGCAACATTACTTGCTGCCCAATGAGTTCATTATACATACGGATTATGAGTCCCTCAAATGGCTAAAAGGCCAAGGTAAGTTGAGCAAAAGACATGCAAGATGGGTGGAATTTATTGAAACATTCCCATATGTAATTAAGTACAAAACAGGCAAAGAGAATGTAGTTGCTGATGCCTTATCTCGTAGATATTCTTTGATAACTACATTACATTCTAAAATCTTAGGATTTGATCATATAAAAGATTTGTACCCAAATGATGCTGATTTTTCAAATATCTTTGCTAATTGTGGGAATAGTGCCCTTGACAAATATTATCTTGTAGATGGGTTTCTTTTTCACCTAAACAGGTTATGTGTGCCACATTGCTCCATGAAGGAGTTACTAATTCGTGAGGCCCATGGTGAAGGCTTAATGGGACACTTTGGTGTCGCCAAAACACTAGATGTTCTACAAGAACACTTTTAATGGCCGCACATAAAGAAGGATGTTGACAAGGTATGTTCTAAATGCATTGCTTGTAAACAAGCAAAATCTAAGGTAATGCCTCATGGACTCTATACTCCATGGGTAGATTTATCCATGGATTTCATTCTTGGTTTGCCCCAAACTAAAAAAGGTCGAGATAGTGTATTTGTTGTTGTTGACAGGTTCTCAAAAATGGCACACTTTATTCCTTGTCACAAAACAGATGATGCTACACATGTGGCGGACTTATTCTTTAGAGAGGTGGTGCGACTACATGGGATACCTTGTACAATTGTCTCTGACAGAGACGTAAGATTCCTCAGCCACTTTTGGAAGGTATTGTGGGGTAAGCTTGGTACTGAATTATTATATTCCACTACATTGTCACCCCCAAACTAATGGACAAACAGAAGTAGCAAATCGAGTTTTAGGCACTTTGCTACGAGCTGTTGTGGGTAAGAACCTTAGAAATTGGGAAGAATGTTTACCGTTTGTTGAATTTGCATATAATCGATCTATTCACTCTACAACTGGCTATTCACCATTTGAACTTGTTTATGGTTTTAACCCACAAACTGTTCTCGATCTTGTACCATTACCTATACAAAATATTTCTAGTTTGGTTGGTGCGAAGAAAGCTGAATTGGTTAAGTCAATGCATGAAAAGGAAAAACAACGGATTACCAAAACAAATGACATGAATTCCAACAGAGCTAAAAAGGGGCGCAAACAAGTTATCCTTGAACCCACTGATTTGGTTTGGGTCCATAAGCTCAAAGAGCGATTTCCAAGTAAAAGGAGGACTAAATTGGACCCTAAGGGCGAAGGACCTTTCCAAGTGCTAAAACGGATCAATGACAACGCCTATCAAATAGATCTGCCCTGTGAGTACAATATATGTTCTACTTTTAATATTGCTGACTTGTCTCCCTTTGATGCTTCAGATTCGGGGATGAATCTTTTTGAGGAAGAGGGGAATGATACGAGTCACAAGGCCCAAAATCCAGCTTATGAACGTGATGGGCTCAATCTTCCTCAAGGACCAATAACGAGGTCAAAAGCTAAGCAAATTCGAACAAAATTGAACGGGACCATCCAAGACTTCTTCATTACCAAGGCCCTAGATGCGCACATGATTGAAAAAGAAAATCAAGATTCACTTTCTTGTTTTCAACAAAATCAAGAAACCGAATCTTGGTCCAATTATGTTGTTTCAAACAATTTCAAGAATTAAGAAAATCAAGATTTCAATTCTTGGAAAAAGAAACTGAATCTTGCAGCCTAGGCACATTGGATTTCTTGTATGACCTTCAACGAGCCAATTTCGAGAGAAAACAGATCACAAGACCAAGTTCTTGCAAAAAGGCCCATTAAGATATCTACAAGTTCATCTTGAAGTTTAGAAAGTAATGTAATTGAATATCAAGCCAAATTATTAAAGTGACCCAAATTGGAAAGTATTTAAATTTAGGTCCAATTTTTATTTTAATAAGTGGATCATCATGTAAGAATTCAGCCCAAGGAGCCCATTTAAGCCCTTTGGCCAAAATTCCCCATAACCACACTTAAATTTATTTTTTTTATTTTCTTTGATTAGCTGTCATGGTTAGAATTCTATTAGGGTTAGGAAAGCTTATTTTGGGGGCTATAAGTAGCACGGTCATCCCTTCTCGAGAAAGACACTTGATTTTGATTCTTTTGAGTTAATAATAATTCTCTTTGAGTTTTTCTTCAAGAATTGCTGTTGAGTTTTTTTAGAAGTTGTTTTAACAATCTTTCAGGTTGTGGGAATCATCTTCAAGCATTTTCTTACCAAGATCTCTTTCTTGGAGGGGAAATTAGAGCCATTGAAGGGAGTTGTGGATTTCTTATCGTTGCCCAGGCTTCTTGATACGAGTCGCAAGGCCCAAAATCCAATGTATGAACCTGATGGGTTCAATCTTCCTCAAGGACCAATAACGAGGTCAAAAGCCAAGCAAATTCAAGCAAAATTGAACGGGACCATCCAAGACATCGTTACCAAGGCCCTAGATGCGCACATGATCGAAAAAGAAAATCAAGATTCACTTTCTTGTTTTCAAGAAAATCAAGAAACCGAATATTGGTCCAATTATGCTATTTCAAACAATTTCAAGAATCAAGAAAATCAAGATTTCAGTTCTTGGAAAAAGAAACCGAATCTTGCAGCCAAGGCACGTTGGATTTCTTGTATGACCTTGAACCAGTCAATTTCGAGAGCAAACGGATCACAAACCAAGTTCTTGCAAAAAGGCCCATTAAGATATCTACAAGTTCATCTTGAAGTTTAGAAAGTAATTTAATTGAATATCAGGCCAAATTATTTAGTGGCCCAAATTGGAAAGTATTTAAATTTAGGTTCAATTTTTATTTTAATAAGTGGATCATCATGTAAGAATTCAGCCCAAGGAGCCCATTCAAAGCCCTTTGGCCGAAATTCCCCATATCCACACTTAAATTTATTTTGTTTTTTTTTATTTTATTTGATTAGCTATTCTATTAGGGTTAGGAAAGCTTATTTTGGGGGCCTATAAGTAGCATGGTCGTTTCCCCCTTGAAAAAAACACTTGATTTTGATTATTTTGAGTTAATAATAATTCTCTTTGAGTTTTTCTTCAACAATTGCTCTTGAGTTTTTTTTAGAAGTTGTTTTAACGATCTTTCAGGTTATGGGAATCATCTTAAAGCTTTTTCTTGCCAATATCTCTTTCTCGGAGGGGAAATTAGAGCCATTGAAGGGAGTTGTGGATTCTTATTGTTTCCAAGGCTTCTTAGGACGTTATCTTCTCTTTTCTATCTTTAATCACTTCTAACGAATCTGTTTTGTGTTTTTATTTTCAGATCTGGTTGGGACATTTTTTTGAGGTCCAGGGACGGTTTCTTTCATCCAAGAAACCCTAATTTCGTTCTCTATTGGATCCTTTACCAGCCATTCATCTTTCTTGTGTTTTGATTTTCGTTTGATTATTCTTCTTGTCAGCTAATCTGTTTTCTTTGTTTTCGTTTCAGATTACTTTTGTCTAGAGCTTTAGGGTAGATCCGCGACTTGACAACTTTACGATCCTCTTCAGCTTTTCATTTTGTATCACCTCTTAGGACGTTATCTTCTCTTTTCTATCTTTAATTTATCGTTCTTGTTTGATCTAGTTTATTGCTTGCTGTTTTGGGTTGCTGATTTAGCTGTTTTTAATTCTAGGTTGAAATTGCTTCAAGAGGGGCGTTCTCCTACCTTGATCCATCAAGAAACACATTAAAAAATTAGGAGATTAAATTTTTTCTTGCTGTTTCAATCATTCTTGCCTCAACAGTTTGCTTTCATCTTTTAAATCACTTCTAACGAATCTGTTTGTGTTTTTATTTTCCAGATTTGGTTGGGACGATTTCTTGAGATCCAAGGTTACATTTGTCTAGAGTTTTAGGGTAGATTCGCGACTTGACAACTTTATGATCCTCTTCCGCTTTCGTTTTGTATCAAAATGTTGGTAGGTGCATTAAAAGCGTGTGTTGACCAACCATTGATATCCCTAAAACATATATAATATGTTGGTTAGGACATATTAAATGGGCAGTAATATGACTAAAACTAACAAGTTAGGACAAATTTAAAGACTTGTCAAAATAACACAAACATAATTAAAACCTAAACTAAAAAAAATAAATGGTTAATTCTTTATTTTCCAACAATTTAATTAGATTAGAATTAAAGTTGAATGTGCAGCACATTGCATGGAATGCATGACGAGTTGGATGAAATGCATGAAGTGTTTTCCCAATCTCGATTAATTAAACTTGTGACAGCCTGATTGAATTTCTTGGTTTGTGCTCATGTGATTGGTCCTCTAGGTAGCTCAATTGGATCGTGTGAGGCTCGCCCTTCATCCATGCTCGCAACACAACTGTTCGTAACATTAGTGTTCGCATTGTGTGTGTTCGCAACGTGAGTGTTCGTGGCTCTAGTGTTCGCAACATGAGTGTTCGCGGCTCCAGTGTTCGTAACATGAGTGTTCACGGCTCCAGTGTTTGCAACATGAGTGTTCGCAGCTCCAGTGTTTTCAACATGAGTGCTCTCAATACCAGTGCTCGCATCTTCCAAGCTCACAAGGTCCATGCTCGCATTATTAGTGTTCACACTACTCGTGCTCGCATCACGTGAAATCACATCATTTGGTCTAAATAGTATTTCATTTTGTAAACAACTTTTGTTCTTTGAGTTAAAAACTTATTTACGTGAGAATTGTTTCTCTCTTGGTTCTTGGACGAACTTTCAAACTTGGAAAACTTTTACGAGTTCTTTTATAACTTCAGTTCCTTAAAGTATTCATAACGATCCATTCCTTCTACTAATTTTCCAAACATTCCATGCTCAGAAAATCGCATCATTTGGTCTAAATAGTTTGTTATTTTGTAAACAACTTTTGGTCTTCAAATTAAAAACTTATTTATGTGAGAATTGTTTCGCTTTTGGTTCTTGGATGAACTTCCGAACTTGGCAAACTTTTACGAGTTCTTTTATAACTTCAGTTCCTTAAAGAATTCATGACGATCCATTCCTTCGAGCAATTTTCAGAACATTCCATGCTCGAGAAATCACATCAATTGGTCTAAATAGTTTGTAACTTTGTAAATAACTCTTGGTCTTTGAATACAAACATATTTACGTGAGAATTGTTTCTCTCTTGGTTCTTGGATGAACTTCCAAACTTGGTAAACTTTTACGAGTTCTTTTATAACCTCAGTTCCTTAAAGTATTCATGACAATCCATTCCTTCTAGCAATTTTTCTAATATTCCATGCTCAAGAAATCACATCATTTGGTCTAAATAGTTTGTCATTTTGTAAATAACTTTTGGTCTTTGAATTAAAAACTCATTTACGTGAGAATTGTTTCGCTCTTGTGATATGAGCTCGTAATAGGTTTAGAATTACTAGTCACTCGATTGCCCGACCGTTTCTAAATAGTTACTTGATAACTAAAGATATATGATAGGAATCTTGAATCAACGACTTGTACGAGAAAAGAACCAGCATTATTGGAATGTGACCCACTTTTTATATCACAAATAATCGAAAACAAGAATAGAATCGAACAGACCCCGACCCACTGTTTATGAAAGAAACAAGAACCAAAAGTATAGAAAAGAAAGAAGAACGCCACAAAGCAATAAGCCTTGATAAGTTCAGTTTGTTTGTTCTAAAGAACTCAAGAGAGAATTTCTCACAAATTGTATATACAATCTTCATTTCAACAAGGTTTTGTTTACAAATTATTTATAGACACTTTTGTGACTATTCAAATGCCTATGTGAGACCTTTCACATTCAGCCATTAACTAAAGTTAATATAAGCACTAATTTCATTTTAACTCTTATAGGGAAGCTAATGAGTCATGCCTCTTCATTAGGATCTGATGTAGTTAAAAAGGCATGGCAATTTCATTTTTAACTCTTGTAGGAAATCCAATGAGTCATGTCTCTTCATTAGGATCTGATGTAGCTGAAAAGGCATGGCATTTCTCCTTAATGAAGACTTATTGTATCCTTAATGTGTGTCTCTTCAGCTCCCTTGAAACTGATTTGTATTAGCTTGTGTAACAACCTCTTAAATGGCATCTTGATGAAGGTTAAAGACTCCAAAAACGTTCAGATTTGAAGAGTCTCCTATGGTCCATTAAACAACCTCCATAATGTTCTTTAAAAAGCTTTGAAACCTTCTAACTTGAAGAGTCTTTAGTCATAGAAAAAAGTCACCTGCAAAAATAGATACTTAAGCATTAAACAATAACTTAAAACACTCATAAAAAAAATAACATATTTAATAACACTCATGCACACGAATTAATTAAACATGCAACTTAAACCTTACTTTAACAAATGAGATGATTAATGCATGACTTATTTAATATAAAAACACATAATGCAGATTTTTAAAGATGCTGATGCATTAATGCAAGGCAATTAACAAAGATGCATTTAACAAACAAAACAGTTAATAATGCAGATTACTAAACAAAGATGCATTTAACAAACAAAACACTTAATGATGCAGATTATTAAACAAAGATGCATTTAACAAAAAAACTCTTAATGAAGCATAAATAAACAACTTTATTTATGAAGCTTAAATAAAGAAAAACACAACTTTATGCAAATAAAGTTGATGCTCCTTGTTTAATTCAAATTGAAATGTAGGTTGTTCCAATTCAACCCAAATGGCTTGTATGAGAACATTGAGCGACTCCTTAAGCTTTCTAGCCCTCGCCCTCGTAATTGGTCCCATAGGTACATGCAACGCATCTTCAATTATTGGAACCTTCACATTTGGAACTAAGGTCGTTCCCATGCTCACATCATCTTGGTTCTTGGACGAACTTCCAAACTTGTCAAACATTTATGAGTCTTTTAACTTTATTTCATTAAATTATTCATGACGATCAATTCCTTCGAGCAACTTTCTGAACATTCCATGCTCGGAAAATTGCATCATTTGGTCTAAATAGTTTATCATTTTGTAAACAACTTTTGGTCTTTGAATTAAAAACTCATTTACGTAAGAATTGTTTCGCTCTTGGTTCTTTGGACGAACTTCCGAACTTGTCAAACATTTACGAGTCTTTTATAACTTTAGTTTGATAATTATTCATGATGACCTATTCGTTCGAGCAACTTTTCGAACATTCCATGCTCGGGAAATTGCATCATTTGGTCTAAATAGTTTTTCATTTTGTAAACGACTTTTGGTCATTGAATTAAAAACTTATTTATGTGAGAATATTTTCACTCTTGGTTCTTGGACGAACTTCAGAACTTGGCAAACTTTTACGAGTTCTTTTATAACTTCAATTCCTTAAAGCATTCATGATGATCCATTCCTTCGAGCAATTTTCTGAACATTCTATGCTCGGGAAATCGCATCATTTGGTAAACAACTTTTGGTCTTTGAATTAAAAACTTATTTACATGAGAATTATATCTCCCTTGGATCTTGGACGAACTTCCGAACATGACAAACTTTTACGGTTCTTCTTTAACTTCGGTTCCTTAAAGTATTCATGACAATCCATTCCTTCGAGCAATTTTCAGAACATCTCATGCCCGGGAAATCGCATCATTTTGTCTAAATAGTTTGTCATTTGGTAAACAACTTTTTGTCTTTGAATTAAAAACTTATTTACATGAGAATTGTTTCTATCTTAGATCTTGGATGAACTTCCAAACTTGACAAACTTTTACGAGTTCTTCTATAACTTTGATTCCTTAAATAATTCATGACAATCCATTCCTTGAAGCAATTTTCCAAACATTCCATGCTTAGGAAATCGCATCATTTGGTCTAAATAGTTTGTCAATTTGTAAACAACTTTTGGTCTTTGAATTAATAACTTATTTACGTGAGAATTGTTTCTCTCTTGGTCCTTGGACAAACTTTCGAACTTGTCAAACTTTTACAAGTTCTTTTATTACTTCGGTTCCTTAAAGTATTCATGACGATCCATTCCTTCGAGAATTTTTCTGAACTTTCCATTGTCGAGAACTCACATCATTTGGTCTAAATAGTTTTTCATTTGGTAAACAACTTTTGGTCTTTGAATTAAAAACATATTTATGTAAGAATTGTTTCTCTCTAAGATCTTGGACGAACCTCCGAACTTGACAAATTTTTATGAGTTCTTCTATAACTTTGGTTCCATAAACTATTCAAGATGATCCATTCCTTCGAGATATTTTTAGAACTATCCATGCTCGAGAAATCGCATCATTTGGTCTTAATAATTTGTCATTTTTTAAACTACTTTTGGTCTATGAATTAAAAACTTATTTACATGATAATTGTTTCTCTCTTGGATTGTAACAGCTCATTTTTCGATGGTGTCAAAAACAGTGATTTCAGGATCACAAACCCGACGAGAAAATTTTTATAATTAGTGTTTAAATTAAATAAGTCAAAATTAATTGTATAAGTTTAGAAAATGATGTATCGAGACCTCATTTCTAAAATTAAGAGTCGTAAATATTTTTATTAAATATTTACAGAGTCTTAGCATATGTGAATCGAAGTTTGGTCGAGTAATTTTGATTATTAATTGCTTAATTAAGGAAAAAGGAGTAAATTGTAAAAGAGGTAAAAGTTAATTGCTATTGATTAAAAATAAAAGGGACCAAGTGGTAATTACACGAAAGTCAAAAAGTCCAAGCGGTGGAGGACATGATTACATTCCACTAAATTTTGGGATATTTATTCATTTAATCCTAATTAGTTAAAGCTAAATTGTAAATAAGTTGTTTGATTGGAATTTAATATAATTGAAGGACCAATTGTGTAATGGACCCTCCTTAAATGGCCTAATAAAAGAAATGATGTGGAAATCTTTAGATTTTGGTAAATTGCTATTAAATCTTAATTAAATGAAGATTTACTAATTAGTCTATTTTTTTGTATGATCGTTTAGATAGTTAATTAAATAAAAAGGATTAAATCGTAAAAGGTGCAAAGGTTGATTTTTTTTAATTAAAAGTATTAGGTGTCAATTGGAGGTTTAGTTAAAGCACCTAAATGGTAACTAAACCATCTATTATGTATATTGACAGTTTTGGCTTTTTAAATGGCCAATTTCATGTAAATTAAAAAGGGGTAAAGGGAAATTATGCATGTTAAGTGATTTAATTAAAACAAAGGTTAAGTTTTTATCATTTTTCTTCCTTTCTTCTTCCTCTAAACCGAAACCCTAAAGAATCCATTGGACAGAGCTTCATTTGGCTTTTCTTCCTTATTTGGGTGAGTAGATTTTGCCCCTTTTTAGTAATTTTTATGTTTTTGAGTTTGTATTAGCTTAAACTAGCTAAATCAAGGACTAATTTGTGATTTTTTCAAATGTTATAAATTTTAACATTGATGAATAAGGTTGTTCTTGAAAGTTTATGGAAGATTTATAAGCTTGGTTGTTAGATTTGATGATTTTGTAAAGTAATTTTTAGAAATTTTTATGTTAAAGGACTAAAATGTTAAAGGAATAAATTTGTAAGGACTTGGGGTGAAATATTGCAAAAATTGGGCTTTATAAATGGTTTTAAACATTCGGCAAAGCTGGAATTTAAAATAAAATGGTTAGTTTGCAAGTTTGAGCTAAATGACTAAAGTGAATAAAAAGTGAAAAGTTAAAGGGAAATTTTGTAAAAATACCAAAAAGGCTTATTTGCATAAAATGATTAAAAAAGTCATGTTGATTTAAATAATTGAATGAAATTATTGTAATAGATCAAGAGATCGTATTCCAATCGTGGAAAAGGGGAAAATTACGGATTTGTCCATGGAGTTCACTTTAACTACAATTTCGTCCGGTAAGTTCATACAGTAAGATAATTGATTTAGTTTCTATTTATAAATTATTGAAATAATTTAAGTATGTTGTATTTAAATTTTTTGATTAGTAAATATTAAATAAATGAATTGAATTACATTAAAATGAAATTGTATTAAGAAGCATGATTGAAAGTAACGAAATGATATAGTTTAAATCAGGTGACAATGAAACGCCTAAATGATTAAGTGTTATGTTAGTTATTATTCATGTTACGAATGAATTAAATTGATTGATATATGAAAAATAGTAAATTTAACAGAATGTCATTGTTAGTTAATTCGATATTATGTTTGGAAAATAAGGATTATATGGATGTTTGCTCGAAATGGTATAACATGAAAATATTATGTTAAGTGCAATGAAAATAGTATATGACACATATGAACTTTGTTAATAATTGGAACAAAAAGGACATGTCATTAGGGGCTATGCAGAATTGGGAGCTGGCCTTGAATGTCTTATTGATGGGTAGTCCCTGTACTTGAGTCGTTACTACAAATTAATCCTGTAAGTTCATTTGTTAAAATTCATATTTGAACCGCTAATTATTGTTGAATGTGGAAGTTCTTTAATCACTTGGCGTAAATGGAAGACTCATGTCTTAGGATGAGCATGAGATTATGTATAAATGGAAGACTCATGTCTCGGGACAAGCATGAGATTATGTATAAATGGAAGACTTGTGACTCGAAATGAACATGAGCTTATGTATAAATGGAAGATTCTAACTCGAACTGAGCATGAGATTATGTTTAAGAAAGACTCGTGACTCGAAATGAGAATGAGATTATGTTTAAAGGAAGACTTATGACTTGGTAGAGTATAAGAATGTTTAAAAAGGAAGATTTACGACTCGGTTGTTAAATGTCGTCGCAAGGCTTAATATTATGTTGTGATACAATGACTGCGAACTTACTAAGCTTAGAAAGCTTACCTGTGTATTGTTGTTGTTTTGTAGATTTTGTTTTGCTGGTTGAAGATCGGATTACCCCGAAGACATCACACTATCCGGGAGCTTGTTCGGTAGTTCTTACATCACTTGGTTATATGGAATGTAATAGGATGATGTTATCTTTTGTTTACTCGTTTGAGATTGTGATGATCTTGTTATGCCTTTAATGAAATACTGAACTTAGTAATGTATGCTTGTTCAAAATGAAAAATAGACTTAGTAGTATAATGTAATGACTTGGAAACTATGAATTATGTATTGGTCTAATGCATTTTGGAGTTAAGCACAGTAAGTATTGATAAACTTGTGTTTTGACATGATTCATGAGATTATGCATACTTGTTTCGGTAGAACTCATGCATGTATCGATAGAAGTATAGGGTAGGAGAGAGGTTGTTCATTGGCTTGAGTTATATCAGTAGTTGCATAGTAGGTATCGATAGTTCTGCTCATAGAAGTATCAGTAGTTTATGTACTTGTATCAGTAGAAGTTGTAGGGTAAGACTTCTTGTCTCTCTAGAGTTTTTAGTATCGATAGAAGTATGACATGTTTTGTTAGAAGTCTCACTTGTATCGATAGTACTGCTTCAAGTATCGAAAGAAGTCTACGCTGATCCTGAACTATTTACTGGCTTGACAACTACCAATACTTGTCCAACTGGTACTGGTAAAAGTATTAAAAAAATCATGGAAATGACCTTTTTGCCCTTGTTGAGCTATGATTATAATTAATTGATAATTTATGATATGATATTAAAAGATGAACAGTGATAAATGAATAGGAAGACACAGGGACCTTAACTGGCGATGGTTTTAGGTTTTGGGTGTTATAGGCATGAAAAATGGAAGTCATGATATGTGATATGAATATTGATTTCTGATTGATTGGAATGTTGAAAAAGAATGTGTAAGATTAAATGGAGTTAGTATGCTGAGTTGCAAGTTGGTAAATGTATAAGTTGTGATTGATTTGTGTAAAAAAAAAAGAACTCGTAAAGTTTTGTAAACCCTAAGACCTTAAAATCGGAGATGGTTACAATTTTTGTGTGTTACATTTAGTGGTATCAAAGCTACGGTTTAGTCGATTCTTGGACTAAGTATTGTGAATAAAGTCTAGAAAGTACATGTCATATAAACCTGTGATAGTGTGATATTGATTGATCCGATCTAACTCCTGTTTATTTGCAGATTCTAAAGATGTTATCTGAATCTGAACGTGACGAAATTAATGGAGTTAATAATAATATCTGACTACTGATCCAGGTGCAAGTTATAGTATATTGGTTTCATAATTATTTGAAACAAATAGTTGCTTTATAACTGCTACCTCTGAGTATAGGTAAATAATGTGGGATCGAAGACATAACGATGGATCTGAAATTATAGTGCCTAATATTATTCCTGGTATGATCTATTCTTTCGATATTATTTATTGGGTATGGACTGATTAATATTGGGTTAATTTATTTAACTATTGCATTGTATTAATAATTGATAGGGGCCCATTTCCTAAACAAATGAGTTTGATATTTGAATTATAAGCTACTGGGATAGAGCCGGTATGTCGAAACTATTTACTAAAAATTTATGACTTTGATTTTTCTGACGATTTGATGTTATTACCATTTCATGAATTTGGTATTAATTTGAAAATGATTGACTGAAGTTATATGGCACCGTAGAGAATTACAGACTGAAATGAATTGATTGAAATGTTGGACTGATATACTAATTATGATTGAGTTAGGTAAATCAGAGTTGCTCAGATGTCTTTGTACAAGAGATGATCTAAAATGATTGAAAACAATTTATATATATATAAATAATTGACTACTCAATTTAAAAAAAATTAGATTTGAGGATAACTGTGTATCTTATACGAGTCGCAAGGCCCAAATTCAAGCTTATGAATGTGATGGGATCAAATTTTCTCAAGTCCCAATAATGAGGATGAAGGCAAGCAAATTCGAGCAAGATTGAACGGGACCATCCAAGACTTCGTTACCAAGGCCCTAGATGCGCACACGACCGAAAAAGAAAATCAAGATTCACTTTCTTATTTTCAAGAAAATCAAGAAACCAAATCTTGGTCCAGTTTTACGATTCCAAACAATTTCAAGAATCAAGAAAATCAAGATTTTAAATCTTGGAAATCTTGGTCCAAGAAACCAAAGCTGCCAATTTTCAAGTTGGGGAAATCAGCAGACTTGCAACGACTTTTTCTATGGGATCCAGGAATTTATGGGTTGAGATGTCTGCATGGATTTCGAATTTCTATCTCTTATCTTCGAAACACACTTTGAATCACTTGATTTCAAGTTTGGGAGCTCAAGTTATGATTGTTTTAATAAAGACTGCATGGGCAGAATTTCTGGACGTGATTATGACGGGAATTACGAGTTTCGGGCTTTTAATTCGAGTTTAAATCATATTGGGTTCGGGTTTTAGGTTTAATTTTTATTATATATGAGCCCAATATTGTAGTATCAGCTCTTATTATTTTATTGTTATTTTTATTCCGAATTTTGAATAATTATTAAGCAGTTTAAGTTTTTAGGAGTTTTATGTCAACAAGAAAGTTTAGTTTAAAACTACTTCTTGTTTAGATTAGTTAGAGTTCTAGTTTAATTAAGAGTTTTATTTAGATTTATTTAGCTTGCCTATATATAGGCCTTGGAATTGTAAACAAGACACTTGATTTTGATTATTTTGAGTTAATAAAATTCTCTTGAGTTTTTCTTCAAGAATTGCTCTTGAGTTTTTTTTAGAAGTTGTTTTAGCAATCTTTCAGGTTGTGGGAATCATCTTCAAGCTTTTTCTTGCCAATATCTCTTTTTTGGAGGGGAAATTAGAGCCATTGAAGGGAGTTGTGGATTCTTATTGTTTCCAAGGCTTCTTAGGACATTATCTTCTCTTTTCTATCTTTAATCTATCATTCTAGTTTGATCTAGTTTATTTCTTGCTGTTTAGCATTACTGATTTAGTTGATCTTTGTTCTTGGTTGAAATTGCTTCAAGAGAGATGTTCTCCTACCTTGATCCATCAAGAAACACATAAAAAATTAGGAGATCCAATCTTTTCTTGCTGTTTCAATCATTCTTGCCTAAACAGTTTGTTTTTATCTTTTAAATCACTTGTAATGAATCTGTTTGTGTTTTTATTTTCCAGATCTGGTTAGGACGTTTTCTTGAGGTCCAAGGACGGTTTCTTTCATCCAAGAAACCCTAATTCCATTCTCTATTGGATCTGTTACCAGCCATTCATCTTTCTTTCATTTTAATTTCGTTTGATTATTCTTCTTGTCAATTAATCTGTCTTTTTTTTGTTTTCGTTTCAGATTACATTTGTCTAGAGCTTTAGGGCAGATCCGCGACTTGACAACTTTACGATCCTCTTCCGCCCGCATCTCGTATCAATATCGTTCACCAATGGGTATTTTGATTTATCTCCTGAAAGATTTCTAGGATATCTGCCTAAATCTGATAATGATATAGAAAAAAATATCTTAAATCTCATACAGAAGATTTGTTAAAGGACGTAACAGTGTATTTGAAAGTTAACAAAGATTCAGTTATTCAATTCTAGTTAAAGATATGAGATGTTGAAAATTTCTTTGAAGTTGATATAATCATTAAAGAATTCTGATAATAATGTCTAGATTAACTAATGTCTCTGTTGATTTATGAATATGATGAATCAGATTATTCAATCTTATCTAGATATTTAGATACAGTCGTATTATGATTATTGATGATATTCTGATAGACTTCAAATAGAATCAGTGTATACATAATATGTGAGAAATGTATTATAGACTATGGGTGAGAAATAATTCATGTGAAAACTATCAACCGTGAGTTTTGGTTTAGTGAGGTCAATTTTCTTGTTTATGTAAAATTTGACAGATGGATTGGAGTAGGTTCGGGTAGAAAGATTTTTCTATTGTTATATGAAAACTTTAGAAAACATCTCTGGATATTTCAGTTTTGATTTATCTTGAATCTGGAAAGGAAATTGAACATCAAGTATAGTCTAAATTATTACTGCTTATTATAATTCTTGAGTAGGGAAAGTCTAGATAAAGTTTGTGTTATTTGAGATTGTTATTCTCTATATTTGTATGAGCTAGTAATGATTTTTGTTATGAGGAAAAACATTAAAATAAACAAGTACTGCTAGATAAAAATTTCGAGAGTGAAATTTCCTAAAGGGGGAGAGTTGTAACAACTCGTTTTTTAGTGGTGTCGAAAATAGAGATTTCGAGATTACAAAGCCGACGTGAAAATTTTTATAATTAGTGTTTAAATTAAATAAGTCAAAATTAATTTTATATGGAATTTTGAATTGAGGAATTTTAATTATTGAATTAAAAGTTAGTATAAGTGGTTTTAAAAAATGAGGTATCGAGACCTCGTTTCTAAAATTAAGAGCTGTAAATATTTTTATTAAATATTTACAGAGTCTTAGTATGTGTGAATTGAATTTTGGTCGAGTAATTTTGATGATTAATTGCTTAATTAAGGAAAAGGAGTAAATTGTAAAAGAGGTAAAAGTTAATTGCTATTGATTAAAAATAAAAGGGACCAAAGTGGTAATTACACCAAGGTCAAAAAGTACAAGTGGTGGAGGATATGATTACATTCCACTAACTTTTGGGATATTTATTCATTTAGTCCTAATTAGTTAAGGCTAAATTGTAAATAAGTTATTTTATTAGAATTTAATATAATTGAAGGACCAATTGTGTAATTGGACCCTCCTTAAATGGCTTAATAATAGAAATGATGTGGAAATATTTAGATTTTGGTAAATTGCTATTAAATCTTAATTAAATAAGGATTTACTAATTAGTCTATTTTTCTGTATGATCGTTTAGATAGTTAATTAAATGAAAAGGATTAAATCGTAAAAGGTGCAAAGGTTGAATTTTTTCTAATTAAAAGTTTTAGGTGTCAATTAGAGGTTTAGTTAAAGCACCTAAATGGTAATTAAACCATCTATTATGTATATGGATGGTTTTAGTTTTTTAAATGGCTAATTTCATGTAAATTAAAAAGGGGTAAAAGGGTAATTATGCATGTTAAGTGATTTAATTAAACAAAAGGTTAAATTTTTATCATTTTTCTTCCTTTCTTCTTCCTCTAAATCGAAACCCTAAAGAATCGATTGGAGAGAGCTTTGCTTGGGTTTTTGCTTCCTAATTTGGGTGAGTAAATTTTGCCCCTTTTTAGTAATTTTTATGTTTTTTAGTCTGTATTAGCTTAACCTAGCTAACTCAAGGACTAATTTGTGATTTTTTCAAATGTTATAAATTTTTCCATTGATGAATAAGCTTGGTTGTTAGATTTGATGATTTTGTAAAGTAATTTTTAGAAATTTTTATGTTAAAGGACTAAAATGTTAAAGGAATAAATTTGTAAGGACTTGGGTGACATATTACAAAAAGTGGGCTTTAGAAATGGTCTTAAACATTCGGAATATCTGGAATTTAAAATAAAATGGTTAATTTGCAAGTTTGAGCTAAATGACTAAATCGAATAAAAGTGAAAAGTTAAAGGAAATTTTGTAAAAATACCAAAAAGGCTTATTTGCATAAAATGATTAAAATGTCATGTTAATTTAAATAATTAAATGAAATTATTGTAATAGATCAAGATCGTATTCTAATCGTGGAAAAGGGGAAAATTATGAATTTGTCTCTGAGTTCACTTTAACTACAATTTCATCCGGTAAGTTCGTACAATTAGATAATTGATTTAGTTTCTGTTTGTAAATTATTGAAATAATTTAAGTATGTTGTATTTAAATTTTTTGATTAGTAAATATTAAATAGATGAATTGAATTACATTAAAATGAAATTGTATTGAGAAGCATGATTGAAAGTGACGAAATGATATAGTTTAAATCAGGTGACAATGAAACGCTTAAATGATTAAGTGTTATGTTAGTTATCATTCATGTTACGAATGAATTAATTTGATTGATATATGAGAAGTAGTAAATTGAACTGAAAGACATTGTTAGTTAATTCCATATTATGTTTGGTAAATAAGGATTATATGGATGTTTGCTCGAAATGGTATAACATGATGAAGTTAAATGCAATGAAAATATTATATGACACATATGATCTTCGTAAATAATTGGGACAAAAAGGACATGTCATTAGGGGTTATACAGAATCGAGAGCTGGCCTTGAATGTCTTACTGATGGGTAGTCTCTATACTTGAGCCGTTACTACAAATTAATCCTGTAAGTTCGTTTGTTAAAATTCATATTTTAACTACTAATTATTGCTGAATGTGGATGTTCTTTAATCACTTGGCGTAAATGGAATACTCATGTCTCAGGATGAGCGTGAGATTATGCATAAATGGAAGACTCGTGTCTCGGGACGAGCATGAGATTATGTATAAATGGAAGACTCGTGACTCGAAATGAGCATGAGATTATGTTCAAAGGAAGACTTATGACTCGGTAGAGCAAAAGATTGTTTAAAAAGGAAGATTTATGACTCGGTTGTTAAATGTCGTCGCAAGGCTTAATATTGTGCTGTGATATAATGATTGCGAACTTACTAAGCTTAGAAAGCTTACCTGTGTATGGTTGTTGTTTTGTAGATTTCGTTTTGCTGGTTGAAGATCGGATTACCCCGAAGACATCACACTATCCTAGAGCTTGTTCGATAGTTCTTACATCACTTAGTCATATGACATGTACTAGGATGATGTTATCTTTAGTTTACTCGTTCGAGATTGTGATGATCTTGTTATGCCTTTAATGAAATATTGAACTTAGTAATGTATGTTTGTTCAAAATGAAAAATAGACTTAGTAGTATAATGTAATGACTTGGAAACTATGAATTATGTATTGGTCTAATGCATTTTGGAGTTAGGCACGGAAAGTATTGATAAACTTGTGTTTTGACATGATTCATGAGATTATGCATACTTGTTCCGGTAGAAGTACAGGGTAGGAGAGAGGTTGTTCATTGGCTTGAGTTGTATCGGTAGTTGTATAGTAGGTATCGGTAGTTCTGCTCATAGAAGTATCGGTAGTTTGTGTACTTGTATCGATAGAAGTTACAGGGTAGGACTTCTTAGCTCTCTAGAGTTTTTAGTATCGATAGAAGTATGACATGTTCGGTAGAAGTCTCACTTGTATCAGTAGTACTACTTCAAGTATCAGTAGAAGTCAGCGCTGATCCTGAACTATTTACTGACTTGACAACTACCAATATTTGTCAAACAGGTACAGGTAGAAGTATTAAAAATCATGGAAATGACCTTTTTGCACCTATTAAGTTATGATTATAATTAATTGATGATTTATGACATGAAATTAAAAGATGAACAGTGATAAATGAATAAGAAGACACCGGGACCTTAACCAGCGATGGTTTTGGGTTTTGGGTGTTACAGGCATGAAAAATGGATGTCATGATATGTTATATGAATATTGATTCCTGATTGATTGAAATATTGTAAAAGAATGTGTAAGATTAAATGGAGTTAGTATTCTGAGTTGCAAGTTGGTAAATGTATAAGTTGTGATAGATTTGTGTATAAAAAAACTCGTAAACTTCTGTAAACCTTGGGACCTTAGATTGGAGATGGTTACGGTTTTTGGGTGTTACATTTAGTGGTATCAGAGCTATGATTTAGTCGATTCTCAGACTAAGTATAGTGTGAATAAAGTCTAGTAATTACATGCTATATAAACCTATGATAGTGTGATATTGATTGATCCGATCTAACTCCTGTTTATTTGCAGATTCTAAAGATGTTATCTGAATCTGAACATGAAGAAATTAATGGAGTTAATAATAATATCTGACTACTGATCCTGGTAAATAATGTGGGATTGAAGATATAACGATGGATCTGAAATTACAGTGCCTAAAATTATTCCTGGTGTGATATATTCTTTCGATATTATTTATTGGGTATAAACTAATTAATATTAGTTTAATTTATTTAATTATTGCATTGTATTAATAATGGATAGGGGCCATTTCCTAAACAAATGAGTTTGATATTTGAATCATATGCAATTGGGATAGAGCTGGTATGTCGAAACTATCTGTTGAAAGTTTATGACTGTGATTTTTTTGACGATTTGATGTTATTACCCTTTCATGAATTTGATATTAATTTGAAAATGATTGACTGAAGTTAATGGTACCGTAGTGAATTACAGACTGAAATGAACTGATTGAAATCTTGGACTGATGTACTAATTATGACTGAGTCAGGTAAATTAGAGTTATTCAGACGTCTTTGTACATGAGATGATCTAAAATGATTGAAAACAATTTATATATATATAATTGACTACTCAATTAAAAGAAAATTGGATTTGAGGATAACTTTGTATCGTTTACCCTGAGACCTTAGACCGGAGATGGTTACAGTTTTTGGGTGTTACATGAATCTTGGACGATCTGTCAAACTTGTCAAACTTGTCATGAAATCGCATCATTTGGTCTAAATAGTTTGTCATTTTCTAAACAACTTTTGGGCTTCGAATTAAAAACTATTTTTACGTGAGAATTGTTTCTCCCTTGGTTCTTCGATGAAATTCCAAACTTGTCAAACTTTTACGAGTTCTTTTATAACTTCAGTTCCTTAAAGTATACAAGATGATCCATTCCTTCTATCAATTTTCCGAACATTCCATGCTCGAAAATTTGAATGATTTGGTTTAAATAGTTTGTCATATGGTAAACAGCTATTGGTCTTTGAATTAAAAACTCATTTACGTGAGAATTGATTCTCTCTTTGTTCTTGGATGAAATTCTAAACTTGTCAAACTTTTACGAGCTCTTTTATAACTTCAATTCCTTAAAGTATTCATGACAAATCCATTCATTCGAGCAATTTTCCGAACATTCCATGCTCGAGAAATCGCATCATTTGGTCTAAATGGTTTTCCATTTTGTAAACAACTTTTGTTCATTGAGTTAAAAACTTATTTACGTGAGAATTGTTTCTCTCTTGGTTCTTGGACGAACTTTCGAACTTAATGAAGTTTTGCAAGTTCTTTTAAAACTTCAGTTCCTTAAAGTATTCATGACGATCCATTCCTTCGACCAATTTTTCGAACATTCCATGCACGGGAAATCGCATCATTTTGTTTGAATAGTTTGTCATTTTCTAAACAACTTTTGGTCTTTGAATTAAAAACCCATTTACGTGAGAGTTTTTCCTCTCTTGGTTCTTAGACGAACTTCCAAACTTGACAAACTTTTACGAGTTCTTCTATAACTTCTATTTCTTAAAGTATTCAAGACAATCCATTCCTTAGAGCAATTTTTTGAACATTCCATGCTCGGGAAATCGTATCATTTGGCCTGAATACTTTGTCATTTTCTAAACAACTTTTGGCCTTTGAATGAAAAACTTATTTACGTGAGAGTTGTTTCTCTCTTGGTTCTTGAACGAACTTCTGAACTTGGAAAACTTTTACCAGTTCATCTATAAGTTCAGTTCTTTAAAGTATTCATGACGATCCATTCTTTCGAGCAATTTTCTGAACATTCCATGCTCGAGAAACCGCATCACTTGGTCTAAATAGTTTGTCATTTTGTAAACAACTTTTGGTCTTCAAATTAAAATCTTATTTACGTGAGAATTGTTTCTCTCTTTGTTCTTCGACGAACTTCCGAACTTGATGAAGTTTTGCAAGTTCTTTTAAAACTTCAGTTCCTTAAAGTATTCATGATGATCCATTCCTTCGAGCAATTTTTCGGACATTCCATGCACGGGAAATCGCATCATTTTGTCTAAATAGTTTGTCATTTTCTAAACAACTTTTGGTCTTTGAATTAAAAACCTATTTATGTGAGAGTTGTTTTTCTCTTGGTTCTTGATGAACTTCCAAACTTGACAAACTTTTATGAGTTCTTCAATAACTTCGGTTTCTTAAAGTATTCAGGACAATCCATTCCTTAGAGCAGTTTTTTGAGCATACCGTGCTCGAGAAATCGCATCATTTGGTCTAAATACATTGTCATTTTCTAAACTACTTTTGGTCTTTGAATGAAAAACTTATTTACGTGAGAGTTGTTTCTATCTTGGTTCTTGGACGAACTTCCGAACATGGCAAACTTTTATGAGTTCTTTTATAACTTCATTCCATAAAGTATTCATGACGATCCATTCCTTCGAGCAATTTTCCGAACATTTCATGCTTGGGAGATCGCATCATTTTTTCTAAACTATTTGTCATTTGGTAGACAACTTTTGGTCTTTGAATGAAAAACTTATTTACATGAGAATTGTTTCTCTCTTGGATATTGGATGAACTTCTAAACTTGACAAACTTTGACGAGTTCTTCTATAACTTCGGTTCTTTAAAGTATTCATGACGATCCATTCCTTCGAGCAATTTTCTGAACATTCCATGCTTGGGAAATCACATCATTTGTCTAAATAGTTTGTCATTTGGTATACAACTTTTGGTCATTGAATTAAAAACTTATTTACGTGAGAATTTATTATCTCTTGGATCATGGACAAACTTCCGAACTTCACAAACTTTTACCAGTTGTTCTATAACTTTGGTCCATTAAAGTAATCATGACAATCCATTCTTTCGAGTAATTTTCGAAACATTCCATGCTCGGGAAATCGCATAATTTAGTCTAAATAGTTTGTCATTTTGTAAACAAATTTTTTCTATAAATTAAAAAGTTATTTACGTGAGAGTTGTTTCTCTCTTTGTTCTTGGATGAACTTCCGAACTTGACGAAGTTTTACGAGTTCTTTTATAACTTCAGTTCCTTAAAGTATTCATGACGATCCATTCCTTCGATTAATTGTCAGAACATTCCATGCTCAAGAAATCGCATCATTTGGTCTAAATGGTTTGTCATTTGGTAAACATCATTTGGTCTTTGAATTAAAAACTTATTTACATGAGAGTTGTTTTTCCCTTAGTTCTTGGATGAACTTCCGAACATGGCAAAGTTTTACGAGTTCTTTTATATCTTCGGTTTTTTAAAGTATTCATGATGATCCATTCCTTCGATTAATTTTCAGAACATTCCTTGTTTGGGAAATCGCATCATTTGGTCTAGATTGGTTGTCATTTTGTAAACAATTTTTGGTCTTTGAATTAAAAACTTATTCAATTGAGAATTGTTTCTCTCTTGGATCATGGATGAACTTTCGAGCTTGACAAACTTTTATGAGTTCTGTTAAAACTTCAGTCGCTTAAAGTATTCTTGACGATCCATTCCATCGAGTAATTTTCGAACATTCCATGCTTGGGAAATCGCATCATTTTTTCTAAATAGTTTGCAATGGTAAAAAACTTTTGGTCTTTGACTAAAAATCTTATTTACGTGAGAATTGTTTCCCTCTTTCTTCTTGGAAGAACTTCTGAACTTAACGAACTTTTACGAGTTCTTTCAAAACATTAGTTCCTTAAAGTAGTCGTGACGATCCATTCCTTCGAGCAATTTTTAGAACAATCCATGTCAGGAATCGCATAAATATTTTGTCATTTTCTAAACAACTTTTGGTCTTTGAATCAAAAATTTATTTACGTGAGAGTTGTTGCTCTCTTGGTTCCCGGATGAACTTCAGAACTTGGGAAACTTTTACGAGTTCTCTTATAACTTCAGTTCCTTAAAGTACTCATGACGATCCATTCCTTCTAGAAATTTTCCGAACATTCCATGCTCGGGAAATCGAATCATTTGGTCTAAATAGTTTGTCATTTTGTAAACAACTTTTGGTCTTTAAATTAAAATCTTATTTACGCGAGAATTGTTTCTCTCTTTGTTCTTGGATGGACTTTCGAACTTGATGAAGTTTTGCAAGTTCTTCTAAAACTTCAGTTCCTTAAAGTATTCACGACGATCCATTCCTTCAACCAATTTTCCAAACATCCCATGCACGGGAAATCGCATCATTTTGTCTGAATAGTTTGTTATTTTCTAAACAACTTTTGGTCTTTGCATTAAAAACCTATTTACGTGAGAGTTGTTCCTCTCTTGGTTCTTAGACGAACTTCCAAACTTGACAAACTTTTACGAGTTCTTCTATAACTTCGATTTCTTAAAGTATTCAAGACAATCCATTCCTTAGAGCAATTTTTTGAGCATTCCATGCTCGGGAAATCGCATCATTTGGCCTAAACACTTTCTCATTTTCTAAACAACTTTTGGCCTTTGAATGAAAAACTTATTTACGTGAGAGTTGTTTCTCTCTTGGTTCCTGGACGAACTTCTGAACTTGGAAAACTTTTACCAGTTCATCTATAACTTCAGTTCTTTAAAGTATTCATGACGATCCATTCCTTCGAGCAATATTCCGAACATTCGATGCTCGGGAAATCGCATCATTTGGTCTAAATAGTTTGTCATTTTGTAAACAGCTTTTGGTCTTTAAATTAAAATCTTATTTACGTGAGAACTGTTTCTCTCTTTGTCCTTGGACGAACTTTCAAACTTTATGAAGTTTTGCAAGTTCTTTTAAAACTTCAGTTCCTTAAAGTATTCACGACGATCCATTCCTTCAACCAATTTTCCGAACATTCCATGCACGGGAAATCGCATCATTTTGTCTGAATAGTTTGTCATTTTCTAAACAACTTTTGGTCTTTGAATTAAAAACCTATTTACCTGAGGGTTGTTCCTCTCTTGGTTCTTAGACGAACTTCAAAACTTGACAAACTTTTACGAGTTCTTCTATAACTTCGATTTCTTAAAGTATTCAAGACAATCCATTCCATAGAACAATTTTTTGAGCATTCCATGCTCGGGAAATCGCATTATTTGGCCTAAACACTTTGTTATTTTCTAAACAACTTTTGGCCTTTGAATGAAAAACTTATTTACGTGAGAGTTGTTTCTCTCTTGGTTCTTGGACGAACTTCTGAACTTGGAAAACTTTTACCAGTTCATCTATAACTTCAATTCCTTAAAGAATTCATGACGATCCATTCCTTCGAACAATTTTTTGAAAATTCCATGCTCGGGAAATCGAATCATTTGGTCTAAATAGTTTGTCATTTTGTAAACAACTTTTGGTCTTTAAATTAAAATCTTATTTACGTGAGAATTGTTTCTCTCTTGGTTCTTGGACGAACTTTCGAACTTAATGAAGTTTTGCAAGTTCTTTTAAAACTTCAGTTCCTTAAAGTATTCATGACGATCCATTCCTTCGACCAATTTTTCGAACATTCCATGCACGGGAAATCGCATCATTTTGTTTGAATAGTTTGTCATTTTCTAAACAACTTTTGGTCTTTGAATTAAAAACCCATTTACGTGAGAGTTTTTCCTCTCTTGGTTCTTAGACGAACTTCCAAACTTGACAAACTTTTACGAGTTCTTCTATAACTTCTATTTCTTAAAGTATTCAAGACAATCCATTCCTTAGAGCAATTTTTTGAACATTCCATGCTCGGGAAATCGCATCATTTGGCCTGAATACTTTGTCATTTTCTAAACAACTTTTGGCCTTTGAATGAAAAACTTATTTACGTGAGAGTTGTTTCTCTCTTGGTTCTTGAACGAACTTCTGAACTTGGAAAACTTTTACCAGTTCATCTATAAGTTCAGTTCTTTAAAGTATTCATGACGATCCATTCTTTCGAGCAATTTTCTGAACATTCCATGCTCGAGAAACCGCATCACTTGGTCTAAATAGTTTGTCATTTTGTAAACAACTTTTGGTCTTCAAATTAAAATCTTATTTACGTGAGAATTGTTTCTCTCTTTGTTCTTCGACGAACTTCCGAACTTGATGAAGTTTTGCAAGTTCTTTTAAAACTTCAGTTCCTTAAAGTATTCATGATGATCCATTCCTTCGAGCAATTTTTCGGACATTCCATGCACGGGAAATCACATCATTTTGTCTAAATAGTTTGTCATTTTCTAAACAACTTTTGGTCTTTGAATTAAAAACCTATTTATGTGAGAGTTGTTTTTCTCTTGGTTCTTGATGAACTTCCAAACTTGACAAACTTTTATGAGTTCTTCAATAACTTCGGTTTCTTAAAGTATTCAGGACAATCCATTCCTTAGAGCAGTTTTTTGAGCATACCGTGCTCGAGAAATCGCATCATTTGGTCTAAATACATTGTCATTTTCTAAACTACTTTTGGTCTTTGAATGAAAAACTTATTTACGTGAGAGTTGTTTCTATCTTGGTTCTTGGACGAACTTCCGAACATGGCAAACTTTTATGAGTTCTTTTATAACTTCATTCCATAAAGTATTCATGACGATCCATTCCTTCGAGCAATTTTCCGAACATTTCATGCTTGGGAGATCGCATCATTTTTTCTAAACTATTTGTCATTTGGTAAACAACTTTTGGTCTTTGAATGAAAAACTTATTTACATGAGAATTGTTTCTCTCTTGGATATTGGATGAACTTCTAAACTTGACAAACTTTGACGAGTTCTTCTATAACTTCGGTTCTTTAAAGTATTCATGACGATCCATTCCTTCGAGCAATTTTCTGAACATTCCATGCTTGGGAAATCACATCATTTGTCTAAATAGTTTGTCATTTGGTATACAACTTTTGGTCATTGAATTAAAAACTTATTTACGTGAGAATTTATTATCTCTTGGATCATGGACAAACTTCCGAACTTCACAAACTTTTACCAGTTGTTCTATAACTTTGGTCCATTAAAGTAATCATGACAATCCATTCTTTCGAGTAATTTTCGAAACATTCCATGCTCGGGAAATCGCATAATTTAGTCTAAATAGTTTGTCATTTTGTAAACAAATTGTCTATAAATTAAAAAGTTATTTACGTGAGAGTTGTTTCTCTCTTTGTTCTTGGATGAACTTCCGAACTTGACGAAGTTTTACGAGTTCTTTTATAACTTCAGTTCCTTAAAGTATTCATGACGATCCATTCCTTCGATTAATTGTCAGAACATTCCATGCTCAAGAAATCGCATCATTTGGTCTAAATGGTTTGTCATTTGGTAAACATCATTTGGTCTTTGAATTAAAAACTTATTTACATGAGAGTTGTTTTTCCCTTAGTTCTTGGACGAACTTCCGAACATGGCAAAGTTTTACGAGTTCTTTTATATCTTCGGTTTTTTAAAGAATTCATGATGATCCATTCCTTCGATTAATTTTCAGAACATTCCTTGTTTGGGAAATCGCATCATTTGGTCTAGATGGGTTGTCATTTTGTAAACAATTTTTGGTCTTTGAATTAAAAACTTATTCAATTGAGAATTGTTTCTCTCTTGGATCATGGATGAACTTTCGAGCTTGACAAACTTTTATGAGTTCTGTTAAAACTTCAGTCGCTTAAAGTATTCTTGACGATCCATTCCATCGAGTAATTTTCGAACATTCCATGCTTGGGAAATCGCATCATTTTTTCTAAATAGTTTGCAATGGTAAAAAACTTTTGGTCTTTGACTAAAAATCTTATTTACGTGAGAATTGTTTCCCTCTTTCTTCTTGGAAGAACTTCTGAACTTAACGAACTTTTACGAGTTCTTTCAAAACATTAGTTCCTTAAAGTAGTCATGACGATCCATTCCTTCGAGCAATTTTTAGAACAATCCATGTCAGGAATCGCATAAATATTTTGTCATTTTCTAAATAACTTTTGGTCTTTGAGTTAAAAACTTATTTACGTGAGAGTTGTTGCTCTCTTGGTTCCTGGATGAACTTCAAAACTTGGGAAACTTTTACGAGTTCTCTTATAACTTCAGTTCCTTAAAGTACTCATGACGATCCATTCCTTCTAGAAATTTTCCGAACATTCCATGCTCGGGAAATCGAATCATTTGGTCTAAATAGTTTGTCATTTTGTAAACAACTTTTGGTCTTTAAATTAAAATCTTATTTACGTGAGAATTGTTTCTCTCTTTGTTCTTGGACGGACTTTCGAACTTGATGAAGTTTTGCAAGTTCTTTTAAAACTTCAGTTCCTTAAAGTATTCACGACGATCCATTCCTTCAACCAATTTTCCAAACATTCCATGCACGGGAAATCGCATCATTTTGTCTGAATAGTTTGTCATTTTCTAAACAACTTTTGGTCTTTGCATTAAAAACCTATTTACGTGAGAGTTGTTCCTCTCTTGGTTCTTAGACGAACTTCCAAACTTGACAAACTTTTACGAGTTCTTCTATAACTTCGATTTCTTAAAGTATTCAAGATAATCCATTCCTTGAGCAATTTTTTGAGCATTCCATGCTCGGGAAATTGCATCATTTGGCCTAAACACTTTGTCATTTTCTAAACAACTTTTGGCCTTTGAATGAAAAACTTATTTACGTGAGAGTTGTTTCTCTCTTGGTTCCTGGACGAACTTCTGAACTTGGAAAACTTTTACCAGTTCATCTATAACTTCAGTTCCTTAAAGTATTCATGACGATCCATTCCTTCGAACAATTTTTTGAAAATTCCATGCTCGGGAAATCGAATCATTTGGTCTAAATATTTGTCATTTGGTAAACAACTTTGAATGAAAAACTCATTTACATGAGAATTGTTTCTCTCTTGGAATGAACTTTTTAAAAACCAGTTCTTCTATAAACTTCAGTTCCTTAAAGTATTCATGACGATCCATTCCTTCGAGCAATTTTTTGAACATTCCATGCTCGGGAAATCGCATCATTTTGTCTAAATAGTTTGTCATTTTCTAAACAACTTTTGGGAATTAAAAACTTATTTACGTGAGAGTTTTTCTCTCTTGGTTCTTGGACGAACTTCCGAACTTGACAAACTTTTACCAGTTCTTCTATAACTTCAGTTCTTAAAGTATTCATGACAATCCATTCCTTCGAGTAATTTTTGAACATTCCATGCTCGGGAAATCGCATCATTTAGTCTAAATAGTTTGTCATTTTGTAAACAACTTTTGGTCTTTAAATTAAAATCTTATTTACGTGAGAGTTGTTTCTCTCTTTGTTCTTGGACGAACTTCGAAGTTGATGAAGTTTTAGTTCTTTAAAACTTCAGTTCCTTAAAGTATTCATGACGATCCATTCCTTCGAGCAATTTTTCGAACATTCCATGCACGGGAAATCGCATCATTTTGTCTAAATAGTTTGTCATTTTCTAAACAACTTTTGGTCTTTGAATTAAAAACCTATTTACGTGAGAGTTTTTCTCTCTTGGTTCTTAGACGAACTTCCAAACTTGACAAACTTTTACGAGTTCTTCTATAACTTCAATTTCTTAAAGTATTCAAGACAATCCATTCCTTAGAGCAATTTTTTGAACATTCCTTGCTCGGGAAATCGCATCATTTGGTCTAAATACTTTGTCATTTTCTAAACAACTTTTGGTCTTCGATGAAAAACTTATTTACGTGAGAGTTGTTTATCTCTTGGTTCTTGGACCAACTTCTGAACTTGGAAAACTTTTACCTGTTCATCTATAACTTTCGTTCCTTAAAGTATTCATGACAATCCATTCCTTCAAGCAATTTTTCGAACATTCCGTGCTCGGGAAATCGCATCGTTTGGTCTAAATAGTTTGTCATTTTGTAAACAAAATTTGGTCTCTAAATTAAAATCTTATTTACGTGAGAACTGTTTCTCTCTTTGTTCTTGGACGAACTTCCGAACTTGATGAAGTTTTGCAAGTTCTTTTAAAAATTCAGTTCCTTAAAGTATTCATGACGATCCATTCCTTCGAGCAATTTTCCGAACATTCCATGCACTGGAAATCGCAACATTTTGTCTAAATAGTTTGTCATTTTCTAAGCAACTTCTTATCTTTGAATTAAAAACCTATTTACGTGAGAGTTGTTTTTCTCTTGTTCTTCGATGAACTTCCAAACTTGACATACTTTTACGAGGTCTTCAATAACTTCGGATTCTTAAAGTATTCAGGACAATCCATTCCTTAGAGCAATTTTTTGAACATTCCATGCTCTGGAAATTGCATCATTTGGTCTAAATGCTTTGTCATTTTCTAAACTACTTTTGGTGTTTGAACGAAAAACTTTTTCACGTGAGAGTTGTTTCTATCTTGGTTCTTGGACGAACTTTCGAACTTGGCAAACTTTTACGAGTTCTTTTATAACTTCAGTTCCATAAAGTATTCATGACGATCCATTCCTTCGAGCAATTTTTCGAACATTTCATGCTTGGGAAATCGCATCATTTTTTCTAAACTATTTGTCATTTGGTAAACAACTTTTGGTCTTTGAATGAAAAACTCATTTACATGAGAATTGTTCTCTCTTGGATCTTGATGAACTTCTAAACTTGACAAACATTGACGAGTTCTTCTATAACTTCGGTTCTTTAAAGTATTCATGACGATCCATTCCTTCGAGCAATTTTCTGAACATTCCATGCTGGAAATCACATCATTTTGTCTAAATAGTTTGTCATTTGGTATACAACTTTTGGTCATCGAATTAAAAACTTATTTACGTGAGAATTTATTATCTCTTGGATCATGGACAAACTTCTGAACTTCACAAACTTTTACCAGTTGTTCTATAACTTTGGTTCTTAAAGTATTCATGACAATCCATTCCTTCGAGTAATTTTTTCGAACATTCCATGCTCGGGAAATCGCATAATTTAGTCTAAATAGTTTGTCATTTTGTAAACAACTTTTGGTCTATAAATTAAAATGTTATTTACGTGAGAGTTTTTTCTCCCTTTGTTCTTGGACGAGCTTCCGAAGTTGACGAAGTTTTACGACTTCTTTTAAAACTGCAGTTCCATAAAGTATTCATGACGATCAATTCCATCGAGCAATTTTTCAAACATTCCATGCTTGGGAAATCGCATCATTTTGTCTAAATAGTTTGTCATTTTCTAAACAACTTTTGGTCTTTGAATTAAAAACCTATTTACGTGAGAAGTTGTTCCTCTCTTGTTCTTGGATGATGAACTTCCAAACTTGACATACTTTTACGAGTTCTTCTATAACTTCGGTTCTTAAAGTATTCATGACAATCCAGTCCTTAGAGCAATTTTTTGAACATTCCATGCTTGGGAAATTGCATCATTTTGTCTAAATGCTTTGTCATTTTCTAAACAACTTTTGGTGTTCGAACGAAAAACTTATTTACGTGAGAGTTTTTATCTCTTGGTTCTTGGACAAACTTCTGAACTTCACAAACTTTTACCAGTTGTTCTATAACTTTGGTTCAATAAAGTATTCATGACAATCCATTCCTTCGAGCAATTTTTCGAACATTCCATGCTCGGGAAATCGCATAATTTAGTCTAAATAGTTTGTCATTTTGTAAACAAACTTTGGTCTATAAATTAAAATGTTATTTACGTGAGAGTTGTTTCTCTCTTTGTTCTTGGACGAGCTTCCGAACTTGACGAAGTTTTACGAGTTCTTTTAAAACTTCAGTTCCTAAAAGTATTCATGACGATCCATTCCTTCGAGCAATTTTTCAAACATTCCATGCACTGGAAATCGCAACATTTTGTCTAAATAGTTTGTCATTTTCTAAGCAACTTCTTATCTTTGAATTAAAAACCTATTTACGTGAGAGTTGTTTTTCTCTTGTTCTTCGATGAACTTCCAAACTTGACATACTTTTACGAGGTCTTCAATAACTTCGGATTCTTAAAGTATTCAGGACAATCCATTCCTTAGAGCAATTTTTTGAACATTCCATGCTCTGGAAATTGCATCATTTGATCTAAATGCTTTGTCATTTTCTAAACTACTTTTGGTGTTTGAACGAAAAACTTTTTCACGTGAGAGTTGTTTCTATCTTGGTTCTTGGACGAACTTTCGAACTTGGCAAACTTTTACGAGTTCTTTTATAACTTCAGTTCCATAAAGTATTCATGACGATCCATTCCTTCGAGCAATTTTTCAAACATTTCATGCTTGGGAAATCGCATCATTTTTTCTAAACTATTTGTCATTTGGTAAACAACTTTTGGTCTTTGAATGAAAAACTCATTTACATGAGAATTGTTCCTCTCTTGGATATTGGATGATGAACTTCTAAACTTGACAAACATTGACGAGTTCTTCTATAACTTCGGTTCTTTAAAGTATTCATGACGATCCAGTCCTTCGAGCAATTTTCTGAACATTCCATGCTTGGGAAATCACATCATTTTGTCTAAATAGTTTGTCATTTGGTATACAACTTTTGGTCATCGAATTAAAAACTTATTTACGTGAGAATTTACTATCTCTTGGATCATGGACAAACTTCCGAACTTCACAAACTTTTACCAGTTGTTCTATAACTTTGGTTCATTAAAGTATTCATGACAATCCATTCCTTCGAGTAATTTTTCGAACATTCCATGCTCGGGAAATCGCATAATTTAGTCTAAATAGTTTGTCATTTTGTAAACAACTTTTGGTCTATAAATTAAAATGTTATTTACGTGAGAGTTTTTTCTCCCTTTGTTCTTGGACGAGCTTCCGAAGTTGACGAAGTTTTACGACTTCTTTTAAAACTGCAGTTCCTTAAAGTATTCATGACGATCAATTCCATCGAGCAATTTTCGAACATTCCAAGCGCGGGGAATCGCATCATTATGTCTAAATAGTTTGTCATTTTCTAAACAACTTTTGGTCTTTGAGTTAAAAACCTATTTATGTGAGAGTTGTTTCTCTCTTGGTTCTTAGACGAACTTCCAAACTTGACATACTTTTACGAGTCCTTCTATAACTTCGATTTCTTAAAGTATTCAAGACAATCCAACCCTTAGAGCAATTTTTTGAACATTCCATGCTCGGGAAATCGCATCATTTGGTCTAAATACTTTGTCATTTTCTAAACAACTTTTGGTCTTCGAGTGAAAAACTTATTTACGTGAGAGTTGTTTATCTCTTGGTTCTTGGACCAACTTCTGAACTTGGAAAACTTTTACCTGTTCATCTATAACTTTCGTTCCTTAAAGTATTCATGACAATCCATTCCTTCAAGCAATTTTTCGAACATTCCGTGCTCGGGAAATCGCATCGTTTGGTCTAAATAGCTTGTCATTTTGTAAACAAAATTTGGTCTCTAAATTAAAATCTTATTTACGTGAGAACTGTTTCTCTCTTTGTTCTTGGACGAACTTCCGAACTTGATGAAGTTTTGCAAGTTCTTTTAAAAATTCAGT
The DNA here is from genome assembly GCA_005610355.1 of Gossypioides kirkii. Taxonomy (NCBI): domain Eukaryota; kingdom Viridiplantae; phylum Streptophyta; class Magnoliopsida; order Malvales; family Malvaceae; genus Gossypioides; species Gossypioides kirkii. The sequence continues at coordinate 37,729,195 of CP032247.1, read as the reverse complement.
TCCTTAAAGTATTCATGACGATCCATTCCTTCGAGCAATTTTCCGAACATTCCATGCACTGGAAATCGCAACATTTTGTCTAAATAGTTTGTCATTTTCTAAGCAACTTCTTATCTTTGAATTAAAAACCTATTTACGTGAGAGTTGTTTTTCTCTTGTTCTTCGATGAACTTCCAAACTTGACATACTTTTACGAGGTCTTCAATAACTTCGGATTCTTAAAGTATTCAGGACAATCCATTCCTTAGAGCAATTTTTTGAACATTCCATGCTCTGGAAATCGCATCATTTGGTCTAAATGCTTTGTCATTTTCTAAACTACTTTTGGTGTCTGAACGAAAAACTTTTTCACGTGAGAGTTGTTTCTATCTTGGTTCTTGGACGAACTTTCGAACTTGGCAAACTTTTACGAGTTCTTTTATAACTTCAGTTCCATAAAGTATTCATGACGATCCATTCCTTCGAGCAATTTTCCGAACATTTCATGCTTGGGAAATCGCATCATTTTTTCTAAACTATTTGTCATTTGGTAAACAACTTTTGGTCTTTGAATGAAAAACTCATTTACATGAGAATTGTTCCTCTCTTGGATATTGGATGAACTTCTAAACTTGACAAACATTGACGAGTTCTTCTATAACTTCGGTTCTTTAAAGTATTCATGACGATCCATTCCTTCGAGCAATTTTCTGAACATTCCATGCTTGGGAAATCACATCATTTTGTCTAAATAGTTTGTCATTTGGTATACAACTTTTGGTCATCGAATTAAAAACTTATTTACGTGAGAATTTATTATCTCTTGGATCATGGACAAACTTCCGAACTTCACAAACTTTTACCAGTTGTTCTATAACTTTGGTTCATTAAAGTATTCATGACAATCCATTCCTTCGAGTAATTTTTCGAACATTCCATGCTCGGGAAATCGCATAATTTAGTCTAAATAGTTTGTCATTTTGTAAACAACTTTTGGTCTATAAATTAAAATGTTATTTACGTGAGAGTTTTTTCTCCCTTTGTTCTTGGACGAGCTTCCGAAGTTGACGAAGTTTTACGACTTCTTTTAAAACTGCAGTTCCTTAAAGTATTCATGACGATCAATTCCATCGAGCAATTTTTCGAACATTCCAAGCGCGGGGAATCGCATCATTATGTCTAAATAGTTTGTCATTTTCTAAACAACTTTTGGTCTTTGAGTTAAAAACCTATTTATGTGAGAGTTGTTTCTCTCTTGGTTCTTAGACGAACTTCCAAACTTGACATACTTTTACGAGTTCTTCTATAACTTCGATTTCTTAAAGTATTCAAGACAATCCAACCCTTAGAGCAATTTTTTGAACATTCCATGCTCGGGAAATCGCATCATTTGGTCTAAATACTTTGTCATTTTCTAAACAACTTTTGGTCTTCGAGTGAAAAACTTATTTACGTGAGAGTTGTTTATCTCTTGGTTCTTGGACCAACTTCTGAACTTGGAAAACTTTTACCTGTTCATCTATAACTTTCGTTCCTTAAAGTATTCATGACAATCCATTCCTTCAAGCAATTTTTCGAACATTCCGTGCTCGGGAAATCGCATCGTTTGGTCTAAATAGCTTGTCATTTTGTAAACAAAATTTGGTCTCTAAATTAAAATCTTATTTACGTGAGAACTGTTTCTCTCTTTGTTCTTGGACGAACTTCCGAACTTGATGAAGTTTTGCAAGTTCTTTTAAAAATTCAGTTCCTTAAAGTATTCATGACGATCCATTCCTTCGAGCAATTTTCCGAACATTCCATGCACTGGAAATCGCAACATTTTGTCTAAATAGTTTGTCATTTTCTAAGCAACTTCTTATCTTTGAATTAAAAACCTATTTACGTGAGAGTTGTTTTTCTCTTGTTCTTCGATGAACTTCCAAACTTGACATACTTTTACGAGGTCTTCAATAACTTCGGATTCTTAAAGTATTCAGGACAATCCATTCCTTAGAGCAATTTTTTGAACATTCCATGCTCTGGAAATCGCATCATTTGGTCTAAATGCTTTGTCATTTTCTAAACTACTTTTGGTGTCTGAACGAAAAACTTTTTCACGTGAGAGTTGTTTCTATCTTGGTTCTTGGACGAACTTTCGAACTTGGCAAACTTTTACGAGTTCTTTTATAACTTCAGTTCCATAAAGTATTCATGACGATCCATTCCTTCGAGCAATTTTCCGAACATTTCATGCTTGGGAAATCGCATCATTTTTTCTAAACTATTTGTCATTTGGTAAACAACTTTTGGTCTTTGAATGAAAAACTCATTTACATGAGAATTGTTCCTCTCTTGGATATTGGATGAACTTCTAAACTTGACAAACATTGACGAGTTCTTCTATAACTTCGGTTCTTTAAAGTATTCATGACGATCCATTCCTTCGAGCAATTTTCTGAACATTCCATGCTTGGGAAATCACATCATTTTGTCTAAATAGCTTGTCATTTGGTATACAACTTTTGGTCATCGAATTAAAAACTTATTTACGTGAGAATTTATTATCTCTTGGATCATGGACAAACTTCCGAACTTCACAAACTTTTACCAGTTGTTCTATAACTTTGGTTCATTAAAGTATTCATGACAATCCATTCCTTCGAGTAATTTTTCGAACATTCCATGCTCGGGAAATCGCATAATTTAGTCTAAATAGTTTGTCATTTTGTAAACAACTTTTGGTCTATAAATTAAAATGTTATTTACGTGAGAGTTTTTTCTCCCTTTGTTCTTGGACGAGCTTCCGAAGTTGACGAAGTTTTACGACTTCTTTTAAAACTGCAGTTCCTTAAAGTATTCATGACGATCAATTCCATCGAGCAATTTTCCGAACATTCCAAGCACGGGGAATCGCATCATTATGTGTAAATAGTTTGTCATTTTCTAAACAACTTTTGGTCTTTGAGTTAAAAACCTATTTATGTGAGAGTTGTTTCTCTCTTGGTTCTTAGACGAACTTCCAAACTTGACATACTTTTACGAGTTCTTCTATAACTTCGATTTCTTAAAGTATTCAAGACAATCCAACCCTTAGAGCAATTTTTTGAACATTCCATGCTCGGGAAATCGCATCATTTGGTCTAAATACTTTGTCATTTTCTAAACAACTTTTGGTCTTCGAGTGAAAAACTTATTTACGTGAGAGTTGTTTATCTCTTGGTTCTTGGACCAACTTCTGAACTTGGAAAACTTTTACCTGTTCATCTATAACTTTCGTTCCTTAAAGTATTCATGACAATCCATTCCTTCAAGCAATTTTTCGAACATTCCGTGCTCGGGAAATCGCATCGTTTGGTCTAAATAGCTTGTCATTTTGTAAACAAAATTTGGTCTCTAAATTAAAATCTTATTTACGTGAGAACTGTTTCTCTCTTTGTTCTTGGACGAACTTCCGAACTTGATGAAGTTTTGCAAGTTCTTTTAAAAATTCAGTTCCTTAAAGTATTCATGACGATCCATTCCTTCGAGCAATTTTCCGAACATTCCATGCACTGGAAATCGCAACATTTTGTCTAAATAGTTTGTCATTTTCTAAGCAACTTCTTATCTTTGAATTAAAAACCTATTTACGTGAGAGTTGTTTTTCTCTTGTTCTTCGATGAACTTCCAAACTTGACATACTTTTACGAGGTCTTCAATAACTTCGGATTCTTAAAGTATTCAGGACAATCCATTCCTTAGAGCAATTTTTTGAACATTCCATGCTCTGGAAATCGCATCATTTGGTCTAAATGCTTTGTCATTTTCTAAACTACTTTTGGTGTTTGAACGAAAAACTTTTTCACGTGAGTTGTTTCTATCTTGGTTCTTGGACGAACTTTCGAACTTGGCAAACTTTTACGAGTTCTTTTATAACTTCAGTTCCATAAAGTATTCATGACGATCCATTCCTTCGAGCAATTTTCCGAACATTTCATGCTTGGGAAATCGCATCATTTTTTCTAAACTATTTGTCATTTGGTAAACAACTTTTGGTCTTTGAATGAAAAACTCATTTACATGAGAATTGTTCCTCTCTTGGATATTGGATGAACTTCTAAACTTGACAAACATTGACGAGTTCTTCTATAACTTCGGTTCTTTAAAGTATTCATGACGATCCATTCCTTCGAGCAATTTTCTGAACATTCCATGCTTGGGAAATCACATCATTTTGTCTAAATAGTTTGTCATTTGGTATACAACTTTTGGTCATCGAATTAAAAACTTATTTACGTGAGAATTTATTATCTCTTGGATCATGGACAAACTTCCGAACTTCACAAACTTTTACCAGTTGTTCTATAACTTTGGTTCATTAAAGTATTCATGACAATCCATTCCTTCGAGTAATTTTTCGAACATTCCATGCTCGGGAAATCGCATAATTTAGTCTAAATAGTTTGTCATTTTGTAAACAACTTTTGGTCTATAAATTAAAATGTTATTTACGTGAGAGTTTTTTCTCCCTTTGTTCTTGGACGAGCTTCCGAAGTTGACGAAGTTTTACGACTTCTTTTAAAACTGCAGTTCCTTAAAGTATTCATGACGATCAATTCCATCGAGCAATTTTCCGAACATTCCAAGCACGGGGAATCGCATCATTATGTGTAAATAGTTTGTCATTTTCTAAACAACTTTTGGTCTTTGAGTTAAAAACCTATTTATGTGAGAGTTGTTTCTCTCTTGGTTCTTAGACGAACTTCCAAACTTGACATACTTTTACGAGTTCTTCTATAACTTCGATTTCTTAAAGTATTCAAGACAATCCAACCCTTAGAGCAATTTTTTGAACATTCCATGCTCGGGAAATCGCATCATTTGGTCTAAATACTTTGTCATTTTCTAAACAACTTTTGGTCTTCGAGTGAAAAACTTATTTACGTGAGAGTTGTTTATCTCTTGGTTCTTGGACCAACTTCTGAACTTGGAAAACTTTTACCTGTTCATCTATAACTTTCGTTCCTTAAAGTATTCATGACAATCCATTCCTTCAAGCAATTTTTCGAACATTCCGTGCTCGGGAAATCGCATCGTTTGGTCTAAATAGCTTGTCATTTTGTAAACAAAATTTGGTCTCTAAATTAAAATCTTATTTACGTGAGAACTGTTTCTCTCTTTGTTCTTGGACGAACTTCCGAACTTGATGAAGTTTTGCAAGTTCTTTTAAAAATTCAGTTCCTTAAAGTATTCATGACGATCCATTCCTTCGAGCAATTTTCCGAACATTCCATGCACTGGAAATCGCAACATTTTGTCTAAATAGTTTGTCATTTTCTAAGCAACTTCTTATCTTTGAATTAAAAACCTATTTACGTGAGAGTTGTTTTTCTCTTGTTCTTCGATGAACTTCCAAACTTGACATACTTTTACGAGGTCTTCAATAACTTCGGATTCTTAAAGTATTCAGGACAATCCATTCCTTAGAGCAATTTTTTGAACATTCCATGCTCTGGAAATCGCATCATTTGGTCTAAATGCTTTGTCATTTTCTAAACTACTTTTGGTGTTTGAACGAAAAACTTTTTCACGTGAGAGTTGTTTCTATCTTGGTTCTTGGACGAACTTTCGAACTTGGCAAACTTTTACGAGTTCTTTTATAACTTCAGTTCCATAAAGTATTCATGACGATCCATTCCTTCGAGCAATTTTTCGAACATTTCATGCTTGGGAAATCGCATCATTTTTTCTAAACTATTTGTCATTTGGTAAACAACTTTTGGTCTTTGAATGAAAAACTCATTTACATGAGAATTGTTCCTCTCTTGGATATTGGATGATGAACTTCTAAACTTGACAAACATTGACGAGTTCTTCTATAACTTCGGTTCTTTAAAGTATTCATGACGATCCATTCCTTCGAGCAATTTTCTGAACATTCCATGCTTGGGAAATCACATCATTTTGTCTAAATAGCTTGTCATTTGGTATACAACTTTTGGTCATCGAATTAAAAACTTATTTACGTGAGAATTTATTATCTCTTGGATCATGGACAAACTTCCGAACTTCACAAACTTTTACCAGTTGTTCTATAACTTTGGTTCATTAAAGTATTCATGACAATCCATTCCTTCGAGTAATTTTTCGAACATTCCATGCTCGGGAAATCGCATAATTTAGTCTAAATAGTTTGTCATTTTGTAAACAACTTTTGGTCTATAAATTAAAATGTTATTTACGTGAGAGTTTTTTCTCCCTTTGTTCTTGGACGAGCTTCCGAAGTTGACGAAGTTTTACGACTTCTTTTAAAACTGCAGTTCCTTAAAGTATTCATGACGATCAATTCCATCGAGCAATTTTTCCGAACATTCCAAGCACGGGGAATCGCATCATTATGTCTAAATAGTTTGTCATTTTCTAAACAACTTTTGGTCTTTGAGTTAAAAACCTATTTATGTGAGAGTTGTTTCTCTCTTGGTTCTTAGACGAACTTCCAAACTTGACATACTTTTACGAGTTCTTCTATAACTTCGATTTCTTAAAGTATTCAAGACAATCCAACCCTTAGAGCAATTTTTTGAACATTCCATGCTCGGGAAATCGCATCATTTGGTCTAAATACTTTGTCATTTTCTAAACAACTTTTGGTCTTCGAGTGAAAAACTTATTTACGTGAGAGTTGTTTATCTCTTGGTTCTTGGACCAACTTCTGAACTTGGAAAACTTTTACCTGTTCATCTATAACTTTCGTTCCTTAAAGTATTCATGACAATCCATTCCTTCAAGCAATTTTTCGAACATTCCGTGCTCGGGAAATCGCATCGTTTGGTCTAAATAGCTTGTCATTTTGTAAACAAAATTTGGTCTCTAAATTAAAATCTTATTTACGTGAGAACTGTTTCTCTCTTTGTTCTTGGACGAACTTCCGAACTTGATGAAGTTTTGCAAGTTCTTTTAAAAATTCAGTTCCTTAAAGTATTCATGACGATCCATTCCTTCGAGCAATTTTCCGAACATTCCATGCACTGGAAATCGCAACATTTTGTCTAAATAGTTTGTCATTTTCTAAGCAACTTCTTATCTTTGAATTAAAAACCTATTTACGTGAGAGTTGTTTTTCTCTTGTTCTTCGATGAACTTCCAAACTTGACATACTTTTACGAGGTCTTCAATAACTTCGGATTCTTAAAGTATTCAGGACAATCCATTCCTTAGAGCAATTTTTTGAACATTCCATGCTCTGGAAATCGCATCATTTGATCTAAATGCTTTGTCATTTTCTAAACTACTTTTGGTGTTTGAACGAAAAACTTTTTCACGTGAGAGTTGTTTCTATCTTGGTTCTTGGACGAACTTTCGAACTTGGCAAACTTTTACGAGTTCTTTTATAACTTCAGTTCCATAAAGTATTCATGACGATCCATTCCTTCGAGCAATTTTTCAAACATTTCATGCTTGGGAAATCGCATCATTTTTCTAAACTATTTGTCATTTGGTAAACAACTTTTGGTCTTTGAATGAAAAACTCATTTACATGAGAATTGTTCCTCTCTTGGATATTGGATGATGAACTTCTAAACTTGACAAACATTGACGAGTTCTTCTATAACTTCGGTTCTTTAAAGTATTCATGACGATCCATTCCTTCGAGCAATTTTCTGAACATTCCATGCTTGGGAAATCACATCATTTTGTCTAAATAGTTTGTCATTTGGTATACAACTTTTGGTCATCGAATTAAAAACTTATTTACGTGAGAATTTATTATCTCTTGGATCATGGACAAACTTCCGAACTTCACAAACTTTTACCAGTTGTTCTATAACTTTCGTTCCTTAAAGTATTCATGACAATCCATTCCTTCGAGTAATTTTTCGAACATTCCATGCTCGGGAAATCGCATAATTTAGTCTAAATAGTTTGTCATTTTGTAAACAACTTTTGGTCTATAAATTAAAATCTTATTTACGTGAGAGTTTTTTCTCTCTTTGTTCTTGGACGAACTTCCGAACTTGACGAAGTTTTACGACTTCTTTTAAAACTGCAGTTCCTTAAAGTATTCATGACGATCATTCCTTCGAGCAATTTTTCGAACATTCCATGCACTGGAAATCGCAACATTTTGTCTAAATAGTTTGTCATTTTCTAAGCAACTTCTTATCTTTGAATTAAAAACCTATTTACGTGAGAGTTGTTTTTCTCTTGTTCTTCGATGAACTTCCAAACTTGACATACTTTTACGAGGTCTTCAATAACTTCGGATTCTTAAAGTATTCAGGACAATCCATTCCTTAGAGCAATTTTTTGAACATTCCATGCTCTGGAAATCGCATCATTTGGTCTAAATGCTTTGTCATTTTCTAAACTACTTTTGGTGTTTGAACGAAAAACTTTTTCACGTGAGAGTTGTTTCTATCTTGGTTCTTGGACGAACTTTCGAACTTGGCAAACTTTTACGAGTTCTTTTATAACTTCAGTTCCATAAAGTATTCATGACGATCCATTCCTTCGAGCAATTTTCGAACATTTCATGCTTGGGAAATCGCATCATTTTTTCTAAACTATTTGTCATTTGGTAAACAACTTTTGGTCTTTGAATGAAAAACTCATTTACATGAGAATTGTTCCTCTCTTGGATATTGGATGAACTTCTAAACTTGACAAACATTGACGAGTTCTTCTATAACTTCGGTTCTTTAAAGTATTCATGACGATCCATTCCTTCGAGCAATTTTCTGAACATTCCATGCTTGGGAAATCACATCATTTTGTCTAAATAGTTTGTCATTTGGTATACAACTTTTGGTCATCGAATTAAAAACTTATTTACGTGAGAATTTATTATCTCTTGGATCATGGACAAACTTCCGAACTTCACAAACTTTTACCAGTTGTTCTATAACTTTGGTTCATTAAAGTATTCATGACAATCCATTCCTTCGAGTAATTTTTTGAACATTCCATGCTCGGGAAATCGCATAATTTAGTCTAAATAGTTTGTCATTTTGTAAACAACTTTTGGTCTATAAATTAAAATGTTATTTACGTGAGAGTTTTTTCTCCCTTTGTTCTTGGACGAGCTTCCGAAGTTGACGAAGTTTTACGACTTCTTTTAAAACTGCAGTTCCTTAAAGTATTCATGACGATCAATTCCATCGAGCAATTTTTCGAACATTCCAAGCACGGGGAATCGCATCATTATGTCTAAATAGTTTGTCATTTTCTAAACAACTTTTGGTCTTTGAGTTAAAAACCTATTTATGTGAGAGTTGTTTCTCTCTTGGTTCTTAGACGAACTTCCAAACTTGACATACTTTTACGAGTTCTTCTATAACTTCGATTTCTTAAAGTATTCAAGACAATCCAACCCTTAGAGCAATTTTTTGAACATTCCATGCTCGGGAAATCGCATCATTTGGTCTAAATACTTTGTCATTTTCTAAACAACTTTTGGTCTTCGAGTGAAAAACTTATTTACGTGAGAGTTGTTTATCTCTTGGTTCTTGGACCAACTTCTGAACTTGGAAAACTTTTACCTGTTCATCTATAACTTTCGTTCCTTAAAGTATTCATGACAATCCATTCCTTCAAGCAATTTTTCGAACATTCCGTGCTCGGGAAATCGCATCGTTTGGTCTAAATAGCTTGTCATTTTGTAAACAAAATTTGGTCTCTAAATTAAAATCTTATTTACGTGAGAACTGTTTCTCTCTTTGTTCTTGGACGAACTTCCGAACTTGATGAAGTTTTGCAAGTTCTTTTAAAAATTCAGTTCCTTAAAGTATTCATGACGATCCATTCCTTCGAGCAATTTTCCGAACATTCCATGCACTGGAAATCGCAACATTTTGTCTAAATAGTTTGTCATTTTCTAAGCAACTTCTTATCTTTGAATTAAAAACCTATTTACGTGAGAGTTGTTTTTCTCTTGTTCTTCGATGAACTTCCAAACTTGACATACTTTTACGAGGTCTTCAATAACTTCGGATTCTTAAAGTATTCAGGACAATCCATTCCTTAGAGCAATTTTTTGAACATTCCATGCTCTGGAAATCGCATCATTTGGTCTAAATGCTTTGTCATTTTCTAAACTACTTTTGGTGTCTGAACGAAAAACTTTTTCACGTGAGAGTTGTTTCTATCTTGGTTCTTGGACGAACTTTCGAACTTGGCAAACTTTTACGAGTTCTTTTATAACTTCAGTTCCATAAAGTATTCATGACGATCCATTCCTTCGAGCAATTTTCCGAACATTTCATGCTTGGGAAATCGCATCATTTTTTCTAAACTATTTGTCATTTGGTAAACAACTTTTGGTCTTTGAATGAAAAACTCATTTACATGAGAATTGTTCCTCTCTTGGATATTGGATGAACTTCTAAACTTGACAAACATTGACGAGTTCTTCTATAACTTCGGTTCTTTAAAGTATTCATGACGATCCATTCCTTCGAGCAATTTTCTGAACATTCCATGCTTGGGAAATCACATCATTTTGTCTAAATAGTTTGTCATTTGGTATACAACTTTTGGTCATCGAATTAAAAACTTATTTACGTGAGAATTTATTATCTCTTGGATCATGGACAAACTTCCGAACTTCACAAACTTTTACCAGTTGTTCTATAACTTTGGTTCATTAAAGTATTCATGACAATCCATTCCTTCGAGTAATTTTTCGAACATTCCATGCTCGGGAAATCGCATAATTTAGTCTAAATAGTTTGTCATTTTGTAAACAACTTTTGGTCTATAAATTAAAATGTTATTTACGTGAGAGTTTTTTCTCCCTTTGTTCTTGGACGAGCTTTCGAAGTTGACGAAGTTTTACGACTTCTTTTAAAACTGCAGTTCCTTAAAGTATTCATGACGATCAATTCCATCGAGCAATTTTTCGAACATTCCAAGCACGGGGAATCGCATCATTATGTCTAAATAGTTTGTCATTTTCTAAACAACTTTTGGTCTTTGAGTTAAAAACCTATTTATGTGAGAGTTGTTTCTCTCTTGGTTCTTAGACGAACTTCCAAACTTGACATACTTTTACGAGTTCTTCTATAACTTCGATTTCTTAAAGTATTCAAGACAATCCAACCCTTAGAGCAATTTTTTGAACATTCCATGCTCGGGAAATCGCATCATTTGGTCTAAATACTTTGTCATTTTCTAAACAACTTTTGGTCTTCGAGTGAAAAACTTATTTACGTGAGAGTTGTTTATCTCTTGGTTCTTGGACCAACTTCTGAACTTGGAAAACTTTTACCTGTTCATCTATAACTTTCGTTCCTTAAAGTATTCATGACAATCCATTCCTTCAAGCAATTTTTCGAACATTCCGTGCTCGGGAAATCGCATCGTTTGGTCTAAATAGCTTGTCATTTTGTAAACAAAATTTGGTCTCTAAATTAAAATCTTATTTACGTGAGAACTGTTTCTCTCTTTGTTCTTGGACGAACTTCCGAACTTGATGAAGTTTTGCAAGTTCTTTTAAAAATTCAGTTCCTTAAAGTATTCATGACGATCCATTCCTTCGAGCAATTTTCCGAACATTCCATGCACTGGAAATCGCAACATTTTGTCTAAATAGTTTGTCATTTTCTAAGCAACTTCTTATCTTTGAATTAAAAACCTATTTACGTGAGAGTTGTTTTTCTCTTGTTCTTCGATGAACTTCCAAACTTGACATACTTTTACGAGGTCTTCAATAACTTCGGATTCTTAAAGTATTCAGGACAATCCATTCCTTAGAGCAATTTTTTGAACATTCCATGCTCTGGAAATCGCATCATTTGGTCTAAATGCTTTGTCATTTTCTAAACTACTTTTGGTGTCTGAACGAAAAACTTTTTCACGTGAGAGTTGTTTCTATCTTGGTTCTTGGACGAACTTTCGAACTTGGCAAACTTTTACGAGTTCTTTTATAACTTCAGTTCCATAAAGTATTCATGACGATCCATTCCTTCGAGCAATTTTCCGAACATTTCATGCTTGGGAAATCGCATCATTTTTTCTAAACTATTTGTCATTTGGTAAACAACTTTTGGTCTTTGAATGAAAAACTCATTTACATGAGAATTGTTCCTCTCTTGGATATTGGATGAACTTCTAAACTTGACAAACATTGACGAGTTCTTCTATAACTTCGGTTCTTTAAAGTATTCATGACGATCCATTCCTTCGAGCAATTTTCTGAACATTCCATGCTTGGGAAATCACATCATTTTGTCTAAATAGCTTGTCATTTGGTATACAACTTTTGGTCATCGAATTAAAAACTTATTTACGTGAGAATTTATTATCTCTTGGATCATGGACAAACTTCCGAACTTCACAAACTTTTACCAGTTGTTCTATAACTTTGGTTCATTAAAGTATTCATGACAATCCATTCCTTCGAGTAATTTTTCGAACATTCCATGCTCGGGAAATCGCATAATTTAGTCTAAATAGTTTGTCATTTTGTAAACAACTTTTGGTCTATAAATTAAAATGTTATTTACGTGAGAGTTTTTTCTCCCTTTGTTCTTGGACGAGCTTCCGAAGTTGACGAAGTTTTACGACTTCTTTTAAAACTGCAGTTCCTTAAAGTATTCATGACGATCAATTCCATCGAGCAATTTTCCGAACATTCCAAGCACGGGGAATCGCATCATTATGTGTAAATAGTTTGTCATTTTCTAAACAACTTTTGGTCTTTGAGTTAAAAACCTATTTATGTGAGAGTTGTTTCTCTCTTGGTTCTTAGACGAACTTCCAAACTTGACATACTTTTACGAGTTCTTCTATAACTTCGATTTCTTAAAGTATTCAAGACAATCCAACCCTTAGAGCAATTTTTTGAACATTCCATGCTCGGGAAATCGCATCATTTGGTCTAAATACTTTGTCATTTTCTAAACAACTTTTGGTCTTCGAGTGAAAAACTTATTTACGTGAGAGTTGTTTATCTCTTGGTTCTTGGACCAACTTCTGAACTTGGAAAACTTTTACCTGTTCATCTATAACTTTCGTTCCTTAAAGTATTCATGACAATCCATTCCTTCAAGCAATTTTTCGAACATTCCGTGCTCGGGAAATCGCATCGTTTGGTCTAAATAGCTTGTCATTTTGTAAACAAAATTTGGTCTCTAAATTAAAATCTTATTTACGTGAGAACTGTTTCTCTCTTTGTTCTTGGACGAACTTCCGAACTTGATGAAGTTTTGCAAGTTCTTTTAAAAATTCAGTTCCTTAAAGTATTCATGACGATCCATTCCTTCGAGCAATTTTCCGAACATTCCATGCACTGGAAATCGCAACATTTTGTCTAAATAGTTTGTCATTTTCTAAGCAACTTCTTATCTTTGAATTAAAAACCTATTTACGTGAGAGTTGTTTTTCTCTTGTTCTTCGATGAACTTCCAAACTTGACATACTTTTACGAGGTCTTCAATAACTTCGGATTCTTAAAGTATTCAGGACAATCCATTCCTTAGAGCAATTTTTTGAACATTCCATGCTCTGGAAATCGCATCATTTGGTCTAAATGCTTTGTCATTTTCTAAACTACTTTTGGTGTTTGAACGAAAAACTTTTTCACGTGAGAGTTGTTTCTATCTTGGTTCTTGGACGAACTTTCGAACTTGGCAAACTTTTACGAGTTCTTTTATAACTTCAGTTCCATAAAGTATTCATGACGATCCATTCCTTCGAGCAATTTTTCGAACATTTCATGCTTGGGAAATCGCATCATTTTTTCTAAACTATTTGTCATTTGGTAAACAACTTTTGGTCTTTGAATGAAAAACTCATTTACATGAGAATTGTTCCTCTCTTGGATATTGGATGAACTTCTAAACTTGACAAACATTGACGAGTTCTTCTATAACTTCGGTTCTTTAAAGTATTCATGACGATCCATTCCTTCGAGCAATTTTCTGAACATTCCATGCTTGGGAAATCACATCATTTTGTCTAAATAGTTTGTCATTTGGTATACAACTTTTGGTCATCGAATTAAAAACTTATTTACGTGAGAATTTATTATCTCTTGGATCATGGACAAACTTCCGAACTTCACAAACTTTTACCAGTTGTTCTATAACTTTGGTTCATTAAAGTATTCATGACAATCCATTCCTTCGAGTAATTTTTCGAACATTCCATGCTCGGGAAATCGCATAATTTAGTCTAAATAGTTTGTCATTTTGTAAACAACTTTTGGTCTATAAATTAAAATGTTATTTACGTGAGAGTTTTTTCTCCCTTTGTTCTTGGACGAGCTTCCGAAGTTGACGAAGTTTTACGACTTCTTTTAAAACTGCAGTTCCTTAAAGTATTCATGACGATCAATTCCATCGAGCAATTTTCGAACATTCCAAGCACGGGGAATCGCATCATTATGTCTAAATAGTTTGTCATTTTCTAAACAACTTTTGGTCTTTGAGTTAAAAACCTATTTATGTGAGAGTTGTTTCTCTCTTGGTTCTTAGACGAACTTCCAAACTTGACATACTTTTACGAGTTCTTCTATAACTTCGATTTCTTAAAGTATTCAAGACAATCCAACCCTTAGAGCAATTTTTTGAACATTCCATGCTCGGGAAATCGCATCATTTGGTCTAAATACTTTGTCATTTTCTAAACAACTTTTGGTCTTCGAGTGAAAAACTTATTTACGTGAGAGTTGTTTATCTCTTGGTTCTTGGACCAACTTCTGAACTTGGAAAACTTTTACCTGTTCATCTATAACTTTCGTTCCTTAAAGTATTCATGACAATCCATTCCTTCAAGCAATTTTTCGAACATTCCGTGCTCGGGAAATCGCATCGTTTGGTCTAAATAGCTTGTCATTTTGTAAACAAAATTTGGTCTCTAAATTAAAATCTTATTTACGTGAGAACTGTTTCTCTCTTTGTTCTTGGACGAACTTCCGAACTTGATGAAGTTTTGCAAGTTCTTTTAAAAATTCAGTTCCTTAAAGTATTCATGACGATCCATTCCTTCGAGCAATTTTCCGAACATTCCATGCACTGGAAATCGCAACATTTTGTCTAAATAGTTTGTCATTTTCTAAGCAACTTCTTATCTTTGAATTAAAAACCTATTTACGTGAGAGTTGTTTTTCTCTTGTTCTTCGATGAACTTCCAAACTTGACATACTTTTACGAGGTCTTCAATAACTTCGGATTCTTAAAGTATTCAGGACAATCCATTCCTTAGAGCAATTTTTTGAACATTCCATGCTCTGGAAATCGCATCATTTGGTCTAAATGCTTTGTCATTTTCTAAACTACTTTTGGTGTTTGAACGAAAAACTTTTTCACGTGAGAGTTGTTTCTATCTTGGTTCTTGGACGAACTTTCGAACTTGGCAAACTTTTACGAGTTCTTTTATAACTTCAGTTCCATAAAGTATTCATGACGATCCATTCCTTCGAGCAATTTTCGAACATTTCATGCTTGGGAAATCGCATCATTTTTTCTAAACTATTTGTCATTTGGTAAACAACTTTTGGTCTTTGAATGAAAAACTCATTTACATGAGAATTGTTCCTCTCTTGGATATTGGATGAACTTCTAAACTTGACAAACATTGACGAGTTCTTCTATAACTTCGGTTCTTTAAAGTATTCATGACGATCCATTCCTTCGAGCAATTTTCTGAACATTCCATGCTTGGGAAATCACATCATTTTGTCTAAATAGCTTGTCATTTGGTATACAACTTTTGGTCATCGAATTAAAAACTTATTTACGTGAGAATTTATTATCTCTTGGATCATGGACAAACTTCCGAACTTCACAAACTTTTACCAGTTGTTCTATAACTTTGGTTCATTAAAGTATTCATGACAATCCATTCCTTCGAGTAATTTTTCGAACATTCCATGCTCGGGAAATCGCATAATTTAGTCTAAATAGTTTGTCATTTTGTAAACAACTTTTGGTCTATAAATTAAAATGTTATTTACGTGAGAGTTTTTTCTCCCTTTGTTCTTGGACGAGCTTCCGAAGTTGACGAAGTTTTACGACTTCTTTTAAAACTGCAGTTCCTTAAAGTATTCATGACGATCAATTCCATCGAGCAATTTTCCGAACATTCCAAGCACGGGGAATCGCATCATTATGTGTAAATAGTTTGTCATTTTCTAAACAACTTTTGGTCTTTGAGTTAAAAACCTATTTATGTGAGAGTTGTTTCTCTCTTGGTTCTTAGACGAACTTCCAAACTTGACATACTTTTACGAGTTCTTCTATAACTTCGATTTCTTAAAGTATTCAAGACAATCCAACCCTTAGAGCAATTTTTTGAACATTCCATGCTCGGGAAATCGCATCATTTGGTCTAAATACTTTGTCATTTTCTAAACAACTTTTGGTCTTCGAGTGAAAAACTTATTTACGTGAGAGTTGTTTATCTCTTGGTTCTTGGACCAACTTCTGAACTTGGAAAACTTTTACCTGTTCATCTATAACTTTCGTTCCTTAAAGTATTCATGACAATCCATTCCTTCAAGCAATTTTTCGAACATTCCGTGCTCGGGAAATCGCATCGTTTGGTCTAAATAGCTTGTCATTTTGTAAACAAAATTTGGTCTCTAAATTAAAATCTTATTTACGTGAGAACTGTTTCTCTCTTTGTTCTTGGACGAACTTCCGAACTTGATGAAGTTTTGCAAGTTCTTTTAAAAATTCAGTTCCTTAAAGTATTCATGACGATCCATTCCTTCGAGCAATTTTCCGAACATTCCATGCACTGGAAATCGCAACATTTTGTCTAAATAGTTTGTCATTTTCTAAGCAACTTCTTATCTTTGAATTAAAAACCTATTTACGTGAGAGTTGTTTTTCTCTTGTTCTTCGATGAACTTCCAAACTTGACATACTTTTACGAGGTCTTCAATAACTTCGGATTCTTAAAGTATTCAGGACAATCCATTCCTTAGAGCAATTTTTTGAACATTCCATGCTCTGGAAATCGCATCATTTGGTCTAAATGCTTTGTCATTTTCTAAACTACTTTTGGTGTCTGAACGAAAAACTTTTTCACGTGAGAGTTGTTTCTATCTTGGTTCTTGGACGAACTTTCGAACTTGGCAAACTTTTACGAGTTCTTTTATAACTTCAGTTCCATAAAGTATTCATGACGATCCATTCCTTCGAGCAATTTTCCGAACATTTCATGCTTGGGAAATCGCATCATTTTTTCTAAACTATTTGTCATTTGGTAAACAACTTTTGGTCTTTGAATGAAAAACTCATTTACATGAGAATTGTTCCTCTCTTGGATATTGGATGAACTTCTAAACTTGACAAACATTGACGAGTTCTTCTATAACTTCGGTTCTTTAAAGTATTCATGACGATCCATTCCTTCGAGCAATTTTCTGAACATTCCATGCTTGGGAAATCACATCATTTTGTCTAAATAGCTTGTCATTTGGTATACAACTTTTGGTCATCGAATTAAAAACTTATTTACGTGAGAATTTATTATCTCTTGGATCATGGACAAACTTCCGAACTTCACAAACTTTTACCAGTTGTTCTATAACTTTGGTTCATTAAAGTATTCATGACAATCCATTCCTTCGAGTAATTTTTGAACATTCCATGCTCGGGAAATCGCATAATTTAGTCTAAATAGTTTGTCATTTTGTAAACAACTTTTGGTCTATAAATTAAAATGTTATTTACGTGAGAGTTTTTTCTCCCTTTGTTCTTGGACGAGCTTCCGAAGTTGACGAAGTTTTACGACTTCTTTTAAAACTGCAGTTCCTTAAAGTATTCATGACGATCAATTCCATCGAGCAATTTTCCGAACATTCCAAGCACGGGGAATCGCATCATTATGTGTAAATAGTTTGTCATTTTCTAAACAACTTTTGGTCTTTGAGTTAAAAACCTATTTATGTGAGAGTTGTTTCTCTCTTGGTTCTTAGACGAACTTCCAAACTTGACATACTTTTACGAGTTCTTCTATAACTTCGATTTCTTAAAGTATTCAAGACAATCCAACCCTTAGAGCAATTTTTTGAACATTCCATGCTCGGGAAATCGCATCATTTGGTCTAAATACTTTGTCATTTTCTAAACAACTTTTGGTCTTCGAGTGAAAAACTTATTTACGTGAGAGTTGTTTATCTCTTGGTTCTTGGACCAACTTCTGAACTTGGAAAACTTTTACCTGTTCATCTATAACTTTCGTTCCTTAAAGTATTCATGACAATCCATTCCTTCAAGCAATTTTTCGAACATTCCGTGCTCGGGAAATCGCATCGTTTGGTCTAAATAGCTTGTCATTTTGTAAACAAAATTTGGTCTCTAAATTAAAATCTTATTTACGTGAGAACTGTTTCTCTCTTTGTTCTTGGACGAACTTCCGAACTTGATGAAGTTTTGCAAGTTCTTTTAAAAATTCAGTTCCTTAAAGTATTCATGACGATCCATTCCTTCGAGCAATTTTCCGAACATTCCATGCACTGGAAATCGCAACATTTTGTCTAAATAGTTTGTCATTTTCTAAGCAACTTCTTATCTTTGAATTAAAAACCTATTTACGTGAGAGTTGTTTTTCTCTTGTTCTTCGATGAACTTCCAAACTTGACATACTTTTACGAGGTCTTCAATAACTTCGGATTCTTAAAGTATTCAGGACAATCCATTCCTTAGAGCAATTTTTTGAACATTCCATGCTCTGGAAATCGCATCATTTGGTCTAAATGCTTTGTCATTTTCTAAACTACTTTTGGTGTTTGAACGAAAAACTTTTTCACGTGAGAGTTGTTTCTATCTTGGTTCTTGGACGAACTTTCGAACTTGGCAAACTTTTACGAGTTCTTTTATAACTTCAGTTCCATAAAGTATTCATGACGATCCATTCCTTCGAGCAATTTTCCGAACATTTCATGCTTGGGAAATCGCATCATTTTTTCTAAACTATTTGTCATTTGGTAAACAACTTTTGGTCTTTGAATGAAAAACTCATTTACATGAGAATTGTTCCTCTCTTGGATATTGGATGAACTTCTAAACTTGACAAACATTGACGAGTTCTTCTATAACTTCGGTTCTTTAAAGTATTCATGACGATCCATTCCTTCGAGCAATTTTCTGAACATTCCATGCTTGGGAAATCACATCATTTTGTCTAAATAGCTTGTCATTTGGTATACAACTTTTGGTCATCGAATTAAAAACTTATTTACGTGAGAATTTATTATCTCTTGGATCATGGACAAACTTCCGAACTTCACAAACTTTTACCAGTTGTTCTATAACTTTGGTTCATTAAAGTATTCATGACAATCCATTCCTTCGAGTAATTTTTCGAACATTCCATGCTCGGGAAATCGCATAATTTAGTCTAAATAGTTTGTCATTTTGTAAACAACTTTTGGTCTATAAATTAAAATGTTATTTACGTGAGAGTTTTTTCTCCCTTTGTTCTTGGACGAGCTTCCGAAGTTGACGAAGTTTTACGACTTCTTTTAAAACTGCAGTTCCTTAAAGTATTCATGACGATCAATTCCATCGAGCAATTTTCCGAACATTCCAAGCACGGGGAATCGCATCATTATGTGTAAATAGTTTGTCATTTTCTAAACAACTTTTGGTCTTTGAGTTAAAAACCTATTTATGTGAGAGTTGTTTCTCTCTTGGTTCTTAGACGAACTTCCAAACTTGACATACTTTTACGAGTTCTTCTATAACTTCGATTTCTTAAAGTATTCAAGACAATCCAACCCTTAGAGCAATTTTTTGAACATTCCATGCTCGGGAAATCGCATCATTTGGTCTAAATACTTTGTCATTTTCTAAACAACTTTTGGTCTTCGAGTGAAAAACTTATTTACGTGAGAGTTGTTTATCTCTTGGTTCTTGGACCAACTTCTGAACTTGGAAAACTTTTACCTGTTCATCTATAACTTTCGTTCCTTAAAGTATTCATGACAATCCATTCCTTCAAGCAATTTTTCGAACATTCCGTGCTCGGGAAATCGCATCGTTTGGTCTAAATAGCTTGTCATTTTGTAAACAAAATTTGGTCTCTAAATTAAAATCTTATTTACGTGAGAACTGTTTCTCTCTTTGTTCTTGGACGAACTTCCGAACTTGATGAAGTTTTGCAAGTTCTTTTAAAAATTCAGTTCCTTAAAGTATTCATGACGATCCATTCCTTCGAGCAATTTTCCGAACATTCCATGCACTGGAAATCGCAACATTTTGTCTAAATAGTTTGTCATTTTCTAAGCAACTTCTTATCTTTGAATTAAAAACCTATTTACGTGAGAGTTGTTTTTCTCTTGTTCTTCGATGAACTTCCAAACTTGACATACTTTTACGAGGTCTTCAATAACTTCGGATTCTTAAAGTATTCAGGACAATCCATTCCTTAGAGCAATTTTTTGAACATTCCATGCTCTGGAAATCGCATCATTTGGTCTAAATGCTTTGTCATTTTCTAAACTACTTTTGGTGTTTGAACGAAAAACTTTTTCACGTGAGAGTTGTTTCTATCTTGGTTCTTGGACGAACTTTCGAACTTGGCAAACTTTTACGAGTTCTTTTATAACTTCAGTTCCATAAAGTATTCATGACGATCCATTCCTTCGAGCAATTTTTCGAACATTTCATGCTTGGGAAATCGCATCATTTTTTCTAAACTATTTGTCATTTGGTAAACAACTTTTGGTCTTTGAATGAAAAACTCATTTACATGAGAATTGTTCCTCTCTTGGATATTGGATGAACTTCTAAACTTGACAAACATTGACGAGTTCTTCTATAACTTCGGTTCTTTAAAGTATTCATGACGATCCATTCCTTCGAGCAATTTTCTGAACATTCCATGCTTGGGAAATCACATCATTTTGTCTAAATAGCTTGTCATTTGGTATACAACTTTTGGTCATCGAATTAAAAACTTATTTACGTGAGAATTTATTATCTCTTGGATCATGGACAAACTTCCGAACTTCACAAACTTTTACCAGTTGTTCTATAACTTTGGTTCATTAAAGTATTCATGACAATCCATTCCTTCGAGTAATTTTTCGAACATTCCATGCTCGGGAAATCGCATAATTTAGTCTAAATAGTTTGTCATTTTGTAAACAACTTTTGGTCTATAAATTAAAATGTTATTTACGTGAGAGTTTTTTCTCCCTTTGTTCTTGGACGAGCTTCCGAAGTTGACGAAGTTTTACGACTTCTTTTAAAACTGCAGTTCCTTAAAGTATTCATGACGATCAATTCCATCGAGCAATTTTCCGAACATTCCAAGCACGGGGAATCGCATCATTATGTGTAAATAGTTTGTCATTTTCTAAACAACTTTTGGTCTTTGAGTTAAAAACCTATTTATGTGAGAGTTGTTTCTCTCTTGGTTCTTAGACGAACTTCCAAACTTGACATACTTTTACGAGTTCTTCTATAACTTCGATTTCTTAAAGTATTCAAGACAATCCAACCCTTAGAGCAATTTTTTGAACATTCCATGCTCGGGAAATCGCATCATTTGGTCTAAATACTTTGTCATTTTCTAAACAACTTTTGGTCTTCGAGTGAAAAACTTATTTACGTGAGAGTTGTTTATCTCTTGGTTCTTGGACCAACTTCTGAACTTGGAAAACTTTTACCTGTTCATCTATAACTTTCGTTCCTTAAAGTATTCATGACAATCCATTCCTTCAAGCAATTTTTCGAACATTCCGTGCTCGGGAAATCGCATCGTTTGGTCTAAATAGCTTGTCATTTTGTAAACAAAATTTGGTCTCTAAATTAAAATCTTATTTACGTGAGAACTGTTTCTCTCTTTGTTCTTGGACGAACTTCCGAACTTGATGAAGTTTTGCAAGTTCTTTTAAAAATTCAGTTCCTTAAAGTATTCATGACGATCCATTCCTTCGAGCAATTTTCCGAACATTCCATGCACTGGAAATCGCAACATTTTGTCTAAATAGTTTGTCATTTTCTAAGCAACTTCTTATCTTTGAATTAAAAACCTATTTACGTGAGAGTTGTTTTTCTCTTGTTCTTCGATGAACTTCCAAACTTGACATACTTTTACGAGGTCTTCAATAACTTCGGATTCTTAAAGTATTCAGGACAATCCATTCCTTAGAGCAATTTTTTGAACATTCCATGCTCTGGAAATCGCATCATTTGGTCTAAATGCTTTGTCATTTTCTAAACTACTTTTGGTGTTTGAACGAAAAACTTTTTCACGTGAGAGTTGTTTCTATCTTGGTTCTTGGACGAACTTTCGAACTTGGCAAACTTTTACGAGTTCTTTTATAACTTCAGTTCCATAAAGTATTCATGACGATCCATTCCTTCGAGCAATTTTCCGAACATTTCATGCTTGGGAAATCGCATCATTTTTTCTAAACTATTTGTCATTTGGTAAACAACTTTTGGTCTTTGAATGAAAAACTCATTTACATGAGAATTGTTCCTCTCTTGGATATTGGATGAACTTCTAAACTTGACAAACATTGACGAGTTCTTCTATAACTTCGGTTCTTTAAAGTATTCATGACGATCCATTCCTTCGAGCAATTTTCTGAACATTCCATGCTTGGGAAATCACATCATTTTGTCTAAATAGCTTGTCATTTGGTATACAACTTTTGGTCATGAATTAAAAACTTATTTACGTGAGAATTTATTATCTCTTGGATCATGGACAAACTTCCGAACTTCACAAACTTTTACCAGTTGTTCTATAACTTTGGTTCATTAAAGTATTCATGACAATCCATTCCTTCGAGTAATTTTTCGAACATTCCATGCTCGGGAAATCGCATAATTTAGTCTAAATAGTTTGTCATTTTGTAAACAACTTTTGGTCTATAAATTAAAATGTTATTTACGTGAGAGTTTTTTCTCCCTTTGTTCTTGGACGAGCTTCCGAAGTTGACGAAGTTTTACGACTTCTTTTAAAACTGCAGTTCCTTAAAGTATTCATGACGATCAATTCCATCGAGCAATTTTCCGAACATTCCAAGCACGGGGAATCGCATCATTATGTGTAAATAGTTTGTCATTTTCTAAACAACTTTTGGTCTTTGAGTTAAAAACCTATTTATGTGAGAGTTGTTTCTCTCTTGGTTCTTAGACGAACTTCCAAACTTGACATACTTTTACGAGTTCTTCTATAACTTCGATTTCTTAAAGTATTCAAGACAATCCAACCCTTAGAGCAATTTTTTGAACATTCCATGCTCGGGAAATCGCATCATTTGGTCTAAATACTTTGTCATTTTCTAAACAACTTTTGGTCTTCGAGTGAAAAACTTATTTACGTGAGAGTTGTTTATCTCTTGGTTCTTGGACCAACTTCTGAACTTGGAAAACTTTTACCTGTTCATCTATAACTTTCGTTCCTTAAAGTATTCATGACAATCCATTCCTTCAAGCAATTTTTCGAACATTCCGTGCTCGGGAAATCGCATCGTTTGGTCTAAATAGCTTGTCATTTTGTAAACAAAATTTGGTCTCTAAATTAAAATCTTATTTACGTGAGAACTGTTTCTCTCTTTGTTCTTGGACGAACTTCCGAACTTGATGAAGTTTTGCAAGTTCTTTTAAAAATTCAGTTCCTTAAAGTATTCATGACGATCCATTCCTTCGAGCAATTTTCCGAACATTCCATGCACTGGAAATCGCAACATTTTGTCTAAATAGTTTGTCATTTTCTAAGCAACTTCTTATCTTTGAATTAAAAACCTATTTACGTGAGAGTTGTTTTTCTCTTGTTCTTCGATGAACTTCCAAACTTGACATACTTTTACGAGGTCTTCAATAACTTCGGTTCTTAAAGTATTCAGGACAATCCATTCCTTAGAGCAATTTTTTGAACATTCCATGCTCTGGAAATCGCATCATTTGGTCTAAATGCTTTGTCATTTTCTAAACTACTTTTGGTGTTTGAACGAAAAACTTTTTCACGTGAGAGTTGTTTCTATCTTGGTTCTTGGACGAACTTTCGAACTTGGCAAACTTTTACGAGTTCTTTTATAACTTCAGTTCCATAAAGTATTCATGACGATCCATTCCTTCGAGCAATTTTCCGAACATTTCATGCTTGGGAAATCGCATCATTTTTTCTAAACTATTTGTCATTTGGTAAACAACTTTTGGTCTTTGAATGAAAAACTCATTTACATGAGAATTGTTCCTCTCTTGGATATTGGATGAACTTCTAAACTTGACAAACATTGACGAGTTCTTCTATAACTTCGGTTCTTTAAAGTATTCATGACGATCCATTCCTTCGAGCAATTTTCTGAACATTCCATGCTTGGGAAATCACATCATTTTGTCTAAATAGCTTGTCATTTGGTATACAACTTTTGGTCATCGAATTAAAAACTTATTTACGTGAGAATTTATTATCTCTTGGATCATGGACAAACTTCCGAACTTCACAAACTTTTACCAGTTGTTCTATAACTTTGGTTCATTAAAGTATTCATGACAATCCATTCCTTCGAGTAATTTTTCGAACATTCCATGCTCGGGAAATCGCATAATTTAGTCTAAATAGTTTGTCATTTTGTAAACAACTTTTGGTCTATAAATTAAAATGTTATTTACGTGAGAGTTTTTTCTCCCTTTGTTCTTGGACGAACTTCCGAAGTTGACGAAGTTTTACGACTTCTTTTAAAACTGCAGTTCCTTAAAGTATTCATGACGATCCATTCCTTCGAGCAATTTTCCGAACATTCCAAGCACTGGGAATCGCATCATTATGTCTAAATAGTTTGTCATTTTCTAAGCAACTTTTGGTCTTTGAATTAAAAACCTATTTACGTGAGAGTTGTTTCTCTCTTGTTCTTCGATGAACTTCCAAACTTGACATACTTTTACGAGGTCTTCAATAACTTCGGATTTCTTAAAGTATTCAGGACAATCCATTCCTTAGAGCAATTTTTTGAACATTCCATGCTCTGGAAATCGCATCATTTGGTCTAAATGCTTTGTCATTTTCTAAACTACTTTTGGTCTTGAACGAAAAACTTTTTCACGTGAGAGTTGTTTCTATCTTGGTTCTTGGACGAACTTTCGAACTTGGCAAACTTTTACGAGTTCATTTATAACTTCAGTTCCATAAAGTATTCATGACGATCCATTCCTTCGAGCAATTTTTCGAACATTTCATGCTTGGGAAATCGCATCATTTTTTCTAAATATTTGTCATTTGGTAAACAACTTTTGGTCTTTGAATGAAAAACTCATTTACATGAGAATTGTTCCTCTCTTGGATATTGGATGAACTTCTAAACTTGACAAACATTGACGAGTTCTTCTATAACTTCGGTTCTTTAAAGTATTCATGACGATCCATTCCTTCGAGCAATTTTCTGAACATTCCATGCTTGGGAAATCACATCATTTTGTCTAAATAGTTTGTCATTTGGTATACAACTTTTGGTCTTTGAATTAAAAACTTATTTACGTGAGAATTTATTATCTCTTGGATCATGGACAAACTTCCGAACTTCACAAACTTTTACCAGTTGTTCTATAACTTTGGTTCATTAAAGTATTCATGACAATCCATTCCTTCGAGTAATTTTTTGAACATTCCATGCTCGGGAAATCGCATAATTTAGTCTAAATAGTTTGTCATTTTGTAAACAACTTTTGGTCTATAAATTAAAATGTTATTTACGTGAGAGTTTTTTCTCCCTTGTTCTTGGACGAGCTTTCGAAGTTGACGAAGTTTTACGACTTCTTTTAAAACTGCAGTTCCTTAAAGTATTCATGACGATCCATTCCATCGAGCAATTTTCCGAACATTCCAAGCACGGGGAATCGCATCATTATGTCTAAATAGTTTGTCATTTTCTAAACAACTTTTGGTCTTTGAGTTAAAAACCTATTTATGTGAGAGTTGTTTCTCTCTTGGTTCTTAGACGAACTTCCAAACTTGACATACTTTTACGAGTTCTTCTATAACTTCGATTTCTTAAAGTATTCAAGACAATCCAACCCTTAGAGCAATTTTTTGAACATTCCATGCTCGGGAAATCGCATCATTTGGTCTAAATACTTTGTCATTTTCTAAACAACTTTTGGTCTTCGAGTGAAAAACTTATTTACGTGAGAGTTGTTTATCTCTTGGTTCTTGGACCAACTTCTGAACTTGGAAAACTTTTACCTGTTCATCTATAACTTTCGTTCCTTAAAGTATTCATGACAATCCATTCCTTCAAGCAATTTTTCGAACATTCCGTGCTCGGGAAATCGCATCGTTTGGTCTAAATAGCTTGTCATTTTGTAAACAAAATTTGGTCTCTAAATTAAAATCTTATTTACGTGAGAACTGTTTCTCTCTTTGTTCTTGGACGAACTTCCGAACTTGATGAAGTTTTGCAAGTTCTTTTAAAAATTCAGTTCCTTAAAGTATTCATGACGATCCATTCCTTCGAGCAATTTTCCGAACATTCCATGCACTGGAAATCGCAACATTTTGTCTAAATAGTTTGTCATTTTCTAAGCAACTTCTTATCTTTGAATTAAAAACCTATTTACGTGAGAGTTGTTTTTCTCTTGTTCTTCGATGAACTTCCAAACTTGACATACTTTTACGAGGTCTTCAATAACTTCGGATTCTTAAAGTATTCAGGACAATCCATTCCTTAGAGCAATTTTTTGAACATTCCATGCTCTGGAAATCGCATCATTTGGTCTAAATGCTTTGTCATTTTCTAAACTACTTTTGGTGTTTGAACGAAAAACTTTTTCACGTGAGAGTTGTTTCTATCTTGGTTCTTGGACGAACTTTCGAACTTGGCAAACTTTTACGAGTTCTTTTATAACTTCAGTTCCATAAAGTATTCATGACGATCCATTCCTTCGAGCAATTTTCGAACATTTCATGCTTGGGAAATCGCATCATTTTTTCTAAACTATTTGTCATTTGGTAAACAACTTTTGGTCTTTGAATGAAAAACTCATTTACATGAGAATTGTTCCTCTCTTGGATATTGGATGAACTTCTAAACTTGACAAACATTGACGAGTTCTTCTATAACTTCGGTTCTTTAAAGTATTCATGACGATCCATTCCTTCGAGCAATTTTCTGAACATTCCATGCTTGGGAAATCACATCATTTTGTCTAAATAGCTTGTCATTTGGTATACAACTTTTGGTCATTGAATTAAAAACTTATTTACGTGAGAATTTATTATCTCTTGGATCATGGACAAACTTCCGAACTTCACAAACTTTTACCAGTTGTTCTATAACTTTGGTTCATTAAAGTATTCATGACAATCCATTCCTTCGAGTAATTTTTGAACATTCCATGCTCGGGAAATCGCATAATTTAGTCTAAATAGTTTGTCATTTTGTAAACAACTTTTGGTCTATAAATTAAAATGTTATTTACGTGAGAGTTTTTTCTCCCTTTGTTCTTGGACGAGCTTCCGAAGTTGACGAAGTTTTACGACTTCTTTTAAAACTGCAGTTCCTTAAAGTATTCATGACGATCAATTCCATCGAGCAATTTTCCGAACATTCCAAGCACGGGAAATCGCATCATTATGTGTAAATAGTTTGTCATTTTCTAAACAACTTTTGGTCTTTGAGTTAAAAACCTATTTATGTGAGAGTTGTTTCTCTCTTGGTTCTTAGACGAACTTCCAAACTTGACATACTTTTACGAGTTCTTCTATAACTTCGATTTCTTAAAGTATTCAAGACAATCCAACCCTTAGAGCAATTTTTTGAACATTCCATGCTCGGGAAATCGCATCATTTGGTCTAAATACTTTGTCATTTTCTAAACAACTTTTGGTCTTCGAGTGAAAAACTTATTTACGTGAGAGTTGTTTATCTCTTGGTTCTTGGACCAACTTCTGAACTTGGAAAACTTTTACCTGTTCATCTATAACTTTCGTTCCTTAAAGTATTCATGACAATCCATTCCTTCAAGCAATTTTTCGAACATTCCGTGCTCGGGAAATCGCATCGTTTGGTCTAAATAGCTTGTCATTTTGTAAACAAATTTGGTCTCTAAATTAAAATCTTATTTACGTGAGAACTGTTTCTCTCTTTGTTCTTGGACGAACTTCCGAACTTGATGAAGTTTTGCAAGTTCTTTTAAAAATTCAGTTCCTTAAAGTATTCATGACGATCCATTCCTTCGAGCAATTTTCCGAACATTCCATGCACTGGAAATCGCAACATTTTGTCTAAATAGTTTGTCATTTTCTAAGCAACTTCTTATCTTTGAATTAAAAACCTATTTACGTGAGAGTTGTTTTTCTCTTGTTCTTCGATGAACTTCCAAACTTGACATACTTTTACGAGGTCTTCAATAACTTCGGATTCTTAAAGTATTCAGGACAATCCATTCCTTAGAGCAATTTTTTGAACATTCCATGCTCTGGAAATCGCATCATTTGGTCTAAATGCTTTGTCATTTTCTAAACTACTTTTGGTGTTTGAACGAAAAACTTTTTCACGTGAGAGTTGTTTCTCTCTTGGTTCTTGGACGAACTTTCGAACTTGGCAAACTTTTACGAGTTTTTTATAACTTCAGTTCCATAAAGTATTCATGACGATCCATTCCTTCGAGCAGTTTTCGAAACATTTCATGCTTGGGAAATCGCATCATTTTTTCTAAATGGTTTGTCATTTGGTAAACAACTTTTGGTCTTTGAATGAAAAACTCATTTACATGAGAATTGTTCCTCTCTTGGTTCTTGGATGAACTTCCAAACTTGACAAACTTTGACGAGTTCTTCTATAACTTCAGATCCATAAAGTATTCATGACGATCCATTCCTTCGAGCAATTTTCTGAACATTCCATGCTTGGGAAATCGCATCATTTTTTCTAAATAGTTTGTCATTTGGTATACAACTTTTGGTCATCGAATTAAAAACTTATTTACGTGAGAATTTTTCTCTCTTGGAGCTTGGATGAACTTCCGAACTTGACAAACTTTTACGAGTTTTCTATAACTTTGGTTCATAAAGTATTCATGACAATCCATTCCTTCGATCAATTTTTGAAACATTTCATGCTCGGGAAATCGCAACATTTAGTCTAAATAGTTTGTCATTTTGTAAACAACTTTTGGTCTTTGAATTAAAAACTTATTTACGTGAGAATTTTTTCTCTCTTGGTTCTTGGATGAACTTCCGAACTTTACAAACTTTTACGAGTTCTTCTAAAACTTTGGTTCCTTAAAGTAATCAAGACAATCCATTTCTTCGAGCAATTTTTTAACATTACATGCTCGGGAAATCACATCATTAGTCTTAATAGTTTGTCATTTTCTAAACAACTTTGTGTCTTTGAGTTAAAAACTTATGCACATGAGGGTTGTTTCTGTCTTGGTTCTTGGACAAACTTTCTAACTTGGCAAACTTTTACGAGTTCTTTTATAAATGAATGCGGAAGAGGATCGTAAAGTTTTCAAGATCTACCCAACTCTAGACAAATGTAATTAGAGCAATAGATTAATTGAACAATAATTAAACGAAATTAAAACATGAATAGTTGGTAAATCCGCGAATGAAATTAGGGTCTAAAAACCTCCTTGACCTCAAGAAAATTTCTGGAAAATAAAAAACAACTTCGTTGAAGTGATTAAAAAGTAAAAAGCAAACTTAGGCAAGAATGATTGAAACAAGAAAAGATTGGATCTTATTTTTTATGTGTTTCTTGATGATCAAGGTAGGAGAACGTCCCTCTGAAGCTTGGAAAACTAAATCAGTAACCTAAACAGTAAGAAATAAACTAGATCAAACAAGAACGATAGATTTACAAAATAGAAGATAACGTCCTAAAAGCCTTGGAAACAATAAGAATCCACAACTCCCTGCAAAGCTCTAATTTCCCCTTCAAGAAAGACATCTTGGCAAGAAAAAGCTTGAAGATGATTCCCAAACCTGAAAGATTGTTAAAACAACTTCTAAAAAAGACTCAAGAGCAATTTTGAAGAAAAACTCAAAGAGAATTATTATTAACTCAAAATATCAAAATCAAGTGTTTTTTCAAGGGGGAACGACCATGCTACTTATGGGCCCCCAAAATAAGCTTTCCTAACCCTAATAGAATTCTAACCATGACAGCTAATCAAATAAAATAAAAAACAAAATAAATTTAAGTGTGGATATGAGGAATTTCAGCCAAAGGGCTTTGAATGGGCTCCTTAGGCTCAATTCTTATATGATGACCCACTTATTAAAATAAAAATTGGACCTAAATTTAAATACTTTCCAATTCAGGCCACTTTAATAATTTGGCCTGATATTCAATTAAATTAGTTTCTAAACTTCAAGATGAACTTGTAGTTTAATGGGCCTTTTTGCAAGAACTTGGTCTTGTGATCCATTTTCTCTCGAAATTGGCTCGTTCAAGGTTATACAAGAAATCCAATGTGCCTTGGCTGCAAGATTCGGTTTCTTTTTCCATGAATTGAAATCTTGATTTTCTTGATTCTTGAAATTGTTTAAAACAACATAATTGAACCAAGATTCGGTTTCTTGATTTTCTTGAAAACAAGAAAGTGAATCTTGATTTTCTTTTTCAATCATGTGCGCATCTAGGGCTTGGTAAAGAAGTCTTGGATGGTCCTGTTCAATTTTGCTCGAATTTGCTTGGCTTTTGACCTCGTTATTGGTCCTTGAGGAAGATTGAGCCCATCATGTTCATACGCTAGATTTTGGGCCTTGCGATTCGTATCATTCCCCTCTTCCTCAAAAAGAGTCATCCTCGAATCTGAAACATCAAAGGGAGACAAGTCAACAATATTAAAAGTAGAACTTATATTGTACTCATTGGGTAGATCTATTTGATAGGCATTGTCATTGATCCGTTTTAGCACTTGGAAAGGTCCGTCGCCCCTAGGGTCCAATTTAATCCTCCTTTTACTCAGAAATCGCTCTTTGTGCATATGGACCCAAACTTTTACTCGGAAATCGCTCTTTGCGCATAAGGACCCAAACCCAATCACCGGGTTCAAGGATAACTTGTTTGCGCCCCTTGTTAGCTCTGTTGGAATTCATGTCATTTGTTTTGGCAATCCACTGTTTTGCCTTTTCATGCATTGACTTAACCAATTCAACTTTCTTCGCACCATCCAAACAAGAAATATTTTCTATAGGCAATGGTACAAGATCAAGTACAATTTGTGGGTTAAAACCATAAACAAGTTCAAATGGTGAATATCCAGTTGTAGAGGGAATAGATCGATTATATGCAAATTCAACAAATGGTAAACATTCTTCCCAATTCTTAAGGTTCTTACCCACAACAGCTCGTAGCAAAGTGCCTAAAACTAGATTTACTACTTCTGTTTTTCCATCAGCTTGGGGGTGACATGTAGTGGAATATAATAATTTAGTACCAAGCTTACCCCACAATACCTTCCAAAAGTGGCTGAGGAATTTTACGTCTCTGTCAGAGACAATTGTGCAAGGTATCCCATGTAGTCACACCACCTCTCTAAAGAATAAGTCCGCCACATGTGTAGCATCATCTGTTTTGTGACAAGGAATAAAGTGTGCCATTTTTGAGAATCTGTCAATAACAACAAATATACTATCTCGACCTTTTTTAGTTCGAGGCAAACCAAGAATGAAATCCATGGATAAATCTACCCATGATGAAGAAGGAATCAGCAAAGGAGTATAGAGTCTATGAGGCATTACCTTAGATTTTGCTTGTTTACAAGCAATGCATTTAGAACATACCTTGTCAACATCCTTCTTCATGTGCGGCCAATAAAAGTGTTCTTGTAGAACATCTAGCATTTTGGCGACACCAACGTGTCCAATTAAGCCTCCACCATGGGCCTCACGAATTAGTAACTCCTTCATGGAGCAATGTGGCACACATAACCAGTTTAGGCGAAAAAGAAATCCATCTACAAGATAATATTTGTCAAGGGCACTATTCCCACAATTAGCAAAGATATTTGAAAAATCAGCATCATTTGCGTACAAATCTTTTATATGCTCAAATCCTAAGATTTTAGAATGTAATGTAGTTATCAAAGAATATCTACGAGATATGGCATCAGCAACTACATTCTCTTTGCTTGTTTTGTACTTAATTACATATGGGAATGTTTCAATAAATTTCACCCATCTTGCATGTCTTTTGCTCAACTTACCTTGTCCCTTTAGCCATTTGAGGGGCTCATGATCCATATGTATAACGAACTCATTGGGCAGCAAGTAATGTTGCCACACTTGGAGAGCTTGCACCAATGCCAATAACTCTTTATCATACGTTGAGTAGTTCAGTTGCGCCCTATTTAGTTTTTCACTGAAATATGCTATTGGCCTTTTATCTTGCATCAAGACGGCACCAATTCCAATACCTGAAGCATCACATTCAAGTTCAAAAGTATTAGAGAAATCAGGTAATTTAAGAACTGGAGTAGAACATAACTTATTCTTTTAAGGCTTGAAACGCCTTTTCTTGAGCTTCACCCCACTTGAAGCCCATTGATTTTTTAATAACCTCAGTTAATGGGGTAGCAATAGTGGAGAAATCCTTCAAAAAACATCTATAAAAACTTGCTAAACCATGGAAAGTCTCACCTCGGTAATCGATTTAGGAGTGGGCCACTCCCTTATTGCCTTTACTTTGTCCTCATCGACATGAATACCTTGAGCACTTACTATAAACCCTAAAAAGATTAGTTTATCACAACAAAAAGTGCATTTATCAAGGTTGGCAAATAGTTGTTCAGCTCGCAAAATGTCCAAAATAGATTTAACATGGAAAACATGATCATCCAAAGAAGTTGAGTAAATTAGAATATCATCAAAATATACCACCACAAATTTACCCAAATAAGGTCTTAAAACATGATTTGTTAACCTCATGAACGTACTAGGTGCATTAGTTAGACCAAAAGGCATAACAAGCCATTCATACAATCCAAACTCAGTTTTAAAGGCTGTTTTCCATTCATCTCCTTCCCTCATGCGAATTTGATGGTAACCACTTTTTAAGTCAATTTTTGTGAAAATCGTTGATCCATGTAATTCGTCAAGCATGTCATCAAGTCTAGGGATTGGATGTTTATACTTTACCGTAATTTTGTTGATGGGATGACAATCAACATGCATTCGAAATGAACCATCTTTCTTAGGCACCAACAAGACAGGAACGGCACAAGGACTTAAACTCTCTCTAATGTACCCTTTGGCTAATAGTTCCTCAACTTGCCTTTGCAACTCCTTTGTCTCCTAGGGATTACTTCAATAAGCTGGTCGATTTGGAATGGATGCTCCGAGTACTAAATCAATTTGGTGCTCAATTCCTCGTAAAGGTGGTAAACCTTTAGGTGCCTCATTGAAAATATCCGCATAATCTTGCAAAAGAGAATTAAACACACTAGGCAAAGTTTTGTCAAGGTCAGCTAAAGATAAATAATTTTGCCTAAACCTCACAAGGATACAAGGCTGTTTGTTTAGCAGGGCTCTCCGCACATCTTTTACACTTGCAAATAAACTTTGCACTCTATTTTTACCACTAGAGGATTAACTCACCATTGGGCCGTTTGAATTTTGACTTTTAATACTAATGACCTCTTTTCTCTCAGTCTTTTTTGTTTTCCTTTCCCCTTAACCTACTCACAGAATTTCATCATTTTTATTTGATCTTTATACACATCGTTGGGATTCAAAGGAGCTAGAGTAAATTTCTTCCCTTTAAAGATAAGGGAATATCAATTTTGTTTGCCATGGTGTATGACATCACGATCATATTGCCATGGTCTTCCAAGCAGTAAATGCGCGGCATGCATGGGGACAACATCGCACCATACCTCATCCTCATAATTACCAAGTTTAAATGTAATTAATGACTGCTTTGTAACCCGCACTTTTGAACATTCATTAAGCCATTGAAGGTGGTATGGCTTACGGTGTTTTGGGCAATGTAACTTTAAAGAGTCCACAAGATAGCTACTAAAAACATTAGCACAACTCCCACTATCCACAATAAGCGAAATTAGTGTACCTTTAATGAAACACTGAGAATGGAAGATATTAGTCCTTTGACTGTCAAGATCATCTTTCATTTGGATGTTGAGAGTGCGATGCACTACTAGGCAATGGGATTCAAAAAAATCATCCTCTTCATTTGGTGGTTCGACGATCTCCTCATTCAAATCACTAGTATGGACAATATTCTCCATAAAGTCTGTCATATCTGGATTGTCTGAATCAGAAGTATATTCACCATTTTCTTTGATAAGGAGAAGTCTTGTGTTAGGCAACCTCTACCATAGTGTCCTCACCCTTTACATTTGAAACACTCTATCTCACGAGTTTTTCTCGTGTTTGAACCACTAGAACTGGGTTGCTTAGAAGGTACTTGCGTCTTCATAGGAGCCCCACTCTTCCAATCTGATTTCTTATTATCACCACTTGAAGAAGACTTATTAGTAGTAAAAGGTGGTTTCGAATACCTAAAGTCAGAATTGGGAATGTTACCTTTGTAATACTGTGAAGTAGAGAATGAACGAGGACCTTGTTCCCTCAATTGTTGTTCAATCTCAATGGCTTTGTGTACTGCCTCCTCGAGATCTATATAAGTTTGTAACCGCAAAGTGTTGGCTATGGGTTTGCTCAAACCATCAATAACACTTACCATAGTGGTCTCATCATTCTCTTCCATATTTGCTCATTGAAGGAGCATCTCCATCGCCTTGAAGTACTTATCAACTGATCTACTTCCTTGAACAAGTCGTCGAAGTTTTGTTTTGACCTCCCTATAATAACGTGTAGGAATAAAGCGTTTTCAATTCATCCCATGTGGAAATTTCTCTCTTTCATTGGAAACTTATACCAAGTTGAGTCCACCAACTCAATGCATAGCCTGAAAACTCAAGGGTCGTCAATGCAACTTTCTCATCTTCTAGGCATTTATAGTAACGAAACATAAGCTTTATTTTTGATTCCCACTCACAGTATGCTTCGAGATCATTCTTTCCATGAATTTGAGGAATTATGAACTTCAGCTTTGCCAACGAAGGCTGTCCACGATTATTGGGAACCAAAGGATCTTCATCCACACGAGGTACATGTCTAGCTTGATGTCTATGAGCACGAGGTTGTTCAAACCCATCATCATCATTATGAGTCCTTTGCTCAGTTCGTAACTGATTTAAGGTATTGTTCAACTGATTGAACATGGTTTCAAACTTATCAGTGATGGCATGGAGATCTAACTTTGTTGCGACAACAGCAAGATTTTCAATGTTAACTAGCGGTTTGTCACTCTAGTCATCACTCTCTTTCCTACTATGAGACATTGTGACAAATCTGGGAAAAAAAACACAGCACTCGAAAAAAGAAAAATTAAACAAACCTCATCGTTATGCACTCAAAAAGAAAAATTAAATTCTCAATGAGGTAAGAATCAATCTTATGAGTCCTTTAGAAGTATTTATGTCAATCAATCAGGATGTATTAGAATCAAACTAACAAAGTAATCCTAATGGTACTATGAGTCCAAAATCAGCTAGACACCAAAGAATTGTGTTTCACTGAGAAAGGAAGGTGCAACGTTCGTTAACCTACTAAGACAAGAAATAAAAAAGTGTTAGAATGTGCAAATAAACAATAAAAAGCAAAAACAAATGAAAACCTAAACTAAGAATCAATAAAATTCCAGAAACTCGAAAACCCAAACACTGTGAAGCAACTTGACAAACTTCGTTCGAGGTGTTCCCAATGTCCAAAAACTACAAAATTTAAATTTGAGCCTCTACAAATAATATTCTTTTGATCTGGAAATTTTCGGCAATTCAACCCACGGAATATTTTTTTTATTTTTTTCTTTTTCTCATATTTTTCTTTTTTCTTTACTTTTTTGATCACTTTTTTTGTGGGAAATATTTTTTTATACTGTAATATGGTGCAAAGAATCAGTATATAAAATTTCAGATAAATTGAAAAACGTTTACCCACTCAAAATTATTTTTTTTCGAAAATTTACTAGGTAAAAATTGCTAATTGGCTATTAGTAATGGAAATCAGTGTAGAAAGCAACGAAGAACACACAAAACACCCAAATCTGATACCAAATGATATGAAATGAATGTGGAAGAGGATCGTAAAGTTGTCAAGTCGCAGATCTACCTTAAAGCTCTAGACAAAAGTAATATGAAACGAAAACAAAGAAAGACAGATTAATTGACAAGAAGAATAATCAAACGAAATTAAAACGAAAGAAAGATCAATGGCTGGTAATGGATCCAATAGAGAATAAAATTAGGGTTTCTTGGATGAAAGAAACCATCCTTGGACCTCAAGAAAACGTCCCAACCAGATATGGAAAATAAAAATACAAACAGATTCGTTAGAAGTGATTTAAAAGATAAAAGCAAACTGTTTAGACAAGAATGATTGAAACAGAAAGAAAAGATCGGATCTCCTAATTCTTGATGTGTTTCTTGATGTATCAAGGTAGGAGAACGTCCCTCTTGAAGCAATTTCAACCAAGAACGAAAATAAACTAAATCAGTAACCCTAAACAGCAAGAAATAAACTAGATCAAACTAGAACGATAGGTTAAAGATAGAAAAGAGAAGATAACGTCCTAAGAAACCTTGGAAACAATAAGAATCCACAACTCCCTTCAATGGCTCTAATTTCCCCTCCAAGAAAGAGATCTTGGCAAGAAAAAGCTTGAAGATGATTCCCACAGCCTGAAAGATTGTTAAAACAACTTCTAAAAAAGACTCAGGAGCAATTCTTGATGAAAAACTCGAAGAGAATTATTATTAACTCAAAATAATCAAAATCAAGTGTTTTTTCAAGGGGGGAACGACCATGCTACTTAATAGGCCCACAAAATAAGCTTTCCTAACCCTAATAGAATTCTAACCATGACAGCTAACAAATAAAATAAAAAAACAAAATAAATTTAAGTGTGGATATGGGGAATTTCGGCCAAAGGGCTTTGAATGGGCTCCTTGGGCTGAATTCTTGCATGATGATCCACTTATTAAAATAAAAATTGGACCTAAATTTAAATACTTTCCAATTTGGGCCACTTTAATAATTTGGCCTAATATTCAATTAAATTAGTTTCTAAACTTCAAGATGAACTTGTAGATATCTTAATGGGCCTTTTTGCAAGAACTTGGTCTTGTGATCCATTTGCTCTCGAAATTGGCTCGTTCAAGGTCGTACAAGAAATCCAATGTGCCTTAGCTACAAGATTTGGTTTCTTTTCCCAAGAATTGAAATCTTGATTTTCTTAATTCTTGAAATTATTTGAAACAACATAATTGGACCAAGATTCGGTTTCTTCATTTTTAAAAAACAAGAAAGTGAATCTTGATTTTCTTTTTCGATCATGTGGCATCTAGGGCCTTGGTAATGAAGTCTTGGATGGTATCGTTCAATTTTGCTCGAATTTGCTTGGCTTTTGACCTCGTTATTGGTCCCTGAGGAAGACTGAGCCCATCACGTTCATACGCTGGATTTTGGGCCTTGCGACTCGTATCATCTTTTGTAACTTCAATTCCTTAAAGTATTCAAGATGATCCATTCCTTCGATTAATTTTCAGAGATTACATGCTCGGGAAATCGCATCATTTGGTCTAAATGGTTTGTCATTTTGTAAACAACTTTTGGCCTTTGAATTAAAAACTTATTTAAGTTAGAATTGTTTCTCTCTTGGATCTTGGACGAACTTCCAAACTTGACATACTTTTACGAGTTCTTTTATAACATCATATCCATAAAGTATTAATGAAGATCCATTCCTTCGAGCAATTTTTTGAACATTCCATGCTTGGGAAATCGCATCATTTTTTCTAAATAGTTTTTCATTTGGAAAAAAACATTTGGTCTTTAAAATAAAAACTTATTTATGTGAGATTGTTTCTCTCTTAGAGCTTGGAAGAACTTCTGAACATGACAAACTTTTTCGAGTTCTTCTATAATTTTGGATCCATAAAGTATTCATGACGATCCATTCCTTCGATCAGTTTTCGAAACATTTCATGCTCGAGAAATCGCAACATTTGGTCTAAATGGTTTGCCATTTTGTAAACAACTTTTGGTCTTTGAATTAAAAACTTATTTACGTGAGAATTGTTTCTCTCTTGGTTGTTGGACGAACTTCCAAACTTCACAAACTTTTACGAGTTCTTCTATAACTTCGGTTCCTTAAAGTAATCAAGACAATCCATTTCTTCGAGCAATTTTTTTAACATTACATGCTGGGGAAATTGAATCATTTAGTTTTAATAGTTTGTCATTTTCTAAACAACTTTGTGTCTTTGAATTAAAAACTTATGTACGTGAGAGTTGTTTGTACTTGGACGAACTTCCTAGCTTGGCAAACTTTTACAAGTTCTTTTGTAACTTCAGTTTCTTAAAGTATTCAAGACGATCCATTCCTTCGATTAATTTTTAGAGCATTCCATGCTCGGGAAATCGCATCATTTGGTCTAAATGGTTTGTCATTTTGTAAACAACTTTTGGCCTTTGAATTAAAAATTTATTTAACTTAGAATTGTTTCTCTCTTGGATCTTGGATGAACTTTCAAACTTGGGAAACTTTTAAAAATTCTTTTAAAACTTCAATTCCTTAAAGTATTAATGACGATCCTTTCCTTCAAGCAATTTTTCGAACATTCCATGCTTGGGAAATCACTCAGTTTTTCTAAATAGTTTTTCGTTTGGTAAACAAGATTTGGTCTTTAAATTAAAAACTTATTTACGTGAGAATTGTTTCTCTCTTGGAGCTTAGACGAACTTCCGAACTTGACAAACTTTTATGAGTTCTTCTATAATTTCGGATCCATAAAGTATTCATGATGATCCATTCCTTCGATCAGTTTTCGAAACATTTCATGCTCGGGAAATCACAACATTTGGTCTAAATGATTTGTCATTTTGTAAACAACTTTTGGTCTTTGAATTAAATACTTATTTAAGTTAGAATTGTTTCTCTCTTGGATCTAGGACGAACTTTCAAACTTGGCAAACTTTTACAAATTCTTTTAAAACTTCAGTTCCTTAAAAGTATTCATGACGATCCTTTCCTTCGAGCAATTATTCGAACATTCCATGCTTGGGAAATCGCATCATTTTTTCTAAATAGTTTTTCATTTGGTAAACAAGATTTGGTCTTTGAATTAAAAACTTATTTATGTGAGAAATGTTTCTCTCTTGGAGCTTGGATGAACTTTCGAACTTGACAAACTTTTACGAGTTCTTCTATAACTTTGAATCCATAAAGTATTCATGATGATCCATTTTGATGTGAGCTTTCGAACTTTGAGGGTTCAAAAAATAGCTTGTTGGAAGAATCGTCTTGAAATGGTTCACAAGGTAGAAACCTTAATTCGAAGCACTTGAACTCTCTAAGGAACCGTAGCTATATTAAAACTACGACCCGCTTAAACTTGACCATATACTCGAATCTTGGTGTATCGAAGTTGCCACATCCCGAGATGGTAAACAGAGTGATAAGACAAATTTTGAACGCCGCAAACTTTGGAGAAAGTTTGATAAGTTCGAACAGTTCAACGAAGAACCAAGAGAGAAATATTCTCACAAATTATTTAAATTCAAGCAAAGTTTTTTTTTACAACATAGTGATTTAGGACGAAATTTTTAGGCCTGAATTGACCTTTGAAGTTCCTATATGACCCTTCAAATCCTGTCATTTAACTAACTTAAAAATAGACCATTAAATTTGATTTAACTCATCATAGCTAAACCAAGAGTCATGTCTCTTCACTTGTCTTTGAGTAGATGAGAGGTCATGTCTTTTCATAGACCATGGTTAGCTTAAAAGTCATCTTCTTTATGAAAGCTTAATGGTCCTTAAAGGTGTTGTTTGTAGTCCCTTCATCTTCCATAACCGGTTGTCTTTATTGCTTGTTATGCCATGAATTGGCCTTTAAGTGCTTGAAACCGATCAGATTTGAAGAGCCACTCTTGGTCCATTTGAATAGTCACAAGCTGATTCTTGAATGAATTTTGTGCATTTATTCACCTTCCAAATCCACCAAAAAGTCCTCTTCTTGTACCAGCAAATTAAGTGACCAAATGCAAACTTTTTCATGCCAAAACCGAACAGCCTTTGTATGTGAACGTCCCTAGATCTTCTTATCAGCGTTTGAATTAAAAACTTATTTAAGTTAGAATTGTTTCTCTCTTGGATCTTGGACGAACTTCCAAACTTGACATACTTTTACCAGTTCTTCTATAACTTCTATTTCTTAAAGTAATCAAGACAATCCACTTCTTCGAGCAATTTTTTTAACATTACATGCTAGGGGAATTGGATCATTTAATCTTAATAGTTTGTCATTTTCTAAACAACTTTTTGTCTTTGAATTAAAAACTTATTTACGTGAGAGTTGTTTCTCTCTTAGTTCTTGGATGAACTTCCTAGCTTGGCAAACTTCTATGAGTTCTTTTGTAACTTCAGTTCCTTAAAGTATTCAAGACGATCCATTCCTTTGATTAATTTCCAGAGCATTCCATGCTCGGGAAATCGCATCATTTGGTCTAAATGGTTTGTCATTTTGTAAACAACTCTCTTGGTTCTTGGATGAACTGCCGAACTTGACAAACTTTTACGAGTTCTTCTATAACTTCGGTTCCATAAAGTATTCAGGACAATCCATTCCTTCGAGCAATTTTTTGAACATTCCATGCTCGAGAAATCGCATCATTTATTCTAAATAGTTTATCATTTTCTAAAAAAATTTTGGTCTTTTAATCAAAAACTTATTTACGTGAGAGTTATTTCTCTTTTGGTTCTTTGACGAACTCCCAAACTTGACAAACTGTTACGAGTTCTTCTATAAGTTCAGTTCTTTAAAGTATTCAGGACAACCCATTCCTTCGAGCAATTTTTTGAACATTCCATGCTCGGGAAATCGCATCATTTAGTCTAAATAGTTTATCATTTTCTAAACAACTTTTGGTCTTTGAATTAAAAACTTATTTACGTGAGAGTTATTTCTCTTTTGGTTCTTTGATAAACTCCCGAACTTGACAAACTTTTACGAGTTCTTCTATAAGTTCGGTTCTTTAAAGTATTTAGGACAATCCATTCCTTCGAGCAATTTTTTGAGCATTCCATGCTTGGGAAATCGCATCATTTGGTCTAATAGTTTGTCATGTTCTAAACGACTTTTAGTCTTTGAATTAAAAACTTAATTATGTGAGAGTTATTTCTCTCTTGGTTCTTGGACAAACTGATGTGAGCATGGGAATGACCTTAGTTCCAAATGTGAAGGTTCCAATAATTGAAGATGTGTTGCACGAACCTATGGGACCAATTACGAAGGCGAGGGCTAGAAAGCTTAAGGAGTCACTCAATGTTCTCATACAAGCCATTTGGGCTGAATTGGAACAATCTAGATTTCAATTTGAATTAAACAAGGAGCATCAACTTTGCAATGTTTTATTCATTGTTTATTAAGCATTTAAGCTTATTTGCATAATGTTGTGTTTTTCTTTATTTAAGCTTCATAAATAAAGTTGTTTATTTATACTTCATTAAGTGTTTTTTTGTTAAATGCATCTTTGTTTAATAATCTGCATCATTAAGTGTTTTGTTTGTTAAATGCATCTTTGTTTAGTAATCTGCATTATTAACTGTTTTGTTTGTTAAATGCCTTGCATTAATGCATCAGCATCTTTAAAAATCTGCATTATGTGTTTTTATATTAAATAAGTCATGCATTAATCATCTCATTTGTTAAAGTAAGGTTTAAGTTGCATGTTTAATTAATTCATGTGCATGAGTGTTATTAAATGTGTTGTTTTTTTATAAGTGTTTTAAGTTATTGTTTAATGCTTAAATATCTATTTTTGCAAGTGACTTTTCCTATGACTAAAGACTCTTCAAGTTAGAAGATTTCAAAGCTTTTTAAAGAACATTATGGAGGTTGTTTAATGGACCAGGGGAGACTTTTCAAGTCTGAACGTTTTTGGAGTCTTTAACC
Source organism: Gossypioides kirkii (assembly GCA_005610355.1). Classification (NCBI taxonomy): domain Eukaryota; kingdom Viridiplantae; phylum Streptophyta; class Magnoliopsida; order Malvales; family Malvaceae; genus Gossypioides; species Gossypioides kirkii. The sequence continues at coordinate 37,687,292 of CP032247.1, read as the reverse complement.
TTCATCAAGATGCCATTTAAGAGGTTGTTACACAAGATAATACAAATCAGTTTCAAGGGAGCTGAAGAGATACACATTAAGGATACAGTAAGTCTTCATTAAGGAGAAATGTCATGCCTTTTCAGCTACATCAGATCCTAATGAAGAGACATGACTCATTGGCTTTCCTACAAGAGTTAAAAACGAAATTGCCATGCCTTTTCAACTACATCAGATCCTAATGAAGAGACATGACTCATTAGCTTCCCTACAAGAGTTAAAATGAAATTAGTGGTCGTATTAACTTTATTTAATGGCTGAATGTGAAAGGTCTCACATAGGCATTTGAATAGTCACAAAAGTGTCTATAAATAATTTGTAAACAGAACCTTGTTGAAATGAAGAATGAATATACAATTTGTGAGAAATTCTCTCTTGAGTTCTTTAGAACAAAACAAACTGAACTTATCAAGGCTTATTGCTTTGTGGCGTTCTTCTTTCTTTTCTTTTCGGTTCTTGTTTCTTTCATAAACAACGGGTCGGCGTCTGTTCAATTCTATTCTTGTTTTCGATTATTTGTCATATAGAAAGTGGATCACGTTCCAATAACGCTGATTCTTTTCTCGTACAAGTCGTTGATTCAAGATTCCTATCATATTTCTTTAGTTATCAAGTACTTGTTTAGAAACGATCGGGCAATCGAGTGACTTGTAATTCTAAACCGATTACGAGCTCATATCACAAACTCCCGAACTTGGCAAACTTTTACAAGTTTTTTTATAACTTCAGTTCCTTTAAGTATTCATAATAATCATTCATTCGAGCAATTTTTTGAATATTCCATGCTCGAGAAATCACATCATTTGGTCTAAATAGTTTTTCATTTTGTAAACAACTTTTGGTCCTTGAATTAAATACTTAATTATGCGAGAATTGTTTCTCTCTTTGTTCTTAGACGAACTTCCGAACTTGACGAACTTTTACGAGTTCTTTTAAAACTTCAATTCCTTAAATTATTCATGACGATCCATTCGTTCGAGCTATTTTTCGAACATTCCATGCTTGGGAAATCGCATCATTTTTTTCTAAATAGTTTGTCATTTTCTAAACAACTTTTGGTCTTTAAATTAAAAACTTATTTATGTGAGGGTTGTTTCTGTCTTGGATCTTGGACGAACTTCTGAACATGACAAACTTTTACAAGTTCTTCTATAACTTCGGTTCCTTATAGTATTCAGGACAATCCATTCCTTTGAGCAATTTTTTGAACATTCCATGCTTGGGAAATCGCATCATTTGGTCTAAATAGTTTGTAATTATCTAAACAACTTTTGGTCTTTGAATTAAAAACTTATTTACGTGAGAGTTGTTTCTATCTTAGATCTTGGACGAACTTCCGAACATGACAAACTTTTACGAGTTCTTCTATAACTTCGGTTCCTTAAAGTATTCAGGACAATCCATTCCTTCAAGCAATTTTTTGAACATTCCATGCTCGGAAAATCGCATCATTTGGCCTTAATAGTTTGTCATTTTGTAAACAACTTTTGGTCTTTGAAGTAAAAACTTATTTACGTGAGAATTGTTTCTCTCTTGGATCTTGGAGGAACTTTCGAACTTGACAAACTTTTATGGGTTCTTTAAAAACTTCAGTTCCTTAAAGTATTCTTGACGATGCATTCCTTCGAGCAACTTTTCGAACATTCCATGCTTGGGAAATCGCATTATTTGGTCTAAATGGTTTATCATTTTTTAAACCACTTTTAGTCTTTGAATAAAAAACTTATTTACGTGAGAATTGTTTCTCATGGGTCTTGGACGAACTTCCGAACATGGACAACTTACACAAGTTCTTTTATAACTTCAGTTCTGTAAAGTATTCATAACAATCCATTCCTTCGAGCAATTTTTCGAACATTCCATGCTCGGGAAATTTCATCATTTGTCTAAAATAGTTTGTCATTTTGTAAACAAAATTTGGTCTTTGAATTAAAAACTTATTTACGTGAGAATTGTTCCTCTCTTTGTTCTTCGACGAACTTCAGAACTTGATGAACTTTTACAAGTTCTTTTAAAACTTCAGTTCCTTAAATTATTCATGACGATCCATCTCTTCGAGCAATTTTCCGAACATTCCATGCTCAGGAAATCACATCATTTGGTCTAAATAGTTTGTCATTTTGTAAACAACTTTTGGTTTTTGAATTAAAAACTTATTTACGTGAGAGTTGTTTCTCTCTTGTTTCTTGGATGAACTTCCAAACTTGACAAACTTTTATGAGTTCTTCTATAACTTCGGTTCCATAAAGTATTCAGGACAATCCATTCCATTGAGCGATTATTTGAACATTCCATGCTCGGGAAATCGCACCCCATTTGGTATAAATAGTTTGTCATTTTCTAAACAACTATTGATCTTTGAATTAAAATCTTATTTACGTGAGAGTTGTTTCTGTGTTGGTTCTTGGATGAACTTTCGAACTTGACAAACTTTTATGAGTTCTTCTATAACTTCGGTTCCATAAAGTATTCAGGACAATCCATTCCTTTGAGCAATTATTTGAACATTCCATGCTCAGGAAATCGCACCATTTGGTCTTAATAGTTTGTCATTTTCTAAACAACTTTTGGTCTTTGAATTAAAAACTTTTTTACATGAGAGTTGTTTCTCTCTTTGTTCTTGGACGAACTTTCGAACTTGATAAACTTTTACGAGTTCTTCTATAACTTCGGTTCCTTAAAGTATTCAGGACAATCCATTCCTTCGAGCAATTTTTCGAACATTCCATGCTCGGGAAATTGCATCATTTTTTCTAAATAGTTTGTCATTTTCTAAAAAACTTTTGGTCTTTAAATAAAAAAACTTATTTACGTGAGAGTTGTTTCTGTCTTGGATCTTGGACGAATTTTCGAACTTGACAAACATGTACGAGTTCTTCTATAACTTCGATTCCTTAAAGTATTCAGGATAATCCATTCCTTTGCGTAATTTTCGGAACATTCCATGCTCGAGAAATCGTACCATTTGGTCTAAAATAGTTTGTCATTTTGTAAACAACTTTTGATCTTTGAAATAAAAACTTATTTATGCGAGAATTGTTTCTCTCTTTGTTCTTGGACAAAGTTTCAAAATTGACAAACTTTTATGAGTTCTTCTATAACTTTGGTCCCTTAAAATATTAAAGACGATACATTCCTTCAAGATATATTTTGAAAATTTCATGTTCGGGAAATTGTATCATTTGGTCTAAATGGTTTATCTTTATGTAAAAAACTTTTGGTCTTTGAATTAAAAACTTATTTATGTGAGAACTATTTTTTTCTTGGTTCTTTGACAAACTTCTAAACTTGGCAAACTTTTTCTTTTATAACTTCAGTTCCTGAAAGTATTCATAACAATCCCTTCCTTCGAGCTATTTCCCGAACATTCCATGCTCGGGAAATCGAATCATTTTTCTAAATAGTTTGTCATTTTCTAAACAACTTTTTGGTCTTTGAATTAAAAACTTTTTTACGTCCGAGTTGTTTCTCTCTTGGATCTTGGACGAACTTCCAAACATGACAAACTTTTACAAGTTCTTCTATAACTTCGGTTTCTTAAAGCATTCAGGACAATCAATTCCTTCAAGCAATTTTATGAACATTCCATGCTCGAGAAATCGCATCATTTGGTTTAAATAGTTTGTCATTGTCTAAACAATTGTTGGTCTTTGAATTAAAAACTTATTTACGTGAGAGTTGTTTCTCTCTTGGTTCTTGGACAAACTTCCGAACTTGGCAACTTTTACGAGTTCTTTTATAACTTTAGCTCCTTAAAGTATTCATGACGATCCATTCCTTCGATTAATTTTCAGAACATTCCATGCTCGGGAAATTGCATCATTTGGTCTAAATGGTTTGTTATTTTGTAAACAACTTTTGGTGTTTGAAGTAAAAACTTATTTACGTGAGAATTTTTTCTCTCTTGGATCTTGGACGAACTTCCGAACTTGACAAACTTTTATGGGTTCTTTAAAAACTTCAGTTCCTTAAAGTATTCTTGACGATCCATTCCTTCGAGCAATTTTCTGAACATTCCATGCTTGTCAAAACGCATTATTTGGTCTAAACGGTTTATCATTTTGTAAACAACTTTTAGTCTTTGAATTAAAAACTTATTTATGTGAGAATTGTTTCTCTCTTGGGCCTTGGACGAACTTTCAAAGCTGGAAAACTTACACAAGTTCTTTTATAACTTCAGTTCCATAAAGTATCCATAACAATCCATTCCTTTGAGCAATTTTTCGATCATTTCATGCTCGGGAAATTACATCATTTGGTCTAAAATAGTTTGTCATTTTGTAAACAACATTTTGTCTTTGAATTAAACTTATTTACGCGAGAATTGTTCCTCTCTTTGTTCTTGGACGAACTTCCGAACTTGACGAATTTTACGACTTCTTTTAAAACTTCAGTTCCTTAAAGAATTCATGACGATCCATGCCTTCGAGCAATTTTCCAAACATTCCATGCTCGGGAAATCGCATCATTTGGTCTAAATAGTTTGTCATTTTGTAAACAACTTTTGGTTTTTGAATTAAAAACTTATTTATATGAGAGTTGTTTCTCTCTTGGTTCTTGGATAAACTTTCGAACTTTACAAACTTTTATGAGTTCTTCTATAACTTTATGGAACATTCCATTGAACAATTATTTGAACATTCCATGCTCAGGAAATCGCACCATTTGGTCTAAATAGTTTTTTTCATTTTCTAAACAACTTTTGGTCTTTGAATTAAAAACTTATTTACGTGAGAGTTGTTTCTCTCTTGGTTCTTGGATGAACTTCCGAACTTCACAAACTTTTATGAGTTCTTCTATAACTTTGGTTCCATAAAGTATTCAGGACAATCCATTCCTTTGAGCAATTATTTGAACATTGTATGCTTGGGAAATCGTACCATTTGGTCTAAATAATTTGTCATTTTCTAAACAACTTTTGGTCTTTGAATTAAAAACTTATTTACGTGAGAGTTGTTTCTCTCTTTGTTCTTGGATGAACTTCCGAACTTGACAAACTTTTACGAGTTCTTCTATAACTTTGGTTCCTTAAAGTATTCAGGACAATCCATTCCTTCGAGCAATTTTCTGAACATTCCACACTAAGAAAATCGCATCATTTGGTCTAAAATAGTTTCTCAATTTGTAAAAAACTTTTGGTCTTTAATTAAAAACTTATTTACGCGAGAATTGTTTCTCTTGTTATTCTTGGATGAACTTCTGAACTTGACAAACTTTTACGAGTTCTTTAAAAGCATCAGTTCCTTAAAGTATTCATGACGATCCATGATACGAGTCGCAAGGACCAAATTCAAGGTTATGAATGTGATGGGATCAAAGTTTCTCAAGGCCCAATAATGAGGTCGAAGGCCAAGCAAATTAGAGCAAGATTGAATGGGACCATCCAAGACTTCGTTACCAATGCCCTATATGTGCACACGGCCGAAAAAGAAAATCAAGATTCACTTTCTTGATTTCAAGAAAATCAAGAAACTGAATCTTGGTCCAATTTTACCATTCCAAACAATTTCAAGAAACAAGAAAATAAAGATTTCAAATCTTGGAAATCTTGGTCCAAGAAACCGAAGCTGCCAATTTTCAAGTTGGGGAAATCAGCAGGCTTGCGATGAATTTTTGGATGGGATCTAAGAATTTATGGGTTGAGATGTCTGCATGGATTTTGAAGATCTATCTCTTATCTTCGAAACGCACTTTGAATCACTTGATTTCAAGTTCAAGAGCTCAAGTTATGATTGTTTTAATAAAGACTGTGCAAGCAGAATTTCTGGACGTGATTATGACGGGAATTACGAGTTTCGGGCTTTTAATTCGAGTTTAAATCATATTGGGTTCGGTTTTTAGGTTTAATTTTTATTATATATGAGCCCGATATTGTATTATCAGCTCTTATGATTTTATTGTTATTTTTTATTCCGAATTTTTAATAATTATTAAGTAGTTTAAGTTTTTAGGAGTTTTATGTCAACAAGAAAGTTTCTTGTTTAGATTAGTTAGAGTTCTAGTTTAATTAAGAGTTTTATTTAGATTTATTTAGCTTGCCTATATATAGGCCTTGGAATTGTAAACAAAAACACTTGATTTTGATTATTTTGAGTTAATAATAATTCTCTTTGAGTTTTTCTTCAAGAATTGCTCTTGAGTTTTTTTTAGAAGTTGTTTTAACAATTTTTCATGTTGTGGGAATCATCTTCAGCTTTTTCTTGCCAATATCTCTTTCTTGGAGGGAAAATTAGAGCCATTGAAGGAAGTTGTGGATTCTTATTATTTCCAAGGCTTCTTAGGACGTTATCTTCTCTTTTCTATCTTTAATCTATCGTTCTAGTTTGATATAGTTTATTTCTTACTGTTTAGGGTTACTGATTTAGTTGTTTTCATTCTAGGTTGAAATTGCTTCAAGAGGGACGTTCTCTTATCTTGATCCATCAAGGAACACATCAAAAATTAGGAGATCCAATCTTTTCTTGCTATTTCAATCATTCTTGCCTAAACAGTTTGCTTTTATCTTTTAAATCACTTCTAATGAATCTGTTTGTGTTTTTATTTTCCAGATCTGGTTGGGACGTTTTCTTGAGGTCCAAGGACGGTTTCTTTCATCCAAGAAACCCTAATTTCATTCTCTATTGGATCCTTTATCAGCCATTCATCTTTCTTTCATTTTAATTTCGTTTGATTATTCTTCTTGTCAATTAATCTGTCTTTCTTTGTTTTCGTTTCAGATTACATTTGTCTAGAGCTTTAGGGTAGATCCGCGACTTGACAACTTTACGATCCTCTTCCGCATTCGTTTTGTATCACTCTTCGTGAAGTACTCATCAATTGATCTACTTCCTTGACCAAATCGTCGAAGTCTAGTTTTGACCTCCCTATAATAATGTGTTGGGATAAAGCGTTTTCGCATAACTTGTTTCAACTCATCCTATGTGGTAATTTCTCTCTTGTAGTTTCGTTGGCGACTCATACCAAGTTGAGTCCACCAACTCAAAGCATAGTCTGAAAACTCAAGGGTCGCCAATGGAACTTTCTCATCTTTTGGGCATTTATAGTAACGAAACATAAGCTCTATTTTTTATTCCCACTCACAGTATGCTTTGGGATCATTCTTTCCACGAAATTGAGAAATTGTGAACTTCGGCTTTGCCAACGAACGCTGTCCATGATCATTGGGAACCAAAGGATCTTCATCCACACAAGGGACACGTCTAGCTTGGTGTCTACGAGCACAAGGTTGTTCAACCCCATCATCATCATTAGCACCCCAATGTTGAGTCCTTTGCTCAGTTTGCAACTGATTTAAGGTATTGCTCATTGTCTGAAATACAACATCTCGTTGTCTTTGTATTGCCACTTGATGGTCTAGACTTTGTTTCAACTAATTGAGCATGGTTTCAAACTTATCAGTGATTTCATGGAGATCTAACTTTGTTGCGACACCAGTAAGATTTTTTTATGTTAACTAGTGGTTTGTCACTCTGGTCATCACTCCCTTTTCTACTATGAGACATTGTGACAAATCTGGAAAAAAAAACACAGCACTCAAAAAAGAAAAAATTAAACAAACCTCACCATTATGCACTCAAAAAGAAAAAATTATATTCTCAATGAGGTAAGAATTAATCTTATGAGTCCTTTAGAAGTATTTATGTCAATCAATCAGGATGTATTAGAATCAAACTAACAAAGTAATCCTAATGGCACTATAAGTCCAAAATCAACTAGACACCAAAGAATTGTGTTGCACGGAAGAAGGAAGGTGCAACGTTCCTTAACCTACTAACATAAGAAATAAGAAAGTGTTATAATGTGGAAAGAAACAATAAAAAGAAAAAACAAATGAAAACCTAAAATTAAGAATCAATAAAATTGCAGAAACCCTAAAACCTAAAAAAACTACGAAGCAACTTGACAAACTTCGTTCGAGGTGTTGTCGATTTCCAAAAATCACGAAATTTAAATTGGAGACTCTACAAATAATGTTTTTTTGATCTGGAAATTTTCGGCACAAAATTCAACCCACAGAATATTGTTTTTATTTTTTTTCTTTTTCTCTACTTTTTTATCACTTTTTTGTGGGAAATGTTTTTGTATACTGTAATATGGTGCCAAGAATCAGTATATAAAGTTTCAGATCAATTGAAAAATGTTTACCCACTCAAAAATATTTTTTTCCGAAAAAATTACTGGGTAAAAACTGCTTGTTGGCTATTTGTGATGGGAATTAGTGTAGAAAGCAACGAAGAACACCCAAAAAGCCCCAAATCTGATACCAAATGATACAAGATGAAAGCGGAAGAGGATCCTAAAGTTGTCAAGTAGCGGATCTACCCTAAAGCTCTAGAAAAATGTAATCTGAAATGAAAACAAAGAAGACAGATTAGCTGACAGGAAGAATCAAACGAAAATTAAAACACAAGAAAGATGAATGGCTGATAAATGATCCAATAGAGAACGAAATTAGGGTTTCTTGGATGAAAGAAACCATCCTTGGACCTCAAGAAAACGTCTCAACCAAATCTGAAAAATAAAAACACAAACAAATTCGTTAGAAGTGATTTAAAAGATGAAAGCAAACTGTTTGGGCAAGAATGATTGAAATAGCAAGAAAGGATTGAATCTACTAATTTTTTATGTGTTTCTTCATGGATCGAGGTAGGAGAACGTCCCTCTTGAAGCAATTTTAACCTAGAACGAAAATAAACTAATCAGCAACACAAAACAGCAAGAAATAAACTAGATCAAACAAGAACGATAGATTAAAGATAGAAAAGAGAAGATAACGCTCTATGAAGCCTTGGAAACTATAAGAATCCACAACTCCCTTCAATGGCTCTAATTCCCCCTCCAAGAAAGATCTTGGCAAGAAAAAGCTTGAAGATCATTCCCACAACCTAAAAGATTGTTAAAAGCAATTTCTAAAAAAAACTCAAAGAGAATTATTTTTAACTCAAAGAAATCAAAATTCAGTGTCTTTTTTACAATTCCAAGGCCTATATATAGGCAAGCTAAATAAATCTAAATAAAATTCTTAATTAAATTAGAACTCTAACTAATCTAAACAAGAAACTTTCTTGTTAACATAAAACTCCTAAAAACTTAAACTACTTAATAATTATTAAAAATTCGAAATAAAAAATAACAATAAAATAATAAGAGCTGATAATACAATATTGGGATCATATATAATAAAAATTAAACCTAAAAACCAAACCCAATATGATTTAAACTCGAATTAAAAGCCCGAAACTTGTAATTCCCATCATAATCATGTCCAAAAATTCTGCTTGCGCAGTCTTTATTAAAACGATCATAACTTGAGCTCCCGAACTTGAAATGGAGTGATTCAAAGTGCGTTTCGAAGAAAAGAGATAGATCTTAAAAATCCATACAGACATCTCAACCCATAAATTCCTAAATCCCCCATCCAAAAAGTCATCGCAAGCCTACTGATTTCCCCAACTTGAAAATTGGCAGCTTCGGTTTCTTGGACCAAGATTTCCAAGATTTGAAATCTTGATTTTCTTGATTCTTGAAATTGTTTGGAATGGAAAAATTGGACCAAGATTCGGTTTCTTGATTTTCTTGAAAACAAGAAAGTGAATCTTGATTTTTATTTCGACCGTTTGCGCATCTAGAGCCTTGGTAACGAAGTCTTGGATGGTCCCGTTCAATCTTGCTTGAATTCTCTTGGCCTTCGACCTCATTATTGGGCCTAGAGAAACTTTGATACCATCACATTCATAAGCTTGAATTTGCTCCTTGCGACTCGTATCACTCTACCCAATATTCAAAGGTAAAAATCATAGAAGAACACTATGAAACATTCTACCATAAACATGGTAATTATCTTCACCTTTAATGATTTTGTATATACTCTCCAAATATAGTTAGACCAACTCAAAATAATCACAAAAACATAGCTTTCACAAGAAATAGAAATTAAATCACCTACCATGCAAAGATTTTTCTCCTACTTCCACCAAGCTCCTTCAATGTCTATTTCTCTATTTTTTTTTCTTGTAATTTTTAGTAGTGGATGGGGAAGAAGATGGTCACTAATTACTTTTAATGAAATTATACTATCATTTATTAATTTACCTCCTTACCCCCTTGTTATAAAACTGCTTATTTCTTTTAAAACAACACACAAAACCGTTTTTCACTACTAGTTGGGTATAATTTCCTTACTAACCCCTCAACTCAGTTTTACTTATTATTTAATCTTTGCATTAATGGCACCTACTTTCAAATTTCTTTATATTCCAATCCAAACTCTAATAATTACCAATTTAACATTTAAATTTTAATTCTATTTACATATCATTTCACCACATGCATAAACATGATTTAAAATAACACATATCAACCCTCCTAAATAGGAAATTTTCCAGTCATTTCAGCTAATAACCACTACTTTTTCCTTTAATTCTATTTGACCCCTTTTCTTTAATTTCTCATCATAACAATTTAATTTCTTATTTGACTAAATGCCCACTTATAACAATTCATTTAATAATGATCTATTCTACTGTTAATCAGGCTGTTACAGCAACCTTGAAGCTGAAAAAGATTTTGGGAGATGGGATCATTCAAATCGCATGAGTCTAATGATAATTTAGCACAACATTCCAAAAGCCTTTAGAGGCACAGAATCTAAAGAGATTACTTAGGCCAAGAGTTTCCTTAACGAAATTGAGAAACGTTTTGCTAAAAACGATAAGGTTGAGATGACATCACTTCTAACTTCTTTGATGTCTATGAACTATAAGGGTTAAGGAAACATGAGGGAGTACATTATGGAGATGCTCCATGTTGCTTCAAGACTTAAGACATTTAAGATTGAGTTTTTCGAGGAATTGCTTGTTCTTATGGTTTTAGTATCGCTTCCTGCATAATTTAACCAATTTAAAATTAGTTACAACTATTAAAAAGGAGAAATGGACTTTAATGAGCTCATTTCTCATTGTGTGCAAGAGGAAGAAAGATCGAAACATGATAAGTCTGAAAGTTATCATTTGGCCAGTGCCTTTAAAGACAACAACTTATATTCTGAATAGAATACCCACTAAATCAACTGAAAAATGCCTTATGAGCTTTGGACAGGTCGAAAAGCCTAATCTAAAGCACTTTCACATTTAGGGATGTCAAGTTGAGGCAAGGCCTTATAGGCCACATGAAAAGAAATTGAACTCCAAAATAGTGAGCAACTACTTTATTGGTTATTCTGAGCGATTTAGGGGCTATGAGTTTTATGATCCTACAATTAGGAATATTTTTTAGATAAAGACTACAACATTTTTAGAGGATGTTGAGTTTGGATGGAGAAATAAGGTTAGAGACATTGCTTTTGAGGAGGAATTGGATTCTAACTCAATTCCTACTATCACTTTTGACGATATTCAAGTTCTTATACTTATCATCGATCAAGAAGTGAATCTAGAACCTCAACAAGACAATGTTGAACAACTCCATATTCAAAATGAGGTAATTGTTCCAGAAGAACAAACTTAACAGCCTCAAGAATGAATGTCATTAAGAAGGTCCCCTAAAGAAAGGATTATAATGGTTTTAGTGGAATATTTTGACCTTAAGCTGCATCGAATGAATGTTAATGTAACACCCTAATTTTATTTTAGGGATTAAATTAGGAAATTTTGGGAATTTGAGGGTATTTTACGTAAAATTCGATAAATTATGGACTTAATTGGGCTCTAAATAAAACTTGCAGCTAATTAGGTGATTTTGGGACTTGTTTGTGATGCGGGTAAAAGTGTAGGGTTGTTTCAAAAACCTTAGAACTCTTCGAGGGTCTCCGAATAATTTCACCTTTTTCTTGGGTATTTAAACACCCTTAAGTCTTGGTATGACTCTTCCACTTCTTTTTGCTTTTTGACTATCGAAATTTCCAAAGCTCCCCTCTCTCCCTTATTTCGTTTCTCCGATCACCCTCTGACCAAGCCCGTGCCATTGGCCGTTTGTTACACCACCTTTGCCAACTCCTTTCTCTTCACATCGCGAACCCAATCTCACCCTTTTCTCCTTCCTTGCCACCACCGTTCATGAGAAGCGCGAAGTGAATCTTCGATTTTTATTTGCTCTTTTATGCACCATCGCTCGTTCTGTCATTTTGGGGTTGGTAAGTTGTTGAAATCATGTTATGACCTTGATTTGGGGTTGTTTACATGTTGATCTCGGTGGTCAGATGTCGTTTACAGTGGTGGATGTGTTGACGACGTCGATTGGAGGGGAAACCAAACCTTAATTTTTTCCCCTTTGTGTTGTGTTAAAATTAGATCTTAAAGTGCCTTAGCTCGAACCCTTTTTACCCAAAAGGCAAACCCAATAACCCTAAGCCCAAATTCAACCAAACCCAAACCTTTTGACCCAAACCAAACCCAACATCCAAACCAAGTGAACCAAGCCCAATCGATCCGACTCGACAACCCAACCCGAACCTATTTACCGAATCAGACCGTTGACCATTGATCATTGACTTTTTCCAAAAAATCCTACCCTACCATTTCTCGACGTCCTAAGTCCGTTTCCACTGCCCGTTTTATCAAATTCAAACCCCAAAAGTCTCATTTTGACTATTTTATCTTTAATTTTGTACTTAGAGTTATTCAGAGATTTAATTTGGGAAATCTAAGGCGAGATATTTGTGTTTAAGTGATCACGACTTCGAGGCTGAAGAGTTACCTCCTCCTCCAACTGTGCAACCTACTCCTACAGCAATTTTGAGAGTTACACGTGAGTTATTTTAGTTAGTTTTAGGTTTAATTGGTGGCTTAGGAATAGTATTAATATTTAGTTGTGTTTGTAGGATCTAATTCTATTAGACCGGGTACTCAATTAGTGCGTTATGGAAGACCTCCTCGTCGTTAGAGTTTCTGCTTCCTAGAGGTGTGTTTCTAACTGTAACATACCCTATTGTATGAGATGTTGTGTCATATGTGATTACATGTTGTTATTAAGGTATATTGTTATTGTGATGATTATATTGTGATGTAAAGATGGTATGATTGAGGTTGAGCTGTGTAAAGCATGTTGATATTGTCATGCATATATACAGGACATGTGGCTGATTTAAATTATTGTGATTATTCTACTGTGCACTGTGATATATGGGAAATACTATGAGATTGAGATTGAGACTAAAATTGAGATATTTATGTGATCATACCACTGTGTGTTCATGAGTTGGAATTGTATGGTTGAAGACGTGGTTATCAACCCTTTAAACGGCTGATACTAAAACCACATTGCAATTGGTAATGATTGGTTGGGAAAGGGTTCTGAGGAACCTTTATCACTGTGTTGGTGTGTTGGAGTATGGGTGCATTGCATTGTGCATGTGATTGCAACATGATTTGTGGTTACTTTCTACGTTATAAATTGTTGTGATATTATGTATATTAGGTGGTATATACTTTAGAGACACATTGGGCTTTTTAGCTCATTTCCCTATAATTTCCTTTACAGATACTTGAGACATAGGTGACTTGGTACCCAAAGGCATATTTTTTAGCTGATTTCCCTACAGTTTCCTTTACAAATACCTGAGACATAGGTGACTTGGTACCTAGAGGCATATTTATAGTATTATTTTATTTCATTATTTCATTTTAGGATTTCGTTTTATTTTCTTGATTATTATTTTATTGGGATTGTAAGTTGATTTTAATTTCGGGATTTTTGGCATTTATTTTGGAAGTTTAATTATTTAATTTAAATTATAGACTATATATATAGTTATAAATATATATATATATGTATGGATGTGAATAATTATGGTTTATCGGATTGCGTGAGGGTATAATTACAAAAATAAACTTCTGGATCCGGTCATATATTCTGGGTCGGGTAAAGGGAGTTACAGTTAAGCTAATAGCTTCTCAATGGTAACATTGATCATACATTTAAACGGTGCAACTAGAAATTGTGTGTTTGATGATGCAAAGTTAATGATTTTCAAATTAAAGAACTTTATCTATGAGCTTAAGTAGACTTCTCGTCAATGGTATTATAAATTTTAGGGTAAATTACATCAACAGTCACCCAACTTTCATTTTTCGAAACAAATAGTCACCTGGTTTACATTTCAGTCCCTCAACTTTGAAAATGTGACAAAAAAGTCCTTTTTGACGTTTTTCATCATAGACGTCACGGAGCAGTGATGTGGATTGGGACGACGTCAGAGGCGTGTGGCTTAGCTGCCAGCTGGCCGTTGCTACTTAAACATAAGCCATATCAGCCTATTTTAGGGCATAAGAAGAAGAAGAAGAAGAAAATGGAGATTTCGAGAAACCCTACTGTCATTCCGATCTGCTACTGTGGAAACCCAGCCAAACTCAACACTTCTTGGTCCAACGATAACCCAGGTAGGAGTTTTTTTAGGTGTACGAATTTTGGGAGTGGATTTTAAAAACCATGTCGGTTTTTTAGCTAGTTTGATCCACCATTGACGCCCCGTTCAAGAATAAGTTGGGTCTTCTGAAAAAAGTGAGGACATTGGAGGATGTAAGGAGAGGGAGAGGAAAAAATGGTTTTTGGTGCTTGTAATTGTAGTAATGTTGGGGCTATTTTATAAAGCCTAATTTTGATGTAATTTTGTTAGTTGTTGCTTCTCATGGCTGCTGGTTTGGTTGTAATTTTGTTGCTTTGGTTGTAACATTGGAGGATGAAAGGAATGAAATGGTTACCTTATAATGCTGAAAGTTTCAGTCCACCATATACATAGACCATAGTTAGCTACCTATACATACATGTATGTATTTTTATATGTATGTAGGCACTACAGCATCAAGCATGCATAAACAGAGATTGTCATTGGTTTATACTTATGAATTGTTGATTGTTTACAACCATCATCATTTCATCATTTCTGCATATAAAGTGAAGCAATCTGTACTAAAATGGCAAACTATTGCCAAATTTGATAGGAAACTTTACAAAAAGTTCAACAAAAAGTTCAAAAACAGTTCAGAACAACAATCAGTAGCAGGTGGGCAAATTTAATCTTGATTTGAGGGAAAACTTCATTGCTCATATATAAAGGCCAAAGGTCAAATGTTTACAAAAGATGTGATATCAACCTGTTTACAAAATAAATGAACGGCAAACTATTGCCAAATTTGCCTACAATTCAATACCATTAAACACATGTGAATTGTAGGCAAATTTACAAAAAAATTCAGTTTATATATGCCTAAGTTTAGATCAGTAGCAATGACAGGAAACTTTACAAAAAGTTCAAAAATAGTTCAAAACAACAATCAGTAGCAAGTGGGCAAATTTAATCTTGATTTGAGGGCAGCATCCATCTAACAGTGGTTGGTTTCCTCTTCAATGGGAGCTTTTGTCTAGAGGCAGGTTGTTGATTTGAGGCAGATTCTTGAGTTGGGGCATTATCCATTTGCAATTGAGTTGTGCTGCTCACTTGCTGAGATGTGTTGCTTTCTTGCTGAGTTGGGGTCCTCACATGAAAGTGAAAGCCAATATTGTGTCTTTTGACCTACAAAACAAGAACAAGTCAAATTACAAAATAGTGTAAACCAACTTGATACCTAAATGAGCAAAGTAAGATAACTTACTGGAACGTTTTGGCTAACTTCCCTTTTGCAGCTCCTTTTATTATGGCCTACTTTGTTGCATTTTCTACACTTCATCTCCACCCCTCTCTTGCTCATCCTTCCACTTGAGTCTGGTTCATCAAATTATTTCCTTCTCACCTTAGTAGCTCTAACAAGTGGCCTTCTTAGTGTAGGAGGCAGAATTGGCACCATGTTTGGCACAGATAACCATTGCTTGAAACCCCTTACTGGCTTTATAAAGTGTAAGTAAATCTGAATCTGTGTTTGCTTGTGGTACCAGTTGTCTACATAGGTCTCTGGGAGGTCCTCTTTAAGATGAATGACAACCACTGCATGCATGCAAGAGATGCCAGTGAGATCTCAATTCCTGTAGGAGCAGGTTTTCTGATTTAGGTCCACCACATGCTGACTGCCTGGACCACTCTCAACTTGATATTTGTCCCCACCAGCATGTGATGGATGACACCTAAAAAACAGCATAAAAAGCAACATATAAGTCAGGCATCCAATATAAAGCCAACATAAAACACAATACAAGACACCTAAAAAACATCATTCAATATAAAGCCAACATTAAAGCCAACATAAAGCAGACATAAAGTCATCGTAAAGCCAACAAAACACAGCATACAAGTCAGAATAGGTTTAGGGTTTTAAAAAATAGTATACAAAATAAAATAAAGAACAACATGCAAAATAATATTAAAAAATAGAATACAGGTCAGAATAAGTTTAGGGTAACTTAACCTCAAAGAATTTTTGGTATTCACATCAAGTTTTTTCCTTATCTTTGGACATAACATTCCATTCCATTTTTCAGCTTCTTCTTTCTTCTTCACAATAAGCAACATCATCTTGGTCCTTACTGTTTCCATCATGGTCAGAATAGGTTTCCCTCTTGCTTCCAGTATGATCTACCAGCAATAAACAATAAAGAATTAGTGTAGTACTTGTTAAAGCATTTTGAAAGAATAAAAAATATTAAATAAACTATTAAATTTTTGTTTACCTCGTTAAAACATTCAGACAAGTTATTGACCAACATGTCTGGAAGTGGGACCTTGACCAGTGAGTAGGGTCTTTTTCCTTCAACCAACCATAAGCATGTTGATTGGCCTTCTCTAGCTCATCCATGGCATCCTCAAATTCCCTTCTAGTGCTTGCTCTGGCAACTTTCCAAAGACAATCTTTCAATTCCTTTGTTCTGAAACCAGCCTTTTTGAAATTGGCATGTAGGTGTCTAACACAGTGTCTTGTTTCTGCATTAGGAAACAACATACTTATTGCTTCCAAAAGTCCCTGCAAATAGAAAAAATACAGTTAGATTATTTGACAAACAATAAACTCTAAATAAGAAAAATATAAAATAGTGTCTTCTTTTACCTTTTGCTTGTCAGACATGAAAGAGCACTGGTATGAGTTCACAATTTCCAAGTCCATTGCGAGCAACTCCAAGAACCAGAGCCATGATGCTTGGTTTTCACTTTCAACAGCAACATGTGCAATAGGATAGATACCATTATTTGCATCTATCCCAACAACTGCAAGTAAGTAGCCACCATAGTAGCCCTTCAAGAAACATCCATCTAAACATATCATCCTCTTACAACCAACTGTAAGCCATCTTTTGTAGACAAACATACATCCTTTGAAACAACCATCATCTAGATAACAGATTGTTGTTGTTCCCTTATTTTGGCTCCTAACCTCAAACAGGTACTCATATATCTTCTCATATTGAGCCTTATGAGCTCCTTCAATCAATTCAATTGCCCTATGTCTTGCCCTCCTACATTTGGTTATGGACACTAGGCAACATAAATCTCTTTTGACATCTTGTTGCAATGATGTCAGAAAATAATAAGGATAACTAATGAATTTTTCTTCATAATGTTCACCTATACAAGCTGAGGTTACATTCCTATTTTTATAGACTTTAGAGCAAGTATGGTTCAGGTTGGAAGTCCTAATTTGCCAAGTGGAGTCAGTAGGGTCATTAGGGTATTTTCTATATACCCATATGTACCAAGAACATTTATCACTACAGACAACCTTTAACCTTTTCTTATCATTTTTGGGAAACTTAATGAAGTAACTATTCAACCTACCACATTGCTTGGCAGCTTCTTTAAGCCTATCTTTAGAACTAAATAACATTCCAACCTTAAGTATAGGGTTACTCATGTCATTGTCAAGGTTGAACTCAGGCCAATTTTGGCCATCTGAGTCTGAGTTAGATTCATTGGCATTATCTAACCTGCCAGAATCATCACTATTAGGTACATCACCTACTTCTATATTAGTCATGTTTAACCCATCCAAATCAACACTACTACACACATCATTTACTTCACTGTCATTTACATTATAATCACTAATAGAACCATCACTACTAGACCCATCAAGATCAAACATTTCTACTTCACTGTCATTTGCATTATCAACAAAACCTGCCAGACAATTTACACATCACTATCAGATAAGCTTACTATATCACTATCAGACCAGAAACAAATATTTAATACAACACATGCAAACATTTAAGCATTTCTATCACACTATAACCAATACAAAAACAATAAACAATAAACACAATTTCATGTATATAGAGCATATATATCTGTCACGCACATGGTAGACAATAAACAAACAATTTTTACCCTAAACCTAGGCAATATAGAGAGAGCATATGTATCTGTAAATATGCATAAACCCTAAATAATAGGGAATGACATGTGATATCAAACCAGACCAATATATGAACCCTAAATAAAAAATAATTAACCCTAAATCCCAAACAATATTAAAAGATCAAACAAATGTTAACAGATAAAAATGGAATACTAACCCTAAATTAGAATACAAAATTGAATACTAAATCAACATATGTTAACAGAAATATGTGAATAACAAATCAAATAAATATTTAAATAACCCTAAATCGAAATCGAAAATGAAAATCACTATCGAAAAACCCTAAATCAAAAATGAAAATCGTAATCCATAAAAGAAAATGAAACACACCTGTCCCAGTGTCAACATTGCTATTGTCTCCTTCCTTTACCATCGTCGTTGTTCTCCTCAAACTAGTCACTGATTTCAATCGATTTCTAACCTAACTGACACGAAACGAATGTGGAAGAGGATCTTAAAGTTGTCAAGTCGCGGATCTGCCCCAAAGCTCTAGACAAATTTAATCTGAAATGAAAACAAAGAAGACAGATTAGCTGACAAGGAGAATAATCAAATGAAAATTAAAACACAATAAAGATGGTAAAGAATCCGATAGAGAACGAAATTAGGGTTTCTTGGATGAAAGAAACCGTCCTTGGATCTCAAGAAAACATCCCAACCAGATCTGAAAATAAAAACACAAAACAAATTCATCAGAAGTGATTTAAAAGATGGAAGCAAACTGTTTAGGCAAGAATGATTGAAATAGCAAGAAAAGATTGAATTCCCTAATTTTTGATATGTTTCTTGATGGATCAAGGTAGGAAAACGTCCCCCTTGAAGTAATTTCAACCAAGAATGAAAACCAACTAAATCAGTAACCCTAAACAACAAGAAATAAACTAGATCAAACTAGTACGATAGATTAAAGATAGAAAAGAGAAGATAACGTCCTAAGAAGCCTTGGAAACAATAAGAATCCACAACTCCCTTCAATGGCTCTAATGTCCCCTCCAAGAAAGAGATCTTGGCAAGAAAAAGTTTGAAGATGATTCTCACAACCTGAAAGATTGTTAAAACAACTTCTAAAAAAAACTCAAGAGCAATTCTTGAAGAAAAACTCAAAGAGAATTATTATTAACTCAAAATAATCAAAATCAAGTGTGTTCTCAAGGGGGGGACGACCATGATACTTATAGGCCCCCAGAATAAGCTTTCCTAACTCTAATAGAATTCTAACCATGACAGCTAATCAAATAAAAAAAAAACAAAATGAATTCAAGTATGGATATGGGGAATTTCGGCCAAAGGGCTTTGAATGGGCTCCTTGGGCTGAATTCTTACATGATGATCCACTTACTAAAATAAAAATTGGACCTAAATTTAAATACTTTCCAATTTGGCCTAATATTCAATTAAATTACTTTCTAAACTTCAAGATGAATTTGTAGATATCTTAATGGGCCTTTTTCCAAGAACTTGGTCTTGTGATCCGTTTGCTCTCGAAATTGCCTCGTTCAAGGTCGTACAAGAAATCCAATGTGCCTTGGTGCAAGATTTGGTTTCTTTTTCCAAGAATTGAAATCTTGATTTTCTTGATTCTTGAAATTGTTTGAAACAGCATAATTGGACCAAGATTCGGTTTCTTGATTTTCTTCAAAACAAGAAAGTGAATCTTGATTTTCTTTTTCGATCATGTGCGCATCTAAGGGCTTTGGTAACGAAGTCTTGGATGGTCCCGTTAAATTTTGCTCGAATTTGCTTGGCTTTTGACCTCGTTATTGGTCCTTTAGGAAGATTGAGCCCATCACATTCATACGCTGGATTTTGGGCCTTGCGACTCGTATCATTCCCCTCTTCCTCAAAAAGATTCGTCCTCGAATCTGAAACATCAAAGTGAGACAAGTCAGCAATATTAAAAGTAGAACTTATATTGTACTCACCGGGTAGATCTATTTGATAGGCATTGTCATTGATCTGTTTTAGCACTTGGAAAGGTCCATCGCCCCTAGGGTCCAATTTAGTCCTCCTTTTACTCGAAAATCGCTCTTTGTGCATATGGACCCAAACCTAATCACCGGGTTCAAGGATAACTTGTTTGCGCCCCTTGTTAGCTCTATTGGAATTCATGTCATTTGTTTTGGCAATCCGTTGTTTTTCCTTTTCATGCATTGACTTAACCAATTCAGCTTTCTTTGCACTATCCAAACTAGAAATATTTTCTATAGGCAATGGTACAAGATCAAGTACAGTTTGTGGGTTAAAACCATAAACAAATTCAAAGAGTGAATAGATCGATTATATGCAAATTCAACAAATGGTAAACATTCTTCCCAATTCTTAAGGTTCTTACCCACAACAGCTCGTAGCAAAGTGCCTAAAACCCGATTTACTACCTCTATTTGTCCATTGATTTGGGGGTGACATGTAGTAGAATGTAATAATTTAGTACCAAGCTTACCCCACAATACCTTCCAAAAGTGGCTGAGGAATTTTACATCTCTGTCAGAGACTATTGTGCAAGGTATCCCATGTAGTCGCACCACCTCTCTAGAGGATAAGTCTGCCACATGTGTAGCATCATCTGTTTTATGACAAGGAATAAAGTGTGCCATTTTTGAGAACCTGTCAACAATAACAAATATACTATCTCGACCTTTTTTAGTTCGAGACAAACCAAGAATGAAATCCATGGATAAATCTACCCATGGTGAAGAAGGAATTGGCAAAGGAGTATAGAGTCCATGAGGCATTACCTTAGATTTTGCTTGTTTACAAGCAATGCATTTAGAACATACCTTGTCAACATCCTTCTTCATGTGTGGCCAATAAAAGTGTTCTTGTAGAACATCTAGCGTTTTGGCGACACCAAAGTGTCCCATTAAGCCTCCACCATGGGCCTCACGAATTAGTAACTCCCTCATGGAGCAATGTGGCACACATAACCTGTTTAGGCAAAAAAGAAATCCATCTACAAGATAATATTTGTCAATGGCACTATTCCCACAATTAGCAAAGATATTTGAAAAATCAGCATCATTTGGGTACAAATCTTTTATATGCTCAAATCCTAAGATTTTAGAATGTAATGTAGTTATCAAAGAATATCTACGACAGAAGGCATCAGCAACTACATTCTCTTTGCTTGTTTTGTACTTAATTACATATGGGAATGTTTCAATAAATTCCACCCATCTTGCATGTCTTTTGCCCAACTTACCTTGTCCCTTTAGCCATTTGAGGGACTCATGATCCGTATGTATAACGAACTCATTGGGCAGCAAGTAATGTTGCCACACTTGGAGAGCTCGCACCAATTCCAATAATTCTTTATCGTACGTTGAGTAGTTCAGTTGCGCCCCATTTAGTTTTTCACTAAAATATGCTATTGGCCTTTTATCTTGCATCAAGACGGCACCAATTCCAATACTTGAAGCATCACATTCAAGTTCAAAAGTATTAGAGAAATCAGGAGTAGAACATATTTTATTCTTTAAGGCTTGAAACACCTTTTCTTGAGCTTCACCCCACTTAAAAGCCCACTAATTTTTTAATAACCTCAGTTAATGGGGCAGCAATAGTGGAGAAATCCCTCACAAAACGTCTATAAAAACTTGCTAAACCATGGAAAGATCTCACCTCGATAATCGATTTAGGAGTGGGCCACTCCCTTATTGCCTTTACTTTGTCCTCATCGACATGAATACCTTGACCACTTACTATATACCCTAAAAAAATTAGCTTATCACAACAAAAAGTGCATTTATCAAGGTTGGGAAATAATTGTTCAGCTCGCAAAATGTCCAAAACAGATTTAACATGGAAAACACGATCATCCAAAGAAGTTGAGTAAATTAGAATATCATCAAAATATACCACCACAAATTTACCCAAATAAGGTCTTAAAACATGATTCGTTAACCTCATGAACGTACTAGGTGCATTAGTTAGACCAAAAGGCATAACAAGCCATTCATACAATCCAAACTCAGTTTTAAAGGTTGTTTTCCATTCATCTCCTTCCCTCATATGAATTTGATGGTAACCACTTTTTAAGTCAATTTTTGTGAAAATCATTGATCCATGTAATTCATCAAGCATCTCATCAAGTCTAGGGATTGGATGTTTATACTTTACCATAATTTTCTTGATGTGACGACAATCAACACACATTCGAAATGAACCATCTTTCTTAGGCACCAACAAGACAGGAACAACACAAGGACTTAAACTCTCTCTAATGTACCCTTTGGCTAATAGTTCCTCAACTTGCCCTTGGAACTCCTTTGTCTCCTCGGGATTACTTCGATAAGCTGGTTGATTTGGAATGGATGCTCCGAGTACTAAATCAATTTGGTGCTCAATTCCTCGTAAAGGTGGTAAACCTTTAGGTGCCTCATTGAAAATATCCGCATAATCATATAAAAGATAGTTAAACACACTAGGCAAAGTTTTTTCAAGGCCAGCTAAAGATAAATAATTTTGCCTAAACCTCACAAGGATACAAGGCTGTTTGTTTAACAGGGCTCTCCACACATCTTTTACACTTGCAAATAGACTTTGCACTTTGTTTTTACCACTAGAGGATTCACTCACCATGGGATCGCTTGAATTTTGACTTTTAATACTAATGACCTCTTTTCTCTCAGTATTTTTTTTGTCCTTTCCCCTTAACCTCCTCACAGAATTTCATCATTTTTATTTGATCTTTATATACATCGTTGGGATTCAAAGGAGCTAGAGTAAATTTCTTCCCTTTAAAGATAAGGGAATATCGATTTTGTTGGCCATGGTGTATGACATCACGATCATATTGCCATGGTCATCCAAGCAGTAAATGCGCAACATGCATGGGGACAACATCGCACCATACCTCATCCTCATAATTACCGAGTTTAAATGTAATCAAGGACTGTTTTGTAAGCCGCACTTCTAAACATTCGTTAAGCCATTGAAGGTGGTATGGCTTAGGGTGTTTTGAGCAAGGTAACTTCAAAAAGTCCACAAGATAGCTACTAACAACATTAGCATAACTCCCACTATCCACAATAAGCGAACATAGTGTACGTTTAATGAAACACCGAGAATGGAAGATAATAGTCCTTTGGCTGTCAAGATCATCTTTCATCTTGATGTTGAGAGTGCGACGCATTACTAGGTAATGGGATTCAAAAAAATCATCCTCCTCATTTGGTGGTTCTACGATCTCCTCATTCAAATCACTGGTATGGATAATATTCTCCATAAAGTCTGTCATATCTAGATTGTCCAAATCAGAAGTATATTCACCATTTTCTTTGATAAGGAGAAGTCTCGTGTTAGGGCAATCTCTACCATAGTGTCCTCGCCCTTTACATTTTAAACACTCTATCTCATGTGTTTTTCTCGTGTTTGAACCACTAGAACTGGGGTTGCTTAGAAGGTACTTGCGTCTTCATAGGAGCCCAACTCTTCCAATCTGATTTCTTAGTATCACCACTTGAAGAAGACTTATTAGTAGTAAAAGGTGGTTTCGAATACCTAAAGTCAGAATTGGAATTGTTACCTTTGTAATACTGTGAAGTAGAGAATGAACGAGGACCTTGCTCCCTCAATTGTTGTTCAATTTCAATGGCTTTGTGAACTGCCTCCTCGAGATCTATATAAGTTTGTAACCGCAAAGTGTTGGCTATGGGTTTGTTCAAACCATCAATAAAATGTATCATAGTGGTCTCATCCTCCTCCTCCACATTTGCTCGTTGAATGAGCGTCTCCATCTTCTTGAAGTACTCATCAACCGATTTACTTCCTTGAACAAGTCATCGAAGTCTGGTTTTGACCTCCCTATTATAATGTGTAGGAATAAAGCATTTTCGCATAACTTGTTTCAACTCATCCCATGTGGTAATTTCTCTCTCGTAGTTTCGTTGGCGACTTCTACCAAGTTGAGTTCACCAACTCAACGCATAGTCTGAAAACTCAAGGGTCGCTAATGGAACTTTCTCATCTTTTGGGCATTTATAGTAACGAAACATAAGCTCTATTTTTTATTCCCACTCACAGTATGCTTCGGGATCATTCTTTCCACAAAATTGAGGAATTGTGAACTTCGGCTTTGCCAACAAGCTGTCCGCGATCATTGGGAACCAAAAGATCTTCATCCACACGAGGGACACGTCTAGCTTGATGTCTACGAGCACGAGGTTGTTCAACCCCATCATCATCATTAGCACCCAAATGTTGAGTCCTTTGCTCAGTTCGCAACTGATTGAACATGGTTTCGAACTTATCAATGATGGCATGAAGATCTAACTTTGTTAAGACACTAGCAAGATTTTCGATGTTAACTAACAGTTTATCACTCTGGTCATCACTCCCTTTTCTACTATGAGACATTGTGACAAATCTGGAAAAAAAAAACATAGCACTCAAAAAAAATTAAACAAACCTCACTGTTATGCACTCAAAAAGAAAATTTAAATTCTCAACGAGGTAAGAATTAATCTTGTGAGTCCTTTAGAAGTATTTATATCAATCAATCAGGATGTATTAGAATCAAACTAACAAAGTAATCCTAATAGCACTATGAATCCAAAATCAGCTAGACACCAAAGAATTGTGTTGCACGGAGGAAGGAAGGTGCAACGTTTGTTAATCCTACTAACAAAAGAAAAAAGAAAGTGTTAGAATGTGTAAAAGAACAATAAAAAGCAAAAACAAATGAAAACCTAAAACTAAGAATCAATAAAATTGCAGAAACCCAAAAACCCAAAAACTGCGAAGCAACTTGACAAACTTCGTTCAAGGTGTTCCCGATTTCCAAAAATCACGAAATTTAAATTGGAGCCTCTCCAAATAATTTGTTTTTGATCTGGAAATTTTTGGCACAAAATTTAACCCACAGAATATTTTTTTTATTTTTTTTAGTTTTCTCGTATTTTTCTTTTTTTCTGGACTTTTTGATCACTTTTTTTGTGGGAAATATTTTTTTTATACTGTAATATAGTGCCAAGAATTAGTATATAAAATTTTAGAACAATTGAAAAACTTTTACCCACTCAAAAATATTTTTTTTCGAAAAAATTACTGGGTAAAAACTGCTTGTTGGCTCTTTTGTAATGGAAATTAGTGTAGAAAGCAACGAAGAACACCCAAAACGCCCAAAATCTGATACCAAATTATATGAAACGAATACGGAAGAGGATCATAAAGTTGTCAAATCGCGGATCTGCCCCAAAGCTCTAGACAAATTTAATCTGAAATGAAAACAAAGAAGACAAATTAGCTGACAAGGAGAATAATCAAACGAAAATTAAAACACAATAAAGATGGTAAAGGATCTGATAGAGGATGAAATTAGGGTTTCTTGGATGAAAGAAACCTTCCTTGGATCTCAAGAAAACGTCCCAACCAGATCTGAAAATAGAAACACAAAACAGATTCGTTAGAAGTGATTTAAAAGATGGAAGCAAACTGTTTAGGCAAGAACGATTGAAACAGCAAGAAAAGATTGAATCCCCTAATTTTTGATGTGTTTCTTGATGGATCAAGGTAGGAAAACGTCCCTCTTGAAGCAATTTCAACCAAGAACGAAAATCAACTAAATCAGTAACCCTAAACAACAAGAAATAAACTAGATCAAACTAGTACGATAGATTAAAGATAGAAAAGAGAAGATAACGTCCTAAGAAGCCTTGGAAACAATAAGAATCCACAACTCCCTTTAATGGCTCTAATTTCCCCTCTAGGAAAGAGATCTTAGCAAGAAAAAGCTTGAAGATGATTCCCACAACCTAAAAAATTGTTAAAACAACTTCTAAAAAAGAAACTCAAGAGCAATTCTTGAAGAAAAACTCAAAGAGAATTATTATCAACTCAAAATAATTAAAATCAAGTGTGTTCTCAAGGGGGAACGACCATGCTACTTATAGGCCCCCAAAATAAGCTTTCCTAACCCTAATAGAATTCTAACCATGATAGCTAATCAAATAAAAAAAATAAAATAAATTTAAGAGTGGAGATGGGGAATTTCGACCAAAGGGCTTTGAATGGGCTCCTTGGGCTGAATTCTTACATGATGATCCACTTATTAAAATAAAAATTGGACCTAAATTTAAATACTTTCCAATTTGGGCCACTTTAATAATTTGGCCTGATATTCAATTAAATTACTTTCTAAACTTCAAGATAAACTTGTAGATATCTTAATGGGCCTTTTTGCAAGAAATTGGTCTTGTGATCCATTTGCCCTCGAAATTGGCTCGTTCAAGGTCGTACAAGAAATCCAATGTGCCTTGGCTGCAAGATTCGGTTTCTTTTTCCAAGAATTGAAATCTTAATTTTCTTGATTCTTGAAATTAATTGAAACAGCATAATTGGACCAAGATTCGGTTTCTTGATTTTCTTCAAAACAAGAAAGTGAATCTTGATTTTCTTTTTCGATCATGTGCGCTTCTAGGGCTTTGGTAACGAAGTCTTGGATGGTCCCGTTCAATTTTGCTCGAATTTGCTTGGCTTTTGACCTCGTTATTGGTCCTTGAGGAAGATTGAGCCCATCACATTCATACGCTGGATTTTGGGCCTTGCGACTTGTATCACTAACACTTTTCTAACCCTAAATCGATATGAAATCAGATGAAAATGGATGGCAAATGAAACGTTTCTCCCTAATCAAATAATCAAATTGAAATAATTTGATTTAGGGTTAAACCCTAAACATAACCCATTCAGTCACCGTTCGACCCTTCAGCTGGTATTTACGTGGCAAGTGAACTGGCCACGCCAGCTAGTTAACTTGCCACGTGATCATGCCCGTTAAGCCCATTACAGAATCTGTTAAGCAGTGACTGTTTTGTCACTGATCAATAACGTTAAGGACCGTTTTGTCACATTTTCAAAGTTGAGAGATTGAAATTTAAACCAGGTGACTATTTGTTCCAAAAAATGAAAGTTGGGTGATTGTCGGTATAATTTACCCTAAATTTTATTAAATGATTATCTCATTCGGTTTAGAAATGAATTTCTTCAACAATTGTATATACCACAAGTTCAGTGGGAGTAAGGTTTTATATTTGGTTTTATATGTTAATGGCATACTCCTTGTCAATAATAAGTTAAGTCTCGACCAATACCCCAAGAATGATTATCAGATTAAGGAAATGCATAAGATTCCTTATGTATCAAGAGTGGGGAGTCTAATGTATCCTCAAGTATGTACGCGTCCGAACATTGCGTACATTTTTGGGATGTTAGGGAGATATTTAAGCAACCTTGGTATGGACTGTCGAAACGTTTTATTTTTGGGAAAACAAACAAGTCTTGAATAATATTTTAAAATAAAATTGGAAAAAATGGGAGTCACCACCAATATTTTATTCGGTGTGATTGGATCACCATAAAACATTTAAAATCCGTTTGGAAAAAATTTTGGTCTTCGAAATCCAGAAAATGAGTTCGGGAGTCGGTTACGTGAGAGGAATGATTAGCACCCTCACACACCCAAAATTGGTACCACAATGATTATTTTAGGGCCTTGTTTGTAAAATTTTGAAAACTAGAATAAAGTTTAAAAGTATGATCCTTTAATGCATAAGTCATGTTTAAAAAGAAATCGATATTTGTTTGGGAGTCTCGTTATTTCGAGGTGATCGACAAAGAAAGTCACGTCCAGTGAGTTAGGACATAATGTTTCAAGATTCGGAAATAACGAGCCTTCATTTGTTGTAAACTTTTAAACCTTGGAAAAGGATATTTGATTATCCCGATTTGAAGAAAAGTCGCGCCTAGTAAGTTAAGGCACAAATTTTCAAAACCAGAGATAAAGAAACATTGCCTCGATTTAAGGGTATTCGATTATCCCGATTTGAAGAAAAATTACGCCTAGTAAGTTAAGGCACAAATTTTCAAAACCAGAGATAAAGAAACATTGCCTCAATTTAAGGGTATTCGATTATCCCGGTTTGAAGAAAAACCGTACCTAGTAAGTTAAGGCACATATTTTCAAAATCCGAGATAAAGGAATATTGCCTCGATTTTAAAGGTTTGTGAAAATAATTTTGAAAACAAATGTGTGAATTAAATATGAATAGGCAGTTTATAGCAACAAATAACACGAAACAGAGTAATAAAGCAGATAAATAAATACATAAAATCAATAGAATATAAGATACGAAAGAGAAGAATAATTAAATTATATGTAAGAATATTGAAGAGAGAATAAAAAATAAGACAAACGGGGTCGAAAACGAGGTTTTAGAGAATTCGAGACGAAAACATAATTTTTGAGGAAATTACGAATCAAAATCGAAGTTGTTGGAAAATTTAAGGTTGAAAGTGTGATGTTTTGGAAATTTGAGGGCAAAATGGTAATTTTAGACGTCCGAGGGCAAAATTGTAATTTTAGATGTTCGGGGGCAAAATGGTAATTTTGGATGCTCGAGGGTAAAATGGTAATTTTTGGAAAGTGTGGAATCAAAATGGTAATTTTTGGATGTTTGAGGGTAAAAATGTAATTTTTGAAACTTCGAGGGCAAAATGCAATTTTTGAGAAGTTCGAGGGTTAAATGTAATTTTTGGAAAATTTGAGGGTTAAAATGTAATTTGTGAGAAGTTTAGGGGTCAAATGTAATTTTTAAGAAGTTCGAGGGTCAAAATGCAATTTTTGGAAAGTTTAGGGGTCAAAACGTGATTTTTGGACAGTTTAGGGACCTTCTAAGCAATAAAACCAAAAAGAAAGTGACACATGGCAGCTTCTCATGCCTTACAAAGTCAAATGACGAATTTGGAAATTATTTAAAATTACTGGGCAAATTTTCAATAAAATAAAACTTGATCTAAGGACAAAATTGAAACAAAAATAAAAAGGGAAGGACCAATTGCATAAATAAGCCAAAGGTCGAACACGTGGCAGCTTCTCATGCTTCCAGAGAGTTTAAGTACTAAATTGAAAATTAAATGAAATTAATGGGTAATTTTAAAAATAAATTAAAAATATGCGAAGGGACTTAATTGTAGAAATTAAAAAATTCGGAAGGATCGAATGATAAAATATCCCATTTTTAAAAAAAATCAGATTTCTAAGCTTTATGCCAAAACGACATCATTTTGGAGCTTGGATGCCTAAACCAAAATGACGTAGTTTTGGCTCCCTATATATATAACCCACCTTTATCCTTTTTTTTTCATTTTCACATTCTTTTCTTCAAAAATCACAAAAAAACTCTCTCAACTCTCTCTTTTCTCTCTTTTTTTTTTTTTTATATGTTGGGTGACTTCCAGTAGGCCACTCCCACCGTCGTCGATCACCACTACCGTCGTCGCCGCCATTCACGGCGGCAAAAATGGTAAAATTTTTTATGCATTTTTTAAATGTAAATCGTGGTTCGATCTATTGATCTAACCCCTTAAATTTAAAAAAAACTTCAAAAAAAATAAAATAATTCTTTTTAATTTTTTTTTGAAACTCATTTTATTTTTAAGGTTTTAACCCCTTTTTATATTTTATTATTTTACATATTCTACCTTCAAAATAATAAAAAAAAATAAAAATTTATACATTTATATACATGCGTGTATATATAGGTATGAATTGAAAAATATATATTATATAAAATATGGGTACGTCAGCATATATGTATATATATATAAATAAAAATAAAAATTTAGATTTTTATATACATGCGTGTAAATATATATGGGTATGAATTGAAGAAAATAGAATATAAAAAATATATGTATGTCAGTATGCATATATATGTCAAAATATAAAGAATAAACAAACAAAAATATATGTTAAGTATATGTATATACATAGGTTTTAGTATACCTTGCGAAAATAATATGTAGAATTGCCTTTGCTTGAATCTGTTTTTTGCTATCTTTTCATTAATTTCGTGTGAAAATCGAAAGGGAAAAAACCACCCTCTTTACAATTTTTGTTGGCTTTTGCCATTACAATTTGCATTTTTTCACTATTTTTCCTGCTTTTGCTATCTTGTCTTCTTTGTTTTTTTGCAGGTATTTTCACGTGGTGGCGGTGGCAAGTGGTGGATGGTGCTGGTGGTGGAAGCTGACGTGGGAGCGGCTGGTTGGGTGAGGAGTAGCGGCAGCTAATAACTTGCAAATTAGGGTTTTTTTTGAATTTTTTTTGTAAAATTGGGCTCATTGGGCTATTGTTTATAGGTATTAGACTGATTTGTAATTTGGGTTTTTAGGGTTTAAGTCTTTTAAATTTAAACAAATTTAAATTTAAAATTTATTTTTTGATTTATTTGGTTTTGAATTGGGCCCGGTCAAAATTGGGCTCCAACAGCTGCCCCTCTTTGCTCGTTGCTGTGTAACAGGAACAGAGTAAAGACCAAAAGGAGGCTCAATTTTGTCAGGTCTCATTTCTTCGATGCTCTTTCTTCAACTTGCCCACCATTCGCTTTATCAGTCGTTCAGCTTCACTGCATCCACTTCTCTACATCTTCAGTGTTGTGATTCCATCCTTCCTTAGAGCAATTTCAAAAAGACAAAATTTGCTACTGTAACTTCACTGAATTCATTTGAAACTTCAAGAAGATTGAGATTCGTCATCGTAGTCTTCGATTCAATTCACTGACACTTTAGGTGTGTTGTGTTTTGTAACTTCATCTCTCAGTCTACTTCTCTATATCTCATCAAGAAGATGACCGATTTATTGCTTCGACCGACTTCTCTATATCTCATCAAGAAGATAAGGGTTTTGAAGCTTCACTCGCATTTTCCTTCATTTGATTTGGTCTACTTCTCTGTATCTCATCAGGAAGATGACCGCATCACTTGTTTTAATCTGCTTCTCTGTATCTCATCAGGAAGACGGATTTGGTCCACTTCTCTGTGTCTCATCAGGAAGATGACTGCTTTATTGCTTCAACCCGCTTCTCAGTATCTTATCGGGAAGCTGGGGTTCGGAGTTTCGCTCATATTGAGCTTTGTTTCGTTGATTTGGTATGCTTCTCTATATCTCATCAGGAAGATGACCGCATCATTGTTTCAATTCGCTTCTCTGTATCTCATCAGGAAGACGAATTTGGTTCACTTCTCTGTGTCTCATCAGGAAGATGACTGCTTTATTGCTTCAACCCGCTTCTCAGTATCTCATCAGGAAGCTGGGGTTAAAAGTTTCTCTCACATCGAGCTTTGTTTCATTGATTTGGTATACTTCTCCGTATCTTATCAGGAAGATGACTGCCTCACTTGTTTTAATCCACTTCTTTGTATCTCATCAGGAAGATGGATTTGGTCCACTTCTCAGTATCTCATCAAGAAGACGACCGCTTTATTGCTTCGACCTACTTCTCAGTACCTCATCAAGAAGCTGGGGTTCGAAGTTTCGCTCACATTAAGCTTTATTTCATTGATTTGGTATACTTCTCTGTATCTCATCAAGAAGATGATCGCATCACTTGTTTTAATCCACTTCTCTGTATCTCATCAAGAAGACGGCCACTTTATTGCTTCGACCTGCTTCTCAGTATCTCATCAGGACGCTGGGATTCAAAGTTTCACTCACATTGAGCTTTGTTTCATTAATTTGGTATGCTTCTCTATATCTCATCAGGAAGATGACTGCATCATTGTTTCAATCCACTTCTCTGTATCTCAATAAGATGGATTTGGCACACTTCTCTGTATCTCATCAGGAAGACGATTGCTTTATTGCTTCGATAACTGTAATCTACCCCATGATCGGGTAAGAGATTGGATGGCTGTGATCTACCCCATGGTCGAGGTAAAAGATCGGATGACTGCAATCTGCCCTAGGCTCGGGGTAAGAGATTGGTTGATGGTGATCTACCCCAAACTCAGGGTAAAAGATCGAATGACTGCCATCTGCCTCAGGCTCGGGATAAGAGATTAGCTAATGGTGATCTGCCCCAAGCTCGGGGTAAGAGATCGGAATCTTCAATCTGCCCTTCTTGATTAAGGGTAAAAATGGAATGATGTAGTTTGAATCCAACTCCACTGCAATTTCAGGAAGATAGGATTTGATCTTGCTCTTACTGCAACTTCAGATAGATAAAGACTTGGTATTGTGGTTTGATCTGATCCACTGTAACTTCGAGGTAGAAGATTCACTATTACGGCTTCAGTCTACTCCTCTTTGACTTTATGGTATAAGATTTGCCATTGCAACTTCAATCTTGTTTCCTAAGGTACCGGGTTCGCCATTGCGGCCTCAATCTTTCCCTTCATATCTTCTTAGGTACCAGGTTCACCATTGCGGCCTCAATCTTTTCCCTTAAAATCTTCATGGCATCGAGTTCCCTCAACCTTTCCCATCACATTTCATGGTATCGAATTCACCGTTACAGCCTCAATCTTTCCCATCTCATCTTCTAAGGTACCGGGTACACCGTTGCGGCCTCAACCTTTCCCTTCAAATCTTCATGTTTTTCTCAGCTCATTTCGCTATTTCACGATAATGAAACCTGTAGAATATGCTTTAATGGGTCCTTATGTAGACCAGATTGTTAGGATGCCATGATTAGGATGAATCAAATTCTCCTAAGCAAGTGAGTATGAATGATTAATGTAAAAATATCATTTTGAGAAATGATTTTATTTTTAGTCCTTAGGTCGACATTGTTCGTCGTTTGTCTAAGTCCTATCACTGATGTGTTATCATGTTTTTTTTTGGTACGGTATCTTTTTCATGGAACCTAAAGAGGTAGTCTTAATTTGAATTATTTGTTTCAAGACCCTTCTAACCCTCGGGTTTGGTTATTTCCAACTAGTGATCCTGTTTCAGGTCCCTATACTATTTAGAAATTTTCCAGAATGATTTGCAAAAATCCTTCTATTCTTTATATTGTTGACCACTAACCGTTATTTCAAATGCAAAGATGCTTGAATCAAGGTTACAAAGTGGACGACATTGAATTTGATTCCAAACAAAGGTCGCATGAATGAAAAGGTTATTGGCTTATTAACCGCTTTTTTGATGCAGAATTGCTTGAACATGGTCGCAAGGCGAATGAAATTTTATTGGAGGCAAAGCTCACATGAATGAAAAGATTAAAAATGACCCATATCGTTCAAAGGATGCCAAACATAAAGTGGGCCAAGAATAGGGTTAGGTGCCCTAGATATCAAAGTATGAGCTTTACTAAGCAAACTTGAGGACTATTCTGAGCTTGACATGTGTTCATGAAACATGGGGTACTTCGTCAATGCTTTAAGGTGTAAAATTTTTTCACCTTGCTACTTTTGAGAGAGAGGACCATTTCACGCTCCTTTCTTCAAAATTGAGCCGCCCTTTTAGGTTTTCAACTCAAGTCTCTGAGATGCCCTTTACGAGTTTTACCTCAACCTCTCCCTTTTTTTCTTTTTTCTTTTTTCTTTTCTTTTTTCTTCTTTTTTTTTATTTTTTCTTTATCGAATCCGAGTTAACGAAGTTGGGCAGGTCTTTTTCGTCCATTTCGATCAAAATCAAAGCTTCTCCAAAAGCTTTCTTCACCTCATGAGGCTTTTCCCAATTCAACATCCATTTTCCTTAGAAGACTTCTATAAGCAAGATCCTTGAAACTAGTCCTCTCTCGTGAAATTCTCTAGAGCGAATCCTTCTTTGTCGTAAACCCTTGTCATTTGAATCATGACAGATGACTTTTAGCATCTTTTCTTCAATCAAGTTTAGCTGACTACATCTGGATTGGATCCATTCTGCTTCATTAGGTCTAACGAAATCTGGAGGGAAAGAAACTCGACTTCAATGGGTAGGGCGACTTTCATTCTAGTGAGAAAGGTGTTGCTCCGGTGGATGTTCTGATAGAAGCTTGATAAGTCTCGAAGACAAAATGGTGATTTCTCATGTCGAGCCTTTGTAGGTCTTTGCTATGAATCATTTTGATGTTCTTGCCTCATTCTTTTTTTTTCTTTTTTTCTTTTTTTTTTGCGATGTGGTGCTGAGTCGTGATACTTGTTCTTGAATTGGCTGTAGACTTTTGCAATCATGCTGTTGCTCAAATTTAAGCCATCGTCAGATATGATCCTTTTTGGCATCCCATATCGATATATAATCTTATTTTCAATAATTTGCTTAACCGTCGATCGGCATAAGAAGTAATAATCAATGATCATGAGGACGAATTGATGCACGTTAGGAACTCTTTTGCAAAGTTGGCTTGATGGTGTCCATGCGTCACATAGAAAAAGGCCACGACGTGGAAAGATGAAAGAGAATAAAAATTTTCAAGATGTCCTTTGCGGGTTTTCGTCTTGACTTTTTTTTATTTTATTTTTGCCTTGAGTTTTAAGATATCCTTAGCAGGTTTTTATCTTGACCCCTTTTTTTAACACATCGAGCCTCAATTTTTGAAGTTTCTGTTGAATTTTCTTCCTTTTATGAGAGCCTGTGTGTCACGACATCGGTTCCTTAAACCTGGCATGCTTTGATAGGATCATCAAAAACCTTTGGATTCTCGAGGCAGCTTGCCTTGTTTTTACAAAGACTCATGTCTCGATTCTCACTTAAAATCACAACTCTTCAGGGTGATGTTTGTTTCGTGTCTTGCTCAACCATCCATAGCAGATCGGGAGACTAGTTACATTCTTGATCATTTTCAAAGCCTCAAATTTTTTCTGGACACATGTTCTTCTCAAAAGGGCTCCGAGTCAACACAGTGTCGCTCGTATCCTTGATATCAAGAGACCCAGCATAAAGATAAAAGGGGATCCAAAGAATAATTTAACTAAAGAATGATTAATTGTGGCATGAATGAATGAGAAGAATGGTAAGGTGTTTGCCAAATGGGACAAAAACAATGCATCGTTTTTATTGAAATAAAATATAGTAGTCATGTGCCCTTTACAAAAGGATCCCTATTACTCTCGGACTTAGAGTGATAAGTGTGTCCTGAATAATTTTCTGGAAAAAGTCCTAAAACTACAGGAAACTCCTTTACAGTCTAGTTGTCCAAAACACTTCCGAGGGTGTAGGGGCTAACTCTCAACAGGTTACACTCTCCACCTAATTTTTTCTCAAATTTTTATCATTCCCTATCTTGATTTATCATGTTTCCTCTCAGCTTTCATTTAGGGTTGATGACTCTCTCTCACACGAGTGTTTCAAATATGGGGGATTTCATTGAAATTTAATGCATGAAGTGCAATGCAAATGAATGGTAAAATGCATGCAAAAAGGCGTTGATTCTAGTTCAATTCCATTTAGAATAACTTTACTAGAAAACAAATTCCTGTACATAAGGCAGATACATGTATGGTCGTGCCTTAATGCTCAAAGTCCTAATCTTCCAAGCCAATTTGCTCCGATTTGATCCTGATTTCCAGTCTAAGGTGCCGGTCTTGAATGGCTAAAGTCTGCAAATGGTTAGCCTTTTCTTGCACTTGGTGGAGTCATTGCTTGCGACATGGTCCCTATCTCAGACTTGCCCCTAAGAGCGCTGGAGTCATTCCTTATTTATTTCAAATTTTTTTTTGGCGATATCTTCTTGTCTTTAGATAGGCATAAATTCCTTCGACAAAGAATAGTCCTCAAAGAATACTCAACAAGAGACTTTTTCAATTTTCAAAAATGGCCATGGAACCATTCTAACAAAAAGTTGTGCACCAATACACCTTCTTTTGCCTTTTCTTCGTTAAGTGTTTAGTGGTTGAGATTGTTAGAACAAGAGTGATTTTCTTGTCACGTCAATAAAATGAATCCGCAACCGTGTCCTCTACGTGCCTCAAAACTTTGAGGAAGTTAACTACTTTATATGTATTTGAAACGAAGATGTCAACATTGTTTCTCACCTCTAGGTGCATTGTGTCTTGCGAGTTTTTCAACGTAATGCACTTGTTATCCTCTCTTCCCTTGATCAAGGCTGCAACCCAATACTCGCTCATCCAGAATAGGCCTTATTATTCGAAATCCTCGGGCAATGAGGTGATGTATCATATTATTCATATTTCTGAAAGTGAAGCAACCTAGCTTGAATAGTCAAGGCAAATCACAATATTTAAATTAGACATTTGCTTCATTTTGTCTTCCATACTTCTTTCAGCTCTTGCAAACTGTTATGGCTTTCATGTATTTTGGTGTAACCCCAGAACTCTGATATGTGCCCCTTTGATAGGCAATCACTTTTCATTGTTATTTTTCTTTGACCACATATACGCACGACCATGTTGACTTATACCTTATCAAGGAATCCGCTTTCTTATGACCAGATCTCTATTTGGTAATAGAACATGAATCAACACCTTTTTTTATGAAAACGCAATTTAGACAGATTCAAAATATATTGCAATTAAAAGCAAAAATATAACTGTGTCTCTTACCTTATTCAGGTAACCACTAAAAGTTTAGCACAGTTCCACTTATGCAAGTTAATAAAATGTGCAGGTTATGAATGCATGTATACATAGGAAAAGGCATTGATTTTGAATTCAATCCCATTAGAACAACTTCTCTAGAAGATAAAATTCTCCACATAAAATGGATTACATAAACGGCTTTGCCTTATGGCCTAGAGCTTTGATCTTCCTAGAAGTCTGGCTAATTTTCGTCCCCGCTCCGATCTTGATTCATATTGCATGCTCAACATATCAGCTTCGATGACTAATGCTCGCATGTGATCAGCCGCTTTTTCATTATTTGCATGATCTTTATCTTGAACATGTCTTTGAGCTTGTCGAAAGTGCCCCCTCACTTGCTTCTTAATTCCTTTCAAGAATCTTGATCTGAATTTGTGTAATCTTTCTTCAAGTCTCCTAAATCTTCTTCGACTTTGTGCTTTTCTTCGACCATAAACGTAAAGCCATGTTATCTTCTACTTTATTAAGAGATCCGTCCCCCATGATGAAACTACCTATTTGGTAATCGAATTTAAATCAACACCTTTTCTTGTATGATGATGTAATGCAAGCAAAAGAAAAGAGGCAAAAAAGAAAGAGTTAGCAAAAACATCAATACAGGTATAGAACAAAGAACCTAAGAACTTGTCTTGGATGATTGCTAAGAGGTTCGATATAACTCTTTCTAAGGCAAGTACTTACGGCTCATTACATGCGGTTTTAGGCTCTAGAGTAAAGGGTACCCAAACAGGCAGATTCCTCGATCCTCACTCATTATAGGCTCATACAAATGAGTTCGATTTAGAGGGACACATTTCCCACATGTTTGCACGGAAGTGAAAGCTTCACGAAAACACGGGTACAAATGTAATCCCGAAAGCGATCCGCTATCCTGCACGGAGGTGAAAACCTCACGAAGGAGTAGTTTCCCGCTTCCACTTAAAAGGGTAGTACTAAATGCATATGAATGCAAACTTATTCTAGCAATATCAACATAATATAGCATCACACAAAAATGCCAAGGATCGTATATTAAACAAAATCGAAGCTTTAAAAGTTTTCAAAAAAGATCCGAATATAATCAACTTTGGCTTGACCCTCTTTTGTTTCAAAAATCTCCCCAGTGGAGTCGCCAAGCTCTCGAAACGTTTTATTTTGGGGAAAACAAACAAGTCTCGAACAATATTTTAAAATTAAAATTGGAAAAAATGGGAGTCGCTACCAATCTTTTATTCAGTGTGATTGGATCACCATAAAACATTTAAAATCCGTTTGGAAAAAATTTTGGTCTTCAAAATCCAAAAAATGAGTCTGGGAGTCGGTTACGTGAGAGAATGGATTAGCACCCTCACACGCCCAAAATTGGTACCACATTGAGTATTTTAAGGCATTGTTTGTAAAATTTTGAAAACTCGAATAAAGTTTAAAAGTATGATCCTTTAATGCATAAGTCATGTTTAAAAAGAAATCGATTTTTGTTTGGGAGTCTCGCTATTTCTAGGTGATCGAGAAAGAAAGTCATGTCCAGTAAGTTAGGACATAACATTTCGAGATCCGAAAATAACGAGCCTTCATTTGTTGTAAACTTTTAAACCTTGGAAAAGGGTATTTGATTATCCCGATTTGAAGAAAAGTCGCGCCCAGTAAGTTAAGGCACAAATTTTCAAAACCAGAGATAAAGAAACATTGTCTCGATTTAAGGGTATTCGATTATCCCAGTTTGAAGAAAAATCGCACCTAGTAAGTTAAGGCACAAATTTTCAAAACCAGAGATAAAGAAACATTGCCTCGATTTAAGGGTATTCGATTATCCCGGTTTGAAGAAAAATCACGCTTAGTAAGTTAAGGCACAAATTTTCAAAACCCGAGATAAAAGAATATTGCCTCGATTTTAAAGGTTTGTGAAAATAATTTTGAAAACAAATGTGTGAATTAAATATGAATAGGCAGTTTATAGCAACAAATAACATGAAACAGAGTAATTAAGCAGATAAATAAATACATAAAATTAATAGAATATAAGATACAAAAGAGAAGAATAATTAAATTCTATGTATGAATATTGAAGAGAGAAGAAAAAACAAGACAAATGGGGTCGAAAACGAGGTATTAGAGAATTCGAGATGAAAACATAATTTTTGAGGAAATTGGGGATCAAAATCGAAGTTGTTGGAAAATTTAAGGTTAAAAGTGTTATTTTTTGGAAATTCGAGGGCAAAATGGTAATTTTAGATGTCCGAGGGAAAAATTGTAATTTTGGATGTTCGGGGGCAAAAATGGTAATTTTGGATGCTCGGGGTAAAATGGTAATTTTTGAAAAGTTCAAAATCAAAATGGTAATTTTTGGATGTTTGAGGGTAAAAATGTGATTTTTGAAAGTTCGAGGGCAAAATATAATTTTTGAGAAGTTCGAGGGTCAAAATGTAATTTTTAGAAAGTTCAGGGGTCAAAATGTAATTTTTGGAAAGTTCGAGGGTTAAAATGTAATTTATGAGAAGTTCAAGGGTCAAATGTAATTTTTGATAAGTTCGAGGGTCAAAATGCAACTTTTTAGAAAATTCGAGGGTCAAAACTGATTTTTGGACAGTTTAAGGACCTTCTAAGCAATAAAACCAAAAAGACAGTGACATGTGGTTGCTTCTCATGCCTTACAAAGTTAAAGGACCAATTTGGAAATTATTTAAAATCACTAGGCAAATTTTCAATAAAATAAAACTTGATTTAAGGATAAAATTGAAACAAAAATAAAAAGGGAAGGACCAATTGCATAAATAAGCCAAAGGTCGGACACGTGGCAGCTTCTCATGCTTCCAAAGAGTTTAAGGATTAAATTGAAAATTAAATGAAATTAATGGGCAATTTTAAAATAAATTAAAAATATACAAAGGGACTTAATTGTAGAAATCAAAAAATTCGAAAGGATCGAATGGGAAAATAATCCATTTTTTAAAAAATCTGATTTCTAAGCTTTATACCAAAACGATGTCGTTTTGGGGCTTAGATGCCTAAGCCAAAACGATGTAGTTTTGGCTCCCTATATAACCCACCTTTGTCTCTTTTTTTTTTTCATTTTTACACTCTTTTCTTCAAAAATCACAAAAAAACTCTCTCAACTCTCTCTTTTCTCTCGTTCTTTTTTTATACTTTGGGTGACTTCCAGCCAGCCACTCCCACCGTCATTGGTCACCACTGTTGCCGCCATCGTCGTCGCCCCTATCCACGGCGGCACAAATGGTAAAATTTTTTATGCATTTTTTAAACGTAGATCGGAGTTCGATCTATTGATCTAAACCCTTAAATTTAAAAAAAAACTTCAAAAAAATAAAATAAATCTTTTTAATTTATTCTCGAAACCCATTTTATTTTTAAGGTTTTAACCCCTTTTTATATTTTTTTTATTTTACATATTCTACTTCAAAATAATAATAAAAATAAAAATTTATACATTTATATACATGCGCGTATATATAGGTATGAATTGAAAAATATATATTATATAAAATATGGGTACGTCAGCATATATGTATATATATATATAAATAAAAATAAAAATTTAGATTTTTATATACATGCGTGTATATATATATGGGTATGAATTGATGACAATAGAATATAAAAAATATATGTATGTCAGTATGCATATATATGTCAAAATATAAAAAATAAACAAACAAAAATATATGTTAAGTATATGTATATACATAAGTTTTAGTATACCTTGCAAAAATAATATGTAGAATTGTCTTTGCTTGAATTTGTTTTTTGCTATCTTTTCATTAATTTCGTGTGAAAATCGAAGGGGAAAAAACCGCCCTCTTTACAATTTTTGTTGGCTTTTTATAGCCATTACAATTTGCATTTTTTCACTATTTTTCCTGCTTTTGCTATCTTGTCTTCTCTGTTTTTTTGCAGGTATTTTCACGTGGTGGCGATGGCAAGTGGATGGTGCTGGTGGTGGAAGCTGACGTGGGAGAGGCTGGTTGGGTAAGGAGTGGCAGCAGCTAACAACTTGCAAATTAAGGTTTTTTTGAATTTTTTTGTAAAATTGGGCTCATTGGGCTATTGTTTATGGGTATTAGGCTGATTTGTAATTTGTTTGGATCTTTTAAATTTAAACTAATTTAAATTTAAAATTTATTTTTTGATTTATTTGGTTTTGAGTTGGGCCCGATCAAAATTGGGCTCCAACATGGACCATTGGATAGTAACCAAGAGGGTTATGAGGTATCTATAGAGAAAAAAAATTACATGCTCACATATCGGATGTCTGATAAGATAGAGATCATTAGGTATACAAATTCCAACTTTGATGGTATATTGATGCAAAATTTTGTCACTAGGTTTCAAATTGTGACAATAATTAGTAGTCTTTTATTCTAATAACAATAAGAGCACATCAAAGTTTGTCTCAATATACTTTTATAGGCACCTAAGGTTTTTCGTGAGCACACTACTCATATGGGTATAATGTCATTTAAGGATATTTGGTTTTAGTGGGAGTTTGTACTTTTAAATGCTTTTATGTTATAGACACATTTTTAGTAATTTGAGTTTACGGATATTAAGTTTAGTTTCTGTAGAAATAAAGTTTATTTGGTTTATTTACACTCTAATTTTGGTAAGGTTTGATCTTACTAAGGTTTAAGGATGATCAGTTGGAAATAGACATGTTTAGATCATATTGTATGTAATTTTCATGCTACACATCCATACTTGATCTATGTCATTTGATTGTGTTAATATATGTGATTAGGGATTAATTTAGTTACAATATATGTAATGAAAGTCACATTGGTTCTATGTTAACATAATTAATGGATCAGATCATTCGAAATACCTTTTTGATATGATAGTAAGGTTTTGAGCTCATAAAGTTATATATTAACATGTAATAATAGAATAATTAGCATATATATGTGGTCCAGGTAGGAGATTGTTGGAAAATATGGACATTACATATATAATAAGAGCAATTACATGTTATTATTTACTATCATAATAGGTTAGCTCAAATTAAAAGTGATCTAATTTGGTTAAGGTTTATTGGACTTTAATTATTAAATAAAGCATGGGTCAAATATGTGTTGACACTCTAGTAACTAATTTTTAATTAATGATGGGCTGATTAAAAATTAAGGTTAATGTGCAAAAGTTATACATTAGGGTTATAGTCTCCAAATTACACACAAGATAACTTTTCTAATATCTCATCTTTAGGAAAAATATAGCAAATATTTTTTGAATTTCTTATGTGCTAATTTAGAAGATAGCAAGGAGTTGATGGATTCAGGTACGCTTCCGTGTTTAGTTTTATTCATGATTTATTCTTGATGATTTGACATGACAGGTCCTGATTTATGATTTGTTAAGTTTTATATCAGATATTATTTTACGGTTCTAATAAAATTACAAACGTTAACTTTTTCATCCATTTAAAGATAATTTAACAAACAATTCAAGTTGAAAAATTAAATAAAAAGCTAAAATAATTTTTTTTATAAAATTAGAGAATCAAATAAATCATTATGCATATATTATATTCATACCGTGCAATTTTATGTGCATAATAATACCATATTTACCTATGTACCAAAAAAAAGTATTACCATATTTACCTAAACTAAACTTTTGTTGTTGTTTCCTTCAAATGTGGATGTGGAAAGCAGTGTACAAAAAGAAAGCCGAACGCAAGTAGAATTATTCCAAGTTTCAAGCATAAAATTAATGGAAATGCCTGCTCCACCTTTTACTTGAAAGGCACATTTCACATGTTCCTACCCCCACGTAATCGGCGCCTCTTTAATTCTTTGGTAGTTAGTCGTTCCTTGCTATTAAATCCGTCCAAATCTAGCGGGTATTAGTAAGTGTCAGGTTGAGTCACGAATGTCTCTTATTAAAATCAAACTCCATACGATGATTTGATAGTTAAAGATATTCACCGCTCCATGTATGAATTGATTTCGAATCGCGTTAACCGTATTTGTTGTTCGGATTTTGCTCTGTTATTATAATTCACAAAAAAAAAATCTCTTATTAAAATTAGTTCATCAAATCATCTTTTTTATTAAATTCGGATTACCATTATCTAATGTTAAAATTATTATATGTGGAATCCCGTGTGTTGACTTAAAGATCAAGAGGATTCATTGCCTCAAGTGTGACTTAGATTCGAGTTGCGTCAATCACGTTATTGTTAAGATTTTGTTCTCTCCATATAATTCACCAAAAAAAATTATTATATATGATAGTTTCGAAGCAAATGTGGATAAATCTCTTCGAATATTTATTACTCGAATCCACATTTTTATAATTGTATATTTGGATATTGGTTGCAAAATAATTGCATCCAACAAAATTTGAACATATGTTCTCTTACATATAAGTTCTCTTACATATAAGATCATGCTTTAATTATCAATACTTGTCTTAAACATTGATTATAATTTACACAAATTAATAAATAAAATATAAAAAACACAATAAATATATTTTTAAAATTAATTATAACAATTAATCATAAAATTAAATATGCTAATTTTATTATTAGAAAAATATATCTTCTTTCACACCTTATTCTCTTAAATCTCATTTAGCAATATCTATTCATAAATCTAGGAGAAAGATCATTAGAATCCCTAAATTTATTATTATATCCTTTATTATTTGATCAAATTAGTTAAATTACTTTAAAACAAAAAATTAATTAAAATTGAACCCCCTTGTATTGGTTTGATGGTCAAGATGTTTATTGTCCCAGGTGTGACCTGACTTCAAGTCATGCTAATTACTATTTGTAATTCACCAAAAATAAATTAATTAAAATTTAAATAATTTAAATAATTTTATAATATGAATTTATTCTATTATGTGACATAATCATATTTAGTGAAGCTGTTAATTTGATCAAAGTCATTATTTGGGCCTCCCATCTCTTATTAGGTAGAATAAGAAGTAGGTGTTCTTTTTCATTCAAGATCGTCTCTGTAAGCACATTTTTAGTTGGAACTGCGACCGTCTAGGCTCAAGACTAAGAGGAGTCTAATTTTTTTTTTAATTTTTAAGGGATTTAAAAAAAAAATCAGCTTTTGAGGGGACCAATTTTTTTTAATTTTTAAGGGATCAAATTTTTTTTCAGCTTTTAAGAGATCAAAAAAATTGTTTTATTAACTTTTAGGGGCTTAAAAAAAATTTTAACTTTTAAAATATCTAAAATTCAATTTATTATTTTGCCTAAGAGCTAAAAAATATCAAGGATGGACCTAGTTGGAAGAATATGTTGCATTCATGACATGGTAATGAGGTAGTAGTGCTTAAGTCAATTGCCGAAGCTTTACTGGCGTAAGAACCTTCACTAGTCCCGACAACCAATACGGATGGGAGATGACATTGGAACACTTCGATGACAAAAAATTTTGAATTTATTTA
Source organism: Gossypioides kirkii (assembly GCA_005610355.1). Classification (NCBI taxonomy): domain Eukaryota; kingdom Viridiplantae; phylum Streptophyta; class Magnoliopsida; order Malvales; family Malvaceae; genus Gossypioides; species Gossypioides kirkii. The sequence continues at coordinate 37,643,271 of CP032247.1, read as the reverse complement.
AGAAATTAAATATTAAAATATTTTTACAAAATCATATAAAATAGATAAAAATAAATTTTATAATTTTAGAAGCTTGTTAAAACCATTTTGAATGGAATTATAAGTGTTCGGAGGTGTCCTGGACTAACAAGTCATGGAGGGCTCGGTTTTCATAAAACAGTGTAGTAGCATTGTCATGTTGTTGGAAAAAATTTAATTTGAAAACGATTTTTTATTAGAGTGAAAAATAAAATTTTAAAAATTGAGTCAGTTTGTGATATTTATAACAATAAATTTTTTTTGAAAAATACTCGTGCTTTGTTCGAGATGAATCCTTGTCGTTCCAGACTTTCAATCAAATAGCCTTCTTCGTAGTTCTAGTATCACGTATTGCTTCGAGTGTGGGCTTGAACAATCATGAACCAAACATAAAAATAGAAATATATTTATTACTTTTAGTAGGATAGTAAATCTCTTTCTATAGAAACCAATAAAATTGTTATTCCTGAAAAATAAAATCTATACTTACAAATAAATTTTAACGATTTTCGAGTAGAATAAAAATATCTCAAAGTTGTGTATTTTTTAGCCTTACCAATGTCATCTCTTTATAGGGAGACATCGAAAAATCCTAGTTGAATTAATAGAATACAAATAATACTTATCTGATAGAAAAATAAGTCTCCTAGTTAAACTAGGAGAGAGGCGCAGCTAACCCTAGTTAATTATAATAGGGTTGTCTCCCCTCATCCTTATTATGAGGGGTTTTGAGCCTTTCTTGTATTGATCCCAATTATATGTGCTTATTAGACTTTAACCCAACACTTCATAATTTAATCAAACCTAATACATGTTTTTTATTTCTCAGAATAAATATTATTTATTAAATTAATTTAAATAAAATAATTTTCCTATTTAAATAAATATTATTTACTGTAAAAGAATCTATGAGATAATATATTTCACTTTTAACCCATCGTCGGTCTTTTTTTCATTTTGGTTGGGTCGGGTTTGCATCGTCTCAATCAGCCCAGATGTGTCTTGATTCTCCGAGTTCCATTGAAAATATAGGTTACATGGGTCCTATGTCCATTTTCAGCTCACATAATTTATTCTAAAATAATAAAATTAAAATCCTACGTCAATTTAATTCTAATTCCATTAAAATCATTGTAATTTTACTGTAAAAAAACCTATGAAATATATTTAATATTTCTACATTCAACGGATTCACTATGACCAATTAATTTAATTCTATTTTTTAATTTTAATTAATTAATTAATTAATTAATAATTAAAAAACTCATAACTTAATTTTTTAGATCATTTCTATTTAATGAAAAAATCACATTTATTTCCAAATGTTTCATATTTCTCCAATTTTACCATTGTTATCCATTTATGTTCATTTGATTCAACATGCAATTCATTTCTAATTTCAAAGAACTAGCGGATGGATCGATTGGACATATGTGATTAGGGCTCAAAATATTTATAATGAAATTCTAGCTTTTGGCCTATTAATTATAAACTAATTTAGTCACAAATTCATTCCATTATAATATACTGACCGAGCTCTTCCTAATGACATACCATTACGAAAACAACTCGATTAGTGCTCATCCAATGACATTGCCATAAGTGTTACCCTTGTAGGACATCCTTAATTTTTTTCGGATAAAATTTACTCTCCCAATATGATCTTATTTTATCTCATGGTAACCATTAGACTTGCCACGTGGCAGCATTAGGATGGTCCAAATTAAGCAGAGGGACCAAATCTTCTATTTAACCATTTTTGTAAAAATGCAAAAAGAAAGAAAAAAGCATTGGGTTTGCCACGTGGCAACTCTAGGAAATATATAGTGTTATATAGTACTGCTTGAACAAAATTTTAAAAAATAAACTATACAAAATGGTCATCAAATTATACTCGTGTTTCTGTTTCGAACATTTAACTTTAAAATTTTTAATTTAAGCACTTACATTTGAATTTGTTCATGTTTTGATTACCTTCAGTTATATTTATATCAAGAAGTCTTTTTCTAACTGGTATACTAACATATTTAGTCCTCAATACTTATTCTATTAATTTGATTTCAATTCTAAATACTTCAATAAACTTAACCTTTCATATTTACAAATTCTATCAATTTGATCCTCAAACTTTCTAACCAAAGCTTTTAGCTTTTAAAAGAGAGGCATTCCACATCTATTAATTATTTTATTTATGGTTGAAATTATACAATTCCATACATAACCCTTTTTATTTGTATTTTTAAGAAATTAGTGTTAGAATTTAATTAAACACCATTAAAAATAATAGAAAATACAAGTTTTTAAAAATATAATATAAAATTATGTAAATAATTTAATATTTGTAAAAAAATAATATTTCAGTTTAACTAGCTGAATTTTAATTTTTAATTAGTTTGATAAATGATTTGATATTAAATTAGATTATTAGTGATACATATTGCTTATTGTAGATTTAAAAATTAAAAATAAATAGAACACAGAATAACCTCTTAATCTATTTATAAAATTAAAAGAAATAATTATCAATGTAACAAAATCAAATTCAATTAATTTTTTCACATTTTTTTCTTATGAAAAATTAAACGTTCATAATTATTGATTTAACAATTGGATTTTGAAATATTCAAAAAAATTGGATTTTGAAAAGCCATATTTTTTAAACTTTGGGTTTAGTTTCCAATTTCAAGGACAAACTTCGAAGACTATTTTTATCTGCCTTGAAAGAAATATCATACTATTAATAACAAAATTAAATCTAAAGTGTTTTTTTTAAGGCTTTCATTTTCTTTTGCCAAAATTTTATCCATCAAAAGGTTATAAATTATTATAATTAGAAGAAAACCAATGACAAAAAAAAAAAGAAAAGGAAATAAAGTTTCAAGATAAGCTCATTGGTTTATTTTTATATTTTTTGGGTTTTATAAATGGCTTGTTAGTTGAGAGATATTTTTTTATTTTTTGGGTTTTATAAATTTATAGATCTAAAATGCATCTATTTTAAAAGATAAAAGCTTTGATTAGGAAGTTTGAATATCAGTTTGATAGAATTTCTGAATGTGAAGGGTTATATTTATTGAATTATTTAGAGTTAGGACCAACTTGATAAAATATGTAAGTAATGAGGATAAAATGTGTTATTATATCAGTTAGAAAAAACGTATTTTGTTATCAAATTAACTGCGAGTGATTAAAGTAAGAACAAATTCAAACGTTAATCCTTAAATTGAAAATTTTTAAAGTTGGGTGACCAAAACAAGAACGTGAACATGATTGGGTAGTCATTGTTATAGTATACCCAATTCTGAATAATAAATATATTTTATTAATTATTTTATTCTATTTTTAAAAAAATATATATGCTTTGATGCATGTATTGAGTCATAGGTTGATTCAAAATTCATATAAAACCATATCAAAAGTATATAAACAATAAAATAATTTTGTAAGTATATAATTTATTATAGTTTAAAAACCATAAATCTAAAATTAAAAAAAAATAAAAAAACCAAGCCACCATGTTGAGTAACTTTCCGTTGTTTTTCATTGAAGGGGACAATCAGATATTTATACATGTTATTGTTCATGAAATTGATTCCACTATTCATGAACTGACGTTCTGAACGAGCTCCAAGCATGCTAGACACGTGTACTACTCTTTCTGTTTACTATACTTTGTAGCCCTCACCCGCGAACTCTTTGGTATATGCGAACTAGGATTGTGAACCATCCTTGAGAGTCTTCTAGTGAACTCCCACTATGAGACATGCACGCATCCCACTGATGTATTGAGCAACGAAATTCAATACCAAATTGCGAGTAGGCGATTAGAGCCTCATCCGGATTTCGGATCGGCGAACATAAATACATAACACACCATGTATTGAGCAACGAAATTCAATAATGTTTATTCAATTCTAAATATAATAGTTTTTAAACATATTTTTTTTATAAATTTTAAATATAATAGGTTTGTAATTATTAATGGTTTTATTAGAATTTTTATGGATTTTTTATTTTTTATGAAATTTTTACTTTTATTCTTTTAAGTTAGGGTGTGTTTAATAAATTACAAAAAAATTTCATTTCATCAACATTTAATATTTTAAAGGTGTTTGATAATCAACAAAAAATATTGAATAAGATAAATAGATAGATAGCTACTAATAACTTAATGCAAAAAATATTAAGTTGATTTTATTTTAAAAAAGAATTAAAAAATTAAAAATGAGATATTTAAATTCCTAAATGTACTTTTTATCCAAAACTATACAAAATAAATAAATAAATATTTAAAATATTATATTAATAAGATTGAAACTAAAAACATAAATAAATTTTAAATTAATATTTAATTTTATCAAACAACATAATTATATTCGGTACTTATATTTATTAACTTATCAAACAATTTTCTAATATAAATTCAACAATTATAAAATCTAGTAATAATAATTCAGTACTTAATTTTTAACATTTAAATTCTCAATTTATAAAATAGGAAATAAAATTTAGAAAGTAAGTTAGTAATAATATTTTTTGACATAATACCTAGAACTACCAATAGCCTCTCCCCAACCCATAAATAGGAGGATACTGCGTTTCAGCTCACTCAAACCCACGTCCTCTTATATTAACAACAATGCTTATGTCAATCGAGTTAAAACTCAATCAATTAATAAAAAGAGATCTTTAGTAGAAAATTACAGTTTAATGATTCTCTTATTAAAAACTATCATCATTTTTTTATTCATGGAAAATTCGAGTTGGATATTTATCCTACAGTAAAACTTCGATAAATGAATATTTGATTAATTAATAATCTCGCTTAAATAATAAATTTTTTCGGTCCCTACTTGGACCAATGGGATAAAATAATAACCTCGTTAAATACATAAAATAATAATTTTTAGAAAAATCTTGAAAGGCCCAATGAAAATGTAAAATAATAATACATTTGTTATGAATATCTTATTAAATGGATGTTCATCAATATCAAGATCAAGATAAGGTTTGGTATACCTTAAACTCTAATAGTTATTAGAAATAGATCTCTACTTCATTTATACTTCTTATGTCTATAAATAGAGACTTTGGAGAAGCATTGTAATTACTTCTATTGATCAATAAAAATACGCTCTGTCGTTCTCTTATTCTCTTTGTTATTTACTATCTGACTCTTTATTTTATAATACGTTATCAGCACGATACTCAATTTATTTACTTTAACTTAGCATTTCATATTGGTTGCTTGGTTACCCCAACATTGACGGAAAAAGAGGTTTCAAATTGAGGAATCAAATTTAGTTTCTTTTCTAAAATTTTCTATCGTAATTTGTTTTATACTATTTCATTTTTTTCAATACATTATTATTTCACTAATTTTTTTAAGGTTTTTTTAGTGATTATAATGTCAAATCTTGTCAAACTTGAATTTGTCGCCTTGGACATCTCAGGCACGAATTATTTGCCATGGGTGTTAGATGTTGAAATTCACCTAGATGCTAAAGGGCTAGGGAATACTATATTAGCAAATAAAGAAGCATCTAACCAAGAAAATGCACAAGCAATGATTTTCATCCGTCATCATCTACATGAAGGATTAAAAGTGGAATATCTCACTGTGAAAGAAAGATTTGACCATCAGAAAACGGTGATCCTCCCTAAAGCTCGTTATGATTAGATGCACTTACGATTGCAAGATTTTAAGACTGTAAGTGAATATAATTCAGAACTCTTTAAAATTAGTTCTCAACTGAAGTTATGTGGGGAGAACATAACAGATGCAGACTTGTTAGAGAAAACCTTTTCAACTTTTCATGCTACAAATGTGCTCTTGCAGCAACAATACCGTGAAAAAGGTTTTTAAAAATATTATGAATTGATTTCATGTCTTTTGGTGGCTGAACAAAATAATGAATTGTTGATGAAAAACCACGGAATTCGTCCCATTGGTACTACACCACTCCTTGAAGCGAATGTTGCAGTACACTATAGATATGGAAATGAAAAATATAGAGGTCGCGATCGTGGACGTGATCATGGTTGTGGGCGTAGTGGAGGACGTGGTAAAGGACGTACTAATAACCGTTATCATGGTGTTCATAATAGCAGTACTTCTAACCACCAAAAAAGGAGTAGAAATGAAAGACAAGAAAGAGGTGGTCAAAATAATCCTTCAAAGGTTATTGAGAGTTTATGTCACCGATGTGGTATGAAGGGACATTGGGCACGTCTCTGTCGTACGCCTGAACATTTAATGAAACGTTATCAAGCATCCATTAAAAGGGAAGAAAAATATTGAGACAAATTTTATATCTCAAAAGGATGCTATGGAGGCAAAAGGTGAGGGTGATGTAATTCATGGCCTTAATGATGAAACTCACCTCGATGTGGAAGATTTCTTTGGGAATCATTACAAAAGTTAGTGTTATTTCAGCATTTTATGTTTCTTTTAAGTATGTTTCATTTTCTTGCATAAAAGTTGATGTTATTTAGGTTTTTTTTTGTTATTTTAAGTATGTTCATTTTTTTGCATAAAGAATAAGTTATACATATTCAATAAACATTTGCAACGCTTCTAATGTTATGTTTTTTTTATGAAGAATATGAATGATCAACAAAATCTTGTTGAATCCAAAATCAATGGAGACATATATCTTGTTGATAGTGCTACAACACATACGATGCTCAAAGATAGAAAATATTTTTCTCATTTAACAATAAGTGATACTCATATTAATACAATATCGGGTAGTTCAAAACTTATTGAAAGCTCCGGAAGAGCTATTATATTGTTACCTAAAGGTACAAAATTGGTCATTGGTGATGCTTTATTTTCCACTAAGTCTCAGAGAAATTTATTGAGTTTTAAAGATATTCGTATCAATGGATACCATATTGAGACTATGAATGAGAAAGATATTCAATATCTATATATTACAAAAGTTAAATGTGGAAAGAAATATGTGTTGGAAAGACTACTTGCCTTTTCATTAGGATTATATTATACACATATTACTGCAATTGAGGCACATGTTACTACAAACCAGAAGTTTGTAGAACCACATACTTTTACTATTTCGCATGATCGGTTAGGCCATCCCGGATCTATTATGATGCGAAAAATAATTGAGAATTCAATTGGGCAACCATTGAAAAACCACAAGATTTTTGAATTCAAAGATTTTTCTTGTGATTCTTGTTCTCAAGGTAAACTTATTATTAGACCATCACCAACTAAAGTTGGGATTGAATCTCCCGCATTTCTGGATTATATTCAAGGTGATATATGTAGGCCTATTCATCCACCATGTGGACCATTTAGATACTTTATGGTATTGATAGATGCATCTAGTAGATGGTCACATGTATCTTTATTATCGACTCGTAACCTGGCATTTGTGAGACTACTTGCTCAAATGATTCGCTTAAGAGCACAATTTCCAGATTATGCAATAAAAACTATCTGTTTTGATAATGCTGGTAAGTTTACATCCCAAGTTTTCAATGATTATTGTATGTCAATTGATAAAAGTTGAACATCCTATGGCCCATGTTCACTCACAAAATGGTTTAGCCGAATCGTTTATCAAACGTCTCCAACTAATAGCTAAACCATTGCTTATGAGAACAAAGCTCCCTATTACAGCTTGGGGATATGCTATTTTGCATGCAAAAGCACTTGTGCGCATTAGGCCAACAAGTTATAATAAATACTTCCCATTACAATTGGCTTTTGTCAGGAGCCAAAATTTCCCATCTTAGAATTTTTGGATGTGCAGTATATGTTCCAACTGCTCAATCACAACGAACAAAGATGGGTCCCCAAAGGAGGTTGGGAATATATGTTGGTTATGAATCTCCTTCTATAATTAAGTATGTGGAACCATTAACGGGATATTTATTTACTGCACGATTTGTTGATTGTCATTTTAATGAAACAATATTCCCAACATTAGGGGGAGAGAAAATACAGCTGGTAAAAGAAATTATATGGAATGGATCATTATTATCTCAATTAGATCCTCGTACGAGTCAATGTGAACAAGAAGTTCAAAAGATCATATATTTGCAAAACATCACCAATCAACTGCCAAACTCATTTACTGACCCAAAGAGAATTACAAAATCTCACGTATCAACTGAAAATGCTCCAATACGAATTGATATCCCAATAGGGCAAACTGTTAATGCAAACGAAAGTAATCCACGCTTGAAACGTGGAAGACAAGTTGGTTCCAAAGATAAAATCCTCGTAAAAGGAAAGGAGCAAATACTCAAGGTGATTATATTATGGAGACAAATCCCCAAAAAGAGGCCAATGATATAACTAATCATAATCATAAAATCCCAGAAGGGATTTAGGTACCTGAAAATGATGATAATGAGGAGATCTCAATAAGTTATGTTACTTCGGGAAAAAGATGGAACCGAAAAAATATAGTTGTCAACAACAATTTTGCATATAACGTTGTATTGAAGTAGAAAAAGAAAATGATGATCCTGAGCCTAAATCTATTGAGGAATGTAGAAATAGAAAAGATTGGCCAAAATGGAAAGATGCAATTCAAGCATAATTAAATTCACTTTCAAAACATAAAGCTTTTGGTCCTGTAGTCCAAACACCTAAAGGTGTAAAGCCAGTTGGATATATTTGTGCAAAAACGAAATGAAAAAAATGAAGTCGTAAGATATAAAGCACGACTTGTAGCACAAGGATTTTCGCAAATGCCCGGCATTGATTATGAAGAGACATATTCTCCTGTGGTGGATTCAATCACATTTAGATATCTTATTAGTCTGGAAGTACGTGAAAAACTTGACATGCATCTAATGGATGTTGTTACAGCATATCTATATGGTACACTTGATAGTGAAATTTATATGAAAATTCCTGAAGGGTTTAAAATCCCAGAAGGATATAGAGTTTCTCGAGAAAATTGCTCAATCAAATTAAAGAAAAGTCTATATGGATTAAAACAATCTGGACGTATGTGGTACAATCGTCTTAGTGAATACTTGTTAAAGGAAGGTTACAAAAACAATCCAATTTGTCCATGTGTATTTATAAAAAGGTTTGGATCAAATTTTGTGATAATTGCTATTTATGTTGATGATCTAAATATTATTAGAACTCCTGAAGATCTCCAAAATACAGTAAATTGTTTAAAGAAGGAATTTGAGATGAAAGATCTTGGAAAAACAAAGTTTTGTCTTGGATTACAGATTGAGCATTTAAAAGATAGAATTCATGTTCATCAATCAACTTATACGGAAAAGATTTTAAAGAAATTTTACATAGACAAAGCACACCCATTGAGTACCCCGATGGTTGTACGATCGTTAGATGTGGATAAAGATCAATTTCGTCCTTGTGAAAATGATGGAGTTTTTTGGTCCTGAAGTGCCATATCTAAGTGCCATAGGGGCATTAATGTATCTTGCAAACAACATAAGACCTGATATAGCTTTCGCTGTAAACTTGTTAGCAACATTTAGTTCTTCTCCAACACATAGACATTGGAATGGAATTAAACATGTATTTAGATATCTCAAAGGGACCATTGATATGGGATTATTTTATTCAAGTGATTCAAAATCCCTATTAATCGATTATGCTGATGCTGGATACCTATTAGATCCACATAAAGGTCGATCCCAAACAGGATATTTATTTACATGTGGGGGTATTGCCATATCATGGTGTTCAACAAAGCAAACATTAACTGTCGCTTCTTCAGATCATGCAGAAATAATTGCAATGCATGAGGCAAGTCGAGAATGTGTTTGGCTAAGGTTATTGACCCAACACATCCAGAAGATATGTAATTTACCTTTACAGGAAAATATGTCAACTATCTTATACAAAGATAATGCAGCATGTATAGCTCAATTGAAGGGTGGTTATATCAAAGGTGACAGAACAAAACATATTTCACCAAAATTATTTTTTACTCATGATTTTGAGAAAAGAGGTCATATAAATGTTTAACAAATTCGTTCTAGTGACAATTTAGCAGATCTTCTAAGGCATTGCCCACTTCAACATTTGAAAGACTACTACACAAGATTGGAATGCGTCTACTCAAAGATGTAACGTAATGTTGTCATTAGGGGGATTCTAAAATAAGTTGTACTCTTTTTCTTTAATCGAGGTTTTGTCCCATTGGGTTTTCTTGGTAAAGGTTTTTAACGAGGCAACTTGTAATAGAAGATTGTGTACTACTTTTCTTTCATTAGGTTTTTATCCCATAGGGTTTTTCCTAATAATGTTTTAACAAGGCACACTATCTACAAATGGACATCCAAGGGGGAGTGTTATGAATATTTTATTAAATGGATATCCACCAACATCAAGATAAAGATCAAGATAAAGATAAGATTTGGTATACCTTAAACTCTAATAGTTATTAGAAATAGATATCTACTTCATTTATACTTCTTATGTTTATAAATAGAGACTTTGGAGAAACATTGTAATCACTTCTATTGATCAATAAAAATATGCTCTTTCGTTCTCTTATTCTCTTTGTTATTTACTCTTAATCTCTTTATTTTATAATAACATTAAATATATTGAACCTAAAAAATAAAATTATTCATTATATGTGATTATTAAATTATAAGTATTTATTTTAATGATTAAGTTTTAGTTCTGTTGGTATTGATATTGTTTGTCAGTGTAAAAAAAAACTTGAGTTTGAATGCGCTGAAGCATATTTAACCTCCTTTTTAAAGGTTGAGAAAAGATATTATAAATAATTTTAGACATTGTATAAAAAACATATTATTAATATATCAGTGGAGATTGTACTAATAATAATAAGTGTAAAAAAAACTTGAGTTCGAATGCGCTGAAGCATATTTAACCTCCTTTTTCAAGGTTGGGAAAAGAGATTATAAATAATTTTAGACATTGTATAAAAAACATATTATTAATATATCAGTGGAGATTGTACTAATAATAATAATAATAGTTGAGGTCTTGGCTCAATGGTATGATTTAAGTCTTCTGAAATTTGAGATTTATGTTTTTTATAAGGTAAATTTATTAAATCATTCAATGAATGGAATCATATAATTCAAGAGAAAAAATAACAAACACTCGACGTTGATGGTGAAAGACAAGCTCCATCAATACAACAAAGGTCTTAGCCTCAACAGTAATAGAATATTATGACACGTTGACAATTAGCTTTGTCACAACTCAAGTACGACATATATAGAGTGATTGCAAGCACTTAATACGATAAGAAAAATAACCTTGAATGGTTCAAAACGGTGAGCAAAAATCGACAAAAAAATCGAGCATTCACCAAACGTAAATATCATGTGTAAGTTCTCATACTAAATTTTAATCTTATCTAAATTTATTCTGATCTAGGTCTGAATGTTTATTTTTACATTGTAATAATTGATTTTGGTTGTAGACAAAAAGATTTATTGATTGTAGTTGGTATGACGAGTAAATCGAGTATCAATTTTATTAAACATGATTAAAAACCATTTTTTTATAAAATAAATTATATTATTATAAAAATATTTTTATCATTTTAAATTTTGACAAATCAATAACTACTCGCATAATAAAATTTTAACTTTAAAACATTAAAACTTCTAAAACCTCAACTTGAATTATTTTAATTAAAACTTAATTTAATTTTATTTCAACGTGACGTAAATATATAAGGTTAACATTACGTGCAAGTCTACCCAAATCCCCAAGAAATACCCATAAGAGCAAGCGGTTAGTACAATCTTTCCTCTACCCTATAATCACCTTCTCAAATCTGGCTAGTAATTAAAGGTGGATTTTAATGGACGGTGTGGTACAATTAGTTTATTTTTTGTCTTATCTTATAATATCGTTATATTATTTAATTTCACCGTCAACGCTATTTGTACACTAAACGTAGATAAACGTACTGTCCATCCAAATCCACCTTAACTGTGGGTTTGGATGGACAGTGTGATGATCTAAACTTGTTCATGGGCTAGGTTATCCGTTCAAGCCTGAAGGCCCACCTAAATTTTGGGAGGGTTTGGGTTAAAATATTAGGCCCAAAAATGGGTTTGGACAAAAAAATTAGACCCGTTTAAAATATGGGTCGGATCGGGCTTGAACATTGAAGGCCCGAACCCGTCTCGATCCGACCCGTTTGTTTATATGACTATAATATATTATTTTTATATATTATGTAATTTAAAACACATTAAAAAATAAACTTATACTAAATATGTAATATTACTATAATGTAAACATTAAGAAAATGTTAAGATGATTATATAAAAATTTTCAATAAATAAAAATTTTATAAAATTATTAAATATTAAAATAAAACAATATAAATATTTTTTTAAAAAAATTTAAAACTAATATGGACGAGCGTAAAATGAGCTTGGGTTGGTCTTTTGAAATTATGGGTGAGTTTAGATAAAATTTTAGGCTCAGATTTCGAGTCGAGCCAGACTTGGGCAAACATAAAGTATATTAATAGCATGTTTAAGCCCAGCCCATGAACAACTCTAAATACAGTGTATTTAGTTTACTTTTTATCTCAAATTATAGTACCGTTATAATATCTAATCTTACTATCACAATTATTTTTACACTATTCACAAACACACAACCTATATAAAGATTTCCAATTTCAAACCAATGAAGATTTAATGCAAAGTGGAAGTACCCCAGCTGTTTTACATCCAACAAGTAAATGAAAATGACCCAATTAAATGTCCCCCATTAACTCACCCACCGGTCTTGATTGAAGAACCAATTTATAAACCCGAAAACCCCATTTCGAAAAACCATAAAATTCCCAACCATAGTTTCAGTTCCATCTTCCAGTACTCAAATTTGAAAGCAAACCATGGTTGCCCCCCAAGAAGACCATGATCTTGTCTATAACCTTAGGCTCTCATCGGTTGGACCAGGTTGTGTGACTGGTTCGGACGTGGTTCATGACCTAAGCGGCCTGGACTTGACCATGAAACTCCATTACCTCAAAGCGGTTTACTTCTTTTCCAGCCATGCAGTGGAAGGGCTAACTATCATGAACATGAAAGAAGCCATGTTTTACTTGCTTAACGATTACTACATCACCTGTGGGCGGATCAAGCGGTCGGAGTCGTCGGGTCGACCGTACATAAAGTGTAATGACTGCGGCATCAGGTTCGTGGAAGGTGTTTGCGATGAAACTGTGGATGAATGGCTTCAAACTGACGACGATTCTAAGAGGAATTTGCTTGTTTATCATCAAGCCATCGGCCCTGAGTTGTCCTTTTCTCCTTTAGTTTACTTGCAGGTAATATGCTCTTCTTAATTTTAAATCCCACACTATCTTTTTTATACTATCTTTTTTCAACCAATAATTCATCCCAACCTTTAAATCTTTCGATTTAAATCGAAAAAAAAAACATTTAAATCACTTAAATTTATATCTTCTTTACTATTACAATATCTACACTATTAACTTCCCTAAAGTTCAATCGACAATGTTTTTTAAACACAATTACAATTATATTAAGGTAAAATTAAATTATCTTTGGCAGACTATATTAGGGGCGAAGGCAGAAAATTTTTTTAGTGGTCAAAATTAAATTTTAATTTTTATTAATTTATATATTTGTAATTTTTAAAGGGTTAAATTAATTTTTTATAATTTTAAGGGGTAAAATATAATTTTACTTTTACTAATTTAAAATTTTAAAAATTTCTAAAGAACCTAAATAACAATTTTCCATTTTAAGAGGGGTCGGGACCGTACCAGCTTCCTTAAATTCACCTCTGGACTACATGATGAGAAAAGAAATTATTTTTTCTCTATGCTTTATGCTTATAATATTTTTTTTGTGGTTTTTTTAGAGGGATAATTACAAATTTTAAAAATTAATCATAAGACATATATGAAAAATATCAAAAAGTATCTCAAATAATATTTTACTATGATAATTTTTATTTGAACTTTTTGTAATTTACTTAATTGAATTATGATTCATTACATAACTTTGTACATATATATATACTTATAAAATATGTGGATAGTTAAATAAATATACTTATATATTCAAAGTTTATAAGTACAAAGAAAGTACAAATATAAATAAATATTCAAGTAACTATAAAGTTTAGAATCAATCAATTGAGAAGTGTAAAATCAAACAATTATAATATAAACAGACAAAAGATTTGGAACAATCCATATTAGAATCGATAATTAAATTAAAACTCACATATGAAAAAAGTATATAGTGAGACTCGAAAACTCACACATATAATTGTGCATACTAAATCTCGAATTTAAGTACTCAAGACTAAAAGCGACCATAAACAAAATAAGATTAAGGCTTGATTAGAAAAAAAAAATTCTAAACCCAAGCTCAGCTTGACTTGTTCAAAATATTCATGTCATTGTTTAAAAATAATAAAATATTAATAAAATATTATTTTACACTAATATTTATATATTTTAATAATAAATATTTAATAAAATGAGGTTGGAAAAAGATTTCATAAGTTTTGGATCCCACCAACACTCCTGCCTCAGTTTCATAAATTATTCATAAGTTTAGAATCATTTGAATTGGGAGTTGATACTAAAAACTTTATTCTACCCATTTCTATTGGTTTGTACCCACCAATCCACATGCACTTGTTCTATCTATCAGATAAGAGTTTTATTAATTTTTTAAATATGTATTTTTATTTTTCATAATTATAGTTAAAAATAAATTGACTTAATTAATAATTAAAAATATTTGTATTTAAAAATTTTGAATACTAACTATTTAAGAATTAAAATTTATATTTAGTATATAATTCATGTATATTTAAATGTGTATATGATCTTTTCAAAAAATATATATTTTATTTATCTTATTAAAAAATAGTGAATATTATAATATTATGGGTTCAAATCTTGCAATTTTTATTATATGTATATATTTTTCTGGATTTTTTAAAATATAAAAAAGATATAATTATTCTCAACTTATGAACTGAGATCTGGTTGATAAAATACAATAAAACTCAATTAAAAGCTTTATATACTAATAGTGTCGAATCCAGAGGGCTGACAGGGGTTTCATTCCATTAAAATGGAAAATTTTCATTTAGACCGTTTAAAATTTTAAATTTATAATGGTAAAATTGCACATTAGTAAAGATGATAAAAATTATAAAGATATAAATTATTAAAATAATAAAATTACATTTTTACTACTATCGTAAAAATATATAATTTAATTTCGTCCACTTTCTCTCCTGAACAATTTTCTGGCTTCGCCAATGTGCTCTATCAAAAATAACGCATCAACAACAATAGGATACTGAAAATTTTGTGCATCTTTGTGCAGGTTACACGGTTCAAATGTGGTGGAATTTCACTAGGGCTGAGTTGGGCTCATATCCTTGGAGATGCATTTTCAGTCTCTAATTTCATCAGCAATTGGGGCCAACACATGGCTAAGGTCAAGGTCAATAGTTCTCCAGCCCTCGCACCAAGATCCCTAACCAATACTGCAAAACCTGAGCCACCCAGTGAACCACTTTCCGCAAAGCAAGTGAACCATGTGGGAGACCTTTGGGTGCTTGCCAATAACTGCAAAATGGAAACTTTTTCTTTGAACTTAACCACACAACATTTATCAAACATACAAGCCAAGATGGGTTTGGTTTCGGCTTTCGACTCGATTTGCGCCGTACTTTGGCGAGCGATAGCCAAAGTCAGGGAAGGATTTGAGCCACAAATTGTTACCGTTTGTAGGAAAGATCCATGCCTTGATGATAATAATGTTGTTGGTAACAATCAAATTATAAGATCAATCAAGGCAAACTTCTCGGTCAGTGAATCGGATTTGAACAAGTTAGCAACGTTGATCACCAATGATGAAGATCAAGTGTGTGATGAAAGAAACAAGATTGAAGCAGCAGTGGAGAAAGATAATGGGTGTACAGATTATATCATGTATGGATCAAACTTAACATTTGTGAACTTAGAAAATGCAGGTTTATATGAATTGGAGTTGAATGGAGAAAAGCCAAAGTTGGCATATTATTCAATCCAAGGTGTGGGTGATGAAGGAGCAGTTTTGATTCTTCCGCTGCCGCCGCAGGGTTCTGGTGCCGAAAGAGAAGGCGAACTGAGATATTTGGTAAACCTAACACTGCCTGAGGGTCAAGTATTTAAGCTCAAGGCTGAGCTAAAAAGGACTGCTCTACTCTAGATTTCTCTATGCCTGGGATTTCAATATAGAATTTTAAATAAGTTGAAAAGGGTCTTGTTTGTGGGAATTTCTAGTGCAAGCTCTTATACAAAAAGTTTAGGCTAAGCTTTTTACCTATTTAATGTAATAAGTCATTACAAAATACTTTACTTTATTACAAAATATCTTATATGTGATGTCATATATTTTGTAACTCTCAAAATGGATTATTATGGTGTAAAATACTTTAAAAATATTTTATATATTTTGTGAATTATAAGAAGAGGGTAAAGCTTTAACAGCAACATGATTAACGCAAATCGAACTCAGATCACATCTGAGACGATAAATATTCTGACAATCAGACCAATAAATGAAGTTTAAATGTAATATATTTTGTAACACCCAAAAATAATTATTTCCTTACAAAACACCTTATGTTTTTATAAAATATTTTTACGAGGTGTAATATATAAAGCTACTTCCAAAAATTCTTACCAAAATTACAATTCTTTTTACCCACAACATAATATATTTTGTAACACCCAAAATTAGTTGCTTGTTATACTTTAATCTTTTAAAAAATATCTTATAAGAGTGTAATATATATTACAAAATTTATTACCAAATACCAAATTTTCTTACCAACAACCTACTATATTCTGTAACACCCAAAATTAGTTGCTTTGAGTTAAATTAGTCATATGTATTGTTTTTTTTTTAATTGGTCAAATAAGTTGTTTCTTTGAAGATTTAGGAAAATAGATCGATTTTGAAAAATAAGTATAAAAAGCGCGTCCAACTAGTTGACAGAAAAGCGCGTCCAATTGGGTGAGCTTTCTACGCAGTTGTCAGGAAAGCTCATCCAATTGGGCGAACTTTTGCTGACATGTCAAGGAAAGCACGCTTAGTTAGACTTGTTTTCTTTGAAATTTTCAGAAAACGCTTCTAGCTAAGCTCGCTTTCCTGACATGTCAGCAAACGTTCGTCCAGTTGGACGCGTTTTCACACACTCTTTCCAAAATCGATCTATTTTTCTTAATCTTAAAAAAATAATCTATTTAACCAATTAATAAAAAAATGACATATATACTTAATTTAGCGGTTGTTTTTGTAACAAAATATCTTATCTTTTTACAAAATATATTGCTTGAGTTGTAACATTTTATGTAAAGCAAATTACAAAATCTTTTACCATAATTACAAAATTCCTGACCACCAATGTAATATATTTTGTAACACCTAAAATTAACTGTTTTGCTATAAAATATCTTTCATGTCACATAATATATTTTGTAAAGCTAATTATAGAATTTCTTACCAAATTACAAAATTTCTTTCCACCAACATAATATATTTTATAATAAAAACTTACCTTATTACTGAATATATTATATTGGGTGTATTATTTTTTAAAGCTAAATACAAAATATCTTATCAAATTGCAAAATTTCTTACCACCAACATATTGTGGAATAGAGTAAGGGAACTTTTACAAACATGCCTATGTTAACATAGTGAGTTAAAAAAAATTGGTAAAGGCATGGGCAAGGAAAAAATGAAAAATCATTGGAATACTCTAAATACCAATTTTCCAAAGTGTTATGACTTATTTAAGTAAGGAATGCATGATTTATTTTAGAATTTAATTGAGAAAAGATTGTATGAAATTGTGATTTTCACGTCATTCTTATCCCTCTTTAATAGGAGAATGACAAATCAAATTTTTCCTCTTGATTTTCAGCTTTTCCCTCATGAAAAAATTTAAATTAAACTAAAAAAAGCTGAAAATCTGAAGGAAAATTTTAATTTATCATTCTCTATTGAAAAGGGATAGAGATGATGTGAAATCACAATTTCATACAATCTCTTCTTGAATTAAATTATCACGTTATGAAATTTGGAAATGATTTATTAAAGTAAATAATATTTAATTTAATTTTTCTTTTACATTTTACTACTTCTTATCATAAAACATTTGGATGGATGACTAAACTCATTTCAAACTATTCCAAGAAGTGATTCTTAGTGGTAACAATTGAGCAAGCTGAGACAACATCATAAGCCAAGCTTTTAGATTGATGATGACTTAATCTCCCAAAATGAGATTATAATTATATGGATGTCAATGAATAAAGGAAGTAAAATTTCAAAAGATGACAAGGACATGAATCTATTAAGTTGGGGTTTGAATGGTTGCTAATACACACAAGAAGTGCTATTTATAAAGCTCAACACATGAGTTAGTCAACTGTCATTTGAAATATTTTGGAGGAGACTCACAATTCACAATTACTCTATACCTTTACTTTATTGAAAATTTTGAGAAAGATCATGTGGGTTATGCCTCGCTTTTTTTGGCCGAAACAGAATTGATAATTTAACGAGGAAGAGGCATCATTCCGACGAGAAAAGACGCCTCATCCCAACTACGCGATGAAGAGTGTCACGACAAGACGACATGTTATGCAATTTTTTCGGGGTTTCTTTTTCTAGTTAAATTCTGATTATTTGTCTTAGTCAAACTTTGATTAGTGTAGGTTATTTTAATATTACTTGACCTACGAATTTAACCTATAAATAACTCTTTTTTCACCCTGGAAAAATAATTCATTACACGTTTAGGTATTAGCTTTTACAAGCTTGTAGAGAATTTTATATTTACGTTTTGAGGGGTTTTATTTTCGGGTTTCAAAATTTTAGTTTTATCTCCATCTTTGTACTCTTCGTTTTTGTCGTTATAGTGAATATATCTTTACTCGTGATTTTTTATCTTGTTCGGAAGGATTTTTTCATGAAAAATATTTGTATTTGATCTATCAATTTCTTTATTATTTTTACTTATTTGTTTGCTTAACTGGGTTTATCCCAACAAATCAATACTTGAATGTCCATTAGAGAAAAGAAAGGAGATAGTCAAAAGGTTAATATTAATTTCTCAAGTCATTGAAGTCGTTAAAATTTATTTGTTATATACATTTTTTATCTATCAAAATAAAATACTTCGGTTATGATGATTTTTTTTCTTTTTTAAAATTTGGGGAAATAAACTTGTTTTAAACAAGAATATGTCTATATATTATTAGTTAACATTTTTAATTATGATTTCATGAAAAATATTGGTGTATAATTTTTTCAATTTGATACTTAAATTTTTTTTTTCGTTAGAAGTGATTCCTAAATAACTCATTGTTTCTCCAGGTTAGTACCTCTATCAATTAACCATTAGTCAACAATAGTCACTAATGACATGACTTAATCACACAACGACACGTGACATAAAAAGCCACATAAGCACGATCATTGATCAAGAGTTAACCCAACATTGATTGACATTGACTAGCTTTAATCAATCAACTTTTAATTGAAATATTTTTTTATTTATATATATTTTGAATTACTTGTATATTAAATAATTATATATGAATTTTTGTTTTATATAATTTATATAATAAAATTTCATGAATTAAAAATTGAATTTTTTATATGATTTTTAAACTTTTATTTTCAACATTTGAAATCTTTTTTAAATTTTTTAAAAGTTATATACTTAAAATTATATATATTTATTTTAATATTATATAATTATTATATTTTAAAATATTTTAAATTTTATAAATACAATGGAGTGATTATGTGCCCTTTTGTGCCACATGACAACTTTTAATTTGTGATTGTTATTTTAATAGAAGCTAACAATTATAATGATTTGGATAACTAAAATATAGTTTAGGTATCAATTCTGATTAAGGGTGGGTTTGGATGAGCAGTATGGTGCGGTGTAATTAACTTACTTTTTGTCTTACGCTATAGTATCTAATTTCACCGTCACCATTGTTTTTACACTAACCGCAGATAAACGCGCTGCTTATCCAAATCCACCCTAAAATAAAATTTAGCTATCAATATGGTAACTTTATGTTTAAAAAAATGAAAATATATATGTTTATGAAGACCCTTGGGACCCGAATATAGGTCCACTAAAAACAGTTGTTTCTTCTCCCGAGCGCCCTCTTGTGGATTGCTCCCTAAGAGATATGGTTACAATAGACGGTGCTTGGAACCTTCGTGCCTTTCGGGAACGAGTGCCTGAAGATGTCATTAGCAAAAATCATAAACATCCATGTTCTGAAGTGTATGGACACGTGAGCATGTGTGATACACCTTCTTTCAGCAAGTACCATTTCAAAGCCTGAAACTCACCTCCCCCATTTGTTTGAAGTGTCTTCAACTTGACCCCAAGAACTCTTTCTGCCTGTCTGTGGAACTGAGGAAAAATAGTGGAAACCTCAGACTTATTTTTCAAAAAATAAAGCCACGTGTACCTTGTATAGGCATCAGTAAAAGCAACATAATACTTGAAACCATTGGAGCACATTGGTGCTAATCCCTAAACATTTGCAACTACTAACTGAAGAGGAGCAGTGTAAGAAGTGTTTGAACAAGGAAAAGGCAGTTTATGTGCTTTTCCTAAGTGACAAGCAGCACAATCAGCAATTTTATTATCCACCAATGGTATATTACAATGACTTAAGGCAGTTCTAAGTGTGGCTAGACAAGGGTGACCTAATCTAGCATGCCAAACTGCTAAAAGAGTGGCCTTAACAGTTGAGAGACACCTTGGAGGAATAACTTGTGAACCAGTAATCTTAGCAGCACTGTGTTGCAGCCTAAACAAACCATCATGCACCCTTCCTTGTGGCAACACCTCTCTTGTCCTTAGATCACGAACCTGACAGCTAGTGGGTGAGAATTCAAAGACCACCTGGTTGTCCTTTGTAAATTTAGAGACAGAGAGTAAATTTTTAGTAATGCTTGGTATCAATAAGAGAGACTTCATATAAAAAGGTCTAGCATGAGTAATGACAGAACTCTAACTAGAACACAACACAAGCAAAGAAGAACCATTGCCCACATAAACTTTACCTGGACCAGTATAGGAAGATCCATGCTCCAATGCTGAGGATGAATTGGTAAGATGATGTTGAGGAAAAATCAAGATTGACCCATAGGTTTTCTAGCCTAGATTTCTTTTCTCCTTTTTTGGGGTTCTTTGTTTTCTTTGTGACTATTGGATTTAATGACCTAGGGTTTTGTATAATTTTCCGAAGTGAAAAGCACAAATAGAAAATGAAGTTACTAAAAATCAATTTAATAATTTTTATAAATTTATTTATTTTTATTTTTTAGAGTTTTTTGTCACATGTCACACCGTGATTGTGACATGAGATGGTTTTATCTGAAAAAAAAGTAAAGGTAATTTACTTTAACGGTCAATTGTTAAAGTTAATGGCCAAAAAGCCTTTGTTGACGCATTTGACAGTTCAAGTACCCAATTGAGTGAAAAACAATCAGGGGTTTAATTGCTTTTTTTTTAAAAGTTTGAGGGTTTTTTTGATCATTTTGAAAGTTCAAGCAATCAATTGAGTGCAAAAAAAGGCAGGAGTTTAATTGCTCTTTTTGATAAAGTTTGAGAATCTTTTTGATGCATTTTGATAGTTTAAGTACCAAATTGAATGTAAAAAGAAAACAATGCTTAATTACTTTTTTTGAAAAAATTATAGAGCTTTTTACACCTTTAAACCTTTTAATAATTATATATAAAAAGATAAAATGGTAATTTCATATGAGAAATGACAAACTTGATCACTAATGTTTACATGTTTTATCAAAATAGTCCTAATTGTATTTTTTAGCCTTTTTTGGCTATCAACCTTTATTTTTTTTCAAGTTGTTTTTTTTAGCAGATTTGATGAAAATATAGTTAAAAAAAACATGAGATGATGTGGAATATTTTTAATGAAATATAATTTATTACTTAGATAACCAAATAAAATAATTACATGTGAAAAATAATAAAAGAAATAAATAATTCATGAAGTTAAAAAAATAACTCTTAATTTAAAGAAAATAAAATTAATTATCTAAAAAAAGGTTTCAAAATGAATTGCATCTTATTAAAATTATTCCACAGATGGAATTCCACATCATCCCGTTAACTTTATAACAATACTTTCATCAAATCTGTTAAAAAAACGATTTGAAAAATAATAAAGGTAGATGACCAAAAAAGATTTAAAAATATAATTAAAACTATTTTTACAAAACATATAAACGTTAATGACCAAATTTATCATTAAGCAGAAAAAAAAAACCAAACCTGTAAGAAGCTGACCGTTGCCACCATCTGGGCTTTAAATCTTCTGCAAAGCGAAATTGGTGAAAACTAAAAGCCGAAAGCTTATGTAATTTATCATTCGATATAGGGGTATTTTTATAAAAGTACAAGAAGTTAGCTCTTCCTTAAAATCAGAAATGTCGACCTCTAATTTTCAAAATACTAATACATCCAATTACTTCA
The DNA here is from genome assembly GCA_005610355.1 of Gossypioides kirkii. Taxonomy (NCBI): domain Eukaryota; kingdom Viridiplantae; phylum Streptophyta; class Magnoliopsida; order Malvales; family Malvaceae; genus Gossypioides; species Gossypioides kirkii. The sequence goes on along the minus strand of CP032247.1, from coordinate 37,620,689 downwards.
AATAATAAACCAAATCCCAGATTGAAATTCTCAGAATAAAATAGCAAGCGAATGATTGATTCATTCATCAAAATTTATTGTGAGTTTTTATCTTTTAACCCTTTTTATAGTTTCTCTTTCAGTGTTTGTTTAATTTCTTTGAAAGTTAATTTATTTTTAGATTTGTTAATGGATCGGATCATCTGATCAAATTTGAAGGTTTGTCTAAAAAATGAGAGGATTTGAACAAAAATTTAAATTCGAACAATAGGCTTAAACAAAAAACGAAACCCTTTTTCTTGCACTTTGCAAGCATCTAACTCTCATTTTTGCAGAATTATTAACCATTAAAATAGCATTTGATGTTTTTGTTAAAACAATGTGACTACATAAAGCTTTGTCTTGTTTTTTAGGAGATTGATAAACAAGTGGAAGATATTGGTGCTGTTAGTTTGTCAATACATTTAGGAAAGCTAGTAGGATGTCTCATGCCTAGAGATGTTCATAAGTCGGGTCGGATTTAATCATGATATTAACATATTTAATGCTTGTTTAAGCTTACTCCTGTCAAAAATCTAAGCCTAAAGTTTTGTTCAAACTCACCCATATTTACAAAAGATTAATCCAAACTCATTTTAGGTCCGCTCGTATTATTTTTTTAAAATTATTTTTAAAAAATATTATTTTAATATTTAATAATTTTATATATTTTTTATTTATTGAAATTTTTTATATAGTCATCGTAACATGATTTTAATATTTACATTAAAATAGTATTATATATTTAATATAAGTTTATTTTTTATGTGTTTTAAATTATATAATTTATAAAAATAACATAATATAAAATATTATAAATTTAAAACAGGTCAGGCCAAGCTCGGGCCTTGAATGTTTAAACCCAAGCCTAATCCATATTTTAAATGGGTCTAATTTTTTTGCTCAAGCCCATTTCTAGACATAATATTTTTGCCAAAATTCTCCCAAATTTAAAGCAGAGCTTCAAGCTTGGGCGGATAGCCCGGCCCATGAATAGATCTACCGATGTTATATCTAAGGCTGGTTTGAAAATATCTAACATGTTTACGACTTACTGAAAATGCAATTTAGGTGTTCTTGTGTCGTATAAATACTTTTTAATGTTTTCAAAATTTTAAATTTATTTTATGTAATAAAATATTTAAAAACAACGAGTCGAATTGAGCTAGACTTGGGTTTAGCATATACAATTCGGGTTGAGTTTGAACAAAAAAGTAAATCTGTTTTTAGGTCGAGCTTGAGCCTGAGCCTGGGCTTGCCAATCAAGCTGATGTGTCGTCGAGAACACCAAATATAACCTATTCCAAAAATTAAAGTAATAACAGTAAAAGGGAAGTAGGGTCTAATCCTCAGGGGCTGAAGAGTCGTAAAAAGTCTTGTTTGTCAAGATCGTGGGCAAAATCGTGCCCAAGAAAAGCGTTGCGATCTGAGGAAAAATAGAAGAAATAGAATTAAAAATAAAAGAAAGTATAATTAAAAGAAATAGAAAATAAAGAAGTTGAAGTAAAAATAAATAGCATAAAATAAACAAGTTGAAAGAAGAAGAGTTTATCAATATTCAAAGATCCAGCCTCCGGTTATATTGATTTTTTCTTGGTTCAATCATAGACTTTGGATGATTCTTCTCGTGCCTGAATAAGCCAGTTATAGTGGAAGAGGACGTCTACGACCACCAGCTCGGGATATAGTTTTTAGAGGAACCTGACTCTAGCCAACCGTCGCTCCAATGGGACTGTCTTACACTAGATTACCTTTTCTCAACGACGAATGCCACGCCGTTTTGTCTCTTTTGGCTCGGTAACCTCTGACGCAGTAAGTTAACGAACCGACTGTGCAATCCCGTATTACAGATAACTGATGAATACTCGGGTTGAAAAGAATTAAGCGCGGATTCTAAACCTCAGGAACCTTGGAGAAATATTTGATAACCTTTAGCTAGAAGGGTTTTTTAGTTACTCATGATTTTGGGGAAGAATACAAAATAATAAAATAAAACTTTTGTTGAACTAGGAATTTAGGGAGATGGAGGATTTTTTCAATGAATGGGAAATGAATAATTCAATCACTCCACCCCCTATTTATAGTACATAATATTCCTAGTTGAATCCAATCTAAATTCTAAAAGATAATTAGAATTATATCTAACATTTAATTCCTCTAATTGAATCCAATTTAAACTCTAAAAGATAAATACAAAAAGATAAACTTAAATCAAATACAAATTTAAATAATAAATAATATCTTAAATATTAAATCCTAATATAAAATATATTTAAAAAATTAAAATAAAATAAAACCAAGTCTTTTTGTCCTATAAACTCTCTCTTTTAGCATTCCATCTTCACACAACTTCAAGTTCTCCTCTAAAAGCATGCTTTTTGTCTTCAATTTATCTTCTATCACCACTTGAATCCCTACAAAATAAAAAGACAATAAGTAGCCCAATTTAATAGGATCATACTCTAAAAGTATATATATTTTATATCCAAAAGTATGTCATATTTAAACATTATCATATTCCCCCCTACTTAGCCCATGCTTGCCCTCAAGTATGACTCATAATCCACTAAATAATTAAAATTCCACCATGGAAAATAATACTCCAAAGTTCTACAAACAATTAGGCTTAATGCTTACAAAAAATAAAGAGAACCTTTAGCTTGCTGTAGGTAAAATCGAAAAAGTAACCCAATTAAAACACACAACAATTAAATCATCTTGAATTATTTCATGAGAGTTAGATAATTTACTAAACTTAGCAAGACACTATTTGTTCACCCTTGTTTCCAAATTTAGTTCTCTTCCTTTTATTTTGTCAATTTTTTTTTTTTTTAAGAATACATTGGACCTTTTGACGCGAAATGAAATGACACACAAGCACTCCATCCCGGTTACTCAGCCCAACATGCTCTCAATTTTTTTCTTCTCTCTCTTTTTTTTTTGTAGAATGCATTAGCCCTTTTGATGCGAAGTGAAATGACAACCAAGTACTCCACCCCGATTACTCAGTCTAACACATTCTGAATTTATTTATTTTTTTCTTTTTTTATTCGGGTTAGTGGAGTTTTGCTTAACACGTCACACAATCTTTTTACGCGAAGTAGGATGACAACGTAAGCACCCTACCCCGGTTACTCAGTTAGTCATGTTTTAAACTATGCTCATAATCGCGGAATCATCAAAGGGTTTTATTTTTTTCTTCTTTTTTTTTATTTCAAACAGAGAACCTTAATTTAAGAAGATTAGGAAAAACAAGCAAGTATCAAAAATAAATTTGGCAATTAACTAACAATCAAGAAAAATAATTTAAGCATGCATCAGAATTAACTGTTCTCTTATACTTAGACTCAATCAATTTTACCATAAGCAAGATAGAGTTTTCTTTATTAATCATAATCTTGTCAGCCTAATAGAAATAAAATAGTGGAGACAAATTTAATCATAGCAAAATTAAAATTAACTCAGCAAACAAGAATTATACTGATGGGCAAAACAGTGGGCATTTCATGAGTAAAATCATGGGCATGAAATGAGACAATTTACCTAAAAAAAATAAAACAGGCAGAAAATAGTAAGGTAGCAGCAACAATAAACCCATAGCAACACAAACAACAGATAAAAATAGCAAAAACAATGAGGAACGTCTCCCCCTACTTAAAACGCATTGCCCTTAATGTGAAGATAAATACGAAAAAAAAAGGTTTAGAATACTCCCCATGTTATCGTTGCTCTCGTAGTGCTACAGTTTCCATCATTAATTTTTTTTTTTGAAATAAATTCCTCAAGTTTCCTGGACAAAAATAAATAAATAAATAAAATAAGATAGAGAAATAAAAAATAATAAAAATAAAAATAATTGGGTTGCCTCCCAACAAGCGCTTGTTTAACGTCGCTAGCTTGACGACCGAACTAGAGTTGGGGTCGTTCCCATTGGATTTTTTTGATCATATGAAGTTGGAAATTTGGTGCCTGCATAACAGAAGGTAGAAGTTTAATGTTCATAGGGGGTAATAATTTCTTAACAGATTTGCAAGATGGATCTAAATCATTAAACAATATTTTAGGTTCATTTTTATGGAATGATTTGGAAATCTCTTCTACTAAGGATTCCACTATATCGACACAGTTTACATTCAAGATTTCATTAGGGTGACTAATTGCGTCATAAACATTGAACTTTATGATCTCCCCATCAAACTCCATTGTGAAGGTTCCACTTCGCACATCGATCTTAATGTTTACAGTACTAAGGAAAGGTTGCCCTAACAAGATATCGGAAGACTCAGGAGTTCTCTTCCATCTTTACTACATAAAAATCTGTAGGAAAAATTAGCTCATTGACTTTCACTAACACATCCTCAAGGACTCCTTCGGGATGTACAATAGACCTATCCGCCAGCTGAATTATAACACATGTTTCCTTTCGGGATGTACAATAGACCTATTCGCCTATCCGCCAACTGAATTATAACACCTGTTTCCTTCAAAAAACCCACGTTAAGTGATTCATAAATAGAAAAAGGCATTACATTTATAGAAGCTCCTAAGTTACACATAGCTTTATTAATTCCAAAGTGACCTATTTTGCATGGAATTGCAAACATACCTCTATCCTTACATTTTGTTGGCATCCTTCGTTGCAAAACCGCAGACACATTCTCACCAACATTTACCTTTTCGTTTCCAGTCAATTTTCTTTTGTTAGTGTAAAGTTCTTTCAAAAATTTAGCATACCATGGAATCTATTTAATAGCATCTAACAACTGTATATTTTCCTCGACTTTTCTGAATGTTTTGAGGATCTCTTTTTCTTCATTACCTTTCTAGGTTTGCCTCAGTCATCCAAGAAACGAAAGTTGAATTCTGGGTAATGGAGGTTTCGATCGGACCTGTTCGTCGTCTTTCTGATTTTCATGGGCAAATTCTTGGGCATGATTTTTACCATGAATTGGTTCCAGTACTTTTCCACTTCGTAGAGTCACTGCATTCGCGTTTTGTCTTGGGTTAGGTTCTGTTTGTGACGGCAGCCTACCCTGTGCATTTATTTTCTCCATTTGCATGGTCAACTCCTTAATAGATGCCTCAGTTTTCTTTTGAAAATCTATAGATTGCTGCTGAAATTCAAGAACATTAGTTGCTAATTTATTTACTATAGTTTCTAGGGTAGTACCTAAATTTTACGCTTGTTGTGGAGCTCGATTTTGGAATGGCTGGTTATAATGTGAATTTATCCCATATCGCAAGTTAGGATGATACTTCCATACTGGATTGTTTGTATTTGCATAAGGATCATATCGCCTTTGAGGTGGTCCAGGGAAGTTTCCCACAACATCAGAATGGGCCATAGTATCATTATATAAACTAGGGCATGCATCAGTTGTATGTTCAGGTTCCGCACAAATTTCGCATAGTCGGGCCGGCCCTAATTTTCCTGCAATAAGAGAACTCACAACATTAGTAAGTTTTTCAACTTTATCTTCTAAGAAGGAATTACTTAGCTGATGAACCCTTCGAGTAGGTTCAGGGTTGGCTCGAAATTGTTGAGTATTTGCGGCCATTGCGGAAATCAAGTCTCTTGCTCGTTGAGGAGTCATATTAACCAATGCTCCTCCACTGGCTGCATATATCATATTCATCTCCATAGGTTTCAAGTGTTCATAGAAATATTGAAGAAGAGACTGTTCAGTTATACCATGTTGTGGACAACTTACACACAACTTCTTGAACCGTTTCCAATAGTCGTAAAGAGACTCCACATCTTTTTACCTAATCCCTACAATTTCTCTTCTTAATTCAGGAGCACGAGAGGTTGGAAAAAACCTGTTAAGAAACAAACGAGAAAGATCAGTCCGTTGTAATAGATCCAGGAGGTAGATAGAATAACCATTCCCTAGCAAAGTCAGCTAAAGAAAAAAGAAAAGCGCGTAATTTAATTTGATCCTCAGTTACCCCCTGAGGTTTCATACTCAAACAAACCATATGAAATTCCTTCAGATGTTTATGTGGATTCTCATTCTACAATCCACGAAAAATCAGTAATAATTTGATTAAACCTGATTTAAGCTCAAAATTAGCATCCACAGTAGGATATGCAATGCACAACGGTGGTTGATCATCAGGAGCCTCGGTTAATTACCGAATTGTCTGATCCATAGGTGGTGGATCTCGATTTTCGTCAACCTTAACGATTGACACTTCCACCGGCGGATCAACTCCTTGGTTTTTTAGTGTTGGATTAGGGTTTTTGTTTACCCTAAATTCACCTTCGTCGCCTTCTTCTACTTCTAAAGGTGGGTTGTGCTTAACTTCTATACAACTTCTGACTGCCTTTTTCGTAACTTTGCTTCCTTGTGATTGGCTTTTGCAGTCTTTTCAATCTTGGGATCGTACGAGTATGCAAGATTACTTCGAGCAGATCTACTCATAAGCAGAAAAAAAAAAGAAAACAAGATTAGTATGTTACCAGTCCCCGGTAATGGCGCCAAAATTTGATGTCGTCGGGAACACCAAATATAACCTATTCCAAAAATTAAAGTAATAACAGTAAAAAGGAAGTAGGGTCTAATCCTTAGGGACTGGAGAGTCGTAAAAAGTCTTGTTTATCAAGATCGTGGGCAAAATTGTGCCCAAGAAAAGCATTGCGATCTGAGGAAAAATAGAAGAAACAGAATTAAAAATAAAAGAAAGTATAATTAAAAGAAATAGAAAATAAAGAAGTTGAAGTAAAAATAAATAGCATAAAATAAACAAGTTGAAAGAAGAAGAGTTTATCAATATTCAAAGATCCAGCCTCCGGTTATCTTGATTTTTCCTTGGTTCAATCATAGATTTTAGATGGTTCTTCTCGTGCCCATAAGCCAGTTATAATGGAAGAGGACCTCTACGACCACCAGCTCGGGATATAGTTTTTAGAGGAACCTGACTCTAGCCAACCGTCGCTCCAATGGGACTGTCTTACACTAGATCACCTTTTCTCAACGACGAATGCCACGCCGTTTTGTCTCTTTTGGCTCGGCAACCTCTGACGCAGTAAGTTAACGAACCGACTGTGCAACCTTCTTAAAACACACAAAGCGGCCTTCTTTGCACAAGATGAAAAGATTACTTTTGTAGGGATTTTGGACGGAAGCGTCAATCCCGTATTACAGAGAATTGATGAATACTCGGGTTGAAAAGAATTAAGCGCGGATTCTAAACCTCATGAACCTTGGAGAAATATTTGATAACCTTTGGCTAGAAGGGTTTTTTAGTTACTCGTGATTTTGGGGAAGAACATAAGATAATAAAATAAAGTTTTTGTTGAACTAGGGATTTAGGGAGATGGAGGATTTTTTCAATGAATGGGAAATGAATAATTCAATCACTCCACCCCTTATTTATAGTACATAATATTCCTAGTTGAATCCAATCTAAATTCTAAAAGATAATTAGAATTATATCTAACATTTAATTCCCCTAATTGGATCCAATTTAAACTCTAAAAGATAAATACAAAAAGATAAACATAAATTAAATACAAATTTAAATATTAAATAATATCTTAAATATTAAATCCTAATATAAAATATATTTAAAAAATTAAAATAAAATAAAACTAAGTCTTTTTGTCTTATAAACTCTCTCTTTTAGCATTCCATCTTCACACAACTTCAAATTCTCCTCTAAAACCATGTTTTTATCTTCAATTTATCTTCTATCACCACTTGAGTCCCTACAAAATAAAAAGACAATAAATAGTCCGATTTAATAGGATCATACTCTAAAAATATATATATTTTATATCCAAAAGTATGTCATATTTAAGCATTATCACAGGCATAAGATTTTGGTTGGGTCCGACCCGATCTATGGACATCTGTAGATTCAATTACTTCAAATAATAAACCAAATCACTTGCTTCACAAAACATCTAAAGTCCCGTCCCCTCCCCCTTAATCCCAAATTAGTTCCGTTGACTACCATCTCCCCGGCAGCCACTTCACCTCCCACTTCCTTTATCGCCGACGCCCACTTGATTTCAGCCCTAATCCCTGTCTTCTGTTTCCTTTGTTGCTTCCACCATTGTAGCAGGACTAAGAACTTGAACCCAACTTAGGCAAGGCTTTAAATATCATGGGCCGGGTCGGGTTTCAATAAAATTTTAACTTCACTTTCTAGGCCCGGGCTCAGCCCGACTTGAAAAATGGGCCTAAAAATTAGTCCAAGCCCGACCCATATTATAATAGTTAAACCTGAGCTCGGCTCGGCCCGGCCAGACCCATATTAATTTTTTTAAGATTATTTTATTATATAAATAATTTTAAAATATGATATATCAAATATACTTAAAAATATTAAAACAAATATTAAAACAACAAACAAATTAAAAAGGATATTAAAATAATTCGTAAAATAATGAATAAATTGAAAATACAATAACAACCCTTTATATTAAGATAATTACAACTAAAATAATAGCAAAATAAAATCATTATTATAAATTCGGACAGAGTCGGGCTCGGGGCAAAAAATAAAAATGGGCCTCGTTTTTTATTTAAGTCCATTTTTCGGGCCAATATTTTTACCCAAACCCGTCCATTTTTTGGGTGGGCCTTCGGGCCGGGTTGGGTGGCCCGGCCCATGATCACCTCTAGGTGCAACCTTGACCGAGCATTTCACTGTTATGGGCCCATCTTGTGCTTAATTTGTATGTTATGTAAATATCAGACTCAATAGTTGTTTGCTGCAGATATTATTATTTTTGTTGGTATGAATTTTGGAATTTCCAGCATGATAATGTAGAGAGAAAAAAGTGGGATAACAGTGTATATTCTACTATGTGGATGACAAATTCGTTTATTATTGCTTTGAAGTTTGATAGAATCTTGAAGTTCCTTGATTTCTTCTATACTTAAATACTATGATAGCTATATGAAATTTTATGGTCTGAATCTTTATTTATATCTATATTTTCAATTTCATTATCAATAATGTATGTATTTCCAAGATTAACGGTAACTATGCTCATATGTTGTAGGTTTAATGCCCATTCTCTGTGTCTATTTTTTCCTTAAGTTATTTCTCATTTTGTTTTTTTCTTTTACGCTCATATTTCTTCTTTTCTTCCTTAAATCACTTCTCATTTTGTTTGTTTTTTCCTTTTAGTTAGTTATTATTATGTTTTTACTCTATTTGATATATTATATTTTTAAATTTATTAATATAATAAAATATTTTTTAAAAAAAATTTAATACGAGCTAAGGTTTAGTTAGAAAATTAGACTCTTTTTTTAATCGGGCTTATTGTTTGGGCCCAAAATTCTGCCAAGGCTCAATTTGACCTATGATCAACTCTATTTTAATGATAAAAAATAAATCTAATCATAGGTTGAACTACTCGCTTAAGTTTAGAAGTCTGCTCGAAAAAGAATCCAACAAGTGACTCTAGTGGAAAAAAGGATGTTGTTCATATTAGGGGTCTCGGGTTCGAGCGCCTGTGTGTGCAAGGTGTATGCGTTGTCAAAGGGTTAAGAAAGTATGAACATACACTTACCATGTAATCACACCAATATATCCAAAAAAAAAATCTGCTCGAAAAATATGAAAACTTGAAAAAAATATAAATTTAAAAATAGACTTGAACAATAAAATAAAACTCAATTAAAAAATGCTTCAAGCCTTGAGCAAAACCTTTTGATTTAAATCCGGCCTGCTCCGAATAAAAAAAAAATCCAAACTGAAAAGCGAAAACCCTTTTTTTCAACAGAATCAAGATTTCAACATTTGAACATTTCTCTATTCAGGTCAAAATCCTTCTTTTTCTTTTTCTTTTTCTTTATTCAACAAATCTGCTTTCTTTTTCTAAATCCCTAATTTCTTTATTATAGAGAAAAAAGACTCTTCGTGCTAGAATAGGTATTGTATCGATATATCTAAATTCTTAATTTCTTCTTTCTTTGAAACAGAGTTGTATGTGGTTTGAATCTTTGTTTCATGATGTATTTCGGTGAGAAATATGTTTGACTTGTTCATCCCATGAAAGCAATGTTTTTTTTTTTTTTTTAATATACTTGTTCCCATGGAATCAATGGCTGTAGACTTAAAAGTATTGAAGAAAGGTCCATTTACTTGTGTGTGTGTATATATATATATATGCATGAATATGGAAAAATTTGATGTTTGTGTTGAACCCCCATGCTATTAACTTTTGTTAGTAGACGGATTTTCTTTTCTCTTTTAAGTTTTAATCCATATTTTAAGCTTTACATAAGAATCAGTCTTTCATATTGCTTAATGATCTGACGGTAGGTGCTTGATATGCATTTTAGGGTTTAGTATATTCATATGGCAGTATGTGTATATGTTTGGACTCTCCCAAATATATGCATCAGTATATTTAATGAGAATGTAAGTATAATTTAATTGTTAATTGAGTTGTTGATCCCATGAAAGCAATGTTTTTTTATTTATTTAAATTTTATTAAAACTTTTTTTAATTATCTTTAATTAACTTACGATGGAGAAATTCATAATAAAATTTAAAGATAATTAAATGGGAATTCATAATTACGAAAAGTCTGTTTGATTGTTGAGAAATTCTGGGAAATGTAAAGGAAAAATCAAGATTGACCCATAGGTTTTCTAGCCTAGATTTCTTTTCTCCCTTTTTGGGGTTCTTTGTTTTCTTTGTGACTGTTGGATTTAATGACCTAGGGTTTGTATAATATTCCGAAGTGAAAAGCACAAATAGAAAATGAAGTTACTAAAAATCAATTTGAACTTATTTGAATTAGTTGTCCTTTGGGCTTATCTAAGAAATTAAAATTTGGGTTCTTCCTGCTTCTTACATGCGTCCTTATCAACTGACATTTTCTTTTTCAAATTGAGATTTTGGTTATTTTGATGTTTCATTTTGTACTAATAAGAAAAGTAAAGTATTCAACACTTATTGCTAATGGTTTTTGTTTGGTTGTGGTATTGTTTTTGTTAAGTTTGTTTAGTTAGGGTTTAGGATTGTATGATAGGAAATTTGTGCCCTAACCTTTATACTATTTAACAAATATGCTACCCGAGTGTTGGACAAGGATATTCGTTCAATGTGGATATTTGGTATATTAGTTATTTAGTTGGAAACATATATTTGTTTTAACTCTAGAAATTTAGGCACTGCGGAGCAATTTTACTCTCTGATGAACTGCCTGCCACATGTGCATGCTTATGGTTCAGCTTTATTTAGAAAGGCAGGTAATTTCATTGCAACTTCTTTGAACCAATGCCATGTTCCCTTATGGAAAGGAAATTTTGAGCACACGGGTGTTAAGACTGTGGATTTAGAGTTCTTGTTGACAAGATTTCACACTCAGTGTTACTCTTCCTGCAAAAGTAGTAGTAGTAGTACAAAAAAAGCATCCAGGACTAAAAAAGTTGATCCTGAACAACCACCGGTGATGGAAAACGAGAAAGATGCATTTTTTGTACTGAGAAAGGGAGATGTTGTTGGTGTTTTCAAGAGCTTTGCTGATTGTGAGGCCCAAGTTGGATCCTCGGTAATCCTTCGTACTTTTTTCTAATGTCACCTAATGTTGATTTACTTTTAGGCTAATTGTTGTGCTATACTGTGTTATTGCAAATTGCAATATTGATAGTTATGTGCTTTTTAGATTTCAATGAAATGACATAATAATTGTAATGCAAATACCATAGTAATCTTTCGAATATAGATACTGTGTTTCTTCTTTTTGCTGTTCTGTTAACTTTGACATATTATTTTTTTGCAGTAGATACGCGATCCTCCAGTCAGTGTCTACAAAGGCTACTCTTTAACAAAGGAAACTGAAATATATTTGTCTTCCTGTGGGCTTAAGAATGCTCTCTACACTATTAGAGCAGCAGATGTGAAAGAGGATACTTTTGGAGCGCTCATGCCCTGCCCTTTCCAGGTGAGACCTTGAGCATGAACCTTATGCATACTCCAAATTTGCTGTTTGTTTGAACAAGTCTGTCGGAAAAAAAGAAAAGAGAAGGAAAGATTTTGATGTTGTCTTCATTTTTTTTCTACACCCATGTCTCTGTTTGCTTGAATGTGTTATTGTGACAGTAATTTCACCTAAAACTTGCATCTCCCAATTAATGTGATCTGCTTGGAGGTTTTGAGGCCATCAATGATCAATCTATTTGTTCTTTGATTAGTTTCTTTCTTTCACATGTTAACTGTATCACAAAGGCTGTTTTATACCATCCAGAGAAGGTGAAGATATTGGCTTTTATAGATTCGAAGGCTAATGTTCTTATTTTTTATGTTTCAGGAGCCAGCTTCTTCTAAAGGTGAAACATCTCATAATGATGCAACCAAAAAAAGACCACAGGATATGCTTCAGTCAGAGTATGGGGTAGGTTAGCTGTTTTAATGTTCCCTGAGCACATCATTACTAATACCATACAAGTTTGGGTGTGACATTATTTTTCAATGTTTTACCTTTAACCTTTTGTAGGGACTGGTATCACTTGGTTCAATAGCTGCAGCTGATCTTGCGAGAAAGCATGTCAAGTTGGATCCACATGCTGAGGCTCAAATAACATCCTCTGGTCATGTAAGTAGATTTGGTAGTGACAGTTGATTATGTTGGTGAATATTGGCATCAACTTCATTCACAGAATTGAACAGATAGTCTTGAAGGCCATTGTCTTTTTTTTTTGTTTTTTCATTTTATTCAAGCAGATGGTTGAATATGGTTTGTCAAACAACATAAGAGGGTTTCCTGTGAGAGAAAGGAGGGTGTCTGAATTAATTTACCAAGATTAAGTGATGTTTTTTTGCTCCGAAAATAGGCTTTGATGCCTGTACTTGTGTCTTTATGGCAGCAATCTTGTATTCTTGAGTTTGATGGTGCATCAAAAGGAAATCCTGGACCTGCTGGTGCAATAGCTGTATTGAAAACTGATGCTGTAAATGTGGTATGCAATTAACAATTTCAAATTTAGACCTTTTCCACACATAAATCTTTCCATAATATTGTATTTGAACAGATCTGCAAATAGCGCGAGGGTTTGGGAATAGCAACCAATAATGCTGCTGAATATCGCGCCATAATTTTAGGGTTGAAACATGCTCTTAGAAAAGGTTATACAAACATTCGTGTTCGAGGTGACTCGAAGCTCGTTTGTATGCAAGTAATCCAACTTTCTATCTGTTTATTGTTGCTTTGTTGATGTTATTTTTCTCAGAAAGAAAAATCTGGATGATAATGCTGGAACTAGGTTAATGCTTCAGCATAAATGGAGTAAGGCTAACCAATCTTGGTTGACCAAAATAATAATAATAATAGTGCCCAAACCTTGGAGCTATGTTGTTTATTTTCATTTTATTAAAGTATTATCATTTCAAGTTAAGGAGCTTAGCTTCTGTTTTGTTCATGAACAGCTGCAAGGTTTATGGAAAGTCAAACATAAGCACATGTCTGAGTTGTATGAGCAAGCAATGAAACTGAAGGATGAGTTTCTTTCATTTCATATCAATCACGTTTTAAGGGTATGAGCAGTTTTTATACTTGGTAGCAAAGTAATGGGCAAAATTTCTTTTTCTTATGACTACTATGGCCTCTTTGTTGTGCCATCATTGTTAGGTCTTTATGATGTTTTTAAAGTTTGGATCATAGCTTGCATCTACAATTGTTTTTTAACTTATATTTAAGCTCTTTTATGGAGTGCATGCTTTGGCTATTGTACCGGCTTTTTGGCTTGGAACCTGTAGAATAGAAACTGATGGCTGATGTTTGTTTTCAATGCCATTTGTATTTCTATTGGATAACGCAGAATGAAAAATGAGACCTTGTAAATAATTTGCAGTGTTAAAACATCAGTTTTGATCAGTGTTACCGTTGCAATAATGTTATTTTACTGTTGTTTCTTCCCTTTCAGTGTGTATTTTAATTTAGTCAAATCAATTACTCCGAAAATGCATTCTCATGAATAAGATCTTTGGTCACCCTTTTGTCTTTTTATTGCATTGCATGATTTTAACCTTTCTTGCTCACCTCTGAAAGGAACTGAATGGCGAGGCTGATGCTGTGGCCAATTTGGCTGTCAAACTTGCTGGTGAGGTTTGGTTTTAACCATTTTGGTATTTATCAAAATCAATTAAATGCTGGATGTTTATGAGATCTTTCTAACCCTTGCAGAAGGTCAAATCCAGGAGGAGTTGGCTTAACTCATTGATTGTGCTGGCAGATGTTTTCTGGCTTAACTCAAATGAGGTCTAGGATTTTGTCACTCTTTGGCTAAAATTTTGATCTTGTGTAGGTGCAAAATTTTGCATTTAAACCCCAGAAGATCATGTTATTGTTGGCCCTCAAGCTCAGCTCTGCAATGGAACTATGCAAATACCATTTTTGGGTTTGTTTGTGGCAGAGGCATGTTATCAAATTCAAATGGCATACATTTTGGTTTTATTTTAAATTCTTATTCTACAGATTGTTGTGGGAAGCTAAGATCATCTACAGTGAAGGGAAGGGAGTGAGTTCATTCTGAGAAATCCAGTAAGGTCTAGATTTACCATTGCCCTCTCTCTTCGCCACTCCAGGTTTCCATTTTATCCCACTGTAGAAAGTTTAGGTGAAATTGTTCAGGATTGAACCCATGGTCATGCTTTTATAGGACTTTGATATTCTTTATTTCCTCTTGAAGGGGCTCATTGAAGTGCAAGATTTCAGTAATTTTCTGATATTGCTTCTTTTGTTTTTATCCTTTGCCTGATTTAGAAATTTAGATATAGGCTGGTTCAATATTATAATTTAGGCAGAGAAAGTATTCCATTGTGAAGACCAGCTTATAAACACTGCAATATTCTGATTCCACATATCCCATGCCACAACGGTTAGGGAAGGAATTATTGGTGTACTTGTAGGAAGATTAAAAATTTGAAAGAATTGTTTTTGGGTAAACTAAATTATTATTAAGAAGTTTAAACTTCATAAAAATATGATAAAAATTCCATAAAGCTACAAAATGATTATTGAATTATTTGAAAGTTTTTATTTAAATCATTGGGTTATTAAGTTTTTTTAAAAAGTTTGACTAACTATTTCCAAACAATAATTTGACTATTGGTATAGTGGATTAATATTAATTAGCGAGTAGAAGAATATATTTAGATCCAGGTCGATTTGGTGATCCATGTTAGAGATTGATGAAGAAATTATTTAGATTTTAGTAGCAAATTTGAATTAGAATAGATAAATAACCATTGTTTTAGATAAATCATATATATTTTTCTATGATAAAAATATATGCAAAATAATGAAGTTAAAACACTAAGGTTTTAAAATATTATATAGGTCTAATTTCATGATTAAATTAATGATTTTAATAACG
This sequence comes from Gossypioides kirkii, assembly GCA_005610355.1. Classification (NCBI taxonomy): domain Eukaryota; kingdom Viridiplantae; phylum Streptophyta; class Magnoliopsida; order Malvales; family Malvaceae; genus Gossypioides; species Gossypioides kirkii. Next base: position 37,605,323 of record CP032247.1, on the reverse strand, counting down.
GAAGAATTTATTGATACAAATTATAGTTTGAAGATGTAATTAGAATGTTTTAATATTTGGGAATTTATTTAAAATGAGGTTTATAGTTTGAGATGTCTAGTGTAATTAGCTCTTAAAATTTGGGTTTTTTTTGGAGTGAATTAGGGGTAGCATTTATTTTTTTGACCCACTATCTAAATATAGGGTAAATTATACCAATAGTCACCCAAGTATTCGAATATTTTCATTTTAGTCACTTGAAAATAAATAAAATTTCAATTTAGTCACTCTTGTTAGAGAAATTGAATATTTTAATGCTAATGTAGCATTTTCTTTATTTTGGTAAAATAACAAATTTAACCCTCAACATTTATATATTCTATTAATTTTGACTTGATTCTAGAAAATCAAGATTAGCTTTCAATATACCTAAGTCTATTCAACCAACAAACCTGGCTGCTCATTTCCATTTGTTCCTTTGATAAATCTAAGATGTTCCCAAGCCACCATCTTTAGCAAAGCAGAACTATCTGTTCTCAATTGATTCAACATGGGCCAGACTATTGTTTCATAGAAACATTTGAGCTTTTCTACCCATGTAATCTCAAGGTAAGACACATGCGGAAACTCAAACCTCATACTCCACAAACTGCGATGCTTAAATGTTCAAGTTGTGGAAGATGTTTGGCTATTGACAGTACTGGAAATAGATTTTTCAGACTCTATCAGAGTAATAGCAAACTGTTAAGTTGTTAGGAGAGGTTGGTAAGCAGTTTAGAAGTTAGTGATCTGGTGTAACAGACTTTCTTTTGAGCATCCATCCCATTTGATAAAACATTGAGCTCTCCAGAAGTTAATAGTAATTTGCGGCCCTTGCGTTCCTCAAATTTCAAGCCCAAGAAGTCTGCAATTTGGTTCTGAATCTTCTCAATATCGATGGCTTGAGTTACGATTGCTATGACAACCGAATCAAATAACTTGCCCTTGACCTTTCTAGCGATTTCTTTCACCAGGGTTGTTTCTCCGATCCCACCCATACCATGCACCCCAATAACGCTGACGCTATCATCTTTTAGTGCCTCCATTATTCCATTCAAAATCGACGTTCTTGAATCGAATTCCTCATAACCTTTAACTGGTGCAACCACGATACCTTGCGGAGCTGCACGATACGAAACCCTTTCAAACTTGCCATGTTCAAGTAGCTCGGTAACAGCCTTTGCCTCCTCTTCAGCTTTCAGGCTAAGCTTGTAACGAGTCCAGAAATTAGGACACAAACCAATGAAACACTTCTTCTTTGCTTTTTCTTCATCTTGCATCACTTTCTCTACTTGTTCAAGCATCTTTTTGTCGACTGCAGACAGCCATTTGCCAGCATCACCTTCGATCTCTTCACCGTTTTGTTTAGCTGCATCAACAGAATGCCGCACTCTGTCCCTTGCATCTTTCAGCCTCTCAGCTCGGTCCTTGAGGGTCTCAACATTTTGCTGATGATTGGAAAGGTATTTGACATGGTTTTTGATAGGAGAGAACGTATACTGTACAGCTTTAGTAGCACTAGGTAATAACAAACTCCATTGAGAGATCAAACAAGAAGTAAACTGAATAACCACAGCGACAACAAAGACCAAAACAAAATCAGAAGACAAAGTTACAATAAAAATGAGCAAAAAGTAAAGCTTCTGTAAACCAAGAAGTAAGATCAAATCAACCAAAATGAAAGCAGATGGCGTACCTTTCCAATATATAAGAGAAGGATTCAGCTACTAGTTCTCCCATTATGAACGAGCAAACCGATAATTTTCCTACTTTTTTAATTTTTTTCTTAACAGAGTGATGCGAGAAGTAATTCGACAAAGGGCAATAAGGTTATTATTATTTTTTTATGTTATTCATATCCGTTTTACGGTCTATGTTCGTAGTGCGTGGCTGCCCCTCCCAACAATGTCGTCTCCTATATTTTTCCTTTAGGAGTGCAATGTGCCTTACCATTACAGTTGGTTAAAATAGAGTTATCTTTGTATTATAAAAAGTCTCGGAGCTGTACTTTATTTATCACTATGTATTACACATTTTAAACATGAATATGGGGATATTAATCAAAATATATATGAAATTTATGTTATATAGTCGGCCCACTCTATAATAGTTTTATTTGTCTGTCCAATTTTTATCTGTTATAGAGAAGTGGTTATTATACACCTATAGCGTTATGTTATTATAGAGAGGTAATCGTTGTAAACTTATCTAGAACTCATATCGTGAATTTTCATCAAATAAAGAAAGTGAGAATTATGTAAAAAAAGAAAAAAAAAAGAATCAAATCAACAAAATTAAAAGATGTATAACAGGTGCATGTATTATTGCTTTTATGCATCCTTTTTATTTTACATTCATTCACCTTATTAATTATAAAGTTTATAAATCTCAAATATAAGTTATCAAATTATATAAATTAATTTTTAATGTATATATTTTATGCATTATTGCTATTATAAAATATTGTATTCCTGTATCTATATTTTAATATGTATCTAAGAAACTTTGTGATCAATCCAATAAAGTCTAGAACTAGTCCAATTGGGCAGTTACACAACTACACATATATGGGAATGAAGGTACCGAATAGTTGTATTGCAGAGCTTGCTACAATCATGGCTCATAAATGTTTTTTTAATATACTGGTATGATTACATGATAGTATCTGTTTATATTTTTTTAATCTTTTGACAACGTAAATACACTTTACACACACAAGTGCTTAAACCCGAGACCTCTAAAATGAATAACATTTTCTTTTCAACTAGAATCACTTGTTGAATTCAGTTTTATTGAATGTTTAATTCAAAGATTAGTTAATCTTTAATGGATTCATTCATACAAATTTTGCATATACCTCATTTCCTAAGTGCATTCCATTGTTTTGGGATTAAAAGTTATATTTTATTATATATTAAACAGATAAACTTTTTAACCTTTATGTTTTTTTCAACAATTTTTTTTTGAGTAAAAACAATTTCTAAATTAGAGCAAGAGATAAAAAATCATGACAAATAGGATCCTGATTAAGGACCCCTAACACTTCAGGAGGTGGCAACTTTAAGATTTGAAGCTCCGATTTCCAAGTGAGACCCCAGCTTGATCAAAAGATCCGCCGTTAAATTCTTCTCTCTCAGTATATATTGTAGTTGCCATTGCGCTTCGGACTTTAGAATTCTTTGTGCACATCTTAGGATAGGGTATAAATTTATTTCTCTCAAAATTTTATAATTTATTTTTGGTTTAATTCACGATTTGTCTCCTAAAGTATATTCGTCTTTTCATTTTGATATATAAATTTTTTCGTCCCCCAATTTGGCACTTAAAATATTCTCAAATCCCTACTTTGATACTTAAAGTATGCCTCCGTTATATTTCTTAGTTAATTTTTTTACGAACGTCATTATAGTCAATCACAAAGTGTCATATGATGTCTTTATGTAAAAGAGGATATATCCCTTATGGGTTTTTTTTGTGAATGAAATCAAATGTATTTTAACTATTCGTACGAATTATTTGATTAAGTGGTGCCCTCATGTTTGCAATAAAATTGCGCATAGGATTAGCAAAATGGCTTTATCCAAGCAATGTAATTCTACTTTTGAGATGGATTATCCTAATGAAACCCATAACGATGTAATTGATTCGATTAATTGAGAGGTAGTGACCTTTTAGACCCATTTTTTGTCAAAAAATATATATTCTTTTATTAAATGCATATACATTAAAAATATAAAAATAGAAATAAATATATAACAAATGAGAAAAAATATAGTTTATAAGGAATTTATAAAATAAAATGTACAGAAACATATGATACCTGAAAATAAATTAGTTGCAATTAAAAATATTAATACAAAAAATGTAAAAATAAAATAAAAATTATAAAAAAAGTATTTAAATTTGAAGTTTTTTTTTCAATTACTTGATATTTAAATATATTTTTAATTTTTATATATTATTTTGACTTTTTAAACTTTATAATTATATATTTTAGAATTTTAATTTTTTAAAAAATTATATATTATATATGATTTTTTTATATTTTTTGAAAACAAACTTTTTAATAATCTTTTAAGAATTAAAATTTAAAATTTAACTTTTTATTTATAAACTATTGGGGATTGACCCGATTAAGCAACGAACAAGTAAAAATAGTCAGAGAAATTGAACACACAAATTTAATGTGAAAAAATCTCCTCCCATTAGAATAAAAAACCACGGACAAAGATATTAAAAAACTAAACCCGAAACCCGAAAACAAAGAACCCTTAAAACGTAAACACTAAATCCTCCAAAAGTGTTACGGGTTCTAACTTTAATAGGTGCATTTTTTAAGATTGTAAAAAAACTTATTTATAAACTAAATTCATAGGTCAAATAATAATAATAATATAATCTACACTAATTAGAGTTCGACTAAAATAAATAAATAGAATTTAACTGGAAGATTATCCCTAAAATTTGACTTGTAACACCCCAAACCCGACCTAGAAATTTTGATCGAATCTGGCATAATTACATTAGCACATTGAAAATCAATTTTGCGTTTAGAATTTTTAGTTATCGTTGAATTAAGAAAAAAAACCAAAATGGGTTCAAGTCAGTTTCAAACCTGAAAGATATAGTCATAGTTAACTCAATGCAAAACAATCCGAGCTCCCACACGCCGTCTGATTTCAAATCAAATATTTACCTGAACAGATAAGGATAAGACAATTGTTGAACTACCAATCTCGGTATATAACAAAAATCAAATACAATTAAATTGTAATAATTGTAATAACACTGGTAAACTTAATGACATTTATGCAATCGGTACCGAACAATTCCAGAGTATCGCAGTGTTGTCAAATTACGAACTAACGGAATCCTACTTAAAGTTGGACTCAATATCACTTCAGATTTCAATAAACAAACACAACACATAACCAATGGAGTAGAGACGGATTCAATTCAGACACATAACAGAAGGTCAGACAATACGAATAAAGATTTCGGTATAGAAATAATACAGATACAGTTACAGATGCAAACATAAGACAGATACAGTTATAGATGCAGACGTGATACCCCCATCCATAATACACCATCTCCGTCCAACCCAACACACCATATAGTGTCGGTATGACATGTTGCAGTGTTTACAGTGTCACTACCAGTTCAGTGGTAACCTTGCAGTGTTTACAGTGTTACTACCGATTCAGTTCTAATATTACAGTGTTTATAGTGTCACTGCCAACTCAATAAATATTCTCAAGTGGTTTAACCATCGAATCAGTTCAGTTCAGTTGCTTCCTTTACTTCACAGTCCCAACCCATGCAGATGCCGAGAACATATGACAGATATGTATAATCTAACAATAGACATGATCATACAATCCCAGTATAACAGTGTGCTTAGATTATTCGTAATCATTTCGTACAGTTATCCACATACCACATATCCTTAATCAAAACAGTAACACAGAAGCGTACCTGTATGCTTAACAGAACACGAGTTGTACCTGAACAGAATGCACACTATAACGCATCCAAACAAAGTCACATTACACATTATCAAATCGCTATTAAGTTTCTTATATTAGTGTAATCTACGTACATATAGCACATTGTAAACTAACAGATAACAAATATCGAGTTTATAGCTTACTGCAGACCATGTGTCTCAAAACCATGTACCCACACCCATGTGTTAGCCCATGTGTCAACCCATGTTCCCCAGAACAGTATACACACACCCTGACAAACGCCCATGTGTCAGCTCGTGTGCCCTAGAACAATATACACACACCCGTGTGCCAGCATGTGTGCCTCCAAACAGTATACACACACCTTGACACATGCCCGTGTGCCAGCCCGTGTGTCAGCCCGTGTGCCTCCAAATAGTATAGACACGCACCCTGACACACGCTCGTGTGCCTCGAAACAGTATGGACACACACCCTGGACACACTCCCGTGTGCCATCCCGTGTGCCTTCAAACAGTATAGACACATACCCTGGACACACCCCTGTGTGCTAGCCCGTGTGCCTTCGAAAAGCACCATTCCGACGTGAAAAACGCAGAAAAATGCAAGCAATTCAAAGGGGGTTTTGATACTCACATGATAGCAATTCGTCGTAGAAGTAATAGAAGTGATTCCAGAACTAGCAATCGAATTGAACTTATAAGGAGAAGTCTGAGCTTGTATGAAATTGCTTTAACGTAAGATGGCAAAAAGGAATGCCATTGAAGCGAAGAAAATCAAAGTCATGAACGAAAATGGAGAAAAACAAAAATAAGAAGAAATATTTTTCTTTCCTTTCTTTTTTCTTTTTAAATTAACTGTAGAGGTTACAAACTATTTAAAATTCAAATAAGTTTTATAAAAAAACTCAAAAATATATTTCCTTAACAAATAGTAGAGATTTGATCATGAAACCAAAGAATAGACAGATATTTAACCATTGAACCACTAAGCTCATCATTGACACCAATTGATCGCAATATCTTATAATCCACATGATCAGAGGTGGAGGTTTAATAAATGATTAAAACAAAAAGAAAAGTTCAAGACATAAGATTCGAACCCAAAAGTACACACTCACAAGCAAAACACTCAACCATTGAACCAGATTAATTCACTTGTCAAAATTTCCAAAATCTAGCTTCAAAAATTGAGAGATGATTACTCATGGTTCCAGTAACCCGATTTCTTCTAATCCGATTTTTAGGATGTTACATGACTGAACGAGGCATACTTAACATAAACTTATGTAAAAAAAATTACCAATCGAATTTTATTGGTAATTATCGAGTCGAGTCAAACAACTTGAACGATCGATCGAACCAAATTTGAACATTGTAATGCCAATATAAATAAAAATATTTTTCCAAAATAATAAAATACTTCATAATATATTTTAAGCAGGTTAGGTACATAGCATCAAACCTAGAATACATCATAAATAATTTGTAAATATGAATAAAAATAATTTAGAAAACAGTCTTATTATTATAAAACTTGACGCGAGAGTAAATGTGTAAGAACATTTTTTAACAATAAGAAAACAAAATTAAAAACAAATTTAGCTATATTTACATTTCATTATCCTCTAAATGCCCTGGTTGGGAAGTTCGTCAGATGAACTTCATCTTGCATTGCACCTGAGATTTTAAACAAAATGGCTTCCCTTGCAACGAAAACTCTCTTCATACTGTTCTTCACCCTCTTTTCAGCTTTCTTCATTAAAATTAATGGAGATTTCTCGAGGCAATCCATTATTACATTAACAAAACGCATGGGGAAAATCACCCGTCTGCAATTCTACTTTCATGACATTGTAGATGGAAAACACCCTACAGCCATGCAAATTATCAGGCTACATTATAGCTTGGTTTAATAAGAATGGAGATGCCATAGCTGAATATAATTTTACAGTTGTTCACTACAGAACAATTGATGCATGCGATGTAATTCAATTTAGGTATGACATTGGCTTGTTTTATTCTAGCTTTAGATTGTTTCTCCTATTGACTAAAAGAGAAATGGGATTTTTATCATTAATATTTTTGTGAGGATGAATATGAGAAACTTGGAAATGGAGTTATTAGCTTCAACTTTTAATCAGAAAACTGTGAGATTGCATAGAAATATAAGTACATAATAATCTTTAGAGAGAAAACAAGAAAGATGAAACAAGCACAAACACAATATGTATAGCAATCTTAATCACATCGTCTAAACCCCAAGCTGATTTTGATATGGTAACCATCAAAAGTTGGCAAATCCTTAAAACAAGGGTTCAACCTTACTAGTAAAAGCTTACATGTTTGTAGTTCCCAATGCCGTGCATGATGCACTTGAAACTCAATATTGAGGTTATGATATGTGAAATGCAACAGTTTAGATTGTAGTTTTACAAAAACTGAAATAACCTTTCACGTTCTACCAACAGATGCAGCCACGTGCTTCAGTAGAGCAAGTCAACCTACAATGAAATGGGCGTCTCTATGGTCACTTTATAAAGCATTAGTTAAGCCATGGCGAAAATATAAGAGTAAATTACCCTTTGTTTTGAATTGAAATGAAACTGAGCTTTTCGCTTAAGCACCTGATCAGTAACCTCCGTCACCTGAGAATTTTGCACATTCTGTGCATGATCATAAGAAACCAAGAACTGTTCAATTAACTATGTATGTATGTAAAAACACAAGAATTTAAATCCGTTAAATGATTTGTACCATTTCATCGAACATATGTTTTATGGTAGTGTTAAGGTCGCCTTCCCACTGCAGTTCACCTTCCTCATCTCATGTTAAGTGCATTTGTTCCAGCCTTGGTGTGCTTAGATCTCCTTGGCAGATATTCCTCATTTTGGGGCACTTTGTCACCTGCACCATTTGCAAGACTGGGAATTCCAACGGGTGGTTGCCCAAGGAAAAGCTTGCTAGACATGGAAGACAACTCAGTTTCAAATACTTCAGTTTGGGAAAAACAATGTCGCCTTGTATTTCTTCACCCTCACACGCTATGATTTCCCTATCATCTCACAATCGTCTATGCTCAATCTTTCTAGTAGCGCCAGGCACTTAGCTGTTGAGCATGCGATTAAATTGATGAACCCATGGCATCTTGAAACTTCCAGTGTTGTTAGATTTTTGAAAGACAGCAAAGATGGTTCAAAAGTCTTTAATGTCAACTCTGGAAGTTGAGACAAACTTAGTTCCTTTAGCTGGTAGAATGCTGATGTAAGCCTTCCCTTGTCGCTGAGTCCTTCAGATTGTACTATTTGACAAATGGAAGCATTGTCTATAACAAGCTTATGAAGCATTGGTAGTGACCGAATGAAGGAATATGGAAGAGTAGTGGATGTCTCAGGAAAGAATCGGAGGTTAAGAAGTTTAAGGTTTTGGAAACACTGCAATGAGAGTTGTCCATCACATATCCCCTTCACCATATCATTCGTCTTCAGTGTTAAAGTGTCCTGGATAGCAACCAATATATTAAACATCCATCAAAGAGTTTTCAATTCGTAAGAACTAGAATACAAAATGAATATAATTTCCATTTTCTTTCTCATAAATTTACAAGGCATTTTATAGGAAATCCCAAGTAATGAACATGGAATATGAAACTGTTAGTGAGCTTACCTCATTGACGCAAAACAAAGGTTGTTGGTTTGATTCCAACCTGACTCTCAAGACATTGTGGAGTAAATATTTCTACTTTGGGGCATTCAATAATGCCCATTTGTTTCAATGAAGGCCACTGGGTGGTATGCATCCTAGAGTAGAAACTTTTCAATTCGGCACCTTAACCAACCAAAGGTTTTGTAGTTTGGGAAATACAAACTTGATCGTCTCTGTTTCAGCCACAATAGATTGAGCAGCTGATGTTGACTGTGACTCATCAGCAATGAGTCCTTGCAGCTCAATAATTTCTTCTAACCAATCACAATTCTGAAACCACAAGTTCTCCAAACTAAGGAACACAACCAAATAGATCATTTCATTAGGTTTATAACCCAAATATGTATGAAAAAGAAAGAACTTGAAATGAATAAGATCAACCAAAGTAACATAAATTAAAAGGAGAATTCGTGACGAAATGACCTTTTCATTGAGGAGAGCTGAGTTATGAACCCTCAAAGTTACTTGCTTGCTCATGTTGGCCAATTTGAGGTTCATCTCCGGGTACACATTTAGAGATGAATGTGTTTAGCAATGGACAGTTTATTAGTGTTAAATATGCCAAACAATGGAATTCAAAGTAATTTTCAAAGCACAAACTTGTGAGTTTGGGAAGGTCTTTCAATGACAGCGACCGTAGATTAGAGAAAAACATCTGATTCCTCCCTTGATGTTCCTTAACCAATCCATCCGAGAATATTACTTATTCCATCATATTAATTACAGTCCGAAATTCGAAGATATTGGAGTTGAACAAGATCATTTACTAAGAAAGACCGGAACAAGTATTTCAAATTGTGACACCTCTTCACTTGCAAGAAATTTAGGTATCCGACTGGTGGGGAGGATCAGGGATTTTAATAGCGGAATAGCGACCGCTATATAACGGTAGCGACACCGTCCGAAACCGTTATTATCGAAAATAGTGGTGTGAAACGGAATCACACCAATAGCGATGGATCACGACTGCAATTTAATAGGTAACGACCAATTGCGGCAATACTGGGCCGCTATTCCTGCTATTGTTTCGTTACGATAAAATTAAAAAAAATATAATTTAAATTATATGATTTTTGTTTAGTTTATCAACATTCAAAGATAAAAAACATAATGAAAATGGTGTTGAAAGAAGAAAAACAGAAGCAAAAACTAAGTTGGATGAGAGAAAAATATGATAAACTTCCCACAACATTTTTGGTATGCTAATACAATACATAAGTAGTTCCAAAACATTGGAAGAAACAAAACATTGTTTGTGCTAATAACCAAGCTGTAAAATCAACATAATGACATCCTAAAAGCTACCCAATCAGCTACTTAGCTGAGTAACCTTAAAAACAACAAAATTACATTCGAACTAGCTTAATTGACTTGTTACAAAATAAAGTTATGATAACTAAGTTGAACACTAAGTTCTTCCATGCTGTTGCTGCAACTTTACTCTCTGCTGCTGCTGACTCGTTCCATGTCGTTGCATTGTTGCCAACATTCAACATCCTCCATTGTCGCTGCATTGTTGCCAACATTCAACACTCCTCCTTGGCTATTATGCATCCAACACCAATGCTTCTTCTCAAAAATTCAAACCTTGCACTAGCAAGTGGCTTGGTTAAAATATCAGCAAGCTGAATTTCAGAGTTGCGATGCTTCAAGTCAACTTCCTTTAACAACTCAGCTTCTCTAACAAAGTGGTATTTAATCTTGAAGTGCTTGGTCTTGCCATGAAATACAGTGTTCTTGGCAATAGCAACAGCTGATTGATTGTCAACTCTAATCTCTGTTGCTTCCATCTTATCAGCATTCAGGTCACTTAACAACTTCCTAAGCCAAATGGCTTGATTCATATTAGTGGTAGCTGCAATATACTCATCCTCTGCAGTTGATTATGCCACTGTCTGTTGCTTCTTAGAACTCCAGCAGAAAACACCTAAGCCTGAGGTAAAGAAGTAACCTGAAGTGCTCTCCATATCATCAACAGACCCTGCCCAATCACTGTCTGAATAGCTAAGCAACTCCCATTCTTCAATCTTCTCAAATTTCACCCTAAAGTTGAGAGTTCCTTTGACATATCTAAGAACTCTTTTGGCAGCTTTGAGGTGAGCAACATTACTGCAATGCATAAACCTGGATAGAAGGCCTACTGCAAACATTAAATCAGACCATGTTGATGTCAAATATAGCAGACATCTTATAAGACTTCTGTAGCCCTTCTCATCCACCCTTTCATGATCATCCTTGCTTGATAGCTTCTCTCCTTGTGCCACAGGAGTGCTAGCAGGTTTGCAATTTGTCATGCAAAACTTGCTTAGTATCTTCATTGCAAAAACTTTCTGACTTATGAAAATCCCATTTTCATTCTGATTCACTTCCATGCCAAGTAAGTAGGTCATCAACCCTAAATCAGTCATCTCAAAGACATCTTGCATTTGTTTTTTGAACTCTTCAATAAACTCACTTCTACTACTAGTGACCAATAAATCATCCACATAGAGAGATACAATCAGCAAGGTTTCTTTCTCAGACTTCTTTACATAAAGTGTAGGCTCATTAACACTCTTTTCAAACCCCAACTTTGACAAGTAGGAATCAATTCTATCATACCAGGCTCTTAGAGCCTGTTTAAGGCCATATAGAGCCTTCTTAAGCCTATACACCTTATGCTCTTCACCAGCAACCTTAAATCCGTCTGGTTACTCAATGAAAATTTCCTCATAGAGAAAGCCATTCAAGAAGGCAGACTTGACATCCAACTGATGTACCTTCCACTGTTTTTGAGCAGCTAAGGCAAACAAAAGCCTTATGGTATCCAGCCTTGTAACAGGTGCAAAGGTCTCTAAAAAATCAATGCCATACTGCTGGCTATACCCTTTCACAACTAGCCTAGCCTTGTGCTTATTCAGTGAATCATCTGCATTTTGCTTGGTCCTGAACACCCATTTCACCCCAATAACCTTCCTTTGCTCTGGCCTATCAACCAGCTCCCATGTGTCATTCTTGTGGATTATTTCCATTTTTGCATGCATTGCTTCTTTCCAGCAATCTTTACTTGCAGCTTCATCAAAGGTGGAAGACTCTACAATGGTCATATCACATCTTTGATAGATGTCTATGATAGACCTTGTACCTCTGACAGGTACATCATCATACTCATCCTCAATTTCAACTTCATTCTTAACTTGCTGCAGCTCAACATCATTCTGATCTTGCTCAGACAAACTTGTATCTATCCCATTCTAATTCCAACAGCTGCCTTCATTGAACCTCACATCTCTGCTCACCACTATCTTCTTAGTGGTTGGATAAAAAATCCCGTATCCCTTCTTTATGCTGCTATAGCCAACAAAAACACCAGGCATAGACCTCCTTTCTAGCTTGGTTCTCTTTTCAGCTGGTACAAGTGTGTAGCATAAACAACCAAACACCTTCAAGTGTGAGACAGTAGGCTTTTGTCTAAACCATGCTTCAAATGGTGTTTTCCCTTTGACTGCATTTGTTGGTAGCTTATTGAGCAAGTATACTAAGGTATTTACTGGCTCAACCCAAAAAATGTTAGGCATTTTGCCTTCAAACAACAAACACCTTGCCATGTCAAGAACAATCCTGTTCTTCCTTTCACACACACCATTTTGCTGTGGGGTATAAATAGTTATCAACTGATGCTGAGTCCTAGCTTCATCACAAATCTTCTAAAACCTTTGAGACACATACTCAGCCTCATTGCCTGACCTCAGAGCCTTCAACTTGTAGCTTGCTTGATTCTCAACTAAGGCCTTGAACTTGCAAAAGGCTTCAACCACTTCTAACTTTTGCTTCAGGAAATGTACCCAGTAAAATCTGGTATAATCAACAATGAATAGCATAAAATACTTGCTGCCATTTAATGAAGAGGTCTTCATAGGTCCATAAATGTCAGTATGGACTAATTGAAGCCTCTCTTGTGCTCTCCATGCTTTGTTTACTGGAAAAGGCAGTCTGGTCTGCTTACTAAGCTGACAGACTTCACAAACTTCATTCTTAACCTCAACCTTGGACATGTCTTCAACCAAATTCAATTTGTATAGCAAACCAAATGACTTGTAATTCACATGCCCTAGCCTTTTATGCTATAGACATGACTCATCAGATAAACAGGAATAAGCCTTCAAATTTAACTTTTTCACATCCAAAACAAAGGATCTATCATGCATAGGTATTATCACTAACTCTTGATGAAGATGATCCTTAATCACACAAAAATTATTCTCAAACATATGGGAATTGCCTTTTTCTAACAATTGACTAACACTTAGCAAATTTTGGTCTAAGTCAGGTACAAAAATCACATCAGAAATGACTTTGTTACCTGATGAGTGCAGATCACAGCTTTCCCTTTACCCTTGGCCTCAATGAATTCACCATTCCCAATTTTGACCTTGGACACAAAGCTGGTATCCAACTCCTTAAACAAGATTTCATCTGATGCCATGTGATAAGTGTATCCACTACCAATCAACCAGTTCTTCCTTACTTTGCTTGAACTTGCAAAGCAAGAAGCTGTAAAAACATCCTCAACAGCTTGAGCTTGGTTCTGCTGCTGTGGTTGTGCTCTTCCCTTGTTTTTGTAGACCTTTTCCATGTGACCAAGCTGCTTGCAGCTTCTACATTGTATGTCAGGCCTATACTGGCAATACTTCTCCAAATGAGTAGACTTTTCGTAGTGAGTGCATGGTGGGAACTTCTTCTTGCCTACATCCTTCTTTTTCTTTTCTTTCTTCTTTGTCTAGGGCTTCTTACCCTTGTAACCTAAACTAGTGCTTGAACTCTCCTTGGTTCTGACTTGAAATGCAAAATCTGAATACTCCTCCATCCTATTTTCCCTCCTTTGCTCTTGTGCATAAAGAGCATTTATCATCTCTATCAAAGAGATGGTTGAAAAATCCCTTAAATCCTCCAATGAGGAGATCTTAGACTCATACTTCTCAGGGAGTGTTGTGATGACTTTTCAACCACTCTCCTGTCACTAAACTCATCTCCCATTAGCCTGATATGGTTGACAGTCGACATGATCCTGTCAGCATACACCCTGATGGACTCAAATTCCTTCATTTTTAGGTTCTCAAAATCTCTTGTCAGGTTCATCAGTTGTTGCTGCCTTGTCTTGTCTGACCCTTGAAACTCGTCCTTTAGCTTGCCCCAAGCTTGCTTTGGAGAGTTGCAGGCCATAATCCTTGTGAAGATTACATTCGAGACTCCATTCTGCAAATAGGACATTGCCTTGTACTTCTTGGTATAGTCCTCATTATGCTGCCTAATCTGAGCTATGGTTGGATTAGCTCTCAAAGGTGGTGGCTTTGTGTCAGCTTGAACCACAGTTCATATGTCATGTGCCTGTAGGTAAGTCCTCATCTTCACTGCCCAAATGTTGTAGTTTTCACCAGCAAAGATAAGTGGTGGTGGTGGTGAAAAGCTTATGATTTTCAACAACAAAAAACAACAAAAATTGCTTTTGTTTCTTTCCTTTCAACCAAACAACAAATAAACAGAGAACTCACAACAAAGGCCCTCAAAGAATCAAGCTCTCGATACCATTTGTTGAGTTTATCAGCATTCAAAAATAAAAAACATAATGAAATGGTGTTGAAAGAAGAAAAATAGAAGCAAAAACTAAGCTGGATGAGAGAAAAATCTGATAAACTTCTCATAACATTTTTGGTATGCTAATACAATACATAAGTAGTTCCAAAACATTGGAAGAAACAAAACATTGCTTGTGCTAGTATCCAAGCTGTAAAATCAGTATAATGACATCCTAAAAGCTACCAAATCAGCTACTTAGCTGAGTAACCTTAAAAACAACAAAATTACATTTAAACTAGCTTAATTGACTTGTTACAAAATAAAGTTCTGACAACTAAGTTGAACACTAAGTGCTTCCATGTTGTTGATGTAACTTTGCTCTCTGCTGTTGCTGACTCGTTCCATGTCGCTGCATTGTTGCCAACATTCAACAATTTTATCTATTTAATGATTTTAGTTAATATAAAATTCACGACCGCGATACCCGCAGTGACCACAATAGCATCCGCTATATCCGCAACCACGATAAACACAACGCGACTGAAAATACGGCCACAATCGCAATTTAAATCCCTGAGGAGGTTGAGTGGTGCCATATCTTATGAATGTTAATGGAGGACAAATCCAGCCGCTTCAAACTAGGAATGAAAACCTGGTGACATAAATTTCATTATAATAGTGTCACTCTTCCTTACTTACTTAGAAAGATAATCAAATGAGTGATGAGTACGAAGATTTATTTCAATATTCTAAGCAATGAACTAAAAATGTTTGAATTTAGATAAATTTAAAGAAGACTTTTAGGAATATATTTGGATAATTTAAATAAGAATTTATATGATTTTTTAAGTTTATTGTTTTTAAAAAAATAAAAAATGAGAAAAGTTTATTTTTTTTATTCTTATATTTTTTAAGCATTATTTAAATTTAATTTCAAGATGGGACAATCTTGTCGAAACCAATTTTTGAAAAATGGTACCGAATTTTATTTTAAAACCAAAAATAGAGTCGCCACCAATATTTTTTAATTTGGTGTGATTGGATCACCGTAAAATACTTAAGTTTGTTAAAACAAAAGTTTTGATCCTCGAAATCCAGAAAAAATGTTCGGGAGTAGGTTACGTGTGAGGAAGGATTAGAACTCTCACACGCCCAAAATTGATACCTAGTCGATTATTTAAGGTCTTAATTGTTGAAAATTTAAAAACTTGAGTAAGATTTAAAATACGATCCATAAATACACGAATAAGATGTTTTGATGTCATTTAAAAATACAATTTTATGGAAGAATCTCATTTATTTTGAATCAATCGAAAAAAATCATGTCTAATAAGTTAGGGCACAACATTTTCGAATCTTCGAAAATAAAGAACATTTATCGATTTTAAAATAGGATGTTCAATTACTTAGGTTTAAAGAAAAATCATACCCAGTACGTTTGAGCACAATTTTTTGAGTTCCCTAAATAAAAGAACATCGAACATTTATTGATTTTAAATAGGATACTCGATTATTTAGGTTTAAAGAAAAAACCATACCAAATACGCTAGGGCACAATTTATTGAATTCTCTAAAATAAAGAACATTTCCTTTATTGATGATTTAAAAAAAAACAATTTATGTATTTAAAAAGAAAAACAATATACAAATATTTTACAAAAGATGAATAAATATTAATGTAATTTATAATAAAAATGATGATTAATATGCATTTAATTTACAAAAAATGACAAAAATTTTAAATGGCATAAAAATGAATAAAAGTAACACCAAAATGTTAAATGCAAAATCAAATACCAAGATTAAATAAATAATAAAATGATTTAAAGGATTAAATAAATAGAAAATAAAATAAAAATACTAAAATTTAAGAAAAATAAAATAAAAGGACTTGATTTAAAAAAATAGGATAAAAGGGGCAATTTTAAAAAGGATTAAAATTGGATGGCCCTCAAGCTAGACTTACAAAAGGCAAACGATCGTGTCAATTGGGACTTCATTAAAGTATCTCTACAGGTTGCAGGTACTCTGGAACTCCTTATTTCGGTAACTATAAATGTTAATTCTTCTTCCACATTAGAGATTCTCTAGAATGGTGTTCCCACGCAAAAATTCAAACCAGCAAGGGGAATTAGACAGGGGTGCCCTTTATTTTCCTACCTCTTTGTATTATGTATGGAGTGGTGAAGTCGGATCATCCAAGCAAATATCGAAGATATAACACCCTAAATAAATTAGAGGGACTTAATTGGGAAATTATTAAATTGTTGGGCTAATTTGTGTAACTTAGGACTAATTTGAGATGCGAGTGGAACTTTAGGGGCAATCTAGGAACCCTAATATTCTTCAGGGACCTCCGAATAAATGCACCTTTTTCCTTGGGTATTTAAACACCTTTAACTCTTCTTTTTCTTTTTGGTTTTTCCTCTGCCGAAATTTCAAGACTCCCTTCCCCTCTTTCTTTTGCATTTTTCCGATCACACTCCGACCAAGGTCGTACCCTCGTCCGTTCACTTCACTGCCACCACCAAAACCCTTCCCTTGGTGTTGCATATCAAACCCTTCCTTTTTCTTTCCTTGCCGTCACCGTTCATGAGAGACTTGAAGTGCATTTTCGGTTATTGTTTTCTTCTTGTGCACCACCACTCGATCCATCATTTTTGAGTTGGTAAGTGGTGGGATTTGTGTTGTGGCTTTGTTATTGGGTTGTTTGCATATTAACTCGATGGTGGGACGTCGTTTGGGGTGGTCGTGGTTGTCAGTGCCGTTTGGGGGGTATTGAACCCTAAAAACCTTGTTGGTGTTTTGTGAAGTGGGTTAATTCTTTTCTAAGCCCAATTTTTGTTCAACACAAACCCAAACCTTTTAAATAAAGAAACCCAAACCCTTTTTAAATAAAAACCCAAACCTTTTGACCCAAAACCAAGCCCAACAACCAAACCCAATGAACCCTAGCTCGAATTCGGATTGACTCAACCTGACCTGTCGACCGACCCATTGATCGTTGACCGTTGGTAGTTGACCATTGACAGTTGACCATTGATCGTTAACCGTTGATCGTTGACTGTTGACTTTGACCATTGACTTTTTTCGTGAAACTCTACCCTACCCTTTTTTGACGTCCTAAGTCCGATTTTGTTGTCCGTTTTGCCAAATTCAAACCTGAAATTATCGTTTTGACCATTTTATCTTTAAATCTATATTTTGAGTTATTTAGAGATTTAGTTTGGGAAGTCTAATGTGAGATTTTTGTGTTTAGGTGTTCTCGACTCCAAGGCTGACGATTTATCTCCTTCTCCACCTGTGCAACCTACTCCTACATCGGTTCCGAGAGCTACTCGTAAGTTATTTTAGTTAAGTGTTGTGTTTCATTGGTGGCTAGGATAGTATTAATATTTAGTTGTGGTTGTAAAATCTAATCCTGTTAGACCGGGTACTTGTTCAGTGCGTGGTGGACGACCTCCTCGTCGTTAGAGTTTCTGCTTGCTAGAGGTGTTTTTCTAACTGTAACATGACCTAATGTTTGACGTGTATGTCATATGTGATTCTATGTTGTGTTGTGATGATTTTATTGAGATGAGAGAATGGTATGATTGCTGTTGAGTTGTGATATGTATGTTGATAATGTCATGCATTTATTCAGAGTATGTGGTTGATTGATAGTTATTGTGAATATTCTACTGCGCATTGAGATACATATATTTATGAAAAATATTATGAGATTGAGACTGAGATTTAATTGAGATAATTATGTAATCATACCATTATGTGTTCATGGGGTGAGAATTGTACGGTGGAAGAAGTGATTATCATTCCATTAAGTGATTGATACTAAAACCACATTGCGATTGGTGACGATTAGATGGGAAAGGGTTCTGGGGAACCTTTTCACTATGTTGGTGTGTTGGAGTATTGGTGCATTGCATTGTGTATGTGTTTTGTAACATGATTTGTGGTTACTTTTTTAGCTATAAATTATTGTGATAATTTCTGCTAGGTTGTATGTACTTTAGAGATACACTAGGCTTTATAACTCATATCCCTACAGTTTCCTTTACAGATACTCAAAATTTAGGTGGCTTGGTACCCGGAGACATAATTTTTAGACTCGTATTTTTTTATCATACTATTTTATTTTGGGTTTTTATTTTATTTTGTTAATTATTATTTTTATTTGGATTGTAAGTTAATTTTAATTTTGGGAATTTTGGTATTTTATTATGGGAGTTTAGTTATTTTAATTTTATTTTAATATAGATTATATATATATACACATGTGAATGAATGTGAATAAGAGTGAATTTTCGGATTGCGTGTGGGTATAATTACATAAATAACCTTTTGGATCCGATCGTATCTCCTAGGCCGAGTAAAGGGGGTTACAGAAGATGGTAGTTGGAACCCAATATGCCTTTCCCGCACAGGCCCTGCTCTATCGCATCTTTTCTTCACCGACAATTTATTGATCTTCTGTCAAACAAAAATGGATCATGCCCATCTCTTATCAGGTATGTTGAACCATTTTTGTGATTTCTTTGGTCACAAGATTAGCATGAGAAAGAACAACATCTACTTTTCCAAAGGTACGGAAGATGATAAAGTCAGGCATAAACTTCAAAATTGGGAGGCGAGAAAACTCTCAGTTGCGGGAAGAGTTACCCTTGCTTAATCGGTCCTCCTCGCCATTCCTAATTATTTTATGCAGTCGATGTCTATCCCTAAAGGTATTTGTGATGAAATTGAGTAGATTGTGAGATAATTCATATAGGGATCCATGAGTGGTTAGTCGAAACTCACTTTAGTTGGATGGAACTCCATTTTCCAACCAAGAGAAAGAGGTGGTCTCCAATTTCGGCGCTTACATGATCAAAACAATTCCTTCATCATTAAGATTGGTTTTAGTATGCTCACCAAAAGCGAAGCATAATGGGTTCGTGTTCTCCGTTCTAAGTACAATGTGAAAGATCGTCTCCCCACCTCCATTAATAGGATTTTTGTTCGCATATTTGGCGATCGCTCTCTAAGGTTTGGCCCCTCCTTTGTGAAAATTTGGCCTGGGCAGTTGGTAATGGTAGAAGCATCAACTGTTGGAAAGACCCATGGATCCCAAAAGTTGGGTCTTTGATTTCTCTTATCCCTTCTCACTCCTCTTTGGATTTAGATTGCAAGCTTATGGATATGGTTATGGATTATGGGACCTGGAATCTCGAACTCTTTCGCATTTGGATTCTCGAAGAGATCATCCATCGCATTATCAATATTCCTCCCCCACACCCCAGTGCTGGTGTTGATAGAATTATTTGGAGTAATTCTAACTCTGAAAGCTTTTCGATTCAAAGTGCTTACATGACTCTTCAATAAGATTTATGGGGACACAAAGATCCATGTTGGAAATCCATATGGAAATGGCAAGGACCTCAAAGAATTTGTATCTTTCTTTGGCTAGCTTTCCAACAACGCCTGCTTACTAATTTAGAGCGCATTTGAATTTAAGTCAAATCAACACTTGCAGTATCTGTGGTCATATGAATGAGGATACTATCCACGTCCTTCGTGACTGCATAGTAGCAAAAGATGTGTGGCAGCTTGTCGTCCCAACTAATCTGCAAAACAGGTTTTTCTCTGAACCCTTTCATTCTTGGATTCTTTCTAATATTTGTTCTCCTTTGTATTTATAGGAACGTGGAGTTCTTTAGGCCAATCTCTTTGGGATCATAAGCTGGAAAATATGGAAAAATAGAAATCTTTTTATTTTCCAGAATCTCACTCACAGTCATAGATATTATCAAAACTTCAGAAAGTCGGGCTTGTCAATTTGAGGAATATCGTAAATCTCCTAAATCATCCCCTCCAAATCCACGATCTCATGACCATAGAAAAGAAAAGTGGATCCATTTGTTTTCTGATGGAGCGGTCGAGCGAAGTATTGGACAAGCGAGGTGGTGTCATTCGTAACACGAATGAAGATTGGATTTTGGGGTTCTCCCATTACCTAGGGCGTTGCACTCCCTTTGAAACTGAACTATGGGGCATCATGGATGGAATCTTGATTATGGTAAAGAATGATTATAATCGAGCCATAATTCATACTGACAACTTGGAAGTAATCAATACCTTGAATGAAAAGAGATTGTATGAGCTTGGTATTACTATCCTTAGAAGAACACAGAGGATATTGCGGTTCGAAAGCCAGTGGCTTTTCCATCACGTCCCAAGAGAGAAAATTTAGTGGCGAACAGGTTAGCCAAATTGAGTTTGTCTTGGAAATCATGCTTACAAACATTTGACAACCCACCCAACGCAGTGATGGGATCTATCCAAACAGATTTGAAGAACGATTTTACTGAATTAATGTTTTAGTGTAATTGTGTTTTTATCACAAAAAAAATAAAATCTGATAGCTGGATTTGGATTAAATTTAGTTTTTATTCTATTTATTTTATTTTATCCCAATCACATCAAATCCCTATTTCCTCTCCATTTACTAACGTCCCAACTTCCATATTCTCTTTTCCACGTTACTGCCACCACAGCAAAACAGGTCATTAGCGGCACTTTTCGCGGCGTTTGGAAACAAAGCGCCGCAAAAGGTAAAGCATTAGCGGCGCTTAACAAAAGCGCCGCTAAAGGTGGGGTCATTAGCGGCGCTTTATCACAAGCGCCGCTAAAGTTCAAGTCATTAGCGGTGCTTTCTCTAATGCGCCGCTAAAGGTAGGGTAATTAGCGGCGCTTTCCCTCAAGCGCCGCTAAAGGATAGGTAATTAGCGGCGCTTTAACTTAAGCGCCGCTAAAGGTATGATCATTAGCGGCGCTTTCCCTGAAGCGCCACGAAAAGGTCGAGTCATTAGCGGCGCTTGAGGGAAAGCGCCGCTAAAAGGTCGGGTCATTAGCGGCGCTTTTCCTCAAGTGCCGCTAAAGTTCGGGTCATTAGCGGCGCTTATATATAAAGTGCCGCTAAAGGTCAGGTCATTCGCGGCGCTTTTCTAATAAGCGTCGCTAAAGGTGTGAATTAGCGGTGCTTTCCCATAAGCGCTGCTAATTTATTTAAATTTTATATATCTTAAAATTAAATTAAATTTATAGTGGTGTGATTACTTATGGTAGTATCTACTCATACTTTCTTATCCTTTGACAATGCACACACAGACACTCGAATCCGAGACCCCAAGGATGAACAATATCCTCTTTCCAATATATTTATACTTATGTGTAGGACCTTCCTGGACCTAATATATCAAACACTTGCACCACAGCAAAACAGGTCATTAGCGGCACTTTTCGCGGCGTTTGGAAACAAAGCGCCGCAAAAGGTAAAGCATTAGCGGCGCTTAACAAAAGCACCGCTAAAGGTGGGGTCATTAGCGGCGCTTTATCACAAGCGCTGCTAAAGTTCAAGTCATTAGCGGCGCTTTCTCTAATGCGCCGCTAAAGGTGGGGTAATTAGCGGCGCTTTCCCTCAAGCGCCGCTAAAGGCCAGGTAATTAGCGGCGCTTTAACTCAAGCGCCGCTAAAGGTATGATCATTAGCGGCGCTTTCCCTGAAGCGCCACGAAAAGGTCGGGTCATTAGCGGCGCTTGAGGGAAAGCGCCACTAAAGGTAGGATCATTTAGCGGCGCTTTCATTCAAGCGCTTTAACTCAATAATGATCATAGCTTAGCTGAACCTTATCTATTTCAAACTTGTGGACAACCAATCGGGAAAGTTGAAATCGCACCCTTAGATGATATATCTTGGGTACAAGCACATCGATATGTTCTTTTTCACCACGATTCAATTGAACCATTACGCAAGTAAGTTTTAGAATTTCATAAATATTCATCCTTTTCATCTGTTTATTTTTTTTGCTAACTAATTTATTAACTTTTTAACATAGTGAGTATAAACAACTCTTGAGATCTCGTTCACGCTCCCGAAGATTACAACATCGAGAGATTCATAAGTTATTCACAGAATATTTTCATGAATGGTTAGGGCAGATGGTATGCAATTGAAGCTTTCAATGATAAATAATAATGTTTTCGTATAACATTAGAATTAATCAATTTACTTTCAATTCTATAGGTTTGGAGTGGGAAGGACGTCAGTGAAGAAGTTAAATGGCTTTCCCAAGGTCCTAATAGAGTAGTAAAAAGATATAATGCCTTCTTGATTAATGGATTCAGGTTTCATACAAAATCTCGCGAAAGATTAAGGAGAACTCAAAATTTTGGAATAGTTGTTAATTCTTCAATTACAAGCTATGCTAGTGCTAAGGACAATAATCCTATTGAAGGAAATGTGGAGTATTACGGACTTCTTTCGGACATTGTTGAGTTAGATTACTATGGAAAATGGAAGGTTGTTTTATTTCGATGTGATTGGGCTGATGTTAATACTGCTCGAGGAATTAGAAAAGATCAATTTGGTTTTACAATGGTGAACTTCTCTCGATTAATTCACACTGGGCAACAATTGATGGACGAGCCGTATGTATTTTCTTCTCAAGTCAAACAAGTTTTTTACTCAAGAGATCCAACTGATGAGGGTTGGTACGTTGTACTTCGTAACACCCCTAGAGACTTGTTTGACATGGGCAGTGGGAGTAGAGATGACATGGACGAAAGATCAGAAACTTTGCCTTTTCCAGAACAAGACTTAAATGAAACTATTCGTAATACTAGTACACAATCTCAATGGGTTCGCTAGGATGTGGATGAAGATATTTACGAATCATAATGTAGTAAAATTTTACGTTTTTTTAATAATATGTATATTATAATTTAAATCTTGATCTTGTTAAATATATCCATTACTATTATTGTTGTAATTAGTTACTAATATTCTAACTATTTTATGCGTATTGCAGATAATATGCCTAGAAGAAAATTTCGAGAGCTAAGTATTATCCAAAATTCTCCAAATTCGGAAGGAACAAATAGTGAACAACAGACTGGCATTGGATCTTCGAATGTTCCAGAAACTGTAGAAATTGAAAGTATGTTAGGTATAATTTTCATGCATGTTTACTTTTCTTTTTTTATTTTCGTTTCAAATTCTAATATTAACATATACAATTTTTTTAGTTGAATATTCTGAGGGGCGCAGAACTCGAGGACGTACCGTATTAAAGGATTTATACAGCCTAAATCCTGAGGAGCGTGTCAAAGTATCTGCAAATAGTCATGGTCAGCCTGTTGGATCAGAAGCTCGACTTCTGGGAGGATACTTGGGCATAGTAGCACGAAATGGCAGTTTGTTGCCAATCAACTACGAGTCATGGCATCATATGCCTGATAGTAATAAAAATCAAGCTCTCGATAATATTAAGGTAATAAAGTGAATATAATTTATAATACTTTGATTTATTTTAATTTATATTTACTTTCTAAACTTGTGTTATTTGCAGGAAAGATTTGTTTTAGAGCTCTCAGACAATTATATAAAGAAATCATTAGGAAAGAAATGGAGAGACCATAAAAGTTCTATAAAGAAAAATTATTTTAAGAATAATATGAGTCTCGAAGATAAATTGAAAAATGTTCCGCCGGGAATGCTAAAGTACCAATGGGAAGAACAAGTTAGATTTTGGAGCTCAAAGAAAGGAGAGGTATTATGTACTACAAAACGCTTATAATTATTTCGGTTTATAGTATTTATTATATACGTAATAATAATTAATGTAGGATCGTGAGCGTATTAGAAATACAAGTAGGCAAAAACAAAAATTCACGCACACAGCTGGATCGAAAAGTTTTGCTTGTGTAGCTGCTGATGAGGTATTTTGAGTTTATTTATTGTGTCAAATATTAATTACTTTCTACTAATTAATATTTTTCCTACTATAATGTAGGAACAATCGTCAGGTCAAAAAATTGGACGACTTCAGCTTTTTGACATTACACATAGAAAAAAAGATGGATCTCCTATGACTTCTGAAGCTGCAGAAATTATGGTATATTAACTTAATAAAATTTGAATTATTTTAAATATTTATCATATTTAATTATAATAGTTTAATTTGTCGTTTATAATACAAATAATGTCAAGTTATGTTGCATTTGTTTGATTATATATTTAGTTTCTAACTTTTTGATTGACTTATTAGGATAAATTAAAAGATAAGAAGGCGGAGTATGAAGCGATGGCTTCAAGTGATAGTTCGGTTAATCTAGAGGACATTGATAACCGAGTTATTATTGAAGTTTTGGGTCCTGAAAAGTATGGTCGGGTTCGATTTCAAGGATCTTTTGTTAGCCCATCCCGATATTTTGGATCCAACTCGCAGAGATACATGCCTTCGAGGAGTCAAGATCAAGCTGAAGTTCAGAGGTTAAAAGATCAATTGGCTCAGGTACAAGCGAGCACAGTTGAGCAAATTGCTCAACTTAAAGAGGAGGTTGCAACGAGAGAAGCAGAGGCTCAAAAAAAATATGATGAACTCCATCTAAAACTTAAAGAGGAGGTTGCAGTGAGAGAAGCAGAGTCTCAAAAAAAATATGAAGAACTCCACATACAACTTAAAGTGGAGGCAGCAACGAGGCAAGCGGAGGCAGCAGCGAGGCAAGCGAAGGAAGCAGAGGCTACAAGAAAGTATGACGAATTGCAGCTACAGCTTCAAAATATGATGAAAATGTTTCAGCAGAATCCGTCCTCTTAGACTTTTGTTTTTTTATTTGAAAAGAATATACTACATTTGAAATTTATTTTTCATTGATTTATTAATTTAAATCATATGTATATTTCTATCATTTATCATTTACCTTTAAGATTTGAAGTTATTGGTTGGATTTGCATTGGTTGGATTTTATATTTACAGGAAAAATGCTGAAATTCGGGTTCTATGTGAATTAAAAAGGGCTGTCAAAATCTGTTATATTAGCGGCGTTTTTGGATAAAGCGCCGCTAAAGAACATGGCCTTCAGCGGCGCTTGTGGAGAAAGCGCCGCTATAGACCTAAAAAAGCGCCGCTAAAAAACTGTTTTCCTGTAGTGTGCTTCTTGTTTTTCAATTTTGGCTGCGCATTCTTTTGTTTCTTTCTCTTGGGTTCTTTGTTTTTCTTTCTTTATTTTCTCCTTTCCTTTATTTTATTGGTGATTCTTGCGTTTTGTTGGTGGTTCACGTGGGTTTGGTTGCGTAGCTTCTGGTTGTGATTTTAGTTCAATTAAAAGCATAAGTGTGGCTATTTGTTTTTCCTCTACTGTTTTTTTTATTGGGGTTTATTCATTCATTATTCTAGGGTAATTTTGGTTTTGATTCTTGGACTAAGTGCTGTTAAATTGTTGTCGTGATTGTTGGGCAGGCGAAGGGTTTGAAGCTCAAGTTCAACCAGCGGAGTAGGCTCGGTGTTGGACGCTGTTTCGGAGAAGTAAGTGATCGAATTTTTGGTTTGGAGGTCTGAAATTTCGTTTAAGGATGTGTCGTGTTTGGGGAAATTTTCTTGATTAATTGATGCGATCTAATGAACAATTGTAGGTTTGGTGAATTTCAGTGGTGTGGCCGATTCATAGTATTAAATTGCAGTTGCGGTTGCGGTGTTGCGATTGCAAATGCTGCGGACGTTACGTAACGACAATTATATTTTTTTTTCAAAAATCAAAATGTTTCAAAAATATTATATTTATACATTTTACAATTATATTTTATTATTTTAATAGTAATGATACTCTTTTATGTGTTTATTTAATTTATAAAAAAATATAATTTTATAAATAAAAATTAATTGAAAACAAATATGAAGCATACAAATATTATCACACTATATCATGAATAATAGCAACCAAAATTTTAACAAATAACATATAAATTATCTTTTTTATGTGACAATTGATGGGTGAAAAAGATTATAACATTTCATCTTTTTCTTTTCTTTTCTACACAATTTTACTAAAATACTTTATTTTTTTAATTTAAAATGATAAAATTGCTAATAAATTTATTCTAAATCCTTCCTTCTTTTTCATGTATTTCCTAACTTATTATTTTTCCTACTTTGATCACAACAAATTTTCTATTCTTTCAATTAAGTCAACACATCTATTTAAATTTTCCTATCTAAGGGTTATTTTCTAATTTCTTATCTGTTCTAAATACTTCCTAATTTAATACTCAAAATTCTTATTTATTATATATTTTAAGAATTTTACACTAATTCTTGACTCAATCCATCACTGTACCTAACTTTTAGTTTAAAACGTGGATGTTATAATTTGATTATTAGATGTAATTAAGTTTGCAATTAAACAAACAAAGCTCTAAACGACCTGTTGCGATGCTGATGCAGCGTTGCGCTGCATTTTAATTTGCGTTGCGGTGTTACATAACGGATATTGAACGTCAACGATCGTGATTCGGTTTCTTTGATGCGTTGCGCCGATATTGCGTAGCAGTAAATTCAATTTCTGCTACGATACGGCCGTTACGTTGCGTTACGGCTGCAATTTAATACTATGGGTCAATTAGTCATTAATCAGGTACGTGAAAACGACCTAAAATTCCATCAAAATTTGTTTGAAATTGTGAAACAGAAGCTATTTTGAAACTGCCCAATTACCACGAGCTAGGCTTGTGGGCTTTTTTGGTAAATTTTAAGGCCCGATTAAGGTTGTTTAGGGAATGCCAGAATTGGGTCAAACTGTAAGTTTGGTATTTAATACTCAAAATTCTTATTTATTATATATTTTAAGAATTTTACACTAATTTTTGACTCGATCCATCATTGTACCTAGCTCCGAGTTAAAACATGGATGTTATAATTTGATTATTAGATGTAATTAAGTTTGCAATTAAACAAACAAAGCTTTAAACGATCTGTTGTGGTGCTGATGTGGCGTTGCGCCTCATTTTAATTTGCGTTGCGGCGTTACATAATAGATATTGCGCCGCAACGATCGTGATTCGGTTTCTTTGATGCGCTGCACCGATATTGCGTCGCAGTAAATTCAATTTCTGTTACGATACAGCCGTTTTGTTGCATTGCGGCTGCAATTTAATACTATGGGTCGATTAGTCATTAATCAGGTGCGTGAAAACAACCTAAAATTCCATCGAAATTTGTTTGAAATTGTGAAACAAAAGCTGTTTTGAAACTACCCAATTACCACACGAACTAGGCTTGTGGGCCGTGTGGGCTTTTTTGGTCAATTTTAAGGCCCGGTTAGGATTGTTTAGGGAATCCCAGAATTGGGTCAAACTGTAAGTTTGGTATTTAAGATTGTATGAGTAGCTCTAAAAGCATAATAAAAATGTTAGGCTATAATTAAATCATAAGTTATGTTATGTGTTAAATGAACTATTTATGTAAACATGATATGTGTTATATGTTATATGTATGTATGTCATCTGTTATGATTAAGAAAAGCTTGGCATTCCAACCCAATTCCAACAATGCACTTCTCGGAACGAGAAAGCGGAACTGCTTGGCGTTGCATATTAGAACTCATTAAAGCCCGATTCGCGTCATTATGCTCGATAAAAGGAATGAGGGAAGCTCCAATAGAAAAATATTGAAAAGGAAAAATACTTCGAAGATGAACTTGTTCCCATGCAATAGTCAGGAATTCTTGGCGGTATCGAACCGGAACAACCTGTTCTTCCTGAATACCCTGATTCAAAGCCAAAGAATTTCTTGCCGCTACCATATAATATTCATCTTGACTTGGGGATAAATAAAGCATCTGTGCTTTTTTTGATCATATGATAAGTTCATGATATGTATTTGTTCGGATTGGGATATGTTATGATGGAAGAAGTGCATATGGCAGTATTTACTGTAAATATGGCGGCTAGACTGCAAAATTATACGTATGGCAGTTCAGCTACATTTATATGAGTGACACACTGCCACATGTTGGTGATTGGATAGATGAACTCGTGTAGTCCAATATGGTGTGGTTGGCTGGACGGAGATAGTGTGTAGTGGATTGGGGGTAGGATTTGATATGCATGTTATGATTTTATATGATTTAGCATGATATGTTACAATATGATAAGATATGATATGATATGAACCATCTAAAAGGAATATGTTATGTAAAATTCTGGTTTATAATTTCTAACATATGAAAATGTACGTTTTTAAAATATGGGCTCTATCACACACTGGGTTATAAGCTCACTTTTGGTAGGTTTCGTTTCAAGTGATTCTTCGACTTTGTACGGCGATATTAGAGCTTGGTTTCACACTTAGACTTGGTTTTTATTTTCTGTTCTTTCGGATCTGTTTTAGTTGTACAATTTGGACATTTCGGACTTTGTTTGGTTTGTTTAATTTTCAGGCATTTATATTTTGTTTAGAACGATAGGACTAAAATGGATTATTATGCTAAAGTTCATACGGTTAACAACACCAACGTAAGATAAGTAAAATGGAATTTAATTTTTTTTAAACCATTGAAAGTTTAAGGTTTTTCTGCAGCAAAAATAAGTTGAAGGATTTTATGAAGAAGGGTTTGGTACGTGAAAATGAAGAGGTGATATTCACAATAAAATTTGGAACGCCATTAAGTTTAAAATTTTTGGAAGTGTTAAAATGATTTTATTCGTTTTAAAACCGTCGAACTGGTTTTCTTCAATTGAGCATTTGATTTCTTGGGTTTAAGTATTGTAATTTTTATAATCCGACAATAATGTTTAAATCAGGTTTGGACTGTTACAAGTTTTTTTATTATTTAATTATATATTGTCTATTAGTATTTAATTTAAAACTTCTCTTAAATTATTATTTTTTATTAGTATTTCCCTTTAAGTTTTTCCTTCAAATTTTTTTAAAAAAATATTATCTTATTTATTAATATTTTAATGGATTTTATTATATTAAAATTTGACAAGGTGTGGCACGTGACATTGATACTAGTAGGTACTCATGTTGATCAAATAAAAAGAAAATGTGAAATAAGTTGTGCAGATAAATATATATTTTGAATACCAAACTTCCCTTAGTACCGAAAAAGGTTGTAGTGCTACCATAGATGCCCCCTTCGCCAACCACGTTTTCACTTGCATCACCACTCTCTCTTGAAACTGAGGAAGAAAATGCGGACACTTAGCTATAATGATTTTACTCAACTGTGGAAATTCAAGAGCTTGGCTTCCCAAATGAAAACGACTCGACTCAATTGTTATGGAGAAGAGCGCAGGAAATGTAAATTTATGTGACATTGCGCTTTCTAACTACTTGTTTCATTCAACTGCATTCTTTTACTTCTATTGGCTCAAAAGCATAAACGGAGTAAATATGTACTTCAAGCTGCTACATTTATAAAACTGCAGTCTGCTAAGGTTTTTGAAGCCCGGAATTTGTAGAGGGTTCCTAGTCCATAGTTCTATCAACTCGGTCAAATCATGACTGTCAGAGAATCCACCCTAAAAAAAAGAATCCGGTATTATTCCACTAGATAGCAATCATAAATAGAAAATTCAAACAATAACAAAATAAGGATAAATAGTCTTTGATGGTTATTGAAGTAAGGTTAGGACAGGAGGAAGCCAGCTAGCATTATGAACTTTGTACCTTCTTTGTGTAGAGCTGTTGTATGGTGGTATTCAATTCACTTGTCCAACTCCATTTCTCAGGGTAATGCGACTGTTTTACTCTCTGTAATTGTGGGGTGCTTAAAACAAGGAAACTCGAAGCTGTAATACCCTGGACAAAAGCTTGTGAACCTCTTCAAATTGCATACTCGTAAACATTTCAATTTACTCACAACTATTGTCTGATGACAAGCTAAGGATGCCCAACAAACAGTTTCTTTAGTTCTATATTGTATCCATCATTGCTGCCATTATATCCGAAAGCTAACACCATCCTGATTTCACATGCCCATTTGGAACTATGCTAAAATTATCTAAATGTGCTGAATTATTATTTTTGAATAATTATGCTATTTTATTGAAAATTTGTCGATCTACACTATTTTTTGAGAAAAAAATGCCTCTTACAGGAAGCGTTTTCACTGAGCTAGCAGAAAAAGCGCTCCCTGTAGGACACGTTTTCTTTTCTTTCCAAAAAATGTGTCCTACGAGGTGCACTTTCTCTGCCAGCTTAGTCAAAACGCTTTCTGTAGGATGTGCTTTTTGTCCAACGGTAACATTTACCAACGGGTAGAAATCCGAACGACTATGAGACTCCAACAACCATTTTTTTCCTATATAAACCCTTCAATTCTCATTTTTTTCAACTCAACACTCAATTTTCACAATTTGATTTTCAATTTCTTGTTCTCTGTTTGTTATTCTCAATTGTCAATTCTCAATTTTTTACTCTAAATTTCCAATTCCAAAGTTTTTTTTAAAAAAATTGTCTAAATCTTTTGATTTTATTTTATTTATTCTTCAATCGCATACCAACTTATTCGTTTGGATGACAAGCACATCTCCGGCGTTCAATTACAAATGGTAAGAAAATATTATTTAATTATTTAATTATTTAATTTTAATCCGTTAATTATTATGATGTTAAGAAAATATCATTAAATTATTTAATTTTAAATAGTTAATTATTATGTTGTTCATATTATTAATTTTTTTATATTTATATACTCAGCCCGAAGATCAGATTTTGGAGACGTACATAAACAACTTAAGCGAAGGTGCACTGGAGGTCATTCATGGACATTTGTGAGATGCAAGCTTTTTATACGCGGCTCGCCTGCTCGGGGGGTCTAAATTGGATCCCCCACTCATCAGTGCTTTGGTCGAGAGATGGAGATCGGAGACACACATGTTCCATCTTCCTTATGGCAAGTGTACAGTTACACTCGAGGACATCAGATTCCAACTCAATCGATGGGGATGTCGTTATGGGGCCGATTGTTAGTGCCAATTGGAGTGCAACATGTGAGCAACTGCTCGTTGAAGGTGGCAAATAGGTTTAGGGGTAGACAGATCAATTTGAGATGGTTGGAGGACAACTTCCAAACTACGATGCTTCAGCGACCAACGTTGAAAAGGAAAAATTTGCATGCGTATTTATCTTGAGGTTGATTCAGGGTCTGCTAATACCAGATAATTTTCGCAATTTGGTACATTTAAGGTGGCTACTACTACTAGCCAAACTGAAAGAAGCGGGACGACTTAGTTTGGGATTGATGATGTAAGCGACATTGAACCAAGAAATGTGTAAAGTGACGATACCGAAAGAAGCTAAAATAGGCTGTTGCATGCTCCTTCTTCAATTGTGGTCATGGTATCAACTACCATTTCTATGCCCCCGAGTGCACGTCCCTTATGAATTCCTACTCGTATCATAGTAAATTTCATTTGATAATATTGTTACCATTTTGCAATTTTCATTATTGTAATTTTGAAATAACATATTTTTTGAATAGGTGGAACAACCTCGAGAGCCACAGCGGTATATCGAAGGAGCTTGAGGACATCCGACTAGCTTTAGATCAAGAAACTGAAGAGGAAGTTAGTTTATGAATTTCAAAATTATCAGTTCTTGTTCCAGCATTTGAAATTAAATATTTGGCATGTGCTGGAATTTATAAATTCGTACTACAGTTTGTATGGATGCCATTCGCGGATCCGAGGATTCAAGAATATGTCTCAGACCAATTTTTGGCCAACCGCAGCATTTGGCATGTGAAACTGCAATTGATCATCTTTGCACGGTTGAGATGCACGAATTCGATCTAGTGATGCAGAAGTTCGAGTGTACACAACATTTTCCACGGAAACCTTAGGAGCTTGATGACCTGCACAAGAGGGGGAGACCCAAGGAAGATTGGGCAACATTCCACAAGAACTATGTCGAGTTTTGGCAGCACAAGTACGATTACTTGCCAATGCGTGAACCGTATCTGATGCAGGACTTGACGACATCTTCGAATTACATGGATTGGTTCAGGCATCATGGGAAGCCGTATCTACTGCCCGCTTCAGAAAATAGTAGGCAATGTCATCGTAAGAGGCCAAGACGAGGGCCCATCAATCCCAGGTCAAGAGGAGATGCTGCGAATGGGTCGACATCTGGTCCACATGCACACGAGGACCCGATTGCCGTGCAACCTCTCGGTCAGTATGGTTCATTTATTCCTATCACTAACCCATTTTATTTTACAGCATCATCACAACACGCGCCAATTTATTTTACAACATCACCACAACACGATCAATCATTCCTTGCACCAACATAGTCATCATTGGTTTATTTTACACAAGCACCACAACACGCGCAATCATTCCCTGTACGAACACATTCTTTAAGGATATATTTCGCACGATCGCCGCCCCCACATCGTATTACATGCCCCATGCGCCATCGCCCATGCGACCTCATATTGTGGCCCGCCGATAATGTCTCAAACACCCCCAACATCGTTGTTTTTTCAAGTTGGGTCATCCTCGCAAATGCCAACTTGGTCAGCGATCAACCTCGATGTGCACATGAGGACAGGGCCGAAGATCAACCCTGATGTGCACATGAAGACGAGGCCGAAGTCCCAGTGGAGCTACCAAACCAAATAGTGTGATGGAACCCTAGGCGTACTCGACGCGCACCCAATTGTGGAATACATATGAGGGATCAATGATTATGTCTATTTTGTAATTTTCTGAAGTTGTTTACTTTGTTTTACATTCGCATTGTACACTTATTTAAAATATACATATCTTGTTTACTATAATTGGGATGTGTGTACATAAGTTTTTAAGTTAAGGGTTTTAAATATGTTGGGTCATGCTACAAACATTGTAATTCTTGAAGGATTTAAATGAAAATTTAGTAAATTAATGTTGTATCGAGTTTGTGTAAGTGTTTGTGTGTCTTTTACAGTGTAATTGAAGTTTTAGATTGAAAAGAAATTGAGTTTTTACTATGAGTGCTTACACTTTAATGAATAAATTAATGAATAAACCAATGAGATAGTGTTTTGTTGTATGAGTTAGTCCTTTAATTAATAACTCTTCTCCTCGATGCTCCCGGATTGTCTAGACATGTTGGATTTGCATGACCTAGGACTTTGAGTTGCGATGCAATCTAGCTTCTCGGTTGATGGCTTCATGCTCAATGCTCACATGCCAGATGAAATTCATAGGTCACCCAACTCCATTTTATAGCACCATCGTAAATTCAAACATACCTTTAAACGATAACAATTTCTATCTCAAATGTGAGAAAATATAAACCTACAAACTTCTAATTTCAAAATGTAAAAATAGAATGCGTCCTACAAGAAGCACATTCCTTGAGCTGACAGAGAGAGCGTGCCACGTAGGATGCAT
This sequence comes from Gossypioides kirkii, assembly GCA_005610355.1. Lineage (NCBI taxonomy): Eukaryota > Viridiplantae > Streptophyta > Magnoliopsida > Malvales > Malvaceae > Gossypioides > Gossypioides kirkii. The sequence continues at coordinate 37,571,371 of CP032247.1, read as the reverse complement.
TTTTAGAAAAGAAAAGAAAACACATCCTACAAGGAGCGCTTTCCCTACCAACTCAATGAAAACACTTACTGTAGGAGGCATTTTCTTTTCTCTCTCCAAAAACAACGTAGATCAATAAATTTCCAACAAAATAGCACAGTTACACACTTTTTTTTCTTAGCATATTTAGATAATTTTGCTGTTAGAAAGTATATGATATTAATTACAAGTTCTTTTAAAAAATATGAAGTGACACATTTTTATCGAATGCCTAAAAAGTGACTTTTTGGATTATCCTAATATAATTTAAATTATTTACAATAAAATGTAAAAGGAAATGATCCTTTTATATAAACAGTAATTACCAACAAATGTTGGACTAATGATAAAATATATTATATTAATAAAAAAAATTGAAATTCGAACTCTAAAAATAACATTATAGAAAAAGCCAACTATATCTCAAAAAAAATATTTATGAAAGTAAAATGAAATAAAAAATATCTTAATAAATAAAATAATAATAATTCAATTCTAGAAGATTGTCTCAATCTAAATTCTAAACCTAAATACAACCAAACAATAATGTTTTAAACGGATACCTTACCTTTTGATGAGAAAGGATTGTATAAAACTGTGATTCCAGATCATCTTTATCTTTTTCCAATAGAAAAATGACAAATCATATTTTTTTTCTCTTAATTTTTAGCATTTTCAGTTGTATTTAAATTTTTTCAGGAAGAAAAAGACGAAAATCAAGAGAAAAAATCTAACTTGTCATTTTCCTATTGAAAAGGGATATAGATTATGTGGAATCACAGTTTCATACAATTCATTCTCCCTATTGATGGTGTTTCAAGTTTTCTTTTCCATAAGTTTTCTATTTTTTTCTATTTTTTAATATAAACTGTAGAACTCCAATTTTGACCGAGCCCAAACCAATAACAAATAAAAAAACTTTTATTTAAAAAGTCCAAGTCTTTTTACAAAAATTAATCCAAAAATTTTTACCTAAACCCAAAATATCCAAAACAACCCAACCTAACCTAGCCCAATACCCAAAGAGCCCATCAAGCCCAAACACTAATATTTTTTTCCTAAACAAAAACCCTAGCCACCTTCGGCGCCACACCCCTCCACGTCAGCCACGAGGCTTGTCTGACTCCTCCTCTGTCACCGTTTCACCAAAATGGCAATGCGCTTCTCTTTCACCGCTATTGACCGAAGAGAAGACTACTACATCCATGAAGAACCTGCAAAAGGACAGAGAGCAAGAATAGAAAAGCAAGAAAAAAACAAATAAAATGTGTTTAATTTCGGTTATAAAAGCCACAACCATTTTTTGTAATCGGGAGGGGATGAAATCAACAGAGGAAATGCAAACAAAAATTACAAAGAAATTGAAATCGAAATTGTAAGGTAGCATATTTATTTTTACACATATATCTCTTTTATTTTCGAAAATAAAACACAAAAAAGGGAAAAAGGGTTTACCTGAGTGCTGCCATCGAAGGTGGTTTGTTCTTCGAGTGAAAAGGGCTTTCAAATCATTTATATTCGCATGAGGGCTTTGTTTCAAAGAGGAAAAAGGAAATAAAAAGTTTTTTTTTTAAAAAACCCTAAAAGTCGAAGGTTCTTCAAGTTTCTTGGGGTTTCAACGTTGGATTTAAAGGATTTTGACCTCAGATCCGGGCTTGAAAGAATAAAAATCTAAAAAGGGGGCATTTAGGGTTTTTCTGGCCATCGAGGATGGTGGTCGCCGTCGCCGACGATCGATAGCCATGGCGGAGGATGGTAGTTCAAGTTATGGTCTTAGGGTTTGGGATTTGAGAGAAAAAGAAAGGATTTGGAGTGTTTGTTTAGAGAGAGTTTAAAAATTATTTTTTAATGATTTTTTCACTTATATATACTAACGCCATACAATGTCGTTTTGAGCCTAGTTCTCACGGCTCCAAAATGACCTCGTTTAGGCCATATTTGACTCGACCCGATCTGGATCCATACAGGGTTCGCGGGTTTTGAACAAGGGGAAATTTTCTTCCCTGGCCCCTCCGTCTTTGGGCACGTTTCGATTGGGTCCTACTTTCGTACTTTTTTTGGTTTTTTTTAACATTTGCCCCTTAATTTCATCTTTCTTTACACCTTGGTCTTTAAATTTTATTTTGCTATTAATTTGATCCTTTAATATTTTTTCTTTCTAAATTCGGGCATCTTAATTTTGTTTTCTTTTCAATTTGGTCCATTGCTCCTTTTATTTACTTTTATTATTTATTTACATTTCACTTTATTTTTTACTTAGTTATTTTTATGTATTATTTACTTATTGTCATTTGTATTTTGCTACTTTACTGTTCTTTTTTTCATCATTATTTTTTATGTTTCATTTTTGTTTATATTTTTAATTCATGCACCTACATACTGATCTCTTGAATTATGTTTGTTATTACCTCAATTCATTTTTGCAATGTTTAAATAAATTAATTACCTTGTATTTTTATCTAGTATATAAAATTAAAATCGAGGCAATGTTCGCTGCTTAAGGAACTCGATAAAATTGTACTCCAACTTACGGGATGTGGTTCTCTTTTCGGACCTATGTAATTGGATACCTTATTTAAAAATTAAAATGCATATATTTTAAATAATTGATAAATGTTCTTTACTTTCGAGTACCCGAAATGTCGTGTTCCTAACTTACGGTATGCGATTTTATTCTCAACCAATTCGAGATAAGAGATCGTTTTTCATGAAATTTAATTTTTTAATGACACAAATCTATCATTTATATTTAAAGATCGCATTTTAATTTTTTTAAAAATAAATCAATGAATTATTTTTATTTTTTGAGGACTCGAAATATCGTGCCTTTAACTTACGAGACATGATTTTTCTTAATTAACTCGGAATAAAAGATTATTTTTCATGAGATTTAAATTTTAAATATTATCATTTACACGTTCAATGATCGTATTTTAAATTTTACTCGAGTTTTCAAATTTTCAACAATTAAGACCTTAAATAATCGACTAGGTACCAATTTTGGGCGTGTAAGGGTACTAATCCTTCCTCACACGTAATCGACTCTTGAACTTATTTTTCTAGATTTCGAAGACCAAAACTTTTGTTTAAATAAACTTATGTATTTTACGGTGATCCAATCACACCAAATTAAAAAGATTGGTAGTGACTCCATTTTCGATTTTAAAAACATAAGTCAGACTTTTTTAAAAAAAAAGGTTTCGACAGCTTGGCTACTCCACAGGGGAAAATAAGAGAGTCAAGCCGCGAGTCAATTATTTTTTGGTCTTTTTGTTGAAAATTTAGAACTTGGTTTAAATTTAATTTGCGATCCTTGCATTTTGTGTTCATATGTTTGATTTAAATAAATTTGTTTATTAATTTTTGGGTCGAAGGTGAAGGTTCTCCATGCATTGCATTGATGGGTTACTTTACGCTTTTAAGTAAAAGTGAGAAACTACTCCTTCGTGAGGTCTTCACCTCCGTGCAGGATAGTGGATTGCTGTCAGGAATACATCTGTACCTATGTTTTCGTGAAGTTTTCACTTCCATGCAAACATATGGAAATGTATCCCCCTGAATTGAACTCGTCCGTATGAGCCTATAATGGGTGAGGATTGAGGAATCTGCCGGTTCAGGTACCCTTAATTTAGAACTTAAACCACATGTAATTGACCCTAGGAGCCTACCCTAAGTAGAGTCACGCCGAACCTTGGACAGTTACCCAAAAGAATGTAGAAGAGAGACATTCTATGCTTTGTTCTTTACCTTCATTTGCAATTTCGTTCCTGTATTGATTGTACTGACTTGTTTTGTTTTTCTTTTCACATTTCATTTTAATCTTAGATAAGGTGTTGATTCCTACTCAACTACCAAATAGAGAACTTAACATGGAAAACGAGTTTTTTGATAAAGTGGAAGATAATGTGGCCGTGTGTATATGGTCAAAGAAAAGGAAACTAGAGAAAGGTGATAGCCTGCTAGAGGGGTATGATCAGAGTTTTGGGATTACTCGATGTTAAGGTGGATAAGCACTTATTCCAAGCCCTAATGTAGTATTGGAATCCCGCCTATGGTTGATTCACTTTTCGAAAAGTGGACATAGTACCCTTGATAAAAGAATACACTACGTTGCCCCATTGCCCAAGGATTGAGGTCGATAAAGCCTACTACAGAGCCACCAATATCTTAACTTTTTTTAAAGAAGCTAATGAGCATAACCGAGGAGTGAGCATTAAGTTGCGACCCGGATTAGAGAAAAAGGCATAATAAGTGCATTGCTTGGAAGAGTCCACAAGACTTAATTTTGGTATACCCTGAAGCAAGGAAAAGGATCGACAAATTCGCCTTAAAGTTTTTATGGATCAGTCATCTTCCACAAGGCATCAGTGCATATAGAGGATGTGGTCTCGGATTTGTGACTGAGCTGAAAGGCAAACCAGACCAAGAATAAGGAGTTAAAAGGTAGAAGAACTTGAGGTCTCACTTGGAGTTGTAAACTACGAGTTGAGCTTCTCGAAAAAACTATAGAAACAAACAGTGAATATTGAAAAACAATTTTAATGCTTTCACAAAATGTTGCGACAGAAGCTTTGGTCCAAAGACGAGAAGTGACTAACCACTTACATACCTTACCTATTCAAGACTGATGTTTTGAGCTTCAAATTGGAGTCTAACTGGAGCAAAAATTAGCTTGGAAGTTTAAGGCTTTGAGCATTAAAGCGTGGCCATATATGTATTCGTCTTATATAAAGAAATTTGTTTTTTAGTAAAGTTGTTCTAATGGAATTAAACTAGAACCAACGCCTTTTTGCATGCATTTTACCATTCATTTGCATTGCACTTCATGCATTAAATTTCAAAAAAAAATCCCACATATCTGAAACATTCGTGTCAGACAGAGTCATCAACCCTAAACAAAAATTGAGAGAAAGCAAGACAATCAAGACTGTGGGAATGTTTTAAAAAATAATATAAAAAATAAAAATTGGAGAGGGGAACCTATTGATAATTCCTCCCTACGCCCTTAGAAGTGTTCTAAACAACTAGACTGTGGAGGAGCTCCCTATAGTTTTTAGGATTGTTTCAGAGTAAAGTTTAGAACATACCTATTGCTCTAAGCCTGAGAGTAATAGGGATCTTTTTGTGAAGAGGGCACATGGCCACTACCTTTATTTCAATGAAAATGATGCATTTTTGTCTCATTCTAGTAAACATTTTGTTATTCTTTTTCAGTCATACTTATATTAATCATTCTTAAATTCGCTCATTCTTTGGATCCCTTTTTACCCATATGAGCAGGTCCTTTGATATTAATAATATGAATGACACTGAGGCTAGCTCAAAGCCTCCTTTTGAGTAAGATATGTGTTCAGAGAAACCTCAGGATTTTAAAGATAACCAAGAATGTAACTTACCTCCCAATTTGCTACGAATGATCGAGCAAGACGAGGAATAAATGTCACCTCACAAAGTTAGCAGAAACTGTGAGTTTAGGAAAAAAAAGAAAAAGGTGAAACTTGAGACATGTACCTCCGCAGAAAGAAGGAGAGATCTCATATAGCTGCTTCGAGAATCCGAAAAGGTCTTCACATGGTCCAATCAAAGCATGTAGGGTTAAGTACTGATGTAGTAACACACAGGCTCCCATAAAGGAAGAACACAATCTAGTTCAATGGAAACTTTGAAGAATGAGGCTTGACACGCTATTAAAAGAGGGGATAAAAAAAAGAGTCAAGATGAAAAACTTCAAAGGGCATCTTGAAAACCAAAGAAAGAAAGAAAAAAGAAGAGGAAAAAAGGTCAAGATGAAAACTCGCAAAGGGCATCTTGAAAATCTATGTATCTCCTTCACCTCTTCACGTCATGGCTTCTTTCTATATGGAGCACAAACGTCATTGAGCCAAATTTTCCAAAAGTTTTCAATGGGCATTGGTTCACTACTTCATCAAATGGGTAGAAGCTGCTTCATATTCCAATCGGTGGTTAAGAAAATCCTTGAAAAAAAGATATTATATGTCGATATGGAATGCTAGAAAAGATCATACCTGACAACGACTTGAATTTGAACAACAGCATAATGGCAGAAGTCTGTAGCCAATTCAAGATCAAGTACCACGACTCAGCACCACATCGCCAAAAAGTGAATAGGGCAATGGAGGCAACTGATAAGAACATCAAAGGATTGATTGGAAAATAGCAGAGACCTACAAAGGCTTGGCATGAGAAGTCAACATTTGCTCTCTACGCTTATTTGAACATCCATCAAGACCTACATCGGGGGAACACCTCTTTCATTGGTTTAAAAACAGAGGCAGTTTTACCCTTTTGAAGTTAAGATTCATTCCATCCGAATTTTGGTAGAAGCGAATTTGGATAAAGTAAGAACGAAGCTAATCCAAATTTGATTAGTTAAACATCAATCGAGGAAAAGAGGCTGAAAACTATCCGAAATGGTCTAATGTGTCAAGAGCGAATGATGCGAGCTTATGACAAAAAGGGTCTATCCTTGAGAACTCCCTGAGAGAGATTTGGTTTTGAAAAGATCTTCCTTTTACAAAAAGGATTTTCGAAGGAAATGGATGTCAAATTAGGAATGACTTGATGAGGTAAAGAAAACCTTTTTCAAAGGAAATCTGACTCTGATTAAGATGGATAGCAAAGATCTGTCCCAACCACGCGAACTCAGATTCGATGCAGTATTTCACCCAAAAAAAAGAGAAGAAAAGAAAGAAAAAAAAAAGAAAAAAGGAAAAAAGAAGAAAGAAAAAGGAGAGGTCGAGATAAAAATCGTAAAGGGCATCTCAAAACCTAAGGAGATTTGAGTTGAAAACTCGAAAGGGCGGCTCAAATTTGAATCCAAAATGGTCTTATCTTTCAAAAGTAGCAAGGTGGAGGAACTTTACATCTTAGACATCGACAAAGTACTCCAAGTTTCATGGGCACATATCGAGCTCAAAATGATCCTTATCAAGTTTGCTCAGAAAAGCTCATACTTTAATATCTGGGGCACCTAATTTCATTTCTGATGTTTAGCAACTCTTGATTAATGTTTGCTATTTTTCACAAACATTCACTATTTTTTAACCAATTTTTGGCCATTTGATTAATGTTTGCCATCTTTAACCAATGTTTGACATTTTCTCATTCAAACTTTGTCTCAAATAACTTTGATCTTATCCATTTTTATAACCTTATTCAAAGCATTTTTGCATTGAAATAACGGTTAGTGGACTAATGACGATATAGGGAGTAAAAGGATTTCTACCTATCGCTATGAAAATTCCTAAATAGTACAGGGACTTGAAACAGGACCACTAGTTAGAAAAAACCTAAACTTGAAGGTTGGAAGGTTCCTTAAAGCAAGTAGTTTAGATCATGGCTACCCCATCGAGTTTCTTTTCAAAATACCAGACCCGAAAGGAGAACATGGTAACACATCAGTGATAAGACTTAGACAAACGAAAAATAATGTCGACCTAAAGACTAAAAAAGTAAAATCATTCTCAAAGATGACATTTTTGCATTCATCATTCATACTTATCTAGTTAGGAGCTCTTGATACATTCTAATCATAGCATTCTAATTACTTGGCCTAAGTAGAGGCCCATAAAGCAAATTTTACAAGTCCTACTCCTCAAAGAATGGCATGATGGATTAGACAACACCAGATCTTATGTCCCTGCAGATGCAGTGGAGTAAGATGAACATTTGATGTCAAATCCTGCCTCCCTAAAGATGCAACAAAATGGATATGACGTTAGTTCCAATTCCCTTAAAGTTACAGTGGGACAAAATATAACCACATCAACGAATCTTTATCTCCTTGAAGTTGCAGTGGAGCAAGATGAAAGCTATGACATCAAATCCTATACCCCTGAAGTTGCAATAGGCCGAATATACAAAAGCAAGTTTTTTATCTCTTTGAAATTACAGTAAAGCAAAGCAAAGACACACCAATCTCTTACCCCAATCATGGGGTAGACTGAAGACACACCAATCTCTTACCCTAATCAGAGGGAAGATTGAAGACACACTAATATTTTACCCTAATCAAAGGGCAGATTGAAGGCAAACCAATCTCTTACCCTAATCAGAGGGCAGATTCAAGACACACCAATCTCTTAGCTCGATCATGGGGCAGATTGAAGCATCCAATCTTTTACCCTAATTAGAGGGCATATTGAATACACAACATTCTTTTAACCTAATCTTGGGGCGCATTGAAGCATCCAATCTTTTACCCTAATCATAGGGCAAATTGAAGACACACCAATCTTTTACCCTAATTAGAGGGCTGATTGAAGACACACCAATCTCTTACCCCGATCATGGGGTAGATTGAAGCATCCAATCTTTTACCCTATCAGAGGGCAGATTGAAGACACACCAATCTTTTACCCTAATCTTGGGACAGATTGAAGCATCCAATCTTTTACCCTAATCAGAGGGCAGATTGAAGACACATCGATCTCTTACCCTAATCAAAGGACAGATTGAAGACACACCAATCTTTTACCCTAATCAGAAGGTAGATTAAAGATACACCAATCTATCACCCCGACCATAGAGCAGAATGAAGCCATCCAATCTTTTACCCTAACCAGAGGACAGATTGAAGACATTAGTCAATCTCTTACCCCGATCATTGGGCAAATTGATGTCATCCAATCTCTTACCCCGATCATGGGGCACATTGAAAACATCATCCAATCTTTTACCCTTAATCAAGAGGGGAATATTGAAGCCTCCATCCAATATTTTACCTCTAATCAAGAGGGCAGATTGAAGCCATCGTCCAATCTTTTACTCCTATTTAGGAGGGGCAGATTGAAGCCACTGTCCAATCTTTTACCCCTAATCAAAAGGGGCAGATTGAAGCCACCTTTCAATCTTTTACCCCTAGTCAAGAGGGGAAAATTGAAGCCACCATCCAATCTCTTACCCCGATCATGGGGCAAATTGAAGATATCATCCAATCTCTTACCCCGACCATGAGGCAGATCGAAGCCATCCAATCTTTTACCCTTAAATCAAGGGAGGCAGATTGAAGCTACCATCTCGTAGAAGCCAATCTCAATCTCCCTGAAGTTGCAGTGGAATAGGGTAAAGCTTCAACAAAAAATTTTATCTTTTTGAAGTTACCATGAAATAAGATGAAGTCACAACACTAAATCCTAGAGAAGCGGATACAGTGAAGTGAGTAACCAATAAAGCAAAAGAGGGGGCTATTAAAGAAAGGAAGCAACAAAGAAATCGAGATTCGATAGGACCTGACAAAATTGGTCTTCCTTGGAGTCTTTGCTCCATTCTCGTTACACGATAATGAGCAAAGAGAGGCAGCTGTAGAACCCTAATTTTGACCGGGCCTAAACCAATAACAAATAAAAAAAACTTTATTTAAAAAGTCCAAGTCTTTTTACAAAAATTAATCCAAAAAAACAATTACCTAAACCCAAAATACCCAAAACAACCCAACCCAACCTAACCCAATACCCAAAGAGCCCATCAAGCCCAAACTCTAATTTTTTTTACCTAAACAAAAACCCTAACAACCTTCGGTGCCGCACCCCTCCACGTCAGCCATGAGGCTTGTCTGACTACTCCTCTGCCACCGTTTCACCAAAATGGCAAGGCACGTCTCTTCCGTTGCCGTTGACCAAAGAGAAGACTACCACATCCATGAAGAACCTGCAAAAGGACAGAGAGCAAGAACAGAAGCAAGCAAAAAACAAATAAAATGTATTTAATTTCGGCTATAAAAGCCACAACCATTTTCTGCAATTGGGAGGGGATGGAATCAACAGAGGAAATACAAACAAAAATTACAAAGAAATTGAAATCGAAATTGCAAGGTAGCATATTTATTTTTACACATATATTTCTTTTATTTTCGAAAATAAAACACAAAAAAAGGAAAAAAAAGGTTTTCCTAAGTGCTATTGTAGAAGGTGGTTTGTTCTTCGAGTGAAAAGGGCTTTCAAATCATCTATATTCGCATGACGGCTTCGTTTCAAAAAGGAAAAGGGAAATAAAAAGTTTTTTTAAAAAAGAACCCTAAAAGTCGAAGGGTTCTTCAACTTTCTTGGGGTTTTAACGTCGAATTTAGAGGATTTTGACCTCAGATCCGGGCTTGAAAGAATAAAAATCTAAAAAGGGGGCTTTTGGGGTTTTTCTGACCACCGGGGATAGTGGTCGCCGTCGTCGGCAATCGGTGGCCGTGGCAGAGGATGGTAGTTCAAGTGATGGCCTTAGGGTTTGGGATTTGAGAGAAAAAGAGAGGATTTCGAGTGTTTTTTTAGAGAGAGTTTAAAAATGATTTTTTTAATGATTTTTTTCACTTATACACTAACGCCATACGACGTCGTTTTGAGCCTAGTTCTCACGGCTCCAAAACGATGTCGTTTAGGCCATATTTGACCCGACCCAATCCGGATCCACTCAGGGTCCGCGCATTTTGAAGAAGAGGGAAATTTTCTTCTCTAGCCCCTCCGTCTTTGGGCGTGTTTCGATTGGGTCATACTTCCATACTTTTTTTAAAAAATTTGCCCCTTAATTTCATCTTTCTTTACACACCTTGGTCTTTAAATTTTATTTTGCTATTAATTTGATCCTTTAATATTTTTTTCTTTCTCATTTCTGGCACCTTAATTTTGTTTTCTTTTCAATTCAATCCATTACTCCTTTTATTTACTTTATTATTTATTTACATTTCACTTTATTTTTTACTTAGTTATTTTTTATGTATTATTTACTTATTGTCATTTGTATTTTGCTACTTTAAAATTCCTTTAAATTTTCAAATTAATACTTTACTGTTCTTTTTTTCATCATTATTTTTATGTTTTATTTTTGTTTATATTTTTAATTCATGCACCTACATACTGATCTCTTGAATTATGTTTGTTATTACCTCAATACATTCTTGCAATGCTTAAAAAAATTAATTACCTTGTATTTTTATTAGTATATAAAGTTAAAATCGAGGCAATGTTCGCTGCTTAAGGAACTCGATAAAATTGTTCATCAACTTACAGGGTGTGGTTCTATCTTCGGACCTATGTAATTGGATATCCTATTTAAAAATTAAAATGCGTATATTTTAAATAATTGATAAATGTTTTTTACTTTCGAGTACTCGAGATGTCATGTTCCTAACTTACGGGATGCGATTTTATTCTCAACCAATTCGAGATAAGAGATCGTTTTTCATGAAATTTAATTTTTTAATGACACAAATCTATCATTTATATTTAAAGATCGCATTTTAATTTTTTTAAAATCAATCGATGAATGATTTTTTTTGAGGACTCGAAATATCGTGCCTTTAACTTACGAGACATGATTTTTCTTAATTAACTCAGAATAAAATATTATTTTTCATGAGATTTAAATTTTAAATATTATCATTTACACGTTCAAGGATCGTATTTTAAATTTTACTTGAGTTTTCAAATTTTCAACAATTAATACCTTAAATAATTGACTAGGTACCAATTTTTGGGCATGTAAGGGTGCTAATCCTTCCTCACACGTAACCGACTCCCGAACCTATTTTTGTAGATTTCGAAGACCAAAACTTTTGTTTAAATAAACTTAAGTATTTTATGGTGATCCAATAACACCAAATTAAAAAGATTGGTGGCGACTCCATTTTCGATTTTAAAAATATTTGTCAGGACTTTTTTCAAAAAAAATTGTTTCTACATAAACAAAAGGTTATCTTGATTAGTATTGATATTGTTATTAGCATAGAAGAATATGGATTCGAGCGCGCTAAAATACATTTAGCCTCTTATTTAAATGTTGAAGAGAGATTATACTTAATTCTAAGCTATTGTATGAAAAAAAAAACAAATAATAACATATCATCAACGAAAAACAATTTCATTTTTTTTAAAGAAAAAAATGGTGTTTCGAACTAAATCATTATATATTTTTTTAGTTAAAATATGTCATAAGTCTCTGTGCTCTTTAAAAATTTGGAATTTAATCTATGTACTTTGTTTTTAAATATTTAGTCCCTCTATTTTTAGTTCAAAATTCAGGTTTAACTATAAATAATGTTAAGATTATTTTCGTTAAATTTAATTACATTACTATCAAGTGAATTTTTTCTTTTCAAAATGTTATACCAACAAACTTAACAATATTAACAATTTGAATTGAATTTTGAAATATGAAAAGTAGATAAACAAATTCCAAATTTGTGAAGAATACAGGACCTATGACATATTTTAACCTATTTTATTGTTGAAAAGCAAATAGTACTTTAAATCTAGTTTCTCATCTCGTCCACTGCACAGGTTAGTTGTATTTATTAGTTATAATATATTATTATTTTTTTTTTAAATATATACATTTTCACAAATAATATTATAAAACAATGCAGCCTTAATACGGTATAAAATATTGTATATTGTTCGACCCATAAATCGGTCAAATTAATAAAATCTTCTCGATAAATATTCATAGTGTTCTTGTTCATTTCAAGCTCTTTCAACATATTTTTCTTTAATTTTAAGATGCTCGATGTACAGTGTTTTATAATTCTTTGTTGTGTTTCATCATCTCTACACGAATCCTATTTATAAAACGGAAGGAAGAAAGGTGAACTTTGAATAAAGCTTTTATTTTTAGGTTTAATATAACATTTGGTACTTGAATTTGATAATTTTTCTTAATTTGGTACTTAAATTTGACATTTTTCCTAATTTGGTACCTAAACTTGACATTTTTTTAAGTTGGTACTTAAACTTTTTGGGGTCCAATTTGATCCCTTAACTTGACTCTTTTTCCTAATTTGATACCTAATCTTTTTTTAATATTAATTCGTTAAACATATCTCAATACCTATTTTTAACATAAATTTTCTCTAAAACTGACAATATTTTTGTAGCATAACAAAAAAAATTTCAACACTGTTATTGTTTTGTGTATTTTTTATAATATTTAATTAGGTGCCAAATTGAATCTAAAAAAAGATTAGGTACCAAATTAGGAAAAATTGCCAAGTTTAGGAATCAAATTGTGTCAAAAAAAAGTTTAGGTACCAAATTAAAAAAAAAAGTGTCAAGTTTAGGTACTGAATTGGGTCAAAAAAAAGTTTAGATACCAAATTAGGAAAAAGTGTCAAGTTCATGTACAAAATGTTATATTAAGCCTTTATTTTATATAAATTATTACTTAATTTTTTATGGTTTATTGCCCATATTTACTTAAATTTCATAATCAATATTGAGGATTTTCTATTACCTTTTACATTGACATTACTTTACTTTAAAAAATGATTATTTGATTGCTTTCAAAAATAGAGGTAGCAAATAAGATCCTTAGACAAGTTTTTTAACACAATTTCAATTTGTGTATTTTAGTGCAAATTGGTCTCATTGTCTTCGGCCTCGACAAAGTAGCCTATAAGAGTAATCATATGGTCTTTGATCGGAGTGTCAAATTTTTGTTGGGCATTTATCAAACTAGTTAAGTTGATTGTCGAGCCAAGACAACTTGGCCTCCGAACATGTCCTCTAGTTTGACTAATATTGTTTTGGCAGAATCATTACTCTTTTGTTGCTTAAACAATGTATTGGTCGCGCTTGCCAGCATGTAGCAACGAGCTATCTCATTAGATTCTTTCTAATGAGCTCTAATCTTATCTTGGTTGGCCAGTGAACATTTAATATCAAGAACCACCTTAAGTTTCTCATAGCTTGGGATAATCATGAGGTTCTTACTCCATTCTTTATAGTTATTTTCATTTAGTTTGATCTCAATAAAGATATTTAGTAAGGGAGTTGGTACCATTTTTTAACTGAAAATAAAATCATCCATTCATTAATATCTTTGTATTAAGAAAATATTTGAAAACCTTTTGCAACATACAATATGCATTAACATGATGCATGTGTCTTACATTAAACCTTGAACAACACTTGAAAGACATTGCAACAATAATTCCTACACCCATTGAATTAAGTCACCTTGGGGAATCTTAATCAACTAGTAAGAACTTAGATTTCCATCCAGTTAATACGTGAACCTAATTCCTTACACATTCGCACATACTAATAATTATTTCACGTTTGGTTATCATTCTAACTTAAGTAGAGCTTCGTGGGAAGTTACTTAACTATCTTGATTGTATAACTATCAACTCAACATCAATCATAACATGTACTACAAATGAGTCGTCGTGGGACAATCTCAACGAGTAACATGTATAACCAATTTTCGTCTTTAAAAAGAAAACTTCCTCAGTGAATTCACATGATAATACCTACTTTAGGGTCTACAAATTATCATGTCATCACAAGATAGTTCTCTTTTAAGGAAATCTCCTCAGTGAAATCCACGTGATAATACCTACCTTAAGGCCAGCAAATTGTCATGCCATCATAAGAGACCATTGATGGAGATCGTAGGTCTTGTTTAGGGATCTTCTCTCACTCAATCTTTCAGAAAACATGCAAGGTTTTTATTCCCAATTTCAATCATGAATGATTAAAATGTCATGACAAATACATTTGACATACTTTTCCTAAGCTATATGACATACTTATCATACATATGTATGAACATAATTGCAAGTCAATTTAAATTTCATCATGCTATCACATAAAAACATAAACTAAATTGTCTCTAATTAGTCAAAGTTTCCATGATTTCCTCCCAAAAAATAATAAATAATAATTTACTCTTTGATCAAATGTACATATAGACTAATTTGTCCAATTTTTAAGTAAAATGAGCAAAATGCAATATGACTCTTAGTACAAAAGTTTATATAATACTTTTACCTTGACATGATTATGTTAATTTTTTTTTAAATTCTATGTATTTAAAAAATATCATATTTTTATACCAATATTATTGTAAAATATTGATGCCTAAACAAGTATTTTAAGAAACAATAATGATAAACATACTTAACCAAGAGAGGAAAGCTAGTTTATTAAAAGTAAAGGCTAGCTTTTATTTTTCTGCATTGTTGATTTTTTGCGGTTTCACATTCAGCCATCATTTTTCTTTATGAAATACAAAAATAAGATAAAGTCCGAACAATAAAAACGATTAACGCGACTCGAATCTAAGCTACACTTGTGGTGGTGAACACTTTGACCATCAAGTCATCACATGAGATTATCAACAATCAATTTTATGTTAATTAGATTCGAACGTGAATGAATAGGATATAATTAATATAGATAAATATTTATATCGATTTTTTTATATATTAGTAGTGTCTTATTTTGACAAGAGCATATATTTGAATATGCTTTTTACTTTACAAAAGTTATAAATTTAATCCTTATACTTTAATTTTAATCAATTTTAATCTATATATTTTTTGAATTGATCAATTTTAGTATATATTCTTTTCAAATTTTGAAAATTTAAACTAACTCAAACAGTAAAAAATAAATTCATTAGATTAAATTCAATTACTAGTCCTGTGCTATATGTAAGTTATAGATTTAATCCATATTTTTCATCCGAATCATTCTAAATCTTAATACTTTTTTAAAATTTGAAGTTTCAATCTTGACACAAATAACACTCATTAATCTATTAACAAAATTTGTAACGAGTAATATGTGAAAATATAATGTGACATGACACTACACATGATAACATGTTTGTCGCATTAAATTTTTGGAAATAGCAAAATCAAATGAATTTAACAAATACCATTTGGTAAAAACTAAAATTTTAAAATTCGAAAAGTACAATGATAAAAAATGAGCAAATTAAAATATAGAGACTAAATCCACCACTTTCGTAACTTATAAGGACTAATAGCAAAATTTAACCATTTGAATATGAATATGATAGGATCCTTTAGAGACATTATGTATCATAATGTTCTTGGCCAAAAAGTAAAACGATATTTGGCTTATAAAAAAGCACTTTATCAGTTCATAATACACCTTAATTTTCAAAAGACCAAAACTATGATATATTAGCAAACAATATAGAAGTAGGCATAAAAACCTTTCCATGTGCATTTAATTACCATAATCAAATTCTTGGTGTTCTACAAGACTGATTTATGTCATTAAAATTTCAGTAGATTACAAAAGCTAGAGAGAACAATAGCTAGCCATTTTTCCAGGGATGTTGCCAATTTGTAGGTTGTAGAGGGGTTTGATCCTGGCAAGATCTTGACTGAAGATTTCCTAAGAATTTGGAATGGAGTTGGCAAATCTTAAAGATTATATACGATATTGACATTCAAACTTACCAGGTGACACAGGCTGCATCATGGTCAATTAGTAGAGGCATCATCAGACTGAAGTTCTAAGCGCATCTGTTCTAAAAGCAACTTCTCAACAGCATCCACAAAAGTCGATAAATTTAGTCGAATATTCATGTCCAAGGAATTAGCCATTTCCTAAGGAATGAAATTAAGGAAAAAGAAAAAACCGAAAACAATTAAGTATGGTATTCATCAAATTCACTATAGCAAAAGCAGAAACAGAAAAGCTGAGAAGTCTTTTCTCATCCTATGACAAATGGGATGGTTGTTAAATGTTTTTCCATGCCATGAAACTAGAAACACAAAGATAACAAGTATAACGTTGAAGACACAACTCAGCTCAACTAAGCCAAAAAACTAATTGGAGGTCACCATTCTGTGTTGTAGCCTCCAAAAAGACAGAAAAACAATAAAATTTTAATGAAATACGTATTTAAATAAGATTCTGGTTTCGAGTAAGGAATGTTTCCACTTTGGAGGAGTTTAACATTAATAGAACCTTCAGACTGCACTTAAAAACTAAATAAATGCCACTTACCTCAACCTTGCAAAGCAAGCTCAATGAAATTCCCCTTGAATGATGATCTAAGCTCTTGACAGATAACAATTTCAGTGGAGATTTTGACAGTGGCCAACCTTGAGACACCTTTATAAATGCATCAATTCCCCCAGCCAAATGAGCTATAATGGTCTCATCTCTCTCTAAGTACTCAAAGCAATGCCTGCATTAGGTACTATTCAAATATAAAAGCTTCTCTTTTTGCCTACTTTTCAAACATAACTGATAAGCTACTTTGAAACTTCTGAAAATATTATATTAACACTGTTTAAACTTTTTCTTGAGTTTCACCTTGATTTATTTGTACTCTTCACGGCAAATCGTCTCAAAGTACTTAAGATAATCCTATCCTGCACTTTCCCCACAAGCCACTCCAATGAAGACCGTGTCTCTGGTGCCACTAAGTTAGAGAATAGTTGCCTACAACATTACAATAGATCACACCCCTTAAAAAAGGAATTCAAATCCAGATCTATTGTCTTCAAACTCAATAGAAATAATGTTTCCTGTCAGGTTAAATTAAGCTACTAGCAATCTCTACATGAAAGGTTTATTAAGGCCAAAGGAAATGTACATTTATATAAATAATAGATGTATATAGAGCAATAACGCAAACAGCTCAGTAAAAGGGAGAAGGAACAAAATACCGTGAACTGTGAACAGTACTTTTAGCGCAAAAACAGGAAGTAAAGATGGGAAGTTAAAGGTTCAAATGATCCAAAATATGGGTAAGCAGGTTGCTGCTCTAGATAAAAAAAAACAAAAAAAACTGCAAGTCTGAATGAAGATTTTTGGTTGCTAAAGGATGAATTAATATGATAGGACCATAATTTGATAATAGCCTCTAAATGACAGATAAATAGATGTATAAAAGAGGGTTGTAAGGTTTTATACTCTATTTAGAGCAGATGGCAAAAGGTTGAGAAAAGAGATGCAGGTAATCTTAGGTATTGAAACTAAGACATTGAAAACTGAAAGAAAAAAGTAGCTTGTCCTTCAAAAGACTTGCATTTCAAAATATCACACATGGGTTCAATATATTAGTCTGCATAAAAACTGACAAATTACATTCCCTTTAATGGCCTTCTACCACTTCACGCGCACACATGCAGGATAATTAGAATTCAGCCTTTAAGTCAGAGAAGTTGCAAAACCAAACCTGAAAGACTTTGCAGCATCAACTATATCGCCTATGTAAACATCATTTGGGAACATCTGAACAACAAAGATACATGAACAAGCATTTCAATACAATTGAACAAAAAGACATGAAGAACCAACATGATCTTCTTTCAGAAGAAAATACAGCTTTTCTAATGCCTGTTTAACTTGAGCCAAAAAGAAAACATGGAGTAACTAATGAAGGAAATTTCTCATCCAAAGAGGAAATATATTATGGTAACTTTTGAGAAAATAGTTAGTCATACTTCGACATTCTTGACCTCCATGATTCCATCCACAATTTCTACCAGCAATTCATGATTCATTTCGGATGGCTCAGAAATATCCTCAATCATGTTTTGGCACAAAACACCCTCTACTTTTGGAATATATGTCTGTAATGACAGCCTAATGCAGTTTCCATCAAAGCCAATGACTTTCAAGCCTGTCAATGCATCTTCAATCTGTTCTAAGGCATCTAATCTAAAATTAAAAGAAAAGGACAAAGTTGGTAAAAGGTAAATGATATAGAATACATATAATTAAAGGGAAAAAAAAATAATTGAACTACCTTTTGAATGTAGAATCAAGATCCTGCAATGACTTCAAAATTAAGTTGTTCTTCTCAATCTGACTCTCTAGTTCCAAAATCTGAAATGCTCAATGAAGTAAAATGCATGGTACCATTAACAACTCGAAGAATTTAACATATATTATTAGCATATAGACATAATTAATATCCTAATTGAGTATACCAAACATCTTAGGTATCTATAAGGAAATTAGAACTTAGGAAGTCACCAAATAAAACAGATTCTTGTAAAGATGCTTACAGAGCGAGAAACCAATGCTACAATTCTTAAAGTTTAGCTATCAATTTAAATCTAATGAAGTATTCAAGAAGCAAGGGAAAACAAACAAAAGAACCTCAAACTTTTGCCCTTCATTTGCATCTAACAGATTTAACTGATTTTCACCATTCATAGAAGAATCGAAGCATGGATCCTCTTCTTCTCTCTCCTACAACACAAACGTGAAAAAGCTAACTGTTGAAGTTTGACTTCCAAATTGATTGCAAAATGAAATAACATAGGAGAACCAACTTGAGATGCAATAGAATCCAATGCACATTTCAAGCCTTCAAGATTGTCTTCCAGCATATTTGATTCTGTAAAAAAGTACTTAAAGATAAATCAGCAGAAGGAAAAGCGGTTAAGAGTAATTGCAAATGAAATTCAAACCTAAGTTGATGAAGTCTCACCTTCAATATGATTTCTTGAAAGATCCTCAATTTCATTAGAAATCTTAGCACTTTCAGCCTCCACTTGATTAAGCTCCTCTTTCAAGTATGCTAGGTATTTATCTGTATGAATAATTAAGAAAAAAGAATCAATCCAGTATCAACACATTGCTACCATGAGATATTTTCCTATGATGAGCTAGTCTTCATCTTTCAGCACTCCTTTCAAATGATGTTGCATTTCGCCTCAGTTCTTTTAAATCGTAAAATACTTGCATTGCACAGACACACTGTTCCAATAATTACATATTGGACATGTTATCCAAAAGAGCATCAAAAATTTTAAATGGATCCTAAACCATCCACTCTGTTCCATATCATAAACCTTATCATTGTCTAAAAACCCTTTTAAATTCAAATTCCACCAAACCCAAAGATTTTCCACAAGAAAGAAAAAAATCTAACTTCATCACTAAATTCCATACAACCTGACCAAAGACTAAATCGAGTCAAAGAAGTTGCCACTTAATAAGATAACCCCTCCAAAACGTAATAATACTCCATTAAAGGTCTTGAAAAAAAAAAGTACACTAACCCAAGGGGGAAAAACAAATGGGTATTCTGTTCAAGTTCAATTGTACATGCATATAGGCAATATACTTTTAAGAAAATTAACCAAAAAATTTTAAAAGCTGAATGGAAACATACCTAAATCTTCAATGCCTAAGAAACCCACGTCAGAGTACTCTTCAATAATTTGCTTCACTTTACTCTGCATAAATCCACTCTCCAAGTTTTTTTTCAACAAAACCCTAAATTGTAAGAATGTACAAATTCTTTTTTGAGAATCACCTGGAAATGTAAACTGCAGTCTTTGAGCAGCTTCTCCGATTCCGAGGAGAGAGCAACAGTCCCAACATCATTTTTATTGCTATTATGAATCTCTGAGAGCTCATTCATTCGGCTAAAAACAAAAGTTAAATTTTAGAAAATTATGTATAACAATTTTACTTCACTGTGTTAAAAAGAGAGAAAATACCTGCGCATTGATTGAAGATTGAGAGGTTCGGATGAAGAAGAAATCTCCATCGGCTCCGCCATTTTTTTTAAAAAGAAAAATTAATCTAATCTCCCGCCTGCCTGAAGATTGTTGGTCAATTACTTGAATTACTACTTACCGTCGCAATTAGAAATAGACCCGGATCGGGTCAGGTCGGACCGCAGCCTGTTTCGCTTAAATATCACTCGATTTTAAATAAAAGGGCCAATTAAAAAAAATCACTTTTATTTGATTCAGATTACATTTTAGTCACTTATGTTTTAAATGTTAAGTTTTAGTCATTTATGTTATCGTTTTGTTATGAAATAGCCACTTTGCCATTAAGCTCCATTACCTCCCTAACGGTAATCCTACGTAGCAGTCCAAATGAGTTTTAAATGCCAACTTAAATGTCTAACTGAGATGAGAATAATTTTTTCAATCAAAATGGAAAAAGAAAACTATAAGAAAAGGAGACGAACAATTTTTCTTTTCCAGTTCAAAGTGTAATTAATTTAAAATTTTTAATTAATTAAATTTATTCAATTTAATACCTATTCTAGTCTTAGTTGGACATTCAAGTTGGCATTTAAAACTCATTTAGACAGTCACGTAGGATTGTCGTTAGGGAGGTAACGGAGCTTAATGGCAGAGTGACCACTTCCTAACAAAACTATAACTTAAGTGACTAAAACATAACATTTCAAACATAAGTGACTAAAATGTAATCCGAGTCAAACAAAAGTGACTATTTTTATAATTTACCCTAAATAAAAATAATTGGTAAAAACACATTTATGGTCTGTCCGAATTGAATAAATTAGTTTCTCTCAAAATAATCTAAGTAATTTAATCTCTATTTTATTGGTATAATAACATATTTAGACTTCAAAGCTTACACATTTTGTCAATTTGATCTTGATTTAACAAATTTGGCCTATAATATTTGCACATTCTATCAGTTTGGTCCTAATTTAACAAACCTATCCTATAATATTTACACATTATATCAGCATTCACACAAAATATATAAACATTGAGTGCTAATTTTTTTATTATACCAATAAAAAATGTGTACAATTGACGAAAAAATATTAATATTGTGATTAATTGTTTTTAGTTGCTGACTTTCAAAATTGACAAAAATTTCGATTTTGATTTAGAATGATCAATTTGCTCAATATCAAAATTGAGAAGGATTGAAATATATTTTTACCGTAATCTTTTTTAATTAATATTTTTAAATTTTTACTAAGAAATATTTAAAAAATGGGTTGATTTTCTCGGCCAAATTTCCGGCCAAAAAACAATAACAACTAGCCCAAATCCCTTTAAATTTACTAAACCCAACCCAAAAAAAAATAAAAATGTAAAACAACCTTACAATCTAACAATATATCCAAAATGTAACACCCATATTCCGTATTCCGTCACCGGAATAGGTTACGGAGAATTACTATACACATCAGAACATTTTCATAACATACATTATTTAAACATCAATTTAATTTCTTTTAATTTAGATATAATTCGAAATAATATTAAACATACATTTACGGGCTTTAAATCGGATCCTCGAGGCCCTAAAAACAATTTACGAACAATTAGGGACCAAATCAGAATAAATCAAAACATTTTAGGAAAAATTAAAAATTTTGTCTGACAAGGGTCACACGGCCGTGTGACTCCTCCACACCTAAAAACATCCAAAACATGACACATACATTCAAACAAATGTACAATGACATCTTAAACATCAACTAAACTAGTAAGTGACAATTCCAACTTGAAACATTTTTATCCACTTCAACCTTAAACCACAATTCAACATAATACAACCATTTCATGACCACACACACACATGACTAGCTTACTTTCTATACATTATACCAACCAAAGTCACATTCAACATCATCCAAAATAACTTGTCAACAACTATCATTTAACTACCAAGTGTCCATCAAGCATATATAACCTAAAATATAACATAGCAACCTTTATCCTATTACATGCCATATAAGTCAAGTGTTTACAAAAGCTGCCAAAAGAGTGTTCCCGAGATAGTGTGATTCTTCCGATCTCCTGTCTACAAATGTAATCTACAAAACAAAAGACAAATCGCGAGTAAGCTTACGAAAGCTTAGTAAGTTTGCGAAGTTAATAATAATCTTACCAAATCAATACAACAATTCAAATATAAGAAATAACAATGAAATCCCTATCAACCATAATTTACAAAAGATAAAAGTTATCCAGTATCATTACTCAATCTTTTCCATTTCCAGTTATGCTTGATCTCATTCAGCAATTACAGAATACCGCTCGTTTGAGCCAGATACAAAATAATGCTCATTTGAGCTAGATGAAAAATATCGCTCATTTGAGCCATATGCAGATATTTACCGCTCATTCGAGCCAGATACATAATATCGCTTATTCGAGCCAATTACAAAATATCACTCATTCAAGCCAAATACAGAATATATATCGCTCATTGCACAGACCTTTTTTTTTTATATTAGTTCACATATTACCAATTTGATGAAACAAGGATAAATGTAAATTAAGAGTTATCAAAATAAAGAAATAACAGTACGAACTTACTGGACTAATTTGCAGCTACGACTTAAGTATAGAGGTTATTCTACAACCTTCCCCTTTCTGCTTTTGTCAGCACGTTCTTGATCTATAACAATAATCATTCAATTATCCAAATCAACAGCAAATTTAATTTATTTATGCAATTAAGTGCCTTTGACATTTTTATAAAATTGCCCCCAATATTTCACTTTCATTCAATTTAGTTCTTAGGCCCCAAATATGCAAAATGACCATTTCTATTGAAATCCCAATACAGCCGAATCCTAATGGTCTCTTAACAGTCCCTAATTGCAGTTATTTCACCACAAATACAAGCAATTTTATCATTTTAAAAATTTAGTCCTTAAACGCTAAAATCATCTAAAACTACTTTACAAAATAGTCTAATTTAACAACTTAGCTTAATAATCTTTCATAAACTTCAAGAATCAACTCAACTCATCAATGGTAACTTTTATAACATTTGACAGTTTCACAATTTAGTCTTCGGGTTAGCTAGATTAAGATAATACGAGCTTAAAAACATAAAAATCACTAAAACAGACAAAATTTATTTCCCTAATCAAAGGAACCAAGTTAGACCTAATGTATTCTCTTCTTTCCTTTAGGGTTTCGACTAAGAGACCTTATTGAAGAAGATGAATGTGTTTTTTTCTTA
Organism: Gossypioides kirkii; assembly: GCA_005610355.1. Taxonomy (NCBI): domain Eukaryota; kingdom Viridiplantae; phylum Streptophyta; class Magnoliopsida; order Malvales; family Malvaceae; genus Gossypioides; species Gossypioides kirkii. The sequence goes on along the minus strand of CP032247.1, from coordinate 37,547,861 downwards.
TGTTTTATTATATTAAGCTTATTTCCTTTTTTACCATTTTTCCATTAATGCTTGCATTTTATTTTTCACTAATTAAGCCTAAAACCGTCCACTTCATGCCTTTATGGTCTAATTTCCATATTAATCCACTACCACTATATACTATAGCCATTAGATACCTTTTTGACATTAAGAGCTACATTTATGTCTTTTACGATTTAGTCATTTCTACTTAATTAACTATCTAAACAATAAAATTTATTAACCAAAATTTAATATGACACTATGACATCGTAAAAATTAAATAATTAATATTTATGAATCGACTCGTCAGAGTTATGGTCCCAAAACCACTATTTTCGACACCACTGAAAAACGGGTTGTTACAACTCTCCCCTTTAGGAAATTTCGTCCCGAAATTTCTTACCAGTGAACAGATTCGAGTATTGTGATCTCATTGAAGCTTCAGTCTCCCATGTGGCCTCTTCCACCCTGTGATGATTCCATAAGACTTTTACTAACGGTACCCTTATATTCCGTAGCTCTTTAACCTCAAATGCCAGAATCTTGATTGGTTCCTTTGAATATGATAAATCTAGTTGTATCTCAACCTCACAGGGAGTAATCACATGTGAATGATCTGATCTATACCGTCTTAGCATTGAAGCATGAAAAATGTTATGAATCCTTTCAAGTTCCAAGGGTAGAGCTAATCTGTAAGCTACCAGACCAATTCTCTTTGTAATCTTGTATGGCTTGATAAATCTTGGACTCAATTTTCCTTTTCTACCAAAATGTAGTACTTTCTTCTAAGGTGAGACTCTTAGGAAGACTCGATCACCCACATCAAATTCTATATCTTTTCTTTTTAGATTTGTGTATGACTTCTGATGATTTGACAATGCTTTTAAAATAGTCACGGATTATCCGCACCTTATCTTCCATCTCATGTATTAAATCGGTACCAACCAGTTTGGATTCACTCAGCTCCGACCAGTATAACGATGTTCTACATTTCCTCTCGTATAAAGCTTCAAATGGTGCAATTTTAATACTGAATTGATAACTGTTCTTATATGCAAATTCTACTAACGGTAGGTATCTTTCCTAACTACCTTTGAACTCAAGTATACAGCATCGTAACAAATCCCTCAAAATCTGTATTACCCGTTCGGATTGCCCATCTATATGTGGATGGTATGCAGTACTGAAATTTAGTATGGTACCTAGAGCTTCATGAGGTTTACCCCAAAATCTCGAAGTGAACCTCAGGTCCTTATCAAAGATAATAGATAATGGTACACTGTGCAATCTAACAATCTCTGGTACTATAACTCTACTAACTTCTCAAGTGTAATAAGTACGAACATGAATGAAGTGAGCTGGTTTAGTTAATCTGTCAACCATAACCCAGATTGAATCCTTCTTTCTCGATGTTACCGACAGTCCTGTAACTAAATCCATCGTAATTTGCTCTCATTTCCACTCAGGAGTAGAGATAGGTTGTAATAATCCTGATTGTACCTGATGTTCATCTTTCACTTGCTGGTAAACAAGATATTTAGTTACAAATTTAGAAATCTCATGTTTCATACCTCGCCACCAGTACATTTTCTTCAAATCATTAAACATTTTTATACTACCCGGATGAGTGGAGTAGGTACTATTATGAGCTTTTAATAAAATGTCTCATTTTAACTCTGAATCATTAGGAACACACAATCTTTTTCGGAAGTATAGCATTCCCTCAGCATCTACAGTGAACCCTATAGTAAATCAATCTGAATTTTCTCTCTCTTGGTTATTAACTTCGAGTTATCATCTTTTAGCTCCTGAATTCGCTAAATGAATAACGGTCTAGCCCTGAGCTTAGTTGTAACAGAACCATCACCTTCCATGGATAAATGTGCATTCATTGCCTTCAATCAAAGCATCCACAATCACATTAGTCTTGCCTGGATGATAATAAATTACCAGATCATAATATTTCAGTAACTCTAACCATCGTCGTTGCATCAGGTTCAGTTCCTTTTAAGTCATCAAATACTTTAGACTTTTATGATCCGTAAATATGTGACATTTTTCACCATAGAGATAGTGGCGCCAAATTTTCAGTAAAAAACAATGGCAGCTAACTCTAAGTCATGCGTCGAATAATTCCTATCATGCGGCTTTAACTGACGAGAAGCATAAGCTATTACCTTCCAAGCTTGCATCAATACATATCCCAATCCATTAAGAGATGCATCACTGTAAACAACAAATTCTTTTCCAAACTCAGGCTGTGTCAATACTGGAGCTTATGTCAACATTCTTTTTAACTGATCAAAACTTTGTTGGCATTTATCTGACCAAATAAACTAAATATTCTTCTAAAGTAACTTGGTCATTGGGAAAGCTATTATAGAATTTTTTTAACAAAAATGGTGATAGTAACGTGCTAGTCCTAGAAAACTTCGTACCTAAGAAACATTCTTCGAGACTTTCCAATTAATAATAGCGGAGATCTTGCTTGGATCAACCGGTATCCCTTCTACCGAAATCACATGTCCTAGAAATCAAACCTCCCATAGCCAGAACTACATTTACTAAATTTTGCATACAGTTGTTTCTCCCGTAAAATCTGTAATACTGTGCTCAAAAGTTGCGTATGCTTTGACTCTGCCTTGGAATAGATCAATATATTGTCAATAAACACAACTACAAATCTATCCAACTAAGGTTGAAAAACCCAGTTCATCAGGTCCATGAAAGCTACTGGAGCATTAGTTAATCCAAACGACATCACTAAAAATTCATAATGCCCATATCAGGTTCGAAAAGCAGTCTTCGGCACATCGCAATATTTTACCCGCATTTGATAATATCCTGATATGAGATCTATCTTGGAAAATATAGTTGCGCCTTTCAACTGGTCAAAAAAATCATCAATACGAGGCAGTAGATATTTATTCTTTATTGTAACCTTGTTCAGCTGCCGGTAGTCTGTACATAATCTCAGAGAACCATCATTCTTCTTTACAAATGATACTGGCACACCACAAGGAGATACGCTCAGTCGAATGAAACCTCTATCTAATAACTCTTGCAACTATGCTTTAAGCTCTTTCAACTCAGTCGGTGCCACTCTATATGGTGGAATCGATATCGGTGCAGTCCCGTGAATCAAATCAATAACAAACTCCACTTCTCTTTTTTGTGGCAATCCAGGTGACTCTTCAAGGAATACGTCTGTAAATTCAATAACAACTGGTACCTGATTCAACTTCGTTTCTGAGTCCTGTGTATCCAGTATGTAAGCTACAAAATGCTTCACAACCTTTACGAATCATTTTCTGTGCAGAAATAGCTGAAATCACTTTGATAGCATTATTCAATTTGCCTGACTCAACTAAAATTAACTAACCTGACGGGCATCTCAAATTAATCCGTATCTGTCTATAATTAACCACTGCATTATGTAACAATAACCAATCTATACCCAATATTACATCAAACTCATGGAAATGAAGTAACATTAGATCAACGGGAAATTCATAGCCCTGAACTTTCAGTGGACATTTATGACACACTAAATTGACTATAACACTATGACCCAACGGGTTTGTAGCTTGAACATCAGACTCAGTTGACTCAACAGGTAAATTTTTATCAGTTGCCAATGCAGTGGAAATATACGAATGAGTCGACCTAGGGTCAATCAAAGTGTTGAAGCCCAATTTGTTCAGGCCCAACTAAAAATCAAACCAAAAAATAAATAAAAACATTTAAATTAAAGTCCATTAATTTACAATGTCCAAAACACAAAGCCAAAACCCAATCTGCCTAACCACTCAAACCCAAAACCTAACCTAAACATATCATCCTAACCCATTAAACCATTCAAGCCTAATATCCAAATTACCCAATCCAAAGCCCAAATTTCAAAGGCCCAGAATGCTAAAGATTTTGAAACCCTAATTTGCTAAGGATCCCATCTATCGTCGCTTCCACACACGCTCGGGCCACGTCAGTCGTGGATTCCCGAGGCCACCTGACACTCCCACACTCGAGACCACCATTGGACTATTGAAGATCCTTCTGCCATCGACGATCTACCTGCAAAATAGAGAGAGAACAAAGACAAATAGAAGAAACAAAGTATAATGATTTGAATATTGACTATTTAAGCCACCATGTAATTTGTTTTCTTTTTTTACGAGCACTTAGCAATAAAATCATATAGAGATTTCAAGGTAGCCTGTTGTTTTATGGTTTCGATTTCGAATATTCATATATATATACATATTTTCTTATTTTATTTTTTTAGTTCAAAAAATAGAAAAATAAAAAAGGAAAAAGAGAAAAGAGAAAAGTTTAGGGTTTACCTCTTTTCTCCCCATGCACTGTCGTAGTCTGTTACCGAGGTCACCACCCCCAATGAAGGGTGGCTTCCCCCTCAGATCGAGACCAGAGGTCCTTCAGAAGAAAGGGAAATAAGAAGAAATGAGTTTCATTTTTAAAAAAAATATAAAAACTATAAAAGCAAAGATTTTTCGTGGATTTACGAAGGTTTCAAATCTAGATCTAAAGGATTTGATCTCAGATATGGATTTGCGACGAAAAATAAAAAAGGACCTTTTTTCAAAAATTCGATCGTCGTATGCGACGTTTGTCAGCATCGATGATCGGCGAACACGACAAGGCTCATGGCGGACCCCTATGGTCGGACCTAGGAAGTTAGAGAGAAAAAAGGAAGCTTTAAGGTTTTTTTTTTTAAATGAGTGAAGGAAATGATAATTTTAAAAGAAATTCCTTAAATAAGGAGCCTGTACGACGTTGTTTTGGGCATGCGATTTTGACCCCAAAACGGCATCGTTTAAAGCCGGAACTCGGATACTCGACCCATCTAAAGAAGGTCCGTGTGTTTCCAAAAAAATGGAAAATTTGCTTGGCGATCCTTCTGACTTTTTAGGGCTTGTAATTTAGCCCTTTGGGCATGAATTAGGGCCCCATACAATGCCGTTTCAAGCCTGATTTCAGTGGCTTTGAAATGTCGTCGTTTTGACAACATGTTTTAATAAAAGAGAGGGGAAATTGCTCCCCAGGTCCCTTTGCATATTCTTTTATCAAAATTTCGTCCCTTATTTGTTTTAAATTCTTTTTAAAATTTGGCCACGTAAATTTATGCTTTTTTCATTCTGGTCCTTTGACCAATGATTTTAGGGGATTGACGTGTGAAGGCCTCGGTAAATTGCCCAGGCAGTCCCTATGCATCCCAAAAATTCTGATTTTAACCCCGAACCTTCTGTTTTTATTTTTTTTACTAAAAATTATATTTTTATTTTAATTTAACCTTAAAATTTTTCTTTCCTTTTTTTGATTTCTTAAGATATTTAACGAAGCGAGCCCGATAACTAATCCTTCGCATTCTGTAGGCCCATTAAGGGGTGGAATTTTTTTTTCCTTTTCAAATTGCCCCTTTTATTCTTTTTTTTAAAATTAAATCCTTTTATGCCTTTTCATTTGTTTAGCCCTTTTTATTTGTTTTCTATTTATTTATATTTTTTGTAATGTGAATTTAATTGTATTCATTTAATTTTCACCATGCATGTATATTTTTGTTATCTTGTCAACTTTTAACTTGCAAATTAAATATGTATTTATTAAATCATTGTAAAAATATTTTAATAAAATAAATTATTTGTTTGTTTATTAAATAAATTATTTCAAAAAAACAAGACAATGTCTTTTTTATGTGGGAGATTCAAAAAATTATGCCCTAACGTATGGGGTATGGTTTTCTTTGTTGAACTTACGTAATTGGATACCCTATTTCAAATCAAAGTATTTAATGTTTGGTTAACAAATAACCTTTATGTTCGAAAATTCGAGAATGTTGTGCTCTAATATCTTGGACATAAATTTTTTTCTCGATTAATTCGAAACAAAATGACATTTCTTCACAAAATTTGATTTTTAAAAGTAACATCAAAATATGTCATTCATTTAAGGATCGTATTTTTAAATTTTACTCGAGTTTTCAAATTTTGAACATTTAAAACATTAAATAATCGATTAGGTATCAATTTTGGACGTGTAAGGGTACTAATACATCCTCACACGTAATCGACTCCCGAGCCTATTTTTTGGATTTCAAAGACCAAAACGTTTGTTTAAACAAATTTAAATATTTTATGACGATCCAATCACACCAAATTAAAAAAGATTGGTGATGACTCTATTTTTAGTTTTAAAATAAAATTCGAGACTTTTTCAAAAAAAATTGTTTCAATAGCTTGACGACTCCATTGGGGACAAAATAAGAGAGACAAGCCACAAGTTGATTATTTTTTGGTCTTTTTGTTAAAAATTTAAAATTCGATTTGATTTAACATACAATCCTTTGCATTTTATTTTTGTGTGCCACTTTGATAATCTTGTTAATATTGCTAGAATAGGACTATTCGCATTCATTGCATTGTTATTACACCCTTTTAAGTGGAAGTGAGAAGCTATTTCTTCATGAGGTTTTCACCTCCATGCAGAAGAGTGAATCGCTTTCGGGATACTTTCGTACCTACGTTTTTGTGAAGTTTTCAGGAACACCATGTTGACTAAAAGAAGCGCATATAAGAAGAAACGATTTAAGATGCTCTCTCGCATCTTCATGAGGTAAACCTGCATATTGACCATTCGAATACACATTTGAAACATAATCAATTTGAATTCAAAATTACCAACTTGTATTATCGGTCAAACAACCCCTGGTTGCAAATCATCGAGCACTAGGACAATAAAATCTCGGATTGTCCTGTCGGATATTTGCTTTTCTTATGGTGGCGGTGGTGGTACATTATTGATTATTTGTAGCTGTATTGGAGGAACTACATTTTGTGGTAGCATTGGCGGTAGATCATTGTTATTTCCAGCCAATTTTCTTTGTGCTTGCTTTTTCCTCCTAAGTGTCCTTTCAAGTTCTGGATCAAAACTAACAATATTGTTAGGATTGCTCTTCTTGGACATAAAACACCTAACAAACAGAAAATTGAAAAGAATTAACAAAGGATTAGTAATCAATAAAAGTTAGAAAAGAAATAAATAATACAACTACAAAAATAAACTTCAAACAAACGACGTCCCCGACAGAGGCGCTAAAACTTGATCGCACTACGAACGTCACAGCAAAATAGGTGCAAGTGTACACTGTCGATGCAAGTATAGTAGATAGAGATGAATTTATCGAATATCAATCCTACGGAGATGGCTGTTTAATGTTTAATCTATCGAAGCATTCTAAGTCGAAATGGAAGAACTGTTAGGAGTTATGTCAACGCAACTGGGTTAAAATTAAATAAGTTAAGAATTAAAACTGTCAGCGCAACAAGCATGTCAAATGTCAGAGCAATTAGGATAAAATGGATTGATTGTTGAAGTTTTGTAAAGTAAATTTAGAAATGTAAAATAAATTGATCAAGTGTAAAGAAGTGGAGAAGATCAATGATTTCACAAAGTAGCAACGCTAAATGTGACTACAAGGTAACATGTAGATGAATTGTCGATGCAATTATGACCCAATGAGATCTACCAAAACAAGCTCTCTGTTTACAAAGACTCAAGCACTCACAATTACCACACCTTCCAGTGTTGGTAATGCTTTGTACTTAAGAACAAGTGGCCAGAATTTCTTCTTGCCTCAAGCAACTTCCGCTGACTTGCTTGTTAATCTAACTTGTCACCGCACCTTCCAATGACTGTGACTGTAATCACACTTCCGTGGTAAAAAACAATTAAATCCAAATGCAAACAGATGAGAAAGATTGAATAGAAATCAAAGTAAATCTAACACTGAAAGATACTTTCATATACAATTAATGGTCAATAAGAATTCATCAGCATTAATAGAGGGATTAACAAATAAATCGAAGCATACCATCCCTAGGCTACTAGGACTATCCCTTAACTGCTCCTCTTACGTCACACCAAGCACTCCTCGTTAGAAGTTGTTGTGCACTTGCTTGCTTAGATCACCATCCCCTAGATCAGACTTCCATGGCAGCTGATATAGAATGATAGAACTTTTAGAATTTAAATCTTCACACCTTGATATCGATCTCCTTGGTTTCCCTCCTATTTATAAGCTTTGGAGATTTGCAACTCTCTTCATTTCTGAGATCTAACCTCCTTGGCAGCTGTACAAGTGGTTATTTCCAACTATGCACTCATGTAGATCTGGTGTGTTCATCAAGCATCTGTAGGTTGTCGCGACATCTCTTGGTGCAATTTATGAGCTTTAATTGCTGCGATAACTTGTCATTCTCCTGCGCTGGTGCTTTTAGGTATGTTTGCAGTGTGAATTCACTTGTACGAGGTAGAGATCTTCATGCGGTGACATCTTTGGCTACAATTTCAGGTTAAATTTGTGGCTGCATCTTTGAACACTTTCCAGCACTGATCTTCCAATTGTGGATCTTTGCGCTGACAACTTCAGACGCAAATCTTATGCTGCATACGGCAACATTAGTAGCTCAAAAGATATAAAATGCGAGAAAATAAGATCAAAAAACATTGAGTTAGAAAATGCACATCCTAAGTATGAAATACTAAAAATGCATGCTAGAAATGATATAAAATGAACAAATAATACACTAATCTAAGGAGAATTTAAGTGTCATTTCTAATGCTATCACACCACAAACTTAAGCTTTTACTTGTCCTCAAGTAAAATAAAAGTCAGCAAAATTATATCAAATTTTTGTCATCACAATCATCATTCTAGCAACTTATATTCTCTGGAACCTAATGTATAAATTGCATTCACATGCTAGAATATTGCGACGATAATTTATAAGCATGAATAATCAAAATTGTAACTTTAATGATGTTAGCATCATACTTTAAATCTCAAATCTTCTTAACCTTATGCAGCATTTATTGTATAATATATATATATATTCTTTCTTTTTCTTTCTATTTGTCAATTTTTTCTTTCTTTTTGCCAATTTTTTCTTTCTTTTTCTCTTTCTCTTTTTCTTATGTGACTGAGAGATGTCATTGCATTACATACCCTTAGTCCTGGGTAGTAACGATAGGGTGCAACAAACCCCAAGGAGCATGTAATTGAGCCAACACACACTCTTGCCGTGACAGCCTTTGGCTAGATATTTTTTCTAACACTTGCAGTGGAGTGTTCCCCCTTGTTGAGTCACAATGCACCACATTGAAGCGTCTTTTATTCATAGATATAATTATATATATATAACTGTAAGATGATAAGTTAATTCAATATTTAAAGAATGATATTACTCATTTATTACTAATGCAATCTAAATCATTCATCCAAAAATAGAAGGGATCAACATTCAATCATATTCATTCAATTCACGCACTAGCATTCCAAATAATTCAAGAATTATACATCAAATGAAAAATTGTAGTCACATTTTTCTCTAAACTTTGCATTCTTTCATTTAATTAAAAGATAGCTAAAATCCTAAACTTGTAGGTGTAATTGCATTTCCATTCTAACTCCCCCCAACTTAGTGTCTGCATTGTCCTCAATGCACTAACAAGGCTATACAAAAATAATGGAAACAACTACCATGCAAATGCTAAACTAATAAAATGCAGAGACAATAAAAATGTAATGACAATTAAAATAAATGCATGCAACTAACTACCGAAAAGTAAACTAACTCAATGTGTCGCAGCCGAGAAAGTGGCTGCTTTGGTCTTTTTCTTCTTCTTTGGGTGTTCCTCCTTGGATTTCTTCTTTGGGGGCTCCTCCTTGGATTTCTTCTTTGCTTTCCTTTTACACCTCTTCTCTTGTGGTTCAACTAGTGGTGTTGACTGCTCCACCACTACTGGTTGATTATTGACTTCATCGACCGTGACATTCGAAGGATGGATTTCAGCAAGAGGTGCCTCGTAGGGCACAATAGCTAGAGGATTAGAATCCTCATTTCCTAATACAATGGCCTCGGCCCAGCTAGCCCCAGTTATCGCCAGGTGTTCTTCAGATGCACCTACATTTGTAGATGCATCGAAAAATTCCTCAAGTAAATTTGTCGGGGCAATTCTTTCCTCTTCTTCCTTCTCTTCTTCTTTTTCTTCTTTCTCTTCTTCTCTGGCTCCTTCATCTCGTGCTTCTTTGTTAGCTTTCATACCCATAAAAATGACTAGTGTGCGTACTTCTTTAGCAGTAGCCTCCCATTCCGACATGTTGGCTCCAAGACTGTTAGAAAATTCATCCTCGAAAAGGCTGGCGACATTTCTGAAAGTCCTCCATAACCTTGGAGTCCTTGTGATCCTTTTCATCATAAATGTGGATCCTAGTTGGGGATGTGGTGGGCTGATGCCGACTATCAAAAGCAGGTTACTCGGAGGACGATGGGGCTTCCCTAACAATAGGGGAAAAATAGGGAACTCTGGTATGTGGTTCGGGCTTCAACTTCTCAATATTGTGACAAGAGCATTGTTCCATGCCTGTATATAAGCATAGAAGAGGTTTTGCCTATAGTCCATCTCTTTCAGTACGCTGACAAGTCAAATTTGTTGCATATCCATGCGATCAATGATTTGTTCTATTGCAGTAAGCTTCTTCCCCATATGATGCAATTTCTTGCTTCTCCTTTTTCTTTCCCTTCCCTTTCTCTTTCTTTTTAGGAACTTCCTTCATCATAGGAGTTTCTTGCCACCTTTTCATTCTTTCCATAGAAATGTTATTGATGAGGCCCTTGTTTTCCAACACCTCTTCACCATTATGGGGCATAATGTCCTTCTGCTTGCACAACATCATTATTAAAGAAGGGAAATGTAGGATACCTATTTGCTTATTGGCAGCTTCAGCAATTTCATCATGTAGGATTACGCCGACATTAATGTGATGTTCTTTTAGTATGGAATGCAAGAGGCACATGAGATCCAGCATCATAGTGGTGCTGTGGGTAGATGGTAGAAGGCAACAGTTGACAAAGTGAAACCACACCTTACTTTGAGTGGTTAGGTAGTGTCGGTGCATATAGTTATTTAGGTTGTTACTCGTCCACACTGCTTTGTCGACGCATTGGTCTTGTAACATAATGTCAGCACCCTCTTCAGCGAGATTCTCTAAAAACTCAATATGTGCATCCTGCCCCTCAGCAATATGGAATAGCTTATTAATGTGAGTGGCACTCTAGGGCACTAGTCCTTCGCGAACAAAAACAAGTTCTTGCTCAGAATGAATCAGGTTAGCATAGAATTCTCTTACCATGGTTAGGGAGTAACCAACCGGATGGTCACAAAAGAACTCTCAACCCAGACGAGAAATAGTTCTGGCGACTTATTTCCCTAACAATTGTTGTGAGGATAACTGGAACCCCTGTTTAGGGTGACAGTTCCTCTTGATCATCATGTCGTGATATCTGTCCTTCACCGTTTTGGAGAGAAACATAACATGCTCTTTTTGCGGTGGTTGTTCAGCATTTCGAACCATAGCGGCCAATGATTTAACAGGTTACTTTGATGGAGTTTTAGCTCCTCATGTTTTGGCCATGATATCTAAGAAAAGAGAGTGAGAATATTTGTGCAGAAAAACTAAGATTGAAAGAAGAAAATGATTGCAGTAGCAATGGCGATTGTGAGTGTAAGAGTAGAGTCAGTAGAAGAAGGGTTTTATAAACTTTGGAAGTGAAGAGACGTGAATATCTCTATTGGCGTGAGAGTACGTTGCGTTTGTAGCCAATAAATGCCAAGGAACAGATAATACTTTTTGGGTTGATCTAGTGGTTGGGGATGATTAGAGATCAACCGACGCGATTCTTGCCTGAAACGCTTTGCTGAGTCATCACAGAATACGTCGGCAAGTTGTGCTATCAGATACGTCGACAAAAAGGAGATTTTTTAATCCTGCATAAAACTTAAAGAAAACAAATGAAAATAAAAGGTAAAAATTAAATGTAAAAAAAATGCAATGACATTAACTAAATGTCATCAGATTAATGGTCTCGATTTGTTCTTTGACATCTGGGCTTAAGTAGTGCTTTAGTCGTTGGCCATTTACTTTAAACTGGTGACCATCATTCAAATCCTCGATTGTCACCTCACCATGCTGGAATGCTTCGATAACTTTGAAAGGGTCGGACCATCTTGAGCATAATTTTATTGGATGCAATTTCAAATGTAAGTAAAATAAAAGTACCAACTGACTAGGAGTAAATTGTCTCCGCAAAATGATATTGTCATGTCATCTCTTAGTCTTCTCCTTGTATATGGCAGCATTCTCATATGCGTTACGGCGAATTTCTTCCAGCTCAGAAATGTCTAATAACCTTTTCTACCTAACAGCATCATAATCCATGTTCACTTGTTTGATCGCCTACATGGCTTTATGTTCAAGCTCAACTGGCAAGTGACAAGACTTACCAAACACTAACTGATACAACGACATTTCTAACGGGGTTTTATAAGCAGTACGAAGCGCCCACAACACATCATGTACCCGCGAGGACCAATCTTGGCGAGATGGGTTAACCACCTTTTCAAGTATACTTTTAATTTATCGATTAGAGACCTCTACTTGGCCATTCATTTGCGGGTGGTATGTGGTTGCCATACGATGCTTCACATCATAGTGTCTTAAAGCTGTTGCCACTTTGTTATTATGGAAATGAGTACCTTGGTCACTTATTAATGCTCGAGGTGTTTCAAATCTTGTAAAGATAAACGTGTTGAAGAACTTGAACACCGTCCGAACATCATCATTCGGGACCGTAATTGCTTCAATCCACTTGGAGATGTAGTCAATAGCAACCAAAATATATACATTCCCAAAAAAGATTGGAAATGGTCCCATAAAGTCTATATCCCATACATTGAATAACTCCACCTCCATGATAGGTTGTTGGAGCATCTCGTTGCATCGAGATATGGAACTTATGCATTGACCTCTATCACATTACTGCGTAAAATTTTGGGCATCTTGAAACAATGTGGGCCAGTAAAATCCTGATTGTAAGACCTTTGTAGCAGTCCTAACACCACCAAAATGGCCTCCATAAGGAGCATCATGGTAATGCCTCAGAATAGAATACATCTCTTCCTTAGGAACACAGAGACGAATGATGTTGTCGGTGCATACCTTGAATAGGTATGGCTCATTCCAATGATATCTCGTAGTGTCCCTCATGAATCTAATCTTCTTGTGACCTGCTGCACTCAAAGGTAGCTTACCACAAACTAAATAATTGACGACATCAACATACCATGGAGATGCGTCGACATAAAATAATTGCTCATCTGAAAATGCATCGACAATTTATGACTGATTGCCATCTCCACTTCAGCTTTCAGGCGGGATAAGTGGTCTACTACTTGGTTTTCAGATCCTTTCTTGTCTTTAATTTCAATATCAAACTCTTGTAAAAGTATGATCCATCTGATCAGGCGTGGTTTGACATCTTTCTTCGCAAAAAGGTATCTCAAAGCGGAGTGATCTGTGTAGACTGTAATTTTTGCACCGAAAAGATATGAGCGAAACTTATTGAATGCAAAAACTACTGCTAGTAATTCCTTTTCGGTGGTCATATAGTTCACCTGCGCTTCAGTTAGTGTTTTACTAGCATACTAAATGGAATGAAATACCTTCTCCTTATGTTGCCCAAGCACAGCTCCCACCACAAAGTCTCTCGCGTCGCACATCACCTCAAACGGTTGTGACCAGTTTGGTGCGATGACAATAAGAGCCTGTAATAGCTGCTTCTTAATTGTAACAAATGCATCCAAACATGCATCATCAAACAAAAAATTTTTATTTTGCTCCAACAAAGTGCTTAGTGGTTTTGCTATCATGGAGAAGTCTCAGATGAATCTTTCATAGAATCCAACGTGACCAAGAAAACTCCTTATTCCTTTCACATTATTGGGTGGAGGTAGTTTCTCAATGATTTCTACCTTTTGTCTACTTCAATCCCTAACATGATATTCGATGGCAAAGGACAATGCCTTTAGTTGCCATGAAGTGGCATTTTTCCCAGTTCAGCACTAGATTTGTGTCCTCGTATCTCTTCAATACTTTCGTCATATTGTCAGTGTATTTGTCAAAAGTGTGGCCATATACAGAGAAATTGTCCATAAATACCTCCAATGAATATTCTAGCATGTCCGAGAAGATGGCCATCATGCATCTTTGGAATGTGGCTGGGGCATTGCATAATCCAAAAGACATTCGTCGGAAAGCAAAGGTTTCGAATGGGCAAGTGAACGTCATCTTTGCTTGATCCTCTGACTCAATAGTGATTTGGTTATATCTAGAATACCCATCAAGGAAACAATAATAGACTTTACCAGCTAGCCTGTCCAACATTTGGTCGATGAATGGAAGTGAAAAGTGGTCTTTTTTTGTGGCTGTATTTAAGCGACAATAATCCATTCACACTCACCAACCTGTAGCAATATGTAAGTAGGGATTAGTTCATTCTTATCATTACTTACCACTGTGATGCCACTCTTCTTAGGCACACATTGGACTGGGCTCACCCATGTGCTATCCGAAATAGGGTAGATGATGCTTGCGCCCAACTACTTGATAGTCTCCTTCTTCACAACTTCCTTCATCTTTTCATTCAGTCTTTGTTATTGCTCAAAGTACTGTTTTCCTTTATCTTCTAGCCTAATCTTATGCATACAGAAAGAGGGACTAATGCCTCTGATATTTGTTTTGCTCCAAGCGATGGCTCTTTTATGTTGCTTCAATATTCCGATTAGTTTTTCTTCTTGACATGCGTCGAAACTTGCGCTGAAAATTACAGGTAGTGTCTCATTATCTCCTGGGAAAACATACTTTAGGTGTACTGGCAATGGCTTTAACTCCAAAGTCGGAGCTTCTTTAATTGATGGTTTAAAAACAAGGATCATCCGATTAGTCAGATCCAAAGATTTCAATTGCCAACCATGTTTCAACTCGCACACTTAGCCTCAACTGTGTGGTCACATTCAGGTGGGGTGTCATCATCAGATGTCACCACATATTCTTCTGGTATTGTCGAGCTTCGTTCATTGAATTATTCTATAATTAGCTCATCCAGGATATCAATATGGTGACATTGTTCCTTACTGCGGGATGGAGATGCTTCGAACACACTGAAGGTTACATGCTCATCATTATGGAGCATAATTATCTCACCCTTGAAGACATCGATAAGAGTGCGTTCCCTCGCTAAGAATGGACGACCCAAAATAATAGGCACCTTCTTATCAGATTCGCAATCAAGAATAATGAAATCAGTAGGGAACACAAGCTTATCAACATGGATGAGAACATCTTTAATTTTCCCTTCAGGTTGAGCTAACGATCTGTTCGTAAGTTGCAATGTCACCGCATTGGGCTTTAAATGGCCAATCCCTAATTTCTTGAAAATTGATAGAGGCATAAGGTTAATGCTAGCTCCTAAGTCACAGAGAGCTTTACTTAAATAATGATTTCCAATATAACATAGAATAGTAACACTACTAGGATCCTTCATCTTTGGTAGCAATTTATTTGTCAGCACAACGTTACACCCTTCTGTGAGCGTAATAGTCTCAAAATCAAAAAGCTTTTTCTTCTTCGACAATAGCTCTTTCATATATTTCCCATAGCTGGGAATCTGCACAAGAGCATCAATTAGAGGTATATTAATGTGTAATTGCTTTAAGGTAGAAACAAACTTTTGGTAATCTTTATCATCCTCTTTCTCCTTGAATCTCTGTGGAAATGGCAAAGGTATATGTACAGCAGGTTGTGTTATTATAATTGGTTGTGTTGACATGGGTAGTTGCATCGACAACATCTTAGGATGAATGGTTGGTAACGGTGTAACTACTGGTTGCTCCTTCTCATTTGCGTCAGCTATATCTTCTTCAGATGCAACTTCTCCTTGTTGTTTTATTCGTTTGCGTCGACAGGTGCTTGGTTAGAGATACTACTGCGGTCGATAGTTTGATTCCCACTCCTCAATGTAATAGCCTTGCAATGCTCTTTACCTTTTTGATTTGGATTTTTAGTATTGCTAGGTAAAGCACCTGGTTGCCGTGAGCTCATGTTAGAAGCCAATTGTTCGAGTTGTGCTTCCAACGCTCAGATGGAAGAGGAATTTCCTTGCACAATAGCTTCTATCCTTGTTATATGCTCATGCATCAACGCTTCAAGAGTAGCCAGCGGATCTGCTCTTGGTTGAGAATATTGTTGTTACTGTTGTTGTATATTTGGCATCGCATTCTGTTGTGGCGGCATTCAAACTTGTGGCTGCATCTAGTTGTATGACTACATCTGGTTTTGTGATCGCATCTGATCATGTGATCGCATCTGGTCTTGTGATCACATCTAGTTCGATTGCGCATGCATTTCCAGATTATGATTATAACTCTGCTTCTGTTGTCAGTAACTCCCATATCTAAAGTTACCTTGATTTGAGGAATTCCCATATCTATATGTGGACGTATTTTTTACTCCCCAAGGTTGTTGAGCTCTACTAGAACTGTTGTATGAGTTACCATAGGAATTTCCATGGATGTTATTCACATAAAATGCATTTTCAGCATGTTGTGGGCAATCCTCATAATTGTGGTTATCGGCGCAAATTTCAAAGGAAAATGTCAGGACATCCATCTATTGAGCTACTTGAATAGGGACAACATCACTAGTCCCTTTCATATTTTTTATCATGTTTGCCAATGAGGATACTTGCACACTCAAAGCTGATATAGCATCTAATTCCATAACTCCAGGATTTGTTTTCACCTGGGCAGTATAAGAAATCGAATATTGATAGTCATTCTGTGCAATTGTCTCTAATATCCATATAGCTTCAATGTACGTATAATCCAACAATGGACCATTGGCAGATGCGCCAACAAGATTTCTTGTCTGTGCATTCAATCCATTATAAAAGATCTCGATCTGAGTCTCTTGTTGAATTCCATGCATGGGGCAACGTCTAAGCAAAGTCATGTAACATTATCACGTCGTGTGTAAGTTCTCATCATCCAGTTGATGATATGCCGTGATACCATTCCGCAATCTTGCATTCATTGTCGGTGGATTGAATTGCAAAACGAACTGGGTTGCTAGCGTATTCCAGTGTTGGTAATGCTTTGTACTTAAGAACAAGTGGCCAGAATTCCTTCTTGCCTTAAGCAACTTCCGCTAACTTGCTTGTTAATCTAACTTGTTACCGCACCTTCCAGTGACTGTGACTGCAATCGTACTTCCATGGTAAAAAACAGTTAAATCCAAATGCAAACAAATGAGAAAGATTGAATAGAAATCAAAGTAAATCTAACATTGAAAGATACTTCCATATACAATCAATTTTCAATAAGAATTCATCAACAATAATAGAGGGATTAACAAATAAATCGAAGCATACTATCCCTAGGCTACTAGGACTATCCCTTAACCGCTCCTCTTGCGTCGCACCAAGCACTCCTCATCAGAAGTTGTTGCGCACTTGCTTGCTAAGATCACCATCCTCTGGATCAGACTTCCATGGCAGCTGATATAGAATGATAGAACTTTTAGAATTTAAATCTTCACACCTTGATATCGATCTCCTTGGTTTTCCTCCTATTTATAAGATCTGGAGATTTGCTGCTCTCCTCCCTTCTTAGATCTAAGCTCCTTGGTAGCTGTACAAGTTGTTATTTCCAATTGTGCACTCACGTAGATTTGGTGCGTTCATCAGGCATTTGTAGGTTGTCGCAACATCTCTGGACGCAATTTATGATCTTTAATTGCGGCGGCAACTTTTCATTCTCCTGCGCTGGTGCTTTCTGGTATGTTTGCAATGTGAATTCACTTGTACGAGGTAGAGATCTTTATGCGGTGACATCTTTGGCCTCAATTTCAAGTTAAATTTGTGGCTGCATCTTTGAATGCTTTCCAGTACTAATCTTCCAATTGTGGATCTTTGCGCTGACAGCTTCAGATGCAAAACTTATGCTGCATACGACGACATTAGTAGCTCAAAAGATAAAAAATGCGAGAAAATAAGATCAAACAGCATTGAGTTAGAAAATGCACATCCTAAGTATGAAATACTAAAAATGCATGCTAGAAATGATATAAAATGAACAAATAATACACTAATCTAAGGAGAATTTAAGTGTCATTTCTAATGCTATCAGGGAGCTATAGGATACGCCCATTTGCTTTTGCTAAGATAGTTCATATCAAGACAGTCATTCCAACAACACATGGTTTGGCTCAATTCGAGTTTTCATACAAAGGGGACGAATATAAGAAAAGGGTTCGAGAGATATCAAGCGCATGGGCCCAAGTTCACAAGATGAAGACGTTTGCAGTGAATCCTATGACAACCTCAGAGCATAATTACTGGAGGAATAGGAGAATCAACGATAACATTCCTGTACCAAATTCAAAAATTATACGCCCAATCGAGGATCACTTGTAAGTCATCCCAACAAAATTAGAGATCATTAAGCAAGCCTTTGAGAAGAATTCTGAATTGGGGAAAAAGATAGAGATGTTAGAAGAGGAGAAGATGCACTTGGGTTTGGATATCGATGTCCACAGATTAGAGGCTGGAAAACTGAGGAAAAGAAAGAATAAGGCTGAGGAAGACCTAGATAACTTGAAGAAAGATTATAAGAAGCTTCGTCTATCGATGAGAACTGTCGGGTTGAGCAAGATATCCGAACAATGGCAATAAGAAAGCCGAGAGGAAAGGAATAGAATGGATCAATGGAAAAGAAAGTTGTAAGACGCTCAAATCCAAGAGAATTCCATGAAGAGTAAGATGTTAGAAAGTTGAACTAAGGGTCCGAATAAAGGAGTTAGAAGAATCCCTGCACAGATATCGTAGTCGTAACTCGACAATCGAACTGAAAGCGAGTCGAGCTGAGAATGAAGAGTTGAAGAAAAGAGTGGAAGGACTCGAGGCCTCACTACAGAATAACGAGATACAAACTGAGATTATCGAAAGGACTTTGGAAAAAAATGAAGGGTAACTTCAACATGCTCAGAGGCAGGTTCGAGATAGAGATTATGTTATGGACGAAGCTTTGACCCAAGTATGAGAAGTGGCCGATCACTTACAGACACTAGCTATTGAAGCTGATGTGTTGAGTTTGAAGAACAAATCGGAGTCAGATCGGGATCGAAGATTAGTTGGGTTTCTTAGGAAAATCAAGACTTTAAGCATTAGAGCAAAGAAATATATGTAAATTTTCCTTATGTAAAGAAACTTATTATCTAGTGAAGTTTTTCTAATGAAATTAAACTAAGAGTCAATATCTTTCTTATGCATACATGCATTCATAAGCATCGCATTTCATTAACATGCATATAATTCCAAGAAAATATCCCTAATTAATTAAATTTGTAATAGTTACATCAAAAACCATTGAGAACTTACACAGTTACAATACCCGCAATAAATCTAAAGCCATGGACCAGAGGATAGAAAGGCTCGAACAAACTCAAAGGGACATGCAAGAACAAATGCAAGCTCAGTTTCAAGACCAAATGGCAAGAATGCAGCAAGATATGAAAGACTAGATTATCGGAGCATAAAGGAACATGATAAGCCAGTTACCCAAATGTTGAAAGGCGAGGGTGATAAAAGAAAAGGTCCCACAATAAATCTTCCGGAAGAAGGCGAGGATCCCAAGTACCCCCCAAACTATACACCTCCACATAACCAAGTTCCACTAGAAACATACTCACGAGAGGCTCTTGTTACCATAAGAAAATAGTAACACCCTGTTGGCACTTTAGGGCCGACCAATCATCCAATGGGATTAGGATCCAATTTAGGAGATAATATCACGAATCCTATTATCCCCGACTTTAATGAAATGATGGAGACAGAAAAGTAAGAGTAGAGCTCCCCAAACAGTTGGAAGAACGATACGAATGGTTAGAAGAAAAAGCCAAGGCGATGGAAGGAGCCGAAATCTGTTGCGGGATGAACGCTAAGGAATTAAGTTTGGTCCTAGACCTGGTACTTCCTCAAAAATTCAAGGCTCCAGAATTTGAAAAGTACAACGGAACGAGTTGCCTAGAGGCGCATATCACTATGTTCTACAGGAAGATGACTGGGTACGTCTATAATGACCAACTACTAATCCACTGTTTCGAAGACAGTCTGACAGTATATACTGCTAAATGGTACAATCAACTAAGCCATGCAAAAATTAGTTCATGGAAGAACTTGACTTAGGCTTTTATGAAGCAATACGATCATGTTGCCGTCATGACCCTTGATAGAGTCACTCTGTATAACATGGAGAACAAACTAAATGAAAGCTTCAGGCAGTATGCCCAAAGGTGGAGGGATATAGCAACTCAAGTGCAGCTACCATTGACTGAAAAGGAAACAACCATGCTTTTTATTAATACCCTAAAGGTGTCTTACCTTAATCAATTTCTAGGGAATGCTACCAAGAGTTTCTCCGATATGGTCATGTATGGAGAAATGATTGAGAGCGCAATTAAAAGGGGAAAGATCAATGCTAGAGAAAGCACCAGGAGGCTTGCTCCCAAGAAGAAAGATAACGAAGTAAATACTGCAGGCATGTATAGGTCGAATTATGCAAATCTGATCATGATGTCACAACCAAAAGCCCCAATGACCAATTATCGAAACACTCCAAAACGAGAATCAAGTTCAAGGATGAACACGGAAATAGACCAATTCACCCCTACCCCAATGGTGTACAAGAAGCTCTACCAAAATTTATATGATGCTCATGTAGTGTCCCTGCACTACTTGAAACCATCGCAACCCCTGTTCCCAAAATGGTACAATGCAAATGCTCAATGTGAATACCATGCAGGAATAGTTGGACTCTCAATTGAGAAGTGCACCGCCTTTAAAAATCTGATTGAGAGGCTCATTCAGTTGAGAGTCGTGAGGTTCGATGAGCTGACAAGACCTAATGTAGTGTGAAATCCCTTGCCTAATCATCCTGATCAAGGAGTGAATGCGATAGCGGAAGAAAAGAGCAAGAGGGTTAAAATTGATCTGGGAGAGGTCAAATCTCCACTAAAATGGGTTTGAAATCAGATGGTTAACATGGGATTGATCACATAAGAGGGGGAAGACATAGTAACAAGGGCCGAGAGTTATTGTGAGTTTCATGCCAATAAAGGGCATAAAATCCAATACTATGTAGAATTCAGAGCCTTGGTACAAGATTTGATAGAAAATAAAGAGTTGGAGTTTTTTAAAGAAGATGGGGAGGTGAAGGATCTTTAAGCTTTTGAGGGGAAAACAACAGTGAAACCTATGGGATCAATCACCTAATGGTAATTATTTCTAGGCCCAGGGGCACTGAAATGGGAGAACGAATGACACCACGTGTCATAATACAGAAACCTGCGACATTTCCATACAAGGACAGCAAAAGAGTCCCGTGGAGTTGTGACTGTAACGTGACGGTGCCAAAGTGGGAAGGACCCAAGGAAGACGTGGATCTTGTCACACGTAGCGAGAGATGTTACATCCAAACATATGAAGGAAGGGAAGCGAATAAAGGAAAAGCCTTGATGACCGAGCCGGAGGAGAAAGAAACCAATGAACCTAAGCCGTTGATAAATGAGCCCATAATGAAGAAAGAGGCCAGGGAATACTTAAAATTCCTAAAACACAGCGAATACAGTGTGGTAGAACAATTGCATAAACAACCAGCTCGTATATCAATTTTAGCCTTATTACTAAACTCGGAGGCCTATCGCAGTGTATTGATGAAAATGCTAAATGAGACATACGTGGCTAATGATATCTCGATAAATAAGCTAGACCGCTTGATCAATAACGTGAGCATTGACAACTTCATATTCTTTAGCGACGATGAGATAACATCAAGAGGAATGGAATCAACAAAGGCCCTACACATTACAACTCGCTGTAAAGGGTATACATTACCCAGACTACTCATTGATAATGGCTTTGCTCTAAACGTACTACCACTGGCTACTCTGAGAAGACTACCAATTGACAGCTCCCATATGAAGACGTGCCATAACATAGTAAGGGCATTTGACAGGACTGAAAGAAGAGTGATGAGCAAGATTGAGATACTACTCCAGATTGGTCCAAATACGTATGAGGTGGACTTCTTAGTAATGGACAATAAATATACTAATAATTACTTGTTAGGGAGGCCTTGGATCCATTCTACGGGGGCCGTACTGCCATCACTACATCAAAAGTTGAAATTGGTAACTGAAGGTCGGTTAATTATGATAAACGCCGAAGAGGACATCATTGCATCTGTGACAAGTGACGCACCCTACGTAGGTACAGATGAAGAAGCCATAGAGTTTTCTTTTTGGTCATTGGAGTTTGTCAACGCAACCTTTATTGCTAAAGGAAATAAGGTCCCTGCGTTGAAATTATCTACAACTACAAGGATGGGCTTGTAATTAATAGTTGGAAAAGGAGCATTACACGAAAAAGGACTAGGAAAGTATCTACAAGGGAGAGTCAATGTGCCAAAAACAAAGATTAAAGACTAAATAGTAATTTTAGCAAAACATTCGAAAATATCTTTTTATAAATTTGACAGTAAAATTATGAAATTAACCTTATAAAACTTGGTTGTGCAATTTTTTTGAAACATTTTATGATTTTTAAGGTTTCAATTGCATAGTATAAAGGTTTGAAACAATCACTTTCACAACCCATTAAATGCACTCTCAAGTACTAACAGGCTTTATAACACCCCAAACTCGGCCTAGAAGTTATGACCGAATCTGGAGGAGATACATTAACATGTTTAAAATCAATTTTGCCTTTAGAAATTTTAGTTATCGATAACTTAAGTAAAAACAAGAATAAGTGTAAATCAGTTGCAAACTCAAAAGATATAGTCGTAGTTAATTCAGTGCAAACCAATCCGAGCTCCCGTATGCCATTCGATTCTAAGTCAGATATTTACCTGAACAGATAAATTAAATTGTAATAACATAGGTAAACTTAATGACATTTACAAAATCGGTACCGAATTGTTCCAGAGTATCGCAAAGTTGTCAAATTACAAACCAAAGGAATCCTGCGTGAAGTTGGACTCAATATCACTTCAGATGTCAATAAACAGACACAACACATAACCACTGGAGCAGAGACAGATACAATTCAGACATATAACAGAAGGTCAGACAATACGAATACAAGATCTCAGTATAGAAATAATACAAATACAATTACAAATACAGTCACAGATACAATCATGTCACAGATACAGTTACAAATACAGTCATGTCACAAATACAATTATGGATGCAGTCATGTTACAGATATAGTTACGGATGCAGACATGATACAGATATAGTTACAAATGTAGACGTGATACCCCCATCCATTATACACCATCTCCGTCCAACCCAACACACCATATAGTGTCGGTATGACATGTTGTAGTGTTTACAGTGTCACTACAGTTCAGTGGTAACCTTGCAATGTTTACAGTGTCAGTGCCAGTTCAATTATAATATTGCAGTGTTTACAGTGTCACTACCAGTTCAGTGGTAACCTTGCAGTGTTTACAGTGTCACTGCCAACTCAGTAAATATTCTCAAGTGGTTTAACCATCAAATTAGTTCGGTTCAGTTACTTCCTTCACTTCACAGTCCTAACCCATGCAGATGCCGAGAACATATGACAAATATGTATAATCTACCAATAGATGTGATCATACAATCCCAGTATAACAGTGTGCTGAGATTATTCGTAATCATTTTGTACAATTATCCACATACCACATATCCTTAATCAAAATAGTAACACAGAAGCGTACCTGTATGCTTAACAAAACACGAGTCGTACCTGAACGAAATGCACACTATAACTCATCCAAACAAAGCCACATTACACGTTATCAATTTGGTATTAAGTTTCTTATATCAGTGTAACCTTCGTACATATAGCACATTGTAAACTAATAGATCACAAATATCGAGTTTATATCTTACTACAGACCATGTGTTTCAAAACTGTGTACCCACACCCATGTGTCAGCCCATGTTACCCAAAACAAAATACACACACCCTGACATACGGCCATGTGTCATCCCATGTGCCTCAGAACAGTATACACACACCTTGATCCACGTCCGTGTGCCTCCAAATAGTATAGACACACATCCTAGACACACCCCGTGTGCCAGCTCGTGTGCCTCCAAACAGTATAGACACACAACCTGGACACACCCTCGTGTGCCAGCCCATGTGCCTCCAAATAGTATATACACACACCCCCCTGTGCCAGCCCGTATGCCTTCGAAAAACACCATTCTGACGCTGGAAACATAGAAAAACGCAAGCAATTCAAAGGGGTTTTGATACCCACCTATTATGCGACGATGTAGAAGCAACCACTTGTGATTTCCAAGCCTAAATGACAATCAATTGTTCAATCAAATCTCTTAACTGAATTAATTGGTAAACTAACATCAAACCAAACTATGTCAAAAACTTCGACGCAAAATCTTCAAACCAAAACTTACAGACAATCAAATTGAACTTAGAAGAAGAGGTCTGAGCTCGTACAGAATTACTTTAACGTAAGATGGAGAAAAGGAAAGCCATTAAAAAGAAGAGAATAAAAATCGTGAACGAAATGGAGAAAAATAAATGAAAAAGAAGAAATGTTCTTCTTTTCTTTCCTTTTTGAAAAAACCGTAGAGGTTACGAACTATTTAAAATTCAAATCAGTTTTATAAAATAGTACAAAAATATATTTCCTTAACACATACGCAGAGGTTCAAACACGAAACCGGAGAATAGATAAATGCGTAACCATTGAACCACTAGGCTCATCGTTAATATCAGTACATGATCAGAGGTGGATGTTTAATAAATGGATGAAAACAAAACAAAATTTCAGGAAGTAGGATTCAAACCCAGAACCTCACACACTTAACCAAAGCATTTAACCACTGGACCAAATCAAATCACTTGTCAAAATTTCTCAAAATATAGCTCAAATTTGAGAGATAACCACTCATGGTTCTAGTAACTCGATTTCTTCTAATTCGATTTTTAAGATGTTACAGGCTTGTTCAAAAGACCCATAATCACTCTAAAAAATAATAGTGTGCATAAATTTAGTAGTTCATTTGACAAACACTGCCATATTCACATATCACTCACTTAAATATTTCACATGATTTTTCAAAACCTCATATACAAGCATTATATGTAATAGGATATAGTTCAAGTAGAATTACTTACTCTCAAACTTAGATTAGGTGTTCAGACAAACCTAAGCCCCCATTCAACCTTAGGATTCGTGCCTAAGAGCTACAATTCCAACCACTCACCTATCGACGCCTTTTGCACAATGTCTCAAACGATATTTTCTTTCCCTTTCGTCTTGGTCGTAGATGCTCCCATCGAGTCCGGCACTTTGCAAACACATTAAATACAAAGTAAAATAAGTATTAACAGCCTTAAAATAAAACAAACAATAGAAAAGTCACCTCTCTAAGCTCACTTTTCTCATTCCGAAAATCAACTCGTTTTGTCGAAATATGTTGTTTCCACACTCGATTTTTGTTCCTAAACCTTAATTATGTTTCTAAACATTCTATTTAACCTATTATTACAAATATAAACCTGTAGTTTTACCTAATCTCACGAATTTAAAATTTCTAGAAAATCAAGCTTGTATGAACACAAAAAAGGGGGAAACTTGAAATTCTTTAAAATTGATTATTGATATATTAAATTGAGTTCAAATACCTTCTATCTAGTTTAAAATAGGTTAAAAATCAATTAAAAACAGTAGGCGTACTCATTTTTTTGAAGAAAACAATAAGTTTTGGATCTAAATCAAAGATGAACGTGGGAAGGTCTTTAACGAATTTGATAGAGAAATCATAGTTTTTCTTTGAAATTGGAGTTTATTTTCGAGTTAGGTTAATAGAATCGGAAGGATGAGTTGATTTTTAGAGAATTTATAAGATTTGGATTTGGAAAGTTTTTGAAAGTGAAGCTAAAATGAGAGGGAAGGGGACGGTTGGGTGTTTAAATAGCCAACCACATTTTAAAAATTGGGCTATTGCCTATTTATTCCCTTTTCCAAATCAATCCTAATTCAATTTAAAACCCATTATTTTCATATTCGACCTCGTATTTAAATTCTATTTAAAATTAATTAATAACCAAACGATAAATTTTAATTTCCCTACTTAATATATATATATATATATTAAATATCCAGATTATTATTTGAATATTATAATTAATTATCTATGACCCTAACTTCGTTTTTCTACTCAAATTATCAGCTTGATAACTCAGTTCCCTAACCTGATTTTGGAAGGTTACATTTATAGAAATACTAATATTATACAAATATATAATTTGAATCGAACTCAACTATATATATACTTAAAATAAATAAATAACCAAAATGCAAAGTGATTACCGATTGCAATTATTGCTTAAACCAAAATCTACTCTTCCTAAGATTCGAAACATTGATTTCAAAAGGTATAAAATAGATAATCAAAATTAAAAAGAAATACTTTTTAATAGTTGAACACATATTATTACAATTGAAGGATAATAAAAACTTACTTTCATGAAATCAAGAATAAACGGATTCTTGGGTTTCAAATTTCTGAATTAGAAAAACAAAACCTTAATCTAAGGATAATAAGTAAAGATATTACCTCAATTTGAAGAAAACAATAAGTTTTGGAGCTAATTCCAATATATATAAATTTGCCCTTAATTATTCGACATGACGAGGCTCGAATACCGCTTGAAAGAATCGAAAAGCTTGATATAAAATTTAATAAATTAGGATCTGTCATTTCAAAATATCAAGAAAAAACCAAGTCAAAAACTAGATGTGGAAGCATACCTGAATCCATTGCTGGAGATTGCCCAGAAAGTTTTAATCTTCCAAGAAAATATTTTTTCTCTTTATATATGACTCTGATGGGGATGGAAAAGAAATACGAGATACATATCTTGTAACATCCGCGTGCTTGAATCGGATTTGGAATAATGATAAAATAAAATTGAGAATTAGAAATGTTTAGTTGAAGTGATGAAGGTTAGAAAATTTTAAGGATTAATTAGTAATTGTGAGAAAGGAGGAAGGACTAAATAGCAATTTATCCAAATTGAATTACAAGTCATCATGGGAATTAGATTGATTAAGGAGGGGCAAAAGAGTAATTTGGTGGAAGATATTTTTGGAGGCAATGTTTTGGGCCAAAGTGTAAAGTTGGAAGGCCCAAGGACTAAAAGTGCAATTTTACCATTATTAAATAAAGATATTTTTATAAAGAGAAATTGATAGAAAAATCTAGAGAAATGGAGAAAAGAAATGATGAAAAGGCTATAAAAGCCATCAGCCATGGTACTTCACGTTGGCCACCATTTTCTACCATTTCAACTTTTGCTTTTCTTACAAATTAGTCCTTTTTCACCAAATATAAACCAATTAAGCTAGTTTCTTCCAAATTTCTTCAAGATTAGTGAATAAAATTAATAGAGAAGTGTGGTAGCTATCCAATTGTTAAAAGAAATGCATCCATAATTGTCTTGGAGGAGAAAGAAAATGAGAATTAGTGTTGAATACAAGTGATTAAGGTAAGAAAGCTAAACTCCTCTTTAAATATATGTTAGTTTTTGGTTTAGAAACATAGATTATGATATGTTAGAATGATTTTAATGAGAATATATGTGTTTTGTATGGAATTGAAGAGAAAGAAAAGAAGGAGAAGGACCAAATTGAAGGAAAAGGAAAGGAGAAAGCCATGGAGTGAGAAGAGATTATCTACAAGAATTGTAAGTATTACAAGTATTAAAAGACTTAGTAATAATTAAGTTAAAGTGTTTATAATTTTAATATATATGATTAATAATGATGAAAATCAGATGTTTAATTATAAGTATGATATTTATGTGTGATTGAATGAAATTTAGTGTAAAGAAGCATGAGAAAGGAATTAATCTCATTAAAATAGTTTGGACAGAACAGAGGACTAACTTCAAAAATTCACCAAAAAATTGTATAAAAAGATTTAAGAGTTGAATTATATATTTAATTAAAGCTTATTGAATGTAGTTTCATATGGAAGAAACAGTGAAAGAAAAGGAATTTTATATTCTGAGATATACTAGTTTTAGTGTAACAAGGTCAGAGCAGATACGAGTTCCCCTGTTCTGACTTTGAAAAATCATAGAAAAATGTATAAAAATTATTAGAGATTGAAATTTATATGGTTTAATCCTTAATGAGTCTAATTTCAAAAGAAACAGACTATAACATTATTGGATATCTGTACTAAAAGATAAAAAAAATTAAGTAAAGAAAGGTCGAAACTGCTAGGCAGCAGAGAAGGGCTAAATTGAAATAATTTACTGTACAAAATGGATAAAGTAAAAATTCTGAAATTTTTATGGTGAAAAGATATTTGAGTCTAGTTTCAAGAAAATTAAGCGGATATTAATTTCGAATTCTCTAGTTCAAGATATAAATAATTTAGTGGCTGTGACGCAAGTGGACAGTTTTGAAAATTAATGTGAAAATAAGAGTAAAAGGTATGTGATGATGAATATGTGAGAAAAAAATGTATATATGAAATATTATGTGTTTAATTATAAATATTGATTATATGATAAAATGATGATATTGTGAAAGTCATTGAGGAAATAAATGTGAGAAATACGTGACTATGTATATGTGATGAAAAAATGTATATATGATGTATGAGTTGTGAATGATTTGTGATCAAAATTGAAAGTGAAAGTGAAAGTGAAAGTGAAAGTGAAGTTGAAATTAAAAGTGATATGAATTGTAAATTGAAAATCCCTATTAACTAGTCGGGCTGAGTCGGATATAGTTGGCATGCCATAGGATTGGAAGAGTTCAGGGATACTTCGACCTCGAGTCGATGAGACACTGGGTGTCATTATTTTACTTCGGATAGATTCGATGAGGTACTGGGTACCACTTTACTTCGGCTAGGCCGATGAGACACTGGGTGTCACTTTATTGCTTCGAACTATCCGATGAGGCACTGGGTGCCATTCTGGTGTGTTTGGTTGGATCCGTGTATCCGCCAAGGTCCGAGTCTTGTTAATAGGGTAAATAATGTGAAAAAGAAAGCATGTGCAAATTATGACATCGAAGTAAGCGAAATGATAATCGCATGAAAAGTAAATATAATATATGTATAAGA
Organism: Gossypioides kirkii; assembly: GCA_005610355.1. Lineage (NCBI taxonomy): Eukaryota > Viridiplantae > Streptophyta > Magnoliopsida > Malvales > Malvaceae > Gossypioides > Gossypioides kirkii. Next base: position 37,518,715 of record CP032247.1, on the reverse strand, counting down.
AATCAAAGAATGATAAAACTAAGTAAGCTAAGAGATTGAAATGACTAAAATGTAAAATGAGGAAGAACATGTGAATTCATAACACTAATGTAAGTTAAATGTTATATACATAAAGCTATGTATTTTACATGAATAAATAATTATATGAATTAAGTTTGAAATGAGTGATTAAAAGATGAATGATTAATGACACTTGTAGTACTTACTAAGCCTTTACCGGCTTAACGCGTTTGTTTCAACGCGTAGGTATAAGACCACTGAGAAGCTAAAGTTGGATTAGGTGCCTCTCATCAAATCACATCAACATTGGAAGATTGCAAGACAAGGTGTATTTATTTTGTGTGAAGTGGCATGTACAAATGGTACTTATATGTCTTCAATGAATGGGTTATAAATGTTATTTTGATGATACTTGATTATTTTATGATATTTTGAGTAAAATGATTCAATTACACATTATTTGAAAGAAAATTTTTCATTACTCGACTTTCTGTACCGTACTGTAATGTAATGCTTCTATATTGGGTTTATACGTATAAACCGAGTGTAGGGGTGTTACATATCTATTTCTTGGGGACCACAACGTCTTTTTAAATAATTGATTACTAAATTAGTTATGGGTATTTATAATTTGGCCCCTCATCAAATTATAAATACAACTTATGGTATCTACACATTATTTTCATGATATTTTATACCTATGACATTTATAATATAATTGGTCACTTAATTTTGTATAACACTTTATAATAACATTATACATTGTACATAATTGAGGATTTTAATCCAACTTTCTATTCATAAGAACTACGCAAATATATCACTCCATCGTTTTTGTTAATTATTTATATAATACGCTTATAACCATGAAAATATAAAAAAAATTACTATTGACATTGTTTTAAAGTATCTATCAAATATATTCAAATTATAAAAAATGCATAAAGCAAAACTATAAAAGGTATTGGTGAAAAATATTGAACTAACACGACCTAGCACGTATTGGTGAAGCTTATTGAACTAGGTAGGTCGTGTAAGCTTGTCTTGAAAGTGCTAATAAAGCCAATCGAGTTAGCACTTAAAATTTATTATTCAACTTTAGACCCAAACTGAGTAATCATATAAGAGGGATAGTTTGATAGTTAAATATATCTAATCATAATGTAAAAAACAAGCTAATATATATATATATATATATACATAACTAAATGAGTAAACATAAAACATTGTTTCTAAAACTCCATGGTTCCTCTTTTGTTAAATTGATGTTTAACTCCTTAGTCAACTTTTTCAAATGTTGTAAGGTTTCCACTGTCGGTACTATACCATCTTGATCCCCACTATAATATTATAATCATATTAAAAAAATAAAAAATAGAAAAAACAATCAGTCAAATGGCATGAGAATTTCTTTTCAAAATCGTTCACTTTGATTCTTCATCCATATTTAACTTATTTCAAGAAAGTATTGGAAAAAAGTATGGCATACAAATACAATACCAACCTGAATATTGTAATGGGAACGGATTGTTGAAGAAGGTTTTAAAGTGCAGGAAGCATGTCAAGGTCCTTATCAGCTTCGTTGTATTTAAAATTATCTCTAAATAAATAAGAGTGACATGTAACGGAAATTTTAAGGTTAACAATTTTTACACAACATTCGCCACTATAGACAAGTAATTTATTTATTTATCTTAAGAAAGAGGTAACACTATAGAGAAAAAAATTCACCGTGAGTCTTAAAACTTGAATTTAAAATAATTTCTAAAACGTAATTATTTGAACATATCGGAAAAAAAGTTCATTTTGTTTCAAAATTTAGGGGAAAACTTACGTGAAACAACCCTTCCACGTATATGACAAGTTGGTTCTATTCCTGTGGAAAGCTGTTTGAACTTCCGGTAGATTAAAGTAAAATTCCACCCTTAATGGAATGCACATGTCTACTTCTATGCTAACTATAGGAACCTGGACCAAAAAAATTAAAGTTTTACACTTTCGACATAACCAATAAAAGAAAAATAACACAAAATTAATTTTATGCAGTAATTTTATGCAGTTGATTAGTTAATTCAATTCTATAGGAACTTAAGTTACATGTAGTTTCAAGTTGAAGTAAAGTAAGAGGAATGTAAAGAACTAAATGAAAACTTGTTTTCCAAACTTCAAATCTCCCTCATTTTCAGCATAAGGAGGGCGAAAGACATCAAATAGCTTCTGTGAGGAGTAATTATGAGCATTGGTCTTGAAAGTAGCCAAAGTGGCCTCGTAGGCAAGGTTATCGCATTTTGCGCTCCAAGGGGTTTTTATGTTGGAAAAGTAATTATTTTCATCAATGGCATTGCATTCTTTTTTGATTTCGTTATACAATGAGTTGTTTATCATCTCCCAAGAGAAAAAGAAATCAATTCTTGCAATTTCATCTAGCTTTTTACGAAGCATTGGGTTTCCCAACTGTTCAAAATAGTTACAATTAAAAAAAATAAAATCAAGTTCACAAGAAAATCTGTAAATTAACATTGAACTAAATCTAAGCATGTTTTACTGGAGAATTGAGCTGCAACACATGTTATTTTTATGTTAGTATCGATTCTTAATTTAAATAATTTTTTTTTTGTGATATAAGTAATGAACAATAATCCAAGTCATAATAATTTGATCCAAAACGTAGAAGTCGGTATCCTAACCCAATCGAATAAATCAAAGCCATCTCGAATTAGACAAGTTAATCAACCATGAACATTTCAAACTAATCCTTCTATGAAAATATATACTAAAGTGGCAATTAAATTTGATTAATTAGATGCAATTTTACTTACAACCAATCCTTTGAGGTTAAATTTGGACTGCTTGGATTGCTTGTTGTCGTCGAGCAAAGCACTAGCAAGATTTGGTATGAAGTGTCCTAAAAATAAAGATACACAAATTTAATTAAAGTAATGAACATGTTATTTTGTTTGCATTGTTGCATAAAGACTTATCAATAACTGGTATTAAGTCGACATCATTTTATTGTTATATTTCTATTGAATAATTGATAACATATTCAATTCAAGAAGTATGTTATAATAAAATAATTTATGAAATCATCTGTATTTTTTGAATTATTTTTAAAAAAAATTTAATTTAATAAGAAATTTGATTAAGTATGTGAGTTTGAATCTAAAAAAATAATGTTGCAAGCTTGATATGTAAATGATAAAGTACAATATATTTTAGAGAAAAATTAGCTAGAGATCATATTATGTTTTTTTTTTAGTAAGTATATTTTGATGTATTAAAAATATGTTGATATACAACCAAATGAGCGAAAGAAAAAAAAAAGAAATTGCTTACCTGCAAAACTTGATCCAGCTATATATAGATCTTTGGACTTAAAGACTGGATATTTTCCATACCATTTTTGCATGAATGTAAGTAATATTTTATCTATACGAAACAAACAATTGAGAAATATCAATATATATAATACCCAAACAATTTTATTTAATAATGAAGAATATATATTATGATCTTACTAGTGCTATCATCTCCGTTATTATAATCACTACTTCAGTTTGAATATGACCATCCAGATCCAATTGGGGAGTCGATGAACAATAGATTTGACACTGAAACATATATTAGACAGAATTTTATATAGATACGGAAATAGAAAAAAAAAACAATGTAAGAAACACAATGCAATTCATTCAAACACGATGAAAACTAGACGCACAGTAACATTTCATTGTTTTAATGCATTTCATATTTTTTGATAAAATTATATGGATATGAAAGAAATAACTATGAAGCATGATATCCATATACACAAAAAATAATATATCAAAAAAGATCATAGGAAATTAGACAACCTTTGTTCCAAGAAAAGGAATCTGTTTGGAGACCTCGAGCATCTTTCGTAACAATGAAAGGACCAACACTTCCAAAGGCATCTCCAACTGAAGAACACCCTGGTCCTGAATAGTATTACACAAAATATTTTATTATATGTGAGTAATCAAACAAACTTGTTGGCCAGGCTTAAGTAAAGCTAGAAAAATAGAGTAATCGTTTGATCTAACGTAATGGCTAGTCTAATCCGACCAGTATTTAGTATATGTTTAAACGTATGGCTTTTTAGACAAGTTAAAAAATCATAGTCAGATCAAGGGTATAAATTTATTGTTAGGGGTGGACATAAACCTAAAACCTTTGCATGGAAATGACCTAAATTGAATCATTACATTTTAACGAGTGAAAAAAGTGATATTGTTTCCATTTGAAGGGATAAAGGGGACTAAATTTATTTATAAATTTGTGGGAGAGGCTAAAAATAAAATTGTAACATTCAACCGATGGAGCCGAAGCCCTAGATTCCCCTTGGCTTTCACTTGCTCATAGTGAACTTTATTTAACTTATTCATATAGGATACCTACTAGGAAATCGACATAATTTCAAAAATTACAATAAAAGGAATTTAAAGAACTTAACCTCCAGTTAACCAAATAGTGAGGGGTTGAGTCATGGGAACTTTCACAACTTCAACAAAAAAGTAAAACAGACTTCGACCAGCAACATTTTCATCCACTTCAATATATCCAACAGATTGCCTGAAATTAACATCTGGTTGTCCTGGCAATTTGTTTATCAAATCGTTCATTGGGAATGCATTGGAATCAATTCCAAGTAGTAGAAAAATAAAAATAATAAAGATTACTCCTCAAAATTCCATTTGAAATTATTCTAATATCAAAGAAATAAGGGTAACTAATGTTGATTGAATTCTTTACTTTCTAATGCTTAAAATTAATGGAGATAGCTACATTATATATAGTGTTTGCCTTTTTAAAACTAAATATATTGTTTTAATAGCTAACATTTTGACACCGTGAAATATAGATTTCAAGTTGTCATTCTTTTAGGCACTATTTTGTTTTGTTAGTTTTCCCAATAAATTTTTTTATGCTGAGTAACCTTTATGAGTTATAGGTTTACTTGATATAAATATATTATAGGATATAACACTCATTAATTATGAAATACTTTTAAAAAAATAGTAATTTCATTCACAATCATGATTCCATGTAATTAAATGATAAGTGCTAAAACTAACAAGTTTTAGCTTCATTCGTAATGAATTTTGCGTGATTATTGGATGTTAATGGTGAATCTTATGCATCTAATCCTTTAAATTCTTGTTGTTAAACTTAGAAGAGCATTTGGGAGCAAAAGGAGAGAAAAACTAGCGAAAATCAAAAAATCGAAGCAAGTTGCACGAGCCACATAGGTTGACCCTTCCACACGGGCTTGTGGTCGACCACGTCAATTTTTCGAATTTGCATACTAAACTGTGGGAAATCACATTTTTTTTGTTTTTATGGGCATTCTAAGACGTATATCTAACAAAAATAAGAAGATTGGAGGGAGCCCTCATAGAATATTAAAAAAAACAACTCAAAAAACACCGTTCAAGCCAATTCTGATGCAGATTTCCATCAAGATTGAAGATTCTTATGAGATTATCTTGAGTTTCTTTTTTTCTTTTGGTTATACTATGTTTTGGATATTATTATTTGAAAACATGAACTAATTTTCTAAATATTTAAGAAAAATGAACTCGATGATAATTTTTTTTTTTGATTTTTGTTTTACGCAATAAATACTTAATTTCTTTTTCCCATTTATGTGTTCTTAATTCTTGCGTTAATATTTCTAAATTATTGATCCATATTTGAGGTGCTTCAATGATAAGATGAATAAACCTTGTTTAAAAGTAGATGTTGCATAATTGAATGGAAATGTATACAATTCTAAAAATAGAACGACATAAATTTACTGAATTAAAATCAAATCGGGTAAAAATTTTTAGTAATGACAATGCATGTGTATATTAATAGAAAATGGTAGTTGTTGAAGGCCCAATTTGTCCAGGCCTGAAACCCAAACTCAAAATAAAACAAAATAAACATTTTAAATTAAAATTTATTTTAGTTTAAATGTTCATTTACATTCAAATTAAAAAAGCCCACAATTACAAAATAAGTCCAATACCCATACAAACTCAATTAGTCCAATGCACTAAAAAATTTGAAACCCTAAAATGTTTAGGGTCTTCAGCACCGCTCAGCTCCTCTCCACGTCAACAGCACCCCCCTTCATCTGCCACCACGCCTTTGACATAACCTCGCCAATGGTCGTTTTTCTGCTACCACCGTCGATCTGCACCAAGGAGAAGCAAACAGAGACAAAAGACAAAAAAACAAATGGAAAGCAAATAAAATGTAATCATTATAATCCCGACTATTAAAGGCCCGATTATTTTCTCTGCAAAAGAGTGACACACCTGCAATTTGTACCAAAAAAATACATAGTTTATAAAAATCAGATTCGAGATATCAAGAATTCAACAGTTTGCTTGGTTTAGGTATAGTACTACTTTCATTTGCATATACAAATATATATATATATTTATACGTGTACCTATACATATATCTTATTTTACTTTTATTTTTTTGTTTTCGAAAATTAGTACATAAATTAATTTTTTACCTCCTTCTATTTTATTTCATTTTTTTATTTATATATTTCGAAACAAAAGTAATAAAAACGAATTAAATAAAGGTAAAAAAGAAGAAAACAACAAGATCTAAAAGAAAAGAAATACCAAAATTTCTTCAAATTTGTCTCCTTTTTCCCGAAGAATAGGAAAGATCTGATCTAGATCTAAGTTCATTTTTTATAAAAAAAAAAGGGAAAATAACCCCAAAAGAAGACGAAGCAGATTCAATTTTTTTAAAAAAAAGGATTTTAAATTTGTTGTGTTTTTTTTTAAAGATCCAGGCTAGATCTGATTAGATCTAAGACTGGATCCATGTTTTAAAAAACGAAAAAAATTTGAAAAAGAGTTTATTTTTCCATACCTGACGCCATATACGGCGGTTCACGGCACCAGAGGTCGGAGGAGAGCGACGGAGCATGGCGGGCGAGGGAGCAACAAACGGCCGGACATGGAGAAGGCTGGAAAAAATTCCAAAGAAAAATGAAAAGCAAAACAGATTTTTGGAATGAAATGTGAGAAAATGGGTTTTTTGGAATTTTTTTTTGGTTTAAATATTGCTACAGAACAACAACGTTTGTGTAATTTTGATAATAGGATATTTATCCCTTTGATCCCTCCCCTTTTTTATGTTTGCAATTACTTTCTTTCTTATTTTTAATTAAATTCATTTTAAATCCTCCCCTCAAGGTTTGTTTGGTTTATGGTTGAGTCCCTTGCGAGTGGATTGCCCTGAATCTGACATGTGTAAAATCCAAGAATAATTGCTCAGGAGGTCTTTATATTTTTTGAAATTTTGAATCTAACCCCTTCGTTTTTCTTCCTTTTTAATATTTTATGATTTAGAGCTTTGTTTTAGTTCTAATTTACTCCTTTTTACCTTTTATTTATTTGAAATTGGCCTTTTTCTTCATTATTTTTTTAAATTTAATCTTTTATTTAAGATTGCTACATATTTGATATTTTAAATAAATTCCTATTTCGATTTTACATTCAAGTTTGTTTTAAGGTTTTTATTCTAAAACCTTCAAATATTTTATAATTTCATTACTCTTTTTGTCTCTTTCAACATAAATCAGTCTTCATATTTATTTGATAAAGTTGTTTTCATCTGTTTTATGTGATAAATGCATTATCATTTTATTTCATCATGTGTTCATCGTTATACTTGTATTATGCCATATTTTATCATCACATGTGCATGTTGCCTTATTTCATTCATCCCTTCTTAAAAAAATATGTAAATATTTATGTTTTGAAGATTTTTAAAATAAAAGTCATATTCATTATTTCGAGATTTGAAAAATCGAGCCTTAATTCACTAGATACTATTTTTTTTCAAATCGAAATAATCGAATATCATTTTCAATTTTTCAAAAATAATGAAACATTAAGTTTTAAAGCAAATAGGAATGCTCGTGATTTTGGAAACATGAGGTATTGTGTCCTAACTTACTGGACATAGTTTCCTTTCTCGATTTTCAAAATAACGAGTCTTCCAAGCAAAGTTCGATTTTTAGAGCTAATATTCAAACTAGATAATCATGCATTTGAGGATTATATTTTAATTTCTCCTCGTGTTTTGAAATTTTCAACAATTAAAACCCTTTTAAAATCGATTTGGTATCAATCTTGGGCATGTGAAGGTGCTAATCCTTCCTCACACGTAATCGACTCCCGAACTCATTTTTTGAATTTTGAAGACCTATTTTTTTTTTACAAAATAAAAATGTTTTAAGGTGCTCCAATCACACCAAATAAAATGATTGGTGGCGACTCCCATTTTCGATTTAAAAATTAAAAGTCAGGACGCGTTTCAAAAACGTTTCGACAGCTTGATGACTTCACTGGGAAAAAATAGAGAGTCAAGCTGAAAGTCAATTATTTTTGGGTCCTTTTTGTTAAAAATTTCAAAACTCGGTTTAAATTGATATATGATCCTTTGCATTTTCTGTGAGATATTATGATGATCATTTGCATTTTCTATGAAATACCATGATAATATTGTTGCTAGTATAAGTTCGCATTGATTTGCATATGTTACTACGCCTCTTAAGTAAAAGTGGGAAGCTACTTCTTCGTGAGGTTTTCACCTCCGTGCAGGATAGTGAGTCGCTTTCGGGATTACATCCATACCTATGTTTTCGTGAAGTTTGCACTTCCGTGCAAATATACGGGAATTGTGTCCCCCTAAACCGATCTCATCCGTATGAGCTTGTAATGGGTGAGGATTGAGGAATCTGCTGGTTTAGGTACCCCTACTCTAGAACCTAAACCGCATATAATGAGCCTTAAGTGCCTGCCTTAGGATAGAATTACACCTAACTGTTAGTAGTCTCCCAAGCTTAGGTTCTTTGCTTTATATTCTTATTTTGTTATCATACTGACTTGTGTTTTCTTTTGCTTTTTAATTGTTGCTCGCATTACATTCTCATTCAAGGAAAGGTGTGAATTTAAGCTCAACTACTAAATAGAAAATTGGTCATAAGAAAACGAGTTTCTTGATAAGGTAGTCACACGCATATGATCAAAAGAAAGACGAAAGTTGATGATTTGCCAAACGAGTAAGACGGAAATGAAGACCACACAACGAACCAAACTTTGATCCAAATACGAGAAGTGACCGATCACTTAATCATTCAAAGCTGACATTTTAGACCAAAAATCAAAGACGAACTAAGGCGAAATTGGATGATGTTCTACGAAGATTAAAAGCTTTCGAACACTAAGGCATGATCATATGCGTATCTGTCTTATGTAAAGGAATTTGTTTTCTAGTCAAGTTTTCTAATAGAATTGAGCTATGAGTCAATACTTTTATTATGCATACATGCATTCATAAGCTGCACATTTTATTGCATTTAATTTCATGAGAGCCTACCTTACGTGAAACTATGCCAAACCTTTAATGGTTACTCGAATAAGGAAAAAGACACGGTTATATTTTTGCATTTAATTGCAATATATTTTGAATCTGTTAGCATTGCATTTTCATCAAAAAGGTGTTGATTCATGTTCTGTTGCCAAATAGAGAATTGGTCATAAGAAAACGGATTCCTTGATACGATAGAAGTCAACGTGGCCGTGCGTATGTGATCAAAGAAAAACAACAATGAAAGGTAATGGCCTGTCAAAGGGGCACATATCAGAGTTTTGGGATTACACCCAAATAAATGAAATCCATATCAGTTTGCAAGATCTAAAAGAAGTATGTTCTAATTCGAATATGTTGATTTGCCTTACTTAAAGCTTAGTTGCCTCACTTTCAGAAACATGAATACGCTACGTCGCCCGAGGATTCAAAATCATAAGGCCTAATCGAGACGAGCGAGCATTGGGTTGTAGTACTAATAGAAGAGAAAAAGAATAATAAGTGCATTACTTTGAAAAACCTGCAAGACATAGTACACTCAGATGCAAGAAAGAATGTTGACATCTTCGTATAAATTAGTCGTCTTTCCTAAAGTTTTGAGGCACGTAGAGGGCGCAGTTGCGGATTTGTTTGACCGATTTGACAAAAGAGTCACTCATCTTCTAGCAATCTTAGTCATTAAGCACCTATCGAGGAACGAACAAAAAAAGGTGTATTGGTGCACAACTTTAGCTAGCATGGTTCCGTGGTTTTTTTTTGGAAAGTCGAAAAAGTCTCTTATCGAGTATTCTTTGAGGACTACTCTCTGTCGAAGGAATTTATGGCTATCCAAAGACAAGATGATATCGCCAAAGGAAATTAGAAATAAACGAGATTTGACTCCAATATTCTTAGGGGCTAGTCTGAGATAGGGACCATGTCACAAGCAAAGATTCGACCAAGTGGGAAAAGTGACTAACCACTTCTAGACTTTAGCTATTCAAAGACCGACTCTTTGAACTTGAAATCAGAGTTAAACCGGAGCAAAAAAAATTAGCTTGGAAGATTAAGATTTTGAGCATTATTAAGGCACGACCATACATGTATCTGCCTTATGTACAGAAATTTGTTTTCTAGTAAAGTTGTTCTAAGGGAATTGAACTAAGAATCAACACCTTTTTGCATACATTTTATTATTCGTTTGCATTGCACTTCATGCATTAAATTTTAATAAAATCTCATATATCTGAAACATTCATGTAAAGAGAAAGTCACCAACCCTAAATGAAAATCAAGATAATTTAGGAATGTTTTAAAAAAAATTCATACTGAGAGTGGAACCCATCAAGAGTTCATCCCTAAGCCCATGGAAGTGTTTTGTACAACTAGACTGTGGAAGAGTTTCCTGTAGTTTTTAGGACTTTTTCCAGGAAAATATTCAGAATACACTGATCACTCTAAGCCCGAGAGTAATAGGGATCCTTTTATATAGGGCACATGACCACTATCTTTTATTTCGATGAAAATGATGCATTTTTTGTGTTCCACTTGACAAACATCTTACTTTTTCTTTTTCAATCGTACTCATACAATACGGTTAATCTTTCTTAAATTCATTTATTCTTTGAGTTTCTCTTACCCATATGTTGGATCCTTTGATATCAAGGACATGAGCAACACTGCGGTTGACTTAGATCCTTTTGAGAAGGACATGTGTCTAAAAAAACTTCAAGACTTTGAAAATGATCAAGAATGTAACTTGTCTCTTGATCTGCTACAGATGGTTGAATAAGACACGAAACGAGTATCGCCTTGAAGGGTTGTGATTTTAAGAAAGATTGGAAGCATGTGCAAAAGCAAGACGAGTTGCTTCGAGAATCCAAAGGTCTCTGCATAGTCCTATCAAAGCATGCTAGGTTTAAGGAACTGATGTCAATAGAAACTTCAAAAATTAAGGCTCGACATGTTATAATAAAGAAAATTAAAAAATAAAATCAAGAAAAAAAGATAAACGAAAAAGAGGGGTAAAACAATCCGCAAAGGGCATTTCAAAACCCAAAATACAAAAAAAAGAACGAAAGAAAGAAAGAAAGAAAAGTCAGGACAAAAACTTGCAAAGGGCATCTTGAAAATTTAGTATTCTCCTTCACATCGTGGCCTCTTTCTATGAGAAGCATGGACATCATCGAGCCAACTTAGCAAAAGAGTTTCTAATGAGCATCAATTCATCCTCATTGATTATTACTTCCTATGCTAATTGGTGGTTAAGCAGAAAAAGAGAGATTATATGTTGATATGGAATGTCAAAAAAAAAGATCATATCTAACGATGACTTGAATTTGAGCAACAGCATGATAACAAAAGTCTACAGCCAATTCAAGAACAAGTGTCATAACTTAGCTCTACATCGCCAAAAAGTGAATGGGGGCATTGGAGGTGACTAATAAGAACATCAAAAGGATTCATAGCAGAGACCTACAAAGATTGGCATGAGAAGCCATCATTTGCTCTCTACGCTTATTGAACATCAATCAAGACTTTGCTGGGGCAACACTTTTCCTGATGATTCACGGAGTAGAAACTTTCCTACCCATTGGAGTTGAGTTCCTTTCCCTTTAGAGTTTGTTCGAACTGATGAAGAAGAAAAGATCTAATCCAAATGCAGTCAGCTAAACATGATTCTTTCATCATGATCAGGTGACAAAAGATTACGACAAAGAAGGATCCGCTCTAGAGAATTTTGCGAGAGAGTTATGGTTTTGAAAAGGATCTTCCTTACAAAAGACTTCCAAGGAAAACTAATGTTGAATTAGGAAAGGCCCCATGAGGTGAAGAAAGCCTTTTCTTTGGAGAAGCTTTGATCGAAATAGACGGCAAAGACCTGCCAGACTTCGTAAACTCGGATTCGATGAAGAAAAGGAGAGGTCGAGGTGAAAACTCGTAAAATGCATCTCGAAACCTAAGGAGACTTGAGTTGAAAACTTGAAAGGGCGGCTCAATTTTGAATAAAAGAAAGAGGCATGAGGTGGTCTTTTCTATCAAAAGTAGCAAGGTGGAGAAACTTTACACCTTGAGGCATTGACGAAGTATTCCAAGTTTCATGGACACATGTTAAGCTCAGAATGGTCCTCATCAAGTTTGCTCAGTGAAGCTCATACTTTGGTATCTGGGGTACCTAACTCCATTATTTGTTCACCTTATGTTTGGCAACTTTTCACCAGAATGGGTCATTTTTAATATTTTTCATTCATGTGAGCTCTGCCTCCAAAAATTCAGTTTTACTCGCCTCGCGACCATGTTCGAGCATTTTTTCATAAGAAATAACGGTTAATGAACCAATTATCTTTTCATTCAGGTGAGCTTTGCCTTTAGTCAAATTCAATTTCATCCAGCTTATAACCTTGATTCAAGCATCTTTGCATTTGAAATAACGGTTAGTGGTCTACGATATAAGGAATAAAAGGATTTCTGCATATCATTCTGGAAAATTTCTAAATAGTACAAGGACCTGAAACAGGACCACTAGTTGGAAATAACACAAACTCGAGGGTTAGAAGGGTTTTCAAACAAATATTTCAAATTACGACTACCTCTTTAGGCTTCACAACAAAGATACACATGCACAAAATATGACATCACATTAGTGATAGGACTTAGACAAACAACAAACGATATTGGATAATGACTAAAAATAAAATCATTTCTCAAAGATGACATTTTTACACTCCTCATTCATACCCATCTATTTATGAGCATTTGATTCATTCCGATCATGACATCCTAATAATCTAGCCTACATAGGGCCCATTAAAGCATATTCTACATGTTTCATTACCACAAAATGACGAAATAAACCAAGGAAACATGAAGATTTGAAGGGAAAGCTTAAGGTCGCAACGACGAACCCGGTACCTTAAAAGATGTGATGGAAAGGATTGAGGCCGCAACGGCGAATCCGATACCATGAAGATGTGAAAGGAAAGGTTGAGGCCGACGAACTTGGTACCTTAGGAACATGACGAGAAAGATTGAAGCCTCAACGGTAAATCTTCTACCTCAAAATTACAGTAATGCAAATAAAAAATACAAAAGCAAGTCTTTATTTCTCTGAAGTTGTAGTAAGAGTAAAATGAAGCTTCGACATCAAATCCTATCTTCTTGAAGTTGCAGTAAAGTTGGATTAAAACTGCAACAGCAGATCTCAATTTCCCTGAAGTTATAGTGGAATGGAGTGAAGTTACATTATCATCCAATCTCTTACCTCGATCATGGAGCAGATTGCAACCACTCGATCTTTTACCCCGATCATAGGGCAGATTGCAGCCATCCAATCTCTTACCCCCGATCATGAGGCAGATTATAGTCATCCGAAGCAATAAAGTGGTCATCTTCTTGATGAGATGCAGAGAAGTGAACCAAATCCGTCTTATTCATGACATAAAGAGAAGTGGATTAAATCAAAGAAGCGATCATCTTCCTGATGAGATACAGAGAAGTAGACCAAATCATTGAAGCACAGCTCAATTTGAATTAAACTTCAAAACCCATCTTCCTGATAAGATACAGAGAAATGGGTCAAAAGAATAAAGAAGTCATCTTCCTGATGAGATACAAAGAAGTTGTCCAAAATCCGTCTTCCTTATGAGATACAGAGAAGTGGATTAAAAAAATGAGGCGGTCATATTCCTGATGAGATACTGAGAAGTAGATCAAATCGATGAAGTGAAGCTCAATGTGAGTGAAACTTCAAACCCCATCTTCCTAATGAGATACAAAGAAGTGAGTCAAAATAATAAAGAGGTAATATTCCTGATGAGATACAAAGAAGTTGTCCGAATCCATCTTCCTGATGAGATACTAAGAAGTGGATTAAAATAAAGAGGCAGTCATCTTCCTAATGAGATACTGAGAAGTAGACCAAATTAATGAAGCAAAGCCCAATGTGAGTAAAACTTCAAACCCCATCTTTCTGATGAGATATAGATAAGTGGGTCAAAACAATAAAGAGGTCATATTCCTGATGAGATATAGAGAAGTTGTCCAAAATCCGTCTTCTTGATGAGATACAGAGAAGTGGATTAAAACAATGAGGTGGTTATCTTCTTGATGAGATACTGAGAAGTAGACCAAATCGATGAAGTGAAGCTCAATGTGAGTGAGACTTCAAACCCTATCTTCTTGATGAGATACAAAAAAGTGGGTCAAAATAATAAAGAGGTCATCTTCCTGATGAGATACAAAGAAGTTGTCCAAATCCGTCTTCTTGATGAGATACAAAGAAGTGGATTAAAACAATGAGGCGGTCATCTTCCTGATGAGATACTGAGAAGTGGACCAAATCGATGAAGTGAAGCTCAATGTGAGTGAAACTTCAAACCTCATCTTCCTGATGAGATATAGAGAAGTGGGTCAAAGAAATAAAGAGGTCATCTTCCTAATGAGATATAGAGAAGTTGTACAAATCCATCTTCCTGATGAGATACTAAGAAGTGGATTAAAACAAAGAGGCGGTCATCTTCCTGATGAGATATTGAGAAGTAGACCAAATCGATGAAGCAAAGCTCAATGTGAGTGAAACTTCAAACCCCATCTTTTTGATGAGATATAGAGAAGTGGATCAAAACAATAAAGAGGTCATATTCTTGATAAGATACAGAGAAGTTGTCTAAAATTCATCTTCCTGATGAGATACAAAGAAGTGGATTAAAATAATGAGGTGGTCATCTTCCTGATGAGATACTAAGAAGTAGACCAAATCGATGAAGTGAAGCTCAATGTGAGTGAGACTTCAAACCCTATCTTCTTGATGAGATACAAAAAAGTGGGTCAAAACAATAAAGAGGTCATCTTCTTGATGATATACAGAGAAGTTATCCAAATCCATCTTCTTGATGAGATACAAAGAAGTGGGTTAAAACAATGAGGCGGTTATCTTCCTTATGAGATACTGAGAAGTGGACCAAATCGATGAAGTGAAGCTCAATGTGAGTGAAACTTCAAACCCCATCATCCTGATGAGATACAGAGAAGTGGGTCAAAGCAATAAAGAGGTCATCTTCCTAATGAGATACATAGAAGTTGTACAAATCCATCTTCCTGATGAGATACTGAGAAGTGGATTAAAACAAAAAGGCGGTCATCTTCCTGATAAGATACTGAGAAGTAGACCAAATCGATAAAGCAAAGCTTAATGTAAGTGAAACTTCAAACCCCATCTTCCTGTTGACATATAAAAAAGTGGGTCAAAACAATAAAGAGGTCACATTCCTGATGAGATACAAAGAAGTTGTCCAAAATCCGTCTTCTTGATGAGATACAGAGAAGTGGATTAAAATAATGAGGCAGTCATCTTCCTAATGAGATACTGAGAAGTAGACCAAATCGATGAAGTGAAGCTTAATGTGAGTGAGACTTCAAACCCCATCTTTCTGATGAGATACAGAGAAGTGGGTCAAAAAATAAAGAGGTCATGTTCCTAATGAGATACAGAGAAGTTGTCCAAATCCGTCTTCCTAATGAGATACAGAGAAGTGGATTAAAACAAAGAAGTGGTCATTTTCCTGATGAGATACTGAGGAGTAGACCAAATCGATGAAGTGAAGCTCAATGTGATTGAGACTTCAAACCCCATCTTTCTGATGAGATACAGGAAAGTGGGTCAAAACAATAAAGAGGTCATCTTTCTGATGAGATATAAAGAAGTTTTCCAAATCTGTCTTCCTGATGAGATACAGAGAAGTGGATTAAAATAATGAGACGGTCATCTTCCTGATGAGATACTGAGAAGTGGACCAAATCGATGAAGTGAAGCTCAATGTAAGTGAAACTTCAAACCCCATCATCCTGATGAGATACAGAGAAGTGGGTCAAAGTAATAAAAAAGTTATCTTCCTAATGAGATACAGAGTTGTACAAATCCATCTTCCTGATGAGATACTGAGAAGTGGATTAAAACAAAGAGGCCGTCATCTTCCTGATAAGATACTGAGAAGTAGATCAAATAAATAAAGTGAAACTAAATGTAAGTGAAACTTCAAACCCCATCTTCCTGATTAGATACAGAAAAAAGGGTCAAAACGACAAATCGATCATCTCCTTGATGAAATATAGAGAAGTGAACCAAGATATTAAGTTACGATGCCAAATCCTTGAAATTGCAGTAAAATGGAGAGGAGCTACAAATCAAAATTTATCTTTTTGATGTCGCCATGGGGTAAAATAAACTCACAACACTAAATCCTATCTTCCTAAGGATTTAGAGAAGCGGATACAGTGAAGTCAAAAAACCAATGAATCGAGAAAAGGTTTGCTCGAAGAAGAAACACCGAAGAAGCCAAATTCAATAGAATCAGATGAAATTAGTCCTCCTTTTTATTCTTTGCTTGTTCCTGTTACATAGCAATGAGCAATGAGGGGCAGTTGTTGAAGGCCTAATTTGTCCGGGCTTGAAACCCAAACTCAAAATAAAACAAAATGAACATTTTAAATTAAAATTTATTTTAGTTTAAATGTTCATTTACATTCAAATTAAAAAAGCCCATAATTACAAAATAAGCCTAATATCCATACAAACCTAATAAGCCTAATGCACTAAAAAATTTGAAATCCTAAAATGTTTAGGGTCTTTAGCGCTACTCAGCTCCTCTCCACGTCAACAGCACGCCCCTTCTTATGCCACCACGCCTCTGACATAACCTCACCAATGGTCGTTCTTCTGCTACCACCATCGATTTGCACCAAGGAGAAGCAAACAGAGACAAAAGACAAAAAAACAAATGGAAAGCAAATAAAATGTAATCATTGTAATCCCGACTATAAGAAGCCCGATTATTTTCTTTGTAAAAGAGTGACACACCTGCAATTTGTACCAGAAAATACACAGGTTATAAAAGTCAGATTCGAAATATCAAGAATTCAATAGTTTGCTCAGTTTAGGTATATTACTACTTTCATTTGCATATACAATATATATATATATATATTTATTTATACGTGTACGTATACATATATTTTATTTTACTTTTATTTTTTTGTTTTCGAAAATTAGTATAAAAATTAAGTTTTTACCTTCTTCTATTTTATTTCATTTTTTATTTATATATTTCGAAACAAAAGTAATAAAAACGAATTAAATAAAGGTAAAAAAGAAGAAAAGAAATACCAAAATTTCTTCAAATTTGTTTCCTTTTCCCCCAAGAATAGGAAAGATCTGATCTAGATCTAAGTTCATTTTTTATAAAAAAAAAAAAGGAAAATAACCCCAAAAGAAGACAAAGGAGATTCGATTTTTTTTAAAAAAAAGGGATTTTAAATTTGTTGTGTTTTTAAAAAAAAAATCCAGGCTAGATCTGATTAGATCTAAGCCTGGATCCATGTTTTAAAAAACGAAAAAATTGAAAAATTTATTTTTCCATATCTGACGCCATATACGGCGGTTCACGGCACCGGAGGTTAGAGGAGAGCGACGGAGCATGGCGGGCGAGGGAGTGACGAACGGCCGGACATGGAGATGGCTGGAAAATATTCCAGAGAAAAATGTAAAGCAAAACAGATTTTTGGAATGTAATGTGAGAAAATGGGTTTTTTTGGAATTTTTTTTGGTTTAAATAATGCTACAGAACAATGTTTTGTTGTGTAAATTTGATAATGGGATATTTTCCCTTTGATCCCTCCTCCCTTTTTTATGTTTGCAATTACTTTCTTTCTTATTTTTAAATTCATTTTAAATCCTCCCCTCAAGGTTTGTTTGGTTTATGGTTGAGTCCCTTGCGAGTGGATTGCCCTGAATCTGACATGTGTAAAATCCAAGAATAATTGCTCAGGAGGTCTTTATATTTTTTGAAATTTTGAATCTAACCCCTTCGTTTTTCTTCCTTTTTAATATTTTATGATTTAGAGCTTTGTTTTAGTTCTAATTTACTCCTTTTTACCTTTTATTTATTTGAAATTGGCCTTTTTCTTCATTATTTTTTTAAATTTAATCTTTTATTTAAGATTGCTACATATTTGATATTTTAAATAAATTCCTATTTCGATTTTACATTCAAGTTTGTTTTAAGGTTTTTATTCTAAAACCTTCAAATATTTTATAATTTCATTACTCTTTTTGTCTCTTTCAACATAAATCAGTCTTCATATTTATTTGATAAAGTTGTTTTCATCTGTTTTATGTGATAAATGCATTATCATTTTATTTCATCATGTGTTCATCGTTATACTTGTATTATGCCATATTTTATCATCACATGTGCATGTTGCCTTATTTCATTCATCCCTTCTTAAAAAAATATGTAAATATTTATGTTTTGAAGATTTTTAAAATAAAAGTCATATTCATTATTTCGAGATTTGAAAAATCGAGCCTTAATTCACTAGATACTATTTTTCTTCAAATCGAAATAATCGAATATCATTTTCATTTTTTCAAAAATAATGAAACATTAAGTTTTAAAGCAAATAGGAATGCTCGTGATTTTGAACTTCCGGTAGATTAAAGTAAAATTCCATCCTTAATGGAATGCACATGTCTACTTCTATGCTAACTATAGGAACCTGGACCAAAAAATAAAGTTTTACACTTTTGACATAACCAATAAAAGAAAAATAACACAAAATTAATTTTACGCAATTGATTAGTTAATTCAATTCTATAGGAACTTAAGTTACATGTAGTTTCGAGTTGAAGTAAAGTAAGAGGAATGTAAAGAAATAAATGAAAACTTGTTTTCCAAACTTCAAATCTCCCTCATTTTCAGCACAAGGAGGGCGAAAGACATCAAATAATTTCTGTGGGGAGTAATTATGAGCATTGGTCTTGAAAGCAGCCAAAGTGGCCTCGTAGGCAAGGTTATCGCATTTTGCACTCCAAGGGGTTTTTATGTTGGAAATGTAATTATGATTTTTTGAAATAATTCTGTCTTGATTTCGTACGCAAATGTATCAGTCCATCGTTTTTTATAATTATTCATATAATACGCTTATGACGAAGAAAATATAAAAAAAATTACTATTGACATTGTTTTAGAGTATGTATCTAATATATTCAAATTATATAAAATGCATATAGCAAAACTATAAAAGGTGTCTGGAAAGGTTCAAGCATTAATCAATTTATTTGCTCCAGCAAAACTTAACATTAGAAAACAAAATTTTGTTTCGAATGGATTAATAAAAATACTTGTTACGCATATTAGGCTTTGCTATTAAGAGCTCTCATTATTTGTTAATTTCATGTATGAAATTTGAAGAAAAACAATTGATGAATGATTTTATTAAAATAATAATAATTTTTTAGATATCAGATGATTTAACTAATTATATTATTGCATAATATAATTATTTATGATGCTTGTGCATCATAAAACAATACATATCAAAATAAATTATTACAACGACAAGTCTTACTATGGTGAATGATGGATTCAACATGAATCATGACCATGTGCTCCATAAGTTTCGTCACCAATCCTCAGTGCATCCAATTAATTGCGAAAATTGAGAAAATAGAAAAAGCTTGAGATGGTCGAGAAGATGTAACATGATGATTACCTCCTTTCACCGTCAAGAATTTTAGTAAGTCTCCAAATTCATACGTCAACCCTCCTTCCTGTTAAATATTTATCATTAATTTTATTAAATTAAAAAAATAAATTTTATGAATATAAAAAGTTTTGTTTTTTTGTGATTAAGTTTAAAATACTTTTCAATTACTAAATCTTATCCCGAGCCAACCTATTGGCTCGACTAACTATTTAGAAAATATAATAAGTTTACATTAAAAATTTCATATTTAAAGAAAAATTTAGGACGAGTTGTCTAAAATTTGTGAAAAATATTGTCCACGACCTAGCACGTATTGGTCAAGCTTATAGAACAAGGTAGGTCATGTAAGCTTGCCTTGAAAGTGCTAATAAAGCCAATCGAGTCAGCACTTAAAATTTATTATTCAACTTTAGACCCAAACTGGGCAATCATATAAGAGGGATAGTTTGATACTTAAATATATCTAATCATAATATAAAAAAGAAGCTAATATATACATGACTAAATGAGTAAACATAAAACCTTGTTTCTAAAACTCCATGGTTCCTCTTTTGTTAAATTGATGTTTAACTCCTCAGCCAACTTTTTCAAATGTTGTAAGGTTCCCACTGTCGATACTATACCATCTTGATCCCCACTATAACATTATAATCATATTATAAAAATAAAAAATAGAAAAAAAATCAGTCAAATGGCATGAGAATTTCTTTTCAAAATCCTTCACTTCGATTCTTCATCCATATTTAACTTATTTCAAGAAAGTATTGGAAAAGTATGGCATACAAATACAATACCAACCTGAATATTGTAATGGGAACGGATTGTTGAAGAAGGTTTTTAAGCGCAGGAAGCATGTCAAGGTCCTTATCAGCTTTGTTGTATTTAAAATTATCTCTAAATAAATAAGAGTGACATGTAATGGAAATTTAAGGTTAACAATTTTTACACAACATTCGCCACTATAAACAAGTAATTTATATATTTTTCTTAAGAAAGAGGTGACAATATAGAGAAAAAAATTCACCACGAGTCTTAAAACTTGAATTTAAAATAATTTCTAAAACGTAATTATTTGAACATATCGGAAAAAAAGTTCATTTTGTTTCAAAATTTAGGGGAAAACTTACGTGAAACAACCCTTCCATGTATATCACAAGTTGGTTCTATTCCCGTGGAAAGCTGTTTGAACTTCCGGTAGATTAAAATAAAATTCCACCCTTAATGGAATGCACATGTCTACTTCTGTGCCAACTATAGGAACCTGGACCAAAAATTAAAGGTTTACACTTTTCACATAACCAATAAAAGAAAAATAACACAAAATTAATTTTACGCAATTGATTAGTTAATTCAATTCTATAGGAACTTAAGTTACATGTAGTTTCGAGTTGAAGTAAACTAAGAGGAATGTAAAGAAATAAATGAAAACCTGCTTTCCAAACTTCAAATCTCCCTCATTTTCAGCACAAGGAGGGCGAAAGACATCAAATAGCTTTTGTGGGGAGTAATTATGAGCATTGGTCTTGAAAGCAGCCAAAGTGGCCTCGTAGGCAAGGTTATCGCATTTTGCGCTCCAAGGGGTTTTTATGTTGGAAAAGTAATTATTTTCATCAACGACATTGCATTCTTTTTTGATTTCGTTATACAGCGAGCTGTTTATCATCTCCCAAGAGAAAAAGAAGATTCTTGCAATTTCGTCTAGCTTTGTACGAAGCATTGGGTTTCCCAACTGTTCAAAATAGTTACAATTAAAAAAAAAATAAAATCACGCTAACAAGAAAACCTTTAAATTAACATTGAACTGAACCTAAGCATGTTTTACTGGAGAATTGAGCTGCAACACATGTTATTTTTGTTCGATCTAGGCCTCATACAAATCCTAAAAATATTTCAGGATAATTTTCACCTTTTTATGTTAGTACCGATTCTTAATTTAAAAATTTTTTCTGTGAAGTAAGTAATGAGCAATAATCCAAGTCATAATAATTAGATCCAAAACGTAGAAGTCGGTATCCTAACCCAATCGAAAAAATCTAAGCCATCTCGAATTAGGCAAGTTAATAAACCATGAACATTTCAAACTAATCCTTCTATGAAAATATATACTAAAGTGGCAATTAAATTTGATTAATTAGATGCAATTTTACTTACAACCAATCCTTTGAGGTTAAATTTGGACTGCTTGGATTGCTTGTTGTCGGCGAGCAAAGCATTAGCAAGATTTGGTACGAAGTGTCCTAAAAATAAAAATACACAAATTTAATTGAAGTAATGAACATGTTATTTTGTTTGTATTGTTGCATAGACACTTATCAATAACTGGTATTAAGTCGACATCATTTTACTGTTATATTTTTATTCAATAATTAATAACATATTCAATTCAAGAAGTATGTTACAATAAAATTATTTATGAAATCATCTGTATTTTTTGAAATATTTTTAAACTTTTTTCAATTTAATAAGAAATTTGATTAATTATGTGAGTTTGAATCTAAAAAAATAATGTTGCAAGCTTGATATATAAATGATAAAGTACAATATATTTTAGAGAAAAATTAGCTAGAGATCACATTATGTTTTTTTTTTAGTTAGTCATTAAGTATATTTTGATGTATTAAAAATACGTTGATATACAACCAAAGGAGCGAAAGAAAAAAAAAAGAAATTGCTTACCTGCAAAACTTGATCCAGCTATATATAGATCTTTGGACTTAAAGACTGGATATTTTCCATACCATTTTTGCATGAATGTAAGTAATATTTTATCTGTACGAAACAAACAATTGAGAAATATCAATATATATAATGCCCAAACAATTTTATTTAATAATGAAGAATATATATTCTGATCTTACTAGTGCTATCATCTCCGTTATTATAATCACTACTTGAGTTTGAATATGACCATCCAGATCCAATTGGGGAGTCGATGAACAATAGATTTGATACTGAAACATATATTAGACAAAATTTTATATAGATACGGAAATAGAAAAATAACAATGTAAGAAACACAATGCAATTCATTTAAACACGATTGAAAACTAGACGCACAGTAACATTTCATTGTTTTAATGCATTTCATATTTTTTGATAAAGTTATATGGATATGAAAGAAATAACTATGAAACATGATATCCATATACAAAAAAAAATAATATATCAAAAAGATCATAGGAAATTAGGCAACCTTTGTTCCAAGAAAAGAAATTTGTTTGGAGACCACGAGCATCTTTCGTAACAATGAAAGGACCAACACTTCCAAAGGCATCTCCAACTGAAGAACACCCTGGTCCTGAATAGTATTACACAAAATATTTTATTATATGTGAGTAATCAAACAAACTTGTTGGCCAGGCTTAAGTAAAGCTAGAAAAATAGAGTAATCGTTTGATCTAACGTAATGGTTAGTCTAATCCGACCAGTATTTAGTACATGTTTAAACGTATGGCTTTTTAGACAAGTTAAAAAATCATAGTCAGATCAAGGGTATAAATTTAGTGTTAGGGATGGACATAAACCTAAAACCTTCGCATGGAAATGGCCTAAATTGAATCATTACTTTTTAACGAGGAAAATAAGTGATATTGTTTCCATTTGAAGGGCTAAAAGCGATTAAATTTATTTATAAATTTATGGGAGAGGCTAAAAAAAAATTTTAACATTCAACCAATGGGCCGAAGCCTTAGATTACCCTTGGCTTTCACTTGCTCATAGTGAACTTTATCTAACTTTTTCATATAGGATACCTACTAGGAAATCCACATAATATCAAAAACTACAATAAAAGGAATTTAAAGAACTTAACCTCCAGTTAACCAAATAGTGGGGGTTGAGTCATGGGATCTTTCTCAGCTTCAACAAAATAGTAAAACAGACTTCGACCAGCAACATTTTCATCCACTTCAATATATCCAGCAAATTGCCTGAAATTAACATCTGGTTGTCCTGGAAATTTGTTTATCAAATCGTTCATTGGGAATGCATTGGAATCAATTCCAAGTAGTAGAAAAATAAAAATAATAAAGATTACTCCTCGAAATTCCATTTGAAATTATTCTAATATCAAAGAAATAAGGGTAACTAATGTTGATTGAATTCTTTACTTTCTAATGCTTAAAATTAATGGAGAGAGCTACGTTATATATAGTGTTTGCCTTTTTAAAATTAAATATATTGTTTTAATAGCTAACATTTTGACACCGTGAAACATAGGTTTCAAGTTGTCATTCTTTTTAGGCACTATTTTGTTTTGTTAGTTTCCCCATAATTTTTTTATGATGAGTAACCTTTTGAGTTATAGGTTTACTTGATATAAATATATTATAGGATATAACACCAACGAATTCATTAATTATGAAATACTTTTAAAAAAATAGTAATTTCATTCACAATCATGATTCCATGTAACTAAATGATAAGTGCTAAAAGTAACAAGTTTTAGCCTCATTCGTAATGCATTTTGGGTGATTATTTGATGTTAATGGTGAATCTTATGCTCTTAATCCTTTAAATTCATGTTGTTATACTTAGGAGAGCATTTGGGAGCAAAAGGAGAGAAAAACAAGCAAAAATCGAAAAATCGGAGCAAGTTGCACGAGCCACACAGGTTGACCCTTCCACACGGCCCTGTGGAAACCACGTCAATTTTTTGAATTTGCATACTAAACTGTGGGAAATCACATTTTGTTTTTGTTTTTTTGGGCATTCTAAGACGTATATCTAACAAAAATAAGAAGATTGGAAGGAGCCGTCATAGAATATTAAAAAAAAAACAACTCGAAAAACACCGTTCAAGCCAATTCTGATGCATATTTCCATCAAGATTGAAGATTTTTAGGAGATTATCATGAGTTTCTTTCTTTCTTTCGGTTATATTGTGTTTTGGATATTATTATTTGCAAGCATGAACTAATTTTCTAAATACATAGGGGATATGAACCCGATTATGAATTTTGTCTTTTGATTTTTATTTTACGCAATGAATACTTAGTTTCTTGTTCCCATTTATGTGTTCTTAATTCTTGCTTTAATATTTCTAGATTATTGATCCATGTTTGAGGTACTTCAATCAGAGGATGAATAGACCTTGTTTAAGAGTAGATCTTGCATAATTGAGTGGAGGTGCATGCAATCCTAGAAATAGGATGAGCATAAATCTACTGGATTAGAGTCAAATCGGTTAAGATTTTTTAGTAATGACAATGCACGTGTATATTAATAGAAAATGGTAGTATTATCCACGCAAGCATACCTGAATCCATTGTTGGAGATTGCCCAGAAGGTTTTGATATTCCAAGAAAATATTTTTTTCTCTTTGTATCTCTCTGATGGGGAGGGAAAAGAAATACGAGATATATATCTATTTCTTGGGGACCACTACGTCTTTTTAAATAATTGATTACTAAATTAGTTATGGGTATTTATAATTTGGCCCCTCATCAAATTATAAATACAACTTATGGTATCTACACATTATTGTCATGATACTTTAATACCTATGGCATTTATAACATAATTGGTCACCTAATTTTGTATCACACTTTATAATAGCATTATACATTATACATAATTGAGGATTTTAATCCAACGTTTTACTCATAAGAACTACGCAAATGTATCAGTCCATCGTTTTTGATAATTATTCATATAATACGCTTATGACGAAGAAAATATAAAAAAAATTACTATTGACATTGTTTTAGAGTATGTATCTAATATATTCAAATTATACAAAATGCATATAGCAAAACTATAAAAGGTGTTTGGAAAGGTTCAAGCATTAATCAATTTATTTGCTCCAGCAAACCTTAACATTAGAAAACAAAATTTTGTTTCGAATGGATTAATAAAAATACTTGCTACGCATATTAGGCTTTGCTATTAAGAGCTCTCATTATTTGTTAATTTCATGTATGAAATTTGAAGAAAAACAATTGATGAATGATTTTATTAAAATAATAATAATTTTTTAGATATCAGTTGATTTAACTAATTATATTATTGCATAATATAAATATTTATGATGCTTGTGCATCATAAAACAATACATATCAAAATAAATTATTACAACGACAAGTCTTACTATGGTGAATGATGGATTCAACATGAATCATGACCATGTGCTCCATAAGTTTCGTCACCAATCCTCAATGCATCCAATTAATTGCGAAAATTGAGAAAATAGAAAAAGCTTGAGATGGTCGAGAAGATGTAACATGATGATTACCTCCTTTCACCGTCAAGAATTTTAGTAAGTCTCCAAATTCATACGTCAACCCTCCTTCCTGTTAAATATTTATCATTAATTTTATTAAATTAAAAAAATAAATTTTATGAATATAAATAGTTTATTTTTTTGTGATTAAGTTTAAAATACTTTTCAATTACTAAATCTTATCCCGAGCCAACCTATTGGCTCGACTAACTATTTAGAAAATATAATATGTTTACATTAAAAATTTCATATTTAAAGAAAAATTTAGGACGAGTTGTCTAAAATTTGTGAAAAATATTGTCCACGACCTAGCACGTATTGGTCAAGCTTATAGAACTAGGTAGGTCGTGTAAGCTTGCCTTGAAAGTGCTAATAAAGCCAATCGAGTCAGCACTTAAAATTTATTATTCAACTTTAGACCCAAACTGGGTAATCATATAAGAGGGATAGTTTGATACTTAAATATATCTAATCATAATATAAAAAAGAAGCTAATATATACATGACTAAATGAGTAAACATAAAACCTTGTTTCTAAAACTCCATGGTTCCTCTTTTGTTAAATTGATGTTTAACTCCTCAGCCAACTTTTTCAAATGTTGTAAGGTTCCCACTGTCGTTACTATACCATCTTGATCCCCACTATAACATTATAATCATATATAAAAATAAAAAATTGAAAAAAAATCAGTCAAATGGCATGAGAATTTCTTTTCAAAATCGTTCACTTCGATTCTTCATCCATATTTAACTTATTTCAAGAAAGTATTGGAAAAAAGTATGACATACAAATACAATACCAACCTGAATATTGTAATGGGAACGGATTGTTGAAGAAGGTTTTTAAGCGCAGGAAGCATGTCAAGGTCCTTATCAGCTTCGTTGTATTTAAAATTATCTCTAAATAAATAAGAGTGACATATGTAATGGAAATTTAAGGTTAACAATTTTTACACAACATTCGCCACTATAAACAAGTAATTTATATATTTTTCTTAAGAAAGAGGTGACAATATAGAGAAAAAAATTCACCGCGAGTCTTAAAACTTGAATTTAAAATAATTTCTAAAACGTAATTATTTGAACATATCGGAAAAAAAGTTCATTTTGTTTCAAAATTTAGGGAAAACTTACGTGAAACAACCCTTCCATGTATATGACAAGCTGGTTCTATTCCCGTGGAAAGCTGTTTGAACTTCCGGTAGATTAAAGTAAAATTCCACCCTTAATGGAATGCACATGTCTACTTCTGTGCTAACTATAGGAACCTGGACCAAAAAATAAAGTTTTACACTTTTGACATAACCAATAAAAGAAAAATAACACAAAATTAATTTTACGCAATTGATTAGTTAATTCAATTCTATAGGAACTTAAGTTACATGTAGTTTCGAGTTGAAGTAAAGTAAGAGGAATGTAAAGAAATAAATGAAAACCTGTTTTCCAAACTTCAAATCTCCCTCATTTTCAGCACAAGGAGGGCGAAAGACATCAAATAGCTTCTGTGGGGAGTAATTATGAGCATTGGTCTTGAAAGCAGCCAAAGTGGCCTCGTAGGCAAGGTTATCGCATTTTGCGCTCCAAGGGGTTTTTATGTTGGAAAAGTAATTATTTTCATCAATGGCATTGCATTCTTTCTTGATTTCGTTATACAGCGAGCTGTTTATCATCTCCCAAGAGAAAAAGAAATCAATTCTTGCAATTTCGTCTAGCTTTTTACGAAGCATTGGATTTCCCAACTGTTCAAAATAGTTACAATTAAAAAAAAATCAAGCTAACAAGAAAACCTTTATATTAACATTGAACTGAACCTAAGCATGTTTTACTGGAGAATTGAGTTGCAACACATGTTATTTTTGTTCGATCTAGGCCTCATAAAAGTCCTAATAATATTTCGGATAATTTTCACTTTTTTATGTTAGTATCGATTCTTAATTTAAATAATTTTTTTGTGATGTAAATAATGAACAATAATCCAAGTCATAATAATTTGATCCAAAACGTAGAAGTCGGTATCCTAACCCAATCGAATTAATCTAAGCCATCTCGAATTAGGCAAGTTAATCAACCATGAACATTTCAAACTAATACTTCTATGAAAATATATACTAAAGTGGCAATTAAATTTGATTAATTAGATGCAATTTTACTTACAACCAATCCTTTGAGGTTAAATTTGGACTGCTTGGATTGCTTGTTGTCGGCGAGCAAAGCATTAGCAAGATTTGGTACGAAGTGTCCTAAAAATAAAAATACACAAATTTAATTGAAGTAATGAACATGTTTTTTTGTTTGTATTGTTGCATAGAGACTTATCAATAACTGGTATTAAGTCGACATCATTTTATTGTTATATTTCTATTCAATAATTAATAACATATTCAATTCAAGAAGTATGTTACAATAAAATAATTTATGAAATCATCTGCATTTTTTGAATTATTTTTAAACTTTTTTCAATTTAATAAGAAATTTGATTAATTATGTGAGTTTGAATCTAAAAAAATAATGTTGCAAGCTTGATATATAAATGATAAAGTACAATATATTTTAGAGAAAAATTAGCTAGAGATCACATTATGTTTTTTTTTTTAGTTAGTCATTAAGTATATTTTGATGTATTAAAAATATGTTGATATACAACCAAAGGAGCGAAAGAAAAAAAAAAGAAATTGCTTACCTGCAAAACTTGATCCAGCTATATATAGATCTTTGGAATTAAAGACTGGATATTTTCCATACCATTTTTGCATGAATGTAAGAAATATTTTATCTGTACGAAACAAACAATTGAGAAATATCAATATATATAATACCCAAACAATTTTATTTAATAATGAAGAATATATATTCTGATCTTACTAGTGCTATCATCTCCGTTATTATAATCACTACTTGAGTTTGAATATGACCATCCAGATCCAATTGGGGAGTCGATGAACAATAGATTTGATACTGAAACATATGTTAGACAAAATTTTATACAGATACGGAAATAGAAAAATAACAATATAAGAAACACAATGCAATTCATTTAAACACGATTGAAAACTAGACGCACAGTAACATTTTATTGTTTTAATGCATTTCATATTTTTTGATAAAGTTATATGGATATGAAAGAAATAACTATGAAACATGATATCCATATACACAAAAAAATAATATATCAAAAAGATCATAGGAAATTAGGCAACCTTTGTTCCAAGAAAAGAAATTTGTTTGGAGACCACGAGCATCTTTCGTAACAATGAAAGGACCAACACTTCCAAAGGCATCTCCAACTGAAGAACACCCTGGTCCTGAATAGTATTCCACAAAATATTTTATTATATGTGAGTAATCAAACAAACTTGTTGGCCAGGCATAAGTAAAGCTAGAAAAATAGAGTAATCGTTTGATCTAACGTAATGGCTAGTCTAATCCGACCAGTATTTAGTACATGTTTAAACGTATGGCTTTTTAGACAAGTTAAAAAATTATAGTCAGATCAAGGGTATAAATTTAGTGTTAGGGATGGACATAAACGTAAAATCATTGCTTGGAAATGGCCTAAATTGAATCATTACTTTGTAACGAGGGAAATAAGTGATACTGTTTCCATTTGAAGGGCTAAAAGCGATTAAATTTATTTATAAATTTGTGGGAGAGGCTAAAAAAAATTTTAACATTCAACCGATGGGGCCGAGGCCTTAGATTCCCCTTGGCTTTCACTTGCTCATAGTGAACTTTATCTAACTTATTCATATAGGATACCTACTAGGAAATCCACATAATATCAAAAACTACAATAAAAGGAATTTAAAGAACTTAACCTCCAGTTAACCAAATAGTGAGGGGTTGAGTCATGGGATCTTTCTCAGCTTCAACAAAATAGTAAAACAGACTTCGACCAGCAACATTTTCATCCACTTCAATATATCCAGCAAATTGCCTGAAATTAACATCTGGTTGTCCCGGCAATTTGTTTATCAAATCGTTCATTGGGAATGCATTGGAATCAATTCCAAGTAGTAGAAAAATAAAAATAATAAAGATTACTCCTCGAAATTCCATTTGAAATTATTCTAATATCAAAGAAATAAGGGTAACTAATGTTGATTGAATTCTTTACTTTCTAATGCTTAAAATTAATGGAGAGAGCTACGTTATATATAGTGTTTGCCTTTTTAAAACTAAATATATTGTTTTAATAGCTAACATTTTGACACCGTGAAACATAGGTTTCAAGTTGTCATTCTTTTTAGGCACTATTTTGTTTTGTTAGTTTTCCCAATAATTTTTTTATGATGAGTAACCTTTATGAGTTATAGGTTTACTTGATATAAATAAATTATAGGATATAACCCAAGAATTCATTAATTATGAAATACTTTTAAAAAAATAGTAATTTCATTCACAATCATGATTCCATGTAACTAAATGATAAGTGCTAAAAGTAACAAGTTTTAGCCTTATTCGTAATGCATTTTGGGTGATTATTTGATGTTAATGGTGAATCTTATGCTCTTAATCCTTTAAATTCATGTTGTTATACTTAGGAGAGCATTTGGGAGCAAAAGGAGAGAAAAACTAGCCAAAATCGAAAAATCGGAGCAAGTTGCACGAGCCACACAGGTTGACCCTTTCACACGGCCCTGTGGTAAACAACGTCAATTTTGCGAATTTGCATACTAAACTGTGGGAAATAAATTTTTTTTTGTGGGCATTCTAAGACGTATATCTAACAAAAATAAGAAGATTGGAGGGAGCCGTCATAGAATATTAAAAAAAAAAACAACTCGAAAAACACCGTTCAAGCCAATTCTGATTCATATTTCCATCAAGATTGAAGATTCTTAGGAGATTATCATGAGTTTCTTTCTTTCTTACGGTTATATTGTGTTTTGGATATTATTATTTGCAAGCATGAACTAATTTTCTAAATACATAGGGGATATGAACCCGATTATGAATTTTGTCTTTTGATTTTTATTTTACGCAATGAATACTTAGTTTCTTGTTCCCATTTATGTGTTCTTAATTCTTGCTTTAATATTTCTAGATTATTGATCCATGTTTGAGGTACTTCAATCAGAGGATGAATAGACCTTGTTTAAGAGTAGATCTTGCATAATTGAGTGGAGGTGCATGCAATCCTAGAAATAGGACGACATAAATCTACTGGATTAGAGTCAAATCGGTTAAGATTTTTTAGTAATGACAATGCACGTGTATATTAATAGAAAATGGTAGTATTATCCACGCAAGCATACCTGAATCCATTGTTGGAGATTGCCCAGAAGGTTTTGATCTTCCAAGAAAATATTTTTTTCTCTTTGTATATCTCTCTGATGGGGAGGGAAAAGAAATACGAGATATATATCTATTTCTTGGGGACCACTACGTCTTTTTAAATAATTGATTACTAAATTAGTTACGGGTATTTATAATTTGGCCCCTCATCAAATTATAAATACAACTTATGATATCTACACATTATTGTCATGATACTTTAATACCTATGGCATTTATAACATAATTGGTCACCTAATTTTGTATCACACTTTATAATAGCATTATACATTATACATAATTGAGGATTTTAATCCAACGTTTTACTCATAAGAACTACGCAAATGTATCAGTCCATCGCTTTTGATAATTATTCATATAATACGCTTATGACGAAGAAAATATAAAAAAAATTACTATTGACATTGTTTTAGAGTATGTATCTAATATATTCAAATTATACAAAATGCATATAGCAAAACTATAAAAGGTGTTTGGAAAGGTTCAAGCATTAATCAATTTATTTGCTCCAAGCAAACCTTAACATTAGAAAACAAAATTTTGTTTCGAATGGATTAATAAAAATACTTGTTACGCATATTAGGCTTTGCTATTAAGAGCTCTCATTATTTGTTAATTTCATGTAAGAAATTTGAAGAAAAACAATTGATGAATGATTTTATTAAAATAATAATAATTTTTTAGATATCAGTTGATTTAACTAATTATATTATTGCATAATATAAATATTTATGATGCTTGTGCATCATAAAACAGTACATATCAAAATAAATTATTACAACGACAAGTTTTACTATGGTGAATAATGGATTCAACATGAATCATGACCATGTGCTCCATAAGTTTCGTCACCAATCCTCAATGCATCCAATTAATTGCGAAAATTGAGAAAATAGAAAAAGCTTGAGATGGTCGAGAAGATGTAACATGATGATTACCTCCTTTCACCGTCAAGAATTTTAGTAAGTCACCAAATTCATACGTCAACCCTCCTTCCTGTTACATATTTATCATTAATTTTATTAAATTAAAAAAATAAATTTTATGAATATAAATAGTTCAATTTTTTTGTGATCAAGTTTAAAATACTTTTCCATTACTAAATCTTATCCCGAGCCAACCTATTGGCTCGACTAACTATTTAGAAAATATAATATGCTTACATTAAAAATTTCATATTTAAAGAGAAATTTAGGACGAGTTGTCTAAAATTTGTGAAAAATATTGTCCACGACCTAGCACGTATTGGTCAAGCTTATAGAACTAGGTAGGTCGTGTAAGCTTGCCTTGAAAGTGATAATAAAGCCAATCGAGTCAGCACTTAAAATTTATTATTCAACTTTAGACCCAAACTGGGTAATCAAATAAGAGGGATAGTTTGATACTTAAATATATCTAATCATAATATAAAAAAGAAGCTAATATATACATGACTAAATGAGTAAACATAAAACCTTGTTTCTAAAACTCCATGGTTCCTCTTTTGTTAAATTGATGTTTAACTCCTCAGCCAACTTTTTCAAATGTTGTAAGGTTCCCACTGTCGGTACTATACCATCTTGATCCCCACTATAACATTATAATCATATTAAAAAAATAAAAAATAGAAAAAAAAATCAGTCAAATGGCATGAGGATTTCTTTTCAAAATCGTTCACTTTGATTCTTCATCCATATTTAACTTATTTCAAGAAAGTATTGGAAAAAAGTATGGCATACAAATACAATACCAACCTGAATATTGTAATGGGAACGGATTGTTGAAGAAGGTTTTTAAGCGCAGGAAGCATGTCAAGGTCCTTATCAGCTTCGTTGTATTTAAAATTATCTCTAAATAAATAAGAGTGACATATTGTAATGGAAATTTTAAGGTTAACAATTTTTACACAACATTCGCCACTATAAAAAGTAATTTATATATTTTTCTTAAGAAAGAGGTGACAATATAGAGAAAAAAATTCACCGCGAGTCTTAAAACTTGAATTTAAAATAATTTCTAAAACGTAATTATTTGAACATATCGGAAAAAAAGTTCATTTTGTTTCAAAATTTATGGGAAAACTTACGTGAAACAACCCTTCCATGTATATGACAAGCTGGTTCTATTCCCGTGGAAAGCTGTTTGAACTTCCGGTAGATTAAAGTAAAATTCCACCCTTAATGGAATGCACATGTCTACTTCTGTGCTGCTAACTATAGGAACCTGGACCAAAAAATAAAGTTTTACACTTTTGACATAACCAATAAAAGAAAAATAACACAAAATTAATTTTACGCCATTGATTAGTTAATTCAATTCTATAGGAACTTAAGTTACATGTAGTTTCGAGTTGAAGTAAAGTAAGAGGAATGCAAAGAAATAAATGAAAACCTGTTTTCCAAACTTCAAATCTCCCTCATTTTCAGCACAAGGAGGGCGAAAGACATCAAATAGCTTCTGTGGGGAGTAATTATGAGCATTGGTCTTGAAAGCAGCCAAAGTGGCCTCGTAGGCAAGGTTATCGCATTTTGCGCTCCAAGGGGTTTTTATGTTGGAAAAGTAATTATTTTCATCAATGGCATTGCATTCTTTCTTGATTTCGTTATACAGCGAGCTGTTTATCATCTCCCAAGAGAAAAAGAAATCAATTCTTGCAATTTCGTCTAGCCTTTTACGAAGCATTGGGTTTCCCAACTGTTCAAAATAGTTACAATTAAAAAAAAATAAAACCAAGCTAACAAGAAAACCTTTAAATTAACATTGAACTGAACCTAAGCATGTTTTACTGGAGAATTGAGCTGCAACACATGTTATTTTTGTTCGATCTAGGCCTCATAAAAATCCTAAAACTATTTCAGGATAATTTTCACTTTTTTATGTTAGTACCGATTCTTAATTTAAATAATTTTTTCTATGATGTAAGTAATGAGCAATAATCCAAGTCATAATAATTTGATCCAAAACGTAGAAGTCGGTATCCTAACCCAATCGAATAAATCTAAGCCATCTCGAATTAGGCAAGTTAATAAACCATGAATATATACTAAAGTGGCAATTAAATTTGATTAATTAGATGCAGTTTTACTTACAACCAATCCTTTGAGGTTAAATTTGGACTGCTTGGATTGCTTGTTGTCGTCAAGCAAAGCATTAGCAAGATTTGGTACGAAGTGTCCTAAAAATAAAAATACACAAATTTAATTGAAGTAATGAACATGTTTTTTTGTTTGTATTGTTGCATAGAGACTTATCAATAACTGGTATTAAGTCGACATCATTTTATTGTTATATTTCTATTCAATAATTAATAACATATTCAATTCAAGAAGTATGTTACAATAAAATAATTTATGAAATCATCTGCATTTTTTGAATTATTTTTAAACTTTTTTCAATTTAATAAGAAATTTGATTAATTATGTGAGTTTGAATCTAAAAAAATAATGTTGCAAGCTTGATATATAAATGATAAAGTACAATATATTTTAGAGAAAAATTAGCTAGAGATCACATTATGTTTTGTTTTTTTAGTTAGTCATTAAGTATATTTTGATGTATTAAAAATATGTTGATATACAACCAAAGGAGCGAAAGAAAAAAAAAGAAATTGCTTACCTGCAAAACTTGATCCAGCTATATATAGATCTTTGGAATTAAAGACTGGATATTTTCCATACCATTTTTGCATGAATGTAAGTAATATTTTATCTGTACGAAACAAACAATTGAGAAATATCAATATATATAATGCCCAAACAATTTTATTTAATAATGAAGAATATATATTCTGATCTTACTAGTGCTATCATCTCCGTTATTATAATCACTACTTGAGTTTGAATATGACCATCCAGATCCAATTGGGGAGTCGATGAACAATAGATTTGATACTGAAACATATATTAGACAAAATTTTATATAGATACGGAAATAGAAAAATAACAATGTAAGAAACACAATGCAATTCATTTAAACACGATTGAAAACTAGACGCACAATAACATTTCATTGTTTTAATGCATTTCATATTTTTTGATAAAGTTATATGGATATGAAAGAAATAACTATGAAACATGATATCCATATACACAAAAAAATAATATATCAAAAAGATCATAGGAAATTAGGCAACCTTTGTTCCAAATAATATATAAAGGTCCTTTAACATCAAATAATTACGTTTTAGAAATTATTTTAAATTCAAGTTTTAAGACTCGCGGTGAATTTTTTTTCTCTATATTGTCACCTCTTTCTTAAGAAAAATAAATAAATTACTTGTTTATAGTGGCGAATGTTGTAAAAATTGTTAACCTTAAAATTTCCATTACATGTCACTCTTATTTATTTAGAGACAATTTTAAATACAACAAAGCTGGTAAGGACCTTGACATGCTTTCTGCGCTTAAAAACCTTCTTCAATAATCCGTTCCCATTACAATATTCAAGTTGGTATTGTATTTGTATGCCATACTTCTTTCCAATACTTTCTTGAAATAAGTTAAATATGGATGAAGAATCGAAGTGAACGA
Organism: Gossypioides kirkii; assembly: GCA_005610355.1. Lineage (NCBI taxonomy): Eukaryota > Viridiplantae > Streptophyta > Magnoliopsida > Malvales > Malvaceae > Gossypioides > Gossypioides kirkii. The sequence goes on along the minus strand of CP032247.1, from coordinate 37,482,760 downwards.
TTTTGAAAAGAAATTCTCATGCCATTTGACTGCTTTTTTTTCTTCTATTTTTTATTTTATTAATATTATTATAATGTTATAGTGGGGATCAAGATGGTATAAGTACCGATAGTGGGAACCTTACAACATTTGAAAATGTTGGCTGAGGAGTTAAACATCAGTTTAACAAAAGAGGAACCATGGAGTTTTAGAAACAAGGTTTTATGTTTACTCATTTAGTTATGTATATATTAGCTTCTTTTTTATATTATGATTAGATATATTTAAGTATCAAACTATCCCTCTTATATGATTACCAAGTTTGGGTCTAAAGTTGAATAATAAATTTTAAGTGCTTACTCGATTGGCTTTATTAGCACTTTCAAGGTAAGCTTAAACAACCTACCTAGTTCTATAAGCTTGACAAATACGTACTAGGTCGTGGACAATATTTTTCAAAAATTTTAGACAACTCGTCCTAAAATTTTCTTTAAATATGAAATTTTTAATGTAAACATATTATATTTTCTAAATAGTTAGTCGAGCCAGTACGTTGGCTCGAGATATGATTTAGTAATTGAAAAGTATTTTAAACTCAATCACAAAAAAATAAAACTATTTAAATTCATAATTTTTTTTTAATTTAATAAAATTAATGATAAATATTTAACAGAAAGGAGGGTTGATGTATGAATTTGGAGACTTACTAAAATTCTTGACAGTGAAAGGAGGTAATCAGCATGTTACATCTTCTCGATCATCTCAAGCTTTTTCTATTTTCTCAATTTTCGCAATTAATTGGATGCACTGAGGATTGGTGACGAAACTTATGGAGTACATGGTCATGATTCATGTTGAATCCATCATTCACCATAGTAAGACTTGTCGTAGTAATGATTTATTTTGATATGTATTGTTTTATGATGCACAAACATCATAAATATTTATATTATGCAACAATATAATTAGTTAAATCAACTGATCTCTAAAAATTATTATTATTTTAATAAAATCATTCATCAATTGTTTTTCTTCAAATATCTAACATAAAATTAACAAATAATGAGAGCTCTTAATAGCAAAACCTAATATGCGTAACAAGTATTTTTATTAATCCATTCGAAACAAAATTTTGTTTTCTAATGTTAAGGTTTGCTGGAGCAAATGAATTGATTAATGCTTGAACCTTTTGAAACACCTTTTATAGTTTTGCTATATGCATTTTGTATAATTTGAATATATTAGATACAAACTCTAAAACAATGTCAATAGTAATTTTTTTATATTTTCTTGGTCATAAGCGTATTATATGAATAATTATCAAAAATGATGGATTGATACATTTGTGTAGTTCTTATGAATAAAACGTTGGATTAAAATCCTCAATTATGTATAATATATAATGTTATTATAAAGTGTGATACAAAATTAAATGACCGATTATGTTATAAATGTCATAGGTATTAGAGTATCATGACAATAATGTGTAGTTACCATAAGTTGTATTTATAATTTGATGAGGGGCCAAATTATAAATACCCATAACTAATTTAGTAATCAATTATTTAAAAAGACGTGGTGGTCCCTAAGAAATAGATATATATCTCGTATTTCTTTTCCCTCCCTATCAGAGAGATATACAAAGAGAAAAAAATATTTTCTTGGAAGATCAAAACCTTCTAGGCAATCTCCAACAATGGATTCAGGTATGCTTGCGTGGATAATACTACAATTTTCTATTAATATACACATGCATTGTCATTACTAAAAAATCTTACCCGATTTGACTCTAATCCAGTAGATTTATGTCGTCCTATTTCTAGGATTGCATGCACCTCCACCAATTATGCATGATTTACTCTTAAACAAGGTCTATTCATCCTCTGATTGAAGCACCTCAAACATGGATCAATAATCTAGAAATATTAAAGCAAGAATTAAGAACACATAAATGGGAACAAGAAACTAAGTATTTATCGCGTAAAATAAAAATCAAAAGACAAAATTCATCATCGGGTTCATCTCCACTAGGTATTTAGAAAATTAGTTAATGCTTGCAAATAATAATATCTAAAACACAGTATAATCGAAAGAAAAAAAGAAAATCATGATAATCTCCCAAGAATCTTCAATCTTGATGGAAATATGCATCAGAATTGGCTTGAATGGTATTTTTCGAGTTGTTTTTTTTAATATTCTATGATGGCTCCCTCCAATCTTCTTTTTTTTGTTAGATATATGTCTTAGAATGCCCACAAAAACAAAACAAATGTGATTTCCCACAGTTTAGTATGCAAATTCGCAAAATTGATGTGGTCTACCACAGGACCGTATGGAAGGGTCAACCTGTGTGGCTCGTGTAACTTGCTCCGGTTTTTTGGTTTTCGCTACTTTTTCTCTCCTTTTGCCCCCAAATGCTCTCGTAAGTATAACAACATGAATTTAAATGATTAGGAGCATAAGATTCACCATTAACATCAAATAATCACCCAAAATGCATTACGATTGAGGCTAAAACTTGTTTCTTTTAGCACTTGTCATTTAGTTACATGGAATCATGATTGTGAATGAAATTACTATTTTTTTATAAGTACTTCATAATTAATGAATTCATTGGTGTTATATCCTATAATATATTTATATCAAGTAAACCTATAACTCATAAAGGTTACTCATCATAAAAAAATTATTAGGAAAACTAACAAAACAAAATAGTGCCTAAAAAGAATAACAAAATAGTGTCAAAATGTTAGCCATTAAAATAATATATTTAGTTTTTAAAAGGCAAACCCTATATATAATGTAGCTCTCTCCATTAATTTTAAGCATTAGAAAGTAAAGAATTCAATCAACATTAGTACCCTTATTTCTTTGATATTAGAATAATTTCAAATGGAATTTCGAGGAGTAATCTTTATTATTTTTATTTTTCTACTACTTGGAATTGATTCCAATGCATTCCCAATGAACGATTTGATAAACAAATTGCCAGGACAACCAGATGTTAATTTCAGGCAATTTGCTGGATATATTGAAGTGGATGAAAATGTTTCTGGTCGAAGTCTGTTTTACTATTTTGTTGAAGCTGAGAAAGATCCCATGACTCAATCCCTCACTATTTGGTTAACTGGAGGTTAAGTTCTTTAAATTCCTTTTATTGTAGTTTTTTATATTATGTGGATTTCCTAGTAGGTATCCTATATGAATAAATTAGATAAAGTTCACTATGAGCAAGTGAAAGCCAAGGAGAATCTAGGGCTTCGGCCCAATCGGTTGAATGTTACAATTTTTTTTTAGCCTCTCCCACAAATTTATAAATAAATTTAATCCCCTTTAGCCCTTCAAATGGAAACAATATCACTTTTTTCCCACGTTAAAAAGTAATGATTCAATTTAGGCCATTTCCATGCAAAGGTTTTAGGTTCATGTCCATCCCTAACACTAAATTTAAGCCTGGCCAACAAGTTTGTTTGATTGCTCACATATAATAAAATATTTTGTGTAATACTATTCAGGACCAGGGTGTTCTTCAGTTGGAGATGCCTTTGGAAGTGTTGGTCCTTTCATTGTTACGAAAGATGCTTATGGTCTCCAAACAAATTTCTTTTCTTGGAACAAAGGTTGTCTAATTTCCTATGATCTTTTTTGATATATTATTTTTTTTGTGTATATGGATAACATGTTTCATAGTTATTTCTTTCATATCCATATAATTTTATCAAAAAATATGAAATGCATTAAAACAATGAAGTGTTACAGTGCGTCTAGTTTTCATCGTGTTTAAATGAATTGCATTCTGTTTCTTATATTGTTATTTTTCTACTTCCTATCTATATAAAATTCTATCTAATATATGTTTCAATGTAACCTCTATTGTTCATCGACTCCCCAATTGGATCTGGATGGTCATATTCAAACTCAAGTAGTGATTATAATAACGAAGATGATAGCACTAGTAAGATCAAAATATATATTCCTCATTATTAAATAAAATTGTTTGGGTATTATATATATTGATATTTCTCAATTGTTTGTTTCGTACATATAAAATATTACTTACATTCATGCAAAAATGGTATGGAAAATATCCAGTCTTTAAGTCCAAAGATCTATATATAGCTGGATCAAGTTTTGCAGGTAAGCAATTTCTTTTTTTTTTCTTTCGCTCATTTGGTTGTATATCAACATATTTTTAATACATCAAAATATACTTAATGACTAACTGAAAAAAAAACATAATGTGATCTCTAGCAAATTTTTCTCTAAAATATATTGTACTTTATCATTTACATAACAAGCTTGCAACATTATTTTTTTAGATTCAAACTCACATAATTAATCAAATTTCTTATTAAATTGAATTTTTTTTAAAAATAATTCAAAAAATACAGATGATTTCATAAATTTTTTTATTGTAACATACTTCTTGAATTGAATATGTTATTAATTATTGAATAAAAATATAACAATAAAATGATGTCGACTTAATACCAGTTATTGGTAAGTCTCTATGCAACAATACAAACAAAATAACATGTTCATTACTTCAATTAAATTTGCGTATTTTTATTTTTAGGACACTTCGTACCAAATCTTGCTAATGCTTTGCTTGACGACAACAAGCAATCCAAGCAGTCCAAATTTAGCATCAAAGGATTGGTTGTAAGTAAAATTGCATCTAATTAATCAAATTTAATTGCCACTTTAGTATATATTTTCATAGAAGGATTAGTTTGAAATGTTCATGGTTGATTAACTTGCCTAATTCGAGATGGCTTAGATTTATTCGATTGGGTTAGGATACCGACTTCTACGTTTTGGATCAAATTATTATGACTTGGATTATTTTTCATTACTTACATCACAGAAAAAAATTATTTAAATTAAGAATCGATACTAACATAAAAAAGTGAAAATTATCCTGAAATATTTTCAGGATTTTTAAGAAGCCTAGATCGAACAAAAATAACATGTGTTGCAGCTCAATTCTCCCGTAAAACATGCTTAGGATCAGTACAACGTTAATTTAAAGATTTTCTTGTTAGCTTGATTTTAATTTTTTTAATTGTAACTATTTTGAACAGTTGGGAAACCCAATGCTTCGTAAAAAGCTAGACGAATTTGCAAGAATTGATTTCTTATTCTCTCGGGGAAATGTTAAACAGCTCGCTGTATAACGAACCAAGAAAGAATGCAATGCCATAGATGAAAATAATTACTTTTCCAACATAAAAACCCCTTGGAACGCAACATGCGATAACCTTGCCTACAAGGCCACTTTGGCTGCTTTCAAGACCAATGCTCATAATTACTCCCCACAAAAGCTATTTGATGTCTTTCACCCTCCTTGTGCTGAAAATAAGGGAGATTTGAAGTTTGGAAAACAGGTTTTCATTTATTTCTTTACATTCCTCTTACTTTACTTCAACTCGAAACTACATGTAACTGAAGTTCCTATAGAATTGAATTAACTAATCAATTGCGTAAAACTAATTTTGTGCTATTTTTCTTTTATTGGTTATGTCAAAAGTGTAAAACTTTATTTTTTGGTCCAGGTTCCTATAGTTAGCACAGAAGTAGACATGTGCATTCCATTAAGGGTGGAGTTTTACTTTAATCTACTGGAAGTTCAAACAGCTTTCCACGGGAATAGAACCAACTTGTCATATACATGGAAGGATTGTTTCACGTAAGTTTTTCCCTCAATTTTGAAACAAAATGAACTTTTTTTTCCAATATGTTCAAATAATTACGTTTTAGAAATTATTTTAAATTCAAGTTTTAAGACTAGCGGTGAATTTTTTTTCTCTATATTGTCACCTCTTTCTTAAGAAAAATAAATAAATTACTTGTTTATAGTGGCGAATTTCATGTAAAAAAATTTAACCTTAAAATTTCCATTACATTCACTCTTATTTATTTAGAGATAATTTTAAATACAACGAAGCTGATAAAGACCTTGACATGCTTCCTGCGCTTAAAAACCTTCTTCAACAATCCGTTCCCATTGCAATATTCAAGTTGGTATTGTATTTGTATGCCATACTTTTTTCCAATACTTTCTTGAAATAAGTTAAATATGGATGAAGAATCGAAGTGAACGATTTTGAAAGGAAATTCTCATGCTGTTTGACTGATTTTTTTTTCTATTTTTTATTTTTAATATGATTATAATATTATAGTGGGGATCAAGATGGTATAGTACCGACAGTGGGAACCTTACAACATTTGAAAAAGTTGGCTGAGGAGTTAAACATCAATTTAACAAAAGAGGAACCATGGAGTTTTAGAAACAAGGTTTTATGTTTACTCATTTAGTTATGTGTATATTAGCTTCTTTTTTATATTATGATTAGATATATTTACGTATCAAACTATCCCTCTTATATGATTACCCAGTTTGGGTCTAAAGTTGAATAATAAATTTTAAGTGCTGACTTGATTGGCTTTATTAGCACTTTCAAGGCAAGCTTACACGACCTACCTAGTTCTATAAGCTTGACCAATACGCACTAGGTCGTGGACAATATTTTTCATAAATTTTAGACAACTCATCCTAAATTTTTCTTTAAATATGAAATTTTTAATGTAAACATATTATATTTTCTAAATCGTTAGTCGAGCCAATAGGTTGGCTTGGGATAAGATTTAGTAATTGAAAAGTATTTTAAACTCAATCACAAAAAAATAAAACTATTTAAATTCATAATTTTTTTTTAATTTAATAAAATTAATGATAAATATTTAACAGAAAGGAGGGTTGATGTATGAATTTAGAGACTTAGTAAAATTCTTGACGGTGAAAGGAGGTAATCATCATGTTACACCTTCTCGACCATCTCAAGCTTTTTCTATTTTCTCAATTTTCGCAATTAATTGGATGCACTGAGGATTGGCGACGAAACTTATGGAGCACATGTTCATGATTCATGTTGAATCAGTCATTCACCATAGTAAGACTTGTCGTTGTAATAATTTATTTTGATATGTATTGTTTCATGATGCTCAAAGATCATAAATATTTATAATATTGAATAATATCATTAGTTAAATCAACTGATATCTAAAAACTAATTATTATTTTAATAAAATCATTCATCAATTGTTTTTCTTCAAATTTCTTACATGAAATTAACAAATAATGAGAGCTCTTAATAGCAAAACATAATATGCGTAGCAAGTATTTTTATTAATCCATTCGAAACAAAATTTTGTTTTCTAATGTTAAAGTTTGCTGGAGCAAATAAATTGATTAATGCTTGAACCTTTCCAAACACCTTTCATAGTTTTGCTATATGCATTTTGTATAATTTGAATATATTAGATACATACTCTAAAACAATGTCAATAGTAATTTTTTTTAATATTTTCTTGGTCATAAGCGTATTATATGAATAATTAACAAAAACGATGGAGTGATACATTTGCGTAGTTCTTATGAATAAAACGTTGGATTAAAATCCTCTATTATGTATACTGTATAATGCTATTATAAAGTGTGATACAAAATTAAGTGACCAATTATGTTATAAATGTCATAGGTATTAAAGTATCATGACAATAATGTGTAGATACCATAAGTTGTATCTATAATTTGATGAGGGGCCAAATTATAAATACCCATAACTAATTTAGTAATCAATTACTTAAAAAGACATAGTGATCCCCAAGAAATAGATATATATCTCGTATTTCTTTTCCCTCCCCATCAGAGAGATATACAAAGAGAAAAAAATATTTTCTTGGCAGATCAAAACCTTTTGGGCAATATCCAACAATGGCTTCAGGTATGCTTGCGTGGATAATACTACCATTTTCTTTTAATATACACGTGCATTGTCATTACTAAAAAATCTTACCCGATTTGATTCTAATCTAGTAGATTTATGTCGTCCTATTTCTAGGATTGCATGCACCTCCACTTAATTATGCAAGATCTACTCTTAAACAAGGTCTATTCATCCTCTGATTGAAGCACCTCAAACATGGATCAATAATCCAGAAATATTAAAGCAAGAATTAAGAACACATAAATGGGAACAAGAAACTAAGTATTTATCGCGTAAAATTAAAATCAAAAGACAAAATTCATCATCGGGTTCATCTCCCTTAGGTATTTAGAAAACTAGTTCATGCTTGCAAATAATAATATCCAAAACACAGTATAACCGAAAGAAAGAAAGAAACTCATGATAATCTCCTAAGAATCTTCAATCTTGATGGAAATATGCATCAGAATTGGCTTGAATGGTGTTTTTCGAGTTGTTTTTTTTAATATTCTATGACGACTCCCTTCAATCCTCTTATTTTTGTTAGATATACGTCTTAGAATGCCCACAAAAAAAAAATGTGATTTCCCACAGTTTAGTATGCAGATTCGCAAAATTGACGTGGTCTACCACAGGGCCGTGTCGAAGGGTCAACCTGTATGGCTCGTGCAACTTGCTCCGATTTTTCGATTTTCGCTAGTTTTTCTCTCCTAAGTATAACAACATGAATTTAAAGGATTAGGAGCATAAGATTCACCATTAACATCAAATAATCACCCAAAATGCATTACAATGAGGCTAAAACTTGTTACTTTTAGCACTTATCATTTAGTTACATGGAATCATGATTGTGAATGAAATTACTATTTTTTTAAAAAATATTTCATAATTAATGAATTCGTTGGTGTTATATCCTATAATATATTTATATCAAGTAAACCTATAACTCATAAAGGTTACTCATCATAAAAAAATTATTGGGAAAACTAACAAAACAAAATAGTGCCTAAAAAGAAAGACAACTTGAAACATATGTTTCACGGTGTCAAAATGTTAGCTATTAAAAAAAATATTTAGTTTTAAAAAGGCAAACACTATATATAACGTAGCTCTCTCCATTAATTTTAAGCATTAGAAAGTAAAGAATTCAATCAACATTAATTACCCTTATTTCTTTTATATTAGAATAATTTCAAACGGAATTTTGAGGAGTAATCTTTATTATTCTTATTTTCCTACTACTTGGAATTGATTCCAATGTATTCCCAATGAACGATTTGATAAACAAATTGCCAAGAGAACCAGATGTTAATTTCATGCAATTTGTTGGATATATTGAAGTGGATAAAAATGTTACTGGTCGAAGTCTGTTTTACTATTTTGTTGAAGCTAAGAAAGATCCTATGGCTCATCCCCTCACTATTTGGTTAACTGGAGGTTAAGGTTTATAAGATGCAAATGAATGCGAACCTATACTAGCAATAGTATTATCATGGTATCACATAGAAAATGCCAATGATCACATATTAATTTAAACCGAGATTTTCATTTTTTAATAAAAGAAACACAAGAAAAATTGACTTTTGACTTGACTCTCTTAATTGTCCCCAACAGAGTCACCAAGCCGTTGAAACGTTTTTGAAAAAGTCCCGAACATTTATTTTTTAAAATCGAAAATGGAGCCACCACACCTTCAAAACATTTTAATTGATCGAAAATGGCTTTGGTCTTTGAAATCCAGAAAAATGGGTTCGGGAGTCGATTACGTGTGAGGAAGGGTTAGCACCCTCACCCGCTCAAAATTGGTACCAAGTTGATTGTTAATAGGGTCTTAATTGTTGAAAACTTAAAAACTCGAATTGAAATTAGAATACGATCCTTAAATGCATGATTGATATGTTTAATATTATTATTTTTTTAAAAATCAGACTTTGTGAAGAAGGCTTGTCATTTTGAAAATCGATAAAAGAAGTCGTGTCCAGTGAGTTAGGGCATGACACTTCAATTCTTCAAAAACAATGAGCATCCCTTTAAAAGAATCTCACGTTTTATTATCTTGTTTTTAGAAAAAAAAATATTCGATTAGAAGAAAAATTGCACCTATTAAATTAAGGCGCAACTTTCCCAATCACGAAATAATGAACAATTCTTTAATTTTGAAATTTTTATTTTATAAAAAACATATATATATACATATATATATATATATACAGTTTAAAGGATGAATGAATGCGTAAAAATATCATAATGAAATGTGATATGGAAATAAAATAATAAGCAAATAACTTATGATGAAAATAAAAATAGTACATACATATTGAACACACGAAACAAATGGAACAATGTTAACAAATAAATATAAAAATAGTAATTAAGTAAAACAAAATAATAGCCAAATTTTTTTAAAAAAATTGAAAGTTTAAAAATAAATAAATAAACATATTAAAACAAACTTTTAAAAAAGGGTTGAATTGAAAAAGAATCCCAATAGTAATTTTATTTTAAAAAAGATAAAAGATTTAAAAAAGAATTTGAAAGAATCAAATTAAAACAAATTTTAAAACAAGGGGCCCAAATGGGCAATTTCCCTACTTTTTGCGAAACAGTTTTAAAACAGTGAGTTGAGGATTAATTTAAAAAACATAAAAATCAAATGGTCTGATTTAAAAAAAATTTAGGGCAAAAGGTTGAATTTTAAAGAAGTAAAAACGTAAAGGGACCTCACTAGGAAATTTTCCATTTTTATTTTTAGTTCTGCCATCGAAACAACTATGTTTAAAAGCCACTGGAATCAGGCTTGAAACGACGTCGCACGGAGGGGCATTTGAAGACACAAGGACCCAATTGGAAGGTCACAAGACGAGGAGGGACTGTGGAGGAAAATTCCCCATTTTACGAAAATGCACGGATCCTGTTCGAACGCGAAGCGGGTCGAGCACGGGCGTCGCAAAACGACATTGTTTAAGGACTATTAGGAAGAGTCCAAAACGGCACTGTTTTCAATCTTTATATAAACCAATTTTTTTAAAACACTTCATTTTTCATCCTTCTTCCAAAAAAAACCCAAATTTCCTCCTTTTTTCTCTTTAGAAACGTCTCCCCTCCGACCTTAGGGCTCCGCCGTAATCCCACTTCAACCATCGATCACCGACAACAGGGATCGCCGTGCCCGGTGGCCTAAAATTCCAAAAAATTCTATTTGGCCCCTCTTTGTAATTCAAGCGCGGATCTGGGCTCAAATTTATCAAAATCGAGCCAGATTTTTTAGAAAAATTTCGAAAGCTTTCAATTTTTTGCATTCTTCGAATCTGTTTCGTGTTTTTTCATCGGAGCTCCTTTACACGAACGTTGGCGAGCTCAAAGGGTTCCACCGTGACCAAGATCCCATCCATTAACGAGGATGCTCCTTGGCCACACGACAACGGCGCTAGGCAAGGTATGAAACACTAACACCTCTTTCCTTCATTTTATTTATTTTGAAATATTATAAAAAAATAAAATAAAATAGGATATATATATATATATATATTATGTAGATTGACTTTCGAAAATAAGAAAGAAAAATATTATAAAATAGATATGTATGTGTATATATATGTATATGTACACGCAAATGCCAATATACCTTGTATGAATTGAAATTTTGTGCTGCAAATATGTGTTTTGATATATATCGTGGGTAAAAAAATTACACAGAGCAATATTTGGCTTTTATAGCCATTGTTACAATGATTATTTTTGTTTCTTTTCTGCTTGTTTCTTTGCTTTTGTCTCTGTTTGCTTCTCTTTGGTGCATGTCCGACGACGGTGGCAGATGGGCGTCCATTGGCGCAGCTTTCAAAAGCACGGTGGTAGTCGAAAGGGCATGTTGCTGAGTGGAAAAAGGGGTGTGCAGTGCTGAAGACCCTAATAGAATTAGGGTTTCATATTTTTTTGCATTTGGGCTAATTGGGCTTGTATGGGTATTGGGTTTTAGATTTATGTGGGTAAATGGGGTTTAAGCTTTGGGTAGTTTTAGATATTGGGTTGATTTTGTAATTTGGGGTTTTTTTAATTTGAATGTAATGGACATTTTAAATTAAAATAAATTTTAATTTAAAATGTTTATTCGTTTTCTTTTAATCTTGGGTTTCATTTTCAAGCCCGGATAAAATTGGACTTATACAATAAATATACTTCATTATTAAATAAAATTGTTTGGGTATTATATATGTTGATTTTCTCAAATGTTTGTTTCGTACAGATAAAATATTACTTACATTCATGCAAAAATGGTATGGAAAATATCTAGTCTTTTAAGTCCAAAGATCTATATATAGCTGGATCAAGTTTTGCAGGTAAGCAATTTCTTTTTTTTTTCTTTCGGTCATTTGGTTGTATATCAACATATTTTTAATACATCAAAATATACTTAATGACTAACTAAAAAAAACATAATGTGGTCTCTAGCTGTTTTTTCTCTAAAATATATTGCACTTTATCATTTACATATCAGGCTTGCAACATCATTTTTTTAGATTCATACTCACATAATTAATCAAATTTCTTATTAAATTGAAATTTTTTTAAAAATAATTCAAAAAATACAGATGATTTCATAAATTTTTTTATTGTAACATACTTCTTGAATTGAATATGTTGTTAATTATTGAATAGAAATATAACAATAAAATGATGTCAACTTAATACCAGTTATTGATAAGTCTCTATGCAACAATACAAACAAGATAACATGTTCATTACTTAAATTAAATTTCTGTATTTTTATTTTTAGGACACTTCGTACCAGATCTTGCTAATGCTTTGCTCGACGACAACAAGCAGTCCAAATTTAACCTCAAAGGATTGGTTGTAAGTAAAATTGCATCTAATTAATCAAATTTAATTGCCACTTTAGTATATATTTTCATAGAAGGATAAGTTTGAAATGTTCATGGTTGATTAACTTGCCTAATTCAAGATGGCTTAGATTTATTTGATTGGGTTAGGATACCGACTTCTACGTTTTGGATCAAATTATTATAAATTGGATTATTCATCATTACTTACATCACAGGAAAAAAATTATTTAAATTATGAACTGATACTAACATAAAAAGTGAAAATTATCCTGAAAAATATTTAGGATTTTTATGAGGCCTAGATCAAACAAAAATTACGTGTTGCAGCTCAATTCTCCAGTAAAACATGCTTAGGTTCAGTTCAATGTTAATTTAAACATTTTCTTGTTAGCTTGATTTTATTTTTTTTAATTGTAACTATTTTGAATAGTTGGGAAACCCAATGCTTCGTAAAAAGCTAGACGAAATTGCAAGAATTGATTTCTTTTTCTCTTGGGAGATGATAAACAGCTCGCTGTATAACGAAATCAAGAAAGAATGCAATGCCATTGATGAAAATAATTACTTTTCCAACATAAAAAACCCTTGGAGCACAAAATGCGATAACCTTGCGTACGAGGCCACTTTGGTTGCTTTCAAGACCAATGCTCATAATTACTCCCCACAGAAGCTATTTGATGTCTTTCGCCCTCCTTGTGCTGAAAATGAGGGAGATTTGAAGTTTGGAAAACAGGTTTTCATTTATTTTTTTACATTCCTCTTACTTTACTTCAACTCGAAACTACATGTAACTTAAGTTCCTATAGAATTGAATTAACTAATCAATTGCGTAAAATTAATTTTGTGTTATTTTTCTTTTATTGGTTATGTCAAAAGTGTAAAACTTTATTTTTTGGTCCAGGTTCCTATAGTTAGCACAGAAGTAGACATGTGCATTCCATTAAGGGTGGAATTTTACTTTAATCTACCGGAAGTTCAAACAGCTTTCCACGGGAATAGAACCAACTTGTCATATACATGGAAGGGTTGTTTCACGTAAGTTTTCCCCTAAATTTTGAAACAAAATGAACTTTGTTTTCCGATATGTTCAAATAATTACGTTTTAGAAATTATTTTAAATTCAAGTTTTAAGACTCGCGGTGAATTTTTTTCTTTATATTGTCACCTCTTTCTTAAGAAAAATAAATAAATTACTTGTTTATAGTGGCAAATATTGTGTAAAAATTGTTAACCTTAAAATTTCCATTACATGTCACTTTTAATTATTTAGAGATAATTTTAAAAACAACGAAGCTGATAAAGACCTTGACATGCTTCTTGCGCTTAAAAACCTTCTTCAACAATCCGTTTCCATTACAATATTCAGGTTGGTATTGTATTTGTATGCTGTACTTTTTTCCTATAGTTTCTTGAAATAAGTTAAATATGGATGAAGAATCGAAGTGAACGATTTTGAAAAGAAATCCTCATGCCATTTGATTGATTTTTGTTTTCTATTTTTATTTTTTTAATATGATTATAATGTTATAGTGGGGATCAAGATGGTATAGTACCGATAGTGGGAACCTTACAACATTTGAAAAAGTTGGTTGAGGAGTTAAACATCAATTTAACAAAAGAGGAACCATGGAGTTTTAGAAACAAGGTTTTATGTTTACTCATTTAGTTATGTATATATTATATTCTTTTTTATATTATGATTAGATATATTTAAGTATCAAACTATCCCTCTTTTATGATTACCCAGATTGGGTCTAAAGTTGAATAATAAATTTTAAGTGCTGACTCGATTGACCTTATTCGCACTTTCAAGGCAAGCTTACACGACCTACCTAGATCTATAAGCTTGACCAATACGTGATTGGTCGTGGACAATATTTTTCACAAATTTTAGACAACTCGTCCTAAATTTTTCTTTAAATATAAATTTTTTAATGTAAACATATTATATTTTCTAAATAGTTAGTCGAGCAAATAGGTTGGCTCGGGATAAGATTTAGTAATTGAAAAGTATTTTAAACTTAATCACAAAAAAATAAAACTATTTATATTCATAAAATTTATTTTTTTAATTTAATAAAGTTAATGATAAATATTTAACAGGAAGGAGGGTTGATGTATGATTTTGGAGACTTACTAAAATTCTTGACGGTGAAAGGAGGTAATCATCATGTTACACCTTCTCGACCATCTCAAGCTTTTTCTATTTTCTCAATTTTCGCAATTAATTGGATGCACTGAGGATTAGTGACGAAACTTATGGAGCAGATGGTCATGATTCATGTTGAATCCATCATTCACCATAGTAAGACTTGTCGTTGTAATAATTTATTTTGATATGTATTGTTTTATGATGCAGAAACATCATAAATATTTATATTATGCAATAATATAATTAGTTAAATCAACTGATATCTAAAAAATTATTATTATTTTAATAAAATCATTCATCAATTGTTTTTCTTCAAATTTCTTACATGAAATTAACAAATAATGAGAGTTCTTAATAGAAAAACCTAATATGGGTAACAAGTATTTTTATTAATCCATTCGAAACAAAATTTTATTTTCTAATGTTAAGGTTTGCTGGAGCAAATAAATTGATTAATGCTTGAACCTTTCCAAACACCTTTTATAATTTTGTTATATGCATTTTGTATAATTTGAATATATTAGATACATACTCTAAAACAATGTCAATAGTATTTTTTTTCTATATCTTCTTGGTCATAAGCGTATTATATGAATAATTAACAAAAACGATGGACTGATACATTTGCGTAGTTCTTATGAATAAAACGTTGGTTTAAAATCCTCAATTATGTATAATGTATAATGCTATTATAAAGTGTGATAGAAA
Source organism: Gossypioides kirkii (assembly GCA_005610355.1). NCBI lineage: Eukaryota > Viridiplantae > Streptophyta > Magnoliopsida > Malvales > Malvaceae > Gossypioides > Gossypioides kirkii. The sequence goes on along the minus strand of CP032247.1, from coordinate 37,467,311 downwards.
ATTAAGTGACCAATTATGTTATAAATGCCATAGGTATTAAAGTATCATGACAATAATGTGTAGATACCATAAGTTGTATTTATAATTTGATTAGGGGCCAAATTATAAATACCCATAACTAATTTAGTAATCAATTATTTAAAAAGACGTAGTGGTCCCCAAGAAATAGATATATATCTCGTATTTCTTTTCCCTCCCCATCAGAGAGATATACAAAGAGAAAAAAATATTTTCTTGGAAGTTCAAAACCTTCTGGGCAATCTCCAACAATGGATTCAGGTATGCTTGCTTGGATAATACTACCATTTTCTATTAATATACACGTGCGTTTTAATTACTAAAAAATCTTACCCGATTTGACTCTAATCTAGTAGATTTATGTCGTCCTATTTCTAGGATTGCATGCACCTCCACTCAATTATGCAAGATCTATTCTTAAACAAGGTCTACTCATCCTCTGATTGAAGCACCTCAAACATGGATCAATAATCTTGAAATATTAAAGCAAGAATTGACAAAACATAAATGGGAACAAGAAACTAAGTATTTATTGCGTAAAATAAAAATCAAAAGATAAAATTCATCATCGGGTTCATCTCCCCTAGGTATTTAGAAAATTAGTTAATGCTTGCAAATAATAATATCCAAAACACAGTATAACCAAAAGAAAAAAAGAAACTCATGATAATCTCCTAAGAATCTTCAATCTTGATGGAAATATGCATCAGAATACCCATTTACAACGAATAGCCTTTTTGCCCATTGGAAGCTTCACTAAGTCCCACGTTTTATTCTTATGGAGTGATTCCATCTCTTCTTGCATGGCAATCATCCACTTTTTTGAGTCTTCACAACTAACTGCCTCTGAATAAATTGATGGATCTTGATTTGCATCAATATCTTCAGCCACGTTTAAAGCATAAGCTACTAGATCAGCCTCGGCGTACCTCTTCAGAGGTTTAATTTCTCTTCTAGGTTTATTTTTGGCAATAGAATATTGTTGTGATGAAGTGACTCTATTTTGAACTTCTGTACTAAGTTGAGAAGTTAACTCTGTTGTAGATACTAGATCAATCTGAAACTCCACCTGCTTTTGTTGTTCCTTACTGGAAGAGTCTTTAAGAGATAAGTTAGGTAACATAGCAGTTTCATCGAAAACAACATCTCTGCTAATCACAACTTTTCTATTTTCAAGACACCATAACTTATACCCTTTTACACCAGCTTTAAAACGAAGAAAAACACATTTAATGCATATTGGTTCCAATTTTCTATTATCAACATGAGCATAAGCAGGAGACCCAAAAATCTTTATATCAGAATAATCAGCAGGCTTACCAGACCATATCTCTTGTAGAGTCTTTTTCTCAATGGCAACGGATGGAGATCGATTGATCAAAAAACATGCAGTAGAGGCTGCTTCAGCCCAAAACAACTTCAGTAAATTAGCATTCTACAACATACATCGAACCTTCTCCATGATTGTTCTGTTCATTCGTTCTGCAACGTCGTTTTGCTGTGAAGTATAACGAACTATCAAATGTCTCACGATCCCTTCTGATTTGCACAATTCATTAAACTCATCAGAACAGAACTCCAAGCCATTATCTGTGGGGAGGTGTTTTATCTTTTTTCTTGTCTGTTTTTCAACCATAGTTTTCCAAGACTTGAATGTGGAAAACACATTGCTTTTCTGCTTCAGAAAGAATGCCCAAAATTTTTTGGAAAAATCATTAATAAGAGTTAGCATATAATTAGCTCCACCTCTCGAAGGCACTCTAGATGGTTCCCAAATATCAGAATGAATATAATCCAATGTTCCCTTCATGTTATGGATTCCTCTGGTGAATCGAACTCTCTTTTGCTTCCCAAAAATGCAATGCTCACAGAACTTCAGTTTGCTAATGCCTTTCCCATCAAGAAGTCCTATTTTACTCAATTTTGTCATGCCATTTTCACTCATATGCGCTAGACGCATATGCCAAAGTCTAGTAATATCACCATCTGACAAGGAAGAGGAAGCGACTGCAGCATCACCAGTAATAGTTGAACCTTGGAAAACATATAATTTGGGAGTCTTTCTCTGCCCTTTCATCACAACGAGAGAACCCTTTGCTAATCTTTACAGCCCCACTTTCAGCTGTGTACTTGTGTCCTTTTGAATCAAGAGTACTCAACGAAATCAAATTCCTTTTCAATTATGGTACATGTCGCACGCCACTAAGAGTTGTAACGACCCGATCAAACATCTTTATTTTGATTGTGCCAACACCTGTGATTTTACATGAAGCATTATTTCTTATCGAAACAACACCTTCAGACACAACTTCATATGTTGTAAACCAATCCCGATTGGGACTCATATGAAAGGTGAAACCAGAATTGAGGATCTACTCCTCGCTCAGTTTAGAATTGTTGACAGAAGCAACTAGGAGTTTACCATCACTGTAGTCTTCTACTACATCAGCTTCACCGGATTGTCCTGGTTGTTTTCCCATTTGATTCTCTGCCTCCCTTTTGATCTTATTTTGTAACTTGTAGCACTCTTTCTTAATGTGCCCTTTCTTCTTGCAGAAGTTACAAGTTTTACCTCTATTGGAAGATCTCGATCTACCTTTAAATTTACTGCGGGGATTTCGTTCCTGTGTCCTCGCACGATTATCATTACTATTTCGATCTTGTCTTCCACGAATAATGAGACCCTCTCCTTGAGAGTCAAATCCAGCCACAAGATGCTTCATCTTGTCATACGAGGCTAAGGAAGCATAAACTTCATCAATTGTAAGAGATTCACGGCTATACAAAATTGTATCTCTGAAAGTTGAATACGACGGTGGTAACGAACAAAGGAGAATTAACCCTAAATCCTCTTAATCAGATTGAACCTCGATGGCCTCTAAATCCAAGATAATTTGTTTAAACACATTCAAGTGTTCATGCACAAACGTTTCTTCTAAATGATGAGAATACAGACGCTGCTTCATATGCAATTTACTGGTTAGGGTTTTCGACATACATAACTGCTGTAATTTTGCCCATAATGCAGCAACAGTCTTCTCCTTTAACACATCTTATAGAATTTCATTCGACAGATGCAACTGTAATTGCGTCAAAGCCTTCCGATCTTTACGCTTCTTCTCTTCATCTGTCAAATTCGAAGGCATCTTATCTAACCCTAACAGGGCATCCTCCAAATCCATCTGTGCAAGAACTGCTTGCACCTTTACCTACCACAACGCGAATTTGGTGTTGTGATCTAACAGTGAAATATCATACTTCAATGTCGCCATTATTGTGATCGAGACTAGTAATCCGAAAAGCTCTGATACCAATTTGATAAAATTAAATGTCGACAATGAAGAAATATTGTAAAGAAAATGGGAAAAAACATAGATTTTACATGAAAACCCTTTCGAAAAAAAAAACCACAAGCAGAGGAGAAGAAGATTCACTAATGTCAAAAAATTGAATGATTACAAGAGGAGATGACTATGCCTATTTATAGGTTGAAAAAACTTATTCCAATCAATAACTAATAGAAGTAACGTAGTAAGGTTGAAACACCTTATTTTAATTAAAATAAAATAGATGACCTATTCTAATTAAAATAAAATAAAAGAAGTCTAGTTTATTTAGACTTTACTTTTATTTTATTTTACCGCTGAATTTTATTTTAACAAGAATTCTAGTCACTCAATTCTAACAAATATACTAAATACTGGTCAGATTAGACTAGCCATTACGTTAGATCAAACGATTACTCTATTTTTCTAGCTTTACTTAATCCTGGCCAACAAGTTTGTTTGATTACTCACATATAATAAAATATTTTGTGTAATACTATTCAGGACCAGGGTGTTCTTCAGTTGGAGATGCCTTTGGAAGTGTTGGTCCTTTCATTGTTACGAAAGATGCTCGTGGTCTCCAAACAAATTTCTTTTCTTGGAACAAAGGTTGTCTAATTTCCTATGATCTTTTTTGATATATTATTTTTTTTGTGTATATGGATATCATGTTTCATAGCTATTTCTTTCATATCCATATAATTTTATCAAAAAATATGAAATGCATTAAAACAATAAAATGTTACAGTGCGTCTAGTTTTCATCGTGTTTAAATGAATTACATTGTTTTTTTTCTATTTCTGTATCTATATAAAATTCTGTCTAATATATGTTTCAGTGTCAAATCTATTGTTTGTCGACTCTCCAATTGGATTTGGATGGTCATATTCAAACTCAAGTAGTGATTATAATAACGGAGATGATAGCACTAGTAAGATCAGAATATATGAGTTTTTGAAAAAGTCCTGAACCTTTATTTTTTAAAATCGAAAATAGAGTCGCCACCAATCATTTTTATTCGGCGTGATTGGAACACTTTCAAAACATTTTAATTGAACGAAAATGGCTTTAGTCTTTCAAATCTAGAAAAATGAGATCGGGAGTCGATTACGTGTGAGGGAGGGTTAGCATCCTCACCCGCTCAAAATTGGTACCAAGTCGATTTTTAAAAGGGTTTTAATTGTTGAAAACTTGAAAACTCAAGTTGAAATTAGAATACGATCCTTAAATGCATGATTGATATGTTTAATATTATTTTTTTAAAAAATCGAACTTTGTGAGGAAGGCTCGTCATTTTTAAAATAAGAAAAGAAGTCGTGTCTAGTGAGTTAGGGCACGACACTTCAATTCTTCAAAAACAACGAGCATCCCTTTAAAAGAATCTCACGTTTTATTATTTTGTTTTTAGAAAAAGTATTATTCGATTATTTCAATTAGAAGAAAAATTACACCTAATAAGTTAAGGCGCAACTTTTCCCAATCACAAAATAATGAACAATCCTTTAATTTTGAAATTTTTATTTTATCAAAACACAAATATATATATTTATATATACGTTTTAAAGGATGAATGTGTACGAATATCATAATGAAATGTGATATGGCAATAAAATAATAAGCAAATAACATATTTTGAAAATAAAAATAATACATACATATTGAACACACGAAACAAATGGAACAATGTTAACTAATAAATATAAAAATAGTAATTAAGTAAAACAAAACAATAGCCAAATTTTTTTAAAAAAATTTAAAAGTTTTAAAATAAATAAATAAACATATTAAAACAAATTTTTAAAAAAGGGTTGAATTGAAAAAGAAGCCCAATAGTAATTTTATTTTAAAAAAGATAAAAGATTTAAAAAAGAATTTGAAAGAATCAAATTAAAACAAATTTTAAAACAAGGGGGCCAAATGGGTAATTTTCCTGTTTTTGCAAAACAGTTTTAAAACAGTGAGTTGAGGATTAACTTAAAAAACATAAAAATAAAATGGTTTGATTTTAAAAAAACAATTTTAGGGAAAAAGGGTGAATTTTAAAGAAGTAAAAACGTAGAGGGACCTCACTAGGAAATTTTCCATTTTTATTTTTTAGTTCTGCCATCGAAACGATGACGTTTCAAAGCCACTGGAATCAGGCTTGAAACGACGTCGCATGGAGGGGCATTTGAAGACTCAAGGACCCAATTGGAAGGTCACAAGACGAGCAGGGACTGCGAAGGCAAATTCCGCATTTCATGAAAACGAGCGAATCCTATTCGAATCCGGAGCGAGTCGGGATGGGCGTCACAAAATGACGTCGTTTAAGGATTATTAGGAAGAGTCCTAAACGACACCATTTTCAATCTTTATATAAACCAATTTTTTTTAAAACACTTCATTTTCCATCCTTTTTCCAAAAACAACCCAAATTTCCTCCTTTTTTCTCTCTAGAAACGTCTCCCCTTCGACCTTAGTGCTCCGCCGCAAACCCACTTTGCCCACCAGTCACCCGCGACGGGGACTATCGTGCCCAGTGGTCAAAAATTCCCAAAAATTCTATTTGGCCCCTCTTTGTAATTCAAGCACGGATTTGGGCTCAAATTTATCAAAATTGAGCCAAATTTTTTAGAAAAAATTTCGAAAGCTTTCGTTTTTTATGTTCTTTGAATCTGTTTCGTTTTTTTTTGTCGGAGCTCCTTTACACGAATGTTGACGGGCTCGGAAGGGTTCCACCGTGACCAAGATCCCATCCATTGACGAGGATGCTCCCTGACCACATGACGGCGACGTTGGACAAGGTATGAAACCCTAACCCCTTTTTCCTGCATTTTATTTATTTTAAAATTATTTATTTCAAAATATTATATAAAAAAATAAAATAAAATAGGAAATATATATATTATGTGATTGACTTTGGAAAATAAGAAAAAAAAAGATAAAATAGATATGTATGTGTATATATACGTATATGTACATGCAAATGCCAATATACCTTGTATGAACTGAAATTTTGTGCTGCAAATATGTGTTCTGATATATATCGTGGGTAAAAAAATTACACAGAGCAATGTTTGGCTTTTATAGCCATTGTTGTAATGATTATTTTTGTTTCTTTTCTGCTTGTTTCTTTGCTTTTGTCTTTGTTTGCTTCTCTTTGGTGCAGGTCCAACGACGGTGGCAGATGGGCGTCCATTGGCGCGACTGTCAGAAGCGTGGTGGTAGTCGAAAGGGCTTGTTGCTGACGTGGAAAAGGGTGTGTGCAGCGTTGAAGACCCTAACAGAATTAAGGTTTTAATTTTTTTTTGCATTTTGGCCTTATTGGGATTGTATGGGTATTAGGCTTTAGATTTAGGTTGCTAAATGGGGTTTGGGTTTTAGGTAGTTTTAGGTATTGGGCTAATTTTGTAATTTGGGGTTTTTTTTAATTTGAATGTAAATGGACATTTTAAACTAAAATAAATTTTAATTTAAAATGTTTATTTGTTTTCTTTTGATCTTTGGTTTCATTTTCAAGCCCAGATAAAATTGGGCTTCTACAGCTACCCCTCTTTGCTCGTTATCGTGCAACGAGAACGGAGTAAATACTAAAAGGATGACCAATTTGTCCGGTTCCACTTGATTTGGTCTCTTTAGCCCTTCTTCTTCTAGTAGGTCGCTCTTTGCTTCACCAGTCGTTTAACTTCACTGTATCCTCTTATATTAAGCTCTGTTTCATTAATTTGGTCTACTTCTCTGTATCTCACTAGGAAGATGATCGCTTCATTGTCTGACCCACTTCTCTGTATCTCATCAGGAAGATAGGGTTTCAAAGTTTTACTCACGGTTGAGCTTCACCTCATTATTTTGGTTCACTTCTCTATATCTCATCAGGAAGATGAACACTTCATTGTTTGAACCACTTCTCTTTATCTCACCAGGAATATGGGATTTTAAAGTTTTACTCTACTCCACTGTATCCTCAGGGATGTTGAGCTCGGCTTCATTGTTTTGATTCAACATACTGTTTGCACCTACTTCTTTGTACCTCACCAGGAAGATGAGATTTGAAGTCTCACTCCACTCCACTGTAACCTCAAGGATGTTGAGCTCTGCTTCATTGTTTCGATCATGTCGCTTTGACCCACTTCTTTGCACCTCACCAGGAAGATGAGATTCGAAGTTTCACTCCACTCTACTGTAACCTCAAGGACGTTGAGCTCCGCTTCATTTTTTCGATCACATCATTTTCACCCACTTCTTTGTACCTTATCAGGAAGATGGGATTCGAAGTTTCACTCCACTCCACTATATCCTCAGGGGCATTAAGCTCCGCTTTATTGTTTCGATCATATCGTTTTGACCCACTTCTCTATACCTTACCAGGAAGATGAGATTCGAAGTTTCACTCCACTCTACTGTATCCTCAGGGATGTTTGAGCTTTACTTCGTTTTGGTCTACTTCTCTGTATCTCATCAGGAAGATGACCACTTCATTGTTTTAAACCAACCCACTGCAATCCAGGGGTAATGTTATTTATGCTTCTTGATCCAATACTCTATTTTGTGGGAAATGAAACCTGCAAAATATGCTTCTATGGACCTCTATGTAGGCCATATTATTAGGATGTCATGATTAGAATGTGTCAAATGCTCCTAACTAAATGAATGCACATGATAAATGTCAGATTTCTTTTGCTCTCTCTCTTCTTCTTTTTTGACATGGTTTTTTGTTTTGTCCAAATTCTTATCTTTGGTGTACTACCCTGTCTTCTTTTAGATTTACGATGAACCTTGGCAAAGTAGACTTAGTTCAAACTACTTGTTTCAATTTTGGTTCTTATAACTGGCTGTCCTACATCATGTCCCTGTACCATTTAGGAAGTTTTAGAGTGATATGCGTTGATCCTTGTAAGTCTTATAACATCGGTCCATTATCTGTTATCTTAATGCAAGAATGCTTAAAATCAATTGTGAAAGAATAAAGTTGAATTTTATTGAAGAAAAAATTCAAAGGAAAGAAAAATGACAAACATTTGTTTAAAGAAAGAAATCAAAACAACATTAAGTGCCCTAGATATCAAAGTATGAGCTTCTCTGAGTCAACTTGACGAGGATCAATCTGAGCTCAATATGTGTCTAGAAGAATTGGAGTGCTTTGTTGATGTCCTAAGATGTGAAATGTCTCCGTCTTGTTACGTTTGAGGAAGGTGATCATTTCAAGTCCATTATTTGCTCCAAATTTGAGTCGCCCTTTTCGGGTTTTCAACTCAAAATCCCTTTGGGTTCAGGATGCCCTTTGCGAGTTTTCATCTTGACCTCTCCTTTTTTTTAGGTGAAATATTTCTTCTCCGAGTCTGAGTTGACGGGATTATGCAGATCTTTGTCATCCATTTCAATTAGAATGAGAGCTCCTCTAGAGAAGGCTTTCTTTACCATATAAGGTCCTTCCCAATTAGGCATCCATTTTCTTCGGAAGTCTTTGTGTATGGGAAGTATCTTTTTCAAGACTAGATCCCCTTCATGGAATTCTCTAGGACGGACCTTTTTGTCAAAAGCTCGTATCATTCGTTTTTGATACATCTGACTGTGACGTATAACTCTTAATCTCTTCTCTTTGATTAAGTTTAGCTGATCATATCTGACTTGGACCCATTCTGCCTCATCTAACTACAATTCTAACAAGACTCGAAGAGAAGGAATCTCAACCTCAATGGGTAAACTGCTTCCATACCATACACCAGTGAGAATGGTGTAGCTCCAGTAGAAGTTTTAACTGAGGTCCTATAAGCACGAAGGGAAAACAAAAACTTTTCATGCCAATCCTTATAAGTTTCTTTCATCTTTGCAACAATCTTCTTGATGTTTTTGTTAGTTGCCTCCACTGCTCCATTCATTTTTGGTCGATAAGGAGATGAATTTTGATGTTTGATCTTGAATTGACTGTAAATCTTCGCTATCGTGCTATTATTCAAGTTTAATGCATTGTCAGACATGATCCTTTTTGGCGTCCCATAACGGCAAATGATCTCCTTTTTAGGAATTTGCTAACTGCAGACTTCGTAACGTTGGCATAGGAAGCCACTTCTACCCACTTGGTGAAATAGTCGATAACCACAAAGATAAATCTATGTCCATTAGAAGCCCTTGGTGAGATTGGTCTAATGACATCCATGCCCCACATAGAAAAAGGCCATGGAGAAGTCATGACATGAATATGTGACGAGGTACGTGGATTTTATCTCTGTAGATATGACACTTATGGCACCTCTTAGCGTAATTGATGCAATCACTTTCCATGGTGGACCAATAGTATCCAAATCTCATAATTTGCCTCGCCATTTTGAAACCATTGGCGTGTGTTCCGCAAATGCCTTTATGAACCTCTTCCAGGATTTTCCTAGCTTTGATTGCATCGACACATCTTAGTAATACCTAATATTTTCTTCTTTTATACAAGACCTCTCCGTCTAGGACATATTCATTTGTGAGCCTTCTCAACGTCCTTTTATCATTTTCAGAAGCTTGCTCAGGATACTTGCGGTCTTTTACATATTGGAGGATATCCTAGTACCATGGACGGTTATCCTTTTCCTCTTCTCCTTCAATGTCACATCAATGAGTTGGAACCTCATAGATGCTCATTTGAATGGGTTTTACATCCTCTAGCCTGTTTAATTTAATAATCAAAGCCAAAGTAGCCAGAGCGTCAGCCATCTGATTTTCTTCTCGTGAAAGGTAATGGAATGTGACCTCATCAAACTCCTTGATTAACTCGAGAACCAACTTTCGATAATCAATCAACTTGGAATCTCTCGTTTCTCATTCTCCATTGAGTTGATAGATTACTAGTGCAGAATCCCCGTATACCTCCAAAATTTTGATCTCTTGTTCCATGGCTCACGGATTCCCATGATACATGCTTCATATTCTGCCATGTTGTTTGTACAATCAAAATTGAGATTACTGGTGAAAGGATAATGGTCTTCCTTCCGGTGACACCAAAACAGTCACAATTCCCTTACCCGTGACATTTGAAGTACCATTGAAATTTAAATGCGAAGGATGTTTTACTGTAGTTTCCTCTTCAGTGGTTGCAATGTACATTAAATCCTCATTTGGGAAGTCAAAATTTATTGGCTCATAGTCCTCTAGAGCTTTGCTGGTCAAGAAATCTACTATTGCACTTCCCTTTACTACCTTCTGGCTTACATAGACTATATCAAACTCAGAGAGTAGGATCTGCCATCTAGCCATCCTCCCATTCAATGCGGTTGACTCCATCATGTATTTCAAGGGATCTAATTTTAAGATTAACCAGGTCGTGTGGTACAACATGTATTGTCTTAATCTCCGAATGGTCCAAACTAAGGCGCAACATAGTTTTTCAATTGGCGATATCTTGTCTCGCAATCAGTGAACTTCTTACTAAGATAATATATCACTCTTTCTTTTCTTCCGACTCGTCATGTTGGCCTAGCACACATCACATAGAATTTTCAAAAACTATCAAGTATAAAATCAATGGTTTATTTGGACTTGGCGATACTAGGATTGGAGAATTAGACAAATAGCTCTTAACCTTGTCAAAAGTTTTCTGGCATTCATTATCCCACACACTTGGATTATGTTTCCTAAGAAGACGAAAGATGGGGTCACATTTCTCAGTTAATTGTGATATGAACCGAGCAATGTATTTTAATCTCCATAAGAAACCTCGAACTTCTTTTTGTATATGGGGTGATGGTAACTCTTGTATGGCCTTGACCTTATCTAGATCAATCTCAATTCCTTCCTTGCTGACCATGAAGCCTAACAATTTTCGTAAAGTGGTTCCAAGAGTGCATTTTGCTGGGTTCAACTTTAGCTGAAATTTCCTCAATCTTAAGAACAATTTCCTCAGGACCTTTACATGTTCATCTCCAGTTTGGGATTTTACAATCATATCATCTACGTAAACCTCGATCTCTTTATGCATCATGTCGTGAAACAAAGTCACCATTGCTCTTTAATATGTTGCCCCTGCGTTCTTAAGTCCAAAAGGCATCACTTTATAGCAAAATGTTCCCCACATTGTGACAAATGTAGTCTTCTCCATATCTTTAGGATCCATCTTTATCTAGTTATATCCGAAGAAATCATCCATGAATGAGAATAGCAAGTGACCTACCGTGTTATCTACTAAAGTGTCGATATGAGGTAGTGGAAAACTATCCTTTGGGCTAGCTTTGTTCAAATCTAGATAATCCACGCACATACGTACCTTTCCATCTTTTTTAGGGACAGAGACTATGTTGACTGCCCATTCTGAATATTTAACCACTTGGAGGAAACCAGCGTCAAACTGCTTTTTGACCTCCTCCTTTATCTTTAATAAGACGTCGAGTCTCATCCTTCGGAGTTTTTATTGAACAGGCTTGCGTTCTTCTTTTATGGGGAGTCTATGTACCATGATGTCAGTGTTTAAACCAGGCATGTCTTGATAGGACCAAGCGAAGACATCTTTAAATTCATGGAGCAACTCGATGAGATCTTTTCTTGTTTCTACAGAGATGCTTGTTCCGATCTTTATTTCCTTCTTTTCATCTTCATTTCCTAGGCTCACAACTTCTATTGTTTCTTTATGACAAGATTTGCTTCTCCTCTTGTTCCACCATTCTTAACAAATTGGGAGGCAAATTATAACCCTGATCATCTTCAAAGTCCTAAAGTTCTTTTGAACACATATCTTGCTCAAAATGAGGCTCTGAGTTAGCATCAGTGTTACTCATATCATTGATATCCAAAGACCTGTTAAAAGAATAAAAAGGATCCAAAGAAAATGAATTTAAGAATGACTGAGTGTATGGTATGAGTGTGAGTATAAACTATTTGTCAAATTGGACAAAAAGAATTAAGATTAATTGAATATAAATGAATTGTTTATTGAATTGAATGAGAACGAATGAATAGCTTTCCGAAATATTTGCCAAATGGGATAGAAGATGCATTTTTCATTCAAGATAACTGAATAATGATCATTTGTCCTTTGCAAAAGGATCCATATTACTCTTAGGCTTAAAGCAATAGGTGCGTTTCGAGTATTACTCTGAAGAAATCCTAAAAGTTACAGGGAGTTCATCTACAGTTCAGTTATTCAAGATGCTTCCTGGGGCAAATGGATGAATTCCCAATAGATCATTTTCTTATCCTTCTTTAGGTATAGCATTGATGCTCAAATTCCTTAGGGTTCCTTCAGTCTCGATTATCATTCTTTTCTTCTCCATCTTTTGTCTTGTATTGATTATTCTTCCATATGTGAATGTTCTTGATATGTGAGGAAAGATCATCGGCTCCCATTTGATTTCTTCACCGGTCAGTCTCGCTCTCCTTCTTTCCTGCTTTTTCTCTAACTCTCTTTTCTTCTCCCTTAAGCTTGGCTTGTACCCCAGGCCAAAACGATCTCGCTTATCTGCCAATATCGGCGCATTGATCCTCCCTTAGAGATATTTTCCTTGTCTCTTTCCTGGCAAGGCTCCTTTCTCGAGCATTAGTCGCAGACCCATCCTTGTATTTTGTGATATTTTGGTGTGGGGATACTGCTTCCTTCGATAATAAAGGTTACGTTAATAAACTCTAAAGACCGAAAAGAGCATTCCAAGGCCTCTTTGGCTGCTCCTATGTAGGGTGCATCATTGACTGTGGATGCAATTATGTCTTCCTTGGCACTGATTATGACCAATCGACCCTCTATCACTAGTTTTAATTTTTGGTGCAGTGATGATGGCACTACCCTGCTGAATGGATCCATGGTCTCCCAAGCAAGCAGTTGTAGCTTGGTTTGATATCCATCACCAAAAAATTCACCTTATATGTGTTTGGCCCAATTTGAAGCGGCACTTCGATCTTTCCTATCACCTTTCTTTCAGTCCCGTCAAATGCTTTCACTATATTATTGCACACCTTCATATAAGAGATGTCAATGGGAAACCTCTTCAAAGAACTTAGTGGCAATACATTCAGAGCGGAACCATTATCTATGAGTACCCTTAGCAATGTATACCCTTTACATCGTGTGGTAATATACAGGGCCTTCGTTGACCCTATCCCTGCAGATGGTATCTCATCATCACTAAAGAAAATAAAGTTGTCTACACTCACATTGTTGACTAAGCGATCCAACTTACTTACTGAGATATCGTTAGCCACATACGTTTCATTTAGCACTTTCATTAATGCACTGCGATAGGCCTCTGAGCTTAAAAGTAAAGATAGGATCGAAATACAGGCTGGTTGCTTGTGTAACTATTCCACTACACTGTACTCATTGTGCCTTAGAAACTTCAGAAATTCTTTTGCTTCCTTTTCTGTCACAGTCTTGTTATAAGTGGCTCGGGCTCATTAACCCTTCCTTCTTCAGGCTCAACCATCAATGCCTTTCCCTTACTCACCTCTTTTCCCTTGTCTGCAAGGTCATAATACTTCCCAATTCGAGTGATGAGACTTATATCCTCTTTGAATTCTTCCCCCTTACTTTGTATTTATAGCTCCATGGGACCTTTTTGCTATCTTTGTACGGGAATGCCGTCGATTTTTGTATAACAATGCATGGTGCTACTCGCTCTACTACCCCAGTCCTTCTAGGTTTAGTAATCACCACTGGGCAATTGATTCCATAGGCTTTCATTGTCCTCTCTTCCGAAGTGCAAATGTCTTTAACTTCTTTCTCTTCTTCAAAAGAACTCCATCTCTTTGTTGTCCATTAACCTTTGGACCAAAGCTTTGAACTTGACACAATTTTGGATCCTATGTCCTTCAATGTTATGGAATTCATCGTAATCCTGGTCATTTCCATTGTGTTCTTCCCATCTTGTGCGATCAATCCCATTTTAACCATTTTTTGTCTTACCCATTTGAGAGGGGATTTAACTTCCTCCACTTTAATTTTGACTCATTGGCTTCTTTCCTCTATTATTGCACTTATTCCTTCGTCAAGATGATTGGGCAAGGGATTTCCAGCTATGTTAGGTCTTTTCGGTTTGTCAAATCTCACAATCTTTAACCGAATAAGCCTTTCGACTAATTTTTTGTAGGTAGGGCAATTTTCAATTGAATGCCCTCTTACTCCTACGTGGTACTCGCATTGAGAATTTGCGTCATATGAAACTGGGAGCGGGGGTTTCAAAGGCTCTAGATAGTATAGAGATACTGCTTGTTCATCATATAATCTTTGGTAGAGCTTCTTATACGTCGTAGGAAGGGGGTATACTAAATTCTTTCATTGTTTGCTCTAGGACCTGATTCCCGCCTCGAATTGTTTTGGTAATTAGTCATCGGGGCTTTTGGTTGCGATGTCACAATTGGCTTTGTGTAATTTGGCCTGTACATCCCCACGTTGTTTACCTCGTTATCCCTTTTCCTAGGAGCGGGTCTCTTGGTGCTTTCTCTGGCTTCTATTTTTCCATTCCTTATTGCACTTTAAATCATTTCCCCCAAACATAACCATGTCGGAGAAACTTTTGGTGGCATTTCCTAGAAAATGGTTCAGGTAAGGTACTTTTAAAGTATTGAGAAAGAGAATAGTTGTCTCTTCTTCTATTAGCAGCGACTGTACTTGAGTTGCCATATGCCTCCATCTTTGGGCGTATTGCTTGAAGCTTTCACTTGGCTTCTTCTCCATGTTCTGCAATGTGATCCTTTCGAGGGTTATGTCAGTGACATGACCGTTCTGCTTCATAAAAGCATGTGTCAAGTCCTTCCATGAGCTAATTTTTGCACGACTAAGCTGATTGTACCACCTAGTAGCAGATCCTACTAAACTCTCTTGGAAATAGTGAATCAGTAGTTGGTCGTTGTGGATGTATCCCATCATTTTTCTACAGAACATGGTGATGTGAGCCTCTAGGCAACTCCTGTTATATTTTTCAAATTCTGGGGCCTTGAATTTAGGCAAAAGCACTAGGTCTGGGACCAAGCTCAACTCCTTGGCATCCATCCCATAGAAGTTTTCAGATTCTTGCATTCCTTTGATTTTTCTTCCAACATTTTGTATTTTTCCTCCATTTGTCTAGGGAGATCCATTCTTGCTATCTCATCAAAGTCAGGAACACTAACATTGGCGACATTTTCTTCCGAGTTGGATCCTGATCCCATTGGACAGTTGTTTGGTCTTGATGTACCAGTAGGGTGTTGTTACGTTCTTATGGTGATGGGAGCTCCTTGTGCGTAAGCTCCAGGTGGGACTTAGTCGTATGGGGGTGTATAGCTTGGGGGTTAATGGGATCCTCTTCTTCTTCTTTGAGATTTATTGCGGGACCTTTTCCTTTATCAGTCCTTTCTCTTAACATTTGGGCTAACTGGTTTGTCATATCCCTTTGATCCTTCATGTCTTGTTGCATTCTCGCCATTTGATCTTGTAATTGTGCATGCATTTGCTCTTGCATGTCTCTTTGTGTTTGTTCGAGCCTTTCTATCCTCTAATTCATGGCTTTAGATTTGTTGTGAGTCTAGTAATGGTGGGGGTTCTCAATGGTTTTCGATATAACTGTTACAAGTTTAATTAATTAGGGATATTTTCTTTGGAATTTAATGTATGTTAATAAATGTGATGCTTATGAATATATGTATGCATAAGAAAGGTATTGACTCATAATTCAATTTCATTAGAAAACTTCACTAGATAACAAGTTTCTTTACATAAGGCGGATTTACATATATGGCTTTGCCTTAGTGCCCAAAGCCTTAATTTTCCTAAGAAGCCCAGCTAACTTTTGACCCCGATCTGACTTTGACTAGTATTGCATGCTTAAGACATCAGCCTCAACAGCTAGTGTTTGCAAGTGATTGACAACTCCTCGTACTTGGGTCAAAGCTTCGTCCATAACATAATCTCTGTCTTGAACTTGTCTTTGAGCATGTTAAAGGTGCCATTCCTTTGCTTCCAAAGTCCTCTCGAGAATCTTGATTTGTATCTCGCTATTCTATGATGAGGCCTCAAGTTCTTCCACTCTTTTCTTCAACTGCTCATTCTCAGCTCGACTTGCTTTCAGTTCTGTTATTGAGTTACAACTTGCATATTCGAGCTTTTAGCTCGGTACTCTCAGCTTGGCTTTCTAAAAACTTGCTTTTCACAGCGTTCTCTTAAACCTGAACGTCTTGAAACTTGTTTTTCCACTGATCTGTTCTATCCCTTTCTTCATGAATCTCTTGTTACCATTGTTCAGATGTTTTACCCAACCCGGCAGTCCTTATCGACAAACGGAGCTTCTTGTATTCTTTTTTCAAACTATCAAGATCATCCTTAGATCTATTCTTCCTTTTCTTAACCTTTCTGCCTCCAATTTATGGACGTCGATATCTAACCCCAAGCACATCTTTTCTTCTTCCAACTTTTCTATCATCTTTCCCAATTCAGAATTCTTTCTCTTGAAGTCTTGCTTAATAATTTCTAACTCTGTCGGGACAACTTGTAAATGCTCCTCAATTAGGCGAATGATTTCTAGATTCGGCACAGGAATGTTGTCGTTGATCCTCCTATTTCTCCACCAATCATATTTCGCGGTTGTCATGGGATTTGCACCGAACACCTTCATTCTATGAACTTGGTTCCAAGGATTTGAAATCTCTCGGATCTTCTTCTTATTTTTCTCTCCTTTATACGCAAATTCACATTGAGCTAACCCTTGAGTTACTAGTATGAACTGTCTCGATATATACTATCTTGACACAAGTAAAGGAGCAAATCTCACAGCTCCTCATATTCCAGCCAATGGAACCCAATCGAAGTCTCCACATCGGTAAAGTATTTCATTGGGAAAGAACCATGGTGCTCGCCATTCCATGTCCTCGTCCCAGATACTTTGAAGGATTGCCATCCACTTTTCTTTGGATATATTTTCTTGCCTTGGTGTGGTTACAAACTCCTTCAATGGGGAATAACTCTCCAAGAATACTCGATGGGAGACCTTCTCCACTTTTCAAAAGTGGCTATGAAACCATACCAATAGTAACTATGCGCAACCAATGAATCTTCCCTCTCCTTCTCTTCAGCAGGCATTCAATGATCTAAAAGTCTCGGCTAGAATTACCAGAACAAGAGTAACTCTTTTGTCGAGACGATCGAACAAGTCGATAACTACGTCTTCTATATGCCCCAATGCTTTAGGAAAGATGACCAAATCGTACAAACTTAGGGAAAAAATATCAACTTTCTTTCTCACATCTGGATATGCTAGGATTAGATCTCGCAAACTCTTCCAAATGCACTTATGGTCGCCTTTCACTTTAATCCATGCCGAAACCCATTCCTCACTCATCCTCGTATGTTCATCAATCACTTGAGAAAAGTCGAGACATTAGCTATAGGCCGGGTTCCAATATTGTTTGAGAGCTCAGAGCAAATGTTTGTCTACCTTAACTTCGAGCAAGTATGGAAGATCCCCGTACTCATGGTAGAAGGTTTACTTCATCTCGTCTCCTTGTCGGTCCTATATTTCCTGTAATTCTTGCTAACTGTTCTAAGTCGTGATTATTCTAGTATAGTCCCAAAAATCTGATGCGTGCCTCTCTACCAAGCTATCTCTTTTCTTGCGCTGTCTATTCTCCGACCACATACGCACAACCACATTATCCTCTGCCTCATCAAGATACCTCCTCTCCATGATCAATTCTCTATCAATAATTGAGCTTAAATCAATATCTTTCCTAGTATGAGAATGTAATGCAAGCAAAGAAGCAAAATAAGACAAGTCAGTACAATTGTCATAAATTTTGATAACAAAGCACACATAGAAAACAAGAAACCTATGTATTTGTTTTGGGATAATGCTAATAATTTGGTGTAGTTCTATCTTAAGGCTAGTGCTTAAGTCTTATTATATGTGGTTTGAGTTCTAAAGTAAAGGTACCTAAACCAGCAGATTCCTCGATCCTCACCCATTATAGGCTTATACAGATAAGTTTGGTTTAGGGAGACACATTTCTCATATGTTTGCACGGAAGTGAAAACTTCACGAAAACATAGATATAGATGAAATCCTGAAAGTGATTCACTATCCTACACGAAGGTGAAAACCTCACGAAGGAATAGCTTCTCACTTCCACTTAAAAGGTTTATAAGATGCAAATGAATGCGAACCTATACTAGCAATAGTATTATCACGGTATCACATAGAAAATGCAAAGGATCACATATTAATTTAAACCGAGATTTTCATTTTTTAATGAAAAAAGCCAAGAAAAATCGACTTTCGGCTTGACTCTCTTATTTGTCCCCAGCGGAGTCACCAAGCCGTTGAAACATTTTTGAAAAAGTCCCGAACATTTATTTTTTAAAATCAAAAATGGAGTCGCCACACCTTCAAAACATTTTAATTGATCGAAAATGGCTTTGGTCTTTGAAATCCAGAAAAATGGGTTCGGGAGTCGATTACGTGTGAGGAAGGGTTAGCACCCTCACCCGCCCAAAATTGGTACCAAGTCGATTGTTAAAAGTGTCTTAATTGTTGAAAACTTGAAAACTCGAGTTGAAATTAGAATACGATCCTTAAATGCATGATTGATATGTTTAATATTATTTCTTTTAAAAAAAATCAGACTTTGTGAGGAAGGCTTGTCATTTTGAAAATCGAGAAAAGAAGTCGTGTCCAGTGAGTTAGGGCACGACACTTCAATTCTTCAAAAACAACGAGCATCGCTTTAAAAGAATCTCACGTTTTATTATCTTGTTTTTAGAAAAAAAAATATTCGATTATTTCGATTAGAAGAAAAATTGTACCTAGTAAATTAAGGCGCAACTTTCCCAATCACGAAATAATGAACAATTCTTTAATTTAAAATTTTTATTTTATAAAAAACAAATATATATATATATACACATTTTAAAGGATGAATGAATGCGTAAGAATATCATAATGAAATGTGATATGGCAATAAAATAATAAGCAAATAACATATGATGAAAATAAAAATAATACATACATATTGAACACACGAAACAAATGGAACAATGTTAACAAATAAATATAAAAATAGTAATTAAGTAAAACAAAATAATAGCCAAAATTTTTTTAAAAAATTAAAAGTTTAAAAATAAATAAATAAACATATTAAAACAAATTTTTAAAAAAGGGTTGAATTGAAAAAGAATCCAATAGTAATTTTATTTTAAAAATGATAAAAGATTTAAAGAAGAATTTGATAAAGAATTTGAAAGAATCAAATTAAAACAAATTTTAAAACAAGGGGCCCAAATGGGTAATTTCCCTATTTTTTTGCGAAACAGTTTTAAAACATTGAGTTGAGGATTAATTTAAAAAACATAAAAATCAAATGGTTTGATTTAAAAAAAATTAGGGCAAAAGGGTGAATTTTAAAGAAGTAAAAACGTAGAGGGACCTCACTAGGAAATTTTCCATTTTTATTTTTTAGTTCTGCCATCGAAACAACCATGTTTCAAAGCCACTGGAATCAGGCTTGAAACGATGTCGCATGGAGGGGCATTTGAAGACTCAAGGACCTAATTGGAAGGTCACAAGATGAGGAGGGACTGCGGAGGCAAATTCCCCATTTCATGAAAACGCACGGATCCTGTTCAAACCCGGAGTGGGTCGAGCACGGGCGTCGCAAAATGACGTTGTTTAAGGACTATTAGGAAGAGTCCAAAATGACACCGTTTTCAATCTTTATATAAACCAATTTTTTTAAAACTCTTCATTTTTCATCCTTCTTCCAAAAAAAAACCCAAATTTCCTCCTTTTTTCTCTTTAGAAACGTCTCCCCTCCGACCTTAAGGCTCCGCCGCAATCCCACTCTGACCACCAATCACCAACAACAGGGACCGCCGTGCCCGATGGCCGAAAATTCCCAAAAATTCTATTTGGCCCCTCTTTGTAATTCAAGCACGGATCTGGGCTCAAATTTATCAAAATCGAGCCAAATTTTTTAGAAAAATTTCGAAAGCTTTCGATTTTTTGCGTTCTTCGAATCTGTTTCGTGTTTTTTCATCAGAGCTCCCTTACACGAATGTTGGCGAGCTTAAAGGGTTCCACTGTGACCAAGATCCCATCCATTGACGAGGATGCTCCTTGGCCACATGACGATGGCGCTAGGCAAGGTATGAAACCCTAACCCCTCTTTCCTTCATTTTATTTATTTTAAAATTATTTATTTCGAAATATTATATAAAAAATAAAATAAAATAGGATATATATATTATGTAGATTGACTTTCGAAAATAAGAAAGAAAAATATTATAAAATAGATATGTATGTGTATATATATGTATATGTACATGCAAATACCAATATACATTGTATGAACTGAAATTTTGTGCTGCAAATATGTGTTTTGATATATATCGTGGGTAAAAAAATTACACAGAGCAATATTTGGCTTTTATAGCCATTGTTACAATGATTATTTTTGTTTCTTTTCTTCTTGTTTCTTTGCTTTTGTCTCTGTTTGCTTCTCTTTGGTACATGTTCGACGGCGGTGGCAGATGGGCGTCCATTGGCGCGGCTATCAAAAGCATGGTTGTAGTCGAAAGGGCATGTTGCTGAGTGGAAAAAAGGGGTGTGCGGTGCTGAAGACCCTAACAAAATTAGGGTTTCATATTTTTTTTGCATTTTGGGCTTGTATGGGTATTGGGTTTTAGATTTATGTGGGTAAATGGGGTTTGAGTTTTGGGTAGTTTTAGATATTGGGCTGATTTTGTAATTTGGGTTTTTTTTAATTTGAATGTAAATGGACATTTTAAACTAAAATAAATTTTAATTTAAAATGTTTATTTGTTTTCTTTTAATCTTGGGTTTCATTTTCAAGCCCAGATAAAATTGGACTTCTACAATATATACACTTCATTATTAAATAAAATTGTATGGGTATTATATTTATTGATTTTCTCAAATCTTTGTTTCGTATAGGTAAAATATTACTTACATTCATGCAAAAATGGTATGAAAAATATCCCGTCTTTAAGTCCAAAGATCTATATAAAGCTGGATCAAATTTTGCAGGTAAGCAATTTCTTTTTTTTTCTTTCCCTCATTTGGTTGTATATCAACATATTTTTAATACATCAAAATATACTTAATCACTAACTAAAAAAAACATAATGTGATCTCTAGCTAATATTTCTCTAAAATATAATGTACTTTATTATTTTCTTTCCCTAATTTTTCTTGCTAACGCTTTGCTCGCCGACAACAAGCAATCCAAGCAGTCCAAATTTAACCTCAAAGGATTGGTTGTAAGTAAAATTGCATCTAATTAATCAAATTTAACTGCCACTTTAGTATATACTTTCATAGAAGGATTAGTATGAAATGTTCATGGTTTATTAACTTGCCTAATTCGAGATGGCTTAGCTTTTTTTGATTGGGTTAGGATACCGACTTCTACGTTTGGATCAAATTATTATGATTTGGATTATTGCTCATTACTTACATCATAGAAAAAATTATTTAAATTAAGAATCGGTACTAACATAAAAAAGTGAAAATTATCCTGAAATATTTTTAGCATTTTTATGAGGCCTAGATTGAACAAAAATAACATGTGTTGCAGCTCAATTCTCCAGTAAAACATGCTTAGCTTCAGTTCAATGTTAATTTAAAGGTTTTCTTGTTAGCTTGATTTTATTTTTTTTTAATTGTAACTATTTTGAACAGTTGGGAAACCCAATGCTTCGTAAAAAGCTAGACGAAATTGCAAGAATTGATTTCTTTTTCTCTTGGGAGATGATAAACAGCTCGTTGTATAACGAAATCAAGAAAGAATGCAATGCCATTGATGAAAATAATTACTTTTCCAACATAAAAACCCCTTGGAGCGCAAAATGCGATATCCTTGCCTACGAGGCCACTTTGGCTGCTTTCAAGACCAATGCTCATAATTACTCCCCACAGAAGCTATTTGATGTCTTTCGCCCTCCTTGTGCTGAAAATGAGTGAGATTTGAAGTTTGGAAAATAGGTCTTCATTTATTTCTTTGCATTCCTCTTACTTTACTTCAACTCGAAACTACATGTAACTTAAGTTCCAATAGAATTGAATTAACTAATCAATTGCGTAAAATTAATTTTGTGTTATTTTTCTTTTATTGGTTATGTCAAAAGTTTAAAACTTTATTTTTTGGTCCAGGTTCCTATAGTTAGCACAGAAGTAGACATGTGCATTCCATTAAGGGTGGAATTTTACTTTAATCTACCGGAAGTTCAAACAGCTTTCCACGGGAATAGAACCAGCTTGTCATATACATGGAAGGGTTGTTTCATGTAAGTTTTCCCATAAATTTTGAAACAAAAGGAACTTTTTTTCCGATATGTTCAAATAATTACGTTTTAGAAATTATTTTAAATTCAAGTTTTAAGATTCGCGGTGAATTTTTTTCTCTATATTGTCACCTCTTTCTTAAGAAAAATATATAAATTACTTGTTTATAGTGGCGAATGTTGTGTAAAAATTGTTAACCTTAAAATTTCCATTACAATATGTCACTCTTATTTATTTAGAGATAATTTTAAATACAACGAAGCTGATAAGGACCTTGACATGCTTCCTGTGCTTAAAAACCTTCTTCAACAATCCGTTCCCATTATAATATTCAGGTTGGTATTGTATTTGTATGCCATACTTTTTTCCAATACTTTCTTGAAATAAGTTAAATATGGATGAAGAATCAAAGTGAACGATTTTGAAAAGAAATCCTCATGCCATTTGACTGATTTTTTTTCTATTTTTTATTTTTTTAATATGATTATAATGTTATAGTGGGGATCAAGATGGTATAGTACCGACAGTGGGAACCTTACAACATTTGAAAAAGTTGGCTGAGGAGTTAAACATCAATTTAACAAAAGAGGAACCATGGAGTTTTAGAAACAAGGTTTTATGTTTACTCATTTAGTCATGTATATATTAGCTTCTTTTTTATATTATGATTAGATATATTTAAGTATCAAACTATCCCTCTTATATGATTACTCAGTTTGGGTCTAAAGTTGAATAATAAATTTTAAGTGCTGACTCGATTGGCCTTATTATCACTTTCGAGGCAAGCTTACACGAACTACCTAGTTCTATAAGCTTGACCAATACGTGCTAGGTTGTGGACAATATTTTTCACAAATTTTAGACAACTCGTCCTAAATTTCTCTTTAAATATGAAATTTTTAACGTAAGCATATTATATTTTCTAAATAGTTAGTCGAGCCAATAGGTTGGCTCGGGATAAGATTTAGTAATGGAAAAGTATTTTAAACTTAATCACAAAAAAATTGAACTATTTATATTCATAAAATTTATTTTTTTAATTTAATAAAATTAATGATAAATATTTAACAGGAATGAGGGTTGACGTATGAATTTGGTGACTTACTAAAATTCTTGACGGTGAAAGGAGGTAATCATCATGTTACATCTTCTCGACCATCTCAAGCATTTTCTATTTTCTCAATTTTCGCAATTAATTGGATGCATTGAGGATTGGTGACGAAACTTATGGAGCACATGGTCATGATTCATGTTGAATCCATCATTCACCATAGTAAAACTTGTCGTTGTAATAATTTATTTTGATATGTACTGTTTTATGATGCACAAGCATCATAAATATTTATATTATGCAATAATATAGTTAGTTAAATCAACTGATATCTAAAAAATAATTATTATTTTAATAAAATCATTCATCAATTGTTTTTCTTCAAGTTTCTTACATGAAATTAACAAATAATGAGAGCTCTTAATAGCAAAGCCTAATATGCGTAACAAGTATTTTTATTAATCCATTCGAAACAAAATTTTGTTTTCTAATGTTAAGGTTTGCTGGAGCAAATAAATTGATTAATGCTTGAACCTTTCCAAACACCTTTTATAGTTTTGCTATATGCATTTTGTATAATTTGAATATATTAGATACATACTCTAAAACAATGTCAATAGTAATTTTTTTTATATTTTCTTCGTCATAAGCGTATTATATGAATAATTATCAAAAGCGATGGACTGATACATTTGCGTAGTTCTTATGAGTAAAATGTTGGATTAAAATCCTCAATTATGTATAATGTATAATGCTATTATAAAGTGTGATACAAAATTAGGTGACCAATTATGTTATAAATGCCATAGGTATTAAAGTATCATGACAATAATGTGTAGATACCATAAGTTGTATTTATAATTTGATGAGGGGCCAAATTATAAATACCCGTAACTAATTTAGTAGTCAATTATTTGAAAAGACGTAGTGGTCCCCAAGAAATAGATATATATCTCGTATTTCTTTTCCCTCCCCATCAGAGAGATATACAAAGAGAAAAAAATATTTTCTTGGAAGATCAAAACCTTCTGGGCAATCTCCAACAATGGATTCAGGTATGCTTGCGTGGATAATACTACCATTTTCTATTAATATACATGTGCATTGTCATTACTAAAAAATCTTAACCGATTTGACTCTAATCCAGTAGATTTATGTTATCCTATTTCTAGGATTGCATGCACCTCCACTCAATTATGCAAGATCGACTCTTAAACAAGGTCTATTCATCCTCTGATTGAAGTACCTCAAACATGGATCAATAATCTAGAAATATTAAAGCAAGAATTAAGAACACATAAATGGGAACAAGAAACTAAGTATTCATTGCGTAAAATAAAAATCAAAAGACAAAATTCATAATCGGGTTCATATCCCCTATGTATTTAGAAAATTAGTTCATGCTTGCAAATAATAATATCCAAAACACAATATAACCGTAAGAAAGAAAGAAACTCATGATAATCTCCTAAGAATCTTCAATCTTGATGGAAATATGAATCAGAATTGGCTTGAACGGTGTTTTTCGAGTTGTTTTTTTTTTAATATTCTATGACGGCTCCCTCCAATCTTCTTATTTTTGTTAGATATACGTCTTAGAATGCCCACAAAAAAAATTTTGATTTCCCACAGTTTAGTATGCAAATTCGCAAAATTGACGTCGTTTACCACAGGGCCGTGTGAAAGGGTCAATCTGTGTGGCTCGTGCGTGCAACTTGCTCCGATTTTTCGATTTTCACTAGTTTTTCTCTCCTTTTGCTCCCAAATGCTCTCCTAAGTATAACAACATGAATTTAAAGGATTAAGAGCATAAGATTCACCATTAACATCAAATAATCACCCAAAATGCATTACGAATAAGGCTAAAACTTGTTAGTTTTAGCACTTATCATTTAGTTACATGGAATCATGATTGTGAATGAAATTACTATTTTTTTAAAAGTATTTCATAATTAATGAATTCGTTGGTGTTATATCCTATAATTTATTTATATCAAGTAAACCTATAACTCATAAAGGTTTCTCATCATAAAAAAATTATTGGAAAAACTAATAAAACAAAATAGTGCCTAAAAAGAATGACAACTTGAAACCTATGTTTCACGGTGTCAAAATGTTAACTATTAAAACAATATATTTAGTTTTAAAAAGGCAAACACTATATATAACGTAGCTCTCTCCATTAATTTTAAGCATTAGAAAATAAAGAATTCAATCAACATTAGTTACCCTTATTTCTTTGATATTAGAATAATTTCAAATGGAATTTCGAGGAGTAATCTTTATTATTTTTATTTTTCTACTACTTGGAATTGATTCTAATGCATTCCCAATGAACGATTTGATAAACAAATTGCCAGGACAACCAGATGTTAATTTCAGGCAATTTGCTGGATATATTGAAGTGGATGAAAATGTTGCTGGTCGAAGTCTGTTTTACTATTTTGTTGAAGCTGAGAAAGATCCCATGACTCAACCCCTCACTATTTGGTTAACTGGAGGTTAAGTTCTTTAAATTCCTTTTATTCTAGTTTTTGATATTATGTGGATTTCCTAGTAGGTATCCTATATGAATAAGTTAGATAAAGTTCACTATGAGCAAGTGGAAGCCAAGGGGAATCTAAGGCCTCGGCCCCATCGGTTGAATGTTAAAATTTTATTTTTAGCCTCTCCCACAAATTTATAAATAAATTTAATCGCTTTTAGCCCTTCAAATGGAAACAGTATCACTTATTTCCCTCGTTACAAAGTAATGATTCAATTTAGGCCATTTCCAAGCAATGGTTTTACGTTTATGTCCATCCCTAGCACTAAATTTATACCCTTGATCTGACTATAATTTTTTAACTTGTCTAAAAAGCCATACGTTTAAACATGTACTGAATACTGGTCGGATTAGACTAGCCATTACGTTAGATCAAACGATTACTCTATTTTTCTAGCTTTACTTATGCCTGGCCAACAAGTTTGTTTGATTACTCACATATAATAAAATATTTTGTGGAATACTATTCAGGACCAGGGTGTTCTTCAGTTGGAGATGCCTTTGGAAGTGTTGGTCCTTTCATTGTTACGAAAGATGCTCGTGATCTCCAAACAAATTTCTTTTCTTGGAACAAAGGTTGCCTAATTTCCTATGATCTTTTTGATATATTATTTTTTTGTGTATATGGATATCATGTTTCATAGTTATTTCTTTCATATCCATATAACTTTATCAAAAAATATGAAATGCATTAAAACAATGAAATGTTACTGTGCGTCTAGTTTTCAATCGTGTTTAAATGAATTGCATTGTGTTTCTTACATTGTTATTTTTCTATTTCCGTATCTATATAAAATTTTGTCTAATATATGTTTCAGTATCAAATCTATTGTTCATCGACTCCCAATTGGATCTGGATGGTCATATTCAAACTCAAGTAGTGATTATAATAACGGAGATGATAGCACTAGTAAGATCAGAATATATATTCTTCATTATTAAATAAAATTGTTTGGGCATTATATATATTGATATTTCTCAATTGTTTGTTTCGTACAGATAAAATATTACTTACATTCATGCAAAAATGGTATGGAAAATATCCAGTCTTTAATTCCAAAGATCTATATATAGTTGGATCAAGTTTTGCAGGTAAGCAATTTCTTTTTTTTTCTTTCGCTCCTTTGGTTGTATATCAACATATTTTTAATACATCAAAATATACTTAATGACTAACTAAAAAAAAAAACATAATGTGATCTCTAGCTAATTTTTCTCTAAAATATATTGTACTTTATCATTTATATATCAAGCTTGCAACATTATTTTTTTAGATTCAAACTCACATAATTAATCAAATTTCTTATTAAATTGAAAAAGTTTAAAAATAATTCAAAAAATGCAGATGATTTCATAAATTATTTTATTGTAACATACTTCTTGAATTGAATATGTTATTAATTATTGAATAGAAATATAACAATAAAATGTGTCGACTTAATACCAGTTATTGATAAGTCTCTATGCAACAATACAAACAAAAAAACACGTTCATTACTTCAATTAAATTTGTGTATTTTTATTTTTAGGACACTTCGTACCAAATCTTGCTAATGCTTTGCTCGCCGACAACAAGCAATCCAAGTAGTCCAAATTTAACCTCAAAGGATTGGTTGTAAGTAAAACTGCATCTAATTAATCAAATTTAATTGCCACTTTAGTATATATTCATGGTTTATTAACTTGCCTAATTCGAGATGGCTTAGATTTATTCGATTGGGTTAGGATACCGACTTCTACGTTTTGGATCAAATTATTATGACTTGGATTATTGCTCATTACTTACATCACAGAAAAAATTATTTAAATTAAGAATCGGTACTAACATAAAAAAGTGAAAATTATCCTGAAATAGTTTTAGGATTTTTATGAGGCCTAGATCGAACAAAAATAACATGTGTTGCAGCTCAATTCTCCAGTAAAACATGCTTAGGTTCAGTTCAATGTTAATTTAAAGGTTTTCTTGTTAGCTTGATTTTATTTTTTTTAATTGTAACTATTTTGAATAGTTGGGAAACCCAATGCTCCGTAAAAAGCTAGACGAAATTGCAAGAATTGATTTCTTTTTCTCTTGGGAGATGATAAACAGCTCGTTGTATAACGAAATCAAGAAAGAATGCAATGCCATTGATGAAAATAATTACTTTTCCAACATAAAAACCCCTTGGAGCGCAAAATGCGATAACCTTGCCTACGAGGCCACTTTGGCTGCTTTCAAGACCAATGCTCATAATTACTCCCCACAGAAGCTATTTGATGTCTTTCGCCCTCCTTGTGCTGAAAATGAGGGAGATTTGAAGTTTGGAAAACAGGTTTTCATTTATTTCTTTACATTCCTCTTACTTTACTTCAACTCGAAACTACATGTAACTTAAGTTCCTATAGAATTGAATTAACTAATCAATTGCGTAAAATTAATTTTGTGTTATTTTTCTTTTATTGGTTATGTCAAAAGTGTAAAACTTTATTTTTTGGTCCAGGTTCCTATAGTTAGCACAGAAGTAGACATGTGCATTCCATTAAGGGTGGAATTTTACTTTAATCTACCGGAAGTTCAAACAGCTTTCCACGGGAATAGAACCAGCTTGTCATATACATGGAAGGGTTGTTTCACGTAAGTTTTCCCATAAATTTTGAAACAAAATGAACTTTTTTTCCGATATGTTCAAATAATTACGTTTTAGAAATTATTTTAAATTCAAGTTTTAAGACTCGCGGTGAATTTTTTCTCTATATTGTCACCTCTTTCTTAAGAAAAATATATAAATTACTTTTTATAGTGGCGAATGTTGTGTAAAAATTGTTAACCTTAAAATTTCCATTACAATATGTCACTCTTATTTATTTAGAGATAATTTTAAATACAACGAAGCTGATAAGGACCTTGACATGCTTCCTGCGCTTAAAAACCTTCTTCAACAATCCGTTCCCATTACAATATTCAGGTTGGTATTGTATTTGTATGCCATACTTTTTTCCAATACTTTCTTGAAATAAGTTAAATATGGATGAAGAATCAAAGTGAACGATTTTGAAAAGAAATCCTCATGCCATTTGACTGATTTTTTTTTCTATTTTATTTTTTTAATATGATTATAATGTTATAGTGGGGATCAAGATGGTATAATACCGACAGTGGGAACCTTACAACATTTGAAAAAGTTGGCTGAGGAGTTAAACATCAATTTAACAAAAGAGGAACCATGGAGTTTTAGAAACAAGGTTTTATGTTTACTCATTTAGTCATGTATATATTAGCTTCTTTTTTATATTATGATTAGATATATTTAAGTATCAAACTATCCCTCTTATATGATTACCCAGTTTGGGTCTAAAGTTGAATAATAAATTTTAAGTGCTGACTCGATTGGCTTTATTATCACTTTCAAGGCAAGCTTACACGACCTACCTAGTTCTATAAGCTTGACCAATACGTGCTAGGTCGTGGACAATATTTTTCACAAATTTTAGACAACTCGTCCTAAATTTCTCTTTAAATATGAAATTTTTAATGTAAGCATATTATATTTTCTAAATAGTTAGTCGAGCCAATAGGTTGGCTCGGGATAAGATTTAGTAATGGAAAAGTATTTTAAACTTGATCACAAAAAAATTGAACTATTTATATTCATAAAATTTATTTTTTTAATTTAATAAAACTAATGATAAATATTTAACAGGAATGAGGGTTGACGTATGAATTTGGTGACTTACTAAAATTCTTGACGGTGAAAGGAGGTAATCATCATGTTACATCTTCTCGACCATCTCAAGCATTTTCTATTTTCTCAATTTTCGCAATTAATTGGATGCATTGAGGATTGGTGACGAAACTTATGGAGCACATGGTCATGATTCATGTTGAATCCATCATTCACCATAGTAAAACTTGTCGTTGTAATAATTTATTTTGATATGTACTGTTTTATGATGCACAAGCATCATAAATATTTATATTATGCAATAATATAATTAGTTAAATCAACTGATATCTAAAAAATAATTATTATTTTAATAAAATCATTCATCAATTGTTTTTCTTCAAGTTTCTTACATGAAATTAACAAATAATGAGAGCTCTTAATAGCAAAGCCTAATATGCGTAACAAATATTTTTATTAATCCATTCGAAACAAAATTTTGTTTTCTAATGTTAAGGTTTGCTTGGAGCAAATAAATTGATTAATGCTTGAACCTTTCCAAACACCTTTTATAGTTTTGCTATATGCATTTTGTATAATTTGAATATATTAGATACATACTCTAAAACAATGTCAATAGTAATTTTTTTTATATTTTCTTCGTCATAAGCGTATTATATGAATAATTATCAAAAGCGATGGACTGATACATTTGCGTAGTTCTTATGAGTAAAACGTTGGATTAAAATCCTCAATTATGTATAATGTATAATGCTATTATAAAGTGTGATACAAAATTAGGTGACCAATTATGTTATAAATGCCATAGGTATTAAAGTATCATGACAATAATGTGTAGATACCATAAGTTGTATTTATAATTTGATGAGGGGCCAAATTATAAATACCCGTAACTAATTTAGTAATAAATTATTTAAAAAGACGTAGTGGTCCCCAAGAAATAGATATATATCTCGTATTTCTTTTCCCTCCCCATCAGAGAGATATACAAAGAGAAAAAAATATTTTTTTGGAAGATCAAAACCTTCTGGGCAATCTCCAACAATGGATTCAGGTATGCTTGCATGGATAATACTACCATTTTCTATTAATATACACGTGCATTGTCATTACTAAAAAATCTTAACCGATTTGACTCTAATCCAGTAGATTTATGTCGTCCTATTTTTAGGATTGCATGCACCTCCACTCAATTATGCAAGATCTACTCTTAAACAAGGTCTATTCATCCTCTGATTGAAGTACCTCAAACATGGATCAATAATCTAGAAATATTAAAGCAAGAATTAAGAACACATAAATGGGAACAAGAAACTAAGTATTCATTGCGTAAAATAAAAATCAAAAGACAAAATTCATAATCGGGTTCATATCCCCTATGTATTTAGAAAATTAGTTCATGCTTGCAAATAATAATATCCAAAACACAATATAACCGTAAGAAAGAAAGAAACTCATGATAATCTCCTAAGAATCTTCAATCTTGATGGAAATATGAATCAGAATTGGCTTGAACGGTGTTTTTCGAGTTGTTTTTTTTTTAATATTCTATGACGGCTCCCTCCAATCTTCTTATTTTTGTTAGATATACGTCTTAGAATGCCCACAAAAAAAATTTGATTTCCCACAGTTTAGTATGCAAATTCGCAAAATTGAAGTCGTTTACCACAGGCCGTGTGAAAGGGTCAACCTGTGTGGCTCGTGCAACTTGCTCCGATTTTTCGATTTTCGCTAGTTTTTCTCTCCTTTTGCTCCCAAATGCTCTCCTAAGTATAACAACATGAATTTAAAGGATTAAGAGCATAAGATTCACCATTAACATCAAATAATCACCCAAAATGCATTACGAATAAGGCTAAAACTTGTTAGTTTTAGCACTTATCATTTAGTTACATGGAATCATGATTGTGAATGAAATTACTATTTTTTTAAAAGTATTTCATAATTAATGAATTCGTTGGTGTTATATCCTATAATTTATTTATATCAAGTAAACCTATAACTCATAAAGGTTACTCATCATAAAAAAATTATTGGGAAAACTAACAAAACAAAATAGTGCCTAAAAAGAATGACAACTTGAAACCTATGTTTCACGGTGTCAAAATGTTAGCTATTAAAATAATATATTTAGTTTTAAAAAGGCAAACACTATATATAACGTAGCTCTCTCCATTAATTTTAAGCATTAGAAAATAAAGAATTCAATCAACATTAGTTACCCTTATTTCTTTGATATTAGAATAATTTCAAATGGAATTTCGAGGAGTAATCTTTATTATTTTTATTTTTCTACTACTTGGAATTGATTCTAATGCATTCCCAATGAACGATTTGATAAACAAATTGCCAGGACAACCAGATGTTAATTTCAGGCAATTTGCTGGATATATTGAAGTGGATGAAAATGTTGCTGGTCGAAGTCTGTTTTACTATTTTGTTGAAGCTGAGAAAGATCCCATGACTCAACCCCTCACTATTTGGTTAACTGGAGGTTAAGTTCTTTAAATTCCTTTTATTCTAGTTTTTGATATTATGTGGATTTCCTAGTAGGTATCCTATATGAATAAGTTAGATAAAGTTCACTATGAGCAAGTGGAAGCCAAGGGAATCTAAGGCCTCGGCCCCATCGGTTGAATGTTAAAATTTTATTTTTAGCCTCTCCCACAAATTTATAAATAAATTTAATCGCTTTTAGCCCTTCAAATGGAAACAGTATCACTTATTTCCCTCGTTACAAAGTAATGATTCAATTTAGGCCATTTCCAAGCAATGGTTTTACGTTTATGTCCATCCCTAACACTAAATTTATACCCTTGATCTGACTATAATTTTTTAACTTGTCTAAAAAGCCATACGTTTAAACATGTACTGAATACTGGTCGGATTAGACTAGCCATTACGTTAGATCAAACGATTACTCTATTTTTGTAGTTTTACTTATGCCTGGCCAACAAGTTTGTTTGATTACTCACATATAATAAAATATTTTGTGGAATACTATTCAGGACCAGGGTGTTCTTCAGTTGGAGATGCCTTTGGAAGTGTTGGTCCTTTCATTGTTACGAAAGATGCTCGTGATCTCCAAACAAATTTCTTTTCTTGGAACAAAGGTTGCCTAATTTCCTATGATCTTTTTGATATATTATTTTTTTGTGTATATGGATATCATGTTTCATAGTTATTTCTTTCATATCCATATAACTTTATCAAAAAATATGAAATGCATTAAAACAATGAAATGTTACTGTGCGTCTAGTTTTCAATCGTGTTTAAATGAATTGCATTGTGTTTCTTACATTGTTATTTTTCTATTTCCGTATCTATATAAAATTTTGTCTAATATATGTTTCAGTATCAAATCTATTGTTCATCGACTCCCTAATTGGATCTGGATGGTCATATTCAAACTCAAGTAGTGATTATAATAACGGAGATGATAGCACTAGTAAGATCAGAATATATATTCTTCATTATTAAATAAAATTGTTTGGGCATTATATATATTGATATTTCTCAATTGTTTGTTTCGTACAGATAAAATATTACTTACATTCATGCAAAAATGGTATGGAAAATATCCAGTCTTTAATTCCAAAGATCTATATATAGCTGGATCAAGTTTTGCAGGTAAGCAATTTCTTTTTTTTTCTTTCGCTCCTTTGGTTGTATATCAACATATTTTTAATACATCAAAATATACTTAATGACTAACTAAAAAAAAAAACATAATGTGATCTCTAGCTAATTTTTCTCGAAAATATATTGTACTTTATCATTTATATATCAAGCTTGCAACATTATTTTTTTAGATTCAAACTCACATAATTGATCAAATTTCTTATTAAATTGAAAAAAGTTTAAAAATAATTCAAAAAATGCAGATGATTTCATAAATTATTTTATTGTAACATACTTCTTGAATTGAATATGTTATTAATTATTGAATAGAAATATAACAATAAAATGATGTCGACTTAATACCAGTTATTGATAAGTCTCTATGCAACAATACAAACAAAAAAACATGTTCATTACTTCAATTAAATTTGTGTATTTTTATTTTTAGGACACTTCGTACCAAATCTTGCTAATGCTTTGCTCGCCGACAACAAGCAATCCAAGCAGTCCAAATTTAACCTCAAAGGATTGGTTGTAAGTAAAACTGCATCTAATTAATCAAATTTAATTGCCACTTTAGTATATATTCATGGTTTATTAACTTGCCTAATTCGAGATGGCTTAGATTTATTCGATTGGGTTAGGATACCGACTTCTACGTTTTGGATCAAATTATTATGACTTGGATTATTGCTCATTACTTACATCACAGAAAAAATTATTTAAATTAAGAATCGGTACTAACATAAAAAAGTGAAAATTATCCTGAAATAGTTTTAGGATTTTTATGAGGCCTAGATCGAACAAAAATAACATGTGTTGCAGCTCAATTCTCCAGTAAAACATGCTTAGGTTCAGTACAATGTTAATTCAAAGGTTTTCTTGTTAGCTTGATTTTATTTTTTTTTAATTGTAACTATTTTGAACAGTTGGGAAACCCAATGCTTCGTAAAAAGCTAGACGAAATTGCAAGAATTGATTTCTTTTTCTCTTGGGAGATGATAAACAGCTCGCTGTATAACGAAATCAAGAAAGAATGCAATGCCATTGATGAAAATAATTACTTTTCCAACATAAAAACCCCTTGGAGCGCAAAATGCGATAACCTTGCCTACGAGGCCACTTTGGCTGCTTTCAGGACCAATGCTCATAATTACTCCCCACAGAAGCTATTTGATGTCTTTCGCCCTCCTTGTGCTGAAAATGAGGGAGATTTGAAGTTTGGAAAACAGGTTTTCATTTATTTCTTTACATTCCTCTTACTTTACTTCAACTCGAAACTACATGTAACTTAAGTTCCTATAGAATTGCATTAACTAATCAATTGCGTAAAATTAATTTTGTGTTATTTTTCTTTTATTGGTTATGTCAAAAGTGTAAAACTTTATTTTTTGGTCCAGGTTCCTAAAGTTAGCACAGAAGTAGACATGTGCATTCCATTAAGGGTGGAATTTTACTTTAATCTACCGGAAGTTCAAACAGCTTTCCACGGGAATAGAACCAGCTTGTCATATACATGGAAGGGTTGTTTCACGTAAGTTTTCCCATAAATTTTGAAACAAAATGAACTTTTTTTTCGATATGCTCAAATAATTACGTTTTAGAAATTATTTTAAATTCAAGTTTTAAGACTCGCGGTGAATTTTTTTCTCTATATTGTTACCTCTTTCTTAAGAAAAATATATAAATTACTTTTTATAGTGGCGAATGTTGTGTAAAAATTGTTAACCTTAAAATTTCCATTACAATATGTCACTCTTATTTATTTAGAGATAATTTTAAATACAACGAAGCTGATAAGGACCTTGACATGCTTCCTGCGCTTAAAAACCTTCTTCAACAATCCATTCCCATTACAATATTCAGGTTGGTATTGTATTTGTATGCCATACTTTTTTCCAATACTTTCTTGAAATAAGTTAAATATGGATGAAGAATCAAAGTGAACGATTTTGAAAAGAAATCCTCATGCCATTTGACTGATTTTTTGTTCTATTTTTTATTTTTTTAATATGATTATAATGTTATAGTGGGGATCAAGATGGCATAGTACCGACAGTGCGAACCTTACAACATTTGAAAAAGTTGGCTGAGGAGTTAAACATCAATTTAACAAAAGAGGAACCATGGAGTTTTAGAAACAAGGTTTTATGTTTACTCATTTAGTCATGTATATATTAGCTTCTTTTTTATATTATGATTAGATATATTTAAGTATCAAACTATCCCTCTTATATGATTACCCAGTTTGGGTCTAAAGTTGAATAATAAATTTTAAGTGCTGACTCGATTTGCTTTATTATCACTTTCAAGGCAAGCTTACACGACCTACCTAGTTCTATAAGCTTGACCAATACGTGCTAGGTCGTGGACAATATTTTTCACAAATTTTAGACAACTCGTCCTAAATTTCTCTTTAAATATGAAATTTTTAATGTAAGGATATTATATTTTCTAAATAGTTAGTCGAGCCAATAGGTTGGCTCGGGATAAGATTTAGTAATGGAAAAGTATTTTAAACTTAATCACAAAAAAATTGAACTATTTATATTCACAAAATTTATTTTTTTAATTTAATAAAATTAATGATAAATATTTAACAGGAAGGAGGGTTGACGTATGAATTTGGTGACTTACTAAAATTCTTGACGGTGAAAGGAGGTAATCATCATGTTACATCTTCTCGACCATCTCAAGCATTTTCTATTTTCTCAATTTTTGCAATTAATTGGATGCATTGAGGATTGGTGACGAAACTTATGGAGCACATGGTCATGATTCATGTTGAATCCATCATTCACCATAGTAAAACTTGTCGTTGTAATAATTTATTTTGATATGTACTGTTTTATGATGCACAAGCATCATAAATATTTATATTATGCAATAATATAATTAGTTAAATCAACTGATATCTAAAAAATAATTATTATTTTAATAAAATCATTCATCAATTGTTTTTCTTCAAGTTTCTTACATGAAATTAACAAATAATGAGAGCTCTTAATAGCAAAGCCTAATATGCGTAACAAGTATTTTTATTAATCCATTCGAAACAAAATTTTGTTTTCTAATGTTAAGGTTTGCTTGGAGCAAATAAATTGATTAATGCTTGAACCTTTCCAAACACCTTTTATAGTTTTGCTATATGCATTTTGTATAATTTGAATATATTAGATACATACTCTAAAACAATGTCAATAGTAATTTCATTATTTGCCTTTTAAAAACTACAATAAAAGGAATTTAAAGAACTTAACCTCCAGTTAACCAAATAGTGAGAGGTTGAGTCATGGGATCTTTCTCAGCTTCAACAAAATAGTAAAACAGACTTCTACCAGCAACATTTTCATCCACTTCAATATATCCAACAAATTGCCTGAAATTAACATCTGGATGTCCTGGCATATTGTTTATAAAATCGTTCATTAGGAATGCATTGGAATCAATTCCAAGTAGTAGAGAAATAAAAATAATAATGATTACTCCTCGAAATCCCATTTGAAATTATTCTAATATCAAAGAAATAAGGGTAACTAATGTTGATTGAATTCTTTACTTTCTAATGCTTAAAATTAATGGAGAGAGCTATGTTATATATATAGTGTTTGCCTTTTTAAAACTAAATATATTGTTTTAATAGCTAACATTTTGACACCGTGAAACATAGGTTTCAAGTTGTCATTCTTTTTAGGCACTATTTTGTTTTGTTAGTTTTCCCAATAATTTTTTTATGATGAGTAACCTTTATGAGTTATAGGTTTACTTGATATAAATATATTATAGGATATAACACCAACGAATTCATTAATTATGAAATACTTTAAAAAAAATAGTAATTTCATTCACAATCATGATTCCATGTAACTAAATGATAAGTGCTAAATGTAACAAGTTTTAGCCTCATTTGTAATGCATTTTGGGCGATTATTTGATGTTAATGGTGAATCTTATGCTCCTAATCCTTTAATTCATGTTGCTATAATTAGTAGAGCATTTGGGAGCAAAAGGAGAGAAAAACTAATGAAAACTGAAAAATCAGAGCAAGTTGCACGAGCCCCACAGATTGACCCTTCCACACGGCCCTAGTAGACCACATCAATTTTGCGAATTTGCATACGAAGTTATGGGAAATCACATTTTTTTTTTGCTTTTGTGGGCATTCTAAGACGTATATCTAACAAAAATAAGAAGATTGGAGGGAACCGTCATAGAATATTAAAAAAAACAACTCTAAAAACACCGTTCAAACCAATTCTGATGCATATTTCCATCAAGATTGAAGATTCTTAGGAGATTATCATGAGTTTCTTTTCTTCTTTCGGTTATACTATGTTTTGGATATTATTATTTGCAAGCATGAACTAATTTTTAAATACTTAGGGGAGATGTACCCGATGATGAATTTTGTCTTTTGATTTTTACTTTACACGATAAATACTTAGTTTCTTGTTCCCATTTATGTGTTCTTAATTCTTTCTTTAATATTTCTAGATTATTGATCCATGTTTGAGGTGCTTCAATCAGAGGATGAATAGACCTTGTTTAAGAGTAGATCTTGTATAATTGAGTGGAGGTGCATGCAATCCTAGAAATAGGACGGCATAAATCTACTGGATTAGAGTCAAATCGGGTAAGATTTTTTAGTAATGACAATGCACGTGTATATTAATAGAAAATGGTAGTATTATCCACGCAAGCATACCTGAATCCATTGTTGGAGATTGCCCAGAAGGTTTTGATCTTCCAAGAAAGTATTCTTTTCTCTTTGTATATCTCTCTGATGGGGAGGAAAAAGAAATACGAGATATATATCTATTTTTTGGGGACCACTACGTCTTTTTAAATAATTGATTACTAAATTAGTTATGGGTATTTATAATTTGGCCCCTTATCAAATTATAAATACAACTTATGGTATCTACACATTATTGTCATGATACTTTAATACCTATGGCATTTATGACATAATTGGTCACTTAATTTTGTATCACACTTTATAATAGCATTATACATTATACATAATTGAGGATTTTAATCCAACGTTTTATTCGTAAGAACTACGCAAATGTGTCAGTCCATCGTTTTTTATTATTATTCATATAATACACTTATGACCAAGAAAATATAAAAAAAATTACTATTGACATAGTTTTAGAGTATGTATCTAATATATTCAAATTATACAAAATGCATATAGCAAAACTATAAAAGGTGTTTGGAATGGTCCAAGCATTAATCAATTTATTTGCTCCAGCAAACCTTAACATTAGAAAACAAAATTTTGTTTCGAATGGATTAATAAAAATATTGTTACGCATATTAGGTTTTGCTATTAAGAGCTCTCATTATTTGTTAATTTCATGTAAGAAATTTGAAGAAAAACAATTGATGAATGATTTTCTTAAAATAATAATAATTTTTTAGATATCAATTGATTTAACTAATTATATTATTGCATAATATAAATATTTGTAATGTTTGTGCAACATAAAACAATACATATCAAAATAAATTATTACAACGACAAGTCTTACTATGGTGAATGATGGATTCAACATGAATCATGACCATCTGCTCCATAAGTTTCGTTACCAATCCTCAGTGCATCCAATTAAATGTGAAAATTGAGAAAATAGAAAAAGCTTGAGATGGTCCAGAAGATTTAACATGATGATTATCTCCTTTCACCGTCAAGAATTTTAGTAAGTCTCCAAATTCATACATCAACCCTCCTTCCTGTTAAATATTTATCATTAATTTTATTAAATTTAAAAATTAAAATTTATGAATATAAATAGTTTTATTTTTTTGTGATTAAGTGTAAAATACTTTTCAATTACTAAATCTTATCCGGAGCCAACCTATTGGCTCGACTAACTATTTAGAAAATATAATATGTTTACATTAAAATTTTCATATTTAAAGAAAAATATAGGATGAGTTGTCTAAAATTTGTGAAAAATATTGTCCACGACCTAGCACGTATTGGTCAAGCTTATAGAACTAGGTAGGTCGTGTAAGCTTGCCTTGAAAGTGCTAATAAAGCCAATCGAGTCAGCACTTGAA
This sequence comes from Gossypioides kirkii, assembly GCA_005610355.1. Classification (NCBI taxonomy): domain Eukaryota; kingdom Viridiplantae; phylum Streptophyta; class Magnoliopsida; order Malvales; family Malvaceae; genus Gossypioides; species Gossypioides kirkii. The sequence goes on along the minus strand of CP032247.1, from coordinate 37,427,808 downwards.
ATTTATTATTCAACTTTAGACCCAAACTGGGTAATCATATAAGAGGGATAGTTTGATACTTAAATATATCTAATCATAAGTTAAAAAAGAAGCCAATATATACATAACTAAATAAGTAAACATAAAGCATTGTTTCTAAAACTCCATGGTTACTCTTTTGTTAAATTGATGTTTAACTCCTCAGCCAACTTTTTCAAATGTTGTAAGGTTCCCACTGTCGGTACTATACCATCTTGATCCCCACTATTACATTATAATCATATTAAAAAAAATAAAAATAGAAAAAAAATCAGTCAAATGGCATGAGAATTTCTTCTCAAAATCGTTCACTTCGATTCTTCATTCATATTTAACTTATTTCAAGAAAGTGTTGGAAAAAAGTATGGCATACAAATACAATACCAACCTGAATATTGTAATGGGAACGGATTATTGAAGAAGGTTTTTCAGCGCAGGAAGCATGTCAAGGTCCTTACCAGCTTCGTTGTATTTAAAATTATCTCTAAATAAATAAGAGTGACATGTAATGGAAATTTTAACGTTAACAATTTTTACACAATATTCGCCACTATAAACAACTGATTTATTTATTTTTCTTAAGAAAGAGGTGACAATATAGAGAAAAAAATTCACCGCGAGTCTTAAAACTTGAATTTAAAATAATTTCTAAAACGTAATTATTTGAACATATCGGAAAAAAAATGTTCATTTTGTTTCAAAATTGAGGGGAAAACTTTCGTGAAACAACCCTTCCATGTATATGACAGGTTGGTTCTATTCCCGTGGAAAGTTGTTTGAACTTCCGGTAGATTAAAGTAAAATTCCACCCTTAATGGAATATACATGTCTATTTCTGTGCTAACTATAGGAACCTGGACTAAAAAATAAAGTTTTACACTTTTGACATAACCAATAAAAGAAAAATAACACAAAATTAATTTTACGCAATTGATTAGTTAATTAAATTCTATTGGAACTTAAATTACATGTAGTTTCGAGTTGAAATAAAGTAAGAGGAATATAAAGAAATAAATGAAAACTTGTTTTCCAAACTTCAAATCTCCCTCATTTTCAGCACAAGGAGGGTGAAAGACATCAAATAGCTTCTGTGGGGAGTAATTATGAGCACTGGTCTTGAAAGCAGCCAAAGTGGCCTTGTAGGCAAGGTTATCACATTTTGCACTCCAAGGGGTTTTTATGTTGGAAAAGTAATTATTTTCATCAATGGCATTGCATTCTTTCTTGATTTCGTTATACAGCGAGCTATTTATCATCTCCTAAGAGAAAAAGAAATCAATTCTTGCAATTTCGTCTAGCCTTTTACGAAGCATTGGGTTTCCCAACTGTTCAAAATAGTTACAATTAAAAATAAAATAAAATCAAGTTCACAAGAAAATCTTTAAATTAACATTGAACTGAACCTAAGCATGTTTTACTGGAGAATTGAGCTGCAACACATGTTTTTTTTTGTTCGATCTAGGGCTCATAAAAATCCTAAAAATATTTCTGGATAATTTTCACTTTTTTATGTTAGTATCGATTCTTAATTTAAATAATTTTTTTCTGTGATGTAAGTAATGAACAATAATCCAAGTCATAATCATTTGATCCAAAACATAGAAGTCGGTATCCTAACCTAGTCGAATAAATCTAAGCCATCTCGAATTAGGCAAGTTAATCGACCACGAACGTTTAAAACTAATCCTTCTATGAAAATATATACTAAAGTGGCAATTTAAATTTGATTAATTAGATGCAGTTTTACTTACAACAGATCCGTTGAGGTTAAATTTCGACTGCTTGGATTGCTTGTTGTCATCGAGCAAAGCATTAGCAAGGAAAATTAGGGAAAGAAAATGATAAAGTACAATATATTTTAGGGAAAAATTAGCTAGAGATCACATTATGTTTTTTTTAGTTAGTGATTAAGTATATTTTGATGTTTTAAAAATATGTTGATATACAACCAAATGACGGAAAGAAAAAAAAAGAAATTGCTTACCTGCAAAACTTGATCCAGCTTTATATAGATCTTTGGACTTAAAGACGGGATATTTTTCATACCATTTTTGCATGAATGTAAGTAATATTTTATCTGTACGAAACAAACATTTGAGAAATATCAATATATATAATACCCAAACAATTTTATTTAATAATGAAGTATATATATTGTAGAAGTCCAATTTTATCCGGGCTTGAAAATGAAACCAAAACCAAAAGAAAACAAATAAACATTTTAAATTAAAATTTATTTTAGTTTAAAATGTCCATTTACATTCAAATTAAAAAAAAACCCAAATTACAAAAGCAGTCCAATATTTAAAACTACCTAAAACCCAAACCCCATTTACCCTCCTAAATCTAAAACACAATACCTATACAAGCCCAATTAGCCCAAAATGCAAAAAAAATATGAAACCCTAATTCTGTTAGGGTCTTCAGCATCGCACACCCCTTTTTCCACTCAGCAACACGCCCTTTTGACTACCACCACACTTCTGACAACCGCGCCAATGGATGCCCATCTGCCACCGCCGTTGGACATGCACCAAAGAGAAGCAAACTGAGACAAAAGCAAAGAAACAAGCATAAAAGAAATAAAAATAATCATTGTAACAATGGCTATAAAAGCCAAACATTGCTCTGTGTAGTTTTTTTACCCACGATATATATCAAAACACATATTTGCAGCACCAAATTTCAGTTCAAACAAGGTATATTGGCATTTGCATGTACATATACATATATATACACGTACATATCTATTTTATAATATTTTTCTTTCTTATTTTCAAAAGTCAATCTACATAATACATGTATATCCTATATTATTTTATTTTTTATATAATATTTCAAAATAAATAAAATGAAGGACAGAGGGGTTTGGGTTTCATACCTTGCCCAGCGCCGCTGTTGTGTGGCCAAGGAGCATCCTCGTCAATGGATGGGATCTTGGTCACGGTGGAACCCTTCGAGCCCGCCAACGTTCGTGTAAGGGAGCTCCGACGAAAAAACACGAAACAAATTCGAAGAACGTAAAAAATCGAAAGCTTTTGAAAATTTTCTAAAAAATCTGGCTCGATTTTGATAAATCTGAGCCCAGATCCGCGCTTGAATTACAAAGAGGGGCCAAATAGAATTTTTGGGAATTTTCGACCCTCGAGCACGGCAGTCCCCGTCGTCGGTGTTTAGTGGTCGGAGTGGGGTTGCGGCGGAGCCCTAAGGTCGGAGGGGGGATGTTTCTAAAGAGAGAAAAGGAGGAAATTTGGGTTTTTTTGGAAGAAGGATGAAAAATGAAGTATTTTAAAAAAATTGGTTTATATAAAGATTGAAAACGGTGTCGTTTTGGACTCTTCCTAATAGTCCTTAAACAATGTCGTTTTGCGATGCCCGTGCTCGACCCACTCCGGATTCGAATAGGATCCGCGCATTTTTGTGAAATGGAGAATTTGCCTCCACATGCCCTCCTCATCTTGTGACCTTCCAATTGGGTCCTTGAGTCTTCAAATGCCTCTCCATGCGACGTCGTTTCAAGCCTGATTCCAGTGACTTTGAAACATTGTTACTTCTTTAAAATTCACCCTGTCCTAAATTTTTTTTTAAATCAAACCATTTGAGTTTTATGTTTTTTAAATTAATCCTCAACTCACTGTTTTAAAACTATTTTGCAAAAAATAGGGAAATTACCCATTTGGCCCCCTTGTTTTAAAATTTGTTTTAATTTGATTCTTTCAAATTCTTTTTTAAATCTTTTATCTTTTTTAAAATAAAATTACTATTGGCATTCTTTTTCAGTTCAACCCTTTTTTAAAAATTTGTTTTAATATGTTTATTTATTTATTTTTAAACTTTTAATTTTTTTAAAAATTTGGCTATTGTGTTGTTTTACTTAATTACTATTTTTATATTTATTTGTTAACATTGTTCCATTTGTTCCGTGTGTTCAATATGTATGTATTATTTTTATTTTCATCATATGTTATTTGCTTATTATTTTATTGCCATATCACATTTCATTATGATATTCGTACGCATTCATTCATCCTTTAAAAAATATATATATATATATATATATTTATTTGTTTTGATAAAATAAAAATTTCAAAATTAAAGAATTGTTCATTATTTCGTAATTGGGAAAGTTGCGCCTTAACTTACTAGGTGCAATTTTTCTTCTAATTGAAATAATCGAATATTTTTTTCTTCTAAAAACAAGGTAATAAAACGTGAGATTCTTTTAAAGGGATGCTTGTTGTTTTTGAAGAATTGAAGTGCCGTGCCCTAACTCACTAGACACGATTTCTTTTCTCGATTTTCAAAATGATGAGCCTTCCTCACAAAGTCCGATTTTAAAAAAAATAATAATATTAAACATATCAATCATGCATTTAAGAATCGTATTCTAATTTCAACTCGAGTTTTCATGTTTTCAACAATTAAGACCCTTTTAAAAATCAACTTGGTACCAATTTTGGGCGGGTGAGGGTGCTAATCCTTCCTCACACGTAATCGACTCTGGAACCCATTTTTCTGGATTTCAAAGACCAAAGCCATTTTCGATCAATTAAAATGTTTTGAAGGTGTTCCAATCACACTAAATAAAAATGATTGGTCGCGACTCTATTTTCAATTTTAAAAAATAAATGTTCGGGACTTTTTCAAAAATGTTTCGATGGCTCGATGACTCCGCTAGGGACAAATAAGATAGTCAAGCTGAAAGTTGATTTTTCTTGGGTTTTTTCATTAAAAAAAATGAAAATCTTGGTTTAAATTAATATGTAATCCTTTGCATTTTCTACGTGATACCGTGATAATACTATTGCTAGTATAGGTTCGCATTCATTTGCATCTTACTAAACCTTTTAAGTGGAAGTGAGAGGTTATACCTTCGTGTGGTTTTCACCTTCGGGTAGGATAGTGAATCGCTTTCAGGATTACATCTGTATCTATGTTTTCGTAAAGTTTTCACTTCAGTGCAAACATATGGGAAATGTGTCCCCTGAAACCGAACTTATCTGTATGAGCCTATAATGGGTGAGGATCGAGGAATCTACTGGTTTAGGTACCTTTACTTTAGAACTCAAACCACATATAATAATACTTAAGCACTCACCTTAAGATAGAACTACACCAAATTATTAGCATTATCCCAAGACAAATACATAGGTTTCTTGTTTTCTATGTGTACTTTGTTATCAAAATTTATGACAATTGTACTAACTTGTCTTATTTTGCTTCATTGCTTGCATTACATTCTCATACTAGGAAAGGTATTGATTTAAGCTCAATTATTGATAAAGAATTGATCATGGTGAGGAGGTATCTTGATGAGGCAGAGGATAATGTGGTTGTGCGTATGTGGTCGGAGAATAGACAGCGCGAGAAAAGAGATAGCTTGGCAGAGGGGCACGCATCAGATTTTTGGGACTACTAGAATAATCACGACTCAGAACAGTTTGAAAGAATTAAAGGAAATATGGGACCGATGGGGAGACGAGATGAAACAAACCTTCTACCATAAGTACAGGGATCTTCCATACTTGCTCGAAGTTAAGGTAGACAAACATTTGCTCTGAGCTCTCACACAATATTGGAACCCGGCCTATAGCTGCTTCATCTTCGGAAATGTAGATTTGGTACCCACAATAGAGGAGTACATAACATTGCTTTGCTGCCCAAGGATTCAAGTTAATAAGGCTTACTTGAGGGATCCTAATGTCCCGACTTTTCTCAAGCGATTGATGAACATTATGGGAATGACTGAGGAATGGGTTTCGGCATGGATTAAAGTGAAAGGTGACCATAAGCGCATCACTTGGAAGAGTTTGCGAGATCTGATCTTAGCACATCCGGATGCGAGATAGAAAGTTGATATTTTTTCCCTAAGTTTGTACGATTTGGTCATCTTTCCTAAAGCATTGAGGCATATAGAAGACGCAGTTATCGACTTGTTCGATCGTCTCGATAAAAGAGTTACTCCTGTTTCGGTAATTCTAATTGAGACTTTCAGATCATTGAACACCTGTCGAAGAGAAGGAGAGGGAAGATTCATCGGTTGCGCACAGTTATTATTGGTATGGTTTCATAGCCACTTTTGGAAAGTGAAGAAGGTCTCCCACCGAGTATTCTTGGAGAGTTATTCCCCATTGAAGGGGTTCGTGACCACACCTAGGCAAGAAAATATATCCGAAGAAAAGTGGATGGCAATCCTTCAAAGTATCCGAGACAAGGACATAGAATGGCGAGCACGATGGTTCTTTCCCAATGAAATACTTTACCGATGTGAAGACTTCGATTGGGTTCCATTGGCTGGAATATGAGGAGCTACGGGATATGCTCCTTTACTTGTGTCAAGATACTATAGATCGAGACAGTTCATACCGACAACTCAAGGGTTAGCTCAATGTGAATTTTCATATAAAGGAGAGAATAAGAAGAAGAAGATCCGAGAGATTTAAAATGCTTGGAACCAAGTTCGTGGAATGAAGATGTTGGTGCAAATCCCATGACAACTGCGGAATATGATTGGTGGAGAAATAGGAGGATCAAAGACAACATTCCTGTGCCGAATCCAGAAATCATTCGCCCGATTGAGGAGCATTTATAGGTTGTCTCGACAGAGTTAGAAATTATTAAGCAAGACTTCAAGAGAAAGAATTTTGAATTGGGAAAGATGATAGAAAAGTTGGAAGAAGAAAAGATGCACTTGGGGTTAGATATCGACATCTACAAATTGGAGGTGAAAAGGTTAAGAAAAGGAAGAATAGAGCTAAGGATGATCTCAATAGTTTGAAAAAAGATTACAAGAAGCTCCGTTTGTCGATAAGGACTGCCGGGTTGGGTAAAACATCTGAACAATGGCAACAAGAGATTCGTGAAGAAAAGGATAGAAGAGATCAGTGGAAAAACAAGTTTCAAGACGTTTAGGTTTAAGAGAACGCTATGAAAAGCAAGTTGCTAAAAAGCCAAGCTGAGAGTGTCGAGCTAAAAGCCCGAATAAAAGAGTTGGAGCAATCCTTGCACAGATATCGCAGTCGTAACTCTATAACAGAACTGAAAGCAAGTCGAGCCGAGAATGAGGGGTTGAAGAAAAGAGTGGAAGAACTTGAGGCCTCATTACAGAATAGCGAGACACGAACCGAGATTCTCGAGAGGACTTTGGAAACAAAGGAATGGCACCTTCAACATGCTCAAAGACAAGTTCGAGACAGAGATTATGTTATGGGTGAAGCTTTGACCCAAGTACGGGGAGTTGTCGATCACTTGCAAACACTAGCTGTTGAGGCTGATGTCTTAAGCATGTAGATCGGGGTTAAAAGTTAGCTGGGCTTCTTAGGAAAATTAAGGCTTGGCTTTGGGCATTAAGGCAAAGCCATATATGTAAATCCGCCTTATTTAAAGAAACTTGTTATCTAGTGAAGTTTTCTAATGAAATTGAATTATGAGTCAATACCTTCCTTATGCATACATACATTCATAAGCATCACATTTATTAACATACATTAAATTCCAAAGAAAATATCCCTAATTAATTAAACTTGTAACAGTTATATCAGAAACCATTGAGAACCAACACCTTTACTACACTCGCAATAAATCTAAAGCCATGGAATAGAGGATAGAAAGGCTTGAACAAACACAAAGAGACATGCAAGAGCAAATGCATGCACAATTACAAGATCAAATGGCGAGAATGCAATAAGACATGAAGGATCAAAGGGATATGATAAACCAGTTAGCTCAGATGTTAAGAGAAAGGACTGATAAAGGAAAAGGTCCCGCAATAAATCTCAAAGAAGAAGAAGAGGATCCTATTAACCCCCAAGCTATACACCTCCATACGACCAAGTCCTACCTAGAGCTTACGCACAAGGAGCTCCCATCACCATAAGAACGCAACAACACCCTACTGGCACATCAAGACCAAACAACTGTCCAATGGAATTAGGATCCAACCGGGAGAAAACGTCGCCAATGTTAGTGTTCCTGACTTCGATGAGATAGCAAGAATGGATCTCCCTAGAAAAATGGAGGAAAAATAAAAAATGTTGGAAGAAAAAATCCAAGCAATGCAAGGATCTGAAAACTTCTATGGGATGGATGCCAATGAGTTGAGCTTGGTCCCAGACCTAGTGATTTTGCCCAAATTCAAGGCCTTAAAATTTGAAAAATATAACGAGATGAGTTGCCCAGATGCTCACATCATCATGTTCTGTAGAAAATGACGGGATACGTCCACAATGACCAACTATTGATTCACTATTTCCAAGACAGTTTAGTAGGATTTGCTGCTAAGTGGTACAATTAGCTTAGTCGCTCAAAAATTAGCTCATGGAAGGACTTGGCACATGCTTTTATGAAGCAGTACGGTCATGTCACTAACATAACCCCTAAAAGGATAACATTGTAGAACATGGAGAAGAAGATAAGTGAGAGCTTCAGGTAATACACCCAAAGATGAAGGCATATGGCAACTCAAGTACAATCGCCGTTAGCAGAAAAAGAGATGACTATGCTCTTTGTCAATACTTTAAAAGCACCTTACCTGAACCATTTGCTAGGAAATGCCACCAAAAGTTTCTCCGACATGGTTATGTCTAGGGAAATGACTTAAAGCGCAATAAGGAATGGAAAAATAGAAGCCAGAGAAAGCACCAAGAGACCCGCTCCTAGGAAAAGGGATAACGAGGTAAACAACGCGGGGATGTACAGGCTAAATTACACAAAGTCGATTGTGACATCGCAACCAAAAGCCCCGATGACTAATTACCAAAACAATCCGAGGCGGGAATCAGGTCCCAGAGCAAACAATGAAAGAATTCAGTATACCCCTTTCCTATGACGTATAAGAAGCTCTACCAAATATTATATGATGAACATGCAGTATCTCTATCCTATCTAGAGCCTTTGAAACCCCCGTTCCCAGTTTGTATGACGTAAATTCTCAATGCGAGTACCACGTAGGAGTAAGAGGGCATTCAATTAAAAATTGCCCTGCCTTCAAGAAATTAGTCAAAAGGCTTATTCAGTTAAAGATTGTGAGATTTAACAAATAGAAAAGATCCGACATAGCTAGAAATCTCTTGCCCAATCATCTTGACCAAGGAATAAATGCAATAATAGAGGAAAGAACCCAAGGAGTCAAAATTAAAGTGGAGGAAGTTAAATCCCCTCTCAATTGGGACAACAAATGGTTAAAATGGGATTGATCGCACGGGATGAGAAGAACACAATGGCAATGACCGAGGATTACTGTGAATTCCATAACATTGAAGGACATAGGATCCAAAATTGTGTCGAGTTCAAAGCTTTGGTCCAAAGGTTAATGGACAACAAAGAGATGGAGTTCTTTGAAGAAGAGAAAGAAGTTAAAGACATTTTCACTTCGGAAGAGAGGACAATGAAAGCCTATGGAATCAATCTCCCAGTGGTGATTATTTCTAAACCTAGAAGCGCTTACGGTAGTAGAGCGATTAGCACCATGACGACATTCTCTTACAAAGATAGCAAAAAGGTCCCATAGAGCTATAACTACAAAGTAAGGGGGAAGAATTCAAAGAGGATATAAGTCTCATCACCCGAAGTGGGAAGTGTTATGACCCAGCAGACAAGGGAAAAGAGGCGAGTAAGGGAAAGGCATTGTTGGTTGAGCTTGAAGAAGGAAGGGTTAATGAGCCCGAGCCACTAATAAACGAGCCTGTGACAGAAAAGGAAGCAAAAGAATTTTTGAAGTTTCTAAGGCACAATGAGTACAATGTAGTGGAACAATTACACAAGCAACCAGTCGGTATTTCGATCTTGTCTTTACTTTTAAGCTCAAAGGCCCATCGCAGTGCATTAATGAAAGTGCTAAATGAAACGTATGTGGCTAACGATATTTCAGTAAGCTGGATCGCTTAGTCAACAATGTGACTACAGATAACTTTATTTTCTTCAGTGATGATAAGATACCATCTAGAGGGATGGGGTCAACGAAGGCCCTACGTATTACCACATGATGTAAAGGGTACCCATTGCCAAGGGTACTCATTGATAATGGTTCTGCTCTAAACGTATTGCCACTAAGTACTTTGAAGAGATTACCCATTGATAGCTCTTATATGAAGGTGTGCAATAATATAGTGAGAGCATTTGACGGGACTGAAAGAAAGGTGATAGGCAAGATCGAAGTGCCGCTCCAAATTGGGCCAAACACATATGAGGTGGATTTTTTAGTGATGGATATCAAACCAAGCTACAACTACTTGCTTGGAAGACCATGGATCCATTTAGTAGGGGCAGTGTCATCATCATTGCACCAAAAATTAAAACTAGTGACGGAGGGTCAATTGGTCACAATCAGTATCGAGGAAGTCATAATTGCATCCATAGCCAATGATACACCCTACATAGGAGGAGACGAAGAGGCCTTGGAATGCTCTTTTTGGTCTTTGGAGTTTGTTAACGCAACTCTCATTGCCGAAGGAAGCAGTATCCCCACACCAAAAATATCACAAAATACAAGGATGGGTCTACGACTAACGCTCGAGAAAGGAGCCTTGCCAGGAAAGGGACTAGGAAAATATCTCTAAGGGAGGATCAATATGCCGATATTGACAGATAAGCGAGATCGTTTTGGCCTGGGGTACAAGCCAAGCTTAAGGGAGAAGGAAAGAGAGTTGGAGAAAAAGCAGGAAAGAAGGAGAGCGAGACTGATCGGTGAAGAAATCAAATGGGAGCCAATGTTCTTTCCTCACATATCAAAAACATTCACATAAGGAGGAATAATCAATTCAAGACAAAGGATGGAGAAGAAAAGGATGATAATCGAGACTAAAGGAACTATAAGGAATTTGAGCATTAATGCTATACCTGAAGAAGGAGAAGAAAGGGATTTATTGGGAATTCATCCATTTGCCCCAAGAAGCATCTTGAATAACTAGACTGTAGAGGAACTCCTTATAACCTTTAGGATTTCTTTAAAGTAATACTCGAAATGCACCTATTGCTTTAAGCCCGAGAGCAATATAGATCCTTTTGTAAAGGACAAATGATCATTATTCAGTTATCTTTAATGAAAAATGCATCTTCTATCCCATTTGGCAACTATTTCGCAAAGCTATTCTTTCATTCTCATTCAATTCAATAAACAATTCGTTTATATTCAATTAATTTTAATTCTTTTTGTCCAATTTGACAAACAATTTATACTTATACTCATACCATACACTCAGTCATTCTTAAATTCATTTTCTTTGGATCCTTTTTATTCTTTTGACAGGTCTTTGGATATCAATGATATAAGTAACACTGATGCTGACTCAAAGCCTCATTTTGAAAAAGATAAGTGTTCAGAAGAACTTCAGGACTTTGAAGATGATCAAGGTTGTAATTTGCCTCCCGATTTGTTAAGAATGGTGGAATAAGAGGAGAAGTAAATATTTCCTCATAAAGAAACAATAGAAGTTGTGAGCCTAGGAAATGAAGATGAAAAGAAGGAAATAAAGATTGGAACAAGCATCTCTGCAGAAACAAGAAAAAATCTCATCGAGTTGCTCCACGAATTTAAAGATGTCTTCGCTTGGTCCTATCAAGACATGCTTGGTTTAAACACTAACATCGTGGTACATAGACTCCCCATAAAAGAAGAATGCAAGCCTGTTTAGTAAAAACACCGAAGGATAAGACCTGACGTCTTATTAAAGATAAAAGAGAAGGTCAAAAAGCAGTTTGACGCTGGTTTCCTCTAAGTGGTTAAATATTCAGAATGGGTAGCCAACATAGTCTGTGTCCCTAAAAAAGATGGAAAGGTACGTATGTGCGTGGATTATTGAGATTTGAACAAAGCTAGCCTAAAGGATAATTTTCCACTGCCTCATATCGACACTTTAGTAGATAACACGGCAGGTCACTCGCTATTCTCATTCATGGACGGTTTCTTCGAATATAACTAGATAAAGATGAATCCTGAAGATATGGAGAAGACTACATTTGTCACAATGTGGGGAACATTTTGCTATAAAGTGATGCCTTTTGGACTTAAGAACGCGCGGGCAACATATCAAAGAGCAATGGTGACTTTGTTTCACGACATGATGCATAAAGAGATCGAGGTTTACGTAGATGATATGATTGTAAAATCTTGAATTGGAGATGAACATGTAAAGGTCCTGAGGAAATTGTTCTTAAGATTGAGGAAATTTCAACCAAAGTTGAACCCAGTAAAATGTACTTTTGGAGCCACTTCAGGAAAATTGTTAGGCTTCATGGTCAGTAAGGAAGGAATTGAGATTGATCAAGATAAGGTCAAGGCCATACAAGAGTTACCATCACCCCATATACAAAAAGAAGTTCAAGGTTTCTTAGGGAGATTAAATTACATTGCTCGGTTCATATCACATTAACTGAGAAATGTGACCCCATCTTTCGTCTTCTTAGGAAACATAATCCAAGTGTGTGGGACGATGCATGCCAGAAAACTTTTGACAAGGTTAAGCACTATTTGTCTAATGCTCCAATCCTAGTACCGCCAAGTCTAATAAACCATTGATTTTATACTTGACAGTTTTTGAAAATTCTATGGGATGTGTGCTAGGCCAACATGACGAGTCGGGAAGAAAAGAAAGAGCGATATATTATCTTAGTAAGAAGTTCACTGATTGCGAGACAAGAAATTCGCCAATTGAAAAACTATGTTGCGCCTTAGTTTGGACCACTCGGAGATTAAGACAATACATGTTGTACCACACAACCTGGTTAATCTCAAAATTAGATCCCTTGAAATACATGATGGAGTCAACCGCATTGAATGGGAGGATAGCTAGATGGCAGATCCTACTCTCTGAGTTCGATATAGTCTATGTAAGCTAGAAGGTAGTAAAAGGAAGTGCAATTGCAGATTTCCTGGCTAGCAAAGCTCTAGAGGACTATGAGCCAATAAAATTTGACTTCCCAAATGAGGATTTAATGTACATTGCAACCACTGAAGTGGAAACTATAGTAAAACATCCTTGGCGTTTGCCACCACCAATGGACGCCCATCTGCCACCGCCGTTGAACCTGCACCGAAGAGAAGCAAACAAAGACAAAAGCAAAGAAACAAGCAAAAAAGAAACAAATATAATCATTGTAACAATGACTATAAAAGCCAAACATTACTCTGTGTAATTTTTTTACCGACGATATATATCAAAACACATATTTGCATAACAAAATTTCAGTTCATACAAGGTATATTGGCATTTGCGTGTACATATTCGTATATATACACATACATATCTATTTTATCTTCTTTTTTTCTTATTTTCGAAAGTCAATCTACATAATATATATTTCCTATTTTATTTTATTTTTTATATAATATTTCGAAATAAATAATTTTAAAATAAATAAAATGAAGGAAAAAGGGGTTAGGGTTTCATACCTTGCCCAGCGTCGTCGTCGTGTGGTCAAGGAGCATCCTCATCAATGGATGGGATCTTGGTCAAAGTGGAACCCTTTCGAGCCCACCAACGTTCGTGTTAGGGAGCTCCGACAAAAAAAAATGAAACAGATTCGAAGAATGTAAAAACGAAAGCTTTCGAAATCTTTTCTAAAAAATTTGGCTCGATTTTGATAAATTTGAGCCCAGATCCGCACTTGAATTACAAAGAGGGGCCAAATAGAATTTTCGGGCATTTTCATCCTGGGCATGACATTCTCCATCGCCGGTGACTGGTGGTCGAAGTGGGGTTGCGGCAGAGCACTAAGGTCGGAGGGGAGATGTTTCTAGAGAGAAAAAAGGAGGAAATTTGGGTTTTTTTTGGAAAAAGGATGGAAAATGAAGTGTTTTAAAAAAAATTGGTTTATATAAAGATTGAAAACGGTGCTGTTTTGGACTCTTCCTAATAATCCTTAAACGACGTCGTTTTGCGACGCCCATGCCCGACCCACTCCGAATTTGAACAGGATCCGCGCGTTTTCATGAAATACGGAATTTACCTCCGCAGTCCCTCCTCGTCTTGTGACCTTCCAATTGGGTCCTTGAGTCTTCAAATGCCCCTCCATGTGATGTCGTTTCAAGCCTGATTCCAGTGGCTTTGAAACGTCGTCGTTTCGATGGCAGAACTAAAAAATAAAAATGGAAAATTTCCTAGTTAGGTCCCTCTACATTTTTACTTCTTTAAAATTCACCCTTTTGCCCTAAAACTGTTTTTTTTAAAATCAAACCATTTGATTTTTAGGTTTTTTAAATTAATCCTCAACTCATTGTTTTAAAATTGTTTTGCAAAAAATAGGGAAATTACCCATTTGGCCCCCTTGTTTTAATTTGATTCTTTCAAATTCTTTTATCCTTTTTAAAATAAAATTACTATTGGGATTCTTTTTCAATTCAACACTTTTTTAAAAATTTGTTTTAATATGTTTATTTATTTATTGTTAAAGTTTTAATTTTTTTTAAAAAAATTGGCTATTGTTTTGTTTTACTTAATTACTATTTTTATATTTATTTGTTAAGGTTGTTCCATTTGTTTCGTGTGTTCAATATGTATGTATTATTTTTATTTTCATCATATGTTATTTGCTTATTATTTTATTGTTGTACCACATTTCATTATGATATTCGTACGCATTCATTCATCCATTAAAACGTATATATAAAAATATATATATTTGTGTTTCGATAAAATAAAAATTTTAAAATTAAAGGATTGTTCATTATTTCGTGATTGGGAAAGTTGCGCCTTAACTAATTAAGTGTAATTTTTCTTCTAATCGAAATAATTGAATATTATTTTTTCTAAAATCAAAATAATAAAACATGAGATTCTTTTAAAGAGATGCTTGTTGTTTTTGAAAAATTGAAGTGTCGTGCCCTAACTCACTAGACACGACTTCTTTTCTCGATTTTAAAAATGACAAGCCTTCTCATAAAGTTCAATTATTTTGAAAAAAAAATTAAACATATCAATCATACATTTAAGGATAGTATTCTAATTTCAATTCGAGTTTTCAAGCTTTCAATAATTAAGACCCTTTTAAAAATCGACTTGGTACCAATTGTGGGCGGGTGAGGATGCTAACTCTTCCTCACATGTAATCGACTCCCGAACCCATTTTTCTGGATTTCAAAGACCAAAGCTATTTTCGATCAGTTAAAATGTTTTGAAAGTGTTCCAATCACGCCGAATAAAAATGATTGGTGGCGGCTCCATTTTCGATTTTAAAAAATAAGGGTTCGGGACTTTGATAAGTGCCAAAAGTAACATGTTTTAGCCTCATTCTTAATGCGTTTTTGGATGATTAATCTATTTAAAATAATGAATTTTATGTTCATAATCCTTTAAATTCATGTTTCTATACTTAGGAAAGCAGTTGGGAGTGAAAGGAGCGAAAAACAAGCGAAAACCGGACAAAAAGAGCAGATTTTAGGAGCCACACGAGCTGGACACATGGCCATGGACTAAATCGAAGATAAAAAGGAAATTTTGGGGCAAAAGTGTGAATGTGGAATAGTTAGGAAGAGATTTATTGGACATAAGACTTTATTTAAATTTAAATTTTATTTTTTAGGATTAAAATTTAGGATTATTATTATTATATTGTTTATATTTATCTTTTAGGCTTTATAATTTAGAGTTTAATTTGGATCTAATTAGGGAATTATTGTTTAGATTTAATTCAAATTATCTTTTTAGAATTTAAGTTGGATTCAACTAGAGTTTTTTCAAGTATTATAAATAGGGGATAGAGTGATATGAGAGGGCACTTCCAATTTTCTGTAAAATCCTCCATTCTCCAAACCCTAGCCATCAAATATTATTGAAGGAAAAAACTGAAGAAACACCATATAAGCCGTCTTTAAAGCAGATCTCCACAAAGATTGAAGACCTCTTTCTAAATTCTTTTGATTTTATTATGAGTTTTTCCTTATCTTGTGTTTATATTGTTTTTAAGATGTTTTCATTTATTAGCATGAACTAAATTCCTAAATACTTAGGGGAGATGAACCCTAGGATGAATTCTGTCATTTGATTTCTGATTTTACGCAATAAATACTTAGATTTTACTCTCAATTATGTGTGCTTAATTCTTGATTTAGTATTCTTGAGATATTAATTCTTGTTTGAGCTTAAATCAGAGGAGGAATAGACCCTGTTTAAGAGTAGATCTAGTATAATTGACTGGAGTTACATGCAATCCTAGAAATAGGACAACATAAATCTATCGGATTAGAGTCAAATCTAATAGGGGAATCCATAGATCGAATTAATGCGATAATAGGGGTTTTAATTAGAAAGAAATTTCAATTAATCAACCAATAGTCAGTTGCTTTTATGCTTGAATAGAGGTATTAGCATAATTTAGGGATTTCTACGGAACAAAATACTAAGTGAATAAATTGCTTAATTCAGAATGATAATGGCAGATAAAATCTAGGTGGAGTCTTTCCTAAGTATTGTTTGCTTCTTGGTATAAAAAAACTTATTATTTCTCGCTTTAATCTTTGACACACTTTTTATTAATTTAGTTAAATTAGTTTAGAACAATCACTTTATTCGACCGGTTAGATAATAGGAAGACAGTTATTACTAATATTTTTGTCCTCGTGGGAACGATATCTGTGCTTACCGTAACTATACTATTAATTGAAGGTGCACTTGCCTTAGTCATATTTTTATTTAGTTTCGACTGCATCAGACTTTTTCAAAAACATTTCGACATATATTCTGATCTTACTAGTGCTATCATCTCTGTTATTATAATCACTACTTGAGTTTGAATATGACCATCCAAATCCAATTGGGGAGTCGATGAACAATAGATTTGACACTGAAACATATATTAGACAGAATTTTATATAGATACAGAAATAGAAAAAAAAACAATTTAAGAAACATAATGCAATTCATTTAAACACGATGAAAACTAGATGCACTCTAACATTTTATTGTTTTAATGCATTTCATATTTTTTGATAAAATTATATGGATATGAAAGAAATAGCTATGAAGCATGATATCCATATACACAAAAAAATAATATATCAAAAAAGATCATAGGAAATTAGACAACCTTTGTTCCAAGAAAAGAAATTTGTTTGGAGACCACGAGCATCTTTCGTAACAATGAAAGGACCAACACTTCCAAAGGCATCTCCAACTGAGGAACACCTTGGTCCTGAATAGTATTACACAAAATATTTTATTATATGTAAGTAATCAAGCGAACTTGTTGGCCAGGTTTAAGTAAAGCTAGAAAAATAGAGTAATCGTTTGATCTAACGTAATGGCTAGTCTAATCCGACCAGTATTTAATATATGTTTAAACGTATGCCTTTCTACACAAGTTAAAAATAATAGTCAGATTAAGGGTATAAATTTAGTGTTAGGGATGGACATAAACCTAAAACCTTTGCATGGAAATGGCCTAAATTGAATCATTACTTTTTAACGAGGGAAAAAAGTGATATTGTTTCCATTTGAAGGGCTAAAGGGGATTAAATTTATTTATAAATTTATGGGAGAGGCTAAAAATGAAATTGTAACATTCAACCGATGAGGCCTAAGCCCTAGATTCCCCTTGGCTTTCACTTGCTCATAGTGAACTTTATCTAACTTATTCATATAGGATACCTACTAGGAAATACACATAATATCAAAAACTACAATAAAAGGAATTTAAAGAACTTAACCTCCAGTTAACCAAATAGCAAGGGGTTGAGTCATGGGATCTTTCTCAGCTTCAACAAAATAGTAAAACAGACTTCGACCAGCAACATTTTCATCCATTTCAATATATCCAGTAAATTGCCTAAAATTAACATCTGGTTGTCCTGGCAATTTGTTTATCAAATCGTTCATTGGGAATGCATTGGAATCAATTCCAAGTAGTAGAAAAATAAAAAGAATAAAGATTACTCCTCAAAATTCCATCTGAATTTATTCTAATATCAAAGAAATAAGGGTAACTAATGTTGATTGAATTCTTTACTTTCTAATGCTTAAAATTAATGGAGAGAGCTACGTTATATATAGTGTTTTCCTTTTTAAAACTAAATATATTGTTTTAATAGCTAAGATTTTGACACCGTGAAACATAGGTTTCAAGTTGTCATTCTTTTTAGGCACTATTTTGTTTTATTAGTTTTCCCAATAATTTTTTTATGATGAGTAACCTTTATGAGTTATAGGTTTACTTGATATAAATATATTATAGGATATAACACCAACGAATTCATTAATTATGAAATACTTTTAAAAAATAGTAATTTCATTCACAATCATGATTCCATGTAACTAAATGATATGCTAAAAGTAACAAGTTTTAGCCTCATTCGTAATGCATTTTGGGTGATTATTTGATGTTAATGGTGAATCTTATGCTCCTAATTCTTTAAATTCATGTTGTTACACTTAGGAGAGCATTTGGGAGCAAAAGGAGAGAAAAACTAGCGAAAATCGAAATATCGGAGCAAGTTGCACAAGCCACATAGGTTGACCCTTCCACACGGCCTTGTGGTTGACCACGTCAATTTTGCGAATTTGCATACTAAACTGTGGGAAATCACTTTTTTTTGGGCATTCTAAGACGTATATCTAACAAAAATAAGAAGATTGGAGGGAGCCATCATAGAATATTAAAAAAAAACAACTCGAAAAACACCGTTCAAACTAATTCTTATGCATATTTCCATCAAGATTAAAGATTCTTAGGAGATTATCATGAGTTTCTTTTTTTCTTTCGGTTATACTGTGTTTTGGATATTATTATTTGCAAGCATGAACTAATTTTCTAAATACCTAGGGGAGATGAACCCGATGATGAATTTTGCTTTTGATTTTTATTTTACGCAGTAAATACTTAGTTCCTTGTTCCCATTTATGTGTTCTTAATTCTTGCCTTAATATTTCTAGATTATTGATCCATGTTTGAGATACTTCAATCAGAGGATGAATAGACCTTGTTTAAGAGTAGATCTTGCATAATTGAGTGGAGATGCACGCAATACTAGAAATATAACGACATAAATCTATTGGATTAGAATCAAATCGAGCAAGATTTGTTAGTAATGACAATGCTCGTGTATATTAATAGAAAATGGTAGTATTATCCACACAAGCATACCTGAATCCATTTTGGAGATTGCCCAGAAGGTTTTGATCTTCCAAGAAATTTTTTTTCTCTTTGTATATCTCTCTGATGGGGATGGAAAAGAAATACGAGATATATATCTATTTCTTGTGGACCACTACGTCTTTTTAAATAATTGATTACTAAATTAGTTATGGGTATTTATAATTTGGCCCCTCATCAAATTATAAATAAAACTTATGGTATCTACACATTATTTTCATGATACTTTAATACCTATGACATTTATAACATAATTGGTCATTTAATTTTATATCACACTTTATAATAGCCTTATACATTATACATAATTGAGGATTTTAATCCAACGTTTTATTCATAAGAACTACGCAAATGTATCACTCCATCATTTTTTTAATTATTTATATAATACGCTTATGACCAAGAAAATATAAAAAATTACTATTGACATTATTTTAGAGTAAGTATCTAATATATTCAAATTATACAAAATGCATATAGCAAAACTATAAAAGGTGTTTGGAAAGGTTCAAGCATTAATCAATTTATTTGCTCTAGCAAACCTTAACATTAGAAAAAATATTTTGTTTCGAATGGACTAATAAAAATACTTGTTACATATATTAGGTTTTGCTATTAAGAGCTCTAATTATTTGTTAATTTCATGTAAGAAATTTGAAGAAAAACAATTGATGAATGATTTTATTAAAATAATAATTATTTTTTAGATATCAGTTGATTTAACTAATTATATTATTGCATAATATAAATATTTATGATGTTTGTGCATCATAAAACAATACATATCAAAATAAATTATTGCAACGACAAGTCTTACTATGATGAATGATGGATTCAATATGAATCATGACCATGTGCTCCATAAGTTTCGTCACCAATCCTCAGTGCATCCAATTAATTGCGAAAATTGAGAAAATAGAAAAAACTTGAGATGATCAAGAAGATGTAACATGATGATTACCTCCTTTCACCGTCAAGAATTTTAGTAAGTCTCCAAATTCATACATCAATCCTCCTTCCTGTAAAATATTTATCATTAATTTTATTAAATTAAAAAATAAATTTTATGAATATAAATAGTTTTATTTTTTTTTCTGATTAAGTTTAAAATACTTTTCAATTACTAAATCTTATCCCGAGCCAACCTACTAGCTTGACTAACTACTTAGAAAATATAATATGTTTACATTAAAAATTTCATATTTAAAGTAAAAATTTAGGACGAGTTGTGTAAAATTTGTGAAAAATATTGTCCATGACCTAGTGTCACGGACTTATATTTTTCCCACGCAATCCGTGCGGCCTTAGGTCACTTCTTTGCTCCAAAAACACCTAAGTTACCCTAATTCCCCACAAATGAGGATTCAACAAAATTTCCTCTAAGGCACCAACACAAAAGCGGAAGAACTCAAGATGAACGAATGAAAAACAAAGAACACAAAAGAGAGAGAGTTTTGAGTGAATGCTCTCAAGAATTCTTATTGCTCAAGAATGAAGTGATTTACAATGAGGGGAAGAGGCCTCTATTTATAGTTAAGCCTCCCCAAAATCAACGGTACAGATTAAAGTACATCAATGGCTAAGATTGAAAAGTATCTACAAAAAGAATCTCTAAAATTACAATCAAATCTCAAAGATCACAAGGATCATATCTTCTAAGATTGCCTATCTTGATGATTACATTCCATATTCGTCGTCTTTGTAGATGACCTTCAATCTCTCTAAGCACTGGGCCAGTCCGATTGGGCCAAAAGACCTCCCTTGAACTCGATGGATCACATAAGTGTGCCATGGTTGCGGGCTCCCATGCGCAACCCATGACATTCTCCCCCATCGAATCTAGCGACGTCCTCGTTGTGTCCTTTAAATGGAACTGGTCTATTTTGTCTTGGAACTACCACAAGGCCTCAGTAGGTTCCCAACTTGTCTCACTTTCGGGAAATCCTTTCCATCGAACTAAATATTCATGCCGCGATCGATAGTACTTCCTTCTTAACACACGGTCTGCCTCGATGCTCTCAACTTACAATTATAGGAGACCTTTACCCCCATTGGTGCTCGTTCAGACTTGCCTCGATTTGGATCCTCCTGGTCCTCATGGAATGGCTTAAGCATACTTACATGGAACACTGGGTGGACTTTGAGCTTTGTAGGCAACTCAATCTTGTAGGCCACCTTGCCCACTCTCTTTACAACTTGAAATGGTCCCTCATACCGTCGCACAAGCCCCTTGTACAAGCCATTATGTCGCAAAATCAAGTGGAGTTTAGCAAGGACTGAATCACCAACCTGTAATTACACGTCCCTTCAATTCTGATCCAGCCATTTCTTGTTGCGTTTACTTGCCTTGTGAAGCCAAGATCGAGCTAAATTGTTTTGCTCTTTCAAATCCCTCGCAAATCAGTAAGCTGCTGGATTAGGTCCCACATAACAAGTTGCAACAGCATTGGGTGTAAGTGGCTGTTGACCCGTCACTATCTCAAATGGACTCTGGTTCGTCGCCCCATTTCGTTGCAAATTGTACGAGAATTGGGCCATGTCTAACAACTTCGGCCACTCCCTTTGTGTGGCACTCACATAATACCGTAAGTATGTCTCTGACAATGCATTCACTCGTTCAGTTTGTGGATGCATGCTAGTGGAAAAGTGCAAGTCTGAGCCCATTAACTTGAATAATTCCGTCCAGAACCGTCCCGTGAATCGCCCGTCTCGATCACTTATGATAGACTGTGGCACTCCCCAGTACTTCACCACATGTCTCAAGAACAAACGAGCTACCTCCTCAGCAGGACACTCCTTGGTTGCTGGAATAAAAGTTGCATACTTCGAGATCCTGTTTACCACAACCAAGATACTCACATTAGGCAAACTCACAATAAAGTCCATGGATAAGCTCTCCCATGGACGCTCCGGAATGGGCAAAGGTTGTAACAAATAGGCAGGAGTCTTCAACTCGACTTTCTCTTGTTGGTATACCAAACAAGTCTTCACATAGGTCTCCACATCATCACCCATGTGAGGCAAATAAAATCGATCCTCCAAGAGAGCCAAAGTACGGTGCATACTTGGATGGCCAGCCCATTTCAAATCATGACATTCCTTCATGATTTCTTTTCGTAAATTCCCATATTGTGGCACATAAAGACGGTGTCCCCGAGTGTATAGCAATTCTCCCTCGAGCCAAAATCACCTTGTTTTTCCATCTTTGGCAAGCTCCATCAAATTTTTAGCCATGGGATCATGGGACAATCCTTCTCGAACATGCTCCAATAGAGAACTATCGGGCTGGGTTATAGTTACCGATTCTATCTTCCGACTTAGTGCATCAGCGACAATGTTGGCACTCCCCAGTTTGTATTCCAAGCTAAAATCAAACTCCGCGAGGAAAACCTGCCAATGAGCCTGCTTAGGAGACAATTTTTTCTGAGTCAGGAAATAGCTATTTGCAACATTATCAGTGCATACTACAAACTTGGAACCTAGCATATAGTTCCTCCATGTGCACAAACAGTGCACCACAGCAGTCATCTCTTTCTCTTAGACCGTATATCGTCGTTCTGTCTCATTGAGCTTTTGACTCTCGAAAGCCACCGGATGCCCATCATGCATCAGTACTCCCCCAATTGCATAGTCTGATGCATCCGTGTGTACCTCATATGCCTTGGAAAAATCTGGTAAAGCAAGTATCGGCTCACTCGTCATTGCGTGCTTCACTTGCTTGAAGGCATTCTCACATCGAGGATCCCAATCCTATACTTTACCTTTATTCAACAAATCCGTCAAGGGTGCAGTGATTTTGGAATAGCCTTCAATAAAGCGCCTATAGTAGTTTGCTAACCCAAGGAAAGACCGCAACTCTGTTACCTTGGTTGGTGGCTCCCAATCAGCAATAGCCCGAACTTTGCTTTCATCCATTCGAATCTTGCCACATCCCACAATGTGACCAAGGAATGACACCTCTTGTTGGGCAAATGAGCATTTCTCTTCTTTCACATATAGCTCATTTTCCCTCAAGGTTTGGAACACCTCCCTCAAATGTCCCACATGCTCTTCAAGCGACTTACTGTACACCATAATGTAATCAAGATAAATAACCACAAAACGATCTAAGAATGGATGCAATACCTTGTTCATTAGTGTGCAGAATGTAGCTGGAGCATTCGTCAACCCGAAGGGCATTACAAGGAACTCAAAGGATCCATATCGAGTCACACAAGCGGTCTTTGGCTCATCCCCTTCGGCTATTCTCACTTGATGGTACCCGGATCGCAAATCCAACTTAGTAAACCATCTTGCGCTACCAAGTTGCTCTAACAGATCTGCAATAAGAGGAATGGGATACCTGTTTTTCACAGTAATCTTGTTTAAAGCCCTGTAGTCGATACACAATCTCAAAGACCCATCGTGCTTCTTTTGGAATAACACCGGTGCACCAAATGGGGCTTTAGATGGTCTAATGAACCCGGCATCTAAGAGCTCCATCAACTATTTTTGCAATTCCTCCAACTCAGGTAGAGACATTCTATATGGGGCCCCAATTGTCGGCTCTGAATTGGGCATCAACACGATCCTGTGGTCCACCTCCCTCTTAGGTGGCAACTTATTGGGCAACTCAGCTGGCATCACGTCTTGAAAGGACTTTAATAACTGACCCACTTCCCTTGGAATTTCACCAACGGATTTCAAGCCCTCATCGACCTTCAAGGCAGCTAAGTAGGAGACTTCATCTCTTCATACTCCTTTAGCGAACTGGATTGCTGACAAGGTTTTCCCTTCCATGCTTGCTTTCCTTTTCATTCTCACCATACATTGATGGTTTGAATCGTTGATCACCATATAATTACCGGAAGGGTAAATACCCACATTATTAACCTGATCAAGTAAGCTTAAACCAACCAGAAAGTCATAATCATCAAGTGGTATTACCTTAATGTTGGCTTTGCCACTCCATTCGCTAAGCTGGAGTTCTACTCCCTTTACTATACCCGTTATAGGCATACTCTTCGAGTTCACTATTTTATTGTGACTCGAATCTTTCTCGATTTTAAGATCAAGTTCCCTCCCCATTTCCTCGGACATGAATAAATCAGACGCACCAGTGTCAACAAGTGCATTCAATCCTTTGCCATCCACAGTAATGTCCACAAACATTAGCCCCTTACTCGTCTTGTCTTCGACACCTCTCAAAATTGCACTGAGATTTTTGGTGTCTTTTTCAGCTTCCTTGGCACCTCCACGTGCCTCCATGGCATTGAAGGCTTCCTTCTTTGGACAATCCTTCATCCTATGTGGGCCTTGACAAAGAAAGCACTTCAATGGCCCCTTTCGCTCCCATGGCTTGCCTTGACTAGCTTTTTGACCATCATTTTTCTTGTCTCCCCCACCATTACCCTTGGCTTTTGGCTTGGGTTTAGAGGACTCATTATTCTCGAACTTTCTTCCCTCAATCTCCAAGAAATTTTCTGCCTCAGCCATGGCTACGGTCAATTCAGTAATGCCTTGGCGACGTAGCTCTTGCTTCGCACACATTTTCAGCCCATCCTCGAACCAATAGAATGCTTCTTTCTTGTTCAAGTCTGAGATCTGAAGCATCAACTCGCTGAACTCCCGCACATATTCTCGAACAGTGCCTTGTTGCGTAAGCCGACGTAACTTGGCTCGAGCCTCTTTCTCAGCATGTTGCGGGTAAAATTGCTTCTTCAACTCTCCTTGAAACTCCTCCCAAGTCCCAATAGCCATTCCTCCACGTTTCTCATCCGTGGACCTACGTCGCCACCATAAGAGAGCAACATCAGTAAAGTAAGTTGAAGCAGTGTTTACCTTGGTGGCATCATCCTCGATGCCCATTGCTCGGAACTATTGCTCCAATTCCCACAGAAAGTTATCCACTTCTCTCGCGGACCTAGCCCCCTTGAACTTCTCAAGTTTTGGAACATCAACCTTGCGTTGCTTCGGTCCTGAAGCCATCATCCCACTTCCCAAGGCAGCCTTATAGATAGTGAGCTCCCCCTTAAGCTCAGCAATCTCCTCCTTCAAGGCCGTCACCAAGGCCTCAAGAGCATCATCTCTTACTGTCAACTTATTAGCAGTGGACCTAAGAGAATCCATCACAAACTCTTCGCTATCCTCCCTTAGATCATCAACACGGCTCATGGCAATCTCAAGTGTCTCCTTCATGTCTTTCATGGACTCTTCGAGATTGACCACGCGATTCTCCAAGCTCGACATCATGTCCCTCAATCGACTAGCCTTTTTGGCCCTTCCGCGGGTCTCCATAGGCTCAACATGTTCAACGGTTTCTTTCGACATCTTGCAGGGTGCCTTCACAACACTAGCTTGAATACCAACTGTCATGGACTTATATTTTTCCCATGCAATCCGTGCGACCTTAGGTTTCTTCTTTGCTCCAAAAATGCCTAAGTCAGCCTAATTCCCAACAAATGAGGATTCAACAGAATTTCCTCTAAGGCACCAACACAAAAGCAGAAGAACTCAGGATGAGCGAATGAAAAACAAAGAACACAAAAGAGAGAGAGTTTTGAGTGAATGCTCTCAAGAATTCTTATTGTTCAAGAATGAAGTGATTTACAATAAGGGGAAGAGGCCTCTATTTATAGTTGAGCATCCCCAAAATCAATAGTACAAATTAAAGTACATCAATGGCTAAGATTGAAAAGTATCTACAAAAAGAATCTCTAAGATTATAATCAAATCTCAAAGATCACAAGGATCATATCTTCTAAGATTGCCTATCTTGAAGATTACATTCCATATTCGCCGTCTTCGTAGATGGACCTTCAATCTCTCCAAGCACTGGGCCAGTCCGATTGGGCCAAAAGACCTCCCTTGAACTCGATGGATCACATAAGTGTGCCATGGTTGCGGGCTCCCATGTGCATCCCATGACACTAGCACGTATTGGTCAAGCTTATAGAACTAGGTAGGTCGTGTATGCTTGCCTTGAAAGTGCTAATAAGCCAATCGAGTCAGCACTTAAAATTTATTATTCAACTTTAGACCCAAATTGGGTAATCATATAAGAGGGATAGTTTGATACTTAAATATATCTAATCATAATATAAAAAAGAAGCTAATATATACATAACTAAATGAGTAAACATAAAACCTTGTTTCTAAAACTCCATGGTTCCTCTTTTGTTAAATTGATGTTTAACTCCTCAGCCAACTTTTTCAAATGTTGTAAGGTTCCCACTGTCGGTACTATACCATCTTGATCCCCACTATAACATTATAATCATATTAAAAAAATAAAAAATAGAAAAAACAAATCAGTCAAATGGCATGAGAATTGCTTTTCAAAATCGTTCACTTCGATTCTTCATCCATATTTAACTTATTACAAGAAAGTATTGGAAAAAAGTATGGCGTACAAATAAAATACGAACTTGAATATTGTAATGGGAACGGATTGTTGAAGAAGGTTTTTAAGTGCAGGAAGCATGTCAAGGTCCTTATCAGCTTTGTTGTATTTAAAATTATCTCTAAATAAATAAGAGTGACATGTAATGGAAATTTTAAGGTTAACAACTTTTACATAGCATTCGCCACTATAAACAAGTAATTTATATATTTTTCTTAAGAGAGAGGTGACAATATAGAGAAAAAAATTCACCGCGAGTCTTAAAACTTGAATTTAAAATAATTTCTAAAACGCAATTATTTGAACATATCGAAAAAAAAAGTTCATTTTGTTTCAAAATTTAGGGGAAAACTTACGTGAAACAACCCTTCCATGTATATGACAAGTTGGTTCTATTCCCGTGGAAAGCAGTTTGAACTTCAGGTAGATTAAAGTAAAATTACACCCTTAATGAAATGCACATGTCTACTTTTGTGCTAACTATAGGAACCTGGACCAAAAACTAAAGTTTTACACTTTTGACATAACCAATAAAAGAAAAATAACACAAAATTAATTTTACTCAATTGATTAGTTAATTCAACTCTATAGGAACTTAAGTTGCATGTAGTTCCGAATTGAAGTAAATTAAGAGGAATGTAATGAAATAAATGAAAACTTGTTTTCCAAACTTCAAATCTCCCTCATTTTCAGCACAAGGAGGGCGAAAAACATCAAATAGCTTCTGTGGGGAGTAATTATGAGCATTGGTCTTGAAAGCAGCCAAAGTGGCCTCGTAGGCAAGGTTATCGCATTTTGCACTCCAAGGGGTTTTTATGTTGGAAAAGTAATTATTTTCATCAATGGCATTGCATTCTTTCTTGATTTCATTATACAGTGAGCTGTTTATCATTTCCCTAGAGAAAAAGAAATCAATTCTTGCAATTTCGTCTAGCTCTTTACGGAGCATTGGGTTTCCCAACTATTCAAAATAGTTACAATTAAAAAAAATAAAATCAAGTTCACAGGAAAATCTTTAAATTAACATTGAACTAAACCTAAGCATGTTTTACAAGAGAATTGAGCTGCAACACATGTTATTTTTGTTCGATCTAGGCCTCATAAAAATCCTAAAAAAAATTCAGGATAATTTTCACTATTTAAATAATTTTTTTCTGTGATGTAAGTAACGAACAATAATCCAAGTCATAATAATTTGATCCAAAATGTAGAAGTCGGTATCCTAACCCAATAGAATAAATCTAAGCCATCTCGAATTAGGCAAGTTAATCAACCATGAACATTTCGAATAATCCTTCTATGAAAATATATACTAAAGTGGCAATTTAAATTTGATTAATTAGATGCAATTTTACTTACAACCAATCCTTTGAGGTTAAATTTGGACTGCTTGGATTGTTTGTTGTCGTCGAGCAAAGCATTAGCAAGATTTGGTACGAAGTGTCCTAAAAATAAAAATACACAAATTTAATTGAAGTAATGAACATGTTATTTTGTTAGTATTGTTATATATCTATTCAATAATTAATAACATATTCATTTCAAGAAGTATGTTACAATAAAATAATTTATGAAATCATTTGTATTTTTTTAATTATTTTTAAAAAATTTTAATTTAATAAGAAATTTGATTAATTATGTGAGTTTGAATCTAAAAATATAATGTTGCAAGCTTGATATGTAAATGATAAAGTACAATATATTTTAGAGAAAAATTGGCTAGAGATCCCATTATGGTTTTTTTAGTTAGTCATTAAGTATATTTTGATGTATTAAAAATATGTTGATATACAACCAAATGAGGGAAAGAAAAAAAAAAGAAATTATTTACCTGCAAAACTTTATCCAGCTTTATATAGATCTTTGGACTTAAAGACGGGATATTTTTCATACAATTTTTGCATGAATGTAAGTAATATTTTATCTGTACGAAACAAACAATTGAGAAATATCAATATATATAATACCCAAACAGTTTTATTTAATAATGAAGTATATATATTGTAGAAGTCCAATTTTATCTCGGCTTGAAAATGAAACCCAAGATCAAAAGAAAACAAATAAACATTTTAAATTAAAATTTATTTTAGTTTAAAATGTCCATTTACATTCAAATTTAAAAAAAACTCAAATTACAAAATCAACCCAATATCTAAAACTACCCAAACCCCATTTACCCACCTAAATTTAAAGCCCAATACCAATACAAGCCCAATTAGCCCAAAATACAAAAAAATTCTAAAACCCTAATTCTGTTAGGGTCTTCAACGTCGTACACCCCTTTTTCCACTCAACAACACGTCCTTTCGACTACCACCACGCTTCTAATAGCCGCGCCAGTGGGCGCCCATCTGTCACCGTCGTCGGACATGCACCAAAGAGAAGCAAACAGAGACAAAAGTAAAGAAACAAGCAAAAAAGAAACAAAAATAATCATTGTAACAATGACTATAAAAGCCAAACATTACTCTGTGTAATTTTTTTACCCACGATATATATCAAAACACATATTTGCAACACAAAATTTCAGTTCATACAAGGTATATTGGCATTTGCGTGTACATATACATATATATACACATACATATCTATTTTATAATATTTTTCTTTCTTATTTTCGAAAGTCAATCTAAATAATATATATATCCTATTTTATTTTATTTTTTTATATAATATTTCGAAATAAATAAAATGAAGGAAAGAGGGGTTAGGGTTTCATACATTGCCCAGCGCCGCCATCGTGTGGCCAAGGAGCATTCTCGTTAATAGATGGGATCTTGGTCACTGTGGAACCCTTCTGAGCCCACAAACGTTCGTGTAAGGGAACTCTGACGAAAAAACACAAAATAGATTAGAAGAACGTAAAAAATCGAAAGCTTTCGAAATTTTTATAAAAAAATCTGGCTCGATTTAGATAAATATGAGCCCAGATCCACGCTTGAATTACAAAGAGGGGAAAAATAGAATTTTTGGGAATTTTCGATCATCGGGCTTGGCGGTCCCCATCGTCGGTGATCGGTGGTCGGAGTGAGGTTGCGTCGGAGCCCTAAGGTCGGAGGGGAGACGTTTCTAGAGAGAAAAAGGAGGAAATTTGGGCTTTTTTTTTGGGAAGAAGAATGAAAAATGAAGTGTTTTGAAAAATATTGGTTTATATAAAGATTGAAAACGACGTCATTTTGGATTCTTCTTAATAGTCCTTAAACGACGTCGTTTTGCGACGCTTGTGCTCGACCTGCTCTGGATCCGAACAGGATTTGCGCGTTTTCGTGAAATGGGGAATTTCCTCCGCAGTCCCTCCTCGTCTTGTGACCTTCCAATTGGGTCCTTGAGTCTTCAAATGCCCCTCCATGCGACGTTGTTTCAAGTCTGATTCCAGTGGCTTTGAAATGTCGTTGTTTCGATGGCAGAACTAAAAAATAAAAATGGAAAATTTCCTAGTGAGGTCCCTCTACGTTTTTACTTCTTTAAAATTCACCCTTTTGCCTTAAAATTGTTTTTTTTAAATCAAACCATTTGATTTTTATGTTTTTTAAATTAATCCTCAACTCACTGTTTTAAAACTATTTTGCAAAAAATAGAGAAATTACCCATTTGGCCCCCTTGTTTTAAAATTTGTTATAATTTGATTCTTTCAAATTCTTTTTTAAATCTTATCTTTTTTAAAATAAAATTACTATTGGTATTCTTTTTCAGTTCAACCCTTTTTTAAAAATTTGTTTTAATATGTTTATTTATTTATTTTTAAAGTTTTAAATTTTTTAAAAAAAAATTGGATATTGTTTTGTTTTACTTAATTACTATTTTTATATTTATTTGTTAACATTGTTCCATTTGTTTCGTGTGTTCAATATGTATGTATTATTTTTATTTTCATCATATGTTATTTGCTTATTATTTTATTGCCATATCACATTTCATTATGATATTCGTACGGATTCATTCATCCTTTAAAACGTATATATATATATATACATACATATATATATATATATACATACATATATATATATATATATATATATATATATATATATATATATATATATATGTATGTATATTTTTTTTTGATAAAATAAAAATTTCAAAATTAAAGAATTGTTCATTATTTCCTGATTGGGAAAGTTACGCCTTAATTTACTAGGTGTAATTTTTCTTCTAATCAAAATAATCGAATTTTTTTTTTAAAAACAAGATAATAAAACGTGAGATTCTTTTAAAGGGATGCTCGTTGTTTTTTAAGAATTGAAGTGTCGTGCCCTAACTCACTGGACACGACTTCTTTTCTCGATTTTCAAAATGATGAGCCTTCCACACAAAGTCTTATTTTTAAAAAAAAATAATATTAAACATATCAATCATGCATTTAAGGATCGTATTCTAATTTCAACTCGAGTTTTCAAGTTTTCAACAATTAAGACCCTTTTAAAAATCGACTTGGCACCAATTTTGGGCGGGTGAGGGTGCTAACCCTTCCTCACACGTAATTGACTCTTGAACCCATTTTTCTGGATTTCAAAGACCAAAGCCATTTTTGATCAATTAAAATGTTTTGAAGGTGTTCTAATCACACCGAATAAAAATGATTGGAGGCAACTCCATTTTCGATTTAAAAAATAAAGGTTCGAGACTTTTTCAAAAACATTTCGACAGCTTGGTGACTCTGTTGGGGACAAATAAGAGAGTCAAGTCGAAAGACTATTTTTCTTCTTTTTTTTAGTTAAAAAATGAAAATCTCGGTTTAAATTAATATGTGATCCTTTGCATTTTCTATGTGATACCGTGATAATACTATTGCTAGTATAGGTTCGCATTCATTTGCATCTTACTAAACCTTTTAAGTGGAAGTGAGAAGCTATTCCTTCGTGAGGTTTTCACCTTCGTGTAGGATAGTGAATCACTTTTGGGATTACATCTGTACCTATTTTTTCGTGAAATTTTCACTTTAGTGCAAACATATAGGAAATGTGTCCCCCTAAACCAAACTCATTCGTATGAGCCTGTAATGGGTGAGGATTGAGGAATCTGCTGGTTTAGGTACCTTTACTTTAGAACTCAAACCACATATAATAAGACTTAAGTGCTCACCTTAAGATAGAACTACACCAAATTATTAGCATTATCCCAAGACAAATACATAGGTTTCTTGTTTTGTATGTCTACTTTCTTATCAAAATTTATGACAATTGTACTGACTTGTCTTATTTTGCTTCTTTGCTTGCATTACATTCTCATACTAGGAAAGGTATTGATTTAAGCTTAATTATTGATAGAGAATTGATCATGGAGAGGAGGTATCTTGATGAGGTAGAGGATAATGTGGTTGTGCATATGTAGTCGGAGAATAGGCAGCGCAAGAAAAGAGATAGCTTGGTAGAGGGGCACGCATCAAATTTTTGGGACTATACTAGAATAATCATGACTCAAAACAGTTTGCAAGAATTAAAGGAAATATGGGACCGATGGGGAGACGAGATGAGGCAAACCTTCTACCATGAGTACAGGGATCTTCCATACTTGCTCGAAGTTAAGGTAGACAAACATTTGCTCTGAGCTCTCACACAGTATTGGAACCCGGCCTATAGCTGGTTCACCTTAGGAAATGTAGATTTGGCAGCCACAATAGAGGAGTACACAACATTGCTTCACTGCCCAAGGATTCAAGTTAATAAGGCTTACTCGAGGGCTCCTAATGTCTCGAATTTTCTCAAGCGATTGATGAACATTATGGGGATGAATGAGGAATGGGTTTCGGCATGGATTAAAGTGAAGGCGACCATAAGTGCATCACTTGGAAGAGTTTGCGAGATCTGATCCTAGCACATCTGGAAGCAGGAAAGAAAGTTGATATTTTTGCCCTAAGTTTGTACGGTTTGGTCATCTTTCCTAAAGCATTGGGGCATATAGAAGACGCAGTTATCGACTTGTTCAATCGTCTCGACAAAAGAGTTACTCCTGTTTTGGTAATTCTAGCCGAGACTTTCAAATCATTGAATGCCTGCCAAAGAGAAGGAGAGGGAAGATTCATCGGTTGTGCATAGTTATTATTGGTATGGTTTCATAACCACTTTTGGAAAGTGGAGAAGGTCTCCCACCAAGTATTCTCGGAGAGTTATTCCCTATTAAAGGAGTTCGTGACCACACCAAGGCAAGAAAATATATCCGAAGAAAAGTGGATGGCAATCCTTCAAAGTATCTGGGATGAGGACATAGAATGGCGAGCACCATGGTTCTTTCCCAATGAAATACTTTACCGATGTGGAGACTTCCATTGGGTTCCATTGGCCAAAATATGAAGAGCTGTGGGATATGCTCCTTTACTTGTGTCAAGACAGTATAGATCGAGATAGTTCATACCGGCAACACAAGGGTTAGCTCAGTGTGAATTTGCGTATAAAGGAGAGAATAATAAGAAGAAGATCCAAGAGATTTCAAATGTTTGGAACCAAGTTTGTAGAATGAAGGTGTTCAGTGCAAATCCCATGACGACCGCGGGTTATGATTGGTGGAGAAATAGGAGGATCAACGATAACATTCTTGTGCCGAATCCAGAAATCATTCGCTCGATTGAGGAGCATTTACAAGTTGTCCCGACAGAGCTAGAAATTATTAAGCAAGTTTTGAAGAGAAAGAATTCTGAATTGGGAAAGATGATAGAAAAGTTGGAAGAAGAAAAGATGCACTTGGGGTTAGATATCGACATCCATAAATTGAAGGCAGAAAGTTGAAGAAAAGGGAAGAAAAGGGAAGAAGAGAGCTGAGGATGATCTCGATAGTTTGAAAATAGATTACAAGAAGCTCTGTTTGTCGATAAGGACTACCAGGTTGGGTAAAACATCTGAACAATGGCAACAAGAGATTCAAGAGGAAAGGGATAAAACAGATTAGTAGAAAAACAAGTTTCAATACACTCAGGTTCAAGTGAACGCTATGAAAAGCAAGTTGTTAGAAAGCCAAGCTGAGAGTGCCGAGCTAAAAACCCGAATAAAAGAGTTGGAGGAATCCTTGCACAGATATCGTAGTCGTAACTCGATAACAAAACTGAAAGCAAGTCGAGCCGAGAATGAGGGGTTTGAAGAAAAGAGTGGAAGAACTTAAGGCCTCATTACAGAATAGCGAGATACGAACTGAGATTCTCGAGAAGACTTTGGAAAGAAAGGAATGGCACCTTCAACATGCTCAAAGACAAGTTCGAGATAGAGATTATGTTATGGGTGAAGCTTTGACCCAAGTACGGGGAGTTACCTATCACTTGTAAACACTAGCTGTTGAGGCTGATGTCTTAAGCATGCAGTACGAGTCGAAGTCAAATCGAGGTCAAAAGTTAGCTGGGCTTCTTAGGAAAATTAAGGCTTTGGGCATTAAGGCAAAGCCATATATATAAACCCGCCTTATGTAAAGAAACTTGTTATCTAGTGAAGTTTTCTAATGAAATTGAATTATGAGTCAATACCTTTCTTATACATACATACATTCATAAGCATCACATTTATTAACATACATTAAATTCTAAATAAAATATCCCTAATTAATTAAACTTGTAACAGTTATATCGGAAACCATTGAGAACCCACATCGTTACTACACTCGCAATAAATCTAAAGCTAAGGATTAGAGGATAGAAAGGCTCGAACAAACACAAAGAGACAGGCAAGAGCAAATGCATGCACAATTACAAGATTAAATGGCGAGAATGCAACAATACATGAATGATCAAAGGGATATGATAAACTAGTTAGCCCAGATGTTAAGAGAAAGGGCTGTTAAAGGAAAAGGTCCCGCAGTAAATCTCAAAGAAGAAGAAGAGGATCCCATCAACCTAAGCTATACACCCCCATACAACCTAGTCCCACCTAGAGCTTATGCACAAGGAGCTCCCGTCACCATAAGAACGTAACAACACCCTACTAGCATATCAAGACCAAACAACTGTCCAATGGGATCAGGATCCAACTCGAGAGAAAACGTCACCAATGTTAGTGCTCCTAACTTTGATGAGATAGCAAGAATGGATCTCCCCAGACAAATGGATGAAAAATACAAAATGTTGGAAGAAAAAATCCAAGCAATACAAGGATCTGAAAACTTTTATGGGATGGATGCCAAGGAGTTGAGCTTGGTCCTAGACCTAGTGCTTTCGCCTAAATTTAAGGCCCCAAAATTTGAAAAATATGACGGGCGAGTTGCCTAGAGGCTCACATCTCCATGTTCTATAGAAAAATAACAGGATACGTCCACAATGACCAACTACTGATTCACTGTTTCCAAGACAGTTTAGTAGGATCTGTTGCTAGGTGGTATAATCAGCTTAGTCGCGTAAAAATCAGCTCATGGAAGGACTTGGCACATGCTTTTATGAAGCATTACGGTCATGTTGCTAACATAACCCCTGACAGGATCACATTGCAGAACATGGAGAAGAAGCCAAGTGAGAGCTTCAAGTAATATGCCCAAAGATGGAGGGATATAGAAACTCAAGTACAGCCGTCGCTAACAGAAAAAGAGATGACTATACTCTTTATCAATACTTTAAAAGCACCTTACCTGAACCATTTTCTAGGAAATGCCACCAAAAGTTTCTCCAACATGGTTATGTCTAGGGAAATAATTGAAAGCGCAATAAGGAATGAAAAAATAAAAGCCGGAGAAAGCACCAAGAGACCCGCTCCTAGGAAAAGGGATAACGAAGTAAACAACGCGGGCATGTATAGGCCAAATTACACAAAGCTGATTATTACATGACAACCAAAAGACTCGATGACTAATTACCAAAATAATCCGAGGCGGGAATCAGGTCCTAGAGCAAACAATGAAAGAGTTCAGTATACCCCCTTCCTATGACATATAAGGAGGTTTAGATGATGAACATATAGTATATTCATACTATCTAGAGCCTTTGAAACCCCCATTCCCAGTTTGGTATGACGCAAATTCTAAATGCGAGTACCACGCAGGAGTAAGAGGGCATCCAATTGAAAGTTGCTCTACCTCCAAGAAATTAGTCGAAAGGCTTATTCGGTTAAAGATTGTAAGATTTGATGAACCAAAAAGACCTGACGTAGTTGGAAATCCCTTGTCTAATCATCCTGACCAAGGAATAAATGCAATAATAGAGGAAATAAGCCAAGGAGTCAAAATTAATGTAGAGCAAGTTAAATCCACTCTTAAATAGGTATGGCGTCAAATGGTTAAAATGGGATTGATCGCACAGGATGGGAAGAACATAATAGCAATGATCGAGGATTGTTGTGAATTCCATAACATTGGAGGACATAGGATCCAAAACTGTGTCGAGTTCAAAGCTTTGGTCCAAAGGTTGATGGACAATAAATTAGATCTCTTGGAATACATGATAGAGTCAACCGCATTGAATGGAAGGATGGATAGATGGCAGATCCTACTCTCTAAGTTTGATACAGTCTATGTAAGCCAGAAGGCAATAAAGGGAAGTGCATAGCAGATTTCCTGGCCAGCAGAGCTCTAGAGGACTATGAGCCAATAAATTTTGACTTCCCAAATGAGGATTTAATGTACATTGCAACAACTAAAGAAGAAAGTACAGTAAAACATCCTTGGCGTTTAAATTTTGATGGTGCTTCAAATACCACGGGTAAGGGAATTTGGATAGTTTTGGTGTCACGGGAAGGAGACCGCTATCATTTCATCAGTAAAGTAGATTTCGATTGCACAAATAACATGGCAAAATATGAAGCATGTATCATGGGAATCCATGCAGCCATGGAACGAGAAATCAAAATTTTAGAGGTATACGGGGATTCCACACTAGTAATCTATCAACTCAAGGGAGAATGGGAAACGAAAGATTCCAAATTGATTGATTATCGAAAGTTAGTTCTCAAGTTAATCAAGGAGTTTGATGAGGTCACATTTCATTACCTCCCACGAGAAGAAAATCAGATGGCTAACGCCCTAGCTACTTTGGCTTTGATTATTAAATTAAACAAGCCAGAGGATGTAAAACTCATTCAAATGAGCATCTACGAGGTTTCAGGTCATTATTGTGACATTGATCGGTGTTTTTACGACACAATGATTATGCAAGCATACACACGTCGATGCAAATATAGTTGATAGACAGAGCTATCGGATATCGATCCCACGAGGAAATGGTTCCCGATGTCCTAATGTCGGAGCAATCAATACTGAAAATCAGTATAATGCTGGTAAAGATGTCAGTGCAATTATGTTAGATTTGCACACTAAAGTATTCAATATTGTCAACGCAATTAGAAGCAAATATCAGAGGTTAAATGTCAATGTAATAAAAATAAATCTAAATGTGTTGAGTGTTAAGTTCTAAAAGTTTAAATGCAGGAAATATAAAAGTGATCAAGTGTAAAAGGGTGTAAGTGATTCATTGATTCTACAGGTCGCAACGTTGGATGCGTCGACAAGGTAGAGTATAGATTATTTGTCGCAACAATAAAGTCCCTTTGAGTTCTTACTTACAATAGCTCCCTATTTAATCCCAACTTAAATACACTACTCCACCTCTTGGTGTGAGCAATGATATGTATCCAAGAATAAGTAACTAGAGTCTTTCTCAGTCCCGAGCAGCTCTCGCCTAACCCACTTGTTAATCTAACCTATCACCGCATCTCTCGAAGTCTGTGTACTGCAATTTCACTTTTGTGTTTAGAGCGGTTAAATCCAAGAATAAACG
The DNA here is from genome assembly GCA_005610355.1 of Gossypioides kirkii. Lineage (NCBI taxonomy): Eukaryota > Viridiplantae > Streptophyta > Magnoliopsida > Malvales > Malvaceae > Gossypioides > Gossypioides kirkii. The sequence goes on along the minus strand of CP032247.1, from coordinate 37,390,648 downwards.
GATAAGCAATGTAAAGTAAAATCAAAATGATATAACATTAAAAGATACTCTCGATTCATTTAACATCATCAGAATTCATCATCGTTCAAGAAAAATTAACGAGTACAACGAAGTTACTATCTCTAGAGTACTAGGCTTACTCCCTAATGGTTCGTCTTGCTTGGCATCTAGTACTTCTCGTCAGAAGCAGTTGCAGGCTTGCTTTATCAGTTCACTGATCCCAGCTCAAATCTTTAATTCACACAGAATTTTCAGAATTTAATCCCCTTGCTCTCGATACCTTCTTCTCTCTTTATTCTTCTATTTATAATATCTAAAATGTTACAGGATTTAGCCTTCATTTTTAGATCCAGATCTAGATCTTGCAGCTGTCAAAATTAGTTAAATTACAGTTGTGCACTCACGTAGTTCTAGTGTATTCTTTAGAGATCTGTAGACTGTCGCTGTATTACTGGACGCATTCTGAAAGAATAATTGTGGCGACATCTGTGAAATTCCTGCGTCTGGTGCTTCCAGTTGTGAATTAACCTTGATTACTCTAAATAGAGGTTCAATTTCAATGTAGCAACATTTCATGGTCGCAATGTTCAGCTGATCTTATGGCTACACATGTCTAATATTTCATTCCTAGACTAAGTTCCTGTGCTGACAATATTAATACGCAATATATTAGCTGCTTGCGTCGACATTAGTACAAAAATATGTGAAAATAACAAGAATTCAAACTATCTTACAATAAATTGGAAAACTATTAAACTAAGTATAAAATGCTAATGATGAATGCTAAATTAACTACAAAAAGGGACAATTTAAACACTAAATTGGGACAAAAATCTATGTCATTTGTAATACCATCAGACATCGAAGGAGAAGAGGAAAAGGATGACCATTCATGGTACCAGGATATCCTCCAATATGTAAAAGACCGCAAGTATCCTGAGCAAGCTTCTGAAAATGATAAAAGGATGTTGAGAAGGCTCACAAATGAATATACCCTAGATGGAGAGGTCTTGTATAAAAGAAGAAAAGATCAAGTATTACTAAGATGTGTCGACGCAATCAAAGCTAGGAAAATCTTGGAAGAGGTTCATGAAGGCATTTGCGAAACACACACCAATGGTTTCAAAATGGCTTGGTAAATTATGAGATTTGGATACTATTAGTCCACTATCGAAAGTGATTGCATCAATTACACTAAGAGGTGCCATAAGTGCCAGATCTACAAAGATAAAATCCACGTACCCCCATCATATCTTCATGTCATGACTTCTCCATGGCCATTTTATATGTAGGGCATGGATGTCATTGGACCAATCTCACCAAAGGCTTCTAATGGACATAGATTTATCTTTGTGGTTATCGACTATTTCACCAAGTGGGTAGAAGCAACGTCCTATGCTAACGTCACGAAGTCTGCAGTTAGCAAATTCCTAAAAAAGGAGACCATTTGCCGTTATGGGATGCCAGAAAGGATTATATTTGATAATGCATTAAACTTGAATAAAAGCACGATAGCGAAGGTTTGCAGTCAATTCAAGATCAAACATAATAATTCATCTCCTTATCGACCAAAAATGAATGGAGCAGTGGAGGCAGCTAACAAAAACATCAAGAAGATTGTTGCAAAGATGACAGAAACCTATAAAGATTGGCATGAAAAGTTTTCCTTTGCCCTTCTTGCTTATAAGACCTCAATCAGAACTTCTACTAGAGCTACACCGTTCTCACTAGTGTATGGTATGGAAGCAATTTACCCATTGAGGTTGAGATTCCTTCTCTCCGAGTCTTTTCAAAATTGTAGTTAGATGAGCCAAATGGGTCCAAGCCAGATATGATCAGCTAAACTTAATCGAAAAGAAGAGATTAAGAGCTATACATCATGGTCAGGTGTATCAAAAATGAATGATACGAGATTTTGAGAAGAAGGTTCGTCCCAAAGAATTCCATGAAGGGGATCTAGTCTTGAAAAAGATACTTCCCATACACAAAGACTTCAGGGGAAAATGGATGCCCAATTGGGAAGGACCTTATGCTGTAAAGAAAGTCTTCTTTGGAGGAGCTCTCATTCTAACTGAAATGGATGGCAACGATCTGCATAATTCCATCAACTCAGACTCGATGAAGAAATATTTCACCTAAAAAAAAGGAGAGGTCAGGATGAAAACCCACAAAGGGCGTCTTGAAACCAAAGGGATTTTGAGTTGAAAACCCGAAAAGGGCGACTCAAATATGGAGCAAAGATGGACTTGAAATGATGACCTTCCTCAAACGTAACAAGACGAAGAAATTTTGCATCTTGGGGCATCAACAAAGCACTCTAATTCTTCTAGACATATATTGAGCTCAGATTGATCCTCGTCAAGTTGACTCAAAAAAGCTCATACTTTGATATCTAGGGCACCTAATGTTGTTTTGATTGCTTTCTTTAAACAAATGTTTGTCATTTTTCTTTCCTTTGAATTTTGTCTTCAATAAAATTCAACTTTATTCTTTCACAACTGTGTTTAAGCATTCTTGCATTAAGATAACGGATAATGGACTGACATTATAAGGCTTACAAGGATCAACGCGTATCACTCTAAAACTTCCTAAATGGTACAAGGACATGATGCAGGACAACCAGTTATAAGAACCAAAATTGAAACAAGTAGTTTGAACTAAGTCTACTCTGCCAAGCCTCATCATAAATCTAAAAGAAGATAGGGTAGTACACCAAAGACAAAAACTTCGACAAAACGACAAACCATGTAAAAAAAAGGGAAGAGAGAGAGCGAAAGAAATCTAACATTTATCATGTGCATTCATTTAGTTAAGAGCATTTGACGCATTCTAATCATGACTTCCTAAAAATTTGGCCTACATAGAGGTCCATAGAAGCATATTTTGTAGGCTTCATTTCTAACAAAATGGAGTATTGGATCAAAAAGCATCAAAACCTATACCACTAAATTGCAATGGGTTGGTTTAAAATAATGAAGTGGTCATCTTCCTGATGAGATACAGAGAAGTAGACCAAAACAAAGAAGAGCTCAAACATTCCTAAGGATACAGTAGAGTGGAGTGAAACATCAAATCCCATCTTCCTGGTGAGGTACAGAGAACTAGGTCAAAACGATATGATTGAAATAATGAAGTGGAGCTCAACGTCCTTGAGGATACAGTGGAGTGGAGTGAAACTTCGAATCCCATCTTCCTGGTAAGGTATAGAGAAGTGGGTCAAAATGATATGATCGAAATAATGAAGTGGAGCTCAACATCCCTAAGGTTACAGTAGAGTGGAGTGAAACTTCGAAACCTATTTTCTTGGTAAGGTACAAAGATGTGGGTCAAAATGGCATGATCGAAACAATGAAGCAGAGCTCAACGTCCTTGAGGTTATAGTGGAGTGGAGTGAGACTTCAAATCCTATCTTCCTAGTGAGGTATAGAGAAGTGGGTGCAAACAGTGTATTGAATCAAAACAATGAAACCGAGATCAACATCCCTGAGGATACAGTGGGGTGGAGTGAAACTTCAAAATCCCATATTCCTGGTGAGATACAAAGAAGTGGGTCAAAAAATGAAGTGTTCATCTTCCTAATGAGTACAGATAAGTGAACCAAAATAATTAGGTGAAGCTCAAACGTGAGTAAAACTTCGAAAACCTATCTTCCTGATGAGATATAGAGAAGTGGGTCAGATAATTAAGCGGTCATCTTCCTGGTGAGATACAGAGAAGTAGACCAAATCAATGAAACAGAGCTCAATATAAGAGGATACAGTGAAGTTAAATTACTGATGAAACAAAGAGCGGCCTACTCGAAGAAGAAGGGCTAAAGAGACAAAATCCAGTGGAAGCGGATAAATTGGTCATCCTTTCAGTCTTTGCTTCATTCTCGTTGCACAACAATGAGCAAAGAGGGATAGCTGTAGAAGCCCAATTTTATCGGGCTTGAAAATGAAACCCAAGATCAAAAGAAAACAAATAAATATTTTAAATTAAAATTTATTTTAGTTTAAAATGTTCATTTACATTCAAATTAAAAAACCCTAAATTACAAAATCAGCCCAATACCTAAAACTACCCAAATCCCAAACCCCATTTACCCACCTAAATCTAAACCCCAATACCCATACAAGCCCAATAAGCCCAAAATGTAAAAAAAATTGAACCTTAATTCTGTTAGGGTCATCAACTCCGCACAACCCTTTTTCCATGTTAGCAACGAGACCTCTCGACTACCACCACGTTTCTGACAGCTGCGCCAATGGACGCCCATCTCCCCCGTCATCGGACCTACACCAAAGAGAAGCAAGAGACAAAAGCAAAGAAACAAGCAGAAAAGAAACAAAAATAATCATTGTAACAATGGCCATAAAAGCCAAACATTGCTCTGTGTAATTTTTTTACCTACGATATATATCAAAACACATATTTGCAGCACAAAAATTTCAGTTCATATAAGGTATATTGGCATTTTCGTGTACATATACGTATATATACACATACATATCTATTTTATCTTGTTTTTCTTTCTTAATTTCGAAAGTCAATCTACATAATATATATATTTCCTATTTTATTTTATTTTTTATATAATATTTCGAAATAAGTAATTTTAACATAAATAAAATGAAGGAAAGAGGGGTTAGGGTTTCATACCTTGCCCAACGCCGCCGTCGTGTGGCCAAGGAGCATCCTTGTCAATGGATGGGATCTTGGTCACGGTGGAACCCTTCCGAGCCTGCCAACATTCGTGTAAGGGAGCTCCAATGAAAAATAGGAAACAGATTCGAAGAACGCAAAAAAGAAAGCTTTTGAAATTTTTTCTAAAAAATCTGGTTCGATTTTGATAAATCTGAGCCCAGATCTGCACTTGATTTACAAAGTGGGGCCAAATAAAATTTTTGGGAATTTCTGGTCACTGGGCATGGCAGTCCCCGTCGCTAGTGATCGGTGGTCGGAGTGGGGTTACGACGGAGCCCTAAGATCGGAGGGGAGACGTTTCTAGAGAGAAAAGAGGAGGAAATTTGGGTTTTTTTGGAAGAAGGATGAAAAATTGAGTGTTTTAAAAAAATTGGTTTATATAAAGATTGAAAACGGCGCAGTTGACTCTTCCTAATTGTCCTTAAACGACGTCGTTTTGCGATGCCCGTGCTCGACCTGCTCCGGATCCGAATAGGATTCGCGCGTTTTCGTGAAATGGGGAATTTGCCTCCACAGTCCCTTCTCAATTTGTGACCTTCCAATTGGGTCCTTGAGTCTTCAAATGCCCCCTATGCGACGTCGTTTCAAGCCTAATTCTAGTGGCTGTGAAACATCGTCGTTTCGATGGCAGAACTAACAAATAAAAATGAAAAATTTCCTAGTGAAGTCCCTCTACGTTTTTACTTCTTTAAAATTCACCCTTTTGCCCTAAAATTGTTTTTTTTTTTAAATCAAACCATTTGATTTTTATGTTTTCTAAATTAATCCTCACCACACAGTTTTAAAACTGTTTTGCAAAAAATAGGGAAATTACCAATTTGGCCCCCTTGTTTTAAAATTTGTTTTAATTTGATTCTTTCAAATTCTTTTTTAAATCTTTTATCTTTTTTAAAATAAAATTACTATTAGGATTCTTTTTCAATTCAACCCTTTTTAAAATTTGTTTTAATATGTTTATTTATTTATTTTTAAAGTTTTAAAATTTTTTAAAAAAATTTGGCTATTGTTTTGTTTTACTTAATTACTATTTTTATATTTATTTGTTAACATTGTTCCATTTGTTTCGTGTGTTCAATATGTATGTATTATTTTTATTTTCATCATATGTTAATTGCTTATTATTTTATTGCCATATCACATTTCATTGTGATATTCGTACGCATTCATTCATCCTTTAAAACTTATATATATATATATATGTATGTATGTATGTATGTATATTTGTGTTTTGATAAAATAAAAATTTCAAAATTAAAGGATTGTTTATTATTTCGTGATTGGAAAAGTTGCACCTTAACTTACTAGGTGCAATTTTTCTTCTAATAGAAATAATCGAATATTTTTTTTTCTAAAAACAAGATAATAAAACGTGAGATTCTTTTAAAGGGATGCTTGTTGTTTTTGAAGAATTGAAGTGTCGTGCCCTAACTCACTGGACACGACTTCTTTTCTCAATTTTCAAAATGACGAGCCTTCCTCACAAAGTTTTTAAAAAAAAAAATAATATTAAACATATCAATCATGCATTTAAGGATCGTATTCTAATTTCAACTCGAGTTTTCAAGTTTTCAACAATTAAGACCCTTTTAAAAATCGACTTGGTACCAATTTTGGGTGGGTAAGGGTAATAACCCTTCCTTACACGTAATCGACTCCCTAACCCATTTTTCTAGATTTCAAAGACCAAAGCCATTTTTGATCAATTAAACTGTTTTGAAGGTGTTCCAATCACACTGAATAAAAATGATAGGTGGCGACTCCATTTTTTATTTTAAAAAATAAAGGTTCGAGACTTTTTCAAAAACTTTTCAACAGCTTGGTGACTCCGCTGGGGACAAATTAGAGAGTCAAGCCAAAAGTCGATTTTTCTTGGGTTTTTTTCATTAAAAAATGAAAATCTCGATTTAAATTAATATGTGATCGTTTGCATTTCTATGTGATATCGTGATAATACTATTGCTAGTATAGGTTTGCATTCATTTGCATCTTACTAGACTTTTAAGTGGAAGTGAGAAGCTATTCCTTCGTGAGGTTTTCACCTTCGTGTAGGATAGTGAATCGCTTTCGGGATTACATTCGTACCTATGTTTTCGTGAAGTTTTCACTTTCGTGCAAACATATGGGAAATGTGTTCCCCCTAAACCGAACTTATTTGTATGAGCCTATAATGGGTGAGGATCGAGGAATCTACTGGTTTAGGTACCTTTACTTTAGAACTCAAACCACATATAATAAGACTTAAGTGCTCGCCTTAAGATAGAACTACACCAAATTATTAGCATTATCCCAAGACAAATACATAGGTTTCTTGTTTTCTATGTGTACTTTGTTATCAAAATTTATGACAATTGTACTGACTTGTCTTATTTTGCTTCTTTGCTTGCATTACATTCTCATACTAGGAAAGGTATTGATTTAAGCTCAATTATTGATAAAGAATTGATCATGGAGAGGAGGTATCTTGATGAGGTAGAGGATAATGTGGTTGTGCGTATATGGTCAGAGAATAGATAGCGCGAGAAAAGAAATAGCTTGGTAGAGGGGCACGCATCAGATTTTTGGGACTATACCAGAATAATCACGACTCAGAACAGTTTTCAAGAATTAATGGAAATATGGGACCGATGGGGAGACGAGATGAAGCAAACCTTCTACCATGACTACTGAGATCTTCCATACTTGCTCAAAGTTAAGGTAGACAAACATATGCTCTGAGCTCTCACACAATTTTGGAACCCGACCTATAGCTGTTTCACCTTCGGAAATGTAGATTTGGTACCCACAATAGAGGAGTACACAGCATTGCTTTGCTGCCCAAGGATTCAAGTTAATAAGGCTTACTCGAGGGCTCCTAATGTCCTGAGTTTTCTCAAGCGATTGATGAACATTACGGGGATGAGTGAGGAATGGGTTTCGGCACGGATTAAAGTGAAAGGCGACCATAAGTGCATCACTTGGAAGAGTTTGTGAGATCTGATCCTAGCACATCCGGACGTGAGAAAGAAAGTTGATATTTTTGCCCTAAGTTTGTACGGTTTAGTCATCTTTCCTAAAGCATTAGGGCATATAGAAGATGCAGTTATCGACTTGTTTGATCGTCTCGATAAAAGAGTTACTCCTGTTCCGGTAATTCTAGCCGAGACTTTCAGATCATTGAACGCCTGCCGAAGGGAAGGAGAGGGAAGATTCATCGGTTGTGCACAGTTATTATTGGTATGGTTTCATAGCCACTTTTGGAAACTGGAGAAGGTCTCCCACCGAGTATTCTTGGAGAGTTATTCCCTATTGAAGGAGTTCGTGACCACATCGAGGTAAGAAAATATATCCGAAGAAAAGTGGATGGCAATCCTTTAAAGTATCCGGGATGAGGACATAGAATGGCGAGCACCATGGTTCATTCCCACTGAAATACTTTTCCGATATGGAGACTTCGATTGGGTTCCATTGGCCGGAATATGAGGAGCTGTGGGATATGCTCCTTTACTTGTGTCAGGATAGTAGATCGAGACAGCTCATACCGACAGCTCAAGGGTTAGCTCAGTGTGAATTTGCATATAAAGGAGAGAATAATAAGAAGATTATCCGAGAGATTTCGAACTCATGGAACCAAGTTTGTGGAATGAAGGTGTTCGGTGCAAATCCCATGACAACCGTGGATTACGATTGGTGGAGAAATAGGAGGATCAACGACAACATTCCTGTGTCGAAACCAGAAATCATTCGCCCGATTGAGGAGAATTTACAAGTTGTCCCGACAAAGTTAGAAATTATTAAGCAAGACTTCAAGAGAAAGAATTCTAAATTGGGAAAGATGATAGAAAAGTTGGAAGAAGAAAAGATGCACTTGGGGTTAGATATCAACGTCCATAAATTGGAGGCGACAAGGTTAAGAAAAGGAAGAATAGAGTTGAGGATGATCTCGATAGTTTGAAAAAAGATTACAAGAAGCTCCGTTTGTCGATAAGGATTGTCGTGTTGGGTAAAACATCTGAACAATGGCAACAATAGATTCGTGAAAAAAGGGATAGAACAGATCAGTGGAAAAAAAAGTTTCAAGATGTTCAGGTTTAAGAGAACGCTATGAAAAGCAAGTTGTTAGAAAGCCAAGATGAGAGTGCCGAGCTAAAAGCTCGAATAAAAGAGTTGGAGGAATCCTTGCACAAATATCGCAGTCGTAACTCGATAATAGAACTGAAAGCAAGTCGAGCCGAGAATGAGGGGTTGAAGAAAAGAGTGGAAGAACTTGAGTCCTCATTACAGAATAGTAAGATACGAACGGAGATTCTCGAGAGGACTTTGGAAACAAAGGAATGGCACCTTCAACATGCTCAAAGACAAGTTCGAGACAAAGATTATGTTATGGGCAAAGCTTTGACCCAAGTACGGGGAGTTATCGATCACTTGCAAACACTATCTGTTGAGGCTGATGTCTTAAGCATGTAGTACGAGTCGAAGTCAGATCGGGGTCAAAACTTAGCTGGGCTTCTTAGGAAAATTAAGGCTTTGGCATTAAGGCAAAACCATATATGTAAATCCTCCTTATGTAAAGAAACTTGTTATCTAGTGAAGTTTTCTAATGAAATTGAATTATGAGTCAATACCTTTCTTATGCATACATACATTCATAAGCATCACATTTATTAACATGCATTAAATTCCAAAGAAAATATCCCTAATTAATTAAACTTGTAATAGTTATATCGGAAACCATTGAGAACCCCCATTATTACTACACTCACGATAAATCTAAAGCCATGGATTAGAGGATAGAAAGGCTCGAACGAACACAAAGAGACAGGCAAGAGAAAATGCATGCACAATTATAAGATCAAATGGCGAGAATGCAACAAGACATGAAGGATCAAAGGGATATGATAAACTAGTTAGCCCAGATGTTAAGAGAAAGGGTTGATAAAGGAAAAGGTCCCGCAGTAAATCTAAAAGAAGAAGAAGAGGATTCCATTAACCCTCATACGACCAAGTCCCACCTAGAGCTTACGCACAAGGAGCTCTCGCACTATAAGAACGTAACACCCTATTGGCACATCAACACCAAACAACTGTCTAATGGGATCAGGATACAACCCAGGAGAAAACGTTGCCAATGTTGGTGTTCCTGACTTCGATAAGATAGCAAGAATGGATCTACCCAGACAAATGGAGGAAAAATACAAAATGTTGGAAGAAAAAATCCAAGCAATGCAAGGATCTGAAAACTTCTATGGAATGGATGCCAATGAGTTAAGCTTGGTCCCAGACCTAGTGCTTTTGCCCAAATTCAAGGTCCCAGAATTTGAAAAATATAACGGGACGAGTTGTACAGAGGCTCACATCACCATGTTCTGTAGAAAAATGATGGGATACGTCCACAATGACCAACTACTGATTCTTTATTTCCAAGACAATTTAGTAGGATCTGCTGCTAGGTGGTACAATCAGCTTAGTCGTGCAAAAATCAGCTCATGGAAGGACTTGGCACATGCTTTTATGAAGCAGTACGGTCATGTCGCTGACATATCCCCTGACAAGATCACATTGCAAAACATGGAGAAGAAGCCAAGTGAGAGCTTCAAGCAATACACCCAAAGATAGAGGCATATGGCAACTCAAGTACAGTCGCCGCTAATAGAAAAAGAGACGACTATGCTTTTTGTCAATACTTTAAAAGCACCTTACCTGAACCATTTGTTAGGAAATGCCACCAAAAGTTTCTTCGACGTGGTTATGTCTGGGGAAATGATTGAAAGCGCAATAAGGAATGGAGAAAAAGAAGCCAGAGAAAGCACCAAGAGACCCGCTCTTAGGAAAAGGGATAACGAGGTAAACAACACGGGGATGTACAGGCCAAATTACACAAAGCCGATTATGACATCGTAATCAAAAGCCTCGATTACTAATTACCAAAATAATTCGAGGAGAGAATCAGGTCTCAGACCAAATAATGAAAGAATTCAATATACCCCCTTCCTATGACGTATAAGGAGCTCTACCAAAGATTATATGATTAACATGCAATATCTCCATACTATCTAGAGCCTTTGAAGCCCCCGTTCCCAGTTTCGTATGACGCAAATTCTCAATGCAAGTACCAAGCAGGACTAAGAGGGCATTCAACTGAAAATTGCCTTGCCTTCAAGAAATTAGTCGAAAGGCTTATTCGGTTAAAAATTGTGAGATTTGATGAACCGAAAAGACTTGACATAGTTGGAAATCCCTTGCCCAATCATCCTGAATAAGGAATAAATGCAATAATAGAGGAAAGAAGCCAAGGAGTCAAAATTAAAGTGGAGGAAGTTAAATCCCCTCTCAGATAGGTATGACGGCAAATGGTTAAAATGGGATTGATCTCACAGGATGGGAAGAACACAATGGCAATGATAGAGGATTACTGTGAATTCCATAACATTGAAGGACATAGGATCCAAAACTGTGTTAAGTTCAAAGCTTTGGTCCAAAGGTTAATGGACAACAAAGAGATGGAGTTCTTCGAAGAAGAGAAAGAAGTTAAAGACATTTACACTTCAGAAGAGAGGACAATGAAAGCCTATGGAATCAATCACCAGTGGTGATTATTTCTAAACCTAGAAGCGCTGGGGTAGTAGAGCGAGTAGCATCATGCATTGTTATACAAAAACTAATGGCATTCCCGTAGAAAGATAGCAAAAAGGTCTCATTGAGCTATAACTACAAAGCAACTACGCCAAAAGGGAAAGAATTCAAAGAGAATATAAGTCTCATCACCTGAAGTAGGAAGTGTTATGACCCAGTAGACAAGGGAAAAGACGTGAGTAAGGGGCATTGATGGATGAGGTTAACGAAGGAAGGGTTAATGAGCCCGAGCCACTAATAAAGTAGCCTGTGATAAAAAAGGAAGCAAAAGAATTTTTGAAGTTTCTAAGGCACAGTGAGTACAACGTAATGGAACAATTACACAAGCAACCAGCCCGTATTTCGATCCTATCTTTACTTTTAAGCTTAGAGGCCCATCGTAGTGCATTAATGGAAGTGCTAAATGAAACATATGTGACTAATAATATTTCAGTAAGTAAGCTAGATCGCTTAGTCAACAATGTGAGTGTAGACAACTTTATTTTCATCAGTGATGATGAGATACCATCAGGAGGGATGGGGTCAACGAAGGCCCTGTGCATTACCACACGATGTAAAGGGTACACATTGCCAAGGGTACTCATAGATAATGGTTCCGCTCTGAACGTATTGCCACTAAGTACTTTGAAGAGATTGCCCATTGACAACTCTTATATGAAGGTGTGCAATAATATAGTGAGAGCATTTGACGGGACTGAAAGAAAGGTGAAGGAAAAGATCGAGGTGTCACTCCAAATTAAGCCAAACACATATGAGGTGGATTTTTCGGTTATGGATATCAAACCAAGCTACAACTGCTTGCTTGGAAGACCATGGATCCATTCAGCAGGGGTAGTGTTGTCATCACTTCACCAAAAATTAAGACTAGTGACGGAGGGTCGATTGGTCACAATCAGTGCCTAGAAAGACATAATTGCCTCCATAGCCAATGATGCACCCTACAGAAGACCAGACGAAGAGGCCTTGGAATTCTCTTTTCGATCTTTGGAGTTTGTTAACGTAACCTTCATTGCCAAAGGAAGAATAATCCCACACCAAAAATATCACAAAATACAAGGATGCGTCTGCGACTAACGGTCAGGAAAGGAGCCTTGCTAGGAAAGGGACTAGGAAAACATCCCCAAGGGAGGATCAATGCGCCGATATTGGCAGATAAGCAAGATCGTTTTGGCCTGGGGTATAAGCCAAGCTTAAGGGAGACGAAAAGAGAGTTAGAGAAAAAGCAGGAAAGAAGGAGAGTGAGACTGACCGGTGAAGAAATCAAATGGGAGCCGATGATCTTTCCTCACAATCAAGAACATTCACATTTGGAGGAATAATCAATTCAAGACAAAGGATGGAGAAGAAAATGATGATAATCAAGACTGAAGGAACCATAAGGAATTTAAGCATCAATGCTATACTTAAAGAATGAGAAGAAAGTGATTTATTGGGAATTTGTCCATTTGCCCCAGGAAGCATCCTGAATAACTGGACTGTAAAGGAACTCCCTGTATCCGTTAGGATTTCTTCAGAGTAATACTCGAAATGCACTTATTGCTTTAAGCCCGAGAGCAATATGGATCCTTTTGTAAATGACAAATGATCATTATTCAGTTATCTTTAATGAAAAATGCATCTTCTATCCCATTTGGCAATTATTTCGCAAAGCTATTCTTTCATTCTCATTCAATTCAATAAACAATTCGTTTATATTCAATTAATCTTAATTCTTTTTGTCCAATTGACAAACAATTTATACTCATACTCATACCATACACTCAGTCATTCTTAAATTCATTTTCTTTGGATCCTTTTTATTCTTTTGACAGGTCTTTGGATACCAATGATATGAGTAACATTGATGCTGACTCAGAGCCTCATTTTGAACAAGATATGTGTTTAGAAGAACTTCAGCACTTTGAAGATGATCAGGGTTGTAATTTGCCTCCTGATTTGTTAAGAATGGTGGAACAAGAGGAGAAGCAAATCATGCCTCATAAAGAAATAATAGAAGTTGTGAGCCAAGGAAATGAAGATGAAAAGAAGGAAATAAAGATCGAAACAAGCATCTCTGCATAAACAAGAAAAGATCTCATCGAGTTGCTCCATGAATTTAAGATGCCTTCACTTGGTCCTATCAAGACATGCCTAGTTTAAACACTAACATCGTGGTACATAGACTCCCCATAAAAGAAGAATACAAGCCTGTTCAGTAAAAACTCCGAAGGATGAGACCCGACGTCTTATTAAAGATAAAAGAGGTGTTCAAAAAGCAGTTTGACGCTGGTTTCTTCCAAGTGGTTAAATATTCAGAATGGGTAGCCAACATAGTCCTTATCCCTAAAAAAGATGGGAAGGTACGTATGTGAATGGATTATCGAGATTTGAACAAAGCTAGCCCAAAGGATAATTTTCCATTGCCTCATATCAACACTTTAGTAGATAACACGGTAGGTCACTCGCTATTCTCATTCATGGACAGTTTCTTCGAATATAACCAGATAAAGATGGATCCTGAAGATATGGAGAAGACCCCATTTGTCACAATGTGGGGAACATTTTGCTATAAAGTGATGCCTTTTGAACTTAAGAACGCAGGGCCAACATATCAAAAAGCAATGGTGACTTTGTTTCATGACATGATACATAAAGAGATCGAGGTTTACGTAGATGATATGATTGCAAAATCCCGAACTGGAGATGAACATGTAAAGGTCCTGAGGAAATTGTTCTTAAGATTGAGGAAATTTCAGTTAAAGATGAACCCAACAAAATGCACTTTTGAAGCCACTTCAAGAAACTTGTTAGGCTTCGTGGTCATCAAGGAAGGAATTGAGATTGATCTAGATAAGGTCAAGGCCATACAGGAGTTACCATCACCCTATATACAAAAAGAAGTCTGAGGTTTCTTAGGGAGATTAAATTACATTGCTTGGTTCATATCACAATTAACTGACAAATGTGAACCCATCTTTCGTCTTCTTAGGAAACATAATCCAGGTGCATGGGATGATGAATGCCAGAAAACTTTTGACAAAGTTAAGCACTATTTGTCTAATGCTCCAATCCTAGTACCGCCAAGTCCAAATAAACCATTGATTTTATACTTGACAATTTTTGAAAATTCTATGGGATGTGTGCTAGGTCAACATGACGAGTCGGGAAGAAAAGAAAGAGCGATATATTATCTTAGTAAGAAGTTCACTGATTGCGAGACAAGATATTCGCCAATTGAAAAACTATGTTGCGCCTTAGTTTGGACCACTCGGAAATTAAGACAATACATGTTGTACCACATGACCTGGTTAATCTCAAAATTAAATCCCTTGAAATACATGATGGAGTCAACCGCATTGAATGGGAGGATGGCTAGATGGCAGATCCTACTCTTTGAGTTTGATATAGTCTATGTAAGCTAGAAGGCAGTAAAAGGAACTGCAATAGCAGATTTCCTAGCCAGCAAAGCTCTAGAGGACTATGAGCCGATAAATTTTGACTTCCCATATGAGGATTTAATGTACATTGCAACAACTGAAGAGGAAACTACAGTAAAACATCTTTGGCGTTTAAATTTTGATGGTGCTTTAAATGCCACGGGTAAGGGAATTGGGACAGTTTCGGTGTCACCGGGAGGAGACCACTATTCTTTCACCAGTAAACTCGATTTTGATTGCACAAACAACATGGTAGAATATGAAGCTTGTATCATGGGAATCCGTGCAGCCATGGAACAAGAGATAAAAATTTTGGAGGTATACGGGGATTTCGCAGTAGTAATATATCAACTCAAGGGAGAATGGGAAATGAGAGATTCCAAGTTGATTGATTATTAAAAGTTGTTCTCGAGTTAATCAATGAGTTTGATGAGGTCACATTCTATTACCTCCCACGAGAAGAAAATCAGATGGCTGACGCTCTGGCTACTTTGGCTTTAATGATTAAAGTAAACAGGCCAGAGGATGTAAAACCCATTCAAATGAGCATCTATAAGGTTCCAACTCATTGTTGTGACATCGAAGGAGAAGAGGAAAAGGATGACCGTCCATGGTACCAGGATATCCTCCAATATGTAAAAGACCACAAGTATCTTGAGCAAGCTTTTGAAAATGATAAAAGGACGTTGAGAAGGCTCGCAAATGAATATGTCCTAGATGGAGAGGTCTTGTATAAAAGAAGAAAAGATCTAGTATTACTAAGATGTGTCGATGCAATTGAAGACAGGAAAATCCTGGAAGAGGTTCATGAAGGCATTTGCGGAACACATGCCAATGGTTTCAAATGGCTAGGCAAATTATGAGATTTGGATACTATTGGTCCACCATGGAAAGTGATTGTATCCATTACGCTAAGAGGTGTCATATGTGCCAGATCTACGAAGATAAAATCCACGTACCCCCGTCACATCTTCATGTCATGACTTCTCCATGGCCTTTTTCTATGTGGGGCATGGATGTCATTGGACCAATCTCACCAAAGGCTTCTAATGGACATAGATTTATCTTTATGGTTATTGACTATTTCACCAAGTGGGTAGAAGCATCTTCCTATGCCAATGTCACAAAGTCTGCAGTTAGCAAATTCCTAAAAAAGAGATCATTTGCCGTTATGTGATGCCAGAAAGGATCATATCCGACAATGCATTACACTTGAATAACAGTATGATAGCAGAGGTTTGCAGTCAATTCAAGATGAAACATAATAATTCACTCCTTATCGACCAAAATGAATGGACCAGTGGAGGCAACTAGCAAAAACATCAAGAAGATTGTTGCAAAGATGATAGAAACCTATAAGGATTGGCATGAAAAGTTTTCATTTGCCCTTCTTGCTTATAGGACCTCAGTTAGAACTTCTACTAGAGCTACACTGTTCTAACTGGTGTATGGTATAGAAGTAGTTTACCCATTGAGGTTGAGATTCCTTCTTTTCGATTCTTGTCAGAATTACAGTTAGATGAGACAGAATGGGTCCAAGCCAGATATGATCAGCTAAACTTAATCAAAAGAAGAGATTAAGGGCTATACATCATGGTCAGATGTATAAAAAATGAATGATATGAGCTTTTGACAAAAGGTCTATCCCATAGAATTCCATGAAGGGGATCTAGTCTTGAAAATGATACTTCCCATACACAAAGACTTCCGAGGAAAATGGATGCCCAATTGGGAAGGACCTTATGTGGTAAAGAAAGCCTTCTTTGGAGGAGCTCTCATTCTGACTGAAATGGATGATAAAGATCTACATAATCCCATCAACTCAGACTCAGTGAAGAAATATTTCACCTAAAAAAAGAGAGAGGTCAAGATGAAAACCCACAAAGGGCGTCTTGAAACCAAAGGGATTTTGAGTTGAAAACCTGAACTGAGCGACTCAAATTTGGAGCAAACAATGGACTTGAAATGATCACCTTTCTCAAACGTAACAAGACGGAGAAATTTCGAATCTTGGGTCATCAACAAAGCACTCCAATTCTTCTAGACACATATTAAGCTCAGATTGATCCTCATCAAGTTGACTTAAAAAAGTTCATACTTTGATATCTAGGGCACCTAATGTTGTTTTGATTGCTTTCTTTAAACAAATGTTTGTCATTTTTCTTTCCTTTGAATTTTGTCTTTAATAAAATTTGACTTTATTCTTTCACAATTGTGTTTAAGCATTCTTGCATTAATATAACGGATAATGGACTGATGGCTTACAAGGATCAACGCGTATCACTCTAAAACTTCCTAAATGGTACAGGGACCTGATCCAGGATAGCCAGTTATAAGAACCAAAATTGAAACAAGTAGTTTGAACTAAGTCTACTCTGCTAAGCCTCATCGTAAATATAAAAGAAGATAGGGTAGTACACCAAAGACAAGAATTTGGACAAAACGACAAACCATGTCAAAAAAAGGGAAGAGAGAGAGCGAAAGAAATCTAACCTTTATCATGTGCATTCATTTAGTTAGGAGCATTTGACGCATTCTAATAATGACATCCTAATAATTTGGCGTACATAGAGGTCCATAGAAGCATTTTTTGAAGGTTTCATTTTCCACAATATGGAGTATTGGATCAAGAAGCATCAAAACCTATACCCCTGAATTACAGTGGGTTGGTTTAAAATAATGAAGTGGTCATCTTCCTGATGAGATACAGAGAAGTAGACCAAAATGAAGCAGAGCTCAAACATCCCTAAGGATACAGTGGAGTGGAGTGAAACTTCGAATCCCATCTTCTTGGTGAGGTATAGAGAAGTGGGTCAAAACGATATGATCGAAACAATGAAGCGGAGCTTAACATCCTTGAGGATATAGTAGAGTGGAGTGAAACTTCGAATCCCATCTTCCTGGTAAGGTACAGAGAAATGGGTCAAAACGATATGATCGAAACAATGAAGCGGAGCTCAACGTCCTTGAGGTTACAGTAGAGTGGAGTGAAACTTCGAATCCCATCTTCTTGGTGAAATATAGAGGAGTGGGTCAAAACGGCATGATTGAAACAATGAAGCAGAGCTCAATGCCCTTGAGGTTATATTGGAGTGGAGTGAGACTTCAAATCCCATCTTCCTGGTAAGGTACAGAGAAGTGGGTGCAAACAGTGTGTTGAATAAAAATAATGAAGCCGAGCTCAACGTCCCTAAGGATATAGTGGAGTGGAGTGAAACTTCAAAATCCCATATTCCTAGTGAGATACAGAAAAGTGGGTCAAACAACGAAGTGTTCATCTTCCTGATGAGATATAGAGAAGTGAACCAAAATAATGAGGTGAAGCTCAAACGTGAGTAAAACTTTGAAACCCTATCTTCTTGATGAGATACAGAGAAGTGGGTCAGACAATGAAGCGGTCATCTTCTTGGTGAGATACAGAAAAGTAGACCAAATCAATGAAACAGAGCTCAATATAGGAGGATACAGTGAAGTTAAAGGACCGATGAAGCAAATAGTGACATACTCGAAGAAGAAGGGCTAAAGAGACCAAATCCAGTGGAACCGAACAAATTGGTCATCATTTTAGTCTTTGCTCCATTCTCATTGCACGACAACGAGCAAAGAGGGGCAGCTGTAGAAGCCCAATTTTATTTGGGCTTGAAAATGAAACCCAAGATCAAAAGAAAACAAATAAACATTTTAAATTAAAATTTATTTTAGTTTAAAATGTCCATTTTCATTAAAATTTAAAAAAAATCCAAATTACAAAATCAGCCCAATACCTAAAACTACCCAAAACCAAAACCCCATTTACCCACCTAAATCTAAAGCCCAATACCCATACAAGCCCAATAAACCCAAAATGAAAAAAATAATTTAAAACCCTAATTTTGTTAGGGTCTTCAATGCCGCACACCCCTTTTTCTACGTTAGCAACAAGCCCTTTCGACGACCACCACGCTTTTGACATCTGCGTTAATGGACGCCCATCTGCCACCATCGTCGGACCTACACCAAAGAGAAGCAAACAGAGACAAAAGCAAAGAAACAAGCAGAAAAGAAACAAAAATAATCATTGTAACAATGGCTACAAAAGCCAAACATTGCTCTGTGTAATTTTTTTACTCATGATATATATCAAAACACATATTTGTAGCACAAAATTTCAATTCATACAAGGTATATTGGCATTTGCGTGTACATATACGTATATATACACATACATATCTATTTTATCTTATTTTTCTTTCTTATTTTCGAAAGTCAATTTAAATAATATATATATATCCTATTTTATTCTATTTTTTATATAATATTTCGAGATAAATAATTTTAAAATAAAAAAATGAAGGAAAAAAGGGGTTAGGGTTTCATACCTTGCCCAGTGCCGCCGTCGTGTGGCCAAGGAGCATCATCGTCAATGGATGGGATCTTGGTCACTGTGGAACCCTTCCGAGCCCGCCAACGTTCATGTAAGGGAGCTCCGACAAAAAAACACGAAACAGATTCAAAGAACATAAAAAACGAAAGCTTTCGGAATTTTTTCTAAAAAATTTGGCTCAATTTTGATAAATCTAAGCCCAGATCCGCGCTTAATTACAAAGAGGGTCCAAATAGAATTTTTGAGAATTTTTGGCCATCGAGCACGGTAGTCCCCGTCGCCAGTGACCAGTGGTCGAAGTGAGTTTGCGGTGGAGCCCTAAGGTCGAAGGGGAGACATTTTTAAAGAGAAAAAAGGAGGAAATTTGGGTTTTTTTTGGAAGAAGGATGAAAAATGAAGTGTTTTAAAAGAAAATTGGTTTATATAAAGATTGAAAACTGCACCGTTTTGGACTCTTCCTAATAATCCTTAAACGACGCCATGCCCGACCCGTTCCGGATCCGAACAAGATCTGCGCGTTTTCGTGAAATGCAAAATTTGCCTCCGCAGTCCCTCCTCATCTTGTGACCTTCCAATTGGGTCCTTGAGTCTTCAAATGCCCCTCCATGCGACGTCGTTTCAAGCCTGATTCCAGTGGCTTTGAAACATCATCATTTCAATGGCAGAACTAAAAAATAAAAATGGAAAATTTCCTAGTGAGGTCCCTTTACGTTTTTACTTCTTGAAAATTCACCCTTTTACCCCAAAATTGTTTTTTTTAATCAAACCATTTTATTTTTATGTTTTTTAAATTAATCCTTAACTCATTGTTTTAAAACTGTTTTGCAAAAAGTAGGGAAATTACCCATTTGGACCCGTTGTTTTAAAATTTGTTTTAATTTGATTCTTTCATATTATTTTTTAAATCTTTTATCTGTTTTAAAATAAAATTAATATTGGGATTCTTTTTTAATTCAACCCTTTTTTAAAAATTTGTTTTAATTTGTTTATTTATTTATTTTTAAAGTTTTAAATTTTTTTAAAAAAAATTGGCTAATGTTTTGTTTTACTTAATTACTATTTTTATATTTATTTGTTAACATTGTTCCATTTGTTTCGTGTGTTCAATATGTATGTATTATTTTTATTTTCATCATATTTTATTTGCTTATTATTTTATTGCCATATCACATTTCATTATGATATTCGTAAGCATTCATTCATCCTTTAAAACGTGTATATATATATATATATATATATTTGTGTTTTGATAAGATAAAAATTTCAAAATTAAAGGATTGTTTATTATTTCGTGATTGGGAAAGTTGTGCTCGAATATTAAAGGGATGCTCGTTGTTTTTGAAGAATTGAAGTGTCGTGTCCTAACTCACTAGACACGACTTCTTTTCTCGATTTTCAAAATGATGAGCCTTCCTCACAAAGTTCGATTTTTAAAAAAAAATAATATTAAACATATCAATCATGCATTTAAGGATCATATTCTAATTCCAACTCGAGTTTTTAAGTTTTCAACAATTAAGACCTTTTTAAAAATCGACTTGGTACCAATTTTGGTCGGGTGAGGGTGCTAACCCTTCCTCACACATAATCAACTCCCGAACTCATTTTCTTGGATTTCAAAGACCAAAGCCATTTTTGATCAATTAAAATGTTTTGAAAGTGTTCCAATCACGCCGAATAAAAATGATTGGTGGCGACTCCATTTTCAATTTTAAAAAATAAAGGTTCGGGACTTTTTAAAAAACATTTCGACATATATTCTGATCTTACTAGTGCTATCATCCCCGTTATTATAATCGCTACTTGAGTTTGAATATGACCATCCAGATCCAATTGGGGAGTTGATGAACAATAGATTTGATATTGAAACATATATTCGACAGAATTTTATATAGATATAGAAGTAGAAAAAAAAACACAATGTAAGAAACACAATGCAATTCTTTTAAACACGATGAAAACTAGACGCGCTGTAACATTTTATTGTTTTAATGCATTTCATATTTTTTGATAAATTATATGGATATGAAAGAAATAACTATGAAACATGATATCCATATACACAAAAAAATAATATATCAAAAAGATCATAGGAAATTAAACAATCTTTGTTCCAAGAAAAGAAATTTGTTTGGAGACCACGAGCATCTTTCATAACAATGAAAGGACCAACACTTCCAAAGGCATCTCCAACTGAAGAACCCCTTGGTCCTGAATAGTATTACACAAAATATTTTATTATATGTGAGTAATCAAACAAACTTGTTGGCCACGCTTAAGTAAAGCTAGAAAAATAGAGTAATAGTTTGATCTAATGTAATGGCTAGTCTAATCCGACTAGTATTTAGCATATGTTTAAACGTATGGCTTTTTAGACAAGTTAAAAAATCATAGTCAGATCAAGGGTATAAATTTAGTGTTAGGGATGGACATAAACCTAGAACCTTTGCATGGAAATGGCCTAAATTGAATCATTACTTTTTAACGAGGGAAAAAAGTGACATTGTTTCCATTTGAAGGGCTAAAAGGGATTAAATTTATTTATAAATTTGTGGGAGAGACTAAAAATGAAATTGTAACATTCAACCAATGGGGCCGAAGCCCTAGATTCCCCTTGGCTTTCACTTGCTCATAGTGAACTTTATCTAACTTACTCATATAGGATACCTTCTAGGAAATCCACGTAATATCAAAAACTACAATAAAAGGAATTTAAAGAACTTAACCTCGAGTTAAACAAATAGTGAGGGGCTGAGTCATGGGATCTTTCTCAACTTCAACAAAATAGTAAAACAAACTTTGACCAGGAACATTTTCATCCACTTCAATATATCCAACAAATTGTCTGAAATTAACATCTGGTTGTCTTGGCAATTTGTTTATCAAATCGTTCATTGGGAATGCATTGGAATCAATTCCAAGTAGTAGAAAAATAAAAATAATAAAGATTACTCCTTGAAATTTCATTTGAAATTATTCTAATATCAAAGAAATAAGGGTAACTAATGTTGATTGAATTCTTTACTTTCTAATGCTTAAAATTAATGGAGCGAGCTACGTTATATATAGTGTTTGCCTTTTTAAAACTAAATATATTGTTTTAATAGCAAACATTTTGACACCATGAAACGTAGGTTTCAAGTTGTCATTCTTTTTAGGCGCAATTCTGTTTTGTTAGTTTTCCCAATAAATTTTTTATGATAATTAACCTTTATGAGTTATAGGTTTACTTGATATAAATATATTATAGGATATAACACCAACGAATTCATTAATTATGAAATACTTTAAAAAAATAGTAATTTCATTCACAACCATGATTCCATGTAACTAAATGATAAGTACTAAAAGTAACAAATTTTAGCCTCATTCGTAATGTGTTTTAGGTGATTATTTGATGTTAATGGTGAATCTTCTGCTCCTAATCCTTTAAATTCATGTTGTTATACTTAGGAGAGCATTTGGTAGCAAAAGCAGAGAAAAAGTAGCAAAAACCAAAAAATCGGAGCAAGTTGCACGAGCCACACAAGCTGACCCGTTCCACACGGCCTTGCGGTAGACCACGTCAATTTTGCGAATTTGCATCCTAAACTGTGGGAAATCACTTTTTTTTGTTTTTGCGGGCATTCTAAGACGTATATCTAACAAAAATAAGAAGATTGGAGGGAGCCGTCATAGAATATTAAAAAAAATAACTTGAAAAACACCGTTCAAGCCAATTCTGATGCATATTTCCATCAAGATTGAAGATTTTTAGGAGATTATCATGAGTTTCTTTTTTTCTTTCGGTTATACTGTGTTTTGGATAATATTATTTGCAAGCATGAACTAATTTTCTAAATACCTAGGGGAGATGAACCTGATGATGAATTTTGTCTTTTGATTTTTATTTTAGGCAATAAATACTTAGTTTCTTGTTCCCATTTCTGTGTTCTTAATTCTTGCTTTAATATTTCTAGATTATTGATCCATGTTTGAGGTGCTTCAATCAAAGGATGAAGAGAGCTTGTTTAATAGTAGATTTTGCGTAATTGAGTGGAGTTGCATGCAATCCTAGAAATAGGATGACATAACTCTACTAGATTAGTGTTAAATTGGGTAAGATTTTTTAGTAATGACAATGCACGTGTATATTAGTAGAAAATGGTAGTATTATTCACGCAAGCATACCTGAATCCATTGTTGGAGATTGCCCAGATGGTTTTGATCTTCCAAGAAAATATTTTTTTCTCTTTGTATATCTCTCTGATGGGGATGGAAAAGAAATACGAGATATATATCTATTTCTTGAGGACCACTACGTCTTTTTAAATAATTGATTACTAAATTAGTTATGGGTATTTATAATTTGGCCCCTCATCAAATTATAAATACAACTTATGGTATCTACACATTCTTTTCATGATACTTTAATACCTATGACATTTATAACATAATTGGTCAATTTTTTATCACACTTTATAATAGCATTATACATTATACATAATTGAGGATTTTAATCCAACATTTTATTCATAAGAACTACGCAAATGTATCACTCCATCGTTTTTGTTAATTATTTATATAATACGCTTATGACCATGAAAATATAAAAAAAATTACTATTGACATTGTTTTAGAGTATGTATCTAATATATTCAAATTATATAAAATGCATATAGCAAAACTATAAAAGGTGTTTGGAAAGGTTCAAGCATTAATCAATTTATTTGCTCCAGCAAACCTTGACATTAGAAAACAAAATTTTGTTTCAAATGGATTAATAAAAATACTTGTTACGCATATTAGGTTTTGCTATTAAGATCTCTCATTATTTGTCAATTTCATGTAAGAAATTTGAAGAAAAATAATTGACGAATGATTTTATTAAAATAATAATTATTTTTTAGATATCAGATGATTTAACTAATTATATTATTGCATAATATAAATATATATGATGTTTGTGAATCATAAAACAATACATATCAAAATAAATTATTACAACAAGTCTTACTATGGTGAATGATGGATTCAACATGAATCATGACCATGTGCTCCATAAGTTTCGTCACCAATCCCCAGTGCATCCAATTAATTGAAAAAATTGAAAAAATAGAAAAAGCTTGAGATGGTCTAGAAGATGATTACCTCCTTTCACTGTCAAGAATTTTAGTAAGTCTCCAAATTCATACATCAACCCTCCTTCTTGTTAAATATCTATCATTAATTTTATTAAATTTAAAAAATAAATTTTAAGAATATAAATAGTTTTATTTTTTTGTGATTAAGTTTAAAATACTTTTCAATTACTAAATCTTATCCCGAGCCAACCTATTGGCTTGACTAACTATTTAGAAAATATAATATGTTTACTTTAAATATTTCATATTTAAAGAAAAATTTAGGACGAGTTGTCTAAAATTTGTGAAAAATATTGTCCACGACCTAGCACGTATTGGTCAAGCTTACTGAACTAGGTAGGTCGTGTAAGCTTGCCTTGAAAGTGCTAATAAAGCCAATCGAGTCAGCACTTAAAATTTATTATTCAACTTTAGACCCAAACCGGGTAATCATATAAGAGGGATAGTTTGATACTTAAATATATACATAATATAAAAAAGAATCTAATATATACATAACTAAATGAGTAAACATAAAACCTTGTTTCTAAAACTCCATGGTTCCTCTTTTGTTAAATTGATGTTTAACTCCTCAGCCAACTTTTTCAAATGTTGTAAGGTTCCCATTGTCGGTACTATACCATCTTGATTCCCACTATAACATTATAATCATATTAAAAAAATAAAAAATAGAAAAAAGAATCAGTCAAATGGCATGAGAATTTCTTTTCAAAATCGTTCACTTTGATTCTTCATCCATATTTAACTTATTTCGAGAAAGTATTGGAAAAAAGCATGGCATACAAATACAATACCAACCTGAATATTGTAATGGGAATGGATTATTGAAGAAGGTTTTTAAGCGCAAGAAGCATGTCAAGGTCCTTATCAACTTTGATGTATTTAAAATTATCTCTAAATAAATAAGAGTGACATGTAATGGAAATTTTAAGGTTAACAATTTTTACACAACATTCGCCTCTATAAACAAGTAATATATTTATTTTTCTTAAGAAAGAGGTGACAATATAGAGAAAAAAATTCACAGCGAGTCTTAAAACTTGAATTTAAAAAAATTTCTAAAACATAATTATTTGAACATATCGGAAAAAAAAGTTCATTTTGTTTCAAAATTTAGGGGAAAACTTACGTGCAACAACCCTTCCATGTATATGACAAGTTGGTTCTATTCCCGTGGAAAGCTGTTTGAACTTCCGGTAGATTAAAGTAAAATTCCACCATTAATGGAATGAACATGTCTACTTCTGTGGTAACTATTGGAACCTGGACCAAAAACTAAAGTTTTACACTTTTGACATAACCAATAAAAGAAAAATAACACAAAATTAACTTTACTCAATTGATTAGTTAATTCAATTCTATAGGAACTTAAGTTACATGTAGTTTCGAATTGAAGTAAAGTAAGAGGAATGTAAAGAAATAAATGAAAACATGTTTCCCAAACTTCAAATCTCCCTCATTTTCAGCACAAGGAGGGCGAAAGACATCAAATAGCTTCTGTGGGGAGTAGTTATGAGCATTGGTCTTGAAAGCAGCCAAAGTGGCCTTGTAGGCAAGGTTATCACATTTTGCGCTCCAAGGGGTTTTTATTTTGGAAAAGTAATTATTTTCATCAACGACATTGCATTCCTTCTTGATTTCGTTATACAGTGAGCTGTTTATCATCTCCCAAGAGAAAAAGAAATCAATTCTTGCAATTTCGTCTAGCTTTTTATGAAGCATTGGGTTTCCCAACTGTTCAAAATAGTTACAACTAAAAAAAATAAAATCAAGTTCACAAGAAAATTTTTAAATTAACATTGAACTGAACCTAAGCATGTTTTACTAGAGAATTGAGCTACAACACATGTTATTTTTGTTCGATCTAGGCCTCATAAAAATCCTAAAAATATTTCAGGATAATTTTCACTTTTTTATGTTAGTGTCGATTCTTAATTTAAATAATTTTTTTCTGTGATGTAAGTAATGAACAATAATCTAGGTCATAATGATTATATCCAAAACGTAGAAGTCGGTATCTTAACCCAATCGAATAAATCTAAGCCATCTCGAATTAGGCAAGTTAATCAACCATGAACATTACAAACTAATCCTTCTATGAAAATATATACTAAAGCGGCAATTAAATTTGATTAATTAGATGCAATTTTACTAACCAATCCTTTGAGGTTAAATTTGGACTGCTTGGATTGCTTGTTCTCGTCGAGCAAAGCATTAGCAAGATTCAGTACGAAGTGTCCTAAAAATAAAAATACACAAATTTAATTGATGTAATGAACATGTTATTTTGTTTGTATTGTTGCATAGAGACTTATCAATAACTGGTATTAAGTCGAGGTCATTTTATTGTTATATTTCTATTCAATAATTAATAACATATTCAATTCAAGAAGTATGTTACAATAAAATAATTTATGAAATTATTTGTATTTTTTGAATTATTTTTAAAAAAAATTAATTTAAAAAGAAATTTGATTAATTATGTGAGTTTGAATCTAAAAAAATAATGTTGCAAGCTTGATATGTAAATGTTAAAGTACAATATATTTTAGAGAAAAATTAGCTAGAGATCACATTATGTTTTTTTTTAGTTAGCCATTAAGTATATTTTGATGTATTAAAAATATGTTGATATACAACCAAATGATGGAAAGAAAAAAAAAGAAATTGTTTACCTGCAAAACTTGATCAAGCTATATATAGATCTTTGGACTTAAAGACTGGATATTTTTCATACCATTTTTGCATGAATGTAAGTAATATTTTATCTGTACAAAACAAACAATTGAAAAATATCAATATAAATAATACCCAAATAATTTTATTTAATAATGAAGAATATATATTTTGATCTTACTAGTGCTATCATCTCCGTTATTATAATCACTACTTGAGTTTGAATATGACCATCCAGATCCAATTGGAGAGTCGATGAACAATAGATTTGACACTGAAACATATATTAGACAGAATTTTATATAGATACGGAAATAGGAAAAAAACAATGTAAGAAAGACAATGCAATTCATTTAAACACGATGAAAACTAGACGCATTGTAACATTTTATTGTTTTAATGAATTTCATATTTTTTGATAAAATTATATGGATATGAAAGAAATAACTATGAAACATGATATCCATATACAAAAAAAAAATATATCAAAAAAGATCATAGGAAATTAGACAACCTTTGTTCCAAGAAAAGAAATTTGTTTGGAGACCACGAGCATCTTTCGTAACAATGAAAGGACAAACACTTCCAAAGGTATCTCCAACTGAAGAACACCCTGATCCTGAATAGTATTACACAAAATATTTTATTATATGTGAGTAATCAAACAAACTTGTTGGCCAGGCTTAAGTAAAGGTAGAAAAATAGAGTAATCGTTTGATCTAACATAATGGCTAGTATAATCCGACCAGTATTTAGTATATGTTTAAACATATGGCTTTTTAGACAAGTTAAAAAATCATAGTCAGATCAAGGGTATAAATTTAGTGTTAGGGAAGGACATAAACCTTTATGAGTTATAGGTTTACTTGATATAAATATATTATAGGATATAACATCAACGAATTCTTTAATTATGAAATACTTTTTAAAAAAATAGTAATTTCGTTCACAATCATGATTCCATGTAAACTAAATGATAAGTTCTAAAAGTAACAAGTTTTAGCCTCATTCGTAATGCATTTTTGGGTGATTATTTGATGTTAATGGTGAATCTTATGATCCTAATCCTTTAAATTCATGTTGTTATACCTAGGAGAGCATTTGGTAGCAAAAGGAGAGAAAAACTAATGAAAACCGAAAAATCGGAGCAAGTTACTGAAGCCACATAGGTTGACCCCTTCCACACAGTCCTGTGGTAGGCCACGTCAATTTTGCAAATTTTCATCCTAAACTGTGGGAAATCACTTTTTTTTTTGTTTTTGCGGGCATTCTAAGATGTATATCTAACAAAAATAAGATGATTGGAGGGAGCCGTCATAGAATATTAAAAAAACAACTCGAAAAACACCGTTCAAGCCAATTCTATTGCATATTTCCATCAATATTGAATATTCTTAAGAGATTATCATGAGTTTCTTTTTTTTCTTTCGGTTATATTGTGTTTTGGATATTATTATTTGCAAGCATGAACTAATTTTCTAAATACCTAGGGGAGATGAATCCTATGATGAATTTTGTCTTTTGATTTTTATTTTACGCTATAAATATTTAGTTTCTTGTTCTCAATTATGTGTTCTTAATTCTTTCTTTAATATTTCTAGATTATTGGTCCGTGTTTGAGGTGCTTCAATCAGAGGATGAATAGACCTTGTTTAAGAGTAGATCTTGCGTAATTGACTGGAGTTGCATGCTATCCTAGAAATAGGACGATATAAATTATTTACTGGATTAGAGTCAAATCGGGTAAGATTTTTTAGTATTGATAATGCACATGTATATTAATAGAAAATGGTAGTATTATCCACGCAAGCATACCTGAATCCATTGCTGGAGATTGTCCAGAAGGTTTTGATCTTCCAAGAAAATATTTTTTT
Organism: Gossypioides kirkii; assembly: GCA_005610355.1. Lineage (NCBI taxonomy): Eukaryota > Viridiplantae > Streptophyta > Magnoliopsida > Malvales > Malvaceae > Gossypioides > Gossypioides kirkii. The sequence goes on along the minus strand of CP032247.1, from coordinate 37,361,901 downwards.
CTCTTTGTATATCTCTCTGATGGGGATGAAAAAGAAATACGAGATATATATCTATTTATTGGGGATCGCTATGTCTTTTTAAATAATTGATTACTAAATTAGTTATGGGTATTTATAATTTGGCCCCTCATCAAATTATAAATACAACTTACGGTATCTACACAATATTTTCATGATACTTTAATACCTATGACATTTATAACATAATTGGTCACTTAATTTGTATCACACTTTATAATAGCATTCTACATTATACATAATTGAAGATTTTAATCCAATGTTTTATTCATAAGAACTACGCAAATGTATCACTCCATCGTTTTTGTTAATTATTTATATAATACGCTTATGATCAAGAAAATATAAAAAAATTACTATTGATATTGTTTTAGAGTATGTATCTAATATATTCAAATTATACAAAATGCATATAACAAAACTATAAAAGATGTTTAGAAAGGTTCAAGCATTAATCAATTTATTTGCTCCGACAAACCTTAACATTAGAAAACAAAATTTTGTTTCGAATGGATTAATAAAAATACTTGTTACGCATATTAGGTTTTGCTACTAAGAGCTCTCTTTATTTGTTAATTTCTTGTAAGAAATTTGAAGAAAAACAATTGATGAATGAATTTATTAAAATAATAATTATTTTTTAGATATCAGATGATTTAACTAATTATATTATTGTATAATATAAATATTTATGGTGTTTGTGCATCATAAAACAATACATATCAAAATAAATTATTACAACGACAAGTCTTACCATGGTGAATGCTGGATTCAACATGAATCATGATCATGTGCTCCATAAGTTTCGTCACCAATCCTCAGTGCATCCAATTAATTGTGAAAATTGAGAAAATAGAAAAAGCTTGAGATGGTCGAGAAGATGCAACATGATGATTACCTCCTTTCACCGTCAAGAATTTTAGTAAGTCTCCAAATTCATACTTCAACCCTCCTTCCTATTAAATATTTATCATTAATTTTATTGAATTAAAAAAATAAATTTTATGAATATAAATAGTTTTATTTTTTTGTGATTAAGTTTAAAATATTTTTATGATGAGTAACCTTTATGAGTTACAGGTTTACTTGATATAAATATATTATAGGATATAACACCAACGAATTCATTAATTATGAAATACTTTTAAAAAAATAGTAATTTCGTTAACAATCATGATTCCATGTAAACTAAATGATAAGTGCTAAAAGTAACAAGTTTTAACCTCACTCGTAATGCATTTTTGGGTGATTATTTGATGTTAATGGTGAATCTTATGCTCCTAATCCTTTAAATTCATGTTGTTATACTAAGGAGAGCATTTGAGAGCAAAAGGAGAGAAAAACTAGTGAAAACCGAAAAATCGGAGCAAGTTACAAGAGCCAAACAGGCTGACCCCTTCTATGTAGCCTTGTGGTAGGCCACGTCAATTTTGCGAATTTACATCCTAAACTGTGGGAAATCACTTTTTTTTTGTTTTTGCAGGCATTCTAAGATGTATATCTAGCAAAAATAAAAAGATTGGAGGGAGCCGGCATAGAATATTAAAGAAAACAACTCGAAAAACACCGTTCAAGCCAATTCTGATGCATAATTTCATCAAGATTGAAGATTCTTAGGAGATTATCATGAGATTCTTTTTTTCTTTCGGTTATACTATGTTTTGGATATTATTATTTGCAAGCATGAACAAATTTTCTAAATACCTAGGGGAGATGAACCCTATGATGAATTTTGTCTTTTTTATTTTTATTTTACGCAATAAATACTTAGTTTCTTGTTCCTAATTATGTGTTCTTAATTCTTGGTTTAATATTTCTAGATTATTGATTCATGTTTGAGGTGTTTAAATCAAAGGATGAATAGACCTTGTTTAATAGTAGATCTTGCATAATTGAATCGAGTTGCATGCAATTTTAGAAATAGGATGACATAAATATACTAAATTAGAGTCAAATCGGTAAGATTTTTTAGTAATGACAATGCACGTGTATATTAATAGAAAATTGTAGTATTATCCACGCAAATATTGGGATAAGAGAGTTTCATGTTAGACCTATTGTGCTTTTCCATTAAAAAAGATCACATTAGAGTTAATCCCAAATTGTTTCGAAACAATATAATTATAATATATTTTAAACAAAAAAGCTTACCTTATTTAACCCAAAATTGAGTTTGAAGTAGCATTTTTTTTACAGGTTCAAATTTAATGAAATTTGATAAGATCCATGACTTCAGTCTTCTAAAGTGAGCACTTGATATGTACCAAAGCCTATTCTCATTGTTCGTGAATCTATGTTAGACTTTAGTACATCGATTGCTCAAACAATTACAATATGTTTTGATCATCAATTCTCTTCTATGTATGAATTGTTTTCTATTAGTACAAGTTATTGATAAGTAGATAATAGTGTATATTTTGGATCTCTTTCCAACCTTATTCTTGACATGTTTTAATGTGATACCCCAAACCCAATCGGGATGGATCGACCTGAATCTAAAACGTCACGTGACTCTCCATACCGACCATTAAAACATACCACAAAATCCACCATTCACAACATATAGATACATGCTTAATCATCAATCAACAATTGAAATTTAACTATCAAGCCCTAGAATCATGCTCTTCTAGCATAATCATCAAAATAATATTCAAGGGTAAAAATGTCATTTCACATATAATACTCGAAACATTCATAAATCAACAAATTTAAAGGTTCATACATGCTACAGCATATTATTTAAAAATAATTGGAATAAAAGATTAGAACCGGTAAGTAAAACTCATTTAATTTTAAAGACAAAGGTTAAAGACTAAATCGTACTTTTGGCAAAATATCCGGAAAATATCTTTTTATAAATTTGACAGTAAAATTATGAAATTAACCTTATATGTCATGCAATTTTTTGAAACATTTTATGATTTTTATGGGTTTCAATGGCATAGTATAAAAGTTAGGACTAAATTACCATGACCTCAAAATATGCCAAATTTCCTTAATCTAACATATTATATATCATACATAGATCACACAAAACATGCTTAAAATCATTAAAGCATACAACAACACGATTCAAGACTTCATCCGATTATCTATACTAGCATGCATTTACAAGTCCACAACCAATTTACCATACATACCATCCATTAACAAGCATACATTCTAAAACAATCCAAAGTCCCAAAAACCAATTAAACGATCCATAATGTCCAATTACAATCCAACAAAACAAAGTCTAATTCCCTCTATGGATGAGTCCCAAATTGCCTCTATTATTTGCAAAATCAAACTTAGTCACCTACTCAAAAGATTGTCTTGCTTTTGATCACCACTTGCACACTATTCCCTCCTTACAAGCTAATTTTATGCAAAATAAACATAAGGGACCGTCAGCGTTTTCAAGCTCAATGAGTGCTCATGGTTTGCAACCATAGGCATAAAATTAGTAGTTGGAAGAAAGCATACTAAGTCAAGAAATCATGGTATAGCATCGAGCATATCTCATTACACTCATAATGATAAATTGGAGTAATGTATTAGATAAGCGGATCTCCAGAAACCCCAAATGACTCAAAAAGTCCTGCGCTATCTCCGTATAAGTGTAGCACGAATGGTAACACTCTCCAAACACTCCACACTGTCTTCGACGAATGGAGCTATGCTCTACATTCTCTTATCCCTCCATCAATATCTTCGGGCCACAATGCCTCATCATAACAATAAAGGTGAATACTCACTATCCTATAGCACATCAATAATATCCAATGGTTCCAAGTGTTCCCAATGCCAACATATCCACTTAAATACACATTTACATACTGTTTTATGCACATATTCACTTGTTAATAACACTTTCACAACTCATTAAATGCACTCTCAAGTGCTAAGAGGCTTGTTCAAAAGACCCATAATCACTCTAAAACATAATAGTGTGCATAAATTTAGTAGTTCACTTAACTAACACTGCCGTATTCACATATCACTCCCTTAAATATTTCACATGATTTTTAAAAACCTCATATACAAGCATCAAATGTAATAGGATATCGTTCAAGTAGAATTACTTAATCTCAGACTTAGATTAGGTGTTTAGACCAACCGAAGCCCCCATTCAACCTTAGGATTCGTGCCTAAGAGCTACAATTCCAACCACTCACGTAGTCGACTCCTTTTGCACAACGATCTCAAACGAAATTTTCTTTCCCTTCCGCCTTGGTCGTAGAAGCTCCCATTGAGTCCGGCACATTGCAAACACATTAAATACAATGCGAAATAAGTATTAATAGCCTTAAAATAAAACAAACAATAGAAAAATCACCTCTCTAAGCTCACTTTTCTCATTCCGAAAATCAATTCGTTTTGTCAAAATGTGTTTTTTCCACACTCGATTTTTGTTCCTAAACCTTAATTATGCTTCTAAACATTCAATTTAACCTATTATTACAAATATAAACCTTTAGTTTTACCTAATCTCACGAATTTAAAATTTTTAGAAAATCAAGCTTGTATGAACACACAAAAGGGGGAAACTTGAAATTCTTTAAAATTGATTATTGATCTATCAAATTGAGTTCAAATACCTTCTATCTAGTTTAAAATAGGTTAAAATTCAATTAAAAACAGTAGGCGTACTCATTTTTTTGGAGTTCACCATTTTGATTAAAAAGTTTTAAATCTTAAAAACTCTGAACACACTCGATTAAATTCTGAATTAGAAAAACAACAACCTTAATCTAACGATTAGAAGTCAAGATATTACCTCAATTTTAAGAAAACAATAAATTCTGGGGCTGATTCAAAGATGAACGTGGGAAGGTCTTTAATGAATTTGATTGAGAAATCATAGTTTTTCTTTGAAATTGGAGTTTATTTTGGAGTCCAGGAGTTTAATGGATTCGAAAGGAAGAGTTGATTTTTAAAGAATTTATCAGATTTGGATTTGGAAAGTTTTTGAAAGTGAAGCTAAAATGAGAGGGAAGGGGACGGTTGGGTGTTTAAATAGCCAACCACATTTTAAAAATTGTGCTATTGGCCCTTTCTATTTATTACCTTTTCGAAACCAGTCCTAATTCAATTTAAAACCCATTATTTTCATATTCGACCTCGCATTTAAATTCCATTTAAAATTAATTAATAGCCAAACGTTAATTTTTTATTTCCCTACTTAATATATATATATATATATTTTTAAATATCCAGATTATTATTTGAATATTATAATTAATTATCTACAACCCCTAACTTCATTTTCCGACTAAAACTATCAGCTTGATAACTCGATTCCCTAACCTAATTTTCGGGAGGTTACATTTATAGAAATATTAATATAATATAAATATCCAATTTGAAACGAACTCAACTATATATATACTAAAAATAAATAAATAACCAAAACGGAAAGTCATTACCGATTGCAATTATTGCTTAAACCAAAATCTACTCTTCCTAAGATTCGAAACATTGATTTCAAAAGGTATAAAATATATAATCAAAATTAAAAAGAAATAATTTTAATAGTTGAGCAAATATTATTACAATTGAAGGATAATAAAAACTTACTTTCATGAAATCAAGAATGCACGGATTCTTAGGTTTCAAAATTCTAGAATAATAAGTTCGCTTAATTCCTCATTATCGATTAACAATGAAAGAAGATTGAAGCATAATTTTGAATCTAGAGAGTCATCAAATAATAACTGAAGTTGAATGAATACTCAAAATATACATGCTTGCGATTTCTTTCAAAAATATATAGAAGAACAACAGTCTGCATTCAATTACAACGTGAATGCACTTCAAAACCAAATCTAATTCTACTTTCTTTTGTAACAAAGAATATATATGGAATTCAATGCACCAAAATTGTAACACTCTAGATCCGGCCTAGCAGAAAGGACTAAGTCTAGTATGTCACAACATCACCATAAAGAAACCAAGCAATAATAGAATTGATCCATAACAATTAAATCTTAACGTCAACAAATCAGAAACATAACAACAACATTAAACATCAAATCAATACGTATTCACAATATCCAAAGGAAATCCTAAACCTAAGGATTAGAAAATAGGATAATTATGTTTATTAATAAGTCTTAACAAGTCCTATGGATAACTGAGTCTCCCTATTCGCCGGCTATCAGCCTTGAGAAGATTTTGAAATCCAATTAATAAAGTTAGTACATTGTAAACGAAATTCCACAATTTCTATGTACAGAACTAATCAAAGTACCATTAACAGTTCAGGTAATATGTTCAGTATTTTCAGTTAGATTGACAATATTTCTATAATTCGAATGTACAGTCAACAAATATAGAAATTGTTCCAAATTCATAATCAGTCACAAATAAAGATATTATTATGCAACCCCATCCCTGCACACCATCTCCATCCAGCCAACACACCAATATCTATCCCTACACACCATATTGTGTCGGTATGACACATCATAGTGTTCACAGTTTCACTGCCAGATCAGATATAATTTCAAATGGCCTAACCACTAAATAGTTCAGATACTTCCTTCGTTTCATAATTCCAACCCCATACTATAATATCCGTAAATCGGATCTAGTAGTTTAGGGTATATTTTTTGGGCTTCGAGCGTGAATTTAAGAATTTATCGGGTTAATAGTAGTTTCTAATTTAATTTAGGAGGTCAATTTCAGTTAAAATCGATTAAATAATAATCCAAAAAATAAAACCTTTTTGAAAAAAATTAATTTTAAAGTGATTAAATAATTATTAGTGAAAACAATTAATTTGGGTCGAAAAATAATTTTTAAAATAATTTTATTGGGGGTTAATTTGAGTTAAATTGGATTTAATTGTAAAATAAGGGAAATTTTTGAGTATTTATTTGGCAAATAAACTTTTAAATTCAGAATTTTTTAGGGAAAGGATCAAATGGTAAAGTAAGAGAAATGTGGAAGTGGTCATTGGGCAAATTTCTTAATTTTTAAATTTCTGGTGGGTTGTTTCAGTTTTTAAAACAATGTATCTAGCCTACTTTTCACACCATTTACATTATATTAGAGAGCTTTAAAATTCGTTTTCTTTCCATGCATTTTAAAGATCTATCATCCGAGAATTGATTCAACAAATTTTCTTCTCAAAATACTCTCTTTTCACCTGAAATTATTTACAAAAGTAGCCAAAAATATTCTGAAATTTCTCAAGATTCTAGAATCAAGATTTTCAATCAAAGGATTTAGAACGAATCAAAGGTAATTACTATTCCTAAACTTATTTTTGTGATGATTAGAAGCATATTTACATGATTTGAGTGATAATTACATGATTTTTTATCAATGTCATCTTCTTCAAAACCTTAAGGTGCTTTAATGGTGGATCTTGAATTTTGAGAGGAAATACTCAAATAAATGGATGTTCAACTCAAAATGGATCTATTAGAAGATTTTTTTGTCTTATTTATCAAGATTAAACGTGTTTGTAAGGTGATTTAAAGAAATTTGAATTTCATCATCTTCATGAACCGATTTTTCGGATTTTTGTGAAATTGATTCTTAGTATATGTTTATTTGGTCTAGTATTGATGCTTGGAAGTGATTAGGAGGGCTGGAGTGATCAATTTTGTGAGGAATCGAGTTTTCAACTTGATGATACAAATCCAGCAAGGTAACTTTGAGAGAGAATTTCGTGTAGCCTAGTTGATGAAAATTTGTGTCTAATATATCTTTTAAAAGGTGGTAATATCTATTTTATCTCTATTGAAGCTTCGAATCTTGAAGAGAATCGAGCTAATCGAAATTGAAGCTTGGATTTACTTGTTTGATCACTTGGTTGTGATTGAGTTGGTTATGTGGTGAGTGTTATTAAAGGGCAATTTGATAAATTGACCCTCATTTATGCTTAATTAGATGATTAATTACTAATTACAAATATTTAATTAAGTTTTGGTTGGTTAATTTTGCAAGATTATTGATATTTGTCTAAATGATGAAAATTTTATTAAGTGATGGTAAGTGAGCATGTAATGGTTTTATGTTGGAGTTTTTGGTTCATGGTATTTTGATATTTCAATTGATAATGAACATTGATAATTGGTAATTAGTATGCTTGATTTAAATTGATGTTAAAATGGCTATTTTACATGTTCCACATAAGCATTTTGACACTTTAAATTGAGAACAATATTGATTGAAATTATGTTATGATTGGTTAATTATATTGGCTTTATAGCATGGTGGATCCATTGGATATAGTTGACATGCCATAGGATTTGTGAGTACTCACCATTGTGACCATTGTGATATGTTATTTGTGAGTAATGAGGCTCTAGGTGGACTGATTTGGAGTAGATAAGGGAGTGTTGAGCTTGTGTATCCACTCAACGGGTCTGTTCTGAGGCAATATAAGGGAGCGTATGGCTTCGGCGCGCTCAATCCGGGACTGATTTTGATTCTAATTGGGAGTAAGGAGATCCATTTATCTGATGTATGATCACCCGATTAAGCCTTGAATGTACATGCCAATATAAAAGTATGAAATGTTATAAGCTAAATTGATGATTGTATGGCATGATTAATTATGATTTTTGATACATGGTTAAGCATATGACATTAAACTATTATGGATTGATATTGTGACTGAAATTTTGTATTTGATTGGTTTTGATTTAAGCATGATTTTGGTGCTAATTTACTCGTCATTTTATTAACATTCACAGGGCTTTTTAAGCTTACACCCTCACATTCATGCAGATAACTACGGGATTGAGGAGCTAAGGAGCCGAGCAAGAGAGTTCCAAGAGGTTAAGGCTCGGTAGAGATTTAGTTACACGCTTTAGAGATGTTAATCGGGCATTGTGGAACTTCTAGGACTTAGTTTGATTTTGGCTGTAATTGGACTTGGACGTTGGACATTTTTAATTTTAGATGGTTTTATTATATCATATATGCATGTTTGAGTTTAATTATTGAATAATTTACAGTGTATTGTTGCTTGATAACATGGTGTGTGAGGCATGATGTTTACACTAACAATTGTTTAATTGTAGCTTCCATGGAGTGGTTTACAAGCGACTAAGGTATGCCACTTGTTTGAATTAATCGGTAGATGATACGCATGAAATTGATTGTTTAATTCTATTTAATTGTGCTTTAATTGGTATTTAAAAATTCAACTGAAGGTATATGAATATGTATGCTATTTAATCGTAGCTAAATCGAGTTTAATTGGCCATTAAACTAATCAAATTGGGTTTAAAATCGAATTTTTCACACAAAACTGCAATGTGTGGTGTTGGGGGTTTAAATTCTGGTCTTTTTTAGTCTGTTTAAATTGTAAATTAGTCCGGTAACTTGATAAGTTTAATTAGAGCCTTAAATGATAAGGAAACTTGATGAAATTTTAGGATTAGACTCGTAATTAATAAAATTTGTTAGAAATGCACTAAATTTAATTTTTGGGTATAGTAGTGATAGTTTGAAAATGTTACGCTTTAGTTCTAAAGGTTAAAACTTGAATTAGACATAGTAAATGAACTCAGGTTAAGATGAAATTTTAGAGCTTACATAAATTGACTAAATGAAGGTTGGTAAATGTTTAAATCTAAAATCGGGTTAGTTTAATTGTAGGTGGTAAAATGACAAAAATGCCTTTAGTTTAAATTACTTATAAAATGATTAAAATTGGCTCACAAATTGTTTCCCCATTAATAAATAATTAATAATTAGATAAGATTGAGGTGTTATAAGGTCGGGGTGTGACTTGGGTGGTCGTTAGCTGGAGAGTCACTTAGGTGACTAATGTAATGCTTCAAATTCGGGTCGGTACGTCCAGGTCGAGTTTGGAGTGTTACACATGCAAAAGCAGAAACAGATATTAGATCCATACATTTCAACTACATACATAAATATGTCTCATATGCATATCAGATATTGATAACACATAAATTATCAGTTTCAGATACTCATAATCAAGCTTTAAACATGCTTGATAACTCTCACAGATCAATTTAGGTCATACAAGTTTTACGGTCGCTCTATACAGTATTTACGAACAATAACATGGGCCACACGGCCTGTCACACGCCCGTGTCTCTAGCCCGTGTGACCACTACACCTGTAAATGTAAAATAGTATATTCACACGGTCTGGCACACGCCCATGTGTCCAGCCCGTGTGTCACAAAACAGTATGCACACACGGTCTGGCACACACCCGTGTGTCTCCTGTGCCTTATTTCCCAAAATGGTATACACACACGGTCTGACACACACCCGTGTGTCCCCTGTACCTTGTTTAAATGGCACACACCCGTGTGCCCTCGAACAGTGACATAACTGGGTAAAAATGCAAAACAAATGCAGAAAACTTTAAAGGGTTTCGATACCCTACCTGTTACAAAAGTGAAGTAACTCGCAACAAAGATTCCTCGCATCTAAACGAGGCAACGAGAGTTCAAACACACAATAAATTCCAACAAATTAACAGACAATGCACACAATGAAAATCGTAAAAAAGGTTTAACATAACTCTCGACTCACAACAACGATACCTTCGATTCTGACAAGTCGAATCAAATATGACACGACCGTGAAGATCACTACCGTCAAGACATCCTTTTAAAATACCATAATCAAACATAAATTCCTAGTTAGCACAATTTCAGAGAATTGCTCAAAAACTTATAATAAAAATAAAAACTAGAATTCGACAACATTCCACTCGAATCGAACTCCACAATTCACACATCTTACCAGCGACTTTAATGAACGCGACGAAAACCACGAACGATGGTACTGTTATAACGAATGGAAGCAAATAAAAAATAAAAAAGGAAAGTAACCCAAACTGTGAAATGAACACATAAGTTTCGAGAGAAGAAAGGGATTATTTTAAATTTGTTTAATTTTTAAAACAACTAATTCGTAAAAGTATAAATAGGAAAAATATATATATATTTATATACTCACTCGCGTACGCAGTTGCTCGAACTCAAGACCATAGAGTAGATAGATACTTAACGATTAAACCACTAGGCTCACCGTTGATACTACAACGCGCAAAACTCAATTTAAGTAACAACCCAAAAGCTTATAGTACAGAAAAATAGCATAGAATCTTAAAAGCATGACTCAAACCTTAAACCTCGGTAAACAAACAGAGCCCATAACCACAGAGACAGAGAGATTCATTGACACAACTCACACATAAAAGTTACAAATTATGGGGAGTTACAACTCTCTCCCCCTAAAAGAAATTTCGTCCTCAAAATTTACCTGAATTGAAAAGGTGCGAATAATGCTAACGAATGGAATCTTCAAGTTCCCAAGTAACTTCCTTGGTACCGTGATTCCGCCACAGTACCTTAACCAAAGGTACGATTTTCCTCCATAACACCTTAACGTCTCATTCCAGAATCTGAACAGTTCCTCCTTGAACGTCAAATCAGGTCTTACCTCGATCTTTACAATTGAAACGATGTGAGAAGGATCAGAACGATACCGCCTTAGCATCAAGACGTGAAACACATCATGAATTTTATCGAGCTCAGGTGGTAGCTAAAGTTGGTTTGCAACAGGTCCAACTTGTTCCAGAATTTGGTACGGTCCGATGAATCTCAAACACAATTTTCCCTTGCGATCGAAACGGAGAACCTTCTTCCACGTTGAAACTTTCAAGAACACCTAGTCACCTACGGAGAACTCTATATCTTTTATTTTCAAGTCAGCATATGACTTCTGTCTATCAGAAGCAGCTTTCAAGCGATCTTGGGTCAGTTTAACAGTATTCTCAGTCTCAGACACTAACGCAGGACCCAGAACTCGTCTCTCACCTAATTCGATCCAACACAAAGGAGAACGACACTTATAACCATACAGAGCTTCGTAAGGTGCCATCTGAATACGAGACTGAAAACTGTTGTTATACGTGAACTCAACTAACAATAAATTATCCTCCTAACTGCCATGAAATCGATCACGAAACTTCGGAGCATATCCTCCAAGATCTGAATAACTCACTCAGACTGACCATCCGTCTGTGATGATACGCTGTACTGAAGTCTAATCGCATGCCCAAAGCTTCATGTAGATTCTTCTAGAACCGTGAGGTAAAATGCGGATCCTAATCTAAAATAATCAAAACTGGAACTCCGAGCAACCTCACAATCTCAAATACATACAGCTTAGCTAACTTTTGAAGTGAGTAGTCAATTCTAATCGGTAAGAAGTGGGCAGACTTGGTTAATAGATCGACCATGACCCAGACAGAATCTTTCTTAGTGGATGTTAGGGGTAAACCACTGGCGAAATTCATTGTCACTCATTCCCATTTCCATTAGGGATACTTCACTAGTTGAAGTAATCTCGAAGGTAATTTATACTCAGCCTTAACCTTCTGACAAGTTAGATAGTGCGAAATGAAGGTAGTCACCTCCAATTTCAGCCCAAGCCACCAATATAAATTTCACAGATCTCAGTACATCTTATTTCCACCAGGATGCATAGCGTAAGGGCTGCTATGAGCCTCGTACATAATCGATAATCTCAATTCAAAATCTTTAGGTACACAAACATGACCCTTGATACACAAAACCCTATCATTATTCAACTCGAACACATACTCATTACCAGACTCAATCATACGTTGACACTGAACCAAAGACTCATCTTGCAACTGCTTAGCCCGAATCTAATCAACCCAGGTTGGTTTCACCTAAATCTCGGCTAATAAACTAGCTTCATCCAACAGACTCCATCGAGCGAACATCGCTCGTAGATCAGTCATCACCCAATGACTAAGAGCGTCAGCTACAACATTAGCTTTACCAGGATGATACTCAATTGTGCAGTCATAGTCCTTAAGTAATTCAACCCATCTACGTTATCTTAGGTTTAACTCTTTCTGAGTTACCAAATACTTGAGGCTTTCGTTATCGATGTAGATAGTACATCTCTCACCGTAGAGATAGTGCCTCAAGATTTTTAACGCGAACACTACCGTAGCTAACTCAATATCATGAGTAGGATAGTTACCCTCATATGTCTTAAGCTATCGAAACGCGTACGCTACCACCTTGCCATCTTGCATCAGAACACATCTTAAACCCACGTGTGATGCGTCACTATAAACCACGAACTCCTTACCCAACTCAGGTTGAATCAAGACAGGAGCTTGCGTCAGAATAGACTTGAGCTTCTAAAAGCTCGACTGATGCTCCTCAAACCACTTGAATGGGACGTTCTTGCGTAGAAGCTTAGTCTGGGGAGATGCTATTAAGGAGAACCCCTCAACAAACCAACGGTAATAACGCGCTAAACCAAGGAAACTCCAAAGTTCAGATACATTCTTCAGCTATTTCCACTCAATCACAACTTTAACTTTCTTAGGATCCACTCAGCTGTATGTGTGCCCTAGAAAGACAACTTCGGATAACCAAAACTCGCACTTACTAAACTTTGCATAAAGTTGTTTCTCACGAAGTGTCTAAAGTAAAATACGCAGATGCTCATTGTGTTTCGTCTCAGTCTTGGAATAGATCAGAATGTCATTGATAAAGACCGCTACAAACTAATCTAGGTACGACTAAAATACCCAGTTCATCAGACCCATGAACGCAATCGGGGCATTCGTTAAGCCAAATGGCATAACCAAGAACTCATAATACTTGTAACGCGTCCTGAAGGCGATTTTGAACACATCAGCATATTTGACTTTTAACTAATGGTAACCAGAACGAAGTTCGGTCTTCGAAAATAGTGAAGCTCCGTTGAACTGATAGAACAAGTCATCAATCCTCGAAAACAGATACTTGTTCTTGATCGTTAGCTTATTCAACTAACGGTAATCGATACACATTATCATCATACCGTCCTTTTTGACAAACAGAATAGGTGCTACCCACGTAGACATGCTCAGTCAGATGAATCCTCGATTGAGAAGTTCTTGCAATTGAGCTTTTAGTTCAGTAAGCTCCTTTGGTGCCATGCGATAGGGAGCAATTGACATCGGAGCGGTACCTGGTAATAGGTCTGTACCAAACTCAATCTCTCGGGTCAGTGGTACAGCTGGTAGTTCATCGGGGAAAACATCCAGAAAATCCTAGACTATCTGAATTTCACTAAAAGTAAGCTTAACAGCTACAGAATTAGAGATAAGGTGAGGTATGCCTCACACCCCTTCCTTACTAACTTTTTGGCTACTAAAGTGGAGATTACATTGGAAAGATAATCTCGACGCTCCCTAATCATAAATATCATGCTATTCTCTTCGATTCTCAAAGTAACTCTCTTGGTCGTACAATTGAGACTAACTCGATGTTCCACAAGCCAATCCATTCACAAAATTAAATCGATCTCCCTAAATTGTTCCATCAGATCTATCGAGAACATAACTCCCTGAATCTCTAACGATACTCGCTTAAACAGTTTGTCAACCCGAATGGATTGATCTAGATGACTAACCACAGAAATTACACTAGCAGTATAATTATCAAGTATATTCAGTTTCTCAGATACAGTACTAGCTATGTAAGAATGTGTGGATTCTATATCAATCAGTGTAAAATGTGGTCCTTATCCTTGTCCTCATAGTGTTGGGCTACATAGACAAGTGCAGACTATCGAGCGTCGGTCTGGGTCGCACCTATGTCTGGTACCCCGAGACCCTTACCAAAAACACTACCACCTTTACCAATACCCCGACCTTTGGGTGGCTGTGGCATCTCTCGAGGACTAAATAGTGCTCGCAACTGTAATCGATGCCGCAGCTGGTGCTTGATCGAGTCGATGCAAATAGTCTTGCACTCTATGCTCTAATGACCCACATAAAAAACATGCCTTCGTCTTCCTCCGGCACTTGCCCAGGTGGCGTCTCTCACAATGAACACAACACACTATCGCGTTGGAAGCTACCGACGCCTCAACTTTAGGAGGTCCATCGGGTCTCACCCGTTTTTTAGGGCATTGCACGACCCTAGGAAGTCTTGCATGTCTCTTACCCTTACCCTAGACTTTCTCTTGCTCCTTTCTCTCGCACTCAGTGCACTTAATATACTCAGCTATCTTTACTTTGTTAACTAGAACAATGAAGACTCGCTCCCTATATGAAGCAATCAAAACCCTCAAATCGTACCTCAATTCATCGTCGAATCTCAAGTACTTATCGAGCATACCTGCTCAACCTCAAAAACTTGGCCTCATACTTAGCTACGAAACTCTCTCTCTGACTAAACTCATGAATTCCGGTCGACGAGCCTCGACGTAATTAGCTCCCACATACTTGCCCTAAAAGGCATTTTTAAAATAATCCTAGGTCACCAACTCAGGCTAAGTACCTTGCTCAACGGTCAACCACCATTGATATGCCATCCCGAAGTAAGGATACGATACCACTCTATTTTTGTGCCGGTGCACAATCAATATCGTTCATAATTCACTTGGTTGCCTCGAGCCAATACTTGGATACAGTAGGACCGACTCTAGTGACGCCCTTAAATAGCTCAGCTACATTTGAACGGAGCTACTCAATAATTGATCCCTGAGTTACGG
Source organism: Gossypioides kirkii (assembly GCA_005610355.1). NCBI lineage: Eukaryota > Viridiplantae > Streptophyta > Magnoliopsida > Malvales > Malvaceae > Gossypioides > Gossypioides kirkii. The sequence goes on along the minus strand of CP032247.1, from coordinate 37,346,362 downwards.
GTCCCAGCGACCCTCTCCAATATACACAACATAGCCTAGGACACATGGTCATCCCTAATAGGCTCATTCTGAGATCATGTCTCAACTATAGGAGTACCAACGGTCTAGCTGGTCTCCAGAATGGGAATACTTTCCATGGAGGATGATTCGACTCGAGCTCCTCCTCAGTGCCCTTGCATCCCTCGTCTATGACTTCCTCGTGAACTCATCTTTTCAATGTATACAATATCAGAAGTGCATAGATCAGTTTAATATTTTATTAGAATTTTCATAACAGATTATTGTAGATCATAGATTTTAAGCACAGAATCAATTGTCACAGTACAGCATGCATACGAATGCTATAAAAGATACTTACAGGCGCAGTGTCGGAGACTCGATCTTTCTAAATAAGTTATTCAATTCCTACTTTCATATAATCACATTCTAGCTACACAGAGAGACCCACTACACAGTCCAATTATTGTTTAATCTGGCTTTGATACCACTAAATGTAATACTCTAGATCCGGCCTAGAAGAAAAGGACTAAGTCTATTATGTCATAATATCACCACAAAGAAACCAAGCAATAACAGAATGGATCCATCACAATTAAATCTTAACTTTAGTAAATTAGAAACATAACAACAACATTGAACATCAAATCAATACGTGCTCACAACATCCAAAGGAAATCCTAAACTTAAGGATTAGAAAATAGCATAATTATGTTTCTAATAAGTCTTAACAAGTCTTATGGATAACCGAGTCTCCCTGTTCGTCGGCCATCAGTCCTGAGAAGGTCTTGAAATCCAATTAATAAATTTAGTACATTGTAAACGAAATTCCACAATTTCTATGTACAAAACTATTCAAAGTACCATTAACAGTTCAGGTAATATGTTCAGTATCTTCAGTCAGATTGACAATATTTCTACAATTCGAATGTACAGTCAACAGATATAGAAATTGTTCCAAATTCATAATCAGTCACAGATCCAGATATTATTATGCAACCTCATCCTTGCACACCATCTCTGTCCAACCCAACATACCAATATCCATCCCTACACACCATTTTGTGTTGGTGCGCTATTTCCCAAAATAGTATACACACACGGTCTGACACGCTTACTTGTGCCCAGCCCGTGTGTCACAATATAGTATACATGCATGGTATGGCACACGCCCGTGTGTCCAGCTCGTGTGTCTACTGTACCTTATTTAAATGCACACGACTTGGACACACGCTCGTGTGCCCTCGAACAGTGACTATAACTTGGTAAAAATGCAGAAAAACGTAAAAAAAACTTTAAGGGGTTTTGATACCCTACCTATTATAGAAGTGAAGTAACCCGCAACAAAGATTCCTCGTACCTAAACGAGCCAACGAGAGTTCAAACACACAATTAATTCCAACGAATTAACAGACAATGCACACAACGAAAACAGTTAAAAAGGGACAAGTCGAATCAGATATGACGCGAACCGTGAAGATCACTATCGTCAAGACGTCCATCTAAAATACCACAATCAAACACAAACGCCTAGTTTGGGTAATCTCAGAGAATTACTCAAAAACTTATTAAAACGATAAAAACTAGATTTTGACAACATTCCGCTCAAATCGAACTCCACAATTGCGGATAGATACTTAACCATTGAACCACTAGACTCATCGTTGATACTACAACACACAGAACACAATTTAAGTAGCAGCCCAAAAGCTTATACTACAGAAAAAGAGCATGGAATTTCAAAAGCATGACTCAAACCTTGGCAAACAAACAGAGCGCATAACCACAGAGACAAAGACAAATTCATTGAGACAACTCACATATAAAAGTTACAAATTTTGGGCGTTATAAAAATCAAAAACTAAAAATTAAAACCCTAAAAATTAATACGCAAGCAATCAAAACCTAAACTTCATATTTTATTAAATATATTGAATCCATAAAATCTTAAGAACAAATAAATCCAATATATATAAATTTGTTCTTTATGATTCAACATGACGAGGCTCGGATACCGCTTGATAGAATCGAAAAACCTGATATAAAATTTAATAAACCAGGATATGTCATCTCAAAATATCAAGAAAAATCAAGACAAAAACTGGAAGAATACCTGAATCCGTTTTTGGAGATTGCCTAGAAGATTTTAATCTTCCAAGAAAATATTTTTTATCTTTGTATATCTCTCTGATGGGATGGAAAAGAAATACAATATATATATATATTTCTTGGGGACCACTACGTCTTTTTAAATAATTGATTACTAAATTAGTTATGGGTATTTATAATTTGGCCCCTCATCAAATTATAAATACAACTTGCGGTATCTACACATTATTTTCATGATACTTTATTTCCTATGACATTTATAACATAATTGGTCACTTAATTTTGTATCACACTTTATAATAGCATTATACATTATACATATGTGCCCATAATTGAAGATTTTAATCCAACGTTTTATTCATAAGACTACGCAAATGTATCACTCCATCGTTTTTGTTAATCATTTATATACTAATTATACAAAATGCGTATAACAAAACTATAAAAGGTGTTTGGAAAAGTTCAAGCATTAATCAATTTATTTGCTCCAACAAACCTTAACATTAGAAAACAAAATCTTGTTTTGAATGGATTAATAAAAATACTTGTTACGCATATTAGGTTTTGCTATTAAGAGCTCTTTTTATTTGTTAATTTCATGTAAGAAATTTGAAGAAAAAAAATAGATGAATGATTTTATTAAAATAATAATTATTTTTTAGATATCAGATGATTTAACTAATTATATTATTGCATAATATAAATATTTATGATGTTTGTGCATCATAAAACAATAGATATCAAAATAAATTATTACAACGACAAGTTTTACTATGGTGAATGATGGATTGAACATGAATCATGACCATGTGCTCCATAATTTTCATCACCAATCCTCAGTGCATCCAATTAATTGCAAAAATTGAGAAAATAGAAAAAGCTTGAGATGATCGAGAAGATGTAACATGATGATTACCTCCTTTTACCGTCAAGAATTTTAGTAAGTCTCCAAATTCATACATCAACCCTCCTTCCTATTAAATATTTATCATTAATTTTATTGAATTAAAAAATAAATTTTATGAATATAAATAGTTTTTTTTGTGATTAAGATTAAAATACTTTTCAATTACTAAATCTTAGCCCGAGCCACCCTATTGGCTCAACTAACTATTTAGAAAATATAATATGTTTACATTAAAAATTTCATATTTAAAGAAAATTTAGAACAAGTTGTCTAAAATTTGTGAAAAATATTGTCCACGACCTAGCATGTATTGGTCAAGCCTATTGAACTAGGTTGGTAGTGTCAGCTTGCCTTGAAAGTGCTAATAAAGCCAATCGAGTCAGCACTTAAAATTTCTTATTCAACTTTAGACCCAAACTGGGTAATCATATAAGAAGGATAGTTTGATACTTAAATATATCTAATCATAATATAAAAAAGAAGCTAATATATATATATATGACAAGTTGGTTCTATTCTCGTGGAAAGATGATTTAACTTTCGGTAGATTAAAGTAAAATTCCACCCTTAATAGAATGCACATGTCTACTCCTGTGCTAACTATAGGAACCTGGACCAAAAATTAAAGTTTTACACTTTTGACATAACCAATAAAAGAAAAATAACACAAAATTAATTTTACCTAATTGATTAGTTAATTCAATTCTATAGGAACTTAAGTTACATGTAGTTTCGAATTGAAGTAAGGTAAGAGGAATGTAAAGAAATAAATGAAAACATGTTTTCCAAACTTCAAATCTCCCTCATTATCAACACAAGGAGGGCAAAAGACATCTAATAGCTTCTGTGGGGAGTAATTATGAGCATTGGTCTTGAAAGCAGCCAAAGTGGTCTTATACGCAAGGTTATCACATTTTGCGCTTGGAGGGGTTTTTATGCTGGAAAAGTAATTATTTTCATCAACGGCATTGCATTCCTTCTTGATTTCATTATACAGCAAGTTGTTTATCATCTCCCAAGAGAAAAAGAAATCAATTCTTGAAATTTCGTCTAGCTTTTTATAAAGCATTGGGTTTTCCAACTGTTCAAAACAGTTACAATTAAAAAAAATAAAATCAAGTTCACAATAAAATCTTTAAATTAACATTGAATTAACCTAAGCATGTTTTAATGGAGAATTGACCTGCAACACATTATTTTTGTTCAATCTAGGCCCGATAAAAATCCTAAAAATATTTCAGGATAATTTTCACTTTTTTATGTTAGTGTCGCTTTTTAATTTAAATAAATTTTTTTCTATGATGTAAGTAATGAACAATAATCCAAGTCACAATGATTTGATCCAAAATGTAAAAGTCGGTATCCTAACCCAATTGAATAAATCTAAGCCATCTCGAATTAGGCAAGTTAATCAACCATGAACATTTCAAACTAATCTTTCTATGCAAATATAAACTAAAGTGGCAATTAAATTTGATTAATTAGATAAAATTTTACTTACAACCAATCCTTTGAGGTTAAATTTGGACTGCTTGGATAGCTTGTTGTCGTCGAGCAAAGCATTAGCAAGATTTGGTACGAAGTGTCCTAAAAATAAAAATACACAAATTTAATTGAAGTAATGAACATGTTATTTTGTTTGTATTGTTGCATAGAGACTTATCCATAACTGGTATTAAGTCGAGATCATTTTCTTGTTATATTTCTACTCAAAAATTAATTTGACATATTCAATTCAAGAAGTATGTTACAATAAAATAATTTATGAAATCATTTGTATTTTTTGAATTATTTTTAAAAAAATTTAATTTAATAAGAAATTTGATTAATTATGTGAGTTTGAATCTTAAAAAATAATGTTGCAAGCTTGATATGTAAATGATAAAGTACAATATATTTTAGAGAAAAATTGAGAAATATCAATATATATAAAACCCAAACTATTTTATTTAATAATGATGAATATATATTTTGATCTTACTAGTGCTATCATCTCCGTTATTATAATCACTACTTGAGTTTGAATATGACCATCCAGATTCAATTGGGGAGTTGATGAACAATAGATTTGACACTAAAACATATATTAGACAGAATTTTATATAGATATGGAAATAGAAAAAAAAACAATGTAAGAAAGACAATGCAATTCATTTAAACACGATGAAAATTAGACGCACTGTAACATTTTATTGTTTTAATGCATTTCATTTTTTTTTGATAAAATTATATGGATATGAAAGAAATAACTATGAAACATGATATCCATATACACAAAAATATATATATATATATCAAAAAAGATCATAGGAAATTAGACAACCTTTGTTCCAAGAAAAGAAATTAGTTTAGAGACCACGAGCATCTTTCGTAACAATGAAAGGACCAACACTTCCAAATGCATCTCCAACTGAAGAACACCTTGGTCCTAAATAGTATTACACAAAATATTTTATTATATGCGAGTAATTAAACAAACTTGTTGGCCAGGCTTAAGTAAAGCTAGAAAAATAGAGTAACCGTTTGATCTAACGTAATGGCTAGTCTAATCCGACCAGTATTTAGTATATGTTTAAACGTATGGCTTTTTATACAAGTTAACAAATCATAGTCAGATCAAGGGTATAAATTTGATGTTAAGGGATAGACATAAACATAAAACCTTTGCATGGAAATGGCCTAAATTGAATCATTATTTTTTAACGAGGGAAAAAAGTGATATTGTTTCCATTTGACGGGCTAAAGGGGATTAAACTTATTTATAAATTTGTGGGAGAGGCTAAAAATGAAATTGTAACATTTAATCGATGGGGCCGAAGCCCTAGCTTCCCCTTGGCTTTCACTTGCTCATAGTGAACTTTATCTAACTTATTCATATAGGATACCTACTAAGAAATCCACATAATATCAAAAACTACAATAAAAGGAATTTAAAGAACTTAACCTCCAGTTAACCAAATAGTGAGGGGTTGAGTCATAGGATCTTTCTCAGCTTCAACAAAATAGTAAAACAGACTTCGACCAGCAACATTTTCATCCACTTCAATATATCCAGCAAATTGCCTGAAATTAATATCTGGTTCTCCTAGCACTATTTTGTTTTGTTAGTTTTCCCAATAATTTTTTTATGATGAGTAACCTTTTTGAATTATAGGTTTACTTGATATAAATATATTATAGGATATAACACCAATGAATTCATTAATTATGAAATACTTTTAAAAAAATAGTAATTTCGTTCACAAACATGGTTCCATGTAAGTAAATGACAAGTGCTAAAAGTAACAAGTTTTAGCCTCATTCGTAATGCATTTTTGGGTGATTAATTGATGTTAATGTTGAATTTTATGCTCCTAATCCTTTAAATTCATGTTGTTATACTTAGGAGAGCATTTGGGAGCAAAAGGAGTGAAAAACTAGCGAAAACCAAAAAATCGGAGCAAGTTATAGGAGCCACACATGCTAACCCCTTCCACACGACCTTGTGGTAGGCCATGTCAATTTTTTGAATTTGTATCCTAAACTATGGGAAATCACGTTTTTTTTGGTTTTGCAGGCATTCTAAGATGTATATCTGACAAAAATAAGATTGGAGGGAGCCGTCATAGAATATTAAAAAAAACAACTCGAAAAACACCGTTGAAGCCAATTCTGATGCATATTTTCGTCAAGATTGAAGATTCTTTGGAGATTATCATGAGTTCCTTTATTTCTTTTGGTTATACTGTGTTTTGGAAATTATTATTTGCAAGCATGAAATAATTTTCTAAATACCTAGGGGAGATGAACCCTATGGTGAATTTTGTCTTTTGATTTTTATTTTACACAATAAATATTTAGTTTTTTGTTCTCAGTTATGTGTTCTTAATTCTTGGTTTAATATTTCTAGATTATTGTTCCATATTTGAGATGCTTAAATCAGAGGATGAATAGACCTTGTTTAAGAGCAGATCTTGAGTAATTGAGTGGAGTTGCATGCGATCCTAGAAATAGGACGACATAAATCTACTAGATTAGAGTCAAATCTAATAGGGAATCAATAGATCGAGTTAATGCGATAATATATATTTTCATTATAAAGAAATTTCAATTAATCAATCTAGAGTTAGTTCCTCTTACTCTTGAAAAAGATATTAGCATAATTTAGAGATTTCTACGAATCAATATACTAAGTAAAGAAATTACGTAATTTAGATTGATAGTAACAGATGAAATTTAGGTGAATTCTTTCCTGGGTATTGTTTCGCTTCTTTGTTATTATTTGGATATTTTCTTGAATTGTTATTTGTCGTGTTCTTTAGTTAATTTTAGTTTTAATCAATCACTCAAATTTATCGGTTAAAAAACGAAAAGATAATAATTACTAATCCTTTTATTCCTCATGGGAGCGATATCTTTACTCATCATAACTATACTATTAATTTATAGGTGCACCTACCTATGTCGAACTTTTAATTAGTTTCGCGACACATCACTAAAGAAATGAAATGTAAATTTCTTCCCATTTTTTTAAACTTCATATTTCAAATATATTTTGAAATTTAAATATTGAATTTAATCGGGTAAGATTTTTTAATAATCACAATGCACGTGTATATTAATAGAAAATGGTAGCATTATCCACGCAAGGATTGGGATAAGAGAGTTTCATGTTAGACCTATTGCGCTTTCCCTTTAAAAAAGATCACATTAGAGTTAATCCCAAATTGTTTCGAAACAATATAATTACAATATATTTTAAACAATAAAACTTACCTTCTTATTTAACCCAAAATTACGTTAGAAGTAGCAATTTTTTTTACATGTTCAAATTTAATCAAATTTGATACGATCCATGACTTCAATCTTCTAAAGTGAGCACTTGAAGCCTATTCTCATTGTTCGCGAATCTATGTTAGACTTTAGGACAGCAATTGCTTAAACAGTTACAATATGTTTTGATCATCAATTCTCTTCTATGTATGAATTGTTTTCTATTAGTACAAGTTTTTGATGAGTTGATAATAGTGCAAATTTTGGATCTCTTTCCAAGCTTATTCTTGACATGTTTTAATGTGGTACCCCAAACCCAATCGGGATGGACCGACCCGAATCTAAAACGCCTTGTGACTCTCCATACCGACCATCAAAACACACCACAAAATCTACCATTCACACCATATAGACACATGCTTAATCATCAATCAACAATTAAATTTTAACTATCAAGCCCTAGAATCATGCTCTTCTAGCATAATCATCAAAATAAAATTCAAGGGTAAAAATTTCATTTCACATAAGATACTCGAAACATTCATAAATCAACAAATTTAAAGGTTCATACATGTTATGGCATATTATTTAAAAATAATTGGAAGAAAACACTAGAACCGGTAAGTAAAACTCATTTAATTTTAAAAACGAACGTTAAAGACTAAATAGTACTTTTAGCCAAATATCCGAAAAATATCTTTACTTAGCATACCAATTTACCATACATACCATCCATTAACAAGTAAACTGGTTGAAGCATTTCAAGCTAAATTTTAAAACAATCCAAAGTCTCGAAAACCAATTAAACGATCCATAATGTCCAATTACAATCCAAACAAAACAAAGTCTAATTCCCTCTTTTGATGAGTCCCACATTACCTCTATTATTTGCAAAATCAAACTTAGTCACCTACGCAAAAGAGTGTCTTGCTTTTGATCACCACTTGCACACTATTCCCTCCTCACACAAGCTGATTTTATGCAAAATAAAGATAAGGGAGTGTGAGTGTTTTCAAGCTCAGTGAGTACTCATTGCTTTCAACCATTAGGCATAAAATCCATAGTTGGAAGAAAGCATACTAAGTCAAGAAATCATGGAATAGCATCGAGCATATCTCATTACACTCATAATGATAAAATGGAATAATGTGACAAGGAAACATATATATAACCAGTAATGCATTGGATAAGCGGATCTCCTGAAACTCCAAGTGACTTAAAGAGTCCTGCGCTATCTCTGTATAAGTGTAGCACGAATGGTAACACTCCACACTATCTTCGACGGATGGAGTTATGCTCTACATTCCCTTATCCCTCCATCGCTATCTTCAGGCCACAACACCTCATCATAACAAGAAAGGTGAATACTCACTATCCTATGGCATCCCAATGATATCCAATGGTTCCAAGTGTTCCCAATGCCGCATATCCACTTAAACACACATTTACATACTGTTTTATGCACATATTCACTTGTTAATAACACTTTCACAACTCATTAAATGCACTCTCAAGTGCTAACACGCTTGTTCAAAAGAGCCATAATCATTCTAAAACATAATAGTGTGCATAAATTTATTAGTTCACTTAACAAACACTGCCATATTCACATATCACTCGCTTAAATATTTCACATGATTTTTCACAACCACATATACAAAAGCATCATATGTAATAGGAGATAGTTCAAGTAGAATTACTTACTCTCGGACTTAGATTAGGTGTTTAGATCAACCTAAGCCCCCATTCAACCTTAGGATTCGTGCCAAAGAGCTACAATTCCAACCACTCACCTAGTCGACCACTTTTGCACAACGATCTCAAACGATATTTTCTTTCCCTTTCGCCTTGGTCGTAGAAGCTCCCATCGAGTTCGGCACTTTGCAAACACATTAAATACAATGTAAAATAAGTATTAATAGCCTCGAACTAAAACAAACAATAGCAAAATCACCTCTCTAAGCTCACTTTTCTCATTCCGAAAATCAACTCGTTTTGCCGAAATGTGTTGTTTCCACACATAAATTTTGTTCCTAAACCTTAATTATGTTTCTAAACATTCTATTTAACCTATTATTACAAATATAAACCTTTAGTTTTACCAAATCTCACGAATTTAAAATTTCTGGAAAATCAAGCTTGCATGAACACAATAAAGGGGGAAACTCGAAATTCTTTAAAATTGGTTACCGATCTATCATATTGAGTTCAAATACCTTATATCTAGTTTAAAATAGGTTAAAAATCAATCAAAAAATAGTAGGTTTGCTCATTATTTTTTATTTCACCATTGGTGAACCAAAATTTGATTAAAAAGTTTTAAATCTTAAAAACACTCACCACACTCGATTAAATTCTGAATTAGAAAAACAACAACCTTAATCTAACAATAATAAGTCAAGATATTACCTCAATTTGAAGAAAACAATAAGTTTTGGAACTAATTCAAAGATGAACGTGGGAAGGTCTGTAACGAATTTTGTAGAGAAATCATAGTTTTTCTTTGAAATTGGAGTTTATTTTGGTGTTTAGGAGGTTAATAGATCCGGAAGGATGAGTTGACTTTGAGAGAATTTATCAGATTTGGATTTGGGAAGTCTTTTAACGTGAAGCTAAAATGAGAGGGAACGGGACGGTTGGGTGTTTAAATAGCCAACCACATTTTAAAATTTGGGTTATTGCCCCTTTCTATTTCTTCCCTTTTCCAAATCTACCCTAATTCAATTTAAAACCCATTATTTTCATTTTTGACCTCTTATTTAAATTACATTTAAAATTAATTAATAACCAAATGTTAAATTTTAATTTCCCTATTTAATATATATATTTAAAAAATCTAGATTATTTTTTGAATATTTTTATTAATTATCTATGACCTTAACTTTAGTTTCCGACTCAAACTATCAGCTTGATAACTTGGTTCCCCTAACTTGATTTTTGGGAGGTTACATTTAAACAAATACTAATATTTTAAGGGTATTTTTAGTATTTCTCTTTATTTCATCTTTCAATCAAATTCAAAAATAATATATATATATATATATATATATATATCCCAAAACAACATACATCAATAAAATAAAAATATACAATTTATATCGAACTCAACTATACATACTAAAAATAAATAAATAATCAAGATGCAAAGTCATACATCAATAAGGTACTGAAACGATTTACAATGATCGATACGAAGTTGGGCACCCAGTCGACTGCATCAGGTTTTCATCTTTCTTTAGATGATTGTCAAAAGATAACAGAAGAGAGAGCATATGAGTAAGGTTCCGTATGCTTCTGCAGTTGGAAGTCTTATGTATGCGATGTTTTGCTCACGTCCAAATATCTTTTTCGTAGTAGGAATGGTTAGTTAATATTCGACGAATCCAAGTCTCTCAGGCATTGGCAAGTTGTCAAGCATATATTAAGGTATCTTAACAGAACCAGGGATTATATGCTTGTGTATTCTGGGGAGAACCTTACTCTTGTCGAATACACAAACTCAGACTTCCAAACCTGTAAATATTAGAGGAAATTGACGTCGAGAAATGTATTCATTCTAGGTAGTAAAACCATAGTATGGAGAAGTGTAAAACAAACTTACACTGTTGACTCTATTATGGAGGTCGAGTATGTGGCTGCTTCTGAGGCAATGAAAGAAGCAATATGGCTTTGAAAGTTCTTAACCGGTCTTGAAGTGATTCATGGTATAGAAAAGCTATAACATTATATTATGATAACAGTACTGCAATAGCTAATACCAAGGAAAAGAGAAGTCACAAGAGGACGAAACACATTGATCGGAAGTATCATTTGATACGAGAGGTAGTAGCCGAAGGAATTGTAGATGTGATGAAAGTAGATTTTGAAGATAACCTTGCGGATTCGTTTACTAAGACTCTTGTAACTATGAGTTTTAACAAACATATCAAGGATATAGGAATGCGAAACATGACACATTTACTTAACTAGGGCAAGTGGGAGATTATTGGGAATTATGCCCATATTGTAGTAAACATGTAACTATTTTCTATTTATTTGAACGATGAATAAATAAATAAAGTTAATTTCACATCTCACTATTATGTCTTTTGTATTTTTTGTCTTTCATATTTTGCATGCATAGCGAAATTGTTACAAGCAAATATTAAACTCATTGATTGTTTAAGTTCAAACTGAAGATAAGTTGCATTGTAAGAACATTTACATTGCAAGAAAGACAACTTACTTCAGTAGATAATCTAAACGAGTCCGTAATCCCGTAAAAGAATCAAAGTGAACATTTTATTCAAATATTGAGAAGGATTATCATGTCGTCTACAATTCTAATTGGGGAGATGGTTAGTCTTGGCTATTGGAGCAGTTGACTCAATGGGTAGAGACATAGATGTATTCATTTGTAGAATGATACATTGGACTGGACCCAAGATGAATTAATTTTGAACCCGTTTGTGAATTAATTAACTTGTGACATTTATGGTGTGATTTACCTAAATCCTGAATTAGTTACTGACCATGCGTATGCAACTCGTGTGCTTTAATATAAGTGGAAGCTTATGCTCTAAAGATGATCGAGGCCATAGCCGGTATGTTGGGTACATGACTTGTGTATGGCATGGCTTTACTAGCAACAGTGGAATTCGTAGTTCAATAAAAGAGTTAATGATATCCTTTCATTGGTATTGTGTGGATCCATAAATATGGAATGTGGGCACAGGTTGCTGATTCTCGAACGAGCAATTTATCACAGTCATTTGTTGACAGTGATCATATTAATCATTAAGAAGACACAATGGTGACAATGAGGGTAACACATACATGACGAGGTCAATGGACAAAGCAGTTGGATGAATTGCTTTCACAAAGAGTATACAATAAAGAGTTTTCAATCATGGTACTTCTTGTGGACTGACTTCATGATTATGTAATTGCGAATTATCAGAACGATGCTTTTGGACATAATTGCAATTGCTAGAGCCTAATTGTATATGTTTGATTGGTCCCTCCACTAGCTCAACAAAAGCTCGATCGGACTGCATTGAATCAGAAGAAAATTCTATGACTTTGGAAATAATTTAATTAAATCGATTTGTTCGATGTTGAATTAAATTAGGTGGTTGTGAGAATTGTTCAACTAGAGATTTGATTTAAAATTTTTCTTGAAAAATTAATTTGAAAAATCTAAGTGATTTTTGGAAAATTAATTTTGATCAAGTAAAATTAAATTAATCAAATTAATTAAAATTAATATGATACTTTTGAAATTTAATTTTCAAGTCAAACAATTGGCCCAATGGGTAATTGAACTTATCAGATTAACTATTCCAAAATTAATATTATTTTAATAGTTTAATATTAAATTTAATTTAATACTTATTTTAATAGTATTTTATCAATTTAATATTAAAGTGATTACCTTAATATTAAATTAAATTTAATGTTTATGTAACGATCCATATTTGGTGATACCTGAAAATGATTAATTAGGGTCTTAAAAATTTTAATTATGAGGTTATAATATTTTAGTTGAACAAGTTTGATTAATAAAAGAAGAGTAACAAATGATTGGGATGAGAAAATTGGTTATAAAGGTGTTAATTTAAGGTGGTGGATTAATTTATAAAAGAGTCAAAGTTAGAGTGCTCAAAAAAAATTAGTGAAATGTTGGTTAAGTATTGAATAAATAAGAGTCTATATGGTAATTAGACCATAAATTGTATAAATGGACAATTCTAGGCTTTCATTAAATCAAAGACAAAACATTTAAAAGGGGGCAAATGGGTAGTTAGAGAATGATTTGTTAAATTAAATAAAATAGAATGCTTAATTGGTTAGTGGATTTTTCCACCAAAATTGAAAAGAAAAGAAAATAGAAAGAAAAGAAGAACACAAAGGGAGAGCTTGGAATTTTGGGCAAAGAAGGCTTTGCATGTAGGTAATTCTTTGATATTTTTCTATAAAATTGATGTTTTTATGTTCAAGTTGATGAAGCCTTTCTAGGCAAGGTAATGATCTATGAAAATGTAAAAGATTTTTTTGGAGTTACCATGGATGTTTTTAGAAGCTTTTATGTGTTATTTTGAGCTTGGAAATTGTTTAATTAATTGATTTAATTAGTAAAGAAAAGTCATGGGTAGAGATGGGTAATATAGTTAGTTTAAATTAACTTGCTCATGGGAAATTTTGGAAATTAAATAGGTGAAAAACTATTATGGATGATTCAAATGATATTTAATTGTTGTGAATTAGAAATAATTATGGATATGGTCAAATGGGGAAAATTGAGTTAAGTGTTGAATTGGTAAAGTATAAATCTTTAAATATAAATGATTGGGTGGAAAAAAAATTGTATGTATTTATACATGTATATTCATGAATATTTGGTAATGGGAGAATGAATGCTTGTTGTTATGGGATTTAGGTGAGCTCATAGCTTGTTGAAATGAAATAAATACAAATGGTTAATAAAATCTTGAATTGTTATTTATAGAGCAAGAATCAAGCCAAACAAATATTAGACGAGGGAAGGAAAAGATCACGGAGAGGTCAACCGCGGATTAAACGACACTTGTAAATTAGCTAAGTTCGTATACTCGAACTTATTATTTATGTGTACTTGTAAATTGCATTACATTATGTTTAATTGATATAAAAAGTATTTACTCATGTTTAGCATAATTTGTTATTATTGATAAATTGGTATTGAATCTTGAGATGAAGAAAGTGTAGAATCGAATCTTAGTAGTTGATCGCGAATTGAGTAAATTGTGGAGATGAACTGTAAAATGATCGTTGGTTAAACCAACCAGAGCTGGGCTCACTTCTACGGTTTATCCACTAGGCACTGGGTGCCAAGAACGTCGGTTTATTCGATTAGTGCTAGGCGCAAAATCGTTGGTTAATCCAACTAGAGTTGGGCTCACTTATCATAGTTTATCCGCTAGGCACTGGGTGCCATGAATTGATGGATTTTGTTGGTTAATCTAACTAGAGCAGAGCTCACTTATAGCGATTTATCCACTAGACACTAGGTTCCATGAATTGACAGATTTGGATACAAGTAAAGAGAATGAGTTATTGATCAAAGTGGATCAAGACAAGTAAATGGAGTAGAAATGATATTTATTTGAACTAAGGTTTTTAATTATGAAGTGGTGCTTTTGGTTGAGATATTGGTTATGTTCATGTGATTACATAAATGTGAATATTGATGAACTAATGTAAGAAAATTTCCATGATTTCAGGTTAGAAGTTTAGTAGATTACAAATCAGCATCGCAGCGGACATCCCGTACTCATTGTTAGTAACAATCCTTTTTGTCCTTATGGCATGTACCCTGGAAGGGTATAGGGTTAAGTTAGCTAGTTCTGGAATAACTTGTGAATATTGCTTGATATGTATGATGGTTGATATGGTTAGATGTTACCTTTTGATGGAAATGTTAATATATGCATGTTTTGGTTATATGGAATGAAAATGTATAATGTTCATGTTATATGTGGGAATTTGGTGATTTGAATGGTGTGTTGGAATTGGTTAGTTGTAAAGATTTAATTAATGTTGATAGGGTGCACCTTTTTGCATCTCTTCTTTTGTGCTAAATTGAAGTATAACATGCTTCTAATTGGTAGCTTGATGTGAAAGTTAGAGCCGATTATACCTTAACTTGTGGCATTTGTTATGAATCTATTTGAAGAACTTTATTTGTTAGATTGGCAAGTGATTGATAGGATGTTTATGTTGGTATTTTAAATGACATTATGGCTTTAAAAAGTGGACCAATTTAGGATACCTTGTTAAAGGTTTTAGGTTAGATTGGTATCTTGTTAAAAAATAACACAGGGTGCATAGGGCCTGTGACACGGTCGTGTGCCATATTTAGGTGCAGTGCAATTTACACGGGCAGACACACGGGCTGTTACACGACTGTGTAACCCTTTTCGATTAGACACACGGTCTGGCACACGGTCCTACCCACAAGCGTGTGATTCAAGTCAGAATAGATACACGGTCTGACACACGGTTTGTGACACAGCCGTGGGAATGCTTTTCGAGTAGGAACACGGTCTGGTGCACGGTTAAGGGCATGGGTATGAGACACACAAACGTGTGCCCCTGCTTTGAAATGTTTATTAAAGTTCATGTTAATTCGTGAAGTAATGTGATGTTGGTACAAGTCATGCATGATTAAATTATAGTATGTTACATACTTAATAAATGATTTATATGTGTTGTGAGATTGCTTTAATTAAATTTGAATGTTTGATCGAAATGATTTAATTATCTTATATTACTCTATAATTACTCCAAGACCCTAAACCGACGATGATTACGGGTGTTACAGTTTATCTTGTAGATAAACATTCTATTATTTAATAAGATTTAGTATTAAACTAATATAATATTTATAAATATTAATTTAATATTAAAATGATTAAGTTTAATCATAGTTGAACTCTTTAAACTCTCCCTATATAAAGTGAGCTTTGGGTCATTATTTTTCACACACTTGAATCCAAGAGAATGGCTGTAGAGAGAAAATTCTATGAATAGATTATTTCATAAAATCTCTAAAGATAATTTTTTTATTTACAACTTGACTCCAAATTTAGAGAAATTGCGAAATTACCCCACTAGTAATTTTTTGTGAAATTTTTTTGATTCAAAGCGAGCTTACACTCGGTAGACGTCAACTTGAGGATAACAGAGAATACTACCCGGTCAAAGTGCTCATCCTAGACAAATTGAAAAGGTACACTTTTGGTTAAGTGTATTACTTTAAATATCACAACCAATATCTTGTTTTGAAAAAAAAAATTAAAACTTTGTTTTCCCCTAAATATATTTTCTGTTACGTTGTTAAACCTATTTTTTCCAACATCCCCTACGATTGTTGTTCAGCCCTTCAAAGTGATATGAAGTCGTATTAGTACCATAGTAAATAAAGAATTAATAAAATATTACAATGATCCCCATAGCACTGTACCATTCGACCATGATAAGGAATCACTAGGAAAAGGATCTTTACGACCCAAAGTAATTTATACTTATACTTGATTAAATCAAATCGAATAATGAATCAAGAAGGAGTGATATCGGAAAATTGAGCGATCTAAAAGGAATCATTACAATGAAAGAAAGAGTATAAGTAAGTCAATGTGAGAAACGGTGCAAGGAATAGGAAAAGAAAAGAAAAGAAAGATTTTTTGTCACTAGCAGGGGCAACTCGGAGACGGTTCGAATATAAAGGAGTGGTCGTCCGACGATGGTGAAGTGGTGGTCCAACGGTGGTGGAGCTATGTGATTCAACTAAATAAAGGGGAAGAGAAGAGTAGGAGAAGAAAAATAGAATAAATATGGAGGAAGAGGAGGACTTGTGGTGGTGCACGGTGGTAACCATAGCGACGATGGGAGGAGAAAGATAAGAAGAGTGGAAGTGCGATGGCCAAAAGAGGTTATGATTGGTGGAAGTGGGTTTGGTCACGATGGAGGAAGGAAAAAATGTTTAAAAAGAGTGGTGGTGGTAGTTTTCAAATGAAGAGAAAAAGATGAGAAAAGAAATGAGAGGGAGAGTGAGGTAGAGACGACAAAGGAGGGTGGTATGTTTGGTCAACCATGACCAGGTTCATTGTATCACAACTATTTGACAAAATATGAGGTTATGGCAAGGGAGGAAGACATGGAGTGAAAAGAGGATCATGCCTCCCCAACTTAAGGCAAGTTTTACCTTTATTGGAGGAATGGAATCCTTCTAATTATGGTGATAGAGGGTGGACGAAAAGTTGTCACGTGTAAATTAATATTGCTATAGCATGTGCAAGTGTACACAACGTTTAAGTAATAAAGTGATAAGTAAGTATTGTACCCACAAAGAGTGGTATTCAGAAGAAATTGTTAAGACTGTTGACAAAAGAATTGTGCATACAAAATAGTTTATGTTTGGAAATTGCGTGTCATAACAAAATGCAAAATGGTAAAGTTGATCAAGACTTAACCAAGCAAAGCATCAAATCCACTAAGTTATCAAGCTTAGAAGAAATCATTGGTAAAATCTTCGATACAGGACAAGGTTTCAATCAATAAATCTAGAATAGCGGATCCAAGTTCTAGATCTATGAATGCCTTAGCAAATATCTGCTTCTACAAAATATCTCAGAATGACTAAGTTAGGATGTGCTAATTTAATGTAGCAACATTTTATAGTGAACACACATTATAGTCCTATAACATGCATTTGCCCAACAAAACTTATCTCACCTTTAATAAACGTAGCTCAACAAAGTTACTACATATATCTTCCGATACATGTTCATTACATTGACTTATGCTCCATCAAATCCTTCCAGTGTTCAGTCAAGATTATACACATGCAAAACAAGAGTTTATTCCTAAGATTGCCAGCACGTAGAATTAACAACAACTGAGTCACAAATCAATGAAGAGATTTAATAGAAAGATATCGGTAATTCATTCATGGAAATAAAACAAAGTTTAGAAATATTCATCCCTTAACTCGTCAGAGTAAGGGTGCAAATTGTTGTTTAGACAAATTAACAGACAGATTCAAAGATTAAGAGTACTCCTTGTTGAGACCTAAAAAGAACATCAGGCCCGCATTCTCGATTCTGCTTTCACTTTGCCAATGCAACGTCTCTTTGCTTCGTTGGTTTTAATATAGCATTATCGAGCTCCACTTCCGGTGACGGTTGACAACTATGCCACTACACCTAGGATCTACAGTGTAACTCTCCCGATTTCCCTCTTTTTGGAATCTAATGCAACAGCACTCTAGCCTTACTTGAATAAATTCTTTGATATATTTTCCTTCATCAGAATGTTTTTTATATAGGAGCTTGGCCACACAATACACATTGTCAAATCCGATTTTCTAGTAGTTCTAGAGCCCTCTTAGAGTTTTCTAGTGCAAACCATAATAGATCTAGCTTGCTTCAGCAATATCTTGCGCACCTGGTATTGCCAGAGCGTTTAACATCTACAAAGTTTTGCTACTTTCGCTCCCCAATAGTGCTTCGTTATTGGGCCTCGTACTCTCATCTTCCTTCACCTTTTCCTGCATCAAGAAACATGTACCAATAAGCGTAGTTTGCTACAACAAAAAGGGTAAAAACGTACGGATTTTGCCAATTAAGTGCACAACAGCTCCAACGAAAAAAACACATAAAAATACTACAAATGTTATAACAAATTTACTAAAGATCAAACAAAATGTTCTGGCAAAAGTATGTAATATAACTCTTTTTCAAAAGTTATCACACCCTCAAACCTGAACTTTTGCTAGTCCTCAAGTAAAATATGTTGATGCATGTATGCATGAAAACACAAAGATTACAACCTTGACATTTTTCATAAAAATTTTGTTTCCAATTCCAGTATGCATATATTTCAATTCTCAGCAACCTATATACTTGCAAGATTTTGCAGCAGTGTTGTAGATCAATCCAGAAAATTCAGTGTATAAACTTCAATTTAAAGAATAAAGAAATTTTAAATTCACATGCAATTAGTTTTAAAGCAAATAATTTCCTAAAAACTTATTTATTTCTTTAGCTAAGTTTTTCTAATTTCTTTACTTAGGCATTTTATTTTTTCTCTTTAAGGAATTCATCTTGTCATGCAATGTTATACTTGACAACTACAGTGGAGCAAACACTTAATTGCCATGCCAACAATTACATCACAATCTGAATTTACACTCATGCAGCTTAAAGTTTTCAACTAAAAAGATGGATGGAACAAACAATTACCTCCTTAGCCAACTCTTCTTTTTGCTACAGCGGAGTGTTCCTAAAAAAATAATTTTCTTTTTACAATTTTTTTTCTTTTAACATTTTTCTTTCTTTTTAAACACTAATACTCAGACATATTCTTTTCTTATCAACAACACGATGGAGCAAACAAAGTATTCGTACTTCGAACAGTTAAGCATTGGAGTGACAAATTTTTTTCTTTTCTACTTTTTATGCCTTAACATTCACATTTAATACTTAGCTCAAAGAAAACCTAAGCTTTATTAAGAAATATTTACTATAAAATAATTACAAAGATTTCAAAATCAAATTATCTTTAAAAATCAATTTTCAACACTTTCCTAATCTGAATTTCCTACTTCACTCCTACAAAAATTTTAAGTTTAAGGTATAATATCCTAATAGTACATCAACAATATATTTATACTTTCCTGTCTTCACAAATTTTTCACAAAAATATGTCATGTCATAAATCTCGATATGACAAATGATATGCAGTAACAACCTATAAAACAAAAATATGTAAAAACAAACATATACATATATGCAACTAAATGGAACAACACACCCTCAAACCTAAAGTGTGCATTGTCCTCAATGCATGAACGCAATGAAATGTAAACACAAAAATATGCATGAACAAACACATATTAGTGTGTCATCGGGAACACCAAATATAACCTATTCCAAAAATTAAGGTAAATAACAGTAAAAGGGAAGTAGGGTCTAATCCTCAAGGACTGGAGAGTCGTTAAAAGTCTTGTTTGTCGAGATCGTGGGCAAAATCGTGCCCGAGAAAAGTGCTGCGATCCGAGGAAAAATAAAAGAAATGTAATTAAAAATAAAAGAAAACATAATTAAAGAAATAGAAAATAGGGAAGTAAGTAAAAATAAATAGCATAAAATAAACAAGTTGAAAGAAGAAGAATTTTATCAATATTCAAAGATCCAACCTCCGGTTATCTTGATTCTTCCTTGGTTCAATCATAGACTTTGGATGGTTCTTCTCGTGCCCCAATAAGCCAGTTATAGTGGAAGAGGACGCCTACAACCACCAGCTTCGAATATAGTTTTTAGTGGAACCTGACTCTAGCCAACCGTCGCTTCAATATGACTGTCTTACACTAAATCACCTTTCCCAATGACGAATGCCACGCCGTTTTGTCTCTTTTGACTCGACAACCTCTGACGCAGTAAGTTAATGAACCGACTGTGCAACCTTCTCAAAACACACAAAGCGGCCGTCTTTGCACAAGATGAAAAATTACTTATGTAAGGATTTTGGACAGAAGCGTCAATCCCGTATTACAAAGAATTGATGAATACTCGGGTTGAAAATAATTAAGCACGAATTCTAAGCCTCATGAACCTTGGAGGAATATTTGATAACCTTTGGCTAGAAGGGTTTTTTAGTTACTCATGATTTTTGGGGAAAAACACAAAATAAAAAGAATAGAGTTTTTTATTGAACTAGGA
This sequence comes from Gossypioides kirkii, assembly GCA_005610355.1. Lineage (NCBI taxonomy): Eukaryota > Viridiplantae > Streptophyta > Magnoliopsida > Malvales > Malvaceae > Gossypioides > Gossypioides kirkii. The sequence continues at coordinate 37,325,356 of CP032247.1, read as the reverse complement.
TTTTGGGAGATGGAGGATTTTTTCAATGAATGAGGAATGAATAATTTAATACCCAAAAGTATGTCATATTTAAACATTATCACATATATCACAAAACAAAAACAATTTGGAGCTGCAAAAATTTTAATTTTACCCATTAAGTTGAGGCGGAGGGATTTTTTCCCAGACTTCCTCCTCCTCATCATTCGATTTTGTCATCTCATCAATCAAGCGATTGACTTCTACATCTTGGTCTGGTCCTTTGGATGGCGTAGTAAAAACTTTTAGAGTTACAGGTTTCTTTGGTGTCACGTTCTTTGCTGGCGGTGTAACATCCGCGTTCTTGAACCGGATTTGGAACAATAATAGAGTAGAATTGAGAATTAGACTATGAAGCTAAAATAAGAAAAAGTTAGTAAATTAAGGATTAATTAGTAATTGTGAGAAAGGAGGAAGGACTAAATAGTAATTTATCCAAATTGAATTATGAGTCATACTGGAAATTAGATTGATTTAGGAGGGGTAAAAGAGTAATTTGGTGAAAGATATTTTTGGAGGCAAAGTTTTGGGCCAAAGTGTAAAGTTGGAAGGCCCAAGGACTAAAAGTGCAATTTTACCATTTTTATTAAGTGAGATACATTTGAAGAAAAGTCTTGAGAATTTGAGAGAAAGAAAAAGAAATAAAAGATGAAAAATATCATCTTTTTCATAATGCTTAACCTTCCATGCTTATTCTCTCTCCATCCAACTTTTGCTTTTATTTCAATTAAGTCCTTCCACCATTGTTAAGCTCTCCAAGCTTCAAAATTCTCCATTTTCTTTGAAATTTCCTTAAGAAAGGCATAGAGAGAAACTAGTAGACACCTTAATTTTCTTATAGAGTTCCTTTTTAAGTGTTAAAGAGTATAGGAATTGAATTAGAATTATGGGATTCCAAAAACTAAGGTAAGAGATGATTCAATTTTCATGACATACATGTATATTTACATAATCTAGCATGAAAAAGTATTGAATTTTAGTCTTAAGCATATATGTGTTTGTATGAAATTGAAGAAAGAGGGAAGAAGGAGAAGGACCAAATTGAAGAAAAAGGAAAGGAGAAAGCTAAGGTGTGAGAAGAAATTATCTACAAGTGAGGTAAGTACTACAAGTATTAAAAGACTTAGTAACAATTAAGTTAAAGTGTTTATAATTTTAATATATATGATTAATCATGATACAAAATAATATGTTTAATTATAAGTGTTGATTATGTGTGAATGAATGGAGTTTAGTGCAAAGGAACATGAGAAAGGAAATGTTCTCATTGAAACAGTTTGGACAGAATCAGAGGACTAAATTTGAAAATTCACCAAACATTGTATATAAAGAGTTAAGGGTCAAATCAAATATGTAATTAAAGGTTATTGATTTTAGTTTCATATGGAAGAAACAGCGATGGAAATGGATTTGTATATTTTGAGATATATCTGATTTTGTGTATCAAGGTTAGAGTAGGTTCGAGTTCCCTTGTTCTGATTTTGAAAAAATCATAGAAAAATATAGAAAAATTATTAGAGACTAAAATTTATATGGTTAATTACTTAATGTGTCTATTTTCAAAATAAACTAACAGGAACATCATTTGATCTCTTTACTAAAAGATAGATAATTTTTAGTGAAGAAAGGTCGAAACTGTCAGGTAGCAGAGAAGGGGTATATATTTGAGTCTAATTTCAGAAAAATCAAGCGGATTATAATTTCGAATTCTGTAGCTCAAGATATAAATAATTTAGTAACTGTGATGCAAGTGTACAACTTTGAAAATTAATGTGAAAATAAAAGTAAGAGGTATATGATGTTGAATATGTGAGAAAAATATATGTGTGAAATATAATGTGTTTAATTTTAAAGATTGATTATGTTATTAATTGGTGAAATTGTGGATTTATTTGAGAAAATAAAGGTGAGAAATACATGATTATGTATATGTGGAGAGAAATATAAATGTGATGTATAAACTGTGAATAATGATGTTAAATGAGATTATGCCCATGTAGACTAATTTAGAATCATTATGATATTAGTGGCATGCCATTAAGGAACACTGTGTGTGCTTCTGTTCAGTACTGTGTTTGCTTTTGATCAAACTGCGTGTGCTTCTGTTCAACACTATGTGTGCTTCTGTTCAGCACTGTGTGTGCCTACTGTTTCCCAGCACTTATGTGCTTCTGTTTCTCCAGCACTTATGTGCTTCTGTTTCTCCAGCACTTATGTGCTCCTGTTTCCCCAGCACTTATGTGCTTCTGTTAAGTACTTCAGTACTTTTTGTAAGTTCCGTTTATCCGATGGGTTTTATGGTAGTCTACAATGGGCTAAATGGTGAAAAGTGGAAGTAAGTATGGAATGTGCCATGGTGGTAAGTTATATGATACAAGTAAGTAAAGTAAAAGCTTATAAGTAAGAGTATTTAAATAATTTTACATTACTTTTGTAATGCTTACAAAGCTTTCACCGGCTTAACGCATTTATTTTAACGCGTAGGTACAAAAGCTACGGAAAGATAGAGTCGAGCAAGGGACCTCTCATCACATCACATCACTCTTGAAGCTCAAGTTTAGGTAACTTACTTTGAAGTAAAATGGCATGTACAAATGGTACTTACATGTGACCCTAGTGGAAGGAAAAATGTTGATTTGGAATGCTTTGAGTTGATGAAATGAAATGATGAATTTTGGTTGAAATTGTGTTTTGGACTAAAAATCATATTTTGTTTCTTTTAAATCGGTTTTAAGTCTCGATTTTAATTATACATGATTAATTTACAATATTTTGAATCAAGAAGCCTAAAAATGCATTGTTTGATGAAATGTTTTTTACATGACTCTATTTTTCTATACTGAACTTTAATGTAATACTTCTATACTAGGTTTATACATATGAACCGGGTATAGTGGGTTACAGGCGGTGTTGCTGATTTTTCCTTCACAATGGGACTATCATTGACATCATCAATCACAGGGTCTTTTGTCTCTTCTTCATCGTCCTTAGCTGGGTGGTACTCTTTACTAAAAGATGACTTTCCTGATGTCGATTGAATCTCAGTGTTGCCTACATCGTACTTTGTCACTACCGTTTCATCGTAAAGGATTCTTGAAAAATCTGGGAATCTTGGGACTTTGACTTGTTTCTGTTGTAGTGCCTGGCGAATCGCATCATCGCGAATATGCATATATCCTCACAAGGGCTCAGTTTTGCAGTGAAAATCCTCTAACACTTTATCAACTTTCTTGAGATGATTAATAACATCATAACACTTTTAATCAACATTACCCAAACAAGAAAAAGCAGACAGTTCAAAAGGGTTACAAGAAGATGCTTTCGCAAACAGTGGTGGCTCAGAATAGATGACTACTTAAGTGGTGTTGAAGCAAGTGCATCCTCCCTTTGCTGCCGCATCACCGATTGTTTAGTGATGGCACCTTTGTTCGGCAACATGTCTTCATTATCCTCCAAAGCAACACCTGCTTGTAAACACAATGCACAAATCAAGTTAGGACAAACAAGATTACCTGAGTTTTTCTAGGCACATTTGTGAACCTCATCTCTAATAATTTGGCCCATATTAATCTTCCTCCTTGTCATGATAGAATGTAACAACAACAATCTTTCTCTCCCAATAGTGGTTCTATGAACTGTAGGCATCAATTTGGATTTAAGAAAACTCATCCAGATTCAACACTCTAGCTTCAAATATTGCGTCTCAATCGTAAATCGATCAGTTTTTGATTTATCCCAGGTAGTTCCCGGAATACATTGGTCTCTCAAAACCTTCTCCAAACTTTCCTCTGATATTCCTCGCACAAATCTTGTGTGCTCGTCTTTTACGTCGTAGAGTTCATAATCGTCATTCACTTTATCTACATCAAATAAAATTGAAATGCCTCGAACGTATACAAATGGGCTATTAGTAGTTAACTGCGAATAGAACTCTCTTACCATCTTTGGATATACTTCATCCGGGTGATAACAAAACATTTCCTATCTATGACTTTCAAGTACTCTCCTAATGTCTTCATCAAAACCCATATATTTTTCTTTTTTAAATACGAAACCTTTCTCTAGTAAGGGTTGGCGCTTCAGATAGTTCTCTTGGAACTTCGCCTCCGCGTTCCAATCATAAAACTTCCTTGCAACAATGGCCATTGGTTGTTGCGGCATCTTTCCCTTACGTCTCATTTTTTGGACTAGCAAACTATTCAGAGGAAACATACACTTTCAAAGAAAAATGACCTTACAAACACTTTTAAAGAAAAATGACCTTACAAATAAAGAAACAAAGGCTAAATACAAGGAAGAAAAATAAAAGGCTAAATAAAATGAATTTAATATCACAATAAATCAGCTAAAACGTGTGGCACGTGGGTGCGAAATTTGCGTCAATTGCTCTACAATTTCAACTTTGTTATGACAGAGACACGATCGCTTCTGATTGTTCTAGTAAAACCCCACACTATACCCATTTATTGCTAAAGCTAACATCGCTTCACTAACCTGCAAACAAATTCAAAATTCAAAGTCTGCATTAACACAAAACCAAAATAAAACAATTTCAAACTCTTCTGACATCACGCAATGTAATAGCAAAATTTCGCTACAGCATCGGGCCATTGTAATAGCGCTTCAAACATTGTCCATTAACTTTGAACACATTCCTCGTAGTGACATTTTTAATATCCACAACACCATGTGGATAAGAAAAAACCACCTCAAATGGCCCTGCCCACTTAGACTTCAATTTTCCTAGGAATACTTTGAGCTTTGAATTAAATAGAAAAACTTGTTTTCCTAGTTCAAAATGCTTAGGCAAAATCTTGCTATCATGCCATCTTTTCATTTTTTCTTTATAAATCTTGGCATTTTCATATGCCTACAATCGAAACTCCTCTATGTCATTGATGGTATTACAAATGACATAGATTTTCTTCTCAATTTAGTGTTTAAATTGTCTCTTTTGTACTTCATTTAGCATGTATCATTAGCATTTTATAATTAGTTTTCATATTTTCCAACTCATTGATAGTTAGTTTAAAGTTTTGTTATTTTTTGTTTATTTTTGTACTAATGACGACGCAAGTAGTCCAAATATTGCGTCTTAATATTGTCAGTATAGGAGCTCAACCCAGAAGGTCAATATTGGTAGAACGTAGCCACAAGATCAGCTTGGAATTACGACCAAGAGATGTCGTTGCATTGAATTTGAACCTCAAATGAGTAGAATAAAGCTGAATTTACATCTGGAAGCACCAGCGCAGGAATATCACAGGTGTCGTTGCAATTACAATATCAGATTACATCTAGCAATGCAGCGACAACCTGCAGATCTCTAAAGAAAACATGTAATCTGCGTGAGTGCACAGTTGTACTCTAACTAACTTTGATAGCTGCAAAATCTAGATCTGAATCTGAGAATGGAGGCTGAAATTTGTAATATTTATAGGCTATAAATAGACGAACAAAAAAAGAAAAGAAATCATCAAGAGCAAGGGGATTAAATTTTGAAAATTCTGTGTGAGTTAAAGATTTGAGCTGGAATTCGGGGAGCTGATGAAGCAAGTCTGCAATTGCTTCTGACGAGAGGTGCTTGATGCCGAGCAAGAGGAACAATTAGAGAGTAGGCCTAGTAGTCTAGAGATAGTAAGCTTCGTTGTACTATTTAATTCTTCTTAAAAGATGATGGATTCTGTTGATATTAAATGAATACGAGAGTATCTTTTGATGTTAGATCATTTTGATTCTTAATTTACACTGCTTATCTGTTTATTCTTGGATCTAACCGCATTAAAACACGAGAGTGAAATTGCAGTACGCCGACATCGAGAGATGCAGTGACAGGTTAGGTTAACAAGTGGGTTAGGCGAGAGCTACTCGGGACTGGGATAAATACCAGTTACTTGTTCTTGGATACACATCGTTACTTGCACCGAGAGGTGGAGTGATTGTATTTGAGTCGGGATTAAGTAGGGAGCTATTGTTGGTAAGAACTCAAAGGGACTTCATTACAGTGACAATTCATCTATATTTTACCTTGTCGACGCATCCAACGTTACGACTTAGCAATATTCAGTGAACCATTTCTACCCTTTACACTTGGTCACATTTATATTTCATGCATTTAAATATTCAGCATTCAACACTCAACACAATTGGATTTATTTTCAGTACACTGACATTGAATCTCTAAAGTTTAACTCTGATTGTGTTGACATTGATTGATTATTTTAGTGTGCAGATCTAACATATTGCACTGACATCAGTACTCACATTACCTTTAATTTCAGTATTGATTTTTTCGACAATTAGACATTAAAAATACATTCCTCGTGGGATAGATATCCGATAGATTTGTCTATCAACTATACTTGCATCGACGTGTGTATGCTTGCACAATCGTTGTGTCGTAAAAAACACCGATCAAGTTTTGGCGCCTTTGCCGGGGAATGGCGTTTGTTTAATGTCTACTTTTGTAGTTGTAATTAATTTTACTTACTTAATTTTTAATTTTTACTAATCTATTATTATTATTTTTCTAATTGTTTTCTTTTTCAGATTTTTAATTGTTGCATGTCCATAAGGAGAAATCCTAAGGACATTGTAAGCTTTGATCCGGAGCTTGAGAGAACACTTAAGAGGAGAAGGCAAGAAAAAAGGAAAATGGTTGGTAACAACAACAACAATAATTTACCACCAATGCTGCCACAAAATGACATTCCTCTAGTGCTGCCACAAGATTTACCACCACCACATCCATAAGAAGAGCAAATACATAATAGGACAATAAGAGATTTTATTGTGTCTATACTCGATGATCTACAACCAGGGGTTGTGAGACCAGCAATTCAGGCTGGTAACTTTGAACTGAAACCGGTGATGTTTCAGATGCTCAATACTAATGGGCAGTATTCAGGTTTTTCGCATGAGGACGCACGAGAGCATTTGAAATCATTTTTACTTATTTGTGCATCCTTTAGTCAACACGGTGTCCCTGATAATGCCTTGAAGATGCAATTATTTCCTTACTCATTGCAGGGAAAAGCACGAACATGGTTCTTAGGATTGTTGGCTGGATCTATCACACCTTGGAATGCTTTAGCAACGTAGTTTGTTCTAAGATTTAATCCGCAGACAATGAACGTAAGGTTCTAGAATGACGTCACTGCATATCATCAACTTGATGATGAGAATTTACACACAACATGGGATCTCTACAAAGCATTACTTCAACGATGCCCAATGAATGGAATTCAACAAGAGACCCAGATTGAGATTTTTTATAATGGTTTAAATGCTCAGACGACGCATCAACAAATGGTCCATTGTTGGATTGTACATACGATGAAGCTATTCGAATTCTGGAGAGGATTGCTCAAAACGACTTCCAATATCCAATCTCTCGATCTGCACAAGTGAAAACTAACCTTGGAATTCTTGAATTAGATGCTATTTCTGCATTATTAGCATAGGTATCAGCACTGGCCAATATCATAAAGAATATGAAAGGAACAAGCGACGTTACTCCTATACAAGTAGCCCAACAATTGGATACGCCGATATTTTCATGTGAAATTTGCGGCGACAACCACAGCTATAAAGATTGCCAACAACATGCAGAAAATGCATACTATGTTAACAACATCCGAGGGGGTTCATTTGGTAACTCTTACAATAATCACTCGCAACAACCTTAGGGAAATCAAAATACGTCCACATATAGATATGAAAATTCTTCAAACCAAGGAAGTTATAGGTAAGGAGGTTACAATAACAGCCAATTGCAAACACCATCAGAATTCACAAGTAAATTCCTGTACTGAACCAATGCAGTCACATAGTCAAATGCAACCACATTCGCAATTACAGCCACAACCATCTGTACTACCACAAATGCGAGGACAACATCATCAGCATCAACAGCAGCAATTTACTCAACCTAAGGTAGATCCTATGGCTGCTCTTGAAGCGATGATGAGCGAGTATATCACACGAACCGAAGCGATAGTGCAAGGTAATTCTTCTTCTATACAAGCATTGGAAGCTCAACTTGGACAGTTGGCCTCTAATCTCAGCACTAGATCACCGGGTACTCTACTTAGTGATACTGAAAATCCAATGCAAAGGGGGAAGGAGCATTGCAAGGCAATCACACTAAGAAGTGAGAAACAGACGATAGGATTAAGCAGTTCTAATCAAGACCATGTCGAAGCATCCACTTCACAGCAACAAGAAGAGGTTATAACTGAAGGAAGTCAAGCACAAAATAATGTTGAAGAACCAATTATAGTACCATCTCTGCCTACAGTCTGTCCAGATAAGTTGTCGACACAACCATCACTGTTGAAGCAACAGAGTTATCCACAACCACTTACTGCAACCATACCTTTGCCATTTCCACAACATTTCAAAGAAAAAGTCCATGACAAGGAATATCAAAAGTTTGTTTCTACTTTGAAACAATTGCATATTAATATACCTCTAATATATGCTCTTATGCAGATACCCAATTATGGGAAATACATGAAGGAGCTTTATCAAAGAAAAATAAGTTATTCGAGATCGAGATGATTATGCTCATAGAGGGATATAGCGCTGTAATCATAAACAAGTTGCCAACCAAGATGAAAGATCCTAGCAGCTTCACAATTCCATGCTTAATCGAAAATCATCACTTAGGTAAAGCTTTGTGTGATTTAGGAGCTAGTATTAACTTAATGTCACTGTCTACTTTTAAGAAGTTAGGAATTGGGACGATGAAGCCTACTGCGGTGACATTACAACTGGCAGACAAATCTCTAGCACAACTGGAAGGACAGATCAAAAATGTTCTTGTTCAAGTTGATAAGCTGGTGTTTCCTGCTGATTTTATCATCCTAGACTGCGAAGTAGACAAGGAGGTACCCATTATTTTGGGAAGACCATTTCTAGCAACAGGACGAACACTTATCGACATGTTCAAAGGAGAACTAGTGATGCGTAATAATGATGACCATGTAACTTTCAGTGTGTTTGGAGCATCACCATCCGAAACCAAAGAACAATGTCACCACATTGACGTGTTGGACAACATTGTCTAAGGATGATGCAGTGACATCTATCGATGATATCCTAGCTGATTGTCAAGACAAAAAGAAGGTAAATAATTGTGAGATGCGTAGAAATTGGCAAATGGAATCTTTGGATTTGTCCAACAGGACGATCCCAGTATTTAAACCGTCCATTGAGCAAACTCCTACTTTGGAGTTAAAACCATTGCTGATACATTTCAAATATGTTTTCCTTAGTGACAATGAAACACTGTCTGTCATTGTCAATGCATCCCTCAACGCAACACAAGAAGAGAAGCTTATCGCAATCCTAAAAGATCAAAAGAAAGCCATAGCCTGGAGCATCGCAGACATCAGAGTCATCAGTCCTTCTTTCTGTATGCATAAGATATGGTTAGAAGATGAAGGGAAGCAATCCATTGAACAACAACGACAACTCAATGAAAAATGAAAGAAGTGGTAAAAAAGGAAATTATCAAATGGTTGGATGCGGGCATTATATACCCTATTTTTGATAGTATCTGGGTAAGCTCAGTCCAATGTGTACCTAAAAAGAGTGGTTTCACAGTCGTGACTAACAATAAGAATGAGTTAATCCGTACTCGCATCGCAACTGGATAGCGAGTGTGCATGATTTATCGACGACTGAATGCGGCCACAAAGAAGGACCATTTTCTACTCCCTTTCATCGATCAAATGTTAGATAGGCTAGCTGGTAAAGCCTAGTATTATTTCCTAGATGGATATTCTAGATACAATGAAATAGCTATTGTGCCAGAAGATCAAGCAAAGACTACATTCACGTGTCCTTTTGGAACCTTTGCCTTTCGACGGCTGCTATTTAGGCTGTGTAATGCGCTAGCAACATTCTAGAGATGTATGATGGTGATATTCTTGGATATGATTGAGGACTCACTTGAGGTATTCATGGATGATTTTTTGATTTATGGACAGAATTTGGACCAATGCGCCGACAATCTGGCAAGAGTTTTGAAAAGATGCGAGAAAACAAATCTGGTTTTGAATTGGGAAAAATGCCATTTTATGGCAACTGAAGGAATTGTTGTTAGTCATCTCAGTTCTTGTCAAGGCATTGAGGTCGATAAAGGAAAGGTCGAAATCATCGAAAAATTACCACCACCTACCACTGTCAAAGCAATAAGAAGCTTTCTTAGACACGCTGGTTTCTATAGACGATTTATCAAAGATTTTTCCAAGATAGCTAAACCCTTATGCTCATTGTTAGAGCAGAATAAAAAGTTTGTGTTCGACAATGCATGTCTGAGTGCATTCACATCAATAAAGAAGAAGCTGGTACAAGCTCCGATTATCGTCGCACCAGACTGGATGCAACCATTTAAACTAATGTGCGACGCTAGTGATTTTCCTATCGGAGCTGTCCTAAGCCAAAGAAAAGATAAGGTATTTTATTCTATTTATTATGCTAACACTAACCGAAATGCAGGTTAATTACACCATGATTGAGAAGGAGTTGCTAGTAGTAGTCTTCGCCTTTGACAAGTTTCGTTCTTACCTTGTCGGCGCAAAGATTACAGTTTACACGGATCATTCAGCATTGAGATATCTTTTCAACAAAAAAGACGTCAAACCTAGACTCATTAGATGGATCCTACTCCTCCAAGAATTTGATTTTGAAATCAGAGATAGGAAAGGATTTGAGAATCAAGTAGCTGACCATTTGTCTCGGCTGGAAAGTGGGAGTGAAAATAAGCAAACAACTCAAATTGTCGAAGCATTTCCTGACAAGCAATTATTCATTGTGGATACATCACCATGGTATTCTGATATTGTCAACTATCTAGTGTGTGGAAAGCTACCTATAAGTGCAACTAGTCACAAGAAAAATAGGTTCATACGCGTTGCTGCTAAATATCATTGGAACGAGCCATACCTATTTAAGGTATGCGTCGATAATATAATTCATCGCTGTGTACCTGAAGAAGAAATGATGTCAATCCTGGGACATTGCCATGATGCCCCGTATGAAGGTCATTTCGGTGGAACAAGGACTGTTGCAAAAGTCCTACAATTAGGATTCTATTGGCCTAATTTGTTCCGAGACGCTCACAATTTCGCGTAACAATGAGATCGTTGTCAACGCACTAGTTCTATATCTCAATGCAATGAGATGCTCCACAAACCTATCATGGAGGTAGAGCTTTTCGATGTTTGGGGTATAGACTTCATGGGACCATTTTCGAACTCTTTTGGAAATGTATATATTTTAGTGGCTGTTGATTATGTATCCAAGTGGATTGAAGCTATTACAGTACCAAAAGACGATGCTCGGACAGTGTTGAAATTCTTTCACACATACATCCTCACAAGGTTTGGAACCCCGAGAGCATTGATAAGCGACCAAGACACTTATTTCTATAATAACCAAGTGGCGACTGCATTGAAATGATATGGTGTGAAGCATCGTATGGCTACCACGTATCACCCATAAACCAATGGTCAAGTCGAAGTATCCAATCATCAAATTAAAGGTATACTTGAAAAGGTGGTTAATCCATCTAGGAAGGATTGGTCAGTGCGGTTACATGATGCATTGTAGGCACTTCGTACCGCTTACAAAACCCCATTGGGAATGTTGCTATATCAGCTAGTGTTTGGAAAATCTTGTTACCTACCTATCAAACTTGAACATAAAGCAATGTGGGCAATTAAACAGGTAAATTTGAATTATGATGCTGCTGGAAAGAAAAGACTGCTGTACATCATGGAATTAAAAGAGATCCGATGCCATGCTTATGAGAATGCTGCGATATACAAGGAAAAGACAAAGAAAAGGCATGACAACAGCATTTTGCGTTGATAATTTCATCCTGGTCAATTGGTACTTTTGTTTAATTCACGTTTAAAATTGCATCCAGGAAAATTTTGATCAAGGTGGTCAGGTCCTTTCAAGGTTGTCGAAGCATTTCAAAGTGGTGCGGTGACAATCGAAAACTTACAGGATGGACAACAATTCAAAGTGAATGGTGAATGTCTTAAACACTATGTGAGCCCAAATGTTCGAGAACCAGACAAAACCATCAACCTGGTGACATTTAAATAATCTTAATGCATTTCTTTATTTACTTTCAGTTATTTTACTTTTCGTTTTGTTGTTTCATATTCTTAGCAGAAATAAAAATCATCTTTTTGTCGATGTATTAAAGCACAGATTATCGACACATTCGACAATGAGTCAACATTACTTTTTTAGCAAGAATCGCGTTGATTGATTCTTTCTTCTCCCAGTCATTGGATTGAAACAAAATTGGTACGATCTGTAGCCTGGTAATTAATTGTTACAGACGCAACGATTCCTTGTATTTTTTCACTCATTACACTTAGGTTATAAAATCCCTTATTGCAATTATCTTCCTCTTCACAATCGTCATTGTTACTGCAACTTATCTCTCTCACTGTCTGCAAACTTCCTTTTCTTATTTCAAAGCAATATCCCTCTGCAATCTTGATTTATTCTCTTTTATTTTCACCATGGCTAAAACCCGTGCTTTCAAAAATATTCCTAAACCCTCTTCCAAAAACACTCCGACCACCTCTATTGAGATTTTGTTCGCGACACCATTGCGTTCATTTACAAGCTTGATCTTGTTTCTAACGATTGTAGCCAAAGATAGATACCACAATATCATGCTCAAACGCAATATCCATCCTGAATAAGGCCTCCAGCTTTCACCACACTTGACCCTCGAAAAACAAGTCTACCGCACTATCAGTTGCTTAGGGTGGGAATACTTCTGTGACCATCCATCTAGCTATTCTCCTACTCTAGTTCGAGAATTTCATGCTAATTAGTGGACAAAGAGCAAGAATTTGTTTTTGTTTGAGAGGGGCTTGTACCATGGAGTACGACACATATCAATGTCCTACTACGGATACTAGAATGGGTAGACAGTCACTCGCCATTCATGCACAGTTTAAACGAAGATAGCTTGACTGAGATGATGAACGACCTTTACGTCGACAATGCTTCATGGACGAGCAGTGGATTCCATAATTTTACAATGCATAGACGTTACCTGACGACTTTCTGTAAGGTATGGTTTCACTTTATTAATAGCCGTGTGATTCATCAACTCACAGTACTACGGCCACATTGGATCGTATGTGTTTGTTGTATTCCACCTCGCACCATCATGACATCGACATTGGGGAGCTTATACATGCCCAAATTGCGGAAGCTGCAAGAAAGCAAAATGGTATTCTTCCTTTCCCTTTCTTTATTATGCTCATTTGTCAACATAAGGGCATTGTGCCAAAAGATGATGAGGAGGTCGTGGAAAATAAGGGTTCGATAAATGATATATCGATTGAGATGATGACACGAGGCCAAGATACACCTGTGGCTAAGGAAGCTTCGAAAAAGAAAGACAAGGGAAAAGGGAAAAAGAAAGAAGAACAGACTAATGCACCCACAGATCCACAAATATTAATAAGACTAGCTAGTTCGGAAATCCATCTTGACCGTATTGATACACATACAATCAGCCTCATGAGTGTATCAGACGATTTGGATTACAGTTAGCATATATTTTATGCATACACAAAATCCTGGAACGAAGTTATTGTCATTGCATTATGTCACATCAGCACTAGACCATTGTCAGATTTTCCAGCATTCCCTGATATCTTCTATCCTATGCACCACTCCTCATCTGACCAGCCTACTACTGATGGTAGGCCTACTCAAATGCCAATAAGAATTCACATATTTGATGATGAAGACAATGAAGGGCATTCAAACGCTGAGGAGGATTGCTATCGTATTATTACTGATCTGTTCGAGGATGAATTCTCCAATAGTTTAGGCACAAATATGGCTGAAAGAGCAGCTGTTGCAGAAGAAGATGTCGATGCAGTCGAATGCGCTGACACTAGCCCAACTGAACTTGAGCAACATATGGAAGAGGAAGCCAATCAGGGAAGCGATTAAGAGAAGGATGAAGAACAAGAAGAAGGAAAGGAAGAAGAGAAAGAAGAAATAGAACTTACCGAGGTACAGGAAGAAAAGGAACCCGATGCCCCAACAATGATCGTGGAGGACGTTGTGGGAACATCCATCTTAAAAAAAGACTCAACCTACTGCGAGTCAGGCTGAAGTTGTCACTGGCGAAGTAGAGGAACTGAATCCTCTCGCTATTATATCGTACATAGCACCACAATCCACCCATCCGATGTGACAATTGATGAGGCCGTCACCCAACCTATTGAGGGAGAACAATCCATCGAGCCAGTTGGTTCAAAGGACAAGAAGCGAAAGAGGCGCAAGGGCAAGAAAATGAAGAAAAACCATGATGAGGAAAAACACCAGAAAATGAAGAAAAAGAAACCCAGAGCAGCCTCTGCATCAGCTGCTGCTGAATAACTTGGTACAATCCATTTTAGTTAACTTTCTTGCATTTTTATTATGCCTGCATTTTTTATTGTCGTTGCATTCAATTTAGTTTAGTACATTGTAGTTGGATTCCCATTAATTTTATATATCTATTGTCAATGCATTGGGGACAATGCAGACATTAAGTTTAGGGGGATGCTAATGTGACTTGGAAATACAACTACACCTTATTTGACTTTTATTTTGCTTCTTTAGTAATGAAAATTGACAAAATTTCAACAGAAATGTGCCAACAAATTTTTATTTTGATGCGTAATTCTTGAATTGTTTGAATACTGATGTGGAGATTAGATGAGTATGAATGAATGATGAGTCTGCTATTTTAGAATGAATAATTGAAATTGTTTTAGTAATGAATGAATAGTATTGTGTTGAATCTTGAACTGACTGATCAGTACAGCGACATTGTATGAATAAAAGACACTCCAATATGAGTGCATTGTGACTTTTAAGGGAGAACGCTCCGCTGCAGACAAAGAAAAGAAAACTTATCTAGCCAAAGGTTGTAACTGCAAGAGTGTGTGTCAGTGCAATTACATGCCTCTTGGGGTTTGTTGCACCCCATCGTTACTACTCAGGAACAAAGGTAGAGTAATGCAATGACATCTTTCAGTACTTACAACATGAAGAAAGAAAGAAAGAAAAATAAGAATAAATTGCTGAAGTGGTTCAAGGTAGGTCAAGATTCGATGCGTGATACTAACATTGATGAATTGCAGTTTCAAGTTGTTCATGTCTGTAAACTATCGGCGCATCATTCTATTATATGAATGCAATTTAAACATTAGAAATTTAGAGAACTCAAGTTGTATGAATACTGATTGCGGTGACATTCTAATTGATACTTTGTTAATTTTTGTTTACTTGAGGACAAGTAAAAACTCAAGTTTGAGGGTATGATGGTATTACAAATGACATAGATTTTCTTCTCAATTTAGTGTTTAAATTGTCTCTTTTGTACTTCATTTAGCATGCATCATTAGCATTTTATAATTAGTTTTCATATTTTCCAACTCATTGATAGTTAGTTTAAAGTTTTGTTATTTTTTGTTTATTTTTTGCACTAATGTCGACGCAAGCAACCGAAATATTGCGTCTTAATATTGTTAGTGCAGGAGCTTAACCAGAGGTCAATATTGGTAGAACGCATCCACAAGATCAGCTTGGAATTACGACCAAGAGATGTCACCGCATTGAATTTGAACCTCAAATGAGTAGAATAAAGCTGAATTTACATCTGGAAGCACCAGCGCAGGAATACCACAGGTGTCGCCGCAATTACAATATCAGATTATGCCTAGCAATGTAGCAACAACCTGCAGATCTCTGAAGAAAACATGTAATCTGTGTGAGTGCACAATTGTACTCTAACTAATTTTGATAGCTGTAAAATCTAGATCTGAATCTAAGAATGGAGGCGGAAATTTGCAATATTTATAGGCTATAAATAGACGAACAAAAAAAGAAAAGAAATCATCAAGAGCAAGGGGATTAAATTTCAAAAATTCTGTGTGAATTAAAGATTTGAGCTAGAATTCGAGGAGCTGATGAAGAAAGTCTACAATTGCTTCTGACGAGAGGTGCTTGATGCCGAGCAAAAGGAACAATTAGAGAGTAGGCCTAGTAGTCTAGAGATAGTAAGCTTTGTTGTACTCTTTAATTCTTCTTAAAAGATGATGGATTCTATTGATATTAAATGAATACAAGAGTATCTTTTGATGTTAGATCATTTTGATTCTTACTTTACACTGCTTATCTATTTATTCTTGGATCTAACCGCATTAAAACACGAGAGTGAAATTGCAGTACGCTGACATCGAGAGATGCGGTGATAGGTTAGGTTAACAAGTGGGTTAGGCGAGAGCTGCTCGGGACTGGGATAAATACCAATTACTTATTCTTGGATACACATCGTTACTTGCACCGAGAGGTGAAGTGATTGTCTTTGAGTCAGAATTAAGTAGGAAGCTGTTGTTGGTAAGAACTCAAAGGGACTTCATTGCAGCGATAATTCATCTATATTTTACCTTGTCGATACATCCAACGTTGCGACTTACCAATATTCCGTGAACCATTTCTACCCTTTACACTTGGTCACATTAATATTTCATGCATTTAAATATTCAGCATTCAACACTCAACACAATTGGATTTATTTTCAGTACATTGACATTTAATCTCTGAAGTTTAACTCTGATTGCATTGACATTGATTGATTATTTTAGTGTGCAGATCTGACATATTGCACTGACATCAGTACTCACATTACCTTTAATTTCAGTATTGATTTCTCCAACAATTTGACATTAAAAATACATTCCTCGTGGGATCGATATCCGATAGATTTGTCTATCAACTATACTTGCATCCACATCTGTACACTTACACAACCGTTGTGTCGTAAAAAACACCGATCACTCATTCAACTCCATCATCCTTTTCTCTCCTGAAACCAACCAATCAGCATTTATATTTTTAATCACCCAAAAAGCTCTATCCTCCAACTCAACAGGTAAATGACAAGGTTTTCCATCGACAAGCTTAAACGATGACATCCCTAAAAGCATTTTAAAGGCAGTCCTATACGCCCATAAAGCTTCGTCTAATCTCGACGCCCAATCCTTGTGTGTAGGATCAATAACCTTTTCTAAAATTGATTTAATCTCTCTATTTGATATCTCCGCTTGTCCATTCTCCTGGGGATGATATGCAATCGTAGTTTTATGATTTATCCCATACCTTGTTAACGCATCTTCAATGTAACGACAATCGACGTGTGAACCTTGCGTGTAGGATCAACAACCTTTTCTAAAATTGATTTAATCTCTCTGTTTGATATCTCCGCTTATCCATTCGTCTAGGGATGATATGCGGTCGTAATTTTATGATTTATCCCATACCTTGTTAATGCATCTTCGATATAACGACAATCGAAGTGTGAACCTTCATCACTGATAATCACTCTTGGCATTCCAAAATGTGTAAAAATATGCTTGTGCAAAAAATTTAGCACCGATTTTGCATCGTTAGTAGGGAGTGTAACTACCTCAACCCACTTCGAGACATAATCAATAGCGACTAAAATGTAGATATTTCCCCATGATGGCGGAAATGGTCCTATAAAATTCATAACCCAAACATCAAATAACTCGACTTCATCAATGTTTTACAATGGCATCTCATTCCTTCTCGAAATATTACCCATTCTTTGACACCTATCACAGGAACAACAAATATTATGTGCATCCTTAAATAAAGTAGGCCAAAAGTAACCTGATTGCAAAACTTTTGCAGTGGTTCTTTGTCCTCCAAAGTGTCCTCTGTAAGGTGCAGCATGACAATACTATAAAATGCTATGGCATTCATCATCTGGAACACATCGCCTTATGATTTGATCTGCACAATTCTTAAACAAAAATGGCTCGTCCCAATAATAGAATTTAACATCATGCAAAAACTTTTTCTTTCATTGGTTAGTTAAATCAGGGGGTAACAATCCACTAACTAAGAAATTGACAATATCAGCATATCATGGCAATGCTGCCACAGCAAATAATTGCTCGTCTGGAAATTCCTCTTTATAAATCTAGAATCACCATCAGCAATATCCATTTATAACCTTGATAAATGATCCGCAACTTGATTCTTTGAACCTTTTTTATCTTTTATCTCCAACTCAAACTCTTGCAACAGCAAAATCCATCGAATCAAGCGTGGCTTATTATCCTTCTTTTCTATCAAGTATTTTATGGCATCATGATCTGTATAAACTGTTACTTTTGTGCCAATCAAATATGAACGAAATTTATCAAATGCGAAGACCACTGCCAATAACTCCTTCTCTGTTATTGTGTAATTGATCTATGAATCATTAAGGGTCCTGCTTGCATAATAAATTGCGTGAAATACCTTCTCTTTCCTTTGTCCTAGCACTGCTACAGCAAAATCACTAGCACCGCACATTAGTTCAAATGGAAAATTCCAATCAGGAGCAATTACTATTGGTGCAGCAACTAATTGCTTTTTTTCAAAAATTCAAAAGCTTTCAAACATTCATCATTAAAAACAAAAGCCTTATCATGTTGCAACAATTCAAATAAGGGCTAAGATATTTTTGAAAAATCTTTTATAAATCGTCTATAGAAACCTGCGTGCCCTAGAAAAGTATACCTTTCACCTAAGTAGGCAGTAGAAGCTTCTCAATTACCTCAATTTTTACTTTATCAATTGTTATTCCTTGCTTCAAAATTTTGTGACCAAGCACAATACCTTCACAAACCATAAAATGGCATTTCTCCCAATTTACTACTAAGTTTGTTTCCTCACAACGCTTTAGCACAACCTCTAAGTTCATCAAACAATCTTCAAATGTATCTCTAAAAATCGAAAAATCATCCATAAAGACTTTTAAAAATTTCTCCACCATGTCTGAAAAAATTGCCATCATACAATGTTGAAAAGTTGTTGGCGCATTGCACAGTCCACATGGCATTCTTCTAAAAGTAAAAGTTTCATACAGACAC
Organism: Gossypioides kirkii; assembly: GCA_005610355.1. Lineage (NCBI taxonomy): Eukaryota > Viridiplantae > Streptophyta > Magnoliopsida > Malvales > Malvaceae > Gossypioides > Gossypioides kirkii. The sequence continues at coordinate 37,306,343 of CP032247.1, read as the reverse complement.
ATGAATGTAATCTTTTCTTGATCTTCAGGTGCTATGGCAATTTGATTGTAACCTAAAAAACCATCAAGGAAACAATAATATGCCTTACCTACAATTCTATCCAACATTTGATCTATAAACAGCAAAGGAAAATGGTCTTTTCTCATAGCTTTGTTGAGTTTCCTATAGTCCATGCAAACTCTCCATTTTGTGATAGTTCTAGTAGGAATCAACTCATTATTGCCATTACATACGATCGTAATTCCTCCTTTTTGGGGGACACACTGAACCGGACTAACCCAAGAACTATTAGAATATTAGGTAGATTATATGAGCATCCAGCTATTTTATCACTTCTTTCTTGACAACTTCTTTCATAATTGGATTCAGCCTCCTTTGTTGCTCTATCGAATTTCTATGACAATCTTCCAGCAAAATTTTGTGCATGCAAAACGCAGGACTGATTCCTTTAATATCAGCTATTGTCCAACCTATTACCTTTTATAGTTTCCTCAAAACTCCCAACAGTTGCTCTTCTTGCTTTTTCTTCAAACCTATAGAAATAACTACTAGCAAGGTTTTCTTATCACATAAAAATGCATACTTTAAATGAACTGGCAAAAGCGTTAACTCAAGTGTCGGGGGTTCAATAATAGAAGGTTTCGATAATTTAAAAGCATGATCAGATAAATCTAAATATTTAAACCTTCTTCTTGGCCTTTCTACAAAATGCTTGACATCACAAATTTCTAAAACTTCAGCTTCAATACCTTCACAAATTTCTGTAACAACATCAGTATTGCTACAGCAAAAATTTGCTAAATTTTCTTCCACAACTACCTCTTATACATTAATCATGTGGCATTCTTCAGCATCATCTGCATACTTTAACGCATTAAACACATTAAACGTAACTTACTACTGATTAACTCTCATAGTTAATTCTCCTTTTTGCACATCTATTAAAGCTCTACCCGTAGCTAAAAATGGTCTTCCCAAAATTATGGGGACTTCTTTATCAGCCTCAAATTCTAAAATTATGAAATCCACAAGGAAAATAAATTCATCTGCTCTTACCAACACATCTTCAATCTTACCCTCCGAATGTGCGAATGAGCGATCTGCTAATTGTAGCGTTACTGTCGTAGGTCTCACCCTTCCAATTTCGAGTTTCTTGAAAACTAACATTGGTATCAAGTTAATACTAGCACCTAAATCACATAATGCTTTACCAATGTAGTTGTTACCAATAGCACAAGGAATAGTGAAACTCCCTAGTTCTTTTAACTTTGGTGGCAACTTATTCACCAACATCGTCGTTCACCCTTTAGTAAGTGCGACGATCTCGAACTCACCCAATCTCTTCTTTTTGGACAAAATGTCTTTCATAAATTTCACGTAATTGGGCATCTGCTCCAATGCTTCTACAAGAGGGATATTAATATGTAGTTGTTTCAGTACTTCCAAAAACTTCTTAAACTGAACATCTTGTTTAGACTATTCAAATCTTTGCGAAAATGGTGGCGCAATCTTTTCTTCTGTCTGATGACAAGATTTTGTTTTACCATTACCTTTTACATCACCAATATCATGTTTTTCTTCTTTGATTGCTTCAACCTCTTTTCGAACACTTTTCTTTTCAGCTTCCAACATAACTTCTTCCATCTCTCTTTTTGCTTCAACATTACTTCTTACTTTAACATCTAACTCTAGACTTCATCATCTGTTACAGCAAATTTATTATCATAAACATCATCAACAAATAATTGATTACCTGTAAGTGAAATGGCTTTGCAATGCTCTTATTGCATTAGAAATTGCATCGTTCTTAGACATATATTCTTTCAGCAAATTTCCTATCGACGACAAACCTCCATTTTACTATTGATTTTGCTCTGATAAATTAGGCTTAAATCCAAGAGCTCTATCAATATTTTGTCAAACGACATTACTCGAACTAGCTCCTTGATTATTGCTCCAACTAAAATTTGGATGTTGTCTCCAACCTGTATTATATATGTTAGAATAAGGATTATGATTACCTCTATTGGAATTTTCCATGTAACAAACAGATGCTGGATTGGATGGACATTCTTCAAGAATATGATCACCTCCACAATACACACATTTTTCTTCAGCAACTTTTACTTCTCTAGCCATGCTCAGTTTCTACATAGTTTTGATCATATTAGCCAACGAAGATACTTGTGCTGTAAGTGATGTAATTGCATCCAACTCCATTGTACCAGCATTTCTTCTACCAAAATTCATTCTTGCTGTTGGATATTGATAATCATTATTCACAATTCCCTCCAATATTTCATACGCCTCATTTATGACTTATCCAGCAACGTACCATTTGCTGACACATCAACTACAATTCTTGTGTTCGCATTCAACCCATTATAAAACATCTCCATTTGCATCCAATGCGAAAAATCGTGCATAGGACATTTCCTAAGAAAATCCTTATATCTTTCCCACGCCTCATAAAGTGTTTCATCATCCAATTACTTAAATAACGTAATATCATTTCTCAGCTTTGCATTCATATTTGGTGGATTATATCGCAGCAAAAATCTTTGGCATAACTCATTCCAAGATGAAATCGTACTCAATGGCAAAGCATTTAACCATGCTCTTGCACGATCACGCAAAGAATAAGGAAACAATTTTAATCGCAAGGCATCTTTAGCAACACCTTGTTATCTAAAAGAATCAAATACCTCCAAAAATAATCGCAAGTGCATCCTTGAATCTTTCGTAGGCAATCCTCCAAACTGTCCAACAGTTTGTAACATCTGGAACATAACTAGTTTAAGCTTAAAATGAGTAGCATCAATTTGTGGCTGTGATAGCATTGTAAATAACATATATTTTCTCCCTAAATTGATGTTTTAATTGTCTCTTTTGTATCTTATTTAGTATGCATTATAAGCATTTCATACCTAGTTTTTATATTTTCTTACTCATTGTTGTTTGGTTTAAATTCTTGTTATTTTATCTCTTTTTGTGCACTAATGTCACCACATGCAGCATATATATATTGCGTCTAAAAATTATTAGCGCAAGGACGCATCTTAGTAGATTAAGGCTAAAAAGAATTCAGAATGTAGCCACAAATTCAGCTTGAAATTGCGACCATAGATGTCGCTGCATAGGAATCATTACGTTAGAATGAGTGAATTCAAGCTACAAGTATATCTGGAAGTACCAGCATAGGAATTTCACACGTTGTCGCTGCAATTAAAGATTTTAGATCGCGGTGACAATCTGCAGATTTATAAAGATCACACCAGATCTGCGTGAGTGCACAGCTGGAATTTAACTAACTTTAGCAATTGTATTTAGATCTGGATCTGAGAAAAGATGAGATCTATCATTCTTGAAGTCATTCAAAGTTGCGGCCTCAAGTTGGTCCAGAAATGCGGTAAATTATCGCTGAAAATTATAATTTGTGCCGACATTCTGCCATAGTCCAAGAAAAAATCAGATCTACGTAGTTGTCAATAACAAACTTTTACAGTTGTACAAAGCAGTTGGATTTGAGAATGGAGGAAATCTACAATTTCTTGAAGGCTATAAATAGAGGAAAAAAGAGAAGAAAGATATCAAGAGTTGAAGATTTGCAAATTACTTTGTGTTTTTGGAATTTATTACTGGAGACCGGTGAGCTAACTAAGCCGACAAGCAGCAACTTCTGACGAGGAGTGCTTGATGCTGAGCAAGAGAAGTAGTTAAAGGGTAATTCGAGTAGCCTAGAGATAGTATATTCTGATGTATTCGTTAACTCCTTTCTTATGGATGATGAACTATTATTAATATTTGAATGAATACGAGAGTATCTTTCAGTATTTGATCACTTTGATTCTTATTTAATGATTTTTATATGTTTATTCCTGGATCTAACTGCATCAAACACAAGAGTGGCTTTACAATCTGCCGACATCAAGAGATGCGGTGACAAGTTAGGTTAACAAGTAAGTAAGGCGAGAGTTGCTTGGGATTAGAAGAGACTCTGATCACTTGTTCTTGGGTACACAACGTTGTTCACATCGAGAGGTGGAGTAATTGTGGGTACTTGAGTAGTGACTAAATAGGAAATTGTTATTGGTAAGAATTCAATAGAGCTTCAATGTTGTAACATTTTATCTATTCAAAACCTTGTCGACGCATTCTGTGTTGCGACTTAGCAAAATCAGTGATCCACTCTAGACCTTCGTACTTGATCACATTTATATTTTTTGCATTTAAATATTCAACAGTTATCACTCAACACATTTTGATTTACTTTCATTTGCTCTAACATTTAACCTTTGGCATTTAACTTTGATTGCATTGATAGTATTAACAATTTCAGTGTGTAGATCTGACTTAATTGCGCTGACATCTTTACTCACATTTCATCTAAATTTCAGTATTAGTTGCTTCGACATCTAAACATCAAGAACCCATTCTCTTTAGGATCGATATCCGATAGAATTGTCTATCAACTATACTTGGATCGACGTGTGTTCGCTTGCACATTACTGTGACGTTATAGATGCGATCAAGTTTTGGCGCCGTTGCCGGGGAATGGCGTTTGTTTGATGTTTATTTTTGTCATTGCATTTATTCTTTATTATCTAAAGTTTATTCGTCACTAACTTGTTTCCTTTCTGTTGTTTACTTTTACATTTTTTTAGTGAAATATGGCTAGGAACGAGGTATATAGAACCTCAGGATTTTGCACTGACATGAGTGATGCTGTAGAAATGGAGCTTGATGCCATAACAGCCCATGTATCTTCTTTGACTAATATGTAGAATGCTACAGTAGTTGCAAAATGGAAATTTGCAGTGACAATTTGTAATTACTGTGGGGGCAACCATGAGTTTGAAGAATGTCCATCAAATCTAGCAAATGTGTACCACATGGGGAATTTCTATCGAAATGAAAATGCATATTCCAACACTTACACGCCAGGGTGGGAGCAACATCCAAATTTTTGTTGGAACAATCATGACCTTGGAAGTATAGACAATTATGTTAGATCCGAGTGGACATTGCCCAATTATGATCAACCTTTGTCAAGGCAAAATATCCAGCAAGACAAAGCATCATAGTTTTCATCAATGGAAAATTTGCTGAGACAATATATTGCCAAGACTGATGTTGTGCTTCAGAATCAAGCTGAATCCATACGAGCTCTAGAATATCAATTTGGCTAGATTGTGGGCTCAATAAATTTACGACCACAAGAAACTTTGCCGGTTAATATTGAGAATTCAATATTATAAGGGAAAGAGCATGATGAGGAAATCATCCTAGAAGTGAAACTCAACAGAATGAAATTGTTAGAGATGCTACAGCAAAAGAAGATAATTCAAATCTCAACAATGGAAAGATGTTAGCGCAATTTGAAAAGCAAACTGCTGCTGAAAAGGTTAAACAAAATATTGTGGCGACAGAATCAAATCACTTTGTTGCCACAAATGTTACAGCAAAACAACCTCAGAAACTTGAAGACACATTGTCAAAGAAGAGAAGATTGGGAGATGCCTGTCAAAACCATTTTTAAGAAAACGACATGTTTCGAAATATTATTTTTAAATTAAAAATTAGGAGTCTCCACCAATCTTTTATTTGGGTGTGATTGGATCACCATAAAACGTTTAAAACACGTTTAAAAAAATGTTGGTCTTCGAAATCCAGAAAAATAGGTTCGGGAGTCGGTTACGCATGAGGAAGGATTAGCACCCTCATATGCCCAAAATTGGTACCGTATTGATTATTTTTGGGTCTTAATTTGTAAACCTTAAAAGCTCGAATAAAGTTTAAAATACGATCCTCGAATATATGAGCTATGTTTACAAGAAATTGATTTTGTTTGGAAGTCCCGCTATTTCAAATTGATCGGGGAAGAAAATTACGTCTAGTGAGTTAGGACTTAATATTTCGAGGTCCAAAACTCACGAGCTTTCCTTTGTAAAACTTTTTAAATTTTGGAAAAGGATGTTCGATTATCTCGATTTAAAGAAAGGTTGCACCTAGTGAGTTAAGGCGCAAATTTTTAGAATCGGAGATAAGGAAACATTGCCTCGATTAAGGGTATTCGATTATTTCGATTCGAAGAAAAATTGCACCTAGTGAGTTAAGGTACAAAATTTTGAAACTCGAAATAAAAGAATATTGCCTTGATTTTAGTTTTTTATGAAAACCATTTTGGAAACAAATATGCGAGTTTGATATGAATGAGCAGTTACATGTGGATATTAAATAACACGAAGTAAGATAATGAAGCAGATAAATTGCAAAAAACCAAATACGAGTGCATAATAATGATAATTAAATGCAAATATTTATAAGTAAAAAAATGGTGCAATCGGAGTTAAAAATGAGACTTTTTGGATACCCGAGGGCAAAATGGTAATTTTGGACTCTCAAGGGTAAAAATGGTAATTTTTGGATATTCAAGGGTAAAAATGTAATGTTTATAAATTTTGGGGACAAAAATGGAATTTTTGGAAGTTTGGGGATAGAAATGTAATATTCAAAAGTTTTGGGGTTAAAAATAGAATTTTTGGAAGTTTAGGGGTAAAATGTAATTTTGGGAAGTTTCGAGGTTAAAAATGTAATTTTTGAAAGTTTGGGTTGAAAATATAATTTTTGAAAGTTTTGGGGTCAAAAATGTATTTTTTGGAAGTTCGGGGGTAAAAATGTAATTTTTGGAAGTTTAGGGATCTCTAGGGTAATAAAACCAAAAATGAGTGACACGTGGCAGCCCCTCAGGCATCCTGAAGTCAAAGAACTAATTTGAAAACCATGAAAAATTTTTGGGCTAATTTTGTAATTAAATAGAAGTTGATTTAAGGATTAAATTAAAATAAATTAAAAATAAGAGGGACTGTTTGCATAAATAAGCCAAAACTATGACACGTGGCAGCTCCTGGTGCTTTCAAACAGTCAAGGGATTAAATTGAAAAGCAATTAAAATTATTAGGCCAAATTAAAATTAATTAAAAGTATAAAAAAGACTAAATTGAAACAATTAAAAATGCGGAAGGACCAAATGCATAAATATCCCTTTTCTCAACAACACGCGGATCCTGAGGCCGGGTTGGGTCGGATTCGGGTCGGCCATGGGTAATAGCTCAAAATGACGCTGTTTTAGGGCTTAAAAGCCAAGACCAAAACAACGTCGTTTTGGCCTAATATAAATATCCTTCAACCCCTACTTTTTCATTTCGCTTTCTCATTTCTTCAAAAACCAAACACTCCCCCTCCCTTCTTTCTCTCTCGATGTCTTCAAGGTCGGTCGAGGCTGACCACCGACCATCGGTGCCTGCCCCGCGCGTGATCCCACGTAGTCGGCGCCCTTGGCCACGCGCGTCGGTCCGGCTACGCCTCCACCACCGCAGGTCTTCCCACACGTCGATCGTCGCAGGTAAGCTTCTCTCTTTCTTCCTTTTCATTTCTTTTTTGTTTCATTTCCGACCCAGATCTGAATCTTCCAGATTTGGGAGTTTAAAACACTTTTCTTTTTTCTTTTAAAAGTCCCTGTTTCTTTGTTTAAAACATTAGATTTTTCTTTTTTAAAAACTCATTTTATTGTTCTCAAATCTTGTTCTACTTTTGGTATTGTTGTGCAGATGTTTGAACAACCGGGGGTATGCCCTGTGAATGAAGGTGACATGGTGGCGCGTTGCATACGGCTCTGGCGACAGTGGCTCAGATTTGGTAGATACGTCCCTGGATGATTTAATTGCTCTAGCCTTTAAACCTGTTTGAGATGTTTGATATGCTTGCCCAAATGCTATCTGTTGAATATTACTTGCTCCTATTTCAACTTGCCAATTGCTTTGAAAATCTGTTTGTTTATATGGGTTTGTAAAAGAAATTTGTCTTCTGGTATTGATGCTTAGAAAAGGGTTCGTCATTGTGTATTGATTTCTCAAATGGATTCGTCGCTTGATTTTTTTGAAAGGGGTTCGTTTATTGATTTTTCAAGGAAAGGGTCCCCTTACAACATGTTTGATTCTGGCTTTTATAGCCAGATTACCATCATTACAATTTGTTTCTTTCATTTAAATGCTTGTCCTTTCTTTGCTTGTTAACAGGTTCATCTATGGCAGTGGCGGTTGGTGTTGCATGAGCAAGTTGCCTATGATGGTGCTGCTGGTTGCTGACATGGCATTCTCTGATTGGTTGGAGTTTAGGTGGCTGGTGCAAGTTGGCCAGCAGTTTTGACTTGGGTCAATGATGGGTAGCATAATTGGGCTTAAGTTTGGGTGTAATGGGTTAAGGAATTAGGTCATTTGAAATTGGGCCCAATTTGGGCTAGTTGCTTGTATTTGGACATTATGTCAAGGCCCAATCGGGTCAAAGGTTGTAATTGGACTTTTTAATTAATTTAAATTTAAATTCAAATTAAATTTAAACTTAAACTAAATTAAAATTCAATCATGAATTAAAATTTAAAAAATTAAAAGTTAAAATTGGATTTAAATGTTGGGTCCGGTCAAAATTGGGCTTCAACAGCTACCCCTCTTTGCTCGTTGCTGTGTAACAGGAATAGAGCAAAGACCAAAAGAAGACCAAGTTTGTCCAAGTTTCATTTCTTCATTACTTTTTCTTCAATTGGTCCACCCTTCGCTTTATTGACCGTTCGAATTTGCCGCATCTACCTCTGCATCTTTAGCATTATGATTCCATCTTGCCCTAAGGCAATTTCCAAGAAGACAAAATTTTCTACGGTAATTTAACTTCATTCTTTCAAGGGGATCGGAGTTTGTCACCGTAGTCTTTGAGTATGGTTTCATTGAGTTGGTATACTTCTCTGTACCTCATCAGAAAGATGATCGCCTCACTTGTTTTGATCCACTTCTTTGTGTTTCATCAGGAACACAGATTTGGTTCACTTCTCCGTATCTCATCAAGAAGCTAACCACTTTATTGCTTCGACCTGCTTCTCAGTATCTCATCAGGAAGCTGGGGGTTCGAAGACTTGCTCATATCGAGCATGGGTTTGATTTGGTCTTCTTCTCAGTTTCTCATCAGGAAGATGACCGCATCGTTTGTTTCAATCCTCTTCTTTGTATCTCATCAGGAAGACGGATTTGGTCCACTTCTCAGTATCTCATTAGGAAGCTAACCATTTTATTACTTCGACTTGCTTCTCAGTATCTCATTAGGAAGCTGGGGGTTCAAAGATTTGTTCATATCAAGCGTGGGTTTGATTTGGTCTTCTTCTCAGTATCTCATCAGGAAGATGACCGCACCGCTTGTTTCAATTCGCTTCTCTGTATCTCATCAGGAAGACGAATTTGGTCCACTTCTCAGTATCTCATCAGGAAGCTGGGGGTTCGAAGACTTGCTCATATCAAGCGTGGGTTTGATTTGGTCTTCTTCTCAGTATCTCATCAGGAAGATGACCGCATTGTTTGTTTCAATCCACTTCTCTGTATCTCATTAGGAAGACGGATTTGGTCCACTTCTCAATATCTCATCAGGAAGCTAACCATTTTATTACTTCGACCTACTTCTTAGTATCTCATCAGGAAGCTCGGGGTTCGAAGACTTGCTCATATCGAGCGTGGGTTTGATTTGGTCTTCTTCTTAGTATCTCATCAGGAAGATTACCGCATCGATTGTTTCAATTCGCTTCTCTGTATCTCATCAGGAAGACGAATTTGGTCCACTTCTCAGTATCTCATCAGGAAGCTAACCATTTTATTGCTTCGACCCGCTTCTCAGTATCTCATCAGGAAGCTGGGATTCGAAGATTTACTCACATCGAGCATTAGTTTGATTTGGTCTACTTCTTAGTATCTCATCAGGAAGATGATCGCATCACTTGTGGATAATCGCAATCTGCCCCATGATTAGGGTAGTAGATTGGTTGATGATGATCTGCCTTAGGTTCGGGGTAAAAGATTGAATGGCTGTAATCTTCCCCAGGCTCGGGGTAAGAGATTAGAATCTTCATTTTGCCTTTCTTGAATCTAAAGGTAAAAATGTAATTTGGATCCATCTCCACTGCATCTTCATGAAGATAGGATTTGATGTCGAAGCTTCATCTTGCTCTTACTGCAACTTCAGAGAGATAAAGACTTGCTATTGTAGTTTTAATCTGATCCACTATGACTTCAAAGTGAAAGTTTCATCATCGTGGATTCGACCTTTCTTGTCATGTTTCTAAGGTACCGAATTCGCCGTTGCGACATAAACCTTTTCCTTCAAATCTTCGTGGTACTGGATTCACTGTCGCTGCTTAGATCTTTCTCTTCATGTCTTCGTGGTACTGGATCCGCCGTTACGGCTTAGATCTTTCTCTTCATGTCTTCGTGGTACTGGATCCGCTATTGCAGCTTAGATCTTTCCCTTCATGTCTTCGTGGTACTGGATCTGCCGTTGCGATCTTAGATCTTTCCTTTCTGTATCTTTGTAGTACTGGATCTGTCATTGCTGTCTTAGATCTTTCCCGTCTGTGTTTTTGCGGTACTGGATCTGCCGCTGCGGTCTTAGATCTTTCCCGTCGTGTCTTCTGAGGTACATAGTCTGTCGTTGTGACTTACACCTTTCCCTTTTATCTTTTTCCGATATTAGATCCGCCGTTGCGGTCTTAGATCTTTCCCATCGTGTCTTTTGAGGTACACGGTCTATCGTTGCGACTTAGACCTTTCTCTTTTGTATCTTTGCGGTAGTTGATTCGCCGTTGCGATCTTAGATCTTTCCCGTCGTGTTTCATGGTGCTGAGACCTGTAGAAATATGCTCAACTGGGCCTCTAGGTAGGCCAGATTGTTTAAGATGCCATGATCAGGATGAGTCAAATGCTCCTAAATAGATGGGTATGAATGATGAATGCTAAATGCCATCTTTGAGAAGTGATTTTACTTATAGTCCTTAGCCGATATCGTTCATCGTTTATCTAAGTCCTATCATTGATGTGTTATCATGTTTTGTGTATGTGTATCTTTGTTGTGAAACCTAAAGAAGTAGTCGTAATTTGGACTATTTGTTTTGAAACCTTTATAACACTAGAGTTATTTCCAACTAGTGGTCATGTTTCAAGTCCCTATAATATTTAGAAATTTTCCAGACAATATGCAGAAATCCTTTTATTCCTTATATCGTTGACCATTAACCGTTATTTCAAATGCAAAGATGCTTGCATCAAGGCTATGGATGAAATTGAATTGGATTGCAAACAAAGGTCGTATGAATGAAAAGATAGTTGGTTCAATGATCACAATTTTGGTGCAAAATTTTGCTTGAGCATGGTCGCAAGGTGAATGAAATTTTATTGGAGGCAAAGCTCACATAAATGAAAAGATTAAAAATGACTCATATTGGTCAAAGAATTGCCAAACACAAAGTGAGCAAAGAATAGGGTTAGGTGGATGAATTTTATTAGAGGCAAAGCTCGCATGAATGAAAAGTTAAAATCATTAGTCCACTGGCTGTTATGTAAGCGCGCTTGAACATGGTTACGAAATGGATGAAATTGAATTTGATTGAAGGTTAAAGCCTGCATGAATGAAAAGGTCATTGGTTCATTGATCATTGTTTTGATGCAGAAGTGCTGAGATAAGATCGCAAGGCGAATAAATTTCATGGAGGCAAAGCTCATAAAAGGATTAAAAATGACATGTATTGGTCAAAAATTGCAAAACCTAAGGTGAACAAAGAATGGAGTTAGGTGCCCCAGATATCAAAGTATGAGCTTCAATGAGCAAACTTGGCGAAGACCATTCTGAGCTTAGAGTACTTTGTCAATGCCTCAAGGTGTAAAGTTTCTCCACCTTGCTACTTTTGAGAGACAGGACCACTTCATGCCCTTTTTCTCTTATTCGAATTCGAGCTGCCTTTTCAGGTTTTCAACTCAAATCTCCTTAGGTTTTGAGATGCTCTTTACGAGTTTTCACCTCGACCTCCCCTTTTCTTTTTCTCTCTTTTTTTTCTTTTTTCTTTTCTTTTTTCTTTTCTTTTTTCTTTTCTTTTTTCTTTCTCTTCTTTTTATATTTATTTTTCCTTCATTGTATCTAAGTTTACGAAGTTGGGCATGTCTTTTGTCGTCTAAAATTAAAGCTTCTCCAAAAAGACTTTCTTCATCTCGTGGGGCCTTTCCCAATCTGACATCCATTTTCCTTGGAAGTCTTTGGTAATCAAGATCCTTTTCGAAACTAGAGCTCTCTTGTGGAGTTCTATAGAGCGGATCCTTCTTTTTCGTAAACCTTTGTCATCTGGTCATGACTTTAGGATTTTTTAGTTGACTGCATCTGGATTAGATTTATTCTGCTTCATTAGCTCTAACAAAATATGGAGGGAAAGAATCTTAACTTCATGGGTAGGACGACTTCCATTCTGGTGAGAAAAAGTGCCTCGGTGAATGTTTTGATAAAAGCCTGATAGTGAGTTTTCATGTCGAGCCTTGGTAGGTTTGCTATGAATCCAATCCATCCTTTGTTGTTTTTATTGGTTCTCCGCCAATGCTCCATTCTTGGCGATGTGGTGCTGAGTCGTGATATTTGTTCTTAGATTGACTGCAGCGTGCTGTTGCTCAAATTCAAGTCATCATTGGATATGATCCTTTCTTGGCATTCCATACCAGCATATAATCTCTCATTCTTAACCGCCAATTGGCATGGGAAGTAGTAATTAATGCTTATGAAGATGAATTTATGCTCATTAGAAACTCTTTTACAAAGTTGGCTCGATCGTATTTATGCTTCACATAGAAAGAGGCCACAATCATGGACGAATGATAAATTTTCAAGATGCCCTTTGCGGGTTTTCATCTTTGTCTTTTTCTTCCTTTCCTCCTCTTTTTTTTATTGGGTTTAAAATGCCCTTTACGGATTTTCGACCCATTTTTCTCTCTCTCTTTTTTTCTTTTCTTCTTTTTTTTGATAACACGTCGAGCCTCAATTTTTCAAGTTTCTGTTGAATTGGATTACATTCTTCCTTTATGAGAGTCTATATGTCATGACATCAGTTCGTTAAATCTGGCATGCCTTGATAGGATCATGCAAAGACCTTTGGATTCTCGAGGTAGCTTGCCTCATGTCTCGATCCTCACTTAAAATCACAACTCTTCAAGGTGGCGTCCGTTTCGTGTCTTGCTTAACCTATCCGTAGCAGATCGGGAGACAAGTTACATTCTTGATCATTTTCAAAGCCTCAGAGTTTTTCTGGATACATGTCTTACTCAAAAGGGTTTAAGTCAACAGCAATACTGCTCATATCCTTGATATCAAGGGCCCCAGCACAAAGACAAAAAGGGGGTCCAAAAAATAATTGAACTAAAGAATGATTAATTGTTGTATGAACGAATGAAAAGAATTGGTAAGGTATTTGCCAATTAGGACAAAACAATGCATCATTGAAATAAAAGATAGTGGTCATTTGCCCTTTATAAAAGGATCCCTATTACTCTCGAGCTTAGAGTGATAAGTATATTCTGAATATTTTCCTGGAAAAGTCCTAAAAACTACAGGAAGCTCCTCCATAGTCTAGTTGTCCAAAACACTTCCGAGGGCATAGGGACAAACTCTCAATAGGTTTCATTCTTCACATGACTTTTCTCAATTTTTTTTATCAACCCCAATATTGATTTATCATGTTTCCTCTCGGCTTTCATTTAGGGTAAATGACTCTCTCTCACACGAGTGTTTCAAATATGTGGAATCTTATTAAAAAATTAATGCATGAAATGCAAATGCACATGAAATGATGCATGCAACAAGGCGTTGATTCTTGGTTCCTTTTCGTTAGACAACTTTTCTAGAAAGTAAATTCTTTTACATAAGGCAGAAGCATGTATGGTTGTGCTTTAATACTCAAAGTCCTAATTTTTGCTCTGGTTTGCCCCCTGATTTCAAGTTCAAAACATCGGTCTTGAATGGCTAAAGTCTACAAGCAGTTAGTCATTTCTCGCATTTGGGTCAAATCTTTGCTTGCAATATGGCCCCTATCTCAGACTTGCCCCTAAGCGTGTTAAAATCATTTCTTGTTTACTCCTATTGTCTTTGGCAATGTCGTCTTGTCTTTGAACGGTCACAAATCTCATCAACAGAGTGTAATCTTAAGAGAATCCTCGATAAGACTTTTTCGACTTTTCAAACGGCCACGGGACCATACTAACAAAAATCGTGAACCAATACACCTCCTTTTACCCCTTCTTCGACAGGTGTTTAGTGTCTAAGATTGCTAAAACATGAGTGATTCTTTTGTCAAGTCAGTCAAACAAAATCTGCGACTGCAACCTCTACGTGCCCCGGCACATTGAGGAAGACAACTAACTCAATCGTGTTTGAGATGAAGACACCATCATTCTTTCTTGCATCTGAGTGAACTATATCTCGTGGGGTTTTCAAAGCAATACACTTGTTATCCCCTTTCTCCTTGATCAAAGCTACAATCTTATGCTCGCTCTTTTGGAGTCGACTTTATCAACTTGAGTTATCGAGCAATGGGGCAATGTTATATTCTTCTACAGTGTGTCCATGTTTTTGAAAGTGATGCGACTAAGTTGAATCCCAATACTGTGTTAGGACTTCAAAAAAGGTGCATCTCTACTTTAACCTTAAGTAGGTAAGGACGATCGTCATATTCAAAGTAGACTTTATTGTTTTGAATCTTCGGGCAACAGGGTAAAGTGATTTATTCTTCTACCATGGGCCTCATGTCCTCCTCTCCTAAATATAAACCCATTAGAATTTGGACTCCAATACTAAGCGAGAGCTTGGGACCAATGCTTATTCTTTTTAGCATCAAGTAAGTCAACATGTTCACGATTGGATATCTGCCTCATTTTGTCTTCCATGCTTCTTTCAGCTCTAGCAAACTGCTATGGCTTTTATGTACTTGGGTGTAATCTTGAATCCCTAACATGCACTCCTTTGACAGGTCATCACCTTTATCTTTGACCATATATGCACGACCTCGTTGACTTATACCTCATCAAAGAATCCGCTTTCTTATGACCATTTCTCTATTTGATAATAGAACATGAATCAACACCTTTTTTATGAAAATGCAATGCAAACAGATTCAAAATATTTTGCAATTAAAAGCAAAAATATAACTGTGTTTCTTACCTCGCTCGGGTAACCACTGAAGGTTTGGAACAAGCTTACTCAAGGTAGGCTCGTATATAATTACACAAGGTAATAAAATGCGCTGCTTATGAATGCATGAATGCATAAGAAAGGTATTGACTTATAGCTCAATTCTATTAGAAAAACCTTACTAGAAATCAAATTCCTTTACATAAAACAGATACGTATATGGTCGTGTCGTGGTATTTCAAAAGACTTAATCTTCGCAGGAAGCCATTGAAATAGTCTTGGCTCATTCTTGACTTTCGATCCACAATATCATTTTGAAAAGGTTGAGTGGTTAGTCACTTTTCGTACTTAGGCCAAAACTCAGATGATTACACGATCATTGTTTTCATCTTGCTCATTTGGCAGATCATTGATTTTCACTCTCTTTCTTTCTTTGCCATGTAAGCCCGACCATATTGTCTTCTATTTCATCAAGGTATCTGTTTTCTTATGACCAGCTTTTCTATTTAGTAATTGAGCTTAGAACTATACCTCTCTTCGTATGAGGATGTAATGCAAATAGATTCAAAATGAACAAGTTAGTCTAATTAATACAGGAATAAACCTGGGATAAATTGCGATTAAAAGCAAAGAAGCAAGAATGTAACTGTGTCTCTTACCTTCTTCGTGCAACCACTGAATGCTTGACACAATTCTATTTGAGGTAGGCTCTCAAGGAATTATGTGCGAGTTAATAAAATGTGCAGCTTATGAATGCATGTATGCATAAGAAAACATTGACTCATAGCTTAATTCTATTAGAAAATTTTACTAAAAAACAAATTCCTTTACATAAAATAGATACGCATATAGTCGCGCCTTAGTATTCAAAAGCTTTTAATCTTCGTAGGACATCTTCCAATTTCGCCCTGGTTCGTCCTTTGATTTTCGGTCCCAAAATGCCAACTTAAGTGATCGGTCACTTTTCGTCATTGAGTCAAAGTTTGGTTCGTTGTGCGGTCTTCATTTCTATCTTGCTCAACTGGCTAATCATTGGTTTTTCGTCTCCCTTTTTTTTATCATATGTGCACAACCATGTTATTTTTCACCTTATCAAGGAACTCATTTTCTTATGACCAATTTTCTATTCAGTAATTGGGCTTAAATCCACATTTTCCTTTTCATAAAGATGCAATGCAATCAATAAAAGCACAAGTATGATAACAAAGTACGAATATAAAACAGAGAACCTAAACTTGGGAGACTACTACAGCTCTGTGTAGTTCTATCCTAAGGTAAGCAACGAGGGTTCACTACATGTGGTTCAAGTCCTAGAGTTGAGGTACCCAAACCAGCAGATTCCTCGATCCTCACCCATTACAGGCTCATAGGATGAGTTCCGTTTAGGGGGACACATTTCCCACATGTTTACACGGAAGTAAAACTTCACGAAAACAAGGGTACTTTGTAATCCCGAAAGCGATCCACTATCCTGCACGGAGGTGAAGACCTCACGAAGGAGTAGTTTTCGGCTTCCACTTAAAAGGGTAATATCATATGCGAATGTATGCAAATTTACACTAGCAATATCACATAAAATGTCGCACAAAGGATGTCAAGGATCGTATATTAAACAAAAACCAAAACTTTAAAAGTTTTCAAAAAGACCCAAAAATAATCAAATTTGGGTTGAGTCTCGTTTATTTTTGAAAATAAGTCCCCAGTGGGTTCGCCAAGCTGCCGAAACCATTTTTACGAAAACGACGTGTTTCGAAAAATTATTTTTAAATTGAAAATTAGGAGTTGCCACCAATCTTTTATTTGGGTGTGATTGGATCACCACAAAACGTTTAAAATACGTTTAAAAAAATGTTGGTCTTCGAAATCCAGAAAAACAGGTTCAGGAGTCGGTTACACATGAGGAAGGATTAGCACCCTCATACGCCTAAAATTGGTACCGTATTGATTATTTTCGACTCTTAATTTGTAAACCTTAAAAGCTCGAATAAAGTTTAAAATACGATCCTCGAATGTATGAGCTATATTTAAAAGAAATCGATTTTGTTTAGAAGTCCCGCTATTTCAAAGTGATCGGGGAAGAAAATTACGTCTAGTGAGTTACGACATAATATTTCGAGGTCTAGAAATCACGACCTTTCCTTTGTAAAACTTTTTAAATTTTGGAAAAGGATGTTCGATTATCTCAATTTAAAGAAAGGTTGCACCTAGTGAGTTAAGGCGTAAATTTTTAGAATCGGAGATAAGGAAACATTGCCTCGATTAAGGGTATTCGATTATTTCGATTCGAAGAAAAATTGCACCTAGTGAGTTAAGGTACAAAATTTTGAAACTCAAAATAAAAGAATATTGCCTTGATTTTAAAGTTTTTTATGAAAACTATTTTGGAAACAAATATGCGAGTTTGATATGAATGAGCAGTTAAATGTGGATATTAAACAACACGAAGTAAGATAATGAAGTAGATAAATTGCAAAAAACCAAATACGAGTGCATAATAATGAGAATTAAATGTAAATATTGATAAGTAAGAAAAATGGTGCAATCGGAGTTAAAAATGAGATTTTTTGGATATCCGGGGGCAAAATTGGTAATTTTTAGAAAAATCAGAATAAAAAATGGAATTTTTAAATGTCCGAGGGTAAAAATGTAATTTATAGAAATTTTAGGGTTAAAAATGGAATTTTTGAAAGTTTAGGGGTAAAAATATAATTTTTAGAAATTTTGGGGTCAAAAATGGAATTTTTGGAAGTTTGGATCAAAAATGGAATTTTTGGAAGTTCGGGGCAAAAATGTAATTTTTAGAAGTTTAGGGTTAAAAATGGAATTTTTAAAAATTTAAGGGTAAAAATGTAATTTTTAGAAGTTTTGGGGTTAAAAATGTAATTTTTGAAAGTTCGAAGGTAAGTTCGAGGGCAAAAATGTAATTTTTGGAAGTTTCAAGGTCAAAATGTAACTTTCGAAAGTTCGGGGCTAAAAATAGAATTTTTAGACAATTTAGGGACCTCCAAAGTAATAAAACCAAAAATGAGTGACACGTGGCAGCCCCTCAAGCATCCTGAAGTCAAAAAACTAATTTGAAAACCATGAAAAATTTTTGGGCCAATTTTGTAATTAAACAGAAGTTGATTTAAGGATTAAATTAAAACAAATTGAAATAAGAGGGACTATTTGCATAAATAAGCCAAAACTATGACACGTGGCAGCTCCTTGTGCTTTCAAACAGTCAAGGGATTAAATTGAAAAGCAATTAAAATTATTAGGCCAAATTAAAATTAATTAAAAGTATAAAAAAGACTAAATTGAAACAATTAAAATGCGGAAGGACCATATGGATAAATATCCCTTTTCTCAAAAAAACGAGGATCCTGAGGCCGGGTCGGGTCGGATTCGGGTCGGCCATGGGTAATAGCTAAAAACGACGCCGTTTTGGGGCTTAAAAGCCAAGACCAAAACGACGCCGTTTTGGCCTATTATAAATATCCTTCAACCCCTACTTTTTCATTTGGCTTTCTCATTTCTTCAAACACCAAACACTCCCCCTCCCTTCTTTCTCTCTGGATGTCTTCAAGGCCGGCCGAGGCTGACCACCGACCACCGGTGCCTGCCCCACGTGTGAGCGCACGTAGTCGGCGCCCTTGGCCACGCGCGTCGGTATGGCTGCGCCTCCGCCACCGCAGGTCTTCCCACGCGCCGATCGTCGCAGGTAAGCTTCTCTTTTTCTTCCTTTTCATTTCTTTTTTGTTTCATTTCCGACCCAAATCTGAATCTTCTAGATCTGGGAGTTTAAAACACTTTTCTTTTTTCTTTTAAAAGTCCCTGTTTCTTTGTTTAAAACATTTGATTTTTCTTTTTTAAAAACTCCTTTTATTGTTCTCAAATCTTGTTCTACTTTTGGTATTGTTGTGCAGATGTTTGAACAACCGGGGGCAAGCCCTGTGAACGAAGGTGACATGGTGGCACGTCGAGTACGGCTCCGGTGAAAGTGGCTCAGATCTGGCAGATATGTCCCTGGATGATTTAATTGTTCTAGCCTTTGAACCTGTTTGAGATGTTTGATATGCTTGCCCAAATGCTATCTGTTGAATATTACTTGCTCCTGTTTCAACCTGCCAATTGCTTTGAAAATCTATTTGTTTATATGGGTTTGTAAAAGAAATCTGTCTTCTGGTATTGATGCTTAGAAAAGGGTTCATCACTGTGTATTGATTTCTCAAATGGGTTCGTCCCTTGATTTTTTTGAAAGGGGTTCATTTATTGATTTTTCAAGGAAAGGGTCCCCTTGCAACATGTTTGATTCTGGCTTTTATAGCTAGATTACCATCATTACAATTTGTTTCTTTCATTTAAATGCTTGTCCTTTCTTTGCTTGTTACAGGTTCATCTATGACAGTGGCGGTTGGTGTTGCAGAAGCAAGTTGCCTGTGATGGTGCTGTTGGTTGCTGAGTTTAGGTGGCTGGTGCAAGTTGGCCAGCGGTTTTGACTTGGGTCAATGATGGGTAGCATAATTGGGCTTAAGTTTGGGTGTAATGGGTTAAGGAATTGTGTCATTTGAAATTGGGCCCAATTTGGGCCAGTTGCTTGTATTTGGACATTATGTCTGGGCCCAATTGGGTCAAAAGTTGTAATTGGACTTTTTAATTAATTTTAATTTTAAATTCAAATTAAATTTAAACTCAAAAGAAAAGTTTAAACTTAAACTAAATTAAAATTCAATCATGAATTAAAATTTAAAAAATTCAAAGTTAAAATTGGATTTAAATGTTGGGCCCGGTCAAAATTGGGCTTCAACAATGCCGAAGCAATCACACTTACTGAAGGGTGCGTTGTCATGACAATTAAATTGCTCCAAGAATTTAAGGATCCCAAGAGCTTCTCAATACCCTATTCCATTGGTGATCGGTATATTAGAAAGACATTATGTGATTTTAATGAAAGCATAATTTTGATGCGTATATCCGTAATTAAGAAGTTACAAATTTGGAAAAAACACAAGAAAGAGTGAAAATTTTTCAGGACTATGTGGAGAATAAAAGAGTACGAAGCACTTGAAGAAGAAGAAACACATATTGTGTCTACACCAATTGAGGAATAAGTAAACACTATTGTCGGCGTATTAGGATTCCATTGTCAACACAATTTTGTACAGTTGTACTACACCAATTGGCTTAATGCTGAAAACGGACGAAGTTCATGTGGAGGTAGAAAAAGATGAAAAATAGATGTCGAGGCAAATTTAGCTGAGAAATTTGTCCCTGCACCTAAAGTTGTGGGTGCAATAACTGAAGGCTTGGCGCAAGATGGAGCGAGTTAGGCGGAAGCTGTTGATGAAAACCTTTGGGCGATAGTGGTCTATACTGGATCAACGAATAAAACAGTTGATGATGCCAGAGCAGAGATAGAAACTGAGGAGCAGTCCACAGATCATGTGAAGCTCAAACAAAAGTAAAAGAAGAAAGAAGAGAATGACCTGATGTCGCGACAAATTCGGCTGAGGAATTTGTCACCGCACCTGAACTTGTGGATGCATCATCTGATGATTTGGCGCGACTTGAAGTGAGTCAGGCGGAGGTTGTGATGTCTGCTGTTGAGGAGCAATCCACAAGTCCGGCCAAGCCAAAGGAACGAAGGAGGAAGTACACCAAAGACAAGAAGTAACGCAAGGAGGAACGGAAGGGCAAGAAGAAGAAGACCAATGCAGCCATATCTTCTGCTACAGCACACTGAGTTAGTTTTTATTTTTTAGCACTTAGTTTAGTTTTCATGCATATCATGTAGTTGTAGTATAATTGTCCCTGCATTGTTAATGTCATTGCATTTTTATTGTCGTTGCATCTACATTGTCATGGCATTTCCATATATATATTTATTAATGTCAGTGCATTGGGGACAATGCACACTTTAAGTTTGGAGGGAATTTGTGTGAAATGGAAATGGAAATGCAATTGCACCCACATTCATTTTTGAAAATTTACTTGTTTCTTTAGTTTAATGAAAAGTATGCAAAGTTTAAACAAAAATGTGACCACAATTTTTATTTTATCCGTAATTCTTGAATTCTTTGGGATGCTGATATATGAATTGGGTGAATTTGAATGAATTTTGAACCTTCTATTTTTGGATGAATGGTTGGAAATGCATCAGTAATGAATGGATAGTATCAATCTTTGAGATTTGAACTAACTTGCCAATTGCAGTGACATTGTATTAATAAAAGACACTCCAATGTGAGTGCAGTGTGACTTTTCAAGGGAGAACACTCAGCTGCAGATTTTAGAAAAATCATCTAGCCAAAGGCTGTCACTGCAAGAATGTGTGTCAACACAATTACATACCTCTTGGGGGTTTGTTACACCCCATTGTTACTACCCAGGAACAAAGGTAGAGTAATGTAATGACATCTCTCAATCACTTACGGAAAGAAATCACAAAGAGAAAAGAAGAGAATTATATTGCAATAAATGTTGTATTGGTTAAGGAAGGGTTAAGATTCAAAGCATGTTACTAACATCAGTGAATTGCAGCTTTAATCATTCATACCTATAAATTGTCGGCGTATTATTCTATCATGTAAATACAATTTGTGCATTAGGATTTCAAAAAATTCAAGTTGTGAGAATAATGATTGCAGTGTCATATTTGATTGTGATTTTGCTAATTTTTGTTTACTTGAGGACAAGTAAAAACTCAAGTTTGAGGGTATGATAGCATTACAAATGACATATATTTTCTCCCTAAATTGATGTTTTAATTGTCTCTTTTGTATCTTATTTACCATGCATTATAAGCATTTCATACTTAGTTTTTATATTTTCTAACTCATTGTTGTTTGGTTTAAATTCTTGTTATTTTCTCTTTTTGTGCACTAATGTCGCCACATGCAGCATATATATTGCGTCTAAAAATTGTCAGCGCAAGGACTCATCTCAGTAGATCAAAGCTAAAAAGAATTCAGAATGCAGCCACAAATTCAGCTTGAAATTGCGACCATACATTTTACAGTGAACACATATTATATTCCTATAACATGCATTTTCCCAACAAAACTTATCTCACCCTTAATGAACGCAGCTCAACAGAGTTACTACATATATCTTCCGATACATGTTCATTACATTGAATTATGCTCCAGTAAATCCTTCCTGTGTTCAGTTGAGATTATGCACATGCAAAACAAGAGCTTATTCCTAAGATTGTTAGGACATAGAATTAACAACAACTAAGTCACAAATCAATGAAGAGATTTAATAGAAAGATGTCAGTAATTCATTCATAAAAATAAGAAAAAGTTCAAAAATATTCATCCCTTAACTCGTCAGAGTAAGGGTGCAAATTATTCTTTAGACAAATTAAAAGACAGATTCAAAGATTAAGAGTACTCCTTGTTAAGACCCAAAAAGAACATTAGGCCCGCATTCCCGATTCTGCTTTCACTTCGCTAAAGCAACGTCTCTTTGCTTCGATGGTTTTGCTACAGCATTGTCGAGCTCCGCTCCCAACGACAGCTGACAATTATGCCTCTGCACCTCGGATCTACCGTGTGACTCTCTCGATTTCCCTCCTTCCAAAATCTAATGCATCAGCACTCTAGCCTTACTTGAATAAATTCTTAGATATCTTTTCCTTCATCAGAATGTTATTTATATAGGAGCTTGGCCACACAATACACATTGTCAGATCCAATTTTCTAGGGGTTCTAGAGCCCTCCTAAAGCTTTCTAGTGTAGACCACAATAGATCTGGCTTGATTCAGTAGAATCTTGCGTGCCTGGTACTGCCAGAGCGTTTAGCAGCTGCAAAGTTTTGATACTTCCACTCCCCAATAGTGCTTCGTTATTGGGTCTCGTACTCTCATCTTCCTTCACCTTTTCCTGCATCAAGAAATATTTACCAACAAACGTAGTTTGCTACAACAAAAAGGGTAAAAACGTATGGATTTTACCAATTAAGTGCACAGCAGCTCCAACGATAAAAACACTACAAATGTTATAACAAATTTACTTAAGATAAAACAAAATGTTCTGGAAAAAGTACGCAATATAACTCTTTTTCAAGAGTTATCACAAGCACATTAAACATAAGGAAAAATTATGAAAAAAATTAATTAAAGAGTGTGAACAATGAGGCTTGAACCTAGGACCACTAGGATAACTAAGTAGTTACAAAACTACTAGACCATTAATTCCCTTGTTCTCATTCTTGTGCACAAAATAATAACAATATATAGGATGTGACAGTACTTACAATCCTATGGCATGCCAACTATATCGAACGGTCTCAAAAGGTCACAAGGCCAAAATATTCACATTATAATCACACTTTTACTTACAAATTTTCCATACATATTCACTGCATATTCACACCATTAGCACAATATCATCACTATTATATGGCATGAATAATATGCCCACATTTACACTTTCACAATAGTCATCACAATATATCTCATATAACATCACATCTTAGTCCTCATTATCACATATTAAGCATAGTTATGAAAACACTTACACTCGAAATTTAGAGTAGGGGTTTAGGCTACTTCTAAATTCCCAATTAATGCAATGAATCGTGTCTACATGCAACGACTCTAAACACTCACCAAATATGCTTTCTCCAAAAAGCCGAAAACTTAAACAGGCTTTTTTTTGCCCTTGTCTTTACTTGTAGAAGGTCCTATCGACACTGATGCTTCAACAAAGTAAATCACACAACAACCCAATCAACATTCAGCCAAAGACTCACATCAAACAATCTAAAAACACAAGCCTAAGCTACGTTTTATTTTAATTGAAACCTTTGACATAGAAAACTTAAAATTTGAATATATCGGTCTATAATTAATCTTTTTGCATGAAACAAAATCCATTCATCTAGTTATTCATCTACAACTTATTCCCAACCTTTAAAATACACGTTTCAAGGTATCGAAATTTTTCGACGTACATTGGCCATTAAGATGAGAATTCATTAAAACTTGAGAAATCCTTAATGAAACTTCAAAGTAAATTTAGAAACCTTCTAATCATGTTAAAATAAGTTTAAAACACTTTGAAACCATGTTTTTACTCAAAATCCCGAAATCCACCATTAACGACCCAATTTTCGGCTTTTATTTAAAACATACGATTTAATGGCTAAAATTTTTGTTTAAAAGGAAAAAAATATCATTTAAACTAATTAGGAATTGAATTGTTACATTAGTTGACGAAAAATTGAGCATCTGATCGAAAACTTGAAAAACTCACAAGCTTGACAATGGAGGAATTTATGGTGTTTTTGAGTGTTTTTCTTAGATTCTATGGAGTTTTATGGCTTAGTTGATGGTAGAAATCAAGAGAAATTAGGATTTGAAAATAAAAATTGAATGAGAAAGATAGGAGAGAAAAGGGATGACAAGAACAAACAATAGGGAAGCTTTTAGGTGAAAAAGAACTATAAATGAGGTTTTTAGGTTGAATTTCAAAATTTGGTCTAATTTCTCTTAAAAACTCTAAATTTTTACTATTTTACAAATCAATATTATTTCCAAAAGTAAAGGTATTTACAACTCATTTTCAAAAATTGATTTAATTTTTTAAATGTCATAGTCAAAAACATTAATGATTTACAATGCCACGAAATTCCGAGCATGTATGGGCTAAAATTCTTAAAATACCCTCGAAACTTCTATGCCTAATTTTGGGGTGTGACATGTGCAAAAATTCGAACTCACCATGCAAGATCAAGATGATCAAGTAACGTTTAACATTCTTAAAGCTATGAAATTTCCCAATCCGACGGAAGAGAGTTCAGTTATGGAGGAGTTAGAAACCTTAGTTTCTATGGAATGGGAAAGCAATTTTGTAACATCCGCGTGCTTGAATTGGATTTGGAACAGTGATAGAGTACAATTGAGAATTAGAATATATGGTTGAATTTAGAAAGGTTTGGAGAAATCAAGGATTAAATAGTAAAGGAGAGAAAATATGGAGGACTAAATAGCAAATTATCCAAATTGAATTTTGAGTCATCATGGGAATTAGATTGATTGAGGAAGGGCAAAAGAGTAATTTGGTGGAAGATATTTTTGGAGGCAAAGTTTTGGGCCAAAGTGTAAAGTTAGAAGGTCTAAGGACTAAAAGTGCAATTTTACCATTTTATTAAGTGAGATATTTTAAGTGACATTTCTAGAGAATTTGAGAAACGTTAAAAATCAATTATAAGTCAAAAATATCAGCTCTTTTCATGTTCAACCGTTCATGCCATTCCCTCTTCCATCCAACTTTTGATTTTATTCCAAATAGGTCCTTCCATCATTTTTAAGCCCTCCAAGCTCCAAAATCTCCTATTTTCTTTGAAATTTCTGAAAGAAAAGTATAGAAAGGGGTTAGTATACACCTCAAACTCCTTATAGAATTTATTTTGAGGTGTTAGAGAGCATAGGGACTAAATTGAGAAATTTTGAATTCAAGGGTTAAGGTAAGAAATGGTTAAATTCTCATGACATACATGTATTTTACTGTTATTTAGCATGAAAACTATTGAGTTATAGCTTATAGCTTATATGTGTTTAAGTGAAATTGAAGAGAAAGAGAAGAGAGGCAAGGATCAAATTGAAGACAAAGGAAAAGAATAGAGCAAGGGGTAAAAGAGAAGAAATTCAGCCTTTTGTTGTAAGTACTACAAGAATTTTAGTTTATGGTCTATTCTTCATAATATATCTGAATGGTTAGCATGGAAATTGTTGTTTAATTATGTGTTATAAAGATGATTAAGTGATATTAGTGTAATAAAACACGAGAAAGAAAATGTTTTCATTAAAACAGAGTGGACAGAATCACAGGTTCAACTTCTAAAATTCACTAAAAATAGTATTTATTGAGTTAAGGGTCTAATTATATATTTAATTAAAGCTTATTGAGTGTAGTTTCATATGGAAGAAACAGTAAATTAAATGGATCTGTATAGTCTGAGTTACAACTGATTTTGTGTAACAAGGTCAGAGTAGATACGAGTTCCCTTATTCTGACTTTGAAAAATTGTAGAAAAATGTAGAAAAATCATTAGAGTCTGAAATTTATATGGTTGAATCCTTAATGAATCTATTTTCAAAATAAACAGACTAGAACATTATTGGATCTCTGTAGTAAAAGATAGATAATTTTTAGTGAAGAATGGTCGAAACTATCAGGCAGCAAAGAAGGGGTAAATTGAAAGAATCTACTGTACAAATTGGCTAAATTAAAAATTCTGGAAATTTTATGTTAGAAAAATGATTGAGTCTAATTTCAGAAACATTAAGCGGATTATAATTTCGAATTTTGTAGCTCAAGATATAAATAATTTAGTGACAGTGATGCAAGTGAACAGCTTTGAAATATAACGGTGATGTGTGAAATAATGAGAAATGATTAATATGAATTGTTATGCCCATGTAGACAAGTTAGAACCATTGAGATAGTAGTGGCATGCCATTAAGGAACGCTAGCGCGCTTACCGTTCAGCACTGTGTGTGCTTACTGTTTCGCACTTTGTGTGCTTACTGTTTCGCACTTTGTGTGCCTACTGTTTCGCACTTCGTGTGCCTACTAATTTGCGCTATGTGCGCCCACTGATTGCACTGTGTGTGCTTACTGTTTCCCCAGCACTTGTGTGCTTACTGTTAAGTACTTCGGTACTTTCTGTTCCGTTTATCTGATGGGTTCTATAAAAGTCTACTATGGGCCAAGTGGACAAATAAGATAAGTGAGCTATGGTTAAGAAAGCTATGATGGCTAGATTGTGAAAAGTGAAAGAATGTGCAAATTATGACATTGAGGTAAGTGAAATGATGAATACATGAAAGATAAGTACCATACGTGTATGTGTAATTAAATGCTGATAATTAAGTGAACTAATGTGGCTGAAAGGACTAAGTTGTGAAAAAGGGATGAAAATGTAATATCTACCATTGAGGTAAGTTGGTATATGAGAATGAATGTGTGTTATGGTGGCATTAAGGTAAGTTAAATGTTATATGCAAGAAAGGTTAGAAATTTTATACGCATGAGTATTGAAATGTTTGATAAAATTAAGTAATAAATAAATAGTCATCTATTATTCTTGTAGTGCTTACTAAGCCTTCACCAGCTTAACGCGTTTATTTTAACGCGTAGGTACAAAGTAACAAAGAGAAAAGTCGAGTTCAGGGACCTCTCATCACATCACATCATCTTTTGGTGGACTCCAAATATAGGTATTTTTTTTAAGAAAATGGCATGTACAATAGTATCTGTGTGAATCCCTAATGAGTGGGAAAAATGTTATCTCGAATGTTATGAATTATGAAAATGAAATGATTAATATATGATATTTCGATTTGAATGGTCTTAAAAGACATCGGTTTTTAAAGAAAATTTTTTGTTACTCAACTTTCTGTGTCGTACTGTAATGTAATGCTCTTATATTGGGTTTATACGTATAAACCAGGTATAGGGGTGTTACATTTGGTGGTATCAGAGCGAAGGTTTTTTGATGTTTGGGGCCGAGAATGAGTCCACTTGTTCATACCATTTTATATGTTGATGTGATGAGAGGATATTTAGTTATTTAATTGTTAAAATAGTGAATATTGTAGAAAAAAGAATGTTGAATAGGGCTCGTGAAGAGTCTAAAGATGAAGTTGACAGTAAGGCCTCAAATACTGTTAGAGAAGAGGAAGATGCTCCTGATGTAATTACCGGTAAATTTCTTTATTTGACTCTCTTGTAGTTACATTAATTGATCATGGTTCTACACATTCATATATATGAAACTCATTAGTGAAAGAGAGAGTTAATAATAGAACCTACTGAACATGAAGTGATTGTTACTAATCCTTTCGGGCAAAGTGAGAGAGAGTTAATAAAGTGTGTACGAGGTGTCCTTTAAAGATTCAAGATTGTGAAATTTCAGCAGATCTCATGGCTCTTACATTTCATGAGTTTGATGTGATACGGGGAATGGATTGGTTATTTGAATATAGGGCCGTAGTTGATTGTAGAAGAAAAAGAATTTCTTTGAGAACTGCAGATAAAATGAGATGATTATAATTGGTGAGAAATTCAGTACTTTATCGAATGTGATTTCTGCGATTAAAGTTTCCAAGATGATTAAGAAAGGGCATGATGCTTTTCTAGCTTATGTTTTAGATACTCGGGTAAAAGATAATGAGATTGAAAAGATACCGGTGGTACGAGAATTTTCTGATGTGTTTTCTAAAGAGTTGTCGGGTTTACTTCCTGAAAGAGAAGTTGAATTTGGAATTGATTAGTTCCAAGGGTTGCACTAATTTCGATAGCACCATATAGAATGGTACCAGCAGAGTTAAAAGAATTGAAGACTCAGTTGCAAGAATTGTTGGATAAAGGATTCATACGTCCAAGTGTATCACCATGAGGAGCTCTAGTATTATTTGTAAAGAAGAAAGATGGGTCTTTAAGGTTGTGTATAGATTACCATCAGCTAAATAAAGTGATGATAAAGAATAAATATCCACTGCCTAGGATTGATGATTTATTTGATCAGTTGAAGGGAGCTACTATGTTTTCTAAAATTGATCTGAGATCGGGATATTATCAATTGAGGGTAAAAGAGTCGGATGTATCAAAGACTGCTTTTAGGACTCGATATGGACATTATGAGTTCTTGGTTATGCCATTTGGGTTAACTAATGCTTTAGCTGCTTTCATGGATCTCATGAATAGAATTTTTCAGCCATAATTGGACCAATTCGTTGTGGTATTTATTGATGATATTCTGGTATATTCGAAAGGAGAAGAACATGAGAAGCATCTTTGAATTGTATTACAGACTTTGAGAGAAAAGAAATTATTTGCCAAATTGAGTAAATGTGAATTTTAGTTGAAATAGGTTACTTTTCTGGGTTACATTTTGTCTGAAGCTGGAATTCGAGTAGATCCGAAGAAGATTGAAGCAATACTGGAGTGGAAATTGCCGAAGAATGTGTCAGAGGTAAGGAGTTTCCTCGAGTTAGCTGGTTATTACAGAAGATTTGTTCAGAGATTTTATATGATTGCATTACCTTTAACAAGAGGCAATTGCAAAAAGATGTGAAGTTTGAGTGGAATGAAAAGTGCCAATAAAGTTTTGATAGATTAAAGGCAGCATTGACTGAAGCTCCTGTGTTGATTCAGCCAGAGTCTGTTAAAGAATTTGTGATTTATAGTGATGCATCCTATAATGGCTTAGGGTGTGTATTAATGCAAGATGGAAAGGTAGTTGCATATACATCGAGAAAATTGAAGTCACATGAGAAGAACTATCCAACTCATGATCTTGAATTGGTTGCAGTGGTGTTTGCATTAAAGATTTGGAGACATTATCTATATGGAGAAAGATGTTGCGTTTACACGGATCACAAGAGTTTGAAGTATCTATTAACTTAGAAAGAGCTGAATTTGAGACAGAGAAGGTGGATTGAGTTAATTAAAGATTAAGATTGTATTATTAATTATTATCCTGGGAAAGCAAATGTTGTAGCTGATGCCTTGAGTAGAAAGTCGATAGCAGCATTAAAGGCGATGAATGTGCATTTGGAGATGTAACAAAATGATGAATTATCAATTGAATTAAGAGTGAAACTGACTTTATTTCAAGAAGTGAAAGATGCACAGAAAGAGGATGGAGAGATGATGAAGATAAAGAAACAACTTGAAGAAGAAAAAGGTAATGAATTTGAAATTTATAGTGAAGGAAGTTTAAGATTTCATAATCGGTTATATATGTCTAATTAAGAAGATTTGAAACGAAGAATTTTAGATAAAACTCATCATAGTTCGTTTGCTGTACATCCGGGAAGTAACAAGATGTATCATGACTTAAAGCCATTTTATTGGTGGAAAGGGATGAAACGGAATATAGTTGAGTATGTTTCCAAGTGCTTGATATGTCAGAAGGTAAAAGCAGAGCATCAAGTGCCATCGGTGTTGCTTCAATCCATTACTATACCAGAGTGGAAATGGGAAAGAATTACAATGGATTTTGTCACGGGATTGCTACTTTCAACGAAGAAGAAAGATGCTATATGGGTGATCGTTGATCGATTAACTAAGTCTGCTCATTTCTTACTGGTAAGAATTGATTTCTCAATGAAAAAGTATGCTCAATTGTACATAAATGAGATAGTTAAATTACATGGTGTGCTTGTATCTATTATTTCTGATCGAGATCCAAGATTTACATCAAAGTTTTGGGAAAAATTACATGAAGCTTTTGGTACTCGATTGAATTTTAGTACAGCATATCATCCTCAGACAGATGGATGGTCAGAAAGGGTGATTCAAATTCTGGAAGACATGATGAGAAGCTGTATTATTGAGTTTGAAGGCAATTGGGAAAGGTATTTGTCGTTGATTGAGTTTACTTATAAAACAACTATCAGTCAAGCATTCAAATGTCGCCTTATGAAGCATTATATGGAAGAAAATGTAGAACTCCTGTATGCTGGACTAAGTTAAGTGAACATAAGCTCGTAGGTCCTGATCTGATTCGAGAAACTGAAGAAAAAGTGAAGTTGATCCGAGAACGATTAAAGGCTGCTTCAGATAGATAAAAGTCCTATGATGATCTGAAAAGAAAAGATATTGAATTCAATGTGGGTGAAAAGGTTTTCTTGAAAGTGTCTCCATGGAAGAAAGTTCTTCGATTTGGCAAGAAAGGGAAATTGAGCCCAAGATTTATCGGGTCATATGAGATTTTGGAAAGAATTGGTCCAGTTGCTTATCGATTGGCTTTTCCTCCAAAGTTAGATGAAATTCATAATGTTTTTCATATGTCTATGCTACGGAGGTACTGGTCTGATTCATTCCATGTGATTACTCCGAATAATATTAAAATACAACCGGATTTGACTTATGAAGAAGAGCCAATAAAGATACTAGCTTGAGAAGTGAAAGAATTGAGAAATAAAAGAGTTCCTCTAGTAAAAATGCTGTGGAGACATCATAGTTCAGAAGAAGCTACTTGGGAAAGAGAGGAAAACGATGAAACAACAGTATCCACAATTGTTCAGTACAGGTAAATTTCGAGGACGAAATTTATTTTAAGGGGGAGAGAATTGTAACATCCGCGTGCTTGAATTGGATTTGGAACAGTGATAGAGTACAATTGAGAATTAGAATATATGGTTGAATTTAGAAAGGTTTGGAGAAATCAAGGATTAAATAGTAAAGGAGAGAAAATATGGAGGACTAAATAGCAAATTATCCAAATTGAATTTTGAGTCATCATGGGAATTAGATTGATTGAGGAAGGGCAAAAGAGTAATTTGGTGGAAGATATTTTTGGAGGCAAAGTTTTGGGCCAAAGTGTAAAGTTGGAAGGTCTAAGGACTAAAAGTGCAATTTTACCATTTTTAATAAGTGAGATATTTTAAGTGACATTTCTAGAGAATTTGAGAAAGGTTAAAAATCAATTATAAGTCAAAAATATCAGCTCTTTTCATGTTCAACCGTTCATGCCATTCCCTCTTCCATCCAACTTTTGATTTTATTCCAAATAGGTCCTTCCATCATTTTTAAAGCCCTCCAAGCTCCAAAATCTCCTATTTTCTTTGAAATTTCTGAAAGAAAAGTATAGAAAGGGGTTAGTATACACCTCAAACTCCTTATAGAATTTATTTTGAGGTGTTAGAGAGCATAGGGACTAAATTGAGAAATTTTGAATTCAAGAGTTAAGGTAAGAAATGGTTAAATTCTCATGACATACATGTATTTTACTGTT
The DNA here is from genome assembly GCA_005610355.1 of Gossypioides kirkii. Classification (NCBI taxonomy): domain Eukaryota; kingdom Viridiplantae; phylum Streptophyta; class Magnoliopsida; order Malvales; family Malvaceae; genus Gossypioides; species Gossypioides kirkii. Next base: position 37,274,576 of record CP032247.1, on the reverse strand, counting down.
ATTTAGCATGAAAACTATTGAGTTATAGCTTATAGCTTATATGTGTTTATGTGAAATTGAAGAGAAAGAGAAGAGAGGCAAGGATCAAATTGAAGACAAAGGAAAAGAATAGAGCAAGGGGTAAAAGAGAAGAAATTCAGCCTTTTGTTGTAAGTACTACAAGAATTTTAGTTTATGGTCTATTCTTCATAATATATCTGAATGGTTAGCATGGAAATTGTTGTTTAATTATGTGTTATAAAGATGATTAAGTGAGATTAGTGTAATAAAACACGAGAAAGAAAATATTTTCATTAAAACAGAGTGGACAGAATCACAGGTTCAACTTCTAAAATTCACTAAAAATAGTATATATTGAGTTAAGGGTCTAATTATATATTTAATTAAATCTTATTGAGTTTAGTTTCATATGGAAGAAACAGTGAATTAAATGGATCTGTATACTCTGAGTTACAACTGATTTTGTGTAACAAGGTCAGAGTAGATACGAGTTCCCCTGTTCTGACTTTGAAAAATTGTAGAAAAATGTAGAAAAATCATTAGAGTCTGAAATTTATATGGTTGAATCCTTAATGAATATATTTTCAAAATAAACAGACTAGAACATTATTGGATCTCTTTAGTAAAATATAGATAATTTTTAGTGAAGAATGGTCGAAACTGTCAGGCAGCAAAGAAGGGGTAAATTGAAAGAATTTACTGTACAAATTGGCTAAAGTAAAAATTCTGGAAATTTTATGTTAGAAAAATGATTGAGTCTAATTTCAGAAACATTAAGCGGATTATAATTTCGAATTCTGTAGCTCAAGATATAAATAATTTAGTGACAGTGATGCAAGTGAACAGCTTTGAAATATAACGGTGATGTGTGAAATAATGAGAAATGATTAATATGAATTGTTATGCCCATGTAGACAAGTTAGAACCATTGAGATAGTAGTGGCATGCCATTAAGGAACGCTAGCGCGCTTACCGTTCAGCACTGTGTGTGCTTACTGTTTCGCACTTTGTGTGCTTACTGTTTCGCACTTTGTGTGCCTACTGTTTCGCACTTCGTGTGCCTACTAATTTGCGCTATGTGCGCCCACTGATTGCACTGTGTGTGCTTACTGTTTCCCCAGCACTTGTGTGCTTACTGTTAAGTACTTCGGTACTTTCTGTTCCGTTTATCTGATGGGTTCTATAAAAGTCTACTATGGGCCAAGTGGACAAATAAGATAAGTGAGCTATGGTTAAGAAAGCTATGATGGCTAGATTGTGAAAAGTGAAAGAATGTGCAAATTATGACATTGAGGTAAGTGAAATGATGAATACATGAAAGATAAGTACCATACGTGTATGTGTAATTAAATGCTGATAATTAAGTGAACTAATGTGGCTGAAAGGACTAAGTTGTGAAAAAGGGATGAAAATGTAATATCTACCATTGAGGTAAGTTGGTATATGAGAATGAATGTGTGTTATGGTGGCATTAAGGTAAGTTAAATGTTATATGCAAGAAAGGTTAGAAATTTTATACGCATGAGTATTGAAATGTTTGATAAAATTAAGTAATAAATAAATAGTCATCTATTATTCTTGTAGTGCTTACTAAGCCTTCACCGGCTTAACGCGTTTATTTTAATGCGTAGGTACAAAGTAACAAAGAGAAAAGTCGAGTTCAGGGACCTCTCATCACATCACATCATCTTTTGGTGGACTCCAAATATAGGTATTTTTTTTAAGAAAATGGCATGTACAATAGTATCTGTGTGAATCCCTAATGAGTGGGAAAAATGTTATCTCGAATGTTATGAATTATGAAAATGAAATAATTAATATATGATATTTCGATTTGAATGGTCTTAAAAGACATCGGTTTTTAAAGAAAATTTTTTGTTACTCAACTTTCTGTGTCGTACTGTAATGTAATGCTCTTATATTGGGTTTATACGTATAAACCAGGTATAGGGGTGTTACAAATTTGAAGAAGACCCATTGGAGAATACTTTAGGGTTTGGCCCATTGAAAGATGAAAAAGGTAATGAAAACATGGCGTTGATGGAAGCCAATCCAAGGAACTATGTTCGATCAGCACGGTTTGAACCATTAAAGTTGGAAACTCGTGAATATACACAACCCAAGTTGTCAACTAATGAACCACCTAAACTTGAACTAAAGGTACTTCCTTCCCATTTGAAATACGTTTGTTTAGGTAATTATTCTACTTTTCTTGTGATTATTTCAGGAAAATTGACAGAACACCAAGAGGAGCAACTCATTGGCATTTTAAAGAAATTTAAAAAGGCAATCGATTGGACCATAACTGATATTTGAGGAATAAGCCCTTCCTTTTATATGCACAAGATTATCCTAGAGGAAGGTGAGCAATCTAGAATCGATGGGCAAAGGAGACTCAATCCTATCATGAAAGAGGTAGTGTGAAAGGAAGTGATAAAATGGTTAGATGCTGGAATTATCTATCCTATCTCAAATAGATCATGGGTAAGTCCGGTACAATGTGTACCAAAGAAAGGTGGAATCACGATTGTCAAGAATGAACGTAATGAGTTAATTACAACGATAACTGTCACAGGCTGGAGAATCTATATAGACTATAGAAAATTGAGCAAAGCTACTCGGAAGGACCATTTTCCATTGTCTTTTATGGATCACATGTTAAATCGACTAGCAGGTAACGAATTTTACTGTTTCTTAGATGGATATTCGGGATATAACCAAATAGTTGTAGCCTCGGAAGACCACCACAAAACGACTTTTACTTGCTCTTACGGTACGTTTGCTTTTAGGTGAATGTCTTTATGTTTATGTAATGCACATACAACATTTCAACAATGCATGATGGCAATATTTACTTATATGGTTGAAAATTTTGTTGAGGTTTTCATGGATGATTTTTTTTGTTTTTGGTAATACTTATGATGTTTGTTTGAGCAATTTGGCTAAGGTACTTAAGAGATGCGAGGAGACAAATCTTGTCCTTAATTGGGAGAAGTGTCATTTTATGGTTAATGAGGGGGATTGTCTTAGGGCATAAAATTTCCAAAAGAGGGATTGAAGTTGACAAAGCAAAGGTGGATATAATTGAGAAATTACCACCTCCAGTTAGTGTGAAAGGAGTTAGAAGTTTCTTAGGCCATGTCGGTTTGTACCGAAGGTTTTTCTAAGATTTTTCGAAAATTTCTAGGTCTTTTTGTTCATTATTAGAGAAAGATGCACTCTTTGAGTTTAACAAAGCATGCTTGAAAGCTTTTGAGGAATTAAAAAGTCTGTTGATCTCAGCCCCAATAATCGTTACACAAATTGGAACTCTCCTTTTGAGTTAATGTGTTATGCAAGCGATTTTGCTATTGGAGTTGTTTTGGGTCAAAGAAGAAACAAAGTGTTTCAACTTATCTACTATGCAAGCAGAACTTTGACAGAAGCCCAATTCAATTACAAGGTAATTGAAAAAGAACTCTTTGTAATAGTTTTTGCTTTTGACGAGTTCCGGTCATATCTTATAGATATCAAAGTTACAATATTTGGCATTGATTATTTTACTAAATTGATGAAAATAGTTTCTCCAAAGTCTCATCAATATAGTGTCAATTTAGGTAAATAATTAATAATAAAAACTATTTTCATCAAATTAAAAGTTTCTCTAAACTAAAATTTTTAAAGTTTCACTTATTTTATATTTATCTATTGCATTTATGTTAATAAATTTTTAATGTGTATATTTATATTAATTCTAATTTATAATTACAAATGTGAACAAAATCGTTTTAATCTATAAACAAACAAATCAAAACCTCAATTAACAATTCATCAAAAAATTACAATTAACGACATCATAGTGTATCATAAAATACTTAAAATAGTTTTTTTTAATAGTTATAGTTATTAAATTTTACAATAACTTGTGAGAAATAATTATTAGCATAAGCTGCATGGTTTTGAATAAAAATGATAGAATAATATTTGATGCACCGTCAATGTATAAATTTTATGTATTATTGATAAATAATAATATGATACATCATCATTAAATTAAATAAAAAATATGAAGGGCTTGTAAACAAATTATAATAGTTTTATTTAAATATAATTAAATATTAGTAACTATTATAAATAAATATTAATAATTCTCATATTTAGATCTTGAATTTGAGGGTTTAGAATCGATTTAAGTTCTAGCATTTGTTTATAATTAATTGTTATTTAATTATGTTTAAATAAAGTTATTAGTATTATAAGCTTTCTACTATTTTTTTTTGTTTTATTTAATGATGAAATGTTATGTTATTATTCATCAATAATACATGAAACTTATGCACCCACAATGCATCAAATATTCTGAAATTACCACCACAATTACAATTTAATCTTGATGTCAACTAAAATGAAGTTAAGTTTTGTTTAAAATGAGAATTTAAACTATCAAAACATATTGCTCAATCGTTGAAACAATTAAACATGGTTTAATGATAAATTTGGCTACTAAGTTTACATGTTTTGTCAAAATAAACTTAAATGTATTTTTGAACCTTTTTTTATTATCAACCTTTGTTCTTTTTTTCACACTGTATTTTCTAACAGATTTAATCAATAAATTCAACGTTTCAATCTTTCTTTTCTTTCAAATGGTTTCAATCTTTCATAAGTTTGTGTACTGAAAAGTTTTTCTATCGAGTTAATTTTTTTTAGATAATTACGTTTATTTTCTTTAAATTAAGAGTTATTTTTTCAATTTAATGTATTATTTATTTTTATTATTATTTTCATATGTAATTATCTTATTGGGTTATTTAAGTAATAAATTACATCTAAAAATATTCCACATATAAAATTTCATTTCATCCCGTTAACTTTTTTAACTGTACTTTTATTAAATCTGTTAGAAAAAAGCATATTGAAAAAAAGATAAAGGTTGATAACCAAAAAAGAGCTCAAAATTACAATTAGGACAATTTTGACAAAATATGCAAACGTTAGTGACCAACTTTGTCATTAAGCCAAAGTTAAATTTTGTTTAAAATAAGAATTTAAACTATCAAAACATATTGCAGAATCATTGAAACAATTAAACATTGAAGAATATTTGCAATATCATTATAAATGGCTTAATATAACATTTGGTACCTAAACTTGACACTTTTTCTTAATTTGGTACTTAAACTTTTTGGGATCCAATTTGATACTTGAACTTGAATTTTTTTTCTAATTTGGTACCTAATCTTTTTTAATATTAATTCGTTAAGTATAGTTCAATATCTATTTTTAACATGATTTTTTTCTAAAACTGACAATATTTTTGTGGCATAACAAAAAAAATTCAACACCATTATTGTTTTGCGTAATTTTTATAATATTTAATAAATTTAGGTATCAAAATGAATCTTAAAAAAAGCTTGGATACCAAATTAGGAAAACGTGTCAAGTTTAGGCATCAAAATGGATAAAAAAAAGTTTAGGTACTAAATTAGTAAAAAATGTCAAGTTTAGATACCAAATTGAGTCAAAAAAAAAAGCTTAAATACCTAATTAGAAAAAAGTGTCAAATTCAAGTACCAAATGTTATATTAAGCCTTTGATAACAATTCACTAAATTACCACCACAGTTTTCTCTTCGTATGTATGTTTATTTTAACAATTATGTTACATATTAAATGAATATAACAGTGTTATAACTTGTGATCAGAGCTTGAAGCTGCTTTCTCGGTCTTAAGATTTTCCTCCAATCTCGAACCTCGTTCGACTTTCTCGGTCTTTACAATCTCTTCAGCAACATGAACATCATCCTCAATATCTAGGATCACAGCGTGCGGCCCATGGGAACCAGGCACAGTAGCCTCCTTCACTTTCAGCTGTTCATCAACATGAACAGTGTCTGTTTCTTCAACTTTCTTCTTTCTCTTGAGGAAACAAAACATTGTGGCTGCAAGGAGTGCGAGGAAAATGCTACCGCATGAGAAAAACAAAACAATTATAACCACATGGTTCATTGATGAGGCCATCGCAATATCGGAGGATGCTGTGAAGTTTATATCGATTTAACTTCGGCGCGGTAATTGGGAGAATTGAGAGTCCTTTTGTAATGATATTGTGTATTTTCTTTGGCATTTGGGTTCATATGAAGTATCAAGTGACTTGGCTCTCTAAGACTCCACTCACCAATGCTTCCAAAAAGCACTCATCAATGCTTCCAAAAAACACTTTTCACTGTAAAAGTGTTTTTTAATTAAAAGTAGTGCTAAACAAGCAATTTTTGAAAGCAATTTTTGACTTTTCAAAATACTTTTACTCAGATGGAGAAGTTAAAACTTTTAGTTTTTCCATTCCAAAAGCATTTTTGACAGTTCAATTACGTTTTCACCCCTTCAACATAGGGTACTTTCCTTTTTTTGATTAATTGCTTAAAAAATATTTAAAATTTATATTTTATATATTAAAATATTAATAAAAAGTATAATAAATTATTTTTTATATTCTTATTAAAATATCATAATATTAACTAATTTAATTATTATTTAAATTTTTTTATTACTTTATAACACATATCTAAAATGAACATTTTAATTCTTAAAAGTATTTTTTTACTGCTATACTAAACACTTAAATCTTAAACTAAACATTTCAAAAATATTTTTCAAAATTACTTTTTTAAAGCACTTTTTAAAAGTACTTTTCAAAAGTAATATTAAACTAGCCTTAAGTTTAGACAAGATAGGCCAATGGGGTTTGTTTGCATTGTAAAACACTTTTTAAACTTCCCTTGTTTTCCTCTAAAGCTAACACAAAATTCAAAGTCTTAAAAGACAAATGGAGTAAGAAAAGATCATTGGGTCAAAAAAGAAATAAACTATGAAGCACGGACACGGATATGTAATACGGGTATGATACGATACGAAAATAACGATACAATAATTTTTAAAAATGAGGATATGGATACAATAATAATAAATAGTTTAAATATTTATATTTTTTTTATGTTAATTTTTTTTTAAAGAAAGCTGGACCTTTTATTAAAACAAAACAAAATAAAACTCAATTACAACATGTCTATCAAATTGGGCCTAGATACACCTTCAGACCAGCAACAAAAACGAAGAACTCTAAATGCAACCGACACTTCAACCAATTAAAATAAAGAATTAATTATTCTGAAAAGCAATAAAAATAGGTAAGACCCCTCGGTAATCGATATTTTCTTTTCCATTTGCCTTCAACCCATTCATCTCCTATCTCAGTCGCGTTTCTTGATTCTTCCTTTCCCAACCTCGCCACACTGATTCAAAAGAAGAAAATAAAAAGCCTCTCATCCTTGATCTCTAACCACCATTTACTACTATTGAAAGCCTCCCTACACTGACATTGGATGCTGGTATTGATTTTAAGGTATGTCGTTCCGCCGCTGACTCTTCATTTGCTACTATTGAAAGTCAAAATTTCAGCCATCGTTCGTCAACCACCATCTACTTTTTCTGCATCTGTCACGTGTCCGTTTTTAGACACTTGTGTCAGGACTGTGTTCGATCTCACCTTTTTTTTTTACGTATTTTGGTGTGTCCCGTACATATTCGGACGTGCTTGACAAATGTCCCTATCAGACACACATACGACATCGATACGAGGAGGAATGAGCCATGTCCGTGCTTCCTAGGAAATGAAAGTACAAAAGAAAAACCATAATTTGGCCAACAAATTAGTTCAGAACTTTTCAATCAGCTGAAAATATTTCTGAAATCTAAAGGAATGATGATCGCCTGATGAAGAGGGAAATCATGAAATACAGAGGGCTTGGACCCTCCTGTATTGAAACCTCACAACCAGTAGCCATTTAACTAGAAAAGTAACTATTGTTTCTACCTTAAGGACATGTTGCAATTGGTAAGGTAAGAGTTTTGATTAACAGAAAAGATTATATAAAATTGTGATTTTATGTCATCTTTATCCTTTTTTAACAGTAAAATGACAAATTAAATTTTTTTGTTCTGATTTTAGGGAAAAATCATATATGTCATTCTGAAAAAGGATAAAGATGATCTGAAATCATAATGTCATATAATTTTTTCACGCTAATCAAATTCATAGTTACTCTTAATTTCTTTCATTAATATGAAATTATGATTCTACATCATCTCTATTTATTTTCAATAGAAAAATAACAAATCAAATTTTTTTATCTTGATTTTTAACTTTTTTTTAATTGAATTTAAATTTTTGTCAGGAAAAAAAAACTGAAATTTTAGAAAAAAAATCTGATTTTTTATTTTTCTTGGTGATGTACCCTTGAACTCAGCCAGAAGACCAAATCAGCATACGGATCAGATGTTAGCCAGATGACATACAGTTTTGCTCTTCTTATAAACAACACAGAAATTTCCACCAAATAAAGAACGAAAAGATAACTCCTGAAACCTGTCTAACTTTTATTTTTGCCTCAGACTTGCATCAGTTGGTAATAGTTATTAAACGTGCATTACATCCAAAACATTAGATTCTAATCAGTTAGTAATAGTTAATAAACGTGCATTACAGCATGCTACGACAACCATAATCATTCATCGTTCGTCCCAAGAGGGGACTTCACAGCAAATGTTCTTATGCAGCAGTGACGGAGGAGGGGGGAAGCAAGGAGAAGTAAAAGGATTGCAAGTTCTCATTCAGTGAACGGTTAATCCATCCTTGGAGAGCATCATTGATAGGAGAATTTCATTCCATGTATCAGGCACTCCAGGAAGACACCAATGGGTGCAATCAGATACCGACTGCTTATCGCCCCAAGTGCCAACATGAGAATCACTACGGAAAGCTCCCATGGGGGTTACATGTAACACTGTCACAGGAGTTGTCATTTTCTTTACAACATCAATTATAATGTCAGAAATTCGGCTATGGTCTCTCCCTTTAGTTTTCAGCCAAGGGCGTCGAGTCACTTTGCATGAATTTCGGTTTCGACCTCTGCAAGTGAAAAGATCAGTTGGTTAGTTGCACAGAGATCACCACCTAAAGATCTGAGGGAGATGCGACCAAACAAGTTGTTTAATAAAATCTTATTTTTATATTGAATAAATATAATTATTTGTGTATGTTATATTAATTTGTGAAAATTGAATCAAATTAAAGTTACATGTATAAACCTGTACAACATCAAATTTTAAATATGAAATTACACATTAAACCAATGTTCGTATATAATTTTGAGATTAAAACACGTATGCTCATTTATTTTTTTTACATCTCCCTCTTCTTTTGTGCAATGAGTAAATGTTACAAAAGAGGACACGCAATTTCGTACATCTTTTATATATTTACTAATTTTTTTATCAGCGATGCATAGGTTTGTTTCAATTAAAATATATTTTATAATTCAATATTTTATTCGATAAAAATAATGTATTAAATTATTACATATGTATGATATATACAATTTCCTATTAAATAGATTAAAAAGTACTTATGGAATTCATTAATTTGTTATTTATGAAATCCATTTATAATAAATGCTTTAAATATTTTTTTAAAGGTTTTTTTATATTCTTTTATTGTTTAGAAACTTAATCTTTCCCATAAAAGTAAAAAAACTAAATTTCTAATGTACAAGAGTATATAGATTTGAAACATATTTTAACCTTATTTTAAATATATATATATATACTATTACCAAAGTCCAAGCTTTTAGATATTGTAATATATATTTATATATGATATGTGAAATTCCATACTCGTTCAATGTCTTAATTGGAGACATTGTTGTTAGGGTTGTCAATGGGGTAGGTTTCGTGGGATTTCGTCCCACTTCGCACTCAACTGGATAGGAGTAGGTATAGGTTTCACAGGTGGTGAGGCGGAGATGGGGACAAAAATTAGACTCGACGTGAGTGGTGGGTCAGGCGTGGGTATGACCTTGTACCCACTCCATTCCTGTCCGCCCCGCATCATCCCCACTCGCCCCACCTACCCCGCATAATATAATAAGCATATTTAAAATATAAACATTTATAAAAATTTAATTTTGATAATAGTACTCAAATCACATTCACTGTTTTTTTTTTAAAAAAAGAAAGCACTCTATAATTTCTCACCCAATTTGTTTTATATGTATTTAATTGATACTTATAAATATATTATATAAAGTGAGTCGCATGGCGGATATAATGAGAATTAGGTGGATCTGAAAACCTACGTGGGTGGTGAGGCAGAGATAGTTTTAGTCTTGCGGGTTGCGGTGCAAGGATGATTTTGGGTTTTGTACCGGCAATGGATCGTGGGGCGAGGATGGGGATGAAATTTTTTTACGGGGATGGATGCGGAGGGAGCACCCCACAATCGCCCCGCCCAATTCACATCCCCAATTGTTGTAAGTAATGAGTTTAGATCAATTTAATTGCCCTTTTCAATGGTATATTCTCTTATACTTTTTAGAAGGGGGGTTTTATGCTTTGGTTCGATATGAGTACAGTAACAACTTTTAAACACACAAAGTTTTATTTCTTTATGCATCACCCAACTTAGCACCCAAATAATTGTTATCCTTTTCAGCTAAGGTAAGATACTTTCTTTGTAGATGCCTTAGTTTCTAAAGCAAAAAAAGAAAAAAAACCTGATAGAAAGTAGAATGGCTTACATCCAATGCGAAGATTCAAAAGTCCGGAAGAACACCCTAGTTCTGTTTCTGTTGACTGAAGTCTCAACCCAAGATGCCCATGTCTCCAATGCAGTTCTAAAGGCAGATGCTATCCCCATTCCAAGCATTAGTGATCTACCTGCCTGAAAATAGCAACCCCTGTCTGGGAAATTCTGTTAGGAGATTTCTACATCAAAAAGAAACATGCATATAGATTTGTAACTTAGTCCTAAAAGCAACAGTGCGAGCAGCTCGATACTTTGTCACTATATCAGAACAGCAAGGAGAAAATGAGGCATAAATTGCACTATGAGAAGAGATCGTATGAAACTGTGATTTTTCCTATTGGAAAGGGATAGGGATGACGTGGAATCACAGTTTCATACAATCCCTTTTCATTGCGCTATAGGTGTAAATTCAAACAAGCTGAACACTTCATATAGGTTGGTAAACATGGATATAGATGAAAAGATACATATCAACACAAATCACATTATTGCAAATTTACCATGCCTGTGCATTAGCAATCTTTGATGCATTGCCACCTAAAAACAATGACTCAGAGCTTGGAACATAGATTGATGCAAGTAAACGTTCATGAAACTCTGTTGCATCCACCAAAGAACATCAATATGTGCAGCTAAAGATATCTAGATAACTTACATATCAACAAGCTTTGTTGGCGTCCACCAATGACCTGAATTAAATATCAAGAAATCAGAATCAATCCACTCCTTGCTCATATCATCCAGCTTGTCAAGTTTGACTGTTGATTTAACCCTCTTAGGTGCATGCCTTGGTGCTGAACCAGACTGCACTAGGAAAACTGACCGATAAAAGTCAATACGTAAATCGTATGAGCTGAAATACACTCCTAAAAACCTAATTCGTTTAGTGATCTTATTTCCACTAATTTCATAGACATTCCTCTTATCCTGCACACCTTGCATAAGCAAACATATCATAGATTCCCATTGTGTTCTGCTCAATGAATCACCAACAAAAACAATCCGTTTCCCATGAAGCTTTCCAAGAATCTCTTGCACATTAAACCTTGGGATTTCACAGTTTTTAGGCTTCCATCTCCATTTCTGATAACCCCTATCTCTTCTTCCATTAACCACACAATCAAACCCACGCTCAGCAAAAGGACATTGTGAAGCATTATATAAAGGGTAACTTTCATCAGGGACCCATTTGCCAGAAAAAACATTGCATTTGGCAACTAAATCATCAGACTCATGAACTGTATAAGTACGAACCGCTGGCTGATATCTTGGAAAGACATGAAAATGTGTGCATACCATTGCTAAAAGGAACGATAAAAATAAACCAATAACAATAAGTGCACTGATTGATTCAGAAACACAATGCTTACAGTGACTCTTTACAAATCTCTCACTAAAACTCAAAACCCTTTCATGAAATTGTCTCAACTTGCTAAATGAACACTGTTCAACCTCAAAATTACCTAACATCTCAGCTATCTTATCCGAAATGTACACTAATTACCATAAAGAACTAGCCAACTTTTAATCAGATTTCATAAAATGAACGACAAAGTAAAGCTAAGTAACCCAAATTAGCAGCATCAGTATATAAACCATGCAATCGAAATGAAAAAACACTTGAAGTTCAAGATCCCATATTTTTTTCTCAAAAAGATAGATCTTACAGTTGTTTTTTTCCAACGCGACCGGGCATCTGCAAACTCAAGCAGAAGTTGCAAGCAAGGTAGTTGGGAATAATGAAATAAAGATGGAAGGTGAGGGCATTTTGGGGATTCAAATGGTAGTTCTGAACATGATGTAAGAACCGCAAATCTTAAAAGGGCAAACATGGTGATAAAGAACCGAAGCTACTGGCATTAGCTCGCTATCTAACGCGTAAGAATATTTTTAGCAATTTTGTTTATTATTTAAATTTTTTATTGATAATATATTTGTAAACAAAAATAGTTTTTGAAGTTGATGAATTTTTTTAAAGTTTTTTATGAAGATAAAATAGTTTTCCTATGTTAAATATATTTGTTAAACATTTTTTTCCAAATTTTTCAATGTTTGATAATCAAAATAATTTTTAAATTAAAAACAGTGATTCGAAGTTTATAAATAAAAAAGAACAAATATTTCCAATATTATAAATTTTTACTTGCAATACACACTTTCATATACTTCAAAAAAAAATCACTTAAAAAGTAAAATATTTGTAATATTATAAAAATTATATGCATGGCAATTAGAGTGAATTAACACAAAATGTCATTTTTTTAATATTTATTGGATTAGGCTTTTTTTTTAAATATTTGTGGATTAGGTTGATTTTTGAAAACATGCTGAGCTGACACGCTTTCAACGTACTTTGCAAGAAAACGTGTTGAGTTGAATGGTTTTCAACGAACGTTGCAAGAAAAATCTTCCAATTTGACACGTTTTCTTGCTCTATCAGTAAAATGCTTCAAGCTCAGCGCGTTTTCTTCAATGACTACCCCATAACGGTCGAATTCCAACAATTACTTCCCACCCCCCACGATTAAAAAAAGGGTAAATTACACCAACAGTTACTCAATTTTGATTTTTGGATACAAATAGTCACCTGGTTTACATTTCAATCACTCAACTTTGAAAATGTGACAAAACAATCATTTTTTCACGTTTTTCGTCACAGACGTCACAGGACAGTGACATGGCAGTTGACGGCGTCAGTGGAATATGAAAAATGTCCAGCTAGCTGGTTACATTTAACACAACAGTCACTCAACTTTGAAAATGTAACAAAACAGTCACTAACGTTATCGAAAAGTGACAAAATAGTCACCTTGTCAGCACTTAAACTGTTCAAAATATTCAAGTTATAAAAGAAATATATAGCCACTTAAGCTGGTAGCTAGTAAAAAACTTTCTCAATTTTTGCTAAGTATGTACAAAATATTCAAGTTATAAAAGAAATATATATAGATACAAAGTCTAATAAGGTTTTAATTACTTCGTACAGATCATTATGGCCTCAACAAGTTGTCTAGCAGGCTGCAGATGGGTGAGTGAAGGAACTGAAAAAGTGAGATTTTTGCCCTATCGTAAAAGGGCTCGATATCGAAAGGGCTTCACCCCCATTGTCGACCCTTTCACAAGAAGGGCATATGGTGAGGGTGGCTGCCAACAGGTGCATATAATACGATGCTGTTAGTTTCAATGATTTAAGCTCTTGCAGTTCCTTGTGAAGCCTCTTGTTCTCTTCTTTTAGTGTTTCACAACATTTCTTCAATAACTCACAATCCACTTCAGTCTGTTTAAGCTTTGTCCTATATACAATAAGGCAAAAAAGTTTACCAGAAAAAACTATGATAACATCTAATGTATATTAATTATATATGGTAAGTAAAGAAACCTAGCTCTTCTATTTTGGAACCATACTTCCACTTGGTGTGGCCTTAGATTCAGCTATTCGGTTAAAGCTTGCTTTTGTTTCTATTTAACATAAGAAAGGATATTGGTATCAAAGAAGACAATACAAGTCATATATGCAAATAAGTTTTATAATGAGTAAGCAGTGGTTTACAGGGTTTAAAGTGTTGTGCTCTTTGAATCTGTCTTCTAAAACAACGAATTGTTCTTTGGTGAGCCTAAGTTTCTTTTTTGGGCTGCCTTCTTCGCCTTCATCACTAACCCTTGAATAAAGGAAAAAGTGCTAAGAAAATGATAAAAACCTTAGAAGAAGAAAATTTAGAGGTTTGTTACGAAGAGGAAATAAATCCTGAAGAAATATTATATGAACTAATATCAGAAACAGAATCTGATACAGATGAAGATGAAGAAGAAGAATTTATATTTATGATGAATAGTTCTAATAATCAATTAGAAGAAATTCCTACAACTGAACAACAGGACATAAGATTAGGAAATTTAATCGGAGAAGAAAAAGATCTCTCTGATGAAATTGATAGAAAAAATTAATAAAAACCATATTTCTAAAGAAGAAATATATAAGATATCAAAGTTCAAAATATGGACTCAAAGACATATTGAAAAAATTAGTGGCAACACAGTCGCTAAAGATACTAGAGGAGGATTAACAGAAATCCCTTTATTCTCTAAAGAAAAGATTAAGAGGATTAAAAAGAAATATCCTCAAGTTAGATATATACATTTAGGAATAATCATGATCACAATCAGAGCTTTATTTAGAAGAGGTCATGATATAGCTATTATAGCTGTTTTATTAGATAAAAGATTTGAAAATCCAATAAAAGCACTTATTGGAGGAATACAGTCTAATTTACATACAGGAGTAGTAGGATTTAAGGTAAAACCCAATTACTTTATATCCATTACAGACCCCCTAATAGAAGAGTGTTTATGTCTAAGAATTCAGACAAAAAATTCTGATATTAAGGATTTAGCAGAAGATCTAGCAATCAGTTGGACTTCTATAAATGAATATGCTAATACAGCAGAAGTGGAAATAAAAGAAATTAATAATAAAATAATTGAATTGTTTGAACCCAATAAATACACTACAGATATACAGCCTAGATTGGTACATTTAAGTGATTTATCAGTTCCAAAAGACTGGATTATAGGTAATATTAACAATCCAAGTACATCCAAACCGGCATGTACTATAGAATACATAGTATCAGGTGATAAGTTATATTTTAAGAATAATACAATAACAGATAGTAATAATAATCTTGTCTTGCCTTCTAGTTCTCAAACAGAGGACGAAATAGAATCAACACCTATAGGAATGAAAACAGTTCATATTCCTATATTTCCTACAGAACCAACTGTAAGTTCAAGAAATAGTATATCAAGAAATAGCAGAATAGAAGATATACAATCTTCTATAATTATACAGCAGATGAAAATTGGAAATAATGATATAATTACATTTTCAAATTTTCAATCTAAAAAGTATTATACATATGTTGAAATTACATTTCAATTCAGAGAATATAAGCCATATTCTTTACATGCTTTATTAGATACTGGAGCTACAACCAGTAGCTGTAGAAAGAATGCCATTCCTGTAGAAAAATGGGAAATTATGAAACACCCAATTAGGGCCGTAGGAATAGATGGTAACGAAACATTAATTCAGTATAAAGCTAAAAACATACCAATCTACATAAACAATGTAAGATTTATAATACCAAAAATATTATGTTTTCCTGCTATGCATGGAGATATATTATTAGGTAATAATTTTATTTATCAACATTTACCTTTTTCTATTAATAAAAATACAATCATGTTATCTATAGATAAAACCTCTATAGAGATACCCTTGGTAGAAAACCATAAGTTTGTATGTGATAAGAATTTCCTACCTTATAAAAAGGAACAAATTAACCAAATTGAAACAAATCATTGGTTATATAAAATCTTAGAAAACAACTTTAGTGAAGAACCATTAAAGTTATGGCAAAATAGCCCCAGATATTGTGAAATAAAACTAAAAAATCCTAATAAAATCATTAGGGTGAAGCCTATGATCTATACTAAGCAAGATATAGATGAATTTGATATTCAGATAAAAGAATTACTCGAAAAAGGATTAATAGAAGAAACTAATAGTCCTCATTTTAGCCCAGCCTTCATGGTAAGAAACCATGCAGAAATAAAGAGAGGAAAAGCTAGGATGGTAATCAATTATAAACGATTAAACCAAAATATCGTTTTTGATGGATATTTTATTCCAAGAAAGGATGTTTTAATCAATCAGGCTAAAAATGCCAAATATTTTAGTAAGTTTGATTGTAAATCTGGCTTTTGGCAAATAATGCTAAAAGAAGAATCCAGACCATTAACAGCATTTAGTGCTCCTAATGGACATTACCAATGGAAAGTAATGCCATTTGGTTTGTGTAACGTCCCACAAATCTTCCAGAGATGGATGGACACTATATTTAGTAAGTATAAAAAATTTTGCATAGTTTATATAGATGACATTTTAGTATTTTCAGAAAACCTGGAAACACACAGAAAACATCTAAATATAATTTCTCAAGAATTCATAAAACATGGAATCATATTAAGTCCTAAAAAGATAGAATTGGAAAAAATTGAAATAGAATTTTTAGGATTAAAGCTATCTAATGATGGTCTTAAACTACAAGATCATATTATAGTAAAAATCCAAGAATTTCCTGAAAAAATTGAAGATAAAAAACAGCTTCAACAATTTTTGGGAATACTTAATTATGGAAGAAATTTCTTTCCCAATCTATCAAAAAAGATAGGTATATTATATGATAAACTCAAAAAAGATAAAATTTTTAGTTGGACAGAAAAGGATTCAGCATTAGTAAGAAAACTAAAGACTGAAATAAACTATATACCAAAAGTATATTTACCTAAGCAAGGTGACAAATTAATTCTAGAAACGGATGCATCTCATAACCACTGGGGATGTATTTTAAAGGCTAAAACCAATATTAATGAAGAAGAATTAATATGTGGTTATAGTTCTGGTAAATTCAAAACAAACGAAACCAATTACGTTATATTCGAAAAAGAATTGTTAGCTATTAAAAAAGGAATAAAAAATTTCCTTATTTATTTAGCCCCTGAAAAATTTATCATAAAAACTGATAATCAAGCAGTTAAACAATTCTTAACTAATAAAAGTTTAGAAACTAATCCAAGAAGGATACGTTGGTACAATGAATTATGTACTTTTAATTTTGAAGTTCTTTATGTAAAGGGTACAGACAATATTATTGCCGATTACCTTAGCAGGCCCGATGGACAAAGGTAAAAAACCTTTGGAGCAAGTAGGAGAATGGACAACGGTTCGTAAAAAACGGCCAGTTGTAAACCCACAATTTATAGGAGCTCCTTTTCCAAATCCATATCCTAATCAAGGATATTATTTACCATATCAATATCCTTTAATTGGACAACCAGTCCAACCAAGACAGTTTACACCTCAGGCCAACTTTTCACCTTGGTCTCAGGATCCTAATTCTGCATATCACAAATCAAAGAGTAAATTTTAAAAGAGCTTTATCCAAGCTTTCTGAACTACTACCTGAAAAAACAGCTTAGGAAAATAAATGTCATAATCTACTATTAAATTCCATTCTAACCAGAGAGTGGGATGATTTTGATATTGGATATCTTGATCTCAAGGAGATAAACAATCTTCTTGATATAGTTCAATATTTCAAAGAAAAAGGAACTACTAACCCAGTAGTAAATAAGCTATTCAAAATTTGCCTTTTTCATAAATCTCAATTTATTTTACCACCAGATGTATTTTCTAAAATCAATAAATACATTTGCAAACAGCAAAATGTATTCCAAAAATCTTTTTCTGAATATTTTTATCAAGCCTATATTTATAATACTATTTCGGGAGAAAAAATCCCTGCCATTAAATTTAGACTTGATCATGAACCATTTGATATAACAAGTATTGAATGGGGTTTTGTAAAGCAATTAACTGTACAAAATTTTTCTTTTCATCTAACAAAAGATTTTCCTGCTTTCATAAAATCTATGTTAATAAAGAAAACAAAAAATTTTGATTTCATGCTTTATTTTCATTTCAATATATATAGTTTAATTGGTTTTGCTGAGAAAGAAAAATTTTATCAGCCTTATCAAATCTGGGAATTCTCTAAGCTAATAGCAGGCCCTTTACTTTCAGCTGTAAATGAGGACCCAGAGCATCTAAACAAAACCATTGAAAGATGCCAAAATAATTTCCGTCATTATCAAATCCAAGCAGGAATTGATTTGATGAATAAAGCCAAGGAAATATTGTCAAGACAGACATATTATTCCTGTACAGACGGCAAGAGAATTTTTGTATATGATTATTTTGATCAAAACCATGAGGAACCAGATGATGAAGCCATGAAGCTATTAACAAAGATAGCCGAAATGGACATGGACGATTATCCCTCAGAAATCCTTGAACAAATCAGGGATACATGGCAAAATTGGAATTCACCTCCTAGAATTTCCAATGCCTCATTAAATTTGGATGATCTAGAAGAAATGAACCTGGACAACATCCAAGAGGGATAAAGACAAAATAAACACGTGTCAAACTTCAACAAAGAAGTAATGACCAAAGAAAAATCTGGAAGATCTAATGCTTATCAGCAAAGAAAAGCATTTGCCAGGTGTTTCACTCAAACAACATGAAGTGATAGCATCCTTATCTGATTACTTATGCTTATCAACAAGAAAAAGCATTTGCCAGGTGTTTCACTCCAAGAACATGAAGTGATAGCATCCTTATCTGAAGAAATCCGGACTTCAAAAATTTATAAAAAACAATTTGTAAATCCTCCTATAAAAGGAGAGTTAGAAGCCTAACCAAGGCATTCGGAATTCATTCCATTCCTTCTTAGTTTTTAGACACTTCTATAATTCTTCCGCTTTTAATCTTTTTGTAATTATCTCCCAGTCTCTCTATTCTATCTGGTGTCCAGTGTCTCCCTGTATCTGGTATCAGAGCTACAGTGTTTCGTTTCTGGAGGAATAATATCATAATATTATTGTAAGTTCTGTCCCTTTATATTCAACTCTTGTTAATTTCATGCTCTTTTAATCTTGAAACCCATATATCTGTTATACTGTCTTACTGTTGCCTGTTTGTCTCAGAGTGAGAGTGTTAGGCTTTTGAAGTAAGAAACTTACAGATAACAGAAGGTTTTAGGTACCAAAGATTAGAAAAACATGGAAGAAACAGATTGTTTATATAAGGATAAAACTTGTAATCATATTATGCATATTGATTCTAAAAACGAAAACAATATAGCTTCTTTAAGTAAAGGTTTTAATAGTTTAATAGATATAACTTTTCTGTATTTTAATAAACTCTATAATAAGTTAAATAAGGTAGAACAACAAGTTAATAATATTGGAATGATAACCGAATTAGATTTGAACAACGAATCTAAAGATATGCTATTAGAAGTAAATAAAAAATTAGAGCAAGTTTTAGAAGATAATATAGAACATGAAACAAATCTAGGACCTCTATATTATGGTAATAGTAATATAATACTAGCACTTTCGGATGAAGAAGAAACCTCATTTGAAGAATCATCTTCCAAGCATAAAAAAGTAATAAAAAATTACACAAAACAACAAAAATATGATTTTAAATCATATAAACTATTAATAGAACATTGGAAACAAAAATTTTCCAAAACTAATGACCAACTTGAAAGAATAGAATACTTAAAATTGATAGAACAACTATATGAAGATCAAAAAGATCTATTCATATTGTTCAACTACCATTATATGTTAAATTATGATACTACAGACAATAGTAGTAGTAGTAGTTCTGAAAATTCTAGTAATAGTTTAAATTTAGAAGATTTAAAAGTTAATAGTGATCAATCTGATAAAGAAACAACTTCAACAGAAGAAGATGAAAATATAGAAATCCCAGAACCTATGGAAACTGATCAAACAGATCAAGATCCTAAAGGAAAAAGGAAAATAGATTCTGAAAATCTAAAAGATGACTCTTTAAGATCAGGAAACAAATCCTATGAACAGATAGATAATACCACACGAATTTTCGATTATCAATCAGATAATATCGAAAATTTAGCTACTAATGAGATTAAGCCTGAAAATCCAGGAGAATCTTCTAGTCATCCTATTCCAAGCAGGATAGATGATTTAAATAAAAGAAATGTTGCTCAAGGAGGAACATATTTAGACCTTACTAATATTCCCATATCAGATTATGAAAAAACCATAAATGATTAGGCACAATCTATGACAATTGTTGTAAACAACAATAATTGGACTAAAGAAAAATTTCTAAATTATTTTACTGGAACATTTCAAGGAGATGTTCTGCAATTTTTAAGAAGATGAGAAGAATCCGATATAGGAAAAGAACAATAAGGTCAGCTAATTAATCAAATTCAGACGACCAAAGATCTACTAAAAAGATTAACTCAAATTCTAAAAATAGAATTTTGTGGTTATAATGATAAACAGGATCAAAACAGTGCATCCAGTTATATTTTAACTAAAATTAAGTTATGTGATATAAGATATTTAGAAAATTTCTCTAAAAAATTTCTTCATGAATATCAAAAATTAAATAATGATAATATTGAATTCTGGAAAAATCAGTATTTTCATAAATTACCGCCACCTTGGGATGAGATTTGTGTCAAAAAATACGAATCTTACCTAGAGAAACATAGTAAATTATCAGGTTTAGATACAGCTACTATAGATTCTATAGGCAATAGAATCAATTTTGCTAAAGAAAGAATTACTAACCATTGTCTACAAACAAAAGCTGCTAAACAAGTTAAGCATAAATTAAGTTCGCAATATTGTTCTAAAATATTAGAAAATGAATGGGAATTTGGTTGTAAACAACCCATAACTCCCTTTAGAAAAAATAAAAGAAAAAATAAAAAATATAAGTTTATAAAAAGAAAATATTGGAATAAAAATAAGATAAAATCCAATAATAATAAAAAGAGAAAGTTTGTTAGGAAAAAGAATCCTAATAAATCTAAAAACAGATTTGTAAATGTTTTATTTGTGATGAAGAAGGTCACATAGCACCTAATTGTCCTAACAAAGGAAAAAGTGCTAAGAAAATGATAAAAACCTTAGAAGAAGAAAATTTAGAGGTTTGTTACGAAGAGGAAATAAATCCTGAAGAAATATTATATGAACTAATATCAGAAACAGAATCTGATACAGATGAAGAAGAAGAATTTATATTTATGATGAATAGTTCTAATAATCAATTAGAAGAAATTCCTACAACTGAACAACAGGACATAAGATTAGGAAATTTAATCGGAGAAGAAAAAGATCTCTCTGATGAAATGATAGAAAAAATTAATAAAAACCATATTTCTAAAGAAGAAATATATAAGATATCAAAGTTCAAAATATGGACTCAAAGACATATTGAAAAAATTAGTGGCAACACAGTCGCTAAAGATACTAGAGGAGGATTAACAGAAATCCCTTTATTCTCTAAAGAAAAGATTAAGAGGATTAAAAAGAAATATCCTCAAGTTAGATATATACATTTAGGAATAATCATGATCACAATCAGAGCTTTATTTAGAAGAGGTCATGATATAGCTATTATAGCTGTTTTATTAGATAAAAGATTTGAAAATCCAATAAAAGCACTTATTGGAGGAATACAGTCTAATTTACATACAGGAGTAGTAGGATTTAAGGTAAAACCCAATTACTTTATATCCATTACAGACCCTCTAATAGAAGAGTGTTTATGTCTAAGAATTCAGACAAAAAATTCTGATATTAAGGATTTAGCAGAAGATCTAGCAATCAGTTGGACTTCTATAAATGAATATGCTAATACAGCAGAAGTGGAAATAAAAGAAATTAATAATAAAATAATTGAATTGTTTGAACCCAATAAATACACTACAGATATACAGCCTAGATTGGTACATTTAAGTGATTTATCAGTTCCAAAAGACTGGATTATAGGTAATATTAACAATCCAAGTACATCCAAACCGACATGTACTATAGAATACATGGCATCAGGTGATAAGTTATATTTTAAGAATAATACAATAACAGATAGTAATAATAATCTTGTCTTGCCTTCTAGTTCTCAAACAGAGGACGAAATAGAATCAACACCTATAGGAATGAAAACAGTTCATATTCCTATATTTCCTACAGAACCAACTGTAAGTTCAGAAATAGTATATCAAGAAATAGCAGAATAGAAGATATACAATCTTCTATAATTATACAGCAGATGAAAATTGGAAATAATGATATAATTACATTTTCAAATTTTCAATCTAAAAAGTATTATACATATGTTGAAATTACATTTCAATTCAGAGAATATAAGCCATATTCTTTACATGTTTTATTAGATACTGGAGCTACAACCAGTAGCTGTAGAAAGAATGTCATTCCTGTAGAAAAATGGGAAATTATGAAACACCCAATTAGGGCCGTAGGAATAGATGGTAACGAAACATTAATTCAGTATAAAGCTAAAAACATACCAATCTACATAAACAATGTAAGATTTATAATACCAAAAATATTATGTTTTCCTACTATGCATGGAGATATATTATTAGGTAATAATTTTATTTATCAACATTTACCTTTTTCTATTAATAAAAATACAATCATGTTATCTATAGATAAAACCTTTATAGAGATACCCTTGGTAGAAAACCATAAGTTTGTATGTGATAAGAATTTCCTACCTTATAAAAAGGAACAAATTAACCAATTGAAACAAATCATTGGTTATATAAAATCTTAGAAAACAACTTTAGTGAAGAACCATTAAAGTTATGGCAAAATAGCCCTAGATATTGTGAAATAAAACTAGAAAATCCTAATAAAATCATTAGGGTGAAGCCTATGATCTATACTAAGCAAGATATAGATGAATTTGATATTCAGATAAAAGAATTACTCGAAAAAGGATTAATAGAAGAAACTAATAGTCCTCATTTTAGCCCAGCCTTCATGGTAAGAAACCATGCAGAAATAAAGAGAGGAAAAGCTAGGATGGTAATCAATTATAAACGATTAAACCAAAATATCGTTTTTGATGGATATTTTATTCCAAGAAAGGATGTTTTAATCAATCAGGCTAAAAATGCCAAATATTTTAGTAAGTTTGATTGTAAATTTGGCTTTTGGCAAATAATGCTAAAAGAAGAATGCAGACCATTAACAACACTTAGTGCTCCTAATGGACATTACCAATGGAAAGTAATGCCATTTGGTTTGTGTAAACCCTCTCCAACTCCACCTCTTCACCATCGAAATCCCTTTCCCTCTTAACGTTGGAGTTGGAAAACAAAGACACTGCACTGAGACTGAGGGAAGAGGCTTGAGGTTGGTGCAAATCAATGGACTCACCATGTAACATCCGCGTTTTTGAACTGGAGTTGGAATAGTATTAGAGTTGAATTAAGAATTAGAACATGTAGTTAAAATAAGAAGATTAGGAAAATTTAAGGATTAATTAGTAATTGTGTGAAAGAAGGAAGGACTAAATAGAAATTTAGTCAAAATGAATTATGAGACATTATGGGAATTATAGTGATTAAGGAGGGAAAAAGAGTAATTTGGTGGAAGATATTTTGGAGGCAATGAATTGGGCCAAAGTGTAAAGTTGGAAGGCCCAAGGACTAAAAGTGTAATTTTACCATTTTATAAGAGAGATATTTTTAGTGGAGCAATCTAGAGAATTAGAGAAAGGGAAAAGAATTAAAAGATGAAAATATCATCTTTTCTTCTCATTTCACAACCGTCACATGCATGTCTCCTTCCACCCAACTTTTCCTTTTATTTCAATTAAGTCCTTCCACCATTGTTAAACCCTTCAAGCTTTAAAATCTTCCATTTTCTTTTAAATTTCTTTAAGAAAGGCATAGAAGGAAGTTAGCAGTCACCTTAATTTCCTTGTAGAGCTCACTTTGAAGGGTTAAAGTGTGTAGGGATTGAATTAGAATTTTATGGTTTCATGAACAAAGGTAAGAAATGATTAAATTCTCATGATATACATGTGTATTTTCATAATTTAGCATGAAAATCATTGAATTTTAGCCTTTAGCTTATGTGTGTTTATATGAAATTGAAGAGAAAGGAAAGAAGGAGAGGGAACAAATTGAAGAAAAGGGCAAAGAGAAGAGCAAGGAGTAAGAAGAGAAGAATATCAACCTTTTGTTGTAAGTACTACAAGAGTTTTGAATTGTAGTTTACTTTCTCTAATGGTATATGAATTATTAGCATAAAATTTGTTATATAGGTACATAGTACGAATATCTACAATGATGAACTGAAGGGATTAATTGTGATAAAATGAATAGAATGATATGTATAATTATAAGAATGGTAATTATGTGTGATTGAGTAAAATAGTTTGGACAAAACAGAGGATTAACTTCGAAAATTCACCAAAATTGTATATAATAAGTTACAGGTCGAATTAAATATGTAATTAAATCTTATTGAGTTTAGTTTCATATGGAAGAAATAGTGAAAGAAAAGGAATTATACATTCTGAGATATATCTGATTTTGTGTAACAAGATCAGAGTAGGTTCTAGTTCTCCTATTCTCACTTTAAAAAATCACAGAAAAATATAGAAAAATTACTAGAGACTTAAATTTATATGGTTAATTCCTTAATGAGTCTATTTTCAAAAGAAATAGACAGGAACATTATTTGATCTCTGTACAAAAAGATAGATAATTTTTAATGAAGAAAGGTCAAAACTATCAGGCAGCAGAGAAGGGGTAAATTGAAAGAATTTACTGTACAAATTGACAAAAGTAAAAATTCTGAAAATTTTATGATAAAAATATGATTGAGTCTAGTTTCATAAAAATCAAGCGGATTATAATTTTGAATTCTGTAGCTCAAGATATAAATAATTTAATGACTGTGACGCAAGTGAATAACTTTGAAAATATAAATGTGAAGTATTTGATGATGTATTTATGTGAGATATATCATTTATGAGAAATGACGCTAATTAAGATTGTGCCCAAGTAGAAAAATTAGAATCATTGTGATATTAGTGGCATACCATTAAGGAACGCTAGTGTGCTCTCTGCTTAGCACGTCTCGTGCTCTCTGTTATTAGCACTGTGTCTACTCTCTGATTAACACTTTGTCTGCTCTCTGATTAGTACTTTGTGTACTCTCTGTTTAGCACTGTGTGTGCTCTCTGTTGCTGAGCACTTATGTGCTCTCTGTTAGTACTTTGGTACTCTCTGTTTGTTCCGTATATCCTAACGGTTCTATGATAATCTACTATGGGCTAAGCTATAGAAAGTAGATAAAAGTTTAAATTGTGCCATTGTGGTAAGTTACATGTTACATGTAAGTAAGGCAAGAAGTTTATATGCATGAGTTCTTAAATGATCATTCATTACTTTTGTAGTGCTTACTAAGCCTTCACCGGCTTCACGCGTAGGTACAAAAGCTACGAGAAGTTGAAGTCAAGCTAAGGGACCTCTCATCACATCACATCACTATTGGAAGACTTCAGTTTAGGTACATTACTTTGGTAAAAATGGCATGTACAAATGGTACTATTATGTGTCTCCAATGGATGGTTATAGATGTTGTTTTGGATCTCTATGAGTTGATGAATTGAAATGATGAGTTTTGAATAAAATAACTTTAAAACACATCGTTTGAAAGAAAAAAAATTATTATACTCGTGTTAAATTCTCCGATATTGTATGTAATACTTTTATACCGGGTTTATACGTGTGAACTGGGTATAAGGGTGTTACAGTTGTTGGTATCAGAGCGTAGGTTTTCTAATGTTCGGAGTCGAGAATGAGTCCATGTGTACATGTCATTTTATATGTTGATGTGATGAAGAGATATTTAGTTATTTAATTGTTTAATTTGTGAATATTGTAGAAAGTAGATATGTCAAATAGATCTCGTGAAGAGTCTGAAGATGAAGTTGAAAATAGGGTCTCAAATCCTATTAGAGAAGAAGATCCACCTAGGATCCAAGCTCAACGAGAATCAGTACATTCTGATGATCGTAGGGGGTCCATGTTTGATAAAAGAACTTAACCTACGAGTGAGCCGATGTCATTTCAATAAGAAATTCTGATTGCAGCTCTATTGCAAATGATGAATCAGTTGTTACAGCAAGTTGTAAGAAATAATAATGCTCAGACTGTTCCTCTACCACCTCCTAGTAGAGTTCCTCAACCACAACCTTCTGCATCTAGTTATCGATCTCCTTTGGAGAGATTAAGGAAACATGAAGCCGAAGAATTCAGAGGAAAGAAAGATGATGATCCAGCAGAAGTTGAAAAATGGCTAGAAAATAGCCAGAGATTGTTTGAAGAGTTGTAATGTACAGGAGAAGAAAAGTTAAAATGTGCAGTGTCTTTATTGAAAGGTGAAGCATACCAGTGGTGGACTACAGTGTTAAATATTCATCCTGCAGAGAAGATCAACTGGAATTTCTTTGTGTCTGAATTCAAGAATAAATACATTAGTGAGCTCTATCTAGAGAAGAAGAAAAGAGAATTTCTAGATTTGAAACAGAACAATATGTCAGTTGCCGAGTATGAGCAAAAATTTCTCAGATTGAGTAGGTATGCTAAAGAACTGATAGCTAATAAAGTAGATATGTATAGAAGGTTTGAGTGGGGAATAAATGAAGAAATATATGTTCCTCTCCTACCATTACATCTACAAGAATTTTTTGTTTTGGTTGATAGAGCTCAACGGTTGGAAGAGAGATTAATTCGTTCAAAAGAAAAAATGCTTGGAAGAGAGTAGCAACCAGTTCTGCACTACCCCCTTCTTCGAAGAGAATGAAATATTTTAGAGATCCTAGATATGCTTCTTTTTTTGTTGGTTAGAGATCTCGAAGCCAAACAAGACAGACTCAACAAGGAACTTCCATAATTAGTACGAGAGGTACTAGAAGAAGACCATTACAATCAGCATGTGAGCATTGTGGAAGATTTCATTAGGGAGAGTGTCGATTGAATACTTGAGCATGTTACAGATGTGGATCTAGTGACCATTTTGTTAGAGATTGTCCAAGAGTGATGGAGAATACTACCGAACAATCTGTAAAAGGTAGTTCAGCTCCACAAAAAAGCAGATTACCCGAAAATCCTGGTAATGTTGGTATGAGATCGATAAAAGATAGGGCTAATAGATCAGAGTCTCGGAGACCAAGGACATATACAATTAGAATGAGAGAAGAAGAAGATGCTCCCGATGTAATCACTAGTAAATTTTCTTTATTTGACTCTTTTGTGGTTGCATTAATTGATCCTGGTTCTACACATTCATACATATGCATCTCATTAGTGAAAGAGAGAGAATTAGTAGTAGAACCCACTGAACATGAAGTGATCGTTACAAATCCCTTTGGACAAAGTGAAAGAGTCAATAAAGTGTGTAAGAGATGTCCTTTAAAGATTCAGGGTTGTGAATTTCCAGCAGATCTCATGGCTCTTACATTTCATGAATTTGATGTAATACTGAGAATGAATTAGTTATCTGAACATGGAGTCATTGTTGATTGTAGAAGAAAAAGAATTTCTTTGAGAACTTCAGATGGAAAAACAGTGGTTGTAATTGGTGAGAAATTCAGTGCTTTATCGAATGTAGTCTCTACAATTAATGCTTTCAAGATGATTAAGAAAGGGTATAATGCTTTTCTTATTTATGTTTTGGATACTCGGGTAGAAGATAATGAGATTGAGAAGATACCGGTGGTACGAGAGTTTCGCGATGTGTTTCGTAAAGAGTTGCTTGGTTTACCTCCTAAAAGAGAAGTTGAATTTGGAATTGATTTAGTTCCGGGTACTGCACCGATCTCAATTGCACCTTATCGGATGGCACCGGTAGAGCTAAAAGAATTGAAGACTCAGTTGCAAGAGTTATTAGATAAAAGATTTATACGTCCTAGTGTGTCACCATGGGGAGCCTCGGTTTTATTTGTGAAAAAGAAAGACGGGTCTTTGAGGCTTTGTATAGATTATCGTCAATTGAATAAAGTGACGATAAAGAATAAATATCCACTACCCAGGATTGATGATTTGTTTGATCAATTGAAGGGAGTTAGTATGTTTTCTAAAATTGATCACAGATCGGGATATTATCAATTGAGGGTAAAAGAGTCGGATGTAACAAAGACTGCTTTTAGGACTCGATATGGACATTATGAGTTCTTGGTTATGCCATTTGGATTGGCTAATGCTCCGGCTGCATTTATGGATCATATGAATAGAATTTTTCAGCTGTATATAGATCAGTTCATGATGGTATTTATTGATGATATTTTGGTGTACTCGAAAGGACAAGAAGAACATGAGAAACATCTTCGAGTTGTATTGTAGATTTTGAGAGAAAAACAATTGTTTGCCAAGTTGAGCAAATGTGGATTTTGGCTGAAAGAAGTTACTTTTCTGGGTCATATTGTGTCGGCTGATAGTATACGTGTTGATCCGAAAAAGGTTGAAGCTATACTTGAATGGAAACCACCGAAGAATGTGACAGAAGTAAGGAGTTTCCTTGGGTTAGCTGGTTATTATAGAAGATTTATTCAGGGATTTTCAATGATTGTATTGCCTTTAACAAGGCTGCTGCAGAAGGATGTAAAGTTTGAGTGGGATGAAAGGTGCCAACAAAGTTTTGATAGGTTAAAAGCAGCTCTGACTGAAGCTCCGGTGTTAATTCAATCGGAATCTTGTAAGGAATTTGTGATTTACAGTGATGCATCTTATAATGGTTTGGGTTGTGTATTAATGCAAGATGGAAAGGTGGTTGCATATGCATCAAGGCAATTGAAGCCACATGAGAAGAATTACCCGACACATGCTCTTGAATTGGCTGCGGTGGTGTTTGCATTGAAAATTTGGAGACATTATTTATATGGAGAAAAGTGTTATGTTTATACAGATCACAAAAGTTTGAAATATTTGCTAACTCAGAAAAAGCTGAATTTGAGATAAAGGAGGTGGATTGAGTTGATTAAGGATTATGATTGCATCATTGATTATCATCCCAGGAAAGCGAATGTAGTAGCGGATGCTTTGAGCAGAAAGTCAATGGCAGCCCTAAAGGCAATGAATGCACATTTGGAGATATAACAAGAGGGTGAGTTATTAGTTGAATTCAGAGTAAAACCGATTCTACTGCAAGAAGTGAAAGAGGCACAAAAAGATGATGAAGAGATGATGAAAATAAAGAAACAACTTGAAGAAGGCAAAGGTAATGAATTTGAAATTGATAGTGAAGGAAGTTTAAGATTTCATAATCGGTCATGTGTGCGTAATCAAGAAGATTTGAATCGAAGAATTTTGGATGAAGTTCATCATAGTTCGTTTGCTGTACATCCAGGAAGTAACAAAATGTATCACGACTTAAAGCCATTTTATTGGTGGAAAGGGATGAAACGGGATATAGTTGAGTATGTTTCCAAGTGCTTGATATGTCAGAAGGTAAAAGTAGAGCATCAAGTGCCATCGGGGTGGCTTCAAACGATAACCATTCCAGAATGGAAATGGGAAAGAATTACAATGGATTTTGTCACGAGTTTGCCACTTTCACTAAATAAGAAAGATGCTATTTGGGTGATAGTTGATCGATTAACCAAGTCTTCTCATTTTCTCCCGGTAAGAACTGATTTCTCAATGAATAAGTATGCACAATTGTATATAGATGAAATAGTTAGACTTCATGGTGTGCTTGTATCTATTATTTCTAATTGGGATCCTAGATTTACTTCAAAGTTTTGGGAAAGATTACATGAAGCTTTGGGTACTCGATTGAATTTTAGTACAGCATATCATCCTCAGACAGATGGGCAATCAGAACGAGTGATTCAGATTTTAGAAGACATGTTGAGAAGCTGTATTATTGAGTTTGAAGGTAATTGGGAAAAATATTTGTCATTGATTGAATTCACCTATAAAAACAATTATCAGTCAAGTATTCAAATGGCACCGTATGAAGCATTGTATGGAAGAAAGTGTAGGACTCCTGTGTGTTGGACAGAACTAAGTGAACGTAAATTAGTGGGTCCTGCTCTGATTTAAGAAACTAAAGAGAAAGTAAAGTTGATATGAGACCGATTAAAAGCTACTTCAAATAGACAGAAATCATATGCTGATCTAAAAAGAAAAGATATAGAGTATGATGTGGGTGAAAAAGTTTTCTTGAAAGTGTCTCTATGGAAGAAAGTTCTCTGGTTTGGTAAAAAAGGGAAAATTAAGTCTAATATTTATCGGGCCATATGAGACATTGGAATGAGTTGGTCCTGTGGCTTATATCGATTAGCTCTCCCTCCAGAATTAGACAAGATTCATAATGTCTTTCATGTGTCTATGTTACAAAGTTATCGGTATGATCCATCTCATGTGATTACTCCGGAGGTTATAGAAATACAACCGGATTTGACTTATGAAGAGAAACCAATAAAGATTTTAGCTCGAGAAGTAAAGGATTTGAGAAATAAAAGGGTTCCTTTGGTAAAAGTGTTATGGAGACATCATAACTTAGAGGAAGTCACATGAGAAAGAGAAGAAACAATGAGACAACAATATCCATAGTTGTTCAGTACAGGTAAATTTCGAGGACGAAATTTATTTTAGGAGAGGAGAATTGTAACATCCACATTTTTGAACCGGAGTTGGAACAGTATTAGAGTTGAATCAAGAATTAGAACATATAGTTAAAATAAGAAGATTAGGAAAATTTAAGGATTAATTAGTAATTGTGTAAAAGAAGGAATGACTAAATAGAAATTTAGCCAAAATGAATTATGAGACATTATGGGAAGTATAGTGATTAAGGAGGGAAAAAGAGTAATTTGGTGGAAGATATTTTGGATGCAATGAATTGGGCCAAAGTATAAAGTTGGAAGGCCCAAGGACTAAAAGTGCAATTTTACCATTTTTATAAGAGAGATATTTTTAGTGGAGAAATCTAAAGAATTAGAGAAAGGGAAAAGAATTAAAAGATGAAAATATGATCTTTTCTTCTCATTTCACAACCGTCACATGCATGTCTCCTTCCACCCAACTTTTCCTTTTATTTCAATTAAGTCCTTCCACCATTGTTAAACCCTTCAAGCTTTAAAATCTTCCATTTTCTTTTAAATTTCTTTAAGAAAGGCATAGAAGGAAGTTAGTCACCTTAATTTCCTTGTATAGCTCACTTTGAAGGGTTAAAGTGTGTAGGGATTGAATTAGAATTTTGTGGTTTCATGAACAAAGGTAAGAAATGATTAAATTCTCATTATATACATGTGTATTTTCATAATTTAGCATGAAAATCATTGAATTTTAGCCTTTAACTTATGTGTGTTTATATGAAATTGAAGAGAAAGGAAAGAAAGAGAGGGACCAAATTGAAGAAAAGGGCAAAGAGAAGAGCAAGGAGTAAGAAGAAAAGAATATCAACCTTTTGTCGTAAGTACTACAAGAGTTATGAATTATAGTTTACTTTCTCTAATGGTATATAAATTATTAGCATAAAAATTGTTATATAGGTACATAGTACGAATATCTACAATGATGAAATGAAGGGATTAATTGTGATAAAATGAATAGAATGATATGTATAATTATAAGAATGGTAATTATGTGTGATTGAGTAAAATAGTTTGGACAGAACAGAGGATTAACTTCGAAAAGTCACCAAAAATTGTATATAATAAGTTAAGGGTCGAATTAAATATGTAATTAAATCTTATTGAGTTTAGTTTCATATGGAAGAAACAGTGAAAGAAAAGGAATTATATATTCTGAGATATATCTGATTTTGTATAAAAAGGTCAGAGTAGGTTCGAGTTCCCCTATTCTGACTTTGAAAAATCATATAAAAATATAGGAAAATTACTAGAGACTAAAATTTATATGGTTAATTTCTTAATGAGTCTATTTTCAAAAGAAACAGACAGAAACATCATTTTATCTCTGTACAAAAAGATATATAATTTTTAGTGAAGAAAGGTCAAAACTATCAGGCAACAGAGAAGAGGTAAATTGAAAGACTTTACTGTACAAATTGGCTAAAGTAAAAATTCTAGAAATTTTATGGTAAAAATATGATTGAGTCTAGTTTTCGAAACATCAAGAGGATTATAATTTCAATTTTTTTAGCTCAAGATATAAATAATTTAGTGACTGTGACGCAAGTGAACAACTTTGAAAATATAAATGTGAAGTATTTGATGATGTATTTATGTGAGATATATCATTTAGGAGAAATGATTCTAATTGAGATTGTGCCCAAATAGACAAATTAGAACCATTGTGATATTAGTGGCATGCCATTAAGGAACACTAGCGCGCTTTCTGTTTAGCACATCTCGTGCTCTCTGTTATTAGCACTGTGTTTGCTCTCTGATTAGCACTTTGTGTGCTCTCTGATTAGTACTTTGTGTACTCTCTGTTTAACACTGTGTGTGCTCTCTGTTGCCCAGCACTTTTGTGCTTTCTGTTAGTACTTTGGTACTCTTTGTTTATTCCGTATATCCTAACGGTTCTATGATAGTCTACTATGGGCTAAGCTATAGAAAGTGGATAAAAGTTTAAATTGTGCCATTGTGGTAAGTTACATGTTACATGTAAGTAAGGCAAGAAGTTTATATGCATGAGTACTTAAATGATCATTCATTACTTTTGTAGTGCTTACTAAGCCTTCACCGGCTTCACGCGTAGGTACAAAAGCTACGAGAAGTTGAAGTCAAATTAAGGGATCTCTCATCACATCACATCACTATTGGAAGACTTCAGTTTAGGTACATTACTTTGGTAAAAATGGCATGTACAAATGGTACTATTATGTGTCTCCAATGGATGGTTATCGATGTTATTTTGGATCACTACGAGTTGATGAATTGAAATGATGAGTTTTGAACAAAATAACTTTAAAACACATCGTTTGAAAGAAAAAAATTATTATACTCGTGTTAAATTCTCTGATACTGTATGTAATACTTCTATATCGGGTTTATACGTGTGGACTAGGTATAGAGGTGTTACACACCATAGCCATGCACATCATGAGATGGGCCTAAGGAAAGAGATGGGAAAAGCTAGCTGTGTTTGAGGAACAAATTCTTCTTCTTTTGTTGATGATGATCCGATTGGGAAATGTTAGTGATTGTTTTGTCACTTTTCGATAATGTTAGTAACTGTTTTGTCACATTTTTAAAGTTGAGTGACTATTGTGTTAAATGTAACCAGTCAACTGGATGTTTTTCACACTCCACCGACGCCATCAATGGCCATGTCACTGTTCTGTGATATCTGTGACGGAAAACGTGAAAAATGATTGTTTTGTCACATTTTCAAAGTTGAGTGACTGAAATGTAAACTAGGTGATTGTTTGTATCCAAAAATCAAAGTTGAGTGACTGTTGGTGTAATTTACCCTAAAAAATAATTTGAAACCCCTCAATTCTATTTCTTTCAATTTTCTCTCAATTTTGATTAAAATTGTCTTAAGGATTTTTCTACAAAATTTAATCTTTTTTTAATTCGTAACGGTCAATTCTCTTATTCGTTTGGGTGACAAACACATTTCGACCTTCCAATTGCAAATGGTAAGAAAATATTTATATTATTTTTAATCTAATTTAATTTCATTATTAAGTTGTTATATTGAAATTTAAAATTTTGTATGTTTTTTCATAATTAGGTGGAAGATCGGATTTTGGAGACATATATTCGCAATCTATCCGCTCTTCTATCGGCTTTAATCAAACCATATTTAAGAGATGCGGGATTTTTTCACGTGGTCGTATATTCGGGGATGTAAATTGGACCCCACGCCTATTAGCACATTTGTGGAAAGATGAGACTCGAGACACATACATTTCATCTTCAATGCAGCGAGTGTACAATCACACTAGAGGACGTGCAATTACAACTCGGGTTACCGGTGGATGGGCCGATAGTGATGGGCTCAGTTGTTGCTATTCATTGGAAAGTCGTATGCGACCAACTATTAGGGAAGGTTCCGGACAAGATTTATGGTGCCTGGATAGACATAAATTAGTTAAAAAGAAATTTCGATGAGCTCTATGTGGAGCCGAGTCCACTTGAAAGGAAACAATACGCTGCAAAAGATATTTATGATTTTTATTTTATTTTAAATAAATTTATAAACTTATGATTTTCTAAGTATTTTCAAAAGTTCACCGCGAAATATATTTAAATCATTTTTTAAGAAAATATTTAAAAATATTGTAAACTCGTTGTTTTAATGACTTAAGACAATATCTCAATAAACTAATCAACTTTCCAAATAATTGTGTTTTAAAGTGTTTTTCAGAAAACTAAATTATTCAATATTTATATTTTAGAGTTTTCGTAAAAACAATTGAACTTAGTTTTTTTTAACAAGTAAATATTATAATGATTTTAATGTATCTTTCGAAATTTAGTCATAATGTCTAGACCGAATTTGAAAGGTTACACTCCTAGAGTCTTTTATCCCTAGCTCTTGCAATCGGTCTAGTGGGTATTTGTATGGGTTTTCTTAAGGTTGCAAGCGACCCACTAGGTATTGGCTCTATAGAATTTGTCGCATTTGAGGCTTGCTGAGGAATTTTAATATTCGGTCCAAAGATGCTCCCGTGTTCACATCACTTAGGTTAATTTTGTTGGTTAAATGTCACTTTGGATCCCATAGTATGTTTTGGTACACTTTGAATTGATAATGGTCCTAATATTGAATAGTTAGTATTTAGTAGCTAGATCCAAGTTTAAGCTTGTTTCAATGTGTTTTCGAATGTTAATTGTGTGTGCATTGGTGTAGCGTGAAATTGGTATAAGTTTGGTAATATTTGGAGGTAAAATTCATGCTTGAAAAGCTGCATTTGTACCTTTTTGGGTATAGGTTTCAAAATTTATCAAGCAAGTCTCGAGACATCATGATTCAAGTCTCAAGATATAGGACCTATGTCTCGAGAAAATGAGACATCAAAGATAACTATGATTTGTTTTGTCTCAAATCTCGAGACTTGCACACATCGAAGCTAGGGATTTGAAAAAGGGGACTTGTGGGGTTTAAGTCTCAATAAATGTATTCCATTATCTTGAGACATTCCAACATCGAAAAAAATAAAAATAAAAATAAAAAGCATCATGTCTCAATGCATCCAATTGAAATTTGATAATTAACTTTGGATTCGAGTTTTGACTCCAAGTTTAATCCTATAAGCATCTTAGGGAAGGTCAATGTACATCTATTACATATATTTGTGTGTATAATCATGAATGTAAGAGTTATGTTATGGGTAATCATCAAATGTTATGTGACATGAGTTGAAATAATCTGAGTTGATTTAACAACGTAATATGAAATCTCGCATTTGAATTCGACGATAGAGTTTGATGTGGGGTGTCACACCATGCCTCACGTCTAATCCAATCAATTCATCAAGCCTTCATACTTAACTCACTTATCATTTTCCTTTTAACCAAAAGCAAAACATAACAAAATCTACAACCCAACTATTCACACACCATTACCTTAAACCAACAACTAAATATCAACACAACTACAATCAATCATTGCAAACAAATATACCAAAATAGATTAAGAAAGAAACTCTTTTGCGTTAATGTGCTCCTAATAGGATCTACATTAGCAAATGGATATAACGAAATCCAAGTATATATATAATTTGGCCTGGAGTTAATTGGAGTGTTCTAGGCGACAAAAGTTTAATGATCAAAGAGAAAGTCTCATTGAGAAAAGAAACATGTTAAAGTTAAGTGACCATCCAACAATAGTAAATAGAGATCAAAGAATTTTTTTATTAAAACTTTAGGTTTAAATAAATGAAATTTTAAGCCAGTTCAAGGTGAACTAAACTATAAAATAAATAGGAATAAATTTTGTTTCAATGTGTTTCTTCATCAGAAGAGGAGGCTAAACAATGGCAAAATTACCATATTACAATTGTAAAAGAGGTTCCAAAATTTCATTGCACAACTTTTGAATTACTTGTGTAAATAACGATTAAACGGTCACATCAAATGTACGTTATCAAGTTAACAAATCAATAACTTAATGATAACATTTAAATAATTTAGTAACTTAAATGATGTATTGATAGATGGTTTGCCATCATGAGTATTTTACATTTTTTTTATATACTTTAAACATATATATGAGTGGACCATGAAAAGTTGGAGCGCAAGTTGAAACAAATATGAATTCAGAACCATAGTGATGGGCTGTATTATTATCCTTATCATCTTCGTCAACATTAACATGTAAAATTCATTCTCAAATGGAGATAAATAAAGGAAAGGCCAAAAAAAGAAAATACCAAAACATAATTGATTTCCAGCATCCATAACCTCCTTGGTATTTAAAAGAAGGATTAATGATAAATTTGACCTCTAATATTTACATGTTTTATTAAAATGATCTTAATTGTATTTTTAATTTTTTTTGTCATTGTTCTTTTTTTCAAATTACTTTTTTTAATGGGACGATATGAAATATTTTTAATAAAATATAATTTATTACTTAAATAATCCAATAAAATAATTATATAAAAAATAATAAAATAATTAATTAATTAATTCATGAAGTTAAAAAAATAACTCTTAATTTAAATAAAATAAACATAATTATCTAAAAAAAATTCAAAATAAATGCACACATTCAATATTTTCGATTTGAAACCTCTTGGTAAACAAACGTATACATTCCTTTTGAAACTTTTTTTAGATAATTACTTTTATTTTCTTTAAATTAAATTTTATTTTTTTAATTTCATATATGATTTATTTAATCTATTATTTTTCACATGTAATTATCTTATTGGATTAATTAAATAATAAATTACATCTCATTAAAAATATTCCACATCATTCCTATTAATTTTTTAACAGCACTTTCATCAAATCAGTTAGAAAAAACAGTTTAAAAATAATAATAATAATTGATGGCCAAAATAGACTCAAAAATACAATTAAAACTATTTTGACAAAACATGTATACATGTGACCAAATTAGTCATTATGCCTTAAAAAAAACAAAAGCCAAAACTTAACTGTTGAGATCATAGGAAAAGATATGGGAAAAGAATAAGAGAAGGTAAGGGATCATGCTTATTCCAAATAGCTTTTCTAAGTTCCATCACTACAAGTATGGACAAACAAGGAAAATACAGTACAAAAGAAAAAAAGAACCAGAAATTCTATACCACATCAACTGACCCAATTGACTGAACCTACACTTCCTAAATTCTCTAAATCTAATAAGCCTTCATTCCCTTCCCTTTTTCCCAGATGATCTGTTAGACAAAGGACTTGATTTGTAATTTTTGTGTAACTCATTACCTCTGTTATGTTACAGACCATTAGTCTACAATTCTTTTTTTTTTTTTCATTTTAAGTCCTAATTCTTTCTTTACAAAGTGAATTAATGATAATGGAAAATGGAAATTAACACCATCACCTTTACAGCTAAAGACTAATTCCTGCTAGTTGAGAGTACCTAAACTTTTAGATCAAGTAAGAATTGGCAGGAAAAAATGTCCCAATGTAGCAAGAATGTTGTCTACGGGTTCAGTTTCTCCCATTCATATGGTCCAGGGAGTGGCTTATCCTTCACAGGGTCAAAGTTGTACCTGCAAATAAATCCACATATTTTATCAGATCTTAACCACAGTAATAGCAAAGAGGTATGCAAAAATGAAATAGTGTATACTTCTCAATGAACTGTCTTTGCTGCTCTTCTTCTGCAATGGAAAAGAATTCATCCATTTCATGTGCTGTCGGGATATGTCCTCGCATTGAATTATGTACTCTCTGGTTAGTCTCCAGTGAGCTCGTAGGCCTAGTAGTAGAACCATGGGTTCTTATACTATCTGGGTCCCTTATCAAGTTGCAAGGAGTTGATTCTCTAGTGCCCCTGCACAGATAATGGCTATTAGTTAATGAAAAACTTTGTTACTCAGACTCATGTATGTCAGATGTGATATGTATATAAAAAGGGTATGTTCAATTTTTTAAAAGCGTTTCCACATATTTTGAGGGTCCTTCAAAGATTGTAATCTCATACCCATTTTCAAAATGTCAGGCAAAATTAATTCAAGAAAAATGAAGAATCGGAACATCATAGATTGAAAACTAACTAAATCTAAAAGCAAACACTCAACCAAAGGATGCAGAAAAAAGGAAAAAAAAAAAAAGAAATTAACTGCTCTTTTTTATTTTGCTTTACATCTAACCCAAACAACACTGAGTGGAAATCTAGACCTCTGTTGCTTGGGTTCTTCAGTTTCCTTGAAATACCTGTGTCTGACACATTAGTATGGGATATAGCCCGAAGTAACTTCTATACATGGAAAAACTTAGAAAAATCCAGCATACTTGTTCCGGACACATACCTATATCTGACACTAACACTCAAGTCTAAGTAACATAGAACATAGAAACAGGCAATACCAATCATTTGAGGTGTAACAACCAAAAATACTAAAGCACAACGGTTCCTCAGT
Organism: Gossypioides kirkii; assembly: GCA_005610355.1. Taxonomy (NCBI): domain Eukaryota; kingdom Viridiplantae; phylum Streptophyta; class Magnoliopsida; order Malvales; family Malvaceae; genus Gossypioides; species Gossypioides kirkii. Next base: position 37,235,951 of record CP032247.1, on the reverse strand, counting down.
GTACAACTGCTTCAATCTCAAATGTTTCAGCAAAAAGAACTCAACAAATACATGGAGTTACATAGACACAAATACAATCATAAAAAGGCGTTTTACAATTATTTCTACTAAGGACAAATGAAGCTGACAGAGCCCTTTTTTGGAGTGAAGATAAAATTTATCACGGTAATTTGGCTTAACCAAGAAAATAGTAAAATAGGTAAAATGAAAAATCGGAGGATATCAACTATCAAGCAAAGAGAATTAAAGTGTGTTTATATGTAAAAAAACACAACGGTGACAGATTTTCTGCTAATTTAATACATTACCTTAATAATTCTTGTCAGAATATCCTATGCTCAAAGCACAGAAATAATATAAACCAAATTAGAACCATGTTTTCCAAAGAGATACGCACAAGCAATACATTAATCACCATGCTCCGTATATGTTTTCCAAATATATATATTTTATTTATATGAACACATAATTGGACAAAACCCAAGTTTCAAAAGTATAAAAAAAGGGCCAAAATTAAAGGGAGAAAAGGAGGTTGTGCCAGACATGAAAACAGAAGAAGTTATTAATACAAATGGAAGGCTGGTAGTACCATTGTTTTGTTTCAGAAACGATGGTTCCTGTCATAATGTGGTTCTTTTTTCCACCAAGAATAAAATATTAAAATTCAGAATTAACCAAAACTTCAAACAATCAATAATAGTTAACTTCGGCATGTGACCATCAAGGACATAAGCTTGACTAATTAATTTCTCTCCATGAGAAGACTGCAGAAACAGATGAAAAGCCAACCAACATAAATAAATAAAAACCGAAGCACAGCAAAAACTAAATTTTGAATCCAAAGGTAAAATGAACTTTTCTTACTTATCAAAATTCAATAAAAAGCGCCCGGAATTACTCACAAAAACCTAGAGTAGAATTCTATTAAAAGTGAGATTTAATCCATTCTTTCAACCAAAAAGGATATATATGCATATAATCATATAGAAGATGAGGAGATTAAAGCAAATCCCATTAACAAACTAGCATGCCATACAGCAGAATCCCAAAAGTAATTAAGGTTTTTCCTCCCCTGTTTTGGTTGTTGATTCAATGGGTTCAATTGAAGTAAAAGTTCGTATTTTTGCACAAAAAAAGTGTTTTTCATATAAAATTTCTGCATCATTTTCCTTAAAGAGATAGAGAGAGAGAGAGAGAGAGAGAGAGAGAGATTTTAAGGAAGAAAAGGAAGAACCAACCTTTCTCTCGCTTCCTTGTCCGAAAGATTTTCTCCGAAGGAAGCTTCAATACCACCAAAATCCTCGCTCTCACTGTTATTAATAATGTTAATAATATAATGATTCCCATTAGTCTCTTGCACAAATTCTTCTCTTTCAACGCCATCATCCTTACCCAATCGAACCCGAAAATTCGAATTGGGGCTAGGGTTTTCCCCACAGCCCTCCTTAATCCCCTGCTGCTTCGGCCTCTTCGAATCATGGTGACGCAATACAACCGGCGGCTTTTCTAGCCGCCGGCTTCGGAGTTGGAGATACGAGCCGTCACTGGAATCCGGAGTCGGAGATGCACCGGCCGTTACCGGAGAAGCGGAGGATTTCTGTAGGCGTTGAAGCGCAAGGGTTTTGGCCCTGGTTCGAACCCCAAGGGAAGACTGCGAGACATCCATTACGTCAACTTCCATTGTCGCTTTGGCCTTCCTAATGTACTTTCCCATTTTGAGTTTGAATTTGAAAAGGGTTTTTGGGTTTTGGAAGAAAGGAAGCTTTCAGAGTCTCATGAGAAAGAGAGGGGAATGAGAAGAAAGGAAAGGAAAGGAAAAGAAAAGAAAAGAAAAGAAATTTGGGGTTAACAGTAGTTTGTTTAGGAGGAAAAAAGGAAGGTTTTCAGGTGGGGATTATTATTATTTTAGGCTTAAGGTCTTTCAAAAAAAAACAATTAAGTTCCTATTTTTTTTTCAAGGTATTTATCAAAACGAGTCTAGTAATTAATTTTTTGCATTCTGTAAGTCCATTAAGGGGATGTTGGGTACGAGTTTTAAAGTTGTTCCATACTCAGGACGAGGATCGAACCCTTGACCACTAGTTAAGGATTAAGTTCTTACTTTTTTTTACACTCAATTGAATACTTTAACTTTTAAAATATATCAAAAAGATCCTTAAACTTTTTCAAAAAAAATAATTAAACTCCTATTTTTTTTACTCAATTGTCAAATTGTATCAAAAAGGACCTTTGACCGTAAATTTTAACAATTGAACGTTATAGCTAACCGTCCCTAATTTTTTTTTCAATTAAAATTATCCGGTGTTGTAACCATTATGTGACATGTGGTAAAAAAATGATAAAAAATAAAAATCATTAAAATTTATTAAATTTTAATAAAAAATAAAAAATGTTTAATTTTTGTTAAAAATTAGAAATATATATATATATAAATCGTAAAAATTTATAAAATATAAAAATATGAAATTTTATAAATTAGTAAGAAAATGATAAAAATGTAAAATTCATAAAAGAATTATAAAAATTATCATAACAAAGAAGCATTTTATAATTTTCTATTACATTTATTGATTTTTATTTTTTTATTATTTTTTGACACATATCACGTTGAATTGTGACACGTGATGATTTTAACTGAAAAAATTGAGGATCGTTAACTTTAACGATCAACAATTATTATTAATGGTTAAAGAATACTTTTTATTCATTTTTTATTTTTTATGATTTTTATAAAATTTTATAATTTTTATATATATTTTTTTAATTTTTAGTAAAGTTTAAATATTTTTTTATAATTTTATTAAAGTTAAATCATTTTTATAATTTTTATTGATTTTTATTTTTTATAATTTCTTGTCACATGTTATGGGATGGTTTTAACTAAAAAAAATAGGAGCAATTAATTTTAACAGTCAACTGTAAAAGTTTATGATCAAAGAAGCTGCTTAATACATTTTGACAATTAAGTGCAAAAAAAAAATAATGGCTTAATTGTATTTTTTGAAAAAGTTTGTGAGTCTTTTTTATGTTTTTTGATAGTTCAAATATTCAATTGATTGTAAAAAAATAAGTAGAGATTTATTTGTTTTTTTAAAAAAGTTTGAAGGTATTTTTAATATATTTTAAAATTTTAAGTATTTAATTGAGTGAAAAAAAATTAATTATTTTTTTTTTTAAAATTCAGAGTTTTTTACACTAGTAATCATTATTTTATTTACTCCTTTAAGTTTATCTCGTTTCATATATCTAGTATTTTGCATTTTCTTCTAAAACAATTTACGAATTATATCATGGGTCCAAAAATTTTGAAAATCCTTCGCCTATAAATTAATATTTAATTTATACCATTTTTTCATTATGAAATTTAAATATTTTTATAAGTGATACATAAAATATTATTTTTTAAATTAATATTCCTATTACTCAAACTATTAAATCTATTAAAAAATTTAACCTATAAATCAATACTTATGTGTTTTTTTTTTTTTTTACCTTTTTTATCACAAATTGTAATTAAATTTATTTTTTCTTTAAGTTAATGCCTCTATTAGTTTAACTGTAATCAAACTGCTACGTATATTTAAGAAAACATAATCAATTAAAATTTTTCATGTGACAAATAAGAAAAAAAGTATTATTTTCCTTTATATATATATTACTCTATAATTTTTATCTTTTTTATTCCTCTCATATTAAGCTTCTTTTATAAATATGAGTATTTTGAGCTTCATGGTCTTAATCAAAATCTTTAGAATTGAATTAAAGAAATCATAAAAATAACCATTCAACTTTTTGAAAAATAGATAAAACAAGTTCAATTAATGTTTTAACTCGGTTCAATTGGTTTGTATAGATTTGCAAGTTAATTAGTTCAACCCTTATCTTGAATTAATACTTGAGCTAGTTCTCGGTCTAATCAATCCGACTAGTAGGCCCAGTTTTAAAAACACTAAATTTGTTTTTTATCGATGAAGGAATTTTTTTTTCAACCCCATCAGGTCGAGCAAGTAAGTGGTAAAGTTGAAAATAGAATTAATCGCTAATGTCACAACTTTAGGAGGGAAAATTTTAAGCATTATTGATATTGTCAAACATTATAAAGGAAGAAGAAAAGAATAAAGAAAGAGAGAGAATGTAAAAGAAAAACGAAAAAAAGAATTAAAAATAATTTTTAAGTTTATGTAACATTGTGGTTTATTATTAGCTAAAATTTTTAAACAGATATAACATTTCGAAGTAAATTGAGTAACGAAAGAATAGTTTAAGTGCCGCTTGTCAAAAATAAATTTACCTATCCACTTGAGAAAAGATGATATAATGCAGGTACTAATTTAAATCTTTAAAAAATAAATTTAACTGATGGACTAACAAGTACACACTTAAGAAAAAAATAATTTAACTACAATATGTGATAAAAAATTTAGATATCAAGACGGAAAATGATATAATTTAAATATCAAGTTATGAATTACTTATTTAAAGATAATAATAAATTAATGAGTAAAATAATTATAAAAGTATTAATATTAATGTTAATATTTTATAATTGAATAGAAATTTATTTTCATTATTAAATAATAATTATTCGAATTAATCTAAATCATTACTTACCTTGTGCGCACATGTTTACTATTTATAAAATCTTTTTTATTCTTTTCAAAAAATTATTGTATAAAGAGGATTTTTGAAACATGGTTTTTCCGCATAACGCACCTTAATCGAGCCAAAATTTTAACTTGAATAAGAGATGTGACATTCAATTATCAATAATATTTCTTATCTTTCATGCGTGCTTTCGGTTTTACTCGAATCTGTTATGACACTTAAAAATTTTATTGAGCATCTTACTACGAAGTAAGAGCATTTTGGAATCACTTGGAAGCTAATGCGGATCTAAAGGGGCTAGCAGGGTCCAAATCTCTCTAAAATGAAAAAATTATCATTTAAGCTTTTAAAATTTTTTAAATTTTAAACTAGTAAAGATAAAATTATATTTTCGCCTCCTAAAAATGATAAAATTTCGATTTAATCCTTTAAAAAATTCATTTTTACTATCTTAAAAATTACAATTTAATTTTGGCCCTCCTAAAATTTTTTTCTTGCTTCGCCCTTGTTGGAGGCCTTTCGAGGCCTAAAACTAGCATTCTTCAAGTAGGTGACCATCTCCAAACGTGTGAATGTTTAGAGTAAAAATAGTTTGAATAAAATATATAGAATGAAGTGCGATATATGCAAGCAAACAGTTCAAATTGTAATGTAAAAGTGTTACAATGAAACACAAGTAAGTATTCTGAAGATTGTACCCAATAAATTACAAATTGGAGAATTTTATTATTAAATTAATTATCGAAAATAATTACTAATCTAATCGAGGCACGAATTAGAGTAATTAAATTATCTATTAAACTAATCAAATTAATTAACCTAAATTAACCTACTGGAATTTCCTATTCCTAATGTCAACGATGCGAGCTCCTAGCTCATGATCGATTAACTGGTAGAAAATTAACTTGCTTCAATGATTGTAATTAGCCTTAGAACTCGGGTTTTTGGAGTGAATTAGTTATTAACTAACCAGTATTATCTTCCAACCTCTACTACTTAATTAATCGACCAATACTCAATTATCTTCTGACCTCACTTTCTCGATCGGGATAAATGACGATTTACTCGGCAAATTTATCTTCCAACCTTAATTAACCTAGATTACTTCCTAGGGTCGGCATGTTGGAAAAAAATCTGATTTGAGAATGGTTTTCTTGCATAGTGAAAAATTAAAATTTTGAAAACTGACCCGATTTGTGATATTTATAACAATAAACTTTAATCGAATACATACTTCTTTTTACAGATAAACAGATCCTTGATGCTTTTCTGCTTTCAACCAAACGATCTTCTTCACTATTCTCATACCACGAACTGCTATGAGTGTGAACTCAAATCAGTTGAACCAAATACATTAATAGAAAAAGTTTTCCTTTTGGGGTGAAAACGAAAAATTCTCTCTTCTTTAATAGAAACCAGTAAAATTGTTATTCTAGGAAAATATATTTTAAAGTTGAGAATAAACTCTCTCTATTTTTCGGTAAAATAACAATCTCTCAAAAATTGTGTTAATAGCTCTACCGGTGTCATCTATTTATAGGAAAAAAAGGTAGAACTTTTGTATAGTTGTAGAGGTTTAAATAGAAAAATAACATCCTACTTAGATTAGGAGAAGAGTGAATGACTCACCCTCTGGAAACAAAAATATATATAAACTTCTTCAGCCCCTTTTTAGCTCTAATTCATGCAGTTTCTTAGTAATTTTTGTCGAAATTTATTTTTTAATTATAAAATAATTAATTTACACTTAAATTATGATCATATTGAAATTTAATTATTTTTATAATAAATTTACACAAATTTATTTATTTTCAGCAATTTTAGCACAAAGGGTGAAAATCGGCTCGAGAATCACCTCGAGAAACTTGAATCGTTAAGACAATTTTTGTATCAAGTGACTCAAGAGTATGGCTGATTATTTTTTCAGCCATGAACGGTCCAATAATAATTATTGAACACATTTTACAAATAATTTTGATCCAACATAAATTGGATTAAAAATTAATTATAAGTCTGATGTAGAAAAAGAGGGTCCAATTGTGCTAAGTGAAGAGGACGGATCCACCAAGAATTTGGCAACCCACCTATACGCATGTGAACCCTTGTGTGAATGGCTTCTTTGTTTGCAAAGCCTGTATTGCATTTGAACCCAAAATTGTATGTTTAGGTGCGAACTTAGGAAGCATGTGAACTGCAGTTACCTTACGAATCCGTATTAATGTGTGAACTCATGCTTTGTGTTTTTATGTGAACTCATGTGCTATGTTTCTATGCGAACCTATGTTGTATGCTATATGCCAACTTATGTAACCTTACTAATAAATTTTAAGCCCTCATATAGTCATGTTTGTTTGTACGTACACTAAAATACCATGTTTATTCTTTCATGCGAACCCTCAAGTTTTTTTGTTGGCTAACATGCGAACCCTTCCGTTGTTTGTTTTTTAAAACTTGCATGTTTTGCATACCATGCATGTTTACGTGACATTCCACTTCTATGATAACTTAGAATTTACATGTTATTACTATTTTTCATAGTGTGTTGGAGTTTAGGTTGGGAGTTAATGGAGAGTCACTCCAACGGCTAATGTAGCTCTCCAGATTCAAGTTAAACCAATTTGGTCGAGTTTAGGGTGTTACACATGATGTGGAGTCTCTTTCAGCCTTGGTGATCTACCACAATTCGTAGTGGCAAATTAGCTTGTTTTCTAGTTCTTTTACATCTTTTTATTATATTTTCCGTTTTTAGTAGTTTAATTTAATTTTAGCAAAATAAGCGTTTTTACGCAATTTTTCGACATGTGATGACCTAATGTGCCAATACGGGCCTAGAGATGAACTAATGAGCTACTCAAGTGTGCAGGACACTATTTTTGGGTTGAGAACGCGAAGGACGATGACAACGTTGTGACACCGAGATATGGTGTTGCAACAACGAACTTCGAAGCCAATGAATTTAGCCCCGAAAGGCAATGTCATGACATCGGTCCTGTGGTGTCGTGACACTATATGATAAACCAAAATTATTAATTCAGGGGAGATTTTGTTCGCACAATAAATATTTATCAATTTTTAGGGTTGTAATTAACTTAATTAGGTCAGACATTTTTTTTCCTAAATAGGTGTGTTTAGCCTCACTTTACGAGGCTTGGCCAAGTGAGCCACTTAGTTTAGTTTTAGGGTTTTTATTCTAGTTTTTTATTTTATTTTATTTTAGTCCTTTTATGTTATAAACCAAATTTTTTTCTTTATTTAACCTGGATTCTATTTCGATCCAAGCATTTAATTAAGTAGTTTTTCTTTTTTTTTTCTTTTTGGTTTTCAATTGCAATCGAGATTGTCTTTGCAACTATCAAAGGAAATCCGACTTTCGTGCGTAAATCGATATAGAAATGGATGGATCCATTCTCTTATTCCTTTTTTCTATTTAATTTTCTACTTTGTATGTTGAATATAAAATTAGGGATAATTGCATCTAGATCCATGAGCGGCTAATTTTTTTAGGGAGATTAACGATCGAATGTGGGAATAATTAACAGAAGGATTAGGGTTTAAGTCCAAGTGAGTTGGTTAAAATTATGTGTGATTAAATCCTAGGATTGACAACCCTAGGAAGTGCTTTAGGATAAACGAGATTGAAAGATAAATTTATCGAGTAAATCATAATTTATCTTGGACATGAAAGTGAGGTCAAAAGATAAATGTGTACTGGTCGATTAGTTAATTAGTTAGAGACCAAAAGGTAATAATTGATTAATTAATAGCTAATTCGATAAAACCCGAAATCTGAAGTTAATTAGGAAGACTAAAGTGAGTTAATCTTCTGCTTAGTTAATTGGATTAATTTTGATTGTTAATTTGATTTCTTTAATTTTAGTTAATTTATGTCATTTCGATTAATTAATTTTAATTTGGTTTTTCGTATTATAATTTTAGGTTATTACTATTTAGCTAGCTCTATTAGTGTAGAAAATTAACTTTAGTTTAATTCAACCGCTCTTGGATACGATCCTCAAAATATCTTTTTTAGAGTGTTTAGTTAAATGACTATCTGTGCAGTTTACCTTAATTTAAACCCTAATTGTCGAAACGTTTTGTTTGAAAAAGTCTAAACTTTTATTTTTAAAATCGAAAATGGAGTCACCACCAATCTTTTTTATTTGGTGTGATTGGATCACCATGAAAAATTTGAGTTTATTTAAACAAAAGTTTTGGTCTTTGAAATCTAAAAAATAGGTTAGGGAGTCGGTTACGTGTGAGGAAAGATTAGCACCTTTACACGCCCAAAATTAGTATCTAGTCGAGTTTTTAGAAGTCATATTTGTTAAAATTTTGAAAACTTGAGTAAAAGTTAAAATGCGATCCCTAAATGCATGATTTATTTAATGTTATTTTAAAAATTGAATTTTGTGAAGAAATGCCCTTTTGTTTCGAATTAATCGAGAAAGAGAAGTCATGTCCAAGACGTTAGGGCACAACATTCTCGAATTTTCGAACATAAAGGTAATTTGTTTAACCAAACATTTAATATTTTTATTTGAAATACGGTATCCAATTACGTAAGTTGAACGAGAAACCATACCCAAGACATTAGGGCATAATTTTTCGAATCTCTTAAATAAAAGAAGATTGCCTTGATTTTCTTAAAACAATTTAAAGTGCTTGGTTATTTCAAGTCGAAAAGAAAAAGCACAGCTAGTAAGTTAAGGCATGATTTCCTCGAATTCTCAAAGATAACAAGCATTTTTTATTTTTATTCCAGACCTCACATTTTATTTAAAAAAAAAAGGTATTAGATTATTTTGATTCGAAAAAAAAAACGCACCTAATAAGTTAAGACACGATTTTTTAGAATTCCCGAAGTAAGGAACATGATATTAATTTTTGAAATAATTTAGGTAATAACAAAAATGGCATGTGATTTATTTTATTAAAATATTTTTTTAATTTTTTACAAAGCTTGAATGATTATACACATAATTTAAAATTTAAAAATGACAATAATAAAAATATATACATACATGAAATAAATTAAATTGATATAATTGAATTCAAATTACACCAGATAAACAAAAAAAATAGCAAATAAAAATAAAAATATAATTGCAATGAATATGGTAATGCACATTCAATGCTCAAAAATAATATAATACAAACGAATAAATATATGGAAGGGATTAAATTGGAAATCCAAACAAAATGATGGGTAGATTTAAAACAACGAAAAAAAGAATTTAATTTTTAGAACAAAATAATAAGATTTAAAAAGAAAATAAATGAAAAGGATTTAATTAAAAAAATAGAATATAAGGGCGAAATTTAAAAGAGAGAAACACTCTAAGGGTTAAATTAAAATAAAAATACAATTTAAAGTAATTTTTTTAAACCAGAAAAAATGGGGCTTGAACCTAAATATTGGAAATTACAGGGACTGCGTGGGAAATTTCCCAAGTCCTTGACATGTGTCTGCCCCAAGGGTTAGTGGTCTGAGGACTAATCTGAAAACAGACTCGAATTTCTGGGCCATATTACAAAATGAAAAAAAGGGCGAATTTGGATCAAATTGCAAATGCCAGTAAAAGCGAAAGGATCAATGGCGTAAATAGCCCATTGGTCCAAAAACACGCGGACCTGGAGCTCTTTGGGTCAGATCCAGGTTGTTTCACCTAAACGGTGCCGTTTTGAGGCCAATGATACAGGCCCTAAACGATGTCGTTTTACAATGCTTATAAAACCCAATTTTTTTTAAAATCCTCATTTTCCTTTTAATTTTTAAAAAAATTCAATACTCTTCTTTCCTCTTTAAAGCCCCCCAATGTCTAGTCACCTAAGACCAACGTGGGCTTTTCCTCGACCACCAGTTACCCACAATGGCAACTACCGTCTACGGTGGTCAGAAATTCCTCAAAACCCACTTTTTTCTTTCGACTCCTAGATCTCGGATCTGGGTTCCAAAATTCTGAGAACCTCAAAAAATTAAAAAAACCGAAAACCCTTGATTTTTTCTTCTTTCTTTTCGAACAGAACCATTTACCCTCTTTTTTGACAATGCCTAGTGAATCTGAAGGATTTGGGGTCTTACCCGCTCCCAAAGGGTCCGTTCGCCCACGGTGGTGGAACCAAGCCAATGGAGGGTAAAAAAAACCTAACTTTCTTCTTTTTTCTTTATTATTTTGTATATATGTTTTAGCAATAATAGTGTAAAAAAAATGCAAAATATGCTACCTTTTCGAAAGCTTTTTCTTTGGTTTCTTTGTATTTTCCCTTGTACTTTATCCGTGTTTTGAAAGAAAAATAAAAATAAAAAAAACTATTTTTGAATCTCCTTTTCTTTATTGATTGTGTTCGAATTACAAAAAATTTTGGGGCTCTTTATAGCCGAATTTGATTGCAATATTTTGCCTATGTTTCTGTCTGTTTCTTCTTCCTTTTACAGGTCTATTTTCATGATGGTGGCAGGGCATCAACGTCAATGGTGGCTTCAAAGTTTGCCATTTCGGTGAAACCATGACAGAAGAGGGGTCAGATCTGACTTTGGGGCACATAGCTAACGTGACGGGTGAATGGCGTTGAAGACTAAGGCAGAAATTAGGGTTTTATTTGGTTTAAGGTTTTAGGCTCCATGGGCCCATTGTAAATTTGGGTTAGGGTTTATTTGTAAATGGGTTTTGGGTCATTTTGTATTGGACTTTAATTTATTTTGGTTCTAGTTTTTTTTAATTTTTTTGGGCTGATCAAAATTGAGGTTCTATAGTTGCCCCTCTTTGCTTGTTGTCGTGTAACGAGAATGGAGCAAAGACTCCAAGGAAGACAAATTTTGTTCGATCCTGTCGAATCTTGACTTCTTCGGTGATTCCCTTCTTCAAATAGTCCGCTCTTTCGCTTTATTGGCTATTCACTTCATTGTATCAACTTCTCTAAAACTTTAGGAAGATAGAATTTAGTGTCATTATTTCACCTTGCCCCAAGGTAATTTCAAAGAGATAAAAATCACTACTGCAGCTTCACTCCATTCCACTGCAACTTCAAAGAGATTGAGATTTATTATCATAGTCTTTGATTCAATCCAATGACACTTCAGATATAGGATTTGATGTTGAAGCTTCACTCCATTCTACTACAACTTCAGGGTGATTGAGATTTGCTTTTGTGAGATTGTAGTTTCAATTGGATAGTGGCTTCAATCTGCCCCTCTTGACTTAGGGGTAAAAGATTGGATGGTGGCTTCAATTTGCCCCATGATCGGGGTAAGAGATTGGATGATGTCTTCAATCTGCCTCATGATCGGGGTAAGAGATTGGATGATGTCTTCAATCTGCCCTATTATTATGGTAAGTGATTGGATGGCTTCAATCTGCCCCATGGTCGGTGTAAGAGATTGGATGATGTCTTCAATCTGCCCCATGATCAAGCTCAGAGATTGGATGACTTCAATCTGCCCTATGGTCGGGGTAAGAGATTGGATGATGTCTTTAATCTGCCCCATGATCGGGGTAAGAGATTGGATAGCTTCAATTAAGCCCATGGTCGGGGTAAGAGATTGGATGATATCTTCAATTTGCCCCATGATCGGGGTAAGAGATTGGTGTGCCTTCAATCTACCTTTTGATTAGGGTAAAAGATCGGATACTTCAATTTGCCCTATGATCGGGGTAAGAGTTTAGTGTGTCTTCAATCTGCCCTTTAATTAGGGTAAAAGATTGAATGCTTCAATCTGTATCATGATCGGGATAAGAGATTGGTGTATCTTCAATCTGCCCTCTGATTAGGGAAAAAGATTGGATGCTTCAATCTGCCCTATGATCAGGGTATGAGATTGGATGGTAGCTTCGCTTTGCTCTACTGTAACTTCAGAGAGATAAAAACTTGGTACTATAGCTTTGATCTGACATTACAACTTCGAGGTAGAAGATTCGCTGTTGTGGCTTCATCTGTTCCTCTTCAGCTTTAGGGACGCAAGATTCACCTTTGTAGCTTCAATCTAGCCCTTTACAGCTTTAAGATTCGCCTTTGCGACTTCAATCTGCTTTTCTACAGTCTTGAGATCCGTTTTTACGATTTCAATTCACTTTTCCTTATCTTTGGTGTATAAGATTTGACGTTGTGGCCTCAACCTTTCCCTTCACATCTCTAAGGTATAAGGTTCGCCGTTGCGGCTTCAACCTTTCCCTTCACATCTTTAGGGTATAAGATTCGTCGTTGTGGCTTCAATCTTTCCCATCTCGTCTTTAAGGTACGAGGTTCACCGTTACGGCTTCAACCTTTCCCTCCATATCTCCATAGAATAAGATTCGCCGTTGCGGCTTTAATCTTTCCCATCACATCTCTAAGATACAAGGTTCACCGTTGTGGCTTCAACTTTTCCCTCCATATCCCCATGGTACAAGATTCGTCGTTGTGACTTCAATTTTTCCCATCACATCTCTAAGGTACAAGGTTCGCCATTGTGCCTTCAACATTTCCCTTCATATCTTCATGGTATAAGATTCATTGTTGCAGCTTCAATCTTTCCCATCATGTCTCTAAGGTAAAAAGTTCATCATTGCAGCTTCAACCTTTCCCTCCATATCTCCATGGTACAAGATTCACCGTTGTGGCTTCAATCTTTCCCATCACGTCTCTAAGGTAAAAGGTTTACCGTTACATCTTCAACCTTTCCCTTCATATCTCTAGGGTATTAGATTTGTCGTTGTGACTACAATCTTTCCTTTCACATCTCTAAGGTACAAGGTTTGTTGTTGCGGCTTCAACCTTTCCCTCCATGTCTTTAGGGTATAAGATTCTCCATTGCGGCTTCAATCTTTCCTATCACGTCTCTAAGGTACGAGTTTCACCGTTACAGCTTTAACCTTTCCCTCCATATCCCCATGGTACAAGATTCACTGTTGCGGCTTCAATCTTTTCCATCACATCTCTAAGGTACAAGGTTCGACGTTGTGGCTTCAACCTTCCCCTCCATATCTCCATGGTACAATATTCGTCGTTACGGCTTCAATCTTTCCCATCACATCTCTAAGGTACAAGGTTCGCCATTGCGGCTTCAACCCTTCCCTCCATATCTCCATGGTATAAGATTCGCCATTGCGGCTTCAATCCTTCTCATCATATCTCAAGGTACAAGGTTCACCATTGCGGCTTCAACCTTTCCCATCATATCTCTATGGTACAAGATTCACTATTACGGTTTCAATCTTTTCCATCACGTCTCTAAGGTACAAGGTTTATAATTGCGGCTTCAACCTTTTCCTCCATATCTCTAGGGTATTAGATTTGTCGTTGCAGCTTCAATCTTTCCTTTAACGTCTCTAAGGGACAAGGTTTTCCATTGCGGCTTTAACCTTTCCCTCCATATCTCTAGGGTATCAGATTTTTCGTTGCGGTTTTAATCTTTCCCATCACATCTCTAAGGTACAAGGTTTGCCATTGCAGCTTCGACCTTTCCCTCCATATCTCCATGGTACAAGATTCATTGTTGCGGCTTCAATCTTTCTCATCATGTCTCTAAGGTACAAGGTTTATCATTGTAACTTCAACCTTTCCCTCCATATCTCTATAGTATTAGATTTACCGTTGCGGCTTTAATCTTTCCCTTCACATCTCTAAGGTACAAGGTTTGCCGTTGCGGCTTTAACCTTTCCCTCCATATCTCTAGGGTATTAGATTTGCCGTTGCGACTTCAATCTTTCCCTTCAAACCTGTAGAATATGCTTTTATGGACCTCTATGTAGGCCAGATTATTAGGATGCCATGACCAAAATGAGTCAAATGCTCCTAACTAAATGGGTATGAATGATGAATGGAAAAATGTCATCTCTGAGAATGATTTTATTTTTAGTCCTTAGGTCAACATTGTTCATCATTTGTCTAAGCCCTATCACTTATGAGTTACCATGCTCTCCTTTTGGTATGGTATCTTTAACATGAAACCTAAAGAGGTAGTCGTAATTTGAACTATTTGTTTTAAGACCCTTCTAACCCTCGGGTTTGGTTATTTCCAATTAGTAGTCCTGTTTCAGGTCCTTATACTATTTAGAAATTTTCTAGAGCGATATGCAGAAATTCTTTTATTGCTTATATCGTTAGACCACTAATCGTTATTTCAAATGCAAAAAATACTTGAATCAAGGTTGTAAAGTGGATGAATTTGAGTTTTATTGGAGGCAAAGCTCGTATGAATGAAAAGATTATGAATCATTGGTTCACTAATTGTTATTTTGATGCAAAAATGCTTGAACAAGGTTGTAAGGTGGATAAAATTGAATTTTATTAGAGGCAGAGTTCGTATGAATGAAAAGATTAAAAATGACCACCCATACTGGTCAAAAAGTTGCCAAACATAAGGTAAGCAAAGAATGGAGTTAGGTGCCCGATATCAAAGTATGAGCTTCGCTGAGCAAACTTGATGAAAACCATTCTGAGCTTGATATGTGTCAATGAAACCTGGAGTACTTCGTTGATGCCTCAAAGTGTAAAGTTTCTCCACCTTGTTACTTTTGAGATAGAAGACCATTTCATACTCCTTCTTTGATTTGAGTTTGAGCTGCTCTTTCGGGTTTTCAACTCAAATCTCCTTAGGTTTTGAGGTTCCCTTTTTAAGTTTTCACCTCGCCCTTTCCTTTTTCTTCTTTTTTTCCTTTTTTTTCCTTTCCTTTCTTTTTTTTCTCTCTTTTTTTTGGGTGAAATACTTCTTCACCGAAACCGAGTTCATAGGGCTGAGCATATCTTTTTTTTCCATCTTGGTCAAAAATCTTAGTCATCTAATTTCGCTCTAGTTTGACTTCGATTTTTAAGTTCAAAATGTCAACTTGAGTGGTTAAAAACATGCAAGTGATTAGTTACTTCTTATACCTAGATCAAAGTCTGGTTCGTTCTGTGATCTTTGTCTTCATCTTACTTGTCTGGTAAACCGTCAGTTTCTATTTTTCGTCCATCTTTTGACCATATATGCACACCCATATTGTCTTCTACCTTATCAAGAAACTCATTTTCTTATGACCAGTTTTTTATTTAATAATCGAGCTTTAAATCAAAACATTTCCTTATGTGAAGATGTAATGCAAGCAAAAAGAGCAAAAAGAAAAAGCAAAGGAAACTAGTCAGTATGATAACAAAATACAAATATAAAACAAGGAACCTATGCATTTGGGAAGCTGCTAATAGTTCGGTGTAGTTCTGTCTTAAGGCAAACACTTAGGGCTCACTATATATGGTTTAAGTTCTAAAGTAAAGGTATCTAAACCAGAAGATTCCTCAATCCTCACCCATTACAAGCTCATACGAACGAGTTTGATTTAGGGGAACACATTTCCCATATGTTTGCACAGAAGTGAAAACTTCACGAAAACATAGGTACGGATGTAATCCCGAAAACGATTCACTATCTTGCACGGAGGTGAAAAACTTATGAAGGAGTAGCTTCTCACTTTCTCTTAAACTATGTAGTAACAAATGCACATGAATGCAAGCCTATACTAGCAATATCAACACAATATTATCATGGCGTCACACAAAAATACAAAGGATTGCATATTTAAAATTAAAACGAGTGTTTAAAAATTGTAACAAAAAGATCCTGAATTAATCGACTTTTGGCCTGACTCCCCTTTTATTTTTAAAATCTCCAGTGGAGTCGTCAAGCTGTCGAAACATTTTTTTGAAAAAGTCTCAACTTTTATTTTTAAAATAAAAAATAGAGTCGCCACCAATCTTTTTTATTTGGTGTGATTGGATCACCATGAAATATTTGAGTTTATTTAAACAAAAGTTTTGGTTTTTGAAATCTAGAAAATAGGTTCGGGAGTCGGTTACGTGGGAGGAAAGATTAGCACCCTCACACGCCCAAAATTGGTACCTAGTTGATTTTTTAAAAGTCTTATTTGTTAAAAAATTGAAAACTCGAATAAAAGTTAAAATGCGATCCCTAAATGCATGATTTATTTAATGTTATTTTAAAAATTGAATTTTATGAAGAAATACCCTTTTGTTTCGAATTAATCAAGAAAGAGAACTCATGTCCAAGACGTTAGGGCACAACATTCTCGAATTTTTGAACATAAAGGTCATTTGTTTAACTAAACATTAAATATTTTTATTTGAAATAAGGTATCCAGTTACGTAAGTTCAATGAGAAACCATACCCAAGACATTAGGGCATAATTTTTCGAATATCTTAAATAAAAGAATATTTCCTTGATTTTTTTAAAACAATTTAAGGTGCTCGGTTATTTCAAGTCGAAAACAAAAAAGCACACTTAGTAAGTTAAGGCATGATTTCCTCGAATTCCCGAAGATAACGAGCATTCTTGATTTTTATTCCAAACCTCACATTTTATTTAAAAAAAAAGGTATCCGATTATTTTGGTTAAAAAAAATCGCACCTAGTAAGTTAAGGCACGATTTTCTAGAATTTCCGAAGTAAGAAACATGATATTGATTTTTGAAATAATTTAAGTAATAACAAAAATAACATGTGATTTATTTTATTAAAATATTTTATTAATTTGTTACAAAGCTTGAATGATTATGCACATAATTTAAAATTTAAAAATGACAATAATAAAAATAATAAATGCATGGAATAAATTAAATTGATATGATTGAATTCAAATTACATCATATAAACAAAAAAAATAACAAATAAAAATAAAAATATAATTGCAATGAAAATGGTAATGCACATTCAATGCTCAAAAATAATATAATACAAACGAATAAATATATGGAAGAGATTAAATTGGAAATCCAAATAAAATGATGGGTAGATTTAAAAAAATGAAAAGAAGAATTTAATTTTTAGAACAAAATAATAAGATTTAAAAAGAAAATAAATGAAAAGGATTTAATTAAAAAAACATAATATAAGGGCGAAATTTAAAAGAGAGAAACACTCTAAGGGTTAAATTAAAATAAAAATAAAATTTAAAGTAAATATTTTTTTAAAAAAAGAAAAAAAAACTGGGTTGAACCCGAATATTGGAAATTACAGGGACTGCGTGGGAAATTTCCCAGGTCCTTGACATGTGTCTACCCCAAGGGTTAGTGGTCTGAGGACTAATCTGAAACAGACTCAAATTTTTGGGCCAGATTACAAAATGAAAGAAAGGGTAAATTTGGATCAAATTGCCAATTCTAGAAAAAGCGAAAGGACCAATGGTGCAAATAGCCCATTGGTAAAAAAACACGCAGACCTTGAGCTCTCTGGGTCGGATCCGTGTTGATTCGCCTAAACGGCGCTGTTTTGAGGCCAATGATACAGGCCCTAAAACAACGTCGTTTTGCAATGCTTATAAAACTCAATTTTTTTTTAAAAAAAATCCTTATTGTCCTTTTCATTTTTAAAAAACTTCAGTACTCTCCTTTCCTCTCTAAAGCCCCCCAATATTTGGTCACCTAGGACCACCGTGGGCTCTACCCTGGCAATCGGTTGCTACATACAGCAACCACCGTCTACGGTGGTCGAAAATTCCCCAAAATCCACTTTTTTTTTCTTTCAACTCCTACATCTCGGATCTAGGTTCCAAAACTTTGAGAATACCAAAATATTAGAAAAAAAAATGAAAACCCTTGATTTTTCCTTCTTTCTTTTCGAACAGAACCTTTTATGCCCTTTTTTGACGATGCCCAAGCAAATTTGAAGGATTTAGGGTCTTACTCGCTCCCAAAGGGTCCGTCCGCCCACAGTGGTGGAACCAAGCCAATAGAGGGTTAAAAAACCTAACTTTCTCTTTTTTTTTTATTATTTTGTATATATGTTTTAGCAATAATAGTGTAAAAAAATGCAAAATATGCTACCTTTTCGAAAGCTTTTTCTTTGGTTTCTCTGCATTTTCCCTTGTTTTTTCTCCGTGTTTTGAAAGAAAAATAAAAATAAAAATAAAAATACTATTTTTTATTCTCCTTTTCTATATTGATTGTGTGTTTGAATTACAAAAACTTTTTGGGCTCTTTATAATCAAATTTGATTACAATATTTTGCCTATGTTTTTGTCTATTTCTTCTTCTTTTTGCATGTCTATTTTCACGATGGTGGCAGGGCGTCAATGACGGTGGTGGTTTCAAAGTTTGCCATTTCGGTGAAACCATGGTAGAGAAGGGGTCAGATCTGACTTTGGGGTACATGGCTGGCGTGGCAGCTAATGTGACGGGTGAACGGCGTTAGAGGCTAAGGCAAAAATTAGGGTTTCACTTTGGTTTATGGTTTTGGGCTCCATGGGCCTATTGTAAATTTAGGTTAAGGTTTGTTTGTAAATGGTTTTGAGTCATTTTGTAAATGAACTGTTTTTTATAGGATTTTAATTTCTTTTGGTTCTAGTTTTTTTTTTGTTGAATTTTTTTGGGCCGATCAAAATTAGGGTTTTATATTAACTACTAAATATTAATTTTATATCTTAAAAAAAATCAATGGTTGGATTTGAATGCAAATCCCAAATCTGTACGGATAGTATCGACCTAATCGGGATGCTCTAGTTATCAATTACGATTCACTGAAATCCATTAATTACAATAATTATCCAAATATGCCACTTTCATGTAATTGCAAGAAATTACACTAAAATCAAATTGCCAAAAATCCTTGGTTTTATTTTATATGGTTGTGTTCTAATTTATTTTGGTCTTGCCTAAAATTACCAATTTCATTTTACATTGTGTTTTTGTTTGGTATGGCTCTCATTTTTTTTATCTTTATCCTTTGTAATAAGGATTGTATGAAAGAGAGATAATATCTCTTTTCAATAGTTTAAAGTTACTTCAGCAATTTCATCCTGAATTTCAAGATTTTCATTTTCATTTGATTTTTTTCAAGATAAAAATACTGAAATTCAGGATGAAAATGTGTCGTTAGCTACGGATGCAATGTGAAATCAAAACTTATTATTATCACAAAGAAGTTGGTATATGAGTTCCATAGGCCTTAAGCACACTGCTGCATCAAATCTTACACAAGACCCATACGTAAATTCAAAGAAAATAATATATAAACCCAAATAAAATTGCAAGGGAAGTGAAACCAGATAACATGATGATGACGACGACTACGATGCAAGGCCATGTTTAAGCAGCGATGCTATGGAGGACCATCGTCTCCACGGTGATCCCTGGTCCGAACCCAAACAGGACTCCCCACTCAAGCCCTTCACTCGTGGTCTTAACGCCATCTTCTCTTGATTTCTTCCTCATCTCATCTAAAATGAACAGCACACAGGCACTCGACATATTCCCATACTCTGAAAGAACGTGCCTTGTGGCTCATAGCTTTTCAGGCTTAAGGGCTAACTTGGCTTCTACCTGGTCCAATATAGCTGGACCACCTGGGTGAGCTATCCAGAAGAGGGAGTTCCAGTCAGTGATTCCCAATGGCTGAAATGCCTCAACTAAGCTCTTTTCAATGTTCTTAGAAATAATCCCTGGAGCATCCTTGAGGAGATGGATCGTAAGACCCACTTCACGAAGGTGACCATCAATGGCACCGTCACTGTCTGGCAAGATTGTTTGAGCTGTTGAAACAAGTTCAAACAATGGCTTCTCGATTTCAGGAACTGGGTCTGAACTGATTATAACAGCAGCAGCATCATCGTCGAACAACGCTTGGCCAACGAGACTATCTAGGTGAGTGTCACTAGGTCCCCGGAAGGTAAAGGCATTGATTTCCGAGCAAACAATGAGGACCTGAGCACCTTTGTTGTTCTCGGCCAAGTCCTTGGCCACACGCAGCACTATGCCACCGACGAAGTAGCCTTGTTGGTACATCATGAGGCGCTTAACGGAGGGGCAGAGGCCCAAGAGCTTGGTGAGCTGGTAGTCGGCACCAGGCATGTCGACGCCACTAGTGGTGCAGAAGACAAGGTGGGTGATCTTGGACTTGGGTTAGCTCCATTCTTTAATGGCTCTAGCGGCGGCTTCTTTGCCGAGCTTTGGCACCTTAACCACCGCCATGTCTTGCCTAGCATCTAATGAAGGTTCCATGTATGCACATACATTAGGGTTCTCCTTCAAAATCTCTTCCGTTAAGTACATGTACCGCTTTTTAATCATTGATTTTTCGCCTGCAAAAGGAACATTAACATTGCTTCTTAATCATTAATAATTACAAAACAAAAAAATAATTGAACTGATATTTTGTAATTATAACAAATTAAATTAAAAAATAAAATATTTTTTTTACATGACAAGGATGATAGTTGGATTTTGGAATATAATTGCTTCTTTGGAATTGTACTTATTTCGAAGCTGAATTATGGGGTATTTTTTATGGAATCCTTATTTTGTTAAGAAAAGAATACAAAGACGCCACAATACAGACGGACAACTTAGAAGTGATTAACGCCTTGACTGATAAAGGGATGGAAGACTTAGGCAACACAATATTTAGAAGGGTCCAAAAAACTTTGCGATATGAAAGATAATGATGGATTCGATATGTACCAAGGGGAAAAATATAGGTATTGAGAGAATGCCTAAATTATGCCTAGTTGGAAATCAAGTGTACAGATTTTTTATGTACCTCCCTATAAGGTTTTTAAGCACTATGTAGCTAATAAAATTTCAGGTTAATTAATTTGATGTAATTTTGTTTTATTTTTCACTCAAAAATAAAAAAACTAATTAAAAGCACATGATAGCTTTCGAAACCCAATTGTAATTTTTTTAATTCATTATTTAACATTGTTTAAATTTGTGTGATGAAATTTTAACCATGTACATCCTTCATCTGGCTTCTACTTTTCATGCCAATATCACCTTAAATTTCAAATTAAATATGAGTTAAATTTTTTTAGAAAAAAGTGACTCGAATAAAGTGTCTTCTAAATGAGAAATGAGGAGAAAGAGAAGCTAACACATGCGCTTGAATTTCTTTTTCAGCTCAGTCTTGTGCTCGCTATTTGTGATACAGAAGTAATAGTCAGGATACGTGCTTTGATTAACGTAATTTGGTGGAGTTGATGTGTCGATTGCCAACACCGTGGCCAGCCCTTGGGCACGTTGAGCCTTACGAACATCCTCGACAGTCACCATTCTATTCTGTTTCAAATAGGGGAAAAAAAGCACCTTAGGAGCAGATGGCGGTGATGGTGTTGAATAAGCTGCTATGAGTGTTAAGGCTGGCAAAGATGTTGATAAACGGGTAGCTGAGAGTCACGTGCATGACCCAATGCACATTGCTTAATAGCCTTAAAAGATTGAAGCAGCCCCTAACAAACAATTAAGGCTGAATGGCACGTCATATGTGAGGTTGGTGTATCTATTTATCTATCTCTCAGTCCAACCTAATCAAAGCCATCACTGGACTCGCTAATTAGTTATCTGTATTTTCGAAAATAGACTAGGCTTTGATAAATAATTCGAAAGACTAAAAAAAACAAAACAAAATAGAAACCATCAGTCTGAAACAAAACAAAACAACGCCCATTAGGCTTTAAAAGTAAAGAAAACCGAAACTAAAACGTCTAGCCCAAAAGAGTGCGAACTACAAGCCCATTACTTAAAAAACGAAAATAGAGTAAAATAAAAGAAAAGCCAGCCTAGTCATTGAGAAACCACTAACCCCATCCCATCATTTCCTTTAATCAATATATAGAGAGCCCTAAGTGCTTGCCTTAAGATAGAACTACACCGAACTATTAGCAGCTGCCCAAATGCATAGGTTCCTTGTTTTATATTTGTATTTTGTTATCATACTAACTAGTTTCCTTTGCTTTTTCTTTTTGCTCTTTTTTCTTGCATTACATCTTCATATAAGGAAAGGTATTGATTTAAAGCTCAATAAAAAACTGGTCATAAGAAAATGAGTTTCTTGATAAAGTAGAAGACAATATGGTCATGCATATATGGTCAAAAGAAGGACGAAAAAGAGAAACCGACGGTTTACTAGACAAGTAAGATGAAGACAAAGATCACACAACGAACCAGACTTTGATCTAAGTACAAGAAGTAACTAATCACTTGCAGGTTTTTAACCAATCAAGTTGACATTTCGAACTTAAAAATCGAAGCCGAACTAGAGCGAAATTAGATGATTAAGATTTTTGAACACTAAGGCACGACCGTATACGTATCTGCCTTATGTAAAGAAATTTGTTTTCTAGTAAAGTTGTTCTAGTAGAATTGAATTATGAGTCAATACCTTTTCTATGCTTACAAGTATTCATAAGCATCACATTTTATTAACATGCATTTAATTCCATGAATGAGCCCTAAAAACCTACCTTAAGTAGAACTATGCCAAACCTTAAGTGGTTACCCGAATAAGATAAGAGATACAGTAATATTCTTGTTTCTTTACTTCTAATTGCAATTTATTTTCAGGTTTTATGCATGTATTAATCATACTGACTTGTTTAGTTTGAATCTATTTGCATTGCATTTTCATCTTAAAAAGGGGTGTTGATTCGTGTTCGATTACTAAATAGAGAACTGGTCATAAGAAAACGGGTTCCTTGATAAGGTAGAAGTCAACGTGGCTATGCGTGTGTGGTCAATGAAAAATAACGCGAGAAGGGTGAAAGTCTGTCAAAGGGGTATCAGAATTTTTGGGTTTACACTAAAAAAAAAACTAACCTATAACAAGTTTGCAAGAGCTAAAAAGGATATATACGATGAAACAAGGTAGATGTCCAATCACGAATATGTTGACTTACTTGATGTTAAAAAGAATAGGCATCAATTCCGAGCTCTCACTTAGTATTGGAATCCAACTTCTAATGGTTTCACATTTGGAAAGGAGGACATAATGCCTACGATAGAAGACTATATAACTTTACCCTATTGCTCGAGGATTCAGAATAATAAAGGCTACTTCGAATATGGTGATCGGCCTTACCTACTTAAGGTTAAAGTAGAGATGCACCTTTTTCGAGTCCTAACACAGTTTTGGGATCCAGCTTAGTTTCTTTACTTTCAAAAATATGGACATACTGTAGAAGAATACACTACGTTGCTCCATTGCTCAAGAACTCAAGTTGATAAGGCATACTCTAGAGGAGTGAGCATTAGGTTGCAGCCCTGATCAAGGAGAAAGGGGATAACATGTGTATTACTTTAAAAACCCCGCAAGACATAATACACATAGATGTAAGAAGAATGTCGACATCTTCACCTCAAACAAGTATGAGTTAGTCGTCTTCCCTAAGTGTTGGGGCACGTAGAGGATGCGATTGAAGATTTGTTTGACCGACTTGACAAGAGAATCACTCATGTTCTAGCAATCTTAACCATTAAACGCCTGTCGAAGAGAGGGCAAAAAAGGTTTTTGGGTGCACAACTTTTGCTAGTTTGGTTCTGTAGCCATTTTTGGAAAGCGAAAAAGGTCTCATATCGAGTATTCTTAGAGGACTACTCTCCGTTAAAGGAATTTATGGATATCCAAAGACGAGAAGATATTGCCAAAGAAAATTAGAAATAAACGAGGAATGACTCCAACGCTCGTAGGGCCAGGTTTGAGATAGGGACCATGTCGCGAGCAAGGATTTGACCCAAGTGCGAGAAGTGACTAATTACTTGCTGGCCTTAGCCATTCAAGATCGATGTTTTAAGCTTGAAATCGAAGTCAAACTGGAGCAAAAAGAAATTTGTTTTCTAGTAAAGTTGTTCTAATGGAATTGAACCAAGAACCAACGCCTTTTTGCATGCATTTTACCATTCATTAGCATTACACTTCATGCATTAAATTTTAAAAAAAAATCCCACATACCTAAAACAATCGTGTGAGGGGAGGTGTTAACAACTCTGAATAAAAACTAAGAGAAAACATGATAAATCAAGATAATTTGGGAATGTTGAAAATTTGAGCAAAAGTCATACAGAGAGTGGAACCCATTGAAAGTTCGTCCCTACGCTCTTCGAAGTGTTTTAGACAACTAGACTATGGAGGAGCTTCTTGTAGTTTTTAGGACTTTTCCAGAGAAATATTCAGAACACACTTATCACTCTGAGTCTGAGAGGCATAGGGATCCTTTTGTAAAGGGCACATGACCACTTTCTTTTATTTCAATAATATGATGCATTATTTTTAACCAATTTGGAAAACATCATACGATTCTTCTCATTCGATCATACCATAATTAACCATTCTTTGATTCAATTATTCTTTGGATCCCCTTTTGTCTCTATGTTGTGTCCCTTAATATCAAGCATATGAGCGACGTTTCTGTTAACTTGAAGCCTCATTTTGAGAAGGACATGTGTCTAGAAAAACCTTAAGACTTTGAAAATAATCAAGAATGTAACTTGTCTCCCGATCTGCTACGATTGGTTGAGCAAGAGAGGAAACGAATATCACTCGAAGAGTTGTGATTTTAAGTAAGAATTGAGGCATGTATCTTTGTAGAAGCAAGGCAAGCTGCTTCGAGAATCCAAAGGTCTTTGCATGGTCCTATCAAAGCATTTGGATTTAAGGAACTGATGTTGTGACACATAGGCTCCCATAAAGGAGGAATGCAATTCATTTCAACATAAACTTCGACGAATAAGGCTTGATGTGCTATTAAAATGGAGGCCCCAAAAAAAAAGATGAAGAAGAAAAAGTCAAGATGAAAACTCGTAAAGGGCATTTTGAAACCCAAAGAAAGAAAAGAAAAAAGAGGGAAAGAAAAAGTTAAGATGAAAACCCACAAAAGGTATTTTGAAAATCTATGTATCTCCTTCACCTCTTCCCGTCAAGGGCTTTTTCTATGTGGGGCATAGACGTCATTGAGCAAATCTTGCTAAAAGCTTCCAATGGGTATCGATTCATTACTTCACCGAATGGGTAGAAGCTGTTTCCTATGCCAATCGGCGGTTAAGCAAATTCTTGAAAAAGGGAGATTATATGTCGATATGGAACGCCAGAAAGGATCATATCCAACAACGACTTAAATTTGAAAAACACAATAGCAGAAGTCTGTAGCCAATTTAAGAACAAGTATCATAACTCAGCACCACATTCTTAAAAAGTGAATGGGGCAGTGGAGGCAACCAATAAGAACATCAAAGGATTGATTGGAAAATAGCAAAGACCTACAAAGGCTTGGCATGAGAAGTCAACATTTTCTCTCTATGCTTATTTGAACATCCATCAAGACCTACATCGGGGCAACACCACTTTGATTGGTTTAAAAACAGAGGTAGATTTACCCTTTTAAAGTCAAGACTCCTTCCATTCGAATTTCGGTAGAAGCAAATTTGAATAAAGCAGAACGAAGCTAATCCAGATTTAATTAGTTAAACATTGATCGAGGAAATGAGGCTAAAAGCTATGATCTGATATACCAAGAGCGAATGATCCGGACTTATGACAAAAAAGGGTCTACCCTAGATAATTCCATGAGCGAGATCTAGTTTGAAAAAGTTTTTTCCTATACAAAAAGGATTTTCGAAGAACATTGATGCCAAATTAAGAATTATCTTATAAGGTAAGAAAACCTTTTTTGAACAAGCTCTAATTTTGACCAAGATGGACAACAAGGATATGCTCAACCCCATGAACTCGGATTCGGTGAAGAAGTATTTCACCCAAAAAAAAGAGCGAAAAAAAAGAAAGGAAAGGAAAAGAAAAGAAAAAAAAAAGAAGAAAAATGAGAGGGCGAGGGGGAGGTGAAAACTTAATTATCATTTTATCCCTTGTTCACACATTAATTTTAACCAAAGTCGTTCACTACTCTTCCAATGTTATAATTACCATTCAATTACCTTAACTTACCTTTCAATTAGCATCTAATATTTTTAATTCATAGAATTTAACTTTTGCAGATTTTACGATTTAATCCTTTTCACTTAATTTACTATCTAAACAATAAAATTCCATAACCAAATTTTAATACCATACTAATGACCTCATAAATATTAAATAATTAATATTTATGACCTGACACATCGAATTTGTAGTCTCGAAACCACCATTCCCGATCATACTAAAAATTAGACTAATTAATAAATCCTCATTTAATTAGGATTTAATTGAAATTTACCAAAAATCTAAAGAATTCCAGATCATTTCTATTATTAGACCATTTGAAGAGGGTCCAATTACACAATTGATCTGTCAATTATATTTAATTCTAACTAAATAAACTTTATTCCAATTTAACCTGAAACTAATTAGAACTTAATGAATAAATATCCCAAAAGTTAGTGGATGATAATCATATCCACACCACTTGGAATTTTTTATCATTGATTAATTACCATTTGATCCTTTTACTATTTTTAATCAATAGCAATTAACTTTTACCTCTTTTACAATTTACTCATTTTTCCTTAATTAAGAAATAAATCATCAAAATTACCCAACCAAACTTTAATTCACTTATAATAAGACTATAAATATTTAATAAAAATATTTACAGCCCTAAATTTCCAAAATAAGGTCTTGATATCTTATTTTCTCAAATCACTTGACTTTTGAAACAAACCACTGATAATAAATTTTAATTCAATACTTAAAATTCACCAATTCAAAATTCCATATAAAAATTATTATTGACTCATATAATTTAAATATTCTTTATATAAATTTACTCGTTGAATTTGTGGTCCCGAAACCACTGTTCCGACACCATTGTAAAACGAGGTGTTATAATGGCTTTCTCTCAATTTGCAGGACAATTCAAGATCTCACAGTGGGGAAACTAGTTGGCGTGTCTCTTCGGGTTATTAGCTTGACGCCTATGGAAGAATCGAAATCTTTTTATATTTCAAGGAAAATCATGAAGCTCTATTGAAATGATAAAAACCTCGATGTGTTAGGTCAAACACGTTTCCTTATTAAGTAGAGAGGTTGCAACTGAAGATATTGAATCCACCACTAGGGAGCCTTTGGCAGGAGGGTGGTCCCTTCTCAACACAGATGGTGCTATTCAAGTGGACTCAGGGAACACAACTACTGGAGAAGTGCTATGTGATAAAAACGGAGAGTGGATCCTTGGTTACAACAGATACTTAGGCAACTGCTCGATCTTTGATGCAAAACCTTGGGGCATTCTTGGGACTAAAACTCATCCAACGAAAATATCATGACAAGATAGTAATTCAATCAAATAACTTGGAGAGAGTCAAACCTATTCATGGCAGAGCTTCGAAGACCTCACATTCCTCTCTAATCAGAAGGATACATCGTATTTTATCCCAAGAAAGCAAATAGGTTCTACGTTATATCCCTAGGGAGGAAAATCAAAGTGCTGACTTTATAGTCTAATTAGCCTTTGATAGAAAATAAGAGCTACAATTGGTTAAGCCCTCCCCAAAAGCAATCTCAACATTTATCAAGGCAAACAAAGAGAAGAATTTTTATAATCCACAGTCTAATAATGTAACTTAATTTCGTAAGTTTTTACAGTGTAATGCAGATACGACAGATAAATCAATCATCGAAGTATATATTCGTGATATAAAGAGATATGCGAACAATATCAAATTCTTAAAGTTCAACTACTCGAATCGACTAACAAATCAACTTGCACACATTCTTGCCACAGAAAGTTTAAATAGGGGCGAATCTTTTTACTTGGAAGGGACGATCTCGAATTTTGCCATATGCAAGATGAAGAATGAGTGGCTGAGAAAGCTGGATTGAAAGAACATTGTTGTCTTTGGCCTCCAATAATGGAAAGATCAGTTTGATATTTTCTTTTGGGAGAATAGAGTGAACAGAGAGGGAGAATAGGGGACAAAAAACTTTGGGGAAATGCAACCATCTGCTGGGTAATTGATTAGAGGAAATGATGGGACGGGGTTAGTGGTTTCCCAATGACTAGGCTGGCTTTTCTTTTATTTTACTCTATTCTATTTTCGTTTTTTAAGTAGTGGGCCTATAGTTCGCACTCTTTTGGGCTAGACGTTTTAGTTTCGGTTTTCTTTAATTTTAAAGCTTGATGGGCGTTGTTCTGTTTTGTTTCAGACTGATGGTTGCTGTTTTGTTTTGTTTTTTTAGTCTTTCGGATTATTTATCAAAGCCTAGTCTATTTTCGAAAATACAGATAACTAATTAGCGAGTCCACCAACCTCACATATCATGTGCCATTCAGCCTTAATTGTTTGTTGGAGGCTGCTTCAATCTTTGAATGCTATTAAGAAATGTGCATTGGGTCACGCACGTGACTCTCAGCTACCCGTTTATCAACATCTTTGCCAACCTTAACACTCATAGCAGCTTATTCAACACCATCACCGCCATCTGCTCCTAAGCTGCTTTTTTTCCCCTGTTTGAAACAGAATAGAATGGTGACCTTCGAGGATGTCTGTAAGGCTTAACGTGCCCAAGGGCCGGCCACGGTGTTGGCGATCGGCACATCAACTCTACCAAATTACGTTGATCAAAGCACGTATCCTGACTATTATTTCCTTATCACAAATAGTGAGCACAAGATTGAGCTGAAAGAGAAATTCAAGCGCATGTGTAAGCTTCTTTTTCTCCTCATTTCTCATTCAGAAGACGCTTTATTCGAGTCACTTTTTTGTAGAAAATTTTAACTCATATTTAATTTGAAATTTAAGGTGATATTCGCTTGAAAAGTAGAAGCCAGATGAGGGATGTGCATGGTTAAAATTTCATCACACAAATTTAAACAATGTTAAATAATGAATTAAAAAAAATTACAATTAGGTTTCGAAAGCTATCATGTGCTTTTAATTAGTTTTTTTATTTTTTGAGTGAAAAATAAAACAAAATTACATCAAATTAATTAAGCAAAAATTTTATTAGTTACATAGTGCTTAAAAACCTCATAGGGAGGTACATAAAAAATCTGTACACTTGATTTCCAATTAGGCATAATTTAGCCATTCTCTCAATACTATATTTTTCCCTTTGTTATATATCAAATCCATCATCGTCTTTCATATTGTAAAGTTTTTTGGACCCTTCTAAATATTGTGATGCCTGAGTCTTTCATCTCTTTATCAGTCAAGGCGTTAATCACTTCTAAGTTGTCCGTCAATATTGTGACGTCTTTTTATTCTTTTCTTAACAAAATAAGGATTCCATAAAAAATACCCTATAATTCAGCTTCGAAACAAGTACAATTCCAAAGAAGAAATTATATCCCAAAATCCAACTATCATCCTTGTCATGTAAAAAAATAAAATAAAATATTTTTTAATTTAATTTGTTATAATTACAAAATATCAGTTCAATTATTTTTTTGTTTTGTAATTATTAATGATTAAGAAGCAATGTTGATGTTCATTTTGTAGGCAAAAAATCAATGATTAAAAAGCGGTACATGTACTTAACGGAAGAGATTCTGAAGGAGAACCATAATGTATGTGCATACATGGAACCTTCATTAGATGCTAGGCAAGACATGGTGGTGGTTGAGGTGCCAAAGGTCGGCAAAGAAACCGCCGCTAGAGCCATTAAAGAATGGGGCCAACCCAAGTCCAAGATCACCCACCTTGTCTTCTGCACCACCAGTGGCGTCAACATGCCTGGAACCGACTACCAGCTCACCAAGCTCTTGGGCCTCCGCCCCTCCGTTAAGTGCCTCATGATGTACCAACAAGGCTGCTTCGCCAGCGGCACGGTGCTACGTGTGGCCAAGAACTTGGTTGAGAACAACAAAGGTGCTCGAGTCCTTGTTGTTTGCTCGAAAATCACTGTCGTTACCTTTCGAGGACCTAGTGACACTCACCTAGATAGTCTCGTCGACCAAGCGCTGTTCGACGATGGTGGTGCTGCTGTTATAATCGGTTCGGACCTAGTTCTTGAAATCGAGAAGCCATTGTTTGAACTTGTTTCAACAGCTCAAACAATCTTGCCAGTCAGTGACGGTGCCATTGATGGTCACCTTCGTGAAGTGGGTCTTACGTTCCATCTCCTTAAGGATGTTCCAGGGCTTATTTCTAAGAATATTGAAAAGAGCTTAGTTGAGGCATTTCAGCCATTGGGAATCATTGATTGGAACTCCCTTTTCTGGATAGCTCACCCAAGTGGTCCAACTATATTGGACCAAGTAGAAGCCAAATTAGCCCTTAAGCTTGAAAAGCTATGAGCCACAAGGCAAGTTCTTTCAGAGTATTGGAACATGTCGAGTGCCTGTGTGCTGTTCATTTTGGATGAGATGAGGAAGAAATCAAGAGAAGATGGGGTTAAGACCACGGGTGAAGGGCTTGAGTGGGGAGTCCTATTTGGGTTAGGACCAGGGCTTACCGTGGAGACGGTGGTTCTCCATAGGATGGCCGCTTAAACAAGGCCCTGCGTCGTAGTCGTCGTCATCATCATGTTATTTAGTTCCACTTCCCTTGAAATTTTATTTGGGTTTATATATTATTTTCTTTGAATTTGCGTATGGATCTTGTGTAAGATTTGATGCAGCAGTGTGCTTAAGGCCTATGGAACTCATGTACCAACTTCTTTGTGACAATAATAAGTTCCGATTTCACCTTGCATCTGTTGCTAACGACTCATTTTCATCCTAAATTTCAGTATTTTCATCTTGAAAAAAATCAAATGAAAATGAAAATCTTGAAA
Source organism: Gossypioides kirkii (assembly GCA_005610355.1). NCBI lineage: Eukaryota > Viridiplantae > Streptophyta > Magnoliopsida > Malvales > Malvaceae > Gossypioides > Gossypioides kirkii. The sequence continues at coordinate 37,204,906 of CP032247.1, read as the reverse complement.
TTCAGGATGAAATTGTTGATGTTATCTCTGTTTCATATAATCCTTATTACAAAGGATAAAAATAAAAAAAAATGAGAGCCATACCAAACAAAAACACAATGTAAAATGAAATTGGTAATTTTAGGCAAGACCAAAATAAATTAGTACACTATAAAATAAAACCAAGGATTTTTGGCAATTTGACTTTGTGTAATTTCTTGCAATTACATGAAAGTAGCATATTTGGATAATTATTGTAATTAATGGATTTCAGTGAACCATAATTGAAAATTGAAGCATCTCGATTAGGCCGATACTATCCGTATAGATTTGGGATTTGCATTCAAACCCAATCATTTATTTTTTTTTAATATATAAAATTAATATTTAGTAGTTAGTGTAAAACCCCAGTTTTGATCGGCCCAAAAAAATAAAAAAAACTAGAACCAAAACAAATTAAAATCCAATAAAAAACAGTCTATTTACAAAATGACCCAAAACCATTTACAAACAAACCTTAACCCAAATTTACAATAGGCCCATGGAGCCCAAAACCTTAAACCAAAGTGAAACCCTAATTTTTGCCTTAGCCTCTAGCGTCGTTCACTCGCCACGCCAGCTGCCACATCAGCCATGGGCCCCAAACTCAGATCTGACCCTCCTCTTCCATGGTTTCACCTAAATGGCAAACTTTGAAACCACCACCATCATTGACGCCCTGCTACCATCGTGAAAATAGACATGCAAAAAGAAGAAGAAACAAACAAAAACATAGGCAAAATATTGTAATCAAATTCGACTATAAAGAGCCTCAAAAATTTTTGTAATTCGGACACACAATCAATATAGAAAAGGAGATTCAAAAATAGTATTTTTATTTTTATTTTTCTTTCAAAACATGGAAAAAAAAACAAGGGAAAACATAGAGAAACCAAACAAAAAGCTTTCGAAAAGGTAGCATATTTTGCATTTTTTACACTATTATTGCTAAAACATATATACAAAATTATAAAGAAAAAAGAGAAAGTTAGGTTTTTTTACCCTCCATTGGCTTGGTTCCACCACTGTGGACGGACGAACCCTTTAGGAGCGGGTAAGACCCCAAATCCTTTAGATTTGCCTTGGCATCATCAAAAAAGGGAGTAAAAGGTTCTGTTCGAAAAGAAAGAAGGAAAAATCAAGGGTTTTCGGTTTTTTTTCTAATTTTTTTGGTGTTCTTAGAGTTTTGGAACCCAGATCCGAGATGTAGGAGTCGAAAAAAAAAAATTGGGTTTTGGGGAATTTTTGACCACCGTAGATGGTGGTTTCTGTCTCCTACAATCGGTTGCCAGGGTAAAGCCCACGGTGGTCCTAGGTGACCAGACATTGGGGGACTTTAGAGAGGAAAGGAGAGTACTGAAGTTTTTTTAAAATGAAAAGGAAAATGAGGATTTTTTTTAAAAAAATTGGGTTTTATAAGCATTGCAACATGACGTCGTTTAGGGCCTGTATCATTGGCCTCAAAACGGCGTTGTTTAGGTGAATCAACCCGGATCTGACCTAGAGACCTCAAGGTCCGCGTGTTTTTTTACCCATGGGCTATTTGCACCATTGGTTATTTCGCTTTTATTGGAATTTGCAATTTGATCCAAATTTACCCTTTCTTTCATTTTGTAATTTGGCCCAAAAATTTGAGTCTGTTTTTAGATTAGTCCTCAGACCACTAACCCTTGGGGCAGACACGTGTCAAGGACCTAGGAAATTTCCCACACAGTCCTTGTAATTTCCAATATTCGGGTTCAACCTCCTTTTTTTCTTTTTTTAAAAATATATTTACTTTAAATTTTTATTTTTATTTTAATTTAACCCTTAGAGTGTTTCTCTCTTTTAAATTTTGCCCTTATATTATGTTTTTTTAATTAAATCCTTTTCATTTATTTTCTTTTTAAATCTTATTATTTTGTTCTAAAAATTAAATTCTTCTTTTCATTGTTTTAAATCTACCCATCATTTGTTTAGATTTCCAATTTAATCTCTTCCATATATTTATTCGTTTGTATTATATTATTTTTAAGCATTGAATGTGCATTATCATTTTCATTGCAATTATATTTTTATTTTTATTTGCTTTTTTTTTTGTTTATTTGATGTAATTTGAATTCAATTATATCAATTTAATTTATTCCATGCATGTATATATTTTTATTATTGCCATTTTTAAATTTTAAATTATGTGCATAAGCATTTGATACTTAATTTTTATATTTTCTAACTCATTGCTAGTTGGTTTAAATTCTTGGTATTTTTACCTCTTTTTGCACTAATGTCGCTACAAGCAGTCGATGTATTGCGCCTTAGAATTATTAGCGCAGGAACTCATCTCAGAAGATCAATGCTGGAAGAAGAATACAGCCACAAGTATAGCTTGGAATTGCGGCCAGAGATGTTGACACAGAAATCTTTACTTTGCATGAGTGAATTCAAGCTACAAGTACATCTGGAAGCACCAGCGCAGGAATTTCACACGTTGTCGCCACAATTAAAGAATTCAGATCGCGACCAGAAATGCGGTGACAATCTGCAGATTTATGAAGAACACACCAGATCTGTGTGAGTGCACAACTGGAATTTAACTAACATTGACAGTTGTAATTAGATCTGGATCTAAGAAGAGATGAGGTCTATCATTCTTGAAGCCAGAAAGCATTTAGTTGTGGCCACAGGTTGGTCCAGAAATGTGGCAAATTATCGGCGTGAATTATAATTTGCACCGACATTCTGCAACAGTCCAATAAACAAATCAGGTCTATATAGCTATCAATAACAAACTTTTACAGCTGTACAAAGTAGTTGGATCTGAGAATGGAGGAAATCTGTAATTTCTTGAGTCTATAAATAGAGGAAAGAAGATGAATAAAAATCATCAAGGAGTGAAGAATTTAAACCTAAAAATCTCTAAAATCTTCAAGCAAGCTACCATGGAAGCTTGACATCGGAGGTCGGTGAGCTGATGGAGCGAGTGTGCAATGACTCCTGATGAGGAGTGCTTGGTGCTGTGCAAGAGGAGCAGTTAAAGAATAGTCCTAGTGGTCTAAAGATAGTAAGCTTTGATTGTATTCGTTAATCCCTCTTTTATATTGATAGATTCTAATGACAATTGAATGAATACGAGAGTATCTTTCATTGATATATTACTTTGATTCTTATTTAATACTTTTTATCAATTTATTCTTGGATCTAATTGCATCAAACACGAGAGTGGTTTGTAATCTACCGACATCAAGAGATGCGTTGACAAGTTAGGTTAACAAGTAAGTTAGGCGACAACTGCTTGGATTAGAAGAGGTTCTAGTCACTTGTTCTTGAGTGCACAACATTACTCACATCGAGAGGTGGGGTGATTGTGGGTACTCGAGTCTCGATTAAACGGAGGACTGTTATTGGTAAGAATTCATTGGAGCTTTATTACTACGACAATTCATCTACACAATACCTTGTCGGCGCATCCAGCGTTGGAACCTAACAAAGTCAGTGATCTACTCATATTCTTCACACTTGATCACACATTTACTTTTATGCATTTAAATTCTCAACAATTCAACAACACTTTGATTTACTTTCAATTGCTCTGACAATTAACATTTATAGTTGCATTGACAATATTGACTATTTTAGCTATGCAGATCTTACTTAATTGCACTGACATCCTTACTCACATTTTATCTAATTCAAGTATTAGTTACTTCGACATCTGAACATCAAGAACCCATTCCTTGTGGGATCGATATCCGATAGAATTGTTCCATCAACTATACCTGCATCGATGTGTGTTCGCTTGCACAATCGCTGTGACGTTACAAACGCGATCAAGTTCTGGCGCCGTTGTCGGGGAATGGCATTTGTTTGATGTTTATTTTTTGTCATTGCATTTATTCTTTATTATCTAAATTTTATTCATCACTAACTTGTTTCCTTTTTGTTGTTTAATTTTACATTTTTTTACTGAAATATGGCTAGGAACGAGGTATATAGAACCTCAAGATTTTGGACTGACATGAGTGATGCTGTAGAAATGGAGCTTGATGCCATAGCAGCCCAGGTATCTTCTTTGACTAATATGCAGAATGCTACAACAGTTGCAGAATGGAAATTTGCAGTGACAATTTGTAATTACTATGGGGCCAACCATGAGTTTAAAGAATACCCATCAATTCCAGCAAATGTGTACCACATGGGGAATTTCTATCGAAATGAAAATCCATATTCCAACACTTACACACCAGGGTAGGAGCAACATCCAAATTTTTGTTGGAACAATCAGGACGCTTGAAGTATAGACAATGATGTTAGATCCGAGTGGACATTACCCAATTATAATCAACCTTTGTCAAGGCAAAAAATCCAGCAACACGACGCATCAGAGTTTTCATCAATTGAAAATTTGCTGAGACAATATATTGCCAAGACTAATGTTGTGCTTCAGAATCAAGCAGAATCCATACGAGCTCTAGAATATCAATTTGGCCAGATTGTGGGCTCAATAAATTTGTAACCACAAGACACTTTGTCAGTTGATATTGAGAATTCGATATCACAAGGGCAAAGCATGATGAGAAAATCATTCCCAGGAGTGAAACTCAACTAAATGAAGTTGTTAGATACGCTACAGCAAAAGAAGATAATTCAAATCTCAACAATGGAAAGATGTCAGCGCAATTTGAAAATCAAACTGCAGCTGAAGAGGTTAAACAAAATATTGCAGTGATAGAATCAAAGAGAAGATTGGGAGATGTCGAAGCAATCACACTTATTGAAGGGTGCACTGTCATGACAATTAAATTGCTCCAAGAATTTAAGGATCCCAAAAGCTTCCCAATACCCTATTCCATTGGTGATTGGTATATTGGAAAGGAATTATTTGATTTCAATGAAAGCATAATTTTGATGCCTATATCTGTAATTAAGAAGTTACGGAATTGAAAAAAACACAAGAAAGAGTGGAAATTTTTCGGGACCGTGTGGAGAATAAAAGAGTACGAAGCACTTGAAGAAAAAGAAACACATATTGTGTCTACACCAATTGAGGAATAAGTAAACACTATTGTCGGCGTATTAGGATTCCATTGTCAACGTAATTTTGTACAACTGTACTACACCTACTGATTTAATGCTGAAAACGGATGAAGTTCATGTGGAGGAAGAAAAAGATGAAGAAATAGGTGTCGAGGCAAATTTAGCTGATAAATTTGTCCTTATGCTTGAAATTGTGGGTGCAATAACTGAAGATTTGGCGTAAGATGGAGCGAGTCAGGCGGAAGCTGATGATGAAAACCTGCATACAACATGGGAGCATTTTAAGACTTTGCTATGATGTTGTCCTATGTATGGAATTCAACAAGAGGCTCAAATTGAGATCTTTTACAATGATTTAAATGTTCAAACAAGAAATCTTGCCGACGCATCTACAAATGGTCCCTTGTTGGATTGCACCTTTACTAAAGTTGTTCTAATTCTAGAGAGAATTGCACAGAATGATTATCAATATCCAATCTCTCGTTCTGCTCAGGTAAAAAACTAATCTTGGTGTTCTTGAGTTAGATGCAATTTCATCTTTAAGCGCACAAGTATCCTCTTTGGCCAACATTATAAAGAACATGAAGGGAACAAATGAAGCTGCTCCCACTCAAGTGGTACAACAATTGGATGTCCCGACATTTTCATGTGAAATTTGCGGTGACAACCATAGTTATAAGGACTGCCCAGAACATGCTGAGAATGCGTTCTACATCAACAACATCAGAGGAAATTCCTATGGTAACTCATTCAACAATACAACTCAACAACCTTGGGGGAGTCAAAATTCATCTACATATAGATATGGCAATTTCTTATATCAGGGGAGTTACAATAACAATCAGTAGCAGAACTATAATCAGAATTCTCAGGTACGTTCAATTCCTGATCAAATGCAGGCACATAGTCAAATGCAACCACAAGAGAGAATGTAGCCATAACAAAATGCACTGCATGCAAGGATAGTATCAACGATAGAAGCAATAGTTTTCTCAACAAAGATCATTTCCTATGGCTGCTCTTGAAGCGTTGCTACGAGAGCTTATTTCATGAACTGAAGCAATAGTCCAAGTCTTATGCAGGAATAAAAAAATCATCTTTTTGTCGACACATCATAAAGCACATCTTGTCGGTACATCATAAACACGAGAGTGGCTTTACAGTCTACCTGCATCGAGAGATGCGGTGACAAGTCAGATTAACAAGTAAGTTAGGCGAGAGCTGCTTGGGATTAGAAGAGATTCTAGTCACTTGTTCTTGAGTGCACAAGATTACTCACACCGAGAGGTAGGGTGATTGTGGGTACTCGAGTTTCGATTAAACGGAGACTGTTATTGGTAAGAATTCATTGGAGCTTTATTGCTGCGAAAATTCATCTATACAATACATTATCGGTGCATCTAGCGTTACAACTTAACAAAGTTAGTAACCTACTCCAATTCTTCACACTTGATCACATCTTTACTTTTATGCCTGTAAATTCTCAACACTTCAACAGCATTTTGATTTACTTTCAGTTGCTCTGACAATTAACTTTTATAATTGCATTGACAATATTGACTATTTTAGCTGTGTAGATCTTACTTAATTGCGCTGACATCTTTACTCACATTTTATCTAATTCCAGTATTAGTTGCTTCGACATCTAAACATCAAGAACCCATTCCTCATGGGATCGATATCCGATAGAATTGTTCTATTAACTATACTTGCATCGACGTGTGTTCGCTTTCACAATCGCTGTGACGTTATAAACGCGATCAAGTTTTAGCGTCGTTACCGAGGAATGACATTTGTTTGATGTTAATTTTTTGTCATTGCATTTATTCTTTATTATCTAAATTTTACTCGTCACTAACTTGTTTCCTTTTTGTTGTTTAATTTTACATTTTTTTAGTGAAATATCGCTAGGAACGAGGTATATAGAACCTCAAGATTTTGGACTGACATGAGTGATGCTGTAGAAATGGAGCTTGATGCCATAACAGCCCAGGTATCTTCTTTGACTAATATGCAGAATGCTATAGCAGTTACAGAATGGAAATTTGCAGTGACAATTTGTAATTACTATGGGGGCAACCATGAGTTTGAAGAATGCCCATCAATTCCAGCAAATGTGTACCACATGGGGAATTTCTATCGAAATGAAAATCCATATTCCAACACTTACACGCTAGGGTGGGAGCAACATCCAAATTTTTGTTGGAACAATCAAGACCTTGGAAGTATAGACAATGATGTTAGATTCGAGTGGACATTGCCCAATTATAATCAACCTTTGTCAAGGCAAAATATCCAGGAAGACGAAGCATCAGAGTTTTCATCAATTGAAAATTTGCCGAGACATTATATTGCCAAAACTGATGTTGTGCTTCAGAATCAAAGTGAATCCATACGAGCTCTAGAATATCAACTTGGCCAGATTGTGGGCGCAATAAATTTGCAACCACAAGAAACTTTGCCGGTTGATATTGAGAATTCGATATCACAATGGCAAGAGCATGATGAGGAAATCATTCCCAGAAGTGAAACTTAACTAAATAAAGTTGTTAGAGATGCTACAGCAAAAGAAGATAATTCAAATCTCAATAATGGAAAGATGTCAGCGCAATCTGAAAACCAAACTGCAGTTGAAGAGGTTAAACAAAATATTGCGGCGACAGAATTAGATCACTTTGTCACCACAAATGCTACAGCAAAACACCCTAAAAAACTTGAATACACATTGTCAAAAAAGAGAAGATTGGGAGACGTCGAAGCAATCGCACTTACTGAAGGGTGCACTGTCATGACAATTAAATTGCTCCAAGAATTTAAGGAACCCAAGAGCTTCTCAATACCTTCTTCCATTTGTGATTGGTATATTGGAAAGGCATTATTTGATTTCAATGAAAGCATAATTTTGATGCCTATATCTGTAATTAAGAAGTTACGGAATTGGAAAAAACACAAGAAAGGGTGGAAATTTTTCGGGACCAAGTGGAGAATAAAAGAGTATGAAGCACTTGAAGAAGAAGAAACACATATTGTGTCTACACCAATTGAGGAATAAGTAAACACTAATGTCGATGCATTAGGATTCCATTGTCAACCTAATTTTTTACAGTTGTACTGCACCTACTGACATAATGCTGAAAATGGATGAAGTTCATGTGGAGGAAGAAAAAGTTGAAGAAATAGCTGTCGAAGTAAATTTAGCTGAGAAATTTGTCCCCGCACTTGAAATTGTGGGTGCAGTAACTGAAGATTTTGCATAAGATGGAGCGAGTCAGGCGGAAGCTAATGATGAAAACCTGCATACAACATGGGAGCATTTTAAGACTTTGCTACGATGTTACCTATGTATAGAATTCAACAAGAGACTCAAATTAAGGTCTTTTACAATGGTTTAAATGCTCAGACAAGATATCTTGTCGATGCATCTGCAAATGGTCCCTTGTTGGATTGTACCTATACTGAAGTTCTTCGAATTCCAGAGAGAATTGCACAGAATAATTATCAATACCCAATCTCTCGTTCTGCTTAGGTAAGAAACTAATCCTGGTGTTCTTGAGTTAGATGCAATTTCAGCTTTAAGTGCACAGGTATCCTCTTTGGCCAACATTATAAAGAACATGAAGGGAACAAGTGAAGCTGCTCCCATTCAAGTGGCACAACAAATAGATGTCCCGACATTTTCATGTGAAATTTGCAGCGACAACCACAGTTATAAGGATTGCCCACAACATGCTGAGAATGCATTCTACATCAATAACATCAGAGGAAATTCCTATGGTAACTCATTCAATAATCGAACTCAACAACCTTGGGGGAGTCAAAAAGCATCTACATATAGATATGGCAATTCCTCATATCAATGGAGTTATAGAAAAGGGAGTTACAATAACAATCAACAGAAGAACTACAATCAGAATTCTCGGGTATGTTCGATTCCTGATCAAATGCAGGCACATAGCCAGATGCAACCACAAGAGCGAATGCAGCTATAACAGAATGCGCTGCCACATAGGACAGTATCAGTGACATCAGCAACAGTCTTCTCAACAAAGATCAGATCCTATGGTTGCTCTTGAAGCGCAACTACGAGAGCGTATTTCGCGAACTGAAGCAATAGTCCAATTATTATGCAGGAATAAAAAAAATCATATTTTTTTCGACGCATCATAAAGCACATCTTGTCGGTACATCATAAACACGAGTGTATCTTTGCAGTTTACCAACTGCGAGAGATACAGTGACAAGTTAGGTTAACAAGTAAGTTAGGCGACAGCTGCTTGGAATTAGAAGAGATTCTAGTAACTTGTTCTTGAGTGTGCAATATTACTCACATCGAGAGGTGGGGTGACTGTGGGTACTCGAGTCTCGATTAAACGAAGGACTGTTATTTGTAAAAATTCATTGGAGCTTTATTACTGTGACAATTCATCTATACAATAACTTTTTGATGCATCCAGCGTTGCAACTTAACGAAGTCAGTGATCCACTCCAATTCTTCACACTTGATCACACCTTTACTTTTATGCATTTAAATTCTCAACACTTCAACAATACTTTGATTTACTTTCAGTTGCTCTGACAAATTAACTTTTATAATTGCATTGACAATATTGACTATTTTAGCTGTGCAGATCTTACTTAATTGCGCTGACATCCTTACTCACATTTTATCTAATTCTAGTATTAGTTGCTTCGACATCTGAACATCAAGAACCCATTCCTCGTGGGATCGATATCCGATAGAATTATTCTATCAACTATACTTGCATCGACGTGTGCTCGTTTGCATAATCACTGTGAAGTTACAAACACGATCAAGTTTTGGCGTCCTTGCCAGGGAATGGCATTTGTTTGATTTTTATTTTTTGTCATTGCATTTATTCTTTATTATCTAAATTTTATTCGTCACTAACTTGTTTCCTTTTTGTTGTTTACTTTTCATTTTTTTAGTGAAATATGGTTAGGAACGAGGTATATAGAACCTCAAGATTTTGGATTGACATGAGTGATGCTGTAGAAATGGAGCTTGATGTCATAACAGCCCAGGTATCTTCTTTGACTAATATGTAGAATGCTACAGCAGTTGTAGAATGGGAATTTACAGTGACAATTTGTAATTACTATAAGGCCAACCATGTGTTTGAAGAATACCATCAATTCCAGCAAATGTGTACCACATGGGGAATATCTATCGAAATGAAAATCCATATTCCAACACTTACATGCCAGGGTGGGAGCAACATCCAAATTTTTGTTAGAATAATCAAGACCCTGGAAGTATAGACAATGATATTAGATCTGAGTGGACATTGCCCAATTATAATCAACCTTTTTCAAGGCAAAAAATCCAGCAAGACGAAGCATCAGAGTTTTCATCAACTGAAAATTTACTGAGACAATATATTGCCAAGACTAATGTTGTGCTTCAGAATCAAGATGAATCCATACGAGATCTAGAATATCAATTTGGCCAGATTGTGGGCACAATAAATTTGTGACCACAAAAACTTTGTCGGTTGATATTGAGAATTCGATATCACAAAGGCAAGAGCATGATGAGAAAATCATTCCCAGAAGTGAAACTCAACTAAATGAAGTTGTTAGAGATGCTACAGCAAAAGAAGATAATTCAAATCTCAACAATGGAAAGATGTCAGCGCTATCTGAAAAGCAAACTGTAGCTGAAGAGGTTAAACAAAATATTGCGGTGACAGAATCAGATCACTTTGTTGCCACAAATGCTACAATAAAATAGCCTCAGAAACTTGAAGACACATTGTCAAAGAATAGAAGATTGGGAGATGTCGAAGCAATCGCACTTACTGAAGGGTGCACTGTCATGACAATTAAATTGCTCTAAGAATTTATGAATCCCAAGAGCTTCTCAATACCCTATTCCATTGGTATCGGTATATTAGAAAGACATTATTTGATTTCAATGAAAGCATAATTTTGATGCCTATATCCGTAATTAAGAAGTTACAGAATTGGAAAAAATGCAAGAAATAGTGGAAATTTTTCGGGACCATGTGGAGAATTAAAGAGTATGAAGCACTTGAAGAAAAAGAAACACATATTGTGTCTACACCAATTAAGGAATAAGTAAACACTATTGTCGGCGCATTAGGATTCCATTGTCAATGCAATTTTGTATAGTTGTACTGCACTTGCAGACTTAATGCTAAAAACAGACAAAGTTCATGTGGAGGAAGAAAAAGATGAAGAAATTGGTGTTGAGGCCAATTTAGCTGAGAAATTTGTCCCCGCACTTGAAATTGTGGGTGTAATAACTGAGGATTTGGCGCAAGATGGAGCGAGTCAGGTGGAAGCTGATGATGAAAACCTGCATACAACATGGGAGCATTTTAAGACTATGCTACGACGTTGTCCTATGTATGGAATTCAACAAGAGACTCAAATTGAGATCTTTTACAACGGTTTAAATGCTCAGACAAGAAATCTTGTCGACGCATCTGCAAATAGTCCCTTGTTGGATTACACCTACACTGAAGTTGTTCGAATTCTATAGAGAATTGCACAGAATAATTATCAATATCCAATGTCTCGTTCTGCTCAGGTTAAAAACTGATCCTGGTGTTCTTGAGTTAGATGCAATTTCAGCTTTAAGTGCACAGGTATCCTCTTTGGCCAACATTATAAAGAACATGAAGGGAATAAGTGAAGTTGCTCCCATTCAAGTGGCACAACAATTGGATGTCCCGACATTTTCATGTGAAATTTGCGGCGACAACCACAGTTATAAGGATTGCCCAAAACATGCTGAGAATGCATTCTATATCAACAACATCAGAGGAAATTCCTATGGTAACTCATTCAACAATCGAACTCAACATCCTTGGGGGAGTCAAAATGCATCTACATATAGATATGACAATTCCTCATATCAAGGGAGTTATAGACAAGGGAGTTACAATAACAATCAGCAGCAGAACTACAATCAGAATTCTCAGGTATGTTCAAATCCTAATCAAATGCAGGCACATAGCTAGATGCAACCATAAGAGCGAATACAGCCATAACAAAACTCGCTGCCATATATGCAAGGACAGTATCAGCGACAGCAGCAACAGTTTTCTCAACAAAGATCAGATCCTATGGCTGCTCTTAAAGAGCTGCTATGAGAGCATATTTCACACATTGAAGCAATAATCCAAGTCTTATGCAGGAATAAAAAAATCTTCTTTTTGTCAATGCATCATAAAGCACATCTTGTCGGTGCATTATAAAATGACTCAGCAAAACTTTTTCTGTAAGGACTCTTTCTTCTTTAATCATGCTTCTATGTAGAGAACGGGGTATTCTACCCAGAGATGGTGAAGAAGTGCCAGAGAATAAGAGCCCCATCAATGACAATGACTAAAGGGCAAGAGACACCGATAGTGAAAGAAGCACCCAAGAAGAAGGAAAGGAGGAAGAAGAAGGAAAAATAGGATAATACACCCACAGACCCTCAGTTGGGGAAGAGGTTGGCTGCAATGGAACTAAAGATTAATCTCATCGACATGCGCCACATTCGTATTGTCAATGCATTAGAAGACATGGACTACAAACAAAATCTATTTTATGCGTACACAAGAATATAGAACAAATCTATTGTCAACGCATTGAGAAGTTTGAGCCTAAATCCCCTACCAGAGTTCCCTGTCTTCCAACCTATTATTAAGGAAGCTACCTCATTCTCCGACCAACCTACTCTTGATGGTAGGCCGCAACATGTTCCCTCTCTCAAAAGAATCCACATTTCAGATGATGATGAGCACGAAGGGCATTTTAATACTATGGAGGATTGCTACAGAACTATGGCCAGCTTGTTTGAAGAAGAGTTCTCGAATAGCCTTGGGACTAATATGGCAGAGCGGGTAGTTACGGTTGAGGAGATGCATACTCCAATTGTATCCATGGGTGTGGACGCAGAGAAAGGCACTGACGATGGCACCATTGAGCAGGAACAACCTAAAGAAGGAGAAGTAAAACAAGAATAAGGCCAAAAGAAGGAGAAGGAAAGAGAGGAAGAATTTGAGAAGAAGGACTTTGCAGAGAAGCAAGATATTGTCGAAGCACTCGTAAATGTGAGAGCATCTAATGAAAACGTGGCTCCACCTGAAGCAAGCCAAGTTGAGGCAGTTACTAGCAGTGCTGAAGATTGTAATCATTTGGCCATAGTGCCTTATATAGCACCACTTGCAGAAGTCCATCCATTAAATGTAACTTTTGATGAGGCCGCCACCCAACTAACTGAAGAGGAGCAATCCGCTGATCCGATTGGTACGAGAGATAGAAAGAGGAAGCGTAAAGACAAGAAAATGAGGCACAAGGAGGAATGGAAGCGCAACAAGAAAAAGACCAATGCAGCCATATCTTCGGCTGCAACACATTGAGTTAGTTTTTATTTTTTAGCACTTAGTTTAGTTTTCATGCATATCATGTAACTGTAGTATAGTTATCCCTGCATTATTAACGTCATTGCATTTTTATTGTCCCTGCATCTACATTGTCATTGCATTTCCATATATATACTTATTAATGTCAGTGTATTGGGGACAATGCACACTTTAAGTTTGGGGGAATTTGTGTGAAATGGAAAGGCAATTGCACACACTTTTTTGAATTTTACTTGTTTCTTGTGTTAATGAAAATATGCAAAATTTTAACAAAAATGTACCCACAATGTTTTTATTTTTATGTGTAAATCTTGATTTGCTTGGAATGCTGATGTGTAAATTGGATGAATGTGAATGTATAGTGAGTCTTCTATTTTTGAATGAATTATTGGAATTGCTTTAGTAATGAATGGAGAGTGTGAATGTTTGAATCTTATACTAATTGACCAGTTGTAGCGACATTGTATAAATAAAAGACACTCCAGTGTGAGTGCATTGTGACTTTTCAAGGGAGAACACTCCACTGCAGGTATAGAAAAATCATCTAGCTAAAGGTTGTCACTGCAAGAGTGTGTGTCGGCGTAATTACATACCTCCTGGGGGTTTGCTGCACCCCATCGTTACTGCCTAGGAACAAAGGTAGAGTAATGCAATGACATCTCTCAGTCACTTGCAAAAGAAAAATGAGAAAAAGGAAGAAAATGAAAAAGAAAAAAATTATGATAAATGTTGTATTGGTTCAAGGAAGATTAGGATTTAATGCATGATACTAACATTTATAAAGTTGCAGTTTTTAATTGTTCATGCCTATAAACTGTCGGCGCATTATTCTATCATGTAAATACAATTTGTGCATTAGGATTTCAGAAATTTAAAGTTGTGAGAATAATGATTGCGATGACATTTTTGCTTGTGATTTTGCTAATTTTTGTTTACTTGAGGACAAGTAAAAACTCAAGTTGGAGGGTGTAATAGCATTACAAATGATATATTTTCTCCCTAAATTTGTGTATTAATTGTCTCTTTTGTGTTATATTTTGCATGCATCATAAGCATTTCATACTTAGTTTTTATATTTTCTAACTCATTGCTAGTTGTTTTAAATTCTTGATATTTTTACCTCTTTTTGCACTAATGTCGCTACAAGCAGTTGATATATTGCTCCTTAGAATTGTTAGCCCAGGAACTCATCTCAAAAGATCAATGCTGAAAGAAGAATGCAGCCACAAGTATAGCTTGGAATTGCGACCAGAGATGTCGACTCATAGAAATCTTTACTTTGCATGAGTGAATTAAAGCTACAAGTGCATCTAGAAGCACCAGCGCAAGAATTTCACACGTTGTTGCCGCAATTAAAGAATTCAGATCGTGACCAAAAATGCGGCGACAATCTGCAGATTTATAAAGAACACACCAGATCTGCGTGAGTGCACATCTGGAATTTAACTAACTTTGACAACTGTAATTAGATCTGGATTTGAGAAGAGATGAGGTCTATCATTCTTGAAGCCAGAAAGCATACAGTTACGGCCACAGGTTGGTCCAAAAATAAAGCAAATTGTCAGCGCAAATTATAATTTGCATCGACATCCTGCAACAGTCCAGTAAACAAATTAGATCTGCACAGCTGTCAATAACAAACTTTTATAGCTGTACAAAGTAGTTGAATCTAAGAATGGAGGAAATCTACAATTTCCTAAGCCTATAAATAGAGGAAAGAAGATGAAGAAAAATCATCAAGGAGTGAAGAATTCTATCCTAAAAATCTCATAAATATTCAAGCAAGTTACCATGGAAGCTTGACGCCGGAGGTCGGTGAGCTGATGGAGCGAGTGTGCAATGACTCCTAACGAGGAGTGCTTTGCACTGCGCAAGAGGAGCGATTAAGGAATAGTCCTAGTGGTCTAGAGATAGTAAGCTTTGATTGTATTCGTTAATCCCTCTTTTATGCTGATGGATTCTAATGACAATTGAATGAAAACGAGAGTATCTTTCATTGTTAGATTACTTTGATTATTATTTAATGCTTTTTATCTGTTTATTCTTGGATCTAACAGCATCAAACACGAGAGTGGCTTTACAGTCTACTAAAATCAAGAGATGCGGTGACAAATTAGGTTAACAAGTAAGTTAGGTGAGAGCTACTTGGGATTAGAAGAGATTCTAGTCACTTGTTCTTGAGTGCACAACATTGCTCACACCGAGAGGTAGGGTGATTGTGAGTACTCGAGTCTCAATTAAACAAAGGATTGTTAATGGTAAGAATTCATTAGAGCTTTATTGCTGCAACAATTCATGTATACAATACCTTGTCGGCGCATCCAATGTTGCAACTTAGCGAAGTCAGTGATCCACTCCAATTCTTCACACTTGATCACACCTTTACTTTATGCATTTAAATTCTCAACACTTCAACAACACTTTGATTTACTTTCAGTTGATCTGACAATTAACTTTTATAACTGCATTGACAATATTGACTATTTTAGCTGTATAGATCTTACTTAATTGCGCTGACATCCTTACTCACATTTTATCTAATTCCAGTATTATTTGCTTCGACATCTGAACATCAATAACCCATTCCTCGTGGGATTGATATCTGATAGAATTGTTCTATCAACTATACTTGCATCGATGTGTGTTCGCTTGCACAATCGTTATGACGTTACAAACGCGATCACTTTTATTTCAGTTAAATTATATTCAACAGCATAGATTCTAATATAATTGTAAATCTCATACTTTTACATCAATTTAGAACAACCAGGGACTCAATCGAATCATATTTAAATGTCATACAAAAATACCAAATTCCCAAAAATAGGGATCACACGGTCGTGTGTCTCAAACACACGCCAGTGTGCCCTGTATTACATGCCCTGCTATAGATCGTGGGCACACTTGAACCACCTTCACACGGTCGTGTCACAAACCATGTGCCAGGTCGTGTGAGCATGCAAAATTACCCCATATGCCCTTGTACGAGACCGTGTGCTGGACCATGTGTGATTTCAAAATAGGGCCACAAGGTTGTGTCCCAGCCCGTGTGAGACCTGCCCTTAATTATTCAAGGCCACACGCCCGTGTGCTGGCCCGTGTTCCAAGCCGTGTGTACTTGCAAAATGTTAAAAATAATATGCAAAATTTCCATAAAGCCCCTTAACATGTACCTAACTTAATATAGCTCATCAACCTATAAATTATACATCAAAAACAAGGTAAAACATGCTCATTTCCATTCAAAATGCATATCAAACATACAAGTTAAGCAAGTAAAATACATCTCCTTCCAAATTGTTCACATTTATCTAAGTACATTTTAAAGCTTAACAAACTTAAACATGATACCAATTTATCATCCTAATACATGCCATATAACCAAGTGATTTAAAGTCTACCAAACGAGCTCTCGGGATAATGTGATTCTTCTTTGAGGATCCGATCTTCAATAGAAAAATTGAATCTACAAAACAATAAACAGATACACGGGTAAGCTTATAGAGCTTAGTAAGTTCGTTCAAGCATTTAACTTACAAAATAATTTATTTGAACGAAGAGGGTAAATAAACGTCTTCATTATTTCCACATTCGTATCCCAACTGGTCTCCTCAGGTCTTCCAGAAAATTTAGCTCATATGAGCCTAGTCAGGATATCGCTCTTACGAGCCAGTTCAGTATATCACTCTTACAAGCCAGTTCAATATATCGCTCCAACGAGCTAGTTCAGTATATTGCTCTTATGAGCTAGTTCAGTATTTTTCTTCAGAGTCTTCCTTCTCGTTCCAACATCAAGACTATAACCAAATAATGAAACAATAGTTAGCAAATGGAAATGTAATTACATGAACTTATAGAATGAAATTGCAGTTAAGGCTAAACTTTAGAGACTATTCCGTTAATTTCCTTTTTCCTCGTTTCACAGCTCGCTCGTGATCTAAATCAATAAATCATTCAATTTTCTCATTAAATCATGAAATTAAAATCATTCCTTACATCCAAGTCCTTATTAGGAAATTTACAAAATTACCCTTAACATTTTATTTTTATTCAATTTAGTCATTAGACCTAAAATATGCAAAATAACCATTTTCACTTCAAACCTATAGAAGCCAAATATTCAAGGGTATTTTCAAAACTCCTACATGCAATTATTTCACATCAATTACATGTATTTTTACCATTTTAGCAATTTAGTCCTCAAACCCTAAAATCATCAAAAATCACTTAACAAAATCAATAAATCTAACAACCAAACTTCCAAAACTTAAATAAATGTTCAAGAATAAGCTCATTCAACAATGGAAGGATTTATAACATTTGAAAAAATCACAAATTAGTCCTTAGGTTAGGTAGAATAAGCTATTATGGACTCAAAAACATAAAAATTGCTAAAAACGGATGAGATTTACCTACTCAAATCAAAAACCCAAGCTTGGCCGAATAAGTGTGCTTGTTCTCTTAGAGTTTTGGCTTATAGAAGAAGATGAAAGAAAAATAAAATGATTTTCTAACTCTTTTTTAGTTAAATTACTTAAGTGTTTATGAAATTACCTTTTTAACCTTTCATAAATCAAATAATTTTCCATTTAAATTAGCCAAAACCGTCCACTTATACATTAAATGGTCTAATTACCATTTAGTTACCCTAACTAACCTTCCAATTGTCATATAATACCTTTAATCAATGGAATTCAACTTTTGTGTCTTTTACATTTTATCCCTTTTTACTTAATTAACTATCTAAACGATAAAATTTCTTAATAAAAATTTAATATAACACTAATGACATCATAAAGATTTAATATTTATTACCTAACTTGTCAGACTTGTGGTCCCAAAACCACTAAAAATCGGGCTGTTACAAAATCCACCGAAGTGAGATCCTTCTTTCCCACTATATCCATCGAGGTACACTCCACCATTTCTTCCAAGACAGTGGTTAGAGTATTTGTTTTCTTTTCACTAGTGCTTTGATTACAATTTCCTTTAATGTGGCCTACTTTTCCATAATCATAACAAATAGTGGGGAGCCCTTCATAAACTATTGTTTGCTTTTTCTTGTCAATCCCCAAGAATGGCACAAGAGGCTTCGATATATCAACCATGACAAAAATTCTTGCGAACTTGCCCCATTTCCCATCGATGGTATTATAATCCACCTTGACAACATTTTAGATGACTGATGCCAAAGCTCACACTAGGCTCTTTGTACAGTACAGGTAGTGAAGACTCAGTAGCCTAATCCATGCTATGATCTTCTAAGGGTGAGTCCCGTCCGTAGAAAAGTCGCGGCTCCATGGTTGCACCACTAAATAATGCCCGTAAACCATCCAAGGGCTTCCCATGAGAACTCTATTATATTCGCTTTGGCTAGCTAGTTTAACAAGAAAATAGTTATTATCAAGATCGACGATATTGTATTCACTTGTTAGCCCCCAAAGACTTTCAATTCTGTTGGATAGAGCCTTATACCCGATTGGCCTTCTGAGCATATGAACTATCACTATTTGCCTATTACTTTCATTGATCAAGGTGTGAACTCTTTCAGAGAAGCAAACCTGAGGGTAAGGTCCATCCCGGGAGATTTTAACATCATCCTCAAGAAGTGTAACCTCTTTTTCATTGTTCAAGGGAAGGCACACATCCTCTTCTGTACCTGCATCTTTATTGCTCATTAACATCTTTGTGAAAGAGATCTTGTTCGGTTTTGGTTCCCGCATCACTTGATTAACACCATCAACTCGATCATTTTCCTTATTTTTTACTTTCTTAGTCGCCCATAGCAATTCCGTTGGAAGTAGATCACCGAAGCGTTCATTGCTATTGACAGTATCATTTTTATTTGAAGAAGCCATTCATTATTACAACTTTTTCCCCATTACACTTATTTATAATCGTTAATGAATCACCTTCAATCACTGCTTCTAACACTCCCATTTATCTTCTGTATGCATCGCCCAAGAAAATGCCAAGGCTTCTGCAGCAAAAGTTGAGTCCACCTCATCATGCAGGAGCGCTCTGGAAAATAACACTCGCCCCTTCTCATCCATAGCCACGATTCTAGTCCTCGATTTTGATCGCAGCTTATCATAGGCAGCGTCGAAATTGATTTTTGTGATATTAGTTGGAGGAGGTTCCCATTTCATGACAGGGCTGTTTTTGGTAAGCCCCC
Source organism: Gossypioides kirkii (assembly GCA_005610355.1). Taxonomy (NCBI): domain Eukaryota; kingdom Viridiplantae; phylum Streptophyta; class Magnoliopsida; order Malvales; family Malvaceae; genus Gossypioides; species Gossypioides kirkii. The sequence continues at coordinate 37,185,301 of CP032247.1, read as the reverse complement.
TAACATCCGTAGCTTTTAGTTCCTTTAAGTAGCAAATTATAAAATTTGCAATATCCCTTGTTGGTCTTATTTCTTTTTCATGTAACTGAATGTTTCTATCCGTCCACAGAACCCACAACTCACAATAGAACATTCTCCTTTAGGGCACAGAACTCACATCAAAGATCCAAGTAATCCACTCAATAAAACACAAATCTTGTTTAGCTAAAATCCATTGCCACCCTAATGAATTTCAAATTCCCACTATGACGAGGCACTCACGAAACACATGGTCCAAAGGCTTAGCTTCCCCACATCACGAAAATAAGCTATTACCTTTCAATCTTTTATAGTGTAAATTAGACATAGTAGGGATAAAATTATTTGTGATTCGCCATACTGTAATTCTAATCTTAGCTGAAAGCTTTAGGCACCAAAGTTGTCTATAATAGTTTCAAGAAACGATCTATTATTCATTTAAAGTAGGGGATAGGGTACCTATTTGTAGTAGTTTGTAGGCACTCAGCACAGAGAATTCACCCGAGGCCTTTATCTTATTCGTTAGTAGACATTCTTTAAAACGCACAAGAAAAATGGTTAGTAACCAAAAGAATAATTTAAATATTAAAATGCATACCTCACCAAAACAATCCTCATTATTTTCACACAAAAAGAAAAATCACTCCTCTCGAGTTTGTGCACAATTCAAGCTTTTATCACTCGTTTGATATCACACGCTCTTGCTTTTTTCTGCTCAAAATCCTTTTAAGCTTTTCAAAGAATGTTGGGAATGAACTTAGCAAAACTCATGACCTTGTGAACGTTGATAGTATGTGACACAACTTGAATGAAATAGAAACAAATAAGTGAAAATGAAACAAATTACTCAAATACAAAAAATAAAAAAATATGAAAATATTTATACTAGTTTGACAAATTAGATGCAACAAACTAAAAATGATGAATGGAATGTAATTTGAATGATTTGGACAAATTGAAAATTTTAACACGATTTTTTTTCCTATCGCCAAACCTTACCAAAATGTGAAAGATAAGCTAAAAAGTACTAATTGATGAAGAAATTTTTTTTGATGAATTTCCAGATTTTTTTGTGGATCTTAAATCGTCTTTTCCTTTTCTTTTTTTTTTCAACGATTTATTTTTCACTATTTTTTTTTGTTTTTTGTATAAACCGGGAAAGAACAAATTAAACAATACCTATGAAGAATAGTCGCTTTGATACCAAATGAGTTCGTAATCAATTTAGAAGTACAAGTCACTCGAATGCATGACTGTTTCTAAACATGTACTTGATAACTAAAGAATTAAGGTAAGAATCTTGATTCAATAACTTGTACGAGAAAAGAACCAATGTTAATGAACGTGACCCATTTTTCTATAAGACAAACAATTAAAAACAAAAATTAGTTTCGAATAGACCTTGACCCATTGTTTATAAAAGAAAAAAATCGAAGGTATAAAAAATGAAAGAAGAACACCATAGGGCAAAAGCCTTGATAAGTTAAATTTGTATGTTCTTAAGAACTCAAGAGAAAATCTCACAAAATGTATATTTATTCATCAACCTTCAATTTACAAAATGAGCAGTTATTTATAAACTATTCTAGGCATATGAAAATTCAATTCGTCCATGAAGTTTAATGCATTAATTATGCTTGAATGCATGTAGTAATCGAAAAGTCACATGACTCTCAGCCTTACATGTAAACTTAATAATCAAGGTAGAACCTCAAAACACATATTCAACCCCTTTTTTGGGCGGTGGAAATGAATGTGCATGGGGGTGACTAAAAGGTCACTTGTTGTGCATAAATGCATTATAAATAGAGTCTCTCCAAAGGTCATAAGGTTGTCAAAAAGTCACTTGTATAAATATGATGCTGTTAGAATTCCTCCAAAGGTCATGTTCAACTCCCATCTTGAATGTTGGAAATTAAAGGGACTTTAGCTAACTGAATGGTCATTTAAGATGCATGAATGTGAACCTTTTAGTATTTCATCCATTAAATATGCCCAATGAATGATTGCATCCTTAAGTCTTCCCTCCATTAAATTCATCCATGAATGCTGACTTTGGCTAATCGAATGGTCACTCAAGATGCATGAATTTGAACCTTTTAGTATACCGTCCATTAAATCTGACCAATGAATGCTTGAATCCTTAAGTTTTCCCTCCATTAAAGCACTCTACAGCATCTTGGGCCTATCACCACCCATCCGAATTGGCCCAACCCTTGGGATTGAAGAGCCTTGCAACTTAGATATGGCAAGTAGCACATAATCAAGCATATTCTCTTTGATTCCTTTCCATATCCATTGTAATCGTTTATCTAAGGAATGTTTGACTAGATTACCTTAGATTTAGGGATATTATATATAGCATGTATCTCCACCGTTTATATACTTTAATCTTAACCATTGGATGTAGGGGGCTTCAACTATAAATAGAGGCTTACCCCCACCTCATTTCCACACTTCATTTTTTAGGAATATGCAGAGCATTCACTTAAATTTCTTACTTGTCGTTGTTTATCTTTCCCTTTCATTGTTCTTTCGCTTCCATGAGGATCTAAGCACTTTAGCTTCGATCGATTTTAAGCTTACTTAAGCATTTTAGTGATCAAGAGGCGTCTAAGGCCGTACGCTCCAAGTAGCAAGTTTCTAGGGACGTGATAAGTGGTATCCAAGCTTGTTTGATTGAGAGAGATGGAACCAACAAACCCAAGCGAGGTCTCAGCAACTAAACGATAGACTCGTGCTACTGTCGGGAAGAAGAGAGAGAGTTCCAGAGACATCATCTCAACCTTAGAAAGGAGGGTCGCTAGGCTTGAAGATTCCATAAAGGAAGTCAATGAGACCCAAGAAGAGACAGAACCATACTTCGAGAGAGTGGATTCTCTTAAGGAAGAGATCATGCTTGCGGCTCAAGGGCTTCTCGCCTACATGTATGAGAAGTTAGACCAACGGGACAATTCCCTTGTAGCTACAAGGGAGGCTACCAAGGCCGAGTTGGTAGAGGAGATCAAGGATCTCAAAAGTGAGCTAGCCATATACAAGATAGCTATGAAGAATGGCATGATGGCAGAAACAGCAGCATCTACACCCAAGATCTATGTCCTAAAGCCAAAGATGTACACGGGGACACAATCAGCCTAAGATGTTGAGAATTTCATTTGGGTTATGGAGCAGCACTTCCGAGCCATGAGAATCAAGGACAAAGCAACAAAGGTAAATACTACTTCTTCCTATTTGAATGATGTCGCTCTTTTATTGTGGCGACGTAGGTGCTCTGAGGAGGAGAGTGAGGAAATTTCCATTGTGACATAGAGTGAGTTCCAGTCCATGTTCAAGGAATAGTTCTATCCCAAAAATGCTCAACTAGAGGCTCGAGCAAAGTTGCAACAACTCAAGCATGATGGCTCAATCCAAGACTATGTCAAGTGGTTCACCGAGGTCAAACTTTAAATCCCAAGATTGGGCGAGGAAGAAGGTTTCTCTGCCTTCATGGATGAACTCCAAAGATGGACCAAGATGGAGTTAAAGTGGATGGGGGCCAAGAGCTTTCCAAAGCCTTATCTGCAGCTGAACCCATCACCGAATTTAAGATCAAAAAGATCGAGTCTACCAAACCAAAGCCAAAATTCAAAGGCAATGATGGGGGAGATAATGAAAGACTAGCCAAGAAGGGGTCCGAGAAGCCGACAGATAGAAATATCAAGTTTCGCAAGCCATGAGAGAAGAACAACGAGCCTTTCAAGTGCTACACTTGTGGAGACAAGCATTTGGCGGGGAACTGTCCTCAAAATGAGAAAGTCGCTGCCTTCCAAGGGAAGGATGCTGAAGAGAAGGAGACTCTTAAGGTTAACTCCATCATTAGCTCCATGGAGGTTAAGAAGGGTCATAAGAAGAAGGGACTGATGTTCGTGGACATCATCGTGGCAAGCCAAAAGATGAGCGCGCTAGTGGACACCGGTGCCTCTGAATTGTTCTTATCTGAACAGACTGCCAAGAGACTTGACCTTCGTGTTGAGAAGATAAGGGGTTTATTAAAACCGTTAACTCCAAGGAAGCTCTGATTACGGGAGTGGCAAAAGGAGTCATGCTAGACCTTGGAGGCTGGACCGGTATGGAAAATATCAAGGTAATCCCACTCGATGACTTTGATTTTGTGATTGTGCTTAATTTCCTTGACCGGATTAATACGTTCCCTATGCCATTTGCCGATTGTTTGTGCATTCTTGATCTGAAACACCAATGCATTATTCCGACAAACCGAGAGGCCGGAGTTGGAGCCAAGATGCTATCAGCCATCCAGTTTAGCAAGAGGGTACGCAAGGAGAAACCAACCTACTTAGCTACATTGGTTAATGATAAGTCTACCATGTCCATTGAAGTCCCAGAAGAGGTGGGACAAGTATTGGCAGAATTCCGAGATGTGATGCATGTCGAGTTGCCCAAGAGCTTGCCACCAAAGAGAAAAGTGGATCACAAGATAGAACTTGTGCCAAATACGGAGCCGCCCGCTAAAGCCCCTTACTGAATGGCTCAACCCGAATCAGAGGAGTTACGCAAACAATTGAAGGAACTCCTAGATGTGAGGTATATCTGATAGTCCAAGACACCCTTTGGTATACCAGTGCTCTTTCAAAAGAAGCATGATGGTACTCTTCGAACGTGCATTGACTATCGACCTTTGAACAAGCTCACTGTGAAGAACAAGTACCTGATCTCACTCATTACCAACTTGTTCAATCAGCTTGGTGGTGCAAGGTGGTTCACCAAGTTAGATTTGAGGTTTGAATATTACCAAGTTCGAATTACCGAAGGAGATGAACCAAAGACTACTTGTGTGGTATGCTACTGTTCATATGAATTCTTTGTGATGCCCTTCGACCTCACGAATACTCCCGCCACTTTCTGCATACTTATGAACAAGGTGTTATAACCCATTCTTGATCAGTTTGTTGTTGTTTACCTTGACGACATTGTGATATATAGCAAGACACTCGAGGAATATTTGAGACACTTATGGAAGGTGTTTAAAGTCTTGCGAGAGAACGAGCTCTATGTCGAAGAAGAGAAGTGCTCGTTTGCCCAACAGGTCCCTTTCCTAGGCCACATTATTGGAGGTGGCAAGATCAGAATGAATAGGGCCAAAATTTGAGCAATTGAAGATTGGGAACCGCCAACCAAGGTGACCGAGTTGAGATCCTTTTTGGGGCTAGCCAACTATTACCAGAGGTTTGTCAAAGGCTACTCCAAAATAGTCGCACCCTTGACTGAGTTGCTAAAGAAGGACAAGGCATAGGATTGGAGCATCGATTGCCAACAAGCCTTTGAAGGATTGAAGCAGGCCATGATGGGTGAACCAGTATTGGTGTTGCCAGATTACACCAAGCCCTTCGAGATTTACACCGATGCATTCAATGTTGTCATTGGTGAGTTTCTTATACAAGGACATCCGGTTTCCTTTTAAAGCCAGAAGCTCAATGAGACCTAGAGGAGGTACACGGTCCATGAGAAAGAGATTATTGTAGTGGTGCACTGCTTGCGCACTTAGCGACATTATGTACTTGGGTCCAAGTTCATGGTATATACTAATAACGTTGCCAATAGTTACTTTTTAATCCAAAAGAAGTTATCTCCAAAGCAGGTTCGTTGGTAAGAATTCCTTGCAGAGTTCGATTTTTCCATGGAGTACAAACTAAGAAAGGTGAATTTCGTTGTAGATGCCTTAAGTCAAAGGTACAACATGAAGTTTGTTAGCTTGCCACAGGGACAACTATTAGAGCGCATCAAAGAAGGGTTGTCAGATGACCCAACAACCAAAATGCTCATCGATTATGCCAAAGAAGGAAAGATCAGAAAGTTTTGGCTCGAAGGGGACTTGTTGTACGCTTGAGGACACCACCTCTATGTGCCTCAATTTGAAGAATTGCATAAGGGGCTCATGAGGGAATGCCATGATTCCAAGTGGACAGGACATCCGGGGATGAACCAGACATTGGCACTGATTGTCGAGCATTACTATTGGCCACACATGGGCACAAATGTTGAAGCCTATGTGAAGACTTGTCTAATATGCCAACAGGACAAGATAGAGATAAAGAAATCAATGAGACTATTACAGCCATTGCCTATTCCCGAGTGACCATGGGAAAGCGTTTCCATAGACTTTATAGTCGGTTTGCCCAACACTGATGGCTTGTCAAGTATTATGGTTATGGTTGACAGGTTTTCGAAGTATGGGACATTCATTCTAGCGTCCAAATTGTGCCCAGTCGAGGAGGCAGCTCATCTTTTGCTCAAGCATGTGGTTAAGTATTAGGGAGTGCCAAAGACGATTATTAGTGATTGGGACACAGGATTTATGGAGAGGTTCTGGACCGAGTTATTCAAGCTAATGGGATCAAGCTTGAACTTCTCAACTAGTGTTTACCCTCAAATCGACGGATAAATCGAACGAGTGAATGCACTATTGGAGATCTATTTGAGGCACTATGTGAGTGCTATGTAGCGTGATTGGCCAAAACTGTTGGATGTGGCTCAGTTTTCCTACAACTTGTAAAGGAACAAGGTCACGAACCAAATTTTGTTCGAGATCGTGACCGAACAGCAATCGCTTACACCCAACACGGTTGTTACCAGGTATGAAAGGCCTAATCCAGTAGCACACAAGTTTGCCATAGAGTGGCAAGAGCATCATGACTTAGCCCGAGCTTATTTACATAAGGTAGGGAAATGGACCAAGAAGTGGGCAGATCGAAAGCGTAAGGATGTGAATTTCCAGGTTGCTGATCTAGTCCTTACCAAATTGACCGGGATCTTACACAACCCAACTGTGCACAAAGGGCTTGTGTGAAAATACGAGGGTCCATTCTGAGTTGTGAAGCGAATAAGCACCATGGCCTACAGATTGGAGTTTCCACCTACCATCCAAGCTCATCTAGTGTTTCATGTTAGCCTACTCAAGCCTTACCATCAAGATGAGTCAGATCTAGATCGAGGCAAATCACACCGAGTGCCAATCGAAGTGAAGGTCTCCCATGAGTACGAATTCGAAAGGTTCAGGCAGAAAGAGTCATTTAACGATCGAGTTATCGACCAAGGCACGAATTCTTTGTTTAGTGGAAGGGACTTCCCGACAGTGAGGGTAGTTGGGCCAGTCGAGGCCCTATGGCAATTCAGAGACCAACTGGATCGATCCATGCTAGCCGAGTGACAAGGGCGTCGCTAAATTCAGTGGGGGAGAATGTCACGGACCGTACACCAAGGCCCGAGACCGGTACGCACCAAGCTGCCCAATAAGTACTCTACAGCATCCTAGGGCTATCACCACCCATCCGAATTGGCCCAACCCTTGGGATTGAAGAGCCTTGCAACTTAGATATGGCAAGTAGCATATAATCAAGCATATTCTCTTTGATTCCTTTTCATATCCATTGTAATCTTTTATCTAAGGAATGTTTGACTATATTACCTTAGATTTAGGGATATTATAGATAGCATTGTATCTCCACCATCGATGTACTTTAATCTTAGCCGTTAGATGTAAGGGGCTTCAACTCTAAATAGAGGCTTACCCCCACCTCATTTTCACACTTCATTTTTTAGGAATATATAGAGCATTCACTCAAATTTCTTGCTTGTCTTTGTTTGTCTTTCCCTTTCATTGTTCTTTCACATCCGTGAGGATCTAAGCACTTTAGCTTCGATCAGTTTCAGGCTTACTTAGGCATTTTAGTGATCGAGAGGCGTCTAAGGCTGTACACTCCAAGTAGTAAGTTTCTAGGGACGTGACAATATGCATTAGCTGAAATATTATGAGTGCAACAAAAATATTGAAATAAAACAAACAAAGAAACATAATAAAAATACCACACGTTCTTTATTTAAAATACGAATAAACTTTATTTAAGGTGTGAATAAGAAAGACTTATTGAGCAACAAATAAAACGTTGCAAGGTTGATATTCCATATTAAGTCCAGAATGCAATGGAGATTGTTCTAACTCAGCCCAAAACGACTTGCATGAGAACATTGAGTGCCTTCTTAAGCTTTCTAGCCCTTGCCTTAGTAATTGGCCCCATAGGTAGGTGCAATGCATCTCCAAGTAATGGAACCTTCACGGTTGGTCCTAATGTCATACCGATGCTCACATGATTGAGAGATGTAAATTTCAGCATATCAAGAGAGGGTTCAATCAAGTTGCTCACCTGTTGGCCAAAGATGGGTTTTGTCGGTAATGTGATGTTTAGTGGGTGGAGGATGGCTCGATGGTGATTTAGGGACTAGTGGAGAAGGAGGGACAATCCACTCTGCAAGTCAATTTAGGTCCATCAATATAATGACAAAGGAGGCTAAAAGATTCGATTATAGCTAGCAGGGTTAGATTGCTTCAGATTGGAGTGATTCAATGTCAATTTTAGGTATATGAAGTGGTATATGAATGTGGTGTGGGTTGTGAGGCGAGAGAAAGGCTGTTTAGTTCTTAACAATTATTTTTGTTGTCCAACAACTTTTTTAGTAATAAATGCACACCAATTTACAGTAAAAAAGTATTTTATAAGTTTTTTTGGTTAAAAAAATTAAGATTTATTTAATTCCAAGTCCCACTTTTTTTCACCATTTAAGTTCTTCACTCTGTCTATAGCGTCACATGGAACTATTTTTGTGGATCATTTTGCAGGCTATTCCTACATATATAATGTCATGTTTTTTTATTATCGAACTCATTTTGCAAGGAATTAGAATTGAATATTTGTAGATATTGGTGGCAAAAATCTCAATCGTAGTGTGGTACCTATTGGTGTTCTTAAGGGGATCTTTGTGATTTAAAGGGTTTGGGGCATGGGATTTTGCAATCTAGCAAAATTTTACATAGCACTTTTGGCCAAGCAGGGATGGAGATTAGTGTGTAATCCGTCTTCGTTGTTGGCATGAGTACTAAAAATTAAAATACTGTGTGAACAATGATTTCTTAGAAGCTGAGTTAGGGAGTCTACCTTCGGTAGTATGGAAAAGCATATGCGTGGTGAAGGGACTTCTGATGAAGGGATGTAGCTGATTATTCCGCTAAGGGAGTTCAATTTCAGTGTGGGATATGCATTGGTTGCTGAGTGATAGACCCTGCAAAGTTAGTTCACCTTGGGTTAATAGAATAGTAACGGTGGCAGATTTAATTGATGAATAGAGTCGGACATGGAAGGAAGATATGGTGCTATCAATGTTTGATTACCAAGAGGCATGGAGAATCCTTAGTATACAATTGGTGCTACAAGAAGTTACAAACAGACTAAGATGGTGTCCTGAGTGCTTTAGTGAGTACACGGTACAATGTGGGTACAAGCTCCTGCTCAAGGGATTTCCTGGGTATAAAGAGGATAATACCATTCCATCAATCAAGAAACCAAGAGTATGTACAGTCAATTATGACAGATACAATCACCGAAAAAAAATGAAAATTACAGTATGGAAATTTATAAATAATTTTGTGCCTACGAATTCCAATATGTATCAAAGAAGAATACAGACGGATGCAATTTGCCCCAGATGTGGCCAGGACTCTGAACCAATATACATGCAAGCTGTGATTGTCCACTTACCTTGCAAATTTGGAAGGAACTTGGAAATTGGAGGGTGAATCAAATAGAGGACTCTATAGCTAATTGGGTTCGACAGTTATTTTCTAGGAGTAGTAACCAACAAAAATTAATAGTCATAATCGCAATTTGGGCAATTTGGCTTTTAAGAAATAAACTACTACATGAAGGAAAGCAATAATTTAAGATTGAAATCATTACCTTCATTTTGGGATACGTCCGTGAGTTAGAATTGTTGATTGGGAAAGAGTTGAACGAGTGGCAAAAGAGACGGTGGTGTGGCGATCTCCCTCAGAACATTTTGTCTGAGTAAATTTTGATGCAGGTTTTTATAAGGAGTCGGCGGCAACGAGTATGGGGATTATCATTAGAAATAACATTGATCTGATAATGGGAGCAAGTTGCCTATTGAATAGATATGTATCGAGTGTGTTGGCGACGAAGGCGTTGGCTAGTACCTTGGCTCTCGGATTCACACAGGAGTTTTGATTTTGGGCAGTGGTGGTTGAGGGGGATTTTTTTTGTGGTTATAACGAAGTTGATCGATCAAAAATTAGTAACCACATATGGGAAGCGAAACAGATCATGCTAGATTTTGAGAGATGTAAATTTCAGCATATCAAAGAGAGAGGGCAATCGGGTTGCTCACCTATTGGCCAAAGAGGGCCGGAAATGTGATGTTTGGTGGGTGGAGGATGGCCCGACAATGATTCAATGGCTGATGGAGGAGGAGGGATTGTCCACTCTTCAAGTCAATTGAGGTCCATCAATACGGTGACGGAGGAGGCTAAAGATTTGATTATAGCTAGCAGGGTTAGATTGCTTTAGATTGGAGCGATTCAATGCCGGTTTTGGGTACTCAAGCAGTATATGACATGTGGTGGGTTTAGATGACCGAGGGTCACAATTATTTTTGTTATCTAACAACTTTTTTAGTAATAAATGCATGCCAATTTACAGTAAAAAAATATTTTATAAGTTTTTCTTATTAAAAAAATTAAAAGTTATTTAATTTCAATTCCCTCTTTTTTCACTATTCAAGTTCTTCACTTTGCCTATAACGTCACGTGGAGCTATTTTTGTGGATAACGTGTCATCTTGTGTTAGAAGTTAATACTGTTAAAGCAAAGTACCAAAACGATAGACGAGATAAAAGTCCAGGTATTAAATTGGATAAATTAAAAATAGAGATACCACATTGAAAGGTTTGTTAAAGTAGAAGGGTAAATTCTGACATTATACCTACTATTATAGGCATACGTAAATAATGATGGATGTTGGTAATATTTATATTTGATACAGCCGGCGCTGAAGTTGCAGAGGAGAAGACGGTAAAGCCATGAACGCCCCGGACCGCTACGAGAGATTCGTCGTCCCTGAGGGGACCAAAAAGTAGGCTCTTTAGTCCCTTCATCTCTTTCCCTAATTCCTCTCATATCTGTTACTTATTCGTTGGTTGAAATTTTAGGGTTTCTTACGAGAGAGACACCAAGATCATAAATGCGGCAACCTTCACCATCGAGAGAGAAGACCATACTATTGGCAACATCCTTCGAATGTACGCAGCGTACCATCTTCTCCCTTTCTAGTTTCCTCTCTTTTTGGCTTATTTTGCTGGACTAACCTCCTAATTATTTTGTCTTTCCCCCTTATTATTAACGTTGATAAACAATCAGGCAATTGCACAGAGATGAGAATGTTTTGTTTGCTGGCTACAAGCTTCCTCACCCTCTGCAGTACAAAATCCTTGTTAGGGTTAGTCTTTTCTTTGTTGGATGGGACTAAACGCTATTAATCTTTGGATTTATGGTATGCGTTCCGGTTCCGGTTCCATTTGGGTTTAACCAATTTGGTGCAATTTCTTAGATCCACACGACCAGTCAATCTTCTCCAATGCAAGCATATAATCAGGCTATCAATGACCTGGATAAGGAACTTGATCATCTGAAGAATGCATTTGAGGTGTTACATTTATCCTTTTTTCTTCATAGCTTATTTAAATTTCATTTAGATTGGGGAAATTGCAGTCACAAAGCTTGATATAATCTGACATGGGATTTCTAGAAGAAATTCCGTACTTGTAGCTCTGCCTCTCCAATTGACGATTTGTGATAAGTGTCATTTCCCATTGTAGACTAGTGTTCACTGCTTCTATGTAGCAAACTAGGATTATAATTCTTTCTCTCAGACTCGCACACAGGCAGAAGCTTTCACATATCTAACAATATATTTAAACGGTCCAAAAATATTTATTTAATATATTAAAGTTAAAAACCATTCTCTATTTTGATAGTCTTGGTGGGTGTCACATTGAACTTCATCCTCACACTTGTTATATTTCAATTTGTAGGTTGAGGTAGAAAAACATTCAAGGGACTTCTAATGCCTGTTTGAGGTGCTCTGTTACCTTTCCGGTGCCTTTTTGGTTTGACTTTAAAAAGAAAAGAATCGATATCTTTGAGGCATTTTTCTTGCTTTTACTGATGAGATGTGGTAAAAGCTGCAATGCATGTTATGAGGCTTCTGTAAGGATATACTGTTCTGAAGTCTGTCTCAAAGCTGTTCAAGAAACAAACCTTCTGTATTATGTTTTTCTACCAAGCTGACGGCCTGGTAAATGTTAATTATCTGCTATGTAATTGTGCATTTGCCTGTGGTATTTGATAGTTAAATGGTGCAGTATTTCATACTACCTGCGCATTTGTTTTGTTTTTACATATATCATGGTTCTGTTCTGGAATGTATGTCTTTTGTAGTGGGTAGCGTTTCTATAGAAAATAATGTTTACGCTGTTAATGGAGTTGTGAAATGGTCTGAATGTAGTTTAGTTGCTAAACTGTGGCATACTTATATCAAGGATGTTGTAAACTTCTGGACCGTGGCTTATGTTGTTTCGAACCAGCAACTAAACTGCAATGAGCACTGTTTCGTTGTATGAAAATTATGATCTGGACTGTCTACCGAAATATTAGTGACTCAGTCATCGTTCATTCTAAAGACACGACTTTCTCAAAGATTCGACTTTAGCTTCTGCTCTTTTATCTTTGGAGCACCTTCTCAGCTTCCCTTTTGAACACACTGGCAAAGTTGAAGTCTTTGAGCAGTAAAACAAAATCAGTGTGAAGTTATGCTTTTCTTCAAACTTCTGATGAATGGACCTCAAGAGTTGAGAGTATTGACTTGAATTTGCAGAAGTGCGTTTTGCAGAATGAATGTGAATGGATCTAGTTAGATGAATTGATATTTGTTTTGCAGAGTGATATGGGTTTGAATATTCGAAGCTAACACCTATGGGTGACAAAACCTTGAAGAGTCAGTGGTATCCGCTAAGAAGACAATTTCAATGACCCATTGATGTGAAAAACAATTTAAGTTTGGATGCCTTTTTAGTCTAAAATCATGAAACAGATGCATTTGAGAAGCTGCAGTAGCAGTGTCCAATAATGTTTATCCATACTTTTTGGAAATGATTAGTAAAAGCTGCGATTACTCGTGTGGTTGTGTATATCATGATTAAGAATTTGATGAATGTTATTGTTGAAAGATTAAAAAGATTATATTGATAATGTGTATTATTTCATAACTTACATCTGTTGGCATTATATAGCCAGCCTTACAAACCATAAATGTCTAAAACTAACATTGCAATTAATAGCTAACCAATAACTAAAACTAACAACTAACTATATGCAGTTAGTATCTTCAACACTTCCCCTCAAGTTGATGGTTGAAAAATATTTTTAACCTTCAACTTGGATAACAAATAACCATGCTGTTGAACTCCCAATGCTTTTGTCAATAAGTCTGCAACTTGATTTGCAGTAGAAACATACTTTGTTTGTATTAATCTTGCTTGTATTTTCTCTCGAACAAAATGACAATCTATTTCGATATGCTTAGTCCTTTCACGAAACACAAGATTAGTAGCTATCTGAATGATTGATTTGCCATCATTGAGCAATTTAACTGGTGTTACATTCTTTATTTTCAGCTCTTCCAACAATTCAGTTAACCAAACCACTTTTGCCACTGTCATAACCATGCTTCTATACTCAGCTTTAGCTAATGACCTTGCAATAGTGCTCTGCTTCTTAGACTTCCAAGAAACTAAAGACTCTCCTAGCTTGATGCAGAATCCTGTCACTGACCTTCTTGACATCGAGCATGAAGCCTACTTAGAATCACTATAGGCCACCATTTGAACATTCTCTATAGCTTTGAATAGCAAGCCTTGTCCAGGATCTTTCTTCACATATCTCACAACTCTTAATGTTGCTTCAAGATGTGAGTTCTTAGGTTGTTGCATGAACTGACTCAGATGTTGCAGTACATAAGTGATGTCAAGCCTAGTATGTGTCAAGTAAAGCAATCGTCCAATCAACCTCAAATTATCTTGTCCTCAATCAGTGAATCTCTAGAGTCTTGCTGCAATGTTTCATCAAACTCTACAGTAGTGAGCATCAAATTCTATTCTAGTGGCATTAAAGCAGGTTTAGATCCTCTCAGCCCTGCATCCTCAATAAGCTCCATAGCATACTTCCTTTGGTTCAATAAGATTCCCTCTTTTGATCTCAAAACTTCAAAACCAAGAAAGTACTTCAACTTTCCCAATTCTTTCATCTTAAACTTCTGATTTAGAATACCTTTCAGCTCAGCAATCATTCTTTCATTATTCCCACTAATCATCAAATCATCCACATATATCAACAAAACTAATAAACTATCACCCTTTTTTTTGTGAACATTGAATAATCAAACTTACTTTTCTAAAATCCTACAACTAGTAATGCCTCAGTCAGCTTCATGTTCCATTGTCTAGAAGCTTGTTTTAAACCATATATAGACTTTTGCAGCCCACACACAATGTTCTCCCCCTGGTTGCAAAAAACCTTGAGGCAGCTCCATGTAAACTTCCTTAAGCAAATCACCTTTCAAGAAAGCATTATAAACATCCATTTGAGATAAGGGCCAATAAAAAACAACAGCAAGGGCAAGTAGAGTTCGAACAATAATCATCTTAGCCACAAGAGAAAATGTTCCAGTGTAAACAATGCCCTCCTTTTGACTGTATCCCTTAGCAACAAGGCGAGCTTTGTAACGTTCAACATCACCAGATGCCTTGTACTTAACCTTATAGACCTACTTGCATCCAATGGGATGCTTACCAGGAGGCAAAGGCACTATAGACCATGTATGATTATTTTCCAAAGCTTGAATTTCTTCATTCATAGCTTGAACCCATAAAGGATTAGTACTTGCTTCAGTAAATGTGTGTGGTTCAACAATAGTAGATGTAGAGGATAAAAAGGTCTGAGTATGCATAGGTAAATGAGAATATGAAAGATGATGTGATATAGGATACTGCCCTGGAAGATTAGAGGATTGGCAAGAATACATATAATCATGTAACCAGTTTAGTGGTTTAGTAACTCTAGTAGACTTTCGAAAAACAAAGGGACTAGATGACTGAGATGGTAATAAACTCCATGATGAATAAGGTTGTGGTGAAGGACTCTATGGTGATTGAGGTTGTGGTGAAGGGCTCTGTGGCGATTAAGGAGAGGACTGACCTTGAGAATAAATACTTGTTGAGTTGGGAGATGATAGTTGCAAAGATAAAAGGTGTAGGCATAGGGGTGGAAACAAGAAAATCATATAAAAAAATTGTTGTTGAGAAGGAAAGAAATTGAAATGAGGATTCTGAGGAAACTAAAATGGAGAAATGGTCTCATGAAACACAACATCTTTATTAACAAAAAATGACTTGGGTTTGAAGATTAAAAAGAATGTAACCTTCCTGAGTTGTGGAATATCCCATAAGCACTGAAGGAATAGCCTTAGGGGAAAACTTGTCATGATAGTTAAGACAAGTAGCATAACAAAGGCATCCAAATACTCTAAGGTGAGAAAGATTAAGCTCTTTGTTGTGAAGGATAGTGAACGGTGTTTGCCGGCTTAAAATAGAAGAAGGAAGGCAATTAATAAGATAATAAGCAGTTTGAACACATTGCCCCCAAATTTTGATAGGAACTTTGGATTGGAATCTACGGGCTCTAGCAACTTCTAACAAGTGTTTATGTTTTCTTTCTGCAACTCCATTCTGCTAAAGAGTGGATACACAACTGCTTTGATGAACAATTCCTAAGGAAGAAAACAACTCTGAACAAACTGAGTTAAAAAATTTTGTGTCATTATCACTCCTCAAGTATTTGAAAGTAGTTGAAAAATGATTTTGAACAAGAATAAAAAATTTCTTATAATGTAGAACTGTATCATACTTCAATCTCAACAAGTATACCCAGGTCACCCTACTATAATCATCAACAATTATAAGAAAAGAACGATGACCACTATGTGTAGAAGTTTTATAAGGTCCTTATAACTCAACATGAACAAGTTCAAAAGGAGCAGATGCCTTAGACTAACTTAATGGAAATGGTTTACTAGTCTGTTTTGCTAATGGACAAACAATACAATGTGAAAGCTTGTTGACAGACAGTTGATCAAGATGTAAAGTATATATTTTATTCAATTTGGCAAAAGGAGCATGACCCAAACGAGCATGCCAAATGGCAACATTATGAGTAGTAGAGGACATACATTTTGAATTCTTAGATGCAAAAATACAACCAAGAGTAGACATAGAATTAGATGTTCAAGTGGTGAATGGAGATGAACTAGGATAAACTATAGGAGACATGAAAACATAGAGACCTCCAGACTTTTTACCGATCCCCTTCATCCTTCCAGTGGAGAGATCCTGAAATAAACAAAAATCTGGGTAAAAAAAGAACCACACAATGCAAATCATGAGTGAGTTTAGAAACAAAAAGAAGGTTGTGAGTAAACTTAGGAACATAGAGATCATTTTGTAGTATACAATCAAGGGATAACATGAAAGAACCAGTGTGGGTGATAGAGGCTTGTTTACCATTAGGAAGATAAACAAACCTAGAATTTAGAGCACAAGAACGAGGATGAAGCATGTTATGAAAATCAGAACAAATATGATCAATAGCACTAGTGTCCAGGATCTAGGTAGATTGTTCAATAGTAGATAAACACTAAGAAATTGTACCTGCCAAATTTGCAACTGAATTAGCTAGTGAAGCCTTGTGCAAAAGCTCCAAAGTCCGTTGGTATTGTGCCTGAGTAAAAAAGGAGCTACTGAAGTAGGAGTGCCATGAGACAAGTCAGGAGACACAGAGGTCTCAACATTAGTAGCTAAAGCTGCATGAGCATCCCTTTTCTTGGAGAACTTGAAATTTGGAGGAAACCCAATAAGGTGATAGCATTGCTCTGTTTTATGACCTTTGATTTTACAATGATCACAGGTCCCATTGAAACGATGACGAGCAAAAACAGAAGCCCCAAACGCATTGAAAGTCATGACATTAGGATCAGCCAGTTAAGAACCACCACTTAAGTGAACTCGTTGTGACTCTTCTTGAATAAGCATAGAATATGCTTGATTCACATATGGAAGACATAAGAAGAATTTGACTTCGAACAGTAGAAAATGTGTCATTAAAACCCATTAAGAATTGAAACAATTGTTGTTGAAGGATATGTTTCGCATTATCTTGAGATTTTTCACACTCACAAGAAGAAAAAGGCACTAAGACACTGTATTCATCCCAAAGAAGTCTCAATTTTGTGAAGTAAGCAAAGGCAGAGAGATCACCTCAAACCATTGTAGAAATCTCTTGATGCAAGAAGAAAACACGTGATCCATCCACCTTATCATAACTCTCTTTCAAATCCTTCCAGACAAGTGTAGCACTTGAAGCAAAAATAATGCTAGCAGATAACTCGTGTTGAGTATCCAAGAAAGAACAACCGCATTGTACCGATCCCATTGAGAATGAATGGATTCATCAAAATCTTCCCTTCAGTAATCACCTTCAAGAAAGCCTAACTTATTCTTGGCAAGAAACGCTATCCTCAGAGAACGAATACAAATACTATAATTCTCAATGCTAGTGAGCTGATGAGAAATAAAAAATGCTCCAAGCATATCAGAAGGATGAAGGTAGAGGATGTGATTGAAATGAATGGAGGAAGCATCCATCGGAGGCATACCAATAACAAGAAAGAGCAACAATGAAAGCAAACTCAAGCAATAACAGGATCACGACCTTGAAACTGATACCATGTTGAAAGTTTAAAAAGATTATACTGATAATGTGTATTATTTCTTAACTTCCATTTGGTGGCATTATATAGCCAACCTTAAAAACCATAGTTGTCTAAAACTAACTAACAAACATTGCAGCTAACAGCTAAACTAATAAACTAACAACTAACTATCTGCAGTTATTATCTTCAACAGTTATTAAGATTCATTATGACAAATATGATTAACAAGAAAAGTTGAAATCGTAGGAGTACATTGGCCAACACCTTTGATCTGCGGGTGTATCATTATTGACCATGCTTCTCCATTCCTACACCGAATATTACTAGACACTTCAAAAACTAATGTTCAATCCCTTTCCCAATTTTGGAAACTATAAATGTAAGCCCACCCCCTTCCCAAAAAAACTAGACTCAGGAACACTCTGTGATAACTAGCTACTGGCCGTGAAGCTTGCCGGTCGTCCATGTTACACGATCATTGTGGTCTCAACCTAGTCACTGACAGTACTTCTTATCTTTGGTTAAATGCGTGTTTGGGTCTTTTCTCTCTACTGTCAATGAACCATGCTTGAATAGTCCATGATATTATTTGCTTGTTTGTTTTTTTATTATATTCAAGTCAATTATTTATAATTATTTATGAATTAACTGTTAGTAATAAAATGAAAATCTTTACTTAATTGTATTTGTCAAAATTTTAGAAAAATTATATTTAATTTATATTTAGTTTAACAGAATTAATGCATCAATAGTGAAAACTTTTAAAATGAGAATAATGAGAATTAAAATGATCTTATCCATTAGATAAAATAAATGGTTCTAATCTTTAAAATTTGAATTTATCTTATCTCACTAAAATAAAACCAACAATATCCAATTTTTTTCTTCTTCTTTTCTTTTCACCATGTAAATAAATTATGCGATATTTTTTTGTTGGTTGATTTCTAATAAAAAAATCAAGCATATCACAAGAAAAGTGAGGTAAGTTTTAAATTTTTTATGCTTGAAATTCTTTGACTACTTGAAATTTACAAAGAAAAATTTTCCAAAATTTTTATAATGAAAAGGTCAACCAATTTTTTTCAATCAAGAAAAACAAAACTTAAAACCTAAATTGATTAGATATTGTTCGTTTTATTTTAATAAGATAAAATAAATACAAAATTTAAAATTTAGAATCATTTATTTTGATTTAACGATTAATATCATTTTAATTTTTATTTTAAAAATTTTCACTATGATTGTTCCTATATTTTAAATTTAAAATATAATATAAAATTAAGGATATGCTTTGGTTTTGGAATCAATTTATCTTCTTCGATGATGGGTTTTCTTTCTAAAAGCTGTAGTAACAAATAAATAAATAAAAGAATTAGAATATAATTTTAGAAAAAAAAATATATTTGAATAAAAACAAGACATATTTGTCTTAATTTTGGTTTAAATCTCATCTTTAATAGGTTTGTTATTGTTGGCTTCATATAATAAACTAATACAACATAGAAACTAATATATCATATTTTTTTAATATTAATAATAAATTAAATGTATAAAAAAATATATAATTGATTATTAAATGAATGACAAAAATTAATTGAGAAAAATAATACAATATAAAAATTACTAAGTCATTTCAATTTGGAAAAACAAAGAAATAAATTACACAACGTGTCATATCTACTCTAGTTTTTATAAAAGGTAAATTTAGAAAGAAATTTTAAAATGTGAGGGTAATATATGTCAAAACGATAATAACCTTTGAGTGATTTTATTTTGAATTTTGCTAAACAATTTCACTTGGGAGCTTGCTTTATCTTTTTTTTTTTATTACTGTTGGTTGCTAGATATTTACTGTGGGTTTCTAGATTGTTCTTGAGGATTGGTGATGGTGATCTCAAACGGTGAATGTTGGATTGCCGGTGCGCCTCGTGGTGCAGCAGAAAAAGTATTCTGGCGATCATCAATTACTTATCCATGTACAAGGAACGAATCGAATTGAAATAAAGTTGAAAATATACCTTTTCAAAATGAAAAAAAACGTCTTATAACGTTGTTGGTTGAAATCCCTTGCGCAATATCAATTCAACCGCAACAAAAATATCCTGATCTTTACGTAGTCCACCTAGTCAACCACAAACAAAAAAACTCTTTGAACAATTTCAGAGAGAATTCAAACACGATTGCTAGACCCTTTGCTTTTTTTTAGTGTTTTCTTGGTAACCATAACAGACTAAGGGATATCTTCCTTTTATTTTCTTTTGATATCATATATCAAAAAAGAAAACGGGATTATTCCCTTATTATTAGAGAAAAAAATGGAAAGTAATGAAAAAGAATTGTATTGTTTCTAAAAGAATATCACTTTTCATGTCCTTTTATATTTTGACCGACATTATTTCTTATATTAATTATTTCGGTAAAATATGTACAATTAATATTTTATACGAATCAAATTCATATATTAATTTTAAATATGTTTTCTATTTGTGTACAACAAGTTTGTACATATAATGTGTTCAATATTTAACCATCAAATTAAATTAATTTAATTCATGTGACAGCTAAATACAATACCAAATGTATTTGGATTCTGTTCGCTTCAACTATAAGGTGTGACCCTATAGGCTCTTACCCTATAGGCTCTTGTAACATTAGTAATAAGACAAAAACATTTCTAATAATACAAGCAATGAGTGACATCTAGCAATGCATCATTGCTACCTAAGTTACAAGAAGTTGTAATTCGACATAACCTTTCTGTGATAAACCTTTTATGTATTACATCTTTTTGTCTTTTATATCTAGACTGGGCATAAGTCATGGAACAGTCACACTTGCATAATCCAATCTCATTTTTCTTGATATCTCGAGTAGACTACAACAAACAAATGAGTATGATATCTCATATCAACTTATTCGAGCATGACCATGCATTTCTAGTCTCACTCAATCAAGTGGCTTAAGATATTGCTCCCATTATATAGGAGGGACAAATCCTATATTGATAAACCATATCCCACTACATAGATTGTGGCATATCCAACATCAGTCTTTATAGTACAACCTATTATGGAAGAAATTTGACTATATCAAAATATACGACTCATGATGTTAGGACAATGATGATCTCAAGTTTGAGAATCGTATACATAGTTATCACTATGAGTATTGTTGTGACTATTACATAATAATCCAAGAAACATACTCATAGCGAGTCAGTCCAATATGTTGTTCTCTAACACGTACTCATGTATTGATTTTGACATCCCTATGTCAATGGCAACACTTTGTCATTAATCAACTACACATTAGTCTTAATGCATTATTGTTGTCCAAGCCCACAATAATACTTAACTAAGGACATTTTAAGAATAATCATATTTTCTTAGGACTATTACAATTCATTTTATTTAAATAGACAGGAAAAGAAACTGAAATAATAATGACAATACCTTATATTAATAAACAAGGTAAAACAAGTATACAATTACAATCATTTCATGATTGATCTTTGGGCATACTATAATAATCTCCCACTAGCACTAAGATCAATCACTCATATATCTAATACCAAGTGATTTATTGTGACGATCATGCTTCTGCTGTGACAGAGGCTTCGTCAGTGGATCAACAATGTTATCATCTGTTGGTACTTTGCATATTTCTACATCTTATCGTTTAATGATTTCTCGAATAAGATGGAAGCACCTAAGTATATGTTTGGACCGCTAGTGAGAGTTGGGTTCTTTTGCTTGTGCAATGGCTTCGTTGTTGTCACAACGAAGTTCTATAGCATATAATATGCTAAGCACAACCCCTAGTTCATATATGAACTTCTTGATTCAAACAACTTTTTTTACAACCTCACTAGCTGCAATATACTCGACCTCAGTTGTAGAATCAACTATTGTATCTTGCTTTGAACTTTTCCAGCTTACAACGCCAACATTAAGCAAAAACACAAAACCTGATTGCAATCTTGAATCATCCTTGTCGGTTTGGAAGCTAGCATCAGTGTAACTTTTTACACTCAGCTCATCTTCATCTCCATATATAAGGAATGTATCATTATTCTTTCTCAAGTACTCAAGGATATTTTTAACTACGACCTAATGACCTTCACCAGGATCTACTTTGTACCTACTCGTCATGCTTAAAGCATACGAAACATCTGGACGGGTACATAGCATGGCATACATAATAGACCCAATAGTCGAAGCATATGGAATCTTACTCATGCGTTCTCTCTTTTTTGGAGTTGAAGGACACATTTCCTGTAACACCCAAAACTCGATGCCTTCGTTAGTTAGGTTCTTGGTGTCCTTCCGATCATCTACCACAGTTTATCTTACATTATAGTTCTAATTAACCATATTTTTATAGAATATTGTAATGAACTCAACAAGAATCATCAATTGAAAATCAACATAACTCAAAATAGGCATAATTATCTTTTCCATAAATTTTGAAGACTTCTACCGATACCTATTGAACAAGTATCGGTAGTAGTCAAGTCAGTAAGCATCTTGGAAATAGTTTAGACTTCTACCGAAACTAGTGATAGTTCTACGGATACAAGTGTAATATCTACCGATATAAGTGTAATGTATAACACATTTGTGTTCCAGTACAACACTTAGGACAACATTAAAGTACTAGATGTCACATACAACATTGATGAAGCATTCAAAGTTCAACATTTAACCAAGGTTCTACAAGTATCATAGTCTCAAAATAAGCATATACAAAAATAACATCATCCCAGTACATGCCATATAACCAAGTGATGTAAGAACTACTGAACCAGGTCTTGGATAGTGTAATGTTTTTGAGGTAATCCGATCTTCAACCAACCAAAACGAAATCTGCAAAATAGCAACAAAACACAATAAGCTTTCCAGCTCAGTAAGTTCGTAAATATGGTGTCATAGCTCAACATTAAGAATAGTAACAACAATTATCATTAGAGTTGTAAAGACTTCCTCTTAAACCGATTTTATACTTCATAAGTTCACAAGTCTTCCTTTTAATCACTCTTATACTTTACCGAGTCATAAGTCGTCCTTTTACTTACTCTTATTCTCTACCGAGTCATAAGTCTTCTTTTTTTTAAAACAAACAACACTCAAGCTCAGTTTGAAGACATGAGTCTCCCTTTAATATAATTTCATTCTCATCCCAAGACACGAGTCTTCCTTTAATATGATCTTATTCTCGTCCCGAGACATGAGTCTTCCTTTAATATGATCTCATTCTCGTCCCGAGACATGAGTCTTCATTTAGTATGATCTTATTCTCGTCCCGAGATATGAGTCTTCCTTTAATATCGAATTTCTCAGATACTTCCTCAATAGATAACAATTAATAGTTCAAATATAAATTGTAACAAACGAACTTACTGGACGAAATTGTAGTTCAGGTGAAACTTCAAGGGCTATTCTATGATTTTTCCCTTTTCGCGATTTGTGGCCCGATCTTGATCTATCACAAAATAAATCAATTCTCCCATTAAATCATATAATTTAATCAATTTACACATATAAATCCTTTTTTGGAAAAATTATGAAATTACCCCTAAACTTTGCATTTCTATTCAGTTTAGTCTCTAGAGCCAAAACATGTAAGATAACCATTTCTCAATTTACCCATTGCCAACCAAATATTCTAGTGCAAAAATTTCAACTCATTCATACATTTATTTCACATCAAGGCATGTACTTTTACCATTTTCACAATCTAGTCTTTAAACCCTAAATTTATCAAAAATCACTTTTCAAACATGTTAAACCCAATCTTAAAGCTTTCAAATCTTCCATAAACATTAAAAAAAGCTTATTCATAAATGGAAAAAGTTATAACATTTGACAGAATCACAAATTAGTCCTTATATCAACTATATCAAGCTAATACGGACTCAAAAACATAAAAAATTACTAAAAACGATCAAGGTTTTCTTACCCAATCAAAGCTTTTAAATTTCAACAATGGAAACCCTAGGTTTATTCACTTTATTCGTATGAAGAAGAAAGAAAATGAAGAAATTCTCAATTTCTTCTTAATATTTTTACTTATATAACAATGACAATTTTGTAAATTTTGAGACTTTCATCATTAAGCTTTAATTAACCCCTTTTTAACCTTAATTAAATCTATTTATAATTAATATAGCTCATTCTAATTCACCCACTAAAATAATTTAGGTTAATTTGCTCACTTGGTCCCTCTAGTTAACCAATTCACTTTTACACCTTTTACGATTTAATCCTTTTTACTCAATTCACTATCTAAACATTAAAATTCCTTAACTGAATTTTAATATGATGCTAATGACACTATACTTACAAATAGAAATAAATTTGTGACTCAACTTATCAGAGTTGTGATCCCGAAACTACTATTTCTGACACTATTAAAAACCGAGCTGTTATAACTCTCTCCCCTTAAAAAATTTCGTCCCGAAATTTCTTACTTGTAAATAGATTAAGGTATTGTGATCTCATTGAAGCTTGTGTCTCCCATGTTGCTTCCTCTAAACCGTGATAATTCCACAGAACCTTTTCTAATGGTACTCGCTTATTTTGCAGCTCTTTTACTTTATAGGCAAAATTCTAACCGGCTCTTCAGAATACGACAAATTCGGTTGTAACTCAACTTTCCCTTTCGACCAAATTGTAATACTTTCTTCCAAGGTGAAACCCTCAGAAAAACTCGATCTCCGACTACAAACTCTATATCCTTTCTCTTAAGATCTACGTATGACTTCTATCGGTCAGATGATGCCTTTAAACGATCACGTATTACCCGAACCTTGTCTTCAATCTCATGTATCAAATCAGTCCCAATCAACTTAGGTTCACTCAATTCTAACCAATACAAAGGTGTTCTACATTTCCTACCATATAATGTCTCAAACGGTGGCATTTTAATACTAGATTGATAGTTGTTATTATAAGCAAGCTCTACCAATGGTAAGTATTTCTCCTAGCTACCCTCAAACTCGAGTATACAACATCGCAACATGTCCCCCAAAATTTGTATCACCCGCTCTGACTGACCATCTGTCTACGAATGATATGCAATGCTAAAATTCAGTCTGGTTCCCAAAGCTTCATATAGCTTACCCCAAAACCTCGAGGTAAATCGTGGGTCCCTATCGGATATGATAGATGCTAGCACTCCGTGCAGACGCACAATTTTAGATACATACAACTCTGCTAGCTTCTCTAGGGAATAATCCACTCTAATAGGAATGAAATAAGTTGACTTGGTCAATTTGTCAACTATAACCCAGATGAAGTCTTTCTTCCTTGGCGTCAACGTTAATCCTGTAACGAAATCCACGGTGACCTGCTCACATTTCCATTATGGAATGATAATTGGATGTAACAATCCAGACGGTACCTGATGCTCGACTTTTACTTGCTGACACACTAGACATCTAGTTACAAACTCTAAGATTTCTCATTTCATTCCTAGCCACCAATACATCTTCTTTAGGTCGTTATACATTTTCACACCGCCCGAATGAATGGAGTAAGTGCTACTATGAGCCTCTGACAAAATATCCTGCCTTAAATCAGAATCATTAGGAACACACACTCTACCTCGGAGATACAACATACCATCATTATCAATAGTAAATCTAGTAATGGCATCACTCTGCATTTGTTCTCTCTTATCTGTGAGCTTGGAATCTTTTCTTTGCAACTCTCAAATCCGTTGTAGGTATAGTAGTTTCGTCCTGAGTTCAACTGTGACAGCACCATCACTCTCTAGTGAAAAATGAGCATTCATGGTCCTCAACGCAAACAACAACTTCCAACTTAGGGCATCAGCAACAATATTAGCCTTCCCCGGATGATAATCAATCACAAGGTCATAATCCTTCAACAACTCTAACAATCGTCGCTGTCTCAAATTCAGCTCTTTCTACGTCATCAAATACTTCAAACTCTTATGATCTGTAAAGATATGACATCTCTCACCATACAGGTAATGTCGCCAGATCTTCAATGTAAAGACAATGGCTGCTAACTCCAAGTCGTGAGTCGGGTAGTTCTTCTCATGCGGTTTTAGCTATCGGGAGGCATAGGGTACCACTTTCCCAGTTTGCATCTACACACAACCCAACCCATTCAATGATGCATCACTGTATATCACAAATTCGTTCCCTGTCTCAAGCTGCTTTAAAACTGGAGCCTCTGTTAACATTTTCTTCAATCGATCAAAACTTTGCTGGCACTTCTTTGACCAGACAAACTGAACTTTCTTCTGAAGCAACTTTGTCATCGGCAAAGCTATAACAGAGAAATCTTTAACAAACCGTAGGTAATAGCCTGCTAGTCCCAGAAAACTACGTACTTTAGAAACATTCTTAGGGATTTTCCAGTTGAGAATAGCAGAAACCTTACTCAGATCAACCCGTATTCCCTTCGAGGATAAAACATGTCCTAGAAATCCGACCTCTCTAAGCCAGAACTCACACTTACTAAATTTTGCATACAGCTTCTTTTCTCGCAGAATCTGTAATACTCTTCTCAAATGATGTGCATGATTAGTCTCCATTTTGGAATAGATTATTATATCATCGATAAATACTACCACATATCTATCCAAATAAGGTTGAAAAACTCTGTTCATCAGGTCCACAAAAAATGCAAGAGCATTTATCAATCCAAACAGCACCACTAGAAACTCGTAATGCCTATATCGAGTCTTGGACGCAGTCTTTGGTTTATCACAATCTCTAACCTGCATCTGATAATAACCCGATCTAAGGCCTATTTCAGAAAATATTGTTACACCTTTCAACTGATCAAATAAATCATCAATACGAGGTAACGGATATTTATTTTTTATTGTGACTTTATTTAGTTGCCGATAGTCAATGCACATTCGTATCGAACAGTCTTTTTTCTTCACAAACAACATTGGTGCACCCTAGGGTGATACACTCAGACGGATGAAACCTCTATCTAGTAATTCTTGCAACTATGCTTTCAATTCTTTCAACTCAATCGGTGCCATCGTATATGGTGGAATAGATATCGGAGCAGTACTCGGTACCAAATCAATACCAAACTCTACTTCCCTGATCGAAGGAAAACCTAGTAACTCTTCAGGAAACACATCTATGAATTCATTAATAACTAGAACTTGATTCAACTCTATCCCAGACTTTTGAGTATCCAGGATATATGCTAAGAATGCTTCAAAACATTTACGAACCATTTTCTGAGCAGTCATAGCTGAAATCACATTCACATCACTGTTCAGCTTACTAGACTCAACTGTAATTATCTCACTTGTCGGGTATTTCAACCTAATTTGTCTCTGTTTACAATTAACCACTGCATCATGCTCGGTCAACTAGTCCATACCGAAGATTACATCGAACTCATAAAAGGGAAGTAACATCAAATCCACAGGAAATTCATAGCCTTGAACTTTCAGTAGACATTTACGACACACCTGGTTAACTACGATGCTATGACCCAAAGGGTTGGTAACTTGCACATTAATTTCAGTCGCCTTAATAGACAACTTTTTATCTTTTGCTAACACAGTACAAATATAAGAGTAAGTCGACCCTGAATCAATCAGTGCGCATACAATATCATTAAAAAAATAAAATATACCAGTAACAACATCAGGCGCGATAGCTTCCTCTCTGGCACGGATAACATATGTGCGTGCAAGTGGTCGACCCTCAGACCTGTTTGCACCTTCTTTTGCTTCACTTCAACTTTCGACCATACCACTATTCTGACCCGATCGTCTACCCTTCTGTGGTGTAACCAGGGGTTTCACACTTCTGTCTTTATTTTTCCCAGGTGCCATCGGACAAAATCGAATGAAATGATCTATGGCTCCACATCTAAAACATGAGTTTTTCCTCAGTGGGCACTCTCCAAGATGGAACTTTCCATAGTGTTCACAAGCAAGTTTCAGTACATTACGGATGCTGGCAATACTGTTCGCTGGTTGATTTTAAAATCTCGAATCAAGCTACATCGACCTACTCTTGCTTTGAAATCCAGACATCACAGTCGGTCGGTTCTCATTCTCTCTGAATTTCTTCGGGGGTGGTATTGAGAATGGTCTAGAAGAACTCTTCTTATCGAATTCTCGAAACCTCTTTTCCCTCTGTCTTTTATGATTATATATTTCTTCCATCTTTTGAGCACGGCCAGCTAAAACAACAAACGGTCGCAACTCCGAACCACCCACCATCATTTTAATCTCATCATTTAGCCCATCTTCAAACCGAATGCACATATCCTTATCAGTCGACACAATCTCCCGAGCATATTTACTGACTTGCACAAATTCTCTCCTGTATTCTACCACTGACCTGTTTCCTTTTTTCAAATCTAGAAACTCTTTCTTCTTCCGATCTAAGTACCTTTTGTTGATGTATTTCTTTTTGAATTCAATCTGAAAGAATTCCCAAGTAATTTCATTTTCAAGAATTACGGCTAATAAAGTTGTCCACCAGTAATAAGCTTCATCCTTCAACAATGACACAACACATCTTAAATAGTCTTCAGGAGGACAAGCCATCTCATTGAGAACTCTCAACGTGTTCTCTAACCAATACTCAGCCCTAGAAGGATCATCCTCAATACTACCTCTAAATTCCTCTGCACCATACTTCCTCACCTTATCAGTTGGGACTCCTCGCCTTTGTTCAACCATTGGGGGAGGTGGAGGTCTGACAAGTGATACGGGCGATGCTACGGGTCTCACAGTAGGTGGTGCCATAGGAGGTGGAGGTTGTGGTACAATCGAATTATTTCTCATAAATTCCGAGAACCATTGCCCCATCAAATGAAAGAACATATTTTTAGCTTCGTTCTCAGTCATCGATAGTATTGGCACACCGTGACTTGTTCAAAAATTATTTTTCGGAACATTACTATTTACCTTATTTGTCTCCTCTCACTTTGAGTTTGACATGTTCAATTATTTGCAAAAACTAAAGTTAGATCGAATTCACCACTATCACACTATCACAGGTTTATATGGCATGTATTTCTAAACTTTAAATTTCACACTATGCAGTCCAAGAATCAGCTAAACCGTAAGCTCTGATACCACTAAATGTAAGACGCAAAACTCTATGTCATCGTCAGTTAGGGTCCTAGTATCCTTTCGATCATCTACCACAGATTATCTTACATTATAGTTCCAATTAACCATATTTTTATAGAATATTGTAATGAACTTGACAAGAATTATCAATTGAAAATCAACATAACTCAGAAAGGGCAAAATTATCTTTTCCATAAATTTTGAAGACTTCTACCGATACTTGTTGGACAAGTATCGGTAGTATTCAAGTCAGTAAGCATATTGAAAATAGTTCAAACTTCTACCAATACTGGTGATAGTTCTACCGATACAAGTATTCTAACTACCGATACAAACATGTACAGAACTACCGAAACTTAAAATGCATCTACCGATACAACCCAAGTCAGTAAACAACCTTTCTCCTACCCTGTACATATACTGATACATGCAGTAGTTCTATCGAAACAAGCATGCAGAAATCTCAAATTCACACAAGTTCATTTACAAAAGTTCATTCATAGACATAAGGTGCAATGGACAACACATTTGTGTTCCAGTACAACACTTAGCATAATATTAAAGTACTAGATGTCACATACAACATTGATGAAGCATTCAAAGTTCAACATTTAACCAAGGTTCTACAAGTATCATAGTCTCAAAATAAGCATATACAAAAATAACATCATCCTAGTACATGCCATATAACCAAGTGATGTAAGAACTATTGAACCAGGTCTTGGATAGTGTAATGTTTTTGAGGCAATCCGATCTTCAACCAACCAAAACGAAATCTGCAAAATAGCAACAAAACACAATAAGCTTTCTAGCTCAGTAAGTTCGTAAATATGGTGTCATAGCTCAACATTAAGCATAGTAACAACAATTATCATTAAAGTTGTAAAGACTTCCTCTTAAACCGATTTTATACTTCATAAGTTCACAAGTCTTCCTTTTAATCACTCTTATACTTTACCGAGTCATAAGTCTTCCTTTTACTCACTCTTATGCTCTACCGAGTCATAAGTCTTCTTTTTTTAAAAAAAAACAAAACTCAGGCTCAGTTTGAAGACATGAGTCTCCCTTTAATATAATTTCATTCTCATCCCGAGACATGAGTCTTCATTTAGTATGATCTTATTCTCGTCCCGAGATATGAGTATTCCTTTAATATCGAATTTCTCAGATACTTCCTCAATAGATAACAATTAATAGTTCAAATATAAATTGTAACAAACGAACTTACCGGACGAAATTGCAGTTCAGGTGAAACTTCCAAGACTATTTTATGATTTTTCCCCTTTTCGCGATCTGTGACCCGATCTTGATCTATCACAAAATAAATCAATTCTCCCATTAAATCATATAATTAATCAATTTACACATATAGGTCCTTTTTTGAAAAAATTATGAAATTACCCCTAAACTTTACATTTCTATTCAATTTAGTCCCTAGAGCCAAAACATGTAAAATAACCATTTCTCAATTTACCCATTGCCAATCAAATATTCTAGGGCAA
This sequence comes from Gossypioides kirkii, assembly GCA_005610355.1. NCBI lineage: Eukaryota > Viridiplantae > Streptophyta > Magnoliopsida > Malvales > Malvaceae > Gossypioides > Gossypioides kirkii. The sequence continues at coordinate 37,154,964 of CP032247.1, read as the reverse complement.
AAATATCAAATCATTCATACATTTATTTCACAGCAAGGCATGTACTTTTACCATTTTCACAATCTAGTCTTTAAACCCTAAATTTATCAAAAATCACTTTTCAAACATGTTAAACCCAATTTTAAAGCTTTCAAATCTTCCATAAACATTCAAAAACAAGGTCATTCATCAATCAAAAAAGTTATAACATTTGACAAAATCACACATTAGTCCTTGTATCAACTATATCAAGCTAATACGGTCTCAAAAACATAAAAATTACTAAAAACGATTAAGGTTTTTGTACCCAATCAAACATTTTAAATTTCAACAATAGAAACACTAGGTTTCTTCACTTTAGCCGTATGAAGAAGAAAGAAAATGAAGAAATTCTCAATTTCTTCTTAATATTTTTACTTATATAACAACGACAATTTTGTAAATTTTGAGACTTTCATCATTAAGCTTTAATTAACTCCTTTTTAGCCTTAATTAAATATATTTATAATTAATATAGCTCATTCTAATTTAGCCACTAAAATACTTTAGGTTAATTTGCTCACTTGGTCCCTCTAGTTAACAAATTCACTTTTGCACCTTTTACGATTTAATCTCTTTTATTCAATTCACTATCTAAACATTAAAAATTCTTTAACCAAATTTTAATACGATGCTAATGAGACTATAATTATAAAAATAAATAAATTTTCGACTCAACTTGTTAGAGTTGTGGTCTCGAAACCACTATTTTTGATACCATTGAAAATCGAGCTGTTACATTTCCTTCGAGAGTGAGATGTCATGTCTCTTAGGTAAGAATTCTCTTTTAGATTCTTCCATTTCGAACCTTTTTAGTGCTTTTTCTATGTATGTACTTTGGCTTAGACCTACAAGTCATCTTGATCTATCTCTATGGATTTTGACTCCTAATATGTATGTAGCCTCGCCCAAGTCCTTCATAAAAAAACAACTTCCTAACCAAGTCTTAATAGACTGTAGGGTAGGTATGTCATTTCCTATGATAAGTATGTCATCCACAAACAGTATCAAGAATACAATAGTGCTCCCACTTACTTTTTTGTAAACACAAGGATCGTCTTCATTTTTTATAAAACCAAACTCTTTGATTGTATCATTAAAACTATGATTCCAACTTCGAGAAGCTTGCTTCAATCCATAAATGGACCTTTGTAGCTTGCATATCTTTCCAACATCTTTTAGATTGACAAAACCTTCAAGTTGTGTCATGTACACATCCTCTTCAAATTTCTCATTAAGGAAAGCTGTTTTGACGTCCATTTACCAGATTTCATAATCATGAAATACAGTTGTTGCAAGTGAGATCATCATGGATTTGAACATAGCAACAGGAGAAAATGTTTCATCATAGTCAATACCATGAACTTGGCGAAAACCTTAAGTGAATAATCACCCTTTTTATGTTTGTACATTACCATCCATGTCGGTTTTCTTTTTGAAAACCCACTTGCACACAATGAGTTTAACCCTTCAGGCGGGTTAACCAAGATCCATACTTGGTTTTCTAACATGGAATCCATCTCAAAACTCATGACCTCAAGCCATTTCTAAGAATCTAGGCTTGCCATCGCTTCTTGATAAGTCCTAGGCTCATCTTGACCTATGTGTTGTAATGAGATATTAATATCTCTCAAATACATGACGTCCTCTTAAAGACCTTCATTGTGATTGTGTTTCCAAAATAGTTGATTGCTCTTCAATAACTTGTGGAATTTATTGTTTAATCTCTGGTTCAGTGATCTGTTGTTGTTCTCGAATTTCTTTGACTTCAAAATTTCTACCACTTCCTTTTCTAGAGATAAATTCTCTCTCAAGAAAGACTCCTGTCCGAGCAAAAACTTTTTTCTTAGTAGGGTTGAAGAAATAATATCCTTTAGTTTCCTTAAGATATCCCACAAAGATGCACTTTTGAGATTTGTGTTCAAGCTTTGTAGACATTTAATGTTTAGCATAAGCTTTGTAACCCTAAATCTTCATAAAAGACATGCTAGGACGTCTCTCAGTTCATATCTCATGTGGTATCTTTTGAACCGATTTAGATGGAACACAATTTAGTGTGAAAGCAATTGTCTCAAGTGCATGTCCCTAAAAAGAAGTAGGAAGATCAACATGACTCATCATTGACCGAACCATTTCTAGCAGTGTTATATTTATCTCAAAAACCCCATTCCATTTTGGAGTACTAGGAGGTGTAAGTTGTGAGACAATCCTACATTCCTTAAAAAGCTCATCGAACTCTAAGCTTAAGTATTCTCCTCCTCAATATGATTGAAGTGCCTTAATACTTTTTCCTAGTTGGTTTTGTACTTCATTCTTAAATTCCTTGAACTTCTCAAGGGCTTCAGATTTATGACGCATAAGATAAATATACCCATATCTACTAAAGCTATCAGTGAAAGTAATGAAGTATTTAAAACCTCCCCTGACTTGTGTATTCATTGGTCCACATACATCACTATGTATTAAACCAAACAAATCACTTGCTCGCTCACTTTTATTATTAAAAGGGGCTTTAGTCATTTTACACAACAAGTAAGACTCACATACATCAAATTGTTTGAAAACAAATGAACCCAAAAATCTATCTTTATGGAGCTTTAATATGCGCTTCTGACTTATATGGCCTAAATGACAATGCCAAAGATAAGTTTGATTAGAGTCATTTATTTTTTATCTTTTAGTATTTATGTTATAAATGGGTCTATCTTGATCTAATGTGTAGAGGTCATTTACTAATTGTGTCAAACCATAAAAAACATTATTGAGATAAAATAAACAACAATTATTCTTAATAATTATCTCAAAACCAATTTTGTCTAAACAAAAAAATTGAAATGTTTCTAGTTAAAGTGGGCACGAAATAACAATCCTCCAAACATAAATCAAGTCCACTAGGCAAGGATAAAATATATGTTCCTATAGCTAATGCTTAAACTCTTTCTCTATTTCCAGCTCGCAGGTCGACATCTCTTTTGGCTAGATTCCTACTCTTTTGTATTCCCTATGCAGAGGTACAAATATGAGAGTCACATCCGATATCTAATACCCAAGAAGTAGATGTTGATAAATTAATATCAATAACATAATTATTTGAAGCAGGCGCTCTATTTTCCTTTGCCTTCTTGACCTCATCTAGATAGGCAAGGAAGTTCCTCTTCTAGCGTCTGGTCTTACCAGAATGGAAACATTTTCATTCCATAGTAAATCCTCCTTTAGGTTTCAATGCAACTTTTCCTTTATTGGGTTTGGCCTTGCCATTGTTCTTGGGCTTTGCCTTAACATTAAGCTTTCCTTTTCCCTTGTTCTTGCTATCCATCAGAATGGGCTTAGGTCCAACCTTTTTAATGTTGCTTTCAGCAATTCGCAACATGTAATGACCCGAAAGTCAACGGTGACGAAAAATGCTGTTTTTGAACCTTATTTTCGAAAATTGAATCCATAAATATTTTAAAAAAAAATTACAGAGCTATATCATAGGTGAATTGAATTTTGGTTTGATAATTTTGTTTGAATTAGTGATTAGTTTAAGGTACAAGTATTAAATTGTTAAAGAGATAAAAGTTTAATTATTATAAAATTTTATTAGTTAGAGATGGAACAAGGACTAAAGTGGTAATTCTTTAAAAATAATAGTGGAGTATTCTTTTCATAAATGGATTTAGAAAAATTAAATTAAAAAAATTAAAGAAATAATAATAAGAAGAAGAAGTAGAAGTGGTGGAGTGGGTGAGATTGTGTGCTCTATGTTTGTTTTAATTAAAATAATATAAAACATTAAATAATAATTATAATAATATGAAAAGAAAAGAAGAGGGTCATCAATTCTTTCTTTTTATGCATCACGAAAAGAAAAAAAAAAAGGGGGAGAAACCATTGTTTTGTCTCAACATTTTCGACCATAGCATGGTATATGTATTCAAACCCCTTTTTTGTAATTTATATTTTTGAGCTGGTTGTAGTTCGATCTAATTAACCCGTGGTTTATTTTTCGAGTCTGTTAAAGTTTCAAGATTTTGTCATTGATGAATGTTTGAAGTATTGGTGAGAGGAGGAAATTATCTTCTCAATTGTTTTAGTAGCTGGAAAATTCTTTGGATTCGGCAAGAGACTTATTTATTTTGGTGAATGTCTCCATTTTTTTGAACTTGGGGCTGGTTATGTTTAGCTAAAGATGTGGATGAAGAGCATTGTGGGAAAGACAAGTAAAAAGGCTTGAGGAGGTAGGAAGCAGTTTGGAAAAACTTTTGTGAGTTTTCTTCAAACTCGTTTTGATATTTACATGCTATAAAAATTATTAAATTAGTATTTATGTTTCGATTTCGATTTAATGGTTTAAAACGTTCTTTAAATTTTCATGGTTGCTTGCTGTCTTGCCTTAACTAGGTTCGTTTATTGTAAGTTTAATGTTGTCCGGAAATAGTGTAAAAATTTCTGCTACGAAATGGTGAACGTAATGCTACTGTCCGATTTTGTGCCCCTTTTATGCTATCTAAAATTCGATCAAATTAATGGTTCTATTTACATGCCGATTGAGGGCTGTAAATACAGTCCCATTTGTTGCATTACGTTGTTCAGTTCTGGGACCAATTAATGGAGTTATTATTGCATTAAAATAAAACATGGATTTTTGCTATGATGAGCTAATAATTTTTAAGGATATTGAGTGCGTTTTTGCGGGATATAAATGTCCTGCACGTTTGTTGTCTTGTGCTGTCCAAAATAGGAAAAATTGAGTGTGTTTGTGAGTGAGTTTTTCAAAGGAAACTTTGTAGATTCTCATATTTAAATTCTGATAACTTATGGTTATAGAGGTTGATAAATCAAGTTTAGTAGCTAAAATATTATGTTATTCTTATTAAGTTCCTGTTGTTAGTAGTGAAGTTAAAAAAAAAAACAATTAAATGCTTAAATGACTGTTGAAAATTTCAGATTGAAAACTCATTGTTCCAGCATGTAAATGCTGATTAGAATGTGTTGTAATATGTGGAGGAATTAGTCTGCTGCATGTTTGAAATAAAATAAAACAATAGTTGTTAAATATTAGTTTTGGTTGTTGATCGAATGTGTGGAATTCATTGTTCAAAGGGTTGTAAATTGGTGTTAATTAAGCTATCCGGAAGGGGCTAATAAAACAATCTGAATGTGATGTTATTAAGCTGATGTAATGTCTGGTAATGTTGAAGATTTGTTGCTGTCCAAAACATATGTTTAAGCGGTACAAAACCGAACATTTGTAGTAGGTTTCAGCCGAATTGAATGCTGGAAATTCAACATATTTATTCTCTTGTTTTAAATGTTATAAGTTGTTGCGTTAAATGAGGAAAATATTGGTTGCCATTATTTAAACTTGATCGTTGCCCGTAAGGGACATTTGTGGTCCGAATGCTTGAAATTGTAGCATTTAATCTTCCTATAGAATTTAACTTCTTACTTAAAACTGATAAAACCATGCTGTAAATGTAAAACAGGTATATACTGTTCATACGTTAAATTAACTATTAGTGAGCTTGAAATTTATTTGTTCGAATGTGTTATATTCACTGTCCAATGTGTTGTTATGTATACTAATATATTGAGTTAACTAAATTGGCCAATTTAATATTATATGTAGTGTTAATGTTTGAACGTAATAATGTTGTTCAATGTGTATAAAAAGGATAGTCCATTTTGTGCATAATGGGGAGGTCTAAATAAATGTATTAAAATATTGTTCAAAATTGCATGTTTAATTATTGTCCGAAATTAAATATTAAATCTGCTTTTGCCTAAGAATAAATATTAAGTTTTTGCTCGGAAGTGCATAGTTAAGAAATTATTGAAATAATGTGTTAAATTGATTAATTGAATTATATGCTTGGTTGTTGTCTGAATTGTTGTCTTAACGATTAGAATGTTTATTTTTATGTTATTCGAATCTGGTTTATTGTTATGAATTGAGATACTTGGTAGAATAATTATGAATAAGGTTAGGAATAATTAAATGTAAAAGAAATTGAGTTGAATATGAAATTAGTAAATTTGTGATTATGTGAATGTAAGCGATTATTCAATGTTTAATTGAATTTTGGAGTTTACAGGTCAAGAATTTGAAGATGAATATGTGACAACCAATCGGTATGACTACAAATGCGATATGAAAGGATTATATTATTATAATATAATTTAACATATTAAATTGCCTACAAACCCTTTATTTTTAATTTTTTTATGTCTTTGCATAATTTATTTTATGTTATAATATTAGTTATAGAATTGACACTGAGTTGATTACTCAGCGTTCAGTTTGTCTTCCATGCGCAGGTTAGGTTCAATCGTGTGCACTGGTTATCAGCATCCAACAGCAAATCCCGTATTCATTGAGTTGGTGAAACTTTTGCTATTTTGGTCGGCATGTATCGATAGGATTTTATGATATAATAAGTTTAGTTGGAGAATTATTTCATATTTTGAGATGTTATATAAGAGGCATATATGATAGTTGGTTTGTACTATGTATATGTTTGATGTTGATAATGCTATGCGAATATTTAGATGAAGTTATAATTTTTTTTGAATCGGTATATATATATATAATTGGAAAAGAGGTTGCATGAAATGAAATAAATAAATAGGTTAATAGTTGATATATTATATATATATATATCATAACTTGGTTATGGGTCGAAGTGTATGATTTGAATTTATACGGAATGAATGTTGTCAATTGCTCCGGCAACGAATGTGATATCTTGTTGCTCGGACCCGATGATTGGGTCGGGTAATGGGTGTTACATCAGTGACCAACTCCACTCCTAGAGGGAATCCTAGTTTTTCAAGGCTTTCAATATACCCTATCATCTTGAGAACATGAGTTCCCACAGGAGTTCCCTCTACCATTTTGCATTGAAACAGAGCTTTAGAGGTCTTGTATATCTCTTAACGTGTTTGCCCCTCATATAATTCCTTGAGGTGTTGGATCATATCATAGGCAACCATATCCACATGTTCCTTTTGAAGCTCAAGAGTCATGGTGGCAAGCATTAGATATACTATGTCTAACATGTCATCAAGATGCTTCTTATAAGCATCCTTGTCAGCCCTAGAGGCATTACCGGTTGGTTCAATAGGAACGGGTTCTTCAATGACATATAATTTTCGCTCTTGTTTGAGGACAATCCTCAAGTTACGGAACCAATCAAGGAAGTTCAAGCCATTCAACTTGTCTTTCTCAAGGACCGATCGCAATGATAAAGAACTTGTGTTATTTGCCATAATTAATCTACCATAATAAAATATGCTCATGAGTACATTTACCAAGTTTAATCATTAAAAGGACGTTATTAAATGATGTTCCCACTATTTTATTCAAAATTAATAACCCTCATATATAATTTCAACAAAGCTTTCTCTAAAGTTTTCTAGTGGGTAAAGATCCACATTTCACCTCTTCTTAAGTTAGTTTTGGCTTTACTTTCAAGATTATGGGTATTTAGGTAAGCAACACTTGCTAATTACATCATATGTAACTCCTCTATTTGGTGAACAACTATTGTTCCAATAATCTCATGATTATCCAAATCTCTTGCCTCTATATATCTAATCCTATTAGAGTAACCTAGCTAACTTATTAACCAATATTATAACTGACAAATATCACTTGCTTATTCTTCGCTTTTGATCAAGATAGATACATGTACTTTGCTTTAGCAAAACCCACATTGTATCAATTAAGACTTTACGAGGGTAAATATTGGAAGACTATCTTAACTTAATATTTTATTGAGGGTTTTAAATTAAATTAATCTCACAATTAATAGTCAACATTTATCCATTTAATCCTTTAATTGATCTTATCAATATCCTATAACATGCATGCTAACATATCATCGAGTATATCATATACAAGAAAAATATAAAGTAGTAAATAAATGCAATAGTTATAACTCATAAAACTAATGTGGCTCATCCCAAGCCAATAGGAGAACCAAAGGGGGTCCTAAGGGTGTAAGTTGCTTCATAAGCTTTTTTTCCACTTTGAGTAGCCCAACCTTCATCTCCTCTAGGCCGCAGCAACTTATACATTTTACAATCATAGGAACTCATTTTACATATGAGAGAGTGGGATGAGCAGAGAAATACATGGGAATAATAGAAAGGCATGACACACAAGCTGTATTTATAAAATTACATCATTTGTAAATTATAAATTAAATGAGTTTTTGGGCTATAACCATGCATTTCAAACATCGTGCATATCAAACATATTATACAACATATGACACATTTTATTCAACAGCTTGTTAATGTGAATTATCAAATTATCCTTACAATTAATGTTGCGTAGGCATACAATCACATCAACCAATCAATTTAATCCCGAATCCGTATCGTACAAGTGCCTCTGCTACCACTATTGGGATCGCCAGTATGCCCCGTGGTCCAATGAAAAAATTATTCTGCTATCATCAACCACGAATCCATGTATGAGGAATGAATTGGGTTGAAATAGGGTTGAGAATATACCTTTTCAAACTGGAAAAATGGCATGTAACATTGTTGGTTGAAATCACTTGCGCGATGTTGATTCAAGGCACAACAAAAATATCTCGGCCTCTACGTAGTCCACCCAGTCAACCACGAACAAAAAAATTCTTTTTGAATAATTTCAAAGAAAATTCAAAGACGGGTGCTAGATCCCTTGCCTTTATATTTTACCAAGATTATTTTATGTTGTATATTTTAAATTTATTTATTTGAGGTGGTTTAAAAAACATATTTTTTTAAATCTTATTGCATGTAAAAAATTATTATAAGTTGGGATTATATTTTACTCATATACTGATTGTGAAAAAGAAGAAGTAGTACGTAGATTAAAGAAAAGAATGCATGTCGGGTTAAAAAAAATAATATATGGGAGTATGTTAAGTCAATATTTATAATCGATATACAAAAACTAAGTTAAGGATTAAATTAATATTTTTAAAATGAAAATTATCCTAGTTAATTTTAGTTCCATAAGATACCGTGAAATCAAATAAATTATCCTAATTTATTTTTAAAATAAAATTATCTGAATTTTTTAAAAATTACTTTAAAAAATTTATATCAAACTATTTTTAAAAAAAAAGTTATCCCATTTTATTTTTAAAACAAAAATTATCTAATTTTTTTAAAAATTATTTTTAAAAAGAAATGTATCCCAATTTATCCTTAATTTATTTTTAAAACAAAGAAATCCAAAAGAATATTTTAAAATGAAAATTATCTCAATTTATTTTTTAAAATTAAATTTAAAACAAATATTATCCAAATTTTTTTAAATTATTTTAAAAAATAAATTTATCCCAATTTAATTTTTAAATTACTTTTAAAATGAAAAATATCCTAATTTTTTTAAAAAAAGTTATGTTTTTTTATGAAAAAAATAACTTGATAGTTTCAAAATTATAAATATGCTATGTGTCAGAAAAACAGACATCTATGTCATCTAGGGTCTTGGATCTTGTAATATACAATATACTAATTTATTTATCCGGCCATGCATGAGTTTAGTTGTAAGTATCAATTAAAATGTATTAAAATTATTTTGTAATTTTTTAAATTTATTTTTATATTTGATATTATAAATAAATTTAAATCATTTTATAATTTTTTGAATATTTTTTAATTTAATATTTTATTTGATAAAATTACTTTATTAAATTATTATTATTATTATTATTATTATTACTATTATATACAATTTTCTAGATTAAACATAGATGAAAAAGTATTTATGAAATCTATTAATTTTTTTTTTGTGAAATCTATTTATAAAAAGGTTTTTGTTAAATTGTTTTAGGTTTTTAGAAACTCAATCCTATAAAATATTCTTTATTACAATAAAATCTAATTAGCATAAATTATAACATAAAACTCTAATTTATTTTAAAATTTTCACTATTTAACTTTTAAAAATATATTTAACATAAATAATTATGAATTTTTATATTAAAAAATTCATATAATGAATTACAATTAGAATAAAGAATTTTGGTACAAAATTTGTGCACAAATTGAATGTATGTATTAATTAAAATATCTTGAATTGTTTCTTAAAAATTATTTAAAATTATTTAAGATTTCCCAAATAATATGATTAAGAAATTTAAATATATTAATAATTAAAAGAACAATAGAGATTAAATCAAATTAATAAAAAAATGCAATTAGGGACTTAATAGCATAATATACAAATTATGGAGGACCTTAGACCATTTTTGAAAAACAGCCCAAGGGAAAATATTAATTCATATATCAACAGTACTTTATTATATAATCCATTAAATACGTAATTAAAATATTATAAATCATGCAAACTATGAAAGACCAAATATTTGTTTTTCAAAATATAAGTAATTAAAATAATATTAAGAAAATTAGTGATACAAAATATCAAAAAGAATTTATAAATCATAAATATGATATAAGTATTAATTCAAATATGATATAATAAATAAGGTGAAATTAAAACGACGTAGTTTTTTTTTTATTTGAATTTTCAGATAACTCGAATTGTGCAATTCATATTCGAGTTAAACTGAAAAACTTCAGTTTTTATTCGAGTTGATCCAAATAACTCGATTAACTCAAATAACTCTAACTATTTAATTCAAAATTTGAATTTATTATCAAGTGTTTCGAATCAAATCGGATTTTGCTCACAGCTAATAATAAACTAATACAACATAAAAATAATATATATATATATTATGAATATTTTATTAAGTAGATGTCCATCAAGATCAAAATAAGTTTGGATGAACTTTAAATTCTAGTAGTCATTAGAATTAGAGTTCTATTTCATTTATACTTTCTATGTCTATAAATATAGACCTTGGAGAAGCATTGTAACTCACTTCTATTGATCAATAAAATACGTTTTCTCTTTTGCTCTCCCATTATCTTTGTTCTTTACTCTCTGTCCTTTTATTTTATAACACGTTATCAACATGATTCTCATTTAATTATTTTTTTCAATCGTCAATTGAGGTCGACGCACTATGGGTAATCACTAGAGCATTTAACCACTCAGTGCTCATGATAATAGCCATGGTGATAACGATGATGTTAAAGATATTCAGGTATATTTTTGTATGATTTATTTATTATATCATGTTTATTATAATTTGAGGCTAATCATGACAACATGAATAGATAGATTTTGATTTGAAATCCACGCATGTTTGCGATGGTGATTATAGAATAAATAATCTAATGGGACATTTATAAGTTCGTCTTACTAAATTTGTTGCATTCCCTGAAGTGAATGCAAACATAAAGAAAATAAAATATATAATCATGGACCACTAAAAGTGGGAACATAGTGATGAATAAGAGAACAATGAAAGTTCTCAAGATAACTCTTCAAAGGGTAAAAATAACTTATGTTATCAAAAGTTATTGGCCACATATGTGACGTATGCCCTAATATTTTGTTTTTGTTAATATTCTTTGAGGAAGGATATTGGAATGTAATAATGAATTCTATCATTACAGATAGAAAATATTTATCTTATTTGATACTGAAATAAACCAATATTATTCCAATATTTGGCAGTACAAAATTAGTCAAAAGCTCTAGAAGAGCTAATATATTAATATCTTGTGATGGTTAATCCATTGATTTTAAAAGATATTCATAATGGATCTCACATATTGAGATTGTGAATAAAGAAAAGATTATATTTCATATGAATCAAAAGAGGATTGGGTTATTGATTTATATTTATTATAAATCGAATTGATTGTGTTTATCTTTGTAATATTCTTTTGTCATTATCCCCATTAAGGGATTGAAAGCAAAACATTTGACTGTGAAAGATCTACTTAAATTGTGGAAGAAAAATATGAGCAATAGAATATGGTAATTCTATCTAAAGCTCGTTATGATTGAATGCACCTGAAGTTGCAAATTCTTTTGTTTTTTTTAAATGTGAGTACCTGAAACGAGAATCGTACCACTAGACCAAATGACTTACATTTATAGATTTTTGCATATTCCCTAAAGTGAATATTGCATAAAATTATTTGGAAATTATATTTATTAACTTAGTGGCATTATATACTTCACTTTGATTTAGACATTTCCAGTAGTAAATGTCACAATGGTACTTATATGTGGATACAAAGTGAAAGGAATGATAGTAAAATTATCAATTTGCTAAAATTTAGTTCAAATTGAAACGCATGTTAAAGTAAACTAGAAGTTTACTGGTACAAATATATTTACTACTTGGCATGACCAGTTAGACCATCCTGGATCATATATGATGATAAAATTAATTGAGAATTCATATGGACATTTATTAAAGAACCAGAAGATTCTTTGATTTAAAGAATTCTCATTTGTTGATTATTCTAAATGAAAATTGGTTGTTAAAAACTTACTAGCTAAAGTTGAGATTTAATGTCTTGCATTTTTTAAATGAATATGGATCCATTAATCCACCATGTGAATGGTTTTGATATTATATGATTTTGGTAGATGCATCTACAAAATAATCACATATGTATTATCAACTTGCAACATGTTATTTGTAAGATTGTTTGAATAATTAATTTCAGATTATGCAATTAAGGCAATTTATCTTGCAAATACTGATGAGTTTATATCTCAGTTTTTTATTGATTGGGTTTGAAAAATTTTTGGTAAAAGTTTGTTATTTATGCGTATAATAGTTTTGAGAAATTATTGATTGAATACCTCTGATTAATGGCTAAATCATTACTTATGAGAACTAAACTTCCTCTTTTAACATGGGATTATGTTGATTTACGTGTTGTATGCATCAAGCTAATAAGTTTTAAATACTCTCCATTACAATTGATTTTTCGCTAAGAGCTAAATATTTCTCATCTTTGAATTTTTGTTTGTGCGTATATGTTCAAATTGCTCCACGACAAAGCACAAAGATTAGTGAATCCTCAAAGAAAGTTGGAAATATATATTAATTATGGGCCTCCTTTTATTATGATATATTAAATGTATTGGAGATTCAATTATGACATTGTCGAAACATTTTTTTTAAAAGGAAAAATTCTCAAAAATTATTTTAAAAATCGAAATATGGAGTCACCACTAATTTTTTTTGTTTGGTGTGATTGGATCACCACAAAACGTTTTAAATTCGTTTTGATAATCATTTCGGTCTTCGAAATCCAGAGAAACGGGTTCAGGAGTCGATTACGTGTGAGGAAGAATTAGCACCCCCACATGCCCAAAATTGATACTTAGTCGATTATTTTTTGGTCTTGATTGTTAAAAATTTGAAAACTCGAGTGAAATTTAAAATACGATCCTTAAATGCATGATTTATTTGATGTACATGTTTAAGAAGAAAATCAAATTTCGTGAGGAAGTCTCGTTATTTCGAAATGATCGAGGAAGGAAGTCATGTTCAGTGAGTTAGGACATAACATTTTGAGATTCGAAAATAACGAGCATTCCTTCGTTGCCAATTTCAGACCTTTAAAAGGGTATTCGATTATTCCGGTTTGAAGAAAAAATCGCACCTAGTAAGTTAAGGCACAATTTTTCAAATCTCGAAATAAGGGAATATTGCCTTAATTTTAAAAACATTTGTATTTTTAGAGAAAATCAGAAAATAACTTTAATTAAAATATTTAAATAAAAATGAGCATGAAAATTATATACGAGTTGTGCAATTAAAGACAAAATTGAATAACATGAATAACAAATACAGAAAACAAATATATAAAAATAAAAAAATAAAAATACGCTATACGAAAGAAAATGCAAGTCAAAATTATCGAAAAATAAAATAAATAAATAAACGAGATCAATTTTAGAAGAAATAAAAAATAAAAGATTAAATTGAAACAAAAATGAAAATTTTAGGGTAAAAATGTGAAAATAAGGAAAAATGGGGTCAAAAATGAAATTTTAGAAAGTTTGGGGCCAAATTTAAATTTTTGGAAAGTTCGAGAGTCAAATCTAAATATTGGAAAGTTTAGGGGTCAAATCTAAATTTTTAGAAAGTTTGGGGGTTAAAACTTAATTTTTGGAAGTTCAGAGGTCAAATCTGAATTTTTGGTAAGTTTAAGGGTCAAAATGAAATTTCTAAATAAAATAAGGGTTTTGTGGGTAATAAACCTAAAAATTTGAAACGTGGCAACCTCAATTTCATTTTTGAGTCAAGGATCAAATTGAAAAAATATTTAAAATTATTGGGTAAAATTGAAATAAATTAAAAATGGCATAAAAGGATTAAATTAAAATAAATAGAAAATACGGAAGGACCAAAGGGGCAATTTGCACATTTTTTTAAAAACACGCGGATCTCAGGGGGGATCCGCACGAGTCGGGTCATCAAAACGACGTCGTTTTGGGGTGTTTTTGTAACACCCAAATCCCGAACACTGTCGCCAAATTAAGATTTTGGTGTTTCTATTCATTTAACATTGCTCATCTTTTAAAATATCCAAATATTTTAATCCTTATTCAATATGAAATTCACTTCTCAGATTATAAATCAATATTCAATCATAATACAATCTCATCAAGGGTAAAAATGGCATTTCTAACATTTTAGGGGACTTCTACCAATACCTGATGGTCAAGTATCGGTAGTAGTCAAGCAATATACAATTTAGAAACTGTGCAGATTCCTACTGGTACTTGAACTAGTTCTACCGATACAAGTATGATTTCTACCGATATAAGTCACGCAACTACCGATACCCAAAACTCTAGAGAGCAAAAATCCTTACCCTACAACTTCTACCGATATAAGCATACCTACTACCGATACTTCAGTAATATAAACTACCGATACTTGTAATTCAACTATCAATACAACCCAAGTTAGAGAACAACCTCTCTCCTACCCTGTACATCTACCGAAACCTGTATAAGTTCTACCGGAACAAGTATGTAGAATCTCAAGAATTATGCCAAGACACAAGTTTAACATGTCAAATACAAGTTATGCATTAAGTCTTCACAATACATTCATAACTTCTAAGTATTTATAAACATCATAAGCTTAAACAACTAAGTTGTACTTCATGCATTTACACAATCAAAATGACAAGATTTCAACATCTTTAGTTCAACATCAAAGTTAATATCATCCTAGTACATGCCATAAGACCAAGTGATGCAAAATCTACCAACAATCTCCGCGATAGTGTGACTTCAAGAGATTACGATGATCCGATCTTCAGTCAGCAAAACGATCTATAAAACAATAACAATAATTGTGGTAAGCTTTATAGCTTAGTAAGTTATATAGTTAAGAAATACCAACATGGTAATAAGCAACAATGACTCCATCGAGCCAACGTAATTCCATCGCTCTTTGAGTTATTTACAACTCCTCTTCCTGTTCATAACTTTCCATTACCAGTACCTGATACTGCTCACACGAGTTGTCGAAGACTTGCAACCTATGCAGTACTCCAGCCATCGGTACGGTGTCTATCTGTACTATAAACTGTTTCCTAAATATGCTGCTCACACGAGTTATCGAGAGTATGCATAAAGCATAAGTCCCAACCATTGTAGAATCTGTAATCCATATATGATTCATATCTCTTTTTCGAATCACAATGCTGCTCACACGAGCTATCGAGAACTCACAACACATGCGGTACCCCAACCATCGTGTCAGTACAATTTCAATGACATAAAGCCTATTATCTCTTGCGTTTCATTTCTTCAATCATCTTCAATACCGAATGTTTCTGATTTGCTGTACATTGACAATGTATATATATAAGAAATATTAAGTAAGATTTACACTACGAACTTACCGGACTGGTTTGCAATTTAGGAAAGGCTTCAGGGACTAATCCGTCGATTTCCCTTTTTCGCAGTCAGTAGCACGATCATAGTCTACATTCACAAATCATTCAATTCTTACATTAAGTTACATAATTTAGTCATTCAACACAATTTAGTCCTTTTTAGGGAAATTATGATTTTACCCCTAATAGTTTCCTTTTATTCAATCTAGTCCTTTCAACACAAAACATGCAAGATAACTATTCTCTCACACAACTAACCATAGTCGAATTTTCTTAGGTATCCATCCAACCCATTCACATATTTATTTCCATAACAACACATGTAATTTCACCATTTTCACATTTTAGTCCTTAAACCCTAATTTCATAAAAAATCACTTTACAAAAAGATTTAATCCAAGTATCAAATATTCAAATACATCAAAAGATTTCAAGAACAAGCAATTTCAACAATGGCAAGTTTTTTAACATTTGACAGATTCACAAATTAGTCCTTGTATAAACTAGATTAAGCTGATACGGACTCAAAAACATAAAAATTACTAGAAACGATCAAGGTTTGCTTACCCAAATCAAAGCTTAAAATCTCAACAATGGAACCCTTGATTTTCCTTTCTTTGGCCGAATGAAGGAGACAATGGAACCCTAGGTTTTCCTTTCTTTGGCCGAATGAAGGAGATGAAAATAAGAAGAAAATGAGCTATTTTCTTCTTTTAATTTTACTTATATAATAATGGCAATCTTGTAAATTTTGTAACTTTCATCATTAACTTAATTAATCACTTTTAAGCCTTTAATTAATCATTTTAGCCCTTAAATGTCATGATATTCCACTATCCTAGCTCTTTTGGTTTATTACTTACTAGGTCCTAATTAAACATCTATTCTTTTACCCTTTTTATGATTTAGTCCTTTCGATTCAATTAACTATTTAATCTATGAAATTTTCAAATCATAATTTTATACGAGGCATATATCACTAAAAATATTTTAAACAAATAAATTTACAGCTCGATTCGTCAGAGCTGTGATCTCGAAACCACTATTTTCGACACCATTAAAAATTGGGCTGTTACAGTTTTGGCCACACCCAAAACAGTGCCGTTTTGGTGGCTTATATAAATCATGTTTTTAGTTTTTTTTTTCATTTTTTACCCTTTCTCTTCAAAAAAACCAAAAACACTCTCTCAACTCTCCCCCTCTCTCCTAAAGTAGCCAGCCTTGACCGGTCAACGGTCGACCGACTGGCGTCGCCTCTTCCGCCAATTGTCGTCCGTCGTCGTGCACGACGGTGCTAAGGTAAAAATATTTTTTTTTTGTCTAAATAACGTAGATCGAGGTTAGATTTTTCGATTTAACCCCTCAACTTTCAGAAAAGCTTAAAAAATAATACCTTTTTTAATTTTTTTGAAACCCCTTTTTATGTTTATGATTTTACCCCTTTTTTATTCTATTTTTTGTTTATTTTTATGTTAAAAAAATAAAAGAACAATAATTAAATTGGAATACGTGTGCATATATATACATATAAGAATCGAAAATAAAAATAAAAAATAATTATATGCATGTACGTATATGTATATATGTATAGAAATATAAAAAATAAAAGAAAATAAATAAATAAATAAATAATATATATATATACGGGTGTAAATATATGTATTAATATACCTTGCAATAATGATATGTTGAATTTTTTTTGCTTGAATCTCTTTTTACAATTTTTTATTAATTTCGTGTCTGTAACCATTACAACTGATTTCAAATTCGGCTTTATAGCCAACATTACAATCATGCTCTTTTGTTTTGTTCAACTAAATGAGGATCTTTTCTTCTTTGCAGGTACCAGTGGCGGTGGTGTAAGTGACTGGTGGTGGTGCTGACGTGGCGGCATCCAATTGGTGAGGGCGAGCGACAGCAGCAGATCAAGTTGCAAACTTAGGGTTTGCTGAAATTTCTTTGTAAAATTGGGCTTATTGGGCATGTAGTGTTAGGTTGGTAATTGGGTTAAATTGGGTTTGGGCTTTGTATTTGGACATTTAAATCAAATGAATTTTTTAATTTAAATGTATTTTTTTTAATGGGCCCGATCAAAATTGGGCTTCAACAGCTGCCTCTCTTTGCTCGTTGCTGTGTAACAAGAACAGAGCAAAGACTAAAAGGTTACTTTAAGTAACCTGTGTTTCGCTTTATTGGTCGCTCCGCTTCGTTGATTTGGTCCACTTCTCTGTATCTCATCAGGAAGATGACTGCTTCATTATTTTGATCCACTTCTCTATATCTCAATAGGAAGATGGGGTTTGAAGTTTCACTCACATTGAGCTTCACTTCGCTGATTTGGTCCACTTCTCTGTATCTCGTCAAGAAGATGACCGCTTCATTGCTTTGATCCACTTTTCTGTATCTCATTAGGAAGATGGGGTTTGAAGTTTCACTCTCATTGAGCTTCGCTTCGTTGATTTGGTCCACTTCTCTATATCTCATCATTAAGATGACTGCTTATTGTTTTGATCCACTTCTCTGTATCTCATCAGGAAGATGGGGTTTGAAGTTTCACTCTAATTGAGCTTCGCTTCGTTGATTTGGTCTACTTCTCTGTATCTCATCAGGAAGATGACCACTTCATTGTTTTGACTCACTTCTCTGTATCTCATCAGGAAGATGGGGTTTGACGTTTCACTCACATTGAGCTCTTCTTTATTGATTTGGTCCACTTCTCTATATCTCATCAGGAAGATGACCGCTTCATTTGTTTTTATCCAACCTACTGTAATTCAGGTGTATAGGATTTTGGTGCTTCGTAGCAATTTTGAGGTATATGATTCACCGTCGCGGTTTCAATCTGCTTCTCTTTAGCTTGAGGGATGTAAAATTCACCTTTGCATCTTCAATCTAGCCCTTTACATCTTCGAGATTTACCTTTACATCTTTAGGGTATAAGAGTCACCATTACAGCTTCGATCATTCCCTTCACATCTCTAGGGTATAAGGTTCGCCGTTGTGGATTGTACCTTTCTCTTCTCATCTTTAGGGTATAAGATTCGCCTCGCGGCTTTAATCTTTCCCTTCACATCACTAAGGTATAAAGTTTGTTGTTGCGACTTCAACCTTTCCTATCACATCTCTAAGGTATAAGATTGTCATTGCGACTTTAATCTCTTCCTTCACATTCTTACGGTATAAAATTCATCGTTACGGCTTCAATCTTTCCCATCTCATCTTTCAGGTGTAGGATTCAACGTTTTCTTGGTTCATCTCTCCATTTCGTGGGAATGAAACCTGTAAAATATGCTTTCTATGGACCTCTATGTAGGCTAAATTATTAGGATGTCATGATCGGAATGAGTCAAATGCTACTAATTAAATGGATGTGCATGATATTGGCATGGATGCAACATATCATATTTGGTTTTTTGGTCCTTAGGTCGACATGGTTTGTCTTTTGCCTAAGTTCTATTACTGATGTCTCACCATTTTTCGTTTTATGGTTTGGTGCTTTTGATATGAAATTTGAAAAGGTAGTCATAAATTGAACTATTTATTTTAGGACCCTACTGTCCCTCGGGTCGATTATTTCTAACTAGTGGTCCTGTTTCAGGTCTTTGTACTATTTAGAAATTTTTCAGAGCGATACTCATGGGTTCTTGTATGCTTATATTATCAGTCCATTATTCATTATTTTTAATGGAAAATGCTTGAACAAGGTTTTGAAAGAATAAAGGTCGAATTTTATTGAGGACAAAATTAAAAAGGAAAGTGTTGCAAACATTACCAAAGAAAGTTGCCAAGTATAAGGAACAATATTAGGTGCCCTAGATATCAAAGCGTGAGCTTCTCTGAGTGGAATTGATGAGGATCAATCTCGGCCCAATATGTGTCTAAAAGACTTGGAGTGCTTTGTCGATGCCTCAAAATTGCAAAGTTTCTCCGTCTTGTTACGTTTGAGGGAAACGATTATTTCAAGTCCATTTTTTGCTTTCAATTTAAGTCGCCCTTTTTGGGTTTTCAACGCAAAATCTCTTTGGTTTCAAGACGCCCTTTGTGGGTTTTAATCTTGATCTCTCCTTTTTCTTTTTCTTTTTCTTCTTATTTTTTCTTTTTCTTTTTCCTTTTTCTTTTCTTTTTTTCCTCTCTTTTTTTGGGTAAAATGCTTCTTTACCAAATTAGAGTTCACGGGATTGGGCATGTGTTTGCCGTCTATTTTGGTTAAAATCAAGGCTTTACCAGAAAAGACTTTTTTATCTCAAGGGGCTCTTCTAATTTGGCAATCCTTTTCCTTGTAAATCCTTTTGTAGGCGAAATTCTCTTCAAAAATCAAAGCTTGCTCATGGAATTCTCTAGGGCAAACCTTGTTGTCATAAGCCTGCATCATTCATTCTTAGTTCATCAAACCATATTGGATAGTTTTCAGCCCCTTTCCTCAATCAAGTGTAACTGATCATACTTGAATTGGCTTTATTTTGTTTCCAGTTCTAACAAATTTTGGAGGGAAGGAAACTCAACTCCAATGGATAGGACTGCTTTCATTCCATAAATCAACGGGAAAGATGTTGCCCCAGCAAAGATGTTTAATAAGCGTAGGGAAAATAATAATTTCTAATGTTAATATTTGTAGGTGAATTTGTGATGTTTGCACTGACTACAAACCCTTGTTCTTGTGTTGTTGTTCAAATTCAGTGTGTTGTTAGATATGATCCTTTATGGTATTGACATGTAGCCTTTTTCAAAAAATTTGCTCATTGTAGGTCTTGTGATATTAACGTAGAACGCAACTTTTACCAACTTGGTAGAGTAATCATTGATCACGAAGATGAATTTACACTCATTGGAAACCTTTGGTAAAATTGGTCTGATGACGTCCATGCTCCACATAGAAAAAGGCCATGACGTGAAGAGGTGAAGGAGATGCCCTTTGCGGGTTTTCATCTTGACTTTTCCTTCTTTTCTTTTCTTTTTATTTTTCCTTTTCCTTTTCCTGGGTTTTAAGATGTCTCTTGTGGGTTTTTTATCATCTCGACCCTTTTCTTTTTTTTTCTTTTTCATCTTTTTTTACCTCTTTTTTGATAGCACGTCAGTCCTCATTCTTCAAAGTTTCTATTTGAAATGGATTGTATTTTCCTTTATGGGAGCCTATGCATCATGACATCAGTCCCTTGAACCCGACATGCTTTGATAGGACCACGTGAAAACCTTTGGACACTTGGAGCAACTCAACAACATCTTACATTTTTTCCACAGAGATGGTTGTCCCAATTATTATTTTTTCTCGTCTTCATTCCTTAAGCTTACAAATTCCACTGACTCTTTATGAGGTAAGATCTATTTTTCATCTTATTCCATCATTCTTAACAAGTCGGGAGAAAAGTTACAATTTGATCATCTTCAAAGTCCTGAAGTTCCTCTAAACACATACCTTGCTCAAAATAAGGCTCTGAGTCAGCATCAGCGTCACTCATATCTTTGATATTTGAAGACTGTCAAAGAAGTAAAAAGAGACCAAAGAACAAAATAAATTTAAGATGAATGATTGTATGGTATGAGCATGAGTTTAAATGTTTGTCAAATTGGTCAAGAATGAATGTTTTAAAGAATGATCGATTGTGTAGCTTGAGTATAAACAAATTTGTTTGTTGAATTGGATAAGAATGAAAGAATAATTAGCGAACTTTTTGCCAAGCAGGATAGAAAATACATTTTCCATTAAAGATAACTAGATAATGATCATGGGCCCTTTACAAAAAGATCCATATTGCTTTCGGGCCTAAACCAATAGGTGTGTTTTGAGTATTACTTTGAAAAAGTCCTAAAAACTATAGGAAGTTCCTCTACAATCTAGTTGTCCAAGACACTTCCAAGGGTGTAAGGACGAACTCTTGATACGTTCCACTTCGTTCTCTTCTTCGGATATGACTTTCGCTCAAATTTTTTCAACATTCCCCCATCATCTTGACTTATCATGTTTTCTCTCTTTTTTTTAGAGTTGTTAACACTCCTTTGACACAAACGTTTTAGATATGTGGGATTTTTATTTCTATGTATGTAATGAAATGCAATGCTAATGAATGCATGTATGCATATGCAACAAAGGCGTTAATTCTTTGTTCAATTTTGTTACTAGAAAATGAATTTCTTTACATAAGGCAGATACATATATGATCATGCCCTAATGCTCAAAGCCTTAATCTTTCTTAAAAAGCTAAGCTAAACTTTTTGTCTCAATTCAACTCTGATTTCAGGCTCAAAACATCAGCTTGGATGGTTAGGGCCCACAAGTGGTTAGTTACTTCTCGTATTTGGGCCAAAGCCTTGCTCATGACATTGTTCTTATCTCTGACCTTGTAGTTCAAAATTTCGTAGTGAGGCCTCAAGTTCTTCTACCCTTTTAATTTCTCATTCTTTGTTTGGCTTACATTTCAACTTAGTTGCAAATATGAAATCACATCGTCTATATGCCCTAATGCCTTAGGGAAAATGATTGACCCATAAAAGCTTAAAGTAAAGGCGTCGTCCTTTTTCCTTGCGTCAGGGTGTGTTAAGATTGAATCATGCAAGTTCTTCTAAGTGGTACATTTATTATCTCTTTTCCTCTAATTCGAGTCACGATCCATTCCTCACTCATCTCGATTATGTTCATCAACATCTTTAAAAAGGGTCAAAATAATAGTGGCTTTAGAGTACGCTTTATCGACTTGAATCCTCGGGCAACGGGGTAAAATGATGTATTCTTCTATCGTAAGTACCATGTCCTCCTTTCCAAATGTGAAACCATTAGAAGTTGGATTTTAATACTACGTGGGATCTTGGAACCAATGCTTATTCCTCTTAATAGTGAGTAAACCACCAAATTCGCGATTGGACATCTGCCTTGTTTCAGCGTATATATTTCTTTCAGCTCTCGCAAACTGTTATGGGTTACGTTTATTTAAGTGTAAACCCAGAACTCTGATATGTGCCCCTTTGATGGGCTATCGCCCTTTTCACGCTGTTTTTCTTTGACCACATACGCACAACCATGTTGACTTTTATTATCAAGAAATCCGTTTTTTATGACCAATTCTCTATTTAGCAATCGAACATGAATCAACACCCTTTTTTAGATGGAAATGCAATGCAAATAGGTTCAAAATAAACAAGTTAGTATGATTAGTACAGGCATAAAACTTGAAAATAAATTGCAATTAGAAGCAAAGAAACAAGAATATTACCGTATCTTTTACCTTTTTAGGGTAACCGCTAAAGGTTTGGCACAGTTCTACTTAAGGTAGGCTCTTAGGGCTCATTTCTTGGAATTAAATGCATGTTAATAAAATGAGATGCTTATGAATACATACTTGCATAGGAAAGATATTGACACATAATTCAATTATATTAGAACAACTTTACTAGAAAACAAATTCCTTTATATAAAGCAGATACGTATATGGTCGTGCCTTAGTTTTCAAAAGCCTTAATCTTCGTAGGAAATCATCCAATTTCGCCCTGGTTTGTCTTTGATTTTTGGTCCAAAATGTCAGCTTGAATGGTTAAGTGATCAGTCACTTCTCGTACTTGGGTCAAAGCTTGGCTCATTGTGCGGTCTTCGTTTCCGTCTTAGTCGTCTAGGAAATCATCGGTTTTTTCGTCCTTTTGACCATATACGCACGACCATATTATCTTCTACCTTATCAAGAAACTCGTTTTCTTATGACCAGTTTTCTATTTAGTAACTGAGTTTAAATCAACACCTTTTCTTAGATGATGATGTAATGCAAGAAAAAATAAAAAAGCAAAAGAAAACAAGTCAGTATGATAACAAAATACAGATATAAAACAAAAAACCTATGCACTTGTGAAACTACTAACAGTTCGGTGTAGTTCTATCCCAAGGCAAACACTTAAGGCTCACTATATGTGGTTTAAGTTTTAGAGTAAAAGGTACCCAAACCAACAGATTCCTCGATCTTTACCCATTACAGGCATACAAACGAGTTCGATTTAGGGGGACACATTTCTCATATGTTTGCACGGAAGTGAAAACTTCACAAAAACATAGGTATGGATGTAATCTCGAAAGCGATTGACTATCCTGCACGGAGGTGAAAACCTCACGAAGGAGTAACTTCTCACTTCCCACTTAAAGGGTGTAGTAACATATGCAAATGAATGCAAACCTATACTAGCAATATCGACATAATATAGCATCACAAAAAAATGTAAAGGATTGCATGTTAAACAAGACCGAGTGTTTAAAATTTTTAACAAAAAAAAAGACCCAGGAATAATCGGCTTTTTGGCTTGACTCTATTTTATTTTCTAAAGTCCCCAACGGAGTCGCCAAGCTGTCGAAACGTTTTTTTTAAAAGAAAAAAGTCTCAAAAATATTTTAAAAATTGAAATATGGAGTCGCCACCAATCTTTTTGTTTGGTGTGATTGGATCACCACAAAACGTTTTAAATTCCTTTTGATAATCATTTCGGTTTTCAAAATCCAGAAAAATGGGTTCAAAAGTCAGTAACGTGTGAGGAAGGATTAGCACCCCCACATGCCCAAAATTGGTACCTAGTCGATTATTTTTCGGTCTTGATTGTTAAAAATTTGAAAACTCGAGTGAAATTTAAAATACGATCCTTAAATGCATGATTTATTTGATGTATACGTTTAAGAAGAAAATTGAATTTCGTGAGGATGTCTCGTTATTTCAAAATGATTGAGGAAGGAAGTCACGTCCAGTGAGTTAGGACATAACATTTCGAGATCCGAAAATAACGAACATTCCTTCATTGCCAATTTCAAACCTTTAAAAGGGTATTCGATTATTCCGGTTTGAAGAAAAAATCGTGCCTAGTAAGTTAAGGCACGAATTTTCAATTCCTGAAATAAGGGGATATTGCCTTGATTTTAAAAATATTTGTATTTTTAGAGAAAATCAGAAAATAACTCTAATTAAAATATTTAAATAAAAATAAGCATGAAAATTATATACGACTTGTGCAATTAATGACAAATTTGAATAACATAAAGGTGCAATTACATGAATAATAAATACACAAAACAAACATATAAAAATAAAAATAAAAAAATACGCAATGCGAAAGAAAATGCAAGTCAAAATTATCGAAAAATAAAATAAATAAATAAACGAGATCAATTTTAGAAGAAATAAAAAATAAAAGATTAAATTAAAAAAATGAAAATTTTGGGGTAAAAATGTGAAAATAAGGAAAACAGGGTAAAAATAAAATTTTGGAAAGTTTGAGGCCAAATTCAAATTTTTGAAAAATTTAGGGGTTAAATCTAAATTTTTGGAAAGTTTGGGGATCAAATCCAAATTTTTAGGAGTTCGAGGGTCAAATTTGAATTTTTTGAAGGTTTAAGGGTCAAATTTGAATTTTTGGAAAGTTTTAGGGTCAAAACTTAATTTTGGGAAAATTTAGGGGTTAAAATGAAATTTCTAAATAAAATAGGAGCTTCGTGGGCAATAAACCCAAAAATTTGACACGTGGTAGCCTCAGGTTCATTTTTTAGTCAAGGACCAAATTGGAAAAACATTTAAAATTATTAGGCAAAATTGAAATAAATTAAAAATAGCATAAAAGGATTAAATTAAAATAAATAGAAAATGCGGAAGGACCAAAAGGGCAATTTACCCATTTTTCAAAAACACGCGGATCTCAAGACGATCCGTATGGGTCGGGTTCGGTCACCAAAATGTCGTTGTTTTAGGGTGATTACACCAAAACGATGACGTTTTGGTGGCCTATATAAATCATGTTTTTATTTTTTTTTCATTTTTTACCCTTTCTGTTAAAAAAAAACCAAAAAAACTCTCTCAAGTAGCCGGCCTTGACTGATCAACAATCGGTCGGCCATCGCCGCCTCTTCCGCCAATCGTAGTCCGTCGCCGTACACGACGGTGCTAAGATAAAAATATTTATTTATTTATTTATTTATTTATTTATTTTGTCTAAATAATGTAGATCGAGATTAGATTTTCCAATCTAACCCTTCAACTTTCAAACAAGCTTAAAAAAAATACCTTTTTAAATTTTTTGAAACCCCTTTTTATGTTTATGGTTTTACCCCTTTTTTATTTTTTTTTTGTTTATTTTTTATGTTAAAAAATAAAAGAATAATAATTAAAATGGAATATGTGTGTATATATACATATAAGAATCGAAAATAAAAATAAAAAATAATTATATGCATGTACGTATATGTATATATGTATAGAAATATAGAAAATAAAAGAAAATAAATAAATAGATAAACATGTATATAGAAGTATGCATATATATGTATTAATATACCTTGCAATAATGACATGTTGAATCTTTTTTGCTTGAATTCATTTTTGCTATTTTTTCATTAATTTCGTATCTGTAACCATTACAACTGATTTCAAATTTGACTTTATAGCCAATATTACAATCATGCTCTTTTGTTTTTTTCAACTAAATGAGGGTTTTTTCTTCTTTGCATGTGCTAGTGGCGGTGGTGCAAGTGACTGGTGGCGGTGCTGACATGGCGGCATCCAATTGGTGAGGGCGAACGACGATAGCAGATCAAGTTGCAAACTTAGGGTTTGCTGAAATTTTTTTGTAAAATTGAGCTTATTGGGCTTTTAGGGTTAGGTTGGTAATTAGGTTAAATGGGGTATTGGGCTTTGTATTTGGACATCTAAATCAAATGAATTTTTTAATTTAATTGTATTTTTTTGTTTTTAATGGGCCCGGTCAAAATTGGGCTTCAACAGTCATAATTGTGATTACTATTTTGATTTGATAGTTTTTTCGATATTAGGGAGAGAGAACTAATAACTTGTAATGAGTTAAAGGGAGAATAATTTGAACCAGAAGTTCAATAAAGATAACTCATTAAAGTTTCAAATATGAAAATTTTCATAAAAGGAAAACAAATTTAGATGGCCATATAGTGAAGGGTTTGAATCACTATACAGTAAAATTTATATTAAAATTCTTGAAGGATTTGGAATGCCATAAGCATATTGAAATTACCGAAAAATTGTTCATTTATATGAATTGAAATAATTGAACATGTGATAAATTTGACTTAGTCAATAGTAGTTGAAGGAAGATTATAAAATGATCCAAAATACTTTTTTGTGTTTTTATAGAAGAATCATGATTAAAGTTTGTTGCAACCCTTGAAGAGATCAAAATATATTTCCTCCAAAATTTTTTTCACTCATGACTTTCAAAAGAATGGTGATATAAATGCTTAGCAGATACATTCAAATAGTCATTTGAAAGACTAGTATTAAGATTGAATACGTAGAATATGAGATATTATGTGATGTTTTTTTGAGGGGGAGTAATAAGCGTTGTACTCTTTTTTCCTTAACCGAGATTTTGTCCCATTGAATTTTTCTGGTAATGTTTTTAATGAGGCAACATGTTATACATATTATAGATATGTGTACTCTTTTTCTTTCATTAGGAATTTTTTTTTCCATGGGATTTTTACCTTAGTAAAGGTTTTAACGAGGCACATTATCTACCAATGGACATCCAAGGGGGTGTGTTATTAATATTTTATTAAATGGACATCCAAGGGGGTGTGTTATTAGTAATAAGCGTTGTACTCTTTTTTCCTTAACCGAGATTTTGTCCCATTGAGTTTTTCTGGTAATGTTTTTAATGAGGCAACATGTTATGCATATTATAGATATTTGTACTCTTTTTCTTTCATTAGGAATTTTTTTTTCCATGGGATTTTTACCTTAGTAAAGGTTTTAACGAGGCACATTATCTACCAATGGACATCCAAGGGGGTGTGTTATTAATATTTTATTAAGTGGACGTCCATCAAGATCAAGATAAGTTTAGATGAACTTTAAATTCTAGTAGTAATTAGAATTAGAGTTCTATTTCATTTATACTTTCTATGTCTATAAGTATAGACCTTGGAGAAGTATTGTAACTCACTTTTATTAATCAATAAAATACGCTTTCTCTTTTTTTCTCCCATTCTCTTTGTTCTTTACTCTCTATCCTTTTATTTTATAACAATATCATATTTTTTAATATTAATAATAAAATAAATTTATCAAAAAAATAAAATATAATTGATTATTAAATGTATGACAAAAAATAATTGAAAATAATTGAGAAAAATAAAAATACTAAGTCATTTCTATTTGAAAAAATAAAAAAAATTACACAAAAAAAAATTTAATCCAATGTAATAGCATGATAGTTAAGGATGTTCACCATCCTAAATATAACTTGAATTTGAGTCACGTTAATCATATTTATTGTTCAGACTTTATCTTATTATTATAATAAAAAAAATTACATAACTTTAATACTTGCGTGTCACTACAACACTAATATTTTAAAGCAAACGTGCACGGTAAATTTAGAAAGAAATTTTAAAATGTGAGGGTAATATATGTCAAAACGATAACAACCTTTCAGTGATTTTATTTTGAATTTTGCTAAACAATTTCACTTGGGAGCTTGCTTTATCTTTTCTTTTTTTTTTTATTACTGTTGGTTGCTAGATATTTACTGTGGGTTTCTAGATTGTTCTTGAGGATTGTCGATGGTGATCTCAAACGGTGAAGTTGTTGACAGGGACAAATTTAGGGGCTGACAGAGGTAATGATTTTTTTAAAAATAATTTTTTAAATTCTTTCAAAATTTTAAAATTTTAAAATATTAAATTAATTAAAATAAAATTATATATATTTTTTTAAAATGATAAAATTTTAATTTTTTTTTAAAATTTATATTTTATTATCGTAAAAATTATAATTTAATTTTGACTTCTTAAAAATAATTTCTGACTTCCCTTTTAGTTATTGGTAATAAAGATGAGTGGGGCAGCGAATTAAATCAATATTTATTATTGAATCATAAACCTAAATCAGGGTAAAAATAATAATCGGGAATTCATCAAAATTTTAAATTCACTTTTGATCTATCTTATATATTTTATCATTGTTTACTTGAAATTATTTTTTAAAAAAATTATTTATTTTATGTTGTATATTTTAAATTTATTTATCTGAGATAGTTTAAAAAACTTATTTATGTAAAAATCTTATTGCATGTAAAAAAAAAAAGTTATTATAAGTTGGGATTATATTTTACTTATATCCTGATTGTGAAAAAAGAAGAAGAAGAATATGTAAGTAGATTAAAGAAAAGAATACATGTCGGGTTAAAAAATATATATATGGGAGGGAGTATGTTAAGTCAAAATCGATATCCAAAACCTAAGTTAAGGATTAAATCAATATTTTTAAAATGAAAATTATCCTGGTTAATATATATATTATATGATATATTTATAATTTATAATTTATATATATTGTAATTTAATATTTTATTTGATAAAAATATTTTCTTAAATTATTATTATTGTTATTATTATATGTTATATACAATTTTCTAGATTAAACATAGATGAAAAAGTATTTATGAAATCTATTAAATTATTTATTGAACCTATTAAGAATTTTTTTTTGTTATATTGATTTAGGTTTTTAGAAACTCAATCCTATAAAATATTCCTTATTATAATAAAATCTAATTAACATAAATTATAACATAGAACTTTAATTTTTAAATTCTTTTGACTATTTAACTTTTAAAAATATATTTAACATAAACAATTATGAATTTTTATATTAATAAAAAATCCATATAATGAATTACAATTAGAATAAAGAATTTTGGTACAAAATTTGTGCACGAATTGAATGTATGTATTAATTAAATATATTGAATTGTTTCTTAAAAATTATTTAAAATTATTTAATATTTCTCAAATAATATGATTAAAAAATTTAAATTCATATTAAAAATACTTATATTAAAAAAATTATCATAAAAAGTCAAGAGTTCTCTCTCTAGGTTTTTCAGAGGAACAGGGTGGTTGGGGCTGGGAACTTTAGGGCGAGTGGTGACTTTTTATGGTAGACAAGGTGTCGGTAGATGAGATTTCGTTGTTGGAAGAGGAATTACTTCAACTTTCAGTTAAGAGTTCTCTGGTTTCTCCCCCGGAGAAGCCAATGCTTGTGTGCACGGTATGGACAAGGTAAACTTACAACCTGAATAGTTTACGGGCTCAACTAAAATGTAAATAGAAGACGAAGAAGAAGTTTGACATACAGGTGGCAAGTCAAAATTTATTCTTAATCATTTTTTATGCTGAGGAGGATTTAGAATTGATTTTGGAAGCAAGGTCGTGGTTATTTCGAAAATAGTTAATTTTGTTTGATAGGCTTCAGGAATCAATTGAAAGAAGCAAGATCCAGTTGGCGACCTTCCCGTTTTGGCTAAAGGTCTTATGAATGCCATTAGTTCTACTTTTGGAGGGGTCATGAGATAAAAAATTAAAGGTGATTATTTTCAAATTAGAGTAATATTGAATATTCAAAAATCCCTTCACAGAGGGATATTTATGGTGACCGATTCTAAGTAGAAGTGTTGGGTGCCTTTCAAATACGAAAATTTTTCGGGTTTCTACTTTGGGTGTGGGCGGCTACATCATATTCTAAAGGATTGTCGGGATGCTCCCAAATGTGTTAAAGAGTTACTAGAGGATGAGTATCCCTTTTCTTTGGCCCTCAAAGCCGAGTCAAATTTGGTGGGAAAGGTGTCTTTATCTTTGGGTTTCACTAGGAAGAGGAGGATGGAGAATTACTCTTACTTGGGTGATCATGAACCATAATCCAACATGTTCAAAGGAGGGGAAGAGACCACGAGCAGAACGACATTGACGAAGATTTTCTCTGATAGGGAGGGAGGAGATGATCAAGGAGTATTTGCAGCAGAAAGGGATTATTCTTCTCTGGTGCATGATTCTAGGATGGACGCTAAAAATATGGGTTTGATAGACAGTGAAACTTTGTTTTTTAAAGAGTTCTTGATTGATGGCATGGAACATGATGGTTATCAGTTCGAAAGTGGGCTTAATCCAAGTGTTAATGGGGCCTTGGAAGGGTTCAACCCTCATAACGAATTGAGTATCGCAAGGCCCAAAAGGTGGTGGAAGCGGGTTCCTTATTGCCCGAAAGTCCCCTCATTGGAGAAAGGCAAGGAGTTGAAAAAAAAAAAGGACAGTTGGCTGGGTTTTAGATGAAAGAATGGATGAACGGGATGGCCACGAGGCGAATTGTAAAAAAAAGAGATCAGATGGGGTTATGGGTGTGATGGAAGAAAGGAGTAGTGATGATATTTCTAAGTGCATACTGTGTTCGAAAATCAATTATTATCGGCGGCTACCAGTGGACAAGCATGGAGCTGGTTCGTAGGTGATGTGGATTTACAAAAGGTTTTGAAGTTAGTGCAGTTGGTACCAAAGGGGGTCTCTGTCTAGCATGAAAATAAGATACTTAAATTGATCTTAGAGGCTATTCACTTTCTTTTATCAATGTAAATGTTCAAAATTTTGAGGAAAGTGTTTATTGGTGTTTTACAAGTTTTATGGTTCCCCTTATGAGCCGACTAAAGACGAAGCTTGGAACGAGTTCTGTCGATTAGGAAATGATAAAGAGCTTCCATAGTTTGTTTGTGGAGATTTTAATGAAATATTATACTCTCATGAGAAGTTGAGGAGTAATCCAAAGGAGGAACATAAAATGGAGCGGTTTCGTTGTGTCTTAGAGGAGTGTGAGTTGGTAGATGTAGGTTTCTCGGGTCGTTAGTATACTTGGTGTAGAGGCCCAAATTTGACCGGGCCCGATTTGAAGCTAAACAACCAAAAAATATATATAATAAATTCTTTTAAATTAAATTTTATTTTAATTTAAAAAGAAAGTGTCCATTTACATTTTTAATAATAAAAAAATATAAACCCAAACCCTAAAATCCCAAAATTACAAATTCAACCTAAACTACCCAACCCGCCTAGCCCAAACCAAAATCAGCCCACAACCTAAACATGTCAAGGGAAACAAAAAACCCGAAAACCCTTCCAGTGTCGCTGCCACCCCTTCGAGCCACGTCAGCGCATAGTGTAACACCCCTATACCCGATTTATACGTATAAACCCAATATAGGAGCATTACATTACATTACGGCACAGAAAGTCAAGTAACAGAAAATTTTCTTTAAAAAAACCGATGTCTTTTAAGACCATTCAAATTGAAATATCCTATATTAATCATTTCATTTTCATAATTCATAACATTCGACATAGCATTTTTTCCCACTCATTAGGGATTCATATAAGTACCATTGTACATGCCATTTTCTTAAAAAAAATACCTATATTTGGAGTCCACCAAAGGATGATGTGATGTGATGAGAGGTCCCTGAACTCGACTTTTCTCCTTGTAACTTTGTACCTACGCGTTAAAATAAACGCGTTAAGCCGGTGAAGGCTTAGTAAGCACTACAAGAATAATAGATGACTATTTATTTATTACTTAATTTTATCAAACATTTCAATACTCATGCGTATAAAATTTCTAACCTTTCTTGCATGTAACATTTAACTTACCTTAATGCTACTATAACACACATTCATTCTCATATACCAACTTACCTCAATGGTAGATATTACATTTTCATCCCTTTTTCACAACTTAGTCCTTTCAGCCACATTAGTTCACTTAATTATCAGCATTTAATTACACATACACATATGGTACTTATCTTTCATGTATTCATCATTTCACTTACCTCAATGTCATAATTTGCACATTCTTTCACTTTTCACAATCTAGCCATCATAGCTTTCTTAACCATACCTCACTTATCTTATTTGTCCACTTGGCCCATAGTAGACTTTTATAGAACCCATCAGATAAACGGAACAGAAAGTACCGAAGTACTTAACAGTAAGCACACAAGTGCTGGGGAAACAGTAAGCACACACAGTGCAATCAGTAGGTGCACAAAGCGCAAATCAGTAGGCACACGAAGTGCGAAACAGTAGGCACACAAAGTGCGAAACAGTAAGCACACACAGTGCTGAACGGTAAGCGCGCTAGCGTTCCTTAATGGCATGCCACTACTATCTCAATGGTTCTAACTTGTCTACATGGGCATAACAATTCATATTAATCATTTCTCATTATTTCACACATCACCGTTATATTTCAAAGCTGTTCACTTGCATCACTGTCACTAAATTATTTATATCTTGAGCTACAAAATTCGAAATTATAATCCGCTTAATGTTTCTGAAACTAGACTCAATCATTTTTCTACCATAAAATTTCCAGAATTTTTACTTTATCCAATTTGTACAGTAAATTCTTTCAATTTACCCCTTCTTTGCTGCCTGACAGTTTCGACCATTTTTCACTAAAAATTATCTATCTTTTAGTACAGAGTTCCAATAATGTTCTCGTCTATTTCTTTTGAAAATATATTCATTAAGGATTAAACCAT
Source organism: Gossypioides kirkii (assembly GCA_005610355.1). NCBI lineage: Eukaryota > Viridiplantae > Streptophyta > Magnoliopsida > Malvales > Malvaceae > Gossypioides > Gossypioides kirkii. The sequence continues at coordinate 37,121,808 of CP032247.1, read as the reverse complement.
ATAAATTTCAGACTCTAATGATTTTTCTACAATTTTTCAAAGTCAGAACAGGGGAACTCGTATCTGCTCTGACCTTGTTATACAAAATCAGTTATAACTCAGAATATACGGATCCATTTAATTCACTGTTTCTTCCATATAAAACTACACACAATAAGCTTTAATTACATATATAATTCGATCCTTAACTCCATATACACAATTTTTAGTACATTTTCAAAGTTAACCCTCTGATTCTGTCCAATCTGTTTCAATGAAAACATTTTCTTTCTCATGTTTTATTACACTAATCTCACTTAATCATCTTTATAACACCTAATTAAACAACAATTTCCATGCTAACAACTCAAGTATATTATGAAGGATAGACTATAAACTAAAATTCTTGTAGTACTTACAACAAAAAGGTTGATATTCTTCTCTTCTTACTCCTTTCTCTTCTCTTTGCCCTTTTCTTCAATTTGATCCTTGCCTCTCTTCTCTTTCTCTTCAATTTCACATAAACACATATAAGCTATAAGCTCTAATTCAATAGTTTTCATGCTAAATAACAGTAAAATACATGTATATCATGATAATTTAACCATCTCTTACCTTAATCCTTGAATTCAAAATTTTCTCGATTTAGTCCCTATGCTCTCTAACACCTCAAAATGAATTCTAAAAGAAGTTTGAGGTGTCTAATAACTCTCTTTTATGACTTTGTTTCAGAAATTCCAAAGAAAATGGAAGGTTTTGGAGTTTGGAAAGCTTAAAAATGGTGGAAGGACCTATTTGGAATAAAAGCAAAAGTTGGATGGAAGAGGGAATTGCATGAACGGTTGAACAATGAAAAAAGCTGATATTTTTGACTTTTAATTGATTTTTCTCTCTCTCAAATTCTCTAGACTTTTCTTCAAAAATATCTCACTTAATAAAAATGGTAAAATTGCACTTTTAGTCCTTAGGCCTTCCAACTTTACACTTTGGTCCAAAACTTTGCCTCCAAAAATATCTTTCACCAAATTACTCTCTTGCCCCTCCTTAATCAATCTAATTCCCATGATGACTCATAATTCAATTTAGATAAATTACTATTTAGTCCTTCCTATTTTCTCACCTTTACTAATACATCCTTGATTTCTCCAAACCTTTCTAAATTCAACCATACATTCTAATTCTCAATTGTACTCTATCACTGTTCCAAATCCGATTCAAGCACGTGGATGTTACACATAGTCTCGAGGCTACCCATCACCTGACACCACCACGACCACGCGTCTGACGCCACCATGCTTCTGCCACCATTGCATACGCCCTGCAATCATCGTCAGATGCCTGCAAAAGAGGAATCAAGAACAATAAAAAATGTTGTAATCTGGCTATAAAACCATGAAATCAAATTGTAAACGAGGTTCCCATCTTCGATTTTACGAAGAACAATCAGTAGAAAAATCAAATAAAAAGGAAACACTTACGAGAAAAGATATCGACAAGAAATACAGATTAGAATACATTCTAGAATTTTTTTTTCAAATGTTCACAAGGTATATCATCATATCATATATTTACATATTGATTTATATTTTTTTTCTACTTCGAAAACATACATGTACATATATGTATAATATACGTGTATATATTTATTTATTTTTTCATCTATTTAGAAATAAAATACATTACAGAATAAAAAACGAATCAAAAAAGATTAAAGAAAATAACAAACGAACTCAGATCCAAGGGTTTTTATAAAAAAATCATCAAAATCATTCTTTTTTGAAGATCTTTAGAAGATCTATATTCGATCTAAGGTTTTAACAAAAAACTAGTAAAAACGAAACCCTTTTTTTACAGATCTAGGCTAGATTGAGTTCGATCTAGACCTAGATCTATTTTATAAAAAATAAAAAGAGTATTTTTACCTACCACCGTGTACAGCTTTTCATGGAGGTTTGGGCGATAGCAGAACGGCGGTGCAATGACGATCGCGACGGAACCCAAAGCCGACAAACGGACAGACAAGAAGAGAATTTCAGAGAAAAAAAGAAGACAAATTTGTTTTTGGAAAAAGAATGAATGAAATGGGTTTTTTTTAAGGAATTTTAACTTAAATACCCTAATTAAAATGCTACCGTTTCAGCAGCAGAATTTTTTTTAAAAATGTAAAGGGGAAATTTATTTTTGAGTCCTCGCAAATCCTCAATTTCCCTTTTTTGACATTTTAATCGATTGTTTTAAATTATAAAATTGATTTGTTTTTTAAAATTGATCCTTTAATTGCTATTGTGAAACCGTTTTGTAAAAATTTGAAATTTTCATTATTTAATCCTTCCCTTTTAAATCATATTCATCTGGTTCTTTCACCTTTTAGAATAATTTAATCTTTTAAATTTAAATCATGTTTTGGCTTTATTTTTTAACTTAATTTTCCTAAATTGCATATATTTATCTATTTCAACAACATGTTATTTATTTTATGCTTTCATATTTGCATTTTATTATTTCTTATTATATCGCATATCTACTTGTCATTACCTGTTTATACCATATTATACTTTGTCATTATATTAGCACATTGTGCTAATTTATTCATCCCTTTTTTAAAAGAAATGTTAAATATCTATGTTCAATTTTTTTTTAAAAAAATAATAATAAAAGGCAATGTTCATCATTTTGTGATTTAAGAGAAATCGTGCCTTAATTTACTAGGTTCGTTTTTTCTTTCTCGATTCGAAATAATCGGATACCCTTTTTTTTTACGAAATGATAAAACATGAGATTTTTCTAAAAAAAAGAAGGAACGCTTGTTGTCTTTGAAGATTTGAGGAGTCCTGCCCTAACTCACTGGACACGATTTCCTTTCTCGATTTTCAAAATAACGAGGCTTATCCGCAAAGTTCGATTTTTGAAAATGATATTAAACTGGTTAATCATGCATCAAGGTTCATATTTTAATTTCTATCTGAGTTTTCAAACTTTTAACAATTACGACCCTAAAAAGAATCGATTTGGTACCAAGTTTTGGGCGTGTGAGGGTGCTAATCTTTCCTCCAACGTAACTAGCTCCCCAACTCGATTTTTTCTGGATTTCAAAGACCAAAGCCGTTTTTGATTTACTAAAACATTTTAAAGGTGCTTTAATCACACTAAATAAAAAAGGTTGGTGGTAACTCCCATTTTTCGATTTTAAAAAAAATTAAAAGTCGGGACGCGTTTCAAAAATGTTTCGACAGCTTGGCGACTCCACTGGGGAAAAATAAGAGAGTTAAGCTAAAAGTCGATTATTTTCGGGTCCTTTTTGTTAAAAACTTCAAAAACTCGATTATATGATCCTTTGCATTTTCTATGAAATACCATGATAATATTATTACTAGTATAGGCTCACATCCATTTGCATTGGTTACTATAGCTTTTAAGTGAAAGTGAAAAGCTACTCTTTCGTGAGGTTCTCACCTCTGTGCAAGATAGTGAATCGCTTTCGGGATTACATTCGTACCTATGTTTTTGTGAAGTTTTCACTTTCGTGCAAACATATGGGAAATGTGTCCCCCTAAACCGAACTCGTCCATATGAGCCTGTAATGGGTGAGGATCGAGGAATCTGCTGGTTTAGGTACCTTAACTCTAGAACCTAAACCGCATATAATGAGCCTTAAGTGCCTGCCTAAGGATAGAATTACACCAAACTGTTAGTAGTCTCCAGGCCTAGGTTCTTTGTTTATATCTATATTTTGTTATTATACTACCTTGTGTTTTCTTTTGCTTTTTCTTATTGTTGCTTGCATTACATCCTTATACAAGAAAAGGTGTGGATTTAAGCTCAATTACTAAATAGAAAACTGGTCATAAGAAATAAGATAACGAGTTTCTTGATAAGGTAGAAGACAATATGGTTGCGTGCATTTGGTCAAAAGAAAGATGAAAAATAGATGATTTGTTAGACGAGTAAGACGAAAACGAAAACCGCACAACGAACCAAACCTTGAACCAACTACAAGAAGTGACTGATTACTTAACCATTCAAGCTGACATTTTGGACAAAAAAATGATGAATCAGGGCAAAATTGGATGATTTCCTATGAAGATTAAGGCTTTTGAACACTAAGACACGATCATATGCGTATCTGCCTTATGTAAAGAAATTTGTTTTCTAGGAAAGTTTTCTAATAAAATTGAGCTATGAGTCAATGTATTTCTTATGCATGCATGCATTCATAAGCAGCACATTTTATTAACTTGTATATAATTTCATGAGAGCCTACCTTAAGTAGAACTATGCCAAATCTTTAGTGGTTACCCGAATAAGGTAAGAGACACAATTATATTCTTCTTCCTTTGCTTTTAATTGTAATTTATTTTCAAGATTTATTCATGTATTACTCATACTAACTTATTTTAAATTTGTTTGCATTGCATTTTCATCCAAAAAAGGTCATATTCTTGATGAGATACAAAGAAGTGGACCAAAATATGAAGCTTCGACACCAAATTCTTGAAATGTCAGATGAATTGAATCAAAGACTACAATAGCGAATCTCAATCTCCCTAAAGTTGCAGTGGAATGGAGTGAAGCTACAGTAGCAAATTTTGCCATTTTAAAGTTATCCTAGGGCAAGATGGAATCACGACATCAATTCCCATCTTCCCAAAATTACAAAGAAACGGATGCAAGGCAGTTGGAGTGATCAATGATTTGAAAGAGTGAGGTCGAGGTTTAGCAGGACCGAACAAAATTGGTCCTCCTTTTAGTCTTTGCTTCACTCTCGTTTCATGACAATGAGCAAAAAGAGACAGCTATAGAGGCCCAATTTTGACCATGCCCGATTTGAAGCTAAACAACCAAAAAAATATATAATAAATTCTTTTAAAGTGTCCATTTATATTTTTAATAATAAAAAACCATCTAAACCCAAACCTAAAAGCCCAAAATTACAAATTCAACCTAAACTACCCAAACCAAAATCAGCCCACAACCTAAACATGTCAAGGGAAACAAAAAACCCGAAAACCCTTCAGGCGCCACTGCCACCCCTTCGTGCCACGTTAGTGCACAGTCCTGAGGCTACCCATCACCTGACACCACCACGACCACGCGTCTGACACCACCACGCTTCTGCCACCATCGCATATGCCCTACTATCGTCATCAGATATCTGCAAAAGAGGAAGCAAGAACAATAAAAAATATTGTAATTTGGCTATAAAGCCATGAAATCAAATTGTAAACGGGGTTCCCATCTTCGATTTTACAAAGAACGATCAGCAGAAATATCAAATAAAAAGGAAACACTTAATAGAAGAGATATCGACAAGAAATATAGATCAGAATACATTCGAGAATTTTTTTTTCAAATGTTCACAAGGTATATCATCATATCATATATTTACATATTGATTTATATATTTTTTCTACTTCGAAAACATACATGTACATATATGGATATATTCTATTCTAAAAAATATACGTGCATATATTTATTTGTTTTTTTTCATCTATTTAGAAATAAAATATAATACAGAATAAAGAACAAATAAAAAAATTAAAGAAAATAAAAAACGAACTCAGATCCAAGAGTTTTTATAAAAAAAATCACCAAAATCATTCCTTTTTTAAGATCTTTGGAAGATCTATCGTCGATCTAAGGTTTTAACAAAAAAAACTAGTAAAAACGAAACCCTTTTTTTACAAATCTAGGCTAGATCGGGTTCGATCTAGACCTAGATCTATTTTATAAAAAATAAAAAGAGTTTTTTTTACCTACCACCGTGTATGAATTTTTGCGGAGGTTTGGGGGACAGCAAAACGGCAGCACAATGACGAACGCGACGAAACCCAAAGCCGACGAACGAACAGACAAGAAGAGAGTTTCAGAGAAAAAAAGAAAGCAAATCTATTTTTTGGAGAAAGAATGAATGAAATGAGTTTTTTTTAGGAATTTTAACTTAAATATCCTAATTAAAACGCTGTTTTTCAGCAGCAAAATGTTTTTAGAAAATGTAAAGGGAAATTTTATTTTTGAGTCCCCGCAAATACTCAATTTTCTCTCTTTTTTTTGCATTTTAGTCAATTGTTTTAAATTAGAAAACTGATTTGTTTTTTAAAATTGGTCCTTTAATTGCTACTGTGAAACTATTTTGCAAAACTTTAAAATTTTTCTTATTTAATCCTTCCCTTTTTAAATCATATTCATCTGGTTCTTTCACCTTTTAGAATAATTTAATCTTTTAAATTTAAATCATGTTTTGGCTTTATTTTTTAACTTAGTTTTCCTAAATTGCATATATTTATCTATTTCAACAACATGTTATTTATTTTATGCTTTCATATTTGCATTTTATTATTTCTTATTATATCGCATATCTACTTGTCATTACCAGTTTATACCATATTATACTTTGCCATTATATTCGCACATTGTACTAATTTATTCATCTATTCTTTAAAAAAATGTTAAATATCTATGTTCAATTTTTTTTAAAAAAATAAATAAGAAAAGGCAATATTCATCATTCTGTGATTTAAGAGAAATCGTGCCTTAATTTTTTAGGTTCGATTTTGTTCTCGATCCGAAATAATCGGATACTCTTATTTCCTTTTTTACGAAATGATAAAACATGAGATTTTTCTAAAAAAAAGAACACTTGTTGTATTTGAAGATTTGAAAAGTCGTGCCCTAACTCACTGGACACGATTTCCTTTCTCGATTTTCAAAATAACGAGCCTTATCCTCAAAGTTCGATTTTTAAAAATGATATTAAACTGGTTAATCATGCATCAAGAATCATATTTTAATTTCTATCCAAGTTTTCAAACTTTTAACAATTACAACCCTAAAAAGAATCGATTTGGCACCAAGTTTTAAACATGTAAGGGTACTAATACTTCCTCACACATAACCGACTCTCGAACTCAATTTTTTCTGGATTTCAAAGACCAAAGCCGTTTTTGATTAACTAAAACAATTTAAAGGTGTTCCAATCACACCAGATAAAAAAGGTTGGTGATGACTCCCATTTTCGATTTTAAAAAAAAATAAAAGTCAAGACGCGTTTCAAAAACGATTCAACACTTGGGAAAGAGGAAATACAGTTGGAAATAACATCAGGGAATGACTGGATAGGGACATTGCTAATGTGAAGTGGTTGGAAAGGTTTCCTTTGACGTCAGACATTTGTCTCAAGCACATTTCAATCTTTGCATAGGGATTTGAAAGCGAAGTCTCCTAATTTTAAGTTTGAAGCATGATGGGCATTAGAATCATCTTTTGAAGAGGAGGTTTAATTACTTAGGGGACGTTCGAGTTGTACTCCTCTTTCGACACTTGAATATCTTTGAGAGGGTATAAAAAATGGGCTGGTCTTAAAAATTTTGAATGATCGAGGAAAAGGAGTGGTTGTTGTAAAGATTGGAAGAAATCTTGGCAGTTGATCGAGACGAGGAGGTGTTGGACGAGATTGTAGACATGAAAATTCAACTCAACTGGGAGATAGAAAAGGAGGAGATGTTTTGAGAGCAAAGGGCTAGGGTTAATTGGCTAAAATGTGGTGATATGATTACATCTTACTTCCATAAATGTCCATCTCAGAGGAGAAGGTCAAATGTTCTCAAGTCGTTGAAGAAGTGTGTTGGGAGTTTTATGACAAATCAAGATTAGATGACACAAGTTGCTAAATATTACTTCGATACGTTTTTTACTTCATCTCGCGGCTTAGAGGACATGTCTCACATCCTTTTAGGAGTGGATCGTTGCAATACAGACGAGATTAATTTAGAGTTGAAAGCGACTTTCACAGAGAGGTTTTTGAGACCCTGAGGGAGATGGGGCCAATAAAGACATCAAGTGCTAATAGGTTCCGACATTTTTCTGTCAAAAGTGTTGGCATATTGTGGGTAGGGATGTTGGTGGTTTCTGTTTGCAATTTCTTAATAATGGGTCGGCATTGGAAGGCCTAAATGACACAAGCATTGTTCTGATTCATAAAATTTCCAACCCCATGTCTATGGTTAACTTTCGACCTATTAGTCTCTGTAATGTCCTTTATAAACTTATTCCTAAAACAATTGCTAATCATTTCGAAAGTGTTTAGATAGATGCATCGATTATGCTTAGAGTGCATTTTTCCTAAGAAGATTAATCTCGGATAATGTTTTAATAGCTTACGAGATTTTACATAAATTCGGGTAGAAACAAAAAGGAAGAAAAGGCTTAATGGCTTTAAAACTCGATATAAGTAAAGCTTATGATAGAGTGAAGTGAGTTTTCTTGAGTGGCATGATAGAGAAGATGAGGTTTTCTACAAAGTGGATTAATTTAGTTATGAGTTGTATAACATCAATTTCATATTTTGTTCTCATAAATGGTAAAGGGGGCCTTCTTTCCCACCGACAAGAGGCTTAAGTCAAGGTGATTCGCTTAATCCTTTTCTTTTTCTCATATGTAGCGAATGTTTATCTTCTCTTATGAGGCTTGCCATGTGAGATGGGCTTACTAAAGGTGTTCAGGCTAGTAGGAATGGGCCAATTGTCTCTCATTTACTTTTTGCTGATGATTGTATTTTTTTAGGGGAAGCTACTTCAAGAGGGATTAAAGTGTTGAAGGATGTCTTAAAGTAGTACGAACTTAATTCAGAACAGTGTAATAATTTTGATAAATCAACGATTTTCTTTAGTGCTAATACTCTTGAAGGGGTAAGACAGCAAATTGCACAAGCATTGGGAGTTCGGATGTTGAGCAACTCTGAGAAGTACTTAGGCCTTCCTAATTTGGTTGGCAGAAAGGAAAGAGCCTCATTTCAAGCATTGAAGGATAAATTAAAGGAAAAGGACTACCCTACCTCTAATTTTCTTGGTTCGAATTTGAAAATTGGTGTCTCTTATACATGGAAAAATATATGGGCAGCAAAGAAGGTCCTTAGTGATGGTTTGTGTTGGTGTATAGGGACAAGTGATAAAGTTTCTATTCGTAATCATGATGGATTCCTAGTTCTCCAAATTTTAAAGTTATGAATTCTGTTAATGATTGCCTATTGGACTTAGTATTAGACATCATTAATAACAGTATGAGGGAATGGAAGGAAAGTCTAATTTTTAATACCTTTGCTGCTGATGATGCGGAGCGTATAGTTCAGATTCCGCTGGCATGAATCTCCGATGAAGACGAGCTGGTTTGGAAGTGTGACCATTCAAGCGAATTCTCCGTTAAAGGAGCTTATAAACTATTACAATCCAGGTATTCTAATTCTAGCTTAAATACTTTACAGAACCCATCTATTCTATTTTACTGCAAACTATGGAAATTGGATCTCCCTACTAAAATTAAAATAATGATATTGCGTACATCAAAAAAATTATATTCCAACTATGTGGAATTTATTGAGGAGACATGTAGCCTCGGACGCCATGTGCCCGAGATGTGGCGTGGGACCGGAGTACAGAGAGCATGTATTCTGCCAATGTCCTATTTCAATGGAAGTTTTGCGTTTAGTAGGCTTACAATGGGTTTTATCTGGACCCATACAAGAATATGATGAATGGATTACCTGGGAGTTTTTACATCTGGTTCAGTTGCCTAATGCCGATTATTTTGCTGTTCCCTATGGTCGTTATGGACTGGGAGAAATAAACGAGTTAATGAAGGAATTGTCAGTAATAGTAAAGAAATCTAACAATTCATACAACATTATATCAATGAATTGGATGGGTGTATTGTGTCGAACATTACCAAACAGGGAGGGGATGAGCGTTGGGAGCCATCAATACAAGGAGAATACAAGGTTAATTTTGATGCAACTTTTGACAGAGAACAGTCTAGATCTGGTTCTAGCCTCCAAAGCAGTGTTGCATGAACATGTTAGGTCTGCCTTTTTAGTGGAGGCCCTTGCATGTACGGATGCAGCTAGTATGTGTGCAAATTTGGGAACAAAAGAAGTTACAGTGAAGGGAGATTCCCTCACAGTCATCAAAAAGTGTAAATCAAAGCTAAAGATAGGTCGGAGATAAGTCCATTTATTCGAGATACAAAGATTCTCATGGATAGATTCACTCGCATTCTTTTTCAACACTCAAATCGCTCAAAGAATAAACTAGCAGATCTTATTGCTATTGAAAGTTTAAAAAGGAAAGAGGTTTTTTTACCTTTTGGGTACGATGCTTGGGTTTGCAACGGAGCTCCAAACTGATGAATCCGTTAGAGAACCCGATTGATCTCGTTTTGCTAGTACAGAAAGATCTTCTCTTCGATTGAACAAAGATCCATGGATGGGGGTCTTGCAGATCTAGAAAGAAATGGAGGGGAAGAGTTTTCTTGGAAAGGAGGAATGAAACCGTCTAGATAGAAATGAAATCTGACTTAGGGCTAGTTTAGCATTGATTTTGAAAAGTACTTTTAAAAGTTTTTGTGGAAAAGTACTTTTGAAAAGTTTGGTTTAAGATTTGAGTGTTTAGTATTGCTGTCAAAAAGTACTTTTGAGAAATAAAATAATCATTTTAAACATTGTATTATAAAGTAATAAAAATGCATTTTAATAATGTTCAAATTAATTAATATTATGATATTTTAACAAAAATATAAAAAATAATTTATTATAATTTATTGTTAATATTTTAATATATGAAATATTATTTTTAAATATTTTTAAATAATTAATATTAATTATTTATAAAATCTAATTAGAATGTAAACTATATTTTTAATATTTAAATATAATCATTAAGTATTTATAATTAAATATTAACACAGTTGTATTATTTTAAAAAAATTATTTTAAATTAATGATTTTAACACATTTATATTATATTATTTTAAAATATAATTTAAATATATAATCCATATTAAATATAAACATAACATAAAAAATATAACCTAATAAATTAAAATATTAATTAAAATTTTTAATGATTTTATATTTTCCCTCAAAGATTTTATGAAGACATGTTTAAGAACACCAATCTTTCTTAACATTTAATCAATTATTATCATCTCCAATAAGTTACTAAAATAAATGTAGCCGCAACTGAACAACATTATAATTGCAAATAACAACTTCTCAATTTTAAAATACAATTGATTCTTCATCTTAAAGCAAAATATCAAAAGAACCTTCAATCAACTTCAACTAACAAGTCACTCTCTTTACAAAAACATGCCTAGTATTTGTTCCCAAATCCACCTGCAAGCAACACAATAGCATTTTAGAACCCTCATGTGTAGTGCACCAAACTTTTTGAAATATAACATTACTATTATGTTAGTCAAAGAAACTACGGTTGAATGAATGAACTGCTATAACAGATACCATCATTTTAATAGTTGGTCATAGTCTTACTGCTAAACTTGCGAGTTACTAGAATTTCTTTTCTAACTAAGCTGAATATCAACATATAAGACAACCCAAGGTAACACAAAATGATATTTTCAGCAAAAAGGAATGCTAACTAACCTCATAAGCATTTATATCCGAAGAAAAAGAACCTGCAAAAGTATAGGAATTCTTTGGCGTGGGTTCTGATATTATTTCCCCTTGTAAAATTGGGAGCCCTCTTGCAGAAAATGTTGAACTAAGAGCACAATGCTTTGCGACAATGCAACCAGTTGAGAACTTTCTGATATCATGTGGCAATTGGGAAAACAACTTTCAAGTCAAATCTTTGACAGTTGAATTGGGCAACAAAACTCCACCAGCTAATTTCTGTGGTATAAAAATTGCAATTTATTTGCTCAACAATTGGCAACAATAAGGGGAAAAATAGAAGATATTCATCATATGAGACTAACATAAAATAGATAATCTGTCAAAGAGAGCCTAATGATTTAAGTTTATACACCACAACATAGAAATGTGCATTCATCCACCATCAAAGACATGAACTTGAATGATGGATTATGTATTAGAAAAGATACAACCATCAAAGAAAGATGTCAGATGCATAGTACTCTAAGGATAGAAAAAAAAACAGTAAATGTTTATTGACCATCAACCATCAAACAGTAAAGTCATCTTGAATTCCTGATGATGGTGATTGCTGATTCTATTATTCATAAGGAAATCCCCAATAACTTAATTCTAACCAAAATGAAAAACAACATAAGTATAAGATAAACAAAGTGGTGCCTGACTAGATAATGCAAATATTTGAACAAGTTGCAGGGAACTTTGAATTTTCCTACTATTAACGAATTTTCAACTTCACAAATCACAGACTATTTCAATATACTGCAATAAACCTGCCTGAAGATTTGAAAAAATAATATGAATGTGATAGTAATATGCAAACTATGTTGGAATTTATATTAAACAAATATCAATATAATATTATGACGTAAGAAAATATTATAAACATAATACATATACACAAATTGAGGCTTGCCAATTACCATATCATTCCTATTACTTGGCAAGTGTTCTAAGAAATGAAAAATGAATCGTAGGAAACAAGAGAGGGAAACAAGGAAAAGAAGACAAAAAATACAAAAGCTTCAGACTCTGTAATTGCTTCATCTCAGACAGACATATGCTGCTATTTGGAGTGTGTAATTTCTCATGAAAAAGGACACCATGAATTAATAAGCTACATTCTTATAGCCAATAGCATGCAATCAAATACCCTGTCCAACAGGGATCGCACTTTATGGACCTTGAACTCCATGCAATCAGATTACTTAGTTTTTGAGTTTTCAATTTGTTAATTATTGTATGGTTGATAATTGATTTAAGATACAATTAAAATTACATTTGTCTCACCTTAATATCATATAGCTATCTTGATGTACACTCCTGCCTAACTAAGTACATCAGTTCATTTTCTTTTCAATATTGAAAATATTTCTATGACAGAAAGGAAAAAGGTAGAAAATGGTAATTGATCAACCAAAAACAATAGAAACTCAGAAACAAGAACAAAATACCAAAGAAATTAACTAGTAAGATTAAATTTATCTATCTATATAAAGCATTGAATTATATTAGAGGAAATTACTCCAGATTATATGTAAAATAGAGGGTTATAAGGAAAAAAAGAGCAAACATTGACTAAAGAAATAGTTTGTAGAAAGGATTAAAAAATCCCAATATCTCACAAAGAATAACCAATTCCAGTTTGAAACGACAATGAAACAAAAACAATTATAGAAACAGATTATATGTAAAATCGACCAATTCCAGCAAAATCGAATAGCCAAAAATAATAACCAAAAAAGACCCTAACCTTGGAAGTTTGAAACCACAACTCTTCACCAAATCTGTTGAAATCTCAGTAGAGTTTTATGGAAATCCAAAGCCCTATAGCAAGAGAGAAAGTTTGTTGCTTTGATTGAGAAATCAATTTTGTTCAGCAAGATTGAGAGAAGCAAAATCGTGAGAGAAGCAAAATCGTGAGAGAAGGACAAAAGGGTCTCTTACCAGCCAAAAGGACTTTTGGCTTTGAAAAAGCTAGAAATTTTAGCTTTTCCATCGTTAGAAAAGCAAGATAGAAAAGGAGAAAAAAAATTCACTGGAGATTGTTCAGTAGTGCTTTAAGCTAAAAAGGACTTTTTGGGTGAAAAGCGCTTCTTGACAGCACTGCTGAACAGGCCCTTAGTCTAGGCCTTAGTTTTTCTTCCGATTAGTATTGAGTTTTGAGTTTGGTTTTGATTGGGCGCTTATGTGTTTATGTGCTTGGTCCTGCTATGTTTTGTACAAAATTTAGAGTTTCTTTAATAAAAGCCCAGATTCAATTATTTTCAAAAAAAGAAATTTAAATGCATAAATAATTAAAAGAACAATAAGGATCAAATAAAATTAATACAAATGCAATTAGGGACTTAATAGCATAATATACAAATTATGGAGGACCTTAGACCATTTTAGAAAAACAGCCCACGGGAAAATATTAATGCAAATGTCAACAATAATTTATAATATAATTAATTATATAAGTAATTAAAATATTATAGATCATACAAACTATGAAAGACCAAATTTTTTTTTTCAAAATATAAGTAATTAAATAAATATTCAGAAAATTAGAGATACAAAATATCAAAAAGAATTTATAAATCATAAATATGATATAAGTAATTAAAATAAATAGAATAAAAAATCAAATTGAATCAATAAAATTGCAATTAGGTAATCAAAAGCATAATTTGCAAATTAATATAATTCATTATATAAGTAATTAAAATATTATAAATCATGCACACTATGAAAAACCAAATATTTATTTTTCAAAATATAAGTAATTAAAATAAATATTAAAAAATAATGATACAAAACATCAACAATAATTTGTAAATCATAAATATGATATAAATAATTAAAATGGATAAAATCAGGGATTAAATTGAATTAATAAAATTACAATTAAATACTCAAAAGTGTAATTTGCAAATTATAAAGGACTAAAATGAATTAAACTATTTCAAAAAAAAAAGGCTAACCAAATTATAAGTCTACCTTTTAAAGTCACTCTTGTTTATTTTTCAAATTTAAAGGCTGAAATTATGAGAATCAACATGTCGTTTAACGGGAACATCCAATGCTGTCATAGTCGGGTGTTAACCCAACGTATGTCTTTTCTATTTTTTAAATTATAAATGAAGATAAAATTTTAATAACAACGTGATTAACGCGACTCAAATTCAGATCACATTTAAAATAATAAACACTCATAATCATTAAATCAATACACAGATTCTAAAATATGCCTCCTTTCTACCATCAGGCAGGTGTTCACTTTCTTAGCCTGAATGTCATAATGAACAAATGGCAAGTTTGTTTAATGCAAAACGTCAAAAATATATTGTGTGAACATAAATATTTAAAGAGAATCTTGTAATTAATATATATATGATAAGCTTACAAATATATAATTATAGGTACGTGCATAACTACAAAAATAAGTACAGTATTATAAAAATAATATATGTCAAGTAACTATAGTTATAATCAATTAGTACAAACCACAGTTGAGCTATAAATCATAATATATTTAGAACTAGACTGAAATAAATTTAAATAGGATCGTGGGAGACTTAAATCTATGGATTCATTTGTTTAATTGAAAATAATTTTTAGAAATTGATTTATTTTTTTGAAAAAATTAATTTTTTTGTGTTTGAATGAATTTGTGTAAAATATTTTGTTGTTGGACAGATTTTCTAAAAATATTTCATAAAAGTTGTTTTAAATGAAACAAACATGCATTTGAGATTTTATTATTTTTCATTATTTAATTGAGTTTATTTTTTTATATATTAAATTTATATTTTACATTATTTTTATATATATTAGAACGATTTATTTATAAATAAATACATCAAATTAAATATATTAACCATCATAAACTGAAAACAACCAAAGCGAATGGATGATTCCTAATTGTGTTATAAAAAAAATAAAGATTGAATAATAATAAATTACCTTCCAAACCACAATTAATATTACAAATTAATAATATTATCCAAGTACATAATTAGTAGTACACCACATGATAAGTACAATATTGTCCAAGTGCATAACTAGTATTACACCACATAATTAGAACTACACCACATTATATCATTAATATCTTCAACAGTAAGAAAATATTTGAAGCCAAATTTTTTTATGCTTAGTACTTTTGGTTAAGAAAGCTTTGGCCTCGAATTCACGATCCACAAAATAATCAAACACACTACAAAGGAAGTCGCCATCAAATCCTTCCACCTCCATGACATCACTTCTTCGTAAAGATGTGGTGTTTTATCCGTAGTAAATTGTTCCAATGCATTAGCAATCTTACCAAGTTGTTCACCCACGGATTTAATTTGTTCATCGACGACACTTTGTTGAGCATTTTTTCTTTTACGTTTAGAAGTGCCAAATGAAGATACCTTTGTTCTTACCTCTTCAACCTCTTCATTGTCCGAGTCTACAGACACTGAATCTTGGTTACCATCATCCAAGTCTATGTCAGCAAATGTTCTAGCAAAACTCCTTGTTGTCATATCTTTGCCAACAACCAAAGCTATTTCATCTTACTGATCAATGCTTTTGTTCAAAAATGATTCATTCTTCTTATGTGCTTGTCGGATATTATACACAATTAAAATAACAAGTAAAAAATACAATGTTGAAATATATTTAACATATATATAACTATATTACCATCACTGTTGTATCATATGTCGATCTATCACATGTGATCATTTTCATTTAATCATCCCATCCAAAAACACTTTTGACCCGAATTGTGAATATAATTTGCCATTGGTTTTTTACGGTCCTCAGATGATTTTCCACATGCTTAGCATCACATTGAACTTTCAATCTTTAAAAATAGCTATAGGAACTCGATTAATAAAAACTGCTTTGAAAGTGTTAGAAGATTTATTCCTTTTTGTGCCTCCTCTGCTAGAATTTTGAGAAAAAGATGTTTCATCTATTTTGTTCACCTGAATTACTCTATTGTCCCTTCTTTGTTGCCCTTTCTCATTCTACATTAATAATTATCATTGTCAATAATTTCAATATTCAACAAGTTTAAAACATAATAATTTCAATATCAATATCCAACCAACAATTAAAAAAAATAACTATTTTAATACTAAAACATACATAACATAAAAACATTAACCCTGACCCCTGAACCTACCTAATGTTTCTAGCTACATAATCAATCCACATAGTTTGTGCAATTTCCTCTCTCTTAGCAGACCATTCTCTTGTTTCTTCTCTTTCTTCTCGCTCCGTAAGAGTTGATATTATCAAATCAAACTCAAGCTCCTCACATAATCCTTGATTAAGTAAATCATTAGGATCAACTCCCATTATATGAATATGAGTGATACAACAAGCCAAAACTATATCTACTTGAATTTAAAAATTCCAAAATGGTTCAACATCTAACACATGAAACCGTTTCTTCAAAATCCCAGAAACATGTTCAACGGTGACTCTTAATGATGAATGACGAAGATTAAAGAGTTCATTCACATTTTCTGGCCCTTGATCACTGAAGTCTTTTAAATGATATCAAACACCACGATGTGGGGTAATATATTCATTGCGGATGCCATATCCAGCATCAGTAAGATAACATTTACCTACAATTTTACAAAATATAATTATTATTAATAAATTACGAGCTTACTTGAACTATTTGGTGTTTAATGTTAAATCTTTACTTTTGGAATTCTTAATGTTCTTGGGCGTGAAAATGCATCATTTAAAATATGAGAATCATGTGCACTACCTTCCCAACCAGCTAGAACATAGGAAAATTTCAAATCAAATGTAATGGCAGCCAATACATTTTTTGTCGTCTCCCCTTTACGAATATGAAATCTTCCTTGAATGCTAAGTAGAATGGATGCACGAACATGAGTTCCATCTAATGCTCCAATACAATCTTTAAAATAAGGATAAAATCTTGGATTGTTTCTAATTTCACTAGGAGTTGACTTATCAGGTAATCTAATAACTAATTTATACAATTTTAAAATAGCTCTCAATACAACCCTAAAGTAACGGTGAACTGTCTCAATTGATCTATAATATCTAGATTCAGTAATCACTCGAAACTTTACATTATGACCAATTATATGCAAAAATATAACTACTTGCTCCCTAATATTCACCGATTTAGTTGATTGTAACAAATTGTTCCTACTAAGAATGTCACACAATTTAAAAAAGGTAATCACTCCCATCCTTATCACATTAATACAATGCTGATCACCTTTATATAAAATACTATTAATATAATTTTCTCTTTCATAATTCTGTTTCCTTCTTAGTTTTTAATTTTTTAATCCAAAGAGCCCCCAAAGCTAAAACTGAAGTCACGACCCAAACAATTACATTATGATCTTGATTACGATCCATCTACATAAAATAATACGACACAAATATTTGATCATTACAAAAAAAACAACATTACACATTTGTGTAGAAAAGGTTAAAACACAAGCCTCTATTACATTAGGCCTGCAAGGCCCACAAACAAAACAATATTTCGTGATAAACTCTCTGCATGATAGTCTAATTGTCCTGTAAGCGTAGTTTTATACAACTTCATCGTAGTAGTCTATGATCATAAAATTGAAACAAAGCTCACTAGCCATCTAATCTTATAGTTAACCAAAATATGATAAGTATTATATAAACTAACATCATTTCTATGCAACAAAAGGAATCAGTGGTCCAAGGTTTAAGAGGCAAAGGTGGCATCAAACTCTAACAAAAGTACAATAAAAGCAAGAGACATAAATCATTATAGCAAAGAGATGTTAGGAGCATATAAAAAGCAAGAGAAGAGAAGCAATGAGAATTCTCAAAATAATTCAATCATTTTCCATACTATTTCATCAAACATGTTGATGCAATGAAAGCAACATATGTAGAATCATGTATATAACAAAAAAACCATGGAGAGAGCCAGTTGAACAAATAGTCCAAGAAAATAAGAAATTCTACTACTAAACAATATCAATAATTATGATAATTATTTGTTTGCTTGTTGAGAAAATGTTATGGTTTAAATAATTTTTTAGAATTTTTTAGAATTTTGCTACAACTAGAAACAATAAAATAAAGAATGTGGATAAGGATAAAGCATTATTTGTTTGATATTCTTCCAGTTTCCTAGTAACCAAACAGAACAGAGGTAATACCTTAAAGCATAAAATGCATCAATATGAGAAAAGTAAAAAAAAAAAAGGTGAAATTAATTTAAAGTTTTTTTAAAAAAAGTTGGCAATTTTAGGTGGAAAGAACATAGTAGCAAAAGAAACTAGAAACAAAGTCCCCAGGTTTGATGAACTCTTTTTAACTCTTCTAGGAGTTTCTTCTTCTTTTATGTTACCCCTGTTTACCCATCAACCAACCAAAACTTCAAACTAAATATAAAGAGGAAGAGAATAAAAAAATTTCTTTTCATGTATTTTCTTAAGAATCAAACAGAGTAACATTAAGTTTAACAGTTACAGCAAAAATGAGAAAAGAAACATACCTTGAGGCTGAGAGAAGTTAAACTCAGAGACAATGAACCTAATGTTTAGGGTGTGGCAAAAGGGAGGGGGAAGGGGATTTTAGAGAAAAGCTTTGGAAAATGTCTTACAGAAATCAAAACTGTAAGACATTTTCCTAAAATAAGGGTGTGTTTTTCCCATGTTTTGGAAAAAAAATTACAATGGAATTTCATTTCTCACCAAACAAACAGCGAAAAACAGTGAAAATATTTTCCATAAAAAAATTTACAGGTAAACAAACACACCATAAAAAGATTTAGAAAAGAATCTAGACATAGTATTTACACATGGTGGAACTCGAACATAGACGCTAAAGGCATGTTTGCTTTGGTAATGTAATAGCATAATGTGGGAATAAAATAGAAAAGTAACAAGAATTGTATAGTTTGATTGATTGAATTGAATAAACGAGTAATATATGTTGGGGATTGACCCTTATAAACAACGAAAAAAATGTAGAGAAGATCAAACACAAATTTTACTTGGAAAACTCCTTTGAAGAGGATAAAAATCATGGGAAAAGGAGACTTCACTAATAAAAAAGTAACCTTAAGAGTATGAGATGGAGATAACTAAAAACAAACCCTGAACCCTGAATACAAAGCCCTTCGACTAAAACACAAAATTCTCTTAAAGCTCTGTTAAAGTTATTCCTTAATTGTTTTATGTTGTATTTTTCATCAACCTTTCTAAAGTTACTAAGGCCTTTTTATAGGCCAAATTCGAAGGTCAAATATGACTAAAACGTCCTAGATTAATCAAAGTCCAATTGGGAAAAACAATCAGAGTTTGACTAGGAGAAGAAACTAAATTTATGTGGGAACATATCGCCACGTCGTGACGTCATATGTCGCCTTGTCGGGACATCGATTTCTTCTCGCGAGGACATCGTGTGTCATGTCGTTGGGACATTAGCTCTTCCACGTGGCGATGTCAACTTTGTTTCATCCAAAATGTGAGGCACACTCCACAAATCTCCACCTTGACTTGTATTTCCACAACGCCTTCTTTTTCGAGCCCTGTTAGGGGCCTAACTCGATCTTTGTAAGATACTGACCAAGTTCAAATAGTGTTTGAACTTGGTGTCGAGACCATTATGTCTCGTGGTGCAAGGGAAAAATATTTCGATGATCCTCAAGAATAGATCTATGTACGAGGAATGAAACGGGTTGAAATAAGGTTGAAGATATACCTTCTTAATTGAAAAATGATGAAAGGATGCTGATTATTCGATGTCGATTCCAAGCCATAACGAAAACGTCTTGGTCTCTATGTAGTCCACCCAATTTTAAAATGAATGACAAAAACTCTGCTAGAACTTTTCCAAAGAAAATCTCCCAAAACGATTGCTAGACCTTTTTCTTATTTTTCTTTTTAAAACACTCTTGCCCTAATTTGAGATTTTGGTATCTATATATTGAAAGCAGAATAATCCTATAGAGAACATATGGAAAACATGAAAAACATTATATTCTTTCCAAAAAGAACTATAACTACCATGTTTCAATGTTTGATTGAAATTATAATTATAATAATTTATTATAATAATTTCGGTAAATTATATTTTGTAAAAATTTTATATGAATAAAATTCATATATTAATTTTAAATATGTTCTCTATTTGTGTAAAACAAGTTTTACATTTAATTCGTTTAATATTTAAATGTCCAATCAAACTAATTCAATAATTAATTTAATTCATGTGACAACTAAAGACAACACCGACTGTGTTTGGATTTTGTTCATTTTAACCATAGGGTGTGACCCTGTAGGTTCTTGTAACATTAGTAGTAATAATAGAACATTTCTAATAATACAGCAATGAGTTGCATCTAGCAATGCATCTTTGCTACCCAAGTTACAAGAAGTTGTAATTCACCATAACCTTTCTATGATAAACCTTTCATGTATTACATCATTTTGTCCTTTATATCTAGATTGGACACAAGTCATGAAACAATCACACTTGCATAATCCAATCTTATGTTTCTTGATATATCGAGTAGACTACAATAAATAAATAAGTATGATATCTCATATAAACTTTTTCAAGCATGGTCATGCATTTCTAGTCTCACTCAATCAAGTGGCCTAAGATATTGCTCCCATTATGTAGGAGGGACAAATCCTATATTGATCAACCATATCCCACTACATAGATTGTGGCATATCCAACATTAATCTTTTCAGTACAACCTGTTACAAAAGAAGTTTGAGAATCGTATACATATTTATCACTATGAGTAATTTTATGACTATTACATAATAATCCAAGAAACATACTCATGTATTGATTTTGAAATCCCTATGTCAATGACAATACTTTGTCATCAATCAACTACACATTAGTCTTAATGCATTATTGTTGTCCAAGCCTACAATAATACTTGACTAAGGACCTTTTAAGAAGAATCATATTTTTCTTAGGACTTTACTACAATTCAGTTTGTTTATATACATAGAAAAAGAAAATGAAATAATAATGACAATACCTTATATTAATAAACAAGGTAAAACACATATGTAATTATAGTCATCTCATGATTGATCTTTGGGTATACTATAACACTTGGAAATTGGAAGGCTTTTGGTCATCATATCGACTGGATTATTCTCTGTGCCAATGTTGTGAATTTGAACATCTCCTTGAGTGAGCACTTCTCAAAAAAAAGTGATATCAAATATCTATGTGTTTTGTTCTTTCGTGATGCATCTGAACATTAGTGAGATGTATGACACTTTGACTATCACAATATACAACAGTTACATTGTGTTTATTAACTAGCTCCCCAAATAGACCTCTCGGCTAAATGGCTTCTTTCACAACTTATGTGATTTCCATATATTCTGCTTCAATAGTCAATAAAGCCATATTGACTTGAAGTGTGGCTTTCCCACTAATGACACATTTTTCGAAAGCAAACAGATATCCCGTGAGGGATCTTCATTGGTCTAAATATCCTACATAATTTGAATCTTTATAGCTAATTAGACCCTCTAAACTTCTTTCGAACTCTAAACGAGTATTTGATGTTTCCCTCAAATATATAAGAATCCACTTAACTACTTGTCAGTGTAACTTGTCGAGTCTAGCCATGTATCTACTTACTACACTAACAACATGTGAAATATCGGGATTAGTGCAAATTGTTACGTACATCAAACTTTGGATTGCATTGGAGTAGGGAATCGAGGACATGCACTTTTATTGCCTTTTATTTGTGGTGATTCTAAAGTCAAAAGTCTAAAATGTGTGGTTAAGGAGTACTAATCGATTTTTGAATTTTGTAACCCAAATCACTCTGGAATTCTTTCGATGTACCTTTGTTGAGACAAAAATATCTTCTCGGAGCTTCTATCTCTGGAAATTTTCATCACTAAGATTTTTTTAACTGCAACAAGATTCGTCACCTCGAATTTAGAGTTAACATGGTTTTTAACAGATTAATTACAAATGGATCCTCAGTCGCAATTAGCATATCATCAACATAAAACAAAAAATATATAAATGATTCATCTTTAAGATGGTGCAAATACACATAGCTATCATACTTACTTCAGACAAAACCAATGCTTGACATAAAAGAATCAAACTTCTTATACCATTGTCAAGGAAACTGCTTCAGACCATACAAAGATTTCTGTAGAAGGAAAATATGATCTTCCTTGCCTTCAATCATGAAGACTTCATGTTGCTGCATATAAATATCATCCTCTATGTCACCATGATGGAATGCAGTCTTCACATCTAACTGTTCTAATTCAAGGTTGTATAATGCAACAAAAGCTAATAATGCCCGAATGAACGTATGCTTCACAAAACGATAGAAAACATCATGAAATCAACTCGCTCCACTTGATTGTAACCTTTTACGACCAACCTAACATTGTATCTTGTGTTGCCCAAATTTGATACACCCACTGTAACTAACTATCTTCTTTCTAGTAGGTGGTTTCTCAAGTTTCCAAGCCTCATTCTTCTGAAGGGACTCCATCTCCTCTTCCATAATCATAAGCCATTTGTTAGAATTAGGAGCCTTAACCACCTCAAAGTAATTCAAAGGATCGCCTAATCAATACTCAGCAACACTTAGAGCGTATGCTACTAGGTTTTCATGGCATAACTTTTTAGGTGGTTTTATCTCATGTCTTACCTTATCGCAAGCTAACTGATAATTTCGTACTGGGGTCTCTAATTTAACTATAGTAGCTTCACTAACTTTTTACTTTACAGGAGAAAATATAGTTTCACGTTTGTCAGAATTTTCATGCGATGTTATTACATCTCGATTCTCTTCGTCTCAACGTCGACCCTGTTTTGCCTCTACCTCGTGAAGTTTTCATGTCATTGCGATGTCCTGGGTGTCCTGTCATAACGTGACGATTATTTTGGCTCCACTTTGCATGAGGCGTTATGTTTTATTGTGTCGACAGAAGTTGACTTTTTTTTCGAGTGATGCATCACATTCTCATAAAAAATGACATCTCTGTTAACCATAATTTTCTTGGTTTCTAGAAACCATAATTTAAAACCTTTACACCGCAACAAAACCTAAAAAGATACATCTTATGCCCTTGGCTCGAGCTTTCCCTGACTAACTCGTGCATAAGTAGGACAATCGAATAATCTATGGTTAAAGTAATTTAAAGGATTTCCAAACCATATCTCTTTAGGATCCTTTCTATCTAATGCTCGATGTAGAGACCATTTCACCGAATAGCTTTTCAGGTTAACAGCTTTAGCCCCAAACTCCTTTTTCTAAACATGCATTGGAAAGCATACATCGGGCTTTCTTAAGTAAAGCTTTGTTCATCCTTTCAGCAATAACATTCTGCTGCGGGTACAACAATTGTGCAGTTTCTTTTAATTCTTCTCGTTTGTAGTAATCATTAAACTTAGTGAATAGAACTTGAGACCATTATTCATTCTTAATCGCTTTACAGACTTCCCAATTTGCTTTTATAGTAAGGTTTTCCACTACTTAAAGATCCCGAAGACGTTATTCTTATTCTTCGAGAAATAAACTCAATCGTCAATAAAAGATAAAAGATATCTTCTACCTCTTTTGGAGGTGACTTGAGCTGGTCCCCATAGATCAGAAAGAATGTAGTCAAGGGTCTCTTTCATTCTGTACACTATTGAATCAAAGCTTACTTGTGTCTACTTCCCATAAATGTAATGCTCACAAAAATATAACTTTCCAACTCCAGTGCCTTTGAGAAGACCTCTTTTACTCAAAACAATCATATCTTTCTCATTCACATGATTGAACCGCATGTGCCACAACCGAGTTGATTCAGAATCTATAACGCCCTCCACCAGACCCGATTAACGAGATAAAAGCCCAAATCATCCATTAAGGAGGAGAAGACCCAATTGTGAATAGAGGTGCCAAAATAATCCATCCTAGACTTGGTAAACATTGAAAATCAGCCACAAAAATTCACACATGTGACCGTCCAACTCCCCTCCTCATTTCAAGCTTTCTCTCCTATAAATCAAGCAAGAATCAAGCAAACTTTCAAAGCCATCCACTCACTTTCCTTAAAGAAAGGATCGACCACATGAGAAGAGAAATTCAAGGCTCCAATTTGCTAAAAACAGTCGGCCTCTACAAGTATAAATAAAGGCTAGCTATTAACTCATTTCACTCATCCCTCACTTATCATCTCGTTTCCCATTCTCCATTCTTTCAATTCTCATTTGAGAGAGAACACAAGAGTTTGAGAAAAGTAATCCAAAAGTTCTCTTGAAAAGTAAAATTCGATATTCTTGAAGGCAATTGTGTGAAGTAACAAAGCAGAAGAAAGGGGGAAAAGGAACACAAGCTGAGCTACAGAAAAACACCGGATTTGTCTTCTAGTTTCTTTCCTCTTTAACTTTTTAGCTTGTTCTGAATTGATGAACGTGATTGCTAAATATTTTCTTGCTTTTAATTTAATTAAAATGACTTAATTTTGTTGTTGTAAGATTTAGTGCATTCTTTTAGCATAGATTCTTATTATACTGTTAATGATGTTATGTGCTTCGGTAGTTTATGCATTGAAATAAAAGCATGAACATGTTACTCATGCATTATGAATGTAAGGAAGCAATTTAATTAATTACTTAATTTGAACAAGATTGTAATTAATTGATACAATATTTTAATGGTGCATATTTGATCCTTTTATGATAAATTAGGTCAAAGTTGTAATAATATTTTAATGTGTAGATAGGACCTTCTCATCAAGCTCTTCCCATTCTAAATTTTTGGGCTTTTGTCTAGTAATGACCCTTTTTAAATTGTTTTGAACTATAATTA
Source organism: Gossypioides kirkii (assembly GCA_005610355.1). Lineage (NCBI taxonomy): Eukaryota > Viridiplantae > Streptophyta > Magnoliopsida > Malvales > Malvaceae > Gossypioides > Gossypioides kirkii. Next base: position 37,096,537 of record CP032247.1, on the reverse strand, counting down.
TTGTCATCCGAACTTGTCATAAATTGAAATTCATGTTTCCGTCAAACATCTCAATGTTGAACTTCGTTATTGCCATTTTTGAACGTGTTGATTGCAAAATCCAAACCAAGCTCTGATACTAGTTTGTTGGGAATAAATTCGTATAAATGACAAAATAGAAAAGGCAGAAAGATCGAACACAAATTTTACGTGAAAAACTCTTTCGAAGAGGATAAAAACCATGGGCAAAGGAGGCTTCACTAATAAGAAAGTAATTTGAAGAGTACAAGATGGAGATAATAAAAAACAAACCCTGAACCTCAAATACAAAGCCTTCCGACTAAAACACAAATTCTCTTAAAGCTCTGTTAAAGATATTCCTTAATTGTTTTATGTTGTATTTTTCATCAATCTTTCTAGAGTTACTAAGGCCTTTTTATAGGTCAAATTCGGAGGTTAAATACGAGTAAAACGTCCTAGATTAATCATAGTTCAATTACGAAAAACAATTAGAGTTTGACTAGGAAAAGAAACTCGATTTATGTGGGAACACATTTCCACATCGTGAAGTCATATGTCGCCTTGTCGGGACGACGTGTGTCGCGTCGTCGACTTTTCCTCATGGAGATGTCGACTCTATTTCATTTAAAATGCGAGGCACACTCCATAATATAGTATTACATTGTTTGTTTAACTAAACTAATTTAAGAAATAGGTAAAAAATGATAATTTTACGTTTTGATAAAAATAATATTTTACTTAATATTAATCATATAAAAAATTAAATAAATTATATTAATTAAAAATATAAACTTATTATCATAAATCATGTTAAATTTTATTAACCTAATTTGTTGCCGTATTTGTATAATAATATTAAAATAGGGTTATTAAATAATAATTATTTATTATCAAAAAATAATTATTTAAAATTAATTTATTATATATTCATAATTTATTTTATTAAACATAATAAAATATTTAATAACAAATATTGAAGTAATAATATTGTACTTTTATTAAACAAATAGGTTTTATTACAATATACTTATATATATAAGTATAAGTAGGCTTCTTCATGGATCAAGTAACCCACATGGTGTAATAGGCCCAAGTTGAAAAAAATATAGTTTTTGGAAATGATTCAAATCGACTTGAATTTGATTTAAATAAAAAATTAAAATTAAAATTTAATTATAAGATATAAAAATATTTTTTATTAATATTTGAACAATGAAACGCTAACAGATTGCGTTGGGTCGACAAAAAATGAGCATAGATATGAATTGTTTTCTGAAATTGAGTCGTAGCTTGACTCAACCTTTATATTTAAGTGGTAAAATATTTATATTAAAATTATAAATTATATTTTATTATTTATATAATTATATTTAATATAATATAATTTTGAATTTTTATTTAATATTATATGATATATTATTTATTTAATCATATAAGTACCTTTAAGGGCAATTTTGGAAAATAAAATTGTTTTGCTATTTAATGTTTCATGGAAATTTTTTTTTTTTTTGGTATCAACTAAAGAATTAGTATTACAAGATGGAAGGAAATAAAGAAGGAATAATCATTCTGTTAAATAAGCCATTCTTCCAACAAAACTGATGAATCATTGTTTATCACTAAAAAAAAAAAAAAAAGAAGAAATGATTTTCATTTCCCGTAACAAAACATGTTGTTAAAGTCTTAGGGCCTACACAACCAAGGTCTCATTGACATGAATTGAATAGTTTCCTATATAAATTAGAAATAATAAGTGTAATAAAAATATTAAATGCTAAATTAACTAGTCTCGTGAGCTTTTTAAATTGAGAAGAAAAATTTTATTTATCATTCTCTTATTGAAAATAGATAAAAATAATATGGAATCACAATTTTTTGTAGTCTTTTTTCATATAAAGGATAGAAAATAGCGTTTTATATTGATTTATATAGAATACATGTGGATAACCAATTTAGTTAGACAAAGTAGATGAGGTGATTTTGCATGTCACTTTTGAATTGTGTATACATGAATTTTTTTTATTGGTTTTCATGCTGCCAACTATCTTTTAGACAATAAGCTTATTAGTGGCGGAGTTATTAAAAGATTGAGAGGTCATAGTTCCTTTTAAAATGATAATTTTTAATTTAAATTTTTTATAATTTATAAAATTTTAAATTAATAATAATAAATTATATTTTAACTTTTTAAAAAATAATAAAAATTTGATTTAATTTTTTAAAAATTATAAAAATATAAATTATTAAAATAATAAAATTATATTTTTATTATCGTAAAAATATATAATTTAATTTCGTCCCTAAAATATATTTTTTTTACTACATCACTGAGTTTGATAATTAAATTGTGGCCGGTCACATTTGTGGGAGAGTTTAAAGGTGGGTATGTGTATTTCTATGGGTGGTTGGAAACGCGGTAGCTTTGGGAGGAACATTACACGTGTCATTTTCACATTGGTAGGTAGACCAGGTGTACAGTGAGACCTTTTTCCTATTTTTTCTACATGTTAAGAGAGAGAGAGACTTGCTTTGACTCTTAGCTTCTTGTTTTCCTAATGAAAATCTTCCAAATCCATTGTGACCCTATGCATCTTCGCTACGTGAACTTGGAGATCAAACTTTAACCGTCTTACCTCATCAACAAGCTTTTGGTTTTCCTCTCTCAGCTCCAAACTATTGCTTCAAGATTCCAAATTTTGACAATGTAATTAGTTAGCTCTAACCTAAAAATTTATGGTATAATGATTTATTTGATTCTTCAACTTGAAAAATAAAAATATTTTAGTTTTTCATTTAATTTTTTTGTCTTTTTAACCTTAATCTTGTTGATGTGGCATTCACATGTATGCTCGTTAGCAATTAATTAATTTTTCAAATAAAAATATTTAAAAATATTATTTAATAATTTTATACTTTTTAAATTTTAAAAAATATTTTTTTATAAATTTTAATTTTTAAAAAAAAAAATTGTTGACATGATATTCACATGCAATGACAAATTTAGAGTTGGTAACCCCCTAAAATTATAAAAATGTATATTTTTTTATATAATCCCTTAATTTTTGAAAATGTTGGTCCCATTTTAAGTTGTTGTCTACCCCTCCTTCAAACTTTGAACGGTCAAAAATGTTTTTTTTCTTCGTTTCATATCACATATATTAACTTTTTAGCTTTAAATATTTATATAATATATTACAACTTTTTTTTGTTGGATGATAGTTGGTTACTTTTTAATTTAACATTAAATATGAATTTAGATTATAATTTAATTTGTTAACTAGTTAAAAGGAAGTTTCTCTTACTATGACTATTAATGATTACTGTTATCAATGTTTGTCCTTCAAAAGCAACATCAAATTCACATTCTTCGCATCTTTTTACAATTTTACTTTTATTTTTTTATTGTATTTTAAAGTTTATAGTTTAGTTTTATTATTACTGTTATCAATGTTTATCCTTCAAAAGCAACATCAAATTCACATTCTTCGCATCTTTTTACAATTTTACTTTTATTTTTTTATTGTATTTTAAAGTTTATAGTTTAGTTTTATTTTATAGTTATTATTATTTTTATATTTTAAGATATTGAAGTTATAAAATCGAAAATAAATAATTTTTTTTTTAAAAAAAGTAGAGAGACAATAAAATCACCTTCAGAAACGTCACAAATTAAGGTATCACTTTAATCATTTTCTCCTTTGAACTATGATGCTCATCCTTCTAAAATTCTAAGAGTTGAAGATGAGACACTTGATTTGTCTAACTTAGAACATGAACCTGGGTTACGTAAGCAAATATGTGAGTATTCAGTTAATATGCATGATGAAATTCAAAGAGCTTATATTAAGGTTGGACCATATCAACCTATTCTTTTAAAATATTATACTTTTAATTCAAAAAAGCATCCTCGTTATTTTCAACCTTCACGGTTTAAACAATTTTTGTTAGAATTATGTGACCCAAATTCTTGTTAAATAAAATAAGAGATTGCTTGCAAGTCAAATTAAATAAAATATATTTTTTTCTAAAAGATTTAGTATTTATTAGTATAATATATTTAACATTTATAAGCATAATTTATTTGACCTACGAATTTAACCTATAAATAGACTCTTTTATAACATTAGAAAACACAATCATTAGATATTAAAACTCATAACACTTTTGTATAATTTTATGTGTAAGTTCTGAGGTTCTTTGTTTTCGGGTTTTCGAGGTTTAGTTTTTATCTTCATCTTTTGTACTCTTCGTTCTTTTGCCATTATAGTAAAATTATCTTTGCTCGTGGTTTTTGTCCTCTTTGGAGGGGTTTTTCAACGTTAAATTTGTGTGTTCAATTTCTCAATTTCTTCTGCTATTTTTAACTTGTTCGTTGCTTAATCGGGTTGACACCCAACAATTGGTATTAAAACTAATTCAATTTTTGTAGATCAGCTTGTTCAAAGATGACAAAAACAATATTTGACATTGAGAAGTTCGATGGTGTCACAAATTTCAATCTATGGCAAGTTCGAATGATGACAATTCTAGTTCAAACCTGTTTGAAAAAGGTCGTTACCAAGAAAAAGCTTGAGAATCTAAATCAGACAGAATGGGAAGAGCTTGATGAAATGGCCCTGTCTGCAATCCAATTGTGCCTCGTGAATAGGGTATTGTAAGAGGTATTGATGGAGAAAACCTTATTTGCCTTGTGGAAAAGGTTAAAAACTCTTTATGCGACTAAGTCTTTGGCTAATCGTTTAATCTTGAAACAACGTCTATTTATGTTTTGCATAAACAAAGGTAAGCTTCTTAAATATCACATTAGTCAATTTATTACTCTTTTGAATGATTTAAAGAGCGTTGAGGTTAAGATTGACAATGAATATTATACTATGCTATTATTGTGCTATTTACCCCCTTCATACAAGTCTTTCAGGGAGACCATGATTTATTTTAGACACAAAATCTCGTTCGAGGATGTGAATGGTCATTTGTTGAGTAAAAATAAACTAGACAATGAGTTTGGTTTGGATAATAAGGCAGATAGGCAAGCTTCCGTTTTGGTATCATCAAAGAAGCGAGACTAAAGGTGTCGTTATTGTAAGAAGTTAGGTCATGTCATAGTAGATTGTTATAAATTGTAAAATAAAAAGGCTAATGAGACGAGGAAGATGTAGCTGGTGCTAATTTGACCGATGAAAGTGGTGATGATTTCTTGTTAGTGTCAATGAGCGATAGCTCCTAGCTTACATCCGAGTGGATCATAGATTCAGGATGTTCTTTCCACATGTGTCCCAACAGAGAATGGTTCTCTACATACAGTTCGGTTGAAGGTAGAGTTTTGCGCATGGGAAACGATTCATCCAGTACAATTATCGGTATTGGTACTGTTAAAATTAGGATGCACGATGGGATGATTAGGACACTCTCAGGTGTTAGGTATGTACCTGATTTATGAAAGAATCTCATCTCCTTGAGTATTTTAGACTCGAAAGGTTGTAGGATCAACATCAACTCTAGCTACATTAAGGTATCTCATGAGGCTCTCTTTTTGATGAAAGGTAAAAGGATCGACAGTCTTTATATTATGGAAGGTTCTATAGTGACCGGTGAAATCGAACATATCTCGTCCGTTACGAAGTCGAAGTCAACTCGTTTGTAGTGGAGGTAACTTGGTCATAGGAGGGAAAATATATCACTATGTTATTGAAGAGAAGCTCTCCTTTGGATGCAGGTTTTGAAAAATTAGGGCACCGTGTTCGTGAAAATCAGACCCGGGTTAGTTTTAATTTGACAGTGCACAAGTTAAAGGCTAGAAGTCTTCCAGCTTCTAAGCACATATTCGACTCAATTAATTCCCTGCATAGTTGAAGATAAGCCTGTGGCGGGCTTTGAAAAAGATGGCGTTGTGAGAATTCGTGTCAAGATGGAGATTGTTAGAGTTATGTGACCCAAATTCTTGTTAAATAAAATAAGAGATTGCTTGTAAGTCAAGTTAAACAAAATATATTTTATTTCTTAAAGATTTAGTATTTATTAGTATAATATGTTTAATATTTATTAGCATAATTTATTTGACCTACAAATTTAGCCTATAAATAGGCTCTTTTAAAACCTTACAAAACACACCCATTAGATATTAGAACTCATAACACTTTTGGAGAATTTTGTGTTTACGTTCTAAAGGTTTTTTGTTTTTGGGTTTTCGAGGTTTAGTTTTTATCTCCATCTTTTATATTCTTCGTTCTTTCGCCATTTTTACTTGTTTGTTGCTTAATTGAGTCGATCCCTAATAATTTTCTTGGTTACAATATTCACCATCTAAAGATGCAATATTATGTTTTCCTTGTTTTCTTTTTAATAGTAATCCAAGTAATCGTTTTGGATCAACTACATTTACTCATGGTGGCTTTAGTAATTGGAAAAAGGTACACGATGGATGCAATTGTGCTTTTTTTACACATATGGGAAAAGATCTGAATTGACTACATAAAAATGCACAATGAGCTTATGTATATTTAATTAATCAAGCTCAACATATTGAAGTATCACTTTATAGACAAACAACACAACAAATTGAAGCTAATCATCTACGTCTTAAAACTAGTATAGATGTTGTTCGGTGGTTTATATTTTAAGGGTGTGCTTTTAGAGGTCATGATGAAAGCTTGCGATCAAAAAATCGTGGGAACTTTCTTGAAGTGTTATCACTATTAGCATCTTATGATAATAAAGTTGAAGATGTTTTGAAAAGTGTTCAACAAAATGCTAGTTATACTTCTTCAACAATACAAAAAGAGATATTGCATTTTTTTTGAATAATCTTATTATAGGTTCCAATCATATTTGCTCTTTTTGAAACAATGCCTAGAACTACTTATAGCCCCTCCCCAACCCTAAACCCTAAACCCACGTCCTCTTGCATTGGAAACAATTCAACAATACAAAAAGAGATATTGCATTTTTTTTGAATAATCTTATTATAGGTTCCGATCATATTTGATCTTTTTGAAACAATGCCTAGAACTACTTATAACCCCTCTCCAACCCTAAACCCTAAACCCTAAACCCACGTCCTCTTGCATTGGAAACAATGCCTATGCCAATCGAGCTAAGACTCAATCAAAAGAGATACTGCAAATTTATGCCAATAGAGTTCAAAATGTAATTCGTGAAGAAATTGGTGACAGAAAGTTCAACATTACTGTGGACGAAGGAAGAGACGGTTATAAAAAAGAAAATTGCAATTGTTTTGAAATTTGTTGATAAACAAGGACCGATAAAAGAATGGTTTTTTGATATAGTCCATGTTAAAGATACTGCACCATTGACTTTGAAGAATGAGATTTTTAATGCTCTCGTGCAACATAGTTTTGACATACAAAATATCTGAGGTCAAGGCTATGATGGAGCATGCAATATGCGTGGGGAATTTAACGTCTTGCAAGATTTTATTTTCAATGATTGATGATATGCTTATTATATTTATTGTTTTGCTTATCATCTTCAGTTAGCATTGGTTGCAGCAGCTAGAGAAGTGGTTGAAATACATCAACTTTTTAAAGACTTGTCTGATATTGTTAGTATTTCTTTTGATTCTTCCAAACGACATGATAATTTACAAAAAGCCTAAGCAGCTAAAATAACTCGTTTGGTATTCATCAATGAGTTAGAAATTGGAATAGGAATAATCAGATTGACACTTTACAACGTCCTAATGAGACTCAATGGAGTTCTCATTTAAATTTAGTTACTACTTTACTGACAATGTACTATGCTGTTAGCACGACTCTTGAAAATCTGAAAAATAATGCTCCTAACTATTCTCAGCGAGGAGATGCTCATAACGCATATATTGAGATATTTTGAGTTTATTTTTATTTTGCATATGATGAAGGAAGTTTTAGGGGTTATTGATAATTTGTCAAGCATTGCAACATCGTTCTCAAGATATATTAAATGTCATGAGTTTAGTTTCGACAACAAAAGATTCAATTCAAAGTTGAGAGATGATGGGTGAGATGAATTGTTGAAAACTGTGATATCTTTTTGTGAAACTTGGGAGTTGGATTTTTCAAATATGAATGGTCAATACATTGTAGGTTGTAGCCGTAACAAGAAAGAAGATGTCATAGTGGAGCATCATTATCAGGTGGATATATTTTTTTCTACATTAGATACCTAGTTGCAATAATTGAAGAACAAATTTAACGAACATGTTGTGTAGCTTCTCACTCTTACTACAGCCTTAGATCCCAAGGAGTTTTTCAAGTTATTTAATATTGATAAAATTTTCATTCTTGTAAACAAGTTCTATCTAAAAGATTTTTCTCAACAAGAGAATGAACGTCTCCTTTATGAGTTGAAGCATTATGAACTTAATGTATGTAAGCATCTCAATTTGAGAAAAAACATCAACACTTTCTAAACTTTATAGAAGCTTAGTTGAGAATGGAAAGTCAGCCATGTACCCACTCGTCTTATATTGACTCTTCAAGTTTCAAATGCACCCTCAGAACGTGCTTTGTCTGCTATGAAGATTGTGAAGACTTGACTTTGTAGCAAGATGAAAGATGATTTTTTGAGAAATCTTTAGTTGTGTACATTTAGAAAGAAATTGTAGAAAAATTTAATGTAAACGAAATAATTGATGATTTTAGTGAGATGGATCGAAAAGTACAATTCAAATAAATTTTAAAATTTCTTTTAGTTTATTTTTATTTATTAAATTATTTTTCTTTAATTAATTTTTATTTTTAAAAATATTATTATTGTTCATTACCACAATCCCCTCTTAAAATTTTTTGGCTTCGCCTCTATCCACACGGTAATTTTGTGTATGCCATGTAAGTAAAATTAACATACATTATCTTTTCCACCCATTTAAGGTGATTTGACAAATAGTGCAAATTTAAAAATGAAAATAAATGAAAAATTAAATGAAGTGTTCTCCACAATTTGTATCTTAATGTACATTTATTTTGAAGTGATTTTATAACATCTCATATTCAAATTATGGTTGATCTCGAATAAACTATACTACATTTGATACTGAAAGCATCTTCCCATAATTCATTCAATTATCTGAGCATATTAATAGATGCAACTGCAACTTTTTTTGTGAATTATAAGGAGAAGGTAAGAGTCTAACAACAATGTGATTGAAGCGACTCCAACCTATATCACATCTGAAAAAATTGAATACCCTTTATTAAACCAACACGGGGTTCAAATGCATCTGTAACTTTAAAATCGTCATCTGAATTTATCTATATTGACATTAATGCCTTTTTCTATTTAATATTACCATATTCTCTTTTATACATCACTTTCGTATTTTTTTTTTATCAAAATTTCCATGTAGTTTTAATTACAACAGTATTTCACTGCATCATCTATTTACAAATTCAATTATATATTATTATCCAACTTTTATTCAGTCACACTTTATCATACACATAAATATTCTATAATATCATGTTTTATCCATAATGTTTGATTCATCCAATAATCTTGTTTTTATGAACTTAACAAGTGGTTCCAGTAAATAAGAGGATGATGTTCATCTTAGGAGATCTAGGTTCGAGCACTTATGTGTGTAAGGTGTGTGTGCATTGTCAATGGGTTAAGAAAGTATGAACAAATACTACTATGTAATCACACTAGTATATTAAAAAAAAAATCTTGTTCTTATCTCAACTTCTTTCCAGGGGCAAAGGTAGAAAAACATTTTAGGGAGATCGAAATTAAATTTTAATTTTTACGATAGTAAAAATGTAATTTCATCATTTGAATAGCTTATACTTTTATCATTTTTAAAGGATCAAATCAAATTTTTATCATTTTTTAGGGGGCCAAAGTAAAATTTATTTTTACTAATTTAATTTTTTAAAAAAATTAAAAGGTCTAATGAAAAAGATTTTATTTTAGGGAGACCGGCCGTGCCAGTCCCCCTTGGCTACGCCCCTGCTGTAGGAGGGAAAGAAAGACAACTAAAGATATAATTATCTTTATTTCCTTATACTTTTCAAACTTTTAAAATTTAATCTTATTACTTTTAATTTTAAAAATTTAATCTCTTTACTTACATTTAATTTCAAGAAAGTAGCACATTAACATTTTAGATTTAATAAATAAAGTTTAATTAAACATTGGTAATTGGTATCTATTATATTTGAATATATGATATAATCATTTAAATTTTATTCTTTAAATCATAATTTTGAATATTAAAATACTGCATATTCAAAATTAATAGAAGTCTAATAAAAGTGTTGTCAATTTTATTTTAATTTATAAATCAATAAGTAGAGAAATTAAATTCTTAAAATTAAAATAGAAAATTAAATTTCAAAATTTTGAAAGACTACAAAGATAAGGGGACATAATTAAATTAAAGAGAAAGAGAAAGAAAATTCGTATATTCATGAATTTATATGAAAATGACATCTTTATTTTATTGTGAAATAATGTATTTAAAATAATATTATTAATAGTCATATATTTGATCTATACATAATTTATTTGTAATTTCTTTTAAAAAAATTAAAATGGTTAATTTTTAATTTATTAAGAGTTCTGTTTAATATCAAATTTTAACCTATTTGAGATTTTTTTTTAATTTTTACTTTAAAGTATGTTTTTAAAATTATTGTCTCAAGCATAGCCCCAAAAAACATTTTATAAAGCTAATCAACCTCTAATTGTTATTGAAAATTTAATTTTCATAATAAAAAAACTAGAATATATTAATAAATTATGAAAAGAAATTATAAATTTACATGCGTAACTAGGGATGTAAAGGCTAGCTCATATTTAATATCAATTACAATTACAATTCTATTTTAAAATACTTACAATAATTGAACCTAACGAGTGGCTCTAGTGAAAAAAAGGATGATGTTCATCCTAGGAGACCCGTGTTCGAGCACTTGTGTGTGCAAGGTGTGTGTGCGTTGTCAAAGGGTTAAGAAAGTATGAATAGATATTACCATGTAATCACACCAGTATATTCAAAAAAAATACTTACCAGTCATAAAGGCTTTTTATGTGCATACGAGTGAAAAAAAAGTCAAGATTGACTTTTTTGCTTTCAAGAAAATCAAGAAATCGAAGTTTGGATCAATTCCACCATTTTTTTATGTTTTCAAGAATAAAAAAAAATCTAGATTTCAAATCTTGAAAATCTTGATCCAAGAAACAAAATTTTGGAGTTGGTAGGTGTTGGATCACACTTTCGAGCTTGAATGAACCCAATCTTGCAAAAATCGAATCAAAAGTTCAAGTTTTTAATGAGTTCATATCCCAGAGTTTGGGTGGTTCTATTGAGATGGACTTGATGAATTCACCAAATTTAAAATTGAGAGGATAAGCTTAATAAATGTAACGACCCATTTTTGGTATTAGCATAAATGATGGCCTCGAGATCTAAATTACGATAAATGAGTTTGTGAAACAATTAGTAATCATGTTTAAATAATTGGAGAAGAGTAGCAATTAAATTGGGATAAGAAATGTAAATGTTTAATGTGCTAATTAAGGGTAAAGGATTAACTAGTAAAGAATGCAAACCTCGTGTATTATAGAATTTTATTGATTTAATAGCTAGAGTATTAAATGAAGGAGACGTTATATGGTAATTGGACCATAACATTTTAAATGGACAAATTTAGGCTCTACTTTAATTAAGAGATATGTTTTAGTATAAAGGACAATATAATAATTAATTTATAATGACTAATGAAATAAAAGAAAAAGAGTCATCTTCTTAGTGTGATTTTCCACCAAAATTATCAAAGTGAAAACTCCATTACAGAAGCCTGATTTTCGGCAAGAAATCCTTGCATGTAAGTGATTTTGTGATTCTTTTGCTTTGGAAATGGTATTTTTATGTTTATCAAGTTGAAGTCTTTTTAGATTAAGAGATAATTTATGGAAATGTAGAAGTTTGTTGAAGTTGCCTTTGATTTTCTTGAAGCTATTTTGATTATATTATTGAACTTGAAGTTTGATGATGGCTTTGAGCTTTTTGTTAATTGAAATTTTGTTAGTTTGAGTATAATAGGGGTTGAATCGAAAAATAAATAAATTGAAGGACTATTTGAATAAAAAAATGTTATATGTTTAAGGAATGTTTTGAGATTGAGTATTTTGCTGGAAGTAAAGGCTGAAATAATAAAATTTTGTTATGCGAAATTAGTAGCTAATTAGTAAATGTTGCTAGTGCTAAATATCAAAGAGTTAAAGGTTAAGATATATATATTATCACTCCCTAAAAACTTAATTCTTGGAGCGTGCGGCCTTAGACGCTTCTTGATCAAACAACACCTAAGTAAGCCTAAAACTGATCAAAGCTAAAGTGCTTAGATCCTTGCAGAAGCGAAAGAACTCTGAAAGAAAAGGCAAACAAAAGACAAGGAAGAAATTTGAGTAAATGCTCTGTATACTCCTCAAAAATGAAGTGTGGAGATGAGGTGGGAGTAAGCCTCTATTTATAGTTGAAGCCTCTTACATCCAACGATTAAGATTAGAGTACATCGACGGTGGAGATACAATGATATCTATAATATCCCTTAATCTAAGGAATTCTAATCAAATATTCCCAGAATAAGAGATTACAATGGATATGGAAAGAATCAAAAAAGAATATGCTTGATTATATGCTACTTGTCATATCTACTTTGCAAAGCTCTTCAATCCTAAGCGTTGGGCCAATTCGGATGGGTAGTGATAGGCCCAAGATGCTGTGGAATGCTTTTTGGGCAGCTTGGTGTGTGCTGGTCTCGCGCCTTGGTGTGCGGTCCGTGACATTCTCCTCCACTAAATCTGGTGACGCCCTCGTCACTCGGCTAGCATGGTATCTATCCATTTGGTCTTTGAATTGCCACAGGCCCTCGGCTAGTTCCCAACTACCCTCACTATAGGGGAGTCCCTTCCACTGAACAAAATATTCCTGCCTTGGCCGGTAACCTGGTCGTCGAATAACTCTCTCTACCTGTATCTCTTGAGCTTCATTCTCGTAAGAGATCTTCACTCCGACTAGCGCTCGGTGTGATTTGCCAAGATCCGGATCTGACTCATCTTGATGGTAAGGCTTGAGTAGGCTAACATAAAACACTGGATGAGCTCGGATGGTCGGTGGCAACTCCAATCTGTAGGCCATGGTGCCTACCCGCTTCACAACTCGAAACGGACCCTCGTATCTTCGCACAAGCCCTTTGTGTACGGTAAGGTTGCGTAAGATCCCGGTCAATTTGGCAAGGACTAGATCACCAACTTGGAAATTCACGTCCCTACACTTTCGATCTGCCCACTTCTTTGTTCGCTTCCTTGCCTTGTGTAAACAAGCTCGGGCTAAGTCGTGATGCTCTTGCCATTTCGTGACAAACTTGTGTGCTACTGGATTCGACCCCTCATACTTGGTAACAACCGTGTTGGGTGTAAGAGGTTGTTACCCGGTCACGATCTTGAACGAATTTTGGTTTGTGGCCTCGCTTCGTTGCAAGTTATAGGAAAATTGAGCCACATCCAATAGTTTTTGCTAGTCGCGCTGCGTGGCACTCACATAGTGCCTCAAATAGATCTCTAAGAGTGCATTCACTTGTTCGGTTTGCCCGTCAGTTTGGGGGTGAACACTAGTTGAGAAGTTCAAGCTTGATCCCATTAGCTTAAATAACTCAGTCCAGAACCATCCCGTGAATCGTGTGTCCCGATCACTGATAATCATCTTTGGCATTCCCCAATATTTGACCACGTGCTTGAGGAAAAACGAGCTGCCTCCTTGGCTGGCCACACTTTAGAAGCTGGAATGAATGTCCCATATTTCGAAAACCTATCAACCACAACTATAATACTTGACAAGCCGTCAGTGTTGGGCAAACCGACTATAAAGTCCATGGAAACACTTTCCCATGGTCGCTCCAGAATGGACAATGGCTGCAATAGTCCTGCTGGCTTTTTCATCTCTATCTTGTCCTGTTGGTACACAAGACAAGTCTTCACATAGGCTTCAACATCTGTGCCCATGTGTGGCCAATAAAAGTGCGCAGTAATTAGTGCCAACGTCTGATTCATCCCCGGATGTCCTGTCCACTTGGAATCATGACATTCCCTCATGAGCCCCTTGCGTAATTCTCCAAATTGAGACACATAAAGGTGGTGTCCTCGAGCATACAACAAGTCCCCTTCGAGCCAAAACTTTTTAGTCTTTCCTTTTTTGGCATAATCGATGAGCATTTTGGCTGTTGAGTCATGTGACAACCCCTCTTTGATACGCTCTAATAGTTGTCCCTACGGCAAGATAACAAGCTCCATGTTGTACCTTCGGTATCGGCAACGGAATTCACCTTTCCTGGTTTGTTCTCTATGGAAAAATCAAACCCTGCAAGGAATTCTTGCCAACGAACTTGCTTTGGAGACAACTTCTATTGGGTTAGAAAGTAACTATTGGCAATGTTATCAGTGTATACTACGAACCTGAACCCAAGTACATAATGTTGCCAAATGTGCAAGCAGTGCACCACTACAGTCATCTCTTTCTCATGGACCGTGTACCTCCTCTTGGTCTCATTGAGCTTCCAGCTTTCAAAGGCAACCGGATGTCTTTCTTGTATAAGAACCCCACCAATGGCAATATCGGACGTACCAGTGTAGATCTCAAAAGGCTTGGTGCAATCTGGTAACACCAACACTGGTTCACTACCATGGCCTTTTTCAATTCTGCAAAGGCTTGTTGGCAATCTATGCTCTAATCCCACGCCTTATCCTTCTTTAGTAACTCGATCAAGGGTGCGGCTATTTTGGTGTAGCCTTTGACGAACCTTCGGTAGTAGTTGACTAGCCCCAAAAAGGATCTCAACTCTATCACTTTGATTGGTGGCTCTCAATCTTCAATTACCCGAATTTTGGCCCCATCCATTCGGATCTTGCCACCTCCAACAATGTGGCCTAGGAAAAGGACCTCCTTTTGGGCAAACGAGCATTTCTCTTATTTGACGTAGAGCTCGTTCTCTCGCAAGACTTTGAACACCTTCCGTAAATGCCCCAAATATTCCTTAAGTGTCTTGCTATATATCACAATATCGTCAAGGTAGACAACAACAAACTGATCAAGAAAGGGTTGTAATACCTTGTTCATGAGTGTGCAAAAAGTGGCGGGAGCATTCGTGAGGCCAAAGGGCATCACTGAGAATTCATATGAACCATAGCACGTTACACAAGCAGTCTTTGGTTCATCTCCTTCGGCTATTTGAACTTGATAATATCTGAACCTCAAATCCAACTTGGTGAACCACCTTGCACCACCAAGTTGATAGAACAAGTCAGCAATGAGTGGAATCGGGTACTTGTTCTTCACAGTAAGCTTGTTCAAAGCTCGATAGTCGATGCACATTCGAAGAGACCATCATCCTTCTTCTGAAAGAGCACCGGTGCACCAAAGGGTGCTTTAGACGATCGAATATATCCCATATCAAGGAGTTACGCAAAAATTGAAGGAACTCCTCTAACTCGGGCGGAGCCATTCGGTAAGGGGCTTTAGCGGGTGGCTCCGCATTCGGCACAAGTTTTATCTTATGATTCACCTCCCTCTTTGGTGGCAAGCTTTTAGGCAACTCGGCAAGCATCACATCTTGGAAGTCTGCTAATACTTGTCCCACCTCTTCTGGGACCTTAACGGACATAGTAGGCTCATTATCAACTAACATAGCTAAGTAAGTTGGTTTCTCCTTGCGTACCCCCTTGCTAAGCTGGATGGCTGATAATATCTTGGCTCCAACTCCGACCTCTTGGGTTGTCGGAATAATGCATTGGTGTTTCGGATCAAGAATGCACAAACAATCGGTAAATGGCATAGGGAACGCATTAATCAGGTCAAGGAAATTAAGCCCAATCACAAAATCAAAGTTATCGAGTGGGATTACCTTAATATTTTCCTTACCGGTCCAGCCTCCAAGGTCTAGCATGACTCTTTTTGCCACCCCTGCAATCGAAGCCTTTTTGGAATTGACGGTTTTAATAAACCGGCTTACCTTCTTAACACGAAGGTCAAGTTTCTTGGTAGCCCGCTCGGACACGAACAATTCTGAGGCACCGGTGTCCACTAGTGCGCTCAACTTTTAGCCTACCACGATGATGTCCATGAACATCAGTCACTTCTTCTTGTGACCCTTCTTAACCTCCATTGAGCTAATGATGGATTTAAGTTTAAGAGTCTCCTTCTCTTCGGAATCTTTCCCTTGGATGGCAGCGACTTTCTCATTTTTAGGACAGTTCCTCTCTAAATGCTTGTCTCCACAAGTGTAACACTTGAAATGCTCATTGTTCTTCTCTCATGGCTTGCGAAACTTAATATTACCACCTGTCAGCTTCTCGGACCCCTTCTTGGTTGTCTTTCCTTGTCTCCCTCACCATTGCCTTTGAATTTTGGCTTTGGTTTGGTAGACTCGGTCCTTTTGATCTCAAATTCGGCAATGGACTTAGCTGCGGACAAGGCTTTGGAAAGCTCTTAGACCCCCATCCATTTTAACTTCATTTTGGCCCATCGTTGGAGTCTATCCATGAAGGCAAAGAATCCTTCTTTCTCGCCCAACTTTGGGATTTGAAGCTTGAGCTCGGTGAATCGCTTGACATAGTCTTAGATTGAGCCATCATGCTTGAGTTGTCGTAACTTTGCTCGAGCTTCTAGTTGAGCATTTTTTAGATAGAATTGTTCTTTGAACTCAGACTAGAACTCACTCCATGTCGCAATGGGAATTTCCTTGTTCTCCTCCTCGGAGCACCTACGTCGCCACCATAAAAGAGTGACATCAGTCAAATAGGCAGAAGTAGTGTTTACTTTTGTTGCTTCGTCCTTGACCCCCATGGCTCAGAAGTGCTGCTCCATGGCCCAAATGAAATTCTCAACATCTTGGGCCGATTGTGTCCCTATATACAGCTTTAGCTTTGGGACATTGATCCTGGGTGTGGGTGCCGCTGTTTCTACCATCATGCCATTCTTCATGGCTCTCTTGTAAATAGCAAGCTTACTTTGGAGATCCTTGATCTCCTCCACTAACTCGGCCTTGGTAGCCTCCCCTTGGAGCTTCAAGGGAATTGTCCCGTTGGTCTAACTTCTCATACATGTCGTCAAGAAGTCCTTGAACCACAAGCATGACCTCTTCCTTAAGAGAATCCACTCTCTCAAAGTACGGTTCTGTCTCTTCTTGGGTCTCCTTAACTTCTTTTATGAAATCTTCAAGTCTAGCGACCCTCCTTTCCAAGGCTGAAATGATGTCCCTGAAACTCTCTCTCTTCTTCTTCTTAGCAGCAGCACAAGTCTCTCATTCAGTTGTTGGAACCTCACTTGAGTTTTGTGGTGCCATCTCTCTCCCTCGAACAGGCTCTAATACCACTTTTCACGTCCCTAAAAACTTAATTATTGGAGCGTGCGGCCTTAGACGCTTCTTGATCAAAACAACGCCTAAGTAAGCCTAAAACTGATTAAAGCTTAAGTGCTTAGATCCTCACGGAAGCGAAAGTACTTTGAAAGAAAAGGCAAACAAAAGACAAGGAAGAAACTTGAGTGAATGCTCTGTATATTCCTAAAAAATGAAGTGTAGAAATGAGGTGGGGGTAAGCCTCTATTTATAGTTGAAGCCCCCTACATCCAATGATTAAGATTAAAGTACATCGATGGTAGAGATACAATGATATCTATAATATCCCTTAAACTAAGGAATTTTATTCAAACATTCCTAAGATAAGAGATTACAATGGATATGGAAAGAATCAAAAAAGAATATGCTTGATTATGTGCTACTTGCCATATCTACTTTGCAAGGCTCTTCAATCCCAAGGGTTGGGCCAATTCGGATGGGTGGTGATAGGCCCAAGATGCTGTAGGGTGCTTCTTGGGCAGCTTAGTGCGTGCTGGTCTCGGGCCTTGGTGTGCGGTCCGTGACAATATAGACTTATATCAATAGAATTGTGTTAATTTGTAAATCTTAAGGATTTACTTTCATTTAATTAGAAAAAAAAAATTGATATGATAGTGATTAAATTATTGTTGTGGAAAAGAAAAATAATAATAAGTTGTGGAGTATAAATGACATATATTTTCTCCCTAAATTAATGTTTTAATTGTCTCTTTTGTATCTTATTTAGCATACATTTTGAGTATTTCATACTTAGTTTTTATATTTTCTAACTCATTGCTAGTTAGTTTAAATTCTTGTTATTTTTATCTCTTTTTGTACTAATGTCGCTGCAAGCAGTCGATGTATTGCGCTTTAGAATTGTCAGCGCAGAAACTCAGCCCAGAAGCTCAATGCTGGAGGAAAAATGCAGCGACAAGATCAGCTTGGAATTACGACCAGAGATGTCACTGCATAGAACCTGAACCACAAATGAGTAAACTCAAGCTGATCACACCTGGAAGCACCAGCGTAGGAAAATCACAAGTTGTCGTCACAATTAACGATCTCAGATTGCACCCAGTAATGCAGCGACAACCTGCAGATCTATGAAGAAAACATCACTTCTGCGTGAATGCACAGCTGTACTGCAACTTACTTTGACAATTGCAAAAATTAGATCTGGATCTGAGAATGGGAGGCTGAAATCTGTAACTTTTGAAGGCTATAAATAGAGGAATGAAGATGGAAGAAATTATCAAGAGGTAGAGAAATTAAATTCTGCAATTACTTTGTTTTTTGGAGTTTTAAGCTGGAATGGTGAGCTGATGGAGCAAAGGAGAAACTACTTCTGACTAGGAGTGCTCAATGCAACACAAGAGGAGCGATTAAGGAATAGTCCTAGTAGTTTAGAGATAGTAAGCTTCGATTGTATTCGTTAATCTTTCTTTTATGCTGATGGAATCTAATGACATTTGAATGAATACGAGAGTATCTTTCATTGTTAGATTACTTGATTCTTATTTAATGCTTTTTATTTTTTATTTTTGGATCTAACCTCATCAAACACGAGAGTGGCTTTGCAGTATACTGACATCGAGAGATGCAGTGACAAGTTAGGTTAACAAGCAAGACGACGAGAGTTGCTTGAGATTAGAAGAGATTCTAGTCACTTGTTCTTGAGTGCACAAAGTAGCTCACACCAAGAGGTAGGGTGATTGTGGGTACTTGAGTCTCGAGTAAACGGAGGACTGTCTTTGGTAAGAATTCATTGGAGCGTCAATGTTGCAACAATTCATCTATACAATACCTTATCGGCGCATCCAGCGTTGCAACTTAGTAAAATCAGTGATCCACTCCAATCCTTTCCACTTGATCACATTTATATTTTCTACATTTAAATATTCAACACTCAACATTCAACACACTTTGATTTACTTTCAGTTGTTCTAACATTTGACTTTTGACATTTAACTCTGATTGCATTGATAGTATTAATAATTTTAGTGTGCAGATCTGACTTAATTGCGCTGACATCTTTACTCACATTTCATCTAATTCCAGAATTAGTTTCTTCGACATCTGAACATCAAGAACCCATTCATTGTGGGATCGATAAATGATAGAATTGTTCTATCAACTATACTTGCATCGACATGTGTTCGCTTGCACAATTGCTGTGACATTACAGACTCGATCACCACCTGATCGCGCTATGAACGTCATAGCAAATGTGCAAGCTAGCACTTGACGATGCAAGTATAATTGATAGGTGTAAGTTATCAGATATCGATCCCATAGAGATGGCTATCTATGTTTAAATTTGTCGAAAGAAGTTAAAATAAGAAAAATTATTAGGAATAATGTCAGCACAATTAAGTTAAAGACTGCACAAATACAAGAGTTAAAACTGTCAGCGTAAATTTTGTAGAACTGTAATACAAAATATCAGAGCAATTTAATAGAAAATGAAATGAATGTTGAAGATATTTTATTAATGCAAATTAAGAAAATTAAAGAAGTAAAACAATGATAAAGAGATGGGGGGATCCCTAACTCGATAAGTTGGCAAACACTAAATGTGACTATAAGGTAATTGGTAGATAAATTGTCGCTGCAATCAAGATTAATGAGATCTCACTAATTTTGACTTCCCTACTTACTAAAGACTCAAAACACTCACATTAGCCACACCTTCCAGTGCTGGCAATGATTTGCATTTGAGAACAAGTGGCCATATTTCCTTCGTGCGTCAACCAACTTCCGTTATCTTGCTTGTTAATTTAACTTGTCACCGCACCTTTCAGTGACTGTGACTACAATCGTACTTCCATGTTCAAAATAATTAAATCCAAAGATAAACAGTAAAGAAAATTTGAGTAGAAATTAAAATAGATCTAACATTAAGAGGTACTTCCATACACAATTAAAGTCATTAGAATTTATTAACGTTTAAGAGGAAATAAAGAATAAGTTGAAGCATTCTATTCCTAGCCTACTAGAACTCTTTCGTAAATGCTCCTCTTGCATCGCACTTAGAACACTCCTCATTAGGAATAGATGCTGCCTTCTCATCGCATCAGTTCACCCTCCAGGAATTTTAAGCTTCCATGGCAGCTTGCTTAAGAAAAATCGAAATGGAATTAATTTGTCACGAACTTGATGATCCCCCTTTCTCTTCTCTCTCTCCTTAGTATTTATATTCACTGCCCAGTACAGATGTCCTTTTCTCAGATCTAACTTCCTTGCAGCTGTACAAGTTAGTTAATCGAGTTGTACACTCATGCAGATCTGGTGTATGCAATAAGCAGTTGCAGGTTGTCGCGACATTTCTGGACGCAAATTTATACTTTAATTTGCTGTGACAACTTTGACATCCTCATGCACTGGTACTTTTGAATATGTACTTATGCGGTGACATGTTTAGGAGCAATTTTGGATCAAACTTGTAGCGACAACTTTGAACACTTTCCTAGTTTGATCTTCTAAGATAGATCCTTGCACTGACATCTCAAGATGCAAAATTAACACTAAATGTAACGACATTAGTAGCATAAGTGGGATAAAATAGAAGAAAAATAAACCAAACATCACTGACTTTGAAAATGCAATTACCAAATATAAAATGCTAAAAATGCATGCTAAACATAATACAAAGGGAACAAATTATACTCTGAATAAAGAGAATTTAATGGTCTTTTCTAACTCTATCACCACCTTCTATGGAAGACGTTGGACAGTCTTTCTAGAGCTATTACTAGCATCCCGAGGTGTATTGGCTAAAACTTGTTGATCTATCATGAAATATAAATTGGATTTGAGATTAGTTGTGTGTAATTAGTTAACCCCCTATCTTAAAGATTTCCTTCACTTTTTAAGGAGAAGAATCACTGATTTCACTATGTACTAGTTCAAATCTACAAGATACTAGTGCTTAAGTGACTAATTTCATTATTGCTCTTCTCACGTTTTACCTTTTCTCATGTTTACAAAATTTCAAATTCTTTTGCATTAGTGTGAGAATGTTGGCAATGCAAAGTGGCATATCCCACATTGGTTGAGGAAATAATTATAAGAGAGTTTAAGTATAGTCTTGACTCTTACCCTCATTGAGTAACTGGGACTAAAGGCCAACACACGCATGCCGTCACTACCGTCCAGTCCGTGTTAACATGTGTCTATGACACGTACCTCATGTGTTTGTTTTTGGATAATTTTTTTTGTTTTTTATCTTTATATATATATATATATATATATATTTCTTTTAACAGTTTTTAGTATCTAAGCTGTTACAATTTTGAAAAAGTTAGTTTCTGACTGTTGGCTTATGGTCGTTTCTAGCCGTTGGAAGGACCCTGCAAATTATTGTTTTTCCCCTTCAGAGTATCCTATAAATTGCGCAGATATTCTCTTCATTTCATACAAATACACAACAACAATCTATCTTTTCTCCCACAACTCACCTATTTCTTTTCAGTATATTTTTTTATTAGTTTTTCAGCTCAATTTTCTGGTTATTTTTCTATTTCTTTGAGAAGAGCAACACCAATTTTGTTCCATCTTTTTTATTCGGATGTATGAATATTGAAGTATTGTGTTAACTTTGGGGGCAATGCCCACTATATGATTACACCAATCAGGGCAAATTTGCTTCTAAGGCAGTAGTTCTTCCACGACATAGTTATTATTTCATTTATTTACATGATTTATTGATCCAATCAGTGCTAACGATTTTATTTTGTAGTAGTATATTTCGTACATGAGTGGCACACAATTGTACTCATTTATCTATTTCCCTTACCCTTTAATGAAGCTTTTATTATTAAAAAAAGCCTTCAAGAAAATAGTAGGCTACAAAACAACAAGCTCCATATTTTTAATTTATTTTAGAATTTTTTCTTGAAAATTAAAAAAATAGGTTTTTTTTTGAAAAATTATGTATTTTTAAATATTTATTTGTTAAATTTTAAAATTTTTAATACTTTTTATGTATTTTTTATATTTACAATTTTTTAAAATTTTTAATGTTTTTTTTAAAGTAAATAGGTTGGGCTATTATTACTTTCAAATCCAAAACAAAAACAAAGTTCAAATCCAAATCAAAACAAAGTTCAAACCAAGTATGCAGATTTAAACAACAGGCTCGATTGAGAGCCCACGCACATCTAGCAAAGTAAAAACCAGAAAGAAAACTTTGGAAAGTTTGCATTATCGTTTCATTACCCAATCAGCTTTGTACTTGGAAATCATCCCTAACACTAGCAATTACTTCCATTATCTGACGATTCCAAAGTGCAGAGAGAAGAAAGCTATCCTTTTCACCATTCATGGTGATTCTCTCAGTGTCCTACCGTTTCACTGCCCTAGCTCCTTAAATCCGGTTCCCTTGCTCGCTCCACTGTCACTTGGCTCTCAACATATGCAGGAACTCTGTTCACCAAGTAGAAAGACTCGCTTCCTTACATTATTTCTTTTGCTATCAAATGGGCTAGTTCATTGGTTGTTCTTGAGATATGGTTAAAATTTATCTTTAGGAATTTTTCTTTCAAGTGCTGTATATTTCTAATGTATGCTCCAATTAGCGATTTATCTTGGGTTTTTTATTGACATTTCTTGATTGTTGACAACGAATCGCCCTCGATGATCACTCGCTAACAACCCTGTTCTATACCCATTTGTACTGCTTGGTGGCAAGCAATAACTTCAGCTTTGAAAGTTGTCCAAACCCCCTCGTGAATCGTCGTTTAGGATAATAAATACACGCCTATCAGCATTTCTTGCCACAAGACTAGACACCTAACGGTATCTCTGGCCATCAAAAGCACCTTCAAAATTTATTTTGATTGTTGGGCCCGATAGTACTTTCCGTTTCATTGAGCCAGTGTCTTTTGTAAGTGTTCTCCTCTCTATCTTGGATATCTCAGCTACATAACTTTTGATGAAATGTGTAATGCCTCTCTCTGTAGCAAACTTATGATCATGGATCCTTATGTTCCTATCTCTCCAGATGGTCCAAAGCGCACAACTAAACATCCTTCGCTAACTGATCGAGCCTACGTCAAACACCCAAGTAAGCTAATGCCCAAATCCCATATCTGAGTTGTTGAGGAAATGCATAAGTTGAAGTTTTGACCAAACTGCAATTGTTACAGGATAGGCTCAAAATACATGGTCTATTGTTTCATCTTCCCTTCCACATCTCGGGAAGCCAACTGATTGTACCAATTTCTTGTATTTCATATTGGCTAATGTAGGCAAGTAGTTCCAAGATATTTTTCATATTGTAATTTTGATCTTTCTAAGGAGATTTAGGCTCTATAATCTTTTGTAAAAACCTTAGAAAAATTCTGTAAGGCATAAGCCATAGGAACCCTCGCATTCTTCTATAATAGTTTGTAAGCACTTTTAACGGAGAATTCCCTTGATGATTCATCACCCCAAACCAACCAATCATTATGGGCTTCAGCTGCCAATGGGATGCAAAGGATTTGGGCTGCATTTGTCGCCGAGAAGGTATTATATATTAACTCTTGCTTCCATTTTCTTTCACCCATACTTTTAAAGCCCATCCCTCCTTTTGTTTGCACATGTGACTCCACTGCACTAGTGTATACCCCGTCTTCCTTTCCTTTCCCTTTGCGATAGCATCCTCGTACTCCAACTCTCTATGCGCTATTTAATTTTGTCTTTTAGGTACTGAAAGGATGCCTTCTTCCCCCTTTCTATTATATTTGGTAACCCCAAATATTTTTTGAGATTATTTGAAAATTACATCCCCAAGAGATTAGAGATTCTTATCTTGTCCTCTTTTCTTGTGTTCGAGCTAAAGAAGATTATAGATTTACTGTAGTTCACACACTAACCTGAACACTGCTCATATTCTTTTAAAATTCCCTCCAGTAATAAAGCTCTTGACGTTGTCGCTTACCCAAAAAGGATGCTATCATTCGCAAAAAAGGAGATGTGAAATTGGTGGACCATTTCTACAGGATTTAGCTCATTTCAGAACTCCTTCCATAGCCATCCTCAACAAAGTTGAGAGTCCCTCCCCATAAATAAGGTAAAGAAACAAACTTAGGGGATCTCCTTGAAGAAGTCCCCTCGTGGGCTTAAACTCACTTCCCCTAACTCCATTTACAATAATCGAATAAGATGACGTAGAAATACATTTCAATATAATCTCCACCCAATCATTGACAAAACCCATTTTCAACATCATTGCCTTTAGAAAAATCCACTCTACCTTGTCATAAGCTTTACTCATGTCTAGCTTCAAAGCCATGTATCCTTTTTTACCGGTTTGTTTTTGTCGAAATGTATTTAATAACTCATAGGCAAGCAACACATTATATAATATTAAAAGCCCGGCACAAACGCGCTTTAAGAATTATCAATGCATCTTTTAATTTCACCTTGAAACCTATTTGCTAAAACTTTTACAATAATTTTATAAATGACTAAGCATAAACTTATTGGTCTAAAATTCACTATATTTGAAGGATTAGGAATTTTAGGAATAAGTACAATATCAACTCTGTTGGTAGAGTTTATAAGCTTACCTTCATTCAAAACGCCCAGGCTATATTCAATGAAATTGACTCGAACAATGTGCCAATACAGTTAAAAGAAAAATATCGAAAATCCATCAAAATCGGGTTCTTTTGTAAGTCCCATTTCTTTCAACGCCTTGTATACCTCTTTGACTGATGCTTAGCAAGGAGACATTGGTTGATATTCGAAAAGATGCTAACATTAATTCCCGACAACATATGTGTAAGATCATCCACACCATTCGAGGAAAGAAAATGTTGGAAAAAACCCGTTGTTATCTCCCTTATTTCCTTCTCATTGTATACTTCTGAACCACCCTCATGCTCCAACCTACGAATAGAATTTCGCCTTCTATGAACAGAAGCAAATCTATGAAAAATGATGTGTTTTTATCTCCCAGTTAAAGCCAATTAGCACGTGCTTTCTGTTCCCAATAAGCTTCTTTATCAATCTCTAAGTTCAATTGGACTCTCATATCAATAAGTTCTGTCAAGGTACTATCACGCTCCAACTTTTCGTGAATAGTTCTAGTAGATAGATCCCAAAGACGCTTCATCTCACCTTCCAGCGATTCTTTCATTGTCTACCAAACCTCAAACCTAAATGATGCCATCTTCGATTTCTCATTAACCTTCTCTGTGTGTATTAAAAGCAGATAGTGATCAGAGAATGAGTGTGGCAAGTGTTTTATCCAAGTTGTTGGAAATGCCCTCATTCATTCCTCGTTCGTAACTCCTCGATCTAAATGTTCCCTTATATTTGTTTCGAGAAGTTTTCCCCTTTCCCATGTGAACCAATTACTCACGTAACCAAAATCCATTAGTTTACAATCCTCAAGGACCTCTCAAAAAGCCTCCATTTTACGCTCCTCCCTAAGTACACCGCCCACCTTCTCAAAGGAATATAACATTTTGTTAAAGTCCCCACTCACTAACTAGGGATAGCTTTGATCATACCCAAGTCTTCACAAAAGATTCCATGTTGCTTCCCTACTACTAGAGAATGGTGTCCTATAAAACCCAGTAAAATTCCATCCTTTGAAGTCTTCGTTTTCAAGAACTAGTACGTCAATATGGCTTTTCGAGAAATTCCTAAGATCAACTGTAACATCCTCCTTCCATGCTAGACAAAATCCTCCCTTTGACCCTTCCGTCTCCATATCAATCCCACAATTAAAACTACATTTTCTCCTCGCCTTCTCCATTCTCGTATAATCGATTTTAGTCTCCATAAAGAAGACCATATAGGGCATATACATCTTCAACACATGCTAAAGCCTCCTCATTATCCATGGACGCCCTAATCCACGAACATTCCAACATAGCGTTTTCATTGTTCCTAGTTAGCATGCCTTCTAGCAGTCACCGATCCATGGTTAAAAGTGGCTGAGAGACGGTTAGAAGTTATCTCAGTAGGCAAAAGTTTTGAAACCATTGAAACCCCGTCTTAAAATTTGAATTTCTTATTACCTTCATCATCTAACTCTAATTCCCCTTGCATATCACATCATTGCACCTCAGCTTTCTGCTTCTTGAAACCTTTTTGATTATTTTGTTGATCTCTTGTATCTCCTTGAGCAAGCCTCTCCCAACTCGCCATTTTCAGTTTCTTTGGATTTACCCTTATTAGGCTCGCTGTTGTAGATTGGGCTCCCACACTAACCTGTTGAGCCTTTCCTACAATATCGATCATAAATGCAGAATCCCCTAAATTAATAGAATCCTCCATAATTACAAGATGTGATTTAGCCTCTACATCGCCTAAATTTTGTTGAGAATTGTTAGATACCAAATTTACCGCATCACCTTCCAAATCCATGCCCTGTTCTCCCTGCTGGTTCGTTGCCAGAAAATTTTCAGCATGATGCTCATTACGAACCCGTTCTACTTCATCAATTTCTACTAAATCATCACCCGTATATTGCCTTTATGTCATCGACTTCTTTGAGGACAGCCCAAACTGCAAGCATTCTTTTCCTAAAATTGGCGATTCAGTTTTCAGTGCTAAAAAATACGGGAACTCATCTTCCCCTTTTCCTCGTTCTTCAATTGGGATAGTTTTACACTCCTTTACCCTATGACCCAATTTTTTACATCTAAAACAGAACGTTTGTAACACCCCTAACTCTAATTTAGTCATTAAATTTGTGTGTAGAAATATTACAACTCAAAAATTTCCTTCTAGGTTTCAAAACATGACCAATCCATTTAAATTCTTATTTTATACTCTTTATTACATAAAAAAAGGAAAACAAAGTGAATAAACCACCTTTGATTCTTTTAAAAGTTATAATATTTTTTTAGAAAATAAGTACATCTACCGATACCTCAAGTGGTAAGTTTCGGTAGAAGCAATAAGGATTAATCGTTGAAAAATACTGCAGAATACTACCGATACATACCTAGTTCTATCGGTATAACAGTTACCTTACTACCGATATTTTTATTTTATTCTATCGATACCAAAAATCATAGTGAGCAACTTTGATCAAAGAAGATGCTTCTATCGGTACTTACTATTTCCTACCGAAACAACTTCCCATTACAACTGATACTTCTACTTTCATCTACCGAAACTAAGATAGTCAGTAAGCAAGACTTCATTTCCCCTGCCCTTCTACCGAAACCTTTAAGAATTTTTCCGAAACAACTCAAATATGACCAAGTTAACATGGATTTTTACCATATTTGGGCCTGTTTCACAAACAATCAATATACAAAAGTTTTAAACTTATCAATGATTCTTTATAATCATTCAAAAAGATATTTTTCTTCTACAAAGATGTTTAGCCTTAAAATTTACACTTACAAAATGAAATCCTATTACATGCCATAAATTAACTAAGTTAGGATGGCAATAACTTTCGTAAGTAACCGTGAGTAGTAGTATATGCTCTAACGATGTCGATTCCTCGCGATACAAAATATCAAAATCTACAAAGAACATAAAATCATAAGTAAGACAAGTATACAATAAATATGTCTAATTTCATTTGAAAATATTTATACAACACATTCAGATCATCTCCTTTCTTTAAAATAAGCTTTTATCATAGCAAAGCTATCTTTGAACATCATATCATGAAATCACAGAACGTTTAAGCTCGTCAGCTATTCAGAACTGAATGAGACGAATCAGATTTTCTATTTGCACTTTAACACTGATTTCTCATATAATACTAGCTTGGCCAGAGCTAGTAACCAAAATAGTTCACAACGGTTAACTAGTTTTTAACTTCACAACTGTATGAATTTTCCTTTAATAATGAGTTGCAACACATTCAAAGACTTCATTCAGAACGTTTTTGCTCGTCAGCTCGTCAGCTTACAAAGACTTTTATAACTGCCCACATTAATCTTTACATCATCTCAACCCAATATATATAAGTAATTTACTCAATCCATTCGTCTAATATTAATATATCTTCCATTAACACCCAGTCACATAATATTCAATAATTCAAGGTAACATGAATAAAACATAAATTTTAACCTGTAAACAAGAACTTACCTAGTCAACACATCCACTGAAACTAAGCAACGACCTTTCCTTTACCGCGTATATCTTCCACTTGATGAGATTCTTGATCTAACAAAAATATATTTCCATTAATACTTATCATCTTCATTTCAATTTCTATTTTACTTCCACAACCATCTCAATACAATTTTGACTCAAAATTCCCTATTAAAAAGCATATCCCATAAATAAAAAAGAATGCAATTTCATTACATACCCATTCAATAAAGCATGTGAATAACAAGAGTTAACAAATGAAGCACTCAATTTACCCTCTTTTCATCAAATAACCAAACATTAAAAACAAAAGCACAACAAGGTTTAATTAACAATACTCAAAACCTTCAAGGTCTAATGAATAATTTCTCCATCTAAAAGAAAAGTAATTAGAAAAAGTTAACATAGTAATATTCTAAGAAAATCTCACCAAAATTCACAAATTTTAGCTTCAATTTGCTGAAAACCCTATCTTCCTTCGCTGCCAATTTCGTGAGTGAGAAAAAGAAAAAAAGATGAAAGGAAAATTTTAGCTCATTTTCTCCTTTTTATATTCTCTTTTCTTTCAAATTAATATTTACTTAATCTTTTTATAATAATAATAATAATAATAATAATAATAATATTATTATTATTATTATTATTTTCCCTATCAATTTCCACCACATATTTCTATAGTGGGTTACCAAACCATTCAACTATATTATTAAAATGGTGAATTTATTACATTAGCCCTCAATTCCTTTTCATAATATATATAAGACTAATGTCACATATAAATTTTATTATCTACCTACATAAACTTTTACATCTTTCTACCACGTACTCATCTAATTTCATCATTTAAGTTTTAAGACATTTAATCTAGCATTATAACCATCTACTTAAATGTGGGGATGTTACAACGTTGGTAAATTTTCGTACTTGAAGCTAGCCAAAATTTTCCTTTAGGATCCGTTGAAACAAAGATACCCCGACGAAGCGACTTTTGCACATCTAAGTTTACCCTCAATCAACGAAAGTCCCCTTAAATCTTAGACCGAATCACCCCACCAAACGTTGATCCAATGGCATGCATTAGATCCTTGTTATCACATTCTGGCGGAGAAGGGCCAATTTTGAGCCAAAACGGGGTGAGTACTAATTGTATCTGCTTTCGCACAATGGGATTAACCAGTTAGTCAAAGATAATAAGTTGTCTCCAAAATAACCATGACCTACCCTCCAATATCATCTCCAAATCCTCTTCATTGTCAAACGAGATAAAAAACAGATTTTACCCCGCTACTTGGATCTCAAACTTTCTCTTTGTTTTCCAAATACTTCTAATTTACGCCCGAAAACTATCCGAGTTGTAAGATTTCTCTGTTCATATAGAGCACAATAACGTCGAATTCCCACTTGGAACAACCATTGAACTCTTAACCATCAACTAAACTAGTTCTTCCTTTAGGAGAAAGATCTCATCCCTCCCCATCTTATCCCAAAGTCACCGCTCACCCACACCCTAACCACAACGAGATATGTTTGTCTATGACACTAAGAGAGAGTTATGATCAAATTGATAAAATATACAAGTGTTTATGACTAAAATTGTCATTATGCTAATTGGGAAAAAAAATCACATTACCTTGCCTTAATGATTTAAGGGATAAGTGATCGAAAAATTCAATGTTAACAATGTTTGTGACAAAATAGAAAAAAATTGTTGATTACCCATTCTCATTTGAGGTTTTGCAAGAAGAAAGGGTAATTAAAATAATACTTTTTTAAAACTATTTCTTATTATTTTTAGAGATTTTTGTATTTAAAAATAATATATATGTATTAAAAAATCAACTTTCTTTTTTATTTTCCATCTTCAAATAATATTTTTCCATTTGGCAATAACATAAATAAATTATTTGCCTTTTAGAATGAATGAAAACCCTTGATAATAAAGAAATTAGAAAAAGTTGAAATCGATAATCTATGCTTAACTGATTTATACAGTTATTAACAAATTTGAGATTTCAAAACCAATGACTTGTAATGCATTAATTATACAAGTAGCCGACTCCAACAAATGAAACAGTTTCAAAAAAGAAAAAGAAATCTGTAAGGCGAACCCAGAAAAATTTCAAGAAGTCGGAATTAAATTATAATTTTTAATTGATTATGTTTTTATAATTTTTAAAAGATTAAATTAAAATTTTAGAGGATTCAAAATACAATTTTACTTTCATCAATTTAAAATTTTAAAAGATTTAAATGAACATTTTTTCATTTTATGGGAGTGGAGATCCTTGCTAACCCACTTAAATATGCCATTGGAAATCTGGATGGAAACATCACATTTTAGAGATTATGCATATTGTGCCTAGAGAGAGAAACAAATTATTTATAGTTAATTCCTAACTAATTAATATTAATTAAAACAGTTTGTATTTGCAATTAAGGGAAGGTTAGTATGTTTGGTCAAAATATGATTATTTAAGTCTAACAAAGCAAGAAATACTTAATGAAGATTCAATATCTTAACTAATGAAACTATTCTTGGCAAACTTCATCTAATAGAATAGTCCACTCAATGACCTTGCCTGCCTTCCAATAAATTAGTTAAAGCTTAACTAATTTCTAACTTCTTAACCATTTGTGTGAGTTTTCTTTTCTTTATATTTCAATCTAACTAATTCTTAACAATGAATTACCCCCATTTGAGAGAAAAAATCAAAGCCCTTTTGATGTGATTAACAACCAAAACTCTAATAATTAGGGTTTTGAAAATCACTCTACCTACCTATATATATAATTACATCAGTGGGTTATTTATGTAAAACTTTGAAATTATTGTTGCTATTGGTATATGGCTCACCTTCTAGTTATCTGGCTATCCTAATTGATGTTTAATTTTAAGGTTATTAAATTAATTACTAAAATTATTACACGATTAAATAAATTAATCATTATATGATCAGATTAGTTT
Organism: Gossypioides kirkii; assembly: GCA_005610355.1. Taxonomy (NCBI): domain Eukaryota; kingdom Viridiplantae; phylum Streptophyta; class Magnoliopsida; order Malvales; family Malvaceae; genus Gossypioides; species Gossypioides kirkii. The sequence continues at coordinate 37,065,133 of CP032247.1, read as the reverse complement.
AAATGTTAGAATTTTGTTTTATTACATTCCGATATCAATACACAATTTTTTATGGTATTGATATGTATCGGTATTGATATATTTTGATATACTATTTCGAGTTTTATCGATGTCTTAAATATTTTTTACATGTATAATTTCTTAATAAACTATATATATTATATTGTAGTCATTATTATTTATATCTAATTAGATTGAATTAATTAAAAAATCAATTAGGAAATTAAGTCATTTTAGAAATATATTATTAAGAAATCATACTCTTTAAAGCTTATTTTATATATCTAATTAATTAAAATTAATATGCGATAAATAATAAATGTATACCACTCAAATATATAGAGATTATATTCTACAAGAATCCTCTTTTACTTGACTGATTGATAAGGTGATCGCCTCAACACATTCAAAACAATTTTATAAGTTCAAAAGTTCATATATCAAAGTTATGAGAAGATTTTGAAGATTACAAGTTCTATAAAAAATCATAAGATATCTTTGACAAAAATCGAAGAATTCGAAGAGATTCTGAAGAACACCACACTAGTTCTGAATAAAATTGCTTTCCAATTCCATTCAACCAACAGAAAAAGATTAAACCCGTTTTTAAGATCAAGTTTAGAAGGTTGTTGAAGCAAACTCAACCATCCAAGATAAGTCTTGAAAATCCTTGAATCCAAATTCTCCAAATCCGTTTTTAAGATCAAGTATTGACAACCCTTGAAAAGGGCTTCATAATTCAAGATCAAGACTCAAAGACTTTTGAGTTCAAATCAAGACTAATTTTCAAGCAAACATCTTTCCAAATCCCATTTCAAGATAAAGTCTTGAAGACCTTAAAGCAATCTGATAAATGGGTCCACCATTTTACATGGAGCACACAATGCACCAACCAAATTAACATTTTCCCCTTAAATAAAATATTATATCATCCCAATGAATTGTGAGATGTTGAGGCAATTTGTAAAAGGGAAATTAAGTTAATTATGTAACCATAATTTCATGACACAAGTTGATGGAATATGGTTGGGAACATTAGGGGTTAAATCATAATATTCATGTTAATAATTTATCAAGCACTTACCTAATTGAATTAATAGAGGCAATGATTTGCTTCAACTTTGAGCTTTCTTCATAAATCATTCAATATATACAGATCAAATGTGATAAAAGAAGATTAAAAATTATTATAAAAAATTTAAAATTAAAGGTGGACATGTCTATTCATTCTTTTAAAATATATAATTTTTTGTATTTATTTTTAAATAATTTTTCCACCTAAATAATAGGTGGGCAATAATTTAGCTATTAATAATTATTTTAACTATTTTTCATTTAATTTTTTGCTTTATGCCTATGCAAACGGTGTAGGGAACACTAAAAGTAATGTTAATTAAATAATTGAGTGATGCCTGTTTTCTTTTTGTTATTATTTAAGATTTGATGGATCAACATAAAGGAGTAAATAAACATTTTTACACTCTAAGTTTCAACTTTTGTCTTTTAAATTCGAAAATTTTATTGTCTTTTTATTATTATTTTTTATTTTTCACATTCTCTCTCGAAAAATGATTTTTTTTTAAATGTAAAAAACACAACTTATTTAATCAATAAACTTCTCTTTTAGCGTATATAACCTATTTAACCCAATTTTCGAGTAAAAGAAGATATACGAGTACCGAAATTATCCCAATTTCAGGATATAAAAAGTGAAAAGAAAAAGAAAAAAAAATTATTTTTTAAAACTCTAATCTCTCACAATAAAAACTATTATTCCCTTTCTTCGTTGAGTAAAAAAATCTTTGAAAATGGGTGTTTGAATTTTGTTATATTTGCACGCATAAATTATAACATCGAACGATAAATACAAATTACTTACGTGTAATTTATTAATCAAAATCTTATTTAAATATTAATACATCACATATAATTATGTATAACAAGAATTATAATCAAATTCGGGTTTATATCGAGCTTACAAAAGCTTAAAATCAACTCACTATCAAACAGGGATCAATTTGAAACAAAAACAAAAAATAGAAAAAATCTACAAACAGGGGTCATACGGCTGTGTCCCTTGCCCGTGTGAAAGGCTAAGGTCATGTGGGCAAGTTGTGTAACAACCTGATGCCGTGTACTGCTGGATCACATGGTCATGCAAACAAACTATGTAACTCACTGAAGTTATGTGGTCAAAAGTGTAAATATTCAAAAGATGTCACACGAATACATCGCTGGATCGTGTAACAGACTGTGATCATGTGCATCAAATATCATCCAAAACCAACAGACCACACGGTCGTGTCATATGTCTGTGTATGGCACACGACCGTGTGTAAGGCCATGTGCACCTGAAGAAACCTTTTAATACAAGTTTTCTACCCCTAATTCACTTATGCCACAAATCCAACATCATATCATATCACATCTCAACCAATTGAAAAACCTCAAAATCATACCAAAACCATCACTTATAACAATCATCCTAAGTGCCTAACCAATATGTCACAATGACACCTCAACTAAACAACCAACCATGCATCAAATTAGTCATTCAAAACAATCTCAAATTAGCACAAATTCAACCTTATATTTTATGCAGTTAGCCTACCAAATTATTTCAAGCATGACATAAACATATGAATTACCTTTACTTGCCTATTCCTTGGCACTTCACCTATTCACCATTTAAGCAAACAAACATACAAGCCAAACTACTCATCAAGATAAAATGCCAACAAAGTCCAAAATGAACATTACATAACCATATGACACCTTAGGTACATGCCATGACCAAAATAAAATCATCACCAACACTTGAGTCTAAGATTGCCGCTAGATGTTAAAGTTGACAATCGAATCAAAAGTACCTAACCTAGAAAACAAAATTGTATGCTGAGCATAACTCAACGGTATTTCTATAATCCGAGCATTAAACATAACATAAGTCATTTAAATGCCTAAGTTAAATTAAGTAATAATACGCAATTAATATGTCAATTACACCAATTCATACATCCATTGTTCACAACTGACACATTTCACTAATATTAAGACATGGCAATTACATTTCATATGTCATTTGATAACTCAATTCATATAATGACTTTCATCTCAATTTTAAAATCCATGAATTCAATGAACATAACTACCAATATTCCAACTCATTTCACAATTGAATATTCCATTTCACATTTCATTTTCATTCATTATCCAATTGTCATCTTAAAATCATGATCACATTCAAGATTTTCCAATCGCATGGATTTTGAGGACTTTCTTAATATCATCATTTCAATTATAAACATTTCATTTTTATCTTTTAACTCCCTATTAACATGACTTTGACTCGGACGGATACACGGATGCAACCAACAGACTAGTTGGCACCCAGTGCCTCATCGGATAAATTCAAAGCAAATAGTTGCGCCAAGCTCTTCAATAAGTTTGACACCCAATATCTTATCGATATAACCGAAGCAAATTTGGCACCTAGTGCCTCATCGACTCATAGCCGAAGTAACTCTAAACTCTTCCTATCCTATGACATACCAACTATATCTGACTCTCCTCGAACATTTAATAGGGTATTCATTACTCAATTTATTATCAATCAACATCTCAATTCATGTATTGTTTCATCATTAAATCATTTATCCATACTCATACTAACATCAATCATCACTATAAGCATTCAATTACACAAATATATAATATACACATTCTTCACATAATTTCAATTTAGTCCTCCCTAACCTTATTCAATTCAAATCAATCTCAAAACAACTCATTATATCAAAATGTCTCGCATTATATTCTTACCATCCAACAACAGTTCAATATGCAACAATTTACAAGTAGTTCGAATTATAGAAACACAAACCGTAAACTCCGAGATATTCATCAATGATTTCGTCTTTTTCTTTCTTTTTTCGAGGAATCCAGGTTGACATTAGCTACGGATTAAAGCAAACAAGATATTTCATCAATACTCAACCATTTTCACATTCAATTGCTAAATTATGCAACTTTTACATTTTATTCAATTTAGCCCCTAAAATCAAAACTAACATAACTTTCAAATTTAACCCCAATTTTTATGTCGATTTTACTCTAGGCCTAATTTAACTTTGTATTTCTCATTTCAACCACTAAATTTGAAATTTGTGCAATTTCATCCCTATTGCAGAAAATCATCAATTGATTTTACAATTTAATCCTTTTTCAACTCCAAACTTAAAATCTATCAAATTAACACTTCGAGCTTCAAATATTCAACATTGATAACATCCTCAAACTTAAATAGTATCAAAAAATATGATATGAGTCAGCTAGCTTAAGCTTCTAGAATTTTGAAAACATAAAAATTACAAGAAAATAACTAAATTTAACATATCAATTGAAGCTTCAAAGTTAAGAACCCTAATGTCGAACGCTCTCCCTTCTTTCTCCCTTACTTCGGTTTTTTTGCATGTGAGGATGGATGAAATGTTTTGTTTGTTTCCACTAAATATATTTTTATTATTAATGGTTTAGTTTTATTTATTAATTTATTATAATTTTATCACATTTTCTTCGATTAAAAGATACCTTACCGTCCACTATCAATATTATAATGGTTTAATTGCTATAAAAATTTCTTAGTCTTATTCTAATTAAATATTTTTTAAGAATTGAACTTGACATTTTTATGATTTAGTCCCTATACCCTAATCAAACACTATTTCAATAAAATTACCTGACCGAAATTCAATTCATTTCTAATATAACTTCGTAAATATTTAATAAAAATATTTACGATTCTGATTTACGGAAACAGATTTTCAAAATCTTATTTTCCGACACTACTGACTTTCAGATTGTTACATAATTGCAATTGTATGTATTAATTTTTAAATTAATTTTTTACACAATGCCTAAAATTATTCATAATCCCTCTCCAATTTATAAATAAAATAATAAATATGTTTTAGTATGCTCAAATTTACATCTTCTTATACTAACCATAATATCAATATAGATTAAGTTTTAAATTAAAATTTAAACTACATAAGCATAAAAAAATTAGATTAAATATTCCAATAAGGTAATATAGATTCATTCTATACATATAAATTATAACCATGTTACTTTTCAGTTCTAAATCACTTTTAGGACTGACAAGTGTTTAATGTTATTTGTTGACACATGGATTAATGATATCAAAACACCTACTAATTTTATCTTTACATAAAATATAATAATTTTGGCTAAAACAATTTGTATAGGTTGTGTACATTCTAATATTATATTTTTACAATGACCATATGTGGTGTGGTGATTGCTTATTTCATTCTTTAATCATTAGATCAGAGGTTCAATCTCTCTTTATAAAAATATAACACATCTTATGACAAATTGTTTACTTCTTTAAAAATTACTTACTGTGAGGAGATTAATCACTACTATCAACAACTTTACACAAAAAAATAATTATACTCTTACATTTTTACTTCAAAAATCATTGTAAACATTCTTATACTCTTTTTTGTTAATATTTTTCAAAATTATTAATAAATCCCCAATGTAACTTTAAAATAAATATAAATTTATATTCACATAACTTCACTTTTAATTGTTCAATCTAGTGGCGGAGTTAGGGGTTGGCAGGATCCTAGCCCCCTAAACTAAAACAATTTTTATTTAGACTTTTTATAATTTATAAAATTTTACATTAATGATGATAAATTATACTTTGGTCTTCAAAAATAATAAAAATTATTTAATCTAATTATCCAGTGGCGGAGTCAGGGGTTTATATTCTCGTTTTCTTTTAGTTTTTATCTGCCTTTGTGGCACACTTTTCCTCTGCCTTATGGTACTTTTTCGTCTACCTTTGTGGTAGATTTGCGATCGTGGATAGTTTTCTCACAATGCTCGGCTCTGATTTGCAGTTATCGATGGTTTTTCAGTAGTTTGATCCTTTGTGGTTCTCTTACCGATGTAGTTCGATCTGTTTTGCGAAGCAACCTGCAAGATTGTCGGTGTCACTCACCACTCCTACTTCGATCCTTAGGTATGTAGGTGGATAGAGACAAGGAGTTTTGTTTCCTGCTCCCTTTCTCTAGTGTTTCATCTCATCCCTGTCATTGCAGCTCACTGGACGTGTTTTGCTGGTCTGATGTTTCATTTTTTAGTTTTTTTAGTTTCTCTTTGTTTTGTTATTTTTCTGCTGCATTTTAATTTCGTTTGGAATGTTTCTCTATTTTAATTTCTAATAAATTCACCTATTATTCAAAAAAAAAAAGAGTACAGAGATGGAGATAAAAACTAAACCCAAAAATAAGAATCCTAAAAACTTAAATACAAAGTTCCCTGAAAGCTTGTAAAAGTTAATACTAAATGTGTTATGGGTTAATCTTTCTAGGGTAGAAAAAGTTGTATTTATAGGCTAAATTTGTAGATCAAATAATCTACACTAATCAAAGTTCGACTGAAACAAATACTCAGAGTTTAACTAGGAGAAAAAAATAGAGAAAACCGCATGACACGTCGTCACATCGCGACGTCATTTCTACTTCTCCCTTGTTTTCATTGTCGCGTTGTTGAGATATTATATGGCTTCTCGTCATGATGTCACTCTCTGTTTGTGCCTTAATTTAATCGAAATGCGAAGTATACTCCACAATTTTCATAAACTTTACTTAAATGTTGAAAACCTTAAATAATTATGTTAAAAATTTAAATTCAATTTAAAAGCTCTTTCTAAAATTGCCTTTTAAACATGATTAGTCATAGTCAGTGATTTCATTCAATTATATGAGTTATTATTTTCTTTTCCAAATGAATATATAAAATTACTGTATTATTTAATTATTTCAATTGTTTTAACTATGCATACTTATAAATTAATAAAAAGTCTATTTTTTACATAATAAAAAAATGTTGTAACTATGTATGTTTACATTATTTATTTAAATCATAATAAGCAAATATATTAGAGTATAATGGATATACAAGATTTGATTTGGAATGAATGTTCATATGTTTGTAATGATAAAAGTTTTTATATAATACTAAATAGTTTTTAATTAGTTTGTATTTTTGTGTGATGTACGAGTTAATTAAGTTTATAAATGAAGCATTTAGACTATGTAAATAAATAAGTAGTAATGGAGAATATATATATGTGAGTATTGAAAATTATTTATAAAACAATGAAAGCAGGTTTTTAATATAGGAAAAAGAAAGGAGTAGTTGCACAAAAAATAAAATTACATGAAATTAAAAAATTTTAAATTGAAATCTGATTTGTAATTTATTTAAAAATCTCTAATTCCCTTCCTCTGTAACATTTTCCCTGAAATATGAAGTGAAATTATAGTTAGAATAAATATACAATATAAATATATAATATGTACAAAAAATATTATCATTTTACATTCAGGTACATATTTATTTTAATGGTGTGATTAAAGTGGATTCAAGAGTTGCTGCTGCAGGAGGAGTTGTGAAGGATGAACCCGAGGGATAATGGGTTCTAATAAAAGATTGGGCAGAGGTACTATTTTTTGAGGCAAAATTTTGAGGTATCTTAAACGGTTTGTCACTACTACAAGGTAGACATCGTGGCAAAGTTTTGTTGCAAACAGATAGTATGAAAGTTATTAAAGCAATAAAAGAGTCCACCGTGAATACTTCCAATTCGGCACTAATCAGACGAATTTATTAACACTTGAAGATCGTTGATCATTGGCTCATACAACATATATCAAAAGAAGATAATAGAGAAGCTGATAGAATGGCTAAATTGGCCTTTGACAAAGAAGAAGGATTAAAATTGTTTACTAGTTGTCTTAGTGCATTGGCTTAATTGGATGTAATTTTGTTTTTCACCAAAAAAAAATCCAAATCCTATTGTGAATGTCATTAAAATTCTTATGCTAAATTCAGGTTAATTACAAAATGTCAGTTTATTTTTAGTTACATATATGCCAAGTTAGTTTTTTTTTCTAATTTCAAAATGTCATATCAATTAATTTAATACAAAAAATTTAACCGTGTTGATAATTAGATTTGAATTTTGAAATTTAAAAAATAAAGAAACTCAATACTTGAAAATAAAAGTATAGAGATTAAATTTCAAATATAGAAAGAGTACAGAGACTTGAAGTATATTTTAATTGTAACATTAATAGTAATAATAATATGTAATAGATTATTTAAGTATGATACCTTTTTGATGTTGTGAATCAAATAATGTGACTACATCATAAAGTTGTATAATTAATGGTAAATAAATTCATAGTATGCGGTATTTGTAAACACTTGTGAATATTACAATAATTTCATAATATATTGTTGTATTTATAAATTATAAACACTATTTTTACTTAAAACATTGAATTTGCAAACACTTGTGAATATTACAATAAATTCATAATATGTCTAATTTGTAAACATTATCACTATTTCTTGGTAAATTAAACACTATTGCAGTTTAAAATATTGAAAATTTTTGGTGAATTATAAGAGGAGGGTAAAGCCTTAACAACAACGCGATTAGCGCAACTCGAATTCAGGTCACACCTAAGACAATGAACACTCTAACCATCTGACCAACAAACGGGGTTCAAAACATTAGATTTTTAAGGATAAATAGATCGCGTTTAATTGAATGGAAAGTATATTAGTAATGGTTAGGCCATTAATTAGGATTTGTATTTAAAACAAAAGTGAGTTTTTGGTAGAAGTTTAAGAGTTTTTTTTTTAATTTCACGAGCAGAGTTTCAAAATTTTCATTATTACATTTCTACATTTCTTTTATATATTTATTTTTAAATTATTTTGGTAAAATGATCTCTCCAGTCTCTCTCAAATTCAAAATTAAGCAAATTAATGACCCTTAAACTTTTGGAGCAATTTAATCTCTGTCAATTTTAAAATTGAGCAACTAGGGACAATTAATCATTGTGATATATATCTTCTATCAATTGTATATGAATTTGATTACTATAATAACAAATTTAGCCTTTAATGTTTATATATTTTATCATTTTAGCCTTAATTCTAAAAAGTTCAACAAATTCAACCTCAACATTTACACATTTATACAAATGTTACAGGATAAATTTGTTAAATTAGAACCAAATTGACAAAATGTGTAAACTTTAAGGGTTAAATTTGTTATTATATCAATCAAAATCATGTGCAATTGATGGAAAACATTAACATCATGATTAATTGTCCTTAGTTTCTCACTTTCAAAATTGACAAGGATTAAATTGCTCTAATTTTTTGAAAGGGACCAATTTGCTCATTTTTTAAATTGACAGGGACTACAGAGGTCTACATGCAAATTTTTTTACTATATTTTACATACATTTCTTATCACTCCAACCTTGCTTTTTGGAAATTTCACTAAACCAAATATTTTCCCTTAAAAAGTAGATCTTATCTTTAAATATAGTCAAGGGATGGAAAGTATATTAGTGATTGTCATGCTCGACAAAACACCACATATGAGTAGCAATAAATTTTCCATCTGGAGCAACTTAGGCAGAATGAAGAGATATTACGGAAGATGAAACTGGATCATTTAGACCATCATGATAACGTCGTGCCTCTACAGGAGCAAGGCTATGGAATGCATGCAAGGTCGTGAAAGCATGAGGTGGATGCTTTCCGCCGGGATGTCCAGACTTTCCAATCGGACGTCCAAGATATGTATTGAATTTTTTGCTCCAACAATCCTTTGGCTCCAAAAATTGAAACTGTAAGTTTACCCTCGAAATTTAAGGTGTCAAAAGAAGTTTTTGAGGGAAGAAGGGATCTACAAGCGCATTGTACAATGACTATATGAATGTCTTAGGGGCTTTGAATACAACGAAGTGCAAGGTATTTTCTATAACTTTGAGAGGAAGTGCTAAGGATTGGTATCTATCATTGTCGCAGGGCTCTGTTAGGAGCATCACACAACTAGGAAAAATGTTTCTGGGAAGATTTCGTGCTCACAGGACAATCATGAGCACGCCAATGGGCTTAATGTCAATCAAACAGAGAGAATGACAGTTTTTGCAAGAGCACATAAAACATTTTCATGCAGCAACCTTGAATACAAAAAACCTAGAAGATTAGTGGGCTACTGATGCTTTTATCATGGGGGTGTTGAATGAGCATGTTCAATATTCGTTCATAGATAACAGACCACAAAACCTAGCATACCTCTATGAAGGGCTCACAAGTTCGTAGAAGCGGAGGTAATAAAAAGGTCAACTCGCAGTTCATTTCATCAGGAGGATAGGATAGTTAAGTGAGCAACAAGTACACAATATACAACAGGAAAAAACGTGGATGATCCCAATCATTAGAGCTCTACAAGGAGAGAGTAGAGAAATGAGCAAAAAGGAGTTAGCCAAAGCACAACACAAAGTAGCCAAGTATTTCACAATTTCATTACGTGATATTCAGTCTATCTTTATCTTAGTTTCAATTAGTTAAGTTTCTTGAATTCATTTCCTTTAGATACATCCTCACACTTGGAAGGCCCACCATCTAAAGAAATACTATGTGTAAGTGTCATGGGTTATGTATTCGAGCCCACAACCATGACTCATTTGAGTGACCCGTCATGTTCAAAAGGAGGCATTTGGCCCAATCAGACTGGTCCGTTGCTTGGAATGAGTAAAGGCTTATCTACAAAACTTGGCAAACATGGAAGGTGATCTTCAAAGTTTGACAATATCAGATTTGATATGTATTTGATATGTAATCTTTAGAAGATATGATTTTGTAATCTTAGAGATTAAATTTGTAGATAGCTTTCAATCTTAGTCGTTGATGTATTTAATCTTTACCATTGATTTTGAGGAGCCTCAACTATAAATAGAAGCCTCTCCCCCTCATTGTATTCATTCATTGAGAAATACAAAATTGAGAGCATTCACTCAAAAACTCTTCTCTCTTGTGTTCTTGTTTATCTGTGGCCTGTTCTTAGCTTGTTCTTCGTTGCTATTGTGTTGGTGCCTTAGAGGAATTCTCTTGAATCCTCAAGTGTTGGGAAGTAGGCTGACTTAGGCGTTTTTGTGGCAAGAATTGACCTAAGGCCGCACGAATTTTATGGAAAAACGCTAAGTCCGTGATAGTTGGTATTCGAACTAAGGTTTGAAAGGCATCGTCGGAAGATGTCGAAGGAAGTTGCTGAAAATATTGAGCCAATGGAGACCCGTGGGAGGGCCAGGAAACAGAGCTGTCAGAGGGATATTGTGTCGGCTTTGGAAGGACGAGTAGTCAATCTTGAAGAGTCCTAGGGGACGTCAAGGAGAGACTTGATGGGATTGACGATGGAATTCCCACTGAGTTGCAGTCCATGAAGGAGCAGCTTAGAGAGTATGTGTGGGATTTTGTTGGGTCCCTTAAGAGGAAGCTGGCCGGTAGAGATGAGACCATTGAGGCTATGGTCGTGGCCATGAAGGTGGAGATTGTGGAGCTCAAGAGTGAACTCTCAATCTACAAGGCTGCCTTGGGCAATGAGGGATTAGTTGCTACTGCACCCAAACCCAGTGTGGATGTTCCCAAGCCTAAAGAGTTTAAGGGATCAAGGTTCGCGAGAGATGTGGATAATTTTCTTTGGGGAATGGAGTAATACTTTCGTGCCAAGGGCATCACAGATGATGACACAAAGGTAAATACTACTGCTGTGTATTTTGCTGATGTTGCTTTATTGTGGTGGCGTCGTAGGTCCATTGATGTGAAACATGATGGGACCAAAATTAGGACTTGGAAGGAGTTCCAAAGTGAGTTCAAGGTGTAGTTTTACCCGAAATATGCCAAGGATGAAGCTCAAGCAAAGTTGCATTGGCTTACGCAACAAGGCAATGTGAGGGAGTATGTATAGGAGTTTATTGAATTGATGCTCTAGATCTCATACATGAGTGAGAAGGAAGCCTTCTTTTCCTTTATGGATGGTTTGAAACCATGGGCGAAGTAAGAGTTGCAACATCGAGTCCAAGAGCTTACCAAGGCCATGACCGTTGCTGAATCATTTGTCGAGCTTGTTATGAAGAAAGATAAGTTTGAGCCTTCCAAGCCCAAGTTCAAACCAAAGGGCAATGGTGGGGGAGACAAAGATAAGTTCGTCAAGAACGGCCATGGAAAGAAGTCATTTGGTAAGGGAAAGCCTGTGAGTTGCTTTCATTGTGATGGTCCATACTTTATCAAGGACTATCCAAAAAAGGCCGCTCTTTCTGTCGCTGAAGCAAGGAAAGAGGCGGACAAGTCAACTGAGGGTCTTGGTTCGATATTAAGGGGTGTCAAAGACAAGACGAGTCAAGGGCTGATGTTTGTAGACATCGTAATAGCTAGCACAGAATTGAGTGCACTTGTTGACGCAGGTGCGTCTGATTTGTTCATGTTCGAGGAGATTGTAAGTAAACTTGGTCTCAAGATTCAAAATGATTCGGGATGGATAAAAACGGTGAACTCAAAAAGTGTTTCGATCAAGGGTGTCACAAAGGGAGTGGATCTCCAGCTTGGTGAATTGACCGATAAAGCTAACATCAAGGTAATACCACTTGATGACTATGACTTTGTTGTTGGTTTAAGTTTCCTTGACCGAGTTAATGCTTCTATCTTTCCTACTTGTAATTATATGATGATCTCGTATTCAAATCATCATTTTACGATAAGAATTAAAAGAAAGGAAAGCTTGAAGGGAAAAGAATTATCGGTGATCCAATTTAGCGAAGGAGTACGAAGAGATGAAGTCTCCTATTTGGCTATCTTGAAGGTTGAGGAATTCGTTAAGTCCATTAGTGAGATTCCAAGGGAAATGGGCCAGTCGCTTAATTCTTTTCGAGAAGTAATGCCAACAGAGTTGCCCAAGAATTTACCACCTAAGAGGGAGGTGAATCACAAGATTGAGTTAGTGCCCAATTCGGTGTCACCAGCAAGGGCCCCATATCGGATGTCTTCATCAGAGTAGGAAGAGTTGCGAAAGCGGTTAAAGGAGCTTTTAAATGCTGGGTTTATCAAGCCTTCTAAAGACCCATTTGGAGCACCAGTATTGTTTCAAAAGAAGCATGATGGGTCATTAAGGTTGTGTATTGACTATCGGGCTTTGAATAAGATCACAGTGAAGAACAGGTACCCTATTCCCTTATCGCAGACTTGTTTGATCAGCTTGGTAGCGCAAGATGGTTTACCAAGTTAGATTTGAGATCGAGGTACCATCATGTCTGAGTAACCGAGGGGGACGAGCCAAAGACAGCATGTGTGACGCGGTATGGTTCATACGAGTTCCTTGTAATGCCCTTCAGACTCACGAATGCTCCATCTACATTTTGCACCCTGATGAATAAGGTACTTCAACCCTTCTTAGATTGTTTCATGGTTGTTTACATTAACGATATTGTAGTGTACAGTAAGTCACTTGAGGAGCACGTGGAACATTTGAGGGAGGTGTTCCAAATATTGCGGGAGAATGAGCTATATGCGAAAGAGGAAACGTGCTCATTTTCCCAACGAGAGGTGCCCTTTTTAGGTTACATTGTGGGAGGTGGAAGGATCCGAATGGATAAGAAGAACATATAGGCTATTGTGGATTGGGAAGCACCAACCAAGGTGACGGAGTTGCGACCTTTCCTTGGGTTGGCGAATTATTACCGACGCTTTATTGAAGGCTATTCAAAGATCACCGCACTGTTGACGGGCTTATTGAAGAAGGGTAAGGTGTGGGATTGGGACCCCAAATGTGAGGTAGCCTTTAATCAAGTGAAGGAATCAATTACGAGGGAGCCTGTTCTTGTCTTGTTGGATTATTCCAAGCCATATGAGGTACGCACGGATGCATCAGACTATGCCATTGGGGAGAATTGATGCAAGATGGGCATCCAATTGCTTTCGAGAGTCGAAAGCTTAATGAGACGGAGCGGAGGTATACGGTCCAAGAAAAAGAGATGACCGTTGTGGTACATTACTTGCGCACATGGAGACTTTATTTACTGGATTCCAAGTTTGTGGTTCATATTGATAATGTTGCCAACAATTACTTTCTGACCCAGGAAAAGTTGTATCCAAAATAGGCTCGTTGGTAGGTTTTCTTGGCAGAATTTGATTTCATGATGGAACATAAGCCGGGGAGTGTCAATACTGTTGCTAATGCCCTTAGTCGAAGGAGGAATTTGTGGCAATCAACCAGCCTGGGGGTTCTCTATTGGAGCGTATTAAAAAGGGATTGATCCATGATCTCACAGCCAAAAACTTGACTGACATTGCCAAGGAGGGGAAAACAAGGAGGCTTTGGCTTGAGGGAGAGCTACTATATACTCATGGACATCGTCTCTATGTGCCTTAGTATGGGAAGCTGCGCAAGAAAGTCATGAAGGAGTGTCATGACTCGAGATAGGTTGGCCATCTAGGGATGCACCGTACGTTGGCCCTTTTGGAGGATCATTACTATTGGCCTCACATGAGGGATGATGTGGAGACTTATGTGAGAACTTGTCTAGTGTGCCAACAAGACAAGGTGGAGTTGAAGGCTCCGGCGGGTTTGTTACAACATTTCCTATTCCGAAACGACCATGAGAGAGTGAATCCATGGATTTTATAGTAGGTTTGCCTAAGTCAGACGGATTTGGAAGAATTCTTGTTGTGATGGACAGGTTTTCCAACTATGGAACATTCATTCTAGCAACAAATGAGTGCCTAGCTGAGGAGGCAGTTCGTTTGTTCCTGAAATATGTGGTGAAATATTGAGGAGTGCCACAGTCGATAATCAGTGATCGAGACAAGCGATTCACGGGCAGGTTTTGGACATAGTTGTTCAAGTTCAGACTTGAATTTTTCCACTAGTATGCATCCACAAACTGATGGGTAGATCGAATGAGTGAATGCATTATTAGAGACTTATCTTCGGCACTATGTGAGTGCTACACAAAGGGACTGGCCGAAGTTGTTGGACGTGGCTCAATTCTCATACAACTTGCAATAGAGTGGGGCCACGAATCAAAGTCCATTTGAGATAGTGACGGGTCAACAACCACTCACACCCAATGCTATTGTGACTCATTATATTGGACCAAATCCAGCAGTTTATAGATTCACGAAAGATTGGCAAGAGAAGAACGATTTAGCCAGAGCTTGTCTACACAAGGCAAGCAAGCGGAACAAGAAGTGGGCAGACCAAATTCGGAGGGATGTTTAATTTCAAGTTGGTGACTCTGTCCTTGCAGAGTTACACTTGATTTTGAGATACAATGGCTTGCACAAGGGGCTTGTGCGACGATATGAAGGACCGTTTTGAGTTTTGAAGAGAGTAGGCAAGGTGGCCTATATGCTTGAGTTGCCATCGAAGGTCAAAGTCCATCCCGTGTTCCACGTAAGTATGCTCAGACCATTCCATGTAGATCAAGATGATCCGAATCGAGGCAAGTCCGAACGAGCGCCAATGGGGGTAAAGGTCTCCTACGATCGTGAAGTTGAAAGTATCGAGGTAGACCGTGTGGTGAGACAAAAGTATCATCGACTGAGGCATGAGTATTTGTGGATTGGAAGGGACTTCCTGACAGTGAAGAAAGTTGGGAACCTATCGAAGCATTATCGCAATTCCAAAATAAGATCAACCAGTTCTATGAGAAGGACGCGATGAGGGCGCCGATAGAACAGGTGGGGGAGAATGTCATGGGTTGTGTATTCGAGCCCACAGCCATGACTCATTTGAGTGACCCGTCATGTTCAAAAGTAAGCATTTGGCCCAATCAGACTAACCCGTTGCTTGGAATGAGTGAAGGCTTATCTACAAAACTTGGCAAACATGGAAGTTGATCTTCAAAGATTGACAATATCAGATTTGATATGTATTTGATATGTAATATTTAGAAGATATGATTTTGTAATCTTAGAGATTAAATTTGTAGATAGCTTTCAATCTTAGCCGTTGATGTATTTAATCTTTACCGTTGATTTTAGGGAGCCTCAACTATAAATAGAGGCCTCCCCCTTATTGTATTCATTCATTAAGAAATACAAAATTGAGAGCATTCACTCAAAAACTCTTCACTCTTGTGTTCTTGTTTTTCTGTGGCTTGTTCTTAGCTTGTTCTTCATTGCTATTGTGTTGGTGCCTTAGAGGAATTCTCTTGAATCCTCAAGTATTGGGAAGTAGGCTGACTTAGGCATTTTTGTGGTAAGAATAGACCTAAGGCCACATGGATTTTGTGGAAAAACTCTAAGTCCGTGACATAAGCATACTAAATTAATTGAATGAATCAAGCTTGTTTCCATCGTTTATTATAGTTTCAAGTTAGCTGATAAGCACTAGCATCTTGCAGTTTGTCTATTTAGCATCACAACCTCCCACTTAAAATGTTTTTAGAGTCTTACGATTCGTCAATTTATAATCGTGACCTCCTACTTACAAGATTTTCAGAATCTTCAATTCATCGATTTACGATCACGACCTTTTACTTTCAAGATTTTCAGAATCTTGCAGTTCATTGATTTACAATTGTAACCTTTTACTTACAATATTTTCAAAATTTTGCGGCTCGTTAATATAAAATCATAACTTTTTGCTTACAAGATTTTTTGAATCTTGCAGTTAGTTGATCTAGGATTGCAATCTTTTACTTATACAAGTTTCACAATCTTACTATCCATCGATTTAAGATCGGATCCTCCCACCACTCGCCAATTCAATTACCCACCAATCTATATCACCAATACGTCTCACCAATCTAGATCACCAATTTGACAAACGTTACTTTCTAAACTAAGTTGCGATTTTTAAGTTATGTGATAACAATGCTTTGCCATACTTTGGCCATACGCCTCACCGATATAGACCACCAGTTCTCCTTCGACAAGTTAAGTTTATAGTTGTGTGATATTAAAAATGCTTTGCAAACTTGAAGTCAATAATGGTTCACCAATCACGCAATAAAGCTTACTTAGTAAGTTTGTAGTTAAAATGTAACAAGCTACACGATTCACGTGTCTAAGTCTGTCTTAAAAGAATCACTTTATAACTCTTCTTTGACAAAATGGGGGTCAAATTATTATAGAATACTTCACAACTCAAAATCCTACCCATCCTTGTGACCGAGAATTTGACTCACCTCGCTAGATAACTCACGTGCGAGCATCCCACACACACCACCAATAGAGGTAACCTCACGAGGTGATCCCATCACACTTCATCATATCATTAAGTGATCCCATCATACCTCATCACCTCGCCAAGTGATCACATCGCACCACACCATCTACTAAGTGATCCCATCACATCTTACCACCTCGCTAGGTGACCCTACCACACCTCACCATCTCATTAGGTAATCTCGTCACACATCACCACCTCACGGGGTGATCCCATCACTCTTCACCATCTAACGAGGTGATCCCATCACACCTAACTACCTAACGAGGTGGAGCATGAGGGACATGTGAGCAGTGCTTGCTTTCTATGGTGATACTTGGGTGTGAATTCTACCAAAGAGACATGTCTAAAGGTACATGTTGAACCTAAAAGGCGAACATGTCATATGCATGGCGCTAAGATATCCCCTTGCACGTCATATTAGGGAATCATGCCTTATAAATATGGAAGGATTGAAAGAAAGATAGAAAAGAACCTCAACACACCTATAAGCAATACTTAAAAGAGTATTTCCAAATTCAAGTTGAACTATCCCAACCCAACCTACTACTTAATAATAAGAAAAAGGTTATTTAGAATTAATTATGAAATATAAATATTGATATAAAATAATGTTTAAAACGACAATAAAAGCTTTTGGACCAATTCAAGCTCAATCCTCCGAATAAAAAAATTAATCAACCCAAACTTAGATTTTAAAAAAGAAACTTCAAAGTCGATCAAACGATGGGCAAGGGGGTAGAGGCCCCTTTGGATTTCATTAGGGCTCCGGTGAGTTGAAAGTCCACTTCGCTACTAACTAATGAACAATTTCACCCGGAAAAAACAAATAAAGTTATTATTCAAAAAGAAAAACAAAAGCAATTGCTTTTAACTATATATATATATCAATTGATTTTAAGTTTCACCTCCTCATCTTTTGTTGTGCAAGTATATGCTCTACCATCTTTCTCTCTTCTGCTACAGCTATATATCTCATATCATGGGTACGTTCCATGGCAACTCAGGAGGAATAGAGAGGAAGGAAATAAAAAAAATACAAGAAACCACACCTCCTCCTCCTAAGTAACAAGATTGTTTTGTATCTTGATGTTACTCATCTTCATCACCTATTGGATTAGTTTTTTGCTCTCTTTCTTTATAGGAAATTGAAATAAAACTCGTTAGTAATGGATTTTGGTGAACTCGCAAAACTTGAAGAACTTGCTTTTTTTTTCATTTTTGTGGCTCATAGACTATTCACAGTTTCTTGAATTTTATTGTGATTTTGATTAATGTAATTCTTTTTTCTTGATGAATGTAACTTTTTGATGAAAAAGTAAAGCAACACTTTTGTCTCTTTATAGTCTCGTTTTTTTCTTGTGTCCTTTGGATCATTATTTCCAAGTTGTTCTCAAACCATTCAATCCTCCTTTTTATTGGCTTCATATCACCATTGCTTAATTGGTATTCAAATGTTATAATCTTATAGTCGTTGCTTGAAAGCTAACCATAAAAAGGGTTGAGAGCAGAAGATCAAGATCACTTCCATCATCTATTTAATACTTTACATTTACATACAAGTGATAACTTTACAGCAATGTAATCCCATTTCACTACATCAATGTCTACCAAACCATGCACATTTTAAGTATCCTTTGCCTTCTAAAGTCATCAAAGACTAAAATTTATCCAAAGACCAACTATCAAACCAACAATATATGAACAAACTTATCAAAAGAAATCCACTTTAAGTCGGGAGTCATTTCAAAAATGTTACTCAAAGGCTTCGCAACTTCCTTCCTTTTACTCTTTTTTTCCTCAGTAGTGTGTCTCCTGTAAACTGTACAAGGCTCAAAATCTAAACAATCACAAATACATAAGATCAAAGCTATAATGTACAATTTGTTCGGCCCAAAATAAATGCACAATCCAGAAAACTAGGGACAAGAAAGAGGTTGAGAAGACAGTTCCACAACATAGAATGCATTTCACATATAATTCTAAAATTGAGCTATTCCATAGATCAATAACATAAATTAGATTCACAGAATTACAGTCCAGAGTCTAGATAACTTCACATAATTCCACAGCACGGAATGCATTTTTACTAAAATATCTATAGAGCTATCTTAGAAGAAAATCTATATAGCTCAAACTGAACCAAAAAAGTACTATTGTCGCAAAATGTTATCAATTCATTAGTATTAAAACAAAAAAGGGATAATGCCATTTTACACCCCTATACTTTGGCACTTGTTTGAATGTGGTACCTGAAGTTTCAAAATGTCCAATATGGTACCCGAAGTTTAATTCCGTTATACAATCTAGTACCTGTCGGTAACGGTGTTAATTTCTGACTGATTTTGACACGTGGACCAATTATGTGTCGACATGTGGCAATGGCAGGTTGAAGGGTAACTGTGCGAGCATATTAGGGAAGGGATATTTTACAATTTTCCCTTCCCTCACTTTTTCAAAAAGCCCAAATTTTTTTCTTCTTCTTTCTTTCCAAAACAACATCAGCCTTGTTAACATCAAAGACCCTTTTAGCAAAAGAAGTCATCCTTATTTCTTGAGAGGTTTCCAAGTCACCCATGACCCAATACTTCGAACTGTATTGCTTGAACAATGGATTCTAGGGATAAGGAGGGTATTTGGTGGGTTTGGAGAATTGGGTAGTTGAGATTTGATGGTCAGGGTCGGAAGGGATTTGAGAATCGTGGTGATTAGAATCCCAGTACTATTGGAGTAAGCCATAGTTGAGGGATTTGGGAAGGTTGGCTACGTAGACCTTGATGGAGTTTTGGGAGGAAAGGAAGGAGGCTTGGGGAAGGGAATTTGTGGATTCAGTAGCAGGAGAAGTGAAGAAGAAAAAGAAGATAAAGAAAGAAAGGGAAAGAAGGATAGTGAAGGTGAGAAACAGATTTTTAAGATAACAATTAATATATTTAAATATATTACTTTGGCACTTTTTTATGTCGTTTTTGTTATTGTGCTACCTTTGACTGCCATTTTTATTGGGCTTTTTTTGCTATGCGCTTTAGTTTCCTTCTAAGTTCTGCGTTTTATTCATTTTAGATATGGAGCTTTAACTGTGAAATCGATTAAATTTAAAGTCGATGCTTACAAGTTGGAATGGTGTGTGTACCAAAAGGTATTTCAATCAGATTATGAGCAGCTGTTTGTTTGGAAAAAAAGTTCTTAGGCAGAGACTGGAGACAAGTTTTCTCGGGAAAAAATTGGGCTTTTTGAAAAAGTGAAGGAAGGCAAAATTGCAAAATAGCCCTTCCCTAATATGCCTGTGCAGCTACCCTTTCAACCTGCCACTGCCACATGTCGACACATAATTGATCTACATGTCAAAATTAGTGAGAAATTAACATAGTTACCGACAGGTACTAGATTGTGTAATGAAATTAAACTTCAAGTACCACATTGGACATTTTAAAACTTCAAGTACCACATTCAAATAAGTGTCGAAGTACAGGGGTGTAAAATGACATTATCCTAACAAAAACTAACATTCTCCAAAACCCGAAAACCCAAATTAAAGAAGTAAAAAACCTAGAGAATCTATAAACCCAAAGATCAAATCCCACTTTAAAAAATCCAACCAAAACCCAGAAATAAGCGAGACCCATCAAAATTACCCGAAACGAAAGGTGTTTTTGATGGCAGAGACGGCTTGGAGCTAGGATTTGCCTTGCCAGTCAGACAATTTTCATTTTCCTTCTTCTTGTCATTGTTATTATTATTTATATTTTTGGTGGAGTCAGTGGTAGTAAGCTTAGAGGTGCCCTTAATGCTGGTATTGGGGTTGCTAGGAAGGGATTTAAGATCCGAAGGGCGGGAAGATTTGATTTGGGTTTGATAGAAGTAGAGGAGGACTGTGAAGAAAGAAGAGAGGATGGGATTGTATTGGTGAGATCAGTAAGGGGTTTCCTTTTGTTGACTTTTCTTCTTGGTTTTGTTGTTGTTGATTTTGTTCCTTTCATATTTAATGGGATTTGTAGAGAATTCTAAGCTTCAGTTTCTTTTTCTAGTAGAGGATGGAGTGATAAATCTAGTTTGGGGTTAGCAGGAAAGTTCTATTTTTTGATTTGTAGTTGGGTCATGAAAATGCTATGAAACATCAATCAAACCTTTCAATGAACAGTGCTTGATAATTGGGCTTTTAATTTTTGTGCAACTCTTTACCAAAAATATTTAAAAGTTAATTAGTTAGAAATGTACCCTAGAGGATCTTTAATAGTTAAAAATGAAACCCAATATGGAATCTTGACAAAAAATGTAAAGAAAAGGGGGAAGGTTGCTATTCTATGTAATTTCCAAGCCAAAATAACATTATGACTAAGATTTCATATCATCTATGTAGTTTATTTATCATTTATTCCTTAATTTCCTAAGGGAAAACAAATAGCAATAGCGACTTAAATTTAAAGAACTAAGAGGGTTACTTAGGAATCTGATTCATTGAGACAAATTTGTTGTCCTTTCAACACAACGAAATGGAATGCCAAAAATGAAATTAGAAACCAAATTTATCATTCAAAGTACCATAACAGTACTACAGTAATAGTTTAATGATATTAATAGCACATAACATAATATAGAATATTCATCTTATTTACAAGATTTAGGGTTTATTTTTGTGAATTCAAATGTAGGTATTTGAGTTCATGAATAAGATTTAGGGTTTTGTTACTTCTCTTATTCTTTTTTAGTAAAGTTTGGTCACTTGACATTAGAAATTCTTGAAAAGGAGGATCTTTTTTGTTTTAGGGGTACAAGTGCGAGGATTAAGATTCTAATAGAAGATCACGACAAAGACCAGTGTCCATTGTGTCCAAGTTGATTTATACTTTTTTTGGGCATGTCTTGTACATATCTCACCTCGCCAAAAGCAAGTCCATGTCGAACACTGGTGCAACACTAGAATGACGAGGTTACCAGTGTCAGTGCTTCATAGATTATGATTTTATTTTTCAACACTTGATTTTAACTTTGAAGTAATTTTTTTCCAAGTAAGAAGCATATAGCAAAAGCAATAATACTGGCCAAAGCACATAACAAAGGAAAAATCATTTTTATATAGAAAGAAATCAAAAATCATTTATACATTAAGTAAGAGAATTGTAATATGGTACCTTTATGTTTTTTTGGTGAATTACAAACATCAATTAACGCAACTCGAACCCAAGTTACACTTGGGGCGGTGAATACTATTGACCATCAGGTCAATACATGAGGCTCATATGGTACCTCTACTTTAATTTCATATGTTAATCACTTTTTAGAAAAATGTTGTAACATCTGCGTTTTTGAACTGGAGTTGGAACAATTTTGGGAAGGAGTCAAGAATTAGAATATGTAGCTAAAATAAGAAGATTAGAAAAATTTAAGGATTAATTAGTAAAGATGAGAAAGAAAGAAGGACTAAATAGAAATTTAGACAAAAATAAATTATGAGTCATTATGGGAATTATAGTGATTAAGGAGGGGTAAAAGAGTAATTTGGTGGAAGATATTTTTGGAGGCAATGATTTGGGCCAAGTGTAAAGTTAGAAGGCCCAAGGACTAAAAGTACAATTTTACCATTATTAAAGAAAGATATTTTTATAAAGAGAAATTGATAGAAAAATCTAGAGAAATGAAGAAAAGAAATGATGAAAAGGCTATAAAAGCCATCAGCCATTATGCTTCACGTTAGCCACCATTTTTCCACCACTTCAACTTTTGCTTTTCTTTCAAATTAGTCCTTTTCACCAAATACAAAAAAAATTAAGTTAGTTTCTTTCAAATTTCTTCAAGATTAGTGAATAAAATTAATAGAGAAGTGTAGTAGCTATCCAATTGTTAAAATAAATGCATCCATACTTGTCTTGGAGGAGAAAGAAAATGGGAATTAGTGTTGAATACAAGTGATTAAGGTAAGAAAGCTAAACTCCTCTTTAAATAAATGTTAGTTTTGGTTTAGAAACATAGATTATGATATGTTAGAATGATTTTAATGTGAATATATGTGTTTTGTATGGAATTGAAGAGAAACAAAAGAAGGAGAAGGACCAAATTGAAGGAAAAGGAAAGGAGAAAGCCATGGAGTGAGAAGAAATTATCTACAAGTGTTGTAAGTACTACAAGTACTAAAAGACTTAGTAACAATTAAGTTAAAGTGTTTATAATTTTAATATTTATGATTAATCATGATAAAAATGATATGTTTAATTGTAAGTGTTGATTATATGTGATTGAATGGAGTTTAGTGCAAAGGAACATGAGAAAGGAAATGTTCTCATTGAAACAGTTTGGATAGAATCAGATGACTAACTTCGAAAATTCACCAAAAATTGTATAAGAAGAGTTAGAGGTTGAACTAAATATTTAATTAAAATTTATTGAGTGTAGTTTCATATGGAAGAAACAGTGATGGAAATGGATCTGTATATTTTGAGATATACTAGATTTTGTGTAACAAGGTCAGAGTAGGTTCGAGTTCCCCTGTTCTAACTTTGAAAAATTATAGAAAAATATAGAAAAATTAGTAGAGACTTAAATTTATATGGTTAATTCTTTAATGAGTCTATTTTCAAAAATAAATAGACAAAAACATCATTTGATCTCTGTACTAAAAGATAGATAATTTTTAGTGAAGAAAGGTGGAAACTGTCAGGTAGCAGAGAAGGGGTAAATTGGAAGAATTTACTGTACAAATTTGCTGAAGTAAAATTCTGAATTTTTTATGGTAAAAATATATTTGAGTCTAATTTTAGAAACATCAAGTGGATTATAATTTTGAATTCTGTAGCTCAAGATATAAATAATTTAGTGACTGTGACACAAGTGGACAGCTTTGAAAAATTAATGTGAAAATAAAAGTAAGAGGTATATGATGATGAATATGTGAGAAAAATATATGTGTGAAATATTATGTGGTTAATTATAAAGATTGATTGTGTGATTAATTGGTGAAATTGTGGATTTATTTGAGAAAACAAAGGTGAGAAATACATGATTATGTATATGTGAAGAGAAATATAAATGTGATGTATAAATTGTGGATAATGATGTTAAATGAGATTATGCCCATGTAGACGAATTAGAACCGTTGTGATATTAGTGGCATGCCATTAAGGAACACTAGCGCGCTTACTGTTCAGCACTGTGTGTGCTTACTGATTTGCACTGTGTGTGCTTACTGTTGCCCAACACTTATGTGCTTACTGTTTAGTACTTCGGTACTCTCTGTTTGTTCCGTTTATCCGATAGGTTCTATAAAAGTATACTATTGTCTAAGTGGATTAATAAGCTAAGTGAGCTATGGATAAGAAAGCTATGATAGCTAAATTGTAAAAGATGAAAGAATGTGCAAATTGTGATATTGAGGTAAGTGAAACGATGAACATATGAATGATAAGTACTATTTGTGTCTAAGTATTCAAATGATGATAGAACTAAGTAAGCTAAAGAGGCTAAAATAGCTAAATTGAGAAAAGTGGATGAAAGTATGAATTTTACCATTGAAGTAAGTTATATGTTAAGCATATGAAAGGTATGTATTTTTACATGAATGAATATTCATATATGTGTTAAAACGAAGTAATTATAAGATGTATATTTATTTATACTTGTAGTACTTACTAAGCCTTCACCGGCTTAACGTATTTAATTCAACGCGTAGGTACAAGATCTCTGAGAAGCTAAGGTTGGATTAGGTGTCTCTCATCAAATCACATCAACATTGGAAGATTACAAGACAAGGTATACTTATTTTGAGGTAAAATGGCTTGTACAAATGATATTTATATGACCTCAATGAGTGGATATAAATGCTATTTTGGAACACTATAAGTTGATGAAATGAAATGATGAATTTTGGATGAAATTGTGTTTGAACTGTAGAAAAAGTTTTTATATGGTTTCAGGGGGTTTTTACTAAGTTTTCGACTATATTTACTGATTTTGAGACAGAGGTATCGATTTTTTTTAAGGTGGTATTGATACCAGAGTTCCAAAATGCCCTCTTGGTTTCGTTTTTTTAAGCAAAAGTATCGATAATTTACCCTGTTTTAAATCAAAATTTATATTTTATTATTTTCAAAATTGTTTTAAGTCTCGATTTTGATTATACTTGATTATTTTTGTGATATTTTGAGTAAAATGATTCAATTACACAGTATTTGAAAGAAAATTTTATTATACTCGTTTTTAATTCTCTGGCACTGTATGTAATACTCATATATCGGGTTTATATGTGTGAACCGGGTGTAGGGGTATTACAAATGTCTCATATGTAAAATTCTAATTCAAACACATTTTTCTACAACTTTCAAGATCGAACTTCATGAATTAGAAACAAGTAAAATAAATAAATATATGAACAATTGAAAATATATCATCAAGATCAAACATACCCGGAGTCATGGATTTAAATAGCGACCGAGTAACAAAATAGCAGCTGTTATATAGCGGTAGCGGTGCCGTCCGAAATTGCTATTGTCGAAAATAGCGGAATAGCAGTGTGAAGCAAAATCACCCCAATAGTGGTGGATCGCAGCCGTAATTTAACGAGTAACGGCCAATTGCGATAATAGTGTGTCGCTATTCCCGTTATTGTTTCGTTACGATAAAATTAAAAAAATAATAATATAATTTAAATTATATGATTTTATTTATTTAATGATTTTAGTTAATATAAAATTCATGACCGCGATACCCGCAGTGACCGCAATAGCATCCGTTATGTCCACAACCATGATAAACGCAACGTAACCAAAAACGCGGCCACAACCACAATTTAAATCCTTGCCCAGAGTAGCTGCCCCCATGTAGACAAAAAGCAACTGGTCCTTTTGTTACTGCCATATATAAATGAAAGACCTAAAATGATAAAGCATATTAGAAGTAAAAAGGTATTGAAAATGAAAATTTTTCCATGGAACTGCCAAAATAAATAACACTAACATCATTTGAGTTTGGTATGTAGACATCTTCCTCTCAATAAAAAAACCCAAAGCAATCTAAAGCCGAGTATTTCTCAAAACTCCTAAAAAATGATTATTCAAAAATCTAAAGCATAAAAATAACATAGAAAACATAAATTCAAACAAAAAGTTCAGAACAAAATCTAGCAAAAATAGTTCATCTCTCCCAACTCAAATTAAGAAGAGAATATGAGTGCCATCTAATAGACCACACAGAAAGGATAATGATTGAGGGAATATTGAATGTCAATGTTCTGGTTCTTACTTATATAAATGTGTTATCTACTTTGTTCAGGACAGTCTCACATATAAAATTCAGATGAGAAGCATTCGGAAGAGGAATAAGAGGGTAGTGGAACACATATAAGGGAAGATCTCTTGCTTTGAATATGCTTTTTCTAGAACTTGACGTATCCAATTGGAGAAGCACTCCTCGTTCCATCCAAAAATTCAATAAAAAAAGAAACTATTGCAGTCAGTAAGATTTTTTACTAAAGAAACTGAACTCATTAGCAATAAATACCATGTAACAGTAATCAAAAGCACAACTAGATGTTGGAGAAAGATAGATGCAAAGTAAATCCACCAATATATGTAGAGAAACGCAGCATATCAAGAAATACTTCTTTATTAGAAAAACTCAATTGAATACAAAGGAACTATTGTCATATTTATACAGAGAATAGTTAACTAACTTAACCATCCTTCAACTACATAACTGCTACTAATTGTTTAACTGACATAACTAACTTATTCCTTTACATTCACCCAACTACTGAACTTCTTGCTAACTCCTTCTCTGGAACTACTCTAAGTTTGCTGCAAACTTTGAGCTGTGTTCTGAACCTGTTAAAATAGCCAGTAGAGAGAGGTTTTGTAATAACATTAGCCAGTTGATCATGTGCTAGGACATGTCCAACCACCAGCTTCCCAGAAGTTACTCACTCTCAAACAAAAAATAAATTCAATTCCACGTGTTTGAATTTGGAGTGCATCACTAGGTTGGCAGACAAGCCACCGTGCTGGAATTATCACACCACAGAACAACTTTGCTATTAGGTTTAACATGCAACTCACCCAACAAACCTTCCAACCACATGACTTCAGTTGTAGCATGGGAAAACTCCTGTACTCAGTCTTTGTAGAAGATCGAGACACTATTTGTTGTTTCTTCGATAACCAGGACATCAGATTTCCTCCAAGAAAAATGTAAAATCTTGATGTTGATCTCCTGTCATCAGGATCATTTCCCCAACTAGCATCGAAGTATCCAGCTAGAGATAACCGTCAGGTAGAAGTAAACGAGATGCCATGATCTATAGTTATTTGTAGATACATTAAAATTCGTTTGACCGCCTTGAAATGTTGATCAAGGGGCTTGTGCATGAATTGACACACTTTGTTTACATATGCAATGTTAAGTCTTGTGATTACAATGTATTGAAGGGCTCCTACAATACTCCTATATTCTGACTCATTCTCAATGGGGCTCCCTAAATGAGCAGACAGCACACACGAAGACATCATGAGAGTTGAAGTGCCCTTGGCTTGCTCCATATTACTCTTCTGCAACAGGTCTAGAATATACTTTCTCTGACTAAGAAACAAACCAATGCCTATATGAGAGACTTCAATGCCTAGAAAGTAACTCAATTGCCCCAAATCCTTGAGAGAAAACTTTAAATCCAAGGTCTTCACAAATTTATCAATACTTGGCTGATGATTCCATGTGAGAATAATGTCATCAACATAAACTAGAACATAAAGAAGATTGTTACCAGTTTCTTTGACAAATAAAGAGGCATTTGACTTTAACAACACAAAGCTTAACCGAAGGAGGTGATCCCTCAACTTTTGAAACCATGCCATGGGTGCTTGTTTGAGTCCATACAAAGCTTTCTTGAGCTTGCACACCAAAGGTACATTCCCACTGTGTTTTTCGAACCCTGGAGGTTGAAGCATATTGTCACGTCCGTAGAAACTCACTACTTGAAATGTGCAGCCTTAGACGCCTCTCGATTAATGCAACACCTAAGTAATCCTAAAACCGATCGAAGCTAGAGTGCTTAGATCCTCGCGGAAGCGAAAGAACACTAAAAGAAAAAGGCAAACAAAAGACAAGCAAAGAAATTAAGTGAATGCTCTGTGTATTCCTCAAATCAAAAGTATGGAAATGAGGTAGGGGTAAGCCTCTATTTATAGTTGAAGCCCCCTACATCCAACGACTAAGATTAAAGTACATCGAAGATGGAGATACAATGCTATCTATAATATCTCTTAATCTAAGGAAATCAAGTCAAACATTCCTTAGATAGAAGATTACAATGGATATAGAAAGGAATAAAAGGGAATATAGTTGATTATGTGCTACTTGCCACATCTAATTTGCAATGCTCTTCAACCCCAAGGGATGGGCCAACTCGGATGGGTGGTGATAGGCCTAGGATGCTATGGAGTGCTTCTTGGGCAGCTTGGTGTGTGCTGGTCTCGGGCCCTAATGTGCTGCCCGTAACATTCTCCCCTACTAAATTTGGCGATACCTTCGTCGCTCGACTAGCATGGTATTGGTCCACTTGGTTTCTGAATTGCCATAGGGCTTCGACTAGTTCCCAACTACCCTTACTGTCGGGAAGTCCTTTCCATTGAACAAAATATTCGTGCCTTGACCGGTAACTCGATCGTCGAATGACTGTTTCTACCTGGATCTCTTGAACTTCTTTCTCGTATGAGACCTTCAGTCTGATTGGCACTCGGTGTGATTTGCCTCGATCCATATCTGACTCATGTTGATGGTAAGGCTTGAGTAGGCTGACATGAAACACTAGATGAGTTCAGATGGTCGGTGGCAACTCCAATCTGTAGGCCATGTGCACAAGCCCTTTGTGCACGATTAGGTTGTGTAAGATTTCGGTCAACTTGGCAAGGACTAGATCACCAACCTAAAAATTCACGTCCTTATGCTTTCGATCTGCCCACTTCTTGGTCCGCTTCCTTGCCTTGTGTAAACAAGCTCGGGCTAGGTCATGATACTCTTCCCACTCTGTGGCAAACTTATGTACTGCTGGATTGGGCCCCTCATACCTAGTAATAACCGTGTTGGGTGTAAGCGGCTGCTACCTAATCACGATTTCGAATGGACTTTGGTTCGTGGTCTCGCTTCGTTGCATGTTGTAAGAAAACTGAGCCATATCCAACAACTTGGGCCAGTCACGCTGCGTAGCACTCACATAGTGCCTCAAATAGATCTTCCAGAGTGTATTCACTTGTTTGGTTTGCCAGTCGGTTTGGGGGTGAATACTAGTTGAGAAGTTCAAGCTTGATCCCATTAGCTTGAATAATTCGGTCTAAAACATCCCCGTGAATTGTGTGTCCCAATCACTAATAATCGTCTTTAGCACTCCCCAATACTTGACCACATGCTTGAGGAAAAGACGAGCAGCCTCCTCGACTGGACACACCTTGGATGCTAAAATGAACATCCCATACTTCAAAAACCTGTCAACCACAACCATAGTACTTGACAAGCCGTTAGTGTTGGACAAACCGACTATAAAGTCCATGGAAACACTTTCCCATGGTCGCTAAGGAATGGGCAATGACTGCAACAATCCCGCTGGTTTCCTCATCTCTATCTTGTCCTGTTGGCACACAAGACAAGTCTTCATATAGGCTTCAACATCTATACCCATGTGTGGCCAATAGTAGTGCTCGATAATCAATGCCAACGTCTGATTCATCCTCAGATTTCTTGCCCACTTGGAATCATGGCATTCCCTTATGAGCCCCTTGCGCAATTCTCCAAACTGTGGCACATAGAGACGGTGTCCTCGAGCATTCAACAAGTCCCATTTGAGCTTAAACTTTCTAGTTTTCCCTTTTTTGGCATAGTCGATGAGCATTTTGGCCATTGGGTCATGTGACAACCCCTTTTTGATGTGCTCTAATAGTTATCCCTTTGGTAAGCTAACGAACTCAATGTTATACCTTCGGCTTAGGGCATCGACAACAGAATTCACCTTTCCTAGTTTGTACTCCATGAGAATCGAACTTTGCAAGGAATTCCTACCAACAGGCTTACTTTAGAGACAACTTTTGGTTCAAAAAACAACTATTAGCAACATTATCAATGTATACCATAAACCTGAACCCAAGTACATAATGTCGCCAAATGCACAAGCAATACACCACTACGGTCATTTCTTTCTCATGGATCATGTATCTCCTCTCGATCTCATTGAGCTTCCAGCTTTCAAAGGCAACCGAATGTCCTTCTTGCATAAGAACCCCACTAATGGCAACATCGGAAGCATCAGTGTAGATCTTGAAAGACTTGGTGTAATCTGGCAACACCAACACTGGCTCACCCACCATGACCTACTTCAATTCTTCAAAGGCTTGTTGATAATCGATGCTCTAATCTCACGCCTTGTCCTTCTTTAGTAACTCGATCAAGGGTGCGACTATTCTGGAGTAGCGATTGGGGAACCTTTGGTAATAGTTGGCTAGCCCCAAAAAGGATCTCAACTCAATCACCTTAGTTGTCGGCTCTCAATCTTCAATCGCTCGAACTTTGGCCCCATCCATTCGGATCTTTCTACCTCTAACAATGTGGCCTAAGAAAGGGACCTCCTTTTGGTCAAATGAGCACTTCTCCTCTTTGATGTAGAGCTCGTTCTCTCGCAAGACTTTGAACACCTTCCGCAAGTGTCCTAAATGTTCCTCGAGTGTCTTGCTATATATCACAATATCATCAAGGTAAACAACAATGAACTGATCAAGAAAGGGTTGTAATACCTTATTCATGAGTGTGTAGAAAGCGACGGGAGAATTCATAAGGCCGAAGGGCATCACAAGGAACTCATACGAACCGTAGCGCGTTACACAAATAGTCTTCGGTTCGTCTCCTTCGGTAATTTTTACTTGGTAATATCCAAACCTTGAATCCAACTAAGTGAATCACCTTTCACCACCAAGTTGATTGAACAAGTCGGCAATGAGAGGGATCTGGTACTTGTTCTTCATGGTGAGCTTGTTCAAAGTCCGATAGTCAATGCACATTCGAAGCGTACCATCATGCTTCTTCTGAAAGAGCACCGGTGTACCATAAGGTACCTTAGACTGTCGGATATACCCTGCATCTAGGAGTTCATTCAATTGTCTGTGCAACTCCTCTAATTCAGACGAAGCCATTCGATAAAGGGCTTCAGCGGACGGCTCCGCATTTGGTACAAGTTTTATCTTGTAAGCCACCTCCCTCTTCGGTGGCAAGCTCTTGGGCAACTCGATAGGCAGCACATCTCGAAATTCTGTCAATACTTGTCCCACCTCCTTTGAGACTTCTACAGACATGGTAGGCTCATCATCAACCAATACAACTAAATACGTTGGTTTCTCCTTGTGCACCCATTTGCTAAGCTAGATGGCTGGTAGCATCTTGGCTCTAACCCCGACCCCTCGGTTTGCTGAAATAATACATTGGTGTTTAACAATTGGTAAACGAAACAGAGAATGCATTAATCCGATCAAAGAGACTAAGCCTAATCACAAAATAGAAGTTATCGAGCAAGATTACCTTGATGTTTTCCTTACTGGTCCAGCCTCCAATATCTAGCATGACTTTTTTACCACTCTCACAATCGGAGCCTCCTTGGAATTGATGATTTTAATAAACCAACTTGCCTTATTAACACAAAGGTCAAGTCTCTTGGCAGTCCGTTTGGACACGAATAATTTTGAGGCATCAGTGTCCACTAGCGCGCTCATCTTCTGGGTTGCCACGGTGATGTCCACGAACATCAGCCCCTTCTTCTTATGACCCTTCTGAACCTCCATGGAGCTAATGATTGAGTTAAGCTTAAGAGTCTCCTTCTCTTCGACATCCTTCCCTTGGATGGCAGCAGCTTTCTCATTTTGGAGACAGTTCTTTGCCAAGTACTTGCCTCCACAAGTGTAGCACTTGAAAGGCTCGTTGTTCTTCTCCCATGGCTTATGAAACTTAATATTTCCACCTGTCAGCTTCTTGAATCCCTTCTTGGCTGGTCTCTCCTTGTCTCCTCCACCATTGCCTTTGAATTTTGGCTTTGGTTTGGTAAACTTGGTCCTCTTAATCTCAAATTCGATAATGGACTTGACCGTAGATAAGGCTTTAGAAAGCTCTTGGTTCCCCATCCGCTTTAACTCCATCTTGGCCCATCGTTGGAGTCCATCCATTAAGGCAAAGAATCCTTCTTCCTTGCCCAACCTTGGGATTTGAAGCTTGAGCTCGGTGAACCGCTTGACATAATCTTGGATTGAGCCGTCATGCTTAAGTTGTTGCAGCTTTACTTGGGCCTCTAATTGAGCATTTTCGGATAGAATTGTTCCTTAAACTCGGACTGGAGCTCACCCTATGTCACAATGGGAATTTTTCCTCTCCTTCTCGGAGCATCTATGTCGCTACCATAAGAGAGCGACATAAGTGAAATAGGTAGAAGCAATATTTACCTTTGTGGCTTCGTCCTTGATATCCATGGCTCGAAAGTGCTGCTCCATGGCCCAAATGAAATTCTCAACATCTTAGGCCGATCGTGTCCCCGTGAACATCTTCGATTTTGGGACATCGATCTTGGGTGTAAGTGCTGCCGCTTCTGTCATCACGTCATTCTTCATGGCTCTCTTGTATATAGCTAGCTCACTTTGGAGATTCTTGATCTCCTCCACCAACTCGGCCTTAGAAGTCTCCCTTGTAGCTTCAAGGGAATTGTCTCGTTGGTCTAGCTTCTCATACTTATCGTTGAGAAGTCCTTGAACCGCAAGCATGATTCTCTTCCTTAAGAGAATCCACCTTCTCAAGGTATGGTTCTATCTCCTTTTGGGCCTCCTTGACTTCCGTCATGGAATCTTCAAGTCTGACGACCCTCCTTTCCAATGTTGAAATGATGTCCCTGAACTCTCTCTTCTTCTTGACAGCAGCACGAGTCTCTCATTCGATTACTGAGACCTCGCTTGGGTTTGTTGATGCCATCTCTCTCACTTAAACAAACTCTAATACCACTTGTCACGTCCGTAGAAACTCGCTACTTGAAACGTGCAGCCTTAAACACCTCTCGATCAATGCAATGCCTAAGTAAGCCTGAAACCTATCGAAGCTAGAGTGCTTAGATCCTCGTGGAAGCGAAAGAACACTGAAAGAAAAAAGAAAAAAAAAGACAAGCAAATAAATTGAGTGAATGCTCTGTGTATTCCTCAAATTAGAAGTATGAAAATGAGGTGGGGGTAAGCCTCTATTTATAGTTGAAGCCCCCTATATCCAACGGCTAAGATTAAAGTACATTGACGATGGAGATACAATGCTATCTATAATATCCCTTAATTTAAGGAAATCAAATCAAACATTCCTTAGATAGAAGATTACAATGGATATAGAAAGGAATCAAAGAGAATATGCTTGATTATATGCTACTTGCCATATTTAATTTGCAATGCTCTTCAACCCCAAGGGAAGGGTTAACTCAGATAGGTGGTGATAGGCCCAAGATGATGTGGAGTGCTTCTTGGGCAGCTTGGTGTGTGCTAGTCTCGGGTCTTGGTTTGCGGCCCATGACAATATGTATTTCCTCACTAAGGTCTCCATTAAGGAAAGCATTATTGATGTCTACTTGCCTTAAAGACCAGCCAAATTTGATAGCAAGAGACAACACTAAGTCGAATTGTTGCAGGCTTAACAACTGGGCTGAAAAGTTCATAAAAATCTATTCCTACTTCCTGAAGATATCCCTTAATAACAAGCCTGCCCCTATATCGAGCTATAGACCCATCAGCATAATTATTGACTTTAAAAATCCATTTGCAACCAACTGCCTTCCTATTTGGAGGTAATGGAACAAGTTCCCATTTTTGATTGCATATAAGAGCATTATACTCTTGTTGAGCTGCTCCGGTTCATTCAGGACTGTGAAATGCCTTATCAATGGTCACAGGTTCTTGAACACCAAGACTTGAAGTGTAATCCTTTGGTTTGAAAACCCCACACTCGGACCTGGTTTGCATAGGATGAGTGTTGATTGGAATTTTTGAGACTGTTGCAGTAGGAGAAGAAATGGAATCAACCATAACCTGACTTGTGGGAAACTCAACAGTAGTCATATTAGGAGTCACCATAGAAGCCTGAGCTGGTAGGACTTCTGTCAGTGGCCAATCATCACCACTATCCATAAAAGTAAAAGTTTCAGCACCAATATTAGAACAAGTGTCACGGGCCAAAGTTCAAAGCTCGTGACCATTGCACACAATGAGTTCCATGGAGGGTTGTCATTGATATTGGGATCATTTAGCCCATATGAGTTGGCCCGATTCAGAGAACTGTTGGTCAAGCCTATCAGATTGAAGCTTGGATGGCCTAATAATGAAGATATGGCAATAGAAGGCATCTTGGCAAATATGGGAACTAATCCTAAAAAATAAAGAAGAATCATATATTTAGGATTAGATAAGATTAGATTTATATTGTAATCTTGTAAATCCCATAAATTAAGGGATAGACTAATCTCATCCGTCGATGTAGCTTGATCTTGATCGTTGGTTATGAGGGAGCTCAACTATAAACAAGAGTCTCTCCTCATTTGTAACTCATCCATTTGAATTCATTCCATTCATTGTATTTTTTGTATTCTTTGAGAGAAAGTAATACAATTGAGAGCATTTACTCAAACACTTGGTGTTCTTGTTCTTGTGGCTTTTTGTTGTCTTTTGAGCCTTCTTTTGGCTAATCTCTTCCGCTATAAAGTTGGTGTCTTTGAAGAATTCTCTTGGTGAATCCTCAATCGTGATAATCAGGCTGACTTAGGCATGTTTACAAGAAAGGATCGCCTAAGGCCGCACGGATTGTGAGACTAAAGGTCTAGCCCCGTGACAAGTGGTATCAGAGTCAGTGTTGCGAAGGCACCCTGCAAGATGTTGAAAGAAGTTGCTGAATAGAAGTTGTCCTGGAGATCATTGAGGGACATGCTGTCGATTATAGAGGATCGAGTGGATAGACTTGACGAGTCCATGAGGGACGTGAAGGAGTCCATCGATAGAGCTCATGAGCGCATAGACGACTTGAGGGAACAATCGAGGGACTATGTGATCATGAATCTCAACGACACTAGGATGAGGTAAAAGAGTTGTTTAATTCTCATAGGTCTAAACTGACAGAAAGGAGTGATGCTCTCGAAGCCATGCTGTTGGCTTTGAAAGAGAAAATAATGGCCACGACGAAGGCTTTGAGCACACGACTTGAGAAGCTCGAGGGAGAGCTTGCCTTGTGTCGAGCAGCCGTAAGGAATGGAGGAGTGTCAAGTGCAGCACTCAATGATGTCCCAAACCCGAAAGAGTTTATAGGGACAAAGTCTGCATGCGATGTGGACAATTTCTTATGAAGGATGGAAAACTACTTCCGTGCCAAGGCATCGAGGATGATGCGAGTAAAGTAAATATTGCTTCAATATTTCTTGCTAATAGTGTGCTTTTATGGTGGCGAAACAGGATCACAGATAAAAGGCATAGTGAGATTGGAACGTGGCAAGAATTCTAAGATGAATTGAAGGGACAATATTACCCAGATGATACCGAGGAAGAAGCTCGGGCAAAGTTACGATGGCGAAGGCAACGAGGCACAATTGGGGAGTATGTTCGAGAGTTCAAGGAACTCATGCTCCGAGTTAAAAATGTGACCGAGAAAGAGGCATTGCTTGTCTTCAAGAATGGATTGAACCCGTGGTTCAGACGGGAAGTGGAACGAGGAGGTGTCCAAAAGCTGTCAAAAGCCATTACGGTAGCGAAGTCCATGGTCAAGCTTGGTCTAGGGAAAGACAAGCTTAGATTTTCCAAGTCCGAGGAAAGGGGCGCATGTAAAGGGAATCACAAGGAAGATGATAATAGTAGTGGCATCAGCGACAATGGTGGTAATGGGAAACCACGAGTTGGGAAGAAGAAACCCAACAAAATGCGAGGCAAGTTGAAATATTTTCTTAGCGATGGTCCACATTTGCTGAAAAAATGTCCAAGAAAATCCGAGTTGTCTAAGAAGGGCAAGCCGGAAGGTAAGGCCATGAGACTTGGTTCAAGCATAAGGGGTGTCGAAGCCAAAGAGGCTGAGAGCGAGAAGAAGAAGCTAGTAGAGTGCTTCTTATGTCTTGGTCAGCATAGGTTGCGAAAATGTCCAAAAAAGTTTATTGATAGGGTAGACAATGTGCCAAGAAGCTTGGTACGAGCGAAGCCAAGGGGGGAAAGAGGAGCAAAAAGAATCGAGTCAAGTGCTTCTTGTGCCATGGTCCGTATGAGTTGCGAAACTGTCCAAAACAACAATCTGTGAGGGTCAAAGAAAAGGCAACATCGGAGCTTGTTGAGTCATCAGAGGGGCTTACACCTAAGGAAGAGGTGAGTTTGTCATCGAACTTAATGGAGAAAGCCGCGATGAAAACAGTGAAGCTGAGACCAATGAGGCTCAATTCGAGGAAAGTGACGGAGTTGGCCGAGTCATCGGTAAGGCTACAACCCATGAAAGGGTCAAGTTTGGCATCGAACTCAGAGGAAGAAGTTGGATGTAAACTTGGAAGTTAGGATCAATGAGGCTCATTTCTGTTGACACATCGGAGGAGCTTCCACTTATGGGAAAAGTGGGTGGTGCATCAAAGTTTGCGAGAATGATGATGCAAGCTGGATAGTTTACCAGAGTAAATGCGATGAGTAAGGTACATTCGGAACACTTTGACAGTGTTTCGCATTCTAACTTGGTTGTTTGGCAAGAATGTAGAGGTCCTTTCAGATTTCTTAAGCAAGGAGGTCGAGGGACTATGAGCGATTCAAGGCCAAGTGATGTGAATCAAGAGGATTCCGATCAAAACTGTCAGAATGTGGGCAAGTAAGTGCAAAGGCTTCTTGCCAAAGTGATGTACCAACAAGTGACACGGTTCGAGTTAAGAGGCGACGAAAGCTGAGGCAAAAGTTCCAAAAGAAGGGATGGCTCGATAGTGAGGCTAATCGAAAAAAGGCTAAGGCAACAAGACGAGATCGAGGTAAATCAAGTCAGTGACATTCTGAAGCCGCAACGAGGGCGTTGCGAGAATGGGTGGGGGAGAATGTCACGGGCCAGAGTTCAAAGCCCGTGACCATTGCACACAATAAGTCCCATGAAGGTCTGTCAATGACATTGGGATCATTTAGCCCACATGAGTTGGCCCGATTCAGAGAGCTGTTAGTCAAGCCTATCAGATTGAAGCCTGGGTGGCTCAATAATAAAGATATAGCAATAGAACGCATCTTGGCAAATATGAGAACTAATCCTAGAAGATAAGGAAGAACCATATCTTTAGGATTAGATAAGATTAGATTGATATTGTAATCTTGTAAATCCCATAAATTAAAGGATAAGCTAATCTCATCCGTCGATGTAGCTTGATATTGACCTTTGGTTGTGAGGGAGCTCAACTATAAATAGGAGCCTCTCCTCATTTGTAACTCATCCATTGGAATTCATTCCATTTATTGTATTCTTTGAGAGAAAGTAATACAATTGAGAGCATTTACTCAAACACTTGGTGTTCTTGTTCTTGTGGCTTTCTGTTGTCTTTTGAGCCTTCTTTTGGCTAGTCGCCTCCGCTGTACAAGTTAGTGTCTTGGAGGAATTCTCTTGGTGAATCCTCAATCGTGGTAATTAAGCTGACTTAGGTGTTATGCAAGAAAGGATCACCTAAGGCCGTACGGATTATGAGACTAAAGGTCTAGCCCCGTGACACAAGGGCCAAACACAACCACAGGATGAGTACTTGACAATGACCTTTCTATATTCACTTGAGCACCACCAAAAGTACCCCCATTTGGCTCAGAAAATTACGGAACTGAAAAATTGGAGGAACGAACCTTGCACTATTTAGATAGCATAGGAAAACCTGACCTTTGATGCATCATTGAAGAATCAATCTTTGCTGAGTTGACTGCAGCCTGAGCAAAAGGAAAGAGATGCTCATAAAAAACATGCCTTGAGACAAATATTCTACCACTATCATCTAGGCACTTGTAACCTTTATGATTCGAACTATAACCAATAAAAGTGCAAGCTTTAGACCTATACTGAAACTTGTGTTTATTATACGATCTAAGGTAAGGGTAACAACAGCAACCAAAGACCCTGAGTGACTTACAATTTGGTTTTGTGTGATACAACCACTCATGCGGTGACTACTCCTATAAAACTGAAGAAGGAAGTCTGTTAATCAGATAAACAACATATTAAAAAGCATGAGTCCAAAGGTGCATAGGCAAAGAAGCTCGAGCAAGAAGAGTAAGACTTGTTTCCACCGAGTGTCTATATTTTCTTTCAGCAATACCGTTTTGTTCTGATGTATGAGGTCAAGTTATTTTGTGTTAAACCCCAAGTTGAGAAAGAACAGTAGTCAAAGGCCTATACTCACCACCCCAGTTAGATTGAAGCATTTTAATCTTTTTTCCAAACTAAACCTCTACAAATTTATAAAACTGAACAAACTTATGAAGAACTTTAGCCTTTGTCTTTAACAGAAAGACCCAAGTGTATCTACTATAGGCATCCACAAATGATAAATAGTACAAACAACCTTCTGAAGTCATAGGAGCAAGTCCTCATAAATTTGACACAATTAGCTCAAAAGGTGAGTGATACATAGTCTGAGAATCACTAAAAACAAGCTTATGAGACTTCCATAATTGACAAGGAGCACACCTCCCTTAAACAACTAGCATTATTAGAAATAATGTTACAACTTTTAAGTACTTGATGAAGTATCTTGGTACATGGATGACCAAGTCTGTCATCCCATAACTATGATACTGAAGAAGGCCCTACACTAGAACGAACTTCAGTAGAATGAGCATATTGTAACCTACCAGCAGAACCAAGAGAGCATATTTGATGAGGAGAAGTATCAAATCGATACAACCCTTTATGGATGTACCCCACCAGCAAAACCTTCCCTGTCTTGATGTCCTTCACAAAAAAACAAAAAGGATGAAACTAGAAATAGACTTGATTATCTTTTGTAAACTATGCTATAGAAATCAGATTTTTGCAAACAAATGGAACATGCAACACATGTTTAAGATGCAAAATCCTATTACCAGTACCAATTGATGAGTCTCCTATATGAGAAATGGGAATAAGGGCACCATTTCCCATCAAAAGCTGACTATTACCTATGTACTCAATAGGATGGTTAAGAGTTCAAACATCACTAGTTATGTGGTTGGTAACACCTGATTCTGGATACCAAACCTAACACTCATCAGCTTTGGATGAAAAGTGAGTCCTTGAAGGACTACCATGTTCTTGAGACCTAGAAAACTTGTTGCAGCACTGGAAACTCTCAAATTGCCTTGTTTCAAGATTATTCAAAGACATGGATTGCCCTTAACCAGAAAATCCTAAAAAACTTTCATCAAATCGATAGTAGCATTTCTGAACAATGTGACCAACCTTCCACACAGTTGACATTAAGGGCGATTATTAGAAAATCTACCCCTACGACGTCTACCTCGAAATACACCTCTAATTTTTTGAAATCCACCTCTATACTATTGCCTTTGCCCTTGATAGTCAATGTTCCTTGACTTACCTGTATCCTCATGAACATCTTTACTTTTTAAATTGGACTGAACTGGAACATTAACTAAAAATTTCATCTACCTTGCTTCACAATCAAGAAGCATTTCAGTCAACAATTCAAGAGAAAGATTTGTGGCTGACGCAACCATTCTCACTAACTCATATTCATTAGAAAGACCTGCAAGAACCACACTGACCAATTCTTGCTCTAAGATAACAGTTCCTACAGCAGTTAGATTATCACTCATTGTTTTAACCTTTTCCAAATACTTCTTGATCAACAATTGGCCTTTCTTCTGAGAATACAAAGCATGTCTCAGACTTGACAACTTGACATTTGATTTGGTAGCGAACCTTCTCTCAATCGCAACCCATATATCAAAACTAGTTTTAGCTTTAGTGAGATGAATCAAAATATCATCTGACACAGTCGATAACAGCTAAGAAGCTAACAACTTATCTTGCTGCACATGTATAATATGCTCAGAATTTTTAATCATCTGACCATCTTTATCTATAACAAACTGAGCAGGTATATCCATAGTACCCAAAATAAAATCTTGCATACCATAACCCTCAAGAATCAGCATTATTTGATACTTCCATAAAAGAAAGTTATTCTCACCGAATTTAACTATGTCATGTTTGGGAAATTGTTGAACTCGCTTCCCAACTACAGAGGTAACTGTCCTAAGATCTGAGCAAGAAGGATTACCCTGCTCTTTATCACCATTGGAGGATCCATTCTAAACGTCAACATCTCCTTCTGTTGCCATAGAAACTAATAGAACCAAGAAAAGAATGAGAGAAAGAAAAATTCAACAGAACCTTAGGTATGATGCCATGTAGAGAAACGCAGCATATCAAGAAATACTTCTTTATTAGAAAAACTAAATTGAATACAAAGGAACTACTGTCATATTTATACAGAGAATAGCTAACTGACTTAACCATCATTCAACTACATAACTGCTACTAACTGTTTAACTGACATAACTAACTTATTCTTTTACAATATATAACTTAACCCTAAACATGTCTATCTCGAACAAATGAATGAAAATGTTTTTCTCTTCACCTAAGAAAACCAGGTAGGAAAAGTTAACAAATGAATGAATGAGTGCATCCATGACGTTGTTGAACAAAGGGATCATCAAATAGCACACCATTGCATGAAAAAGAAATTTTTATATGTTAATGCAAAGTGTTTTACACCTATGTTGCTCAGACTTGGTGTAAGTGTCGAATACAAATTATATGTGTATGCTCAACTTTTCAAAGTTTTCTAAGTGTTTGGAGGGTCATAACCCCATACGCATTTATGGATATGTGTCAGATGCGAGTGCCAAACATAGGTACTTCAAGAGAAATGCAAAGTTAATATGGACTTGCATGAAAATAATTCTCTAACGTGATTAGTATATCGAGCTTAGGACTCCATTTTAAAAGTGAAGTTTGGGTGTGACTACCTAAGTGTAGGGCTTCAAAATAAAGTGCTTCACTCGTTTTGGAAAAATATTTGTAAATACTAACTCCATATTGTTTAAGTAAATGGAAAATAATCACTTGGTTTCCTAATTTTCATAATTTATTATAACTATCTCATTCACGTTTTTAAAATGCCAAAACTTTCCATTTGATAGAATTGAAACTTTTTTTTGATACAATAGTAAGAAGAAACTGAAAGTTCTTATTTATTTATTTTTTTTGGTGAATCATAAGAGGAGGGTAAAGGTTTAACAGCAACGCGACTCGAATTCAAACCACATTTAGAACGATGAACACCTTGACCATTAGGCACATGGGGGTCAAACTGAAAGTTCTAATTTAAGCTACATTTGAAATATAAATGCAAAAATGAGATGCATATGTTATATTCAATTTAGTTGAGATTCAATATAAATATATAATTGTAACGTATGAAAACATGAATTCTTCAAATTCACAAAAATATCTATAGTATTCCAAATTCAACGATAAATATATATAAATCTATGAATTTAAAAAATTAATCATGACTATTATTACAATTCATGCGGTCTATTACATAATTTACACCTTTTCTAAACAAAATTAAGATCCAAAGTTTAAAATCTAAATTCTCAAACCAACCTTAAAAAGTGACAGAAAGATCCGTGTTCTTCTTTATTATTATCATTATTATATTTTTCCTGTACCTATTCAGGCTTTCTTCAAAAATTAGAACCTAAATAAAATTTATGAAATAATAGATAAACATAAAGTAAAATTAAGCAAGGAATGATCGGGAGAAAAAGATGAAAAACAAGGTTTCTCGAAACGAATGAAATGCGGAAGCAAGATAGAATAAAAAGAACGAACATAAGAAAGAAATCAGAAAGGAGGGAAATCGAAAACTCACTTAGTTAGACGGTGATCGGGAAGCGAGGCAAAGGCAGAAACAACCGGCTTGCTACTCTCTTTTCGATGCTGCTCTTCTTCAGGGACTGAACCCAATTTCGATGAATCCATTTTTGGTTCTTATGATTTATCTCTCCCAATTTCAAACTGTTTTTTAAATTTTATACGTGAGTAACAATTTCCAATTGCAAAATGGCAATGAACAAAGCCCAAACAAAAGTTGGAAAACAACCGTCAGGCATTTGGTCCAACTTTCCGAGTGTTAGATCTTTTATTTAAGGATTAAATTATCAATCTGATTTTTTTTTAATATATTGGTGTGATTAGATGGTGGTATCTGTTTATATTTTTTAATTTTTTGACAACGCACACACAGGTGCTCGAACCCAAGTTTTCTAAGATGAACATTATTCTTTTTTCACTAAAATTACTCGTTGGATTCATTTATGGTTGATTTTTAATTTGGTACAAAAACTAAATTTACTATTATCTTATACATTTCTTAAACTAGCCATAATTAAATCCCTAAATTAAAGGATATTACACGCTTAAATATGTTTGTACCTGCTTCACTTAAGCTATTTTAATAATAATGATATCAACTAAGTTAAAATTTAATCGATAATTTTACTATTAATTTGCAAGTTCTAATTTATTTTCTTTTGAGATAATTTGCAAATTCATTCATAAATTTTGATTTAATGATATACGAGCTTTTTGATTTGGTGCAATTACAAATGTAAAATTTTGATTTTGATTCAATTATATATATATATATATATATATTAAAATTTGATTTTGATTTTATTATATATATTTTAAAAAATAAATACATCCATTTATTTTCTAGAATTATATACATAAAACTTAATTTTTGGTTCAATTATATATGAAATTTTAAAACACTGAGTTGTGGCCTGTTGATTGAGTATTTATCTTTTTCATGAATAGTCGAGGTTTGAATCACTATTATATATATATATATATAAAATTTTAAATTTGATTCAATTATTTTTATTTTAAAAAATTAATATATCCATTTATTATCAAGTTAGATGAATATAATTGCAGATATATACAATATCTAAATATAAAATGATGTTATATTAATAATGATTTTAATTATATTAATTATTTATAAAATTAATTTAAAATCAAAATTTAATAAATACAATTACACAAAATCAAAATTTATTTACCATATTATATATTTAACCAAAAATTTACATATAATTTTGATATTTATTATTTTCTTGTAAATTATGGTTTTAAGGCTTTCAAATGACACTGATTTTGTAAGATTAAGGTTTTCCGAAAAAGAAATTGGGGTCTTTTTTATAAAGTGTACTCACCACAAAACCAAGGTGCAGTTCAGAGCTGCCTCTTACCAATTCAGTTTAATTCTCAATTTCTTATATTAATTTTTGTTTATATGACTTACTCTTTCTCTTTAAAATCAGCATATTTCGTTAAATATATCAGAAATCGATTTAAACAACTAATTTTTTTTTATTTTTTTGTCTAATTCAGCCTAAAATTTAATTAATTTTATATTTTTATTTAATATTTAAAAATAAAAAAAATGATTACAATTATATAAATTGAGATCAACAAAAAAAATAGTGCACAGTTTATTGTAATAGTACAAATACTTCAACTAATGTATACAAAAGTTTTTTTTTTGGTGAATTACAGTAACAGCGTAAATCTCGAACAACAAACACGATTAACATAACTCGAATCCAGGTCATACTTGAGGTGGTGAACATCATTATCCATCAAACCACTACATGAGGTTTAATGTATACAAAAAGTTTTTATATATTAAGATTGATAAAAATTTATATGAAAATGCTGACAATTGAAACATTAACTATTTTGAATATACAAATTTATGTGCATAATTAATATCATCACATTATCACATGAACAATATTTTCTTAAATTTGATTAAATTTTATATATGCTAAGATAAATTTGTTGAGCATTTTGATGTGTCCTCTTGGTAAGGAGAATTGGGTATTTATAAGACACGATTATTGTTTGTCGAAATGACATCTTAAGTAGGTTCCATGCATACCAACATGTATGTTATCCTAGATTTAACATGTGTTCGATGGCCCACTCGCTTGCCTCTGAGTATGCTGAAGGTGTCATTCATTTGTTTCCATTATCCTCTCAAGAATCTCGATTCGTATCTCGCTACTCTGCAATGAGGATCATATATTAAACAAAATCGAGTGTTTAAAAATTTTAACAAAAAGACCTGGAAATAATCAGCGTTTGGCTTGACTCTCTTTTATTTAAAGGATCCCTAGTAGGGTCGTCAAGCTGTCGAAACGTTTTTTTTTGGAAAACAGTCTCGAAAATATTTTATAATTGAAAAATGGAGTCGCTACCAATCTTTTTATTTGGTGTGATTGGATCACCACAAAACGTTTAAAATCCATTTTGAAAAATATTTTAGCCTTCGAAATCCAAAAAAATCGGTTCGGGAGTCAATTACGTGTAAGAAAGGATTAGCACTCTTACACGCCCAAAATTGGTACCACAGAATATTTTCGGTCTTGATTGTCAAAAATTTGAAATCTCGAGTGAAGTTTAAAATACGATCCTTAAATGCATGATTCATTTGATGTACACGTTTAAGAAGGAAATCGGATTTCGTGAGGAAGTCTCGTTATTTCGAAATGATCGAGGAAGAAAGTCACGTCCAGTGAGTTAGGACATAATATTTCGAGATTCGAAA
Organism: Gossypioides kirkii; assembly: GCA_005610355.1. Classification (NCBI taxonomy): domain Eukaryota; kingdom Viridiplantae; phylum Streptophyta; class Magnoliopsida; order Malvales; family Malvaceae; genus Gossypioides; species Gossypioides kirkii. The sequence goes on along the minus strand of CP032247.1, from coordinate 37,020,311 downwards.
ATAACGAGCATTCCTTCGTTGCCAATTTCAAACCTTGAAAAGGGTATTCGATTATTCTGGTTTGAAGAAAAAAAAATGCACCTAGTAAGTTAAAGCACAAGTTTTCAAAATCCGAAATAAATGAATATTGCCTCGATTTTAAAATATTCATATTTTTAGAGAAAATTAGAAAGCAATTTTAATTTAAAGATGAATGCGTAAATTAAGTACGAATGTGCAAATATTGGAAAAATTAAATAATACAAAGACAGAATAATTAAGCAGATAAATAAATACGTAAATATAAGCATAAAATTAATAAGATACGAAGTACGAAAAAACAAAATCAGAAAATAGGATAAATTAAAAAGGCGAAAAAATAATTAAATTTTATGTACAAAAATCGAAGAAAACGGAAATAAACGAGTTCGAAAATGAAGTTTCGGAGAATTCGAGGTCAAAATGTGATTTCGGGAAGGTTGAGGATCAAAATGTGATTTTGAGAAGTTTAGGGGTCAAAATGCAATTTTGGAAAGGTTTGGGTGTTAAAATGTGATTTTTGGGAAGTTTAGGGTTAAATGCAATTTTGGAAAAGTTTGGTGGCTAAAATGCAATTTTGGAAAAGTTTGAAGGTAATTTTAGAAAAGTTTGGGGTGAAAATGTAATTTTGGAAAAGTTTGGTGGTCATAATGTAATTTTGGTATAAAATAGGGGCTTTTACGTAATAAACCTAAAAATGGGACACGTGGCAACTTTCTGGGCTTTCAAAAGTAAAAGGATTAAATTGAAAATAATTTAAACTGTTGGGCAAATTTAAAATAAATAAAAAATGTGAAAAAGGACGAAATTGGAGAAATCAAAAATGCGGAAGGATCGAATGGATAAATAACCCATTAATTGAAAACACGCGGATCTTGGTTTGGAGCGGGTTAGGTCGGTCTTGTCCTGGCAAAACGGCGCCGTTTTGGCACTTAAACACCCTTCACTAAACAGCGTCGTTTTGGCACTTAAACACCCTTCACTAAACAGCGTCGTTTCACCAGAGTATTTAAACCTTAGGTTACTGAAAAAAAATCACTTTTTCCCTTTCATTAAAAAAAACAGATTTCTTAAACCCACTTTTCCTCTGTTCTCTCTCTTCTCCGATCATGGGTCAGTCCTAAGTTCGCCACAGCCTTCGCCATCCGCCATCGATCTCCGTCATTGGCCAACCGCAGTACACGACGACTAGGTATGTCAATCGACTTTCTTCTTTCTCTTTTTTTTTTAAAAAAAATGTTTTGTTATTTCCTTTTTATTCCTTAAAAAAACTTAGATCTGGTTTATCTTTGAAGGAAAGGCTTTGATTTTATTTTCCTTTTTGTTTTCAAATCTTTTTTTTTTTGTATTTTATTCTTATTCTTTTTATTTCGTTATAAAAACTTAGATCTACAAGAGATCTTTCGAGATCTACAAAAAGTAAGTTCCTTTTGATGATTTTTTTATAACGTCTTTTGAAATCTGCCGTTTTTAGTGTTTTATTCTTTTGTATATACTTTGTTCTTGATGAATATTCGAACAGTGGAGTCCCTCACGAACATGGATGAGTTCAGAGGGGCTCCAATTGCGGCCATCGACGGCGGCGCTTCGAATCCGGTACGACCCTTAATCTTCCTTTATTATTTATTACCTTTATTATTTATTTATTAAAAATATTTTTAGTTTTCAAAAAAACTAATAAATGAGTAATTAATAGGTATATTAATAAATAATAAATAAATACATTAATATAAAATGCCTCAAAATATAGTAAACAAACAATAAATATATTAATATATATTTATTATGTACCTTAAGAACAGATATACAATAAATATATTAATATATATTTATTATGTACCTTAAGAACAGATATTGAGATGCTGAGAATCTGATTTTTGAACTGTATTTTCTTTTGTATTGATTTCGAACGTTGATGTCTGTGTATTGATTTTAAAAATTCTAAAAAGGGGTCCATACAACAAATTTGAATTCGGCTTTTAAAGCCTATGTTACCATCATTTTTTTTTGTTTTTTTTCCAACTAAATACAAGTCTTTTCTTTCTTTGCAGATTCGGTAGTGGCAGTGATGGCAATCCTTGACGGTGGCAAAAGGTGGGTGGCCCTTGCTGACGTGGCGGCACCTGAATGGACGAGGCAGGGCGGCTTGGTAGCACAAGTTGCTGCCACTAAGGTTTTTTTTTTAGATTTTTAGGCTTAATTGGGTTTGGGTCTATTTCGAGTCATGTAATTTAGTTTGGGCTTTGTAATTGAACACTTTTAATTGGGTTTGGACCATTGGGTCTTCTTCTAATGTAACTTGATTTTTAAATTAAATTAAAATTTAATTTTAAAAAATATTTTTAATGAATTTTCTTTTCAAGCCCGGATAAAATTAGGTCTCTACAGTGTTTTCTTAATTTTCAAAACCTACCTACATTATAAATACTATAGTGCATAATCAAGTAAACAACTAGTATAAAGCAATTCCTTTACATTAATACAAAATAGTAGGCCAATCTCTCTTTTTTCAATTTTACAAATTAATTTTTTGTCAATTTTACTAACTTTTAATTATTGATTCTTTCTATTTTGCATGAATGGAAGTAACAGTTTTTTTATAAGACCCAAATTATAGAATTAATAAACGAGCTAATGGTTGTTACAATAATAGTATTTTTTTTAATTTTACAAACGATTTTAAATAATTAATATGTATCTTATTTTTTAAAATATTTATATTTTTAATATAGTATTATATCTTGCGAAGTCTAAACGTCACCAATAAACATTTAAATTGATCATTATATTTTCTTTTTTTAACAAATTCAAAATATGGAAATTAAATTTCAAAATTATTATTTTATTCATTTAAATATTAAATTAAAAAATATTAATTTAATTTAAATTTTTATATAGATTCATAATAGAAATAATTAATTTTAATTTTAATAAATATTTATATGAATATATAAAATGTTTTTAAAATAATACAATAGATAATAATATTAAAAACTATGACAAACTTGAATCCAATTAATTTATTTATTTTCGATACTATTTAATAATAACGAACCTATAAATATTTAAACTATTTAATTATTTTTATTATTGTTTTACTAATTTTAATTATTTTAAAATTTTACCTTACAATACAACTTTATATATAAATAGTTTTATACAACATGCAACACAAAAATCCATTAATATAAGTTATTAGTTTTTGAAAATTTTATTTATAAAATATTATTTTTAATTTCTTATATTATATTATTTATGTATTCTAAAAATATATGAAATAATTTAATTTACTTTTATTAATAAATATAATTAACTCATACATCATACAGATTAAAAACTAATATCCGGGGAAAATGGTGTTCATGGGTTAATAAATTATTGATAGAGCGTTGAAATTTTTTATTCGATTAGATTTTTTATAAAATTTATAATTAAATTTAAATTTAAATAAAAAATATTATTAAAATACAAGTCTAACTCGAGTAAAGATGTTCATGGGTTAAACAACTGCTCTGCCTGCTTTAGGTTGAGTTTCAACTTTGACATTTTAACATCCAATTAGATAAGTTAACTATTTTAATGTTTAAAAATAATAATAATAATATAAAAAAATAATATATATTAGATTACGAGCTCTAAGACCGATGAGAATTTAATTTATTGACATGTGGTATATTTAGGGGTGAGTATTATATATAATCGAGTTAAAAAATTTTGAGTTGATGAATTTTATTTTATCGTCTTAAATTGATTTGAAATTTTATCGAATTGAATCGAGTGAAATGAAATTTAAGTAGAGTCGAATGAAATTGTTCGAGTTAAATTAAAAAATTAAGCATATCAAATTAAAATCTTGTTATAGTATAACTAATTCCATGTTAGAACACATAAATTTGAAAACTTTTTCAAAGAAAAATAAAAAATAATATATTTTAGTATAATAAACTTAAATAATTAATTAACTTATCTAAGTTCCCACAATTATCATTTTAGAAAAAAAATTAAAATTTTAACTTTCTTTATTATTCTTTAGACTTTTTTAAAAAAATATAAATTTTGAACCCAACAAGTGACTCCAGTGGAAAAGAGGATGATATTCATCCTAAGAGATTCGAGTTTGAGCACCTATGCGTGCAAGGTGTGCGTGCGTTATCAAAGGGTTAAGAAAGTATGAACAATAATACCATGTAATCACACCAGTATATTAAAAAAATATAAATTTTTGAATTTTTTGAATTTTTGAATTTTTTTTTTGTAATTTTTGTTGAGGGTGACCAATTTGTTTATTTTCAAAATTGATAAGGGTCAAAGGGGGATTTACACCAATCTATTATTCAAATTATTCATATTATTTGAGTTATTTGAATTGTAAAATTCAAATCGACTCAAACTCAAAATCTGATTAAATCGAATAACTCAAACAACTTGATTCAATTAATTTAAAATTCAAAAAAATTTAATTTTATCAAATCAAATCGAATTCTAATCACGATTAAACATATCTATAATGTTGACATGTGAATTCAAGTTATCCAATAAATGCATGAGTTTGATTTCACTTATTAAACTCATTCTTTTAATATATATATATATATATAATAAATTGTCTCAATAATTTAATTTCAATAATTATCCAATATTTTATTGGATTTCACGTCACAAATTATCTTAATGAATTTGAATCAAAATATTAAAATCTAGATTTATTCACATATCAAAATCTAGATTTATTTACATGCATTGAAATTACATATACAAAAACAATTTGGTCAAAATACTGTATTTTTTAAAAACATAAATCTTCTCAACAATTACTTTATAAGATAAAATAAATAAATTTAAAATAATTTTAATTAGTTAATGAATTTGGCCATTCACTCAGACCTAAAGATCTGTTCGAAAAATAAGAAGATTTTGAACAACAAACGAGACCCGAAAAATGAGTTTAAGTAAGATTTAAGGTTTGTTTTCTATATGAGTCGAGCCTTGAGCAAAGTTTTTTAGTCTGAGTCTAGCCCGAATATATTATGTTATAAAAATAGTATATTAATTATATATACTTATTTTATATTTATATTAAATCATTGATCCAATAACAATTAAACTCATTACTCAAAACTTTAAAAAAAAACTTACCCAATATATTTTAATATAATAATATATTTATTTGTGTTTTTAATATAATAAAATATTTATTATATTTATGGTTGTGTTTTTAATATAAATATTTTTAATGGGTTTGAAAACTTTTATTTTAGCGTTTTTAGTGCATTTAATGTATTGTATTTTAAAATTTTTTAAATAAAACTAATCTAAAAAAATATATGAATTGATTGGGTCAGGTCCTAGTTTATCTTTTTTAAATTAAGTGAGGCTTGGACAAAAAAAATAAATTTATTTTTGAACAGAATTAAACCCGAATTTACAAAATTGATCTAAAATACCTTGCATGAGCATGACCCAACCTATAAGCACCTCTAGTACAATATTCCAACTTAGCATTGAATCTTATAGACTTGATATTAATATTGTTATTATATATATTATCCTTTATTATCCTTTTGGACTTACATTTTCTATCAGGTTTTTTTTTTAGATTTTAGTTTGTTTTTCGGCTTTTTTACGTAAATAGTATAATTTTTTTTATTGAAATAGGATAGGTTGGACATTATTTACAGAAATAGGCAGATTCAATAGTGTTTCATCGGTACAGTCTAAACAATCGACGATACCACCCTCACTTTCTACCAATCGTTTCAGTAATGATTAAAATATAAAAAAAAAACTTAATTTTTTTGTGCCGCCTAAGCAATCGACGACACTGATATGTAGACCTATTCATGGGCCGGGTCACCGGGTTCGGCCCGAAGGCTCGCCCAAAAAATGAAAGGTTTTGAGTAAAAATATAGGCCCGAAAAATGGGTATGGGAAAAAAATAAGGGCCATTTAAAAAATAGGCCGGGTATTGGAAAAGGTATTTTTGGCTCGAGCTCGGCCCAACCCGACCCAAATTCACAAAAGGACAAAAAATCTGCTCTTTTTTTAATGCTATTTTCTTGTTGTTTTCTTCCAATTTTGCTACAATTTCACTATTATGTTGTTACTATTTTGTTGTTATTGTTTGGATATTGTATAAAACTTATTTTATTGTTAATTTTATTTTTATTTTAGAGGCATTTGTTAATTTTGTTATTATTTTAAAGACATTTGTTTGTTAAGTTGTATCTATCTTAGTATTATTTAAATATATATTTTTTAAAATTTATTTTCAATTTGTTAATAAATATTTATTTTAATGTTTTTAGTATTTTTAATGCATTATATATATTTAAAAATCATATAAAAAATTTAATATGGGCGGGCGGGATCGGGCTCGGGTTTTAGTATTTTTATTCAGGTCGGGCTTGGGCAAAATTTTAGGCCCATTTTTCGGGTCGGGTTGGGCCTAGCAAATGGATCTAATTTTTTTGTTGAATCCGACTCGAACCCGATCCAATCCGGCCCATGAACACCTCTATTGATATGTACTGCCTAAAAAATATTCGTATTTTTAATGAATATCGAATTAAAAAAATATTTTTAATAGTGTCGTCGACGTGTCAAGCGACACAGTACAAATTTTAGATTAAAAATTTGAAAGTAGATAAATGAAAAAAAGGAAAAATAAAAAGCTGAAAAAGTAAAAATTAATCAGAAATCGTGACTGATTGATCAGCGTGGTGGCACCGACCTGATGGCTTTCTACCAACATGATCAGAAAATCACGATTTATGATTAATTTCGCCCTTTGCAACTTTTTTTTTAACTTTTCCATTTTTTTCATTTGTGGCTATTTAATTTAAAATTTATTTTTGTGTTCAAATTTTTAGTATAAAAGGGGTTTGGTCCCCAACCCCACATACAGTAAAAAAAAATCCCCCGCAACAAAAAAAAGTTAAGAAAAAAATTGAGTGTTTGTTTGGAGGTTTGAGAAAGACAAATTAAAGATGATTAAGGTATGTTAATTATTTTTATGTAATATTAAATTTGCAAAAAGAAGTATTATTCATATTTTAGATTAGATTTGTGTTAAATGTTTATTGATATATTCTTAGATTATTATAAAAGTATGTTAACTTTGAATATTATATTTTTGTTTGAATGATTATAATTGTGTTAAAAGTAATATTAAGATTAGTTTGACTAGTGTATTTTTTTTATATTGTAATAATAATTTGTATATTTTAATATTAAGATATAATTTATGGTTAAAAGAAATTGTATAAAAAAGTTAATTACGAAAATGGGTTAGGAAAAAAATAAATTTTGTTATTTGTATATTGTTTATTTGTTCAGTCAATGATTAAATTTTTTATTGTTTGTGCAGATATCAAAATGGATTCTTTGATTAGAGCAAACGATCACACAACAAGGATGATTGATGTGTTGATAAAAAAATGTATTATTTTTTATTCACGAGCATATATGTGAAGTTGCACATAAATTTTTATTTAATTGGAAGATTTTAGCTAATGTGGTAATTAAATGTGGTTAGGGTGAGTACCGCGTGTAAAGGGCGTGTGTCCATGGTTCAAGCTACCAGTCAGATGAATGGATTATGCCCTACATAGATGCCTCCGGATTTGGATCAACGACATTGATTCGGATGCTTGAGTTGAGGGTCGACTTAATATCCGCATTGGTTGAGCGATGGCGACTAGAGACACACACATTTCATTTGTCGTGTGGGGAATGCATCATCACACTAGAAGATGTCGCACTACAACTAGGGCTCCCCATTGATGGTGATGCGGACCGGTTCAAGCAAAGTGTTCAAACTTGTGGTGCTTAGCTATGACTTGCTTGGACGCTCGTCCGATGATGGTGAAGCTACATTTACAAGTTTGGAATTTTATTGGTTGAAGGTTAATTTCGAGACCGTATCCAGTAATGCGACTAAGTGAGAGAAGATGTGCGCTGCTTGGGCATATATATTGCAGCTTATAAGGAGTACTTAAGCCGGATGCCAATAATAATAAAGTTCACTTGATGTACTTGCTTCTATTATCTGATTTGCAAACTGCCTGTTTGTACAGTTGGGTATCAACAGTATTAGCAACCTTGTATCGTGAGCTTAGTCGGGTGACAAAGCGCAATACATAAGATATAGGCAGGTGCCTGATACTGCTATAGTCCTGGGCGCTATACAGGATGCCATTTCTAGCATTAGTGGGTAACCAAACACGTGTTCCCACTTGTAAATAGGTAAAAAATTGAAACTTGAATTAATATTTTTTATGAAAATATGTTCTTATAAGTTTGTTTGTTTTAGATGGTATACTTGTCCGAGTATCAGGAAGTTGAAAACCCTCATTTTCTACCAACAAATGATCTAGGCACACGTTGGGGAGGGGATAATTTATTTTCATAAAATAAAATTATATTAATTTCATGTAATTACTTTATTTATTTATGTTATTTTAAGTATTTTAATCATGTTATCGTAACCATGTTATTAATTGTGCAATTCGTGTGGATGTCATATAGCATGCTAGAAGTTGCATCTGTCATTCCTTCCTCGACTATTGTCCACTCACTCGTGTGGTGCATTAACAAACCCGTGTTGAATTTTTCAACAATTGAGTGCTACAATGAGGATTGAGTTCTTTGTCAATTCAAATGAAAACAAGATACCACAGAATTAACAAGAGGGGAAAAGATGTAAAGAATTATGTATTAGAGCATCAAGAATATATTGCATTGTGGAACGCCCGATTGGAGAGGTCTCGGTTGGAATCATGCTTTTTTAATTTCATGCCCTTAGTCAACTACCAAAGGTGGTACATGGAGAATGGGATATCGTATTTATTTCGTGGCCAATTAATGGTAGTCCCTTCATACATGCACCAACAAAGTTGACGAGGTCATCCCTTCCTGCTCTCCCACTCGAGCCCAAGTCCGAACCTAAAAGGTCATATGCACAATCAACCAGTAGTTCCTATCATCTCGAGTTGGGGGTAAATAGTTTTGCCTCGAAGTACTCGGGTTACGCACTTCACCCGAAGATGGGCGATTATAGTTTCAATCATCAGCAACCAAGGTCATCAATGATGTTTAACATCTTTAGCCCATTGCCGCCTCGGTACTCCACCCCTCTTGAGCAAACCTATGCAACACATGATTTTTGAGTTTGCACAATACATGCCAACGTTCATCTATGGGTGATAGGAATGTAGGTTCAAGTGAGCAGAACCTTGACCATCGAGAGCACCCAAAACTCGAACGAAGGCCACCACGATGGTACACCCCACGGACAACTCTATCAAACCATCAATTTTGAACATTGTAATTCAAATGTTTCCAATTTTTGTAATTTATAGTTTAAACTTTTTTAATTTATTTCAATATAAAATTGGACTCATTTTAATGAAGTGTTTTCTTTTTAAATATATGTATATATATAATCAAGTTCATGCAAATATTGAAATACTTAAGCCCCATTTGTTTGCCAATAGTTAATTTTCTGGAAAATATTTTCCTTCTTTTAGCATGTTTGTTTGACCAAAAATGAATTCCTAAACATGGGAAAATGTCCCCCGTTTTATGTAAAATGTCTTACGATTTTATTTCTGTAAGACATTTTCCTTTCCTTCACCCTCATCACAGATCAGTTCTCCTTTCCTCTTTGTCTATCAACCTCAATCAGACTCCTCCTCATCTTAGGTGTGCTTTCCTCCTCCTTAACCAGGTTTTATTCTCCTTTTCTCTCTTTCTCTCTATTGTTTTGAATGATCCAGATCTGTTTTTGGGTGTGCCTCTCCTCCTTTTTATCTCTATTGTTCTATTTTTCTTGGGTGAAATTTTCTCATTGAATTTGTACTTAAACATATTATCTTTGGATTTAAGAATTTAAGGGGACTCATTGGCTGCATCTACAAAAGCACACCATCTATTTTAGGATTCTTGGAAACTTGGTAAAATGAAATCAAAACACAAAGAGCATAGAATTTTGTGAGCGGTTTTAGAAGATGTCTTAAAAAATCTAGAAAGAAAAACATATATAAACAGGTTCTATTCGTCGGTGTGCCTCTCCTCCTTTTTTCTCTCTATTGTTCTGTTCTCCGTTTTTCGCTGATTAGGATTCCGTTATCTTGAAAACTTGGTAAAATGAAATCAAAACACAAGGGAGTTATCTTGTTTTTAGTGCCCTTTTTTTAAGTTACTACTTCTTGGTGAGTCTTGAAGATCGTTTTGTTTGTTTGCTTGGATCACATTTTTCTTCCGTTATTACAGGTTGCAGTATCGCAGCTTTTGGGATGGATAGGGTCTCCCATTTTCTTTATATTGTATGATTATAAAAAAAGAAAAAAAGAGATGTGAATGGTTAGGGAGGGTAAAATCTCCGTATCGAATGTTGAGTAAAGTGGAATCAAATTGGTTTTTACTCTGACTATGCAGGAGTCATAATGAACGATATGTCCAGTGTCTGGTGGTGATCTTTGTTTGTTTTGGTGATGTTGAGAGCTGGAGCAATTCGCAACTTGGTTAGTAGAATTTTTAATATGTAACATGTGACTATTTTTGAACATTGGTTGTTGTTTGCTTGTGCTTGGATGGTTTGCTGCAATAGGCGACATTTCTGTCATTGGAAGGGCTTGGTTACTGATAATAACAATGCTCACTAGCTTTTGTTTTTAAAAAATAGATGAATTATTTCATGTTTAGTTCTCTTCTACTTATATTTTAATCCATTTTGTTTGTCAAAAATAGATCTTTTGTCTTTAAAAAAAATATAATTTATCATTTTTTAAAACATATTTTTCCTGCTTTGGATGATGGCCTCTATTTTCTCATCTTAGAATCTCATTTAGCACTGATGAATCACACTATGTTGAAACTTGTAATAATATGTATACCATTGAACTAGTTTGATCATTGTTTATGATGCATGAAAGCTGTGCAAATGCTAAACACCTTACTTGAATTAGATTAACAATTTATAATACTATGTCAATCCAATAGGAGTTATTGCAAATGCTAGTTAAATCAAGTTTAGATATAGGATTATATATATGTGTATATATAGTTATTTCTTGGAAGTATAAATCTTTTCAATTTCTCACAGTATATCATGTTTCATTGATCGAATTTTTTATACTTTAAAATGGATTGCAAATTAATGTTTGTAATATAAAGTAATGCTAGTAGTCTTGCATTGCGATAGATGATGATCTCTGTTGCTTAGGGTACTTGGAATTTTTTATACTTTAAAAGGAATTTTTTTGCCAGTTACAGAATAGCTAATTAACTTCGTCAGTGTTTGAAAATAGTAAAACATGTAACATAAATTGACTTCAAAGTTCAAACATTAACCTTAAAACCAAAAGCAATATATATGAATGAAACATTAACCCTTTCTATTTACCTTCTATTTGTTTGTTTGTTTTTCCTTTGATCCTATGGCAAACTCGCAATTTTTTTGTAGTGATCAAATATTTGTGTGGCATTATTTTGTGTAGATGGATCGTAATCAAGATCAAAATGCAATTGTTGGGGTCGTGGCTTCAATTTTAGCTTTGAAGGCTTTTTAGATTAAAAATTTAAAAACTAGGAAGGAAATCGCGTCTCACCCTCGTGTGAATCGAGATTATGAAAGAGAAAATTATATTAATAGTATTTTGTATAATGGTGACCAACATTGTATTGATGTGATAAGGATGAATTGATTGTCTTTTTTAATTTGTGTGATATTCTTAGTAGGAACAATTTGTTACAATCACCAAAATCGGTGAATATTAGGGAGCAAGTAGTTATATTTTTATATATAATTGGTCATAATATAAGGTTTCGAGTGATTGGATCTAGATATTATAGATCAATTGAGGCAATTCACCATTATTTTAGGACTGTATTGAGAGCTATTTTGATATTGTATAAACTAGTTATTAAATTACCTGATGAGTCAACTCCTCGTGAAATCAAAAACAATCCAAGGTTTTATCCTTATTTTAAATATTGTATTGGAGCACTAGATAGAACTCATGTTTGTGCATTCATTCCACTTAGCATTCAAGGAAGATTTTGTAGTCGTAAAGGGCGACAACACAAAATATATTGGTTGTCGTTACATTTGATTTGAAATTTTTCCTATGTTCTAGCTGGTTGGGAAGGTAGTGCACATGATTCTCGTATTTTAAGTGATGCACTTTCACGTCCAGGAGGATTAAGAATTTCGGAAGGTAAGAACTAACATTAAATACAAAATAGTTCAAGTAAGCTCATAATTTATTAGTAATAATTATGTTTTATAAAATTGTAGGTAAATATTATCTTGTTGATATTGGATATGGTATTCGAAATGGATATATTACCCCATATCGTGGTGTCCGATATCATTTAAAAGAGTTTAGTGATCAGAGGCCAGAAAATGCAAAGGAACTCTTTAATCTTCATGATTCATCATTGCGAATCGCTATTGAACATGTTTTGGGATTTTGAAGAAATAGTTTCCTGTGGTAGATGCTGAACCATTTTGGATTTTTCAAACTCAAGTAGATATAGTTTTGGCTTGTTGTATCATTCATAATCATATAATGGGAGTTGATCCTAGTGATTTACTTAATCAAGGATTATATGAGGAGCTTAAGCCTGATTTGATAATACCAACTCTTACGGAGTGACAAGAAAGAGAAGAAGCAAGAGAATGGTCTGTTAAGAGAGATGAAATTGCACAAACTATGTAGATTGATTATCTGGCTTGAAATATTAGATAGTTTAGGGCTTAGGGTTATTGTTTCTATGTTTTGTATGTTTTAGTATTAAATTTTATTATTTTTTAATGTTGTTTGGATATTGATATTGAAATTAGTTTGTTGGATTTTGAAATTATTATGTTTTAAAGTTGTTGGATATTTAATTTATTATGTTTTAAGCTTGTTGGATATTGAAATGATTGACAATGACAATTATTAATGTAGAATGGGTAAGGGTAACAAAGAAAGGACAACCTAACAATTCAGGCAGACAAAACTAATGGAACATGTATTTCTCAAAATTCTAGCAGAGGAGGCCCAGAAAGGAAATAAGCCTCCTAACACTTTCAAACTAGTTTCTATTAATCGAGTTGCTGTAGCCATTTCTGAAAATCCCAAGTTCAATGTGATTCTAAGCATGTGGAAAATCATTTGAGGACTGTACAAAATCAACGGCAAATTATATACACAATTTGGGCCGAAAGTGGTTTTGGATGGGATGATAACATGAAAATGATCACATGTAATAGATCGACATATGATGCGACAGTGATGGTAATATATTTATATATATGTTAAATATATTTCAACATTATATTCTTTACTTGTTATTCTAATTATGTATAATATCCAACAGGCACACAAGAAGTATGAACCATTTTTGAACAAAGCATTGATGATTATGATGAAATGGCTTTGATTGTTGGCAAAGATATGGCAACAGGGAGTCTTGCTAGAACATTTGCTGACATAGACTTGGATGATGGTAACCAAAATTCAGTGCCTGTAGACTGCGACAATAAGGAGGTTGAGGTAAGAACAAATGTATCTTCATCTGGCACATCTAAACATAAAAGAAAAAATGTTCAAGAAAGTGACATTGATGAACAAATTAAATTTGTGGGTGAACAACTTGGCAAGATTGCAAATGCATTGGAACAATTTACTACGGATAAGATAGCACATCTTTACAAAGAAGTGATATCGATGCAGGTGAAAGGATTTGAATCTGAGGCCAAAGCTTCTTAGTCAACAGTACGAAGCATAGAAAAATTTAGCTTCAAAGATTTTCTCAAGGTTAAAGATATATATGCTTTAATGTGGTGAAAAATAATTATATGGTGTATTACTAGTTATGCACTTGGACAATATTGTAGTTATCATGTGGCGTACTACTATTTTGTAATATTAGTTATGCATTTGGACAATATAGTAGTTATCATGTGGTGTAATACTAGTCATGCACTTGGAAAATATTGTATTTATCATGTGATGTACTACTAATTTGTAATATTAATTGTGGTTTGAAAGTTAATTTATTATTATTCAATCTTTGTTTTTATTTTTTTATAACACAATTAGGAATCAGCTATTCGATTTGGTTGTTTTAAATTTATGATTATTAATATATATAATTTGATGTATTTATTTATAAATAAATTGTTGCAATATATGTAAAAACAATGTAAAATATAAATTTAATAGATATAAAATAAACTCAATTAAACAATGAAAAAATAATAAATTCTTAAATGTATGCTTGTTTCACTTAAAATAGTTTTTCTAAAATATTTTCAGGAAATCTGCAAAATAACAGAAAATATTTTACACAGATTCAACCAAACACCAAAAAATATTAACTTTTTTAGAAAAGTAATTCATTTTCCAGAAATTATTTTTCGGAAACAATTTTCAGTTAAACAAATAGAGCTTTAATATGAAATCCATTTCATTCATTTCTTATACAAGAATATAAATTCAATTTCAAGGAATACATATTAATTCATGCAAATATGTTAGTAGTTAATAAGAAAATCATTTCATTAATTTCTTATACAAGAATAAAAATTCAAGTTCAAGGAATACATATTAGTTCATGCAAATATGTTAGTAGTTAATAAGAAAATCATTTCATTCATATTGATAAGAAAATCATTGCATTCATTTTTCAAACATGTAGGAAATTTTGGTATATTGATAAACGTTTAAAATACATTTGAACATGGGATACATCTCCAAAGTTTGGGACCAACTCGAAAGTCGACGGAGGCACGTCCCATGTCGACACATCTCATAGTGTTGGGAACTCATTTCCCTAAATACGAAAGTGAGTTCCAGTGTGTACACCTTTTCGATATATAAGTCAACATAGATCAAGGCATCAACACATGTTGCAATGACATGCGTAAACAGGTACCAAAGTGTTTGGAACTTTCGACAGTAGCAATGCCTATTTTGGAGATAAACTTACCTCGAAGATATACTCATCTGGAAAATTCTCATTGATAGGAACAAGTGGATGAGTTACCAGATGATCAGCTACTTGATTCTAAACACCTTTTTTGTCTTGGATCTCAAGGTCAAATTCTTGGAGTAAGAGTATCCAACGAATTAGCCTCGATTTAGCATCTTTCTTTGTGAGTAAGTATTTAATGGTTGCATGATCAGTAAACACGATAACTTTGGTACCTAAAAGATATGAACGAAACTTGTCAAAAGAAAAACCTATAAGAAAAATTTCTTTTTTAGTTACCGTATAATTGAGTTGGGCTCTTGTCAAAGTTCTGCTTGCATAGTAAATAGGGTGAAACACTTTGTTTTTTCTTTGACCCATCACAACTCCAACAGCAAAATCGCTTGTATCACACATCAACTCAAAAGGTGAGTTCCAATCAGGTGTAATGATTATTGGGGTTGAGATCAACCTTCTTTTTAATTCCTCAAATGCTTCCAAGCATGCTTTATTAAAGTAAAAAATTATATCTTTCTATAACAACAAACACAAAGGCTTAGAAATTTTTGAAAGAATCCTCGATAAACCTTCGGTAAAAACCGGCATTGCCTAAGAAACTTCTAACTACTTCTAACTGAGGGCGTTAATCTTTCAATCATGTCCACCTTTTCTTTGTCAACTTCAATTCTTCTCTTAGAAATTTTATGCCTAAGACAATCCCTTCCTTAACCATGAAATGATATTTTTCCTAGTTAAGGACAAGATTCGTCTCTTCGTATCTCTTAATTACCTTTGCCAAATTACTCAATCAAACATTGTAAGTATTACCAAACACAGAAAAATCATCCATGAAAACCTCAACTAAATTTCAACAATATAAGTAAATATTGCCATCATGTATCGTTGAAATGATGCAAGTGCACTGCATAAACCAAAAGGCATTCACCTAAAAACAAATGTACCGTAAGGACAAATAAAAGTTGTTTTATGTTGGTCTTTCGGGGCTACAACTATTTGGTTATATCTCGACTAGCCATCTAAAAAACAATAAAATTTGTTACTTGCCAGTCGATCTAACATTTGGTCCATAAAAGGCAACAACAATGGTCCTTCCGAGTGGCTTTATTTAGCTTTCTGTAGTCAATATAGATTCTCCATCCTATAATAGTTCTCATCAGAATCAACTTGTTACGTTCATTCTCAAGAATTGTGATTCCACCTTTTTTGGGTACACATTGCATCGCACTTATCCATGAACTATCTAAGATAGGGTAAATAATTCTCGCATCTAACCACTTGATCACTTCCTTTTCACACTACTTCTTTCATGATAGGATTAAGCCTCCTTTGCCCATCAATTCGAGCTCACTCACCCTCCTCAAAGATAATCTTAACTTATACCTCGAATATCAGCTATGGTTCAACCTATTTCTTTTTTAAATTTATTTAAAACAACAATTAGTTGCTCCTCTTGATCTTTTGTTACTTCTACTGAAATAATCATAGGAAAAGTAGAACAGTCACCTAAATAAATGTATTTTAAATGGGAAGGAAGTACCTTGAGTTCAAGTTCAGGCAGTTCCTCGATTGACAAATTTGGTTGCACATATTCACGAGTTTCTAACTCCAGCGATTCAAACCATTGTGATTGAATATAGTTCCTCGGATTGGCTTCCATCAAAGTCATGTTTTTTTCACTTTCTTTATCTTCCAAAGGTTCAAACTCTAAGGCATTCTCCAATGGATCTTCCACAAAATTGCTTTCCGTAGAAACCAAAGTTTCTATCTCTTCCATAACTGAACACTCTTCTATCGGATCGGGAAATTTCATAGCCTTAAGAATGTTAAATGTTACCTGACCGTCTTGAACTCGCATGGTGAGTTCACTTTTCTGCACATCAATGAAAGTTCTTCCCGTGGTTAGGAAAGGACTTCCAAGGATGACAGACACTTTATTATCTTCTTCAAAATCTAAGACAAGGAAATCAGCAGGAAAAATAAATTTATCGACTCTTACCAAAACATCCTCGATCTTTCCTTCGGGATATGCTAAAGATTGATCTACTAGTTGAAGTGTCACAATCGTGGGTCTAACTTTGCCTATTCCCAACAGCTTGAAAATTGACTTGGGCATCGAGTTGATGCTGGCTCCTAAGTCGCACAAAGCTTTACCACAATAAGATTCACCGATATTACAGGGTATAGTAAAGCTTCTAAGGTCCTTCAATTTTGGAGGTAGCTTTTTCTGCAGGAACGCAGTGCACTCCTTCGTCAAGCAATAGCTTCGTAATCACTAAGGTTTTTCTTCTTGAACAGTATATCCTTCATAAATTTCACATAGTTCAACATTTTCTCTAAAGCCACCACCAACGGGATATTGATGTGTAACTGCTTCAGAACATCCAAGAACTTCTTCAATTGCACCTCATGTTTCTACTTGTGTTGCTGTTATCTTTACAAGTATAGAACTTTCGGTTGGATAGGACAACTCTTCTCAAGAGGTAAATATGCATTTAAAGAAGATGTAAGCCTATTAGAATTCACTAGTTCAAGGTTTACCTCGTCAAACTTTGCATATTCTAACTCTTTTTATGTAGGTACTTCAACGGCTGGTTGATTTTCCTCCTTCTTAATAGGTTCATCCCCAACATCAATCACTCGGGGCTCCAAATTCTTATCACTTCGCAATGCCACTACCTTCCAATGTTCCTTACCCAAACTTCTTGGATTTTTTGTGTCATACGGTCAGGTTCCTTACAGTCTATTACGAAGCTCCATAGCTAACTAACCCATTTGGTTCTCCAAATTTTTTAGCGTTGTTGCTTGGTTTTGGATAAAGCGTCATTCTTTACAAAGTACACTTTCAACAAATTCTCCAAACTATTTGATGACTCAGCTTGGGCTGGTTTTGGAGCTTGTTGATTAAACCCTTAGGATTGGTTGGTTCTATGTTGCATGTAGTTGTTGTTCAGTCCATTTCCTTTGTTGCTCCAAGAGAAGTTAGGATGGTTATGCCATGAAGGATTGTAGAAGCTAGACTAAGGTCTTTGTCCACTTCTATTTTGATGTTGATTCCCTACGCAATAAACTAACTCAAGATTTGATGGATAGTTCTCGAAAGAATGGCCCTCCCCACAATACACGCAGGAAACAACTTCAAACTGACTTGGTGATTGAGCTGCAAAATTATTAACACCATTAGCGATAAGTTGTTTTAACATAGAGGAAATAGGCGATACCAGAGCTGAGAGTGAAGTGAGGGCGTCAACTTCATGAACTCCATCTACACGTCTTCCTGAAGTTCCTCGATTTGTTGGCCATTGATAGTTGTTGCTAGCGATCCTCTTGATGATCTCATAAGCCTCATTATAAAACTTAGACAAAAATATCACCATTTGTAGAAGCATCTACCATCAATCTTGTATGTGTGTTGAGACCATTGTAGAACGCCTCCAACTAGATACAGTGAGGAATCCCATGGTGAGGACACTTACGAAGTAACTTTTTGAATCGCTTCCAAGCCTTGTACAAGGACTCATCATCTAATTACCGGAATGCTGTGATCTCATTTCTCAACTTAGCATTCTTGGTAGGCAGGAAATACTTAACCAAAAACCTTTATGCTAATTATTGCCAAGTAGATATTGAACTTGGTGGCAACGAATTAAGCCATGCTCGTGCTCGATCTCACAATGAGTATGGAAACAACTTCAACCTCAGTGTGTCTTCAGTCATATCGGCTATCATGAATGAATCACTCACCTCCATAAACAATTGAAGGTGAAGATGTGGATCTTCTGTGGGGAAACCACTGAACTGGCCCACCGTTTGTTGCATTTGAAACATCATTGGTTTCAACTCAATAGGTGCCTCAATATCTGGGCTTCTAATTCCCGAATTTAACTCACTGAAAAGTGGCACAGCATACTATCTGATGCAACAATCCCTATCATCAGCAATGAGGATGGTATTTTGCACATAATTAGCTCCATTACCTTGGCCGTTATTCTGATTTTCAAGGTCCATCTCGGCTTTTCTTTGAGCTAATCATTCATGTCTTCTCTGTCTGAATGTTTGCTCAATTTCAGGGTCGACAGGGAGTAAATCGATAATTTGATCTATGCTCATAAACACATGAAAGAGAATCACAAGAATAAAAAGAATAAATTAGTAGGGTTAGAAATAAAATAAAAACCAAATTGCAAATAAATAAATTCACAAAAAGTGATTAAGGCAATAGTCTCCGGCAACAACACCAAAAACTTGTAACGCGTAGGTTTATGCAAGTGTACAAAGTCGTTATCAAGTAAGTATCGAGTTATCATCTCCACATGGACCATATATGTTAATCAATTAATTGTAAAATTAAATTAAACAACTTGGTTGTAAAAACACAATATATTTGAAGGGTTAATGATTAAAATTAAATGCAAATAATTTAAATGTAGTTGATCTCTAAAGCAAATTAATCTAAGTATGCAACTTATCTATATGAATGATTTGATTTTAGCACCGATTAAACACAATTCACAACAATTATAACATAAATAAACTAGGACAATTACTTTAATTAAATTAATTACTTAATAACATGCTTAGTAACATTCGGAAAATATTCCATGGCAACTTGATCTTTCTTGAGTTTGGAAACCAAGTTAGGTCCTTTTGAAATCTTTTACTTAGCAAATATGCATTTTATTAATCATTATTCACTAAGGGTTTCTTAGAATTCATGTGAGGTAACAAGGATGTGTTAGGTTTGAAATAGTTTAATCACACAAATCTAAAAACTATGCAGATAACAGAGCTTGGTTAAAGTTGTTATGAATCTGTAATTTAATCGGGTTAGGATCTAAATTGAGCATGCACATTTCAATTATGTGTCTACTAACCGTCGTCTAGTTAGGATCACTCAACTAATTCTATAGCATTCAATCACGTATGAATAAAATACAGACTTGATATTAATTGAAAACATGATAGATTGAGGCACAAACATCATAAGCATGAATCAAATGAATATTATTTAATTAAAACAATTATCCTAGCTTAAATAAAATTAAGCTGTCATTTCTTATGACAAAATCAAAGAACACATACCAAACATTATAACTCAAATTTATGAAAAGAAAGAATAAACCCTATCGAAGTGACTGTCACCCAAATCTCCAATTGAAGATGACTCCTTTGCTGATGGCTCTCCAAGGTGGCCGACCAAGGGATCTTTAAGGGGCTTAACTAGCTAAAATCTCAATGAAAGAGATAAATGCTAGGCATGGGAAAGGAAAAGAAAATGAAAGGATGAGAGAGTTGAGAGAAAATGAAGAATGTTGGAATGTGAGGGATGATTTGAAATGTGGTGGAATGACTCTTATTTATAAGTGAGGAATGAGGTCTCATTTGCTAAAAGAGAAAGTTTGAATCCCCCATTTCCCTCTAATGCTTGGTCGGCCATGCTTTGAGGATATTGGGTTGATTTGTTGCTTCATTTTGAAGCAATTAACATGCCATATCAATCAGGGACCATGACTCTGTCAATAGCATCTTCTTAGGATAATTTATGATTTCTTTTCAACTACAGGGACTCCTTGCAATTAAACCAAAATTGATTTATTGGGTAGTCATGGTGCTGTAGAAATTGGGCTTCATTCTTTTTGGATAGGATGGTTTTAATGATCTAGCAAAATAATTAAACTTGTCAAAGGCAATTTAATTTATATTGTGTAAAATTAATTAAATTAATCCAATTAAATAACATTTTAATTAACCCAATTACTAATGAAATAATTCATGTTTAATTATTAAATATAATTTTATGTCTTAATAATTAATTAATTAATTTATGCATGGCCCACTTTATACATTAAAATACATCGTATTAAATTAAACTATAAAATAAGTCATTTTGTGCATAAAAACAATATAATAAAGCATAAAATCATACTCTAATAATTTTCATGTCCTAAATTAATATTTTAGCATATTTCATTAATTTATTAAATAATTACTCGATTTTAAGTCAAAAGGTGATGAAATTACATAGCCTATATATTTTTGAGTTTACATATGTCCAACCAATAGCATTGAAATAATTAAAAATATCATCACGTACATTAAGTATGTTGAGCATAAAAAAAGAAATGCTCTTACAAACTGAGATAGGATGATGTTGAATTTCGTTGTATCTCATGTGGTGGTTCAGGATGTAAAATTTAGAAATTCTCGAAGTTTCACCTCCGATCGTAGCATGTATGTACGCACTCGCTGGTTGCACCTATAATTTCTAGGTGATTGGAACTCTTCTTTGGCTGGACTATTTGGTGGACTCAACATATTAGCAGCCTTAGTTACTACTATCTAGAGTTAATTCTAGCTCTTCACTCGGTTGGTGTGATGCTTGTTGTCGGGATCGTGCGATGTCTACCCTCGTTCGATACATAGGAGGTTACTTGTGTTTATTTGAAGTTTCTACACCATTGTAATCGGAGGTGTTGGTTCCTTTTGAATTTCCTGTTTGATATGTTACCAACGGAAGAATCAGTTAGAGATTCGGGACATTGTACCTTACTCCATTGGAAGCGTCTGAACTAATTTGTGGATTTTGTACCTTATCCTGTGTTGAGCTCCCCAACAACGATTCCAAAACTTGATGGGCATCAAAACCACCAAATATAAATTCCTACACTCTAATTGAATTAAACAATAGTATGAAGAAGTAAGGTCGATCTCACACGAACTGGGACTCCTAATTTTCATGTTTACGTGAGAAGATTCCTATATTTAGGCAATTATCATGCCTAAAGGGATTTTTGTTGATAACAAAAAAACAAATATAAAATTATATGAAATAATAATAAAATGATAGTTGCAAAATAAAATTATGTAATTAAAAACAAATTTGCAAATCAAATATGTGAATGATTAGCCTTAACCTTGGTACACTCTGAACTTAAATTGATCCATGAAAGTGGATTTTCTTTTTCAAACGATAAGCTACTTATAGCGATCAAGGATGCCTCAATCGCCAACTCTTCCCTGTGTAGTTGGTTCCAGTATGACCTGCAAACCAACCATTACTGATTATCTAACCACGTAACACGCATCCGCAATTTAAGATCTCGGTAACTTTTTGATCTAGAAAAACCTAACTTGAATTAACAGCCTCAATCGCATGGGTCGTCTAAATCTGAGTATGATATCCCTTGATAGACCCAACTTGATTTTTCTAATTGGACACGCCAATTTGTTTGCGGGAACTCGAATACGACCGACTTGTTTTCCCAACTATACGCTAAAACATTTCTCTCCCAACGTGTACTTTGAGTTGAAATTTGATTAATTTTAAGGGGCGAATGTGATTATCCCATATATCGGAGAGATTATGAATATCGTGTTGTAAGGTTTTAGTACTAGTATATATCTCATGATTTTTTATCGACACTACAACTGACCTAAGGCTAAATAGGGATTGGTTGAGCATGAGATTAATCATGTTTTGTTGGATTAAGAGAATGAATCTAAATGTAATGGTAATAGGTGAAAAGGAGAAAGGACTTAAAGAGTAATTGCATCAAAAATAAGGAAATGAAATGACATAATGCTTTTTGCCAAGCTACAGACGCGTGAAAGAGAAAAATAAAAATTGCTTTCAATTCAATTTCAAGTATGACTTTCTAATCCACCATTACAAGGTATTTATACACTTTTTATAGGTTAAATTTAGTATGATTTCTACTAAGATTATGCCTCACAACCAACTAAAATCAAACTTTTTTTCTATTTATAGAATTTTACAAATTCAAAATCTGGTTTTTAATCTGCCACTAATTCTATAACTTTTCAATTTGGCCCATTTGATTGCTTTTCGTTCCAATTTAGCCTAATTTGCTTTTTTATTTAAACTTCGGCATTCCAATTGTATCCTGACAAAATTTAAACTAGAAATCACAAGCTTAGTCACATTTTATTAAAAATTTGAAAAAAAATAAGTACATTAAACACACAAAATTAGCTTGCTATCAAATCACCCCTACTTAGTCGATGCTTGTCCTCAAGCATCTTGTGTATTCCCATACTAGAAATCATTCGAATTTTTTTTTGAAATCAAGTCTCCTTCCACAACTAAGCATAACACAAACAATTTAAGTGAAGCTAGGTTTTAACCAACAAGCATTTTATAAAATTCTAACATTATGCAAAAAATCCACTACTTCACTAAATTAAAACTTAATCTAATTTGCAAGGCAATCATACCAAATCAAAATTTTCCCCAAGTTTAGGATGTAGGTGAATCTTTTTACGCAAAATAAGATGATAACTCAATCACCTCTCTCCGGTTACTTAATTTGATATGTCTCCAAACAATTTAATTTTCCTTACTCTTGGCAGTTCAGTTAGCAGAGTGTTGTAAGCTTCAGTTCGTCACTCGAATTTTTTGATGCAAAATGAAATAACAACCTTAGTATCTCATCACGGTTACTTAATTTGATCAATTTTTCAAAATCTTCGCACAAAACTAAGCCATTAGCGAACTATTATATTTTATTATTTCAATTCATTTAGAGAGAAAATTAAATTACTCAAATAAGTTTCGAGTAATTTTATTAAGCAAGTTTAAAGAGCTAACAATTTCCATGAAATGTTGATTTAGTGATAATATTTTCAATTCTACAAAACACTTATCGATCAAATTTAAGCAATAAGCAGTTATTTATTAATTACCCAATTATTTGAATTAACTAAGCATAGGAATTAAACAAATTAGGAATAGTTTCAGTATAACACATGCAAAGAAGAAAAAGTAATAGCATGGTATGTCCTATGAATTCCACCTACTTAGCCATATTGCCCTCAATGTGTAATTTTAAAACAATAACAAATAGAGGGTCAAGTGTACTCCCCATATTAATTTGGGCGAGGATGATGGATGTGGCCGTTTTGCAATATTGCAAGTATATTTGATATTTGAGTCTCCATTGTGTCTTGGTGAGCCTTAATACGGTTTAGTCGTTCCTCCACAATAGAGGGGGCTTGCTCCTCATGCTCCCTAAGAGCTAGATTGTGTCGTCGATGAAAAACTCTATTGTTGCGAGTAGTTTCTATACTAAGGGGAACAAAATAAAATGCAGTATGGGCATATGTAGGAGATGAAAAACCAATGACGGATGAAAAAATGTTTGTTGCTAAATGTGTGATGTATGGGACGAATATTAATGGTCGGTGAGCTCGTATAATGGTAAGGAAACTTCGTGCAAACCAATATCCTAAATTGACCCTATAACCAGAGTGCATATACCATAAAGAAAATAATTTTGTCTTAGTTAGGACAGACGAAGAATCATTGTGGCCTGAATAATTAGAAGAAAGAAATCTATGAATGTATCTTAGGGTCGTTAATGCACTAGCAAGGCTTTAGAGGTCTTAGAATTGTAAGTGTGGGATATAAAGTCAGTCAAAGTCAAGTATGCAGCATCGGCATTGAAATTGCTAGGTATGTTAAGTAAAACAACATGATATGAATCAGATTGAACATCGTCAGGGTTAATGAAATCCATGGCTATGTTGAAAACCTAAACTAACATTCTAAATGTTTTACCAAGCAATCAGAAGTAGACGATGTCTCAAGTTTCAACAGTCCTAATGACATTTATATCAAAACTAAATGTGGCATAAAACTAATATGCTAAATTTTTTTCAATTCAATTTCAAATGTCTCTTTCTAAGCCACCATTACAATGTATTTATACACTTCCGTATACTAAATTTAGCATGATTTCTCCTAATATCATGCCTAACAACCAACTAAAATAATTTTTTTCTATTTATAGAGTCTGGCAAATTCAAAATTTGATTTTTAATTAGCTACTTTTCAAATTGGCCCCTTTTATTACTTTTTGTTCTAATTTAGCCAAATTTTTTTTGTTTATTTGAACTTCGACATATCAATTGCGTCCTTACAAAATTTAAATAAGAAATCACAAGCTTAGTACCATTCTGTTCAAAATTTGACCAAAAATAAGTAGATTAAACACACAATATTAGCTTGCTATCAAATCCCCCTACCTACTTGATGCTAGTCCTCAAGCATCTTGTGTATTCTGATATTATAAATCATACGACAATTTTTTTCGAAATCAAGTCTCCTTCCACAACCAAGCATAATGCAAACAATTTTAGTGAAGCATGAATAAGCAATTGCTAGGTTTTAACCAACAATCATTTTATAAAATTCTAACATTATGCAAAAAATCAACAACTCCACTAAATTAAAACTTAATCAAACTTGCGAGGCAATCGTACTAAACCAAAATTTTTCACAAGTTTGAAACGTAATCAAATCTTTTTACGCGAAATGAGATGACAACTCAAGCACCTCACTCTGATTACTAAATTTGACATGTCTCCAAACAGTTTGTTTTCCTCTTTCATGACAGCTCGGTTAGTAGAATGTTACAAGTATCAATTCGTCACTCAAATCTTTTGATGCGAAATGAGATGACAAACCAAGAACCTCATTCTGGAAACTCAATTTTTTCACATTTCCGAAATCTTAACTTATAACAAAGCCATTAGTGAAGTATAAATATATTATTTCAAATTTTTTAGACAAGACAAAATTACTTAAATAACACTTGAGTACTTTTATTAAGAAAGTTTAAAGAGCTAGCAAGTTACATGAAATGTTGATTTAGCCATAATATTTTCAATTTTACAAAACATTTGTTGGTCAAATTTAAGCAATAAGAAGTTATTCATGAATTACCCAACTATTTGAATTAATTGAGCATAGAAATTGAAGGTTCAATTTCGAAACAAATTAGGAATAAATTCAATATAACACATGCAAAGAAAAACAAGTAATAGAATAGAATGAGATCTCTTACGAATTCCCTTTAACCCATATTGCCCTCAATGTGTAATTTTAAAAGAATAACAAATAGAAGAGTCAAGTGTACTCCCCATTTAATTTGGGGAAGGGTAGTGGATGTGGTCGCATTACAATATTGCAAAGATATTCAAGATTTGAGTCCCCGTTGTGTCTAGGGAAGCCTCAATACGATTCAGTCATTCCTTCACAGGAGAATGGGGTTGCTCCGCTTGCTCCTTAGGAGCTGAATTGTGTCATCGACGAAAAACTCTGTTGTTGCTAGTAGTTCCTATACCTAAGGGAAGAAAATAAAACACAGTGGGGGTGTCGACAAGCAAACCCATAAAATCCATACAATATTTATCTAAATGATCCATAGTATATGCATATGTAAGATATGAAAAATAAATGATGAATGAAAAAATGTTTGTGGCTAAATGTGTGATTTATAGGTCGAGTATTAGTGTTCGGTGAGCCTGTATAATGGAATGGAAACTTCATGCAAACCAATATCCTAAATTGACCCTATAAACAGAGTGCATGCACCATAAGAAAAGTAATTTTATCTTAGTTAGAATAGATGAAGAATCGTTGTAGCCCGAATAATTAAAAGTATGAAATATATGAATGTATCTTAGGGGTTGTTCATGCACTAGTAAGGGTTTAAAGGTCTTAGAATTGTAAGTGTGGATATAGAGTTAGTCAAAGCTGATTAAGCAACATCGGCATCGAAATCACTAAGTATGTCAAGTAAAGTAGTATGGTATGAATCGAATTGAATATCGTCAGGGTCAATGAAACCAACAGCTATGTTGAAATCCAAAACTAACATTCTAAATGTTTTGCCAAGCAATCGGATGCAAACGATGTCTTGAGTTTCAACAGTCCTAATGGCATTTATATCAAAACTAAATGTTGCATAAAATTCATATACAAGTTCATAGTATACAACACAGTTAACATTTGCATAAGATGTCTAACCAATAACATCAAAATAATTAAAAACATCATCACGTAAATTAAGTATGTCAAGGGTAAAAAGCATAATGCTCTTACAGACCGAGATAAGGCGATGTCGAATTTCATAGTATCTCATGCGGTGTTTCGAGGATGAAAAATTCAGAAATCCACGAATTCTCACCTCCGGCGGTATCGTGTAAGTACACCCTCACTAGTCACACCTATTATTTCTAGGTGGTTGGAACTTTTCTTCGACCGGACTATTAGATGGACTTGACATATTAGTAGTCTTAGTACTATTGTACGAAGTTAATTCTGACTTTTCACTCGGCTAATGTGACAATTGCTATCGGGATCGTGAGGTGGCTACCCTCATTTGGCGCATAAGAGGTTGCTCATGTTTATTTGAAATTTTTGCACCATGGTAATCAAAGGTATTGGTTCCATCTGAACGTCCTGTTTGATATGTTAGCAACGGAAGAATTGATTGGAGATTCTGGATGTCATACCTTACTCCGTCTGAAGCATCTAAACTAATATTTGGATTTTCTACCTCATCCAGTGTTAAGCTCCCCGACAAATGCCTTAAATTTGATGGGCGTCGAAACTAAAAATATAAATTGCTACTCTCTAACTTAATTATACAGTAGTATAGAAAAGTAAGGTTGATCTCACAAGGATTGAGACTCCTAATTTTCTGTTTACGTAAGCAAATTACTGAGTCTTTGTAGTTGTCGTGCCTAAGGGGATTTTAGTTGATAAAGGAAAAAGAAATATAAAATGAAATGAAATAATAATAGAATGATAGTTCCAAAATAAAAGTAAGTGATTTAAAACAAATCGGTAAATCAAATATGTGAATGTTTAGCCTTAGCCACGGTACACTCTGAACTTGGATCGATCATTTAAAGTGGAATTTTCTTTTCAAACGATAAGCTGGTGTTAGCGATCAAAGACGCCTCAACCGCTAACTCTTCCTTGTGTAGTAGGTTCATGTACGACCTGAAAACCAACCTTTATCATTATCTAACCACGTAACATGCATCCCCAATTTAAGATCTCGACAAGCTTATGATCTATAAAAGCTCAACTCAAATTAATGGCCTCAACCGTGTGGATTGTTTAAATTTGATCACTATATCATTTTATGGAACCCAACTAGCTTTTTCCATTTAGACACATCAAATTGTTCGCTGGAACTCAAATACGACAAACAACCAACTTGTTTCCCTAACTGTATGCCAAAATAACTCCCCCAATGTGCACTTTGTGCTAAAATTAGATTAACTTTAGGACGAATGTGACAAATACCAAAGAGATAATGAATATTGTGTTGTAAGGTTTTAGCGTGGGTACATATCTCACGATTTTCGATCAGCGTTACAATTGGCCTAAGACTAGAAGGGGATTAGATGAGCATGAGATTAATCATGCTTTGTTAGATTAAGAGAATGTATTTAAATGTAATGGTAATAGGTGAAAAGGAAAAAGAACTTAAAAAGCAATTGAACCAAAAATAAGGAAAAGAATTGAAATGAAAGAATACTTTTTGCCAAGTTACAAACGATGAAAGAGAAAAATGAAAATTGTTTTTAAATCAATTTCAAGTGTGTCTTTCCAAGCCACCATTACAAGATATTATTACACTTTTCATATACTAAATTTATCTTGATTCCTCTTAAGATTATGCATAACAACCAACTAAAATCAGTTTTTTTCTATTTATAAAGTTTGACAAATTCAAAATCTAATTTTTAATCAGTCACTGATTTTCCAACTTTTCAATTTGCACAACCAAGATTCCTCCTAAGATTATGCCTAAAAATCAAGTTTTCTTCCACAGCCAAGTATAATGCAAACAATTTAAATGAAGCGTGAACAACCAATTGCTTGGTCTTATCCAACAAACATTTTATAAAATTCTAACATTATGAAAAAAATCAACTACTTCACTAAATAAAAATTTAATCAAACTTGAGAGACGATCGTACTAAATCAATTTTTTCCACAAGTTTGGGGCATAGTCGAATCTTTTTACACGAAATGAGATGACAACCAAAACACCTCACTCCGGTTACTCAATTTAACATGAACCCAAACAGATTATTTTTCCTTACTCATGGTAGCTCGGTTAGCGGAGTGTTACAAGTTTTGGTTCATCACTCGAATCTTTTGCCCCGAAATGAGATGGCAACCCAAGTACCTCATCCCAGTTACTCAATTTTGTCACATCTCCGAAATATTCACTCATAACTAAGCCATTAGCGGAGTGTGTGTATAATTTATTATTTCAATTTTTTTAGAGAGAAGATAAAATTACTTAATTATACTCAAGTATTTTTATTAAGCAAGTTTAAAGAGCTAACAAATTTTATGAAATGTTGATTTTTTCATAATAATTTCAATTCTACAAAACACTTGTCGATCAAATTTAAGCAATAAGATGTTATTCATAAATTACCTAATTATTTGAATTAACTAAAATAGGAAATGAATGTTCAATTTCAAAACAGATTATGAATAAATTCAGTATAACACATGCAAAGAAGAATAAGTAATAGCATGACATGTCCTACAAATTCATCCTACTTAGCCTACATTGCCTTTAATGTGAAATTTGAAAAGAATAACAAATAGATGGGTTAAATGTACTACCCGTATTAATTTGGAGGGTGGTGGATGTGGTCGCTTTGCAATTTTACATGGATATTCGAGATTTGAGTCCCCATTGTATCTATACAAGCCTCAATACGATTTAGTTGTTCCTCAACAATAAAGGGGGTTTATCCTTTTGCTCCATATGATAATGCTTAAATATGACATACTTTTGGATATTAATTATATATATTTTGTGAGTATGATCCTATTTTGGGCTATTTGTGATCCTTTTATTTTGTAAGGACTAAATTGATGACAAAGGATAAAATAGGGCCCAAAAGCAAGACTTTGGAAGAGAAAGAGAGGTTGTGAAAAGGTGGAAGACTTGAAGAGAGTTTTTATAGGACAAAAAGACTAGATTTTATTTTAATTTTATTAGGATAATATTTAGGATATTATTTATATTTAATTTGTATTTATCTTTGTAGATTTATCTTTTAGAGTTTAAAATGGATCCAATTAGGGAATTAATGTTTAGATTTAAATTCTAATTATCTTTTAGAATTTAGATTGGATTTAACTAGGAAATTATATGTACTATAAAAAGGGGATGGAGTGATTGAATTATTGATTTTCAAATCATTGAAAAAAAATCCTCCATCTCTTAAAACCCTAGTTCAATAAAAAACTCTATTTTTATTATCTTGTGTTCTTCCCCAAAAACATGAGCAGCTAAAAACCCTTCTAGCCAAAAGTTATCAAATATTCCTCCAAAGTTCATGAGGCTTAGAATCCGTGCTTAATTCTTCTCACCCGAGTATTCATCAATTCTCTGTATTACAGGATCGACGCTTCCGTCCAAAATCCCTACAGAAGTAATCTTTTCATCTTATGCAAAGTCAGCCACTTTGTGTGTTTTGAGAAGGTTGCACAGTCAGTTCGCTAACTTATTTAGTCAAAGGTTGTCGAGCCAAAGAGACAAAACAGTGTGGCATTCGTCGTTGGGAAAAGGTGATCCTAGTATAAGACAGTCCCATTTGAGTGATGGTTGGCTAGAGTCAGGTTCCTCTAAAACTTATATCCGGAGCTGGTGGTCGTAGGCGTCATCTTCCACTATAACTGGCTTATTCGAGCACGAGAAGAACCATCCAAAGTCTATGATTGAACCGAGGAAGAATCAAAGATAATCGGAGGCTGGATCTCTAAATATCTATAAAAAAACCCTTCTTCCTTCTACTTTGTTTAATTTATGCAATTTATTTTTATTTTGACACCTCTATTATCTATTTCTTTTAATTTTGTTTTTTTCTTAATTTTTCCCCAGATCACATCGCTTTTCTTGGGCAAGATTTCGTCCACGATCTCCACAGACAAGATTCTTTACACTCTAGTCCCTGAGGATCAGACCCTACTTCTCTTTACTGTTATTTTTATTTATTTTCGGAATAGGTTATATTTGATGTTCCCGATGACACATTAAATTTTGGCATCGTTGTCGGGGACTAGTAACGTACTAATCTTGTTTTTTCTTTCTTATGACTAGATTTGCTCTAGGAAATCTTACATACCCGTACGATCTCGAGATTGAAAAGATTGCAAAAGCCAATCGTTAGGGTTGACGAAAATCGAGATCCACCACCACCGCCTATGGATCAAACAATTCGACAATTAGCTGATACCTCTGATGATCAACAACCGTTGTGCATTGCATATCCTACTGTGGATGCTAACTTTAAGCTTAAATCAGGTTTAATCCAGTTATTGCCAATTTTCAGTAGGCTGAAAAATGAGAACCCACATAAACATCCGAAAGAATTTCATATGGTTTGCTTGAGTATGAAACCTCAGGGGGTAACTGAGGATCAAATTAAATTACGTGCTTTCCCTTTTTCTTTAGCAGACTCCGTTAGGGAATAGTTATTTTATCTACCTCCTAGGTCTATTACAACTTGGGCTAATATGTCTCGTTTGTTTCTTAACAGGTTTTTTCCAGCCTCGCGCGCTGTTGAGTTAAGAAGATAAATAGTGGGGATTAGACAAAAGGATGTGGAATCTCTGTATGACTATTGGGAGTGATTTAAAAAGTTGTGTGCAAGTTATCCACAACATGGGATAACTGAACAATCTCTTCTCCAATACTTCTAAGAGAACTTGAAACCTATGGAGATGAATATGATAGATGCCACCAGTGGAGGAGCATTGGTTAATATGACTCCTTAACGAGCAAGGGACTTGATATCCATAATGGTCGCAAACACTTAGCAATTCCAAGCCAATCCTAAACCTACTAGAAGGGTTCACCAGCTAAGTAATTCCTCCTTAGAAGATAAAGTTGAAAGACTTACCAATGTTGTGAGTTCTCTTATTGTAGGAAAAATAGGATCGGCCCCTTCAATGCAAAATTTGTGGAGAATCTGAACACACAACTAATGCATGCCCTAGTTTGTATGATGATTCTATGGCTCAATTAGTTGTTGTGGGAAATTTCCCTAGACCACCCCAAAGGCGATATGATCCTTACGCAATTACATACAACCTCGGTTGGAAAAACCATCCTAACTTGAGATATGGAGCGAATCCACGCTACAACCAGCCATACCAAAATCAGGCCCCATAATAAGTGCAGAATTTAGGTACTTCTTTAGAATCCATGGTAAATAAATTAGCAGCTAATGTGCTTGATTTTTAGCAGTAAAATGTAGATTTTCAAAAGAAAACCGAGGCATCTATTAAGGAGTTGATCATGTCAATGGAGAAACTAAGCGCACATGGTAGGCTACTGTCACAAACAAAACCTAACTCAAGATAAAACGCGAATGCAGTGATGCTACGAAGTGGGAAAGTACTGGAACCAATTCCTGGTAAAAATCATGCCCAAGAATTTGCCCAGGAAAAATAGAAAAACGATAAACAGGTCTAATCGAAACCTCCATTGCCCATAATTCAATCTCCATTTCCAAGACGGCTGAGGCAAATTTAGAAAGGTAATGAGGAAAAAAATATCCTCAAAACATTCAGAAAAGTCGAGGTAAATATACCATTGCTAGATGCTATTAAACAGGTTCCACAGTATACTAAATTTCTTAAGGAACTTTACACCAACAAACGAAAATTGACTAGAAACGAAAAGGTAAACATTGGTGAGAATGTGTCTGCAGTTTTGCAACGTAGGATGCCAACAAAATGTAAAGATAGAGGCATGTTTGCTATACCATGCAAAATAGGTCACTTCAGAATTAAAAAAGCTATGTGTGATTTAGGGGCTTTTATAAATGTAATATCTTTTTCTATTCATGAATCACTTAACACAGGTTCTTTGAAGGAACCAGGTGTTATAATCCAATTGGCGGACAGGTTCATTGTGCATCCCAAAAGAGACCTAGAAGACGTGTTGGTGAAAGTCAACGAACTGATTTTTCCTGTAGATTTTTATGTGGTGAAGATGGAAGAGGATAATACTCATGGATCTTTCGACATCTAGTTAGGGCGACTTTTCCTTAGTACCGCAAATACTAATATTGATGTGCATAGCGGAACCCTCACGATGGAGTTTGACAGGGAGATCATGAAGTTCAATGTTTATGAAGCCATTAGTCACCCTAGTGAAATTTTGAACGTAAACCGTGTTGACTTAAATAAATCCGTAGTAGAAGAAACTTTTGAGTCACTTCATGAAAGTGAACTTGACACATTGTTCGATGATAATTTTGATTCCGAACCTATTTTTGAATTTGTTGATAAATTATTGCCCCCTATGAACACTAAACTTCTACCTTCTGTTATGCAAGCACCAAATTTCCAAGATCATATGATCAAAAAAATTCAATGGGAATGACCTCAACTCTAGTTCGGTCATCAAGCTAGCGATGTTAAACAAGCGCTTGTTGGGAGGCAACCCAACTATTTTTATTTTTATTTTTCTAATTTATTTATTTATTTTATTATATGTCTAGGAAACTCGAAAAATTTATTTCACGAAAAAATCGGTGATAGAAACAGCAGCACTATGAGAGCGACGATGACACGGGGAGTATTCTAACCCTTTTCTTTTCGTATTTTTCTTCACATTGACGGCAATGCATTTTAAATAGAGGGAGACATTCCTCATTACTTTTTCTATTTTTATTTGTTGTTTGTGCTGCTGTGGGTTTACTATTGTTGTTGCTTGCTATTTCTGTTGTTTTGCCCATATTTATTTTTTTTAAGTATATCCTGTCCTTTTTCATGCTCAAGATTTTGCCCACAATTTTGCACACTGTTTCGCCCATGAGTATGCTTCTTGTTTGTTGAGTTAATTTTGATTTTGCTATGATTAATTTTGTCTTTACTGTTTTATTTCTATTAGGCTGACATGATTATGATTAATGAAGATAACCCTTCTCTTGTTTATGATAAAATTGATTGAGTCTAAGTATAAGAGAAAATTTAATTCGGATGCATTCTAAATTTGTTTTTCGTGATTATTAGTTGGTTGCCCAAACTTATTTTTGATACTTGTTTGTTTTTCCTACTCCTCCTAAATTAAAGTTCTCTGTCTGAAAAACAAGAAAAGAGAAAAAAAAGGAAAAAAAACTTTGATGATTCCACGATTATGAGCTTAGCTTAAAACGTAACTAACTGAGTAACCGGGGTAGGATGCTTGAGTTGTCATCCTACTTCGCGTAAAAAGGTTGTGTGACATGTTAAGTAAAACTCTGCTAATCGAAATTATGGAAAAAATAATAAATAATAAAAATAATAAATAAATAAATAAATTCAGAGTTTGTTAGACTGAGTAATCAGGATGGAGTGCTTGATTGTCATTTCATTTCGATTCAAAAGGGCTAACACATTCTAAAAAAAGAAGAAAAAAATTGAGAGCATGTTGAGCTGAATAACCGGGATGGAGTGCTTGAGTGTCATTTCATTTCGTGTCAAAAGGTCCAATGTATTCTTAAAGAAAAAAAAAGAGAGAAAATTGACAAAATAAAAGGAAGAGAAATAAAATTAAAGACTAAGGGTGAACAAATAGGTGTCTTGGTAAGTTTGATAAATTACCTAGCTTTCGTGAAATAATTTAAGACGATTTAATTGTTATGTGTTTTAATTGGGTTACTTTTTTTATTTTACCTACAGCAAGCTAAAGGTTCTTTTTACTTTTCATAAGCATTAAGCCTAATTGTTTGAAGAACTTTGGAGTGTTAATTTCCATGGTGAAATTTAAATTACTTGGTTGATTAGGAATCATACTTGAGGGCAAGCATGGGCTAAGTAGGGACAATATGATAATGCTTAAATATGACATACTTTTGGATATTAATTATATATATTTTGTGAGTATGATCCTATTAATTTGGGCTATTTGTGATCCTTTTATTTTGTAAGGACTAAATTGATGACAAAGGATAAAATAGGGCCAAAAAGCATGACTTTGGAAGAGAAAGAGAAGTTGTGAAAAGGTGGAAGACTTGAAGAGAGTTTTTATAGGACAAAAAGATTTGATTTGATTTTACTTTTATTAGGATAATATTTAGGATATTATTTATATTTAATTTGTATTTATCTTTTTAGATTTATCTTTTAAAGTTTAAAGTGGATCCAATTAGGGAATTAATGTTTAGATTTAAATTCTAATTATTTTTTAGAATTTAGATTAGATTCAACTAGGAATTTATATGTACTATAAATAGGGGATGGAGTGATTGAATTATTGACTTCCAAATCATTGAAAAAATCCTCTATCTCCCAAAAACTCTAGTTCAATAAAAAGCTCTATTTTTATTGTCTTGTGTTCTTTCCCAAAAACATGAGCAACTAAAAACCCTTCTAGCCGAATGTTATCAAATATTCGTCCAAAGTTCATAAGGATTAGAATCCATGCTTAATTCTTCTCACCGGAGTATTCATCAATTTTCTATATTACGGGATCGAAACTTTTGTCCAAAATCCCTACAAAAGTAATCTTTTCATCTTGTGCAAAACTTGAGAAGGTTGCACAGTCGGTTCGCTAACTTACTACGTCAGAGATTGCCAAGCCAAAGAGACAAAACGGTGTGGCATTCGTCGTTGGGAAAAGGCGATCTAGTATAAGACAGTCTCATTGGAGTGACAGTTGTCTAGAGTTAGGTTCCTCTAAAAACTATATCCGGATCTGGTGGTCATAGCGTTCTCTTCCACTGTAACTGGCTTATTCGGGCACGAGAAGAACCATCCAAAGTCTATGATTGAACCGAGGAAGAATCAAAGATAATCGGAGGCTAGATCTCTGAATATCGATAAAAACCCTTCTTCCTTCGACTTTGTTTATTTTATGCAATTTATTTTTATTTCGACACCTCTATTTTCTACTTCTTTTAATTTTGTTTCCTTTTAATTTTTCCCCAGATCACGCTGCTTTTCTTGGGCAAGATTTCTCCCACGATCTCCACAGACAAGATTCTTTACACCCCAGTCCCTGAGGATTAGACTTTACTTCCCTTTACTATTATTTATTTCGAAATAGGTTATATTTAGTGTTCTAGACGAAACATCACTATAGGAGCTGGATTGTTTCATCGTCAAAAACTCTATTGTTGCAAGTAATTCGTGAACCTTGAGGAAAAAAAATAAAACATAGTAGAGGTGTCGACAAGTAAACCCATGGAATCCAAACAATATTCATCTAAATGATCTATAGTACATGCATATATAAGAGATGAAAAACCAATGACATATGAAATAATGTTTATGGTTAAATGTGTGACGTATGGTCCGAGTATTAGTGGTCGGTGAGCCGTATAACAACATGGAAACTTCATGCAAACCAATATCCTAAATTGACCCTATAACTGAAATGCATACACCACAAGAAAAATAATTCTTTCTTAGTTATGACAGACGAAGAATCGTTGCGACCCGAAAATTAAAAGAAAGATATCTATGAATGTATCTTTGGGCTGGTTCATGCACTAGTAAAGCTTTAGAAGTCTTAGAATTGTAAGTGTGGGATATAGAGTTAGTCAAAGCCGAGTAAGCTGTATCGACATCGAAATTCCTAGGTATGTCAAGTAAAGCAGTATGGTATGAATCGGATTGAACATCGTCAAGGTCAATGAAACCCATGGCTATGTTGAAATCCGAAACTAACATTCTAAATGTTTTACCAAGCAATCAGAAGTAGACGATGTCCCGAGTTACAATAGTTATAATGGCATTTATACCAAAACTAAATGTTGCATAAAATTTATATACAAGTTCATAGTATGCAACACAATTAACATTTGTGTAAGATGTCCAACCAATAACATCAAAATAATTAAAAACATCATCACATAAATTAAGTATGTCGAGGGTAGAAAGAGAAATGCTCTTACAAACTAGGATAGGGCGATGTCAAATTTCATTGTATCTCATGTAGTGTTCTAGGAATGTAAAATTCAGAAATACTCTAAGTCTCACCTCTGATGGTATCGTGTAAGTACGCCATCGCTAGTCTTGCCTATTATTTCTAGGTAGTTGGAACTCTTTTTTTGTCAGACTATTTGGTGGACTCAGCATAGTAGCAGCCTTAGTACTGTTGTTTGGAGTTAAATCTGGTTCTTCACTCAGCTAGTGTGACGGTTGTTATCGAGCTCGTACGATGGCTTTCCTCGTTCGGTGAATACGAGGTTTCTCATGTTGATTCAAAGGTTCTGCTCCATGGTAATCGAAGGTACTAGTTCCGTCTTAATGTTTTGTTGGATATGTTAGAAATAGAAGAATGGTTGGAGATTTGGGATGTTGTACCTTACTCCATTGGAAGCATCTAAACTAATTTGTGTATTTTCTACCTCATCTGTTGTTGATCTTCTCGACAACTACGCTCTAATTGAATTAAACAATAGTATAGAGAAGTAGGGTTGATCCCACAAGGACTGAGACTCCTAATTTTCCTGTTTATGAGAGCTAATTCTTAAGTCTAGGCAGCTAGCGTGCCCAAGGGGATTTTAGTTTATAAAGGAAAAACAAATACATGAATTCTTAGCCTTATGCTCGGTACACTCCAAACTTGAATTGATCCTTGAAAGTAGATTTTTTCTCAAACGATAAGTTGGTTATAACGATCAAGGATGACTCAACCGCCAACTCTTCCTTGTGTAGTTGGTTCCTACATGACTTGCAAATCAACCCTTACCGACTATCTAACCACGTAATGCACGTCCTTAATTTAAGATCTCGACGACCTTACGATTAAGAAAAACTCAGCTCAAATTAACAACCTCAACTGTGTGGATCGTTTAAATCCAATCACTATTTACCTTGACAGAACCTAACTAGTTTTTTTCAATCGAACATGCCAATTTGCTCGCTAGAACTCGAATACAACAAAGGACCGATTCGTTTTCCTAACTGTATGCCGAAACAACTCCCTCCTAACATGCACTTCGAGTTCAAATTGAATTAACTTTAAGGGATGAATGTGATTATCCCATACAAGAGAGATAATGAATACCATGTTGTAAGGTTTTAGCGTCGGTACATATCTCACAATTTTCAATCGAAAATACAACTAGCCTAAGACTAAATAGGGAATAGTTGAGCATGAGATTAATCATGAATTATTGGATTATGAGAATGAATTTAAATGTAATGGTAGTAGGTGAAAAGGAAAAAGGACATAAAAAATAATTGAACCGAAAATAAGGAAAAGAAATGAAATGGCAAAATGCTTTTTGCCAAGCTAAAAATGCATGAAAAAGAAAAAAGAAAATTGTTTTTAATTCAATTTCAAGTGTGTCTTTCAAAGCCACCGTTACAAGGTATTTATACACTTTTCATATACTAAATTTAGAATGATTCCTCCTAAGATTATGGTTAACAACCAACTAAAATTAGATTTTTTTTATTTATAGAGTTTGACAAATTCAAAATCTGAGTTTTAATCAGCCACTAATTCTGTAACTTTTCAATTTGGCCCCTTTTATTGCTTTTTGTTCCAATTTAGCACAATTTACTTGTTTATTTGAACTTCGACATTCTAATTGCATCCTAACAAAAATTAAACAAAAAATCACAAGCTTAGTAACGTTGTATTCAAAATTTTACCAAAAATAAGTATATTAAACACACAAAATTAGCTTACCATCAAGTTTGTACATCCAAAGTTGAGACCAATGTCAGATCCAAACATAGGCAATCTCCTATTGACAAACGCTCTGGGAACCTTCACTCATGGGTCTTCAACTCCATACTATTGACTTAATGGAGTTACTTCTTCAACGAGCTCTACATCCGCTAACTCAGCAAACAACTGAATCGATTCAATTTTCACCCTCCTTATCGAGCGATATAGTGAGACCATTGTCTTAACGTCTTTATTATCTAAAAGTTCAATCTCGGGTAAGATTTTATGAATATGGAAATTCATAAAATAATTCTGATATCCTCCTCCCACAATGCCGGCAAATTTTTGCACTGATGTTTTCTTTCATATTATCGACATACACATTATTATTTAACGTCATTTCTATTTTCTATCGAGTTTCAAATATACAACCAAAAATTGTTTCTAAAATAACAACATCGAAATGAATAGCTGCAAAAAATTGGTTCTCCATTGTTTTATTCTACTCTTCTAAACAAACTTAAAAAGAATACAATTCTTCTTATTTAACTCAAAAAACTTCTCTGAAACTCCAAACAAACTCTTTCTTTTTTTTTTCTTTCAACTCAATTTAACCTCTAAACCCTTCTCTCTCTCTTTTTTCTCTGTTGTGGCGGACTCCTTTTTTCTTTATTATGTATGGGGATTGGGGAATCAAACCCCCTTATACATTAAAAAATAAATATTAAATATTAAATGAAAAAAATCGAAATTTATGGTGACCTATGATCGTTCAGTCACGGGTCATTATAAATTTAAACTTTTCATCTTTTTTTATTTGTTTCAAACTATTAAAAAAGTAATTAAATAATAATTTTTATCGGTGTTGCCTGACATGTCGACAACACCATTAAAAAATATTTGTTTCCAATATTCATAAAAAATACTGATATTCAATCCATGCAATACATATCGATGTCATCGATTGCTCAAGCGGCATTGGTGAATCACTGTTTGTTTTGTCTATTTTTGTAAATAATCTCCCACCTATCTCATTTTAGTAAAAAATTATTTTTAAAAAATGTCTAGTTTTACATAGAATGTGATTTTTAATTTTTTTGGATTCTCAAAGTATTTAATTGTGTTTTACATGTAATTTAATTTCCTTTTACTTTCATTTTAGGTTTTTTTTTCCTAAAAAATTCTAATTTTAGTCGTAGCAGTGGAGTCTATTTAATTTTAGAAGCTAAACTTTGTGAGATTTGTGATAGCTTAAGTTAAGACTACCTTGGGACACAAAATATTACTCCTTGTAATGTTTTTTTATCATGATGTAATATCGATGGTGTTGTTAATTACGTTTCTGGTTTTTTCTACTACAAGTGGAGTAATAGGTGATGGGAAAGGGAATTGGGTCTTGGGCTATAATCGCTTTTTGGGAAAGTGTTCGGTTAATGTTGCTAAGCTTTGGGGCATTTGAGACGGTTTACTTTCCTACAAAAACAAGGTTATAATGTTGTCACCATTTATTCTGATAATCTCAAGATCGTTATAGTTATTTGTGATAGCAAATTCGAAGGATCGAACTCTACTTTAATCAGGAGAATCTAACAGATTCCAACTAAAGAAGAAAAGTGGTCGCTGAGATATATTCCTAGGGAGGCTAATAAGATTGCAAATGCACTAACAAAAATGGTCCTCTCGAATGATGAAGTATTGCACACGTTTGATGATCCCTCCACTAATATTCAAGAAGTCTTACAGGAAGAAAGCACTAGAGGCAATCTAAATATGAATATGTTTATGTAATCTATTGTTTACCTTTACCAAAAAAAATAATTAGTTATTAGTAAGTTGTCATTTCGGATTAATTTTAATTTTTTATTACTTTTAATGTTGTACAACACTCTTAAGTATCCCAAAGAGTAAGAAGGTTTCTGCGTTTGGGAGAGTGAGGGGGAGGTGACTTGTTTGGTGTTTGGTGTCTGGTTTTGATTGAAGGAAGGGCATGGAGAAGGATGGCATTTCCCTCTTGGAAGAGGAACTCGCCAAACTATCAGTGAAAAGTTCAAAACTTTTTCCGACAGGGATGACTACCTTACTTTGCATTATTTGGAAGAGGACTTAAACCTTAATAGCCTGAGGGCTCAACTAAAAAGTCTTTGGA
Organism: Gossypioides kirkii; assembly: GCA_005610355.1. NCBI lineage: Eukaryota > Viridiplantae > Streptophyta > Magnoliopsida > Malvales > Malvaceae > Gossypioides > Gossypioides kirkii. The sequence goes on along the minus strand of CP032247.1, from coordinate 36,979,697 downwards.
AGACTAAATGAAAGTTTGAAATCAAAAGGGTAGGTTCGAATTTGTTTCTAATAAATTTTGAGAGTGAGGAGGATATGAAAACAACCTTGAAAGGGAGACCATGGTTGTTCTGACGTCAACTTATTGTGTTTGAACGATTGTTGGAAACGATGGATTACGATCACATCCGACTTGTCTCTTCCCCGTTTTGGATTAAGGTCGACCCCTGGCCAATTGAATGTGATAAAAAAGACCTAATGCATGTTATAGGTTCGATATTTGGAGGTTTGATTAGATCGGAAAGTAAAGATGAATACCATCGATTACGAGTGAACCTTGATATCACTAAACCTCTAAGACGTGGGATATTTGTCTCAACAGATTCACAGGATAAGTTGTGGATTGCTTTTAAGTATGAGAATCTTACTAGCTTTTGTTATAGTTATGGGAAGATGAGACATGGGCTAAAAGAGGTCAAGATACCTCATATGAGGTTGGAGAGATATCTAAAGAAGATTGCCCTATTCTAGTGCGTTGAAGGTTGAATCGATGTTAATGGGGAAAGAGTGGTACAAATTTGGAGCGTCAAAAAAATCTATGAAACAACGTTCATATACTGATAGAGTGGATGATAGGAAAAGAAATGTAACTGAGAAGAGAACTACTCTACCAAAATCAAGTTCGAAGGTTGAGGAGTTAGAGGATGAGAGGTGGAGGGTCGATGAATCTGAGCTTGTTATGGAAGGAGGGAATCTAAAGAGTGATTGTGGGAGTATTGTTGATTCTGCTATCCTTTCAGGAGTGAAGAAAGTGGATCAAAGGAATGATTTAAGGAATATTGATGTTGATATGGATAGAGGGAACTAATTGAAAAGTCAATTTCGACTTGATTCTATGACAATTGGCAAGACCAAAGGCCACGTACCTTCGAAAGGGAGCTAGAAAAGATTACAACGTAGGGCTGGTGTTGACTATGAGATCTATAGTGTGGATTTAGGGAAGCGCAAACTTGGAATTACTATACCTGGGTTGTAAGAGCATTTTCAGTGTGGTCCTACTGGGATTAAAAAGTCTAAAGTGGAGGATGGTGTTGTTGACAATAGGTACCTAGATAACTCCACATTAGATTTCTTGGAGCATGGAACTCTTCCCCCCTCTATTATATTGGCGGCTGCTAAAAGGTATGCCGATGGGGAGCCATGAAAACACTAAGTTGGAATGTCCGTGAACTGGGAATCCACGGGCAGTGCGTGGGCTTCGACATTTGTTGAAGATACATAATCCTCAAATGGTTTTCTTGATGGAAACCAAATTAGATAGTAAACGTATGAAGACAGTAAGGAGGAGGTACGAGTATGGGAATGACATTGATGTGGCCGCTGAAAGGTTCCGAGGTAATCTATCTTTCATGGAAGGATGATATTACTGTAGAGTTACGCAGTTTTTCGAAGCATCACATTGATGTCTTATTAAAGGATCATAATGGTAATGGTTGTTGGCGATATATTGGATTTTATGGTGTGCCCTTCGCCAATGAAAGAGTCTATTCATGGGGATAATGATCTCCCTTGGATTGTTTGTAGGGATTTTAATGAGATCCTGTTTGCATGTGAGAAAAGTGGGGGCTTGCCCCACGAAGAAAGGCGTATAGAGACGTTTTGGAGAGTTCTTGAGGACTGCAAATTGATGGAGGTTGGTTATACTAGGGTTTGGTTCACTTGAGAGTGCGGTAATCTACCCGAAACTAATATTCGAGAAAGACTGGATCGAGGGGTCACTAATGAAGATTGGATGAATTTGTTTCCTGGCCATAGCATTCGCCATTTACCACACTCAATTTCAGACCATTGTTCATTGTTAGTTTGTATTGATAAGAGGAAGAAAATTTCAACAATAAAGAAATTTAGGTTTGAGGCTTGGTGGACAATGGAGGAGTCTTTAGAAGGTGAAATTAAACGAATTTGGAGCACTGCAACTGGTTCTATTTTTTATAAACTCGATATATTAAAGGAGGGCTTATTGGTTTGGAAAAAGTCGGTCAAAAGGAAGAGGAATGGGTTAAAACAGAACCTTACTAAACAACTGGAAGAATTGTTGGGTGAGGATCGCACAGATGATAATTTACCTGCTCTTATTGATACCAAAGTCCATCTCAATTTGGAAATTGATAGAGAGGAGGCTTTTTTGGAGCAGCGAGCATGAGCTAACTGGTTACAGATGGGTGACAAGAACACAGCTTTCTTCCACAGGTATGCTTCTGCTTGAAATCAAATTAATTCTATTGATAAGTTGGAATGTGAAGATGGTACGATGGTGTATACAGAAGGGGAAATAAAAGATTTAGCCATGGGTTTTTTTTCAAAAACCATTCACATCTAGTGGGGTGGGTGATTTGACACACATTTTATCGAGGATCTGTGTTTTCATTTCAACAGATATGAATAGAGCCTTAGCTGTTCATTTTACAGAGGAGGAAATGTACTATGCATTCAAAGAAATGAGCCCCACCAAAGCATCGGGTTTCGATGGGTTTCTAACCATGTTTTTTCAAAAATATTAGGGCATTATCCGGCTAAGTTTAACTTGGAAATTTTAAATAGGGGTAAGCTTTTTGATTCTGCTAATATTATAGATATAATTTTAATACCAAAAGTGCCTAGCCCCACTAATTTAGCTAACTTTCATCCTATAAGTCTTTGCTCTATTTTTGTATAAATTTGTGGTTAAAACCTTAATTAACCAGCTCCAATGAGTCATTGGGCACTGTATTGATTTGGCCCAAAGTGCATTTGTGTTTGGAAGACTAATCACAGACAATGTTATTTTAGCCTATGAATTGTTGCATGGATTTCGACAAAAGAGACTGGGGAAGAAAGGTTATATGGCTTTGAAATTGGACATGATCAAAGCTTATGATCGGGTTGAGTGGGACTTTTTGAAGGTAGACATGCTTAAAATGGGGTTTGATGTTAAATGGGTGGAATTGGTTATGAGGTGTCTTTCGTCTGCATCTTATTCTGTTAATATCAATGGTTCTCATTGATAGCTTTTCAAACCTTTTAGGGGTTTAAGACAAGGCGACCCTTTAAGCCTATTTATGTTCCTTATCTGTAGCAAAGGGATCTCAGTGTTAATAAGATTGGCAGCTGAGAAGGGTTTATTTAAAGGAATAAGAGCTAGTCGTCATGGTCCACAAATTACTCATGTTTTGTTCGTCGATGATAGAATTCTTTTTGGAGAGACTATTAATAGAGGAACTTGTGTTTTGAAAGATATTCTCCAGGAGTATGGGAAGGCATCGGGTCAAGTTGTAAATTTTAATAAATCCATAGGTTTTTGCAATTCCAATATGAGTGAAGAGGTTAAAAAAGATATTGCAAGTATTTTGGGGGTGCAATTTTCTTCGAATCCTGAAAAATATCTGGGATTGCCTAATGTTGTTGGAAGAAGGAAAAATGCATATTTTCAATTCATAAAAGACAAAATGAAAGTGAGTATTGATAGTTGGAGCTCGAAGATGTTATCTCAAGGCAAGAAGGAGATATTCGTTAAGTCAATCTTACAGTCGATTCTTACCTACGTAATGTCGTGTTTCCTTCTTTCGAAAACTTTTTGTAATGAGCTAGAAAGTATTATTGCGCGTTATTGGTGGCAGAAAGGGAAAGGGCGTAAGGGTATTTACTAGTGTAACTGGAGCAAAATGTGCCAATTAAAGGAGGATGGGGGATGGGCTTTTGTGACTTGAGAAAATTCAATATAGCTCTTTTGGCAAAGCAATGGTGGAGGTTTATTTCTAACCCTGATTCGTTACTAGCTAGGGTGATGAAGGCGAAATATTTTCCCTGATCAGATTTTCTTAATGCACCTTTAGGGAATAATCCCTCATATGTGTGGAAAAGTATGCGGGCAACTAGGGGTGTCTTAAGGGACGGCTGTGTATGGAGGGTTGGTATAGGCGATAAGATTGATATCAATGAAGATGTTTGGTTCCCCAAAAGGGATTATCATAAATTAGTTAGTAGTGTTCATTGTTTACAAAATTGTAAAGTCAATGAACTAACGGATCATACTTAACGATTATGGAAGAGTGAGTTGATTATCAATACCTTCTCAAGGACGGATGCTGATTGGATCCTTAGTCTGCCCTTATCTATAAAAGCTTGTGATGACATGATAGTGTGGACTAAAGAAGCATCTAGGGAATTTTTTGTGCATAGTTCTTACAAACTATTACAGAGAATCTCTCTAGGACCTACTACTTATGCATCACAGACTGAGGCTAGGAAATTTTACAGGAAACTCTGGGGCTCAATAACCCTACAAAAATCAAGGTTATAATCTAGCATTTTTCCTATAATTATCTTCCTACTCTAATAAACTTGAAGCTGCGAAATCACCTAGTGAATGTCCGATGCCTCAATGTGAAAGAGCGGATGAAACTTCAGACCACCTCTTTTGGCATTGCCCTGTTTCAATTGATGTTTGGTCTGAATTAAAGTTTTCAAATAAGCTTAATAATGTAGATTTGAGATTTGATCAGTGGCATATTTGGTTTTTTTATACGAGTCCAAATTCACAGTGCAGGATTCTTTGTTGTGCATTATGGATGATTTGGAGAAACAAAAATGTTAATATTCATGACAAGAAGTTGATTTCAGGAAAGGATACTGCTAGACAAACCTTTAGTTTCCTAGGGGAGGTGGATGCTCTGAAGAAGAGGAATATTACCAAAGTGGCTCCATGGATGAAATGGTCAAAATCGAGCATAAGTGTCATCAAAATAAATTTTGATGGGGCTTACAATGTGTAGTCCCAAAGATCTATGTTTGGAGTAGTGGCAAGAAACGCATTGGGGGAGGTGGTTTGATTGCAAACGACAATCCACGAGAAGGTTCCCTTCGTTTTTGCTGTTGAAGCGATTGTCTGCCATCAAGCGTTATAATTAGGTATTGATGGAGGCTGGTCGGAGATCATGATTGAGGGTGATGCTTTGTCTGTCATTAAGAAAAGTCAATCTTAGAAGGCAGATAGATTACTAATTGAAATCCATATTCAGAACATTCACCACTTAAAGAAGAGGTTCATGAAGGCTTAAGTCAAGCACATACCTAGATTTGTTAATAGGCTTGCTCACATTTTGGCAATGACAACACTCAAAGAGGGCAGAGAGTTTCACTTGGTGGATTCGGTTTCGGATTTTGCACTTCGCCAACTTGTTGATGATTTTGACCGAGAGCCTGATTGATTGTTTTGGATAAGATGCTTAGGTTCTGGAGAGAAGAAAGCACCTCCTTCTGAAGAAGAACTGCCTGATCGTTCTTTGTCATATGTTATTGGGATGGGGGTCTGTTCATTTTTTATTGGGCATTGTTGCGGTGCGTTACACCTGACACGTTTTTCTACCTGGTTTTGTTTTCCCATTATTGTTGCTGTCTGTTTTAATGTTTGTTTAGGGTTCCTCTAGGCCCTTTTCTAGTACTTTAGTTTGTACTTATCTTATCAGTTTTGTCATATTAATAAAGCTCAATCTGATGTTTATTTCAAAACAAATGTTGTACAACACTCATAATTATCCTTAAAAATTACAATTTATAATTATCATTACATAAGATTCAAAACTTTTAAAATAAAAATTTTCTCTTTAATCATGTTAATATTGAATTTCATATGATGAACTGATGATTAAAGATGTTCATTGTCGCAAGTGTGCTTGAATTCGAGTATTCGAGTTACACTAGTCACATTTGCTGTTCGAATTTTACCTTGTTATTATAACTCACCAAAATAAAATAAATATATATTTATTTAAAATATGTTATTTAGGTAAATTTAAATTTAAAAGTTTGATGTAAAATCAGATGGTAATCTTAACTCATAAACGAATCTATGTAAAATTATAGTCATAACTTTAAATACCAAAAAGAAAAGGAAAAAGAAAATAATTCCAAATGATGGAGAGAGAAGGATGTGACAGATCACCGTCCAAGTAGACGGTTTTATCTATGGACTTGCATTACTATTTTCCTCTTAGCATTCAGCTAACAATCTCTGCTATTTTATCCAACGCTAACCAAGCAAAGTAATAAATATTCCTTAAGGAATCATTATTCTGTCTAACTTCCAACCCCTTCCAACGCTTCTCCCTCACCTTTCTCTAACACCGTGATTGGCGCTCACGAAATTTTCGTTCCACCCAATTTCTACTTCATTACTTTTTTATATTAAATTAGATTAACGCTTTATTTAATTCCGCAAAATCCGCAGGAGACTCACATTCTACTCCCCCCCGTACATCCGTAATACCTGACGTTAACATTGTTTAACCGCGCCATACACTTGATAATTCAACTTCACACAAACAGCTTATAAAAACCCATAAATCTGAATCCGTATATTGGTTTAATAATTAAAGATGTAGGTGTAATTTAGATTTCAATCGTAATATTATTAAAATTTTATTTTATTTTTGTAATTCATAAAAAAAAATAAAAGTGAATTTAAATGAATGGTGCTTTTATTTGCGATTAGTGTAAAAATAATAGATATTAAATATTGTAACATGAAATAAAAAATAAGTTAAACGTATCGCACCGCATTCCATCAAATCTTAAACTATTCAGCACCTAAGTAATTTTTTTTCCAAAATTAAAAATATAATTTTTTTATTATATTAATGAAAAATCTTACCATTTTCAAAAGGTTGAATTATAAATCTTAGAAGAAATTGAAAAACAACTTTACCATTAAATTAATTTGATGGTGCTGTTTTTTATTTCTGGAACATCTAGTTTCACCCCTGAAATTATTATGAATTTTAATCTGTGTAATTTAAGGTGTGTTTGATAAATTAAAAATTTAAATTTAATATTATTAATATAATATTTTATATTATTTTGGATAATTTTGAATAAATAAATATATATATATATATATATATATATATGATATTTTGAATATTACATTAAAAATATTATATCAAGTAAAAAATTTAAATCAATTATAAAACATAAAATATAAAATACAGTTTATTAAACATAATAGAATTAAAGAAGGTTTAAGTGAATCTCACGTGATGGCCTATGATCAAAAGTGTTCACCGTCTCAAGTATGATTTGAGTTTAAATTGTACCAGTCATGTTTGTTGTTCGAGTTTTACCCTATTATTATAATTTAAAAAAGTTTTAGGTTTTTTAATTTTGGGTGACTGGGGGCTTTATAAAAGCCATTTCCTTGAAGGTTTTGCTCTCGACTCTCCCTGCTTCCTCTTCTTCAATTTGTTCCTTTCCCCTCTCTCTCTCACATTTTCCTTTTGCTTTTTGTTGATAAGAGAGAGAAAGCAGGGGGAAAGCTCTAAGTACTGAAGAAGCATCGAAAGTGGCAATGGCGGTTCCTATGAAATGGGCTTTCTCTTCTTTAGCTCTTCTCCTTTTGTTTCTTGTTGGAGGATCAATTGCCACCAACACCACCTCCAGGTCTTTCTCTCTCTTTTCTCCTTCCCTTTCAACCTTCCTCTCTGTTTTCTTTTCCCTTCTTTTGAATTTTAGATCTACATTTGAAGAGTATTATAATGCAAATAATATCGATATCATGAAAAAAAATACTTAAAAGCTACATTATTCTTCGTTATTTCCTTGAGTTCTCGATAAAATAAATTGGAGAAATAATAAAATTATATTTTTACTACTATAAAAATATATAATTTAATTTTATTAAATTTTTTTTCTCCGCCACTGTATATATACCGCAATGTGGAGAGAAAGAAAGTGCAGAGCACAAAGAACTCAAAAATGATCTCCGCCGTTAGTTTTGTCTACTTTCGTTCATGTTTAGACCGTTGGGTCAATGCAACGGCTACCATTTTATCCATCTATTATAGTCAAACACAACAATCCTAGCCTCGTTGAGATCCAGATCCTTAGATCTCATCCGTTTATTTTGTTACTTCTTTTCTTTTGTTAGTTAACGAGAATTACCCTCTTATTACAAATGCCCCCTTCGATCTATAAAAGGAAAAACAAATCTTGTAAATTGAAGGACATTTTAGTCATTATATAATTCCGCCGTCAGGTCCTCTCGCGGGTTTTCTTTTTCCCTCGAAATGTTTCTTTAACGGTTTTGGGGAATGTTGGTAGACAGTACCCTTTTGCCTTTATGATTAAATGTACTGTTACACACTTGAAAAAGACGTATTTTTTTATCATCCGTTCAAATCTTTTATTACAAGTTGAATTTTATTTTATTTTTTATTAAAAATAATTTAATTTACAAATAATTATTTCATTAGAATTTTTATTTATTATGTTATTAAAAATTTGTAATTGAATATCAGCATGATGTACGTGTAGCATATCATATGTTATTAATTAATTTTTAACGGTATAAATTGATGAAAATTTTAATACAAAAAATTAATTTGCTCTTTAATTTAATATACATAGACAAACTTTCCTATTTTTTTTGTAAAGAGAAAAAATACAATTTGATTTTTAATATGAACTTTCATGATTTTTTACCGTAAGTCATATTTTAAAATATTATTAAATTTAATATAAAAAACTTAGAAGTGAAAATTTATAAAAATTTTGATTTATGCTTATATTTGTAATTTTCTTTGTACATTCTTTTAGTATACATAAATTCAGTGGCGAATCTAGGAGGCTAGTAGGAGTCTCGATCTTTCTAAAATGAAATTTTTTATTTAGATTCTTTAAATTTTTAATGGTAAAATTGTCTTACGAAAAATGATAAAAATTTAATTTAATTCTTTAAAATTATAAAAATATAAATTATTAAAATGATAAAATTATATTTTTAATATCGTAAATATATATAATTTAATTTCGATTCTTAAAATATTTTTTAATTTCGTGATTGCATAAATTTGCTCATTGAAATCATTTTACTAAAATCGTATTTAGTTCAATGAAAACCGTTTATATTTTAATTAGTATTCAACACACGTCCATCCTTTTAAAAGAAATTATATTCAAATTTTTAGTTAATGTTAGTTTTACATTCTATTTTTGGGTGATTATTATCCATACTTATTAATAAAAAGATTTTTTTTTTGTAATTTTTAAAAATAAAACTTTAATTTGAGACAAGAAAAATAATTGTCTTATGGTTGATTCCTAAATTTTTGTATCAACCAGACCAAAGATTAATTCAATTTAAAGGTATAAAATGGAAAACAAATTAATGACTACGGATTTATTTTATATCATAAAAAAATTCTCTTTTTTTTACAGTAGAAAACTTGCCATCACTGTAAAAATGGTAAATCAAGGCTCGTAAATGAAAATCTCCCATAATTACAGGTTAGAAGACATTGATCGATTGAAGGAGCATGCGGTGGCTGACCCAGAGGCTGTTGCTATGGAGGTCGAGACCATCATTGACTTGTGAGTCTCTCTTCTATCTTTATTTATGTCAACTTCAGTTCCGACTTTGAGGGTCGTCTGGAGATACAGTCGTTCAAGGTTCAAGATCCAAAGTCCAAGGTTAAAAAAAGTCTAAATTTTTTTTGTTTTTAAAGGTTCAAAATTTTTTTACCAACTTTTAAGGAATCTAAAAACTTTTTTTTTTAACTTTTAAAAAACTTAAAATTCACTTTTATTGTTTTACCTAAGTCCTTAAAAATGTCTCACCAACTTGCAGATTCAAAGACACCATTTTTAAGATGTTGTTTTTCACTTTCATTCTACGTAAAATCAATTTCATCATATCCGTGTCTGAAGCCTCTTTCTATTTCTTTTTGTCTTTTCCCCCATTACACAGGCTATATACTTGATAGTACAACATTTTCTTTTTCTTTTCACAACCTTTTTATATAGCTTTAACCCATAAATCATCACATAATTGACTATAAGTAAAAGTATTATAAAGATATTGTACTACGAGTCAGATTGTATTTTATCTATTTTATTAAAAGAATAAATAAATTAATCCTTATACATTAAATCAAAAATAAAACTTTTCTTTTTTGTTAAAAATTTCATTCGTTTTTACTTTTAAAGGTTGATTTATATATGTCAAAATGATGTAAACATGACACACCATTATTTTGTGAGACACCAAATTTTAACTGTAAAAATAGATATTTTAATAAAACTAACTACTTTATTCCTGAATTAATTTACCCATTTTATAAATAAAAAAAATATTATTTAATTTCTAATAAAAAAATCTTTTATCATACTTTCACCTCACTTTTTGTTATCATTTTTTATTTTCTTTTTATTATATGATTATATGATAATATTTGTTTATATTTTTTTAATATTTTGATAACGTATACATACCTTACTCAGATGCTCGAATGCTGATATTTAATAAGGAAACAAAGGAAATCCTCGTGTTTTATGATTGCGTTTTTTTGGTTATGGTATTTAATTTTTTTTATAAATTAATAGTTTGTGTTATTTAGGTTTTGACATTTTTATTTTTATTTTTTATTGTGCTTTTGTGGTTTTTGTGTTACGTTTCTTGTTTTAATTATTTTCTGCATCTTGTTTGTATTATGTTATTTTTAATAAAAAAATTATAATTTTAAATTTTTATATTTTTTTATAAATTTTACTTATAATTTTTATGATTTTTAAAATTTTAAAAGGGCTTAAGTAAAATTTGTTGTTAAGGTATTTTTTACCCTTTAGTCTTATTAATTTAAAAAAATTATAATTTATTTTCAATAAAAGAACAGGGTCAAATGGAATAAATGTGTAAATATTGAGGGTTAAATTTATTATGATACTATATATAAATATCAAAATTTAACATAAAGACTATTTTACTCACTCATTTTAACAAATATACGCTAATTTATCCATTCTTTCAATAAAAACTAAAATAAAATCTAAAATATAGTACAAAGAATTTTGTGATACTTTTACCACTTATTTTCTCAACTGAGGGACTATATTTGTTTGTTTCTTTGGGTATTTTTTTCCCTTCAGTCTTTCTCTATTTTTTTTTTTAAATTACAATAATAAAACAAGATCCGAACAATAAATACGACTAATATAATTTGAATCCAAATCATATCTAAAATAATAAACACCTTTAATCACCATGCTATTACATGGGGTTGTGACTGTTTTAAACTAATGGAGAAGCTAAAGACCAAAGGACAAGCTAGCCGTTATATCTTGTCCTCACAATTTGACAAAAATTCTACTATACGTTACTTTTTATTCATTAGCTCTCGTTGTCGGATCTGATTACTTGTCTTCTCTCTTAAGTTACACTCATCGACAATGATATACTCACACCTTCAACACTAAATTTAAGAGAGGCTCATAATTAACAATTTATATGAAATATTACTTTATATTAACAATTTATATAGGCAATATATTAAACAAGGATCAATGAAGTGATACATATTAGAGGTGTAAATGAGTCACTAATATTTGCAAATTACTCAAGTTCGACTTGAAAAGAAATACGAATTCAATTCAATAATTATCGAGTAGATTCGTGCACAAATAGTTCGAGCTATCGGTCGAGCCGAATTCAAACTTGGTAATATTTGTCTCGAACGACTCATAAGGCTTATCGAGTTTTTTATATTTTTATATTATCAAATTACACTATTGTCTTTAATATATATTATTAATCTTAAGCTTAATTATTAAGCTAAGCTCGAGTTCGAGTTTAAATATAAAAATTAATAAATAAGCTTAATTGAGCTCGAGTAATCAATTGAATCTTGAGCTAAGCTCGAGTTTAAAAATATATGTTCAATTGAGCTTAGCTCGGCTCGATTACACCATAATACATACTTCTTTAAAGTGTAATAATATAAAAAAAAATCAAGTATTTTAAAAAATGAAACATATGATATTATTTCAGATTTTTTTCCCGTGTATTGTTTAAGAATAATTTTGTTCTATGTATGAATGTGATCGTAGGAATATTCGCAATTTGACCGAAAGGAGGAAGTTGGGGTTCTTTTCATGTGGAACCGGTAACCCCATTGATGATTGCTGGCGTTGTGACCCTAACTGGCATAAGCGCCGAAAGAGACTAGCTGAGTGTGGCATTGGGTTTGGAAGGAATGCAGTTGGTGGGCGTGATGGGCGCTTCTATGTCGTCACTGACCACACTGATGATGACCCTGTTAACCCCAAACCCGGGACATTGCGTCATGCTGTGATCCAGGACCGCCCTCTCTGGATCGTGTTCAAGAGGGACATGGTCATTAAGTTGAAGCAGGAGCTGATAATGAACAGCTTTAAGACCATTGATGGTCGTGGAGGTAATGTTCATATTGCTAATGGAGGGTGTATAACAATCCAATTTGTTACCAATGTGATTATTCACGGTCTTCATATCCATGACTGTAAGCCTACTGGTAATGCTATGGTGAGAGACTCACCGTCTCACTTTGGGTGGAGGACAATGGCTGATGGTGATGCAATCTCCATCTTTGGTTCTAGCCATGTTTGGGTTGATCACAATTCTCTCTCCAATTGTGCTGATGGTCTTGTTGATGCTGTCATGGGCTCGACCGCCATTACCATCTCAAATAACCACTTCACCCACCATAATGAGGTAATTTTGCTGCAGTTTTAGCATTCTTAATGATGGCAATGCTAACTGTTTTGACATCATGATTAAATGTAGGTGATGTTGCTAGGTCACAGTGACTCTTACACAAGGGATAAGCAGATGCAAGTGACTATTGCCTATAACCATTTCGGAAAGGGACTTATCCAAAGAATGCCAAGGTATTATTTTGATAAACAGATGACTTTCAAATTAAACTGGGATTTTAACAAGGTAGTCAGTACTATATCAGTGGACATATAGTTTTTGTGTTCGTACTGATATGTATTGGTATCAATATGTTTTGATTTACTGTTTCGAGTTTATCGATATTTTTAAATATTTTTCACACATATATAATCTCATTTTTAGTTTGTTGATAAATTATATATATTTAAATTTTTTTCATATATATTTATAGTCTAAATTATTTTGTTTCTTAATAAAATAGGTATTATTTTGATAAAAGAAATTATAATTATATATACATCCAAATATATTTAATTTACATCCATATAAATATAGTAAATATAAATTTTAAAATTATTAATTAGGTTCAATAACTTAATTTAATAGCTTTTAATTTTAAATATAATTGTAAAAAATTAAAATGGTTGAGATGAAAATTTTAAAAATTAGCTTAAAATATTAAATTGTGTACCAATCGATACAGGCCAGTACGCACCGGTACAAGCTTGTATTAACCAAAATAGGGTCGAAACACTCCGAATTGTTTGAAATATCTCAAAATTTTGATCGGAATGAAACAGAAACTACTTGATACCAATTTAGGACCAGAATGGTATGTACGGGCCAGTACGGTACCGATCGACTACCATGATTTTAACTCAAGTCAAAAAGTTAAAATTTTTAGCAGTTGCCTACACCCACTGAAATGAATTTTGATGAATACCCACAGGTGTAGGCATGGGTATTTCCATGTGGTGAACAATGACTACACTCACTGGGAAATGTATGCAATTGGTGGAAGTGCAAACCCTACCATCAACAGTCAAGGTAACAGATATGCAGCCCCAATGAACCGATTTGCAAAGGAGGTATTAATTGTCTCAGTTTCTCCTTTTCCTTTTCAGTTTAGTCTCTCACTTGGAAATATGTTGATCATTTTGTGATTTGTTGAACTTGATTAGGTCACCAAGAGAGTGGAGACTGCGGAAAGTGAGTGGAAGAACTGGAACTGGAGGTCAGAAGGTGACCTGTTGGTCAATGGTGCCTACTTTACTCCATCAGGTGTTGGAGCCTCAGCCAGCTATGCCAGGGCCTCAAGCTTAGGTGCCAAGTCGTCTTCCATGGTTAGAGCCATGACTTTAAATGCTGGCTCACTTCCTTGCCGTAGAGGCAGGCAATGCTAGCATAATCCCCCACCCCCACCCCATTTACAGAACTCTATGATTTCCCCTTTTCTATCACAACATTGTCATCGTTCTATTTGTCACAAACTGTTTCTTTTGTTTGATTGTTTGTTTTTTCAACCTCGCCCATTTGGTGCTGAAGTGTTGTCCATTTGTTTAAGGTTCACCCAAATTCCCCTTTTAAAGCACCCTTTAGAGCATCAATCATGGTCTTTATATATCAATGAAGCATGGACAAGGATACACAATACGGATACGACACAATGATATGATAATTTAATATATTTTTATATTTCTTTATATTAAAATACTTAATATAAATGAAAATATTTACATATATATTTTAAAATTGATTAAAAGTTTCATTTAAAGAATCAAGAATAAAAAAGTGTCATTATTGTCCACAGCTCTCAAGTCTCTGGCCCTAGACAAACAAAAATAAAATAAGTAAATCAGAGCAATAAAGTAAACAAAATCACACACCAAAAAACCCTAGCAGCAACTTTTCTTTTTCTTCTAGTTCCGCCGTTGACTCTTCATCTGTTATTTTTTAAAGTCAAAATTTCAACGCCATCCGACCGTCAACCATTATATAATTTTTCTGTCTGTCACATATTCGTCTTTAGACATTTATGTTGTGACCGTGTTGGGACCGTATTCGATTTTTTTTACGTATTCGGACATATTTGACGAGTGCTCGTGTCGGACAAACATACGACACCGATACGAGAAGAGATAAACCATGTTCATGATTCTCAGTTATATACACTTTTTATCTTCTGGGCTTTTTATAAATCTGAATGATTTGAAGTCTTTTTTCTCTTTTTTTCCCCTAAAAGATGTGTAGGCATAAATAATAATTAATATGAATGTCAAACCTTGTTATTGAAAGACTTTATTACAGATGATGCATGGTAAATGGTAGTGACGTTTCTTTTTTTTTTTTTTCTCTTCTTTTTACAAAGATTTCTTTGCCTTTTCTTTCTCATTGGAAAGTTTTTTTAAATTTAAATAAAAAAATAATAGAAAATGTTTATCAAAATAATAAACATTCTAAATTAATTATCGAAATAAGATGAAATATACACTGTAATTAGAAATGGTACACCCCAAAAGCCACTTACGTTCTCTCTTTTCTAACATAATAAACAATAAAAATCATAATAGCAAATTTTTTTATTAGGGATAAATCTCAAAATTATACATGAACTTTGATTTAATATGTAATTGCATATATGAATTTTAATTTGGTGCAATTATACACGTGAAACTCTAATTGTGGTTCAAATTTATACTTGAAATTTAATTTTGATTTAATCATATATATTTAAAAAAATAAGTATATCAATTTATTTTTATATTGAATAAATATAATTATTTATGTATACAATATATAAACATAAAATGATCTTATATCATTAATTATGTTAATAATTTACAATAATTGGATCAAAACGAAATTTCATGTATGAAATTGCATAAAATCAAAATCCATGTATAAAATTACACATTAAATCATAGTTCATGTATAGTTTTGATATTTATACCTTTTTATTATCTTTCGCTTAACTTTAAAAGCTTGGATGAACCCAACAAGTGGCTCCAATGGATAAGAGGATGTTGTTCATCCTAGGGGTCTCGGGTTCGAGCACCTGTGTGTGTAAGGTGTGTGTACGTTGTCAAAACGTTAAGAAAGTATGAACATATACTACCATGTAATCACACTAGTATATTCAAAAAAAAAGTTTGGATTCTCAATCTTTCGAGATTTGATTTGACAGAACGTCCATTAAATTGTTTATTTCATATGCAATAACATATGATTGATAGAAACTAAATATGTTAAATCGATAACTTTTGACAAAATATATTATGGTATTAATTATTGAACTAAAATGTTTCAATTTAATAAAATAATAAAATTTAATTTAAAAATTTGGAAATATAAAGCCTAAATTATAAATGTTGTAAAAACACAAAAATAATAGTATATTTTGACATTTGAAAAAAAGTATATCATGTCATTATAATCCCTCTTGCCTTTTTAGGTTTAAAGCTATAAAAAGTTCTTAAGAAAATAAAATAAAATATTAGTTAAACTTATCAATTTAATTCGCATTCAATTGAGTCGGTTAGTTAAAAATAATAATTAAACTTCTCCGTTAATAGTTTTCGATTTTAATAATTATTAAATTTAGTCAATTCGCTAATCAAATGGAAACAGTGACAACCTCATATTTAATAATTTATTTTTAATAAAAAATTTAAAATCAAATAACATTGTGAAAGAATATAAAAAATATAAAAATTATAAATTTAAAAAATTATTTAAATTTTATTTAAAAATCATAAAATTCTTAAACAGTTATAAAAAGTATAAAAAATTGTAAAAAAAAAAATATAGACATTTCAAAACAAAGTATACAATTTATTATAAAATTATTAAAAATTCTATATAAAGATACAAAAATTATAAAAAAAAAAAACTTACAAAAACTTAAAATTTATTTCAATAATTTTTAAACAATTTTTCAGTTTAAAATTCAAAAGCTTTATAAATTTTTATTTTTTTTAATAAGTTTGATATGCTTATATACATTTTTAATAAAATTTACATACATTTTATAATTTTTAAGTTTTAATTTTTTTAAAAGTTTTAAATTTTTAAAATAATTTTTAATGATTTTTGTGAGAAAAATTGAAGTTTAAATCTAAAATTGCCATGTGTCGTTATCTTATTGATCCATTAGTTAATTTTAACGACCAACGTAATCAAAAACAAAAATTATTAACAGAGGAGCTTAATTTTTTTATTTATTTTAAGTATTATATATATATATATATAAATTGGTGATAGGGTTTTTTATACCTTTAAGCAGCCTTTCTGTATATATAACTATTTTTCTTCTAAATTAGATGTGTAATTAATTAAACTACTTACGTAAAAATTAAGGCCTTGTTTGGTTTCAGGAATAGAGATCATTTTCATTTTTTTTCTTGAAAAATGGAAAACATTGAAGGAAATGTGTTTGTTTGAAAATTTTAAAAGTAAATTTTGAGAAATTAAACGACAATAACAAATTGTTTTGATTACTTTCACTAGAAATGTTTTCGTAAAAATGAAAATGATGAAAACAAAAGTATTTAACTTTAAACTAATTGGTTCGAGTTTAAACTCATATAAATACAAAAAACAAAATTCAACAAATTTTCAAATATTAAATCTAGCAACTCTATATAAATATAAAAAAATTATTTTATTTCTCATGTTTCCATTATAAAAAAATAGTTACCAAATATGTGTTCATTATTGAAAAAAAATTATTTTTATTTTTCAAATGTGTTTTTTAATTTTTTTAAATTTAAAAGAATAAAAATTCTTTTCAGAAAATGAAAATAGAGAATATTTTCAAAAATCAAATGTAACCTAAACTATTTTGGTTTAATCCATTTTTTTTTTATTTTTCAAGATATTTATTGGAGTAAACCCAGTAATTAATTTTTCGCATTTTATAAGTTTATTAAGGGGTGGATACTGACCACAAGTTTTAAAACTATTTTATACTCAAGATAAGAATTGAACCTTCAACTACTGAATAAGATAAAAAAATTCTTATTATCTCACTTAACTCTCATGATTAATCTAAATTCTTTTTTAATATATAAATTCATGCTTTGAAATCTAATAATAATAATAATAATAATTTAGCTAGAAGGAGTGGCACATCCTAAGAAGTCGCTTGATAACTGTGCGAGTCGGACTCGCTTTTTGTTCATCTTTTTTTACTCTTTTTTAAATATGATTTTTATTGTTTGTTGTGCCAAAAAGTCATACACTTTAACTTTTTATTTAATTTTTTGACTTTCAAATTTTATAAAAAAATTTATTTTAATTTGACTCTCAAATTTTATAAAAAATTATTTTAATTCTTAGTTTAATTTTTTTTCTTCCAATTTATATTTTTTTAAAATTATTTTAAAATAAATAAAAAAATTAATAAACGTTAATTATGCTAATATAATATATACAGTAGATTATTATGTAAATAACATATCAATATTTAATTAATTTTTAAAAATTAAAAAAATATTTTTATAAATTTAAAAAAATTTAAAAATAGTTTTTATATATTTTTAGATGACAGGAATAAAATGATGATGATGTGAGTAATGCTGCCCACTTCATGTTGTTTCCTTCGCCTGCTTTGGCATCACCCAAAATCATCAACCACCAATATCTGCTCACCTTTATCTTTTCCTTACCTCCTTTTGGTCTTTACCAAAATCATATCAGCCTGCTCAATTCCTCTAAATGAGAATTACTTTAGCTTAAGCTTAAAATATGGTCTTAAAACTCCATCTTTTATTTAAAAATTGCAGTTTTGTCATTAAATTTGTAAGTCATAAGTGGATCTAAAAAACTTTTAACAAGGATTGAAATTGAATCTTAAATTTTTAAGAGATTAAAATATTATTTTATTATGTATTAATTTATAATTTTATTATTTCTGAAAAATAATTAGAAATATTTTTTATTTGGAGAAAGAGTGCAATTGTATCACATATAAATTTATAATTTAAAGATTTTTAAGGGGTTGAAATGTAATTTTTTTTCATTTTGAGGCTTAGGATCGGCATTGTCTGCTTACCCCTTGTCTTCTATTAAAATTTGTCAATTTATGATATTGATCTGTCCTTATATGATGTGACATATGATTGATAGAAAATAAACATGTTAAATTGATAAATTTTGACATAAACTACCAATAATAATAATGATCAAACTAAATTTTTTTAATTGAAAACATAAAAACATTGAATTTTTAACATTTAAAGTATAAATACCAAATCTCAAATTCAATACAAGTAAAAGGTGTAGAATCAACCATAAAGGCGAATTTAGGCGGTCCCTAATTTTTTCTGTTAAAGTACAATTGTTACAGTGTGATATCAATAACTTAATGAGTGGTTCCATTGTAAAAGAGGATGATATTCATCCTAGGAGATCCGGGTTCGAGCACCTGTGTGTACACGATGTGTGTGCATTATCAAATGGTTAAAAAAATATGAACATATACTACCTTATAATCACATCAGTGAATATGCTAAAAAAAATACAGTATGCTATCAATTAAATTTATATTTTGATTAAAGTATTGATGTTATTATTTTAAGATTTGTGTAACTTGATGAAATTTAGTAACAATTTTAATTTAAACCTCTTTAATTTTTTCAACTGAACTATCTCATAACTTTTACATTAAAGGTAAATTACCTAATTGGTCATATAATTTTTGGGGTGTTTACATTTTAGTCATTCAAGCGTTAAATCTCTAAGGACGGTTAACTATACACACCATATTATATTTACACTTTCATTTTGGTCACTCAACTTTTAAGTCTCTTTCATTTTGACCACCCAAAAATATCCTTTTTAAATATTGATTGGGGTAAAAAAACAATGATTAAAATCAAAAAGTGATAGAAACTTAAATAAGACACAAAAATTGTCAATTTGTATTTGTTTATCCCATTGCCAAAAATTCTAATTTTTTAATATTAAAAATTTAAATTTTAAAACATAAAAATAAATTTTTGAAATTTTTTTATCCATTGATAATGTCAACCAGTTTGTTACTATAATATTTAAATTAATAAATTTAATCTCTTTTTAAATTTGCAAATTAACGAAATTTACTCAAATAATTCATATTTAATAATTGTCTACAAAACTTAAATTTCTTTTGATTAATTCCTTAATTAAATTTTATTCATTGATAATGTCAATCGATTTGTTTGGCATGGAAGATATAATTAATTAAATTAATTACAATAATTTTTCTTTACTTTTAGCTTAACATTGAAGATTTAAGATCATATAATCAAAAGAAATTTGGGTTTTGTAGATAACTATTAAATATAATAATTTTCATTGATAATAATTTTTGAAAATAATTTCAAAACATCAAAATAAATTAAAAAAATGTTGACTTTTTTTCTCCATTGATAATATCAACCAATTTGTTAGTATACTTTTGAATCTTAATATTTAAAAATTTATATTTCAAACCAAAATTTAGAATTTTCGACAATGAGATAAACAAGTACAATTCGATAATTTTATTGTATTATTTTAGTTTCTATCTCTTTTTCACTTTAATCCTTGATTTTTTTACCCAAATCAATACTTAGAAAAGATATTTTCTGGGTGACCAAAATGAAAGCAACCTAAAAGTTGAAAGATTCAAAATAAATTAAAAAAAATGTTGACTTTTTTTCTCCATTGATAATATCAACCAATTTGTTAGTATACTTTTGAATCTTAATATTTAAAAATTTATATTTCAAAACCAAAATTTAGAATTTTCGACAATGAGATAAACAAGTACAATTCGATAATTTTATTGTATTATTTTAGTTTCTATCTCTTTTTAACTTTAATCCTTGATTTTTTTACCCAAATCAATACTTAGAAAAGATATTTTCTGGGTGACCAAAATGAAAGCAACCTAAAAGTTGAAAGATCAAAATGAAAGTACAAACGTGACGTGACATGTACAGTTAACCGCCATTAAAAATTTAACACTTGAGTGACTAAAATGAAAGCATGCTAATAGTTGGGTGACAAAATTGCAAGGATTTCATTTTGAGTGACTAAAATGAAAATGACCTAAAAATTGAGTGACAACTAAATAGTTTACTCTTACATTAATTATTCATAGAATAAAAATAAATCGTTACAATATTGTATTACATTTGAAGAAAGATGTTGAATTGATTGATTCGTGAATTGGTACGATCCAATTGAGCTGGACTGAAAAACTAATTAAGTCGGGTTTTTCTATTTTTAATATTTTTTAAAAAATTATGTTTTTTAATAATTTATTTAATCAAATCAGATCAACTATTGGGCAAATTAAACCTGTCAAATTGAGAATCAGTGGTTTAATGGTCTATGTTTGAGATTCGTGGTTGCCCCTTCCAATAATATTGTCTCTAAGGTTCAAATCTATAATGTGCCTTACCATTGCGCCCATTGCTTGTTGGTAAATTACCTATTAAAATAATATATAAAAGAAATTAGTACTAGTTTTACACTCGTATTATACACGAGTAATCAATATGATAAATTTTTTTTATAAATAGCATGAATAAATTTAATATTTTTTTATATATTAGTTGATACCTTCAATGTTAGTTTTTTTTTGCAAAATATTTTTAATATAAAATATTGAAATGCAAAATCCATTAATCATATGTATTTAAAAACTTGCTAAAATATTTTACAAAAGTCGGCAAGTTTCGCTAAGTTAGGGTTATTTCTCTTAGTTTCTTCTCTTTTCGTTGTTGCTTTTGTCTGCTAAATTCGCAGTTGGCGGTGTTTTCTAAAGTTTGTCCTTCCCCTTTAGCTATTGGCATCTCTTCTATTAGTTGTGTTTGTTGCGATATGGAAGAGGACATGGCAAATTTATGCACTGAGGATGAGGAAGATGAACCCGTGGTGGAGCATATTGATGAAACAGAGGAGGATGATGATTTCGCATTATGTTTGGTTGGACGAGTTTTGACTAATGGGGCGGTGCACTTTCCATCATTAAGGAACATGTTGGCAGAGGTTTGGCATCTAATCGAGGGTGTTATGATCACAGAGTTGGAAGAGAAATGAATTCTTTTTCGTTTTTATAATGAGTTGGATATAAATAGGGTAATCAATGGCATACCCTGATTTTTTAATCGCCATCTTTTGATTCTTTATCGGCTCGCAAAAGGCGAGGACTCTTCTCAAGTACCTTTGTTTTTTACGAGTTTCTAGGTTTAGATTCACAATCTACCTAGAAGATGTATGTCCATAACCATGGCACAACAATTGGGGAATTTCTTAGGTCGATTCCTTGAGTATGATACGACAATTATCACGCAAGGCATACATAAGTTTATGCGAAAGGCTAAGATTGATGTCCGACGATTGCTTAAAAGGAAAAGCGGATTATCTATGGGAAAGATAAATCGACATATGCAACATTTCAGTATGAGAAGTTATCCCTCTTTTATTTTATGTTTGGAAAGCTAAGGCATGGAGAAAGCTTTTGTCCCATCTGTTTGACTTTAGGCACGCAAGACAGAGTCTTTAGGTAGGATAACTCCCTAAGAGCAATTCCTAGTAAAGTAACACCAAACACTAGTCGATGCTTGAGATAAGCGCCTGCAGACATGGTAAGAGTTGGGGTGGAGGACGGTCAAAGGGGAAAGGCCAGTTAGGGTTTTTGAAAGTATCGAGTTCCATAATAGATAAAAGGAAGAGTGAATTACGGCCAACAGGATATAGCCAAGCCAAATCGCGGCCTATGAGAGGAACTTTGTGAATCAGCGAGATGTAAACCGTGGAAGTTATAGATGATAACGAGGATGACAATGGAGAGGATTGTCTAATGGGAACAGTGAAAGGAAAAAATGACAAAGAATAATTCGCTCAAGTCAAACAAGCAATAGTCCAATAGAAACATATTTAAACAATGTATTATCTGCTAATAGGCCGACTAGTCACAATGAAAAATGTAAGTTGGAACACCCGTGGTTTGGGGCAACCACAGACTATTAAGCATCTTAAGAATTTTCTGAGATAAGTTCAGCCTCAACTTTTGTTTCTTATGGAGACAAAGGTAAATTAGGAAAAGATGGAAAAGATAAGAGTTTCATGTGGTTACAATAATGGGATTGATGTAAGCGTAAAGGGCTCGAAAGGAGGATTATCGTTAGGGTGAAAAGAGAATTTGGATATCACCCTTAAAAGCTTCTTTCGTTCATATATTGATGTTATGATAAAGGAGGACAATGCATACTAGTTGGGAGATTTATTGGTTTTTATGGTGCTCCCGTTAAGCAGTTAAGGAAAGATCCGTGGAATTTGTTAAGACACTTAAAGACAGATTCCAAGGATCCTTGGCTGGTTCTAGGGGATTTTAATGAAATTTTGTTCTCTTTCTAAAAAAGGGGGGAATACTTATAGAGGAAAGACAGATGAAGGCATACTGTGATGTGTTGAAATAGTGTGAATTAAATGATATAGGGTTTAAAGGGGCGTGGTACACTTGGGAAAGGGGGAGATTAGCATCCAATAACATTTGAGAAAGGCTCAATAGAGGAGTGACCAATCTTGAATGATTAGAACTTTTTCCTGAATATGTGGTTCACCACCTCTAGCATAGTATTTTTTATCATTGCCCAATAGTAGTTGAAGGGTGCGACGGCAAAGGCTTCAACAATAAATTGGACGGATCCCATTCCGCTTTAATGCAGAGTGGATTCTTGAATCGGATTTTGAAGCTTAGGTTAAAAATGGATGGTCTCTTAGTGCAGCTAGCCTTCCCAAGAAGTTGGCCGATTTAGTAT
Organism: Gossypioides kirkii; assembly: GCA_005610355.1. Taxonomy (NCBI): domain Eukaryota; kingdom Viridiplantae; phylum Streptophyta; class Magnoliopsida; order Malvales; family Malvaceae; genus Gossypioides; species Gossypioides kirkii. Next base: position 36,956,406 of record CP032247.1, on the reverse strand, counting down.
CTTATTTAATGGAGTGTAGCAAGCTTTCTAGGAAACGAAGATTAATATACAAGGAAGAGTTAAATGTGACACTTGATAAGCTCATGAACAAAGATCCTAATGAGGAGAATTTAGCAGAACTGGTTAACGTTAAACTTGCACTTAATGTGGAAGCTGATAAGGAAAAGTTGTATTAGGAGCAACGAGCCAGAGCTAATTGGCTTTGGATGGGGAGATAAAAACACATCTTTCTTCCATAAGTTTGCATCACATAAGAAGAAGAGGAATAGCGTTAAAGGCCTTGAGAACTCGAATAGAAGATGGGTGGAAGGGGATGTGGCTCTATTGGACTTACAACCGACTACTTTAAAGATCTATTCGAATCTAAACCAGTAAGCAACAATGATGCACTTACCAGTACTATCCTGTAACAGCCCGTTTTTCAGTGGTGTCGGAAACAATAATTTCAGGACCACAAACCCGACGAGAAATTTTTTATAATGAGTGTTTAAATTAAATAAATCAATAATAATTTTATATAGAATTTTGAATTGAAGAATTTTAATTATGGAATTAAAAGTTAGTATAAGTGATTTGGTTCAAAAGTTAAGTGATTTTAGAAAATGAGGTATTGAGACCTCGTTTATGAAATTAAGGGTCGTAAATATTTTTATTAAATATTTACAAAGTCTTATTATATGTGAATTGAAGTTCGGTTAGGTAATTTTGATGATTAATTGCTTAATTAAGGAAACAAGAGTAAATTGTAAAAGGGGTAAAAGTTAATTGCTACTGATTAAAAATAAAAGCAACCAAAGGGGTAATTACACCATGCTCAAAAAGTCCAAGCGGTGAAGGATATGATTACCTTCCACTAACTTTTGGAATATTTATTTAGTCCTATTTAGTTTAAGGCTAAATTGTAAACAAGTTTGTTTAATTAGAATTTAATATAATTGAAGGACCAATTTTGAAATTTGACCCTTATTAAATGGCCTAATAATAGAAATGATGTGAAACTATTTAGATTTTGATAAATTGTATTAAATCCTAATAAAATGAGAATTTACTAATTAGTCTATTTTTCAGTGTGATATGAATTAGTGGTTTTGAGGCCACAATTTCGATGCGTTAGACCGTAAATATTAATTATTTAATATTTATAGGGTTATTAGTATTGTATTAAAATTTGGTTATGAAATTTGATTGTTTAGATAGTCAATTAAGTAAAAAGACTAAATCGTAAATATGAAAAAAGATGGATTTATTAGTTAAAAAGGAAAAATTGAAGGATTGGAATAGTAATGTAACACCCCTTACCCGGTTCGATCATTGGACACGTGTAAGTAGATGCCACGACTATACTAATATAATAGGAAACTCATTAAAACCCTACTTTCTTTGTTATTAATTATTTAGAAATCGATAATAGAATTAGAACTAGAAGATAAGTGAATTTACTTTTATTTTTAATAAATATTTGATTTTTAAAGGATTTCTACCGATAGTTGCAAAAATGGGTATCGATAGTTACAAAGGCAGTAAGCACTAAGAATTACCTGCAAGGTTCTACCGGTACTTGGATAAGTTCTACTGATACAACTCAGCGAACTACCGACAAAACATAAGTATCTACCGGTACAAAAAGTTCCAGAGACTAAAATAAATTTTTGCCTAAGACTTCTATCGAACCTCCAAATTCCAACTATCGCAACAACTACTACTGCAACTTGAGAAAACTTCTAACGACAATAAATAAGTCAGTAACTAATCTATCTATTCCCCTGCACTTCTACCGAAACTTTTGTAACGATCTACCGAAACTTCCATCTATGACCAAACATATACCGGTAGAAAGTTTCGACTACCGAAACAATTAATAGAAATTGCAGGACTCTTTCCACATTTACAGCCAAGAGACCCTAATATTCATCAACCAACAAATTCCCAATTATACAAACTGATCAAAATACATGATACATGACCACCAAGTCACAAATCTAACCATTATACCCGACTATATCTAGGTATATGCCAATACAAAAATAGAAACAAAAACTCACTAACATGAAAGAGCGGGATTTGAGCTTGGATGCTGAGTCTCGAGAATTCCCAAAAGATTCTAACCTACGCATGTAAAACAACATACGCTGAGTATAATACAATGGTATCCTAATAACCTAAACATATAAACAATGTAATCCTTCTTAAGATTCATAAAATTTACATTCATATAAATGTAGATATATCTTTTCTCTAAATCATTTATTCAACATATTTTCATAATTATACATTCTACTCATAAATAAACAGATATACACCATATATAAAGATTCCATTAAAAGTCTAATTCCTCTTTGTTTTCTCCTTTCACATTTCATATCATAAATACTTTCTTTACATCATTTCTAATTTCATTTAGTATTCATTCCCATGCATTTCATGTACCGTTTTCATAAACATTTCATCCATGTCTCATAACATTTCTATTAGGTTTAACAAAATTCTCATCATTTTTAATTTCCCTATTAACACAATTCGGACTCTGATGGATACACGGATCTAACCAACACACCAGTTTGGCACCCAGTGCCTCATCGAATAAACCGAAGTAATAATCGCGCCCAGTGCTATAATAAAAGTGACACCTAGTGTCTCATTGGTTAAACCGAAGTAATTTGGCACCCAGTGCCTCATCGACTCGTGGTCAAAGTACCTTGACTTCTTCCTATCCTATGGCATGCCATCTATATTCGACCCGGCCCGAACAATTAATAGGGTAATCTTTATTATGTAATATCAATTCACATTTCAACTTTTAGCTTTATTCATATAGACAATACAATTAAAATTTATTCTAATAAAAATCATAATATTTATCACTATGGTAATCACATATTATGCAAGTATACATGAAGAAATATACCATCTAAAGTTTCTCCACATAATTAAATTATTCAAAACAATTTAACTCTAATTAAATTCAACTCCCTATTTCTCATTCTCACACTAATTCACAAGTTTTACAAGTTTGATTCTCTCTACAACAATTAGAAATCCCTTTTGTAATTCATACTTTTGCCATTTTTTTCAATTGAGTCTTCATGTCTAATTTTCACCACACAATCAAAATTACTTATCCAATAGACAATTATTCTACGATTTAATTTCGTAAATATTTTTATTAAATATTTACGGTCTGATTATTAACTATTAAATTCCAAAAGTACACTTTACTGATAACCCCGAATTTGGGTCGTTACAACTCTCCCTCCCTTAAGAAATTTCGTCCTTGAAATTTACCTGAAAAGAGATGAGGGTAATGAGATCTCATTGATTCCTCCGATTCCCAAGTTGCTTCCTCGACTTTATGGCTATGCCATAGCACTTTCACAAGTGAAATGCACTTGTTACGCAATTCTTTTGTCTCACAAGCTAGAATTTTGACCGGTTCCTCTTCATATGACAAAATGGATTGAATCTTAACTTCTCCCGTTGTAATCACGTGCGATGGGTCAGAATGATATCTCCTCAGTATTGAGATGTGGAAAACATCATGCATCTTTTCCAATTCTATCGGCAAAGCCAAACGATAAGCCATCGATCCCACTTTTCTCGTGATCTCGTATGACCTAATAAATCGTAGACTTAATTTTCCTTTTCACCCAAATCTGAGAACTTTATTTCATGGTGAAACTTTTAGAAACACTTTATCCCCGATCGCATATTCGATGTCCCGTCGTTTCAAGTCCGCATACGATTTCTATCTATCAAATGATGTTTTCAATCTTTTTCGAATTAATTTAACAGTTTCTTTGGTTCTTGAATTAACTCAGGACCAACAAGCTTCCTCTCGCTTAATTCTGTCCAACAAACAGGTGTTCGGCACCTGCAGCCATATAAGGCTTCGTACGGAGCCACTTGGATGCTCGATTGAAAACTATTATTATAGACAAACTCGGCTAAAGGTAGATAGTGTTGCCAACCAGCTTCAAAATTACACAAGCTCGCAACATATCTTCTAAAATCTGGATAACACGCTCAGATTGTCCATCCGTCTGAGGGTGAAAGGCTGTACTAAAGTTGAGTTTTGTACCAAAGGACTCATGCAATTGTTTCCAAAATCTCGAAGTAAATCGAGGATCTTGATTAGAGATGATCGATACGAGTATTCCATGCAATCTTATGATTTCTTGAATATAAACTTCGGCAAGCTTTGAAAGTGACCAGTCAGTTCTAACGGCTATAAAATGAGCCGACTTTGTAAGTCGATCAACTATTACCCATATTGTATTCTTCTTGCTTGGCGATAAAGGCAATCCCATTACAAAATCCATTGTTATACGCTCTCATTTCCATTTAGGAATTGAAATAGGCTGAAGTAGTCTTGTGGGAACTTGATGCTCTGCCTTAACTAGTTGACATGTCAAACATTTAGTTACGAATTCAACTATTTCTCTTTTCATACCGGGCCACCAATACAACTCTCAAAGATCGCGGTACATTTTTGTTCCACTAGGATGTAAGGCAAAAGGACTATTATGAGCTTCTTGAAGTATCAATCCTTTCAACTCTGCAACATTAGGTACACAAATTCGATTACAAAATCTCAAGCAATTTTGATCATCAATTATGAAATTTTCTACCGAACCATTTCTCTTTTCTTCAACAGTTTTACATCTAAAAGTTATGCATCTCTGATTTGATCAATCAATACTAGTCTAACTCTTAGCTCAGCCATCAAGTTTTCGTCATCACAAATACTGAGTTGAGCAAACATTGCTCGTAAATCAACTATTGCCTTTCTACTCAACGCATCAGCTACAACGTTAACTTTTCCTGGATTATAATCGATGACACAATCATAATCGTTAATAAGCTTCACCCATTGCCGTTGTCTCAAATTTAGCTCCTTCTAATTTAGGAGGTATTTAAGACCTTTGTGGTCGGTAAAAATGTGGCACTTTTCACCATATAAATAGTGTCTCCAAATCTTCAACGTAAACACTATTACAGCAAGCTCTAAATCGTATGTTGGGTAGTTACACTCATGAGTTTTCAGTTGACGTGAATCATAAGTGATCACCTTTCCATCTTGCATTAGTATGCAACCCAAACCGTTTAAGGAAGCATCACTATATACCACGAAATCCTTTCCCGATTCAGGTAAGGTTAGTATAGGTGCCTCGGTTAACATTCGTTTTAATTGCTCGAAACTTTCTTGACAATGATCACTCCAAACGAATGGAACATCCTTCTGTAATAGCTTCATCAATGGTGTAGCTATTTTCGAAAATCCATTTATAAATCTTCAATAATAACCTGTTAAACCAAGGAAACTACGAACTTCTGATATAGTTCTTGAAGCTTTCCATTGTACAACGGCCTCAATCTTCTTTGGATCTACTCTAATCCCATTTGTTGAGATAACATGACCTAAAAACACAACTTCTGACAACCGAAATTCACACTTGCTCAGCTTCCCATATAGTTGTTTCTCTCGTAAAATCTGAAAAATGATTTGCAAATGTTGTTCATGCTCTGACTCATTCCTTGAGTAAATCAAAATGTCATTGATGAAGACTATTACAAATCGATCCAAATAAGGTTAGAAAATGTGATTCATTAAGTCCATGAATGCTGTCGGAGCATTAGTCAAACCAAATGGCATCACTAAGAATTCATAATGGCCATAACGTGTGTGAAAAGCTATTTTGGGAATGTCACTTTCCTTAACTTTCAACTGATAATAGTCCAATCTCAAGTCAATCTTGGAAAAGACGGAAGCTCCTTTTAGTTGGTCAAATAAGTCATCGATTCGGGGAAGAGGATACTTATTCTTAATGGTCAACTTATTCAATTGTCGATAATCTATGCACAGACACATTGATCCATCTTTCTTCTTAATGAATAAAATTGGAGCTCCCCAAGGCGATACACTAGGACGTATAAATCCTCGATCTAATAAATATTGTAGTTGAATTTTTAACTCTTTAAGTTCAGTTGGTGCCATACGATAGGGGGATATGGACATCGGAGCTAAACCAGGTAACACTTTAATTGCAAATTCTACTTCCCTCTCGAGTGGTAATGTTGGTAACTCCTCAGGGAATAAGTCAGGAAATTTACAGACAACTCGAATCTTGCTATTCTGACTATCGATCGAATCTGAGTTTATTACATAAGCCAAAAAGGCTTCACAACAGTGACTAAGCAACTTATTAGCTTGAACCATCGAAATAGTTCGGACTAAACTGTCTTGTCGAACCCCATTTACTTCAATCAACTTTTGATCAGCGCTCTGAATAACAAACTTCTTCTTTCGGTAGTCTAAAATCACTCTATGTTCAGTGAGCTAGTCCATACCCAAAATCAAAACAAAATCTCCAAATGGCATGGTTAACAAGTCAACAGGAAAAGGTAAATTCTGGATCTCTAATGGGCATCGTCGACACACTCAATCAATCAACACAGTCTGTCCTAATGGGTTAGACACAACCATAGACACCTTAGATATTTTGGACTCTAAATTCCCCAACTTAACCATCTCGGAGTTAATATAAGAATGAGACGATCCAAGGTCTATCAAAGCATAAATTGGTGCAGAACATAACAAGAAAATACCTGTAACCACATCAGTAGCATTACCCTCCTCACGAGTGCGAAGAACATAAGCTCGAGCTGGTACTCTAACCTCTGACTGGCGAGTGCCCACATCACTTTCCCTCTTAGTGCCTCCTCTAGAGACGGAACCAGCACGACTCATTCCACGACCTCAAAACATAGATGCAGATCTTTGAACAGGAACAGGTATGGTAGTGTCACCTCTCGAGCAATCTCGCTCAATGTGATCCAGTGATCCACATCAAAAACAAGCTCGAGTTAACCTCCAACACTCACCTCGATGCTTCTTTCCACAGTGCTCACAGGCTGGTACCTCAACATCACGAGACGGACCTCGCACACTGCCCACAGACACAGTCGATTGTCGATCTCTATTCCTTTCAAACCTAAAGGTTGATTTCCATGTACCACGACTATCCTTTGATCGCTTCAGATGAGGTTGAGAACTAACTGTACTAGTTTACTTCCCAGCAAAACGTGTAGTCTCAATCTTCTTGTCAAGGCCCATAGCTTGTTCTACCATCTTTGCTCGCTCAACTAAATAAGAAAATTCGGATATTCTATGGGATATCAATTGCACCCGAAGTTCATCACGTAATCCTCGTAAAAATCACTTATAATTCTTTGCCTCGGAAGGAAGAAATTCAGTGTCGTATTTACTAAGTCATAGAAACTCCCGCTCATAATCAACCACTGACATTTCATTTTGCTTAAGTAAAAAAAATTCTTGCTTCCTTTCTTCAAGGTATAGTCTCCCACATACTTCTTCTGAAACTCTCTTTGAAAGAAATCCCAATTCACTCTTGCAATAGGTACGTGTCGTGTTGTCGTTTGCCACCAAGTATATGCTTCTCCTTGCAATAATGAAACAACATAGATTAAACTCTCACGTGGTGTACACTCCAATTGTAATAATATCCTCTTAATGGATGCCATCCACATCTCATCTGTCGAGGGATCCACCCCTTTTAGACCTAAGAATTTCGTTGCCCCATACCTCTCTAGTTCCTTGATTAAAGCATGATGAGTAGTAGATCCAGGCGTTATCATAGATGTGGCTCCCGCGACTCGTTAGAGAGCATTAGCGATAGCTTGAAGTAAATTCGTGTCACTTTGACCTCTGATATCATTCTGATCGTCATCAGGTTGTTAAGCACCAGTTTGGTTAACACTTGGTGTCAACGATTCAGACACATCCATGTCATCAGTATACTCTTCAGTAGAGTACACTTCATGAAAATTCTCGTCATTTGACCCTTCTGACATCTCTTTAAAACTATAAGGCAAAAACAATTATAATCAGTACCCAAATCCTGACTCAAAGTTGGCTCAACTTGGCATGTACCTATAAATTCAATTTTGAGCTCACCGTAATCCTAAAATCGATTAAATCGAAAGCTCTGATATCACTAAATGTAATACCCCTGACCCGGTCCGATCACTAGACACATGTAAGTAGATGCCACGTCTATACTAATATAATAGGAAACTAATTAAAACTCTACTTTCTTTGTTATTAATTATTTAAAAATCGATAATGGAATTAGAACTAGAAGATAAGTGAATTTGCTTTTATTTTTAATAAATATTTGATTTTTAGTGGACTTCTACCGATACCTATAAAAATGGGTATCGGTAGTTTCAAAGGCAATAAGCACTCAGAATTACCTACAGGGTTCTACCGATACAACTCAGCAAACTATTGACACAACATAAGCATCTACTGGTACAAAAAGCTCCAGAGACAGATAAATTTTTGTCTAAGACTTTTATCAAACCTCCAAATTCTAACTACCGCAACTTGAGAAAACTTTTACCGACATTAAATAAGTCAGTAATTAATCTATATATTCCCCTGCACTTCTATCGAAACTTTTGCAGTGATCTACCGAAACTTCCATCTATGACCAAACATATACCGGTAGAAAGTTTCGACTACCGAAACAATTCATAGAAATTGCAGGGCTCTTTCCACATTTACAACCAAGAGACCCTAATATTCATCAACCAACAAATTCCCAATTATACAAGCTAATCAAAATACATGATACATGACCACCAAGTCACAAATCTAACCATTATACCTGACTCCATCTAGGTACATGCCAATACAAAAACAGAAACAAAAACTCAATAACACGAAAGAGCGGGATTTGAGATCGGATGCTGAGTCTCGAGAATTCCCAAAAGATTCTAACCTGCGCATGTAAAACAACATACGCTGAGTATAATACAATGGTATCCTAATAACCTAAACATATAAACAATGTAATCCTTCTTAAGATTCATAAAATTTACATTCATATAAATGTAGTTATATCTTTTCTCTAAATCATTTATTCAACATATTTTCATAATTATACCTTCTACTCATAAATATATAGATATACACTATATATAAAGATTCCATTAAAAGTCTAATTCGTCTCCGTTTTCTCCTTTCACATTTCATATCATAAATACTTTCTTTACATCATTTCTAATTTCATTTAGCATTCATATCCATGCATTTCATGTACCGTTTTCATAAACATTTCTATTCGTTTTAACAAAATTCTCATCATTTTTAATTTCCCTATTATCACAACTCAGACTCTGACGGATACACGGATCTAACCAACACACCGGTTTGGCACTTCGTGCCTCATCGGATAAACTGAAGTAATAATCACGCCCAATGCTATAATAAAAGTGACACCCAGTGTCTCATCGGTTAAACCGAAGAAATTTGACACCCAGTGTCTCATCGGTTAAACCGAAGTAATTTGACACCCAGTGGCTCATCGATTCGTGGTCGAAGTACCCTGAACTCTTTTTATCCTATGACATGCCATCTATATTTGACCCGGCCCGAACAGTTAATTGTGTAATCTTTATTATGTAACATCAATTCACATTTCAACTTTTAGCTTTATTCATATAGACAATACAATTAAAATTTATTCTAATAAAAATCATAATATTTATCACTATGGTGATCACATATTATGCAAGTATACATGAAGAAATATACCATCTAAAATTTCTCCACATAATTAAATTATTCAAAACAACCTTCATGAGAAAAGAGTCTCATACCTTGCTATCCATATCTTGATTTTCTACCTTGAGCCATTAATTTAAATTTTAATAATATAATTGACAAGTTTAAGTTATAAAAATAATACCAACCGTAACTCCCTATTTCTCATTCTCACACTAATTCACAAGTTTTACAAGTTTGATTCTGTCTACATAAAAATCAATGGTCTATTTCATCATTTAATCCCCTTTCTTTCCTTTTAACAAAAATCATATAAAACCAAATAATCTCAAAAGCTCCATTCTCTAAAAAATGGTAGCTTCCATTATTCTTGATCATTTTAAAGAATATGACATGGATTTGATAGCTTAGGGTAATGGGATTCTAAAAACATAAAAATTTCAAAAAAAGGGCTTGATTACACTTACCAATTTGTAGTCTAAGCTTAACAAAAACCCAAAGTTTTTCTCCCTTCTTCTTCTTCCCTTTGCTGCCGATTTTGCTAAGCTAAAGAGAAAGATATTTTTCTTTCTCTTTCATTCCACACCATGCCTAATATCATCATTATGCTTCCTTTTTCCTTTCTTATTTAATTCTTTTAATTAAAGAATTTTGAACCAAAATTTGGAGCCACACAAGTGCACCTAACGACACTAAGGCTCAAAAGGGAATATTTTCCCTTTAGGTCCTCCCTCTTAACAACAATTAGAAATCCCTTTTGTAATTAATACTTTTGCCATTTTTTTCAATTTAGTCTTCATGTCTAATTTTCACCACACAATCAAAATTACTTATCCAATAGACAATTATTCTACGATTTAATTTCGTAAAATTTTTATTAAATATATACGGTCTGATTATTGACTACTAAATTCCAAAAGTACCCTTTACTGACAACCCCAAATTTAGGTCGTTACAAGTAATTAGACCTTGAGGGATTGTATAGGATAGTTAAGGGCTTATAATTGTTGATTTTTGAATGGAATTAAAAAGGGTAAATGTGTAATTACATAATTTTATCTAATTTAATTAAACAAAAGGTTAGAAATTCATTTTCATTTTTCCTTCCTTCTTTTTCTCTAAGCCGAAACCCTAAAGGACCATGGGAGACTATTCAACCAAGCTATGCGCTTCAATTTGGTGAGTGAAATCTCGTCCGTTTTTAGTGATTTTTATGTTTTTAAGTCCGTATTAACTAAATCTAGCTAACCCAATGACCAATTTGTGATTCTGTCAAATGTTACAAATCTTGCCATTGATGAATGAGTTGTTTATTGAAGATTTATTGTAGTTTATTAAGTTTGGTTATTGGATTTGATTATTTGTAAAATAGTTTTTGATGATTTTAATGTTTAAGGACTAAAATGTTAAAGTGATAAAATTGTAAGGACCTAAGGTGAAATAATGGAAAAAATGGGATGTATAAATACTTTTAAACATTCGACAAAACTGGAATTTAAGATAAAATGTTTAATTTGCAAGTTTGAGCAATTTTGTAAAAATACAAAAAGGCTTATTTGCATAAAATGATTAAAAATTCACGTTGATTTAAATAATCGAATGAAATTATTATAATAGATCAGGATCGTGTCCCGATCGTAAAAAGGGAAAATTACGAATTTGCCCTTAAAGTTCAATTTAACTGCAATTTCGTTCGGTAAGTTTGTAACATTAAATTTACATTTAAATAGTACATTATTGTCTTCTTTGTAATTTTTGCAGAATAGGTTATGGTATGTGAAATAGAGAAAGATGAAAAAAAAATGAAAGAAAGAGATATCAAGCTTTGAGCCGGTGATTTGAAATCGACGCGATGGCTGGGGTACCGCATATGTTGCGAGTCCTCAAACAGCTCGTGTAAGCAGTATCGTGAATCAAGAATATGAGAAATGAATCCAAGAATGAATTACAGGCCTTATGATGGTTGGGATTTATGCATAAGTGCATATTCTCGATAGCTCGTGTGAGCAGCATCATTAGGGGACAGTTATATGCATAGAAACAATATCGATGGTTGAGGTACCACATTTGTTGTAAGTCCGCGATAGCTTGTGTAAGTAGCATTGTGAATCGAAAAAGAGATATGAAATCCTAAAATGGATTACAAGCCCTACGATGGTTGGGATTTATGCTTGAATGCATATTCTCGATAGCTCGTGTGAGCAGCATTAGTTTACAAACAGACATCGTATCGATGGTTGGGGTACCACATATGTTATAAGTCCTCGACAACTCATGTGAGCAGCATCGGGTACTGGTAATAGAAAGGTTCTAAACAGGAAAGTTTAAATACTAAATATGGCTTGAGGAAGCAATAGTTCACCCAAGCTCGTTTGAGATATAATTACTTTATGCATATGATTGGTAACTCTTTAAACTCTTCAAACTTACTAAGCTTTGAAGCTTACCAAAGATGTTATAGTTGTTTTGTAGATTACTTCACTATTTGAAGATTGAATCATCACCACGAAGTTACTATAACACCCAAAATCCCGAGTATTATCGCCGATTAGGATTCTGGTGTCATCTATTCATATTATACTATTCATCTTTTACACATATCCGATTGTTCACATCTTTATTCAATTCAAAAAAAAATCATTTCTCACAATTTAAAACAATATCTAAACATAACATTATTTTATCAAGGGTAAAAATGGAATTTCTAACATTTTAGGGAAATTCTACCGGAACCTAAAGGTCAAGTATCGGTAGTAGTCCATTTAATGAACAATTCTAAACAGTGCAAATTTCTATCGATACTTGTACTAGTTCTACCAATACAAGTGAAATTTCTACCGATACAAGTCATGCATCTACCGATACTAAGAACTCCAGAGAGCTAAATTTCTATCCTATAACTTCTACCGATATAAGCATGCAAACTACCGATACTTTTATACATACAACTACCGATCCTCACAATTTAACTACCGATACAACTCAAGTTAGTATACAACCTCTCTCCTACCCTGCAATTCTACCGAAACACACATGGGTTCTACCGAAACAATTAAGCTAAATCTCTAGAATTTGTACCAAACACAAGTTCATTGTTTCCATATAAGCAAAACTTTATTTATGCATTCAAGACAACACAGATACAATATTTATATCAATACAAGGTACTTAGAACTACGTCCAACATTTTATCAAACATAACAAGGTTTTTCGCAAACTCATTGTATAAAGTAAAGGTAACATCATCCTAGCACATGCCACATTAACCAAGTGATGTAAAAATCTACCTAACAACTCCGGGATAGTGTGATGCCTCAAGATGATCCGATCTCCGAACAGCAAAAGTGAATCTACAAAACAAATGCAATTTCACAGGTAAGCACTTTAGGGCTTAGTAAGTACATAAAGTTAACTAGATTAACAAACTTCAAGAGTTGTAGAAATCTAATTAACCGAATGGAACACTATTTACATCTAGGGTAGGTTTCACTCGCATTTATTTCTCACGATGACATAAAATCATTGGACCCTTGTTCCGCATAGGAACTCATTTCATTGAATACTCACGATGACATATTGTCATCGGACCATTTAGTTCATCATGGATTCATTTACTCACGATGACACTAGTCATCGGACCTTTAATCCGTAAAGGATTCATTTACTCACGATGACACTTAATCATCGGACTCTTTCGTTTATAGCTTGAACTCTTTTATCTTCCGTATTTCATTCACACTTGTCTTCCACAATTTCGATTATCATTTCATCTCACTACAATAGTCATATTACAAGAATAAGCAATTTAAGTTAAAATTTAACCATACGAACTTACCGGACTGGATTGCAGTTGTGAATGGATTCTAGGGACTATTCTGCTAATTTTTCCTTTCTACGATTGGTGGCACGGTGGTAGTCTACATTCAAAAATTATTCAATTTCTTATATTAATCACACAATCAAACCCCTTTTCTGATAAAATTATGATTTTACCCTTAACCTTTTCTTTTTATTCAATTTAGTCCTTACAACACAAAACATACAAAATACCCATTTCCTCTTCAACCCATACTAGCCGAATACTCATAGTCTCCTTATACATCCAAGTAAATCCATTTATTTTAAAACAAGTACAATAATATTACCATTTTAACATTTAGTCCTGAAACTCTAATTTCATCAAAAATCACTTTACAAAAAGATTTAACCCAAGTATCAAACACTCAAATATATCAAAAGCTTTCAAGAACAAGCAATTTCAACAATGGCAAGTTTTCTAACATTTGACAGATTCACAAATTAGTCCTTGCATAAGCTAGATTAAGTTGATACGGACTCAAAAACATAAAAATTACTAAAAACGATCAAGGTTTGCTTACCCAAATCAAAGCTTAAAGCTTGAAAGTGTAAAAACCCTAACTTTCTCCTCTTGGCCGAATAAAGAAGAAGAAGGTGAGAAATTATGATATTTTTCTTCATTTTCTTAATTTAATTTCATATATATACTAATGACAAACTTGTTATTTTTATGACTTTTATAATTAACTTTATTTAACCATTTTATTAACCTTATTAATTATGCTATATTCACTTAATACGCATGCCATCCCACTAACTAATTCTTCTTTGGTTAATTTACTCATTTGGTCCTTCTAATTAAACATTAATACTTTTATCCTTTTTATGATTTAGTCCTTTCTATTCAATTAACTATCTAATTAATGCTATTTTCAACTCGTAATTCATATGATGCATATATCACCAGAAACATTTAAAACAACCAAAGTTACAACCTGAATCATCAGAGTTGTGGTCTCGAAACCACGATTTCTGACACCACTAAAAATTGAACTGTTACAACTCTCCCTCCATTAGGAAAATTTCATCCCGAAATTTCTTACCGGTGAATAGTATAGGGTATTGTGATTTCATTGAAGCTTCTATTTCCCAAGTAGCTTCTTCAAGTCCGTGTCGATTCCACAAAACTTTTACCAATGGTACTCTTTTGCTTCGTAATTCTTTTACTTCATGAGCTAGAATCTTAATTGGTTCTTCGAAATATGACAAATCTGGTTGTATTTCAACCTCACAGGATGAAATCACATGTGTAGGATCCGACCTGTACCGTCTCAACATCGAAACATGAAACACATTATGAATCTTTTCTAATTCTGGCGGTAAAGTTAACTTGTATGTCACAGGACCAACCCGTTCAATAATCTCATACGACCCAATAAACTTGGGGTTTAGCTTCCTTTTTCTTCCAAACCTTAGCACTTTCTTCCAAGGTGAGACTCGCAAAAAAACTCGATCTCCCACTACAAATTATATATCTTTCCTTTTAAGATCTGCATAAGACTTCTGTTGGTCGGATGCTGCTTTCAAACAGTCGCAGATTACTCGTACCTTATCTTCGGTCTCATGAATCAAATCGGCTCCATCTAACTTGTTTTCACTCAACTCTGACCAATACAAGGGTGTTCTACATTTCCTACCTTATAATGCTTCGGACGAAGCCATTTTGATACTAGTCTGATAGCTGTTGTTATATGCAAACTCCGCCAATGACAAATATCTTTCCCAACTACCCTCAAATTCAAGTATACAACATCGTAGCATATCTTCAAGTATCTGTCTCACTCTTTCTGACTTACCATCCGTGTGCGGATTATATGCAATACTGAAATTCAATCGGGTGCCCAAAGCTTCATGCAACTTACCCTAAAACCTCGAAGTAAAACGGGGATCTCTGTAATAGATAATAGATGCTGGTACTCCATGTAATCGTACTATCTCAGATGCATACAATTCCGTCAACTTTTCTAGTGGAAAGTCCACTCGAATAGGAATAAAGTGAGCCGATTTCGTCAATCTGTCCACTATAACCCAAATCGAGTCTTTCTTCCTCGATGTTGTCAATAATCCTGTATCGAAATCCATGGTGACCCATTCCTAATTCCACTCAGAAATAGTAATAGGTTGCAATAGTCCAGACGATACCTGGTGTTTAGCCTTTACTTGCTGACACACCAAACATCTAGTCACGAACTCTGAGACTTCTCGTTTCATACCTGGCCACCTATACATCTTTTTCAAGTTGTTATACATTTTCACACTGCCCGGATGAATGGAGTAAGTACTGCTGTGAGCCTCTGACAAAATATCCTGTCTTAAGTCAGAATTATTAGGAATACATATTCTGCCCCGGAAGTACAACATACCATCATTATCTGTAGTGAACTCAGTTGTTGCATCATTTTGCATCAGTTCTTTTCTAACCTTCAGCTTCGAGTCATCCTCCTGTAACTCTCGTATCCCTTGTAAGAATAACGGTTTCGTCTGAAGTTCTGCTGTAACAGAACCATCACCTTCAAGTGACAAATGAGCATTCATTGCTTTCAAAGCAAATAATGATTTCTGGCTCAAAGCATCAGCAACAACATTAGCTTTTTCTGGATGTTATTTAACTTCTAAATCATAGTCTTTCAATAATTCTAACCACCGATGTTCCCTTAAATTCAATTCCTTCTGAGTCATCAAATACCTCAAGCTTTTATAATCTGTGAATATGTGACACATCTCCCCGTATAAATAATGTCGCCAGATCTTCAAAGCAAACACAATGACAGCCAACTTTAAGTCATGGGTCGGATAGTTCCGTTCATGCGATTTTAATTGTCGGGAGGCATAATACCTGTCCTGTTTGCATCAATACACAACTCAGGCCATTTAGAGATGCATTACTATATATAACAAACTCTCTACTCGATTCAGGTTGAGTAAATACTGAAGCTTCTGTCAACAATTTCTTCAGTTGATCAAAACTCTACTGACACCTTTCTGACCACACAAACTGAATATTCTTCTGTAGCAATTTCGTCATTGGCAAGGCTACGATAGAGAAAGTTTTCACGAATCGACGATAATAGCCTGCTAATCCCAAAAAAATACGTACCTTAAAAACATTCTTAGGTATCTTCCAATCGAGAATAACCGACATTTTATTCGAATCAACTCGAATTCCTTCCGATGATACCACATGGCCTAAAAATCCAATTTCGCGGAGCCAGAATTCGCACTTGCTGAACTTAGCATATAGTTGTTTCTTTCGCATTATTTGCAAAAATTCCCTTAGATGTTGAACATATTCTGTCTCTGACTTGGAATAAATCAATATATCATCAATAAAAACCACTGCAAATCTATCCAGCTGAGATTTAAAAACTCGGTTCATCAAATCCATGAACCTTGTCGGAGCATTAGTTAATCCGAATAGCATTACTAGAAACTCATAGTGTCCGTATCGAGTTCTTAATGTGGTTTTCTGCACATCACTATCTTTTACTCATATATGATAATAACCCAATCGGAGATCTATTTTTGAAAAGACAATCGCACCTCTCAGCTGATCAAACAACTCATCAAAATGAGGAAACGGGTATTTGTTCTTGATTGTTACCTTGTTCAGCTGTCTGTAGTCTAGGCACATTCTCATCGATCCATCCTTCTTCTTTACAAACAAAAATTGGTATGCCCCAAGGCGATATGCTTGGTCGAACAAAGCCCCTTTCCAACAACTCTTGTAACTGTGCCTTCAACTCTTTCAATTCGGTGGGTGCCATCCTGTACGGTGGAATCAAGCTTGGTGTAGTTCCAAGTAATAAGTCAATGCCGAATTTTACTTCTCTGACTGGCGGTAAACCCGGTAACTCCTCTGGAAACACATCTGTAAATTCCTTGATAATCGGCATCTATTCTAACTCTGTTCCGGTACTCCGAGTATCAAGTATATAAGCTAAAAATGCTTTACAACCTTTACGAACCATCTTCTGTGCTGATAACGATGAGATTATTCTGGTGCCACTGCTTAACTTCTCAGACTCAATTATGATTACTTCTCTTGTCGATCGTTTCAAATCGATCCTTCTTCGTTTACAATTAACCACTACATCATGCTCAATTAACCAGTCCATTCCCAAAATTGCATCGAACTTAGTAAATGGTAACAACATCAAATCAGCAGGGAACTTACAGTCCCGAATTCTCAGTGGACATCTACGACATATCAAATTAACAATGACACTATGAACCAATGGGTTTGTGACTTGTACATGAAACTCAGTCGACTCAATAAGCAATTTCTTTTTAATAGCTAATGTAGTACAAATATATGAATGAGTCGATCCCGGGCCAATCAATGAACACACAATATCATTAAAGAGATAAAATATACTAGTCACAACATCAGAAGCGGTAGCCTCTTCTCGAGCTTGGATAGCATAAGTCCGTGCAGGTGCTCGAGCCTCAGATCAGGCTACAGTTTTTTTATTATCTTCACGATTTCCACTTGTACCGCTACTCTGTCCTGGGCGTCTATTCTTTTGTGGTGTAGTAAGAGGTTTTACACTCTGTTCCTCCTTTACTTCAGATCTCATCAGATAGTTCCTTAAAAAGTGATCTGCACTTCCGCATCGATAACATGTCCCTTTCATCTTGCAATACTCACCTGCATGGTTCCTCTTACAATACCCACATATTAGACTAGGTATATTACGAATGCTAGCCACACTGATTATGGGTCTGTTTTTGAAATTTAGATTCTACTGGTCCCGACTTACTTCTACTAAGAAATCCCGAAGATATTGGGCCCCGACCAGCCTCTTCTTTGAATCTCTTCAGCGGTGGCATAGAGAAGGTCCTGGCAATGTTTTTCCTTCCCGATTCTTGAAATCTCTTTTCTCTTTGTCTCTTGCTGTTGTAGACTTCTTCCATGTTTTGAGCTCTGTCAGCTAACACTACTAGTGGTCAAATTTCAGAACCACCCACCATCATTTTTATCTCGTCATTCAGCCCTTCTTCAAAACGGACGCACATAGCTTCATCAGTTGGTACCACCTCTCTGAAATACTTGCTCAACTGCACAAACTCTCATTCATAATCTACCACCGTTTTATTACCCTGCCTCAATTCTAAAAATTCTTTTTTCTTCTTATCCAGACACCGTTTGCTGACATATTTCTTCTTAAACTCTATTTAGAAAAAGTCCCAAGTAACTTCGTTTTCTAGCATCATTGCCACAACCATAACCCACCAGTAAAAGTCTCGTCCTTCAGTAGTGACACAACACACTTTACATAATCTTCAACAGGACAAGCCATCTCATTCAAGACTCTCAGCGTATTTTCCAACCAGTGTTCAGCTCTGAAAGGATCGTCTTCTACACTGCCTCGAAAGTCTTTAGCTCCGTATTTCCTAACCCTATCTATAGAGATACGACGCCTCGATTCCACCACTAGAGGTGAGAGAGGCCTTTTGGGGGTGCTACCAATCGGGCACCTGACTGTGTGACAGGAGGTGTAGGGGATGGTGTCATTGGATTATTTCTCATGAATTCCGTAATCCACTGTCCCATTAAAACAAATAACATATTCTTTGCTTAATTCTCTGTCATCGATAATATTGATGCACTATGGCTAGCTCTAGAATCATTAGTCGGAGCATTGTTATTTACCTCATTAGTTTTCTCTTTATCAGAGTTAGGCATCTTATATTTATCTACAAAAATCTTAATTAGATCAGATTTATCTATATCACGCTACCACAGGTTCAATATGACATGTACTTCTAAATCATTAAACATGACCATTCAGTCCAAGAAACGGCTATACCAAAAGCTCTGATACCACTAAATGTAACAACCAAAATCTTGAGTATTATCGTCGGTTAGGATTTCGGTGTCATCTATTCATATTATACTATTCATCTTTTACACATATTTGATTGTTCACATCTTTATTCAATTCAAAAAAAAATCATTTCTCATAATTTAAAACAATATCTAAACATAACATTATTTTGTCAAGGGTAAAAATGAAATTTTCAATATTTTAGGCAAATTCTACCGGTACCTGAAGGTCAAGTATCGGTAGTAGTCCATTCAATTAACAATTCTAAACAGTGTAGATTTCTATCGATACTTGTACTAGTTCTACCGATACAAGTGAAATTTTTACCGATACAAGTCATGCATCTATCGATACTAAAAACTCTAGAGAGCTAAATTTCCATCTTGTAACTTCTATCGATATAAGCCTGCAAACTACTGATACTTTTATACATACAACTATCGATACCCACAATTTAACTACCGATACAACTCAAGTCAGTATACAACCTCTCTCCTACCCTGCAATTCTACCGAAACACACATGGGTTCTACCGAAACAAGTAAGCTAAATCTCTAGAATTTGTACCAAACATAAGTTCATTGTTTCCATATAAGACAACTTTATCTATGGATTCAAGACAACACAAATACAATATTTATATCAATACAAGGTACTTAGAACTACATCCAACATTTCATCAAACATAACAAGGTTTTTCACAAACTCATGGTATAAAGAAAATGTAACATCATCCTAGTACATGCCACATTAACCAAGTGATGTAAAAATCTATCGAACAACTCCGGGATAGTGTGATGCTTCAAGATGATCCGATCTCCGAATAGCAAAAGTGAATCTACAAAACAAATGCAATTCCACAGGTAAGCACTTTAGGGCTTAGTAAGTACATAAAGTTAACTAGATTAACAAACTTTAAGAGTTGTATTAATCTAATTAACCGAATGGAACACTGTTTACATCTGGGTAGGTTTCACTCGCATTTATTTCTCATAATGACACAAAGCCATCGGACCCTTGTTCCGCATAGGAACTCATTTCATTTAATACTCACGATGACATATTGTCATCGGACCATTTAGTTCGTCATGGATTCATTTACTCACGATGACACTTAGTCATCGAACCTTTAATCCGTAAAGGATTCATTTACTCACGATGACACTTAGTCATCAGATTCTTTCGTTTATAGCTCGAACCCTTTTATCTTTCGTATTTCATTCACACTTGTCTTCCACAATTTCGATTATCATTTCATCTCACTACAATAGTCATATTACAAGAATAAGCAATTTAAGTTAAAATTTAACCATACGAACTTACCGGATTGGATTGCAGTTGTGAATAGATTCTAGGGACTATTCTGCTAATTTTTCCTTTCTACGATCAGTGGCACGGTGGTAGTCTACATTCAAAAATTATTCAATTTCTCATATTAATCACACAATCAATTCATTTAACACAATCAAAGCCCTTTTTGATAAAATTATGATTTTACCCTTAACCTTTTCTTTTTATTCAATTTATTCCTTACAACACAAAACATGTAAAATACCCATTTCCTCTTCAACCCATACCAGCCGAATACTCATAGTCTCCTTATACATCCAAGCAAATTCATTTATTTCAAAACAAGTACAATAATATTACCATTTTAACATTTTAGTCCTTAAACCTTAATTTCATCAAAAATTACTTTACAAAAAGATTTAACCCAAGTATCAAACACTCAAATATATAAAAAGCTTTCAAGAACAAGCAATTTCAACAATGGCAAGTTTTCTAACATTTGACAGATTCACAAATTAGTCCTTGCATAAGCTAGATTAAGTTGATATGGACTCAAAAACATAAAAATTACTAAAAACGATCAAGGTTTGCTTACCCAAATCAAAGCTTAAAGCTTGAAAGTGTAAAAACCCTAACTTTCTCCTCTTGGCCGAATGAAGAAGAAGAATGTGAGAAATTATGATGTTTTTCTTCATTTTCTTAATTTAATTTCATATATATACTAATGACAAACTTATAATTTTTATGACTTTTATAATTAACTTTATTTAACCATTTTATTAACCTTATTAATTATGCTATATTCACTTAATACACATGTCATCCCACTAACTAATTCTTCTTTGGTTAATTTACTCATTTGGTCCTTCTAATTGAACATCAATACTTTTATCCTTTTTATGATTTAGTCCTTCCTATTCAATTAACTATCTAATCAATGCTATTTTCAACTCGTAATTCATATGATGCATATATCACCAGAAACATTTAAAATAACTAAATTTACGACCTGAATCGTTGGAGTTATGGTCTCGAAACCACGATTTTTTTCTCCACTGAAAATTGTGTTATTGTAGTTACACTATCGCGGAGCCTGCTTGGTAATCCTTCATCACTTGGTTATATGGCATGTACTAGGATGATATTATATTTTGTTTACTCGTTCAAGATTGTGATGATCTTATTATGTCTTTAATGAAATATTGAACTTAGTAATGTATGCTTGTTCAAGATGAAAAATAGACTTAGATGACTTGGAAACTATGAATTATGTATTGGTCTAATGCATTTTGGAGTTAGGCATGCTAAGTATTGATAAACTTGTGTTTTGACATGATTCATAGGATTCTGCATACTTGTTTCAGTAGAACACATGCATGTACAGGTAAAAGTATAGGGTAGGAGAGAAGCTATTCACTGGATTGCATTGTATCGATAGTTGCATAGTAGGTACCAGTAGTTCTACTCACAGAAGTATCGGTAGTTTGTATACATGTACCGGTAGTTTGTATACATGTACCGGTAGAAGTTGCAGGGTGAGATTTCTTAGCTCTCTAGAGTTTTTAGTATCAGTAAAAGCATGACATGTTTTGGTAAAAGTCACACTTGTATCGGTAGTATTGTCTCAAGTACCTGTAGAAGTGTATACAGTTCTTGAACTGTTTATTAACTTGACAACTACTGATACTTGTCCAACAAGTACCAGTAGAAGTATCCAAAAAACATGAAAATGACCTTTTTGCCCTTGTTGAGTTATGATTATAATTAATTGATGAGTTATGACATGATATTAAAAGATGAATAGTGATAAATCAATAAAAAGACACTATGACCCTAATCGGCGACGATTTTCGGATTTTGGGTGTTACAAACATGAAAAATGGATGTCATAATACATGATATGAATATTTATTCATGATTGATTGAAATGTTGTAAATGAATGTGTAAGATTAAATGGAGTTAGTATTCTGAGTTTCAAGTTGGTAAAGGTTAAATTGTGATTGATTTGTATGAAAAAGAAACTCGTAAAGTTCTGTAAACCATGAGACCTTAAACCAGAGATGGTTATAATTTTTGGGTGTTAAATTTAGTGGTATCAGAGCTACGATTTAGTCAATTCTCAAACAAAGTGTATGTGAATAAAGTTTAGAAAGTACATGGCATATAAACTTGTGATAGTATGATATTGATTGATCCGATCTAACATCTGTTTTATTGCAGATTTTAAAGATGTTATCTGAATCTGATCGTGATGAAATTAATGAAGTTAATAGTAATATTCTGACTACTGATTCTAGTACCAGTCATAATATACTGGTTTCATAAATATTTGAAAATGAGGAGGTGAGTCAAAGGTTATCAATTTTACAAATGTCTGATGGTAAAATCAAATGTCTTTTAGATTTAATGAGATAGTGATTTATAGAAATTGCACAAGCCAATTTAGTAGCTTTGCGATTGTTATCCTTGAGTATAGGTAAATAAAGTGAGATCGAGGACATAATGATGGATCTGAAGTTATAGTGCTCGATATTATTTCTGGTATGTTCTATTCTTTTGATATTATTTATTGTGAAAGCACTGATTGTGATGGGGTTATTTATTCTCACATTGCATTGTATTAATAATGAAAAGGGGTTTATTTTCTAACAAATGAGATTAATGTTTGAATCATAATCCGATATGCTAGAGTTGGTATGTCAAAACTATCTGCTGAAAATTTATGACTGTGATTTTTTTTGATGATTTGATGTTATTATTAAATCATGAATTTGATATTATTCTGAGAATAGATTGACTGAAGTTATATGATACTATAGTGAATTATAGTCTAAAATAAAATGACTTAAATGGCGGACTGGTGTACTTATTATGGTTAAGTTTGGTAAATCAGATAGTATAAATCAGTGTTGTTTAGATGACTTTATATAGGAAATGACCTAAAATGACTGAAAAAAAAATATTTATATATATATATATAATTGACTACTCAATTAAAAAAATTTGGTTTTGAGGAACACTAACACTAATGTTAGTACCTTTTATGACAGTATGTACTATAGACTCAAACACCCTAATATCCTCTGTGTAACACCCTCACTCGTCCCATCGATCGAAATGGATGGGAGATGCTATCAGAACATGTACGAGTAAGAAATCTTGAAATAATCAAAGAGTTAAAACATTTTTATAAAATAAGTGAAACAAGTTTTAGACTAACTGAAGAATTTAAAAACATTTTTATCCTCACCACCTTTAGAATGTACTCTCTTAGTGGAGTCATTTTGCTATTAAAATATTTTTTTCAATTACACCTTGTTCTTGTAATGACCTGAAAGTTAGTGGTCAAAAAACGCGATTTCAGGATCTCGTCTCTATAAATCGGACTCGTAAATATTTTTATTAAATATTTATGGAAACATATAGGAGGTAAATTAAATTTTGAATAAGTAATTATATTAAATTAGTGATTAATTAAGATACAATGACTAATCTGTAAAGTAGTAAAAGTTTAATTATTATAAACTTTTATTATTTAAGAATAGAATAGGGACTAAAGTGGTAATAATACCACTTATATATTATTAGGGGATTGTAGAAACATGGTCAATTGTTTTGTTTAAGTAAAATATTTTATTTAATTAAGATTAAAGTGAAATAATATTTAATATTATATGTATATTATTAGAGATAGTTGATGTGTGTCGAGTCACCAAATATAATTCTTACGACAAAATAACACTAAAAAGTAGTAAAGAGTAGTAGGGTTGAATCCACAAGGATTGATTATCGTTATCTAATTTCGTTTTTTTTTCTTTATGAAACTCCTAAGTTGGAATGTTCATGAATTGGGGACTTCACGAGCTGTTAGAAGACTTCTACATGTGCCGAAGATGTATAATCCCTAAGCGGTCTTCTTTATGGAGACTAAATTGTGCAAAACGAATATGGAACGAGTGAGAAGGAAGTGTGGTTTTCTCATTGGTATTGAAGTATCTGTTGATGAATTGAAAGGAGGTATTTGTCTAGCGAGGAAAGTCGATGTCTCATTTAATCTTAGAAATTACTCTACTTGTCATATTGACACTGATGTTTCGGAGGATGGTTGGAGGGTCGATGGAGTTTTACAGGGTTCTATAGGTCACTATATGCACGAAATAGGGAGGATTCTTGGAATTTGTTATGAAGCCTTAACTGTGAGTCGAAGATCTCATGGTTTGTTTATGGTGATTTTAATGAAATAATGCATGCAAATGAGAAAATGGGAGGGTTGCTGAGGGATGAAAAATGAATGGAAGCGTTTAGGGAAGCCTTGGGAGATAATTAGTTTATGGACGTTAGCTATTCTGGGGTTTGGTTTACATGGGAAAGAGGGAATCTGCCTGAAACTAATATCAAAGAGTGGCTAGATAGAGGAGTGGTGAATGATAGTTGGATGGATCTATTCCCTAATGTGTGTATTCGACATTGGGCACACTTTTTTTCAAACCACTGCCCTCTCCTTATTTACACAGCCCAACAAGAGAGTAATCTAAGAAAGTATGGATTTTGGTTTGAAGTGTGGTGGGTGTTGGAAGAATCTTTTATGGATAAAGTATGAAAAATCTGGACGAGTTCTTCGGGAGATCTCTTAAGAAAGTTGGATGAGTTGAAGGTTTATCAAAGTGGGCTTAGCATGTCAAAAGACAGAGGGAGGGCATAAATTGCCATCTAAAAATTAGATTGCAAGAGTTATTGATGGCTGAAAAGGATGAAAAAAATATTGCCGATCTTATTGACATAAAGATTGGGCTTAATCTTGAGATAGACAAAGACGAGGCATATTGGGAGCAGAAAGCCCATGCAAATTGGTTGAAGTTGAGTGATCGAAACACTATTTTCTTTCATAAGTTCGCATCATAATGGAGGCATGGTAACCACATTAGTAGTTTGGAGTACGAAAATGGCATAAGAACTAGTGATGAAATTGAGAAGGAGGAGTTAGCTCATGATTTCTTCTGTTTCATATTTTGTCATCATTAATGGTAAAGAAGGAAAGGTGTTTAGACTAACTAGGAGGCTTAGACATGGTGAACCCTTAAGTCCTTTTTTGTTCCTAATTTGTACTGAAGGCTTGTCGGCTCCTATGCGAATTGTAAGGAGGGAGGGGTTGGTTAGAGGGGCTAAGGCTAGTCGAAGAGGTCTGTAAATCTCACATTTACTCTTTGTGGATGATTGCATCCTCTTTAGAGAAGCTAGTAATCAAGGGGCTCACATGTTGAAATCCATTTTGAAGGAATACAAAAGTTGTTCAGGCCAGTGTGTTAATTTTGACAAATCAACAATATTCTTTAGTACTAATACTTCAGAAGGGGATCGGTCCATTGCCTCAAGAATCTTAAGGGTAAGAGCATCGGCTAATCTCAAAAGATACATTGGTTTGCCTAATTTGGTCGGGAGAAATAAAAAGCAAGCTTTCCAGTTGTTAAAAGATAAATTTAAAAAACGGATTGAGAGCTGGAGTGTTCGGTTTTTATTGCAAAGGGGTAAGGAGATTTTCATTTTCTCCAAGCCATTCCTACTTACTCAATGGAATGCTTCCTACTACCTAATTCTTTAGGCATTAAGTTACAAAGTCTCATGGCCAAATTTTGATGGCAGAGGAGTCCTGTAAGGAGGGGTATACATTGGTGTAGTTAGAATCGTCTTTGTGAGTTTAAGGAGTATGGGGGGATGGGTTTTCAAAAATTAGTAAATTTTAATATTGCCCTACTAGCGAAGTAAGGCTAGTGCCTTATTAATTATCCTAATTCTCTTTTAGCTCGTGTTTTAAAAGCTAAATATTTTCCAACTACTAATTTCTTAAAAGCAAGGTTAAGGAGTCAACCTTTGTAGGCTGGTACAAAAGGGTTTGGGCTGGAGAGTGGGTATGGGTGAATGACTCTAATCAATGTTAAGTCTAGGGAGTTAAAAGATGATTTAATTTTTAATACCTTTCCAGAGGCTGTTGCAAACTCTATAGTGCAAATTCCACTTGCAAGGATACCTTCTAAAGACCTTAAAATTTGGTGCGGTGAACTGAAAGGTGAGTTTATAGTGAGAAGCGCCTATAAACTATTACAAATAGATTTTTTATAACTGTAACACCCTATACTTGACCTAGTTGTCGTGGTTGAATACTAGGATGCCACATCACTATCTCTTGCTTATCTCATTTTAGCGTTTTATATCACATGCAAATTTTTCTTTTTAGGGAAAAACCATAGAAGTGAATGTGAACCATGCACCAGGAAAGGGAGGTGCGTCAAATTTGACTGATTAAAAACCAAACCTTTCTTAGCCAGAACCAATTCTAGACATGCACCTTCTCATTACCACACTTCTCACAGTTATCGAAAAATCAATATAATGTTAAATAATTCAATCTTACATCGATTTATCAGCTATCAAACAGTTATCATATAAAACAAACCTCAAATAACATATTTTCAAGTCTATAATGGCATGCAAGTAACATAAAAGAACATAACCAAAAACCAATATAAATCCATTATAAATCCTAGCACATTACCTTAGGTTCCCAAATATAAACAACTCATAAAACCTACTGATAGAAAATTAAAGTGTCGATTTTAGCTTGGATCACCCTCAAGACCACACTGCTCACACCAACACTAAGTATATGCAATGGTTGAAAAGGAGTGGGTGAGCTTAACAAGCTCATTGAGTGCCTAGAATAACCACTACCTAAACAATCATCATGCATTAACCAACAATCATACAACATATTCATAGCATCTTTCTTATATTTATTTACACATAATTTTCAGCATATCTTATTCACATACAAGCATATTCAGTCATATATTCATATAATCATAATAAAACACAATTTTTGATAATTTGGTTGTTGAGACTATGAAACATATAGTGAGTTCTATCATCACACATCAGATACGTGGATCTCCAACACTAGACTCAAAGAGTCGAAACATATCCCATAATTGAAGCATATAGCTAATACTCTCCAACAGACCAAACATATCCCGTTGAATGGAGTATAGCTCACATTCCCTTATCTTTTCAACAAGTCCCTAGGCCTCAACGCCTCATATATAACACAAATGTGAGTACTCACAATCCTATGGCATGCCAACTATATCCAAAGGTCTCATAAGATCACCAAAGCCAAAATATTCACATTATTATTACATATTTTTATCATATATTCATTGCATATTCACTTTATTATTACAATATAATCAATCACATGACATGAAGAACATACCTACATATTCTCTATCATATGGCATGAAGAACATACCCACATATTTTCTATTACATGGCATGAAGAACATACCCACACATTCACTTTCACAACAGTCATCATAAGCTTATAGCATATGTCACAACATCTCATGTTTGTTCACAATATCACATCTTAATTTTTTAAGCACAAATCACATTAATAATTAATTATAAATCATATTAATATTTAAGCACAAACCACAATAATATTTAAGCATAAATCACATTAACATTTGAGCTCAAATCATATTAATATTTAAGCACAAATCACATAATATTTAAGCACAAATCACATAAATACTTAAGCACAAATCACATTAATATTTAAGCATAGATATAAGAACATTTACACTTGAAATTTAGAGTAGGGGTTTAAGTTATCTCTAAATTCCCAAATACACAATAAATCATCTACGAGTAGCGATTCAAAAACACTTACAAGATATACCCTTTCTTTAAAAACTCGAAAGCTTAGACAAGCTTTCCTTTTCCTTTATCTTTGCTTGTTGAAGGTCCTATCTATTCCAACGCTTCAACCACACATATCACATATATACACAAGCAAAAATCAATCATCCACATATCTCATATAGTCATAAACAATAGCCTAAGCTATGTTCTCTCTTAAACTGAAACTTTAAACCTAGTAAACTTTAAATTCTAATATTTCGGACTATACTTAATATTTTCACATGAAACGAATTTCGTTCATCTACATATTTACCCATGAATGATTCCTAACCTTTATACTACACAAAACTACACGTTTTAAAATACCGAATATTTTTGACACATAATGACTATAATAACGAAAATTCATTAAAACTCGAGAAATACTTAACGAATCTTCAAAGTAACTTTAGAAACCTTCTAATCATGTTAAAAAAAGTTGAAAAATACTTTAAAACCAAGTTTTTATACACAAACCCAAATTTCACCATTAAAGACCCAATTTTTTTCTTTTATTCAAAATTTACGTTTTAATGGCTAAAACTTAGTTTAAAGGACTAGATATCATTTAAAACTCATAAGAAATCGAATGGTTACCTTTGCTTGAAGAAAAACGAGCTTTGACACAAATTCAAAAAAACCCACATTTTGAGAAGATAATGAAGAAGATAAAGGTGATGAATGTTTTGGGGTGTTTCTCTTGGTTTTTATAGGTATTTAAAGTTTTAGGGTTATTAAAATTTAAAGGAAATTAGAAGTTAGTGTTTAAAAGAGATTGAGAGAGTAAAGGATGACATAAAATATGGGGAGAAGGTGTTTGATATGAAATACAATTGAAAAAGGAGGTTTTAATTGATTTTGGACATTTGGTCAAATTCTTCATAAAAACTCTTAATTTTGACTCTTTAAAAATCAGTCTTATTTCCAAAGTTAAAGCTATTTAAAAATCATTTTCAAAAATTGAATTAATTTTCTAATAATCAGTCAAAAATATTATTGGTTACCAAATTTATGAAATTTCGAACACATCTAGGCCCAAAATTTCTATTTTACCCTCGAAACTTTTAGGCCCAATTTTGGGGTGTGACAATATCCTATTGATAATATATTACAAACCGATTCTAGCTACTTTAATAAAAAGCTATGGAATTTACAGCTACCTTTGAAAATTAAAACAATGATCTAGAAGTTTTCGTGGAACTATGTCCCAACTCTAGTTAATCTTAGTCACGAACGACTTATGGTTAACACTCAGTGTCCAAGATGCGATTGTGTTGCCGAAGATACTACCTACATATTCAGGGATTGCCCTGTTACAGTAGAGGCATGGGTCAATCTCAACCTATCATAGCTATTAACGAATCTGGAAAACGATTCTGGGAATGGGTTACTAGGGTATTTTGAAATGCCTCTTGTGAGTAATAACGAGTTTTTTGTTGTGGTCTTTGGACCCTCTAGACTAGTAGAAACCGCCTTGTGCACGAAAGGAAAAGTACATTAGGCAAAGAAGTCGTGGATTGGACAAAACAATTTATTAAAGAACTTGAGGGGATTGAAAGCAAGAATCATACCTTTTCAGTTGTTCCGGAGTCGTGGGAACCTCCTTGTGACCCATTCGTTAAGATTAACTTTGATGGGGCGTTTGACCCCCACCAAGCCAAATCTGCTTCTAGATTGGTTGTGAGAAATTTTTTAGGAGAGATTTTGGCTTCCATGGCAATATGTCGCAAAAGGATCTCATCTCCATTCGCGGCGGAGGCTCAAGTGTGTGCCCAAATGCTCCGATTAGGAATATGGCTGGGTTTGACGCATGTAACAATCGAAGGTGACTTGATGACAAAAATAAAGAAAAGCAAATCAGTTAACAAAGATATATCGGAGATTGGAGCCATCATATCAAATATTCATCAATATAAAGAACACTTCCAACATATCAACTTTCGACACATTTCAAGATCGACAAATACTCTTGCTCGCCATTTAGCGAAGGAATGCTTGAAGAAAGGAGAAGATATTTACTTGGAGTGCGGTATCCCAAAGTATGTGCAGAGAGAGGAGGAACGGAGGCGTCGAAGAACACCAAATTAACGAAGGAAGAGAGTTTTGTTTCTAGAAAACAAAGGGTAGTAGACAATGGTTTATTTTTCTTTTTGGAAATTGCTTCCCTAGCCTAGGTAACTGGTAGAAGCATTAATTGGTTTTTATAAGTTGTTGGTTGCCAACTCCCATCTGACTAGATAGGGGTGTCTTTTCATTTTATTTTTTAGGTTTACTATTTGGTTGAATTAGGTTTGCCTTTTGATTTGGGTTTGGGCTCTATTATTGTTGGGCCTTCTTTAGTTTAGTTTGTATTTTTTCCTATTCTATCTATCCAGTCCATTTTAAGTTAAAAAAAAAGTGGGTATAGGAAAATAAAATCGGCATGCTCCAAATTGAATCGCAAAACTCAAATTTGAAGCGCAACACATAAGTGGGTTATAAGAAAGTTTAGATGTCTTCTTGAATTTGTATTATATTTATATTTTTTTATCATGTTTTAATTATTTTTAATATTATTATTTATATTTTATAACGCTATGGAAATGGAATTTTCTATGGTTTAGTTTAAAATTATTTCTTAAAAATGTTTTTGACTTAAAAGTACTTTTAAATAAAAGTTAAAATTTTTTATTTATATTTTTGGTTAAAATAATTTTTTGCAAAGTATTTTTTTTGTCTTAAAAAGTACTTTTGAAAAACTCAAAAGTATATTGTTTATCATAAACTTTCATCTCAAATGTATTTTGTCTTAAAAGTGTTTCTTAAAAGTAATGCTAAACTGACTCTAAATCAAATTGATATTAATAAAAATAGCTGTTTATGTGTCACGTATTGTGTTATTTTGCTTTCAAATTATATTCAGAAACTATATTCAATACAACAGCTATTAATAGTTTAAACTATTTTTACTCTTGCAATTTTTTCAAAATTTTAATTTTTTATATAATGATAGATGTTTTCATCCACTTTACGGATAATAATTTTATTCGAATCCAAAATGATATTCAAGTTCAACTTTTCTTATAATGTCCACTTCAAAATTTATAACTTTCATTTTTTCTTGGTTAAATTTCAAATTTATACATGATAGTAACCAAGCACAACCTTATGTAAAATAATAATATTGGTCAATCCGTACTGTTGAGTCGAACCGAACCAAATATTCATACAAATGAAGTGTTTGGTTTATTGAAGGCAATGCACTTTGGTGACAAAACACATGACTTCCTTAAATTTTCTCCTCTTTACCTCTACCTAACACTCTGGTGCCAAATTCAAAGAATTTCCTGTCTCGAGATTGTGAGAGGCAATGTCTCATTTTCAACCTTTATTACCCTCAACTGTCCCCCACCTTTCGGTCTCCTATATATAAGGCATTTCCATGCAAAACTAGCTAGCTAACTCCTGTGAACAGCCGTTTTATGCGGAAAGAGGGAAAGATGGGTAGGGTTTTCGCATCTCTCGTGCTTGTTTTGGTGGTTGTGCAAGCTAGCCATGCACGTAATGTGCCTAGCCATGTCGGCCTCGATAACCAGCAAACAACGGTGCCAGGTGGTGGCTCACCGGAGGAGCAAACGTTGCAAGCCGATGCACCGAAGGCGGAATCACCGAAGGGTACGAGTGCCATTGATGACAACAAGAATTTTATTTACGGTGGAGTTGGTGGCTTTGCTGGGATGGGTGGCTATGGTGGCATTGCTGGTGGAATCCCTTTTCTTGGCGGCCTTGGTGGGATTGGGAAATTTGGTGGAATCGGTGGTGCTGCCGGAATAGGCGGTTATACAGGTATTGGTGGCCTGGGCGGTTTAGGTGGTGTTGGAGGACTTGGTGGTGGCGGCGGCCTTGGAGGTGGCAGTAGCATTTTCCCATCCCTTGATGTGTTAGTGATCTGGTGATATCTAGATTTTAGGTGTTGTGATGTTAGATGTTAGATGTTAGATGTTAATGTCTTAAGTGGTTTTGGTTTCTTCTAGTAGTGTCTTCGGAGACAACATGTTATGATAGCTGTCACTCGTCTTATGTTGCAGTGTTCTTTTTTTCTTTTCAGTACGTAGTTTCTAAAGTTCTTTCGTCACAGCATGGTAATGTAATGGCATCTCAGTGTTGAGGATTTAAATCACCATTAACAATGAGGTTTTATCGTTTCTCGTAGATGTAATAGATTTTATCAATCATGGTAAATATTTTCATGCATGAATCGTGTTGTAATCTTTATCAAGTTTTTTCCTCCCTCAGTTCCAAAAAAAAAAAAAATTGATTTAAAGCATGAATTTATGCCAATAGTTGGTGTAACCCAACCAATTCAGTAATTTAATTAAAAAATTATGAAAATATATTATCATAATTAAAATAAATTATATTATTCGAGAGAATTTTATTTTATTTAAAAGAACAATAAAAATATATATATTATAGGATTTGAACCTAAATAAAACTTTTAATTTACTATTCCGTTAAAATTTACATCGTAAGTGGAAGGTTTGTATTCGACATATCCCAAGAAGTATAAATTGAGTAGCGGACCACATGGCAAAGTGCTCCTGTTCAAGCATTTCTTTGTCGCAAATTTTTCATTCACCACCAATGTCAGTCTTGGGTTTGCTAGATGAAGATAGTCGTGGGTTTAATAGTTGAATTTCTTAATGCTTATATTGTAATCGCTTAATGCTGTTTTTTTTCTACCAAAAAAAATTATCTTGATATTTTTATATATTTTAATTTTAGGGTAAACTATAAAAATAGTCACTTTTATTTGCCTCAGGTTACATTTTAGTCATTTATGTTTGAATTGTTACGTTTTAGTCACTTATATTATCATTTTGTTACGAAGTGGTCACTCTGTCATTAAGCTCTGTTATCTCCCTAATGACAATCCTACATGGCAGTCCAAATGGGTTTTAAATGCCAACTTAGATATCCAGCTAGGATGAGAATAAATTTTTAATTAAATAAATTTAATTAATTAAAAATTTTATATTAATTACAACTGAAAAAAAATCTAGTTGGATATCCAAGTTGGCATTTAAAACCCATTTGGACTGCCATGTAAGATTTTCGTTAGGGAGGTAATGGAACTTAACAACAGAGTGGTCACTTCATAACAACACGATTACGTAAGTGGCTAAAACGTAACATTTCAAACATAAGTAACTAAAATGAAATTTGAGGCAAACATGCATGACTATTTTTGTAGTTTATCCTTAATTTTATTACATATTTTTTATTTTTTATTTTGATATTTTATACATTTTAATTTTATTATACACATCATTATTTTCATCAATTGTATTCTTATTATTTAAGCTTCTGACTGAGTTGGTGTCAGCCCTCAATCAAGACACCAACTCGAAAGGAAAATTATGGAATTTCGCTTTTTAAATTTAAAATAAGCTATATTATTCGAAGGTGCTCTAGTCTTTTTATTTAAAGAAAAATATTTATATGGCGAGATTTAAATCCAAACCAATTACATTAACAAAATCTTTAACTTACCACTCACGTAAAGTTTTATTTTGAAATTGTTATACCTTTTAATTTTATTATGCACACTTTATTACTTCCATCAATTGTATATATATTACTAATGTATTTGATTGAGTTAGTATCATAAATTAACTTGACACCGACTTAAGATTGATGACAACACAAACATAAAAAATTTAAACACACATTTGTGTTCTATAATTATGGTTTCCACATATGAGTGTGATAGGATTTTTAGTATTAATAATGTATTTGTCTGAGTTGGTATAACAAGTTAACTCAGTACTGACTCAAGATTCATGAGAGCACTATAATAAACAATTTAATCTAATTTTTCATTTTAATATAATACATATTTTGTGTGTTATTATTAATTAGTTTCAACCATACATTTCATTATTTATTTTATATTATTTTTAAACATACTTTTGTGTTCTATATTTATGGTTTCTACAGACATACACGTGTGATAGAATTTTTAGTATTGATTATGTATTTGATTGAGTTAATGTCTCAAGTTAACTCGAAATCAACTTATAAACAGTTTAATTATATTTTTTAATGTTAATTTCGTATATAATTAATGTGTTATTTTATTAATTAGCTTCAAGCTATATGTTTTATTACCTATTTATGTTATTTTTAAATACATATATATTTTATATTTATTATTTTTACGTATATATGTGATAAAATTTTTAATATAAATTAATAATTGAGTTGAAATCAATATTTTTTTAGAGCGAAACTTAAAATAAATATCTTTGTCATTTATGAATAAAATGAATCTCTTCATATAATTTTAAGATTTACAGCACCGCTGTCGACATGAATGCAATGCAAGGATTTAAGCTGCAAAATTATTCACCTACAATTGAGTTAATTGAATTAATCACATAATTTAATTCGTTCATTGTTTTTGTGAAAACAAACCAAAATTATTACAAAGGAATAATTAAATTTAAAGGAATTTTATCAATTAAATAAAAATCTTCATCTGTGTCAGAAGCTAATTTAGCAATATAATCAATTTTTAGATTTATTTCGCGAAAAATATATTTGAGTTTTTATTGATCAATGTTCAGTAAGTTCTATTAAATGCGTTAGATAAATGTTGAGAAAAATATCTTTGAAATGGATTCTTAAATAATCCGAATAACTTTCTGATTGTTTGTTTTGATTAACACTCCATCATACTTTCGATATCTTAAAATCTTCAAACAATCAAAACTATCTCATAATTTTCCATTAAAAACAGAACACCGACCTAAACTCCTTTAAATCAAAGTATCCAATCCCATGTTGATCTCTCAATATCCCTCCAACAGTAATCAACTCAAAATCTAACTTCATAGCGTCATCTTTGTTTAGTTTTGATTGAGGTTAAAAAGAAATTTTCATTTTTATTAAGAGTAGCTGAGTTTGAACAATTACAAGAACAAAACAAAACTTGAATATTAAAGATAAACACCATTGATCATTAGATAATCACAGAGAATTTTTCTTACCCATTTAATCACTTAAATCCATTCGAATATTTTCATTTTCTCCTTAAAAGTCAACTCAATCTCTGATTATTATTTATGGAAGATAAGTTAACCTAAATTCTCCATTTCTTTGACAAAATGGAATGAATGTTGAAGCCTTTCACAGTGAGGCATGTGAGACATCACAGGTTTATTGGTGTGGCTATTATTAATATATATATATGAGGTAGCTGAATACTGAACTGCTCGTTTGCATGTCTACCATGTGTACGGCCTGGGTGCCATGAAATTACTTCTTTACCTTTATTGCCTGACATGTTTGTGAATTATAGCTACAGATTAATGGAACTCAGAAAACATGAAAAGACAGAAAATATGCATGTAACATTTTAATAATATGAAACAGGTAGGTTAACTACAAATGAATTGTATAAAACTGTAATTTTATGTCATCACTATTTAAGTTTTTTTTATTAATTTCCTCTAAAACCCCATGTTTTCCCTTTTATTAAAAAAAAACTAAACTTAAATCTCAAAAAAGATAAATAAATTATTTTTAAAAAAAGATAAAATGAGTAGTCAAAGTGAAAATTTATAAAAGTTGGGTGACTAAAAGGAATTTACAACAGCATTGAATTAATGACTGATGACTAAAATGAAAATGATTGTTAACAACAATGCCTAATTTGTAATTTTTTTATTTTTGGTGTCCAAAATAAAAAATTATGAAATTTAAGTGACCAACTATGAATTTATCCAAAATAAAAAATGTCTAATAAGTTATTTGATAAAAAAAATTCAACTATTAAATATATCTATTTATACTATATTTAAGATTTTGATTAAGTTGGTGTCACTCATCATCAACTGAATCTCAATTTCGTTGTAAAGTTTTTGAAAGCCCCTTATTCTTATAAAATAATAGATATTATCTATTATTTTGAAGGTAATTTTATCTTTTCATATAAAATCTAAAAAAAGTACTTCAACATATTTCCAAAAGAAAAAAACTACAATTTTTAATCTCAAGTTTACTATTTCCACCAAAGCCATATTTGGTTGCTATATAAATTTTTTTAACTTTGATACATGTATTTTCCACCCATATTATGGATGTGTTATAATATTCTCAATCATGATATTGGATCAATTAAAAACTTTGTATCTAAAAGTAATTTTATATTTAATTATAATTTTATACACAATATATTGGATTATGTTTTTAAATAGTATAAACATAAGAGTTAATTATTCACTAAAAAAACTTAAAGAGTTAATTGCATTAGGTACCCTCAAATTGACTTTCATTCTAAATTGATTTTTAAATTTCAAAATATTTTAATTATATTCTTAAAATATTGAGATTATATTAATTAGGTTCTTTCATTATTAAAACTATTAATTTAACATTAAATACAATGCCAAGTCTTATGCAATATAATTTAAAAAAGAAATTTAAAAAAAAATAAATTATTGTCACATAACTTTTAAAAGTAAAAATTATAAATAAAGTAAAAAAAAATAGCTAATAAAAGCGTACGTGTTGGAATACATACTCTCCAGCCCGGTACTATCTGTGTTAGAATAAGCTCATTTTTATCATTTGCTACCATTGTTAGACTATCCTTTTTTGAAACACATTGTGTTGGGCTCGT
The DNA here is from genome assembly GCA_005610355.1 of Gossypioides kirkii. Classification (NCBI taxonomy): domain Eukaryota; kingdom Viridiplantae; phylum Streptophyta; class Magnoliopsida; order Malvales; family Malvaceae; genus Gossypioides; species Gossypioides kirkii. The sequence goes on along the minus strand of CP032247.1, from coordinate 36,919,441 downwards.
CCATTCGCTGTCAGATATAGTGTACGAAATTCCTACATCCAACCATTTCCACAACTCTTTTTTTTTACTACTTCTTTCATTAAGGAATTGAGACGCCTTTGTGCATCCACCACTGGCTTCTTTCCTTCTTCGCACTGTATTTTATGTTGGCATAGAACAAGATTAATTCCTTTTATATCGACAATGGTACATTCGATTGCCCTTCTGTGTGCTTTCAACACTTCTAGCAGTGCTTTTTCGTGTTCAGAAGATAAGTGAGCAGCTATAATCAAAGGTAAAGTGTTGTTTTCACCAAGATATCCATATTTCAAATGTGTTGGAAGTGGTTTCAGTTCCAAGTTTGACGGCTTAATAATTGATGGGACCATATTATCAGGAGAGTGTCCTTCCAGACCCAATGGTTCCTTACACTGCTTCCACCAATCTATCTGATACGGTTTTTCATTGCTTCTTCATTAATCTCTTCTTACATTAGTTCTCCCATATCGAACATATCTGAATCATTATCCGTTGGCTCATCATAATCTTGTAGTACTTTCGTTACCTAAATCATCATCCTTCTTTTCTGAGTCAGTCAACTCAGTCATCTACTGGTTTGAGCTCTCTGACTTTCCTCTAAGTATGATCGTTGTCGCTTACTTTTTCCAACAACACAAATATTTCGTGGGTTGTTTTAGTCCAAACACTTCCTCCTGCAATGATATCGAATTGGATTTGACTAGCATGATCTAAACCTCCAAAGAAATGTTGCAATTGGATTGCTAAATCAACGCCTCCTCTAAGTACTTTCCAAAGAATCGTTTTGAATCGGTCTCAGGCTTGTCCTAATGTTTCCGTTGGATTTTGTTTGAATTTTAACAGTTCGTCGTATGTACTCAGAATGGTAGGCATTGGTATTATTCTGCACAAAAAAAGTTGTACAAACTCTTCCCACGAAGTGATGGTATAGGGTGGTAGTGCTTCCAACCACTCTCTAACTTGACCTCCAAGTGCAAAGGGGATTAGAAGCAACTTAATTGCTTCATCAGAAACTCCTGAATACCCAACTGTGCTGCAGATCTGTTCAAATCGCCGAAGGAACACCATTGGGTCATTATCAACATTATCACCATACTGAAGATTCTTTGACACCCAAGTTAGCATTGCCAGATTAATCTCAAATTGAGTTTCATGAATAACGAGTTTTGCTATACTTGATTGAATCCAATTTGTGTCGAATATTATTCGTCTCAAAAAGGTTGTCATCGTTTAATCTAATAAATAATCAAATCTTTAAATCAAAGAATTCAAATTGAAATTACAAGCTTATTTTATGCAAATTATTCATACATGTAATTCTAAATTTTCCTATTTATCCTATTAAAGTGCAGAAAATAAAATTTTAATTTAATGCTGAAACTTACCTGATAACGGCCCCAACAACTTAAACGTCGCTAGATGTGAGAAAATCTAGTTTAGAAATACTACAGCAAAAAGATAATAAAATTAAGTAGCGGTGTCAGCAAGTACACGGGTTAAATTTTAATATGGTAAAATGTTACAACAAAACACTCTGGAAAGTATTCTGAGGATCGTACCTAAGGGAAGTTGAATTAAACTAAAATTAATTTTCTACACTAACAGGGTTAAATAATAATAATCTAAAATTATATTATGAAAAACCAAAATAAAATTAGTTAATCGAAACGACATAAATTAACTAAAACTAACATAACCAATTAACCATAGAAATTAATCCAATAAACTAGACAAAAGACTAACTCACTTCAATGTTCCTAATTAACTTCAGGACTCGGGTTTTATCGAATTAGCTATTTATTAACTAATTATTACCACTCAGCCTCTAATTAATTAACTAATCACCCGATACACGTTTATCTCTTGACTAGGATAAATTATGATTTACTCGATAAACTTATCTCTCGATCTCTTTTATCTTAAATTACTTCCTAGAGTCGTCAGTCCTAAGGTTTAACCGCACATAATTTAAACCAACTAACTCAGTCTCAAACCCTAATTCTTCCATTAATTATTTTCACATGCACTCATTGATCTCCATAAGGAAACTAGCCACTCATGGATCTAAATGCAATTATCCCTAATTTCATACATGTAAAACATAAATTAAATAGAAAAAGGGAGTAAGAGAATAAATTTCTTTCGATATCAATTTGCACACGAAAGTCGGATTTCCTTTGATAGTTGCAAAGATAATCTTGATTACAATTGGAAACCACAAAAAAATAATTGAAAACTATTTAATAAAAGGATTGGATTGAAATTGAATCCAAGTTAAACAAAAAAAAATTATGTTTTATAACATAAAAAAGATTAAATTGTAATAAGAGAAAAATTGAAAATAAAAACCTAAAACTAAACTAAGTGGCTCACTTGGCTAAGCCCCCTAAAGTGAGGCTAAACAACACGTATTTATAGCAAAAGATGTTTAACCTAATTAGGTTAATTACAACCTTCAAAACTGATAAATATTCATTGTGCGGGCTAAAACACCCTTGGCTTAATTATGTCTGTTCGTCCTCCAGTTTTGCAACACCATAGGATCGGTGTTGCGACACTGCCTTTCGAATCTAAATTCTTTGGCTTTGAAGTCTGGTGTTGCGACACCACATCTCGGTGTCGCAACACTTCCTTTATCTTTCGTGTTCTTAGCCCAAAATTAGTGTCTTGCACACTTGAGTAGCTCGTTAGTTCATCCCTAGCCCTGTATTGGTCCATTAGGTCATCACATGGTTAAAAATTGTATAAAAACGCTTATTTTATAGAAATTAAACTTAAACTACTCAAAATTGAAAACGTAATAAAAACATGTAAAAGAGCTAGAAAACAAGCTTGTTAAGTGTCGAAAAGACTCTAATTTGCCACAATGAATTGTGGCAGATCAATGGTGTGGGAGGGTTATGTGCACAAACTTATGAGCGCTTTTGTTGCTACTTTTTCTCAAGCCTTAGCCATTGTCACACCCTCAAGATGGCTTGTGAGTTGGGTTTTAGTGATTTTATTGAGTTAGATTTTTTAGCTATTATTAATAAACTCAATAGTGGTAGTATAAACTTTTCTATTTATGGGCATACTGTGAGCAGGCCATTTATAAGGTCATTCGATTTGATCATGAAAGGATGTGGTTTGCTTCAAGTGTCACGGTGACTTGCTCTTTAAACGGGTTTGTACCTCCTTTCTACTATTGTACTGGATTGAAAGGTGGATTTCTTCAAGAACGATTTTTGAATTCCTCTCCGTTGTTGAACTGGATTAGAAAGCAACTTTTCTTTAGAGTTGATGTGATGTTTTTGAAAATTTCTTCAAGTTCTTCAATTTTTTTAGAGAATTTCTGAACTTTTTGAACATGTGTAATTGTATGGAATGACTTGTAGGTGACCCCTTTTTGTACTATAAATTGTTTGAATTAAAGAGAGTTCTTGTAGAATTTGACTTCTCAACTTGAGTATTCTACAAAAATTAAACTTTTTTATTTATTTTTTATCTCTTATTAATTACTTAATTAAAGATAAAATAATCATTAAGTATTATCACTTAATTATTTTATTTTTAATTACTTATAGTTTAAATTTTTATTATCATCTCTTAATTAATTTAAATTAATGAAATAAAATATGTATGACACAGTATATGATGTCATCATTTTTATTCATGATAATTTCTATTTGACCCATGGTAATTATGACTTGACATGTGGTGCTTTATAATTGATCCAAAAATTTCACTATCTAAAATGCAAATATATTTATTCAATATGAATGAAAAAAAAATCATATATTTTTTTAAATGTATATAATTGAATCAAATTTAAATTATGAATAAAATAACATTAAATCAAAATGCATGTATCAAATTGCACATTAAATCAAAGTTTCTTTATAAGTTTAATATTTATTCAAGGATTTAATAATGCATTATTACTATTACTTTATTTTTTGATACAATGTCAAGATTTACCCATGGTCTTTCCCCAATCCTTAAATAGAAGGATAAATATACTTCAATATATTCGAATTCATGACCTCATACATTATTTCTTATATCTTATTCAATTTAACTAATCAAATTACATTTCAATTGAGTCTTAGCTCAGTTGGCATCGACATTATTGCCAGTGCAAGAGGACGTGGATTCGAGTGCATTGAAGCGTATTATCCTCTTATTTAAGGGTTGAGGAGGGGCTATGTGTAATTCTAATCATTGTATAAAAAAAAGACTAGGAATTGTGATGCTATACTCATATGAAAGGAACTAAAAAAAATCAAATTACTTGACTCGAAATATGAGCCTAAAATTTTACTCAAGTCCACTCATATTTGAAAATGATTAACTCGAGCCCATTTTAAGCCCACCCATATTACTTTTTTGAATTTTTCAAAAAGTATTTATGTTATTTTTAATTTAATATTTAATAATTTATATGATTTTCATTTATTAAAATTTATATATCGGAATGTTAACATTTTTTAAAATTTTTTACACTATAATAGTATCATATATTAATATAGATTTAATTTTTGTCTTATAAATTATGTAATGTATAAAAGTAACATTATTATATATATTGTAAATATTGAAAACAATCGGGTCGGACTAGGTCGGGCTTGACTTTTGAATATTTGAACTTGAGCTCAACAAATATTTTTAACAAATTTAATTTTTTTTGTTAAAACTCTTTCAAATTTCGAGCAGACTTTTGAGTCAGAGCTAATAGTGTGAACATTAATAGGTTTACTTTTAATTTTGGATAAAATATCCATCTTTGAATTACCAGATAGTGTGAACATTAACAGGTTTACTTCTAATTTTGGATAAAATATCCATCTTTGTATTACCATATTAAATAGTATACCTATTTTCGGAACTAAACAGATATGATACCTTATTTGGCTAATAGCCTTAATTATACATGATTATTTCGAAAGAAGAAAATGAGAGCTGCTGGTTTCACTCCAAAATCATTTTTAAGCTCTTTTGCATGTTGCTGACAATCAGAAGCAAACATGAATCCTTCACCAATCAACTGGTTGCTGTCTCTGATGCTTCTTTTCGTTGCGACTGAAGCGGGTTTCATACAACCCAAAGTGCATGTATTAATTTATAACGGTTTGCAAAATGGGACGGATCTCACCGTCCATTGCAAATCGAAGAACGATGATCTCGGTGTCCACCTTGTGACTTACGGCAATGACTACGAGTTCCATTTTCGCCCAAGCTTTTTATTGGATACCTTGTTTTATTGCGGCATGACATGGAATGGAACATTGCATTGGTTCGACATTTATACATCAAAGAGAGATATTTGCAATTATTGCGTTTGGAATGTTAGGCCCGAGGGTCCATGTTTTCTTCAAAGCATGGGGGTTACTTGTTACTCTTGGAAAAGTAATGCTTAATCACTCTCATTATTCACAATAAAGATTTTAATTCTATTTATCGAATAAGCCACACCATCTCAACTTCCATTAGTTTCAACTTTTTGTCTGAACTACTGTTAGAACAAATGTTGGCACAGAACAATTTAAAGAAAGTAAAGAAGCAAAGTAACGAAAGAAATAACATGTAATATATTTCTTAACATGGTTCAAATTAATAATCTTACGTCTATGAAGTTTCGCTCAGAGAATGATTTTATTCAACAATTTGTACGGATCAATTATTGACTAATCCTCAAATTACCCTTTACACTCACAAATATTTCAAGCTCCAATATTAAATTCAAATCATTACAAATCACTCTCAACTCTCTAAAGAATACATAAAATAGTGTCAAATATAAAAACAAGAAAAACATGGGTAGAGAGTTGACAAAAACACTCCAAACACTGCTCCAGCTTATTTATAGGCTTCTTCAAGTGATCATTCAATAGTGTTTTGATAAGATTTAAACTATCATTTAAAAGTTGAAATTATCTCATTAAATATTTTGAGTAATTATCTCATAAAAGCTTTCATAAACAATTCACCCAACTACTTCAAATACTTTGAAAGATAAAGATGAGGGTAATGATGAGTATCCATAAAATTTCAAACTCATCTCCTTCTCTAAGGTTGTCGATTGAAATATAATTATAATAACAAGTTCTAGCATGAAATTACTTGCTTATTTGCTTCTCAACAAAATTAAATCATAAGCCATGTTGTTATATCCGCTATTTGAACATGAAGTGGAATAAGAGAAGCAATCAACGTTTCCAACAATCTCACCTTTTAGCATTTTGAGAAAACCAAATAGTAAATGAACGCATGTTCCCCCTCAAGTACAAATTCTAGTCATGCTTGTGCACAAAACCATGCAATCACAATTTTCTTGGAAAAATCACAACATTTGTAGCAAATAAAATGAATTGAACTCTAACCAAAACAACCAACCAGGGACACTAGGAAAAGAAACAATCAACCAACAACAACATCGACTATAAACATTTGTCGGCCATATACATCTCCCCTTTTTGGCAAAGATGTCAAAGGAGCTCCCCCTCAGTTAAGAGATATTCATTTATCAAGACAAATTTGTGAGCATGGGTACGATTTTGGGTACGACTTTAGGTCCAAACGTGAAAATTTCAAACTATGAGTTCGAAGATGTGTTGCAAGTATCTTTTGGGTCAATTACGAAGGCAAGGAATAGAAAACTAAAAGAGGCACACAATGTTCTCTGACAAGACACTCGGGTTGAGTTGGTACAATCCACATTGCATTCTAGACTTAACATGGAACATCAGCCTTGCAACACTTTATTCGTTGCTCAATAAGTGTTTCTTATTTGCATTTTAAATAAAGCTTATTTGCATTGTAAATAAAGAAGTTTCTTTCTAGTTTGTTTCTTTGTTTGTTTTTGTTCTAAAATTTCCGTACAATATTTTAGTTTATGTCTTTATTGATAAGAAATGGGGCTCTATTTATAGTGTTTTGAAGGTACCTTGCTGACCATACATCTTCCATGAAGATCTTTCATCTTCCGACCAGAATTCAAGAATTGAGTAACTTAAGGCTTTAGGATTCAAGCATACTATGGACAAAATTAAAGGAGGGGATTCTAGAAGATTCACATCCATGCATGTAATGACCATTTTATCCACCGAAGCTTATTCAATTACCATCGTCCAAGACAGAGCTGAACATGACCTTTGGAAGGATTCTAGAAGCAACACATTTATGTGCACAAGTAACCATTTGACCAACCCCGTGTACATTCGTTTTCACCGTCCAAAAAGGGGGTTGATTGTGACTTTTGAAGGAGTCCTTGCATATTAAGAATAAATGTACGGATAAGGGGGAATTGTGTGACTTTTCGTGAATTGCATGCATGCATGCATGCACAATTACGACATTCTAGAAATTATATTAATTGGTCGGTTTGGCTAATCACTTACCTAGAGTAATTTATAAATAGTTGCTCATTTTTGTAATTTGAAGGTTCTTGAATCTATATACATTTTGAGAGATTTCTCTTGAATTCTTAAGAACATTCATACCAAACTTATCAAGGCTTTTGTCTTGTGGCGTTCAACTTTATTTCTTTATACCTACGGTTCTTGTTTCTTTCATAAACAACGGGTCGGGGTATTTTTAAGTCTATCTCTTGTTTCAATTGTTTTTCATATAGAAAACGAGTCACGTTCCAATACTGTTAGTACGTTTCTCATACAAACCATTGATTCCGAGATTTCTATCCTTGCTCTTTTATTATCAAGTACCTATTTAGAAATGATCGAGCACCTGCATGACTAGTAATTTTTAATCGATTACGAGCTTACATCAAAATATTTCAACCAAAGTCTGCTACTCTATAACTTCTTGCTTTGTTCCATTTTCTGTTATAATAGGATTTGGGACATAAACATTTTTCATCAACCAACTCATGTTCCCCTTACCATATACTTTCATTCACCACTAGATATTACTAGAAATCAAATAAAAACAACTTGCTAAAACAAATTTGACCACCATATTAAAAATCAATTCACATGTAACACCCTATATACGACCCAATCGTCAGGTCCGAGTTTTGGTTAATACAATGACTCAATTAATTTAATGATCTTAGAATTTGTTTTACTATCATGCTTAATCAACTTAAATGTAAAAATCTAGTTGTCATTAAATCTCATACAGAACTAGTGACAAATCATTATAACTTTGATCCTAACAATTGTTTACAAGTTTTAAATTTAGACTCGAATACAAATATATTCAACTTAAACCTTGAGGCATAGCCTTTAGGGATGCCCCTCTATATACATGAATAGTTACCCCGCCCATCACTGGCCTCTGGTGGTGCCTGGCGTGGTCCCTCCACTCAAGTCCCGAGTCTCTATCGACCCTACATACATGTAGCAATTCTTTTAAGTTTAGAAGAACCTAGTGTGATTTGTATATAGATAACTTATAAATTTAGGATGATTGGATTTTTATGCAGAGGTTAAACTTCTTGGTCTTCATAGAAAATTCAAGGATTTCGTTGACGTAACCTCTACCTCGTTCTCTCTTTGAGTCAAATTTTGGTGGCACATCCACCAATCTATACATAACCATGATCCTTCTAGTGATTATCTCTTATGAATTTTAACCTTGTTTATCATTGTTTTAGACCTTCCTTATACCCTCTTAATGTGCACAACTGCTAATACTCATCTTCGCCATTTTGGATTGGAAGCAACTCTTGGCGCTAACCAAGTATTCACTATAATTACAGTTCCTTACTTGGATGAGATCTCCTTCTAAATCCTCATTCATGAACTTGAAAGAAATCCTTGGCTGACTAGATCAACTCCCAAGCTACTTGTTTTTACCTTAGTTCGATCCTTTAAGAGACTTTATCATGTAGATGATTCCTTGCAGACTATCTCCTACTCCGACATTCCTTGGCTGACACCACCCTTGGTAGGCTTTCACAGTTTTCCCTATACCACATATAATCTTACGTTTCCTCCACTAATTTCCCGACTGAATTTTCACTTAGGGAGGTCCTCAACTGACTTTATTCATTTGGTAGTTTTTGTGGTCTTCTGTTTTACATAGTTATCATGTGATAATATAGTATGCGAAGTGTGTAAGTATACACGTCAGGTCAAGTAATATAATGATAAGTAAGATCGTCTCCACAGGGGTCAGATAAGTATAATTTGGTCCAGATATTATAATGAATTGTGTGAATTATGCTATGACAAAACAGTAACAAATATGCAATGCTAATCAAAAGAATGATGATGAGTGCAATATGTAAAATAAACAAATACTAAAAAAATGTTATGGCAAAGATACTAAGAAAAAATAAATAGGGGTTATGCTATTGAATTGAAAGGTTGAGATTACTAAATCAATAATGCCTTAGCAAAATCATAAGTAATCTACTTCTCAGAATAGATCTAAGGTGGTTTGCTTCTTTCAAGAGCAAGACCTCCAGTTACCTCACCTTGGGCGATATATGTCATAGGCCTTGAGTGGGGTTCCTCAAACTATTTCTTCCTCCTTCTTTACATAATGCTACTCTATGTCTAGAGTCTGCTATGATTATTCTTCCAAATACTCGCTCGTATCATTCAATCTTGATAACCTAACCTTTTCAGAATTAGATTAAGTTTATGAGCATACGGTACATTCATCTATGTCTAGAGACTGGATGCATGCAATTCAAAAAGCAAAACTTGAATGAATCAGTAAATTAGATCAGATATATGCTTAGGTCATTAAAGAAAATAAAAGTTTCATCTAGTAGTCCCAACCATATGAGATTTAGCTCATGGGTTGGTAAATAAAATCTGAATCCAAAATATCATTCAACAACATTTCCATCAGTTAATTTCAGAATAAGAAAATTAAGAAAGTAAAGGAAGAACTTCAAGAAGATAACTTCCGTCGATCCAACCCTCAATTACAATAATGCAACGTCTTGCGAAGACCAAGGTTGACTACCTTCCTCTTCTTATGTTTCTGCTCTGTTTCTCAGCCATTACTCCTTTCTTTATCTCAAGATCTCCCTTTTTCATCCTTTTTCTCCGTGCCTCTTTTTTCTTTTCTTTTATGGCTTTTATCTCCCCTTTCTAGGGTAGGTCCCCCTCTACACACAATCTTTCCTCCCTCTTTTTCGTGTAGATCTTTTTGGTTCAAGTACAACTAGGCTTAGAATAGCATGCATTGAGTGCTAACTCGACGTCTTCCTAAAATTGCCATGGCATTCGTGTTGACAAACTTTCCAATCTTTTTCGACGACAAACCTTCACTTCATTACTTCTTTTTCCTCATTCTACACCTATCACTCAATCACTAAACAAATCCTTCCCACAAATAATTAAAAATAACATATAATAACATTTTAGCACAGTCCAAGCTCTGTAATGCAATATTCTAAAAAAATGCTAATGTAATCTCATAAAATGCAACTAAATTCACCTAACTTCAGACAATTAACCAAGTTTAAAGTCATGAAATATAAATCTTTTCAAGAGTTATCACACCCCCAAACCTGTTATTGCTTGTCCTTAAGCAAAATATGCATGAATGCATGAATGAAAGAATTGCCACAACAACATAATCAACCTTGTATTGTTAAACCATATATAGATCATATTTTGTACTATAGTTCTTAACAATCTTTTGTGCCTAAAAATTTGTTCAAGTTTCATAAACATATTTAATAAAGGCAGTTCAAAAAATATTGCCCTAAAAATAAAAATTCTAAATACTTATGCAATTTTGACTATAGGAGGTGTCTCAAAACTTACTTAGTTCATCTTTTACCTAAAATCACTTTTCTATTTAAACTTGACCTTGTATATACTCAAATACATACATATCTATTTATTATATTTTTTTACTAGTGGATTCATCTCATCACATGGTTTTTTTACATGACAATCTCAATGGAGCATACACTAAATTGCTAGGTATTCCATCATGTCACAATTTGAATGGAACTCACCATGAAGTTAAGGCTTTTGATTTAGAAGATGGATGGAGCAAACAACTACCTCATTAGCTATTTAGCCTATGACTACAATGGAGTGCCCCTAAAGTTCTTCTTTCTTTTTTAACACACTCTTACTTAAACTTGATTTTCCAATCAACAACATAATGGAGCAAACAAAATGTTGCTGACCTATTCTAAAATTTCAAGCATTGGAGTGTTTTATGGCATTTTTTTTCTTGATTTTTCTTAAGCATTGCCACTTTATTCATTATTGAGTATTGCCTTTTTACTGAATTTAGCTTCAAGAATCTTTAGGTTTATTAAAAGAAACTTACTATAGACTAATTGTAATTGGAATTAGGACATTCTATTTTTAGGGGTCAATTTTCAAGCAAACTATCCTAAGCTAAAATCACCTAATTCACTGTCACAATTTTCTAGGTTTATTGAAGAATTAAGCTCCTCATCGAACATCACAGACAAAAATACACTTATCACAGTCTAAAGAATCCTTGGCAATTATGTGTGTTTTGGCACAATGAATAACAAAATGAACATGCTTAACTAAATACATCCTAAATGTACAACACACCTCCAAACCTAAGAGATACGTTGTCCTCAATGCATTCACACACTTGAATCTTGAATGAAAAAATATATAAATGTACAGAAAATGGTATGACAAAAATTATAAATGCATGATGTAAGAGAGGGAGAAAAAACTTCCTGAGCTTGGATCTAAATAATGTTACTTCAATTGAGGCGAGTGGACTTGTGAGCACTATGCTTATACCGCATTTTCCTTTTGAGTGAATTGAGTGGCACCTCCTCCTCTTCATTATCAAACCTTGTGAGATCATCAATAATCCGATTGATTTCACGGTCTTGCTCTGTCATTGGTTCAGTAGATGGAGATGGGATAGCTGCAGGGCTGTCCACTAGTGGTACATGATTGGGATTTGCTTATTCTTCTTTCTCATGATCAGTAGCAATGCTAACCAATTCAGTTTTGTCTTTTTCTTCCTCTGGTTCTTTGGTTTCTTTCTCTTTAGTGGGAGGATTTGTGGGCATAGAGTATCTTAACTGGCTTTACGGCACCTACCCATTCTTCTATAGTTGCTTGCAATTCCTTAGGGAAGTTAGGAAAAGTAGGCATTGGCATGGTGAAATTCTTTTGAAGGGACCTCTTTAGAGCAGCGTCTCTCCTCTCCACATAGGCTTAGTATATGGCCAGTTTGTCCTGCACCTTTGTCAAATTTGCAGCAATCTGAAGCTGCAGAGTCTCGAAGAGATTGATCTGCTTCTGCGACTTCTCCAATGAGTTAAGCACTTGTTGCTCAAATAAATTGAGTCTCTTGATCTAACTTTCTTGACCGGGATAAATTATTATTTAATCGATAAACTTATCTCTCGATCTCGTTTAACCTAAATTACTTCCTAGAGTCGTTAATCCTAGGGTTTACCTACACATAATTTAAACCAACTAACTCAAACTCAAACCCTAATTCTTCTGTTAATTATTTCCACATCCGCTCATTAATCTCCATAAGCAAACTAGTCACTCATGGATCTAGATGCAATTATCCCTAATTTCATAGATGAAAATCAAAAATTAAATAGAAAAAGGTAACAAGAGAATAATTTTTTTTCGATATCATTTTACACGCGAAAGCTAAATTTCCTTTGATAGTTGCAAAGATAATCTTGATTGCAATTGAAAACCACAAAGAAATAATTGAAAACTACTTAATTAAAGGCTTGGATCAAAATTGAATCCAAGTTAAACAAAGAACAAATTATGTTTATAACATAAAAAAGACTAAATTGTAATAAGAGAAAAATTGAAAATAAAAACCTGAAATTAAACTAAGTGGCTCACTTGGCCAAGCCACGTAAAGTAAGGCTAAACACACCTATTTATAGCAAAATATGTCTAACCTAATTAGGTTAATTACAACCTTCAAAACTTATAAATATTCATTGTGCAGGCTAAAACATCCTTGGCTTAGTTATGTCTGTTCGTCCTCCAGTTTTATGACACCATAGGATCGGTGTTGTAACACTGCCTTTCGAATCTGAATTCCTTGGCTTCAAAGTCTGGTGTTACGACACCACATCTTGGTGTCACGATGTTGCCATCACCTTTCGCGTTCTCAACCCGAAATCAGTGTCCTACATGCTCAAGTAGCTCGTTAGTTCATCCCTGTGCTTGTTTTGGTCCATTAGGTCATCACATGACTAAAAATTGTGCAAAAACGCTTATTTTGCAGAAATTAAACTACTAAAAAGTAAAAACATAATAAAAACATGCAAAAGAGCTAGTAAACAAGCTCGTTAAGTTTCTAAAAGACTCTAATTTGCTATAACGAATTGTGGCAGATCAATGGTGTGGGAGGGTTATGTGAACAAACTTATGGGTGCTTTTGTTGCTACTTTTTCTCAAGGCCTTAGCCACTGTTGAAGCCCCTAAGATGGCTTGTGAGTTGGGTTTTAGTCATCTTATTGAGTTAGATTTTTTAGTTGTTAGTAATAAACTCAATAGTGGTAGTATGGACTTTTCTATTTATGGATAGACAGCAAGGAGGCCATTTATTAGGTCATTCGATTTGATCATAGAAGGATGCGATTTGCTTCAAGTTTCATGATGACTTGCTCTTGAAATGGGTTTGTACCTCCTTTCTTCAGTTGCACTAGATTGAAATGTGGATTTCCTCAAGCACGGTTTTTGAATTCCTCTCAGTAGTTTATTTAGATTAGAAAGCAACTTTTCTTTAGAATTGATGTGGTGCTCTTCAGAATTTCTTCAAGTTCTTCAGTTTCTTTAGAGCATTTCTGGACTTTTTGAACATGTGTATTTGTATGGAATGACTTGTAGGTGACCCCTTTTTATAGTATAGATTGCTTGAATAAAAGAGAGTTCTTGTAGAATTCGACTTCTTAACTTGAGTATTCTACAAGAATTAAACCTTTTTATGTTTTTTTTATCTCTTATTAATTAATTAATTAGAGAAAAAATAATCATTAAATATTATCACTTAATTATTTTATTTTAATTACTTATAGTATAAATTTTTATTATCATCTCCTAATTAATTTAAAATAATGAAAGAAAATAAATATGACACAGTATATGATGTCATCATTTTTACTTATGGTAATTTCGGTTTGACCCATGGTAATAATGACTTGACATGTGACACTTTATAATTGGTCCAAAAATTTCACTATCTGAAATGCAACTATATTTATTCAACATGAATGCAAAAAAATTATATATATTTTTAAATGTGTATAATTAAATCAAAGTTAAATCATGAATAAAATAATAATAAATCAAAATATATGTATCAAATTACACATTAAATTAAAGTTCATTTATTAATTTAAAATTTATTCAAGAATTTAATAATGCATTAGTACTATTACTTAATTTTTTGATACAATGCCAAGATTTACCTATAGTTTCTCTCCAACCCTTAAATAGAAGGATAAATATACTTCAACATGTTCGAATCCATGTCCTCGTACATTATTTCTTATGTCTTATTCAATTTAACTAATCAAATTATATGTCGATTGTGTCTTAGCTCAGTTGGCATCGATATTTTTGCCAGTGCAAGAGGACGTAGATTCGAGTGCATTGAAGCGTATTATCCTCTTATGCTATGTGTATTCTAGTTATTGTATTAAAAAACAAAGACTAAAAATTGTGATATGAAAGAAACTAAAAATATCAAATTACATAATAACTATTACCCTTTTATTTAATTACAATAACCTAACTTAGGAATTCAATATACATTAAATAGACATCTCTATATGTGTTAAAAAGTTGGATTGGACTGAGTTTAAGTATAATCTTAACACACTTTATGCTTGCCTAATCTTGACCTGACTCGAAATATGAGCTTAAAATTTTACCCAAACCGACTCATTTTTGTAAATGGCTAACTCGAATCCATTTTAGGTCCACCATATTATTTTTTGAATTTTTTAAAAAGTATTTATATTATTTTCAATTTAATATTTAATAATTAATAAATTATATAATTTTCATTTATTAAAAATTTATGTATAGGAATGTTAACAATTTTTTAAATTTTTACACTATAATAATATCATATATTAATATAGATTTAATTTTTGTGTTATAAATTATGTAATGTATAGAAGTAACATAATATAATAATATATTGTAAATATTGAAAAAAATAGGGTTGGATTAGGCTGGGCTTGACCTTTGAATGTTCGTATTTGAGTCCGACCAATATTTTAAAAAGACCTAACATTTTTACTAAAACCCTTTCGGATTTCGAGCAGACCTTTGGATCGGGACTAGTGTGACTAGTAACAAATTTACTTCTAATTATGCATAAAATATCCATCTTTGTATTACCATATTAAATAGTATACCTATTTTCGGAACTAAACAGATATGATACCTTATTTGGCTAATAGCCTTAATTATACATGATTATTTCGAAAGAAGAAAATGAGAGATGCCGGTTTCACTTCAATATCAGATTTAAGTTCTTTCGCATGTTGCTGACCATCATAAGCAAACATGAATCCTTCACCAATCAACTGGTTGCTGTCTCTAATGCTTCTTTTCGTTGCGACTGAAGCGGGTCTCATAGAACCCAAAGTGCATGTATTAATTTATAACGGTTTGCAAAATGGGACGGATCTCACTGTCCATTGCAAATCGAAGAACGATGATCTCGGTGTCCACCTTGTGACTTACGGTAACGACTACGAGTTCAAGTTTCGCCCGAGCATTTTATTAGATACCTGGTTTTACTGCGGCATGTCATGGAATGGAACATTGCATTGGTTCGACATTTATACATCAAAGAGAGATACTTGTACTCATTGCCTGTGGAATGTTAGGCCCGAGGGTCCATGTTTTATTGAATACAAGAAGGTTACTTGTTACGATTGGAACAGTAATGCTTAATCAGTCTCAGTATTCACAATAAAGACTTTAATTTTTTATCGAATAAGCCACAACATCTCTTATTTGTGTTGTATTTATGTACTGAAATTATTTCTTTGAAATAAAAGAATGGGTTATGACTTATGAGTGCAAATTTAAGTCTAGAGTGCAACGTAGTTTTATGTAATTTTTTAAATATGTTTTTACGTCAAATTTATGATAGCAGCTCCATTCTTTTTTTCTTTCACTTTTATAAAGAAAGAAGGCCATAGCCTTAATTACGAGATAATAACTATTAACATAGGTACACACGACTTATTCCCATTCTATAAACTAATTAAACGGACTATAAAAAAGCCTTCAACTTGCATTAGTTTCAACTCACGGCTTTTGTCTTGTCGCGTTCAACTTTATTTCTTCATATCTATGGTTCTTGTTTCTTTCATAAACAAGGGGTCGGGATCTTTTTAAGTCTATCTCTTGTTTCAATTGTTTGTCATATATAAAACAGGTCATGTTCCAATAACGTTAGTTCTTTTCTCATACAAATTATTGATTTCGAGATTTCTATCTGTGTTCTTTTATTATCAAGTACTTGTTTAAGAATGATTAGAGACCTACATAATTTATATTTTTAAATCGATTACGAACTCACGTCAAAATATTTCAACCAAAATCTGCTATTCTATAACATCTTGCTTTGTTCAATTTTATGTTATAATAGGATTTGGGACATAAACATTTTTCATCAGCCAACTCATGTTCATCTTACCATGTAGTTTCATTCATCACTAGATATTGCTAGAAATCAAATAAAAACAATTTGCTAAAATAAATTTGGCTACCATGTCAAAAATCATTTCAAATGTATCATCCTATACTCGATACAATCGTCAGGTCCGAGTCCTAGATAATACAATGACCCAATTAATTTAACGATCTTTGAATTTGTTTTACTTTCATGCTTAATCAATTTAAATTTAAAAAACTAATTGTTAAATCTCATCCAAAACTATTGACAAATCATTATAACTTCGATTCTAACAACTATTTACAAGTTTTAAATTTAGACTCAAATAAAAATATATTCAACTTAAACCCTGAGGTATAGCCTCTAGGGATGCCCCTCTATATACATGAACAGTTACCCCACCCATCACTGGCCTCTGGCGGTGCCTGGCATGATCCCCCTTTTCTCTGTAGATCATAAGTGGACCTTATCGATTAATCAGCTTTATGCAAACATTTTTCCCACCAGGTCCTAAGGCGGACTACCCACTTTTCTGGTTATCTCTTTGGCGGACATCAAATAAGATTTTCGATCATGACAGTCCATTCTGTATTGGCTTAGCAAGGGTTAGTTCTGTATCCCCTCAGACGATCTCTAAAGGCAGTTACCATAATTGCCAACACATTGGAGGAGTTTTCCTTCCTTCATACGTACCTGCTTTTGGACACTTCCACCAGCTCCCCCTTCCCAAAGCACTTTGGTGGGTTCGCCTTGATTATATAACCTAGCCCAAAATGTTAGTTTAATATTTTATCCAAATCGGTTGATATTTATAAATTGCCTAACTTAAGACCATGTTAAGTTGACTCATATTATGTTTTTTAATTTTTTTAAAAAATATTTATTATTTTTAATTTAAATTTTTTTATTTATTAAAATTTTATATATAAGAATGTTAACATTTTAAATATTTGCACTATATTATTATATATTAATATAGTTTCAATTTTTTATGTGTTATAAATTATATATTATATAATAACATAATATAATATATTATAAATATTGAGAATGATCTGATTAGGCTGGACAAGACTTTGGTCTTGAAATTTCGTACTTAAGCTCAAGCCTAATGAATATTTTAAATCAACTTAATTTTTTTATCTTAACATTTATTTTCGAACTGAATACTTTCTCACATACTTTTCCGAACAGATAAGCTCAAATTAAATATTTGGAAAGTGTTTCCATAGTTGTATAACAATATTAAATAGGATTTTTATTTTGAATTAAATACATATGATACCTTATTTGGTTACTAGTCTCAATTATGTATGATTATTTCCAAATAAGCAAATGAGAGCAGCCCGTTTCACTTTAAAACCATTTTTAAGCTCTTTTGCAATTTGCTGTCCATCAGAAGCAAACATGAATGCTTCGCAAATCAACAGGATGCTGTCTCTAATGCTTCTTTTCGTCGCGAGTGAAGCGATTCTCCCGCGGCACAAAGTGGATCTATTAATGTACAATGATCTGCAAAATGGGACGGATCTCACCGTCCATTGCAAATCGAAGGACGATGATCTCGGTATTCATGTTCTAGCTTACGGCTACTATTACGAGTTCAAGTTTCGCCCAAACTGGTTTGGGACTACCTTGTATTACTGCAGCATCCAATGGGATGGAATAATGCATTGGTTCGACATTTATTCAGCAGAAAGAGATACTTGTACTTATTGCTTGTGGAATGTTAAGCCCGATGGTCCTTGTTTGGTTGAATACAGGAAGGTTACTTGTTACGCTTGGAACAGTAATGCTTAATAACTCTCGGTATTCACAATAAAGACTAATTGTTTTTATGGAATAAGTCACGACATCTCTTATTTGTGTTGTATTTATGTACTGAAATTATTGCTTTGAAATAAAAGAATGGGTTATGACTTATGAGTGCAAATTAAGATCTATGAGAAAGATACTTTCAAGGGTAATTTTGTCTAATTTTTTTAAATATTTTAGATTTCATGTTTATGATAGCAGTTACATTTGTTTTTGAAAAATTATTTATTTTGATCACTTAACTTTAAAAACTTCAGAATCAATAATATTTTTAAAATTTAAAATTTTAGTCCCGCGTCCTCATTAACTAGTTAACAGGAGACTGATATGGGATAAAAATGTTTACAAAATTTACCCTATAATGTTTACAAAATTTATTATATTGTTTTAATTCTAAAAATTTTAAAAATATATTTAAAAATGTTCATTTTTGGATAAAAATGAGAAAAATAAATAATAAATTGGGTAAACTACAAAAATAGTCACTTTTGTTTGCCTTAGGTTACATTTTAGTCACTTATATTTGAAATGTTATGTTTTAGTCACTTATGTTAGTATTTTGTTACGGAGTGATCATTCTGCCGTTAAGTTCCGTTATCTCCTTAATGGTAATCCTACGTGGCAGTCCAACTAGATTTTAAGTGCCAACTTGGATTTTCAAATGGGATGAGAATATATTTTTAATTAAATAAATTTAATTAATTAAAATTTTTAAACTTAAATCTTAGCTAAAAAACCCTAAATCTATTTTTACACACCTATCTTCTTCCCTTTTGATTCCAACATTTTTAATTACAAATCTTTCTCAACACTTGAATCTTTGAAACCCATTAACCCAAATATTTAAAGATTCAATATCTTTAAAGATTTAAAGATTTAAAGATTCAAGCTTTGACACAGATTTGTAACTAAAGATATTAGAATCAAAAGGGAAGAAGATGAAGATGAAGAAGAAAGGTGTGTGGAAATTGGTTTAAGATTTTTTCAGTTAAGGTTTAGGATTTAGAAATTTTAATTAATTAAATTTATTTAATTAAAGATTTATTTTTATCCCATTTGAAAATCCAAGTTGACACTTAAAATCTAGTTAGACTGCCATGTAGGATTATCGTTAGGGAGATAACGGAACTTAATGGCAGAGTGATCACTTCGTAACAAAATAATAACATAGATGATTAAAACGTAACATTTCAAACATAAATGATTAAAATATAACGTGAGGCAAATAAAAGTGACTATTTTATAGTTTACCCTAATAAATTACATGTGGAAATCGCTATTAATTGTTTGGTCAAAGCTAGAAAAATGTGCTTCTACTATTTTCCTCCACTTGTTTCTCTAAAATCTTAGTTCATTTATTTCTTTTTCAACCTTTTTTTGCTCTTTTAATCGTGGAAATTTACAAGATCTTTAAATATCTACCCTTATTATTAAATTTCACGTGGGATAATTTTTGTAATTTAATTTATTCAATTTATTAATAAAAAAAGATAAATATTTTTTTAATACTTTTAACCAATAACTCATCGGTTTATTTCCATCTATGCCCTAGGCATAAGGACGAAGGCAGGAAATTCATTTAAAGGGTTGAAATTAAATTTTAATTTTATGATAGTAAAAATGTAGTTTTACTATTTGAATAGTTTATTTTTATAAATTTTAAAAAATTAAATTAAATTTTTATTATTTTTAGGGGAGCAAGTGTAATAATTATTTTACTAATTTAAAATTTTAAAAATTTTAAAGAACTTAAATATAAAATTTTCCATTTTAGAGGAGCTGGAGCCCCTATCAACCTTTGGTTACGTCCCTACTTGTGCAAGAGGATATGCAACGTAATTTAATTTATTTGGTTTGAAACTAATTTTTAAATTATATTTTATTTAACAAAAATTAAATATATATAAACATTTCTTTTTGAAAAAAAGTAAATATTGTTATTTTTAACATGTGACAACTATAGTAAGGACCAAAATTATGATAATTAAAATATTATCAATCTTTGTATTAAAATGAATTTATATTGAATTTTCTCAATTTTATCTAAAAACAAATTTTTAAATATATTTTTTATTTTTTTAACTTTTAAATTATAATTAAAATTAATAAATATTGTAAATGTTTTTGTTAAATTTTTAGAATTAAAATTAAATGATAAATTTTATAAACATCCAAGATTATATTTTTAAAATTTTTAAATTTAAAATTAAATTGATAAAAATATGTAAAGATTATAAAACTAAATATAATTAAGCCAATAAAAACAAGGTCTACATCAATTTTCCGTTAAACATTTAATGGTACCTTGCTAAAACTTTAAATTTTAAAACTATTATAATAAAATTAAAAAAATTAAATTAAGTAATCAAAATAAAACCTACCTAAAAATTGAGTATCCACCAAATAAATTTTTTTATGTGAATGGTTGGATTTGAATTATATTCAAAACCCAAAGCAAAAGGTCCAAGAAACTAAAACAAAACCAACAGTCTAAAAAACAGTGCTAAGCCCAAACAAAATACCACAATCAACAAGAAAATGAATGCAAAAAAAAATTATCTAAATAATCCAACCACCCTTCGCAGACTTCACTTTCCCAATTGAAACACCTGAACAAAGAAAAACCCTTCAGCTGCCTTTTTCTCTATTTTTGATGCTTTCGAAGGTCTGCCTAAATTGCTTTGTCTTTCCGAACTCTCCTGGATGAAGCCAGAGATGGTGTAATCATTTCAATCTATCTCTAAAAGACTACTTAAGCGGGGGAATTTAATCAGCAAAGCCCTCATTTGATCCGCCCAGGGAATTCAGATGCGAACAATCCTGGTTTACTGCTTCTTGTACATGTGGAGGCACCACGTTAAAGAGATAAATATCTTCCTCTTTCTTTAGGCCCTCAGTAGCCAATAAATGAGCCCCTGTGTTTGCCTGCTTCGGTACATGAGTGAATACACAGGTTTGGAATCCATTGCAAGTGGTTTTAATATCCTGTATATTGACCCCCAAAACTGACCTTTCAATTCTAATTGCATGCAGCTTCCGAATGACCATGAAAAGGCTTGAAGAATACAAAATACAAAGGTAAAAAAAAATATTGAAACAATATGCTAATAGTCAAATCAGAAAATGATACTGTGAAAAGAAATGAAAATTGATTTGTGATTTCTTCGTAAAACAATCTATGAATTCTTCTTTTCTTCATACTTGAGAATACATGTATTTATAAATCATGAACCTTTAGTTGATTGTTCAACAGACTAACTGTTGATTTGTTTCAACTATATAACTGAAAGTTTAACTGCTAACTCTAATGTTCACTTATCTACTCAACTGTCAAGACTCGTAAAAATTGCCGAAATTTACAAAACTGCGAAGTTGACAACGACTTAGTAAGAATATCTGCTACTTGGTCATAAGCAAGAACTTCTCCGACAATAATAGACCCAATGCTAACTTTCTCACGAACAAAAAACAAATCCAATTCGAAATGTTTAAATTTTGAACGTAAAATTGGATTAGCTGCAACTGTCACAACACTCGAATTATCACAACATATCATTGGTGTATCATCGGACTTAATTTGAAGTTCACATAACAAAGATATCAGCCAGGAAACATCCGTAGTAGTAGCTACTAACCCACGGTACTCTGCCTCAACTGTAGAACAAGACACCACCTGTTTCTTTTTAGAGCACTAAGATATAGGGTTATCGCCAAAGGAGACATAGTAGCCTGTAGTAGATCGTCGATCATCAAAGTCTAACCTCCAATTT
Source organism: Gossypioides kirkii (assembly GCA_005610355.1). Taxonomy (NCBI): domain Eukaryota; kingdom Viridiplantae; phylum Streptophyta; class Magnoliopsida; order Malvales; family Malvaceae; genus Gossypioides; species Gossypioides kirkii. Next base: position 36,897,239 of record CP032247.1, on the reverse strand, counting down.
GCATCAGCATAGCCAACTAACGACAACCTCTTAGATGATTTTATAAACAACCCATAATCAACCGTACTACACAAGTATCGTAAAATCCGTTTGAGTTCTACATAATGAACATCTATAGGAGCATGCATGAACTAACAAACGCAATTACAACATATGCAATATCTGATCGAGTAAGCACAACATACTGTAACGCACTTGTAAGACTACGATACTTACTAGGATCTTCAATCGGAGTACCCATAGTTTTAGACAAAAACAAAGAACTAACCATTAGGGTATGAACAATTTTAGCATTTATCATATGACACCGATCAAGCAAATCAAGTATATACTTATGCCGACATAGATGAAGAGATCCATTAGCCAGACAGGTGGCCTCAATACCTAGAAAATAATGAAGATCTCCCATGTCTTTAAGTGAAAACTCAAAATGCAAATTGTTGACGAACTCACTAATTTCTGGAGTTTAGTTCACTATAATGATGATATCATCAACATACACTAATACATGCATACGAGCAATATTAGTAATACGCATGAATAAAGATGCATCCAAATTTGACCCCATAAAACCTATAGAAAGAAGAAAAGTTTTTAGCTTATCAAACCATGCTCTCAAAGCTTTTCATAGACTGAACAGTGCTTTTTGTCAATCGACAAACAAGAGGTTGCTTGTTTGCACCATATTGCACATACTAAGGGGTTGTTGTATGTAAACTTCTTCAGTGAGCTCACCATTTAGGAATTCATTGTTGATATCAACTTATCTAAGTGACCACTGCTTAGACAACGCAATCGAGAGAATAGGTCGAATAGTGGTTAGTTTGACCACTGGGCTAAATGTTTCTCTAAAATCACAACCTAGTACTTGAGAACAGCCTTTTGCCACAAGTATACTTTTCTGTCGAGCAACAGTATCATTAGGGTTGCGCTTAGTTTTAAATAACCACTTGCACCCAATTTACCTTTCTCCCTGATGGTAAAGGGACAAGTTCCCAAGTCTTATTCAAAATTACCGCATCATATTCAGCTTGAGCTGCAAGTCTCCATTCCTCATGGGCAAAAGCTTCTTCAATTGTATGAGGCTCATGATCGATAACTTCAACAATTATCACTTTGGGTTTGAAAATCCCCGCTTTAAATCTCGTTACCATATAATGTGTATTCCCAGGTTATTGTGGAGACTCATCAATAGGAACCGAAAACTCTGGTGTAGTAGAAGAGTGTGTGTTATCACTTACATTTCTAGGTTGTTGAGGAGGACCATTTCCAGAGTTAGACACTTCTAGCGTAGCACTCGGCGTGTCACTACTATGATCCAACGCACTTAAGATAATTTCCAAGCTTGATGACTCAATAGCCATATTCTCATCACTTTGCACCCTTGTAGTTCTGCTAGAAACATTAGTAGAAGATGATTGACACTGCATAGTGGGAACATACGTAGTGACAAACTCATTTACGGTAAATGAGGAGGTATTCTTAGAAAACAAGAATAGTTTTTCATCAAATATAACATGACGAGAGATAATTATCTTTCCATTTGATGTAAGAAACTGGTATCCTTTGTGATGAGGACTATACCCAATAAACGTAAATGATTGAGATCGAAACTCTAACTTATGTTTGTTAAAAGGACGAAGATATGGAAAGCAGCAACATCCAAAAATTCGAAGATGATCATACATTGGTGCTTTACCATATAACATAGAGTATGGAGTCTTATCTTGCAAAACTAAAGTAGGCAATCTATTTATTAGATGAACTGAACAAGTAAAAGCAAATCCCCAAAACTTCATCGGTAAACTTACTTGAGCAAGGAGTGTGAGGCCTACCTCAATAATATGCCGATGTTTCCGTTCAACCACTCTGTTTTGTTTCGAATTATGTGGGCACGTAACTCGATGAACAATGACATGTCGTGCAAGTAATTATGTGAAGGATCGATATTCACCACCCCAATTACTCTGAAATTGCTTAATGTCTCTCTTAAACTGAGTTTTAACTAGTTGCTGGAATTGAACAAAACAATCAACTGCATGAGATTTTTGTTGAACTAGAAATATCCAAGTAAAATGAGTAAAAACATCAACAAATGAAACATAGTACCAGTTGCCACTACAGTCAACAACTGCAAGACCTTATAAATCGAAGACAACTAATTCGAAAGGAAAAGTGTACACAGTGTTAGAATTAGAAAATGACAACTTATGTGCATTCCCTTTTTGACACGCAACACACACATGGTCAAGACTACTTTTATTTGTAACTACATTACAATCTTTCAAGACAGATTGTAGTATACGAATAGAAGGGTGACCTAAACGTCGATGCCACAACTCAAAAACCTCATCAGGCATGAAATTCAAACTCAAACTTGTATTATTCATTGAGGGAGTGAAACCAATATTATTCTAAACCACTGGTGAGAACCTATACAATGCATCAAAAAAGCTTGAGTCTGGATGTCCTTAATCAAGCAATGGAACAGATGAAACTCAAAATATACTTACTTCTCTAGCGAATTGTGAAATAGACATCAAATTCTTACGAATACTAGGCACGTGTAACACATTAGACAAATGCAACAATTTAGTTGACGTATCCAATGTAGAACTACCTAAAGATGCAATTTTAGAACGTGTTCCATCACTCATTAAAAGTGGAATATTACCTAAATATGGGGTGGAGTTGTTTAGCATGAACGCATCTTTACGTACATGATGTGTTGCTCCCGAGTTCGGATACCATGCAGTTGAATTCTTATTCTCAATAGGCACAGGAATATACGGTTCTTCAGTTAAATACTCAGACCCTGAAACATCAGAAAAGCCAACACATGCTGGAGAGCCCATTACTCGACCTGAGAAAAATGGCTTAAGTCCGACATCATGATTCGATCCTTGGAAAATTCATGCTCTGGGCTTCATGTAATACAGACCACCCAGTCCAAATGGTAACTTCACATTCGGCCCATAGCTAATTTTTCCCTCCATTCGGCTTGTGCACTCATTTGCACACTATTTGCATTTGAAATAGAAGGCCCATACATACCTTGATTTGAGTAAGCCCCAACATTAGGCCCACTTGTTACCTAATTTGGATAATGCTCACCATGGGTCGACACTATATTAAAATTAGGGTAAACACCATTATGTACAATAGCTTCCATATTGAAGGCATGTGGCGCCACTTTACCAACATTCATCCATTTAGATTTAGCCCAATCGTGTGACGGCCTTGAAAAAACCTGACTGTATCGAGTAACCTCGGATCCGGGTATGACGACCTTCAAATTACACTCGATTGCGCACCTAACACCGCTCCCTGTCCAAATGTAGATCCTTCAGATAATGGCTGATCGAAAGTGCTTCGTGGGGCTGACAATAGCATCGAAAAGTCACCATACTACCGAGCATATCGGTAAAAGCATCATTGCGAGAGATGCCTCAAACAACCACAAATGTGACAATGCACACGACTCCTCGCAAATCTTTCACGACCACCATAAGAAGCACGACCACCTCTCACAAACACTGGCATCTCCAAAAACTTTAAATCTGAGATGTTAGATCCAACCAGATTCGCTTGAAATGCATGTTTATGCACCATCTGTTGCTGCCGACCCTCATACTCCATGAGAATATCAACAAGTTTTCGCATGCATAGTGGTTCGGAGGAGAAGGATGCAAACGCGACTACTGCATCAATCTTCGGTGAGAGGCCTGTGAGAACAACCTCCATTAGCTTAGACTCTAAGATCTGATGTCCTGAAGCCTCAATCAAAGCACATGTATTCTGTATTTTAGCAACATATTCTTTAATTGAGAGATTACCTTTCTTTATCAAGTGTAAATCATTCTTGATTCTTGAAAACTTCGACCTAGTGACAGTGATAAACAAATGATTCTCGGTACTCGTGGTTGTTGTAGCTTCATGATGGATGTTGAATTTGGAGTTCAAGCTGTTGTCTAAGGATTTTAGGTGAGTTTTTATGTTGACTCTTTCATGTGTACTATTCATAGCAAGACATCTGTACGAAGTTGATCGAACTATGAAATGAAAATATTGAAAAGTATAGTATGGTATGTATTTGATTTTATGTATTATTACGAAGGAGTATCTATAAATATATGAACGTCTTCTGAGGATAGTACATACATTTGATATGAAAACTAATAAATCTAAGTATATGATGTACAGTATGTGAGTAATGTGTGGTTGAAGTATCATTGTATATGTATGTTAGGATTGTTTGCTATGAGATGTGAGTTTCATATGGGTGTATATTGGTGAACTAGAATGTCGAGATTAAATTGTGTCAATACATGAAAAGTCTATAAAGTGAGTCCGTGTTGTTAATGCGTGAAGAGTCTTTAAAGTAAGTCAGTGTCTGGTCACCGTAGTGGTATTTAAATGGGTCCTTCGAGACTTTAAACATGAACCCTAAAATGGAAACTCTGAAAGGAAAAGTCCATGGACATGGTAGTGTAACAGCTCGATTTTTAGTGGTGTCGAAAATAGTGATTTCGAGATCACAAATCCGACGAGTTGAGTCGTAAATTTATTTATTTTAATACTTTTGATATCATTAGCATCACATTAAAATTTGGTTATAGAATTTTAATGCTTAGATAGTGAATTGAGTAGAAAGGACTAAATCGTAAAAGGTACAAAAATAAAGTTATTGAGTTAGAAGAATCAAATGAATAAATTAACCTAAAGTATTAAAGTGGGTGACTTATCATGAGATATATTGAATATAAGTAGAATTAATTAAGGTTAAATAAGTAATTAGTAAAACTAATTATAAAGTCTAAATAATTACAAAATTACCATTAAGTATATAAGTGAAATTAAAGAAGAAAAATGATATTTTTCTTCATATTATAATCTTCTTCACATGGCTAAGAGAAGAAATTAGGGTTTCCATTGTTGAAACTTTGAATCTTTGATTGGGTAAGAAAACCTTGATTGTTTTTAGTAATGTTTATGTTTTAGAGTTCGTATTAGCTTAATCTAGCTAACCTAAAGACTAATTTGTGAATCTGTCAAATGTTATGAAACTTGCCATTGTTGAAAATGCTTGTTCTTGAAAGCTTTTGATGGATTTGTATGTGTGATGTTTGGGTTGAATCTTTTTGTAAAGTGAAATTGGATGAAATTAAGGTTTAAGGACTTAAATATTAAAATGATGAAATTACATGTATTTGGTATGAAATAGTTGCTTGTAGGGTGTGAAAACATATCCATTGATATTCGGCTGATTTTGGTTTGAAAAGGAAATGGTTATTTCGCATGTTTTATGCTTAAGGACTAAATTGAATAAAAATAAAAGGTTAGGGGTAAAATTGTAATTTTCCCAAAAGGATCAAATTGTGTTAAATGATTTGATTGTGTGATTTAATGTAAAAAAATTGAATGATTTGTTGATTTAGATTATGATCGTACCATAGATTACGAAAAAGGGAAATTAGCGAATTAGTCCTTAGAGCCTATCCATAACTGCAATTCAATCTGATAAGTTCGTTAAGTAAATTCGTATTTAGTTAATATTAGTACCTATGCTATACATGTCAAGAATTGGATGGAAGCACTTGGGATCAAAGAGAATGAAAGAAAACGAATCGATAAAGATAGCAAAACCGACGTGATAGTCGGGGTACCGTATATGTTGCGAGTCCTCGACAGCTCGTGTGAGCAGCATCGTAAGTTGGAAAAGAGATATGAAATCCTAAAATGGATTATAGGCCCTACGATGGCTGGGATTTATCCTTAAAGGCATAATCTCGATAGCTCTTGTGAGCAATATCATTAGGGGACAATATAGACAGACACTGTACCAATGGCTGGGGTATCGCATATGTTGCGAGTCCTCGACAGCTAGTGTGAGTAGCACCGAGTACTGGTAACAGAAAAGTTATAGACAAGAAAGTTGAAATGCTAAATATGGCTTGAGGAAGCAACAGTTCATCCCAGCTCGGTTGAGTTATAATTGCTCTATGCATGTGTTTGGTAACGTTTTAGACTCTTTGAACTTACTAAGCTATGAAGCTTGCCAAAGTTGTTATTGTTGTTTTGTAGATTATTTTGTTGCTTAAGGATCGAATCATCTCAAAGAAGTCATACTATTATGGAGCTTGTTTGGTAGTGTTTTATCACTTGGTTATATGGCATGTACTAGGATGATATTATCTTTGATATTACTTGTATGGAAATGTTGGGATTCGTTTTGTGAACTTGGATAATGATGAATATAATTTATGTATGCTTGTTCAATGTGAAATGTAGACGTTAGAAAATGTATGTAATGACCTTGTAACTATGAACATTGTGTTGGTCTAATACATTTTGAAGTTATGAATTGCCGAGTGATTGATAAACTTGAGTTTTGGCATGCCTATTTGAATTCTGCATACTTGTTTCGGCAGAACTCATATATGTATCGGTAGAAGTACAAGGTCGGAGAGAGGTTGTTCACTTGCATGAGTTGTATCAATAGTTGCATAGTAGGTATCGATAGTTCTACTCATAGAAGTAGCGGTAGTGTGTGTACTTGTATCGGTAGAAGTTGCAAGGTAAGACTTCTTAGCTCTTTGGAGTTTTTAGTATCGTTAGAAGCATGACTTGTTTCGGTAGAAGTCTCACTTGTATCGATAGAACTGTGTTGGGTATCGGTAGAAGTCTGCACTATTTCTGAACTATTTACTGACTTGACAACAACCGATACTTGTCCAACAGGTACCAGTAAAAGTCTTTAAAACTCATGGAAATGTCCTTTTTTTCCCTTGTTTAGATGTGATTATAATTAATTGATTATTTATGATATGTTGGGTGAAATTCTTTATTAAAATAAAGTTGAATGAATAGAATTACGAGATGAACAATGATAGATGATCGGATATACACCAAAACCCTAACTGATAATAGTCTCGAGTTTTGGGTGTTATAGGTAGCCTCTAAAAGGAAATAAAGGATGGTTATTACCTAATGGGATTCTCTGTGTGTCCCAAAGTGATGATGGGAAAACCTCATGCAAGTGACTTTAGGCAAATCCATATAAAAAACAGGACAGTTATGAAATGCCTTTGTGGTGAACTCTGAAAGATATGCCTTTGTGGTGACCTTTGATAAAAATTTCTTTGTGGCGACCTCTGACAAAATGCCTTTGTGGAGAATTCTGAAGGACAGGCCTTTGAGGAGTATTTTGTTTAGAATCCTTCTAGTGTGTTTTGTATGAAGCTTTGAGTCGTGTTCTGTGTGATTATTTAAATATTCAATAAATTCACTATTGTATGAGTATCTAGAAGTACATGGTAAATATTGTGCAAGATTAAGAATAGATAGAAGATAAGAAAATGAAGAATTATAGAATGGTAAGGAATGAATTGTTCAGAATAAGGGTTAATTTTTGAATGTTCCAAAAAGGTATCTGCCAGCTAAGTATGAGTTCGATAAGAGTTGTGATTGTACATTGGTTCTGGTTAGGCATGTACGTGAAACGATATCCTAGTTGCATTGGTCCTCAAAAGGAATTGGTATGAATTATGAATATTAAGATGGATGGAAACAATTGAAGAACTAAAGTCATAAATTAAAAATTGAAATGAATTAGAGTTATGAATGGTATCTAGCGTATATAAAAGAAATAGAGATTGAGAAAGTGTCCGCCAGAAGTAAGGTTAAGTCTTGGAATGGAATGATTTTCACGATGAATTATCAACTAGTACATTCAAGTATAAGGTAAGGTAAAATTATGCATTTTCTCACTAAGTTCTTGGGAACTTATCTATGTTTTATGTTATGTTATGTTATAGGTTTGGATTATGTGAGTTTATGTCAAGAGGGACGATGTCAGGATTACGTGTAACACCTAGTATTTGTGGGTCCTGAGTTGCGCATGTAGCTAAAGGATCTGAGTGGAGTGGTCCTACCCTCCTAATGGATGCTTTCAGCGAATACTTATGGTGCATAGTTGATGTTAGAATTTAAGGGTAAGGATACTATGTGAAAAGTGTGGATATGTGTAAGAGAAGAGATTGGTAAGAGTGTTAAGGGTTCTTTGGGTAATGAAGATATCGCCAAAGGTAAGGCACGCAAATTTTTTCTAGTTACTATGGAAATTTATGTTCTAACGAGATGGTTAGAATTGAATGAAAGGATAAATCAAATATATGTAAAGATTTGGAATTCTTGTATACGTTTTATAATAGTTATTAAACACAGATAAGGCTGTTTGAGAGGTTGGTTGTAACATCTCAAAATTTAACCCAATAGAAATGTAGAAATATATCAATAATATGATCTTAGACCAATGGTTAATTGATAAAAGAAAAGGCATGGAAGTGACTGGAGGTCCCAAGTTAAAGTCTCATCTCTTACAAAATAAATTAATTTTTGTAAAATTCCCTTAATTTTTTTAGTGTTGCCATCCTAGCCAAATTAACCTAGGTATATATACAACTTTTACAGAAAATAATCAGCCCTAATCCTCTTTTCTCTTACCTTAGCTGTGCGTGACCTCCTCTCCCTCTCTTAACATTTTTTTCCTTTCTCCTTCTCCTCCATTGTTGCCATCGCACCTATCACCACTATTCACCTTGATTTTCCTTTCTTTTTTCACCAAGATTGAGCACCATCTCTCCCCTTAACTTGCTGCCATTTTTCCTCAATTAAATCAGCCCCAAATCTAAAATCTTGAGCATCCAAGATAAACTCCAACCTTGCCAAGAAAGTGTCATTGCCACCCAAATCCATTACCTTGTGTAAGGTCTATTTTTCCTTCAATTTCTTGATTAATTTTGTCAATTAAAAACCTATACTTCTAGATCTTGAATTTGGGGGATTTTTAATGAGTTTAGAGGTATTTTCCAGCTTTTAACTAGATCTCAAACAATTTTAAAATTGTGCCCCAATTTTTTCCACCATAAGTGGTGGTGCGTGCGCTTAGGTCCAAGATGGGTTGTTTTGTATCTTTAATTTTACCCAATTGATTCTAGCCTCAATTTGTGTTCCTGAACCCTCCTAATCCAGCATTAATTTGTGTTCTTGAACCCTCCTAATCAGCCTTTAATCTCATGTCTGTTAGGGAAAAACATTCTTGATTAATTGGCCATTCGGATATCTCAAATTGGGCACTCTAAGTGCGATTAAACGTAAAGTAGTTTGTTGTTTCGACATAGTTGTTGGGTAAAAGTTATGAATTTTATTAGATGAAGGAATTTAATCAATATTAGCAACTGATTTTCCAGTATATTATCATGTTAAGTGCTGACCCAAACGCCTCACATCAACCGTAAAGCCGAAAGATGTTCGCACGTACTATTTGCATCAAAATAGTTGTAAGAAATCTAACTAGTCTAGATTCGTAAATTAATAGTTTAGGTACTGGTTAAGAGGTGAATTGAATGAATGTATATTGAATTTTGGTTTAGGTTCATTTAAGGATTTATTAAGGAAAAATACAAGATTCGCTTGTATGCTCCGAAAGAGTAAAAAATAAGGTGTCGGTCCTAAACTCATAATATTGATTAAAATTGCTAATTATCATATTATAAATAATGATTTAGCTTGCTGATTGGATTCGCTTAATAGCCAAATAATTAGTTTTGTGACTTGTCGAACTAGGTACATTTTGAGCCCTAAAAGATTGATGTGTTAGCAAAGTTGCTAGTTTGATAGTGTGAATTCTTGATTGAGATCATAATGCATGTTTGAGTTATGTGACAAGAGAATGATTGATTAAAGCATGATATGCTAATATATTAACTATATGCATGATATAAATGCATGAAATATTTGTTATGATATATTTATTGAAAAGGTTGCTATTTATGCACAATGAAATTCATAAAATATGAGAAATTGAAACGATATTGATAGATACCATCATAATGGTAATTTGAAAGTTGGAACACTATTTCCTATTACTGAAAGTATTTGATTGATGACAGCATGTTGAACATGTCAGTTAATTGTGAAAAGTATTGAAAAGTGATTATGTATGACTTTGCATGACATCTTGCATGTGCATTAAGATGGGTTATTTTATGGTTGACGGAGGAGTTCCATAGAGTACCGATGACATATTAAGCCTGCATTTATTCGTAGTCAGTGCACTACATTTGGAGTACCGAGGGGATTAATGATCTTATCACACAATATGATATTGGCGATCTCTATCGCACTAGTTTTTTTATTTCGAAGACTTTCTACATTACTGATTATTTGGTGGATTTATCACATCGAGCTATGCTCGCATTTGATGGAGCTTGGCAGACAGGTTTCGGGGAACTCGTGATGTGTAGCGGTTGGTATGGGTAAGATCTCACATGTGCATTTTGTCATGATCATGTTCATTAGAATTGTTATTGCTGATTTTTTATTGTTCTATTGGGTTTTATGTGAACTTGCTTGTATGAGTGCTTTATGCTTGTTTGTTTAGTCTCACATTGAGCTTGTTAAACTCACTCCATTTCCTCAACTTTTTAGGTAATCAACAAACTTAGGATCAGAATTGGCATGCGGATGTACGGCGGACTTCGGACACTACTTTGTCTTTTATTTTTATTTTATCATTAGGTTATTATTAATATTATTTCTATTCGGTCTTTGGACTGTAAAATTATTTAGACTGTTGTTCATATTATTTTTATTTTTATTTTATCATTAGGTTATTATTAATATTATTTTATTCATACCTAGGATAGTTTTGTAGATTATACATATTGAAATAGACTATGAATGATATATGGCTAATTAATAGTTGATTAGTAATGATATTTTTCCGCAGCAAAGAAACTTGTCAAATATTTTCAAAGGTAATGTCGTTAGTTGGGTTTTCATAAAAACTACACCTATTTCGCTAAACTGACTTAAGTACAGTTGGATTAATTAAATGAACGTTTTCCAAAACTAACAATAGAAACTATGGTTTTACAAAAGAGAGTATTTGAAGGTTTTAACTGTCGTAAGAGTGGGTTCAACACTTAGGTGTCTAATGTCGCTTCCAAGATATGGCCACGTCTAGGCCAAGTTGGGGAGGTTACATTGGTGACATGTTTCAAGTTCCACTATGAAAACATATGTTATATATATTAAAAGAGTTTTAGAAGAAAAGGGAGTTATCTTCTTTCTTCTATTTGAAAACACCATTTATGTCTTGCTTTGAAGCTGATTAGGGATCTTTCTTGCTTGGTATAAATTAAGTATCGTAGTTCATGCAGTTTCATGTCTTAGGTTAGTATTCTAGACTTGCATGTGGACTTCTAATCGAGTAAGTCTGTGTATGAGCGTAAATAGTAGATGAAGAAGTAAGGCTTTGCATGAAAGTTAGTTGGGTTTCTAATGATGATAAAAGTTATTTGAATGAGTTTTAAAGGTATTCGTATGTCTTATAAGAAATGGTTACTGAGTTTTCGTGATGGATGTTTGGGGTTTGGAGATCAAGCTACCATTCATGAGTGTCAGGTGAGTAGCCAAGCTGATTCTTTCATATGAGATACGATTGAAGGTACTTTTGCAAATGGTTAACAAACTATGAATATGAGATTAAGAAGTATGGTATGAAGATGAGTCTTGCTTGTATGATTTGTGTTAGATTTGACAAGTCAAGCTTGTGAAGGATATTCTAATCATGAAATAGAATTATACGAGTACTTCTAGAAATGTTTGAGATATTATGAAACACAATGTGTTAAGTCTTGATTGGTGTCAATGCTTGAGGACTCTATTATGTGAGTCCACGTCTATCTCCACGAATTAGTCTAAAGAGGTCCGTTGTGACTTTAAACACGATTCTGTGAAAAAGGACAAGTTAATGACCATGACACCATATAATGTAAAACCATAACTAGTGGGTTGTGGCATCATATGAGAAGAACTAAAGGAAGATGATTACCTAATGGGGTTCTCTGCGTGTCTTAAGACGATGATGGGTAAACCTTATGTAATGTGAGTTTCAGCAAATCCACTTTGTAAACACATAAGGAAAGGAAAACCTTTGTGGTGCACTCTTAAAGGCCCCTTTTGTGGCGAGTTTTTAATGAAAGGAAGCTTTTGTGGCAATCTATGGAAAGAAAGCCTTTATGGCAATTTATGAAAATAAAGCCTTTGTGGCGATCTACGGAAAGGAATTCCTTCATGCCGTATTCTAAAGGAAGGCCCTTATGATTATCACCTGAAGGGGACGCCTTGTGGTGAACCTCGAAAGAATGACATGTATGGCTAACTTTGAGGAATGGTAAATATGAAAAACCTTGAATGAACGATATATATATATAAAACTTTGAAGGAATAATACGTTTGGCGAACTCTGAAGGAACAATACGCATACTGAAACTCTGAACGAGCAACCACCTACGAAATGTTATGACTTATCCTACATGATCTTAAGAGATGAATAGAGAAGTTGGAACGTGCTAGGGTATGTGTCTAATTCATAGTATGAGCCAAGTAGTCTAGAAGAACAATACAATTAGAAGTGTTTTGTATGTATAGGTCCTAAAATGGGAGTCGTTAAGGAATAACGAAAGGGCTAAGTGAAGTACGTAAGTAATGAAATAAAGATGTGAAGGGTTTGGCATGGTCTGAAAGCCAGATATTACATCTACAGTATGAAGAAGAAAGGTGCTCACTGAAGTTAAAATAAAGAGTGAAGAACAATGGGATGATATTGCAATTACCAGATGCATTGTACTGACACAATATAGGTAAATGGAGTTTAGCTCACTAAGTTCTCATTTACTTACCTTTATGTATTGTGTTGTAGGTAAGATGATTTGGGCCTACATCAGGAGGGACGACGACCAAGCTACGCTAGAGGTGGCGAGATGAGCTTTTATGAATATAGAACGTGTTTGTAACATAACTGTAGTCAATATTATCACTAAAGGATAAAATATATAGAGAAATGTAACTAAGTAAGGATATTCACTTATAAGTCCTTGTTATTTGAAAAGTTTTGTATAATTATTGTAATTATCTAAAGTACACTAAGTTGTAAGTTAGTTGGAATAATATTCTCAAGTAGGGTTGTAACCCCCCAAATCGGGCCTAGACGTTATGGCCCAATTCGAGCGATAACATAGGCTACATGAAATGGACAAAACACGAATTTGAAAATAATAACCTTTTTTTCATTGAAAACCTAAATTTTGAATCCTATTTGAAATTGGATAGTTTAAAACAAATTTTGAAATCTTAGTATTTTGCATAAAGCATTTCGTTTATTAGTTGCAAGTTCACTTGAAAATACATTATCATTGCGGAAGCGAATTTATTTGAAAACATCTCTTGATTTATTTAATTCAAAAATAATGTAATGCATCATCACGAAAATATCCCAAAGTTTCAAAGTTTAACATTCATGCCACATAATAAACAAACACATAACAGAATCCCAAATAACGAGTAAAGTCCTCAAAGTCCAAATCAAAATAAAAAGTCTATAGTTTATAAAACCCATAATTAATCGAGAGAGCCACTCCATCGACCAAGTCCAAGTTCTAGCCACGAGGATTAATTGAAAAATGTTAAAATAATTGTGGGTGAGCTTTCGAAGGCTCAATGTGAGATTTCTCACTATAAACAGATAAACACATATGTCGCAACAAATATAGAACAACATACACATCAATATCACGTACTCGTAAGATCACATATATCATCAATGATGCTATGCATGAGTGTGTCAATGCATCTTTTGAAAACGATGCACATTTTGTAAAAGTTCTTACTATCTCCGCTACACACCACATAAGAGTTCCCCAGAACCCGTCCATCTAACAATTATAGTTTTCGTGGACAAGTCACCAAATAATTACCGTCAAAGGGTCACATAGTCACATAGTCGCTTTTTGCAGTAAAACTGCCACATAATTACCATGAATGGCCACATAATCACTTTGTAGATAAATTGCCACATGTTTTCCATAAAATGGCCACCTATCACATATTTTTCCATAAATGGTCACATCTTCCTCCTTTCACAAATCCCACCCCATGCATGTGTCATGACATTCATTTATCACATGTGAATAGTATAACACTTAGGCATAACATATGCTCGCAATAATCACATATATCACTTTAACATGTTTAACATGCTTTTCACATATAGATCATAGATCTTGATATTCACATTTTTCACATGCTCAAATCACATAATCACATTTAGCCATAAATCACACGTCATGATATCAAGATTTGCATACAAAATCATAAATTAACAATAATCACATCGAAACATACACATCATCCTTTTCATCAAAGTATTAAGCAATAAGTCACTTACTTGGATCGTTCGCTTTCGAGTCATTTAATGACTCACTTATGATTAAGATATCACTTGTCATATTTAACAATACATTTATTTTAAATCAATATTTATTTAAAACCAATGTTAGATCCCATACCTTAATATAGTAGATCTTTCGCCTTAGTCCTAAAGCACGACTTCGTTCGATCTACACTCACGATGATCTATTGGAAATTTAGGATCAAGGGTTAGAGTCTCTTATAATATTACTAGATATTAAGAGCAATCTATAAAGATCTAATGATGCTTACCCTCAATCTAGAACTCTCTCGATAGATGAGTACTTGAAAAGTGAATTCAAGGATCTCTCGTTTGGTATTCGTCTTAACCTTCAAATAATGATGATTTATTAGTGATTTAAATAGTAAGAATACAAAAAAATGAAAGCTAACATCCTATGAAGGACCTATTACATTCAGCCAAGGCATGGAAATGTTAGTTTGGGATTCCAATAAATTTTAATAAAATTCTCACTTACTCTACGATCGACTGGGAATGTACGACTAATCGAAAGAGGCTCGATTTAAAAGAAAAGGATGATTTTGTAAAAGAATTGAACTACAAAATACGAATAATATTGGGTTAGAATCGGCACTAAAGAGAAGAGAGAAAAAGAAGAATCGGAAGGAGATGTTTTTGGTCATCAACGGTGGCAACGACAACGATGATCCGCGATGGTCTACGACAGTTCATAGTGGAGGATCAAGGGTTTGGCCAAGGTGAGAGGAGGTGAATAAATAAAGAAGGGAGAAGGAAAGCAGAGAAAAGGGGAAGAAAAGAAAGATTGACGGTGGCGCACGATGGTGCTAGCGGCATTGAACGACGATTAGAGGTGAAGGAAGGGTTGAGGTTGGCCTTGAGTCATGGTGGTTAGGCAGTCGCTGCTTGGTGTGCGATGGTGGAAAAAAAACAATAAAAAAGGGTGGTGGTGGCCACTGAAAAAAGGAGAGAGAAGAAAGAGTTTATGTAGTGGTTGAAAATGAAAAATAAGATCAAATGGGTGTCTTAGGGGTGTGGCCGATGAAATGATGGGTGAAACAAAGGTCAACACTTCAAAAATTAGCAATAAGGGATTTTAGGAAGGTGATCAAAACTTGGAGGAAAGAAATCTCCCAACCTACGGAAACTATGGGGTAGTCGTCCATGGTCTCAAAACTTGCTAAAAATAGTTCGAAAGATTAAAAAAATATTAAGTGACAAGATACTTGAACCTCGGACCACTAGGTTAACTAAGAAGTCATTAAGCCACTACACTACTCATTCTCTTTTGTCCTAATTTGCACAATTTAATTTAAGATCATAAACGCTAGTAATTTCACTGTTCCTTCATAAATAAAAATTGGGGCATGACAAGGGCATAAATGTTGAAATTTTGTATGTATTTGTGTAAGTATAAGTCTGTAATACAAATGTGACACTCGAGATCTAGATTCGATGAATTTGATTGGGTTTAGGGCATTACAGATTTGTATTAGAGCTCTGTTTAGCCAATTCTCGGTTCATAATGGAAAAGAAGCCCTGCATCCAAAATGGGCTAAGCTTGGCAAAGTCTCTCGAGTATGTGTAAACAATTTTGTCTATTTGTAAGGTAGAGGACAAGACAAAATGATAAGTAAGGTAGTAACGAAGGTTAAGGAATGGTTGTATTAATGGAAATGGAAAAACTTTACATAAAATAAGGTTTTATAAATAAAAGTTAAATGAAAATGAAGTACAATATAAAATAAATGGATTTCACTCTTCCCCTCCACTAGGTTGATTAGAGGGCTCATTTGAAACCTCTTCAGCAAGCAAACTGCCTTATCGAATATGATCCCCTAATGCTGAGCCCTCCTCATTAATACCTTCTGATTGATGAAACCTTCGGATTGCTTTCACTCCTTCTGGAAAGTCTTCAACTCTTCGTTTTCTAAATGGTAAACATCAAAGCTCAGTGAATCAGTGGAAACCCCCTTAAGGCAGTCGACATTCACTTTCTTGAGGTTAAGAGGACTTACAACCACTTAAGCATGTAGAATTAGATTTGACCTCCAAATAGGTAAAACCTCGATGAGATTCTTTCAAGTGTCCTCTTAATACTTCTTGAGGGCTTCATCATGGGAATGGTGTTGGCTCTCTAATTCTCTTTGGTGGCTCTCTCTCATATCTTTGAACCTCTGCTTCAAGGTAAGCTTTTCATCCTTCAAAAAATTGACCTCCTCTTTCATCTGTTCACTTTCCTTCAAAGAGTTTACATATTTGTCCATTAAAGTTGAGAGTCGTGCATCCAATTTTCCAATCAAACTAGTATCCTATCTATGTTGTCAATGCAATCCCGCCAAGTAGTTCTTTCCAGATTGCACAACCTTCTCTAAATTGGATATTTTGTTTCTAAAATGCTGACTAGAATTTCTAAGGGCTTCACTCCATAAAACTTGCTCAACATATGTAAACTTTGAAACTTAAGCCAGAATAGTGAGAGGATCTTCATTGGAAATAGATGCGAGATAGGAAACGAAAGATCACTAAGAGATATGGAATATAGCATAAACTCTATAAGAGCTCGCCAAGGAAGGTTGCTTCCTTTCCTAGGATGATGGATAGACTCTTCGGGGAATGCTGGAATCTCTGAAAGAGCAAGGGTTAAAGGAGTAAGGGAAACTGTAATCACGAGTTCCCTATATGACCTATGCCTTATTAGTGGAGGGAAATCACTGCTACTAGACTCCTGGGTGATTTCCTCCTCTCTAACCCTTTTCTTATTTTTTTCAGTGATGGCTTCTTGGATGTAGTAGGAGTAGCCTTTCCTGTGATGTGAGTTCACTTGAGTATAGATGAAATGTCCATATCCAAAGAATAAGAAGGAGATGAAAGCCATGCACAAGCAATAGGAGCGTTAGCTTGATTGGAATAAGAAGTAGAATTAGTAATAGGATTAGTGATGATATTCCAATTTCATGGAGAGAAGCCACAAATGCTGTAAAAGTAGAAGGGTGGCTCTTTTTTGTGCCCTAGTAAGATTTTAACCAAGTTATTATCCGGATTATAGGGTATGCTTTAAAAGAAGATGGCATTCCTTGACCATCCAACCTTATGTTGGACTCTTCTACTTCATAATCATTGTGTCTAAGCTCTTGAAGATAATACTGAAATACATTCCTAAATGAAATGAGTTCCACCAGGTTAAGTACATGCCCCATTTTTAACCGTTTAATCTGAACACCAGCAAGCTTGGAATCTAATGGCTGATGTTTTTTACAAGTACCCTTCTTGGGGAGGGACCATCTTGTTGGAAATTAAAAAACTAGACTCAAAGTTGCTAATGACCCATATGTATTTGTCCTTTCTTTGATAAAGGTTCGGGATGCTATTTTGAATGATAGGCATACACCTAAAATGAGTACTGAAATGGGTGTTAACAACAAAAACTCCCTATCTGATCACCTTCAACTAATAAAACTTCTAAAACACCCCTATCATAGGTCACTCGTTCTGCATACAACAGTCAATGTAGTAGGCCACCAGAGTCCCACCAAGATAAGGCTGATAACTGCCCCAGCGCAATGCGCTATTCATTTAGGACAACATAAAAGAACGAAGTGAATAGTAAATGGAAACCGACATCTAGTAAAATTAGAGGCAAAATGAAACCTGCGATGTTATTGCTCAAGCGATATCGCTCAGGTATTTGAAAGGTGTAAGCAAAGTTTAGGATTCGAATACCTCAAACTCCTAAAAAATGAGTCATCTCATCCTCGGTAATGCTATAGGTGATGGATTGGGTTTCCACCCCAAGTAAGGTATTGACTGGAATTTGAAGATCATATGGATTAAAACCAGTTTGAGCGATGGTTAGACTAGTTTTGGTGTAACCTCTCCCTTAAGTGTTGGTTCGAACCATTTTTTATGACAAATGCAAGAAGAGAAAAAGAAGAAAGAAAAGACAGGAAGAACGATAAGTACATTTAAATAAACGAAGATGATGAAAGTAGATAATGAATAGAGTAGATAAGAAATTAGGGTTTCAAATTTTTCAAAAGGGTAAAAGAAAAGGGGATGTTGAAATGATGAGAATAAATAGAGGAAATTGTTCGTGAGAAGTTATGTTCCAAATGAATGTTTAAGTTCTTTAATGCAAGGTTGACACCTGTCATGAGGTAAACTGTGAAAATTTGAATTTTTGGTGAAAGGGTGAGTTTTGATTGATTTGAAGGTATTTTGAGCAAGTAAGGAATTCTATAATATGCCAATAGGTGGTTAATTATTAATGTAGCATATGTGTTCTCCATGTTATAATAAATTCGGGGACAAAATTTCCTAAGTGGGGGAGAGTTGTAACACCATGTATTGGTGGTCTGAGTTGGGTTTTTAGCCGAAGGATATGAATGGCATGGTCCTACCCACCTAAAGGATGCTTTCAGTGAATACTTATGGTTCATAGTTGATGTTAGAATTTAAGGGTAAGGATGTTCTCTAAAAAGTGTGGATATCTGTAAAAGAAGAAATTGGTAAGAGTCTTAAGGGTTCTTTGGGTAATGAAGATATCGCCAAAGGTAAGGCACTCCAAGTTTGTTTGGTTACTGTGCAAAGTTACATTCTAATGAGACGGTTAATGTTCAACGAAGGGATTGTAATGTGTGCATACGTTTCTCAACCACTATTAACCACGGATAGGGTTGTTTGGTAGGTTGGTGACACATGTCAAGTTCCACTATGCAAACATTGGTTATATATATATATTGATATGAGCTTTAGAAGAAAAGGGAGTTATCTTCTTCCTTCTATTTCAAAATACCACTTTTATCTTTCTTTGGAGCTGATTAGGGATCTCTCTAGCTAGGTTGAAACTGAAGATCGGCGTTCATGCAGATGGTTGATTCATGTTCTGGGTAAGTATTATGGACTTCCATGTAGACTTCTTATTGAGTAAGTCTGTGTATGGGCATAAATAACACATGAAGAAGTAAGTCTTTGCATAAAAGTTAGCTGAGTTTCTGATGATAATAAAAGTTATATTAAAAAGTTTTAATGGTATCCATATGTCTTATAAAGTGATTACTGAGTTTTCCTAATGAATGTTTGGGGTCTAAAGATCAAACTGTCATTCGTGAGTGTCAGGTGAGTACCCAAGCTAGTTCTTACATATGAGATACTATATAAGGTACGTCCGTAGATGGTTAGCAAACTATGAATTTGAGATTAAGAACTATGGTATGAATGATAGATGAGTATTGTGTGCAAGGTTTGTGTTAGATCTGGCAAGTCAAGCATGTGGTGAATATTCCAATGATGAAATAGAACTGTATGAGTATTTCTAGAAATGTATAAGATATTATGAAATTAACCTTGTTAAGTCTTGGCTAATGTCAATTCATGAAAAGTCTATTACATGAGTCTGTGTTTGTCTCCAAGGAGTCATCTTAAAAGGGTCCGTCGAGACTTTAAACACGATTCTCTAAAAAAAGACAAGTCCATGGCAATGGCATCATATCATGTAAGACCATAACTGGAGGGTTATAGCATCATATGGGAAGAACTAAAGGAAGGTGATTACCCAATGGGGTTCCCTGCGTGTCCTAACATGATGATGGAAAAACCTCATGCAATGTGAGTTTAGGCAAATCCACTTCGTAAACACGTCAGGAAAGAAAATCCTTTGTGGCACACTCTTGAAGTCCGCCTTTGTGGTGAGATCTGAATGAAAGGAAGCCTTTGTGGTAATTTATGAAATTGAAGCTTTTGTGGAAATCTTTGAAAAGAAAGCCTTTGTGGTGATCTATGGAAAGGAACACCTTCGTGACACATTCTAAAGGAAAGCTCTTGTGACTATCTCTTGAAGTGGATGCTTTATGGCAAACCCTAAAAGAATGACTTGTATGGCTAACTCTAAAGATCAGTAAGTATGAAAAACCCTAAAAAATAATATATATATATATTAAAAACTTTGAAGGAATAATACGTATGGAAAAATCTAAAGGAATATTATGTATGGTGAAACTCTAATGGAATAGTACGTATGATGAAACTCTTAAGGAAAATGTAACTAAGTTAGGATATTCACTTATAAGGTCTTGCTATTTGAAAAGTCTTGTACAATTATTGTAATTATCTACAGTACTTTCAGTTTTAAGTTAATTAGAATGATATTCTTAAGTAGGGCATAAATGTTGAAATTTTGTATGTTTTTGTTTAAGTACAAGTCTATAATAGAAATGTGACACCCGAGATCTAAATCCAGTGAATCAAATTGGGCTGAGGGCATTATGCTATGCTAATGAAATGGCTTATCGAGTTATTATGCATACAAAGCATGTTTGGTGGCATTAAAGATTCAATAGTAGTTTATAGGTGTATTTAGTCGGATAATTGTAATAAGTTATAATATTAGAATAGAAATCTTCGTAATTAAATTACCTTGAGCAATATTTTTAATTACTTAGTGCTTATACTTATGTATTTCAGATTGAACCTATTGGTGGTTTGTTTGTAATAAGTGTAGTTTGTCAATCCCATATTTTTATTATTAGTGCAAGTTTGAAAACAAGGAAGTGAGTAGTCTAGTGGGTTAATAACTCTTTAGATATCTTAATGGTCCAAGGTTCAAGTCCATTTACTCACACTTCTTCATTTAAAATTTTTAAAAATTTCCCCATGTGAAGTAAGGAGTTCTCGTCCACCCTATAGTCCCTCTTTCTTTTCTATCACCGTCGTGATCATCGCTGTGCACAATCGCGAGTTGCACTCCTGCTCCTTTTTTATTTTCTTCCTCTTCCTCTTTATGCCGAACCTCTTTAGTTTCCTTTTCTTCACCCACCGTTGGACCCTCGTTCATCGTCACTGAACCTCTGCCGTACCGTGGCCACCAAACCATCGTCGAACCATCGCCACCAAATCACCACCGTCGCCATTGCTGGTGACTAGATTTCTTCCCTTTTCTTCCTCTTCTTTTTTTCCATTCCTCATATTGATTAAACTTACACTCTCTTTTCTCTAACAATTCTTTTAGATCGCTTAACTTTCCGATCTCATTTCTTTTTCAATTCATCGTCCATTCCGATTTAATCAAGTTTGCCAAACGATAATCATAGGGGAGACCACTAATTTCGCATTGGAAATCATCTTTTCGAGAGTCCAAAATTGTAGGGTAAGTGTTGGTGTGGTTTTTAGTAATCGACCTATTAGTGATAAGTTATCTTTAAATGGATCCTAACTAATAAACATTGCTCATGTATTAGATTTATCTTTTGAGATAGATCAAAGCGAAATCGTTAATAAGGATTGTGGGAAATCGAATCTACGATAAAAATGTATGGGATCAATTCTATTTATTGTTTGTGATATAGCTATTTTAGATCTATTAATAAACTAATCATAACCAACTGTGAGCACACTCAGTAATCAAATAAGATTTGAAAAACTCAATACAAAGGACCAAAGTAAGTGATTCTAACCAAATATTCATATTTTATGAAACGCATGAGATATGATGTGATTATTGCTATGTTAATGATGTATGTGTAGATCTTATTCTCATGACGTGTTCCATGGCTTATATGTTATGTTTGATGATTCAAATATGTGATATCTTTATACGAGTATGTGAATATTGAGATCTATGGTCTAAAGTGTCTAGCGTGATTAAAACATGTTAAAGTGATAACTATGTGAAATGTGATAATATAAGCATGAGTACACGCCTAAGTGTTAAAGTGATCCATATATGTTTAAAAGCGAAATTTGTCATGTCACATGCATGGGGTGGAATTTTGTGAAAGGTGGAAGAAGTGGTAGTATATGTACAAATCAATGGTGGTTTGTCCACAAAAATATATCAATGGCAGTATATCTGCATGTCAATGGTAGCTAGTCCACAAATTTGTTATCAGTGGTGGCTTGTCCACAATAGTGTTTTGGATGGTCAATTTTTGAGGAACTCGATATTGGTGTGTAGCGGAGATGGGTAGGAATTTTTGTAAAACGTGCATCGATTTTAAATATGCATTGATATTTCCATGCATAAGCATAATGCTATAATCTATGAGTTTAATGATATTAGATATGTCGTGATTGATTTATATCAGTTTTGTACCAAGCAGATTGAACTTATTTTCACATTTGATGAGCTTGAAATCGAGTAATTTCCTTTAAGTTTTATGAATGTTTAGTCTAGTTTCATTTTCCAATAAAATGTGTTAAGAAGGTTGTATTATTTCTTTTAAGGTCGAACGAGGCCTAAAGATTAGCTAACATACTTCGTAAGTGCACAGGAGACTAGTAGTAGCAAGCCATGATGATACTGACCACTTCGTCACGACATAGACAACCCTATGTCGCAACAAAGGGATCAGCAGTGAGGAATTCCAAGACTGCCTGCTACGTCGCGACACAGGTCTTAGTGTGTCACGACATCGGCCCTAGACTCCAACTCTACATCCTGCGAGGGGCATTTTCATCTTCATAATGAACTTAAGCATGAGGAACAGTGGTTGACCTAGGGTTGAAGAAAAACGACCACCTAAAGCTATAAATAGGACCTTTAGCACTAGGGTTTACAGTCGATTACTTAAACTTTAATTTTTAATTTTAGTTTTATTTATTTTTGGCTTTTGAAACGAGATTGTAGAAACTATCGTAAATGATCGAGGAGTTTTTCCCGACAGATCGTTTAATACAATTTAGTTTCATTTTCATTCTCTTCCGCACTTATATGTTTACGTATATTGTTTCATTGATGAATGAAGAAATCATGAGGAACTAATTCCATTTTAAAGAATTAAGGAGTGCAAGTATGAATAATTAATTGTTGTAACACTAGGTGTGACAACCCTAGAAAGTTATCTAGGTGAGATTGAACCCAAAATTGGAATTGCCCATTCTTGAAAATCTTTTCCCCATACTAGTTTAGATTGTGACATCTAGCGATAATTAATCTCTATCGACTTGCTATGCCGATGGAAGATCGAGAGATCCAACTAGGGTAGTGACTAGTTGATTAAAGGAAAATCTCAAAACCTAACATTTGAAGAAATCACACAGAAACGACCTAATCTCCCCAAAGCTGTCTATAAGAATTTCTACAACTCAAACTTTACTTTATTTTATTTTTATCTTTTTATTTTTATGCTTTCAAACAACTCTCTTATTTTCCCTCGTACTATAAACCCTAAAATTAGTACTAATTAATTTTATTCTTTGCAAGGATTTTATTTACTATCGCCTTAAACCTCCTTTGGTTACGATCCTATGAATACTACCATGTGTTCCATTGTAACACACTATATTTACAACCTGACTCGTATACTTGCGGAAAGTCGAAATCTACACCAAACGGGAGTACGTACGAAGGCGGTCAATAATTTGATATGATTGTGAATATAATTGTATTGGTCTCACACTAAGCCTTTTAAAGCTTACACATATTACTTGTGTTTCAGATATTTCTCATGGTTAGGACTCAGATTCGGTCATTAGAGACGCTATTGGAAAATGGCTTTCATGGTTATGGATTTATATTTTTATTTTGGGACTTTTATGGACTTTATAATTTTAGTTGGGCTTTTATTTTGCGATAAACTATTGAATTGTGATATGGTATTTTAAAATTTGGACATTGGATAATTTGCATGGATTTTTATTAAGGATTAAATGATTTGGTATTTTCTTCATAAAACCATTTTTGCAAACTATATTTATCGAATAAGAATTTAAGAATCACTATGATGTTTTCAAAATAAATATAAAATGGTTTTCTATCATTTTTGGAAGAAACAATAACTTTGATTTTACAAAGACAAATGAATTCAAGTCAATAAAGGTTTTCTCCATTTCTATGGCACATGTAATCGCTTACATTGGGTTGTAACGTCTAGGCTCCGTTTGAGTGGTTACATTTAATGGTATCAGAGTCAAATTCAAAACTTAGACTATGGGTAAAATGTTTTTCGAAAAACTTAATGCATTACAAAAGGGTATTTTTGGAAAAAATAAGCCACATGTAAAAAAATTTGAGACTCCCGAAGTTGATTCGAGGTAAGTGTTATTTAGATGTAAAACTATAGATATGAAAACTATAAACTGTGAAAACTATAGGAAACTATAGATTGAGAAAAACTCTAGATTGTGAAAACAATAGATAGTGAGATAAGTTTTAATTAAAAAATATTCAAGTGATAACTTATCTTTATTGACAGACATTCATAAAACTAAAACTAAGTACTCA
This sequence comes from Gossypioides kirkii, assembly GCA_005610355.1. Lineage (NCBI taxonomy): Eukaryota > Viridiplantae > Streptophyta > Magnoliopsida > Malvales > Malvaceae > Gossypioides > Gossypioides kirkii. Next base: position 36,872,724 of record CP032247.1, on the reverse strand, counting down.
TGGAGTTAGAACTCGAGGCATGAGAGCTCACAGAGAGTCGAGTAAAGGAACCTAAGTAGACTCATCCGCATCCCAAGTGTGAACCCCTAAGCTAACAGTGAAAAATGTAGAACGCACGCCCATAGTTGAGATAAATGAGGCTGCACCGCAAGCCATGCTTCAATTTTTAGAGTAAGTGGTGGGTGCTCAGACTAGGGCCAACAGTCGCGACACTATTGCTGAGAGGGTGTGTTCGAGTTGTTTAGGGTCATTGTTGGGATTATCCCCACCGTAGTTGAATATTGGCTGGAGGTTATGGAAAGGATATTAGATGATATGGAGTGCATCCTTAATAGAAGCTAAGGGGGCTATGTCATTCCTTCGAGATGAGGCTTATCGCTAGTGGTAGGTTATTATGAGAGGTACCCAAGCCAATCGATTGATGTGGGAATACTTTTTGGATGCCTTCTAGAAGAAATATGTGGGCATGAGGTACGTTGCGACCAGGCGACTAGAATTTATTGAGCTCAGACAGGGTGACATGTTCGTTTTAATTTTCGTAGGCTTAATTGTTATGCTCTGGGTACGGTAGCGGATTAACAGGATAAGTGCGCCCGATTTGAGTTTGGGCTAAGGTTAGAACTGATGATGCAAGTAGCTCTGCCATAAGAGAGGGTTTTCAAAGCTTTTATGGAGAAAACCAAAATCTGTGAGGAAGTCAGATGCATAGTGCACGAAAGGAAGGAGCAAGCAAGAGTTCTTGCAAAGAGGGAATCGGGCCCCAATGTGCCAGCACCGTGTCTAGTTAAGCAAGTTAGAGGTGATCGATCTCATCAGAACATTGCTATAGCTGGAGGTAGAATTCAGAACTATGCCACTTGTTGCAAGAGACATTCAAGTCACTATTGGAAAAGCATGTGAGCATGTTTGAAGTGTAAGTCACTGAACCTTAAGATCCTACACTTTCCACAGCTTAATGATCAGATGCAAGCACCAGGACAAAATTGGTTCCCGAACCAAAGAGTTGGACAACAGCCTCGGAGAGATCAGGATCAGGGTGCTAATTGAGCAGATGCGAGGCAGCCAACACATGCATATGTGGCTAGATGCAAAGAGGATCAGGATGCAACAAATGTAATAGCAAGTAGTTTCACCATTAATTTTATTCCTTACTTTTCATTAATTGATATTGGATCTACCCACTCGTATGTGTCTTGTGAAATGGCTGTTAAACTGAGAATTCGGGTAGGGGAGACTGTAAGTGATGTAACTGTCCTTAGTCCCTTAGGAAAATCTGTGCGTGTGAAAAAAATTTATAAGTGATGTTTATTGGAAATCCAAGGTGAGGTATTTCCTGCAAATTTAATTGAATTACCTTTTGGAGAATTTGATCTCATTTTGTGCATGGATTGGTTGAGTGAGCATCAGGTTAACCTCGATTAACAATATGAAGCGGGTTACCCTAAGGACTCCGAAGGGGAACGAAATAATCATGATCGGGGAGCATCAAAATTATTTATCGAATGTGATCTCTACCTTGGTAGTGGATAATCTTATTTGTAAAGGATGTGAGGCTTATTTAGTGTATATCTTGGATATGAAGATGGATGGTGTAGTGTTAGAGAATATCCATGTAGCGAAAGAATTTCTAGATGTCTTTCCAGAAGAGTTTCCCGATTTACCTCTAGAACGTGAGGTTGAATTCGGAATCGAGTTGCTTCTTGGGACAACACCGATGTCTATTGCACCCTATCGGATGGCACCTAAGGAGCATAAATAGCTTAAAGTTCAGTTGCAAGAGTTACTAGATAGTGGCTTCATAAAGCCAAGTGTATCACCTTGGGCAACTCTAGTGTTATTCGTGAAAAAGAAGGATGGGTCGATAAGGTTTGTATCAATTATCGCTAGTTGAACAAACTGACTGTGAAGAATAAATACCCTTTACCAAGGATCAATGACCTTTTTGATCAATTTAGGGGTGCCACCATTTTCTCCAAGATTGATCTAAGGTCAGGTAATTATCAATTACAAGTAAGAGAAGTAGATATTTCGAAAACGACCTTCAGGACTCGGTATGGGAACTATGAATTCTTAGTAATGCCCTTCGGACTCACAAATGCTCGTCACTTTCTTGGACTTCATGAATAGATTCTTCCAACCTTCTCTCAATCAGTTTGTGATAGACTTCATTAAAGACAAATTAATTCAAGTCAATAAAGGTTTTTGCCAATTTTATGCCCCATGTAATCGCTTAGATTGGGTCGTAACGTCTAGGCCCGGTTTGAGGGGTTACATAGTTTGTTCTATCAATTTAAATTTTTTTATGTATCTCTGTGGTAACACTCTAGATCTGGATTCGATGAATTGAATCAAGTGAGGGTGTTACAAGTTGGTATCAAAGCTCGATTTAGTCAGTTTTAGATAGCTTATGGAAGAAACCTTGTATGCATAATACGTTGAGCCTGGCTTAGTCTCTCAGGTATGTGAAATTTAACGTCTCCAGAAAAAATTTAGTAAACTACTTCTAAATATGTCATGCCTTGATTTTTGTTTATCAAGGAACAATGGAAATGCTAGCATGTATATTTTAAATAAATTGCACAAAATAAGATACAAAGGGATGAGTAGTGTAGTGGCTTAGTGACTTCTTAGCTAACTTAGTAATCCAAGGTTCAAGTCTCAATAAACTCACTTTTTTATTAATTTTTTTACTATTTTTGGTAAGTCTGAAGAGAATGGTCGGCTACCCCTTTATTGCAATAAGTTAGAGGATTTCTTTCCTCCAATAGGAGGTCAAACTTACAAAGAGTTAGAAAACATTATCCCCTTTATGCTCCATGTCTCCCTCACCTTCCCTAAGTTCACAATTGCCTAATTTTTGTGTGTTGACCAACTCACTCCCCACTTTTGGCCAACCACACCTAGTCCTCTCTCATTGATCTTCATTTTTTATTTTTCAAGCCACTAAAACACTAATATTTTTCTCTCTTTTACCGCTGACCACCACTCTTTTCGCTCATTTTTCTTTCCTCCACTGTATACCAAGCCACAAACACCCAACCACCACCATCCAAGGCTGAACCTCCACTCATCCTTCACCTTCGACCACCATCTGCCACTACTAAGACCACCGTCTACCGTCGTGGAAACCCCTTCTCTCTTCTCTTTTCCCCTTTTTTCTTCTCCATTCTTCATTTATTTTCTCCTCCTTTCTTCATTTCTTTTCTCATCTCACCTAGCTAAACCTTAGAACCTCCACCTTGAGAGGCTGTTGAACCCCCGTTAAGCTACAGTTGAACCGCCGCCATCCGTCGCTGCCGCCACTACTGGTGACCAAAAACTCCCCATTTCGATTTTTTCCCTCTTCTCTCTATTATCGATCCTTACTAAATTTTATTCATATTTTGTAGTTCAATTCTTTTGCGCAATCATACTTTTTTCTTAAATCGACCCATTTCGATTAGTTATACGTTCCCAAGTAATCAAAGAGTAAGTAAGGATTTTTATTAAAATTATTGGAGCCTTGATCTAGTATCCCCATGCCTTGGGCGAATAATATAAGGGCCTTCATAGGATATTAGTTGTTAATGTTTATTTTATTATATTATCTCAAAAGGATCAAGTCAAGATCGCCAATCGAGAAGTTGAATTGGCCTTTGTGATGTTGTGTGGAAGCAATAACGATAAGACAACAAAGAACACAAGGATTTATAGTGGTTCGACCCCAATTGCCTACTCTACTACCTTAGCTTTCCACCACAACGGATTTTCCCAAATCCATTAGATTTGTACAACCTTCTAAGGACAAGTTTTAACTGTACAATCTCTCTTAAGACTAATACCCCAAAATCTTAAGATACAAATTCCTTTAAGGTTTCTACCCAAACCTTAAGTGTAAACCCTCTTTCAAAGAAAAACAAATAAAAAAACAAAGAAATAATCTTTACAAGATCAAGATGAATGCCAATTAAACACAAATACAAAGAAGAACACTTGAGCTAAATAAATACAATGAAAGCTCACAAGTGTTTACAAGAAAAGGTATGAAAGAATTAAGCTCTAGGTTGTTTTGATTTATCTTCAAGCTTTGCACATTGCACTCACCATAGCTAGACTTTTGAAAGATGGTATTTATACCCTCTAATTGATTTCCAATTGTTGTGGTTGTTGAGAAAGTAAATATAGTCGTTAGGGATGAATTGCAAACTCATTAACTACATAGCGTATCGATACTTAATAAAAGGGTATCGATATTTTTTGTAATTAATGCATATTTCAGTGACCGTTGGAGCAAGATTATTGATACATATTGGATTTTATCGATACCTTACAAAAGGTATCGATACCGCATTGATACTTCCTAAGATTTGTTAAAAAAGAATGCTCATTTTTTATCGTTTATCGGAGGGGTATCGATATCTTGTAAAATATCGATAATGAGACAAAAAATATCGATACTTTTTATCTTGGAGTAATTCTAACTTGTTTGAAAATGGTTAAAACATATTTGAAAATGGTTGACTCAAACCATTTCAATTTGATTTTATCAATTTGTCCAACTTAATTTTTATTCAAAAACACTTTAATTTATTATATCAAAGGATATTATCCAATAGGGCTTAGTTTAATAATTTTGTCCTTTTTGACATAACAAAACATTTTGAAAATTTGGTTTTGAATTATTGCTCCCCCTTAATAAAAGATATTTTGAATTTAAGACCACAATAAAATTTTTCAGTCAAGGTTGAATTCATTTTTGTTTTAAGACAAATTAGTCACAAAATCTTGCATTTAACATTAAAAAAATCAAGCAATAATCAAGCATTTTACCATTTCTTCTCCCCCTTTTTTTATAGCAAAAAATCAAATAAAACTCAAGGAGAAAAGAAAATTAGTTCATCACAACATATAGAGAAAATTGAATGAGCAATGAACAAAAAAAATGCTTGTATCTAAAAACTACCATTAAGACATTAAGTGCAATTGAATCCTTATATGTCAAGAAAGTAATTAAGTTCAATAAAAAACAAAGGCAAAAAAATAAAAATGAAAATGCAAATGTCATGAAAATGCATGTCCTAAAGCTACTTTACTCGTCGTTATGCGGAGAGGAAATGGAGGCGTGGTAGAAAAATGGGCAAGTAGAGTCGCCATTTGAGCTTTTAGGGTAGAATGCCTCGTATTAATGTCTTTTCTAAGACTCATAATTTCAACATTGTTAGCTCAGACATAATTGCTCAATGAGTGAATGACATTGAGCATGACGGTGTTGACCTCCGATGAAGATTGAGCATAAGACAAGGAGGCCGATGGAGGAGTGCGCTCGGGTACCGAAACGTCATAAAGGCAACATCAAAGTCATCGTGGTCATGATTCGTTAGAGCATCACTCTTAAGCCATGTATCGATGGTGGCATCGAGATGGTAACTTGCATGATGGAGAGCCCTAAAACTAATAGGTTGAGTTGAGGAAACGGGGGTGTCTCCACGTGTACTAACACTAACCTCCTAAATATGTATGACAAATACGTGCCATAGAGAAGGATGACATTTGTACCAAGTCCCCTCCCGATAGCTTTCATAATGTCGTTAAGTAAGATAAGCGTAAGGTCGGGACGCCTATTGTTTCTAAAGCAATCAATCCACCAATAATCGATATTTTGAATCTTAGCATGTTTTTTAATAGGCTTAATGTTCCACGTAAGGATAAGGTGTAAGACATGGTCATGAAGGTTTAGTTCAAATACCGAGCTAGAAAGAATAAAAAGTGAGGGATTATAGCTCCCTCTTTTCATTGGAGAGCCTTTGAGAGGTAAATGAAGATATTCGCCAAACCCTTTGAGAGTTAGGCAAATCGAGGTGCCCATTAAATATGAGGAAATGGAGATTATGGTTTCTTCGATTTCATCATGTTCGAGCGTTACATTTGAAAAGAAAGCTCGAACAAGATTTAAAAAAAAGTTGGCGATGAAATGTTTAAAAATTCCATTCATCCCTAATTTTGTAAAATAGGGTGATAGGAATAGTTGATAGTGTCCAACATAGCTATATCAACCTTCCTAGCCTCTCAATACACGTTTTGAGGCAAAGTTCGTGTTAAAACAATAGAATTAATAAGCATTTTGAAAACATTCTTTAAACGAGGGTTCAGCGTCACTAGATGTAGAGGTGCTAGTCCTAGAATGTTTCTTAAGAGCCATGGGCACTATCTAAGAGCTTAAAAAGCAATAAAACTAGGAAAAATCTCTTTGAGTAATTTTAAGAAACACTTGGTGGGCTAGAGTTTTGGGTAAAAATTTTAAGAAAAACCTTAAAAATCGATAACCTCCTGCAATAAAGAAACATATATATTGTTCAAAACAACCCAATAAATCATTAAAATTTACTATTTAAACCTAGATTGTACAAAATCAATAAGTTAAAAATTTAGGATTTTTACCTCAAAAGTGTTGAAATAGACAAAAAGCCTAAGCAATGTTGAGCAAACCTTGTTGAGATAATGTTTGGAGGTGTTTAGAGGTTAAGATTTAGTGAAAAAAAATTAAGAAATTTTTCTAGAAGATGTTGGGAGTTTTGGAGAAAAGAAGAGGTTTATGTGTTTTTGAAATTGTTTTGAAAAACCTAGTAGTAGGTGGCCTTTAAAAGCCCATTGTATCAATACTTTTAAACGAGTATCGATAATTTTAGAATAGTATCGATACCAAATTGTAGTTCTATTTTCCAAGTGCAATGAAATTGCAAAAACAAGATTTTTTTAAGTCCTATTATTTTCTAAGGGTCCTAAAATGGCTCCAAAACTATTCCTAATGATTTAAAATGTATTAATAAGACTAAGATGCACGAAAATAAATAAATAAATAATTAAAATGAACTACCATACCAACTAACATTAAGATGCAATAATATAAAATTTGCCTTTGATCTCCTTAAAGCAATATACATTCTCTACAAACATAGAATTAAGTTTTTGGTTCCCAATGTCTTTTGGGTCCATAATCATTAGTCTTCAAAATCCTAGTCCCTTTAGGTATCCATTTTGAAAGAACTTCCTTGTCTTGAGTAGCACTAATCCATTAAGGACCCATACACTCTTAACAAGTTTTCCCTTGTAAAATTTTGAGGGACCGCTATGTTTATAGTAATTAAAGCTATTTTTAACAACATTTTTTTTGAAATTTCTCCTTTTTCAAAAACTTTGTTAGAGTGAGCTTTTTTACTCTTAAGCAACTCAAGTTGCTTTTGATGATCCTCATGAACTTTTGAGAGTAAATTATGCAAGTCTAAATTTTTCTTTTCAAAATCATTAATAATTTCTTGCATTTTGTTTATTTTCTCTTCAAGCCCATGATTGGTTTTGAAAAGCAAGCCATTTTCATTTTTCAATTTTGAAACTCTTTTCTTATGTTTTGACATCATGAATTCACATTCCAAACTCAATTCATCATAGGCCTCTTGCAACTCGTCAAAAGAATAATCATCTAAGTAGATAAGTTAGAAGTTACTTTAGGATCATCGATTGCCATAAGACATAGGTTGACTACTTCATCATCGGATGAATTCCATCTACTTGGACTGTACCTCTTTCTCCTCATCATCAGAGATGTGGATTCGGTTTGGGGACTAGACGGATTGGGTTCATCTGTCTGACGCATGCTGCTCAAAGGATGAAGTGGCTTCCTTGATAATTGGAGGGAAAACAGGGAATTTCGACATAGGTTGTGTGCTCAAACCATGCAATGTGGTGACAATAGCAATATCCCATGCCTTAGTATAGGCACAGAATAAGTTCTACCTATATTGCATCTTCTTTATTTCACTGACAAGTCTGATTTGTCTGCAGCTCATTCGATCAACACACTTTTCAATCTCCACAAGCTTTTTCCATATTAGAGGGACTGTGGGCGCATGAGTCTGGGCGGCTTTCTTCTTTCCTTTTCCCTTTTCTTTCTTCTGTTGGGCCTCCTTCACCATTGGGGTTTCTTGACCCCTAGTCATCCTCTCTACCAACACGTAGTTGATTGGGCCTTTGTTTTCCAAGGTTTCCTCCCCTTCACGAGGCACAATGCCTCTTTGTTTGCACAACATCATTATGAGAGAAGGGAAGGGTAGGATACCTATTTGTTTTGTAGCGGCCTCTGTGATTCCTGATGAAGGATTGCATCGAGATTAATCCTACGATCCTTCATTATGGAATGCAACAAGCACATTCTATCTAATGTCGCAGTGGTGCTATGGGTGGATGGCAGCAGACGGTAGTTAATGCAATGGAACCAGACCTTTCTTTGAACTGTGAGATAGCGATGGTGCATGGTGTAGTTATTGGGATCATTTCCAGTCCACACCGCACCAGCAAAATCTCCGCACCAGCCTCAGTTAAGTTTTTCAGAAATTCAGTGTGTTCATCCTCCAGTTCAGCGATATGAAAGAGGTTGTTTATGTGATCGGCACTCCACGACACTAGACCTTCTCATACAAAAATAAATTCCTGTTCAAGTTCCATCAAGTTAGTGTAAAATTCCCTTACCGTAGAAGGAGAATAGCCTGCTGGTTGGTCGCAAAATTATTCCCTTCCCAAACGAGAGATTATTCTGGCTACTTGCTTTCCCAGAGTTAGTTGCGATGACAACTGAAATCCTTGTTCAGGATGATAGTTCCTCTTTAGCATAACATCATGATAGCGGTCCTTCACCGCCTTTGACAGGAATAGAATCGTCTCTTTGGGTTGAGGTTGGTTAGCGTTCTTGACCACAGCAGCCAAGGATTCAACTGCCAACTTGGAGGGTGTTTTTGCTCAATGAGTACGAGCCACGAGTACTAAAATAGAAAGAGTGAGATTATCTGGTAGAAAAATAGAAGGTTGAAGATAAAGAGATACAACAACAATGGAGGTTGTGAGCGTCAGATATCAGTCGGCACAAAAGGGATGTTTTATAGATGATGGAGGAGAAGAGATGTGCTGATTGGTCATAGTACACTATGCTTGCAGCCAATAAATGCTAGGACACAGATTGTACCTTTTTGGGATGATCCAACGGTTGAGGATCGAGGTGAATCAACTGACGTGATTCTTGCTCAAAATGTTTCATTGAGTCATCAAAGATATGCGTCGACAAGTCGTGTTGTCATGCATCGACAAAAAGGAGATCTTTATTTCTGCATAAAACCTAAAGAAAACGAGTTAAAAGAAAACAAAAGATAAAAAGTAAATAACAAAAATTTCAATGACATTATTATGAAAATGTGACCAGGTTAATGGTCTCAGTTTGCTCGCTGATGCTTGGGCTTTTGGTAATGGTTCAATCGTTGGCCATTTACTTTAAACTGGCGCCCATCGTTCAAATCTTTAATTGCCACTGCACCGTGTGGAAATGCTTCGACAACTTCAAAAGGTCTAGACCATCTTGAGCGTAATTTTCGTGGATGCAGTTTTAAACATGAGTTAAATAAAATTGCTAATTGACCAGAAGAAAATTGTCGCCACAAAATGATGTTATCGTGCCGTCTCTTAGTTTTTTCTTTGTAGATGGCAGCATTTTCATAGGCATTGCACCAAATTTCTTCTAGCTCTGAAATGTCCAATAATCTTTTTCGTCCAGCAACATCGTAATCCATGTTCACTTGCTTGATTGCCCACGTGGCCTTATGTTCAAGTTCAACAGGCAAGTGACATGAATTTCCAAACACCAACTGATATGGCAACATCCCTAATGGGATTTTATAAGTAGTGCAAAGTGCCCACAATGCATCATGTAGCCACGAGGACCAATCTCGTCTAGATGGGTTAACCACCTTCTCAAGAATACTTTTAATTTGTCAATTGGAGACCTCCGTTTGTCCATTTGTTTGTGGATGATGCGTGGTTGCCATACAATGCTTTACACCGTAGCGTTTCAATGCTGTCGCCACCTGATTACAATGGAAATGAGTGCCTTAATCGCTGACTAATGCTTAAGGTGTTCTGAATCTTGTAAGGATGTATGTGTGAATGAACTTTAACACCATCTAAGCATCGTCCTTCGAAATAGCGATTGCTTCGATCCACTTGGAGACATAGTCAATAGCTACCAAAATATACACATTCCCAAATGAATTTGGAAATGGTCCCATGAAGTCAATACCCCAGACATCAAAGAGCTCAACCTCCATGATAGGTTGTTGGAGCATCTCATTGCTTCAAGATATAGAACCGGTGCGCTGACATTTGTCACACTGTTGAGTGAAATTATGGGCGTCTCGAAACAGCGTAGGCCAATAAAATCCTGATTGTAAGACCTTTGCAGTAGTCCTAACACCACAAAAATGGCCTCCATAAGGAGCATCGTGGCAATGCTTTAGGATAGAAAGCATTTCCTCCTCAGGAACGCAACTGTGAATAATGTTGTCGACACATACCTTGAACAAGTATGGCTCATTCCAATGATATTTCGCAGCATCCCTCAGAAATCTAACTTTCCTATGACCTGTTGCACTCAAAGGTAGCTTACTGTAGACTAGATAATTGACGACATCTGCATATCATGGATTTGTATCAACAAAGAATAATTTCTCATCTGGAAATGCGTCGACAATTTGTGACTTATTTCCATCTTCGCTTCCAACTTTCAGACGAGATAGGTGATCTGCTTCTTGATTTTTCGATCCTTTCCTGTTTTTGATCTCAACGTCAAATTCTTGCAAGAAAAGGATCCATTTGATTAGCCTAAGCTTGGCAACTTTCTTAGCAAAAACGTATCTCAAAGCAGAATGGTCAATATATACTGTAATTTTTACGTTGACAAGATATGAACGAAACTTGTCAGATGCAAAAACTACTGCCAGTACCTCTTTCTCAATAGTCGTATAATTCACTTGCAGTTCATTTAGAGTTTTACTAGCATAATAGATAGAATGAAATACCTTATCTTTTCTTTGTCCAAGCACAACACCTACAGTAAAGTCGCTTGCATCACACATTACCTTGAATGGTTGCATTCAATCTGGTGCAATGACAATAGGTGCTTGTACCAGTTGCTATTTAATCTTCAGAAAAGCTTCCAAACAAGCTTCATCGAACAAAAACTTTTTATTTTGCTCCAACAAGGAGCACAATGGTTTTGCAATCTTAGAGATATCTCGGATGAATCTTTTATAAAATCTGGCATGGTTGAGAAAACTCCTTATTCATTTCACATTATTGGGTGGAGGTAGTTTTACAATGATTTCTACCTTCGCTTTATCCACTTCAATGCCCTAACAAGATATTCAATGCCCAAGGACAATACCTTCTGTTTCCATGAAGTGACATTTTTCCTTGTTAAGAACTAAGTTGGTGTCCTCGCATCTTTTCAAAACTCTGGCTAGATTGTCAGCGCATATATAAAAACTTTGCCTATACATAGAAAAATAATCCATAAATACCATTAATGAATCTTCGATCATGTCCGAGAAGATTACCATCATGCACCTCTGGAATGTGGCTAGGGCATTGCACAATCCAAATGGCATTCACCGGAAAGCTAAGGTTCCAAATGGGCAAGTAAAGTCGTCTTTGCTTGATCCTTCGGTGCAATTGCAATATGGTTGTATCCAGAGTATCCATCAAGGAAACAGTAATAGGCCTTACTAGCTAGCCTATCCAGCATTTGATCGATGAATGGAAGTGGGGAGTGGTCCTTTTTTGTGGCTGCATTTAAATGACGGTAGTCCATACACACTCGCCAACCTGTAGCGATACGAGTAGGAATTAATTCATTTTTATCGTTACTTACTATCGTGATGCCGCTCTTCTTAGGCACACATTGGATCAAGCTCACCCATGTGCCATCCAAAATAGGGTAGATGATGCTTGCGTCTAACCACTTGATAATCTCCTTCTTCACTACTTCCTTCATTTTCTCATTTAGTCTTCGTTGTTGCTCAATTGATTGTTTGCCTTCATCTTCTAGCGTAATTTTATGCATTCAGAAAGACGGATTGATGCCTTTGATGTCCGTTATGCTCCAAGCGATGGCTTTTTTATGTCACTTCAATATTCCGATTAATTTTTCTTCTTGATATGCGTCGAGACTTGCACTGACAATTACATGCAATGTTTCATTGTCACCTAGGAAAACATTCTTCAGGTGTACTGGCAATGGCTTTAACTCCAGAATCGGAGCTTCTTCAATTGATGGTTTAAAAACAAGGATCGTCCGATTAGTTATATCCAAAGATTCCAATTGCCAGCCATGTTTTAGCTCGCAAACATTAGACTCAACTGTGTGGTCACATTTAGGTGAGTTGTTATAATCAGACGTCACTGCATCTTCTTCTGGCACTACTGAGCTTCATTCATTGAATTCCTTTATAATTAGCTCATCCAAAATATCAATGTGGTGACATTGTTCCTTACTGTGTGATGAAGATGCTTAGAACACACTGAAGGTTAATGCTCATCATTATGACGCATAATCAGCTTGCCCTTGAAAACATCGATAAGACTACGTCCCGTGGCTAAGAATGGGCGTCCCAAAATAATGAGCACCTCCTTATTAGCTTTGTAATCAAGAATAATGAAATCAGCTGGGAACACAAGCTTATCAACACAGATGAGAACATCTTTAATCTGTCCTTTAGGTTACGTCAAAGATCTGTCTGCAAGTTGCAATGTCACCGTAGTGGGCTTCAAATGACCAATCCTTAATTTCTTGAAAATTGATAGTGGCATAAGGTTAATGCTAGCTCCTAAGTCACAGAGAGCTTTACCTAAATAATGATTTCCAATAGAACATGGAATATTGAAACTACTAGGATCATTCATTTTTGTTGGCAATTTATTCGTTAGCATAGTGCTACACCCTTCTATGAGCGCAATTGTCTCAATATCGGAAAGCTTTTTCTTCTTCCACAATAACTCCTTCATAAATTTCCCATAGTTGGGAATCTGCACAAGAGCATCAACTAGAGGTATGTTAATATGTAATTGGTTCAAGGTAGAAACAAACTGTTGATAATCTCTGTCATGCTCTTTCTCCTTGAATTATTATGGAAATGGCAAAGGTATGTGTACAGCGGATTATGTTGTTGTAACCGATTGCGTCGACATGGGTAGTTGCGTCGACAACTTCTTAAGATGAATAGTTGGCATTGGTTTAACTACTGGTTGTTCTTCCTCATTTGCTTCTACCGTGTCTTCTTCAAATGCAACTTCTACTTGTTGCTTTTATTCATTTGCGTCGATAGGTGCCTGATTATAGTTGCTACTGTGGTCAGTAGTTTGCTTCCTACTCCATAATGTAATAGCCTTGCAATGCTCTTTACCTCTCTGATTTGGATTTCAGTATCACTGGGTAAAGCACCTGGTTGTCATGTGCTCATACTAAAAGCCAATTTTCCTAGTTGTGCTTCCAGCATTCGGATGGAAGAGGAATTTACTTGAACAATAGCTTCTATTCTTGTGATATGCTTCCGCATCAAAGCTTCAAGAGTAGCCAATGGATCTGCTCTTGGTTGAGAATATTGTTGTTGCTGTTGTTGATGCTGTCCTTGCATTTTGGCATTGCATTCTGTTGTAGTGGCATTCGAACTTGTGGCTGCATTCGAACTTGTGGCTGTATCTGATTGTATGACTGCATCTAGGACTGTGATCACATTTGGTCATGTGATCGCATCTGGTCCGCTTGCGCGTGCATTTACGGATTAGGATTATAATTCTGCTGTTGGTGATCGTAACTCCCCTGTCTAAAGTTACCTTGATTTGAGGAATTCCTATATCTGTATGTGGACTTATTCTGACTCCCCAAGGTTGTTGAGAACTACTTGAACTACTGTACAAGTTAATATAGTAATTTCCACGAATGTTATTAACATAAAACGCATTTTTAGCATGTTGTGGACAATCCTCATAACTATGGTTGTCGTCGTAAATTTCACAGGAAAATGTCAGGACATCCATCTGTTGGTCTACTTGAATAGGGGCAACATTACTTGTCCCCTTCGTATTTTTTATCATGTCCGCCAATGAGGATACCTGTGCACTCAAAGCTGATATAGCATCTAATTCCATAACTCTAGGATTTGTTTTTACTTGAGCAGCACGAGAAATCAGATATTGATAGTCATGTTGTGTAATTCTCTCTAATATCCGCACAGCTTTAGTGTAGGTGCAATCCAACAATAGACCATTGATAGATGCATAGACAAGATTTCTTGTCTACGCACTTAATCCATTGTAGAAGATCTCGATTTGAGTCTCTTGTTGGATTCCATGCATGGGACAATGTCTAAACAGAGTTTGTAACGTTCCCACGTAGTGTGTAAATTCTCATCATCCAGTTGATGATATGCCGTGATGTTATTCCGCAATCTAGCATTCATTGTCGGCGGATTGAATCGTAAAACAAACTGTGTTGCTAGCGCATTCCAAGAAGTAATGGATCCAACTGGTAAACCAAGGAATCATGTTCGTGCCCTTCCTTGTAAAGAATAAGGGAACAACTGCTTCTTCAAGGCATCATCAGGAACACCATGTTGACTAAAAGAAGCACAAATAAGCAGAAATGATTTGAGATGCTCTCTCACATCTTTGTTAAATAAACCTGCATATTGTCCATTTGAAGTAAGCATTTGAAACATAATCGACTTTAATTCAAAATTACTAGCTTGTACTGTCGGTCTAACAACCCCTAGTTATAGATCATCGAGCACAAGAACAATAAAATCTCGGATTGTCCTATCTGGTATTTCCTCGTCTTGTGGCGGTGATGGTGTATATTATTGATTACTTGTGGCTCTATTGATGGAACAACATTTTGTGGCTGCACAGGTGGTAGATCATTGTTATTTCCAGCCATTTTTCTTTGTGCTTGTCTTTTCCTCCTAAGTGTCCTTTCAAGTTCTGGATCAAAACTAACAATATTGTTAGGATTTCTCCTTGTGGACATAAAACACCTACAAAGAAAATTGAAAAGAATTAACAAAAGATTAGTAATCAATCAAGGTTAGAAAATAACAAATAAATGCAATGAAAAAATAAACATCAAACAAATGTCATCCCTAGCAATGGCGCCAAAACTTGATTGCGTTATGAACGTCACAGCATATTATGTGCAAGCGTACACTGTCGATGCAAGAATAGTAGATAGCAATGAATCTATCAGATATCGATCGCATAGATATGGTTATTTATTGTTTAATCTATCGAAGCATTCAGAGTTAAAATGAGAAGATATGTTAAGAGTTATATCAATGCAACTGCTTAAATTTATACAAGTTAAGAATTAAATCTATCAGCGCAATCAAAATGTCAAATGTCAGAGCAAGTTATAGAAAATGTATGGATTGTTGAGATGTTGTAGAGTAAAATCAAGAACTTTAAAATAAATGGATCAAGTATAAAGAAGTGGAGTGGATCACTGACTTCACAAGTGGCAACGCTAAATGTGACTACAAGGTATCTTATAGATGAATTGTCGCTGTAATTACACTCCAGTGAATTCTTACTAATAACAACTCTCTGTTTAACAAAGACTCAAGCGCTCACTATTACCACACATTCCAGTGCTAGTAATGCTTTGCACTCAAGAACAAGTGACCAAAATTCCTTCTAGTCTCAAGCAACTTCCGCTTTCTTGCTTGTTAATCTAACTTATCACCGCACCTTCCAATGTCTGTGACTGCAATTGCACTTTCATGGTCAAAACAGTTAAATCCAAAGATAAACAGATGAGAAGAATTGAGTAAGAATCAAAGTAATCTAATATTGAAAGATACTTCCATATACAATCAATTGTCAATAAAATTCATCAGCATTAAAAGAGGGATTAACAAATGAATTGAAGCATGCTATTCCTAGTCTACTAGAATTCTCCCTTAATCGCTCCTCTTGCGTTGCACCAAGCACTTCTCGTCAGAAGCTGTTACACCCTTGCTGGATCAGATCACCATCCTCCGAAATCAAGCTTTCATAGTAGCTGATTTTTAGGATGAGAGGAATTTAGGAATTGAAATCTTCACCACTTCATATCAATCTTCTCTTTCTTCCTTCTATTTATAATCCCTGGTCTTTGTAGATCCTTCTCTATTCTCAAATCTAACTCCTTCGTGCAGCTGTAAAAGTTTTTTATTGACAACTATGCACTCACGTAGATCTGATTTGCTAAATGGACAGTTGCATATCGTCGCGACATCTCTAGACTCAAATTATGACTTTAATTTGCTGCGATAATTTTCTCCTGTGCTGGTGCTTCTAGATATGTTAGCAGTGTGAAATCTTTGATAAATTGTGAAAGCATTCATTTGACGACATCTTTGGCCACAATTTTAGATCATCTTATGACCGCACTCTGAATGCTTTCCAATTCTGATCTTCCTAAGTGGATTTCTGCGCTGACAACTCTAGACACAAAACTAGTGTTAAATACAGTGACATTAGTGGCATAAAAGAGATAAAATGAAAGAAAATAAGATCAAACAGCATTGAGTTAGAAAATGCACATACTAAGTATGAAATGCTAAAAATGCATGCTAAAAATGATACAAAAGGAACAAATTATACACTAATTTAAGGAGAAATTGAGTGTCATTTCTAATGCTATCAACATAAGTTGACTACTTCATCATCGGATGAATCTTCATCTCTCCAAGCAGCAACATAAGCCTTTTGTTTGCTAGACCCCTTATTTTTAAGTTGAGGACAATCATACTTGATGTGTCCCGATTTCTTGCACTCATAGCAAATAATTAGATCTTTCTCCTTGGTAGATTCAAGCTTGAGTGCTTCCTTCTTTTGAAATTCTCTTCGTTTGTTAGACCTCATAAATCTCATGAATATTCTAGCAAACATCTCTATCTATTTGTCTTCATCCACCTCTTCACTTGATTCACTCTCATCAATGGTGGTGGATTAAGAGCTTTACCAACATTCTTCTTCATATTTTTTTCTTCTTCACCCCTTTGTTAAGCCTCATCTCCTATGTAAGCAAAGAACCAATGAGCTCATACAATGTCAAAGTTTCTAAATTCTTTGCTTCTTCAAAAGCGGTCACCTTGGCTTCCCATGATGTAAGGAGACTATTCAACGTCTTCTTCACGATCTCTTTGTTGGGATAGATCTTCCCAAAGGCTTTGAGACTATTGATTATGTGGTTGAAGCGATTAGACATGTCCTTGATTCATTCTTCTAGCTTTGCTTTAAAAAACTCATAATCAAGGGTGAGAAGACTTATCTTGGACTCTTTGACTTTACTTGTTCCTTTATGGGTAACTTCAAGCTTGTCCCATATTTTTTTGGCATTGTTGCACAAGAAGACTATTGTACTCATTTGCACTAAGAGCACAAAATAGAGTATGCATAGCTTTTCCATTTAATTGCATCTTGTTGATATCATTAGGATCGCATTCACTCTCTTCCTTTAGAACACTAACACCTTCGACTCACTTCATTAAAATGAATGACCCATTTGTAATTATACTCCAGACCTCATAATCGTTAGCTTGGATGAATAGCTTCATTCTTGATCTCCAATATAAGTAGTTGGAGCCATTGAATAAAGGAGGCCTTCTGGTGGAATGTCCTTCTCCAAATAATACTGACCTGGAAGTAGATGTCATTGTTGTAGGATGATGATCACATCTGAAATGTCACAGCAATGTGCAAGCGAACACATGTCGATGCAAGTATAGTTGATAGACAATTCTATCGGATATCGATCCCTTAGGGAAATGGGTTCTTGATGTTTCAATGTCGAAGAAACTAATACTCAAATTAGATGAAATGTTAGTAATGATGTCAACGCAATTTCGTTAGATCTGCACAATAAAATAAACAATATTGTCAATGCAACCAAAGTTAAATGTCAATGTACTGAAAGTAAATCCAATGTGTTGAGTGTTGAGTGCTGAATATTTAAATGCACTAAATGTAAATGTGATCAAGTACGAAGACCTGAAGTGGATCACTGATTTTGCTAAGTCACAATGTAGGATGTGTTGACAAGGTTTTGAATAGATAAACTGTCACGGCAATGAAGCTTCAATGAATTCTTACCAATAGCAATTCTCTGTTTAGTCACGACTCAACTACCCACAATTACTACACCTCTCGGTGTGAATATCGTTGTGTACCCAAGAACAAGTGATCAGAATCTCTTCTAATCCCAAGTAGCTCTCGCCTAACTTACTTGTTAACCTAACTTGTCACCGCATCTCTTGATATCGGTAGACTTCAAAGCCACTCTCGTGTTTGATGCAGTTAGATCCAAAAATAAACAGATAAAAAGCATTAAACAAGAATCAAAGTGATCAAATATTGAAAGATACTCTCGTATTCATTCAAATATTAATAGTAGTTCATCATCCATAAGAAAGGAGTTAACGAATACATCGAAATATACTATCTCTAGGCTACTTGGATTACCCCCTAACTGCTTCTCTTGCTCAGCATCAAGCACTCCTCGTTAAGAGTTGCTGCTCGTCGGGTCAGTCAGCTCTCCGGTCTTCAGTAATAAATTCAAAATAACACAAAGTAATTTGCAAATTTAATTCTTCAACTCTTGATGATTTCTTCATTCTTCATTCTCTTATTTATAGTCTTCAAAAGTTACAGATTTCAACCTCCCATTCTCAGATCTAGATTTAGATTTTGCAGCTGTCAAAGTTAGTTAGAGTACAGCTGTGCACTCACGCAGTTTTAATGTTTTCTTTAGAGATCTATGATGTTCCTGCGCTGGTGCTCCTAAATGTGAATTTAGCTTTAGTTTACAAATTCGGAGTTCATGTTCAGTGCGACGACATCTCTGGTCATAACTCCAAGCTGATCTTATGGCTGCATTCTTCTTCCAACATTGAGCTCCTAGGTTGAGCTTCTGTATTGACAAATCTAAGGTCCAATATATCGACTGCTTGCGTCAACATTAGTACAAAAAGATGTAAAAATAACAAGAATTTAAACTAACTAGCAATATGTTGGAAAATATAAAAACTAAGTATGAAATTCTCATGATGCATGTTAAATGAGACACAAAAGAGACAATTAAAACACTAATTTAGGGAGAAAATATATGTCATTTGTAATACCATCACTCCCCCAAACTTGAGTTTTTACATGTCCTCAAGTAAACAAAAATTAACAAAGTCACAAGTAAAAATGTCACCGCAATCCTTATTCATACAACTTGAATTCTCTGAAGTCCTAATGTACAAATTGTATTCATATAATAGAATAATGCATCAACAATTTATAGGCATGAATAATTAAAAACTGCAACTTCATAAATGTTAATGACATGCATTGAATCCTAATCTTTCTTGAACCAACATAACATTTATCAAAAATTTCTTTCCTTTTCTTTTTCTTCATTTTTCTCATTTTGTTTCTTTTTCAAATGATTGAGAGATGTCATTGCATTACTCTACCTTTGTTCCTGGGCAGTAACTATGGGGTGCAACAAACCCCAAGGAGGTATGTAATTATGCTTACACACACTCTTGCATTAACAGCCTTTGGCTAGATGATTTTTCTAAACCTGCAGCGGAGTGTTCTCCCTTGGAAAGTCAAATTGCACTCACATTGGAGAATCTTTTATTAATACAATGTCGCTCCAATTGGTTAGTTAGTTCAAGATTCGAGCATCATACTATCCATTCATTGCTGAAGCAATTCCAATCATTCATTCAAAAATAGCAGACTCATCATTCATTCATATTCATCCAATTTTCACATCAGCATCCAAATAATTTCAAGAATTACGCATCAGAATAAAATTGTGGGCACATTTTTGTTGAAATTTTGTCAATTCTCATTAACCAAAGAAATAAGTAGAATTCAAATATGTGGATGTAATTGCATTTCCATTTCACATTATCTCCCCCAAACTTAATGTCTGCATTTTCTCCAATGCACTGACAATATTTAAATAGAAATAATGGAAATGCAACTACAATGCAACTAAGTTAACAAAAGAGATGCAGTGACAAAATAAAATGCAATGATAATAAAAATGCATGAAAAAGAAATATCTAAAAAAAATGTACCAACTTATTTGTCAGCAGCCAATGCAGTGGCTGTCTTTGTTTTCTTCTTCTTCCTCTTTGGGCCCTCACCCTCATCCTGGTGCTTCTTCTTCTTTTTATCCTTGCGCCTTTTTCTCTTCTTATCCGTCGTACCAACCGGTTTGGCAAATTGCTCCTCCTCGATAGGTTGGGTGGTGGTCTCATCAGTTGTCATGTTTGATTGGTGGATTTCGGTGAGTGGTGCTACATAAGGCACGATAGCAAGAGGATTCAGTTCCTCGATTTTTCTCATAGCAGCATCAGTCTGGTTCGAATCAGGTTGAGCCTCTTTAGAGCTGGATGCCCTCACACTCTTTGGTCTGCCGACAACATCCATAGCGATCATTGTCGGGGCATCATTTTCCTTCTCTTCCTGTACCTCAGTAGGGTCCTCTTCATTCTCTTTTTCTTCTTTTTCCTTCAGTTGATCATTTTCCTGGTCCGCACTTTCATTTACATGTTGTTCTAGTTCGTTTAGTCCAATGTCAGCGCATTCTACTACATCGACATCTTCATCCACAACAGCTTTACGTTCAGCCATATTCTTACCAAGACTGTTGGAGAACTCATCCTTGGACAGATCGACAATGGTACGATAGCAGTGCTCATCAGAATTAGAGTGGCCGTCTTCCTTGTCATCATCTGAGATGTGAATCTGTATTGGTGCAGGGGTAAGCCTACCATCAGGGGTAGGTTGATCGGATGATGAGTACTGCATTTGGCGTAATATGGATGGAAAGTTTGGAAAGTCTGGCAATAGAGTGGGGCTGATCTGGCGGAGTACAGTGACAATAGCCTCGTTCCAAGCTTTCGTGTAAGCATAAAATTTATGCAGTATGTAATCCATGTCACCGACAACAACGTCAGTATGGATTGAGCGCATGTCAATTCGATCAAGGTGTACTTCCGTTAGAGACAGCTTCTTCGCCACTTGTGAATTTGTGGGCGCATCAAATTATTCTACCTTCTTTTTCCCTTTGTTTCTATCCTTCTTCTTTGAGGCTTCTTTGGCCACCAATGTCTCTTGGCCACGAGGCATTCGTTCAATGGAGATGTCGTTGATCTGTTCCTTGTTCTCTAATATCTTTTCACCATCCCTGGGCACAATGCCCTTCTGTTTACAAAGCAACATGATTAGAGAGGGGAATGGGAGTATAGCAGTTTGCTTGCCAGCGACTTCTGCGATTTGATTGTTGATAATCTCTTCGATGTTAATGTGTCGAAAGTACAGGATAGAATGCAATAGACACATACGGTCTAATGTCACTGTAGTGCTATGTGTTGAAGGCATGATGCGACTGTTGATGAAGTGGAACCATACCTTATAGAAGGTTGTGACATACATTCTATGCATGGTGTAGTTGTACAACCCGTTACCAGTTCATGTAGCTCCATCAACATAAAGGTCCTTCATCATCTAAGCGGTGCTGTCATCATCTAGGGGATGTATAAATGGTAAGTGGTCGTCCACCTGCTCAGGAATCCTTAATAGCACGTTAATTTGAGCAGCGCTCCATGGAATGAGTCCTTCCCTTACAAAAACGAATTATTACTCCGCGTCTACCAGGTTGGTATAGAACTCCCTGACCAGTGTATAGGAGTAACCAGAGGGATCTTCGATGAAAAACTCCCACCCAAGGCGACTGATGGTATGGACAACATGTCTCCCCAAGGTCTGATGCAGAGATAGTTGCAGACCTTGTTTAGGATGGAGGTTTCATTTCAACATGATATTTTGGTAGCGATCCTTGACTGCAGTTGTCAGAAATAGGATCGGACTTGTAGACGGAGATTGTGTTGTGGTCGGAGCCACAGTAGTTGAAGTTGTTGGGGTGTTCTTGGAAGGGTTTTTTGATGCTTAGGTTTTTGCCATTGTAACTAAAAAAGAAAGTTAGAGAAGTTTGCAGAAAAAGATAACTTCTGAACAGAACAAGAAATATAGAAGAAATGGGAAAAGATCAGATGTAACAACAATGGAGGATGTAAGGAGAAAAGAAAACCATAGGAGAGAGGTTTTATAACCTATGCGTGATGATTAAAAAAATTACAGGGAAACGTTGCGTCTGCAGTTATTAATTTACATTATGCAGATTGTACAGTTTTGTTTGATCGAACGGTTGGGAGAGAGGAGAGATCAACCGGCGCGATTCTTACTGAAAAAGCTATGATGACTCATCACAGAATGCACCGACAATTCATGCTTTGATGATTCGACAAAAATGTGATTTTTATTTCTGCAAGGAATTTGAAACAACAAAAGTAAAAGTGAAACAAATAAAAGTAAATAAAAAAATGTGTCGACATTATTTGAATGTGACCAGATTGAAGGCCTCGTTTGATTCTTTGACATCTGGGCTCACATAGTGCTTTAAATGTTAGCCATTCACTTTGAATTGTTGTCCATCCTTTATATTTTTAACTGTCATCGCACCACTCTGGAATGCCTCGATAATTTTAAAAGGGCCTAATCATCTTGATCGTAATTTACCTAGATGTAATTTTAAACGTGAGTTAAATAAAAGTACTAATTGAGTAGGACTAAGTTGTCGACGCAAGATGATATTGTCATGCCATCTCTTTGTCCTTTCCTTGTATATAGAGGCATTCTCATAAGCATGTCGGCGTATTTCTTCTAGCTCAGTGATGTCCAACAATCTTTTTCTTCCGGCAGCATCATAATCCATATTCACCTGCTTGATTGCCCACATGGCCTTATGTTCCAGCTCAACTGACAGGTGACAAGACTTACCAAATATTAACTGATATGGCGGCATTCCCAGCGGGGTTTTATAAGTAGTGCAAATCGCCCACAATGCGTCATGTAACCGCGAAGACCAATCCTTCCTCGATGGATTAACCACCTTCTCAAGTATGCTTTTGATTTGGCGATTGGATACCTCGGCTTGACCATTGGTTTGTGGGTGATATGTTGTAGCCGTACGATGTTTTACACCATATCTTTTTAACGCTATCGCCACTTAGTTGTTATAAAAATGAGTTCCTTCGTCACTTATTAATGCTTTTAATGTTCCAAACCTTGTGAGAATGTATGTGTGAAAGAACTTTAACACTGTTCGTGCGTCATCTTTTGGTACCGTAATAGCCTCGATCCACTTTGATACATAGTCAACAGCAACTAAGATGTACACATTTCGAAAAGAATTTGGAAATGGTCCCATGAAGTTGATACCCCAAACGTCAAAGAGCTCTCTACCTCCATGATCGGTTGTTGGAGCTTCCCATTGTGCCGAGATATTGAACCAGTGCGTTGACAATAATCACATTATTGTGCACATCTCGAAACAGTGTGGGCAAATAAAATCCTGACTGTTGGACCTTAGCAGCAATCCTAGGACCCCCAAAATGTCCTCCATAAAGGGCATCATGGCAATGTCGCAAGATTGAAGTCATTTCTTCTTCAGGTACGCAGCGACGGATAATGTTGTCAGCGCATACCTTGAATAGGTATGGCTGGTTCCAGTGATATTTTACAGCATCGCGTATGAACCTGATCTTCTTGTGACCAATAGTATTTAGGGGTAGCTTCCCACATACAAGGTAATTGACAACATTGGCATACCAGGGCAATGCATTGACAAAGAATAACTGCTCGTTTAGAAATGCCTTGAAAATTTGGGACGTCTGCCCATCTTCACTTTCAACTTCCAGTCACGACAAAATCACTAGCATCGCACATTAATTCAAACAGTTGCGTCCAGTCCGATGCAACAACAATTGGGGCTTGTACCAACTGCTTCTTTATTATCGTGAATGCGTCCAGATAGTTCTCATCGAACACAAACTTTTTATTTTGCTCTAACAGTGAACATAAAGGTTTACCAATCTTGGAAAAATCATGTTTGAATCTTCTGTAGAAACTAGCATGTCCAAGAAAGCTTCTTATTGCTTTGACATTGGTGGGCAGTGGTAGTTTTTCGATGATTTCTACTTTTTCTTTGTCAACCTCAATGCCTTGACAAGATATCCGATGCCCAAGGACAATGCCTTCAGCTGCCATGAAGTGGCATTTCTCCCAATTCAGAACAAGATTTGTGTCCTTGCATCTCTTTAAAACTTTTGCTAAGTTGACAGCGCATTGATCAAAATTTTATCCATAAATAGAGAAATCATCCATAAATACCTCATGAGAGTCCTCGATCATATCCGAGAATATCACCATCATACACCTTTGGAATGTTGCTGGCGCATTGCACAATCTAAACGACATACGTCGAAAAGAAAAGGTTCCAAAAGGGCATGTAAATGTAGTCTTTGCTTGGTCTTCCGACGCAATAGCAATTTTGTTGTACCCAGAGTAGTCGTCCAAGAAGCAATAATAGGATTTACCAGCTAGCCTATCCAGCATTTGGTCAATGAAAGGCAATGGAAAATGGTCCTTCTTTGTGGCCACATTCAGTCGACGATAATCCATGCATACTCTCCAGCTAGTCGCAATGCGAGTAGGTATCAACTCATTCTTGTTATTGGTCACAACTGTGAACCCACTCTTCTTAGGCACACATTGGACGGGGCTCACCCAATTGCTATCAGAAATGGGGTATATGATGCCCACATCTAACCACTTAATAATTTCCTTCTTCACTACTTCTTTCATTTTCTCATTAAGTCATCTTTGTTGCTCTATTGATTGCTTCCCTTCATCTTATAGCATTATCTTATGCATGCAAAAAGAGAGACTAATGCCTATGATATCTACAATGCTTCAGGCTATGGCTCTGATCGGTGTTTTTACGACACAATGATTGTGCAAGCATACACACATCGATGCAAGTATAGTTGATAGACAAATCTATCAGATACCGATCCCTCGAGAAATGGGTTCTTGATGTTTAAATGTCGTAGCAATCAATATTGAAATTAAGTGTAATGTGAGTATTGATGTTAGTGGAATATGTCAGATCTGCAACTAAAATTAGATATCAATGTCTACGCAATCATAGTTAAATATCGAGTGTTAAAAGTCAATGTACTGAAAGTAAATCAAATGTGTTGAGTGTTGAGTGTTGAATATTTAAATTACATAAAATGTAAAAGTGATCAAGTGTAAAGGGTAGAAATGGTTCATTGATTCTGCTAAGTTGCAACGCTGGATGTATCGACAAGGTAAAGTATAGATGAATTTTTGCTGCAATGAAGTCCCTTTGAGTTCTTACCAATAACAGCTCCCTACTTAATCTCGACTTAAATACCCACAATCACTCCACCTCTCAGTGCGACCAATGATGTCTATCCAAGAACAAGTAATTGGTTTTTATCCCAATCTTGAGAAGCTCTCGCCTAACCCACTTGTTAACCTAACCTGTCACCATATCTCTCGATGTCGGCGCACTGCAATTTCACTCTCGTGCTTAAAGTGGTTAAATCCAAGAATAAATAGATAAGCAGCGTAAAATAAGAATCAAAATGATATAACATTAAAAGACACTCTCGTATTCATTTAATATCATCAAAATCCATCATCGTTTAAGAAGAATTAAAGAGTACAATGAAGCTTACTATCTCTAGACTACTAGGCCTACTGCCTAATTGTTCCTCTTACCTTGCATCAAACACCTTTTCATCAAAAGTGACTATAGACTTGCTTCATCAGCTTCCTAATTCCCAGTACAAATCTCTAAAATCACACAGAAATTGTAGAATTTAATCCCATAGCTCTTGATGATTTCTTCATTCTTTGTTCATCTATTTATAACCTCCAAAATGTTGCAAGTTTTAGCCTTCATTCCCAAATCCAAATCTAGATTTTTGTAGCTGTCAAAATTAGTTAGAGTATAGCTGTGCACTCACGCAGTTCTAGTATGTTCTTCAGAGATTTGTAGATTATCATTGTATTACTGGATGCATTTTGAAATCATAATTGCAGCGACATCTGTGAAATTCCTCCGTTGATGCTTCCAGCTGTGGATTCAGTTTGATTCTACTCATTCCAAGTTTAGTTGTAATGCGACGACATCTCTCGGTCGCAATTACCAACTGATCTTGTGGCTGCATTCGTCTAGTATTAAGCTTTTAGACTGAGTTCCTACGCTAACAATATTAAGATGCAATATATTGACTACTTGCATCGACATTAGTATAAAAATGGATAAAAATAACAAGAATTTAAACTAACTAACAATGAGTTGGAAAATATGAAAATTAAATATAAAATGCTAATGATGCATGCTAAATGAAATACAAAAGAGACAATTAAAACACTAAATTAGGGAGAAAATCTGTCATTTGTAATACTATCACACCCCCAAACTTGAGTTTTTACTTGTCCTCAAGGAAACAAAAATAAACAAAGTCCCAATTAGAAATGCTACCGCAATCATTATTCATACAACTTGAATTATCTAAATTCCTAATGGGTAAATTGCATTCATATAATAAAATGATGCGCTGACAA
Source organism: Gossypioides kirkii (assembly GCA_005610355.1). Classification (NCBI taxonomy): domain Eukaryota; kingdom Viridiplantae; phylum Streptophyta; class Magnoliopsida; order Malvales; family Malvaceae; genus Gossypioides; species Gossypioides kirkii. The sequence continues at coordinate 36,846,327 of CP032247.1, read as the reverse complement.
TTTATAGTTATGAACACATTAAAATTGCAACTTCATTAATGTTAGTATCATGCAATGAATCTTAACCATCCTTGAACCATTTCAGCAATTTATTCTTTTTCTTTTTCTTTCTTCTTTTTCTCTTTTTTATTTTTTTATTTTTTTAAGTGACTGAAAAATGTCATTGTATTACTCTACCTTTGTTCCTGGGTAGTAACGATGGGGTGCAACAAACCCCCAGGAGGAATGTAATTGCGCCGACACACACTCTTGCAGTTACATCCTTTGTCTAGATGGATTTTCTTTTCTAAGTCTGCAGTAGAGTCTTCTCCCTTAAAAGTCACAATGCACTCATAATGGAGTGTCTTTTCTTAATAAAATGTCACTGCATTGGTCAGTTGCTTCAAGATTCAATACCAACACTATTTATTCATTACTGAAGCAATTTCAATTATTCATTCAGAAATAGAAAACTCATCATTCATTCATATTCATTCAATTTCCATATCAGTATTCAAACAATTCCAGAATTACACATCAAAAATAAAAATTGTGGGCACATTTCTGTTGAAATTTTGTAACATTTCATTAACTAAAGAAGCAAAACAAAAGTCAAACATGAAGGTGTAGTTGCATTCCCAATTCACATTAGCTTCCCTCCAAACTTTTATGTATGCATTGTCCCCAATGCATTGATAATAGTTATACATATATAATAGAAATGCAGTTACAATGTACTAAACTAAAATGAATGCAACGACAATTAAAATGCAGGTACAAAAAAATGCATGAAAACTAACTAAAAAGAGATGTATCAACTTACTTAATAGCAGCTAATGCAGAGGCCGCTTTGGTTTTCTTTTTCTTCTTTTTCGGGCGCTCTTCCTCATCATGGTGTTTCCTCTTTTTCTTGTCCTTGCGCCTTTTCCGCTTCTTATCCTTTGAAACAACCAGCTCGGTAGATTGCTCCTTGTCAGTGGGTTGGGTGATGGCCTTATCAGTTATCACCTCTTATGGATGGATTTCGGCGAGTGCTGCTATGTAGGGAACAATAGCCAGAGGATTCAGTTCCTCTATCTCGCCAGTGACAACCACAGCCTGGCTCACAACCGGTAGAGCCTCCTCTGAGCTAGATGCTCCCACAATATCCTCAACGATCATTGTTGGGGCATCAGTTACTTTCTTTACCTGAACCTCGATAGGTTCTTCTTCTTCTTACTCTTTCTCGTCTTGATCCTTCTCCTAATTACCTTCCTGATTTGCCTCTTCCTCTACACTTAGCTCATTTTCAACTGGTCCAGTGTTAGCACAATCAACTGCATCGACATCTTCTTCCAAAACAACTACCCTCTCTGCCATATTTGCACCCAGACTATTTAAGAATTCATCTTCGAATAAGTAGGCGATGTTGTGATGAAATCGTCATCAGCCTGTGACTGCCCGTCATCCTTCTCATCGTAAAAAATATGAATCCGAGTTGGTGTAGGGGTAGGCCTACCATCAGAGGTAGGTTGCTCGGAAGATGAATACTTCATCGAGCGGTAGATAAATGGAAAAGTTGGGAAACTTGGTAGTGGGGTCTGGGCTAATCTAGCTCAATGCAACGACAAGGACTTTATTCCACCCTTGGTATATGCATAAAACTTGTGGAGTCGAAAATCCATGTCGTCCACGATGTTGTCGGTGTGGATAGAATGCATGTCGAGGCAGTCTAAATGAACTTCCATCAGTGCTAGCTTCTTTGCTATTTGGGCTTCTGTCGGCACATCAGTTTTGTCAATCTTCTTCTTACCCTTTCCTTTGTCCTTGTTCTTGGGGATCTCTTTGGCCACTAAGGTGTCTTGGCCCTGTTTCATCCTCTCAATAGAAATGTCATTGATTGGTCCTTTGTTATCCAGACCTCCTCCTCATCTTTGGGCAATGCCCTTATGTTGACAAAGTAGCATAATGAGAGAGGGGAAAGGAAGGATACCAGTTTGGTTTCCTACAGCTTTCGCGATCTGGGCATGTATAGCCTCCCCAATATCGATGTGTCGGTGGTACAGAATGGAATGCAGCATACACATACGGTCTAATGTGGCCGTAGTGTTGTGGGTAGCAGGCATAACATGACTGTTGATGAAATGAAACCATACCTTGCAAAACATTGTAAGGTACCACCTATGCATTGTATAATTGTGAAACCCATTGCCCGTCCATGTAGCGCCATTGATGTAGGGATCGTTCATCATTTAGGCCAAACTATCATCATCCAAATGGTGCATAAAGGGTGTATGATCGTTTACTCATTCCAGAATTCTCAACAGTACATTGATTTGCGTAGCACTCCATGCAACTAGCCCTTCTCGAACAAAGACAAATTCCTGATATTGGTCCACCAGATTCGCGTAAAACTCCCTCACCATTATGGAATAGTAGCCAGAAGGATGGTCGCAGAAATACTCCCATTTGAGGTGGCTGATGGTTTGATGGATTTTTTTCCTCAAGGTCTGATGTGAAGATAGTTGGAGACCCTGTTCGCAGTGAATATTGCATTTTAGCATAACATTATGGCACCGGTCATTGGCCGCAGTTGTTAAAAACAAAATCTAGCCTGTGGATGAAGGTGGTGGTGTCGTGGACAGAACCACAGTAGGAGTAGTCGGAGTGTTCTTGAAGGGTTTAGGAGTATTTTTGAAAGCACGGGTTTTAGCCATGGCGAGAAGAAAAGAACTTTAAAAAGTTTCACAGAAAGAAAGAATGCTTCTGAGATTAGAAAAGGAAATATGCATACAATGAAAGAGAAAAGTTGCAGTAACAATGGTGAATGTGAAGAAAAAGGTAACTGCAATGAGAGGCTTTATAACCTAGGTGTAATGAGTGGAAAAACACGGGGAAACGTTATGTTTGCAGCCATTATTTGCCAGGCTGCAGATCGTACCAATTTGTTTTGATCCAACAGTTGGGAGAGAAAGAAATCAATCGGCGCGATTCTTGCTGAAAAAGTAATTCTGACTCATCGCAGAATGCGTCGACAATATGTATTTCAATGCTTTGACAAAAATATAATTTTTTTTCTACAAGGAATTTAAAACAACACAAAGAAAAGTGAAACAATTAAAAGTAAATAAAGAAATGCATCGACATTATTTAAATGTCACTAGGTTCATGACTTTGTCTGGTTCTCGAACATCTGGGCTCGTATAATGTTTAAGACATTGGCCATTTACTTTAAATTGTCGTCCATCCTTTAAGTTTTCGATTATCACCGCACCTCTTTGGAATGCTTTGACAACTTTAAATGGGCCTGACCATCTCAATCTCAATTTTCCTGGATGCAATTTTAAACGTGAGTTAAATAAAAGTACCAACTGAACAGGATGAAATTATCGATGCAAGATGATGTTGTCATGCCATCTCTTTTTCTTTTCCTTGTATATCACCGCATTCTCATAAGCATGGCATCGGATTTATTCTAATTCCGTGATGTCCAACAGTCTTTTCTTTCCAGCAGCATCATAGTCTAAATTCACCTGCTTAATTGCCCACATGACTTTATGTTCAAGTTCGACAGTAGGTAACAAGACTTTCAAACACTAATTAGTATGGAGAAATCCCTAACGGGGTTTTGTAAGCGATGCGCAGCGCCCACAATGCGTCATGTAGCCGTGCAGACCAATCCTTCCTAGATTGATTAACCACCTTCTCAAGTTTGTTTTTAATTTGACGATTGAATACTTCGGCTTGACTATTAGTTAGTGGGTGATATGTGGTGGCCATACAATGCTTCACACCATATCGCTTTAATGTAGTTGCCACTTGGTTATTATAGAAATGAGTGCCTTAGTCGCCTATCAATGCTCTCGGTGTTCCAAACCTTGTGAGGATGTATGTGTGAAAGAACTTTAACTCTGTTCGAGCATCATTTTTTGGCACCGCAATAGCTTCAATCCACTTTGAGACATAGTCAACAGCCACTAAGATATACACATTTCCAAAAGAGTTTGGAAATGGTCTCATAAAATCTAAACCCCAAACATCGAAAAGCTCTACCTTTATAATAGGTTGTTGGAGCATCTCATTGCGTCGAGATATGGATCCATTGCGTTGACAATGGTCACATTGTTGTGCAAAATTGTGGGCGTCTCGAAAGAAATTGGGCTAATAAAATCCTAATTGTAGGACCTTTGCAACAATCCTTGTTCCACCAAAGTGACCTCCATAAGGAGCATGATGGCAGTGTCGCAGGATTGACATCATTTCTTCTTCAAGTACACAGCGACGGATGATATTTTTGGCACATACCTTAAATAGATATAGCTCGTTCCAATGGTATTTGGCAGCATCACGTATGAACCTGATCTTCCTATGACCAGTCACACTCATTGGTAGCTTTTCACACACAAGGTAATTGACGACATCAGCATACCATGGTGATGCGTCGACAAAGAATAACTGCTCGGCAGGAAATGCTTCGACAATCAGGTTTGTTTGCTCGTTCTCACTCCTAGTTTCCAGCCGAGACAAGTGGTCAGCTACTTGATTCTCAGATCCTTTCCTATCTCTGATTTTGATATCAAATTCTTAGAGGAGTAGGATCCATCTAATGAGTCTAGGTTTGGCATCTTTTTTGTTGAAAAGGAATCTCAATACTGAGTAATCCATGTAAACTGTAGTCTTTGCACCGATAAGATAGGAACGGAACTTGTCAAATGCAAAGACTATTCCTAGCAACTCCTTCTCCGTAGTAGTATAATTAACCTGCGCTTCAGTTAGAGTTTTACTAGCATAGTAAATAGAATGAAATACCTTTTCCTTTCTTTGGCCTAGGACAGCTCTTACAGCAAAGTCACTGGCATCGTACATTAGTTCGAATGGTTGCATCCAGTCTAGTGCGACAACAATCGGAGCTTGTACCAACTGCTTCTTTATTGTTGTAAATGCATCCAGACATGCATCGTCGAACACAAACTTTTTATTTTGTTCTAGTAATGAGCATAAAGGTTTAGCTATCTTGGAAATTTTTTTGATGAATCTTCTATAAAAGCCAGCATGTCCAAGAAAGCTTCTTATTGCTTTGACAGTGGTGGGTGGTGGTAATTTTTTGATGATTTCTACTTTAGCTTTATCAACCTCAATGCCTTGACAAGATATGCAATGGTCAAGAACAATGCCTTCAATATCCATGAAGTGGCATTTCTCCTAATTCAGAACAAGATTTGTGTCCTCGCATCTTTTCAAAACTCTTGCCAAATTTTCAGCACATTGATCAAAACTCTGTCCATAAACCGAGAAATCATCCATGAATACCTCGAGTGAGTCCTCAATCATATCTGAGAAGATCGCCATCATGCACCTCTAGAATGTTGCTGGCGCATTACACAACCCAAACGACATTCGTCAGAAAGCAAATGTTCCAAAAGGACATGTGAATGTTGTCTTTGCTTGATCGTTCGGTGCAATGGCTATTTGGTTGTATCTAGAGTAGCCATCCAAGAAGCAATAATAGGCTTTACCAGCTAGCCTATCTAGCATCTGATCGATGAAAGTTAGTGGAAAATGATCTTTCTTTGTGGTCGCATTCAATCATTTGTAATCCATGCATACTCACCATCTAGTTACGATGCGGGTAGGGATTAAGTCATTCTTGTCATTTTTCTCGATTGTGAAACCACTCTTTTTAGGCACACATTGAACGGAACTTACCCAATTGCTATCAGAAATAGGGTATATAATGCTTGCATCTAACCATTTAATGATTTCCTTCTTTATCACTTCTTTCATTTTCTTATTGAGTTGTCTTTGTTGCTCAATTGATTGCTTCCCTTCATCTTCTAGTAGTATCTTATACATGCAAAAAAAGGGACTGATGCCTCTGATATCTGCGATGCTCTAGGCTATAGCTCTTTTGTGTTCTTTCAGAATTTCTATGAGCTTATCTTCTTGCATTGCATCGAGGGATGCATTGACAATAACAGGTAACATCTCGTTGTTACCAAGGAAGACATATTTCAAATGTGTTGGAAATGGGTTTAACTCCAAGGTAGGAGCTTGTTTGACAGATGGTTTAAACATCGGGATTATTTTGTCAGACAAATCCAAAGACTCCATTTGTCAATTCAGACGCAGCTCACAATTGTTAACCTCTTCTTTGTCAACACAGTTATCTAGAATGTCATTGGTAGATGTCGTCGCATTATCATTAGATAGTGCTGAACTTTGTGTATTAAATTCTTCCAGAATAATCTCATCCAACACGTCAATGTGGTGACATTGTGCATTAGATCCAAACGATAATGCTTTAAACACACTGAAGGTTACCTGGTCATCATTATGACACATAGCAAGTTCTCCTTTGAAAATGTCGATAAGTGTTCGTCCCGTTGCTAGAAATGGTCTCCCAAGAATTATGGTACCTCATTGTATGCTTCGCGGTCTAAGATGATAAAATTAGTAGGGAACACCAACTTAACAACTTGAACAAGAACATCTTTGATTTGTCCTTCCAGTTCTGCTAAAGATCTATCCGCCAGTTGCAATATCACCGCAGTAGGCTTCATTTAACCTATTCCTAATTTCTTAAAAGTGGACAAAGGCATCAGGCTAATACTTGCTCCTAAATAACATAAAGCCTTACCTAAATAATGATTCCCAATGGAGCATGGAATAGTGAAGCTGCTAGGATCTTTCATCTTAGTTGGCAACTTGTTTGTAAGCACAGCGTTGCACCCCTCTGTGAGCACAATCGTCTCGATGTTGAAGAATTTCTTTTTCTTTGGTAACAAGTTCCTTCATGTATTTCCTATAACTGAGTATCTGCACAAGAGCAACTATTAGAGGTTAATGTGCAATTGTTTCAAAGTAGAAACAAACTTTTGATATTCTTTATCATGGACTTTCTCTTTGAATCGTTGTGAAAACGGCAGAGGTATGGTCGTAGTGGGTTGTTGTGGATAACTCAGCAATATCGACATTGGTTATTGCGTTGACAACTTTGTTGTGCAAATTGCAGGTATGGGTGTTTCTACAGTTGGTTCCTCAGCACTAATTTCTGCTTGAAGTCCTTCAGCTGCATCTTCCTCTTGTTGTTGTGGTTCAGATGTGTCGACATGGTCTTTATCAGAAACGCTTGGTCCTACCGTCTGTTTTCCACTCCTTAGTGTGATTGCTTTACAATGCTCCTTCCCCCTTTGTGTTAGATTCTCAGTATCACTGGGCAAAGATCCTAGTGATCTAGTGTTGAGATTAGAAGCCAACTGATCGAGCTAAGCTTCTAATGGTCATATGGAAGAAGAATTGCCTTGCACTATCGCTTCAGTTCTTATAATATGGTCACGCATCATTGCTTCAAGAGCAGCTATAGGATCCGACTTAGGTTGAGAAAATTACTGTTGTTAATGCTGATGATGTTATCCTTGCATTTGTGGTAATAAAAAATGTTATAGCTGTAATCGCGATTATGGTTGCATCTAGTTATGTGGATGCATTTGTTCAGATTGTGGTTGCATCTGCTTATGTGACTGCATTTGTTCAGAACAAGAATTTATCTGTGAATTCTAATGATAATTCTATCGCGGATTGACATTTTAACCTCTTTGTCTATAACCCCCTTGATTTGAGGAATTCCCATATCTATACGTGGAAGTATTTTGATTCACCAAGGTTGTTGAGAACGATTGTTATATGAGGTACCAAATGAACCCCCTCGGATGTTGTTGACATAATACGCATTTTCTGCATGCTGTGGGAAGTCTTCATAGCTATGATTGTCGCCGCAGAACTCACAGGAAAATATTGGCGCATCTAATTGATAGGCTACTTGTATAGGAGCAACTTTAGTTGTTCCTTTCATATTCTTTATGATGTTGGCCAGTGAAGATACTTGCACCGATAATGCAGAAATAGCATCTAATTCAAGAACTCCAGGATTAGTTTTCACCTATGCAGAACGAGAGATTGGATATTGGTAGTCATTTTAGGCAATCCTCTTTAAAATTCGAATAGCCTCATTGTAAGTACAATCCAACAATAGACCATTAGCCGATGCGTCGACAAGGTTTCTTGTCTAAGCATTCAAACCATTGTAAAAGATCTCTATTTAGGTCTCTTGCTGAATTCCATGCATTGGGCAGCGTCGAAGCAAAGTTTTGAAATACTCCTATCTTGTAAGTAAATTCTCATCATCGAGCTGTATATGTGGTGATGTCATTACACAACCTTGCGTTTATTATCAGTGGGTTAAAATGTAAAACAAATGCATTGCTAACGCATTCCAAGATGTGATAGATCCTGCCGACAATCCTAAGAACCATGTTCTTGCTTTACCCTGCAACAAATAAGGAAATAATTGCATTTTCAAGGCATCATCAGGGACACCATGTTGACTAAAGGATGCACAAATAAGCAAAAATGATTCTAAATGTTCTCGTGCGTCCTCATGCGGAAAACCAAAATATTGCCCATTTGAGTTGAGCATCTGAAGCATCACAGGTTTCAGTTCAAAATTACCAGCCTGGATAGCAGGTCGTACAACCCCTGGTTGTAAATCATCGAGTATAGGCACAACAAAATCTCTTATTGTCCTATTTTGAATTTGTTCTTCTTGTGGATATGGTGGTGGTATATTGTTAATAATTTGTGGAAGCACTGGAGGAATTCCATCTTGTGGCAGCAATGGTGGTAGATTATTGTTGTTGTTGTTACCAACCATCTTCCGTTGTTCTTGCCTTCTCCTCCTACGTGTCCTTTCAAGCTTTGGATCAAAGTTTACAAAGTCCTTAGGATTTCTCCTTGTTGACATGCAACAATTAAAAATATGAAAAAGTAAATAATTAAAAAATAACCACAGATTAGTAAAGATTAAAAGTTAAGTAAGTGAAATTAATTGCAACTACAAAAGTGAACATCAAACAAATATCAGTTCCCCGACAACGGGCTAAAACTTGATTGGTGTTTTTACGACACAATGATTGTGCAATCGTACACATGTCGATGCAAGTATAGTTGATAGACAAATCTATCGGATATCAATCCCTCGAGGAATGGGTTCTTGATGTTTAAATGTCGGAGCAATCAATATTGAAATTAAGTGTAATGTGAGTACTGATGTCAGTGTAATATGTCAGATCTGCACACTAAAATTAGATATCAATGTCAATGCAATCATAGTTAAATATCAGGTGTTAAAAATCAATGTACTGAAAGTAAATCAAATGTGTTCAGTGTTGACTGCTGAATATTTAAATTGCATAAAATGTAAAACTGATCAAGTGTAAAGGGTAGAAATGGTTCACTGATTCTGCTAAGTTGCAATGCTAGATGCGTCGACAAGGTAAAATATAGATGAATTGTTGTTGCAATGAAGTCCCTTTGAGTGCTTACCAACAACAGCTCCTTACTTAATCCCAACTTAAATACCCACAGTCACTCCACCTCTCGGTGCGAGCAATGATGTGTATCCAAGAACAAATAATTGGTTCTTATCCCAATCCTGAGTAGCTTTCACCTAGCCCACTTGTTAACCTAACCTATCACCAGATCTCTCGATGTCGGTGCACTGCAATTTCACTCTTGTGCTTAAAGAGGTTAAATCCAAGAATAAACAGATAAGCAGTGTAAAATAAAAATCAAAATGATATAACATTAAAAGACACTCTTATATTCATTTAATATCATCAAAATTCATCATCGTTTAAGAAGAATCAAAAGGTACAACAAAGCTTACTATCTTTAGACTACTAGGCCTACTCCCTAATTGTTCCTCTTGCCTTACATCAAACACCTTCTTGTCAGAAGTGACTGCAGACTTGCTTCATTAGCTTCCTAATTCCCATCTCAAATCTTCAAAATCTCACAGAAATTGTAGAATTTAATCCCTTAGCTCTTGATGATTTCGTCATTCTTTGTTCGTCTATTTATAACCTTCAAAATGTTGCAAGTTTCAACCTTCATTCCCAGATCCAAATCTAGATTTTTGCAGCTGTCAAAATTAGTTAGAGTATAGTTGTGCACTCACGCAGTTCTAGTATGTTCTTCAGAGATTTGCAGATTGTCGCTGTATTACTAGACGCATTTTGAAATCATAATTGTATTGACATCTGTGAAATTCCTGTATTGGTGCTTCCAACTGTGGATTCAGCTTGATTCTACTCATTCCAAGTTTAGTTGTAATGTGACGACATCTCTCGATCATAATTACCAACTGACTTGTGGTTGCATTCGTCTAATATTAAGCTTTTAGACTAAGTTCCTGCACTAACAATATTAATACGCAATATATCGGCTACTTGCATCGACATTAGCACAAAAATGGATAAAAATAACAAGAATTTAAACTAACTGACAATGAGTTGCAAAATATGAAAATTAAATATAAAATGCTAATGATGCATGCTAAATGAAATACAAAAGAGACAATTAAGACACTAAATTAGGGAGAAAATCTATGTCAATTATAATACTATCAGGCTCTTTTGTGTTCTTTCAAAATGGCGATGAGCTTAACTTCTTGCGTTGCATCGAGGGATGCGTTGACAATAACAGGCAATGTCTCGTTGTCACCAGGAAAGACGTACTTTAAATGCATTGGCAATGGCTTCAACTCCAAGATAAGAGCTTGCTTAATAGATGGTTTAAACACCGGGATTGTCCTATTCGATAAATCCAAAGATTCTAGTTACCAATTCTGTCTTAGCTCACAACTGTTAACTTCTTCTTTGTCGACACAGTCATCTAGGATTTCATCGATAGATGTCGCCACATATTCATCTGACATTGCTGAACTCCTTGCATTAAATTATTCTATAATTATTTTGTCCAACACGTCAATGTGATGAAATTGCTCTTTGGTTCTAGATGGAGATGCCTCAAACACATTAAAGGTCACATGCTCATCATTATGACGAATGATAAGTTCACCCTTGAACACGTCGATAAGTGTACGTCTCATTGCCAGAAATGGTCGCCCCAAGATAATGGGCACCTCTTTATCTGCTTTGCAGTCTAAGATAATAAAATCAACAGGGAACACTAGTTTATCAACTTGGACAAGAACGTCTTTAATTTGGCCTTCAGGTTGTGCTAAGGATTTGTCTGCAAGTTGTAATGTCACCGTAGTGGGCTTCATCCTAATTTCTTAAAAGTAGACATAGGCATAAGATTAATACTTGCTCCCAAATCACATAAAGCCTTACCTAAATAATGATTCCCAATGGAGCATGAAATTGTGAAACTGTCAGGGTCTTTCATCTTGGTTGGCAACTTATTTGTAAGTACAACGCTGAACCCTTCTGTAAGCGCAATCGTCTCGATATCAGATAATTTTTCTTCTTTGACAAGAGCTCCTTCATAAATTTCCCATAGCTGGGTATCTGCACAAGAGCATCAACAAGAGGTGTATTAATGTGTAATTGTTTTAAAGTAGAAACAAATTTTTGATACTCTTTATCATGGACTTTCTCTTTAAATCTTTGCGGAAATGGCAAACGTATTGTAGTAGCGAGTTGTTGTGGAAAACTCGGTGGTGTCAATGTTGGCAGTTGCGTCGACAACTTGTTGGGTAAATTGTAGGCATATATGGCACTACAGTTGGTTCTTCTTTATTTGCTCTCGCTTGATTTCCTTCAACCGCATTCTCTCCTTGTTACTGTGGTCCAGATGCATCGACATGGTCTTGGCTAGAACTGCTTGGTTCAACCGTCTGCTTCCCAACGTGATTGCTTTGCAATGCTCCTTACTCCTTTGCGTAAGATCTTAGTATCACTAGGCAGAGTGCCCGGTGGTCTTATGCTAAGATTAGAAGCCAACTGTCCTAGCTGGGCTTCTAAGGCTCGGAAGGAAGAAGAGTTGCCTTGTACTATTGTTTCAGTCCGCGTGATATGCTCGCGCATCAACGCTTCAAGAGCAGCCATAGGACTAACTTAGGTTGAGAAAATTGCTATTGTTAATGATGCTGTCATTGCATATGTGACAGCATAAACTGTTGTGGCTATAATCAAGATTGTGGTTGCATCTGGCAATGTGACTACATCTGTTGAGAACTCACCTGCGAATTTTGATTATAATTTTGTGTTTGGGTGTTATTGTAACTCCCTTTTCTATAACCCCCTTGATTTGAGGAATTCCCATATCTGAAAGTGGAAGCATTTTGATTCCCCCAAGGTTGTTGAGATCGGTTGTTGAACGAATTACCAAATGAACCCCCTCTGATATTGTTGACGTAGAAAGCATTTTCTGCATGTTGTGGGCAGTCCTCATAACTATGATTGTCGCCGTAAATTTAACAGGAAATTATCGATGTATCCAATTACTGGGCCACGTGAATAGGGGCAACCTCATTTGTTCCCTTCATGTTCTTTATGATATTGACCAATGAGGATACCTGCACTGACAAAGCAGAAATAGCATCTAACTCAAGAACTCTAGGGTTATTCTTTACCTGCGCAGAATAAGAGATTGAATATTGATAGTCGTTCTGAGCAATTCTCCCTAGAATTCTTACAGCTTCATTGCAGGTACAGTCTAACAAGGGACCATTAACATATGCGTCGACAAGATTCCTTATCTAAGCATTCAAACTATTGTAAAAGATCTCTATTTAAGTTTCTTCCTGAATACCATGCATTGGGCAACGTCAAATCAATGTTTTATAATGTTCCCAGATTGTATGTATGTTCTCGTCATCCAGCTGATGATAAGCAGTAATATCATTTCGCAACCTTACGTTCATTGTCAACGGATTGAAACGCAAAACAAACTACATTGCTAGCGCATTCCAAGATGTAATGGATCCAGCCGGCAATCCCAAGAACCATGTTCTCGCTTTACCTTGCAACGAATAAGGAAATAATTGCATTTTCAAGGCATCATCAAGGACACCATGTTGACTAAAGGATGCACAAATAAGTAGAAATGATTTTAAGTGTTCTTTTGCGTCTTCATGAGGAAAACTAGAATATTGCCCATTTGAATTTAACATTTGAAACATCACCGGTTTCAGCTCGAATTACCAGCTTGAATAGCCAGTCGTACAACCCTTGGTTGTAAATTATCCAGTATAGGCACAACAAAATCTTTTATTGTCCTATTTTGCACTTGTTCAGCTTGTGGAGGTGGTGGTGGTATATCATTAACAATTTGTGGTAGCATTGGAGGAACTCCATTTTGTGGTAGCAATGGTAGTAAATTATTGTTGTTGTTGTTACTAACTTGTCACCGCATCTCTCGATGTCGGTGGACTACAAAGCCACTCTCGTGTTTGATGCAGTTAGATCCAAGAATAAATAGATAAAAAGCATTAAACAAGAATCAAAGTGATCAAATATTGAAAGATACTCTCATATTCATTCAAATATTAATAGTAGTTAATCATCCATAAGAAAGAAGTTAATGAATACATTGGAATATACTATCTCTAGGCTACTCAGATTACCCCCTAACTGCTTCTCTTGCTCAGTATCAAGTACTCCTCTTCAAGAGTTGCTGCTCATCGGCTCAATCAGCTCTCCGATCTTCAGCAATAAATTCAAAAGAACACAAAGTAATCTGCAAATTTAATTCTTCAACTCTTGATGATTTCTTCATTCTTCATTCTCTTATTTATAGTCTTCAAAAGTTACAGATTTTAGCCTCCCATTCTCAGATCTAGATCTAGATTTTGCAGCTGTCAAAGTTAGTTAGAGTACAGCTGTGCACTCACGCAGTTTTAATATTTTCTTCAGAGATTTGTAGGTTATCGCTGCATTGCTGGGTGCAATCTAAAATCGTAATTGCCGTGACATCTGTGATGTTCCTGCGCTGGTGCTTCCAGATGTGAATTCAGCTTGAGTTTACAAATTCGGAGTTCATGTTCAATGCGGCGACATCTCTGGTCATAACTCCAAGCTGATCTTGTGGCCTCATTCTTATTCCAACATTGAGCTTCTAGGCTGAGTTTCTGTACTAACAAAACTAAGGTGCAATATATCGACTGCTTGCATCGACATTACTACAAAAAGATGTAAAAATAACAAGAATTTAAACTAACTAGCAATAAGTTGGAAAATATAAAAACTAAGTATGAAATGCTCATGATGCATGTTAAATGAGACACAAAAGAGACAATTAAAACACTAATTTAGGGAGAAAATATATGTCATTTGTAATACCATCAGATGACTTGATGATCATTTGAGCTTCTCCAAGGATCTTTTCTTGCTTGTTAAATCGTCTTTAGTGACTAGCTCTAATACCAATTGTTAGCTCAAAAGGATCAACTTGAGATCGCCAATTGGGAAGTTTAATTGCCCTTTAAAATGTTTTATGGAAGAAATAAAGATAAGGCAACAAAGAACACAAGGATTTATAGTGGTTCTACCCCAATTTCCTATTCCACTACCTAAGCTTTCCACCACTAAGGATTTTCGCAAATCCACTAGATTTGTACAACCTTTGACGACAAGATTTAACCTTATAATCTCTCTTAAGACTTATACCCCAAAATCTTAATATACAAATTCCCTTAAGGTTTCTACCCAAACCTTAAGTGTAAACCTTCTCTCAAAGAGAAACAAATGAGCAAACAAAGAAATAATCCTTACAAGATCAAGATGTTTGCCAATTAAGCACAAATATAAAGAAGAACACTTGAGCTAAATAAATACAATGAAAGCTCACAAGTGTTTATAAGAAAATGTATGAAAGAATTAAACTCTAGGTTGTTTTGATTGATCTTTAAGCTTTGCGCATTGTTCTCACCATAGCTATAACTTTGAAAGATGGTATTTATACCCACTAATTGATATCCAACCATTGTGGTTGTTGGGAAAGTAAATGTACCTATTAGAGATGAAATACCAGTTCATTAACAACACCTGCAGCAACACGTATCGATACATACTAAAAGGGTATCGATATTTTTTGTAATTAATGTAGATTTTAATGATCGTTGGAGTAGGAATATCGATACATATTGGATTTTATCAATACCTTACAAAAGGTATCGATACCAGATCGATACTTCCTAGGATTTGTTAAAATATAATGCTCATTTGGTATCGTTTTTCAGAGGGGTATCAATATCTTATAAAATATCGATACTGAGACAAAAAGTATCATACTTTTTGTCCTAGAGCAATTCTAACTTGTTTGAAAATAGTTAAAACATATTTGAAAATGTTTGACTCAATTGAATCAATTTCAATTTGATTTTATCAATTTGTTCAACTTAACTTTCATTCAAAAACACTTTAATTTGTTATATCAAAACATATTATCCAATAGGCCTTTATTTAGCATATTATTATGATTAATTTACTAATATTTTATCAACACTTTGAAGATCAAGACGAATACAGAAGGAGAGTTTGTTAGATTCGTTTTCAAGTACACGTATATTGAAAGAGTCTTAAATCGAGGGTAAGTATTGTTAGATCTTTATATATCGTTTCTAATATCAAGTAATATTTTAACAGACTCTAACCCATGATCCGTTTGGTTCAATAGATTGTCGTAAGAGTAGATCGAGCGAAGTCGTGCTTAAGGACTAAGGCGAAAGATCTACTAGAT
Source organism: Gossypioides kirkii (assembly GCA_005610355.1). Taxonomy (NCBI): domain Eukaryota; kingdom Viridiplantae; phylum Streptophyta; class Magnoliopsida; order Malvales; family Malvaceae; genus Gossypioides; species Gossypioides kirkii. Next base: position 36,830,826 of record CP032247.1, on the reverse strand, counting down.
TAAGATGTGGGATCTAGTGATTATTTTTAATATATGTTGTTTATAATAATTAACTATTAAAAATATGATAAGTGATACTTTAATCATGGGTGAGTCGTTAAATGGCTCAAAAGCAAAGGATCCAAGTAAGTGACTTTACTTAATATTTTTGATGAAACGCATGATTTGTATGTTTCAATGTGATTATTGTTGATAAATGAGTTTGTATGCAAATCTTGATCTCATGACATGGGATATATAGCTAAAAGTGATTATGTGATTTGAGCAAGTGAAAAATATGAAATGTGCATATGTGATTATCGAGGTCTATGATTTAATTGTGAAAAGCATTTTTTTTAGTGAATTACAATAACAGGGCAAAGCTCGAGCAACAAACATGACTAGTGCAACTTGAACCCAGGCCACACCTGGGGCGATGAACACCCTTGACCATCATGCCATCACGTGGGGTTCATTATGAAAAGCATGTTAAACATGTTAAAGTAAAATATGTGATTATTGCAAGCATATTTTAGTCCAATGTGGTTCACATGGGTTAAATGATTGTCATGTCACATGCATGGGGTGGGATTTGTGAAAGGTGAAAGATGTGGCCATTTTTGGCAATTATGTTATATGTGACCATTTATGGGAATTATGTGGCAGTTTATCTGCAAAGTGATTATTTGGCCATTTATGGTAATTATGCGACAATTTAACTGCAAAGTGAATATGTGATTATGTAACCATTTACGGTAATTATGTGGTGCCTTGTCCACGAAAATTGGCTTTGTTGGATGAAAGAGTTTTGGGGAACTCGTATGTGGTGCGTGGCGGAGATGGGTATGAACTTTTACAAAATTTGCATTGTTTTAAAAAATGTGCATTGACATGATCATGCATAGCAATATTGATGATATATGTGATTCTAAAAGTATGTGAAACTGATGTGTATGATGAATGATGTTTGTTGCCTTATATGTGATTATGTGTTTATTGTGGGAATCTCACACTGAGCCTTCAAAAGCTCACTCACATTACTTTAATGTATTTTCAGATAATCTTTGTGGTTAGGACTCGAATTTGGTCAATGGAGTGGCTCTCTCGGATATTTGTGGGTTTTTATGAACTATGGACTTTTATTATATTTTGGACTTTGAGGAATTTGTTATTATTTTAGGATTTTATTATGTTTTTATTTAAACTGTGGCATGGATGTTAAACTTTGAGATTTAGAGAGTTTTTCGTACGATGCATGACATTATTTCTAACTTAAATAAATTATGTGATGTTTTCAAATAAATCTCTTTCGCAATGTTAAAGAAATTAATATGAACTCGTGATTATCAATTGAAACATTTTCTCAAAATAATACTCATATTTTTAAAATTCGTTTTAGAACGATCGAAATGCAAAATGGTTTCAAAATCGTGTTTCCAAGAAAATATTATCCAAAGATTTCAAACTCGCGTTTTGGCCATTTTATGTAGCCCATGTGACCGCTCAAATTGGGCCATAACGTCTAGGTCCGGTTTGAGGGGTTACTAGATAAGTAAATAAAATTGAAATAAAAGGATTAAATTTATTGATAAATGTGAAATACGTTATTGATTAACAAAAATTGAAATACAATAATTAACATATAACATCTCAATCTCCTTCCTTGTTAGGCTGAACAGTGGGTTCATTTGAGGCTTCATCATTTGGAGGAGGATCATCGGGATTTTTATCCTCATTAGCTGAACCCTTTTCATTGTCTATAGCATTGGGTGTAGTGGGAATGAGGAAGCCATCAGACTGTTTCCATTCTCTTTGAAAGGCTACCCACTCTTTACCCTCAAGATGGTAAACATCAAAGTTAAGCAAAGCAGTGGAAATGTCTTTAAGGCAGTTGAAATCAACCTGACTAAGATCAAAAGGACCTACAACCACTGGGCATGTAGAATCATATTTGATCTCCATTCTAGCATGGCATCAATAAGGTTCTTTTGGTTATCCTCTTGAAACTTTCTAGTTTTGATCGTCATGGGATCTACGAAGACATTCTAGTTTTGCCTTTTGATTTTCCTCCTGCACTTTGAGTTTTTCATATAGATTTTTCATCTTTCAATTGATTGATGATCTCGTCTTTTAATTGTTCATTTTCAATTTGGGCATCTTTACTCTTACCCTTCAGAGTTACAACTTGGGTGTCGAGTCTTCCAATTAAATTGGTCAATTCTTGATATTTTTGGCATAGTTCAGCTAAGGAATCTTCACCAGTCTTTAGTACCTTTTTAAGTATGCCATCTTGTTGTTGTTACACTTACTAGCGTCTTTAAGAGCCCCACTCCAAAGACTATGTTCAATGGACAAGACTTTTGAAACTTGAGCGATGAGTGATAGAGTGCACTCAGTAGAACTTGATGAAAGGTAAGAGGAGAAAGTCTCTCTTAGTTGTAGAGGTAGTAAACTTTGTTGATGTTGAAAGATGGAACTTAGAGAGATGGAGGTTGGTACTGACTCCAAAAGATTGCTCCACACAATGTTTTCCTCAACTTTTCTACTCCGAAGCAACCAAAAATGAGGAGAATTTTGCATCATAATAATCCTCCTCACTCATATATATAACCCTTCTCGCACGATCAGTAAAGTACCCAATTAAGTCATCCATCGACAATCATTCTGTCTCCTACTAAAGAACCAACCGATTCCATTTTAATTGACCTAGAATTAGATCTCAACTAATTATCAATTAGTCATCAAAATTTTCCAAGTTTTCTAGTAGAGCCCGTTGACTTGTTGTTTTTATTCAATTAACTCTTGTCTCTCCTTTAAATTTGGGACCTTAATGAAAATCGGGTGTGAAAAAAAGAAAGTTAGTTGGGGCTGATTTTGTTCAGGAAGCAGAAGAAAAAGTTCAAGTTATTCGGGACTATTTGAAAGCTGCCTTAGTTTGTCAGAAATCGCATGCTGATCTAAAAAGGAAAGATATCGAGTTTCAGTGGGATCGAGTTTAAGTATGATATTAATACACTATACTTGCTCAAGTTTGATCCAGCCCGAAATACGGGCTTAAAATTTTACTCAAGCTCACTCATATTTGGAAATGGCTAATCATAGCCCATTTTAAGCCCATCCATATTACTATTTTGAATTTTTTTAAATAGTTATATTATTTTAATTCAATATTTGATAATTTTATGTATTTGTTCATTTATTAAGATTTTATATATGGGAATGTTATCTTTTTTTTACATTTACTCTATAGTATTATATATTAATATAGATTTAATTTTTATGTGTTTTTTTATTCTTCATGTCCATTTTACAGTTCATGTTAGGGATTTGTAATTGCCCTTCCGAACAATGTAGTCTCGAATGTTTGAACCTTCGTATCCCCTTGAGAACAATTGGGTCAAACTAGGTTGAGCTTGGGCATTGAACGTTAGAGCTCGAGCCCGAATCATATTTAAATGAGCCTAATATTTTTGTCCAAACTCACCCAAATTTCAAACGGGCCTTTGGATTTGGACAAGTAACCCGACCCATAAATAGGTCTACTTGTAATTTTTCATATTTTAAAAGTATTTTAATATATGGATTACTATACTAAATATGATATCTATAAATTAATATGGATACCTATTTTGAAAACTAAATAAATAGGTTACCTTATTTTGCTAATAATATATGATTATTTCCAGCAAACGAGAGCAGCCCGTTTCACTTCAAAATCATTTTTAAGCTCTTTTGAAATTTGCTGACCATCAGAAGCAAACATGAATCCTTCGCCAATCAACTTGTTGCTGTCTGTAATAGTTCTTTTCGTTGCGAGTGAAGCGGGTCTCTTGATACATTAAGTGGAGGAATTAATATATAATGATTTGCAAACTGCGACTTTTCTCACCCTTCATTGCAAGTCTAAGGATGATGATCTCGGTCTCCACCTTCTGGCTTACCGCGACGCCTTCAGGTTCCAGTTTCGCCCAAACTTGCAAGGATCTACCTTGTTTTACTGCAGCATGCAATGGGATGGAATAATGCATTGGTTCGACATTTATTTACAAGACAGGGATCCTTGTAATTATTGTGTGTGGAATGTTAGGCCCGATGGTCCATGTTTGATTAGTTTGACGGATACAAAAATACTACTACTTGTTACCCTTGGAAATAGTGTTGCTTAATCACTCCCACTATTCACAATAAATATTTCATTTCTTTTGAATGAATAAGCCGCAATTTGTGTTGTATTTATGCATTGAAATTATTGCTTTGAAATAAACGATTGAATTATAACTTATGAGCGCAAATTTAAATATATGAGAAGGATATTATCTTTCTAGGGTGGGATGTAATTCACTTTCGCTTAATGTTAAAAAGCTAAATAAGCTCTTTGAAAATAATTTAAAGATTAATTGTCTCATCAAAAAGTACACTCATTTGAATCTTTCGAATTATTATTGATATCACAATTTAGTTTTTTGAATTTATTTTTTCGTTGAAGCCCTTAACAGGGTGAGATGGCAAGGTGGGTTAATTGATTTTTTATTTTATTTTATGAGGGTTTAATTAATTGTTTAAGAGAAAAATATTAAAATTCTAAAAAATCTAAATTTTTGAACATAGATTATAAATTTCATAAAAAATTAAAAAATTATAAATAAATATAGAAAATATTAAAAATATAGAAAATTTTAAAATGTTATAAAAGTTTTTAGAAAAAATGTAGAAAAATATTATCATTTTTTTAGAAAAAAAATACTTAAACATCATTAAATATTATAAATTAATACACAAATAGTATAAAATTTTAGAAATTGTTAAAAATTTTAAAAAATGTTACAAATGACTTTGAGAAAATTATTAATATTTAATAGAAGTTTAAAAATAAATATTTATTTAAAAAGATAGAAAATTATAGAAAAATCTTGTTATTTTGTTGGTTTGGAGTAATTGGATTTGGTAATGAAGGAATGGAGGGATTAAAATGAGATGATTAAACTTGTGTGAGGTATGAAGTGAGAGATTTGAGTGACGATGAGTGAAGTGCTTGATGGTTTAAGGTGAGTGATGGGTAGAAGTATTAATGGATTGACCTAATTTACTTTCAACAATTAAAAATATAAAAAATAAGTTTATATTAGTATTTTATAATTAAATTTAAATAAAAATATTTTTATTATTTTTAAAATAATGAAATGAAATATTGGCAAGTTAGATCTAGTTGGGCTTGAGCCTAGAATTTTTTTTTAAATTGGGCCTAAACTCGGCCCAAATCATGAGCACCTCTAATGATAGGTAATATTTTAATTGAGGAAGATTGATGCAAGGGAAGTTGATGAGAATATACGATGTAAGACACAATGTGAGAGAATACAAAAATATTTATAACATTTAATAAAATTTATATATTATTCTAAAATGTTTATAACATTTAAAAAAATTTTGGTAACTATTTTATAATTTTTAATAAAATTTTCCATATTTTTCTAAAATATAACCTATTATTTTTAATATTTTATTAGTTTTTATAATTATTTATAAATTTCTAATACTTTTTAATAATTCTATAATTAATTATAAGATGATAAAAATTAATAAATAAATTATGAGATGATAAAAATTAATAACACATTTGATTACGGTGGAAAATTTTGATTACGATGGGTGACAGTAGTTATAAGGACCCAAAGTTATTTTTTAAAATTTAACTCGATTAAATATATTTGATTTGATTTTATCCGAATTCCATCCCACTTGACTCGATTCGAGAAAATTTCAAATCGAGTTAGGATGATAAAATAATATTTGTCAACTCGATTAACTCGAAAATTTTTCATTCATTTCGATTCGATCGAACGCTCACCTCTAAATTCAAGGGATTTAATTCGATACTATTTATGATTCAAATGATTCAATTGCGTGCACTTTTGGACAAGTGAATTAATTTATTTTTTAATTATTTTTGGAGGAATTATTTAGTTTTCTAGCCATTTTAAAAAAAAAAATATTTCACTTTATCAATAATAACTATATATAGAAGTTATCTAAATGCATGAGATATCTTAATTGAACAATGAGAATGGCTTTTTTTAGCCAAATTCGCAAATTCATTAAAAATTGTAATAGGGTAATTATGATATTTCAATATAAAAAATTATGTAGAGAGGGTTTATAGTAGTACTCTTTGTAATGTAACTTATGCAATTTTTAAGCTTTATTAATTAATTATATATATGCATTTATGTATTTTTTTTGAAATCATGTCTTTTTTTTTTTTTTGAATTTTTACATGTTAATAATTAATTATATATTGATGCATTCATAAATTTGGTATCATGTTCATGTTATTTGTTTTAATTACTTTTAATTGTGTATGTTATGTTTAAATTCATCCCATATTTAGCATAATTTTGTCACGTGACTCATGTCCAAGTTTTTTATAAAAACATATAAATTTCACACATTAAACAACTAGTTCTATGTATATTTTGGCACATTGTGCATATATTTCACGCAAATAATATTTAAAAATAAATTATATGAAATAAAAGAATAGCGAGAATAACATGACATTGGGAGAGCAAAAGAACTATGATATTTTATTAATCAAATAGTGATAGTTGCAATATTTCCAAAATTTATATCTATAGATATAAGAAATATAAATTAAATGAAACTCTATTTTTAATAACTATTGGAGTCCTAAAATACATCAAGGTTATCTAGATCTTGATGGACATCCACTTAATGATAAGATATTCATAATACTCTCCATTGGATATCCATTAGTAGATAATGTGTCTCGTTAAAACCCTACTAAGATAAAAACCTTATAGGAAAAAAATTAGTGAAGGGAAAGGAGTGCACTTATCTATAATACACATATAATGCTGCTTGATTAAAAACCTTAGTGGAAAATTCACTGGGATGAAACCATAGTTAAGGAAAATAGAGTTCAACACGTATTTGCTCCCCTCAAGAAAACATCACATAAAATCACATATTCTACATATTTCAATCTTGAATACTAACTTTTCAAATGGTTACTTGAACAAATTTGATAAATGTGTATATCATCAATCCTTTGAAGGCCATGAGTGAGGAAATTTTGGGGAAATATATTTTGATCTTTTCAGGATTTCCAACCATATAATCATAACAAACTTTGGTAATGATTCTTCTATCAAAAATAGAAATAGATATTTTAGATCATTTTATATTTTTTCTTCAACTGCTCTTCACCGAGTTAAATTTATCACATATGTTCAAATCATTTCAATTCTTATAAATGTTTACGTAAACATATTTAACAATTTCTTGGGAATTTCCATATGCTTCCAATATTCAAAATCCATCAAAAATTTTAATATAAACTTCTACTACATAGTTATTTATATAGACGTTGTAACAACAACTATTAGACACATGTCAAATCTTTCATGAACTATCAAATTAATGAGATATCTAAAGGTTATTACATTCACCACAAAACAATATTATATTTTTCATAACCAATGTAAGGACATAGAGAAAATTTTCATATATCTTATTTTGTTTTCACAAAACTATTCATTTGTACCCTACAGACTTTATACATTTAGATGTTTGGACTGTTGGTCCAAAAACTTTTCAAATTTAATACTTCTTGAATTGCATCTTTTCATTTTGGCCAATCAATTCTATGTATATATCTTAACAAATTTATTCAGTATGCCTATTATCTTAATAATACTATTACATGCAAAACTATGATTAACAACTTTCTATTTTCACGATACATTTTCTCATATTGACATAGCTTATCAAGATTTGTTTACTTTCATTATTTCCATATTTAGGTGCCTGAATCTCTTCTAGAGTTTGAAAGAACAGTTATGTCTTAAATCTCTTCAAGAGAACCTGCCTCCCCTATATGATCATTTATATTTATTATTTTTTACGAGAATTTTCATCTTTAGAACTAATTCTACCATGCTTCAAGCATGCATTACTTTTATTTATTCTAACAGATTGTCCTACTAGGACATTGACTCATGAACTGGTATATAAGACTTTGTTATTCTTATTAGGTCAGTAAATATATTTTGTAGTTAACTTGCTAAAGTAAATTATCTTTTAGTCTTTTGGTTCAAATTAAAATTTGGTCCTTTGACTAATTCCTAATTTGGTTCTTAAGCATTTTCTAATTAAAATTTCTATAGCAATTAGACTTTTACAATTTCGTCCTTCTACTTCAATTAACGATTTTCTTTGTTTAATTTCTTAATTGTTCTTTAATACATTTTCATATTAACTTAGTACATCCTCCCATTATAATCTTACAAACTCGATTTATAGATATTGGGTTTCAAAATCGACTAAAATTGGGTCATTACAGAGTATTTATACAAATGGGATTGAGAGGAGTATTTTTTGTGTAATGATTTGGTAAAAATATGTTGAGCGATGAGACCGAGAGGAGAGTTGTATGCTGAGGTGAGACTAAGAGGATGTTGCCATTGCTTCTAAAACAAATAGCTCCCACTATTTCACTATTTAATGTGAATAATGCCCAACACCTTTGATGAGTGAGTAATAATCCAACTTACTTTCTGTTGTGGAGGATTCACCTTTTAGTGGTAACCACAAAGAATGCGATAAGTAGATATACACACTCAAACCTGACTTTAATACTACTTGTTTGCCAATACGGTCGTTAAATAGTGCAAAATTGCAACTGATAATTTAAGAAAATAACAATGAAAATAAAGAAGACACAAATTTTATATGAAACACCCCTAATTATATTATAGGGAAAAACCGTGGGCAATGATAGAAGAATTTCACTATGAGAAAACTCGGAATTACAGCTTCTCTCAATTTAATAATGAGAACGCAATGAAAAATTCTCTCTTGATAAAAGGAGAAACAACACTCTCTAAAACTCTCTAACTTTTTTCTTATTGTGGAATGATTCGGGATTGGGATGATTTGAAATGCTAAAATGGTTAAGATATTTATAGTTGAACTTTAGAGACCAAACTATAAATAAGCCATTAATGTAAGGGACTAAAACATTAATTATCCCTCCTACTTGCAACTACTAGCCTAATTTGGTGGCTTTTTCAATGGAACCAGTTTCACCTCAATCAACAATAGAGGATAGCCTAGGTGGTAATTCTTAAATAGGAGACCGAGAGGGTAATAATAATTAAGAGTAATAAAGAACTTGATCGAAATAGTGTATTAGCTTAATTAATAATTAGTAAATTGATTGATATTAGGTTAATTACTTCGCATTAGTTAAACATGAAATAGAAAGTTCTTTAATTTCAAGTATATGTTCATTTTAGAATTAGTTTTATCTTAATTTTCTATCTTGTTGCAGTACTAATTTGTTACTCGGTTATATTAATACTTGCTTTGGAATAATTAATTTGATAACATCATTTATCAAATTTGACAGTCCCTCGGGTTCGATCCTCAAAATATTCTTTGTATGTTCTGTTGTAACACTATAAATATTACAGCTAGTCTCTCACACTTGTAGTTAAGTCACATCATTCATTCTAATTATTTTGTGCATATTTCTCTACTCAGTGCACTGTGGCGCGATCACAAATATGAGTAGAAGTAACGGTAGAAGTGAACACTTTTGATTAAATAATGAAAACTAAAAAGAGGGACAACAAATTATAATGACAGTTGGTTTTCCTACATCTGTAGAGCTTAGCTCAGTGAGATGAATCCACTATCTTTGAAACAAATACAACCAGTGAACTTAGTTCTAACACACTCCAATGAAGAATCCTTACATTTGTATTTCAAAGGCTTGACCTCTCACCATTAAATTCTCCCTTTGAAAACTTAGTTTGTAAAACCAATCATAAAACTTGCTGAACATGAAGGGACAGTAAAATGAAAACTTATGCTTCTGACATAGGTTGAAGGATTTGACCTAGTTAGTTTTTTGTCAAGAGAAAGGTAATCATACTTGGGATCTAATTTGAAGAAGCCATTTTAATGGTGAGAAAATGATTTCGAGTTAACATCAGTTCTTTTTATCGTGAAGAAGAAAAAGCTATTGAAAGAGAAGATGAAGTCAAATAAAAGTAATATATATAGAGAGAGAGAGAGAAATTTAAAAATACATAAGATTTTAATTTAATTTAAGATATATATTTTTATAAATTTTTCTTTCAAAATAAATAAAAGACACATTAACCATTTGGGATGCTACCCATACTTGGTAGTTTTTACCCCATTTAATATTTATTTTAGAGGTTTTTTTTTTCATTCTAGGTTGTTGAAAAGAAAACAAATGAGAGAAATGGGGTTTGAACTTAGGATCTATAAGGAGTGTCCTAGCTACTTAACCATCAAGAGTAAGGCTTATTTCTTGGTTATTCATTTTATCTATCCCCTTATCTTTTGGAGTGTTACATTTCTCCTATCTTTAAAGAAATTTCATCCTCGAAATTTACCTATTGACACATCATTTGCTTAGTCTTAAAATCTGTTATTCCTCCTTTTAGACCAATCACTACGCTTTCGTTGCGTAACTTTGATTCCTATGAAGTTCCAGACAATACTTCCCTTTAAACCTCCAACAGTCTTCTCTTGAAGATCCTATTCACTACCACGGGTTGTCCTAAAGAACTAACTACATTAATTTCACTAACAATTTCCTTTACCCCAAATTCTCAGTTTAACAGAAACACTATCGTTTCTTTGAGTCTAAGGTTTATCTACGATTTTCAAATAAAATTTCAAGCATTAGCTATTTCCTAAATGTTTACAATTTATCTAAAGTCTCAAAAGTAATAGTAACTAAATTAGGATAACTTTTTAGTCTTAGACTTAATTTCTAGTAGAAAATTCAATTTTTCAAAAATTTATGGCATGGTTTTTCCCAAATACCCCTTTTTATGTATGCATGCAGACTTACTCAAATTTCCACATTTCAGGTTTTGTAAACTTAGTTCTGATACCACTAAATGTAACCTCCCCAACTCAGTTAGATGTTAGACTTGAATTTGAGAAATTACATTGGCCGTCGAGATGGCTTAGTACGATCGGAGTTTCTAAAATAGTCAATTTAAAATATTTGTTTATTATAGAAAAAAATTAGTCTACTTTTAGAAAAGCTGACGAGTTAAAAAATGTTTTAGTTTATCTTTCCTATGTAATGGTGACTTCTTTGAGAAAAACTTAGCTAATTTTCCATTTATTTATTACTCACAATTTTTAATTTTTTATTTGGCAGCGGAAAAATAACTTTTACTTTGTTTTAATAAAACTATATTTCATGCCTTAATTAAATAATAACCATATTTTAAAATTAAGTTAAATGTTAAGCATGCTAAATAAACCGTAAATATGAGTCCCATACCACAAAATAAATTAGACAATACAGTTTCGAAATAACAAAAATAAAAATAAGCCTAATAATACTTTCATACAAATAAAACGTTTTCGAGTCTTCTGTATGTCGCGTTTGCATCCTAACCTGGTGAGTTATCTAAAAAGATAGAAATAAAATGGGGAGTGATCTATGAAGCTCAATTTGACTTCCGTCACAAGAGAACTAATGCAAAGAACAAACAAGTCAAGCAAAATATCAACTCATAGAATAAATCATATTTAATTAGCAATATAGAATATTGGTAATTCAGAAAAACTAATCAACATAATATTTCAATGTTTGTAGCCATGTAATTTCTTATTAATGCAATGCAAGTTCAATTTAACAGTAAAAAGGTCTTACCCCACCGCTACACACCACAGTAGGTGTAACACCAAAAATCCAAACACCGTCGCCGGTTAAGATTTTCGATGTTTTACTGTTTATTTATCACTGTTCATTTTATCATTATATAATACAACTTTATTTATTAAAATATTTCACTTCACATGTTACACATCGTCATTTAAACATAAACACTAATCAATAAGGGTAAAAATGGTCTTTCCAATATTTTGGGAGACTTCTACCGGTACCTGATGGTCATGTATCGGTAGTAGCCCTGTCAGTAAACAATTCTGAAACTGTGCAGATTTCTACCAGTACCTGTGCTAGTTCTACCGATACAAGTCATGCATCTACTGATACTAAAAACTCCAGAGAGCTAAAATTCTCACCCTGTAACTTCTACCGATACAAGTATGCAAACTACCGATACATCTATACACATAACTATCGATACTCACAATTCAACTACCGATACAACTCAAGTCAGTGAACAACCTCTCTCCTACCCTGTACTTCTATCGTTACATGAGTGAGTTCTACCAGAACAGGTATGCAGAATCTCAAGAATTATATCAAAACACAAGTTTAACAACTCAACTCATACATTAGGCCAATACAACATACTAAATACTTAAGTCTTTACAAGGTATCTCAAACTCGTATCCAAATTACACTCATGCATAATCAAAATCAACATAGCAAGGTTTATCATTTCTAATACAAAAACCAAAGAAAATATCATCCTAGCACATGCTATATAACCAAGTGATGTAATAACTACCGAGCAACTCCGGGATAGTGTGATGCTCTAAGATGATCCGATCTTCGAACAGCAAAATTGAATCTACAAAACAGTAGCAAATCCACAAGTAAGCACTTTAAGGCTTAGTAAGTTCATAGAGCTAAATAGATTTATCAAACTTCAAGAGGTGTAAAATCTAATTAACCGAATGGAATAATTGTATACATCTAAGGCAAGTTTCAACTCGCATTTGATACTCACGATGACACAAAATCATCGGACTCTTAATTCGCAATAGGATTCGTTTCATTTTATGCTCATGATGACACATAGTCATCGGACCTCATAATCCGTAAAGGATTCATATACTCACGATGATACATAGTCATTGGACCTCATAATTCGTAAATGATTCATATACTCACGATGACACTTAGTCATCGGACCTTTTCGTTTACGACCGAAAGCATGTTGCCTTTCTTTTTCCTTTATTCTCGTCTTCCATGCTTCTGATCATCATTTCAGCTCACTACATTGGTTTACAATACAAGAATATGCAATTTAAGTTAGAATTTAATCTTACGAACTTACAGGACTGGATTGCAATTGTGAATGGATTCCAAGAACTACTACGTTAATTTTCCTTTTCCTTGATCTGTGGCACGGTCGTAGTCTACATTCACAAATCATTCCATTTCTCACATTAAATCACACAACCAATTCATTTAACACAATATAATTCCTTTTCATAAAATTACAATTTTACCCCTAATACTCCCCTTTTATTCAATCTAGCCCTTTCAACACAAAACATACAAAATAACCATTTCCTTTCTAAACCCTTAGCAATCAAAAGTTCCAAACCTTCACACAAGTCCCTAAATTTCATTTATTACACACCAAGTACACCCAATTTCATCATTTTAACAATTTAGCCCTTAAACCCTAATTTCATCAAAAATCACTTTACAAAAAGATCTAACCCAAGCATCAAACATTTAAATATATCAAAAGCTTTCAAGCACAAGTAATTTTAACAATAGAAAATTTCATAACATTTGATATATTCACAAATTAGTCCTTACACAAGCTAGATTAAGCTAATACAGACTCAAAAACACAGAAATTACTAAAAACGGGTGAAAAATCACTTATCAATATAAAGAAACTAGCTTGGCCGAACTTCAAGCTTTCATTCTAGGGTTTCTTTCCTTTTCTTTATGTTTTAGTGAAGAAGATGACCACTTTCATGCCATATTTCCTTATTATCAATTGATTTAACAAAGTACCAATTTAACCTTATTTAATTAACATGAAATTTAACAATTCTCATACCCATTACCGTCCACCCAAATTCCTAATGGTTTAATTACCATTTAAGGAATTTACCTTACCTTTTAACTAGCATCTCATACCTTTAGTTAATGGAACTCTATTATCACAACCTTTATAATTCAGTCCTTGTATCTCAATTAACTATCTAAATGATAAAATCTTTTAACCAAAATTTAATACGATGATATTGACTTCATAAATATTAAATAAATAATATTTACGACTTAATTCGTCCGAGTTGTGATCCTGAAATCACTATTTTCGACAGCACTAAAATTGGGCTATTACAGTAGGAGTTTCCCAAAACTCCTCAACCTTCACATTACATTGTCGATAAACCATTGATCATTGCAGATTAACTAAAAATGATAAATATATTTTGGTGGAGGAACCATTCGTCTGCGCAAATAAAAACTGCTAATACGTTATGGATAAAACACTGGTCAAGCAAATGTCTGTTAACTGAAATACTGGTGGATGAATTGTAACATCCCAAATTTTACCTTAAAAGAATGTGAAATTATTTCAAAGAAAATAATCCAGTGATTAAAATAAAAATAAGAAAGTAACGAAATTATATCAAGGTCTTAAGATTGAATCCCTTCCTTTGCAAAATAGCTTAATTTTGTAAAATTTCCTCCTCTTCCCTATTTTTGTGCCGCTCATACCTATTAAACGTAGGTATAAATGTAACGCCTCAAAATTTTAAACTTCTTTATGTGAGTCGTCAACTAAAATTGTCTCTGTTATTATGGTTAAGTGCTTTAACTGTTTATCTGAGTTCTGAGGTTCGAGTCGTAACTTTTGTAATATTGCATTTCTTTTTCTGAATCGTAGATTTTGAAACTTTTTTATAACTTAAATTCTTCGCACATTTGGTTCAACGATGAGCCTAGTGGTTCAATGGTTTTAACTACCTGCTTATTTGCCTTCTGGTCATGGGTTCAAGTCTTCTGTATGTGTGGGAGAATATTTATTTTTGCTCTTCCCTGTAGATAATCTTTTTGAATTTTAAATTGGTTTTTCCTACAGACGTGAAACCACCATTTCTACTTACTGTCCTTGCCTTTTTCCTGTTTTCCCTTTTGTTTTTCTTTTTTTTTTGCACAAGATCGTTAAATCGCTACTGTAGTATTTACTATTGTTGCACTGCGCTGTACATAATCTGATACGGGTTAAGGTACTTGAGTTGGAATAAATTTTGGTTATCATTCGTGTTGAGTAATGAGGGAAGTTCTCGATTTTTCGGAGGTTAATTTGGTATCTTAAATTTTTTGTTCTACTGTTACAAAAGGAGAGGTTCACGGTTTGCACAACATTTTTTGTTTGGACCAAGTCTGAGTGGGGATCCTTGTTCTCCTGTAAGCGTTTGTAAACTTGTTGTTTGGAATGACAAGAGTTTGACTTAGATTTAATAATTGTGACTGCATTCTCTTTGAATTGTGGTTGAAATTGCTTGTTGGAATGATTTAAGCTAGGGAATCGAAGTATGAGACGTCTTTGTCATCTATTTATAGGTAGGGTCGAAACTCGTAAAGTTCTTCTGCATTTTTCTACATTTTTCCCAGATTTTGGTTATTGTTTCGAGCCACACGGGCGTGTGTCCAAGCCGTGTGTTGTAAAAGACGGTACAGGTCTTACACGGGCTGGAACCATGACCATGTACCCGATCGTGTGTGCATACTATTTAGTGACACACGGGCTGGGCACACGAGCGTGCATCTAATCGTGTGTACATACTGTTTAGTGAGACACGGGTTGGGCACACGGGCATGTCTCAGACCGTGTGTGCATACTATTTTCCAAACTAATGTACAAGGATACACACGGGCTGGACCCATGACTGTGTACCTAACAATGTGTGCATACTATTTAGTGACACACGAGCTGGGTACACGGACGTGTGCTAGGCCGTGTGAATATATTATTTTGCAACTACAAGTATGGTGGTCACATGGCTGGACACACGGGCATGTGCCCGGCTGTGTGCCATACATGGGCTGGTACATGGCCGTGTACCAGGCCGTGTGTAGGGTAGATTCGGGTACATAAACCTATGTTAAGTGATCGTAATGAACTATAACACTTGCCTGATCTATGCTGGACTATGAGTGTTGCAATATGTGTAGCCAACATGGTACTGAGTATATAATTGGGTATCGAGGACTATTGATGAACGGTAGATGGTTACACACAGGTGTGACATTGAACTGAACTAGAATAACTGAACTGAACAATGGGTTGACCATTCAGGTGTACCATTACTGAATTGGTAGTGACACTGTAAACGCTGCATTACTAATACTGAATTGGTAGCGAGACTATAAACCCTACAATGTTGTTATTGTGCTAGCCGTGACACTGTAAACACCTCTAGCTCGCTGATAAACTATCATTCATCTGTTTTCTGGTTATATTATTTGAGTCTGGCTGAAGAATTGAATACTAGTATTATGAGCTATGTTGACAGGATTCACTAAATATCTTTTAATCTCATATTGTCTTGTTTAATGTTGTTTTAGGGTCATCTCATGTTGGAAGGGCAGCGACGCGAGCACTCAGTCACTTTGTTAGTATGGCGTAGGATAATAATTAAAGTAGATGCTTTGTTATGTTGGGAACGAATGTTTAATTAGGATGTTGACATTTCAAAGGTTACTACTCGTAGTATTGGAACTTAGCTATACTTTATGTTTGGAGCTGAACTTAAATGCTTTCGAGCTTATTATCATATGGAAAAGACTTGAGTATTTATCTTTACGCATGTGAAAATGTTTTACTTTATGATGTATTGTTCTGAGTTGGTCGTTTCATCTAAGCTAGGTTTAGGGTGTTACAACAAATATCAGTTTTATTTATTTTTTAGCTTTTACTCATTAATTTTCAACCCTAGCTGGCCTTTCCTCTTCCTCTCTTCTTGTCCTCTTCAATTTTGTTCTTCTTCCCTAGTGTGTCGTCGCCCAAAAACCCTTGCTCCATTGCCCATATTTTCTTCTTCAACGGTGCATTTTTGCACCATTCTCCTCCTATCCTTGCTTCTGTTTTATCATAATTTATCCAACCTTAGATCTGATATTTTAAACACTCAAAAGACCTCCATTGTCGCTCCAACACTCAAAAGACCCACTTTTTCATAAATAGAATTTTAAAGGTTTTCAATTATTTAGATGGTGAATTTCCAACCCCTAAACCCATTTTTATTAAGCCTTAAAACAACCTCAAATTGCCACCCATGGTGGAGGGTGCATCATTCCTAGATCCCTCAAAAAGGGGCTATTGTCTTTATTATTTTTGCCTCTTATATCCAACAAGATTTGGATCTCTTAAAACCCTTCCTAATCAATCTTTAATCATATGTGACTTAGGAAAATTTGGTCTTGATCGTTCGACAACTCAAATTTGATAAGTTGAGAAGCGTAAGTGCGATTGGTTATGGGTTAATGCAAGGTTTCAACTTGTTTACTAGGGAATATGTTAGTTGATGAAATCAAGGTTTTAAATGGTTAATTGACTACTGATTATTTAATATTTTGTAGTCTTAGGCACTGAATTAAACGCCCTGAATCAACAGTAAAACCGTTAGTCGTCTGCGTGCACATTTTGCACCAAAACAACCTAAGTAGCCAAGACGATTTGGAATTGGAATTTTTTATGGTAATGTTGATTTGATTGAATGCTTAAGAGGTGTTATAGCAACGTAATTTGGAGTGTTTAATGTACTTATTTTTGGTCAAATTTTGAATAGAATGCTACTAAGCTTGTGATTTCTTGTTTAAATTCTGCCAGGACGTAATTGGAATGTCGAAGTTCAAACAAACAAGGAAATTAGGCTAAATTGGAAGGAAAAGCAATAAAATGGGCCAAATTGAAATGTTACAGAACTAGTGGCTGATTAAAAATCAGATTTTGAATTTACCAAACTCTATAAATAGAAAAAGAAATCAGATTTTAGTTATTTGTTAGGCATAATATTAAGAGGAATTACATTAAATTTTCCTTGTAATGGTAGCCTGAAAAACCACACATGGAAATTAAATGGAAAACAATTTTTATCTTTTCTCTTTCACGCCTTAGTAGTTATTCAAGTTTATTGCCATTTTTTTTCATTTTTTTAATTTTTGGTTCAATTGCTCTTCAAGTCCTTTATCCTTTTCATCTATCACCATTACATTAAAATCCACTTTTAAATTTCAATCGAGTATGACCAATTTCATGCTCAACTAAACCCCATTAAGCCTTAAGTCAGTTGTCGTTCCGAATGAAAAACATGAGATAAGGACCTGTGCTAAAAACTTACAACATAATATTCATTATCTCTCCGGATTATGGGATAGTCACATTCGACCCTTAAATTTAATCCAATTTCAGCTCAAATTCTACGTTTTCAGGGAGTTGTTTTGGCGTACAATTGGGAAAGTGAGTTGCTCATATTCCAAATTCAAGTCCCCGCGAACAAATTGGCATGTTCAATTGTAAAAAGCTAGTTAGATTCCATCAAGTTAGGCACTTCTAGATAGCAAGACTATCGAAATCTTAATTACAGACGCCTGTTACGTGGTTAGATAATCGGTAACAGTTCATACCGAAACCAACTACCCAAGGAAGATTTTGCGGTTGAGGTGTCCTTATCACTATAACCAACTTATTGTTTGGGAAGGAAAAATTCAATTTCAAGGATCGATTTGAGTTCAGAGTATAATGAGGGTAAGGCTAAGCTTTCACCTATTTGATTACCAATTTAATTTAAATTACTTAATTTTATCTTTTTTACTATCATTCTGTTATTATTACATTTTATTTTATAATTTTTTCTTTGTCAACTAAAATTCCCCTTTATTTATTTTTCAGCTCTGCACATACAGGTCATGGGCACGACAACTACTTATACTTAGGAATATGGTCACGTAAATAGGAAAATTAGGAATCCCAATCCTTGTGGGATCAACCCTACTACTCTATACTATTGTTTAATTCAGTTAGAGTGTACGAAATTATATTTTGTGGTTTCAATGCCCATCAGGGTGTTCTAAGGGTATTTTGAAAGCACCCTAACTCGATAAAATTTTTATTTTAATTTAGGTTCAATTAAGGTCTTAAGGAGAAATCATGGGTTTGCAAATAGTGCTGCAGTAGTGCGAAAGTAAGGTGTGGGTCCTAACCTATAAACTTTAATGCTTTATTAAAATGATGATTAAGCTTACTGGTCTGGCTTAGTTAAATGGCTAAGTAAGCGATTTTAAGGTGGCCGAATCAGGTATGTTATGAGCCCTAGTTAAATGTCATGTTTGCAAGGTTGCATGAATGATTGAATGTTTGAATGTCAGATATTGGTATGATTAAAAATGAATTGTTTTGTGATATAATATATGCTGCTTGTACGTGTAGCAAGTACTAGAATGAAAATGAAATGTATGTTTGGGAGATATGTTATTACATGTATTGAATGAAAGGCTGTTACACATGCACTGTAAAATTGCTTATGAATGATAATGAAATTAAGGCATGTTGGAATGTCACCTTATTGATGGTGAAATTTAATTATTGATAAGTAATATTACCGAATGAAACTGAAAATTATTATGATAGCATGTAAAACATGATGTTGAAATGAGAAAGTAATGGAATCATGATTTTGATTGAAACTTGTATGGCATCTTGTATGTGTATGAGGGTGGGTTTTTGTGGATGACGGAGGAGTTCCGTGGAGTAATGGCGGCATATTAAGTAAGCATATATATATATATATGTTGTAAGTGCGCTACACCAGTAGTGAGGAGAATGACGATTATATCACATTTTATTTTAAATGGCAGTACAATTGCATTATGTATAGTGGTGGTTTAACCACTTCAAGCTTTGCTAACAATGATTGAAGTTTGGAAGACAGGTTTTGGGGAACTCATGGTGTGTAGCAGTTGGTTGGTATAGGAAATCATTATGCATTATGATATGTCCATGACACTTATGAAATATAATGTTTATGCTATGATGTGTTACAATAATGTTTTGGGTGATTGATATTAATATGGATATTTGAATGTTCCTATTGACTTAACTCACACGAGCTAGTTAGTTCTATAACAGCCCGATTTTCAGTGGTGTCGAAAACAGTGATTTTATGGATCACAACTTTGACGGGTCGAGTCATAAATTTATTTATTTATAATATTTATGATGTCATTAGCATCACATTAAAATTCGGATAGGAAATTTTAATGTCTAGATAGTGAATTGAGTAGAAAGGACTAAATCGTAAAAGGTATAAAAGTTGAGTTGATAAATTAGAGGGATTAAATGAACAAATAGACCTAAAATATTTTAGTGGGTGCTTTATGATGTAAAATATTAGGAATAAGTGGGATCAATTAAAGTTAAACAAATGATTAATTAAGCTAATTATGAAAGTCTAAATATTTACAAAATTGCTATGGATATATATATATATATATATGAAATTAAAAGAAGAAAATAAAATTTTCTCATCTTCTTCTTCCTTGCACGGCCAAAACAAGATAAAACTAGGGTTTTCCATTGATGAACTTTGAGCTTGGATTTGAGTGAGTAAACCTTGATCGCTTTTAGTAATTTTTATGTTTTTGAGTCTGTATAAGCTTAATCTAGCTAAACCAAGGACTAATTTGTGAATCTGTCAAATGTTACTAAACTTACCATTGTTGAATATGCTTGTTTTTGAAAGTTTTTTTATGGATTTGTATGCTTGATGATTGGGTTTGATATTTATGAAATTAGGGTTTAAGGATAAAAATGTTAAAATGATGAAATTGGGTGTACTTGGTGTGAAATAAACAAAATTAAGAGACTTGTGTGAAGGCTTGGAACATTCGGTTGTTAAGAGTTTAGAAAGGGAATGGTTATTTTGCATGTTTTATGCTTAAGGACTAAATTGAATAAAAGTAAAATGTTAGGGGTAAAATCATAATTTTTCCAAAAAGGACCAAATTGAGTTAAATGATCTGATTGAGTGATTTAATGTGAGAAATTGGAAGATTTGTGGATGAAGACTACGATCGCGCCAAAGATCGTGAAAAAGGGAAATTAGCAGAATAGTCACTAGAGCCTATCCACAAATGCAATCCAGTCCGGTAAGTTTGTAATGTTGAATTCTTACTTGAAACTGCTTATAACTGCCTTTTTATGGATGTTTTATGATGGAACAACAAATTGATGATGTGTAACATAGAAACGACAGAAGAAAGATTACTCGGCCTTGTATCAAAGTTAAATGGTCTGATAATTGAGATTCTGCATTTGTTACGGATTCTCTACGGCATCGTGAGTCACTGTAAAGTGAACAGAATCCAAGAATGGATTACAAACCCTACGATAGCTGAGACTTATGCCTGATTGCATACTCTCGTTAGCTTAATGTGAGCAGCATCATAGGGAATAGATATACCATATCGATGGCTAAGAATAACATCATATATTGGTAACAGGCATGACCTCTAGGTTAACAGGGAGAAAAATGAGCATAATGACTTTGGGTTAATAGGGAGTAAAATGATCATCATGACCTTTGGGGTCAATAGAGAGTAAAACGAATAATAATCACTAAAGTACAATTCTATTGTAGCTCAATCGATTTACAATTTTGATCAACACATGTTATTCGGTAAATTGATAAACCTTGCGAACTTGTTAAGCTATGAAGCTTACCAGTGAAATTGTTGTTGTTTTGTAGATTCCATTTTGTGACTTGAAGATTAGACCATCTTGAAGACATCACACTATCTCGGAAGCTCGTCGATTGTATTTACATTACTCGGTTATATGGCATGTACTAGGATGAAATGACTTATTCTACTTGTATGGATGAATGAAACTTTTGCTGTGAATTATTAGTTAAATGTTGCACAAGTTTGTATGTTAGTTCATTGTGATATACACATACTCTGTGAGATGTATGAAATGTTGAATCTATGTACAATGTATTTCCATGTTAAGTCTTTAAGTTATGAAAGATGAATGGTTGTTAACTTGAGTTCAGGCATGATTCCTTGAATTCTATACACTTGTTTTGGTAGAACTCATGCTTGTATCGGTAGAAGTACAAGGTAAGAGAGAGGCTGTTCTTTAACTTGAGTTGTTTTGGTAGTTGTATAACAAGTATCAATAGTTCTTTACATTGTGGTATTGGTAGTTTAAATGCTTGTATCGGTAGTAGTACAGGGTAAGAGAGAGGTTGTTCTCTAACTTGAGTTATTTCGGTAGTTGTATAACAGGTATCAGTAGTTCTGTACATTGAGGTATCTGTAGCTTAAATACTTGTATCGGTAGAAGTTGCAGGGTAGGACTTCTCAGCTCTCCAAAGTTTTTAGTATTGATAGTAGTATGACTTGTATCGGTAGTTGCCTCACTTGTATCGATAGAACAGTCAAGGGTATCGGTAGAAGTTTACATTATTTTATGAATTGTTTACTGACTTGACAACTACCGATACTTGTCCAACAGGTATCAATAGAAGTCTCCAAAAATTTGGAAATGACCTTTTCGCCCTTATTGAATTGTGATTATAATTAAATGATAATAAATGATGTGTCGAGTGTATTTCTTTTGTAATGTAAGATCAAATGACATAAATTTAAAGATGAATAGTGATTGATTAATAAAGTGACCCTAGCCGGTGACGGTTTCCTGATTTTAGGTGTTACATTTAGTGGTATCAAAGCTTTCGATTTAGCCATTTCTTGGACTGAAATGACTGTGTTTTATGTTTTAGAAGTACCTGCCATATGAGCCTATGATAGTGTGATATAGATGGATCCGATCTAATCATAGTTTTTGCAGATAATTACAGAATGTCTGACTCAGAAAGAGAGGAAACTAATGAGGTAAACAGCAATGTCCTGACTAATGATTTCGGGCTAGTCACAGTGCATTGATATTACCGATTACGGAAACCAAATCAAAGAACATGTTTTTTCGGACTAATGGGGCAGTGGTTCTCGGAGTTTATAAGGAACAACCCAATGACACCACCTCCTCCACCCCTTGTTACATAGCCTACCGCCCGATCGGTAGCACCTTCAGCTATGCCTCCACCTCCTCTAGTGGTGGAACAGTGGCGTCATATTCTAATAGATAGAGTTAGGAAGTATGGAGCTGAAGAATTCCAGGGAAGCATAGAAGATGATCCTTCCAGAGCTAAATACTAGTTGGAAAACACAATGAGAGTCTTAAACGAGATGGCTTGCCCTTCCGAGGATTATGTCAGGTGTGTTGCTTCGTTATTGAAGGACGAGGCTTACAATTGGTGGATGATGATCGTAACGATAATGCTTGAAAATGATGTTACCTGGGAGTTCTTTCAAGCAAAGTTCAAAAAGAAATATGTTAGTAAGCGGTACCTGGACAAAAAGAAGAAGAAATTTTTGGAATTGAGGCAGGGAAACAAAACAGTGGCCGAGTATGAATGAAAATTTGTACAACTGAGTAAGGATGCCAGGAAACTGTATCGAAAGATGAGGCAATGTGTGTTTGTTTTAAAGATGAGTTGAATGATGAGATCAAGATGATGGTAGGCGAAATCGAGCTACGACCGTTTATGATTCTTGTAGATAGAGCCCAGAAGATGGAGGAAATCTACAATAATAAGAGATAGAGAGAGAAGAGGTTTTAGGAATCTGGAAAGAAGAATATCACCAGAACTTTTTCTATACCACCGCCAAAGAAAATTCAAGGAAGATGAAACTCGCAGGGCAATCTCTTCTGGATTTTTGAGCAGGAGTAGATTAGGACCAGTAGAATCTAAATTTCAGAATCATCCTGCTGCCAGTGTAGCCAGTGTTCAGAATGCACCCAGCCTATAGTGTGATCATTACGAAAGATACCATGTAGAGGAGTGTCGAAAGTTGAAAGGAACCTGTTATTGGTGTGGAGGTACAGACCATTTCATGCGACATTGCCCAATGACCTCGAGAGCGAAAGAGGAACAGAGTGTGAAGTCTCCTATTACTCCATCGAAAGGTAGATGCCCGAGATAAAGTAGCAGTACAAGTGGGAACCGAGGCGATAACAAGGGTAATATAACCCGATCTGAGGCCCGCGCACCTGCACGGACATATGCCATCAGGGCTAGAGAAGAGGCTACCACTCTCGACGTTGTGACCGTTATACTTTATCTTTTTAATGATATTGTGTGTGCTTTGATTGATCCAGGGTTGACTCATTCATATATTTGCACTGCATTAGCAATTGATAAGAAACTATCAATAGAGTCGACTGATTTTGATATACAAGTCACGAACCCGTTGGGTCATACTGTTATTGTTAATTTGGTATGTCGCAAATGTCCACTAAAAGTTCAAGGCTATGAATTTCCCATTAACATAATGTTGTTACCTTTTATCGAGTTCGATGTGATCTTGGGTATGGATTGGTTATTCGAGCACGATGCAGTAGTGAACTACAAACGAAGAAAGATTGATTTGAAAAGTCTGACAGGTGAAGTGATTACGGTTGAGTCTGGCAGATTGAGTAGTGAAACCAGAATGATCTCAGCTATCTTGACACAGAAAACGATCAGTAAAGGTTGCAAAGCATTTCTAGCATATATACTTGACTCACAAGTTTCAAGGATAGAATTGAATCAGGTACCGGTGATCAACGAATTTATAGATATGTTTCCAAAAGAATTGTTGGGTTTGCCACCGATCAGAGAGGTAGAGTTTGATATTGATCTGTTACCAAGCACTACACTGATCTCGATTCCATCATACAGAATGGCACCGATCGAGTTGAAAGAATTAAAAGCTCAATTGCAGGAGTTGTCAGATAGTGGCTTTTTACGACAGAATGGCGTCGATCGAGTTGAAAGATGGTTCGATGAGAATGTGCATAGATTATAGACAGTTGAACAAGGTGACAATCAAGAATAAGTACTCGTTACCTCATATTTATGGGTTATTTGATCAATTGAAAGGTGTAATTATATTTTCCAAGATATATCTTAGGTTAGGTTATTATCAAATGCGAGTGAAAGATGGAAATGTGATGAAAACGACATTTAGAACCCGATACGGGCATTATGAGTTTTTGGTAATGCCGTTTGGGTCGACTAATGCTTTAACAGCATTTATGGATCTAATGAACCGAGTGTTCTAGGCTTAGTTAGATAGATTTGTGATCGTATTTATCGATGACATACTGATTTATTACAGGGCAAAGTTAGAGCATACTCAGCATTTGAGAGAAGTATTATAGATTTTGCGAAAAAAATAGTTGTATGCAAAATTCAACAAATGCAAATTCTAGCTTCGAGAAGTTCGATTTTTAGGTCATGTGGTATCTGTAGAGGGAATACGAGTTGATTTGAGCAAAATTGTAGCTATCTTCAATTGGAAAGTTTCGAAGAATGTTACTGAGGTACGTAGCTTTTTGGGATTGGCAGGTTATTATCGTCGGTTTGTGAAAATTTTCTCTATTATAGATTTGCCTTTGACGAAGTTGCTATAGAAGAACACTCAGTTTGTTTGGTTGGAGTAGTGTTAACAAAGTTTTGATCTGCTTAAGAGATTGTTAACAGAAGCTCCGGTACTGACAGCCAAAATCGGGAAAGGGATTTATTGTTTACAGTGATGCGTCATTAAATGGTTTGGGTTGTGTTCTGATGCAGGAGGGGAAAGTGATAGCTTACGCCTCCCGACAGTTAAAGCCTCATGAAAAGAATTATCAAACTCATGATCTAGAATTAGCTACCATAGTCTTTGCATTAAAAATTTGGCGTCATTATCTATATGGTGAGAGATGCCACATATTCACTAATCATAAGAGTTTGAAGTATCTGATGACACAGAGGGAGTTGAATTGTGACAGCGCTGATGGTTAGAGCTATTGAAAGATTATGACCTTGTGATTGACTATCATCCAGGGAAAGTAAATGTTGTTGCTGATGCCCTAAGTCAGAAATCATTATTCGTCTTGAGAGCAATGGATGCTCAATTATCATTGGAAGGTGATGGTTCTGTCACTGCTGAGCTGAGGATGAAACCGTTATTCCTACAGCGGATTCGAGAATTACAAAAAACGATCCAAAACTAGTAGCTAAGAAAGAACAAATGCAGAGTGAAGTCGCTACTGAGTTTACGGTTGATACGGATGGTATGTTATACATCATAGGTAGAGTGTGCATTCTTAATGATTTAGACTTGAGGCGAGATATCCTAATAGAAGCTCATAGTAGTACTTACTCCATACATCTCGGGAGTGTGAAAATGTATAACAACCTGAAGAAGATGTATTGGTGGCAAGGTATGAAACAAGAAATCTCTAAGTTCGTGACTAGATGTCTTGTGTGTCAGCGAGTGAAAGCTGAGCATCAGGTACCATCTGGATTGTTACAATCTATAACCGTTCCTAAGTGGAAATGGGAGCGAGTCACTATGGATTTTGTTATGGGATTACCAGTGACACCGAGGAGAAAGTATTCGATTTGGGTTATAGTTAATAGATTAACTAAATCAGCTCACTTCATTCCTATTCGAGTGGATTATCCATTAGAAAAGCTGGCTGAGTTTTATGTATCTGAGATCGTGCGACTGGATGGGGTACTGGTATTTATCATCTCTGATAGGGATCCACGTTTTACCTCGAGATTTTGGAGTAAGCTACATGAAGCTTTAGGAACCAGGTTGAATTTCAACACAACATATCATTCACAGACAGATGGTCAATTTGAGTGAGTGATATAGATCTTGGAAGACATGTTACGCAGTTGTATTCTCGAGTTTGAGGGTAGTTGGGAGAGATACTTGTCATTAGTAGAGTTTGCTTATAATAACAGCTATCAGGCTAGCATCAAAATGACACCGTTTAAGGCACTATATGGTAGAAAATGCTAAACACCTCTGTATTGGTTAGAGTTGAGCAAGCCTAAGCTGGTTGGGATCGACTTGGTTCATGAGATTTAAGACAAAGTATGAGTAATCTTCGACTGCTTAAAAGTCGCGTCTGATCAACAAAAGTCCTACGCAGATCTAAAGAGAAAGGATATAGAATTTGCTATTGGAGATCAAGTCTTCTTGAGAGTTTCACCTTGGACGAAGGTGTTACGGTTTGGTAAAAAGGACAAGTTGAGTCAGTGGTTTATTGGACCGTATGAGATCCTTGAGAGAGTTGGTCCTGTAGCTTATAAACTAGCTTTATCGTAGGAACTTGAGAGGATTCACAACGTGTTTCATGTTTAGATGTTGAGACGGTACAGATCAGATCCTTCTCACATGATTACTCCCTGTGAGGTTAAGATACAATAGGATTTGTCGTATCTTGAAGAATCGGTTAGAATCCTTGCTCGTGAGGTAAAAGAATTATGAAATAAAAAGGTACCACTAGTAAAAGTTCTGTGAAATCGTCATGGTTTGGATGAACCAACTTGGGAGATAGAGGCTTTTATGAGATCACAATACCCCAAGTTGTTAACTGGTAAGAAATTTCAGGATGAAAATTCTCTTAGAGGAGGAGAGTTGTAACAACTCGATTTTTAGTAGTGTAAAAAAAATGATTTCGGGATCACAACTCTGACGGGTCTAGTTGTAAATTTATTTATTTATAATATTTATTATGTCATTAGCATCACATTAAAATTCGGATTGGAAATTTTAATATCTAGATAGTGAATTGAGTAGGAAGGACTAAATCATAAAAGGTACAAAAGTTGAGTTCATAAATTAGAGGGATCATATGAACAAATAGACCAAAAGTATTTTAGTGGGTGCTTTATGATGTAAAATATTAGGAATAAGTGGGACTAATTAAAGTTAAACAAATGATTAATTAAGCTAATTATAAAAGTCTAAATATTTACAAAATTGTCATGGATATATATATATATATGAAATTAAAAGAAGAAAATAACGTTTTCTTATCTTCTTCTTCCTTGCTCGACTAAAACAAGAGAAAACTAGGGTTTTCCATTGATGAACTTTAAGCTTGGATTTGGGTTAATAAACCTTGATTGTTTTTAGTAATTTTTATGTTTTTGAGTCTGTACCAGCTTAATCTAGCTAAACCAAGGACTAATTTGTGAATATGTCAAATGTTATGAAACTTAACATTGTTGAATATGCTTGTTTTTGATGGATCTGTTTGCTTGATGATTGGGTTTGATATTCTTGTAAAGTGATTTTTGATGTAATTAGGGTTTAAGGACTAAAATATTAAAATGATAAAATTGGGTGTTCTTGGTGTGAAATAAAAAAATGAAGGTACTTGTATGAAGGCTTGGAACATTCGACTATTAAGAGTTTAGAAAGGGAATGGTTATTCTTCATGTTTTATGCTTAAGGACTAAATTTAATAAAAGTAAAAGGTTAGGGATAAAATCATATTTTTCCAAAAAATGATCAAATTGTGTTAAATGATCTGATTGAGTGATTTAATGTGAGAAATTGGATGATTTGTGGATGTAGACTACGATCGCACCACAGATCACGAAAAAAGGGGAATTAGCAAAATAGTCCCTAGAGCCTATCCACAATTGTAATTCAGTCTGGTAAGTTCGTAATGTTAAATTCTTACTTGTAACTGCTTATAACTGCCTTTTATGGATGGTTGATGTTGGAACAACAAATTGATGATGTGTAAGATAAAAAAATAAAAGAAAGATTACACGGCCTTGTGCCAAATTTAAATGGTCCGATGATCGAGATTCTGCATTTGTTGAGAATTCTCTACAGCATCGTGAGTCACTGTAAAATGAATAGAATCCAAGAATGGATTATAGGCCCTACGATGGCTGAGATTTATGTCTGATTGCATACTCTTGTTAGCTTAATGTGAGCAGCATCGTAGGGAATAGATATACCATATCGATGACTAAGAATAGCATCGTATACTGGTAATAGGCATGACCTTTGGGTCAATAAGGAGAAAAATGAGCATAATGACCTTTGGGTCAACAGGGAGAAAATGAGCATAATGACTATTGGGTCAACAGGGAGTAAAACGAGCATCATGACCTTTGGGGTTAACAGGGAGCAAAATGAATAACGATCACTGAAGTACAATTCTGTTATGGCTCGACTGATTTACAGTTTTGTTCAACACATGTTATTCGGTAAATTTATAAACCTTGCGAACTTGTTAAGTTATGAAGCTTACCAGTGAAATTGTTGTTGTTTTGTAGATTCCATTTTGTGACTTGAAGATTGGACCATCTTGAAGACATCACACTATCCCAGAAGCTCGTTGGTAGTATTTACATCACTCGATTATATGGCATGAACTAGGATGAAATGACTTATTCTACTTGTATAGATGAATGTATCTTTTGCTGCGAATTATTAGTTAAATGTTGCACAAGTTTGTATGTTAGTTCATTGTGATATACACACACCATGTGAGATGTATGAAATGTTGAATCTATGTACAATGTATTTCCATGTTAAGTCTTTAAGTTACGAAAGATGAATAGTTGATAACTTAAGTTTAGGCATGATTCCTTGAATTCTAGACACTTATTTCGGTAGAACTCATGCATGTATCGGTAGAAGTACAGGGTAGGAGAGAGGTTGTTCTCTGACTTGAGTTGTTTGCTAGTTGTATAACAGGTATCGGTAGTTCTGTACATTGAGGTATCGGTAGCTTAAATACTTGTATCGGTAGAAGTTGCAAGGTAGGACTTCTTAGCTCTCTGGAGTTTTTAGTATCGATAGTAGTATTACTTGTATCGGTAGAAGTCTGCATTGTTTCATGAATTTTTTACTAACTTGACAACTACTGATACTTGTTGGACAAGTATCGGTAGAAGTCTCCAAAAATTTTGGAAATGACCTTTTTACCCTTGTTGAATTGTGATTACAATTAAATGATAGTAAATGACGTGTTGAGTGTATTTCTTTTGTAATGTAAGATCAAATGACATAAATTTAAAGATGAATAGTGATTGATGAATAAAGTGACATCGGGATCTTAGTCGACGACGGTTTTCGAGTTTTGGGTGTTACAAGCTCACCCCATAGTTTCAATCTCCTTGGGTAATGCTCGTGACTAGGATCGGACATGGCATGCAGACATCGACGGGCTTCGGACTTAATAATTATTTTTCTTGAGTTTTAACTAAATTTATTATGTTTTGGACTGTAAAGTTATTTCGATAGTGGTTTAGGTTTTATTATGTTTTAGTGTTTTCATGCATGCATACTTGACATACTTTAAATTGGTTTATAAGCACATTTGTAAATTGGACAGAGCATGTTACTTGGCTGAATGATTAAACGGTTATAATTGAGTTTTTTTGTAGTAAACAAAGATTACAAAGTTTCGAGTAGATTAAAGATAAGCAATGTGATTTCTAAACCACGTTGATGCTAATAACATGACTTAAGAATGGTTGAATTAATTAATCAGTTGTTTTCCCAAATTAACGAAGGTAAACCGCGATTTTTCTTAAAAGATAGAGCACTTAATGTTTTCAATGAACAATAAGGTAGCTTTGTTGCATAGGTAACCAATGTGATCTTCATAATTCGACCATAACATCTAGGTTAAGTGTGGGAGGTAACATGAATCCTCCATTTGTGCAGATGAAAGTTGTTAATACGTTGTGGATAAACCACTTGTTGAGTAGTTGAATTGCTGACTACTTCCTTTGTTCAAACGTCTCACCCCATGCTATGCAATATGCCAAGCTCATGATAGATCAATACTATAACATTTAATTATGCTTTTAATAGAACAATATGATAGCAAATATATGCTTATAACACATCAACTCAATGGCAAAAGTCATGTTTATTAAGTGTTCGGTTTAAAGGCAACATAACGAATGCTTTATAACAGATTAAAATGAGAACGAATAACATTGTTATAACAAATCAAATATGGAAACAATAATTATGCTCTCAACTAATCGATATAATAGCCCAAAATATATTTTTTCGAGGATCAAATTTGGCGGTATTATAAATCATGTTTTTACAAACAATCACAAATAAAAATACATTAAATATATTTACTTGAATAAATTAAACATTAAAAATAGTTTGAGAACCAATCAGGGACTAATATGAACAAATCATAAAATTCAAGGTAAAACTATAAAATTTGTAAAGTAGGGGAAAAACTGTAAAATCTAAAAAATAGGGGGAAATTGTAAAATTTGAACAATAGGGAAAAAATAATAAAATCTAATAAAAGGGAAAAACTAGAAAATATGGAAAATAGGGGAAAATTGTAAAATCTAAAAAATAGGGGCAAATTTGTAAAATCTAAAAATAAGGGAGACACGACGGTGTGATCGGATCTTGTGGGAAGCTCTGGACTATGTGGAGGGTACACGACCATGTGGCTTGGCCGAGTAATAGACTAAGGCCACGTGAAAATCAAAAAACCTTGGGTTTTTGGGGAACATAATCGTGTGATGGTCTGTGTGGTCCACGAGTGGCCCTAGGCACAGTTTTCCTTGATTCGATTGTAAAAGAACACATGCATGTTACCAGAATCTCGAGTGATGTCCCTCAATGTGAAAATAAAAAAACCTTGGGTTTTTGGGGAACATAATCGTGTGATGGTCTGTGTGGTCCACGAGTGGCCCTAGACACAGTTTTCCCTTATTCGATTGTAAAAGAACACATGCATGTTACCAGAGTCTCGAGCGATATCCCTCATGTTCAAATTTGATTAGAGGCACCTAAATCGAGTCCTTCAAACAACATTTATACACAAGTTAACAATTGATTTTGAGATTCGTCAAGATAAATCAAGATTATTGAAAGATTTGTCAAGAATCATGATAGATTGACTAGTTGATTTGAAAGATTAATATTGGATAGAAATTCTATGAAATTTGTGGTCTAAATTTTATGTATAGATGTACTCACCGAACTTGATGGAATTACGGAGGCTATCAATGATGAATTTAACAATCGATAAAGAATCGACTTATCGGAGAATGATTTGATATCAAAAGCAAAAAAAAAAAATTAATTTCAGTATTGGAATGTCAAATTTGATGAAAAGAAAAGGGGGAGAAAAGAAAAAAAGAATATAAAGGGAAAAGAGGGAGAATTCAAATTGAATTAGAAAAGAAATAAAAATCCTAGGATAATTAGGATAAGAAAGACTAAATAGATAGGTTTTCAAATTTTTAAAGGGCTGTAGGATAAAATACTCGATTTTGGCCAAAATTTTAAAGGGAAATGAGAGATTGGCGAGACTAGAGCTTAGTAATTCAAGGGGAGAGAGTGATGAATAACCATTTGGACTACTACCAACACTTGGTAGTTTTTGCCCCATTTAAATATTTATTTTAGGGTTGTTTTTCATTCTAGATTGCTGAAAAAGAAATGAAATGAAAGAGATGAGGTTTGAACCTAGGATCTCCTAAGACTGTCCTAACTACTTAGCCATCAAGCCTAAGCCTTAGTTTGTAAAACCATCATAAAACTTGCTGAAGATGAAGGGACAGTGAAACAATACTTGGGTTTCGGATAGGCCGAAGGATCTGACCTACGCGGATTAATTATTTTGTCAAGAGAATGGTAATCATACTTGGGATTTAATTTGAACAAGCCATTTTCATAGGTGAGCAAATGATTTGGAGTTAACTCTGGTTCCTTTATTCGTGAAGAAGAAAAAGCTATCAAAAGAGAATATGAAGTCAAATAAAAGTAAATATATATAAATTAAAAAGTACTTAAGATTTTAGTTTTTCAATTTTTATTTAATTAAAAAGTACTTAAGATTTTAACTTTGGTCCATGTTTGGGGTTGTGGTTGCCCCTCCAAACAATGTACTCTCCAATGTTTGAATCTTCGTATCTCCTTGAGAACAGTCGGACATTTGAGTTTTGAATGTTGGGATTGAGTCCGACCCATATTTTAAATTAGCCTAATATTTTTGTTCAAACCCTCCCAAATTTTGAGTGGACCTTTGGATCTGTACAAGTAACCTGACCTATGAACAGATGTACCTTTAATTTTCTAGATTTGCAAAGTATTTTCAGATTTGTATTACCATATTAAACAGATGGGATACCTTATTCGGCTAATAGCCTCAATTATATATGATTATTTCCAATAAGCAAATGAAAGCAGCCCCTTTCACTTCAAAATCATTTTTAAGCCCTTTCGAAATTTGCTGACCATCAGAAGCAAACATGAATCCTTCGCCAATCAACTTGTTGCTGTCTCTAATGCTTCTTTTTGTTGCGAGTGAAGCGGGTATCTTGATACATAAAGTGGAGGAATTAATTTATAATGATTTGCAAAGTGGGACCTTTCTCACCCTTCATTGCAAGTCTAAGCAGGATGATCTCGGTGTCCACCTTCTGGCTTACCGCGACTACTTCAGGTTCCAGTTTCGCCCAAACTTGCTTGGGACTACCTTGTTTTACTGCAGCATGCAATGGGATGGAACAATGCATTGGTTCGACATTTATTTACTAGACAGGGATACTTGTAATTATTGTGTGTGGAATGTTACGCCCAATGGTCCATGTTTGATTCAGTCCGACGAATCCAAGAATACTACTACTTGTTACCCTTGGAAATAGTGTTGCTTAATCACTCTCTCTATTCACAATAAATACTTCATTTCTTTTAAACGAATAAGCCGCAACATATCTTATTTGTGTTGTATTTATGCGCTGAAATTATTGCTTTTAAATAAACGAATGAGTGATGATTTATGAACGCAATTTAAATCTATGAGAAAGATATTAACTCTTTATGGTGGGATGTAATTGTCTTTTGCTTAAGGTTAAAAAGCTAAATAAACTCTTTGAAAATAAATTAAAGATCAATTGAGCATCTCATTAAAAAGTAAAAAATAATTTAGTTTTTTGGATTACTTTTTCATTGAATCCTTAAACAGGGTGACATAGAAAGGTGGGTTAATTGATTTATTATTATTTTATGAGAGCTTAATTAATTGTTTATGTAAAAATGTTAAAATTCTAAAAAACAATCTAATTTTTTGTACATAGATTATAAAATTCATAAAAAAAAAAAAATATAAATAATTTTAAAAATTTTAAAAATTTTAAAATGTTATAAAAGTTTTTAGAAAAATGTTGTAAAATATTATAAATTTTTTTTAAAAAAATACTTAAAAATCATTAAATATTATAAATTAATACACAAATAGCTTTCAGAAAATTATTAATACTTAATTGAAGTTTTAAAATAAATATTTATTTAAAAACATAGAAAAATCTTGTTATTTTTTTTGGTTTGGAGTCATTGGATTTGGAAATAAAGAAATGGAGGGATTGAAGTGAGATGATTAAATTTGTGTGAGGTGTCAACCGAGAGATTTAGATGACGATGACTTAAGTGTTCAATAGTTTAAGGTGAGTGGCGATTTAATTTACTTTCAACAATTAAAAAATATCAAAAATAAGTTTATATTAGTATTTTATAACTAAATTTAAATAAAAATATTTTATTATTTTTAAAATATTGAAATGCAATCATATTGGCAAGTTAGGTCTAGTAGGGCTTGAGCTTAGAATTGGGTCTAGGTGATTGTTGTGTGGTTTGGGGTTGCGGAACTCATGTGTTAAATTGCTTTAAATTGCTTGAATGACATGATATATCTTTTGTTTGAATTGCATGTAGGGTAGGAACGGGAACACATTGCCTTTAACCTTAAAGTTTTCCTGTAGGAACGTGACTTGGATCATTTCCCTGCCACTCTGATACAAAATGAATGCGGAAGAGGATCGTAAAGTTTTCAAGTCGCAAATCTACCCTAAAACTCTAGACAAATGTAATCTGAAACGAAAACAAAGAAAGACAGATTAGTTGACAAGAAGAATAATCAAACGACATTAAAACAAAAGAAAGATGAATGGCTAGTAAAGGATCCAATAGAGAATGAAATTAGGGTTTCTTGGATGAAAGAAACTGTCCTTGGACCTCAAGAAAACATCCCAACCAGATTTGAAAAATAAAAACACAAACAGATTTGTTAGAAGTGATTTAAAAGATAAAAGCAAACTGTTTAGGCAAGAATGATTAAAACATCAAGAAAAAGATGGATCTCCTAATTTTTAATGCGTTTCTTGATGGATCAAGGTAGGATAACGTTCCTCTTGAAGCAATTTCAACCAAGAACGAAAATCAACTAAATCAGTAACCCTAAACAGCAAGAAATAAACTAGATTAAACTAGAACGATAGATTAAAGATAGAAAAGAGAAGATAACGTCCTAAGAAGCCTTGGAAACAATAAGAATCCACAACTCCCTTCAATGGCTCTAATTTCCCTCCAAGAAAGAGATCTTGGCAAGAAAAAGCTTGAAGATGATTCCCACAACTTGAAAGATTGTTAAAACAACTTCTAAAAAAACTCAAGAGCAATTCTTGAAGAAAAACTCAAAGAGAATTATTATTAACTCAAAATAATCAAAATCCAGTGTTCTTTCAAGGGGGGAACGACCATGCTACTTATTGGCCCCCAAAATAAGCTTTCCTAACCCTAATAGAATTCTAACCATGATAACTAATCAAATAAAATAAAAAAACAAAATAAATTTAAGTGTGGATATTGGGAATTTCGGCCAAAGGGCTTTGAATGGGCTCCTTGGGCTGAATTCTTACATGATGATCCACTTATTAAAATAAAAAATTGGACTTAAATTTAAATACTTTCCAATTTGGGCCACTTTAATAATTTTGCCTGATATTCAATTAAATTACTTTCTAAACTTCAAGATGAACTTGTAAATATCTTAATGGGTTTTTTTGCAAGAACTTGGTCTTGTGATCTGTTTGCTCTCGAAATTAGCTCGTTCAAGGTCGTACAAGAAATCTAATGTGCCTTGGCTGCAAGATCCGGTTTCTTTTTCCAAGAATTGAAATATTGATTTTCTTGATTCTTGAAATTGTTTGCAACAGCCTAATTGGACCAAGATTCGGTTTCTTGATTTTCTTGAAAACAAGAAAGTGAATCTTGATTTTCTTTTTCGATCATGTGCGTATCTAGGGCCTTGGTAACGAAGTCTTGGATGGTCCCGTTCAATTTTGCTCGAATTTGCTTGGCTTTTGGCCTCGTTATTGGTCCTTGAGGAAGATTGAGCCCATCACGTTCATACGCTGGATTTTGGGCCTTGCGACTCGTATCATTCCTCTCTTCCTCAAAAAGATTCATCCTTGAATCTGAAACATCAAAGGGAGACAAGTCAGCAATATTAAAAGTTGAACTTATATTGTACTCACTGGGTAGATCTATTTGATAGGCGTTGTCATTGATCCGTTTTAGCACTTGGAAAGGTCCGTCGCCCTTAGGGTCCAATTTAGTCCTCCTTTTACTTGAAAATCGCTATTTGCGCATATGGACCCAAACCCAATCACCGGGTTCAAGGATAACTTATTTGCGCCCCTTTTTAGCTCTGTTGGAATTCATATCATTTGTTTTGGCAATCCGTTGTTTTGCCTTTTCATGCATTGACTAAACCAATTTAGTTTTCTTCACATCATCCAAAATAGAAATATTTTCTATAGGCAATGGTACAAGATCAAGTACAGTTTGTGGGTTAAAACCATAAACAAGTTCAAATGGTGAATAGCCAGTTGTAGAGTGAATAGATCGATCATATGCAAATTCAACAAATGGTAAACATTCTTCCCAAAGTGTCCCATTAAGCCTCCACCATGGGCCTCATGAATTAGTAAATCCCTCATGGAGCAATGTGGCACACATAACCTGTTTAGGCGAAAAAGAAATCCATCTACAAGATAATATTTGTCAAGGGCACTATTCCCACAATTAGCAAAGATATTTCAAAAATCAGCATCATTTGGGTACAAATCTTTATATGCTCAAATCCTAAGATTTTAGAATGTAATGTAGTTATCAAAGAATATCTAAAACAATAAAAAGCAAAAACAAATGAAAACCTAAAACTAAGAATCAAAAAAATTGCAGAAACCCGAAAACCCAAAAACTGTGAAGCAACTTGACAAACTTCGTTCGAGGTGTTTCCGATTTCCAAAAATCATGAAGTTTAAATTGGAGCCTCTCCAAATAATGTGTTTTTGATCTGGAAATTTTCGGCACAAAATTTAACCCACAGAATATTTTTTTTATTTTTCTCGTATTTTTCTTTTTTCTCGACTTTTTGGTCTTTTTTTTGTGAGAAATATTTTTTATACTGTAATATAGTGCCAAGAATCAGTATATAAAATTTTAGAATAATTGAAAAATGTTTACCCACTCAAAATTATCTTTTTCCGAAAAAAATTACTAGGTAAAAACTACTTGTTGGCTATTTGTAATGAAAATCAGTGTAGAAAGCAACAAAGAACACCTCTTATTTGTTTGTGTATGTTAGATCAGTAGGTTTGATATGCCTCGTAGATGTGTTAATGTAAGTGTGAACATATTTGTATGTTTTGAGTGATTTAGCTAATAATAAGAGAATTCCGATAGAGACTATTAAATTAGGAACAATAGTTATGAGTTTTTTAGACAAGAATGTCGTAGTGAATAGAGAAAATTGTTAGAGAAGTTATCGTAGAATAGTTTGTGGTAGTGAATAGGATTTTTAAGAAAAGTCATAGGAACTTCAAGAGAATAGGAATCTAAGTGCGCAACGAAAGTGTGTTGGTTTGTTTAAAAGTAGAAATAACATATATTGTGATTAAGCAAGTGACGTGTCAGTAGAGAATTTTGAGGACAAAATTCTTGTCATACCCCAAAATTGGGTCTAAAAGTTTCGAAGAAATTTACTTTGGACTTAATTATTATTTTGATTGAGTTTTAACTAAATTTATTTGGTTTTTGGACTGTAAAGTTATTTGGACTGTGATTTCGGTTTTATTCTAATTTGGTGTTTTCATGCATGCATACTTGACATACTTTAAATTGGTTTATAAGCACATTTTGAAATTGGACAGAGCATGTTACTTGGCTTAATGATTAAACAATTATAATTGAGTTTCTCGCTGTAACCAAAGATAACAAAGTTTTAAGTAGAGTAACAATGAGCAATGTTATTTCTAAACCACGTTGATGCTAATAACATGACTTAAGAATGGTTGAATTAATTAATGAGTTGTTTTCTCAAATTAACAAAGTTAAATCGTGATTTTTCTTAAAAGAGAGAGTACTTAATGTTTTCAATGAACGATAGGGTAGCTTTGTCGCATAGGTGACCAATGTGATCTTCACAATTCGAACATAACATTTAGGTTGAGTTTAGGAGGTAACATGAACCATCCACTTGTACAAATAAAAGTTGTTTGTAACACCCTATTCCCGACCAGGTTGCCAAACCTAAGTAATAGGACACTACACCACCGTCTTACGACATATTCTTTAATTCAGTTATCAAATTTCTTGAAAACATCTTTTTATCATGGAGTTCCCAAATAACAGTCTCAAACATCATATTTAGAGTCCACAAGTTACCAAACATAATAGGCATGCAAACAACTAAAAACCTCATAACAAACCAATATTAAATCTACCACATTTCCTTAATCCCCAAATAAAAAAAATAAACAAATAAGACCTACTAAAAATGCTAAAGTTTCTCAGCTTGGAAGAAGAATGTAGCCACAAGATCAGCTTGGAGTTGCGACCAGAGATGTCGCCGCACTAAACATGAACTTCGAATTGGTAAACTAAAGCTAAATTCACATCTGGAAACACCAGTGCAGGAACATCACAAATGTCGTAGTAATTACTGTTTCAGATTGCAGCCAGCAATGCAGCGACAACCTGCAGATCTCTGAAGAAAACATTAAAACTGCGTGAGTACACAACTGTACTCTAACTAACTTTGACAGCTGCAAAATCTAGATCTGGATCTGAGAATAGGAGGCTAAAATCTGTAACTTTTGAAGACTATAAATAGAAGAATGAAGAAATCATCAAGAATTGAAGAATTAAATTTGCAAATTACTTTGTGTTCTTTTGAATTTATTGCTGGAGACCAGAGAGCTGACTGAGCTGACGAGTAGCAATTCCTGACGAGGAGTGCTTGATCCTGAGCAAGAGAAGCAGTTAGGGGGTAATCCGAATAGCCTAGAGATAGTATATTCTGATGTATTCGTTAACTCCTTTCTTATGGATGATGAACTGTTATTAATATTGACTGAATACGAGAGTATCTTTCACTATTTGATCCCTTTGATTCTTATTTAATGCTTTTATTCTGTTTATTCTTGGATCTAACTGCACCAAACACGAGTGTAGCTTTGTAGTCTACTGACATTGAGAGATGCGGTGACAAGTTAGGTTAACGAGTAAGTTAGGCAAGAGCTGCTTGGGATTAGAAGAGATTCTAATCACTTGTTCCTGGGTACACAACGTTGTTCACACCGAGAGGTGTAGTAATTGTGGGTACTTGAGTCTCGAGTAAATGGAAGACTGTTATTGGTAAGAATTCATTGAAGCTTCATTGCTGCGACAGTTTATCTATTCAAAACCTTATCGATGCATCCTGTGTTGTGACTTAGCAAAATCAGTGATCCACTCCAGATCTTCGCACTTGATCACATTTACATTTTGTGCATTTAAATATTTAGCACTCAACACTCAACACATTTGATTTACTTTCTGTACATTGACATTTAACCTCTGACATTTAACTCTGATTATGTTGACAATATTGATTATTTTATTGTACAGATCTGACGAAATTGCAATAACATCATTACTCACATTTCATCTAATTTCAGTATTAGTTGCTCCGACATTTAAACATCAAGAACCCATTTCCCTGAGGGATCGATATCCGATAGAATTGTCTATCAACTATACTTGCATCAACGTGTGTTCGCTTACACATTGCTGTGACGTTTCAGTCGTGATCAATTCCCAATTACACAATGAATCATCTACGAGCAACAATTCCGAAACACTCACCAAAATATTACTTTCGCTGAAAAACCGAAAGCATAGACATGCTTTTCTTTGCCTTTATCTCTGCTTCTTGAAGGTCCTATTGACTCCGACGCTTCAAAAAGACATACCACAAAAATATATAATCAACAATCAATCATCAACTCACTTTAAATTGTCACAAATATAAGCCTAAGCTACATTCTCTTTTAACCAAAACCTTTAACATAGAAAACTTAAAATTCTAATATCTCGGTCTACACTTAATATTTTTGCACAAAACAAATTCCATTCATTTGTATATTCATCTATGGCTAATTCCCAACCTTTAAACTATACAAAACTACACGTTTTAAGGTATCGAAAACTTTCGAGAAACAATGGTCATAATGACGAAAATTCATTAAAACTCTAAAAATACTTAATAAAATTCAAAGTAACTCTAGAAACTTTCTAATCATATTAAAACTAACTGAAAAAACTTTTAAACCTAGTTTTAAACCACAATCCCGAAATCCACCATTAAAGATCCAATTTTCAGCCTTTTTAATGACTAAAAATTCAATTCAAGAGATTAAATATCATTTAAAACTAATAGAATGATAAATGGTTACCTTCGATGGAAGAGAAATGAACTTTGAAGCGAATTCGAAAAATACCTACGTTAAAGAAGATGATGAAACTAGTAAGATTTTTGAGTGTTTTTCTTGGTTTTAATTGAGATTTATGGTTCAAGGGATGTTAGAAATCATAGAGGATTAGAATTTGGAAGTAAAAATCAATTAGGAGAGTATAACAGAATGGAGGGATGGCACAAGAGTGTGGGAGGAAAAATTTAACGTGAAAAATATAGAGAAAAGGGGGGGGTTTAGGTTCAAATTTAAAATTTGGTTAAATTGATTCATAAAATTGTCAATTTTGAATCTTTTAGAAATCAATCCTATTATCAAAATGAAAGGTATTTAAAACTGTTTTTCAAAAATTGATTTAATTTTCTAATAGCCATTGTTGAAAACATCATCGATTACCAACCTTATGAAATTCCGAGCACATATAAGCTAAGATTCGTACAATACCCTCGAAACTTCTAGGTCCAAATTTGGGTTGTGACATTGTTAATATGTTGTGGATAAACCACTAGTCGAGCAGATGATTGCCCACTAAAATACGTTGTGGAGAAACCACAAGTCGAGTAGTTGAACTTCTGACTACTTCCTTCGTTCAAATGTCCCACCCATGCAATGCAATATGACATGCTCATAACGAATCAATATTGTAGCATTTAATTATGATTTTAACAGAACAATACGGTAGCAAATATATGCTTATAAGTGTCGAAACGTTTTTGAAAATCGTCTCTACTTTTTTATTTTTTTAAATAAGAATATGGAAGTTGCCACCAACCTTTTTTATTCGGTGTGAATGAAGCACCTTTAAAATGTTTGGATTTATCAAGAGAAAAAAAATTGCTTTGGTCTTTGAAATCCAGAAAATGAGTTCAGGAGTCGGTTACGTGTGAGGAAGGATTAGCACCCTCACACGCCCAAAATTGGTACCAAATCGATCTTTTTAGGGTCTAAATTGTTAAAAGTTTGAAAAGCTCGAGAATGAACTAAAACATGATCCTTCAATGCATGATTGATAAATTTAAAATTAGTTTACAAAGTTGAATTTTTCGAAAAAGGCTCGTCATTTTGAAAATACTAAGAAAGGAAATTATGCCCAGTAAGTTAGGGCACAACACCTCGAGTTTTCAAAAAAAAATCACGAGCATTCCTATTTTTTAAAAAAATCCTGTATTTTGTTGTTTTTAATACAAAAAGGAAATTATTCGGTTATCTCGATTCCAAGAGAAACTGTGCCTAGTAAGTTAAGACACGACCTTTCAAGCTGCGAAATAACGAGTATTGTCCTAATTTTTGAAATTTTAATTTTACCAAAACACGAGAATATTTCCTACAACAGTTGTACAAGCATAATTTAAAGATGATGACATGACATAAAATAATAGGCAAATAACACGTGATAGAGTAATACATTTTAAAAAAGATTAAATTAAAAATATAAAAGGATTAAAAAAATTTAAAGAAACAAAAATGAAAGGGTAATTTTAAAAAGAACAAAAATAAGAGGGTTGAATTTTAACAAAAATAAAAATAAAGGATTTAATCTTAAAAAAATCATAATAAATAGGTAAAATTTCAAAGGAAAAACAATGAAAAGGTTAAATTCGAATTAAAACAAAATTTAAAGCAAAAAAGAAGAAAAAGAAGAAAAATGGGGTAAATTTTGAATACACGGAAAGCTTGGGGCCTTATGGGAAAATTTCCCAAACTTATACAAGTGTCAGCTTCAGGGGCTTTATGGTTGAGGGATTAAAATGCAAACAAAATAAAACTAAAGGGGTAAATTTGAAAATAATTGAAAATGGGTAAAATGACTGAATTAAAACAAGTGGAAAATGAGGAAGGACCGAACCCGCAAATACCTCATTCCACGAAAACACGCGGATCCCAAGGATATTTAGGTCGGATCCGGATCTGAGTGTTTAAACAGCGTTGTTCTGGGCATCAGAACTCAACGCAAAAGCAACGTCGTTTTACTTATACTATATAGATTAAAAAAAATTTAAAACCTTCATTTTTCATTTGGCTTTTACAAAAACCTTCCCCTCCTTTCTTTTTTTCTCTCAAGGCCTTCAAGTCCGACCATTGGAGCCACCGTGTGTCTGTCGTGGACCGTCACTTGTCGATGTTAGCAACCATTGTCCATGGTGGTTGGGTTTTCAAAAAAATCTAATTTTTAATTTTTTTTTCTTTTAGAAAACTAGATCGAGGCCTGAAAACCTCAAAACTAAACAAAATCTTCAAAAAAGTCTACAAAGTTTTTATTTTTTAGGGTTTCAAATCGAATCTGTTTTATTTTTTTCTTGTTGTTTTTCTCTTTTTTGAAAGAATACCCCTTCTTCGGAGCCTCTCCCCAAAAATTGATGAGTTCGGAGGGATTCCACGGTTGTAGATCGAGGGCGAAACTCGGCCACATGACGACTGCGCAACCACAAAGTAAACCCTAGCCTCTTTTGTTATTTAATATCTTTTATTTTTGAAATAAAAAGAGAAAGCTAAAAATAAAGTAAAATAAAAACATATATATGTAAAGATAAATGAACAGAACCTTCGAAAGAAACTTTTAATTCTTTGTATTTCTAATATTTTGGTGTTTGTTCTTCGTGAAAAATCGAAGAGGAAGAAGAGAGATTACAATCGATTTTCATGGCTTTATAGCCAAATACATATCATTTTGTTTTTTTCTATTTGTTTCTTGCTCTTTGTCTCTGTTTTGCAAGTGCTTCTGACGATGGCAGGGCGTGGGCGATGGTGACAAAGGAGTGGTGTTCGGCATGGGCCTAGTGGTGGTGTCAGGTGCGTGCTGATGGTGGCCTCGGAAACGTGCACTGACGTGGAATGAGCATGGGGGACAGCGGCGACTAGGGTTTGCTTAGGAAATTAGGG
Source organism: Gossypioides kirkii (assembly GCA_005610355.1). Taxonomy (NCBI): domain Eukaryota; kingdom Viridiplantae; phylum Streptophyta; class Magnoliopsida; order Malvales; family Malvaceae; genus Gossypioides; species Gossypioides kirkii. The sequence goes on along the minus strand of CP032247.1, from coordinate 36,787,734 downwards.
TTTCCTAATTTCCTTAAGGTTTTGGGCTTGTTTGGGCTGGCATTGATTTGGCTAGGGTGTTTAGTAGATAATTTAGTTTTGGGTTTTTAATTTAGGATTTTTGATGTAAAATAGACATTTTAAATAAAATAAAAATTTAATTTAAATTTTATTTAGGTTTTATTTTCAAGCCCAGATAAAATTGGGCCTAACCAACTACCCCTCTTTGCTCATTGTCTTGCAACAAGAACGGAGCAAAGACTAAAAGTAGGACCAATTTGTTTGATCTCACTGAATTTGGCTTCTTCGGCTCTTCTTCTTCAAGAAGCCCGCTCTTTGCTTCACCGGTCGTTCAACTTTACTGCATCCGATTTTCTTTCATTTAATCCTTTGACTCTTTAGGGATTTGGTGTCGTAGCTTCATATTTTGATCTACTTCTCTGTATCTCACCAGGAAGATGATTGCTTTGTTGTTTTACCCACTTCTCTGTATCTCACCAAGAAAATGACTGCTTTGTTATTTTGCCCACTTCTCTGTATCGCACCAGAAAGATGGCATTTGAAGTTTCACTCACATTTGAGCTTCACCTCATGATTTTGGTACACTTCTTTGTATCTTACCAAGAAGATGACCACTTCATTGTTTGACCTACTTCTCTGTACCTCACCAGGAAGATGGGGTCTGAAGTTCCACTCACATTTGAGCTTCACCTCATTATTTTGATACACTTCTCTGTATCTCACCAGGAAGATGACCACTTCATTGTTTGATCTACTTCCTGTACCTCACCAGGAAGATGGGTTCTGAGGTTTCACTCACATTTGAGTTTTACGTCATTATTTTGGTACACTTCTCTATATCTCACCAGGAAGATGACCGCTTCATTGCCTGACCTACTTCTTTGCACCTCACCAGGAAGATAGGGTCTGAAGTTTCACTCATATTTGAGCTTTACCTCATTATTTTGGTACACTTCTCTGTCTCTCACCAAGAAGATGATCGCTTCATTATCTAACCTACTTCTCTGTACCTCACCAGGAAGATAGGGTTTTAAGTTTTACTCCACTCTACTGTATCCTCAAGGACGTTGAGCTCTACTTTGTTTCGACCCACTTATCTGTACCTCACCAGGAATATGGGATTTGATGTTGAAGCTTCATCTTGCTCTTACTGTAACTTCATAGAGATAAAGACTTGCCATTGTAATTTTGATATGATCCACTGTAACTTTGAGGTAAAAGATTCACCGTTATGACTTCAATTTGCTCTTCACTTTGGGATATAAGATTTACTATTGTGGCTTCAATCTCTCCCATCATGCTTCTAAGGTATTAGGTTTGATGTTGCGACCTCACCTTTTCTTTTTATATTTCCATGGTATCGGATTCGTTGTTATGGCCTCAATCCTTCCTATCACATCTTCTAAGGTACCGGATTCGCCGTTGCGACCTCAACCTTTCCCTTTACATCTTCATGGTACCGAGTTCGTCGTTACAGCCTCAACCTTTCCCATCACATCTTCTAAGGTACTGGGTTCGTCGTTACGTCCTCAACCTTTCCCTTCATATCTTCATGGTACTAGGTTCGCCGTTGCGACCTCAACCTTTCCCTTCAAATGGTACCGGGTTCGCCATTGTGGCCTCAACCTTTCCCTTCATCTTCATGGTACCAGGTTCGCCGTTGCGACCTCAACCTTTCCCTTCAAATCTTCATCGTACCGGGTTCACCGTTGCAGCCTCAACCTTTCCCGTCATATCTTCATGGTACCGGGTTCGCCGTTGCGGCCTCAACCTTTCCCGTCATATCTTCATGGTACCGAATTCGCCGTTGCACCCTCAATCCTTCCTATTACATCTTCTAAGGTACCGGGTTCACCATTGTAGCCTTAACCTTTCCCTTCATATCTTCATGGTATTGGGTTCGCCATTGCGGCCTTAACCTTTCCTATCACATCTTCATGGTATCGGGTTCACTGTTACGGCCTCAACTTTTCCCATTACATCTTCATGTTTCTTTGGTTTATTTCACCATTTCGTGGTAATGAAACCTGTATGATATGCTTTAATGGGCCTCTATGTAGGCTAGATTATTAGGATGCCATGATCAGGATGAATCAATTGCTCCTAAACAAGTGAGTAAGAATGATGAATGCAAAAATGTCATCTTTGAGAAATGATTTAATTTTTGGTCCTTAGTCGACATTGTTCGTCGTTTGTCTAAGTCTTATCACTGATTTGTTATCATGTTCTTCTTTGGTATGGTATCTTTGTCGTGGAACCTAAAGAGGTAGTCATAATTTGAACTATTTCTTTCAAGACCCTTCTAACCCTCGAGTTTAGTTCTTTCCAACTAGTGGTCCTGTTTCAGTCCCTGTACTATTTAGAAATTTTCCAGAACGATATGCAAAAATCTTTTTATTCATTATATCGTTTAGACCACTAACCGTTATTTCAAATTCAAAAATGCTTGAATCAAGCTTGTAAGGTGGATGAAATTAAATTTGATTGAAGGCAAAGCTTGCATAAATGAAAAGATCATTGGTTCATGAACCATTATTGATGCAAAAATGCTTGAACATGGTCGTAAGGAGAATAAAATTGGATTTTTTTTAGGCAAAGCTCTCATGAAAAAAAAGGATTAAACATGACCAGTACTAGTCAAAAGTTGCCAAACATAAGGTGAACAAAGAATGGAGTTAGGTGCCCCAGATATCAAAGCATGAGCTTCCTAAGCAAACTTGATGAGGACCATTCTGAGCTTGACATGCGTCCATGAAACTTAGTATACTTCATTGATGCCTCAAGGTATAAAGTTTCTCCACCTTGTTACTTTTGAGAGAGAAGACCACTTCTTGTCTCTTTCTTTTTTTCTTTTTTTATATATATTCAAAATTGAGCCGCCCTTTCAGGTTTTCAACTTAAATCTCCTTAGGCTTCAAGATGCCTTTTACGGGTTTTTACCTCGACCTCTCATTTTTTTTGTTTTTTTTTCCTTTTCTTTTCTTCTTTTTTTGGATGAAATATTTTCTCACCGAGTTTGAGTTCATGAGGTTAAGTAGAAAGGTGTTTTCTTCTTCTTATAAGGCCTTTCCAAATTCAGCATCCATTTTCTTTAGAGGTCCTTTTTGTAAGCAAGATCCCTTTCAAAACCATGGCTCCCCCGTGGATCAACTCTGCTTTATCCATTCTAACAAAATTTTGGAGGGAAAGAAACTTGACTCCAATGGGCGAGAACGCTTTCATTCCGTAAATCTCGGGAAAGGTGTTACCCCAACAAAGTCTTGATTGAGGTTCAATAAGTGTAGAGAGCAAATGATAACTTCTTATGTCAATCTTTTTTAGGTCTCTGCTATGCATCCTTTGATGTTCTTATTGGTCACCTCCAATACCCCATTCACTTTTTAGCGATGTAGTGTTGAGTCGTGATACTTGTTCTTGAATTGGTTGTAGACTTATGCTATCTTGCTGTTGCTCAAATTCAAGTCATCATTGGATATGATCCTTTTGGCATTCCATATCGACATATAATCTCTCTTTTTTAAGAATCTGTTTAAACGCCGATTGGTATAGGAAGTAGTAATTAATGATCATGAGGGCGAATTGATGCTCATTAAAAAATCTTTTGCAAAGTTGGCTCTATGATGTCCATGCTTCATAGAAAGAGGTCACAACGTGAAAAGATAAAGGAGAATAAATTTTCAAGATGCCCTTTGCGGGTTTTCGTCTTGACTTTCCTTTCTTTTCTTTTTTTGTTTTTTTTTGTATTGGGTTTTAAAATGCCCTTTACGGATTTTTTTGACCCCTTTTTTTCCAATTTTCTTTTTGATAACACGTCGAGCCTCAATTTTTGAAGTTTCTGTTAAATTGGATTGCATTTTTTCTTTATGGGATCTTGTGTGTCACAACATCAGTTCCTTAAATCCGGAATGCTTTGATAGGACCATGCAAAGATCTTTGGACTCTTGAAGCAACTCGCCTTGTTTTTGCAAAGACGTATGCCTTAATTCTTACTTAAAATCAAAACTCTTCAAGGTGATATTCATTTTCTGTCTTACTCAATCATCTGTAGTAGATTGGGAGACAAGTTACATTCTTAATCATTTTCAAAGTCTTGAAGTTTTTCTGGACACATGTCCTTCTCAAAAGGATCTAAGTCAACAGCAGTGTCGCTCGTGTCCTTGATATCAAGGGATCCAACATATGGGTAAGAGAAACTCAAAGAATAAATGAATTTAAGAATGACTAGCCATATGGTATGAGTACAACTGAAAAAGAAAAGTAAGCTGTTTGCCAAGTGGGACACAAAAAAATGCATCATTTTCATCGAAATAAATGACAGTGGTCATGTGCCCTTTATAAAAGGATCTATATTACTCTCAGGCTTAGAGTGATTAATGTATTCTGAATATTTTTCTGGAAGTCTTAAAAACTACAAGAAACTCCTTCATAGTCTAGCTGTACAAAACACTTCCAAGGGCGTAGGGATGAACTCTCGGTGGGTTCCATTCTCAGTATGACTATTGGTCAAAATTTTTTAATATTCCTAAATTATCTTGATTTTTCAAGTTTCCTCTCAGTTTTCATTTAGGGTTGGTCACTCTCACACACACGAATGTTTCAGATATGTGGGATCTTATTAAAATTTAATGCATGAAGTGCAATGCAAATGAATGATAAAATGCATGCAGCAAGGCGTTGATTCTTGGTTCTATTCCATTAGAACAACTTTACTAGAAAACAAATTTCTATACATAAGGCAGATACATGTATGGTAGTGCCTTAATGCTCGAAGTCCTAATCTTCCAAGCTAATTTTTGCTCCGATTTGACCTTGATTTCAAGTTCAAAGTGTCTATCTTGGATAGCCAAATTCTACAAGTGGTTCGTCATTTCTCGCACTTGGTTGAATCCTTGCTTACGACATGGTCCCTATCTCAAACTTGCCCTTAAGAGCATTGGAATCATTTCCAATTTCTGTGGCGAAAACATCTTGTCTTTAGATAGCCATAAATTCCTTCGACGAAGAGTAATCCTCAGAGAATACTCGATAAGAGACTTCTTCTACTTTCAAAAAATGGTCATGGAACCATACTACCAATACACCTTCTTTTGCCCCTTCTTTGACAGGTGTTTAGTGGCTAAGATTGCTAGAACATGAGTGATTCTCTTGTCAAATTGGTCAAACAAATCTGCAACTGCGCCCTCTACGTGCCCCAACACTTTAGGGAAGATGACTAACTCATACGAAGATGTCAACATTCTTTCTTTCATCTAAGTGTACTATGTCTTGTAGGTTTTTCAAAGTAATGCACTTGTTATCTTCTTTCTCCTTGATCAGGACTGCAACCCAATGCTCTCTCAGCTAGAATAGGCCTTATTATTCTGAATCGTTGGGTAATGGAGCGATATAGCGTACTCTTCTACTTTATGTTCATGTTTTTTTTTGAAAGTGAAGCAACTAAGCTTGAGTAGGTAAGGCAAATCAACATATTCGAATTGGAACATCTGCCTCATTTCGTCCTCCATACTTCTTTCAACTCTTGTAAACTGTTATGGGTTTTATTTATTTGGGTGTAATCGCAAAACTCTGATATGTGCCCCTTTGACATGCCATCACCTTTTGTTATTTTTTTTCTTTGACCACATATGCACGACATGTTGATTTCTACCTTATCAAGAGATTCATTTTCTTATGACTAGTTCTCGATTTAGCAATTGAACGCGAATCAAACCATTTTTAGATGGAAATGCAATGCAAATAGGTTCAAAATAAACAAATTAGTATGATTAGTACAGGAATAAAACTTGAAAATAAATTGCAATTAAAAGCAAAAAGACAAGAATATAACCATATCTCTTACCTTCTTTATGTAACCACTGAAGGTTTGGCACAGTTCTACTTAAGGTAGATTCTCATGGAATTATATACAGGTTAATAAAATGTGTTGCTTATGAATGCATGCATGCATAAGAAATGTATTTACTCATAGCTCAATTCTACTAGAAAACTTTACTAGAAAACAAATTTCTTTACATAAAACAGATACGTTATGATCGTTTCGCAGTGTTTAGAAGTCTTAATCTTCGTAGGAAGTCATTCAAATTCGCCCTGGTTCATCTCTGACTTTTGGTCCACAATATCTGCTTGAATGGTTGAGTGATTAGTCACTTCTCGTTATTGGGCCAAAGCTTGGTTGGTTGCATGATCTTCGTCTCCGTCTTGCTCATTTGGTAAATTATTGGTTTTTCGTCCTTCTTTTTGGCCATATACACCCGACCATATTGTCTTCTATCTTATCAAGGAACTCGTTTTCTTATGACCAATTTTCTTATTTAGTAATTGAGCTTAGAATTATACCTCTCTTTATATGGGGATGTAATGCAAGCAAGAAATAATAAAAAAAGCAAAAGAGAACACAAGTCAATATGATAACAAAATACGAATATAAAACAAAGAACTTAATCTTGGGACACTACTAATAGCTTGGTGTAGTTCTATCCTAAGGCAAGCAATTAAGGCTCATTATATGCGGTTTAAGTTGTTGAGTAAGGGTACCTAAACCAGCAGATTCCTCAATCCTTACCCATTACAGGCTCATACGGATGAGTTCGGTTTAAGGGGACACATTTCCTATATGTTTCCACGGAAGTGAAAACTTCACGAAAACATAGGTGTGGATGTAATGCCGAAAGTGATTCACTATCCTGCACGGAGGTGAAAACCTCACGAAGGAGTAGTTTCCCACTTTCACTTAAAAGGTGTAGTAACATATGTAGATGAATGCAAACTTATACTAGCAATAATATTATCATGGTATTTCATAGAAAATGCAAAGTATCAAATTTTAATTTAAACCAAGTTTCTGAAACATTTCACAAAAAGGACCCAAAAATAATTGACTTTTGGCTTGACTCTCTTGTTCAGTCCCTAGTGGAGTCGCCAATTTGTCGAAACGTTTTTGAAAATCGTCTCGACTTTTTATTTTTTTAAAATCGAAAATAGGAGTTGCCACCAACCCTTTTTATTCGGTGTGATTGGAGCACCTTTAAAATGTTTGGATTTATCAAGAGAAAAAAATTGCTTTGGTCTTTGAAATCCAGAAAATGAGTTCGGGAGTCGGTTACTTCTAAGGAAGGATTAGCACCTTCACACGCCCAAAATTGGTACCAAATCGATCTTTTTAGGGTCTAAATTGTTAAAAGTTTGAAAAGCTCGAGAATGAACTAAAACATGATCCTTCAATGCATGATTGATAAATTTAAAATTATTTTACAAAAGTTGAATTTTTCGAAGAAGGCTCGTCATTTTGAAAATACTGAGAAAGGAAATTATGCCCAGTAAGTTAGGGCACAACACCTCGAGTTTTCGAAAAAAATCACGATTATTCCTTTTTTTTTTAAAATCCTGTATTTTGTTGTTTTTAATACAAAAAGGAAATTATTCGGTTATCTAGATTCGAAGAGAAATCGTGCCTAGTAAGTTAAGACATGACCTTTCAAGTTGCGAAATAACGAGTATTGTCCTAATTTTTGAAAATTTAATTTTACCAAAACACGAGATATTTCTTACAACAGTTGTACGAGCATAATTTAAAGATGATGACATGGCATAAAATAATAGGCAAATAACACGTGATAGAGTAATACATTTGTAAATGTGAGAACAAATACATAAAAAAAAAGTAATATTTAAAATAAATACATATATATCTAAAAGTATTAGAAGGAAAATAAAGGTAAATAGTTAAATAAAGAGCAAAAATAACAAGTAAAAATATCAACAACAATATACAAATAAATAAAATACTAATTGGATTGCAAAATAAATAATAAAGTAATAAAAAAAAAAGGACTTAATTACAAAGAATAAAAGGGAGAATTTTAAAAAAGATTGAATTAAAAATATAAAAGGATTAAAAAAATTTAAAGAAACAAAAATAAAAGGGTAATTTTAAAAGGAACAAAAATAAGAGGGTTGAATTTTAACAAAAATAAAAATAAAGGATTTAATTTAAAAAATTAGAATAAATGGGTAAATTTTAAAAGGATAAACAATGAAAGGGTTAAATTCGAATTAAAGCCAAATTTAAAGCAAAGAAGAAGAAAAAGAAGAAAAACGGGGTAAATTTTGAATACACAAAAAGCTTGGGGCCTTATGGGAAATTTTCCCAAACTTATACACGTGTCAGCTTCAGGGGCTTTATGGTTGAGGGATGAGCAAACAAAATAAAACTAAAGGGGTAAATTCAAAATTAATTGAAAATGGGTAAAAGGATTGGATTAAAACAAGTGGAAACTACGGCAGGACCGGACCCATAAATACCCCATTCCATAAAAACACGCGGATCCCAAGGGTACTTGGGTCGGATCCGGATCAAGGTGTTTAAACAGCGTCGTTCTGGGCATCAAAACTCAACCCAAAAACGACATTGTTTTACTCACACTATATAAAAAAAAATTTAAAACCTTCATTTTCCATTTGGCTTTTACAAAAACCTTCCCCTCATTTCTTTTTTTCTCTCAAGGCCTTCCAGGTCGGCCATGCGAGCAACTGTGTGTCTGTCGTGGACCGTCGCTTGTCGGCATCGGCAATCACTATCCACGGTGGTCGGGTTTTCAGAAAATCTAATTTTTAAATTTTTTTTTAGAAAACTAGATTGAGGCCTGAAAACCTCAAAACTAAACAAAATCTTCAAAAAAGTCTACAAAGTTTTTATTTTTTAGGGTTTCAAATCAATTTTTTTTTTGTTTTTTTCTTGTTGTTTTTCTCTTTTTTGAAAGAATACCCCTTTTTTGGAGCCCCTCCCCAAACACTGATGAGTTCGGAGGGATTCCACGATTATAGATCGAGGGCGGAACTCGACCATACGACGGCGGCGCGACCACAAGGTAAACCCTAGCGTCTTTTGTTATTTAATATTTTTTATTTTTGAAATAAAAGAGAAAAATAAAAATAAAGTAAAATAAAAAGATATATATGTAAAGAAAAATAAACAGAACCTTCGAAAGAAACTTTTAATTCTTTGTATTTCTAATATTTTGGTGTTTGTTCTTTGTGAAAAATTGAATAGGAAGAAAAGAGATTACAATCGATTTTCATGGCTTTATAGTCAAATACATATCATTTTGTTTTTTCTATTTTTTTCTTGCTCTTTGTCTCTGTTTGTAGGTGCTTCTGACGATGACGGGGCATGGGCGATGGTGACAGAGGAGTGGTGTTCGGCATGGGCGTGGTGGTGGTGTTAGGCGCGTGCTGATGGTGGCCTCGGAAACATGCACTGATGTGGCATGAGCATGGGGACAACGACAGCTAGGGTTTGCTTAGGAAATTAGGGTTTCTTAATTTCCTTAAGCTTTTGGGCTTGTTTGGGCTGACATTGATTTGGGCTAGGGTGTTTAGTGGGTAGTTTAGTTTTGGGTTTATAATTTTGGATTTTTGATGTAAAATGGACATTTTAAATTAAATTAAAATTTAATTTAAAATTTATTTGGGTTTTATTTGCAAGCCCGGATAAAATTGGGCCTCTACAATAAGAGATCAACTAAATAGACAAAGTCATGCTTAGTAAGTGTTCAGTCTAACGGTAACATAAGGCATGCTTTATAACAGATTAAAACGTAATTATAACAAATCAAATATGGCAAAAATAATTATGCTCTTAGCTAATCGATTTGGTAGCCCAAAACATATGTTTTTTTGAGGATCCAATTTGGTGGTATCATAAATCATGTTATACAAACAATCACAAAAACAAATAAATTAAACATATTTATTTACACTTCATGAAAGTATAAATATAATATTATTTCAGACTTTTAGATAATGGATTCTAGCATTTAATCATATTATCAGGACTTAATTGAATAAATTAAACATTAAAAATAGCTTGAGAACCTATCAAGGACTAATTTGAACAAATCATAAAATTCTAGGTAAAGCTATAAAATTTGTAAAGAGGAGACAAAACAATAAAATCTGAACAATAGAGGCAAAATTTTAAAATCTACAAAATAGGGGCAAAATGGTAAAATCTAAAAATAGTGGAGACATAGCCATGTGACTGGATCGTGTGGGAAGCCCTAGACCGTGTGAAGGGTACACGATCGTGTGGTTGGGCCGAGTAGCAGACTAAGGCCACTTGAAAATTGAAAAAGTTAGGGTTTTAGGGGAACATAATCGTGTGAGGAGCTGTGTGGTCCATGAGTGGCCCACACGCCCATGTGGCTGGTCGTATGGCTAGTCATGTGGCTCTACCTTAGGCACGATTTTCCCCGATTCAAATGTAAAAGAACACACAACTATTACCTGAATCTCGAGCGATGTCCCTCATGTTCAAATCTGATTCAGGGTACCTAAATAGGGTCCTTCAAAAGACATTTATTCACAAGTTAACAATCGATTTCGAGATTCGTCAAGATTTATCAAGACTATCGAAAGATTTGTCAAGAACCATGATAGATTGACTAGTTAATTTGAAAGATTAATATTGGATAAAATTCTACAAAATTTTGGGTCTAAATTTTATAATGAGATGTACTTACCGAACTTGATGGGAATTACAGAGGCTATCAATGATGAATTTACAATCAATAGAAAATCGATTTTCGAAGATTGATTTGATATGAAAAGCAAAAAAAATAATTTCAGTATTTGAATGTCAAATTTGATGAAAAGAAAAGGGGTAGAAAAGAAAAAAAGAATATAAATGGAAAAGAGGGAGAATTCAAATTGAATTAGAAAAGCAATCAAAATCATAGGGTACTTAGGATAAGGACTAAATAGATAGGTTTTTAAACTTTTAAAGGCTGCAGGATAAAATACCTGATTTTGGCAAAAATTTTTAAAGGAAATGGGAGATTAGCGTGACTGGAACTTGGTAATTCAAGGGGTAGAGAGTGATGATTAACCATTTGGGCTATTGCCAACACTTAACATTTTTGCCCCATTTAATATTTATTTTAGGGCTGTTTTTCATTCTAGGTTGCTGAAAAGAAAAGAAATGAAAAGATGATGTTTGAAGCTAGGATCTCTAAAGAGTGTCCTAACTACCTAGCCATCAAGCCTAAGGCTTAGTTTCTAAAATCAGTGATAGAACTTGTTTAAGATGAATGGATAGTGTAACGAAAACTTAAGTTTCGGATAGGTCAAAGGATCTGACCTACGCTAGTTATTTTTTTTGTCAAGAGAATGGTAATCATACTTGGGATTTAATTTGAAGTAGCCATTTTCATAGGTGAGAGAAAGATTTTAGAGTTAATTTTGATTCTGTTTATCGTGAAGAAGAAAAAGCTATCGAAAAAAATATGAAGTTAAATAAACGTAGTATATATATATATATATATAGAAATTAAAAAGTACTTAAGATTTTAGTTTTCCAATTTTAATTTAATTAAAGATATATATATATATATATATATATAAATTTTTATTTCAAAGTAAATTAAGGCCACATCAACATGATTTTCCATAACCAAATTGGTAGGATTATAAAAATATTATGTGTCAAATTTTTAATTAATTAAGAATGCCAACAAATTTTTTTAGCGAATATAATGATTTGGGTAATTAGTGTAATAATATGTACCGCTTTTTTCCCAAACAAAAAAAATACCTTAACAACTACGAAAACTAATATAGTTGGTTTTCAGTCAAGAGTTCTCTCTCTAAGGTTTCTCAAAGGAGCAACTTCAGTTGTGGCTGAGCCAGGAGCAAGGTGGTGACTTTGTTTTGATATTTCAACGATGGAGAGAGATGCGATCTCCTTCTTGGAAGATGAGATGATAAAACTGTCAATAAAAAGTTCGACGGTGGTTCATACTAGGAAGCCAACGCTTTTGTGCACTATATGGATGACAAAGTCGTATAATCTAGATAGCTTTCATGCTCAGATGAAAATGATTTGGAAAACGAGGAAAAAGTTTGAGATTCAAGTGGCAGGTCAAAATCTATTTACAGTTGTTTTTGAGGATGATGAGGATTTAGAGTAAATTTTGTAGGGTCGTCCATGGTTGTTTAGACTACAGCTGGTTATTTTTTATAAACTTATGGAGACTATTAAGAGGAGTAATTTACCTTGTTTCTTCTCCTTTTTGGATCAGGATCAATTCATGCCCTCTTGAGTGCGATAAGAAGGACTTAATGCATGTAGTGGGAACAACGTTTGGTGGGGTGATGCGTTTCGAAGTGATTGCAGATGCATGTCGAATCAAAGTCTAGTTAAATGTGAAGAAACCATTATGGCGAGGTGTTTTGTTCAAGTGGATTCGAATGAAGAAATTTGCTACAGTTCAAATTTGAAAATTTACGAGGGTTTTGTTTTTTATGTGGAAAGTTGGGCCATGTTTTACGGGAATGTACTGAAGTGTCTGGAGGAGTTAAAGGTCTTCCTGAGGATGACCTCCCTTTTTTAGTTGCGGTATGAGCAAAATCAAAATTCGTAGGGAAGTTTAACCAGATGTTAAGTCCCAATACTAAGAAAACCATGAAGCAATGCTCATACGATGGTGGAAGCGAGTTTGGTTCGGTCGAAAGGAATTTTTTTGAGGCTATGAACGATGAGAGGGGCGAATCCCATTGTGGCGTAATGACTCCAGTGACAGCAGTGGTAGAGGAGGTGGTGGGAGGAAAAATCAGGAATTGTGAGTTAAGAGTGTTCGACTCAAACTGTGCTGATGAGGAACACTTTTCGAAGAAGTTTGATTTACGTTGGAATTATATCAAGAGTGGATCTCCTTTTATTCCAGTGATTGAATTTGATTTGAATTTGGTTTTTGAATTAAGTGTTTCCAAGGATTTTGTATTGGGACATGAGTGTAATTTATATGAAACTCCTCTTTTTATGGGCACGGTTTGGCGAAGAGTGGACCACAAATCCCAGGTATATGGGAAGGGGCCTAATGTGGATCAAATTGAAGCCAATGAAGACCAAGTTGAGCATGATGAGAATGGGTCACAAAGAATAACAAGGGCTTAGAGGCATCTAACTAGAAGTAACTTACTTGTGTAGTTTCAAGTGGGCCCATCTGTTGGTAAGAGGAAAAGTGGTCTCCAAGTGAGGCATATAAAAATTGAAATGGGATGACGTTACAAGGGATGCTATGGATATATCTGATTGTGACAGGAATATTGTTAAGCAAGATTTTGTACCAACTTTATTAGGATCGGCAGCTGCGCACAATGAAACTCTTAACTTGGAATGTTTGTGGTTTGTGGTTTATGGAGACCACTGACAATTCAGGGGCTCAAACACTTTCTGAGGCTCCATAAACCCCAAGTTATCTTCCTTATGGAGACAAAGTTGGATTGTAGATGAATGGAGAAAGCTAGAAGACGATGTGGTTACTTGAATGGTTTCAAAATAGATGTTGATAAAAGTAAAGGTGGTTTGTGTCTTGCATGGAAGGACGAAGTTACAGTTGTTTTAAAACGATTCTCTAATCATTTTATTGATACAATTATAGAAAGTAGCAAGGGTGAGGACGAATGGCATTTCACAGGTTTTTATGGGTCGCCTTTTGCAGCTCATAGGGGTAGCTCTTGGAATGCTCTTAGATCTTTAAACAATGAAGACAACGTTCCAAGGCTTGTATGTGGGGGTTTTAATGAAATCTTGTATGCTTCAGAGAAGTATGGTGAGCTACCAAGGGAGGAAAGGAGAATAGAGGAATTCCGGGAATCATTAATGGATTGTGGCCTCTTCAATTTGTGTTTTTCTGGTCCATGGTTCACTTGGGAGTGTGACAACTTACTGACATCGAATATGAGGGAAAGATTAGATCGGGGGTTGCAAATGAAAGGTGGCTCTATTGGCTTCCTCGAGCTTCAGTCAGTCATCTCCCTCATTCCTTCTCAGATCATTGTCCTCTTTTGGTTTGTTTGAAGCAAAAGGATGTACAAGATCGACAAAACACTTTCCGATTTGAATCTTGGTGGATTTTTATAAGAATCTTTTGAAAGTGAAATCCGTAGACTTTGGGCCGCAACTAGTGGAGATATTTGTGCTCGTTTTCGAGGCCTTAGTGATAGTTTGTTGAACAGACAAAAGGGGTTCGTGATAGTCGAGGTAAGTTAAAGAAGCAATTGGTTACAAAATTAGAAATGCTTGATTTGGCCAACCGAGACGAGGACACCTTAAAAGAGCTAATCAACACAAAAATTCTCCTCAAATGGGAGATTGAAAAAGATGAATTATACTAGGAACAAAGGGTACGGGCTGATTGGCTCAAAGTTGAGGATCGTAACACGAGTTTTTTCCATGAATTTGCATCACAAAGGAGGAAAACTAATGCAATACATTCCTTATAGCTTGAGGATGGTCGTTTGACTGAGAATTTGGAGGCTATGGAGAATATTGGGACAAGATTATTTAAGGACTTATTCACGTCATGAAGTAATGTTGTTGTGGGGGATCATATCCTAGCAAGTGTGGAAAATTGTATTACTAATGAGATGAATTATAAGCATACAAAGCTGTTTATAGAAGAAGAAGTTGTTGCAGTGTGGGTAATGGGACCAACTAAAGTACTAGGTGTTGATGGTTTTCCGGCTCTTTTCTTTCAAAATTATTGGGATATTGTTGGCAATGAGGTTACTTATGTTTGGGTGTTCTTAATCAGGGAGGGGATCTTCACTAGATAAATGAAACTAATATTGTCTTTATTCCTAAAAAACCCAACCCAACCCGTATGGGGGACTTTAGGCCCATTAGTCTATGTAACGTTCTTTATAAGATTATTGCGCGTATGATTATGAACCGGTTTCAGATGGTCTTGGATGTTTGCATAGATCGATCCCAGAGCGCGTTTGTCCCCAACAAACTAATCTCAGATAATGTTCTCCTTGCTTATGAGCTTATTCATACTTTCTATCAAAAACGTCATGGTAGGAAAGGACAAATGGCACTCAAAGTTGATATAAGTAAAGCCTATAATAGAGTAGAATGGGATTTCTTGAGAGCAATAATGCCTAAGATGGGCTTTTCTCAAGATTTGGTGAACATTGTACTACAGTGTGCTTCCTCAATTTCTTACACGATTAGCTTGAACGGGATGATGGGCCCCTATTTTCAACCTACCATAGGACTTAGACAAGGAGACCCTTTTAGTCCCTTTTATTTTTGATTTACAGTGAGGGCTTATCCTCTCTAATGTGGCTTGCAGTTTGTAAGGGTTGACTACGAGGTGTGAAGGCTAGTCGAAATAGACCATAGATAACCCACCTTCTATTTATGAATGATTGTATTTTTTGGGGGGAGGGATCTTTAGATGGTGCTTTGGTCCTTAAAATATTTTGCAAGAGTACAGTGAAAATTTTGGGCAATGTGTCAATTATGAAAAATCCACAATCTTTTTTAGTTCAAACACATGGACAAAATTGAGAGACATGATTACAACTGAGCTGCATGTGCGACATACTAGTAGTCCTGAATGTTATTTGGGTTTGTCGACCTTTGTTGGGAGAAAGAGGAAGGCTTCTTTTCAGTATTTAAAAGACAGGATTAAGTAAAAGGTGGATGGCTGGAGTACATGATTTCTATCGTTAGGAGGTAAAAAGGTTTTCATCAAGTCGATTTTCCAGTCATTCCCAACTTACGTGATGGCGTACTTATTTCCAAAAACTTTGAGCGTAGAGTTGGAGGGCATTGTGGGTCAATTTTGGTGGCAAAAACAGCATAGCAAGAGAGGTATTCACTGGTGTGCATTGTCAAAGTTGTGTGAGTTAAAAGAAAATGGAGGGATGGTGTTCAAAAGTTTACAAAATTTAATGTAACCCTATTGGAAAAATAGGATTGGCGCCTTATCTCTAATCCAAATTCCTTATTAGCACAGGTTTTAAAGGCTAAATACTTTTCCCGTACGATTTTTCTTTTTTCAACGTTAAAATCTAGCGCCTCGTATACTTGGAAAAATATTTAAACTGCCAAAAAGGTGCTTGAGGACGAGCTATATTTGAAGGTTGGGATAGGTGGTAAAATCTCAATTTTTGGTCATGCATGGATATCGGGAGTTGCGAGTTTTAAATTGATTAATTTGGATGTTAGTTGTAATATAGAGTACGTTATAGAAATTATTGGAAATAATAGAGAATGGAATGCTGGAATAATTACCACAACTTTTGATGAGGTTGATGCACGTAGGATCCTTCGTATTCCACTGGCAGCTGTTCCTCATGAGGATGAGCTTGCATGGTGGGGTGAGGCTTCGGGTGAATTCTCAATGCATAGTGCCTACGAAATTTTACAAACTGGTACTATCTCTCCTACCCTAGATTTATTACAAACCAATCCTATGAATTTCTATCGTAAGCTACGGGAAATGAACTTGCCAACAAAACTTAGAATTGCAATTTGGCTTATATCTAAAAATATCATTCCTAGTATGGTTAATATTCTAACTCAGAGACTGGTGTTCGATGCAATATGACCTAGGTCTGGTACTGCTGTCGAAACATTGGAGAACATTTTTTGTGAATGTCTTGATACAATTGAGATTTGAGAGTCAGTGGGTCTATCAAATTGTGTGTTAACTTTAACCAGGGGATATTACAATGGCTTACCTGGCTTTTTCAAATCAGCTCAGAATATCATCAACGCTAATTTGTTATACTTCATGGGCTATCTAGACAGAAAGGAATAAAAGAGTCTATGAGAAGGTATGCAGATCTGGAAAGGAAGTTGTGACTTCCATCGTACACTACATCAAAGAGATTGATAGCATATGCGCAAATAAGCCCTCCACAATAAGTGCAAATCTTACTTGAAACCCGACCCCAATAGGTGCCTTAAAAATTAACTTTGACTCAAGCTTTGATAAGTCCCAACTCAGATCTACTTTAGGGATAGTTGCTCGGGATAGCAGGGGAGTAGCAGTGGCCTCCAAATCGGTCTGGCATGAACGGGTGACCTAGGCCTTAGCGAGGGAAGCCCTTGCATGTGAGGAGCAAATAGACTGGGGTTAGATCTCGATGCTCAAAATGTGGTAATAGAAGGGGATTCCTTGTCTATTATAAAGAAATGCAATAATCCTATTATGGACAAGTCTAAGGTAAGCCCGTATATCAGGAATATCAAGAATAATAGTAGTCTTTTTCAACAAATCAAGTTCTTGCATACAATGAGAGGAGGTAATAAACTTGCAGATCTAATTGAATCGAAAAGTTCAAAAAGAAGAGAATCGTTTTACCTGCTAGGTTTAGTCCCGAGATATACAGTGCAGGCCATGTTTGATGATTGGATTCGCGAGCCGTATTAGGTAGGTCTGGTTTTCTTGACACTTTCTTTCCCAGATTTTCCCCACAAAACACTAGACGGATGTGGCTTTGTTTTCTTTGTGTTCGAATAGGGAAAGGAAACTGGTACAGTTGAAGAGAGAAGTGAACCGTCGGTGACTTCATGCTTATTGTTGAGGAGGATGACCATGCTTTTTTGAGGATATGGGTTCTAGTTTTATGTTTCTTCTTCCTTTTGTTTTCATAGTTTCCTTTTCTGCTTTTTTTCTCTTCAAGTTTTTCTGTTTACTTCTGTTTTTGCATTTCTAGGGTTTTTTATGAAAGTAGCTTATTAGGCCGGTCATTTGTCTTAGGCCTGATTCTTTTAAGCTTTTTTTGTTCTTTTAATAAAGAGCCCATTCCTAGTTTTTCAAAAAATATATATATAGTTGGTTTCATTGATACTTTCAATCATGAAAATTTCAATCACTTATTCGTTAAATCATTAATAAAATGTTGGCATAGATTTATTTTTAGACTTGAATTACTTTTTTTCTAATTTTAAATTAATTTTTCATCATCATCTTCTATCACGAAAAACTAATAAATTGATTTTCATAATGATTTGGGTCCTATTTTTTGTATTTAAATTTTGTTTAAAACTAAATTTGTTAATAATAATATAGTTAAATTTTCAATGTTAAATATCATTAACATTACAATTTAACATATATTTCATTTTGAACTTTAAGAAAAGTTATCTTGAAATTATTTAATCCACGCTAATTTAAAAAATTAAATTTAAATTTTACTTAAGGCACACGTATTAATTTAAGAAATTTAATTTCAATTATGATTTAAATTTCTTAAATTTTTATATAATATGATTTTTGTATAAATTGAATTTATTTTTTTACTAAATATATGAAAAACATTTTAAAATCAAGTGCAGGGACTTGGATTCATGCTAATTCTTTAAATTAATACAAGCTAATTTCGGAAATTATTTTAAAATCAAACTATAATATGATTTTTGTAAAAAATATTTAATATTAAATATATTTTATTTAATTACTATGTTTAAATTATTTAATTCATGTGAATTTTGGAAATTAATTTATTTGACACAGGCTCAATTTTAAAAAATTTAAATTTAAAAATCATATTATTGATTTTATGATTAATTAAAAAATTAAAGAGATAATTGATGGGATAAATCCTATTAAGGAACGAACAAGTAAAATAAAATAAAAATTGAAAAGATCGAATACAAATATTTTATTTGGAAAAACCCCTCTAAATAGGATAAAAAAACCATGAATAAAGATAATTTCACTATAACGACAAGACGAAGAGTACAAAACATGTAGATAAAACTAGACCTTGAAACTGAAAATAAGAACTCTCAAAATGTAAACACAAAATTCTTTAAAAGCTTGTAAAAGCTAATATTTAAATGTGTAATGAGTAATATTTCTAGGGTGGAAAAAAGACTCGTTTATAAGCTAAATTCGTAGGTCAAATAATATTAAAATAATCTACACTAATCAGAGTTCAAGAGAAAACTAAAAATAGAATTTAACTGGGGGAAGAAAAACCAAAAACTGTGAGCCATAACTCCATAAACGTACACCTTGACTCGTATTTCCACAATGTCTTCTTTGCTAAAGCCCGTAGAGGGTTATCTCGAACTATGCAGGATCTTACCTGAGTCAAAGTTGTGCTTAGAAGTTAGAATTCTTTTAGACTTTGACTTGTGCACTGACAAATCAAAATTGACTCGGGTCTGATTTCCACGAATGTAGTGCCTTATCTTTTCAAAACTTGCATCCAAAAGAGAACCTCTCTTATACGAAATGATCATACTTTTTTCCATTCTATGACTAAGTTGTCCTTACTTCAAATGAGTCGACCTCGAGTCCTTAATAGACGACAGACGTCTTGTTTCACTGATCACCGTTGATCCTTCTAGAACATAAAGACTGCCAATCTTTTTACCTTTCATCACAACGAGAGCTTTACGGGATACCTTAATGCCATTTGACTCGATATTAATTCTACAACCCTTTGAGTCCAAAATTCCCAAGGAGATGAGATTTTTCTCTAAGTTAGGCACATGACTGACATCTGATAGTGTCCTAATTGTCCCGTCGTGCATCCTGATCTGAACAGTACCAATACCGATTACCTTACTAGTTGAACCATTCCCCAGGTGTACATCTCCACCTATTGGGACATATGTGAAAAGAACACTCTAAATCCAGGATCCAGTCAGACATAAGCTCGAAGCTTTCACTTGTTGACACCAACAAGAAATCATCACCCTTGTCATTGGTCAAATTAGCACTAGTTAAATCTTTCTTGTTGCTCTCAGCAACCCTTTTATTTCGCAATTTTAAACAATCTACCTTGACGTGACCTAACTTCCTATAAAATAGTATCTTTTGTCTCGCTTCTTTGATGCTACCAAAACTGAGGCTTGTCTATTTGATTATCTATCTGAACCAAACTCATTTTTGAGTTTGTCTTTACTCAATATATAACCATTCACATTCTCGAATGAGAGATTATCTTTGCCATAATACTGTGGATTATGAAAGTGCTAGAAATGGCCAAATATATGACTGTCAAAGAACACTGAATATACTAATTATCTAACATATGAATATAAATTTCTTTTTTGAATTATATGACAACATTAATTCCTTCTTTGAATATACTATTATAATTTCTTTACAAAAAAATGCTTAAAAATCATTAAATATTATAAATTACTACACAAAACGGACAAAATTTTAGAAATGATTAAAAATTAAAAAAATGTTAAAAAAAACTTTGAGCGTTATAAATATTACTTTATGGATGTCCATAACTCTCAAGTTATAACCTCCATTGTAGCAACTCCCTCATTTATGAGATAAACCCTCTCCTTTATTATGAAAGTAATAGGAGTGTTATTTAATCTATGTATTAATGAAGCACTTAAGTAACCTTCATTTATTTAGGTTACATTGAATGTCAATTACTTATAAATAAACTGCTACGTGAATGAAAATAAAATAAGAAAAAATTCTTTACCAATATGATCTATTGCTTACTTTAAGTGTTCTTTTATTTGGTTATTTTATAATACGTTATCAGCACGAGCCTCTACAAGTTCATAGTGAAGTTCACGTAATTTCGGCTTTATATAATTTGTCCGTATAACTCCCGTTAAACTATATACGGTATACATATTTTCATCATTTTTTTATTTTATTTTCTAGATGAAATTTTTCTTTGGATAACATTTGCACATTTATTTTTACAACTCAAATGTTATAATGATAATTATATATACATGATTTTTTTTACTAAAAGAAATTTCAATTAATGTAATTTGTGTTAAGTTATGATTATGACTATTCCTTTGCATATCAATATTTGACATACATATTATTATTTAGAAAATTTGGTATATATATATATATATAATTGACTTATTTTACAATTGAGAATGTTTATCATTTTACTAATTTCTTTTATTTTGATTCAAGTGATTATAATGTCAAATCTTGCCAAATTTGAATTTGCGGCATTAGACATATCAGGTAAGAATTATTTGTCATGGGTGTTAGATGCTGAAATTCACCTAGATGCTAAAGGTCTAGGAAATACTATATTAGCAGATAAAGAAGCGTCTAATCAAGACATGGGAAAAGCAATGATTTTTATCCATCATCATCTACATGAAGGATTAAAAGTGGAATATCTCACTGTGAAAGATCTTCTTAATTTGTGGAATGATTTGAAAGAAATATTTGACCATCAAAAAACAGTAATACTCCCTAAAGCTCATTATGATTGGAAGCACTTACGGTTGCAAGATTTTAAGACTATAAGTGAATATAATTCAGAACTTTTCAAAATTAGTTCTCAACTAAAATTATGTGGAGAAAACGTAACTGATGAGGACTTGTTAGAGAAAACATTTTTAACCTTTCATGCTACTAATGTGCTCCTGTAGTAGCAATATCATGAAAAAGGTTTTAAAAGATATTCTAAATTGATTTCATGTCTTTTGGTGGCTGAACAAAATAATGAGCTGTTGATGAAAAATCATGGAATTCATCCCACTAGTTCTGCACCATTCCCTGAAGTGAGTGTAGCAGTACACAATAATTATGAACATGGAGAATATAGAGGTCGCAGTCGCGATCGTGGTCGTGGACGTAATGGGGGACGTAGTCGAGGATATACTAGTAATCGTTATCATGGTGGTCATAATAGTGGTACTAGTAAACACCAGAAAAAGAATAACAATGAAGGACAAGAAAGAGGTGGTCAAAATATTCCTTCAAATATTGTTGAGAATTTATGTTATCGATGTGGTGTGAAGGGGCATTGGTCACATACCTGTCGTACATCTGAGCATTTAGTGAAACTTTATCAAGCATCCATTAAAAAGAAGGGAAAAAATATGGAGATAAATTTTATATCCTAAAATGATGATGAAATGGAGGCAAAAGATTAAAATATTAACTATGATCATGCCTACGAGGGTGATAAATTTGACATTTTCATGTTGATTTAAGTATGCTTTATTTTCTTGCATAAATAATAATTTATATATTTAATAAATATTTGCAATGTTTCTTACATTATATTTTGTTTATTTTTATGAAGAATATGAATATTCAACAAAGTTTCGTTGGACCCAAAATCAATGGAGATATGTGTCTTGCAGATAGTGCTACAACACACACGATACTCAAAGATAAAAGATATTTTTCTCATTTGACAATAAGTGATGCCCATGTTTATACAATATCGGGTAGTTCAAAACTTATTGAGGGCTCCGGAAGAGCTATTATATTATTACCTAAAGGTACAAAAATTGTCATTGATGATGTTTTATATTCCACTAAGTCTCAAAGAACTTTATTGAGTTTTAAATATATTCGTCTTAATGGATATCATATTGAGACTATGAATGAGAAAAATATTGAATATCTATACATTACAAATGTTGAATATGGAAAGAAATATGTTTTGGAAAGGTTACCTGCTTTTTCATCAGGTTTATATTATCCACATATTAGTGCAATTGAGACACATGTTACTACAAACCAGAAGTTTGTAGAACCACATATTTTTACTATTTGACATGACCGATTAGGCCATCCCAGATCTATTATGATGTGAAGAGTAATCGAAAATTCAATTAGACACCCATTAAAAAAACAAAAGATTCTTGAATTCAAAGATTTATTTTGTGTTTCCTGTTCTTAAGGAAAATTGATTATTAGACCATCACCAACTAAAGTTGGGATTGAATCTCCTGCATTTCTAGAACGTATTCAAGGTGATATATGTGGATCCATTCATCCACCATGTGGACCATTAAGATATTTTATGGTATTGATAGATGCATCTAGTAGGTGGTCACATGTCTGTTTATTATCGACTCACAACTTGGCATTTGCGAGACTACTTGCTCAAATAATTCAATTAAGAGCACAATTCCCAGATTATGCAATCAAAACTATTCGTCTTGATAATGCTAGTGAGTTTACGTCCCAAGCTTTTAATGATTATTGTATGCCAATTGGGATAAATGTTAAACATCCTGTAGCTCATGTTCACACACAAAATGGTTTAGCTGAATCGTTTATCAAATGCCTCCAACTAATAGCTAGGCCATTGCTTATGAGAACAAAACTCCCTATTATAGCTTGGGGATATGCTATTTTGCATGCAGCAGCACTTGTGCGCTTCAGGCCAATAAGTTATAATAAATACTCCTCATTACAATTGGCTTTTGGTCAGGAGCCAAATATTTCCCATCTTAGAATTTTTGGATTTGTAGTATATGTTCCAATTGCTCCATCACAATGCACAAAGATGGGTCCTCAAAGGAGGTTGGGAATATATGTTGGTTATGAATCTTCTTCTATAATTAATTATATTGAACCATTAACTGGAGATTTATTTACTGCATGATTTATTGATTGTCATTTTGATGAAACAACATTCCCAACATTAGGGGGAGAGAAAATACAACTGGTAAAAGAGATTACATGGAATGGATCATCATTATCTCAATTAGATCCTCGTACAAATCAATGTGAACAAGAAGTTCAAAGGATCATACATTTGCAAAACATCGCCAATCAACTGCCAGATTCATTTACTGACCTAAAGAGAATTACAAAATCTCACATACCAACTGAAAATGCTCCAATACGAATTGATGTCCCAATAGGGCAAACTGTTAGTGCAAAAGACAGTAATCCAAGCCTAAAGCGTGGAAGACCAGTCGGTTCCAAAGATAAAAATCCTCGTAAAAAAAAGGAACAAATAATCAAAATGGTTATATTATGGAGGCAAGTGCCCAAGAAGAGGCCAAAGATATAACTAATCAAAAAACCCCAGAAGAGCTTCAAGTACCTAAAAATGGTGATAACGAAGAGATCTCAATTAGTTATGTTACTTCAAGAAAAAGATGGAACCGAAAAAATATTGTTGTCGACAACAATTTTGCTTATAATGTTGCTATTGAAATAGCAAAAACAAATGAAGATCCTGAGCCTAAATCTATTGATGAATGTAGAAATAGAAAAGATTGGCCAAAACTGAAAGACATAATTCAAGCAGAATTAAATTCACTTTCTAAACGTGAGGTTTTTGGACCTATAGTCCAAACACCTAAATATGTAAAGTCAGTAGGATATAAATGGATATTTGTGCGAAAACGAAATGAGAAAGCTGAAGTCGTAACATATAAAGCATGACATTGATTACGAAGAGACATATTCTCCTGTGGTGGATGCAATCACGTTTAGATACCTTATTAGTTTGGCAGTACGTTAAAAACTTTGCATGCGTCTAATGGATGTTGTTACAACCTATTTGTATGGTACACTTGATAGTGAAATTTATATGAAAATCCTAGAAAGATTTAAAATCCTTATAGAGTTTCTCGAGAAAATTGCTCAATCAAATTAAAGAAAAGTTTATATGGATTAAAACAATCTGGACGTAAGTGGTACAATCGTCTTAGTGAATATTTGTTAAAAGAAGGTTATAAAAATGATCCAATCTGTCCATGTGTTTTTATAAAAAGGTCTGGATCAGGCTTTGTGATAATTGCTATTTATGTTGATGATCTAAATATTATTGGAACTCCTGAAGAGCTTCAAAATGCAGTAAATTATTTAAAGAAAGAATTTGAGATGAAAGATCTATGAAAAAAAAGTTTTGTCTTGGCCTGCAGATCGAGCATTTAAAAGATGGAATTCATGTCCATCAGTCAACTTATACGGAAAAGATCTTAAAGAAATTTTATATGGATATAGCACATCCATTGAGTACCTCGATAGTTGTAAGATCGTTAGATGTGAATAAAGATCAATTTCGTCCTTGTGAGAAAGATGAAGAGTTTCTTGGTCCTGAAGTATCATATCTTACTGCCATAGGGGCATTAATGTATCTTGCAAACAACACAAGACCTGATATAGCTTTCGCTGTAAACTTGTTAGCAAGATTTAGTTCTTCTCCAACACGTAGACATTGGAATGAAATTAAACAAGTGTTTAGATATCTCAGAGGGACCACAGATATGGGGTTATTTTATTCAAATGATTCAAAATCTCTATTAGTCGGCTATGCTGATGCTGGATATTTATCGGATCCACATAAAGGTTGATCTCAAACAGGATATTTATTTACATGTGGAGATACTGTCATATCATGACATTCAAAAAAGCAGACATTAGCTGCAGCCTCTTCAAATCATGCTGAAATAATTGCAATGCATGAGGCAAGCCGAGAGTGTGTTTGGCTAAGGTTATTAACCCAACATATCATGAAGATATGTAATTTCCCTTTACAAGAAAAGATGCCAACTATCTTATACGAAGATAATTCAGCATGTATAGCTCAATTGAAGGGTGGTTACATAAAAGGTGACAGAACGAAACATAATTCACCAAAATTATTCTTCACTCATGATCTTGAGAATAAAGGTGACATAGAAGTTCAACAAATTTGTTTTAGTGATAATTTAGCAGATCTTTTTACTAAGGCGTTGCAAACTTTAACATTTGAAAGACTACGAGACAAGATTGGAATGCGTTGACTCAAAGATATAATATGATGTTGTCATTAGGGGGAGTCTAAAACACGTTGTACTATTTTCCTTTAACCAAGGTTTTTACCCACTAGGTTTTCCTGGTAAAGGTTTTTAACGAGGCAACTTGTAATAGGAGATTATGTACTCTTTTTCCTTCATTAGGTTTTTATCCCACAGGGTTTTTCCTAATAAAGCTATTAATGAGGCACAATTTTCTCTAATGGACATCCAAGGGGGAGAGTTATAAATATTACTTTATGAATGTCCATAACTCTTATGTTATAACTTCCATTGTAGCAACCCCCTCATTTATGAGATAAACCCCCTCCTTTATTATGAAAGTAATAGGAATGTTATTTAATCTATGTATTAATGAAGCACTTAAGTAAGCTTCATTTATTTATGTTGCATTGAATGTCAATTACTTATAAATACAATCCTATGTGAATGAAAATAAAAGAAGAGAAAATTCTTTTCCAATTTGATCTATTGCTTACTTTAGGTGTTCTTTTTATTTGATTATTTTATAATATTGAGAAAATTATTAATATTTAATAAAAGTTTAAAAATAAATATTTATTTAAAAAGATAGAAAAATCTTGTTATTTATTTGGTTCGGAGTCATTGGATTTAGTAATAAAAAAATGGAGGGATTGAAATGAGATGGTCAAACTTGTGTGAGGTGTCGAATGAGAGATTTGAGTGACGATGAGTTAAGTGCTTGATGGTTTAAGGTGAGTGATGGGTAGAAGTGTTAATGGGTCGATCTAATTTGCTTTCAACAATTAAAAATATACAAAAAAAAAGTTTATATTCCTATTTTAAAATAATGAAATGAAATCATATTGGCAAGTAAGGTCTATTAGGTCTTAAGCCTAAATTTTTTTTGAAATTGGGCCTAAGTGATTTTTGTGTGGTTTGGGGTTCCGAAATAGATGTGTTAAGTTCTTTAAATTGCTTGAATGGCATGAGATATCTCTTGTTTCAATTACGTGTGGGGTAGGAACAAGAACACATTACCTTTAACCCTAAAGTTTTATTGCAGGAACTGAATTGGACCAATTCTCTGCCACTCACACCTCTTATTTGTTTGTGTATGTTAGATCAATAGGTTTAATATGCCTCGTAGATGTGTTAATGTGAGTGCGAACGTATTTGTATGTTTTGAGTGATTTAGCTAATAAGAGGAGAATTTTGATAGAGACTATTAAATTAGGAACAACAATTATGAGTTCTTTAGACCAGAATATCGTAGTGAATAGAGGAAATTGTTAGAGAAGTTACCCTAGAACAATTTGTGGTAGTGAATAGGATTTTTAAGAAAATTCATAGGAAGTTCAAGAGAATAGGAATCAAAGTGTGCAGCGAAAGTGTGTTGATTGGTTTAAAGTAGAAACAGCATATATTGTAATTAAGCAAGTCACGCGTTAGTAAGGAATTTTGGGGACGAAATTCTATTTAGAGAGGGATAATTGTCACACCCCAAAATTGGGCCTAAAAGTTTCCAGGAAATTTACTTCGGAATTAATTACTATTTTGCTTGAGTTTTAACTAAATTATTTGGTTTTTGGACTCTAAAGTTATTTGGACTGTG
Organism: Gossypioides kirkii; assembly: GCA_005610355.1. Lineage (NCBI taxonomy): Eukaryota > Viridiplantae > Streptophyta > Magnoliopsida > Malvales > Malvaceae > Gossypioides > Gossypioides kirkii. Next base: position 36,760,843 of record CP032247.1, on the reverse strand, counting down.
GTTTAGGTTTTATTCTGTTTTTGTGTTTCCATGCATGCATACTTGACATTATTTAAATTGGTTTATAAGCAAATTTTGAAGTTGGATAGAGCATGTTACTTGGCTTAATGATTAAATGGTTATAATTGAGTTTTTCGCTATAACTAAAATAACAAAGTTTTGAGTAGAGTAACAATGAGCAATGTTATTTCTAAACCACGTTGATGCTAATAACATGACTTAAGAATGGTTGTATTAATTAATTAGATGTTTTCCAAAATTAACGAAGGTAAATTGTGGTTTTTCTTAAAAGAGAGAGTACTTAATGTTTTCAATGAATAATAGGGTAGCTTTGTCGCATAGGTGACCAATGTGATCTTCACAATTCTGTCATAACATCTAGGTCGAGTTTGGGAGGTAATATGAACAATCCATTTGTGCAAATAAAAGTTGTTTGTAACACCCTTACCCTGTCCGATCACTTAGCTAGAGTAATAGATGCTACACCACTGTCTCACAACATATTTATTAATTCAATTATAAAATTTCATGCAAAGATCTTTTTATTACGGCATTCATATGAGTTTTATGACAGACATATGTTAATTATCAATAGAACATGCTAACTATACTTCAAATGAGCTTATAACACCAAAATTTCCCAAATAACAATCTCGAACATTATATTTAGAGTTCACAAATTACTGAGCATAATAGACATTCAAACAACTAAAACCCTCATAACAAACTAATATTAAATCTACCACATTGTCTTAATCCCCAAATAAAAAAATAAGCAAATAACTAAAAATGCTAAAGTTTCTCGACTTGGATCACTCCTCGAAGGCCACACCGCTCACACCGGAACTACAAATCTGCAATGGTTAAAAAGGAGTGACTGAGCTTAACAAGCTAAGTGAGTGCTCATAATAACCACTACACAAACGAGTCATCATACATCAACGAAACAAACATATAACATATTCAAATCATCTTTAACTTTAGTGTCACATTTACATATTTAATTATTTGCCATGCATTTTTTACACAGTAATCACATTAATCACATGAGTACTTAACCATTTAACATAACACATATTAATCAATTTAATCACATTAGTCACATTAATTTGTCAACATTTATCTCATCACATATTAATCACATTTTGTCACATTTAATCACATTAGTCACATGAATATTTTAACATTTATCACATCACATATTACTCACATTTAGTCACATTTTACACATTTAATGATAATTTGGCACTTGAGCTATGAAACATAAAGTGGACTCTATTGGCACACATCGAGTACACAGATCTCCAAACACACGAAATATGACTCGTAGAGTCGAACATGTCCCATAAGTGAAGCATATAGCTAACACTCTCCAGACATACCAACACACATATCCCGTTGAATGGACCTTTGCTCGGATTCCCTTATCCCTCCAAAACTATCCCAAGGCCTCAATGCCTAAAACTCATAACACATATAGGTGAGTACTCACAATCATATGGCATGCCAATTATATCAAACGGTCTCATAAGGTCACAAGGCCAAAATATCCATATATGGCATGAATAAACATTGCAAATTCACATCATCAGCACAATATATTCACTGTCACATGGCATGAATAACATACTCACATATTTTCTGTCTCATGGCATGAATAACATATCCACATATTCACTTTCACAAGAGTCATCTCAAGCTTTTACACATGTCATAGCATCTCATATATGTTCACATTTCATATTTGTATAAGCACACACATATATCACAAATAACCATAGGTACGAGAACACTTACACTCAAAATTTAGAGTAGGAGTTTAGGCTACCTCTAAATTCACAATTACAAAATGAATCATGTACGTGCAGCGATTCCAAAACACTCACCAAAATATTGCTTTCATCAAAAAGCGGAAGCCTTAGACAAGATGCTTCAACAAGACATACCACACAAATATACAATCAATAATCAGTCATCAACTCACCTTAAACAGTCACAAACATAATCCTAACCTACGTTCTCTTTTAACTGAATCCTTTACCATAAAAATCTTAAAATTCTAATATATTAGTCTACACTTAATCTTTTTGCACGAAATGAATTCCATTCATCTACATATTCATCTATGACTAATTTCCATTGTGATCAAAATTCATTAAAACTCAAGAAATATTTAACGAAACTTCAAAGTAACTTTAGAAATCTTCTAATCATGTTAAAACTAATTGAAAAAAACTTTAAAACCAATTTTTAATCCACAATCCCAAAATCACCATTAATGACCCAATTTTCGGCTTTTATTAAAAACATGCATTTTAATAGCTAAAAATTTAGTTTAAGAGACTAGTTATCATTTAAAACTAATGGAAAGTTGAACGGTTATCTTCAATGAAAGAAAAACAAACTTTGGTGTAAATCCGGATAAAACCCACGTTGAAGAAGATGATGAAACTAGTGAGATTTTCAGGTGCTTTTTTTTGTTTTATTGAGATTTATGGTTCAAGGGATGTTAGAAATCAAATATTATTAGAATTTGGAAGTAAAAATGAATTAGGAGAGTATGAGAGAATGGAGGGATGGCACAAGTGTTTGGGAGGAAAATTTTAACGTGAAAAATATGTAAAAAAAGGGGGTTTTAGGTTCAATTTTAAAATTTGGTTAAATTCTTCATAAAAACTCTCAATTTTGAGTCTTTTACAAATCAACCCTTTTTTCAAAATTAAAGGTATTTAAAACTCATTTTCAGAAATTGATTTAATTTTTTAATAACCATTATCTAAGATAACATTGATTACCAACCTTACAAAATATCGAGCACATATAGGCTGAAATTCTTAAAATACACTCGAAACTTTTAGGCCCAATTTTAGGGTGTGACATTGTTTCCGAGCACATATTTCAGTCTTTTAGATAATGATTCTAGCATTTATTCATATTTCAAGGCTTAATTGAATAAATTCAACATTAAAAAATAGTTTGAAAACTAATCAAGTATTAATCTGAACAAATCATAAAATTTTGGGTAAAATTGTAAAATTTGTAAAGAGCGGACAAAACTATAAAGTTGGAAAAAATAGGGGGAAAATTGTAAAATATGAACAATAGGGGCAAAACTATAAAATCTAAAAATAGGGGAAAATTGTAAAATCTAAAGACAATGGACACACAGCTATGTGATCGGACCGTGTGGGAATCCTTGGACTGTGTGGTTAGGTCGAGTAACAGACTAAGGCCATGTGAAAATTGAAAAACCAAGGGTTTCAGGGCAACATAATCGTGTAAGGATCTATGTGGTCAACGAGTGGCCCACACGCTAGTGTGACTGGTCGTGTGGCTCTACCCTAGGCACGATTTTCCCTAATTCGATTGTAAAAGAATACACACCTATTACCGAAATCTTGAGCGATGTCCCTCACGTTCAAATCTGATCTGGGATACCTAAATGGGTCCTTCAAACGACATTTATATACAAGTTAATAATCGATTTTTAGATTCATCAAGATTAATCAAGATTGTCGAAAGATTTGTCAAGAGCCGTGATAGATTGACTAGTTGGTTTGAATGATTAATATCAAATAGAAATTCTACGAAATTTGAGTTCTAAATTTTATAATGAGATGTACTTACCATACTTGATGGAATTATGAAGGCTATCAACGATGAATATACATTCAAAAACGAATCGATTTATCAGAGATTGATTTGATATCAAAAGCAAAAGAAAATTAATTTCAGTATTGGAATGTCAAATTTGATGAAAAGAAAAGGGCAGAAAAGAAAATAATAATATAAAGGGAAAAGAGGGATAATTCAAATTTAATTAGAAAAGAAATCAAAATCCTAAGGTAATTAGGATAAGAAGGACTAAATAGATAGGTTTTCAAACTTTTAAAGGACTATAGGATAAAATACAAGATTTTGACCGAAATTTTAAATGGAAATGGGAGATTGGCGTGACTAGAATGTGATAATTAAGGGGGAGAGAGTGATGATTAAACATTTGGACTGCTACCAACACTTGGTAGTTTTTACCCTATTTAATAATTATTTTAGGGTTGTTTTTCATTCTAGGTCGCTGAGAAGAAAAGAAATGAAAATGATGGGGTTTGAACCTAGGATATCTAAAGAGTGTCCTAACTATTTAGCCATCAAGCAACCAATCGTAAAACCTGCTGATAATAAATGGACAGTGTTACGAAAACTTGGGTTTCGGATAGATCGAAGGATCTGACCTACGTCAGTTAGTTTTTTTTTTTGTCAAGAGAAGGGTAATCATACTTGGGATATAATTTGAAGTAGCCATTTTCATAGGTGAGAAAATGGTTTGGAGTTAACTTTGATTCTTTTTATCGTGAAGAAGAAAAAGCTATCGAAGAAAAAGATGAAGTCAAATAAAAGTAATATATATATATATATAGAAATTAAAAAGTACTTAAGATTTTAGTTTTCCAATTTTAATTTAATTATATATATATATATTAGAATTTTTTATTTCCAAGTAAATTAAGGCCACATCAATATGACTTGTGATAACCAAATTGGTAGGATTATAAAAGTTCTATGTGTCAATTTTTTATTAATTAAGAATGCGAGTAAATTTTCGGCTTTTATTTAAAACATTCATTTTAATGATTTAAATTTTAGTTTAAGAACTAGATATTATTTAAAATTAATAGAAAGTTGAATGGTTACATTTTATGGAAGACAAACAAACTTTGGTGCGAATCTGGATGATGAAACTAGTGAGATTTTTGGGTGTTTTTCTAGGATTTAATTGTGATTTATGGTTCAAGGGATGTTAGAAACCAAAGATGATTATAATTTGGAAGTAAAAATCAATTAGGAGAGTATGAGACAATGGAGGGATGACACAAGTGTGTGGGAGGAAAATTTTAACGTGAAAAATATGGAGAAAATGGGGTTTTTAGGTTCAGTTTTAAAATTTGGTTAAATTTTTACATAAAAACTCTTAATTTTGAGTTTTTTACAAATCAGTCCTATTTTCAAAATTAAAGGTATTTAAAACTCATTTTCAGAAACTAATTTAATTTTCTAATATCCATTATCGAACACATCATCGATTACCAATCCTATGAAATTTTGAGCACATATAGGCTAAAATTCCTAAAATAATCATGAAACTTCTAGGCTCAATTTTGGGGTGTGACATTGTTAATATGTTGTGGATAAACCACTAGTCGAGCAGATGATTGCCGACTAAAATATGTTGTGGGTAAACCACTAGTCGAGTAGTTGAACTTTCAACTACTTCCTTCATTCAAATGTCCCACCCATGCAATGCAATATGACATGCTCATAACAAATCAATACTGTAGCATTTAATCATGCTTTTAATAGAACAATATAGTAGCAAATATATGCTTATAACAGATCAACTCAATAGAAAAAGTCATGCTTATTAAGTGTTCGGTTTAAAGGTAACATAAGGCATACTTTATACAAATTAAAATGACAACGAATAACATACTTATAACAAATCAAATAGGGGAAAAATAATTATGCTCTCAACTAATTGATACGGTAGCCCAAAACATATGTTTTTCGAGGATCCAATTAGGCGGTATCATAAATCATGTTATACAAACAATAAAAAATACAAATACATTAAACATATTTATTTACACTTTATGCAAGCATAAATACAATATTATTTCAGTCTTTTAGATAATGGATTCTAGCATTTATTCATATTATTAGGGCTTAAATAAATAAATGAACCATTAAAAAATAGTTTGAGAACCAATTAAGGACTAATCTGACCAAATCATAAAATTCTGGATAAAATTGTAAAATTTGTAAAAAGGGACAAAACTATAAAATCTGAAAAATAAGGGGAAAATTATAAAATATGAACAATAGGAGCGAAACTATAAAATCTTAAAAATAGGGGAAGATTGTAAAATCTAAAAACAGTGGACATATAGCCATCTGATCGGACCATGTGGGAAGCCTTGAACCGTGTGGCTGAGCCGAGTAACAGACTAAGGTCGTGTGAAAATAAAAAACCTAGGGTTTCAGGGGAGCATAATCGTGTGAGGATTTGTGTGGTCCACGAGTGGCCCACACGCAAGTGTGGCTGTTCGTGTGGCTCTACCCTAGGCATGATTTTCCCCGATTTGATTATAAAAGAACACACACTTGTTACCAGAATCTCGATGTCCCTCATGTTCAAATCTGATCCGGGGTACCTAAATTGGGTCCTTCAAATGACATTTATACATAAGTAAACAATCAATTTTGTGATTCGTCAATATTAATCAAGATTATCGAAAGATTTGTCAAGAAACTTGATAGATTGACTAGTTGGTTTTAAAGATTAATATCGGATAGAAATTCTACGAAATTTGGGTAATCATACTTGGGATTTAATTTGAAGTAGCCATTTTTATCAAGAGAAGGGTAATTGATTTGGAGTACGATTGAAGTAGCCATTAAGTCTTTTTTTGTCAAGAGAAGGGTAATCATACTTGGGATTTAATTTGAAGTAGCCATTTTTATAGGTGAGAAAATGATTTGGAGTTAACTTTGATTCATTTTATTGTGAAGAAGAAAAAGCTATCGAAAAAGAAGATGAGGTCAAATAAAAGTAATATATATATATTAAAAAGTACTTAAGATTTTAGTTTTCCAATTTTAATTTAATTAAAGATATATATATTTTTAGAAATTTTTATTTCAAAAAAAATAAAGGGCACATCAACATAACTAGTCATAGCCAAATTGGTAGGATTATAAAAATACTGTGTCAAATTTTTAATTAATTAAGAATGCCAAAAAAATTGTTTTAGCGAATATAATGATTTGGGTAATTAGTGTAATAACATGTACCGCTTTTTCCAAAAAAAATATTTTAACAACTACGAAAACTAATATAATTGGTTTCATTGGTACTTTCAATCATGAAAATTTTCAATATCATCACTAATTACTAATGTTATGTTGAATTTTTTTATTCACTTATTCGTTAAATCACTAATAAAATGCTGGCATGAATTTATTTTTAGACTTTAAATAGTTTTGTTTAAATAAATTTAAATCAATTATTCATCATCATGATCATCATCATCTATCTCGAAAAAGAACAAACCATTGTTATTGCCACTTGTTAGAAGTGTAAAAAAAATTTGAAATAAAACTTAATAAACTATAAACTAAGATCTGTCATGTCAAATCATCAAGAATAAAATGATAATAGAACTAGATGCGGAAGCATACCTAAATCCATGGATTGTTGAGATTTTTGGATCTTGGGGTTTTGATCTTCCAAATTAGCACACAATAATCTAGAGAAGGTGGCTCTCTCTTTTCCAAGGATGAGATATTAGAAAAGTTTTCTTGTGTGTAATTTGGGACATAACCCTAATATATATAACTTTGGCACATTAGCCCTAATTCCTAATTGATTCCTAATCAACCGATCATCAATTAGGAATTAGTCTTCAATTAGAATTTAGTTACTAGAGTATCTACACATATTTATCCCATACTTTATTTAATAATTAAAACCCAATAAACTTTAACTAAATTAGATCACTTTTAATTTTGGTTAACCTATTATGATAGTAAATAATAACATGTAATTACCCTTATTATGAATGTGATGTCCATATTTTCCAACAATCTCCCACTTAGACCACATATATATACTAATTACTCTATAATTACATGTCATTATATAATCTTATGAGCTCAAAACTTTAGATATTATGAACAATCTCGTCCGTTAATTATGTTAACATAGAACCAAGGTGACTTTCGTTACATATCGTAACTAAATCTTCCCTGATCACGTATATTAACTCAACCAAATGACATAGATCAAATATGGATGTGTAGCATGGAAATTACATGCAATATGATCTAAACATGTCTATTTCCAACTGGTCCTCCTTAACCTTAGTGAGATCAAACTTTACCAAAATCAGACTGTGAATAAACCAAATAAACTTTATTTCTGTTGAAAATAAACTTAATATCCGTAAACTGAAATCACTGAAAATGTGTCTATAACATAAAAGCATTTAAAAGTACAAACTCCCACTAAAACCAAATACCCTTAAATGACATTACACCCATATGAGCAATGTGCTCTTATAAAACCTTAGGTGTAGTCCCTTAGTTAGCGGATCCGCAATCATGGAGTTAGTTCCAATATGCTTTATAGATACCTAATCACTCTGAACTTTTACTTTAACAACTAGGAACTTAAAGTCTATGTGCTTTGACTTTGATATGCTCCTATTGCTATTGGAATAAAAGACTACAATTTGTTTTCACAATTTGCACATTAGTGACAAAATCAGGTATCCATATTCCATCAAAATAGAAGTCTGTATACCTGATGACCTCTTACTGATCAGACCTCTGATATGTAAGCGTGTAATCTTTTTTTCTCTAAAAATACCTTATAACCCTATTGGATGCTATCTAATGGTCCATACCAGGGTTGCTTAAATATCTGCTTAACATCCCAATAATGTACACAATATTTCAATGTATACAAACCTGAACATACATTAGACTTCCTACCTCTGAAGTGTAAAAAATCTTACGCATTTCTACAATCTAAAAATCATTCTTTGGACATTAATTTATACTATACTTATTATTGACAATCAATATATCATTAATATATAAAACCAAATATATAACCTTACTCTCACTAAACTTATGTATATACAATTATCGATCAAATTCATCTCTAAACTGAATGAGATAATCATTTGGTAAAATTTGTAATACTACTGACGAGAAATCTACTTAAGCCCATAGATGAAGTTCTTTAATTTGCAAATTATTAACATTGCATCATTAGACACAAAGTTCTCTAATTACACCATATAAATGTATGATCAATGTTACCATTGGGAAACCATTAACTTACTATTCATTTAATGCAGCTTAAGATCAAAATATTCTAGTAAAGCCATTATAATCCTTTCTCTAGTGGACCTTCTTAATGATATTCGTTCTTAAGGTTGTTGAGTTTGTTCTTTTCGAATAATTATCTCATCTTGAATAGGGTTTTGGGTTCTTGAATAAGGAGTTGTTCAACATTGTCTTGTTGAGGTTATGGATTCACTTCTTGATCAATGATAGGTATGAGAACCTGAATATCGTTCAAAGTGATAGTAGGAACTGAGTTAGAATTCAACTCCTTCTCAAAAACAATGTCTCTAACCTTATTTCTCCCTCCAAACTCAACATCCTTAAAAATGTTACAATTCTTGTCTAAAAAATATTCCTAATTGTGGGATCATAAAACTCATAGCCATTAGATTGCTTAGAATAACTACTAAAGTAGTTTAGATTGCTTAGAATAACCACTAAAGTAGTTGTTCACTATTTTAGAGTCCAATTTCTTTTCATGTGGCCTATAAGGCCTTGCCTCAGCTGGACATTCCCAAATGTGAAAATGCTTTAGACTAGGCTTTCGACTTGTCCAAAGTTCACAAGGTGTTTTAGCAACTGCTTTAGTGCGTAATCTATTAAGAATGTAAGCTGCTGTCTTTAGAGGCACTGGCCAAATAAGCACTTTCAGACTTATCATGTTTCAACCTTTCTTCCTCTTGTACACAATGAGAAATGAGCTCATTTAGAGTCCATTTCTCCTTTAGACAGATGTAACTAATTTAAAATTGGTTAAACTATGTAGGAAGGGATACCAAAACCATAAGAACAAGTAATTCCTCAAATAGCTTGATCTTAAATGCCTTAAGTCTTGAAGCAATATGAAACATCTTCGTAATGTACTCCCTCACGTTTCCTTGACCCTTAAACTTCATAGACATCAAAAAAGTCATAAGTGATGTCATCTCAACCTTATCTTTTTTTTGACAAAACGTTTCTCAATTTTGTCAAAGAAACCTTATCTTGAGTAATCTCTTCAAATTCTTTGCCCCTAAAGGCTTTTGGAATACTATGCTTAATGATTATTAGACTCATGCAATTTGAACAATCCCACCTCTCAAAATCCCTTTTAACATAAGGGGTGCTTTTTGTAGTGAGAGGTGCAGGTTGTTCTTCCTTTAGTGCAAGGTCTATGTCCATACAACCAAGCACTATAATTGCCTTTTTCATTCCATAAAATTAGTCCCATTAAAAATGAGTATAGAATTTATATTAGCAGATATTGTGGCAACAAAATATGATAGATGAATATAGAACAAAATAGATAAAAATAAACTCACATGAATATTCATAAGTAAACAATAAATTCAAAATAATGGCTAATCCCATCTCAAGATACCAAACACAAGATTAATATCAATTCTTTGGACAATAATACTAATTGTAAGCAATACTCTTGTTGTAGTAATCAAACATTGACAATAAATTATGTCAAACAATGAATTAATCTTTGGACTAACTTATTACTCATATAAAGTACCTTATAATTATTACACATTTATTACCACAGATGTCTTTGAAATTCGATCAAATATTAACTTACCTTTGGGTCAATTAATAAATGCATGAATCACAAAAACATATAATAATCATGATATTTTAAATAAACTAATCTACGCAAAAGAGGTCACTTTGGCGGCATTTTGTTTTAACTAATCTATTTAAAATATTAGACATCCTTAATTAAAATCCAAAGCCAAAATCTGAATTTATTTGTTTCAAAATATTTCTCTTAATTTCATTTTTCAATCAAATTAAAAGATAATAGTATATATATGTATATATATTTATCCCAAAACAACATACAGTGTTAACAAATATAATAATAGCTAAATAAATCAAAATAACCTCATATAAGAGTTCAAATTTAAACCAAAATAATTTGAATAAAGGAAAACTTCATATCAAGATATCGGACACTCCATTAATATTTCATCTTTGGATAAAATATTACCTTGTAAGTGATATCTTGGTGTAGTAATCAAACACGGACAATAAGAACATGTCGAACAATAAATCTTACTTTGGGCTGATTTACAGCTCACATGTAAAACCGAATAATCATCACATGTTTATTACAATAGTTGCACATGTATTATTATTAACCTTACTTCAGGCCGATCAATATTAACATAACTTAAGTTACATGCACAAAACCTTTAATATTTTAAAACAAAATAATTTATACAAAAAAAATCACTTTGGCGACTTTTTGCTTCTATTAAGTTATTTTAAAATATATAAACATTTCAATATTCAAATTGAAAATTTCCATAACAATGAAATGTCAAAACTAAATATTTTTTATTGCTTTATAATTTCCAAAATTATCCAAAATAAGGTTGTTTAAATAGCGTAATATAAAAAAAGCCTTAATCTTTAACTGATATATATATATATTAACCATATATGTCAAAACCAAACAAAAATAATGTAGTGGTGCAAGGTCAAATAATTGACAAGCACATGTATTCATAATTTTCGCATAGACAAAACACCAAAGCAATTCACGCATATACGAGTATTCAAAATCAAATATAAAACCTTATTCTACATATACCACATAAATCCAAAATTGTATTTATGATAAAATAGAGATTCACATGAATACTTGAAAAATATTTTCAAGCCAATAAATCTCAAAAACATAATCATAAAAGTTGGCATGTATCACAATTTATAAAATAAACCATATCAGTGCAAGTATAAATCCATCAACCATACCAATATGCTCAATCAAATAATGGAATTTAACACAAACGCATACGTTTATACTTGAACTAAATATAATATTTAAAAATATAAAAATTTGGCCATATAACCGTAATATTATCCAAATTTCAAAATATATTCTTAATATGACTAGTATGAAAAGAATAAGCATATAAACTCAATAATAAATATCAATGAATTAATATTATTCCCACATCCAAGTCAAAAACAATTAAAACCTTAAACATGCCAATCAAAACATGCATAACAAAACAATCTTTATAACAAAGAAGTTAAAGATTTTAATCAAGAACTCAATTGCATGAATATTTATCAAAACCCTAAAACTTTAAATCCATATTTGATTTTCAAGTTCACAAAAATATTTCAAACCCTAAAACTTTTAATAGAAATTTAAGATAATCAACATCTAAAAAAAACTTCAACATTATTATTTATCTTTAGAATAAAGTCAATGACTATAAACACAAATAGGATAAAAAATTGGCAGCACAACTATGATCTTCAAGTAAGATCTCCACGATTAGGTTTTCTTAATGAAATATCAATTGTAATTATCATGTAAATAAAAAAATAATATACCCTTCGATTACAATTAAACGTAATTTATATCATTAAGAAAACCTAAAAGTATGAATTCATAATTAATCAATATTTAAAATTAAAACCCTAATCAATATAAATCCAAAAGATTTGGCATGTATTATCAAAAAACGCCAAATTCAAATATCAAACCCATAAAATCTTAAAGAACGAATTAATTACAAAAATAGAAAATCAATTCATTCTCAATTATTCAACATGAGGAGACTCTGACACCACTTGTTAAAACCGTAAAATAAATTTGAAATAAAACTTAATAAACCATAAACCAAGATTTGTCATGTCAAATCATCAAGAATAAAGTGATAATAGAACTAGATGTGGAAGCATATCTAAATCCATGGATTGCTTGAGATTTTTGGATCTTGGGGTTTTGATCTTCCAAATTAACACACAAGTAATCTAGAGAAGTGACTCTCTCTTTATCAAGGATGGGATATTAGAAAAATTTTCTTATGTGTAATTTGGGGACCATAACTCTAATATATATAACTTTGACACATTAGCCCTAATTCTTAATCAGCCCATCATCAATTAGGAATTAGTCTTCCATTAGAATTTAGTTACTAGTGTATCTACACATATTTATCTCATATTTTATTTAATAATTAAAGCCCAATAAACTTTAACTAAATTAGATCACTTTTAATTTGGACTAACATATTATGATAATAAATAATAACATGTAATTACCTTTATTATATATGTGTTTCCAACACCTCTATCGTTCAACATCGTTTTTTACCCAAAGAAGGCACTGGTGGTGAACTCTAATCCTCTTTTGCTCACCATTAATTAGTTGACACATAAATGATTTTAATAATATTTGAGTCCTATTTTTTGTATTTAAATTTTGTTTAAAACTAAATTTTTTAATAATAATATAGTTAAAATTTCAATGTTAAATATCATTAATATTAGAACCTAACGAGTGTCTCTAATGGAAAAAGGGATGTTATTTATCTTAAAAGATCCGGGTTCGAGCACCTGTATGTCTACGTGTGCATTGTCAAAAGGATAAGAAAATAAATATGGTATCAAATCAAAATATATGTATCAAATCAAATCAAATTAAAATGATACCTATTTTGAAAACTAAATAAATAGGATACCTTATTCGGCTAATAGCCTCAATTATATATCATTATTTCCAACAAGCAAACGAGAGCAGCCCGTTCACTTCAAAATCATTTTTAAGCTCTATCGAAATTTGCTGACCATCAGAAGCAAACATGAATCCTTCGCCAATCAACTTGTTGCTGTCTCTATTGCTTCTTTTTGTTGCGAGTGAAGCGGGTCTCTTGATACATAAAGTGGAGGAATTAATTTATAATGATTTGCAAAGTGGGACCTCTCTCACCCTTCATTGCAAGTCTAAGGATGATGATCTCGGTGTCCACCTTCTGAATTACCGCGACTCCTTCAGGTTCGAGTTTCGCCCAGCCGTGTTTGGGACTACCTTGTATTATTGCAGCATGCAATGGGATGGAACACTGCATTGGTTCGACATTTATATACAAACGAGGGATACTTGTACTTATTGTGTGTGGAATGTTAAGCCCAATGGTCCATGTTTGATTCAGTCTGACGGATCCCAGAATACTACTACCTGTTACACTTGGAAATAGTGGTGCTTAATCACTCTCACTATTCACAATAAACAGTTCATTTCTTTTAAATGAATAAGCCGCAACATCTCTCATTTGTGTTGTGTTTATGCACTGAAATTATTGTTTTGAAACAAACGATTGAGTTTTGACTTATGAGCGCAAATTTAAATGTATGAGAAAGATACTAACTCTCTAGCTAGGTGGGATGTAATTGTCTTTTGCTTAAGATTAAAAAGCTAAATAAGCCCTTTAAAATTAATTTAAAGATCAAATAAACATCTCATAAAAAAAGTACAATCATTTGAATCTTTCGAATTATTATTGATATAATAATTTAATTTTTTGAATTCATTTTTTCGTTGAAGTCCTTAACAAGGTGACATAGCAAGGTGGATTAATTGATTTTTTTATTAATTTATGAGAGCTTAATTAATTATTTAAGTAAAAAATATTAAAATTTTAAAAAAATCTAATTTTTTGAACATAGATTATAAAATTCATAAAAAATTAAAAATATTTATAAAAAAATTAAAAAATATAGAAAATTTTAAAATGTTATAAAAGTTTTTGAAAAATGTAGAAAAATATTATAATTTTTTAGAAAAAAAATACTTAAACATCATTAAATATTATAAACTAACACAAATCGTACAAAATTTTAGAAATTATTAAAAATTAAAAAAATGTTACAAAAAACTTTGAGAAAATTATTGATATTTAATAGAAGTTTAAAAATAAATATTTATTTAGAAAGATAGAAAAATTATAGAAAAATCTTGTTATTTATTTGGTTTGGAGTCATTGGATTTGGTAATAATAAAAATGGAGGGATTGAAATGTGATGATCAAACTTGTGTGAGGTGTCGAATGAGAGATTTGAGTGACGATGAGTTAACTGCTTGATGGTTTAAGGTGAGTGATGGGTAGAAATGTTAACGGGTCGATCTAATTTCTTTCAACAATTAAAAAAATACAAAAAAGTAGGTTTATATTCATATTTTATAATTAAATTTAAATAAAAATATTTTTATTATTTTTAAAATAATGAAATCAAATCATATTGGCAAGTAAGGTCTATTAGGGCTTGAGCCCAAAATTGTTTTTGAAATTGGGCCTAGGTGATTGCTGTGTGATTTGGGGTTGCGAAACCCATGTGTTAAGTTACTTTAAATTGCTTGAATGACATGAGATATCTCTTGTTTAAATTGCGTGTGGGGTAGGAGCAAGAACAGATTGCCTTTAACCCTAAAGTCTTATTGCAGGAATGTGTCTTGGATCATTTCCTTGCCACTCAAACCTCTTATTTATTTGTGTATGTTAGATCAATAGGTTTGATATGCCTTGTAGATATGTTAATGTGAGTGCGAACGTAATTGTATGTTTTGAGTCATTTAGCTAATAAGAGGAAAATTCTGAGTGACTATTAAATTAGAAACAAGAGTTATGAGTTCTTTAGACAAGAATGTCGTAGTGAATAGAGAAGTTACCGTAGAATAGTCTGTGATAGTGAATAGGATTTTTAAGAAAAATTATAGGAAGTTCAAGAGAATAGGAATCAGAGTGCGCAGCGAAAGTGTGTTGGTTGGTTTATAAATATAAATAACATATATTGTGATTAAGCAACTGACATGCCAATAGGAAATTTCGAGGTAGAAATTCTTTTTAGAGTGGGAGAATTGTCACACCCCAAAGTTGGGCGTAGAAGTTTTGAGGAAATTTACTTCGAACTTAATTACTATTTGCTTGAGTTTTAACTAAATTTATTTGGTTTTTGGACTGTAAAGTTATTTGGACAGTGTTTAGGTTTTATTCTATTTTGGTGTTTTCATGCATGCATACTTGACATACTTTAAATTGGTTTATAAGCATATTTTTAAATTAGACAGAGCATATTAATTGGCTTAATGATTAAACGGTTATAATTGAGTTTTTTGTTATAATTAAAAATAAAAAAGTTTTGAGTAGAGTAACAATGAGCAATGTTATTTCTAAACCATGTTGATGCTAATAACATGACTTAAGAATGGTTGAATTAATTAATGAGATGTTTTCCCAAATTAACAAAGGTAAATCACGGTTTTTTTAAAAGAGAGAGTACTTAATGTTTTCAATTAATGATAGGGTAGCTTTGTCGCATGGGTGATCAATGTGATCTTTACAATTCAGCCATAATATCTTGGTTTAGTTTGGGAGGTAACATGAACCATCCATTTGTGCTAGTAAAAGTTATTTGTAACACCCTATTCCTGACCCGATCGTCGAGCTTGAGTAGCAGGATGTTATGTTAGATCATCGACACACCCCATGGCACAGCGGAAAAAAAAACCCGACGATCAGATCTAGAGATCCATGTGCGAGGAACGAATCGGGGTGAAAAGGGTATGAACGATTACCTTTAATCGCCTGAAAATTGACTGTTGTGAACCAGATTACAAAATTTCATGTCGATCCAGGCCGCTACACAATGTTTCGGCCTCTACGTAATCCATCCGGTATGACAACGAATGATAAATTACCGTCTAAACTTTTCAGAGAATATTTTCTTGACGACTGCTAAACCCTATTTGTTTTTCTAATATTCCAACACAAAACACAATTCTCTATCTTTCCTATTATTTAATATCTCATATTAAAATGAAAATACTTCCTTTAGAGAAATATATGGAAGGTTCATTAAAACATTATATCATTTCCAAAAGGATATTAACTTCCATGTTTTTAATATTCAATTTCCTGTTATTTAATATCTCATATTAAAATGGAAATATTCATTTAGAGAAATATATGAAAGGTTTATTAAAACATTATATCCTTTCCAAAAGGATATTAATTTCCATGATTTTTAATATTCAATTTCCTTTTATTTAATATCTCATATTAAAATGGAATTATTCCTTTAGAGAAATATCTGGAAAGTTATTAAAACATTATATCCTTTCCAAAAAGATATTAATTTCCATGTTTTTAATATTCAATTTTCTTTTAGTTAATATCTCATATTAAAATGGAATTATTCCTTTAGAGAAATATATGGAAAGTTATTAAAACATTATATCCTTTCCAAAAGGATATTAATATCAATGTTTTAATATTAACGAAATCATTATAATTAATAATTATAATTACGTTAAATTATATTCAGTAAATATTAAACTTTTATATGAATCAAATTCATATACTGATATTAACTATGTTCTCTATTCGTATACAACAAGTTTGAACAAATAATGTGTTTAATATTTAACTGTCAAATTAAATTAATACAATAATTAATTTAAATCATTTGATAGCTAAACTAACACTAATTGTGTTTGGATTCCTTTCGTTTCAACCATAGGTGTGACCCTGTAGGTTCTTGTAACATTAGCAGCAATACTAGAACGATTTTAATATTACAAACAATGAGTGGCATCTAGCAATGCATCATTGCTACCTAGGTTACAAGAAGTCATGATTCGACATAACCTTTTTGTGATTAACCCTTCATATATCAAATCCTTTTGTCCTTTATATCTAGAATGGACACAAGTCATGGAATAGTCACACTTGCACAGTCCATCTAATGTTTCTTGATATCTTCAGTAAACTATGATAAACCAATAAGTATGATATCTCATATCAACTTATTCGAGCATGGCTATGCATTTCTAGTCTCAATCAATCAAGTGGCCTATGATATTGTTCCCATTATGTAGGAGGGACAAATCCTATATTAATTAACCATATCCCATTACATAGATTGTGGTATATCCAACATCAGCCTTTATAGAACAAGTTACGGTGGACGTTTGACTGTATCAAAATATTCGACTCACGATGTTGGGGTAATGATGATCTCAAGTCTGAGGATTGTATACATACTAATCACTATGAGTTATGCTGTGACTATTACATAATAATCAAAGAAACATACTCATAGTGAGTCAGTCCAATATGTTGTTCTCTAACACACATACTCATGTATTGATTTTGACAGCCCATGTCAATGACAACACTTTGTCATCAATAAACTACATGTTAGTCTTAATGCATTATTGTTGTCCAAGCCCACAATAATACTCGACTAAGGACCTTTTAAGAATAATCATATTATTCTCAAGATATTATTATAAAATAATTTAGTTATATACACAGAAAAGAAATTGATATAATAATGGTAATGTCTTATATTAATAAACGAGGTAAAACAAGTATGTTATTACAATCATCTTATGATTGATCTTTGGGCATACTCTAACAATCTCCCAAAAGCACTAAGACCAATCACTCATATATCTAATACCAAGTGACTTAGTGTGACCACCATGCTTCTGCTGTGTTAGTGGTTTGGTAATGGATCAGTAATGTTATCATCTGTAGGGACTCTACATATCTCCACATCATTTCGATCGATAATCTCTCGAATAAGATGACATTGCCTAAGTATATGTTTAGATCGTTGGTGAGATCTGGGTTCCTTGGCTTTTGCAATGGCTCTGTTGCTGTCACAACGAAGTTCTATGGCATCTAATATGCTAGGCACTACCCCTAGTTCAGTAATGAACTTCTTGATCTAAACAACTTCTTTTACTGCCTCACTAGCTGCAATATACTCGGCCTTTGTTGTTGAATCAGCTACTGTATCTTACTTTGAACTCTTTCAGCTCATAGCAATACCATTAAGGTAAAACACAAAACCTAATTGCAATCGAGAATCATCCTTATCGGTTTGGAAGCTAGCATCAGTATAACCTTTTACACTTAGCTCTTCCTTACCTCCTTATGTAGGGAATGTATCCTTAGTCATTCTCAGGTACTTAAGGATGCTTTTAATTGCCAACCAATGATCTTCACCGGGATCTACTTGGAATTGAATTGTAATGCTTAAAGCATACGACACATCTGGACGAGTAAATAGCATGGCATACATGATAGACCCTATAGTCGAAGCATATGGAATCTTAGTCATGCCTTCTCTCTTGTAGAGTTGAATGACACATTTCCTTTGAGAGAAAAATACCATGTCTCATAGGTAGGAATCCTCTAATAGATTCTTCCATACTGAACTTTTTCAATACTTTATTATGTATGTACTTTGGCTTAAACCTAGGAGTCGTCTTGATCTATCTCTATAAATCTTGACTCCTAATATGTAAGTAGCTTCACCCAAGTCTTTCATAGAAAAACAAGTTCCTAACCAAGTCTTAATATGTAAGGTAGGTATGTCATTTTCTATGATAAATATGTCATCCACATACAATACCAAGAATGTGATAATGGTCCCACTAACTTTCTTCTAAACATAAGGCTCATCTTCATTTTTAATAAAACCAAACTCTTTGATTGCATCATTAAAATGAAGATTCAAACTTCGAGAAACTCGCTTTAATCAATAAATGGATTTTTGTAGCTTGCATACTTTTTTAGCATCTTCTGGATTCATAAAACCTTCAGGTTGTGTCATATACACATCCGCTTCAAGTTTTCCATTAAGGAAAACTATTTTGACGTCCATTTGCCAGATTTCATAATCATGAAATGCAGTTATTACAAGTAAGATCTGGATGGATTTAAACATAGTAACAGGAGAAAAAGTTTCTCATAGTATATACCATGAACTTGGCAAAAACCTTTAGCGACTAATCGTCCTTCGTATGTTTGTATGTTACCATCCATGTCGGTTTTCTTTTTGAAAACCCACTTGCATCCTATGGGTTTAAACTCTTCAGGTGGGTCAACCAAGGTCCATACTTGGTTTTCTAACATGGAATCCATCTCAAACCTCATGGTTTCAAGCCATTTCTCAGAGTCTAGGCTCGCTATCACTTCTTGATAAGTCCTAGGCTCATCTTAATCCATAAAAAGAACATCACCATGTGCTGTAACGAGAAATCCATATCTCTCAAGTGCATAGCCTTCTCTTAAAAATTTGCGCCGTGGTTGTGTTTCTACAGTAGTTAATTCTTCCTCAATTTCTTGTGGAACTTGCTGTTATTCTATCTCTGGTTCAATGATATTTTGTGGTTCTCGAATTTCTTCAAGTTCAATCTTTCTCTCACTTCCTTTTCTAGAGACAAATTCTCTTTTTAGGAGACACCAGTTTGAGCAACAAACACTTTCTTCTTAATAAGATTAAAGAAATAATATCCTTTGGTTTCTTTCGAATATCCCACAACTATACACTTTTCAGATTTTGGTTCAAGCTTAGTAGACGTCTAGCATTTAACATAAGCTTCACAACCCCAAATCTTCATAAAAGACATACTGGGACGTTTCCCAGTCTGCATCTTATATGGCATATTTTGAACCGATTTAGATGGATCACGATTTAGTGTGAAAATAGTTGTCTCAAGGGAATGTCCCCAAAAGGAAGTCGGTAGATCAGCATGACTCATCATTAATCGAACCATGTTTAATAGAGTTCGATTTCTTCTCTCAGAAACTCTATTCCACTGAGGAGTACTAGGAGGTGCAAGTTGTGAGACTATCCCACATTCCTTTAAAAGATCATCAAACTCTAGGCTCAAGAATTCTCTCCACCTCGATTGGATCGAAGTGTCTTGATAATTTTTCCTTGTTGATTTTGTACTTCATTTTTGAATTCTCTGAACTTTTTAAGTGCTTTAGACTTGTGGCACATGAGATAAACATACCCATATCTATTGAAATTATCAGTGAAAGTAATGAAGCACTTAAATCCACCTGTGGCTTGTGTATTCATTGGTCCACATACATCAGCATGTACTAGGCCTAATAAATCACTAGCTCGCTCACTTTTACCAATAAAAGGAGCTTTAGTCATTTTTCCCAATAAATAAAATTCACATACTT
This sequence comes from Gossypioides kirkii, assembly GCA_005610355.1. NCBI lineage: Eukaryota > Viridiplantae > Streptophyta > Magnoliopsida > Malvales > Malvaceae > Gossypioides > Gossypioides kirkii. Next base: position 36,740,156 of record CP032247.1, on the reverse strand, counting down.
CAATTTGTTCGAAAACAAATGAATCCAAGAAACCATCTTTATGGAGTTTGGATATGCATTTCTCACTTATGTTACCTAAACTACAATGCCAAATATAAATTTGATTTGAGTCATTTATTTTAGATCTTTTTTGTATTTATGTTGTAAATGAGATTACTTGATCTAAAATATAGAGGCCATTCACCAATTGTGTTGAAACATAGAAAACATTATTGAGATAAAAGCAAGAACAATTATTCTTAATTATTATCTCAAAACCAATTTTGTCCAAGCAAGAAATTGAAATAATGTTCTTAGTTAATCTAGACACAAAATAGCAATCCTCTAAACATAAAACAAGTCCACTAGGCAAAGAAAAAGTATATATTCCTACAGCTAATGCAATAACACTTGCTCCATTTCCAACTCATAGGTCCACATCTCCTTTAGCTAGAGTCCAACTCCTTTGTAGTCCCTAAACAGAAGTACAAATATGAGAACCACAACCATTATCTAATACCCAAGTAATAGTAGTTGATAAACTAATATCAATAACATAAATACCTGAAGTTGACGCTCCACTTGCTTCGACCTTCTTGACTTCCTCAAGATAGACAAGGTAGTTCCTTTTCTAATGTCCAATCATACCACAATGGAAGCAGTTTTCTTCCTTAGCCACCCCTCCTTTGGGCTTCAGTGTAACCTTTCCATTTTTAGATTTGGGCTTGACTTTGCTCTTGGGCTTTGGCTTAGATTTAGTTTTACCCTTGCCCTTGATATTACAGACCATCATAATAGGCTTGGGTCCAACCTTTTTCATGTTACCTTCAGCAGTTCGCAACATGCTAAGTAATTGTGACAGAGTCTTGTCGATTTCATTCATATTGAAATTGAGGACAAATTAGCTATAGCTATCAGGTAATGATTGCAGGATAACATTAGTGGCCAACTCTTGGGTTAGTGGAAATCGAAGTTTAGACTGGCTTTTAATATAGCCTATCATCTTAAGAACATGAGGTCCTATTGGGCTTCCTTCTGCCAGCTTACATTAGAAAAGGGCCTTAGAATTATCAAACCTCTCTTTCCGCGCTTGCCCTTGATAAATTTCTTTCAAGTTCTCGATCATATCATAAGCAACCATGTCCTCGTGTTGCTTATGAAGCTCAAGATTCATAGTGGAAAGCATAAGACATCTAACGTTTACCATGTCATTGAGATGCTTCTTGTAAGCATCTTTATTAACCCTCGAGGCAATAATAGGTGGTTCATTTGGAAGGGGCTGTTCAATAACATATAATTACCACTCTTGTTTGAGGACAATCCTCAAATTACGGAACCAGTCAAGGAAATTCAAACCATTCAATTTGTCCATCTCAAGGACCGATCGCAATGAAAGTGAACTTATGTTTGCAGCCATAATATATCTACAATAATGAAATATGTGAGTGAGTAACCAAGTTTATATTAATCTTTAAAAGGACTTTATTAAATGATGCCTCCACTATTTTATTCAAAAATAATAACCCTTATATTCTAACTTCAAAAAGACTTTCTCGAAAGTTTTTCCTAGTGGGTAAGGATCCATATTTCACCTCCTCTTATGTCAGCTTTAGCTTTTACTCTCAAGATTATGGTTATTTAGGTAAGCAACACTTGCTAATTACATCACATGTAACTCCTAAATTTTTGATGAACAACTCTTGTTCTAATCATCCTATGATTGATCCAAATGACTTCCCTCTAGGTTTCTAATCCCATTAGAGTAACCTAGTTAAGTCACTAACCAATGTTTTAACCAGCAAATATCATTTGCTTATTCTTCGCGTTTAACCAAGATATATACTAGTACTTCGCTTTTGTAGAACCTACATAGTATCGATCGAGGCCTTAACAAGGGCAATTATTGGAAGACAACATTGACTTAATATTTTGATTGAGGGAATTTTATTAAGGTTGCATATCACCAATTATGGTCTATTTTAGTCCATTTAGTACTTTAGTTGATCTCATCAATTAATATTGTTTATTGTTATCAAATTTCAACATACTTAAAATTTGGCATGTTTTAGACAACCATAGCATCTCATACATGAATAAATAAAGCAGTAAATAAATGTAATAGTTATAGCCCATAAACTAAGGTGATTCCTCCAAAGCCAATGGGAGAACCAAAAGGAAACCTAAAGGTGTAAGCCGTTTCACAAGCTTCTTGTCCGCTTTAGTTGGCCCATCTTTCTTCTCGTCTGCCCCACAACAGCTTATACAAATTAGAATTTGTAGAAACTCTTTTTTATATACGAGGGAGTAAGATGAGAAGAGAAATACAAAAGAAAAGTAGTAAGGCATGACACGTAGGTCGTATTTATAAATTTTACAACCTTTTGAAATGGGTTACAGGGATATAACTATGCATTTCAAACACCATGCATGTCAAACATTGCAGACAAAATATATTATTTTACTATTATTTAATGTTTTGATCCGGACCGAAAAGCTTGCGGTGCAACCCATTTGATAACTTTTATTAATAGATTAGATCATGCATATTATGACTTAAAGTAGTATTAACGAATATCACATATTAAAGATTAAATCGAATAACGCAAGAAAAGTAAAGCATGCATCTTATACAATTGCATTACCCGAGTATTTAAACTCGATCAGTATCGCACAAGCGGCTCTGATACTATTGTTAGATCATCGAAACAAACCATGGCACAGCAAAAAAATCCAACGATCACATCTAGGAATCCATGTGCGAGGAACGAATCGGGGTGAGAAGGGTATGAACGATTACCTATAATCGTCTGAAAATTGACTGTTGTGAACCAGATTGCAAAATTGTATGTCGATCCAAGCCGCTACACAATGTTTCGACCTCTACGTAATCCACTCGGTGTGACAACGAACGATAAATTACCCTTTAAACATTTCAAAGAATATTTTCATGATGGTTGCTAGACCCACTTTATTTTTCTGATATTCCAACACAAAACACAATTCTGCTATCTTTCCTTTTATTTAACATCTCATATTAAAATGGAAATATTCCTTTAGAGAAATATATGAAAGGTTCATTAAAAAATTATATCCTTTCCAAAAGGATATTAATTTCCATGTTTTTAGTATTCAATTTCCTTTTATTTAATATGTCATATTAAAATGGAAATATTCCTTTAGAGAAATATATGGAAGGTTTATTAAAACATTATATCCTTTCCAAAAAGATATTAATTTCCATGTTTTTTAATACTCAATTTTCTTTATTTAATATCTCATATTCAAATAGAAATATTCCTTTAGAGAAATATATGAAAAGTTATTAAAACATTATATCCTTTCCAAAAAGATATTAATATCCATGTTTTAATATTTAATGAAATTATTAAAATTAATAATTATAATTACATTAAATTATTTTCAATAAATATTAAACTTTTATATGAATCAAATTCATATATTAATATTAACTATGTTCTCTATTTGTATACAAGTTTGTACACATAATGTGTTTAATATTTAACTGTCAAATTAAATTAATTCAATAATTAATTTAAATCATGTGATAGCTAAACATAACACCCATTGTGTTTGGATTCCGTTCGTTTCAACCATAGGATGTGATCTTGTAGGTTCTTGTAACATTAGCAACAATACTAGAATGATTATAATATTACAAACAATAAGTGGCCTCGAGCAATGTATCATTGCTACCTAAGTTACAAGAAGTCATGATTCGACATAACCTCTCTGTGATCAACCCTTCATATATCAAATCCTTTTGTCCTTTATATCTAGAATGGACACAAGTCATGGAATAGTCACACTTGCATAGTCCATCTAATTTGTCTTGATATCTTGAGTAGACTATGATAAACAAATAAGTATGATATCTCATATCAACTTATTTGAGCAAGGCTATGCATTTCTAGTCTCACTCAATCAAGTGACCTAAGATATTGCTCCCATTATGTAGGAGGGAAAAATCTCATATTGATCAACCATATCCCACTACATAGATTGTGGTATATCCAACATCAACCTTTATAGAACAACCAGTTATGGTGGACGTTTGACTATATCAAAATATACGACTCATGATGTTAGGATAATGATGATCTCAAGTTTGAGGATTGTATACATAGTAATCATTTTGAGTAATGTTTTGACTATTACATAATAATCCAAGAAACATACTCATAGCGGGTCAATCCAATATGTTGTTCTCTAACACAAATACTCATGTATTGATTTTGACATCCCATGTCAATGACAACACTCTGTCATCAATAAACTACATGTTAGTCTTAATGCATTATTGTTGTCCAAGCCCCCAATAATACTCGACTAAGAACCTTTTAAGAATAATCATATTATTCTTAGGATATTAGTATAAAACAATTTATTTATAATAACAGAAAAGAAACTGAAATATAATGGCAATGCCATATATTAATAAACGAGTTAAAACAAGTATGTTATTAATAAACACACTACACCACTGTCTCATGACATATTCATTAATTCGGTTATAAATTTTCATGCAAACATCTTTTTTCATGGCATTCATATGAGTTTTATGATAGACATTTGTTAATTATCAATTGAACATGCTAATTGTACTTCAAACGAGCTTATAGCACCAAAATTTCCCAAATAACAGTATCAAACATCATATTTAGAGTCCACAAATTATCAAGCATAATAGGCACGCAAACAACTAAAAATCTCATAACAAACCAATATTAAATCTACCACATTACCTTAACCCCCAAATAAAAAAAGTAAAAAACACCTACTAAAAATGCTAAAGTTTCTTGGCTTGGATCACTCCACGAAGGCCACACCACTCACACTGGCACTACAGATCTGCAATGTTTAAAAAGGAGTGGGTGAGCTTAACAAGCTCAGTGAATGCTCAGAATAACCACTACGCAAACGAGTCATCATGCATCAACAAAACAAACATATAACATATTTAAATTATCTTTAACTTTAGTGTCACATTTACATATTTAATTATCTTTCATGCATTTTTTATGCAATAATCATATTAATCACATGAGTACTTAAGCATTTACACAACACATATTAATTAATCACATTTAATCACATATAATCATATTAGTCACATGAATATTTCAATTATCACATCACATATTAATCACATGTAGTCACATTTAATTACATTAGTCACATGAATATTTCAATATTTATCACATCACATATTAATCACATTCAGTCACATTTTACACATTTAATGATAATTTGGAACTTGAGTTATGAAACATAAAGTGGACTCTATCACCACACATCGGATACGCGGATCTCCAAACACACCAAATATGACTCGTAGAGTCGAACATGTTAATTAAGTGAAGCATATAGCTAACACTCTCCAAACACACCAACTTACATATCTCATTGAATGGAGCTTTGCTCGCATTCCCTTATCTCTCCAAAACTATCGTAGGGCCTCAATGCCCAAATCACATAACACATATAGTTGAGTACTGATCGATGTTTTTACATCCCAGCAATGTGCAAGCGGACACACGTCGATGCAAGTATAGTTGATAGATAATTCTATCAGATATTTATCCCACGAGGAATGGGTTCTTGATATCTAACTGCCAAAGAAATTAATACTGTAATCAGGTAAGATGTGAGTAAGGATCTCAGTGCAATTATGTCAAATCTGCACACTAAGATTGTTAATACTATCAATGCAATCAAGATTAATTGTCAGAGCAACTAATAGTAAATCAAAGTGCTGTTAAAGTGTCGAGTATTTAAATGCATAAAAGTAAAGGTTTCATAAAGTGTAAAGAATTGGAGAGGATCACTCCTTCCCTAAGTAACAACGCTGGATGCGCCAACAAGGTAAAATATAGATGGAATGTCGCTGCAATGAAGTCCGTTTGAGTTCTTACCGGTAATAACTCTCTACTTAATCCCGACTTAAATATCCACAATCACTCCACCTCTCGATGCTAGCAACGATGTGTATTCAAAAACAAGTAACTGGAGTTTGTCTTAGTCCCAAACAGCTCTCGCCTAACTTACTTGTTAACCTAACCTGTCATTGCATCTCTCGATGTTGGCACACTGCAATTTCACTCTCATGCTTAAAGCGATTAGATCTAAGAATAAACAGATAAGCAGTGTAAAATAAGAATCAAAATGATTTAACATTAAAAGACACTATCGTATTCATTTAATATCATCAAAATCCATCATCGTTTAAGAAGAATTAAAGTGTACAATGAAGCTTACTATCTCTAGACTACTAGGCCTCCTCCCTAATTATTCCTTGTGCTCTGTATCAAGCCCTCCTCCCTAGAAGTTGCTGCACACTTGCACCATCAGCTCACCCTCCTCCAACGTCAAGCTTCCATAGTAGTAGCTTGCTTGAAGATTTGAGAGATTTTTGGATTGAAATTCTTCACTCCTTGATAATTTATCTCCTTCTTCTTTCCTCTATTTATAAGCTCAAGAAATTGCAGGTTCTCTCCATTCTCAGATCCAACAACTTTGTATAGCCATAAAAGTTTGTTATTGACAGCTATACAGATCTGATTTGTTTACTGGATTGTTGCAGAATATCGGCGTAATTTATAAATTGCACTGATAATTTGTCAGCAGAATGTCGTCGCATTTTTGAACATCTCTTCTCAGTTCCAGATCTAATTACAGCTGCCACAGTTAGTTAAAATTCCAGCTATGCACTCACGCAGATCTGGTGTGATCTTTATCACTCTACAGATTGTCGTCGCATCTCTGGTTGCGATTAGAAATCTTTAATTGCAGCGACAACGTGTGAAATTCCTACGCTGGTGCTTTCAAATGTGCTTGTGGCTTGAATTCACTCAAACAAAGTAAAGCTTTCAATGCGTCGACATCTCTGGTCGCAATTTCAAGCTATACTTGTGGCTGTATTCTTCTTCCAGCATTGATCTTCTAAGATGAGTTCCTGCGCTGACAATTATAAGGCACAATATATCGGCTGATTGTGGCGACATTAGTGCAAAAAGTGTTAAAAATAACAAGAATTTAAACTAAACAACAATGAGTTAGAAAATAAAAACTAAGTATGTAATGCCTATTATGCATGCTAAATATGCTACAAAAGAGACAATTAATACCCAAATTTAGGGTGGAAATATATGTCATTTGTAATACCATCACACCCCCAAACTTGAGTATTTACTTATCCTCAAGTGAACAAAAAATTAACAAAGTCACAAGCAAAAAATGTCACCCCAGTCAATATTCTCACAACTTAAATTTTCTGAAATTCTAATGTACAAATTGTATTCACATGATAGAATAATGCGTCGAAAATTTATAGGCATGAATAATTAAAGCTGCAACTTCATAAATGTTAGTATCATGCATTGAATCCTAATCTTCCTTGAACCAATACAGCATTTATCATAATTTTTTTTTTTTCTTCCTTTTTCTCATTTTTCTTTTTCAAGTGATTGAGAGATGTCGTTGCATTACTCTACCTCTGTTCTTGAGAAGTAACGATGGGATGCAACAAACCCCTAGGAGGTATGTGATTGCACTGACACACACTCTTGTAGTGGCTAGATGATTTTTCTAAACCTGTAGTAGAGTGTTCTCCCTTGAAAAGTCACAATGCACTCACATTGGAGTGTCTTTTATTCATACAATGTCGCTACAACTGGTCAGTTAGTTCAAGATTCAAACATTCACACTATCCATTATTACTGAAGCAATTCCAATCATTCATTAAAAAATAGAAGACTCACTATCCATTCACATTCATCCAATTATCACATCAGCATTCCAAGCAATTCAAGATTTACGCATAAAAATAAAAATATTGTGGGTACGTTTTTGTTGAAATTCTATATATTTTCATTGACACAAGAAACAGGTAAAATTCAAAAATGTGGGTGCGATTACATTTCCATTTCACATAAATTCCCCCAAACATAAAGTGTGCATTATTCCCAATCCACTGACATTAATAAATATATATATATGGAAATGCAATGACAATGTAGATGCAGCGACAATGAAAATGCAATGACATTAATAATGCAGGGACAATTATGCTACAGCTACATGATATGCATGAAAACTAAACTAAGTGCTAAAAAATAAAAACTAACTCAGTGTTCTGCAGTCGAAGATGTGGCTACATTGGTTTTTTTCTCGTTGTGCTTCCGTTCCTCCTTGTGGCTCATTTTCTTGTCTTTACGCTTCCTCTTTCTGTCCTTCGTACCAGCCGGATTAGCGAATTGCTCCTCTTTAGTTGGTTGGGTGACGGCCTCATCGACAGTTACATCTGATAGGTGGACTTCTGCAAGTGGTGCAATATAAGGCACTATGGCCAAATGATTACAATCTTCAACACTACTAGTAACTGCCTCAGCTTGGTTTGCTTCAGGTGGAGCCACGTTTGCATTGGATGCCCTCACATTTACGGGTGTTTCAATAATATCCTCAGTGATATCTGTCAAGGCATTCTCTTGCTTTTCCCCCTACTTCTCTACAAGGTCCTTCTCCTAAAATTTGTCCTCTCTTTCCTTCTCATTCTCTTGGCCTTCTTCTTGTTCTGCTTCTCCTTTTTCAGGCTATTCCTGCTTAGTGGTGTCTTTGTCGGCGCCTTCCTCTGCGTCCACACCCATGGATATAATTGGAGTATGCACTTCCTCAACCATAGCTACCCGCTCTACCATATTAGCCCCAAGGCTATTCGAGAACACTTCTTCAGACAAGCTGGCTATAGTTCTATAGTAATCCTCCATAGATTAGAATGCTCCTCGTTATCTGAAATGTAGAATTTTTGTTGGAGAGGGAACATGTTACGGCCTACCATCAAGAGTAGGCTGGTTAGAGGATGAGGTAGCTTCTTTAATAATAGGTGGGAAGACAGGGAACTATGGTAGAGGATTTGGGCTCAGACTTCTCAATGCTTTGACAATAGATTTGTTCCATATTCTTATGTAAGCATAAAATAGATTTTGTCTATAGTCCATGTCTTCCAATGCACTGACAATATGAATCTGGCGCATGTTGATGCGATAAATATTTAGTTCCATTGTAGCCAACCTCTTACTCAATTGAGGGTCTGTGGGTACATTATCCTGTTTTTCCTTCTTCCCCTTCTCCTTCTTCTTGGGTGCTTTTTTCACTATCGATGCCTCTTGTTCTCTCGTCATTCTCTTTATTGAGATGCCGTTGATGGGGCTCTTATTCTCTGGCACCTCTTCACCATTTCTGGGTATAATACCTTGTTGTTTACATAGGACCACGATTAAAGAAGGAAAGGGTCCTTGCTGAAAAAGGTTTGCTGAGTCATTTTATAATGTACCGACAAGATGTGCTTTATGATGCGTCGACAAAAAGATGATTTTTTATTCCTGCATAAGACTTGGACTATTGCTTCAGTTTGCAAAATATGCTCTCGTAGCAGTTCTTCAAGAGCATCCATAGGATTTGATCTTTGTGGAAAAAATTGTTGCTGCTGTCGCTGATACTGTCCTTGCATATGTGACAGCGCATTCTGTTATGGCTGTATTCGCTCTTGTGGTTGCATCTGGCTATGTGTCTGCATTTGATCAGGAATGTAACATACCTGAGAATTCTAATTGTAGTTTTACTGCTAATTGTTATTGTAACTCCCTTGTCTATAACTCCCTTAATGTGAGGAATTGCCATATCTATATGTAGATGCATTTTGACTCCCCCAAGGTTGTTGAGTTCGATTGTTGAATGAGTTACCATAGGAATTTCCTTTGATGTTGTTGATGTAGAACGCATTCTTAGCATGTTGTGGGCAATCCTCATAATTGTGGTTGTCGCCACAAATTTCACATGAAAATGTCTGGACATCCAATTATTATGCCACTTGAATGGGAGCAGCTTCACTTGTTCCCTTCATGTTCTTTATAACGTTGGCCAAAGAGGATACCTATGCACTTAAAGCTGAAATTGCATATAAAACACCAAGATTAGTTTTTTACCTAAGCAGAATGAGAGATTGGATATTGATAATCATTCTGTGCAATTCTCTCTAGAATTTGAATAGCTTCAGTATAGATGCAATCCAATAAGGGACCATTTACAGATACGTCGATAAGATTTCTTGTTTGAGCATTTAAACCGTTGTAAAAGATCTCAATCTGAGTCTCTTGTTGAATTCCATACATAGGACAACATCGTATCAAAGTTATAAAATGCTCCCATGTTGTATGTAGGTTTTCATCATTGAAATCACATAATGCCTTTCCAATATACCGATCACTAATGAAATAAGATATTAAGAAGCTCTTGGGATCCTTAAATTCTTGGAGTAATTTAATTGTTATGACAGTGCACCCTTCAATAAGTTTGATTGCTTCGACATCTCCCAATCTTCTCTTCTTTGACAATGTGCCTTCAAGTTTCTGAGGCTATTTCGTTGTAGCATTTGTGGTGACAAAGAGATCTAATTCTGTCATCGCAATATTTTATTTAACCTCTTCAGCTGCAGTTTGTTTTTCAAATTGCGCTGACATCTCTCCAATGTTGAGATTTGAATTATCTTCTTTTGCTGTAGCATCTCTAAAAACTTCATTTAGTTGAATTCCACTTCTAGGAATGATTTCCTCAACATGCTCTTGCCCTTGTGATATCTAATTCTCAATATCAACCAATAAAGTTTCTTATGGTCGTAAATTTATTGCGCCCACAATCTGGCCAAATTTATATTCTAGAACTCGTATGGATTCGCTTGATTCTGAAGCACAACATCAGTCTTGAAAATATATTATCGCAGAAAATTTTCAATTGATGAAAACTCTGATGCTTCGTCTTGCTGGATATTTTGCCTTGACAAAGGTTGATCATAATTGGACAATGTCCACTCGGATCTAACATCATTGTCTATATTTCCAGGGTCTTGATTGTTCCCTCAAAAATTTTGATGTTGCTCCCACTTTGGCGTGTAGGTGTTGGAATATGGATTTTCATATCGATAGAAATTCCCCATGTTGTACACATTTGCTGGATTTGATGGGCATTCTTCAAACTCATGGTTGCCCCACAGTAATTGCAACTTGTCGTAGCAAATTTCCATTCTGCAATTGCTGTAGCATTCTGCATTGAATTACTCATATTAGTCAAAGAAGATACCTTGGCATTTATGGCATCGAGCTCCATTCTTATAGCATCACTCATCCAACATCTTGAGGTTCTATACACCTCGTTCCTAGCCATATTTCACTAAAAGAAAAATGTAAAAGTAAACAAAAAAAAACAAGTTAGTGACAAATAAAATGTAGATAATAAAGAATAAATGCAATGACAAAAATAAACATCAAACAAACGCCATTCCCCGGCAACAGCGCCAAAACTTGATCGATGTTTTTACGTCATAGCAATGTGCAAGTGGACACACGTCGATGCAAGTATAGTTGATAGATAATTCTATCGGGTATCGATCCCACGATGAATGAGTTATTAATGTCTAACTGTCGAAGCAATTAATAATGTAATCAGGTAAGATGTGAGTAAGGATGTCAATGCTATTATGTCAGATCTGCACACTAAGATTGTTAATACTGTCAATGTAATCAAGGTTAATTGTTAGAGAAATTGAAAGTAAATCAAAGTGTTGTTGAAGTGTTGAGTATTTAAATACATAAAAGTAATGGTTTGATCAATTGTAAAGAATTGGAGAGGATCACTAACTTCGCTAAGTAACAACACTGGATGCGCCGACAAGGTAAAATATAGATGGAATGTCACTGCAATCAAGTCCCTTTGAGTTCTTACTAATAACAACTGTGTACGTAATCCCGACTTAAATATCCACAAGCACTCCACCTCTTGGTGCGAGCAACGATGTGTATTCAAGAACAAGTAACTGGAGTTTGTCCCAGTCCCAAGTAGCTCTCGCCTAAGCAGCTCTCACTTAACTTACTTGTTAACCCAACCTGTCACTACATCTCTCGATGTCGGTGCACTGCAATTTCACTCTCGTGTTTAAAGTGGTTAGATCCAAGAATAAACAAATAAGAAGTGTAAAATAAGAATCAAACATTAAAAGACACTCTAGTATTCATTTAATATCATCAAAATCCATCATCGTTTAAGAAGAATTAAAGAGTACAACGAAGCTTACTATCTCTAGACTACTAGGCCTACTCCCTAATTGTTCCTCTTGCTCTGCATCAAGCCCTCCTCGTCAGAAGTTACTGCACACTTGCTCCATCAGCTCACCCTCCTCCGACGTCAAGCTTCCACGGGATCTTGCTTGAAGATTTGAGAGCTTTTTGGATTAAATTCTTCACTCCTTGATAATTTATCTCCTTCTTCTTTCTTCTATTTATAAGCTCAAGAAATTGTAGATTTTCTCCATTCTCAAATCCAACAACTTTGTACAGCTATAAAAGTTTGTTATTGATAGCTATACAGATTTGATTTGTTTACTAGACTATTGCAGAATATTGGTGCAATTTATAAATTGTGTTGACAATTTGTTAGTAGAATGTCACCACATTTTGGACATCTCTTCTCAAATCCAGATCTAATTACAGCTGTCACAGTTAGTTAAATTCCAGCTGTGCATTGACGCAGATCTCGTGTGATCTTTATAACTCTGCAAATTGTCGCCGCATCTCTGGTCGCGATCTGAAATCTTTAATTACGACGACAACGTGTGAAATTCCTACGCTGGTGCTTCTAGATGTGCTTGTGGCTTGAATTCACTCAAACAAAGTAAAGCTTTCAATGTGTCAACATCTCTAGTTGCAATTCCAAGCTATACTTGTGGCTGCATTCTTCTTCCAGGATTGATCTTCTGAGATGAGTTCCTGCGCTGACAATTATAAGGCACAATATATTGGCTGGTTGCGGCAACATTAGTGCAAAAAGTGGTAAAAATAACAAGAATTTAAACCAAACAACAATGAGTTAGAAAATAAAAACTAAGTATGTAATGCCTATTATGCATGCTAAATATGCTACAAAAGAGACAATTAATACCCAAATTTAGGGAGGAAATATATGTCATTTGTAATACTATCAAGTACTCACAATCCTATGGCATGCCAACTATATCCAACGGTCTCATAAGATTACAAAGCCAAAATATTCACATCATTTACACATTTACTTATCGATTTTTTGCACATTAACATTGCAAATTCACATCATCAGCATAATATATTCACTATCAGATGGCATGAATAACATACCCACATATTTTCTGTCTCATGGCATGAATAACATAACCACATATTCACTTTCACAATAGTCATCTCAAGCTTTTAACACATGTCATAGCATCTCATATATGTTCATATTTCATATTTGCACAAGCACACACATATATCACAAATAATCACGAGTACAAGAACACTTACGCTAAAAATTTAGCGTAGGGGTTTAGGCTACCTCTAAATTCCAAATTACACAATGAATCATCTACGAGCAGCAATTCCAAATCACTCACCAAATATTGCTTTCGCCAAAAAGCCGAAACCTTAGACAATCTTTCTGTGCCTTAATCTCTACTCATTGAAGTTCCAATTAACTCTGACACTTCAACAAGACATACCACACAAATATACAATCAATAATGAAGCATCATCTCACCTTAAATAGTCACAAACGTAAGCCTAAGATATGTTCTCTTTTAATCAAAACCTTTAACATAGAAAACTTAAAATTCTAATATCTCGGCCTGTACTTAATTTTTTTAAATGAAACGAATTCCATTCAACTACATATTCATCTACGACTAACTCTAAACCTTTAAACTACACGTTTTAAGGTATCAAAATTTTTTGACATAAAATGGCCATTATGACGAAAATTAATTAAAATTAAAGAAATAATTAACGAAACTTGAAAGTAAATTTAGAAACCTTTTAATCATGTTAAAACTAATTGAAAAAACTTTAAAACTAAATTTTAATCCGCAATCCTAAAATCCACCGTTAACGACCTAATTTTCAACTTTTATTTAAAACATGCATTCTAATAGCTAAAAATTTAGCTTTAGAGACTATATATCATTTAAAACTAATAGAAAGTTGAATGGTTACCTTCGATGGAAGAAAAACGAACTTTGGTGCGAATCCGGATAAAATCCACTTTAAAGAAGATGATGAAACTAGTGAGATTTTTGGATATTTTTCTTTGTTTTACTTGAGATTTATGGTTCAAGGGATGTTAGAAATCAAAGAGGATTAGAATGTTGACGTAAAAGTCAATTAGAAGAGTATTAAAGAATGGAGGGATGGCACAAGTGTGTGAGAGGAAAATTTTAATGTCAAAAGTATGGAGAAAAGGGGATTTTTAGGTTCAATTTTAAGATTTGGTTAAATTGCTACATAAAATCTCTCAATTTTGACTCTTTTATAAATCAGTCCTATTTCAAAATTATAGGTATTAAAACTCATTTTTAGAAATTGATTTAATTTTCTAATAACATTTGTCGAAAACATCATCAATTACCAACCTTACGAAACTTCGAGCGCATATAAGCTCAAATTCCTAAAATATCCTCGAAACTTCTAGGCCCAATTTTGGAGTGTGACATTGCTAATACGTTGTGGATAAACCACTGGTCGAGTAGATGACTGCCGACTAAAATACATTATGGATAAACCACTAGTTAACTAGTTGAACTTCCTACTACTTCCTTTGTTCAAATGTCCCACCCATGCAATGCAATATGACATGCTCATAACAAATCAATACTGTAGCATTTAATTATGCTTTTAATAGAACAACACGGTAGCAAATATATGCTTATAACAGATCTACTCAATAGAAAAAGTCATGCTTATTAAGTGTCGGTTTAATGGTAACATAAGACATGCTTTATAATAGATTAAAACGAAAATGAATAACATACTTATAACAGATCAAATATGGGAAAAATATTTATGCTTTCAACTAATCGATACGGTAGCCCAAAACATATGTTTTTTGAGGATCCAATTTGGCGGTATCATAAATCATGTTATACGAACAATCACAAATACAAATACTTTAAACATATTTATTTACACTTTATGCAAGTATAAATATAATATTATTTCAGTCTTTTAGATAATGGATTCTATCATTTATTCATATTATCAGGGCTTAATCGAATAAATTAAACATTAAAAATAGTTGGAGAACTAATCAAGGACTAATAGGAACAAATCATAAAATCATCGGTAAAACTATAAAATTTGTAAAGAGGGGACAAAACTATAAAATCTGAAAAACATATGAAGAAAATTGTAAAATCTGAAATATGAGGAAAATTGTAAAATCTGAACAATAAGGGTGAAATTGTAAAATCTAAAAAATAGGGGAAAATTGTAAAATCTAAAAACAGTGGACACACAGCTATGTGATTGGATCGTGTGGGAAGCCTTGGACCCTGTGAAGGGTACACGACCATGTGGCTGGGTTGAGTAACAGGTTAAGGCCATGTGAGAATTGAAAACCTAGGGTTTTAGGAGAACATAATCGTGTGAGGAGCTGTGTGGTCCATGAGTGGCCCACACACTAGTGTTACTGGTCGTGTGGCTCTACCCTAGGCATTATTTTCCTCGATTCGATTGTAAAAGAACACACACTTGTTATCGAAATCTCGAGCGATGTCCTTCACGTTCAAATCTGATCCGAGGTACCTAAATCGAATTCTTCGAACAACATTTATACACAAGTTACCAATAAATTTTGAGATTCAAGATTAATCAAGATTATCGAAAGATTTGTCAAGAACAGTGATAGATTGACTTGTTGGTTTGAAAGATTAATATCGGATAGAAATTCTACGAAATTTGGGATCTAAATTTTATAATGAGATGTACTTACCAAACTTGATGGAATTACGAAGGCTATTAACGATGAATTTACAATCGATAGAGAATTGATTTATTAGATACTAATTTGATTAAAAAAGAAAAAAATTCAGTTTTGGAATTATCACACCTCAAAATTGGGCCTAGAAGTTTCGAAGGTAAAATAGGAATTTTGGGCCTGAATGTGTTTGGAATTTCATAAGTTTGGTAACCGATAATATTTTTGACAATGACTATTTGAAAATTAAATCAAATTTTGAAAATGACTTTTAAATAGCTTTAATTTTAAAAATAGGATTAATTTGTAAAAGAGTCAAAACTAAGATTTTTTATGAAGAATTTGACCAAACTTTAAATTCCAAGACAAAAACCCCCATTCTCTAACTGTTTGACGTAAAAACAATTCTAAAATTAGTTATTGTTATCTCTTGTACTCTCTTGCTATTTCAATCTCTTTTAAACACCAACTCCTAATTTCTTTTGAATTGTAATAAATTTAAAACCTTAAATACCTATAAAAACCAAGAGAAACACCCAAAACCCTTCATCACCTTCATCTTCTTCATCATCTTCTCCAAACGTGGGTTTTTCTGGATTCGTGTCAAAGCTCGTTTTTCTTCAAGCAAAGGTAACCATTGGATTTATTATGAGTTTTAAATGATATCTAGTCTCTAAACTGAATTTTTAGCCATTAAAACGCATGTTTTAAACAACAGTCGAAAGTCGAGTCATTAACGGTGAATTTTGAGTTTATGGATAAAAACTTGGTTTTAAATTGTTTTTCAACTTGTTTTAACATGATTAGAAGGTTTCTAAAGTTACTATGAAGTTTCATTAAATATTTCTTGAGTTTTATTGAATTTTCATTATTATAGCCATTGTTTGTCGAAAATATTCGGTATTTTAAAACATGTAGTTTTGTGTGGTTTAAATGTTGGGAATCAGTTGTGGGTAAATATGTGGATGAACGAAATTTGTTTCATGCGAAAAGATTAAGTGTAGAATTTAAAGTTTACTAGGTTTAAGGTTTCTATTTAAGAGAACATAGTTTAGGCTATTGTTTATGACTGTATGAGATGTGTGGATGACTGATTTTTGCTTGTGTATGTGTGTGATGTGTGTGGTTGAAGCATCGGACTCAGTAGGACCTTCAACAAGCAAAGATAAAGGCAATTGAAAATTTGTCTATGCTTTTGGGTTTTTAAAGAAAGCGAATATTTGGTAAGTGTTTTGGAATCAATATGTAATATTACTAAACCGAGTCTAGTAGTTTTGAGTATATTTTTCGAGTTCCGAGCATGAATTTAGGAATCTATCGGGTTAATAGTAATTTTTAATTTAATTTAGGCAGTTAATTTCATCTAAAATCGATTAAACAATAATCCAAAAAAAAAAATCTTTGAAAAAATTAATTTTAAAGTAACTAAATAATTATTAGTGAAAATAATTAATTTGGGTTGAAAAAGAATTTTAAAAGAATTTTTTTCAGGGTTAATTTGAATTAAATTTAAATATTAATTAAATTGAATTTAATTGTAAAATAGGGGAAATTTCAGAGTATTTATTTGGCAAATAAACCTCTAAATTCAAAATTTTAGAGGGAAACGATCAAATAGTAAAGTAAGGAAATGTAGGAGTGGCCATTGGGAAATTTCCCAATTTTTAAATTTTTTGGTGGGTTGTTTTAACTTTAAAAACAATGTATCTAGCCTACTTTTCACACCATTTACATCATATTAGAGAGTTTAAAATTTGTTTTCTTTGCATGGTTTTAAATATTCTGTATTGGTGGCCTGGGTTGAATAAGGATGTTGTCGACTTTGTTGCAAAATGTTTGGTTTGTCAGAGAGTGAAAGCTGAGCATCAGCATTCGTTTGGTTTGCTTCAACCTATTCAAATTCCTGAGTGGAAATGGGAGTGGATTACAGTGGACTTCATTTCGAGTTTGCCTTTGACTCTAACTCGTAAGGATTTGATCTAGGTAATTGTGGATAGATTTTCGAGGTCTGCTCATTTTCTGCTGGTTCGTATGACATTTAGTTTGCATTAGTTAGGTGGGCTCTATATTCGAGAGATTGTTCGTCTTCATGGAGTTCCTGTTTTGATTATATCAAATCGAGATCCATAATTTTCTTCGAGATTCTAGAAGGCACTGCACGAAGCTTTGTGTTCAAAGCTTCATTTCAGTTCAATTTATTATCTGTAGTTCGATGGACAATCCGAAAGGGTGATTCAAGTTCTTGAGGACATGCTCCATAGTTGTGTTATCAAATTTGGTGGTAGTTAGGATCGTCACTTGCCGTTAGCTGAGTTTGCTTATAATAATAGCTTCAAAAAGAGTATTCAGATAGCACCATTCGAGGCTTTGTATGGTCGGAGGTGTAGGACTCCCCTATGTTTGTTCAATATGGTGGAGAAGAGGAGCTTGAGTCTGGAGTTGGTTCGAGAAGTTGAGGATAAGGCAAAACTTGTTTGCGATCAGTTAAAAGCTGCTTTTGATCAGCAGACTCGAGACATCGAGTATCAGGTTAGGGATAAGGTCTTCTTGAAGGTTTCGTCGTGGAAGAAAGTTCTGAGGTTCGGGCAGAAAGGTAAGCTTAGTCCGAGATTCATTGGCCTTATGAGGTTTGTAACACCCTAAACCTGACCTAGATGAAACAACCTACTCATAACATCACATCATAAGGAACATTAAAGCATTTGCAAAAACAATTACTCAAGTCTACTTCATAGTTTGATAAGTACAATGGAGTTCATAGTTCAGCTCCCAAGACAATAAACATAATTAAGTCCCATCACCATGAGTTTAAGTTCTAAAAATAGATAAGTCAACATCCTATTTTAACATTCATTCCTACACACAACCCAACTACCATAAGTAACAACCTAAACAATCCTAGCGATGTGACTGAATACCTACACCGCCGCCCTTTAAGCAGAGAAGATCCTGAAACACATCAAACATGTCAGTGTAAGATTAATAGATACCTATTAGATCTTACCAACATAACTCACAAGGATTATATCCAGTTCTCCAATCAAGTTCATACAATCTAAATAGTACAACATTTGTACAATAGTCCACTAATAATCTAGCAGTGCTCACAATATCATAGCTAGTATTGTATTAACATTGCAGCGTTTACAGTTTCACTACCAGTTTAGTAATATTATTGTAGTGTTTACAATGTCACTGCCAGTTTAGTGAGATGGTCGAACCATCGTTTTAGTTCCATCATTCCAGCTCAGTTCAATGACACCTTATGTGTAAACACGTATCAACCATTAACAGCCCTTAATTACCCAAGCTCATGTTCAAACCATGTTGCATACATGTACATCAACTCTCACAGTTTAAGATGGGTTACACATGTATTACGGTTCATAAACAGTCACTTGACATGGGTTTACTATTCGAATCTGCATTACACGCGGTCTGGCCCACAACCATGTGTGGACCCATGTGTAACGCACAACCTGGCCCACGCCCGTGTGTCCGGCCTGTGTGCCCACTGTACCTGTAATTTCAAAATGGTATGTTCACACTGTCTGGCTGATAGTTCTAGAAAGAACATATGTTTCCTCCCTACTTATTGGTTAATTTGTCCCCATTTAGTTCTCTTTATCACATATTTTAGCATTTTCAGTTCAGTAAATTGCATTTTATAACTCAGTGGACCTTAGCCTATTTACCTTAATTTTGTCATGTTTTGGTACTGATGTCACTGCATGAGTATTTCCAGATTGTGCCCAGGATTGCCGCCGCACCCGACAGTTGTCAAAGAAGCTTCCAATACGGATAAGAACAAAGTCTGAGTTGTCCAGTTTGGTATAACAAACTTGTACGGATAAAGGCAGTTATTCTTATGAAAGGACACTTGTTCTATTTGGAAGAATATAAATATTCACGAGGAAAGAGAAAAAAGGTAAGTTTTTATGCATTATCTTCTTCAACTTATCTTTTGAATCTTTTCGGCTATGGTGGCTTAAGTCTCTTACGGGTGAACCGATGTGAAAGGGATGCAGATCAAACACAAGAGGGAATTGAGATCAAGTCGAGATTGTCTAGGAATAGTATTATCCACTTGTTTCTTTTATATTTCTTTTCTAGAAGCTGATGATTACTTTCTATTTCATGTTTGTATGGAAGTACATATGACTTTTGGGTTAAATGTTATTTTATTCAACTTTGCTTCTACTATTTAATCATTAGGTTTGAATGTTTTTAGCATGCAAATTTTATTGTGGTCACTGCCACTGGAAAGTGCAACGACAGTTCAAGCTAACAAGCATTCTGTTGAAGATTCACATTGGGGATCTCATTTTATCATTATCATACTTCATCTTTATTTTCAAGTTATTGCTCCAACAATTATTCTTACAATTTATCTCGTTTTTATTTGTTTATTGCATTGACATTGATACAAAAGACAACCATCCTCGTGGGATCTATATTCGAAAGATTCGTATCTGTCTACTATACTTGCATCGACAATGTCGCTTGCACAATATTACTGTGACGTTAAACAGTCGATCAAGTTTTGGCATCAGTGTCAGGGACAATGTTCATTTGATGTTTATTTTTGTTTCTGTATTTTATTTTTATTATATAATATTTAGTTGTTACTAACTTGTTTTCTTTTTGTCGTTATTTTCACATTTTACTTTAAGTGTTTTATGACCCGAAGCAATTCGAAGTTTATTGCTGATCTTGATCCAGAAATTGAAAGAATCGTTCGGAGGGGACTTCAAGAACAAAGGAATATGGCTTTACCAAGAAACAATACAGCCATACCCCCGATGCAGCAACAAAATCCTGATGACCCACCGTTGCTGCAAGACGCTCAAATACAAAACAGCACTATACGAGATACTGTAGTACCTATCTTGAATGACTTACAACCGGGAGTTGTTAGGCCAGCAATCCAAGTTGGGAATTTTGAACTTAAGCTAGTAATTTTTCAAATTTTGAATTCTAATGGGCAATATGCTGGACTGCCACATGAAGATGCACAAGAACATCTTAAATAATATTTATTGATTTGTGCTTCCTTTAGTCAACAAAGCGTTCTTGATGACACTTTGAAAACGCAATTATTTCCTTATTCCTTGCAGGGAAGAGCTCGTACTTGGTTCATTGGGCTACCTTCTGACTCAATTACTTCTTGGAATGCACTAGCAACACAGTTTGTTTTGTGCTTTAACCCGCCGACAATGAATACTCGTTTCCGAAATGATATTACAACTTATCATCAGCTGGATGATGAGAATCGTCACACTACATGGGAATGTTATATATCTTTGCTTCGACATTGCCCCATGCATGACATTCAACAGGAAACACAAATTGAGATTTTCTATAATGGACTGAATTCACAAATGAGGAATCTTGTTGACGCATCAGCCAATAGTCCTTTCCTGGATTGTACTTATAATGATGCTATTGGAATTATTGAGAGAATTGCTCAGAATGATTATCAATATCCTATCTTTAGAGCTGTAAAAGCAAAAACTACTCCCGGTGTTATTGAATTGGACGCAATATCTGTACTTAGAGCTCAAGTTTCTTCTCTTGCAAATATGATAAAAAATATGCAAGGGACTAGTGACATTACACCTATATAAGTCAGTTAACAAGTTAATGTTCCTACCTTTTGTTGTGAGATTTGCGGTGATAACCATAGCTATGAAGATTGTCCACAACATGTAGAGAATGCCTTCTATGTCAGTAACATCCGCAACAATTGATATGGCAACACTTATATTAATTTTACACGCAATCAACAGTCTTGGGGAACTCAGAATGCTCAAAAAATGTTGTGACATTCCGATATGTGAATACATCTACTTAAGGAAATTATAATCCAAGACAAGGGAATTACAACCAACAACAACAGAACTACAATCAGCACACTTAGATGCATGCACAACAAAGCCAGATGCATCCATGCTAGAATCAAATGCTGCCACAACACTCTTCAATGCAGAATCAACATGTTCAAGGACATCGACAACAATAGTACATGCAAGCTTCTCGTTCTGATTCGTTAGTAGATCTTGAGGCTTTAATGCGGGAGCATATTACTCGTATTGAAGCTATTATGCAAGGGAATTCATCTTCTATTCGGGTGTTGGAGGCACAATTAGGACAACTTGCTTCGAATCTGAATACTCGACCACCGGGCACACTACCTAGTGACACGAAAAATCCCAATCCGAGGGGAAAGAACACTGCAAGGCTATCACTCTTAGGAGTGGTAAACAAACTAGCGAGCCGACTACAGACTCTACTGTAGCACCTCAAGATACTGGTGAAGTGATCCCTAGTAAGAAGGTTAAGTCTGAAGAGCTTGTCGATGTGCCAGACAAAGAAATTCCACAAATTTTCACTCATATGCCTAATGTCTGACCCTCGAAACTATCAACGCAATCGAAGGTGTTGGTGCAATCTGATGTATCTCCACCTTTACCTTTTTCTTAAAGATTCAGGGAGAATTAGCAAGATAAGCAGTATCAACAGTTCCTGGACACACTAAAGCAACTTCATGTCAATATTCCTTTAGTGGACGCTCTTGTAGAAATTCCTAATTATGAGAAATTTATGAAGGAGCTCTTGTCCAAGAAGAAGAAGCTTAGCAATATTGAAACTATTGCACTCATAGAAGGCTGTAGTACTGTTTTGACAAATAAGTTGCCCCCCAAAATGAAAGATCCTGGGAGCTTTACTATCCCATGTTCAATTGGCAACCATTATTTGGGCAAGGTGTTATTCGACTTGGGATCTAGCATCAACCTAATGCCACTATCTACTTTCAAAAAGTTGGGAATTGGTCACATGAAACTGATCGTGCTATGAACGTCACAGTAAATATGTGCAAGCGTACACTGTTGATACAAGTATAATAGATAGATGAAAATCTATCGGATATCGATCCCACAACAATGGTTGCTTATGTTTATAATTGTCGATGCAAAGAAAGTTAAAACTACAAAGATTGTGATGAGTAATGTCGGAGTAAATTAATAAGAAAATGCAGTAAAGGTTTGAGAATAATTTATCGAAGCAATTTAAGAAAATTTAAGAAGTAAAGATAGTGATAATGAGATTGGGTTCCCTGACTTAAAAAGTTGGCAAACAGCTAAATGTGATCACAAGGTAAATGATAGATAAATTGTCACCACAATTAAACTCAATGAAATCTTACCAATGTCGACTTACTTGGTTATCAAAGACTCAAATACTCACACTAACCACACCTTCCAATGCTGGCAATGCAAAATATTCAAGAACAAGTGGACACAATTCCTTCGACCCTCAAGCAACTTCCTTTGATTTGTTTCTTAACTTAATTTGTCACTGCACTTTCCAGTGACAGTGGCTGCAATTACAGTTTTGTGGTCAAGCAATTAAATTCAAAGATAAACAATGAAGGAAAGATTGAGTAGATATCATACTTGATCTGAAATTAAATTGTACTTCCATACAAATTCAATTAATCAAAATTCATCAACGTTTAAGGAGAGAATAATAGAATAAATTGAAGCATCCTATTCCTAATCTACTAGAACCATTCCCTTACACTCCTTTCACATCGCATTTAGGAATGCTCCTCGTTAGGAGCAAATTTGCCTTCTCGTCACAGTCAAGTTGCCCTCAATGAAGCTAGGCTACCATGGAGGCTAGCTTAAGAAAATGTTGAAGAGAAAGTTTTTATGCATCAAAAAACTAGAAGATGAAGCTCCCTCGGAGATCCTCTCTCATGAGTATTTATCCACCATTGCCAAGCATAGGTGTCCTTTCTTTCAGATCCAACTTCCTCTAACTATACAAGTTGGTTGTACCAGCTGTACATCAGACAGTTGTTGGTTGGGGCGACTTTTTTGGGCGTAAATTTCGATTCTATTTTGTGGCGACAACCCTGGGTACCTTTATGCGTTGATCTTTCTGGAAAAACTCCTGCACTGACATCTTTAGATGCAATACTAAACTTGTGGCGACATTAGTAGCAAAAATAGGATAAAATTAAAGAAAATTAATCCTAGCATCACTGAGTTAGGAAATGCTAAAAATGCATGCTAAAAATGATAAAATGGGAACAAATTACAACCAAAGTAAAGAGAAATCAGTATTCTTTTCTATTGCTATCACACCCCCAAACTTGAATTTTTACTTGTCCTCAAGTAAACAAAAGCTAGTAAAGTCATAGCAAAAGGTTTTGTCAAAGCAATAGCCATTCTAGCAACTTGAATCTTCTGAAATCCTAATGTATCAATTACATTAACATGATAGAATATTGCACCGACACTTTATAGGTATGAATAACTAAAATTACAGTTTCATCAATGCTAGTATCATGTTTTAAATCTTGAATTTATTCTACCAAAACAACATTTATTGTACACTAATATAAATATTTTTCTTTTTCTTTTCTTTTCTTTTCTTCTTCTCTATTTTTTTATATGATTAAGGGATGTCATTGCATTACTGTACCCTTGTTCCTGAGAAGTAACGATGGGGTGCAACAAACCCCCAGGGAGTATGTAATTGCATCGACACACACTCTTGCAGTGACAGCCTTTGGCTAGATTACTTTTTCTAACACTTGCATTGGAGTGTTCCCCCTTGACAGTTCACAATACACCCACTTTGGAGAGGCTTTTTTCATAATTATACTTATATACAAGCAGTTGTAAATGGAAAATTGATTCAAGATTCAAATAATGATACTATTCATTCATTACTAATGTAATCTCAACCATTCATCCAAAAATAAAGACACAACATTCAATCACATTTATCCAACTCATTCATTAGCATTTCACGTGATTCAAGAATTAAGTATCGAATGAAAAAAAATAGCAATCACATTTCCCATAATATTGCATGCTTTCATTAAATTCAGAAGGACAATTTTTTTTCAAATGTGGGTGCAATTGCATTTCCAATCCATATACATTCTCCCAAACTTAGAGTTTGCATTATCCTCAATGCACTAACATTAATGTACAAATATTTATGGAAATGCAATGACAACATAGATGCAGTGACAATAAAAATGCAAAAACGAAAGATGCAATAATAAATAAACGAAAACTACATGATATGCATGACAATTAAAAGTGAAAACTAAAAACTCACTCAATTTGCAGCAGCTGAAGATGTGGTTGCATTGGTTTTCTATTTCTTATGCTTCCTTTCTACTTTGTGACGCTTTTTGCCTTTTATGCACTTGCGTTTCTTCTTCTTAGGCTTCGCCTTGTCTCCAAATTGCTCTGTAACAACAGACTAAACCCCAGCTTCATCGATTATGACATCAGAAGGATGGATCTCCACCATTGGCTCAGTGTAGACTATTATGGCCATTGGATTTGGATCCTCAGTTGGTGTTGTCACAGCCTCTGCCTGACTTGCAGCAGATGGTGCCAATTCTTCACTTATTGCACCCACAGTTATTGGTGCAGGGACAAATTCCTCTGATGAATTAGCTCTAGCTTTTTCCTCTTCTTTTTCTTCTTTCTTGTCCTCTTTTCTTATTTCTTCAACGGGTGTGGCTTCTCCCTTAGTAGGAGTTTCTTCTTCAACAGCATAAGCAGTCTCAAAATTAGTAGGGAAATCCTCCTCGAATAAGCTGATAATATTCTTCAAGCAATCCTCTACCTCCTTTGACTCCACCTCTCTTTCTTTATCCAAAATACGCACTATTGGTAGAGAAGCTATAGTGTTCCTTCTCTCCAGAATTAGCTTCATTAGTTGAAGGTTCGGCTTCCCTGATGATCAGAGGGAAGATCGAAAATTTTGGCAGACGTGTTGTGCTTATTCTTCTCACGGTGGTTAGCATGGCACTATTCCATGCCCTAGTGTAAGCATAGAATAGATTCTATGAATGTTCCCTTTCTTCAACTATTGGCGACAAGTTTTATTTGTCTGATGTTAATCGCATCGATAACTTGCTCCAGCTCCTTTACTTTGCGCCACAATGCTAGGTCTACAATTACATGCGTATTGTTATTGCCACAAGCCATTCTCTCAATTGACGTGTCATTGATCGGGCCCTTATTTTCTAAGATTTCCTCTCCTTCATGAGGAACTATACCCCACTGATAACATCATTGTGTTATCAAAGAGGGAAATACCAAGATTCCTGTTTGCTTTGCTGCACATTCTGTAATTTCCTTATGCAACACTACACCAACATCTATCTTTCTACCCTTTATGATCGAATGTATCAAACACATTCGATCGAGGGTGACTGTCGTACTATGCGTAGAAGGAATTAAATGGTTGTTAATGAAATGAAACCACACCTTACTTTGCAGTAATAGTAATCTCCTGTGCATGGTATAGTTACTCGGATTTGAACTCGTCCACATAGCACCTTCGACACACAGGTCTCTTATCAACATCTCGGTCCCTTCTTCAGTTAAATCTTCAATAAACTCCGTATGCTCATCCTTATTAATGACAGTATTATATTTTGCGTTGATGGTTGTGGCGTCCCATGGTATTAATCCTTCACAGACAAATATAAATTCGGACTCCTGGTCAATAAGGTTGGTGTAGAATTCTCACACCATAGATAGGGAATAGGCTCCATGATAGTCAAAAAAAGTCTCCCAGCCCATTCTTGCAATGATGAGAATTACTTGCTTTCCCAGGTCCCTTTGCTTGCGACAAGTTGAAACATTTCTCTGGATGGCAATTTCTCTTCAAAATATTATCTTGGAAGCGTTTCTTGGCCACCTTAGTTATGAACATCACTGGTTTGTTGGAAGGTTGCTGCTCTGTTTCACGAGTCATCGCAGTAGAGGATGAATCATGAATGAACTTTATTGGTGTCTTTGCTCCTCTTGTTCTGGCCATATCTGGTGGTCGTAAAAGTAGATTAAGAAGGATGAGAAATCGAAACAAATTTTTAAGTATAGTAATGGAGGTTTGTAAGAGAAACAGTCGGTACAGAAGAATTGCTTTATAGAGAGAGAAGGCGTGTTTGTACGTACTACAAAAAAAGGTTAGTAGGTCTGCTCTTAATAAATGCATCCAATCAAATTGCCCTTTTTGAAACCAATCTAACGATTGGTTTTGAACGGATGAGTCATCATGATTTTGTTTCTAATACGTTTTGATCCATTAGTAAGTCAACAAACGAAATGCAGTGACAATAATATATTTATGCACTGACAAAAGAGTGGACTTGTACTTTAGAGAAGTATGTGATGGTTGCAATTCGATAGTAAGAGCTTTCACTATAGATGATCTTAAAGCTAGGTTCCTTCTATTAGTCAACGCAGGAGGTTGCATAGACCAGTTTGGTTTGGTCTCAATCTTATTTGCCCCAACCTTGCTGTCACAGTTTAGTAGAACATCTTTATACAATATCCCCATAATGTTTTTAATAAATATTATTCGATGCTCCTTGAATTCTCCTTTAAATGATTTATCTAGCATATCAATGTGGTTACATTCTTCTTTATCGCGACAGGGAGTGACTTTGATGACACTAAAAGTGGCATGTTCCCTATTATGACGCATTGTTAATTCCCCCTTGTACACATCGATGAGAGTGTGTCCAGTAGCAGAGAATGGGCGTCCCAAAATTATGGGTACCTCTTTATCAGCTTCAGAATCAAGTATAATAAAATCTGCAGGGAACACAAACTTGTCTACGTGAACAAGGATGTCCTCAATCTGTCCTTCAGGCTGTGCCAATGACTTATCTGCCATTTGTAATGTCACTGCAGTGGTATTCATGTGACAAATTCCTAATTTATTGAATGCAGACAGTGGCATAGGTTGATACTCGCACCTAAATCACACAAAGCTTTACCTAAATAATGATTTCCAATCAAGTATGGGATTGTAAAGCTTCCAAGGTCCTTCATCTTAAGTGGCAACTTATTTGTCAGCACTGCACTACATCCTTCTATGAGCGCAATTGTTTCAATCACAATCAGCTTCTTCTTCTTAAATAATAGCTCCTTCATGAATTTCCCATAAGTGGGGATTTGCACCAATGCATCCACAAGAGGGATGTTGACATGAAATTGGTGTAATGTATTAAGAAACTACTGTTATTTTCTATCATGCTCTTGTTCCTTGAATCACTGTGGGAATGGCAAGTGTACAGGGTCATCTGTTTGCCACAACATAACAGGTTGCGTCAACATTGGCAACTACGTCAATAACTTTGTAGGTCTGATCGTAGGCATGGGAATAATAATTGGTGGAGATGCTTTGACTGATTCTTCTGTAGCTTCTTCTGGTGCACTATCCTCACCCTGGCCCATATGATTAATGATATCAGTTGCTGCCTTTGATTTAGTGCTTAGCTCGACAGTTTGCTTTCCACTTCGAAGAGTGACAGCCTTATAATGCTCCTTCCTTTTTGAGCTGGGGTTCTCTATGTCACTCGGTAGAGCACCTGGTGGTCTTGTAGTCATATTTGAAGCTAGTTATCCTATTTGTGCTTTCAATGCTTGTATGGAAGAGGAATTTTTCTTGCACAATAGCTTCTGTCCTCGTGATATGTTTACGCATCAAGGATTCAAGGGCTGCTAATGGATCAACTTAAGGTTCAGAATACTGCTGTTGCTGTTGTTGTCCTTGCATATGCAAATTTTTCATTGAAGATTGTTGTGGCTGTACACGAATGTGTGGCTGCAATTGATCTTGATGTACATGCATCTGAAGACTTTGGTTAAAATTTTGCTGCTGTTGATTATAATTCCCTTGTCAAGAATTTCCTTGGCTCGAAGAATTTCCATATCTAAATGTGGTTGCATTTTGATTTCCCCAAGGCTGTTGGTTTCGAGCTGAGTTGTTGTAGGAATTACCATAAGAATTTCCTCTGATATTATTAACATAAAACGCATTCTCTGCATGCTGTGGACAATCTTCATAGTTATGATTGTCGCTGCAAATTTCACAATAAAATGTCGGGACATCCATTTGTTGGGCAACTTGAATGGGAGCAACTTTGCTTGTCCCCTTCATGTTCTTTATCATATTTGATAACGAAGATACTTGTGCACTCAAAGCTGATAGAGTGCCTAACTCGATAACTCTAGGGTTTGTTTTAACTTGAGCAACTCGAGAGATCGGATATTGGTAGTCATTCTGAGCGATCCTCTCTAAAATTCTCATAGCTTCTCCATAGTTGCAGTCCAACAAAGGACCATTCGTAGATGCATCGACAAGATTTCTTGTCTGCGCATTCAACCCATTATAAAAGATCTCAATTTGTGTTTCCTGTTGAATTCCATGCATGGGACAGCATTAAAGTAAGGTTTTGTAATGCTCCCATATGGTGTGCCAACTTTCATCATCCAATTGATGATATGCGGTGATATCATTCCTTAATCTTGCATTCATTGTCGGTGTATTACACTGCAAAACAAATTGAATCGCAAGTGCATTCCATGATGTAATCGATCTAGTAGGCAATCCAAGGAACCAGGTACGAGCCCATCCTTGTAATGAGTAAGGAAACAATTGTATCTTCAAGGCATCATCAGGAACACCATGCTGACTAAAAGAAGCACAAATTAGTAGAAAAGATTTAAGACGGTCTCTTGCATCCTCATGAGGCAAACCAACATACTTCCCATTCGAATTTAACATTTGAAACATAATCGATTTTAACTCAAAATTGCTAGCTTGAATAGCTGGTCGAACAACCCTAGGCTACAAATCAACTAATACAGGAACAACAAAGTCTCGAATCGGTCTATTTTGCACCTATTCTTCTTATGGCAGTGGTGGATTATTTATATTTTGTGGCTGTATCGGAGGGATAGGATTTTGTGGTGGCAATGGAGGTATGACTGCATCATTTCCAGGCAAAGCCATATTTCTTTGTTCTTGTCTTCTCTTACTAATAGTTTTTTCGATTTTCGGATCTAAGCCAACAACAATTTTAGAATTGCTCCTGTTCATAAAACACCTAAAGAAAAAAAAATTGAGAAACAGTCAACAAAAAGTAAAACAACTTAGTAACAGGTAAAACTAACAAAATGAAAAATAATTGCAAGAATAAGAATAAACATTAAACAAAAGCCATCCTCGGTAACGGTGCCAAAACTTGATCGTACTATGAACGTCATAGCAAATATATGCAAGCATACACTATCGATGCAAGTATAATAGATAGATGAAAATCTACCGGATATTGATCCCACAGGGATGGTTGCTTATGTTTATAATTATTAATGCAAAGAAAGTTAAAACTACAGAGATTGTGATGAATAATGTCTGAGTAAATTAATAAGAAAATGCCGTAAAGGTTTGAGAAAATTTAAGAAGTAAAAACAATGATAATGAGATGGAGTTCCCTGACTTGAAAAGTTGGCAAACAGCTAAATGTGATCACAAGGTAAATGATAGATAAATTGTCGCCACAATTAAGCTCAATAAAATCTTACCAACCTCGACTTCCCTGTTTATCAAGGACTCAAATACTCACACTAACCACACCTTCTAGTGCTGGCAATGCAAAATATTCAAGAACAAGTGGACAAAATTCCTTCGATCCTCAAGCAATTTTTGTTGACTTGCTTGTTAACTTAATTTGTCACTACAGTTTCTAGTGACAGTGACTACAATTACACTTTCGTGGTCAAGCAATTAAATCCAAAGATAAGCAATGAATGAAAGATTGAGTAGATATCATATTTGATCTGAAATTAAATTGTACTCCCATACAAATTCAAATAATCAAAATTCATCAACGTTTAAAGAGAGAATAATAGAATAAATTTAAGCATCTTATTCCTAGTCTACTAGAACCATTCCCTTACACTACTCTTGCATTGCTTTTAGGAATGCTCCTCGTTAGGAGCAAATCTACCTTCTTGTCACAGTCAGGTTGCCCTCAATGTAGCTAAGCTACCATGGAAGTTAGCTTAAGAAAATGTTGAAGGGAAAGTTTTTATGCGTCAAAAATCTGGAAGATGAAGGTCTCTCGAAGATCCTCTCTCATCAGTATTTATCCACCATTTCCAAGCACAAGTGTCCTTTCTTTCAGATCCAACTTCCTCTAGTAGTACAAGTTGGTTATACCAGCTGTACACTCACGCAGATCTGGTGTGTTCATCAGACAGTTGTCGATTGTGGCGACAATTCTGGGTGCAAATTTGGATTCTATTTTGCGACGACAACCTTGGGTACCTTCATGCATTGATCTTTCTGGGAAAACTCCTACACTGACATCTTTGGATGCAATAGCGAACACAAATTGTGGCAACATTAGTAACAAAAATAGGATAAAATTAATGAAAATTAAACCTAGCATCACTGAGCTAGAAAATGCAATTACTAAGTTAAAAATGCTAAAAATGCATGCTAAAAAATGATAAAATGGGAACAAATTACAACCTAAGTAAGGAGAAATCAGTGGTCTTTTCTAATGCTATCTGAAACCTACTACAATGACATTGCAACTAGCAGATCAGTCCTTGGCACAACCTGAAGGGCAAATCAAAGATATCTTAGTTCGTGTGGATAAATTCATTTTTTCGATTGATTTTATCATACTTGACTGCGAGGTAAACAAGGAGGTTCCCATAATCTTGGGACGACCATTTTTAGCCACCGGATGAACTCTTATTGATATTTACAAAGGTGAATTAACCATTCGACTAACTGATGAGCATGTTACCTTAAGTGTTTTCTAATCTATTCAATGTAAGGATAAGAAAGAATGCCATACTCTCGATGTGCTAGATGATCTAATTAAGGAAGAATTCAATGACCAAAGCACACTACTTTTTAAGAGTCTACAATGACATCTGATGATGAATTCTTAGATGATTGTGACAACATGGTTGAAGCTAATAATATTGAACTCAGGCATGGATGGTTGATTGAATCCTTAGACTTAGCCAACAAAACTGCTCCAATTTTCAAGCCATCTATTAAAGGAGCTCCTACTCTGGAATTGAAACCACTACCTACTCATCTTAAATATGTGTTTCTTGTTGATAACAATACTCTCCCAGTTATTGTCTCTGCAACACTGGATGTGACTCAAGAAGAGAAATTGGTCAATATTCTTAAGCAACATAAACGAGCTATTACTTGGAGTATTAACGATATTCGAGGCATTAGTCCATCTTTTTGCATGCACAAGATCAAGTTGGAAGGTGAAGGCTAGCAATCCATTGAGCAACAAAGAAGATTAAACGAGAAGAAGAAGGAAGTTCTTAAGAAGGAAATTATAAAATGGCTTGATGTTGGAATTATTTACCCTATTTTTTATAGCAATTGGCTAAGTCCAGTGCGATGCGTACCTAAAAATAGTGGCATCACTATGGTTAGTAATGACAAAGATGAGTTAATTCCTACACGTATTCCTACGGGATGGCGAGTCTGTATGGATTATCGCAAACTTAATGCTTCCACAAGGAAAGACCACTTCCCACTTCCTTTCATTGACCAAATGTTGGATAAGCTTGCTAGAAGAGCCTATTATTACTTTTTAGACGGCTATTCTGGGTACAATCAAATTGCTATTAAACTGAAGGATCAGGAGAAAGCAACATTCACCTGCCCCTTTGGTACTTTTGCTTTTCACCGTATGTCTTTCAATCTTTACAACGCAGCAACCACATTTCAAAGGTGCATGATGGCAATATTCTCGGATATGATTGAAGATTATTTAAAGGTTTTTATGGTTGATTTCTCAGTCTATGGGAATGATTTTGATCATTGCACTAACAATTTACATAATGTATTGAAGCGATGTTAAGACACACATCTTGTTCTAAATTGGGAAAAATGTCATTTCATGGCAATTGAAGGCATTTTGTTAGGCCATCGCACCTCTAGTCAAGGCATTGAAGTAGACAAAGCTAAAGTGGAAATCATTAACAAATTACCTCCATCGACAAATGTGAAAGGCATTTGCAGTTTTCTTGGGCATGCGAGGTTTTACCAAAGATTTATTAAAGATTTTTCAAAAATTGCAAAGCCCTTATGCTCATTCTTGGAACAAAATCGAAAATTCCTCTTTAACAATGCACATCTAGATGCATTCATTCAAATAAAGAAGTAGCTAGTAAATGCACCTATTATCATTGCACCAGATTGGTCTCAACCTTTTGAAGTTACGTAAAATGCAAGCGACTTTGTTGTGGGTGCTATTCTAGGACAACGCAAAGGAAAAATATTTCACGCCATCTATGCTAGAAAAACTCTTACAGTGGCTAAAATCAATTATACCACTACAGAGAAAGAATTATTGGCTATAATCTTTATTTTCAACAAGTTTCGTTCATATCTTATCGGTGCAAAGGTTACCGTACTTACTGATCACTCGGCGTTAAGATATCTTTTCGCGAAGAAGGATGCAAAACCAAGACTGATACGCTGGATCTTACTGTTGCAAGAATTTGACATCGAGATAAAAGGCCGCGAAGGTTAAGAGAATCAAGTTGCAGACCATTTGTCTCGATTGGAAGTTGACAGCGAAGATGGAAACATACTTCAAATTGTCGATGCATTCCCAGATGAGAAGTTATTTGCTGTAGATGCAACCCCTTGGTATGCGAATTTGGTTAATTATCCAGTGTGTGGAAAACTCCCATTGGGTATCACAGGACATAAAAAAGAAAGATTTCTTCGTGAAGTAGCGAAGTACCATTGGAACGAGCCGTATTTATTCAAGATATGCAATGACAACATCATTCGACGTTGTGTTTTGGAAGAGGAGATGCTTTCAATCCTAAAGCACTATCATGATGCTCTTTATGGAGGTCATTTTGGTGGCATGAGAACTGATGCTAAAGTTCTCCAATCAGGATTCTACTGGCCTTCACTATTGAAGGATGCCCACAATTTTGTGAATCAATGTGATAGGTGTTAGCGCACTGGTTCTATATCCAGAAGCAATGAAATGTTGTAGCAGCCGATTATGAAGGTTAAATTGTTTGATGTTTGGGGTATGGATTTTATGGGACCATTTTCAAGTTCATTTGATAATCTTTATATAATAGTAGCTATTGACTACGTCTTGAAGTGGCTTGAAGGTATTGCAGTCCCAAAGGATGATGCAAAGATAGTGCTTAAATTTTTTCAGAAGCATATACTCACTTGCTTTGGCACACCAAAGGCATTGATTAGTGATCAGGGTACACACTTTCATTGTAACAAAGTTGCATCCGCACTAAAGAGATATGGAGTTAATAATAGAATGACTACTACTTATCATCCACAAACCAATGGACAAGCCAAAGTATCCAATAGACAAATTAAGAACATTCTTAAGAAGGTTGTGAACCCTTCGGGGAAAGATTGGTCTTCCAGACTGGATGACGCTCTATAGGCATTGTAGACAACATACAAAACTCCATTAGGGATGTCGCCGTATCAGTTGGTTTTTAGGAAAGCATGTCACTTGCCAGTTGAATTGGAGCACAAAGCAATGTGGGCAATTAAGATAGTGAACATGGACTATGAAGCTGCTAGAAAGAAAAGGTTGTTGGATATCACTGAACTAGAGGAGATTAGGCGAAATGCTTATGAAAATGCTACAATTTACAAGGAAAAGACCAAACGATGGCATGACAGAATTATTTTGCAGCTACAATTTATCGTGGGTCAACAAGTTTTATTATTCAATTCTAGACTGAAATTGCACCCGAATAAATTACGCTCACGATGGTCTGGACCTTTCGAAGTTGTCGAAGTATTTCCTTATGGCACGATGACAAATAGAAATTTTCATGATGGACACCAGTTCAAAGTGAAAGGATAATGGTTGAAACATTATTTTTGGAATATTGATCAAAAGCAGGCAGAGACCATTAAATTGGACGAAATTTTTTAATTTTTATTGAATTTATTATTATGTAATTTTATTTTATTTTATTTTTATTTTTGTTCAAGTTTGTTTTACTTCTTGTTTTTGCAGAGTAATTAGGTACCATTCTCGACGCACTTGGATTTTATTGTCAACGCAGTTCGAATGATTGTACTGCCACTTATGACTCATCAAGAATGAGGGCATATCAAGGATTTCAGATCCTACTGTTTGATCAAAAGTAACCTAGACGTCTGATATGTCTGAGCGGGCACAATTTTCATTGGACACATTTATTCCCTCCAACTTTATGTCCCTTCCATTTATCACAAACGTCATGCCTTTCTATCTTCTTCTTTCACTCGTTATAAACCTCCCCTCTACTGTATAGACTTTAACAAATATAAAGCAACCATTTTTATTCACTTTCTCTTTCCAAAGCTCGTACCTTTACAACTTTAAACCTTCTTTACTCAAAAAAATATGACAAGAATGAGAGGATCAGCCAAGAAAACCACCAAGCCTGTTAAAGAACAGTCGTCCTCTACAATTGCAGTTCATTAACTGAAATCCTCTATACCAATGAAGAAAAAGGATTCGGTGATCTTTTTAATGAAAGCGGCCAAGGATTAGTTTCAAGACAACATTTTGAAGCGAAACTTCCACCAAGAACAAGACATTCTCCTTTCGCAACAACAAGACATGGGCAAGCAAGTCTACAAAACCATCTCCAAGCTGAAGTGGGAGACTTTTTGCACTTATCCTGGAAGCTATTCTCCTTCAGTGGTACGTGAGTTTTACGTTAACCTTTATGACCATGAGTTAGAGTTCATCTTTGTTCGAGAAGGCTTAATCCCATGGGATGCTAAAAAAATCAATGAGCTGTGGACCACTAAAATGGATGTGGATGAACACTCTGAGTTCATTGAGGATATCACATACGAATAAAGAGACTTGTTGGTGAATGATTTATGTGTCGAGGGAGCAATGTAGATGGGTTCACATCAAAAGAACTATACGATGCACTGACTCTTCCTGACACTGTAAAGCAAAATATGGTTTCATTTTGTTAACTACAGGCTAAAACCCTTTACTCACAGCACCATAGTCACCCTCGATAGAATGTTCCTGATGCATTCAATTTTCAAGGGCAGAAAGATTGATGTCGGTGAAATAATCCACCAGGAAATTACTGACTGCGTCGCAAGGCAAATTGGAATTTTGGCTTTCCCATTGTTAGTGATGCTATTGTGCCAGTAGAAAGGGATCATGCCCCGTGATGATGAAGAAGTCATGGATAATAAGGGCTCGATCAATGAAGCCTCTATTGAAAGAATGACTCATGGAAAAGATACACCGATAGTGAAGGAGGCAGAGATAAGCAAGACAAGGAAGGGCAAAGCCACGACAGAAAGCAAGGGAACAAACCTAACTACAGAGATATCCTTGTTGCACATAATGAAGGATATCGAGAAGTTGGCCAATTCTATTAGCAGTAATCAGATCAAGCTTGTCACTACAATAGAGGATATGGACAGATCCCAAAATTTGTTCTATGCTTATACTAAGGCCCGGAATAGCTCTATTATAGCCGCATTGAGTCAGTTGAGCCCAGTCCCACTCCAAAAAGTTCAAGTGTTTCCACCGGTCATCCGAGATTATGAACTCTCATTAGAGGATGCTGACTTAGGGGACCGAAACAGATCGGTGGCATCCCATCCCATTGTGCACGTCTCTGATGATGAGAAAGAAGAGGAATCAAGGGACATTGAGGAGTGCATCCGAAGGACTGATAGCTTGTTTGAGGGCGACTTCATTACTGGTCAAGAGGAACCTGCTGTTAAGGAGGAAGTTACTGTTGGAGAGAAGGAAGTCCTTGTTGAAGATGTGAACGAGAAGGACAAAGAAGAAGATGCTAAGAAAGAATTTGCTGAGAACATTGTCACTGCACCCGAGTTTGTGGGTGCAACTACTGATAATTTGGAGCGAGATGGAGCAATACCGATGAAAGCTATAGAGGTAACCAGTGAAGAACACCATAACTCATTGGCAATAATGGTCTGCACCGGACCACTCAAGGTGATCCCTCTTGCACAGGAAGCAGTCGATGATGCCGGGGCAGAGCCAGAAACTGAGGAGCAATCCGAGGATAGTACAAAGCCCAAAGAAAAGAAGAGAAAGCGCTTGATCGCGTTATGAACATCACAGCAAATGTGCAAGCGTACACTATCAATGCAAGTATAGTAGACAGAAAAGAATCTGTCGGATATCAATCCCACGAGGATGGGTGTCTGTTGTTTAATCTGTCGAATCATTTTCTGAGTTAGAATGAAAAGATCTGTCAAGAGTTATGTCAACGCAACTAGGTTAAAGTTATACAAGTTAAGAAGTAAATTTTTCACTGCAATCAGAATGTTAAATGTCACAGCAAATTATAGAAAATGAATGGATTGTTGAGCTGGTTATAACGCTCGAGAACGTCCCAACCACCAACTTTTTCTCTTGTAGTCGGTTCCAGTATGACCTACAAACCGACCCTTATCGAATGTCTAACCACGTCACACGTGCTCGTGATTTAAGATTTCGATAGCCTTGCGCTTTGAAAAGCCCAACTCAAATTAACGGCCTTAACCGCGTGGGTCATTTAAATCCTGTCTCTACCACCCTTGATGGAATCCAACTAGCCATTTCCCACCTGTACACGCCAATTTGTTCACGAGAACTTGAATGCAGCATGATCGACTTGACTTCCCAACTGTACGCTAACCTACTTTAATCTAACGTGCACTTTTTGGATCGAAGTCGAATTAACTTTGAGAGACGAATTTGTACTATTCCATAAATCGAAGTGATAGCGTGTACAGATTGAAAAAGGTTTTTAGCACGGTTTCATAACTCATGATTATTTCTTGACGGTGTGATAACCGGGCTAAGGCTAAAAAGAATTTAGTGGCACATGATTTTAATCATGCTTGGTGGATGATGATGGATTATTTGTAAATGAAAGGTAGAAATGGAAAGGGATTAATAAAGCAATTTGAAAAATTTTGTGAAGGAATGAAAATTAAAATGAAATGGACAGAGAGAATCTGACGAATTGAAAGAAAAAGGAAATAAATGCACAACTGCTTCAATTACTCACAAATTAAAAGTAAATTTTCAATTAAACCCAAAAGACCCTATTTATTTACAATTGGGTTACTAAAAATAGTTTGACAACTTCTAAACTAAATTTCCCATTTACTTAAAATAAATAAATCCTATTCAAAATAAATGGAAGAAAATAACAAAATTCAAATATAAGCTATTGACCAATTCAACTAAGAATTTCTTTGCATTTAAGCCCTCAAATTCTCTCAAATCTCAATGTAGCTAATCTCTTCACATATTTCTTCAATTAAGTCCACTTTTTGCTTGCCTTTAAGTTGAAACATCAATTTCTGTACCTGGTAATAAAATTACACAAATTATTTACTATCAAAGTCCCCTTACTTAGCCTATACTTGTCCTCAAGCATAATGTTTATTTTATACTAATGTTATTCGATAATTTTTTTCAAAATAGAATTTCATTCTTTAGCTAAGTGTCATGCAAACAATTACAAGATAAAAAATAGACAATTGCTCATGTTTAATCAACACACATTTTATAAACTATTAACCATTATGAACAAAATCAATCACTTCAAAAATTTAAGCTTGATTAAACTTGCTAAATAATTGTACCCAAAATTTACATATGTATATATTTTTTTCCTTTTCTTCTTTTTTCTATATTTTTTCTTCTCTTTTTTTATAATTTTTTGAGACACAATCAAATATTTTTTCGCGAATTGAGATGACAAGCCAAGCACCTCAACCCGATTGCTGGGAATCATTCTACGACCACCCAACCGAATATTCCCCCACCATGGTAAGGGAATTTTATGCCAATCCTATAAACTCTAAACAGGAGTTTATATTTGTAAGGGAGGGCTTGGTATCCTAGAGTATTGCACATATCAATGCTCTATTCTGGATTGCTGAGAAGGAAGACACCCACACTGCGTTTTTGGAAGAATTGATTGATGAAGGTGCTAACTAGGTGATGAGAGATCTTTGTGTTGAAGGCGTTGTGTGGAATGGCAACGGTTCACATAACTACACAATGCACCGACGTTATCTTACAATAGCAAAGTGTGGTTCCACTTTGTTAACAGTCACCTACTACCTTCAACCCATAGCACAACTGTGACACTAGATCGCATGTGCCTCTTGCACTCTATCCTTAAGGGTCGCCACATCGATGTCGGCATAATTCTCCATGACCAGATTGCTGAAGTCGCTACTAAGTAGACATGTATATTACCTTTCCCTTCTTTCATAATGCTGCTGTGTAAACAAAGGGGGATTATACCACGTGATGGTGAGGAGGTGCTAGAGAACAAGGGCCCCATTAACGACATCTCGGTGGAGAGAATGACGAGAGGGCAAGAGACTACTGGTGAAAGAAGCACCCAAGAAGAAGGAGAAGGGGAAAGGAAAGAAGAAGAAAATGCAGTCAGACAATGCACCTACAGACCCTCAGTTAGGACAGAGGTTGGCTGCAATGGAAGTAAACATTGATCGCATCGACATGCATCAGATTCATATTGTCAGCGCATTGGAGGACATGAATTACAGGTAGAACCTCTTTTATGCATACACAAGAGTGTGGAACAAAACTATTGTCGATGCATTAAGAAGTCTAAGCCTAAATCTCCTGCCAGAGTTCCCTGTCTTCCTACCAATTGTTAGGGAAGCTCCCTTATCCTTCGACCAGCTACTCCTTATGGTAGCCGTCAGAATGTCCTATCCCCAACAAGAATTCATATCTCTGATGACGAGGAGAGTGAGGGACATTCCAACGCCATGCAAGATTGTTATAGAACAATTGCCAGCCTATTCGAGGAAGAATTTTTAAATAGCCCTAGGGCGACCATGGCAAACAGGGGGTGTTATTGAGTAGTTACACACCTCGATTATATCTGTGGGGCGAGAAGCAAAGGAAGGCACTGACAAAGACACAACTGAGCAAAAGAAGCCTGAGGAAGAAGAAGCAGAGAGAGAAGAAGGAAATGAGAAGGAGAATGAAGGGGAACCTGATGAGAAGGACCCTGAAGAAAAGAAGAAAGAGAAGAAGGACGATGCCCTGACAAATTTTAAACTAGAAATTTTCGGTACAACCACAAATGTGAGGGCATCCAATACAGACGTGGCTCCATCTGAAGCGAGCCAGGATGAGGCAGTTACCAGCAGCACAGAGCATCTTAATCCTCTAGCCATTGTGCCCTTTGTGGCACCATTAGTTGAAGTTCACCTATCAGATGTAACTGTCGATAAGGCTGCCACCCGACCGACTGTGGAGGAGTAATCCGCTGCTTTGGTTGATTCTACAGAAAAAAAGAGAAAGCTCAAGGATAAGAAAAGAAAACACAAAGAGGAAGGAGAGCACCCAAAGAAAAAGAAGAAGAAAGCCAAAGCAACCACTTCATCGGCTGCTGAATAATGAGCTAGTTTACTTTTTAGTAGTATAGTTGCATGTATTCCATTTAGTTGTCATTGCATTGTTATTTGTCACAGCATTTTTTTTCATGTTAGTTTATCTACATTATAGTTACATTTTCATTCCTATATGTATATTATTATCAGTGCATTGGGGACAATGCAGACATTAAGTTTGGGGGGATCTTGTGTGAAATGAAAATGCGATTGCACCCACATATTTGAAAAATTAATTGTTTCTTTAGTTCAATGAAAGTACACAAAGTTTCAACAAAAATGTGACCACAATTTTTATTTTTATGTAAATCTTGAATTGTTAGGAATGTTGATATATGAATTGGGTGAATATGAATGAATATTGAACCTTCTATTTTTGGATGAATGATTAGAATTGCTTTAGTAATGAATGGATAGTATCACCCTGTGAATCTTAAACTAACTTACCAATTGCAGCGACATTGTACTAATAAAAGACACTCCAATGTGAGTGCAATGTGACTTGTCAAGGGAGAACACTCCACTGCATGTGTTAGAAAAATCATCTAGCCAAAGGCTGTCACTGCAAGAGTGTGTGTCGACGAAATTACATACCACCTGGGGGTTTGTTGCACCCCATCGTTACTACCCAGGAACAAAGGTAGAGTAATGCAATGACATCTCTCAGTCACTTACAAAAAAAAATCACAAAACAAAAGAAAAAAGAAAGAAGAAGAAAATAGAAAAGAAAAGAAATATATTGCCATAAGTGTTGTATTGGTTAAGGAAGGGTTAAGATTCAAAGCATGTTACTAACACTGGTGAAGTTGTAGTTTTAATTATTCATACCTATAAATTGTCAACACATTATTCTATCATGTGAATGCAATTTGTAGATTAGAGTTCCAAGAAATTTAAGTTGTTAGAATAATGATTGCGGTGATATGTTTGCTTGTGAATTTTGCTAATTTTTGTTTACCTGAGGATAAGTAAAAACTCAAGTTTAGGGGTGTGATATCATTAGAAATGACACCTATTTTATCCTTAAATTTGTGTATTAATTGTCTCTTTTGTAGCATATTTAGCATACATGATAGGCATTTCATACTTAGTATTTATATTCTCTAACTCATTGGTTGTTTGGTTTAAATTCTTGTAATTTTATCCCTTTTGTGCACTAATGTCGATGTATGCAGAATATATTCACAATTGTCAGTGCAAGAGTCCATCTAAGTAGATCGATGCTAGAAAGAAGTCAAAGATGCAGCCACAAAGTTAGCTTGGAATTGCGACGAGAGATGTCGACGCATAGAAATCTTTACTTTGTATGAGTGAATTTAAGCTACAAGTACACTTGGAAGCACCAGCGCAGGAATTTCACACATTGTCGCCACTATTAAAGATTATAGATCGAGACCAGAGATGCGACGACAATCTGCAGATTTATAAAGATCACACTAGATCTGCGTGAGTGCACAGCTGGATTTTTAACAAACTTTGTCAACTGCAAATGGAATTGGATATGAGGAAAGATGATATCTATCATTGTTAAAGCCTATAAATAGAGGGGAAAAGATGAAGAATGATATCAAGAGGTGAAGGAATCAATTCTGCAAATACTTTGAGGTTTTGAAGCTTTGTGCTGAAGTCCAGTGAGCTGATGAATCAGGGGAGCAAGAACTTCTGACGAGAAGTGCTTGGTGTGATACAAGAGTAGCAGTTAAGAGATAATTCTAGTAGCCTAGGGATAGTATGCTTCGATTTATCTGTTAATTCATCTTTTAAAGCTGATGAATTCCATTGACATTTGATTGTATATGAGAATATCTTTTAATGTTAGATTAATTTGATTCAAACTTAATTCTTTTCATCAGTTTATTCTTGGATTTAACTGCTCGACCATGAGAGTGTAATTACAGTCTACCGACACTGAGAGGTGTCATGACAAGTTGAATTAACAAGCAAGTCAGTGACAGTTGCTTAAGACTAGAAGGGATTTTGTCATTTGTTCTTAGGTGTGAAGCAATGTCAGCACTAAGAGGTGTGGTACTTGTGAGCACTTGAGTCTTGATTAAACAGGGAGTTATTATTAGTAAGTTTTCATTGGAACTTTATTGCGTCGACAATTCATCTACTCTATACTGTGTCGTCACATTTAGCGTTGCTACTTAGTAAAATCAGTGATCCACTCCAATCCTTTACACTTGATCACACTTTTACTTTTTTGCATTTAAATTCTCAAAATATCAACAACAATTTGATTTACTTTCAGTAAACCAATTCTTATACCCTTAAAATTGTAGAAGGGTGGAGTAAAACAAGTAATGGACCTCAATCTCCTTGAAGTTACAGTGGAATGGAATGAAGTTACTACCTCAAATCCTATATCTTCCTGAAGTTACAATGAGGCGAATTAAAACTACAGTAGTGGATCTCAATCTCCCTGAAGTTACAGTGGAATGGAGTGAAGTTACATCATCCCATCCAATCTCTTACGCCAACCATGGGATAGATTGAATTCATCCAATCTTTTACCCTAACCATGGGGCAGATTGAAGCCATCCAATCATTTACCCTAACTAGAGGGCAAATTGAAGATCATCCAATCTTTTACCCTAACCAGAGGGCAAATTAAAGACACCATCCAATCTCTTACCCTAACCGGACGGCAGATTGAAGATCATCCAATCTTTTACCCTAACTAGAGGGCAGATAAAAGACCAAACAATCTTTTACCCCTAAGTCAATAGAGGCAGATTGAAGCCACCATCCAATCTTTTACCCTAATCAAGAGGGGTAGATTGAAGCCACCATCCATCTTTTACCACTAATCAAGAGAGGCAGATTAAAGCCATCATCCAATCTTTTACCCCTAATCAAGAGGGGCAAATTGAACCACCATCTGATCTTTTACCCCTAAGTCAAGAGGGGAAGATTGAAGCTACCATCCAATCTTTTACCCCTAATCAAGAGGGGAAGATTGAAACCACCATCCAATATTTTACCCCTAAGTCAAGAGGGGTAGGTTGAAGCCACCATCCAATATTTTACCCCTAATCAAGAGCGGCAGATTAAAGCCACCATCCAATCTTTTACCACTAACCAAGAGGGGCTAATTAAAGCCATCATCCAATCTTTTACCCCTAAATCCAAAGGGATAGATTGAAGCTACCATCTCATAGAAGCGAATCTTTATCTCCCTGAAGTTGCAGTGGAGCAAGATGAAGCTACAACATCAAATCCCTGAAATGTCAATGGATCAAATCAAAGATTACAAATAGTGAATCTTAATCTCCTTGACGTTGTAGTGGAATGGAGTGAAGCTAAAGTAATAATTTTATCTCTTCGAAGTTGCCTTGGGGCAAGATGAAGTCACGACGCTGAATTCTGTCTTCCTAAAGTTGTAGCAAAGCGGATGCAATGCAGTAGAGTGACTGATGATTTGAAAGAGTGGGTTACGTGAAGAAGAGGCAGAGGTTCAACAGGACTGGACAAAATTGGTCCTCCTTTAGTCCTTTATCCATTCCCATTACATGACAATGAGCAAAGAGCGGTAGCTATAGAGGTCGAATTTTGACAGGCCCAGTACAAAATAAAACAAAACCAAAACCAAACAAAGCAAAACAAATCAACCAAAATAAAAAAAATAAAACAAAAAATATATCCATTAAAATCCAAGTCCATTTACAAAAAAAATCAAAACCCAAATGCCCACTAAGTTACAAGCCCAAACTACCTATCCTAACCCAATACCTTAAGAGCCCACAAGGTCAAACCCTAAAAACAAACTTTGCATCAACCAAAACTCTAATTTTTCCATAGCCTCCAACACTATTTTCTTCACCATGTCAATGTCACGTCAGCCACGTGCTCCGCCTCTTCCCATTTCACTAAAATGGCAAGGGCATGACTCCTCATCACCATTGACTCCTCTTTTCCCCAAGCGTTTCCTAAAAATGGAAAATATGGGAGAAACAAAAGCAAAACAAATAATATTTTGTAATAAAATTTGGCTATAAAGCCACAACAATCCCATTGTAATTTTTTTACAAACAACAAGCAATAGAAATTAAGAAAAGCATTTCGAAGGTTTTTTATTATTTTCTTTTTTGTGTTTATTTTATATTTATTTATATTTCAAATATTATAAAAAAAGAAAAGAGAAAGGGAAGGGTTACCTTCTACGCCGCTGTGGGTGGCTGAGGCCATCACCCCCAAGGATGGGAGGTTTGCTTTTTCGATGAAAGCCCTTTGAACAACTCATGTTCGCACAAAAGGGTATTTCAGAAAACACAAAAAAACAACCAAGGTTCCTTAAAAAAACCCTAGAACCCAAAAGCCACTTGTGATTTTTTGGGGTTTTGAGATTGAATCTGAGGGATTTAACCCCAGATTTGGGTTAAGGTTGAAAAAAAAGAAAAAAGGGTAAACTTTTTGGGTTTTCAACCACCGTACGCGGTGGTCGCTGGAGTTGGAGATCTGCGGATAACTGACGGCCCCATGGTCAGACAAAGAA
The DNA here is from genome assembly GCA_005610355.1 of Gossypioides kirkii. Taxonomy (NCBI): domain Eukaryota; kingdom Viridiplantae; phylum Streptophyta; class Magnoliopsida; order Malvales; family Malvaceae; genus Gossypioides; species Gossypioides kirkii. Next base: position 36,695,539 of record CP032247.1, on the reverse strand, counting down.
CACTAGAGAGAAAAAAGGGGAAAGGTTTTTTTTTAAAGAAAGATGAAAAATGAATTTTAAAAAAAACTAACCTTTTATAAACAATAGATGCGGCGTCGTTTTGGGAAAATAATTTAAGCGCCAAATGGCACCATTTCATAACCCAATTCGACACGCACCGAACCCTCCCCTTGGGTCCACGTGTTTTCTAAAAAAGGGCAAATTTTTTCCATTGTACTTCCGGATTTCAGGAGTTTTCAATTCTGTTATGCCCTATACGGCGTCGTTTCAGGCCTAGTTCTAGTGGCCTTGAAACGGTGTCATTTCGCCTGACCCATAACTCGATTTGGGCCCATTTGAGGGTCCGCGTGATTTTTGTGGAAGGGTTATTTGCTATTTTAGCCCTTCCGCATTTTCATTTGTTTTAATCAAATCTTTTTTTTATTTTATTTTTAATTCAGCCCCTGTAGTTTTATTCCACATTCAATTAGGTCCTCAGACCATTAATGCTTGAGAGTGAGATGTAAGGGCTTAGGATAATTTCCTACATAGTCCCTGTGCTTCCCAAATTCTCGGATTTTACCCTATTCTTTCTAGTATTCTTATTTTTTATTTAAACTCTATTTTATTCTAATTTAACCCTTAATTTTTTTTAAAATTTTGCCCTTTTATTCTATTTTTTTTAAACTAAGTCATTTTATTTTTATTTTTATTTTTATTTTCATTTTCATTTTAAATTTTAATCCTTTTGTTTTGTTGTAATCTATTTAATCCTTTTATTAATTTTTATTTACTTTGATAGTCAACTCATATTTTTTTATATTGTATATTTATTTATTTAATATTTTTGCTTCTTATTCAATTACTTGCTTTTATTTTTCTTTTAATTTAATATTGTTTGATTTATTATTTTATGAATGTGTCTTGTATATTTGTTATTGCATCTTTAATTATGCTCACTTTATTTATTAATCCATGTATGTTTTATTTTGATATCTTTAAATTAATACATATTCATTTATCCATTTTAATAAAATAAATTGCATGTCACCATAAATTATTTTAAAAAAATCAAAGTAATATTCTTTTATTTTAGGGACCTCGAGAAATTGTGCCCTAACATATTGGGTATGGTTTTTCTTTGAACCTAAGTAATTGAATATCCTACTTAAAATCGATAAATGTTCAATGTTCTTTTATTTTAGGGAACTCAAGAAATTGTGCCCTAACGTACTGGGTATGATTTTTCTTTGAACCTAAGTAATTGAATATTCTACTTAAATGTTCTTTATTTTTGAAGATTCGAAAATATTGTGTCCTAACTTAATGGACATGATTTTTCTCAATTGATTCAAAATAAATGAGCTTCCTCCACAAAATTCGATGTATTTTAAATAACATTAAAACATCTCATTCATGTATTTATGGATCGTATTTTAAATTTTACTCAAGTTTTCAAAGTTTCAATAATTAAAACATTAAATAGTCGACTAGGTACCAATTTTTGGCATGTGAGTGTACTAATCCTTCCTTACACGTAACCGACTCTCGAACCTATTTTCTAGATTTCGAAGACCAAAACTTTTGTCTAAATAAACTTAAGTACTTTACGCTGATCCAATCACACCAAATTAAAAAAGATTGGTGGCGACTCCATTTTCGATTTTAAAAATAAAAGTCAAAACTTTTTCAAAAAAATGGTTTCGACAGATTTATTGGTTTTTGGTTATGTTCTTTTAAGTTATTTGCATGCCATTATAGACTTGAAAATATTTTATTTGAGGTCTGTTTTATATGATAAATCGATATAAGATTGAATTATTTAACATTAAATTGATTTTTGATAACTGTGAGAAATGTGGTAATGAGAAGGTGCATGTCTAGGATTGGCTCTAACTATGAAAGGCTTGGTTTTTAAGTAGTCAAATTTGACTCACCTCCCGTTCTTGGGACCCTACCTGGTGCACGGTTCGCATTCACTTCTTCGGTTTTTCCCTTAAAAAGAAAAAATTGCATGTGAAGTAAAATGTTTAAAATGACTACCGATTAAAATATGTTATGGATAAACCACTGGTCAAGCAAATGACTGTCGACTAAAATACGTTGTGGATAAACCACTAGTCGAGTAGTTGAACCTTCGACTACTTCATTCGATCAAATGTTCCACCCATGCAATGTAAGATGACATGCTATGATCGAACACACAGCCATGTGCTCCACGAGTGGCCCACACGCCAGTGTGGATAGTTGTGTGGCTCTACCCTAAGCATGATTTTCCCCGATTCAATTGTAAACGAACACATACCTGTTAACAAAATCTTGAGCAATGTCCCTCACGTTCAAATCTGATCTGGGGTACCTAAATCTTGTCCTTCAAATGACATTTATATACAAGTTAACAATCGATTTTGAGATTCATCAAGATTAATCAAAATTATCGAAAGATTTGTCAAGAATCGTGATAGATTGACTAATTGGTTTGAAAGATTAATATTGTATAGAAATTCTACGAAATGTGGGGTCTAAATTTTATAATGAGATGTACTTACTGAACTTGATGGAATTATGAAGGCTATCAACAATGGATTTACAATCGATAGAGAATCGATTTATCGGAGATTGATTTGATATCAATAGCAAAAGAAAAATAATTTCAGTATTGGAATGTCGAATTTGATGAAAAGAAAAGAATAATACAAAGGGAAAAGAGAGAGAATTCAAATTGTATTAGAAAAGAAATCAAAATCTTAGGGTAATTAGGATAAGAAAGAATAAATAGATAGGTTTTCAAACTTTTAAAGGGCTCAATGATAAAATACTCGATTTTAGCCAAAATATTAAGGGAGCTAGGAGATTGGTGCGACTAGAACTTGGTAATTTAAGGGGAGAGAGTGATGATTAACCATTTGAGCTGCTACAAACACTTGGTAGTTTTTGCCCCATTTAATATTTATTTTAGGGTTGTTTTTCATTCTAGGTTGGGGTTTGAACCTAATATCTCTAAAGAGTGTCCTAACTAATTAGCCATCAAGCCTAAGGCTTAGCTTGGAAAACAAATCATAAAACTTGCTGAAGATGAAAATAATGGGGTTGTTTTATATTGGTACTTTCAATCATGAAAATTTTCAATATCATCACTATTTACTAATGTTATGTTGAATTTTTTTTAATCACTTATTCATTAATTCACTAATAAAATGCTGGTATGAATTTATTTTTAGACTTGAATTAGTTTTTTTTTTAAATTAAATCAATTATTCATCATCATGATCATCATCTTCTATCTCGAAAAAAAAAAAAAAACCATAGTTATTGCCTCTGTCGTTCAACATCATTTTTTACCCAAAAAAGGCATTGGTGGTGAACTCTAATCCTCTTTTGCTCACCATTAATTAGTTGACACATAAATGATTTTAATAATATTTGGGTCCTATTTTTTGTATTTAAATTTTGTTTAAAACTAAATTTGTTAATAATAATATAGTTAAAATGTTAAATATCATTAACATTACAATTTAACATACAGAGATTTCATGAACCCTACGAGTGGTTCCAGTAAAAAAGAGGATATTGTTTATCCTAGGAGTCCCGGGTTTGAGCATCAATATGTGCCTTGTCAAAAGGTTAAGAAAGTATGAACAAATACTACAATGTAATCACACCAGCATATTAAAAAAACATAGAGAGATTTTATTTTGAACTTTAAGAACAATTATCTTGAAATTATTTTTTTCGTTTCTGTTTTTTTGAATATAGTGGTGTGATTACATGGTAGTATTTGTTCATACTTTCTTAGGTACACACACCTTGCACACACAAGTGTTCGAATTCGGGTCACCTAGGATGAACATGATCCTCTTTATCACTGGAGTCACTCGTTGGATTCGTTATCTTTAAATTATTTAATCCACGCTAATTTGAGAAATTAAATTTAAAAATATAAAATTAATTTATTTCTTTAAAAATGTATAATTAAATAAAAGTCGAAATTTAATTTGTAGATTTGAATCGTGATCATAATTTCATGAATATAATTACATTAAATTAAAATATATGTATCAAATCAAATCAAATTAAAATGATACCTATTTTGAAAACTAAATAAATAGGATACCTTATTCGGTTAATAGCCTCAATTATATATGATTATTTCCAACAAGCAAACGAGAGCAGCCCGTTCACTTCAAAATCATTTTTAAGCTCTATCGAAATTTTGCTGACCATCAGAAGCAAACATGAATCCTTCGCCAATCAACTTGTTGCTGTCTCTATTGCTTCTTTTTGTTGCGAGTGAAGCGGGTCTCTTGATACATAAAGTGGAGGAATTAATTTATAATGATTTGCAAAGTGGGACCTCTCTCACCCTTCATTGCAAGTCTAAGGATGATGATCTCGGTGTCCACCTTCTGAATTACCGCGACTCCTTCAGGTTCGAGTTTCGCCCAGCCGTGTTTGGGACTACCTTGTATTACTGCAGCATGCAATGGGATGGAACACTGCATTGGTTCGACATTTATATACAAACGAGGGATACTTGTACTTATTGTGTGTGGAATGTTAAGCCCAATGGTCCATGTTTGATTCAGTCTGACGGATCCCAGAATACTACTACCTGTTACACTTGGAAATAGTGGTGCTTAATCACCCTCACTATTCACAATAAACACTTCATTTCTTTTAAATGAATAAGCCGCAACATCTCTTTTTTGTGTTGTGATTATGCACTGAAATTATTGTTTTGAAATAAACGATTGAGTTATGACTTATGAGCGCAAATTTAAATGTATGAGAATGATACTAACTCTCTAGCTAGGTGGGATGTAATTGTCTTTTGCTTAAGATTAAAAAGCTAAATAAGCCCTTTAAAATTAATTTAAAGATCAATTAAACATCTCACCAAAAAAGTACAATCATTTGAATCTTTCGAATTATTATTGATATAATAATTTAATATTTTGAATTCAGTTTTTCGTTGAAGTCCTTAACAAGGTGACATAACAAGGTGGATTAATTGATTTTTTTTATTTAATTGATTTTTTTTATTACTTTATGAGAGCTTAATTAATTATTTAAGTAAAAAATTTAAAAATTTAAAAAAAAATCTAATTTTTTGAACATAGATGATAAAATTCATAAAAAATTAAAAATAATTATAAAAATATTAAAAATATAGAAAATTTTAAAATGTTATAAAAGTTTTTGAAAAATGTAGAAAAATATTATAATTTTTTAGAAAAAAATACTTAAACATCACTGTTATGATCGAAATACACCAAGAGAGGGTGAATTGGTGTTTTTAAAAAAGTTTTGGTAAAATGGGAAATACAAACGACTTAAGAATTTACAGTGGTTCGACCTCAATTGCCTACATCTGCTACCTTAGCTTTCCTCAACTAAGGATTTCCCAAATCCACTAGCTTTGAACCTTTAAGGGCAAGGTTTAACCTTACAAATCTCTATCTTTTTAAAGGTAAGATAGAACCACTACCCCTTAAGGTTTTCTACCCAAAACCTTAAGTAACACCTCACAAAATAAGAGAAAATAAGAATGAATGAGAATGTACCTCCAAAAGGCAAATGATAAACAAATAAGCACTCTCACACAAAGTTACAACACTTTAAAGAATGATTGGAAACTTAACCCACAAGTGTGTACAAGAAAAGTTTGCTAGAAGATTGATGAAAGATGGAAAAATAAGTTCTTCAAAGTTAAGCACTTGTTTCTTGTCTTTTGTTAAACTTCAATAGGGAGCTTTGACCTTGTATTTAAGTCCTCTCACAACCTTGTGGACGTTTGTAGCCGTTTGAAATAATTAGAGACGTTGTAGCCATTAAAACCAGCATTTAATGCAGACAGTAGCTTCGTTGTTCCGGTAGAAGTACAATTGTATCGGTAGAATCCTTTACCCAAAGTGACCGTTGGAGTCGTTGTATCGGTAGATTCAACCTTGTATCGGTATAACTCTGAGGGTTTCATTTGGTATCGGTAGAACCCATCAGAGTATCGGTAGAAGTGCAGGGGATGCTGAACTTTGGCTACTGACTTGACTTGTTTCGGTAGAAGCCTTCAAGGTATCGGTAGAAGTCCTAGGCCACAACTTCTTTGCTCTCTGGAGTTTGTTCTACCGGTATAAGTCATGGTTGTATCGTTAGAAGTCAGGCAGGAATCGATAGTTTGTCCTGTTTTACCGGTAGAAGTCTGAAGCATTTACAAGGGTTTTTCTACCTTGTGTTCTATCGATACTATTCCACTAAGTATTGGTAGAAGTCTTCCAGACTTCAAAAAAAAAGTTATTTCAAGGCTTTTAAGATTTTATTTTGTCCAACACTTTGAAAATAATTTTAAGGACTTATGAACAAGTTTTGCAAATTTAAGTAGGGATTTTTAATGTACTTTTTATTATATCAAAATACTTGAAAAACTAGGGCTAACAATCTTCCCCTTTTTGATATAACAAAACATTTTGAAAAATATTTGCTAACTCCCCTTATCTTAAACATTATTTTCAAAATAAGCTCCCATAAAAATTTTAGAAGTTATTTCATTTAAATATCCAACTTGAAAGAAAATTTGCTTTAAAAGTTAAGTTGAAAATTAATTTAAGCAAATTTTATATTTATCTCCCCCTTTTTGTAATATCAAAAAGAACAAAAGCCCTAAAGAAAAACTAGGGGAAGTTATGCACAATACTTGAACCCGAATAAAAATAACACAAGTGAAGAAGAATTATGCATAAAAAATGATAATAATAAAATGGTAATACTGTTGAACCAAAATCAATCAAACATAGTCAAAATAAAAAAAATACCCCAAAGAAAGCAAATAAGAAAAATAGATATTGTAGGACAAACATCAAACAGTTCAAAATATAATCCAACCAAAAAGCATGAAGAACTCAACCAAGAGATGAAGTCCTAATCTTCCGATGGAGGAAATCTAGAGGCCAACTCATGTAACAGCTCGTCGAGTTGATTATAGCGATCATCGATGTGGGCAGTCAATGCATCAAGTCGTGCATTGACTTGCAATGATAGTCCATTGATCGCCTCTAGTAGACGTACGGTGCGTGGAGACGGCGGAGGGAGGAGAGCTGCATGTTCCCCATGTGAAGATGGAGGAGCATCGGAAGATTATGGAGCTACCGATGGAACCATCGATCCTTGAGGTGCTGAGGATGGGCGATCAATTTTTTGAACCCAATTCCCTTCGTCATCAAGCTTCCAGTTACAACTATGTGCCGTCGAGATGTCGATGAAAGAATTAATGGCACAACCGGGGTTTACATTTACGTTAATGCAAAGAGTACGAAAGATATGAGAGAGGAAAGTAATGTAACGTAAGGTTTTGTTGCTAGACACTAGTAATCTAACAATCTCGATAAGATTTAGAAAAATGGAAGATAAGTTTAAGGGAATGTCGGTTCTAAAGCAATGCCACATCCAATAATCAGTTTGACGAAACCCGAAATGTTTGTTGGTTGGGGCAACTATCCATGTGAAAATAAGGTGTAGGATACGGTCGTGAAGGTCCATGTTGTTGCCTACATAGTCATTTGGTCGAACTAAGGAGTGGTCATAAGGGCCGGTATGACGATCATCACCCTCATTGGTGGTAGAAAGATACGTGGAGAGGGTGTTGACCGAGATAGTAATCTCTTGGCCCATAACTGAAGAGGAGATAGAGGTAACTAAGTGAGTGTTCGGGTCGTGTTTAAGTTTAGCGTTAGAATAAAACGCCCGAACAAGGTTGTTGTAGTAGGGACCCCTGAGTTAGGACACTCTAGCCAACCCCAATCGCAGAGTTGATCGAGGTATTTGAATTTAAGGGTGTTGACTAAAAAGTTAAGATCAATAGGATGAGATATCTGAACAGGACGGGTTGCAAAATAGGTGTTGAATTTTTTGAAAGCATCGCTGTCATCGAAACATTCAAATACCGAAGGATGATCTAAAGGATCGAAAGAGGATTCACCGCTAGCACGTTTAGCGGTTGGACGCTTACGGGATGTGCGGGGAGGCATTTTAGCTAATGAGGAATTAAACTAAAGGGTGTGAAGGGTTTAAAAGATTGACCTATAGAAGAAAATACGAACAATTTATATCCCCAATAGCAGCAGATGCAATTTTGAAATATGAAACAATGATGTTATTAAAAAAAAAAAAAAAAATAAAAAAATAAGTTAGAAATATATATATATATATAATTAGTATATGTATAAATATAGATATAAAATTTGTTTATATATAAAAAATTCTCTATATATATATCAGTATATATGTAAAAACAATATATGTAAATAAAAAATAGTATATATATGTATATATATAAAAAAAAGTGTATATAACATTTTATAAGTATAAAACCGTATATATAAAAAAATATATGTATAAAATATACAATGTAAAAAGATATGTATGTAAAAGTACCGATATAAGTTCTCCTAAAACTAACATTATTTATAGATTTAAAAAAATAAAAAAAATTAGGTTTTACTTGAAAAATGGGGAAAAATTGACCCTTTTTGACAAAAATACTCCGTGAGAATGAAGTGGAAGCACGTAGGAGACAAGATTATGTGAAAAAAATGAATGAAAATGGTAGAAGGTGGGGTTGGGAAGTGGGGATCGAAAATGGTGGGTTGTGGTTTGGGGAAGAATATGAGAGGGAAAAAAATTTTAAAATAGGTTTTTTGAAAAAAAAAGAACAGCTGCTGGGTATATAAATGCCCGAAACTACCGATACATGTACACTTCTACTGATAGAAGTATATAGGTATCGATAGATGTTTGATTCTACCGATAACTTTAAGAACGTAAACCCAAAAATGCCATTTTGGCATAGAACTACCGATACATCCTAAACTACCAAAACAATTATGTAAAAAATGAAAAATTAAAGAGAAAGAAGCACAATATTACAAGAAAATCAAGTAAAATATATATAGAGAGAGAGAGAGGGAGAGAAGAAGCTTAAGAATGCATGTTCATTAGTCCTAACTCTCCCCTAATTGTCCAAAATCTCTCCTTATCTAAAGGCTTTGTAAAAATATAGGCTAGTTGATGCAAAGCATCTACAAACTCTAGAGCTATGTCACCTCGTTGCACATGATCTCTAATGAAGTGGTGTCTTATTTCTATATGCTTTGTTCTAGAGTGTTGGATGGGATTTTTGGTTAAGCAAATAGCACTAGTGTTGTCACACCTTATAGGAATGTGATCCATATCAACTCCATAGTCAACTAATTGTTGCTTCATCCAAAGAATTTGAGCACAGCAACTACCTATGGCAACATATTCCGCTTCGGTTGTGGATAAAGCTATACTATTTTGTTTCTTAGAGAACCAAGATACAAGCATGTTGCCTAAAAATTGACAAGTTCTGGAAGTGCTTTTTCTATCCAACTTGCAACCACCAAAATCCGCATCAGAGTAAGCATGCAAACTAAAAGATGAATCTTTGGGATACCAAAGTCCTAGGTTTGGAGTGTCCTTAAGGTGCCTAAAGATTCTTTTAATGGCTTGTAAATGTGATTCCTTAGGAGATGATTAAAATCTTGAGCATAAACAAACACTAAACATTATATCCGGTCTACTTGAGGTAAGATAAAGCAATGATCCTATCATAGACCTATAAAGTTTAGTATCAACACATTTACCTCATTCATCTTTATCAAGCTTCATTGAAGTACTCATTGGTGTTGATTGAGGCTTCAAGTCCTCCATTTTAAACTTCTTGAGCATTTCCTTGACGTATTTGGCTTGATTGATGAATATACCATTTTAAGTTTGCTTGATTTGGAGCCCCAAAAAGAAGTTGAGGTCACCCATCATACTCATCTCAAATTCACCTTGCATAATCTTAGAAAATTCTTGACAAAGAAGTTCATTAGTAGCACCAAATATAATATCATCTACATAAATTTTTACAACTAAAATGTCTTTGTCTTTAGTTTTTATGAACAAGGTGGTGTCAACTTTGCTTCTTCTAAAGCCATTTTCAATTAAAAATTTGGAAAGCCTTTCATACCAAGCCCTAAGAGCTTGCTTTAAACCATATAGAGCTTTAGACAATTTGAAAACATGATTTGGAAAATATGGATTTTCAAAACCGGGAGGTTGTTCAACATAAACTTCTTCATTTATAAGACCATTTAAAAATGCACTTTTGACATCCATTTGGAAAAGTTTGAAGTTGTTTGAACATGCAAAGGCTAATAACATCCTAATTGCTTCTAACCTAGTTACCGGTGCATAAGTTTCATCATAGTTTATACCTTCCTCTTGGCTATATCCTTTGACAACTAATCTAGCCTTGTTTCTAGCAATATTACCATTTTCATCAAGTTTATTTCTAAATACCCATTTAGTTCCTATAGTTGCATGATCACTAGGTCTATCAACAAGATTCCATACTTGATTCCTTTCAAATTGATTTAGTTCTTCTTGCATAGCCATTATTCATCATTTAAAGCATCATCAATGTTCTTAGGCTCTATGCAAGAAATGAAAGCAACATAATTACAAGTATTTGTAATTGAAGATCTAGTGATTACCCCTTTAGATGGATCTCTAATGATGTGTCCATCCTTAACATATGAAAGCTCTCTTGGGTGGTTAAATTCTCTTTCAATATGAGTTGGTTCTTGAAGTTCATCAATTTTGAGTTTTTGAATCGATTCATTCATGCCTTGATCTCCATGTGATGCTTGATTTTGCTCAATTTGATAAATTTCTACATCATCAAAATCAATATATTCCTTTCTAGAAGGAGAATTAGATTCATCAAAAATAACATGTATAGACTCTTCCATAACAAGGGTTCTCTTGTTAAAATTCTATAAGCTTTAGAATGAGTGGAATATCCAAGAAAAATACCTTCATCACTTTTGGCATCAAATTTTCCTAAATTTTATTTTCCATTATTCAAAACAAAACATTTACAATCAAAAGGATGAAAATGGCTTGTGTTAGGCTTTCTTCCTTTAAAAAGTTCATAAGGAGTTTTCTTCAAAATAGGACTAACCATAGCTCTATTTATAATATAGCAAGAAGTATTTATGGCTTCAGCCCAAAAATATTTTGGCAAATGGTTCTAGCCATTTCCTCTAAAGCCCTATTTTTCCTTTCAACAACTCCATTTTGTTGAGGAGTTCTAGGTGCCGAAAAGTTGTGATTAATACCATGTTCATTATAAAAACTATCAAAGCCAAGGTTTTCAAATTCTTTTCCATGATCACTTCTTACACTTGAAATTGAATATCCCACTTGGTTTTGAATCATTTTACAAAAAATGATAAATTTTTCTAAAGCTTCATCTTTTGAAAATAAAAAGAAAACCCATGTATATCTAGAATAGTCATCAACAATAACAAATCCATATTGTTTACCTCCTAAACTTATAGTTCTAGTTGATCCAAAAAGATCAATATGAATAAGTTGGATTACTCTAGATGTAGAAACTATATCTTTAGATTTAAAAGATGCTCTCTTATGTTTACCTTTAGCACATGCATCACATATTTTATTAAAGTCAATAGAAAATTTAGGCATGCCAACAACAAGTTCATTTTTAATAAGCTTTGAAATAACACTCATGCTTGCATGACCTAATCTTCTATGTCATAGCCAACACATATTTTCATTATTAGCCACAAAGCAAACATTAGAGGAAGATATGTCATCAAAATGCACCATAAAAATATTACCTACTGTATGTCCTACAAAAAGAATTTTATTATTTACAAAATCTACAACTTTGCATCCATTGGACTCAAATATTACTTTGAATCCCTTGTCACAAAGTTGACAATACTAAGGAGGTTATGCTTAAGACCATTGACATAAAGCACATTTTTTATAAGAATGGAAGAATTTATACCTATAGAACCAATACCTTCAATAAGTCCGTTGGAGTTATCACCAAATGAAACTTTTCCTCCATACTTTGGTGTTAGTTCCATGAAATGGCTTTTGTCACCAGTCAAGTGTCTAAAGCATCCACTATCAAGGTACCATGAGTTCTTCTTAGAGTTGCTTGCCTTGAAGCAATGCTCTTCCTTCTACAAACACAAAGTTAAACTTTGGATTTTGGTACCCAAACTTTCTTGGGTCCATTAGCATTAGTCCTAACAATTTTTGTTCCTTTAGGAATCCAATTCTTTAAAGCTTCCTCATTTTGAGGTGTGTTTAATCCTTTTGGAATCCACACACTCTTAGTGAGTTTACTTCTAGATGTGAGTTTCCTTAAAGAACAAACTTGTCTATCATGTCCCTTTTTATGACAATGAGTGAATACAAGTGAGGCATCATAAATATACCTTTGTTTCTCAAAGAAATTTTTAAATTTAGTTTCTTTTTGTTAATTTACAAAACCTAAGCCACTCTTATCAAAGAAAACCCTTTGAGATTCAAGCATATCATTTAACTTTTGTTGCCCCATTTGAAACATAGAAAATGAATTTTGCAAGTTTTCATTCTTTAAAATTAAATCATCAATTTGAGCTTGCATATCATTAAATTTCTTTTCCATTTCCTCTTTAACTATGATTAGAGACTTATTTTCCTCCTTAAGTTTTGAAATCATTTTCTTATATTTGGAGTTCATAGTCTCAAAATCTATAGTCAATTCATCGAATGCATCTTGTAACTCTTCAAAAGTATATTCATTTAATTCACTAGAGTTTAGAGTTACCTTTTGTTCTTCAATAGTCATAAGGCATAGTTAGGCAACTTCATTTTCTTCCTCCTCATCGGATGAGTCACTATCACCCCAAGTTGCCATCATGGCTTTCTTCTTTTGTTTTGATGCCCTTTTCTTCTTCAATTGTGGACAATCAAATTTGATATGACCCTGCTTTTTGCACTCATATCAAATGATTGGGTCCTTTTCCTTTTTGCTTGATTCACCCTTGATAATGTCTTTTCTTGGAAATCTTTTGGCTTTGTTGAATTTCATGAATCTTTTGAATTTTCTTGCCAACATAGCCATCTCTTCCTCCTCATCATCATCATCATTGGAATCTTCATCCTTCTCACTAGTTGTCGATTTGAAGGCAACTCCCACTTTCTTTGCCACTTGTTTTGGCACTTCATTGGTTACTTTTGTATGGTGGTTGATCTTTCATCTCGTATGTCAAAAGGAACCAATAAGCTCATCAAGGGAGAGTAAATTGAGATCCTTTAACTCTTCTATTACCGTTACTTTTGGCTCCCAAGATGTTGGAAGACTATTCAACATCTTCTTCACCATCTCTTTGTTGGGATAGACCTTCCCAAGAGCTTTAAGACTATTGATAATGTTGGTGAAGCGATCGGACATCTCTTTGATTCCTTCATTCGGTTTTGCCTTAAATAATTCATAATCAAGGGTGAGAAGACTTATCTTTGATTCCTTGACTCTACTTGTTCCTTCATGGGTGACCTCAAGTTTGTCCCATATTTCTTTGGCATTATTGCATAAGGAGACTCTATTGTACTCATTTCAACTAAGAGCACAAAATAGAGTATGCATGGCCTTTGAATTTAATTGCACCAACTTGATATCGTGATCATCCCATTCATCCTCTTCTTTTGGAATGACTACACCTTTGACCCTCTTCATTGGAATGGACGGCCCATTTGTGATTATTCTCCAAACTTCATAGTCATTAGCTTGGACGAATAACTTCATTCTTGTTCTCCAATAAGAGTAGTTAGTTCCGTTGAATAGAGAAGGCCTCACGGTAGAATGCCCTTCTCCCACTATGATGGAATTTTGCTCTGATGCCATGAAGCACATCTCTTGACTTGTGATCTCCATCTTGGATAACTTTCGGATCTTTTCTCTTGGTTGTAAGATCGTGTTTAGAGTACTAGCTCTGATGCCAATTTTATGATCGAAATACACCAAGAGGGGTGTGAATTAATGTTTTTAAAAAAGTTTTGGTAAAATAAGAAATAAAAACGACTCAAGAATTTATAGTGGTTCGGCCTCAATTGCCTATGTCCACTACCTTAGCTTTCCTCAACTAAGGATTTCCCAAATCCACTATATTTGAACCTTTAAGGGCAAGGTTTAACCTTACAAATCTTTATCTTTTTAAAGGTAAGATAGAACCACAACCCCTTAAGGTTTTCTACCCAAAACCTTAAGTAACACCTCACAATATAAGAGAAAATAAGAATGAATGAGAATGTACCTCCAAAAGGCAAATGATCAACAAATAAGCACTCTCACACAAAGTTACAACACTTGAAAGAATGATTGAAAACTTAACCCACAAGTGTGTACAAGAAAAGTTTGCTAGAAGATTGATGAAAGATGGAAAAATAAGTTCTTCAAAGTTAAGCACTTGTTTCTTGTCTTTTGTTAAACTTCAATAGGGAGCTTTGACCTTTTATTTAAGTCCTCTAAAAACATTATGGACGTTTGTAGCCGTTAGAAATAAATTAGAGACGTTGCAGCCATTAAAACAAGCATTTAATGCAAACAATAGTTTCCTTGTTCCGGTAAAAGTACACTTGTATTGGTAGAATCCTTTACCCAAAGTGATCGTTGGAGTTGTTGTATCGGTAGATTCAATCTTGTATCGGTATAACTCTAAGGATTTCATTTGGTATCGGTAGAACCCATCAGAGTATCGGTAGAACTGCAGGGGATGCTGAACTTTGGCTACTAACTTGACTTGTTTCAATAGAAGCCTTCAAGGTATCGCTAGAAGTCCCAGGCCATAACGTCTTTGCTCTCTGGAGTTTGTTCTACCGGTATAAGTCATGGTTGCATCGGTAGAAGTCAGGCAGGAATCAGTACTTTATCCTATTCTACCGATAGATGTTTGAAGCATTTACAAAGGTTTTTCTACATTGTGTTCTACCGATACTTTTCCACGAAGTGTCGGTAGAAGTCTTCCAGACTTCAAAAAAGGTTATTTCATGGCTTTTCAAGATTTTATTTTGCTCAACACTTTGAAAATAATTTTAAGGACTTATGAACAAGTTTTGCAAATTTAAGTAGGGATTTTTAATGTACTTTTTGTTATATCAAAATACTTGAAAAACTAGGGCTAACAATCATTCAATATTATAAATTAATACACAAATCGTACAAAATTTTAGAAATTTTTAGAAATTAAAAAAATGTTACAAAAAACTTTGAGAAAATTATTGATATTTAATAGAAGTTTAAAAATAAATATTTATTTAAAAAGATAGAAAAATTATAGAAAAATCTTGTTATTTATTTGGTTTGGAGTCATTGGATTTGGTAATAAAAAAATGGAGGGATTGAAATGAGATGATCAAACTTGTGTGAGGTGTCGAATGAGTGATTTGAGTAACGATGAGTTAAGTGCTTAATGGTTTAAGGTGAGTGATGCGTAGAAATGTTAATGAGTCGATCTGATTTCTTTCAACAATTAAAAAATACAAAAAGTAAGTTTATATTCGTATTTTATAATTAAATTTAAATAAAAATATTTTTATTATTTTTAAAATATGAAATGAAATCATATTGGCAAGTAAGGTCTAGTAGGGCTTGAGCCTAAAATTGTTTTTGAAATTGGGCCTAGGTGATTGTTGTGTGGTTTGGGCTTGCGAAAACCATGTATTAAGTTGCTTTAAATTGCTTGACTGGCATGAGATATCTCTTGTTTGAATTGCGTGTGGGGTAGGAGCAAGAACAGATTGCCTTTAACCCTAAAGTCCTATTGCAGGAATGTGACTTGGATCATTTCCCTACCACTCACAACTCTTATTTGTTTGTGTATGTTAGATCAATAGGTTTGATATGCCTTGTAGATATGTTAATGTGAGTGCGAACGTAATTGTATGTTTTGAGTTATTTAGCTAATAAGAGGGAAATTCTGATAGAGACTATTAAATTAGAAACAAGAGTTATGAGTTCTTTAGACAAGAATGTCATAGTGAATAGAGAAGTTGTCGTAGAGTAGTCTGTGGTAGTGAATAGGATTTTTAAGAAAATTCGTAGGAAGTTCAAGAGAATAGGAATCAGAGTGCGCAGCGAAAGTGTGTTGGTTGGTTTAAAAATAGAAATAGCATATATTGTGATTAAGCAAGTGACATGCTAGTAGGAAATTTCGAGGACGATATTCTTTTTAGAGTGGGAGAATTGTCACACCCCAAAATTAGGCCTAGAAGTTTTGAGGAAATTTACTTCGAACTTAATTAACAATTTGCTTAAGTTTTAACTAGATTTATTTGGTTTTTGGACTGTAAAGTTATTTGGACGGTGTTTAGGTTTTATTCTATTTTTGTGTTTTCATGCATGCATACTTGACATACTTTAAATTGGTTTATAAGCACATTTTGAAATTAGACAGAGCATGTTACTTGGCTTAATGATTAAACGGTTATAATTGAGTTTTTGTTATAACTAAAAATAAAAAGTTTAGAGTAGAGTAACAATGAGCAATGTTATTTCGAAACCACGTTGATGCTAATAACATGACTTAAGAATGGTTGAATTAATTAATGAGATGTTTTCCCAAATTAACAAAGGTAAATCATGGTTTTTTTTTAAAAGAGAGAGTACTTAATGTTTTCACTGAATGATAGGGTAGCTTTGTCGCATAAGTGACCAATGTGATCTTCACAATTCAACCATAACATCTAGGTTGAGTTTGGGAGGTAACATGAACCATCTATTTGTGCAAATAAAAGTTGTTTGTAACACCTTATACCCGAGTCGGTTGCCCAGCCCGAGTAACAGGACGCTACACCACCGTCTCACGACATATTCATTAATTCACCGAAAATAACACCTACTAAAAATGATAAAGTTTCTCTGCTTGAATCACTCCTCGAAAGCCACACCGCTCACACTGACACTACAGATCTGCAATGGTTAAAAAGGAGTGGGTGAGCTTAACAAGCTCAGCAAATGCTTAGAATAACCACTACGCAAATGAATCATCATGCATCAACGAAACAAACATATAACATATTCAAATCATCTTTAACTTTAGTTTCACATTTACATATTTAATTATATTTCAAGCATTTTTTACGTAGTAATCACATTATTCACATGAGTACTTAACCATTTAACATAACACATATTAATCACATTTAATCACATTAGTCACATTAATATTTCAACATTTATCACATCACATATTAATCACATTTAGTCACATTTAATCACATGAATATTTTAACATTTATCACATCACATATTAATCACATTTAGTCACATTTTACACATTTAATGATAATTTGGCACTTGAGTTATGAAACATAAAGTGGACTCTATCACCACACATCAGATACACAGATCTCCAAACACACCAAATATGACTCGTAGAGTCGAACATGTCCCATAAGTGAAGCATATAACTAACACTCCAGAATTGTCCCAGGGCCTCAATGCCCAAATCACATAACACATATAGGTGAGTAATCACAATCCTATGGCATGCCAACTATATCCAACGATCCCAAAAGGTCACAAGGCTAAAATATCCATATTATTATTACACATTTACTTATTGATTTTTCACACATCAACATTGCAAATTCACATCATTAGCACAATATATTAACTGTTACATGGCATTAATAACACACCCACATATTTTTTGTCTCATGGCATGAATAACATACCCACATATTCACTTTCACAATAGTCATGTCAAGCTTTTAACATTTGTCATAGCATCTCATATATGTTCATATTTTATATTTGCATAAGCACACACATATATAAAAAATAATCATAGGTCCGAAAACACTTACACTCAAAATTTAGAGCAGGGGTTTAGAATTTAGAGTAGGGGTTTAGGCGATCTCTAAATTCCCAATTACAAAATGAATCATCTACGAGCAACGATTCTAAAACACTCACCAAAATATTTCTTTCATCGAAAAGCGGAAATCTTAGACAAGACGCTTCAACAAGACATACCGCACAAATATACAATCAATAATCAATCATCAACTCACCTTAAACAGTCACAAACATAAGCTTAAGCTACGTTCTCTTTTAACTTAAACCTCTAACATAAAAAACTTAAAATTCTATATCTCGGTCTACACTTAATCTTTTTGCACGAAATAAATTCCATTCATCTATATATTCATCTACAACTAATTCTGAACCTTTAAATTACACAAGACTACACGTTTTAAGGTTTCAAAATTTTTCGACATACAATGTCCACTATGATGAAAATTCATTAAAACTCAAGAAATACTTAATGAAACTTCAAAGTAACTTTAGAAACCTTCTAATCATGTTAAAACTAATTGAAAAAAACTTTAAAACCAGGTTTTTATCCACAATCCCAAAATCCACCATTAACGACCTAATTTTAGGCTTTTATTAAAAACATGCGTTTTAATAGCTAAAAATTTAGTTTAAGAGACTAGATATCATTTAAAACTAATAGATGGTTACCTTCGATGGAAGAAAAATAACTTTGATGCAAATCAAGATAAAACTCACGTTGAAGAAGAAGATGAAACTAGTGAGATTTTTGAGTTTTTTTCTTGGTTTTAATTGAGATTTATGGTTCAAGGGATGTTAGAAATCAAAGATTACTAGAATTTGGAAGTAAAAATCAATTATGAGGGTATGAGAGAATGGAGGGATGCCACAAGTGAGTGGGAGGAAAATCTTAACGTGAAAAATATCGAGAAAAGCAAGTTTTTAGGTTCAATTTTAAAATTTGGTTAAATTGCTTCATAAAAACTCTCAATTTTAAGTCTTTTACAAATCAGCCCTATTTTCAAAATGAGAGGTATTTAAAACTCATTTTCAGAAATTGATTTAATTTTCTAATAGCCATTATCGAAAACATTATCGATTACCAACATTACGAAATTCCAAGCACATACAGGCTAAAATTCCTAAAATACCCTCAAAACTTCTAGGCCCAATTTCTAGGTGTGACATTGTTTACGAGCACATAGTTTAGTCTTTTAGATAATGGATTCTAGCATTTATTCATATTTAAAGGCTTAATTGAATAAATTAAACATTAAAAAATAGTTTGAGAACCAATCAAGGACTAATCTGAACAAATCATAAAATTCTAGGTAAAATTGTAAAATTTGTAAAGAGGGGACAAAATTATATAATATGGAAAAAGGGGGAAAATTTTAAAATATGAACAATAGGGGCGAAATTATAAAATCTAAAAAATAGGGGAAAATTGTAAAATCATAAAACAGTGGACACAGCCATGTGATCGGACCATGTGGGAAGCTTTGGATCGTGTGGTTGGACCAAGTAACAGACTCAGGCCGTGTGAAACTTGAAAAACCAAGGGTTTCAGGGGAACATGATCGTGTGAGGAGCTATGTGGTCAACAAGTGGCCCACACGCTAGTGTGACTGGTCATGTGGCTCTAACCTAGGCACGATTTTCCTCGATTCGATTGTAAAAGAACACACACCTATTATCGAAATCTCGAGCGATGTCCCTCACGTTCATATCTGATCCGGGTACCTAAATCAGGTCCTTGAAATGAAACTTATACACAAGTTAACAATCGATTTTGAGATTTATTAAGATTAATCAAGATTATCTAAAGATTTGTCAAGAATCGTGATAGATTGACTAGTTGGTTTGAAAGATTAATATCAGATAGAAATTCTATGAAATTTGGGGTCTAAATTTTATAATGAGATGTACTTACCGAACTTGATGGAATTACAAAGGCTATCAACGATGAATTTACAATCGATAAAGAATTGATTTATCAAAGATTGATTTGATATCAAAAGAAAAAGAAAAATAATTTTAGTATTGGAATGTCAATTTTGATGAAAATGAGAGGGGAGAAAAGAAAAGAATAACATAATTCAAATTTAATTAGAAAAGAAATCAAAATCCTAGGGTAATTACGATAAGAAGGACTAAATAGATAGGTTTTCAAACTTTTAAAGGGCTATAGGATAAAATACCAGATTTTGGCCAAAATTTTAAAGGGAAATGGAAGATTGCCGTGACTAGAACGTGGTAATTAAGGGGAAGAGAGTGATGATTAACCATTTGGGCTGCTGCCAACACTTGATAGATTTTGCCCTATTTAATATTTATTTTAGGGTTGTTTTTCATCCTAGGTTCTTGAAAAGAAAAGAAATGAAAATGATGGGGTTTGGATCTAGGATCTCTATAAGTGTCCTAAATACTTAGCCATCAAGCCTAGGGCTTAGTTTGTAAAACCAATCATAAAATTTATTGAAGATGAATGGACAGTGTAACGAAAACTTAGGTTTCGGATGAGTCGAAAGATCTTACCTATAGCAATTAATTTTTTGTCAAGAGAAGGGTAATCATACTTGGGATTTAATTTGAAGTGGTCACTTTCATAGGTGAGAACATGATTTGGAGTTAACTTTGATTCTTTTTATTGTTTAGAAGAAAAAGATATCGAAAAATAAGATGAAGTCAAATAAAAGTATATATATATATATATAGGAATTAAAAAGTACTTAAGATTTTAGTTTTCCAATTTTGATTTAATTAAAGATATATATATATATATATATGTTTTAGACATTTTTATTTCAAATTAAATAAAGGCCACATCAACATGATTTCTCATACCCAAATTGGTAGGAGTATAAAAATACTATGTGTCAAATTTTTAATTAATTAAGAATCCTAGTAAATTTTCGACTTTTAATTAAAACATGCGTTTAAATGGTTAAAAATTTAGTTTAATAGAAGAGAAATCATTTAACACTAATAGAAAGTTGAATGGTTACCTTTGATGGAAGAAAAATGAACTTTGCTATGAATCCAAATAAAACCCACTTTGAAGAAGATGATGAAACTAGTGAGATTTTTTGGTGTTTTTCTTTGTTTTAATTGAGACTTATAGTTCAAGGGATGTTAGAAATCAAAGATGCTTAGAATTTGGAAGTAAAAATCAATTAGGAGATTATGAGAGAATGGAGGGATGGCACAAGTGTGTGGGAGGAAATTTTTAACGTGAAAATTATGGAGAAAAGGGGGTTTTTAGGTTTAATTTTAAAATTTGGTTAACTTGTTACATAAAAATTCTCAATTATGAGTCTTTTACAAATAAATCCTATTTTCAAAATTAAAGATATTTAAAACTCATTTTCAAAAATGATTTAATTTTCTAATAGCCATTATCTAACACATCATCGGTTATCAACCTTATGAAATTTCGAGCACGTATAGCCTAAAATTCCTAAAATACTCTCGAAACTTCTAGGCCCAATTTTAGGGTGTGACATTGTTAACACTTGTGGATAAATCGCATGTCAATTGTGGATAAACTACTAGTCGAGTAGTTGAACTTCAGACTACTTCCTTTGTTCAAATGTCCCACCCATGCAATACAATATGACATTCTCATAACGAATCAATACTGTAGCATTTAATTATTCTTTTAACATAACAATACGGTAGAAAATATATGCTTATAACATATCAAATCAACAGAAAAAGTCATGCTTATTAAGTGTTTGGTTTAACGGTAACATAAGGCGTGCTTTATAACAAATTAAAACAAAAACGAGTAACATACTTATAACAGATCAAATAGGGAAGAAATAATTATGCTCTCAACTAGTCGATACGGTAGCCTAAAACATATGTTTTTGGAGGATCCAATTAGGCGGTATCATAAATCATGTTATACAAACAATCACAAATACAAATACATTAAACATATTTATTTACACTTTATGCAAGTATAAATACAATATTATTTCAGTCTTTTAGATAATGGATTCTAGCATTTATTCATATTATCAGGGCTTAATTAAATAAATTAAACATTAAAAATAGTTTGAGAGCCAATCAAGGACTAATTTGAACAAATCATAAAATTCTGGGTAAAATTTTAAAATTTGTAAAGAGGGGACAAAACTATAAATTCTAAAAAATAGAGGGAAATTGTAAAATATGAACAATAGGGGTGAAACTATAAAATCTTAAAAATAGGGGAAAATTGTAAAATCTAAAAATAGTGGACACAAAGCCATGTGATCGAACCGTGTGGGAAGCCTTAGACCGTGTGGCTAGGCCGAGTAACAGACTAAGGCCGTGTGAAAATCTAAAAACCTAGGGTTTCAAGGGAACATAATCGTGTGAGGTGCTGTGTGGTCCACGAGTGGCCCAAATGCCAGTGTGGCTCTACCCTAGGCACGATTTTTCTTGTTTCAATTGTAAAAGAACACACTCCTATTATCGAAATCTCGAGAGATGTCCCTAACGTTCAAATTTTATCTGGGGTACCTAAATCGGGTCCTTCAAACGACATTTACATACAAGTTTACAATCGATTTTGAGATTCGTCAAGATTAATCAAGATTCTCGAAAGATTTGTTAAGAATCGTGATATATTGACTAGTTGGTTTGAAAGATTAATATCGAATAGAAAATTTACGAAATTTGGGGTCTAAATTTTTTAATGAGATGTACTTACTAAACTTGAAGAAATTACGAAGGCTATCAACGATGAATTTACAATCGATAGAGAATCGATTTATCTGAGATTGATTTGATATCAAAAGCAAAAGAAAAAGAATTTTAGTATTGCAACGTCAAATTTGATGCGAAAAAAGAAAAGAAGAATATAAAAGGAAAAAAGGGAGAATTCAAATTGAATTAGGAAAGAAATCAAAATCCAAGGGTAATTAGGATAAGACTAAATAGATAGGTTTTTAAACTTTTAAAGGGCTGCATGATAAAATACCCGATTTTGGCCGAAATTTTAAAGGGAAATGGGAGATTGGCGTGACTAGAACTTGGCATTTCAAGGGGGAGAGAGTGATGATTAACCATTTGGGCTACTGCAAACACTTGGTAGTATTTGCCCAATTTAGTATTTATTTTACGGTTGTTTTTCATTCTAGGTTGTTGAAAAGAAATGAAATGAAAATAATGGGGTTTGAACATAGGATCTCTATAGAGTTTCCTAACTACTTAGCCATCAAGCCTAAGGCTTAATTTCTAAAACCAATCATAGAACTTGCTGAAGATGAATGGACAGTGTAACGAAAACTTAGGTTTCGGATAGGTCGAAGGATCTGACCTAAGTCGATTAGTTTTTTTTTTGTCAAGAGAAGGGTAATCATACTTAGGATTTACTTACCTATTTTCCAACGGTCTCATAAGGTCACAAGGCCAAAATATACATATTATTATTACACATTTACTTACCGATTTTCCTCACATCAACATTGCAAATTCACATCATCAACACAATATATTCACTATCACATGACATGAATAACATACTTACATATTTTCTGTCCCATGGTATGAATAACATACCCACGTATTCACTTTCACAACAATCATATCAAGCTTTTAACACGTCATAACATCTCATATATGTTCATATTTCATATTTGCACAAGCACATACATATATAAAAAATAATCATAGGTACGAGAACACTTATAGTCAGAATTTAGAGTAGGGGTTTAGGCTACCATTAAATTCCCAAATACATAATGAATCATCTATGAGCAACGTTTCCAAAACACTCACCAAAATATTGCCTTCGCCGAAAAGCCAAAACCTTAGATAAACTTTTCTTTGCCTTTATCTCTACTCGTTGAATGTCCTATTGACTCCGACACTTCAACAAGACAATCAATAATCAGTAATCAACTCACCTTAAATAGTCACAAACATAAGCCTAAGCTACGTTCTCTTTTAACCGAAACCTTTAACATAAAAAACTTAAAATTCTAATATCTCGATATACACTTAATCTTTTTGCACGAAACAAATTCCATTCATCTACATATTCATCTACGTCTAATTCCCAACCTTTAAATTATACAAAACTACACGTTTTAAGGTATGAAAAATTTTCGACATATAATGGTCATAATGACGAAAATTCATTAAAACTCAAAAAAATACATAATGAAACTTCAATGTAACTTTAGAAACCTTCTAATCATGTTAAAAGTAACTAATAAAACTTTAAAACCAAGTTTTAATCCACAATCTCGAAATCCACCATTAACGATCCAATTTCTAGTTTTTATTTAAAACTTGTGTTTTAATGGCTAAAAATTTAGTTTAAGAGACTAGATATACTTTAAAACTAATAGAAAGTTGAATGATTATCTTCGATAGAAGAAAAATGACTTTGGTGCGAATCCGGATAAAACCCTTGTTGAAGAAGATGATGAAACTAGTGAGATTTTTGGGTGTTTTTCTTGGTTTTAATTGAGATTTATGGTTTAATGGATGTTAGAAATCAAAGAGAATTAAAATTTGGAAGTAAAAATCAATTAGGTGAGTATGAGGGAATGGAGGGATGGAACAAGCGTGTGGGAGGAAAAATTTAACGTGACAAATATGGAGAAAAGGGGTTTTTAAGTTTAATTTTAAAATTTGGTTAACGTGACAAATATAGAGAAAAGGGGTTTTTAGGTTTAATTTTAAAATTTGGTTAAATTCTACATAAAAACTCTCAATTTTTACTTTTTTACTAATCAGTCCTATTTTAAAATTAAAGGTATTTAAAACTCATTTTCAGAAATTGATTTAATTTTCTAATAGCCATTGTAAAAAAATCATCGATGACCAACTTTACGAAATTCCGAGCACATATAGGCTAAAATTCCAAAAATACCCTCTAAACTTCTAGGCTCAATTTTGGGGTGTGACATTGTTAATATATTGTGGACAAACCACTGGTCAAGCACTAGTCGAGTAGTTGAACTTTCGACTACTTCCTTCGTTCAAATGTCTCACCCATGCAGTTCAATATGATATGCTCATAACGAATCAATACTGTAGCATTTAATTTTGCTTTTAACATAACAATATGGTAGAAAATATATGCTTATAATAGATCAACTCAATAGAAAAAGTCATGCTTATTAAGTGTTCGATTTAACGGTAACATAAGGCATGCTTTATAACAGATTAAAACAAAAATGAATAACATAACAGATCGAATAGGGAAAAAATAATTATGCTCTCAACTAATCGATACGGTAGCCCAAAACATATGTTTTTCAAGGATCCAATTTGGCAGTATCATAAATCATGTTATACAAACAATCACAAATACAAATACATTAAACATATTTATTTACACCTCATCCAAGTATAAATATAATATTAGTTCAATCTTTTAGACAATAGATTCTAGCATTTATTCATATTATCAAGGCTTTATTGAATAAATTAAACATTAAAAAATAGTTTGAGAACCTATCAAGGACTAATCTGAACAAATCATAAAATTCTAGGTAAAACTATAAAATTTGTAAAGAAGGGACAAAACTATAAAATCAAAAAAATAGGGGGAAAAATTGTAAAATATGAACAGTAGAGGCGAAACTATAAAATCTAAAAAATAGGAGAAATTGCAAAATCTAAAACAATGGACTGTGTGGGAAGCCTTGGACCTTGTGGCTAGACTGAGTAACAGACTAAGGCCGTGCGAAAATTGAAAAACCTTGGGTTTCAGGGGAACATAATCGTGTGAGGAGCTGTGTGGTCCACGAGTGGACCACACACTGGTGTGGCTGGTCGTGCGACTCTACCCTAGGCATGATTTTCCCCGATTATGTTATAAAAGAACACACACAATTACCGAAATCTAGAGCAATGTCCCTCACGTTCAAATCTAATCTGGGTTACCTAAATCGAGTCCTTCAAACGACATTTATACAGAAGTTAACAATCGATTTTGAGATTCGTCAAGATTAATCAAGATTATCGAAAGATTTGTCAAAAACCGTGATAGATTGACTAGTTGATTTGAAAGATTAATATCGAATAGAAATTTTACGAAATTTGAGGTCTAAATTTTATAATGAGATGTACTTGCCGAACTTGATGAAATTACAAAGGCTATCAACGATGAATTTACAATCGATAGAGAAACGATTTATCAGAGATTGATTTGATATTCAAAGCAAAAGAAAAATAATTTAAGTATTGGGATGTCAAATTTGATGAAAAGAAAAGGGGAAGAAAAGAACAAACCATAGTTATTGCCTCTGTCGTTGAACATCGTTTTTTACCCAAAAAAGTTATCATCAACATAAATTTGTTAATAATAATAGTTAAAATTTCGATAATGATTTTGTTTTTAAAACTAAATTTGTTAATAATAATATAGTTAAAATTTCAACATTAAATATCATTAACATTACAATTTCAATGTTAATAATGATTTTGAACTTTAAGAAAAGTTATCTTGAAATTATTTAATCCACCCTAATTTGAGAAATTAAATTTAAAAATATAAAATTATTTTATTTCCTTAAATATGTATAATTAAATAAAAGTCAAAATTTAATTTATAGATTTAAATTGCGATCATAATTTCATGAATATAATTACATCAAATCAAATTAAATTAATATGGATACCTATTTTGTAAATTAAATAAATAGGATACCTTATTTGGCTAATAACCTCAACTATATATGATTATTTCCAACAAGCAATTTCACTTCAAAATCATTTTTAAGCTATTTTGAAATTTGCTGACCATCAGAAGCAAACATGAATCCTTCGCCAATCAACTTGCTGTTGTCTCTATTGCTTCTTTTTGTTGCGAGTGAAGCGGGTCTCTTGATACATAAAGTGGAGGAATTAATTTATAATGATTTCCAAAGTGGGACCCCTCTCACCCTTCATTGCAAGTCTAAGGATGATGATCTCGGTGTCCACCTTCTGAATTACCGCGACTACTTCAGGTTCCAG
The DNA here is from genome assembly GCA_005610355.1 of Gossypioides kirkii. Lineage (NCBI taxonomy): Eukaryota > Viridiplantae > Streptophyta > Magnoliopsida > Malvales > Malvaceae > Gossypioides > Gossypioides kirkii. The sequence continues at coordinate 36,668,892 of CP032247.1, read as the reverse complement.
TTTCGCCCAGCCGTGTTTGGGACTACCTTGTTTTACTGCAGCATGCGATGGGATGGAACACTGCATTGGTTCGACATTTATATACAAGAGAGGGATACTTGTACTTATTGTGTGTGGAATGTTAAGCCCAATGGTCCATGTTTGATTGAGTCTGACGAATCCAAGAATTCTACTACTTGCTACACTTGGAATTAGTGTTGCTTAATCACTCTCACTATTCACAATAAACACTTCATTTCTTTTAAATGAATAAGCCGCAACATCTATTATTTGTGTTGTATTTATGCACTGAAATTATTGTTTTGAAATAAACGAATGAGTTATGATTTATGAGCGCAAATTTAAATGTATGAGAAAAATACTATCGCTCTAGGTGGGATGTAATTATCTTTTGCTTAAGGTTAAAAAGCTAAATAAGCCCTCTCAAAATAATTTAAAAATCAATTAACCATCTCATCAAAAATGCAATCATTTGAATCTTTCGAATTATTATTGATATAATAATTTAGTTTTTTGGATTCATTTTTTCGTTGAAGCCCTTAACAGGGTGACATAGTAAGGTGGGTTAATTTTTTTTTATTATTATTTTATGAGAACTTAATTAATTATTTAAGTAAAAATATATTAAAATTCTAAAATAATTTAATTTTTTGAACATAGATTTTAAAATTTATAGATAATTATAAAAATATTAAAAAATATATAGAAAATTTTTAAAATGTTATAAAAGTTTTTGAAAAATGTAGAAAAATATTATAGTTTTTTCAGAAAAAAAAAATACTTAAACATCATTAAACATTATAAATTAATACAGTACAAAATTTTAGAAATTATTAAAAATTAAAAAACTGTTACAAAAAACTTTGAGAAAATTATTAATATTTAATAGAAGTTTAAAAATAAATATTTATTTAAAAAGATATAAAAATTATAGAAAAATATTGTTATTTATTTGGTTTGGAGTCATTGGATTTGGTAATAAAGAAATGGAGGGATTGAAATGAGATGATCAAACTTGTGTGAGGTGTCGAATGAGAGATTTTGAGTGACGATGAGCTAAGTGCTTGATGGTTTAAGGTGAGTGATGGTTTGAGTACTTTCAACAATTAAAAAATATATAAAAAAATAAGTTTATATTAGTATTTTATAATTAAATTTAAATAAAAATATTTTTATTATTTTAAAATAATGAAATGAAATCATATTGGCAAGTTAGGTCTAGTAGGGCTTGAGCCTATATTTTTTTTTAAATTGGGCCAAGTTGATTGATGTGTGGTTTGGGGTTGCAAAACTCACATGTTAAGTTTCTTTAAATTGCTTGAATGACATGAGATATCTCTTGTTTGAATTGCATGTGAGGTAGGAACAAGAACACATTGCTTTTAACCTTAAAGTTTTTTGACAGGAACATGACTTGAATCAATTCCCTGCCACTCACACCTCTTATATGTTTGTGTGTGTTAGATCAGTAGGTTTGATATGCCTCGTAGATGTGTTAATGTGTGTGTGAACGTGTTTGTAAGTTTTGAGTGATTTAGCTAATTAGAGGAGAATTCTGATAGAGACTATTAAATTAGGAACAACAGTTATGAGTCCTTTAGACAAGAATATCGTAGTGAATAGAGGAAATTGTTAGAGAAGTTACCATAGAACAGTCTGTGATAGCGAATAGGACTTTTAAGAAAAGTCGTAGGAAGTTAAAGAGAATAGAAATCAGAGTGCGCAGCGAAAATGTGTTGGTTGGTTTAAAAGTAGAAATAGCATATATTTCGAGAAAATTTACTTCGGACTTAATTACTATTTTGCTTGAGTTTTAAATAAATTTATTTGGTTTTGGGATTGTAAAGTTATTTGTACTATGGTTTAAGTTTTATTTTGTTTTGGTGTTTTCATGCATGCATACTTGACATACTTTAAATTGGTTTATAAGCACATTTTGAAATTGGACAGAGCTTGTTATTTCGTTTGATGATTATATGGTTATAATTTAGTTCTCTTTCTCCCAAGTGTCTCCATTAATTAGTTGACAGATAAATAAATTGATTTTAATAATGATTTGGGTCCTATATTTTATATTTAATTTTTTAGAAAAACTAAATTTATTAATGATAATATAGTTAGAATTTCAATGTTAAACATAGTAACATTACAATTTATTTAACATGTAAAGATTTCATTTTGAACTTTAAGAAAAAATCATCTTCAAATTATTTAATCCACGATAATTTGAGATGTTAAATTTAAAAATATAAAATTAATTTTAGATTTTAGTTAAGGCACATGTATCAATTTAAGAAATTTAATTTCAATTGTGATTTAAGTTTTTTTAATTTAATATAATATGATTTCTGTATAAATTGAATTTATTTTTTACTAAATATAGGAAAAACATTTTAAAAATGAAGTGCATGGACTTGGATTCATGCTAATTTAGGAAATTAATTTAAAATCATAATATAATATGATTTTTGTACAAAATATTTAATATTAAAGATATTTCACTTAATTCCTATGTTTAAATTACTTAATTCATGTTAATTTTGAAATTTTATTTATTTATTTTATACAAAGAGAAGTAAAAATTAGAACCAACCAAGACTATATTATGCTATGGTCGGTAAATCATCATGAAGAGCTTGTAATATTTCATCCGAGGGTTGGTTGAAATCAAATCTTCCCATAGATCTTGAGAACGCCAATTTCACTAAACCATCCGCAACTTTGTTTCCTTCCCGCAAAACATGACTTAATTGCACGGTCCAATTTCGTTTGAGAAGCAATAGGATTGAACTAGTCACTGTTGAGCCATAGTAGTCGAAGTCCATATCTTGAAGAATTTGCAGAGCTTCCTTACTATCCGTCTCCAGAATCACCTTTCTAAATCCAAAATTCCATGCAAGTTGAAGACCATCGAACATGCCCCAAAGCTCTGCCATGAGAACGGAGCAGCTGTCAATGTTCCTTAAGAAACCTGCACGCCATGTCCCTTCCTTGTAACGTATGAGTCCTCTTGCTATAGCTACACCAGACACTGTACAAATCACGCCATTTGTGCTCACCTTCATCCAGTCCTCATCCGACATCGTCCATCTGATGGAGGAACGTGAAACAGGAGCCCTGCACCCTGTGTTGTCCTTCAAACCAGTAGTTAAATTCAAAGAACAATTATACATCCAATAACTCTTCGCCATAATTCCTTGGATCTGCCCCACATCATCATTAAAAATAAAATTATTTCTCCTATTCCATAGCTACCAGCAAACGCATCCAAACAAAGAAGACCACCCATTTGGATCAATAGCATATCTGTTAGGAGAAGTTAAGTTCTTCGTAATCCAATCCTTGAAATTTAGATTGAAAAATTCTTCACATATCCTTTTTAATGATCGAACACCAAGTGGCGACAGCTGGTGTACAAAATATCTGGATGTGATCAATAGACTCCCTTGCGTCACCACAAACCAGACAACAAGCATCCACTGCCAAGTGCCTACGCAATCTATTTCCATTTGAAAGAATTTTATTACTATAGGCAAGCCAAATAAAAACTCGTACCTTTTGAGGAGCAGGGATATGCCATTTATGCTTCCAAACCCCGTCACGAGGTTCAACAATCGCACTGCTGTGAACAGAATAAGCCGATTTCATGTTGAAATTATTCTTATTATCATGCTCCCATCCAACGAAATCCTCCATATCAATAACCATAGGTGGTTTATACCCAAATATAACAGGGATGATAGAAGTAGACACCAAATGCTTCAAAACCGACCAGTTCTAATCACCACTTGATGAGACAAATTCAACAACCGGAACATGTCTTGCAGGAATAACACCAGGTTGAGAGAAGCTATTGATCAGAGGACCCACTCCTTTAACCTAGTTGTCCCTCCAAAAGTCTATACTTCTGCCATTGCCAATCTACCAAAGAATATCATCCCGTATCATGTTCCATACCCCACCAATTCCTTTCCAAAGCCTTGAAGCATTTTTTGTAGCTAATGAAGAGGGAATAGGATCCTCCCATTTATATTTACCTTTAAGCACCTTTACCCAGAGATGATCAGGTTTCTTAACAAGGTTATAGCCAATTTTCACGAGGAAAGCATTATTCAAGTAGGATAATTTTTTAAAACCTAGCCCTCCATGTTCCACATCTTGACATAATCTTAAGAAATAATCTTAAATTTAATGTTAAGTATGACTCATATTTTTAGTTAAATTTAAGAAATAATCTTTCAGATAAACTCTGTTTATTTGTTTCAATTAAACTCTATTTATTTGTTTAAGTCAAACACTTGTTACTCTAGATTATTATTTGACTTAGAAATTTAGCCTATAAATAAGCTTTTTTTACAATCTTAGAAAATAACTCATTAGATTTTAGAACTCCTAATACTTTTGTAGAATTTAGTGTTTACGTTTTTTGGGTTCTTTGTTTTCGGTTTTTTGGGGTTTAGTTTTTATCTTCAGTTTTTGTACCCTTCGTTCTTTTTCCATTATAGTAAAATTATCTTTGCCCGTGGGTTTTTATCCTCTTCGAAGGGGTTTTTCCATGTTAAATTTGTATGTTCAATTTCTCAATTTCTTTCGCTATTTTTACTTGTTCGTTGCTTAATCGGGTCGATCACTAACAAGTGGTATCAGAGCTAGTTCAATTTTCATAGATCAGACCTTTTAGAGATGGCAACAATAAGGTTCGATATTGAGAAGTTCGATGGTGTCAAAAATTTTAATCTGTGGCAAGTTCAGATGATGGCAATTCTAGTTCAGACCGACTTGAAAAAGGTCGTTACTGAGAAAAACCACGAGAATCTAGATTAGTCAAAATGGAAAGAGCTTGATGAAAAGGCCTTGTCAACAATCCAATTGTACCTCGCGAATAGGGTATTGGAAGAGGTATTAATGGAGAAGACCTCATCTGCCTTGTGAAAAAGGCTAGAAACTCTTTATGCGACTAAGTCTTTGGCTAACCGTTTAGTGCTGAAACAATGTTTATTTACGTTTTTCATAAACGAAGGTGAGCTTCTTAGAGATCACATCAGTCAATTTATTACCCTTTTAAATGATTTAAGTAATGTTGAGGTTCAGATTGACGATGAAGATCAAGCTATGCTATTATTGTGTTGTTTACCCCTTTCATACAAGTCTTTTAGGGAGACACTGATTTATGGTAGAGACAAACTCTTATTCAAGGATGTGAAGGGTCATTTGTTGAGCAAAGACAAACTCAACAGTGAGTTTGGTTTAGATAGCAAGGCAGATAGGCAAACTTCTATTTTGGTAGCATCAAAGAAGCAAGACAAAAGGTGTCTCTACTGTAAGAAGTTAGGTCATGTTAAAGCAGATTGTTACAAACTGCAAAATAAAAGGGCTACTAAGAGCAACAAGGAAGATATAGCTGGTGCTAATTTGGCCGACGAAAGCGATGATGATTTCTTGTTAGTGTCAAGGAGCGATAGCTCTAAATTTAAGTCCGAGTAGATCCTAGATTCGGGATATTCTTTCCACATGTGTCCCAACAGAGAATGGTTCTCCACATATAGTTCGATTGAAGGTGAAGTTGTGCCCATGGGAAACGATTCATGCAGTATGGTAACTAGTATCGGTACTGTTAAAATTAAGATGCACGATGGGACGATTAGGACACTATCAGATGTTAGGTATGTACCTGATTTACGAAAAAATCTCATCTCTTTGTGTATTTTAGACTCGAAAGGTTGAAGGATAAACATTGCGTCAAGCGGCATTAAGGTGTCTTGTGGGGCTCTCGTTTTGTTAAAAGGTAAAAGGATCGATAGTCTTTGTATTTTGGAAGGTTCTACAGTGACCGGTAAAATCGAACGTCCCTCGTTCGTTATAGAGTTGAAGTCAACTCATTTGGAGTGGAGGCAACTTAGTCATAGAAGGGAAAAAGGTATGACCGTTTCGTTGAAGAGAGGTTCTCTTTTGGATGAAGGTTTTGAAAAGTTAGGGTACTATGTTCGTGAAAATCAGACTCAGATTTGTTTTGATTAGTCGAAAGCTAGAAGTCTTCCAACTTCTAAGCACATATTCAACTCAGTTAATTCCCTACATAGTTCAAGATAGGCTCGTGATGGGCTTTGGCAGAGATGACACCGTGGAAATAAAAGTCAAGGTGGAGATTTGTTAAGTATGACTCATATTTTAAGTCAAATTTAAGAAATAATCTTCCAGATGAACTCTGTTTATTTGTTTCAATTAAACTCTATTTCTTTCTTTCAATCAAACTCTTGTTAGTCTAAATTATTTTATTATTATTTGACCTAGAAATTTAGTTTGTAAATAGGCTCTTTTACAACCTTAGAAAACACACCCATTAGAATTTAGAACTCCTAACACTTTTGGAGAATTTCATGTTTATGTTTTGAGGGTTCTTTGTTTTTGGGTTTTAGGGGTTTAATTTTTATCTCCATCTTTTGTACTATTCGTTCTTTTTCCATTATAATAAAATTATCTTTGCCCATGGTTTTTTATCCTCTTCGGAGGGGTTTTTCCACGTTAAATTTGTGTGTTTAATTTCTCAATTTCTTCCGCTATTTTTACTTGTTTGTTGCTTAATCGGGTTGATTCCCAACTTTTAAAAATCATATTATTGATTTTATGATTAATTAAAAAAATTAAAGAGGTAATTGATGGGGATAAACTCGATTAAGCAACAAACAAATAAAATAAAAAAAGAAATTGAAAAGATCGAACACAAATATTTTATGTGGAAAAACCCTCTAAAGATGATAAAAAATCACGGATAAAGATAATTTCACTATAACAGTAAAATGAAGAGTACAAAACATAGAGATAAAACAAAACCCTGAAACCCAAAATAAGAACCCTCGAAACGTAAACACAAAATTCTTTAAAAGCTTGTAAAAGTTAATACTTAAATGTGTAATGAGTAATATTTCTATGGTGAAAAAAGGCCTATTTATGGGTTAAATTCGTAGGTCAAATAATATTAAAATAATCTAATCCAATCAGAGTTCAAGTGAGAAACTAAAAACAATTTAATTGGGAGAAGAAAAGCTAAAAAATGCGATCCATAACTCCATAAATCTCCACCTTGACTCATATTTCCACAACGTCTTCTTTGCTAAAGCCCTCCATTGGGTTATCTCGAACTATCCAGGATATTATCTGAGACGAAGTTGTGCTTAGAGGCTGAAAGTCTTTTAGTCTTCGATTTGTGCACTGTCAAATCAAAACTGACTCGAGTTTGATTTCCACGAACGTAGTGCTTTATCTTTTCCAAACCTGCATCCAAAAGAGAACCTCTCTTATATGAAATGGTCATGCCTTTTTCCATCCTATGACCAAGTTGTTCCTACTTCGAACGAGTTCGACTCCTTAACTGACGAGGGATGTCTTGTTTTATCGCTCACCATTAATCCTTGTAGAACATAAAGACTGCCAATCTTTTTACCTTTCATCAAAATGAAAGCTTCACGGGATACCTTAATTCCACTTGACTCGATGTTAATTCTACAACCCTTTATGTCCAAAATTCCCAAGGAGATGAGATTTTTGTTTAAGTTAGGCACATGCTTGACATATAACAGTGTCCTAATTGTCTGGCCGTGCATCCTGATCTGAATAGTACCAATACCGGTTACCTTACTGGGTGAACCATTCCTCATGCCCACAACTCCACCTTCAACTGAACTATATGTGAAACACCAGTCCCTATTGGGACACATGTGAAAAAAACACCCTGAATCCAAGATCAACTTAGACATAAGTTTGGAGCTTTCACTTGTTGACAACAATAAGAAATCATCACCCTTGTCATTGGTCAAATTAGCACTAGTTAAATCTTCCTCGTTGTTCTCAACAATCCTTTTATTTCCCAGTTTGTAACAATCTACATTGACGTGAACTAACTTGTTACAAAAGAGACATTTCTTATCTCGCTTCCTTAATGCTACCAAAATTGAGGCTTGCCTATTTGACTATCTATCTAAACCAAACTCATTTTCGAGTTTGTCTTCACTTAATATATGATCATTCACATCCTCGAATGAGAGATTATCTTTGTCATAAATTAGGGTCTCCTTAAAAGACTTGTATGAAGGGGGTAAAGAGCACAAATTATAGCATAGTCTGATTTTCATCATCAATCTGAACCTCAACATTTTAAAATCATTCAAAATAGTAATAAATTGACTGATGTGGCTTCTAAGGTGCTCACTTTCGTCCATGTTGAACGTGTGTAGAAGTTGTTTAAACACTAATTGGTTAGCCAAAGACTTTGTCGCGTAGAGGGTTTCTAACAATTTCCATAAGGTGAATGTCTTTTTCTATATCAAAACCTCCTAGAACACATTATTTGTTAGACATAATTAAATCATGAGTAGCGCTTTTTTATCTAACCTATCACATTCTGATTTATCCATGTCTGCAGGCTTTTTCTTTGTAAGGGCCTTCTCAAGATCACTTTGAATCCAAGATCACTTTGAATCATAATTTTCATCATCCAAACTTGCCACAAATTGAAATTTGTCATTCCATCGAACTTACCAATATCAAACCTTGTTGTTGTCATCTTTGAGCAAGTTGATTGCAAAAATCGAACTAGCTCTGATACCAATTTGTTGGGGATAAACTCGATTAAGCAATGAACAAGTAAAATAAAAAAGAAATTAAAAAGATCGAACAAAATATTTTACGTGAAAAAACCCTTCCGAAGAGGATAAAAACCACAAGCAAAGATAATTTCACTAAAGTGACAAAAACGAAGAATACGAAAGATGAAGATAAAACTAAACCTCGAAACCCAAAATAAGAACAATCAAAATGTAAACACAATTTTTTGAAAGCTTGTAAAAACTAATACTTAAATGTATAATGAATTATATTTTTAGGGAAAAAAAATACTTACGTATATGTTAAATAATATTAAAATAATCTACACTAATAAGAAGTTAAGTAAAAAACTAAAAATAAAATTTAATTGAGAAAAGAAAAATCCAAAAATACAAGCCATAACTCTATAATAATTTAGTTTATACTTTGTTATTTGCTATCATTAACTGTATCACTATTGCTTACATTTATTTAACTCCTCTTTAATTTCATTCGTCCTGTCTAAAAGAAAATTTCATTCGTCTTTATAAAAATTATTGCCAATTATTATTTTTATATATTTTTTAAAATAAAATTATTATTTTCACAAAATATTTAGTGAAAATTGTGAAGTTTGTTTTCGGTTCTGCAATTTTTTTGAGCTTTCAGAAATATTCAGTGAGAAACATTTTATGTTTTTGATTTTGTGATGGAAAATGAAATATTCAGTAAACAAATAATTTTTCTTTTATAATATTATGGATTATGGAAGTGCTAGAATGGTCAAACATATGACTATCAAAGAACATTGAATATACTAATTATCAAACATATGAATATAAATTTCTTTTTTGAATTATATGACAACATGAATTCCTTTTTTTTTGAATTATAAATTTCTAATCATAGTTTTTAAACTTAAAAATTATATTAATTATCAAACATTGAAAAAATATAGGAGATCGTAACACAGGAAAATCGTAATACAAGTCCCATTTTAGATGGACAAAACGCTGTTAACAGCCCGCAATAAGGACTATTCGTCGAGAACTGTCTTAATACTGACAAAACCGTCATGAAGTTCCAACCACGAAGTGCAATCATATTAGTGTTGTGTTACTAAAATATGAAAACCCATTAAGTTCTTTAGAACTTTTTTGTGTTGTTATGCATTGCAGGTAAATAAGAAAATTTGAAAGTTGGAGAAGAGACCAAGCCAGGATTCGCCACACATTGACAAATTTGTTTCTTAACGGTAACTTGCATACAACGGCATTATCTAGAGGCGAAGTCTGAGGGTCGTTGTAAATGAAATTAAGGGGTTAAAATATTAGGCGATTGTTAACCTAAGCTAAAATTTATTTGTGAAATAAACTTAATTATTTTATTTTTAATTAGTCATAATATAAATTTATATTATTATATCTTAATTAATTTAAATTAACTAAATAAAAATTATTATGAAATGGCATATGATGTTATTATTTTCATCCTTAATAATTCCGGCTTGACCCATGATAATTTTAACTTAAAACGTGGCGCTTTGTAATTGATCCAAAAATTTCACAATCTACAATGCAAGTAACTATATTTATGCAATACGAAAATAAAAAAATAATTTATTTATTTAAATATGTATAATTAAATCCAAGTCAAAATTTAATTTATAAATTTAAATCACGATCATAATTTCATGAATATAATTACATTAAATCAAAATAATTGTATCAAATTAACATTTAATCAAATTTTATTTATAAGGTTAAAATTTATTCAAGAATTTAATAGTGTATTACTATTACTTATATCTTATTCAATTTAACAAATCAAAGTACATAATAACTGTTACCTTTTTATAAAATTACAGGAGCCTAAATAAGATTTTAGTCTATGTTAATCAGCAATCTCTTTCTCGATAGATAATAGGTTAAATTTATAATCCTGACACTAAAATATTCCCTTCAATTAGTAGTGTTCATGGGTTGAGTTGAGTCGGAGTTAAGTATAATATTACGACATTTTATATTTTTTCAAGCTTGATCTAGCTCGAAATATGGGTTCAAAATTTTACCTAAGCCCACTCATATTTATAAATGGCTAATCAGAGTCCATTATATTATTATTTTGAATGTTTTTAAATATTTATAATATTTTAATTTAATATTTGATAATTTTATATATTTGGTCATTTATTAAGATTTTATATATACGAATGTTAACTTTTTTAACATTTACACTAGAGTATTATATATTCATATAGATTTAATTTTTATGTGTTTTTTGTATTATTTATGTCTGTTTTACGGTTCATGTTCGGAGTTATGATTGCCCCTCGAAACAATGTAGTCTCCAATGTTTGAACTTTTATCTCCCCTTGAGAATAGTCAGGTCGAACAGGGTCGAGCTTGAGCCTTGAATGTTCGAGCTCGAGTCCGACCTATATTTTAAATGAATATAATATTTTTGTCCAAATCCTATCAAAATTTGGATGGGCCTTTGGACCTGAACAAGTAACTCGACCTATGAACAGGTCTACCTCTAACTTTCCATATTTGCAAATATTTTCAGATTTGTATTACCATATTAAATTGGATACCTATTTTGAAAACTGAATAGATTGGATACCTTATTCGGCTAATAGCCTCAATTATATATGATAATTTCTAACAAGCAAACGAGAGCAGCCCGTTTCACTTCAAAATCATTTTTAAGCTCTTTTGAAATTTTGCTGACCATCAGAAGCAAACATGAATCCTTCGCCAATCAAGTTGTTGCTGTCTCTATTGCTTCTTTTTGTTGCGAGTGAAGCGGGTCTCTTAGTACACAAAGTGGATTTATTAATGTATAATGATTTGCAAAATGGGACCTTTCTCACCATTCATTGCAAATCTAAGCAAGATGATCTCGGTGTCCACATTCTGGCTTACCGCGACTACTTCGAGTTCAAGTTTCGCCCAAACATCTTTGGGACTACCTTGTTTTACTGCAGCATGCAATGGGATGGAATAATACATTGGTTCGACATTTATACATCACTGAGAGATACTTGTACTTATTGTGTGTGGAATGCTAGGCCCGATGGTCCATGTTTGGTAGAGTTAGACAAATCGAGGAATACTACTACGTGTTATCATTGGAAATAGTGTTGCTTAATCCCTCTCACTATTCACAATATATACTTCATTTCTTTTAAATGAATAAGCAGTAACATCTCTTATTTGTGTTGTATTTATGCATTGAAATTATTACTTTGAAATAAATGAGTGAGTTATGATTTATGAGTGCAAATTTAAATATATGAAAAAGATACTATCTCAAAAAGGTTTAAAAAGTTAAATAAACCCTCTCAAAATAATTTAAAAATCAATTAAACATTTTGTTAAAAAGTACAATCATTTGAACCTTTCAAATCGTTATTTATATCATAATTTAGTTTTTTAGACTATTTTTTAAGCCCGTGACAGGATGACATGGCGAGGTGGGTTAATTGATTTATTATTATTATTATTATTTTCTGAGGGCTTAATTATTTATTTATGTAAAAAATATTAAAATTTAAAAAAAATCTGATTTTTTGAACATAGACTATAACATTCATAAAAAAATAAAAAAATTAATAATGACATTTAAAAATTATAGAAAAATTATAGAAAATTTTAAAATATTTTAAAAGTTTTTAGAAAAATGAAGAAAAATATTATAATTTTTTTAGAAAAATTACTTAAAAATCATTAAATATTTTAAATTAATACAAAAATAGTATAAAATTTTAGAAATTATTAAAAATTTAAAAAATGTTATAAATAACTTATAGAAAATTATTAAAATTTAATAGAAGTTTAAAAATAAATATTTATTTTAAAAGAGAGAAAAATTATAAAAAAATCTTGTTATTTTGTTGGTTTGGAGTCTTTGGGTTTGGTAATAAATATATGGAGGGATTGAAGTGAGATGATCTAACTTGTGTGAGGTGTCGAGTGAGAGATTTGAGTGACGATGAGTTAAGTGTTTGATGGCTTAAGGTAAATGATGGATAGAAGTGTTAATGGGTCGATTTGATTTACTTTCAACAGTTAAAAACATACGTAAAATATGTTTATATTAGTATTTTATAATTAAATTTAAATAAAAATATTTTTTTATTATTTTTAAAATAATGAAATGAAATCATATTGGCAAGTTAGGTCTAGTAGGGCTTGAGCCTATAACTTTTTTTTGAAATTGGACCTAAGCTCGGCCCAACCTATGAATACCTCTAATGATAGTTAATATTTTAGTTGAGGAAGGTTGATGCGAGGGAAGTTGTAACGTCCCAAACTTGACTTAAATGTTACGGCCGAATCTCGAAAGTTACATTAACAATACTCAAAATTATTTACTTATTAAAATAATTAGGTTTGACTTGTTTTGTAAAAACTTAAAAATTTAAAGATTGAAGGATTTTGTTTCTTTGAAAAATACTTATTAAAATATATTTATTTAAATAGCGACATTTTATTAAGTTATTTAAAACAAGAACTCTTGCATCATAATTATAAAAATGATTTTTGGAAGAACTACGTAACGGATTTTCATAAAACTATTTAGAAAAGTACAAGTTATAATAATTAAAAAAAACCAAATAAAATTGTAAACAGTTTATATAAATTATATAATTAAAAATACTTGAAATCTCATAAATTTTGCATGCATGTATGATAGTTTTAAAGTTATAAAAACAAACCACAACCCAAAATAAAAGTAATGTCCAAAGTCTACAAATCAAAATCCAAATAGTTTTAAGATTCAAAAAAATCCATAAGATAAAATCATCCGAGAGGCTCGACCGCACGCTGAATCCAAGTCTTATTTTTGAGTATTACTTGAAAGATTATAAAACTAATGGGGTGAGCTTTTAAAACCGAGAGTGAGTCTTTTAACAAATAAATCTAAATAAACACATAATCATCAATCAAACAAAATTTTATTTTATGCACATGATTATGGAAATGCAATAGTTGTAAAACGATTATGCAAATTTTTATAAAACATCCTATCCATCACTGTTACACACCAAAATCGAGTTCCCCGGAACTTGTCCATCCAAACACTCCAAAATTGTGAACAACGTCACAATAATGGAGATAAACTGCCACTTAATAATATTTGTGGATAAGCCACCTGTAACGTCTCAAAAATTTAAACCTTCCTATTTGGGTTGTGTCATTGAAATTGTCTTTGCTTTTGTGGTTAAATGCTTTAATTGTTTACCTGAGATTTGAGGTTCAACTAACGACTCGAGCATTTTGCTTTTCCTTTTTCTGAATTTTAAAGATCGAGGTTATGGCATAAATTGATTTCTGCGCATTTAGTATCAACGATAAGCCTAGTGGTTTAAGGGTCAAGTAGCTGTCCATTTGTCTTCTGGTCATGGGTTTGAATCCGTACACGTACGTGTGTGAATATTTAATTTTTTTTGCACTTTTTCGGCAAACTAAATTTTAAAAACAAATTAAGAACTCCTTTCCTGGTTATTTTTTCTTTTTTTGTTTTATCATTCTTCTCTTATGGTTTGCTTGTCTTCAGTGTGAGAATCTCCACCGAATTAGTTCTTTAAGCCATTGAATCCTTCCATTTTTGTGCCGAAACGTAATTGAAGTGACTGTTGTTTTTACTATTGACATTTTAAGCGTTAAATCGTAAGTTTTTAAGCGATCTTTGAGTTGATATATAAAATTTGGTAGTGAAGTTCAACCTTTACAAATGGAGATTAATTGTGAATTTGATGGAATTGTTATTTAAATGCGTCTTGGTTTACTCTAGAAGCAAATCACGGCGATAATCGTCCCGCTACATTGTAGTTTAGGATTATGCCTTCATGCAAAGGTGAGGTTTGATGTTTTGAGGTATCAATAATCCTTAAGTGTCGATCAATTGTGTTTTGTGAGTTAAATTGTTGAATTGGTTACTTGGGAATTGATTTAGGCTTCGGAACAACGTTTGGGAACTCCTATCTCATTATACTTCAGGTAAGGTATCGAATTCCCTTAATTTCTCTTACATGTTTTTTCATTTTCTTCTCAGTTTTGCTGTTGTCCGAAGACACACGGGCGTTGTTCTAGGCCGTGTGCCAAATAAACAGGTTACAAGAGACACACAGGCTACGCCCACGACCATGTGCCAGACCGTGGGTACATAGTGTTTTGTACCACACGGGCTGGACACATGGACGGGTGTCAGACTGTGTGTACATACTGTTTTGAGAAATAACGTATAAGGGATACACGGGTTGGACCCACGGGCATGCCCCAAATTGTGTATACTGACTTGAGACACAAGGGCTGGATACAAGATCGTGTGTCAGACCGTGTATACTTACTATTTTACATTTTCAGGTACAGTAGCCACACGAACTAGAGACACGAGAGTATGCTGAACCGTGTGTTACACACAGACGAGCACATGGCCGTGGGTCAGGTTCTGTGCAGTGTAATTTCAAGCGTAAGCTCGGTATAATGAGACCGTAAGTTAACCGTATGGCGTGTATGACCTAAACTAATTATTAGAGACTATATGCATGTATACCACATGAATTTGTATATGGGATTGATTGGTGACTGAATTGTTACGGTGGATTTTCCATGTCGAAAATATGCTGAACTGACACTGACACTACAATGTTATACTGAACCAGTAGTGACACTATAAACACTGCAACGTTATATTGGATTGGCAGTGACACTGTAAACACTATAATAATATACTAAAGTGGCAGTGATACTGTAAACACTACAATGCTATACTGAACTGGCGGTGACACTGTAAACATCGCAACGTTATATTGAAGTAGTAGTGACACTATAAACACTACTAGACTAATATTGAATTACAACACAACTGTTCCCATGACTTACATACTTACATCCATGAACCTTATGGATTATCATTATACCATGTATTAACCTACAAAATGTTGTTTCAAGGTCTTCCTAAACTTGATGGTCGACGGATGGAGAGCTCGGTCACTCTAGGACTCGTAGGACTTTTAGCTAATTAATCGATAAGCTGTGTTAGGGACTTATTTTGGAATTTTCGAACTCATGACAATGCTTTTAAGCTGATGTTGAACTTTTAGTTATATTTATATGACATAATAGTATGCTAGCTTTCACTGTGTTTTGTTCTTTGTTCCTGTGCAGATGTTGTAATGTCATTGACTTAACTATTTCACTAAGGTCGGGTTTAAGATGCTACATTTAGTTGTATTAAAGCCAGGTTTGGCAACACTCGGACTGTGTAGTGGGCTTGCTCGTGAAGCTAGAATGTGAATATGTTAGAATAGGAATTGAATAATTGATTTAGAAAGACCGAGTCTCTGACTCGCGCTTGTAAGTTCCTTTTAAAACATTCATATGCATATTGTATTGTGTTAAGTGACCTATGATTGAACTGTTACCAGCTGACCTCTGACTAAATTGCTATCAGTTGCTATGCAATTGAACTGTTAACTAACGTAACATGAGGGGAAGAATGATTAAACTTTGAACTGATCTGTTTACTTCTGATATTGTAGACATTGCCAGATGAGTTCACAAGGAAGTCGTGGATGCAGAATACATGGGCGCTAGGGCGTCGGGGAAGAGCTTGAGTTGAGTCAACTTCCATGGAAAGCATTCCTATATTGGAGACTAGCGAAACTATCGGTACTCCTACTGTTGAGACGAGGTCTTAGGCTAAGCCGATTGGGGATGATCTTGTGTCCCAAACTGTGTTACGAGTATTGGTGAGGGTCGCTGGACCCCGTGCTGGCCCGTATCTCGGGCTTCTATTATTGAGCTGCTCCGTTCGAATGAAGCTGAACTATTCAAGGGTGTCATTGGAGCCACACCTACCGTGGCTGAGTATTGGCTTGAAGCAACTAAACGCATAATGGATGATGTATACTGTACTTTGGCACAAAAGTTGACGGGTGTCATATCCTTATTGTAGGATGAGGCATATCAGTGGTGGCTAAGTGTGAAGTAGGGCACTCAGCCTGAGTCAGTGACTTGAGAGTATTTCAAGAATGCTTTCTAGAGTAAGTATGTAAGAGCCAGTTATATCGAGGCTCATCGCCAAAAGTTCATGAGCTTGGAATAGGGAGAGAGGTCTATAGCCGAGTACGAGAATGAGTTCCTGAGATTGAGTAGGTATGCTCAAGCACTGGTAGCCACTGAGCACGATAAGTGCGTGAGGCTCGAGGAAGGCTTGCGGTACGAACTGAGGTATTGATAACTTCCTAGAGGGAGTAGGTTTTTACTGTGTTGGTTGATAAGTTAAAGGCCATCGAAGAGGTTAAGCACACTGTGCACGAGAAGAAGGATTAGAAGAGGGCTCAAAGTCAGGCCAAGAGTGAGACAAGATCAGCTGGTAATGTTTCACGCCTCAAAAAATGGGTAAGGTTCGAGAGACCTCTAAGAGCTGAGGTATCGGTTGGTTCTAGCGCAATGACGCGTTGTGACTATTATGGTAAACGCCATCTGGGAGAGTACTGGAGGAAGATAAAAGCATGTCTTCGTTGTGGGTCGTTGGAGCATAAAGTGCGAGACTGTCCGTACCAACCTGATCATGCACTAGTGCTTACACCAGTAATAGTTACGAGCGCTGTTCAGTTTGTGAGAGCAATGTCGCCGCGACTAGAGGTCGAGGCATAGGTAGAGGTATTACCGTTTTGGGTAGGGGTAGTACTGCATTTGGTAGAGGTCATGGGGTATCGGATAGAGGTGTAACCCAGATCGAGGCTCAATAGCCAGCGCTTATCTATGCGATTAAACACCGCGAGGACAAAGATGACACCGACGTAATTGCAAGTACGTTTTTTATTTATTTAGTACTATATTTTTCTTTGATTTATATTGGTTTTACTCACTCATATGTAGCTAAAATTGTATCTATGAACTTGAATATATCTGCTGAGTTTACTACTAGTGTAGTTTCTGTGGTTAGTCCTTTGAGTCAGTCCATTCAGGTTGACAAAGTGTTTAGAAGAGTACCGTTAAAAATTCAGGGGGTTGTGTTCCCGACGGATTTTATAGAGCTTCTGTTCGGGGAGCTTAATTTGATACTGAGTATGGATTGGCTTGTAGAACATTGGGTCAATCTTAATTGTGTGACAAAAAAGGTTACTTAGCAAACTGAAGGGAACTATAAGATAGTGTTGATTAGTGAGCGTCGAAATTACTTATCCAATGTAATCTCCACTTTTGTGACCGAGAAATTAATAAAGAAGGGTTATAAGGCGTATCTAACCTTTATCACTGATTTTGCACCTTCTAAGCTAACTGTTAGTGACATTCGAAACGTTAAGGACTTTCCGAATGTCTTCCTTGATGAGTTCTTGGGGGTGGCACCAACCCGAGAGGTTGAGTTTGGAATAGACTTGTTACTGGGCACTGGTCCGGTGTCTATTTCTCATTATTGCATGGCACCAAAAGAATTGGCTAAATTGAAGGCTCAATTGTAAGAACTTCTCGATCAAGGGTTCATTCAACCGAGTGTGTCTCCGTAGAGGACACCGATTTTATTTGTTAAAAAGGACAGTATAATGAGAATGTGTATCGATTATCGTCAACTAAACAAATTGAAGATAAAGAACAAGTATCCGTTACTGAGAATTGACGACTTATTTCATCAATTTCAGGGAGCCTTAATGTTCTCAAAAATTGATCTCCAATCTGGTTATCGTTAATTAAAAGTTAAGGATGAAGATGTGTACAAGATTGCCTTCACAACGCGTTACGAGCATTTTGATTTCCTGGTTAGGCCATTTAGGCTAATGAATGCCCTGATAGTGTTTATGGATATGATGAATTGGGTTTTCCAGCTGTACTTGGACAGGTTGTAGTGGTCTT
Source organism: Gossypioides kirkii (assembly GCA_005610355.1). Taxonomy (NCBI): domain Eukaryota; kingdom Viridiplantae; phylum Streptophyta; class Magnoliopsida; order Malvales; family Malvaceae; genus Gossypioides; species Gossypioides kirkii. Next base: position 36,650,443 of record CP032247.1, on the reverse strand, counting down.
TATAGAAGACATTTTGATATACTCTAAAATCGAGATAGAACATTGTACTTCAGACACTTCTTGAGAAGAAACTCTACGTGAAGTTCAATAAATGTGAGTTTTGGCTATCTGAAGTTTCTTTTCTAGGGCACGTGGTTACTGCCGAGGGGATCCGAGTTGATCCTAAGAAAATTGAAGTGGTTGTGGACTGGAAACAACCAAAGAATGTATCTAAACTTCGGAGTTTCCTCGGTTTAGCGAGGTACTATCGAAGGTTTGTCGAGGGGTTTTCCCTGATAGTGTCCCCTTTGACGAAACTTCTGTGTAAGAATGTTCCATTAAGATGGTTAGAGGAACATCAAACGAGCTTTGAGAAGCTTAATTCGGTGTTGACGGAAGCTTTTGTGTTGGTTTAACCTGAGTCGGGCAAAGATTTTGTAGTTTACAGTAATGCGTCACATAATGGTTTAGGCTGTGTTTTGATGTAAGGCAGTAAATTGATAGCATACGCGTCACGGCAGCTCAAAACGCATGAGAGCAACTACCCTACCCATGATCTTGAACTAGTTGCGGTTGTGTTTGCATTAAAAATCTGGAGGCACTATCTGTATGGTAAGAAGTACGTAGTTTATATTGATCATAAGAGTCTTAAATATCTGTTGACTCAGAAAGAGTTGAATATGAGACAACGTCGATGGGTCGAATTACTCAAAGACTACGATTGTACGATAGAGTATCACCCTAGTAAAGCCAAAGTTGTAGCTGATGCTCTTACTCGCCAAGTGATAACTGAACTACGAGCAATTTTTTCTCGATTAAGTTTGTTTGATGATAGAGGATTGTTAGCTGAGCTTCAGGTGAAATCGACCTGGGTTGATCAGACTCGGGATAAATAGTTGTAAGATAAGGTTTTGGTTGAACGTCTACGTATGATTAAGTCTGGTGTTGCATTAGAATTTGGTCTGAACAATGATGGAGTTTTGTGCTTCAAGGGTCATATCTGCGTACATAAGGATCCTAAAATAAGGTCATCAATTTTGCAGGAGGCACATAGCAGCCCTTATGCTATGCATCTTGGCAGAAATAAGATGTATCATGATTTACATGAACTGTACTGGTGGCCTAGGTTGAAACGGAACGTGACTACCTTTGTTTCGCACTGTTTGACCTATTAGAAGGTAAAGGCTGAACATCAACTACCTTCAAGATTGTTGCAACAGATAAAGATCCCTCAATGGAATTGAGAACGGGTGATGATGGATTTCGTTAGTGGGCTACCTCTCAAGCCTACCAAGAAAGATTCTATTTGGATCATTGTTAATCGACTGACCAAGTCTACTTATTTCTTACCAATTTGGACCAATTTTTCCCTTCAGAAGCTTGCTAAGCTTTATGTGTCTGAGATTGTGAGGTTACATGGAGTCCCTGTTTCGATCATTTCAAATCGAGATCCGCGTTTCACCTCGCGATTTTGGAAAAAGCTGCATGAAGCGCTAGGAACGTGACTGGACTTCAGTATAGCGTATCATCCTCAGACGGATGGGCAGTCGAAGCGAGTTATTTAGATTTTGGAGGATATGCTCCAGAGTTGTGTAATTAACTTTAGGGGCAGTTGGGAGGATCATTTACCGTTAGTTGAGTTTGCTTACAACAACAACTTTCAATCTAGTACCCAAATGGCACCTTACGAAGCTCTGTACGGTCGTAAGCATCGGACTCCCTTATGTTGGACTAAGTTAGGTGAAAGACAAGTACTAGGCCCTAAATTAGTGTCTGAGACTGAGTTAATGTTAAGCTAATTCAGGATCGACTGAAAGTAACCTTCGATCGACAAAAGTCCTATGCGGACTTAAAATGAAAAGATATAGAGTATTCTGTTGCTGATCGAGTGTTCCTGAAGGTATCACCGTGGAAAAAGGTCCTCCGATTCAGACGAAGGGGTAAATTGATTCCGTATTTCATCGGACCTTATTGGATTATGAAGCGGGTTGGACCTGTAGTGTTCCAGCTCGAATTACCTCCTGAACTCGATCGTATTCACAATGTGTTCCATGTTTCAATGTTGCGAAGGTGTCGGTATAATCCTTCTCACGTAGTTCCAGTGAAAGAGATTGAGGTTCCCAATCTAACCTTCGAGGAGGAACCAGTTCAGATTCTTGAGCTAGATGTCAAGGTCTTGCGAAGAAAGACTATACCACTGGTTAAGGTTCTGTGGCGAAATCATGGCAAGGAGGAAGCCAATTGGGAGCCTGAAGATTCGATTCATCAATAATATCCGCATTTGTTCAATTCAGGTAAATTTTGAGGACGAAATTTTCTTTAGGAGGAGAGAGTTGTAATGCCCAAAAAATTTAAACCTTTCGATTTGGGTTGTGTCACTGAAACTGTCTCTACTTCTGTGGTTAAATGCTTTAACTGTTTATCTGACATATGAGGTTCGAGCGGCGACTTGAGCATTTTGCATTTCCTTTTTTTAAATATTAGAGATCGAGGTTGTGGCATAAATTGATTTCTAAGCATTTAGTGTCAACGATGAGCCTAATGGTTTAAGGATCAAGTAACTGTCTATCTGTCTTTTGGTCATGGGTTCGAATCCGTACCCGTACGTGTATGAGTATTTAATTTTTGTTCAATTTTTCAACAAACTAAATTTTAAAAACAAATTAAGAACTCCTTTCCTAGTTAGGTTTCTGTTTTTATCGTTCTTCTCTTGTGGTTTGGTTGTCTTGAGTGTGAGAATCTCCACCGAATCAGTTCTTTAAGCTATTGAATCCTTCCATTCTTGTGCAGAACCGTAATTGAAGTGACTGTTATTTTTACTATTGCAATTTGAAGCGTTAAATCGTAAGTTTTTAAACGATCTTTGAGTTGATATCTACACTTTGATAGTGAAGGTTTAACCTTTGGAAATGGTGATTAATTGTGAATTTGATGGAATTATTATTTAAATGCGTCTTGGTTTACTCTAGGCGCGGATCATAACGGTAATCCTCCTGCAACATTGTAGTTTGCAATTGTGGCTTCGTGTAAAGGTGAGGTTTGATGTGTTGAGGTATTGGTAATCCTTAAGTGTCGATCAATTGTGTTTCGTGAGTTAAATTGTTGAATTGGTTACTTGGGAATTGATTTTGGCTTCGAAAAAATGTTTGGGAACTCCTATCCCTTAATTTCTCCTGCGTTTTTTTGCATTTTCTTCTCAGTTTCGCTGCTATTCAAAGACACACAAGCATTTGTCCAGCCCGTGTGCCAAATAAACAGGTTACAGGAGACACACGGGCTACGCCCATGACTGTGTGCTAGACCGTGGGTACATACTATTTTGTACCACACGGGCTGGACATACGAGTGGATGTCAGACCATGTACATACTGTTTTGAGAAATAACGTACAGAGGATACACGGGCTGGACCCATGGGCGTGCCCTAGACCGTGTGTGTATACTGACTTGAGACACATGGGTTGGACACACGACCATGTGTACTTACTATTTTGCATTTTCAGGTACAGTAGCCACACGGGCGTGTGCCGAACCGTGTGTCACACACGGGCAAGCACATGGCCATGGGCCAGGCCGTGTGCAGTGTAATTTCAAGCGTAAACTCGATATAATGAGACCGTAAGTTAATCGTAGACGTGTGTATGACCTAAACTGATTATTGAAGACTATATGCATGTATACCACATGAATCTGTATATGGGATTGATCAGTGACTGAACTGCTACGGTCGATTTTCCACGTCGAAGATATACTGAACCAGTAGTGACACTGTGAACATTGCAATGTTATACTGAACCGGCAGTGACACTGTAAATATTGCAATGTTATACTGGACTAGCAGTGACACTGTAAACACTGTAATAATATACTGAACTAGCAGTGATAATGTAAACACTGTAATGCTATACTGAACTGGCGGTGACACTGTAAATACCGCAACGCTATATTGAAGTAGTAGTGACACTTTAAACATTACTAGACTAATATTGAATTACAACACAACTATTTCCATGACTTACATAATTACGTTCATGAACCTTATGGATTATCATTATACCATGTACTAAGCTACTAAATGTTGTTTCAGGGTCTACCCAGACTTGATGGCCGACGGACGAGGAGCTCGGTTACTCTAGGACTCGTAGGATTTTTATCTAATTAATTGATAAGTTATGTTAGAGACTTATTTTGGAATTTTCGAACTCATGACAATACTTTTAAGCTGATGTTGAACTTGTAGTTATATTTATATGGCATAATGGTATGCTAGCTTTCACTGTGTTTTGTTTATTCCTATGATGATGTTGTGATGTCCGTGAGTTAGCTATTTCTCCTAGGTTAGGTTTAGGATGTTACACCACCACTTTTACAAGTAAATTGCCATATAAAAATTATTGTGGACAAGCCACCACTTTTGTAGATAAACTGCCACATTATAATATTGTGGACAAGCCACCATTTTTGCAGATAAACTGCCACATCTTTCACCTTTCACATATCTCACTTCATGCATCTGATATGACCACAAAAATCACTTTTCACTAAAAAATAAACTTCCACTTTGACATGTGAGACATGCTCATTATATCACTTTTCACTTAAAATCACATGGGTATGCTTAACATGCAAATCACATATATACACATTATATCTTATCAATAATAACTATATATAAAAATTATCTGAATGCATGGGATAACTTAATTAGAAAGGTTATTTTTAGCCAAATTAGCAAATTCATTGAAAATTGTAAGATGTCAATTATGGTATTTTAATATAAAAAATTATGTAGACAGGCTTTTATAGCAGTAGTATTTCTAATATAACTTATGTAATCTTTAAACTTTATTATTTAATTATATATGATGTATGTATTTTTGTTGAATTCACGTCATGTTTTGAATTTTTACATGTTAATAATTAATTTTATGTATATTTTGATGTATTCATAAATTTGATATCATGTTCATGTTATTTGTTTTAATTACTTTTAATCGTGTATCTTATGTTTAAATTCATCTCATATTTAGTATACTTTTATCTCGTGACTCATGTCCATGTTTTAAAAAAAACATAAAATTCACACATTAAAAAAACTAGTTCTATGTATATTTTGGCACATTGTGCATATATTTCATGCAAATAATATTTAAAAATAAAATGTTATCAAATAAAAGAATAGCGAGAAGAACAAGAAATTGAAAGAGCAAAAGAACTATTAGAGTCCTAAAGTACATAAAACTCATCTTGATCTTGATGAACATCTACTTAATGATAAGATATTCATAATACTCCCAACTGGATGTCCATTGGTAGATAATGTATCTCGTTAAAACCCTACTAAGGTAAGAACCTTGCAGGAAATAAAATCTTTGTGAAGGAAAAAGAGTGCACTTATCTATAATATGCATATCAAGTTACTTTATTAAAAACCTTAGCAAGAAAATTCGATGGGATAAAACCATAGTTAAGCGAAAAAGAGTACAACGTGTATTTACTCTCTCTCATGAAAATTTTACATAATATCTCATATTCTACTTATTCCAATCTTGAATACTATCTTTTCAAATGATCACTTGAACAATTTTGATAAATTTGTATATCATCAATTTTCTGAATGTCACGAGTGAGGAAATTTTGGGGAAACATATTATGATCTCTTTAGGAGTTCCAATAGTAATCATAACAAACTTTGATTATGATCCTTCTATAAAATTATAAATAGGTATTTTGGATAATTTTATAACCTTTCTTCAACTACTCTTCATTGAGTTAAATTTATCACATATGTTCAAATCATTTTAATTCATATAAATGTTTACGTAAACATATTTAACTATTTCATGAGAATTTCTATATGTTTCCAACATTCAAAATCCTTTTAGGATTTTAATATAAACTTCTAGTAAATATTGATTTATATAGAGGTAGTAACAACAACTATTAGACACATCTCAAATCTTTCATGAATTGTCAAATTAATAAGATATCTAAAGGTCATTACATCCACCACAAAACAATATTATATCTTTCATAACCAATGTTAGGACCTTATACCTTTATATTGTTGGTCCAAAAACTTTTCAAATTTAATACTACTTGAATCGTATCTTTCCATTTTGGTTAATCTATTCTATGTATATTTTTCTCGACAAATTTATTCAAGATTCCTATTATCTCAATAATACTATTTGTAACACCCTCGTTCTTGACTCAATTGTTCGGTCCGAGCTAAGGGATGTTACATTCGTAAGTACATCATTTATACCACTTAAGTTCATTTAAATATGTTCCATAAACCAGTTCAAAAGTATAACATATTAGCATACTATATTCCTAATCGAGCCGATTAATTCATCCCAATTTCATATCAACCTTCCGGATCATAACCTGCTATGCATAATCTTTCACAATTGCAGCTCACGTTAAATCTCATTATCAAATTTTATATTCTAACACTGTCGAATACAATATAACATGCTTATATTCATATAAGTTCCAATATTCAATATATGCACATACTAACTTACCATGTAATATTCAATTCATAGGCAATTTAATTTCTATCCATCATCATCTATATATATTAATATTTATTCGATTATATTGCATTTCATCACATCATATTACACTAGTAATTCGAATCAGACCATTCATTATCTTTTATATGAACCTTCAGGCTCATTTAACCGGTTCGCAAGTCATTAATATTTAAATATTGTATTTATACACTTGCAATAGTGTTTCGTGTCATTTATGGAATGCTACAGCATAAAATGGAACAGTTATAGACAATTAACACTTACAATTCAATAAGCTAAATCATTTCAATCATGTAACATTTAAAACTTTTTTTTAGCCTTATATGAGCTTGAGTGAGCTCTAAAGTTGTCTCAGGAACAAACAAGGATTCAATTATAGCATTCTCAAAAGATAAAGGTAATCATGCAAAATAGGGGTCACACAACCATGTGTTCAGATAGTGTAACTCTTTGAAGCTGTGTGGATCAAATTGTGAAATTTCATCAAAAGTTACATGGTCATGTGGTTGGGCCATGTAAAAAAAATGAGACCGTGCGAAATATTCATGACCAAATCTACAATACTCACGTGGGAGGAACCGTGTGATTCTAATGCACCTTATTTTCTAGAGGGCTCATGGTTGTGTCACTAACCCATGTGTGACACATGGTCGTCTGGTCAATCTGTGTGACACAAAATTTGTCATTTAGTGCCTACATCAAGCCAAACTATATCAGTAACATACTTTATGCTCAAATGCACAATTCAACCTACTCAAAACCTGCATGAACCAAATAGAACACATACCAATTTACCACATTTTAATCACATTCAAACATTATACCAATATACCTTAAATGACACCTAAATCAATCAACATATCATGAATCAACTTAAGCCATTCAATCACTTATACCATTCATCAATTCAATATGGCTCAATTCTATATCACTAGTTATACACCAAAACCTTCCATGTATCATACTTATATCACTCAAGTTAAACACCAAAGTACAATGTCTCATTTATCACAAAGCATTTCACCTATTTGAACATCTCATGCCATATTCAAGCATATCATTAACTCACATTTTTCCATCACGTTTTCATACCAAACTACCACATCAATATCAACACATAAGCTTGGTCAACCACATTCAACATTTGACATCTACACATAGTTATAAGGATAATAAGAAAGGTACAAAAGCTAAGCATCACATGTGATCCAACTTATAAACATCAAAACTAACATAAATATTACCCCTATATGCATATCATATCTAACTTGTAACACTCTCAACCATTCCCCTTATAATCCATCAATTTAGTTATTCATTCAATCTACCATCAAATCATACCACAATTGTTCACCTTACATATTCATACTTAACTAATTCATTTCAGCCTATCACATAGAATATGTCAAAAAACATATACAAATAATCATAAACATTTTACCTATCAACTTTAGCATTCAATCCCACAATTCCTTATTAAGCATGCAAGTAATGTTGGAAAATCAAGTTTAGAAAATGCAGTGGAAATTTTTTTAAGGAAAATTGGAGTTTTAAAATTTTCCAAAACTAGAACTTGGTTGTAATATCTAAAATAATAAACACTTAATCAAAATTGTATGTTTTTTATTCGTCTAGGATGAACGCTTCGACCGAGTAGTCTTTTCCACTATCTTCAAGTTCACATCTACCGAGTGTGGGCTCGCTTTGAATCAAAAATTTTTCCACAAAATGACTAGTAGGTCAATTTCGTAATTTCTCTAAACTTTTGGATCAAGTTGTAAATAAAAAATATCTCTAGAAATTTTTTGAAATAAATTTTTTAAAGAATTTTCTCTTTACAACTTTCTCTTGAACTTAAGTGTGTAAAAAAAATAAAGACCCAAGCCTCTCTTTATATAGGGAGAGTTTAAAGAGTTTAACTATGATTAAACTTAATCACTTTAATATTAAATTAATATAATACTTATCAAGATAAATATTAGATTAAATTTAATATTAAATTTTATTAAATTAATAGAATAATTATCTACAAGATAAAAGATAACCACTTTAATATTAAATTAATAAAATACTATTAAGTCAAGTATTAAATTAAATTAAATATTAAATCAATTAAAATAATATTATTTTTGGAATAGTTAATCTGAAATCAAATTCTCTAATAGAGTCCCAGTAGGAGTGTAACTCTTCCACTACTTAACCACCGAAGACCCACTGTCGTCGACACCCCGAGTTGCTTTGGTTGCTACCAGTTAGTTTGATCCAGTGTCGATCCGACCGATCCAATACAGGCACCTGTTGGACCGTCGACCCGGTTTCACACACTAGGCTCGATTCAACTATTTTTTAGGTCTTGGTCTCAGTTTTGGGCTCCTGGATCCAATTTACGATCTGAGGTCTAATTTTCAAGTTCAATTACCCTTTGGGCCAATTGTCTGACTAGAAAATTAATTCCCAAAAATATTATATTACTTTTAATTAATTTGATTAATTTAATTTTATTTGATCAAAATTAATTTTTCAAAAAATCACTTAGATTTTCCATATTAATTTTTCAAGAATTTTTTTAATCAAATTCTTGAGTTGAACAATTCTTACTACTGCACAATTTAATTCCATATTGAATAAATCGACTCAATTAAACATTTCCAAAGTCATAGAATTTTCTTTTGATTAAAATACAGTCCGATTGAGCTTTTGTTGAGTTAGCGGAAGGACCAATTAGACATATACAATTAGGCTCTAGTAATTGCAATTACGTCCAAAAACATCTTTCTGATAATTCACAATTACTTAATTATAGAGTCAGCCCATAAGAAGTACCATGATTGAAAAATTCTTTTTGTATACTCTTTACGAAAGCAATTCATCCAACTACTTTGTCCAATGACCTCATCATGTGATATCCTTGGTTTCTTTGAGTTAAATCTGTTCACTCAATACAATACTATTTTTTTTTCATTGTCACCATTTTGTCTTGTTAATGATTAATATGACCACTGTCAACAAATTACTGTGATAAATTCATCATTCGAGAACAAGAAACTCGTGGCCACGTTCCATATTTATCAATCCATACAATGTAAATTAGAGGATATCATTAACTTTTTAATTGAGCTATGAATTCCACTGTCACTAGTAAAGCTATGACATACACAAGTCATGTATCCAACATATCGGCTATCGGCTCGATCTTCTTTAGAGCACAAGCCTCCACTTATATCAAAGCACATAAGTTGTATACGCATGGTTAGTGACTAACTCAAGATTTAGGTAAATCACACCATGAACATCACAAGTGAATTAATTCACAAATGGATTCAAAATTAATGTCACACCCTAAATTTGAGTCTAGAAGTTTTGAGGGTAAAATAGGAATTTTAACTCATATGTGCTAAGAATTTCATGGCATGGTAAGATAGTAATTTTTTTACTATGACTTTCAGAAAATTAAATCAATTTCTAAAAATGAGTTGTAAATATCTTTAATTTTGAAAATAAGAGTGATTTAAAAAAAGAGTCAAATTTGAGAGTTTTTATGAAATAATTTAACCAGATTTTAAAATTCAACTTAAAAACCCCTACCTTCACTTTTATTTCTCACGATAGCTAGCTCCTCATCTTGTTTGCGCCATCCCTTGTTCTACCCAAGTCTCTCTCAATCGATTTTTACTTTCAAATCCTAATTCCTATTGATTTCTACCATCAACCTAGCCATAAATCGCTATTGAAACCAAGAAAAACACTAAAAAATCTCATTAATTTCATCATCTTCTTCACATGTGAGTTTTCTTAGATTTGTGTCAAAGTCCATTTTTCTTCCATCGAAGGTAGTCATTCACCTTTCTATTAGTTTTAAATGTAATCTATACTTCTAAATTGAATTTATAGTCATTAAATCGCATGTTTTAATAAAAGTCAAAAATTTGGTTGTTAATGGTGGATTTTGGTATTTTGAGTAAATTGTGATTTCAAAGTATTTTCAACTTGTTTTGACATGATTAGAAGGTTTCTAAACTCTCCCTAAAGTTTCGTTAAAGAATTCTAAGATTTTATTGAGTTTAATGAAAAATGCCTTTTTTATGTTGAAAAATTTCAATACCATGAAATAAGTAGTGTGGTGTGGTTTAAGGGTTGAGAATCAGTTGTAGATCATGCAAAAAGATAAAGTATAGATCGAGATATTTGAATTTAAATTTTTCTATGTCGAAGGTTTCAGTCACAAGAGAGCTTAGCTTAGACATATGTTTTTTACTATTGGAGGTAAGTCTTTGGCTAATTGTTGATTGTGTTGTCGTGTGATTTACTTTGTTGAAGTGTCGGTGTCGATAGGACCTTCTACAAGTAAAGAAAAAGAAAAATTTGTTTGAACTTTCAACTTTTCAACGAAAGCATATTTGGTGAGTGTTTTGGAATAGCTGCTCGTAGACGATTCATTGTGTTAATTGGGAATTTAGAAGTGTCCTAAACCCCTACTCTAAATTTTGAGTGTAAGTGTTCTCATACCTATGCTTAATATGTGATAAATGTGCTTAAATTTTAATGTGATTAAAGTGTAAATGGACCCATGAAAGATGTTTAAACATATGTAATGTGACATTAAAGTTGGTAATATTGTGAATATGTTACATGATTGTTTCGTTAATGCATAATGACTTGTTTGCGTAGTAGTTATTCTGAACATTCACTGAGCTTGTTTAAGCTCACCCACTCCTTTTAAACCATTGCAGATTAGTTGTGCCGGTGTGAGCGATGTGGTTTTCGAGGGGTGATCCAAGCGACTAGTAGCTATTCGTAGGTGTTTATTTGATTATTTATATTTTGGGAATAAAAGGCAATGTGGTAGACTATATGCTATGATTTTTAAGTTGTTTACATGTTTATTTTACTTAAAACCTATGGACTTAAGGTATGTTTTATTGGTTTCTTGCTTTGTCATGATTATGACGTTTTGGACTGTTATTTTGGACTTTTTGGTGTTTATTTGATGAGGTAAATGATATATGATGTTTGGTTGTAAGTTAGTATTGATTATATGCTTGGAAACTGCTATATTTATATGGCCTAAAGTAGAGGTATCGATATTCGGGTTTTAAAAATGATACCTCTGTGAGTTTTGAAAGTGTAGGAAATAGTTTTGTAAGATGGTATCGATATTTTAGCACGAGTATTGATACTCGGGGTAGAATTATCGATACTTTTTCAGTAGCACCAATAATTTTCAAGACTTGGGTTTTTAAACGAGAAACAATAAGTTGTTTTGGTATCGATTTTCCAAGCGATATCGATACCACTTGAGAGAACTATCAATACCACATCTTTCAATATCGATACCTACATAACAATTTTGATATTTTTGCTAAGTGATCCTAAAGCTTGTTTAATTGATGTCATAAGCTCGATTGAGGTATATTTTGCATCTTGTATTGATAATTAGTATATATCTAATTTAAAATTTGTATAAATGCCAAAGATAACAAAATCTATGCATGAAATGTGACAATGCATGATGTGTACGATGTGAGACGATGGTGTAGCGTCCTATTACTCGGGCTCAGTGATTGGGCCGGGTATAGGGTGTTACAATTAATTCATTTTGGATCCAATATAATTTATCATTCTTTCAATGAATACATCTATGTTTCTATACGTGGAGTCCATTGCTCCGATAGTCAAGACTAGCCATTTCCTCAATTGGAATTGTAGATGACATAATGATCCTTCTTAGTATTTAATCAAACACTAACTTTGATTCTTTTATTGGATTACGGACTCGTTTAGATTATTTACTAAAGTAAGGTGTCTTTCTCTCAATGTAAACATTCTTATAGTGCCACTTATCATCAGTTTCAACTTAGACAATCAATGCGCTAATATTTGCTTGTCACAATTTCGCTATGCATGCAAAATATGAAAGACAGAAATACAAAAGATATAATAGTGAAATGTGAAATTAACTTTATTTGTTTATTCATCGTTCAAATAAATAGAAAATAGTTACATGTTTACTACAATATGGACACATTTCCCAACATGTAATACTTTTTAACAAATTACTAAATGGTCTCATACCAATTCACTTCTCATATTTACTAAATCACCTATATAAGTATTTCAATCATGGTCGTAACATATCTATACCAACAAGACATTAATCATTTATGTCATAATTTCATTTCCAAATTATATAATGCTAGCATATCATCTATCAACATTACAACATATAATCAAATTATACCAGCTTCCATGTACTCATTCATGTTTGCCATACAATTTCTATTTTACCATTTAGTCCATTAAAAGTCAATATCATCAAGATTATAATTAATATAAACTAATAAACATAAAATAAAATAAAATATATCTTAAATTTTATATGGTTAGTTCCGTATGAACTTACTTGGAAAATGACAACTACAAAGTGTTAGGGATTAATATGCAATTTCTCTTATTTCTCGATTAACTTTCGATTGATTTAAATCTTGATCTATAATAATTCATTAAAAATTATTAATGTCAATTACCTTATAGCATCCTATTCAAAGCATATAAGAACTTAAATTCAATTTACACAATTTTCCTAAAATTTTGCATTTTATTTAATTTAGTCCCCTAAAACCGAAATAACTATATCTTTCAAATTTAAGATATTTTTTTCAATCTAATTTCAATTTCATCCTTTTATAACCCTCTAGGAACCATAATTACAAAAATTACACATCCATTTTAACATATTCACATTTTAGTCCTTATACTCAAAACTAACAAATTTCACTTCACAAATTAGTCCTATTTCATTTCTAAGCTTACAACCAAACCATTTAAAATAAAAAGCATCAATGGTAATATTTAAAAACTTATAATAAACATACACTTTAGCCTTACTTTCAAGCCTTACACCGTCTATCCCCATACCACATCGACTAATTACTCCATAAGTCCTTATTCACTTAAAAATTAATCTATCAAATCATTATTATTCCTCCCAAATTACTAAGTTTTTCAAATTCCACAATTTAACCCATTAACTCCACCCAAACTTAATACAGTGTAATATAACTCTATAAATATTAAATATTTAATACTTACAAATTGACATATTGGAATTATGGTCTCGAAACCATAGTTTTCTAGCATTACTAAAAAATGGGATATTACAATTATGGTTGGTAAGATAAGTGGTCCTTTGACACTGTCTTAGTTAGTGAAGATTCCAAATAAAATGAAGGAGTACTCTTAGCTTTTCTCTATTATTATTTTATAATTTCAATTGTCGTTTTATTTACTCTACTACTATTTTACATTTTTAGCATAATAAATGTTAAGTTTCAATTATGAATAAATTGAGAAAATTTGCAAATCGATTTTTTTCACGAAAAATGAGGAGTATGGTAATGGTTATGTGCACGTCTAAGATTGGATTTGTCAAGGAAATGCTTGGTACTTAAGCAGTCAAATTAGACTTACCTCCCTTATTTGTTGTCCCTTGTAATTTACATTTAAACAATGATGACATTTCCTCTTTTTATAGGGGGTACGGCCATCTTGCATGAATTTTTACATGAATTTATTGCACATAAGTATGTTGAAATGAATTAATGTTTAGAGAAAATTCTTGTTAATAAGTTAGCTTGCACGCATGTATAATTTATGATTCTTTTCAAGGTTTTTTTTTTGAAATTATGTTAGCTTAATCACGATTTTTTTTACATGAATTTACTTTCCCTTAGAATTAGGCATGCATGAAGGTTTAAGTCTTTAGAATTGTCTTAGTAACTTTCTCGAGGCAAAATCCTAGTAGGCATAAGAATTAGAAAATGATATAGACACATTTTGTTTGGATCGTTTGAGCCTTTCAAGTTTACTATATTTATAATTAACCCTAGAAACCTTATTTTGAGCTATATGACCTTTGTTATTTGATTTACCTACAACATAAACCATCTTACCATCTTCTGATAAATTTTATCCTTGCACCAATCTTTATTTGCTTTGGTGAATAAGTTTGGGGGAGACGTTAGAAGGAGGTACATGTTTCCTTTTAGCTAAAAGAAAAAGCTCAAATGTTAGTGTACGATCAAATTTTATGATCAAGTTGTTGAGAAGCATGAGTTTCAAAAATTAAGTTTGGGGGTGTTAACCCAATTAGTAAGGTGGACTATGCTACGAAAGATCCAAGGCAAATTTAAGGTTATTAGCCTAAAAATCACTTCTCTTTATCCCTACCTTGAGCTTAACCTCATTACAACCCTATAAAAGACTTATTGATTTTGAAAATTATGCCGACTACATTAGTGGAGAGAAATTATTAAGTTCAACATATGATTCTGAAAAGCATGTGAATTATGATCATGTTAACATTTTCTTTTACTAGATATAGAATTTTGAAATAATATTTATATGTGAGCAACATATTAGTAAGAATAGTTTGTGGGCATAAATTTTTTGATGGATAATTATGTGAAGAATTGATTCTGCTTAAATATTGTGCAAGATTTCCCTAGTGAAAATCATTGCTTGCATGAAACATTACTCGGGACGAGCAATGGATTAAGTTTGGGGGTGTGAAAACTCTAAATTATTAAGACTTATAAAGCATCTTTTTACATAGAATTTATACGAATCTCGAGTATTTTGATAGCTAATTATGTGTTTTTAGAACATATTGAGAATTTTGGCACAATTAAAGCAAGATTATAATTTTTTAGTAAATTGGTGCTAAATTCACATAATTCTACTCAATGTTGCTGAATATTGAAATTTTCATAATTTGTGCTATAATTGCTGCTGCTTGGTACACTAATTTGATTCGATGAGTGACATATGTACGAAAGTTGAATCAATCAGCATGGGATGACAAAATAAGGCACTTAGACTCAACAAAATTATTTTAACCCATCTTAGAAGTGGGTTGCTGAAAAGAACAAGTCTGTCTTTAACATTAGAACCCAAACCATCCATTAAGGTGAAAGAAGCCCAATTTCGGCAATGACTTGATAGAGCAGTCCAATCAAATTTTGAATAATTATTTGAGGGTCCTTACATGTGTAAAAAATCACAAATTAGCCCAAGTCAAACCCTATTGTTATCGTCCAACCCATGCCACAACTCAAGCAAGAACCAAGCTTGAAATCATGAAAAAATCAAGCCCTTTTCCACAAAATGTGGTTGGCCATGCATGAGAGGGATTCAAGGGATTTTCATGCTATTTTTAGCAAACTCCCAAGCTCTCCCTCATGTACAAATACCACCTCCATTCACCTTTCAAACCCATCCTTCATCACTTAACATTCTCTCATCTTTCTCTACTCGCTTTCACGCCTAAAGCCCTTCATTTTTCCATCCTCTCTTTGAGAGTTCCCCTAGCATGAAATTCCTGAGAGAAAAGCTCCCTTGGCCGACAACCTTGAGGACTAATTTGTAAAGGAGCAATGACGAAAATTGGAGGAAGCCAACACGAATAATTCTCGGGAAACCACATAATTCATCTCAGAGTTTCTTCTTCCTTTCTCTTTAAATTGTTCTTTGTTTATAAACATGTTTGCATGTTATTTGATTGCTTTTTCATTAATAATAATGACTTAAATCGTTTCAGCAAGAATGGTTGCAATGCCTTGATTTGATTCATTCAATTCATGTCATTATTGTTATGAGCCTTAATTGTTTATGCTTCCAATTAAAATCATTCATGTTGTTCATACATTAAGATATGCTTGACTGCATTACAATTAATTGCTTAATTTGACCCAAATGTTGATTAATGGACTCAATAATTGTAAGGTGCATGCTTAATTTATATCCAAACAAGAATAAATTAAAGGTTCGTAATGATTCTAAAAGAATACTATTATCGTGCATAACTTTAGATTTAAGTGATTACATTGTTTCCAACCTAACCTGTCCCTATTACTTCACATAAATTCTAAGGAATCCTTAGTTAAATGGTGACATAGAGATATGCACATTTTCCTAAGTATAAGATTTTGAAAGAACTTATAATAGGTTCCAAGTTAATAAATGATCGAATTGCCATGAAATTTTTTCGAAACATTTGTTAACAATTATAACGAATGAATTAAATCAAGAGTTATAATTATTCTAGCTTAGTCAAGTTATTGTTGTTAAAACTTGTGAATTGTTGATAATCATTTCATTACATTTTATTTCATCTCATTTGCATATTAGTTGTTAATTTAATTAGGATATCCATCACCATCAAATATTTTTTTTATAACCAACTTTTTAAATAATAATTTTACAATTACTAACAGATACAGACCCTATGGAGACCATACTTTTTGTACTTACTTATTAATTGATAACGACAGTATAGCATATTCCGTACCATTATTAGATTAGCTTTTTATTTTTTGAAGATTGCTTCATTCCTTGTTTTCCAAATTATTTACAAAGTATAAGCGAATAATGTATAAGAGCTTCTAGTCTTCTCATTTTAAAGTCATCTCACTTCAACCATTGAAAGTTCCTTTCGATATCGAATTCAAACAAGATATCGGTCCTCCCAAATTAAATGGTTATAGACAAATCACAATTTACGAATAAATGTTCCAGGTATTCAGATTTGCTATAACATATTGTACACTTAGTTTCCACCTTTAAAGACCTCTCTAGCAGTCCCTCTTTTATCGATATGCTATTTTTTGTTGGAAAAATGATATTTTTTGGTAACTTTGAGGCATATTCTTGATAGGTAAAGGTGGAGAGTTGAATCATAAAATTATGGTTTTATATTCTACTCCATGAGACCTTTACAACGTTATATCATATACACAAAATGGACAAGTGATGAATGAGAAATTGATGCTCAAAGTAAGCCACTTGTGAATAAGTTGAGGAAAAGAAAAGCTTAGATCTTACATTGGTTAAATACCAAGTGTGTGATGTGTTTATATATGAAAATCCACTAAGGGGTTGTTCAATGACTAAGCTTAAAGTTCTGCCTCGAGTGCAGGGGGTGCAGATCCAAACCCATCAGTGTTGGGGCACACCCGCATGACGTGTGTGATGCGAAATGCCCAAATTGGTCTGGCCCAAGAAGGGCCTACGAATATTTTAGCCCAAAAACGTAAATTCTTTTTTCCTCAGCAGACATTATTACAAAATCTATTTTTAAAGGCTCCTTTAAATCAAATTTGTTTTTTTATTCAAGAAATATTTCCTTAATTTCTCCACATTGAATGCCTATAAATATCGAAAGAATTTTGCAGAATTCTTTACAACAGACACACAACGGTTTTATTATGTTTTTTCACTCTAAAAAATTCTCTTTAATTCTCTCTGGTGTTTCAAATGTTTTGGCGATAGAAGAGGGCAAGGCTTGTTCATTGATCACTATAAAGGTGCTACTGCTGCGATCATCTTGTTGTTGTATCCTTGGAGACAGACAACCAACGTTTTTCCAAGTATCGTAAGAGGGGCCGAATCTGTCTTAAGGAAACTGTGAAAACATGCATCAACATTTCGTAAACTCGATTCTCTCTTTCTAGTTTTTTGGTTTCTGAGATCATGTTATTTAAATTATTTTTTTTCAGATATGATGTTTTATATAAAAATAAGTATTCATTTAAATTTATTTTGTGTAGATTTGTTGTGTTTTACATACACAAAGATTATTTGTTTATAATATTTTTTTATAGATCTTTTTTAATATAAATATTTATATTTATATGTGTTCGCTAACGTGTTTTCTGCAACAATCTTAAGACAGATTTATGTATTTATCAATTCTCTAATTCGATATGAATGAAACACAAAGGTGGGAAAAGAAAAAAAAACATATTATGTTTGTGAATAAAATTAAAATTGAAAAATAATCTATTTCGGGACTTATTTCCCTCCATTTAACAGATTTTATTCTATTTTGATTTTATTTCAAAACGAGAATAAGTTTAATAAATCTGTTTCGAGATTTATTCCCGTCGTTCAATAGATTTTATTCCATATTTGGATTTTGGTTCTAAATAATAATTAAGTAAATCAATCTATATTAGAATTTATTCCCAGCATTTAATAGATTTTGTTCTAGTTTGATTTTGTTTCCAAATAAACTAAGTTGAATAAATCTATTTCGGGATTTATTCCCGCCGATTAACATATTATATTATATTTTTGGATTTATAATAATTAATTGAAAATTATATTTCGGAATTTATTCCTGCCATTTTAACATAATTATTTTGGATTTTGTTTTCAAATAAAAATTAAAATTAAATAATTTTGTTTCGGGATTTATTCTCGTCGTTCAACAAATTTGATTTAATTTTGATTTAGTTTCCAAACAAAGAACTAAATTCTGTTTCAAGATTTAATCCTGCAATTCAATAACATTAATTTTGATTTTGTTTTAGAATTTTAATTCCGCCGTTTAACAAAATCAAAGGATTGTATAAACTGGAAATTAAATTTTTCTGTTAATTGTGGCCTTAGTTGTGCCTTATTGAAAACTTATATTGTAGCTTCAAATTGTGAAATCAAAGAAAAAGAAATTTATTAACGATTAATTAAAAATACAATATGAGAGTGCATGTCTAGGATTGGTTCTTTGAAAGACTTGGTATCTAAGCGTGCCAAGTGCACCACCTCTCTTTCAGGGTTACCTACCTAGTGCATGAACGATGAAAATATATAGACTTTTTCATACATTTTTTAAATCAAATTCAGGCAAACTCTTAGTAATTAAAGTCAAAAAATACAATTTAATTATAAAATAATTAATTGGTGCTTTAATTTAGAACATATTTATTTTTATAAATATTAAGCATGAATTTGGTGATTTTTGACAGTTTTGCATGATTGGTGAAAATCGACTCAGCAGACACTGCAAAAAGCCTAAACCGTTGAGGGAATTTTTACACCGAGTAAATTAAGAGCTAAGAAGATTATTTTTCCAGCCAGGTTCGGTCCAATATGAAGCACAATTATACTTTATAATTATATTTTTAATTCAATTAAATTGGAATAAAAATAAATTATAAAGACTAAAGCAAAGTGGCTCGAAGTGCATGCAATTGAGGACCCGAACCACCCTAACTTGGGCAAGCCCTAGTTCCATCCATATGCTGACCCAAATCAGTTAATTCAGCTGACTTTTTAGCTTTGCAAATCAGCCCCCAAAGTCTCCCTAAATCCCATTCAAACCCTCCACTTTTGGTGGTTTTGTAGATATACCTCAAGTCAAATTAAGCAAAATTTGAATCTGTCAAACTTTGCTCCATGCATGGCCGGCCAAGGGAATTGAGTGGCTGACATTTATTTACTAAATATAACCCTCAACTCTCACCTATAAAAACCTCCCTCACACCTCTGATTTCAACACACCTTTCACCAAACAATTCTCTTCTTTCTCTAGTTTTCTCTCTAAGCTTCCCCTTCCATTTTCCCTCTTCCTTTGCTAATTTCCCCTCTTGAGAAGGAGTGTTCTTCAACTTTGGAAATAGCCTCATTGAGTGTTCGTCAAAGACCTCGATCTGAGAAGAATCGAGAAAGAACGACGAAGAACACGACAACTGTTCTTGAGAAATTGGTTGATTTGATTCTTAATCCCTTTTCTCTCTTTAAAATTCTTGTTTGTATTGTGATGAATACTATTATTATGGCTAATTTTTATTTAATTGAGATGACTTAATTTTATTAAGTGTTGGGTTGATTGTGTTGATTGCTTAATTTAATTCTTAATTATGTTTATGTTGTTATAAGCCTTGATTATTTTGTTTAATTAAATAATATATTGTTATGTTATGTTTGCATTACCATTGTGATATAACTAATGAATTAATCATTAAGCGGATTGAAATTGTGATTAATGGACACACTATTTAATTTGTGCAAGTTTAATCTTCTAAGGGAGCAGAATGTTAAATTTAGCGACGATATTAAACAATACATTAGCCTTGCATAACTTGCAGGATTTTTGTGATTAAATTGTTTCAATATAGATATATGTTGTTACTTCACTTGATCCTTTACTTGCTTATGATTGTTAGTTAGTCAATTGAATTATCATAGACATATGTACAAGAGATTATTTGACTTTCATAAAGTATGTCTGTGCATTAACACATTTACTTATTAAAATTGGTTTGGTCGGTTGAATTGACATAGATATATGTTCAAGAGATGAATGAATTTTAGTAAGTGACGTTGTTAATAAGTTAGCAGAGTATCAGGTTGCTGTGAATTTATTTCGTAACAAGCATGAACGTGGTTATGATTTAATTAAGTTATTAAAGCAATTAACCTAACACATTTATGTCATATTGATTAAAGCTTAGAAATCGTGCATTGGAATCGTTTTTTTATTTTTATTTTCTAACTTAGATTATTTTAGTTTAGTTTGATACTCTTCCAAATTATTATCTTTTCCTTAACCTAATTTTTAATTAAATATTTCATAAATACTTTACCTAGTACAATCCCTGTGGGTACGATACTCGTCATTGACTTGTAACTTTATTACTTGAATACAATTGTGTACACTTGCACATTTCTATGGTTCCAAGTTTTTGGCACCATTGTTGGGGATTGTCAAAATTATTTGTTCTACATTTTGGTTTAATTATTTTTCTATTTAATTTCTAACTTATATAATTTTTTTCTAATTATTTCAGGTGTTTATGAGTATTGACCGAATTATCGATTTACTCCCAATAGACACTAAAATTGAACAAACCTTTCGAGAGAGAAGAAGATAAGCATCTCAACGAAGAGCTAAAGAGATGAACTTTGAGAACCAGAATCAAGGAAATCAAGCTAATTATGGTCAAAATCCTATCCTTATTGTTGATGATAGGGATAGAGCCTTGAGACAATATGTTGTGCCATTGTTCCACGAGCTTAATTTGGTAATTAGAAGACTCGATATCTAGGCACAGTGATTTGAACTAAAGCCAGTGATGTTTCAAATGCTTCAGATAGTGGGCCAATTTAGTAGAATGTCTACCGAAGATCCTCATCTTCATTTGAGATTATTCATAGAGGTGAGCGATTCTTTCAAGTTAGCCGAAGTGTCAGAAGATGCACTTCGATTGAAGCTGTTCCCATTTTCACTAAGGGTGTAACCTCCCTAACCCGGCCTAGACGTTATGGCCGAATCATGGAAGCCACACGGGACACCTAAGTGTTGACCCTAACCTAAGACATTCAGACCTTCATATATTTCCTTTTTATAAAATCATAGTTTTTGTTTGTTATCTTTTGAAAACATTCTTCTAATTAATCTTATCAAATTTAAGTCATTTTGACAATTTAGGCGTAGCTTTAGTAAAAGCCTATCATACAATCATAAAGTATACTTAATTGATTTCTTAGCAGCGAAACTTATCATTATCAACTAATAATTCGTACTTAGCCATTTGGCATGCATAGTCCAATTCATTATACTCAATCCATATATATAAATATGTATAACTAGCATATAATAACCAACCTAAGTATGAATGTCATGCATGTGTGAAAAATCCCGAAGAAAAATCAATCCCGAAGCAAAACAATCCCAAACCACAGTCTTAAATAGCTTTACAGTCCAAAACCAAATAGTAATAATAATAATTAATAAAATCTAACTAAAATCCAGAATGATGTCCAAAGTCCGCCGTACGTCCATATGCCAATGCCGGTCCTAAGTCTGTTCATTACCTGAAATGTTTGAAGTAATGGGGTGAACTTAAAAAGCTCAATACATATGTCATAGCAAATCTGACATGCACTTAAATCATGAAATTACTCAATATATTAGCATATAATTCTATTCAAACATTCACTCACATCATATATCACATTTATGCTTTCAAAACTTAATCAGAAAATTCACATAGTCAAACTAGAACATTGCCGTTACAACAAACTTTTAGGGCTCGAAACATACTTGTTTCGGCCTTCCAAATAAAATTGGCTAATATGCCAACCCAATAAGAAATCCAAATATCACTTTTAATATGGCAATCAACAATTCCAAACAAGCTAAAGAGTTTATAACCCACACCTTATTTTTCGCCCTTTTGCGATACACTAGCAAATTTTCCCTTTTCTTTGTAACACTTCTAAATGAACCTAGGTCAAGATTCAGTATAGATCTATTCAATTAACCACCTAACCAGCAACCAAACTTCCATTAAGGTTCCAATTCAATAGTCCATTTTACTATCAATTTACAAAATCAAACTAGTCGAATTCCTTACCTATCTTTGACACGAACCACACTAGCGAGCGTCCTACGATTTTATGGTTGATGTGGGGTGTCTAAGCCAGCACCTAACACAATTATATAATGAAAAATTAGTATCCAATATTGATTAAATTTCGTTATTGAATCAATTCCAAATCTTTACCCAACAACTATGTCGAATCAACCAACTAGTTAACGTTTAATTGCACTTACGCTTTCCGATTTGAGAGATCCAAATAGGCAATTGATCATGAATGAATTTTACCTAATTAAAACATGATTAGAGATTTATTAGGAATGTTCAAAAACTAAAATTAGGGCTGGGATTAATTGGATAAAAATTTAGAAACAAAACAACCCCTTTTCTTGCACCTAGGCGCACACAACTCTTCATGGTGACCAAGATTGGGGTTGATTCTTTAAAATAATTTGAGTTCTATTAAAATATGGAAAAATAATTTAATAAATAATAAAATTAGCCCTAATTTAAATAATTAAAAATTAGGGTTTTTAACTGACTCAATTAATCAAGCCTTTGATAGAAAAGATGGACTTACCCAAGCTAGTAGAGAAAATCGGCAATGACTCTTTCTTGGAAACTCTTGGATCAATCTTGGTTGCTTAAAATTTCAGATTTGAAGTTGTTTTCAATTGGATTAAATGGTAGCAAGGTAAGGAATTAATTGGTAGTGATTCTTGGTAGCAAAAAAAAAGAGAAATCAATGGGAACAATGGTGGAAAAGGTGACGACACAAGGAGAAGAAGAAGTAAAGAAAGGAAAATCAAGATTGGGAGAGGGAGAAGAGGTTAGAAACGACTCAAGGGGAGAAAATAATGATTTAGGGCTGATTATTTGCTTAAAATATGTATTTATGGTTAGGTTAAAAATTAAGCCTAAAAATAATTTTAATTAAAAAAGGGATTTTTCTAAAATTCATTTACTTTGCAAAACATGGGACTTGAACTTGGGACCTCATTTACTAATATGCCCTATCATTGATCAATTAACCATTGGACAATCTTCTCATCTTGCTAATATTGTACATTTCTATTAAGCTAAATTTTTGGATGTTACAAAGGGACAAAGCTCGAGCCTAATTGAATGATTCCTTAGGAAGTATTTCCCTCCAAGAATGAATGCTAAGTTGAGGAGTGAAATTACTACTTTCCAACAGATGGATGATGAATCTTTGTATGAGGCATGAGAAAGATTCAAAGAGTTATTATGGAAATGCCCTCATCATGGAATCTCGCATTGCATCCAATTAGAGACGTTCTATAATGCTCTCAACGCTCACACAAGGATGGTAGTAGATGCTTTCGCTAATGGTGCTACTCTTTCTAAATCTTACAATGAGGCTTATGAAATTATAGAGAGGATCGTAAGAAATAATTACTAATGGCCACTAATCGAGCAAATTCAAGAAAACGAGTTACAGGAATTCATGAAGTGGATCCACTCACTTCACTTGTAGCTTAGGTATCATCAATTTCCTTAATGCTTAAAAATTTTACTACTAATAGGTTTAATAATGTTTCAGCTCAGCCACCTAATCAGTTTGAGAATGCAGCCTGTGTCTATTATAGAGAAGGGAACTAGTTTGAAGAATTCCCATCAAACCTAGAATCTGTATATTACATGGACAATCAGAACCAAAATCGAGGCAAGGAGGGACTGCAGTTAAATTTTTACAACTCATCTTGGCGAAATCACCCTAATTTCTCATGGAGCAATCAAGGAGATGGATCCAGTAACAATTATACTCAATCAAGACTGACCCAACCACAAGGATTTACCTAGCAAGTTCAGAAACCTACCCAAGTTGAACCTTCTAATGGCTTGGAAAATCTATTGAAAGCATACATGGCGAAGAACGATACTTTGATCCAAAGCCAAGGAACTACATTGAAGAACCTCAAGAATCAAATGGGTCAACTTGTCACTGAGCTTAGAAACCGTCCACAAGGTGCTTAGAATCCGTGGAAGGAGCATTGTAAAGCATTGAAATTGTGGAGTGGAAAGATGTTACAACCCAATGCGGTTGAAGTGGAAGAAGAGCAAGCTGATGCTCAAGATGCAATGGAAGTTTAACCAAGTGTTGAAACCTCAGTTTCACTAGAACCAGAACCGATCAAGTTTGATGATCTAACAACCTTGTTAGATGTAGAAATGCCACAGAAAATGAAGCAACGAGTTCAAGTTAGAAATCCTCCACCACCTTACCCTCAAAGACTGCAAAAGTAGAAGCAGGAAGTCCAGTTCAAGAAGTTCCTTGACGTACTTAAGCAATTGCATATCAACATTTTGTTGGTAGAAGCACTTGAGCAAATGTCGAATTACGTCAAGTTCATGAAGGATATCTTGTTGAAGAAACAAAGACTTGGAGAATTTGAGATAGTTGCCCTAATAAAGGAATGTAGTGCATATCTTCAAAACAAATTACCACCAAAGTTGAAGGGTCTTGGATGTTTTACCGTACCAAGCAACATTGGAGCAACTTATTGTGGTAAAGCACTATGTGATTTGGGTGTGAGCATTAACTTAATACCTATGTCAATATTCAGAAAGTTAGGGATAAGTGAAGTTAGACCAACTACAACTACACTTTAGCTAGCAGATCGATTTATAGCACACCCTAAAGGAAAAATTGAAGATGTATTGGTTCGTGTAGATAAATTCATTTTCCATACTGACTTTGTCATTTCAGAATTTGAAGTAGATAAAGAAGTGTCAATCATCCTAGGAAGGTCATTCCTAGCAACTGGAAGGACCCTTATTGATGTTCAGAAGGGTGAGCTAACTATTCGTGTTAATGACGATCAGGTAACATTTAGTGTTTTTGGATTTATACGATTTCCTGATGTAGTTAATGATTGTTCTGCAGTGTCCAAGTTAGAAGAGTTAATCATTGAAGAGGAATTCAACTCCTTTGAAGATCTTTTAGAAAATATTTTCTTGACAGACCTTCTAAGTGATGAAGAGGGGGAGGAAAATTTAGCTTTACAGGAAGCTAATTCGAAGGGATTTAATCCACAACCTCATATTGAATCTTTGGAGTTAAAAAGAAGAGATTATGTTCAACCAAAAGCGTCGATTAAAGAGCCACCTAAATTAGAGCTCAAGGTATTACCCTCACACTTAAAATATGTTTATTTAGGTGACGCCTTTACTTTGCCTGTGATTATTTCAGCACAACCAACTAAGGAGCAGGGAGAAAAATTGATTAAAGTGTTGAAGAAATTTAATAGGGCTATTGGATGGACCATAATCCACATTCGTGGTATTAGTCCATCTGTATGCATGCACTAGATTACTCTTGAAGATGACAAGAAAGGGACGATTAATGGACAACAGAGACTGAACCCCATTATGAAGGATGTAGTCAAGAAAGAAATCATCAAGTGGTTAGATGTGGGTATAATTTATCCTATCTTAGATAGTTTGTGGGTTAGTTCAGTCTAGTGTGTGCCAAAGAAAGGAGGTATTATGGTCATAAAGAATGAAAACAACGAGTTAATATCGACTAGAACGGTTACGGGATGATGAATTTGAATAAACTATCAAAAACTGAACAAGGGGACTGGGAAAGATCACTTCCCTTTACTGTTCTTGGATCAGATACTGGATAGACTCACGGGGCGAGATTGTTTTCTAGATGGGTACTTTGGGTACAATCAGATTACAGTCGTACCGGAAGATAAACACAAAATGACTTTCACATGCCCTTATTGTATGTTCACATTTAAACGCATGCCCTTTGGTTTATGTAATGCACCTGCTACGTTTCAAAGATGTATGGTGGTCATTTTCACTCACATGGTCAATAAATATTTGGAAGTGTTCATGGATGACTTCTCAGTGTTCAGGGACACTTATAATGATTGCTTAGCCAATCTAGCTAAGGTACTAAAGCGTTGAAAAGAGACAAACCTTGTTCTCAATTTGGAAAAGTTTCATTTTATGGTACAAGAAGGTATTGTTTTGGGGCACTGAATAACAAGACAAGGAATTGTGGTTGATAAAGCTAAGGTAGATGTTATCAAAAAGCTTCCACCTCCAACATCTGTAAAGAGTGTTAGGAGCTTTTTGGGACATGTCGGATTTTATCGGAGATTCATCAAGGATTTCTCTAAAATTGCTAAACCTTTGAGCAAGTTATTAGAGAAGGAATCGATGTTAAAATTTGATGAATAATGTTTGATAACAATTAATGATTTGAAGAACTGACTAGTTTCGGCATCGATTATCGTCGCACCAGATTGGGAATTGCCATTTGAGCTAATGTGTGACGCAAGTGACTTCTTGGTCAAAGCTATGATGGGCTAGCGAAGGAACAAAGTTTTTCATCACATCTACTGCGCAAGTCAGACTTTGTTGGGAGCTCAGCTAAACTATGCAATAATCGAGAAAGAATTACTTGCAGTTGTGTTTACTTTTGACAAGTTTAGATCCTATATTGTAGGTATGAAAGAGATGGTATTTACAGACCATTCGATAATTAAATACTTACTTGACAAAAAAGATTCTAAGCCGAGATTGATTTGTTGGGTCTTATTACTTCAAGAATTCAACTTAGAAATTCATGATCAAAGAGGCGTAGAGAACCCAGTAGTTGATCGTCTAGATTGGAGCCACGAGAAGAAAATTCAACTCTTGTACCCATACAAGAGACGTTCCCTGATAAACATATACTTAAGCTAAGTCATAAAACCCCATGGTTTGCGGATTTTTCTAACTACTTAGCTTGTGGCTTGATTCCCTCTGATAAGACGTATCAGCAAAAAAAGAAGTTCTTTCACGATGCTATGTACTACTTCTAGGAAGAGCCATATTTTTTTAAGAAGTGTACGGATCAGATGATCAAAAGATGTGCGGCTGAAAATAAAGTGCAATCGATATTATATCAATGTCACTCAACTCCAAGTGGGGGACACTTCGGAGGATCACGTACTGTAGCCAAAGTATTGCAAGCTAATTTCTTTTTGCCGACATTATTCAAGGATGCGTATGCCTATGTTAGAAGTTGTGACTAATGTCAAAGGATTGGAAATGTTACCAAAAGAAATGAAATGCCTTGAACAAATATCATGAAAGTGGAATTATTCGATGTTTGGGGTATTGACTTTCTTGATCCATTCCCTCCGTCATTTGGTAACAAGTATATTTTGGTAGCAATTGACTATGTATCGAAGTGGATTGAGGCTGAGGCATATCCGACAAATGATGCCAAGGTAGTGATGAGGTTCTTACAGAAGCATATGTTCACAAGGTTTGGAACTCCTATAGCCATCATCAATGATGAGGGGTCTTATTTTGTGAACAAGTGGTTGAAGTGGTTACTCGATAAACACGGAGTAAGGCACGGGATTGCTACAGCTTACCATCCACAGACGAATGGGCAAGATGAGCTAGTGAATAAAGAAATAAAGGGCATACTTGAGAAGGTAGTGTGTCCAAACCGACGAGATTGGTCCAAGAGACTGGACGATGCTTTATGGGCTTACAGAACAACATTCAATACACCTTTAGGGATATCTCCTTATAGGTTGGTATTTGGAAAATCTTGCCATTTGACTTTGGAGTTAGAATACAAAGCATACTGGGCTCTTTAGCAGCTCAATTTGGATCCCAAACTTGCTAAAGAGAAACAAATGCTTCAGTTCAATGAGTTAGAAGAATTCTGAACATTCTCTTATGACAATGCCAAGTTATACAAAGAAAGATTAAAAAGATGGCATGACAACCATATTCGAGTCAAAGAGTTTGAAGCAGGACAACAAGTCTTATTGTTCAATTCTAGATTAAAGTTTTTTCCAAGTAAGTTGAAATCTCGTTGGTCCGATCCATTTACTATCCATTAAGTCTTTCCATATCGAATTTTGGAACTCTATAGTTGTAATTTTCGAGTCAGTGCTCAACAGTTGAAACATTATTGGGGATGTGAAATTGAGTGGGATAAATCATCACTCATTTTATCTAATGGTTAATTTTTCTTGTTTTTATTTTAATAAAGAAATTAGGATATATTTTCTAGATTAGTATGTTGAAATGAATTCTGTCTAGGAGTTTGGAACTTAAGCGAGACCACTTATGACCCCTCTAATCTTTCTTGGGAATTAATTTTAACATAATTTTCCGAGAAATTATTTCTTAAGAAAAAATATGAATTTTTTATTTTAAATTTTGCAAATAAAAAGGGTCAATTTTTTATTCAAGTTTTAATTACAACCTAATTTTCAAATTATTTTAAGTTTAAGGACTTAATTGAATTTTTTGTAAAAGTTGGTTGTGCTTTTTGTAATTACTAAAATTAGTTGTCTTTTTCTGTAAATATTTTTAAAGCAGCTAAGAATAAAAAAATTTATGTTATTTATTTTATTTATTTTAAAAATTGATAATACTTAATATAAAATTATAAATTAATTTTTATGATTTAAATTATTTATTATCAGTGATTAATTAGGATTTATTTTAGAGTTTTAATTTAAATAAATTAAGTAATAACAACTAATATATTTTTATGTTAATTATTATTAACTTAAAGTAGGACTTAGGTATTTTATAATTTATTTTATGTGAGAGTTTGAATGAAATTTGTATTCCATGCATTATAAATACCACCCCTCGCCATTAATCCATCATTCAAACCATCCCACACTTAGTAGCAAGTGCCGACAGCAACCACCATCGGAGATCATTGGTAGTCATTAGGCATCGTCGGACACCAACGCTGCCTCTAACCGTAAGCTTCCATAAGCTCCCGCAAGCACCCGCATCATCCCTTGCTCTAGCAAGCTCGCACACACCTAGGCCTACTGTGTGTTGTTGTTGTTGCTTGAGCCAGATGCCCAGCTGCTGCTCCTGAGCCACGCTTGCTACAGCCTAATTGCTACTGCCGCCCACGCTTGTTGCTTAAACGTGCACGCCAAGGCCAACCTCCCTTGTGCATCAACATGCCTTGAGCCTAGGCCGTGTGTCCCATTATTTTATACACCTAAATTATATATTCGAACCATGGACTCCAATGGCGAAGAAGGAGCAAGGTGACTCGAGCAACAATAGGGACTAAAAGAGTTAAAGTCTAAAGGGTCTAAACATAAATAAAAGGGGAACTTTTCTTTCATTAATTTCTGTTATTTTATTTTCAGTCTTTAATTATTGAATGAATTTAGGATTAGGTCATTAGGTTAGTTTTTAATTCTTGCATAATAAATTAAGAGGTTGAAGTCAATAATTGATCAAATTAGAAAAATAAGAGCGTGGTAATAGATATGTATATGTCTAGGATTGGACATTGAAAGAGCTTGCTTAGTACTTAAGTAGTCAGATTTGACTCACCTCCTCTTCCTTGATCCTACCTGGTGTACAATATTTATTCACTCTTATTTTTACATACTCTCTATTGTTTTTAACAATGGGGACATTGTTCATCTTAAGTAGGGGGACCGAAAATAAAAAATTTCTTAATAAGTATTATTTCTTCTTATTTTATGCATTTAGTAATAATTTTCCTTGAAAAATTGAATTTATGTTGATTATGTTAAGTTTTAGTATAAATAAAATTCAATTATCTTAATGGTTATGATGTTAAGATGAACTATGATATGAATGCTACTCTTAATAAAATATGTGAATCATATCATAAAATTATTTATTCCTTATAGAAGCTAGATATGCATGAAAGTTTAAGTCTCTAGAATTGACTTAGTAATTTCTTGAGGCGATATCCAAGGAAGCATGAAATTTTGAAAATGATTTAGGCAACATTTGTTTGGACCGTTTGAACCTTTCAAGCTAACCTTGATAAATGTTATCCCTTGAAGCCAACTTTGAGACTATATGGCCTGATTATTCTTTGTACCTTACAAATTATAAGTCATCCTATCTCTTGTACTTATCTCTAAATTGTCCCAATTACTAGACTCAGTCTATCAAGATTATGTATTGAAAATAATTTTGGGGGAGTTGAGAAGAAGTATCAAAATGCTTAACAAAATGTAGTACATGCAAAATGATGCTCAGAAAAAAAAAGAGAATGAAAAAGAAGAGAGCATATGTACTCAAAAAAAAGAAAAGAGCATGAGCATGCAAAGTTTGAAAGAGTTGGTGAAATCGAAGGTCTGCTGCAAGCTGAGTTTAGGGTTTTTAGCTTAAATTTATATATCTTTTACTTACCCCTAGTCTAGCCCCATTACAACCTATGCAAAAGACCTATTTAACTTGAGATTTCAATGCTACCTACATTAGTGGAGAGAAATTATTATGCTCAACATATGAAGGCATAAGTTAAACTTAATGATTGCAGTTTGGTCTTAACTGATGTTGAAACTTTTTTTTTAAACAAACAAGTCTCAAATAGTGTTTTAAAAATAAAAAAAAATGGGTATTTTAAATGATCGAAACATGGGAGTCACCACCAATCTTTTTATATGGTGTGCTTAGATCACCACAAAACGTTTAAAATCTGTTTTGAAAAATATTTTGGTCTTCGAAATCCAGAAAATAGGTTCGGGAGTCGGTTACGCATGAGGAAGGATTAACACCCCCATACGCGCAAAATTGGTACCACATTGATTATTTTCGGGTCTTGGTTTTAAAAGTTTGAAAACTCGAGTAAAACTTAAAATACGATCTTTGTCTTTAGAAAACTTTGCATGATTTTCAAGAATCCTATTTGAGGAAAATTATCCATGTGTTTCAAATTTCTAGGAGAACTAAAATCGTGTCCAACACATTAGGGTACTATGTTCTCGGACTTTCGAAATTGAAGGACATTTTGGAAGACTTTGAAGAGGATATCCGATTGCGTGAATTATACAAAAATCACACCCAACACTTTAGGGCATGGTTTTTTCAAAGTTTCCACGCGAAAGGACATTGCCTTGATTTTGTCTTAAAATTATTTATATATATATGTATATTATTTGTTGAGAACTTGAAATTTCGAACTAAGTTAAAAATACGATCCTCGGACACATGACTTAAAAGATTTGAAGAAAGAACGCCCATTTGTTTCAATTTTCGCGAATAATTGAAGTCGGGACCAACACGTTAGGGCACGATGTTCTCGGAATCTCGAAATTAGAAGGCATTTTAAAAACTTGGAAAAGGATATTCGATTTGTGTGAATTATACGAAAAATCACACCCAACACGTTAGGGCATGATTTCCTGAAGTTTCCACACGAAAAGAACATTGCCTCGATTTTAAAGGTTTATGAAAAAAATAATTTTGAAAACAAATGTATGAAATATGAACGATTAATATCGAAGATTAAATGAAAAGAAAATAGTTAACCAGATAATTATACACAAAAATAAAAAAATTAATAGAATGAAAAATACCAGAGAATAATAATTAAAATCTAAGTATGGATGTTGAAGACAAAGGAAAAACAAAGTAGACGAGATTAAATTCAATTTTTGGATCCATGGGAGCAAAATTGTGATTTTTGGAAAGTTTTGGGTCAAAAATGAAATTTTTGGACATCTGAGGGCAAAATTGTGATTTTTGGAAATTTTGGGGTCAAAAATGTAATTTTTGGATATTCGGGGGTAAAATGGTAATTTTTGGAAAGTTCAAGGTCAAAAAGGGAATTTTTGGAAGTTCAAGGGTGAAATGGTAATTTTTGAGAAATTTGGGGTCGAAGATGTAATTTTGGAAAGTTTGAGGGCAAAAATGTAATTTTTGGAAAGTTTGAGGGTCAAAATATGATTTTTGAAAAGTTCGAGGGTCAAAATGTAATTTTTAAGAAGTTCGAGGGCTAAAATATGATTTCTAGATAGTTTAGGGACCTTCTGGGAAATAAAACCAAAAAAAGGTGACATGTGGCAGCTTCTCATGCATTCCGAAGTCAAAGGACTAATTTGAAAATCATTTAAAATTTCTGGGCCAATCTAAATTAAAACATAACTTGATTTAGGGATGAAATTAAAATAAATAAGAAAATAGAAAGGACCATTTGCATAAACAAACTTAATTTGGGCTTTTATTTATTTAAATTTAGAGTAAGATTAAATTTAAAAATAAATTTAAACTTAAATTTAATTTAATTTTAACAAATTTAAATTTGAAATAATTTTAAATTTAAAATAAACTTAATCTTAAAATAAAGTTAAAAAATGTGTTTAGTTTGGGCCCGGTCAAAATTGGGCTCCAACAGCTACCCCTCTTTGCTCGTTGCTGTGTAACAGGAATGGAGGAAAGACCAAAAGAAGGCCCAATTTTGTTAGGTTCCATTTCTTCGACGCTCCTTCTTCAACTGGCCCACCTTTCACTTTATTGACCGTTCGATTTCACTACATCTGCTTCTCTACATCTTTGGTGTTGTGATTCCATCTTGCCTTAAGGCAATTTCAAAAAGACAAAATTTGCTTCTATATCTTCATTCGATTCACTCGCAACTTCAGTGGTTTGGTGTCATTGATTTGGCCTACTTCTCAGTATCTCATCAGGAAGATGACCGCATCACTTGTTTTTGATCCACTTCTTTGTGTCTCATCAGGAAGACGAATCTGATTCACTTCTCTGTATCTCATCAGGAGGGTAACCGCTTTATTGCTTCAACTTGGTTCTCAACATCTCATCAAGAAGCTGGGGTTCGAAGATTTACTCACTTTGAACCTGGTTTCATGGATTTGGTCTACTTCTTAGTATCTCATCAGGAAGATGACCGCATCACTTGTTTCAATCCGCTTCTCTGTATCTCATCAGGAAGAAAATTTTGGTCCACTTCTCAATATCTCATCAGAAAGCTAACTATTTTATTGCTTCAACCTGCTTCTCAGTATCTTATCAGGAAGTTGGGGTTCGAAGATTTGCTCACTTTGAGCTTGGTTTTATCGAGTTGGTATACTTCTCTGTATCTCATCAGCAAGATGACCGCCTCACCTGTTTCAATCCTCTTCTCTGTATCTCACCAGGAAGACGAATTTGGTCCACTTCTCAGTATCTCATCAGGAAGCTGACCATTTTATTGCTTCGACCTGCTTCTCAGTATCTCATCAGGAAGATGATCGCCTCACTTGTTTCAATCTGCTTCTTTGTATCTAATTATGAAGACGAATTTGGTCCACTTCTCAATATCTCATCAGGAAGCTGACCATTTTATTGCTTCGACCTACTTCTCAGTATCCCATCAGGAAGCTGCAGTTCGAAGATTTGCTCACCTTCAGCCTGGTTTCTTCGATTTTGTCTACTTCTCAATATCACATCAGGAAGATCACCGTCTCGTTGTTTTGATCCACTTCTCTGTGTCTCATCAGGAAGACGGATCTGATTTACTTCTCTGTATCTCATCAGGAAGGTAACCACTTTATTGCTTCGACTTGCTTCTCAGTATCTCATCAGGAAGCTAGGGTTCGAAAATTTGCTCACTTTGAGCCTGGTTTCATTGATTTGGTCTACTTCTCAGTATCTCGTCAGGAAGATGACCGCCTCACTATTTTGATTCACTTCTCTGTATCTCATCAGGAAGACGGATCTAGTTCACTTCTCTGTATCTCATCAGGAAGTTAACCGCTTTATTACTTCGACTTGCTTCTCAGTATCTCATCAGGAAGCTGGGGTTTGAAGATTTGCTCACTTTGAGCCTGGTTTCATTGATTTGGTCTACTTCTTAGGATCTCATCAGAAAGATGACCGCATCACTGTTTTGATCCACTTCTCTATATCTCATCAGGAAGACGGATCTGGTTCACTTCTCTATATCTCATTAGAAAGGTAACCGCTTTATTGTTTTGACCTGCGTCTTAGTATCTCATTAGGAAGCTAGGGTTCGAAGATTCTCTTACTTTGAGCCTGGCTTCATTGATTTAGTCTTCTTCTCAGTATCTCATCAAGAAGATGACCACATCGCTTGTTTCAATCCGCTTCTCTGTATCTCATCAGGAAGATGAATTTGGTCCATTTATAAGTATCTCATTAGGAAGCTAACCATTTTATTGCTTTGGCCTGCTTCTCAGTATCTCATCAGGAAGCTGGGGTTCGAAGATTCGCTCACTTTGAGCCTTGATTTGGTATACTTCTCTGTATCTTATCAGCAAGATGATCGCCTCACTTGTTTCAATCCGCTTCTCTGTATCTCATTAGGAAGACGAATTTGGTCCACTTCTCAGTATCTCATCAGGAAGCTGACCATTTTATTGGTTCGACCTGCTTCTCTGCATCTCATCAGGAAGCTGAGGTTCGAAGTTTTGCTCGCATTGAGCTTTTTTTCATTGATTTGATCTACTTCTCTATATCTCATCAGGAAGATGGCTGCCTCATTATTTTGAATAATCGCAATCTACCCGATGATCGGGGTAAGGTGTTAGAGCTTTGCTCCTTTTCAAATTCGCCTTTGTGGTCTCAATTCTTTCCTTTAATGCTCGAAGTTTCCTTGATTCATCTTGCCATTTTGAGGGGATGTGACCTGTACAATATGCTTCTATGGACCTCTATGTAGCCTAAATTAGAAAGTCATGATTAGAATGAATCAAATGCTCCTAACTACATGAATGTGCATGATGAATGTCAGATTCATTTATTATTATTCGGGTTGGCATAGTCTATCGCTTGTCCAAACTCTGTCGTTGATGTGTTGCCCCATCTTCTTTTAGCTTGATCTTGAACTGCTTGTTTTCAAATTTGTTTTCTAATTGGTAGTCTTGTTTTGGACCCCTGTACTTTTTAGGAAATTCCAAAATAATGCTCATGGATCTTTATATGATTTATTAGTTCATTATCCATTATTTTAGATATAAATGCTCAAACAAAATTGTTAAGAAATAAAGTCATGATTTATTGAAAATTCTATCTAATAGAGAGGATCGAAAAAGGCAATATTAGTCAAAAATTGCCTAAGTATAACAACAAAAGACAATTAGTTGCCCTGGATATCACAAAATGAGCTTCCCTGCGCCGCCCTGCTAAGAATCTCTTTTGAGCTCGGATATGTGTCTAGAAGACCTGGAGTGCCTTGTTTATGTTTCAAGCTGTGAAGTTTCTCCGTCTTGTTAGATAGTCGCTTCGTACCCGCTTTTTCATTTTGAACTTTGAGTCACCTTTTGCGGGTTTTCAACTCAAAACCTTTGGTTTCAAGATGCCCTTTGCGGGTTTTCATCTTTATTTTTTTTAGGCGAAGTATTTTTTTACCGAGTCTGAGTTGACGGGGTTATGCAGATCCTTGCCGTCCATTTCTATTAGAATGAGAGCTCCTCCTGAGAAAGCTTTCTTTACCACATAATGCCCTTCTCAATTGTGCATCCATTTTCCTCTAAAGTCTTTATATATGGGAAGTATCTTTTTCAAAACTAGATCTCCCTCATGAAATTCCCTAGGGCGAACCTTTTTATCATAAGCTCGCATCATTCTTTTCTGGTACATCTGACTATGGCGGATAGCTCTTCTTAATCTCTTTTCTTCGATTAAATTCAACTGATCAAATCAGGTCTGAATCCATTCTACCTCATCTAACTGTAATTTTATCAAGACTCGGAGAGAAGGTATTTCAACCTCAATAGGCAAGACTGCTTCCATACCATATGCTAATGAGAATGGTGTTGCCCCAGTAGAAGTTCTGACTGAAGTTCTGTAGGCAAAGAGGGCAAATGGTAGTTTTTCGTACCAGTCTTTGTAAGTTTCAGTCATTTTCACAACGATCTTCTTGATGTTCTTATTAGCTGCCTCCACAGCTCCATTCATCTTTGGGCGATAGGGAGATGAGTTGTGATGCTTGATTTTGAATTGCTCTCAAACTTCCGCTATCGTGCTATTGTTCAAATTTAAGGCATTGTCGGATATGATCCTTTCTAGCATCCCATATCGGCAAATGATCTCTTTTTTCAAGAACTTGCTAACTGCAGACTTCGTGACGTTGGCATAAGAGGTTGCTTCTACCCATTTGGTGAAATAGACGATAACCATGAAGATAAATCTATGACCATTAAAAGCCTTAGGAGAAATCGGCCCAATGACATCCATGCCCCACAAAGAAAACGGCCAAGGGGAAGTCATGACATGAAGGTCTGATGGAGGTACAAATCTTGTCTCCATAGATCTGGAACTTATAACACCTCTTAGCGTAATTGATGCAGTCGCCTTCCATAGTAGACTAGTAATACCCAAATCTCATTATTTTTCGGGCCATCGTGAAATTGGCGTGTGTCCTACAAATGCCTTCATGAACTTCTTCTAAGATCTTCTTAGCTTCAACTACGTCGACACATCTCAGCAACACTTGATCTTTTCTCCTTTTGTACAAGATTTCCCCGTCTAGGACATATTCATTGGCAAGTCTTCTCAATGTCCTCTTTTCAATTTTTGAAGCTTGCTCGAGGTACTTGCGATCTCTTAAAAACTGAAGAATATTTTGGTACCATGGGCAGTCATCCCTTTCTTCTTCTGCTTATGCCTCGATATCATAATAATGAGCCGGAACCTCATAGATGCTCATTTGAATGGGTTTCATATCTTCTGGTTTATTCACTTTAATCATCGAAGCCAACGTGGCAAGAGCATCAGTCATCTGGTTTTCTTCTCGTGGGAGATAATGGAATGTGACATCATCAAACTCCTTGATTAACTCGAGAACCAATTTACGGTAATCAACTAGCTTAGAATCTCTTGTTTCCTATTGTCCTTTGAGTTGATAGATTACAAGTACGGAGTCCCCATATATCTCTAAAACTTTGATTCCCCATTCTATGGCCACACAGATTCCCATGATACATGCTTCATATTCTGCCATGTTATTTGTGCAATCAAAATCGAGTTTGCTGGTGAAAGGGTAGTGATCTCCTTCTGGCGATACCAAGACTGCCCCGACTCCATTACCCGTAACATTTGAAGCTCCATCAAAATTTAATCTCCAAGGATGTTCTACTGTGGTTACCTCTTTAGCAGTCGCAACACACATTAAATCCTCATTCGAGAAGTCGATGTTTATTGGCTCATAGTCCTCTAAAGCCCTGCTGGCTAGGAAGTCTTCTATCGCACTCCCTTTTACAGCCTTCTGATTGACATAAACTATGTCAAACTCCGAAAGCAAGATTGCCATCTAGCCAATCTCCCATTCAATGCGGCCGACTCCATCATGTACTTCAGAGGATCTAATTTTGAGATTAACCAAGTGGTATGGTATAGCATGTATTATCTTAATCTACGCATGGTCCAAACTAGAGCACAACAAAATTTTTCAATTGGCGAGTACCGAGTCTCACAATCAATGAATTTCTTGTTGAGGTAATATATCGTCCTTTCCTTTTTTCTAGATTCATCGTGTTGGCCTAGTACGCATCCCATAGAATTTTCAAAGACCGCCAAGTACATGATCAACGGTTTATTAGGAATTAGAGGTACCAAGATGGGAGCTTTGGATAAATAATCTTTAACCTTGTTAAAAGTTTCCTGACATTCATCATCCCATATGCCTGGGTTGCATTTTCTAAGAAGACGGAAGATAGGATCACATTTCTCAGTCAACTGTGAAATGAACCGAGCAATGTAATTTTGTCTTCCTAAAAGCCCTCGAACTTCTTTTTACGTACTAGGTGGCGGTAACTCTTGTATGGCTTTGACTTTATCTGGATCAATTTTGATTCCTCTTTTGCTAACCACAAAGCCTAACAACTTTCCTGACGTGGCTCCGAAAGTGCACTTTGCTGGGTTTAGCTTTAATTGATACTTTCTTAGCCTTCAAAACAACTTTCTCAGGATTCTTACATGCTCTTCCTCCGTTTTGGATTTCGCAATCATGTCGTCGACATAAACTTCAATCTCCTTATGCATCATGTCATGAAACAAGGTTACCATGGCCCTTTGATAAGTTGCCCCTGTGTTTTTGAGTCCAAAAGGCATCACCTTATAGTAAAATGTTCCCCACAGTGTGACAAACGTGGTTTTGATCATGTCCTCAGGATCCATCCTTATCTGATTATACCTAAAGAAACCATCCATGAATGAAAACAAGGAGTGACCTACTGTGTTATCAACTAAGGTATTGATGTGATGTAATGGGAAGTTATCCTTTGGGCTAGCTTTATTTAAATCTCGATAGTCCACACACATGCGCACTTTTCCATCTTTTTTAGGAATAGGGACTATGTTAGCAACCCATTCAAAGTATTTAACTACTTAGAGAAACTCAGCGTCAAATTCCTTCTTGACCTCTTCTTTTATTTTTAATAATACATCTGGTCTCATCCTTCGGAGCTTTTGCTGCACAGACTTGCATTCTTCCTTTATGGGAAGTTTGTGTACCACAATGTCAGTACTCAAGCCAGGCATATCTTGGTACGACCATGCGAAGATGTCTTAGAACTCTTGAAGCAACTCGATGAGATCCTTTCTGGTTTCCAAGGAGATACTTGTCCCAATTT
Source organism: Gossypioides kirkii (assembly GCA_005610355.1). Taxonomy (NCBI): domain Eukaryota; kingdom Viridiplantae; phylum Streptophyta; class Magnoliopsida; order Malvales; family Malvaceae; genus Gossypioides; species Gossypioides kirkii. The sequence continues at coordinate 36,611,382 of CP032247.1, read as the reverse complement.
TCACCTCTTTCCTTTCATCTTAGTTTCCCAGATTGATAACTTCCATTGGGTCTAAATGAGGCAGGATTTGATTTTCTTCTTATTCCATCATTCTTAATAGATCCGAAGGCAAAATACAATCTTGATCATCTTCGAGGTCCTGAAGCTCCTCTAAACACATATCTTGCTCGAAATGAGGCTTTAAGTTAGCATCAGGGTTACTCAAATTATTGATATTCGAGGACCTGTCAAGGGATGAAAGGGAGGTCCAAAGAACAAAATAAATGTACGAAAGAATGATTATATGGTATGTGTATGAGTATGTTTGTCAAATTGGTCAAGAATGTATGTATTAAAGAATGATTAATCTTGTTTATTGGACATGTACGAATGGTTTATTAAGTTGGATTAAGAATGAAAGAATAATTAGGAAAAAGAGAAATTGTCATATAAGATGAAAATACATTTTCATTCAAAATAACTAGATAATGATCATGGGCCCTTTTACAAAAAGATCCATATTGGTTTCGAGCCTAAAGCAATAGGTGTTTCTGATCATTACTCTAAAGAAATCTTAAAAATTATAGGGAGTTCCTCTGCAGTCCAATTATTCAGACTGGTTTCAGGTGCAAATGGACCGATTCCTGACAGGTTCCCTTCTTTTCCTTCATCAGATATGGCGTTGATGTCTAGATCCTTTAGGATTCCTTTAGTCTTGATTGTCACTTGCCCTTTTTCCGACCCTGATTTTTGGTTGATCACCCCTCTTTAGAAAAAAGTCTCATATATGTGCGGGAAGACCATGGGTTCCCACGAGATTTTTTTTTCGGAAAATCTTGCCCTCCTTTCTTGCTTTCTTTCTAGCTCCTTCTCCTTTTATTTTGCGTCCGGTTTGTATCCCAGGCCATAATGATCTCATTTTTCTATCAGCATTGGCACGCTGATTTTTCCTTTGAGGTATTTTCCTAGTCCCTTTCCAGGTAACACCCCATTTCCAACTGTTAAACGCAGGCCCGTCCTGGTGGTTGATGATATCGCGGGCACAAGGATCTTGCTCCCCTCAGTAATGAAGGTTGCATTGATGAATTCTAGTGACCGGAAAGAACATTCCACAGCCTCCTCGTCTATTCCAACGTAAGGTGAATCACTTGTTATGGATGCAATAATTTCCTCCTAAACGTTATTCGTGATTAACCATCCTTCAGTTATTAATTTCACTTTCTAGTGCAACGAAGACGGTACTGCTCCAGCTGAGTGAATCCATGGTCTTCCCAATAGGCAGTTATAAGTCGGCCTGATATCCATCACTAGAAAATCCACTTCATACGTATTTGGCCCAATTTGAAGAGGTATTTCGATATTGCCCATTACCTTCCTCTCAGTCCCTTCGAATTCCCTCACTATATTATTACATCCTTTCATGTAAGAGCTATCAATTGGTCATCTCTGCAGGGTAGCTAACGGTAGCATATTCAAAGCTGAGCCGTTGTCTATGAGTACTCACAATAGCGTGTACTGTTTGCAACGGGTAGTGATGTGCAAGGCTTTGGTAGATCCCATGCCCCCCGTTGGTATTTCATCATCGCTGATGAAAATGAAGTTATCGACACTCACGTTATTGACTAATCGATCCAACTTACTAACAGAGATGTCATTTGCTACATATGTTTCATTCAGCACCTTTATTAGCGCGCTTTGATGGGCTTCTGAGCTTAAGAGCAGGGACAAAATCAATATCCAAGCAGGCTATTTGTGTAATTGTTCCACTACACTATATTCGCTATGTCTTAGAAACTTCAAAAACTCTTTTGCCTCTTTCTCAGATACGGGCTCATTCGTGGGTGCTTCGGGTTTCCTAAATATTTCTTCCTCTAGCTCACACATTATTGCCTTCCCTTTGATAATCTCTTTCTCCTTATTCACTAAGTCATAATTTTTACCACTGTGAGTAACAAGATTCACATCCTTCCTGAGTTCCCTTTCCCTTGGTAAGGTTACGTTGCAATCGTAATTCCACGGGACCTTTTTACTATCTTTATAAGGGAGCGTTGCTGGCTTTTATATGATGATGTGCGAGATTATTTGCTCCCTTGCCGCGCTGTTCGTGGGTTTAGAAATAATCACCTTTGGGCGATTAATCCCATAAGCCTTTGCTGCTCCATCCTCAGAGGCGTAAACATCATCAACCTCCTCTTCTTCTTCGAAGAATTCCAACTCTTTGTTGTCCATTAGTGTCTGTACTATAGCTTTGAACTCGACGCAGTCTTGAATCTCATACCCCGCAATGGCATGAAACTCACAGTAGCTATCAGTCCCTTCTATCGTGCTCTCCTTATCTTCGGTGATTACCCCCTCTTTGACCAACTATTGCCATACCCATTAAAGTGGGGACCTAACTTCTTCAACATTTCTTTTGGTTTTTCGGCCCTTTCCTTCCATCAAAGCATTCTCTCCCTGCTCTGGGTGATTAGGCAGAGGATTCCCAGCTATGTTGGGTTTTGTTGGTTCTTCTAATCTCACGATTCCATGCTCGATGAGTCCTTCCACTCGCCTCTTGAAGGTGGGGCAATTCTCAATCGAATGACCTTCTGCACCTGCATGGTATTCACAATGGGCGTTCGTATCATACCAAGCCAGGAATGGGGGTTTATATGGCTTCACGCACTGTGGAGATACTTCATGCGCGTCATACAGTATTTTGTAAAGTTCTCCATATGATATAAGAAGAGGAGTATATTGAATCCTTCCCCTATTCGGTCTTAAACCCGGTTCTTGCTTGGGAGCATTTTGATAATTGCTTGTTGGGGCTTTATGTTGTCCTATGACGAATGGTTTGGCGTAACTTGGCCTGTACACACTTGCGTTATTAACTTCATTATCCTTTCTTCTAGGTGCAGGCCTTTTAGTGTTTTCTCCAGCCTCAATCTTGCTAGTTTTGATTGCATTTTCGATCATCTCCCTCGGTATGACCATATCAGAAAAACTCTTAGTGGCGTTCCCTGACAGATGATTGAGATAAGGTGCCTTGAGGGTGCTAACAAACAACATCGTTGTTTCTTTTTCTGTTAGCGATGGTTGCACCTGAGTTGCCACATCTCGCCACCTCTGTGCATACTGTCTGAAACTCTCATTTGATCTTTTTTCCATGTTTTGTAGTGTGAGTCGATCAAGAACTATTTCTGTTACGTGGCCATATTGTTTTAAGAAGGCTTGCGCTAGATCTCTCCATGAATGAATTTTTGCTCGGCTCAATTGATTATACCATCTAACTGTCGATCCTACTAGGCTGTCTTGAAAACAATGAATCAGCAGTTGGTCATTATGAACGTGCCCTACCATTTTCCTATAAAACATGGTAAGGTGAGTTTCGGGGCAGCTTGTTTCATTATATTTCTAGAACTCTGGGGCTTTGAATTTAGGAGGGAGAACTAAATCTGGGACCACACTTAATTCTTTAGCGTCCAACCCATAAGAATTTTCAATTCCCTGCATTGCTTCAATCCTCTCCTCTAATCGCTTGTATTTTTCTTCTATCTATTGGGGAAGATCTGTCCTCATCATTTCATCGAAATCCAGGACACCCAGATTTGCAGCATTATCTTTTGGGTTTGATTTAGATCCTACTGGATAATTGGTCGGCCTTAAGTGTCAGCGGCCTGCTGTTGTGCTCTTATAGTAACGGTGGCCTCCCATGTTGGCACCTCATGAGAAGCTAGGTTATGGAGGGGTGTAAAGCTTGGGGAATAATTGGGTCCTCGTTTTCCTCAATTATAGGGCCTTTTACCTTATCGGCCATGCTTTGCTTCACTTGTGCTAATTCATTCGTCAAATTCTTTTGCACTTCCATAAACTGATTTTTCATTTCCCTACACATCATCGTCATTTGTTCCTAAATGTGCCCTTGCATCTGATCTTGTAATTCTTTCTAGATTTGCTCGAGCCTTTGCTTCATGGCCTTAGTTTTTTTACGAGTATTATAGCGATGTAAGTTTTCAATGATTACCGATGTAACTGTTAAAGTTTTAATCAATTAGAATTATTGTTATGCTAAAATATGCAAATATGCAATGCGAATAAAATGCATGTATGTAATGCAAGAAAAGGCATTGATTTTTGAAGTCCCTTTTCCATTAGACCAAGATCTTTAGAAGAAAAACTTCTTTACATAAAGCGAAATTACACAAATGACTTTGCCTTATTACTTAGAGCTTTGATCTTTTCAAGAAGCCCAGCTAAATTTTGTCCTCGTTCTGATTTCTATTCATATTGGAGGCTTAGAATATCAGCTTCGGCAGCTAGCTCTTGCATATGATCAGCGGCCTCCCTCATTTGGGTCAATGCTCTTCCCATTACAAACTCTTCCTTTGACTTGTCTTTGAGCTTGTCGAGAGTGCCATTCGCTAGTTTCTAGGTTCCTTTCCATGATCTCAATTTGAATCTCGTTGTTGTGGAGCGCAGCCTCTAATTCCTATACCCTTTCCCTCAATTCTCGACTTTCAGCCATACTTGCTTTAAGTTCCAGGATAGAATTCTGGTTGTAGTGCCTTCATAGTGACTCTTCTAACTCCCTTATTCTTTTCCTCTAATCCAGCTTTTTGGGCTTTCATCTCGGCCTTCTCGACTTGTTTCTCTAACAGCTCTCTTTTCAGGGTGTTTTCTCGAGCCTGACCATCTTGAAATTTCCTTTGCCACTGCTCTGTTTGGTCTTTCTGCATCTGAATTTCCTGTCGCCATTGTTCTGACGTCTTGCCCAGTCCCTCGGTTCTCATAGACAAACAGAGCTTCTTGTAATCCTTCTTCAAGTCTACTAGGTCCTCTTCGACTTTATGTTTGTCTTTCCTCAATTTTTTAGTCTAACCTATGTATATCCATGTCCAGTCCCAACTTCATCTTTTCCTCTTCCAGGACCTCTATTCTCTTTTCGAACACTACGCTCTTCTTCTCAAAGTCCTATTTCATGATGTCTATTTCTGACGGGACCTTCTGCAAATATTCCTCTATCGGCCAAACATTTACAGGATTTGGCGCTGGAATGTTATCATTAACTCTTTTACTTCTCCACCAATCATAGTTTGGTGTCGTCATCGGGTTTGCACTAAATTTCTTCATTCTATGTGCTTTCTTCCATTCATTTGCTACTTCTCGGACACTCTTCTTGTAATCATACCCTTTGTAGGAGAACTCGCACTAAGCTAGGCAATGTGTCGCAGGAATAAATTTTCTTGTCTTGTACTGCCTTAACACGAGCAGAGGGGCATATCCTATGGCACCCCATACCCTGAGTAGAGGGACCCAATCAAAGCTACCACAATGATAGAGGATCTCCTTTGGGATGAACCAAGGCGCGCACCATTTGACATCCTCATCCTGAAGGTTTTGAAGGATAGCCATCCATTTTTCCTCGATACATTTTGCTCCCTTTACGTGGCGACAAATTCCTTTAAAGGTGAGAAATCGGCTGAGAACACTTTGTAGGAAAACTTTTCTACCTTCCAGAAATGGCTTTGAAACCAAACCATTAAAAGCTGTGCACAACCAATGAACCTTCCTTCCCCCTCTCTTCGGTAAGCGCTTAACAATCTGAAGGTTTCAGCAAGAATCGCTGGGACAGGCGTGACTCCTTTACTAAGCCAATCAAACAATACTGCCACTGCATCTTCCACATGCCCTAATACTTTTGGGAAAAGGACCAACCCGTAGATTCCAAGAGAAAAAATGTCAATGCGTTTCTTCATATCTAGGTGTGTCGAGATTAGATCTAGCAAGCTCTTCCAGTTGATGCACTTGTTGTCTCCCTTTACTTTAATCTGAGACGCGACCCATTGTTCACTCTTCCCGATTACATTCATCAACTTTTTCAAGGAATGTCGAGACACATGCATCCTTTGAGTATGCTTTATCAACTTGAATTCTAGGACAACGGATCAAAGCAGTATACTCTTCTACTGTAGGCGTCATGTTTAGGTTCCCGATGGTAAAACAGCTATATGTGGGGTTCCAATGCTGGGCTCGGGCTCGAAAGAGATGTTTGTCGATTTTCACTTCAAGCAAGTAAGGTAAGTCTCCATATTCCCGATAGAACATTTGCTTCATCTCGCTTTCCCACTGACCCCAGATATCTCTTAATTCTTGCAAATTATTTTGAGTTACCTTAATTCGAGTATAATCCCAAAACTTTGATAAATACCCTTCCTTCAAACTATCTCCTTTTTCACGTTGTTGTTCCTCTGACCATAAGCGCGCAACCATGTTATTTTCCACTTTATCAAGAAATCTGCCTTCCATGATGAAACTACCTATTTGGTAATCGAACTTAAATCAACACCTTTGCATTTATGATGATGCAATGCAAGCAAAAGAGACAAAACAAAACACGTTAGCAAAACATAATAATATCAACATATATAACAAAGAACCTAAGAAATTACCTTGGATAATTACTAAAGGGTTCGGTATAACTCCTTCTAAGGCAGGTACTTACGGCTCACTATATGTGGTTTTTAGGATCTAGAGTAAAGGGTACCCAAACCAACAGATTCCTCGATCCTTACCCATTACAGGCTCATACGGATGAGTTTGACTTAGGGAGACACATTTCTCACATGTTTGCACGAAAGTGAAAACTTCATGAAAACTTTACGAAAACATGGGTACGGATGTAATCCCGAAAGCCATTCACTATCCTGCACGGAGGTGAAGACCTCACAAAGGAGTAGTTTCCCGCTCCCACTTAAAAGGGTAGCAACAAGATGTATATGGATGCAAATTTATACTAGCAATATCAACATAATATCACACAAAGGTGCCGAGGATCGTATATTAAACAAAATCAAAGCTTTAAAAGTTTTCAAAAAAAGACTAGAAAATAATCAACTTTGGCTTGACTCTCGTTTATTTAAAAAAGTCCCTAGTGGAGTCGCCAAGCTGTCGAAACGTTTTTTTTTAAAAACAAATAAGTCTCGAACAGTATTTTAAAAATCAAAAAATGGGTATTTTAAATGATCAAAACATGGGAGCCGCCACCAATCTTTTTATATGGTGTGATTAGATCACCACAAAACGTTTAAAATCCATTTTGAAAAATATTTTGGTCTTCAAAATCCAGAAAATAGGTTCGGGAGTCGGTTAAGCATAAGGAAGGATTAACTCCCCCATACGCGCAAAATTGGTACCACATTGAATATTTTTGGGTCTTGGTTTTAAAAGTTTGAAAAGTCAAGTAAAACTTAAAATACAATCTTTATCTTTAGAAAACTTTGCATGATTTTCAAGAATCCTATTTGAGGAAAATTATCCGTGTGTTTCGAATTTCTAGGAGAACTAAAATCGTGTCCAACACATTAGGGCACTACGTTCTCGAACTTTCGAAATTGAAGGACATTTTGGAAGAATTTGAAGAGGATATCTGAATGCGTGAATTATACGAAAATCACACACAGCACGTTAGGGCATGGTTTTTTCGAAGTTTCCACACGAAAGGGCATTGCCTTGTTTTTGTCTTAAAATTATTTATATATATATATGTATATTATTTTTTGAGAACTTGAAATTTTGAACTAAGTTTAAAATACGATCCTCGAGCACATGACTTAAAAGATTTGAAGAAGGACTGCCCGTTTGTTTCTATTTTCGCGGAGAATTGAAGTCGTAACCAACACGTTAGGGCACGACGTTCTCGGAATCTCGAAATTAGAAGACATTTTAAAAACTTGGAAAATGATATTCGATTCGTGTGAATTATACGAAAAATCACACCCGACACGTTAGGGCATGATTTCCCGAAGTATCCACACAAAAAGGACATTGCCTCGATTTTAAAGGTTTATGAAAAACATAATTTTGAAAACAAATGTGTGAAATATGAACGATTAATATTGAAGATCAAATGAAAAGAAAATAGTTAACCAGATAATTATACACAAAAATGAAAAATTAATAGAATAAAAATACGAGAGAATAATAATTAAAATCTAATTATGGATGTTAAAGAGAAAGGAAAAACAAAGAAAACGGAATTCAATGCAATTTTTGGATACCCAAGGGTAAATTGGTAATTTTTAGAGGTTCGAGGGTAAAATGGTAATTTTTAGACACTTGGGGGCAAAATGGTGATTTTTGGAAAGTTTCGGGTCAAAAATGAAATTTTTGAATATCTGAGGGTAAAATGGTAATATTTAAAAGTTTAGGGTCAAAAAGGGAATTTTTAGAAGTTCGGGGGTGAAAAGGTAATTTTTGAGAAATTCGAGTCGAAGATGCAATTTTGGAAAGTTCAAGGGTAAAAATGTAATTTTACAAAGTTTAGGGGCCAAAATATGATTTTTGGACAGTTTAGGGACCTTTTAGGCAATAAAACCAAAAAAAGGTGACACGTGGTAGCTTTTCATGCATTCCAAAGTCAAAGGACTAATTTGAAAATCATTTAAAATTTTTGGGCCAATTTAAAATAAAACAAAACTTGATTTAGGGATGAAATTAAAACAAATAAGCAAACAGAAGGGACCATTTGCATAAATAAACCAAAATCAAGACACGTGGCAGCCTCTCAGGCCTCTAGAAAGTTGAAGGATCAAATTGAAAAAGAATGAAAATTGTTGGGCAAATTTACAATTAATTAAAAATATAAAAAAGACCTGATTGGAAATTTAGAAATAGCGAAAGGACCAACTGCATAAATAGACCATTTTTAAAAAACACGCGGATCTTGAGCTTGGAGCAGGTCGAGTCAGATCGGGCCATGGGTTATGAGCCAAATGGCGTTGTTTAGTAGCTGAACCCCCTGCCCCCAAAACGCTACCGTTTAGGGTATCCATAAAACCCTAATCCCATCCAAAAAAATCATTTTGCTTCCCTTTTTTAAAAAAAAACTCTCCTTCTCTCCTTTTCTCTGCAAGACCGCTTCATGGTTTGATCTTCTCTGGTCACCGATCGGTCGTTGCTCCGCTGTCGTCGCCACCACGCACCTCGTCTCCTCCATCCACGCACCGTCATCTTCAGTAGTCCAGGTGAGCAAAACGATCCCCTCTTCTTCTTCTCTTTTTCTTTTTTTGTTTTAAAGACCTAGATCTAACCGATCTAGCCTAGGTTTTTAAGAAAGTGAATGATTTTTATTCCTTTTTTATTTTTTTTAAACTTTTACTCAAAACGAAACTGAATCGTCTATTTTCAAAAATTAAACCAATTTTTTATCTTGATTTCCCTCTTTTTTTTAGTTCTATTTTTTTATAATATTTGAGTTCATTTTTTAGTACTGGTATGTTCCTTGATTTTCTGTGTTCGAATCCACGAAGGCGATATCCGAAACTGCAAGATCGGTGACGGCGGTGGCCTTCGTCCAAGACTTCAGCAGCGAAGTCAAATCAGGAAAAAAAAGGAGACCTTTCGAATTTTCTTTTTATTAATATTGTTTAACATTAATATTATTATTATCATTATTATTAATGTTTATTAAACATTTATTACTAATAATAAATGAATACTCAGCTAATCATATTAATATGTGCTATATAATAAATAAATATTTTGTTATGAATTAAATACCTTGAAGGAAAATAAATGGGCTGTAAATGTGGGTGTTAATGCACTTAAAACGTTTCAGATTTCTTATGATGAATGAACAGAAATAAAACGTAAGTGAATGTGTACCTTGTGAACTGATGTTATTGTAGATGTTTGAAACTGTTTGAGCTTTAATTCCCTTGCTTCGTATATATTCTAGTCACTTTAAATGCACTCTGTTTGTTTGAGTATTGACTTTGCAATTAGTTTGTGTTGATTTATTTTAGAGAATTCGTAACCTTACAAATTGTTTTCAATTTTGGCTTTATAGCCTGAATTACAATCATCCTACTTTGTTTGTTCTAACTAAATGCTTGTCTCCTCTTCTTTTTGTAGGTCGGCTTGGCAGTGGCGGTGGCAGTTCAAGTTGAAACTGGTCGGTGCTGACGTGGCAGCATGTGGTTGGCTAAAGATGGAGGTGGCTGATGGCAAGTGGGGTGGCAGCAGTTAGCCTAACAGATTATTAGGGTTTGTAGTTTAGGTTGGGTGTATTTGGGTTATTGGGCTAGATTTGAGCCTTTTTTAATTAGGTCCGATTTGGGTTGTAAATTTGGACCTTGTAATTGGACATTAATTTGGGCTTTTATTTATTTAAATTTAGAGTAAGATTAAATTGAAAAATAAATTTAAACTTAAATTTAATTTAATTTTAACAAATTTAAATTTAAAATAAACTTGATCTTAAAATAAATTTTAAAAAATTGGTTTAGTTTGGGCCCGGTCAAAATTGGGCTCCAACAACTGAAGAATAAAAATTGAGTAGTAAGATTTTGACATGTCTTAATTGAGATAAGCATGATGATAATTGAAGATAATTTGAATAAAATAAATACTTGAGCTACATAATTTCTAAATTCTTGTTTCTGTGCTTAAATGTGTTAAAAGAATAGAGAGAAATGATCAATTATTTTGTGATTTGTGCATTACTCGAGACGAGCAATGAATTAAGTTTGGGGGTGTGGAACGATGAAAATATATAGATTTTTTTATACGCTTTTTAACTCAAATTCATGCAAATTCTTAGTAATTAATGTCAAAAAATAAAATTTAACTATAAAATAATTAATTTATGCTTTAATTTCCAACATATTTATTTTTATTTATTTTTATAAATATTAAGCATGAATTTGTGATTTTTGACTGTTTTGTACAATTGGTGAAAATCGGCTCGGTAGACACTGCAGAAAGCTTGAACTGTTGAGGGAATTTTTACACCGAGTAAATTAAGAGCTAAGAAGATTATTTTTTCCAGCCAAGTTCGGTCCTATATGAAGCACAGTTATACTTTATAATTATATTTTTAATTCAATTAAATTGGAATAAAAATAAATTATAAAGACTGAAACAAAGTGACTCGAAGTGCATGCAACTGAGGACCGAACCACCCTGACTTGGGCAAGGCCCAGTTCCATCCATATGCTGACCCAAATCAGCTAATTAAGTTGACTTCTTAGCTTTGCAAATCAGCCCCCAAAGTCTCCTTAAATCCCATTCAAACCCCTCCACTTTTGCTGATTTTGTAGATATACCCCAAGCCAAATTAAGCAAAGTTTGAATTTGTCAAACTTTGATCCATCCATGGTCGGCCAAGGGAGTTGAGTGGCTGATATTTATTTACTAAATATAGCCCTCAACTCTCACCTATAAAAACCCCCTCACACCTATGATTTCAACACACCATTCACCAAACAATTCTCTTCTTTCTCTAGTTTTCTCTCTAAGCTTCCCCTTCCATTTTCCCTTTTCCTTTGCCGATTTCACCCTCTTGAGAAAGAGTGTTCTTCAGCCTTGGAAATTAGCCTCATTGTGTGTTCGCTAGAGACCTCGATCTGAGAAGAATCGAGCAAGAACGACGAAGAAAGTGACAACTGTTCTTGAGAAATTGTTGGATTTGATTCTTAATCCCTTTTCTCTCTTTAAAATTCTTGTTTGTATTGTGATGAATACTATTATTATGGCTATTGTTTATTTAATTTAGATGCCTTAATTTTATTAAGTGTTGGGCTGATTGTGTTGATTGCTTAATTTAATTCTTAATTATGTTTATGTTGTTATAAGCCCTGATTATTTTGTTTAATTAAATAATCTATCGTTATGTTATGTTTGCATTACCATTGTGATATAACTAATGAATTAATCATTAAGCGGATTGAAATTATGATTAATGGGCACACTATTTAATTTGTGCATGTTTAATCTTCTGAAGGAGCTGAATGTTAAATTTAGCAACGGTATTAAACAATACATTAGCCTTGCATAACTTGCAGGATTTTTGTGATCAAATTGTTTCAATATAGATATATGTTGTTACTTCACTTGATCCTTTACTTGCTTATGATTGCTAGTTAGTCGGTTGAATTGGCCTAGACATATGTACAAGAGATTATTTGACTTTCATAAAGTATGTCTTTGCATTAACACATTTACTTATTAAAATTAATTTGGTCTGTTGAATTGGCATAGATATATGTTCAAGAGATGAATGAAATTTAGTAAGTGATGTTGTTCATAAGTTAGCAGATTACCAGGTTGCTGTGAATTTATTCCGTAACAAGCATGAACGTGGTTATGATTTAATTAAGTTATTAAAGCAATTAACCTAACACATTTATGTCATATTGATTAAAGCTTAGAAATCGTGCATTGGAATCATTTTTTTATTTTTATTTTCTAACTTAGATTAATTTAGTTTAGTTCAATACTCTTCCAAATTATTATCTTTTCCTTAACCAAATTGTTAATTAAATATTTCATAAATACTTTTCCTAGCACAATCCCTGTGGGTACGATACTCAACATTTACATGCACATTTTCATCATTCCAATGCACTGTTATTATTGTGTTTCGATTAGACCGTGGAAACTTTTGTTTCGGGTTTTAATTTATTAAATTCCTGCCGTTTAATAGAAGTTGATATTTTTTCTAGCTTTAGTTATGTTTTTGGAATATTAATAGAAAATGGAAACTCCCACCAATTCATCCAATTCGGGATTTGCTGCGTTGATTCTAATTCAAGCTTCAAATCCAAACCTAACAATGTCGGTTGTTGTAAGCCACAACGAGAAGCTTGCGAAGTTCTGTGGGCAAAATTTCAAAACATGGCAACAGAAGATGTTGTTCTATTTGACCATGTTGAACTTGGCAAAAATTTTGAAGGATGACCCTCCTACTGTTAAAGAGGGTGAGGTAGATGCTATTACTGCCTTCACTACTATTGAAGCTTGGAAGCACTCAAATTTCTTATGTCAAAATTACATCCTAAATGGATTTTCAGATGCACTGTACAAAGTATACAGTGTCAAGAAGATGGCTAAGGAATTATGGATAGCATTGAACGATAAAAACAAATCCGAAGATGCTGGAGCTAAAAAGTTTTTAGTTGTCATATTCTTCAATTTTTTAATGGTTGATTCAAAACTAGTTGTGAATCAAGTGCAAGAACTTCAACTGATCATTCACAGAATTCTACTGAAGAGATGGTCATAAGTGAATCCCTTCAAGTGGCCACCATTATTGAAAAGCCACCCCTTACTTGGAATGACCTTAAGAACTACCTAAAGCACAAAAGAAAGGAAATGATAATGGAAGATCTGATTGTTAGACTTCGAATTGAAGAAAACAATAAAGGTGCTGAACAAAGGCTCACCAAAGCAGCAAATGTCTATGGTGCTAAGGCAAACATGGTAGAAGTTAAGAAAGACTTTAAGAAAGGAAAACAACCTCAGAATGGTTCTAAACTGGGACCAAAATGTGGTGTTTCTAGGAAGCAAAAATTTCTAAGAAAATAATTCAATTGTAACAAATTGGGGCACAAGTCATTTGACTGTAGGCTTCCAAAGAAAGTCAAGGCTGATGAGGCTAATGTTGTGGAAGAAATTTTTGAGGAAGTGTCTGATATAGACTTATGTGCTTGATATAGGCTTTATGTGGGAAGAGGATATGTAATGCAAACTTTGTAAAAGCAATGACAATGAATAAAATGTCGCTTCTTCCATTTATATGTTTGATTCATTTAATTTATGACATGGTAGGCTCGTACTTGTTAATTTTATGAAGATTAATTAACTTAGAGAAAATTTTGTTGTTTCACATCAATAAATGTGAAACATGTGTTGAGGAAAATTAACGAGTTCTTCATTTCAAACAATTGAAATAAGCATAGAATCACTTGATCTAATACATAGCAATGCTTGCAACTTAAGATTTGTTCAAACAAGAAGAGGGAATAAATACTTTATTACCTTCATTAATGAAAGCACAAAACATTACTATGTGTATTTGCTTAAGAGCAAAAATGAAGCTATAAAGAAAGTTATTCTCTATAAGCAAGAAGTTGAAAACCAACTTAATAAAATGGAAAGAAGTGATCGTGGTAATGAATATGTTGAATCATTTGACACCACCATATTTTCCTCAATTAAAATGGAGTAGCCGAACGGAAAAAACGGACTCTAACGGAAATGATGAACTCATTGCTAGGAAGCTCTAGGTTATCACAAAACATGTAGGGGAAAGCTGTTCTATCAGCTAATTACCTCTCAAATAAGGTTCCTCGTAAAGAAAGGGACAAGATACCATAAAAGTTATAGAAAGGTAGAAAACCATCCTACAACCACTTAGAAATGTGGGGGGTGTCCTACAACCACTTGAAAAATGTAAGGGTGTCTTGCTAACATAATGGTAAGTCGAGACATATGCGTCATCGACATTATACCGTTAGACAACTGATCTCAAATGGAGTTATCTTTATTGATTTTGTAAAATCAAAAGATACCATTGCAGATCCGCTAACTAAAGGTTTAAGCTGATCTCAAATGGAGTCATCTCTATTGATTTTGTAATTGAGATTGTGAAAACCTTGTTGTGTTGATGAAATGACGAATGTAGTAATGCACGTTGTGCTAGTTGAAGTATAGACTTAAAAGTACTATGTAAGGGCTTTGAAATCTATGTATTTTGTGTTGGCTTAATGCATATTGAAGTCATGAATGTGTTGAGTTGATAAACTTGTGTTTTGGCATGATTCTTGAGATTTTACATACTTGTTTCGGTAGAACTCATGCATGTATCGGTAGAAGCACAAAGGAGGAGAGAGGTTGTTCACTGACTTGGATTGTATAGGTAGTTGAATAGCGAGTATCAATAGTTATGTGTTTAGAAGTACCGGTTGATTGAATACTTGTATCGGTAGAAGATGCATGGTGAGACGTTTAGCTCTCTGAAGTTTTAAGTATCGGTAGAAGTAAGACTTGTTTCGGTAGAAGAGTCACTTGTATCGGTAGAATTGTCACTTGTATCGGTAGAAGTCTGCACTATTCCTGAACTATTTATTAACTTTACAACTACCGATACTTTTCTAACAAGTACCGGTAGAAGTTTTCAAAAATGTCAAAATTGACCTTTTTGCCCTTATTGAATTGTGTTATAATCAAATGATGATTTATGATGTGTGGAGTGAATTTCTTTAATAAATAAGACTGAATAACATGATGTTAAAGATGAATAGTGAATAATGGATAGTAAGACACTAGAACCCTAACCGGTGATGGTTTTCGGGTTTTGGGTGTTACACCCTCACATTTCCAATTGGTTGTAGGATGGTTTTCTACCTTTCCATAACTTATATGGTGTCTTATCCCTTTCCTTACGAGGAACCTTATTTCGATGTTGTTCGGCTCACCGAGACACACAATGGTCATTAAAAGCATAGCTTAACCTATCCCATTTTTAGTCACTGTTTACATCATAGGAATGAACTTGGGATAATAACCCTCACAGTAACCTTACATGTCTATGCAAGTAAGTTGTCCCTTTGAATCTAGATCTTGGGATCTCCAATCAACTAGATAGGGCTTTCCTTCACATAGAGGCTTTTATTTTCATGGGCATTAGTCTCATTCCTTTTGATGTTTTATAGACCTGATTTCGATTTAAGCCTTTAGCTAGCAGATCCATAATGTTATCTTTTGATTTTATAAAATCAATAGAGATAACTTTGTTTGAGATAAGTTGTCTAACGGTATTGTGTCGATGACGCATATGTCTCCACTTACCATTATCCATTACGTTAGCAAAACAACCCCACACTTTCATGTGGTTGTAGGATGGTTTTCTAGCTTTCCATAACTCATATGTTGTCTTGTCTCTTTCCTTACGAGGAACCTTATTTAAAAGGTAATTAGCCGATAGAACAGCTTCCCCACATGTTCTGTGTTAACCCAAAGCTTCATAGAAATGCATTCATTATTTCCTTTAGAGTCCAATTTTTTCGTTCAACTACTCCATTTGATTGAGTAGAATATGGTGGTGTCACTTCATGGATAATATCATGTTGAGTACAGTATTCACCAAATGGTTAAACATATTCACCACCACGATCACTTCTCACCATCTTAATCTTTTTATTAAGTTGGTTTTCAACTTCCTGCTTATAAAGAATAAATTTCTCTATAGCTTCTTTTTTGCTCTTAAGCAAATATATGTAGCAATACTTTGTGCTATCATCAATGATGGTAATAAAATATTTATTCTCTCCTCTCGTTTGAACAAACTTTAAGTCACAAACATCACTATGTATTAGATCAAGTGGTTCTGTGTTTCTTTCAATAGTTTGAAATGAAGACCATGTTAATTTTGCCTCAACACATGTTTCACATTAATGTGAAACGAATGAATGTGCTCTATGTTAATTAATCTTCACAAAGTATCGTAATTAACTTGTTCGAGCCTACCATGCCATAAATCAAATGAATCAAACTAACTTTTGGGTTCAAACATCATCCTAAAGCCGTGTACACTTATGAGTGTCCCAGAAACAAGGTTCTTTCGTATGTCAGCCACGTATAACACGTTTTGAAGTTTGAGTTCTTTGCCAAAAGTCATCTTCAATACCACAATACCCTTTCCCTTGATCATGGAAGTTGCATCATTACCCATATAGAGCTTCTCCCCTTTTTTACAAGGCTCCCTCAGAAAAAGAGTCTTTGTCGCAACAGATATGATGTGTGGCACCAGTATCAAGCCACCATTCTCTTGGATTTGAGTCAACCATGTTGACTTCAGAAATCACAGCACATAAGTCCATATCTTCCACAACATTGGTGGGAGTTTCCATTTTCTATTAAGATTTTAGAAATGAAACCAGAATTAGAAAAATATCAACTTTTGTTAGACGACAGGAATTTAATTAAATAAAATCTGAAACAAAAGTTCACACGATCTAATCGAAAAATACAATAATAATAATAATGCACCAAGTAGGTAACCCTAAAAGAGAGGTGGTGCTCTTGCCACACTTAAATACCAAGTCTCTCAAAGAACCAATCCTAGACATGCACTCTTATATTGTCTTTTTAATTAATCTTTGATATATTTCTTTTTCTTTGATGTCACAATTTGAAGCTATAATTTAAGATTTCACAATTTAAAGTCACAATTAAGGCCACAATAAACAGAAATTTAATTTCCAGTTTATACTATCCCTTGATTTTATAAAACGGCAAAATTAAAATTCTAAAACAAAATCCAAATTAACTCTGTTGAACGGTAGGATTAAATCTTGAAACAGAATTTAATTCATTCTTGTTTGGAAACAAAATTAAAATCAAATCAAATCTGTTAAACGACGGGAATAAATCCTGAAACAGAATTATTCAATTAATTCTTGTTTGGAAACAAAATCAAAATCAAATCAAATCTGTTGAACGGTGAAAATATATCCCAAAATAGAATTATTCAATTAACTATTGTTTGGAAACAAAATCAAAATTAAAATCAAATTAAATCGGTTGAACGGAGGGAATAAATCTCGAAACAAAATTATTTAATTTTAATTCTTGTTTAGAAACAAAATCAAAATCAAATCAAAACTCTTGAACGACGGGAATAAATCCCGAAACATAATTATTTAATTTTAATTCTTGTTTGGAAACAAAATCAAAATTGTTGAACGACAAGAATAAATCCCAAAACGTAATTATTTAATTTTAATTCTTCTTTGGAAACAAAATCAAAATCAATTCTATTGAACAACAAGAATAAATCTCAAAATAGAATTATTCAATTAATTATTATTTTGAAACAAAATTCAAATATAGAGTAAAATCTATTGAACGGTGGGAACAAATCCCAAAACAAAATTATTTAATTAATTATTATTTGAAAACAAAATTCAAATATAGAACAAAATCTGTTGAACGGTGAGAATAAATCTCGAAATAGATTTATTCAATTAATTATTAATTGGAAACAAAATCAAAATAGAATAAAATCTGTTAAACAGCAGAAATAAATCTCGAAACAGAATTATTCACTTAATTCTTGTTTAGAAACCAAATAAAAATAGAATAAAATATGTTGAACGACTGAAATAAATCCCGAAACAGATTTATTCAATTTTAATTTTTATTCTCAAATAGAATACATTTTTCGCCTTGGTGTCTTGTTCGTCTTCGGTCAGAGAATTGTAAAATAAAAAAAAAATTTAAGATTGTTGGACAAAAGACATCAGCAAACACATGTAAATATAAATATTTATATTAAATACTAGACCTGAACAAATAATATCAATAAATTTTTATATTTATGTAAAAACACCAGATCTAAACAAAACAAATTAAATAAATATTTATATTATTATAAACATCAGATCTGGAAAGACAAATAAATAAATAAGATCTAAAAAACCAGAAATCGAATAAGGGAATCGAGTTTTACTATATGTTGAGGTCTGTTTTCACAGTTTCCTTAAGACAAATTCGGTCGCTCCTATGGTACTTGGAGAAACGTTGGTCGTCTGTCTCCGAGAATACAACAGCAATATGATCTCGGTAATAGTACCTCTGCAATGATCAACGAACAAACCTTACCTTCTTCTATCACCAAAACGTTTGAAAATTAGGAGAGAAAAAGAAAAGAATTTTTGAGAGTGAAATAAACCTATTGTGTATCTCTAAAGAGTTCTACAGTATTCTTTAGGCTTTTATAGGCATTCAATGTGAAGGAATTATGAAAATTTTCGTTAATAAGGATACAAATTCGATTTAAAGGAGTCTTTAAATCAATTTGAATAGAATCAAATCAAATCAAAAATCAATTTGATTGAAATAAAATCAAATTGAGATATTTATCTTTTTAAAACAGATTCTGTATAATATCTACTGAGGAAAAAAATAAATTACGTATTGGGCTAAAATATTCGCAGGCTCGACCAGTTCATACATTTCGCGTCGCCCACGTCGTGCGAATGCACCCTAACCTCGATGGGTTTGGATCTACACCCCGTGTGCGCGATCAAGGCTTCAAGCTTAATCATTAAATAACCTTTTAGTGGGTTTTCTTATATATACATATCCTACACTTAGTATCAAACCAATGTGGGATCTAAGCTTTTCTTTTCCTCAACATTATTCACAAGTGGCTTATTTTGAGTATCAATTTCTCATTCATCACTCATCCATTTTGAGCATATGATATATCGTTGTAAAGGTCTCATGGAGTAGAATATAAAAATATAATTTTATGATTCAACCCTCCACCTTTACCTATCGAGAATATGCCTCAAAGTTATCAAAAATACATTTTTTGGAACACAACATTCATTTTTTGTTATCATTTGTTGATCTTTTGAGTAAGTATAAATAATTAATAATGGATAGAGATCAACTTCCACCGACGTAAAATTTAAGTGAGTTTACACCTTTCTGTAATTTTTTATATATTCATTTATGTAGATCATACATATCAAGTTTGACATAAATTAAAATTTTTTAACTATTCGTTTTATGTAAAAAAACATTTTTCCTGTTAAATATATATTAATATATACAATATTTTAAATCGATATAATAGATATCAAATCTATTAAAACATTTATGTGCATGATAAGAATAAATATATTAATAAATTCAACGATTAGATTATTAAAATATTAGTTGTATAAAAAATAACGAAAGATCGTAAAACCACTTAAATTTTACACCATATAAATGAATCTCTCCCTATTAATAATATATACTATGTAATTTAGTTAAATTTAATATAAATAATTTATAACGGATAATATGTAATTTAGTTAATTATAGGTAAAAATATATAGAAATTTATAGTTAGCCAATAAAATTTTTACATTCTTTAGACTGAATTAATAAAATTTATAACATAATTATATTTTAAAATTAAAATATTATTATATAGAAAAGTTTTTAAACTTGAATCTTTTAAGGGCATGCTTTGAAAATTATAGAGTAATTTGATTTTAGTGTGATTGTTGTACTTATTTAAATAATGACAATAATGAAACTCGTGTGCTGGTCTCATGGTTAAGGTGTTCACTACTTTAAGTGTAACTTTGGTTTGAGTCGCGCTAGTCGCCTTATTGTTAAGGTTTTTTGTAATTCACCAAAAAAAATAATGATAATAGTTATCCAAACATGTCATTTATGTATAATTACAAATAATTATACCTAAATTTAAATATTAGATAGTTTTCTCCAGGGGCGAAGTCAGATTTGTTTTTTAGAGGGGCGAAATTAAATTATATATATTTATTTTAGTAAAAATATAAATTCACCATTTTAATATCTAATATTTTTTAAAGGATTAAATAAAATATTTATCATTTTTAAGGGGATCAAAATGTAATTTTACTTTTATTAATTTAATTTTTTATAAATTTTGAAGGAGGAATGAAATTTTTTCCCTCTTGGCTACGACCGTGGTTTTCTCAATGCGTGCTTAATAAAGATAAAAGTTGAAGACAAAAATCATAATATTTAGGGAAACTATTAAAATAGTCACTTTTGTTTACCTCAGCTTATATTCTAATCACTTATGTTTAAAATACTACGTTTTAGTCACTTATGTTAACATTTGTAACATTTTAGTCACTAAGCCGTTAATTATCGTTAACAGTGTAACGGTAAGCTGACGTGGCATGTTAAATCATCATTTCAAACAAAAAATTTAGGTTAAATTATATAATTGTTCCCCATATTTTTTCGTTTTAAGCAATATATTTTTTTTCTTTTTTTTTATAAACAATTTTAGGTTAAATTATAAAATTTTATAAAATATGGAGACCAATTGTATAATTTAACCTAAATCTTTTGTTTGAAATGGTGATTTAGCATGCCATGTCAGCTTATCGTTACACTATTAACGATAATTAACGGCTTAGTGACTAAAATGTTACAACATGTTAACGTTGTTGACTAAAACGTAACATTTCAAACATAAATGACTAAAATATATCTTGAGGTAAACAAAAGTGACTATTTTGGTAGTTTAACCTAATATTTACAAAGTATTTCCATCTTTGTATTGTCAAATTAAATGACTTTATTAGGATACCTAATTTGGCCAATAGCCTCGACTATATATGATTTTCAGAGATCTCCTATAGTGCTAAATGAGAGCAGCTGGTTTCACTTCAAAATCGTGTATGCTATTTTGCAGATCCTCATAAGCAAACATGAATCCTTTGCCGATCAACTGGTTGCTCTTCCTGACGCTAGTTTTCGCTGTGAGCGAAGCTGGTCTTTTGCTACGTAAAACAGATGTATTAGTCTATAACGATTTGGACGGCGAGACAGATCTGACCCTCCATTGCAAATCGAAGAACGACGATCTTGGCATCCAACAGCTTGCTGACGGCAACTACTTCCAGTTCAGTTTTCACCCAAGCCTCTTGGGGGACACCTTATTTTACTGCAGCATGCAATGGAATGGAACAATACATTGGTTCGACATTTACGTAGAACGTAGGGATGTCGATCGTTGTAATCGTTGCTTGTGGAATGTAAGGCCCGATGGTCCCTGTCTGTCCAATTATAAAATTTGTTACCATTGGAATTCCGTTGCTTAATTACTGTGAGTATTTACAATTTCGACTTATCTCTAGAAATAAATTAACCACAACATCTCGTTTTGGTGTTGTATTGATGTACTGAAATTATTTCTTCTTGTTTTTCATTCTATCATTTTTAGTTTTATTTTTATTTATTTAAAAAATAGTTGAAATTAAACAATGGATTATGAGTGCAAATGGAGGTATACTGATCACATAAACCAATTAAAATCTGTACGAATTTCTTTATTGGTTTTTTGACTTAGAATCAGTGGCGAAGTTAGAAAATTTTTTTAGAAGATTGAAATTAAATTATATATTTTTACAATAGTAAAAATTCAATTTCATCATTTTAATAGTCTATATCTTTATAATTTTTAATGGATTAAATTAAATTTTTATTATTTTTAGGAGGCAAAGTATAATTTTATCATTATTAATTTAAAATTATATATTATAAAAGGCCTAAATGAAAACTTTTTCATTTTAGGAGCCGGACCCTACCTGCCGCCCTCGGCTCCACCACTGCTTTGTTTATTTCAAGAATATTTGGCTGATTAAAGCTAATTATCAATTATGAATTCGTACATTGAAATTCATTGATACCAACTTAATTATAAAAGTATCTAAAAGTAAAAATAAAAAATATAAATATAAATATGGGTTGGAGTAACTTATAAAATAAAAAATATAGAGTGTAATAGAATCATTTTTGGACTAAATTAAAAAGATTCAAAAAGTAAACGAATTAAATTAAAAAAATATTTTTCATCAAGAAAAGGGAAAGGATGTAATTTTTACCACCCATGGATTCATATGAAAAGTTAAATGTGAATTATGAGATTTGAGTTAATAAATAACTATTTATTGTAAAGAAATTAATCTAAAAGCTAAAATGGACAAAATAGTAATTTCATCATGGATCATGTCGTACAAGTTGAATCTGTATAAAATTATTCTTTTTTTATTTGATATTGATTAAAAAAAGGATCGTTTAACCTTTAAAAACTGTGCATAGCTATAAAACTTATTGTATTATTAGCTTTCTACACTAGTGAATTTCTATTCTTCTGTCCGTAATTTTTCTCGATAAAGATTTTTTATGTAAAATCTACGTGTTCTTATTTTTTTTTTGTTTTACGGTCATTCCTACTATCATTAACAATATTTGATATACAAAATTATTTGGATCATTGAATGTGTTATGTGATTAATATTAAATGTGTGCTACTAGTTTTGATAAACTTTGACTACAAAATCAATTATCAAATGTTAATGTGGTATGAAAATTGATTGTCATGGAATAATTAACAAACATGTTTTGATATATTTGAATAAACATAAAAATTAGTATCTAAATGAACGTCTGTAAGCTTTCTTGAAAAACAATAATAAATAGTAATCAATACATTTAGACTTTGCTGGGGTAGGATGGAAAGAATATTAAAAAGATGTAAATAATATAAACGGATAGAAAAATAGAAAAATGAAAAGTATAATTTTTCTTTCCATATGTGTGCTCCGTAGGAAATATGAAAAATAATTGAAAGTTGTATTGTCTTTCCTTACAATACTTTTTTTAATATACTAGTGTGATTGCATGGTAGTATATGTTCATACTTTTTTAATCTTTTTGATAACGCACACACACCTTGCACACACAGATGCTCAAACCCAAGTCTCCTAAAATGAACACAGGTGCACCTTACAATACTTGGTAAAGTTGAAAAATGAAAGGAAAATAGACATTTGAAAAATGCATAACTTTGAACTAATATACCCTTTTCTTCCATTTTCTCTCCTATGAAGATTTCTATTGATACTTAAAGGGGACTTTTACCGATACAAGTAAATCAATAAGCAATTTTTGGATTGCCCTACACCTTATACTAATATAACTATCAGTACAAGTTTGAACCCTTGAAATGGTCAGACTTTTATTGATACAAGTGGATTTCTACCGACACATCGAGCTCCAACCGTCATAATTTTGAAGACTTCTCTGGTACAAGTCCACTTGTACTGATACAAGTGTATCAGCAACAGCAAATATGCTCTATTTTAATACTTCCAACGACTAAAATTCATCCCTAATGACTACAAACATTTATAAACTTAATCCTTGGTATAAATACAAGTTTAAGACATAATAAAAACCAAGAGAGATGTATCCAACCATCAAACACAAGAGAATCAACTTAAAATTTCATTTTTTTCATTTCTCTTGTACATATTGTTGAAAGCTTATTGTAATATCTTTTCTTACTGTGAAATCTTTGTATTTGGAGCTCCAATTTGCAAACACACACCTATTAGAGATTCATTGTTAGTTTGCTCATCTTCCATTGTTGTAAAGAGCATACTTTAAGGTTTTTGAGATGTAAAACATTAAGTAGATTGTAAAAGGGTTTTAGTTGAACCACAAAAATTAGGAGGTATTCTAGAAGTATAAAAGCTAGAGGCAATGGTTCTATCTTAACCTTGCAAAAAAGATAGAGATTGTAAATGTTAAACCTTCTCCTTGAAAGGTATAAATTCTAATAGTAATTTGGAAAATCTTAGGAGTGAAAATCTAAGTGAGTGGAAGTAAGAAATTAGTGCTGAACAATTATAAATTTTAAAATACCAAATCACCCCTATTTGGTATTTTTGAACCTAACAATTAATCTAATATTGTGTATAAAAAAAAATGTTTGAAGCTAACATTTACGGTATGTGTGAATGTCCTCAAAGTCATGTGCCAATTAGAAAGGCATTTAAAGGCACTTTCATTGCTTCTGGGGCTATTGTTCATGGATATTGTTCTATTTCTTTGCTTTTTTCCCCTAAGTGACAAAATCCTGTTGCCAAAACAATTTATACTAATAAAACCCAAGCTTCAATTATAATGTGGGAAGCTCTAAATGTCGAAAGAAACAAAATGTACAGAAATTTAAATATCAATTTGAAACGAAACCACGAATCAAATTTCAATTCCAATTGATAAGTTTGAATACAAAATGTAAAAAAAAAAGTGATAAATTCGACTAAAAATACCTTTAGATAGGAGAAAACGAGAAAGCATGGAAGAAATCCTGGAAGCCGCTGCCCAAAATCAAAGAGAATACAAAAAATGGAGAGTGGAACCAAACGAAATTAAATTCAAAATCGAACTCATACCTGCAAATTTGATGAGGAACTCAACTCCTAGTGATGAGCAACACCCAATTAACCTACAAATTTGATGAAAGAGATGATACTTACTACCAAAAGGAAGAGTGAAAGAAAAACGAGATTAAAAATTGACAAATACTTACAATAGAAAACTTTTAGAGAAATCGACAATAAAAAATGGGAGCTTTTTTTTAATTTTTAGAGAAGGAATTTAGGGTTAGAAAAGTTTTTTTTAAAAGAGCTAAATGGTACTAGAGAGAGAGTTTTCTAAGAAAAAAAAACCACCACATGAATATTCAATGAAACATGTCAGATGGATTGAAGTCCATTTCACATAGGAGAGTCGATAGGATATTAATTCAAACGGACAGTCTTGAAACAACTATAACCATTCAGGATAATTCGACTCGTATCTTTATTTTTACTTTAATCGGAAGAATACGATAAATTCTGTCGATGATTAAACAGTGAAAAACTCAATATATTTTCCAAGAAAAAAATCTTGTCAAGATAGTTCAAGATAGAAGACTCGATTTAAGATTGTTTGAGGATTCTCCTTTGAGTACTTAGGCTAATTACGTTTGTATACATTTTATTTTCACTAAAAAAAATTGAAAGATCCAATTGAATGTACATTTTCAAATATCTACGTTTCATAATAGAAAAAGGGAAAGGAGGTGTTTCAAATTTTAAAATGCATAAATGAGAAATTTGAGTGTTATAATTTTTTTACTGGGTACTAATTTGTGAAAGGCATATCCTAACACGAGAAATAAAAGTATTTGTGGCTATAAAAGAAATTATTGCTTATTTTTAAAAACGGGATAATGTCAATTTCACCCTTGTACTTTGACACTTGTTTTAATGTAGTACCTAAAGTTTCAAAATGTCCAATGTAGTATCTGAAGTTTAATTCCGTTATATAATTTGGTACATGTCGGTAACGGTGTTAATTTTTGTCTAATTTTGACATGTGAACCAATTATGTGTCAATACATGGTAATGGCAGGTTGAAGGGGTTGCTGGAAGGGCAGATTAGGGAAGGGCTATTTTGCAATTTGCCCTTCCCTCCAATAGAAAGCTTTCCTAGTCCACCATGATCACTGGTTCCAATAGCAACTGCAGCAAGCCTCACTTCGGTTGCTTTCTTCCCTTCCAAGCATCTTGTAAGATACCCACCATTTTCATTAGATGAGATTGTCTCGAAGGCATAAGAAACCGAATCAATATTCTCCTTGACCACCTTTGATGACCCATATTCACCCTTCTGAATGCTGCTCAGAAGCCTAAGCCACCACTTTGGGACGCAAGAACATAAGCTCCTTTCTCTGCCACTAGGAAGTCACTTGAAGATCTCAAAAATACATCCATCGGGAAGGTCATTGATTGATGGTTGCTTGTTCTGCTCAAAATTAGTTTCCCGAAAGAGAAAAAAGGCACTAATACGAGCTCTTTTATGAGGAGGCCAATACACATCCGCTTGGGAACTGATTGAACACAATCTACTCAACTCAATGGAGTTTTTTCTAATAAAAAAATCATCATCACCTGAAATTCCAGTAAACCTATAATAAGTGGTTTCCATATAAAGCATAAATTTCAAACTATTTAATCAATCACAGAATTATAAATAGATTTAATAAATTCAAGAAGAAAACAAATAAAAAAGAATAGCTTACCACTGTAATTAACAAGAGCAGGCATGGTTGAATCTCAAAGAAGGCACCTTTGTGAGAAGCCTCTAATCCCAAACCCGAGCACTCAATAAGGGAAGATGCTAATAAATAGACCGAGTATAACCCTTGAAAGCTTGAATGCATCAGAACTTGTTTAAAACAATGAACTCAGAAACCCCAATAAATAGGGGAAAAAGATGGAAAGAAAGAGAAGAAAAACAAGAACTCGGCTTTTTGAAAAAGTGTGGGAGAGGTAAATTGCAAAACAGCCTTTTCCTAATTTGCTCATGCAACTACCCTTTCAACCTGTCACTGTCACGTGTCTACACATAATTGATTCACGTATCAAAATCAATCAGAAATTAACATTGTTACCGACAAGTACCAGATTGTATAACAGAATTAAACTTCATGTACCACATTGGACATTTTAAAACTTCAGGTACCACATTAAAACAAGTGTCAAAGTACAGGGGTGAAAAATTGCATTATCCCTTAAAAAATAGAATGCGTTTTTTAGAATTCACACTATACCAACTGTACTAGAAAAACGTTGCTGATATACAAATTGGATCTGTCATTATAGATATCCTTATACTGATAATAATAGAATGAGTTCGTATAGGTTTAACATATATTGACAAATAAATAATCCATCGGTTTATACCTACTTATACTGATAGAATTTGACCAATGGTAAAATTACTTGTTGATATATGATAATTTATTGGTTTAAGGGTGTAAAAAATCCTCAATTTTTTGTTTCAAAAAAAGCAATTAAGTTCCTCTCCTTTTATTTGCACTCAACCGAGCAATTAAACTTTCAAAAAGACCTTTAAACTTTAAAAAAAAAAGTAATTAAGCCCCTACTTTTTTTACTAAATTGAGTACTTGAACTTTCAAAATATATCAAAAAGACCCTCAAAATTTTTCAAAAGAATAATTAAGCCCCTGCTCTTATTAAAAATTAGAAAAAAAAATTATAAAAAATAATAAATTTTAGAAAAATTATTAAATTATAATAAAATTTTAAAAATTTATTAAAAAATATTTTTTTATAAAAATCATAAAAAATAAAAAATTATAAAATTTTATAGAAATCATACAAAAATTATAAAATGCATCAAAAAGTCCCTTTAACAAGTAACTTTAACTGTTGATCGTTAAAGTTAACGACCCTAGTTTTTTTTTCAATTAAAATCATCATGTGTCGCAACACAATGTGACATGTGATGAAAAATGATTAAAAAAATTAAAAATCAATAAAAATTATAGAAAAATTATAAAATGCTTCTTTTGGTACAGTAAATTTTATAATTTCTTTTACGAAATTTATATTTCTTTACATTTTGTATAATTTTCTTACGACTTTATAAAATTTTTATATATTTTATATTTTTTACGATTTTTATATTTTTTCTAATTTTTAATATTTTAATTTTTTATTAAAATTTTATAATATTTATAGCTTTTATTGATTCAATTTTTTATAATTTTTAATAAAAGCATGGGCTTAATTACTTTTTATTTTTTTGAAAAAGTTTGAGGGTTTTTTTAATGCATTTTAAAAGTTCAAATACCCAATTGAGTGCAAAAAAAAGTAGGGGCTTAATTGCTATTTTTTGAAAAGGTTTGAGGGTCTTTTTGATGCATTTTGAAAGTTTAAGTACCTAAATCGGTGAAAAAAACCATGGACTTAATTGCTTTTTTTTAAAAAAGTTTGAGAGCTTTTTGCACTATTAAGCCTAATTTATTTGTACCGATTAACGCAAAGTTTGTTGTCTTGAGCAATTTACTATTTTGCTCCTATTAACACGTCAACAACAGCTCTCAATATCTAGTAGAAACAGTTGTTTTATTTAGGAGTTAGTTTTTAATTTAAATAAGTTTGATTTAATTTGAATAAAATTGTTTAGATAATTCTCCTTGTTATTCACCTCTTGTATTTAAGCCATGATTCCTTCTTAATAATACATTCAAGCCTTTTCATCACTTTCCATCAGTGATTGATTATGGTGTCAGAGCTATTCTAATCTCTTACGAGAAATTGATCCTTTTTTTTCACTTTTTTCTTTTCCTCCTACATCGTTCTTTTATTTCCTTTAAATGGAAAATTCAACCCCAACCATGGTTAGCCCATCTGATTTCACTATGTCTGTGGAAAACACTAATCATCTAGTTCAGTTTAACCCATGATCCCAATTGCCTTTGAAACTTATTGGTCCAATGAACTTTGTAACCTAGAAAGCTCAAGTTGAATCCCTCATGTTTGGCCATGATCTTTACCCCTATCTAGACGGCACCATGATTGTTCCCCCGAGGTCCATCACCGTTGACAATATCCAAACCTCAAATCCAAGGTATAAAATCTGGTTTCAACCAGATTAATTGATTCGTAATGCCTTAATGGAATCGATTGATTTGACTATCACCTTTGTAATTTCCAAAACAACCACCTCAAAGGAAGCTTGGGATACGTTGCACACTCTGTATGAGAATAAGCCCCACACAAGAGTCTTCAGTCTAAAAAATTCTTTAGCCTTAATCACCAAAGAATCTCGAAGCATTGCAGATTATCTATGAGACATCAAGAATGTCGTAGATAAACTTGCCACTGCAAGTGCTCCTATGTCGGATACTAAACTTGCCATTAAAATACTCAGTGGCATAGGACCTGAGTATGATACTATATCAGCTATCATTCAGGCTCGTGACTCCCAAATATCATACGATGAACTTTATGACAAACTCGTCAACAAAGAACTTCTTCTTACACACAGAGAACAAACTAAATCTTCCCATCCTATCACTGTTGCAGTTGCTCATAATACCTCGTCAAGCAACAACGCTCCCTAAAGCAATAGAAAAGGATAATCGTCTAATTCTCAATAGAGATCCCAAAATCCTATACCACAATACATGCAACAATGCCAACCTGTTAATACACAACGCAATCATGTAGTTTGTCAACTTTGTGGTCGTCATGGCCACACGGCCAATGTTTGTCGCACATGCTCTGACAACCACCTAGAAACTCAAGTTAATTATACATCTATGCCTTGGATAGTTGACTCAGGAGCATCTCATCATGTTACAATTGATGCTGATAATATTCAACATCCACACGACTACACAAGAATAGATAAATCACAGTGGGTAACGGTAACAAAATTCTCATTTCTTCTACTGGTTCAGTTCATTTAAAGGCATCAAATAAAAAAATTCAACTTTTTCATACTTTGTGTGCTCCTGACATTAAACTTAATCTTATTCCTGTTTCAAAATTCTGTCACAACAATCTAACCTCAATTGAGTTTTTTCCTTCTGTGTTTCATGTTAAGGATCTATGCACGGGGGCGTTGTTGGCATGCAACAAGAATAAGCAAGGATTATATGAGTAGCCCTCCGAGAGTCATTTATGCAAATCGAGCCACCACTCTTATTACATTAATAAGGAGGAATCTCAACTTCTATGGCATCGAAAATTAAGACACCCAAATAAAAAAGTAATTCAAAATTTTTTTTCAAACATTGTCAATTCCTTTTTCAACATTAACAACTTCTGATCATTGTAATTCATGTGCTTCAAATAAAAGTCATCGGCAACCCTTTTCTCAAAACACTTTGGTAAGCAAAAAACCATTCCAACTTATTTATAGTGATTTAGAGGTTCCTTCAATAGTTTTATCAATTGATAAAAAAAATTATATTATGTAATTTTTGTTGATTAATTTACCATATACACATGGCTTTATACGCTTCAACGGAAAAATAAGATTCATTCAATTCTTTCAAAATTTAAACGTCTTATTGAAAACTATTTTCAAACAAAAATAATTTCATTTTACACTGATGGTGGTGGTAAGTTTGAAGGCCTAAAATCCTTTCTTTAAATTAATGGCATTGAACATCTTGTTTCAACACCATACACACCTCAACAAGTTGCCTTGGTTGAACGTAAACATCTTCACATAATTGAAACAGCCAAAACAATTTTACATCAAGCTTCCTTGCCTTCTCCTTTTTGGTCATTTCCTTGTCACCAAGCCACTTGATAAACAGGCTTCGAACTAAAACTTTAGATGATCATTCTCCGTATCAAAAAAATTTCGGTGAAACACCGAATTACAAAAATATTTATACCTTTGGATGCCTTTGTTATCCCTGGTTGAGACCATATGCCAAACATAAATTAGTACCTCGATCTACACCATGTGTTTACATAGGCTACTCTCATACTCATCATAGTAATCAGTGCTTTGATCTTATATCTCAAAGGATTTTTATATCAAGAGATGTTATTTTCTATGAAAATAGGTTTCCTTTTTCTAATATATTTTCTCATTTACAACATAAAATTTTTTCACATTTAATTAGGATCATATTACACATGTGCCCAATAGTCTGAATAATTGTACCATGCCACCGAGTTTTGATGAGATTCCTTCGATAATTAAGGTTGCTCCTCAATTGCAATCACCTCTCGTTATAGGTCCATCTCCTAATCCAACACAAGCGGTTACATCAACTTCAACCCCCGCCACAGCTCTTCAATCCACCTTATCCCCTAATTAGGTACCTCTCTCCTCTACTATTACTTCTACTTCATCACCTTTGCTGCCCTATAAACGTCGAATTCGCCAACACCAACAAACTCAACCTATTACTAATCCTTCACCCCCATCCTTATCACCCCCTCCTACCTCACTTCCCACTTCACTTCCAATCGATATTATCCATCAGCCAACCCAAGTTGATCTGCTAGTTACTCGCTTACAAAATAATATCACTAAACCAAAACCTATATTCGACTATCTAGCCCATGCTACGCCCATGTCACTTCCTACCACATACAAATAAGCCTAAAAAAATGCACAATGGTGTGAAGCTATGAAACTTGAGTTTGATGCTTTAATGAACAATAATACTTGAGAATTAGTTTCGCCATCTACTTCATAGAATATTGTAGACTGCAAATGGCTTTACAGGATAAAAACCAAGTTTGATGGTAGCATTGATCGATACAAAGTTCGTCTTGGAGCCAAAAGGTTCACACAACGCCTTGGTATTGACTATCATTCAACCTTTAGTCCTGTAATCAAGCCCGTGACTGTACGACTCATTCTTTCTCTTGTTGTTCAACATAATTGGTCTTTGCATCAATTGGATGTCAACAATGCCTTTCTTCAAGGCAACCTTGCTGAAATAGTATACATGAGACAACCCCCTAGGTATAAGTATCCTGACTTTCCTTCATATGTATGTAAATTAAACAAGGCCATTTACGATCTTAAACAAGCACCACGTGCTTGGTACTCTGAACTGAAGAACTATCTTGTTCACATTGGTTTTTGGACATCCAACTCTGATTCATCATTATTTATTTATAATTGTGATGGTCAAATGATTTACATTCAAGTATATGTGGATGACATCATTGTCACTGGATCATGCTCCTCTTCGATTCAAGATATTGCCAAGTCTCTGAGTTGTCGATTCTCATTAAAAGATCTTGGTCGAATCACTTATTTTTTATGTGTTGAAGTCATTCCCACGTTTGATGGACTTATACTTTCTCAAGAAAAATATATCTATGATCTCCTTGTTGAGTTTCACATGGAAAATTGTAAACCAGTTCAGATGCCAATGAGTTCTAATGCAACTCTCACTATTGGAGATGGTAGTTCTTCTACTGATGCCACTTTATATCGCTAAGTTTTGGGCAAACTATAGTACCTATCACTTACCCGACCAGATCTTAGTTTTGTTGTCAATAAAATTTCTCAGTTTATTCATGCTTTAATGGTTACTCATGGTTTGAAGATCACTTCCTCTACTACTTCAACTCTTACTATGTACTCCGATGTTGATTGGGCTGGCGATGTCAATAATCAAACCTCTACGTCTAGTTATATACTCTATTTTGGTCAAAATCCTATTAGTTGGTCTTCTAAAAAGCAACGTACGATAGCACGATCATCTATGGAGGCTGAATATAGAGCAGTTGCATCTGCTCTCGCTGAAGTTAATTGGGTTCAAAAGCTACTCACTGAACTTTGTGTTGATCTTCTAGACACCCATAATTTATTGTGACAATGTGGGTGCTTCTTATCTTTGCCAAAATCTTGTTCTTCACAGCAGAATGAAGCATATCGAAGTTGATTTTCCCTATGTTCGTGAACAAGTCCAAAGCAAACAAGTGTTTGTTCAACATTTGCATGCAGCAGATCAGCTCGTTGATACTTTTACGAAGCCTCTACCTCGGTCAGCATTTCATCATCATCTTGCCAAGTTGAAAGTTTTTCCACTACAATCAGCTTGAGGGGCCATATTAACACATCAACAATAGCTCCTAATATCTTGCAGCAATAGTTGCTTTATTTAAGTGTTTGTTTTTAATTCAAATAAGTTTGATTTAATTTGAATAAATTTGTTTAGATAATTCTCCATCTATACAAGAGAATTTGTTATTCTCCTCTTGTATTTAAACCATGCTTCTTTCTCAATAATACATTCAAGCCTTTTCATCACTTTCCATCAGTGATCGTTTAGCTCCAAACTATATATATATCAACAACAAAAATAAACAAGATATCTATATATTTACTTAAAAAGTTAAATAAAATGTACTAAACACAAAGGAAAAGAAAGCGTCATATTTATAAATCTAGAGTTCACCAATTAACTTCTGCATAAATCACCACAAATCAACTATCACACACATAATCTATCTAGCAATGGTGTCAACAACTTGATTATGCCATGATGTACGAGCACCGAGCAAAAAAATTGCACAAAAGATATAAAAATTAGAATGCAACTTTAACTGCAAGTGTCACAGGTCAATTCTAATACAAAAATCTATACGATGAAATACTAAGTATTTTGAGGATCGTACCCAAAGAAGGTTGGATGAAAAAATTGACTAATAATGATTAAGTATACAACAAGGAAGTCTAGCCAGTTAATTTCTAAATAATAAAGTACTACATATCATAAAGGAGTAAATTATACTAAGCTATCAACTAGAAGGACTAAATTGTAATAAATCCAACTTCAAAAAATTAACAATTGAGCAAACAATATGGTTCACTAATATCTGTGTTAACGATTAATTCTCAATCTAGGGAGCTTATCTCTCAACCTCATTAGATTAAACCAAGCTAATCAAATTAGTGCTCAATAGGATCTCCTCTTGATCTCACCTATCTATATAGTCCCATAAAGTTGTCACTTTTAGGTTTCAAATTTCATTCGATTTAGTCTAAATTTTGCAATCTAGTCCCTAAACCTTAAATTAATCAATTAACATTTCAATTAATCAACCACAAGTAAAATTAGGTCATACCCATAATCAGTCCAAGAAATCCAACCATTTTTATATTAAATCACACAAGAAAAATAGCCAAAATAAAATCAAGTTTAGAAATGCTCAATAAAACCATCAAAATCCTTAAATCGATGATAGATTTGAAGTGTCGCATCCATGAATATTGCAGCCTAACTGATAAAATGGAAAATTATAATAAGAAAATGCTAAAAATCTATTGAAATATTAGAGAGATTGAAAAATGTACAAGTCCTTGTACTTTTTGCTATGAATATAAAAGTGCAAAATAATGTCAAAGAGAATAATTCTAAAATATAACCTAAAAGAGTAGCACTAAGAACCTAGCAAAAAGTCCCCCTCAAAAGGTTTCATAAAGTATCTTATATAGTTTGACATTAATTGACCTATAATTTGCAATTTTACCCTCACTTAAACTTTTACCTAAGGCTTGATGGATTAAAAATTGTCTTCTAGAATTTTAGACTCGTCAAGC
The DNA here is from genome assembly GCA_005610355.1 of Gossypioides kirkii. Classification (NCBI taxonomy): domain Eukaryota; kingdom Viridiplantae; phylum Streptophyta; class Magnoliopsida; order Malvales; family Malvaceae; genus Gossypioides; species Gossypioides kirkii. The sequence continues at coordinate 36,577,350 of CP032247.1, read as the reverse complement.
TTAGTGTCACGACGTCCACACCTTAGTGTCATGACATCAATGAAATTTTACGCCAAGAATGCTTTTAAGCTTCAGTGTCGCAACATTAACCCTTTGGGGTAACAACGTCGTCCATAGGCAACTCGAGTTCTTTAACTTTGGAGATTGTGGCTAGTTTGTGACCTCAAAGGCTAGTACCACGACATTGCATCCTTGGTGTCATGACTTCAGAGAAAGTCCACTCAAGTGTGCAATTTGGTGAAGTTCAACTTCTCGATTGATGGTGGAAGCGTTGGTGCCATGACACCAACACATTGTTGTCATGACCTTGGCCTTAGTGTAGGCTCATCTTTTCAGTTCTACCTCAATCAAGTGCCTAAAACCAGCTTAGTTCAAAAATTAAGTTCCTAATGGCTTAAATGTGCCATTTTATTCCAAAAAGGTATAAAAATGCAATAAAAACTAAGATTAAACAAGAAATCTAGTAAGTGCAGAAAAATTAATAAAATACTACAAAATACTTGAGAATAGGCTCCTTAAGTGTTTAAAGAGCTTAATTTGACATTATAAATATTGTACGAGCCTATAATTATTTAATCCACACATGTGTTTTCGAATAGACGAATCCTTGTCGTTCCCGACTTTCAACCAAATGATCTTCTCCACTATTCTCGTATCACGAACTGCTTCGAGTGTGAGCTCGAATGATTCAAATCAAAACACAAAACTAGAAATAATTTTCTTTTCTTTGGGGTGAAAACGAAAAATTCTCTTCCTAAATAGAAATTGACAAAAATTGTTATTCTAGAAAATGGATTCAATAGTTGAGAAATAATTCTCTCTATTTTTTACTAGAGTAATAATCACTTAAAGTTGTGTTAATAATTGTAACGCCCCAAACTCAGCTAGGACGGTCCAACTCGAATTTTTAACGTCACATTAGCCACCGAAATGACTCTCCGTAAAAACCACCCCAAAACACACCAATCGACCAAACACACCACACAAACAATCACAGAATATTTTATAAAAAAGACGTTGAAAACTTTTGTTAAACACACATGCAAGCAATAGAGTGTTTTTTAAAAGACTATATTTGTAAGAACTTGGAAAATCGTTTAGTTTAAAAATGTATATTTAGATTTAAGAACATAATATACAGTAATATGTTTGGAAAACTCCATTTCGTAAAGTTCAATGATAGTATTGTAGGATTATACGTATAAATCTAATTTTTAAAACTTTATTAAAACATCTCCCACAGTCTCATTTAATTAATTAATAGACATTTAATAGTTTTCATGACTTGATCAAATTCTATATTACATCTCATGCATACCAAGCACACGTTTGAACCCAAATCACACATTAAACATCTACGGCTTACCTCGAAAATCAGGATCTCTTCAACCTGCACTTACAAGTTAATCGAACTGTTGTTAAACCAAATATCAACAATCATAATCCATCAATTCAATCATCTATCTAGAGTAGAAATATAAGTTTCAAACCAAAAAATTAATTAGTCCATAGTTCTCAATTACAACTTGACAATTAAAAGCAAGTGTAAAACTAAATCCCATAACTTGGTCCCACATTGTCTTCCTCATTGGATTTTGGGAACACAACAACATACCCAAGTATAGCCTTATTATGGAACACTTAGATAGCTCGCCTCCACACCTTCTCGCGCTATATCACTACATTATTATAAAATAAAGCGATGAACTTTGGGAAGCTTAGTGAATACAGATGCATACAACATCAGAAAACGCGACAACAACAACAATCACACATATAGTTCAAATACGGACCAATCGCACATTACCATTCTCACATGGCAGCTCACATGTAACAATTCACATGCAAACCATTTACACATAAAAGCTCACACATAGGAGGGTTCACATACATATGGGTTTACATATAACAAGTTCACATGTAAGCAGTTCACATAAAAGTAGCATGCATATAAACAATTCACAAACAATCAGTTCGCATACCAAACACATTAATAATTCACATACCAAATAGCTTGCTTTTGGACAGTTCGCATATAACAGTTCTCACGTAAACAATTCACATACAACAGTTCGCACATAAATAGATCGCAGATAATAGTCCACACATAATCAGTTCGCATACAATAGTTCAATTTGCATACAATAGTTCACATATAATCAGCTCAATCTAGTGATACATTCAATTTGTAAATGTCGAAACCATTTTTTTTGAAAAGTCCCTACTATATTTTGAAAAACGAAAATGGAATCGTTACCAATCATTTTTAAATAGGTGTAATTGGATCAGCTCGTAAGATTTTTAAAATTATTAAAACAATAATTTTGGTCTTTGAAACCATAAAACGGGTTCGGGAGTCAGTTACGCATGAGGAAGGATTAGCTCCCTCACACGCCCAAAATTGGTACATAGTCGATTATTTAATGTCTTAGTTGTTGAAAATCAAGAACTCGAGTAAAATTTAAACTACGATCCTTAAATGAGTGACATATTTCGATGTTGTCTAAAAGTTAAATTTTGCTAAGAAATGCTCTTTTATTTCGAATTAATCGAGAGAAAAAGTCATGTCTAGAACGTTAGGGCGCAACATTCTCGAATCATTGAAAATAAAGAACATTTATTAACCAAACCTTATGTATTTTGATTTTAAATAGGATATTCAATTACGTAAGTTCAAAGAAAAACTATACCCAGTACATTAGAGCATAATTTCTCGAATCCCTTAAATAAAAGAACACTGCCTCGATTTAGAAAATTACTTATGCATTACATAAAATTAGAATATCATTTGATTTATTTACTAAAACATTTTATGAAGAATGAATAAACATGTACATAATTTACAATTTGATGATAGCAAAAATAAAAAATTTACATACATGAATTAAATGAATGAATAAATACAAGTAAATAAAATCTATAACACAATTTTAAAAATGACAGTAATAATAATAAATAAAATAACAATTCAATTGTAATAATAATGACAATAAAAAGTAATTAATTATACAAATAATAATAAATATATAAAAAAACACAATCATGGGAAACTCAAAAATAATTAAGTTAAAGACACAATAAAACATGTAATTAATTAAAAGGCAAACAAATGTAAATGGCATACAAATAAATAAAATTAAATTGAAATTAATGAATAAATAAAATTAAATAAAGGCAAAAATATAAATAACATAAAATAACAAATACATAAATAAATAAATAAATAAAGACTAGAATATAATAACATAAAAATGAATAACAAATAAATAAATAAAAGAAGAATAATAAATAAAAATTAAATACTAAATAAAATAATACAAATAATATATAAAAAATTGGGACAAAATTAAAAAAATGAAAACAGTAGGGTCTAATTTGTAAAAAACTGAAACTAAATGGGGCAAAATAAAATAAAGGACTAAATTGAAAAAGCAAATAAATTAAAGCTACACATTAAAAATAGAAATAAAATGAAATTAAAAGAAATTCAAATAAAATAAAAATTACAGGGACTAAAGGGATAAATATCCCATCCTCTGTACACGTGTCATTCCCTAAAAGGGTCCACTATTGGTCAAAGGACCAAATTGTAAAGCAATTAAATAAAAGAGGTTGAAATCGAATTTTAAAAAAAGGACAAAATTAAAACAAATGAAAAATACAGAAAGACCAAATGGAAATTAGCCTATCCGCATGAAACACGCGAATCCCATGGTCTAAACGGGTCAGATCTCGGGTTATATGCCAAGGCCAAAACGACATCGTTTTCATACCCTATTTTAATTAAAAGTTTTTTCAAGAATTTCATTTCCTCCTTTGTTTTTTAAAAAAAAAAAAAAAACTTTCTTACTTCCTTGTTTTCTCTGAAGTCCTCATCTAGGCCAGCCAGGGGGACGATAGGGCATTACCTTGGGCCACCGATCATCAGCGGTAGTAACCACCGCCTACGGTGGCCGAAAAGAGAAAAAGTCCTTTTTTGAAACCTTTTTCAAACCCAAATCTTGGGTTATTTCACCAAAAAAACACCTCAAAAACCTTAAAAAGATGAGAAATTATTTCTGTGTCTTTTTAAAAACCTCTCCTCCGACGAGGCCCTTCATACCTTCATACGAAAAGGGGACCGTCCTTCATCGGGGACGGAACCCTCAACCACCAATGACGATAACAGAAATGCAAACAAGGTAAAAAAACCCTAAACTATTTATTTTTTTTAGATTCGAAAAAATAAAAGCACAAGTTTATACCTTTAATTTTTTTTGCTTTTTTGATTTATCAGTGTGTAAAAATTACAAAGGATCGATTCGTGCTTTTATAGCATGATTTTTACATTTTTATTTGTTTTTTCTCTATTTTTTATGTACTTTTTTATTACAGGTGTGAAATCCAGATCTAAAAGACCTTTGTACGACCATGGTGAGAGATCGGAATGGTTGACGCGGCCATCGTTGGTGTTGACGTGGTGCTGGAGCGACAACGATGGTGGCATCCGAGGGACAGCGTGGGTGAAGGGCGGCTTCTAGGGTTTTTTAGTTTAGGTTTTTTTTTTAAATTGGGCTTGTAAAATTTAGGCTATGGTTTTTAGTTTTGGGTTTTATTTGGTTTTGTTTTTTGTATTTGGACTTTGTAATGGATTTTGGATTTTTCTCAATGGGTTTATTTTTATTATTTAATAAAAATTGGTTTTTATTTTATTTATTTATTTATAATAATTAAAACTAGGTATTTAAAAGCCCGAACGAAATTGGGCTTTAACAATAAACATTCAATTCGTATGCATATAAGCAAATCAGTTCAATTGGGTGATATATTGGCAAGTTATGAAATGGACACAAAATCATACGATTACACTTATTGGATAAATGAATTTCCTCACAACGCCTCACTTTTGGACTCGAAGAGTCATTCGATTCACCATATAAGTGTAGCACGAATACTCGCACTCTCCTCACAACGCCTTACATTATCGCTAGTGAATGGAGCATTGCTCAACATTTCCTTATCTCTCCACTCATTCACTAGGGCCACAAATGCCTTGTCATTGTACATATAAGTGAAAACTCACAATCTTATGGCATGCCAACTATATCCAAAGGTTCCAAAATTCACTATGCCAATATAATACATATATATATAAATTTACAATTCACATCATTTTAGGCTCGCAATAAAGCAGAGCTCGCAGTTCGCAATATACAACTCACAATTCACAATATGGTATAGTTCGCAAGCAATAAGGTTCGCAATGCCCAGTTCATAGAAACTCGCAATGCATAGTTCGCAAGAGCTCACAATGCATAATTCACAATGGTTATACAATTTGTCATATTATCACAGTTCGCAACACATTATCATATAGTTCACAAAGCATTAAGCTCGCAAATACAAATCATCAAACATGCAATAACAGGGTTCGCACATAACATATGTTCGCATGCAGCATAGGTTAGCATAGTAATATGTGTTCGGATATAGTATAACAGATCTCATACAATACATAGGTTCGCACACAAAATACACATTTATTATTAGGGTTCGCAAATCATGTAAGATCACACACAAACAGATTCATATGAAAGAGTTCACACATCATGTAAAAGAGTTCGTATAACATATAAAAGAGTTTGCATATGCATACAACTAGCTCACAACATTAATATATGGGTTCGCACATCTTACTTGGCTTCCAGTAGCATACAACCTTGTTTTCAAATGCAGTATACAGTGTACTCACCTTAGTTCACCACGTTGTGTCGATTAGGTGACCTTCTATTTGCCTTTTTCCTTGCTAGTCAATGCTCCACCAATATTCGCCGCTTCGCACAAAAGCATACATATTACTTATCATTCCAAGTAACTTAACACTTACTCTACTCAATCACAAATTACGACCTACGCAATTTCTACTGAGCTCGCACAGTTTATTTACTTAACTTATATTCTCTCTCTTAACCTTCCTACCTCGCAGGTATTAACAGATCTAACTTATTAACTAAGTGTGATCAAACTCGACTCTATCCTTTAAAAACTATTACTGTTTATCACCTTCCTCAAGAACACAGGCAAATCGTTTATAAATTTTCAGAAAAGTTTTGTTAAATCCAATGCTAAAAATCTCTTGATCGCTTTCAATCTCATTCAAAAATAATTTGGAAATCATTTTAGAAAACACTTCGCTAGCTTCGCCAGCTTTGATCCACCATTTTCATAAAACCGAATGTTTAAAAACAAAATACCATTTATGTTTCTTATCTAAAATGGCAAATACTCAAATAAAAAAGTATCTCATGCAGATTTAATATGAGAAATAGATTGCTTACCTTCGATCTTACTATCCTTCATGATTTTCGAGTGTCTGCTCAATAACCGAACCAAAGTTTAAGTAGAAAATAGTTTTTTACTTGAGAAATCAAATAAGAAAATAACGTTTGGTTGCCAAAAAAATGCAATGTACAGAAAATTTTGAGAGAAAAGCTAACTACCATATGAAACTAACATTTGAAATGCCAAGTGTAACAGCCCGTTTTTCAGTGGTGTCGAAAATAGTGATTTCGGGACCAAACCTGATGAGAAAATTTTATAATGTGTGTTTAAATTAATTAAGTTAATAATAATTTTATATGAAATTTTGAATTGAAGAATTTTAATTATTGAATTAAAAGTTAGTATAAGTGATTTGGTTCAAAAGTCAAGTGGTTTTAGAAAATGAGGTATTGGGACCTCGTTTCTGAAATTAAGGGCCGTAAATATTTTTATTAAATATTTACAGAGTCTTATTATATGTGAATTTAAGTTCGGTTGGATAATTTTGATGACTAATTGCTTAATTAAGGAAAAGGAGTAAATTGTAAAAAGGGTAAAAATTAATTGCTATTGATTAAAAATAAAAGGGACCAAAGTGGTAATTAGACCATGGTCAAAAAGTCCAAGCAGTGGAGGATATGATTACCTTCCACTAACTTTTGGGTTATTTATTCATTTAGTCCTTTTTAGTTTAAGGTTAAATTGTAAACAAGTTTGTTTAAGTGAAATTTAATATAATTAAGGGACCAATTATGAAATTAGATCCTTTTAAAAATAGAAATGATGTGAAACTCTTTAGATTTTTATAAATTGCAACTAAATCCTAATAAAAATGAGGATTTACTAACTAGTTTAATTTAGTATGATCGAGAATGGTGGTTTTGAGGTCACAAATTTGATGTGTTAGACAGTAAATATTAATTATTTTAATATTTAAGAGGTCATTAGTATCGTATTAAAATTTGGTGTCAAAATTTTATCGTTTAGATAGTCAATTAAGTAAAAAGGACTAAATAGTAAAAGCTAAAAAATGTTAAATTCATTAGTTAAATGTGTTTATTAGTAGAAGGAAGGTTTAACAAGGTCCTTAAGAAGTAAATAAACCCTAAGGAAGGGTAGTGGACGTTTTTGGTCATTATAAACATGAAAATCTAATTAATTACTAAAGGGAAAAAGAGTAAATAAATAAATTAAAGTAAAAACAAAACTTAAAGTGAAAGAAATGAGTTATCTTCCTCATTTTTTCTTCTTTCCACCATAGCTGAACCCTAAAGGAACTTGAAGAAAAATCGATTAGATAGGTCCTTTTATTGGTAGGTGATTTCTCACATGTTTTTAGTAATTTTTAGGTTTTTGAGTTCATATTAGCTTAATCTAGCTAACCCTGGGACTAATTTGTGAATCTGTTAAATGTTATAAATTTTTCCATTTATGAATGTGTTGTTTCTTGAAAAATTATTGAATTTTATTTAGCTTGGTTGTTGGATTTGATTATTTTGTAAAGTGATTTTTGATGATTTTAATGCTTAAGGAGTAAATTATTAAAGTGTTAAATTTGCAAGGACTTAAGGTGAAATAATGCAAAAGTGGGCTGTTGAAAGACACATGAATATTCCGCAAGCTAAAAATTTAAAATAAAATGGTTAATTTGCAAGTTTTGAGCTAAAGGACTAAATTGAATAAAAATGAAAAGTTAAGGATAATTTTGTAAAAATACCAAAAAGGCTAATTTGCATAAAATGATTAGAAATTTCATGTTTATTTAAATAGTTGAATGAAATTATTGTAATAGATCAAGATTGTGTTTCAATCGTGGAAAAAGGAAAATTACGGATTTGCCCCTGAAGTTCACTTTAACTGCAATTTCGTCTGGTAAGTTCGTAACGTTAAATTTACATTTAAATATTATATTATTTGTATTCTTTATAATTGTTACAGAACAGATTATGGTACATGAAATTTAGAAAGATGAAAAAGAAATGAATGAAAGAGATATCAGGCATTGAGCCGATGATTTGAAACCGACGCAATGGCTGAGGTACCGCATATGTTGCGAGTCCTCAAAAGCTCCTGCGAGCAGCATCGCGAGTTAGAAAATGAGAAAAGAAATATGAATCCTAAATGGACTACAGGCCCTACGATGACTGAGATTTATGCATAAGTGCATATTCTCGACAGCTCGTGTGAGCAGCATCATTACGGAACAGTTATATGCACAGATACCGTATTGATGGCTGAGGTACCGCATACGTTGCGAGTCCTCGACAGCTCGTGTGAGCAGCATCGTGACTCAGGAAAGAGATATGGATCCTAAATGGATTACAGGCCCTACGATGGTTAGGACTATACTTATTGCATACTCTCGACAGCTCGTGTGAGCAGCATTGCTAGGGAACAGTTTGTAGTACAGACAAACACCGTACCGATGGCTGGGGTACTGCATATGTTGCGAGTCCTTGATAGCTCGTGTGAGCAGCATCGAGTACTGGTAACAGAAAAGTTATAGACAGGAAAGTTGGAACACCAAATATGGCTTGAGGAAGCAATAGTTCATCCTAGCTCGGTTGAGATATAATTGCTTTATGCATATGATTGGTAACTCTTTAAACTCTTCGAACTTACTAAGCTTTGAAGCTTACCAAAGATCTTATTGTTGTTTTGTAGATTGTTTGTTGTTTGAAGATTGGATCATCTCGAAGAAATCACACTATCTTGGGAGCTCATTCGATAGTATTTTCATCACTTGGTTATATGGCATGTACTAGGATGATCTTACCCTTGAAATGTTTGATTTTGGATTGTTGGTTCTTTGTTGAACTAAACTTGCTTGCTTGCTTGATGTTGTAATTAAGAAAATATGTTTGGTAATGAATTGGCATGTGAATTAAAGAATATTTGTGATGATTAGTTGTATTTTGTGTCATATGATGAAACAAGTATTGTCATGTATGGATTTTGCAGGATGAGGATTTGATTAAGAATCTTGTGTTGAATGATGGTTGATAAACTTGAGGACTTATGTGAATAATCGAATTCTGTATACTTGTTTCGGTAGAAGTACAGAGTAGGGAAGAAGTTGGTTACTGACTTACATTGTATCGGTAGGTAACATACGAAGTATCGGAAGTTCTGTTCATAGTAGTATCGGTAGTCTGAATACTTGTATCGGTAGAAGTTGTAGGGTAAAACTTCTTAGCTCTCTAGAGTTTTTAGTATTGGTATAAGCATGACATGTTTCGGTTGAAGTCATACTTGTATCGGTAGTATTGTCTCAAGTACCGGTAGAAGTCTACACTATTCTTGAATTGTTTATTGACTTGACAACTACTGATATTTGTCCAACAAGTACAGGTAGAAGTATCCAAAAATCATAGAAATGACCTCTTTTCCCTTGTTGAGTTATAATTATATTTAAATGATTATGTATGACATGATATTAAAAGATGAACTATGATAAATGAATAGAAAGACACCAGGACCCTAACTGGCGATGGTTTTCAGGTTTTGGGTATTACAGACATGAAAAATGGATGTCATAATTCGTGAAATGAATATTGATTCCTTCTGCGATGTAATGATAAGTATGTTTGGTTATAGTTAGGTTAGCTAATGGTGAGAACTGTGTGTTTGGGATACAGGACCATGTGATCCCTGATGGAAAATATTTGTACGTGATTCCTAAGTTCTTACGTGATTGAATTTGATTATTTATTGATTGAAAGGTTGTAAATGAATGTGTAAAAATTAAATGTAGTTAGTATTCTAAGCTACAAATTATAATTGTAAAAGTTGTGATTGGATTGTATGTAAAAAAATAAAAGAAAGACTCGAAAAGTTCAGTAAACCTTGAGACCTTAGACCAGAGATGGTTTTGGGTTTTTGGGTTTTTGGGTGTTACACCAAGAGTGAAAAAAATGAAATGATCGTGAGGGAAAAAGATGAGCAATGAAGGGTTTATATAGCCAAACTCATTTCTAAAATTGCTTTATTTACTCCATAAGCCCTTCCTATTTTTACCCATGTTTTACAAGTCCCCATTATCCATTAGCTCTAATTTTTTGATTTGGGTTCTCTAATTTAACTATTATTCCAATTTAGTCTTATTTATTAACACTAATTCTATTTACTCTATTGATCTAGCATAATTACAATTTTCAGTTCAATAGACCTTGACTTATGATCTTGATTCTACCAACCCGATTTTTGAGATGTGACAATAACTCTATCAGTGTCATCTATTTATGGGAAAAGAGGTAGAATCCTTGTTGAATTGTAGAGGTTTATTTCAACTAGAAAAACGAACTCCTAGTTTATATTGGAGTGTAGCGGGCAACAACCCTAGTTAATATTATTAAGGTTTGTCGTCCACCTCTTTAACATGAGGGGCTTTTAGGCTTATCCCATAATAGGTCCAATTACAAGTACTTCCTATGCTTTTAACCCAACATTTTATAATTTGATCCAACTCAATATTTGTTTTTCTATTTCTCAAAATAAAAATCTTAATATTTTCAATTAAATAATCTTCTCAATTGAATTTTACTTCTGTTAAAATCATTACAACTTTACCGTAAAAGAATATATGAGAAAATATATTTAATATTTCTGCATTCAACAGTTCACTATGACCAATTGATTTATTTTCATTTTTTAACTTCATTTAATTCAAAAAATCATATATTCATTTCCAAGTCATTTTCATTTTTCATTTTTCATTTTTATTTTAATTTGGACAAAACCATAATCTTTTCCAAATGTTTCTCATTTCTCCATTTTCTTGATTCCTATTCATTTTTGTTAATTTGATTGAACATGCAATTCATTTCTGGTTTCAACGAGCTAGCAGAGGGGCTGATTGGACATATGCAATTAAGGCTCAAATGATTTATAATTACATTTCAGTCTTTCGCCTATTAATTATAAACTCATTTAGTCACGAAGTCATTCCACTATAGTATCGTGATTGAGCTCTCCCCAATGACACACCATTACGAAAGCAACTCGATTAGTGTTAGTCCAATGACCTTGTCATAAGTGTGTTACCCTCATAGGATATCCTTAAGCTTTTTGAGATAATATCCGTTCTCTCAATATGACCAAATTTTATCTCATGGTAACCGTTATTTTCTCCTTCATGAAAAGTCAATTACTATCAAATAGTAATCAAGTTATTCATCACAAAGACGAACGACACATGACCATTTTTTACTTTTCATCAACCATGTAATGTCAATGAGAGAATATCGTTTACCCAAGTCCTGGGCAAAGAATTCCACTGTTTTGAATGATGCTACATACAATAGAAGTCGTATACCCAATGCATCAGCTTTTGGTTCCTTATTTATTTGAACTTAACCTTTTACTTACATCAAGGTATATGAGTCACACATAGATAGTTCGTCATCCACTCAGGATTTAGGTATGTCACACTATGAACGTTACAAGTGAATAAATTAATAAACAAATTCAGGATCTATTCTTCTTGGGTCATGTCTGATGTACTATCAGTCTAGTCAATCACATCTCTATATCTATCTTTTGAGAGTTGTCCGCTCTGATGCTCAAGACAATATGATTAGAACATAATTTAATTGCGCATAATATAATAATAAAACAAAGAAATTTAGGGTTGAATAAAGCTAAAAGGGAAAATAAAAAAATAAAAGAAAGAAAAGCAAACAAGAGCAGGGAATGGCGCAAGCCAAAATAAGAATGAATGAAAGAAAGAAATTCTGTGTTTTCTCTCCGGCCAAATCAAGGACGTTATTCCCTTTCCAATGTTCAGTTTTTAAATTTGGAATAAAATTTTAGTATTCTATTCTTACACAATTTCTTAATGATAAAATTAAATATTTATTTAAATAAAATTTAATCCTAATTAATTTTTTAATAAATATCATTACAAACAATATTTAAACAAAATTAACATAATCATAAAAATTTAGAAGGTTTTGTTTGTCAAATTAATACTATCAGGCTCAAATGTGACTCCATAATTTTATTTATTTTTCGTATTTTGAATTTACACTGCACCAATACTAAAATTAATAATATCGTGTCAAAAAATTTACTAAAATAAAGCTGCTAGGCTAAATATGTCAATTTGACACCACGTTATTATAAAAAAAATTCACACCAAATAGCAACAAGGTAACGGGATCGATTGACAATGTTGACAAATAAAAATATGAACCAAATATTGCTTTATCAAGATCCACTCCAAGTAATAATAAGTTTGTTAGATGATGATAATCGTATCGCCCTGTCTGAAGGAACCTATGTTTCTACACACACCTAAATATTAGGAGTGTTTTTTTCTACCAAAAAAAATTCATACCACATTAATGGGTGACCATCAGAGTCTTCACCTGAAATCATTAGTGGGTTAAAACCATTCTGAGTAAATCTGGAAAAGAAAATAAGGCAATGGGGTCATGAGGAATAATTAATTGGCAGTTTGTAGCCTTTTATAGACCAAAAAAACAAATAGACTTTTGGTAGAAAGAATTCTCAAGATGTTTGTGTTAGATACACATTAACGAAATAAAAGTAATATAAAATATTTATTTAAATCACAAGACTGAACAGAATATATATATATATATATATATATCTAAAAACAAAAATTAAAAATAAATAGTATTGAAATTTTGTATTCTAGGTAGTTGAGGCCTATTTTCATAGTTTTTTAAGACAGATTTGGTCGCTCCTTTGGTGCTGGAGAAATGTTAGTCGACTGTCTCTCAGAATACAACAACGAGATGAGCACAACTGTAGTGATCAACGAACTGTAACATTGTTTTCTTTTATCACCGAAAATAGGTTCGAAAAATTTACAGGGAAAAGTTTCGAAATATTGACAGGAAAATTAGAGAAAAAATCAATGTGTAACCTTACCCTGCAGATTATTTCAATTTAAATAAAAATTCAAATCAACGAACTTTTGGAAATTTCAACTAAAAGAGCCATTAATGTTCTTGAATTAAGGAGTCATTAAATTAATCATTAAATCAATTTAATAATTGTCTTTGTAATTCCAAAATAAAATTTGAAGAGATAAGCTCTGCTGAAAAAAAATAAAATTACATATTGGACTAAAATATCTGCAAGCTAGAAGAGCCCCAATTGATTCGAACATTTCGCATCGCCCAACTTGTGCCCAGTAAATTTAGATTTGCACCCCCTTTGCACGTGAGATAAAACTTTAGCGTAGACATTCAATAATTATCAAATTGGTTCACATATATATACATATCCCACACTTGATATCTAACTAATGTGGGATCTAAGCTTTTCTTTTCCACAACATTATTCACAAGTGACTTACTTTGAGCATCAATTTCTCATTTATCACTCAACCATTTTGAGCATATGATATACTGTTATAAAGGTCTCATGAAGTAAAATATAAAACCATGATTTTACGACTCAAATCTCCACTTTTACCAATCGAGAATATGCCTCAAAGTTTCCAAAATTTAATTTTTTTTCAACACTTTGTACATAAAAGTCTAAGGCTCCATTTGTTTGACTGAAAATAGTTTTCGGAAAATGATTTCTGGAAAATGAATTACTTTCTTGGAAAAGTTAATATTTTCTGGTATTTGCCAGATTTCTTGAAAATATTTTAGGAAAACTGTTTTAAATGAAACAAACATACAATTGAGAATTTATTATTTTTTTATTGTTTAATTGAATTTATTTTATATCTATTAAATTTATATTTTACATTGTTTTTACATATATTGTAATAATTTATTTATGAATAAATAGATCAAATTAAATATATTAATAATCATAAATTGAAAACAACCAAAGCGAATAAATGATTCCTAATTGTGTTGTAAAAAAAACAAAGATTGAATAATAATGTATTACCTTCCAAACCACAATTAATATTACAAATTAGTAGTATACCACATGATAACTACAAATAATATTATCCAAGTACATAATTAGTAGTACACCACATTATAACTAAAATATTGTCCAAGTGCATAACTAGTATTACACCATATAATTAGTACTACACAACATTAAAGCATATATATCTTCAATCTTGAGAAAATTTTTGAAGCCAAATTTTTCTATGCTTCATACTTTTCAGTAGGAAAGCTTTGGTCTCGGGATTCACGATTCATAAGATAATCAAACACACTACAAAGGAAGTCATCATAAATCCTTCCACCTGCATCGACATCACTTCTTCGTAAAGATGTGACGTCTTATTCACAGTAAATTGTCCCAATGCATTTGCAATCTTGTCAAGTTGTTCACCCACAAATTTAATTTGTTCATCAATGACACTTTCTTGAACATTTTTTCTTTTACGTTTATATATGCCAGATGAAGATACATTTGTTCTTATCTCAACCTTCTCATTGTCGTAGTCTACAGGCACTAAATTTTAGTTACCATCATCCAAGTCTATGTCAGCAAATATTCTAGCAAAACTCCTTGTTGCCATATCTTTGCCAACAACCAAGGCCATTTCATCATAATGATCAATGCTTTTGTTCAAAAATGGTTCATACTTCTTGTGTGCCTGTTGGATATTATACGCAATTAGAATAACAAGTAAATAATATAATGCTGAAATATATTTAACATATATATAAATATATTACCATCACTACCGCATCATATGTTGATCGATCACATGTGATCATTTTCATGTTATCATTCCATCCAAAACCACTTTCGGCTCAAATTCTGCATATAATTTGCCATTGATTTTTTATAGTCCTCAAATGATTTTCCATATGCTTAGAATCACATTGAACTTAGAAATTTTCAGTAATAACTGCGGCAACTCGATTAATAGAAACTAATTTGAAAGTGTTAGAAGGCTTATTTCCTTTATGGGCCTCCTCTGCTAGAATTTTGAGAAAAAGATGTTCCATCGGTTTTGTCCGCTTGAATTGCTTGGTTGTCCCTTCTTTGTTGCCCTTACCCATTCTAAATTAATAATTGTCATTGTCAATCATTTAAATATCCAACAAACTTGAAACATAATAAATTCAATATCCAACAACTTTAAAACATAATAATTTCAATATCAATATCCAACCAACATTAAAAAAATTAAAAATTTTAATACTAAAACATGCATAACATAGAAACAGTATCCCTAAGCCCTAAACCTACCTAATATTTCTAGCCATATAATCAGTCCACATAGCTTGTGCAATTTCCTCTCTCTTAATAGACCATTCTCTTGCTTCTTCTCTTTCTTGTCGCTCCATAAGAGTTGGTATTATCAAATCAGGCTCAAGCTCCTCATATAATCCTTGATTAAGTAAATCACTAGGATCAGCTCCCATTATATGATTATGAATGATACAACAAGCCAAAACTATATCTACTTGAGTTTGAAAATTTCAAAATGGTTCAGCATCTAACACATGAAACCGTTTCTTCAAAATCCCAAAAACACGTTCAATAGTGATTCACAATGATGAATGACGAAGATTAAAGAGTTCCTTTGCATTTTTTGGCCCATTATCACTAAACTCTTTTAAATGATATCGGACATCACGATATGGGGCAATATATCCATTTCGGATGCCATATCCAGTATCAACAAGATAATATTTACCTACAATTTTACAAAACAGAATTATTACTAATAAATTATGAGCTTACTTGAACTTTTTGGTATTTAATGTTAATTCTTACCTTCCGGAATTCTTAATCCTCTTGGGCGAGAACGTGCATCACTTAAAATACGAGAATCATGTGCACTACCTTCCCAACCAACTAGAACATAGGAAAATTTCAAATCAAATGTAATGGCAGCCAATATATTTTGTGTTGTCCCCCCTTTACGGCTACGAAATCTTCCTTGAATGCTAAGTGGAACGGATGCACGAACATGAGTTCCATCTAATGCTCCAATACAATCTTTAAAATAAGGATAAAACCTTGGATTGTTTCTAATTTCACTAGGAGTTGACTCATCGGGTAAGCTAATTAGTAGTTTATACAATTTCAAAATAGCTCTCAATACAACCCTAAAATAACGGTGAACTGTCTCAATTGATCTATAATATCTAGATCCAATCACTCGAAACCTTACATTATGACCAATTATATGTAAAAATATACTACTTGCTCCCTATTATTTACCGATTTAGTTTATTGTAACAAATTGTTCCTACTAAAAATGTCACCCAAATGAAAAAAGGCAACTGGTCTCATCCTTATCACATCAATACAATGTTGGTCACCTCTATATAAAATACTATTAATATAATTTTCTCTTTCATAATCTCAATTCACATGAGGGTAAGAAGCGATTTTATTTCTAGTTTTTAATTTTTTTTAATCCAAAGAGCCCCAAAAGTTAAAATTGAAGCCACGACTCCAACAATTGCATTATGATCTTGATTACGATCCATCAACACAAAATAATACCACACAAATATTTGATCATTACAAAAAATAAAAACGGGAATTAAGCAACAGAAATAACAACTTAGGAACAACTCAAGCATCAAGCAAGCATGTTATCCAATCATCCAAAAACAACAGTTTATAGCTCTTTTAAACACTTGATGACATTTACTATAGTGTTTGCTAAGATTACCTAAGCCTATATTCATCATGTCAAAGGTACCAACATATATTAATGGCATTAAACAATACATAATAACATTTCAGTTCACTACTGCCATTAACTAAAGAAACAGGAAAATAAAATTCAGCCCCTTCCTCGGCACAACTCACTCACATGACATGAGACAATAACTAAAACACAACTAAACAACATCAGTCAAGCAAGTACACAACAACAACGTACAAATCAACCATACATAGCAGCAATACATAGAGAAACAATCAAGACTTGTCAATTACAAAATGAATTAATAGGAAGGTTGAGGTCTCGAGATCTTTGAAATTACAAGTTCGACACTCAACTTGAAAAAAGAAGAAAATAAAAATCACTAATTTTCTTGCCTCAAGTCTGTTTGCTAAAATGAAATAGGATGCATGTACTAAGAATATTAATAATTTTTTATTATCTCATGTTTTATGCAGTGTTGTAGTAAATTTTTAGCTGCGCACATGTAAGCTACATTTTGTCATTTTCCATTCGTATTCTGCATATTTTAACTGTTGTAATTGTAATGTCTCCTAATTCTTTATTTAATAAATTATGGGTTTGAATGCAGATAATCATTTATAGCATTGCATGGTCCTTCTGGGTAATTACTGAACTTAACCAACACTCAAAATTCTAGTTTCCTTGAACTTTTAATACGGTTAACTGTCATTTTTCTTCAAATAAAATGGCAGGTACCTTATGCAGCAGCCATGTTTTCCTTATTCTATGTTTTCTGACAACCATGTGTAAGCTTTTACTTATTGTTCACAAATCTTCCACATACCTGCAGCATACATTGTAACCAATGTTTGTTTTACAATATGCAGATAAGGAGCATCGTGTCTAAACAAGTTGGGCCCTGTGAGCAGGTATTATTTGGTAGAGAAAGCTTGGTTTAGGCGTTTGTTAAAGCAGGCTAACGCCTATTTCTTTTATTCAGGGGAAGGCTCAAGGGGTTATTTCAGGCATAGGTTCCTTTGCCAATGTTGCGTCCCCTACCTTCAAAATGGCTATACAGAAAAGCTACCCTATTGGATGCCAATCCAAGGACTATCCACCAACCAGATGAGATGTCTCACTCTTCATATTGTAAAATTTATTAAACTGGTTTGAGATTTTAGCCTCATCTATGCACCTAGCTGTAGGATCTTAATCTTCCAAGTTTAACCTTTATGGGGTGCTAGACATATTATATATAAAATTATATAATTTTAAAAATCTTTAATAAAAATTATGATTTTTAAAATGAAATCAATCCTGATATTAGCCATTACTTGCTCACATCAAAGAACATTTTCGCGGAATATTTTTGAAACAAAAGGCCACGGCTCCACCAATCAACCAATCACTTGGATCTAAATCCAAGATCCTCGCACTTATGAGCATAATCAAAATGGCAAGCAGAAGAATGCATATCATATACCATGACAAGCAATCAATACTATACATGTAGATGCAAAATCTGATATTCAAATCAACAGTATATTTTTTGTTTTGTTTTATGAGATATAGAGATGTATCAATCACTGAGATACAGAGATGTATCAATCACTGATTAAGTTAATATTATCCCATAAAGCAAAATTTACTTAACATCCAATACGTACCATGATAATGCTATGGACTGAAACAGAGCAGTTATTAAAACAAAAGGCAAATAACTTTAGCTTCAATTACCATATAAGAGAAGAAGCTTGAATTACCATAAGTGGAGAAGATACATCCCACCCTGTAGATTTTCCAGAAAGCTATATGGTGTATCTTTAAGATTTTCTTTACTACTCAACTATTATAACAAATTACAACAAATTATGAACATGTATATATATTACTACTCATTTGTTAAGAAACAAAACTCAAATATCAAATGAAGCAAATTTTCGTTTAAGATTAGAGAAAAATCTCAACTTTAACTATAAATCCACAAATTTAAGTTAATGAATTCATATATCAAAGTAGTAATTTACATACCTTCAAAGTATCTCTCTCCTACAGAGAAAAGAGGAATGTTTTTTTTCTCCAGAATAGCTTGAAGAGTGATGGAAGAAAGAAGATATTGTAAAATAAAAACCAATTTTACAAAAATATTAAAAACTCAAACACAATTCTTAAAACCCACAATTCTTAAAGCTAGATCAAAGCCACACACACAACTTACAGAGATAAACAAAGAAGAATAAAGATGGGAAGAGAGAACAACCTTGAAGCAAATGAAAACAGTAGGAGCAATGGACTGGGTTTGTAACAAAAAGAGAAGGAGAGGGGGTTTAACAAAGTGTTGGGATGTGAAGGCTCAAGAAAGATTTGAAAATGTCTTAAAAAAAATGAAGAGTAAGACATTTTCCATAAAATGAGGTATGTTTTCCCGTGTTTTGTAATAGTTTTTACATGAAAAAATTGTTTTTAGCCAACAAAACATTGAAAAAAGCTGAAAAATTTTTCCGTAAAAGATTTTACAGCCAAACAAATACGGCGTAAAACTTTTTTTTTTTGGTAAATAAAGTCTAAAACTTTTTAATCAGTCTATTGTTTTCCTTCACAGCACTAAAAAAATTCAATGAAGGAGTAGGTCCTATACTTGTTTGTCTAGCTATTGAGAATGCATGTCTCAATCATGTCTTACACAAAGTTTTCAATACAACATGGACAGATTCAATTCAAGCCATCGACACCTTTGCCTTGCTTCTTTTTTATTAAGAGTTGGGGACATTGAATATTCGATTAACATATTTAAATTAAGATATGAATAAACCAAATATATGTTATGATTTTTTTACTTATAATAAAGAAGTATGCATGTGGTGCCATATCCTCATTTGTTGTTATTACTATTTTTTAACTTTATAATAAAATAAATCAATTGAGTGTTGTTTAGTTAACATCATTACTATAATATCATGTAAAAGAAAATATATTTGAGAGCATTTAAAAACATATCATCCTCCAATTTAAAGATTGTGAAATTTTAAATAATAGTAAAAATTGTATAAAAAAATTTATAATACGATGAATGCTTATGAAATATTAATTTAAATTTAAAGCTCAAGCAATAGAGTGAGTTAAATTTGAGTATAGTATATTTTTATAGTTCATGAGTTTAAATAACTTTTTTTTCTCATCTTTTTTATTTTTAATTGATATTGAAAATCTCAATTTGAATTCTAGTTTGAGTTTGAGGTTAAATAATTTAACTTAAAATTTAAGTTACTTTTTAGTAAGGAAATAAATGTAATCAAGCAAGCTAGAAAAAAATGTAATTTTTTAATTCAACTCGAATTTGAATGAGTAAAACCATTCGATAAATTGAACTTAATTCCCAATTTGAACCCATCTCACTAGGAGTTACATTTGTGTATTTTATACTTTATGCAATGGTCTAGTTATACTAACTTATTGGTATAGTTTGTACCTTTCGGATTGTAATAAAATGTGTACTTTAACAAAGAAAAAATAATTAAAATATAATAAAAAAAATATTGGAAAATAATTGAAACAATTCATAGAAATGACAATAGCACAAGACCCATACATAAAATAAAGTACCATTATTACAGACAAAAGTTAAAGTAAATTTTGCTCTGTCTTGAGCAATTTATTGTCTTCATCCAAACTATACATATAGTCTTTATTTAAAACAAAATAACAAATTTGTATAAAGTAGTGACATTTTGCCTTGTTCCTTTCATTCCTTTTGTTCAAAGTTAGAGAGGTTCTTAGTTACAGCATGGATCGCCTCCCCCTCCACTTTCCCTATCACCATATGAGTCGGAAGGGGTATTGTAATATGGAGGATTCTTCCGACCTTGGGAAGGGCTATAGTAATACAGGCTATTGTAATCTCGAGCATGCTTCCGACCTGCAACTCAACATCATCAGAATCAAAATCAAGTATGGTTATTTAATGAACTGAGGTAGAAGCAGATTTTCATGGGTGTTGTGTTTATGACTGATGCCATTGAAAGTAATCATGAAAAATATGAATGACGGAAAATGTCAAAACCATAATTTTTGGGTCGGCTTCTAGCAGCTGCTGAGGACATGAGAAGCATGATGGCCAAGAAAACCACCATAATCTTCACTTGAAATGAGTTGTGGGTTAAAGCCATTCTGAAGAAATCTTGTCAAACAAAATAAGGGCCTTAAGCTTGGAAATAGCAGACGTGAGCAATAATTGGCACATTGTAGCTTTGTATTTATAGACCAGAAAACATCATTGACTTGGGTATAAAGATGTCTCAAGAATTCATTATCTATGTAGCTATTGGGAACACATGGTTGAATAATTGGCAATTCTCAATCATGTGTTGGACGAAGTTTCCAAAATGTCAATCGAACATGGCCCCATTCTATTTAAGCTATGTGTAGCCGTCATGTTAAAATTGAGTAACTAGAATTCTTGTTAAAATAAAATACAGTGGTAAAATAAAATAAAAGTAAAGTCCAAATAAACTAGACTTCTTTTATTTTAGTTTAATTAGAATAGATCATCTATTTTATTTTAATTAGAATAAAGTGTTTCAACCTAACTACGTTACTTCTATTAGTTGTTGATTGGAATAAGGTTTTTCAACCTATAAATAGGCCTAGTCATCTCCTCTTGTAATTATTCGATTTTCGACATTAGTGAATCTTCTTCTCCTCTGCCCGTGGTTTTTTCCCAAAAGGGTTTTCACGTAAAATTTGTATGTGTGTTTTCCCGTTTTCTTTGTGGTATTTCTTCATTGTCGACATTTAATTTTATCAAATTGGTATCAGAGTTTTTCGGGTTACTAGTCACGATTACAATAAAAGCGACATTGAAGTATGATATTCCGCTGTTGGATCGCAACACTAGATTCGCGTTGTGGCAGGTAAAGATGCAAGCAGTTCTTGCACAGATGGGTTTGGAAAATCAAAAGGGAAAACAACCAGAACAATCCGGTGAAGCTGATATAGTAGAAGACTATAGTGATGGTGAACTCGTAGTTGCTTCTGTCGATAATTCTAAAGTGAGCGAGGAGCGGATCCTCGATTCCGGTTGCACCTTCCATATGGTCCCAATCGGGGTTGGTTTACAAAATGTGAAGTTGTGTCTGAAGGTGTTGTTTTGATGGGAAATAATGATTCATGTAAAATCGCAGGTGTTGGCACAATCAAAATAAAGATGTTTGATGGGGTCATTAGAACTCTTAGTGGCGTGCGACATGTACCAGAATTGAAAAGGAATTTGATTTCGTTGAGTACTCTTGATTCAAAAGGACACAGGTACACAGCTGAAAGTGGGGTTCTAAAGATTAGTAAGGGTTCCCTCATTGTGTTGAAAGGGCAGAGAAAGACTTCCAAATTATATGTTTTGCAAGGTTCAACTATTACTGGAGATGCTACAGTCGCTTCCTCTTCCTTGTCAGATGATGATATTACTAGACTTTGGCATATATGTCTAGGGCATATGAGTTAAAAAGGCATGGCAGAATTGAGTAAAAGAGGACTTCTTGATGGGCAAGGCATTAGCAAACTGAAGTTCTGTGAGCATTGCGTTTTTGGGAAGCAAAAGAGAGTTCGATTCACCAGAGGAATTCATAACACGAAGGGAACATTGGATTATATTCATTCTGACCTTTGGGGACCATCTAGAGTACCTTCGAGAGGTGGAGCTAATTATATGTTAACTCTTATTGATGATTTTTCCAAAAAAGTTTTGGCATTATTTTTGAAGCAGAAAAACAATGTGTTTTCCGCATTCAAGTCTTGGAAAACTATGGTTGAAACACAAACAGGAAAACAGATAAAACACCTCCGCACAGATAATGGCTTGGAGTTCTGTTCTGATGAGTTTAATGAATTGTGCAAATCAGAAGGGATCATAAGACATTTGAAAGTTCATCATACTCCACAGCAAAACAGCGTTGCAGAACGAATGAACAGAACGATGATGGAGAAGGTTCGATGTATGTTGTCGAATGCTAATTTACCGAAGTCATTTTGGGCTGAAGTAGCCTCTACTGCATGTTTTTTGATCAATCGATCTCCATCCATTGCCATTGAGAAAAAGACTCCACAAGAGATATGGTCTGGTAAGCCTGCTGATTATTCTGATATAAAGATTTTTGGGTGTCCTGCTTGTGCTCATGTTGATAACGAAAAATTAGAACCAAGATCCATTAAATGTGTTTTTCTTGCTTTTAAAGCTGGTGTAAAAGTGTATAAGTTATGGTGTCCTGAAAATAGAAAAGTTGTGATTAGCAGAGATGTTTTTAATGAAACTGCTATGTTACCCAACCTATCTCTTAAAGACTCTTCTAGTAAAGAATAACAAAAGCAGGTGGAGTTTCAGATTAATCCAGTATCTACAACAAAGTCAACTTCTCAAGTTAGTACAGAAGTTCAGAATAGAGTCACTTCATCACCACAATATTCTATTGCCAAAAATAGACTTAGAAGAGAAATTAAACCTCCGAAGAGGTACGCCGAGGTTGATCTAGTAGCTTATGCTTTAAACGTGACTGAAGATATTGATGCAAATCAAGAGCCATCTACTTATTCCGAGGCAGTAAGCTGTGAAGACTCAGAAAAGTGGATATTGCCATGCAAGAAGAGATGGAATCACTCTATAAGAATAAAATGTGGGACTTAGTGAAGCTTCCAAAGGGTAAAAAGGCTGTTCGTTGTAAATGGGTATTCAAGAGGAAAGAAGGGATTCCAGGAATTGAAGAACCCAGATATAAAGCAAGACTTGTTGCAAAAGGTTACAGTCAGATTCCCGGTGTAGACTTCGCAAACATGTTTTCTCTAGTTGTGAAACACAGTTCGATTCGAGCCTTACTTGGTATTGTGGCCATGTATGATTTGGAGCTTGATCAATTAGATGTAAAAACAGCATTCTTACATGGAGAACTTGAGGAAGATATTTACATGCAACAACCAGAGGGCTTTATAGTCTCAGAAAAGGAGGACTATGTTTGCTTGTTGAAAAAGTCCCTTTATGGTTTGAAACAATCACCAAGGCAATGGTACAAGAGGTTTGATTCTTTTATGACTACCCATGATTTCAAAAGAAGCATTTTTGATAGTTGTGTTCATTTTAAGAAAAGTGGTGATGGTTCTTTTGCGTATATACTCCTTTATGTTGATGACATGTTGATAGTAGCAAAAGATAAAGAAGAGATAAGAAATGTTAAAGCCCAACTTAGTGAAGAATTTCAGATGAAAGATTTGGGAGAAGCAAAGAAGATGCTTGGGATGGAGATTCTTAGAGATAGAAAGGCATGTAAGTTGTACCTAAGTCAGAAAAGGTACATTGAGAAAGTTCTTTGTAGGTTCAATTTGCAGAGTGCCAAGCCTGTTAGTACTCCATCAGCCTCCCACTTCAGACTTTCATTGGCTTTGTCTCCTTAATCAGATGATGAGATTGATTACATGTCACGTGTTCCATATTCTAGTGTAGTGGGTTCTCTAATGTATGCTATGGTTTGCTCACGTCCAGATTTATCATATGCAGTCAGTGCAGTTAGTAGATACATGGCGAATCCCGGTAAAGAAACACCGAAAAGTAGTTCTGTGGATTTTGAGATACTTTCGAGGTACCACTGATGTTTGCTTACAGTTTGGAAGAACTAGAGATGGAGTCATTGGGTATGTTGATGCTGATTTTGCTGGAGACCTAGATAGGAGAAGATCTCTTACAGGGAATGTCTTTACAATTGGGGGTTGTGCAATTAGTTGGAAAGCTACTTTGCAAACTACAGTTGCTTTGTCTATGACTGAAGCTGAGTATATGGCAATTACCGAGGCTTGTAAAGAAGCTATTTGGTTAAAAGGACTCTTTGGTGAATTCAATAAAGATCTTCAGATTGGTACAATATTTTGTGATAGTCAAAGTGTCATTTTCCTTACGAAAGATCAAATGTTTCATGAGAGAACAAAGCACTTTGATGTTCGGTATAATTTTGTGAGTGATATTACTGCTCGTGGAGATGTTGTGAGCAAAGTTAGTACTCATGAAAATCCTGCAAATATGATGACTAAGTGACTTCCCATAACCAAGTTTGAGTATTGCTTGGACTTGGTTGGTGTTCATTGTTGAAGAATACGCCTCAAGGGGTTTTGTGGAAGAGGTGGAGAACTTGTTCGTTGAGAGTTCTTGTTCGTAGAGAATTCTTGTCAAGGTGGAGATTGTTAGAATTGGGTGACCAGAATTTTTGTTAAAATAAAATACAGTGGTAAAATAAAAAAAAAGTAAAGTCCAAATAAACTAGACTTATTTTATTTTATTTTAATTAGAATAGGTCATCTATTTTATTTTAATTAGAATAAGGTGTTTCAACCTTACTACGTTACTTCTATTAGTTGTTGATTGGAATAAGGTTTTTCAACCTATAAATAGGCGTAGTCATCTCCTCTTGTAATTATTCGATTTTCGACATTAGTGAATCTTCTTCTCCTCTGCCCGTGGTTTTTTCCCAAAAGGGTTTCCACGTAAAATCTGTGTGTGTTTTTTTCTGTTTTCTTTGAGGTATTTCTTCATTGTCGACATTTAATTTTATCACGCCATGCATACCATGAACCTGTTTTGCATTCCACTCCTCTTTAACTCAGCCATCAACATATTTAAGTTATCAATAAAAAATATAGTGAAGTGATGCATGTGTACTCGCAATATTATCAATGGTTCTTGCGCTATTAAGTACATTAAATTTCAGAATTCTAATATTTGATTTTAGTAATTTACGAGTTTTGAATTCCATTTTTACTAGCTTAGGTTTAATTTTAGTAAAATACATGTTTGTACGCATATTTTGGTGATGTAATGACCCATTGGATCAATATGGGTTTAGGGTAGGATTCATGAGTCAAATTAGTGTGCAGAACACTATTTTCAGGTCAAAAAACACCAGGGACGACTCCAACGTCGCGACATCCGCATGCGGTGTCTCAACACCACATATAATCTCACAACCACATATAACCACCTTAATTGCTCCTTTCTAGCCATATAAATATATACTTTTAGGTTTAGAATTCATGACAATTAAATTAGTATTACAAATCAATCACACGTCGATTCAATTAAAAATGATTATGACATCATGCTTTTTACTAAGTAAATCAGTTTATTATGAGAACTTTTTAATTTTTACATTTTATATAAAGTATAAAAAATCAAAATATGAAAATATTTAATCTTAAAACAACTTATCATCTCCACCAAAACTTTCTTTAGTTTTATATAAATTTTTAATTTAATTTTCCACCTATTTCAATAATGTAAATAATAATAATAATAGTAATAATAGAAGTGATAGTACGTAGTAGAAAATAGACAGACAAACAAATCGATAGAGAGATAGATAGCACAATACGTGAAAAGGATATGCGACATCCACAATTCATTAATTATATGTAATATTTTATGTATGATTATAAACATAAAATATTTATTAAGAAATTCATTAATTATCATATTGCTTTTCAACACAAATACATGTTTTGTTAATAAAATACTTCCTAGTCGGTCGGATGGAATTTCTTCATAAGCTTTTTTTGGTTTTTTTATTTTACGTCTGCTAAGCTGTTCTTAATTCATTAATCTATATTTGAATAGAAAGGAGGAGGCAAACCATAATGAAATTGATAGCTAGAATTGCTTCATGAAATACCAATGACACACACATATATATTGAATAAAATACAATTAATTTTGTTCTATCCAGGGAATAGAAGCTTGATTTTAGTACGAAGCATTGAATCTAAGTGTTAGAGTTGTGTGACCTCGTTCCAATCACTCATTAAAGAAATAAAATAGTTTGACAAAATAAGGGGATTTGGGGGGCAAAGGACTGAGGGTTGCGACTGGGGGTGCTGGGGCGGAGCTCCCATAGTACGGATCATGCCGCACAAGTAGAATCCATATAGAACTACACTTTTTCTATTTGACATTTATTAGAATAGACTTTTTCAACCTTTAAATAGATATAATCGAAACTCCTCCTGTATTATTTGGTTTTCAACATTAGTAAATTTCCTCTCCCTTGCCCTAGTTTTTCCCAGAAGGGTTTCCATGTAAAATCTATGTGTAACAATCTATACCCGGCACGGTCGTCAAGCCCGAATACTAGGACGTTACACCACCATCTCACATCATATACATTGATAAATTATTAAGCAACCATATTATTTTAGCATTTACTCAAATTCCAAGTCATCCATATGTTAATCATCTCTAAAGCATGCTAAACATACCTCAATTATACTTAAAGTAACAACTAAACATGCATTGGGTCCATTTAGCAAAAATTTCAAAACTATTACGTACGTATTGTTGCTGAAGGTGAGGTATCGATATTTCTCACAAGTAGTATCGATACCGCTTGGAAAATTGATACCAAAATTGCTTACTGTTTCTCGAATTAAAACCAAAATCTCAGAAATTATCGGTACCTTACAAAAAGTATCAATTATTTTACCCCGAGTATCGATACTCGTGATATGGTATCAATACCAATTTATGTTACTGACTTCCTACACTTTCAAAAATCATGGAGGTATCGATAATAAAACCTGAATACCGATACTTCTACTCTAGACCTCAAAAATACAATAATTACAAGTATATAATCCATGCTAACTTAAATCTAATCATCAAGCATCATTCACATCATCGAATAAGCATTAAAATGTCTGAAATAACAGTCTCAAACATCGTTATTATAACTAAGCAAGAAACCAACAAATCAACTTAAAGTCCATAAGTTCTAAAGCAAAATAATCATATGAGCAACTTAAAAATCATAACAAAACCAGCCTATAGTCTACCACATGTTCCCCAAAACATAAATAATAGTTGAAACACCTACGAAAAGCTACTAGAGAATTGTCTTGGATCACCCCTTGGAAACCACACCATTCACACCGACACAACTAATCTGTAATGGTTTAAAAGGAGTTGGTGAGCTTAAATAAGCTCAGTGAATGCTCAGAACAACCACTACGCAAACAAGTCATTATGCATTAACGAAACAGTCATATAGCATTTACATAATATCTCCAACTCTAGTGTCATATTTCGTACGTTTAATAATCTTTCATGAGTTCATTTACACATTAATCATATGAATATTTAAGCATATATATATATCACATTACACATTTAATGATAGTTTGGCTCTTAAGGTTATGAAACATAAAGTGGGCAATATAACCACAAATCGGATACACGGATCTCCATCACACCAAATGACTCATAGAGTCGAACATATCACAAAAGTGAAGTATATAGCTAACACTCTCCAACACACCAACAAACATATCCCAGTGAATAGAGCTTAGCTCACATTCCCTTCTCTCTAAAACTGTCTCGAGCCTCAACGCCTCAAAATTAAAACACAAAGGTGAGTGCTCACAATCCTATTGCATGCCAACTATATCCTATTGCATGCCAACTATATCCAACGATCTCATCTGGTCACGAGGCCAAACTATCCATAATATAATCACATATTACTTACCGATTTTCCGCACATTATCACTGCATATTCACATCATTAGCACAATATCATCACTGTCATATGGTATAAATAATATGCTCACATTTACACTTTCACAACAGTCATCACAACATATTTCATATAGCATCAACTCTTAGTTCTCATTATCACAATCACAGAAGCACATTTATCACATATTATCCATAGGTATGAGAACACTTACACTCGAAATTTAAAGTAAGAGTTTAGGTTACTTTTAAATTCCCATTTAAAACAATGAATCATCTACGAGCAGCGATTCCAAAACATTCACTGCTCACGCCTTCGCCTAGTAACCGAAAGCTCAAACTAGCTTTTTCTTACCTTTGTCTTTACTCGTAGAAGGTTCTATCGACTCTGACGCTTCAACAAAGTAAATCACACAACAAAATGATCAACATTCAACCAAACACTCACCTCAAACAATCTATAAACACAAGCCAAAGCTAGGTTCTCTTGTGATCGAAACCTTGACATAGAAAACTTAAAATTTGAATATCTCAGTCTATACTTAATCTTTTGCACGAAATGAATTGCATTCATCTAGTTATTCATCTATGACTAATTCTGAACCCTTAAACTTCATCAAACTGTTCGTTTCATGGTATTAAAATTTTTCTACGTAAAATAGACATTTTCATGAAAACTCAATAAACCTTAGAATTCTTTAACGAAAATTTAGGGAAAGCTTAGAAACCTTCTAATCATGTCAAAACAATTTGAAAAACACTTTGAGCCACGTTTTTATTCAAAATCTCGAAATCTGCCATTAATGATTCAATTTTCGGCTTTTATTTAAAACATGCAATTTAATCGCTAAAAACTCTATTTTAAAACCAGATATCATTGAAAACTAAAAATAAGTGAAACCTTTAACTTCGATGGATGAAAATCGAGCTTTTGGTTTAAAACCCAGAAAATCCACAAGCTTGGAAGATGACTATATCAATGCTGTTTTTTTATGGTTTTTATTGGAATTCTATGGAAGTTTATTTCTTGGATGATGATAGAAAACAAGGAATTGGAGTTTTGAAGATTGAATTTGAAGGACGAAGGTTTGAGTTTTTTTAACCTAAAAAATAGGTTATAAAGGGTGTTTTTAAAACTTCGGTAAAATTCTTTATAACTATTTTTAAATTAAACCCTTTTACGAAACGGTTCTTATAAAAGTATTTTCAACATTATTTTTTAAGATTGATTTAATTTGTTAAAAGTTATAGTAAAAAACATTATCGATTTACCATATCAAAAAAATTGAGTACATATAAGCTAAAATTCACATTTTATCCTCAAAACTACTAAGCTCGATTTTGAATTTTGACACTGTATGTTTTATTTTTCTTTTATTATTACTTTGCGATCATTTTATTGTCATTATCAATATTTATTATAACCCTAAAAGAAATGGAATGCCTCAACATGGAATGCAAAATTAGTACTTTAAATTAAAATAAGTCTCAAATTTGCATCGAGTTTTGCTTGAAAAGGATTGGCACCGCATTCTAATTGCGAAATTTTAGATCTTGTGCACATGTAATCATGTGTTTTATACTATATATGAATTTTAATTTAGTGTAATTATACACATGAAATTTTAATTATGGTTCAAATGTATACTCAAAATTATTTAATCATACACACTTAAAGAAATAAATACATTAATTTATTTTTATATTGGATAAATATAATTATTTATGTACGCAATATATAAATATAAAATTATGTTATATCAATAATTGTGTTACTAATTTACAATAATTGAATCAAATCAAAATTTCATGTATATAATTACATATTAAACCATAATTCATGTATAATTTTGAGATTTATCCCTATTCCTAATTATCACGTAATTAATATTAGAGTTCAATACCAATTAAAATTTAAGTTTAACTTTATAAATAGAATTTGGTAATTAGGCATATTGAATCAAGGAGCATCTAAACAAATTATTGGTAAAAAAAATGGAGATTCTTAGCATTAATAAATTAGAATTATATAAAAAAGAACGAGAATTAAAGTCATTGTTCTTCAAAAATACAATATCAAATCATATTTGAACAACAATGACATCGAAGAGTGATCGAAAATTATGTTAATTGATGATCAAGTGATATAAGATTCTGATATTATTTTTAAAATTTATAAATTTATACGGTGTAAAGCAAGCGTTCTTAAAATCATTTCTTTTTTCTCCTATCTATTATTGTTTGGTGTAGGTAAAAAAAATGTTTTGGAAAGAAAGTCAAATTTAAACAATTATTAATAGACTTGTTTATGAGTCGGGCCACTCGGTCTGTCTAAAGACCCGCCCAAAAAATGAGAGTGTTTGGGCAAAAAATAAGCCAGGAAAATGGGTTTGAGCAAAAAATATAAGGCCCATTTAAAAAATGAGCCTCGCCTCGAGTAAGGTATTGTTGACCCGAGCTCAGCTCGAAATCATAAAATGACAAAAAAATCTGCTTTTTGTTGTTTTAATGTTATTTTCTTGTTGTTTTCTTCCTATTATGCTACCATTTCATTATTATGTTGCTACTATTTTTGTTATTATTGTTTGAATATTGTATAATACTTGTTTTATTGCTAATTTTATTATTATTTTAGAGGCATTTGTTTGTTAAGTTGCATCTATCTTACTGTTATGTAAGTATACATATTTTTTAAAATTTATTTTCAATTTGTAGGGAAATATTTATTTTAATATTTTTAGTATTTTTAATATTATATATATATATATTTAAAAATTATATAAAAAAAATTTTAATGCGGGCGAATCAAGCCGGACCCGAGTTTTAACATTTTTATTCGGGTTGGATTTGAACAAATTTTAAGCATATTTTTTGGGGACAAATGGGCCTAAATTTTTTATTGGGTCCGACTCATGAATACCTCTAATTATTAATCACTCTTATGAAATATGTTTATTAATTTAGTTTAAATATTTTTCCTATTTATCATGAACTATTATTATAAATGATACAAGTCCTTTTAGTTTTAGTTTTTTTTTTATTTTTTTCCAATTAACATTATAATTTACCTTTTTATATAATTTCAAATTTATTTATTATTTAAAAATTAAGATAAATTATTATTATCGGTTATAGATAACAATAATTAAAAATAAATTATTTATAAATTAATTAAAAATTAAAAGCGTAAATTTTTATGCAACATTAGAAATAGAATATTTGTTACATTTTGTGGAAAAATTGAAATTATAAATTCATAATAATTCGTAATTCTTGAATGATATAAACATAATGACATGCAAATTGAATACATAGGAATGGATTATATGAAACTGTGATATCACGTCATTTATATCTCTTCCCAATAAGTAAATGATAGATCAAATTTTTCAACCTGATTTTCAGTTTTTTTTCTTTTGATTTTATTATTATTTGTTAAATTAAATGCGAATGGGTAGTTAATTAAGAAAAAATTTCTTAATATCATGCAACCTTGTCAAGGTTTCTCTCATTGATAAACGATCTTTGGGCGATTGAGCTGCACAACTTAATCCAACTCTTATAACAGCTGCTAAACAGTCTTCATATTTTCTGCAGATGTGATCACTGTCAGTGCTGCTGGTGCCGCCAGTGCTGCCGTCATTCTAGAGCTAGGGTTTGATGAGCTTTGTTCTTCACCTCCATGGTTCTTCAAAAGCCTTGGATCAACTGTCTCAAAAACTTGATTTCTATCCACAGCTGATGCGAATTTGTTGAGGCTTAATCCTTCTTTAAACATCTCATCAGTTGGTTTCTTGGCAATAAACATTTCAAGCACAAGAACTCCAAAACTATAGGCATCTCCACTGGTTGAAGCTTTGCTCCCTAGGCCATACTCTGCACATAAATTCAGCAATAAATTAGATTGAAAATGCATATGCAAGTTTCCTTTTAATGTCGGTAAAATAAGGGGTCGGATTATTGTTTACTCACCAGGTGCAATGTAACCAACTGAGCCTTTCAAACCCATTGAGCTGTTCTCCCTTTGTGATGGCCTTTGTGAAAGGAACCTCACCAAGCCGAAATCCCCCACATGAGCTGCCATATTTTCATCCAAAAGTACATTTGCAGGCTTCAAATCGCAGTGCACAACAGCCGGGTCGCAGTCATTGTGCAAATAATCCATGGCGGAAGCTACATCAATGGCTATATTCAGTCTTTGCATCAAGCTCAAACAAAACCCTGATTCCTCATCCTCAGGATATAGCCACTTATCTAGGTTTCCATTCGGCATGAACTCGTATAACAAAGCTTTGAATTCATCTCCTTTATGATCGATGCTCGAGCATGAGGTGATGATTTTCACCAAGTTTCGATGCCTGACATTCCTCAAGACCTCACATTCAGCAAGAAAACTCTGAACGGCTTTAGTTTGTTGCAGGTCAAGAACTTTGACAGCAAATGTAACGTTGTTGATGGAAGCTCCATTATTACCAATGTTGAACGTGCCTTTGTAAACCGAACCGAAACCTCCTTTTCCAAGCAGGTTTTCAGCTGTAAAATTGCTTGTAGCAAACTGGATATCAGAGTAAGATATCAACGGCGGAAACCCTTTCAATGAAAGTAAAGATTGACTGCCCTTCACCCTGTTTTTCTTCCTTCTGGATATCAATGCCCACACAAAGCAAAAAACCAAACATATAAACAGTGTAGCTCCGGAAATTGGAACTAAAATTTTGATCAAATGATTACTCTGTCTTCCCTTTGTTTTGCATTGAAGAAGTTGCAGATTTCTGGCAATTTCTTTGTCAGCACTGCAAAGGTCGTCGTTACCCAGGATCGAAGACGAGCTGAGATTTGAGAAGATATTTCCTGTAGGAATATCTCCTTCCAAATGATTGAAAGACAAATTTAAGACCTCGAGTGACTTAAGATTTGCCAACTCTTGTGGAATTGGTCCAGAAAGATTGTTGGAAGAGAGATCCAAAACCTCTAGTGGTAATATATTTGCTAATGAACTCGGGATTTCACCACTGAGATTGTTCCTTGACATGTTGAGGTATAGCAAACTTGAACAGCCACTGATTG
The DNA here is from genome assembly GCA_005610355.1 of Gossypioides kirkii. Lineage (NCBI taxonomy): Eukaryota > Viridiplantae > Streptophyta > Magnoliopsida > Malvales > Malvaceae > Gossypioides > Gossypioides kirkii. The sequence goes on along the minus strand of CP032247.1, from coordinate 36,543,907 downwards.
ATGAAGTTAAAGTTCCGAACAAGTTATTATCGGAAACATCAATCACTTGAAGCTGTTTCAAGTTGCCAACATCACTGGGTAGAGGACCCGAAAGCCTGTTATGCACCAAAACCAAGTAGTTTAAACCAGAAAGCTTGAAAACCTCTTCTGGTATGCTTTCATTTAACCTATTCCAAGCCAGGTCCAATGTTTGTAGCTGCTGACAATCTCCAAGGCTGGTGGGAATTTTACCAGAAAACTGGTTATTCCCCATTAAGATTCTAGAAACTCGTGTAAGATTAGCAAAGATTTCTGGGATATCTCCAGAGAACATATTCTGGTGCACCATAAAGTTCTGCAAGTTTCCAAGTTTGGCTATGCTCCTTGGAATATCACCTGTGAAAGAGTTCATCTCAAGTGAAAGAGATATCAGATTTTGCAACTTGTCAATCCCCTGAGGAAAGCCACCTGTCAAGAAATTGTCAGAAATGCAAAAATGTTGGATATCGGTTGACAGATTCGCCACTGAGGGAAATTCACCGGAAAGTCTGTTGGAATTTATCCTCAGATATTCAAGCTGAGTACAGTTTGAAAGGGAATCAATGAAGTGAACATTCCGAGCAGTGTTAGAGGAGAAAAGATTTTGACCAAGGTCCAGCATTACAAGGTTTCTCATGTTGCCAAACAAAGGAATCGGACCATGAAATCCATTCCTAGACAGATCAAGACATTCAATGTTTGAAGCGTTAGATAGATAAGCAGGTAGGATTCCTTCAAACCAGTTTAGTGCCAAATATACTTCTCTGACATTTGGGAGAGCCTGAAATCTATGATTATCATTTGGAATTGGAAGGCTTCCTGAAAGGTTATTATGTGTGACAGAAAAGAAAACCAAAGAAGAAATGTTGAAAATAGAAGAAGGGAATTGGCCTGAGAGATGATTTTCAGAAAGCTGAATATGTTGAAGCTTTTTAAGCTGACCAAATTCACTTGGAATTTCACCAATTAACATGTTTCTTGCCAGAGCAAGATAAGTTAAAGAGGAAAGGTTCCCAAATGTAGGGGGCATTGAACCTGTGACATTATTGATGGAGATGCTAAGGATTCTAAGCCTTTGGAGGTTGCCTAGTTGTGGTGGAAGGTTTCCACTAAATTTGTTCCCTTGCAATCGAAGTGTTTCAAGGTTAAGGCAATGAGAAAGAGCAGCAGGAAGAGTGCCATTAATGGAGTTATTTCTAAGGTCAACATATCGAAGATGGGAAAGCTTACTAAACTCCAACTGAAATTGACCATGAAATAAGTTGTGGGAAAGGTTAAGCATGCGAAGGGAAGTGAGGTTTGAGAGAGAAGGAGGTAACGGGCCAACAAGGCCGAGTGCACTGAGTTGGAGGGATTCAACTCGGGATCCTTTGCCGCTGCAAGATATACCAAACCAGGTGCAGTGAGAAGTAGAGTTGTGGGTCCAACCTGAAAGTGCATTTGGAGGATCATTGAGTTGGAGTTTGAATGATAGCAAGGCTGCTTTGTCGGTTGCTGAATCCAACTCCCCCATATGCTGGCACATACAAGAGTTTATGTGAATCTGAACCAAGGAGAAAAGCAGCACCAAAAACTGCACGTATTCCATGCTTTACAAATATGGCTGCCTTCTCTTGGGAGTTTGACAATTTGTACATCTCTATATAAAGAACACTATCAAATTCAATGATTTACTTTTTCTCTTCTTAAAAAAAAAAAAGGATATTTTGAGTCAATCCGATCTACAGATCATCTCAAAACTTAGGTGCGTTGGATTGATTAGGAAATTTATTATAAATTATATGTTTGAAATATTCTTTCCACCTCCCAGCCATATTTATTTATTATCATTTACGTCTGCTATTCTTTAAGTCAAGTCAAGTTTTCTAAACATAGAAATTATTTTATGGATAATTTCCCACCATATCAGTTATGATATCTTTTTAATTATTTAATGATATTTCAATAATTTTTTCATATCATTTAATTTTAGTAATTTTTTATTTTAAACTTTAAATTTCAAACCCCAAACATTAAAAATCTTGAACTTCAAACTCGAATTCTAAATATTAAATCATTAACTTAAGGTTTAGAGTTCAAAGTTTATGGTTTAGTGTTTGAATTTTAAAGTTTGAGGCTCATGGTTTAAGGTTTAGAATTTGTGGGTCAAGATTTGAGGTTTAATGTTCAAGATTCAGGATTTAAAGTTTTATGTTTAAGGTTTAGGGGTTGAGATCTAAGATTAAAAATTATCAAAATTATGTGTCATTAACATGAAAAAAATTTGCTGAAATGTAATTAAATAATTGTAAAGAGACCATATATAATGTGATGGGAAATGATCCATAAAATAATTTTTCATCCTAAAGATATATATTTCTTAATATTTATTATTTTCACTTGCAAAATTTGAAATAAAAAATATACTTATATTTTATGTTACCCAAATTAAGAAATTGAAATCCTTTGATAAATCAAATAAAGAAATAATTATAACCAAGAGTACTTATAAATTACTAATGTATACTATTATTTAAGTTTGTAGTTAAATTAGTATTATAAGTCAACTAAATAATAATTAAAACACTTATTTTTTTTACAAAGTAAATCATATTTTCAATGGAGTATCTTTATTTTTAAATTTTTTATATAAAACCCCCAAATATGATACTATTTAAATTTAGACTACTTTAGAAAAATAAATAAATAGGAAGCCTTAATCGAAATGATTCGATAAGAAAGATATTTTAATACAATGCATAAATAGTGGAGGTGTCAATGGACCGAGTCAAGTCGGGTTTATGCATGATATTAATATAATTTATGTTTGTTCAAGTCTGGTCCAAAATCTAAGCTTAAAATTTTACCTAAACTCACTCATATTTGCAAAAAACTAACTCAGACTCATTTTAGTCTCGCCTATATTATATTTTATTTTTTAAAATATTTATTTTAATAATTTTATATTTTTTTTATTTAGTCATCGTACATTATTTTAATGTTTAAATTAGAGTAGTATTATATATTTAGTATATGTTTTTTTATAGTGTTCTAAATTTTATATATATATATATATAAAGTATTATAAACTTAAAACGAGTCAGGTCGGGCCCAGGTTTGAATGTTCAAGCTCGAGCCCGATCAATATTTTAAATAGGTCTAATTTTTTTGTCCAAACCCATTTTAGGGCCTAATATTTTTGCTCAAATCATCCCAAATTTCAGATCCGATTCTAATGAACAGGATATGACACATCGATAATTAAAATATTATTTTTATGATTTCAAGATAAAACCCTATTTTCATACCTCAAAAGACTTGTTCAATTATAATTAAAATTCAAAGACAATTATTGTTATATAACAATATGTGTGGTCGAAAGGACTAGTTGACTCCAAGAATTAAGTGTCATTATTACAATTTTTTTTGGTAAATTACAATAACAGTGCAAAGTTCGAACGACAAACACGATTAGCACGATTCAAATTCATATCACATTTAGAACGATAAACACTCTTAATCATCCATAGAACAAAAAGTATCATACCAACTCAAACACATATTTAAACAAAAGAATTCTCCATATAATGTCTAAAGCATGAACATAAACATATTCCATATAACTTAAAACATTACAAGATAAAACATATCTCCAAAGCATAAAAATGAAAAAGTACCGTCAAAGACTTTTCAACACACGTTCATCCTCCTGTAAATATAATTAATCATATGTTAAAACTAAAGTTAATAATAATTGCAAACTAATAATTTCATAAATAAAATAAAAACAATATAAATTCTTATTTACTAATTATCTATTTGGATAGACGGTATGGTGCAGTGCGATATATTTAGTTTACTTTTTATCTTACATTACAGTATCGTTACAATATCTAACCTCATTATCACCATTACTTTTACACCAACGACAGATAAACACATCGTCCATTCAACCTTAAATCGAGAGTAGTTTTTGTTGTATATCAAGATATAAAATTCTTTAGCATTTTTATTGTGAGAGTATTTTTAATTTTTTACTTACCAATATAAAAAGAATATCGAGTATTTTTATGAGTATAAATTCTTACTTACCCAGTCATATAATAAGAATACTCTTATTTTATATTTTATATAAAATTTAAAAAAAAAATTAAGAACACATTACAACCAAATTTTTTTTACCTTTTTTATATAAAATTTTCACCCGTTAGTGTCTCTAATAACGATGGATAGATAAATAGATAGGAAACAATAAATCAAGTTCACTTTGCGAAAATGATTAGATTATTAATAGGAATCATGAACAATAATATAAATATATTACACATGGTACAAATAATAAATAAATTCCTACAAATTAATGCTCAAATGTTATGTTTGTATAGTAGTCTCAAAAAAAAGGACAAATTAATAGTAATTATAACATTGAAAAAAATTCAGAAACAAACAAGAGATGCATTAATTTGATCAAATCGTTGAAATTTGCATCGTAGCCTCACTATCATCACATCAACCTGATGATTAACACCGATCAACCAATAAAAAATTGTCAAAAGCCTTAAGAGATTTACTGCATCAGTGATGCACTAAAAGCCAAGTCTCAATGGCCTACCTTTCTCCTCATCATCTCAAATTTATCACTATCACTATGATCTATCATAATAAAACCCTTTTAGAACGGTTTCTAATAAATTTGACAATACCTTTATATTAGCAAATCTTACATATACATCAGAATGTGACTAAAAATTAAAAGTAAAAATAAAACCATCTTGAAAATAGAGTGGACAAAACAAAACCATGAAAACTGTAAACATAACAAAACCACAAAGCTGTGGACAAAACTGCGATAATGTGGACTGAAATTAAAAACAAAACAAAACTACGAAAAAAAATATTGAAAAAACCGTAACCAACAATTAACCTGAAAATCAACATCACCACCAAAAAATAAACAATTAAAATTCTTTTATAAAAAAAATTAAAATATCTGAAAATTCAACCTCAACATTTTAGCATTCTTTACTACAATTAATGAATAGATTATAATACATCGACAATTACAATATTATTTTTATGATTTGAATACTAAGATAAAACCCTAATTTTCATAAACTTTCCTACTGAAATTGATGTTCAACTATTCTAATAAAAGTGAGTAATAAAATTTAGTCATATGCTATTGTCACGTCTATAGAAACTCGTTACCTGAAGCGTGTGGCCTTAGACGCCTCTCGATCAATGCAACGCCTAAGTAAGCCTGAAACTGATCAAAGCTAGAGTGCTTAGATCCTCGCAGAAGCGAAAGAACAATGAAAGGAAAAGGCAAACAAAAGACAAGCAAAGGAATTGAGTGAATGCTCTGTGTATTACTCAAATCAGAAGTGAGGAAATGAGGTGGGGGTAAGCCTCTATTTATAGTTGAAGTCCCTTACATCCAACGGCTAAGAATAAAGTACATCGACGGTGGAGATACAATGTTATCTATCATATCCTCTAATCTAAGAAAATCAAGTCAAACATTCCCTAGATAGAAGATTACAATGAATATGAAAAGGAATCAAAGAGAATATGCCTAACTCAATGTGCTATTTGCCATATCCAATTTGTAGGGCTCTTCAACCCCAAGGGATAGGCCAACTCGGATAGGTGGTGATAGGCCCAAGATGCTGTAGAGTACTTCCTCAGCAGCTTGGTGTGCACTGGTATCGGGCCCTAATGTGCGGTCCGTGACATTCTCCCCCACTGAATTTGGCGATCACCTCGTCGCTCGGCTAGCATGGTACTGGTCCACTTGGTTTCTGAATCATCATAGGGCCTCGATTCGTTCCCAACTACCTTCACTGTTTGGAAGTCCCTTCCACTGAATAAAGAATTCGTGCCTCAGTCGATAACTCAGTCGTCGAATGACTCTCTCTGCCTGGATCTCTTGAGCTTCTTTCTCGTAAGAGACCTTCACTCCAATTGGCGTTCGGTGTGATTTGCCTCGATCTGAATTTGACTCATATTGATGGTAAGGCTTGAGTAAGTTGACATGAAACACTGGATGAGCTCAAATGGTCGGTGGCAACTCCAATCTGTAGGCCATGGTGCCTACTCGCTTCACAACTTAAAACGGACCCTCGTATCTTCGCACAAGCCCTTTGTGCACAGTTGGGTTGCGTAAGATCCCGGTTAACTTGGCAAGGACTAGATCACTAAACTGGAAATTCACGTCCTTACACTTTCGATCTACCCACTTCTTAGTCCGCTTCTTTGCCCTGTGTAAACAAGCTCAGGGTAGGTCATGATGCTCTTGCCACTCCGTGGCAAACTTATGTGCTGCTGGATTGGACCCCTCATGCCTGATAACAATCGTGTTAGGAGTAAACAGTTCCTACCCGATCACGATCTCAAACAGACTTTGGTTCGTGGCTTCGCTCCGTTACAAGTTGTAGGAAAACTGAGCCACATCCAACAGCTGTAACCAATCGCGTTGCGTGGCACTCACATAATGCCTCAAATATATCTCCAAGAGTGTATTCACTCATTCGATTATTCCGTCTGTTTAAGGGTGAACACTAGTTGAGAAGTTCAAGCTTAATCTCATTAGCTTGAATAACTCAGTCCAGAACCTCCCCGTGAATCGTGTGTCTCGATCACTAATAATCATCTTTGGTACTCCCTAATACTTGACCACGTGCTAGTGTCACGAACTTAGAGTTTTTCCACAAAATTCGTGTAGCCTTAGGTCGATTCTTACCAAAAAAATGCCTAAGTTAGCCTACTTCCCAACACTTGAGGATTCAAGAGAATTCCTCTAAGGCACCAACACGATAGCAACGAAGAATAAGCTAAGAACAAGCCACAGAAAAACAAAAACACAAGAAAGAAGAGTTTTGAGTGAATGTTCTCAATTTTGTATTTCTCAATGAATGAATACAATGAGGGGGAGAGGCCTCTATTTATAGTTGAGGCTCCTCAAAATCAACGGTAAAGATTAAATACATCAACGGATAAGATTGAAAGCTATCTACAAATTTAATCTCTAAGATTACAAAATCATATTTTTAAAGATTACATATCAAATCTGATATTGTCAATCTTTAAAGATTACCTTTCATGTTTGCCAAGCTTTGTAGATAAGCCTTCACTTATTCCAAGTAACGGGCCAAACTGATTGGGCCAAATGCCTCTTTTTGAACATGATGGGTCACTCAAATGAGTCATGGTTGTGGGCTCAAATACACAACCCATGACATTCTTCCTCACCTGTTCTAGTGACACCCTCATCGCGTCCTTCTCATGGAACTGGTCGATCTTGCTTTGGAATTGCCATAATACTTCGGCAGGCTCCCAACTTGCTTCACTGTCAAGAAGTCCCTTCCATCGCACTAAATACTCATGCCTCGGTCGATGATACTTTTGTCTCACCACACAGTCTGCCTCGATGCTTTCAACTTCACGATCGTAGAAGACCTTTACCCCTATTGGTGCTCATTTAGGCTTGCCTCGATTCGGATCATCTTGATCTACATGAAATGGTTTGAGCATACTTACATGGAACACGGGATAGACTTTGAGCTTCGACGGTAACTCAAGCTTAAAGGCCACCTTGCCTACTTTCTTCAAAACTTGAAAGGGTCCTTCATATCGTCGCACAAGCCCCTTGTGCAAGCCATTGTATCTCAAAATTAAGTGTAACTTTGCAAGGACAAAGTCACCGACCTGAAATTGAACATCCCTCCGACTTTGGTCCACCCACTTCTTGTTCCACTTACTTGCCTTGTGTAGACAAGTTCTGGCTTAATCGTTCTTCTTTTGTCAATCCTTCGCGAATCGATAAGCTGCTGGATTTGGTCCAATATAACGAGTCACAACAGCATTGTGTGCGAGTGGCTATTAACCCGTCACTATCTCAAATGGACTGTGATTCATAGCCCCACTCTGTTGCAAGTTGTATGAGAATTGAGCCACATCCAACAACTTCGGTCAGTCCATTTGTGTAGCACTCACATAGTGCCGAAAATAAGTCTCCAATAATGCATTCACTTGTTCGGTCTACCCATCAGTTTGTGGATACATACTAGTGGAAAAATTCAAGTCTGAACCTATTGACTTGAACAACTCTATCTAGAATCGGTACGTGAATCGCCCGTCTCGATCACTGATTATCGACTGTGGCACTCCTTTATATTTCACCACATGTTTCAGGAATAAACAAGCTGCCTGCTCAGCTGGGCACTCCTTGGCTGCTGGAATGAATGTTCCATATTTGGAAAACCTGTCCACCGCAACAAGAATGCTTCCAAATCCGTCAGATTTAGGAAAAACCTACTATAAAATCCATGGATACACTCTCCCATGGTCGTTTTGGACTAGACAATGGTTGTAACAAACCCGCCAGAGCCTTCAACTCCACCTTGTCTTGTTGGCACACTAGACAAGTTCTCATATAAGTCTCCACATCATCCCTCATGTGAGGCCACTAATAACGATCCTCCAAAAGGGCCAACATGCGGTGCATCTCTAGAAGGCCAGCCCATCTCGAGTCATGACACTCCTTCATGACTTCCTTGTGCAGCTTCCCATATTGAGGCACATAGAGACGATGCCCATGAGTATAAAGTAGTTCTCCCTCAAGCCAAAACCCCCTTGTTTTCCTCTCTTTGGTAAGCTCAGTCAAGTTTTTGGCTGTAAGATCATGGATCAATCCCTCTTTAATACGCTCCAATAGAGAACCATCAGGTTGGCTGATTACCACAAATTCCATCTTTCGACTAAGGGAATCAGCAACAGTATTGGCAATCCTTAATTTATATTCCATCGTGAAATCAAATTCTAACAAGAAGATCTACCAATGAGCCTGTTTCGGAGACAACTTTTTCTGGGTTAAAAAATAATTGTTAGCAACATTATTAGTATAGACCACAAAACTGGAACCCAATAAATACAGCCTCCATGTGCGCAAGCCATACACCACAGCAGTCATCTCTTTTTCTTGGACCATATACCTCCGCTCCATCTCATTGAGCTTTCGACTCTCGAAAGCAATTGGATGCCCATCTTGCATCAATACTCCCCCAATGGCATAGTTTGATGCATCCGTGCGTACCTCATATGGCTTGGAATAGTCTGGCAAGGCAAGAACAGGCTCCTTCTTAATTGATTCCTTCACTTGATTAAAGGCTGCCTCACATTTGGTGTCCCAATCCCACACCTTACCCTTGTTCAATAAGTTCGTCAAGGGTGCAGTGATATTTGAATAGCCTTCAATAAAGCGTAGGTAATAATTCACCAACCCAAGGAAAGATCACAACTTCATCACCTTGGTTAGTGCTTCCCAATCCACAATAGTCTGTATCTTCTTCTCATCCATCCGGATCTTGCCTCCTCCCACAATTTGACCTAAAAAGGGCACCTCTCGTTGGGCAAATGAGCACTTTTCCTCTTTTGACATACAGTTCATTTCCCGCAAGATTTGGAACACCTCTCTCAAATATTTAACGTACTCCTCAAGTGACTTACTATACACCAAAATATCATCAAGGTAAATAACCACGAAACGATCTAAGAAGGGTTGAAGTACCTTATTCATCAGGGTACAAAATGTAACTGGAGCATTCATGAGTCCGAAGGGCATTACAAGGAATTCGTACGAACCATACCGCGTCACACAAGCTATCTTTGGCTCGTCCTTCTCGGCTACTCGAACTTGATGGTACCCCGATCTCAAATCTAACTTGGTAAACCATCTTGAGCTACCAAGCTAATCAAACAAGTCCGCAATAAGGGGAATAGGGTACCTGTTCTTCACTGTGATCTTATTCAAAGCCCGATAGTTGATACACAACCTTAGTGACCCATCTTACTTCTTTTGAAACAATACTGGAGCTCCAAATGGGGCTTTAGAAAGCCTGATAAACCCAGCATCTAAAAGCTCTTTTAATTGCTTTCACAACCCTTCCAACTCTAACGGAGACATCCAATATGGGGCCCTTGCTGGCGGCATCGAATTGGTTACTAACTCAATATTGTGATCCACCTCCCTCTTAGGTGGCAAATTCTTGTGTAACTCTGCTAGAATTACATCTCGAAAAGAATCAAGCAACTGGCCCACTTCCTTTGGAATCTCACTAATAGACTTAACGGCTTACTCAACCTTTAAGGTAGCCAAATAGGAGACTTCACCTCTTCGTACTCCTTTGGCAAATTGGATCGTCGATAATGCTTTGCCCTCCAAGCTTCCCTTCCTTTTAATTCTCACCATAAAATGATGGTTTGAATCCAAGATCATCATATAATTTCCAGAAGGAAAGATAGAAGCATTAACCCGATCAAGGAAACTTAAACCAACAACAAAGTCATAGTCATCAAGTCGTATTACCTTGATTTAGCTTTACCTGTCCATTCACCAAGCTGGAGATCCACTCCCTTTGTGACCCTCTTGATCGGAACACTTTCTGAATTCATCATTTTTATCCATCCCGAATCATTTTGAATCTTGAGACCAAGTTTACTTGTAGTCTCCTCGGACATGAACAAATCCAATGCACCTGTGTCAATAGGTGCACTCAATTCTGTGCCAGCCACTACGATGTCTACAAACATCAACCCTTGACTCGTCTTGTCTTCAACACCCCGCAATATCGAACCAAGACCCTTAGTTGTCTTGTCCGCCTCCTTTTTTACTTCAGGGGTAGAAAGAGCGACCTTTTTCGGACAGTCCTTGATAAAGTGTGGACCATTACAATGAAAGCAACTCACAGGCTTTCCCTTACCAAATGGCTTCTTTCCATGGCCATTCTTGATGAACTTATCTTTGTCTCCCCCACCATTGCCCTATGGTTTGAACTTGGGCTTGGAAGGCTCAAACTTATCTTTCTTCGTAATAAGCTCGACAAATGATTCCACAATAGTCATGGCCTTGGTAAGCTCTTGGACTCCTCGGCGTTGCAACTCTTACTTCGCCCATGGTTTCAAGCCATCCATAAAGGAAAAGAAGGCTTCCTTCTCACCCATGTTTGAGATCTGCAGCATCAATTCACTAAACTCCCGTACATATTCGCTCACAGTGCCTTGTTGCATAAGACGACGCAAATTTGCCCGAGATTCATTCTCGATATATTCTGGGTAAAACTGTGTGCCTTGAACTCACTTTGGAACTCCTCCCAAGTCCCAATTTTGATCCCACCACGTTTCACATTAGTGGACCTACGACACCGCCACAATAAAGCAACATCAGTAAAATACATAGCAGCAGTATTTACCTTTGTGTCATCATCTGTGATGCCCTTGGCACGAAAGTATTGCTCCATTCCCCAAAGGAAATTATCCACATCTCTCGCAGACCTTGATCCCTTAAACTCTTTAGGCTTGGGAACATCCACACTAGACTTGGGTGCAGCAGCAACTAATCTCCTATTGCTCAAAGTAGCCTTGTAGATTGAGAGTTCACCCTTGAGCTCCGCAATCTCTACCTTCATGGCTGTGACCATAGACTTAATGGTCTCATCTCTACCGGTCAGCTTCCTCTCAAGGGACCCAACAAAATCTCATACATACTCTCTAAGCTGCTCCTTCATGAACTGCAACTCAATGGGGATACCATCCTTAATCTCATCAAGTCTCTCCTTAACATCTCCTATGGACTCTTCAAGATTGACTACTCGTCCTTTCAAAGCCGACACAATACCCCTCGAACGACTTTATTTCTTGGCCCTTCCACGTGTCTTCATTGGCTCAATGTTTTCAGCAACTTCCTTTAACATCTTCCGATGGTGCCTTTCGAACCTTAGCTCTGATACCAATAGTCACAAACTTAGAGTTTTTCAGAAAATTCGTGTGGCCTTAGGTCGATTCTTGTTACAAAAACGCTTAAGTCAGCCTACTTCCCAACACTTAAGGATTCAAGAGAATTCCTCTAAGGCACCAACACGATAGCAACAAAGAACAAGCTAAGAACAAACCATAAAAAAATAAGAACACAAGAGAAAAGAGTTTTGAGTGAATGCTCTTAATTTTATATTTCTCAATGAATGAATACAATGAGGTGGAGAGGCCTCTATTTATAGTTGAGGCTCCCCAAAATCAACGGTAAAGATTAAATACATCAACGACTAAGATTAAAAGCTATCTACAAATTTAATCTCTAAGATTATAAAATCATATCTTCTAAAGATTACATATCAAAGCTGATATTGTCAATCTTTAAAGATCACCTTCCATGTTTGCCAAGCTTTGTAGATAAGCCTTCACTCATTCCAAGCAACGGGCCAGACTAATTAGGCCAAATGCCTCCTTTTGAATATGATGGGTCACTCAAATAAGTCATGGTTATGGGCTCAAATACATAACCCATGACACTAGAGGAAAAGACGAGTTGACTCCTTGACTAAACACACCTTAAATGTTAGAATGAACATCCTATACTTTGAAAACCTGTCAACCACAACCATAATACTTAACAAGCCGTTAGTGTTGGGAAAATCGACTATAAAGTCCATGAAAACACTTTCCCATTGTCGCTCGAGAATAGGCAATGGCTGTAATAGTCCAGCTAGTTTCCTCATCTCTATCTTGTCTTGTTGGCACACAAGACAAGTCTTCACATAAGCTTCAACATATGTGCCTATGTGCGGTCAATAATAGTGCTCGATAATCAGTGCCAATTTTTGATTCATCCCCGGATGTCTTGCCTACTTGGAATCGTGGCATTCCTTCATGAGCCTTTTGTGCAATTTTCCAAACAGAGGTACATAGAGACGGTGTCCTCGAGCATACAACAAGTCCCCTTCGAGCCAAAACTTTCTAGTTTTCCCTTCCTTAGCATAGTCGATGAGCATTTTGGCCGTTGGGTCATGTGACAACCCCTCTTTGATTCGCTCTAACAGTTGTCCCTGTGGCAAGCTAATGAACTCAATGTTATACCTTCAGCTTAGGGCATCAGTAATAGAATTCACTTTTCCTGGTTTGTACTCCATGGAAAAATTAAACTCTGCAAGGGATTCCTACCAACGAGCTTGCTTTGGAGATAACTTCTTTTGGGTCAGAAAATAACTATTAACAACATTATCAGTGTATACCATGAACCTGGACCCAAGTACATAATGTCGCCAAGTGCGCAAGCAGTACACCACTGCGATCATTTCTTTATCATAGACCGTGTATCACCTCTCGTTCTCATTGAGGTTTCGACTTTCAAAGGAAACCGGATGTCTTTCTTGCATAAGAACCTCACCAATGGCAACATCGGACGCATCGGTGTAGATCTTGAAAGGCTTGGTGTAATCTGGCAACACCAACACTAGTTCACCCACTAGAGCTTGCTTCAATTCTTTAAAGGCTCTTTCATAATCGATGCTCCAATCCCACGCCTTGTCCTTCTTTAGTAACTCGGTCAAGGGTGCAGCTATTTTGGAGTAGCCTTTGATGAACCTTCGATAATAGTTGGCTAGCCCCAAAAGGGATCTCAACTTGTTCACCTTGTTTGGCGACTCCTAATCTTCAATCGTCCAAACTTTGGCCCTATCCATTTGGATCTTGCCACCTCCAATAATGTAGCCTAATAAAGGGACCTTTTTTGGACAAACGAGCACTTTTCCTCTTTGATGTAAACCTTCGTTCTCTCGTAAGACTTTGAACACCTTCTACAAGTGTCCCAAATGTTCCTCGAGTGTCTTACTATATATCACAATTTCCTCAAGGTAAATAACAATGAACTGATCAATAAAGGGTTGTAATACCTTATTCATAAGTGTGCAAAAAGTGACGGGAGCATTCGTGAGGCCGAAGGGCATCACAAGCAACTCATACGAATCGTAACGCATCACACAAGCAGTCTTCGGTTCATCTCCTTCAATCATTCTCACTTGGTAATATCCGAACCTCAAATCCAACTTGGTAAACCACCTTGCACCATCAAGATAATCGAACAAGTCGGTAATGAGTGGGATCAGGTACTTTTTTTCATGGTGAGCTTGTTCAAAGCCCAATAACTGATGCAGATTTGAAGTGTATCATCCTGCTTCTTCTGAAAGAGCACTAGTGCACCATAGGGTGCCTTGGACGATCGATTATACCCCGCATCTAGGATTTCCTTCAATTGTCTACGCAACTCCTCTAACTCGGATGAATCCATTCGGTAAGGGGCTTTAGCAGGCGACTCCGTATTTGGCACAAGTTTTATCTTATGATCCACTTCCCTCTTCAGTGGCAAACTCTTGGGAACTCGATAGGCATCACATATCGAAATTTTGCCAATACTTGTCTCACCTCCTTTGGGACTTTTACGGGCATGATAAGCTCATCATCAACCAACGTAACTAAATAGGTTGGTTTCTCCTTGCGCACCTTCTTGTTAAGCTAGATGGCTGATAGCACCTTCACTCCAACTCCGGTGTCTCGATTTGTCGGAATAATGCATTAGTGTTTTGGATAAAAAATAAACAATCGGTAAATGGAACAGGGAACGTATTAATCCGGTCAAGAAAACTAAGCCCAATCACAAAATCGAAGTCATCGAGTGAGATTACCTTGATGTTTTCCTTACTAGTCCAGCCTCCAATGTCTAGCATGACTCCTTTTGCCACCCCCACAATTGGAGCATCCTTGGAATTGACAGCTTTAATAAACCCACTTACCTTCTCAACACGAAGGTTAAGTCTCTTAGCAGCTCGTTCGGACACGAACAATTTTAAGGCACCAGTGTCTACTAGCACGGTCATTTTTTAACCTTTCACGGTGAGGTCCACGAACATCAGCCCCTTCTTCTTATGATCCTTTTTAACCTTCATGGAGCTAATTATGGAGTTAAGCTTAAGAGTCTCCTTTTCTTCGGCATCCTTCCCTTGGATGTCAGTAACTTTCTCATTTTGGGAACAGTTCCTCGTCAAGTGCTTGCCTCCACAAGTGTAGCACTTGAAAGGCTCGTTGTTCTTCTCCCATGGCTTGTGAAACTTAATATTTCCATCTATCGACTTCTCGGATCCCTTCTTGGCTAGTCTCTCCTTGTCTCCCTCACCATTGCCTTTGGATTTTGGCTTTGGTTTGGTAGACTCGATCCTCTTAATCTCAAATTCAATAATGGACTCGACTGCGAACAAGGCTTTGGAAAGCTCTTTGACCCCTATCCGCTTTAACTCCATCTTGGCTCATTGTTGGAGTCCATCCATGAAGGCAAAGAATCCTTCTTCCTCGTTGAACCTCGGGATTTGAAGCTTGAGCTCAGTGAACCGCTTGACATAATTTTAGATTGAGCCGTCATGCTTGAGTTGTCGCAGCTTTGCTCGAGCCTCTAGTTGGGCATTTTTCGAATAGAATTGATCCTTGAACTCGGACTGGAACTCACCCCATGTCGTAATGGGAATGTCTCCACTCTTCTCCTCGGAGCACCTACGTCACCACCATAAAAGAGCAACATCAATCAAATAGGCAGAAGTAGTATTTACCCTTGTGGCTTTGTCCCTGATACCCATGGTTCTGAAGTACTGCTTCATGGCCCAAATGAAATTCTCAAAATCTTGGGTTGATCATGTCCCCGTGAACACCTTCGGCTTTGGGACATCAATCTTGGGTGTGGGTGCCAGTTCCTTTACCATCATGTCATTCTTTATGGCTCTCTTGTATATAGCTGGCTCACTTTGGAGATCCTTGATCTCCTCTACCAATTCAACCTTGGAAGCCTCTCTTGCAGCTTTAAGGGAATTATCTCGTTGGTCTAGCTTCTCATACATATCATCGAGAAGTCCTTGAATCGCAAGCTTAATCTCTTTTTTAAGAGAATCCACCTTCTCGAGGCATGGTTCTACCTCCTCTTA
The DNA here is from genome assembly GCA_005610355.1 of Gossypioides kirkii. Taxonomy (NCBI): domain Eukaryota; kingdom Viridiplantae; phylum Streptophyta; class Magnoliopsida; order Malvales; family Malvaceae; genus Gossypioides; species Gossypioides kirkii. The sequence goes on along the minus strand of CP032247.1, from coordinate 36,528,113 downwards.
GGCCTTTTTGACTTCCTTAATGGAATCTTCAAGTTTAGCGATCCTCCTTTCCAAGGTTGAACTGATGTCCTTGGAACTCTCTCTTCTTCCCAGCAGCAGCACGAGTCTCTCGTTCGATTGCTAGGACCTCGCTTAGGTTTTGGGGTGCCATCTCGCTCACTCAAACAGGCTCTGATACCACTTATCATATCCGTAAAAACTTGCCATCTGGAGCATGTGGCCTTAGATGCCTCTCGATCAATGCAACGCCTAAGTAAACCTGAAACCGATCAAAACTAGAGTGCTTAGATCCTTGCAGAAGCGAAAGAACAATGAAAGGAAAAGGCAAACAAAAGACAAGCAAAGGAATTGAGCGAATGCTCTATTTATTACTCAAATCAGAAGCGAAGAAATGAGGTGGGGGTAAAACTCTATTTATAGTTGAAGCCCCCTACATCCAACGGCTAAAAATAAAGTACATCGACGGTGGAGATACAATACTATCTATCATATCCCCTAATATAAGGAAATTCAATCAAACATTCTCTAGCTAGAAGATTACAATGAATATGGAAAGGAATAAAAGAGAATATGCTTGACTCAATGTGCTACTTGGCATATCCAATTTGCAAGGCTCTTCAACACTAAGGGATGGGCCAACTCGAATGGCTGGTGATAGGCCCAAGATGCTGTAGAGTGCTTCCTCGGTAGCTTGGTGTGCGTTGGTCTCGAGCCCAGGTGTGCGGTCCGTGACACTATCATTAACCTAAGAAAGAACACACCTCTTTGCATTTTTCAAATTATAGTGTTCAATTTCGGTTTAAAGATTGAACATTTCTAAGTTTTTATTAAATCGATTGCAAAGTTGAGCAACTTTAATTAAGTATTTTAGTTCTTAATGATTTTTTAATATTTTATATTAAAAATTCATTCCGACTCGAATAAATGAGTTCGAAATCAGAGTAAGAGAATTGATTTATTTTTGGTGAAATACAAGGAGAGGACAAAGCCCTAATAACAACACGATTCAAACCCAGACCACACCTAAAACAATGAACACCCTTAATCATCATGCCAACACATGAAATTCAAATTAAATTGGAGAATTGATTTTGTTTTATTACAATGCAAACGATCCTAATAAAATTAATTTGAGAATTAAATTTTATCTTTAATTGATTTTAAACTTAAACTCAATTCAGTCTTAATGGATTTCGACCTAACTCGGATCAATTTTTTTCAAAATTGAGTCTCAGAGTGAATTTAATTATTCAATTAAATAAGTTTAATCCGATCCAATTTGGTTCATAAAAAACACGCTCCGCTCATCTTGTTATAATCATCAAAACACCTTTTTATATAATATTTTAAAATTATATTATAATAAAATTTATATTAATATTTGCTTTAGTATAATTATACCTCGAAAAAAAATAACACTATTATTAAAAAATAAAAATAAAAGCAAAAAAATATTATTTTATTTCAATAAAAATATAAAAAATTATCTTATTAGGTCAAAATCAAATTTGAGGCAGATAAATTAATATTTAATTTTAAGTAAAGTCGCGATCAAATTATGTTGGGTGTATATTGGATCAAGGTCCGGGCCAGTAAAAAACTGCCCCATTCCTTTCTAATGATACTCAATAAGATGCGAATTTAATTAAAAAAAATTAATTTAATCTCTTAATTATAAGGTAATATATGGTATTTTTCCCGTTTGAATGAGTCCAAAGAAAATTTAATATTACGAATTTTCTATCTCATGTATCTATTTTAGATACGAAATAAATATTCGAATGCCATGCAATAAAATAAAAATAATAATCAAATCAAGATACAATATAAAAGGAATTGTTTATATTATTCGTATATTAAATAAGAATGATTATAAATCTAAAATATTTATTGTTGGTGGGATGAATTATGTTCATATGCTTTTTTTTTATTAAAAAGGTCTGGTAAGCAGTTATAAATTATTTATTCTATATTTGAATAGGAATGTATATTTAGTTGTATGCATCTTCCGCCATTAAGGGTAGTGTAAAAGAACTTTTCAAAATATAAAAAATAAAAGGTTTCTGATTTTTAGTTGTATGCATCTAACTTCCTCACTGAGGAATTGATTGGTTGTGTCTCTTTGGAATTATCGCGAGGCGTATTTGGAAAAATCGAAATTTGTTTATTTTCCAAGATACTTCGTGGAGTGTTGATGAGATAATTAAAATTTCATACAATTGAGCGAAGTAGTATTTCTCAATTTCAATGACCTCATCTCATGAATCACGAAGTTATCTTTTTAATTGGCCTGCAACTAGAACCTGGACGTGTTTGAATACCGATGGTTCGGTTAGGATTGACGAGGGCTTTGCAGCTGATGGAGGTTGTGTGAGGGATCATAAGGTGAGTGGATCATTGGGTTTTCTAGATATCTAGGTAACTATACAGTTTTGGAGGTAGAGCTTTGGGGGATCTTGGATGGGTTGAATTTTATTTTGGATAGACGCTTTGAGAAGATCCTAATCCAAATAGATAGTATTGAAGGTATTCATGTGATCATGGAAGATACTTCGAGGAACTCTAATTTTGCCATAATCAAGAGAATTCATCAGGCTTTTGAAAAGGGTGAAGCAGTAGGAAGTTCAGCATATTTTCAGAAAGAATAACTTAATTGCTGATAGTCTAGTTAAGACCGTTCGTACTAAGAGATTAAGCTTAAGACTATTTGAGGATCCTCTTTTGAGGGACGAGTATATTTACTTTGTATCTTTCTTTCTTTCACAAAAAAAAAAAATTATGTTTGCATTTTCTTTCAAGTTCCAGTAGTTATTCAAATAAGAGTTTAAAACAATAAAATGAAACAAAAGAATTTTGTGAAGAGAATGAGACAAGAAATATCAATACACAATATTTGTTAAAGTAGTTCTAATTCACCAATTTTATCTCTGGGAAACCTCAACCAAAAATTTATTTTTATTTTACTCATCAATTAATCCAATATAACTACCGATTTAAACCTAATTTATCTCTTATATGGGATAATTGCAGCTTCAAAGTGAAACCTAAAATAACTTTTTAAAAATAACTTCCCTTGCCTTGAATAGAAACTTTCTAATAAAGCTTCAAAGGAATAAAAAAATATATTGAGAAAACAATACAAAAATAATCGATTAACATACTCAAAAAGCACACCAAGCATGTGCGACGCAACATCCTATTTATAGATTTATTTCCATCAGCCTCTAATTAAACACAAAGATAAGTCAACTCTCAAATTTAAACTAATCTTATCCTCCAAGATATCTCCATAATTTTAATTTTCGAAAATGGATTCAGCTCTAAGGAAATTTAATGTAACGTTTGGTTTATGGAAATATTTTCTATTTTCATTTTTAAAAAGGGTAAATTATAAAAATAGTTACTTTTGGTTGCCTAAATTACATTTTAGTCACCTATGTTTGAAACATTACGTTTTAGTCACTTACGTTATCATTTTATTATGAAGTGGTCACTTTGTCGTTAAGCTTTGTTACCTCCTTAACGACAATCCTATGTGACAGTCTAAATGAGTTTTAAATCCTATGTTACCTCCTTAACGACAATCCTATGTTCAACTGGGATGAGAATAGTTTTTTAGTCAAAATGGAAAAAAAAAAAGAAAAAAAAAGAGACGGACGATTTTTCTTTCAGTTCAAAGTGTAATTAATTTAAATTTTTTAATTAATTAAATTTATTTAATTAAAAATCTATTATTGTCTCAGTTGGACATTCAAATTGACATTTAAAACCCATTTGGATGGCCATGTAGGATTGTCATTAGGAAGGTGATCGAACTTAATGATAAAGTGACCACTTCGTAACAAAACGATAATATAAATGACTAAAACGTAACATTTTGTGCCATGTTGGATAGAAAACAGGTTCATGGTATGTATGGCGGCTACACACAGCTTGAATAGAATGGGGCCATGTTGGATTGACATTTTGGAAACTTCGTCCAACACATGATTGAGAATTGCCAATTCAACCATGTGCTCCCAATAGCTACACAGATAATGAATTCTTGAGACATCTTTATACCAAAGTCAATGATGTTTTCTGGTCTATAAATACAAAGCTACAAAGTGCCAATTATTGCCTACCTCTGCTATATTTCCAAGCTCCCTTATTTTGTTTGACAAGATTTGTTCAGAATGGCTTTAACCCACAACTCATTTCAAGTGAAGATGATGGTGGTGTTCTTGGCCGTCATGCTTCTCATTTCCTCAGCAGCTGCTAGAAGCCGACCCAAATATTACGGTTTTGACTTTTTCCGTTATTCATTCGTATTTTTCATAATTAATTTCAATAGCATCAATCATAAACACAACACCAATGAAAATGTGCTTCTAGCTTAGTTCATTAAATGACCATACCTGATTTTGATGCTGATGATGTTGAGTTGCAGGTGGGAAGCATGCTCGAGATTACAATAGCCCGTATTACTATAGCCCTTCCCAAGGTCGGAAGAATCCTCCATATTACAATACCCCTTCCGACTCATATGGTGATAGGGAAAGTGGAGGGGGAGGCGATCCATGCTGTAACTAAGAACCTCTCTAACTTTGAACAAAAGGAATGAAAGGAACAAGGACAAATGTCACTACTTTATCAAATTTTTTATTTTGTTTTAAATAAAGACAAAACTATATAGTTTGGATGAAGACAATAAATTGCTCAAGACAGAGCAAAATGTACTTTCGTTTTTCTCTGTAATAATGGTACTTTATTTTATGTATGGGTCTTGTGCTAATGTCATTTCTATGAATTGTTTCAATTATTTCCCAATATTGTTTTTTTAATCCAAAAGGTACAAACTTACCAAAAAGTTAGTATAACTATACCATTGCATAAATTACTATAAGTATCATTTTAAAACTTTATTATAAATTTTCTAAATGTAAAGAGAAGGTGGTGAATACAAGTGAAAAGGTAATTTTTATAAATTTTAAGATGTTTTCATATCTAAGGTAATTTGTTGTGAATGTTTTAATTTTTTTTTTAAATTGTTAACAGGATAAAACCCTAATAATAAACGTGATTAACTTGATTCGAACCCAGATCACATTTGAGATGATGAACACCTTTTACCATCAAATAATTACATGAGATTAATAAATATCATTTTCAAAACGTTAATCTGATTTTTCAAAATGGAGTGAGATCAAATATTCTGATAAGTATAAAATATACAAATGTAAGTCATAGCAAGATGGGTTCAATTTGGGAATTTATTATGTTTGTTTTGTTTTATTTATAATATAATTTGTAATATTTATGTTGTATTACTTCATATATAAAAATTAAAGAAAAACTTATGCTTCTCGTCCATCAACATATATTTAATTGTTTTAAAAAATATTCAATTATTTGTTTATGAATATATTTGTTTAATTTTTGAATAAATTTATTTAAATTAAATTAACAAATGTGTGTAAACATAATTTTAAAGTTTCTAACATGAATTAAATACGAACAATTTTAAAAACAAATCAACAAATTTAAAAAAGTTAAATTTGATATGAAATTCCATACATGAAATCTAGAGTTGAGTTTTTTTTAAAAATTCATGTTCAATTAAAAAAATTACATTCTTTTTAGCTTGATTGATTACATTTATTTTCTTACTAAAAAGTAACTTAAATTTTAATTAAGTTAAATTATTTATGCTCAAACCCGAGTTTAAATTGAGATTTTCAATATCAAATTTAACTCACTCTGTAGCTCAAGCTTCACAATAATTAAATTAGATTTAAATTTTCAATAAGTACCATGGGAGCACTAATACTTGTCACTATAAAGAAAGGTGTTGTTCATTTTAAAACTTAAAATTTTAATATTTGATAAGCATTTATTGTATTATTAAAGTTTTTTTTATATAATTGGAGGATTACATGCATTTAAATACATTCGAATTTTTTTTTTACACATTGTAATAACAACAATGTCAACTAAATTAACACTCAATTGATTTATTTTATTATAAAGTTAAAAAATAATAACAACAAATGAGGATATGACACCACATGCATACTTCTCTATTATAAGTAAAAAAATCATAACATATTATATATATTTGTTTTATCCATATCTTAATTGAAATATGGTAATCGAATATTCAATGTCCCCAAGTCTTGAACCCAATCAGTAGTCCCAATAGAAAAGAGGATGTTGTTCATCCTAAAAATCTCGGGTTCGAACAATGTGCATTGTCAAAAGATTAAGAAAATCAATAAACAAGCCACGTGGGAACACCCTAGTCAATTTGTTTTTTTAGTCTATAAAAGGCTACAAACTGCCAATTAATTATTCCTCATGACCCCATTGCCTTATTATCTTTTCTAGATTTACTCGGAATGGTTTTAAGCCGCTAAGGATTTCAGCTGAAGATTATGATGGTTACCCATTAATGTGGTGTGAAATTGACATATTTATGAGCTTTATTTTAGTAAATTTTTTTACACAATATTATTAATTTTAATATTGGTGCAGTATAAATCTAAAATACGAAAAAACAAATGAAATTATGGAGTCACATGGAAGATTTCAGCGTGGTAATAATATTTAATTTTATTAAGAATTTAATTAGGATTAAATTTTATTTCTTATGTTTTATTTAAATAAATATTTAATTTTATCATTAAGAAATTGTGGAGGAATAGAACACTAAAATTTTATTCTCAATTTAAAAATTGAAAATTGTAAAGGGAATGACATCCTTGATTTGGCTGGAGAGAAAACACAAAATTGAATTTTCTTTCTTTCATATTTTGGCTTGCGCCATTCCCTGCTCCTGTTTGCTTCTTTCTTTGTTTTATTCTTTTGTTATGTGTAATTAAATTGTTTTTTAACCAAAGGTCGATTAAATTTGGGTATCGGAATTTGAAATTGTACTTAACTTTGGGTATTTGTTTTTTCTTCATTTCAAGAGATAAATAGGATTATCTCATAGTATTGTTTTGTTGAGAAGTTACTAGTTAGTTGGGTGGTTAGTTTTATTGTTGATATAGTTAATTTGTTTGTTAGTCAGAGCCTTAATCTATATAAAGTCAGTAAGCATGTAATTATAACAGTAAGTTTTTCCATTGAATCAACTACATTTTTTTTCATTCATTGTTTCAAGATCAACCTTCTCAACATGTTATCAGAGCTCCAATGATCATCATTGATCCGATCGATCAAGTTTGTCCTGCTTGCTTACTGTTGCTTGATGTTTATTCAATGATAGTTTGTTGCTTGCTGGTTGAAGTTGGTGTTTTTTTTTTTGTTGGTTTTGAGTTGTATAGGCTGATAACCAAGTCAAGCCAATATTTTGTTTTTTTTTGTTGGCCCAGATGTGGTTGTTGGGCATGGTCCAATAGAAGATCTAGGGGTCTTTTGTTTTTTCCCTTTCTTCTTGACTACGCCATTCTTGATCAGCGATTTTTTCTCTGATTTGTGCTGTTTGTTGCATATATGGCCAGTAATTCAGAATTAGTGGTTGGTTTCAATCATCCTCTCTGCTTGCATCCGTCAGATACTCCCGGGGCCTTGTTGGTTTCGCATCAGTTACTTGGTGTTGAGAATTACAACGTCTGGAGTCGATCTATGAAGATCGCTTTGCTTGCCAAAAGCAAATTGGGATTTGTGGATGGTTCTTGCTCTAAAGATAAGCAACCAGATGAATTAGGTAATCATGGGAATGGTGCAATGCTATTGTCCTGTCTTGGATTCTGAATACAGTCAGCAAGGAACTTTCAGCAGGGATCGTTTTTGCTTCCAATTAATGCAGCAGCTGTGTGGAAAGATCTTGGTGAACGGTTCCATAAGGTTGATGGTTCAAGGGTTTATTTTCTGCATCGTGAAATCACTTCTCATCTTCAAGGTACGAATTCTATTTCCTTGTACTTCACTAAGTTGCGGTTGTTTTGGAATGAGTACGATGCACTTGGTCCTTTTGCTTCTTGTGGATGTGATCAGTCAAGAAAAAATGTAGAACATGTCTTATAACAGAGGTTATTCCTATTTCTAATTGGGCTAAATGAGTCATACAATATAGTGTGTAGCCAAATTTTGTTAATGAATCCGTTTTCGTCTTTGAATCAAGTCTACTCCATGCTTGTGGAAGAAAAGTCTTAGAGGTAGCATAGCTCAAGTGTTGTGGGTTCTGATCCGGTCTTGTTACAGGCAGCAAATGTGGTTCTAAAAAAGGCACTTTACTGGAACTTGTGATCATTGCAAGGTCAAATGACATAAGAAAGAAAATTGTTATTGGATCATTGGTTAACCAACTGATTTTAAGTTCACCAAGAAAAAGGGAAATAATACTTTGGGTCCTTCGATGAACAATGCTTCAGTTATTAACTCTGGTAATGGTGGTGAGGTGACTCGTAGAGATGGCAGTCTTATGGCTGATTCACAAGCGCCTGTGTTTACTCAAACACAGTACCAGTTGATTTTAAGTCTGTTGAACAAGGAACCAACAGTTGAAACAACTGCAAGTTTAGCAAGTATTGTTAATATGCTTAACAATTGGGTTATGGATACTAGAGCTACTGACCATATATTGTCTAATTTCCAATCTTTGCAATATCCTGTTTCAAGTACTTCGAACTCTCCTTGGGTTCGACTTTCAAATGGTTCCTCAGTTCCCATTACTCAGATTGGCACCTGCACTATTCAACCTGACCTCTATTAACCAAAGTTCTATATGTGCCAAATTTTCATTATAATCTGCTTCCATTTCCAAGCTTACTAATGATAAAAAATGTTTTGTTTCGTTTTCTCCTAAGTTTTGTCTTATACAGGACCTCTCAAGTGGAAGGATGAGGGGGATTGGTAGGGAGCAAGGTAGTCTTTACATCTTGCAACCTACTCGACAGTCTAGCGTGGCTATAGTTGTATCACCATAATCACCTATTACATCCACATCTTTTTTAGAAAATGTTGAGTCATCCTTCATTTGGCATTCTAGACTTGGCCATGCCTTGATTTCAAGATTGAATAAGGTGCATAACCTTGCTTGCACAATTTCGAATAGTATTAGAATCAAACAATGTCCAGTGTGTCCTCTTGCAAAACAAACTAGGTTGTCATTTCTAGAAAGCACAACTCGAATTGATGCTATTTTTTCTCTCATTCATATAGATTTGTGAGGGCCTTATCGAGTTTCTACTCATAATGGTCATATGTATTTCTTAACTATTGTCGATGACTACTCGAGAATGACATGGGTGTATGTGCTGAGATATAAAAGTGATGCTCTTACCATCTTAAGCATTTTGTTGCCTTGATCAAAAATCAATTTTCAGTTAACATCAAATGTGTACGTAGTGATAATGGATATGAATTTTTTAAGACTGAGTACAATGACTACTTTAATTTGCTGGGTATTGTGCATCAAAGTTCATATGCTTATACTCCTCAGCAGAATGGGGTTGCTGAGCGTAAGTATCGCCATTTGCTTGAGGTTGCTAGGTCTTTTAAATTTTAGTCTAAAATGCCTAGCAAGTTTTGGGCTGAGTGTGTGTTAACTGTTGAAGCCCAATTTATCCGGGCCCAATAAAGATATAAATTTAGTTTTAAATTAAATTTATTTTGAATTTAAATTTGCATAAAATTTAAAATTAAATTAAATGTCCAAAACCCAATTACAAAGAGCCCAATTGGGCTAAAACTGGGCTAGCCCAAATCCAAACAAATTGTTAGCCCGAGTGCCCAAATTGCAATTGACCCAAAGCTACCCAAAATCAGAATTTCCCACTTGCACTGCTCCACCACCATGTCAGCCAATTGAAATCTGCCACATCAGCACCAGCAGCTCCAAGTTGCTTCTGCCACAGCCACCTTCTCCAAGCTGCTCCCAACCGCCACTGCTGGGCACCTGCAAAAAGAAAGGGAGGATTAGGACTAGCATTATATTGTATGAAACAAAACAGAATGATTGTAAGTATTGGCTATAAAAGCCAGATTTGAACATGTTGTAAAGGGTTACAACCCTTTTCTAAAAAACCAATACAAGAATTAATACTTGGAAATCAGTCAAGAAAGCAGATAATCAATCTTCAAAATACAAAGAAGCCGAAGCAATACTGGGCATTCACACACTCAAAACAGAAAGAAAGTTCAAGTTTGATTCATAGCATTCAGATATTAAACCGTCTAGGTACAGTTTCAATACATAAGTATGCCTTATTATTAATGATTGCCAAGTTCCTTGCATTTCAAAATATGCATGATTAAATGCTTACCAGTCATCATTTATCATCTTCATTTATTGTTACAGTAATGAATGAATGCATTTATTAAATGGCATTAATGATAATATTTATAATAAGTATAATATTAATAATAAATAATATTAGTATTAATTTTAATGACTGTTATAATGGACATTAATAACAATAAATATTATTAATAATAAATGTTTAATAATAATATTTTATTAATAAAAAAGAAGAGAAGGAGACGAAAGGGCTTATCTGTCCTTCCCTTGGTTGCTGTCGCCGTCGTCGGAGTGTCGCCGACCACCATTGATTCCCTGCCATCCAAACACCTACAAAGACTAAAAGGAACTGATTTGAAAATAAAAAAATAAGTATTAAAATAAAAAATTAAAGTTTTCAAAAGGGGGGAGGGTTTTAAATCATTAATGTAAAAAAAATAGAAGGAAAATGTTTCAAAATTTTGCCAGATCTGGATTATCCAGATCTGGGTTTAGTTCTAAAAAAGAGGTGGGAAGAAATGGGTTTTAAAGAAAGAAAGAAAAAAAAAAAAAAAAAAAGAAAGAGAAAAAGGAGGGGAAACATTACCTTGGATGGTGGACGCCGGCGATCGGAGAGGAGGTGACCGACGCGTGACGGTTGGAATCGACGGCGTGTACGTCGGCAAGGGCGGACCTGAGGTGCGTGGCTGGTGACTCGCGCCGGAACACCGGCCGGAGTTGGCCGGCCATGGAGGCTGTTTGAGAGAAATGGGGGGGAAGGTTTTGTGTTTCTTTTTAAGAGAATGAATAAAAAAAACCTTTAAAAATGATATTTATAGTACCCGCGGACCCGACCCGATCCGACCCGAACCCGCCTCTAGGATCTGCGCGTTTTCGATAATTGGGATATTTGCGCGTTTAGTACTTTCGTATTTTTTATTGTTTTAATTTAGTTTTTTTCATACTTTTAATTATTTTTAATTTGGCCCAGTAATTTTGTTTACTTTTCAATTTGATCCTTTGACATTTTAAATGCACCAGAGGCTGCCACGTGGCACTATTTTAGCTTATTTGTGCAATTAGTCCCTTTTATTTTTAATTTATTTTAATTTGGTCCTTAAATCAATTTCTATTTAATTACAAAATTGACCCAAGAATCTTTTGAGGTTTATAGATTAGTCCTTTGACTGCTGGATGCCTGTGGGGCTACCACGTGTCACCCTTTCTTGGTTTTATTATTTTATAGGTCCCTGGATTGTCCAAAAATTACCATTTTACCCCCGAACTTTCCAAGATTCCATTTTTAACCTCGATTTCACCAAAAATTACCATTTTTTCCCGAACTTTCCAAAATTCCATTTTTAACCTCGATTTCACCAAAAATTACCATTTTACCCCCAAACTTCCTAAAATCCCATTTTAACCTCGATTTCACCAAAAATTACCATTTTACCCCCGAATTTTCCAAAATTCCATTTTTAACCTTGATTTCACCAAAAATTACCATTTTGCCCCTAAACTTCCTAAAATCCCATTTTAACCCCAATTTCACCAAAAATTACCATTTTGCCCCTAAACTTTCTAAAATTTCATTTTTAACCCCGATTTCACCAAAATTACCATTTTACCCCTAAACTTTCCAAAATTCCATTTAACCCTGATTTCACTAAAAATTACCATTTTGCCCCGCGAGTCCAAAATTACCATTTTTCCCCCGGGTATCCAAAAGTCTCGTTTTCAACCCCGACTTCATCGTTTCTTTTTCCTTACTAATGTTTGCATTGATTTGCACCCGCATTTTATATTTCTGCATATTATTTATTTGCTTATTGTATTGCTTCGTATTTAACTTATCTTATTAATCGCTATTCGTGTTTTAAAACTTACGCATCCCTTTACGAGTTATTTTTTAAAAAAAATCGAGGCAATATTCCGTCCGAGCGTAAACTTTGAAAAATCACGCCCTAACGTGTCGGGTGTGATTTCTTCGTATAACTCGCACGAACCGGATATCCTTTTCAAGTTCTTTTACGCCCGTTCACTTCGAGGCTCCGAGAATGTCGTGTCCTAACGTGTTGGTCACGACTTTAATTCTTCGTGAAAATCGAAGTAAACGGGTAATCCATTTTTAAATCCTTCAAATTATATGTTCGAGGATTGCATTTTAAATTTAATACGAATTTTTTTTTAATTCTCAAAATATATCTATATGCATATGTCGCAAATAATTTTAAAACGAGGCAATGTCCTTTGTGTGAAAACTTCAAAAAATCGCGCTTTAACGTGTTAAGTTTGATTTTCGTAATTCATGCAAATCGGATATCCTTTTCAAAGGTTTTCCAAAATATTCTTCAATCTTATATATTTTCAAAGGATTTTAAGACCAAAAAGAAACAATGTTCTTTCGTGTGAAAACCTCGAAACACTATGCCCTAACGTGCTGGGTGTGAGTTTCGTATAATTCACGCGATAGAATACTCTCTTTAAAATTTCCCGAAACACCCTGCAATTTTGAAACTCCGAGAATATAGTGCCCCAATATGTTGGACACGATTTCTAGTTCTCATAAGAGATTCGAAACACGAGGATGAAATTTCTTAAAAGAATTTGCTATGAGATTGCAGAGCCTTTTAAACTTGACTCGAGTTTTCATTGTTTTCATAAGAATAAGACCCGAAAATAATCATGTGGTACCAATTCTAGGCGTATGAGGGTCCTAATCCTTCCTCATGCGTAACCGACTCCCGAACCTGTTTCTCTGGATTCCGAAGACCAACTTTCTAAAACGTTTTCAAACGTTTTGTGGTGATCCAATCACACCCGAAATAAAAGATTGGTGGCGACTCCCTTTTCATTCCCATTTTTAAAACATTTAAATGATTTTTCGAAACTCCGTTTTCGAAGTGGTTTCGACATTAACTGCTTGTTTTTTTATTAATAAATTACCTACTCCTTTGTTATGTTGGAAGAGTCCTATTGAAATATTATACAACACTCCCCCTAATCTTTCTCGCTTAAGAGTTTTTGGGTGTCTTTGTTATGCCACTACACTGAATTATCATGATAAGTTTTCTCTAAAGGCTATTCCTTCTATGTTTATGGGGTATTCTACAGTTCAAAAAGGTTTCTTGTTATTTAACCTTGAAATAATTTTTTTTTGTTAATCGGGATGTTATCTTTCATGAAATTATATTTCCTTTTACATTTTCCAACAAAAACTTTGTATCCTTTCCCACGGATGATAGTTTTAAATTTCTTGATCTTGAACCTATACCTTCGATTATTTTAAATCCTGCACTATCATCTTTACCAATAGATTCTGTCTCACCAATCTTACCAAACTAGTCTTTATCACCTGAATAATCTTTCTTACCTGAACAATCTTCATCACCTGAACAATCTTCATTACCATCTTTCCACCACCATCTTCCTTACTATTACGCTACACCACACGATTTGTCAAGCAACCTGCATGGATGAAAGATTATGTTTGCACCAACCAATCTGCACCTTCACTTGCCACAGGTACATACCATATTTCTCATATTTATTCTACTTTACCAGTTCACACTTAGTCCATTGCAGTCCAACTTTCTTCCATGACTAAACATACAACTTATACCGAGGCTATTTCAGATCCACGTTGGGTTGATTCTATGCAACAAGAAATTCAAGCCTTGGAGGACAATGATTCATGGGAGGTAGTTTCTTCACCATCTAGAGTGGTTCCTATTGGATGCAAGTGGGTGTATAAAATCAAATATAAGTCTGATGGTTCTGTGGAATGGTTTAAAGCTCGATTGGTGGGGAAGGGGTACAACCAGCACGTTGGTATTGACTTTTAGGAAACGTTTTCTCCTGTGGTTAAGCATGTTACTGTTTGAACAATTATCAGTGTGGCTGCCATGTATGGATGGCCTCTTTTCCAAATAGATGTTTACAACGCTTTCTTACAAGGTGATCTTCAAGAGGAAGTTTATATGGATATCCCTGAAGGTTTTCACAAACAGGGGGAGCACAAGGTGTGTCATTTGCTCAAGTCCTTATATGGTTTAAAGCAAACTTCTTGACAATGGAATTTAAAGCTTATTAAGTCTTTGTTGCAAGGAGGGTACACACAAAGCAGACATGACTATTCTTTATTTTAAAAAAGGCAATGAGGTAATATAGTCATATTACTGGTCTATGTGGACGATTTGTTAATTATGGGAAGTGATGTTAGTATGATAAATGAACTAAAAAAGGTTCTACATCAGAGTTTCAAGATGAAGGACTTGGGTGTGTTGAAGTTCTTCCTTGGTATAGAGGTTATGAGGTCAAATAAAGGCATCGTGTTAAGTGAAAGGAAGTATACGTTGGACTTAATAGCTGATACTGGGTTAGGAGAAGCAAAGCCAACATGTACACCTCTTGAACAAAACCAAAATCTCACTTCAATTGAGTATGATAAATCCATACAACTAGAGGCTGATGGAGATGAGTTGATTTTTGATGTTACAGTACATCAGCGGTTTCTTGAGAGATTATTGTATTTAACCAATAAACGTCCAACCATCTCATTTACTGTCCAACATCTAAGTCAATTACTGCACCAGGTAAAGAAATCGCATTTGGAGACAGCTTTCAGGTCGATATGTGAAGAAAAATCCAGGTCAAGGTATCTTGTTGGTCGCATTTGGTGGCCGTGCGTGGCACACGGTTGTGTAACGGCCCTTGTCCCAAGTCATGTGCAACATAAATTGCTACTAAAACAAGCCAAAACATTATCCTTTTCTTGCTCAACAACCAAAACCATTTTCAATCATATTCACATGATCAAGACACCTTAAAACATACCAAAAACATATCAACATCAACCAACTTAGGTGCCTAACCAATAGACCTTCAATTGACACCACAATTTAACACCTCAACTTGACTCAATTCAACATTTCCAGTTCATTCCTTAAGCATAAATCACATATACCAAGTAAACATTTCAAAACATACCTTTCAACCATATCTTTCTTACTTCCGTATAAGCATACATAAATGTCACGTACCATATATTTTCACTTTCATTTGCAATTAATCAACTAAGGACATTAAGACACATATAAGCTTGGCAAAAACTCAAAACAAATCAAGTTATCAAATCAACATTCAAACCCTATTACATGCCAAAACACACATGCATAATTTAATCTAAATGTCTAACCAATGTTCCGTCATTGGTACCATAAGTTAACATCCAAATCAACTCAAACTAAATGTCATAAACTCATACTTTAAACTTACATATATACGTTTACAAACCAACCTCAAGGCATATATGCAACTAAACTTAAATCACATCACATTAACAAATAACATAAATAAACTCCTATTACATGCCATTTATAACCGATAACCAAAACAACCAAAACTACCAATATGATGAATAGATAGTGTGATGGGCTTCGATGAGATTACAAACAGTGATTAGCGTGATTCAAACCCAAGTTACACCTGGGATGGTGAACACCCTTGACCATCAGGCCAATACATGGAGTTCATCAATCTACAGTTATTAATACCCAATTAGACTTTGATGCGTATTAAATTACACTTATATTTTATATTAATTATCACTTAATAGTGTTAATCTTATAAATCACTTAAAACTAATTTTTAGCGTTATAAATATATAAATTAGCAATATATTTTCATTCAAAATAGCATATAATATTACTTGAAAAAAAATTCAACAAATTTTTTTATTATTTAATAGGTTTTGTTTTCTCCACAAAGAAAAATGTACGATTTTCATTATTTTTGAGATGCTTAGTTATTATTATTTGATATTCAATTGTTTTACTATTATTTGATTTTAACAATATTTACATAATTGTGAATATTGTTTATCATTGTACTCTGAAATATTATGTTAAAAGTATGGAGTATTAAAATAATTATTTTTTGTAGCTAAAATTTTAATTCGTATTCGAATGAAAAATTATTTTTTCTAATGACTTAATATTGTTCAATTGGTTCGTTCCTACTTTTTCTATATTCGTTACTTTTAAAATATTATTTTATTCTCTCAATTATTTTTTAAAATTAATAAATTTTAAATACATAAAATTATATACAATTCACGTGATATACAAACTAATATTTTAAAATTATGCAATATCACAGGAAGTGTCAAGCTGTAGTCTTTGAATTAAAATTGTACAGAGTCGCAGAGAGAGAGAGGGAGAGAGAAGAAGCAGAGATTAAATGTTTAAGTATTATAAAAGTACTATTTGAAAATCAAGCAGCAAGGTCTCCTGATGTAGCTGGTTATCACGTCAGTCTAACACACTAAAAATCTCCGGTTCGAGTCTGGGCGACGCCGACTATCTTTTTTATTTAATTTCCTTTTTGTCGTTGTATTTTCAACAAATTCCACGAATCCAAAGTAAGCATTACACAAGGTTTCAACTATGGTTTTATTCCCAAAGCAAAGGATTACGTAAGGGTTCAATTATGGTCGTAGTTTTTTAAAATATATTTACTAGTTTTTTTTTATTCGTGCAATGTATAAATAAAATATTTATAATAACGTTGTTCACAAAAATATATTTATAATATTGAATATGTGAATAAAGGGAATAACTTACATTAGGATATCTTAAAAATTATATGGTTTTTAAGCATTAATATAATTTTGTTACATCATCAAATTTAAAAGATATGAAATTATTATTATACATTCATCTATAAAGAAATTATTTTATCGATCCTTCCCACCATATTATTCATGATCTCTTTTCAAGTATTTAATAACATTTTAACAATTTTTTATGTCGTTAACAAATAATTTTAGTAATTTTTTTTATCCTAAACTTTAAAATTAGAATTATGAACCCTAAACTCAAAATCTATAACCTCAAACTCGTAACATATAACTCCAAACCCTTGAACTTTGAACCCAACTCTTAAACCCATAATGCTGAACCCTTAAAACTTGAACCTTGAACTTGTAATTCAACCCCAAACTCAGAACCCTAAATCCTTAAACTTTGAATCTAAACCTTGAATCCAAAACCTTAAATATTGAACCTTAAGGTTCTTGATTCATGGTTTAAGGTTCAGGATTTGAGTTCAAAGTTCAGGATTCAGGATAAAATGATTTTTAAAATTATGTGTCAATGCCATAAAAAAGTTACACAAAAATTACTATTTTAAAAAAAATTAGTTGCACAAAAATAAAAATATTAACTTATGAAAAAAAAACACAAATTGATTAAAATTTGTAAAAGAAGAAAATATATTTGTTTATAATTTAAAAAATTAATTATTTTAAGTAATTTAATTAAAGTTAAATTAAATTGGAAAATATATTGAATATAGATGAGTGTATAATAATACTTTGTTATCTTTAAAATTTAATGACGTGACACTATTTTATTGGTGCCTAAAAACTACATTTTTTAGGATCATCCTAATATAAATTATTTCCGTGAATAAACTTATGTAATTTCCTTTGATAGATATATTTTAAATTAATTGTGATTATATTTATAGAATAAAATATTTCAAAACATTAATAGAAGCATTAATTTTTTTTTCCGAAATTGACTACATTAATTTTTATATATTTTGTCATTTATTATAATTAGAGATGTCTATGGTTCGAGTTAAGACCTGTTTCAAAAAAGTTTTCAAGTCCATACCCGTTTTCAAACTGGGTTGGCCTGGAAAAAAACCATTTCACTATTCAAATTATAATAAATTATTAAAACTTTTATTTTTAATTAATATTTTATAAAATTTTATAAATAATTTAAATTAAAAAAATATTTTTATTATTTAAATTAAATTCAAATCAAATCAAATAATTCGAAGTATAAAAATCTGTTCAAGCTTGGTCCTAGTTGGGATAGCCCGGGCAG
This sequence comes from Gossypioides kirkii, assembly GCA_005610355.1. Taxonomy (NCBI): domain Eukaryota; kingdom Viridiplantae; phylum Streptophyta; class Magnoliopsida; order Malvales; family Malvaceae; genus Gossypioides; species Gossypioides kirkii. Next base: position 36,510,011 of record CP032247.1, on the reverse strand, counting down.
CCTACCAGGACAAATCGAATTGCAAAACATTAAAAGACGTAATATCTATAATATAAATGTTTTAATAAATATTCAAGATAAAAAAGACCATATATGAATAAAGGAATTAAAAGATATTAAGAAAGTCTGATTAAATAAGAAAATTTTATAATTTATGAATTATATTCTTTAATAAATTTGATTTAATAGGAGTTCTTTTAAATCAAACTAAATAATATATATATATTTGGACTAAAAATTGTATGGTATTTAAAGTTAAAAATTATTTTTGAAATATATATTACAAATTAATTATTATTTTTTAAAAAATTATTGGTATGACATTTGCATACAGTTATTTTTTAATTTAAAGATAAAATTTAAAATAAAAATAAATAAATATGATTTTTTTTATAAAATTGGAAAAAAAAAATGTTCCCACACTGATCAGTTTGTAAAAGAATTAGATATTTGAAATTTGAAAAACGACCATAATATGAAAGTAAAATTTGTGCATTAATACGAAATAAAATTATATATACACTTATAAAAGGGTAAAAAGACTAAATATAAATGATAAAATTATAGAAGGACACAATTTTTAATTTGAAATAAGCATAAATTTACCTCAAAAACTATATTTATCTAATAATTTAAAATTAAAATTTTAAAGTTTATTATAATAAAAAATACATAGACTTATCTCATATTTTAAAATAAAATTTTTAAATATTTTTCGATAAAAGTAAGATAATTTTTTAAGTTAGCTTGTAGAGATAAAAGGGTAAAAGGATTAAATATATACATTTTTTTGCATTAATATTAAAAATTAAAATATATGTACATATAGAAGGGTAAAATGACAAAAAAAATATCTAAAATGTGTCATTGGACAAAGCAATTAGATGAATTACTTTCGTAAAGAGTATTCAATAAGTGTTAGAAATAAAGCAATATATAATAAATATAAATTTTAAAACAAATAAATAAGAATTCTTTATACAATATTTGAGGATGGATTGTAAAAACAAAAAACAAAAATCCGTTGAGACCTGTATGAACAGTCTCCTTAAGACAGATTTCCAAGCCTCCTCTATCACCAAAAAAACAGAACTAGAATTTTGAGAGAAATAAGAACAAGTTTTGAGAGAGAGTAAAAGTGTTTCTTCTTTTCTTGATGTGTAAAATGAAATGAAAAGTGGGTTATTTATAGTGAAATTTTCATGAAACGATTTCATGTAATTTAAATGGGCTAAAAATTTCAATAGGCCCATTAAAGCTCAACCGATGCAAACATTTCACATTGCCCACATCATGCAGGTGCACCCCTAATCCATTTTCATTTAATCCCTAGCTTATAAACCCTTCTCATATACCACTCTTTTAATTATGTGGGATATGAGATTTTAAGCACAATTTTTCCTCAACAATAATTTTCATGTAGCTTACTTTGAGCTTCAATTTCTCATTCATTACTCAACTGTTTTGAGCATATTATATATCGTTTTAAAGGTCTAATGGAGTAGAATATAATAATAAAATTTATTATTTAAAAAATTTAATTTTACCCATAAATAATATGCCTCAAAGTTTCCTAGTTAATCATTATTTTCTAACAAAAAGGAGTTTTCAATCATGATACTTTTTGTCGACTGATTTCATAATAAAGTAATTGAGAATTATCGGAACGGTATTTCTGGATATAATTGTAATTACTAAAGTCTAATTGCATATGTCCGACTGGTCTCTCCGTTAGTTCAATAAAAAACTCGATTGAACTGCATTTAAATCAAAAGAAAATAATTTAATTGAGTCGATTTATTTGATTGGATTTAAATTAGATGGTCGTGAAAATTGTTAAACAATTAATAAATTTAAAATTTATTGAGTCGATATTACTTATTGAATGGAAATGTATTCCCATTGTTCACATCTTATATAATTTTTTTGTAATTAATTTTATTTTCTTTTAATTTCCCAAAGATATATTATTAACATTTCTTGATGCTCTACATGATAGACGAAAAAGTGTCCATCAACCAATAGAGTAAAAATATATGATCATACGAATCCCGTGTTTTGACTTGATGATTAAAAATGTTCATTGTCTCAGGTGTGATCTGGATTCGAGTTGCGTCAATCACATTATTATTAGGGCTTTTCTTTTTCATTATAATTCACAAAAAATATATATATTATCATAAGTTGGGCACTATAAATTAACTTACTTCAAAAATTATATTTATCTCATAATTTAATTTTAAAAATGAATTTACTTAAAAGTACATTTATCTCATGAAAAGTTTACATATTCATAAAAAATAAAATATAGTTTTACTGATAAAAATTACATCATCCAATTAAAATATGCCCTAAATTAATAGTTTGTTAATTTAAAATCTATTTTCAAATATTGTTATAAGTATTGGATTGCCTTAAAAAATCTTTGGAAAATCTTTTTTAACAGCTTTTTTAAAAAATAAAAATCAATTTAAAAATGTTAAAAATGATTTTTATTTTTTAAAAAAATTATCGTGTTTAATTTAAAATAAAGTTTATTAAAATGTTTTTTTAAAAATAATTTGAGATAAAAAATTTTAAACTGTGTTTGGAACAAAATAAGTTAAAAACACTTTTTAATTCGGGTTCATATTGTTTTAAAATAAACTTAAAAACACTTTTTAATGTAATTTAAAAATTTTAAAACTATAAAGTAGTTTGTCCGCTGACATGGTTTCTGTCTGTTCGTTGACATGGTGTCGGTTTCCATCAGTTTCAGTTTCCTTCTAGTTCTCGTCCGGCTATCTTCCCCTCTGACTTCCTCTCATCTGCTTCTACTCGTCTAAACTTGTGCGTCTGCTATCTCTTGCTTGTTCGGGTGTTTCTGCTTGTTTCTTTTATTTCGCGTGTATGCTTGTGCCGTGTGGTGGGTACGGAAGCTGATTTGGCTAATTTGAATTTGGATGACGCTGCGGAGGATGCGTATCAGGAAGCGGTGCCTGATGTGGAGGCTGAATTTCAGTTGTGTTTGGTGGGGCATTGCTTGACTGATAGTGTGGGTCACTTTGTTAGATCATTGGTACATTCTATGGCGCAGTGAAAAAAAATTCGGTGATCACATCCATAAATCCATGTGCAAAGAACGAATCAGGGTGAGAAAAGTATAAACAATTACTTTTAATCGTTTGGAAAATTGATTGTTATGAACCAGATTGCATAATTATATGTCGATTTAAGCACTACACAATGTGAACCCAACAAGTGGCTCCAGTGAAAAAGAGGATGCTGTTCATCCTCGGGGTCCCGGGTTCGAGCGCCTGTGTGTGCAAGGTGTGTGTGCGTTGTTAAAGGGTTAAGAAAATATGAACAGATACTACCATGTAATCACACCAGTATAAAAAAAAAAGTCACTACACAATGTTTCGGCCGTAATCCACCCGATGTGACAACGAATGATAATCACCCTCTAAAAACTTTTCAAAGAGTATTTTATTGACGGCTGCTAGATCATTTTTTTTTCTAATATATAAACCCTAACATAATTTTATTATAATTTTCTTTTATTTAATATCTCATATTAAAACGGAATTATTTCTTTAGAGAAAAATATATGAAAAGTTATTAAAACATTATATCCTTTCCTAAAGGATATTAACTTTCATGTTTTAATATTTGACCGAAATTATTATTATAATTATTTATTTTAATAATTTTGTTAAATTATATTCAATTAATATTAAACATTTATATGAATCAAATTCATATATTAATATTAACTATGTTCTCTATTCGTGTATAATAAGTTTGTACACATAATGTGTTTAATATTTAACTATCAAATTAAATTAATTCAATAATTAATTTATATCATGTGATAGCTAAATATAACATCAATTGTGTTTGGATTTCGTTCGTTTCAACTATAGGATGTGACCTTATAGGTTCTTGTAACATTAGCAACAATACTAGAACGATTATAATATTATAAACAATGAGTGACATCTAGCAATGCATCATTTTTACCTAAGTTACAATAAGTCATGATTCGACATAACTTCTCTGTGATTAACCCTTCATGTATTAAATCATTTTGTCCTTTATATCTAGAATGGACACTATATTAGCTCAATTTCATCCGAGCCCAGTACACCATTTCTTATTTTTGTTTTCATTTTATTATTATTATTATTATTTTATTTATTTTATAAACACAAATAAATAAATAAATAAATAAAGTAATAAAATTAAAAAAAACAATAAAGACCAAATATATATTTTTTCTTTTCTACAAGTCCAAATACTAAATTAAAAAACCCAAATACAAAATCAAACACAAACCCTAAAATTAAACTAAAAGAAACCCTAGATGCCCCTTTGGTCTCCAATCGCCATCAGCTCACTCGCGCCCACCGCTGCTTCCGTCTTCGCCATCCTTGAACCCTCAAGTCCACGATCTGCACGCCACCCTCACTTCAAAAAATCCAAAAAAATGGATTGTAAAAAGGGTTATAAAAGCCCAAGAAAAAATATATTTTTCTACGCACAAAAATACACGAAATCAAAGGAAAAACACGAAAAATCAATAAAAAATCGACAACAGATTTTTAGCAACCAAAGTATTTGTACAGATCTAGCATCAAGCAAGGTATCTTTTGTTTTTTTTCTACATATTTTTTGTACTAACTATTTTTTTCGAAAATATTAAGAAAAAATATAAGGTTAAAAGTTGAGGTTTTGGTCACCTTTTCGCGTCGATCTCCTTGCCCCGCCGCCTTGGTCATCCGTTGGAGGAGTCATCCAAGGTACGAGTTTAAAACCCATGGCCGACCATGAAAAAAGGAAGAGGAGACTTTGTTTTTGATTTTATGGAGAGAAAAAGGAGAAAGAAATTTGGGTTTTTGAAGAAATAAGAATGAAAATGATGTTAAAAAAATGAAAACGGCGTCGTTTGAGGAGGAGTTCCTTCTCTTTTTTTAAATTGGGCAAATTTTCCACTGGGTCCCTCCTTTTTTAAAATTGTTTCAATGAGGTCCTTTTGCCCTAATTTTTATTATTTTTAATTCGGGTCCTACAATTTTACTTGGTTTTCAATTTGGTCCTTTACTCAAAAATGTCCCGGACTGCCATTTGTCAAGATTTTTAGGTTTATTACCCACGAAACCCTTGCTTTATTTTAAAATTATATTTTGACCCCCAAATTATCCAAAAATTTAAATTTGACCCTTGAACTTTCCAAAAATTCTAATTTGACCTCTAAACTTTCCAAAAATTCAAAATTTGACCCGATTTTAATGTAATTTTTTTAAATTTTATTTTTATCCTATATATATATATTACATGCTTTTAATTTTTTCTCGTTTATCTTGTTTGTTTTTTTGTTTTAATTCCTTTTATATGGATATGTATATTTTATTCGTTTGTTTCTTTATTTATTAATTTATTCGGTTATTTATTTACTCAATTTATTATCTTATTGTATTTTATATACATTGTTTTCTTATTATCTATACTTATAAATTATGTGCATATTTTTGCATAACATGGTTATTTGTTCTTTTAAAAAAATACATAAATTGTTTTAATAAATCAAAGCAATGTCTTTTGTTTCGGGAATTTGAAAAGAATCATACCCTAACTCACTGAGTGTCATTTTTTTCTTTGAACCGGGATAATTGAATATCCTTTTAAAATTTAAACACGAGATTTTTTTAAAACTCGTTATTTTTGGAATCTTCGAATCGTTATGTCCTAACTTACTAGATGTGACTTTTTCTCGATTAATTCGAAATAATGAGTTTTCTTTGAAAACAAAATTTGTTTTCAAAATAAAATAAATATGATATTCATGCATTTATGGATCACGATTTAAATTTTTCGCGAATTTTTAATTCGCAACAAATAAGATTTTAAATAATCGATTAGGTGCCAATTTGTGGGCGTATGGGGGTGCTAATCCTTCCTCATGCATAACCGATTCCCAAACCCGTTTTATAGTTTCAAAGACCAAAATATTTTAATGATTTTAAAAATCTTACAAGGTGAACAATTACACCTATTTTAAAAAATTATTGGTGGCGACTCTGTTTTCATTTTTCAAAACATAATTCGAGACTTTTTTTAAAAAAAAAATGGTTTCGACAGCTTGGCGACTCCACTGGTGACCAATTAGAGAGTCAAGCCATAAGTCGATTATTTTTGGGTTTTTTTGTTGAAAATTTCAAATTTGATTTAATTTAATTTGCGATCCTTTGCATTTCATTTTTGTGATTTATATGTTGTTTTGATAAATGTATGTTGATATTGCTATACATGTCTAAAGTTTTGCATGCATTTCATTTGTCACTGCACCTTTTAAGTGGAAATATGAAGCTACTCCTTTGTGAGGTTTTCACCTCCGTGCAGGATAGTGGACCGCTTTCGAGATACATCTGTACCTATGTTTTCGTGAAGTTTTCACTTCCGTGCAAACATACGGGAAATGTGTCCCCCTAAACCGAACTTGTCCATATGAGCCTATAATGGGTGAGGATCGAGGAATCTGTTGGTTTGGGTACCCTTACTGTAGAACTCAAAACCATATATAATGAGCCTTAAGTGTCCACCCTAGGTAGAAACTATGCCGAACTTTTAGTAACGATCTCAAATAGATATGTAGGTTTTTTGTTGTATAATTTGTCGATACATTTTATGATAATTATACTGATTTGTTTTATTCTTGTCTTATTTTGCATTGCATCCTCATATTAGGAAAGATATTGATTTAAATTCGATTACTAGTAGAGAACTGGTCATGGAAAAAGGGTATATTGATAAGGTAGAGGACAATGTGGCCGTACGTATGTGATAAGAGGAAAAATAACGTGAGAAGGGTGACAGCCTAGCTGAAGGTCATGTATCAGATTACTGGGATTTCACTCAGATTAGTGTGACTCAAAATAGTCTACAAAAGCTGAAGGAGATTTGGGATCAGTGGGATGATGGAATGAAACAGACTTTTTGCTATGAGTATGGGGATCTACCGTATCTGCTAGAAGTTAAGGTGGACAAGCATCTCTTCCAAGCTCTTGCACAGCACTGGAACCCAACTTATAGTTGTTTCACCTTTGGGAACATGGATATGGTGCCCATGATTGAGGAGTATACTACTTTACTCTATTGCCCTAAGATTCAAGTAAACAAAGCCTACTTGAGAGCTGTTAATGTCCTAACCTTTCTTAAGAAGCTAATGAACATTACAGGAATGAACGAGCAATGGGTTACAACTCGAATTAAGGTGAGAGGCGATGACAAATGCATCACTTGGAAAAGCTTGCGAGATTTGATCGTAGCGTATCCAAATGCAAGGAAAAAGGTTGATATATTTGCTCTCAGTTTATATGGACTGGTTCTCTTTCCTAAGGCATTGGGGCACATAGAGGAGGCGATCATTGATTTATTTGATCGGCTTGATAAGAAGGTTACACCTGTTCCAGTGATTTTGGCCGATACCTTTAGATCATTAAATGCATGTTGAAGAGAATGAGAAGGGAGATTTATCGGTTGTGGACCTCTATTGATGGTTTGGTTTCATAGCCACTTTTGGAAAGTGGAAAAAGTTTCTTGCCGAGTGTTTTTTGTGAGTTATTCTCCCTTGAGGGAATTTGTGACTAAACAAAGGCGAGAGGACATTTTGAGGAAAAGTGGATGGCAATACTTCATAGTCTCCGAGACGAAGAAATAGAATGGCGAGCACCGTGATTCATTCTTGATGAAATTCTTTATCAATGATGAGATTTCGATTGAGTTCCATTACTTGGGATATGGGGAGCTATAGGATATGCCCCTTTGTTAGTGATGAGACAGTACCGATTAAGGCAGTTCATCCCAGCAACCTAGGTTTTGGCTTAGTGTGAGTTCGTATACAAGGGTGAAAATAATAAGAAAAAGGGTCCGAGAGATATCAAATGCCTGGAATCAAGTTCATAAAATGAAGCCATTTACTGTAAATCCCATGGTAACGCGAAAGTATGATGAATAGAGGGGTAGGAGAATCAATGATAATATCCCAGTGCCAAATCCTGGAAATGTCCACCCAATTGAGGAACATCTACAAGTAGTCCCATCGGAATTAGAGCTCATAAAGCAATACTTTGAAAAGAAAAGTTCTGAATTGGGGAAAAAGATTGAGACATTAGAAGAAGAAAAGATGCAGTTGGGATTGGATGTTGATATCCAAAGGTTAGAAGCCGATAAACTAAGGAAAGGGAAGAGAAAGGCTGAGGAAGACTTGGATGATTTAAAGAATGTCTACAAGAAGCTCCTTCAATCAATGAGAACCGCTTGGTTAGGTAAAACATTAGAACAGTGGCAGCAAAAAGTCCAAGAGGAAAGAATTCGAGCGGATCAGTGGAAGAGAAAGTTTCAAGATGCTCAAGCCCAAGGAGATGTTATAAAAAGTAAGCTGTTAGAGGGCCAGATCAAGAAAGCTGAGCTGAAGGCCCAAATGGTTGAGTTAGAGGAGTCTTTGTGTATGTATCGTAGTCGTAACTCTGCGATGGAATTGAGGGCAAGCTAGGCTGAGAATGAAGGATTAAAGAGAAGGGTGAAGCTTCATTACAAAACTATGAGATTCGAATCAAGTTTTTTGAAAGAACTTTAGAGACAAGTAACAGGAAACTTCAACACTCTCAAAGGAAAATCAGAGACCGAGATCATGTCATGGGTGAAGCATTGACACAAGTGAGAGAAGTGACAGAATACTTTCAGAAGTTAGCTGTTCAAGTCGAGCTTTGAGCGTAAAGTATGAATCAGTGTCTAATAAAAGCCAAAAGTTAGCATGTCTCCTTCAAAAGATTAGGACTCTAAGCAATAGGGCAAGGCCTTATTTGTAATTAGCTTATGTAAAGACATTCACTTTCTGGTAAAGTTATTCTATCAGAATTCATTTAAGAGTCAATACCTTTCTTGCATATGCATTTATACATTCATAAAGCATTAATAAAGTTTTGCATCACATTTCATACATTAAAATTTTATGAAGATGTCCCTAATTAACTAAAATTATGACAATTAGTTACTCTAGAAAACCAACTAATCCAACACCCTTATAGTACTCGTACTAAGTTAAGAGTAATGGATCAGAGAGTGGAAAAATTAGAGCAAACTCAAAAGGAGATGCAAGATCAGTTACAAGCACAGCTAGCCAAAGTGCAGTAGGACATGAATGATCAAATCATTGAATCGCAAAAGGATATCATCAATCAGCTGTCCCAATTACCGGTTAAGAGAGCTGATAAAGGAAAGGGTCTTGTAGTAAACCTTAATGAAGAGAGTGAGGATCTTCTATATCCTCCGTGTGTCACCCCTATGCATGTCCCAGCTCAGTAAGAGACATGCGTGCAATGAGCATCTATCACCATCAAACTACAGTGATACTTGATTGGTATATCAAAGCCAACAAACCACCAAATGGGTTCCAATTCAAACCCAAGAGATAACTCGATTAACCCCTTCGTACCAAATTTTGATGAGGTGGTAGAGGTAGAGAAGGCAACAGTTGAACTTCCGAAACAGTTAGAGGAGCACTGTAAGTGGTTGGAAGAAAGAATTAGAGCGATGAAGGAAGCTAAAGTTTGATGTGGGATGGATGCAAAGGAATTGAGTATGGTCCCCCACTTAATGCTTCCCCCTAAATTTAAAGCTCCGGAGTTTGAGAAATACAATGGGATGAGCTGCCCAGAAGCGCATATCACCATGTTTTGTAAAAAGATGAGGGGTACGTCCATAATGATCAGCTGCTAATCCACTGGTTCCAGGATAGTCTGACGGGATCGGCCACGAAGTAGTATAACCAATTAAGTAGTGCTAAGATCAATTCTTGGAAGGATTTGGCATAGGCTTTCATGAAATAATATGGTTACGTCACCGACATGGCTCTTGACAGGATCACGTTACAAAATACGGAGAAAAAGACGGGTGAAAGCTTCAGGCAGTACGCCCAAAGGTGGAGTGATATGGCCACTCAAGTACAACTACCACTATCTGAAAAGGAGACAACCATGCTTTTTGTTAGTACTTTGAAGGCGCCATACATTAATAATTTATTGGGAAACGTGATAATATTGCACATGACATATATTTTCTCCCTAAATTATTGTTTTAATTCTTTTTTGTATCGAATTTAGCATGCATTGTAAGCATTTCATACTTAGTTTTTATATTTTTTAACTTATTATAGCTTGGTTTAAATTCTTGTTATTTTTTTACATCTTTTGTGTACTAATAATGTCGCTACAAGTAGCCTATATATCGCGCCTTAGAATTGTTAGCGCAGAAACTCATCTCAGAAGATCAATGCTGGAAGAAGAATGTAGCCATAAGATCAACTTGAAATTGCGACCAGAGATGTCACCGCATAAAACCTGATCTTTGGATAAGTGAACTCAAGCTGAAAATACAACTGGATTGTTATCGTAATTGACGATTTAAGATCGCGCCCAGCAATATAGCGACAACCTGCAGATATTTGAAGTACACATTAAATCTGCGTGAGTGGACAGCTGTACTGTAACTAACTTTAACAGATGAAAATTGGATCTAGATCTGATAATGGAGGATGAAACTTGCAAATTTTGAAGGCTATAAATATAGGAAAGAAGATTGAAGAAAATAACCAAGAGGTGAAGGAATTAAACACTGCTATTATTGTGTGTTTTTGAGATTTAAGCTGGAAAAAGGTGAGCTGATGGAGAAAAGGAGCAACCACTTCTGACGAGAGGTGCTTGATGCAAGGAAAGAGGAGCAGTTGAGGAATAGTCCTAATAGTCTAGAGATAGTAAGCTCCGATTGTATTCGTTAACCCCTCTTTTATACTGATGAATTTTAATGACATTTGAATGAATACAAGAGTATCTTTCATTGTTAGATTGCTTTGATTCTTATTTAATGCTTTTCATCTGTTTATTCTTGGATCTAATTGCATCAAACACGAGAGTACATTTGCAGTCTACCAACATTGAGAGATGCGGTGACAAGTTAGGTTAACAAGCAAGATAGCGAGAGTTGCTTGGGATTAGAAGAGATTCTAGTCACTTGTTCTTGAGTGCACAACGTTTCTCACACTGAGAGGTGGGGTGATTGTGGGTACTTGAGTCTTGATTAAACGGAGGACTGTTATTAGTAAGATTTCATTGGAGCTCTATTACTATGACAATTCATCTATACAATACCTTGTCGATGCATCCAGCGTTGCGACATAGCGAAATCAGTGATCCACTCCAACCCTTTACACTTGATCAAACCTTTACTTTTATGCATTTAAATTCTCAAAAATTCCACAACAATTGATTTAATTTCTCTTGCTTTGACAATTAATCTTGATTGCATTGACAGTATTAACAATTTTAGTTTGCAAATCTGACTTAATTGCGCTGACATCTTTACTCACATTTCATCTAATTTTAGTATTAGTTGCTTCGACAGTTGAACATCAAGAACCCATTCCTCGTGGGATCGATATCCGATAGAATTATTCTATCAACTATACTTGCATCGATGTGTGTCCGCTTGCACAACTTCTATGGCGTTACAGACGCGATCAAGTTTTGGCACCATTACCGGGGTTCTGGCGTTTGTTTGATGTTTGTTTTTGTAGTTGCAATTAATTTTTCTTACTTAAATTCTAACTTTTACTAATTTGTTTAATTTCTTTTTTTAATTTCTTTCAGAATTCTTTAAGTGTTGCATGTCCACAAGGAGAAATCCGAAAGATATTGTGAACTTTGATCTGGAACTTGAGAGGACATTAAGAAGGAAAAGACAAGAACAAAAGAAAATGGCTGGTAACAACAACAAAAGAAAATGGCTGGTAACAACAACAACAACAACAACAACAACTTACCATCATTGCTGCCACAAGATGTAGTTCCTCAAATACAACCACAAGTCATTAATAATCTACCACCACCGCCTCCACAAGAAGAACAAGTGCAAAATAGGACAATAAGAGATTTTGTTGTGCCTATACTTGATGATCTACAGCCAGGGGTTGTGAGACCAACTATACAAGCTGGAAATTTGGAGTTGAAACCAGTGATGTTTCAGATGCTTAATTCAAATAGGCAATATTCTGGTTTGCCTCATGAAGACGCAAGAGAATATTTAAAATCATTTCTTCTTATTTGTACATCTTTTAGTCAACATGGTGTCCCTGATGATGCCTTGAAAATGCAATTATTTCCTTATTCGTTGTAGGGTAAAGCGAGAGCATGGTTCTTGGGATTGCTGGCTAGATCCATTACATCTTGGAATGCACTAGCAATGCAGTTTATTTTGCGTTCTAATTTGCCGACAATGAATGCAAGGTTGCGCAATGATATTACAGCGTATCATCAGCTGGATGATGAGAACTTACATACAACATAGGAGCGTTATAAAACTCTACTTAGACGTTGCCCAATGCATGGAATTCAACAAGAGACCCAGATAGAGATCTTTTATAATGGATTAAATTCTCAGACAAGAAATATTGTCGACGGATCAGCCAATGGTCCCTTGTTGGATTGCACTTACAATGAAGCTGTAAGAATTTTAGAGAGGATTGCACAGAACGATTATCAGTATCCAATCTCTCATTCTGCTCAGGTGAAAACTAACCCTGGTGTTCTTGAATTAGATGCTATTTCTGCTTTGAGTGCGCAGGTATCTTCAATGGCCAATATCGTAAAGAATATGAAGGGGACAAGTGATGTTGCCCCTATTCAAGTGGCTCAACAAATGGATGCGTCGGCATTTTCCTGTGAAATTTACAGTGACAACCATAGTTATGAGGACTGCCCACAACATGCTGAAAACGCTTTCTATGTCAATAACATCAGAGGGAATTCATATGGTAACTCATACAACAACAGAACTCAACAACCTAGGGGGAATCAAAATGTTTCCACATATAGATATGACAATTCCTCAAATCAAGGAAGTTATAAACAAGGGAGTTACAATAACCATCAATAGCAAAATTTTAATCAGAATTCACAAGTATATTCGTACCCTGATCAAATGCAAGCACATAGCCAGATGCAACCACAATCTCGAATGCAGTCACAACAGTCTGCATTGCCACATATATAAGGACAACATTAGTAACAACTGTAGTAGTTTCCTCAACAAAGGTTAGATTCGATGGCTGCTCTTGAAGCTCTGATGTGAGAGCATATCATGAGGACTGAAGCAATTGTGCAAGGAAACTCTTCTTCCATCCGAGCGTTGGAAGCCCAGCTAGGACAGTTGGCTTCTGATTTGAGTGCAAGATCACCTGGTACTCTACCTAGTGATACTAAGAACCCAACATAGAGAGGGAATGAGTACTGTAAGGCTATTACACTAAGTAGTGGGAAGCAAACGACTGGACCAAGTAGTTCTAATCAAAACAATGTCGACGCATCTGAGCCACAGCAACGAGAAGAGGATGCAGCTGAAGGAAGCAAAGTAGAAGCACATGAGGAAGAACCAACTGTAGCACCATCTATGGCTATAGTTTGTTCACCGTAGCTGTCAATGCAACTGCCAATGTCGACACCATCGAGTTTTTCGCAACAACCCACTATTACGATACCTTTGCCATTTCCACAAAAATTTAAAGAAAAGTCCATGATAAAGAGTATCAATAGTTTGTTTCTACTTTGAAACAATTACACATTAACATACCTCTTGTAGATGCTCTTGTGCAGATACCCAATTATGGGAAATTTATGAAGGAGCTACTATCAAAGAAGAAGAAATTGTCCGAAATCGAGATAATTGTGCTTATAGAGGGGTGCAGTGCTATGCTTACAAACAAGTTACCACCTAAAATGAAAGACCCTAGCAGCTTCACAATTCCTTGCTCTATTGGGAATCATTATCTAGGTAAAGCTTTATGTGATTTGGGAGTAAGTATTAACCTTATGCCTTTATCTACTTTCAAGAAGTTAGGAATAGGATTAATGAAGCCCACTGCGATAACATTGTAACTTGCGGACAAATCCTTAGCATAACCTGAAGGCCTAATCAAAGATGTCCTTATTCAAGTAGATAAGCTTATGTTTCCTGTCGATTTCATAATCCTTGATTGTGAAGCAAACAAGAAGGTGTTTATTATTCTGGGGCGACCATTTTTGGCAACAGGACGTACGCTTATCGACGAGTTCAAGGGAGAACTTATCATGCGTCATAACGACAAACATGTGACCTTAAGTGTGTTTGAAGCATCCCCGTACAAGAGTAAAGAGCAATGTCACCATATCGACGTGCTAAATGAGATAATTCTGAAAAAATTCAATGCAAGGAGTTCAGCCGTCATAGATAAAGATGCAGTGACATCCGTTGAGGAAATTCTAGCTGAATGTGACCACATAGAGGAGGTTAAGAATTGTGAGCTGAGGCAGAATTGGAAATTAGAATCTTTGGATTTGTCGAACAGGATAATCCTTGTGTTTAAACCGTCAATTGAGGAAGCTCCTCCTATCTTGGAGTTGAAACCATTGCCAACGCACCTTAAATATGTCTTTTTGGGTGACAATGATACATTACCTATTATTATCAACGCATCCCTCGACGTAATGCAGGAAGATAAGCTCATTGCCATTTTGAAACAACATAAGAGAGCTATAGCTTGGAGCATTACTAATATCAGAGGCATTAATCCCTCTTTTTGCATGCACAAGATCAGGCTGAAAGATGAGGGGAAGCAATCAATTGAGCAACAAAGGTGACTTAACGAAAAGATGAGTGAAGAAGGAAATTATCAAGTGGCTAGATGTGAGCATCATCTACCCTATTTCTTATAGTGATTGGGTGAGCCCCGTCTAATGTGTGCCCAAGAAAAGTGGTTTCACAGTTGTGAGCAATGACAAAAATGAGTTGATCCCTACTCGCATTACGACTGGCTGGCGAGTATGCATGGGTTATCGTCAACTGAATGTGGCAACAAAGAAGGACCACTTCCCATTACCTTTCATTGACTAGATGCTGGATAGGTTAGCTGCTAAGGCCTATTATTACTTCTTAGATGGTTATTCTGGATACAACCAAATAGCCATTGCATCGGAAGTTCAAGCAAAGACTACGTTCACATGTCCTTTTAGAACCTTTGTCTTTCGACGTATGCCATTTGGGTTGTGCAATACGGTAGCAACATTTCAGAGATGCATGATAGTGATCTTCTTGGACATGATTGAGGACTCTCTAGAGGTATTCATAGATGATTTCTCTGTCTATGGATATAATTTTAACCAATGCGCTAACAATCTGGCAAAAGTTTTGAAGAGATGAGAGGACACAAATCTAGTTCTGAATTAGGAAAAATGCCATTTCATGGCAACTGAAGGCATTATCCTCGGCCATCGCATATTATTTCAAGGCATTGAGATTGATAAAGCAAAGGTTGAAATCATCGAGAAATTGCCATCGCCTCCAATGCCAAGGGAATAAGAAGTTTTCTTGGACATGCTGGTTTCTACAAGAGATTCATCCGAGATTTTTCCAAGATTGCTAAATCGTTATGCTTATTACTAGAGCAAAGTAAAAATTTTGTGTTTGATGACACGTGTCTGGATGCATTCATGACAATAAAGAAGCAGCTAGTACAAGCTCCGATTATCGTTGCACCGGACTGAATGTAACCGTTTGAATTAATGTGTGACGCAAGTGACTTTGCTGTGGGAGCTGTACTAGGCCAACATAAATAAAAGGTATTTCATTCTATTTATTATGCTAGTAAAACTCTAACTGAAGCGCAGGTCAATTATACAACTACTGAGAAGGAGTTGCTAACAGTAGTCTTTGCATTTGACAAGTTTCTCTCATACCTTGTCGGTGCAAAGATTACAGTTTACACACACCACTCTGCATTGAGATACCTTTTTGAGAAAAAAAGATGCCAAACCTAGATTAATTCGTTGGATCTTACTCTTACAAGAATTCGATGTTGAAATCAGACATAGGAAAGGATCCGAAAACCAAGTAGCTGACCATTTGTCTCAACTGGAAGTTGGAAGTGAAGATGGGAATAAAGCCCAAATTGTCGATGCATTTCCATACGAGCAGTTGCTCTTTGTTGACGCATCGCCTTGGTATGATGATGTAGTCAATTACCTTGTGTGTGGGAAGCTACTTTTGAGTGTTATTGGTCACAAGAAAGTCATATTTTTGCGTGACGCTGCAAAATATCACTGGAATAAGGCATACCTATTCAAGGTATGCATCGACAATATTATCCGTCACTGCGTACCTGAAGAGGAAATGACTTCTATCCTGCGACATTGCCATGATGCTCCATATAGAGGTCATTTTGATGGTGTAAGGACTGCTGCAAAGGTCTTGTAGTCAGGATTCTATTGGCCCACATTGTTTCGAGAGGCCCACAACTTTGCACAGCAATGTGACAAAGGTCAACGCACTGGTTCAATATCTCGACGTAACGAGATGCTCCAACAATCGATTATGGAAGTAGAGCTCTTCAATGTTTGGGGTATAGATTTCATGGGACCATTCTCTAACTCCTTTGGGAATGTGTACATTCTAGTTGCAGTTGACTATGTCTCGAAGTGGATCGAGGTAATAGCGGTGCCAAAAGATGATACTCGAACGGTGTTGAAGTTCTTCCACACTTACATCCTTACAAGATTTGGAACACCTAGAGCATTAATAAGTGATCAATGTACTCATTTTCACAACCATCAAGTGGAGACAACATTAAAGAGATATGGTGTGAAGCATTGTATGGCTACTACATACCACCCACAAACCAATGGCCAAGCTGAAGTATCCAATCGTCAAATCAAAAACATCCTTGAGAAGGTGGTTAATCCATCTAGAAGGGATTGGTTTTCACAGCTACATGATACATTGTGGGTGCTTCATACTACTTATAAGACCCCGTTGGGAATGTCGTCATATCAGTTATTGTTTGGTAAGTCTTGTCACCTACTAGTTGAGCTTGAACATAAAGCCATGTGGGCTATCAAGCAGGTGAATATGGATTACGACGCTTCCAGAAGAAAAAGATTGTTGGACATTACTGAACTGGAAGAAATCCGTCATCATGCTTATGAGAATGACACAATATATAAAGAAAAAACCAAGAGATGACATGACAACATCATCTTGCGCCTATAATTTAGCCTTGGTCAGTTAGTTCTTTTGTGTAATTCACAATTAAAACTACATCCATGTAAATTGCGATCAAGATGGTCAGGCATTTTTAAAGTTGTCGAAGCATCCCAGAGTGGTGTGGTGACAATTGAGAATCTGAAGGATGGACAACAGTTCAAGGTGAATGGTCAACATCTGAAACACCATGTGAGCCCAGAAGTCAAGCAACCAAACGAGGCCATCGATCTGGTTACATTTAAATAATGTCGACGCATTTTCACCTTTTCTTTTATTTGTTTTACTTTTATTTGTTTCGTTTTAATTTCTTTGCAGGAATAAAAATAATCTTTTTGATCCAAAGCACAACTTGTCGGTGCATTTTGTGCTTACTCTGCAAAGCTTTTTTAGCAAGAATCATGCCGATTGATTTTTCTCTTTTCCCAGCCATTCGATCAGATGAAAAGGTACGATCTGCAGCATGGAATTTAATGGCTGCAGACGCAACGTTTCCCCAAGTTATTTTCAATCATCACGACTTTTGCCAAGGCTAGGTTATAAAACTCTACCGATTTCTCTTTCTCCATTCACAATAGCCATTGTTACTGCAACTTATTTTCTTATTTGCTTTTGCTCTTATTTTTATTTTTTTAGTCTATTCTTTTCTTTGCAAAGTTTTTGTTAACTTTCTTCTCTAGATACCATGGCCAAAACTAGAGGAGTAAAGAATCCTTCTAAAACCACCCCTTCAACTTCTTCCACAATGGTTCAAACCACCACTTCACCACTATCAATAGGGTCGATCTTATTTTTGTCAAAATTAGCCAAAGACCGTTATCAGAATGTGATGATGAAATGGAATATCCATCTGGAGCAAGGTCTGTAACTGTCCCCACATTAAACTTTGAGGAAGCACGTCGCATGGACCATAAGCAGTCTGAGATGGGAGTTCTTCTGTGAACACCTCGCTGGCTACTCCCCTACGCTAGTAAGGGAATTTTTTGCAAACCTTGTCGATTTAGAGCAAGAGTTTGTCTTTGTTAGGGAAGGTCTAATCCCATGGAGTGCTGCGAATATCAATGTTCTGCTTCGGATTCC
This sequence comes from Gossypioides kirkii, assembly GCA_005610355.1. Lineage (NCBI taxonomy): Eukaryota > Viridiplantae > Streptophyta > Magnoliopsida > Malvales > Malvaceae > Gossypioides > Gossypioides kirkii. The sequence continues at coordinate 36,491,828 of CP032247.1, read as the reverse complement.
TGAGGGGGTCGATAACCACTCTCCATTTGTGCATGAACTGACTGACGAAAGGGCTGCCCAAGTGCTGAGCGACCTGTGTGTTGACGGGGCTGTCTAGACAGGTAATGGACCACATAACTACACCATGCATCGGAGGTATCTCATAATCTTCAGCAAGGTGTGGTTCCACTTCATAAACAGTCGCATTCTGCCTTCTACGCACAACACTACGACGGCATTGGACTGTATGTGCCTTTTGCACTCAATCTTACAAGGCCTTCACATTGATATCAGTGAAATCCTCCATGATCAAATAGTTGAAGCTACTACAAAACAAACTTGTATACTCCTATTCCCTTCTTTAATAATGCTGCTATGCAAACAGAAGGTCAATGTTCCTCGGGATGGCGAGGAAATGTTAGAAAACAAAAGTCCCATTAATGATATATCAGTTGAAAGAATGACTCGAGGCCAAGAAAAGCACCACAAAAGAAGGACAAGGGCAAAGGGAAGAAGAAGGAAAAATAGGCTGATGCGCCTACAAATACCCAATTGGAAAATAGGCTGGCCGCTATGGAAGCCAATATTGATTGCATCGACATGCGCACTATCATACTGTCAGTGTATTAGAAGATATGGATTACAGACATTATATTTTCTATGCGTATACAAAAGCCTGGAATGAGGCAATTATCACCGTATTGCGTAGTATGAGTCCTAGTCCGATGCCAGACTTCCCAGCCTTCCCTTCTTTTTTTTGCCCAATGCAAGCCTCATCCTCTAACTAGCCTACTCCTGATGGTAGGCCTCAGAATGTCCATCCCTAACAAGAATTCATATCTCCGATGATGAGGAGAGCGAGGGACATTTTACTACCATGGAAGACTGCTACAGAATAATGGCCAGCCTATTTGAAGAATTTTCGAATAGCCCTAGGGCGACCATGGTAGGTAGGGGGTTATTATTGAGGAGTTGCATAGCTCCGTTGTTGTAGACGCAGTGGAAGGCGCTGCTGATATTACCACAACTGAGCAAGAACAACCTGTGGATGAAGTAGTGGAAGAAGATGGCCAAGAGAAAGAGAATGAAGAAGAAGATAATGCATTGAAGGACCATGTAGAGGTGTAGAAAGAAAGGAAGGAAGATCCCCCGACAGATATCGTTAAGGATATTATCGGCACACTTGTGAGTGTGAGGGCATCTAGTAGTAACGAAGCTCCACCTGAATCGAGCCGGGCTGAGGTAGTTACAAGCAGCATTGAGGAGATTCATCCTTTTGCCATTGTGCCATATGTGGCACTATTAGCTGAAATCCACCCATCCGAGGTAACTATCGATGAGGCCATCACCCAACTAGTTGAGGAGGAGCAATTCGCTGATCCGGTTGGTTCGAAGAATAAGAAAAGAAAGTGGCACAAGGACAAAGAGAAGAAACGTAAACACGATGGTGAGCACCCAAGGAAGAAGAAAAAGAAGACAAAAGCAGCCTCTGCCTCGGCTGCTGCGAAATGAGTTAGTACACTTCTCTGTAGATAGTTTGCATGCATCTTTATTGTCATTGCATTTTTATTTTGTCATTGCATTTTTTTTATTTTATTGCATTGTCGTTTCATTTCCATTATATTTGTATAAGTATTATCAGTGCATTGGGGACAATACAGACATTAAGTTTGGGGGGATATTGTGGAATGGAAATGCAATTACTCCCACATCTTTGAATTTTACATGTTTCTTTTGTTAATGAAAATATGCATAATTTCAATAAAAATGTGATCACAATTTTTATTTTTATGTGTAAATCTTGAGTTGTTTGGGATGCTGATGTGAAAATTGGATGAATATGAATGAATAGAGTCTTCTATTTTTGAATGAATGATTGGAATTGCTTCAGTAATAAATGAATAGTGTGAATGTTTGAATCTTGAACTAACTTACTAGTTGCAGCGACATTGTATTAATAAAAGGCACTCCAATGTGAGTGCATTGTGACTTTTCAAGGGAGAACACTTCGTTACAGGCTTTAGAAAAATCATTTAGCAAAAGGCTATCACTGCAAGAGTGTGTGTCAGTGCAATTACATACCTCCTGGGGGTTTGTTGCACCCCATCGTTACTACCCAGGAACAAGGTAGAGTAATGTAATGACATCTCTTTGTCACTTAAAAAGAAAAAAATGAGAAAAGAAAGAAAAAAAAAGAGAAAAGAAAAAGAAATTTTTTTTATGTATGTTATAAATGCTGTATTGGTTCAAGGAAGATTAAGATTCAATGCATGATACTAACATTAATGAAGTTGCAGTTTTAATTATTCATACCTATAAATTGTCAGCGCATTATTCTATCATGTGAATACAATTTATGCATTAGGATTTCAGAAGATTTAAGTAGCAACAAAAATGATTGCGGTGACATTTTTGCTTGTGACATTGCTAATTTTTGTTTACTTGAGGACAAGTAAAAACTCAAGTTTGGGGGTGTGATAGCATTGCAAATGACATATATTTTCTCCCTAAATTTTTGTTTTAATTGTCTCTTTTGTATCGTATTTAGCATGCATTGTAAGCATTTCATACTTAGTTTTTATATTTTTTAACTCATTATAGTTTGGTTTAAATTCTTGTTATTTTTTTAAATCTTTTGTGTACAAGCAACCTATATATTGTGCCTTAGAATTGTCAACGCAGAAACTCATCTCAAAAGATCAATGCTGGAAGAAGAATGCAGCCACAAGATCAGCTTGAAATTGCGACCAGAGATGTCGTCGCATAAAACCTAAGCTTTGGATAAGTGAACTCAAGATGAAAATACAACTGGAAGCACCAGCGCAGGAAAATCACACATTGTCGTCACAATTGACGATTTCAGATCACGCCCAGCAATGTAGCGACAACTTGCAGATCTTTGAAGTACACATTAAATTTGCGTGAGTGCACAGCTGTACTATAACTAACTTTGAAAGCTGTAAATTGGATCTGGATTTGATAATGGAGGATGAAACCTGCAACTTTGGAAGGCTATAAATAGAGGAAAGAATATGGAAGAAACTAATCAAGAGGTGGAGGAATTAAATACTATAATTACTTTGTGGCTTTGAGATTTAAGCTAGAAAAAGGTGAGCTGATGGAGAAAAGGAGCAACCACTTCTGACGAGAGGTGCTTGATGCAAGGCAAGAGGAGCAGTTGAAGAATAGTCCTAGTAGTATAGAGATAGTAAGCTTCGATTGTATTCGTTAACCCTTCTTTTATGTTGATGAATTTTAATGACATTTGAATGAATACAAGAGTATCTTTCATTGTTAGATTGCTTTGATTCTTATTTAATTCTTTTCATCTGTTTATTCTTAGATTTAACTGCATCAAACACGAGAGTACATTTGCAGTTTACCGACATCGAGAGATGCGGTGACAAGTTAGGTTAATAAGCAAGACAGCAAGAGTTGCTTGGGATTAGAAAAGATTCTAGTCACTTGTTCTTGAGTGCACAATGTTGCTCACACCGAGAGGTGGGGTGATTGTGGGTACTTGAGTCTTGATTAAATGGAGGACTAAGATTTCATTGGAGCTTTATTGCTACGACAATTTGTCTATACATTACCTTATCGACGCACCCAACGTTACGACTTCGCGAAATCAGTGATCCACTCCAATCCTTTACACTTGATCAAACCTTTACTTTTATTTATTTAAATTCTCAAAAATTCCACAACAATTGATTTACTTTCTGTTACTTTGACAATTAATCTTGATTGCATTGACAATATTAACAATTTTATTGTACAGATCTGACTTAATTGCGCTGACATCTTTACTCACATTTCATTTAATTATAGTATTAATTGCTTCGACAGTTGAACATCAAGAACCCATTCCTCGTGGGATCGATATCCGATAGAATTATTCTATCAACTATACTTGCATCGACGTGTGTCCGATTGCACAACTGTTGTGACGTTACAGACGTGATCAAAACGCAACAAAGAGCCTCTCCTATATGGTCATATCCGGAGAAATGATTGAAAACACCATCAGAAGTGGGAAGATTGATGCTGGAGAAAGTGCTAGGAGGTCTACTCCTAGAATGAAGGACAAAGAAGTAAACAATTTTGGCTTATACAGGCCAAACTTTACAAAGCCGATCATGGTGACACATTCCAAAGCCCCGATAGCCAATTATCAAAACATTCCAAGACAAGAATCAGGCTCGAGGCCAAACACTAAAAGAGTCCAATTTACCTCTATCCCAATGACGTACAAAGAGCTCTACAAGAATCTATACAATGCCCGTGTTGTGTTCCCTTATTATTTGAAGCCAATGCAACCCTTGTGCCCAAAATGGTACGATGCAAATACTCAATGCGAATACCATGCAGAAATAATTGGACATTCAATTGAGAATTGCATCGCCTTCAAGAAGCTAATTGAGAGGTTCAGATGAGAATCGTAAAGTTCGATGAACCAGCCAGACTCAACGTGGCTGGAAATCCCTTACCCAATCATCCTAATTAGAGGGTGAATGTGATAATAGAGGAAAAGAGCAAGAGGACTAAGAATGATAATGGAGAGGTCAAATCTCCCTTAAAATGGGTTTGGAAGTAGATGATCAACATGGGTGTAATTGTACAAGATGTGGAAGGCATAGTAATAAGAACTGAAAATTACTGTGAGTTTCATGCCATTGAGGGGCATAGAATCCAAGGGTGTGTCGAGTTCCGAGCCTTGGTATAAAAATTGATGGATAATAAAGAGCTTGAGTTCTTTGAGGATATGAAGGATATAAAAAGACAAGAGATCTGTGCTTTTGAAGAAGGGGCATCAGAAAGAGCTTATAAGGCCAACCTACCAGTGGCAATCATATCCAGGCCAAGGGGTAATGAGGTTGGAGAACAAATGACACCATGGGTTATCATTTAGAAACCTGCGGCATTTCCTTATAAGGACAATAAAAGAGTACCGTGAAGTTATGACTGCAACATGATGGTACTGAAAGAGGAAAGATTAAAGAAAGATATAAGTCTCGTCTCACATAGTGGAAGATGCTATAGTGAGACAAATGTAGAAAGTGAAGTCAGCAAAGGAAAAGCCGTAGTGGTTGGGCTTGAGGAGAAAAGGACCAATAAACCTGAGATGCCAGTGAATAAGCAGATAATTAAAGTGACAAAGGAATTCCTGAAATTCCTAAAACATAGTGAGTACAATGTGGTGGAACAGTTACAAAAGCAAACAGCTTGCATATCAGTTTTAGCCCTACTGTTAAGTTCAGAAACTCATCGTAGTGCGCTAATAAAGGTGTTGAACAAGACATATGTCGCTAATGATATCTCGGTAAACAAGTTGGACTGATTGATTAATAACTTAAGTGCGAATAATTTCATATTCTTTAATGATAATACCTCCGGGAGGCAGGGGCTCAACGAAAGCATTACACATCACGACACGATGCAAAGGATACACATTACCGGGAGTATTGGTAGATAATGGTTCTGCTTTGAATGTACTACCATTAACGACACTGAACAGATAGCCAATTGACAGCTCCCACATGAAGGCATGCTGCAACATATGAGGGCATTCGATGGAACAAAGAGAAGAGTGATGGGTAGAATTAATATACTGCTCCTAATTAGGCTAAAGACGTATGAGATAGACTTTTTGGTGATGAACATTAAGCCCGCCTATAATTGCTTGTTGGGAAGACCTTGAATCTATTCAGCAGGGGCAGTAGAATCATCCCTGCATCAAAAATTAAAATTAGTGATAGAGGGTCGATTAATCACCATTAATGCCGAGGAGGATATCATTGCATTAGTGACTATGATGCACCTTACATTGGTATAGATGAGGAAGCCATGGAGTGCTCGTTTAGATCTTTGGAGTTTGTAAATGCTACCTTTATAGTTGAAGGAAATAGGATCCTCACACTGAAGATATCTAGAAATATCCGGATGGGTCTAAAATTGACAATTGAAAGAGGAGCTTTACCTGGAAGAGGATTGGAAAGATATCACCAGGGAAGGATCATTGCGCCAGTATTGGCAAATAAACATGATCATTTTGGCTTAGGATTCAGGCTAGATGTGAAACAAAGAAGAGAGGAATTGCAGAAGAAACAAGAAGTAAGAAGAGCATGAATAAGTGGGGAAGAAATCAAAGGTGAACCCATGATCTTTCCCTATATATCAAAGACATTCATGTCGGGGGCATTATTAACCCCGAGAAAAGGTTGATAGAAAATAATATGGTGGAATAATGGAAAACTTGATCATCAGTGCAATTTTCGAGGAGAGGAGCAAGCAAAGGAACTTGGTAGGAATTCGTCCTTATGCCCTTGGAAGTATTCTAAACAATTGGACTGCGAAAGAGCTCCTTGTAGCTTTTAGGACTTTTCCAGAGTAATGTGCAGAACACCCTTGTTGCTGTAAGCCCGAGAGCAATAGATATCTTTTTGTTAAGGGCACATAATCATTAGCTGTTATTTCAATAAAAAGGATCACCTAAATTGGAAAACACTCTTATTATTCTTTTCATTCATCTCATATCGCAATAAACATTCTTAAATTCAATCATTCTTCGAATCATTTTGGTCCATATGATAGGTCCCTATATATCAATGATATGAGTAATGTCATTGCCGACTTAGAGCCTCATTTTGAGCAGGATGTGTGTTCAGAGGAATTTCAGGTTTTTAAAGATGCTCAAGACTGTAATTTATCTCCTGACCTGCTACGAATGGTAGAGCAAGACGAAAAATAGATCCTGCCTCACAAAGAATCAATACAAGTTGTGAGTTTAGGGGATGAAACTGACAAAAGAGAGGTGAAGATTGGGACCTGTATTTCTATAGAAACAAGGCAAGATCTCATTGATTTGCTTCAAGAATTCAAAGATGTATTTGTGTGGTAGTATTAGGATATGCCCTGTCTAAGTACTAATATCGTGGTGCACAAGCTCCCTATAAGAGAAGAGTGTAAACTGGTCCAACAGAAGCTTCGAAGAATGAGACTGATGTACTCTTGAAGATAAAAGAAGAGGTCAGAAAACAGTTTGATGTTGGTTTCTTACAAATGGTAAGATACTCAGAATGGGTGGCCAATATATTGCTAGTTCTTAAGAAGGATGAGAAAGTGCGAATGTGCGTGGATTATCAGGACTTAAACAAGGCTAGTTCGAAGGATAATTTCCCGCTACCTCATATCGACACCTTAGTGGACAATACGGCAGGTCATTCTCTGTTCTCCTTTATGGATGGTTTTTCCTGGTACAATCAAATAAAGATGCATCCTGAGGATATGGATAAAACTATATTCGTTACCATATGGGGAACCTTTTGTTTCAAAGTTATGCCATTTATACTGAAGAATGCAGGGGCAACATATCAAAGGGCCATGGTGACTCTATTCCATGACATGATGCACAAGGAGATTGAGGTCTATGTCGATGATATGATCGTAAAATCTCGAACAGAAGAGGAACATGTGAAAGTTTTAAGAAAGTTGTTCTTAAGATTGAGAAAGTTCCAGTTGAAGTTGAACCCAAACGAATGCACTTTCGGGGCTACTTTAGGCAAGTTATTAGGCTTTGTGGTCAGCAGAAAGGGAATTGAAATCGATCCCGATAAAGTCAAAGCTATATAGGAGTTACCATTACCACGTACTCAAAAAGAAGTTAGAGGGTTCCTAAGGAGATTGACCTACATCGCTCGGTTCATCTCATAACTAATCGAGCAGTGTGATACTATCTTCCATCTTCTCAAAAAGCACAACCCAAGAGTTTGGGATGATGAATGCCAAAAGACTTTTGACAAAGTTAAGCATTACTTGTCCAATACTCTAGTTTTGCTGCCACCGAATCCAGACAAACCCTTGATCCTATACTTGGCCGTATTTGAAAAATCTATGGGATGCGTATTAGGTTAGCATGATGAGTCAGGAAAGAAAGAAAGAGCAATTTATTATCTCAGTAAGAAGTTAACTAAATGGGAGATAAGATATTCACCAATTGAGAAATCATGTTTTACTCTGGTTTAGACTACCCGAAGATTTAGGTAATACATGTTATACCATACAACTTAGTTGATTTCAAAATTAGATCCTCTTAAGTTCATGATGGGGTCGACTGCATTGAATAGAAGAATGGCTAGATGGAAAATGATGCTCTCTAAGTTCGACATAGTCTATGTGAACTAGAAGGCGATAAAAGGGAGTGCAATAGCAGATTTTCTGGCTAGCAGAGCTCTTGAGGATTATGAGCCATTAGATTTTGACTTCCCAAATGAAGATTTAATGTATGTTGTAACCACAGAAGAAGGAATTTTACAAGCGTAACCATGGAAAATGAATTTTGATGGAGCTTCAAATGCCATTGGTAAAGGAATTGGGGCAATTCTGGTATCTCTGGAAGGAGATCATTACCCTCTCACAAGAAAACTTGACTTTGATTGCACCAATAACATGGCAGAATATATATAAAACATGTATCATGGGTATTCATGCAGCTATAGAACGTAAGATCATAGTTTTGGAGGTGTATGAGGATTCTGCGTTGGTAATTTATCAACTCAAGGGTGAATGGGAAACGAGAGATTCCAAGTTGATTGATTATCGATAGTTAGTTCTCGAATTAATTAAAGAATTTGAGGACATCACCTTCTATTACCTCCCACGAGAGGAGAATCAAATGGCTGATGCTTTGGCTACTTTTGCCTCCATGATTATGGCCAATAAGCAAGAAGATATAAAGCCCATTCAGATGAGTATCTACGAGATTCCAGCTCATTGCTACAACATTGAAGAGGAAGAAAAGGATGATCACTCTTAGTACCAGGAAATTTTGCAATACGTAAAAGACTGCAAGTACCTTGAGTAGGCCACCGAGAATGATAAAAGGACATTGAGAAGGCTTGAATTGACTATGCCCTTGATGGTGATATTTTATACAAAAAGAGAAAAGATCAGGTTTTTTTGAGGTGTGTTGATGCTGTTGAGGCTAAGAAAATCCTAGAAGAAGTTCACGAGGGCATTTTCGAAAGACATGCCAATGGTTTCACGATGGCTAGACAAATTATGAGATTCGGGTATTACTAGTCAACCATGGAAGGAGATTGCATTAGATACGCTAAGAAATGTCATAAGTGCCAAGTTTACGGAGATAAAATTCATGTACCTCCTTCATCTCTTCATGTTATGACTCCCTCATGACCTTTTTCTATGTGGGGCATGGACGTCATTGAACCAATCCTTCCAAAAGCTTCTAATGGGCATAAATTCATTTTTGTGGTCATCGATTACTTTACTAAGTGGGTGGAAGCTACTTGCTATGCTAATGTTACGAGATCAACGGTCAGTAAATTCTTGAAGAAAGAAATTATATGTTGGTATGAAATGCCAAAAAAGATCATATCCGACAATGCTTTGAACCTAAACAATAACATAATAGTAGAAGTCTGTAGTCAGTTCAAGATTGAGCATCACAATTCAGCACTGTATCGCCTAAAAATGAACAGGGCAGTGGAGGCAGATAAAAAGAACATCAAGAAAATTGTGGGGAAAATGACAAAGACTTACAAAGACTGGAATGAGAAGTTAACATTTGCTCTCTACGCTTATCGAACGTTTGTCAGAACTTTTACCAGGGTAACACCTTTCTCATTAGTATATGGAATGGAGATAGTCTTACCCATTGAAGTCGAGATTACTTCCCTCCGAGTCTTATCAGATGTAAAGCTAGATGAGGTAGAATGGGTTTAGTCAAGATATGACCAGCTAAATCTAATTGAGGAAAAGAGGCTGAACACTATTCAACATGGCCAGATGTACCAAAAACGGATGATGCAGGCTTATGATAAAAAGGTTCACCCTAAAGAATTCCACGAGGGATATCTAGCTTTGAAAAGATCCTTCCTATACAAAAGGACTTCCGAGGCAAATGGATGCCAAATTGGGAAGGCCTATATGTGGTAAAGAAAGCCTTTTCTGGAGGAGCTTTAATTCTAGCTGAGATGGATGGTAGGGATTTGTGAAACCCCGTGAACTCAGATTTAGTGAAGAAATACTTCACTTAAAAAAAGTTTGAGTTGAAAACCCGTAAAGAGCCGGCTCAAACCCAAAAAAAAGGAGGGGCCGAGATTAAAACCCGCAAAGGGCATCTCGAAGCCTAAGGAGATTTGTGTCGAAAACTCGAAAGGGCAGCTCAGATTTGGATCAAAGATTGGGCACAAAACATGTTTCTTTCTCAGAAGTAACAAAATGAAGAGACATTACATCTTGGGCATCGACGAAGTGCAATAGTTCTCATGGGTACACATCAGGCTCAGGGTGGTCTTCATCAAATTTGCTCGAATAAATTCATATGTTATTATCTGGGGCATCTATTTTTATTTCTCTTTGCTCACTTTAACGATTCTGGATCAATGTGAGTTATTTTTTACCAACATTTTTCATTCTTAGACCAATGTTTGCAATTTTAACCATTGTTTAATGTTTGTCATTCTTTGAACCAATGTTTGATTTTGATTTTATTCATTCTCATTCAAGTTTTGTTTCCAATAAATTCAATCTTATCCATTTTTGTAACTCTGCTCAAAGCATTTTTTGCATTGAAATAATAGTTAATGGATTTGACTATATAAAGGTATAAAAAGATTATCGCTTTGGAAAATTTCTAATAGTATAGGGACCTGAAATAGGACCACTAGTTAGAAATAACTAAATCTAAGGGTTGAAGGGGTCTTGAAACAAATAGTTCAGTTTATGAATACCTCTTCGAATTTCATATCGAAAACACCAGACTTGAAAGAAGCATGGTGACATATCAGTGTTAGAACTTAGGCAAAAGACGATCAATGACGACCTAAGGACTAAAAAACAAAATCATTCTAAAATATCACATCTTTGCATTCATATCAGCATCATTTATGTGCATCTAGATAGAGGCCCGTAAAACAGATTCCACAGGCCATATCCTCACGGAATTGTGAGACAAAACAACTAATCTTATACCCCCAAAATTGTAGAGGGGTAGATTGAAGTCGCAATGGTGACTCTTATACTCCTAAAGCTGGAAGAGTGACAGATTAAAGCCGCAATTGCAAATCTTATACTCTTAAAGCTAGTAGAGAGGCAGATTAAAGCCGCAATGGTGAATATCATACACTTACAGCTGTAGAGGGGCAGATTGAAGCTGCAAGGGCGAATCTTATACTCCTGAAGCTGGAAAAGGGTAAATTAAAGCTACAAGAGCAAATCTTATACCTCTAAAGTTGTAGAGGGGTGGATTAAGACTCGCAATAGCAGACCTCGATCTCCACTAAAGTTGTAGTGGAATGGAGTGAAGCCAAATCCTATATCCCTAAAGTTGCAGTGGATCAGATTGAAGCTACGAAGGTGAATCCTTATCTCTCTGAAGTTGCAGCAGAGCAGGATGAAGCTACAAAACCAAATCCTATACCCCTAAAGTTACAGTGGATCGGATTAAAGTCTTAAAAGTAAATCTTTATCTCCCTGAAGTTACAGCGAAGCAAGTTGAAGCTACAACATCAAATCCTATGTCTAGTAGATTGGATGAAGACTACATTAGCAAGTCCTATTTCCCTAAAGATGGAGTGGAGCAAGATAAGGCGACAACATTGAATCCTATCTTCCTAAGGTTGCGGTGAAGTGAATATAGTGAAAGAGAGCAGCCATTGAAGTAAAAAGATGGGTCACTGAAAACAAGAAACATTAAATGACGAAATTCAGCAGGACCGGATGAAATTGGTCTTCTTTTTTTCTTTGCTCCATTCTCATTACACGACAACGAGCAAAGAGGGGCAGTTGTACTAGCCCAATTTCATCCGGGCCCAATACACCATTTCTTATTTTGTTTTTATTTTATTATTATTATTTTATTTATTTTATAAATAAAAATAAAGTAATAAAATTAAAAAACCAAAAAAATAAAGACCAAATATATATTTTTTTCTTCTCTACAAGCCCAAATACTAAATAAAAATAATCAAATACACAATCAAACACAAAATCAAACACAAACCCTAAATATAAACTAAAAGAAACTTTAGATGCCCCTTTGGTCTCCAGCCACCATTAGCTCACCCGCACTCGCCGTCGCTTCCGTCGTCTCCATCCTCGAACCCTCAAGTCCACGATCTGCACGCCAACCTCACTCCGAAAAATCCAAAAAAAGGATTGTAAAAAAGGTTATAAAAACCTAAGAAAAAATGTATTTTTCTACACACAAAAATACACGAAATACATGAAATAAGAGGAAAAACAAGAAAAATCAATAGAAAATTGATAGCATATTTTCAGCAACCAAAGTATTTGTACAGATCTAGCATCAACCAAGGTATCTTTTGTTTTTTTTCTACATATTTTCGGTGCTAACTATTTTTTCAAAAATATTAAGAAAAAAAATATAAGGTTAAAAGTTGAGGTTTTGGTCACCTTTTCGTGTAAATTATCTGCATATTTTTGTATAACATGGTAATTTGTTCTTTTAAAAAAATACATAAATTGTTTTAATAAATCAAGGCAATGTCTTTTGTTTCGGGAATTTGAAAAGAATCATACCCTAACTCACTGGGTGTCATTTTTTCTTTTAACCGAGATAATTGAATATCTTTTTAAAATTTAAACACGAGATTTTTTTAAAAGCTCGTTATTTTTGGAATCTTCGAATCGTTATGTCCTAACTTACTGAATGTGAATTTTTCTCGATTAATTCGAAATAACGACTTTTCTTCGAAAACAAAATTTGTTTTCAAAATAAAATAAATATGACATTCTTGCATTTATGGATCACAATTTAAAATTTTTGTGAATTTTTAATTTGCAACAAATAAGATTTTAAATAATCGATTAGGTGCCAATTTTTGGGCGTATGGTGGTGCTAATCCTTCCTCGTGCGTGACTGATTCTCGAACCCGTTTTATGGTTTCAAAGACCAAAATTATTTTAATGATTTTAAAAATCTTACAAGGTGAACCAATTACATTTATTTTAAAAAAATTTTGGTGGCGACTCCGTTTTCATTTTTCAAAACATAATTCGAGACTTTTTTAAAAAAAATGGTCACACTTGCATAGTCCATCTAATGTTTCTTGATATCTTGAGTAGACTATGATAAACAAATAAGTATGATATCTCATATCAACTTATTCGAGCATGACCATGCATTTCCAGTCTCACTCAATCAAGTGGCCTAAGATATTACTCCCATTATGTAGGAGGGACAAATCCTATATTGATCAACCATATCCCACTACATAGATTATGGTATATCCAACATCAGCCTTTATAGAACAACTTGTTATGGTGGAGTTTGATTGTATCAAAATATACGACTCACAATGTTAGGATAATGATGATCTCAAGTTTGGGATAATATTAAAAAATCCAAGAAACATACTCATAGCAGGTCAGTCCATATGTTGTTCTCTAACACACATACTCATGTATTGATTTTGACATTCCATGTCAATGACAACACTTTGTCATCAATAAACTACATTTTAGTCTTAATGCATTATTATTGTCCAAGCCCATAATAATACTTGACTAAAGACCTTTTAAGAATAATCATATTCATATTATTCTTAAGACATTATTATAAAACAAATTATTTATATACACAGAAATAAAACTGAAATAATAATGGCAATGCCTTATATTCATAAACAAGGTAAAATAAGAATGTTATTACAATCATCTTAAGATTGGTCTTTGGGCATACTCTTACACACTTCCCATCTTTGCGTCGTACTTTGGTGGATCTGTGGTATCCTTTGGGTGGTATTGCGATTATTGATCTGGGTGCGAAGCACTACCTTTTTAAGATTTTTCATCAGGTTGATTTTGACCGGGTTATCGATGGGATGCTGTGGTTTTTTAATAACCATTTGCTACTCATTTAGCTACTACTTGAGGGTTACGACCCTCATTTGGTTCAGTTGCATCATACGGTCTTTTGGTTACAGGTTCACGATTTGCCTTCGGGGGCTATGATAGAGGCTTTGGTGCAAAGGCTAGGTTCATTTATTGGTGAGTTTTTACTCTATGATTATAGTGTTTCGCCACCAAGGGCTCTACGCTTCATACAACTAAGGGTCCAGTTGGATGTGCGAGTTACGCTTCGTAAGAAGAAGAGATTATTGCTCAGAGAACATTTTATGTATGCACGATTCTAGTATGAGAAGTTAAGTCTCTTCTATTTTATTTGTGGGCGGCTTGGTCATGGAGAGAGCTTCTGTCCTACTCATCTCTGGGATGCGAATGCTTATATTGTTTACGGTTGGGATTTGACATTGCATGCAATGTCAAGATGGAATAGTGTGGAGCCTAGTAGATGGTTACGGGAACTTGATGGCTCCATGTGCATAGGGTCGTGGTTTGCAGGCTCGAGTATAGGTGGAATTCCTATTTTTGAATCTGATAATGGTTGGTTTGGATCAGGATGTACTACTATGGATAGTGAGACTGCTTGGTAAGTGGATGAGGATGATCCTATTCGAGTCAGTGAGAGGAAAAAGCATCAGCGTACTATGGGTTCTCTATCTCCTACTTTGGTGTTGGATGTTAACTGTTCGTCTTTGGGCAATATTGATTATTTGGCTAGCTTTATGAGGCAAGGCAGTCGGCCACAATGAAGTCTTATAGTTGGAACGTTTGTGGTTTGAGGAACCCATAGATCGTTCATCGTCTCAAGAATACGCTGAGACATGTGCATCCCCACATTTTGTTCTTGATGAAGACTAAGGTTAGTGTTACAACGATGGAGGGTATTAGAAGACAGTGTGGTTTTTTACATGGTATTGATGTTGGCTTCGTTGGATCGAAAGGGGGCTTGTGTTTAGGTTGATGCCCAAAATTGACTGTGACACTACATAGTTATTCACAATACCATATCGATGTGGAGGTTTTTGATGAGTCTGAGGAGTTCACGTGGCGCTTCAAAGGCTATTATGGCAATCTAGATGAAAGATTATGGACTTAGACTTCGGACCTTCTTCGGAGATTGGGTAGCAATCAAAGTCTTCCTTGCCTTGTGGTAGGCGACGTTAACGAAATTGTCTATTCTTTTGAGAAAGTAGGTGGTCGGCTTTGTAGTGAGAGCCAAATGGTGACCTTTCGTTTGCCCCTTCAAGACTGTGAGCTTGAACTAGGTTTTTCGGGATATTGGTACACTTAAGAGAGTGGTCAATTTGCCACAACCAACATCCAAAAACGGTTGGAGAAAGGGGTTGCTAATTCATAATGGTGACGGCATTTCCCTGACTTTGTTGTCTCCCATTTGTCTCATTCTATTTCGGACCACTGCTTTATTTTGGCTGATACCTTGGGGAGTATGTCACATCGAAACAGATGTGTTGTGTCTCAGTTCCGGTTTCAAGTCGAATGGTGTATGGATGACTCCTTTAAGGCAGTTCTTCGTGATTTTTGGGCTACTGATAGCTCGATCCTTCCTTTTAAAGTAAAGGGTTTCAACAAGCGACTATGTGTATGGTATCAAAATCAGTAAGGTGGACGGAAGGCTACCAAGGAATAGTTAGAGTCTTGTTTTGCTGAGTTGTTTAGGCAGGATCCGAACAATGCAACACTTGCTGAAATGGTTAATGTCCACTTGAGATTGAATTGGGAGGCTGATAAGGAAGAAAGGTGTTGGGAGCAACGATCATGCCTTAATTGGTTAAAGTTTGGAGATAGGAACACGACTTATTTTCATAAAATGCCATCAACGCGTCAGGCTTGAACCATGGTTATAGGTCTTAGAACATATTCGGGTACTTGGGTGTTTGATGGCGAGGGTCTTGTCAGCTTGGCTGCTTCGTACTTTCAGGATTTGTTTACATCGTCTAATGGTGGTGATATTGATAGTTTCTTGTTTACAGTTACAAGATGGATTACGAATGATATGAATTCTCGGTTGCTACAATCGTATATTCCTAAGGAAATTTAGACAGGAATTAAAGATATAGCACCTTTGCATGCTCTAGGCATTGATGGCTTTCCAACCTTGTTTTACGAGAAGTATTGGCATGTTGTAGGTGTTGAGGTGACTGCATTCTGTCTCTCACTCTTTCGAGGTGAGATCATAATAGACACCATCAACCAGACACACATTGTTCTGATTTCTAAGGTTAGCAAGACTGTTTCGGCCCATTAGTCTCTGCACGATTTTGTGTAAAATTGTTGCTAAAGTCTTAGTGAACCAGATGCATGACTGTTTGGATAGTTACAGTCATGGATCTCAAGGTGCTTTCATTCCCAGGTGACAGATTTTTGATAATATTTTGGTCACTTATGAAGTCTTACATTAGTTAAAGACACGACATTGAGGGAGGATTGGTCACTTTGCCTTAAAGCTCAACATGAGCAAGGCATACAACAAGGTTGAGTGAGACTTTTTGGCTGGGATGCTGATCCATTTTGGGTTTTCATTTAGACTGGGTGACTCTAATCATACGATGTGTTGGCTTGGTTTCGTATACTGTGGGATTGAATGGTTTTTGAAGTGCTTATTTTGAGCCTTCTCAAGGTATTCGACAGGGCGATCCTCTGAGTCCGTATCTCTTCTTGATTTGTGCCCAAGGATTTTTTACTTTATTTGACATGGCTCAACACTTGCATGTTATGTCGGGTGTGCGTATTGGCCGATCCACCTTGTGACTCAACCACTTATTTTTTGTCGATGATTGCATCTTGTTTGGTAATTCTACGTATGAGCAAGCTTCTGGCCAACGGGTTAATTTTAATAAGTTGCTTATTTTTTTTGGTAGGAATGTTAGGATTGAAATCAGGGCCTGTATCGACTCACAACTTAATGTTCGAAGAGCTACAATCCCGAAGATGTATTTGAGGCTACCTATGATTGTGGCGCGAAATCGAAACTGAGCGTTCCAACATTTTGTGGATAGATTTCAAAAGCAATTGGATAGTTGTAGCTTGTGTTGCTTTCGGTAAGGGGTAAGGAAGTTTTTATTAAGGCGATCATGCAAGCTATCCCCGTTTATTCCATGCAATGTTTCCTTTTTCCACTGAAGTTTTGTTGCAATTTGTCAATGATTGTGCTTGGAAAAATAAGATGAGGGTATTTGTTTTTGTGATTTTGCGAGTTATAATCTTGCTTTGTTGGTAATGCAAGGTTAGAGTCTGTTGACGCAACCAGATTTTTTATTATCGCGTGTGCTATATACCCGTTACTATATTTGGGGATAGTTAGGGACTCACCCTCATTTACCTAATGAAACCTTCTTTATGCGAGGGGCCTTTTACATTGGGATAGGTTGAAGGATTGGTATGGGTGAATCGGTCAACACTTGGAATGATTAGTGAGTACCTAGCCTTAGGGATGAGAGAATGTTGTGTCAGAATATAGATACCTATTACATTGTGGTGGTAGATTTGATCTATAGAGATGATTATACCTGGATCTTGGCAATTCCACTCGAACATTCGAGACCCCCAAACACCTTCATCTGGCATTATGCTGGAACTGGTTCCTACTCGGTTAGGAGTGGCTATAGGTTGCTACTTTCTGGGAGGTACATAACTCTTCACCCTAGCACTGCTACTGGCCCTACTAGTTCATCAATGTTTTACAACTCTTTGTGGGCTATGCCTATCCCTAATAAAATCAAGATACATCTGTGGAAACTCTACAATAACTTTTTGCCTACGTACACTAACCTCATTGAAAGACACTTACATGCCTCGATTCACTGTCCGCTTTGTCGAGAGGCTCTGGAGTCTATGGACTACATCCTATGCCACTTCACTTACCAAGTCATGGCTACATTGAATACTAAGTTACTGTCATCTACTGATTACCCATATTGTAAATGTTTGTTGGAACAACTTTACCTGTAGGCATGTTTGGATGTTCGCACAACCCTGGCTGTCACATATTAGTGCATGATGGGGTTCACCAGTCTATCCAGGACTTGGCTGGGTTTGTTCTAGGCACATCGTCGAGCTGAGGATAGTATCCTTGGCATCTGCTACCACCAGCTTGGTCCTAAGAGCCCTCTGGAACCCCTCTGTGACAGGTACCATAAAATTAAATTTTGATGCTTCCTTTTGTGTGGCGAGTTCCTTTTTTGTTTTAAGGGTCCTGGCACGAAATGAGAACGGGGAAATCATGGGAGCCTGTTGATAGCATTAGAAAAAACCATTAATTTCTCCTTACTTATGGTATAATTTGTTCCCATTTGATCATTTTTAGCATGCATTTTTAGTCTTTTTAACTTAGTTATTACATTTTCTAACTTAGGGAAGCTTGGCCTAATTTTCTTTAATTTTATCATGTTTTTACTAATAATGTCACTGCATTAGTTGTTCAATATTGTACCCAAAGATGTCACTATAGGAATATATCCTGAAGGATCAATGCATGAAGGATTACATAGTTGTCGCTGCAAAATAACATCCAAATTTGCGCCCAAAAATGTCACTGCAACTAACAACTGCCAAATGAACACACCAGATTTGCGTGAGTGTACAGTTGGCATAACCAACTTGTACAGCTAGAGGAAGTTAGATCTGAAAGGGAGGACTCTTGTACTTGGTAGTGGATGTTAAATGCTGACGAGAGGAGGAAGGTAGTGTACTGCTCATGACCAGAGCATCCTAAGTGCGACATAAGAGGGAGAGTAATGGAGCATGTCAAGTAAACTAGGAATAGAGTACTCCATCTGTTCTTTTATTTTTCTTTCTTAAACGCTGATAAGTTTTGATAATTTGAGTTGTATGGAAATAAAATTTAATTTCAAATCAAGTTTGATATCTATTTCAATCTTTCCTTCATTGTTTATCTTTGGATTTAATTTATTGACCATGGAAGTGTGATTGCAGTCATTGTCACTGGAAAGTGCAGCGACAAATTAAGTTAACAAGCAAGTCAACAAAAGTTGCTTGAGGTTTGAAGGAATTCAATCCACTTGTTCTTGAATATATAGCATTGCCAACATTGGAAGGTATGGTTAGTGTGAGTATTTGAGTCTTTGATAAACAGGGAAGTGAAGGTTGGTAAGATTTCATCGTGCTTAATTGTGGCAACAATTTATCTATTATTAACCTCATGATCACGTTTAGCTTTCTGCCAACTTCTCATGTCAGGAAACCCCATCTCATTATCATGGTTTACTTCTTAAATTTCTTGAATTGATTTGATAAATTATTCTCATACTTTTACTGCATTTTGATCAAGCTGTGAACATCACAGCAAATATGTGCAAGCGTACACTGTCAATGTAAGTATAGTAGACAGATGTGAATCTGTCAGATATCGATCCCACGAGGATGGATGTCTGTTGTCTAAAATTGTCGGTGCATTGAATAAGTAAAATGCAATAAATTGAGAGAATGGTTGTCGGAGCAATAATATGAAAATAAAGATTAAATGTGATAAAGGTAAAATGGGATCCACAATGTGAATAGTCAGCAGAAAACTAAGTGTAGCTTACAAGGTTAAGAATAACAAGTAATTTGTCGGCGCAATGAAGTGAAATGAACATTTTACCAAACTTGGCTTTTCTATTAGATATATGACTTTAGTATGCACACTAACCACACCTTACAGTGTTGGGAATGCAACACACTTAAGAACAAGTGGACTAAATTCCTTCAATCCCCAAGAAACTTCCATTATCTTGCTTGTTAGTTTAAACTGTCACCGTACCTTCTAGTGACTGTGACTGCAATAACACTTCCATGCTAAAATCTTTCAAACCCAAAGAATTAATAGTAAAAGCAAGATTGAATAAGACATCATTTAGTCTAACAGTCAAGAGTAGTTCCATACAAACTTGAAATAAACATGAATTACTATCGTTTAAGAAAGGAAATGTAAAAGAACAAATGGAGAATACTATTCCTAGGCTACTCGAAATGCTCTCTTACTTCCCTCTTGCGTCGTACTTAGGATGCTCCTCGCTAGGAGTTGATCTGCCTTGCCTTCACGTCAATTCACCCGAGGGGTCTCAAGCCTCCATAGCCAAAAAGCTTAAAATGCGAGACTAAAGGAAGAGAGAGACACCTCCTTCATACTTTGTGTGTGTTTATAATTAGCCCCAAATGTACAAGTGTCTATTCTCCAAAATTGAGCTGTACAAGTTGGTTATACTAGATTGTACAGTGCACACATTTCTATTCTTATCAGACAGCTGTCAGATGCACTGACAATTCTAGGCACTTTCACGCAACGAAAATTCTGTACATGTTCATGCAGCGACATTCCTGGGTGCAATTGAATACTTATGTAGCGACAGTTTTGGATGTAATTTGAAGAATATTTATGCAGTGATAATTTTGGTACAATCTAGAAGTGTTCATGCGACGACATGTTTGGACGCAATCTAGAAGTGCTCATGCAGCGACATGTTTGGGCGCAATTCTGGATTAAAATTCGGTGACAGCCATGAACACTTTCTTGTTTTGATCTTTTAAGATAGATCCCTGCATTGACATCTCAAGACGCAATACTGACACTAAATGTGGTGACATTAGTAGCAAAAGTAGGACAAAATTAAAGAAAATTAAACCAAGCATCACTGACTTAGAAAATGCAATTACTAAATATAAAATGCTAAAACTGCATGTTAAACATGATATAATGGGAACAAATTATACAATAAATAGGGAGAAAACATATGTTCTTTTTAGTATCATCACACCCCCAAACTTGAGTTTTTACTTGTCCTCAAGTAAAACAAAAACTAGTAAGGCTACAAAAGAATTTTTGTCAAGGCAATAATCATTCTAGCAACTTGAAGCATCTAAAATCCTAATGCATAAATTACATTCAAATGACAGAATATTGCACCGACAATTTATAGGCATGAATAACTAAAATTGCAGTTTCATCAATGCTAGCATCATGCTTTAAATCTTAAATTCATTCTACCAAAACAACATTTATTGTAAAATAATACATACATATATATTTTTTCTTCTTTTCCTTTTTTTATGAGACTGAAGGATATCGTTGCATTACTATACCCTTGTTCCTGGGAAGTAATGATGGGGTGCAACAAACCCCCAAAGAGTATGTAATTTCATCGATACACACTCTTGCAGTGACAGCCTTTGGCTAGATTACTTTTTCTAACACTTGCATTGGATTGTTCCCTATTGATAGTTCACAATACACCCACATTGGAGTGTCTTTTATTCATAACTATACTTATATACAAGTAGCTGTAAATGGCAAATTTATTCAAGATCTAAATAATGATACTATTCATTCATTACTAATGCAATCTAAATCATTCATCCAAAAATTGAAGATACAACATTCAATCAAATTTATTCAACTCATTCATTAACAATTCACATGATTCAAGAATTAAGCATCAAATGAAAAAAAATCAAGCACATTTTTAAATCATGCATGCTTTATTAAATTCAAAAAGATAAATTTTTGAAATGTGGGTGCAATTGCATTTCCATCCCATATACATTCCCCCAAACTTAAAGTTTGCATTGTCCCTAATGCAATGACATTAATAAATATATATGGAAATGTAATGACAATGCAGATGCAGCGACAATAAAAATGCAGTGACACTAAAAATGCAATGACAGAAGAAATGTGATGACAATTACATTACAGCTACATGATATGCATGAAAACTAAACTAAGTACAGAAAATTAAAACTAACTCAGTGTGCTACAACCGAAGATGTGGCTACATGGGTCTTCTTCTTTTTGTGTTTATGCTTCTCCTTGCATCTTTTCTTGTCTTTGGCACGCTTCCACTTTCATTCCTTTGGCTTGGCCGAATCTGCGGGTTGCTCTTCAACATCAGGCTACTCCCCGACATCATTGACCGTGACATCAGATGGGTGTATTTCAGCAAGTGATGCAACATAAAGCGCCATGGCTAGAGGACTGAAATCCTCATTACTGACTATCACAGCCTTCACTTGACTTGCTTCAGGTGCCACCAAATCATTAGATGATGCACCCATAAGTTCAGGTGAGGTGACAAATTCCTTAGACAAATTTGTCGCGACATCAGGTCCTTCTCTTCTTTATTCTTTTTCTTTTGTTTGAGCTTCACATAGTTTGTGGACTACTCTATCATCATCAGCTACTGCATTTGTTGGTCCAGTGTAGACCATTATTGCCAAAGGATTGTGGTCCTCATTAATTTCATCCACAGCTTCCACCTGACTTGCTCCATCTTGCGCCAAGCCTTCAGTTATTGCACCCACAACTTCAGGTGCGGAGCTAAATTTATTAGCTATCGACATCTATTTCTTCATCTTTTTCTTCCTCTACACGAACTTCTTCCATTTTTAGCATTAAGTCAGTAGGTACAGTACAGCTGTACAAAATTACGCTGACAATGAAATCCTAATGCGTTGTCAATGGTGTTTACTTATTTCTCAATCGATGCAGACATAGTATTTATTCCTTCTTCTTCAAGTGCTTCGTACTCTTTTATTCTTCACACGGTCCCAAAAAATCTCCACTCTTTCTTGAATTTTTTCCAATTCCATAACTACTTAATTACAGATATAGGCATCAAAATTATGCTTTCATTGAAATCACATAATGCCTTTCCAATATACCGATCACCAATGGAATAGGGCATTGAGAAGCTCTTGGGATCCTTAAATTCTTGGAGTAATTTAATTGTCATGACAGTGCACCCTTCAGTAAGTGCAATTGCTTCGACTTCTCCTAATCTTTTCTTCTTTGACCATGCATCTTTAAGTTTCTGAGGTTGTTTTGCTGTAGCATTTGTGGCGACAAAATGATCTGATTCTATCTCCGTAATATTTTGTTTAACCTTTTTAGCTGCAATTTGCTTTTCAGATTGTTCTGACATCTTTCCTTTGTTTAGATCTGAATAATCTTCCTTTACTGTAGTATCTGTAACAACTTCAATTAGTTGGGTCTCACTTCTGGGAATGATTCCCTCACAATGCTATTACCCTTGTGATATATAATTCTCAATATCCATCGACAAAGATTCTTATGATTGCAAATTTATTACGCTCATAATCTAGCCAACTTGATATTCAAGAGCTCATATGGATTCAATTTGACTTTGAAGCGCAGTTTCAGTCTTGGCAGAATATTGTCTCAGCAAATTTTCAAATGATGAAAATTTTGATGCTTCATCTTGCTAGGTATTTTGCCTTGACAAGAGTTTATCATAATTGGGCAGTGTCCACTTGGATCTAACATCTTTGTTTATACTTCCAGAATCTTGATTGTTCCAACAAAAATTTGGATGTTGCTCCCACTCCGACGTGTAAGTGTTGGAGTATGAATTTTCATTTCGACTGAAATTCCCCATGTGGTACACATTTGTTGGATTTGATGGGCACTGTTCAAACTCATGGTTGCTTCCACAGTAATCACAAATTGTCACAGCAAATTTTCATTCTACAATTGCTGTAGCATTCTGCATTGAATTATTCATTAGTCAAAGAAGATACTTGGGTGTTTATGGCATCTCTCCATTTCTATAGCATCACTTATGCTAGTCCAACATCTTGAGGTTCTATACACCTCGTTCCCAGTCATATTTCGCTGAAAGAAAAATGTAAAAGTAAAAAGCAAAAAGGAAACAAGTTACTGACAAATAAAATTTAGATAATAAAGAATAAATGCAAAGACAAAAATAGACATCAAACAAACGCCATCCCCGACAACGACGCCAAAACTTGATCGCGCTATGAACGTCATAACAAATATGTGCAAGCGTACACTGCCGATGCAAGTATAGTAGACAGATGTGAATCTATCGGATATCGATCCCACGAGGATGGGTGTCTATTGTCTAAAATTATCGGTGCATTGAATAAGTAAAATGCAATAAATTGTGAGAATGGTTGTCGAAGCAATAATATGAAAATAAAGATAAAATGTGATAAAGGTAAAATGGGATCCACAACGTGAATAGTCAGCAGAAAACTAAGTGTGGCTTACAAGGTTAAGAATAATAGGTAATTTGTCGGTGCAATGAACATTTTACCAAAATTGGCTTTTCTATGAGATATATGACTTTAGTATGCACACTAACTACACCTTTCAGTGCTGGCAATGCAACACAATTAAGAACAAGTGGACCAAATTCCTTCAATCCCTAAGCAACTTCCGTTGTCTTGCTTGTCAGTTTAAACTGTCACCGTACCTTCCAGTGACTATGACTGCAATAACACTTCCGTGCTAAAATCATTCAGACCCAAAGAATTAACAGTAAAAGCAAGCTTGAATAAGATATCATTTAGTCTAACAATTAAGAGTAGTTTCATACAAACTTGAAATAAACATGAATTACCATCGTTTAAGAAAGGAAATGTAAAAGAACAAATGGAGAATACTATTCCTAGGCTACTCGAAATGCTCCTTTACTTCCCTCTTGCGTCGTACTTAGGATGCTCCTCGCTAGGAGCTGATCTACCTTGCCTTCACGTCAATTCACCCGAGGGGTCTCAAGCCTCCATAGCCAAAAAAGCTCGAAAGCTAGGTTGAAGAAAATAATAAAATGGGAGACTAAAGGAAGAGAGAGACACCTCCTTCATGCTTTGTGTGTGCTTATATTTAGCTGTACAAATTGGTTATACCAGATTGTACAACTCACACATTTTTGTTCTTATCAGATAGCTCTCTGATGCGCCGACAATTTTGGCTCAATTTTGGGCATGTTCATGCAGCGACATTCTTGGGTGCAATTGAATACTTATGCAGCGATAGTTCTAGATGTAATTTGAAGAATATTTATACAGTGACAGTTTTGGTACAATCTGGAGGTGCTCATGCTGCGATAGTTTTTGAACGCAATCTAGAGGTGCTCATGCGGCGACATGTTTGGGCGCAATCTAGAAGTGCTCATGCAGCGACATGTTTGGACGCAATTCTGGATTAAAATTGGGGTGACTGCCTTGAACACTTTCTTGTTTTGATCTTTTAAGATAGATCCTTGCACTGACATCTCAAGACGCAATACTGACACTAAATGTGGTGACATTAGTAGCAAAAGTAGGACAAAATTAAAGAAAATTAATCTAAGCATCACTAACTTAGAAAATGCAATTACTAAATATAAAATGCTAAAAATGCATGCTAAACATGATATAATGGGAACAAATTGTACAATAAATAGCGAGAAAACATTTGTTCTTTTTAGTACCATCACATTTTGTTATTTAATTGCTCAGATAGTTTTAACTTTCTTTACATCGACAATTATAAACATAAACAGCCATCCCTGTGGGATCGATATCCGACAGATTCACTTCTGTCTACTATACTTGCATTGACAATGTACACTTGCACATATTTGTTGTGACATTCATAGCACGATCAAGTTTTTGCACTGTTGCCAGGGATGGCGTTTGTTTGATGTTTATATTTGTCTCTGCATTTATTTTTTATTTCTTAATCTTTATTTGCTACTGATTTGTTTTCTTGTTGTTACTATTTTTCACTTGTTTTATTTTAGGTGTTTATGACCAGGAGAAATCCTGAAAATATTGTTGACTTAGATCCAGAGATCGCTTGAACCATTGGAAGGAGGCGACAAGAACAGAGAAACATGGCTTTCCCAGGAATAAATGCTAAATACCACTGCTGCCACCAAAAAATCCTCTAATATAGCCACTAGTTATCAATAATCCACCGCTGCCAAAAGAAGATCAATTACAAAATTGAACCATCCGAGATTTTGTTGTTCCAGTTTTGGATGATTTGTACCCAGGTGTTGTTCAACTAGAAATTCAAGCTGGAAATTTTGAGCTAAAACAAATCATGTTCCAGATGTTAAATTCTAATGGGCAGTATGCTGGATTGCCACATGAAGATCCGAGAGCATATTAAATCTTTTCTACTGATTTGTGCTTCTTTTAGTCAGCAGGGTGTTCCTAATGATGCCTTGCAAATGCAACTGTTTCCTTACTCATTGCAAGGACGGGCTCGAACCTGGTTCCTTGGATTACCTACTGGATTGATTACGTCGTAGAATACACTCACAACTCAGATTGTTTTACATTTCAATCCATCGACAATGAATGTTAAGCTCAGAAATGATATCACTACATACCATCAGCTTGATGACGAGAATCTGCATACAACATGGGAGCACTACAAATCTCTTCTTAGACGATGCCCCATGCATGAAATTTAACAAGAGACGCAGATCGAAATCTTTTACAATGGGCTGAATACATAGATAAGAAATCTTGTCGATCCATCTGCTAATGGTCTTTTGTTGGACTGTACTTACAATGAAGCTATCCGAATTCTAGAGAGAATTGTTCAGAATGATTATCAATATCCTATCTCTAGAGCTACTCAAGTGAAGGCAAATCCTAGAGTTATTAAGTTAGATGCTATATCTGCTTTAAGTGCACAAGTTTATTCGCTTGCAAACATGATAAAGAATATGAAGGGGACTAGTGAAATTGCACCTATTCAAGTTGCCCAACAAATTGATATCCCTACATTTTGTTGTGAAATTTGCGGTGACAACCATAGTTATGAGGATTGTCCACATGTAAAGAATGCTTTCTATGTCAATAACATCTGTGGACACTCCTTTGGTAACTCCTACAATAACTCTACGAGAAACCAACAACCTTGGGAAAATTAGAATGCTGTGATGTTTAGATATGAAAACTCATCTAACCAAGGCAGTTATCGACAAGGGAACTACAACCAACAGCAATAGAATTATAATTACCATGCATAATTACGAGAACAGATGCAGCCACGTGCCCATGTAAAACCACAACAAGCTTCAATACAACATCCAAATATTCATGGACAACAGCAGCAGTACAAACAACCACAAACTGAACCCACAATAGCCTTTGAAAATATGATGTGTGAATTTAAGACGTAAATAGAAGCTATAGTGCAAGGAAATTCCTCTTCTATCCGAGCTTTGGAAACATAATTGGGGTAACTTGTTTCGAATATGAACACAAGACCACCAGGTGCTTTACCGAGTGACACAGAGAACCTAAAGCATTGTAAAGCTATCACTATTCAAAGTGGAAAGCAAATTGTCGAGCCAAGCACTAATTCTAAGGAAGAACCTGTCACCACTAGTGATCTGAATCAAGGTGAGGAAATTGCACCTGAAGAAAGTACAAAAGAATTAGTCAAGGAAGCTCTACCAATTGTTACTCTCATGCCTACTGCTAAACCAATAAAATTGTCAATGCAATTGTCGATGTCGACACAACCAGCCATGTCAAAGCAACCTGATGATTCTATACCTTTGCCATTTCCGTAGCGATTCAAAGAGAAGGAAAATGATAGAGAATATCAAAAGTTTCTGGCCACATTAAAATAATTGCATGTCAATATACCTCTTGTGGATGCTCTAGTACTGATTCCTAGCTATGGGAAATTCATGAAGGAGCTCATTTCCAAGAAAAAGAAGTTGACTGATATCGAGACAATTGCGCTTACAGAGGGGTGTAGTGCAGTTTTGACAAATAAATTACCAACAAAGATGAAGGACCCTGGTAGTTTTACAATTCCATGCTCAATTAGAAATCATTACTTGGGAAAAGCTCTATGTGATTTCGGCGTAAGTATTAAACTCATGCCATTTTCAATGTTTAGAAAATTAGGGATTGGTCACATGAAGCCCACTGCGGTGACATTGTAGTTGGCAGATAGATCATTAGCACAACCTAAAGGGCAAATTAAAACATCCTAGTTCAAGTAGATAAGTTTGTATTCCTAGTGGATTTCATTATCCTTGATTATGAAGCAGATAAACAGGTGCCCATAATTTTGGGACACCCATTCCTTGTCACCGACCACACTCTTATCGACGTGTACAAAAGCGAACTGATAATGCGACATAACGATTAACATGTCACCTTCAGTGTTTTCGAGGCAATCCCCTATAAAGACAAAGAGGAATGTCACCATATTGATGTTCTGGACGAATTAATTGAGGAAGAATTTAATGATCGAAGCATAGCAGTCCTAGAAGAATTTGTGGTGACAAAGAGGAAGATTTTCGAGTTGACTACGACTATAAGGTTGAGGCCAATACTGTTGAGCTTAGACATGGATGGCAACTGGAATCATTAGATTTAACCAATAGAACGACTCCAATATTCAAGCCATCTATTGAAGAAGCTCTTACTTTAGAGTTAAAGCCATTGCCTAGCCATTTGAAGTATGTTTTCCTTGGTAAGAATGATACATTAGCAGTTATTGTCTCTGTAACTCTCGATGCAAGTCAGGAGGAGAAGTTAATCCATATACTAAAGCAACACAAGCATGCGATTACTTGGAGCATTGCAGATATTAGAGGCATTAGTCCCTCTTTTTGTATGCAAAAAATCTGGTTAGAAGACGAGGGTAAGCAGTCTATTGAACAACAACAAAGATTGAATGAAAAAATGAAGGAAGTGGTCAAGAAGGAGATAATTAAGTGGTTGGATGTGGGCATTATCTATCCAATTTCTGATAGTACATGGGTGGGCCCAGTCTAATGTGTTCCAAAGAAGAGTGGTATCACGGTGGTAAGTAATGAGAAAGATGAACTAATTTCTACTCGCATTCCTACGGGCAAACGAGTGTGTATGGACTATCGATGATTGAATGCGACCATAAAGAAGGATCACTTCCCACTTCCCTTCATTGATCAAATGCTGGATAGGCTTGCTGGTACAGCCTATTATTGCTTTCTCGATGGCTATTCTGGCTACAATCAGATAGCAATTGCGTCGAAGGATCAAACAAAGACGACTTTTATTTGTCCTTTTGGCACCTTTGCCTTCTGCTGAATGCTATTTGGTCTATGCAATGCACCGGCCACATTTCAAAGGTGTATGATGGCAATCTTCTCAGATATGATTAAAGACTCATTGGAAGTATTTATGGATGATTTCTCTATCTATGACAATACTTTTGATAAATGCGCTGACAATTTGGCTAGAGTTCTTAAGCGATATAAGGACACAAATCTAGTGTTGAATTGGGAGAAATGTCACTTCATGGCAACAGAAGGCATTATCCTCGATCATCGAATCTCTTGTCAGGGCATTGAAGTGGACAAAGCACAGGTTGAGATTATTGAGAAGTTACCCCCGCTAACCAATGTAAAAGGTATTCGAAGTTTTCTCGATTATGCGGGTTTTTATCGAAGATTTATCTTGGATTTCTCCAAGATTGCAAAACTTCTCTGCTCCTTGTTAGAGAAAAATAAAAAATTTATGTTTAATGATGCATGTTTAGACGCATTTCAGCAAATTAAGTAATAGCTGGTGAAGGCACCTATTGTTGTTGCACCGGACTGGTTGCAACCGTTCGCAGTAATGTGTGATGAGAGTGATTATGCAGTGGGTGCCGTGCTAGGACAACGTAAAGAAAGAGTATTTCATATAATATATTATGCCAACAAGACTCTTACTGAAGCGCATATTAATTATACTACCACAAAAAAGGAGATATTGGCAATAGTCTTTGCCTTCAACAGATTTCATTTATATCTTGTCTGCGCAAAGGTTACAGTATTCACTGATTATTCTACGTTGAGATACTTCTTTGCTAAGAAAGATGCCAAACCAAGATTGATTCGATGGATCTTATTACTACAAGGATTTGAAATTGAGATAAAGGATCACAAAGGATCGGAGAACCAAGTAGCAGATCATTTGTCTCGTCTAGAAGTAGGAAGTGAAGATGGAAATACATTCCAAATTGTTGACGCATTTTCTGACGAAAAGCTATTTAAGTCGACGCATCCCAATGGTATGCAGATGTCGTCAATTACATGGTATGTGGAAGGTTACCATTGAGTGCAACAGGCCATAAGAAGGAAAGGTTTCTTCATGACATCACAAAATACTACTCAAATGAGCCATACCTATTCAAGGTATATAACGACAATATTATCCGACGCTATGTTCTAGAAGAAGAAATACTTTCTATCCTGAAGCATTGCCATGATGCCTCTTATGGAGGTCATTTTGTTGGTGTAAGGATTGTTGCAAAGATCCTTCAATCAGGATTCTATTGGCCTTCGTTGTTTAGAGATGCCCACAATTTTATGCAA
This sequence comes from Gossypioides kirkii, assembly GCA_005610355.1. NCBI lineage: Eukaryota > Viridiplantae > Streptophyta > Magnoliopsida > Malvales > Malvaceae > Gossypioides > Gossypioides kirkii. The sequence continues at coordinate 36,461,820 of CP032247.1, read as the reverse complement.
CAATGTGACAAATGTCAGCGCACTGGATCAATATCTCGACGCAATGAGATGCTGCAACACAAATAATTATAATAAGATTATGCAATGTCTATATCCATCTATGCATGGAGTTGGTTAAGTTACACAGGGCTTTTCGGCTTGTAACGTGTTGAGGCTTAGATAGGTGTGATTTTCAAAGAACAGTTAAGCACACAAAAAGGTTACATAGCACGAAAATAGTTTGGCACATTGCATTGTTCCCTATTCTCCCCCTTTACGCCTCACTCTAACTCCCCTCCTTATTTCTGCTTCTCTTGCCTTCCTTATTTCTCCATTTAGGAAATCAATCTAAAGTAATCCTTCTAGCAAGCCTATGAGTATACAAATTGCTTTTTCGAGTAAGCTGTCCCTTTTTTTATCGGTGACTTTTGTTGTTTTTGTCACTTCTCACACTTTTTCTTACTCTTTTCTTTTTGTATTTTTACTCATTCTTGTTTTGTTCTTTTTAATTGTTTTTCTTTTCTTTGGCTAACTCTAAAAGTCATACCTTATCATGATTTCCCTCTTTTATTCCACAACCTCCACCGTAATGTGTCTCCTTACTCTTAATACATATGGCCATACATCCATTTTCATGCAAAATAAGACCAAAGAAAAGGATATACACAAATCATTATTTGAGGCTTAGAAGGCTTGTAATGTGGCTCATTAAAAAGGGATCATAAGGCTAAAAAATGGGTGCTAATTGATAATTCGGAACAGGGTTTAGGTTTTTAGCTTTAGTTATGTCAAACAATGCCTTAGGTAATCCCTAAACAACTCAATATGCACAAATGTCAATTTAATTACCTAATCTCAAGATTATTGTTTATCACATATACTAGCATGCTCGTTTCCTCATATTATGCATACCATGTGGTATCAATAAAGCCTTTTCTATTTATATAGTGTAACCTATAAAACATAAAATATCTCATGCTAAAAAATGCCAAATTCCTCACCATCATGCCAAATTTATCACGAAAACACAATCAACCTATTATTCATACTCCTAACCAATCACTTGTATTTCTACAAGCTCAAGCACACATAAAAAAGATAAAACTATATGCAAAAATTCTTATGTTACCCCCCACACTTCAAATAACACATTGTCCTCAATGTGTACCCCTATAAGTATTAAAGAAAGAAGTTACCCAATTAATCGTGAAGGCCCTTCTCTTCTCATGGTGGTTGTCCTTCCTCCTTTGGCTTGAGCGCTCGATATTGTTGTGTCTCTAAAATGTAGGGTTCCTATAAAAGAGTTTAAGCATATATGCAAATGTAATTCCTACTCCTACTCCTACAAATTATATAAGTCCTAAAAAGGAAATTATCCCAACAATTACAGTCTTTAAATAAAAATAAAGTCTTAAAGAAATAAAATTCAATCCTCCTCCTCCTCCTCATCTGGTTGGGGATCCATTGGAGCCTTATCCTTGCCGGTGTATTTTTGTTGGGAGCTTCTACCTTGTTGTCGTGATGGGCTTCAAATCACCGGTCCTTTGAGAGTTAAGTATTGAGGCTGAAACATTGCCTCAGACTCGTCATCAGTGTTGGGCTCGTCTTGCTCCTCATTCGCTCCACCCAACTCAGGTTTATCCTCATTTTCTTCCTCCCTAAACATGTTTGGAAGGTAGTTCGGGGTTGGTAGCCCATGTATCCTCGCAAACTCTGCCAACACCGGGGTCATTTCTTTCATCCAAGCTATCATCCCATTGAGCTTGGACTCGATGCTTCCTTGGCTCTTTGTGGTCTTTCTCCCTTCTTTTCAACGAGGCCTGTACATCCATCTTTTCTTTTTGTTTCGGATTCCACTCTTTTATTTTTTTCTTTTTAGCTCGACATGTTGCTTGTATAGGGAATCTCCAATGATGCTTCAAGTTAGCTTTAGAAACTGTTAATCATCTTTCATGGGTACTCCCGCCTTTCTGCAGAGAGAGGTTACCAAGGGTGGGAAAAAGAGACCACTCTTTTGGCTTTGGGTGCATCGCTTTATTTCTTCATATATCCAAAAGCCTACACAAACCTATTTGCGATGCAAAATACCATACAATAACAAAGCTCACAAAGAATTAAAGTTAGACACATTTAGAGTAGATATAAGTCGTGTAGCTAGGAATTGCATTCACATTTTAGCTACCGGGAACATGATAGCTTGGTTAACATTAGATGGTGTGCCAATGTCAGGCTTAAAATTCCAAGTGCCCCTCTCTTCTATAAAAAATTGGATGATTTACCCCATATCTATGTTCTCGAACGTATTAAAGTCTATTTTTTGAACATAATCTTTTTCAAAGTAAGGTACACTATAGTATTTACATATATCTTTAGGTGACATGCTAACCTCACAGTCTCGAACTATCACTACGCATAGAAGTTTCCTCTTAACTATGTCATCCTTAAGGGATGCGTAAAATTCGTGAACTACTAGTACTACAGCACTACCTGTTGGGAGAACACATAATTGCTCCCACTTATGATATCGTATCAATGGTCATACCTCTTTGCTAACAATCATTGATGGCTCAAAGTCGTGTTCTTGAATGAGCGTCCGCCATTGTGAAGCCAAAAAGTATTTTTCTATTTGGGCATTTGCGAATCATTCAAAGTCCGAGTCACTATCACTTTCTTGTATCATCACTCTCTTTCATGGTGGCATCATAATCTACTCAAAGAAGAGATGAAAAATAGCCAATAAAACTATAAAAAGGAAGAAAATACCTTTGATTTTGAGGGAGAGCTTTGATGGAGTCCTCTTGCACCATTGAATGAAGGTTTCCTTTTGGAGGATTTTAAGGTTTAGGTTATTGAGTGGAAAGGGAGTGATGGGAGATTTGGAGGATTTGGAATGAGTTAAGGAGTGTTTAAGCGAGGGAATATGTTTAGTTTAGGTTAGTATATATAGGGTGATAGAAAATAGGTGTTTTAAGTTAAAAATTTGTGTAAATAGGGTTTTAGAATATCGAGATGCGTAATCGGGTCGGGTCATCTCAAAAACATTGCAAACAATGTAGTGATGTAACCCAAAGTTTGTCTCAACATACCTATCAGGGCCTTTTTGTGGCTACGTAGCTCACCTTGTGTCAAGACCTTCAGTTCCCCTTTCCAACAGACTACCTCCTATGTTGCAACGTACGTCTCCTCATGTTACGACATAGCCATCAGTTTCGAGTTTTTGGTATCTTGTCCATCTTGGTTGCGACATACAAGAGGTACGTCGCGCCATAGCATGCCTGGGCGTCTTTGAAGCAATCTTGTTGCTTTGTCGCAACGTGACCTGCCTATGTCGTGACAAACCTGACAAATTTGAAAGAAATGCCCTGAAACACTTGAGATGTGATTATCTTAGTATGTTAGTGATTAAAAAATTAAAATTAAAATTAAGAGTTAGTTTTTGTTAGAATTGTTTAACAATAGTGTTAGCGTGCACTTTGGTTCGTCTATTTTATAGTTGTCCATCCAGCAGTCGTTATGCCAAGCTACTCTCTAACGTTTATCTCTTTCTCGAAATTTTCCTTCCTTCCTACATAGATCACTTTTATCTGTGTTCTCCTCGAAGAACTCATATACCTTCGTGTGGTAGCATAATAGATGCTCAATTACATCGTTCAGAAAAATGATTGATTTACTATCAATCCATGTATGGATATTACAGCAGCTACTTGCTTTCCCATGTGCTTTCCATCATTGTATTCTAGTTTCTGTGGCTCGTTGTACCTTTGTAGTATTACCTCTCCCACGAATGCACACTTTCGTAATCCATGGAGGTGATCATTATACTAGTTGAGGGTTGGGACTTTGGCTCGTAGATATTTCCTATTTTCTGCAAAAATTGAAAAATTTTCACATTAGTAATCTCTTTGGGAATTTGCTGTACTAGGAAAATATTATACCCAGTAGCCATTTTCCATTGGAAACTGAAGTTTTGATTAGTAATATCTTCAACTAATATTTTCTTTTGTTGATGGTTTTGGGGTAGTTATTAATTGTAAATCTAATTTTGGCATAAGGGAATCATCTTCTTCCTTTATAGGGATTAGCTCGTCATTGGATTAGGGCTCCATCTCAATTTTTATACAATTATCCAATTCTCCTTCCAAAGGTGAGATTTTGTTTTGCTCGACGGCCTAATCGTCTGATTCAAAACGTTCTCTTTCCATCTCCTATTCTAACCATTGTTCCTATTCTTATTTTATCTGTTAAGATTCGAGGCACATCTCCTTGAAAGACTGACCATCATGTGGATCAGGGATTTGGGCTTTTTCACAAAGTTGACTTAATTCTAACATTATTAACTTCTAATTTTCCTAAATCTCCCAATCTTCATAATACTCGTCTTTGTAGATTTCAACATCATAATCATCATCATCAAACATGAGATTTGAAAAACATAAATCGTAGGCATCCATGGGTTTAGATATGATGGAAATTAAAATAAAATTACTAGATCTAAAAAAAATTGTTAGTATAGTTAACTCGTAACTATAACCTAAAATTTCCTAATTATTTTAGTACAATAAAAGAATAAAATTTACTAAAGCGTTGCCTACCCATCAACGATGCCAACAACTTGACCGCCCTCGAACGTACTCCCGTTTGGCATAGATTTCGGCTTTCCGCAAGTATACAGGTTAGGTTGCAAATATAGTGTGTTACACCAATACACTTGGTAGTATTCTGAGGATCATAGCCAAAGGAGGTTTAAGACGACAATAAATAAAATACCTGAAAAGAATAAAATTAATTAGTACTGATTTTAGGGTTTATAGCACGAGAGAAAATAAGAGAGTTGTTTGAAAGCTTGAGCTGTAGAAATCTTATAAACGACTTGGGGATATTAGGTCATTTCTGTATAACTTTCTCAATTATTGGGTTTTGGGGATTTTCCTCCAATTAACTAGTCATTACCCTAGTTGGATCTCTCAATCTTCCGCTGTCGTAGAAAGTCGATAGAGATTACTTATTGCTGTATGTCACAATCTTAACCAGTTTGGGGAAAAGGTATTCACAGATGGGCAATACCAATTTCAGGTTCATTCCCACCTAGATGACTGATAGCATTAGAAATGACACTTATTTTCTCCCTAAATTTATGTATTAACTGTCCCTTTTGTATTATATTTAGCATGCATGATAATCATTTCATACTTAGTATTCACATTTTCTAACTCAATGTTGTGTGGCTTAAATTCTCGTTATTTTATCTCTTTTGTGCACTAATGTTTCCATATGCAACATATGTATTGCATCTGAAATTGTCAGCGCAGGGAGCCATCTTGGAAGATCGATGCTAGAAAAAGTTCAAGGATGCAACCACAAGTTTAGCTTGGAATTGCGGGTAGAAATGTCACTGCATGGAAACATCTACTTTATATGAGTGAATTCACGCTGCAAACAAATCTGAAAACACCAACGCAGGAGAATAACATGTTGTCGCCACAATTAACAATTACAGATTGCGCCCAGTGATGTCGCGACAACCTGCAGATTCATGAAGAACACATCAGATCTGCGTGAGCGCACAGTTGGATTTTAACAAACTTTGAAAGCTGCAAAAGGAGTTGGATCTGAGAGGAGATGAGATCTACAATTCTCAAAGCTTATAAATAGAGGAGAGAAGAAGGAAAGAGGTATCAAGAGGTGAAGAAATTAATTCTGCAAATTCTCTAAAGCTTTAAAGCTTGGTTTGGGAGTCCGATGAGGTGATCGAGCAAGTGTGCGACAACTTCTGACGAGGAGTGCTTGATGCTATACAAGAGGAGCGGTTAAGGAATAATCCTAGTAGTCTAGGAATAGTATGCTTCGAATTATTTGTTAATCCCTCTCTTAATGCTGATGAATTCTTATTGATAGTTAATTGTATATGGAAATATATTTCAATGTTAGATTACTTTGATTCCTATTTAATTCTTCTTATCTGTTTTCCCTTGGACTTAACTGTTTTGACCACGAAAGTGTATTTGTAGTCTACCGACACTGGAAAGTGCGGTGACAAGTTGGGTTAACAAGTGAGTCAGTAGAAGTTACTTGAGGCTAGGAGGAATTTTAGTCACTTGTTCTTGAGTGCAAGGCATTGCCAACACTGAAAGGTGGGGTAAATGTGGGCGCTTGAGTCTTGGTTAAATAGTGAGTTGTTATTGGTATGAATTCATTGGAACCTTATTGCTGCGACAGTTCATCTATAAAATACCTTGTCGACGCATCTAGCGTTCCTAGTGAAGTCAGTGATCCACTCCATTCTTTGCACTTGATCATTTTTTCTGCATTTAAAGTCTCAAAATATCAACACCAATTTATTTTACTTTCAATTGCTCTAACATTTATTTTGCTCTGACATTTATCATTGCATTGACAACTTTGACTAACTTAGTGGTGTAGATTTGATTTAGTTGCATTGGCATCCTTACGAGCATTTTCTCTAATTTCAACTTTAGTTGCTTCAATAATTGAACATCAAGGACTCTATCCTTGGAGGATTAATATTCGATAGAGAAAATCTATCAACTATACTTGCATCGATGAGTGTCCGCTTGCACTTAAATGTTGTGATGTTTACAGGCCGATCAAGTTTTGGCGTCGTTGCCGAGGATGGCCTTTATTTTATCCTTCAATCCCCAAGCAACTTCTGTTGTCTTGCTTGTTAGTTTAAACTATCACTGCACCTTCTAATGACTGTGACTGCAATAACACTTCCGTGCTAAAATTATTCAAACCCAAAGATTAAACAGTAAAGGCAAGCTTGAATAAGATATCATTTAGTCTAACAATCAAGAGTACTTCCATACAAACTTGAATAAACATGAGTTACCATCGTTTAAGAAAGGAAATGTAAAAGAAAAAATGAAGAATACTATTCCTAGGTTACTCAAAATGCTCCCTTACTTCCCTCTTGCATTGCACTTAAGAACAACTCGTTAGGAGTTAGTTTACATCGCCTTCACATTGATTCACCCAAGGGGTCTCAAGCCTCCATAGCCAAAAAGCTCAAAAGCTAGGTTAAAGAAGATAATAAAATGGGAGATTAAAGGAAGAGAAAGACACCTCCTTCATGCTTTGTGTGTGGTTATATTTAGCCCCAAATGTACTAGTGTCTATTTTCCAAAATTGAGTTGTACAAGTTGGTTATACCAGATTGAACAGTTCACACATTTCTGTTCTTAGCATACAGCTATCAGATGCGCTGACAATTTTGGGCGCAATTCCGGACACGTTCATGCAGCGAGAATTCTATACATGTTCATGCAGTAACATTCTTGAGTGTAATTGAATACTTATGCAGCGACAGTTCTGGATGCAATTTGAAGAATATTTATGCAACGACTATTTTGGTGCAATCTAGAAGTGCTCATGTGGCGACAGTTTTTGGGCGCAATCTAGAGGTGCTAATGCGGCAACATGTTTGGGCGTAATCTAGAAGTGCTCATGCAGCGACATGTTCTTTTTAATACCATCACACCCCCAAACTTGAGTTTTTACTTGTCCTCAAGTAAAACAAAAATTAGCAAGGCTACAAAAGAATTTTTGTCAAGGTAATAATCATTCTAGAAACTTGAAGCATCTGAAATCCTAATGCATGAATTACATTCAAATGACAGAATATTACACCGACAATTTATAGGTGTGAATAACTAAAATTGCAATTTCATCAATGCTAGCATCATGCTTTAAATCTTAAATTCATTATACCAAAATAGCATTTATTGTACAATAATATACACATATATATTTTTTCTTCTTTTCCTCTTTTTTATGTGACTGAGGGATGTCATTGCATTACTATACCCTTGCTCCTGGGAAGTAACGATGGGGTGCAACAAACCTCCAGGGAGTACGTAATTGTGACGACACACACTCTTGCACTGACAGCCTTTGGCTATATTACTTTTTCTAACACTTGCATTGGAGTGTTCCCCCTTGATAGTTCATAATACACCCACATTGAAGTGTTTTTTATTCATAACTATACTTATATACAAGTAGCTGTAAATGGAAAATTTATTCAAGATCTAAATAATGATACTATTCATTCATCACTAATACAATCTAAATCATTCATCCAAAATTTGAAGATACAACATTTAATTCAAATTCGTCCAACTCATTCATTAACAGTTCACATGATTCAAGAATTAAGCATCAAATGAAAAGAATTCAAGCACATTTTTAATAACCATGCATGCTTCATTAAACTGAAAAGGACAAATTTTTGAAATGTGGGTGCAATTGCATTTTTAGCCCATATACATTCCCCCCAAACTTAAAGTTTGCATTGTCCCCAATGCACTGACATTAATAAATATATATATATATGGAAATGCAATGACAATGTAGATGCAGCGACAATAAAAATCAAGGGAAAATTATACTAAGCTACATGATATGCATGAAAACTAAACTAAATGCTAAAAATAAAAACTAACTTAGTCTGCTGCAGCCGAAGATGTGGCTGCATGGGTCTTTTTCATTTTGCGTTTACACTCCTACTTGCGTCACTTCTTGTCCTTGGCGCGCTTTCTCTTCCTTTCTTTTGGCTTGACCGGATCAAAATGCTCCTCTGTATCATATTGTCCCTCGGCATCATCGACCGTAACATTAGATGGGTGTATTTCAGTAAGCGGTGCAACATAAAGCACCATGGCTAGAGGATTGGAATCCTCATTACTGACCATCACAGCCTCTACTTAACTCACTTCAGGTGGCGCCAAATCATCAGATGATGCACCCACAAGTTCAGATGCGGTGACAAATTCCTCAATTGAATTTGTCCCGACATCAGGTCCTTCTCTTTTTTCTTCTTTTTCTTTTGTTTGAGATGCATTTGTTGGTCCAGTGTAGACCACTATTGCCAAAGGCTTGTGGTCCTCATTAATTTCATCCACAACTTCTGCCTGACTAGCTCCATCTTGTGCCAAGCCTTTAGTTATTGCACCCACAACTTCAAGTGCGGAGACAAATTTCTCAGCCAAATTTGCCTCGACATCTTTTTCTTCCTCCACATGAACTTCTTCCGTTTTTAGCATTAAGTCAGTAGGTGCAGTACAGCTGTACAAAATTACGCTGACAATGGAATCCTAATGCATCGACAATGGTGTTTACTTATTCCTCAGTCGGTGCAGACACAGTATTTGTTCCTTCTTCTTCAAGTGCTTCGTACTCATTTATTTTTCACACTGTCTCAAAAAATCTCTACTCTTTCTTGCGTTTTTTCCAATTCCGTAACTTCTTAATTACGGATATAAGCATCAAAATTATGCTTTCATTGAAATCATATAATGCCTTTCCAATATACTGATCACCAATGGAATATGGTATTGAAAAGCTCTTGGGATCCTTAAATTCTTGGAGCAATTTAATTATCATGACAGTGCACCCTTCAGTAAGTGCGATTGCTTCGACTTCTCCCAATCTTTTCTTCTTTGACAATGTATCTTCATGTTTCTGAGGCTGTTTTGCTGTAGCATTTATGGCGACAAAATGATCTGATTCTGTCTCCACAATATTTTCTTTAACCTCTTCAACTGCAGTTTGCTTTTTAGATTGTTCTGACATCTTTCCATTGTTGAGATCTAAATTATCTTCCTTTACTGTAGCATCTGTAACCACTTCATTCAGTTGAGTCTCACTTCTAGGAATGATTACCTCACAATGCTCTTGCCCTTGTGATACCGAATTCTCAATATCAATCGGTAAAGATTCTTGTGGTCACAAATTTATTGCACTCACAATTTGGTTAAATTTATATTCAAGAGCTCGTATGGATTCAGCTTGACTCTAAAGCACAATGTTAGTCTTGGCAATTTATTGTCTCAGCAAATTTTCAATTGATGAAAACTCTGATGCTTCGTCTTGTTGGATATTTTGCCTTGACAAAGGTTGATCATAATTGGGCAATGTCCACTAGGATCTAACATCATTGTTTATACTTCCAGAGTCTTGATTGTTCCAACAAAAATTTGGATGTTGCTCCCACTCTAACGTGTAGGTGTTGGAATATGGATTTTCATTCCGACCAAAATTTCCCATGTGGTACATATTTGTTGGATTTGATAGGCATTGTTCAAACTCATAGTTACTTCCACAGTAATCGCAAGTTGTCACAACAAATTTCCATTCTGCAATTGCTATAGCATTCTGCATTGAATTACTCATATTAGTCAAAGAAGATACCTAGGCTATTATGGCATTGAGCTCCATTTCTACAGCAATACTCATGTCAGTCCAAAATTTTGAGGTCCTATACACCTAGTTTCTAGGGTTGTCAAGCCTAGTGTTTGTTTGATGTTCTTCCTTTCCCAAACAACTGATCCGAAAGGCAAAACCCCTATAAAAAATAATCAATTATTCATACGTCCACTCCTTAATTCCCTAAAATGGAATTAATTCCTGATAGTTTCTTTATTCATCAATAACAGAATATATGAAAACATGTAAATCAAGAATTGAATGAAAAAATACTGAAATTGTATTAACCGATCTGTTGGGAAAATTCCTTGGTCATTTACGCGAGTTTCTACAATCTTGTCTCGAAAACTAAAAATACAGATAAACTGAAAATTGAAAACAAAAAGTCTAAGTAATGGTGTGTAAAACCCTAATGATAAAGGTCCCATTTATAGCTTTTCATGGTCGTTTTCCCTCAACCATAATTCAGCTACCGTCCTTTCTGTATAAGTTCCATTGTGAAGTCGAAAACTCCCCTCGTAGGATGTAAAATTAGAGTTTGAGGCCGATGTTGTGACACACCAGGACTTGTGTCGCAATGTAGCAGGCAGTCTTGGAATTCTTCGCTACTGATCATTATGTTGCGATATAAAGCTTTTGATAGTACTAGAAAGAACCATTAATTTCTCCTTACTTATTGTTTAAGTTTTTCCCATTTGGTCATCTTTAGCATACATTTTTAGCATTTTTAATTTAGTTATTGCATTTTCTAACTTAATGGAACTAAGCCTAATTGCCTTTGAATTTATGATATTTTTACTATTGATGTCGCTGCATTAGTCTGTTTAACGTTGTGCCCAGAATTGTCGCTGCAAAAACCTGTTTAGAATTATCGCTGCGTGAATATGTTTAGAGTTGTCGCTGCATAAGAGGATCCAAAATTGTGCCCAGAACTATCGCAGCATCTAACAGCTATCTGGTTAACACACTAAAAATGCGTGAGTTGTACAGCTAGTATGACCAACTAGTACGGCCAGAGAATGTTAGATCTGGAGGGAAGGACACTTGTACTATTCAGCTACAGTTAAATACTGATGAGAATGAGAGAGAAAGAATATTATTATTCTGGATTGCTTGTCTTCTAAAATCCATTCTCAAAGCTTGCATCCATGGTAGCTTACTTCTCAAGGGTGACCTGACGCAGAAGAGGAGGTAGATCTGCTCCTGACGAGGAGCATCCTAAGTGCGTCACAAGAGGAGAGTAAGGGAGCAAATTGAGTAGCCTAGGAATAGTATACCCCATTTGTTCTATTATTTCTCTTTTTTAAATGCTGGTAATTCATGTTATTTCAAGTTGTATGAAAGTACATTTGATATTTAGACTAAATGAATTCTATTTCAATCTTGCCTGTACTGTTAATCTTTGGGTTTAATTGTTATGACCACGAAAGTGTGATTGCAATCACTGTCACTGGAAGATGCAGTGACAAATTAAAGTAATAAGCAAGACAACAGAAGTTGCTTGAGGATTAAAGGAATTTAATCCACTTGTTCTTGAATATGTTGCATTGCTAGCACTAGAACGTGTGGTTAGTGCGCATGTTTAAATCTTAGATCTCATAGAAAAGCCAAGTTTGGTAAGACATTCATTGTGCCTTATTGCAGCGACAATTACCTGTTATTTTTAACCTTATGAGCCACACGTAGTTTTCTGCCAACTATTCACGTCAAGAACCCCATTTCATTATTATTGCATTTCATCTTTAATTTTACATTATTTCTTCGACAAATCAATCTCACAATTTTATTTCATTTACTTATTCATTGCATCGACAATTACAGACAACAAACATCTATCCTCATGGGATCAATATCCGACAGGTTACACATCTGTCTATTATATTTGCATTGATAGCGTTGCACATATTTGTTGTGACGTTTACAGCACGATCAAGTTTTAGCGCCGTTACCGAGGATAGTTTGATGTTTATTCTTATTTTTGCATTCATTCTTTATTTTCTAATCTTTATTTGTTACTAACTTGTTTTCTTTTTTGTTGACTACTTTTAAATTTTTCTTTTAGGTGTTTTATGACCCGGAGAAATTCTGAATTTATTGTTGGCTTAAATCCTGAAATCGAACGCACCATTCGAAGGAGACGACAAGGACAGTGGAATATGTCTCTGCTAGGAAATGATGCAGCCATACCACAATTGCCGTCACAAAATCCTATTATACCTCCTATACAGCCACAAAACATGAATAATCAATCGCTGCCATAAGAAGATCAGATGAAAAATCGAACTATTCGAGATTTTGTTGTTCCAGTTTTGGATGATTTGCAGCCAGGAGTTGTTAGGCCAGCTATTCAAGTTGGAAATTTTGAATTAAATCCAGTCATGTTCCAGATGCTAAACTCCAATAGGCAATATGCTAAACTACCTCATGAAGATGCGAGAGAGCACCTTAAATCTTTCCTATTGATTTGTGCTTCTTTCAGTCAGCACGACTTTCCTGATGACACCTTAAAAATGCAGCTATTCCCTTACTCATTGCAAGGATGGGCTCGTACTTGGTTCCTTGGATTACCTGCTGGATCAATCACGTCATGGAATGTGCTCGCAACTCAATTTGTTTTACGTTTCAACCCACAGACTATGAATGATCATCTTAGAAACAACATTACTGCGTATCATCAGCTGGATGATAAAAATTTGAATATTACGTGGGAGCGTTATAAAGCTCTGGTTCGACGTTGTCTCATGCATGGAATTCAACAAGAGACGCAAATTGAAATTTTCTATAACGGGTTGAATGCATACACAAGAAATCTTGTCGACGCATCTGCTAATGGTCCTTTGTTGGATTATACTTATGATGAAGCTGTCAGAATTCTAGAGAGAATTGCTTAGAACGATTATCAATATCTGATCCCTCAATTGAGGAGGCTGACTCAAGGGAGGAGGACCAACTTGTGGCTTCCCCTCAAATGGTGGATATTTTTTATGATAAAAAAGAGGTAGAATCAAGGGAGGTGGAGGAATGTCTAAGGAATATTGAGAGCTTATTTAAGGATAACTTTACTGCTAGTCCAGATGCCAATGTTGTTGCTAAAGAGACTCCTGCTGATGAGGAGGACACACAAGTGGAAAAAGTAGAAGAAGAAGAAGAAGGAAAAGAAGAAGAAAGAAAGAAAAAGAAGTCGATGCAAATTCAGCTCAAGAATTTGTCCCTGCACCTACAGTTGTGGGTGGAACAACTAACGATTTGGTGCCAATTGAAGCGAGTCAAGTGGAGGCTGTGATTGCAACCACTGAGGATCACAATCCGTTAGCTATCGTGGTCTACACTAGACCACTTGAAGTGATCCACCCAAGAGAAGCCACATTCAATGATGCCGCGCACAGCCCGATACTGAGGAGCGATCCGAAGATCAGGCCAAGCCAAAAGAAAGAAAAAGGAAGCGTGCCCAGGATAAAAAGCACCCAGACAATTGAGTTAGTTTTATTTTAGTTTTTAGTTTTAGTTTTCATGCATATCATGTAGCCATAATTTAATTGTCAGCACATCCCCTTTGTCATTGCATTTTAATTTTCAATCAATTTGCATTGTCATTACATTTCCATTTGTCATTGTAAATCAATGTCAGTGCATTGGGGACAATGCAGACTTTAAGTTTGGGGGGAATGTATATGGGGCTGGAAATGCAATTGCACCCACATTTCAAAAATTTGTCTTTTTAAGTTTAATGAAGCATACAAGGTTATTAAAAATGTGCTTGAATTTTTTCAATTGATGCTTAATTCTTGAATCATGTGAACTGTTAATGAATGAGTTGGATGAATTTGATTGAATGTTGTATCTTCAATTCTTGGATGAATGATTTAGATTGCATTAGTAATTGATGAATAGTATCATTCTTTGGAATATTGAATGAATTTTTCATTTACAGCTACTTGTATATATTTATAGCTATAAATAAAAGACACTCTAATGTAGGTGTATTGTGAATTGTCAACGGGGAACACACCAATGCAAGTGTTAGAAAAAATAATCTAGCCAAAGGCTGTCACTGCAAGAGTGTGTGTCGACGCAATTACATACTCTCTAGGGGTTTGTTGCACCCCATCGTTACTTCTCAGGAACAAGAGTATAGTAATGCAACGACATCCCTCAGTCACATATAAAAAAAAGAGAAAAGAAAAAAAGGAAAAAGAAGAATATATATTGTGCAATAAATGTTGTTTTGATAGAAATAATTTAGGATTTAAAGCATGATGCTAGCATTGATGAAGTTGCAATTGTAATTATTCATGCTTATGAATTGTCGGCGCAATATTTTGTCATTTAAATGTGATTCATTCATTAGGGTTTTAGATGATTCAAGTTGCTAGAATGATCATTGTCTTGATGAATTTTTTATATAACTTTGCTAATTTCTGTTTTACTTGAGGACAAGTAAAAACTCAAGATTGGGGTTTTGATCGTACTAGAAAGAATCATTGATTTCTCCCTACTTATTGTTTAAGTTGTTCCCATTTGGTCATGTTTAGCATACATTTTTAGCATTTTTAGTTTACTTATTGCATTTTTTAACTTAATGGAACTCAACCCAATTGCCTTTGAATTTATGATAGTTTTGGTACTGATGTGGCTGCATTAGTCTGTTCAGCATTGCGCCCAGAATTGTCGCTGCAGGAACCTGTTTAGAATTATTTCTACGTTAATATGTTTAGAGTTGTCGTTGCATAAGAGGATCCAAAATTTCGCCCAGAACTGTTGCAGCATCTAACAGCTGTCTGGTTAACACACCAGAAATACGTGAGTTGTACAGCTGGTATAACCAACTAGTACAGCCAGAGAATGTTAGATCTAGAGGGAAGGACACTTGTACTATTCAGCTGCAGTTAAATACTGATGAGAATGAGAGAGAAAGGATATTATTATTCCAGATTGCTTTTCTTCTAAAAGTCCATTCTCAAAGCTTGCATCCATGGTAGCTTAACTTCTCAAGGGCAACTTGATGCAGAAGAGGAGGCAGATTTGCTCCTGACGAGGAGCATCTTAAGTGCAACACAAGTGGAATGTAAGGGAGCAAATTTAGTAGCCTAGGAATAGTATGTCTCATTTGTTCTATTATTTCTCTTTCTTAAACGTTGGTAATTCATGTTATTTCAAGTTGTATGGAAGTACATTTTATATTTAGACTAGATGAAATCTATTTCAATCTTGCCTTTACTATTAATCTTTGGGTTTAATTGTTTTGACCATGGAAGTGTGATTGCAGTCACTGTCACTGGAAGGTGCAACGACAAATTAAATTAACAAGCAAGACGATGGAAGTTGCTTGGTGATTGAAGGAATTTAATCCACTTGTTCTTGAATATGTTGCATTGCCAGTAGTGAAAGGTGTGGTTAGTGTGCATGTTTAAGTATTAGATTTAATAGAAAAGCCAAGTTTGATAAGACATTCACTGTGCCTTATTGCAGCGACAATTTTCTGTTATTTTAACCTTGTGAGCCACACTTAGTTTTCTTCCAACTATTCACACCAGGAACCCATTTCATTATTATTGCATTTCATCTTTAATTTTACATTATTGCTTCGACAAATTAATCTCAAAATTTTATTTCTTTTACTTGTTCATTGCATCGACAATTATAGAAAACAAACATTCATCGTCGTGGGATCGATATCTGACAAGTTACACATCTATCTACTATACTTACATCGATAGTGTACGCTTGCACATATTTGTTGTGACGTTCATAGCGTGATCAGTTGTCTATGTCGTGATGAAGTGGTCAATATCACTATGGCTAGCTGCTACTAGTCTCTTGTGCACTTACGAAGTATATTAGCTAATATTTGGGCCTTGTTTGGTCTTAAAAGTAATAATACAACCTTCTTAGCACATTTTATTAGAAAACACAACTAAACTAGAAATGCATAAAATATAAAGGAAATTACTCGATTTCAAACTCATCAAATGTGAAAATAAGTTCAATTTGCTAGGAACAAAACCTGCAAATCAGTTGTCTAATTGTGTTCCATTATTTGAATTGCTGAATTTTATTTTGTTCTAAAAAAGAAGAAAAAAAATTGAAAAAAAAATAAGAAAAGAGAAAATATATATAAATATTTGATTGAGCTTGCAAAATTAGTTTCATACACTATTGAGAAGCTTGTTTTTATTCTTGATTAGTCTTGTTGATATACTTTCTTTCAATTCAGCAACTGATTGGTTTTCTAGTTTGGTAACTTATCAACTTGATCTCGATTATAACCAACTTTTTTGACCTTTTCAATACCCTTAACCTAAGCCTCGTTATAACCTTTTATAGACCTCTTGATTGATATGTCATTTCATAGTGGTAGATATTTGATTTTCAAGCAAGCTTGTAGTAATGGCATTTCTTGTTCGATTATTGAGTGCATATTACTTTGAGTGCTTTGAGTGAATCTTTAGTGAGGATGCCAATTCTTGTTGATTTTGAATTTAAGGTAATTATTTAGATAAGGGGAGAAACCTATGTTTTGTGTTTTAAAAAAAATTTAGCTTGGACTGCTTGAATCTTTAGTGTCCTTTCAATTGAATTTTCAATGTATGATTGTTTGCAAATTATCTTGAAACACTATTGATGAAAATGAAAAATTGAGAAAACTTAACTTGAATATCAGTTGAGAACTTTGCTTGAGGACAAGCAAACGGTTAAGTGTGGTGATATTTGATAATTGCTAAAAGTACAATGTTTTAATCCTATTCTTAATGCATGTTTGGATGATTATTCGATGTAAAATGGTGAATTTTGTGCTACTAATCCTTTAAAATCATGTTTCTATACTTAGGAGAGCATTTGAGAGCAAAAAACAAGTGAAAACTGAAAGATTTAAGCAAGGTACAGGGGTCACACGGGCTGGACCCTCCCACAAGGGTTGGGCACACGAGTGTGTGTCCTACCGTGTGGGTATCACGATTCATATTCAAAACTCGCGAAAAATGCAATTTTTAGGCTTTTCCGGCATTCTAAGACCTATATATAGTAGATATAAGAATAGGGGAGTAAGTCGTCATAGAATACTCAAGAAAACAACTCGAAAAACACCATTGAAGCCCACTCTGATGCATATTTCCATCAAGATTGAATATTTCCTTTTGATTTATTTGAAGTTTATTATGAGTTCCTTCGTTTCTTGTGGTTATATTATCTTTTCGATGTTTTATTTGCGATTATGAACTAACTTTCTAAATACCTAGGGAGATGAACCCTATGATGAATTCTGTCTTTTGATTTCTGTTTTATGCAATAAATACTTGGATCTTGTTCTCAATTGTGTGTGCTTAATTCTTGTTTAGTATTTCCAAGATATTAATTCATGTTTGATGTGCTTAAATTAGAAGAGGAATAGACCCTATTTAAGAGTAGATCAAGCATAATCAAGTGGAGTTGAACGCAATCCTGAAAATAGGACGACATAAATATACTAGATTAGATTCAAATCTAATATGGAGATCCAAAAATCGAGTTAATGCGATAATAGGAGTTTTAATTAGAAAAAAATTTCAATTAATCAATCTAGAGTCAGTGACTCTTAGTCTTGAAGAGATATTATAATAATTTAGGGATTTTTACGGATCAATATACAAAGTGAAGAAATTATTTAATTCATATTGATAATGACAGATGAAATCTTGGTAGATTTTTTCCTGGGTATTGTTTCACTTTTTGATTGTTAATCGTTTGTTTTTTTTTTTATTCTTTGTTGTTAATCTTTGCTCACCGTAACTATACTATTAATTGATAGGTTCACTTGCCTTAATCAAATTTTTAATTGATTTACAACTTCTCCATAAAACAATAAGGATCCCATTCAAGAATTTGAATGGTGCGAAAGTAACCACTTGTAAAAAGATAAAATATCAGAATCACAGTTAGGTATATTGGAGTAGCTTGATCTATGCTTTCATTTGAAGATTTGTAGTTTGCACGATGTTTCATGAAAATCCAAGCCGTAGGATGATAAGGGGTTTCGATCCAACGCCAGGATCAGTTGAGGAAGAATATGGACAGTGGTGACTTACAGCGGTGGCTCTTTGAGTTACGTAAAATCATCAACAATTCAAATAATAAAGATCAAGGATTCAAATATTGAAGCTATTAGATTTTACTTAGCGAACTTATCAAATATATATATATTTTTAGTTTTAACTTATCACATATATTAAAAAAATATTTTTTTGTAAATATAGATATTTTTAAGAAAAATGATGAATTTTTTAAGGGTTAACCTTATCACATTTTATTCTATGTTCTTATTAGTTATACAAAATTCTTTTTTCTACCTAATCATAAAATTTTTAAAAATAAATAAATTAACTTAAAACATGAATAATCCACGTGGAAATGCAACATGCAAGCATAAGCAAGCAAAGGAAACGAGTCTTGTGATTATTGTAAGACATTATTGCTTTGCTTTGCTTTACTTTTTGGATTTTGTGTGAGATAATTATGAGAGGATTTATATGAATGAAAAAAAGAACAATTTAAGGAAACAAATCAAGAAAAAAAGAAATGTATCACTCATTACCTTATTTATGCAGGGGAATGAATTTTTTTCCTTTTTCAAGAGAAATACTTAGGAAACATAATTAATGTATACTAAAAACGGTGAAGTGTCAATGATTAGTTCTTTTGCCAAATGTGTGCATTTCATATCTATGTCTAGGGTTATAAATGAATCGAACTTGAATGAATAAATCTCTGTTCATACTCGTTCGTTTATTTTTAAGTTTGTTAGTGTTCAGTTTGTGTTTTTTAAGAATTTTAATTTTTTTTCATGTTTATTTAAAATTATGTGTGTTCACGAATAATAAATACCAATTTTGGGTTCATTACCACCTAAATGACGTTCTAGGGTTGTCAGACCTAGTGTTTGTTTCATGTTCTTCCTTTCTCAAACAGTTGATCCAATTGAAAATCTCTATTTATACAACAATTAAATATTCATACTTTCACTCCCTAATTCCCCAAAATGAGATTATTTCCTCATGGTTTTCTTAAACATCATAAAAACAATAATAGTAAAATTGAATCAATGAAATAAAAGAAACTTGAATAGTATTGACAATCTATCGGGAAATAATTCAACGATTGTTTATGCGAAGTTTACAATATCGTTTCTAAAACGGAAAAACGAAAATGAAGTAAAATCAAACTAAACACGAAAGGTGTGTAAAACCCTAATGCTAAAGGCCCTATTTATACCCTTGGATGGTTGTTTTTCCTTAACCCTAGGTCAGCTGTTGTTCTTCATGTTTAAATGGCATTGTAAAGACCTAAACACCCTTCACTCGGAGCAGAATCCGCGTCCAAGGGTCAATGTCGCGACATATCAGGACCTGTGTCGCGATGAAGAGATCAGTCCCCTTAATTGGTGTTATCGCGCAGGCGTTGTTGCGACATAGCATATGTATGCTGCGACAAAGAAGTCAGTCCCATGTTTCTTCAAGTTTGATCCCTTTGTTGAGACATAGAGCAACCTATGTCATGACATAGTGATCATCTTCTCGTTTGTTCAACTTCTAATGGTCTCCTGCACACTCACGAAGTACGTTAGCTAACCTTTAGGCCTCAATTGGCCTTAAAGATAATAAAACAACCTTTTTGCACTTTTTTACACAATTTATTGAAAGATGAAAACCGAGTTAAATCCTACAGAAATATAAGAAAAATACTTTAATTTCAAGCACTTCAAGTGTGAAAACCAGTTCAATCTGCTAGGTACAAAACCGACAGATCAAAAACTATTTGTAATCTTTCAATATAGATTTGTATGTTCTTTTTATTTCTAAAATATTTAATTTGTAATTTAGTTTTTAAAACACATATTTGCAGCGGCTAAATATCACTTAAAACGTTTGTCAATTGATCATATCATATCACATATAATAATACTTGCATAAAACCTTATCATGTCAAAAATAACCCCATGCTACAGTTTATAATTTAAAAGTCTAAGATAGAAGTACAAAATAAGTTCAAAGGGTTCGTAAAAACCCCAACTAATGTCCACAACCCACATCGATGAAAACATTTTATTACCAAGAGCCTCTCCGAAGATCTGAATCTGAGCCCTGATTACGAAGATTACACGAGGCACACAACATCGTGGGTGAGCTTTTAAAGGCTCAGTGTGAGATCAAAACATACATATAGTTTAACACATTGCATAATTCATTACACAACATAATCACACATTTCGCAGATTTCTCATGTCATTAATATTGATAGAATTTCCTACCATCTCCGCTATACACCAAATCGAGTTCCCCAGAACTCGTCCATCCAATAATACACCAATTTGTGGACAAGTCACCACATAGATATCGATAAACGATCGCATAGAACATTATGAACAACTCACCACATAATTGCCGATAACGGCCACATAGTCCCATGATCGCATCTTGGACAAGCCACCACATATTTTTGTCGAAATGACCATATCGTTAGTTAAATTGCCATATAGCTTTCTACTTTCACAAACCCACCCCATGCATGTGATATGGCCATTTTACACATATTTATCACTTATCACAATTTTTTGCATATTTCATGCTCACATATCACATATATTACGATTTTCACATTTTTACATGTATCATGCTCACATATCACATATTCACATAAATTTCACTTTAGCATGCTTTAACATACATTTTTTTATATTAAAACATGGATCTCATCACACTTATACACATATCAGATTTTAGCCATACATCACATAATCATGAGGATAAAATCACATAACATACATCATACATCACATACTTCCCTAAATTTCACATGTAGTAGTTAGATCACTTACTTGGTCTCCTTATTGTTTTGAGTTTTTCAACTCCACACGAGCACTTATGTACCCACAAATAATATTTAATTTAATTTATTAAAATCACTTAAACAACTTAAGGAAAAGACTAGATCCCACACCTTTGAAACCATTTGCTCCTTTGAGTAGTTTCGTTTGAACTTAGTCTCACTTGTGATCTAAACACATTATTTAAATTATTTTAGTCAGGATCTATTGAATATCACAACTTGATATTTAATCTCATATAGAAATCTCACCAACACTTACCCCTTGATTCGAATACTCGGATTCGTTACTCCCACGTAGTCACTATTGATTTCTCAGAGATTGATCGTTCGTTCCTTCATAATGTCATAAGATCGAATTAGTATCATAATTTTCAAAATTTATAAAATACGAACCTATTTTGAGGCCTATACCATTCGGATAAGGTATAGTGCTCCTAAAATGAGGAGTTTTCGAATTGATCGATCTCACTTACATTTGATTCAATTCGAGTTGAACGAAAGAATGAGATTGGAGTGAAATCGATGATTGAGTAATCTAGAATAATCAAATAAATAGGAGAGAAAATGTGTAATTTAGTAACTAAAGAAATTGACAAAAGGAGAGGAAATGGAAGGGAAGAAAAATGGTCACCGATGGCAACAGCGACGGCAGCATGATGGTAGCTCAGTGGTGGTCCGGTTAGAAAGGTGCGGTGGTGCGAACTATTCAAAAGGATGAGGTGACCACCTCCGAACGGACTCTCGTTCGGTATAATTTTGGGCTTCCGCAAGTATACGGGCCAGGTTGTAAATATAGTGTGTTTACAATGGAACACTTGTAGTATTCCGAGGATCATACCCAAAGGAGGTGCGAGAAAATAGTGAATTAAATCCCTACAAAGAATAGAAGTAATTAGTAATCACTTCAGGGATTATAGTACGAAGTGCAATAAAAAGGGTTGTTTAAAAAGCATAAAAAGAAAAGAAATAAAGTAAAGAGTTGAGCTGTAGAGAATCAATAAATGACTTTGGGGTATTAGGTCGCTTCAGTATGAGTTCTTCAATTGTAAGGTTTTGGGGTTTTTCCTTCAACCAACTAGTCACTATCCTAGTTGGATCTCTCGATCTTCCATCAGCATAGCATGTCAATAGAGACTATTTATCGCTAGATGTCATAGTCTAAACCGATTTAGGGAAAAGGTTTTCACGGATGAACAATATCAATTTTGGGTTCATTCCCACCTAAATGATGTTCTAGGGTTGTCAGGCCTAGTGTTTGTTTGATGTTCTTCCTTTCCCAAACAGTTGATTCGAATTGAAAAATCCCTATTCAGCAATAATTAAATAATCAAACTTCCACTCCCTAATTCCCTAAATGGAATTGGTTTCTCATGGTGTTCTTAATCATAATCGAAACAATGATATATAAAAATATATAATTAAATAACTCAAATGAAAAAGAAACTTGATTTGTATTGGTAATTTGTCGGGAAAAATTCCTCGAACGTTTATCCGAGTTCTACAATCTCGTTTCAAATAAAAATACAAAGTAAAAGCTAAAAAATAATAAATGATGTGTTTAGACCTAATGCTAAAGGCCCTATTTATAGCCTTCGCCGTCCGTTTTCATTAACCGTAGGTCTGCTACCGTCCTTCATGTTTAAGTGGCGTTGTAAAGATCGAAACGCCCTTCACTTGGTGTAAATTCCGTGTCCAGGGATCGATGTCGTGACACATCAAGACCTGTGTCACAACGAAGCCATCAGTCCCCGTATGAAGTGTCATCCTACAGGTGTTATTGCAACATAGCCTATGTATGCCGCGAAAAAGAAGTCAGTCTCTGAAATCTCCAAGTCTGGTCCTTTTGTTGTGACGTAAATCATCCTATGTCATGACGAAGTGATCAGCTTCATATTGTGTAACTTCTTATGGTCTCCTACACAGTCACAAAGTACATAAGCTAACCTTTACGCCTCAATCGGCCTTAAAGACAATTAAACAGCATTTTAGCACTTAGGTTACACAATTTATTTAAAAGAAGAATCTAATTTAAATCCTATGGGAACATAAAGAAAATACTTGATTTCAAGCTCTTCAAATGTGAAAACTAGTTTAATCTGCTGGGTATAAAACCAACAGATCAAACTCCCCAACACTTATGTCTTTGCTTGTCCTCAAGCAAACAAAATAAAGAAAGAAAATAGAAAAGCTTGAGTTCATATTGTACAAAGATTGGATCGTAGAATTTATTCTAGGTATTATATATTTCTTAATAATTTTAACATGATGAATAAGCATTTTACCGGTTTTGTTCAGAAAAGATGTGAGTTCATAAGTTTACAAGAAATACAAATACAAAAGTTTTATCAAAATAAATCCATTAGTGCTTAATACAAATACTTTGATTATCCTAGTACAATACAGATAGGCCATGCTAAGATCATGCAATTTTCACACCTATTCATGCATAGAGTTGTTTAAATCACATAGGGCCTTTCTGCTTGTAACATGTTGAGGTTTAGGATAGGTATGAAATTTAAGGAACAGTTAAGCACAAAAGGGTTACAAACACAAAAATAGTTTGGCACATTGTATTGTTCCCTATTCTTCCCCTTAACGTCCCATTCCATCTCACCCCTTTATCTCTCCTTCTCTCACCTTCCTTTTCTCTCCATTTTAAAAAATCTCAATATAAAGTAATCCCCTTAGCTAGCCTATGAGTACTCTCTCTTTTTGTTTATCGAGTAAGATCCTCTTTTTCTTTTTGGTGACTTTATGATTTTTTCACTCTTCATATGTTTTCTTACTCAAGATTCTCCTGCTTTGTATCTACTCATTTTTCTTTTTCTTTTCTTTTTCTTTTGATTTTTCACTATTCTTTTCTCTTTGGCTAAACTAAAGTTCATACATTATATTGATTTTCCTATTTCCCTCTTTTATTTGTAACCTCCACCGTAATGTGTCTACTTACCCTCAATACCTATGGCCATAAGTCCATTTTCATGCAAAATAGGAACAAAGAAAAGAGTACACACAAATCATCATTTTAGGTTTTTGAGGCTTGTAGTGCAGTTCATCAAGAAGGGTCATAAGGCTAAAAAATGGGTACTAGTTGGAAATTCAGAATAAATATCCATTTAATCATACCATCTCAAAATTACTATCTATCATATATACTAGCATGATCGTTTCCTCATATTATGCACATCACTTGGTATCAATAATACCTTTCTATCTATACTTAATATAATATATAGAACTAAAAAATTTAATGTTCAAAAATTAAAAATTCCTCATCATCATTCCAAATTTATCAATAAATACAATCAACCTATTATACATGCTCCTAACCAATCACTTGTATTTTTACAAGCTCAAGCACACATCAAAACAATAAAAACTTAAAACTTAAAACTATATGCAAAAATTCTTATGTTACCGCCCCACACTTTAGAAAACACATTTTCCTCAATGTGTAACCCCATAAATAGTAAGGAAAGAAGTTACCCGATTGCTTGTGAAAGCCTTTTTCTTCTCATGGTGGTTGTCCTTCTCCCTTTTGGCATGAATGTGGGGCTCCTAAAAAAAGAATTGAGGCATATATATATAAAAGTAATTTATAATCCTACTCCTACAAATTATATAAGTCTTAAAAAAATAATTCCAAAATTACAAGTCTTAAAAAACACTTTATTCCTCCTCGTCCATCTCATCCTCCTCTTCATCACAGTCGTCCTCTTCTTCGAGTTCTTCCTCATTATGCTCCTCATCCACCACCCCAAACATGTCTGATGTGTAGTTAAGGACCCTAATGTTATGTTGCCGAGCAACCTCTTGAAATACTAGTCTGGATTCCAGCATTCACTGGATCATCCAATCGAGCTTTGGATGACTCCCATCACCAACTTCTTATTGGACTGGTGCCAACATTTGTGTGAAATTTGGTGTAGCCGTCAAATCTTGTGATTTCCTCGTACCCTCTTTCAATTTTTTAGCACGAAGCTCCTCATATTGTTGAAAGAGGGTACCACCAATGACACTCCTTGACGGCTTCAATGTTTACTCAATGGATGTCATAGGCACTCTTGCCCTTCTATACAAAGCCGTAATTAAGTGAGGAAAGAAAATCTCCACCTTTTGGCTTCTCACACATTGACTCATAGTTTGGTGGATCCACTTCCCTATGCAAACTTGCTTTTTTTGCAAAATTATGAATAATAATCCTGCTCAAAAAGCATTAACATTAAAAACATTTAAAGCAGGTATTATGCGTTTGCATACAATTTGGATCCACATTTTGGCTTCAGGAAACATAATGGCTTGGTTAAATGCAGTAGGGATACTATTGGTTCGCCTAAATTTCCATTCCCCCTTCCCTCAGTCAGATATGTAATTACTTCGTTCATGTTTATATCACTAAAAGATTCTAAGTCGGTTTGATCTAAGAAATCCTGTTCATAATAAGGAGTATTGAAGAATTTACATATTATTTTTGGGGTTACCTTAACACTAACTCCTCTTATCATTAAGGTTTCCCAATTGAGTTCATCATTAGTCCTAGATATATAATCTTTTAAAACTTTAAAAAATTCCTGAACTATTGGAAAAATCACAGGTTCCTTGGAGATGGTCCAAAATTGCTCCCACCCATGATACCTAACTAGAGGCCAAATTTACTTGCATAGAACCATCAAAAGGTCAAAACCCCTCTCTTGAATGAACTTCTTCCCTTGAAGCTCAATAAAGTATCTTTCTACATTTGCATTTACAAAATTCGAAGGGATGATGAAACTTCGTACTTGAACTAGCATGTCCTCTAGAATTCCCTTCTGTCGTACAGATGACAGATCAGCTAGTTATAGCGTAACTTGGGTATGTTTAAGATGTCCACTCCCAAGTTTCTTAAACACTAATAAAGGCATCAAATTTATGCTTGCATGGAGATCGCATAATTCCTTGTTGAACTGAAGATTCTCAATTTTAATTGGAATAGTGAAACTACCGGGATCCTTCAACTTTTGAGGAATTGCTTTATAGATAATCACACTACACGATACATTTACCTCCATTTGTTCTCCTACCTTGATTTTTCGATGCCTTGACATGATCTCCTTTAAGAATTTGGCGTACTTGGGTGCTTTTTCTATCAATTCAATCAAAGGTAGGTTAATGTTTAAGGATTTGAAAAGGTTTAGAAAACTTATGAAATCGTCTTCATCTTATCTCTTCTTTTCTCACCTTTTCGGAAATGGAATTGAGACACTCTTATTAATCTTAGGCATGTCTTCTTTCTTTTCCAATGCCTCTTTTGATGGTACCTCTTTAGGTTTCATGACTTCAGTGTCATGGTCGGAAGGGATATCTATAATCTCATGAGAGTCACTAGGCTCTTCTCCCTTTTTGGAAGGTCTTGGGTTACTCAGTACTTTGCCCGATCTTAACACAATTACCTTTACTTTCTCTTTACCTTCTCGTCGAGGGTTATTCTCAGTGTTGCTAGGGATACCCAAACCTATTTGCCTTGAAAGATCACTTACCATACTCATTAATTGGTCTATCATTTTTTTTAGCTTTACCATTATTCTGGTGGTATTAGAGCAATCAGACTGCACTTGTTTCACATCCATCCTCATGAAGTGCATTTCCCCTTCGATTCGATCTAACCTTTAACCCATGCAAAATGGTCACCTTGAACCGCCCTTTTCGGTTGTCTTTGCAAGAATGGGGCTTGGTAACTGGGATTTCTTACCTGTGTATTATTGTTACCACTACCCCCTTGACTTCCTCCCCATCTAAAGTTAGGATGGTCTTTCCATCTCGGATTATAGGTATTCGAGTAAGGATTTCCACTTCGACTACTCACATAATTGGCCTCCTTAAGATTGGCGAGATAATAGTATAGAGGCTTATCTTCTCCTTAGGATGGTGGTGCCTCTGTAGTAGATTCTATTTGATTTAGTCTTTCCAACAGTTGTTGGTACTTGTCATCCTCTTGGATCTTTTTCATCAAAGTAGTTTTCTACTCATAAGTAAACCTTTCAGTAGGCCACTGGCAGGAGTTCATTACCATATTTTCGATTAGCCCATAAACATCATTATAAGTCGTGTTCATTAGGGCTCCTCGTGCTGCACCATCTAAAGTTGATCTAGTCGATGCATCCAAACCATTATAAAACGTTTGCAATTGCATCCACTTCGGCATACCATGATTAAGGCATTTTCAAACTAATGTTTTGAATCGTTCCCATGTTTTGTGGAACCCTTCGCCTTTAAATTGTCAAAATGTTGACAATTATCTCGTTAGCTGGATTGCTTTCCTATAGGGAAAAACTTCTGCAAGAACTTCCTCACCAATTCATCCCATGTTGTGATAGAACCTAGTGCCTGTGCATCTAGCCAAGAAAATATATTATCAGTTAATGAGAAGGGAAATAATCTAAGACATATGGCATTCTCAATAATACCATTAAACTGAAAAGTATCACATAATTGTAAAAACTGCTTCAAATGTAATTTGGGATCTTCAGCCATTATCCCTCTAAATTGTAAGTTGTTTTGTATCATTAGAATTATAGGAGGTTTTATTTCAAAATTATTAGCAGTGATAGCAGGTTCGTTTGCAGGGAGTTGTGGAGGTATATAAACGTTTTCTATGTTGATAGTGGGATCTTCAATTGGATCGACTATTTCTTCTCTTTCCTCCTGTGGTGGTGGGTTTTGCATCGATTGTTGGGTTTTACGATTTTGCCTAATTAATGCTTTAGGGTTATCATAAACCAAATTTAATTAAATAGAAAGAAAAATATGAAAATCAAATAAAAATAAATTAATTAAATAAATGAAGTAAATGAAATCGTATCTATAACCTAAAATTTTCCTAATTATTCTATTCACAAAGAAAGAATAAAATTTACTAAAGCGTTGCATCCCCCGTAACGACACCAACAACTTAACCACCTTCGAACGTACTTTTGTTCGGTGTAGATTTTTGGATTCCGCGAGTATATGGGTCAGGTTGTAAATATAGTGTGTTTATAACGGAACACTTGGTAGTATTACAAGGATCGTACCCGAAGGAGGCCGGAGATAGCAGTGAATGAAATCCCTACAAAGAAATGAAGTAATTAGTAATCACTTCAGGGATTATAGTACAAAGTGTAATAAAAAGAGTTGTTAGTAAAAAGCATAAAAAAAAAGAAATAAAGTAAAGAGTTGAGATGTAGAGAATCAATAAATGGCTTTGGTGTATTAGGTTGCTTCAGTATGAGTTCTTCAATTGTAGAGTTTTAGGGTTTTCCTTTCAATCAACTAGTCACTACCCCAGTTAGGTCTCTTGATCTTCCACCAACATAGCAAGTCGATAGAGACTACTTATCACTAGATGTCACAGTCTAAACCGATTTAGGGAAAAAGAAACTTGATTTGTATTGCCAATCTGTTGCGAAAAATTTCTCGAACGTTTATGCGAGTTCTACAATCTCGTTTCAAATAAAAATACAAAGTAAAAACTAAAAACTAATAAATGGTATGTTTAGACCTAATGCTAAAGGCCTTATTTATAGCCTTGGTCGTCCGTTTTCATTAACCCTAGGTTTGTTATCGTTCTTTGTGTTTAAGTGGCATTGTAAAGATCGAAAAGCCCTTCACTTGGTGCAGATTTCGCTTCAAGGGGTCGATGTCGTGACACACCAGAACCTATGTCGCAACGAAGCCATCAGTCTCCATTTGAAGTGTCAACCTACAAGCGTTGTCACGACATAGCCCATGTATGTCGCGACAAAGAAGTCAGTCTCTGAAATCTCCAAGTCTGGTCCCTTTGTTGCAACGTAGTTCATCCTATGTCGTGATGAAGTGTTCAGCTTCATATTTGTTCAAGTTCTTATGGTCTCCTGCACACTCACAACGTATGTTAGCTAACCTTTAGGCCTCAATTAGCCTTAAAGACAATAAAACAACATTTTAGCTCTTAGGTTACACAATTTATTTAAAAGAAGAATCCAAGTTAAATCCTATGGAAACATAAAGAAAATACTTTATTTCAAACTCTTCAAATGCGAAAACTAGTTCAATCTACTGGGTATAAAACCGACAGATCAGGAGGGTTCGGTCACTTTAAAAGAAGGAGAGGAGAAAAAGAAGAGAAAAGAAAAAGAATCAAAGAAAAGGGAAGGTGTTCACGACAAAGAGATCAGTCCCCTTAATTGGTACCATCGTGCAAGCATTGTCGCAACATAGCTTATGTATGTCGCAAAAAAAAAGTCAGTCCCATGTTTCTTCAAGTTTGATCCCTTTGTTACGATGTAGAGCAGCCTATGTTGCAACATAGTCTGATAATAAAAAAACTTTTTTTCACTTTTCTACATAATTTATTCAAAGATGAATCTGTGTTAAATCCTACAAAAATATAAGAAAAATACTAATTTCAACCTCTTCAAGTGTGAAAAATAGTTCGATCTTCTAGGTACAAAACCGGCAGGTCAAACTCCCCCGCACTTAAGTCATTACTTGTTCTCAAGCAAACAAAACAAGAAAAGCAAATAAAGCAAGAAAAATAAACAAAGGAGCTTGAGTTTGTATCATAAAAAGATTAGGTTTGTAGCATCTACTCTAGGGATTATATATTTCTTAATAAGTCTAACATGATAAGTGAGTAATCTTACCATTCTTGTTTAGGAAAATATAAGGTCAGTAAGTTACAAGAAATACAAATATCAAAGTCTTATTGATATAATTCCATCAATGCCTAATACAAGTACTTTAATTATCCTAGTACAATATAGATAGTCATAATGAGATCATGCAATTCCACATACATCCAAACATAGAGTTGTTTAAGTCACATAAGGCTTTTTGACTTGTAACGTGTTAGGCTTAGGATAAGTATGAAATTCAAAGAATAGTTAAACAGAAAGGGTTACAAACACGAAAATAGTTTGACACATTATTTTGTTCCCTATTGTCCCCCTTTATTGTCCCATTCTTTCTCACCTCTTTATTTCTCCTTCTCTCGCCTCTTTTTTCTCTCCAATTAGGAAATCTCAATATAGTCTAATCCCTTTAGCTAGCTGATCATGCTATGAACGTCACAGCAAATATGTGCAAGCTAAACTGTCGATGCAAGTATAGTAGATAGATGCATAACCTGTCGGATATCGATCCCACGAGGATGGATTTTTATTGTCTATAATTGTCGGTGCAATGAACAAGTAAATGAAATAAAATTGTGAGATTGAATTGTCGAAGCAATAATGTAAAATTAAAAATGAAATGGAATAATAATGAAATAGGTCCCTAACGTGATTAGTCAGCAGAAAACTAAGTGTGGCTCACAAGGTTTAAAATAACAGGTAATTGTTGCTACAATAAGACACAATGAATGTCTTACCAATCTTGGCTTTTCTATTAGATCTAAGACTTAAACATGCGCACTAACCACACCTTCCAGTGCTGGCAATGCAACACATTCAAGAACAAGTAGATTAAATTCCTTCAATCCTCAAGCAACTTCCGTTGTCTTTCTTGTTAATTTAATTTGTCGCTGCACCTTCCTATGACAATGACTGCAATCACACTTCTGTGGTCAAAACAATCAAACCCAAAGAATTAACAGTAAAAGCAAGCTTGAATAAGATATCATTTAGTCTAAAAGTCAAGAGTACTTCCATACAAACTTGAAATGAACATGAATCACCAGCATTTAAGTAAAGAAATGCAAAAGAGATAAATGGAGAATACTATTCCTAGGCTACTCGACTTGCTCCCTTACTTCCCTCTTACATCGCACTTAGGGCTCCTCGTTAGGAGAATATCTGCATCCCTTCATGTTGGTTCACTCATGGGGGCCTCAAGCCCCTTTTAGCCGAAGAGCTTCAAAAGCTTGGTTAAAGAACAATATGCACCAAAAGAGACTAAAGGAGAGAGAGAGAGATTTTATCTTTTCTTGTGAGTATTTATATCCCTTCAAATTGTACAAGTGTCTCTTCTGTAGAATTGAACTATCTATGGTCATACCAGTTGGTTATACCAGACTGGACAGCTCATGCAATTTCTGTTCTTATCCGGATAGCTGTCAAGTGCGACAACAATTCTGAGTGCAATTTTGGACATGCTTATACAACAACTCTAGATATATTCACACAGCAATAATTTTGAATGAGTTCCTGCAGTGACAATTCTGGGCATGCTCATGTAGCGACATTTCTGAAATCGGCATGCAGTAACAATTTTGGGCGCAATTCTAGACATCGTCATGTAGTGACAATTTTGGGCGCAATTATGAATAGACTCATGCAGCGACATTAGTAGTAAAATATGAAAAAATTAAGAGCAACTAAGCTAAGGTCCATTGAGTTAGAAAATACAATAAACTAAACTAAAAATTGCTAAAATATGTGCGAAGGATGACTAAATGGGAACAACTTAAAGAATAAGTAGGGAGAAATCAATGGTTCTTTCGAGTACTCTCACCAGCCTATGAGTATTCTTTTGTTTCTTGAGCAAGATTTTTTTCTTCTTTTTGGTATTTTTATTACTTTGTAACTTTACATATTCTTTCTCACTCATGAATTTTCTCTTTTGTTTCTACTCACTTCTTTTCTTTTTGATTTTTCACTATTTTTCTCTTTCTGGCTATATTAAAGTTCATATTACATATTGATTTTCCTATTTCTCTCTTTGTTTTACAACCTTCACCATAATGTGTGTACTTACCCTCAATACATATGGTCATATGTCCATTGTCATGTAAAATACGACCAAAGAAAAGAGTACACACAAATCATCTTTTTAGGTGGTAGAGGCTTGTAATGTAGTTCCTCAAGAAAGGTCATAAGGTTCAAAGATGGACACTAATTGGAAATTCAGAATAAGGTTTAACTTTTTAGCTCTAGATGCAACCAAACAAAGCTTTAGGTCATCTTTAAACACCTCAATATGCACAATTATCAATTTAGTCACATAATCCCAAGATTACTATCTATCATATATAATAGCATGCTGATCGCGCTATGAACATCACAGTAATAATGTGCAAGCGTACACTGTCGATGCAAGTATAGTAGACATATGTAATGAATGTCTTTTGTTTATTAATGTTAATGCAATGAATAGATAAACCAAGATAAATTGTGATAATAGTTGTCGGAGCAATAATTTGAAAATAAAGATGAAATATGATAATGATAAAATAGGGTCCCCAACATGAATAGTCAGCAGAATACTAAGTGTGACTCACAAGGTTTTAAAGAATAGGTGATTGTCGCTATAATAAGGTATAATGAATGTCTTACCAAACTTGGCTTCTCTATTTGATCTAAAACTTAAACATGCACAATAACCACACCTTCCGATGATGGCAATGTAACACATTCAAGAACAAGTGGATTAAATTCCTTCAATCCCCAAGCAACTTCCGTTGTGTTGCTTGTTAGTTTAAACTGTTGCTGGACCTTCCAATGACAGTGACTGCAATAACACTTTTGTGGTCAAAACATTCAAACCCAAAAATTAAACAGTAAAAGCAAGCTTTGATAAAATATCATTTAGTCTAGAAATCAAGTGTACTTCCATACAAACATGAAATAAAATTTAATCACCAACGTTTAAGAAAAGAAATGGAAAAGAACAAATGGAGAATACTATTCCTAGGTTACTCGACTTGCTCTCTTACTTCCCTCTTGTGTCGCACTTAGGGGCTCCTCGTCAGGAGCCCCTTCATATCGATTCACTCGTGGGAAGCTTAGGTCTCAATAGCCGAAAAGCTCAAAAGCTAGGTTTTAGAAGATTATGCACAAACGAGACTTAAAAAGACCCTTTTTCTCTTTCCTTATGAGTATTTATATCCCTCTAAATTGTATAGGTGTCTCTTCTGTAGAATTGATCTGTCTATGGTCGTACCAATTGGTTATACCAGGCTAGATAGCTCATGCAATTTCTGTTCTTATCTGGACAGCTGTTAGATGCGACGATAATTTTGGGCGCAATTCTAGATATGCATATGTAGTGAGCTATCAAATGTGGTGATAATTCTGGGCGCAATTCAGGATATGCTCATGTAGCGAGCTGTCAAATGCAACAACAATTCTGGGTGTAATTCTGGATATGCTCATGTAGCGACATTAGTAGTAAAATATGGCAAAAATTAAGGGCAACTAGGCTAAAGTCCATTGAGCTAGAAAATACAATAAAATAAACTAAAAAAATGCTAAAATATGTGCTAAAGATAACTAAATGTGAACAACTTAACCAATAAGTAAGGAGAAACAATGGTTCTTTCTAGCACTATCACACCCCCAAACTTGATTTTTTACTTATCCTCAAGTAAAACAAAAACTAGCAAGGCTTCACACAAAATTCAGCAAAGCAAATGATCATTCTAGCAACTTGATTCATCTAAAATCCCAATGAATGAATTACATTTAGATGACAGAATATTGCGCCGACAACTCATAAGTATGAATAACTAAAACTGCAACTTCATCAAAGCCCGCATCATGCCTCAAATACTAAATTCCATCTACCAATACAGCATTTATTATACAATAATATATACACATATCTTTTTCTTTTCCCCTTTTTTTTATGTGACTGAGGGATGTCATTGCATTACTATACACTTTGTTCTTAAGAAGTAATGATGGAGTGCAACAAACCCCTAGAGAGTACGTAATTGAGTCGACACACACTCTTGTAGCGACAACCTTTGGCTAGATTCATTTCTCTAACACTTGCATTGGAGTGTTTCCCCTTAAATAGTTCACAATACACCCACATTAGAGTGTCTCTTATTTATAACTATATATATATAAGCAGTTGTAAAGGGCATATTCATTCAAGATTCAAGGAATGATGCTAGTCATCCATTACTAATGCAATCTAAATCATTCAACAAAGAATTGAAGATATAAAATTCAGCCAAATTTATCCAACTCATTCATTGATAGTTCGCATGATTCAAGAATTAAGCATCGAATGTAACAAAAATTTTCAAACACATTTGCATTAACCATTCATAAACCTTGCATGCTTCATTAAACTAAAAAAAATTGAAATGTGGGTGCAACTCCAAACGTGGTTTATCCGATTACAATTCTGGCTTGCACGGATCCCTCTCATGAGGCTTACATTTTGAGCATGGATCAATAACTGAGATAATGAGTCCATACAAAACAAGAAAAGATAGGGAGATATGGGGTCTCCCTGTCGAAGCCCACGCTCCGGATAAAAGGTCTCCGAGAGCCTAGAATTGCATTTCACCATATAACGCATTGATCGGACGCATTCCATGATTTTGAAGACCCACGATTTGTCAAAGCCCATGCTAAGCAAGATCTTCTCGAGGTAACTCCACTCCACGCGGTCATACGCCTTGCTCATGTCGAGCTTGGCTATGAACCCTTTGTTGGGCCCATTCTTTGCACTCTGCAAGTAATGAGTTAACTCATGAGCAATAATAAAATTGTCATGAATCATCCTACGTGGCACAAAGGCACTTTGATTAGGGAAGATGCAGCACGAGAGGAGCACTTTGAGACGGTTGGCCCACACCTTGACCACCATTTTGTAAATCACCCGACACAGGCTTATAGGCCTATACTTGGACATATCCTTGGATTTTTTGCCTTTGGGAATAAGCACCACAATTGTATCATTTATATCCTTGATGCTACGTTCATCCACCAGCAGTTGCTTACAATATTTCAAGACATCCTGGCCAACGATCTCCCAATTCTCCTTGAAAAAAGACCAAACAAACCATCACAACCAGGAGCTTTCCTAGGATCTATCTGGTTGAAAGCTTCGATAATCTCCTTGTCCTCAATAGGTCTCATAAGAGTGTCGTTCATCTCCTGGTGACACATCTAGGAATGGCCGACAAAATGTGATATTCGAGCTACCAACAATCTTAAAGAGGTCAACGAAATAATCCTTAGCCACTTTGCAAACACCTTCTTGGTCAGTGATCCACCTACCCTCCTCGTCCAATAAACCTTCAATCTTATTTTTTTTATTTCTGTGGGAAGCTCGAACGTGAAAGAAACGGGTATTTCTATCCCCCTCCTTAAGCCACCTAACACGAGAATGCTGGGCCTAATAAGTTTCCTCAGCGTTATACAAACCGACAAGCTCCTCCCTAGCAATGCGCAGCCTTTCGGTGCTACCCTCGGTTCCATTCCCTTCTATAATCTCATTAATCTCCACAAAGAGATCTTTAATGCGGCACTTATTGCCTCTGAACCTACTTCACTGCCAGCTTCCTAAGGAAGAATAAACCATATTACAACCATGCAAGACATCACCACTCCCTTTTTCCTAAGCCTCTCTAATGACATCTTTGGCCTCCCTATCTTTAACCCAGCAAGCTTCAAACCGAAAGCTTAGCCTTGGGTCCTTAAACATGTCCTTGGAATTCCTTCCAAGAGTATCCATTAATATCGCATCATGGTCTGAATGAGCCTATCAAAGCACATTCGAATAAAGGAAATGACACAGCCTGAACCACCCAGGGGAAACCACAAATATGTCCAATCTCTCTTTGCCCATCCCACCTCCTCTATGGTTGTTAGTCCAAGTAAACCAGCCATTGTCTGGTTTCACATCCGCCAATGCCATATCAACCAATGTTTTGCTAAAATCATCCATCACAGTACGCGCCTTACGTCTTCCCCCTTGTTTCTCAGAGTCGTCCAATATTTCATTGAAATCCCCCTACGACCCACTTCTCATTGACATGACTACTAATATCTTGAATCAATCTTCAGGTAAGGTGACGTTGCCCCAGCTCAGGATAGCCATATATCCTTGTGAACTGAAATTTGTCAAGGCTCCTAGCTTTGACGATCATGTCCACATGGTTAGAGGAATAGCTTTGAATGTCCATGCATGTATCATCATCCCACATGACAGCCAAACCACCTTTGCTTCTATTCGAGTCCATAACGAAACATCTTGACATATTGCACCTTCTTTGAATCTTGTCAAAATCACAGCTTCTAATTTTAGTTTCACTTAGAAAAATAATGTTGGGACGATTGGCAACAAGGAGATGCCTCAACTCACCCACTGTCGTGAGATTCCTCAACCCACGATAATTCCAGCAAAGAAGCTTCATGGCTCCTAACGAGGCTGGTCTCCAGCCTCTGCTTTCGAAAGGGCTGTACCCTCCATCAACTTTCTTCTTACGACACGTTCAGGACTCCCCTCATTTCCTTCGCCTGAACTGTGAGATTTCTTCCTCTTCCCCTTACACCTGGTATCCTTATCCTTTAAGCATAACAGAGATCTTTTAGGAACTTAAGAGGATAAGGCTGAAGCTTCCTCGGAGGACTTAACTGTATCTCTCGCGCATTCCTCGGTCCCTTTTCCTGATTCCCAGTGGGCAACACCTGCATCCCTACACCTTCTTGTTCAGATTCTTCAGTCACTAGCTTGACTCCATTTCTCATCCATCCACCACCTTGACCCACTGGAAGAAGTTGTGCCCCCAACCATCTACCATATTGGTAGGAAGCAGGGTTATCATCTTGCGAATATAACGAACATTTCTTAGTCCCATGTCCTATCAACCCTCAAATATAGCAAAATATGGGCAGTCTTTCAAATTTCAAAAAACAGGCAATCTCGTGACCCTCTTTATCTACCAGACAAGCCACCCTTCTAAGAGGTTTTATCGTATCCACAAGAACACAAACTCTAATAAAGTTAACCCATCCCCCCCTTAATTCCTCCAATCAATAGCCAGAACCTTTCCCATAACCCCCACTTCCATAACAATTTTCCTATCCATTAATTCTAACGGAATGTTGTGGATTCTCATCCGAAAGGGGACTATCGAAAATACATAGGAATCCCATGGACAGAACATGCTAATCAAAGAGCCAAGGTGCTAGGTTGAATATCCTCCCTCAATCATTCATCGAGCCAAATTTTATCAGGAAACACCCGTCACTAACCTCTACGAAGTTGACCCACTCAGAGGTATACCATAGTGAACAAATGGACCTTATACATAGCCTCTTTGTTCACCTTTTCAGAGGTCAAGAGTTTTCCAACTGCCCAAGATTCCCATCCTTTCATGTCCATGATAGGAGAACCCTAGGTCAAAATCTTTTTGGATTCCTCCTCCGAGAATTTCAATCTTGCCATCATTTCCTGAACTTCCTCGTCCATATTCCTCTCCCCACCGTCTTTTACTCGGGAAGCCACAACACTCCGTTCCAACATCCAAATAGAAAGGAGAGATCACGAGCAAAAGCAAGCGCCACGGAATCTCCGAACTTGAGAAGAACAAAAAGAAGAACACAGAACCCAAAACCTACTAAAACTAAAAAAAAAACAGAGTAAAAAGTATCAAACAATGATCTTTTCCAGAAACGTAAAAAGAAAATGAAGAAACAAAAACTATCAGATTTGAAGAAGAAAACTTCCTGGAAGAAAGACATGAAAAATCACTGTTTACATGCAAAAACATGAAAAGCCACGTAAAAAATAATAGTGGGACCCATGATCCAGACGGAAAGAAAGAGAAAATAATGAAAATAATACCGACGAATATTCTTTTGACACACTGATGCTTCTGACCCTACCAAAGCTTCTCATTCAAGAACCTTGACCAAAGCGCCCAATGCTTCCACAGTCGCATCGTACCACAACACAGTGGCATGTCTCGTCAAGATTGATAGAATCCAGAGACCTACCACGGAAAATCATAAAATATTCCTCACAACAGCAGAATATGCACAGAAACGTGGATCAAGACTATCCACACAATTTAACACCTACAATACTGGTTATAATAAGAAAAAATAATATCAAGAAATACAAAAAAAGAATGATGTCACCTGATTTAGGCCACGAAACAGAGAGCCATTTGCCCTCGGAAGTATTCAACACAAACGCACCAATATAAGATCCCCTAGTAACACCCAAGAGCAATATGAACCAACCAGAGATAAAAATTCTCTCCAAGATTAAACGATTCGACAAGGTAATCAGGGATAACAAACATGAGACAGCACCGAAAGAAGCAAAAGACCACCGCCACAAAATAAAGTGGACACCTTACACCCACCTTTCAATCTCAAGAGAGAACAGACACAAAGGCTAGAAAAGAATCGCAAGAATCTTGGAGGATTTTTTCGCTACATTGAGTTTTGAGGGATTTGGAGAAAATAAATGGGGAGTAAAATTTTGGAGGAAAAATGTTAAAGAAAAATGGGGGAAATGGGTTTGGGGTAGATGAAGGGTGAGATGGGAAGAGAGTAAAAGTTTTTGGGAAAGTAAAAAGGTTTAAAATATAGAGTAAAAATGTAAAATATTATAGTTTGATATTCGATTTATTCGAATTATTCGAATTCGAAAACTCAACTCGATTCGAACTCGAAATTCAAAAAAAAATTCAATTTTTTCGAATCGAATTGAGTTTTGCTCGCCCCTAATTTTACACATTTAAATAAACAAATACGTATATTTATTTATTTTAATAATACATATATTTATTTTTCATATTGGATTAATATAATTGTTTCTGTATGCAATATATCAAATGTAAAATGGTGTTAATTCTGTAATGTTGTTAGTGATTTGTGAAATTTTAATCAAATTAAGATTTCATGTATAAAATTGCACAAAATCAAAGTTCATGCATAACATTCCACATTGCATTAATGTTCATGTATAATTTTGATATTTATCTTTTTTTAATTTGATAAAAATAATTATATATATATATATTTATAATGGGTAATGATAAAAGTTGTGGGAATGAGAAAAAAAAGATGGATTTTTTTATAAAAGAGATAAAAAAATGTTAATTGAAGATCTAAATACAATTTTTTTATCACTTTAATTATTATTTTTCTTCAAAAGGACTTTATAATTCAATTGATAATATATATTTAATTACCCAAGCTATCGTTTAATTAGGGTGAAAGTGGTGTAAAATTCTATTATAGAGAGTTAATTAAATTAATTTCTTGATTATTAAATAAAAAAATTTTAATTATTGTACTATTGAAAAAAAATTATAAGATCATTGGAAAGAATTAACATTTTTTATTTAAAACTCGAGCAATAACCATTGATTAAAGTGAGTTCATTTATGTTTGAAATTAAAATTTGATTTACATATTAACTTATGTGGTGAAATAGTGTCTGTGTTTGTGTGAATTTGAAATTGATAAAAAGAACTAATTTGATTTGATTTTTTAGCTCTTCAACTTTACAAAAAATTATTTTAATCCTTAATTTAATTTTTCATCTTTTTAGTTTTTGAACATGCATTGTTTATTAAATTATCCAAAACATTAACTTTACTGACATATTATACATATGGATTGTCATGTAAGCAATTAATTAATTTTTAAAATTAAAAAACTTTAAAAAAATTTTATAATTTTAAATTTTTTAAAAAATATATTTTTTTAATTTTAAAATTTTAAAAAAATTAATTAATTGTTGACATGACATCCACGTGACAATCCACATAAATGCCATGTTAACAAACTTAAAAACATTAGCTTTTTCATTATTTTGGGAGGATTTAATAAATAACACAAATTAAAAAAAGAAGATAAAAAAGATTAAATATAAAACTAAAATGATTTTTTTTATAAAGTATAAAATTTTTTTTTGGTGAAATTAGTTACTCCATGTTTAGTTGGGAGGAATGGAATAACACTTTTCTTTTATTCATTGAATGATAAATCATTTTTTTATTTGGTTGAATGTAATATTCATCAAATATTTCAATGGAATAGTAAAATATTTTTTGTCCTTTGTAATAGCTATTATTTAGTATCACAAAAAATGACTATTTTGTATAACCTAGAATAATAAAACAAAATTAATTTATAGATTAGTCTTTTAAAACTTAAGTCAGAAAATATAAAAATAAAATATTTCAATATAAGTTAATATAAAATATTAAATTAAATTAATATAAAATATTTTGTTTCAAAATGTAAATTAAAATAAAAATAAAAAATGTTTTTAATATAATTTAATATAAAAATAATTAAAAATGTTATTAAATTGTATATTATTATTTTTATTAAATTATATTTAATAATAATCTTATTAAAATTTAATAACAATAACAATAATAATTTATCTAAAAAATTCAATTAAAGGTATTATGATCATTTCAATTTTTTCTTTATACTACTATAATGTCTATTCTATTCAACCAAAAACAAAAATATTATTATCGTTGTATTTTATTGACTTAAAGGTGTAAAAAATCCTCAAATTGTTTTAGAAACAACAATGAAGTCCCTACTTTTTTGTGCACTCACTTGGATACTTAAATTTTCAAAATGCATCAAAAAGATTCTCAAACTTTTTCAAAAAAAAAATAAATTAAACCTCCGATTGTTTTTGCACTCAATTGGGTATTTGAACTATCATATACATCAAAAAAGACTTTTGACCATTAACTTTAACAGTTGACTATTAAAATTAACTGTATTAATTTTTTCGGTTAAAGTCACCCCATGTCACAACCACGGCATGATATGGGACAAAAGAATTATAAAAAATATTAAAAATTAATAAAAATATAAAAATTAAAATTAGAAAAAAATTATACAATGCATCAAAAAGGTTCTTTAACCATTTTTACCACATGTCATGTTGTGGTAGTGACACGTGGTGACTTTAACTGAAAAAAAATTAGGAACAGTTTAAGTATCTAATTGAGTGAAAAAAATT
Organism: Gossypioides kirkii; assembly: GCA_005610355.1. NCBI lineage: Eukaryota > Viridiplantae > Streptophyta > Magnoliopsida > Malvales > Malvaceae > Gossypioides > Gossypioides kirkii. The sequence goes on along the minus strand of CP032247.1, from coordinate 36,421,071 downwards.
AGAAGCTTAATTGCTTTTTTTGAAAAAAATTAAAGATCTTTTTTATGCATTTTGAAAGTTTAAGTGCTCAATTGAGGATAAAATTAAAGTAGAAACTTAAATTTTTTTGAAAAATTTGAGTTTTTATTTTATGTATTTTAAAATTTTAAGTATCTAAATAAATGCAAAATAAAAATAAAAACTTAATTATTTTTTCAAAAAAAAATTTAGACCCTAAAATCTATTTTATTATGTATTCCATTATAATTTTAATCTATTACAACTCTATTCAATTTCAAATACCCAGCGGATAATGATTAGAGAGTTGCGTAAGATTAAAATTTTTTAGTTTATATTAACAAGGATTAGACTGTGAGTTAAGACTAATTTGCTGTAGTTGATGTTGTAAACAGATCCATGTATTTTACTTGAAGGAAAAACTGAAAACAGAGATCTTTCTTCTTCAGAGTCTATAACGAAAATCTTGATGTTGTGGAATTTTAATTTGATTATTTTCTGAAAAGAAATGAATTCTCTCTCTACATCTGCTTCGTCTAACTCTTCCGCATCTTCTTCCACTTCTTGGTTTTCCGGCATTGTTAGGGGCCGCCTAGACAAGTCCTCTTCCCTGAACATGTCTGGCAGCTCCTCCTCAGGTGGCGGCCTTGCCTCCAATAACGAAGGACCCATCAAGGGCAAGAACCAGTTCCGTGGTGTGCTCTTCAAGTATGGGCCTAAGTCCATCCAGGTTCGTCCAATTCAACATTTTAATTCCTTTTTTTATCTTTTAAAAAATTTGGCATGGCTTGAATTTGATTTAAAGGTCAGGCTTTCTATTGAAATTGGTGGGATCTTATTGCTGGGTAGCTTTCAATTGATCCATTCGTGTTAAATTGGGTTAGTAAGTGATTTTGGATGTTGATTTGTAGGATTATATTATTATCTTTTTATTATATGCTGATGGTCAGTCCAAAGTTTGAGCATAATTTTGTTGTTTTAAAATGATAATTTTAGCTGTAGTGATACAGCTACTTGTTTCTTAATATTGAGAAGATTCATAAATATTTAGTGGTTTGATTTCCCTGTATTCATTTTGAGAAAGCATATTCTTATCTATTCTGGTTACTAGTTGGCCGTTTATTGAAGCATACCATGTTGCCAATCTCAATGAACTACTATATTGAAGACATTGAAGATAAATCTTTTGGTCTGGCATTTTTATCCTGTGAATACAGGGACAATTTGGTTGTCCTGGACTACACTTCAGCACGTTGGTGGTACTTAAAGTGGCTGCAATATGTTCCATTCATCTTTTAATGATTAAATCGACTATTGAGCAGCCATTTTAGATTGCTGCTCATATTTGCAGTCTATAATGGGGAATTAGTTTTATGCCTTCTGAGAACAGTTGTCATTCCTTTGATAGTTTTACTTATCACTTATTGGAACTGTAAATGCAACATAATTTTTTAAGAATTAGATTTTAGTAAAATGTCAAATTGTCTAGATGATGATACTATTTAGCTGGATTTAGCAGCTGAATTGAAAGCATCTTATTTGTTTGGCTTCTTGGTAATGTGATAATGTTGGAACAGTATTGACTAGCAGGTATTTTTTGCATGTGTGGTTTGGTTTTCAGATTGTAAGATGAAATTGTAGGCTGTTGGTTAATATTGTTGTCTATGGCTCAGATGCCAAGATGATGCCCTCTTATTGGAACTGATGCTTCTGGTGGCCTAATTATATTTTGAAATTAGATATTTCTTAAATCATCTTTTACCTTTTTAGGTTGCATTCAAAACCGGTGATTATAAGCAACAAGTTATTTTCATTGGTGGACTGACTGATGGACTTCTAGCAACTGAGTATGTTTTCTGTCCCATTACCTTCATGAAAGAAATGACTATCTGTTAATAGGAATGAAATCAACCATATTGGTGGAGATCACTGCTGTGCACTTTCTTTAGTTACACAGTCCATGTTATCAAGGGTTTATATTTCTTTAAAGATGAACATTTTTAAGGTTTTGGTGCCACCGTAGACTAATCTCCATAATGTTAAAAGCCTTAAAGTTGTAACTAAATATTTTGTCTTGGCATTTTGAGAAGTGAGATATCCAAGGAGTGACTTTTTTCTTTTTGTAAAGTTCTTTTGTCCGTAATCTTTATAAATGTTAAAATCCTTAAAACAAAGTTGTAACTAAATATTGTCTTGGCAAATTGAGAAGTGAGATATCCGAAGAATGACTTTTGAGAAGGCACAAACCTTTCTTGCTTGTCTAAAGTATATAAGAGAGATTGAACATGTAAGATAAATGTTTTTCTATTGCATGGTTGAATATACATTGAGTATTTCAATCTTTTGATTCATAAATGTAACCCTTCGTTATAATTTTCAGTTACTTGGAACCTCTTGCAATTGCTTTGGATAATGAAAAATGGTCACTTGTTCAACTACTTATGTCATCTTCATACTCTGGATATGGAACCTCCAGCTTGGAGCAAGTAAGATGTATTTTCCATGTAGACATTGATGATTCTGCATGGATATAGGTTTTTTTTCTCTTTTTCATTTTTGTTGCATTCATCATAACATAAGTTGGGTAATCCCTGATCTTGCCATGTTAAATATGTATTTAGCGATGATGCCACTCTGAAAAGAGAGTGTGGGATCTAAATTCTGGTAAACTTCTAGCTTAGAATGTTCTTCCTTTCAAATCAGTGAAGTGATTAGCTTTGTTCATTCAAGCTTCCGTAGTATTTCTTAATAAATTTCACAAGGTCAGTGTGGAAAAATATCCTGTTTTGAGCAGGGGGGTGAAACTATTGGGGCAGGCACCCCCCCCCCCTAAAATGAGAAATTTTTCCTTTAGGCCCTTTAATATTTTTAAATTAGTAAAGGTAAAATTGCACTTTGGCCCCCTTAAAAATTTAAAAATTTGATTTAATCCTTTAAAAATTATAAAGCTATAGGCTATTAAAATGATGAAATTGCATTTTTACCATTGTAAAAATTAAAATTTAATTTTGCCCCCCCCCCCCCCAAAAAAAAAAAATTCTGGTTTCACCCCTGGTTTTAAGGAAATTTTAATTTTCAGATTTGAACATCATGCCTTCTTATTGAAGTTATCTAAAATATTGCTCATAGAATTTATCAAGCTATTCACCTATTTGATTGGACCATCTAAGAATTACTTTAAAAAATGTGGGAAGAGAAGTGAGCTAACTAAGTTTGCTGCTTACTCTCTTGCTTCATCCCTTCCTTTTGGTTGGTGTTGGAGATAAATATTTTTTTGTGTTTTAGAAGTTGGCTATTTGTTACCTGCCAATATTTTCAATAACTTAACCTTCTGTCCAAAATTTTATGGTTTTTAAGCTATTAATATTTTCTTGATTTTACATATTTTTAGCCGTTGAACTTGAAACAAGTGTATGGCGTCCTTCTATGTTTCTCAAACTTCATGTTATTCTACTCCTTTTTTTAACATGTTCTTTCACCATTTTTCTTGAAGGATGCCATGGAGATCGATCAGCTTATTAGTTACTTAATCAACAAGGAAAATTCTGAGGGTGTGGTCCTTCTTGGTCATAGCACTGGCTGTCAGGTAGTCGCTGATTTTGTGTTAAATTTGTTCTGTATCCAAAGTTTGTGTGGCTGCTCATCTATGCATTTTTCTGAGGTAATAAGGGTGATTGTTTACTTGTTTGTGCATGAAACTAGGATATTGTGCATTACATGCGCACAAATGCAGCTTGTTCCCGAGCTGTCCGTGCTGCCATTTTGCAGGTAGCTTTTATTCCTTTGATCAACTTGTTTTCTTTATGTATGCTTTATCCACTGTTCATGTACTTGACTATACAGGAGTGAGAAAGGGAGTTTTGCTAGTCTTTTACCATGATCATTTTAGCATAATCCTGCTAAGATCCACTTGAAGTGGAGGAACATCTTATTACTGTTTGGATTTTTTTTTTGTTGTTGTTGTTTCATTTGCGTGTACATTGCTTCCACTTGCTGCTTTAGTCATATTGCCTAATTTGAATGTTTAGGCTCCAGTTAGTGATCGAGAATACAGGGCAACTCTTCCTGAAACAGCTGCCATGATTGACTTGGCTACAAGCATGATAAAGGAAGGTCGGGGTTCAGACTTAATGCCTAAGGAAGCAGATCCATCCCCTATAACTGCTTATAGGTAGGTACACTATCATTGTCTTTCATCTTGAAATGACCGTATGCTTTTATCATTCCTCATTTTATAAAAGCGTCCTCCTTTGTCCAATGAAGTCAATACCTGTTTAGATATGGTTTATTCTATGTATAAATATAACAGTAGTGGCATAATAATATAACCAATGAGATCAAGAAACTTTTGGATATTTTTACAGGAAACTTGAGGTCACATTAGTCTTCTTGTGATTGATGTCACTATATGATCCTCCTTTTTACTGTTCTTATGCTACTGCCTTTTCTTCTTTATTGAGAATTCCAATGTCTTGCAGATATAACTCCCTTTGTGCCTACATGGGGGATGATGACATGTTCAGTTCAGACCTTAATGAGCACCAGCTTAGAATGAGACTTGGACACATGTCTAGCACTCCTTGCCAGGTACCATACACCTTTCATATTCGCAGCCCTGGCAGCCAACAACTTTTTATGTCAGTTTGTAGTATATATCTTAGTGATTTGCTTAATGAGTATGATTCTCAGTGGTATAATTTCATAAAAATCTTGCATGTGGTTGTTTTCTTCTAGGTTATCTTTTCCATGGATGATGAATATGTGCCAGAGTATGTTGATAAGAAAGCCTTGGTTGAAAGGTGAGACCAGAAACTCTCTTCCCATTGAAGTTTTCCAGGCAACATTGTGCATTTACTTCAGCATTGTATTAGATCATCTCTTTATTGCATCCAACAGTGTGCATTACCTGATCATATGATCTAGTTGGTTTCTCTGGGAAACAAATGAACATTCAATTCAGCATATCTTGTTCGTACCCATAATGTCCTTATTGCTTGCATGTCTATGCTATGTGGTCCTAAGAGAGTACGTGTGTTTCCTTATCCCCATTGTGCTGATTCGTTAACTCCTACAGAATGTGCAGAGCTATGGGCGGTGCAGAGAAAGTTGAAATAGAGTACGGGAATCACTCCCTCTCTAACCGAGTCCAAGAAGCTGTGCAGGCCATTATTGATTTTGTTAAAAGAGAAGGACCCAAAGGCTGGGATGACCCATGGAGCTAATGCTCTGATATTCTCTGTCCGTTTTTATTTTTTCCCTCTTATTCTCTCCTTCCTGTATCATGCTCTGTGATTTTGATTATTCATAACATATTTAACAAAGGTGTTGGGTGAATTTCATATGAAAGAAGTTTTATATTTGTATGGATAACGTTGTATTATTTAGAGGCTGGCTTTTATTTAGAGTCTTCAAGTTTCTTATTCCATTCATTGTTGTAATATTTAGAGGCTGGTTAACTGAACATACCCAAGAAAAACTACAAATTTGCTGTGTGTTAGAACGGTAAGAGTGGAAAGTTGTGATTGCTATTATCTCTCTCTCTCTCTCTCTCTCTTTGTTGATAAACGGGATAGTTTAATTACAAACTAACATTATTGCCATTTGAATTGAGACAAAAAGATTGGAAGTGAAAACGAATCTGATCAGTAACTTTAATCGGAGGAATATGAAAAATTTGTAGATCACTCGGATGGTCCTTCATTGAGCTTGTTAGAAAGTGCGGGATTGCTATTCTCTTTAAGGTGGGTATTTATATGAAGTATTACATTTAGTGAGGAATGAGTACAATATGTAAACACCTATGAATTTATCAATATAGTTACAGACCGTTTACTTTTAAAGTTGGAACATAGATATTAATCATGTCAATTTATTACATAAATATTGAACTCGAGTCTAAAAAAAGCTTGGTTATTAATTTTTAGGTAACCAATAGATATTTGTTCTTGAATATTTTTCACAAACAAAAATGACAAACTTCGATGTCTTTTCTTTGTTCATGAAATACTAGATTCGAGGCAATATGAAGGGCAACTAATTTATGAGATCATGATTTATTGAAATTGAAGACTTCAAGCCTATTTCAATCATGAGATGATGTATCAACATATTTTCATAAACAGCCATAACTCTATATTCTAGTTCTACAATAGATCCGGAAGCAACATTTTGTTGGTTAATCTTCCACGACAATTAGTTTCCTCCAACAAATACACAATCTCCTGTAGTGAATCTTTTGTTAGGTTTAGACCAGTCTGCATTTTTAAAATACTCGAGATACTAGTCTGTCCATAATTACTGTTTAGTATACCTTGTCTAGGAGCTCTTTGAAGTAGTGCAAAATCTTCTCCAAAGCTACACAATGATGAATGGTTGGAGATGACATAATTTGACTACCATTATCCTTTATGAGATGCAAATTAGGAATCATAAGAGTGTTGCATGGTTTGGCTCCTATTTTACTTGTTTCTATTAACAAGTCAAGCACACATTTTTTTTCCAGATAAGAATATCCCTTTCTTACTCCTTGTTCATTGGACCGTATGAGATCGTAGAACGAGTGGGTCTTGTAGCCTATCGACACAAGTTACCCCGTGAACATGAGAGGATCCATGATGCGTTCCATGTGTCAATGTTGAGGAAGTATTGAGCTGACCCATCTCATGTTGTAGCAATAGACGACATTGAGGTGCGACCTGATTTGACTTAAGAGGAAGAACCAGTAAAGATTGTGGCTCTAGAGGTTAAGGTCTTGTGAAGCAAATAGATTCCTTTAGTTAAAGTGTTGTGGCGTAACCACAAGACCAATGAAGCTACATGGCAAACTGAAGAAGCTATGAGGCAACAATATCCTCATCTATTTGAAAATGAACATTTTAGGGACAAAATGTCCTAAGTGGGAGAGAATTGTCACATCCAGAGATCGGGGCCGGAAGTTTTGGCCGTACGAAGTAAGGTTCGTCAATGTTTTGGCGAACTGGGTCTTCGCCAAGGAAGTTTCAACAAGGGTGTTCACTAGCAGCAATGTACGCCAAATGAAGTGGTAAGGGGTTAGCCAGTTTCACTAGGAGGAGGTTTGCTACAAGTACAAGTCTGTAAAAAAAAAAGGGTGCTTAACTACCAGCCAAATCTCATATTCAAGGGTCACAAATGGGGATATTGGTAAATGGGTCTTCCATAAAAAGAAGGGCATATGCACAAGCTAAGTCATAAGAGGGAAATTTCTAGGATAATATGGTAAGTCTATATTGAGTTTGGTGTGAAATGAACGGATCAAGGTGAGAATCTGTCGTTGTGGCGAGATACCTATAAGTCTACCAATAGTAGATGTTAATCCGCATAATTGTGTATATGGTTATCTTGTGATAAGTAAAACCAAGAAGGTAAAATAGAAGTCTGAGATGAAGCTAGACAAGGTTAAGTTCCAGAAAAGGGTTCTTTGAAAGAGTACTCCTACGACTAAATTAGCTGATATGTCCACCAACGATTAGTTCAGAAGAATGCATGGACGTCGGCTATGCCAGTTAAACTATGGAATCTCCTAAGACACTTAGGAAGTTTTAATTCTATGCACTAATTCTTATTTACTCAAAAGTTTAAGAGTCTTCTATGAATGCTGCTGTACAAGATCTCACTAAGTTCTTTCAAACTTACGAGTAAATTCTACCTTGAATACAAGGTCAATGAATGACTCGAGGATTGTGTGGAGGGATCAAGCCAAACATCATCAAGCCCACGCGAATAGTGTAGTAGTTGTACCATACATATAGAGGGGCACCCTTAGAGGCTATGCCTCACGGTTCAAATAAGTGAAATTTTACTGAAGTTTTAAATTCCAAGTCGTTGTACATATATATATATGCATATGCATGCTCGCTAAGGCAAATCGATTGTAAGAACCTTAGAAATTGTAGAAAGTTTAATTGATGTTATATTTTGAAACCTGTTGTTAATTAAAGAGATTTGAGTAAGTTATGTGGTTATATGGATAAATGATTAAACTCTAGAGTCATTTAAGTTGTAAATAAGTCATATTAAAATTGTTGTTAAGTAAATCAGGTTAATTGTGACACTTGGTACTTGGGCCCGACGATCGAGTCGAGTAAAGGGTGTTACAAGTTGCATGTTGCATATGTTTATTTACTTTTTGAATCATAGATTTATCGCTGAGTTTATTACTCAATGTACGATTTTGTTTTTTGTTCGTGGGTTAGGTTTATACGAGATCACAAGCATCAATATCAACATCCATATGTATCTCGGACTTAACAAAGTTGGTGAAGTTCTTTTGTTAGTTAATTGCCATGTACTTAATAGAGTCCTTTTTGTATTTTGATATGTTTGGAATGTTTAATTTAGAAGTTGATATGTGTATATATATGTATTAAGTATTAGCAAGTTGGCATGGAAATGTGATATAAATGGATAATTACTTGTTGGTAATGGCATGTTTTGGTAATGATTGAAATGCATATATGGTATGTGAGATGGTACCCTAAAGGTTATGAATTAGTATTTGATAAGTGAATTGGTATGGAACCATTTAGTAGTTGGTGGAGTCTTAAATGTATTCTTGACAAGGAAATTGTATGATTGAATGTTAAAGTTGATAGGTAGGATGAATAAGATTAGTGATGTATGTTTTGAACATGTTTTTGGTATGTTTCATGTAGGTAAGATTAGCTTAAGTGCTAGAAAAATTGATTTTCTCGACTTTAAGTACGAATTGGTACATTTTGGCCAAAGCAGTATGTGACGTCGTGACGTTGTTCGAACATCGTTGCGACAAGGAATGACCTATAGGGTCACAGTGCAACGAGAGATTCATCATCTCAACGAGGCCATTACAGTAAGTGACGTTGCGACGTCAAGTGGCTTGACATCGTGACGTGACAAATTGTTTGTCGACGTCATGACATGGAAAGGAGAATGTCACGACGTCAATCCTGCATTTTGAATTCTTTACAATTAGGTTCTATTTCTATCTCGGGTTAGCTTTAAAGCTTACGTAAGCTTGTGTAAGACCCAAAATTAACTCTATTTCATGTTGAATGTATGTTTCAATTGAATTTTAATTATTGATTGCTATGAATTGTTTGGGTTTTAATTGTAATTACTTCGACAATAAATGTGATATCTCATAACTCGAATCGAACAATCGAATCGAGTATCGTGATGTTAAATTTAATCTTTTCAATCTCTATCTTTTTAATAGGCAAAATAAGCTCACTTCCCCTTAAGAGTTTCTACCTAAAACCTTAAGTAAATCCACACAAAAATGAGAAATAAAATTGAGAATGGTTTATCACTTCTAGAAGGTAGATATACAACAATTAAGCAACCTCAAAATACACAACAACACTTGAAAAAATGAATCACAATTAAACCCATATGTGGAAGTGAAAATAATAGTTATGAGAATTAATTAAATTTTAGCTCTAAATCTTTGTAAACTTATTTCTTGTTTTCATATGAGTGTCCTTAAATGATATTTATATCCTCTCATTGATTTATTGGTGTTTGGAGTTGTTGGAGGGAGTTTTTCGCCTTTAATAGCATTTATTTCATGCATTAAATGCAATTTTGCAAGTATATGTCTTGAGACATAGAATCCTTGTCTCAAGACAAGAAGAAGAAAATATGACCATTGGAGCATGCTATCTCAAGACACAATAGGTATGTCTCGAGACAATTACACAATTGTCTCTTGAGACAAGGCTCCCTTAAAGTAAACCTTAACTTCAATGTTTGCTTGTCTCGTGTGTTAAGATAAAACACAAATTGTGTCGAGAAAAAGCTCCCCCTAAGCAATTTTACATTCAAAGTTTGTGTCTCTCGAGACACATTGCCTTGTGGCTCGAGACACTGTTGGAGAAACTTGAAAATAAGGCTTAGAAACATTTATAAAAGGACTTGGGGGTACTCAAAAACTTTTGTACAAAGTTTAAATCATTCATAAACTGTACTTTTAAGTTTATAACACTTGAAAATATATTTGAAGTTGATCAAAATAATATTTACAAACTTGATTAAGGGAATTTAGAATTAAGTTTGTTATATCAAAACATTTGAACATCAAAGCTAACAAAAACATATCTAGAATTCAATTATTAAAGTTATTAATTTTATTTAGTCAACTTATCAAGTATATATATTTTAATTTTTAACTTATCACATATATTCAAAAAAGTATTTATCATATTCAAAAATATTTACTTTATAAATATAGATACTTTTAAGAAATTTTTAATGGTTAATCTTATCACATTTTTTTCTCTGAACTTATCACTTAAATGAAATTATTATTTTTAACAAATCACAATTTTTCTTAAAATATTAATTAACTTACAATATGAATAATCTACATGGCATAAAAAATTAGGCTATTCATGACAGCTAGGAGCTTTAGATATTGTAATATAATATATATGATTAGATTAGGTTATAATTAGAATTTTTATATGTAATTATAATCACATTCTTTTTGGTGAATTATAAGAGGGGAGTAAAGCTTTAACAATAACACGATTCAAACTCAGGCCACACTTAGAATGGTGAACACCCTAACCATCAGGTCAACACATGGATTCAACTATAATTACATTTTTAACAAATGAGGAGCCAAAGAAAAACTTGCACAATTTATTTAAATAAATTTCCATCACAACAATAACATATTGTATTAGATTTGAGTATTGAAGCATTGATATAAATGGTTACCAATTAAACCGTTTCTCCGAATTTTGATCATTATTGCTAAAATAAATCCCATATGTTTCTACTTTCCAGAAGCAGTTCCCTGTCTCTCTACATGTATGAGTTTCAACCCTGTTCACGAAAACAGTGATACCATTCAAGGACTTGGATCCCCAACTGAAGTCGCAGACGAAATGAATTTTCTTCCAAAAGTTCATGATAAACTTGAATTGAAATTCTTGGTCCTTCCAAAGAGTATGGTGTCCGAGATCGTCGTCGTTCCAATGGCAACTAAACCCTAATGGCTTAGCATTGTCTGGAAGGCCATTTATAATGTGAACCTTATATTGGAAACGAATAATTATATTATCTACTGATTTTGCATATGAAACTAGTGTTTTTTTTGGTGAATTACAATAATAGGGCAAAATCCGAACAATAAACGCGATTAACGTGATTCAAACTTAAACCACATCTGGGATGATGAATACCCTTAACCATCATGCCATCACATGGGGTTCATATGAAACTGGTGTTTGAGAAATGCAACTTGCAAGCATAAGCATGGAAAGGAAGGGAGTTAGAGTCTTGTAATTATTGTAAGGCATTCTTGCTTTGCTTTCCTTTTTGGATTTTGTGTGAGATATTTATGAGAGGATTTGTATGAATGAAAAAGGAACAAATTAAGGAAACAAATCAAGAAAAAAAGGAATACTAGTTGGCAAATTAAGAAACATGTCACTCATAACCTTATTTATGCAAGGGAATGATTTTTTTCCTTTTTGAAAGATATGCAAGAGAAATACTTAGGAAATATAATTAAGGTATACTAAAAATGAAGTGTCAATGATTATTTCTTTTCTTAAATGTGTGCATTTCATATTCACGTCTAGGGTTGTAAATGAATTCAGCTTAAATGAATAAATTTTTATTCATATTCGTTTATTTATTTTTAAGTTTATTCGTTTTCCATTTGTGTTCATTAAAAATTTCAAATTTTTTTATTCATGTTCATTTATTTAAAATTATATGTGTTCATGTTCGTTTGTTTAATGTTCACGAACATGTTCATTTAACTTAATCGAACATGTTCACGAACATTAAACGAACATGTTCATAAACATATAATTAAACATGTTCACGTACAATGTTAATGAATAATAAACAAACAAACAAACAAACAATAAATACATACACACAAATATTATTTTAATATTTTTATAAGAAAATATCATTAATAAATAAACGAGTCATAAGTGAGCTTTTAAATGAGCTTGTTCGTGAACATAAACGAACCGAACACACCTCTATTCGTGTTCGTTCGTTTACTAAACGAGCATAAAAATTTTGTTCATAGTCATTTATTTAACTTAGTACACAAATGTTATACGAACAATTCCCAAACAGTTCATCGAACGTTCTATTTATTTACACCCCTATCCACGTCGTGAAATTGTATCACACGAATTATCTATTAATAGTGTCTTTGGTAGTGATTTGCTCAAGGTATGTGAGTTCTAAAAAAAATGGTGAAGTGATGATTAAATTAATATCTATACAATGAAATATTTAATTAATAAATCATTTGTTCTTTAATTAAATAAAAGTTTCATGTTTAGGATCTTATACCTTCAATCTATAACATAATTTTCCAATAATTTTTATTTTATTCAATTTCGTCTCTAATGTTTTAAATTTATATAACTTAACTCACTTTCAACTTTAATACAACACTTTCCTACTAACATGTTCTTTACATATTTAAACTAATTCGACCAAATCACTAAACTCAACAATAGAAATTTGATATAAACTCAACAATTGTCATTAAGGTAACATATTAATAGAATTGCTAAAGATTTTCTTAAAGTAATAAAATGACTCTTATATAAAAATATTTCAACGAACAAAAATATTTATTTTTTTAATTTGAACTTCTAACATATATTAAAAAATATTTATTTATTTTGTAAATATATATATTTTTAAGGAAAACGATGAATTTTTAAATGGTTAATCTTATCAGTCCTTATCACTTATATAAATTTTTTTCTAACTAATCATAAAACTTTTAGAAATATATTAATTAACTTAAAACATGAAATCCCCACAATAGCTGGGTCTGGAACTGCAGAAAAACTTGCGCAATTTATTTAAATAAATTTCCATGACAACAATAACATAGGTTTAATAGATTCATATAAATGGTTACCAACTAAGGCTTTTTTCCCAATTTTCATAATTATTGCTAAAATAAATCCCATCCGTTTCTACTTTCCAGAAGCAGTTCCCAGTACTTCTGCATGTACGAGTTTCAACGTCGTTCACAAAAACAGTGAAATCATTCACGGCTTTGGATCCCCAACTGAAGTCGCAAACGAAATGAGTTTTCCTCCAAAAGTGTGCGCCAAACTTGAACAGAAATTCTTGGTCCTTCCAAAGAGTATGGTGTCCGAGATCGTCGTCGTTCGAATGGCAACTAAGCTCTAATGGCTTAGCATTGTCCGGAAGGCCATTGATAATGTGAACCTTAAATCGGAAACGAATAACTATTTTATCTTCTGATTCTGCATATGAAATCGGTGTTTGAGAAATGCAACATGCAAGCACAACCATGCAAAGGAAAGGAGTCTTGTGATTATTGTAAGACATTATTGCTTTGCTTTGGGTTTTGGGTTTTGTGTGAGATAAAGACTAGAGGATTTATATGGATGAAAAAGGATCAAATTAAGGAAACAAATCAAGAAAAAAGGAATACTAGTTGGCAAATTAAAAAACATGTCACTCATTACCTTATTTATGTAGGGGAATGATTTTCTTTCCTTTTTGAAAGATATGCAAGAGAAATAATTAAGACAAATGTGTGCACTCATCTAGTGTCTGTTAAAGTGAAGCTGTCCAACAATGTTTATTAAGTTATTTGATCAATAACAAATTTGGTCAATCAAGACATAAGACAGTCAGGATATATTTATATGTTGTCCTTTTTTATGTGAGTTTTATTTGATTGTTGGAAAATAATGGTTGATTAGGGAATTTTGAGGCATATTATTTATGGGTAAAATTGAAGATTTGAATAATAAATTTTATTATTTATATTCTACTCCATGATACTTTTAAAACGGTATATAATATGTTCAAAATGGTTGAGTAATGAATGAGAAATTGATACTCAAAGTAAGCTACATGAAAATGTATTGTTTTTCAGTTGTGTGAAAGATGAGTAGAGAAGCAGCTTATTTATAGTGGGAGAATAGTTGAACGTTTTAGGTAAATTAAAACAAAAATAATGACTGAAGAGTTATAAAAATTAAAGAAATGAAAGCTATAGTAATTGTCTTTAGAACAACAAGAGACAGTTCTGTTGAAGAGAAAAAAAATTTAAATGGGCTAAAAATTTGGCAAGCCCACTAAAACTCGACCAGTTCGAACATTTCGCATCGCCCACATCGTGCGGGTGCGCCCCCAAGCTATTTTGGTTTGATCCACACTCCCTGCACACGAGGGAAAGCATTGATTTAGTCATTTACTAACCAACATATTGCTTCTAGCTTATAAACCCTTCCCATATACCATACTTTTAACAATGTGGGATATGAGGTTTTAAGCACCACTTTTCCTCAACAACAATTTTCATGTAGCTTATTTTGTGTATAAATTTTTCATTCATTACTCAACAATTTTAAGCATATTATATACCGTTTTAAAGGTCTCATGGAGTAGAATATAAATAATAAAATTTATTATTCAAATCTCCAATTTTACCCATAAATAATATGCCTCAAAGTTCCCTAGTTATCCATTATTTTCCAACAATCCCTCACATGAATGAAATTGAAAGAATAACGAAATTCAATGACACAGAGTGGTGATAGAGTCTACGTTAGATATTTGCATAGGATAGGTAGGCATCAACCCTTAAACCTTCCCTTGTGAAAGTATATTTACTTTACTGGTTGACCTGAAGACACGATGTCCTTGAACTGTTCTTCATTTTGTGTAAACGATGATATACCTCACTCAAAAACCTCCCTAGAAAGGTTTTGATTCTCATCGGAATGTTCATCCAGCCGTGAACATATCCTGGTTCTGCAAGAGTTTTAGAGAACTATGCCTTAGTAGTCTCCTTGAAGCGGCCCCACTTCACTCTCACAAAGATGACTTATGTTGTTCGGCTCATCGAAACAAACAATGGTCATTAAAAGCATTTGCTTAACCTTTTCCAGATTTTTAATCACTTGTATCATCATAAGAATGGACTTAGGGTAATAACCCCTATAGTGACCTTACAAGGTCTATGCAAGCAGGTTGTCCCTTTGAACCTAGATCTTGGGATCTCTAGTCAACTAGGTTGGATTTTCCTTCACATGGCACCTTTAAATATTCATGGGCTTCAATCCCATTCCTTTCGATGTTTTATCAACTTGATCTCGATTTAACCCTTTGGTTAGCGGATCCACAATGTTATATTTTGATTTTATAAAATCAATACAGATAACCCCAGTTGAGATCAGTTGTCTAACGATATTATTTCGATGACATGTGTCTCAACTTACCATATACATCACATTCTGTGCTCTACCAATTATAGCTTGGTTATCACAGTATATGCATATTGTGGGCACAGGCTTTGGCAATTCAGGAATATGTTCCAAGAAATTTCATAGTCATTCAACCTCTTCTCCAACATTCTCTAGAGCTAAAAACTCAGATTCCATTATGGATTTCGTTATAATTGTTTGCCTTGAGGATTTCCATGACACAGCTCCCCCTCCCAATGTGAAAACATATCCACTTGTGCTTTTAGTATCTTGAATATCAAATATCCAACTAGCATCAGAGAATCCTTCTAACACAACAGGATCTTTGGAATAATGCAGTCTACAGTCCCGAGTATATCTGAGATATCTCAGTACCCTCATAATCGCTTTCCAGTGGTTCTCCCTAGGATTACTTGTGAATCTGCTTAAATTGCTCACAGTGAAAGCAATATTCGGTCTAGTACAACTCATAAGGTAAATTAGACTGCTTATAACCCTTCTATATTCCACTTGGTCAACACTTTCACCTTTGTTTTTTTGACAAATGTTGGCTCGTATCTATAGGAGTTCTGGCTACGCTAGAATTATCCTTTCTATATTTTCCAAGAATCTTGTTCACATAATGTGATTGAGTCAATATGAGACCTTCAGGTGATCTCTTGATTTTGATTCCCAAAATCACATCAGCTAGTCCCATATCTTTCATGTCAAATCTTGAATTTAACATGTGTTTGCTACATTTTACCATGTCATCATTACTTCCAATAATGAGTATGTCATCAACATATAAGCCGAAGATTACATATCCATTGACAATGGTTTTGACATACACACATTTGTCACAGTCATTAATTTTAAATCCATTTGTCATAATGACTCTGTCAAATTTTTCATGCCACTACTTTGGGGCTTATTTAAGTCCATATAAAGACTTCACCAATTTACAAACTTTACTTTCTTGCCCTAGAGTTACATGATCCTCAGGTTGTTTCATGTAAATCTCCTCATCGAGATCTCTATTTAGAAAAGCTGTCTTAACATCCATTTGTTGTACTTCTAGATTCCGCAAAGCGACAATTGCGAGTATCATCCTTATAGATATTATTCTTGATACATAAGAGCATGTATCAAAGTAATCAAGGTCTTCCTTTTTTCTGTAACCTTTTATCACCAATCTGGCCTTGTACTTATCAATCGTTCCATCTGCTTTCATTTTCCGTTTGAAAATCCATTTAGAATTTTATGGTTAATTCCTAGAGGAAGATCCACTAATTCCCACGTATGATTTTGCATGATGGAATCAATTTCACTTTTAATAGAATCTTTCCACAAAGTGCTTTCAAAAGAGCATATAGCTTCACTATACGTTTGAGGTTCAACCTTTTTATTGAACATCTTGACTATTTTCATTAATAGTCTCTGAGGTTCGTTTCATTGAACTTGAACCAATATCTCTAGTCTTATAAGAGAATATATTTTCAAAGAATGAGGCATTCTTTGATTCCAATATCGTATTCTTGTGAATTTTAGGATTCTTTGATTCATGTATAAGAAAGCGATATGCATTGCTATGGTGTGCATGGCCAATGAAAATAAAATCCACCGTTTTAGGACTTATTTTCATTTACTTTGGTAACGGAGCCATTACTTTTGCAAGACACCCCCACACTTTCAAGTAGTTATAGGAAGGTTTTCTACCTTTCCATAACTCATATGGTGTCTTGTGCTTTTCTTGCGAGGCACTTTATTTAAAAGATAATTAGCTGACAAAGCAGCTTCCCCCTCACATGTTCTGTGATAACCCAGAGTTTACTAGCATTGCGTTCATCATTTCCTTTATGGTCCTATTTTTCCTCTCTGTTACTCCATTTGATTAAGGAGAGTATGGTGGTGTCACTTCATGAATAATACCATGTTGTGCACAATATTCACCAAATTGTTCAACATATTCACCACCACAGTCACTTCTTACCATCATAATTCTTTTATTAAGTTGGGTTTTAACTTCCTGCTTATAGAGAATGAATTTCTCTATAGCTTCATTTTTGCTTTTAAGCAAATATACATAACAATATTTTGTGCTATCATCATCAGTGAAGGTAATAAAATATTTATTCCCTCCTCTAGTTTGAACAAACTTTAAGTCACAAACTTCACTATGTATTAGATCAAGTGGTTTTGTATTTTTTTCAACGGTTTGAAATGAAAACCTTGTTAATTTTGCCTCAACACAAGTTTCACATTTATCATTATAATTAATGTGAAATGAAGGAATGTGATCTAAATTTATTAATTGATAAGTGGCAAAAATAACATGTTTTAGCCTCATTCTTAATGTGTTTTTTGATGATTAATCGATTTAAAATAATGAATTTTATGTTCATAATCCTTTAAATTCATGTTTCTATACTTAGGACAGCATTTGGGAGCGAAAGGAGTGAAAAATAAGCACTTAATAGGGAATTATTGTTTAGATTTAATTCTAATTATCTTTTTAGAATTTAATTTGGATCCAACTGGAGATTTCAATGTATTATAAATAGGGGATGGAGTGATATGAATTAGGTACTTCCAATTTTTTTTAAAAATCCTCCATTCCCCAAACCTTAGCTATCAGAGATTATTGAAAAAAACAATTGAAGAAACACCATAGAAGCAGTCTTTGAAGCAGATTTCAACAAAAATTGAAGACCTCTTTCTAAATTTTTTTGGTTTTATTATGAGTTTTCCATTTATTAGCATGAACTAAATTTCTAAATACCTAGGGAAGATGAACCCTAGGATGAATTCTGTCATTTGATTTCTGATTTTACGCAATAAATAAATAGATTTTGTTCTCAATTATGTGTGCTTAATTTTTGATTTAGTATTCTTGAGATATTAATTCTTGTTTGATGTGCTTAAATCAGAGGAGGGATAGACCCTGTTTAAGAGTAGATCTAGCATAATTGAGTGGAGTTGCATGCAATCCTAGAAATAGGGCGACATAAATCTACTGGATTAGAGTCAAATCTAATAGGGGAATCCATAGATCGAATTAATGTGACAATAGGGGTTTTAATTAGAAAGAAATTTCAATTAATCAACCTAGATTCAGTTGCTTTTATGCTTGAATAGAGGTATTAGTATAATTTAGGGATCTCTACTGATCAAAATACTAAGTGAATAAATTGCTTAATTCAGAAGGATAATGGCAGATGAAATCTAGGTGGAGTCTTTCCTAGGTATTGTTTGCTTCTTGGTATTAAATTTCTTGTTATTTCTTGTTTTATTCTTTGTCGTACTTTTAGTTTATTAATTTTGTTAAATTTAGTTTAAAACAATCACTCTATTCGACCGGTTAGATAATAGGAAGACAACTATTACTAGTACTTTTAGTCCTCGTGGGAACGATATCTGTGCTCTCCGTAACTATACTATTAATTGATAGGTGCATTTGCCTTAGTCATATTTTTAGTTAGTTTCGATTGCATCATTAATCTACATAAAGTATCATAATTAACATGTCCAAGTCATCGTGCCATAAATTAATTGACTCAAGCATATAAACAGAAGAAGAGGCATTATTCGTATTCATACTTTTTGCTTTTACAGATATAGCTTTGAGTTTCCACATACCATTCAATACATATCCCCTTCCCACAAACATTCTCCCTTTAAACAACACTATTTTCTGGGATTCAAATACCATCCTCAATCCATGCACACTTAGGAGTGTAATAGAAACAAGGTTCTTACCTATGTCAGGCATATACAACACATTTTGAAGCTTCAGTTCTTTGCTAGAAGTCATCTTCAAAATCACAGTTCTCTTCCCCTTGATCTTGGAAGTTGAATCGTTGCCCATATAGAGCTTCTACCTTTTCTCACAAGGAATCATCTCAGCAAAGGAGACCTTATCACAGTAGATATGACGTGTGACACCACTATCAAGCCACTATTCTCTTTGGTTTGAGTCAACCAAGTTGACTTCAAAAATCATAGCACGAAGGTCAATATCAGACACTTCTTTCGAAATATCATCCACAATAATGGCTTCGTTGGTTCTAACTCTCTTTGGAAGCCTACTGTCAGATGACTTGTGCCTCATCTTATTTCAATTGAAGATGTCCCTTAGAATTTGGGCTTCCTGGAAACACCTCCTTTTGGTCCCAGTTTAGACCTAGTCTGAGGTTGTTTCTTCCTTTTGAAGTCTTTCTTGACTTCTGCCACATTTGCCTTAACCATATTAAGATTAGCTGTTTTGTTGAGCTTTTTGCCTGCACTTTTATTGTCTTCTTCAATTTGTAGTCTGACAATCAAATCTTCCACTGCCATTTCCTTTCTTTTAAGCTTTAGATTGTTCTTTAAGTCATTCCAAGCAAGGGGTAGCTTCCCGATAATGACTGCCACCTGAAAGGATTCACTTAAAATCATCCCTTCAGTAAGAATGCCGTGAATGATCAGTTGAAATTCCTACACCTGATTCACAATAGCTTTAGAATCAATCATTACAAAATTTAAGAATTTGGCAACTAAAAATTTCTTAGTTCCAACATCTTCAGTTTTGTATTTATGGTCCAATGACTCCCATAGTTCTTTAGTTGTCTTCTTCACACTATACACTTCATAGAGTGCACTAGTCAAGTCGTTCAGAATGTAGTTACGACATAGAAAATCAGAGTGCTTCCAAGCTTCAGCAGCATTAAAGGTGGTAGCAAGATCTACCTCATCTTTTCTCATAGTAGGAGGATCATCCTTCAGAAATTTGGCCAGATTTAACATGGTCAAATAAAACAGTATCTTTTGTTGCCATATTTTGAAATTCTCTTTGGTGAATTTCACAAGCTTTTCATTATGGCTCATAGTCTCCGGCAACATTTGACTCTGGCTCTGAGCATGAGCAGGGACAATAGCACCACTAGACTAAGGGTGTTTATGAATTATTGGATGTTTCAGTCATTTTTTCCGTCTGGAATTCAGAAACAAAACAAATATTAGTAAATTTATGAATTTGTTAAACGTCAGGAATTTAGTCAGAAACTAAAAACCAAAAATAGAAACACAACTTTTGTTAAACGGTAGGAATTTAGTAAAACTAAAAACCCGAAACAAAAGTTCACATGGACTAATAGAAAACACAATAATGAACAGTGCACCAGGTAGGTTACTTTGAAAGAGAGATGATGCACTAGGCACGCTTAAATATCAAGTCTTTCAAAAAACCAATTCTAGACATCCACTCCTACATTATTTTTAATTACCTGTACGTAATCACCTTTGATTTATAGTATTCTTTCTTAAGATTGTTAGACAATAGAAAGTATAAAATAAATATAAATACAATTTAAATTCAATAATAAATTGTAAATTAATAAAAACAAATGAACGAAAATTCTTTACGCAGTATTTGTAGATGAATTGAAAACAAAATTCGTTGAGGCCTGTATGAACAGTCTCCTTAAGATAGATTCACCCACTTCTCGATACTAAAGAATGTTAGATGTTTATCTCCCATGATACAACAACGATCGCCCACCACAATCAGCACGACTTTCAGTGAACAAGGCGAATTCTAACTAAGTATGCCTCTATCACCAAGCTAAAAAAAGGGAATTTGAGAAAAAGCCAAGAACAGATTTGAGAGAGCAAAATGGATTGTTTTTCTTTGTTCTGTTAAAATGAGTAGAGAAGCAGCCTATTTATAGTAGGAGAATAGCTGAACGTTTTAGGTAAATTAAAATAAAAATAATGTCTGAAGAGTTTCAAAAATTAAAGAAATTAAAGATATATTAACTACCTTTAGAATACCAAGGGATAGTTCTGTTGAAGAGAAAAAAAAATTAAATGGGCTAAAAATTTGGTAGGCCCACTGATCGTGCTATGAACGTTACAACAATTGTGCAAGTGAACACTTGTTGATACAAGTATAGTTGATAGGTGTAAAGCTATCAGATATCGATCCCACAAAGATTGCTGTTTATGCTTAAATTTGTTGATGTAAAAGAGCTCAGAATAAGAAGATCTGTTAGGAATAATGTCAGCGCAATTAAACCAAAGACTGTGCAAATAAAATAATTAAAACTGTCAGAGCAAATATTGTAATACTGTGATATAATATGTCAAAGCAATTTAATAAGAAAATGTAATGATGGAGTGAAAGTATTTTGTCAATGCAAATTAAGAAAATTAAAAATGTAGAACAATGAATAAGAAATGGGGAAATTCCTGATTTGATAAGTTGGCAACCACTAAATGTGATTACAAGGTAAATGATTGATAAATTGTCGATGCAATTAAACTTAATGAGATCTCACTCCTTTCTACTTCTCTGCTTGTCGAAGACCAAAACACTCACTTTAACCACATCTTCCAGTGCTGGCAATGCTTTGCATTTGAGAGTAAGAGGCCAGAATTCCTTCGTGCCTTAAGCAACTTCCGTTGTCTTACTTGTTAATTTAACTTATCACTGGACTTTTCAGTGTCAACAACAGCAATAACACTTTCGTGATCAAGCAATTAAATCAAAAGATAAACAGATAAGAAGAATTGAGCAGAAATCAAAATATATCTAAAATTAACAGGTATTTCCATACACAATTAAGTTCATCAAAATTTATCAGTGTTTAAGAGGAATTAAAAAACAAGTTGAAGCATTCTATTCCTAACCTACTAGAACTCTTCCGTAAATGCTCCTCTTGTGTCGCACTCAGAACACTCCTCATCAGGAGTAGACGCTGCCTTCTCGTCGCATTAGTTCACCCTCCAAGAATTTTAAGCTGTCATGGAAGCAAGCTTAAGAAAATCAGAATGGAATTAATTTTTTTTACGAACTTGAAGATCCTTTTCTTCTTCTCTCTCCTCAATATTTATCTTTGCTACCAAGTACAGGTGTCCTTTTGCTCTCAGATCTAACTTCCTTGCAGCTGTACAAGTTAGTTAATCCAGCTGTACACTCATGCAGATCTGGTGTATGCAGTAAGCAATTGCAGGTTGTTGCGACATTTTTGGACGCAAATTTATACTTTAATTTGCTGCGACAACTTTGACATCCTCATGCACTGGTACTTCTGAATATGTTCACAAAAAAAAATCCCTGATGTAATCTGGAAGTACTTATGCGGTGACATGTTTGGGCGCAATTCTGGATCAAACTTGTAGCGATAGCTTTGAATACTTCTCTGCTTTGATCTTCCAAGATAGATCCCTGCACTGACATATTAAGATGCAAAACTGACACTAAATGTAGCGACATTAGTAAGATAAGTGAGATAAAATAGAAAAAAATTAAAAGCATTTGCTTAACGTTTTGCACAATTTTAATAAGTTTTATCATCATAGGAATGAACTTACAGTAATAACCCCCATAGTGACCTTACAAGGTCTATGCAAGTAGGTTGTCCCTTTGAACCTAGTTCTTGGGATCTCCAGTCAACTAGGTTGGGTTTTCCTTCAAATTGTGCCTTTAAATATTCATGGGCTTCAATCCCATTCCTTTCTATGTTTTATCAACCTGATCTCAGTTTAACCCTTTGGTTAGCGGATCTGTAATGTTATCTTTTATTTTTATAAAATCAATAGAGATAACCTCAGTTGAGATCAGTTGTCTAACGGTATTATGTCGACGACGCATGTGTCTCGACTTACCATTATACATCATATTTTGTGCTCTACCAATTGTATATTGGTTATTACAATATATGCATACTGTAAGCATAAGCTTTGGCCATTTAGGAATATTTTCCAAGAAATTTCATAGCCATTTAGCCTCTTTTTTAGATTTGTCTAGAGCTACAAACTCAGATTCCATTATGGATCTCGTTATAATCATTTTCCTTGAGGATTTTCATGACACAGCTCCTCCCCAATGTGAAAACATGTCAACTTGTGCCTTTAGTATCTTGAATAGCAGATATTCAACTGACATTGAAGAATCCTTCTAACATAGCAGGATCTTTGGAATAATGCAATCCGTAGTCTTGAGTATATCTGAGATATCTCAATACCCTCACAATCGCTTTCTAGTGGTTCTCCTCTGGATTGCTTGTGAATTTGCTTAAACTGCTCACAGTGAAAGTAATATTCGGTCTAATACAACTCATAAGGTACTTTAGACTGCCCATGACCCTTGCATATTTCACTTGGTCAACACTTTTAACAATGTGGGATATGAGGTTTTAAACACCATTTTTTCTCAACAACCATTTTCATGTAGCTTACTTTGAGTATCAATTTCTCATTCATTACTCAACCATTTTGAGCATATTATATACCATTTTAACGGTCTCATGGAGTAGAATAAGAATAATAAAATTTATTATTCAAATATCCAATTTTACCCATAAATAATATGCCTCAAAGTTCCCTAATTAACCATTATTTTCCAGACAATAGGCAGTATAAAATAAATATAAATACAATTTAAATTTAATAATAAATTGTAAATTAATAAAAACAAGTGAACAAGAATTCTTTACGCAATATTTGTAGATGACTTAAAAACAAAATTCATTAAGGTCTGTATGAATAGTTGTTTAAGACAGATTCGCCCTCTCCATGGTACTAGAGAACGTTGGATGTCTATCTCCTAGAATACAACAACAATTGCCCACCACAAGCAGCACGACTTTCAGTGAACAAGGCGAATTCTAACCAAGTCTACCTCTATCACCAAGCTAAAAAAAAGGAATTTGAGAAAAACCAAGAATAGATTTGAGAGAGCAAAATGAATTGTTTTTCAGTTGTGTGAACGATGAGTAGAGAAGCAACCTATTATAGTGGGAGAATAGCTAAACGTCGTGTGCGGCTCCAACCCATTTTGGTTTGATCCGCAGCCCCCTTGCGCGCAAGGGAGAGCATTGATTTAGTCATTTACTAACCAACATGTTGCTTCTAGCTTATAAACCCTTCCCATATACCGCACTTTTAACAATGTGAGATATGAGGCTTTAAGCACCATTTTCCTCAACAACCATTTTCATGTAGGTTAAATTTAAGCATCAATTTCTCATTCATTACTCAACCATTTTGAGTATATTATATGTCGTTTTAAAAGTCTCATGGAGTAGAATATAAATAATAAAATTTATTATTCAAATCTCCAATTTTACCCATAAATAATATGCCTCAAAGTTCTTTAGTTAACTATTATTTTCCAGCACAATATTCAAAGCTGAAATGAAAGTATTTGTATTTAGGAAGAGTTTGAATATGTAGAAGAGATTGAGTTCAACTTGCATTTATGGTGAGAATTTTTCTCAATCTCAAAAACATGTTTTTTTTTTTGCTATTTTCAAGGAGGTTTCTTCTATTTAACTTGGGACTTTATTAATAAATATTTTCAGTATATGTTACCTATGAGAAGTCAATTTAATCTCGATTTATTTGAGCTTTTGCTTGCTACCTGTGAAACCTATAAATAGATTATTATGCATAATATAAAAAAAAACATGTATAATGTGTATGCTTTTATAAAGCAATTAAAACAATAAAATTATTATTTAAAAATTATAACTACTTTAAAGAAATTTTTTGAATAAGTATTTAAATACAATTAAAAGTTAAAAAATTATTTTTAAATTAAATACAGTTTTAAAAAAGTATTTGTATATACTTAAAATACTATTTTTAGAATAGTTAAAACAATATTAAAATAGTATTTACAAAAGCACCTAGAAATAATAGTATTGAAAATAGTATTTTTAAAGATTATTTTACTAATCATATACATTATTACAAGATATTAGGCTAACAGCTGATATGATAGTTTAATATTTTGACACATGGCATATTCATTTGTTGACATGTGGCAATTTTTTATACAATCAATTTTTAATTTCATATCGACTAAAAAACACTATAAAATTACCCTATAAATAAGTGTAATCTTTTCACTATTTTCTTAAACTTTTTAAAGTTTTTATGAGAAAGAGCTTTTGATTTAAAATTATTTATTATGTACATATAATAATATATTATACGAAATAGAGAAATTATTTCTATTGGTTTAGAAATATATCATTTATTTTTTATTTTATTTTTTGAGTTTAAAAAGTTGTAATAAACATCCTAAACAGATTTTTTTTTTAACTTACACATAAATTAATAAAATAAAAAGATACATATTTTTATATATAATTTAAGAAACTAAAAAGCTCATTTTTAATCTCATATTTGCTAAAGAACACTCTCGTGCTGATATTTACCTTATAAATAAGTGTTAATTCCTTCACTATTTTTATTAAAAAGTTAACTTTAATCTTATGTTGATTAGAGAACATTCTTATAGCTTACTTTTGTACTACTTTCATCACAAATTAATTTTAATCCCTTAAAAGGTTAATAAATTAATTTTAATCCTACATTAGCTAGAGAACACTCTCATACTCACACTTACCTATAAATAAGTATAAATTTCTTCACTATTTTCATTAAAAAATTAACTTTAATCTCACATTGACTAGATAACACTCCCATAGCTTACATTTACCTTATAAACAAGTAACAATTTCTTTATTATTTTTATTAAAAAGTTAATTTTAATCCTATGTTGACTAAGGAATACTCTCATAGCTACTTCTTCACTATTTCATTAAAAAGTTAATTTTATCACACATTGACTACTGAATACTCTCATAATTCACTTCTTCAGTATTCTCTTTAAAAAACAATTTTAATATCTCAAAAAATTAATTTTAATCCCACATTGACTAAAGAACACTCTAATGCTCACATTTTCCCTAAGTGTCAATTTCTTCACTATTTTCATTATAAAGTTAAGTTTAATCTCATATTGACTAGAGAACACTATCATATCTCACATTTACATTAAAAATAAGTGACATGTTACATCTCGAAAACCCGGTTGGTAGAATTGGGTATTAGGTTGTGGGCTCGAGAGAAAAATCGAGTTAATATCATAAAATTAAAATAGGATAAAATAATTAATTAAATAATAATGGTAATAATAAAATATTAAAATAATTATTGGGTCTAAAATTAGGTGGTCAGTTATTAAATAACCTAAAACGAATTTTAGAAATAAAATCGAGTTTGAAAATAATTGAGGAAAAATGTGTATTAATTAAAGGCATAATGAGAAAAATAGACACTAACGTTTGGGTGTTGAGTCACTTTGGTCCTTAATGTTTTTTTGGAGCACTTTCATATTTAAGCTTTGTTTTTTTGGTCAAATTGATCAGTTTTTAACAATGATACTGACGTGGTCGTTAGTTGACTAACGACCAACATAAATCGCTGACGTGGAAGTCCAAATGTATTTAAATGTTGACGTGATACTATTTTATCTTATATGCCATGTCAAAAAATGATATAAAATTATTAAAATTATTTTTTAAAATAATAAAATTATTAAATAATTTTAATTTCCAATTTCATCTTTTTCCTCATTGTTTCTTCCCTAAACCCAAATTTGTTCAAGATTTTAATTCCCAAATTTTCCAAAAATACCTATAAGCCCCATATAATTCTCAACCCTTCATCTGCTCAAACAACTGCAACCCATCATCTCCCAAGCCATTGTCTGCATACCCATTTATCATCAAATGCCAAGAACCCTTCATCTGCTCAAAAAAATCTTTTTTTTTTCAAACTCAAAAGGGAATTAATGTTTTGGCACCTAAAACTTTTGTCTTTTTTGTGCGAATCAGATTCTTGGAGCGTGCTCAAGGTTAGTTGAGATTTTTTATAAAAAAAAGTTGGAAGTTTTGAGAGTTTTTGGTGATTTTGAAGATGAAAGTTGGGGATATAACACCAAATAAAGAGAAGGGTTCAGGGAGGAGCAAACATGTTGCTGATGAGAAAGCTCCCTTGCTACCTAAACAACATGATGAAGATGTTGTCAATGATGAATTTAATGGAGCCTCTTTTACTGAGGTAGTGTTTATTGGAGCCTCCTTCAACTAAATGATGGTTGTGAAGATACAAAAACCCAGATTTGAAATGTTTAAGTTACTTGGATGATGGTTTCTTTACAAAAACAGTAGTTGGAATCTTTAAGTTTATTTTTTTAAAAATTTCCAGATTTCAAAATTCTCCAAATTCCAGTTCTATGGACCTATTATTGCTTATTTAACTGGGATTGAATTTGTCATAGCTGTTGATAAAAACGCCATGGGAAGACTTTGCTTTGAGCTTGAAGAGACTGCGATTTGTGAAAGGGAACTGTTTTGCATGTTGTCTCCTGTTAATATCCCTTCATAGCAATTCTCTTCATGTTCTAGCAATGAAATTAAAGAATACCTTCATACCATTTGGTGGATTAAGGGATTTTAGGGAAGACACAATGCGGAAGAAGATGAAATTGAAAATTAAAATAATTTTAAAATAATTTGTTGACGTGGCATATAAGACAAAATAGTGTCATGTCAGCATTTAAACATTTGGACTTCCATGTCAGCAATTTATGTTGACCGTTAGTCAACTAACGGTCACATCAGCATCACCGTTAAAAACTTATCAATTTGACCAAAAAAACAAAGGTTAAGTGTGAAAGTGCTCCAAAAAAACATTAAGGGCCAAAGTGACCCAACACTCAAACGTTAGGGGCTATTTTTGTCATTATGCCTTAATTAAACTAAGGATTGATTTGAAAAACAATGGAAAATTGAATGTCTTTAAAAGACAATTTGAAAATAATAATATTTTTATTTTCAACATAAATTAAACTTAATTCAAAATTAAATAAATTAAATAAGTTAGATAGTAGAAATAGACAATTATATAAATCATAAAATAAAATAAAGATAAGAAAATATATTTGAATTTTGTAAACAAAACTATAAAGTCTTAGCCTCAAACTCGATGAGTTTCGGTTTTCAAATCGATTCTTGAAAATGAGTTTGTGGGACACATGCCAATGGTTTCATAATGGCTAGACAAATTATGAGATTTAGATACTATTGGTCCACCATGGAAGGTGACTGCATCAACTATGCCAAGAGGTGTCACAAATGCCAGATCTATGGAGATAAGATTCATGTACCTCCTCCACCTCTTGATGCCATGACTTCTTTATGGCCTTTTTCTATGTGGGGCATGGACGTCATTGGGCCAATTTCGCCAAAGGCTTCTAACGGACATCGATTCATCTTCATAGTCTTCGATTACTTCACCAAATGGGTAGAAGCTACTTCCTATGCCAACGTTACAAAAACTGCAGTTAAGAAATTCCTGAAAAAAGAGATCATATGTCGATATGGGATGCCAAAGAGGATCATATCTGACAATGCTTTAAATTTGAATAACAATACGATAGCGGAGGTCTGTAATCAATTCAAAATCAGACATCATAATTCATCTCCCTATTACCCAAAAATGAATGGGGCAATGGAGGCAGCCAATAAGAACATCAAGAAGATCGTTGTGAAAATGAAAAAACCTATAAGGATTGGCACGAGAAGTTACCACTCGCCCTTTATGCTTATAGAACTTCTGTCAGAACCTCTATTGGGGCTACACCGTTCTCACTAATTTATGGAATGGAGATAGTTTTACCGATTAAAGTTGAGATTCCTTCTCTCCTAGTCTTGTCAGAACTAAAATTAGATGAGGCAGAATGGATCCAATCTAGATACAATTAGTTAAACTTGATTGAAGAGAAGAGATTGAGAGCTATCCATCATGGTCAGATGTACCAAAAATGGATGATGCGAGCTTACGACAAGAAGGTTTGCCCCAAAGAATTCCATGAAGGAGATCTGGTTTTGAAGAAGATACTTCCCATACAAAACGACTTCCGAGGAAAATAGATGCCCAATTGGGAAGGGCCTTATGTAGTAAAGAAATCCTTTTCTGGAGGAGTTCTCATTCTAACTGAGATGGATGACAAAGAGCTGCACAATCCCGTAAATTCAGATTCGATGAAGAAATATTTCACCTAAAAAATAAGAGAGAGGTCGGGATGAAAACTCCCAAAGGGCATCTTGAAACCTAATGAGTCTTGAGTTGAAAACCAAAAAAGAACAAAAACAGGTATTTAACGGTCGCAGAAGAATTTCACATCTCAGGGCATCGACAAAGCACTCCAGGTTCCTTAAACACATATCTGACTCAGAATAGTCATCATCAAGTTCGCTCGGAGAAGCTTATACTTTGATATCTAGGGGCATCTGCTTCCATTTTTGCTTACTTGGTGTTTGACAATTTTTATCAATGTTTGCTATTCTCAATGTTTTGTTCACTTCTTTCTTTTGAGCTTTGTCTCCAATAAAATTCAACTTTATCTATCTTATGACTTTGTTCAAGCATTTTTGCATTAAAATAACATATAATGGATTAATGTTATAAAGTATAAAAGGATTTCTGTGTATTACTCTGGGAGATTCCTAAATGGTACGAGGACCTGAAACAAGACCATTAGTTGGAAAGACCTAAGCTTGAAGCGAATAGTTAATATTGAGACTACTACTTCGAGTTTCATATTAAGCCTGAAAAGAAGGTAGAATTTAGATGAATGACGAATAATGTCGACTTAAGGATTTAAAAATGAAAATCATTCTAAAAAACGACATTTTGCGTTCATGCTAATGTCATTCATACCCATTAGGAGCATTTGATTCATTCCAAGTGCATGGCCAAAATGCCAAAGAAACATATTCTACAGGTCTCATTCTCCAGAGAATGATAAGACGGACCAGTGAACTAACAAATCTTATACCCCTAAAGTTGTAGAGGGGCAGATTGAAGATGCAAAGTAAAATCTTATACCCTTAGAGTTGTAGAGGGGCAGATTAAAGCTGCAAATCAAATCTTATATCCCTAAAGCTATAAAGTGGCAGATTGAAGCTGTAGAGGCAAATCTTATATCTCTAAAGCTATAGAGGGGTAGATTGTAGTTACAGAAGCAAATCTTATACCCTTAAAGCTGTGGAGGGTCAAATTAAAGCTGCAGAAGCAAATCTTATACCCCTAAAGCTATAGAGGGGTAGATTGAAGCTATAGAGGCAAATCTTATACTTCTAAAGTTGTAGAGGGGCAAATTGAAGCTGCAGAAACAAATCTTATACCCCTAAAGCTATAGAGGGGCAGATTGAAGTTGTAAAAGCAAATCTTATACCCCTAAAGCTATAAAGGGGCTTAAAGCTGTAGAGGCAAATCTTATACCCCTAAAGCTGTAGAGGGACAAATTGAAGTTGCGAAATCAAATCTTACACCTCTAAAGCTATAGAGGGGTAGGGAAAAAAGCTACAGGTGCATGAAATAAAAGGAAATAAAATGGAATAATTGCATTCAATTCCAATAAATTTAAGTGTGTTCTCAAGACTACCACACATACCCTATTTATATACAAACTCTATACTAAATTTGGACTAACTCCTTAACAACCCACTACATAAAATTAGAATAATATAAGTCTTTTTCTCTAATTTTGGCTTTTACAAGGTCAAAATAAATTTGATAAGTCCTTGAACATTTCCAAGTTTTTGATTCGACCTCCTTTTTATTGCTTACACTACAAATTAGTCTTTTTTTTGCTTATGTTTTACTTATAGCATCCCAATTGCTTTCCTGACAAGATTAAAATATAAAATTGCTAATTTAGCAAGGATCAATTCAAGAATGAACTGATTTAAACACAAAAATCATGAAAAATTAACATGCTATCAACTATCAACCCCCTTTTTATCCAAAACCCTAACTACATAAATATCTTCCAAGCTTCTTTGGGTGCAAGCAGAGGCGTATTTAGGGGGCTAATAGGGGCCCCGATCCACCTAAAATGATTATTTTACCATTTTGGCGCTTTAAATTTATAAATTTTAAATTAGTAAAGGGAAAATTGCATTTCCCACCTAAAAATGATACAAATTTGATTTAATCCTTTAAAAATTATAAAGATATAGATAATTTAATTTTGCCCTCCCTAAATTTTTTTCCTAGCTTCGCGCTTGGGTGCAGGAATTGTCGAACGCTTGGAGAACAACATCAAGAGTTTGAAAAAGTTAAGGTTAAGTGTAATTTGCCATTTTTTAATGTTACATTAAGATTATTGCTTGATTTCTCATTAGTTCATAGCATAAGAATAGTGGTGGCTATGCCTCTTAGAAAGGTTTGAAGAACTAATGATTGCTATGAATTTTAATTGAATGTATGTTTTAATTTAATTTTAATTATTGATTGTTATGAATTGTTTGTGTCTTAGTCATAGTTGCTTCGGAAATGAATGTGACATATCGTAACTCGGATCCGACGATTAGATCGGGTATTGTGGTGTTACATTTAATTTTTACAATCTTTATCTTTTTAATAGGCAAGATAAGGTCACTTCCCCTTAAGGTTTTCTACCCAAAACTTTAGGTAAATCCTCACAAAAATGAGAAATAAAATTAAGAATGGTTGATCACTTCTAGAAGGTAGATATACAATAATAAATCCTCAAAATACACAACAACACTTGAAAGAATGAAACACAACTAAACCCACAATTACGTGCAAGTGAAAAAATTAGTTAAGAGAATTAATTAAATTTTAGCTCTAAATCTTTGTAAACTTGTTTCTTATCTTCATATGAGTATCCTTGAATGATATTTATATCTTCTCATTGATTTATAGGTGTTTTGGAGTCATTGGAGGGAATTCTTGTCTTTAATAGCATTTATTTCACACATTAAATGCAACTTTGCAAGTATATGTCTTGAGACATAGAATGTCTCAAGACATAATAGGTATGTCTCGAGACAATTACACAATTGTCTCGAGACAGGGCTCCCTTAAAGTAAATCTTAGCTTCGATATTTGCTTGTCTCATGTCTTAAGACAAAACACAAATTGTGCCGAGAAAAAGCTCCCCCTAAGCAATTTTACACTCAAGGTTTGTGTCTCTTGAGACACATAGCCTTGTGCCTCGAGACACTGTTGGGAAACGTAAAAATAAGGCTTAGAAACATTTTTAAAGGACTTCAGAGTACTTAAAAACTTTTGTAGAAACTTTAAGTCATTTATATATTTTACTTTTGAGTTTGTAACACTTGAAAATATATTTGAAATTTATCAAAATAATATTTACAAATTTGATTAAGGAATGTAGAATTAAATTTATTATATCAAAACATTTGAAAATTAAAGCTAATAAAACATATCAAAAATTCGACTATTAAAGTTATTATTTTAATTTAGTGAACTTATCAAGTATAGATATTTTATTTTTGAACTCATCTCATATATTCAAAAAAGTATTTATCATATTAAAATATATTTATTTTGTAAATATAGATACTTCTAATAAATTTTGAATGGTTAATCTTGTAGAGGCCCATTTTCATCTGGCCCAAACAAAACAAAATTAAATAAATAAAATAAAACACAAAACTATTAAAAAACCCATAAAAGGTCCAAGTCCATTTTACATACCCAAATCCAATCCAAATTAACCCACAACCCAAATACAAACCAACCCAAACCCTAGTGATCCAAGTCCAATTACCCGAAAGCCCCATAAGCCCAAACCCTAAAAGACTACCAAAACCCTAATTTTTCCCCTTAGCCTCCAATAGCCATGTCAGTAGGCACACCGACCAAGAATTTGACACCTCTTCTACCATCCCTTGCACCGAAATGGCAAGGCTCACGAACATAAACGAACATAAACGAACTTTATACGAGCATAAACAAACGTTATACGAACGGTTCACGAACAGTTCATTTAACGTTTTATTCATTTACACTCCTATCCAAGTCGTGGAATCGAATCACCCGAATTATCTATTAATAGTGTTTTTGGTAGTAATTTGCTCAAGGTATGCGAGTTCTAAAAAAATTGGTGAAGTGATAATGAAGTTAATATCTCTACAATGAAATATTTAATTAATAATTTTTTTTTAATTAAATAGAAGTTTAATATTCAGGACCTTATACTTTCAATCTATAACATAATTTTTCAATCACTTGCATTCTATTCAATTTGATCCTTAATTTCATAAATTTAACTATATAACTTAACTCACTTTCAACTTTAATACAACACTTTCCACTATGCTACTAACATGTTCTTTACATATTTAAACTAATTCAACCAAATATTTCATACTTCTAAGCTCCAAAATCAATAAACTCAACAATAGAAATTTGATATAAACTCAACATTGAAAAATCTAATACTTGGGTTGGCTTAATCTAGTTTAAAAGCTTGCGAATCTAAAAGAATTACAAAGAAAAGTCCCCCTTACCTTGGTTAATTTGAACCGAAAATGGCTAAGGGTTTACTAAATTGTTATTATTTAATTAATATTTAATAGTCACAATCATAAAAATATTACTTTAAATTTGTATAATTTACTTCCATAGTCACAACATATAAAGGAAATAAATGAGACTACAAAAAATATTAAAGAAAATTAAAAAGTTACAATTGTCATTAAAGTAACATAATAATAGAATTGCTAAACATTTTCTTAAAGTAATAAAACGACTCTTATGTAAAAATATCTGAACGAGCACAATTATTTTTGTAAAAAAATTGGGCATGTAACATATATTTTATAAGAAAAAAAATTAAATTACAATAAAGTTATATACAATTAATATAAAACACGATAAAAAAAACCAATGAATGATTGGATACAATAGTAAGGCAAATTGCATTCTCAAGAGAAAGATTTATGTTCGAACTTTGAAGATGACATTGTTGAAAGGGACAACCATGCATCTCGAACATGAACTGTAAAATAATGAATTTTTGAATGGTTAATCTTATCACATTTTATTTTATGTTCTTATCACTTATATGATTTTTTTTTTCTAACTAATCGTAAAACTTTTAAAAATATATTAATTAACTTAAAACATGAATAATCCAGGTGGAAAAAAAGTTCCCCACAATAGCTGGGTCTGGAACTGCAGAAAAACTTGCGCAATTTATTTAAATAAATTTCCATGACAACAATATCATAGCTTTAATAGATTGGTCTAAATAGTTACCAACTAAGGCTTTTTTCCCAATTTTCATAATTATTGCTAAAATAAATCCCATCCGTTGCTACTTTCCAGAAGCAGTTCCCAGTACTTCTGCATGTACGAGTTTCAACGTCGTTCACCAAAACAGTGAAATCATTCACGGCTTTGGATCCCCAACTGAAGTCGCAAACGAAATGAGTTTTCCTCCAAAAGTGTGTGCCAAACTTGAACAGAAATTCTTGGTCCTTCCAAAGAGTATGGTGTCCGAGATCGTCGTCGTTCGAATGGCAACTAAGCTCTAATGGCTTAGCATTGTCCGGAAGGCCATTGATAATGTGAACCTTAAATCGGAAACGAATAACTATTTTATCTACTGATTCTGCATATGAAATCGGTGTTTGAGAAATGCAACATGCAAGCACAAGCATGCAAAGGAAAGGAGTCTTGTGATTATTGTAAGACATTATTGCTTTGCTTTGGGTTTTGGGTTTTGTGTGAGATAAAGACTAGAGGATTTATATGGATGAAAAAGGAACAAATTAAGGAAAGAAATCAAGAAAAAAAGGAATACTAGTTGGCAAATTAAAAAACATGTCACTCATTACCTTATTTATGTAGGGGAATGATTTTCTTTCCTTTTTGAAAGATATGGAAGAGAAATAATTAAGACAAATATGTGCACTCATCTAGTGTCTGTTAAAGTGAAGCTGTCCAACAATGTTTATTAAGTTATTTGATCAATAAAAAATTTGGTCAATCAAGACATAGGACAGTTAGGATATATTTATATGTTGGCTTTTTTATGTGAGTTTTATTTGATTGTTGGAAAATAATGGTTGATTAGGGAATTTTGAGGCATATTATTTATGGGTAAAATTGGAGATTTGAATAATAAATTTTATTATTTATATTCTACTCCATAATACTTTTAAAACGGTATATAATATGTTCAAAATAGTTGAGTAATGAATGAGAAATTAATACTCAAATTAAGCTAAATGAAAATGTATTGTTTTTCAGTTGTGTGAAAAATGAGTAGAGAAGCAGCTTATTTATAGTGGGAGAATCGTTGAACGTTTTAGGTAAATTAAAACAAAAATAATGGCTGAAGAGTTAAAAAAAATTAAAGAAATGAAAGCTATAGTAACTGTCTTTAGAACACCAAGGGACAATTCTGTTGAAGAGAAAAAAAAAATTTTAAATGGGCTAAAAATTTGGCAAGCCCACTAAAGCTCAACCAGTTCAAACATTTCGCGTCACCTACATCATGCGAGTGCACCCCCAACCTATTTTGGTTTGATCCACACTCCCTGCACACGAGAGAGAGCATTAATTTAGTCATTTACTAACCAACATATTGCTTCTAGCTTATAAACCCTTCCCATATACCACACTTTTAACAATGTGGGATATGAGGTTTTAACACCACTTTTCCTCAACAACAATTTTCATGTAGCTTACTTTGTGTATAAATTTTTCATTCATTACTCAACAATTTTAAGCATATCACACTTTTCCTAAACGTTATACGAACAATTCACAAACAATTTTTATTTATTTACATCCCTATCCACGTTGTGAAATTGAATCACACGAATTATCTATTAATAATGTCTTTTGTCGAAAGCACCTCGAGAACGGGGCTTCGAAAAATCATTTTAAAGTTTGGAAAAATGGGAGTAAAAAGGGAGTCGCCACCAATCCTTATTTTGGGTGTGATTGGATCACCACAAAATGTTTACGGCATTTTAAAAAGTCGGTCTTTGAAATCTAGAGTAAGAGGCTCGGGAGTCGGTTACGCATGAGGAAGGATTAGCACCCTCATACGCCCAGAATTGGTACCACATGATTATTTTCGGGTCTTATTTTATGAAAACAATGAAAACTCAAGTCAAGTTTAAAATGCGATGTTTATTTTAAAAGGCTTTGTGTAATTTTAAAGGAAATCTTTAAAAAAAAATTTCATCCCCGTATTTCGATCCTCTATGAGAACTAGAAGATGTGTCCATCACATTAGGGCACTATATTCTCAGAGTTTCAAAATTGAAGGATGTTTCGGGAGATTTTAAAGAGAGTATTCTATCGCGTGAATTATACGAAATTCACACCCAACACGTTAGGGCATGGCGTTTCGAGGTTTTCACACGAAAGAACGTCATTTCTTTCTTGGTCTTAAAATCCTTTGTAAACATATAAGATTGAAGAATATTTTGGAAAACTTTCGAAAAGGATATCCGATTTGCATGAATTACGAAAATCACACTTAACACGTTAAAGCACGATTCTTCAAAGTTTTCATACAAAGGACATTGCCTCGTTTTAAATTTATTTGCGACATATGCATATAGATATACTTTGAGAATCTAAAAAATTCGTATTAAATTTAAAGTGCAATCCTCGAACATATGATTTGAAGGATTAAAAGGATTACTCGTTTACTTCGATTTTCACGAAGAATTAAAGTCGTGACCAACACGTTAGGACACGACATTCTTGGAGCCTCGAAGTGAACGGGGGTAAAAACTTAAAAAGGATATCCGGTTCGCGTGAGTTATACGAAGAAATCACACCTGACACGTTAGGGCATGATTTTTCGAAGTTTACGCTCGACCGAATATTACCTCGATTTTTAAAATAACTTGTAAATGGATGCATAAATTTAAAACATGAATAGCGATTAATAAGAGAAGTTAAATACGAAGCAATATAATAAGCAGATAAATAATATGCAAAAACACAAAATGCAGGTGCAAATAAATGCAAACATTGGTAAGGAAGAAGAAACGACGAAATCGGGGTTGAAAACAAGACTTTTGGATACCCGGGGGTAAAATGGTAATTTTGAACGTACGAGGGCAAAATGGTAATTTTTGGTGAAATCGGGGTTAAAAATGGAATTTTGGAAACTTTGGTGAAATCGCGGCTAAAAATGGAATTTTAGAAAGTTCAGGGGTAAAATGGTAATTTTTGGTAAAACTGGGGTTAAAAATGGAATTTGGAGAGTTTAGGGGTAAAATGGTAATTTTTGGTAAAAGTAGGGTTAAAAATAGAATTTTGGAAACTTTGGTGAAACCGGGGTTAAAAATGGAATTTTGGAAAGTTCGGGGGTAAAATGGTAATTTTTGGTAAAATCGGGGTTAAAATAGAATTTGGAGAGTTTAAGGGTAAAATGGTAATTTTTAGTAAAATCGGGGTTAAAAATGGAATTTCAGAAACTTTGGTGAAATCGGGGCTAAAAAAGGAATTTTGGAAAGTTCGGGGGTAAAATGGTAATTTTTGGTAAAATCAGGGTTAAAAATGGAATTTTGGAAAGTTTAGGGGTAAAATGGTAATTTTTGGTAAAACTGGGGTTAAAAATGAAATTTTGGAAAGTTCGGAGGTAAATGGTAATTTTTGGTAAAACCGGGCTCAAAAATGAAATTTTGAAGAGTTTAAGGATAAAATGGTAATTTTCGGACAGTCCAGGGACCTATAAAGTAATAAAACCAAGAAAGGGTGACACGTGGCAGCCCCACAGGTACCCAGAAGTCAAAGGACTAATTTATAAATCTTGAAAAATTTTTGGGCCAATTTTGTAATTAAATAAAAGTTGATTTAAGGATTAAATTAAAACAAATTAAAAATGACAGGGACTAGATACATAAATAAGCCAAAAAGTGACACGTGGCAGCCTCGGGTGCAGTCAAACAGCCAAAGGACTAATTTATAAATCTTGAAAAATTCTTGGGCCAATTTTGTAATTAAACAAAAGTTGATTTAAGGATTAAATTAAAACAAATTAAAAATGACAGGGACTAGATACATAAATAAGCCAAAAGGTGACACGTGGCAGCCTCTGTGCAGTCAAACAGTCAAAGGACTAAATTGAAAACCAATTAAAATTACCGGGCAAAATTGCAAATAATTAAAAAATGCAAAAGGACTAAATTGAAACAAATAAAACATGCGGAAGGACCAAACGCACAGATAGACCATTAAGCAAAAACAAGCGGATCCCAGAGCAGGTTCGGGTCGGATCGGGTCGGGTCGATGGGTTTTATAAATGTCATTTTTAGGGTTTTTTTATTTCATTTTTTAAAATCCACCCCTCCCCTCTCTCATTTTCTCTCTGTCCTCTCTCATCCCTTCTCCCTTGGCCGGTCGAACTCCGGCCAACTCCAACAGCCACCAAGGTCGCGCGTGGGGGCGCGTCGTCACGTCCCCCATCCTGCTCGTCCATCTCCGATCCTGCTCGACCGTCTCCGGTCATCAATCGCGCATCAGACACCACGCGCCGGTCACGTAACCATCTCCGGTCACCGGCGTTCGAAAGGTAAGTCCAAAAATCTCTTTTTTTCCTTTTTTAGACGACTCGATCTGGGTTCAAGTCTTCATCTCTTTCAGTTTCTTTATTCTTCATTTAAAAAAAGGGCCTTTTTTTCGTTTTGCATGTCAGTGCTTCGGAGGAAGGGACGGCGACGGTCGGAGGGCCACGGTGCACCGTCGTCGACGATGGCAGACTCCGACTCCGGCAGTGGTCAAACAGGGAACGTTCTTACCCTTTCATTTCCCCTTTTTTTTATTGAATAATATTTATTGTCATTTAATGATGTTAATAAATGTTATTATTATTAATAATATGTTATTAATATTAATATATTAGGAACATTATCACCTGTTTAATGTTGTTGGGAGTAACCGAAACCAATAAATAATGACAGCCTGGTATTAAATGCGTATTGATGCATGTGACAGATTCAAAGAACTAGAAACTTAATTGTGAATGATAATGAATGGGCATTGAGAATACCTGGACTGTTTAATATCTGAATATTTGAATAGGCTTTGATCCCTTATGTTATTTGCTATCTGTTTGAATATTTGCTAGAAAAGGGGCTTGTATAAAGAACGAGTTTGTATTGATTTTTGAGTTGGATTTGTAACCCCTCATTACATGGGTTGAATCTGGTTTTATAACCAGATTTTACAATGATTTTAATTTGTCTTATGCTACTAAATCTATGTCTTGTCTTTGCAGGTTGCATCAATGGAGGTCCTGCAGTGACGGTGGCAGAGCAAGTGGCTGGCTGGTGGTGACGTTGGTGCTGACGTGGCGTGCACTGGTTGGCCATGGGTGAACGGCAGCAGGAGCAAGTGGGGAGGCAGCAGTTTAGGTTAGGGTTAGGCTAGTTTGGATTGAATAATGGGTCAAGGGTTTGGGCTTGTTTTGGAATTGGGCTTTAATTTGGGTTATGTAAATAGACATTTGTATTTGGACCCTTTTTTTAAATTTAAATTTACAATAATATTAAATTTAAATTAAATTCAAATTCAAATTAAATTGAATTTAAAATAAATTCAAAATTAAAATAAATTTCATTTCAAAATGGTTTGGGCCCGGTTGGAAATGGGCTTCAACAGCTGTCCCTCTTTGCTCGTTGCTGTATAACAGGAATGGAGCAAAGACAAAAAGAAGACCAATTTTGCTTCAATATTGCTGAATTTCGGTTGGATACTTTGTAGTGACAACACTCGACTTGTAGCTCTATTTCAATCCACTGTGACTGCGGGGAGAATGGGATCTGCTATCTGGCCTGCTGCATCCTCAAGAGTAGGGTTTAATGTCGAGTCTTTATCTTGCTCTTACTTCAATTACTGAGATAAAGACTTGTTATCCAACTCTACTTCAATTTCAAGAGCATGGGAAATGATCTTGTTCTTACTTCAATTTCAGAGATAAAGACTTGATATCCAGCTTTACTTTAATTTCAAGAGGATAGGAAATGATCTTGCTCTTACTTCAATTTCAGAGATAAAGACTTGATATCTAGCTTTACTTCAATTTCAAAAGGATACGAAATGATCTTGTTCTTACTTCAATTTCAGAGATAAAGACTTGTTATCCAACTCTACTTCAATTTCAAGAGGATGGAAATGATCTTGTTCTTACTTCAATTTCAAAGATAAAGACTTGATATCCAGCTTTACTTCAATTTCAAGAGGATAGGAAATGATCTTGCTCTTACTTCAATTTCAGAGATAAAGACTTGATATCCCGCTTTAGTTCAATTTCAAGAGGATAGGAAATGATCTTGGTCTTACTTCAATTTCAGAGATAAG
Source organism: Gossypioides kirkii (assembly GCA_005610355.1). Classification (NCBI taxonomy): domain Eukaryota; kingdom Viridiplantae; phylum Streptophyta; class Magnoliopsida; order Malvales; family Malvaceae; genus Gossypioides; species Gossypioides kirkii. The sequence goes on along the minus strand of CP032247.1, from coordinate 36,380,848 downwards.
ACTTGATATCCAGCTTTACTTCAATTTCAAGAGAATAGGAAATGATCCTGCTCTTACTTCAATTTCAGAGATAAGACTTGATATCCAGCTTTACTTCAATTTCAAGAGGATAGGAAATGATCTTGCTCTTACTTCAATTTCAGAGATAAAGACTTGTTATCCAGCTCTACTTCGATTTCAAGAGGATAGGAAATGATCTTACTCTTACTTCAATTTCAGAGATAAAGACTTGATATCCCGCTTTACTTCAATTTTAAGAGGATAGGAAATGATCTTGCTCTTACTTCAATTTTAGAGATAAAGACTTGTTATCCAGCTTTACTTCAATTTCAAGAGGATAGGAAATGATGTTGGATTGATGTGATCCACCGTGATCTCAATGGTAGAGGATTTATTATCGTGATTCCATCTTTCATGCTTCTAAGGTACCGGGTTCGTTGTAACGACCTGAACCTTTCCCTTCGAATCTTCATGGTACTGGATTCACCGTTGCGATCTTAGATTTTTCCCATTGCGTGTCGTGAGGCTGACCTGTAGGATATGCTCAAATGGGCCTCTAGGTAGGCTAGATATGTTTAGGATGTCATGCTTGGAATGAGTGAAAAATGCTCCTATTTTTTAGAATGAATGTTCATGATTTAGTGTTCTAAATTTTCCAAAGATTAGTCTTTTGTTTTGAATCCATCTCTTGTCGTTTCCTTGAATTCAACTCGGCAGATTCATCATTTAAATCGCTCCTTCCAGATTTTAATTCTCTCAACTGGCAATTGTTTAGGCTTCTCGTGTCTTTTAGGAATTTCCTAAAATAATTCTCGTGAATCTTTGTTTTCTTTCATGACCTTTTATCCATCATCTTAATATGAAAATACTTGGACAATATGGGAAAGAATGAGATTGTATTAAATTTGGAGATTTAATGGCTATGATATCAAATTTTTACAAAGAACAAACAATGACAAAAGAATAGTATTAGACTAAGATATCAGATATGAGTTTCCCTAATCCAAAGATCATCTTTTGCTTGATATGTTCCTGGAGGTCCTGGAATTACTTCATCGATGCCCTAAGATGTAAAATATTTCCCTTTCGCCCCTTTTGAAGGAATAATTGGTTGCCCCTGTTTTTGCATTTGAGCCGCCCTTTCCGGGTTTTCAACTCAAAACCTCCTTTGGTTTTCAAGATGCCCTATCTACGGGTTTTCATCCTGACCTCTCCATCATCATTTTTTTTTGTTATGCATAATATTTCTTCACCGAATCTGCATTCACCGGGTTGTATAGCTCTTTGCCATCCATTTCAGTCAAAATTAAGGCTCCTCCAAAGAAGGCTTTCTTTACCACGTACGGCCCCTCCCAATTGGGCATCCATTTTCCTCGAGAGTCTTTGTGTATCGAAAGTATCTTTTTCAAGACTAGATCTCCCTCATGAAATTCTCTTGGGCGAACTTTCTTGTTGTAAGCATGCATCATCCGTTTTTGGTACATTTGACCATGGCAGATAGCCCTTAATCTATTCTCTTCAATCAAATTTAACTGATCATATCTAGTTTGGACCCATTCTGCTTCGTCCAAATTCAACTCTGACAAGACTCGGAGAGAAGGAATCTCTACTTCGATGGGTAAAACAGCCTCCATTCCATATACAAGTGAGAATGGCGTTGCCCCAGTAGATGTTCTGATAGAAGTTCTATAAGCAAGGAGAGCGAATGGTAATTTTTCATGCCAATCCCTATAGGTTTCTGTCATTTTTGCAACAATCTTCTTGATGTTTTTGTTTGCCGCTTCTACTGCTCCATTCATTTTTGGGCGATATGGGGACGAATTATGGTGTCTGATCTTGAATTGCTCACAGACCTCCGATATTGTGCTATTGATCAAGTTTAGTGCATTGTTTGATATAATCTTTTCTGGCATCCCATATCGACATATGATCTCCTTTTTCAAGAACTTGCTGACCGCAGACTTTATAACATTAGCGTAAGAGGCAGCTTCTACCCACTTGGTGAAGTAGTCGATAACCACAAAAATGAATCTATGCCCATTAGAGGCCTTTGGTGAAATTGGTCCAATAACATCCATGCCCCACATAGAAAAAGGCCACGGGGATGTCATGACGTGCAGAGGTGAGGGAGGCACATGGATCTTATCTCCATAGATCTGGCATTTGTGGCATTTCTTGGCATAATTGATACAATCAGTCTCCATAGTCGACCAATAGTACCCAAATCTCATGATCTGCCTAGCCATTTTGAATCCATTTGCGTGTGTTCCACAAATCCCTTCATGAACTTCTTCTAGGATCTTTTTAGCCTCGATTGAGTCCACACACCTTAATAACACTTGATCCTTTCTCCTCTTGTACAGGATCTCTCCATCTAGGATGTACTCGTTCGCGAGCCTTCTCAATGTCCTTTTGTCATTTTCAGTAGCTCCTTCGGTGTATCTTCGGTCTTTCACATACTGGAGAATGTCCTGGTACCAAGGATGCCCCATCTTTTCCTTCTTCTTCGACGTCACAGCAATGGGCTGGAGTTTCGTAAATACTCATTCGAATGAGCTTCATATCCTCTGGCCTATTCACTTTTATCATCGAAGCTAGAGTGGCCAAAGCATCAGTCATTTGGTTTTCCTCGCGTGAGAGGTATCTGAACGTGACCTCGTGAAATTCTTTGATCAGTTCGAGGACCATATTTCGATATTCAATTAATTTGGAGTCCCTTGTCTCCCATTCTCCTTTGAGCTGGTAAATTACCATTGCTGAATCTCCATAGATTTCTAAGATCTTGATCCCTCGATCTATGGCTGCTTGGATCCCCATGATACATGCCTCATATTCTGCCATATTGTTTGTGCAATCAAAGTCAAGTTTACTAGTGAAGGGATAATGGTCTCCTTCTGGCGACACTAAAACTACATCGATCCCGTTGCCCATAGCGTTTGAAGCGCCATCGAAGTTCAATCGCCACGAATGCTTGGTCATTGTCTCCTCTTCGGTAGTTGCGACATACATCAGATCCTCATTCAGAAAGTCAAAATCTATCGGCTCATAGTCCTCCAAAGCCCTACTAGCTAGAAAGTCTGCGATTGCACTTCCTTTAATTGCCTTTTGGCTTACATAGACGATATCAAATTCTGACAACAGGATCTGCCATCTAGCCATTCTCCCATTTAGCGCAGTTGACTCCATCATGTACTTTAGAGGATCTAGTTTTGAGATCAACCATGTAGTGTGGTATAGCATGTATTGTCGCAACCTTCGGGTAGTCCAAACCAGTGCATAGCATAGTTTTTCTATTGGAGAGTATCTTGTTTCGCAGTCAGTAAATTTCTTACTGAGATAGTATATGGCTCTTTCCTTCCTTCCCGTCTCGTCATGTTGACCCAAGACACATCCCATAGAATTCTCGAAAATCGTTAAGTACAAGATTAATGGTTTGTTGGGATTTGGTGGTACTAGTACCGAAGCCTCAGACAAATACTGCTTAACTTTATCGAAAGTTCTTTGGCATTGGTCATCCCAAATGCCTGGGTTATGTTTTCTAAGAAGGTGAAATATGGAGTCACATTTCTCCGTTAATTGTGAGATAAACCGAGCAATATAATTCAACCTCCCAAGGAAACCCTGAACCTCCTTTTGCGTACGAGGCGGGGGTAACTCTTGTATGGCTTTAACCTTGTCTAGGTCTATCTCGATTCCCTTTTGGCTGACCACAAAACCCAACAATTTGCCAAAAGTAACCTCGAAAGTGCATTTGGCAGGATTCAATTTTAGCTGGAACTTCCTTAATCTCAAGAATAACTTTCTCAAGACCGTTATATGTTCTTCCTCGGTTCGAGACTTAGCGATCATGTCATCAACATAGACCTCGATTTCTTTGTGCATCATATCATGAAACAATGTCACCATGACTCTTTGATATGTAGCCCCTGCGTTTTTGAGTCCGAATGGCATTACCTTATAACAGAATGTTCCCCACATTGTGACAAAAGTAGTTTTCGCCATGTCTGCAGGATCCATCTTTATTTGGTTATATCCGGAGAAACCATCCATGAAAGAGAAAAAAGCATGCCCTGTTGTGTTATCTACCAGAGTATCGATGTGAGGCAGCGAAAAGTTATCTTTTGGGCTGGCCTTATTTAAATCTCGGTAATCTACGCACATATGTACTTTACCATCTTTCTTGGGGACAGGAACTATATTGGCGACCCATTCCGAATATTCAACCACTCGGAGGAAACCCGTGTCGAACTGTTTTTGGACCTCTTCTTTTATTTTAAGCAGCACATCAGGTCGCATTCTGCGAAGCTTTTGTTGGATGGGCTTGCATTCTTCCTTTATTGGGAGCTTGTGAACCACGATGTCGGTGTTTAGCCCCGGCATGTCTTGGTAGGACCAAGCGAAGACATCTTTGAATTCTCTTAGCAGCTCAATAAGGTCTCTTCGTGTTTTCACCGAGATGCTGGTTCCAATTTTCACTTCCTTATTTTCCTCTCCCTCTCCTATGCTTACAGTTTCAATCGCTTCTTTGTGAGGCAAAATCTGTTTTTCCACTTGCTCCATCATTCGTAGCAATTCAGGAGATATATTACTATCCGGGTCATCTTCGGAGTTCCGAGATCCTTCTAGACACATATCTTGTTCGAAATGAGGTTCGGAGTCAGCGTCACTCATATTACTGATATCCCAAGATCTGTAAAGAATGAGAATGGCCTAATGAACAAAATAATTTAAAGAATGTTTGTATGGTATGATTTATGGGTGTATGTGTTCAAGAATGATTTATTTTGTGTGTTACAGGCAAATAATTTATTTAGAATTGAGAGGAAAAGAATAAAGAGATAGTTGTCAAAATGTATCTTCATTTAAGATAATGGATAAAAACTCAAATGCCCTTTTACAAAAGATTTCTATCATTCCCGGGCATAGAATGATAGAGGTGTAACGAGTATTACTTTGGAATGTTCCTAAAAGCTACGGGGAGCTCCTCTTCTACCCAGTTGTCCAAATTACTTCCAAGTGCATACGGACAGATTTGAAGCGAACTCCTTTCTTCAGCTTCTTCGGAAACAATATTTATGTTCAGTTCCATCACAAGTTTTGCAACTTTTTCCTCCTCAAGCCTTAGCCCACCAGAAATGAAAGTTTTCGAAATATGAGGGAAGGTCATCGGTCTCCAACAGATTTCTTCCCCGGTTTGTCGTGCTCTTCTTGTCTCTCGTTTCCGCTCTATCTCTTTCTTCTTTTCTTTCACATCTGGCTTATACCCTAGCCCGAAACGGTCCCACTTTCTAAATGGCGACGGCGCGCTAACTATTCCTTGGAGATATTTCCCGAGCCCTTTTCCCGTCAATGCTCCTTTTCCGATCGTCAAGCGCAACCCCATCTTCGTTGTTTGTGACAATTTAGGTTCAAAAATTTTACTTTCCTCTCCAATAAACGTGGCATTGACAAATTCTAACGAACGGAAAGAGCATTCTATTGCCTCTTCATCTTTGTCTATATTCGGGGCATCTTTTGTTACAGACGTAACGATATCCTCCTCGGCATTGATTGTAACCAACCTTCTGTCGGTTATCAGCTTGAGCTTCTGGTGAAGTGAGGACGGTACTGCCCCTGCTGTGTGAATCCAAGGTCTTCCTAATAAGCAATTGTAGGAAGGCTTGATATCCATCACCAAGAAATCAACCTCGTAAGTATTTGGGCCTATTTGTAATGGTATTTCAATCCTGCCCATTACTTTTCTTTCAATTCCATCAAAAGCTCTGACTATGTTGTGGCACGTCCTCATATAAGAGCTATCGATGGGTAGTCTTTCGAGAGTGGCCAACGGTAGAACGTTTAAAGCTGAGCCGTTGTCGATAAGCACTCCGGGTAGAGTGTACCCTTTACAGCGAGTGGTAATATGCAATGCCTTGGTCGACCCCATACCTCTAGATGGGATTTCGTCGTCGCTGAAGAAGATAAAATTATCAGCGCTAATGTTGTTAATCAGTCGATCCAGCTTGCATACAGATATATCCTGGGTCACATAAGTCTCGTTGAGCGCCCTCATTAATGCGTTACGGTGTGCCTCTGAACTTAGCAATAACGCCAAGATCGATACGTGTGCGGGCTGCTTATGTAACTACTAAACTATACTATATTCGCTGTGTTTCAAGAATTTCAGGAACTCTTGTGCTTCTCTTTCTGCCACCGGCTCATTTATCAGGTCCATCTTGCCAGTCACTATTTCGAGCTCGACCGCTACAGCTTTTCCTTTGGCGGCCGCTTTCTCTTCCAAGTTATAAGTTTTACCGCTATGTGTGACCAGGTTCACATTTTGCAGCTGCTCCTCCTTGGGTGCTACAATGTTGCACCCGTAGTTCCAGGGAACTCTTTTGCTGTCTTCATAAGAAAATGGCGTAGGTTTCCGTATGATAACACATGGTGTCTCTTGTATTCTCGTCTCAGCTCCCTTGGATGTGGAGATAATTATTATCGGGCGATCAGGCTCATATGTCCTCTTTCCTTCGGAGGAGCAAATGTCCCCATCTCTTCTCCTTCTTCGAAGAACTCCAATTCCTTGCGGTCCATCAAATCTTGTATTAGAACCTTGAACTCCACACAATGCTGAATTTCATGACCTTCAGCGTTGTGGAAGTCGCAATATTTCTTCGCCATTACCATCTTTTCGCCATCCTGTGCAATTATTCCTCTAGCCACCAGCTAACGCCATACCCATTTCATAGGAGATCTGACCTCTTCAATGTGAGCCTTAACCTTTTTCCCTTCTACACTCGTAATCGCATTTACTCCTTGATCAGAATGGACGGGTAAAGGGTTTCCGGCTACGTTAGGTTTTGATGGCTCATCAAATCTTATTTTCTTCATCTTAATTAATTTTTCTACCAATTTCTTGAAAGTGAAACAATTTTCGATGGAATGCCCAATCACTCCCCCATGAAATTCACATTGGACGTTGGCGTCGTACCATTTCGAAAATGGTGATGGTACGGGCTCCGTGATATATAGGGCTACCACGTGTTGATCATATAACTGCTGGTAGAGGTCTTTGTACGTAACAGGAATTGGAGTGAACTGTATCTTCTCAGTATTCTTTTTCCAGTTTGATTCTGATCTTGGTAAACTCTGATAATTGTCAGAAGGAGGTTTTGATTGCGTCATCGTAATTGACTTCGCATAATTTGGTCTATATGTACTTACATTATTCACCCCGACTTCCTTCCTCTTAGGTGCTGCCCTTTTTCCACCGTCTCCTGCGTCGATTTTTTCACTTTTAATCGCGTTCTCAATCATTTCTCCTGACATCACCACATCCGAAAAACTCCTTGTAGCATTACCCACCAAGCGATCGAGATACGGTGCCTTTAGCGTATGGACAAAAAGCATCGTTGTCTCTTTTTCTGTCAAGGGCGGTTGTACCTGGGTAGCTACATCCCTCCAACGTTGAACATATTGTCGAAAGCTTTCACTCGGTTTCTTCTCCATGTTTTGCAAGGTAATTCTGTCTGGAGCAATATCAGTAACATGGCCGTATTGCTTCATAAAAGCTTGGGCCAAGTCTTTCCAGGAATTGATTTTCGTGCGGCTTAGTTGGTTGTACCACTTTGCAGCGGATCCAACCAAACTATCTTGGAAACAGTAAATTAATAATTTTTCATTGTAGACATATCCTATCATCTTCCGACAGAACATCGTAATGTGTGCTTTTGGGTAACTTGTCCCGTTGTATTTTTCAAATTTGGGCATCTTGAACTTCGGGGGTAGCACTAGGTCTGGAACCAGACTTAGTTCTTTGGCATCGATTCCACTATAGGCGTCAATCCCCTCCGTTGCTCTAACCTTGTCTTCCAACCATTTGTACCTTTCTTCTATTTGTTTGGATACTTCTATTTTCGTTCTTTCTGCCTCCATCGTATCATCGAGGTCAGGGTTGATGGGATTCACAGCGGTTTCGCCCGGATTCGATCCTGATCCGACCAGGTAATTAGTTTGGCCTGATGCGCCAATGGGCTGTGGTTGCGCCCGAATGAAGATAGGTGTTTCTCGCGGGTTTGTTTCTAGCGGGGCCTGATGGTGTATTGGTGTAAAGCCGGGAGGATATTGAGGATCCTCATTTTCCTCTCTCGGGCCTTCAGCGGGACCTTTTCCTTTATCTGAATCTCGCAACAGCTGGGTTAACTGATTAATTATATTGCTTTGGGATTCGATTATTTGATCTCTCATATCCCTTTGTACTCTCTCTAGTTGGTCCTGTAACTGAGCTTGCATCTGTTCTTGTATTTCTTTTTGCATTTGCTCTAGCCTCTCTATTCTCTGATCCATAGCTTTGGCCTTCTTACGCATATAATAATGAAGTGGGTTTTTAATGTTTACTGTTGTTAACTGATTAAATTAACTTTAATTAGGTAGGAGATGTTATGTCAATAATATGCAAGATATGATGCAAGATGCATGTATGCAAATGCGAGAAAAGGCATCGATTCTAAAGTCCATTTTCATTTAGAGCAACTTCTCGAGAGGAAGAACTTCTTTACATAAAATAAAGTTTATTCAAATGGTTTGGCCTTTCGACCCAGATCCTTAATCTTGCCTAGCAATCCTGCTAACTTCTTTCCTCGCTCCGACCTTGACTCATACTGAAGGCTCAAAATGTCAGCTTCAGCGGCCAGCTCCTGCATGTGATCAGCCGCTTCTCTCATTTGAGTTAGTGCCTTGCTCATGATATGATCTCGTTCCCCGACCTCTCTTTAGGCTTGACGGGTGTGCCATTCACTGGTTTCTAAATTTCTTTCCATGATCTCGAGTCAGATTTCATTATTATGGAGTGTGGCCTCCAGTTCTTGCACTCTTTCTCTTAGTTCTTGTCTTTCGGCCATGCATGCTTTCAGCTCTGATATTGTGTTTCGATTTCGGTGCCTCCATAACGACTCTTCTAACTCCTTTATCCTTGCTTCTAGACTAGCCATCTGAGCTTTCAACTCGGTCTCCTCGACTCGTTTTTCTAGTAGCTCTCCCTTCAAAGCGTTCTCTCGAGCTTGACCATCTTGGAACTTTCTTCACCAATGCTCCGTTTGGTCCTTTTGTTCCTGAATTTCCTAACGCCATTGCTCGAAAGTTTTCCCTAACCCCGCAATCCTCATGGATTGACGAAGCTTTTTGTAGTGTTTCTTCAAATGTTCAAGGTCTTCTTCAGCCTTATTTTTCCCTTTTCTCTATTTCTCGGCCTCTAATCTGTGAAAATCCACATCTAACCCTAGCTGCATCTTATCTTCCTCTAGTACTTCTATCCTCTTTTCGAACTCCGAGCTTTTCCTTTCAAAGTCATGCTTAAGGATGTCTAACTCCGTCGGGACCTCTTGCAAATATTCCTCCAGAGGGCGAACATTTTTTGGATTTGGCGCAAGGACGTTGTCATTCACTCTCTTATTCCTTCAGCAGTCATAATTCGAGGTTGTCAATGGATTGGCAGTGAACTTCTTCATTTTTTGCACATTTTTCCATGAATTCACTATTTCCCGAACTTTCTTCTTATAGTCGTTCCCTTTATAAGAACAGTCACAATGTGCCAGGCCATGTGTAGCAGGGGTAAACTGTCTTGTCTTATATTGTCTCAAAACAAGCAGCGGAGCATATCCAGTAGCACCCCAGACTCCGAGTAACGGGACCCAATCGAAATCACCACATCGGTAGAGAATCTCATCTGGGAGGAACCAAGGTGCACACCATTCAATATTTTCATCCCGAAGATTCTAGAGAACAACTGCCCATTTTTCTTCGGATATATTTTGTTCACGTTGCGCGGCCACAAAGTCCTTTAAAGGCGAGAAATCTGTTGAAAATACCTTACAAGAGAATTTCTCCACTTTCCAAAGGTGATTGTGAAACCAGACCGTTAAAAGCTGAGCACACCCAATGAATCTTCCTTCTCCTTCTCTTCGGCATGCACTTAACGAGCGAAATGTTTCTGTCAAGATAGCAGGGACTGGGGTGATTCCCCTACTAAGTCGATCAAACAGTGCTACTACCGCATCCTCGACGTGTCCCAATGCTTTCGGGAATAAGACCAACCTGTATATGCCGAGGGCAAAGACATCAACACGTTTTCTCATATCTGGATGTGTTGCAATCAGTTCTTGCAGACCCTTACAACTAATACATTTGTTATCTCCTTTTGCCTTAATTCGGGAAGCGACCTATTGCTCACTCATCCCCGTGACACTCATCAACCTTTTCAGAAATGTAGGAACACTTGCGTCTTTTGAATATGCTTTATCGGCTTGGACTCTAGGACAACGAATTAAAGCAGTGTATTCTTCTATTGTTGGTACCAAGTCTAGATGCCCGAAGGTGAAGCAGCTATAGGCAGGATTCCAATGTTGGGAGAGAGCTCGAAACAGATGCTTGCTGATCTTTACTTCGAGTAGGTAAGATAGATCTCCATAATCTTGGTAAAACATCTGCCTCATTTCATCATCCCAATGCCCCCAAATCTCTCTTAACCCTTGCAAGTTGTTCTGAGTTACATTAATACGAGTGTAGTCCCAGAATTCTGACAAATGCCCGTCTTTTAGGCTATCACCCCTCTCGCGTTGTTGCTCTTCGGACCATAGGCGTGCCACCATATTGTCTTCTACTTTATCTAGAAATCCTTCTTCCATGATGAAACTGCCTAATTTGCAAACGGACTTAAATCAAACCTTTTCGCTCATAATGATGCAAATGCAAGTAAAAAGAGACAAAACAAACACGGTTAGTAGCATGTAATAATCAAAATCAGCATACAAACATATAACAGAGTACCTAAGGATTAATCTTGGGTGAATGCTAAAAGGTTCGGCCTAACTCCATCTAAGGCGAGTTCTTATGGTTCACTATATGCAGTTTAGGTTCTAAAGATGAAGGGTACCCAAACCAGCGGATTCCTCGGTCCTCACCCATTACAGGCTCATACGGACGAGTTCGGTTTAGGGGGACGCATTTCCCGCATGTTTGCACGGAAGTGAAAACTTCACGAAAACAAGGGTACTTTGTAATCCCGAAAGCAATCCACTATCCTGCGCGGAGGTGAAGACCTCACGAAGGAGTAGTTTCCCACTTTCACTTAAAAGGGTAATAATGCGATGCACATGATGCCAAGCTATACTAGAAATATCACAGAGCATAATATTTCACCAAACAAATGTCGAGGATCACATGTTAAATAAAATCGAAGTTTAGACGTTCTCAAAAAGACCCAAAAATTATCAATATTGGCTTGACTCTCGTTTATTTTAAAATGGTCCCCAGTGGAGTCGCCAAGCTGTCGAAACCACCTCGAGAACGGGGCTTCGAAAAATCATTTTAAAGTTTGGAAAAATGGGAGTAAAAAGGGAGTCGCCACCAATCCTTATTTTGGGTGTGATTGGATCACCACAAAACATTTACGATGTTTTAAAAAGTCGGTCTTTGAAATCCAGAGAAACAGGCTCGGGAGTCGGTTACGCATGAGGAAGGATTAGCACCCTCATACGCCCAGAATTGGTACCACATGATTATTTTCGGGTCTTATTTTATGAAAACAATGAAAACTCAAGTCAAGTTTAAAATGCGATGTTTATTTTAAAAAGCTTTGTGTAATTTTAAAGGAAATCTTTAAAAAAAAATTTCATCCCCGTATTTCGATCCTCTATGAGAATTAGAAGATGTGTCCATCACATTAGGGCACTATATTCTCAGAGTTTCAAAATTGAAGGATGTTTCGGGAGATTTTAAAGAGAGTATTCTATCGCGTGAATTATACGAAATTCACACCAAACACGTTAGGGCATGGCATTTCGAGGTTTTCACATGAAAGAACGTCGTTTCTTTCTTGGTCTTAAAATCCTTTGTAAACATATAAGATTGAAGAATATTTTGGAAAACTTTCGAAAAGGATATCCGATTTGCATGAATTACGAAAATCACACTTAACACGTTAAAGCACGATTCTTCGAAGTTTTCATACAAAGGACACTGCCTCGTTTTAAATTTATTTGCGACATATGCATATAGATATACTTTGAGAATCTAAAAAATTTGTATTAAATTTAAAGTGCAATCCTCGAACATATGATTTGAAGGATTAAAAGGATTACTCGTTTACTTCGATTTTCACGAAGAATTAAAGTCGTGACCAACACGTTAGGACACGACATTCTCGGAGCCTCGAAGTGAACGGGCGTAAAAACTTAAAAAGGATATCCGGTTCGCGCGAGTTATATGAAGAAATCACACCCGACACGTTAGGGCATGATTTTTCGAAGTTTACGCTCGGACCGAATATTGCCTCGATTTTTAAAATAACTTGTAAATGGATGCATAAATTTAAAACACGAATAGCGATTAATAAGAGAAGTTAAAAACGAAGCAATATAATAAGCAGATAAATAATATGCAAAAACACAAAATGCAGGTGCAAATAAATAGAAACATTGGTAAGGAAGAAGAAACGACGAAATCGGGGTTCAAAATAAGACTTTTGGATACCCGAGGGCAAAATGGTAATTTTGGATGTACGGGGACAAAAATGGTAGTTTTTGGTGAAACCGGGGTTAAAAATGGAATTTTGGAAATTTTGGTGAAATCAGGGCTAAAATGGAATTTTGGAAAGTTCAGAGGTAAAATGGTAAATATTGGTAAAATTGAGGTCAAAAATGGAATTTGAAGAGTTTAGGGGTAAAATGGTAATTTTTGGTAAAACCGGGGTTAAAAATGGAATTTTGGAAACTTTGGTGAAACTGGAGCTAAAAATGGAATTTTGGAAAGTTCGAGGGGTAAAATGGTAATTTTTGGTAAAACCGGGGTTAAAAACAGAATTTTGGAAAGTTTGGGGGTAAAATGGTAATTTTTTGTAAAATCGGGGTTAAAAATAGAATTTGGAGAGTTTAGGGGTAAAATGGTAATTTTTGGTAAAATCGGGGTTAAAAAAGGAATTTTGGAAACTTTGGTGAAATCGAGGCTAAAAATGGAATTTTGAAAAGTTCGAGGGGTAAAATGGTAATTTTTGGTAAAATCGGGGTTAAAAATGGAATTTTGGAAAGTTCGAGGGTAAATGGTAATTTTTGGTAAAACCGGGGTCAAATATGAAATTTTGAAGAGTTTAAGGGTAAAATGGTAATTTTCGGACAGTCCAGGGACCTATAAAATAATAAAACCAATAAAGGGTGACACGTGGCAGCCCCACAAGTACCCAGAAGTCAAAGGACTAATTTATAAATCTTGAAAAATTCTCGGGCCAATTTTGTAAATAAATAAAAGTTGATTTAAGGATTAAATTTAAACAAATTAAAAATGACAGGGACTAGATACATAAATAAGCCAAAAAGTGACATGTGGCAGCCTCGGGTGCAGTCAAACAGTCAAAGGACTAATTTATAAATCTTGAAAAATTCTTGGGCCAATTTTGTAATTAAATAAAAATTGATTTAAGGATTAAATTAAAACAAATTAAAAATGACAGAGACTAGATACATAAATAAGCCAAAAGGTGACACGTGGCAGCCTCTGGTGCAGTCAAACAGTCAAAGGACTAAATTCAAAACCAATTAAAATTACCGGGCAAAATTACAAATAATTAAAAATGCAAAAGGACTAAATTGAAACAAATAAAAAATGCGGAAGGACCAAACGGACAAATAGACCATTAAGCAAAAACACGCGGATCCCAGAGCGGGTTCGGGTCGGATCGAGTCGGGTCGATGGGTCCTATAAATGTCATTTTTAGGGTTTTTTTATTTTATTTTTTTTCATTTTTTAAAATCCACCCCTCCCCTCTCTCATTTTCTCTCTGTCCTCTCTCATCCCTTCTCCCTTGGCCGGCCGAACTCCGGCCAACTCCAACAGCCACCAAGGCCGCGCGTGGGGGCGCGTAGTCACCTCCCCCATCCTGCTCGTCCATCTCCGGTCCTGCTCGACCGTCTCCGGTCATCAATCGCGCGTTGGACACCACGCGCCGGTCACGTAACCATCTCCGGTCACCGGCGTTCGAAAGGTAAGTCCAAAAATCTCTTTTTTCCTTTTTTAGACGACCCGATCTGGGTTCAAGTCTTCATCTCTTTCAGTTTCATTATTCTTCATTTAAAAAAAGGGCCTTTTTTTGTTTTGCATGTCAGTGCTTCGGAGGAAGGGACGGCGACGGTCGGAGGGCCACAGTGCACCGCCGCCGACGATGGCAGACTCCGACTCCGACAGTGGTCAAACAGGGAACGTTCTTACCCTTTCATTTCCCCTTTTTTTATTGAATAATATTTATTGTCATTTAATGATGTTAATAAATGTTATTATTATTATTAATATGTTATTAATATTAATATATTAGGAACATTATCACCTGTTTAATGTTGTTGGGAATAACCGAAACCAATAAATAATGACAGCCTGGTATTAAATGCGTATTGATGCATGTGACAGATTCAAAGAACTAGAAACTTAATTGTGAATGATAATGAATGGGCATTGAGAATACCTGGACTATTTAATACCTGAATATTTGAATAGGCTTTGATCCCTTATGTTATTTGCTATCTGTTTGAATATTTGCTAGAAAAGGGGCTTGTATAAAGAACGAGTTTGTATTGATTTTTGAGTTGGATTTGTAACCCCTCATTACATGGGTTGAATCTGGTTTTATAACCAAATTTTACAATGATTTTAATTTGTCTTATGCTACTAAATGTATGTCTTGTCTTTGCAAGTTGCATCAATGGAGGTCCTGCAGTGACGATGGCAGAGCAAGTGGCTGGCTGGTGGTGACGTTGGTGCTGACGTGGCGTGCACTGGTTGGCCATGGGTGAACGGCAGGAGGAGCAAGTGTGGAGGCAACAGTTTAGGTTAAGGTTAGGCTAGTTTGGATTGAATAATGGGTCAAGGGTTTGGGTTTGTTTTGAAATTGGGCTTTAATTTGGGTTATGTAAATAGACATTTGTATTTGGACCCTTTTTTTTAAATTTGAATTTATAATAATATTAAATTTAAATTTAAATTAAATTGAATTTAAAATAAATTTAAAATTAAAATAAATTTCATTTCAAAATGGTTTGGGCCCGGTTGGAAATGGGCTTCAACATCTTTGATAGTGATTTGCTCAAGGTATATGAGTTCTAAAAAAAATGGTGAAGTGATGATTAAATTAATATCTATAAAATGAAATATTTAATTAATAAATTATTTGTTCTTTAATTAAATAAAAGTTTTATGTTTAGGATCTCATACCTTCAATCTATAACATAATTTTCCAATAATTTTTATTTTATTTAATTTCGTCTCTAATGTTTTAAATTTAACTATATAACTTTACTCACTTTCAGCTTTAATACAACACTTTCCTACTAACATGTTCTTTACATATTTAAACTAATTCGACCAAATCACTAAACTCAACAATAGAAATTTGATATAAACTCAACAATTGTCATTAAAGTAACATATTAATAGAATTGCTAAAGATTTTCTTAAAGTAATAAAATGACTCTTATATAAAAATATTTCAACGAACAAAAATATTTATTTTTTTAATTTGAATTTATAACATATATTAAAAAATATTTATTTATTTTGTAAATATATATATTTTTAAGAAAAATGATAAATTTTTGAATGGTTAATCTTATCACATTTTATTTTATGTCCTTATCACTTATATAATTTTTTTTCTAACTAATCATAAAACTTTTAGAAATATATTAATTAACTTAAAACATGAATAATCCACGTGGAAAAAAAGTTTCCCCACAATTGCTGGGTCTGGAACTGCAGAAAAACTTGCGCAATTTATTTAAATAAATTTCCATGACAACAATAACATAGGTTTAATAGATTGATATAAATGGTTACCAACTAAGGCTTTTTTCCCAATTTTCATAATTATTGCTAAAATAAATCCCATCCGTTTCTACTTTCCAGAAGCAGTTCCCGGTACTTCTGCATGTACGAGTTTCAACGTCGTTCACAAAAACAGTGAAATCATTCATGGCTTTGGATCCCCAACTGAAGTCGCAAACGAAATGAGTTTTCCTCCAAAAGTGTGTGCCAAACTTGAACAGAAATTCTTGGTCCTTCCAAAGAGTATGGTGTCCGAGATCGTCGTCGTTCGAATGGCAGCTAAGCTCTAATGGCTTAGCATTGTCCGGAAGGCCATTGATAATGTGAACCTTAAATCGGAAACGAATAACTATTTTATCTACTGATTCTGCATATGAAATCGGTGTTTGAGAAATGCAACATGCAAGCACAACAATGCAAAGGAAAGGAGTCTTGTGATTATTGTAAGACATTATTGCTTTGCTTTGGGTTTTGGGTTTTGTGTGAGATAAAGACTAGAGGATTTATATGGATGAAAAAGGAACAAATTAAGGAAAGAAATCAAGAAAAAAAGGAATACTAGTTGGCAAATTAAAAAACATGTCACTCATTACCTTATTTATGTAGGGGAATGATTTTCTTTCCTTTTTGAAAGATATGGAAGAGAAATAATTAAGACAGATGTGTGCACTCATCTAGTGTCTGTTAAAGTGAAGCTGTCCAACAATGTTTATTAAGTTATTTGATCAATAAAAAATTTGGTCAATCAAGACATAGGACAGTTAGGATATATTTATATGTTGGCTTTTTTTATGTGAGTTTTATTTGATCGTAGGAAAAAATAATGGTTGATTAGGGAATTTTGAGACATATTATTTATGGGTAAAATTGGAGATTTGAATAATAAATTTTATTATTTATATTCTACTCCATAATACTTTTAAAACGGTATATAATATGTTCAAAATAGTTGAGTAATGAATGAGAAATTAATACTCAAATTAAGCTACATGAAAATGTATTGTTTTTCAGTTGTGTGAAAAATGAGTAGAGAAGCAGCTTATTTATAGTAGGAGAATCGTTGAACGTTTTAGGTAAATTAAAACAAAAATAATGGCTGAAGAGTTAAAAAAATTAAAGAAATGAAAGCTATAATAACTGTCTTTTGAACACCAATGGACAATTCAAACATTTAGTCATGCGGGTGCACCCCCAATCTATTTTGGTTTGATCCACACTCCCTACACACGAGAGAGAGCATTGATTTAGTCATTTACTAACCAACATATTGCTTCTAGCTTATAAACCCTTCCCATATACCACACTTTTAACAATGTGGGATATGAGGTTTTAACACTACTTTTCCTCAACAACAATTTTCATGTAGCTTACTTTGTGTATAAATTTTTCATTCATTACTCAACAATTTTAAGCATATCACACTTTTCCTAAACGTTATACGAACAATTCACAAACAGTTTTTATTTATTTACATCCCTATCCACGTTGTGAAATTGAATCACACGAATTATCTATTAATAATGTCTTTGATAGTGATTTGCTCAAGGTAAATGAGTTCAAAAAAAAATGGTGAAGTGATGATTAAATTAATATCTATACAGTGAAATATTTAATTAATAAATCATTTGTTCTTTAATTAAATAAAAGTTTTATGTTTAGGATCTCATACCTTCAATCTATAACATAATTTTCCAATAATTTTTATTTTATTTAATTTCGTCTCTAATGTTTTAAATTTAACTATATAACTTTACTCACTTTCAGCTTTAATACAACACTTTCCTACTAACATGTTCTTTACATATTTAAACTAATTCGACCAAATCACTAAACTCAACAATAGAAATTTGATATAAACTCAACAATTGTCATTAAAGTAACATATTAATAGAATTGCTAAAGATTTTCTTAAAGTAATAAAATGACTCTTATATAAAAATATTTCAACGAACAAAAATATTTATTTTTTTAATTTGAATTTATAACATATATTAAAAAATATTTATTTATTTTGTAAATATATATATTTTTAAGAAAAATGATAAATTTTTGAATGGTTAATCTTATCACATTTTATTTTATGTCCTTATCACTTATATAATTTTTTTTCTAACTAATCATAAAACTTTTAGAAATATATTAATTAACTTAAAACATGAATAATCCACGTGGAAAAAAAGTTTCCCCACAATTGCTGGGTCTGGAACTGCAGAAAAACTTGCGCAATTTATTTAAATAAATTTCCATGACAACAATAACATATGTTTAATAGATTGATATAAATGGTTACCAACTAAGGCTTTTTTCCCAATTTTCATAATTATTGCTAAAGTAAATCCCATCCGTTTCTACTTTCCAGAAGCAGTTCCCGGTACTTCTGCATGTACGAGTTTCAACGTCGTTCACAAAAACAGTGAAATCATTCACGGCTTTGGATCCCCAACTGAAGTCGCAAACGAAATGAGTTTTCCTCCAAAAGTGTGTGCCAAACTTGAACAGAAATTCTTGGTCCTTCCAAAGAGTATGGTGTCCGAGATCGTCGTCGTTCGAATGGCAACTAAGCTCTAATGGCTTAGCATTGTCCGGAAGGCCATTGATAATGTGAACCTTAAATCGGAAACGAATAACTATTTTATCTACTGATTCTGCATATGAAATCGGTGTTTGAGAAATGCAACATGCAAGTACAAGCATGCAAAGGAAAGGAGTCTCGTGATTATTGTAAGACATTATTGCTTTGCTTTGGGTTTTGGGTTTTGTGTGAGATAAAGACTAGAGGATTTATAAGGATGAAAAAGGATCAAATTAAGGAAACAAATCAAGAAAAAAAGGAATACTAGTTGGCAAATTAAAAAACATGTCACTCATTAGGAAATAATTAGGAAACGTAAACTAAATGGTGACCTGTCAGTGATTAGTTCGTTGGTCAAATGTGTGCACTCATCTAGTGGTGTGTTGAAGTCAAGGCTGTCCAACAATGTTTATTAGTTTTTGATCAGTCAAAATTTTGGTCAATCAATACATAAGATATGTTGGTCTTTTTTATGTGAGTTTTATTGGATGTTGTTTTAACAAGCAAATGGGTTCCGTAAACGTTTTCATTCCAATATTCAAAGTTGAAATTAAAGTATTTGTATTTACAGAGAGTTTGTGTATGTAGAAGAGATTGAGTTTAACTTGCGTTTACGGTGATAAATTTTCTCAATCTCAAAAACATGTATTTTGGCTATTTTCAATGAGGTTTCTTTTATTTAACTTGGGACTTTATTAATAAATATTTTTCAGCATATGTGGTCTATGAGAAGTCAATTTAATCTCGATTTATTTCAGTTTATGCTAGCTACCTGTGAAGCCTATAAATAGTTTGTTATGCCGCACATTTGAAGGTGTCTGTTGGAGTGCTTTTGGCTAGTTATTTGTGTATTTGTTACTTGAATTTTTGCACTCTTGTGTTAGGCTTTACCTTCTCTAATTTTCGTATATGCTTCGTTGTCTGTTCAATCCTGTGATTGAACACATACTTGGATAGTCAAGTTAAACTTATAGCAAACTGATGTGTTTTTCAAGTGGTATCAGAGTAGGCTTCAAGAGTTATTTGAAGGTGATCCTGTGTTCAGTTTGCAACTATGTAATTCATGGAAGAAGGTAGTTCGATTGCTCGACTCCCTTGGTAACTTTGTTTAAAAAATTATGCATATCTGAAAGCTCAATGAGAGCATTCATCATGTCTAATAATGAATCTGCTTCATGACACCAACCCATTGTGATTACTACTAATGACACCACATATCCTAAATATAGAAACAAGTACATAAAAAAAAGTGCTATCAGAATGTTTAAATTACCAATCTTGACCTCCAAATTTAAAAATCTTAAAATGAATGAAGATGAAACTATTTCCATTTTTTTATACTAAACTATGTGACATATCTAGCTGAGGCATTTTGTTTTGGTAAATGTTTTTCTAAAGTGAAAATGGTAAGAAAGTTCTCTATCAAAGTAACATATTCTAAAGGAATCAAAATTATCAAATAACTAAATCACAAGAATGAGATAATGGACGAGTATGGAGCACTTGTTGAAATGGTCACCTCCTAGTACTGGTTGGGTTAAATTGAATGCTGATGGGGCGGTTTCAAAGGATGGGAATTGGGCATCTATAGGAGGAGTGCTTCAAGATTCGTATGCACAATGGTCATGGGATACACTATGAGCTTTGAGATTAAGTCGATTTTTACAGTTGAATCTCGTGCGTAGTTAGAAGGATTGCTTTTGGCTTGGGATAAAGGGTATCTCATAATTGAAGTTGAGAGTGACAACGCTTTGCTAGTGGAATTACTCCTGTCTGGTGGTGGAGCGAACAACACTCTAGCAGAGGTACGCATGCTTCAACTAGTCTTACGTCGACAATGGGAGATTCGGCTTCGTCATATTCCAAGAATTATTAATGGTGTTGCTGACCATTTGGCTAAATATGCTACTGTTGAGAGTCCACAACTCCAGCTATTACGTATACCAGCATCTTCGGTGAGAAACTTGTTACACAGGGATTGCCATGAATTTTTTCTTTCTTGCTCTTCTTCATGATTATGCTTTTGTAATCGCTTAAATGCTGTCATTTTTCTACCAAAAAAAAATAAATTTCTGTTTTTACTTTTGTTTGATTGAACTTTTGCACTAAAAATTTGATTTTTATTATAATTTTGCTATTCAATTTCAATTTAAAATATTTTTGAAGACAAAATTAAATTAACAATTATTTAAATGTTTTATTTTAATAGCTATATATAATAAATTAAGTAATATAATATAAAAATTACAATGACTTTATTAAAACTTATTTTATTCTAATTTAAATTATTTTTTCAAATTATTAAATGGAATATAATATTAATTACAATTATTTTGTTTATTATTATCAAAATAAAATGTGTAGAAGTGACTTAATAATAAGAAGAATGAATATTATTATAATATGATTAATTATTTAGAACCACTTTTGAAAAAATAAGTTTATGGCTTAATATAACATTTAGTATCTGAACTTAACATTTTTTCTTAATTTGGTACTTAAACTTTTTTTTGTCTAATTTGATACTCAAATTTGACACTTTTTTCCTAATTTAGTACCTAAACTTGACACTTTTTTAAGTTTGTACTTAAAATTTTTGTGATCCAATTTGGTACCTAAACTTAGAATCTTTTTCCTAATTTGGTATCTATTTTTTTTAATATTAATTCGTTAAGCATAGTTCAATACCTACTTTTAACATTAATTTTCTCTAAAACTAACAACTTTTTTGTAGCATAACAAAAAAATTTTCAACACCGTTATTATTTTGCGTAATTTTTATAATATTTAATAAATTTAAGTACTGAAACGATGAAAATATATAGACTTTTTCATGCCCTTTTTTAACTCATATTCATGCAAAGTCTTAATAATTAATCTCAAAAATACAATATAATTATAAATTAATTCTAAAATTTTCAACATATTAATTTTTAATTATTTTTATAAATATTAAACATGAATTTGATGATTTTTTGATAGTTTTGCACAATCGATGAAAATCGACTCGACAGACATTGCAGAAGGCCTGAACTGTTGAGGGAATTTTTACACCGAGTGAATTAAGAGCTAAGATGATTATTTTTCCAGCAAAGGTCGATCCAATATGAAGCATAATTATAATTTATAATTATATTTTTAATTCAATTAATTTGGATTAAAAATAAATTCTAAAACCTGAAGCAAAGTGGCTCGATGTGCATGCAACCGAGGACCAAACCACCATGAATTGGGCAAGCCCAAGTGCCATCCATTGGCTAACCCAATCAGCAAATTTAGCTGATTTTTCATTTTTGCAAATCAGCCCCCAAAGTCTCCCTAAATCACATTCAAACCCCTTCACTTTTGGTGATTTTAGGGATATGCCTCAAGCCAAATTAAGCAAAGTTTGGACTAGTCGAACTTTCTCCATGCATGGCCGACCAAGGGAGTTGAGTGGCTGATATTTATTTACTAAAATATAGCTCACAACTCTCACCTATAAAAAACCCCCCGCATACCTCTCATTTTGATAAGTAAATTATTTGAACAATTTATTTGTGTATTTTGATTAATTTTAAGGGAAAAATACTTCTAATTTCTTACATTTCTTATCAGGTATACAAATTGATGCTTCTCTACTTAGAAGCAAGCAAAAGAAGGATTAAATTGGAGACATATGTGAAGAGATTGGCTAAATTCGAATGTGGGGGACATTGAGGACTAAATTGCAAGAAAGAAACTTTTAGTGGAAATGGTCAAATAAGACTTAGTCAAAATTTTTATTTTCTTATTTTTGTTTATATTTTTTGTTATTTTCTTTTGATTAAATTATTTATTTTTAGCAAATGGGTAATTTAGTTGAATAGGACTTAGGGTATATTTAGTAATCCAATTATATATAAATAGGGATTACTTAGGACTCAATTGAATGTACTTGATTTTGGTAAGCAATTGAAGCAATTTAGCAATTATTTACTTTCTCTTCAATTCATCAGTCTACTTGCTGCCATTTCTATTTCCATTTCATTTATTTTCATAAATTTGTCCAATTGTTACATTAGCCCCTTCCCTTTCCATCTTTCATATTCACAAGCAATCCATAACCATTTCATCCACCAAGCATGAGTAAAATCATGTGTCACTAAATTCATTTTAGCCTTAGTCCGATTATCACTCCGTCAAGAAACAATCATGAGTTACAAAACCGTTCTAAAAACCTTTTTATCGGTACTTGCTATCACTCCGGTTTATGGGGTAGTACAAATTCGCCCCTTAAAGTTAATTCGACTTCAATTCAAAAAGCGCGTGTTGAGTTGAGGAAGGTTGGCGTACAGTTGGGAAATCAAATCGGCCGTGCTGTATTCGAGTTCCTGCGAACAAATTGGCGTGTCCAAGTGGGAAAAGCTAGTTGGATTCCGTCAAGGGTGGTAGAGACCGGATTTAAATGACCCACACGGTTAAGGTTGTTAATCCGAGTTGGGCTTTTCAGAACGCAAAGCTGTTGAAATCTTAAATCGCGAGCACGTGCGACGTGGTTAGACATTTGGAAAGGGTCGATTTGTAGGTCGTATCCGGAACCGGCTACTAGAGGAAAAGTTGGCAGTTTGGACGTTCTCGAGCGCTATAACCAGCTTATCGATTAAAAAGGGAAGATTAATTTTCAAGGACCGATTCAAGATCGGAGGAAACCGAGGCTGAGGCTAAGCTTATTAAATATAGTTTTTCTCATCTTTTATTCTCGATTGACTATTTTTCGTCAAGATTTATTTTATTGTTTTTATTTCACTTTTATTTTATCTTAATTTAACGTTTTTCTAATCCCCCACTCTTTTATTTTTATTTAAGAGACAGTCACGTGTTGTGGGCATGCCTTTCGACGCGACGTTTAAGAAGAAGACATGAGAGTAGATTGCAGTAACCAGTCCCTGTGGAATCGACCCTACTGCCTTATACTACTGTTTTGTATTATTTGTCGTAGGACTTTTTATATTTGTTGGATTCGACACCCATCAAATTTTGACGCCGTTTCCGGGGACAGGTAACATTTTTCTAACTTTTGTTTGTTTTCTTTATGACAAGGTCTGAGCAGACACCTCTCAATGATTTTGAGCTAAAGATAGAGAAATTAGCCCGAAGGTTGAGAAAAGAAGCTCACGAAAAACGCCTATAGACAGAGTTTGAAGAAGAAGCTTTCACTAAAGAAATATTCTGAGATGAGGAAGCAAAGAAAATGGAAGATCAGAATCAGACTATTCGACAACTTACAGCAGCACCGGACGAACAACAACCGTTCTATATAACTTATCTAATGGGAGGAACACCATTCGAGTTAAAGTCAGTCTTGATCCATCTAATGCCCACTTTTCATGGGGTTCAAAACGAGAATCCACACAAGCACTTGAAGGAATTCCACATGGTGTGCACAAGCATGAAACCTCAGAGAGTAACAGAAGACCAAATTAAACTTCGTGCATTTCCTTTTTCTTAGCCGACTCTGCTAGAGAATGGCTGTTTTATTTACCACCGAGATCTATTAACACATGTCTCGTTTATTTCTTGACAGGTTCTTTCCAGCAGCACTAGCAGTTGAGCTGAGACGAGACATAGTAGGTATTCGACAAAAGGAGAACGAAACGCCCTACGACTACTGGGAGCGGTATAAAAAGTTGTGTGCAAGCTACCTACAACACGGACTTTCCGAGCAGTCACTGCTGCAGTATTTCTACGAAGGACTACTCCTCATGGAGATGAAGATGATCGATGCAGCCAGTGGAGGAGCACTTATCAACATGACTCCCCAAAGAGTAAGAGAGTTGATTTCAACGATGGCTACGAACTCTCAATAGTTCTGACCAGCTACAGAACCCACGAGACGGGTTAATGGGTTAAGTACTCTGACCTTAGAAAA
The DNA here is from genome assembly GCA_005610355.1 of Gossypioides kirkii. NCBI lineage: Eukaryota > Viridiplantae > Streptophyta > Magnoliopsida > Malvales > Malvaceae > Gossypioides > Gossypioides kirkii. The sequence continues at coordinate 36,356,546 of CP032247.1, read as the reverse complement.
TAAAATAGATAAACTCACTAATATTGTGCAAAATTTGCTTATAGATAAGTCAGGCACAGTGAAGCTCTACGGAATCTGTACTATGTCAGATCATCCGACAGACTCATGTCCTATCTTACACGAGGAATCAGTAGAGCAAGCAAATGCTGTCGAAAATTTTCCAGGTCCACCCCAATATACAATGCAGGGTGGAGGGACCATCCGAATTTAAGTTATGGATCGAATCTTTGGTTCAATTAGCCGTATCAACAAAGACCACCTCTAAATCAGCAGCAACCACCTCCGAAGACATCGTTAGAAGCTATTGTTGAAAGGTTAGCCGCTAGTACTGAAAAATTTCAAGAAAAAACTAACATGCATTTTCAGGAGTTACAGGTAGATGAGCAAGCTGGCACTCATGGTTAGCTGTTTGGAGTCTCAAGGAAGGCTACCATCCCAAACAGAATCAAACCCTCGACATAATGCAAGTGCTATGACGTTAAGGAGTGGTAAGGTCTTAAAACTCGTGACTGGCACAAGTCATGCCCACGACGTTGAAAGTGAAGAACAAAAACCATATTCAGAAACTCCAACAAAGTCGTCACCACCAAAATCACTTGTTGTGCAACCTCTATTTCCAAGAATGCTTGCCCAAGACAAGAAGGAGAGAGAGGATAAAGAAATTTTAGAGACATTTCGAAAGGTGGAAATCAATATTCCCTTACTCGATGCAATTAAACAGGTTCCTCGCTATGCAAAGTTCTTGAAGGAACTATGCACCGGGAAGAAGAAGCTTCAAGGAAACGAGTGGGTGAATATGGGAGAAAACGTCTCTGCCATGTTACAAAGAAAAATTCCGCCAAAGTGTAAGGATCAAGGTATGTTCTTAATTTCTTGTAAAATAGGTAATTTTGGCATTAAGAAAGCCATGTGCGACTTAGGAACATCCATCAATGTCATGCCTTTATCTATTTTTAAATCTCTAAATGCTGGTCCTTTGAAAGAAACAGGGGTGATAATTCAATTGGCGGACAGATCATGCGTATATCCGGAAGGGGTGTTGGAAGATGTCCTCGTTAAGGTAAATGAGTTAATCTTTCCTGCATATTTCTATATCATTGACATGAAGGACAATAACTCGAAGAACTCTTTTGATATTCTACTTGGAAGACCGTTCCTTAGCACTGCACGTACAAAGATTGATGTTCATATTGAGACACTCACTATGGAATTCGACAGTGAGGTTGTAAAATTTAATGTTTATGAAGAAATGGGCCGACCTAGTACAATGTTGAATGTTTCTTGGGTTGATGTTGTTGAACCACTGATGAAATTGCATTTTGAATATTGTGAGGTAGATGGGTTACAAACTGTCTTATGCAGGAGTTTAGACCTCGAAACTATGAAAGAACTGGAAGAACTCAGGAAGGGATTCAAGACTAATGGGAAAAAACCGAAACATTTCTACGAGAACTTTCAAGTGCACGGAATAGAAGGATTGACCCGCAATACGTCAAACGGATAACATTTAAGTTCATCGAGCTAACGACGTTAAACAAAATCGCTTTTTGGGAGGCAACCCAAATTTGTTGAATTTAATTTCTTATTTTAATTTTTAATAAAAGCTATTTGATCCAATTTTCACTTGCTATTTTTAGGTCCATTTGTGGAAGCAAACATCGAACGCATCTTTTCGATACTAGATCGCGAGCACCGACGTCGCCCTCCACCTCATTAAGCTACACGGGGAGTACACTTTGCCCTTTCTTATCTATTATTTTATATCACACATTGAGGGCAATGCGAATTAAGTAGGGGGGAGGGGACTTATTTGCATGCCATGCTCTTTCTTGCAAATATGCTTATTTTGTGTTAATTTTGTTTGATAATTTATTTTGCAAATACATCTTTCTTTTGTTACTAGGTTCATTTAAATAATTAAGAAATTATGAATAGATGGTTGCTTATTTTAATCATATATGCATTCTATAACTTGAGAATATTATGGAAAAAATCAGACATCTTCACAATACTAGAGAGTTTTAAACTTGCCCAAGTATGTACCCATATCATGTGCATAAATAAATTCGATTGTAAATAAATAAATTAGACTTGGTTATGAGTGAAGACTATGAAATGTGACCGAATTAAGTAACCGGGTTGAGGTACTTGGCTTGTTATCTCAATTCACGTAAAAAGATTCGAGTGACGAACCGAAACTTATAACACTCCACTAACCGAGCTACCTTGAAAAATAAGCTATTGACTTTTCAAATTAAGTAACCGGGTTGAGGTGCTTGGCTTGTCATCTCAATTCGCGTAAAAAGATTTGATTAAGTCTCAAATAAAAAAAAATGTGTGTGTGTACATATTAAATAAAATTGGGTACAAATTATTTAGCAAGTGTAATTAAGTTGCAATTTTGTGAAGTGATTGATTTTATTTCATAGTATTTGAAAGTTTATAAAATGTGGGTTGAGTAGATATAAGCAATTATTTATTTCTAATTTCTTTTATTGTTGCATGACACTTAATCAATGAAAGAAATTTGGATTTATTAGATTATTTTTTGTCAAATAGTTTTAATATAAAATAAACATTATGCTTGAGGACAAGCATAGGCTAAGTAGGGGGGATTCTGATAAGTAAATTATTTGAGCAATTTGTTTGTGTATTTTGATTAATTTTGAGGGAAAAATACTTCTAATTTCTTACATTTCTTATCAGGTACACAAATTGATGCTTCTCTACTTAGAAGCAAGCAAAAGAAGGATTAAATTGGAGACATATGTGAAGAGATTGGCTAAATTAGAATGTGGGGGACATTGAGGACTGAATTGCAAAAAATAAACTTTTAGTGGAAATGGTCAAATAAGACTTAGTTAAAATTGTTATTTTCTTATTTTTGTTTATATTTTTTGTTATTTTCTTTTGACTAAATTATTTATTTTTAGCAAATGGCTAATTTAGTTGAATAGGACTTAGGCTATATTTAGTAATCCAATTATATATAAATAGGGATTTTTTAGGACTTAATTGAATGTACTTGATTTTGGTAAGCAATTGAAGCAATTTAGCAATTATTTACTTTCTCTTCAATTCGTCAGTCCAGTTGCTGCCATTTCCATTTCCATTTCATTTATTTTCATAAATTTGTCCAATTGCTACATTAGCCCCTTCCCTTTCCATCTTTCATATTCACAAGCAATCCATAACCATTTCATCCACCAAGCATAAGTAAAATCATGTGTCACTAAATTCATTTTAGCCTTAGTCCGGTTATCACTCCGTCAAGAAACAATTGTGAGTTACAAAACCGTTCTAAAAACCTTTTTATCGGTAGTCGCTATCACTTCGGTTTATGGGGTAGTACAAATTCGCCCCTTAAAGTTAATTCAACTTTAATTCAAAAAGTGCGCGTTGAGTTAAGGAAGGTTGGCATACAGTTGGGAAATGAAATCGACCGTGCTGTATTTGAGTTCCCGCGAACAAATTGGTGTGTCCAAGTGGGAAAGTTGGATTCCGTCAAGGGTGGTAGAGACCGGATTTAAATGACCCGTGCGGTTGAGGTTATTAATCCGAGTTGGGCTCTTCAGAACGCAAAGCTGTTGAAATCATAAATCACGAGCACGTGCGACGTGGTTAAGCATTCGGCAATGGTTTGTTTGCAAGTCATATATGGAACCGGCTACTAGAGGAAAAGTTGACGGTTGGGACGTTCTCGAGGGCTATAACCAGCTTATCGATTAAAAAGGGAAGATTAATTTTCAAGGATCGAATCAAGATCGGAGGAAACCGAGGCTGAGGCTAAGCTTATTAAATATAGTTTGTCTCATCTTTTATTCTCGATTGACTTTTTTTTGTCAAGATTTATTTTACTGTTTTTATTTCACTTTTATTTTATCTTAATTTAACGTTTCTCTAATGTCCCACTCTTTTATTTTTATTTAGGAGACAGTTACGTATTGTGGGCACGCCCTTCGACGCGACGTTTAAGAAGAAGAAACGAGAGTAGATTGCAGTAACTAGTCCCTATGGAATCGACCCTACTACCTTATAGTTGTATTATTTGTCGTAGGACTTTTTATATTTGTTGGATTCGACACCCATCACATTTCAACACCAATTCACTCACCATTCTCTCTTCTTTCTCTCATTTACTCTCTAGTGTTCCCTTCCATTCCTTTGTCGATTTTCCCCCTTGGGAAAGAGTTCTCTTCAGCCTTGAAATAGCTTCATTGAGTGTTCATCAGAGACCTCGATCTGGAAAGAATCGAGCAAGAATGATGAAGAACGCGATATCAATACTTGAGAAATTGTTGGATTTAATCCTATTTTTTTCTCTCTTTTAAATTCTTGTTGTTATTATGATGAATACTATTATGATTGCTATTGTTTATTTAATTAAAATGAATTAAATTTCTTTAAGTGTTGGGTTGATTGTGTTGATTGCTTGATTATTCATGAATCATGTTTATATTGTTATAGGTCCTGAATGTTTTGTTTAATTAAATATTAAAATTATTGGCGCCATTGTTGGGGATTGTTAAAATTATTTGTGAAATTATTTGTTTTACATTTTGGTTTATTTATTTTTCTATTTATTTTTTAACTTAATTTTTTCTATTTTATGTATTTATGAGTATTGACCGAATTATCAACTTACTCCCAGTGGACCCTAAAATTGAATGAACATTCTGAGAAAGAAGAAGACAAGCATCTCAACGAAGAACAGAAGAGATGAATTTTGAGAATCAAAATCAAGGAAATGGAGCAAATTATGCTCGAAATCCTATCCTTATTGCTGATGATAGGGATAGAGCATTGAGATAGTATGCGGTGCCATTGTTCTATGAACTTAATTTGGGAATTAGGAGACCCGAAATCGAGGTACAACAATTCAAACTAAAGCCAATGATGTTTCAGATGATTCAGACAGTGGGCCAATTCAGTGGAATGCTTACCGATGATCCTCATCTTCATTTAAGATTGTTCATGGAGGTGAACGACTCTTTCAAGTTAGTCGAAGTGTCAGAAGATGCGCTTCGATTGAAGTTGTTCCCGTTTTCACTAAGGGATAGAGCTTGAGCCTGGTTGAACTTGTTGCCATAAAATTTTGTTACAACATGGAAAGAGTTAGCAGAACGATTCCTTAGGAAGTATTTCACTCGTTAACTCCCTCCTAGCAAGAATGTTAAGTTAAGGAGTGAAATTACTACTTTCCAACAGATGGATGACGAATCGTTGTATGAGGCATGGGAAAGATTCAAAGAGTTGTTAAGGAAATGCCCTTATCATGAAATCCCACATTGCATCCAACTAGAGACATTTTATAATGGTCTTAATTCTCACACAAGGATGGTAGTAGATGCTTCCACCAATGATGCTATTCTTTCTAAGTCTTACAATGAGGCTTATGAAATTATAAAAAGGATCGCAAGCAACAATTATTGATGGCTGACTAATCGAGCAAATTCAGGAAGAATAATTGTAGGAATTCTTGAAGTGGATCCACTCACTTCATTTGGAGCTCAGGTATCATCAATTTCCTCAATGCTTAAAAATTTTACTACTAATGGGTTTAATAATGTTGCAGCTCAACCACATAACCAATTTGAGAATGTAGCCTGTGTCTATTATGGAGCAGGGCACTTGTTCGAAGAGTACCCATCAAACCTAGAATCCGTGTATTACATGGGCAATCAGAACCAAAACCGAGGCAGCAGGGATAGTAGTTAAATTTTTACAACCCATCTTGGCGAAATCACCTTAATTTCTCATGGAGTAATCAAGGGGTTGAACCCGATAATTCTTATTCTCAACCAAGACCGACCCAACCACAAGGATTTACCCAACAAGTTCAGAAGCCACAACAAGTCGAACTTTTCAATAGCTTAGAGAACTTATTGAAGGCATATATGGCAAAGAATGATGTCACTCTAAGGAATTTGGAGAATCAAGTGGGGCAACTTGCCATTGAATTGAAAAAACCGTCCACAAGGTGCTTTGACGAGAAATCCTGGGAAGGAGCATTGTAAAACATTGACATTGAGGAGTGGAAAGACGTTACAGCCTAATGCAGTTGAAGTAGAAGAAGAGCAAGCTGATGATCAGGATATAGTGGAAGTTCAACCAAGTGTTGAAACTCTAATTTTGCTAGAACCAGAGCCAGAACAAGAACTAGTGAATATTGTGAAAGAGACTTCTAAACCAGTCAAGTCTGATGATCTAACAACTTTGTTAGATGAAGAAGTGTCACAGAAGACGAAGCAACCAGTTCAAGTTAGAAATCTTTCACCACCTTACCCTTAAAGACTTCAAAAGCAGAAGCAGGAAGTCTAGTTCAAGAAGTTCCTAGACGTACTCAAGCAACTTCATATCAACATTATGTTGGTAGAAGAACTTGAATAGATGTCGAATTATGTCAAATTCATGAAGGATATCCTATCAAAGAAACGAAGATTTGGAGAATTTGAGACAGTAACCCTAACGAAGGAATGCAGTGCATATCTTTAAGACAAATTACCCCCAAAGTTTATGGATCCTGGATGTTTTACCATACCTTGCAACATTGGAGTAACTTATTGTGGTAAAGCATTATGCGATTTGGGTGCGAGCATTAACTTAATGCCCATGTTGATATTCAGAAAGTTGGGGATAGGTGAAGTTAGACCAACTACAGTTACACTTCAGTTAGCAGATCGATCTATAGCACATCTTGAAGGAAAAATTGAGGATGTATTGGTTCGTGTAGATAAGTTTATTTTTCCTACTGATTTTGTCATTTTAGACTTTGAAGTAGATAAAGAATTTCCAATCATCCTAGGAAGGTCGTTCCTAGCAACTGGAAGGACCCTTATTGATGTGTCGAAGGGCGAGCTAACTATGCGTCTTCAGGACGATCTAGTAACATTCAATGTTTTTAAGTCTATACGATTTCCTGATGTAGTTAGTGATTGTTCTACAGTGTCCAAGTTAGAAGAGTTAATCATTGAAGAGGAATTCGACTTAGTTAAAGATCCTTTAGAAAGAATCTTGCTGATAGACCCTCTAAGTGATAAAGAGGGGGAGGAAAACTTACCTTTACTAGGAGCTGATTGGAAGGAATTTAATTCAAAACCTCGTTTTGAATATTTGGAATTAAAAAGTAGAGATTACGTTTAACCAAAAGCGTCAATTAAAGCCACCTAAATTAGAGCTTAAGGTATTACCTTCAGATTTAAAATATGTTTATTTAGGTGACGCCTCTACTTTGCCTGTGATTATTTCAGCATAATTAACTTAAAAGCAGGAACAAAATCTAATTGAAGTGTTGAAACAATTCAAAAAGGCTATTGGATGGACCATAGTCAACATTCGTGGTATAAGTCCATCTATATGCATGCATAAGATCATTCTTGAAGCTGACAAGAAAGGGACAATTGATGGACAACAGAGACTGAACCCCATTATGAAGGATGTAGTCAAGAAAAAAATCACCAAGTGGTTAGATGAGGGTATAATTTATCCTATCTCTGACAGCTCATGGGTTAGTCCGGTCCAGTACGTGCCAAAGAAAGGAGGTATTACGGTCGTAAAAAATGAAAACAACGAGTTAATACTAACTAGAATGGTTACAGGATGGCAAACTTTCATAGACTACTGGAAATTGAACAAAGCGACTAGGAAAGATCACTTTCCTTTGTTGTTCTTGGATCAGATGTTAGATAGACTCGCGGGGCGAGACTAATATTATTTTCTAGATGGGTACTCGAGGTACAATAAGATTACAGTCGCACAGAAAGATCAACACAAAACGACGTTCACATGCCTGTATGGTATGTTTGCATTTAGACACATGCCATTTGATTTATGTAATGCACCTGCTACGTTTCAAAGATGTATGATGGCCATTTTCACTGACATGGTCAAGAAGAATTTGGAAGTGTTCACGTGACCCTTCAGCTTCTGATTCCTCGACTATTGACCCCTCAAGTTTTGAACCTTGAACTTCTGACTTCTCAGCTTCCAAGGTCTCCTCTGCCAGACTTGCACCAAAACAACAAGTGGCACATCTCCTCAACGCTGTTAACCCCAACGGACACCCTACCACCATCACGATAGAAGACCTGTAAAAGAAAAGGCAGAACAAAGAGCAAAACAGAACATAGAAAAGAAAAAACAACAAACAAATTGTATTTTATTTTCGGCTATAAAAAGCCCCAACTACCTCTATAATTTTTTACGGATACTAAGCAATAAAAATCAGAAAAAAGTTCTAAGGTAACATATTTTGGTTCATTTCATTTTTTATTTTGAAAGTATATATATATATATACAAATAAATAAAAGAGAAGAAGGGGATTAGGAACTTACTTGAACAGCACCAACGTCGCAGGCGTCGAGGCAACCACCCCCGATGAAGGGTGGTACATCTTTTTCGAAAAGAGACTCCTGAATACCCTTCATATTCTTGTGAGATCTTCTTTAAAAAAAACAAAAACAAAAATAAAAAAATGACAAATATCTTAAAAACCCTAAAAGTCGAACCTATTTTAGTATTTTTAGAGGATTTGGAATCAGATTTGGAGGTTTTTTACCCCAGATCTGGGTTTACAAGAAAAAAAAGGGTATTTTCTTTGATTTTCGGCCACCGAAGATGGTGGACAAAGACACCGACGACCGGTGGCTGCGGAGGAAGATGGTGGATTAAAAAGGGCGGCCCTAGGTTTTAGTTGAGAGAAAAAGAGGGTTTCAAAGTGTTTTTTTAAAGGGTGCTAAAAATGAATTTTAAAACCATTTTTTTAGTTATATAGTGATGCCAAAATGGCATCGTTTTGCCCTTGTTCCCATGGCTTCAGAACGGCGTCGTTTAAACTATACCCGAATTCGACCCGCTCCAAGTCTTGGGATCTGCGTGTTTTCAACAAATGGTGAAATTATATGCGCAATCCTTTCGCATTTTTCAAAAGTTTCAATCTCGTCCCTTTCTTGCATTTTTAATTTAGTTAAAATCAGCCTTCAAATTTCATTTCATTTTCAATTTAGTCCCCTGATTCAGATGCATGTAAGGTTGCCGCGTGTCAAATTTTTTGGGAAAATCACCCACGCAACCCCTATTTTTTTAAAAATTCGAGTTTAACCCCCTTTTCTTTTAGTTTTCATGTTTTTTTCTTAAAACTTTATTTTCATATTAATTTAGTCCTCTATTTTTTTCTTTTAAAATTAGACCCCCTTAACTTTATTTTTTTAAATTGGCGCTTCCCTTTTACTCTATTTTTTAAATTGACCCATGAACTTTACATTGTTTTAAAAAAATTACCCTTTTTAAAAAAAATTAACTTCTTTTGTGTTAATTTTTTTTTAAAAAAAGTCCTTTCACATCTAAAAAATTGATTCGTTTATTTTTATATACTTTTAAAAATCTTTTTATTCTTTTTAATTTTAATCCCTTACCAAATTATTCATCTTTTTTAGCCTTGATTTATTTGTATATTCATGCATTATTTATTCATTTAAATTTAATTATTGACATCTAATTTGTGTTATGTATGTATTTTATTTTATTTGTCATTTTAACTAACAAATTGCAAATGTATTAATTCAAGCTTTCTAAAATATTTAAGAAAATAAATCATGCAATAAAGTAAAAATTACTTTAAAAATCAAGGAAATGTTCATTGCTTAAGGATTCAATAAAAATTGTGTCCTAATTTACGGGATGCGGTTTTATCTTTGAACTTGAGCAATTGAACACCCCATTTAAAATTAAAATGTGTAGATTTTAATTAATCATTAAATTTCCTTATTTTTGAGTACCCGAGATGTCGTGTTCCTCACTTACGGGATGTGACGTTATTCTCAACAAATTCGAGATAAAGATCGTTTTCTTAAGATTTAATATTTAAACGATACCTAATATATGATTTTTGTCTTTAAACGACTTTATTCTCAACTATGTATTGAATTTTCTTTAATCAATAGATGAATAGCTTTTGTTTTTCGAGTACATGAAACATCGTGCCCTTAACTTACGGGGTGTGTTTTTTCTCAATTGACTCGAGATAATAGATTATTTTTTTCGTAAGATTCAAGTTGCTTTAAAACACATGTTGTCAAATTTTATTATTTTATACGTTCAAGGATCGCATTTTAAATTCTTTCCGAGTTTTCCAATTTTCAACAACTAAGACCATAAATAATCGACTAGGTACCGATTTTGAGCGTGTGAGGGTGCTAATCCTTCCTTACACATAACCGACTCTCGAACCTATTTTCTGGATTTCGAAGACCAAATTGTTTTCTAAAATAAATTCAAACATTTTAGGTGGTCCAATCACACCAAATTAAAAAAGATTGGTGGCGACTCTACTTTTCGTATTTTAAACTAAAAGTCGACACTCTTTTCAAAAATGGTTTCGACATTTACCTTAACCAAATTGTTGAATAATTATTTCATAAGTATTTTTCCTATCACAAACCCTGGAGGTACGATACTCAACATTACTTGTCACTTTGTTCTTGAATACGATTGTGTACACTTGCACATTTCAATCATTCCAGGTACTAATTTGAATTTTAAAAAAAAAAAACTTAGGTACCAAATTAGGAAAAAAATGTCAAGTTCAGGTACCAAATTGGATCCAAAAAAAGTTTAGGTACCAAATTAGAAAAAAGTATCAAGTTCAGATAGTAAATGTTATATTAAACCTAAGTTTAATGGAAAATGAAAAATTGTAGAAATTACTTTTTAAAAAGAAAAAAATAGAGAAATTAATTAGAAAAAAAGATAAATGAGCCGGTAGTCAGTAACTTAAGTTGCCCATGTCAACTCTCATAGGCCTTGTAATATATAATACTATTCATAGACCTTGTAATATATAATATCATGTCAACATTTTATTTTTTTAATAAAATCATTTATCTATCAATAAAATTTTAAGTAATAAATAATTAGTAAATTAAATTTAAATTATAAATTAAATTAATGTATGAAAGTGTATAATGTTTACAACAAGTGGTTGGGTGCAATGGTAATACACATTGCACTTTCAAGGGAAGAACATAGGTTTGAATTTTAGAGACAAAATTAACGAGAGTGACAATCACAAACTCCGAACATGAACAGTAAAATGAACATGCATAATATAAAAAAAACATGTATGCTTTTATAAAGCAATTAAAACAATAAAACTATTATTTAAAAAATATAAGTACTTTAAAGAAAATTTTTGAATAAGCTTTTAAATACAATTAAAAGTTAAAAAAGTATTTTTAAATTAAATAGAGTTCTAAAAAAGTATTTGTATATACTTAAAGTACTATTTTTAAAATAGTCAAAACAATAATAAAATAGCATTTAAAAAAGTACCTAGAAATAGTACTATTGATGCAACGTCCTAAAATTTTATTCATGATTTGTTAAATTTTATCATTAATTTGTATTTACTTTAGTGGTTTAAAGGTTTAATTTTGTGTTTGAAGTCCTGGGTTCAAGTTACATTCTATGGAGAAAGTTTAATTATTTTTGTTCCTAAGGCTAACTTTGTTCGTTGGGCTTAAAAAAATCATTTTTGATCAATCTATGTAAAAAAAAATAGCATAGTGGTTCAGTAGTTTAGCTCCTATAAACTCTTTGGTCCTATGTTTGAGTTTTCACGCGAGTTAGTGAAATATTTTTTTATGATATTCCCCCGTTCATTTGGATGAGTCTTGATTAAATTTAAATTCTTAAAAATATATGTGGGAATAATATCCCTAAAAATTTGCTCCTCTAATCACGTTTCTTTCTCTCTCCCCAATCTCATTTGTGCGTTTCAATTTGTTTTCAATTCAGTTTTTTTTCTTTCATAGTTTATTTATTTTGTTTTACCATTGATGTTCTACTTAAGTTCTTCTTTTTTCTTTCTCTGTTTTTTGTGTGGTTTCTAGTCTTTTTTTTTGCTACGATTTTGGTTTGTGGGCATTAAGTTCTTTTCACTATTTCGTATTACGTCGCATCGCTCAACTTATCGTTTGTCGATCTTTGAGTGAGGATCTCGAGATTAACGTTCCTCCGTTGATGTAATTGTGGTTGGAATTATTGATTCGTTTCGAGTATTGGAAATCTCGTAGTTGATTACTCATTTAAATCAGATCAAGTGTGTAACGAGACCCAAAATTTTAAATTTTTTAGGGTTGTAACTATCGTTCCAACGACTTAGTCCTTCTATGGGGTCGGTATGTGATCAAATAAACTATAAAATATGAATCTGGTCATCTGTTAGCATAAGTTCTGATATTTATTTGTATATCTAAGAAGTCACATGACTACTAAACTTTTTAATAGGCTATGAGTAACCCGAAAAATGTTATGCATGTCTACTGTAAACACGTCTGATTTCTGTTACGTTTTGTATTTGCATCTAGGATGGGTTTTTTCTATGTGGAGGAAGTGTTTTCGTAAAAGGCGATAACTCGCCTATTAAATTGGCAGCTCAACTGCAAATATTTTGTAAAGTGTCATACTAACACTAAGTGGTTTGTAGGGTTGGATGGGTGGGTTATACCCCATATGGTGTGTTGGGATGGTCGGAGATAGTGTGTAACGGATGAGGGTAGGAATATATGTCTGAATCTGTACTGCTTTGATATGATTTTGTTTCTGCTAAATCTGTCTGATATAAATTAACTAATTAAGTTATTTGTTACACACTGAGTTTCGAAAACTCATATTCTGTTTGACTTATATTTTTAGGTAATCCTCAAACTTAGACGGGACAGTGCCACGGGAGCTCGGTTACAATAAATTTTCTTTATTTAATTCATTTAAGTTTGGATATTAAGCGTTTTGCAATATTTGGACTATTTTGGACTGTTTTGGTTTTTATTGGGATTTTATTTTCAATTTTTGCATGATACTGAAAAAAAAAGAATAAACATTTTATCAAAAATGTTTATTTCCTGCAAAACAATTGATTTCAAGAAAATAAACTTGGTTTTTTCCAAAATATAACTATCTAAGAATTTTCGCTGCAATGTATTTGTTTTAGAAAATGTAAGCAAACATCATTTTCAACAAAAAGTAAAGTTAGATGTGTTTTCTATTAAACCAGAGTTGTTAGATAATAAATTTTACGACACTTTCCGAAATTTAAGAAATCTGGATTTCAACTGTTTTACGTAGCATCTCTAGATTTGGCTATAACGCCCAAGCCGGGTTTGGGTTGCTACATTTAGTTGCATTAGAGCCAGGTTGCAAAACTCAAGCTGTGAAATTTTGGGTTCAAAATTTTTGTGAAAAATTACTTTCTGAATAAAACTTATTTCTGTTTAATCTAAAATATATTTTATTAGAATACTGAGTCTCTGGCGCCAATCCTGTAAATACTTTTGACTTAGGCAAATTCCTAGCTTGAAAAACTCTGAAACGATTAGAATTACTTTTATATAGTTAGACTGTAGTGAAACTTTGTAAATTTTTCTGATAAAATTTATGAGCATAAAATATCTGTAAAAAAATATCGAACTGATACATAAAATTTGTAATGTAGATAGTATATATATGATGAGTACTTGTGGGTCATGTGGATACGATACTCGTGGGCACGACGAGAGCCAAAGAAGGGCTCGAGTTGAATCATCCTCGATGGGCAATATGCCCAATTTAGATATGAGTGAGACACCAACTACACCTACTACTGAGACTGAGTCACAAAGTCGCTCAGCTGAGGATGACACATTGTCCCAAGCCATGCTAAGGGTTTTGGAAAGGGTCACTGGGAATTTATCTAGATTTGGGAGTCGTGGGTCGGTAACTGAACGACTCTAATCCAACAATGCAAAACTGTTTAGGGGCGTCACTAGAGTCGTCCCGATGATGGTCGAGAACTAATTAGAGGCCACAGAGAGGATTATGAATGATATCGACTACACCCCTGAGCAGAAACAAAAGGGTGCAATATCTTTACTTCACAATGAGGTGTATTAGTGGTGGATGATGATTAAGGAGGTTACTCAGCCAGATATCTTGAGAGACCTTTAAGAGTGATTTTCAAAGCAAGTATGTGGGTACAAGCTATGTGGATGCCCCTAGGCACGAGTTTCTAAGCCTTACTCAAGGGGATAGGATTGTGGCCAAGTATGAGGTCAAATTTCTGAGATTGAGCAAATATGCTCGTGGGCTGGCATAAGTGTATTCGTTTCGTGGAAGGGTTGTGGGATCATCTTATGGTTCTAATAGCTCCACCATAGGGAGTGGATTTTTTCCGTCTTGGTGGACAAGGTGAAAATTATTGAGGAGGCTAAGCTAGTTGAGTACGAAAATAGGGATCATAAGAGGGGTGATAATAAGAGGGATTTAGAGCCTTCTAGTTCTGTTCAGTGGCCTAAAAAGGGGCCAAATCTTATGGAGGAGGTTAGGAGCTTGTTTCCGATGTGGGTCAATGGAGCATCGCATCAGAGATTATCCAAAATGATCTGATCAACTGCAAGCTCCAGCTTTAGGTTTAGTACAACTTGAGCGGGCAGTTCAATAGTCACCTAGGGGCTTTGGTCTGGCCAAGGTGGTAACCTCCTGCGCTGGTACAGGTCAAAAGGAAACAAGTAGAGCTGCTAATTAGACTAAGGTTAAGTAGCCTACACTGGTATATGCGACTAAGCACCGCGAGGACAGAGACAACAACAATGTTATCATTGGTACTTTTTTTATTCATACTACTTCATATTTTGCATTGATAGACATAGGATCAACACACTCTTATATAGCTTGTTCTGCTTTTGTAAACTTGAGGATTTTTGTTGAGAGTACTTCTTGTGAGGTTACTGTGATTAGTCTACTTGGTCAGTCTGTTCAGGCTGATAACGTTCATAGGAATGTATCACTGGAGATACAAGGGGCTGTATTTCCGGCTAATCTGATGGAACTACCATTTATAGAATTCAATTTGATTTTATGAGTGGACTAGCTCGTAGAGAATCGGGTCAGTTTGGACTATGCTACTAAAAGAGTAGCTCTGAGATATGAAAATGATATGGAAGTGGTTATGATCAGCGAGCATCGGAATTACTTATCCAATGTGATCTCCACTCTTATGGCTGAAAAGTTGGTTCGTAATGGGTGTGAGGTATTTTTGGCCTATGTGTGTGATTCAACTTCTATGGGTTCATCTGTTGGAGAAATTTAAACGATTAAAGAGTTTCTGGATTTTTTCTCAAGGAGTTTTCGGGTTTGCCTCTAGATCGAGTGGTCGAATTCAGTATCGAGGTTCTACCGGGTGTAGCTCTAGTGTCCATTGCTCCCTACCACATGGCACCAAAGGAGCTTATGGAACTAAAGGCTTAGCTTCAGGAACTCCTTAATAAAGGGTTAATTCATCCTAGTGTGTCTCCATGGAGGCACTAGTTCTATTTGTAAAATAAAAGATTGTACAATGAGGATGTGCGTGGATTACCGATAGCTAAACAAATTGATAGTAAAGAATAAGTACCCACTTTCGAGGGTCGACGATTTATTTGATCATTTTCGTGGGGCTTCTATGTTCTCCAAGATAGGTATTCATTTTGGATACCATCAGCTTAAGGTTAAGGAGGTTGATGTGCATAAGATTGCTTTTAGGACTCGTTATGAGCACTATATGTTCTTAGTTATGCTCTTTGGTTTGACGAATGTTCTGGCTACATTTGTTGACCTTATGACTCAGGTTTTTTAGTCGTGTTTGGATCAGTATACCGTGGTCTTCATCGACGATATTCTAGTATACTTTAAAACTGAGGATGATCATGATGAGCATCTTAAATCAGTTCTTCAAATACTCCGTGAGAAATAGCTCTACGCTAAGTTGAGCAAATGCGAGTTTTGGTTAAGGGAGTAACTTTTCTAGGTCATCTGATTTCTATTGAGCGGATCTGAGTTAATCCTAAGAAAATTGAGGTTGTGCTTGAGTGCACACAACCTAAGAATGCTTCTGAGATCTGCAGCTTCCTTTGTTTAGCGGATTACTATCGAAGATTTGTAGAGGGTTTATTTCTTATCGTAGCTCCTCTAACTAAATTGTTACATAAGAATGCACCATTTATTTGGACTGATGTACATCAATTGAGCTTTGAAAAGCTTCTATTTTGACTCAAGCACTCATTCTGATACAGCCTGAGTCTGGTAAGAAATTTGTAGTCTAAAGTGATGCTTCACATGTTGGGTTAGGTTTCGTTCTAATGCAAGACGGTAAGGTAGTGGCTTCTGCATCCTGACAACTTAAGGCACATAATGGCAACTATCCCACTCACGATTTAGGGTTTGCTGCGATTGCTTTCATTTTGAAAATATAAAGGCATTATCTGTATGGTGAGAGTTGTATCATTTACACCAATCACAAGAGCCTCACGTATCTCCTTACTCAGAAGGAGTTGAACCTTAGGCAACATAGATGGATTGAGTTGCTTAAAGACTACGACTGTACGATTGAGTATCATCCTAGTAAGGCCAATGTAGTGGCGGATGCTCTTAGTCGTAGAGTAATGTCTGATTTGAGGGTGATGTTTGCTCACCTAAGTTTGTTCAATGATGGGAGTTTGTTAGCCGAGTTGCAAGTTAAGCCGACTTGGATTGATCAAATTCGGGTTAAATAGTTGGAGGATGATTCTCTAGTTTTACATTTCCGTCAGGTTGAGGAAGGTAGTACGTTTAGTTTTGGGTTGAATAGAGATGGAGTTTTGTGCTTTCGAGGTCGGGTTTGTATGCCTAATGATTTTGATCTAAGGCAATCTATTCTGTGAGAAGCGTATAGTAGCTCTTATGCTATCCACCCCGGCAAGAATAATATATATTAGGATCTTCGTTAGTGTATTGCCCTTATCACCCACCCAGAAGGATTTTATTTGGGTCATCGTAGATCAATTGACCAAATATGCTTATTTTATTCCTATTAGGATAGATTACTCTCTTTCGAAACTGGCTAAGTTATGTGTCTGAAATCATTAGACTTTATGAAGTTCCAGTCCTGATTATTTCTGATAGAGATCCTCGCTTCACTTCTTAGTTCTGGAAGAAACTTCATGAGGCTCTTGGCACTCAATCGGACTTCAGTACTGCGTTCCAACCTTAAACAGATGGACAGTTTGAGAGGGTGATTCAGATACTAGAAGATATGTTACAGAGTTGTGTTATTGCCTTCCAAGGTAGTTGGGAAGAGTTTTTACCATTGGTTGAGTTTGCATATAATAACAATTTCCAGTCTAGTATTCAGATTGGACCTTATGAGGCTCTGTATGATCGTTAGTGTCCTACTCCATTGTGTTAGACTAAGTTGGGTGAGCAACGAGTTTTGGATCCTGAGTTTGTTCCTAAGATTGAAGATAAAGTTAAACTGATTCAGGATCATCTTAAGGCGGCTTCTAGTAGACAAAAGTCTTATATGAATCTAAAGAGGAGTGATATTAAGTATTTTGTGGGTGATTATGTTTTTCTTAAGGTATCTCCATAGAAGAAGATCCTTCGTTTTAGACGTAAGGGCAAGTTAAGCTTTAGGTTCATTGGATCGTATCAAATTCTAAATCTTATTATACCGATCACCTATCAGCTAAGTTACCTCCAGAGTTGGATCGTATTTATGATGTGTTCCATGTCTTCATGTTGAGGCGGTATTGGTCTGAACCATGTCATATTATATTTGTTGAGGAGATTGAGGTAAGACCAAATTTAACTTTTGAGGATGAGCCGACTCAGATTTTGAAGCGAGACACTAAGATTTTGAGGAGGAACTCTATTCCATTAGTTAAGGTTCTATGGAGGAATCATGGCATTGAAGAAGCCACATCTAAACCTAAGCACTCAAATGACAGCTATATCCGTATCTATTTAAGCCAGGTAAATTTCGAGGTCGAATTTTTTTGGGGGGGGAGAGTTGTAACATCTCAAAATTTGTATTCATGATTTGTTAAATTTTGTCATTAATTAGTGTCTTTTTTAGTGGTTTAAGGGTTTAATTTTGTGTTTAAGGTCTTTAGTTCAAGTCACATTCTTTCGGGAAAGTTCAATTATTTTTGTTCCTAAGCCTAACTTTGTTCGTTGGGCTTAAAAATTCATTTTTGGTCAATCTGTGTCAAAAATGAGCCTAGTGGTTCAGTGGTTTAGCTCTTATAAACTCTTTCATCCTGTGTTCAAGTTTTCGCACGAGCTAGTGGAATATTTTTTTATGCTTTGCTTCATTCATGTGGATGAGTCTTGATTAAATTCAAATTCTTAAAAATATATGTGGGAATAATATCCCTAAAAATTTTCTCCTTTAGTCATGTTTCTTTCTCTCTTCCTAATCCCATTCGTACGTTCCAATTTGTTTTCCAGTGAAAGAATTCAATTGTTTTTCTTTCATTTTCTTTGACAGTTTCTTTATTTTGTTTTACTATTGATATTCTGCTTAAGTTCTTCCTTTTTCTTTCTTTGTTTTCTGTGCGATTTCTATTCTTTTCTTTCCCTATGATTTTGGGTTGTGGGCATTGAGTTCTTTTTGCTATTTCATATTACGTCACATCGCTTAACTTATCGTTTATTCGTCTTTGAGTGAGGATCTTGTGATTAACATTCCTCCATCAATGTAATTGTGGTTTGAGTTAGTTATTCGTTTCAGGTACTGGAAATCTTGTAGTTGATTACTTATTAAAATCGGATCAGGTGTGTAATGAGACTCAAAATTCTAAATTTTTATGGCCGTAAATATCGTTCTGACTGACTGTAGTCCTTTCGTGGGGTCGGTATGTGATCAAGTAAACTATAAAATATGAATCTGGTCATTTGTTAACATAAATTCTGATATTTGTTCATATATTTAAGATGTCACATGACAAGTAAACTTTATAATAGGCTATGAGTAACCCGAAAAATACTATGTATGCTCTGTATCTATTATGTTATGCATGTATACTGTGAACACGTTTGATTTCTGTTATGTTTTGTATTTGCATCGAGTTTTTGCTATGTGGAGGAAGTATTTTTGTAAAAGGCGATAACTCGACTATTGAACCGACAGCTCAACTGCAAATATTCTGTAAAGTGTCATACTGACACTAAGTGGTGTGTAGGGTTGAATGGGTGTGTTATACCCCATATGATGTGTTGGGATGGTAGTAGATGGTTTGAAGCGGATGGGGGTGGGAATATATGTATGTATCTGTACTGCTCTGATATGATTCTGTTTCTGCTAAATCTGTCTGATATAAATTAACTGATTAAGTTATTTGTTACACATTGATTTTCGAAAACTCATATTTTGTTTGATTGATATTTTCAAGTAACCCTCAGACTTAGATGGGACGGTGCAATGGGAGCTCGATTACAATAAATTTTCTTTATTTAATTCATTTAAGTTTGGATTTAAGCGTTTTGTAATATTTGGACTATTTTGGATTGTTTTGGTTTTTGTTTGGATTTTATTTTAAATTTTTGGATAATAATGAAAAAAAAAGAAAAAACGTTTTATAAAAAATGTTTGTTTCCTGCAAACAACTGATTTCAAGAAAATAAACTTGGTTTTTTTTCCAAAATATAGCGATCTGAGAATTTCCCCTGCAAGGTATTCGTTTTAGAAAATGTAAGGAAACACCATTTTCAACAAAAAGAAAAGTTAAATGTGTTTTCTATTAAACCAGAGTTGTTAGATAATAAATTCTATGACACTGTTCAAAATTTAGGAAAATTGGATTTTCAACCGTTTTACGTAGCATCTTCAGATTTGGCCATAACGTCTAGGCTGGGTTTGGGGTGTTACATTTAGAGGTATAAGAGTCAGGTTGTAAATCTCGGGCTGTGAAATTTTAGGTTCAAAACTTTTGTGGAAAATTGTTTTCTAAATAAAACTTATTTATGTTTAATTTAAAAAATATTTCTGTGGAATACCGAGTCTCCGACTCCGATCCTGTAAGTACTTTTGACTTAGTTAAATTCTTAACTTGAACAACTCTGAAATGATTAGAATTACACTGATATAGTTTGATTACAGTGAAACTATGTAAATTTTTCTGATAAAATTTATGAGCATAAAATATCTGTAAAAAGAATATTGAACCGATACATAAAATTTGCAATGTAGATAGTATATATATATAATGATGAGTATCCGTGGATCATGTGGACGTGATACCCGTGGACGCGACGGGCGACGAAGAGGGGCTTAAGCTAAGTTATCCTTGATGGGCAATATGCCCAATTTAGATACGAGTGAGACACCGGCTACACCTATTGAAGAGGGTTACAAAGTCGTTCTGTTGGGGACGACGCATTGTCCCAAGCCATGCTGCGGGTTTTGGAAAGGGTCATTGGGACTCAATTTGGATCTTGGAGCCGTCGATCAGTAACTGAACGTCTCCAGTCCAACAGTGCGGAATTGTTTAGGGGCGTCACTAGAGTAGCCTTGATTGTGGCTGTAACAACCCGTTTTTAGTGGTTTCGGGACCACAAATTCGACGAACAAATTCATATAATGAATATTTAAATTATATCGAGACCCTGTTTCTGAAATTAAGGGCAGTAAATATAGAGTCTTATTATATGTGAATTGAAGTTCAGTTGGGTAATTTTGATGATTAATTGCATAATTAAGAAAAAGGAGTAAATTGTAAAAGTGGTAAAAGTTAATTGCTATTGATTAAAAATAGTAAAGGGGACCAAAATGGTAATTAAACCATGGTCAAAAAGTTAAAGTGATAAATTTACAAGGACTTAAGGTGAAATAATAGCATGAATGGGCTGTAAGGAATTAAAGGATAATTCGGCTGAACTTGGTTTGCTTGAAATTGGTTAGATTGCAAGTTTTGAGCTTAGGGACTAAATTGCATAAAATTAAAATATTAGGGGCAATTTTGTAAAAATGTCAAAAAGACTTAATTTCATAAAATAAGTTTATTTTACCATTGGAATCCATTAATTGAATGAAATTATTATTTTAGATCAAGAATGGGTTGAAAATCGAAGTGAGGAGAAAATTATGGAATAGTCCCTATATTATATATTGCTGCAATTTAATCAAGTAACTTCGTATAGTAAAGTAATTGATTTAGTTTATATTTGTAAATTATTGAAATAATTTAAGTATGTTTTATTTAAATTTGTTTGCTTAGTAAATATTAAACTGTGGAATTGAATTAAATTGAAAAGAAATTATATTGAGGAGAATGATTGAAAGTGACAGAGTGATATAGTTGAATTCAGGTGACAACGAAATGCTTAAATGATTATGTGTTGTGTTAGTTATTATTCATGTTACGAATGAATTAATTCGATTGATATATGACAATTTTTAAATTGAATTAAATGGCATTGTTAGTTAATTCGATATTATGTTTGATAAATAAGAATTATATTGATGTGTGCTCGAAATGGTATAATGTAAAGAAAGTTAATTGAAATGGACAAGGTATATGACACATATGAACATCGTGACAAACCCGAACACAAATGACATGTCATTATGGGCTCTACAGTTCGGGAGCTAGTCTTGGATGTCTTACTTACAAGTAGCCACTGTACTTAAGCCGTTACTACAAATCAATCCTATAAGTTCATGTAATTATATTTCTATTTGATAATTCTAACTTCATTTGTCTTGATTATAATCTTAATGTTGAAACGAAATGGAAGACTCTGAAGAAATTACTATAGTGGCTCGTAAGAGCAATATTGGCTCTTAAGAGCGAATTACTGACTGATAATGCTTAAATATGACATACTTTTGGATATTAAATATATATATTTTTAGAGTATGATCCTATTAAATTGAGCTATTAAATTTTTTTTTATTTTGTAGGGACTCAAGTGGTGATAGAAGATAAATTGGAGACAAAAAGCATGGTTTTGGAGGAGAATTTGAAGTTGTGTGAAATGAAATGCTAAAAGAGAGAGTTTGTAGGACAAAAAGACTTGGTTTTATTTTATTTTATTTTTTAAAATATATTTCATATTAGGATTTAATATTTAAGATATCATTTATTATTTAAATTTGTATTTAATTTATGTTTATCTTTTTGTATTTATCTTTTAGAGTTTAAATTGGATCCAATTAGGGGAAGTAAATGTTAGATATAATTCTAATTATCTTTTAGAATTTAGATTGGATTCAACTAGGAATATTATGTACTATAAATAGGGGGTGGAGTGATTGAATTATTGATTCCCCATTCACTAAAAAATCCTCCATCTCTCGAAATCCCTAGTTCAATAAAAGCTTTATTTTATTATCTTGTGTTCTTCCCCAAAATCATGAGTAACTAAAAATCCTTCTAGCCGAAGGTTGTCAAATATTCCTCCAAAGTTTATGAGGCTTAGAATCCGCGCTTAATTCTTCTCACTCGAGTATTCATCAATTCTCTATATTACGAGATCGACGCTTCCGTCCAAAATCCCTACAAAAGTAATCTTATCATCTTGTACAAAGCCGACCACTTTGTGTGTTTTGAGAAGGTTACACAGTCGGTTCGCTAACTTACTGCGACAGAGGTTGTCGAGCCAAAGAGACAAAATGACATGGCATTCGTCGTTGGGAAAAGGTGATCTAGTGTAAGACAGTCCCATTGGAGCGATGGTTGGTTAGAGTCAGGTTCCTCTAAAAACTACATCCGGAGCTGGTGGTCGTAGGCGTCCTCTTCCACTATAACTAGCTTATTCGGGCACGAGAAGAACCATCCAAAGTCTATGATTAAACCAAGGAAGAATCAAGATAACCGGAGGCTTGATCTTTGAATATGATAAACTCTTCTTCTTTTAACTTTTATTTTATGCTATTTATTTTTACTTCGACTTCCTTATTTTCTATTTCTTTTAATTATATTTTCTTTTATTTTTAGTTCTGTTTCTTTTATTTTTCCTTAGATCGCGACGCTTTTTTTAGGCACGATTTTGCTCACGATCTCGACAGACAAGACTTTTTACAACTCTCAAGTCCCTAAGGATTAGACCCTACTTCCCTTTTACTATTATTTACTTTAATTTCGAAGTAATTTTGGTGTTAGGACGACACATCAAATTTTGGACGACACATTACCATTGGACTGGTAACGTACCATGGACTGGTTTTTTGTTTTTTTTTGCTTATGACTAGATCTGCTCCAAGTAATCTTGCTTACTCGTACGATCCCGAGATTTAAAAGACTGCAAAAGCCAATCACAAGGAAGCAAAGTTACGAAAAAGGTAGTCAGAAGTTGTAGGAGTTAAGCACAGTCCACCTTTAGAAGTAGAAGAAGGCGACGAAGGTGAATCTAGGGTAAACGAAAACCCTAATCCAACATTGAAAAACCAAGGAGTTGATCGACTAGCAGAAGTACCGATTGCTAGGGTTAACGAAAATCAAGATCCACCACTACTTATGGATCAAACAATTTGGTAATTAGCCGAGGCTCCTGATGATCAACCATCGTTGTGCATTGCGTATCCTACTGTGGATGCTAAGTTTGAGCTTAAATCAGGTTTAATCCAATTATTATCGATTTTTCGTGGGTTGTAGAATGAGAATCCACATAAACATCTGAAGGAATTTCATATGGTTTGTTTGAGTATGAAACCTTAGGGGGTAACTAAGGATCAAATTAAATTACGCGCTTTTCCTTTTTCTTTAGCTGACTCCGCTAGGGAATGATTATTCTATCTACCTCCTGGATCTATTACAATTTGGGCTAATCTTTCTCGTTTGTTTCATAACAGGTTTTTTCCAGCCTCTCGTGCCGCTAAATTTAGAAGAGAAATTGTGAGGAATAGGCAAAAAGATGTGGAGTCTCTTTACGACTATTGGGAATGATTCAAGAAGTTGTGTGCAAGTTGTCCACAACATGGTATAACTAAATAGTCTCTTCTCTAATATTTCTATGAAGGCTTGAAACTTATGGAGATGAATATGATAGATGTCGCCAGTGGAGGAGCATTGGTTAATATGACTCCTCAACGAGCAAGAGACTTGATTTCCATAATGGCCGTAAATACTCAACAATTCCGAGCCAACCCTGAACCTACTCGAAGGGTTCATAAGCTAAGTAATTCCTCCTTAGAAGATAAAGTTGAAAAACTTACTAATGTTGTGAGTTCTCTTATTGCAGGAAAATTAGGACCGGTCCGTCAATATGGAATTTGTGGTGAATTCGAGCAAACAACTGATGCATGCCCTAGTTTGTATGATGATTCTGTAGCCCAATTAGACACTGTGGGAAACTTCCCTGGACCACCTCAAAGGCGATATGATTCTTATGCAAACACATACAATCCCGGGTGGAGGGATCATCCTAACTTGCGATATGGGAAAAATTCATGTTATAACCAGCTATTCCAAAATCAAGCTCCACAACAAGCGTAAAATTCAGGTACTTCCCTAGAAACTATGGTAAATAAATTAGCAGCTAATTTTCTTGAATTTCAGCAGCAATTTATAGATTTTCAAAAGCAAACTGTGGATTTTCAAAAGAAAACTAAGGCATCTATTAAGGAGTTGACCATGCAAATGGAGAAAATAAATGCACAGGGTAGGCTGCCGTCACAAACAAAACCTAACCCAAGACAAAACGTGAATGCAGTGACTTTACGAAGTGGGAAAGTATTGGAACCAATTCATGGTAAAAATCATGCCCAAGAATCTACCCATGAAAATCAGAAAGACGACGAATAGGTCCGATCGAAACCTCCATTACACAGAATTCAACCTCCGTTTCCTGGATGACTGAGCCAAATCCAGAAAGGTAATGAGGAAAAAGAGATCCTCGAAACATTCAAAAAAGTCAAGGTAAATATACCGTTGTTAGATGCTATTAAATATATTCCACGGTATGATAAATTTCTGAAAGAACTTTGCACCAACAAAAGAAAATTGACTGGAAAGGAAAAGGTAAATGTTGGTGAGAATGTGTCTGCGGTTTTGCAACGAAGGATGCCAACAAAATGTAAGGATAGAGGTATGTTTGCAATACCATGAAAAATAGGTCACTTTGGAATTAAGAAAGCTATGTGTGACTTAGGAGCTTCTATAAATGTAATGTCTTTTTCTATTTATGAATCAATTAATGTGGGTTCTTTGAAGGAAACAGGTGTTATAATTCAGTTGGTGGAAAGTTCTATTGTACATCCCGAAAGAGTCCTTGAGGATGTGTTAGTGAAAGTCAATGAACTAATTTTTCCTGTAGATTTTTATGTGGTAAAGATGGAAGAGGATAAAACTCCTGGATCTTCTGATATCTTATTAGGGCGACCTTTCCTTAGTACTGCAAATACTAAGATCGATGTGCAAAGTGGAACCCTCACAATGGAGTTTGACAGGGAGATCGTACAGTTCAATGTTTATGATTCCATCAATCATCCTAGTGAAATCTTGAGCATAAACCGTGTTGATATAGTGGAATCCTTAGTAGAAGAGACTTCCAAATCACTCCATAAAAATGAACCTAAAATATTGTTTGATGATTTAGATCCATCTTGCGAATCTATTAAGAAATTATTGCCCCCTATGAACACTAAACTTCTACCTTCTGTTGTGCAGCCACCAAATTTCAAACTTCATATGATCAAAAAAATTCAATTGGAACGACCCCAACTCTAGTTTGGTTGTCAAGCTAGCGACGTTAAACAAGAACTTGTTGGGAGGCAACCCAATTATTATTATTTATTTATTTTTCTATCTTATTTTATTTATTTATTTATTTATTTTTATCCAGGAAACTTGAGGAATTTATTTCAAAAAAAAAAATAATGATGGAAATT
Organism: Gossypioides kirkii; assembly: GCA_005610355.1. Classification (NCBI taxonomy): domain Eukaryota; kingdom Viridiplantae; phylum Streptophyta; class Magnoliopsida; order Malvales; family Malvaceae; genus Gossypioides; species Gossypioides kirkii. The sequence continues at coordinate 36,330,888 of CP032247.1, read as the reverse complement.
GTAGCACTACGAGAGCAACAATAACATGAGGAGTATTCTAAACCTTTTCTTTTTCGTATTTATCTTCACATTGAGGGCAATGCGTTTTAAGTAGGGGGAGACGTTCCTCATTATTTTTGCTATTTTTATCTGCTGTTTGTGCTGCTATGGGTTTATTGTTGTTGCTAGCTTGCTTTTTTCTACCTGTTTTATTTATTTATTTTAGGTATATTTTGTCCCATTTCATGCCCATGATTTTACCCACGAAATACCCATTGTTTTGCCCATCAATGTGATTCTTTTTTGTTGAGTTAATTTTGATTTTGCTATGATTAAATTTGTCTCCACTATTTTATTTCTATTAGGCTCATAATATTATGATTAATGAATAAAACTCTATCTTGCTTATGGTAAAATTGTTTGAGTCTAAGTATAAGGGAACAGTTAATTCTGATGCATGCTAAAATTGTTTTTCTTGATTGTTAGTTAATTGCTAAATTTATTTTTGATACTTGTTTGTTTTTCCTAGTCCTCCTAAATTAAAGTTCACTGTCCGAAAAAAAGAAAAAAAAAATAAAACCCTTTGATAATTTCGCGGTTACGAGCATAGTTTAAAACGTTACTAACTGAGTAACCGGGGTAGGGTGCTTGGGTTGTCATCCTACTTCGCATAAAAAGGTTGTATGACGTGTTAAGCAAAACTCCGCTAACCCAAATAAAAAAGAAAAAATAATAAATAAATTCGGAATGTGTTAGACTGAGTAACCGGGGTGAAGTGCTTGGTTGTCATTTCACTTTGTGTCAAAAGGGCTAACACATTCTACAAAAAAAAATGAAAAGAAAAACTTGAGAGCATGTTGGGCTGAGTAACCGCGATGGAGTGCTTTGGTGTCATTTCATTTCGCGTCAAAGGGTCCAAAGTATTTTTAAAGAAAAAAAAAGAAAAAATTGACAAAATAAAAGGAAGAGAACTAAATTTAGAAACAATGGTGAACAAATAGGTGTCTTGGTAAGTTTAGTAAATTATCTAACTCTCATGAAATAATTCAAGATGATTTAATTGTTGTGTGTTTTAATTGGGTTACTTTTTTTATTTTACCTACAGCAAGCTAAAGGTTCTCTTTATTATTCGTAAGCATTAAGCCTAATTGCTTGTAGAACCATTGGAGTATTATTTTCCATGGTAGAATTTTAATTACTTAGTGGATTATGAGTCATAGTTGAGGGTAAGCATAGGCTAAGTAGGGGGGAATATGATAATGCTTAAATATGACATACTTTTGGATATTAAATATATATATTTTTAGAGTATGATCCTATTAAATTGGGCTATTTATTGTCTTTTTATTTTGTAGGGACTCAAGTGGTGATAGAAGATAAATTCGAGACAAAAAGCATGGTTTTGGAGGAGAATTTGAAGTTGTGTGAAATGGAATGCTAAAAGAGAGTTTATAGGACAAAAAGATTTGGTTTTATTTTATTTTATTTTTTAAAATATATTTTATATTAGGATTTAATATTTAAGATATTATTTATTATTTAAATTTTTATTTAATTTATGTTTATCTTTTTGTATTTATCTTTTAGAGTTTAAATTGGATCCAATTAGGGGAATTAAATGTTAGATATAATTCTAATTATCTTTTAGAATTAAGATTGGATTCAACTAGGAATATTATGTACTATAAAAAAGGGGTGAAGTGATTGAATTATTGATTCCCCATTCATTGAAAAATCCTCCATCTCTCTAAATCCCTAGTTCAATAAAAGCTTTATTTTATTATCTTGTGTTCTTCCCCAAAATCATAAGTAACTAAAAACCCTTCTTGCCGAAGGTTATCAAATATTCCTCCAAAGTTTATGAGGCTTAGAATCCGCGCTTAATTTTTCTCACTTGGGTATTCATCAATTCTCTATATTACGGGATCTACGCTTCCGTCCAAAATCCCTACAAAAGTAATCTTATCATCTTGTGCAAAGGCAGCCACTTTGTGTATTTTGAGAAGGTTACACAGTCGGTTCGCTAACTTACTACGTCAGAGGTTGTTGAGCCAAAGAGACAAAACGACATGGCATTCGTCGTTGGGAAAAGGTGATCTAGTGTAAGACAGTTCCATTGGAGCGACGGTTGGCTAGTGTCAGGTTCCTCTAAAAACTATATCTGGAGCTGTTGGTCGTATGCATCCTCTTCCACTATAACTGGCTTATTCGGGCACGAGAAGAACCATCCAAAGTCTATGATTGAACCAAGGAAGAATCAAGATAACTGGAGGCTGGATCTTTGAATATTGATAAACTCTTCTTCTTTCAACTTGTTTATTTTATGCTATTTATTTTTACTTCGACTTCCTTATTTTCTATTTGTTTTATTTTTAATTCTGTTTCTTCTATTTTTCCTTAGATCACGATGCTTTTCTTGGGCACGATTTTGCTCACAATCTCGACAGACAAGATTTTTTACGACTCTCCAGTCCTTGAGGATTAGACCCTACTTCCCTTTTACTATTATTTACTTTAATTTTTGGAGTAGGTTATATTTGTTGTTCCCGACGACACATCATTGACTGGACTCGTATGAGCTAAAATTTACTGGGAGACTTGAAGAGATCATTTGAGCTAGATTACTTGGAAACTTGAAGAGATCGTTTGAGATACGAATGTGGAAATATATTATTTTGTAAGTTAATTACTCGAATGAACTTACTAAGCTTTGTAAGCTTATCTGTCTATTGTTTACTATTTTGTAGATTTGGTTTGCTATTGAAGATCAGATCCTTAAGAAGAATCACACTATCCCAGGAGCTTGTTTGGTAGACTTTATATCACTTGATTATATATGGCATGTATTAGGTTGATAAAACTTTTAACTTGCTTAGGATTACTAAGCTTTAGAATGTACTTAGGTTAATGAATACGACTTGAAAGGGGATGAAATTATGCTTTCTTAACTTGCAAGATTTGGTATGCATTCTGCTTAGAATTGAGCATGTTCAAGTAGATTGATGATTACCAATGGTTTAGCTAAGAAATGAGAATCATTTGCCTTAATTTCGATGTATGTTCATAGGTTGTCGATCCATGTTACGATATGTGCATGTTGAGGAACTTTTTGGTAATTTTTCACAATAATTCTGACATTTCGCAAGTACACGGTCTAGAACACGGGTCTGTGCCCTGAGTAAAATAGGTGCAGGTTTCACACGGGCTACACACGGACTGGGACATGGTCGTGTGACCCTATTTCAAAATCACACATGGTCGTGTGACCCCTGTTGTTGGAAATTTGATGTTTCCGGATGATGTTTAATTGCAATTCAATCAGGTCTCTATTAATTTGAAATGTTGTAAAAGAGAATAAAATATTTAATTGATTTGTGAACTAGTGTGACGAGTGCAACTATTTGAACTGATGTTTTGAATTGTAATTGTTTCGGTTGTAAATGAACTAAAAGGCCTCGTGGTAAGAATGATTGATGTAGCTTGGTTGATAGTTGTGGTATTATGGTTTGATGTGGATTATAGATATCTGGATATGTGATATGAGTATTGATTCTTTCTTGGCAAATGTGATTGATTTGTGTGTAATGAAAAAATTGTAAAGTTCTGTGAACCCCTGAGATCCTAAATCGATAATGGTTACGGGTTTTGGTGTTAATTTAGTAGTATCAGAGCTACAGTTTAGTCGATTCTCGGACTAAATGTAGTGTGAATAAAGTCTAGAAAATACATGTCATATAAACTTGTGATAGTGTGATATTGATTGATCCGATCTAACTCATGTTTTATTGTAGATTCTAATGATGTTATTTGAATCTGATTATGACGAAACTAGTGAAGTTAATAGCAATATTTTGACTACTGATTCTGGTGCAAGTCATAGTATATTGGTTTGACAAATAATGAGTGGCTTCATAACCGCTATTCCTGGGTATAGGTAAATAAAGTGAGATCGAAGACATAATGGTGGGTCTGAAGTTACAATGCTTGATATTACTTCCGGTATGTTCTATTCCTTCAATATTATTTATTGTGTATGCACTAATTGAGATGAGATTAATTTATTTATATATTACATTGAATTAATAATGGATAGGGGCCTATTTTCAAAACCAATAAGTTTGATATTTGAATCATAATCTGTTTGGATAGAGTTGGTATGTCGAAACTATATGCTGAAAATTTATGAATGTGTTTTTCTGTCGATTCGATATTACTATCATTTCATGAATTTGGTATTATTCTAGAAATAGATTGACTCAAGTTATACGATACTGTTGTGAATTATAGTATGAAATGAATTGATTGAAATGTCAGACTGATGTACTAGTTATGGTTAAGTCTGGTCAATCGGATAGTATACCCGGAGTTATTTCAAATGTCTTGGTACAAGGAATGATCTAAAATAAAGATAAAACTTTTACATATATATATATATAAATAATTGTCTACTAAAAAAAAGAGGTCTCTGGAAATTTTTATATTGATCTATCTGAACATCAAGTATTGTTTAAATTATTACTAGCTGTTATGATTCCTATATAGTGAAAATCAAGATAAAATTTGTGTTATTCGAGTTTGTTAGAAGATTATTATTTTCCATAATTGGATGAGCTAATAATGATTTATGTTCGTAAGGAAAACTTCAGAGTAAACAAGGATTGCAAGATAAAAATTTCGAGGACGAAATTTCCTAAAGAGGAAGAGCTGTAATAGCCCGTTTTTCAGTGGTGTCGAAAACAATGGTTTCGGGACCAAAAATTCGACTAGAAAATTCATATAATGAATATTTAAATTATATGATTTATTAATACTTTTTGTATGAAATTTTGAATTGGTGAATTTTAATTATTGAATTAAAAGTTAGTATAAGTGGTTTGGCTCAAAAGTCAAGTGGTGTTAGAAAATGAGGTATTGGGACCTCGTTTTTGAAATTAAGGGCTGTAAATATTTTTCTTAAATATTTATAGTCTTATTATATGTGAATTGAAGTTTGGTTGGGTAATTTTAATGATTAATTGCTTAATTAACGAAAAAGGAGTAAATTGTAAAAGAGGTAAAAGTTAATTGCTATTGATTAAAAATAGTAAAGGGACCAAAATGGTAATTAAACCATGGTCAAAAAGTCCAAGCGGTGGTGGATACGAATACCATCCACTAACTTTTGGGTTATTTATTTATTTAGTCCTAATTAGTTTCAGGCTAAATTGTAAATAAGTTTGTTTGATTGAAATTTAAAATAATTGAAGGACCAATTGTATAATTTGACCTAAATTAAATGGCCTAATAATAAAATGATGTGGAATTCTGTAGATTTTGGTACATTGCAATTAAATCCTAATTAAATGAAGATTTACTAATTAGTCTATTTTCCAGTGTGATCGGGAATGGTGGTTTCGAGGCCACAATTTCGATGTGTTAGATCGTAAATGTTAATTATTTAATATTTACGAGGTCATTAGTATCGTATTAAAATTTGGTTACGAAATTTTATTCTTTAGATTGTTAATTTTAAAAAAAGGATTGAATCGTAAAAGGTACAAAATTTGAATTGTAGTAATTAAAGGCATTAAATACTAATTGGAGGATAAGTCAAGGTAGCTAAATGGTAATTAAACCTTTAATCATTACGAAGGACGGTTCTAGTGTTTTAAAAGCATGAAATTTGCTTAAGTCTTTAAGGGTAAAATGGTAAAAGAAGGAAAATGAATGGTTTTAATTAAAACAAATGTTTAATTTGTTATTTTTCTTCATCTTCTTCTTCCTAAAGCCACGAAAACCCTAAAAACACTATGAGAGACATTCGGTTAGCTTTGGTTCCATATTTAGGTGAGTAGATTTCATCCTTTTTTAGTAATACTTTTTCCATGGCTAGATTAAGTCTTCACTGAGCATTAACTACAAGTTTCTTCTCCTATTCTAATATGATCTTATGCTTACAGAATGCAAGATTAATCCCTTTGATATCAACAATCGTCCAACCTAGAGCTTTTTTGTGTCATTTCAGAACATTCAAAATAGCTTCCTTGTAGTCTTTATCCAGACTAGTAGTGAAAATTATTGACAACGTATTTTTGGCCCCTAGATATCCATATTTTAAGTGTTCAGGTAATGGTTTCAATTCTAACTCGGGAGGCTTGATAACAGATGGTACCATCTGCTTTGGATTTGGGACAACTTGTTCTGATTGCCCCTTACTCTACCTCCACCAATCGAGTTAGGACAACATGTGATCGTTCTCTTGCTCAGCACTATCCTACTCTTCTTCTGACTCATAGTAATTGGATTTTATTGTTATTAGCTCCAACCGATTGCATTTTTGTTCCTCATCGTCACCTTATTCCAATTGCTCGATCTTTAATTCACAACTTTCCTCCCATGTAAATTCATTAATTTTGAATTTCTCCAATATCTCCATTACTTCCTTCCATGTTTTTATCTAGATACTTCTCTCAGTCATGATATCAAACTTTCACCTATTCTGACCATCCAACTCATCATAAAAATTTTGGATTTGGATTACAAAGTGTATACCCCCATCTAGTATTGATCTGAGGATTGTTTTAAACCTCTCCCATGCTTGTCCTAAGGTTTCTGTTGTGCTTTGCTTGAAATAAAATAACTGTTTCTAAATACACATTACCATGGGCATAGATATCATTCGACGAAGAAATAGTTGTACAAACTCAGCCCATGTAGTAATAGTATTGGGTGGAACTGCATCTAGCCACATCTTTTCTTCCCTATCCAATACAAATGGAATTAATAATAACTTAATAGTATTTGGAGGATCTCCCATATACGCGACAGTGCTACAGATATGATCAAAAAATCACCACAGGAAAGCTATGGGATCCTCAATTTTAGCATAAAAAAATATGACATTATTAGCGATCCATGTTAGCAATGAAAGGTCTAGTTCAAAATGCGAATTAGGAATAACCACTACATAAAAAATCATCATGCATCAACCCAACAATCATATTCATAGCATCTTTTTTGTATTTATTTACACATAGTTTTCAGCATATTTTGTTCACATACAAGCATATTCAGTAATCACAATCAAACACAATTTATGATAATTTGGCTATTGAGATTATGAAACATAAAGTGAGCTCTATCATCACACATTAGATACGTGGATCTCCAACAAACCAACACTGGACTCATAGAGTCGAAACATATCCCATAAGTGAAGCATATAGCTAACACTCTCCAACACACCAAACATATCTCGTTAAATGGAGCATAGCTCACATTCCCTTATCTCTCTAACATGTCTTCGGGCCTCAGCGCCCCATATATAACACAAACGTGAGCACTCACAATCTTATGGTATGCCACCTTTATTTGAAAGTCTTATAAGATCACATAGCCAAAATATCCACATTATTATTATTATATATTTTTATAATATATTCACTACATATTCACTTTATTATCACAATATAATCAGTCACATGGAATGAAGGACCTACCCACATATTTTCTGTCACATGGCATGAAAAAAATACCCACATATTCACTTTCACAACAGTCATCATGAGCTTATAGAATATGTCACAACATCTCATGTTTGTTCACAATATCACATCTTAATTCTTTAAGCACATATCACATTAATATTTAAGCATAAATCACACTAATATTTAAGCATAAATCACATTAATATTTGATAAAAAATCATATTAATATTTAAGCACAAATATAAAAACACTTACATTGGGAATTTAGAGTAGGGGTTTAGGCTATCTCTAAATTCCCAAATACACAATGAATCATCAATGAGTATTGATTCCAAAAACACTCACCAAATATACATTTTATTTTTAAAAAAACCCAAAAGCTTAGATAAGCTTTCCTTTGCCTTTATCTTTGCTTGTTGAAGTTCTTATCGGTTCCAATACTTCAACCACACATACACAAGCAACAATCAGTCATCCACACATCCCATAAAGTCATAAACAATAGCCTAAGCTGTATTCTCTTAAACCGAAACCTTAAACATGGTAAACTTTAAACTCTAATATCTTGGTCTACACTTAACCTTTTTGCATGAAATGAATTTTGTCCATCTACATATTTACTCACGACTGGTTTCCAACCTTTAAAACAAGTTGAAAAACAATTTAATATCAAGTTTTTATACATAAACCCGAATTTCACCATTAAAGACCCTATTTTCTGCTTTTACTCAAAACTTGCATTTTAATGGCTAAAAGCTTAGTTTAAAGGACTAAATATCATTTAAAACTCATAGGAAAATGATTGGTTACCTTTTCTTGAAGAAAAATGAGTTTTGAAATGAATCCGAAAAAACCCACGTTTGGAGAAGATGAAAAAGATAAAGATATTTTGGTGTTTCTTTCGATTTTTATAGGCATTTAAGGTTCAAGGGTTATTAGAATTCAAAGGAGATTAGGAGTTGGTGTTTAAAAGATATTGAGAGAGATTGGAAGAGCAGAAGATGGCACAAAATATGGGGGGAAGTATTGTTGACGTGAAATTCTATTGAGAATGGGGTTTTTAAGTTGATTTGGACTTTTGGTCAAATTCCTTCATAAAAACTCTTAGTTTTGACACTTTTATAAATCAGTCCTATTTCAAAATTAAAGCCATATAAAACTCAATTTCAAAAATTGATTTAACATTCTAATAGCCATTATCGAAAATACTATCGGTTATTAAACTTATTGAATTTCGGTTACGTTTTGGCAAATTCTTATTTTACCCTAGAAACTTTTAGGCCTAATTTTGGGGTGTGACAATTCTCCCCCTCTAAGAATAATTTCATCCTCGAAATTTAACTAAGCTAAGCAAATAAGGATATTGATTCCTCATTGCTTCCTCAGATTCCTAAGTAGACTCTTCTATTTTGTGGTTACATCACAAAACCTTAACCAACGGAATCTTCTTATTCCGTAAAACCTTCACTTCATGAGCCAAAATCTCTATTGGTTCCTCTTTATAAGTGAGATAAGGTTGAACCTCGATCTCTTCTACTGGCACAACATGCAACGGATCTGAACGATACTTTCGAAGCATAGACACATGAAAAACATCATGTATTCGCTTTAACTCTTGTGGCAACTTAAGTCGATAAGCTGCCGGTCCAATTCTCTCAACGACTTTATACGATCCAACATACCTTGGACTCAATTTACCTTTCTTTCAAACCTCAAAACCTTTTTCCATGGAGAGACTTTTAGGAACACCTTATCGCCGACTTGATGTCAATATCTCAACGTTTCAAATCCGCATAAGATTTTTGCCTATTTGTTGCTACTTTCAACCTTTCACAAATCAGTTTCACCTTCTCTTCAGTCTCTTGAACTAAATTTGGCCCAACGACCTTCTTTTCACTCAACTCCACCAAACATAAAGGAGTTCTACACTTCCTTCCATACAGCGCCTCAAATTGTGTTATGCGAATGCTCGCTTGGTAACTATTGTAGTAAGCAAACTTTGCTAAGGTCGAATATTACTCCCAACTACCACTGAATTCAATCACACAACTTCACAATATATCTTCTAGCATCTGTATCACTCTTTCAGACTGGCTATCAGTTTGAGGATGATAAGACGTACTGAAAGTAAGGTTCGATCTCAAAGCTTCTTGTAAACTTTTCTAGAATCTCAATGTAAAACGTCGATCCCTATCGGAGATGATAGAAATCGAAACTCCATGAAGACGTACAATCTCAGAGATGTATAACTCTACTAACTTCTACAAAGAGTAATTAGTATGCATTGCTAAGAAATTCACACTTTTCGAAAGTCGATCCATTATTACCCACATAAAATCTTTCTTCGTCAAGGTTAAGGGCAAACCCAAGACAAAATCCATGTTGATTCTTTCCCACTTCCATTCCGGAATCGCAGTTAGTTGCAGTAAACTTAAAGGAAATCGATGTTCAGCTTTCACCTTTTGACAAACCAAACATTGAGCTACAAAATCGATCACATCACGTTCCAACCCAAACCACCAATAGATCTTTTAAGTTCTTGATACATTTTACCACTACCGGGATGCATTGAGTAAGGGCTACTATACGCCTCGATAAGGATCACTTGCCTCTACTCTTCATCTTGTGGCACACATAACCTACCTCTAAAGTTCAAAATACCCTCTTTGTCAACATCAAAATCTCCCTTAACACCTTGCTCAATTTGAAGAATCCTGATTAACAACTCTTCGTCTAATGGTTGCTTCTCCTTAATTTGTTCAGACAAAGTCAGCTTCACTTGAAGTTCAACTAACAAACCACCATCACTAGCTAAACTTAGGCGTACAAACATAGCTTTCAACTCTGTCGTCAATTTTTTCTTAGAGCGTCAGGAACAACATTCGCCTTATCGAGATGATATTCTATCACACAGTCGTAATCCTTCAAAATTTCAATCCAATGCCTTTTCCTTAAATTCAACTTCTATTAGGTGAGGAGGTACTTAAGGCTCTTGTGATCAGTGTAAATAACACAATTCTCACTATAAAAATAATGGCACCAAATCTTAAGCGCAAACACCATAACTTCCAATTCCAAGTCATGAGTTGGATAATTCTGTTTATGCATCTTCAACTCCCTTGAAGCATATACCAAAACCTTGCCTTCTTACATCAACACACAACCAAATCCTGTATACGAAGCATCACTAAACACTACAAAATCCTTCTTAGGCTCTAGTTGAACCAACATAGGTGCCTTCGTCAACACTGCCTTAAGCTGCTAAAAACTATTTTGTTTATATCAGTCTATTCGAACACCACATTCTTTTGAGGTAGTTTTGTTAAGGATGCTATAATAAGGGAAAACCATTCAACGAATCTACGATAATAACTAGCCAAACCTAAGAAACTTCGATCTTCGGTAACACTCCTTGGCGGCATCCATTCCAAAATTGCCTCAATCTTCTTTGGATCCACTCGAATCCCTTCTACTGAAACCACATGTTTTTGAAACGTCATTTCCTTAAGTTAAAATTCACACTTACTCAACTTAGCGTACAACTATTTATCTTGCTCGCAGAATCAGTAAACAATCCTTAAGTGCGCATCATGATCCTCTTCAGTATGAAAATATACCAGAATGTCATTTATACAGAAACCACAAATTGATCCAAGCACAAATGGAATACTCGATTCATCACATCCATGAATGCGGGGGGGGGGGGGGGGGGCATTCGTCAGACCAAACGGCATCACCAAAAACTCATAATGTCCATACGGAGTACTAAAAGCAGTTTTCAACACGTCAGATTACTTCACCTTAAGTTGGTAATACCTAGACCTTAAGTCAATCTTTGAAAACATTATTGCACCTCGAAATTAATCAAATAAATCATCAATTCGAGGCAAAGGATACTTGTTTTTTATGGTTAACTTATTCGTCTATAATCAATTTACATCTTCATGGTATCATCCTTCTTCTTCACAAATAAAACTGGTGCACCCCACAGAGATATACTCAGTCGAATAAACCCTCTGTCAAGCAACTGTTGCAATTGAAGCTTTATCTTTTTGAGCTCTTTTGGTGTCATGCAATAGGGCATTATAGACACTGGTGCAGTACCAAGATAAAGCTTAATTCCAAACTCCACCTCACGTTCTGGCGGCAAACCCGATAACTCTTCAAGAAACACATCAAGAAAATATTTAACGGTTCAGATATCCTGAACTCTCAACTCCTTACAAACTGAATTCATCACATAAGCTAAGTGATAGCATTACAAATGACATATATTTTCTCCCTAAATTGGTGTTTTAATTGTCTATTTTGTATCTTATTTAGCATGCATCATGAACATTTCATACTTAGTTTTTATATTTTCTAACTCATTTCTAATTAGTTTAAATTCTTGTTATTTTTTTATCTCTTTTTGTACTAATGTCGCCGCAAGTAGCCGATGTCTTGCACCTTAGAATTGTCAACGCATGAACTCAGCCCAGAAGATCAATGTTAGAAGAAGAATGCAGACACAAGATCAGCTTGGAATTGCGACCAGAGATGTCACCGCACAGAACCTGAACCTCAAATGAGTAAACTCAAGCTGAATTCACACATGGAAGCACCAGCGTAGGAAAATCACAAGTTGTCACCGCAATTAACGATCTCAGATTGCGCCCAGTAATGCAGCGACAACCTATAGATCTCTGAAGAAAACATCAAATCTGCATGAGTGCACAACTGTATTGTAACTAACTTTGACAGCTGCAAAAAAGTTAGATCTGGATCTGAGAATGGGAGGCTGAAATCTGTAACTTTTGGAGGCTATAAATAGAGGAATGAAGATAGAAGAAATCATCAAGAGGTAAAGGAATTAAACTCTGTAATTACTTTGTGTTTTGGAGATTTAAGCTGGACGGTGAGTTGATGGAGCAAAGGAGTAACCATTTCTGATGAGGAGTGCCCGATACAACACAAGAGGAGCGATTAAGGAATAGTCCTAGTAGTCTAGAGGTAGTAAGCTTTGATTATATTCGTTAATCCCTCTTTTATGCTGATGGATTCTAATGACATTTGAATGAATACGAGAGTATCTTTCATTGTTAGATCACTTTGATTCTTATTTAATGCTTTTTATCTGTTTATTCTTGGATCTAACAGCATCAAACACGAGAGTGGCTTTACAGTCTACCGACATCGAGAGATGCGGTGCAAGTTAGGTTAACAAGCAAGATGATGAGAGTTGCTTGAGATTAGAAGAGATTCTAGTTACTTGTTCTTGAGTGCACAAAGTAGCTCACACCGAGAGGTAGGGTGATTGTGGGTACTTGAGTCTTACGTAAATGGAGGACTGTTATTGGTAAGAATTCATTGGAGCGTCATTGCTTTGACAATTCATCTATACAATACCTTGTCGATGCATCCAACATTGAAACTTAGTAAAATCAATGATCCACTCCAATCCTTTCCACTTGATCACATTTACATTTTCTGCTTTTAAATAGTCAACACTCAACATTCAACACACTTTGATTTACTAGTTGTTCTGACATTTGACCTTTGACATTTAAATTTGATTGCATTGATAGTATTAATAATTTTAGTGTGCAGATCTGACTTAATTGCGCTGACATCTTTACTCACATTATCTCTAATCTTAGTATTAATTGCTTCGACATATAGACATTAAGAACCCATTCCTTGTGGGATCCATATCTAATAGAATTGTTCTATCAACTATACTTGCATTGACGTGTGTTCATTTACACAATCGTTGTGACATTACAAACGCGATCAAGTTTTGGCACCATTGTCGAGGACTGGCATTTGTTTGATGTTTACTATTGTAGTAGCAATTATTTCTTACTTAACTTTTTGTTTTTACTAATCCGTTTAATTTTCTTCTGTTAATTTTCTTTTATTTCTTTAGAAATTGCATGTCCACAAGAAGAAATTCTAAGGATATTGTAAGCTTTGACCCAGAACTTGAGAGAACACTTCGAAGGAAGAAACAAGAACAACGGAAAATGGCTGGTAACAACAACAATAATAGGACAATCCTAGATTTTGTTGTTCCTGTCCTTGATGATTTACAACCAAGACTGCTAAGGCATGCTATACAAGCTAGAAATTTCGAGCTGAAATCGGTGATGTTTCAAATGCTAAATTTGAATGGGCAATATTCTGGTCTACCTCATGAAGACGCAATAGAACATTTAAAATCATTTCTGCTTATTTGTGCATCCTTTAGTCAACATGGTGTCCCTGATGATGCTTTAAAAATGCAATTATTCCTTATTCGTTGCAGGGTAAAATGAGAACATGGTTCTTGGGATTGACGGCTGGATCTATCACATCTTGGAATGCGCTAGCAACGTAGTTTGTTTTGTGTTTAAATCCGCCGACAATGATTGTGAGGTTGCATAATGATATTACAGCCTATCATCAATTGGATGATGAGAACTTACATACAACCTGGGAGCATTACAAGACATTGCTTCGACGTTGCCCAATGCAGAAGTAGTTGCTCCTTCGCTCAATTAGCTCACCGTTCTCCATCATAAATCTCCAAAAACACAAAGTAATTGCAGAATTAATTCCTTCACCTCTTGATATCTTTATCTATATTCTTTCCTCTATTTATAGGATCCAAGAATTGTAGATCTCATCTCTTCTCAGATCCAGATCCATTTGCAGCTGTCAAAGTTTGTTACAATCCAGCTATGCACTCACGCAGATCTGGTGTGATCTTCATAAATCGTAGGTTGTTGTCACATTTCTAGGCGCAATCTACAATCTTTAATTACAACGACATCGTGTGAAATTTTTTCGCTGGTGCTTCCAAATGTGCTTTCAGCGTAACTTCATCCATACAAAGTAGAGGTTTCTATGTGGTGACATCTCTAGCCGCATTCCAAGTTAAACTTGTGGCTGCATTCTTTAAATTCGTTCTAACATCTATCTTTTAAGATGGATCCCTGCACTGACAATTTCTACACACAATGCATAGGCTGCATGTGGCAACATTAATGCACAAAAGAGATAAAATAACAAGAATTTAAGCCAAACAATAATGAATTAGAAAATATAAATACTAAGTATGAAATGTCTATTATGCATGCAAAATATAATACAAAAGAGACAATTAATACACAAATATAGGGAGAAAATAGGTGTCATTTCTAATGCTATCAGACCCTCAAACTTGAGTTTTTACTTGTCCTCAAGTAAACAATAATTAGCAATCTTCACAAGCAAACATGTCACCGCAATCATTATTCTAACAACTTAAATTATTTGGAATTCTAATATATAAATTGCATTCACATGATAGAATAATGCGCCGATGATTTATAACATGAATAATTGAAACTGCAACTTCATCAATGTTTGTAACATACTTTAATCTTAACCATTTCTTAACCAATACAACATTATGGCAATGTATTTTCTTTTCTTTTCTCTTTTGTGATTTTTTATAAGTTACTGAGAGATGTCATTGCATTACTCTACTTTTGTTCCTGGGTAGTAACGATGGGGTGCAACAAACCCCCAGGAGGTATGTAATTGCGACGACACACACTCTTGCAGTGACAGCCTTTGGCTAGATAATTTTTCTACACATGCACTGGAGTGTTCTCCCTTGACAAGTCACAATGCACTCACATTGGAGTGTCTTTTATTAGTACAATGTCACTGCAATTGACAAGTCAGTTTAAAACTCAAAACTGCTACTATCCATTCATTACTAGTACAAATCTCATCATTCATTCAAAAATAGAAGAGTTCAATATTCATTCACATTCATCCAATTCACATATCAGCATCCCAAGCAATTCAAGATTTACGCATAAAATAAAAAATTGTGGTCACATTTTTGCTGGAATTTTGCATACTTTCATTAACTAAAGAAACAACTAAAATTCAAATATGTGGGTGCAATCACATTTCCATGTCACATAAGATCCCCCCAAACTTAATGTTTGCATTGTCCCCAATGCACTAACAATATTATGCATACAAACATGGAAATGCAACTACAATGCAGATAAACTAACAAATAAAATGCAGTGACAAATAAAAATGCAATGACAACTAAATAAAATGCAAGTAACTAACTACGAAAAAGTAAAACTAACTCATTGTTGGGCAGCCGACGTTGTAGTTGCTTTGGTTTTCTTCTTCCTTTTCTTGGGGCGCTCTCCTTCCTCCTTATGTCTCTTTTTCTTGTCTTTGCGCGTCCTCTTTTCGTTCATCGAACCAACCGAAGCAGTGGATTGTTCCTCCATAGCCGATTAGGTGGCGGCCTCATCGATAGTTACATCTGATGGGTAGATCTCAACAAGTGGTGCCATATAGGGCATGATGGCTAGAGGATTAGGTTCCTCAATGTTGCTAGTAATTGCCTCAACTTGGCTCACTTCAGGTGGAGCCATATCTTCACTAGATGCCCCCACACTGGTGGTTACTTCGACAATATCCTCCGCAATATTTGTCAAGGCATCGTCCTTCTTCTCTACCCCTCTTCTTCAAGATCCTCCTTCTCAAGTTCGCCTTCCTCTCCTTCCTTCTTCTTCTCACGGCCTTCTTCTTGCTCTGCTTATTCTTCCCCAACCTCTTCCCCAACTGAGGGTTTGTGGGTGCATCTACCTGCTTTTCCTTCTTCTTGCCTTTCCCCTTCTCCTGCTTCTTTTACCAGTGGAGTCTCTTGGCCTCTCGTCATTCTCTCCACTGAGATGTCGTTAATGGGGCCTTTATTCTCTAGCACCTCTTTATCATCACTGGGCACAATCCCTCTTTGTTTACACAACAACATTATGAAAGAAGGAAAGGGTAACATACCTGTCTGTTTAGATGCTGCTTCAGCAATCTGGTAGTGGAGAATTGCACCGACATCGATGTGACGGCCCTTTAAGATGGAGTACAGAATGCACATGCGATCTAATGTCATCGTGGTGCTGTGTGTGGAAGGCAGTAGTCAGCTATTCACAAAGTGAAACCATACTTTATTCTAGGTTGTTAGATAACGTTGGTGCATGGTATAATTGTGTGGACCAGTA
The DNA here is from genome assembly GCA_005610355.1 of Gossypioides kirkii. NCBI lineage: Eukaryota > Viridiplantae > Streptophyta > Magnoliopsida > Malvales > Malvaceae > Gossypioides > Gossypioides kirkii. The sequence continues at coordinate 36,314,405 of CP032247.1, read as the reverse complement.
CCCATCTAGACAACACCTTCAACACAAAGGTCTCTTATCACCTGGTCAGCTCCGTCGTCAGTCAACTCTTCCAAAAACGTAGTGTGGGTGTCCTCTTTCTCAATAATCCGAAACAAAGTGTTGATGTGGGTAGCACTCCATGGTACTAAGCCTTCTCTCACAAAGATGAACTCCTGTTCAGAGTCTACAAGATTGGTATAAAATTCCCTTACTATTGTAGGGGAATATCCGGCTGGGTGCTCACAAAAGAATTCCCAACCCAAACAACTGATTGTTCTTGCGATTTATTTCCCCAACGTCTGGTGTGGGGACAACTGTATTCCCTACTCTAGGTGGCAGTTCCGTTTAAGCATCACGTCATGGTAACGATCTTTTGCTGCCTTAGACAAGAATAGGATTGGTTCGTTTTGTAAGGGTTAGTCTGTGGTCCCAACCATGGTGGCGAAAGATTTAGCGGAGGCTTTGGAAGGAGTTTTTGCACCTCTTGTCTTGCCATAATAGCTTAGTAAAAAGGTTAAAAGAAACTTGTAGAGAAAAGAATAAACTTGAGAGAGTAAGAGTAAAAACAACAAAGAAGATGAGTTGCAGCAGTAATAACGATTGTGAGTGGGAGAAAGAAGTCGATAGAGAAGAGTTTTATAAACTTTGGATTGGAAGAAACGTGATGATTGCAATAGATGTGGGAAAACGTTACGTCTACAGCCAATAAATGTTAGGTTACAGATCGTACCTTTTGGTTGATCTAATGGCTGGGGAGAGATGAAAATCAATTGGCGCGATTCTTGCTGAAAAGGCTTTACTAAGTCATTATAGAATGCACCGACAAGTTGTTCTTTGCGATGCATTGACAAAAAGACGACTTTTATTCCTGCATAGAATTTAAAAGCAAACAAATAAAAGTGAAAAGATAAAAGAAAATGCAAAAATACACTGACATTATTTAAATGTGACTAGATCTATGGTCTCGTTTGGTTCTTTGACATCTGTGCTCACATAGTGCTTCAGTCGTTGGCCATTCACCTTGAACTATTTTCTATCCTTTAGATTTTCAATTGTCACCGTGCCATTTTGGAATGTTTTGATAACCTTAAAAGGGATTGACCATCTTAAACGCAATTTACCTAGATGCAGTTTTAAACATGAATTAAACAAAAGTACTAACTGACCAGGATTAAATTGTAGAAGCAATATAATATTGTCATGCCATCTCTTAGTCTTTTCTTTGTATATTGCAACTTTCTCATAGGCATTGCGACGAATTTCTTCTAGTTCAGTGATGTCCAACAACCTCTTCCTTCTAACAGCATCATAATCCATATTCACCTGCTTGATTGCCCAAATGGCTTTATGCTCAAGCTCAACTGCCAGGTGACATGACTTACAAAACACTATTTGATACGACGACATCCCCAAAGGGGTTTTATAAGAGGTGCGAAGCGCCCACAATCCATCATGTAGTCGCAAATACCAATCCCTCATAGATGGATTAACCACCTTCTCAAGGATACTTTTAATTTGTCGAATGGAAACCTCCGCTTGGCCATTTGTTTGTGGATGGTACGTTATGGCCATGCGATACTTCACACCATATCTTTTTAAGGCTGTCGCCATTTGATTATTGTGAAAATGAGTACCTTGATCACTTATTAATGCCCTAGGTGTTCCAAATCTCGTAAGGATGTACGTGTGGAAGAACTTCAACACCGTTCGAGCATCATCTTTTAGCACCGTAATTACCTTGATCCACTTCAATACATAGTCAACAGCCACTAGAATGTACACATTCCCAAAAGAGTTTGGGAATGGCCTTATGAAGTTTATACCCCAAACATCGAATAACTCCACCTCCATAATAGGTTGTTGGAGCATCTCGTTGCGTCAAGATATAGAACCCGTGCATTGACATCTGTCACATTATTGTTCAAAGTTGTGGGCATCTCCAAACAATATGGTCCAAAAGAATCCTAACTGTAGGACCTTTGCAGCAGTTCTCATACAGCCAAAATGGCCTCCACAAGGAGCATCATAGCAATGTCTCAGGATGGAAGTCATTTCCTCCTTAGGAACGTAACGACGGATAATATTGTCGGTGCATACCTTGAATAGGTATGGCTCATTCTAATGATATTTCATAGCGTCGCGCAAAAATCAGATCTTCTTGTGACCAGTGGCACTCAAGGGTAGCTTTCCACAAACAAGATAGTTGACAACATCAGCATACCAAGGTGATGTGTTGATAAAAGATAACTACTCACCTAGAAATGTCTCGATAATTTAGGATTCCTTCCCATCCTCACTTCCAACTTCCAAGCGAGATAAATGATCAGCTACTTGATTCTCGGATCCTATTCTATCCTTGATTTCTACATCAAACTCTTGTAAGAGTAGAATCCATCTGATCAACCTGGATTTGGCATCCTTCTTCCCAAAAAGGTGTCTCAGCGCAGAATGATCTGTGTAGACAGTCACTTTAGCCAACAAGATATGAACGAAATTTGTCAAATGCAAAAACAAATGCTAGTAACTCCTTCTCGGTAGTTGTATAGTTTACTTACGTGTCAGTTAAAGTTTTGCTAGCATAATAAATTGAGTGAAATACCTTCTCTTTGTGTTGTCCCTGCACAGCTCCTACAGCAAAATCACTTGCGTCACACATGAGTTCAAACGGTTGCGTCCAATCCGGTACGACGATAATCGGAGCTTGTACTAGCTGCTTCTTTATCGTGATGAATGCGTCCAGACATGTATCCTCAAACACAAACTTTTTATTTTTCTCCAACAATGACCATAATGGTTTAGCAATCTTGGAAAATCACGAATAAATCTCTTCTAAAAACCAGCATGTCCAAGAAAGCTTCTTATTCCTTTGACATTGGTGGGTGGTGGCAATTTCTCAATGATTTCAACCTTTACTTTGTCTACTTCAATGCCCTGACATGATATGCGATGGCCAAGGACAATGCCTTCAGTTGCCATGAAATGGCATTTTTCCCAGTTCAAAACTAGATTTGTGTCCTCGCATCTCTTTAGAACTTTCACCAATTTGTTAGCGCATTGGTCAAACGTCTACCCATAAACAGAAAAATCATCCATGAACACCTCTAGAGAATCTTTAATCATGTTCGAGAAGATAGCCATCATGCACCTCTAGAATGTGGCTGGTGCATTGCACAGTCTAAATGGCATACGTCGAAAGGAAAAGGTTCCAAATGGGCATGTGAACGTGGTCTTTGCTTGATCTTTCGGCGCAATGGCAATTTGATTATATCCAAAGTAGCCATCTTGGAAGCAATAGTAGGCTTTACCAGCTAGCCTGTCCAGCATCTGATCAATAAATGGTAGTGGGAAATTGTCCTTCTTTGTGGTTGCATTGAGACGACGATAATCCATGCACACTCGCCACCCTGTAGCGATGCGAGTAGGGATCAGTTTGTTCTTATCATTACTCACTACTGTGATGCCGTTTTTCTTGGGCACACATTAGATAGGGCTCACCCAATTACAATAAAAAATGGGGTAAATGATGCCCGTGTCTAGCCACTTGATAATCTCCTTTTTCACTACTTCTTTCATTTTCTCATCAAGTCTTCGTTGTTGCTCAATGGATTGCTTCCCTTCATCTTCCAGCCTGATCTTGTGCATGCAAAAAGAGGGACTGATGTCTCTGATATCTGTAATGCTCTAGGCAATGGCTCTTTTATGCTCCTTTAAGATTGCCACAAGCTTTTCTTCTTGAATTGCGCCGAGGCTTGCGCTAACAATTGCAAGTAATGTGTCATTGTCACCCAAAAAGATATACTTCAAATGCTTTGGCAATGGCTTCAACTCCAAGGTAGGAGCTTGTTCAATCGATGGTTTAAACATAGGTATCATCCTATTAGACAGATCCAAAGATTCCAATTGCCAATTCTATCATAGCTCACAACTATTAGCCTCAGCTTTGTGGTCACATTCAAGTAGGATATCATCAATGAATGTCACTGCATCTTCATCTGGAACTGCTGAACTTCGTTCATTAAATTCTTCCATAATTATTTCATCCATCACATCAATGTGGTGACATTGCACTTTACTTCTCGACGAAGATTCTTCGAACACACTAAAGGTCACGTGCTCGTCGTTATGACACATAATGAGCTTGCCTTTGAAAACGTCAATAAGAGTGCGTCCCGTTGCTAAGAATGGTCGCCCCAAGATGATGGACACCTCTTTATCTACTTCGCAGTCAAGGATTATGAAATTGACAGGGAACACGAGTTTATCAACCTGTACAAGGACATATTTGATTTGGCCTTCAGGTTACGCTAGAGATTTGTTCGCAAGCTGTAATGTCACTGCAGTGGGCTTTATTGATCCTATTCCTAACTCCCAAATGTGGACAAAGGCATGAGATTAATACTAGCTCCCAGATTGCATAAGGCTTTACCTAAATAATGATTTCCAATGGAACATGGGATTGTGAAGCTGCCAGGGTCTTTCATTTTTTATGGCAACTTGTTTGTTAGCACAGCGCTGGACCCCTCTGTGAGTGCAATCATCTCAATTTCGGACAACTTTTCTTTTTAGATAACAGCTCTTTCATATATTTCCCATAGTTGGGTATCTACACAACAACATCTACAAGAGGTATGTTAATATGTAATTGCTTCAAAGTAGAAATAAATTTTTGATAGTCCTTATCATGGTCTTTCTCTTTAAATATTTGCGGGAATGGCAAAGGTATACTGTTAGTGGGTTGTTATGGAATAACTAGTTGCGTCGACATAGATAGTTGCATCGACCTTTTTTTTGGGTGAATTGTAGGCATAAAGTCATTACAGTTGGTTCTTCCTTATTTATTTTTGCTTGATTCTCTTCAACTGCAATTTTTTCTTGTTACGTTGGTTCAAACACATCGACATGTTCTTGGTTGGAATGTCTGCTTGGTTTGGCAGTTTGCTTCCCGCTTTGTAACGTGATAGCCTTACAATGTTCCTTCCCCTTCTGTGTCGGATTCTCCGTATCATTAGGCAGAGTACTTGGTGACCTTGAACTTAAGTTAGAAGCCAATTGTCCTAGTTGCGCTTCCAACGCACGAATAGAAGAGGAGTAGCCTTGAACGATCACTTCAGCCCGTGTAATATGTTCTCGCATCAGCGCTTCAAGAGCAGCCATAGGATCTAATCTTTGTTGAGGAAACTATTGCTGCTGTTGCTGATGCTGTCCTTGCATATGTGGTAGCATAGTCTGTTGTGGTTGCAGCTACACTTATGGTTGCATCTGATTATGTGTCTGTATTTGATCAGAATGTGAACGTACCTGAGAATTCTGATTATAGTTCTGTTGCTGACTGTTGTTGTAACTCCCTTGTCTATAACTCCCTTGCTGTGAGGAATTTCCATATCTATATGTAGATGCATTCTTATTCCCCCAAGGTTGTGGATTTCAATTATTGTATGAGTTAGCATAAGAATTTCCTCTGATGTTGTTAACATAAAATGCATTCTCAACATGTTGTGGACAGTCCTCATAACTGTGATTGTCGCCATAAATTTGACATGAAAATGTCGGGACATCCATCTGTTGGGCTACTTGAATAGGGGCAACATCACTTGTCCCCTTCATGTTCTTTATAATGTTGGCCAAAGAGGATACTTGTGCACTTAAAGCTGAAATTGCAACTAATTCAAGAACGCCAGTGTAGATAATCATTCTGTGTAATTCTCTCTAGAATTCATACAACTTTAGTGTAGGTGTAATCCAACAAGAGACCATTTACAGATGCGTCGACAAGATTTCTTGTCTAAGCATTCAATCCATTGTAAAAGATCTCGATCTGAGTCACTTATTGAATTCCATGCATAGGGAAACATCTAAGCAGAGTCTTATAATGCTCCCATGTTATGTGTAAGTTTTCATCATCCAGCTGATGATATGTTGTAATGTCATTTCGCAACCTTACATTCATTATAGGCAGGTTGAATCATAAAACGAATTGTGTTGCTAACGCATTCCATGATGTAATGGATCCAGTTGGCAAACCCAAGAACCATGTTCTCGCTCTTCCCTACAACGAATAAGGAAATAATTGCATTTTTAAGGTGTCATCAGGAACACCATGTTGACTAAAAGATGCACAAATAAGCAGAAATGATTTTAGATGCTCTCTTACATCTTCATGAGGTAAGCCCGCATATTACCAATTTGAATTTAGCATTTGAAACATAATCGGTTTCACTTCAAAATTTCCAACTTGTATAGTTAGCCTTACAACCCCTGTTTGTAAATCATCAAGGATAGGAACAAGAAAATCTCGGATTGTCCTGTTTTGCACTTGTTCTTCTTGTAGAGGTGGTGGTATAATATTGCTGAGTTGTGGCTGCACCAGAGGAACAACATTTTGTGGCAGCAATGGTGGTAGGTTATTGTTGTTGTTGCTAGCCATTTTCTTTTGCTCTTGTTTCTCCTCCTAAGTATTCTCTAGAGTTCTGGATCAAAGCTCGTAATATCCTTAGGATTTCTCCTTGTGGACATGCAACACCTAAAGAATTTTGAAAGAAATCACCAAAAGAAAATTAAAAAAGTTAGTGAAAATTGGAGGGTAAATAAGAAAGATTAATTGCAACTACAAAAATAAACATCAATAAACGCCAATCCCCCGGCAACGGTGCCAAAACTTGATCGGCATGTAACGTCACAGTAGTTGTGCAAGCAGACACACGTCGATGCAAGTATAGTTGATAGATTGATTCTATCAGATATCGACCCCATGAGGAATGGGTTCTTGATGTTTAAATGTCGAAGCAACTAAAACTAAGATTAGAGAAAATATTAGTAAGGATGTTAGTGCAACTAAATTAGATCTGCACACTAAGATAGTCAAAATTGTCAATGTAATTATAAAAGTTAATAGTCAAAGCAACTGAAAGTAAATCAAATTGTTGTTGAACTGTTGAGAATTTAAATGCATGAAAGTAAAAGTGTGATCAAGTGCGAAGAATTGGAGTGGATCACTGATTTTACTAAGTAACAATGCTAGATGCGTTAACAAGGTATTGTATAGATGAATTGTCGCAGCACTAAGGCTCCAATGAAATCTTACCAATTACAGCTCTCTGTTTAATCGAGACTTAAGCACCCATAATTACCACACCTCTCAGTGCTCGCAATGTTGTGCACTCAAGAACAAGTGAGCAGAATCCCTTCTAATCCCAAGCAACCCTCGCTGACTTGCTTGTTAACCTAACTTGTCATCGCATCTCTTGATGTCGGTAGACTGCAATTCCACTCTTGTGTTTAATGTAGTTAAGTCCAAGAATAAATATATGAGAAGAATCAAATAAGAATCAAAGTAATCTAACACTGAAAGATACTCCCATATTCATTCAATTGTCAATAATAATTCATCAACATAAAGAGAGGGGTCAACAAATATATCGAAGCTTACTATCCTTAGATTACAAGGACTATTTATTAACCGCTACTCTTGCGTTGCATCAAGCACTTCTCGTCAGAAGTAGCTGCTCCTTCACTCAATCAACTACAGTTCTCCAACATAAATCTCCAAAAACACAAAGTAATTGCAAAATTAATTCCTTCACCTCTTGATATCTTTCTCTATCTTCTTTCCTCTATTTTTAGGCTCCAAGAATTGTAGATCTCATCTCTTCTCAGATCCAGATCCATTTGCAGCTTTCAAAGTTTGTTACAATTCAGCTATGCACTCACACAAATCTAGTGTGATCTTTATAAATCTGTAGGTTGTCGTCGCATTTCTAGGCATGATCTACAATCTTTAATTGTAGCAACATCGTGTGAAATTCTTGTGCTGGTGCTTCCAGATGTGCTTTCAGTGTAACTTTATCCATACAAAGTAGAGGTTTCTATACGGTGACATCTCTGGCCACAATCCAAGTTAAACTTGTGGCTGCATTCTTTAAATTCGTTCTAGCATCTATCTTCTGAGATGGATCCCTGCACTGACAATTTCTACACACAATACATAGGCTGCATGTGGCGACATTAATGCACAAAAGAGATAAAATAACAAGAATTTAAATCAAACAACAATTAATTAGAAAATATAAATACTAAGTATGAAATGTCTATTATACATGCTAAATATAATACAAAAGAGACAATTAATACACAAATTTAGGGAGAAAATAGGTGTCATTTCTAATGCTATCAATGTGTTTTAGAATATCAATTCAAATAAATTAAAGAAATAACAATTAGTATTTTTATGTTAATTGTTATTAACTTAAAGTAGGATTTAAGTGGTTTAATAATTTAATAATGTGAGAGTTTGAATGAGAGTTATACTTCATGCATTATAAATAGCACCCCTCTCCATTAATCCATTATTCAAACCTTTCACACCTAGTAGCTAGCACCGAAAGCAGCCACCATCAAAAGTCGTCGAAGGTCGTCAAGCACCATCGCTGCCTCCAGCCGTGAGTCTTCGCACATTGGTCGTTGCCCCTGCAAGCTCTCGATGCCTCTTGCACCAACAGACCTACGCGCCACAAGCTTGAGTGTCCAGGCAAGCTGCTGTTGTTGTACCCATGTGCCGTTGTTGCTGTCTAGGTATGTTGTCGAGTGCTATTGTTGCTACTATCGACTGCTGCTACCGCCCACGCTGAGAGTCACACCTAGCTGCTGCCGGTCATACCAAGTGTTGCTCCCTTGTGCGCCAAGCACCAATTTGTACGCACCACACCCCCTAGAGCCTAGGCCGTGTACCTTATATTTTGAGCACCTAAATTACCCTCCAAACCTACCCTAGATTAAAATCTTTTCTTTTCACTCTAATTATTTTGGATTTTATTCATCAAAAGGTGGTAATAAATTTTTATTTTATAATTTTTAATTTATTAACTTTTTAATTTATTTTAAATTATTAATATTTTATTACTAATTAAATTTTAGAAGAATATGTGTGCCCATCTTTTTTATCAGGTTAAAATGATGTCGCACAAGAGAAACTCGTGCTATAATTGAAGTGCCAAACAAATTTCACAGTGCAAAAGCTAAGGCAAGATATGATAACATGTTCAAAAATCAGCAGATGTTGCTAGAGAAAGGGTTTACTTGGGAAGAAAGTAACTATACGAAATTCATGGCAAATATCCGACAAGTTGCTGAAGCTTTGAACTGGGGATTATTTTGTGAAAAGAGACCGAGTGAAGATGAGGAATTGGTTTGAGAATTTTATGCAAATTTTACCTTGTGTGAACTTACAGAAATTTACGTCCGAGGAATCAAGGTACCATTGAAATCAAGCACCATCAATGAGTTCTTTGACTTATCTAATTTAGAAGAAGACGAGTACTCTATTTTGCTGAAGAACTTAGAGGCTAAAAAATTGCAAGAGATTCTCCAAGAACTTACGGTTCCAGGTTCTGAATGGACGGTGTCAAAGAGTGAAATTCGTACATGTCGCAGAGAAAACTTGACACCATTAGCAAAAGTGTGGTTTTATTTTATTCGATTCAGTCTCATGTCTATTCCACGAGGAACTACTATTTCATTAGAACTAATGGTGTTGCTATATTCAATATTGAAGGAAAAGACCATTGACGTGGGAAAGATCATCATCAGAGAAATTCGAAACTGTACCATGAGACGTTTTGTTCAAGCATATTTCCCATTCACGATCACAGTGTTATGCTTAAAAGCTAAAATTCTTGGGAATGTGAATAAAGCAAGATATAGCCAAGGAGCAATCACTGATTGGGATCTATATCGAGTAGCAAGAAATTTCATTCTTCAACAGCAAGCTAAAGAAGAAGAAGAAGAAGATCCCGTGGAAATTGAAAAAGATCTTTCGATGACAGAACCAATTGGAATGCATAATGAGGTAGAGTCCACTAAACAAATATCTGAGCCTGAAATATCCATACCGAGACCTCAATCACCTCCATCTAAACTTCAAAATGAGCTGTCAAAGATGATGGATTGCATGCAACACATGTAATGGAAGTAACAATCTTATTGGAGATACACAAAGATACGAGATGATGCATTTAAAAGTGCACTTGAAAAAATATTTTGTGACCCATTTATCTTTGTGCCTGAATTTCCAGATTACATATTTGAACCATGGACTTCAATGGCGAAGAAGGAGCAAGGTGACTCGAGCAACAATAGGGACTACGAAGTAAAAGAAGAGTCAAAGTCTAAGGGGTCTAAACAAAAATAAAAAAGGGGAACTTGTCTTTTCTGTTATTTTATTTCAATCTTTAATTCTTAAATGAATTTAGGATTAGGTTATTAGGTTAGTTCTTAATTCTTGCATAATAAATTAAGAGATTGAAGACAAAAATTTAGCAACTTAGAAAAATAAGAGTGTGATAATAAATATGTACATGTCTAGGATTGGACATTGAAAGAGCTTGGTACTTAAGCAGTCAAATTTGATTCACCTCCTCTTTCATGATCCTACCTGGTGTATAGTATTTATTCACTTTTATTTTTACATTCTCTATTGTTTTTAACAATAGGGACATTGTTCAATTTAAGTAGGACATTGTTCAATTTAAGTAGGGGGGACTAAAAATCAAAAACTTCTTAATAAGTATTATTTCTTCTTATTTTATGAATTTAGTTATAATTTTGCTTGAAAATCTGAATTTATGTTAATTACGTTAAAACTTTAGTAAAAATAAAATTTAATTATCTTAATGGTTATGATGTTAAGCTGAACCATGATAAGAATGCTACTCTTAATAAAATATGTGAAATCATATTATAAAATTTAGTTCCTTATAGAAGCTAAATATGCATGAAAGTTCAAGTCTCTAGAATTGACTTAGTAATTTCTTGAAGCGAAATCCTAGTAGGCATGAAATTTTGAAAATTATTTAGGCAACATTTGTTTGGACCGATTGAGCCTTTCAAGCCAACCTTAATAAATGTTATCCCTTGAAGCCAACTTTGAGACTATATAGCCTGATTTTCTTTGTACCCTAGAATTACAAGCCATCTTATCTCTTGTACTTATCTCTAAATTTTCCCAACTATTAAACTCAGTTTATCAAGATTATGTTCTGAAAATAAGTTTTGAGGAGTTAAGAAGAAGTACCAAAATGCTTAACAAAAGTATAGTACATACAAAAAATGATGCTAAAAAAAATGAAAAAGAAAAGAAAAAAAGGAATAGAGCATATGTACTCAAAAGAAAAAGAAAAGAGCATGAGCATTCAAAGTCCAATACACTGGCAACTCCCATCATACGAAATGGGTTCAATGTCCAATTATGAAATCCTTGGAAAAAGAGGATGAATCGAAATATAGCTGCTACACCAAAACTAGGTGCAAAGAACCAACCAGATTGACCTAGTGGATAAATCAAGAATACAGAAACAAAAATAACAATAGGACTAGGGAATGCGATTGTGTTATAAGGTCGCAATTGAAGAGATCACGTAAGTTCAAATTGATGTAACATAAAACCTATTAGTCCAAAAGCGTCATGGAGAGCAACAAATGTCTACAGACCACCTAATTGACACCAACGAGTAAAATCTCCTTGTGCTTCAGGGCCCCATAGTAACAACGAAGAATGTGCTAAACTATTAGTAGGGGTAGAAACTGCGGCAGTTATGAAATTGCAGCTTTCCAAATAGGAGCTAGTCAATCCATGAGCATACCACGAAGTTACAAAGGTTGTAGTTGTAAACCAACCCCTACAGCGAAATAGGCACAAGGAAAGAGCAATAGGCCGAACCAACCTATAAAAACGAAACGGTCCCTACATGACTAGTCATCCATAATATCAAATAAATCATTTTCATATTTGGTAAACTTACCAAGGGCTATAGTCATAGCAATCCTCCTATTCAACTACTTTAACCATTTCTGAGCACTTTATGTTATGGGGGCGTTGGGGGATTCGATTTTTTATGTATGATTTGATTTCTCATGCACTGCCCCTTATAATTAATTGGTTTCGAATATAAAAAATATTTTCTTATATTGGACCATAACTTGACTTAGGTAAATCCATTTATTTTTAAAAAAAATATATATTATTTTTAACCTTTTTATTTTTAAATCAATTTTTTCATTTTCTTTCTTTTCTCCAATTCCCCCTAATCCCACGTTTTCCTTTTTTCTATTTGTTTTCTTTCCCCATTCATTGTTCCATGTCTTCTTCTAGTAAAGGAATTGAAAAAAAAATCAAATATTCCCTTTTGTTTTCTTTCTTTAATTTTTGTCCTCTAATTATTTGGTTTGAATTGTTGCGATTTGGATTCCATTTTATTTCTTCTTCCGGCTGGGTAAGTAAAGGGCTCTTTATTTCTTCATTATTTTCTTCATTTTAGATGTTTGTGGATTTTGGAGTTGCAAAGTTGGGTTGTTAAGCCTGTGTTATACGTTAGTTAATTGATTCGATGCATTTTAGGAGAAGAATGAGAGTAGTTCGGTGTTCCTTTAGCGACCTAGATTTCGTGTTGTTGCTGTCCATTTATCGGTAAGCGTTCGAATGCATTTTTGGTAGTATTGTTTGAGTTTGTTGTATAGGATTCGGGGATAAATTTCGAGTTTCATTACGAGATTTGATCTTGTTAAATATCATATTTAGGTTTTGGAATTCTCGTGGGTGTTTACGTATCGGAATCGAACCTAATGTGTAACGCAAAAAAAATAGCGAATGACAAAAGTCGAAAAACTGCACAATTGATGCCACATAGCCTTGTGCTAGGCCGTGTAGTAGGTCGTGTGTGACACATGGTCTGGGCTATTTGGGTTGTGTTGGCCACACGAACGTGTGGACCCAAAATTTTGAATTTTTTCCAAAGGTCATAAACATCATTTGGATGGATCATAGGCCTGCCATGGGGTCGATATGTTATAAATTAAGCCATAAAACTCGAAAACTGATCATCTGTTAGCATAAAATTAGATATAAATATGTATGTTTGACATGAATAGGTAATATGCTTTGAATGAATTGAGAAATGTTATGTATGATCTGATATCCGATGAACATGATTTGTATTTAATAATGAGCATGTATGACATATACATATCTGACATCTGATATTTCTGCATGTGCATTTGGGTTGGGATTGTTTATATGGAGAAAGTGTGAGCAGTATAATAACCTTTCGTATTTGGTGGCTTAACCACATATATTTCTATAAATGGCGATAAATCGCCTAATGATCTGGCAACTAAACTGCAAATATTTTGGAAAGTGTCATATCGACACTAAGTGGTGTGTAGGATTGGATTGGTATTTAGTACCCTATATGGTGTATAGGGATGGTCGAAGATGGTAAGTAGCAGATGGGGGTAAGATTGAAAATATGCATCTGAATTTTTTCTGTATGTGATAAATGTTTTGTATATGTTTTGTTACGAGATATGCCTGAGATTTAATTTGCCATACTGATTTAATAGGTTACACACTTAGTTTTTAAAACTCACTTTATATTTGATAAGTGTCAAAAGTAATATGTTTTAGCCTCATTCTTAATGCGTTTTTGAATGATTAGTCGATTTAAATTAATGAATTTTATGTTCATAATCGTTTAAATTCATGTTTCTATACTTAGGAAAGCGTTTAGGAATGAAAGGAGCAAAAAACAATTGAAAACCGTACAAAAAGAGGAAATTTTAGGAGCCACATGAGATGGACACATGGCCATGGACGAAATCGAAGAGAAAAAGGAAAATTTGGGGCAAAAAGCGTGAATGTGGAAGAGTTAGGAAGAGATTTATTAGACGTAAAATTTTATTTAAATTTAAACTCTATTTTTTAGGATTAATATTTAGGATCATTATTATTATATTGTTTATATTTAATTTTAATTTATCTTTTAGGTTTTTTAATTTAGAGCTTAATTTGGATCCAATTAGGGAATTATTGTTTAGATTTAATTCTAATTATCTTTTTAGAATTTAATTTGGATTCTACTAGAGATTTCCATGTATTAGAAATAGGGGATGGAGTGATATGAATTAGACACTTCAAATTTTCTATAAAATCTTCCACTCCCCAAACCCAAGCCGTTAGAGATTATTTAGGAAAACAACTGAAGAAACACCATAGAAGCCATCTTTGAAACAGATTTCCACGAAGATTGAAGATCTCTTTCTAATTACTTTTGATTTTATTATGAGTCTTTCTTCATCTTGCGGTTATACTATCTTTGAGATGTTTTACTTCATTAGCATGAACTAAATTCCTAAATACCTAGGGGAGATGAACCCTATGATGAATTTTGCCTTTTCATTTCTGATTTTACGCAATAAATACTTATATTTTTTTCTCAATTATGTGTGCTTAATTCTTGATTTAGTATTCCTGGGATATTAATTATTGTTTGATGTGCTTAAATCAAAGGAGGAATAGATCCTATTTAAGAGTAGATCTAGCATAATTGAGTGGAGTTGCATGCAATCCAAGAAATAGAACGACATAAATCTACTGGATTAGAGTCAAATCTAATAGGGGAATCCATAGATCGAATTAATGCGACAATAGGAGTTTTAATTAGAAAGAAATTTCAATTAATCAACCTAGAGTCAGTTGCTTTTATGCTTGAATAGAGATATTAGCATAATTTAGGGATTTCTACGGATCAAAATACTAAGTGAATAAATTGCTTAATTTAGAATAATAATGGTAGATGAAATCTAGGTGGAGTCTTTCCTGGGTATTGTTTGCTTCTTTGTATTAAAACACTTGTGATTTCTTGTTTTATTCTTTGTAGTACTTTTTGTTTATTAATTTAGTTAAATTTAGTTTAAAACAATCACTCTATTCGATCGGTTAGATAATAGGAAGATAGCTATGACTAATACTTTTAGTCCTCGTGGGAACGAATCTGTGCTCACCTAACTATACTATTAATTGATAGGTGGACTTGCATTAGTCATATTTTTAGTTAGTTTCGACTGCATCAAGTTTTTGATGCCGTTGCCGGGGACTGAAATATTAGGAAATATTTATTTCTATTACTTTGGTCATTTATTATTATTGTTGTTATTATTATTATTATTTATTTTTGTTTTATTATTTGCATTTTAATTTGATTTTTCTATTTTAAATTTTTCCCCTTTTGCTTCTGGCAGGTTCTTTTGGTTTATGACTAGAGAAATCTCTTCGAGACCACTTCTTCACGACTCTAAACTTGAAAAGACTGCTCGCAAAAATCATAAAGAGGTTAGAGAAGCTAGGCAAAGTCAAAAAACTTTAGTAGACGGTAAAAAGGAAAAGATATTACTCTGGAGATGGGTGACAATTGAAATAACTAGGTTCCTCCTGCTCTCCTTGCTTCTCTTCCTGATTCTCTTGCTCATCGAGCTTTGTATGATTATGCTAAGCCTACTCTGATTGGGGCTGAAACGAGTATTGTCAGGTCGAATGTTAATGCAAACAATTTTGAAATCAAGCCGAGTATAATTCAGATGGTACAACAATATGTTCATTTTGATTGTTTGCAAGATGAAGATACGAATGCTCATTTGGCTAATTTTCTCGAGATTTGCGACACTTTCAAAATTAATGGTATTACTGATGACGCCATACGCTTACAGTTGTTTCCATTTTCATTGACGAACAAGGTAAAACTATGGTTAAATGTTTTATCACGGGGTTCTATCACTACTTGGGATCAAATGACTGAGAAGTTCTTGTTAAAATATTTTCCACCGGCTAAGACCGCTAAGTTGAGGAATGACATCTCTTCCTTTGCTCGGTTTGATATTGAGACACTTTATGAAGCATGGGAGAGGTTCAAGGATTTATTAAGAAGCTGTCCTCATCATGGGTTACCTTTGTGGCTCCAAGTTCAAACTTTCTACAATGGTTTGAATCCCTTGACTAGACAGATGGTTGATTCAGCAACTAAGGGAACTTTGAATAACAGGACACCGGAAGAAGCCCAAGAATTCATTGAGGAGGTGACACTAAATAATTATCACTGGCAAGTTACAAGAGTAAAACCTATGAAGGAAGCAGGGATTTATGATGTTGATGTCGTTTCTATGTTGACTCGTCAGGTTGAAACTCTTAATAAAAAAATTGACGATTTGAATTTTTCTCAACAGGTACATCCAGTGATGTAGTGCAATGAAAATGGAGCGGGGATGATGAGTTCAGAATATTTCAATGAGCAAGCAGACTTTTTGGGTAATAATTCTAGCCTCAAAATAATCCCTATAGTAATACTTATAATACAGGTTGGAGAAATCACCCAAATTTTTCACGGGGTGGTCAAGGAAACCAACGATCACAAATTCCTCTGGGTTTTCAATGGCCTCATCAACAAGAAAAAAATAAAACCTTGAAGACATGATTACTAAATTTATTTCGACTTCTAAAGCGAGATTTCAAAGCAATGAGATAGCTTTAAAAAATCAGCCAGCGTAAATTCATGGTCTTGAAAATCAAATCGGACAACTTGCTAAACTAGTTTTGGAAAGACCACAAGGTAGCTTACCTAGTAATAATGAAACTAACCCAAAAGAGCAAATCCATGCAATCACTGTTCAAAGCGTCGAAGGGTTAGTTAAGCCTGAACAGAAGCCGAAGCTAGAAGTTGTTGTGAAAAATAATGAGATTGAGGAAAACAAGAAAGAGAATAAGCCAGTGCTTAGATAATACAAACCTCGAATTCCATATCCAGAAGCATTGAAGAGAAACCACGGAAAAAAAAAATATGGTAAAATTTCTTGAGCTCTTAAAAAAATTAGATGTTAACTTACCTTTTGTTGAAGCTCTTTCACAGATGCCGAAGTATGTAAAATTCTTAAAGGAGTTGTTAACAAATAAGTGGAAGTTAGATGACTTGTCAACTATGGAGCTTAATGTAGTTTGCTCAACCATTCTCCAAAACAAACTACCCAACAAACTTAAAGATCCAAAGAGTTTTACTATTCCTTATCTCATTGGTAGTTTACATGTTAATAAAGCTTTGGTTGATTTGGGTGCTAGTATAAATGTTATGCCTTATAAACTATTTAAACAACTTGGTCTTGGGGAACCTAAACCCACTAGGATAAGTATTTAGTTAGCTGACAGATCAATTAGATATCCTAGGGGTATTATTAAAGATGTGCTCGTAAAAGTGGATAAATTTATATTCCCTGTTGATTTTGTTGTATTAGACATGGATGAGGATATTGAGGTACCTATGATCTTAGGTCGACCCTTTTTAGCCACTGCTAGAGCTATCATTGATATGGGTACTAGTGAACTTGTGCTTCGTGTAGGTGATAAAAAGATTACTCTTAAAGCACATAATTTTGTTAGAGTCTTGAATAAGTGTAATGATGATAATTGTTCTAACCATGTGACTCAACGCGCTTTGCAGGAAATCACTAATGAAAACATGATGGAGCCAATTTTGATTCAAAGTGATAGAACTCGAGTGGTAAATGAAGATCGAAGTTGCAACTCGAGGAATTAGATGAATGACGAATGAAGTTTGACGAAAAATTGAGGAAACCCAAGGAAGAATCAACGCAAAACCATGAAGTGCATGTGAAGAGGATGAATATATTTAAAGTGGGAGACAAAGTGTTATTAGACAAATCAGATCCACGAATTTTTCCTTCAGAATTCAAGTCAAGAGGGTCCAATCCTTTTGTGGTAAAAACCGTTTTCCCTTATGGTACAATTGAGGTAACACATCCTGATTATAGCTTATTCAAGATAAATAATCAATGTCTCAAATTTTATTGTGTTGGTAATATTGATAACAAGAGAGAGGAAGTTCGGTTTTAGAATCCGCCATAACTACGAGTTTAACAGGGAAGTCGAGCTTAGACTTTAAACAAGCGCTTCTTAGGAGGCAACCCAAGTGTTTTTATTTTTAATTATTTATTATAGTTTCATGTTATTTTTTTTAAATGAAAAAAATTCAAAAAAAAGTTGAAAAAAATTGAAAAATTCAA
The DNA here is from genome assembly GCA_005610355.1 of Gossypioides kirkii. Taxonomy (NCBI): domain Eukaryota; kingdom Viridiplantae; phylum Streptophyta; class Magnoliopsida; order Malvales; family Malvaceae; genus Gossypioides; species Gossypioides kirkii. The sequence continues at coordinate 36,296,513 of CP032247.1, read as the reverse complement.
AAAAAATAGTATTTTTATTTTTATTTTCATTTTCATTTTCATTTTCAGTTTTTTTAGTTTTTAGTTTTATTTTATTTTATTTTATTATGCACTATTTTTATTCCTATGGTTATTTTTTTTAGTTGTTATCTCCCTCTCTTACTTTTGTTTATCTATTTTCTTATTAGTTTGCTCGAAAAATTGCACTTCCTTTAGACTTGCTACATTCTCAGTTTTTTCCAATTTCGATGAAATCATCCTAATTCAGGGAAGTTTCAGTTCTTTTCCTCCTTATGATATTGTGCTTATTCTGCTTATATATGTTTGTACATTGAGGACAATGTACATCTTAAGTGTGGGGAGGTTGATTATGTATAATTGTGATAAAATCCCTAAATTATTTATTGTGTTTAAGTAATTTTCTCATACCCCATTAGAGTGAATTTTTGCTATTTAGAATTTTTATTGATTTTATTTTGAGATTGATTTGTGAATATTTTATCTATTGGATTTAATCTTTAAGATATGAGAGAATCAAGCATAATAAGTTGTCTTCAGAATTAAATATTTTATGTTGTCTCCCTGAATTGAAATATTATCTTCAAATTTTGAAATTGCAGGTTTGACATCAAAATCATAATTTTTGTGAGCTTTTGAGCCTATAGAGCATATTTTATTTCATGCTCTTGCCATTTTTGGTTGTGTATGTAACTTGAGTTGTTATTCTATAACTTGCTTTGATTATGCATGTTAAGACCACATTATTGATTTGATACGCTGAGATGATAGAGACACTTAGGATTTAACTCCTTTTACCTTTAAAAAGCTTACCTAATAAATTAACCTCTAGTGAACCAATTGAGCCTAACATCGTTCTATTCATTAACCCATGATTCACATATTTGTGGTATATTTACCCCTTTATTAACTCCTTTTTTGTCGAGATTTGACTTGGTTCAGTTGCCGAACTATGTTCCACTATCTGAATTGCTGAATTTTATAATTTAGAAAAAAAAGTTAAAAAATTGAAAAAAAAAGTCGAAAAAAATTCAAAAAAAAGAAAAAAGAAGAAGAAAAAGATAAAAATGTGTTTGAGCTAGAATCATTAGTGTCATATACTGTTGAAAAGCTCGTGTTTATTATTTATTATTCGTGTTGATGCACTTTCTTTTAATTCAGCAATTAATTGTTTTTTTTAGTTTGATAATTTATCAACTTGATCTCAATTTTAACCAATTCTTCTAACATTTTCGATACCCTTAACCTTGGCCCCATTACAACCTTGTAAAGACCTCTTGATTGGTGTGTCATGTCATTTTACAGTGGTGGAGGTTTGATTTTCAAGCAAGCCTATGGTAATAACATTTCATGTTTGACTATTGAGTGCTTATTTCATAAACCTTAAACACTTTGAGTGTTTTGAGTGAATATTTAGTGAGGATGTCAATTCTTGTTGATTTTGAATTTAAGGTAATTATTTAGATAAGGGGAGATACCTATATTTTTGTGCTAAAAATTTTGTACCTTAGATTGCTTGAATCTTTAGTGTTCTTTTAGATGAATTTCCAATGCCTGATGTTTACAATTTATCCTGAAACATTATTGATGAAAATGAAGAATTAAGAAAGTTAACTTGAATGTGGGTTAAGAATTTTGCTTGAGGACAAGCAAATGCTTAAGTGTGGGGATATTTGATAAGTGTCAAAAGTAATATGTTTTAGCCTCATTTCTAATGCGTTTTTGGATGATTAGTCGATTTAAAATAATGAAGTTTATGTTCATAATCCTTTAAATTCATGTTTCTATACTTAGGAAAGCATTTAGGAATGAAAGGAGCGAAAAGTAATCGAAAACCGTAAAAAAAAAAGCAGATTTTAGGAGCCACACGGGCTGGGCACATGGCCATGGACTAAATCGAAGACAAAAAGGAAAATTTGGGGCAAAAAGCGTGAATGTGGAAGAGTTAGAAAGAGATTTATTGGACATAAGACTTTATTTAAATTTAAACTCTATTTTTTAGGATTAATAACTAGGATTATTATTATTATATTATTTATATTTATTTTTAATTTATCTTCTAGGTTTTTCAATTTAGAGTTTAATTTGAATCCAATTAGGGAATTATTGTTTAAATTTAATTCTAATTATCTTTTTAGAATTTAATTTGGATCCAACTAGAAGCAATCTTCCAATTAGACACTTCCAATTTTCTGTAAAATCTTCCACTCCCCAAATTCAAGCCATCGGAGATTATTCAGGAAAACAATTGAAGAAACACCATAGAAGCCATCTTTGAAGTGGATTTCCACGAAGATTGAAGACCTCTTTATAATTACTTTTGATTTTATTATGAGTCTTTCTTCATCTTGTCGTTATACTGTCTTTGAGATGTTTTTGTTCGTTAGCATGAACTAAATTCCAAAATACCTAGGGGAGATGAACCCTATGATGAATTCTGTCTTTTGATTTCTGATTTTATACAATAAATACTTAGATTTTGTTCTCAATTATGTGTGCTTAATTCTTGATTTAGTATTCCTGAGATATTAATTCTTGTTTGGTATGCTTAAATCAAAGGAGGAATAGACCTGTTTAAGAGTAGATCTAACATAATTGAGTGAACAATGGGTTCCATCTCGGATCAAAGTAAAAGGAGATAACAAGTGTATTACTTGGAAAAGTTTACAAGATCTAATACTAGCACATCCGGATATGAAGAAACGCGCCGATATTTTCGCTTTGAGCATGTATGGGTTGGTCATCTTCCCTAAAGCATTAGGGCACGTAGAAGATGCAGTTACTGACCTTTTCGATCGACTTAGTAAGAGAGTCACGCCAATCCCAGCAGTCCTAGCCAAAACTTTCAAATCGCTAAACGTTTGTCAAAGAGAAAGAGAGGGGAGGTTTATCGGTTGTGCACCACTTTTAATGGCCTAGTTTCACAGTCATTTTTGGAAGGTAGAAAAGTTTTCCTACAAGGTATTCTCAGCAGATTATTCACCTTTGAAGGAATTCATAGTCATACAAAGGCAGCAGAATATATCTGAGGAAAAGTGGATGGCTATCCTTTAAAATCTTTGGGATGAGGACATTGAATGGTGGGCACCTTGGTTTATCCCTAATAAGATTCTCTACCATTATGGAAGTTTTGACTGGACTCCCTTACTCAGAGTATGGGGAGCTGTAGGATACACCTCTACTCGTGTTAAGGCAACACAAGACAAGGTAGTTTATCCCGACAACACAAGGTTTGGCCCAGTGCGAGTTCACAAACAAAGGAGACAACTATAAGAAAAGGGTCAGAGAAATATCAAATACGTGGAATCAAGTGCATAGGATGAAAGTGTTCACTGTAAACCTGATGACAACACTAGAATACGATTGGTGGAGAAACAAAAGAGTCAATGATAATACTCCAGTACCAAATCTCGAAGATATCCGACCGATAGGAGAGTACTTGCAAGTGGTTCCGTCCGAGTTGGATATTATAAAACAAGACTTTGAAAGAGAAAGCTTAAAATTTGGGAAGAGAATAGAGGTTCTGGAAGAGGAAAAGATGCAATTAGGATTGGATGTGGATATTCATAAACTAGAAGCTGAAAAGTTAAGAAAGGGAAAGAACAGAGTTGAAGAAGACTTAGAAGATTTGAAGAAGGATTACAAGAAACTTCGTCTATCTATGAGAACAGTCGAGCTCGGTAAGACGTCAGAGTAATGGCAATATGAGATTCAGGAGAAAAAAGATCGAGCGGATCAATGGAAAAGGAAATTTCAAGATTGCCAAGCTCAAGAGAATGCTATAAAAGGATAATTGCTGAAAAGTCAAGTTGAGAAAGCTGAACTGAAAGCCCAAATAGTCGAGCTAGAAGCCCGAATAGTTGAGCTAGAAGAATCTCTACGTAGACATCGTAGCCGAAACTCTATCACAGAATTAAGCCAAGTCGGGTCGAAAATAAAGAGTTAAGGAAAAGAGTGAAAGAACTTGAGGCCTCACTGCAGGATAACGAGATACGAATCGAGATTCTCGAAAGGACTCTGGAAACAAATGATTGACACCTTCAACAGGCTCAGAGGCAAGTTGAAGACAGAGATTATGTTATGGGCGAAGCACTCACCCAAATGCGAGAAGTGGCTGATCACATGCAAATGTTAGCCGTTGAAGCTAATATGTTGAGCGTGCATTATGAATCAAAATTAGATCGAAGTCAAAAACTAGCCAGGCTTCTTAAGAAAATCAAGACTTTAAGCAGTAGGGCAAAGCCATTTATGTAAATTTGCTCTATGTAAAGAAATTTGTTTTCTAGTGAAGTTGTTCTAATGGAATTGAATACAGAATCAATGCCTTTCTTACATTGCATACATGCATTCATTCGCATTGCATTTTCATTTTTAACACAATAACCCCTAATTAATTAAAATTTCAACAGTTACATCAAAAATCATTGAGAACTCACATCGCTACGATACTCGCAAAGCTATGGACAAAAGAATCCAACGATTAGAACAAATCTAAAAGGAAATGCAAGAGCAAATGCAAGCACAACTGCAAGACTAATTGACAAAGGTGTAGCAAGATATGAAGGACCAAATTATAGAGTCCCAAAGGAGCATTATAAGTGAGCTGACTCAGTTGCTAAGAGAAGGGGCTGATAAGGGAAAAAGTCTCGCAGTAAGTCTGGGGGAGGAAAGTGAGGAGCCTAGATACCTCTCAGGCTATACTTCTATGCACATCCAAGCACCGTAGGAAACTTACCCACGTGGGGTACCAGTAATGATAAGAGCACAACAACACCCCAGCGACATGTCATGGCCTACAAATTTCCAAATGGGATCTGGTTCCAACCCCAGAGACAATGTAGCCAACCCCGTCGTCCACGACTTGGATGACATGGAGGAGACAGAAAGAGTAAGGCTTGAGATCCCTAAACAACTAGAGGGTCGATTCAAATGGTTGGAAGAGAAAGTAAAAGCAATGGAAGATGCTGATACCTTTTGTGGGATTTACGCTAAAGAGCTAAGCCTTGTTCCGGACCTAGTGCTCCCCTCGAAGTTCAAAACGCCTGATTTTGATATATACAGTGGGACCGTTTCCCCGAGGCCCACATCACTATGTTCTGCAGGAATATGACTAGGCATGTCAATAATGATCAGTTATTAATCTACTATTTCTAGGACAGTCTAGCGGGATCTGCCACAAAATGGTACAACCAGCTGAGTCGTTCCAAAATAAGCTCATGGAAGATTTAGTGCAAGCATTTATGAAGTAATACAGTCATATAACTGACATGACACCCAATAGACTGACCCTGTAAAGAATGGAGAAGAAACCAAATGAGAGCTTCCGATAATACGCCCAAAGATGGAGGGACATAGCAATGCAAGTACAGTGACCTTTGTTGGAAAAGGAAACAATTATGTTGTTTGTTAATACTTTGAAAGTCTCGTTCATTAACCATATGCTAGGAAGTGCTACTAAGAGTTTCTCTGACATGGTTATGTTAGGGGAAATGATCGAGATTACGATAAGAAGTGGAAAGATTGACGCAGGGGAAGGCGTTAAGAGAGCAGCCCCTAGAAAAAAAGAAAATGAAATTAACACCACCCAAGACCACAACGAATAATTATCAAAGAACTTTGAGGCAAGGGTTTGGCACAAGGTCGAATATAGAAATTCATTTCCATCCCTATGACTTACAAAGAACTCTACCAGAAATTGTTCGATGCCCACGTCATATCACCAACCTATCTAAAACTACTGCTATCTCCATTCCTAAAATGGTACGATGTGAACACCCAATGCAAGTATCACGTAGGAATAACCGGGCATTCAATTGAGAATTGTGCGACTTTAAAGAGGTAGATTCAAATACTCATCAACATAGGGGTATTAAGATTTGACGACCCTACAAGGCCCAATGTAGTAGGGAATCCGCTACCTAGTCATCCGGATCAAGGGGTGAATGCAATAATCGGAGGAAAAGTAGAAAGACCAAAACCTGTGTCGAGGAGGTGAGATCCCCACTAAAATGGGTATTACGTGAGATGGTGAACGTAGGTTTGATCATCCAAAAATCAGGGAAAGTAGTAGAGAGAATATACTGCTACTGTGAGTTCCATGATGCCGAAGGACACGAAATCCAAAAAAGCGACAAGTTTAAAACCTTTGTACAAGGTTTAATGGATAATAAGGAGTTAGAATTCTTCGAAAAAGATGAAGAGGTAGAAGAAGTATGTGCTTTCGAAGAGGGCACAGCCAAGAGAACTTTTGGGGTCAGTCACCCAATGATAATTATCTCCTAGTCGAGGAGCAATGAAACCGGAGAAAAAGTAGTTCCCAAAGTCATAATCCAAATACTCGTCGCCTTTCCCTATAAAGATAGCAAAAGAGTACCTTGGAATTATGATTGCAATGTAATGATATTAGGAGGTGAGAATTCCAAAGCTGTATCAGAAGGAGCTCAAGATGCGACTCTCATCACACACAACGGGAAGAGCTAGGACCCCATAAGCACAGAAAATGAAACATTTGAGGGAAGAGCCCAAGAAAGGAAAGACTGATGGACCTAAGTTACCAATTAAAGAGCCAGTAACAGAAAAAGAAGCTAAGGGGAATTTCTGAAATTCTTGAAGTATAGTGAATATAGCATGGTGTAGCAGTTGTACAAATAGCCAGCTCACATATCGATTTTAACAATATTATTAAGTTCGGAAGTACATTGTAACTTGCTGATGTAAGTGTTAAATGAGACCTATGTAGCTGACGATATCTCAGTGAACAAGCTAGATCGCTTGGTCAGTAATGTAAGCTCAGATAACTTCATCTTTTTTAATGACAATGAAATACCCCAGGAGGTATGGGGTCAATAAAGGTGTTATATATCACTACCCGCTGTAAAGGATACACATTACCTGGTGTATTGATTGATAATGGTTCAGCCTTAAACGTTCTACCATTAACCATACTAAAGAGGTTACCGATCAATAGTTCTCACATGAAAGCATGCCATAATATAGTGAGAGCATTTGATGAGACAAAAAGAAAGGTAATGGATAGGATCGAGATACCGTTGTTAATCGGTCCAAACTCATACGAAGTAGACTTTTTGATAATGGATATCAAACCAAGCTACAACTGCTTGCTTAGAAGACCATGGATCAATCTGGCAGGGGCAGTGCCTTCATCACAACACTAAAAATTGAAATTGGTGACTGGAGGTCGATTGGTCACAATCAGTACTATGGAAGGCATAATTGCATCAATTGCAAATGATACACCTTACATCGGAGCGGATGAAGAGGCCTTGTAATGTTCTTTCCGATCATTGAAGTTAGTTAACGCAACCTTCATTGCTAAAGGAAGCAAGATCCCTACACCCAAAATATCACAAAACACGAGGATGGGTTTGCAACTGATGGTTGGGAAAGGGACTAGGAAAGTATCTCCAAGGGAGAATCAATGTACCAGTGTTGGCAGATAAACGAGATTGTTTTGGCCTAGGGTACAAGCCTGGTGTAAGAGAGAAGAAAAGGGAGTTGGAGAAGAAACAGGAGAGAAGAATAGCACGTTTGACCGGGGAAGATATCAAGTGGGAAGCAATGATCTTCCCCTATATATCAAAAACATTTCTTTTTGGAGAAATAAGGATCGAGGAGGAGAAAACACATACTGAAGGAATCACAGTGAATCCAGGTATCAGTGCTATCTCTGAAGAAGAAGGCGAAGAAAGGAATCTTTTGGGAATTTGTCCATACGCCCTCGGGAGCACCCAAAACAACTGGACTGTAGAGGAACTCTCTGTAGTCTTTAAGACCTCTTCAGAGTAATGCTCAAACCATACCTACTGCTCTAAGCCCGAGAGTAGTAAGGATCTTTTGTAAAAGGGCAAATTATCATTTTCAATTATTATAATGAAAAGTGCATTTCCTATTTCATTTCGAAATTCTATTTATTTTGACCAAGTTTGACAAGTATTTTATACTATACAATTAACCACTCTTTAATTCATTTCTTCTTGTTCAATTTGACAACTATTTTTGTTCTTGTCAAAATGTTCTCTTCATTCATACTCATACCATAAAATTAATAATTCTTAAATTCATTTGTATTTTGGATCTCCTCTTATCCCTCTAATAGGTCTTTTGATGTCAATGATATGAGTGACACCACTGTTGACTCGAAGCCTCCTTTTGAGCAAGATATGTGTTTAGAGGAATTTTAGGACTTTGAAGAGAACCAAGATTATAACTTCTCTCCTGATTTGTTAAGAATGGTAGAAGAAGATGAAAAACAAACCTACTTTATAAAGAGTTAGTGGAAATCGGGAGCCTGGGAAATGAGGAAGAAAAGAAGGAAGTAAAAATTAGAACAAGCATTTCCATAGAAACAAGGTAGGATTTGACATACTACTAAAGATAAAAAAAAGAGGTCAAAAAATAGTTCGAGGTCGATTTCCTCCAGGTGGTCAAGAATTCAGAATGGGTAGCTAATATAGTCCCTGTCCCTAAGAAGGATGGGAAGGTTTGAATGTATGTTGATTATCGAGATTTGAATAAGGCAATTCCAAAGATAACTTCCCATTGCCCCATATTGATACCTTAGTTGATAACACGATGGGTCATTCATTGTTCTCCTTCATGGATGATTTCTCTAGGTACAACCAGATAAAGATGGATCCTGAAGACATGGACACGACTACCTTCATAACAATGTGGGGGACATTTTGTTATAAAGTGATACCGTTTGGACTTAAAAATGAGGGAGCAGCATATCAAAGATCTATGGTGACCTTGTTTCACGATATGATGCATAAAGAGATTGAGGTTTACGTTGATGATATGATTACAAAAATCCCGAAATGGGGAAGAACATGTGAAGGTCTTAAGGAAATTATTCTTAAGGTTGAGTAAATACCAGTTAAAGTTAAACCCAACTAAATGCACTTTCGGAGCTACATCAGGCAAATTGTTAGGCTTAGCAGTCAGCAAGAAAGGGGTATTGAGATTGACCCGGATAAAATCAGAGCCATACAGGAGTTTCCACCACCGTGTAATCAAAAAGAAGTTTGCAGTTTCTTAGGGAGATTGAATTACATCGCGCTATTCATTTCACAATTAACTGAGAAATGTGACCCAATTTTTTGTCTTCTCAAGAAACATAACCCAAATGTATGGGATGAGGAATGCCAGATGACTTTTGAAAAAATCAAATGCTATTTGTCAAATGCCCCGATTCTAATACCATCAAGCCCCAACAGACCTTTGATCTTGTACCTAGCAATCTTTGGAAACTCTATGGGATGCGTGCTAGGCCAACATGACGAGTCTGGAAGAAAGAAAGAGCGATATATTACCTTAGTAAAAAGTTCACTAACTGTTAAACAAGGTATTCTCCAATTGAGAAGTTGTGTTGCACTTTGGTTTGGACCACTCGAAGATTAAGGGAATATATGTTGTATCACACAACTTAGTTGATCTCAAAATTAGGTCCCCTAAAATACATACATGATAGAGTCAACTGCGCTAAATGGGAGAATGGCTAGATGGCAAATCCCGCTCTCTGAATTCGATGTAGTCTATGTGAACCAGAAGGCAATAAAAGGAAGCGCAATAGCATACTTTCTAGCCAACAGAGCTCTAGAGAATTATGAGCCCTTGAATTTCGACTTTCTGAATGAAGACCTAATGTATGTTGCAACCACCGAGGAAGGAGCTTCGAAGAACATCCTTGGAGGCTGAATTTTGACGGTGCCTCGAATGCCACAGGTAATGGAATTGGGACAGTTTTGGTATCTCTAGAAGGTGACTATATTACCCTTTCACTAGCAAGCTCGACCTCGACTATATAAATAACATGTTCGAATATGAATCATGTATCATGGGAATCCATGCAACCATAGAACATGAGATCAAAATTCTAGAAGTGTATGGGGATTCTGCACTTGTAATTTACCAACTCAAAGGAGAATGGGAAATAAGAGACTCCAAGCTAATTGACTATCGAAAGTTGGTTCTCGAGTTAATCAAGGAGTTTGATGACATTACCTTCCATTATCTCCTCTGGGATGAAAACCAAATGGCTGACGCTTTGGCTACTCTTGCCTCAATGATTGAAGTAAACAAGCCAGAGGATGTAAGGCTCATTCAAATGAGCATTTACAAGACTCCTGCCCACTGTTACAACATCGAGGAAGAAGAAAGGGATGACTATCCTTGGCACCAAGACATCTTACATTATTAAGGGATCGCAAATACCCAGAGAAAGCTACCGAGAATGATAAACGAAAATTGAGAAGGCTAGCAATTGATTATGTCTTGGATGGAGAAATCCTATATAAAAGGAGTAAAGATCAGGTGTTCCTAAGATGTATTGATGCTATTGATGCTAGTAAAATCCTAAAGGAAGTCCATGAAGATGTTTGTGGGACGCATGCCAATGGCTTCACAATGGCCTGACAAATAATGAGATTTGGTTACTATTAGTCCACTATGGAAAGTGATTGCATCAACTATGCCAAGAGGTGTCACAAATGCTAGATATATAGGGATAAGATCCATGTACCGCATTCACCTCTTCATGTCATGACTTCTTCATGGCCTTTTCTATATGGGGCATGGATGTCATTGGACCAATTTCACCGAAGTCTTCCAACTAACATCAAATCATCTTTGTGGTCATTAATTACTTCACCAAATGGGTAGAAACTATTTCCTATGCCAATGTTACAAAAACTAGAGTTAGCAAATTCCTTAAAAGAGAAATCATATGTCGATATGGAATGCTAGAAAGGATCATATCTGACAATGCTTTGAATTTGAACAACAGCACGATAGCGGAAGTCTGTAGTCAGTTCAACATCAAACATCATAATTCATTTCCCTATCACCCAAAGATGAATAAGGTAATAGAGGCAGCCAACAAGAACATCAAGAAGATTATCGGGAAAATGATGGACACATATAAGGATTGACATGAGAAGTTACCATTCGCCTTTTATGCTTATAGAACTTCTATCAGAACTTCTACTAGGGCAACACCGTCCTCATTAGTTTATAGGAAGAAAGCAGTTTTACCTATTGAAGTGGAGATTCCTTCTCTCCTAGTCTTATCAGAACTAAAATTAGATGAAGCAGAATGGATCCAATCCAGATACGATCAACTAAATTTGATCGAAGAAAAAAGATTGAAAGTTGTCTGTCATGGTGACATGTACCAGAAATGAATGATGCAAGCTTACAACAAAAAGGTTTATCTCAAAAGATACTCCCCATACAAAAGGATATCCGAGGAAAATGGATGTCTAACTGGGAAGGACCTTATGTGGTGAAGAAAGCCTTCTTTGGAGGAGCTCCTATTTTGATTGAAATGGATGGCAAAGAGCTATACAACCCTATGAATTCAGATTCGGTGAAGAAATATTTCACCTAAAAAAGATAGAGGTTAAGATGAAAACCCGTAAAGGGCATCTTGAAACCAAAGGAGTTTTGAGTTGAAAACCCGAAAAGGGCAACTCGAATTTGGAACAAAGAATGAACTTATAATGGTCACTCCCCTCAAAAGTAACAAGGTGGAGGAACTTTACACTTTGGGGCATCAACAAAGCACTTCAGGTCTCCTAACACATATCAGGCTCAGAGTGGTCCTCATCAAGTCTGCTCAGAAAGCTCATACATTGATATCTAGGGCACCCAATTTTATTATATTTAATTTTGTACTTGGAAATTTTCGACAAATGTTTACCATTTTCGACAAATGTTTACCATTTTCAATCTCTTCTTTCTTTCGAGCTTTGTCTCTAATAAAATTCAATTTCATTCACCTTATGACTTTGTCCAAGCATGTTACATTGAAATAACAGATAATGGATTAATATGATAAAATATACAAAGATTGTTTCCGTATCACTCTGGGAAGTTCCTAAATAGTACAAGGACTTGAAACAGGATTACTAGTTGGAAAGAACCACACCTGAAGGATGGAAAGTTCCCTGAAGCCAGTAGTTCAGATGATGATCATTCATTTGGTTTTCATGTCAAAATACCTTAAAGGAGGCCATGATAACACGTCGGTGATAAGACTTAGACAATCATTAAACAATGTCGACCTAAGGAATAAAAAATCATTATTCCCAAAAATGACATTTTTGCATTCATCATTCATACCTATCTAATTAGGAGCATTTCATCCATTTCGACCATAGCATCCTAAGTGCATGGCCAAAATGCCAAAAAAGCATATTCTACAGGTCTCATTCCCTAGAAAATAGTGTGATAGACCAACAAAACAACAAATCTTATATCTCTAAAGTTACAGTGGATCGGATTAAAGCTGTAGTAGCAAGATTTTATCTCTCTGAAGTTGCAGTGGATCAGATTAAAGTTGTAGTAGCAAGTTTTTATCTCTCTGAAGTTACAGTAGAGCAAAGTGAGACACACCAATCTCTTATCCCGATCATGGGGCAGATTGTAACATCCAATCTTTTACCCTAATCAGTGGGCAGGTTGAAGACACACGATCTCTCACCTCGATCATGGGGTAGATTGAAGCCATCCAATCTCTTTACCCTGATCATAAGGAGATTGAAACATCCAATCTTTTACCCTAATCAAAGAGTAGATTGAAGACACACCAATCTCTTACCCCGATCATAGGGCAGACTGCAGCATCCAATCTTTTACCCTAGTCAGAAGGCAGGTTGAAGACACACCGATCTCTTACCCCTATCATGAGGCAGATTGAAGTCATCCAATCTCTTACCCCGATCATGGGGTAGATTGAAGACATCATCCAATCATTTACCCCGATCATATGGGGCAGACTGAAACATAAATATTTTACCCTAATTAGAGGGCAAATTGAAGACACACTGATCTCTTACCCCGATCATGAGGCAGATTAAAGACATCATCTAATCTCTTACCTCGATCATGGGGTAGATTGAAAACACCATTCGATCCTTTTTCAGAGGGTAGATTGAAGATAGGTTACGAAGAGAAGACAACATTCAGCAAGACCAGAAGAAATTGGTCCTTCTTGGAGTCTTTGCTTTATTTACGTTACACGACAATAAGTAAAGAGAGGTAGCTGTAACACCTCAATTTCACCCAGTCCAGTAAATAAAACCCAAACCAAATAAAAAAATAACATTAAAAAATCCATTTCATTTATAATACCAATGTCCAAAATTACAAAAAACCAAGTTAAAAACCCAACAAACCAAAAAGCCTGAATATATAAAAAAACCTAAACCTATTAAACCCTAAACCAAACTCAAGAAGCCCAGACAAGAGGCCCACAACCTTAATTCCTTTTGGTAAAAAATAGAAGCCCTAAAAAACCCTAATCACCAGTCGCTGCTGCCACATCATCAGGCGCCACGTTAGCCACATGACCGTTCATCTTCTAATTCCTCGACTACTGACCCCTCAACTTTTGAACCTTGAACTTCGGACTTCTCGGCTTCCAAGGTCTCCTCTGCCAGACTTGTACCAAAACGGCAAATGGCATAACTCCTTAACACCGTTAACCCCAACAGATACCCTACCACCATCACAATAGAAGACCTGCAAAAGAAAAGGCAGAACAAAGAGCAAAACAGAACATAGAAAAGAAAAAATAACAAACAAATTGCATTTTATTTTCGGCTATAAAGAGCCCCAACTACTTCCATAATTTTTTACAGATACTAAGCAATAGAAATCAGAAAAAAGTTCTAAGGTAACATATTTTGGTTCATTTCATTTTTTATTTTGAAAGTATATATATATATAAATAAAAGCGAAGAAGGGGATTAGGAACTTACTTGAACAGTACCACCACCATAGGCGTCGAGGCAACCACCCCCGATGAAGGGTGGTACATCTTTTTCGAAAAGAGACTCCCGAATACCCTTCATATTCTTGTGAGATCTTCATTAAAAAAATATAAAAAATGACAAATATCCTAAAAACCCTAAAAGTCGAACCTATTTTAGTATTTTAGAGGCTTTGGAATCGGATTTGAAGGTTTTTTACCCTAGATCTGGGTTTACAAGCAAAAAAACAGAAACAAGGGGTATTTTCTTCGATTTTTGACCACCGAAGACGGTGGACGAAGACACCGACGACCAGTGGCCACGGAGGAAGATGGTGGATTAAAAGGGGTGACCCTAGGTTTTAGTTGAGAGAAAAAGAGGGTTTCAATGTGTTTTTTTTAAAGGGTGCTAAAAATGAATTTTAAAACCATTTTTTAGTTATATAGTGATGCCAAAATGGCATCGTTTTGGCCTTGTTCCCATGGCTTCAGAATGGCGTCGTATAGCCTATACCCGAATTCGACCCGTTCCAAGTCCTGGGATCCGCGTGATTTCAACAAATGGTGAAATTATTTGTGCAGTCCTTCCGTATTTTTCAAAAGTTTCAATCTCGTCCCTTTCTTGTATTTTTAATTTAGTTAAAATCAGGCTTCATATTTCATTTCATTTTCAATTTAGTCCCTTGATTCAGATGCATGTAAGGCTGCCACGTGTTAGCTTTTTTGGGAAAAGTACCCACGTAACCCCTATTTTTTAAAAAATTCGAGTTTAACCCCTTTTTTCTGGTTTTCATGTTATTTTCTTAAAACTTTATTTTCATATTAATTTAGTCCTCTATTTTTTATTTTAAAATTAGACCCCCTTAACTTCATTTTTTTAAATTGGCACTTCCCTTTTACTCTATTTTTTAAATTGACCCCTGAACTTTATATTTTTTTTTAAAAAAATAACATTTTTAAAAAATTTAACTTCTTTTGTGTTAATTTTTTTTTAAAAAAAGTCCTTTCACGTCTAAATAATTGATTCGTTTATTTTTATTTACTTTTAAAAATCTTTTTATTCTTTTTAATTTTAATCCCTTACCCCTAATTCTTTCCATTCTACCACCGAATAATCGATAAGAATTCGCAAATCTAGATCGGCTAATTGTTCTCGAATAACACCTGCTCCGGTAGAAATTTCGTGACTTTGAAATGTATCGAAACCTTGGCTAGTAAAAAAAAGTGGGATACTGTATTTCCAGGATTGAATTTCATATTCGAATGAACCTTGTAATCGTAAGAAAGTAGGTTTTTTAGCGATGGGCCTAGCAAAAGAAAAATTAGGATAGGGCCCTGCGGGATCCCCCCCCCTCAAAATCGGACATGAGAGTTTCCTCTCATCCGGCTCAAGTAATTACACCAAATAAAGATAAAGTAAAGGAGTTCTCGCTTTCAAATTCTAGAACCCCCCAAAAAAGGTCTACTCTTTACTCAAGTTCCAAGAAACATTTCATTGATTGATTCTTCTTTTATTGATTTAGATTTTCTTAATTCTTTATTCAATTCAAAATTAGGACATAAATGAAATTATTCATCTTTTTAGCCTTGATTTATCTGTATATTCATGCATTATTTATTCATTTAAATTTAATTATTGACATCTAATTTGTGTTATGTATGTATTTTATTTTATTTTATTTGTCATTTTAACTAACAAATTGCAAATGTATTAATTCAAGCTTTCTAAAATATTTAAGAAAATAAATCATGCAATAAAGTAAAAATTACTTTAAAAATCAAGGCAATGTTCGTTGCTTAAGGATTCAACAAAAATTGTGTTCTAACTTACGGGGTGCGGTTTTATCTTTGAACTTGAGCAATTGAACACCCCATTTAAAATTAAAATGTGTAGATTTTAATTAATCAATAAATTTCCTTATTTTTGAGTATCCGAGATGTCGTGTTCCTAACTTACGGGATGTGACGTTATTCTCAACAAATTCGAGACAAAAGATCGTTTTCTTAAGATTTAATGTTTAAACAACGCCTAATATATGATTTTTGTCTTTAAACGACTTTATTCTCAACTATGTATTGAATTTTCTTTAATCAATCGATTAATAGTTTTTATTTTTCGAGTACATGAAACATCGTTCCCTTAACTTACGGGGTGTGATTTTTCTCAATTGACTCGAGATAATAGATTATTTTTTTCATAAGATTCAAGTTGCTTTAAAACACATATTGTCAACTTTTATTATTTTATACGTTCAAGGATCGCATTTTAAATTCTTTCCGAGTTTTTTAATTTTCAACAACTAAGACCATAAATAATCAACTAGGTACCGATTTTGTGCTTGAGAGGGTGCTAATCCTTCTTTACACGTAACCGACTCTCGAACCTATTTTCTGGATTTCGAAGACCAAATTGTTTTCTAAAATAAATTCAAACATTTTAGGTGGTCCAATCACACCAAATTAAAAAATATTGGTCGCGACTCTACTTTTCGTGTTTTAAACTAAAAGTCGGGACTCTTTTCAAAAATGGTTTCGACATTTACCTTAACCAAATTGTTGAATAATTATTTCATAAGTCTTTTTCCTATCACAAACCCTGGAGGTACAATACTCAACAATACTTGTCACTTTGTTCTTGAATACGATTGTGTACACTTGCACATTTCAATCGTTCCAAGTACTAATTTGAATTTTAAAAAAAAAAACTTAGGTACCAAATTAGGAAAAAAATGTCAAGTTCAAGTGTCAAATTGGATCCAGAAAAAGTTTAGGTACAAAATTAGAAAAAAGTATCAAGTTCAGATAGCAAATGTTATATTAAACCTAAGTTTAATGGAAAATGAAAAATTGTAGAAATTACTTTTTAAAAAAAAAAAAATAGAGAAATTAATTAGAAAAAAAAAGATAAATGAGCCAGTAGTCAGTAACTTAAGTTGCCCATGTCAACTCTCATAGGCCTTGTAATATATAATACTATTCATAGACCTTGTAATATATAATATCATGTCAACATTTTATTTTTTTAATAAAATCATTTATCTATCAATTAAATTTTAAGTAATAAATAATTAGTAAATTAAATTTAAATTATAAATTAAATTAATGTATGAAAGTGTATAATGTTTACAACAAGTGGTTGGGTGCAATGGTAATACACATTGCACTCTCAAGGGAAGAACATAGGTTTGAACTTTGGAGACAACATTAACGGGAGTGACAATCACAAACTCTGAACATGAACAGTAAAATGAACATGCATAATATAAAAAAAACATGTATGATGTATGCTTTTTTATAAAGCAATTAAAACAATAAAACTATTTAAGTACTTTAAAGAAAAGTTTTGAATAAGCTTTTAAATACAATTAAAAGTTAAAAAAGTATTTTTAAATTAAATAGAGTTCTAAAAAAGTATTTGTATATACTTAAAATACTATTTTTAAAAGAGTTAAAACAATAATAAAATAGTATTTAAAAAAGTACCTAGAAATAGTACTATTGATGCAACGCCCTAAAATTTTATTCATGATTTATTAAATTTTATCATTAATTAGTATTTGCTTTAGTGGTTTAAGGGTTTAATTTTGTGTTTGAAGTCTTGGGTTCAAGTTACATTTTTTGGAGAAAGTTTAATTATTTTTGTTCCTAAGCCTAACTTTGTTCGTTGGGCTTAAAAAAATCATTTTTGGTCAATCTATGTAAAAAAAATAGCATAGTGGTTCAGTAGTTTAACTCCTATAAACTCTTTGGTCCTATGTTCGAGTTTTCACGCGAGCAAGTGAAATATTTTTTATGATTTTCCCCCATTCATGTGGATGAGTCTTGATTAAATTTAATTTCTTAAAAATATATGTGGGAATAATATCCCTAAAAATTTGCTCCTCTAATCACGTTTCTTTCTCTCTCCCCAATCTCATTTGTGCGTTTCAATTTGTTTTCTAGTGAAGGAATTCAGTTTTTTTTCTTTCACAGTTTCTTTATTTTGTTTTACCATTGATGTTCTACTTAAGTTCTTCCTTTTTCTTTCTCTGTTTTTTGTGTGGTTTCTATTCTTTTCTTTTGCTATGATTTTGGGTTGTGGGCATTAAGTTCTTTTCGCTATTTCGTATTACGTCGCATCGCTCGACTTATCGTTTGTCGGTCTTTGAGTGAGGATCTCGGGATTAACATTCCTCCGTCGATGTAATTGTGGTTGGAATTATTGATTCGTTTCAGGTATTGGAAATCTCATAGTTGATTACTCATTTAAATCGGATCAAGTGAGTAACGAGACCCAAAATTTTAAATTTTTTAGGGTCGCAACTATCGTTCTGACTACTTAGTCCTTCTATAGGGTCGGTATGTGATCAAATAAACTATAAAATATGAATCTGCTCATCTGTTAGCATAAATTCTAATATTTATGTGTATATCTAAGACGTCACATGACCACTAAACTTTGTAATAGGCTATGAGTAACCCGAAAAATGTTATGTATGTTCTATATCTATTATGTTATGCATGTATACTGTAAACACGTCTGATTTCTGTTACATTTTGTACTTGCATCTAGGATGGGTTTTTTCTATGTGGAGGAAGTGTTTTTGTAAAAGGCGGTAACTCGCCTATTAAACCAGCAGTTCAACTGCAAATATTTTGTAAAGTGTAATACTGACACTAAGTGGTGTGTAGGGTTGGATGGGTGTGTTATACCCCATATGGTGTGTTGGGATGGTCGGAGATAGTGTGTAACGGATGAGGGTAGTAATATATGTCTGAATCTGTACTGCTTTGATATGATTCTGTTTCTGCTAAATCTGTCTGATATAAATTAACTAATTAAGTTATTTGTTACACACTGAGTTTCGAAAACTCATATTCTTTTTGACTGATATTTTCAGGTAATCCTCAAACTTAGACAGGACAGTGCCACGGGAGCTTAGCTACAATAAATTTTCTTTATTTAATTCATTTAAGTTTGGATTTAAGAGTTTTGTAATATTTGGACTATTTTGGATTGTTTTGGTTTTTGTTGGGATTTTATTTTCAATTTTTGCATGATACTGAAAAAAAAACATTTTATCAAAAATGTTTATTTCCTACAAAACAAATGATTTCAAGAAAATAAACTTGGTTTTTTCCAAAATATAACTATCTAAGAATTTTCGCTGCAATGTATTCATTTTAGAAAATGTAAGCAAACATCATTTTCAACAAAAAGTAAAGTTAGATGTGTTTTCTATTAAACCAGAGTTGTTAGATAATAAATTTTATGACACTTTTCGAAATTTAGGAAAACTGGATTTCAACTGTTTTACGTAGGATCTCTAGATTTGGCTATAACGCCCAAGCCAGGTTTGGGTTGTTACATTTAGTTGTATTAGAGCCAGGTTGCAAAACTCGAGCTGTGAAATTTTGGGTTCAAAATTTTTGTGAAAATTTGTTTTCTGAATAAAACTTATTTCTGTTTAATCTAAAAAATATTTTATTGGAATACCGAGTCTCTGGCGCCAATCCTGTAAATACTTCTGACTTAGCTAAATTCCTAGCTTGAAAAACTCTGAAATGATTAAAATTACTTTTATATAGTTAAACTGTAGTGAAACTTTGTAAATTTCTCTAATAAAATTTATGAGCATAAAATATTTGTAAAAAAAATATCGAACTGATACATAAAATTCGTAATGTAGATAGTTTATATATGATGAGTACTTGTGGGTTATGTGGATACGATACTCGTGGGCACGACGAGTGCCAAAGAAGGGCTCGAGTTGAGTCATCCTCGATAGGTTATATGCCTAATTTAGATATGAGTGAGACACCAACTACACCTACTATTGAGACCGACTCACAAAGTCGCTCGACTGAGGATGACACATTGTCGCAAGCCATGCTGAGGGTTTTGGAAAGGGTCACTGGAATCTATTTGGATCTGGGAGTCATGGGTCAGTAACTGAACGACTTTGGTCTAACAATGCAGAACTGTTTAGGGGTGTCACTAGAGTCGTCCCGACGGTGGTCGAGAACCGGTTAGAGGCCACAGAGAGGATTATGAATGATATCGACTACACCCCTGAGCAGAAACAAAAGGGTGCAATATCTTTACTTCATAATGAGGTGTATCAGTGGTAGATGATGATTAAGGAGGTTACTCAGCTAGATTAGATATCTTGAGAAACTTTTAAGAGTGCTTTTCAAAGCAAGTATGTGGGTGCCAGCTATGTGGACGCCCCTAGGCATGAGTTTATGAGCCTTACTCAAGAGGATAGGATTGTGGCCGAGTATGAGGTCAAATTTTTGAGACTGAGCAAATATGCTCATGGGCTGGTATAAGTGTATGGATTGTGGGATCATCTTAAGGTTCTAATAGCTCCGCCATAAGGAGCGGGTTTTTTCGTCTTGGTGGACAAGGTGAAAATTGTTGAGGAGGCTAAACGGGTTGAGCACGAAAATAGGGATCATAAGAGGGGTGATAATAAGAGGGATTCGGAGCCCTCTAGTTCTGTTCATTGGCCTAAAAAGGGGCCAAATATTATGGAGGAGGTTAGGAGCTTGTTTGCGATGTGGGTCAATGGAGCATCGCATCAGAGATTATCCAAAATGATCTAATCAACTGCAAGCTCCAGCTTCAGGTTTAGTACAACCTGAGTGGGCAGTTCAATAGTCACCTAGGGGCCTTGGTCCGGCCAGGGTGGTAACCTCTTGCGCTGGTACAGATTAGAGAGCACCGGGTAGAGGTGCTAATTAGACTAAGGCTAGGCAGCCTACACTGGTATATGCGGCTAGGCACCGCGAGGACAGAGACAACAAAAATGTTATCATTGGTACTTTTTTTATTCATACTACTTCATATTTTGCATTGATAGACATAGGATCAACACACTCTTATATAGCTTGTTCTGCTTTTGTAAACTTGGGGATTTTTGTTAAGAGTACTTCTTGTGAGGTTACTGTGATTAGTCTACTTGGTCAGTCTGTTCAGGTTGATAATGTTCATAGGAATGTATCACTGGAGATACAAGGGGCTATATTTCCAGCTAATCTGATGGAGCTGCCATTTAGAGAGTTTGATTTGATTTTACGAATGGACTAGCTCGTAGAGCATCGGGTCAATTTGGACTATGATACTAAAAGAGTAGCTCTGAGATATGAAAATGATGTTGAAGTGGTTATGATCAGCGAGCATTGAAATTACTTATCCAATGTGATCTCCACTCTTATGGCTGAAAAGTTGGTTCGTAATGGGTGTGAGGCATTTTTGGCCTATGTGTGTGATTCAGCTTCTATGGGTTCATCTGTTGGGGAAATTCAAATGATTAAAGAGTTTCTGGATGTTTTTCCCGATGAGTTGTCGAGTTTGCCTCTAGATCGAGAGATCGAATTCAATATCGAGGTTCTACCGGGTGTAGCTCTAGTGTCCATTGCTCTATACCACATGGCACCAAAGGAGCTTATGGAACTAAAGGCTTAGCTTCAGGAACTCCTTAATAGAGGGTTCATTCGTCCTAGCATGCCTCCATGGAGGCACTAGTTCTATTTGTAAAATAAAAGATTGTATAATGAGTATGTGCGTGGATTACCGATAGCTAAACAAATTGACAGTAAAGAAAAAGTACCCACTTTCGAGGGTCAACGATTTATTTGATCATTTTCGTGGGGCTTCTATGTTCTCCAAGATAGGTATTCATTTTGGATACCATCAACTTAAGGTTAACGAGGCCGATGTGCATAAGACTTCTTTTAGGACCCGTTATGAGCATTGTATATTCTTAGTCATGCTCTTTGGTTCGATGAATGTTTTGGCTACATTTTTCGACCTTATGACTCAGGTTTTTTAGTCGTATTTGGATCAGTATGCCGTGGTCTTCATCGATGATATTCTAGTATACTTTAAAACTGAGGATGATTATGATGAGCATCTTAAATCAGTTTTTCAAATACTCTATGAGAAATAGCTCTGCGCTAAGTTGAGCAAATGCGAGTTTTGGTTAAGGGAGGTAACTTTTCAAGGTCATTTGGTTTCTATTGAGCGGATCTGAGTTGATCCTAAGAAAATTTAGGTTATGCTTGAGTGCACACAACCTAGGAATGCTTCTGAGATCCGCAGCTTCCTTGGTTTAGCGTATTACTATCGAAGATTTGTAGAGGGTTTATTTCTTATCGTAGCTTCTCTAACTAAATTGTTGCATAAGAATGCACCATTTATTTGGACTGATGTACAACAATAGAGCTTTGAAAAGCTTCTATTTTGACTCAGGCACTCATTCTGATACAGCTTGAGTCTGGTAAGAAATTTGTAGTCTAAAGTGATGCTTCACATGTTGGGTTGGGTTGCATTCTAATGCAAGACGGTAAGGTAGTGGCTTCTGCATCCTGACAGCTTAAGGCACACAATGGCAACTATCCCACCCACGATTTAGGGTTTGCTACGGTTGCCTTAGTTTTGAAAATATGAAGGCATTATCTGTATGGTGAGAGTTGTATCATTTACACCAATCACAAGAGCCTCACGTATCTCCTTACTCAGAAGGAGTTAAACCTTAGGCAACATAGATGGATTGAGTTGCTTAAAGACTACGACTGTACGATTGAGTATCATCCTAGTAAGGCCAATGTAGTGGTGGATGCTCTTAGTCGTAGAGTAATGTCTGATTTGAGGGTGATGTTTGCTCACCTAAGTCTGTTCAATGATAGGAGTTTGTTAGCCGAGTTGCAAGTTAAGCCGACTTGGATTGATCAAATTCGGGTTAAATAGTTGGGGGATGATTCTCTGGTTTTACGTTTTCGTCAGGTTGCGAAAGGTAGTACTTTTAGTTTTGGGTTGGATAGAGATGGAGTTTTGTGCTTTCGAGGTCAGGTTTGTATGCCTAATGATTCTAATCTAAGGTAATCTATTCTACGAGAAGCGTATAGTAGCTCTTATGCTATCCACCCCAGAAAGAATAATATGTATTGGGATCTTTGTGGGTTATACTAATGGCATGGTTTGAATCGGGAAGTAACGGATTTTGTCTCTCGTTTTGTTAAGTGTCAGGTGGTTAAAATTGAGCACCAACTGCCTTTGTGTTTGCTTCAACCCGTTAAGATTCCCCTACGGAAATGGGAGCGGGTGGCTATGGACTTCGTTAGTTTGTTGCCCTTATCACCCACCAAGAAGGATTCTATTTGGGTCATTGTAGATCAGTTGACCAAATATGCCCATTTTATTCCTATTAGGATAGATTACTCTCTTTAGAAACTATCTAAGTTATGTGTCTGAGATCATTAGACTTTATGGAGTTCCAGTCTCAATTATTTCTGATAGAGATCCTCGCTTCACTTCTTAGTTCTGGAAGAAACTTCATGAGGCTTTTGGCACTCGATCGGACTTCAGTACTGTGTTTCATCCTCAAACAGATGGACAGTCTGAGAGGGTGATTCAAATACTAGAAGATATGCTGCAGAGTTGTGTTATTGCCTTCCAAGGTAGTTGAGAGGAGTTTTTGCCATTGGTTGAGTTTGCATATAATAACAATTTCCAGTCTAGTATTCAGATTGCACCTTACGAGGCTCTGTATGATCGTTAGCATCCTACTCTGTTGCGTTAGACTAAGTTGGGTGAGCAATGAGTTTTAGGTCTTGAGTTTGTTCCTAAGACTGAAGATAAAGTTAGACCGATTCAGGATCATCTTAAGGCGGCTTCTAATAGACAGAAGTCTTATACAAATCTAAAGAGTGATATTGAGTATTTTATGGGTGATTATGTTTTTCTGAAGGTATCTCCATGGAAGAAGATCTTTCGTTTTAGACGTAAGGGCAAGTTAAGCTTTAGGTTCATTGGATCGTATCAGATTCTAAATCTTGTTGTACAGATCACCTATCAGTTAAGTTACCTCCAGAGTTGGATCGTATTTATGATGTGTTCCATGTCTCCATGTTGAGGCGGTATCGATCTAATCGATGTCATATCATATTTGTTGAGGAGATTGAGGTAAGACCAAATTTAACTTTTGAGGATGAGCCGATTCAGATTTTGAAGCGAGACACTAAGGTTTTGAGGAGGAAGTCTACTCCATTAGTTAAGGTTCTATGGAGGAATCATGGCATTAAAGAAGCCACATCTGAACCTAAGCACTCAAATGACAGCTATATTTGTATCTGTTTGAGCTAGGTAAATTTCGAGGTCAAATTTTTTTTTGGGGGGGGAGAGTTGTAACACCTTAAAATTTGTATTCATGATTTGTTAAATTTTGTCATTAATCAGTGTCTTCTTTAATGGTTTAAGGGTTTAATTCTATGTTTAAGTTCTTTGGTTCAAGTCACATTCTTTCAGGAAAGTTTAATTATTTTTGTTCCTAAGCCTAACTTTGTTCGTTGGGCTTAAAAAATCATTTTTGGTCAATCTGTGTCAAAAATGAGCCTAGTGGTTCAGTGGTTTAGATCCTATAAACTCTTTCATCCTGTGTTCAAGTTTTAGCACGAGCTAGTGAAATATTTTTATGCTTTGATTCGCTCATGTAGATGAGTCTTGATTAAATTCAAATTCTTAAAAATATATGTGGGAATAATATCCCTAAAAATTTTCTCCTTTAGTCACGTTTCTTTCTCTCTTCCCAATCCCATTCGTACATTCCAATTTGTTTTCCAGTGAAGGAATTCAATTGTTTTTCTTTCATTTTCTTTGACAGCTTCTTTATTTTGTTTTACCATTGATATTCTACTTAAGTTTTTCCCTTTTCTTTCTCTTTTTTCTGTGCGATTTCTATCCTTTTATTTCCCTATGATTTTGGGTTGTGGGCATTGAGTTCTTTTTGCTATTTCATATTACGTCACATCGCTTGACTTATTGTTTGTCCGTCTTTGAGTGAGGATCTTGTGATTAACATTCCTCCATCAATGTAATTGTGGTTTGAGTTAGTTATTCTTTTCGGGTACTGGAAATCTCGTAGTTGAATACTTATTAAAATCGGATCAGGTGTGTAATGAGACTCAAAATTTTGAATTTTTAGGGCCGTAAATATCGTTCTAACTGACTATAGTCCTTCCGTGGGGTCGGTATGTGATCAAGTAAACTATAAAATATGAATCTGGTCATTTGTTAAAATAAATCCTGATATCTGTTCATATATCTAAGACGTCACATGACAAGTAAACTTTGTAATAGGCTATGTGTAACCCGAAAAATGCTATGTATGCTATGTATCTGTTATGTTATGCATGTATACTGTGAACACGTCTAATTTCTGTTATGTTTTGTATTTGCATCGGGTTTTGCTATGTGGAGGAAGTTTTTCTGTAAAAGGCGATAACTCGACTATTGAACCGGCAGCTCAACTGCAAATATTTTGTAAAGTGTCATACTGACACTAAGTGGTGCGTAGGGTTGAATGGGTGTGTTATACCCCATATGATGTGTTGTGATGGTAGTAGATGGTTTGTAGGAGATGGGGGTGAGAATAAATGATGTATCTGTACTGCTCTAATATGATTCTGTTTCTGCTAAATCTGTCTGATATAAATTAACTGATTAAGTTATTTGTTACACACTGAGTTTCGAAAACTCATTTGTTTGATTGATATTTTTAGGTAATCCTCTGACTTAGATGGGACAGTGCAATGGGAGCTCGTTTACAATAAATTTGCTTTATTTAATTCATTTAAGTTTGGATTTAAGTGTTTTGTAATATTTGGACTATTTTGGATTGTTTTGGTTTTTGTTTGGATTTTATTTTCAATTTTTGCATAATAATGAAAAAAAACGTGTTATCAAAAATGTTTGTTTCTTGCAAACAACTGATTTCAAGAAAATTAACTTGGTTTTTTTTCCAAAATATAGCGATCTGAGAATTTCCACTGCAAGGTATTTGTTTTAGAAAATATAAGCGAACACCATTTTCAACAAAAAGAAAAGTTAGATGTGTTTTCTATTAAACCAGAGTTGTTAGATAATAAATTCTACGACACTGTTCAAAATTTAGGAAAATTGGATTTTCAACCGTTTTACGTAGCATCTCCAGATTTGGCCATAACATCTAGGCTGGGTTTGGGGTGTTACATTTAGTGGTATAAGAGTCAAGTTGTAAAACTTGGGCTATGAAATTTTAGGTTCAAAACTTTTGTAGAAAAATGTTTTCTAAATAAAACTTTTTATGTTTAATTTGAAAAAATATTTCTGTGGAATACCGAGTCTCCGACTTCGATCCTGTAAGTAATTTTGACTTAGTTAAATTCTTAACTTGAAAAACTCTGAAATGATTAGAATTACTCTGATATAGTTTGATTACAATGAAACTCTGTAAATTTTTCTGATAAAATTTATGAGCATAAAATATCTGTAAAAAGAATATTGAACTGATACATAAAATTTGTAATGTAGATAGTATATATATATATATAATGATGAGTATCCGTGGGTCATGTGGACGCGATACCCATGGACGCGACGAGCGATGAAGAGGGGCTCAAGCTGAGTTGTCCTTGATGGGAAATATGCCCAATTTCGATACGAGTGAGACACCGGCTACACCTATTGAAGAGGGTTACAAAGTCATTTGGTTGGGGATGACGCATTGTCCCAAGCCATGCTGAGGGTTTTGGAAATGGTCACTAGGACTCAATTTGGATCTTGGAGCCATGGGTTGGTAACTGAACGTCTCCAGTCCAACGGTGTGGAATTGTTTAGGGGCATCACTAGAGTAGCCCAGATTGTGGCTATAACAGCCTATTTTTCAATGGTGTCGAAAACAGTGGTTTCGGGACCACAAATTCGACGAATAAATTCATATAATGAATATTTAAATTATATGAGTTAATAATAATTTTTATATGAAATTTTGAATGGGTGAATTTTAATTATTGAATTAAAAGTTAGTATAAGTGGTTTGGTTCAAAAGTCAAGTGGTGTTAGAAAATGAGGTATCGAGACCTTGTTTCTGAAATTAAGTGCCGTAAATATTTTTACTAAATATTTACAGAGTCTTATTATATTTGAATTAAAGTTCCGTTGGATAATTTTGATGATTAATTGCTTAATTAAGAAAAAAGAGTAAATTGTAAAAGAGGTAAAAGTTAATTGCTATTGATTAAAAATAGTAAAGGGGACCAAAATGGTAATTAAACCATGGTCAAAAAGTTAAAGTGATAAATTTACAAGGACTTAAGGTGAAATAATAGCATGAATGGGCTATAAGGAATTAAAGGATAATTCGGCTGAACTTGGTTTGCTTGAAATTGGTTAAATTGCAAGTTTTGAGCTTAGAGACTAAATTGCATAAAAGTAAAATATTAGGGATAATTTTGTAAAAATGTCAAAAAGACTCAATTTCATAAAAATAAGTTTATTTTACCATTGGAATCAGTTAATTGAATGAAATTATTATTTTAGATCAAGAATGGGTTGAAAATCGAAGCGAGGAGAAAATTATGGAATAGTCCCTATACTATATATTGCTGCAATTTATTCAGGCAACTTCGTATAGTAAAGTAATTGATTTAGTTTCTATTTGTAAATTATTGAAATAATTTAAGTATTTGTATTTAATTTTTTTTGCTTAGTAAATATTAAACTGTGGAATTGAATTAAATTGAAAAGAAATTATATTGAGGAGAATGATTGAAAGTGACAAAGTGATATAGTTGAATTCAGGTGACAACAAAATGCTTAAATGATTATGTGTTGTGTTAGTTATTATTCATGTTACGAATGAATTAATTCGATTGATATATGACAATTATTAAATTGAATTAAATGACATTGTTAGTTAATTCGATATTATGTTTGATAAATAAGAACTATATTGATGTGTGCTCGAAATGGTATGTAAAGAAAGTTAATTGAAATGGACAAGGTATATGACACATATGAACATCGTGACAAATTCGGACACAAATGACATGTCATTATGGGCTCTACAGTTCGGGAGCTAGTCTTGGACGTCTTACTGACAAGTAGCCACTATACTTAAGCCGTTACTACAAATCAATCCTATAAGTTCATGTAATTATATTTCTATTTGATAATTCTAACTTCATTTGTCTTGATTATAATCTTAATGTTGAAACGAAATGGAAGACCCTGAAGAAATTACTATAATGGCTCATAAGAGCGATATACTGTACTGGGAACGATATACTGCACTAGCTCGAAAGAGCGATATTGGCTCGTAAGAGCAATATTGGCTCTTAAAGAGCGATACTGGCTCGTAAGAGCAATATGGGCTCTTAAGAGCGAATTACTGACTGGGCTCGTATGAGCTAAAATTTACTGGGAGACTTGAAGAGATCATTTGAGCTAGATTAAACTTGAAGAGATCGTTTGAGATACGAATGTGAAAATATGTTATTTTGTAAGTTAATTACTCGAACGAACTTACTAAGCTTTGTAAGCTTATCTGTCTATTGTTTACTATTTTGTAGATTTGGTTTGCTATTGAAGATCAGATCCTCAAGAAGAATCACACTATCCTGAGAGCTCATTTGGTAGACTTTATATCACTTGATTATATATGGCATGTGTTAGGTTGATAAAACTTTTAACTTGCTTAGGATTACTAAGCTTTAGAATGTACTTAGGTTAATGAATACAACTTGAAAGGTGATGAAATTATGCTTTCTTAACTTGCATGATTTGGTATGCATTCTGCTTAGAAATGAGCATGTTCAAGTAGATTGATGATTACCAATGGTTTAGCTAAGAAATAAGAATCATTTGCCTTAATTTCGATGTATGTTCATAGGTTGTCGATCCATGTTACGATAGGTGCATGTTGAGGAACTTTTTGGGAATTTTTCACATTAATTCTGAGATTTCGCAGGTACACGGTCTAGACCACGGGCAACTACACGGGCCTGTGCCCTGAGTAAAATAGGTGCAGGTTTCACACGGATTGGGACATGGCTGTGTGACCTTATTTCAAAATCACACACGGTCGTGTGACCTCTGTTGTTAGAAATTTGATGTTTCCAGATGATGTTTAATTGTAATTCAATCAGGTCTCTGTTAATTTGAAATGTTATAAAAGAGAATAAAATATTTAATTGATTTGTGAACTAGTGTGACAAGTGCAACTATTTGAACTGATGTTTTGAATTGTAATTGTTTAGGTTGTAAATGAACTGAAAGGCCTCGTGGTAAGAATGATTGATGTAGCTTGGTTGATAGTTGTGGAATTATGGTTTGATGTGGATTATAGATATCTTGATATGTGATATGAGTATTGATTCTTTCTTGGCAAATGTGATTGATTTGTGTGTAATGAAAAAAATTGTAAAGTTCTGTGAACCCTTGAGACCCTAAATTGATGATGGTTACGAGTTTTGGGTGTTAATTTAGTAGTATCAGAGCTACAGTTTAGTCGATTCTCTGACTAAATATAGTGTGAATAAAGTCTAGAAAGTACATGTCATATAAACTTCTGATAGTGTGATATTGATTGATCCGATCTAACTCATGTTTTATTGTAGATTCTAATGATGTTATTTGAATCTGTTTATGATGAAACTAGTGAAGTTAATAGTAATATTCTAACTATTGATTCTGGTACAAGTCATAGTATATTGGTTTCACAAATAAGGAGTGGCTTTATAACCGCTATTCCTGAGTATAGGTAAATAAAGTGAGATCGAAGACATAATGGTGGGTCTGAAGTTACAATGCTTGATATTACTTCTGGTATGTTCTATTCCTTTGATATTATTTATTGTGTATGCACTGATTGAGATGAGATTAATTTATTTATATATTGCATTGAATTAATAATGGATAGGGGCCTATTTTCAAAACCAATAAGTTTGATATTTGAATCATAATCCGTTTGGATAGAGTTGGTATGTCGAAATTATATGCTAAAAATTTATTAATGTGTTTTTCTGTCGATTCGATATTACTATCATTTCATGAATTTGGTATTATTCTGGAAATAGATTGACTCAAGTTATACGATACTGTTGTGAATTGTAGTCTGAAATGAATTGATTGACATGTCGGCTGATGTACTGGTTATGGTTAAGTTTGGTCAATCGGATAGTATACGCAGAGTTATTTCAAATGTCTTGGTACAAGGAATGATCTAAAATAAAGATAAAACATTTTCATATATATATAAATAATTGTCTACTAAAAAAAAGAG
Organism: Gossypioides kirkii; assembly: GCA_005610355.1. Classification (NCBI taxonomy): domain Eukaryota; kingdom Viridiplantae; phylum Streptophyta; class Magnoliopsida; order Malvales; family Malvaceae; genus Gossypioides; species Gossypioides kirkii. Next base: position 36,266,660 of record CP032247.1, on the reverse strand, counting down.
GTCTCTGGAAATTTCTGTATTGATCTATCTGAAAATCAAGTATTGTCTAAATTATTACTGGCTGTTATGATTCCTATATAGTGAAATCAAGATAAAATTTGTGTTATTCGAGATTGTTAGAAGATTATTATTTTCCATAATTGGATGAGCTAATAATGATTTATGTTCGTAAGGAAAACTTCAGAGTAAACAGGTATTGCAAGATAAAAATTTCGAGGATGAAATTTCCTAAAGGGGGAGAGTTGTAATAACCCGTTTTTTAGTGGTGTCGAAAACAATGATTTCGGGACCAAAAATTCGACTAGCAAATTCATATAATGAATATTTAAATTATATGAGTTAATAATAATTTTTATATGAAATTTTGAATGGGTGAATTTTAATTATTGAATTAAAAGTTAGTATAAGTGGTTTGGTTCAAAAGTCAAGTGGTGTTAGAAAATGAGGTATTAGGACCTCGTTTTTGAAATTAAGGGCCGTAAATATTTTTTTTAAATATTTACAGAGTCTTATTAAATGTGAATTGAAGTTTGGTTGGGTAATTTTAATGATTAATTGCTTAATTAACGAAAAAGGAGTAAATTGTAAAAGAGGTAAAAGTTAATTGCTATTGATTAAAAATAGTAAAAGGACCAAAATGGTAATTAAACCATGGTCAAAAAGTCCAAGCGGTGGTGGATATGAATACCATCCACTAACTTTTGGGTTATTTATTTATTTAGTCCTAATTAGTTTCAGGCTAAATTATAAATAAGTTTGTTTGATTGGAATTTAAAATAATTGAAGGACCAATTGTATAATTTGACCTAAATTAAACGGCCTAATAATAAAATTATGTGGAATTCTTTAGATTTTGGTACATTGCAATTAAATCCTAATTAAATGAAGATTTACTAATTAGTCTATTTTTCAGTGTGATCGAGAATGGTGGTTTTGAGGCCACAACTTCGATGTGTCAGATCGTAAATTTTAATTATTTAATATTTATGAGGTCATTAGTATCGTATTAAAATTTGGTTACGAAATTTTATTCTTTAGATAGTTAATTTAAAAAAAAGGATTGAATCGTAAAATGTACAAAATTTGAATTTTAGTAATTAAAGGCATTAAATACTAATTGGAGGATAAGTCAAGGTAGCTAAATGGTAATTAAACCTTTAATCATTATGAAGGACGGTTCTAATGTTTTAAAAGCATGAAATTTGCTTAAGTCTGTAAGGGTAAAATGGTAAAAGAAGGAAAATGAATGGTTTTAATTAAAACTAATGTTTAATTTGTTATTTTTCTTCATCTTCTTCTTCCTAAAGCCACCAAAACCCTAAAAACACTATGGGAGACATTCGGTTAGCTTTGGTTCCATATTTGGGTGAGTATATTTCATTCGTTTTTAGTAATACTTTTTCCATGGCTGGATTAAGTCTTCACTGAGCATCAACTACAAGTTTCTTCTCCTATTCTAATATGATCTTATGCTTACACAAGATTAACCCCTTTGATATCAGCAATCGTCCAACCTAGGGCTTTTTTGTGTCATTTCAGAACATTCAAAATAGCTTCCTCGTAGTCTTTATCCAAACTAGTAGCGAAAATTATTGGCAACGTATTTTTGGCCCCTAGATATCCATATTTTAAGTGTTCAGGTAATGGTTTCAATTCTAACTCGGGAGGCTTGATAACAGATGGTACCATCTGCTTTGGATTTGGGACAACTTGTTCTGATTGTCCCTTGCTCTACCACCACCAATCGAGTTAGGACAACATGTGATCATTCTCTTGCTCAACACTATCCTACTCTTCTTTTGACTCATAGTAATTGGATTTTATTGTTATTAGCTCCAACTGATTGCATTTTTGTTCCTCATTATCACCTTATTCCAATTACTCGAGTACTAATTCACAACTTTCCTCCCATGTAAATTCATTAATTTTGAATTTCTCCAATATCTCCATTACTTCCTTCCATATTTTTGTCTAGATACTTCTCTCAGTCATGATATCAAACTTTCGCCTATTTTGACCATCCAACTCGTCATAAAAATTTTGGATCTGGATTACAAAGTGTATACCCCCACCTAGTATTGATCTGAGGATTGTTTTAAACCTCTTCCGTGCTTGTCCTAAGGTTTCTGTGGTGCTTTGCTTAAAATAAAATAACTGTTTCTAAATACACATTACCATGGGCATAGATATCATTCGATGAAGAAATAGTTGTACAAACTCAGCCCATGTAGTAATAGTATTGGGTGGAACTGCATCTAGCCACATCTTTTCTTCCCTATCCAATACAAATGGAATTAATAATAACTTAATAGTATCTGGAGGAACTCCCATATACGCGACAATGCTGCAGATATGATCAAAAAATCACCACAGGAAAGCTATGGGATCCTCAATTTTGGCATAAAAAAATCTGACATTATTAGTGATCCATGTTAGCAATGAAAGGTCTAGTTCAAAATGCGAATTAGGAATAACCACTACATAAAAAATCATCATGCATCAACCCAACAATTATATTCATAGCATCTTTTTTGTATTTATATACACATAGTTTTCAGCATATTTTATTCACATACAAGCATATTGAGTCATATATTCATATAATCACAATCAAACACAATTTATGATAATTTGGCTATTGAGATTATGAAACATAAAGTGAGCTCTATCATCACACATTAGATACGTGGATCTCCAACACACCAACACTGGACTCATAGAGTTGAAACATATCCCATAAGTGAAGCATATAGCTAACACTGTCCAACACACCAAACATATCTCATTAAATGGAGCATAGCTCACATTCCCTTATCTCTCTAACATGTCTATGGGCCTCAACGCCCCACATATAACACAAACGTGAGCACTCACAATCCTATGGTATGCCAACTTTATTCAAATGTCTTATAAGATCACAAAGCCAAAATATCCACATTATTATTATTATATATTTTTATGATACATTCACTACATATTCACTTCATTATCACAATATAATCAATCACATGGAATGAAGAACCTACCCACATATTTTCTATCACATGACATGAATAACATACCCACATATTCACTTTCACAACAGTCATCATGAGCTTATAGAATATGTCACAACATCTCATGTTTGTTCACAATATCACATCTTAATTCTTTAAGCACATATCACATTAATATTTAAGCATAAATCACACTAATATTTAAGCATAAATCACATTAATATTTGATAAAAAATCATATTAATATTTAAGCAAAAATATAAAAACACTTACATTGGGAATTTAGAGTAGGGGTTTAGGCTATCTCTAAATTCCCAAATACACAATGAATCATCAATGAGTATTGATTCCAAAAACACTCACCAAATATACATTTTATTTTTAAAAATCTTGAAAGCTTAGACAAGCTTTCCTTTGCCTTTATCTTTGCTTGTTGAAGTTCTTATCGGTTCCAATACTTCAACCACACATACACAAGAAATAATCAGTCATCCACACATCCCATAAACTCATAAACAATAGCCTAAGCTATATTCTCTTAAATCGAAACCTTAAACCTGGTAAACTTTAAACTCTAATATCTCGGTCTACACTTAACCTTTTTGCATGAAACGAATTTTTTTCATCTACATACTTACTCACGACTGGTTTTCAACCTTTAAAACAAGTTGAAAAACAATTTAATATCAAGTTTTTATACATAAACCCGAATTTCACCATTAAAGACCCTATTTTCTGCTTTTACTCAAAACTTGCATTTTAATGTCTAAAAGCTTATTTTAAAAGACTAAATATCATTTAAAACTCATAGGAAAATGATTGGTTACCTTTTCTTGACGAAAAATGAGTTTTGAAATGAATCCGGAAAAACCCACGTTTGGAGAAGATGAAAAAGATAAAGATTTTTTGGTGTTTCTTTCGATTTTTATAGGCATTTAAGGTTCAAGGGTTATTAGAATTCAAAGGAGATTAGGAGTTGGTGTTTAAAAGATATTGAGAGAGATTGGAAGAGCAGAAGATGGTACAAAATATGGGGGGAAATATTTTTGATGTGAAATTCTATTGAGAATGGGGTTTTTAAGTTGATTTGGACTTTTGGTCAAATTCCTTCATAAAACTCTTAGTTTTGACACTTTTATAAATCAGTCCTATTTCAAAATTAAAGCCATATAAAACTCAATTTCAAAAATTGATTTAACATTCTAATAGCCATTATCGAAAATACTATCAGTTATCAAACTTATGAAATTTCGGTTACGTTTTGGGAAATTCTTATGTTACCCTCGAAACTTTTAGTTTCAATTTTGGGGTGTGACAATTCTCCCCCTCTAAGAATAATTTCATCCTCGAAATTTAACTAAACTAAACAAAAAAGGATATTGATTCCTCATTGCTTCCTCGGATTCCCAAGTAGACTCTTCTATTTTGTGGTTACATTACAAAACCTTAACCAACGAAATCCTTTTATTTCATAAAACCTTCACTTCATGAGCCAAAATCTCTATTGGTTCCTCTTCATAAGTGAGATAAGGTTGAACCTCGATCTCTTCTACTGGCACAACATGCAACGGATCTGAACGATACTTTCGAAGCATAGACACATGAAAAACATCATGTGTTCGCTTTAACTCTTGTGGCAACTTAAGTCGATAAGCTACCGGTCCAATTCTCTCAATGACTTCATACGATCCAACATACCTTGGACTCAGTTTACCTTTCCTTTCAAACCTCAAAACCTTTTTCTATGGAGAGACTTTTAGGAACACCTTATCGCCGACTTGAAAGTCAATATCTCGACGTTTCAAATCCGCATAAGATTTTTGCCTATTTGTTGCTGCTTTCAATCTTTCACAAATCAGTCTTCTTTTCACTCAACTCCACCCAACATAAAGGAGTTCTACACTTCCTTCCATACAGCATCTCAAACGGTGCTATGCGAATGCTCGCTTGGTAACTATTATAGTAAGCAAACTTTACTAAGGTCGAATATCGCTCCCAACTACCACTGAACTCAATCACACAACTTTGCAACATATCTTCTAGCACCTTATCACTCTTTCAGACTAGCCATCAATTTGAGGATGATAAGACGTACTGAAAGTAAGGTTCGATCCTAAAGCTTCTTGCAACCTTTTCTAGAATCTCAAAATAAAACGTGGATCCCTATTGGTGATGATAGAAATTGAAACTCTTTGAAGATGTACAATCTCATAGATGCACAACTTTGCTAACTTCTACAAAGAGTAATTAGTATGCACTGCTAAGAAATGCACACGCTTCGAAAGTCGATCCACTATTACCCACACAAAATCTTTCTTCGTCGAGGTTAAGGGCAAACCCAAGACAAAATCCATGTTGATTCTTTCCCACTTCCATTCAGGAATCGCAATTGGTTGCAGTAAAATAAAGGAAATTGATGTTCAGCTTTTACCTTTTGACAAACCAAACATTGAGCTACAAAATCAATCACATCACGTTTCAACCCAAGCCACCAATAGATCTCTTTAAGTTCTTGATACATTTTACCACTACCTGGATGCATAGAGTAAGGGCTACTATATGCCTCGATAAGGATCACTTGCCTCTACTCTTCATCTTGTGGCACACATAACCTACCTCGAAAGTGCAAAATACCCTCTCTGTCAACATCAAAATCTCCCTTAACACCTTGCTCAACTTGACGAATCTTGTTTAACAACTCTTCGTCTAACAGTTGCTTCTCCTTAATTTGTTGAGACAAAGTCAGCTTCACTTGAAGTTCAATTGACAAACCACCATCACTAGCTAAACTTAGGCGTACAAACATAGCTCTCAACTCCGTCGCTGATTTTTTCTAAGAGCATCAGCAACAACATTCATCTTACCGAGATGATATTCTATCACACAGTCGTAATCCTTCAAAATTTCAATCCAATGCCTTTGCCTTAAATTCAACTCCTCTTAGGTGAGGAGGTACTTAAGGCTCTTGTGATCAGTGTAAATAACAGACTTCTCACTATACAAATAAGCGCAAACACCACAACTTCCAATTCCAAGTCATGAGTTGGATAATTCTGTTCATGCATCTTCAACTCCCTTGAAGCATATGCCAAAAACTTACCTTCTTGCATCGACACACAACCAAATCCTGTATACGAAGCATCACTAAACACTACAAAATCCTTCTCAGGCTCTAGTTTAACCAACATAGGTGCCTTCGTCAACACTGCCTTAAGCTGCTAAAAGCTATTCTATCTTATATCAGTCCATTCGAACACCACATTCTTTTGAGGTAGTTTTGTTAAAGGTGCTACAATAAGGGAAAACCATTCAAGGAATCTACGTTAATAACTAGCCAAACCTAAGAAACTTCGATCTTCGGTAACACTCCTTGGCGGCATCCATTCCAAATTTGCCTTAATCTTCTTAGGATCCACTCGAATCCCTTCTACTGAAAACACATGTTTTAGCATGAACTAAATTCCAAAATACCTAGGGGAGATGAACCCTATGATGAATTCTGTCTTTTGATTTCTGATTTTACGCAATAAATACTTAGATTTTGTTCTCAATTATGTGTGCTTAATTCTTGATTTAGTATTCCTGAGATATTAATTCTTGTTTGGTGTGCTTAAATCAAAGGAGGAATAGACCTGTTTAAGAGTAGATGTAACATAATTGAGTGGAGTTGCATGCAAACCTAGAAATAGGACGACATAAATCTATCGGATTAGAGTCAAATCTAATAGGGGAATCCATAGATCGAATTAATGCGACAATAGGGGTTTTAATTAGAAAGAAATTTCAATTAATCAACCTAGAGTCAGTTGCTTTTATGCTTGAATAGAGGTATTAGCATAATTTAGAGATTTCTACAGATCAAAATACTAAGTGAATAAATTGCTTAATTTAGTATGATAATGGCAGATGAAATCTAGGTGGAGTCTTTCCTGGCTATTGTTTGCTTCTTGGTATTAAAACACTTGTTATTTCTTGTTTTATTCTTTGTCGTACTTTTAGTTTATTAATTTAGTTAAATTTAGTTTAAATCAATCACTCTATTCGATCGGTTAGATAATAGGAAGACAGCTATTACTAATACTTTTAGTCCTCGTGGGAACTATATTTGTGCTCACCGTAACTATATTATTAATTGATAGGTGGACTTACCTTAGTCATATTTTTAGTTAGTTTCGACTGCATCAGTATTTGTTTGTTATTTTCAGGAAATCCTTAGATTTAGGCGGGTCGGTATGACGGGAGCTCAATAGTAATAATAATATTTTCGAAATTTAATTTATTTAAATTTTGGTTTGTGAATTTTGTAAATTTTGGACTATTTTGGGTTTTGGACTTTATTTTTCGTTCTTCGCATAGTACTATTAAAACGTTTTATTGACAGTGTTCATTTTTTTGCAAAAACAATGGATTTCAAACAACAAACTATGTTTTCCTAAAATCTAACTTTCTAAGAGTTTCCGCTGCAAAGTTTTACGTTTTTAGAAAATGTAAACAAACAACGTTTTCAATAAAATAGCTAAGTAGGACATGTCTTCGAATAAATCGGGTTTTCATGTGATAAGAGTTTATGACATTTTTCAAAATATACAAAATCTGGATTTTCAATCGATTTATGTAGCATCTCCAAATCTAGCCATAACGTCTAGGCCAGGTTTTGGGTGTTACAGTTACCATGTTGACAAACTACACTGAATTTTGACATGGATATGCATAGATATTGTTTGCTGGCATCATCATTGAAGGAATGACCTATGATTCCGAAAAAAAGGAGTTAATAATGTATAACAACAATAAAAATACTTTTGTGTAATATGTGGCTAATTAATTACCCGGCTTGTGCAATTGGAATGCTTTTGGTTTTCTTTCTTAAGGTGACCTTTAAGTCTAGAGTTAGAGACCCCTTTCAGTTTAACACATGGTAGATCTAAGATTGGAGAAATTTTACTGTCACCCTGTTTTACAACATTATCATCATTGCTCGATAATTCTTCAATTATTGACCTCTTCTCATTTTCTAAATAAAAATAAAACAATCATCACTTATGTAAGAAAAACATAAAGCATTTAAAATTATTGATTATATAGATAACTTACTAGATTGAATAACTGCTTTTGCATTTGTTTAATTCTCTTTGAGTTCATTATTCTTTTTTTTTTTGAAAACTTGAGTTCATGATTCTTAAAGAGATATAACTTTGTCAATTCTTCCTCAACTTCCATGTCTCCTTCATATAAAATCTTCTAACAAAGTTGTCTTGTTTTTCCGTTTTTTTTACTTTTTATAATCAAATCATAAGCAAATCAAATCATACAATTACAACATACAACTTCAGCCTCTATATTATACTTTTGTGAAAACTCAAATACATTACCACCATACATGTATTTTTAGCATCTTTAGTCCATCATCGAGAGATATATCGATCATAAATTTTCTTGACATTTTTAACACTAAGAATCCGCAAAGCATGAGAGCAAAGATAGCCACAAAAATCAAACTTCTTACAAGTACAATGAATCTCCATGGTGGTTGTGTTAAAATAGACCGATCAAATTCTTGAACTAATTTCATCCATCATTACTTCAAAATTATAAGATGTACCATTTTGTGCAACTTCTCTCCATATCACAAACTTTTGATGCATGAGACAAAATACCACATTTTTTAATTGCACACATGATTGAGCCATTTATGCACTAACAATCCTTCTCAGCTTCAGAAGAATGCCATCTTGCCACTAAATTCTCAAATTCAAAAAAAAATCGATAAGAGAAGAAGTGACTTTAGAAATACCATGAAAAACATTATTTGTAACCTCACCCCTTTGAGAATATTTAATTTTAGAAGAAAATATATCGATTCTAAAATCAATACTCTATTTTTCACAGCATTTGTACAAACCGTTAAACCATGAATGATATTGAAGATTATGATCATTTATCATTTTTTCCCAAATCTTCTCAAGTTCCATTTCGGATTCACAACCTTTCATGGGTTTATGAAACAAAGCATGAAAATCAACATTTCCATTGAGATTACCAAGATGTAAAAGGGCATTCTTAGAAATGTGCCATAAACATAATCTATGACATGAATCACGAAAAAGAATTTCCTATGGCTTTGCTAATTACATGATCCTGATTAGTCATTATAATCTTTGGTGACTAATTACCCATTGATTGCAAGAAATACTTGAACAACCATGCAAAGGAAGCAACAGTCTCATCTAACAAAAATGCACACCCAAACATTATTGTTTGTCAATTATGAGTAATACCCACAAAGGGAGCACATATTAGGTTATATCTATTGGTACAATAAGTTGTGTAAAAAAACACAACATCTACGAAGCAATCATAATCAATTACTGATCTACCATCTCTCTGAAACAAGTTTGTAATTTGATTTTCTTGATCCACTTGAACTATGTAAAAAACATCGGATCTTCACTTGCTTTAACCTTGAAATGGTTAAGTAAACTTTGACCATCTCCAGCTTTGATCATCACCATATTTTGTTTGTTAATGTAATTATAACAATCTCGTTTTGTAAACCCAACATTTCTAGTTCCACGAACTTCATTTGACAAGTAGCAGTAAACATCTGTAGGACGTATACCAACACTAACCATTGAATTAATGACATTAGCTTTAGCTATCGAAACTGATCGAGCCGACCTGAGAAGATGTCTTTTTGAAGGAGTTGCTAACTCATGATTATGCTCAGAAATAAAACGAATGACTTTCCATTGGTCATCTTGTATTGCAAAGCAAATTATTGTCGGACATTCAATTCTTATTTCCAATTTCTTATGTTTTTTTGTATCCATAACATCTTCAAATTCTTTGAAACCTTATTTTGAACAATAAAAGATTTTAGTGCAAATAATCTTTGTGCTGGAAAGATATCTATTTTCCTTTTTTTGAACACTGAAACCAATGCGATGGTCATAATTTGTATACAAACATAAGCTTCATCTTCACTATTCACCACAAGTCCCTTCAAATTAGCATTATCAATTTCTATCATTTCTATGTAAGTAAAATTTTGAGAATTTTTCTCATTAATATCTTGAAACATATTTGTATCAAATTAATCATATAATTATATAAAACAATTATAGAATCTAAAAAATTCAAATTACTCAAATCAAAAGTGAGGATGGATAATGTGGTAAGGAGGATTGATTCACAAAAAATTTCCTCGTTCACCTAAATATTGTGCAAAATTATAAAATGTAAAAAAAGTACAATTATAAACCACAACTTAAAAAAACAAACAAGAAGTTAACAAATAAAAATATATGGGTTTCAATGAGTAAATAACATTAGTAAAGTTAGTAGTAGCATTTCCCCCATTTTCTTTCAACAACTAAAAAAAGATTTGATTTGACTTTTGACTGCATTCTAAATGTAGAAAATGATAGATTTTTTTTCTTTTTCCTATTGAAAAAAAACAATTATAAAATCTAAAATTTAGACAAATCAATAGGAACATATGTTTTCAATAAAAAAAACCCTACCCCAACCTTTCAAGAACAACAACAAAAGGAAAGAAAAAAATACTTCTTCTCCCTTTCTTTATTCAGTGACATCCACTAGTCTTATTGTTCACTTATATTTCAATCTATCTCTATCATGCAAAATGTACAGGTTTTGGTTTATACTCGAGTGTCATCAGACACTTTTCTTTTTCTTTTCTTTCAATTAACAACAAATTCAACAGTTGTGTCGATGTATTGACAGAAATTTCGAAAAGGATTACTCAACGTTTTTACTTCAATTTTGCTTTTTTTTCTAATAAATAAAAAAATCCAAAATTGTTATGAACTAAATTCAATAATTATTTTGTAGTTGAATGAAAAGATTAAAAACTATTGATTTTAATCACTAGAAATATGAACGAACTTGATTCTGTAATCCCTCCATTTTTTCTCAACCTATAATCCTTTTATTGTTGATTTTGAATTGCCCAAAATCCTAAATCTTTTTTCTAACAGTGAAGAGATGGAGAACAAAGGGAAAAAATCAAGAAAACCATTGAAACCCTAAATCCTCTTCTTCGAACAATGAAGAGACGGTGAGAGGGAGGGGAGGATTTTACCTCAAATGAAAAGAAAAAAAAAGTGAACAAAATTAAATATAATGTGGAAATTTAATTTAATCCTTTTAATTTGAGTTGAAAAAAGTTGTTGATGTGACATAATATAATTGGGTGAGACTATATATGAGGTGGTGGGAAGTAGGGCTGTAAATAAACCGAGCTTGAACGAATAAACCTCTGTTCATATTTGTTTGTTTATTCTTAAGCTTGTTTGTGTTTAGTTTGTGTTCATTAAAAATTTCAAATTTTTTATTCATGTTTGTTTATTTAAAATTATGTGTTCATGTTTGTTTGTTTAATGTTCACAAACATTAAACGAACATGTTCATGAATATATAATTGAACATGTTCACAAACAATGTTAATGAATAATAAACAAACAAACAAACAAACAAACAATAAATAAATAAATACACACACATATTATTTTAATATTTTTATAAGAAAATATCATTGATAAATAAATGAGTCATAAACGAGTCAATATGTGAGCTTTTAAACGAGCTTGTTTGTGAACATAAACGAACTGAACACACCTCTGTTCGTGTTCGTTCGTTTATTAAACGAACATAAAAATTTTGTTCATACTCGTTTATTTAGCTTAGCAAACAGACATAAACGAACATTATACGAACAGTTCATTGAACGTTCTGTTCATTTAAATCTCTATCCACGTCGTGGAATCGAATTACACGAATTATCTGTTAATAATATCTTTGGTAGTGATTTGCTCAAGGTATCTGAGTTCTAAAAAAAATGGTGAAGTGATTAATAAGTTAATATCTATATAATGAAATACCTCATTCTTTCAATCTATAATATAATTTTTCAATAACTTTCATTCTATTCAATTTGGTCCTTAATGTCATAAATTTTACTATATAACTTAACTCATTTTCAACTTTAATACAACACTTTCCATTATGCTACTAACATGTTCTTTACATATTTAAACTAATTCAACCAAATACTTCATACTTCTAAGCATTGATATAAATGGTTACCAATTAAACCGTTTCTCCCAATTTTGATCATTATTGACATACCTTATTTTTTCCTTTATGGTGAGAATTTTTCTCAATTTCAAAAAAATGTTTTCTTTTTTACTATTTTCAAGGAGGAGTTTTCTATTTAACTTGGAATTTCATTAATAAATATTTTTCAATATATGTAACCTAGATCAGTTCATGAGTTGAGCTACTCGTCTAAGTCCGAAGGCCTGTCCGAAATTTGGGAAGATTTGGACAAAAATATTAGGTCCAAAAAATGAACTTGAGCAAAAAATTAGGCCCATTTTGTAAATAGCATTTGTAAATAGTACCTAGAAATAATACTATTGGAAATAGTATTTTTAAAGATTACTTTACTAATTATATATATTATTACAAGATATTAGGCTCCTAGCTGATATGTAACTTAATATTTGACACATGGCATACTCATTTTGTTGACATGTGATAATTCTTTATACATTCAATTTCTTTTAATATACTGATGTGATTACATGGTAGTATCGGTTCATACTTTCTTGACCCTTTGACAATACACACACACTTTGTACACACAGTTGCTCGAACTCGAGACCTCTAGGATGAACAACATCTTCTTTTTCACTGGAATCACTTGTTAGGTTCTTATACAATCTGTTGAAGCCCAAATTCGACCGGGCCCACACCAAACCCATTTTAAATTTATTTTAAGATTAAATTTATTTTAAAGTTAAATTTAATTTAAGTTTAAATTTATTTACAAATTTAAAATTATTATAAATTTAAAAATAAAAGTCCAATTACAAATGTCTATTTTTTTACAAGATCCAAAATTGGGCCCCAAGTTTCAAAGTTACAAATTGGCCCGGATGGCCCAAATACCCAGATTAGGGCCCAAAACTACAAGTGACCCAAACAGTGGAGGCCTTAATCTGCTGCTACAAGCCACCTTTATCTCAGCCAATTGGAGACTACCACATTAGCACCAGCAGCTCCAAGTTGCTTCTGCCACAACCACCTTCTTCAACCTGCCCCAACCACCATCTGCTACCACCATCACTTGCAACAAAAGAAGAATAGACAGCATTTTAAATTAAAAAGAAAAACTTGTAATGATGGAATTCAGGCTTTAAAAGCCGAATTCAATCTTCTGTAATAGGGGGGATTTTTTTAAGATTCTGAAATCAATACACAATTTCAACTCATTCCTAAATTTTCTTACAAAAGCATACTATTAAAACAATCGGTGAATCCAAATAGAAGGAGTTCATATTCACTCAAGAACATTTATACAAGGCAGCAAGAGTTCATCCAAACCAAGTTCAAGGTTTCCAAACGTTGGTTCATAAGGCAGAAGCAGCTAATAGTGACAGAAACATTTAAGCAAGCATACCACACATCTCAAGTCGGATTCAAAGTCTTAGGCATTAAAACCCCAGGTATCCCTATACGTTTTCATGGCTCATTCATTTCCTTATTGCTTTAATTGTTAAGGTACATTAATAAGCATTAATATGCATGACAACCATCTCTATACTATCATATATTATTTACCCCTTTCAGTTTCAAAGCATTGAATACAGATAGTAATAATATTGCTTAGATTAATTAATATTATTATTAATAATAATATAAAAAAACGTTATAAATAAGTGGAGGTAATGAATGATTTTAATTGGTATTAATGAAATTATTAATAATGGTGATTAATAGTTATTATTAATTAATAATTATTAAATAAAGAAAAAAGAAAAAAGAAATTGAAACGACAGGAGCTCCCCTGGTCGCACCATCGCCGGAGCCGCCATCGGAGCCATCCAGCCTTCGCCGTCGCGGACCTCGAACATTGCCCGAGCTTCGTCATTCTCGAGCCTGCAAGGAAACGTGAAAAGGGAATAAGAATCGTGGATTATAAAACAATGGAAACAGATTTGTGTCTATCCCTTTTTAGATTCAAAAGTTTCAAACCATTTTATAATAATAAAAAGGAAGGATTTTGTTTTAAAAAAATCAAATCAAATGATTTAAACATAAAAAAAAGAAATAGGGACTTTTAAAAGAGAAAGAAAAGTGTTTTAATCCCAGATCTGGAAAGTCCAGATCTGGGTTGGAAATAAAGAGCAAAAAGGGATAAAGAAGAAGAAGAGAAGAAAGAACGAACAAGAAAATGAAGGGAGAAGCCTTATCGTTGATGGTGGCACGACGGTTGAACGGCACGTGTAGAGGCTGGAGAGGACGGCGCGGCGGTGAGGAGCACAAGGGACCGGCGCGTGTGGCGCGTAGCCCAGCCACGGTCGGGGGCCCTTGTTGGCCGGCCAATGAAAAGAAGAAAGGGGGTGAGAGAGTTGAGAGAGTTTGGGGAGTTTTTTTGAAGAAAAAAGAATGAAATTTTAAAAAAAAAGTTTTAAAATGAGCTTTTATAGACTACCAAAATGGCGTCGTTTTGGGCACGGCCAACTTGCCCCAAAATGGCGTCGTTTTGTGTTATTACCCATTGATCCGACCCGACCCAGACTCAGGATCCGCGTGTTTTTTATTAATGGTCTATTTGCGTGTTTGGTCCTTTCGTATTTTGATTGTTTAAATTTGGTCCTTTTTGCACTTTTAATTATTTTCAATTTGGCCCAATAATTTTAATTTCTTTTCAATTTAATCCCTTGACTTTTTGAATGCACCAGAAGCTGCCACGTGTCACTAGTTTAGTTTATTTATGCAATTGGTCACTTTTATTTTTAATTTGTTTTAATTTAGTCCCTCAATCAAGTTCTGTTTAATTACAAGATTAGCCCAAGATTTTTTGTGGTTTTCAAATTAGTCCTTAGACTTTAGGATGTCTGTGGGGCTACCACGTGTCACCTATATTTGGTTTTATCACCCTAAAGGTCCCTGAACTTTTCCAAAATTATTTTTGACCCTAAATTTTTTGTAAATTACATTTTGACCCTTAAGCTTTCCTAAAATTACATTTTGACCCCATAACTTTTCCAAAATTATATTTTGACCCTAAAACTTTCTATAAATTATATTTTCACCTTAAAACTTTCAAAAATTACATTTTTACCCCTAAGTTTTCCATAATTCCATTTTCACCCCAATTTTATGAAAATTACCATTTTACCCCCGAACATTCTAAATTCCATATTTGCCATCGATTTCACCAAAATTACCATTTTACCCCTAAACTTCTAAAATTCCATTTTTGCCCCTGATTTCACCAAAATTATCATTTTTCCCTCGAACTTTTTAAAATTCCATTTTAACCCCGATTTTATCAAAAATTATTATTTTACCCTCGAACTTTCCAAAATCTCATTTTTTACCCAATTTTAACCAAAATTACCATTTTGCCCTCGAGTATCCAAAAAGTCTCGTTTTCAATCCCGATTGTGTTATTTTTTTTCTCTTTGTCGATATTTACATTTAATTTAAATCATTAAGCACTTGCATTTTAAATTTTTGCTTATTATTTATTAGCTTAATTATTTTACCTCGTGTTATTGAATATCCATCATTAATTACTCATTCATATTAAATTCACATATTCGTTTTCAAAATTGTTTTCATAAAAAATTTAAAATCGAGGTAACATTCTTTTATTTCGAGTTTCGAAATTTTGCACCTTAACTTACTAGGTGCAATTTTTCTTCAAAATCGAAATAATTGAATAACCGTAATCGATGCAATGTTTCCTTATTTTCAATTATGGAAAATTTGCGTCTTAACTTACTAGGTGCAACCTTTCTTCAAATCGAGATAATCAAACATCCTTCTCCAAAATTTAAAATGTTTTACAAAGGAAAGCTCGTTATTTTTGGATCTTGAAATATTATGTCCTAACTCACTGGACGTAATTTTTCTTCCTCGATCATTTTGAAATAGTGAGATTGATTTCTTTTAAACATAACTCATGCATTCGAGGATCGTATTTTAAACTTAATTCGAGTTTTTAAGGTTTACAAATTAAGACCAGAAAATAATCAATATGGTACCGATTTTGGGCGTATGAGGGTGCTAATCCTTCCTCATGCATAACCGACTCCCGAACCTGTTTTTCTGGACTTCGAAGACCAACATTTTTTTAAACGTATTTTAAACGTTTTTATGGAGATCCAATCACACCTAACAAAAGATTGGTGGCGACTCTCACTTTTCATATTTTAAAATATTTTTTTGAAACTTCGTTTTAAAAGTGGTTTAGACAGCTGGCGACTCCACTGGGGATTTTTTTTTAAATAAGAGAGTCAAGCCTAAAGTTGATTATTTTCGGGTCCTTTTTGTTGAAAATTTCAAAAACTCGATTTAAATTGACATATGATCCTTTGCATTTTCTGTGAAATAACATGATAATATTATTGCTAGTGTAAGTTTGCATTCATTTGCATCTGTTACTACATCCTTTAAGTGAAAGTGAGAAACTACTCCTTCGTGAGGTTTTCACCTCCGTGCAGGATAGTGAATCGCTTTCAACATTACATCCGTACCTATGTTTTCGTGAAGTTTTCACTTCCGTGCAAACATATGGGAAATGTGTCCCCCTAAATTGAACTCGTCCGCATGAACCTATAATGGGTGAGGATCGAGGAATCTGCTGGTTTGGGTACCTCAACTCTAGAACTTGAACCACATGTAGTGAACCCTAGTTGCTTACCTTAGGATAGAACTACACCAAACTATTGGTAGTCTCCCAAGTCTAGGTTCTCCGCTTTATATCCGTATTTTGTTATCATACTTGTGTTCTTTTGCTTTTAATTGTTGCTTGCATTACATCTTCATAAGGAAAGTGTGGATTTAAGCTCAATTACTGAATAGAAAATTGATCATAAGAAAATGAATTCCTTGATAAGCTGGAAAAATAATATGGTCGTGCGCATATGGTCAAAAAAGAAAAAAGGAGACGAAAAACCAATGATTAGCCAACCGAGTAAGACGAAAACAAAGACCGCACAATGAACCAAACTTTGACCCAACTACGAAAAGTGATCGATCACTTAAGTTGACATTTTGGGATCGAAAATCAAAGGATGAACCAAGGTGAAATTGGAAGATGACTTACGAAGACTAAAGGCTTTTTGAACACTAAGGCACAATCATATGCGTATCTGTCTTATGTAGAGGAATTTGTTTTCTAGTAAAATTTTCTAATAAAATTGGGCTATGAGTCAATGTTTTCTTGTGCATACATGCATTCATAAGCTACACATTTTATTAACTCGCACATAATTCCTTGAGAGCCTACTTCAAGTGGAATTGCGTCAAGCATTCAGTGGTTGCACGAAGAAGGTGAGAGACATAGTTACATTCTTTCTTCTTTGCTTTTAATTGCAATTTGTTCCAAGTTTTATTCTTGTGTTAATTACACTTGTTCATTTCGAATCTATCTGCATTACATCCTCATACAAAGAGAGGTATAGTTCTAAGCTCAATTACTAAATAGAAAGGCTGGTCATAAGAAAACAGATACCTTGATAAAATAGAAGGCAATATGGTCGGGCTTACAAAAGGAAAATCGATGATCTGCTAGATGAGTAAGACGAAAATAAAGATCATGTAATCATCTGAGTTTTAGCCTAAGCACAAGAAATGACTGACCACTCAACATTTTCAAAATGATATTATGGATCGAAAGTCAGAAATGAGCCAAGACTACGGCTTCCTCCGAAGATTAAGTTTTTGGAGTGCCGCGACACGACCATATACGTATCTGTTTTATGTAAAGGAATTTGGTTTCTAGTAAGCTTTTTCTAATAGAATTGAGCTATAAGCCAATACCTTTCTTATGCATTTATGCATTCATAAGCAGCGAATTTTATTAGCTTGTATAATTTTATACGAGCCTACCTTGAGTGAGATTGTCCCAAACCTTCAGTAGTTACTCGGGCA
The DNA here is from genome assembly GCA_005610355.1 of Gossypioides kirkii. Lineage (NCBI taxonomy): Eukaryota > Viridiplantae > Streptophyta > Magnoliopsida > Malvales > Malvaceae > Gossypioides > Gossypioides kirkii. Next base: position 36,248,691 of record CP032247.1, on the reverse strand, counting down.
AGGTAAGAGACACGGTTATATTTTTGCTTTTAATTGCAATATATTGTGAATTTGTCTGTATTGCATTTTCATAAAAAAAGGTGTTGATTCATGTTCTATAATCAAATAGAGAATTGGACATAAGAAAACGGATTCCTTGATGAGGTAGAAGTTAACGTGGTCGTGCATATCTGTGGTCAAAGAAAAATAACACAAAAGTGACGAGCTGGCAAAGGGGCATATCAGAGTTTTGGGATTACACCCAAATAAATGAAACTCATAGCAGCTTGCAAGAGTATGAAAGATAAAACAAGGTAGATGTCTGATCACGAATATGCTGACTTACTTGATGTCCAAAAGGAATAGGCATCAATTTCCAGTCCTTAATTAGCATTGGAGTCCAACTTCTAACAATTTCACATTTGGAAAGGAAGACATGATACCCACGATAGAAGAGTACATTACTCTACCCTGATGCCCGAGGATTCAAAATAACAAAGCCTGCTTTGAATATGATGAACGCCCTTACTTACTTAAGGTTAAAGTAGAGGTGCACCTTCTTCAAGTCCTAATACAATATTGGGATTCAACTTAGTCGCTTCACCTCTAAAAACATGGACACACTATAGAAGAATACAATATTGCCCCATTGCTCGATAACTCAAGTTGATAAAGCCGACTCCAAAAGAGCGAGCATAAGATTGCAGCTTTGATTAAGGAGAAAAGGGATGACAAGTGTATTGCTTTGAAAATCCCGCAAGATATAGTACACTCAAACACAAGAAAGAATACTGAAGTCTTCGAATGACTTAGTCATCTTCCTCAAAATATTGGGGCACGTTAGGGACGCAATTGTAAATTTGTTTGACTAACTTGACAAAAGAATCGCCCGTGTTCTGGCAATTTTAGCCACTAAGCACCTATCGAAGAAGGGGCAAAGGAGGGTATATTGACTCACGACTTTTATTAGTTTGGTCCCGTGGCTATTTGAAAAGTTGAAAAAGTCTTATCGAGAATTCTCTAAAGATTACTCCCTATTGACGGGATTTGTGTTGGTTTAAAGACAAGATGACATTGCCAAAGACAATGGGAATAAACGAGAAATAATTTCAACACACTTAGGAGCAAGTTTGAGATAGGGGTCATGTTGCAAGCAAAGATTTGACCCAAATGTGAGAAGAGACTAAATGCTTGTAGATTTTAGCCATTCAAGATTGATGTTTTGAACTTGAAATCGGGGGCAAATTAGAACAAAAATTAGAATTTTGAGCATTAAAGCACGACCATACATGCTTCAGCCTAATGTAAAAGAATTTGCTTTTTAGTAAAGTTGTCTAATGGAATGGAACCAAGAATCAACACCTTGTTGCATGCATTTTATCATTTCATGTGCATTTGCATTTCATGCATTAAATAAGATTCCACATGATTGAAACATTCGTGTGAGAGAAAGTCATTTACCCTAAATGAAAGCCGAGAGGAAACATGATAAATTAAGATAGGGGATTTCCTATGGAAAGTGGAACCTATTGAGAGTTCGTCCCTATACCTTCGGAAGTGTTTTGAACAACTACACTGCAGAGGAGCTTCCTGTAATTTTTAGGACTTTTCTAGGAAAATATTCAGAATACACTTATGACTCTAAGCTCGAGAGTAATAGGGATCCTTTTATGAAGGGCAAATGACCACTATCTTTTATTTCAATAAAACGATGAATTATTTTTGTCCCATTTGGCGAACACTTTACCATTCTTTTCATTCGTTCATACAACAATTAATCATTCTTTCGTTCAATTATTCTTTGGATCCTTTTTTTTTTGTCTTTATGCTGGGGCCCTTGATATCAAGGATATGAGCAACATTGCTGTTGACTTGAACCCTTTTGAGCGAGACATGTGTCCAGAAAAATTCTAAGGCTTTGAAAATGATCAAGAATGTAACTTGTCTCCCGATTTGCTATGGATATTTGAGCAAGAAAAGTTGTGATTTTAAGTAAGAATCAAGACATGAGTCTTTGTAAAAACGAGGCGAGCTGCCTTGAGAATCCAAAAGTCTTTTGCATGATCCTATCAAAAGCAATCGATGTCGTGACACCCAGGTGCCCATAAAAGGAAGAACGTAATCAAATTCAATAGAAACTTGAAAATTGAGGCTCGACATGTTATCAAAAAAATAAAAAAAATCAAAAAAGAAATAAAAAAGAAGTCGAAAAAAAAAATCAAGATGAAAACCCGCAAAGGGCATCTTGAAAATTTATTCTCCATCATCCTTCCATGTTGAGGCCTCTTTTTATGAAGCATGGACACCATCGAGCCAAATTTGCAAAAGAGTTTCTAATGTGCATAAATTCGTCTTCATGATCATTGATTACTACTTTCTAGGGCAATTGGCGGTTAAGAATGGGAGATTATATACAGGAATAGAATGCCAAGAAAGAATTATATCCAATGATGACTTGAATTGGAGTAACAGCACGATAGCAAAATCTGCAGTCAATTCAAGAACAAATATCACGACTCAAGCACCACATCGCCAAAATAGGGCATTGGTTGGAAACCGATAAAGACAACAAAGGATTGATTGGATTCATAGCAGAGAGTTACCATACCAAAATCCAATGATGACTTCTTTAGGTTTCATGTCAAAGATACCATACCAAAAGAAAAACATGATAATACGTCAGTAATAGGACTTTGACAAACGACGAACAATGTTAACCTAAGGACTAAAATAAAATCATTTTTCAAAGATGACATTTTGTATTCATCATTTATATTCATCATTTTAGGAGCATTTAATTCATTCTGAGCATGGCATCCTAAACAATCTAGCCTACCTAAAGGTCCATGAAAGCATATTCTACAGGTCTGAAGGGAAAGATCTAAGACCACAACGGTGGATCCAGTACCACAAAGATACTAACTAAAGGGAAAGGTCTAAGTCGCAACGGCGGACCGTGTACCTCAGAAGCATGAAGGGATCTAAGACCGCAACGGTGGATCCAGTACCGCAAAGATACTAAATGGAAACGTCTAAGTCGCAACGGCGGACTGTGTACCTCAGAAGCATGAAGGGAAAGATCTAAGACTGTAATGACGAATCCAGTACCACGAAAACATAACGGGAAAGATCTAAGACCGCAACGGCGGATCCAGTACCACGAAGATAAAAAGAGAAGGGTTTAAGTCGCAATAACGAACCTTACACCTTAGCAACTTAAAGATTGAACCCACAACGATAAAACTCCTACCGTAGAGTCATAGTGGATCGGGTCTAAACTACAATAACAAGTCTTTATCTCTCTGAAGTTATAGTAAGAGCAAAATGAAGCTTCAAACGTCAATTCTTATCCTCTTGAAGTTATAGTAAAGTTGGATAACGAACCATTATCTCTCTGAAGTTATAGTAAGAGCAAGATGAAGCTTCAAACGTCAATTCTTATCCTCTTGAAGTTACAGTAAAGTTGGATAACAAACCTTTATCTCTCTGAAGTTATAGCAAGAGCAAGATGAAGCTTCAAACATCAATTCTTATCCTCTTGAAGTTATAGTAAAGTTGGATAACGAACCTTTATCTCTCTGAAGTTATAGTAAGAGCAAGATGAAGCTTCAAACGTCAATTCTTATACTCTTGAAGTTATAGTAAAGTTGGATAACGAACCTTTATCTCTCTGAAGTTGTAGTAAGAGCAAGATGAAGCTTCAAACGTCAATTCTTATACTCTTGAAGTTATAGTAAAGTTGGATAACGAACCTTTATCTCTCTGAAGTTAAAGTAAGAGCAAGATGAAGCTTCAAACGTCAATTCTTATCCTCTTGAAGTTATAGTAAAGTTGGATAACGAACCTTTATCTCTCTAAAGTTATAGTAAGAGCAAGATGAAGCTTCAAACATCAATTCTTATCCTCTTGAAGTTATAGTAAAGTTGGATAACGAACCTTTATCTCTCTGACGAGATACAGAGAAGTATACCAACTCAATGAAACTAGACTCAAAGACCACAATGACAAACTCCAATCTCCTTGAAATTTTAAAAGAATGGAGTGAAATTACAGTAGCAAATTTTGTCTTTTTGGAAATTGCCTTAGGACAAGACGGAATCATAATACTAAAGATACAGAGCTGGATGCGGCAAAATCGAACGATCAATAAAGCGAAGGGTGGACCAATTGAAGAAAGAGTAGCGAAGAAATGGAACTTGACAAAATTGGTCTTCTTTTGGTCTTTACTCCATTCCTTTTACACAGCAACGAGCAAAGAGGGGGAACTGTTGAAGCCCAATTTTGACCGGGCCCACACCAAACCCATTTTAAATTTATTTTAAGATTAAATTTGTTTTAAAATTTAAATTTATTTTAAAGTTAAATTTAATTTAAGTTTAAATTTATTTACAAATTTAAAAATAAAAGTCAAATTACAAATGTCTATTTTTTTACAAGATCCAAAATTGGGCCCCAAGTTTCAAAGTTACAAATTGGCCCGGATGGCCCAAATACCAGATTAGGGCCCAAAACTACAAGTGACCCAAACAGTGGAGGCCTTAATCTGCTGCTACAAGCTACCTTTATCTCAGCCAATTGGAGACTGCCACATCAGCACCAGTAGCTCCAAGTTGCTTCTGCCACAGCCACCTTCTTCAACCTGCCCCAACCACCATCTGCTGCCACCATCACCTGCAACAAAAGAAGAATAGACAGCATTTTAAATTAAAAAGAAAAACTTGTAATGATGGAATTTAAGCTTTAAAAGCCGAATTCAATCTTCTGTAATAGGGGGGATTTTTTTAAGATTCTGAAATCAATACACAGTTTCAACTCATTCCTAAATTTTCATACAAAAGCATACTATTAAAACAATCGGTGAATCCAAATAGAAGGAGTTCATATTCACTCAAGAACATTTATACAAGGCAGCAAGAGTTCATCCAAACCAAGTTCAAGGTTTCCAAACGTTGGTTCATAAGGCAGAAGTAGTTAATAGTGACAAAAACATTTAAGCAAGCATACCACACATCTCAAGTCGGATTCAAAGTCTTAGGCATTAAAACCCCAGGTATCCCTATACGTTTTCATGGCTCATTCATTTCCTTATTGCTTTAATTGTTAAGGTACATTAATAAGCATTAATATGCATGACAACCATCTCTATACTATCATATATTATTTACCCCTTTCAGTTTCAAAGCATTGAATACAGATAGTAATAATATAATAATAATATAAAAAACGTTATTAATAAGTGGAGGTAATGAATGATTTTAATTGGTATTAATGAAATTATTAATAATGGTGATTAATAGTTATTATTAATTAATAACTATTAAATAAAGAAAAAAAAGAAATCGAAAGGACAGGAGCTCCCCTGGTCGCACCACCGTCGGAGCTGTCATCAGAGCCATCCAGACTTCGCCGTCGCGGACCTCGAACGTTGCCCAGGCTTCGTCATTCTCGAACCTGCAAGGAAACGTGAAAAGGGAATAAGAATCGTGGATTTTATAAAACAATGGAAACAGATTTGTGTCTAACCCTTTTTAGATTCAAAAGTTTCAAACCATTTTGTAATAATAAAAAGGAACGATTTTGTTTTAAAAAAAGATCAAATCAAATGATTTAAACATAAAAAAAAAAGAAAGAGGGACTTTTAAAAGAGAAAGAAAAGTGTTTTTAATCCTAGATCTAGAGAGTCCAGATCTGGGTTGGAAATAAAGAGCAAAAAGGGATAAAGAAGAAGAAGAGAAGAAAGAACGAACAAGAAACTGAAGGGAGAAGCCTTACTGTGGACGGCGGCGCGACGGTCAAATGGCGCGTGTGGAGGCTAGAGAGGACGGCGCGGAGGTGAGGAGCACAAGGGACCGGCGCGTGTGGCGCGTAGCCCAGCCACGGCCGAGGGCCCTTGTTGGCCGGCCAATGAGAAGAAGAAAGGGGGGTGAGAGAGTTGAGAGAGTGTGGGGAGTTTTTTTGAAGAAAAAAGAACGAAATTTAAAAAAAAAAGTTTTAAAATGAGCTTTTATAGACTACCAAAACGACGCCGTTTTGGGTGTGGCCAACTTGCCCCAAAATGACGTCGTTTTGTGTTATTACCCATTGGTTCGACCTGATCTGACCCGACCCAGACTCAGGATCCGCGTGTTTTTTATTAATGGTCTATTTTCGCTTTTGGTCCTTTCACGTTTTGATTGTTTCAATTTGGTCCTTTTTGCACTTTTAATTATTTTCAATTTGGTCCAATAATTTTAATTTCTTTTCAATTTAATCCCTTGACTTTTTGAATGCACCAGAAGCTACCACGTGTCACTAGTTTGGTTTATTTATACAATTGGTCCCTTTTATTTTTAATTTGTTTTAATTTAGTCCCTAAATCAAGTTCTGTTTAATTATAAGATTAGCCCAGGAATTTTTCGTGGTTTTCAAATTAGTCCTTAGACTTTAGGATGTCTGTGGGGCTGCCACGTGTCACCTATTTTGGTTTTATCACCCTAAAGGTCCCTAAACTTTTTCAAAATTATATTTTGACCCTAAAATTTTTTGTAAATTACATTTTAACCCTTAAATTTTCCCAAAATTATATTTTGACCCTTAAACTTTTCCAAAATTATATTTTAACCCTAAAACTTTCTATAAATTACATTTTAACCCTTGAACTTTTCCAAAATTATATTTTAACCCCAAAACTTTCTGTAAATTACATTTTAACCCCTAAACTTTTTCAAAATTATATTTTGACCTTAAAACTTTCTATAAATTATATTTTGACCCTAAAACTTTCTAAAATTACATTTTTACCCTTAAGTTTTCCATAATTTCATTTTGACCCCGATTTTACCAAAATTATCATTTTACCCCCGAACTTTCTAAAATTCCATTTTCCCACTGATTTCACCAAAATTACCATTTTACCCCTGAACTTTCTAAAATTCCATTTTTGCCCCCGATTTCACCAAAATTGACATTTTTCCCCCGAACTTTCTAAAATTTCATTTTTTACCAAAAATTACTATTTTACCCCTGAACTTTCCAAAATCCCTTTTTGACCCAATTTCAACCAAAATTACCATTTTGCCCTCGGGTATCCAAAAAATCTCGTTTTCAATCCCGATCGTGTTGTTTTTTTTCTCTTTGTCGATATTTACATTTAATTTTAATCATTATGCACTTGCATTTTAAATTTTTGCTTATTATTTATTAGCTTAATTATTTTACCTCGTGTTATTGAATATCCATCATTAATTGCTCATTCATATTAAATTCACATATTCGTTTTCAAAATTGTTTTCATAAAAAATTTAAAATCGAGGTAACATTCTTTTATTTCGAGTTCCGAAATTTTGTTCCTTAACTTACTATGTGCAATTTTTCTTTAAAATCGAAATAATCGAATAATCGTAATTGAGGCAATGTTTCCTTATTTTCGATTATGGAAAATTTGCGTCTTAACTTACTAGGTGCAACCTTTCTTCAAATCGAGATAATCAAACATCCTTCTCCAAAATTTAAAATGTTTTACAAAGGAAAGCTCGTTATTTTTGGATCTCGAAATATTATGTCCTAACTCACTAGACATAATTTTTCTTCCTCAATCACTTTGAAATAGTGAGATTTCCAAGCAAAAAAAATTGATTTCTTTTAAACATAACTCATGTATTCGATGATCGTATTTTAAACTTTATTCGAGTTTTTAACGTTTACAAATTAGGACCCGAAAATAGTCAATATGGTACCGATTTTGGGCGTATGAGGGTGCTAATCCTTCCTCATGCATAACCGACTCCCGAACCTGTTTTTCTGGACTTCGAAGACCAACATTTTTTTAAACGTATTTTAAACGTTTTTATAGTGATCCAATCACACCTAACAAAAGATTGGTGGCGACTCCCATTTTTCATATTTTAAAATATTTTTTCGAAACTTCATTTTAAAAGTGGTTTCGACACAATCAATTTTTAATTTCACATAGATTAGAAAACACTAATGTACTAATAAAATAAAAAGATGCCTATTTAAGTTTCGATAAATATTCTTAACAGAATTGTTTTTAGTTTACAAATAAATTAATAAAGATAAAAAGATACATACTTTTAAATATAATTTAAAAAACTAAAAAGTTAGGTTTTAATCTCATATTTGTTAAAGAACACTCTCAAGCTTATATTTACCCTATAAATAAGTATTAATTCCTTCATCTTTTTTATTAAAAAGTTAATTTTAATTCTACGTTGATTAGAGAATATTTTCATAGCTCAATTTCATACTATTTTTATTAAAAATTAATTTTAATCCCTTAAAAAGTTAATAAATTAATTTTAATCCCACATTGACTAGAGAACACTCTCAAACTCACACTTACCATATAAATAAGTGTTAATTTCTTTACTATTTTAATTAAAAATTTAATTTTAATCTCACATTGACTAGATAACATTCTCATAGCTACTATTTCATTAAAAAGTTAATTCTATCACACATTGACTAGTGAATACTCCCATACTCTTTAAAAATTAATTTTAATACCTCAAAAAGTTAATTTTAATCCCACATTAGCTAGTGGACACTCTCATGCTCACATTTACCCTAAGTGTTAATTTCTTCACTACTTTCATTCAAAAATTAATTTTAATCTCACAATGACTACAAAATAGTCCCATATCTCACATTTATCATATAAATAACATCTTCACTATTTTCATTGAAATGTTAAATTTAATCCCAAATTCACTAGAGAATACTCTATAGTTCACTTCGTCATTATTTTTCATTACAAATTAATTAATTTTGATCCCTTGAAAAGTTAATTTTAATCGCATTGACGAACGTTATACGAATGGTTCATGAGCAGTTCATCGAACATTATATTCATTTACATCCTATCCATGTCATGGAATCAAATCACAGGAATTATCTATAATAGTGTCTTTGGTAGTGATTTGCTCAAGATATATGAGTTCTAAAAAAATGACAAAATGATGATTAAGTTAATATCTATACAATGAAATATTTAATTAATAAATCATTTTTTTATTTAACTAAATAGAAGTTTAATATCCAGGACCTCATACTTTCAATCTATAATATAATTTTTCAATAACTTTTATTTGTTCTTAATGTGATAAATTTAACTATATAACTTAACTCACTTTCAACTTTAATACAACACTTTCCACTATGCTACTAACATGTTCTTTACATATTTAAACTAATTCAACCAAATACTTCATACTTCTAAGCTCGAAAATCAACAATAGAAATTTGATATAAACTCAACAAAATATTAAATATTAAAATAATTTTAAGATGATTATATACAAAATTTCAATATATAAAAAATGTATAAATTTATTAAATATCAAAATAATATATTATAAATATTTTTTAAAAAATTAAAAATAATATGGGCAGGCCAAAATGGGCTTGGGTTAGTCTTTAAAAATATGGGCGGATTGGACAAAACTTTAAATCTAAATTTCGGGTCGGACCAGGCCGAGCTTGAACAAACATGAAATAAATTAATATTATACTTAAACCCGACTCAAACACAATCCAATCCATCAACACCTCTAGTGACAATCACAAAAAAAGTACTTTAAATTCGTATAATTTACTTCCATAGTCGCAACATATAAAGGAAAAAAATAAGAGACTACAAACAAAATTAAAGAAAATTAAAAAGTTACAATTTTGCTAAAGAATTTCTTAAAGTAATAAAATGACTCTTAAAGTAAAAATATTTGAACGAACAAAAATATTTTTATAAAAAAATGGGCATATCACATATATTTTGTAAATTATAATAAAATTATATCAATGTATACAATCAATATCATGATAAAACACCAAGGAAAGCATGGTAAAAAAAGCCAAGTAAAAAAGATAAAGCTAATAAACTTTTGCTATGTCCCGCTCTATTTCTTTCTTTCGTTCTTGATTAATCGGCGACGAATCAGTTTTAATGCTGATCGCCAACCGTCGGCATTCCTTCACTTTAATTTTTTATATTCAATTCTTATTTTCTTTTATATTTTAGTTTTCTTCTAATTTTTATCTGCTTTTACAACATGCTTTTTCTCTATCTTGGCACGCTTTTCCTTTGCCTTGTGGCACGCTTTTGCCTTATGGCACATGTTCGTCTACCTTTATGGTAGATTTGCGTTCGTGGATAGTTTTCTCACAACGATCAGCTCTGATTTGCGGTTATCGGTGGTCTTTCAATAGTTTGATCCTCTTTTGTGGTTCATTTGCGGTTATCTGTTTTGTGAAGCAACCTGCAAGATTATTGGTTTCGCTCACCACTCCTACTTTGATCCTTAAGCGTGTAGGTGGATAGAGACAAGGAGTTTTGTTTCCTGCTTCCTTTATCCAGTGTTTCATTTCATCCCCGTTGTTGTAGTCCACTAGACGTGTTTTGCTAGTCTGATGTTTCGTTTTCTAATTTTTTTAATTACCCTTTGTTTTGTTATTTTTCTGCTATATTTTAATTTCGTTTGTAATGTTTTTTTATTTTAATTTCTAATAAATTTAGCCGAAATATTATTAAAAAAAATAAAGCTAATATATATATTGATCTCATTCACTAATACATCAATTTTGAAAAAATGAAAACATTAAATTCCTATCCACGAATATTGAAATATATATATAAAGATAATAATTATAATAAGACAAAATCCAAACAACAAACGCGATTATCGCGACTCGACCACAAACCACACCTAAAAAAATGAATATCCTTAACATCAGACTATCACATGAGCTTCTTACATAAATATTTTTTTATATAGTTAATAAAAGAATATTAAATAATTCATGCATAGTGTTTTTTTATACAAATTCACATATAAAACTAAATCGATTTGTGAACACTCAATACTTGTTCGCATCACACCTCAAGTCATCATCTTATCCACCACTCATCACCATCACCAATTTTGGGTCTCTTGGGTTGTAAAACAAGAAGGATTCACTCAAGAATTTGAATGGTACCAAGTTAACCACCAATAACGAAATAAAGATATACCAGAATCATACCTCGACCCAACGATTGGAGAAGGTATACTGGAGTAGCCTGATTTGTGCTTTCATCTGAAGGTCTGTAGTTTGCACGATATTTCATGAAAATCTAAGCCATAGGATGAGAAAGGGCTTCGATCCAATGTCGGGATCAATTAAGGAAGAATATGGACAACGATGACTTATGGCGGCGGCAAGAATTGTGAATGGAAGGAAAAGAAGAGCAAATAGAAGATATTTTCTAAAAAAATAATATGAAAGTCAAATAGATAATAATAAAAGAATAATTGTTTAATGTGGTCGAGATCATATATCTACTTTTACATGTTTCTCTCTTTAGACTTTTTTGAGTTACATATCTTAAACCCAAAACATTAAAATGATCAAATATTCAAATATTAAACTTATCAAGAATTCAAATATTCATTTATTATATTTTACTTAGAGAACAAATCAAATATATTTATTTTTTAATTTAAACTTATCACATATATTAAAAAATATTTATTTTGTAAATATATATATATTTAAAAAATATGAATTTTTGAATGGTTAATATTATCATATTTTATTTTATCACTTATATGAATTTTTTTTAACTAATCATAAAATTTTTAAAAATATATTAACTTAAAACATGAATAATCAACGTGGAAAAAAATAAATTCCCCACAATAGTTGGGTCTGAAACATCGTAATATAATATATATTTATAACAAATGAGGAACTTCAGAAAATTTTGCGCAATTTATTTAAATAAATTTCCATGACAACAATAAAGATTGATATAAACGGTTACCAACTAAGGCTTTTTTCCCAATTTTGATTATTATTGCTAAAGTAAATCCCATCTGTTTCTACTTTCCAGAAGCAGTTCCCAGTGCTTCTGCATGTATTAGTTTGAACATTGTTCAAGAAAACAGTGAAATCATTCACGGTTTTGGATCCCCAACTGAAGTCGCAAACGAAATGAGTTTTCCTCCAAAAGTGTATGCCAAACTTGAACAGAAATTCTTGGTCCTTCCAAAGAGTATGGTGTCCAAGATCGTCGTCGTTCGAATGGCAACTAAGCTCTAATGGCTTAGCATTGTCTGGAAGGCCATTGATAATGTGAACCTTATATCGGAAACGAATAACTATTTTATCTACTGATTCTGCATATGAAACTGGTGCTTGAGAAATGCAACATGCAAGCAGAAGCATGCAAAGGAAAGGAGTTTTGTGATTATTGTAAGACATTATTGCTTTGCTTTGGGTTTTGGGTTTTGTGTGAGATAAAGATTAGAGGATTTATATGAATGAAAAAGGAACAAATTAAGGAAAGAAATCAAGAAAAAAAGGAATACTAGTTGGCAAATTAAAAACATGTCACTCGTTACCTTATTTATGCAGGGGAATGATTTTCTTTCCTTTTTCAAAGATATGGAAGAGAAATAATTAGGAAATGTATTTTAACGTATACTAAATGTGTGCAATCATATCCACATTGTTAGACTGAATTATAGGAATTATTTGCTAGTGGCGTCTTTAGCATTGATTTGTTCAAGGTATGTGTTACAGTGAAGGCTGTCTAGCAATATTTATTCAATTATTTGATCAGATTTGGCCAATCAAGAAATAAGATAGTTTGGGCATATTTATATGGTTTTTTTTATTTGGGCTTTATTCAATGTTGTTTTAACAAGTAAATGGGCTCTTTAAACGCTTTCATTCTAATATTCAAAATTAAAATTAAAATATTTGTATTTTTGAAGAGTTTGAGTATGTAAAAAAGATTGAGTTCAATTTGTGTTTATGATGAGAATTTTTCTCAATTTCAAAAAAAATGTGTTTTTACTATTTTCAAGGAGGTTTCTTCTATTTAACTTCAGTCTTCATTAATAAATATTGTTCAGTGTGTGGCCTAGACCAGTTCATGGATCAAGCTACTCGTTTAGACCCGAAAGTTCGCTCGAAATTTGGGAGGATTTGGGCAAAAATATTAGGCCCGAAAAATGAGCTTGGGCAAAAAAATTAAGCCCGTTTAGAATATGGGTCGGGCTCGGACTTGAATGTTCAAGCCCGAATCCGGCCTAGCCCGACATGTTTTAAGTTTATAACATTTTATATTATGTTATTTTTTTATATTATATAATTTAGAACACATTAAAAAATAAACATATACTAAATATATAATACTACTCTAATGTAAACATTAAAATAACGTTAAGATACTATAAAAAAATTCAATAAATAAAAAATGTATAAAATTATTAAATATTAAAATAAAAAAAATATTTTTAAAAAATTAAAAATAATAGGGGTGGACCTAAAATGGGTTTGGGTTAGTCTTTTACAAATATAGGTAAGTTTGGGCAAAATTTTAGGGTCAGATTTCGGGTCAAGTCGAGTTGGGTTTGGGCAAACATAAAGTATTTTAATATCATGCTTAGGCCCGCCCATGAACACCTTTAATGTGACCTACAAGAAGTCAATTTAATCTAGATTTATTTTGCGCTTATGCTTGATGCTCGTGAAGTCTATAAATAGGTTGTTATGCCGCACATTTGAAGGTGTTTGTTGGAGTGCTTTTGGCTAGTTATTTGTATTCTATCACTTGAATTTTTGCACTCTTGTGTTAACCTTCTATTGGAGAGTTTATATTTGGTGTAAGTGAGGTTATTGGGGTGAGTTATTTGTAACAATTAAGGTCGATGATGAGACTGCTGTCGAAACATTCATTTTTCGGGGAAAAATGAACAAGTCTCGAACAATATTTTAAAATCAAAAAATTATAAAAAAGGGAGTCGCCACCAATCCTTTATTAGGTGTGATTGGATCACCACAAAACGTTTAAAATCCGTTTTGAAAAATATTTTGGTCTTCGAAATCCAGAAAATAGGTTCAGGAGTCGGTTACGCATGAGGAAGGATTAGCACCCTCATACGCCCAAAATTGGTACCACATTGATTACCTTCGGGTCTTGATTTGTTAAAACTTTGAAAACTCGAGTAAAGTTTAAAATACGATCTTTGTTTTTAGAAAACTTCACAAGATTTCAAAGAAAACCCTTTTTGAGGAAATCCGTCCCCGTGTTTCGAATCTCATGAGAACTGGAAGTCATGTCCAACACGTTAGGGCACTACATTCTCAGATTTTCAAAATTGAAGGACGTTTGAAAGATTTCAAAGAGGATATTCGATTGCGTGAATTATACGAAAATCACACCCAGCACGTTAGGGCATGGTTTTTCGAGGTTTTCACATGAAAAGACATTGCCTCGTTTTGCTTTAAAATTATTTATATATGTATTTGAAAACTTGAAATTTTGTATTGAGTTTAAAATACGATCCTCGGACACATGACTAAAAAAGATTTGAAGATAGATAGCCCGTTTGTTTCAATTTTCACGGAGAATCGAAGTTGTGACCAACACGTTAGCGCACGACGTTCTCGGAATCTCGAAGTTAAAAGGGATTTAAAAAAAACTTGGAAAAGGATATTCGATTCGTGTGAGTTATACGAAAAATCACACTCGACACGTTAGGGCATGATTTCTCGAAGTTTACACACGAAAAGATGTTGCCTCGGTTTTAAAATAATTTTGAAAACAAATGTTTAATTTTAAATGTGAATGAACAGTTAATAACGAAGATAAAATAACACGAAACAGAAATGATTAGGCAAATAAATAATATACAAAAATAAAAATACGAAATACGAAAGCATATAATCAAAAATTAAACATAAACATTGAAGAAAGAGGAAAGCAAAATGAACGGAGTCAAAAATGTGATTTTTGGATGCTCGAGGGTAAAACGGTAATTTCGGATGCTTCGGGAACAAAATGACAATTTTTGGAAAGTTCGGAGTCAAAAATGGAATTTTTGGAAGTTTGGGGATAAAATGGTAATTTTGAAAAAATCGGGGTCAAAAATGGAATTTTGGAAAAGTTCAAGGGTCAAAATATGATTTTTGGATAGTTTAGGGACCTCCAAAGCAATAAAATCAAAAAATGGTGACAAGTGGCAGCTTGTCACGCATCCTGAAGTCGAAGGACCGATTTGAAAATCATGTAAAATTTTGCGGCCAATTTTGTAATTAAACAAAACTTGAATTAAGGATTAAATTGAAACAAATTTAAAATAGAAGGGACCATTTGCATAAATAAACCAAAATATTGACACGTGGCAGCTTCCTATGTTTTCAAAAAGTCAAAGGATTAAATTGAAAAGCATTGAAAATTATTGGGCTAATTTAAAATTAATTAAAAACATAAAAAAGGACTTAATTGCAAAATCAAAAAAAAGCGGAAGGACCAAACGCATAAATATATCATTTTTCAAAAACACGCGAATCTTGAGGCAGAGCGGGTTGGGTCGGATCGGGCCATGGTTTATATTCAAAACGGTATCGTTTTGACACCAAACCTTCACCCCCTAAACGACAGCGTTTACAGGCTGCTTTAAATATCATTTTTAAACCCCAAAAATCATTTTCCCCTCTTTCACAAAAAAAACTGATTCTTTTCCCCAAATTCTCTTTGAAATCCTCTAGAGGCCGACCATGGCTCTCTTGTCGATCCGCCGTCCGTAGGTCGTCACGCACGCCAAATCGAATCAAAACCAAACCGTCCCTTTTTGCAGCCAAATCCTTTTGTTTTCCTTTTTCTTTAGATTTTGTTTCAAGAATCTGAAAGTTTGGGTTGGTTTGTTAAGAGTCCAAATCTTGATTTCTTATTTCTTTTCGTTTCGAAACTGTTCTTTGAGATTTCCTTTTTTGAAAACTATTGTATTTTTTTTATTTACAATCTTAAATCCATCATTCCCTTTTACAGATTTACCCCCGACGTGGCAGTGACGACATTCAGAGGGGATTTCGGCGCAAAACTCTGGCGACGGCAGAGCCAACAGAGGATAAGAAACCTTACTGACCTTTTGGTTTTTTTATTTATTATTATTAAAATTATTATTATTATTAATTATTATTATTATATTTATTATTATTAGATTAATATTATTAATACTACAATAATTAATATTAATATTCATGATATTTACTGATGCGTTTTGAAAAATAAATGCTAACAGGGGTATTAAATATATATATTAATGCACATTTAGAAACTGATGGGTTTAGAACTTTGAAACGTAAATGGCATTGAATACTCGTTGAATATACCTGGTTGATTTCGATACTTGAGACTTTGAATCTATTTATGTTGCTTGGTATGCCTGCTTGAATGTTAATCTGCTGAGTATTAACTGCTTCCTATTTTTTTTCAAAATGCTTGTTGTTTTTTATTGATCCCCCCCCCAAAAAAAATCCCTTTCAAATTGTTTAAACCTGGTTTTTATAACCAGTATTACAATCATGGTATTTTGTTTCTTGCTATTAACTGCTGTCATTTCTTCTTTTCCAGGTGCGGTAATGGCGGTTTGGCAGCGACGGTGGCAGAGGTGCAAGTTGAAGTTGGAGTTGGCACTGCAGGTGCTGACATGGCGCCCTCTGAGTGACTAAAATGAAGGCAACAGCAGTGCAAGTTGGCAGCAGATTAGGGCTTCTGTTTAGGATAAGGTTTGGGTCACTTGGGCCCATTTGTACTTGGGTCATGTACTGGGTTTAGAGTTTGGGCCTATTTGTAATTGGGATTTGTAATTAATTTGGGCTTTCATTTGTAATTGGACTTTGAAATTAAATTTAGGTTTAAGTTTAAAATTGTTTCAAATTTAACTAAACTTAAATTTAACATAAATTTAAATTTAAATTTTAAATTTAACATAAATTTAAATTTAAAAATAAATTTAAAATCAAAAAGTTTAATCCAAAGTTTGGGCCCGGTCAAAATTGGGCTTCAACAATTGCAATTACTTCTTTGTATAATAGTATATTAGGCTTGAACCAATAGGTGATCCGAAAGATTGTTGAATAAGAATCATTCACTTAGCGAGTCTCCACAAAGGAGGATTGTTTCTGAACTGCGTTAACAGATAATTGCGTGCAAATCTCTCTTTACCTTCTCTAATTTTCGAATATGTTTCATTGTTCGTTCAATCTTATGATTGAATACGTACTTGGATAGTCAAGTTAAATTTATAGCAAACTGATGTATTTTTCAAGTGGTATCAGAATAGGAGGCTTCAAAAGTTATTTGAAGGTAAACATGTGTTTAGTTTGCAACTATGAAATTCATGGGAGAAGGTAGTTCGATTGCTCGGCTCCCTTAATAATTTGGTTTAGAAAATTATACATATTGGAAAGCTCAATGAGGACGTTCATTATGTCTAGTAATGAACCTGTTTGATGACACCAACCCATTGTGATTACTGCTAATAACATCACATATCCCAAATATAAAAGCAAATACACTACTAAAGAAAGAAAGGTTGTTATCAGAATATCTAAATTACAAATCTTAACCACTAAGTTTGAAAATCTTCAAATGAATGAAGATGAAACTATTTCAATTTTTTATACTAGACTATATGACATATCCAATGAGGCATTAATCAATACTTGTCATTATACTTTTTAATTAAAGTTAAATTACCACTACACTTTGAATCTATATTGAATTTTCCCTTTTTTACTTTTTTTTATTGAACTTTTGTACTAAAAATTTGATTTTTGTTAAAATTTTGCTATTCAATTTTCAATTTTAAATTTTTTTGAAGATAAAATTAAATTAAAAATTATTTAAATATTTATTTTAATAGCTCTATATAATAATTTAAGTAATATAATATAAAAATTACAATGATTTTATGAAAACTTATTTTAATCTAATTTAAATTATTTTTTCAAATTATTAAATGGGATATAATATTAGTTACAATTATTTTGCTTATTATTAACAAAATACAATGTGTAGAAGAGACTTAATAATAAGAAGAATGAATATTATTTTAATATGATTAATTATTTAGAACCACTTTTGAAAAATTAAATTTAATGGAAAATGAAACATTGTAGAAATTTATTTAAAATAGAGAAATTAAATAGAAAAAGATAAATGTGCCACTTTTCAGTAACTTAAGTTGCCCATGTCAACTTTCTTTCATAGACCTTGTAATATATAATACCATATCAACATTTTATTTTTTAATAAAATCATTTATCTATCAATTAAATTTTAAGTAATAAATAATTAGTAAATTAAATTTAAATTATAAATCAAATTAATGTATAAAAGTGTATAATGTGTACCAACAAGTGATTGAGTATAATGATAAGATATATTGCACTTTCAAAGAAAGAACATAAGTTGGAACCTTGAAATAACATTAACGGAAATGACAACCACAAACTCCAAACATTAACCGTAAAACGAACATGAAAAAACGTGTATGATGTGTATACTTTTATAAAGCAATTAAAACATAAATTATTATTTAAAAGATATAACTACTTTAAAGAAAATTTTTGAATAAATTTTTAAAGACAATTAAAAGGTAAAAAAAATATTTTTAAATTAAATAGAATTCTAAAAAAAGTATTTGTATGTAATTAAAATACTATTTTTAGAATAGTTAAAACAATATTAAAATAGTATTTAAAAAGTACCTAGATATAATACTATTGGAAATAATATTTGTAAAGATTACTTTACTAATTATATATATTATTACAAGATATTAGGGTCCCAGCTGATATTGTAACTTAATATTTGACACATGGCATACTCATTTTGTTGACATGTGATAATTCTTTATACAATCAATTTTTTAATATAATTGTGCGATTACATGGTAGTATCTGTTCATATTTTCTTAATCTTTTAACAACGCACACACATCTTGCACACACATGTGCTCGAACCCGAGACCTTTAAAATGAACAACATCCTCTTTTTTACTGAAACTACTTGTTGGATTCTTATACAATCAATTTTTAATTTCACATAGATTAAAAAACACTCATGTACTAATAAAATAAAAAGATGTCTATTTAAGTTTCGATAAACATTCTTAACAGAATTATTTTTAGTTTACAAATAAATTAATAAAGATAAAAAGATACATACTTTTAAATATAATTTAAAAAACTAAAAAATTAGTTTTTAATCTCATATTGACTAGAGAACACTCTTAAACTCACTCTTACCCTATAAATAAGTATCAATTTCTTCACTATTTTCATTAAAAAGTTAATTTTAATATCACATTAACTAGATAACACTCTCATAGCTACTATTTCATTAAAAAGTCAATTCTATCGCACATTGACTAGTGAATACTCCCATACTCTTTAAAAATTAATTTTAATACCTCAAAAACTTAATTTAATTTCACATTGGCTAGAGAACACTCTCGTGCTCATATTTACCCTAAGTGTTAATTTCTTCACTATTTTCATTCGAAAATTAATTTTAATCCCACAATGATTACAGAATACTCCCATATCTCACATTTATCATATAAATAAGTGACATCTTCATTATTTTCATTGAAATGTTAAATTTAATCCCAAATTCACTAGAGAATGCTTTATAGTTCACTTCGTCATTATTTTTCATTACAAATTAATTAATTTTGATCCCTTGAAAAGTTAATTTTAATCGCATTGACGAACGTTATACGAATGGTTCATGAGCAGTTCATCGAACATTATATTCATTTACATCCTATCCATGTCGTGGAATCAAATCACAGGAATTATCTATAATAGTGTCTTTGGTAGTGATTTGCTCAAGATATATGAGTTCTAAAAAAAATGACAAAATGATGATTAAGTTAATATCTATACAATGAAATATTTAATTAATAAATCATTTTTTTATTTAACTAAATAGAAGTTTAATATCCAGGACCTCATACTTTCAATCTATAATATAATTTTTCAATAACTTTTATTTGTTCTTAATGTGATAAATTTAACTATATAACTTAACTCACTTTCAACTTTAATACAACACTTTCCACTATGCTACTAACATGTTCTTTACATATTTAAACTAATTCAACCAAATACTTCATGCGCTAAGCTCCAAAATTACTAAATTCAACTATAGAAATTTGATATAAACTCAACAATTGTCATTGAAGTAACATATTAATAGAATTGCTAAAGATTTTCTTAAAGTAATAAAATGACTTATGTAAAAATATTTGAACGAACAAAAATATTTTTATATAAAAAATTGAAAAATTAAATTATAATAAAATTATATCAATGTATACAATCAATACCATTATAAAACACCAAGCAAAGCTTGGTAAAAAAAACCAAGTAAATCGAAAGAAGAGCATCGGTAAATCTATTAATCTCTCAGGGTACATAATTAAAGTTATATATATATATTGGTGAATTATAGGGAGAGGACAAAACCCTAACAACAACGCGACTAACGCAACTCAAACTCAAATTACATTTGAAACAATGAACACCCTTGATCATTAGACCAACACATAATGTACAATATATTGATCTCACTCACTAGTACATCAATTTTGAAAAAAGAAAACAATAAATTCCTATCGACGAAGAATAATTGTTTAATGTGCGTCGAGATGATATATCTATTTTTGCAGGCTTCTACCTTATCTATTTTTGCAAGCTTCTGCCTTTAGGTTGTTTTGAATTACGTACCCTAAACTTTAAACTTTAAAATAATCAAATAATCAAATATTAAACTTATCAAATATATTTATTATTTTAATTTGTATTTATCATATATATTAAAAATATTTATTTTGTAAATATAGATATTTTTTAAAAAAATGATGAATTTTTGAATGGTTAATATTATCAGATTTTATTTTACGTCCTTATCACTTATATGAAATTCTTTTTTCTTAGTAATCATAAAACTTTTAAAATAATATTAATTAACTTAAAACATGAATAATCCACGTGGAAAAAAAATTCCCCACAATAGTTGGGTCTGGAACATCATAATATAATACAAATTATTAGATTAGGTTGTAATTAGAATTATTTTATGTAAGTAAAATCTCATTTATAACAAATGAGGAACTTCAGAAAAACTTACGCAATTTATTTAAATAAATTTCCATGACAACAATAACATAGTTTTAATAGATTGATCTAAATGGTTACCAACTAAATCTTTTTTCCCAATATTGATAATCATTGCTAAAATAAATCCCATCCGTAGCTACTTTCCAGAAGCAGTTCCCAGTACTTTTGCATGTACGAGTTTCAACGTATTTCTCGAAAACAGAGAAATCATTTGCGGTTTTGGATCCCCAACTGAAGTCACAAACGAAATGAGTTTTCTTCCAAAAGTGTGTGCCAAACTCGAACCGAAATTCTTGGTCCTTCCAAAGAGTATGGTGTCCGAGATCGTCATCGTTCGAATGGCAACTAAGCTCTAATGGCTTAGCATTGTCTGGAAGGCCATTGATAATGTGAACCTTAAATCGAAAACGAAAAAGTACTTTCTCTTCAGATTCTGCATATGAAATCGGTGTTTGAGAAATGCAACATGCAAGCAGAAGCATGCAAAGGAAAGGAGTCTTGTGATTATTGTAAGACATTATTGCTTTGCTTTGGGTTTTCGGTTTTGTGTGAGATAAAGACTAGAGGATTTATATGGATGAAAAAGGAATAAATTAAGGAAAGAAATCAAGAAAAAAGGGAATACTAGTTGGCAAATTAAAAAACATGTCACTCGTTACCTTATTTATGCAGGAGAATGATTCTTTTTTTCCTTTTTGAAAGATATGCAAGAGAAATACTTAGGAAATGTATTTTAACGTATACTAAATGTGTGCAATTATATCCACATTGTTGGACGGAATCATAGGAATTATTTGCTAGTGGTGTCTTTAGCATTGATTTGCTCAAGGTATATGTTAGAGTCAAAGTAGACTGTTTAGGATCTGGGTTATTCGGTCCGGTCCGAAAGTTCATCAAAAAAGTAAAAAAGTTTAGACAAAAAAATAAGTTCAAAAAATTAGGTTTGAGAAAAAAATAGGACCCATTTAAAAAAGGAATCGAGCCTCAGGTAAGATATTTTTTACACAGACCCGGCCCAGCCCGGATTCACAAATGAAAAAAAATTTGCTATTTTTTTGTTGTTTTAATGCTATTTTCTTATTGTTTTCTCTTTATTTTGATACCATTTCATTATTATGTTGCTACTATTTTGTTGTTATTGTTTCAATATTGTATAACACTTATTTTATTGTTAATTTTATTATTACTTTAGAGGCATTTACTTGTTAAGTTGCATTTATTTTAGTGTTATTTAAGTATACATATTTTTTAAAATTTATTTGCAATTTGTTGGGAAATATTTATTTTAATGTTTTTAGTATTTTTAATGTATTATATATATTTAAAAAATATATAAAAATAATATAAAAAATTAATACAGGTGGGTCCAATCGAGCCTGAATTTTAACATTTTTATCCTGATCGGACTTGAACAAAATTTTAAGCTCATTTTTTTGGCCGAGCATGGGCCTAAATTTTTGGCTGGACTTCTCCCAAACTCGACTTGACCCAACCCATGAATACCTCTAGAGTCAAAGTTGTCTAACAACATTTATTCAATTATTTAATCAATCAAGACACAATATAGTCTGAGCATATTTATATTTTGGCCTTTTTTAGGTGGGCCTTATTGGATGTTTTAACAAGCAAATGGGCTCCTCAAACGTTCTCATTCCAATATTCAAAGTTAAATTAAAGTAATTGTATTCATGAAGAGATTGAGTTCAACTTGCGTTTATGGTGGGAATTTTTCTCAATCTCAAAAGCATATTTTTTTTTGGCTATTTTCAAGGAGGTTTCTTCTATTTAACTTGGAACTTCATTAATAAATATTTTTCAGTATATGTGGCTTACAAGAAATCAATTTAATCTCGATTTATTTAAGCTTATGCTTGCTACCCGTGAAGCCTATAAATAAATTGTTATGTCGCACATTTGAAGGTGTCTGTTGGAGTGCTTTTCGCTAGTTATTTGTGTATTTGTTACTGGAATTTTTGCACTCTTGTGTTAGGTTTTTATTGGATAGTTTATATTTATTGTAAGTGAGGTTATTGGGGTGAGTTATTTGTAACAATTAAGGCTGATGTTAGGGTTGCAATTACTTCTTTGTATAATGGTAGATTAGGCTTGAACCAATAGGTGATCCGAAAGATTGTTGAATAAGAATCATTCATTGAGCAAGTCTCCACAAAGTATAATTGTTTCTGAACTACGTTAATAGATGATTGTGTGCAAATCTCTCTTTTTCTTCTCTAATTTTTGTATATGTTTCATTGTTTGTTCAATCCTATGATTGAAAACGCACTTGGATAGTCAAGTTAAACTTATAGCAAACTGATGTGTTTTTCAAGTGGTATCAAATAGGCTTCAAAAGTTATTTGAAAGTGATCCTGTGTTCAATTTACAACTATGAAATTCATGGGGGAAGATAGTTTGATTGCCCAACTTCCTTTGTAACTTGGTTTAGAAATTATGCATATTGGAAAGCTCAATGAGGGCATTCATCATGTCTAGTAATGAATCTGCTTGATAACACCAATCCATTGTAATTACTGCTAATGACACCACACATCCCAAATATAAAAACAAATACACTACTAAAAAAAAGAAAAATTGCTACTAAAATGTCTAAATTACAAATCTTGACCACCAAATTTGAAAATCGATGAAACTATTTCAAATTTTCATACTAAACTATATGACATATCTAATGAGGCTATTATAATTTATAATATATTTATTGATTCATTTTGTAAATTTAATTAATTAATTTTATTAACAAAAAGTTAGTCTTCATAAAAATATAATTTCATTATAAATACAATATACATTAATTATAAAAATATGGAAGCTATTAAGTGTAAACAAATGTATTATAATCGTATATTTAATTTTTTTAAATATATAATTTAAGGAATTAGTTAGACTAATTCATATAATAAATATGGAATTAAAATAGGTGTAGGTTAGTAATTTTGATATAAAATAATATTATTTTATTTTTTGAATGAAAATTCAGTAAATAATTAGTAGTTAGATTTGAGTAACATTTTATTTTTTTAATAAAACCATTTATCTACCAATTAAATTTTAAGTAGTAAATAATTAGTAAATTAAATTTAAATTATAAATCAAATTAATTTACAAAAGTGTAACAAGTGGTTGGGTGCAAAGTAAGGTATTAGTGGCGAACCCATGGGGTTGGCAGGGGCCTCAACCTCCCTTAAAATCCAGCCTCCCTTAAAATGAAAAATTTTCATTTAGGCTCCTTAAATTTTTAAATTTTTAATGATAAAATTACACTTTTTTCCTCTCAAAATGATAAAATTTTGATTTAAACCTTTAAAAATATATATAAAGATATAAGCTATTAAAATGGTAAAATTAAAAATATACAATTTAATTTCGGCCCTCCTTAAAATTTTTTTGGCTTCACCCCTATAAGGCACATTGCACACTCAAGGAAGAACATAAGTTTGAACTTTGGAGACAACATTGATGAGATGGATAGTCACGAACCCCGAATATGAACCGTAGAACGAACATGCATAATATAAAAAAAATGTGTATGATGTGTATGCTTTTATAAAGCAGTTAAAACAATAAAATTATTATTTAAAAAATATAACTACTTTAAATAAAATTTTTGAATAAGTTTTTAAATACAATTAAAAGTTAAAAAAAGTATTTTTAAATTAAATAGAGTTCTAAAAAGTATTTGTATATAGTTAAAATATTATTTTTAGAATAGTTAAAACAATATTAAAATAGTATTTAAAAAGTACCTAGAAATAATATTATTGGAAATAATATTTGTAAATATTACTTTACTAATTATATATATTATTACAAGATATTAAACTCCCAACTGATATGCTAACTTAATATTTGACATATGACATTTCCATTTTATTGACATGTAACAATTCTTTATATAACTAATTTTTAATTTTACATCGATTAGAGAAAACTTACATAACTCATATTTATTCTATAAATAAATATAATTTTTTTCACTATTTTCTTAAACTCTTCGTAACTTCTTCATTTAAAGAAATTTATGAGAAAAGGGTTTATGGTTTAAAATGATTTATTATGTATATATAATAATATATTATACAAAACAGAGAAATTATTTTTTTTGGTAGTTAAAAGAAAGAAGACCTCCTAACTAGCAGGAGGCCAAATTAGCTTATTCTTCAGCAGAAGCTTGGGCGCGCTTATCCTCTTCAAGCTGTTATAGTAGCTGCTGCGGCGGTCGCTGTAAAATCATCATATTGTCCATAGCTCCAATTGCTGACCGTGCCAAATTATCGGCCACTCGATTGCTATCCCTGCACACATGTCTAAATCTGATCTTCCAGTCCATAATGCACCATGAATGAATTTGTTGAATTTCAGCAACCTGACTTACTGCAGCGAAACCATTGCCAATGATATTAACGAGATACACATTATCGTTATCTATCTCCACTTGTCTATAACCAAAATGCCATGCCAGCTTTAACCCTTCCACGATTGCACGAGCTTCCACCTGAAGAGCCTCAGCCCTCCCCACAATCATGGAAAAACCTATGATCCACTTCCCCCAACTATCCCTAAAGACTCCCCCAATAGCAGCCTGCCTTCTACCCTCCGAAACAGAGCCATCTACATTGAGCTTCACCCAGCCTTGCTCAGGCTATTGCTAGTACTTCATTGTTCGAGTAAAACAAGCTAGAGAGTCCAGCGACTCCCTTCTTCCATAACCTTTGGACCAGATGAAAGCTGTAGCAATTAAATCCTGGCTGCTCCTACTACCTTGGTTAAACACAAATTCATTTCGAGACTTCCAGCGTAACCAAGCAATGATGGAAAACAGAACACACCAATCGAGGCCCTCCCACTCCAGCTGCCCTTCATTCCCCAAAATTCCAACATAACCAAGCCTGAAACTCCATTAAGAAAAAGACATCATGATGCTACCTAGGAATCAAAATATTCCAGACATTTCGCGCATTACCACAATCTCGCACCACATGTAACATTGACTCAAGTACACAACCACAAAGATCACAACTAGTAAACGAAGCCATGCCACGCCTCACCTGTTCCTTATTAGATAACAACTTCTTTCTCGCAAGTAACCATAAAAATGTTCTAACCCATTGAGGTGCTCTAAGCTTTCAAATGATCGCATCCAAATAGTGAGGGACTTGATCAATAGAGCAACACAAATTATTATATGACTTGCGTAGAGAAAAAAGACCAGCCTCCACCCACCGCTAAGATAACAGGTCCATACCACCATTCTGCAAGGGAGAGTCATAAGAACAAACCTGACTCACAATACTTTATGGTAAAACAGATGAAATCCATCGATAATTCCAACCCTCATCATCATTTACAACATCACAGACTCGGATTGCTTCATTGAGAACTTCGGTGCTGGTGTAATACTGCTTCAAAGGACCCAAATCACCAACCTAACAATCATTCCAGAAATTTATAGAGGAGCCATTACGAACCCTCCAAATCAGCCTTGCTTTTACAGTTTCCCACACATTAGCAATCGCTCTCCACACATGCGAACAGTTAGCCCGTTGTAAGGACCCTGGAATAATGCCCTGTATATTGTATTTATTCCTCAACAATTTCGCCCAAAGCACATCTGGTTCAGACACCAACTTAAAGCCTAATTTTAACAGGAATAAAAGATTCTAATTAGCAAGGGACCTTATGCCAAGCTCGCCTCTATCCATTGGTCTACAAATATTAGTCCATTTGACCATAGCAACCTTGCATACACAGCCAACAGCACCCCACAAGAAATTTCGAGCAATCTTTTCAATTTCATTACAAATTTAACAGGTAACTTAGCAGTGGTCATAAAATAATTAGGAATGGACAAAAGAACTGATTTAACCAGAGTTAATCGACCAGCAAATGATAGCTTACACGCATTCCACCCACTTAGTCGTTCACGTACCTTATCCACAATAAAAGAGAATGTGCTCTGCCCAACTCTATAGTGAAATAGAGGTATGCCCAAGTATTTTCCCAAACTATCAACTCTTACAAATCCTAAAGTCGAAACAACCTCGGTCACTAATCTATCTGCAGCATTATTCGAGAAATAGGCCTGAGTTTTTTGCTCACTAACTTTATGACCAGAGAAAGAGCAAAAAAGATCAAGTACCTGACACATGCAAGTAGCTTCTTCCACCGTAGTCCGACCAAACAACAATAAATCATCTGTGAAAACCAGATGCAATAAACTTGGACCTCATCTCGAAAGCATCATTGGTTCCTAACACCCATCATCAATGGCATTTTCTAAGACAAACAATTATGGAGACAAAGGATCTTCCTGTCGAAGTCCTCTAGAAGGAATAAATTCTTTCTACAAGCTACCACTCCACAACAATTGCATCGATGACGACGTAACACACCGTATAATAATATTAGTGAGTGATGATGAAAGACTCGTATCAGCCAAGACATCATGAAGAAAATCTGATCTCACCCTATCGTAGGCTTTCTCCAGATCAACCTTAACAGGCATCCACCCTTTCTTACTCTTAGTCGTCCACATGGTATTGAATTGCCTCCTGTGCGATAATAATATTATCCACAATATTTCTAGAAGCAACAAAACTCGCCTGGTTCTGCTTGACCAAAACCTTCATGGCATAGCATAATCTCATCACAATAGTCTTTGTAACGATTTTATATAAGATGTTACAAAGACTAATTCGCCGAAATTACGGTATAGCATCAACCCCCACTGACTTAGGAATCAAAACAAGGAGCGTCTTATTAATCCTTTGATCAACATGTTCACCAGCAAAAATACGCCGAATGAGGTGAAAAACACTAGGACCCACAATATCCTAATGTGCCTGATAAAACTTAGCATGCAGACCATCAATCCCAGGGGCTTTTAGCGGGCTCATACTAAATACCGAACGACAAACTTCCTCCATAGTCACCTCCAACCCCAATTCCCTCATCATCTTTTCATTAAGTACCAAAAACCCTAAAAATAGTATTACCTCTCAATCGCGAAGTATCAACCTTATAAAGCGACGAGAAATACTCAATAGCATGATTCTTTAGAACCTCAGTATCAAAAACCCAACCTTGTACCTCGATCTGTAAGGCTGCAATCTTATTCTATCGTCGTCGTTACAAAGTACAACTATGAAAAAAGGATGTATTACTATCCCCTTTTAGAAGTCATTACTCACGAGACTTTTGAAACCACAACATTTCTTCCTGACTGAGAATCTGATCCAGTTCCAAACGAACTTCAGATTCCTTCCAACTGAGATTAGCAAAGAACCTTTAATCTAGAGCACGTAAATTTTTTTCTAACTCATGCATTTTCTGATTCTTTCTCGTAAAAATGTTTTCAAAAACATCTTTATTCCATTCCTGTACATTGGTTTGAAAAGTGCTCACATTCTGCAACACCTCCCCACCTTGACTCAAAGACTCATGAACCACGTCCTTAAACTGTGGATGTTGGGGCCAGTTTGCTAAAAACCAAAACGATCGAGATCCTCCTTTACTAGTACCCGGATCAGTTGCTACCAAAATGGGACAATGGTCAGATTTGATTTTAAACAAATGGCTAACGAAAGTGTTAGGCGCAAACCGTTGCCAATGGTCATTGTAAATAGCACGATCGAGCCTCTGATATATCCCTCCTATTCGCCAAGTAAATTACGATCCAATATAACCCAAATTCAGCAACTAATTTTGATAAAAGAATGACCAAAACAACTTGCAAGCAGCTCGTAGATTAGTCACTCCACCCGTTCTCTCATCATCCTTTAAAATAACATTAAAATCCTCGGCAAGCATCCAAGGCTCAGAAACTCGAGTTTCTAAAAAACCTAACGTATCCCATAAGCTTCTTCGTATCACTCATTGCGAACTTGTATAAATAGCCATACAAAGAAAAGGAGCACGACACCTCTGATCCCAAATTCGCACATGAATAAATTGAGCATCTATTTGTAGAACCTCAACTTTTATCCCATCCCTCCACAAAAGCCATACTCCACCATTAAATCCTTCTACCTCTACCCTGAAAGAAAATTCAAAACTAGGCTTTGCTATGACATTATCAGCCCTCCCCCCACTCAATCTGGTTTCAAGAAGAACAAGAAAATCCAAATTAAAATCCCTATGATACTCATGAACCATCTTATGAAATCGTGGATGGCCACATCCCTGACTGTTCCAAAATAAATGTTTAAAATCTGCTCCCATAAAAAATAATTTAAAATTGAAATAGAGGTAAACTAGCCAAGCAACGTCATAATTCCTCAGCATCAGACAGCAACTCCCCCTCTGATTCATCACTTTCTTCCTCGTCTTCCATCATATTAGAAGCGTCACTCGTAGCATACAAACCCCGAATAATACCAGCAATTGCATCTGCTATATTGAGAGACGAACCTTCCTTCTCCAAGCTAGGTTTCGGTACTTGATCAAAATGCTCCCCTGCTTTCTCCCCCACCATGTCAGAAACCACATAATTGTTATAGGAGAAATTTGAGCAGTAAAACTTCTTGAAGCTTTGCCCTTCTTACCAGAACAACTAACAATAACATGATTCTATCCATTTAATTTTGGGTCAATAGCTTTAAAGTTAAACTCACCACTATTATCTCCAAATTTAAGTTGCAACACACCTATCTTAGCCCCATCATCAAATGATTTCTTAGCCATAGTCCAAACAGACCCAATGTTAGGATGCAAAGGCCCAAGAACTTTCCTTGTCACTTTTGGCCCTTTACCTACCATGACACCTTTCCCTTTGTTGATCTATTTATTCCTATCCATAAGTCTCTCTATACAGTGTCATTTCTTAAAAGACAAGGACCCCTTTATATTAGCCATACGTTCACCAAAAATCTCTCCCATAATCCTATCCCCATTAAGGAGAGAATCACTTTCTCCTTGAACCAAGCCTTGATTTTCGCCCAGCAAATAAAATCTTGAACCTGATCTATTCCCCACCACCGGATTGTCTCCCTGCTTCACCACCATCAACCGGTTAGATCTCTTTTACCATCTATCCATAACCATCCACGACCCATATCGATCCTCTATAGCAACCATTGAAACTTCCCCTCTTCCATTTGTAGTCGACTCAACACCAACTTTATTCGAAGTAGGAGACTCAGATTTAAATTCGCAAATCTCCTGGTTATGCTCATATTGACCACATCCAAAGCATATCTAAGGGAGTGACTCATACTCCACCTTCTGAAGTAGTCCATCAATTCTGATCATTGAGATCAATGGCTTATCCAAATCCATAAAGACAGCAAGCTGGGAAAACTGCCCTCTAGATCTAGTATCCGTATTCCGATCAATTTTTGCCACCGACCCAATTATTCCACTAATAAACTTTAGCAAACTTTGATGATACATCCTTTCGGAAAGTCCAGGTAAGCGAATCCATACTAGAACATTCTAGAAATGAGCATTCTCTGTCTTAAAGTTTGGTGTCCATGGATGTACCATCAAATAATGCCCGAAAACTATCCATAGCCCCCCCGATATTGCTTCCCGATACTCAATATCCTTTGAAAATGGACAGAAAAATAATCATTCTCCAGGTCTAAAATCTGTAACGGCTGATCAGTTCTCCATATCGCTTGCAACCTAGTAAATAAGGCTTGGTACGAAATCTTCAGCCGAAGTAACTTAACAATAACCGTTCAAGACATTCTATCCACAATGTAAGCATGTACACGCTCAAAAAACACAATCGTTGGCACCCCATCAATCAATTCATTTCTTGCATCATCATCTAGCAACTTGAACTCCTCCTCCATCGCCTCTAATTTATACCTCTCTGATTGTCCCAACAACTTATCTTTCTATGAAACAAGGCTTTTAACTCCCTGCTCAACAGATATTTCAGCGTCATTCACCACCGAATCCACTGGGTCTGGCGGCTCCATTACCCATTTTCGAACCTTCTTGACCGCTCGCCTAGAGATGTCACTCATTTCATTTATTTAGTTTTTATGTTTTTAGTCTAAAAAGTTGCAATAAACATCCTGAGCAGAATATTTTTTGACTTGCACATAAATTAATAAAATAAAAAAGATGCCTATTTAAGTTTTGATAAACATTCTTAACAGTTACAAATAAATTAATAAAGATAAAAAGATACATACTTTTAGATATAATTTAAAAATTAAAAAGTTAATTTTTAATCTCATATTTGTTAAACAACTCTCTCAAGCTGACGTTTATCCTATAAATAAGTGTCAATTCATACATTATTTTCATTAAAAAGTTAGCTTTACTCATACGTTGATTAGAGAATACTCTCACAGCTCAATTTTGTACTATTTTCATTAAAAATTAATTTTAATCCCTTAAAAGGTTAATAAATTAATTTTAATCCCACATTGGCTAGAGAACACTCTCATTATAACACCCTAAACGTGACCTAGGAGAACAACTAAGTATAAGATGCCACACAATGTCAAAACAACACCAGAATTGCAACCAGACGATAATATTATAAAAACTAACCAGCGTATGACCAACATCATCTTAATAGAATTAAAGTAACATGATAATGTTATGAATGCTAAACAACACAAATCCAACCTCGTTTTAACAATACTAAAGTAAGTTCAAACATCCCCCAAAGTTATATTCCTAAGTAGCATAATATAGCCCTATGATTCCTAGATGATCGAGCTCCTCGTCCGTCGGCTGCTAAATCTGAGAAAATCCTATAACAACATACACATAATCAATATAAAGTATATTGATAAGAATTACTGTACGCAACATAAGCAACCATTAGAAACAATTATTTCACAATCGGATAATGTTTTAGTAGTGTTCACAGTGTCGCTTTTATATAGTTAAGTTGTGCGATATTTACAGTGTCATCGTCGGTTCAGAAGAGCAATCGCAGTGTTTACAGTGTCAATGCCAGTTTAACATAGCTATGCAGTTTTACAATGTCACTGCCAGCTCAGTACAGTATTACGGTGTTTACGGTGTCACCGTCAGTTCAGTATTGGTTTGCAGTGTTTACAGTGTCACTGCCAATTAGATACAATATTACGGTTTTACAGTGTCACTATCAATTCAGTATTGGTTTGCGGTGTTTATAGTGTCACTGCTAGTTCGATACAGTATTATGGTGTTTACAGCGTCACCGATAGTTCAATATTGCATTTTAAAGTACGAATGAATACACGAATATACACGGCACATGGTTTGGCACACGGTAGTGTAATAGACCGTGTGGGTCACACGGTCCTGGACACGCCCGTGTGTCCAGACCGTGTAACTCACTGTTTTCATTTCCACATTCCAGAATGGTCACACGGGCGTGTGCTAGACAGTGTAACTCACTATTTCTAGGGTCACCAGTCAACCATTCACACGACCTACCACACACGCTCGTGTCCACAGACCGTGTAACTTATTGTTTGTAAATTATAGTACACACGGCCTAGGCACACGCCCGTGTCCCCTAGCCGTGTAACTCATTGTTTGTTGTTTATATGGCACACAGCCCAGACATACGATCATGTGTCCATCCGTGTACTGTCGAGCAGCGGTAAACTTGTACAATTTCTACAGAAAATGATTGAAAGAATTCGAGGGAAATCGATACCCTACCTGATACGGAGTTGGCGTCGAGCAACACAGAACACCAACAACCTACATTAGCATAATTACACATTTCTAAGTAGTCAATTCCCGATTATGCAGTGAATATTTCCCTTCCAACAATTAATAACTCAAACAACTTCTTTAAGAAAACTCAACAATACCTTCGTACAAGTGAAGATCATGAAATATGCACACCCGCACGACTGTCGTCAACAGTACGTTCTCCTGAATCAACGCAATTGCAACCAAATTTTAGATTTCATACAATTTATTCCAATTTCACTAATTATCCCAAAAAGAAGGAAGTTAGTTCATCAATGAACCCGAACAACAAGTGATTCATCATACTTACCACTGACGCCTTACAACACCCATAACCTCGAACAATAATGACTAACAACACTATCCCAACGACCAAGAACAAAAATAAAAGCACTAGCTTTTGGTTCCAAATAGGCTTTCTTCTTTGCGAAGAAGAAGATAGCTCCCGTTAGTTTTTGTACTTAAACTAAACGATCAAAATAATAAAAATAAAATAAAATAAATACTTCTCAGTCACTTCAAAATATAAATATCCACTATAACTTTTGTAGAGATTCGAACACACGACCTTAAGTGCAGATAGACAGATGCATGACTGTTGAACCATTAGTGTCATCATTGACATAAATTAGACAGAAAAGTTTAAATTTTTGGGATGTTACAACTCTCTCCCCTAAAGGAAATTTCGTCCCCGAAATTTACCTAAATCAAATAATTGCGGATACTGTTGATGAATTAACTCTTCGAGTTCCCAAGTGGCCTCCTCTCTTTCGTGATTTCACCATAGAACCTTGACCAGTGGTATAGTCTTCCTTCACAAGACCTTAACGTCTTGCTCAAGCACCTGAACGAGCCCCTCCTCGAAGGTCAAATTTGGTCACACCTTTATTTCTTCCGTCGGAACGATGTGAGAAAGACCGGAACAGTACCTTTGTAACATCGAAATGTTAAACACATTATGAATACGATTTAGCTGGAGAGGAAGCTCAAGTTGATATGCCACGAGTCCTATTCGTTTCAAAATTCGGTAAGGCTCGATAAAACGTGGACTCAATTTTCCCTTCCGCTCAAATTGCAGTACCTTTTTCCACGATGATACCTTCAGGAACACCTGCTCACCAACATCATATTCCAGTTCCTTTCACTTTAAGTCCGCATAAGACTTTTTCCAATTGGAGGCCACCTTCAAGCGCTCCCAGATCAGTTTAACAGTATTCTCGGTTTTCGATACTAACTCGGGACCTAGCACCCATCTCTTACACAACTCCATCCAATATAATGGAGTTTGACACTTACGACCATATAGAGCTTTGTAAGGTGCCATCTGGATACTGGATTGAAAACTTTTGTTGTAGACAAACTCAACTAACGGTAGATGGTCCTCTCAACTAACCCTAAAATCGATTACACAACTTAGGAGCATATCCTCCAAAATCTGAATGACCCACTCTGACTGTCCATCTTTTTGGGGATGATACGCTGTACTAAACTCCAACTGTGTACCCGTGCCTCATGTAGTTTTTTCCAAAATCGTGAGATGAAACGTGGGTCTCGATCTGAAATGATCGAAACAAGAACTCCGTGCAACCTTATGATCTTGGACACATACAGTTGGCAAGTTTCTGTAGAGAGTAGTTAGTTCAGATAGGTAAGAAGTGGGTGGACTTGGTTAACCGGTCAACGATAACCCATACAGAGTCTTTCTTAGTAGGCGTTAAGGGTAGCCCACTAACGAAGTCCATCGTCACCCGTTCCCATTTCCATTGGAGAATCTTAATTGGTTGCATTATCCCCGAGGGCAACTAATGTTTAGCTTTTACATTCTCACTGGTTAGGCAATGTGAAAAGAAGGTCGTCACTTCTCATTTCAACCTAGGCCACCAGTATATTTCCTATAAATCTCGATACATCTTATTTCCTCTTGGATGCATAGCAAACTAACTATTGTGCTCCTCCTGTAGTATCAACAACCTCAAATCTGGGTCCTTAGGCACACAAATATACCCTTAAAGCAAAGGACCCCATCTCCACTCACTCTACGTGTCCAACTTACTCAACCGCTGAGCTAAAGTTTCATCCTGCAACTGTTTCACTCAGATCTGATCAACCCAGGTCGGTCTCAATTGAAGTTCAGCTAACAGACTGACATCGCTACACAAACTCAGTCGAGCAAACATTTCTCATAGACCCGCCATCACTTGACGACTGAGAGCGTCAGCTACAACTTTGGCCTTACCTGGGTGATATTCTATGGTGCAGTTATAACCCTTGAGCAATTCGACCCACCTGTGTTGCCTCATATTCAATTCCTTCTGAGTTAACAAGTACTTGAGACTCTTGTGATCAGTATAAATTACACACCTTTCACCATACAGATGATGTCTCCAAAATTTCAATGCAAACACTACCGCAGCAAACTCAAGATAGTGAGTAGGATAATTACCCTCGTGTGACTTAAGTTACCGAGATACGTACGCTATCACCTTGCCATCCTGCATCAGTACACAACCTAAGCCACATGTGACACATCACTGTAGATAACAAATTCCTTACTCAATTCTGGCTGAACTAACACTAGAGCTTGAGTCAAGATAGACTTAAGCTTCTCAAAGCTCCACTGGTGCTCCTCTGACCATCTGAAGAGAACACCCTTACGTAACAACTTAGTCAGAGGTGAAGCTATGAGAGAAAAGCTCTCTATAAACCTCCAGTAATAACTTGCTAATCCGAGGAAACTCCGTAGTTCAAAAACGTTCCTCGGTTGCTTCCACCCCACTACTGCTTCAATTTTCTTGGGATCGACTCAGATCCCCTCGGCAATAACCACATGTCCTTAAAAAAGTTAATTTTAATCCCACATTGACTAGAGAACAATCAAATATCTCACATTTACCATATAAATAAGTGACACCTTCACTATTTTCATTGAAATGTTAATTTCAATTCCAAATTTACTAGAGAATGCTCTATAGCTCACTTCGCCATTATTTTTCATTAAAAATTAATTAACTTTAATCCCTTGAAAAGTTAATTTTAATTGCATTGGTTAAAGAAAACTTCCATCCTCACACTTACTTCTTCACTATTTTCATAAGTTGTTTATAGTTTAAAGTTATTTATATATTATTGATATGGCTTATAAATTTAATTTTATTTGTATATTATTGATGTAAATGGTGGTGATTCTAATACAATACTAATACTAAGATTTTGCAAATAATGGTGGTGATTTCAATGCAGTGCACTTAGCTACCTAAAGTCAGCAAATGATGATTCTAATACAATGCACTTAATTACCAAAAATCAACAAATGGTTATATGCAAATCTTTTAAATATAAAAATATAAATTAATTAAATGTATATTTTAATTTAAATACAATAAACTTGTACGTCTATATATAAATATTAATTTACACTATTATTAAATAAAAGCACATTCATTATTTTATAATTATAATTAATATTATTATTTGCACACACTACAACAAAATAGGTCTACCGCGACACTTTTTTTGACTTAAGACAATGCAAAAAAGGTTGGCTTAGGTATCACGACACTTCCGAAAAGGTTGTCTTTAGTACAGTTGGCGTAGGTTCCGCGATGCTTTTGAAAAAGCGTTGGCATAAGTCAACATAAGCTGGCCTTTATTGAAGGGTTGGCAAAAATCGAGTTAAGGCCAACCTTTAAAAAAGGTTGGGATAGGTCTTGTCTAAGGCAACGATTTAAAAAAGGTTGGGATAGACCCGTCTAAGGCAACCTCAAAAAGGTTGGGATAGACCTTGTCTAAGGCAACCTTTAAAAAAGGTTGGGATAAACCTTGTCTAAAGTAACCTTAAAAAGGTTGGGATATACCTTGTTTAAGGCAACCTTTAAAAAAGGTTGGGATAGACATGTCTAAAGCAACCTTTAAAAGGTTGGCATAGATCTTGTCTAAGGAAACCTTTTAGAAAAAGTTGGTATGAAATCGTCTAAGGAAACCTTAAAAAGGTTGGGATAGATCCATTTAAAACAAATTTAAAAAGGTTGAGATAAATATTATCTCAGGTCCCATGTTTTTTACGACGTATTTCCCCTATTTTGAAAAGCCTATTTTGGCAAAATATGAGCAAATTTGTATGTGTTGGGTTTAGACAAGTTTGAGACGATATTAATTGAACAAATAATTAACATAAATTGATCATATAAATACAAAATTACCATTGAATAATGCAGATATTAGTTTATATACAAAATCCTAATAGAAGCAGTCAACACGTTGCGAACATGTTATCAACTTGTTCCCCACGACATCAAAAAATTATGGGACAACTGCATTCATCAACAACTATAACATATATATATATATATATATATATATATATAATATGCAGCATGCCTCATTCATCATCATCCTAACGGAAGGCTTTATCATCAAGTCCTCGACTTTGAAATTCAACTGCAAAAATAGCAATGTACATTTTCTATTTATATGAGTTAGATGAGAAACAACATGAACACGTGGGAAGAATATTTCAATATTAGCCAAATAACCATAAATTGAAGTTGATCTAGAATTTTCATCAGTACATCCCAAACAATGAAGACATCAAATAAGAATCTAACATTTAGTTACAAACACAATGAAATAGCCAGATAAAAACAATCAATGTCTAGTAAATCATCAACAAACAATGAAGACATCAAATAAGAACCTAATAGTCAGTTACAAACACAATGAAATAGCCAAATAACAACAACTAATGTCTAGTAAACCATCAACAAACTTATTGACAATCTAGTTATAAAATAGTCACCTTAATATTAAAAGCCTTGTACTTACTTGACATTCCCTTTGCCATACATTGTTTGAGGAGAGCCTTGTACTTCTTCTCACGAGCATCCATCATATCTATGAACTTTGCCTCTCGAATTTCAGCTAATGTCATAAATCTTTCTTCTACCTCGGCTATCAAACGAGCTTCTCGCTCTACGGTCCCATATAAAATCGAGATTCTGCTTCCTCTCGTAAAGCCTTCTCCTGAACTGCTTGTTCGGCTTGAATTGTTTGCATTTGCTCGACATGTGTAGCACTCATCTCTTCAATCAATGTGCTAATGGCCGATTTAGATTGGCTTCCTCGGGTGATTGAACCATAGCCAAACAACTTGGATTTGGTCATCCCACATCCATATCCCAACACTTTTCCATTCTTGTCAGGGCCGAACACTTGTGTATACACCTCGTTTTCCAATGCAATATTATCTTGAGGCACGAAAAAAGTCTCAGGTGTTGGCATAGAGTCTTTAACCTGCTTGCATGCTTCATCTTACAGTTCTCTTTCATTAGAAAAATCTATTTTGGAAAAAGTAAAATTGATATCAAAATAAATTAAAATAAATAAATAATACAAATTGTTTCTTACATAAACTTGTTCTGCTGCCTCACTGTTGAATTTGTCACTCCCATCTTTCCACAAATGTTGAAATCTAAATTGCTCCAAACGCGAGGGTTCACGACCTTCCTTCTCAGCCTATTATACAACAAAACCATAATTGTTAACAATATTCACCAATGAGTGCAGAACAATTAATATAGGTTACATATTGATTAATATGTAATACTTACAAATTGTGCATTAAGGGTTTCATATCCTATGTTACCAACGGTGTGTACATAACGCACCTTTGTTCGGGATTATTTCGCCTTTTTTGATTGTGCTTGTTATTTAAATTGATGAGAAAAAACTTTAGCGTAATAGGAAAGCTAAGTTTATTGTGCC
This sequence comes from Gossypioides kirkii, assembly GCA_005610355.1. NCBI lineage: Eukaryota > Viridiplantae > Streptophyta > Magnoliopsida > Malvales > Malvaceae > Gossypioides > Gossypioides kirkii. Next base: position 36,210,321 of record CP032247.1, on the reverse strand, counting down.
TCATTCAACAAATCACACATATATGCACCTCCTACTTTGATCATACCGTAAGTGAAAACAAAAAGAATGGAACATTTAGTCTAATAAAATTGCAGACCGCAGCTTGTGGTGTTCCCCACCTCTCCACCAGGCATTTCCATTGATCATCATGCACATCAGGAGGATTGTTTTCATATATTTCTTCAATTGGTCGACCTTCTTGGACCATCTCTTTGTAGTATCTAGTCTTCAAAGTCGATTTAAACTCCTTACAAAGTTTTCCAACATGTGAGAGGATGTCAGAGTCCTCCACCTTACCTTGGAGATCAAACTTTTCCTGCACATATAACAAATTAATTAATGTAACAAATACTCATAACATACAATTTCAAATAATACAAAATTATTGCAATACATTAAATTAGAAAATGATTATGTAACACATACAAAATTATATATGAAACAATATTATTTAATCTTCAAATATAATTAAATTCTTATAAATTATTTTTAATTAGAATTTATAATAGTAAAATTTTATAATTAAAGCAGGAAAGAAATTAATAATAGAAATGAACTTTATTTTTTTATTGTTTTTATCTTCTAGTTCAACTAATTAAAATGCCTAAATATTTTAAGCTAATAAATACATTTATTTTATAAGAAAATAGATTTAATACATTATTAGTGAATTTTTTGGACTTTACAAGTAGGGTTAGGGGTTGATAATTGTCATATAGAGATATTGTAAAGTATAAAAAAAACCCAAAAGAATTATTGCTCAACATCGCATCAAAATATAGTAAATTTTTTATTGGAAAAGAGATTAAAAACAAAGGAAATTACTATATTCTGATGAATTAAAAGTTCAAGATAAAGAAATTTTAGGTAAATGAATCAATACAACTCTAAATTATAAGATAAATATAGTTCCCAACAAATAACTAAAAAAAGTGTCATGACACCTATGCCAACCTTTTTTGCATCGTATTAAGTCAATAAAGCGAAGGCATAATTCAACATAAGCCGACCTTTATTGAAGGTTTGGGACAGACTCATCTAAGGCAACTTTAAAAAGGTTGGGGTAGGCTTTGCCCAAGGCAACTTTTAAAAAAGGTTGGGATAGACTTGTCTAAGGCAACTTTAAAATGGTTGGGATAAATCATGTCTAAGACAACCTTAAAAAGGTTGGGATAGACCTTGTTTGAGGCAACCTTTCAAAAAGGTTGGGACAGATTCTGTTTAAGGCAACCTTAAAAATGTTGGGATAGACCTTGTCTAAGGCAACCTTTTTAAAAGGTTGGGATAGTGTAATAGCCCGTTTTTTAGTGGTGTCGGAAATAGTGGTTTTGAGACCACAAACACGACGAAATTTTTTTTATAATAAGTGTTTAAATTAAATAAATCAATAATAATTTTATATGGAATTTGGAATTAAAGAATTTTAAATATTGAATTAAAATTTAGTATAAGTGGTTTGGTTCAAAAGTCAAATGGTTTTAGAAAATAAGGCTTCGGGATCTCGTTTTTGAAATTAAGTGCCGTAAATATTTTTTATTAAATATTTACAGAGTCTTATTATATGTGAATTGAAGTTCGGTTGGGTAATTTTGATGATTAATTGCTTAATTAAGGAAAAAAGAGTAAATTGTAAAAGAGGTAAAAGTTAATTGCTATTGATTAAAAATAAAAGGGACCAAAGTGGTAATTACACCATGGTCAAAAAGTCCAAGCGGTGGCGGATATGATTACCATCCACTAACTTTTGGGTTATTTATTCATTAAATCCTAATTAGTTTAGGACTAAATTGAAAATAAGTTTGTTTAATTAAAATTTAATATAATTGAAAGACCAATTATGAAATTGGACCCTCTTTAATTGGCCAAATAATAGAAATGATATGAAACTCTTTAGATTTCTAGTAAATTGCAATTAAATCCTAATAAAATGAGGATTTACTAATTAGTTTAATTTAGTATGATCGAGAATGGTGGTTTCAAGGCTACAAATTCATTGTGTCAGATTGTAAATATTAATTAATTAATATTTACAAAGTCATTAGTATCGTATTAAAATTTGGTTATGAAATTTTATTGTATAGATAGTTAATTAAGTAAAAAGGATTAAATTGAAAAGGTTGGAAAATGTGGTTATAATTGATTAAATGTGTAAATTGATAAAGGAAAGGCATAGTTAAGTCCTTAAAGGGAAATTAGACCATTATTAAGGTGAGTGGACGGTTTTGACTTCCTTTTTGGCTAAATTTTAAGTGTTATTAAGAAAGGGCAATTTTGTAATTACTTAAATTAGGTTATTATTAATTAAACAAAAGGGAATGAAATTCATTATCTTCTTCTTTACACCTTGTTTTTCCGAAAATCCATTGCCAAAGGGAGAAGCAACCTTCGGTCACTTGAGTTCTTAGATTGGATAGGTAAACATTGCTCGTTTTTAGTAATTTTTTATGTTTTTGAGTCTGTATTAGTTTAATCTAGCTAGCTCAAGGACTAATTTGTGATTATGTCAAATGTTATAAATTTTTCCATTGATGAATAAGTCTGTTTTTGAAAGATTATGGAAGATTTATAAGCTTGGTTGTTAGATTTGATTATTTTGTAAAGTAGTTTTTGATGATTTTAATGTTTAAGGAAAAAATGTTAAAGTAATAAATTTGTGAGGACTAAAGGTGAAATAATTACAAAAGTGGGCTGTATTGAAATACTATAATATTCGGCTAAACTTGATTTTGTTATAAATTGGTTAATTTGCAAGTTTGATGTTAAAGGACTAAATTGAATAAAAGGAAAGTATTAGGGGTAAAATTGTAATTTCCCAAAAAATTGTGTTAAATGCTTTGATTATGTGTTTTAATGTGAAATCTGGATGAATTGTTGATTTAGATTACGATCGTGCCACGGATCGTCGAAAAGGGAAATTAGTAGAATAGTCCCTAAAGTTTAGCCAAACTGCAATTTCATCCGGTAATTTCGTACTATTAACTTTCAAATTTGATATTAGCAATTATATATTTATTTTGAATATATTCCTAATGGCGGATCGAAACTGAAGGCTCGAAAGAGCGTTAATCTGATTCTGGCTCGAAAGAGCATTATTCTGATTCTGGCTTAAAAAAACATTATTCTGATTCTAGGCTGGTAAGAGCTAACCATTCTGGGCTCGAAAGAGCTATCCATTCTGGGCTCGTAAGAGTTAACATTCTGGGCTCGTAAGAGCTAACCTATCTGGGCTCGTATGAGCTAATTTTGTCTGGGCTCGTATGAGCTAAATTTCTGAAAGACTCAGTGAGATCAACCTGATGCTAATGCCACGAGATACGAAGATATTTCATTACTCTTTCCGTAACCGAATATGTTATTCTGTAAGTTAATTGTTCATACGAACTTACTGAGCTTTGTAAGCTTACCTGTGTATCTGTTTACTGTTTTGTAGATTCATCTGCTGTTGATGATCAGATCCTCAAGAAAAATCACACTATCCCGGGAGCTCGTTCGGTAGTCTTTATATCACTTGGCTTATATGGCATGTATTAGGATTGTGTTACTTGAATAGTTTTGGGGTAATGGTTAAATAGTATAGTAACATTTTGATGAATGTTTTAATATGTATTCTTTGTTGTTATGTGAAGAATTAGATACCAATATGAAATGTCTATATAGGTATGATTTTGAGAAATTGGTAAATGTTGTGGACTATTGTGCAGACTTAGAAATTTATTTATATAATTGACATATGCATACTTGTTTCGGTAGAACCCAGGGTTGTATTGGTAGAAATACAAGGTAGGAGAAAGGTAGTTCACTGACCTGATTTGTATTGATAAATGGAAGATAGGTATCGGTAGTTATACTCATAGAAGTATCAATTACTTGTGAACTTGTATCGATAGAAGTGGTAGGGTAGAACTTCTTAGCTCTCTAGAGTTTTTAGTATCGGTAGAAGCATGACTTGTTTTGGTAGTAGTGTCACATGTATCGGTAGAACCATCTTGAGTATCGATAGAACTCTGCACTATTTCTGAACTGTTTTCTGACTTAACAACTACCGATACTTGTCCAACAGGTATCAGTAGAAGTCTTCAAAAATCATGGAAATGACCTTTTTACCCTTTTTAAGTTGTGATTATAATAGATTGATGATTTATGATGTGTTGGGTGCATATCGCTATTAAATAAGATTGAATGAAAAAAAAGATGAACAGTGATAGATGAACAATAAGACATCGGGACCCTAACCAGCGACGGTTTCGGGTTTTGGGTGTTATAGATAGAGCTTGTCTAAGGCAACCATTTTAAAAGGTTGGGATAGACCTTGTCTAAGGAAACCTTAAAATGGTTGGGATAGACCTTACCTAAGGCAACCTTAAAAAGGTTGACATAGTGTTGGACAAAGCCGACTCTTATTTAAGCGTTGCCTTATGCATGCATATCTCAACCTTTATACAAAGAGTTGGCCATAGCGTATGTCAGCAAGTCTATCCCAACACTTAGAAAAGTGTTGGCCCAAAAGTGTCGCCATAGTATTGGACAAAGTCGACTCTTATTTAAGCGTTACCTTAGGCATGCATATCCCAACCCTTATACAAAAAAGAGTTGGCAAAAGTGTATGTCGGCAAGTCTATCCCAATACTTAGGAAAGTGTCGTCCCAAAAGTGTTGGCATAGTGTTAGAAAAAGCCAACTCTTATTTAAGCGTTATCTTACAAAGAGTTGGCCAAAGCGTATATTGACAAATCTATCTCAATACTTAAAAAAGTATCACCCCAAAAATATCGTCTTAGGACTATTTTGTTGTAGTGACGTATTAAATTATTCAATTTATTTGTTAAATAACTTATTATTAAATTGAAATTTTGACAATTTTTATAGTTTTTAAGATTATAACTAATTTATATATTAAATAAGCTCGTACATCAAACGTATAAGAAAACTAGTAATATTTTAAAAAATGTTTTTACAAATAAAAATTTAAAAATCATAAAAACTAAAAAATATTTAAAATAACTTTTACAAATTTTGGTAACAAATTACATTTTTATGTTATAATTAATACTTATTTTACTATTTTACTATTTATTAATTTTTATATAGTTCTTAAATTTTTAAAAAAAATTTTAAATGTGAATTAAAATCTCTATTTTAAAATTTTTATTTTTAGTTTTTAAAATTTTTTATACTATGTTGAATTTATTAAATCTGTCTTAATTTTTTTTAAATTCAGTTTTTAAACTTTTTAAACATGATATTTTAAATAATATCAATTATTAAAAACTATATCATATTTTTTTAAAAAATTCTGATTACTTTTGAAATATACTTGTAAATATGTTTTTTTATTAATAATTACTTAAATCTTATTTATTAATAGTTTTTTAAATCATTTTTTCTAATTAATTTTATAACAATATTTAATTCAAGTTTTAAATCTAGGAGGTGAATGAATCCAACGAGTGGTTTTATTGGAAAGAAAATGTTGTCAATATTAGGAGATCCGGGTTCGAGCACCTGTAAGTACAAAGTGTGTGTGTGTTGTCAAAGAGTTAAAAAAGTATAAACAGATACTATCATGTAATCACACCAGTATATTAAAAAAAATCTAGAAGGTGGATAATTATTAACTAATCAAAAGTAACCAAATCAAGGATTGTTTTTATATATAAAGAAAAGAAAATTAATATATTATGTATTGAAAATAGAAGGCATAAGGGTTTTACTAATAATTTAAAATAAAATTTTAACATCAATCAATATAGAAGTATATATATATATAATCAATAATTTGAAATTTTTATAATAATTAAATAAATATTAATATCAAAATTAAAGACCTGAACTTTTGAGGTTGTTATAAAATGATTGGTGGATTCTCAAAATATAAAAATAATATTAGTGGTTAGATTACATTAACGAGACCTTCAGTTATTTTGTGATCAAGAATAGATTTAGGGGTTGATAGAGGTCTCGATTATCCTTAAAATGAAAATTTTATTATTTTAATTTTTTAAATTTTTAAAATTTGTAAATAGTAAAAATAAAATTACACTTTAATCTTCTAAAATAATAAAAAAAATTATACTTTAAAAATTATAAAGATATAAACAATTTAATTGCGCCCCACAAAAATTTTCTCCACTTCGCCTCTACTTGTTAATATAAAATTTATATTGCCATTTATCTTGCATATTTTTAATTTTTTAAATTTATATATTTCTAAATTTATCTTGTGAAGATAAAATTTATATTGACAATCAGGTCCAGTCTTGGGATCGTTTGGTAGTGCGGTCACCCAGAGCTTAAGATTGAAAAGGGTCTAAATTTCTTTTTTCAGTTTTTAAGGGGTTCAAAAATTTTTTCCAGGTTTTAAGGGGTCCAAAAGAAGTTTTTACCAACTTTTAAGGGGCCCAAAATTTTTTTTAACAAATTTTAAAGGGCCTAAAAAAATTTTCTCATACTTTTAAAGGATCCAAAACTTTAATTTATTATTTTATTTAGTGCCTTAAAAATATAAAGAACGGACATGTTCACAATTATCTCTTGCATTTTAATTTTTATGTAACCATTTTTTTCATAGGGTGTGTTATCTTCTAGGATTTATTTTTAAATAATTGTTATATATATATATAAGGAAAAGCATATTCAAATTTGGTGATTATATTTTGTTAGTTTAAAAACAGTGGGTTGCATCCACCTCTTAATGAACCTACAAGATACGAAAGATTAATTACTAAATTCGTTCCGATAAATACTTTGTGAAATAAAAAAAGCAATAGATTATCTTTTATGATTTTTTTAAATGGTTATATATAGATAATAAACATATTACTAATTTAGATTATATTCTATTTATTTAATAACTGAAACGAGTGGATTATATATTTAAATTATCTTTTATTAAATAAAAATAGAAAGTAGTGTATTAAAATTTTAAATTATTATCTTTTATTAATTCTAAATAAAAAAGGTTATCTATAAAGGATTGTCTCATGTCGGTAGAATGAGTATGCCATGCAGGATGAAACTAGGGATTGGTAAATGTTTCGGCCTCTTTAAAATGAAAATTTTTTATTTAAATTTTTCAAAATTTTTAAAGTTTTTAATTAGTAAAAGTAACATTACACTTTGACCTCTTAAAAATATAAAAAAATATGATTTAATCCTTTAAAAATTATAATGATATAAACTATTAAAATAGTGAAATTTGATTTAATTCTTTAAAAATTGCAATTGAGTTTTGAGTATTTCTATACAATGTTTTATCAAAATAATAAGTTTAAAATATGATCTTAGTCCTTATATTTTTACCATATTTAATATTTAGTTCATATATTTTAAAAGTTTAAATTTAAATCCTATTACATTTTCATTTTAATAATTTTAGTCTAATCATTAATATTGCTAGTATTTTTAGTCAATATTTATTAATTTAGTATCTTTATTTTTTGTCAATCATATGCCATATCATATGAGGACAATCTAATCAACATGTCAAGTGGACAAATTAGACGAAAAATACTAATGATTTTAATAATCAGACTAATATTTTAAATAACAAAAAGCAAAAGGACTTAATTTTACAGATATCAAAATTTGTTAGAGTACAGGGGCTGGTATCAAATTTTAACCAAATAGTTATAATTTTAAATTTTGTAACTGAAAATAGAAGATTAAATTATAATTCAAATATAACAAATGCACATCCCCAGATAATTTTGATTTACATTGACTTTTCTTTGTTGAAAAGGAGATTCCATTGATTTGTATATTGTTTACAAAAAAAGGAACATTAGATCAAAGTACTTTGGAACAAGGCTAAAGAAAAACAGTATGAATGCTTAACAGTCAAGCCATATTGGAGAGACGTCTAACCCTAAGAAATAATGTTAGGTGTTAGCCATTAACTCAGAACCTGCGAACGGCACATTGAATCCGTCACTGGCGAACATGTCCATTTTGATATACTACAAACACTCAACAAGCGTTAAATCCCTCAAATTAGATCTCTGAAACGTTTAATTTTGGAAAAATAAACAGGTCTCGAAAAATATTTTAAAAATTGAAAAAAGAGAGTCGCCACCAATCCTTTATTTGGTGTGATTGGATCACCACAAAACGTTAAAAATCCGTTTTAAAAAAATATATTGGTCTTCGAAATCCAGAAAACAAGTTCAGGAGTCGGTTACGTATGAGGAATGATTAGCACCTTCACACGCCCAAAATTGGTACCACATCGACTATTTTCGGGTCTTGATTTGTTAAAAGTTTGAAAACTCGAATAAAACTTAAAATACGATCTTTGTTCTCAGAAAACTTCGCACAATTTTCAAAAATCATATTTGAGAAAAACCGTCCGTGCATTTCTAATTTCTCGAATAATTGAAGTCGTGTCCAACACACGTTAGGACACTACATTCTCAGAATTTCGAAATTGAAGGACATTTTGAAAGTTTGGAAGAGGATATTCGATTGTGCAGATTATAAGAAAAATCACACCCAACACATTAGGGCATGATTTTTCGAGATTTCCACACGAAAGGATTATTGCCTCACTTTTTCGTTTAAAATTATTTGTATATTTTTTGAGAACTTGAAATTTCGAATTAAGATTAAAATACAATTCTCGGACACATAACTTATTTCACGTGATTTTTAAAAATTAGATTTGAAGAAAAATGCTCGTATGTTTCGACTTTCTCGGAGAATTGAAGTCGTGTCCAACACGTTAGGGCACAACGTTCCTGGAATCTCGAAATTAAAAGGCATTTGAAAAGTTTAGAAGAGGATATTTGATTGTGCAGATTATACAAACAATCACACCCAGCACGTTAGGGCATGATTTTTCGAGATTTCCACACGAAAAGGATATTACCTCGGTTTTAAAGATTTATTTGTGTGTAAAAATAATTATGAAAACGAAAGTGTAAATTAAATTTGAATGGGCAGTTAATAGCAAAAATTAAATAATACGAAACAAAATAATTAAGTAGATAAATAAATGTATAAAAATTAAACATAAAATTAATAGAATACAAAATACGAAAGAATAATAATTAAATTCTGTGTAGGAACATTGAAAAAAAAGAAAAAAAATAAAACAAATGTGGTCAAAAATGGAGTTTCGAAGAGTTTGGGATGAAAACATAATTTTCGAGGAATTTGGGGGCCAAATTGAAATTTTTGAATGTTTGGGGGTAAAATGGTAAATTTTAGATGTTCAGGGGCAAAATGGTAATTTTTGGATATTCGAGGAAAAATCATAATTTTGGAGAAGTTTAGGGTCAAAATGTAATTTTAAAGAAGTTTGGGGGTCAAAATGTAATTTTAAAGAAGTTTGAGGGTTAAAATGTAATTTTGGAAAAGTTTGGGGGTTAAATTGTAATTTTTGAAAAGTTCAGGAACCTTCTGGGCAAGAAAACCAAAAAGATGGACATGTGGCAGCTTTTTAGGCTTCAGAAGTGAGAGGACCAAATTATAAAGTTTTTTAAAATTACTGGGCAAAATTTAAATTAATCAAAAGTACAAAAGGGTGAGATTGTAAATTTGAAAAAAAGCAGAAGGACCAAATGGGTAAATAACTTCGAAAGCAAAAACACGCGGATCCTCTGAAGCAGGTCGGGTCTGAAAATGAGTAAGGCTCAAAACGACATCATTTTGGGGTTGAAACTCAGCCCTCAAAACAGTCAAAACAGCGCCATTTCTAAAGCCTATAAAAGGCTGAAATTCTTTTTAAAAAAAAATCATTTTATCATTTGAAATAAAAAAAACTCCTTTTCTCTCTAAAATACTCTCAACTCCCCTTCTGTCTATCCATGGTGCCGCCTATTGGTCCGTCGCGAGCCCGTTGTTACGCGCCGCCGTCCACGACAGTGCTAAGGTAAAAAGTTTCTTTTTCATATTTTCTCTTTTTTTTTATTCTTCAAATCTGTTCTTTCTTCTCTTTGTTTAAAGAAAAACCGTTTTGATTTTTAGTTTATTATTTAAAATCTGTTTTCCATTTTATTATTGTTTTATTTGCTTAAAAGAAATTCTAGATCAACTTGGGAACTGAAAACCCTAGATTTGGGTTTGATTTTTTTCTCAAAAGATTTCGATCTTGAAATTTTTACCCCTTTTTTAGATCTGTTTATTATTATATTTGTTGTTTTGCAAATCAACCATATTTGAAGCGTTCCTCGCGACCATAAGTGAGATCGAAGGGGCGACGATCGGAGCTGAGACGACAGCGGCGCTTCGGGTCTAAGGTACATCCCTTGATCTTCTTTTTTATTATTAATTATTATTATAAATATATGTATTAGGTATTTATTACTATATTTTATTATTTATTAATTATTTACTAAAACACTTGTAATAAATATCACCAATAAATATCAGTAAGAACAAAATAAATATGTTGATATACACTTAGAATATAAAAGGGTTTTAAGATTTCAAATAATGAATGGTATTGAATGTATTTGGTACCTCTAGAATTCTAAGAGTTTGGATGCTTGAATGTCTGACTATTTCTTTGTGGCTTCAAATACCTCCTATTTGTATTAACTTTCAATCACTATCTCTATGTTTGAGGTTTGAATACACTTTGTGTGTGTTTGATTTTAAAAGAAAACTTGTACCCTTTACAATTGATTTCAATTTCGACTTTATAGCCCATTTTTACAATGATGATAATTTGTTTCTTGCAACTAAATACCCGTCTCTTTTCCTTTTTGTAGGTTCACAGTGGCGGTGGTGCAAGTTGCTGGTGAGCTGCTGGTGGTAGAGGAAGTGGAGCTGACGTGGTGATTCCTGAATGGGCAAGGCAGGGCGGCAGCAGATCAAGTTGCAAACTTAGGGTTTGCTGAATTTTTTTTTTGGTTTGGGCCTTTTGGGCTCTTTGAGTATTTGGGTCATGTAATTGGGCTTTTAATGTTTGGCTTTTATAGCTTTGGACTTGGAATTGTATTTGGACATTTTAAATTCAAATTTTTTTTGTTTAAATTTAAAATTTATTTGGGTTTGGTTTAAATGTTGGGCCGGTCAAAATTGGGCTCCAACAGCTGCCCCTCTTTGCTAGTTGCTGTGTAATAGGAATGGAGTAAAGACCAAAATGAAGCCCAATTTTTCATGTTTCATTTCTTTGACGTTCCTTCTTCAATTAGCCCACCCTTTACTTTGTTGGTCATTCAAATTTGCCATATCCGCTTCTCTACATCTTCGATGTTGTGATTCCGTCTTACCCTAAGGTAATTTCAAAAAGACAAAATTTGCTATTGTAACTTCACTCAATTCACTTGCAACTTCTAGGGGATTGAGATCTATCATCGTAGTTTTTGATTCAATTCACTGACACTCTAGGTGTGTTGGTATTGTGGCTTCATATCTTGGTCTACTTTTTGTATTTCACCATGAAGATGGGATTTGAAATTCCACTCCACTCCACTACAACTTCAAAGAAATTGATATTCGCTTTTCTGAGACGGTAGCTTGAATCTGCCATCGTGACTTGAGGGTAAAAGATGGGATTTGTGATTTCAATCTGCCTTATGACTTTTTTTTAGGAAGAGATTGGATGGTTGCAATCTGCCTCTGTCGTGGGGTAAGAGATTGCTTGATGGTGATATGCCTCAAGCTCGGGGTAAGAGATCGGATGGCTACAATCTAGCCTAGGCTCGGGGTAAGAGATTGGCTGATGGTGATCTGCCCCAAGCTCGGGGTAAGAGATCAAATGACTGTAATCTGCCCCAAGCTCGGGGTAAAAGATCGAATGGCTGCAATCTGCCCTAGGCTCATGGTAAGAGATTGGCTGATGATGATCTGCCCTAGGCTAGGGGTAAAAGATCGGATGATTGCAATCTGCCCTAAGCTCGGGGTAAGGAGATTGGTTGATGGTGATCTACCCTAGGCTCGGGGTAAAAAATAGAATGGCTGCAATCTGTTATAGGCCTGGGGTAAGAGATTAGCTGATGGTGATCTGCCCCAAGCTTGGGGTAAGAGATTGGCTGATGGTGATCTGCCCCAAGCTCAGGGTAAGAGATCGGATTGCTGCAATCTACCATAGGCTCGGGGTAAGAGATTGGCTGATGGTGATCTGCCCCAAGCTTGAGGTAAAAGATCGAATGGCTGCAATCTGCCCCAGGCTCGGGGTAAGAGATTGGCTGATGGTGATCTGCCCCAAGCTCGGGGTAAGAGATCGGATGGTTGTAATCTGCCCCAGGCTCGATGTAAGAGATTGGCTGATGGTGATCTGCCCCAGGCTCGAGGTTAAAGATCGGATCTTCAATCTGCCCTTTTGGATTAAGGGTAAAAATGAAATGATGTAGTTTGAATCCAACTCCACTGCAATTTCAGGAAGATAGGATTTGATGTCGAAATTTCATCTTGCTCTTATTGCAACTTCAAAGAGATGAAAACTTGATATTGTAGTTTGATCTTGATCCACCGTAACTTCGAGGTAGAAGATTTACTGTTACAACTTCATTCCACTCCTCTTCGTCTTTAGGGTATCAGCTCCAATGTTTCCTTGGTTCATTTCGCCATTTTGCGGGGATGTGACCTGTAAAGTATGCTTCTATAGACCTCATATGTAGGCCCGAATTATTAGGATGCAATGATCAGAATTAATCAAATGCTCCTAACTACATGAATGCGTATGATGAATGTTCGTTTATTATTTGGGATAACATAGCCTGTCGCTTGTCCAAATTTTGTCATGGGTGCGTTGTCCTGTCTCTTTCTAGGCTCAGCTTGAACTGCTTGTTTTCAAGTCTTCCAATTGGTGGTCCTGTTTCGGGCCCCTGTACCATTTAGGAAATTCTAGAGTAATGCTCATGGATCTTTGTATGATTTATATTATTAGTTCATTATCCGTTATTTTAAATACAAAATGCTTGAACGAGATTATGAAAGAATAAGGTCAAAATTTATTGAAGACACAATTCAAAAGATCAATAGGAGGCAGATTTTAGTCAAGAAATTGCCAAGTATACAACAAAAGACAATTAGATGCCTTGAATATCGTAAGATGAGATTCTCTGAGCCAACTCGCTGAGAATCATTCTGAGCCCAAATATGTGTCTAGAAGATCTGGAGTGCTTTGTTGATGCTTTGAGCTGTAACTTTCTTCCATCCTGTTATAATTGAGGGAGAAACGATCACTTCGAACCCGTTCTTGAATTTGAGCCGCCCTTTGCGAGTTTTCAACTTAAAATTCCTTTGGTTTCAAGAAGCCCTTTGCTGGTTTTCATCTCGATCCCTTTTTTTGAGACATCTTTTGCAGGTTTTCATCTCATTCTTAGGCAAAATATTTTTTCACCGAGTCTGAATTGACAGGGTTGTGCATATATTTACTGTCCATCTCTATTAAAATGAGAGCTCCTCTTGAGAAAGCTTTCTTTACCACATAAGGCCCTTCCTAATTAGGCATCCTTTTACCTCGGAAGTCTTTATGTATAGGAAGTATCTTCTTCAGAACTAGATCTCCCGCATGGAACTCTCTAGGATGGATTTTTTTGTCATAAGCTCATATCATTCTTTTTTGGTACATCTGACCATGGCGAATAGCTCTTAACCTCTTTTCTTCGATTAAATTCAACTGATCATATCAAGCCTGGATCCATTCTACCTCATCTAACTGTAACTCAGTCAAGACTTGGAGAGAAGGTATTTCAACCTTAATAGGTAAGACTGCTTCCATATCGTATGCTAGTGAGAATGGTGTTGCCCCAGTAGAAGTTCTGATTGAAGTTCTGTAAGCAAAGAGGGAAAATGGTAGTTTTTCATCCCAATCTTTATAGGTCTCAATCATTTTCGCAACAATCTTCTTGATGTTTTTGTTAGCTACCTCTACAACTCCATTCATCTTCGGGCGATAGGGAGACGAATTGTGATGCTTGATTTTGAATTGCTCGCGAATTTCCGCTATTGTGCTATTGTTCAAATTCAAGGCATTGTCGGATATGATCCTCTCTGGCATCCCATATCGGTAGATGATCTCTTTTCTCAAGAACTTACTAACCGCAGACTTCGTGACGTTGACGTAAGAAGTTGCTTCTACCCATTTGGTGAAATAGTCGATAACCACGAAGATAAATCTATAACCATTAGAAGCCTTTAGAGAAATTGGCCCAATGACATCTATACCCCACATAGAAATGGCCAAGGAGAAGTTATGACATGAAGGTGTGATGAAGGTATATGAATCTTGTCTCCATAAATCTGGCACTTATGGCATCTCTTGGCGTAATTGGTGCAATCACCATCCATAGTAGACTAGTAATACCCAAATCTCATTATTTGCCTAACAATTGTGAAACCATTGGCATGTGTCCCACAAATGCCTTCGTGAACTTCTTCTAAGATCTTCCTAGCTTCAACTGCATTGACACATCTTAGCAACACCTGATCTTTTCTCCTTTTGCACAAGATTTCCCCATCTAGGACATATTCATTGACAAGTCTTCTCAATGTCCTCTTTTCATTTTCAGAAGCTTGCTCAGGGTACTTGCGATCTTTTACATACTAAAGAATATTTTGGTACCATGGGCGATCATCCCTTTCTTCTTCTTCTTCTTCTTCTTCCTCAATATCATAACAATGAGCTCGAGCCTCATAGATGCTCATTTGAATGGGTTTCATATCTTCTGGTCTATTTACTTTAATCATCGAGGCCAAAGTGGCGAGAGCATCAGCCATCTGATTTTCTTCTCGTGGGAGATAATGGAATGTGACATCATCAAACTTTCGTTTCCCATTCTCCTTTGAGTTGATAGATTACTAGTGCGGAGTCTCCATATATCTCTAAAACTTTGATTCCACTTTCTATGGCTGCACGGATTGTCATGATACATGCTTCGTATTCTGCCATGTTATTTGTACAATCAAAATCGAGTTTACTAGTGAAAGAATAGTGGTCTCCTTCTGGTGATACCAAGACCGCCCCAACTCCCTTACCTGTGGCATTTAAAGTTCCATCAAAATTTAATCTCCAAGGATGTTCTACTGTGGTTCCTTTTTCAGCAGTTGCAACATACATTAAGTCTTCGTTTGGAAAATCGAAGTTTATTGGCTCATAGTCTTTTAAAGCCCTACTCGCTAGGAAGTCTGCTATCGCATTCCCTTTTACTGCCTTTTGATTAACATAGACTATGTCGAACTCAGACAGTAGGATTTTCCATCTAGCCAATCTTCCATTCAAGGTGGCTGACTCCATCATGGACTTCAGAGGGTCTAGTTTTAAGATTAACCAAGTGGTGTGGTGCAACATGTATTGCCTTAATCTTCGCATGGTCCAAACTAGAGCACAACATAGTTTTCAATTGGTGAGTATCGAGTCTCACAATCGGTGAATTTCTTGCTAAAATAATATATTGCCCTTCCCTTCTTTCCAGATTCATCGTGCTGGCCTAGTACGCATCCCATAGAATTGTCAAAGACCACTAAGTACAGGACTAACGGTTTATTGGGAATTAGAGGGACCAAAACTGGAGCATTGGATAAGTAATCCTTGACTTCATCAAAAGTTTCCTAGCATTCATCATTCCACACACCTAGGTTATGCTTCCTAAGCAGACGGAAGATGGGATCACATTTCTCAGTCAGTTGTGAAATAAAAAGAGCAATGTAATTCAATCTCCCTAAGAACCCTCGAACTTCTTTTTGCATACTAGGTGGTGGTAACTCTTGTATGACTTTGACTTTATCTGGATCAATTTCAATTCCCTTTTTGTTGACCATAAAGCCTAACAACTTTCCCGAAGTGGCTCCAAAAGTGCACTTGGTTGGGTTTAACTTTAGTTGATACTTTCTTAGCCTCACAAATAGCTTTCTCAAGATCCTTATATGCTCTTCCTCTGTTCGAGATTTCGCAATCATATCGTCGACATAAACTTCAATTTCTTTATGCATCATGTCATGAAACAAAGTCACCATGGCCCTTTGATAAGTTTCCCCTGCGTTTTTGAGTCTAAAAGGCATCACCTTGTAACAGAATGTTCCCCACAACATGAAAAACGTGATTTTCTCCATATCTTCAGGATCCATCCTTATTTGATTATACCTAGAGAAACCATCCATGAATGAAAATAAGGAGTGACCTGCTGTATTATCTACTAAGGTGTCGATGTGAGGTAATGGAAAGTTATCCTTTGGGCTAGCTTTATTTAAATCCCGATAATCCACACACATACGCACCTTCCCATCTTTTTTAGGAACAGAGACTATGTTGGCTACCCATTCTTAGTATTTAACTACTTGGAGAAACCCAGCGTCAAATTACTTTCTGACCTCCTCTTTTATTTTCAATAACACATCAGGTCTCATCCTTCGGAGCTTTTCCTGAATAGGTCTGCATTCTTCCTTTATGGGAAGTTTATATACCACGATGTCAATACTCAAGCCAGACATGTCTTGGTAGGACCATGTGAAGACATCTTGAAACTCTTGAAGTAACTTGATAAGATCTTTTCTGGTTTCTAGGGAGATGCTTGTCCCAATTTTTACTTCTCTCTTTTCATCTTTGTTCCCTATTATAACCTCTACCAGTTCTGAATGAGGCAAGATTTGTTTTTCTTCTTTCTCCATCATTCTTAACAGATCAGGAGACAAATTACAATCTTGATCATCTTTGAAGTCCTAAAGTTCTTCTAAACACATATCTTGCTCGAAACAAGGCTCTAAGTTAGCATCAGGGTTACTTATATTATTGATATCTAAGGACCTGTCAAAGGAATAAAAAGGAGGTCCAAAGAACAAAATAAATTTACGAAAGGATGATTATATGGTATGAGTATGGGTACATTTGTATGTATTAAAGAATGATTAATTTTGTTTATTGGGTATGTACAAATGGTTTGTTAAATTAGATTAAGAATGAAAGAATAATTAGCGAAAGATTTGCAATATAAGATAGAAGATGTATTTTCATTTAAAATAACTAGATAATGATCATGGGCCCTTTTATAAAAAGATCCATACTGCTTTCCAGCCTAAAGCAATAAGTGTGTTCTGAGCATTATTCTGAAGAAGCCCTAAAGACTACAGGGAGTTCCTCTATAGTCCAGTTGTCGAGAGTACTTCCAGATGCGAAAGGACGAATTTCCCATGGGTTTCTTCCTTCATTTCCTTCCTTTGATACAGTGTTGATGCTCAAACCCTTCATTGTCCCGATTGCTTCAATTAGTCTCCCCTCTCTCTATTAATCGAGCTCTCCTTCGTTCCTACTTCTTTTCTAGTTCCCTTCTCTTTCCCCTCGCGTCTGGCTTATACCCTAGGCCAAAGTGATCTCGTTTCTCTTCCAACATTGGTATATTGGTTCCCTCTTGGAGAAACCTTCCTAGTCTTTTTCCAGTTAGGGCTCCTTTGTCAATTGTCATTTTTAGGGCCATCTTTGTGATTTTTGATATTTTGGGTACAAGGATTCTGCTTCCTTCGGTGATGAAGGTTGCATTGACGAACTCCAAGGATCGAAAAGAACATTCCAAAGCTTCTTCATCTGCTCCAATGTATCGCGCGTCATTTACTATTGATGCAATTAAGTCCTCCTCAGCATTGATTGTGACTAATCGTCCTTCAGTTACCAATTTCAGCTTCTGATGTAATGATGATGGCACTACTCCTACCGAATGGTTCCACGGTCTTCCAAGCAAGCAATTGTAGCTTGGTTTGATATCCATTACTAAGAAGTCTACTTCATATGAGTTTGGATCGGTTAACAATGGTATCCTGATCTGACCCATAACTTTCGTTTCTATTCCATCGAATGCTCTCACTACATTGTGGCATGTCTTCATATGAGAACTATCGATCGGTAACCTTTTTAATGTTGTCAACGACAGAACGTTCAAGGCTGAACCATTATCAATTAACACACCAGGCAGTGTGTAACCTTTATAGTGGGTGGTGATATGTAGCGCTTTTGTTGACCCCATACCTTCTGGGGGTATTTCGTCATCATTATTGACCAAGCGATCTAGTTTGTTCACTTAAATGTCCTCGGCTACATAAGTCTCATTTAATACTTTCATTAGCACGTTGCGATGTGCTTCCCAACTTTGTAACAATGTTAAAATGGATATACGAGCCGACTGCTTGTGTAATTGCTCCACCATGCTGTATTCGCTGTGCTTGAGGAACTTCAAAAATTCTTTAGCCTCTTTTTCTGTCACTAGCTCGTTAATTGGTGACTTCAGTTCACTAGTACTTCCTCTTTTCGGTTCTTCCAAGTTTTTTCCAAATGCTTCATTTTCTATTCTTGCAGGGCCATATTCTTTCCCACTACGCGTGACAAGACTCACATCTTGAGCTCCTTCTGATTCAATCTTGCAAATTTTCCCCTCTTGACACCGTTACATTACAGTTGTAATTCCAAGGTACCCTTTTGTCATCCTTTTTAAGGGAAGGCTGCGGGTTTTTGAATTATTATTGTGGCAGTAACTCTTGCTTTAGTTTCGTCACTCCTTGGACGTGAGATGATTATCATTGGATTATTAACCCCAAAATTTTTCTTAGCTGTGCCCTCTTCGGAGGCACACACTTCTTCCACTTTTTCTTTTTCCTCAAAAAATTCTAACTCCTTATTGTCTATCAATCCCTGTACCACGATTTTGAACTCGTCGCATTCCTGAATCTCATGCCCTTCATTATTGTGGAACTCACAGTTGCATCCTTTTCTCGCTGCTTTTCTCGAATCTTGGGCAATTAAACCCACTTTTATCATTTTGTGCCATACTCATCTCAAGGGTGATCTTACTTCCTCAATGCGAGTCTTGATCTTCCTTCCTTTTTCTCCGACTATTGCATTCACCCCTTGATTGGGATGTTTGGGTAACGGATTCCCTAATACATTGAGATTCGCAGGATCCTCGAATCTCAGGACCTTGGCATCGATGAGCTACTATACATGCCTTTTTAGGGCCGTGCAATTCTCGATTGAATGTCCAGCTATCCCTGCGTGATATTCACATCGTGCGTTCGCATCATACCAACTCGAGAATGGCGGTAGCAATGGCTTTACATGGATTGGCGACACGAGACATTCCTCGTACAATTTCGGATAAGTTTTTTATGTCATGGAAATATGAGTGAATTCCATTCTTGGCCTCGAACCAAACCTCTACGTTGGATTTCTTTGATAGTTTCCTTTCGTGGTCCTAGATGACGCCATCACCATTGGCTTTGAGTAATTTATCTTGTAAGAGTCTACATTGTTGACCTTATTTTCCTTTTTTCTGGGAGTTATTCTTCTATCACCTTTTCTCGCCTCGGTTTTTCCACTTTTGATTGCGTTCTAGACCATCGCCCCTGACATAACCATGCTAGAGAAACTTTTGGTAGCGCTTCCCAATATATGGTTAATGAAAGGGGCCTTCAGAGTATTAACGAACAACATAGTTATTTCCTTTTCCAACAACGGTGACTGTACTTGGGTTGCTATGTCTCTCCATCTTTGAGTGTATTGTCAGAAACTCTCATTTGGCTTCTTCTCCATTCTCTGCACTGTTAGCCTATCAGGTGTCATGTTAGTTACATGATTGTTTTGCTTCATAAATGCTTGTGTCAGATCATTCCATGAGTTTATCTTGGCACGACTCAACTGATTATACCATTTGACTGCAGATCTTGTTAGACTATCTTGAAAACAGTGTATTAATAACTGGTCATTATGGACATGTCCAGTCATCTTCCTGCAGAACATGGTAATGTGTGCTTCGGGGAAGCTGGTCTCGCTGTATTTCTCAAAATCCAGTGTCTTGAATTTCGGGGGAGCACTAGGTCTGGGACCAAGTTTAACTCTTTAGCGTCTATCCCGTTTGAGCTTTCAATTCCTTGCATCGCCTCTATCTTCTCTTCTAATCGCTTATATTTTTCTTCCATCTGTCTAGGAAGATCTGCTCTCATCGTCTCATCAAAATCTAGGACACCCAGATTTGCCACATTATCTTCAAGGTTTGATCCAGATCGTACTGGATAATTGGCTGGCCTTGATGTGCCAGTGGCCTGCTGTTGTGCACTTATAGTAACGGTTGCCTCCCGTGTTTGTGCCTCATATGGAGCTTCATTTGAGCCAATTCATTCATCAAACTCTTTTCCACTTCCATGAACTGATTTTTCATCTCCCTATACATCATCGTCATTTGTTCTTGCAACTGCTTTTGCATTTAATCTTGCATCTCTTTTTGAATTTGCTCTAGCCTTTGCTCCATGGCTTTGGTTTTTTTACGAGTGTTATAGTGATGTGGATTTTCAATGATTACTGATGTAACTGTTAAAGTTTTAATTAGTTAGAATTATCATGCTAAAATATGTAAAGATGCGATGCGAATGAATGCATGTATGCAATGTAAGAAAAGACATTGACTTTGAATCCAATTCCATTAGAACAACTTCTCTAGAAGAAAAACTTCTTTACATAAAGCGAAATTACACAAATGGCTTTGCCTTATTGCCTAAAACTTTGATCTTCCCAAGAAGCCTGGCTAATTTCTGTCCTCATCTTGATTTCGATTTATATTGAATGCTCAAAATATCAGCTTTGATAGCTAACTCTTGTATGTGATCAGCAGATTCTCTCATCTGGGTCAGTGCTTTTCCCATTACATAATCTCTTTCTTCGATCTGTCTATGAGCTTGTCGAAAGTGTCATTCACTAGTTTCTAGATTCCTTTCAAGGATCTCAATTCGAATCTCATTGTTGTGGAGTGCAGTCTCCAATTCTTGCACCCTTTCTCAACTCCTTACTCTTAGCCATACTCGCTTTAAGTTCCAGGACGGAGTTTCGTCTGCGATGTCTACATAATGACTCTTCTAACTCATTATTCTAGCTTCTAAACCAGCTATTTGGGTTTTTAGTTCCACCTTCTCGACTTGTTTTTCTAGCAGTTCTCCTTTCATGGCGTTCTCTCGAGCCTGATTGTCTTGGACTTTCCTTTGCCACTGTTCTGTTTGTTCTTTTTATATCTGAATTTTCTGCCGCCATTTTTTCGACGTCTTGTCTAATCTCACGGTTCTCATGGACAAACGAAGCTTCTTATAAACCTTCTTCAAGTCTTCTAAGTCTTCTTCAACTTTGTTTTTCCCTTTCCTTAATCTTTCAGCCTCTAACCTATGTATATCCACATCCAATCTCAACTTCATCTTTTCTTCTTCTAAAACCTCTATTCTCTTTTCGAACTTCGTGCTCTTATTCTCAAAGTCTTGTTTCATGATGTCTATCTTTGACGAGACCTCCTACAAATATTCCTCTATTGGCCGAATATTTTTAGGATTCGGTGTTGGAATGTTATCATTAACTCTTTTACTTCTCAACCAATCATAATTCGAGGTTGTCAACGGGTTTGCATTGAACTTCTTCATCCTATGTGCTTTCTTCCATACATTTGCTACCTCTCGGACCCATTTCTTGTAATCATTCCCTTTGTAGGAGAATTCGAATTGAGCTAGGCCATGTGTCACAAGGATAAATTGTCTCGACTTGTATTGCCTTAACACGAGCAGAGGAGCATATCCTATAGCACCCTATACCCGACCAACCAAAGCTGCCATAACGATAGAGGATATCATCGAGGATAAACCAAGGCGCGCACCACTCAACGTCCTCATCTTGAAGGTTTTAAAGGATAACTATCCATTTTTCCTTAGATATATTTTGTTCCCTTTGTGTGGAAACAAATTCCCTCAAAGGTGACAAGTCGGCTGAGAACACTTTGCATGAAAATTTCTCTACCTTCCAGAAATGATTTTGAAACCAAACCATTAGAAGTGGTGCACAACCAATGAACCTTCCTTCCCTTTCCCTTTGACAAGCGTTTAATGATCTGAAGGTTTCAATGAGAATTATCGGGACAGGTGTGACTCCTTTACTAAGCCGATCAAACAGAACCGTAACTGCATCTTCCACATGCCTTAATGCTTTTGGGAAAATGACTAACTCGTATATGCCAAGAGCAAAAATGTCAATGCGTTTCTTCATATCTGGGTGTGCCAGTATTAGATCTCATAGACTTTTCCAATTGATACACTTATTGTCTCCTTTTACTTTGATCCAAGACGCAACCCATTGGTCACTCATCCCGACTATGTTCATCAATCTTTTCAGAAAGGTTAGGACACATGCATCCTTGGAGTATGCTTTGTCAACTTGAATTCTAGGATAACGAATCAATGCGATATACTCTTCCACTTTGGGTGTCATGTCGAAGTTTCCAAAGGTGAAATAGCTATATGTAGGATTCTAGTGCTGGATGACAGTTCAAAAGAGATGTTTGTTTATCTTTACTTCGAGTAAGTAGGGTAAGTCTCCATATTCCGGATAGAACATTTGCTTTATCTCACTATTCCACTGACCCCAGATGTCTCTCAATTCTTGCAAATTATTTTGTGTTAGCTTAATCTGAGTATAATCTCAAAATTCTGATAAATGCCCCTCTTTCAAACTGTCTCCTTTCTCACGCTGTCATTCCTCTGATCATAAGCGCGCAACCATGTTATGGAAACTCTATCAAGAAATCTGTCTTCCATGATGAAACTGCCTATTTGGTAATCAAACTTAAATCAACACATTTTCTTGTATGATGATGCAATGCAAGCAAAAGAGACAAAACAGAACACATTAGTAGAACACATCAATATCAATATATAGGTATAAAACAAAGAACCTAAGATTTTGTCTTGGATAGTTGCTAAAAGGTTCAGTATAACTCCTTCTAAGGTAAGTACTTACAGCTCATTATATGTGGTTTAAGCTCTAAAGTAAAGGGTACCCAAACCAGCAAATTCCTCGATCCTCACCTATTACAGGCTCATACGGATGAGTTTGGTTTAGGGGGACACATTTCCCACATGTTTGCACGGAAGTGAAAACTTCACAAAAACATGGGTATGGATATAATCCCGAAAGCGATTCACTATCTTGCACGGAGGTGAAAACTCATGAAGGAGTAGTTTCCCGCTTCCACTTAAGAAGGTGTAACAAAATGCATATGAATGCAAACTTATACTAGTAATATCAACATAATATAGAATCACACAAAAATGCAAAGGATCGTATATTAAACAAAACCTAAGGTTTAAAAGTTTTCAAAAAAGACCCAGAAATAATCAATTTTTGGCTTGACTCTCTTTTATTTTAAAAAATATCCCCAGTGGAGTCGCGAAGCTGTCAAAACGTTTATTTTTGGAAAAACAAATAGGTCTCGAAAAATATTTTAAAAATCGAAAAAAGGGAGTCACCACCAATCCTTTTATTTGGTGTGATTGGATCACCACAAAACGTTTAAAATCCGTTTTGAAAAAAATATGTTGGTCTTCGAAATCCAGAAAACAGGTTCGGGAGTCGGTTACGTATGAGGAAGGATTAGCACCCTCACATGCCCAAAATTGGTACCACATCAAATATTTTCGGGTCTTGATTTGTTAAAAGTTTGAAAACTTGAATAAAACTTAAAATACGATCTTTGTTCTTAGAAAACTTCGCACGATTTTCAAAAATCATATTTGAGAAAAACCGTCCGTGCGTTTCGAATTTCTTGGAGAATTGAAGTCGTGTCCAACACGTTAGGGCACTATGTTCTTCTGGAATTTCGAAATTGAAGGACATTTTGAAAGTTTGGAAGAGGATACTTGATTGTGCAGATTATACGAAAAATCACACCCAGCACATTAGGGCATGATTTTCCAAGATTTCCACATGAAAGGATTATTACCTCTCTTTTTTGTTTAAAATTATTTGTATATTTTTTGAGAACTTAAAATTTTGAATTAAGTTTAAAATACGATCCTCAGACACATAACTTATTTCACGTGATTTTCAAAAATTAGATTTGAAGAAAAATGCCCGTATGTTTCGACTTTCTTGGAGAATTGAAGTTGTATCCAACACGTTAGGGCACGACGTTCTCGAAATCTCGAAATTAAAAGGCATTTGAAAAGTTTGGAAGAGGATATTCAATTATGAAGATTATACGAAAAATTACACCCAGACGTTAGCACATGAAAAGAATATCGCCTCGATTTTAAAGATTCATTTGTATGTAAAAATAATTTTGAAAACGAAAGTGTAAACTAAATTTGAATGGGTAATTAATAGCAAAAATTAAATAACACGAAACAAAATGATTAAGCAGATAAATAAATGCACAAAAATTAAACATAAAATTAATAGAATACAAAATACGAAAGAATAATAATTAAATTCTGTGTAGGAACATCGAAAAAAAAGAAAAAAAACGGGTCAAAAATGGAGTTTCAGAGAATTCGGGATGAAAATGTAATTTTTGAGGAATTTGAGGGTTAAAATTGAAATTTTTGGATGTTCGGGGGCAAAATGGTAATTTTTTGGCTATTTGAGGGAAAAATCATAATTTTGGAGAAGTTTGGGGTCAAAATGTAATTTTAGAGAAGTTTAAGGCTTAAAATGTAATTTTGAAGAAGTTTAAGGGTTAAAATGTAATTTTGGAAAAGTTTAGGGGTTAAAATGTAATTTTGGAAAAGTTTGAGGGTCAAAATGCAATTTTTTGAAAGTTTAAGGACCTTTTGGGTAATAAAACCAAAAAGATGGGACACGTGGCAGCTTCTCAACCTTCCAAAAGTGAGAGGACCAAATTATAAAGTTTTTAAAAATTACTGGGCGAATTTTAAATTAATCAAAAGAACAAAAAAGATGAGATTGTAAATTTGAAAAAAGCGAAGGACCAAATGGGTAAATAACCCCTAATGAGAAAGGACAAAAAGGATGTTCAGGTCTGAAAATGGGTAAGGCTAAAAAAGACGTCGTTTTAGGGCTGAAAATTAGCCCTCAAAATGGCGTCGTTTCTAAGGCCGATAAAAGGCTGAAATTTTTAAAAAAAAAATCATTTTATCATTTGAAATAAAAAAAAACTCCTTTTCTCTCTAAAATACTCTCAACTCCCCTTCTGTCCGTCCATTGTGCTGCCCATCAGTCCGGTGCTAAGGTCAAAAGTCTCCTTTTTCATATTTTCTCTTTTTTTTATTCTTCAAATCTGTTCTTTCTTCTCTTTTTTTTTAAAGAAAAACCGTTTTGATTTTTAGTTTATTATTTAAAATCTGTTTTCCATTTTATTATTGTTTTATTTGCTTAAAAGAAATCCCAGATCTACTTGGGAACTGAAAACTCTAGATCTGGGTTTGATTTTTTTCTCAAAAAATTTCGATCTTGAAATTTTTACCCCTTTTTTAAATCTGTTTATTATTATATTTGTTGTTTTGAAGATCAACCATATTTGAAGCATTCCTCACGACCATAGGTGAGATCGAAGAGGCGACGATCGGAGCTGCGACGACGACAGCGCTTCAGGTCCGAGGTACACCCATTGATCTTCTTTTTTTTATTAATTATTATTATTAATATATGTATTAGGTATTTATTACTATATTTTATTATTTATTAATTATTTACTAAAACACTTGCAATAAATATCACCAATAAATATCAGTAAGATCAAAATAAATATGTTGATATACACTTAGAATATAAAAGGGTTTTAAGATTTCAAATAATGAATGGTACTGAATGTATTTGGTACCTTTAGAATTCTAAGAGTTTGGAAGCTTGAATGTCTGACTATTTCTTTGTGGCTTCAAATACCTCCTGTTTGTATTAACTTTCAATCACTATCTCTATGTTTGAGCTTTGAATACACTTTGTCTGTGTTTGATTTCGAAAGAAAACTTGTACCCTTTACAATTGAT
Source organism: Gossypioides kirkii (assembly GCA_005610355.1). Classification (NCBI taxonomy): domain Eukaryota; kingdom Viridiplantae; phylum Streptophyta; class Magnoliopsida; order Malvales; family Malvaceae; genus Gossypioides; species Gossypioides kirkii. The sequence continues at coordinate 36,184,645 of CP032247.1, read as the reverse complement.
TTCAATTTCGGCTTTATAGCCCATTTTTACAATGATTATAATTTGTTTCTGGCAACTAAATACCCGTATCTTCTCCTTTTTGCAGGTTCATAGTGGCAGTGGTGCAAGTTGCTGGTGGTGGAGGCAAGTGGAGCTGACGTGGCGATTCCTGAATGGGCAAGGCAGGGCGACAGCAGATCAAGTTGCAAACATAGGGTTTGCTGAAAATATTTTTTTAGTTTGGGCCTTTTGGGCTCTTTGAGTATTTGGGTCATGTAATTGGGCTTTTAATGTTTTGGTTTTATAGTTTTGGACTTGGAATTGTATTTGGACATTTTAAATTTAAATTTATTTGGTTTGGTTTAAATATTGGTCCCGGTCAAAATTGGGCTCCAACAAGATATAGAACTTGAACTCAAGAAAATAAGTCACCACGGACTCGATGAAACCAGGTCACCATGGACAAAAATAAAACCACCTCACTCAAGGGAGGGCTAAGGGAGAAGCCCTCGGGAAAAATTATTATTCGGGAAGAGTGATCTCCTCTTGTCAGAAAAGGGTGAGTGCTCAATAAGAAGTTTTCAAGGGGAAATAAGTGAAGATAACGATGGGAAGGTGGGAGAGGGGGATATTGATGGTGGTGGAGGGCTATGAAGCATGGACACGAACATAGACACGTAATATGGGAACAACACAATACAAATACAACGACATGGTAATTTTTAAAAATGATGACACAGATACGACATGAAACAACAACAAAAAATATTTTTAATATTTTTACATATTTTCATTCGTATATAATCAATTCTTTTCCATTAAGCTCTTTTGTCATTATATAAAATATGACAAAACATAGTAATATATTTTTCAAGTTCATTACACAAAACATGTCATATCAAATCTAAAATTGAAGTTCAACCTATATCCCTAAGAAGACTAGTACAAAAAGATGCAAAAAGAGAGCAATTTTCTAATTCAATTCACAGCATTTTTTAACACCCATAACCCGTCAACATCATTGGATTAGAGTTATGAAATATTACAGTACAATTTAAAGCATTCAATATCAAATAACATCAAGTTTACATATTAATTATCTTCATTCGTATATCATTTGGATGAAAGTGAAACATACACTTATGTGCCTTAAATCGAGTCTACAAGGCCTTAAAAATAGATTACAAATAATTAGGGACCAATTCGAAGCAAATCAGAAAGTTCAAGGAAAAATTTCAAAATTTCAAATTAGGGGACACACGGTCGTGTGACAGAGCCCAGACCGTGTGGCTCAAACAAGGCTGTATGGTTATTTCACACGCCCATGCAGTTACTCCACACGCTTGTGTTGTTAGGCCGTGGAGCTCACTTGACTTGGATTACACGGTCGTGTCCCAACCCGTGTGTCCACCCGTGTAAATCATTGACTTGGGTCACATGGTCGTGTCGTAGGCTGTGTGCCAGCCTGTGTGAACCCAACATCTTGCACAATAGGGACACACACCCATATGGGTTGACCATGTGTGGCACATGACCGTGTGGAAGTTCGTGTGCACCAAAATTTGTCCAAAAACACGTCATTTTTACTCCGAAATGCTTAGGTACCTAAACATACTAAAAGTACATACATACAAGCCCTCAAATTACATTCAAAAACACTCAAAGCATGTCTAATCAATCAGCCTATGTGCCTAACCACTATACCATCAATGACACCACAACTCAAACACTTAAACAATTCATTACCTTAGCTAGATACTCAAGCAACAAACACACATTCTAAATGACTTGCATTCATTCCCAAAGAACTACTTATGACTTCATGCAAAACTTATCATTTCAACCCATTCAGTCACTCTACTTTAGCTTATAACTATAGTTTAGCCATTCACATGTAGCACAAATCAAAATGACAAACACATTCACACGATTTAGGCCTTATATGGCGTCGTTTCAGGCTTGATTCTAGTGGCCTTGGAACGACGTCATTTTGCCTGACCTGTGACCCGATATGGACCCATTTGAGGGTTCGTGTGTTTTATGTGAAAGGGTTATTTGCTATTTTAGCCCTTTCACATCTTCATGGGTTTTAATCTTGTCCTTTTTGTGTATTTTCAATTTATTTTAATTTGGCCCACTGCTTTTCTTTTGTTTGCAATCTGGTCCTTAGACCATTAACCATGAGAATTGACACGTGTAAGGGCCTGGAGAAATTGCCAATATGATCCCCGTGCTTCCCCAATATTCTGAATTGGCCCTTTCTCTTCTGTTTTTTTGTTATTTTTTGCTAAACTTTATTTTATTTATTCTAATTTAACCCTTGGATTGTTTTTTTTCCCTTTTTAAAATTTCCCTTTTTATTCTTTTTTTTTTAAATTAAATCCTTTTATTCTTTTTTATTTGTTATTTATTTTATTTATTTTTTATTGGATTTATATTTATTTATTTATTTATATATATATATTTGTAATGTGAATTTAGTTGGATTAATTTAATTTATTTCGTGCATGTATATTTTTGTTATCTTGTCATTTTTAAATTGCAAATTAAATACATATTTATTCAAGCTTTGTAAAAATATTTTAATAAAATAGATTACCTGCCATTTTTATTACATAAATTATTTCAAAAACAAGGCAATGTCCTTATGTGAGAGATTCGAAAAATTATGCCCTAATGTATTGGGTATGACCTTTTTCGTTGAACTTACATAATTGAATATCCTATTTCAAATCAAAATATTTAATGTTTGGTTAACAAATGACCTTTATTTTCGAAAATTTGAGAATATTGTGCCCTAATATCTTGGACATGACTTCGTTTTCTCGATTGGTTCGAAATAAAAGGGCATTTTTTCACAAAAATTCTATTTTTAAAATAACATCAGAATATGTCATTCATTTAAGGATCGTATTTTAAATTTTACTCGAATTTTCAAACTTTTAACAATTAAGACTTAAATAAACGACTAGGTATCAATTTTGGGCATGTGACGACATAAAAGTGAATATCTCGACAAGCAATAACCACAAAAGGGAATTCAAATCAAACACAAGAACAACCATAGTATGCAATAAAAATAAGATAGACAATGAATCTAAAACAATAATACTAAGAACTAAAAATGAAATTATATGAAAATAAATAATAGTAAGAAAAGTAAAAAAAAATAAAGAAAATGAAACAACTAAGTAAAAACAACAACAATAATAATAATAACAACAACAAAAAGAAAGAAAAAGGAAAGGGCAAGCAGTGGGTTAAACGACTGCACGACAACAATGGGGGACGACGGAGGTAGCTACAAAAGGGGAGGCGCATGATGGCCGGATAGATTTGAGTCGCACGAGGGTTAAATTTAAATTTAATTAAATTAATAAACTCAAATTACAACAAAGAATAAATCAAGAAATAACAAATGTTTAATACCAAGAAGCGAAACAATACCTAGGAAAGAATCGAGCTAGATTTCATTTGTCATTATCATTCTGAATTAAGCAATTTATTCACTTAGTATATTGATCCATAAAAATTACTAAATTATGCTAATACCTCATATTCAAGAATAAAAGCAATTGAATTTAGGTTGATTAAATGGAATTTCTTTCTAATTAAAACCCCTATTGTCGCATTATTTAATCTATGGATTCTCCTATTAGATTTGACTCTAATCCAGTAAAGCTATGTCGTCCTATTTTTAGGATTGCATAAAACTCCACTCAATTATGCTAGATCTACTCTTAAATAGGGTCAATTTGTCCTCTGATTTAAGCACATTAAACAAGAATTAATATCCCGGAAATACTAAAACAAGAATTAAGCACACACAATTGAGAATAAAATCTAAGTATTTATTACATAAATCATAAATCAAATGACAGAATTCATCATAGGGTTCATCTCCCATAGGTATTTAGAAAATTAGTTCATGCTAACAAATAAAACATCTCAAAGACAGTATAATCGCAACACGAAGAAAAACTCATAATAAAATCAAAAGAAGTTAAAAAGAGGTCTTCAATCTTGGTGGAAACCTGCTTCAAAGACGGCTTCAATGGTGTTTTCCCATTTGTTTTCTTGAATAATCTCTGACAGTTTGCTCCCCTCTTATCATATCTAGTATATATAAGTCTTAGAATGCTCAAAAACCTTAAAAATTACTTTTTTCGCGCGGTTGAAGTGCAGATTGCGAAATTCACATGCCTCGGCACATGCCCGTGTATCAGCTCGTGTGGCTCAAATGGCAGTGTGTCCAAATCGTGTGGCATGGGTGCAGCCCATGTGGCCCCTGTTTCTTACGTAAATCTTCCGATTTTCGCTCGTTTTTCGCTCCTTTTGCTCCCAAATGCTCTCCTAAGTATAGAAACATGAATTTAAAGGATTAGGAGCATAAAATTCACCAATTTACATCAACTCATCATAAAAACACATAAAATTGGGATTAAAACATGCTACTTTGTTCACTTATCAATCCGCCCCAGTAACATGCCAGAAACATTGAAACTATAACACGATAGTTCGCAACAAATGTTAGACTTCGGTGTATTTAGTGATCAAGAAATAAATAGGAGCCGCCATCTCATTTCATTCAAAACCCGTACAATATGCACTATAACCTATTTACATGCCAATATTACTCAATCCTACATTCATCCGGTTTAGGAGATATCATTAATAATTAGTGCTATAAACAATTCATTATTTCAGTTCTCATTTACATAGCATCAAATATATTAACCCACATTCAATAATTAAATTTCCATCCAATAAACATGTAGAATGTATTAAATTAAACCGAACAAACTTACCAGACTAAACTATAGCAATGACAAAAGTTCAAGGATTATTTAGCAACTTTCTCTTTTCCTCTATTTTCAACTCTTTTTTTTTATCTAGGATAATAATTTCATTCAATTAACTAATTCTAATAGCAAAATTAACTCATTTTATGCTATTAAGTCTTTCTATCTCTCTTTATAAAATTACCCTCAATATTTTACCTTTATGCAATTTAGTCCCTAAGTCTAAAACTTGCAATTTAACTATTTCCAACCAAACCTAAGTTTAACCGAATTACCTAGGGCCTTGCTACAACCCATAATTGTTAGTATTTCACAACAAGTCTTTCTACTTTTACTACTTTCACATTGTAGTCCTTAAACATTAAAATCCAAAAACTACTTTTCAAAATAGTCTCATTTCACAACCAAGCTTAATAATCTACTGTAAAACTTCAAGGATATACTAAACTCATCAATGGCATAATCCATAACAATTGACAATTTTACAAATTAGTCCCCTAGTTAGCTAGATCAAGCTAAAACGAGCACAAAAACATAAAAATACTAAAAATGAACAAGATTTACCTACCTAATCATAGTGCCCTAGCATGGTCGAAAGCTTCCCTATTTCATCTATGGCTATTTGGTTCTACCACAAGAAGAAGAAAAGAAAAATGTTGATATTATCCTTTAATTCTTTAATTTTACTTACCATTTAACTATTTACAATTTTAACCTTTTAATTATAACTTATAAATCTACTAAAACATGTCCCTAAACATCCACCATAATTACCTATGGTATAATTACCCTCTAGGTCCATTGATTTACCATTTTAACTAATAAAAACCATATTTTTCAACCTTTATGATTTAATCCATTTTTAATTAATTACGATGTAATTGTAATTTACCACAATCTAGAGAATTCCACACCACTCCTACTGTTTGGCCCCTTAAGGAGGGTCCAATTACATAATTAATCCTTAAATTATTTTTTTAATTATTAATTAATTAAACTTTATTTCAATTTAACCTTAAAGTATTAGGATCTAATGAATAAATAACTTAAAGGTTAGTGGAACGATTGACATCCACCACCATTTGATATTTTGGCAATGGTCTAATTGCCATGTTAATCCCTTTGGTATTTTAAAATCTATAATGGGTAATTTTTACCTCTTTTACAATTTAATCCTTTTACCTTAATTAAGCAATCAATCGTCAAAATTATCGGACCGAACTTCAATTCACATATATTACGACTCTGTAAATATTTAGTAAGAAATATTTATTTACGGCCTTAAATTATGGAAAAAAGGTCCCAATACCTCATTTTCAAAAACCATTTGACTTTTTGACTGAACCACTTATATTTATATATTCATTCAATTTATAAAAATTATTAAGCTAGAATTCAATATAATACTATAATTGACTCATAAATATTAAATAACTATACGAACTTACTCGTTGAATTTTTTGTCTCGAAACCACTATTTTTGACACCACTGAAAAATGGGATGTTACAATTAGCATTTTCCATATATTCTTCATTGGAAAAAAATATCATCTTCATATCCGGTCCATCAAGAGATAAGCTAGAAACTTCAAGAACTCCAACTCCTTCAAATGAGTCAAATGCATCGCCTCCAATATCCTACATCTTGTACTCTCCTTCTTTATAAAGAAGAGTATTTCTTGAAAGTAATCGAAGATTAGTATGCACAAATACTAAATCTTTGGCATGTTGAGGATTAATCTTGTTTCTCCTCATGGAATGAATAAACGAATATGTACTCCAATACCTCTCACAACAAGATGATGAAGACGGTTGTCCAAGAAGTTTCAAAGCTAAGTTTTGGAGCAAACATATTGAAGCCCCATGAACTCCACCAAGACTTGGGATCCAAAAGCCATCTATCTTGTAGTGAATCAAATGAACCAAAAACTTCTAGTGCTCCCGAAAATCTTGCAACCTCTTGAAAAGCCTTATTCCTTTCTTGGTAGAAAGAACATATCTTCTTAAGTACTTATTTCTTTCCTTTGAGATTTCTACATCTTTATGTGGAGGAAGGCAATTTGGAACCTTATTAAGGGCAATTTGGAGATTTCTACTCAAAAAGCCCTTTTGGCTTTGAAGCACTACTAAACAAGCACCATCTCAATGCTTTTTTTTACTTTTAAAACGTGCATTTCCTCCATTAAAAAACCTGAGAATTTTAGCTTTTTTCAAAACAAAAGTGCTTTTGACTGGCTAATTACCTTTTTAGCCTCAATTTATCTAGTTTTCTTTTATTTCCTTCCCTTATTCCCTTCTTCCATTTTTTCCATTTTCTTCTCTGTTTTCAAACAAGCCTACCTTCCCTTCTCTTTCAACCCACAAACTTCTCGGTTAGTTTAGGTTAGCCTTAGCCTTTGGCCCTCTTTTTTACAAAAATCCCTCCTTTTGTTTTTTCTTTTGCTTGATCGAATCATACAATATATAGGTGTTGGAAGACCCAAGCCATACCAAAATCAGTATTGCTGTAATTTGCAATAACCCCATCCCAAACAAATAGACCCAAGCCATACCAAAATCATTATTGCTGCAACCCCTTCCTAATCGATTTCTCTTTATAATTGTGGGTTTCAAGCAGGTATTTTTGTTTAATTTCATAATCAGAGTTAGCTAAAGACGATTTAATTTGTATTTGTAAATACATGTTCTAAATTTACATTTTTTAAGGTTGTTTCTCAAGTTGACAGAGTTCTTATCCAGATTACTCGAGGCATATATTGTTAGCTTATTCATTTCTGTTAGTACTGAAGTTGCTTGTTCTAACTGGTTGGGTTATCCCAAATTCGGGTTTCTTTAGTTTCAACCTTGTTCCTTTAAATGCAACTGTGAGAGTTGTTTGTTTTCCTATTCTCCGAGTTTATATGAAGATTGAGTTACATAAGTTTGCTATTCTTAATTGATTTTATTGTTTTAGCAACTTGTTTTTGCTGTATAACTTAGCAAAAGAGAGAATAAGGCTTTGTTCTATTAATTTAATCTACTCCAACAATTACTATTTACTATTGGAAAAAGAAAAAAAATAGGGGAAACAAAGTGAAAGAAACTTGCTTTTATCATGTTGCTATAATCTAGTTCTTTCGTATAAATACAACTCTGAATGGTAACAAATAAACATTTTAAATTAACGGAAAAATAGGCCTAATTCAGCTGCTAATGGTGGTTTTGTCTATGGAAAAAAGTAGCTTTTGAGCTATTCAAATATTTCCAACACTTGGCTTAAACTTTAGATTTGGATCAAACATTATTAGAAATTGGTAGACATAATTACCATTCTCATTTCATAACTAGTTTACTTAAACAATAAGTGTCCATACTTTTCTTAAGCATTTAGATATTCAGTGTAATGTGATCTTGATTTTGAGCATAATTTAATTTTTAAAATAAGGTTTTATACATTGTTAAGTGAGCAGTCAAAGAAGAATGACACATAAACAAGTAAAGGCTAAACAAGTAAAGGCTAACTCATCCCAATGATTCATCTCTCTTTTTAAATTGTTAACAAAATAAAGAAAGTAGTCCAAGTAAGAAAGTATTGGCATCAAATGAACCTATATTTTTTCCCTTAAAATATTATGAAGATTATTTAAACTAGATTCTTCTTTTGGATATACAACATTATAAGAAAAATATGATATGATTAATAAATTATTAACTCTTGTTCTCTTTACAACACAGAGTAATTACCAGCCTCTGTGTAGATTCAAAAGGATATATCCATTTGGAACAATCATGTTATCTTTAATTGTTCCTTTTAATACTTTCAAACATGTAAAAAAATATACTTATGTGACATTTGATTTTCTTAATTGCTTTACTGGCTGAAATGAATATGTTCATATACACAATAGATGAGTACTTTGACGATTGAAGTTAGTAGTGAAAAAGTCAAAGCATGGTGGGATAAGAGATTAACAGAAACATTTTGTGACATTTGTATTAAAGAGATATTGAAAGGGAATAGACCTAGAACTCATTTCACAAAAGACTGATGGTTGAAAATAATAACCAACTTTGAAAAATAAACATACAAGGTTTATTCACAAAAACAACTTAAAAATAGGTGGGTTGCCTTGAAAAAAGAATGGAAGGCTTGGATGAAACTTAAAGATGGAGATATTGGTTTAGGGTTGAATCCTATAAAAAAACCGCTGATGCATCAGATGATTGGTGAGAGAGTAGGCTAAAGGTACATTAATAATTCTTGATATTTTTGTTTTTTCTTATTTATGAGGTTATTTATAATTTTTTTATTAAATTACTATTTTATATGTAGGTTGTGCCTAAAGCTTAAAAATTTAGAACATCGGGCATTGATCCTAACTTGGAAGAGAAGTTGGACCAAATGTTCATGGGGGGTAGTTGCAATAGGTGATAAAGCATGTGCACCTTCTTCTGGTACACTCTGTAGTGAATTTTTTGTGGATGTTGACAATGACATACTTGAAGAGAATGAGGAAGAAAATGCAGGAAATGATGTTAACACTTCAAATGATGTTCACATTTCAAATGATGTTAACATTGATGGAAACGGCCAAAAAAGGAAAAGACCTGAGGCATCAACTTCACATTTGAAAACTGGAAGGAAGAAATCCTCAAAGAAAATTGGAGGGGCTGCAAGATTATCTAGTCAAATAGAAAAATTATATAATGTAGCTGAGAATATGAGTCAAGCCACATCTTGTTTGACTCTTGTTATGGATCCATATGGTATTCCACAAGCAGTCAAAGTGCTTAATAGCATGTCGGAGGAAGTTCCAAAAGATAGTCTGCTATACTTTTTCTCACTAAGATTATTACTCAACAAGGACAAGCAAATTATGTTTTTATCAATTAATCCCAAGATTAGAGCTTTGTGACTTAAGACGGAGATGGAGGATAGTTGAAAATTTTCTAGTCTTCTAGGGTCTAGAGATATCTACTATGTGACTAAACAACAATGCTAAACTAGTTTTATCAATAGTTGTTTATATTTGGTTTTTGAATATTGAATTTATGTTCTACTTATTTATGTGTAATCTAATTTTATCAATAGCTGTTTATGTTTGGTTTTTGGTTATTGAATTTATGTTCTACTTATTTATATGTAAGTTAGTTTTATCAATATTGTTTATATTTGATTTTGGATATAAAATTTGTTCACAGGTGATAAGTATCGTTGACAATTCTAGCGGTGATGAAAGTGATGATAAAAGAGAAAAGAAAGAGATTTTACAATGCATGGAATGTTTTAACTGATTATTTGTTGTTGCATCTTCTCCCGTGCAATTATATTATGAGAAGTATATATTGAAGCAACCATGCATGAATTCAAAACAGCCAGGTGAGGCATGGATCCGAGAGATCCTTTACGGTCATGAATCATGTTGTATGATTAAATTTAGGATGTCTAAAATTGTATTCACAAGTTTGTTGAGAGTTTTGGAGACGAGATACAACCTGCAAACTTCAAGACATATATCTTCTCGTGAAATGTTGGGATTTTTTTATACATCTTGGGCCTCGATACAGAAGTTTCCAAATGTCAAGAAGGATTTCAAAGGCCTGGAGCAACAATAAGTCGATACTTTGCAATTGTGCTTGAGAAAGTTTCAAGAATGGCCATTAATCTAATTGCACTCGAAGATCGTCTTTTTAGCTTAATATCCGATCAAATACGTAATGATTCTAGATATATGCCGCATTTTAAGGTTAGAATTTAATATTATATTATTATATTTTAATATTTTTTATCGATTAAAAATATGCATGAGACTAATATGATTATTTGTTCAAGATTGCATAGGTGCAATTGATGGTACTCATATTGCTGTTATTCTTCCACCAAATGAACAAATTCCTTATATTGGAAGAAAAGGTGTCTCGATTCAAAATGTTACGGCAGTGTGTGATTTTAATATGTGTTTCACCTTTGTTATGACGGGATGGGAAGGATCGACGCATGACTGATCGCGTCTGAAACATCATAGCGATTGTGCAAGCGAACACAAGTCGATGCAAGTATAGTTGATAGACAATTCTATCGGATATCGATCCCACGAGGAAATTGGTTCTTGATGTTTAAATTGTCGGAGTAACTAATACTGAAATTAAGTAAATTGTGAGTAAGGATGTTAGTGAAATTATGTCAGATCTGCACACTAAAATTGTTAATATTGTCAACGCAATTAGAGTTAAATGTTAGAGGTTAAATGTCAATGTATTGAAAGTAAATCAAATGTGTTAAGTGTTGAATGCTGAATATTTAAATGCATGAAATGTAAATATGATCAAGTGAAAAGGATTGGAGTGGATCACTGATTCCGCTAAGTCGCAACACTGTATGCGCCGACAAGGTATTGTATAGATGAAATGTCACAGCAATACGCATCAATAAACTCTTACCAATAACAATCTTCCATTTACTCGAGACTTAATTACCCACAATTACTCCACCTCTCGTTGCGAGCAAGTTTGTGCAATCAAGAACAAGTAACTAGAATCTCTTCTAGTCCCAAGCAACTCTCGTTGTCTTACTTGTTAACCTAACCTGTCATCGCATCTCTCGATGTCAGCAGACTACAAAGCCACTCTTGTGTTTGATGCGATTAGATCCAAGAATAAACAGATAAAAAGCATTAAATAAGAGTCAAAATAATCTAACAATGAAAGATACTCTCGTATTTATTCAAATGTCATTAGAATCCATCAGCATAAAAGAAGGATTAAAGAATTCAATCGAAGCTTACTATCTCTAGACTACTAGGACTACTCCTTAATCGTTCCTCTTGTGCAGCATCGAGCACCTCTTATCAGAAGTGGTTACTCCCTTGCTCCATCAGTTCACTGTTCCAGCTAAAATCTCCAAATCACACATAAATTGCAGAATTTAATCCTCACCTCTTGATGATTTCTTCATTCTTCCTTCATCTATTTATAGCCTTCAAAAGTTACAGGTTTCAGCCTCCCATTCTCAGATCTAGATCTAGATTTTGCAACGGTCAAAGTTGGTTAGAGTACAGCTGTGCAGTCACACAGATTTAATGTTTTCTTTAGAGATCTGCAGGTTGTCCCTGCATTGCTGGGTGCAATCTGAAACCGTAATTGCGGCAACACCTGTGATGTTTCTGCGCTGGTGCTTCCAGATGTGAATTTTGCTTGAGTCTACCAATTTGGAGTTCATGTTCAGTGCGGCGACATCGCTGGTCGCAACTCTAACTTGATCTTGTGGTTTCATTCTTCTTCTAACATTAATCTTCTGAGCTGAGTTCCTGCACTGACAATTCTAAGGTACAATATATCGGCTGCTTTCGTCGACATTAGTACAAAAAGATATAAAAATAACAAGAATTTGAACTAACTAGCAATGAGTTGGAAAATATAAAAACTAAGTATGAAGTGCTTATGATGTATGCTAAATGGGATAAAAAGGCACAATTAAAACACTAATGTAGGGAGAAAATATATGTCATTTGTAATACCATCACACCCTCAAACCTGAGTTTATACTTGTCCTCGAGTAAACAAAAATTAGTAAAGTCACAAGCAAAAATGTCACCACAATCAATATTCGCACAACGTAAATTTTCTGAAATACTAATGAACAAATTGTATTTACATGATAGACTAATGCGTCGACAATTTATAGGCATGAATAATTAAAAGCTGTAAATTCATAAATGTTAATGTCATGCATTGAATCCTAATCTTCCATGAACCAATACAGTATTTATCAAAAAATTCTTTCTTTTTCTTTTTCTTCCTTTTTCTCATTTTTTCTTTTTTTTATGATTGAGAGATGTCATTGCATTACTCTACCTTTGTTCTTGGGCAGTAACGATGGGGTGCAACAAACCCCCAGGAGGTATGTAATTGTGCCGACACACACTCTTGCAGTGATAGCCTTTGGCTATATGATTTTTCTAAACCTGCAGGGGAGTGTTCTCCCTTGAAAATTCATAATGCACTCACATTGGAGTGTCTTTTATTCAAATACTATCACTGCAACTGGTCGGTTAGTTCAAGATTCAAACATCAACACTATCCATTCATTACTAAAGCAATTCTAATCATTCATTCAAAAATTACAGACTCATCATTCATTCATATTCATCCAATTTCCACATTAGCATCCAAACAATTAAAGAATTACGCATAAAAATAAAAATTGTGGGCACATTTTTGTTGAAATTTTGCATATTCTCATTAACAAAAGAAACAAGTAGAATTCAAATATGTGGGTGTAATTGCATTTCCATTTCACATTATCTCCTCCCAAACTTAATGTCTGCATTGTCCCTAATGCACTGACAATAATACACAGAAATAATGGAAATGCAACGACAATGCAACTAAGTTAAGAAGAGGAATGCAGTGACAAAACAAAATGCAGTGACAATAAGAATGCATGAAAACTATCTAAAAAGAAATGTACCAACTTATTCGTCAGCAGCCGATGCAGATGCTGCCTTTGTTTTCTTCTTTTTCTTCTTTGGGCACTCACCCTCGTCTTTGTGCTTTTTCTTCTTGTCTTTGCGCATTTTCCTCTTTTTATCCTTCTCACCAACCAGCTCGACGGATTGCTCCTCCTGGATAGGTTTGGTGGTGGCCTCATTGATTTTCACTTTTGATGGGTGGATTTCGACGAGCGATGTCACATAGGGCATGATAGCAAGAGGATTTAGTTCCTCGATATCGCTCATAACAACCTCAGCCTGGCTCGAATCAGGTCGAGCCTCGTCAGAGCTTGATGCCCTCACACTCTCCGGTGTGTCGACAACATCCTCAACGATTGTTAACGAGGCATCCATTTCCTTCTCTTCCTACACCTTAACAGGGTCCTTTTCTTCATTCTCTTTTTCCTTCTCTTCTTTTTCCTTTTCCTTCAGCTGGTCATCTCCGTGGTCCACACCTTCATCCTTATGCTGCTTTGGTTCTTTTGGGCCAAAGTTAGCGCATTTTACTGTGTCGACACCTTCATCCACAACAGCCTTACGTTCAGCCATATTCGCACTAATACTGTTGGAGAACTCATCCTCAAACAGATCGATAATGGTGCGATAATAGTCCTCATCAGATTTTGAGTGCCCTTCTTCCTTGTCATCATCTGAGATGTGAATTCGTGTTGGTATAAGGGCAGACCTACCATCAGGGGTAGGTTAATCGGATGACGAGTACTGCATCTGGCAGAATATGGATGGAAAGGCTGGAAAGTGGCAATGGAGTGGGGTTGATCTGGCCTAGTACAACGACAATAGCCTTGTTCTAGGCCTTTATGTAAGGATAAAATTTATGCAGCCTGAAATTCATGTCATTGACGACACCATCAGTGTGGATTGAGCGCATGTCAATACGATCAAGATGAACTTCCATTAAAGCTAGCTTCTTTGCCACTTGTGAATTTGTGGGTGCATCAGACTGTTCTGCCTTCTTTTTTCTTTAGTTTCTATCCTTCTTCTTAGAACCTTCTTTGACCACCGGTGTCTCCTGGCCACGAGTCATTCGTTCAATGGAGATGTCGTTGATCGGGCCTTTATTCTCTAATATCTCCTCACCATTCTTGAGCACAATGCCCTTATGTTTACGTAGCAACATGATTAGAAAGGGGAATGGGAGTATACCAGTTTGCTTGCTTGCGGCTTCCACGATTTGGTCGTGGATGATCTCTCCGATGTCGATGTGTCGAAGGTGTTGGATAGAATGCAAGAGGCAAATACGGTCTAATGTCGTCGTAGTGCTATGTGTCGAAGGCATGATGCGGTTGTTGATGAAGTGGAACCATACCTTACAGAAGGCTGTGAGATACCTTCTATGTATGGTGTAGTTGTGGAACCCGTTACCAGTCCATGTGGCTCCATCAACACAAAGGTCCTTCATCATCTGAGAGGTGCTTTCATCATCTAAGCTATGTATAAACGGTGAGTGGTCGTTCACCCTCTCGAGGATTCTTAACAGCATATTGATTTGGGCGGCACTCTATGGGATGAGCCCCTTCCTTACAAAAACGAACTCTTGCTCAAGATCCACAAGATTGGCGTAGAACTCCCTGACTAGTGTAGAGGAGTAACCAAATGGATGTTCGTAGAAAAAGTCCCACCCAAGGCAACTGATGCTACGGGCAACATGTTTCCCCAAGGTCTGATGTAGGGATAAATTGTAAACCTTGTTTAGGGTGGAGGTTTCGTTTCAACATGATATTCTGGTAGCGGTCCTTGATTGCAGACGTCAAAAATAGGACCGGTCCTGAAGACTGAGATCATGTTGTGATCGGAGCCACAGTGGTTGAAGTTGTTGGGGTGTTTTTAGAGAGAGTCTTGGAAGGGGTTTTTGATGCTCGGGTTTTAGCCATTGTTACTGAAGAAGAAAGTTAGAGAAGTTTACAGAAAAAGATAGCTTGTGAACGAAAAAATGAATATAGAGGCAATGAAAGGGATGAGATGTAGCAATAATTGAGGATATGAGTAGAGAGAAATCTGCAAGATAGAGGTTTTATAACCTAGGCGTGATGATTGAAAACTTACGAGGAAACATTGCATCTGTAGTTATTAATTGTCAGGCTACAGATGGTACTGTTTCGTTTGATCGAATGGCTGGCCATTTACTTTGAATTGTTGTCCATCCTTTAGATTTTCAATTATCACTACACCGATCTGGAATGCCTCGACAACTTTGAAAGGGTCTGACCATCTTAACCGCAATTTACCTGAATGCAATTTTAAACATGAGTTAAATAAAAGCACTAACTGACCAGGGCTAAATTATTGACGCAAAATGATATTGTCATGCCATCTCTTTGTCTTTTTCTTGTATATTGCAGCATTCTTAAAAGCATGTCGGCATATTTCTTCTAGCTCAGTGATGTCCAACAATCTTTTTCTTCCAACAGCATCATAATTCATATTCACCTACTTAATTGCCCACATGGCTCTATGTTCAAGCTCAATTGGCAGGTGACAAGACTTACCAAACACTAACTGATACGGCGACATTCCCAAAGGGGTCTTATATGTAGTGCGAGGTGCCCACAATGTGTCATGTAGCCTCGAAGACCAATCCTTTCTAGATGGATTAACAACCTTCTCAAGTATGCTTTTATTTTGTCAATTGGATACTTCGATTTGACCATTGGTTTGTGGGTGGTACTTAGTAGCCATACGATGCTTCACACCATATCTTTTTAATGCAGTCGCCACTTGGTTGTTATAAAAATGAGTTCCTTGGTCACTAATTAATGCTCTTGGTGTTCCAAACCTTGTGAGAATGTATGTGTGAAAGAACTTCAACACCGTCCGAGCGTCATCTTTCTGCACTATAATTGCCTCGATCCACTTCGATATATAGTCAACAGCAACTAAGATGTACACATTCCCAAAAGTGTTTGGAAATGGTCCCAAGAAATTTATACCCCAAACGTCAAAGAGCTCTACCTCTATGATTGGTTGTTTAAGCATCTTATTGCGCTGATATATTGAACCAGTGCGTTGACAACAATCACATTGTTGTACGAAGTTGTAGGCGTCTCGAAACAATGTGGGCCAATAAAATCCTAACTGTAGGACCTTAGTAGCAGTCCTTAGACCCCCAAAATGTCCTTCATAAGGGGTATCATGGCAATGTCGCAGGATTGAAGTCATTTCTTCTTCAGGTACACAGTGACGAATAATATTGTCAGCGCATACCTTGAATAGGTATGACTTGTTCCAGTGGTATTTTGCAGCATTGCGTATGAACCTGATCTTCTTGTGACCAGTAGCACTCAGTGGTAGCTTCCCACACACTAGGTAATTGACTACATCGGCATACCAGGGCGATATGTCGATAGAGAATAATTGCTCGTCTGGAAATGCTTCTATAATTTAGGATGTGTGTCCATCTTCATTTCCAACTTCCAATCAAGACAAGTGGTCAGCTACTTGATTTTCAAATCCTTTCCTGTCCCTAATTTCAACATCAAACTCTTGAAGAAGTAGGATCCATCATATCAGTCTAGGCTTGGCGTCTTTCTTTGTGAAAAGAAATCTCAATGCAAAGTGGGCTGTGTCTACTATAGTCTTTGCGCCGACAAGATATGAACGAAACTTGTCAAATGTGAAGATTACTGCTAGCAACTCCTTTTTAGTCGTAGTATAATTAACCTGTGTTTCAGTTAGAGTTTTACTAGTATAGTAAATAGAATGGATACCTTCTCTTTTCATTGGCCAAGTACAGCTCTCACAGCAAAATCACTTGAGTCACACATTAGTTCAAACGGTTGATTCCAGTCTGGTGCAATGATAATTGGGGCTTGTACCCACTACTTCTTTATTATCATGAATGCGTCTAGACAATTGTCATTAAACACAAACTTTTTATTCTACTCAAGCAATAAGCATAATGGTTTAGCTATCTTGGAAAATTTTTGAATGAATCTCCTATAAAAGCCAACTTGTCCAAGAAAGTTTCTTATTTCTTTGACATTAGTAAGCGATGGTAGTTTCTCGATTATTTTTAACTTT
Source organism: Gossypioides kirkii (assembly GCA_005610355.1). Classification (NCBI taxonomy): domain Eukaryota; kingdom Viridiplantae; phylum Streptophyta; class Magnoliopsida; order Malvales; family Malvaceae; genus Gossypioides; species Gossypioides kirkii. The sequence goes on along the minus strand of CP032247.1, from coordinate 36,167,355 downwards.
TCCTTATGAACCTCAATGCCCTGACAAGATATCCGATGCCCGAGGACAGTGCCTTCAGTTGCCATGAAGTGGCACTTCTCCCAAATTAAAACTAGATTTGTGTCCTCGCATCTCTACAAAACTCTCGCCAGATTGTCAGCGCATTGGTCGAAATTTTGTCCATAGACAAAGAAATCATCCATGAATACCTCTAAGGAATCTTCTATCATGTTCAAGAAGATTTCCATCATACACCTCTAGAATGTTGTTGGCGCATTGCACAACCCAAATGGCATACGTCGGAAAGCAAAGGTTCCAAAAGGGCATGTGAACGTGGTCTTTACTTGATCTTCTGAAGCAATGGCAATTTGGTTGTATCCAGAGTAGCCATCTAAGAAGTAATTCTTTGTAGCCGCATTCAATCGACAATAATTCATGCATACTCGCCAACCAGTAGTAATGCGAGTAGGGATCAACTCATTCTTGTCGTTGGTCACAACCGTGAAACCACTTTTCTTAGGCACACATTGGATGAGGCTCACTCAATTACTATAAAAAATAGGGAAAATGATGCCCGCGCCTAGCCTCTTGATAATTTCCTTCTTCACTACTTCTTTCATCTTTTCATTAAGTCGTCTTTGTTGCTCAATTGATTACTTCCCTTCACCTTCTAGCCTTGTCTTATACATGAAAAAACAAGGACTAATGCCTTTTATATCTGCAATGCTCTAGGCTATGGCTCTTTTGTGTTCTTTCAAAATGGCGACGAGCTTATCTTCTTGCGTTGCGTCGAGGGATGCGATGACAATAATAAGCAATGTCTTGTTGTCACAAAGAAAGACATATTTCAAATACGTTGGCAATAGTTTCAACTCCAAGGTAGGAGCTTGCTCAATAGATGGTTTAAACACCGAGATTGTCCTGTTAGATAAATCCAAAGATTCCAATTATCAATTCTGTCTTAGCTCACAATTATTAACCTCCTCTTTGTCGACACAGTCATTTAGGATTTCATCGGTGGATGTCACCGCATCCTTATTTGACATTGCTGAACTCCTTGCATTGAATTCTTCCATAATGATCTCGTCCAACACATTAATGTGGTTACATTGCTCTTTACTTCTGTATGGAGATACCCCAAACACACTGAAGGTCGCATGCTCGTCGTTATGACACATGATAAGTTCTCCCTTGAAAACGTCGATAAGTGTTCATCCCGTTGCTAAAAATGGTCGCCCCAAGATAATGGGCACCTCTTTATCTGCTTCGCAGTCTAGGATAATGAAAGCAGCAGGGAACACGAGCTTATCTACTTGTAAAAGGACGTCTTTGATTTGGCCTTCAAGTTATGCTAAGGATCCGCAAGTCGCAATGTCACCGCAATGGGATTCATCGAACCTATTCCTAATTTCTTGAAAGTAGATAGAGGCATAAGGTTAATACTTGCTGCTAAATCACATAAAGCCTTACCTAAATAATGATTCCCAATTGAGCATAGGATTATGAAGTTGCCAGGATCTTTCATCTTGGTTGGCTACTTATTTGTAAGCATGGCGCTGCATCCCTCTGTGAGCGTAATCATCTTGATTTTTCTCCCTTGCTCCATTAGTTCACCGTTCCGGCTAAAATCTCCAAATCAGACAGAAATTTCAGAATTTAATCCACAGCCTCTTGATGATATCTTCATTCTTCGTTTATCTATTCATAGCCTTCAAAAGTTGCAGGTTTCAGTTTCCCATTCTCAGATCCAGATCTAGATTTTGCAGTTGTTAAAGTTGGTTAGAGTACAGCTGTGCACTCATGCAGATTTAATGTTTTCTTCAGAGATTTGCAAGTAGTCGCTGCATTGTTAGGTGCAATTTGAAACCGTAATTGCGATGACACCTGTGATGTTCCGGCGCTGGTGCTTCCAAATGTGAATTCATCTTGAGTCTACCAATTCGGAGTTCATGTTCAGTGCGGTGACATCGCTGGTCGCAACTCCAAGCTAATCTTGTGGCTGCATTCTTCTTCTAACATTAATCTTCTAAGCTGAGTTCCTGCACTAACAATTCTGAGGTACAATATATCGGCTACTTGCGTCGATATTAGTACAAAAGATATAAAAAGAACAAGAATTTGAACTATCTACCAATGAGTTGGAAAATATAAAACTAAGTATGAAATGCTTATGATGTATGCCAAATGGGATACAAAAGAGACTATTAAAACACTAATTTAGGGAGAAAATATATGTCATTTGTAATACCATCAATGACACTAGAATATTTCTTGATGCAATTCAAGTCCAAAATACAAATTTCTGCACCCATCAAATGGTAAGATATTTCATTTATTTCTTTTTTTAAATAATAAAGTATAAGTTCTTTAATTGATAATTTGAAAAATAAAAAATTCTTGAATTAATTGTTTGTTATATTATGACATGTAGGAAAATATTATCTTGTTCATTCTGGATATCCTCAAATGAAAGGTTATCTTGGACCATATAGACGTCAGCGATATCATTTACCTAACTTTCATAGGGGTAGATCGATATCTAGTAAAGAAGAGATATACAATCATTCAAATTCATCATTACGTAGTCTGATTGAACGAACTTTTGGTGTTTTGAAAAAAATGAGTCATTTTAAGGGATATGCCAAGTTATAGTTTTGAAAAGCAAACGATGATCGTTGTTGCTACAATGACGATACACAATTTTATCTGAAAACATCTTGGTTGAAATGATGCAGATTTTATGGAATACGAAAATATTAACAAGGTATATGAGAATATTATTGATCCAAAAGATGTGCATGATAGCATCACAAATGACAATTATTTTCTCCCTAAATTTGTGTATTAATTGTCTTTTGTGTCATATTCAGTATGCATATTAGGCATTTCATACTTAATTTTTTATGTTTTCTAACTCATTATTGATTGGTTTAAATTCTTGTTATTTTTATCTCTTTTACGTACTAATGTCGCTGCAAGCAACCTATATATTGCGCCTTAGATTGTCAGTGCAGGAACTCATCTCAAAAAATCAATGCTGAAAGAAGAATGCAGCGGCAAGATCAGCTTGAAAGTGCGACCAATGATGTCACCACATAGAAACCTATGCTTGGATGAGTGAAGTCAAGCTGCAAATACAACTAGAAGCACCAGCGCAGGAAATTCACACGTTGTCACTGCAATTGAGGATTTCAGATTGTGCCCAGCAATGTAGCGTCAACCTGTAGATCTATGAAGAACACATCAAAGTTGCATGAGTGCATAGGTGGACTGTAACAAACTTTGACAACTACAAAATGAATCTGGATTTGAGAATGAAGGGGAGGAAATTTGCAATTCTGAAGCCTATAAATAGGAGGGAAAAGATGGAAGAAATCATCAAGAGTTGAAGGAATTAAATTTGCAATTACATTGTGTTTTTGGAGATTTACGCTGGAGAATGGTGAGCTGACTGAGCCGACGAGCAACAACTCTTGACAAGGAGTGCTTGATGCTATGCAAATGGAGCAATTATGGGATAATCCGAGTAGCCTAGAGATAATATGCTTCGGTGTATTTGTTAGCTCCTCTCTTCTTATGATGATGAACTATTATTGACATTTGAATGAATACGAGAGTATCTTTCATTGTTATATTTACTTTGATTCTTATTTAATTCTTTTCATCTGTTTATTTTTTGATCTAATTGCATCAAACACAAGAGTGCATTTGCAGTCTACCGACATCAAGAGATGCGATGACAAATTAGGTTAACAAGCAAGACAACGAGAGGTTCTTGAGATTAGAAGAGATTCTGATCACTTGTTCTTCAGTGCACAATGTTGCTCACACCGAGAGGTGGTGTAATTGAGGGTGCTTAAGTCTTAACTAAATGAAGAATTGATATTGGTAAGATTTCATTGGAACTCGACTGCTGCGACAGTTCATCTATTCAAACCCTTGTTGACACATCCTGCATTGCGACTTAGTGAAATCAGTGATCCACTCCAAATCTTTACACTTGATCACACTTTTACTTTTCTGTATTTAAATTCTCAACACTTCAACAACACTTTGATTTACTTCCAGATGCTTTGACAATTAACCTTGATTACATTGATAATACTAACTATTTTAGTGTGCAAATTGACTTAATTGTGCTGACATCTGTACTCGCATTTCATCTAATTTTAGTATTAGTTGCTTCGACATCTGAACATCAAGAACCCATTCCTCGTGGGATCGATATCCGATAGAATTAGTCTATCAACTATACTTGCGTCGACATGTGTCTGCTTGTACAATTGCTGTGACGTTACAGGCCGATTAAGTTTTGGTACCGTTGTCGGGGAATGGTGTTTGTTTGATGTTAACTATTGTAGTAGCAATTATTTCTTACTTAACTTTTTGTTTTTACTAATCTGTTTAACTTTCTTTTGTTGATTTCCTTTTATTTCTTTTGAAGTTGCATGTCCACAAGAAGAAATTCTAAGGATATTGTAAGCTTTGACTCAGAACTTGAGAGAACACTTACAAGGAGGAATCAAGAACAAAAGGAAATGGCTGGCAACAACAAAAATAATAGTCTTCCACCATTACTGCCACAAGATGGAGTTCCTTCAATACCGCCACAACAAATAAATAATTTACCATCACTGCCTCCATAAGAACAACAAGTGCAAAATAAGACAATCCAAGATTTTGTTGTTCCTATCCTTGATGATTTACGACCAGGAGTGGTAAGGCCAGCTATACAAGTTGAAAATTTCGAGCTGGAACCAGTTATGTTTCTAATGCTCAATTCAAATGGGCAACATGCGGGCCTACCTCATTAAGATGCACGAGAACATATAAAATCATTTTTGCTTATTTGCACATCTTTTAGCCAACATGGTTTCCCTGATGATGCCTTGAAAATACAATTACTTCCTTATTCAATGTAGGGTAAAGCGAGAATATGGTTCTTAGGATTGCCGGCTGGATCCATTACATCTTGGAAAGCGTTAGCAACGCAGTTTATTTTGCGTTTTAATCCACCAACAATGAATGCAAGGTTGCACAATGACATTACAACATATCATCAACTAGATGATGAGAAATTACATATAACATAGGAGCGTTATAAGACTTTGCTTAGACATTACCCAATGCATGGAATTCAACAAGACACCCAGTTAGAGATATTTTATAATGGATTGAATGCTCAGACAAGGAATCTTGTCGACGCATCTGCTAATGGTCCTCTGTTGGATTGCACATACGCTGAAGTTGTACGAATTCTAGAGAGAATTGCATAGAATGATTATCAGTATCCAATCTCTCGGTCTGCTCAAGTAAAAACTAACCTTGGTGTTCTTAAATTAGATGCTATTTTTGCTTTGAGTGTGCAGATATCCTTTTTGGCCAATATTATAAAGATTATGAATGGGACAAGTGACGTTGCTCCTATCCAAGTGGCCCAATAGATGGATGTGCCGACATTTTCCTATGAGATTTATGGCGACAACCACAGTTACGAGGATTGCCCTCAACATGCTAAAAATGCATTCTACGTTAATAACATCAAAGGAGGTTCTTATGGTAACTCATACAACAATAGAGCTCAACAACATTGGGGAAATCAGAATGCTTCCACATATAGATATGGAAATTCCTCAACCCAAGGGAGTTATAGAAAAGGGAGTTACAACAACCATCAACAGTATAATTTTAATCAGAATTCGCAGGTACATTTGCATCCTGATCAATTGCAGGCATATCGTCAGATGCAACCACAAACGCCATTGCCACCACAACAGAATGTAATGCCATATATGCAAGGACAGGATCAGTAACAGTAGTTTTCTCAACAAAGGTCAGATCCTATGGCTTCTCTTGAAACACTAATATGAGAGCATATCATGAGAATTGAAGCGATAGTGCAAGACAATTCTTCTTTTATTCGAGCATTGGAAGCCTAGTTAGGACAGTTAGCTTCTGATTTGAGTGTACAGTCACCAAGTGCTCTACCAAGTGATACTAAGAATCCAACGCAAAGAGGGGAGGAGCATTGTAAGGCTATCACACTATGAAGTGGAAAACAAATGGCTGAACCAAGTAGAAATTTCGACCAAGAACATGTCGATGTATCCAAACTAATGCAACAAGGAAAAGTTGCAACTGAAGGAAACTCAGCAAAAATAAATGAGGAAAAACCAACTTTAGTGACATCTATACCTACTATTTGCCCAACAAAGATGTCGACGTAACTGCCTGTGTCGATGTAATTGGTTAACTCACAACAACCCACTACTACGGTACCTTTGCCATTTCTGCAAAGATTTAAAGAAAAAGACTATGATAAGGACTATCAAAAGTTTGTTTCTACTTTGAAACAATTACATATTAATATACCTCTTGTAGATGCTCTGGTGCAGATCCCCAGTTATGGAAAATTTATGAAGGAGCTGTTATTAAAGAAAAAGAAATTGTCTAAAATCAAGATGATTGCACTCAAAGAGGGGTGCAACTCTGTGCTTACAAACAAGTTACCACTGAAAATGAAAGACCCTGACAGCTTCACAATCCCTTGCTCCATTGGGAATCATTATCTAGGTAAAGCTTTATGTGATTTGGGAGCCAGTATTAATCTCATGCCTTTGTTCACATTCAGGAAATTAAGAATAGGATCAATGAAGCCCACTGCGGTGACATTGCAACTTGCGGACAGATCTCTAGCGCAACCTGAAGGCCAGATCAAAGATGTCCTTATGAAGTTGATAAGCTCGTGTTCCCTATCGATTTCATAATCTTGATTACGAGGCAGACAAGGAAGTGCCCATCATTCTGGGGTGACCATTCTTAGCAATAGGACACACTCTTATCGACGTTTTCAAGGGTGAGCTTATCATGCGACATAATGATGAGCATGTGACCTTCAGTGTATGTGAGGCATCTTCGTTCAAGAGTAAAGAACAGTGTCACCATATTGACGTGTTGGATGAAATAATTGTGGAAGAATTTAACAAACGAAGTTCAGCAGCTTTAGATGAAGATGTAGTGACATCCGTTGATGAAATCCTAACTGAATGTAATGCTGAGGTTAATAGTTGTGAGCTGAGGCAAAATTGGCAATTGGAATCTTTGGATTTGTCTAATAGGACGATCCTTGTGTAATAGGAAGATAAAGCGAAGACTACATTCACATGCTCATTTGGGACCTTTGCTTTCGGCGTATGCCATTTGGATTGTGCAACGCACCAGCCATATTCTAGAGATGTATGATGGCTATCTTTTCGGACATGATCGAGTATTCTTTAAAGGTATTCATGCATGATTTTTTGGTTTATGGGCAAAATATTGACCAATGCACTGACAACCTGGCGAAAGTTTTGAAGAGATGCGAGGACACAAATCTAGTTCTGAATTGGGAGAAATGTCATTTAATGGTAACTAAAGGCATTATCCTCGGCCATCGCATATCATGTCAGGGTATTGAGGTAGACAAAGCAAAGGTCGAAATCATCAAGAAATTACCACCGCCAACAAATGTTAAGGGAATAAGAAGCTTTCTTGGACATGCTGGTTTCTATAGGAGATTTATCTGTGATTTTTCCAAGATTGTTAAACAATTATGCTCATTTCTAGAGCAATATAAAAAGTTTGTGTTTGATGACACCTATTTGGACGCATTTATCACAATAAAGAAGCAGCTAGTACAAGCTCTGATAGTTGTCGCACTGAATTGGACGCAATCGTTTGAACTAATGTGTGATGCAAGTGACTTTGCTATACGAGCTGTGCTGGGTCAATGCAGAAAAAGGTATTTCATTCTATTTATTATGCTAGTAAAACTTTGACTGAAGCGCAGGTCAATTACACAACTACTATATTGTACACAGACCATTCTGCATTGAGGTACTTTTTCACTAAGAAAGACGCCAAACCAAGGTTGATTAGATGAATCCTATTGCTATAAGAGTTTGATGTTGAAATCAAGGATAGAAAAGGATCCAAGAATCAAGTAGCTGACCACTTGTCTCGACTAGAAGTTGGAACTGAAGATGGAAATAAAGTCCAAATTGTCGATGCATTTCCAGACGAGTAGTTGTTCTTTGTTGATGCATCACCCTGGTATGCTGATGCTGTCAACTATCTTGTGTGTGAGAAGTTACCCTTGAGTGCTATTGGTCACAAGAATGTCAAATTTTTGTGCGACGCTGCAAAGTATCATTGTAATAAGCCATACTTGTTCAAGGTATGCGCTAACAATATCATCCGTCACTGCGTTCCTGAAGAAGAAATGACTTCTATCTTGCGACATTGCCATGATGCTCCCTATGGAGGCCATTTTGGTGGTGTAAGGACTACTGTAAAGGTCCTCCAATCAGGATTCTATTGGCCCATATTGTTTCGAGATGCCCATAACTTTGCACAACAATGTGATCGATGTCAATGCACTAGCTCAATATGTTAACGCAACGAGATGCTCCAATAGCCTATTATGGAGGTAGAGCTATTCGATGTTTGGGGTATAGATTTTATGGGGCCATTTCCAAACTCTTTTGGGAATGTGTACATTTTGGTTGCTGTTGACTATGTATCGAAGTGGATCGAAGCAATTGTGGTGCCAAAAGATGATACTCGAACGGTGTTGAAGTTCTTCCACACTAACATCCTTATGAGATTTGGATCACCTAGAGCCTTAATAAGTGATCAAGGTACTCACTTCCACAATAATCAAGTTGCGACAGCATTGAAAAGATATGGTGTGAAGCATCGGATGGCCACAACGTATCATCCATAGACAAATGGCCAAGAGGAGGTGTCCAATCGATAAATTAAGAGCATCCTTGAAAAGGTGGTTAATCCATCTAGAAGGGATTGGTCTTCTCATTTACATGACGCATTGTAGGCACTTCGCACCGCATATAAAAACCTATTGGGGATGTTTCCATATCAACTAGTGCTTGGTAAGTCATGTCACCTGCCAGTTGAGTTTGAGCACAAAGTCATGTGAGCAATCAAGCAGGTAAATTCGAACTATGATGCTACTAGAAGAAAACGATTGTTGGACATTGATGAACAAGAAGAAATTCGCTGCAATGCCTATGAGAATTCCGCAATATACAAAGAAAAGACTAAGAGATGGCACAATAATATCATCTTGCATCGATAATTTAGCCCTGGTCAGTTAGTACTTTTGTTTAATTCACGTTTAAAACTAAATCCAGGTAAATTGCGTTCAAGATGGTCAGACCCTTTTAAGGTTGGCGAAGCATTCTAAAATGGTACGGTGATAATTGAGAATTTGAATGATGGGCAACAGTTCAAAGTGAATGGCCAACGTCTGAAGCATTATACAAGCTCAAAAGTCAAGGAATCAAGTCAGACCATAGATTTGGTCACATTTAAATAATGTCAACATATTTTTATATTTCTTTGTATTTGTTTCACTTTTACTTGTTTCTTTTCAATTTTATGTAGGAATAAAAATCATTTTTTTGTTGATGCATCCCAGAGCACAACTTGTTGGCGCATTCTGTGATGAGTCAGCAAAACTTTTTCAGTAAGAATCGCACCGATTGATCTCCATATTCTCTCAGTCGTTCGATCTAAAGAAAAGGTACGATATGTAGCCTAACATTTATTGGCTGCAGACGCAACGTTTCTCCAAGCTTTTTGCAATAATCATGACTTTTGCCATTAAGAGGTTATAAAACCCTTCTCTGACATTTTCTTTTTCCACTAACAATCACCAGTATTGCTGCAACTTATCTTCCTTGTTGTTTTTACTCTTAATCTCACCAGTTTACTATTTTCTCTACAAATTCTTTTCACCCTTTTCTTGAGTTATTATGGCCAGAACAAGAGGTTTGAAGAAGCCTTCTAAAGCCATCCCTGAAACTTTCACCATCGTGGTTAGATTCACAGATCAACCTCTACCAAAAAAGCTAGTCTTATTTTTGTCAAAAGCAGCCAAAGACCGCTATCATACTGTGATGCTGAAATGAAACTACCATCCAGAGCAAGGATTGCAGTTGTCCCCACAACAGACATTAAGGAAGTAGATTGCACGAACCATCAGTCAGCTAGGCTGAGAATTCTTTTACAACCATCCAGCTGGATATTCCCCTATAATGGTAAGGGAATTTTATGCAAATCTTGTCGATTCTGAGCAGGAGTTCATTTTTGTAAGAGAGGGTTTAATACCCTGGAGTCCTACCCATATCAACGTTTTTCTTCGGATTCCTGAGAGGGTAGATGACCACACTCCATTTTTGGAAAAACTAGATGATGAAGGAACTGACCAGGTCATGAAGGACCTTTGTGTTGAGGGTGCGGTCTAGACGGGTAATGGCCTACACAACTACATCATGCACCGTCGGTATCTGACGACTTTCAGTAATGTGTGGTTCCATTTCGTGAATAGCTTGCATCCTGGCTTCTACACACAGCACCAGGGAAATGTTAGACAGTATGTGTATTCTGCATTCAATTTTAAAGGGTCGTCATATTGATATCGGTGCAATCCTCCACGACCAGATTGCTGAGGCTACCTCTAAGCAAACAGGTATATTACCTTTTCCTTCCTTAATCATGCTACTCTACAAACAAAGGGACATTGTACCTCAAGAAGGGGAAAAGGTATTAGAAAATAAGGGCCCCATTAACGGTATCTCCGTAGAGAGAATGACTCGAGGCTAAGAGACTCCGGTGGTAAAGGAAGCATCAAAGAAGAAAGACAAGGGAAAGGGCAAGAAGAAGGAAAAGTAGGCTGATGCGTCCACAAACGCGTAGTTGGGAAAGCGGTTGGCTACTATTGAAGCAAATATTAATCGCATCGACATACACAATATACGTATTATCGGCATATTAGAGGATATGGACTACAGATAACATATCTTCTATGCATATATAAAAGCATGGAATGAGGCGATTGTCGCTGCATTACGCAGTATGAGCCCAAGTCCACTGCCAGATTTCCCTGTCTTCCCAACCATTTTTCGCCCAATGGCATCATCCTTCGACCAACTACTCCTTATGGTAGGCCACAAAATGTTCCCTCTCCAACGAGAATCTATATCTCAGATAATGAGGAGCACGAGGGGTACTCTAATGATATGGGGGATTGTTACCGAACGATAGTGAATCTATTCGACGACAAGTTCTCGAACAGAATCTGCATAAATATGGCAGAGAGGGAAGCTATGATTGAGGAGGTGCATACCCCGATTGTATCTGAGGGTGTGGACGAAGAGGATGGAGCTAACATTGCCACAACAGAACCAGAGAAGCCTGGGGGTAAAGGTGCAGAACAAGATGAAGGCCAAAAGAAGGAAGAAGAAGAAGAAAAGCGAGTGATGAAAGACTCTACAGAGGAGCAGGAATAAAAGAAGGAAGATGCCCCGGCAAATATCGTTGAGGATATTGTCGACACACCCATAAGTGTGGAGGCATCTAATGACGACATGTCTCCACATGATGCGAGCCAAGCTGAGGTAGTTACCAGCAGTGTGGAGGAGTTTAATCCTTTAGCTATAGTGCCCTATGTGGCCCCGCTTACTGAGGTCCATCCATCAGATGTGACTATCAATGAGGCCGCCACCCAGTCAATTGAGGAGGAGCACTTCGTTGATCCGGTTGGTATGAAGGAAAGTAAGAAGTAGCACAAGGACAAAAAGAAGAAACACAAGGAGGAAGGAGAGTGCTTAAGGAAGAAGAAAAAGAAAACCAATGCAGCCACGACATCGGCTGCTGAATAAATGAGTTAGTTTGCTTTTTTTTAGGTAGCTGCATGCATTTCATTGTCATTGCATTATTATTTGTCATTGCATTTTTCATATTAGTTTAACTACATTGTAGTTGCATTTCCATTATTGTTTGTATAGTATGGTCAGTGCATTAGGGACAATACCGACATTAACTTTAGGGGGATATTATATGGAATGGAAATATGATTGCACCCATATATTTGAATTTTACTTGTTTCTTTAATCAATGAAAGTATGCAGAATTTCAGTAAAAATGTGACCACAATTTTTATTTGATGCATAAATCTTCAATTGTTTGAAAAGCTGATGTGTGAATTGGGTGAATATGAATGAATTTTGAATCGTCTATTTTTGGATGAATGATTGAAGTTGCTTCAATAATTAATGGATAGTAGCAATTTTTTGAATCTGGTACTAACTTGCCAAATGCAGTGACATTATATTGATAAAGAACACTCCAATGAGAGTGCATTGTGACTTATCAAGAGAGAACACTCCGTTGCAAGTGTTACAAAAATCATATAGCCAAAGGCTGTCAATGCAAGAGTGTGTGTCGATGCAATTACATAGCTCCTAGGGGTTTGTTGCACCCCATATTGCTACCCAAGAACAAAGGTAGAGTAATGCAATGACATCTCTCAGTCACTTAAAAAATGAATGAATGAGAAAGAAGAAAAAAAGAAAATAAAAAGAAATATTGCACCAAATGTTGTATTGGTTAACGGAAGGATAAGATTCAAGGCATGCTACTAACATTAATGAAGTTACAGTTTTAAGTATTCATACCTATAAATTGTCGGCACATTATTCTATCATGTGAATACAATTTGTGCATTAGGATTTCAAATAATTTAACCTGTTAAAATAATAATTACGGTGACATATTTGTTTGTGAGTTTGCTAATTTTTGTTTTCTTGAGGACAAGTAAAAACTCAAGTTAGGGGGTGTGATAGCATCGCAAATGACACTTATTTTCTTCCTAAATTTGTGTATTAATTGTCTCTTTTGTGTCATATTTAGTATTCATATTAGGCATTTCATACTTAGTTTTTTATGCTTTCTAACTCATTATTGATTGGTTTAAATTCTTGTTATTTTTATCTCTTTTATGTACTAATGTCGCTGCAAGCACCCTATATATCGCGTCTTAGAATTGTTAACGCAGGAACTCATCTCAAAAGATCAATGCTAAAAGAAGAATGCAGCCACAATATCAGCTTGAAAGTACGACCAGCGATGTCGCCACATAGAAACCTATACTTGGATGAATGAAGTCAAGCTGCAAATACTACTGAAAGGACCAACGCAGGAAATTCACACGTTGTCGCCGCAATTGAGGATTTCAAATCGTGCCTAGCAATATTGTGACAACCTGTAGATCTATGAAGAACACACCAAAGTTGCGTGAGTGCACAGTTGGACTGTAACAAACTTTGACAGCTGTAAAATAGATCTGGATCTGAGAATGAAGGGGAGGAAATCTGTAATTCAGAAGCCTATAAATAGAAGGGAAAAGATGGAAGAAATCATCAAGAGTTGAAGGAATTAAATTTGCAATTACTTTGTGTTTTTGGAGATTTTACACTGGAGAACAGTGAGCTGACTGAGCCGACGAGCAACAACTCCTGACGAGGAGTGCTTGATGCTGTGCAAGTGGAGTAGTTAGGGGATAATCCGAGTAGCCTAGAGATAGTATGCTCCGATGTATTTGTTGACTCCTCTCTTCTTATGATGATGAACTATTATTGACATTTGAATGAACACGAGAGTATCTTTCATTATTAGATTTACTTTGATTCTTAATTAATTCTTAAACACAAGAGTGCATTTGTAGTCTACAGACATCGAGAGATGCGGTGACAAATTAGGTTAACAAGCAAGACAGCGAGAGTTGCGTGAGATTAGAAGAGATTCTGATCACTTGTTATTGAGTGCACAATGTTGCTCACACCGAGAGGTGGGGTAATTGAGGGTGCTTAAGTCTTAACTAAACGGAGAATTGATATTGGTAAGATTTCATTGGAACTCTATTGTTGCGATAGTTCATCTATTCAAACCCTTGTCGACACATCTTGCATTGCAACTTAGTGAAATCAGTGATCCACCGCACTTGATCACACTTTTACTTTTCTGTATTTAAATTCTCAACACTTCAACAATACTTTGATTGACTTTCAGTTGCTTTGACAATTAACCTTGATTGCATTGACAATACTAACAATTTTAGTGTGCAGATTGACTTAATTGCGTTGACATTTGTACTCGCATTTCATCTAATTCTAGTATTAGTTGCTTCGACATCTGAACTTCAAGAACTCATTCCTCGTGGGATCGATATCCGATAGAATTAGTCTATCAACTATACTTGCATCAACGTGTGTCCACTTGCACAACCACTGTGACGTTATAGGCCGATCAAGTTTTGGTGCCATTGCCAGGGAATGGCGTTTGTTCCCTTCATATTCTTTATGATATTGGCCAATAAGGATACCTGTGCTTACAAAGCAGAAATAGCATCTAACTCAAGAACTCCAAGGTTAGTTTTTACCTGTGCAGAATGAAAGATTGGATATTGATAGTTGTTTTGAGCTATCCTCTCTAGAATTCTTATAGCTTTATTATAGGTACAATCCAATAAAGGACCATTAGCCGATGCGTCAACAAGATTCCTTGTCTGAGCATTCAAACTATTGTAAAAACTCTCTATTTGGGTCTCTTGCTGAATTCCATGCATTGGACAGCGTCGAAGTAATGTTTTGTAACGCTGCCATGTTGTATGTAAGTTCTCATCATCTAACTGATGATACGTAGTAATATCGTTACGCAACCACGCATTCATTGTCAACGGATTGAAATGCAAAACAAACTGTGTTGTTACCGCATTCCAAGATGTAATGGATCTTGCCGGCAATCCTAAGCGCTATGTTCTTGCTTTACCCTACAACGAATAAGGAAATAATTGCATTTTTAAGGCATCATCAGGGACACCTTGTTGACTAAATGGTGCACAAATAAGCAAAAATGATTTTAAGTGTTCTCTTACGTCTTCATGAGGAAAACCAGAATATTGCCCATTTGAATTTAACATCTGAAACATCACCAGTTTCAGCTCAAAATTTCTAGCTTGGATGGCTGGTCTCACAACCTGTGATTGTAAATCATCAAGTATAAGCACAATAAAATCTCTTATTGTCCTATTTTGCACTTGTTCTTCTTGTGGACGCAGTGGTGGTATATCATTAACAATTTGTGTCAGCGCTGGAGGAACTCCATCTTGTGGCAGTAATGGTGGTAAGTTATTGTTGTTGTTGCTACCAACGATTTTCCTTTGTTCTTGCCTTCTCCTACTAAGTGTCTTCTCAAACTCTGGATCAAAGCTCACAATGTCCTTAGGATTTCTCCTTGTGGACATGCAACAATTAAAGAAATCTAAAAATTATCAAAAATAAAACAAACAAATTAGTAAAATTAAAATTTAAGTATAAAGAATTAATTGCAGCTACAAATATAAACATCAAACAAACGCCAAATTCCCCGACAATGGCGTCAAAACTTAATCACATCTAAAACGTCACAGCGATTGTGCAAGCGAACACACGTCGATGCAAGTATAGTTGATAAACAATTCTATCGGATATCGATCCCACAAGGAAATTGGTTCTTGATGTTTAAATGTCGGAGCAACTAATACTGAAATTAAGTAAATTGTGAGTAAGGATGTAAGTGCAATTATATCAGATCTACACACAAAAATAGTTAATATTGTCAACACAATCAGAGTTAAATGTTAGAGGTTAAATGTCAATGTACTGAAATTAAATCAAATGTGTTGAGTGTTGAATGCTGAATATTTAAATGCATGAAATGTAAATATGATCAAGTGAAAATGATTGGAGTGGATCACTGATTTCGCTAAGTCGCAACGTTGGATGCGTCGACCAGGTATTGTATATATGAAATGTCACAACAATAACGCATCAATGAACTCTTACCAATAACAATCTTCCATTTACTCGAGACTTAAGTACCCATGATCACTCTACCTCTCGGTGCAAGCAACGTTGTGCAATCAAGAACAAGTAACTAGAATCTCTTCTACTCCCAAGTAACTCTCCTTGTCTTACTTGTTAACCTAACCTGTCACCGCATCTCTCGATGTCGGCAAATTGCAAAGCAAATCTCGTGTTTGATGTGATTAGATCCAAGAATGAACAAATAAAAAGCATTAAATAAGAGTCAAAGTAATCTAACAATGATAGATACTCTCGTATTCATTCAGATGTCATTAGATTCCATCATCAAAAAAGAAGGATTAAAAATACAATCGAAACTTACTATCTCTAGACTACTAGGACTACTCCTTAATCGTTCCCCTTGCGTAGCATCGAGCACCTCTCGTCAGGAAGTGGTTGCTCCCTTGCTCAATCAGTTTACCGTTCCAGCTAAAATCTCCAAATCACACAAAAATTGTAGAATTTAATCCTCTTCCTCTTGATGATTTCTTCATTCTTCATTCATCTATTTATAGCCTTCAAAAGTTACAGGTTTCATTCTCCCATTCTCAAATCTAGATCTAGATTTTGCAGCAGTCAAAGTTGGTTAGAGTACAGCTGTGCACTCTCGTAGATTTAATGTTTTCTTTAGAGATATGCAGATTGTCGCTGCATTGTTAGGTGCAATCTGAAACCGTAATTGCGACAACACCTGTGATGTTTCGACGTTGGTGCTTCCAGATGTGAATTCATCTTTAGTCTACCAATTCGGAGTTCATGTTCAGTGTGGCGACATCGTTGGTCGCAACTCCAAGCTAATCTTGTGGCTGGATTCTTCTTCTAACATTAATCTTTTGAGTTGAGTTCCTACACTAATAATTTTGAGGTACAATATATCGGCTGCTTGCGTTGACATTAGTACAAAAAGATATAAAAATAACAAGAATTTGAACTAACTATCAATAAGTTGGAAAATATAAAAATTAAGTATGAAATGCTTATGATGTATGCTGAATGGGATACAAAAGAGACAATTAAAACACTAATTTAGGGAGAAAATGTATGTCATTTGTAATACCATCAATTACACTAGAATATTTCTTGATGCAATTCAAGATCCAAAATACAAATTTTCGCACCCACCAAATGGTATGATATTTCATTTATTTCTTTTTTTAAATAATAAAGTATAAGTTATTTATTTAGTAATTTAAAAAATAAAGTATTCTTGAATTAATTGTTATTATATTATGATATGTAGGAAAATATTATCTTGTTGATTCTGGATATCCTCAAATGAAAGGTTATCTTGGACCATATAAAGGTCAACGATATCATTTACCTGACTTTCATAGACGTCGATCGATATCTGGTAAAGAAGAGATATACAATCATTCACATTCATCATTATGCAGTGTGATTAAACGAACTTTTGGTGTTTTGAAAAAATGGGTCATTTTAAGGGATATGCCAAGTTATAGTTTTGAAAAGCAAATGATGATCGTTGTTACTACAATGACGATACACAATTTTATCTGAAAACATGTTGGTTGAAATGATGCAGATTTTATGGAATATGAAAATATTAACAAGGTATATGAGAATATTATTGATCCAAAAGATGTGCATAATAGCATCACAAATGGCACTTATTTTCTCCCTAAATTTGTGTATTAATTATCTTTTTTGTGTCATATTTAGTATGCATATTAGGCATTTCATACTTAGTTTTTTATGTTTTCTAACTCATTATTGATTGGTTTAAATTCTTGTTATTTTTATCTCTTTTATGTACTAATGTCGCTGCAAGCAACCTATACATTACGTCTTAGATTGTCAGCGCAGGAACTCATCTCAAAAAATCAATGCTGAAAGAAGAATGCAGCCACAAGATCAGCTTGAAAGTGCGACCAGCGATACCGCGGTATAGAAACCTATGCTTGGATGAGTGAAGTCAAGCTGCAAATACAACTGGAAGCACCAGTGCAGGAAATTCACACATTGTCACTGCAATTGAGGATTTCAGATCGCGCCCAGCAATTTAGCGACAACCTGTAGATCTATGAAGAACACACCAAAGTTGTGTGGGTGCATAGTTGGATTGTAACAAACTTTGACAGCTGCAACACGGATCTAGATTTGAGAATGAAGGGGAGGAAATCTGCAATTCTGAAGCCTATAAATAGAAAGGAAAAGATGGAAGAAATCATCAAGAGTTGAAGGAATTAAATTTGCAATTACTTTGTGTTCTTGGAGATTTTATGCTGGAGAACGGTGAGCTGACTGAGCCGACGAGCAACAACTCCTGACGAGAAGTGCTTGATGTTGTGCAGGTGGAGCAGTTAGGGGATAATCCGAATAGCCTAGAGATAGTATGCTCCGATGTATTTGTTAACTCCTCTCTTCTTTTGATGATGAACTATTATTGACATTTGAATGAATACGAGAGTATCTTTCATTGTTAGATTTAATTTTATTCTTATTTAATTCTTTTCATCTGTTTATTCTTGGATCTAATTGCATCAAACACGAGAGTGCATTTGCAGGCTACCGACATCGAGAGATGTGGTGACAGATTAAGTTAACAAGCAAGACAACGAGAGTTGCTTGAGATTAGAAGAGATTCTAATCACTTGTTCTTGAGTGCACAATGTTGCTCAAACTGAGAGGTGGGGTAATTGAGGGTACTTAAGTCTTAACTAAACGGAGAATTGATATTGGTAAGATTTCATTGGAACTCGATTGCTGTGATAGTTCATCTATTCAAACCCTTGTCGACACATCCAGCATTACGACTTAGTGAAATCAGTGATCTACTTCAGATCTTCGCACTTGATCACACTTTTACTTTTCTGTATTTAAATTCTCAAGACTTCAACAACATTTTGATTTACTTTCAGATGCTTTGACAATTAACCTTGATTGCATTGACAATACTAACTATTTTAGTATGCAGATTGACTTAATTGCGCTGACATTTATACTCTCATTTCATCTAATTCTAGTATTAGTTGCTTCGACATCTGAACATCAAGAACCCATTCCTCGTGGGATCGATATCTGATAGAATTAGTCTATCAACTATATTTGCATCGACGTGTGTCTGCTTGCACAACTTCGATGACGTTACAGGCCGATCAGTGCATGATGGAGAAAGTGATGATGATGATGATGGTGGTGGTGGTGGTGAATCAAACAATTCAAGTGGTTTTGAAATGGAATTGACAAGAGATGCTATAACTTCTAGTTTAATGAATTCACTTTGAATTGTAATTTCTAATGTAAAACTTTTGATGATGTATTTGGTATATAAATATTATCCTTTTTTGAAACTTTAATCCAAATGCATGTAATATTTTAATTTGTTAAGTTTATATTTTCTATATTATGTTAATATCTGATATGGATTATATATTCAAATTACATTTTAAAATAAAATAATACAAATGTGTTAAAATCATTAATTAAAAATTAAAAAATATTTTTTAAAATAATACAACTCTGCTAATAACTAAATATAAATATTTATGGTTATATTTAAATATTTAAAATATAGTTTATATAATCTAATTAAATTTTATAAATAATTCATATTAATTACTTAAAAATATTTAAAATTAATATTTCATATATTAAAATATTAATGATAAGTTATAATCAATTATTTTTATATTCGTGATAAAATATCATAATATTAATTAATTTGAAAATTATTTAAATACATATTTATTACTTTATAATATTATATTTAAAATAGAAATTTTATTTCTCAAAAACATTTTTTTACAGCAATGTTAAATAGTCAAATATTAAACCAAACTTTTCAAAACCACTTTTCCACTACACTTTTTAAAAGTTTTTCAAAAGCAATGCTAAACTAACCCTAAGCCAATCACTACAATAAAACTTATGTAAACAAATAAATTTAAATTTTTTTAATTGATAATAAATAAAACAAGTATAAAAGAATAAAAACAAGCACAAATGGAATATATGTTATCTAAGTTCACCTTGGATTTAAAGAACGAGTCATACAATGAAGTGATGTACTACTCTTAGTCCATCAATCAATAAGAATATCATATACCACTTCATAAAATATTGATCTCTCATCTCCTTTCTTCCCTTCATGTCTATAAATGCTTGTCTTCACTTTTTCAATAATTTCATCCCACATCTCATAAACCAAGTGAAGAGTAGGTCTATCCGTGCCCATAATTCGATGTATATCATATATAAGTCCCGTAAAAGAAAGTATATAATCAACCTTATCCCACCAAAGGTCATCCAAATTTTTTTCCTTCACCAAAGAGACTTTGGAAACGTTCTCTTTTCTATAAGTAGATCATTCATCACTATTAACCATATTTTGGAGACCTCCGTTTAATCAACTTGAATCTTTTTAACATCAAAATCATAAAAGCAAATTGAGTATCCGCAACGACAAGTAATTTCAAAGGCGCAAAAGAATTAAACATTTCCAACTTCACAGAGTGATTCATTATGAAGTTTCTTATAAGGATATCATCATCACCAACATTATTTATCCAACACAAAACATCATATGTAATCTCATTCTTTTCGGTGTTTTTTGTAGCACATATATTTCTAAGAGCAAGATTAAGAGTATGTACCACACAAGGTGTCCAAAAGATATGAGGATGTTGTGTATCTACTAATGATCTCGCAACTTTACAAATTGGTGCATTGTCGGTTATCACTTGATCAACGTTTTGTGCCCCAACCTCACTTATGGCATCTTTAATTAAAGTTGTCACATAAAACTTATTCTTGTACTCATTTTCACAATTGAGGGCTTTCAAGAAAATAACTCCACCTTAAAAAACAACCATAAAGTTAATCAATGGTCATTTATTTGCATCCGTCCATCCATCACATACAAGACTAATACATTTTTCCCTCCACATTTCCTTTATAGGTTGTAACAACCTCTCTATGTTTGATCGTTCTTTTTGCAACAATGTAGTCCTTAAAGCATTATACCTCAGAGGTATGTAACTCGGAATCAAATTCTTACTAGCTAAGGTGAATCCATTCACATAATGAGGGTTCTTAGCTAGATGAAAAGACAATCCACTTGAATAAAACATTCGAGTAATTTCACTATCTAAATTCTCTTGAGCAGCAAGGTTTAACGATTATTCTAAAGGACCTTTTCTTCTTTTAGAACCTAAACTATTCCCTTGAAGTGAGGTTGTATTTAGCCCAAAGGAAGATGCTAGTGTTTGAAAACTAAGTGGCAATGAGACTATTTTTGTTGCAAGTTGAGTTTCGCATCTCAACTATTTTTTGCATTTCAACAAAATATTGTAGTGTTACTTTAGGACACACTTGATCATTTAGTTTCAATAAATGTGTTTTAACCCTAAAGTATGACCCCTTAAATGTAGCATTGCAAAAATTACACACAAAACTAACATTTCCGCCTCATTCAATAGTTTTCGGTAATTTAGTAACATATCTCCAAACAGGAGTGTTACTAATATCATCTTGAGACACACTAGCATTAGTAACATTATTTGATAAGTCAATACTTCCACTACACTTTGAGATATCATAATTAAAAACCTAAAATATTAAAAAATAAAAACATCAATGTATACATCAAGAGTGATCATCACAAATCAATTATTTAACATACAAATATATAAAAATAAAATAAATACATAATAACTAAACAAATAAAATAATGTAACCCATTCAAACTTATCCAAAAAAATTTAACCTATTCAGAGTATAAACAAAATAAAATATTAAACTTATCTTCAATTTCTTCAAACTTCAATAAATGTTGAAAGTAGAAAAATGAAAATAAGAATAATGAAGGTTTAAAATATTTTCTGAAAGATGAAAAATGGAATCGTGCAACAAAGCAAGTACAAAGAAAGCCTCTCAAATAAGCTATTTTTTAGTTTTTTTTTTTAATTTTTGAAGAAATCTATTGGATTAATAAAATAATACCCAAGACAAGACATTGGGCTGCCCAAAACACTCCGAAAACAAAATAATAAACATAAATTAAATCCAGTCCAATATTCTAAACTACTTCATCAAGCATAGAAAAAGGAGTTCTTGAAAAATCTAAAACCCAAATGTATATGAGAAAACAAATTTCAGGGGAAAAAACCTTTCATTTCCTTTCACGAAACAGATCTTCAGAATTTTGCTTCCATTTTCATTCTCTGGAGTTTTTCAATCTGAGACCTTTATTCATTGTGACCGTGTCTGTTTTTAAAAACTCATGTCGTGACCATGTTCGACCTCTTTTTTTTATGCATTCCGACATGTTTCATATGTATTTGGTAATGTCCAAAAAGTGTCTGTGTCGAACACACATATGACACTAGTACAAAGAGAGATGAGTTGTGTTCGTGCTTCCTAAGTGGAGGGAGAGGAGAACGATAAAGCAAACGTAGAGAGAAAGGGAAATGACCTAGTGAGAAGCGACAATGGGGAAAGGAAAAGGAAAATGGAGAAAAAAAGAAAGAATAAAACTGAGGGAGAAAAGCTGGAGGCATCGATGAGGAGAGAAGAGGAAGAGAGAACAAATAGAGGGGAGCCACCAGTCAATCTGGAGGCCAATTCCACTACTGATAAGAACAAGTTTTAGTTTGAGAAAGGTTGAGCTAATAAGGTTGCATTTGAAAATATTTTTTTCCAACTTCTTTCTTAGGCTCTTTTCATAAATCGCTTGAATAATTGTGTTATTTGATTTTATTATTTATAATTTTTTATTTAATTAATCTTTCAACTTGGATAATTATTATCATATTAGGATTTGATTTTTTTATTGAGTTAAGATATTTTTTGAAAAAAATTAGATAAAAAATTCAAACTCCGATATGAAAATAATTGTAAAGTTTAAAGGTTAAATTGAAGTAAAAAATTTAAACCTAATGAAAGAATAATTATTAAAATTAAGAATTAACTTAAAAAATATTTATACCACAATGCAAAAACTATTGAAGCAAAAAATAATTGAGAGGATTAGACCTTGACAATTTATCATATTTTCGATTAAAAAAACATTAACTTTCTTTCTAACTTTTAGCATAAATAAATGTGTTGCAAGATATAATGGACATAGGGTGTAGCAAGAAATTATTTTATAAATTTTTTTCACCACATATGATTTTGCCAGTTAAAAAATATATTTCATTTTTTATTTGAAAATTTAATCTAAATATACGTATGTTATGAAAAAAAAAAAGATGATGTATTTTTTTTAATTAGAAAAAACTATAAATGATATAATAAAAAATTCATAAAATAATTTCACTATCTAACATATCAAGAGTTCCTAAGTGGACCAAATTCTTGAGTGCCCATCATTTAGTAATAAATAATTAATTTAGTCAGCACTTCCTTGAAGCAATAGCTGAAGCTGCCCATCATTTAGTAATAAATAATTAATTTAGTCAGCACTTCCTTGAAGCAATAGCTGAAGCTTTTTTTGTTGATACCCCAAAACAAAAGTTCAGATCTCTTTGTAGCTATTAAAAAAACTGATTAATAATTAATGTCACATTAAACCAGAAGAGATAGGGAAAGAGAAGTAAGATGAAAAGAACTTTTTCAAATTTCAATTATTGGTATTGTGCTACAAAGTTTCTTAAAGAAGTGGAACCATATCCAAACTAAATTAGCCTCATCTTCCTTTTGAATTCATAAATCTGATTTGTTTTTCTTGAGGAGAGGGCTACTGAGAACAAAAAAGAGAAGGAAAATTGTAGTATTTCAGAAATGGGAAATGCATCTCCTATGCCTTGCAGCAATAAATTTTTTCTTCTGCTTAGTTTCATCTTTCCAGGTTTTGGCAATGTCAAGTGCTACACTAATGGCATCCAAAGATGCACCTGAGAGACCTCTCCTTGTGAACCCAACTGCATATAGCCCTCCCTTGCTTTTCCACCCATTAGGGAATGGATTCTTTGGCACCCCATCATTTGAAAATAATTCATTTTCCTGCATTCCAAGTACATAAAATGTCACTTATTTCATCCATCCATCCTTTATAAGTTTGAATTTAAATATTCCGTATAATGAATTATGATGAATAATATCTAGGAGGAAAAGAAAAGTCAACTCTAAAGTATATATATTTTTCAATCATGGAAGAAAAATTCAAGTAGATACAACTGAAATTTCTGATGAAAAAAAAACATGTGAATGCATGTCTTAATCAGTTGAGTATTAAAAATATATAAAAAATGGGGAGGAGAATCTAAAAATGGAGTCAAAGACTTCCATAACTGTCAACTGTCACATGAATCACAGAACAGAAGAAAATAGAATAAAAACAAAGTCAATGGGACAAGGGGAAGCTTTTTCACCTTAAGCCATGAAGGAACATTGCTTCTATAGCCAGTTGCAAGGACAACAGAGTCGATTTCAAGAGTTTGGCCATTGACAAGCTCAACTTTTCCCTTTGAGAACTTTTTGATCCCTGAGACAATCTTGATTTTCCCAGATTTAATCTTCTGCAATGCACCAATGTCCAATACTGGTGTCTTCCCTGCAGTGTTTTTGAGCTCTAGAGGTCCCAAACAAGGCCTTTTCAGACCATATTTTTCAATATTTCCAAGTATTAGATAGGTTAAAATGATCAGTATCTTATCAACAACCCAAAGGGGTAGCCATTTCAGCAATGAGACGGCAAATTCAAAAGTTGATGTACCAAAAACTTCCCTCGGCAGCACATGGACCTGTTGATCAAATCAAAGCAACATGGTTAAGTATACTTTGAAATATCATTCCTTTATATTCATGGCAGAACCTTATGTCCGCTTACCGAGCTTCGAACAACCATCGATGGATTCGCATTGTGGTTGCAGAGGTCCAGAGAAACTTCCATGCCTGAATTCCCACATCCAACTACTAGAACACGCTCTCCAAAATAACTTTTACCAGATTTGTAGTCGCAAGCATGTGTAACATGGCCACCAAAATCTTGCAAGCCTTCGAATTCCGGAACTACTTTCTCTGCATTCTCTCCTGTGGCTACTGCAAGCCACCGGCAAATATATTCGACTTCCACCGGAATCGGACCGCCTGTTGAGATGGTTTTGACTCGCCATAAACCGAAAGTTTCATCGTACTTAGCCGACTGCACTGTCTCATTGAAATTTGGGTTTATATCAAAGTGTTTTGCATATGATTCAAGATATATTATGAACTGGTTTTTTGTAGGGTACTCGGGGAAGTCATCTGGGAATGGGAAGTAGGGTAACTGGCAAAATTGCTTAGGAAGATGAAGCTTCAGCCGATCATAAGTCCTTTTCTGCCAAAGAGAAGCAATGCAGTCGGCTCGTTCAAGGATTATGAAGGGCACACCTTGGTTTTTAAGGCCTGCACCAACGGCCAGACCTGAGGGACCAGCCCCAACTATCACCGGTCCATTCACCCATGTGCACCGTCGAGAAAACATATGTATATTAAAACAAAAGCAAAAACAAGGTTTTGAAAGTGGTGATTAAGATGGAGAAGGAAATGAAATGGATTGTTGTGTTTGAAATGATGTGTGGGGGAGGGGGAGGTGAAGGTGAAGGATTTAAATAGAGAGGATGTTGGGCAATGGTGCCAATGGCCATGAGATAGCATGTGATTATGAAAATGATTCTTTTTGGTGGTCAGTTCTCCAATGATAAGCACCTTCTACTATAATTATAATTATTTTATTAGTTTTGATACCATGCATCAATAATCTCCAACTCTTATATTTTATGTCAACTATACGTCAAGTAAACATTATATTATACTTATTTAAGGCTATTTGTGGAGTTTATAACAATATAAATTACTTTTGAATCTTAAATTGTGATTTATTAATTGGATGTTGATTTATTTTATAAGTAATTTAGATTTGAATTATCTTAAATATCAAAATAATATTTCAATATTATTATTTATCAAAATGATATATTATAAACAGTGTTTAGGGGTGGAGGGTTTAAAGGTGGCACCACTATCATTATTTTTGCTGTCAATCATAACCTCATCATTAGCCCATGATTTGATTGGAAAAAAAAATTAATTTTAATGGTGGAAGGAGTAAGAGAGGCGGCACCTGCATGTAGATTATACTGGTTCAAATATGGGTAAAATATAGGTTTAGAAAAATAATTTTTAAAGACTAGAGGAGGCAACCTGTCAGGCGACACCTCTTTGCGGCAGAGGTGACCACACAATCACGGGGTTTGACGGCTTGAACCAGCTGGTTTAGGCCTGATAGGTGAAAAAAATGAAGTTTATAAGAGTGACCATGATCCCCTCAACTGTAAAAAGAAAACAGAAAGAAACTAACAATTTAGGAGGAGAGAAGAGAAGAAAAGAAGGGAAGGGAAGGGAAGGGAAGAGGCAGTAGAGAAGAGAAGAAGGGTTTTGAAAAGTAAAATTTTATTTTTGTAATTTTTTTGTTTAGGGTTTTTAAAGGAGGAGACAACATATTGTTATGTGGTTTTAATGTTTATTATATGTTTGGGCAATCACAATTTTTTGAAAGGTAATTTTTTTTGTAATTATAATTTATTTGTTTAATATTTTTAATACTTATTATTTGTTTGATTTTGTGGTTTTGGAAGGACGAGAGGTAGCAGTAAATATTATTTTAAAGGTACACTTTTGTTTTGTAATTATTATTTACCTATTTAAGGTTTTTATAATTCATATTATTTCTTTTGTAATTCACATTAGTTGGATTTGTAATTTTTATTATTTATTTGATTTTATCACAATAATTCAAAAAAATAATTAAATATTAAAATGGGTGTCTCCTTTGGGTGTTGCTTGGCACGTGCCCTCCACCCTTCCAATTCGTATTTTAATTCGATTCTCACCTGTTTATATGTATAAAATACTAGTGCCGCCATCTGTACGCCCTGTACCATTTAAATATATATATTTTTTCAACGCCAATCATGAGCTTATGATGAAGTTATGATTGACAACAAAAACAATGGTGGTGTCGCCACCTTCTCACCCTCCACCCCTCAATACTATTCATAATATATCATTTTGATAAATAATGATATTGAAATACTATTTTAATATTTAAATATTTTTTTTGTATTATCTAAGTAAAAAAAAGCCTACCTTCACTAAATAAATTATCAATTTTTATTTTTGATTTTTGATGGTCAATATTTTTTATTTTTACATTAATTGTTTTAAATTTTATTGATAAAATTCGAAAGTAAAATATTACAATTTTTTTTAATAAAGTAGCTTTTAAAGATATTTTTTATAAAATTTAATTGACGAAAGTATTTCACAAATAAATATTAATTGAACATAATAAATTAAAAAAAATGTTTGTGATAGCTTAATTGGGACAAAAGAAGTAAAAGAGAAAATAGTGTATAAAAAATTCAAGTGCAAACAATAAGCATTAGGGATAAAAATTCTAAGCATATTAATTTTACATGAAAGTTCAAAATTTTTTGATTCCTCTCTAAGAAATGACATCACTGAAAATTTTACTAGAAATAAAAATATATTATTATAACTAAAAGTTTGCATTTATTCATTTAGATAAATGAGTTCTCATGTCACGTGCTTTATAGGTGTATTATACATGATTTTATGAATTTATTTTGTAAATTTATTAAATAATATATTTTTATAATATTAAAAGTATATGATAATTAAATAAAAATGATCTAATTTATAATAAAGATTATTAATTTTGAAAAATGATTAAGAGAATAAAATAATATTTTAAAAGTAATGAAAAGAACAATCGATAGTAAAATATTATGTAATTAGATAAAATAATTTGTTATTTGAATTTGAGTTAAAATTTCACCTCCAAAAAACCATTATTTTAATACTCCATCGTCCCTTGGCATAATATTTCACAACACAATGGTAAACAACATTCACAATTATGTAAATATTATTAAAATCAAATAATAATAAAACAATTAAATATCAAATAATAATAACTAAACATTTCAAATAATAAAAAAACATACATTTTTGTGATGGAAACAAAATCTATTAAAAATGTTAAAATATGATTTTTCTAGTTAATGTTTAGATGTTATTTCAATGAAAATGTCTAGCTATTGCATATATTTATAGTGTTAAATATTAGTTTTAATTGGTATAAAATTGTAATATTAATTAAATGATAATTAATATAAAATAACAAATGTAATTTAATATGATTATAAAGTCTAATTAAGTGATAATAATTATTACATTGATAATGAAAATATTATTACTAAAATAATTATAATTATGATTATAATTATTATATATTATTAATTTGTTATGAACGTAAATTTTATATACAAGATTTAATAGAAAAATTATTAACAAAATAATTATAATTATTTTTATATTACATTATTGATTTTTTAGATTAAAAAAACAAAAACATAGATAAATTCCCTTTTGCCCGGGACGATTAGAAACCCCAAACAAACATCTTCCCTATCCATAATGTAAAAACCTAGTTTCCTAAAGCAATTAAAGAAAACAGGTCTGAAAAAAAAATGGGGAGATCTGCAGCCGAAACGGTCTGACGAACTCCGACGCAGTCCGAACCAAGTATGAACCAGACTCATTCTTGAGAGCTTCCTTAGCTAATGCATCAACCACTTTGTTTGCCGACCTATTTGCATGCCTGAACGGTAAACCATGAAATTCTCTGCTATAGTTCTTAATACCCCGTATGATAGGGCTAATTTCTGAAATCTGAGAGGCATTTCTTTATGACAGCTAAAGAATCTCCTTCCAAAACCGATTGATAAAACCCAGTAACTAACCCAATCTTTACTGCATTCAATGCTGCGAGAGCCTCCGCAGTAAACGCTGAAGCCACATTCTGGTGGAAGAAAGAAACCGTCAACAGCATACTGCCACTGCTATCACGGGCAATTATCCTCTGTAAACACCCTAAATTATAACGTAATGAAGCAACAGAGAAATGAGGAAAATATTTCTGAGCTTAATTTTCTCAATTTGATTACTGTCAAAACCACGTACATTGAACCTTGACCACTCTCCTATTTATAGGACTAAATAACTGATTAACCTCTACTAACTAATTGTTAACAACCTCCTATGCTGTTTTCCAACTCACAGTGCTTAGCTTAATAACCAATAACCACAATATTATATTTGCTAATATCCTCGTACCTGCTGTCGATCGAGTGGTACAAAATGCTGCATCGCAATTCAATTTGACCCATCCATCGTACGGTGCCTTCCATTTCTGCAGACTCACCAAACAGGTACTTTTATGCCCACTAACCGTGTCTATTTCACTCAAAAAATGCTTAACAAACTCTGGAATTTCTTTTCCAGTACTGGTCTGGCCTTCATGAATAGATCTATTTCTATGAAACGAAATTGTCCATAAGGCACAACAAAAGAGTCGTCCCTGATATACCGAACATCGATTAAAATACCAGGTCAACCAATCTTCTCTAACAGCCTCTATATCACTGTCTAAACATTGTAAACCCACTAATCCCCATATTTCTCTTGATGCAGGACACCCCCAGCAGATATGTCCCAAAGACTCAGGAACTCGTTTGCACCTTGGGCACAACCCATTACCCGCCAACCGCTTGTTAAACAGATTGGGCGTTGTTGGGATTATGTTTTTCGAGAATCGCCAGATGAATTTTTTTTTTGATGGAAGTTTTAATTCCCACAGCTTTTTGTAAAAATTTCTAGATTCGGGTTGTATAGGATTAGAATTAGGAGACAAGTAATTTGTTTGTAAAACCTGTATGCACTCCATACTGTGAAATCGCCAGAGCCTTCACCACTCCATACTTGAATGTCGTCCTGCGGAGTACTAGCAAGGGCCACACATAAAAACGGACGGGCCTCCTCTTTCCTCAAACGTAAAGATAATCAGCTCCCTATTCCACTGTTTAGTTTCTGCATTAATTAAATCGACAACCATCTCCAAATGAGCATTATTAACAGACTCGGTAAACTGAAAACAATCACAATCCGATAACCATTTATGATTAAAAATTGATATGCTAGTACCATTACCCACACACCAACTAATACCATTATTTAATACCTTACGAGAAACCCAAATGTTTCTCCAAGCATAAGAAGAACCATACTTTAAACTCGAATTGAGAAAATCACCATTAGGATAATATTTAGCTTTCATTACCCTTGCTAATAACAAATTAGGGTACCTGAAGAGACGCCACCCTTATTTCGCCAAAAGTGCAACATTAAAACTACCAAAACTGCAAAAACCAAGGTCGCCAGTCTCCTTTTGTTCACACATTTTCTTCCATTCACACCAATGTAGTCCTCGCTGTCCTTTCCCTTTCTGTCACCAAAACCGGGCAACAATCCTTTCCAAATCATCATAAAACGTCCGAGGAAACAGAAAACATGAAATAGTAAAGGGTGGTATAGCTTGTAAAATAGATTTGATAAAAACTTCCTTACCACCCTGTGAAAGGAACCTGGCTCCCCAACCATCCACCTTCTTTTGCATGCGCTCCTTTAAGCTTAAGAATGAGGCCTTTTTATTTCTCCCTATAACATTTGGTAAACCCAAATACTTCTCAAAGTTCCTAGAATGTCGCATACCCAACTCTGTAGATAACGACAAATATAAATGACTAGGGACATTAGAACTGAAAAAGATAGAGGACTTTTCAAAGTTCACACATTGCCCAGAATCACCAAGAATAACCTTTAACCTTTGAATCTCATGCAAATTTGCGTCAGCAAACAAAATACAGTTATCTACAAAGAGTAAATGGGAAATTATCAGATCACCCCTACTAGCTCTGGCTCTACTAATCCTCCCTTCTTGCCTGGGTAGTCGCGATAGGGATGAAAACCCCTCACTGCAAATAAGAAACAAATACGGGCTGAGAGGATCCCCTTAACGAAGGCCTCTAGTTGGCTGAAAAGTCGGCCCCAACTGACCATTTAAACACACAAAATACGAAACAATAGAAACACATGTCTTTAATAGCACCACCCACCTTCTACTAAAACCCATACGCTCCATCATTGTCCATACAAAGTCCAATTCTACCTATCATATGCCTTACTCATATCTAACTTTAAGGCCATACAACCTTTGCGACCAATCCTTTTATTAACCATAGTATGCATGACTTCATAGGCAACCAATATATTATCAGTAATAAGCCTACTAGGAATGAAAGCACTTTGCGCTCTATCATTGCATTTATCCAGTACCACCCTTAACCAATTAACCACCATGCGTGCTACTATTTTGTAGACAACCGAACATAAACTTATTGGTCGAAAATTGACCATATTAATGGGGCTAGGAACTTTCGGCAAAAGAATGATGTTTTCTATATTCATGGGGGATAAATCCTAGCCTTCATTCAACACACCCAAACAAAATCTACTGACATCATGGCCAACAATATGCCAAAATTTTTGAAAGAAAAGAGCCGAGGAAACCATCCATACCTGACGCTTTCATTGGCCCCATATCCTTTAAAGTTGATACAACTTCCTTCCCTATATATTGTTTCAACAATAGCACATTATCCTCCTGTGTGATGTATGTTTGTACACCAGAAAGTAAATGCTCATTTTCACTCGAACCCTATTCAGACGTGAATAACTTCTTAAAAAAATCCATAGCAATCCCCTCCATCTCACGTTTGTTTAAAGTTGTTAGGCCATCAAAAAAGTCCAATCGCTGAACTGTGTTAGCATGCCTTCTTTTATTGGCATGATTATGGAAGAAGGCAGTATTACAATCACCTACCTTGAGCCAATTAACTCTAGCCCGTTGTTCTTAATAAACCTCCTCCCATTCCATTTCCTAATTCAAACGAATCTGAGTTTCAATTAAGTCATCCAACACTTCATCTGTGCGATCAACCTCAATCAACATCTCAAGCTTTCTAGCCAACTCATGCTTCAATTTACTCCGATCCACCCTAACACTACGAGCCCAATCCCTAACACCATGACGGAGTGTATCAAGTTTAACAACTAAATCCCCTTCTGCCAAATTCCAAAGCCGAGTAACCTCTACTTCAAACGATTCCTCCAAAACCCATCAAGCTTTAAATCTAAAAACATTATTCCTACTTGGAATTAACCAAGCATCAAGAGTAATCACAATGAGTAAATGATCTGATGCATATGAAGAGACATGCCATACCTCCATATCAAGAAAATTTTCTAACCCCCTTAATATTTTTTCGAGCCGAATTGCCTCGCTTCCATGTAAATTTTGGTCCTACAAAACCAACGTCCAAAAAATTACAAAAAGACAGCACATCCCGAAACATCTCAATCCTCTTTTCCTCCCTCGGTGCACCCCTATCTTTTTACCACTATAGAGAATATCATTGAAATCCCCACAGATACACCATGTCAGTGCATAGTTTTCCCCCAAATGTTTAAGAGAATCCCAATAATCTCTTTTGTCATGTAAAAATGACGTTCCATAAAATCTTGCTAACCGCCACCCTTCATTACCATTACTACCTTCCACGAACACATCCACAAAATTTCTCGAAAAATAATGTAATGAGATCAATAGATCCTCTGCCCATGCAAGGCACACTCCTCCTTTTAACCCATCAGTGTCAACATCAATACCATTCACAAAACCAAGTTTACGACGAACACACTCCATTCTTTTTTTTATCAACTTTGGTCTCCATAAAAAAGACCACTTGGGGTTTATAAAGCTTCAATACCTATCGAAGCCTTTGAAACGCCCGTGGATTCCCCAACCCACGAATGTTTCAAATCAAGATTTTCATTGCACCCGATCGGCATGCTCAAAGGCATCTGTCGATCTTAATTGAAAGATTAACCCCGAACACTCCTTTAACACAACATCCCTAATATTCACTTCCTGCATGTCACTATTCAATAGCTCAACTCGTCCCTTCTTTCGAACACTACTCTCTACATCACTATCACAATCTCCCGCAATCGCCATGTCATTAGCTCCCTTCCTTCCATATGGTACCTGAATAGGCGGTCCCTCACTACTCCCCTCGCTAACCGCTTCCACTTTCTTCTAATTTGGCCCAAAGGATTCGATGAGTCCAGCATATCCCTCGGCCCAGTATTTGATAAAAACCCAGCAAACCCATTAATAGAATTAGGCACCACTTGACCATTAAAATCCATACCAGCATCCTTTACAACATCAAATACTACCGCAGCCTTATCCCTTAAAAAACTAATGAGAAACCATATTTGATCCACCCTTATTCCTTAAAAAATTGGCTGAATTTTTGGTAGTAGAAAATGCCCCTGCCAATGGATCAAAATCACGTCTTCCTCTAACCAAAAAATTAGTCGGCTCACCCATCGGAACCCCCACATAGGAACTCTGTGGAACACCCCTTCGAACTAACGAATTCAACCGAAAGTTTTCCTTTCCTCGAACATTCCTTTTCGCTTTGAGAGCAATCGAATATGGCTACTCATCCTCCAATTGATTTTCTCCTCCTCTGAGACATTATCGCACTCCTTAAGATTATGCCCTAAACGTTCACAACCAAAACAGAACCTAGGTAGCGATTCATATTTGAAAGGAACCCAGACCTTTTGGAGCTTGCCAACATTCAAAAAAATACCCCTCAGTAACGGATTCTGGACATCCAACCATACCTTAATACGACAGAAATCACTCCACTCTGCCCGAAGTAACCCTCAAATGTCAACCTAATAGCATGCATCAAATCTTTCCTATCACATTCCGGTGGAGAAGGACCCACCTTTATCCAGAACTGAGAACAAACTAATCGAATCAGATCTCGATCCATCAAACTTGTCAATCTCTCCAACAAAATCAATTGCCTACGAAACAGCCATGGACAACCTTCCATCACAAACTCCAAATCCTCCTCACAATCAAAAGAAATTAAAAATAAATTCTGACCCGCAAGTCGAATATCAAACTTCTTCTTCGTCTTCCAGATACTCTTAAATTGCGCATGAAAACTACCAGGATTAAAGGTTTTCTTCGTCCACACAGACCCAATCAGATTTGGCTTCTATGTCGGTACCACCTTCGATCTTTTCACCATCAATTGGATTAACTCATCTGCTAACAACACTACATCGTCCTTCTCCATAATTCTCTTACCATAACCGTTTCTCCAAACCCTAGTAATAGGAGTCCTGTCTCACTAGAACTTTCACAGAAAACACTCTTGACTTTTTGATTGTTAAAATATGATTTTCTAGTAAATGTTTAGATGTTATTTTGAATGAAAATGTCTAGCTAATGCATATATTTAAAGTGTTAAATATTAGTTTTAATTGGTATAAAATTGTAATATTAATTAAATGATAATTAAAATAAAATAATAAATGTAATTTAATATGGATACAAAATCTAATTAAGTGATAATAATTATTGCACTGATAATGAAAATATTATTACTAAAATAATTATAATAATTATTATTATTATTAATTTGTTATGAACTAAATTTTATATACAAGATTTAAAAGAAACATTATTAACAAAATAATTATAATTATTTTTATATTACATTATTGATTTTATAGATTAAAAAAACAGAAACATAGATAATACAAAACACTAAATCTTAATTGATCAATTTTTTAATATTAATTTCTCAAATAGATATGAGTCATACTATTTGTTGAATTGAGATTTGTGTTGAATCGATTTGATTAGATGCAATTAATATTTATAAAAATAATATTTTATTTAATTATAAAATATTTTTATTTTCTTTTGAGTTGACATAAAAAATTAAGAATAAATAAATAAATTTATACATTATAAATTAGATTACCAATATATTGATAATTATCATTATATATAATATTAATCTCACACATTTAATTTTATTGATTATAAAAAAATAACTTTAACATTATTAATTATTATCATAATTAAAATATAATCATGTTTATATTTAAAAGTAATTATTCAATTAAAAATTGAATTATCATTATTTTAAATTATTCAATTATATTCAATGATTTTATAGATTTATAATTTTATTAAGTAATAATATATTATGTTATTCTTTAAGAAGAAATTCTAAAATATATGACCAAATTAATTAATTTCACATTAACATACTATCATATTAATTAATATTTATTTTATTATTATAATGTAATAATACTAAAAAATTATTATGTTAATGTTAGTGTAGTAATATAATTAACAATAAACAATATTTTTGTGTTGAAATAGTACAATCTACATCTAAAAAAATGCAAGGTTCAGGAGTGTTTGTACTACTATAAATAGAGATGATTTCTCCACCTATAAAGCTTCACAAAATTTGTCATTTTCTTCATAAGACAATTTTCTCTTTTCCTATTTGTAATTTTTCACTTGTATCTTTTGCAGTGAAATATATTTGATAATGTTCGAGGAAGTAGGCGTAATTTGCTAAACCTTGTTAATTTTTTGGTGTTTTTTATTGTTTTTATTTATATTTCAATATTTTGTAGGATACAATTGTAATGATATATTATGCTATTAAAATACATGATAGGGAGATTTTGTCCAAGAGGTTGGCTTTTATGTGGGACTGTTTATGACCCCTTCAATCTTTTTTGGGAATTAAACCTAGTGTGATTTTATAATACAATAATTTACTCGCTTTTACCCTATTCGCACAACAAGTGATATTAAAGCCAAAAGTCATTCGAAGTATGCTATATGGTTGTGGTTTAAATTGAATTTCCACATCAAAAAAGATTTACTTAGACATATTGAAACACTATGGCTAAAATGGTAGATAATCCAAGACGTTCCACATCTACAACATAGGTTATGTGGGTGAGACCGAAAGTGACAAATATGAGGTTGGTAGTGGATATCTTCAATGGCATTAGACATTTTGACATGTGGCAAAGTGAGGTTTTAGATACTCTTTTCTGGCAAGGTCTAAACATTGTCATTGATGAAAAGAAACCAGATGATGTGGAGGAGAAATATAAGAAGATTATAAATTGTTTGTCATGTGGTACAATTCAATTGTGCCTTTCTCGAGAGAAGATGTATGCTTTCTCAAAGGAGGCTTTTGCAAATAGGTTGTGGTTGGAACTTGAAGTTCTTTTTGAATAAAAACAATCAAAATAAGGTCAATATGAAGAAAAGGTTGTTTCAATTGACTTATGTTCCAGGTACCACTATGAATGATCACGTCACTAGTTTTAATCAATTAGTCATTGATCTGATGAATATGGATGAGGCTTTCAAAGATGAAGATTTTATTGTGATGTTGTTAGGGTCACTTCCTAAAGAGTTTTAGCTCCTCGAAACTACTCTACGTCACAAGAAGGCTGATGTATCTCATAGTGAAGCGTGTGTAACTTTATACAGTTATGAACTGACAAAGAAGGAAGAGCAAAGAAATTGAACTAGAGATGCAGAAGCTTTGGTAGTTTGGGGTCGTTCACACATCCATAATAAAGTTCAAAAGGGGAGATCCAAGTCAAGGGGAAAACTAAATGAAGATGAGTGTGCTTTTTATAGAGAAAAAGGACATTTGAAGAATAATGAATCGCTTCGAGTGTGGGCTCGAACAATAATGAATCAAACACATAATCGAAAACAATTTCTTACTTTCAGTAGTAAAGTAATTCTCTCACAATAGAAACCGATAGAATTTTTATTCCTAGAAAATATAATTTATACTTAGAAATTAAATTCTCACTATTTTCGGGTAGAATAACAATATCTCAAACTTGAATATTTTTAGCCCTACTAGTGTCGTTTATCTATAAGGAGAGATAGAAGAATTTTAGTTGAATTAGTAGAATACAAATAATACTTATTTGATAGAAAAACTAATCCCTTAGTTCTACTTGGAGGGAGGAGTGGAAAACCTAGTTTATTATACTAGGGTTGCCACCCCTCATATGTATTATGAGGGATTTTTGGTCTCTCCTATATCGAGTCCAATTATATGTGCCTTCTGGACTTTTAATTCAACACTTTACAATTTATTTCAACCTAGTACATGTTTTTCTATTTCCAAAAATAAATATTATTTATTAAATTAATTTTCCAATTAAATAATTCTCTCAACCCAATTCTAATTTCATTAAAGTCATGGCAATTTTACCGTAAAAGATCTACGTAAAAATTTAATTTTCATATTTAACAGATTCATGATGACCAATTAATTTAATTTCATTTTTCAAACATCAATTATTTGATTAAATAATAATTCAAAAAAATAATCAATTATTAGGTCATTCCCATACTTAATGAGAAACCACATTCATTTTCGAAGTGAGAAACCACATTCATTTTCGAATGTAACACATTTCTCTAACTTTTTCATTTTTATCCATTTCTGTTTATTTGATTATATATGCAATTCATTTCTAATTTCAACAAGCTAGCGAATGGATCAACTAGACATATGTAATTAGGGGTCAAATGATTTATAATTAAGTTTTAGCTTTTTGCCTATTAATTATAAACTCATTTAGTTAATAAGTCATTCCACTATAGTATTGGGGCTGAGCTCTCCCTAATTACAACCATTAAGAAAGCTACTCAATCAATGCTCATCTAGTGACCTTGTCATAAGTATGTTACCCTCATATGATATTCTTAATCTCTTTGGAATAAATTTGTTCTCCTAATATGATCCTATTTTATGTCATTGTAATCATTACATCTTCCTTCATGAAAAGTCATTAGTATCAAATAGTAATTAAGTCATTTATCACAAAGACAAATGACCCATGGTCATGTTTACGTTTCATCTATCATGCAATGTCAATGAAAGGATATCATTTACTCATTTCTTGGGCTATCAATTCCATTATTGTGAATGATGCTACATACTGCAGAAGTCGTATACCCAACACATCAGCTTTCGGTTCCTTATCTATTTGAACTCAGGTTTTTACTTACATTAAAGTATACGAGTCACACAAACATTGTCCATCATCCACTCAGGATTAAGGTATGCCACTCTTTGAACGTCACAAGTGAATAAATCTATAAACAAATTCAAGGTCTATTTTACTTGGGTCTTGTCCGATGTATTGTTTGTCTGGCAAGTCACATTTATGTTTCTATCTTTTGGGAGTCATCCGCTTCGATGCTTAAGAAAAGCATCTTCCCAATTGGACTTGATAAATGACATATTCGTTTTTGAATCAATTTTCTCATTTTCGATTAGAATAAGGACATGTTTAAGTTCATCTACTAAGAGTAGTTTTCTTTCCATAATAAGATTCAACCACTTAATATCACTTAATATTAGTTAAACGTTAGATAACCAATGATCTAATATTTGCTTCCATTTTGTTTGCGTGCAAAAACCATTGAAGACAATATACAAAGGATATTAATGCAACCTGTGGATAAATTTGTTAAACCAATTTGTTCAAAAAAATACAAGTATAGAAACAAATATACTAAACTTAGGGCACCAAATCGAACAGATGAACAGTCAGATTTCTCACTTGTTACATTAGTAATTGGTCATTCTGATGTATGAATGTTGGATTCAGGTTGTAGCTACCATATGTGTCTTAATTTAGAGTGGTTCTTTAATTTTAAAGAACTAAAAGGTGGATATGTCTATACAACAAATCATATTACTCTTACCACTTACGAAATTTGTTCTATTCAATTGAGAAATCATGATGAATCAATAATAAATTAAATGATGCTCGTTATGTACCGGATTTGATGAAGAATCTCAATTTTTTTGGAACCTTAGAATCAAAAGATTTTGAAGTGAAAGCTAAATTTGGTTTGATGAAGTTTATTTCTGATGCATGTGTGGTAATGAAAGGGGTTCGCAAAAATAATAACTTGTACCACTATTTCGTTAGTACAGTTAATGGGCCAATTTCTATGACATCAACTAAAAATTGTGAGCTAGAAGCACATAAGCTTGGCATATGTGCTTGGGGCATGCAGATGAAAGAGTTAATAATTCCAACTAATAAAAAAGTTAATGATTCTCTTATGGTAGAAGGAGACTCTAATATGGAGGATCCAATGGAACAAGGAAACTCTAGTGAAGAGGAGGTTCAAACCCATGAACTTTCACAAACTTGAATCAATTGCAAGTAATAAGCAAAGAAAAATAATTAGAAAGCCTACTCGCTTTGGTAATATGGTGGCTTATGCATTCTCAGTTGTAGTTGATGACATCCTACCATGTTTGATGAAGAAATTTAAAGTTTAGGAGAAGAAGAGTTGAGGATTTCCATGAATGAAGAATGCAGTCTCTTCATAAGAATCAAAGGTAGAAACTAGCTAGTCTGCCAAAGGGAAAGAAGACAATTGGATGCAAGTTTCACGGGTAGTGAATCAAAACCCGTGAAGAATGAACAAATGGTGTCTCATGTAAGTTAATCGATTAAATGGGTCTCATTCGACCCACTTGAACTGAACCTATTCATGAAACATGTGGAGAAGCCCATTTACTTGAAGCCTTATGATTTGACATAATTCGATGTAGTAGATTAAACTAGTTCTCGCACTTTAGGAGTTTAAAATTAAGCATTATCATTAAGTTTGTATTATGTTTTAGTAAGTTTCATTCAATGCAATAAAATGTGCAATTTGACTCTTTTATTGACCTTAAGGGTCGAATAAGGCCTATGGGTGAGCTAACGCACTTTGTGAGTGTGCAAGAGACCATAAGAAGGCATATTAAACCAATACTGATCACTACATTGCAACACAGATGACTCGATGTCGCAAAGAAGGGAACAAAATGAAGAAATTCTGAGACTACCTTCGATGCTGCGACACAGCTTGAGGGTATCGCGACATACCACTGAAGACACCCCGAAGAGGAGCATACTGATCTCTAGTCGCGACATAGATCTTGGCATCTCACGACATTGACTTTAGATGAGAAATAAATATGAGATAGGGGCATTTTGGTCCTCACAATCAAACTTTAAGCTCGAGATCGTTAGCTGACCTATGATTGAGGATGATAGTCACCTAAAATCAATAAATAGGCTACTTTGGCACATGTTTTAAGGGCCGGTTCATTTAGATTAATTTTCCTCTCTTTAATTTAGTATAAATTTTCTCTGTTTCTTAGGTTTTCGTTTATTCCCATTTTGTTTTTCTTTATTTCGGGAGATCTGATTTGTGAAAGCGATCAAACGATGTGGATTCATTCCAGTTCTTAGTACAAATTAAGCTCTTTCCTAAAGCTTATATTTTTTATTCATTCATTATGTTCACCTTTTACATCAGTTTTATGTTATTTACGAAAATAATGAGGAACTAATCCCTTAATAGGGGATTAGAGAGTGAAGGTATGATGAATTAGCTATTTTGTAGGGTTACTCAACAGATCAGCTCTTTAGAAAGGAAGAACATAAAACAAGCCCTAAGCTTCACAACCCTAGAAAGTTATCAAGGTGGGAATTAACTCAAAATTGGTATGGCCCATCCGTGAATACCTTAACCCCATGTTAATCTGGATAGTGAGGTCGAAAGATAAGAAGTCCTTGCTGACTCATTATTCTAGTGGATGTATCGGAAGATCCTACTAGGGAAATGACTAGTTGATTGATGAGGAGTCCGAAGCGACAATTGTCGAAGCACACCGAAGCGAGCTTATCACCCATAACCAAATTTGATAAATTTACTTTCAAAATTCCCATATTGTTTGTTTTTCGTATTTCAATATTTTTTTATTCTTATAAATCCAAAAGTCCCTTTTATTTATGTTTCATAATATAACCTAATTAAAATACTAATTAGATCTTATTGTGCTTAGGTTAAAATTAGTCTAGTGCTAACCTCTCTTGGGTACGATCCTCGAAATACTTGTTAAAATGTTTTGTTGTAAATAAATCTATATTACAACCTGACTCGTATATTTGCGAATACCACCTCAATTCTCTATATTTTATATGTAG
This sequence comes from Gossypioides kirkii, assembly GCA_005610355.1. Classification (NCBI taxonomy): domain Eukaryota; kingdom Viridiplantae; phylum Streptophyta; class Magnoliopsida; order Malvales; family Malvaceae; genus Gossypioides; species Gossypioides kirkii. The sequence goes on along the minus strand of CP032247.1, from coordinate 36,126,757 downwards.
TATTCACAGTTAGGACATTAGTATGTCCGGAGGCAGTCAAGTTGTTGACGCCATTGTCGGGGAGGTAACATCACTAGTTGATTTTAATTTTTACATCTCATTATGAATAATAATGAAATTTTTAGGTTATAGATACGATTTTTAAATTATTTTGTTAAATAATGTCACTAACAAAATGATGCATGCTTTAGGAACATTGTTTGATTTTAATTGACTACAGTCCAGGATTACTCGTCATGTTATTCCTAAGTCGCATTTTGAACTAGACCTTTCATTGCTAACATGGATGACTAATAATGTCAGATTTTTTGATGCCAAAATTGAGGATCCCATAGCTTTCCTGCGGTGATTTTTTGATCATATCTGCAGCACTGTCGTGTATATGGGAGTTCTGCCAGATACTATTAAGTTATTATTAATTCCATTTGCATTGGATGGGGAAGCAAAGATGTGGCTAGATGCAGTTCCACCTAATACTATTACTACAAGGGTTGAGTTTGTATAACTACTTCTTCGTCGAATGATATCTATGCCCAAGGTAATGGGTATTTATAAACAGTTATTTTATTTCAAGCAAAGCGCCACAAAAACCCTAGGACAGCATGGGAGAGGTTTAAAACAATCCTCAGATCAATATTGGGTGGGGGTATACACTTTGTACTCCAGATCCAACATTTTTATGATGAGTTGGATGGTCAGAATAGGTGGAAGTTTGATATCATGACTGATGGAAGTATCTAGACAAAAACATGGAAGGAAGTAATGGAGATATTGGAGAAAATCAAAATTAATGAATTTACATGGGAGGAAAATTGTGAATTAGAAATCGAGCAATTGGAATAAGGTGACGATGAGGAACAAAAATGTAATTGGTTGGAGCTAATAACAATAAAATCCAATTACTATGAGTCAAAAGAAGAGTAGGATAGTGCTGAGCAAGAGAACAATCACATGCTGTCCTAACTTGATTGGTGGAGGTAGAGCAAGGGGCAATCAGAACAAGTTGTCCCAAATCCAAATTAGATGGTACCATCTGTTATCAAGCCTCCCAAGTGATAATTGAAACCATTACCTGAACACTTAAAATATGGATATCTAGGGGCCAAAAATACATTGCCAATAATTTTCGCTGCTAGTCTGGATAAAGACTATGAGGAAGATATTTTGAATGTTCTGAAATGACACAAAAAAGCTATAGGTTGGACGATTGCTGATATCAAAGGGATTAATCTTGCATTCTGTCAGCATAAGATCATATTAGAATAAGGGAAGAAATTTGTAGTTGATGCTCAACGAAGACTTAATCCAGCCATGGAAAAAGTTGTAAAGAAGGAATTGATTAAATGGTTGGACACAAGTATTGTTTACGCTATTTATGATAGTGAATGAGTTAGCCTTACACAGTACGTTCCAAAAAAGGGAGGTTTAATAGTAGTCGAGAATGATAAGAATGAGTTAATTCCAACAAGAACAATTACTTATTTGTGAGTATGTATTAATTACAAGAAATGTCACACCCTAAATTTGGGCTTAGAAGTTTCGAGGGTAAAATAGAAATTTTAGCCCAAACGTAACCGAAATTTCATAAGTTTGATAATTGATAGTATTTTTGACAATGGCTATTAGAATGTTAAATCAATTTCTAAAAACGAGTTTTATATGACTTTAATTTTGAAATAGGACTGATTTGTACAAGTGTCAAAAGCTAAGAGTTTTTATGAAGTAATTTGACCAAAAGTCCAAAATCAACTTAAAAGCCACTTTCTCAATAGAATTTCACATAAAAAATACTTCCCCTCATATATTGTGCCTTCTTTTTCTATTTCAAATGCTTATAAAAACCAAAAGAAACACCTAAACATCTTCATCTTCTTCATCATCTTCTCCAAACGTGGGTTTTTTGGATTCATGTCAAAGCTCATTTTTCTTCAAGAAAATATAACCAATCATTTTCCTATGAGTTTTAAATGGTATTTAGTCCTTTAAACTAAGCTTTTAGCCTTTAAAACGCAAGTTTTGAGTAAAAGCCGAAAATAGGGTCTTTAATGGTGAAATTCTAGCTTGTGTATAAAAACTTGATATTAAATTTTTTTTCAACTTGATTTAACATGATTAGAGGGTTTCTAAAATTACTTTGAAGTTTCATTAAGTATTTCTTGAGTTTTAATGAATTTTCATTATTAAAACCATTGTTTGTCGAAAATATTTGGTATTTTAAGTATGTAGTTTTAAGTGGTTTAAAGGTTGAAAATTAGTAGAGAGTAAATATGTAGATGAAAGAAATTCATTTCATGCAAAAAGGTTAAGTGTAGATAGAGATATTAAAGTTTAAAGTTTACTAGGTTTAAGGTTTCAATTTAAGAGAACATAGCTTAGGCTATTGTTTATGACTGTATGGGATGTGTGGATTATTGATTTTTGATTGTTTATGTGTAGTTGAAGTGTTGGAATCGATAGGACCTTCAACAAGCAAAGATAAAGGCAAAGGAAAGCTTGTCTAAGCTTTTCGATTTTTTTTAAAAAAAAAAGTATATTTGGTGAGTGTTTTGGAATCGCTACTCATAGACGATTCATTGTGTATTTGGAAATTTAGAGATAGCCTAAACCCCTACTCTAAATTTCGAATGTAAGTGTTCTTATATCTGTGCTTAAATATTACTATGATTTATTATTAAATATTAATATGTTTTGTGCTCAAATATTAATGTGATTTATGCTTAAATATTAGTGTGATTTATTCTTAAATATTAATGGGATTTGTGCTTAAAGAATTAAGATGTTATATTGTGAACAAACATGAGATGTTGTGACATATGCTATAAGCTTATGATGACTGTTGTGAAAGTGAATATGTGGGTATGTTCTTCATGCCATGTGACAGAAAATATGTGGGTATGTTCTTCATGGCATGTGATAGAAAATATGTAGGTATGTTCTTCATGCCATATGACAGAAAATATGTTGGTATGTTTGATTGCGTCTGAAATGTCATAGAGATTGTGCAAGCATACACATGTCGATGCAAGTATAGTTGATAGACAATTCTATCGGATATCGATCCCATGAGGAAATGAATTCTTGATGTTAATTGTCGGAGCAATTAATACTAAAAAAGAGTAAAATGTGAGTGAGGTTGTCATTGCAATTATGTTAGATCTACACATTAAAATAGTTAATATCGTCAATGCAATCAGAGTTAAATGTCAGAGATTAAATGTCAATGTACTGAAAGTAAATCAAATATGTTGAGTGTTGAGTGCTGAATATTTAAATGCATGAAATGTAAAAGTGATCAAGTGTAAAAGGGTAGGAATGGTTCATTGGTTCTGCAAAGCTGCAATGCTGAATGTGTCGACAAGGTAAAGTTTAGATGAATTATTGCAGCAATAAATCTCTCTTGAGTTCTTACCAACAACAGCTTTCTATTTAATCCAGATTTAAATACCCACAATCACTCCACCTCTCGGTGTAAGCAATGTTGCGCATCCAAGAACAAGTGACTAGAATCTTTCCAATCCCAAGCAGCTCTCGTCTAACTTACTTGTTAACCTAACTTATCACTGCATCTCTCGATGTCGGTAGACTGCAATTTCACTCTCATGCTTAAAGCGGTTAGATCCAAGAATAAACAGATAAGAAGCATTAAATAAGAGTCAAAATAATCTAACACCAAAAGATACTCTCATATTCATTTAATGTCATTAGAATTCATCATCGTTAAAAGAAAAATTAAAGAGTACAATCGAAGCTTACTATCTCTAGACTACTAAGACTACTCCTTAATCATTCCTCTTGGCCAGCGCAAAGCACCTCTTATCAGAAGTTGCTGCAGACTTGCTTCATAGCTTCCTAATTCCCAACTCAAATCTCAAAATCACACAGAATTTGTAGAATTTAATCCCTTAGCTCTTGATGATTTCTTCATTCTTTGTTATTCTATTTATAGCCTTCAAAATGTTACAGATTTGAGCCTCCCATTCTCAAATTTAGATCTAGATTTTACAGGTGTCAAAGTTAGTTAAAGTACAGTTGTGCACTCATACAGATTGAATGTTCTCTTCAAAGATCTACAGGATGTCGTTGCACTGCAAGGCGCAATCTGAGATCGTAATTGCAGTGACATCTGTGATGTTCCTGCGCTGATGCTTCCAAATGTAAATTCAGCTTGAGTTTACTCATTCGAGGTTTAGGTTCTATACGATGACTCTCTGTCATAATTCCAAGCTGATCTTGTGGCTGCATTCTTCCAATATTAATCTTTTGGGCTGAGTTCCTGTGCTGACAATTCTAAGGTGCAATATATCTGCTACTTGTGTCGACATTAGTACAAAAATAGATGAAAAATAACAAGAATTTAAACTAACTAGCAATGACTTTAAAATGTAAAAATTAAGTATGAAATTCTCAATATGCATGCTAAATGAGATACAAAAGAGACAATTAAAACACTAAATTAGGGAGAAAATATATGCCATTTGTAATACCATCACACACCCAAACTTGAGTTTTTACTGTCCTCAAGTAAACAAAAATTAACAAAGTCACAAGCAGAAATGTCATCGCAATCATTAATCATACAACTTGAATTCTCTGAAGTCCTAATGTACAAATTGTATTCATATGATAGAATCCTAATCTTTCTTGAACCAATACAACATTTATCAAAAAATTCTTTCTTTTTTTTTCTCATTTTGTTTCTTTTTCAAATGACTAAGAGATGTCATTGCATTACTCTACCATTGTTCCTGGGTAGTAACGATGGGGTGCAACAACCCCTAGGAGGTATTTAATTGCATCGACACACACTCTTGCAGTGATAGCCTTTGGCTATATCATTTTTCTAAACCTGCAGCTAAGTGTTCTCCCTTGGAAAGTTATAATGCACTCACATTAGAGTGTCTTTTATTCATATAATGTCGCTACCATTGGCCAGTTAGCTCAAGACTCAAACATCAACACTATCATTTCATTACTGAAGCAATTCTAATCATTCATTCAAAAATAGCAGATTCATCATTCATTCATATTCATCCAATTTCCTCATTATCATCCAATCAATTCAAGAATTACGCATAACTAGAAATTGTGGGCACATTTCTGTTGAAAAATTGTCACTTCTTTTTAACCAAAGAAACAAGCAGAATTCAAATGTGTGGGTGTAATTGCATTTCCAATTCACATTATCTCCCCCAAACTTAATGTCTGGGATATGGCCACGGCCCGAGACTCACCAAGTGCTAACAAGGAACCTTTGGAGCTACCCTTAGGACCTATAACTCGAGCACGAGATAAGCATTTCAAGGAGGCTGTTTCGGTTCTAATTGATCGAGCGTGGGGAGAAATCGTTGCGGGGCTTATCGATCAATCTTGGACAAGTCAACTAAGTCGGCCTTGCAACCTCCTACAAGTTCATCTAGCTCATTCGTAGCTCATTGAACTCAACTTCAGCTCATTTTTAACTAAGCATTATTTTGTTGGAATAAATATTTAATTTGTTTTAGTTAATTTAGTTTTTTAGTTTAAGTTATTAAATGTGTCATAATCTGGACATTTTTTTTAATAGTTGTTTTTAATGTGTCCTAGTTTGATACATATTTAATAGTTGTTTTTAAATGTGTCTAAGATTGAGACAAATTAATTTCATGTTTGAATTAATATGTCCTAGCTAAAATTAATTAGCTGATTAATGTGTTTTAGGTACATGCAATTAGCTGATTAATGTGTTTCAGGTACATGCAATTAGCTGATTAATATATTTCAGGTACATGTATGGATGACTTGAATATGGTGTGCTGTTAATTGAAATTCTCCAAGCACCTCTTCGTGTATGCCAAGAGCTATTGAGCTACTGATTTGTCTTCCCAAAGCTGTCCATTTAGTTGCTTAAGTGCTTTCACATTTCCTGAAGGTTCCTTTCACACTCATGGCTGTTCAAATTCGTGTGTTCACACTCCAAGGCTGTTGAAGTGTCCCAAACTGCCATTTAAAGTCCAAGACTCTCAAAATATTCAAGGCAGCCCCTTAAAAGCCTTTCACACCTCTTGGCTGAATCTAGCCTAGTCCATTCAGCTCCTTACTTAATTTCATTTAATTTAAGCTGATTGGAAACATCAAGGGACTTGTCTAATGGCATCACCAATGCTAGAGAAGGTTCAAGGAAGTTTCCAGCTCCATTAAGCTGAACACATGCTGCCCATTCAGTTCCCTAAGTGTCTATTCAGCTAGCCATGTAATTGAGCTATAAATATGAAGCTCTTTAGTTGTATTACAGACTTTTTGATAGTTTGATGAATTTTGATATCTTAGTGAGTTTATTCAACTCTCAATTTTCGTTTAAGACTCAAGTTGACTTATCTAGCTTGCTAGTGGCGTCATCCTTGTTTCTTTGAACTTATCACTCTTAAACCGAGTGTGACATTCACCTTTGATACCTTTGGTTCCTATCTCTTCATAGATAGTGGGTCAAGGTCCTTTCTATCAACCTTCCATCACCTTAAGAGTCTTATAAGTCTCGGGTCAATACTCCTTCATAGTATTGGTTTATTCTTGACCTTAAGCTTACCTATCCATTTTAACTTTCATCTTTGCCTTGCTTTGTTTCATTCCTAGCCGAATTACATCCTTGCTTAGCCAAATTCCCTCAAACTCAAACTAAGAACGATACTTCTCTATTTAACGATCGGGCACAACTATGACTCGAATACTTTCACAAACTCGAGATCATATCATTTGGTATCAGAGCTAGCTAAAATCGAGGAGTACGGACGTTCGAGCATTCCCGAAGTAAGCTCTTAAAAACAATTCATGGAAAAAAAAGAGAATAGATAGCGTATTAGAAGTGCAAAGTTTGAAAAAAAAATTAAAAAAAAGAGTTTCGAAAGTATAAAAAAAATAAAAGGCTAGTTTGTGATATTGATTGTTTTCCCGATTTTAACAGATTTCTTGTACAACCTATTTTGCCACACTTCAAAAAAACCCGTTCTTTTTCTTTCAGCCTACCTATTACCAAAGACATCATCTACCTTTGCACCCCTTTGAAGCCGACCCTTAGACTAGCTTATAAGTCTAAACAAGTTGTTTTACGAACATTGAGAGAAGAATTGAGTGGTAAAGGGCACGAGAGTGGTGAGCTCATTAGAGAGTATAAAAATCCAAAATATTGAGTGCAAACACGAGGGGAGTGTCATCTATTTTTTTCTTTGCGAGTGAATTGTGAGAATTTGTAGTGAGGATTTAAATATCATGTCTCGAAGCCCGAAAAGAAACGCGACGGAAGGAGGTGGTTTACGACTTGGTTGAAATGTTACGGCTGGTGGAGGAGTACCAGATTTGAAGCTCCAAGCCCTTATGCATGAGATGGAACGCATGTTTGATCGAAAGCTAGGGCCCATACAAGAACGATTAACCGAGTTGAAAAGAAGGGCCAGTAAGAGAGAACTCCCCAAAGTCCACGAAAGGAGCGAGTCCGTCCAAGGTTCAATCAAAATGATAAATATGAGCCAAGCGATATGGAGAGCACCAAGCGTCGAATCAAAGCGAAAGGCGAAGAGGACAAAGAAACCAAGGTCCTCGAGAGTGAGAACGAGTGGACAATGATTTGAAGAATATAAAGTTATCCATTCCACCATTCCAAGGTAGATCGGATCCGGAGGCGTACCTTGAATGGGAGAAGAAGATTGAATTAGTTTTTGAGTGCCACAATTACTCGGAATCTAAGAAAGTGAAGTTGGCAGCAATCGAGTTTTTCGACTATACCATGATCTGGTGGGATTAATTCACTACAAGTCAGAGAAGGAATGATGAACGACCAATAACCACTTGGGCCGAAATGAAGGCTATGATGCATAGGCGCTTCATTCCATCCTACTATCACCGAGAGCTCTACTAAAAGCTCCAAAACCTTACTCAAGGCACTAGGAGCATGGAAGACTATTTTAAAGAAATGGAGATTGCCATGATATGCACGAATGTGGAAGAAGATCAAGAGGTAACCATGGCTAGATTTTTAGCCGGTCTCAACCGAGATATTGCCAACATTGTGAAACTTCAACACTACGTTGAAGTTGTTCACATGGTGCACATGGCCATCAAGGTGGAGAAGTAACTTAAGTGCAAAGGTTTTGTTCGAGGTTATTCCAACCCTAATGCCTCAAAATGGGGCCAAGGTACTAGCAAGAAAGATCCACCAAGCCGTGCCAAGGAGCAAATGGTGCCAGCAAAGCCGAACAAACCTATGGGTGAATCTAGCAAAGGCAAGGCCGAATCATTCCCCAATCGGTTAAGGGATATAAAATGTTTTAAATGTCTCGGGAGGGGGCATATCGCCAGCCAATGTCCTAACCAAAGTAACATGGTGGTTCGTACAAACGGAGAGATTGAGTTAGAGGAGGAGAATGGAGAAGAACCTGATGCCACCACCGATGAGGAGGAGGAATTAGAGTATGCTGTTGATGGCAAAATCCTTGTCATCAAAAGGAGCCTAATTCTTCAAAATGTGGAGAACGAGCAGCAAAGAAAAAAATATATTTCACACTCGATGCCAAATACAAGGTAAAGTGTACTACGTTATTATTGATGGTGGGAGTTGCACCAATGTGGCCAGCACTTTGATGGTGGAAAAATTGGGATTTCCAACAACTAAGCACCCACATCCCTACAAGCTTCAATGGCTTAATGATGATAGCGAGTTGAAGGTGACCAAACAAGTGCTCGTGGCATTTTCGATTAGAAAGTATACGGATGAAGTCTTATGTGATGTGGTTCCCATGCATGCTGGACACTTGCTGCTAGGATGACCATGGCAATTTGATAGGCAAGTTATTCACGACGGCTATACTAACCGGTACACTTTCAAACATTTGGGTAAAAATGTAACTTTGGCTCCCTTGACGCCAAAACAAGTATATGAAGACCAAATCAAATTGAAAAATTCTGTTGATCAAGTAAGGGAAAAAGAAAAGAGTGAGAATGAAAAAGAAAAGAAAATTGAAAAAAAGAAAGGAAAAATGAGAGAAAAAAGCAAAGAAAGTGAAAAGAAAGAGAGAAAAGAAAAAGATAAAAAGGAAGAAAAAGAGATAGAAAAATTAAATGTGTATGCAAAAGAGAGAGAGTTTCAAAAATCCTACTTGATGAAAAGCCGATCTTTGTGCTTATGTACAAGGAAAACTTTTTGAATACTAATGACTTGGTTGAAAATCTCCCTTCTTCTATTATGACTTTTTTGCAAGACTTCAATGATGTCTTCTCGGAAGAAGTCCTTAGTGGGTTGCCACCCATCCGAGGGATTGAGCACCAAATCGATTTTGTTCTTGAAGCCGTTATTCCTAATAGGCTAGCTTATTGGAGCAACCCTGAGGAAACCAAAGAGTTACAAAGACAAGTTAATGAACTTATGGAAAAGGGTTACATCCACGAAAGCCTTAGCACGTGCGTTGTGCCTGTGTTGTTGGTGCCAAAGAAGGACGAAACTTGGCGCATGTGTGTTAACTGCCGTGCGGTAAACAAAATAACAATCAAGTATAGGCATCCTATACCGCATTTAGATGACATGCTTGATGAGTTGAGTGGTGCTAATTTATTTTCTAAAATTGATCTTAAAAGCGGATATCACCAGATTCGGATGCGTTAAGGTGACGAGTGGAAGATCTCTTTTAAAACTAAATACAGTTTGTATGAATGGTTGGTCATGCCATTTGGCCTAACCAACGCACCTAGTACATTTATGCGCCTTATGAATTATGTTTTGCGGGCCTTTATTGGTAAGTTTTACGTTGTGTATTTTGATGATATCCTTGTCTATAGCGAGACTTTGGATGAACATTTTTTGCATCTTAAATCTATTTTGGAGGTTCTTCGAAAGGAGACCTTGTATGCAAACCTTAAGAAATGCACGTTCTGTACTAACAAAGTTATCTTTTTAGGTTTTGTGGTCAGCTCAGATGGACTCGAGGTAAACCAAGAAAAAGTTAAGGCAATCCGAGATTGGCCTAGACCGACGAGCATAAGCCAAGTGAGGAGCTTCCATGGCTTGGCGAGCTTCTATAGGCGTTTCGTACCAAATTTCAGCACCTTGGCCGAACCTTTGACAAGTGTGATCAAGAAAACTTCAACCTTTCAATGGAACGAAGAACAAGAGAAAGCCTTTAACTCCATTAAAGATTGTCTTACTAATGCACCATTGCTTGTTTTGCCTGACTTTTCTAAAACATTTGAAATTGAATGTGATGCCTCAGGTGTAGGAATCGAATCCGTTCTAACTTAAGATGGGAGGCCTATTGCATACTTTAGTGAGAAACTAAATGGAGCCACGTTGAACTACCCGATCTACGACAAGGAGATGTATGCACTCATTCGAGCCTTAGAGACTTGGCAGCACTACTTGTGGCCCAAGGAGTTTGTAATTCACTCGGATCATGAGGTATTAAAGCACCTCAAGGGCCAAAACAAGCTGAATAAGTGCCATGCCAAGTGGGTAGAGCATTTAGAATCTTTTCCTTATGTTATAAAATATAAGAAAGGTAAGGAAAATATCGTGGCTGATGCACTTTCGAGGAGGTATACTCTTTTGTCTTACTTAGATTCAAAACTGCTTGGATTTACTTTTTGAAAGAATTGTATGCTTCTGATGCTAATTTTGGTAAGTTGTATGCTTCTTGTGAAAATGTTGTTGTTGACAAGTTCTTTAGGTACGAAGGCTTCCTCTTTAGAGAAGGCAAGCTTTGTATTCCGCAAAGTTCCATTCGGGACCTATTGGTAAACGAGGCACATAGTGGGGGTCTCATGGGCCATTTTGGCGTGGGGAAAACCTTAGCAATGCTTCAAGAGCATTTCTTTTGGCCGAGGATGAAAGGGGATGTCAAGAGAGTTTGTGCTTGATGCGTGACATGCAAGAAAGAAAAATCAAAGATCAAGCCGCATGGGCTATACACGCCACTACCAATACCCGAAGAGCCTTGGGTCGACATTTCCATGAACTTTGTCCTTGGATTACCTAGAACTAAAACCAAAAAGGATTCGATTTTTGTTGTTGTAGATAGATTTTCTAAGATGTCTCATTTTATAGCTTGCACAAAAACTAACGATGTTGTTCATATTGCCAATTTATTCTTTAGGGAAATCATTCGATTGCTTGGCATTCTGAGAACCATCGTATCTGATCGAGACACCAAATTTCTTAGTCATTTCTGGAGGTCGTTGTGGGGAAAGCTTGGAATGAAGCTACTGTTCTCAACAACTTGTCACCCTCAAATGGATGGCCAAACGGAGGTGGTGAATCGTGTTTTGTCAACCTTGTTACGAGCTATCATCCGAAAAAATCTAAAGTCATGGGAGGAGTGTTTATCGCACATCGAGTTCACTTACAATCGATCCGTCCATTCGGCAATCAAACACTCACCTTTTGAAATTGTCTATAGTTTTAATCCCTTGACTCCTTTAGACTGAGTTCCTTTGCTTAATGATTACCTTATATATGTAGATGCTAAATGGAAGGCTGAGTACGTGAAGCAGCTACATCAAAAAGTGAGAGCCAATATTGACGCTAGAACCGAAAGCTACATGCACAAGGCAAATAAGGGATGAAAACGTGTTGTGTTCGAACCCGGAGATTGGGTTTGGGTTCACATGAGAAAAGAGCGTTTCCTAGCCCAACGAAGGTCCTAATTATTACCGAGAGGAGATGGTTCATTCCAAGTGCTAGAACGGATCAACGAGAACTCTTATAAGCTCGACCTTCCAGGTGAGTATAACATTAGCGCAAGCTTTAACGTGTCTAACATATCTCCCTATGATGTAGGTGTCGATTTGGGGACAAATCGCTTTGAAGAGGGAGCAATGATAAGGACACGGTTCGAGACTCACCAAGTGCTAACAAGGAACCTTTGGAGCTACCCTTAGGACCTATAACTCGAGCACGAGCTAAGCGTTTCAAGGAGGCTGTTTTGGCTCTAATTGATCGAGTGTGGGGAGAATCCATTGCGGGGCTTATTGATCAATCTTGGACAAGTCAACTAAGTCGGCCTTGCAACCTCTTACAAGTTCATCTAGCTCTTTCGTAGCTCATTGAACTCAACTTTAGCTCATTTTTAACTAAACATTATTTTGCTGGAATAAATATTTAATTTGTTTTAGTTAATTTAGTTATTTAGTTTAAGTTATTAAATGTGTCATAATTTGGACTTTTTTTAATAGTTGTTTTTAATGTGTCCTAGTTTGATACATATTTAATAATTATTTTTAATGTGTCTAAGATTGAGACAAATTAATTTCATGTTTGAATTAATATGTCCTAGCTGAAATTAATTAGCTGATTAATGTGTTTCAGGTACATGCAATTAGCTGATTAATGTGTTTCAGGTACATGCAATTAGCTGATTAATATATTTCAGGTACATGTATGGATGACTTGAATATGGTGTGTTGTTGATTGAAATTCTCGAAGCACCTCTTCGTGTATGCCAAGAGCCATTGAGCTGCTGATTTGTCTTCCCAAAGCTGTCCATTTAGTTGCTTAAGTGCTTTCACATTTGTTGGAGGTTCCTTTCACACTCATGGCTGTTCAAATTCATGTGTTCACACTCTAGGGCTATTGAAGTGTCCCAAACTGCCATTTAAAGTCCAAGACTCTCAAAATATTCAAGGCAGCCCCTTAAAAGCCTTTCACACCTCTTGGTTGAATCTAGCCTAGTCCATTCAGCTCCTTACTTAATTTCATTTAATTTAAGCTGATTGGAAACATCAAGGGACTTGTCTAATGGCATTACCAATGATAGAGAAGGTTCAAGGAAGTTTCCAGCTCCATTAAGCTGAACACATGCTGCCCATTTGATTCCCTAAGTGTCTATTCAGCTAGTCATGTAATTGAGCTATAAAAATGAACCTCTTTAGTTGTATTACAGAATTTTTGATACTTTGATGAATTTTGATATCTTAGTGAGTTTATTCAACTCTCAATTTTCATTTAAGACTCAAGTTGACTTATCTAGCTTACTAGTGGTGTCATCCTTGTTTTTTTGAACTTATCACTCTTAAATCGAGTGTGGCGTTCACCTTTGATACCTTTGGTCCTATCTCTTCATAGATAGTGGGTCAAGATCCTTTCTATCAACCTTCCATCACCTTAAGAGTCTTATAAGTCTTAAGTCAATACTCCTTCATAGTATTGGTTCATTCTTAACCTTAAGCTTACCTATCCATTTTAACTTTCATCTTTGCCTTGCTTTGTTTCATTCTTAGCCGAATTACATCCATACTTAGCCAAATTCCCTCAAACTCAAACTAAGAACGATACTTCTCTATTTAATAATCAGGCACAACTACGACTCGAGTACTTTCGCAAACTCGAGATCATATCAATCTGCATTATCCCCAATGCACTGATAATACGTATAAATAAATAATGGAAATGCAACTACAATGCAATTAAACTAACCAAAAGGAATGCAGTGATAATGCATTAGAGAAGGGAATGGGAGTATACCAGTTTGCTTTCCAGTAGCCTCTGCGATTTGGGCATGGATGATCTCACCGATGTCGATGTGTCGGTGGTGCAGGATTGAATGTAGGAGACACATACGGTCTAGTGTCGTCGTAGTGCTATGTTTTGAAGGCATGATCCGACTGTTGATGAAATGGAACCAAACTTTACTAAAGGTTGTAAGGTACCATCTGTGCATGGTGTAGTTGTGGAACCCGTTTCCAGTCCAAGTAGCTCCATCAACACATAAGTCCTACATCATCTGAGCCATACACTCATCGTCCAATCGATGCATAAATGGTGCATGGTCGTCCACCCGCTCGGGAATCCTCAACAGCACGTTTATCTGAGCAGCTCTCCACGGAATGAGCCCCTCCTAGACAAAAACAAACTCTTGCTCCGGATCCAGCAAGTTGGCATAGAACTCCTCGACTAGTGTTGGGGAGTAACTAGAGGGATGCTCGTAGAAGAACTCTCAACCAAGGTGGCTGATAATGCGGACAACATGCTTTCCTAGAGTCTTGTGTGGAGAAAGTTGTAGACCTTGTTCGGGGTGGAGGTTTCTTTTCAGCAAGGTATTTTGGTAGCGATCTTTTACCGCAGTCGTCAAGAATAGAACTGGGCTTATAGAAGGAGGCGGTGTTGTGGCCGGAGCCTCAGTAAAAGTTGTCGAGGTGTTCTTGGAAGGAGTTTTTGAAGGGTTTCTCAAGGCACAGGTTTTAGCCATTATAATGGAAGAAGGAAGTTAGAAAATGTTACAGAAAACGATTGCTCTGTGAATAGAAAAGAAATAACAGAGGCGATGAAGAAGATGAGTTGTAGCAACAATGGAAGATGTGAGGAGAAAAGAAAACTGCAGGAGAGAGGTTTTATAACCTAGGCGTGATGATTAAAAGAATTACGGGGAATCATTGCGTCTGCAGTTATTAATTGCCAGGCTACATATTGTACTTTTTCTTTTGATTGAACGGTTAGGAGAGAAGAGAAATCAATTAGCGCGATTCTTGCTGAAAAATAATGCTGACTTATCACAGAATGTGCCGACAATTCGTGCTTCAACCTTTCGACAAAAAGATGATTTTTATTTCTGCAAAAGAATTTGAAACAACACAAGTAAAATTAAAATAACTTAAAGTAAATAGAGAAATGCATCGACCTTATTTAAATGTGACCAGGTCGACGGCTTCATTTGGTTCTCTATCGTCTAGGCTCACATAATGCTTAAGACGTTGGCCATTTACTTTATATTGTTGTCCATCCTTTAAATTTTTGATTGTCACCGCACCGCTTTGGAATGCCTCAACAACTTTGAAAGGGTCTGACCATCTTGATCCCAATTTCCCTAGATGCAATTTTAAACGTGAGTTAAATAAAAGCACTAACTCACCAGGGTGAAATTGTCGACACAAAATGATGTTGTCGTGCCATTTATTTGTCTTTTCCTTATATATTGCGGCATTCTCATAAGCATGATTTCGGATTTCTTCTAGCTCCGTGATGTCCAACAATCTTTTCTTTCCAGCAGCATCATAATCCATATTCACCTGCTTGATTGCCCACATAGCCTTATGTTCAAGCTCAACTAGCAGGTTACAAGACTTACCAAATACTAACTGATATGGAGACATTCCCAGTGGGGTTTTATAAGCAGTGTGAAGCGCCCACAACGCATCATGTAACCGCAAAGACCAATACTTTCTAGATGGATTAACCACCTTCTTAAGTATGCCTTTAATTTGGTGATTGGATACTTCGACTTTACCATTGGTTTGTGGGTGATACGTAGTAGCCATACGATGCTTCACACCATATCTTTTTAATGCAGTCGCCACTTGGTTATTATAAAAATAAGTCCCTTGGTCGCTTATCAATGCTCTCGGTGTTCCAAATCTTGTAAGGATGTATGTGTGAAATAATTTCAACACTGTTCGAGTGTCATCCTTTGGCATTGCAATTGCCTCAATCAATTTCGAGACATAGTCAACAACCATTAAGATATACAGATTTCCAAAAGAGCTTTAAAATGATCCCACGAAGTCGATACCCCAAACGTAAAGAGCTTTACTTCCATGATCGATTGTTGGAGCATCTCATTGCGTCGAGATATTGAACCAGTGCATTGACAACGATCACATTGTTGTGCGAAGTTGTGGGCATCTCAAAACAATGTGGGCCAATAAAATCCTGATTGTAGGACCTTAGCAACAGTCCTTGGGACACCAAAATGTCCTCCATAAGGAGCATCATGGCAATGTCACAAGATTGAAATAATTTCTTCTTCAGGTACACAGCGACAAATGATGTTGTCGGCGCATACCTTGAATAAGTATGGGTCGTTCCAATGGTATTTTGCAGCATCGCATATGAGCCTAATCTTCTTCTGACCAGTATAACTCATGGGTAGCTTTCCACACATAAGGTAATTGACAACATCGGTGTACCAGGGCGATGCGTCGACAAAGAATAACTACTTGTCTGGAAATGCTTCGACAATTTAGGACGTCTGCCCATCTTCACTTCCAACTTCCAGTCGAGACAAGTGGTCATCTACTTGATTCTTAGATCTTTTCCTATCTCTGATTTCAATGTCAAATTCTTGAAGGAGTAGGATCCAACTGATAAGTCTAGGTTTGACATCTTTTTATGTAAGAAGATATTTCAATGCGGAGTGGTCTGTGTATACTATAATCTTTGCGCCGACAAGATAGGAATGAAACTTGTCAAATGCGAAGACTACTGCTAACAACTCTTTCTTAGTTGTTGTGTAATTAACCTGCACTTCAGTCAGAGTTTTACAAGCATAGTAAATAGAATGAAATACCTTCTCTTTTCTTTGACCTAGTACAGCTCCCACATTGAAATCACTTGCGTCACACATTAGTTCAAACAGTTGCGTCCAATCCGGTGCAACGATAATTGGGGCTTGTACCAACTGCTTCTTTATTGTCATGAATGCATCTAGATAGTTGTCATCGAACACAAAATTTTTATTTTGCTCCAGCAATGAGCATAATGGTTTAGCTATCTTGGAAAAATCTCAGATGAATCTTCTATAAAAGCCAGCATGTCCAAGAATGCTTCTTATTGCTTTGCTGTTGGTGGGTGGTTGTAGTTTTTCGATGATTTCTACCTTTCCTTTATCAACCTCAATGCCCTGACAAGATATCCGATGCCCAAGGACAATGCCTTCAGTTGTCACGAAGTGGCATTTCTCCTAATTCATAACTAGATATATGTCCTCGCATCTCTTCAAGACTCTTGCTAGATTGTCAGCGCATTGGTCGAAATTTTATCCATAGATAGAGAAATCATCCATGAATACCTCTAAAGAATCCTCGATCATGTCCGAAAAAATTTCCATCATGCATCTTTGGAATGTTGCTGGTGTATTACACAACCTAAATGGCATACGTCGGAAAGCAAATGTTCCAAAAAGGCATGTGAACATGGTTTTTACTTGATCTTCCGGTGCAATGGCAATTTTTTTGTATCTAGAACAGCCATCTAAGAAGCAATAATAGGCTTTACCAGCTAGCCTATCTAGCATCTGATCAATGAAAGGCAGTGGGAAATGATCCTTCTTTGTGGCCACATTTAGTCGATGGTAATCCATGCATACTTGCCAGCCAGTCGTAATGCGAGTAGGGATCAACTTGTTCTTGTCATTTGTCACAATTGTGAAACCACTCTTTTTAGGCATACATTGGACGGGGCTTACCTAATATAAAAAATAGGGTATATGATGCCCGCATCTAACCATTTGATAATTTCCTTCTTCACTATCTCTTTCATCTTCTCATTAAGTCATCTTTGTTGCTCAATTAATTGCTTGTTTTCATCTTCCAGCCTAATTTTGTGCATGCAAAAAGAGGGACTGATGCCTCTGGTATTAGCAATGCTCCAGGCTATGGCTCTTTTGTGCTCTTTCAAAATGGCAATGAGCTTATCTTCCTGAGTTGCATTGAGGGATGCGTTGACAATAATAGGTAATGTCTCATTGTCACTAATAAAGACATTTTAAATACGTTGGCAATGACTTCATCTCCAAGGTAGGAGCTTGCTCAATAGATGGTTTTAACACTGGGATTGTCCTGTTAGACAAATCCAAATACTCTAATTGCCAATTCTGTCGCAGCTCACAATTGTAAACCTTCACTTTGTCGACACAGTCATCTAAGATTTCATCGGTGAATGTCGCCGCATCTTCATTTGATATTGCTAAACTCCTCGCATTGAATTCTTCCAAAATGATTTCATCCAACACATCGATGTGGTGACATTACTCTTTAGTTCTGGACAGAGATGCCTCAAACACATTGAAGGTCACATGCTCATCATTATGCACATGATAAGTTTTCCTTTGAAAACGTCGATAAGCGTGCGTCCCGTTGCTAGAAATGGTCGCCCCAAGATAATGAGCACCTTTTTATCTGCTTCGCAGTCTAGGATAATGAAA
Organism: Gossypioides kirkii; assembly: GCA_005610355.1. Taxonomy (NCBI): domain Eukaryota; kingdom Viridiplantae; phylum Streptophyta; class Magnoliopsida; order Malvales; family Malvaceae; genus Gossypioides; species Gossypioides kirkii. Next base: position 36,108,827 of record CP032247.1, on the reverse strand, counting down.
TCAACAGGGAACACGAGTTTATCAACTTAGACAAAGATGTCTTTGATTTAGCCTTTAGGTTGTGCTAAGGATCTGTCCATAAGTTGTAATGTCATTGCGGTGGGCTTCATCGAACCTAGTCCTAACTTCTTAAAAGTAGACAAAGGCATAAGGTTAATACTTGCTCCCAAATCACATAAAGTCTTACCTAAATAATGATTCCCAATGGATCATGGGATTGTGAAACTGCCAGGGTCTTTCATCTTGGTTGGCAACTTATTTGTAAGCACAGCGCCGTACCCCTCTGTGAGCGCAATCGTCTCGATTTCTGACAATTTCTTTTTCTTTGATAACAACTCTTTCATAAATTTCCCATAGCTGGGTATCTGCACAAGAGCATCAATAAGAGGTATGTTAATATGCAATTGTTTCAAAGTAGAAACAAACTTTTGATACTCTTTATTATGAATTTTCTCTTTAAATCTTTGCAAAAATGGAAAAGGTATTGTAGCAGTGGGTTGTTATGGAAAACTCGGTGGTGTCGACATTGGCAGTTGTGTTGACATCTTAATTGGGCAAACTGCAGGTATAGATGGCACTACAGTTGGTTCCTCTTCATTTGCTTTTGCTTGACTTTCTTCAGTTGCCTCCTCTTCCTGCTGTTGTGGTTCAAATGTGTCGACATGCTCTTGGCCAAAACTACTTGGTTCAACCATCATCTGCTTGCCACTTTTCAGCGTGATTCATTTACAATGCTCCTTCCCCCTCCGTGTTAGATTCTCAATGTCACTAGGCAGAGTGCTTGGTGGTCTTGTGAGATTAGAAGCAAACTGTTCTAGTTGGGCTTCCAATGCTCGAATGGAAGAAGAGTTGCCTTGCACTATTGCTTCGGTTTGTGTGATATGCTCGCGCATCAATGCCTCAAGAGCAGCCATAGGATCTGACTTAGGTTGAGAAAATTGCTACTGTTGATGTTGATGATGTTATCCTTGCATATGTGGCAGCACAGACTATTGTGGCTGTAAGCGAGATTGTGGTTGCATCTGGCTATGTGATTGCATCTGTTCAGATCGAGAATTTACCTGCGAATTGTGATTATAATTCTGCTATGGATTGCTATTGAAACTCCATTGTTTATAACCCCCTTGATTTGAGGAATTTCCATATCTGAATGTGGAAGCGTTTTGATTCCCCCAAGGTTGTTGAGATCAGTTATTGTATGAGTTACCAAATGAACTTCCTCTGATGTTGTTGACGTAGAAAGCATTTTCTGTATGTTGTGGGCAGTCCTCATAACTATGATTGTTGCCGCAAATTTCACAAGAGAATATCGGCACATCTAATTGCTGGGCCACTTGAATAGGAGCAACGTCATTTGTTCCCTTCATGTTCTTTATGATATTGGTCAATGAGGAAACCTCCACTGACAAAGCAGAAATAGCATCCAACTCAAGAACTCCAGGGTTATTTTTTACCTACGCAGAACGAGAGATTAGATATTGATAGTCATTCTGAGCAATTCTCTCTAGAATTCTTACAGCTTCATTGCATGTACAATCCAACAAGGGACCATTAGCAGATGCTTCAACAAGATTTCTTGTCTGAGCATTCAAACCATTATACAAAATTTCTATTTGGGCCTTTTGTTGAATTCTATGCATTGGGCAGCGTCGAAGCAATGTTTTGTAACGCTCCCAGGTTATATGTAAATTCTCATCATTCAGCTGATAATATGCAGTAATATCATTTCGCAACCTCACATTCATTGTCGGCAAATTGAAATGCAAAACAAACTGCGTTGCTAATGCATTCCAAGATGTAATTGATCCTATCGGTAATCCCAAGAACCATGTTCTCACTTTACCTGTAACGAATAAGGAAATAATTGTATTTTCAAGGCATCATCAGGGACACCATATTGACTAAAGGATGCACAAATAAGCCAAAATGATTTTAAATGTTCTCTTGCGTCTTCATGAGGAAAACCAAAATATTGCCTATTTGAATTTAATATCTGAAACATCACCGATTTTAGCTCAAAATTTCTAGCTTGGATAGTTGGTCTCACAACCCCTGGTTGTAAATCATCAAGTATAGGCACAAAAAAATCTCTTATTGTCCTATTTTGTACTTGTTCTTCTTGTGGACGTGGTGGTGGTATATCATTAACAATTTGTGGAAGCACTGGAGGACTTCATCTTGTAGCAACAATGGAGGCAAATTATTGTTGTATGTTGTTACCAGCCGTTTTCCTTTGTTCTTGCCTTCTCCTCCTTAGCGTCCTCTCAAGCTTTAGATCAAAGCTTACAATGTCATTAGGATTTCTCCTTTTGGACATGCAACAATTAAAAAACTGAAAAAAGAAGATAATAGAAAATAAACAGATTAGTAGAGATTAAAAGTTAAGTAAGTAGAATTAATTCCAACTACAAAAATAAACATCAAACAAATGCCAATTTCCCCGGCAACGACGCCAAAACTTGATCGCTTCTAAAACGTCACAGCGATTGTGCAAGCGTACACATGTCAGTGCAAGTATAGTTGATAGACAATTCTATCGAATATCGATCCTACGAAGAAATGGGTTCTTGATGTTAACTATCAGAGAAATTAATACTAAAAATGAGTAAACTGTGAGTAAGGGTGTTAGTGCAATTATGTTAGATCTACACACTAAAATAGTTAATATTGTTAATGCAATCAGAGTTAAATATCAGAGGTTAAATCTTAGAGGTTAAATGTCAATGTACTGAAAGTAAATCAAATATGTTGAGTGTTGAGTGTTGAATATTTAAATGCATGAAATGTAAAAGTGATCAAGTGTAAAAGGGTAGGAATGGTTCATTGATTCTACAAAGTTGCAATGCTGAATGCGTCAACAAGGTAAAGTTTAGATGAATTGTTGCAGCAATAAATCTCTCTTGAGTTCTTACCAACAATAGCTTTCTATTTAAGCTAGACTTAAACACCCATAATCACTCCACCTCTCGGTGTAAGTAATGTTGTGCATCCAAGAATAAGTGACTGGAATCTTTCCAATCCCAAGCAGCTCTCACCTAACTTTCAAATGACATATATTTTCTCCCTAATTTAGTGCTTTTATTGTCTCTTTTGTATCTCATTTAGCATGCATCATAAGCATTTTATAATCAGTTTTCATATTTTCTAATACATTGCTAGTTAGTTTAAATTCTTGTTATTTTTATCTATTTTTGTACTAATGTCGACGCAAGTAGTTGGTATATTGCATCTTAAGATTTCTAGCACAGGAGCTCAGTTTAGAAGATCAACATTGACAGAATGCAGCCACAAGACCAGCTTGGAATTATGACCAGCAATGTCGACGCATTGAAGTTGAACCTCAAATGAGTAGAGTTAAGCTGAATTTACACTGAAAGCACCAGCACAAGAATATCACAAATTTCGCTGTAATTACAATATCAGATTACGTCTAACAGTACAGCGACAACCTGCAGATCTTTAAAGAGAACATGTAATCTGCATGAGTGTACAGCTGTACTCTAACTAACTTTGACAGCTGCAAAAATCTATATTTGAATATGAGAATGAAGGCTGAAATCTGCAATTATTTAGAGTCTGTAAATAGACGAAAAAATGAGGAAAAGAATCATCAAGAGCAAGGGGATTAAATTCTAAAAATTCTGTGTGAATAAAAGATTTGAGCTGGAATTCTGGGTGCTGATAAACCAAGTCTGCAACTGCTTCTGACGAGAGGTGCTTTATGCCGAGGAAGAGGAACAAGTAGAGAGTAGGCCTAGTAGTCTAGAGATAGTAAGCTTCGTTGTACTCTTTATTTCTTCTTAAACGATGATGGATTCTGTTGATATTAAATGAATATAAGAGTATCTTTTAATATTATATCATTTTGATTCTTACTTTACATTGCTTATCTGCTTATTCTTGGATTTAACCGCTCTAAACATAAAAGTGAAATTACAGTACACCGACATCGAGAGATGCGGTGACAGGTTAGATTAACAAGTAGGTTAGGCGAGAGTTGCTCGGGACTGGGACAAACACCAGTTACTTGTTCTTGGATACACATCATTGCTCACACTGAGAGGTGGAGTAGTGTATTTGAGTAAGGATTAAGTAGGGAGCTATTATGGGTAAGAACTAGAAGGGACTTCATTGCTGCGACAATTCGTTTATATTCTCCCTTGTCGACGTATCTAGCGTTGCAACCTGTAGAATCAGTGAACCATTTCCACCCTTTACAGTTTATCACTTTTATATTTCCTGCATTTAAATTTCTAGCACTCAACACCCAACACATTTGGATTTATTTTCAGTACACTGACATTTAATCTCTGATATTTAACTCTAATTGCATTGATAGTAATGATTATTTTAGTGTGCGGATCTAACATAATTGCGCTGACATTCTTACTCGCATTTCCTTGTGGGATCGATATTCGATAGCTCTGTCTATCAATTATACTTGCATTGACGTGTGTACGCTTGCACAATCGTTGTGTTGCAAAAACACTGATCAAGTTTTGGCGCCATTGTTGGGAAAATTGGCATTTGTTCGATGTTTACTTTTATTATTGCAATCAATTTTACTTACTTATTTTTTAACTTCTATTAATTTGTTTATCGTTCTTTTCTGATTTTGACGGTATTGTATGTCCACAAGGAGAAATCCTAGGGACATTGTAAGATTTGATCCAGAGCTTGAGAGAACACTTAGAAGGAGAAGGCAAGAATAGAAGAAGATGGCTAGTAACAACAATAATAATCTGCCACCATTGCTGCCACAGGATAATATTCCTCTAATGCTGGCACAAGAAAAAAAATACAGAATAGACCAATAAGGGATTTTGTTGTGCCTCTACTCGATGATCTGTAACCAGGGGTTGTGAGACCGGTAATTCAGGCTGGTAACCTTGAATTGAAATCGGTGATATTTCAGATGCTCAATTCTAATGGACAGTGTTCGGGTTTTCCACATGAGGACGTGCGAGAACATTTGAAATCATTTTTACTTATTTGTGCATCCTTTAATCAACGTGGTGTCCCTGATGATGCTTTGAAGATGCAATTATTTCCGAATTCATTGCAAGGAAAAGCTAGAACATGGTTTTTAGGATTGTCGGTTGGATCTATCACATCTTGGAATGCTTTAGCAATGCAGTTTGTCTTAAGATTTAATCCACCGAGAATGAACGTAAGGTTGCGAAATGACATCACTACATATCATCAACTCGATGACGAGAATTTACACACAACATGGGAGCGCTACAAAGCATTGCTTCGATGCTGCCCAAAGAATGGGATTCAACAAGAGACTTAGATTGAAATCTTTTATAATGGTTTGAATGCTCAGATAAGGAATCTTGTTGACGCATCTGCAAATGGTACATTATTGGATTACACAAATGATGAAGCTGTTCGAATTCTAGAGAGGATAGCCCAAAATGATTACCAATATCTGATTTCTCGTTCTGTACAGGTGAAAACTAACCCTAGAATTCTTGAATTAGATGCTATTTTAGCATTATCAGCGCAGGTATCTTCCTTGGCTAACATCATTAAGAACATGAATGGAACAAGCAACATTGCTCCGATACAAATGGCCTAGCAAACGGATGCGCTTATATTGTCGTGTGAGATTTGCGACTACAATCGCAGCTATGAAGACTGCTCACATCATGCAGAAAATGCATATTATATCAACAACATATGAGGGGGTTCATTTGGTAACTCTTATAAAAATCGTTCGCAACAACCTTGTGGAAATCAGAATACATCCACATTTTAATATGGGGACTTTCGAACCAAGGAGGTTACAACAATAGCCAATTGCAGAACTACCAACAAATTCACAAGTAAATTCCCGTACTGAACCAATGCAGTCACATAGTCAAATGCAACTACAATCGTGATTACAACCACAACCATCTGTTCTCCTACAAATGCAAGGACAACATCATCAGCATCAACAGCAGCAATTTAATCAACCTAAGGTAGATCCTCTGGTTGTTCTCGAAGCAATGATGCGCGAACATATCACATGAACCGAAGCGATAGTACAAGGTAATTCTTCTTCTATCTGAGCATTGGAAGTGCAGCTTGGACAGTTGGCCTCTAATCTTAACACCAAATCACCGGGTACTCTACCGAGTGATACTGAAAATCAAACGCAAAGAGGGAAGGAGCATTTCAAAGCAATAACACTAAGAAGTGGAAAATAGATGGTAGAATTAAGTAATTCTGATCAAGACTATGTCGAAGGATCCAATTCGCAGTAGTAAGAAGAGGTTATAATTGAAGAAAGTCAAGCACAAAAGAATGTGGAAGAACCAACTGTAGTACCATCTCTGCCTACAGTTTGTCCAGATAAGTTGTCAACACAACCATCACTGTCAAATCAACAAAGTTATCCACACCTACCTACTCCAACCATGCCTTTGCCATTTCCATAACGTTTCAAAGAAAAAGCCCATGATGAAGAATGCTACAAGTTTGTTTCTACTTTGAAATAATTGCATATTAATATACCTCTAATAGATGCTATTGTGTAGATACCCAGATATGGGAAATACATGAAGGAGCTACTATCAAAGAAAAAAACTATCCAACAGGGAGACGATTGCGCTCACAGAGGGGGTGCAACGCTGTACTCAACAAGTTGCCAACAAAGATGAAAGATCCTGACAGCTTCACAATTCCATGCTCCATTGGAGATCATTACTTAGGAAAAGCATTATGTGATTTAGGAGCTAGCATTAACCTAATGACTTTGTCTACTTTCAGAAAGCTAGGAATCAGATCAATGAAGCCTACTGTGGTGACATTGCAATTAGCGGATAGATCTCTAGCACAACCGGAGGGACAAATCAAAGACGTTCTTGTTCGAGTTGATAAGTTGGTATTCCTTGTTGATTTTATCATCCTAGATTGCGAAGCTGATAAGGAGGTACCCATTAACTTGGGAAGACCATTTTTAGCAACGGGATGAACACTTATCGATGTATTTAAGGGAGAACTAGTGATGCGTCATAATAATAACCATGTAACCTTCACTGTGTTTGAAGCAGCACCGTCAAGGCCCAAGGAACAATGTCACCACGTTGATGTGTTGGATGAAATTATTTTTGAAGAATTTCATGCTAGGAATTTAACATTGTGTGATACTGATGCGGCGACATCTACTGATGATATCCTAGAAGACTGTATTGACAAAGAGGAGGTGAACAATTGTGAGTTACAAAGATATTGGCAAATGGAGTCGTTGGAATTGTTTAACAGGACAATTCCAGTCTTTAAACAGTCTATAAAGAAGCTCCTACCTTAGAGTTAAAACCTTTACTGACACATTTGAAATATGTATTCCTTGATGATAATGAGACATTGCCTGTTATTGTCAATGCATCCCTCAACACAACATAAGAAGAGAAGCTTATCGTAATCCTAAAAGAACACAAGAAAGCCATAGCCTGGAGCATCGTAGACATCAGAGGCATCAGTCCCTCTTTCTGCATGCATAAGATAAGGTTAGAAGAAGAAGGGAAGCAATCCATTGAGCAACAAAGACGACTCAATGAGAAAATGAAAGAAGTGGTAAAGAAGGAAATCATCAAATGGTTAGATGCAGGCATAATATACCCTATTTCTAATAGCAATTGGGTAAGCCTCGTTCAATGTGTTCCAAAAAAAGTGGTTTTACTATTTTGACCAACTATAAAAATGAGTTCATCCCTACTCGCATCGTAACTGGATGGCGTGTGTGCATGAATTACCGACGATTGAATACGGCCACAAAGAAGAACCATTTTCCACTTCCTTTCATCAATCAAATGTTAGATAGGCTAGCTGGTAAAGCCTATTGTTGCTTCTTAGATGGCTACTCTAGATACAACCAAATAACTATTGCGCCAGAAGATCAAGCAAAAACCATATTTACATGCCCTTTTGGGATTGCTTTCTGAGGGATGCCGTTTGGCTTGTGTAATGCGCCAGTAACGTTCCAGAGATGTATGATGGTGATATTCCCGATATGATTGAAGACTCACTCAAGGTATTCATGGATGATTTTTCAGTCTATGGACAGAGTTTCGACCAATGCGCCGCCAACTTGGCAAATGTTTTGAGAAGATGCAAGGGAACAAACTTGGTTCTGAATTGGGAAAAATGCCACTTCATGGGAACAGAGGGGATTGTCCTTGGCCATCGAATCTCGTGTCAAGGCATTGAAGTCGATAGAGCAAAGATAGAAATCATCGAAAAATTACCACCAGCTACCACTATCAAAGCAATAATAAGCTTTCGTGGACACGTGGGCTTTTATAGAAGATTTATCAAAGATTTCTCCAAGATAGCTAAACCTTTATGCTCTTTATTAGAGCAAAATAAAAAGTTTGTATTCGATGACATCTGTTTGGATGCATTTACAACAATAAAGATAAAGTTGGTGCAAGCTCCGATTGTCGTTGCACCGGATTGGACACAACCATTCGAATTAATGTGCGACGCTAGCAACTTCGCTGTAGTAGCTATTCTCGGATAAAGGAAAGAAAAAGTATTTCATGCTATCTATTATGCTAGTAAAACGCTAACTGAACGCAGGTTCATTACACCACAACTAAAAAAGAGTTACCAGTAGTGGTCTTCGCATTTGACAAGTTTCGTTCTTATCTTGTCGGTGCAAAGACTACAGTCTACACGGATCACTCAACTTTGAGATACCTTTTCAACAAAAAAGATGCTAAGCCTAGACTCATTAGATGGATCCTACTCCTTCAAGAGTTTGATGCTAAAATCAAAGATAGTAAGGGATCCGAGAATCAGGTAGCTGACCATTTGTCTCGGCTAGAAAGTGGGAGCGAAGATGGACAACAGAATCAGATTGTCGAAGCATTTCCTGATGGGCAATTATTCACTGTCGTCACATCACCATGGTATGCTGATGTAGTTAATTATCTTCTGTGTGGAAAGCTACCCATGAGTGCAACTGGTCATAAAAAAATCAGGTTCATATGCGATGCTGCTAAATATTATTGGAATGAGCCATACTTATTCAAGGTATGCGTTGACAATATAATTCGCCATTGTGTTCCTGAAGAAGAAATGATGTCAATACTGCGACATTGCCACGATGCCCCTTATGGAGGTCATTTTGGTGGAAGAAGGACTGCTGCAAAGGTCATGCAATTCGAATTCTATTGGCCCAATTTGTTTCGAGATGCCAATAATTTCGTGCAATAGTGTGATCGTTGTCAACGTACTGGTTCCATTTCTCGTCGTAATGAGATGCTCCAACAACTTATCATGGAGGTAAAACTTTTTGATGTTTGGGGTATTAATTTCATGGGACCATTCCCAAACTCTTTTGGAAATATGTATATACTAGTAGCTGTTGATTATGTATCCAAGTGGATGGAAGCTATTATGGTACGAAAAGACAACACTCGGACAGTGTTAAAATTCTTTCACACATACATCCTCATAAGGTTTGGAACCCTGAGAACGTTGATAAGCGACCAAGGCACTCATTTTTACAATAATCAAGTGGCGACTGCATTGAAACGATATGGTGTGAAGCATCGTATGGCTACCACGTATCACCCACAAACTAATGGTCAAGCCGAAGCATCCAATCGTTAAATTAAAGGTATACTGGAAAAGGTGGTTAATCCATCTAGAAAGGATTAGTCAATGCGGTTACATGATGCATTGTGGGCACTTTGTACCGCTTATAAAACCCCATTGGGAATGTTGCCATATCAGCTAGTATTTGGAAAATCTTGTCACCTACCTGTCGAACTTGAACATAAAGCCATGTGGGCAATTAAATAGGTAAATTAGGATTATGATGCTGCTGGAAAGAAAAGATTGCTGGACATCACGAAATTAGAAGAAATCTGACGCCATGCTTATGAGAATGCTTCGATATACAAGGAAAAGACAAAGAAATGACATGACAACATCCTTTTGTGTCAACAATTTCATCCTGATCAGTTGGTACTTTTATTTAATTCATGTTTAAAATTGCATCCAGGGAAATTTTGATCAAGGCGGTCAGGTCCTTTCAAAGTTGTCGAAGCATTTCAAAGCGGTGCGATGATAATCAAAAATTTACAAGGTGGACAAAAATTCAAAGCGAATAGCCAACGTTTTAAACACTATGTGAGCCTAGACGTTCGAGAACTAGACGAAATCATCAATTTGGTGAAACTTAATTAATGTCGACGCATTTCTTTATTTACTTTCAGTTATTTCACTTTTAGTTGTGTTGTTTCATATTCTTGGTAGAAATAAAGGTCACCTTTTTGTCGCCGCATTAAAGCACAGGTTGTCGGTGCATTCGGCGATGAGTCAACATTACTTTTCAGCAAGAATCGCGCCAATTGATTCTTTCTTATCCCAGCCGTTGGATTGAAACAAAATTGGTACGATCTGTAGCCTGGTAATTAATGGCTGCAGACGCATCGCTTCCCCATATGTTTTCACTAATTACACTTAGGTTATAAAACCCCTATTGTAGTTATCTTCTTCTTCATAATCGCCATTGTTACTGTGACTTATCCCTCAATGCCGATTTCCTTTTTCTTACTCAAAAGTAATATTTTTTTGAAATCTTTGTTTACTCTTTGTTATTTGCACCATGGCTAAAACCCGTTCATCCAAAAACACTCTAAACCTTCATCTCGAAATACTCCGACCACCCCTATTGAGATTTCGGTCGCAACACCACCATCTTCATCCACAGGCCCTATTTTGTTTTTAACGACTACGACCAAAGACAGATATCACAACATCATGCTGAAACGCAATATACATCATGAATAGGGCATCCAGCTTTCACCAAACTTGACCCTAGGAAAACAGGTCCACCATACCATCAGTCGCTTGGGGTGGGAATTTTTTGCGACCATCCATCTAGCTATTCCCCTACTTTGGTTCGGGAATTTTATTCTAATTTAGTAGACAAGGAATAATAATTTTTTTCATTCGAGAAGGGATTATACCATGCAGTGCGGTGCATATCAATGTCTTGCTACGAATACCGAAACGGGTAGACAGTCACTCACCCTTCATGCATAGCATGAATAAAGATAGCCTGGCTGCGATGATTAATGACCTTTGCATCGATAATACTTCATGGACGGGCAGCGAATTTCACAATTTTACAATGCATCAGCGTTATCTGATGACTTTCTGTAAGGTATGGTTTCACTTTGTTAATCATCGTATGATGCCCTCTACACATAGTACTACAGCCACATTGGACTGCATATGTTTATTGCATTCAATCTCGCACCATTGTCACATCAACATTGGGGAGATCATACATGATCAGATTGTGGAAGTTGCTGGAAAACAAAATGGTATTCTCCCTTTCCCTTCTCTTATTATGCTCATGTGTCAACATAAGGGCATTGTGCCAAAAGATGATGAGGAGGTTGTGAAAAAAAGGGTCCAATCAATGATATATCGGTTGAAAGGATTGCAAGAGGCCAAGATATGCCTGTGGCCAAAAAAGCTTCGACAAAGAAAGACAAAGAAAAAGGGAAAAAGAAAGAAGAACAAACTAATGCACCCACAAATCCACAAATATTAAGACAGCTGGCTAGTTTGGAAATTCTTCTTGACCGTGTTGATGTGCGTACAATCCGTCTTTTGAGTGTTTTAAAAGATTTGGATTAGAGGCATCATATATTTTATACATATACAAAAGCTTGGAATGAGGCCATTATCGTTGCACTACGTCATATCAGTACCAGACAACTGCCAGACTTTCCAAAATTCCCTAATATCTTCTTTCATATGCAATAATCTTCATCTGAGAAGCCTACCACTGATGGTAGGCCCAATCAAATGCCAACAAGAGTTCACATCTCTGATGATGACAACAACGAAGGGCATTCAAACGTTGAGAAGGATTGTTATCGCAATATAACTGATCTGTTCAAGGAAGAATTCTTAAACAGTTTAGGCACAAATATGGCTGACAGAGCAGATATTGTAGAAGAAGATGTCGATGCAGTCAATTGCAATGACAAGGGCCCAACTAAGGATGAACAACATGTGTAAGAGGAAGCCAATCAAGGAGATGAGCAAGAGAAGGAGGAAAAAAATGAGAACGAGAAGGAAGAAACAAAGCCTGCAGGGGTGCAAGAAAAGAAGGAATCTGACGATGCTCCAGCACTGATCGTGGAGGACGATGTGGAAGCATCCACCTCAGAAGTGACTCGACTTACTGTGAGTTAGGCTAAAATTGTCACAGACGAAATAGAGGAATTGAATCCTCTCGCTATTATACCATACATAGCACCATTCACCGAAATCCATCCATCTGATGTGACAATTGATGAGGCAATCACCCAACTTACCGAGGGAGAGCAATCTACAAAGCCGATTGGTTCAAAGGACAAGAAGCAAAAGAGGCAAAAGGGCAAGAAAGTGAAGAAGAACCATGACGAGGGGGAGCGCCCAAAGAAGAAAAGAAGAAAAAGAAGAAAGCAAAGGCAGCCGCTACATCAGCTGCTAATGAATGACTTGGTACATTTTTTTAAGTTTTAATGCATTTTTATTATCACTGCATTTTATTTTGTCACTGCATCATTTTGTTAACTTAGTTGCATTGTAGTTGCATTTCCATTATTTTGTATATTATTGTTAGTGCATTGGGGACAATGCAAACATTAAGTTTGGGGGGAGATAATGTGAAATGGAAATGCAATTACACCCACATGTTTAAATTTTATTTGTTTCTATGGTTAATGAAAATTCACAAAATTTCAACTTGAATGCGCTTACAATTTTTATCTTAATGCGTAATTCTTGAATTGTTTGGATGTTGATGTATATATTGGATGAATATGAATGAATGATGAGTCTGCTATTTTTGAAGGAATGATTGGAATTGTTTCAGCAATGAATGATTAGTGTTTATGTTTGAATCTTGAACTAATTGGCCCGTTGCAGCAACATTATATAAATAAAAGACACTCCAATGTGAGTGCATTATGACTTTTCAAGGGAGAACACTCTGTTGCAGGTTTAGAAAAATCGTCTAGCAAAAGGCTATCACTGCAAGAGTGTGTGTCGATGCAATTACATACCTCCTAGGGGTTTGTTGCACCCCATCGTTTTTGCCCAGGAACAAAGGTAGAGTAATGCAATGACATCTATCAGTCACATGAAATAAAAAAAATTATTTATGATAAATACTGTATTGGTTCAAGGAAGATTAAGATTCAATGCATGTCACTAACATTTATGAAGTTGCAGTTCTTAAATATTCATTTCTATAAATTGTCGGTGCATTATTCTATCACATGAATTCAATTTGTACATTAGAATTTTAGAGAATTCAAGTTGTATGGATAATGATTGCGATGACATTTTTGTTGTGACTTTGTTAATTTTTCTTTACTTGAGGACAAGTAAAAACTTAAGTTTGGGGGTGTGATGGTATTACAAATGACATATATTTTCTCCCTAATTTTGTGCTTTTATTGTCTCTTTTGTATCTCATTTAACATGCATTATAAACATTTTATAATCAATTTTCATATTTTCTAATACATTGCTAGTTAGTTTAAATTCTTGTTATTTTTATCTATTTTTGTACTAATGTCGACGCAAGTAGTTGGTATATTGCATCTTAAGATTGCCAGCACAGGAGCTCAGTTCAGAAGATCAACATTGACAGAATGTAGCCACAAGACCAGCATGGAAATACGACCAGCAATGTCGACACATCGAAGTTGAACCTCAAATGAGTAGAGTTAAGCTAAATTTACACTGGAAGCACCAGCGCAATAATATCACAGATGTCGTTGTAATTACAATATCAGATTACGTCTAATAGTACAGCAACAACTTACAATCTTTAAAGAAAACATGTAACCTGCGTGAGTGCACAGTTGTACTCTAACTAACTTTGATAGCTACAAAAATCTAGATCTGAATCTGAGAATAAAGGCTAAAATCTGCAATTATTTAGAGGCAATAAATAGATGAAAAAATAAGGAAAAGAATCATCAAGATCAAGGGGATTAAATTTCGAAAATTCTGTGTGAATAAAAGATTTGAGCTGGAATTCGGGGAGCTGATGAACCAAGTCTGTAACTGCTTCTGACGAGAGGTGCTTGATGCTGAGGAAGAGGAACAAGTAGAGAGTAGGCCTAGTAGTCTAGAGATAGTAAGCTTCATTGTACTCTTTATTTCTTCTTAAACAATGATGGATTATGTTGATATTAAATGAATACGAGAGTATCTTTTAATATTATATCATTTTGATTCTTACTTTACATTGCTTATCCGCTTATTATTGGATTTAACCGCTCTAAACACAAAAGTGAAATTGCAGTACGCCGACATCGAGAGATGCGATGATAGGTTAGATTAACAAGTGGGCTAGGCGAGAGCTGCTCGGGATTGGGACAAACTCTAGTTACTTGTTCTTGGATACACATCATTGCTCACACCGAGAGGTGGAGTAGTGTATTTGAGTCGGGATTAAGTACGGAGCTATTGTGGGTAAGAACTCGAAAGGACTTCATTGTTGCGACAATTCGTCTATATTCTACCTTATCGATGCATCTAGCATTGCAACCTATAGAATCAGTGAACCATTTCCACCCTTTACACTTGATCACTTTTATATTTCCTGCATTTAAATTTCTATCACTCAACACCAACACATTTGGATTTATTTTCAGTACACTGACATTTAATCTCTGATATTTAACTCTAATTGCGTTGACAGTAATGATTATTTTAGTGTGCAGATCGGACATAATTGCACTGACTTACTCGCATTATACTAATTTTTAATATCGATTACTCTGACATTAAAACATTGGGAACCATTTCCTCGTGGGATCGAGATCTGATAGCTCTGTTTATCAATTATACTTGCATCGACGTGTGTACGCTTGCACAATCATTGTGTCACAAAAACACTGATCATGAAGCTTACTATCTCTAGACTACTAAGACTACTCCTTAATCATTCCTCTTGCCCAGCACAAAGTACCTCTCGTCAGAAGTTGTTGCAGACTTGCTTCATCAGCTTCCAAATTCCCAACTCAAATATCAAAATCACACTGAATTTGTAGAATTTAATCTCTTAGCTCTTGATGGTTTCTTCATTCTTTGTTCTTCTATTTATAGCTTTTAAAATGTTACAGATTTTAGCCTCCCATTCTCAGATCTAGATCTAGATTTTGGAACTGTCAAAGTTAGTTAGAGTACAGTTGTGCACTCACACAGATTGAATGTTCTCTTTAGAGATCTGTAGGATGTCTCTCCTCTACAGGACGCAATCTGAGATCTTAATTGCGGTGACATCTGTGATGTTCCTGCGCTAATGCTTCAAGATGTAAATTTAGCTTGAGCTTACTCATTCGAGGTTCTGGTTTTACGTGGTGACATCTTTATCGTAATTCCAAGCTGATCTTGTGGCTGCATTCTTCCAATATTAATCTTCTGGGCTGAGTTCCTACGCTGATAATTCTAAGGCGCAATATATCTACTACTTGCGTCGACATTAGTACAAAAATAGATGAAAAACAACAAAAATTTAAACTAACTAGCAATGAGTTTAAAATGTAAAAACTAAGTATGAAATGCTCAATATGCATGCTAAATGAGATACAAAACAGACAATTAAAACACTAAATTAGGGAGAAAATATATGCCATTTGTAATACCATCATTGTTCTTCATGCCATGTGACAGAATATATGTGAGTATGTTCTTCATGCCATGTGACAGAATATATGTGAGTATGTTCTTCATGCCATGTAACATATTATATTATGATAATAAAGTGAATATGTAGTGAATATATGATAAAAATATGTAATAATAATAATGTGAATATTTTGGCTTTTTGATGACCTTTGGATATGGTTAGCCTTGCATAAGATTGTGAGTACTCACGTTTGTGTTATATGTGGGGCACTAAGGCCAAGGAACATGTTGGAGAGATAAGAGAATGTGAGCTATGCTCCATTCAACGAGATTTTTTGGTGTGCTGGAGAGTGTTAGCTATATGCTTCACTTGTGGGATATGTTTTGACTGTATAAGCCTAGTGTTTGTATGTTAGAGATCCGCGTATCGAATGTGTGATGATATAACTCACTTTATGTTTCATAATCTCAACAGTCACATTATCATAAATTGTGTTTAATTGTGAATATATGAATATATGACTGAATATACTTGTACGTGAATAAAATATGCTGAAATCTATATGTAAATAAATACGAGAAAGATGATATGAATACGTTGTTTGATTGTTGTGTTGATGCGTGATAATTGTTTATGTAGTGGTTATTCTAGGCACTCACTGAGCTTGTTAAGCTCACCCACTCCCTTTTTAATCATTGCAGATACTTAATGCCAGTGTGAGCAGTGTGGTCTCGAGGGTTATCCAAGCTAAATTCGACACTTTAATTTTCTGTTAGTAGGTTTTATGAGTTGTTTATATTTGGGAACCTAAGACAATGTGCTAGGATTTATGATGGATTTATATTGGTTTTTGGTTATGTTCTTTTAAGTTATTTACATGCCATTATAGACTTGAAAATATGTTATTTGAGGTTTGTTTGATATGATAAATGTCTGATAGTTGATAAATCGTTGTTAGATTGAATTATTTAACATTAAATTGATTTTTCGATAACTTTGAGAAGTGTGGTAATGAGAAGATGCATGTCTAGGATTGGCTCTAGGTAGGAAAGTCTTGGTTTTAAAGTAGTCAGATTTGACTCACCTCCCTTTCCTAGGACCCTACCGGGTGCATGGTTCACATTTACTTATTCGGTTTTTCCCTTAATGAGTATGAATTTGTGAAAATATGAACACTATAGTAAAATGTGTAAAGAAAAATTTGCATGTGAAATAAAACGTTTAAAATGAGGTAAACATGATGTGAGACGGTGGTGTGGCATCCTAGTATTCGGGCTTGGCAATCGGGTCGGGTATAGGGTGTTACATTTGCTGGTATCAAAGCTTAGATTCAATAACACTCAGACCTAGTTGATTGTTGTGTATAGTGGGTTTTCGAGACCCTAGTAATCAAACTATTGTAATTTCTTAAAAAGCATGACATATTTCTTGTTTGAGTTTATGATATATTTTTTATTTCTATGCTTGTAAGGTAGAAATGGGAACACATTGCCTTTAATCCTAAAGTTGTTTTGCAAGAATAAGACATTGATCATTTCCCTCCAACAGTCACACCTTTTATTTGTTTATGTGTATGTTAGATAGTATTCGATATGCCTCCTAGACGTGTGAATGTGAATGTTACAGCTAATGCTCAAAGGGATGGTACATCCTCTACACCTAATGTGCCAGCTCATGGAAGGAATGTACCTAATGAGGGTGTAGGCCCTTTGATAGAAGCTATGATAGCAGCGTTTCAGCGGATTGTGTGTGCTAACCTTCCTCTCGCACTTACCAATCCAGCACTTATGAATCGTGGGTTGTTGCTTGATCGACTTAGGCTGTTGAGTGGTAAAGAGTTTTCTGGAGTAAAAAGGACTGATCCAACTGTAGCTGAGTATCGGTTAGAAAGTGTTAAAAGGATCCTCGAATAGATGTCCTGTTCTGACAAGGAAAAATTGGGTTGTACTATGTCCCTACTAGACGGTGAGGCACATCGTTGGTGGAATACTATGAGAAGAGGTACTACTATTGACCGATTGACTTGAAATTATTTCTTTGAAGTTTTTAAGAGAGGGTTATGGGTGAGTAATACATGGAAGCTCGCAAAAGAGAGTTTATTAACCTTGTGCAAGGTGGGCTATCGGTGGTAAAGTTTGAGGCTGAGTTTGTAAGACTTAGTGTGCCTCGGAGATGGTTTTCCTTGAGAGGGACCTTTGTAAGAGGTTTTATTTTGGGCTCAACCTTGAGATTCAAGCTTTCTTAATGGCCCAAAATACTTATGTGTTTGAGGAGTTGGTAGAGAAGGCCAAGGAAATTGAGGAAACTTTGGCTAAGCTAGCTCGTTTTGTGGTGGCTAAGTTTGGTAAGAGGGCTTCTGATGGTGCTTCTGGACGATTGCCTAAGGGAGGGCATGATAACTGTAGTTCTGGTAAGGGTGTGAGACGTGGGTCTCGACCAAGTCAATCTGAGCAACAAAGCAATGTTGTTTCTAATCATGGTGGATTGACTGATGGTGCTGAATGACGACTATGTTTGCATTGTGAACGTAAGCGTCTTGGTGATTGTCGTAAGTTGACCAGTGGTTGCTTTAAGTATGGGTCAAAAAAGCACTACCTAAGGGATTTCCTAAATCTTGTTGAGGTTTCGCGGACTCAAGCTTCGATACCTATTTCTACGGTAGTTAGGGGCCGAGGTCGTGGTAGAGGTAATGGGAGATCCGTGGGGCAACGAATTGTTGCTCACACTGTGGCTTCACAAGTTGAGTCTGAAGGTATAAGTCGATCTATACTGCTAGGGAGCCTGAGGATTAAGGCCTAACTGATGTTATTATAGGTACTTTGACTTTGCAATCCACTCACTTATTTTCATTAGTTGATTTTGGTTCCATGCATTCATATATTTTGAGTGAGTTAGCCTGTAAGTTAGGAATTCCTTTAGAAATTATCGATTTAGGAATGATTGTAATTAGTTCCTTTGGGATAGTGTTATAGTGAATAGAGTTTATCGTAGATGCCCCCTTATGACTCAAGGGCACGTATCTCTTGTTGATTTGATGGAATTGCCTTTTTACGGCTTTGATGTAATTTTGGGTATGGATTTGTTGTCTGAGCATAAAGCTAAGGTAGATTTTGAGACGAAGTGAATTATTTTGAGTAATAGTGATGGTTTGGAGATAGTTGTCGTTGGTGAAAGATAGGGATTCCTGTCGAATGTGGTTTCGGCCATGAAGGCTAAAGAGGTGATGGGAAAAGGCTGCAAAGCTTACTTAGCTTATGTGATGAATTAGGTTAGTAAGGAGTTGAGAGTTAAGGATATCCTAACCGTTAAATATTTTCCTGAAGAGTTATCGGGTTTGCCACCGAAACGTGAGGTGGAGTTTGGAATTAAGCTTTATCCTGGTATTGCATCGGTGTCTATAGCGCCCTATCGCATGGCACCAAAAGAGCTCAAAAAGTTAAAGCTTCAGTTGCAAGAGTTGCTTGACAGAGGATTTATTCAACTGAGTATATCTCTGTGGGGTGCACCAGTTTTATTTGTGAAGAAGAAGGATGATACCATGAGGATGTGTATCGATTATAGATTGTTGAATAAGTTAACCATAAAAAACAAGTATCCTTAGCCTCGAATTGATGATTTGTTTCATTAATTTCGAGGTGCAACGGTGTTTTCAAAGATTGACTTAAGGTCTAGGTATTACCAACTTAAGGTGAAGTAGTCTGACGTGTTGAAAACTACTTTTTGGACTCAATATGGGCATTATGAGTTTTTGGTGATGCTGTTTGGTTTGACGAATGCCCCCGCCGCCTTTATGGATTTGATGAACCGAGTATTCGTACTTGGATCCGTTTGTGGTTGTCTGTTTAGATGACATTCTGGTATATTCTCGTACTGAAGTGGATCATGATGCACACTTAAGAATTATTTTACAGATTCTGCGAGCGATATAAGTAGTTATACGCCAAGTTGAGTAAGTGTGAATTTTAACTTAAGGAAGTGACATTTTTAGGACATGTGGTTTCGACAAAAGGGTTTCGAGTGGATCCCAAGAAGATTAAGATAATTTTGGAATGGAAGCCGCCTAGGAGTGTTACCTAAGATCGAAGTTTCTTAGGTTTGGCATGTTATTATCGTAGATTTGTTGAATGGTTTTCCCTTATTGCAGCACCCTTAACGAAACTACCTCAACAGAATGTAGTGTTTGAATGGACTGATACAAGACAGAACAATTTTTAGCAGCTTAAGGCAGTGTTGACGAAGGCACTTGTGTTGGTTCAACCAGAGCCTGGGAAGGATTTTGTAGGGTTTAGTGATGCTTCGTATACAGGATTTGGTTATGTGTTGATGTAAGAATGTAAGGTTGTGGCATATGCTTCAAGGGAGTTGAAGACACATGAACAAAATTATCCAACTCATGACTTGGAATTGGAAGCTGTGGTGTTTATGCTTAAGATTTGGCGCCATTATTTGTATGGTGAGAAGTGTGTTATTTACACTAATCACAAGTGCCTTAAGTACCTCCTTACCCAAAAGGAGTTGAATTAAAGGCAAAGGTGTTGGATTGAACTTTGAAGGATTACGACTATGTGATAGAATATCATCTCGTAAGGCAAGTGTTGTTGCTGACACTCTTAGTAAAAAATCGACGATGGAGTTGAAAGCTTTGTTTGCACGCCTAAGTTTAGCTAGTGATGGTGGTTTGTTAGCTGAATTTCAAGTGAAGCTGACTTTGTCTCAACAAATTAAGGAGAAGCAATCGTTAGACGAAGAGTTATTAAACAGGATTAGTCAAGTTGAGCAAGGTGTTAAGGGAGATTTTGATGTTGATAAAGAGGGTATTTTGAACTTTTGAGGTAGGTTGTGTGTGTTACAAGACAAAGAGTTGAGGTAAGTGATCCTTATCGAGGCACATAGTAGCCCTTACTCTATCCATCCCGGTTGTGGTAAAATGTATCAGGAACTTAAAGAGATCTATTGGTGGCTTGGGTTGAAATGTGATGTGATCGATTTTGTAGCTTGATGTTTGGTTTGTCAAAAGATGAAAGCTAAACATCAATTTCCTTCAAGTTTGCTACAAACAATTGCGATTCCTGAATGGAAGTGGGAAAGAATCAACATGGATATTGTCTTGGGTTTGCCCTTAACCTCGACGAAGAAAGATTATGTGTGGGTAATAGTGTATCAACTTTCGAAGAGTGTGCATTTCTTAGTAGTGCATACTAATTACTCTTTGTAGAAGTTAGTAGAGTTGTACATCTCTAAGATAGTACGTCTTCATGGAGTTTCGATTTCTATTATCTCCGATAGGGATTTAGGTTTTACATCGAGATTCTAAAAAGGTTTACAAGAAGCTTTGGGATCGAAGCTTAATTTCAGTACGTCTTATCATCCTCAAATTGATGGCCACTTTGAAAGAGTGATACAGGCGCTAAAAGATATGTTACGAAGTTGTGTGATTGAGTTTAGTGGTAGTTAGGAGCGATATTCGCCTTTAGCAAAGTTTGCTTACTATAATAGTTACCAAGCAAGCATTCGCATGGCACTGTTTGAGGCGCTGTATGGAGGGAAGTGTAGAACTCCTTTATGTTGGGTGGAGTTAGTGAGAAGAAGGTCATTGGACCAAATTTAAAAGAGAAGGTGAAACTGATTTGTGAAAGGTTAAGCAACAACAAATAGGCAAAAATCTTATGCGGATTTGAAACGTCGAGATATTGAGTTTTAAGTCAGCGATAAGGTGTTCCTAAAAGTCTCTCCATGGAAAAAGGTTTTGAGGTTTGGAAGGAAAGGTAAACTGAGTCCAAGGTACGTTAGACTGTATGAAGTCATTGAGAGAATTGGACCGGTAACTTATCGACTTAAGTTGCCACAATAGTTAAAGCGAATACATGATGCTTTCATGTGTCTATGCTTCGAAAGTATCATTCAGATCCGTTGCATGTTGTGCCAGAAGAAGAGCTCGAGGTTCATCCTGATCTCACTTACGAAGAGGAACTAGTAGAGATTCTGGCTCATGAAGGGAAGGTTTTACGGAATAAGAGGATTTCCTTGGTTAAGGGTTTGTGGCGTAACCATAAAATAAAAGAGTCTACTTGGGAATCCGAGGAAGCAATGAGGAATCAATATCCTAATTTGTTTAGTTTAGCTAAATTTCGAGGATGAAATTATTCTTAGAGGGGGAGAACTTTCACACCCCAAAATTGGGCCTAAATGTTTCGAGGGTAAAATAAGAATTTGCCTAAACGTAACCGAAATTTCATAAGTTTGATAACCACTAGTATTTTCGATAATGGCTATTAGAATGTTAAATAAATTTCTGAAAATAAGTTTTATATGGCTTTAATTTTGAAATAGGATTGATTTATAAAAGTGTCAAAACCAAGAGTTTTTATGAAGAAATTTGACCAAAAGTCCAAATTAACTTAAAAACCCCATTCTCGATAGAATTTCACCTCAAAAATATGCTGAAAACTATGTGTAAATAAATATAGCATTACTCGTCATGCTATTCCTAATTCGCATTTTGAACTAAACCCTTCATTGCTAACATGGATTAATAATAATGTTAAATTTTTATGCCAAAATTGAGGATCCCATAGCTTTCCTGCAGTGATTTTTTTATCATATTTCCAGCACTGTCGCGTATATGGGAGTTCCACCAGATACTATTAAGTTATTATTAATTCCATTTGCATTGGATGGGGAAACAAAGATGTGGCTAGATGCAGTTCCACCTGATATTATTACTACATGGGTTGAGTTTGTACAACTATTTCTTTGTCGAATGATATCTACGCCCAAGGTAATGTGTATTTACAAACAGTTATTCTATTTCAAGCAAAGTGCCATAGAAACCTTATGAGAAGCATGGGAGAGGTTTAAAACAATCCTCAAATCAATACTAGGTTAGGGTATACACTTTGTAATCCAGATCCAACATTTTTATGATGAGTTGGATGGTTAGAATAGGCAGAAGTTTGATATCATGAATGAGGGAAGTATCTAGACAAAAACATGGAAGGAAGTAATAGAGATATTAGGGAAATTCAAAATTAATGAATTTACATGGGAGGAAAGTTGTGAATTAGAAATCGAGCAATTGGAATAAGGTGATGACGAGGAACAGAAATGCAATCGGTTAGAGCTAATAACAATAAAATCCAAATGTTTTGCTGATGATGAATGAATTTGAATGTTTTGCCATTTACATATGTGAAATTGTATGTTTTATGATGTGTGTCAATAGAACTATTAAGGTTGTCAAGATTGGTGCATGTTAAGTTGATGGTATGAAATTTTGCTTTCATATTTTGGACTTTTCGTAGGTATACACAGTCTGACACGCAGGCCACCACACGGGTGTATGCCCTAGGTAAATAAGTGCAGGTTTTACACGGGCTACACATGGGCTAGGACACGACCGTGTGGCCCTATTTTGCGTAGACACACAACCCAACACACGGCCTCACACACGAGTGAAGTAGATGAGTCCTATTTCACATTCCATGCTCTCTACATGTTTCTTAAAACTTCTAGCTATTAGTCTTTGCAAATGGGTCCGCAAGGTTATCCTCTAACTACATCCACTATTCTGTCTACTACTACCTCCTTTATGATATTAAAGTTTTGATTAATGTGTTTCATCCTCTTCTAGTTTTTTATTTCCTTGGTGTTAGCTACTGCTGCACTGTTATCACAATACAGTGAGATAGCTTTTTTCATACCAAAAACGAGTCTAAGATCCGTAAGAAACTTTCAAAACCATATTACTTCTTTTGTGGCTTCAAAAGCAACAACATATTTCTTCTTTCAAAACTAAATTCTAAGGTCTTGATTGCTTGATTAAATCTTTGATTCTATGAGCGGAATGTTTGCTTAAGTCCATATATGGATCTAACCAATTTGCAAACTTTATGCTCATTTTCTTTTTGTATCTGATGGGGTGCATCATATAGATGCTTTCTTCAAGATAGCCATTTAAAAACGTTGTATTAACATCCATTTTCCAAATCTCTTAATTGAGAGACACTGAAATGGATAACAATATACAAATTTACTTAAGCATGGAAACCAGAGAGAAGGTTTCTTCATAATCAATATCTTCTTTGTAACATCCCTCACTTGTCTCCATTGTCGGATTAGGGTTACAGGATGCTACCACACATAATATAAGAAAATCATGCTATATATTGAAAAATTTCACAAAACGATCAGTAATCATCAAGCTTATAATCATTAACATGTTATTCATATAATATTGGGGTTAAATCGAACTTACAGAAGCTCTAAAATAGTTTAAAATGAAATGGGGAAACGTTTGAAACATTTCAAAAAGAGAAGGCAAAAAAACAAAACAAAGGTCATACGGCCATGTGGCTAGGCCTTGTGGAGCTATGAGACATGGTTGTGTTGTCCAACCATGTGCAAGGGTTAAAACTATGTAGGTTAAGTCACACAATCGTGTCTCCAAGTCGTAAAATATACTGTGGCTGTATGTGGACTAAATTGTAAAATAATGCAAAATTTTACACAGTTGTGTGGCTAGACCGTGTAACTCATTGATACCTATGTACCAATTGACACCTAAATCACACAAACCACATGACTGTGTGTCAAGCCATGTATCATCCTTATGCACCTAAAAGAACCTTATCAAAAAAGCAAAGTGCCCTAGGCTCACTTATGCCATAAGCAACATTGTTCCATCACTCAAACCTGTTCAAAAATCATCAAAAAATACTCAAAACAACACTTATCTCAATCATCCTAAGCGCCTAACCAATATGCCACAATTGGCACCTCAATTCAAACATTTTCGAGCTAACATTCATCGCCATTCACGTCACCATTCTCATGCCATAAACATTTCCATATGAACACCATCAAATACCAACACATTAATAAGCAAAGTTCACCACAAGACCTAAACATAGTTACTAATTCATCTCAAAACATAACACATAACTAGAACCTAACCTTCAAGTCGTTTCAAAACACAACTTATATTTTCACACTGTATCCAAAATACCTATTTACATGCCACTTATAACCTATCAAAAAATTATAAAAAATCTACTGAGTCGTTGAATAGATAGTTTGAGCTACGACTTAACTTCCGACCGATTTCAAATCTTCTGATAATCTACAAAGAATTAAACATAAAAAACGTAAGCAACTCAATGTTTAGTAAGTTCGTATGAAAATTTAAACAATACTTTCTAATATTCATTTAACCTAAGCATTGATCACATATATATACACACAATTTCGAACATGGAATTCTTGTCCTATGCACATCACAACCCAAAATGGTTAATATTTTCACAATCATAACATAATCCTATGTTATGTTTTCATACAAAATATGTCACATACATTCATAGTTCATAACCAATCTTTATACTCAAATAGAATATCATTTCCATATCGATAACCAATTTCTATTTCAAATAACCATTTGCAATTTCATATATTCATTTTTCATTTCATATATTCGGTTTCCACCTGATGAACCACAGTGAAATAACATTGGATACGAGGGATAGAAATGCTCACACGAGCTATGAAAATAATGGTCACACAAGCTATGAAAATTGGCCTGCTCACACGAGTTGTAGGTCGGGATAAGAAGGCGACACAATGTTTCTCACATGAGCTATGGAGAATCTACAACAAATGCAGGACCTTAGCCATTGGTAGGACATCCAAGACCAACACTCGAAGTGGTAACAACACTAATGACATGTCATTTGTATCCTAGCCATTCACTAAGTTCATACGGGCATCAATTCATAATCATATCATTTAGATATTTAAAACTTATCAAATTCACATGAATTCAACCATGTGATTTCTATTTTCATTCACATACCTCAATTATGTTATATATCACACTTTTGTCCATCTAATAGTCCAAACTATTATTCCATAATCACACACACTACAAGTTATATACATTATATCAACAAAATTCATTTATAAATTGATTAAGTATTATACGAACTTACCTAAACAAAAACAGCAGCAAAAACAACACCAAGCACTACTTAGCAATTTTTATTTTTTGTGTTTGGCTACTGATTGATTTGTTTCTTGATCTTTAACATAATTCAATTCAATTCAATTAATTATTCCAAATATATTATAATGTTTAATTACAAGTACATGACCCTTTAGTAACATTTTTCATTATTATCTTAAACTTTTACCTTTTATTCAGTTTAGTTCCTAAAACTAAAACTTGCATGATTTTCACAATTCAACCAAAAAAACTTAGTGTTGAATTCAATATAGTCCATTAAAATTCCCTAAGTAACTAAATTTCACAAGAATTCCTCATTAAATTTAATCTTTTATCAGTTTAGTCCCTAAACACAAAACTAACTAAAATTACTTTACAAAATAATCCTATTTATGAATCAAACTCATAAATCTATCATTTAACCTCATGAAAATCTAAAACCCATTAATGTAAAGTTCCAAAACCTTTGAAATTTTTACAAAATAGTCCTTAGGCTAGCTAGATTAAAATACAATGATCTCCAAAACATAAAATTTACTAAAACCGAGCTTAGTTTTACTTAGATGCAATTGACCGAATAGATAGGATAACTTGAAGCTTTTTCCCTCCTTCTATGGTGGTTTTTCTGTGGGGTGAAGAACAAATGAAAAGATGATATGATTTTAGTTTATTTTATTATAACTCTTCTTTTCTTTTAATTTTATTTACATAACATTTATTAACTTAAAAATCAAGCACTAACCGTATGTACCATTTAATTATAGTATATTTGCCACATAAACCATTTTACATTTATTATTCAAGCTTATTAACTAATAAAAATTCATATTGATTAACTTTTGTGGCTTTTACAATTTAATCCTTTTTACCTAATTAACCAACCTAACATCAAAATTACTCAACCAAACTTTACTACGACACTCTAATAGACTCATAAATATTAAATAAATAATATTTACTAACTCATTGGTAAGAATTGTGGTCTCAAAACTCCTATTTCTGACACCACTAAAAAGGGTTGTTACATTCTTTCTAAGTATAACCTTTTGCTACAAATCGATCTTAGCTTCCAAAGTTATATCCCAGAGCTTGGAATCAACACTCTGTGTTACTTCATCATCCACGAGTGGTCATCTCTTCATGTTTGGTAGACTTAGTATTAAAACCACTTCTGCCAGATTGGAAAAACTCATGCCTATGAGAGACCCTCCTCCCACTATGATGAAACACCCAATGTTGCTGATCTTTTCTAGGTCTACTATTAGGAGTTGGTTTTGGAACCATTTCTATAGGGTTTTGTATACTTCCTTACTCCGAGTTTTGAATTCATTCATGTAACATTCTTCAAGGAAAGTAGCATGAGTTGACACTATCACACTTTGCTCTTTTGAGTTATAAAACAAACCACCCTTTGTTGCCTTTGGATATTCTATAAACACGCACAATTTTATCCATGTGTCCAACTTCCTCACATCTTTATCCAATATATAGGTCGGGCATCACCAAATCCTTCAATGGTTTAGATTTGGCTTCTTGCCATGCCACAATTCATATGGATTATTCGATCTTTCCTTAGTTGGCACATCATTAAAAATATAGCAAGTTGTTTGTACCACATATCCTCAAAAAGAGATTAGTAACTTTGAATAACTTAACATCTAATGAACCATATCTAACAATGTTTGATTCCTTCTTTCTACCACAACATTCTGTTATGGAGTGCCTGGCATAGTTAATTCGGAAAGAATATCATTCTCCGTGAGGTACCTTAAGAACTAATTTGGCAAATATTCTCCACCTCAATCATACCGAAGTGCCTTTACGGGTAAAACTAATTGTTTCTCAACTTCCGCATGAAACTCTTTTAATTTATCAAAAGTTTCACTCTTATAGTGCACATACCCATACCAAGAATAATAATCAATAAAGGTTACATAATACTCCTAACCACCTCTTGCATTAACGCCGATAGGGTCACATTCATTAGTGCATACAAGTTCTAGGAGTTTCACAACTCTCGTTCCTTTTGCATTAAAAGATCGCTTCCTCATCTTACCTTCCAAGCAATATTCACATTATCGAAGGTTAACTTTTTTTAAGCGAACTTAAAGAGTCATCTTTCACATGTCTAGTGATTCTTTCTTGGTTAATATGACCAAGTTTCAAATGCCAAAGGTATGCCTCATTAAAGTGAGAAGTTTTAAGTCTTTTATTTGATATTTTATTCTCAAGCAGTGTGTATCTTTGGTTTGATAAAATAGAGATTATTTGACATTCATCCATTACAGATAAGTTTACAATTTCTAACTATTACAATACTATTATTAAAAGTCATGGTCAAGTCGTCTTTATATAAACACGCAACAAAAAATAAGTTTCTTTTAAAACTTGGTACATAGAAAATGTCTTTCAAAATAATCTTCATAAAATTATCAAAATAAAGATGTACATCTACCATTGCTTTAACTATCATAGTTTTCTTGTTTTCGATCCACAACGATAGACTCTTATCTCTAAGATCTTTCATCTCTTCAAACCCCTGTAGAGAAACACATACGTGATTAGTGGATCCCGAATTAATGACCCAGTGATCTATTGAATCCTCCACTAAAAAAGCTTATATCATAAAAGTTTTATACCTTCGCCTTTGGTGGCCAGGTATTCCTTCCACTCTTTATAGTTCACCTTAAAGTACCCTTTCTTACTAATAAAGAAGCATTTAGACTTCGATAAGCCTTTAGGTTTTTTGGTTCTCTTCCTTTCCACTTGTGGTGGTCCATAAACCTTAACATTGCCTTTCTTAGCATAATTTCCCTTCCTTTTTTAGGAAAAAGCAACAGTTATATTTGCTTATACTTTTCGAATCAACTGTCTTCCATTCAACATCAACTCATAGGATTCCTTCAACTCTTTATAATTCACCTTGAAGTACCCTTTCTTACTAAAGAATAAGACTTTAGACTTTGTTCTCTTCCTTTCTACTTATGGTGGCCCAAAGACCTTAACATTGGCTTTCTTAGCACAGTTTCCCTTCCCTTTTTAGGAAAAAGCAACAGTTCTATTTACTTATGCTCTTCAAACCTACTGACCGTCATTCAACATCAACTCATAGGATTAAGTCCTTCATGAGTTGTGTAAGTATTAGGGTATTATTCCCAAGGTTATATGCGGCTCAAAATCTTGCATAATCCTTGGACAAGCTCTTAAACACCATTTCTAATTGCGTAATCTGGTCTAGATTGGTCTCATTATCCATAGCCTCGAAAAAGTATCCCATAAGATTAATCATATGGCTTTTAGCTGGAGTGCTAGGATTTTGCTAGGTATTAATAAATCTAGTTGTAGTTGATTGCCAAGCCAAGGCAGCTTGGCCTTTGAACATATCCTCTAGTTTTTCTAGAATCATTTTGGTAGTCTTACCTCTCTCCAGTTTCTTATAAAAGGTGTTAGTCACACTTGCCACCATATAGCAACGAGTTATCTCATCAGACTCTTCCCAATGTTTTCTAGCCTCAGCTTGAGAAGCCGGAGGGCACTTATTATCAAGGATTGTTAGTAATTTCTCATAGCACAAGACAATCATGAGGTTCCTTTTTAATTCCTTATAGTTATTCCTGTTCAATTTATTCTTAGTGAATATATTTAAGAAAATATTTGAAAACATTTTGCAACATTATGATATGCATTACGATGATGCATGTGTCTTAGATTAAACCTTGAAAACATTTGTAAGTCATTGCAACGATAATGAAACATCTCGTTTCTTAGTAGTGTCGAAAATAGCTTTTCTAAATTTATGACCTAAGTATGATGATACGGTAAAATTTGATCTGATAATTTTGGATTAATTAGATAAATAGTTAGTACAAGTGGTTAACCCTAAAGTTAGTGGTTTTGAAAAGTAAGGTATTGGGATCTCGCTTCCATTAACTGAGCTCGTAAATATTTTTATTAAATATTTATAGATTTTTATTTAGGTGTATTAAGTTTTGGTCTGAAAATTTTGATGATTAGATAGTTAATTGAGATGCAAGGGCTAAATGGTAAAAATCGTAAAAGTTAATCGCTATTGAATTTTAATTGCTAAAATACTTAAGTAGTAATTGTTTAAGGTTTTATATGACAAGTAGCCATCTTTCAATGCTAGTGGACGATAATGGCTTAGTAAATAGAAAAATTTAGTTAAAAAAGGTTAATATTAAGTTGATAACTAAGTTAAAATATAAATATATAAAAAACAAAAGGGTAAAGGTCATTATCATTTTTCTTTCTCCCTTTTTCCATTGTTTCTCCATTGGAAAGAAAACGAAGCTTTCGACCAAGCTTGTACTTCAAATTGGAAAGCTGATTATAATTTGTTTCTTATATTTTATTTTTTCATATCATTGCAATTAGGTCTAATTAATGCGTATCTTTGATTTCAAAATTGTTAAAGATTTTAAAACTTGTCATTGATGAATCATAGATGTTTTTATAGAAGTTGGCAGATTTGGAAGATATGAAATCTTTAAGGACTATTTGATAATGTAAATTTTGTTATTTTTTGCATTTAGGGACTAAATTGTGAATATCTTAAAAGTGACATCTGATTTCTATAAATTTGGATTTATGAAGGCTAGAGAGGGAAATAATTGAAGTTAGAATGAAAAACAAAGCATAGTTGTGAAAGTTATGCTTGTTCGATTTTAAGGACTAAATAGAATAAAAGGTAAAAGTTTAGAGAAATTATGTAAACTGAAATTAAAATATTATAATCGCCAATTTGAGTGTTATTATGAGATTGGTATTGATATTTTGAATGTTAACTATCAAATAGTCCCTAGTATGTAAAGTGTTACCATTTTATCAAGTAAGTTCATACAGTGTAATTTAAATTATTTATGCTAATGTATTATATTAGATTCACTAATATTGATTGTTGGGAAATTGGAGTTGTGTTATAATGTGAGATAAATCTCGATGAAATTAGTAAAAGTCTCGTATTCAAGGTTATGAGTTCTTGCCCAGGTTTCGAGTTCCTACATGTGTTGTGATTCAAGAATATAAGTATAGGTTCCGAGGTCCAGCATGTGTTGCGGACTCAAGAACACAAGAATAGTAAGCCTTGACCAAGCTATTTATCGTCTAGGTTCAACCCTTACGGGTGACCAGACACTATTACTTTTAGCTGTTTATGGAGTTCTTTTGCATACTTTCATCGGGTAATATTGTGAATAAAAAGATGATTTTATGCCATTGATTATTGGCTAAGTTATGCATATGAGTATAATATAAGGTATAAGTTGGTTTGAAATGAAAATTAGAACATTTGAGGATATATGTGATTGAGTTCAAAATCTTATAAGTTGATGTTGTTGTTGGAATCTTGAGAGGTATATTTGAATTACATAATGGATGTTTATGATAAGAGTATATGATGCAAATTGAATGGTCATGTGAGCATAGTAAAAATATAGGAATTGAATTCATGCTATATATTGGGTTGAGTTTGGAAATTTACTATTTTAAGCTATATATATAAGTTTGTGTGTGGATTTGGCTTAAATCCTTATGTATTTGATGTTGTTTTGAATGCCATTGAATCATGTTTTTCGTAAGTGGTTAAGGTAAGCTAAATGTTTATATTGTATGATCTCACTATGTATTTTATAATACTTACCGTTTTACTACTTGTCTATAGATTTTGGACGTCTAGAACATGTCGATCGGATCAACAAAAAGCTCACAACTACCGTCTCTCAATTTAGTAAACTTTTGATATTTCATTTTCATTACTTGTGGCATGTACTTAGGATGGATTATCTTATGTAAGAAAATGTTAAACTTAGAGTAATATCCTTATATATATACGTATGTTTGTAGTTGGTTATTGGATGTTTGGTATTGTCAAGTTTGGTAGTTTTAATAGCATTATACATATGTTTATGATAGTGGTATGAAATGGCTATAGACTTTACTTGTATTAAACAAATTCTTATGTTTGGTATGATTGAGTTGTGATATGAAATGGTTGATACATGAATTGGGTTTATTGAATTGATTGTGCCAATGAGGACATATTGGTTGTATTTTAAAATGATTAGGTGAATTGTTGTTTTGACTTGGAAATATACATGCTTTGGTGTTGGTTTGAATAGCATGAAATGGCATTATAGGTCACTTGAGGGAATGGTATGAAAGCTTGCTAAAATAGGTTATTTTTGCTGCACACGGGTTACCACACAATCGTGTGTCACACATGGTTGGATGACACGGTCATGTGTTCAACACATTCAGGGTGATTTTTATTATACATGGCCTGGTGACATGACCGTGTGACCCTAGATTATGTGACATCAATTTTGTTACACGTTTTGGGGACACGGTTGTGTGGTAGCACCACACGACCATGTGACCCTACTATTTTACATAATGTTTTGTAAAAGTTTTAAAATGGTCCTGATTTGGTTCTGAGCTGGTTTAAGGGCTCTCAAAAGATCGATTAAGATTCGATTTGTTTTGTAATGCATGTTTAATATGGACTTAATTTGTATATATTGTTTTAATGAATATTATTGAGTAAATTGTATGTGAATATTTCAGTTTTCGATTGTAGCATCCTGTAGCTCTGGTCTGATTATTAAACCGAGTATGGAGTGTTACAGATAATTCCTACACCCATTGAATCAAGCCACGGTGGGGTGATCATGATCAACTAGTAAGAACATTTATTTCCATCCAATTAGTACATGAGCTTAATTTCTTAGGCATTCACACATACTAATAATTGCGTAACATTTTGGCCATCATTCTTACTTAAGCAGAACTTTGTGGGAAGTTACTTAACTAGAAGATCTTGAGTGTATAACCATCAACTCAACATTTGTCGCATCATGCACCACAAATAAGTCATCATGGGATAATCTCATAGAGTAACATGCTATGACTAATTATCCTCTATGAAGACAAAACTTCTTGTTATATCGCATAATAATACCTACCATAGAGGCTGATCCAAATATCATACAATTAGAAGACAGTTCTACTTACTTATAGGAAATCTCCTCAATGAGGTCCACATGAGAATCCTACTATTGTGTAGTTAAATTGCCATGCCATCACAAGAGACCATTGATGGAGGTCATAGGTCTAGTTTAGAGACCTTCTCCCACTCAATACTTTAAAAAACATGCAAGGTTTTTAATGTTTGGTTTCAATCATGAATGATCAATATATGCATGACAAGTACATATGACATTCTTCCCTAAACTATATGGCATGCTTATCATACATATGCATGAACATACATTCACATTCATATAAATATCATCATGCTTATCACATATATAAAAGCATAAAACTTTAAATGACTCTAAATAGAAAAAATTTCCATTATCCTCATCTCTCAAACCCTTTCTCCCTTCCATTCCGATCAAGCTCCGATGAGCATCATACCACAGTCTGTGTACCATACCACCGACACCATCGTACTCGTCGTCATCTTATGAACCAAACCTTCCCTTCAAAGTCCCCTCGATGTCTGTCGTTAGTAAGAAGTGACGGTAGAAATGATTCGGTTCTTGCATCGTCGTCCCTTCCGTCGTGTGTCCATCATTATTGGCATTTGGTAAGCCATGGAGATCTCATTTTTCTCTTAAAATTCGTGTTGCGGTGTTGTTGGTCCCTTTCTGTTCGATCGTCCGTCGTTCTTGCTGCTCCGTCGTGGTCCATTGCTCGGTGCTGTCAAGAGGGTGGTTGAAACCCTAAAATTTTATTGCAATTAAGTCTTAAGTTGGGCCATCATATGCATGCCCAAGCCAAGACCCATCCAATGGCCCAATTTGTAAGCCCAAATGTGCGGACCCAAACCCCACATACCCAAAACCAAGACCCATTTCGGTGAGCCCACTTTTGACAAAACCTAAGCTCACGTGTGTGAGACCCATGCCTACTGACCCGACCTAATTTGTGTAATCGACCCAAACTCGAACCCAATCCTGACCCATTGACAGAACCGATGACCGTTGACTTTGACCATTGATTGTTGACCATTGACTATTAATTGTTGACTTTTTCTTACCACCTTTGACTTGACATTTGTGAACGTCCTTATTCTGATTTCACAGCCCGTTTCATCAAATTCGAAGTGAAAATCCCTATTTTACTATTCATAACTTATTGTACTTAGTAATTTCTAAGAAAGTTGAAAAAGAAATTTGACTTGGGTTATTGTGTTTAGGTGATCATGAATCTAAGGCCGATGAGTTACCACCTTAAATTTTGAGAGTTTCATGCTAAAGTGGAAAAGAAATTATGTTTATCCATGAAGAATCTTTCATGCAAGATTCACATTGTGGAAGAGTAACTTCCTCAAGCATACTTAAGGGACCATCTTTCACGAGTCTAGTGATTCTTTCTTGGTTAATATTACCAAGTCTTAAGTGCCATAGGTACTCCTCATTAGAGTGAGAAGTTTTAAGCTTTTTATTCACTATTTCAGTTTGAAACATCGAGCTGTTATTTGGTTTGATAAAGTAGAGATGTTTTCCATCCATCCATTATAGACTAAAAAACGATTTTTGTGAATAGCAACCCCTTTATTGAATGCCATGATATATCTGTCATAAAATAAACATGATACAGAAATTAAATTCCTCTTAAAATGAGGTATGTAAAATACATTCTTTAAAACAATCTTCCTAATATTATCAAAGTGTAAAATAACTTCTCCTATTTCTTTGGTTGAAACATAGCTCCCATCTTCGGTTCGCAACGAGAGGCTCCTATGACGTAGACTTCTTGTTTTGCTGAACCCCTGTAAAGAAGCACACACATGGTTAATGGCTTCAGAATCAATAACCCAGTTGTCAATTCATTCTGTCACTAAGCAAGCTTCAACCATAAAGAGTTCCCACCACATTTTCCCTTTTGGGTAAGTAATCCAAATATTCCTTACAATTTGATCTAAAAAGCCTTTTCTGTTGCAGAAGAAACATTTGATCTTTTTAAGATCTTTTGACTTCTTAGCCTTCTTCCTATCTACACAAAGTTGAACCGAAGACTTAGTTGGTTTCTTATTTCCCTTATCTTTTTGCTTCCCCTTAGAGGACGAGAGGCTCATACTTAAGTTTGCTTCAAGTTTTTCCTGAACAGACTTACCACCACTCAGTATCAACTCATAGGATTGTAATTCCTTCATGAGCTGAGTCAAGGTAAGCGCCTTATTCCCCAAGTTGTAAGCGACCCTAAAACCACCAAACTCCTTGGTTAAGGATTTAACACTTTTTCAATTTGAGTGTTCACGTGTAGTTCAGCCTCAATGTCCTCTGCTTCCGCAAAGAATCCCATAAGTTTAAGAATATGTTATTTGATCGGTGTGCCAAGTTTTTGTTGAGAGTTCATCAAATTTGTAATAGTGAGTTGTCGAGCCAAAGTGACTTGGGCTTCGAGCAAATCCTCCAAAGTTGTCATGATCTCCTTGGCAGTACGAAAATTCTCGTGTTGCTTTTGCAACATAGTACTCATGCTCGCTAACATATAACATCGAGCAATAGAGTCAGAATCTCTACAGCAATTTCTTGCTTTAGGTTGAGCTTCAGGAGGGCACGTTTCATTAAGAACGAATTTGTGTTTCTCACAGCTGATAACTATCAACAAGTTCCATTTCCATTCTAAAAAGCTATCCCCATTTAATTTATTCCTAGTAAGAATGCTAATTAGAGGAGTAGGAGACATATTTGAATTGAAAAAATAAAGATTCACTAATTATTATCTTTGTATTAAGAAAATATTTTTCATTTCAACAACATATCAAGAATGTAGTATGATACATGCATCTTATATTAAAACCTTGAAAAAACAATTTTTCGTTGCTAGGATCATTCTCACACCCATCAACCATGTCGCCTTAGGGTCCCTTGATTAACTAGCAAGAGCATGGATTACATCCAATTAGATCGTGAATCTTAATTTCCAAGACTCCACTTGAACTAATGATCGTTTAAGATTTGGCCATCATCTCTAGCTTAAATATCATTTCTTGGGAAACTATTTAATAAGAGATGATCTTGACTATGTAACCATTGACTCAACACCAATCATGAACATGCTTTCATTTGTGAGTCATTGATAGCATTAGAAATGACACATATTTCCTCCCTAAATTTGAGTATTATTTGTCTCTTTTGTACCATATTTAGAATGCATGTTAGGCTTTTCATACTTAGTATTTATGTTTTCTAACTCATTTATGCTTAGTTTAAATTCTTGTTATTATATATTTTTTTGCACTAATGTCGTCACATGCAGCATATATATTGCGTCTTAAAAATTTCAGCGCAAGGATCCACTTTAGAAGACCAAAGCTAAAAAGAATCTGAAAATACAACCACAAATTCAGCTTGAAATTGCGACTAGAAATGTCATTGCATAGGAATCTTTACTTGAAAGGAGAGAATTCAAGCTGCAATCACAACTGGAAGCACCAGCGTAGGGGAAAACCACATTGTTGCCACAATTGAAGGTTTCAGTTTGCGTTTAGCGATGTCACGATAATCTACAGTCCATGAAGTTCACACCAGATCTGTGTGAGTGCACAGCTGGACTGTAACAAACTTTTACAGCTGCAATTGGATATGGATTTGAGAAGAGAGAAGATCTTCCATTCTTGAAGCCTATAAATAGAGGAGAAAAGATGAAGAAAGATATCAAGAGGTAGAGGAATTAAATTCTGCAAATACTTTGTGTTCTTGGACGTTAAAGTTGGAGAACGGTGAGTTGATTGATTGAAAGAGCAACCACTTCTGATGAGGAGTGCTCGATGCAACGCAAGAGGAATGGTTAAGGAATAGTCCTAGTAGTCTAGAGATAGTAGGCTTCGATGTATTTGTTAACCCTTCTTTTATGCTGAAGAATTATTCTTAACACTTGAATGAATATGAGAATATTTTTTAATGTTAGATTACTTTGATTCTTACTTAATTCTTCTCATCTATTTATTCTTGGATTTAATTACTTTAAACATGAGAGTGGAATTGTAGTCAACCGACATTGAGATATGCGGTGATAAGTTAGATTAACAAGCAAGTCAACGAGAGCTACTTGGGATTACAAGAGATTCTATCACTTGTTCTTAAGTACATAGAGTTGCCAACATCGAGAGATGGGGTAATTGTGGGTACTTGAGTCTCAATTAAACAGAGAGCTATTATTGGTAAGATTTCATTGGAGCATTATTGCTGCGACAATTCATCTATACAATATCTTGTCGATGCATCAAACGTTGCTACTTAATGATATCAATAATCCACTCCAACCCTTTACACTTGATCACACTTTTACTTTACTGCATTTCAATTCTCAAAACTTCAACAACAAATTGATTTACTTTCAGTTGCTCTGACATTTAACTTTTATAAGTACATTGATAATTTTAACTATCTTAGTATGCAGATCAGATTTAATTGCGCTGACATCTTTACTCACATTATTTCTAATCTTAGTTTTAATTGTCTCAACATATAAACAGTAAGAACCAATTCCCTGTGGGATTGATATCCGATAGAATTAATCTATCAACTATACTTGCATCGACGTGTGTCCGCTTGCACAACTGCTGTGACGTTACGGCCGATCAAGTTTTGGCGTCGTTACCGGGGATTTGGCGTTTGTTTAATGTTTATGTTTGTAGATGCAATTAATTCTCCTTACTTAACTTCTAACTTTTACTAATTTGTTTATTTTCTTGTTGTTAATTTCTTTCAGAATTCTTTAAGTGTTGCATGTCCACAAGGAGAAATCTGAAGGATATTGTGAACTTTGACCCAGAACTCGAGAGAACACTTAAGAGGATAAGACAAGAACAAAAGAAAATGGCTGGTAACAACAATAACAACAACCTACCACCATTGCTACCACAAAATGATTTTCCTCCAATACAACCACAAGTTGTTAAAAATATACCACCACCGCCACCACAAGTTGAACAAGTGTAAAATAGGACAATCTGAGATTTTGTTATTCCTATCCTCGATGATTTACAACCAGGGGTTGTGAGACCAGCTATACAAGCTAGAAATTTTGAGCTGAAATTGGTGATGTTTCAGATGCTTAATTTAAATGGGAAATATTCTGGTTTGCCTCATGAAGACACAAGAGAACATTTAAAATCATCTATTCTTATTTGTGCATCCTTTAGTCAACATGGTGTC
Source organism: Gossypioides kirkii (assembly GCA_005610355.1). Lineage (NCBI taxonomy): Eukaryota > Viridiplantae > Streptophyta > Magnoliopsida > Malvales > Malvaceae > Gossypioides > Gossypioides kirkii. The sequence goes on along the minus strand of CP032247.1, from coordinate 36,070,990 downwards.
CTTGATGATGTTTTGAAAATACAATATTCCCTTATTCATTGCAGGGTAAAGCGAGAACATGGTTCTTGGGATTACCAGTTGGATCCATTACATCTTGGAATGCATTAGCAACATAGTTTGTTTTGCGTTTTAATCCATCGACAATGAACGTAAGGTTACGCAATGACATTACAGCATATCATCAGCTTGATGATGAGAATTACACACAACATGGGAGCGTTTTAAGACTTTGCTTAGACGTTGCCTATGAATGAAATTCAACAAAAGACCCAGATAGAGATATTTTATAATGGATTGAATGCTCAGACAAGAAATCTTGTTGACACATCTGCTAATGGTCCTCTGTTGGATTGCACCTACAATGAGGCTGTAAGAATTCTAAAGAGAATTGCACAGAATGATTATCAGTATCCAATCTCTCGTTCTGCTCAGGTAAAAACTAAACTTAGTGTTCTTGAATTAGTTGCTATTTCTACTTTGAGTGCACAGGTATCCTCTTTGGCCAATATTATAAAGAATATGAAGGGGACAAGTGACGTTGCTCCTATCCAAGTGGTCCAACAAATGGATGCACTGATATGTTTTTGTGAAATTTGCGGCAACAACCACAGTTATGAGGATTGCCCATAACATGCTGAAAATGCATTTTATGTTAATAACATCAAAGGAGGTTCCTATGGTAATTCATGCAACAATAGAGTTCAACAACTTTGGGGGAATCAAAATGCTTCCATATATAAATATGGAAATTCCTCAAACCAAGGGAGTTATAGACAAGGAAGTTACCAAAACAATCAACTATAGAATTTTAATCAGAATTCATAGGTACATTCACATCCTGATCAATTGTAGGCACATAGCTAGATGCAACCACAGAAGCGATTACAGCCACAATAGAATGCAATGCCACATATGAAAGGACCGCATCAACAACAGCAGCAGTTTTCTCAACAAAGGTCAGATCCTATGGCTACGCTTAAGGCATTGATGCGAAAGCATATCACACGGACTGAAGCGATAGTGCAAGGCAATTCTTCTTTTATCCGAGCATTAGAAGCTTAGCTAGGATAGTTGGCTTCTAATCTGAGTGTACGGTCACCAGGTGCTCTACCTAGTGATACTGAGAATCCAATGCAAAAAGGGAAGGAGCATTGTAAGGCTATCTCACTGCGAAGTGGAAAACAAATGGCTGAACCAAGCAGACATTTTGACCAAGAACATGTCGATGTATCTGAACCAACGCAACAAGGAGAAGTTGCAGCTGAAGGAAACTCAGCAGAAATTAATGAGGAAAAGTCAACTTTAGTGACATCTATGCCACTATTTGCCAAACAAAGACGTCGATGCAACCGGTTATCCCACAACAACCCACTACTACAATACCTTTGCCATTTCCGCAAAGATTTAAAGAAAAAGACCATGATAAGGACTATCAAAAGTTTGTTTCTACTTTGAAACAATTACATATTAATGTACCTCTTATAGATGCTCTGGTGCAAATCCCTAGTTATGGGAAATTTATGAAAGAGCTGTTATCAAAGAAAAAGAAATTGTCTAAAATCGAGATGATTGCACTCATAGAGGGGTGCAGCACTGTGCTTACAAACAAGTTGCCACCAAAAATGAAAGACCCTGACAGCTTCACAATTGCTTGCTCCATTGGAAATCATTATCTAGGTAAAGCTTTACGTGATTTGGGATAGAGTATTAATCTCATGCCTTTGTCCACATTCAGGAAATTAGGAATAGGATCAATGAAGCCCACTGCGGTGACATTGCAACTTGCAGACAGATCTCTAGCGCAACTTGAAGGCCAGATTAAAGATGTCCTTATGCAAGTTGATAAGATCATGCTTCTTGTCGATTTCATAATCCTTGACTACAAGGTAGACAAGAAAGTGTCCATCATTTTGGGGCAACCATTCTTGGCAACGAGACGCACTCTTTTCGACGTTTTCAAGGGTGAGCTTGTCATGCGTCATAACGATGAGCATGTGACCTTTAATGTGTTCGAGGCATCTCCGTCCAAGAGTAAAGAGTAGTGTCACCATGTTGACATGCTGGATGAAATAATTATGGAAGAGTTCAATGAATGGAGCTCAGCAGTCCTAGATGAAGATGTAGTGACATCCATTGATGAAGTCCTAACTAAATGTGACTACAATGCTGAGGTTAGCAGTAGTGAGCTAAGGCAGAATTGGCAATTGGAATCTTTGGATTTGTCTAATAGGACGATCCCTGTGTTTAACCATCGATTGAACAAGCTCTTACCTTGGAGTTGAAGCCATTGCCGATGCATTTTAAATACGTCTTTCTGGATGACAAAGATACGTTACCTATTATTGTCAGCGTAACCCTCGACGCAGCATAAGAAGAAAAGCTCGTCACAATATTAAAGGAACATAAAAGAGCCATCACTTGGAGCATTGTAGATATCAGAGGAATCAGTCCCTCTTTTTGCATGCACAAGATCAGGTTGGAATATAAAGGAAAGCAATCTATTGAGCAACAGCGACGACTTAAAGAGAAGATGAAAGAAGTAGTGAAGAAGGAAATTATCAAGTGGCTAGACGCAGGCATCATCTACCCCATTTCTGATAGCCATTGGGTGAGCCTTGTCCAATGTGTGCCCAAGAAAAGTGGCTTCACAATTATGAGCAATGACAAGAACGAGTTGATCCCTACTCGCATTGCAACTGGCTGGCGAGTATGCATGGATTATCGTTGACTGAATGCGACCACAAAGAAGGACCACTTTCTATTACCTTTCATTGACCAGATGCTGGATAGGCTAGCTAGTAAAGCCTATTATTACTTCTTAGATGGTTACTCTGGATATAACCAAATTGTCATTGCGCCGGAAGATTAAGCAAAGACTACATTCACATGCCCATTTGGGACCTTTGCTTTCCGACGTATGCCATTTGGATTGTGCAACGCACTAGCCACATTCCAGAGATGTATTATGGCTATCTTCTCAGACATGATCAAGGATTCTTTAGAGGTATTCATGGATGATTTTTCGATCTATGGGAAAACTTTTGACTAATGCACTGACAACCTGGCGAAAGTTCTGAAGAGATGCGAGGACATAAATCTAGTTCTGAATTGGGAGAAATGCCATATCATGGCAACTGAAGGCATTATCCTCAGCCATCACATATCATGTTAGGGCATTGGGGTAGATAAAGTAAAGGTCAAAATCATCGAGAAATTGCCACCGCCAACAAATGTTAAGGGAATAAGAAGCTTTCTTAGACATGCTGGTTTCTATAGGAGATTTATCCGTGATTTTTCCAAGATTGCTAAACCATTATGCTCATTGCTAGAGCAAAATAAAAAGTTTATGTTTGATGACACCTGTCTGGATGCATTTATCACAATAAAGAAGTAGTTAGTACAAGCTCCGATTGTCATCGTACCGGGCTAGACGTAACTGTTTGAACTAATGTACGACGCAAGTGACTTTGCTATAAGAGCTGTACTGGGACAACACAAAGAAAAGGTATTTCATTCTATTTATTATGCTAATAAAACTTTGACTGAAGCACAAGTCAATTATACAACTACTGAGAAGGAATTGCTAGCAGTAGTTTTTTCATTCGACAAGTTTCGTTCATACCTTGTCAGCGCAAAAATTATAGTGTACACAAATCACTCTGCATTAAGATACCTTTTTACGAAGAAAGACGCCAAACCAAGGTTGATTAGATGGATCCTGTTACTACAAGAGTTTGATGCTGAAATCAAGGATAGAAAGGGATCTAAAAATCAAGTAGCTGACCACTTGTCTCGACTAGAAGTTGGAAGTGAAGATGGGAATAAAGTCCAAATGATCGATGCATTTCTAGACGAACAGTTGTTCTTTGTTAACGCATCACCCTGGTATGCTATGTTGTCAACTATCTTGTGTGTGGTAAGCTACCTTTGAGTGTTGTTAGTCACAAGAAAGTTAGATTTTTACGCGACGCTGCAAAGTACCATTGGAACAAACCATACCTGTTCAAGGTATGTGCTGACAATAGTATTTGTCGCTACATTCCTGAAGAACAAATGACTCCTATCCTGCAACATTGTCATGATGCTCTCTATGGAGGCCATTTTGGTGGTTTAAGGACTGCTGCAAAGGTCCTCTAACTAGGATTCTATTGGCCCACATAGTTTCGAGACACCCACAACTTTGCACAACAATGTTATCGATGTCAACGCACTGGCTCAATATCTCATCGCAACAAGATGCTCTAACAACCTATTATGAAGGTGAAGTTATTTGACGATTGGGGTATAGACTTTATGGGGCCACTCCCTAAATCTTTTGGAAATGTATACATTTTAGTTGCTATTAACTATGTCTCGAAGTGGATCGAAGCAATCGCGGTGCCAAAAGATGATGCTCGAACGTTGTTCAAGTTTTTCCACACTTACATCCTTACAAGATTTGGAACACCTAGGGCATTAATAAGTGATCAAGGTACTCATTTTCACAACAATCAAGTTGCGATAACATTGAAAAGATATGGTGTAAAGCATGTATGGCCACAACATACCATCCACAAACAAATGGCTAGGCGGAGGTGTTCAATCGGCAAATCAAGAGCATCCTTGAGAAGGTGGTTAACCCATCTAGGAAGGATTGGTCTTAGCAGCTACATGACGCACTATATGCACTTCGCACTGAATATAAAACCCCGTTTAGGGATGTCGCCATATCAACTCGTGTTTGGCAAGTAATGTCACCTACCAGTTGAGCTTGAGCATAAAGCTTTGTGCGTAATCAAGTAGGTAAATATAGGCTATGATACTGCTGGGAGGAAAAAATTGTTGAATATTACTAAACTAGAAGAAATACGCTGCAATGCCTATGAGAATGCCGCAATTTACAAAGAAAAGACCAAGAGATGGCACGACAATATCACCTTGCGTCGACAATTCAGCCCTGGTCAGTTAGTACTTTTGTTTAATTCACGTTTAAAACTACATCTAGGTAAATTGCGTTCAAGATGGTCGGGCCCTTTTGAAGTTTTCGAAGAATTCCAAAATGGTTCAATGACAATTACGAATCTGAAAGATGGGCAACAGTTCAAGGTGAATGGCCAACGTCTAAAGCATTATATGAGCCCAGAAGTCAAAGAACCAAACGAGACCATCGATCTGGTTACATTTAAATAATGTCAACACATTTTACATTTCTTTTTACCATTTCACTTTTACTTGTTTCCTTTTCAATTTTATGTAGGAATAAAAATCATCTTTTTGTCAATGCATCACGAGCACAACTTGCCGGCACATTCTGTGATGACTCAGCAATGCTTTTTTAGCAAGGATCGCGTCGGTTGATTCTCTTCTCTCCCCAGTCGTTGGATCAAAACAAAGGGGTACGATCTGCATCCTGGCATTTATTGACTGCAGACAACGCTTTCCCTCAACTTTTGCAATCATCACATCTCCTTAATTTTCAAGGTTATAAAACCCTTTTCTGTCGAATCTCTTTTCTACTCACAATTGCCATTGTTGCTACAATTTTTCTTCTGTTATTTTTGCTCTTATTACTCTCACAATTTTATTTCTTTCTCTATAAGTTTCTCTTCACCTTTTTACTGAGTTATTATGGCCAGAATAAGAGGTGCAAAAACTCCTTCTAAAACCCTTGAAACTTTAGCCATCGTGGTTCGATCTACCGACCAACCTCCATCACAAGAGTCGGTCCTATTTCTATCTAAAGCGGCCAAGGACCGCTACCATGATGTGATATTAAAAAGAAACTACCATCCGAAGTAAGGCTTACAGTTGTCCCCATACCAGACTTTGGGGAAGCAAATTGCATGGACAATCAGTCAATTGGGTTGGGAATTTTTTTGCGAGCACCCAGCCAGATATTCCCCCACAATGGTAAGGGAATTTTTTGCAAACCTTGTTGATACTGAGCAGGAGTTTGTCTTTGTGCGAGAGGGCTTAGTACCATGGAGTGCTGCCCACATCAACACTTTGTTCCGGTTTACTGAAAAAGAAGACACCCACACTGTGTTTGTGGAAGAACTAACTGATGAAGGAACTCATTAGATGCTAAAAGATCTTTGTATTGATGGTGCTGTCTGGATGGGCACTGGTCCACACAACTTTACCATGCACCATCGATATCTGACGACCTACAGCAAGGTATGATTCCATTTCGTGAATAGTCGCATCCTGCCCTCTACACACAGCACGAAGACGACACTAGATCGCATGTGCATTCTACATTCAATCTTCAAGGGCCGTCACATCGATGTCGGTGCAATCCTCTACAACCAGATTGCTGAAGCAGCATCCAAGCATACAGGTATACTACCCTTCCCTTCCTTAATCATGTTGCCATGCAAACAAAGAGAGATTGTGCATAGAGATGGGGAGGAGGTCTTAGAGAACAAGAGCCCCATCAACGATATCTCTGTAGAAACGATGACGAGGGGCCAAGAGACTCCACTGGCGAAAGAAGCACCAAAGAAGAAGGATAAGGAAAAAGGGAAGAAGAAGGAAAAATAGGCTAATGCGTCCACAGACCCTCTATTGAGGAAGAAATTGACTACAATGGAAGTCAGCATTGATCGCATCGATATGCACCAAATACGTATTGTCAGCGTATTGGACGAGATGGACTACAGAAAAAATTTATTTTATGCGTACACAAGAGTGTGGAACAAGACTATTGTCGACGTATTAAGAAGGCTGAGTCCAAATCCTTTGCCTGAGTTCCCCGTCTTTCTACCCATTGTTTGGGAAGCTCCATCATCCTCCGAACATCCTACTCCTGATGGTAGGCCTCAACATGTCTCCTCTCCAACACGAATCCATATTTCAAATGACGAGGAGCATTCTAATGATATAGAGGATTACTACTAAACTATAGCTAGCTTGTCGAAGAAGAGTTCTCGAACAACCTTGGGGCTAATATGGTAGAGAAGGTGGCTATGGGTGTGGATACAGAGGAAGGCGCTGACAAGACCTCCATTGAGCAGGAATAGCCTAAAGTGGAGGAAGCAGAGCAAGAAGAAGGCCAAGAGACGGAAAAAGAATTTCAGAAGAAGGACCCTACTAAGAAGTAGGAGGAAAAGCAAGACGATGCCCCGACAAAAATCACTTAGGATATTGTCGAAGCATCCATAAGTGTGGGGGAATCTAGTGATGACATGGCTCCACCTGATGTGAGCCAGGCTAAGGCAGTTACCAGTAACGCAGAGGAATTTAATCCTCTTGCCATTGTGCCTTATGTAGAACCGCTAGCTGAAATCTACCCATCAGATGTAACTGTCGATGAGGCCGCCACCCAGCCAGTTGAGGAAGAGCAATTCGTCGATTCGGTTGGTACGAAGGAAAGAAAGAGGAAACGCAAGGACAAAAAGAAGAAACACACGTAGGAAAGAGAGCACCCAAGGAAGAAGAAGAAGAAAACCAAATCAGCCACGACATCGGCTACTGAATAAATGAGTTAGTTTACTTTTCTATAGGTAGCTACATGCATTTCATTGTCATTGCATTGTTATTTTTCACTGCATTTTTATATTAGTTTAACTGCATTGTAGTTGCATTTCCATTCTTGTTTGTATAATATTGTCAGTGCATTGGGGACAATGCTGACATTAAGTTTGGGGGGGATATTGTCTGAAATGGAAATGTGATTACTCCCACATATTTGAATTTTACTTGTTTCTTTAGTTAATGAAAATATGCAAAATTTTAACAAAAATGTGACCACAATTTTTTATTTGGTGCATAAATCTTGAATTGATTGGGATGCTAACATATGAACTGGATAAATGTGAATGAATATTGAGCTCTTCTATTTATGAATAAATAAATGAATTGCTTCAGTAATGAATGGATGGTAGCAATCTTTGAATCTTGTACTAACTTACCAATTCTAGCAATAATGTATTAATAAGAAACACTCTAATGTGAGTGCATTGTGATTTATCAAGGGAGAACACTCCGTTGCATGTGTTAGAAATATCATCTAGCCAAAGGCTATCACTGCAAGAGTATGTGTCGGTGTAATTACATACCTCTTGGGGGTTTGTTGCATCCCATCGTTACTGCCCAGGAACCAAGGTAGAGTAATGCAATGACATCTCTCAGTCACATAAAAAAAATGTTGAATGAGAAAAAGAAAAGAAAAAAAGAAAAGAAAAAGAAAAAATTGCTATAAATGCTGTATTGGTTTAAGAAAGGATAACATTCAAAGCATGTTACTAACATGAGTGATGTTGCAGTTTTAATTGTTCATGCCTCTAAATTATCGACGCATTATTCTATCATGTGAATGCAATTTGTGCATTAGAATCCCATAAAATTTAAGTTGTGAGAATAATAATTGCAATGACATGTTTGTATGTGATTTTGCTGATTTTTGTTTACTTGAGGACAAGTAAACACTCAAGTTTGGGGGTGTGATAGCATTAGAAATGACACCTATTTTCTCCCTAAAATTGTGTATTATTTTTCTCTTTTGTACCATATTTAGATTGCATGTTAGGCATTTCATACTTAGTATTTATGTTTTCTAACTCATTTATGATTGGTTTAAATTCTTGTTATTTTATCTCTTTTTGTGCACTAATGTCGTCACATGTAGCATATATATTGCGTCTTAAAATTGTCAGCGCAAGGATCCACTTCAGAAGACCAAAGCTAAAAAGAATCCAAAAATGTAACCACAAATTCAGCTTGAAATTGCGACTAGAAATGTCACCGCATAGGAATCTTTACTTGAAACGAGAGAATTCAAGTTGCAATCACAACTGGAAGCACCAGCATAGGGGAAAAGCACATTGTCGCCACAATTGAAGGTTTCAGATTGCGTCTAGGGATGTCGCGACAATCTGCAGATCCATGAAGTTTACACCAAATTTGCGTGAGTGCACAGCTGGACTGTAACAAACTTTTAGAGCTGCAATTGGATCTGGATTTGAGAAGAGAAAAGATCTTCCATTCTTGAAGCCTATAAATAGAGGAGAAAAGATGAAGAATGATATCAAGAGGTAGAGGAGTTAAATTCTACAAATACTTTATGTTCTTGAAGGTTTAAGCTGGAGAATGATGAGCTGATTGATCAAAGGAGCAACCACTTCTGACGAGGAGTGCTCGATGCAACGCAAGAGGAACGGTTAAGGAATAGTCCTAGTAGTCTAGAAATATTAAGCTTCGATGTATTTGTTAACTCTTCTTTTATGTTGATGAATTATTCTTAACACTTGAATGAATATGAGAATATCTTTCAATGTTAGATTACTTTGATTCTTACTTTATTCTTCTCATATGTTTATTCTTAGATTTAATTGCTTTAAACACGAGAGTGGAATTGCAGTCTACCGGCATCGAGAGATGCGGTGATAAGTTAGATTAACAAGCAAGTCAGCGAGAGCTGCTTGGGATTAGAAGAGATTCTATCACTTGCACTTAAGTACATAGAGTTGCCAACATCAAGAGATGGGGTAATTGTGGGTACTTGAGTCTCGATTAAACAAAGAGCTGATATTGGTAAGATTTCATTGGAACATTATTGCTGCGACAATTCATCTATACAATACCTTGTCGACGCATCCAGCGTTGCTACATAGTGATATCAGTAATCCAATCCAACCTTTTGCACTTGATCACACTTTTACTTTACTGCATTTAAATTCTCAAAACTTCAACAACAAATTCATTTATTTTCAATTGCTCTGACATTTAACACATATATATATAAATATATATCAAAATTATAGCATTACATAATATAAATATTATAAACAATTATAAAAAGGATATATAAGGAGATAGGTAATTAAAATAAAATTGTCAGCCAAGGTTTCCATGGTTCTATTTCTAGAAAATAAAATACATAATTTTTCACCACAAGGCATTCTTTGTGTCTTCAATCGCCATCGCATATTTTCCTCATTATGGACTCAAAAGAATTCTATGAATTTTAAAAAAAAAGTCCTATGTGGAGATGATAGTCCGCGGATACCTTGTCGACGCATCCAGCGTTGCTACTTAGTGATATCAGTAGTCCACTCCAACCCTTTGCACTTGATCACACTTTTACTTTACTGCATTTAAATTCTCAAAACTTCAATAACAAATTGATTTACTTTCAATTGCTCTGACATTTAAATTTTATAATTACATTGATAATTTTAACTATCTTAGTGTGCAGATCAGATTTAATTGTGCTGACATGTTTACTCACATTATCACTAATCTTAGTTTTAATTGTCTCGACATATAAACATCAAGAACCAATTCCCTGTGGGATCTATATCTGATAGAATTAATCTATCAACTATACTTGCATCGACATGTGTCCGCTTGCACAACTGCTGTGACGTTACAGGCCGATTAGTCATCTTACGACAATCTCTTTGAAAGTCATGCATGACTAGTTGTCGTTAAAAGGAAATCTCATCTAGTGAACCCACTTGAAAAATTTTACCTTGGGGTGCGGTCAAGGTAGGAATCCGCTCGAAACTTTATCATGCTATCACTTAAGGACAATAAATGGAGGTTGTAGGCCTTATTTAAGGACCTTCTCCCACTCAATATTTTAAAAAATCATACAAGGTTTTTTATCCCAAATTTCAAGAATGATTATACAATAGTCCTAGTGGCATTCTTACCTAATCCAAATGACATGCTTCCAATATATGCATGGCATGCTATGGAAATTTTATAAAATCCATTCGTAACAATCATTCAAACACAAACAATTTTACCGAAGAAGTGAATGTGAATCGTGCATCAGGTAGGGTCCTGGGACAGGGAGGTGAGTCAAACTTGACTACTTAAAAACCAAACTTTTCCTAGACAAAGCCAATCCTAAACATGCACATTTCCATTACCACACTTCTCACAATTATTGAATAAGCCAAATAAGTGAATAGAACAATACAACACATGTATTTTCTCATTACAACACTTCTTATTTTTTAATTGATCAACTGTGGATCATCTTATAAATATATATATATATATATATCAAAATTATAACATAACATAATATAAATATTATAAACTATTATAAAAAAGATATATAAAGAGATAGGTAATTAAAATAAAATTGTCAGCCAAGGTTTCCATGGTTTTATTTCTAGAAAATAAAATACATAATTTTTCACCACAAGGCATTTTTTGTGTCTTCAACCGCCATTGCATCTTTTCCTCATCATGGACTCCATACGGAAAAATTACATTAAGTCCTATGTTCATTTCTGACTCTCAAGAATTCTATGATTTTTTTTAAAATAAAAAGTCCGACGTGGAGATGATAGTCCACGTATATCTTGTCGACGCATCCAGCGTTGCTACATAGTGATATCAATAATCCACTCCAACCCTTTGCACTTGATCACACTTTTACTTTACTGCATTTAAATTCTCAAAACTTCAATAACAAATTGATGTACTTTCAGTTGCTCTGATATTTTATAATTACATTGACAATTTTAACTATCTTAGTGTGCAGATCAGATTTAATTATGCTGACATGTTTACTCACATTATCTCTAATCTTAGTTTTAGTTGCCTCGACATATAAACATCAAGAACCAATTCCCTGTGGGACCGTATCGATAGAATTAATCTATCAACTATACTTACATCGACATGTGTCCGCTTACACAATTGCTATGACGTTACAGGTCGATCAGTCATCTGGCGACGATCTCTTTGAAAGTCATGCATGACTAGTTGTCCTTAAAAGGAAATCTCATCTAGTGAACCCACATGACAAAGTTTGCCTTAGGGTAAGGTCAGGTTAGGAATCGGCTCGAAACTTTATCATGGTATCACTTAAGGACAATCAATGGAGGTCGTAGGTCTTGTTTAAAGACCTTCTCCCACTCAATATTTTAAAAAATCATGCAAGGTTTTTTATCCCAAATTTCAAGAATGATTATACAACAGTCCTAGTGGCATTCTTACCTAATCTAAATGACATGCTTCCAATATATGCATGGCATGCTATGGAAATTTTATAAAATCCATTCACAAGAATCATTCAAAAACAAACAATTTTACTCGAAGAAGTGAATGTGAATCGTGCATCAAGTAGGGTCCTAGGAAAGGGAGGTGAGTCAAACTTGACCGATTAAAAACCAAACTTTTCCTAGACAGAGCCAATCCTAAACATGCACATTCTCATTACCACACTTCTTACAATTATTGAATAAGCCAAATAAGTGAATAGAACAATACAACACATGTATTTTCTCATTACAACACTTCTTATTTTTTAATCGATCAACTGTGGATCATCTTATATATATATATATATGTATATATCAAAATTATAACATTACATAATATAAATATTATAAACAATTATAAAAAAGATATATAAGGAGATAGGTAATTAAAATAAAATTGTCAGCTAAGGTTTCCATGGTTTTATTTCTAGAAAATAAAATACATAATTTTTCACCACAAGGCATTCTTTGTGTCTTCAACCGCCATCGCATCTTTTCCTCATCATGGACTCCATACGGAAAAATTTACATTAAGTCCTATGTCCATTTCTGACTCACAAGAATTCTATGAATTTTTTTAAAAAAAAAAGTCCTACATGGAGATGATAGTCCACGGTCTATTTCGTAAGAACCACAACCTCAACAATAAAAAACAATTATATAAAAAATATATAATATCGCATTCATTCCATATATAACTCAAAACATGCATAAGATCTAAAGAATGTCACTTTCTATGTAATCAAATCATTCAAGAAGAAGAGAAATTTATTTTAATTATCTGTTTATACTTATAGATAGATCACCACCTAGCTTGGATACCAATTGTTGGAAAAACGGGTTTAGAAATGCTGCGAGAAATAAATTTAGGGAAAACCAGAGTTTTAATTTTTTTTTCCAAAACAATATATTGGTTGTGATATCTAAAGTAATAAACACTTAACCAAAATTGTACCTTTTCAATTCGTCTAGGATGAGCAGTTCGACTGGGTAGTATTCTCCATTATCCTCAAGCTCATGTTTGTAGAGTGTGGGCTCGCTTTGAATCAGGAAAAGTTTCACAAAAATTACCAGTGAGGTAATTTGGTAATTTCTCTAAACTTTTGGGTCAAGTTGTAAATCAAAGAAATATTTCTAGAGATTTTTTGAAATAATTTCTTTAGAGAATTTTCTCTCTACAACTTTTTCTTGAATTCAAGTGTGTGTAAAATAATGACCCAAGGCTCTCTTTATATAGGAAGAGTTTAAAGAGTCCAACTATGATTAAACTTAATCACTTTAATATTAAATTAATATAATATTTATCAAGTTAAATATTAGCTTAAATTTAATATTAAATTTTATTAAAATAATAGAGAAAATTAAATTTAATATTAAAATAATATTATTTTGGAATAATTAATCTAACTTGAAAATTAATTTCCAAAAATATCATATTAATTTAATTAATTTGTTAATTTAATTTTACTTGATAAAAATTAATTTTCCAAAAATACTTAGACTTTCCAAATTAATTTTTCAAGAAATTTCTTTAATCAAATTCTCTAATTGAACAATTCTCACGACCACCTAAATTTAATTCCACATCGAATAAATCGACTCAATTAAATTATTTCCAAAGACGTAGAATTTTCTTCTGATTCAATGCAATCCGATCGAGATTTTGTTGAGCCAACGGATGGACCAATCGGGCATATACAATTAGGCTCTAGTAATTGCAATTATGTCCAGAAGCATCGTTCTAATAATTTGCAATTATTTAATCATGGAGTTAGTCCACAAGAAGTACCATGATTGAAAACTCCTTATTGTATACTTTTTACGAAAGTAATTCATCCAACTGCTTTGTCCAATTACCTCGTCATGTGTGTGTTACCCTCATATGACATCCTTGATTCCTTTAAGTTAAACTTGTTCACTCAACGCAATCTCATTTCATCTCTTTATCACCATTGTGTTTTCTTAATTATTAATATGATCACTGTCAACAGATGCCTTTGATAAATTGCTTGTTCGAGAACAAGCAACCCGTGGTCACGTTACATATTTATCAATCCACAAAATGCCAATGAGAGGATATCCTTCATTCTTTAATTGAGCTATGAATTCTAGTGTTTCTAGTAAATCCATGCAATACACAAGTCATGTACCCAACATACTGGCTATGGGCTCGATCATCTTTACAGCATAAGTCTCCACTTATGTCAACGCACATGAGTTGTATATGCATGGTTAGTGACTAACTCAGTATTTAGGTAAATCACACTATAAATGTCACAAGTGAATTAATTCATAAACAAATTCAGAATTAATTCATCTTGGGTCCAGTCGAATGTATCATTCTACCAATGAATACATCTATGTCTCTACCTGTGGATTCAACTACTCCGATAGCCAAGACTAGCCATCTCTCCAATTGGAATTGTAAACGACATAATAATCCTTCTTAGTATTTTAATCAAATGCTCACTTTGATTCTTTTACGAGATTACGGATTCATTTAGATTATCTATTGAAGTAAGTTGTCTTTCTCGCAATGTAAACATTCTTACAATGCCACTTATCCTCAATTTGAACTTAGACAATCAATGAGCTTAATATTTGCTTGTCACAATTTCATTATGCATGCAAAATATTTGCTTGTCACAATTAGCTTTATTTATTTATTCATCGTTCAAATAAATAGAAAATAATTACATGCTTACTACAATATGGGCACATTTCCCAACACACCTTCCTTCTTCGTGGCAACCACCGTGCGCCACTATGCAGCACCACCCATTTTCTTATTTTCTCTTCTCCTTTAAACGTGTGACCGAAACCCATATATTCTCTTTTTTTTCCTCTACTGTATCACCGCCTCTATCATTGGAGCGTTATCACCGCTGCCGTCGTAGCACCATCGACTACGGTTTAATTTCTTCTTCCTTCTTTAATTTTTTCAACCTTCAATATTATTCTTAGTCATAAAAAATTATGCATTATTTATTTTAATTAATTCTTAATCCTAGACTTTTTTCTTGGACATACTTTCAAAGATAGTCCTCCTCTATAGATCCTTCTTTCCCTCTGCTTCATGATCAAGATGATCAGTCGATCCTTCCTTTTCAACCAAGTTGTGCAAGTGTTAGGGTTGAGTAGAAATATTTCTCTCCTCCCTACTTTCTTTTTTTGCCGAGTACTTTTAAGGGCCTTAGCAAAATATTTTTCGTGTATTAACATCTAGTATGTCATGTTTATTGAAGGGTCGATTGACACCAACCTGAGAGATCACTAATGTTGGAATCAAAATCACTAATCCGAGTGATTATTTCTAAGGGTAAGTGTAAATGGAAAACTATACTAACTATCGTATCAACCTTATTAATGATCGTCATTAACGTAAGATTGTCATTTGGTGATTAAATAGGTAGCCTATTTGTTAGATCCAAGTGTGGGTGTTCTTAGAGAGTTGTTGCACTCGAATCTACGATCATGTGTGAGTTTTAACACTAAACAAAATTAAGTCTATGTTTTATATTGATAAAAATGTTATTATTTAAATTATGTTTGTTTGATGAGGACACGTTACGTATCCATGAAGAGAGATAAAACTTATCATGTCAAGTAAGTGATTCCAAACCGTATATGTGGTGAAAAGCATGTTGTGTGAAATTGATGATTACTATTGATTTGAAAAGCATATAAATCTCATTCTCATGATATGTGATCTAAACGCATATGTGATTTTCGCATGATTTATAAAATATGAAATATTGTTACCATGTGTACATATGTGATTTGCATGTTAAACATGTCTATGTGATTTTAAGTGATTTTGGTCATATTACATGCATGGGGTGGGATATGTGAAAGGTGAAAGTTACTAGCAGTTTATATGCGATTTTGGTGGCTTGTCCACGATTTTGATTATTGGCAGTCGATCTATGATTTTTGTGGCTTGTTCACAATTTTAACTATTGGCATTTTATCTGCATTACTATGACACTGTTCACTATTTGATGTGTTATGGATGGACGAGTTCTGGAAAAACTCGATTATGATGTGTAGCGGAGATGTGGTTGAGTTTATGTTAATCTCACACTGAGCTTAAAAAGCTCACCTCACTAGTGTTTTAAAACTTTCAGGTAACACTCAGACATAGGACTTGGATTTAGGATTTGGCGGAGCCTCTCAGTTGATTTTATCTTATGGATATTTTATAAATTTTAAAACTACTTGGATTTTGGTTTGTGGATTTTCGGCGTTGGACATTATTTTTATTTTGGTTTGTGGTTTATTTTATAACTTAAAATTATCATACATGCATGCAAATTATGAGATTTCAAGTAATTTTGATTATGGAATTTATTTAAGTTATTTATGATTTTACTTAATTTTTTTAAAATAATAACTCGTAATTTTTTTAAATAGTTTTATGAAAATTCGCTGCGAAATTTTTTCAAAAATAATTTTTTAATTCTATAGCAAAATTCTTGTTTTAAACGACTTAAAATGATATTTCGAAAAATTGTCGCTTTTTTCAAATATATATTTTTTATTGAGAATTTTTCAAAGAAATAAAATTATTCGACCTTCAAAATTTTAAGTTTTTACAAACCAACACAACCCATTATTTTCCAAAAGAAAATAAATTTCGAGCATCGTTAATGTAACTTTCGAGATTCGACCATAACGTCTAGGTCGAGTTTGGGGCGTTACAAGATGCATCTCGATTCTCCAAGTTTCATCGAAAATTTTTGGTTACAAATTTTTCAAAATTTTTATGTATGTTTTTGGCTCACATATTTTATTCTAAAGTAATAAAATTAACCCTATTAAAGATGATAGTCCACGATCTAAAATATATATGTCCAATAAATAAATAAATTACATTTAATTTTTTTGGAATAACAACTTTGGTAAAATTGTTTTATCATACATAGTAATCAAACTATTATACATTCATTCGCATACATTCCCCTTAACATGCATACAATTACAAAAATGATACATCTTATCAAAATTAATCATACTTGAAGAAGAGAGAATATTGGTCTCAGTTTATATTATAAACATAGTACAACCTAACGCTCTGATACCAATTGTTGAAAAAAAATCTTGTTTAAAAATAATTTTCTTACACAGCGAAAAATAAAAATTTTGAAAATCGAGTCAGTTTGTGATATTTTTATAGCAATGAAACTTTTACCAAAATCGCACTCGTGTTTTCAACTAGACAAATCCTTGTCGTTTCTGACTTTCAATCGAACGACATTCTTCGTTATTCTTGTACAATGAACTATTTCGTGTGTAGGCTCAAACAATTCGAATCAAACATGGAACCAAAAATAGTTTTATTTTGCTTTTAGTGTGAAAATAAAAAGTCTTCTCAATGGAAATCGGCAGAATTGTTTTTCCGAAAAATAAATTTAATACTTATAGAATAAACTCTCACTATTTTCTGGTAGAGTAACAATATCTTAAATTTCTGCTTTTAGTCCTACTGGAGTCATCTATTTATAGGGATAAGAAATAAAACTCTTGTCGAATTGTATAAGTTTATTTTAACTAGAAAAACGAACTCATAATCTTAGAAGTATAGGGGACGACAACCTTAGTTAATAATACTAGGGTTTGTCGTCCCTCCCTTTAACATGAGGGGCTTTTAGGCCTCTTCCATATCAAGTCCAATTATAAGTACTTTTTGGATTTTTAGCCCAGTACTTTATAATTTGATCCAATCCGATATTTGTTTTTCTATTTCCAAAATATATATCTTAATTAATTAAATCAATCAAATACTTTTCTCAAATCAATTCTAATTTTGTTAAAATCACGACGACTTTACCGTAAAAGAATCCATGAGAAAATATATTTAATATTTCTAGATTCAACGGGTTTACTATGACCAAGTTATATATTTCCATTTTCGAACTCATTTCTAGGTTTTTTTCATTTTCTTTTTCATTTTAGAAGAAACCATATATATTTTCAAATGCTTTTATTTCTCCATTTTCATTTTCATTTTGGAGAAAACCACATTTCATTTCCAAATGTTTCTATTTCTCCATTTTCATTTTTATTTTGGAGAAAACCACATTTCATTTCCAAATATTTCTCATTTCTCCATTTTTACTATTTCTATTTATTTATACTTATTTGATTCAACAAGCAATTCATTTTTGGTTTCAACAAGCTAGTGTATGAACCAATTGGACATATGTGATTAGGTCTCAAATTATTTATAATTAAGTTCCAACTTTTTACCTATTAATTATAAACTCATTTGGTCATGAAGTCATTCTACTATAGTATCATGACTAAGCTCCCCCTAACGGCATACCATTACGAAAGCAACTCACTAAGATAACTAAGGAGCTCCTAACCACTTGATCACTTCACTTCCTTGTTTTTGTTTTTCCACTATACATAAAAATGTTGGATGTAACAGTTAGTATTTTTTAAACATTATATAATCAATAAGCTAATATTTACTTTTATTTTACTTTGCGTGAAAAAACCATTGAGGATAATATAAAAAGGGTGTCGAAACCATTTTTTTGAAAAAAGTCCCGACTTATATTTTGCAAAACGATAATGGAGTCTTCATCAATCCTTTTTAAATAGGTGTGATTGGTCCCACCTTGTAAAAAATTTTAAAACCATTAAAACCATAATTTTGGTCTATGAAACCATAAAACGAGTTCGAAAATCGATTACGCGTGAGGAATGATTAGCACCCTCACACACCCAAAATTGGTACTTAGTCAATTATTTAACGTCTTAATTGTTTAAAATAAAAAGCTCGAGAAAAAAAATTAAATTGCGATCCTTAAATGCATGAATGACATGTTTCAATATTGTTTAAAAATTAAATTTTGTGAAGAAAGCTCGTTATTTTGAGTTAATCGAGAAGAAAAGTTATGTCCAGTAAGTTAAGGCACAACACATTGAATCTTTAAAAATACGAGCGTTTCTAATTAGTATCTCAAATTTCATATATTTTAATTTTAAAAATAGAGCATTCGATTATCTCGATTCAAAGAGAAAACCACACCTAGTGAGTTAGGAAATTCCCAAAATAAATAAAATTGCCTCGATTTTTTTTAAAAATAATTTATGTAGTTTTTAAAAAAAAAAATTAAAATGTCATGCAATTTATTTATTAAAATATTTACAAAAAATGAATGAGTATGTACATAATTTATAATTATAATAATGAAATAAAAAATACATGAATAAATTAAATTAAATGAATACAATTAAATACATTAATAACACAATAAAATAATAAATAGGGGTAAATAAAATCACATTATAATCGTAGTAATAATGGAAATAAATATTAATCAATTAATTAATAGTATAAGCAACAATAAATATAAAACATAATTATGGAAACTCTAAAATAATTAAGTCAACGATACAATAAGGCATGTAATTAATTTAAAAGCAAAAAATATAGCATATAAATAAATAAAAATATCAATTAAAAATGAAGGTAAAAATATAAATAGCATGAAAAAATAACAAATAAATAAAATTAAATAAAAGCAATAATGTAAAATAAGGATTAACTAACAACATGTAATTAATAAAAGAAAAAAACATAAAATTTAATGATAAATAAATAAACAAACAAGATAATAACAATAAATAAAAATAAAATAAAATAATAATAAAAGAGAATCAATAAAATGACATGAAAATAAATAACACTTAAATAAATAAACAAAATAAATAAATAAAAATAAAAATTAAATGCTAAAATAAACAAATAAATATAAACAATAAAAATTATTGTAATTAGGCATGAAAATAAATGACAAATAAATAAAAAAACAAAAAAATCAATAAATTAAATGCCAAAATAAGCAAGTAAATATAAATAACAAAAAAAAGAACTCTGATGAATTCCGAGCAAACCTGAAGGAAGCCATGGGTCTCACATACCCGGAGGAGGCCAAGGATGAATCAACACCAAAAGGTAAAAAAAAAACTAGATCTATGTTTTTTTTTGAAAGAAGAAAAATGAAGAAATAAAAAAACAAATCGATACCTTCAAAATTTTTGCTTTGATTCTATTGATGCGTGTCTAATTGCTCAAAAAAACTCTGAATCTTATTAAAAAAAACCTCCTTTGCATTTGATTTTATGTTTTTATTACACAAAATTTACATCTTTTCGTGATTTTCCTTCCTTTTTTTGCATATTTGCAAATCTTCAAGATTTTCGGGTAAGGGCATCGATGACTAAGCATCCAAGGGTAGCTGCTAGGTTTTTTTTTCTATTTTTTAGTTTAGGGTTTTTATTTTTGAGCTTTGCAAAAAATTTGACTTCAAAGCCCGGATGAAATTGGGCAATAATAGCTGCTCCTCTTTGCTCGTTGTCGTGTAATGAGAATGGAGCAAAGACTCCAAAAGATGACCAATTTTGTTTGATCTTGGTGAATTTCGGCCTCCAATGCTTCTCTGTTCTTTAGTCTTATTGGTTGTTCTACTCCACTGTATCTGCTTCACTATCATTTTAGGAAGACAAGATCTAGTGACACAGCTTCATCTTATAGGGAGTTTGTGCACCACAATATCAGTACTTAAACCGGGAATGTCATGGTAGGACCACGTAAATACGTCTTTGAACTCTCGAAATAAGATTTCACCTTGTTTCTAAAGAGATACAGTGCAACACCCGAGAACCTAAAAACCATCGTTGATTAAGGTTTCAGTGTCTTACTATTCGTTTATCACTGTTCATTTTTATCATCATGTTATTCAAATTTATTTAATTAAGAATTTCACTCCACACGTCATATATCATCATTCGATCATAAACACAATTCAACGAGGGTAAAAAGGTTTTTTCCAATATTTTTTGAAACTTCTACTGGTACTTGTTGGACAAGTATCGGTAGTTGATAAGTCAGTAACAATTCAGGAATAGTGCAGACTTCTACCGATACAAGTGATAGTTCTACCGATACAAGTGTCTCTTCTACCGAAACAAGTCTTACTTCTACCGTACTAAAAACTCCAGAGAGCTAAAAGTCTTACCCTGCAACTTCTACCGATACAAGTATACAAACTACCGATACTTATAAAAACATAACTATCGATACTTGCTATTCAACTACTGATACAACTCAAGTCAGTGAACAACCTCTCTCCTACCCTGTACTTCTACCGATACATCCATAGGTTCTACTGAAACAAGTATACAGAATCTTAAGAATCATGCCAAAATACAAGTTTAACAACACAAAACATTCATGACTTCAATATGCATTAAGTCAACACAAAATACATAGATTTCAAGTCATTACATAATACTTTTAAGTCAATACTCCAACTTGCACAACATGCTTTACTACATTCAACATTCCATAAACATAACAAGGTTTTCACAATCTCAATTACATAAAGCAAAAGATAACATCATCCTAGTACATGCCATAAGACTGAGTGATGTAAAAACTACCAACGAGTTCCGCGATAGTGTGACTTCAATCAGCAAAACGATATACAAAACAATAACGACATCTTTGGTAAGCTTCATAGCTTAGTAAGTTCGATAGTATAAAGAGTTACCAAACATTTGTATAAAGCAGCTATAGCTCAACCGAGCTAGGATAATATCATTGCTTCCTCGAGTCAATTATAAATTTTCACTTTTCTGTCTATTACTTTTCTATTTCCAGTACCCGATACTGCTCACACGAACTATCGAGGACTCGTAACATAAGCGGTACCCCAGCCATCAGTACAGTGTCTGTTTGTAAACTGCTCCTTAACGATGTTACTCACACGAGCTGTCGGAAGTATGCATAAAGCATAAGTCCCAGCCATCGAAGGGTCTATAGTCCATTTAGGATTCATATCTCTTTTCTGAATCACGATGTTGCTCACACGAGCTGTCGAGGACTCGCAACATATGCGGTACCTCAAACATCGCGTCAGTATCTTTCAACGGATTAAAGCCTACTATCTCTTTTGTTTCATTTCTTCGATTTCTTCAATTTCAAGCGCTTCCAATTGTTAAGCAATGATAATATACATACAAGAAATGTTTAAGTACAAATTTACATTACGAACTTACCGAGCTAAATTGTAGTTACAATTAGATTTTAGGGACTTCTTCGCTAATTTCCCTTTTCCCCAATCTGAAGCACGATCGTAGTCTACATCCACAAATCATCCAATTCTCACATTAAATCACATAATTGAGTCATTCAACACAATTTAGTCCTTTTGAGAAATTACAATTTTACCCCTAATATTTTCACTTTATTCAATCTAGACCTTTCAACACAAAACATGTAAAATCACCCATTTCCTTCTAGGTACCTTCTAACCGAACACTCATTGTTCAAATAAAATCCTCACCAACCCCTTTAATTCAATCAAATACACCCAATTTCTCTATCTTTGCATTTTAGTCCTTAATCTCTAATTTCATTCAAAATCACCTTACAAAACCCATGAATCTATTCATCAAGCATACAAATCTACTCATAACTTCCAAGAACAAGCATTTTCAACAATGGCAAGTTTAATAACAGATTCACAAATTGATCTTAAATAAGCTAGATTAAGCTAACACGAACTCAAAACATAAAAATTACTAAAAACGATTAACATTTGCTTACTCAAATCAAAGCTCAAACTTTGGGGATGAAAAACCTAATTCCTCTTGCCCTATTCGTGTAGAAGAAGAAGAAACAAGTGAAATTTTCTATTTTTCTTCTTTTAATTTCCTTTATATACTAAAGGGTAATTTTGTAAATAATTAGATTACCTTAATTAGTTTAATTAATCACTTGCTTAACATTAATAAATCCTAATTTTAATCATAACATCCCATGATAATCCACCCACTAACATATTTTAGGTTAATTTACACATTTGGTCCTTCCATCACTTAATTCTACTTTTGCACCTTTCACGATTTAATCCTTTTCATTCAATTAACTATCTAAACATTAGAATTTCCTAACCGAATTTTAATATGATGCTAACGATTTCGTAAATATTTAAGTAAATAAATTAATGACTCAACTCATCGGAGTTGTGATCTCAAAATTACTATTTTCGACACCACTAAAAACCAGGCTATTACAACTCTCCCACTTAGGGAAATTTCGTCCTAAAATTTCTTACCAGCATAAAAGTTGGGGTATTATGGTCTCATGAAAGCCTCCATTTCCCATGTGGCTTCCTCTAACTCGTGACGATTCCACAATTCTTTCACCAATAGTACTCTTTTGTTTCATAGCTCTTTTACCTCGCGAGCCAGAATCTTAACCGGTTCTTCTGAGTAAGACAAATCCGACTGTATCTCAACCTCACAAGGTGTAATTACATGACAAGGATCTGATCTATACCATCTTAGCATCAAAACATGGAACACGTTATGGATCTTTTCTAGTTTTGGAGGTAAGACCAGTTTATAAGCTACAAGACCAACCCGTTCGACTATCTCATATGGTCCAATAAACCGGGGACTCAGCTTTCCTTTTCTGCCAAACCTTAGCACCTTCTTCCAAGGTGAAACTCTCAAGAAGACTCGGTCTCCCACTGCAAATTCTATATCTTTCCTTTTAAGATATGTATGGGGATCACCCACACTTTGTCTTCTGCCTCATGAATCAAGTCGGTTCCAACCAACCTAGGTTCGCTCAACTCCGACCAATATGGGGATGTTCTGCATTTCCTACCGTATAATGCTTCAAACGGTGCCATTTTAATCCTGGACTGATAATTGTTATTATATGCAAACTCTACCAGCGGCAGATATTTCTCCCATCTTCCTTCAAACTCAAGTATACAGCATCGTAGCATATCTTGAAAAATCTGTATTACCCACTTTGATTGTCCATCCATTTCTGAATGATATGCAGTATTGAAATTCATCCTGGTTCTTAAAGCCTCATGCAACTTTCCCCAAAACCTCGAGGTAAAACGTGGATCCTT
Source organism: Gossypioides kirkii (assembly GCA_005610355.1). NCBI lineage: Eukaryota > Viridiplantae > Streptophyta > Magnoliopsida > Malvales > Malvaceae > Gossypioides > Gossypioides kirkii. Next base: position 36,047,058 of record CP032247.1, on the reverse strand, counting down.
GTCAGAGATAATAAACACTGGCACTCCGTGTAGTCATACTATCTTGGACACATAATTTAGCCAACCTCTCAAGTGGATAATCCACCCGGATAGGAATGAAGTGAGTTGACTTAGTCAATCTACCTGCAATTACCCAAATCAAATCTTTCTTTCTCGTTGTTACCTGAAGTCTTGTAACAAAGTCCATTGTAACCCGCTCCTACTTCCATTCTAGGATGGAAATCGACTGTAGTAACCCAGATGGTACTTGATGCTTTGCTTTCACTTGCTAACATATAAGGCATCTAGTCACAAACTCTAAAATCTCTCGTTTCATACCCAGCCACCAATACATTTTCTTCAGGTTGTTGTACATTTTCACACTCCTCGGGTGAATGGAATAAGTAATACTATGAGCTTATGTTAGAATGTCTCGTCTCTAATCCAGATCATTCGAAACACACACCTTATCTTTGTAATACAACATACCCTCTATATCTACTGTAAACCCTATAGTGGCATCACTCTGTATCTGCCCCTTTTTAGCTATAAGCTTTGGATCATTTCCTTGAAATTTTTGAATTAGCTGTAGAAATAATGGTCTCATCTTAAGTTCAGCAGTGACAACCATTATTCTCCAAAGACAACCGAGCGTTCAATGCTCTCAGTGCAAACAACAATTTTTAGCTCAAGGCATCGGTAACAACATTAGCCTTTCCCGAGTAATAGTCAATCACAAGGTTGTAATCTTTTAACAACTCTAACCATCGACGCTGTTGCAAATTCAACTCCTTCTACGTCATCAGATACCTCAAACTCTTATGGTCAGTAAACACATGACATCTCTCTCCATAAAGATAGTGAACCAAATCTTTAATGCAAAGACTATAGCAGGTAACTACAGATCATGAGTCGGATAATTCTTTTCATGCGGCTTTAACTGACGGGATGCATAAGCTATCACTTTCCCATCTTTCATCAAAACACATCTCAATCCACTCAAAGACGCATCGCTGTAAATAACGAACTCCTTTCTCGACTCTGGCTGCATCAAGACCAGAGCATTAGTTAACAACTTTTTCAACTGATCGAAACTTTGCTGGCACTTATCAAACCAAATGAACTGGATATTTTTTTGTAGCAACTTCGTCATCGGTAAAGCTATGATAGAGAAATCTTTAACAAACCACCGATAATAACCTTCCAATCCCAGGAAACTGCGTACCTCGGAGACATTCTTTAGTACTTTCCAATTGAGAATAGTTGAGACTTTGCTCGGATCACCCTGTATTCCTTTTGAAGATACTACATGTCCTAAGAACCTAACCTCTCGAAGCCAAAATTCACATTTACTGAATTTTGCATACAACTGCTTTTCTCACAAAATCCGTAACACTTCTCTCAAATGTTGAGTATGCTCTGATTCTGTCTTAGAGTAGATCAATATGTCATCAATAAACAAAACTACAAACCTATCTAATTGAGGCTAAAATACTCTGTTCATCAAATCCATAAATGTTGTGAGGGTCTTAGTCAACCCAAACGACATACCCAGGAACTCATAATGACCATACCGGGTCCTAAATGTCGTTTTCATTATATCACAGTCTTTCACTCGTATCTCGTAGTAACCTGACGAGAGGCCCAAGTGCAAAATGAAGCATTTCACAGGCCTGATTGATTATTGGGATAATGTTTTTAAGGACTTTTGAATTTTATTAAAGTTTTATTTTAGTTTAATAAGCGTTTGCATCTTTAATTATGTCTTGCATTAAGTGTTTTGCATTTAAATTAAGTCATTCATAAAAGCATCTCCTATGTTTATTAAGATTGTGATTTAATTATGTCATGCATTATTAATCTACATCTTTTAAATATGGCATGCATTATGTGATCTGCATTTAATAGAGTCGTGCATTATGTAATGTCATCCATTAACTCTCATGATTAGTTAAGTTTGCATCATAAATAATGACATGCATTAAGTAACTTACATGTTAGTTAAATATGCATCATAAATCCTATCATGCATTATGTAATTCCCATGATAGTTAAAGTTTGCATCATTAAATCAAGTCATGCATTTAGTAATCCATTAGTTCATTCAATTTGTATCTTTAAACCATTCATTAAAAACATCTTGTGTGTTTATTTAGTTTAAACATGAGTTAGTGTGTTTATTTTTATTATAAATAGGGTGTTTTAAGTTAAATAAGAATTTAAACAGGTTGCAAATTTTTAAATATTAATTTATTCTTGTCTAGGTGACTATTCAATTCATTTTAGCTTATTAGCATGTTTAAATTGTCTTAATGCATGTTTAATATGTTTTAGGAATGATTTTTGGCTAGTAAGAAGATCTAGGGATGTTCACATATAAAGGTTGTTCGATTTTGGCATGAAAAGGTTTGCATTTGGTCACTTAATTTGCTGGTACAAGAAGAGGACGTTTTTGGTGGATTTTGAAGGTGAATAAATGCACAAAATTCATTCAAGAATCAGCTTTCAATATTGATGCATTGTGACTATTCAAATGGACCAGGAGTGGCTCTTAAAATTTGATTGGTTTTAAGCACTTAAAGGCCAATTAATGGCATCACAAGCAATAAAGACAACTGGTTATGGAAGATGAAGGGACTACAAACAACACCTTTAAGGACCATTAAGCTTTCATAAAGAAGATGACTTTTAAGCTAACCATGGACTATGAAAAGACATGACCTCTCATCTACTCAAAGACAAGTGAAGAGACACGACTTTTGGGCTAGCCATCATGAGTTAAATCAAATTTAATGGTCTATATTTAAGTTAGTTAAATGACCGAATTTGAAGGGTCATATAGGAACTTGAAAGGTCAATTCAAGCCTATAAATTTCGTCCTAAATCACTATGTTAAAGGAGAAAAACTTTGCTTGAATTTAAATCATTTGTGAGAATATTTCTCTCTTGGTTCTTCGTTAAACTGTTCGAACTTATCAAACTTTCTTCAAAGTTTGTGGCGTTCAAAATTTTTCTTATCACTCTGTTTACCATCCCGGGATGTGGCGACTTCGATACACCAAGATTTGAGTATATGGTCAAGTTTAAGCGGGTAGTAGTTTTAATATAGCTACGATTCCTTAGAGAATTCAAGTGCTTCAAATTAAGGCTTTCACTTTGTGAACCATTTCAAGACGATTTTTCCAACAAGCTATTTTTCGAACACTCAAAATTCGTAGCTCGCATCATTTGGTATCAGAGCACTTACAGACCAATTCATGACATCACAAGAAATAAGCTTTAAGGACCATTAAGCTTTCATAAAGAAGATGACTTTTAAGCTAACCATGAACTATGAAAATCTGATCGGTATCAAGCACTTAAAGGCCAATTCATGGCATCACAAGCAATAAAGACAACCGATTATGGAAGATGAATGGACTACAAACAACACCTCTAAGGACCATTAAGCTTTCATAAAGAAGATGATTTTTAAGCTAACCATGGACTATGAAAAGACATGACCTCTCATCTACTCAAAAACAAGTGAAGAGACATGACTTTTGGGCTAGCCATCATGAGTTAAATCAAATTTAATGGTATATTTTTAAGTTAGTTAAATGACCGCATTTGAAGGGTAATGTGAGCTCCGAACTTTGAGTATTCGAAAAACAGCTGGTTGGAAGAATCATCTTAAAATGGTTCACAAAGTGGAAGCCGTAATTCGAAGCACTTGAATTCTCTAAGGAACTGTAGCTATATTAAAACTACAACCCGCTTAAACTTGACCATATACTCGAATCTTGGTGTATCGAAGCCGTCACACCTCGGGATGGTAAATAGAGTGATAAGACAAATTTTGAACACCACAAACTTTGAAGAAAGTTTGATAAGTTCGAACAGTACAACGAAGAACCAAGAGAGAAATATTCTCAGAAATGATTTAAATTCAAGCATAGTTTTTCTCCTTTAACATAGTGATTTAAGACGAAATTTATAGGCCTGAATTGACCTTTCAAGTTCCTATATGACCCTTCAAATTTGGTCATTTAACTAACTTAAAAACAGACCATTAAATTTGATTTAACTCATGATGGCTAGCCCAAAAGTTATGTCTCTTCACTTGTCTTTGAGTAGATGAGAGGTCATGTCTTTTCATAATCCATGCTTAGCTTAAAAGTCATCTTCTTTTTGAAAGATTAATGGTCCTTAAAGATGTTGTTTGTAGTCCCTTGATCTTCCATAACTGGTTGTCTTTATTGCTTGTGATGCCATGAATTGGCCTTTAAGTGCTTGAAACCGATCAGATTTTAAGAGTCACTCTTGGTCCATTTGAATAGTCACAATGCATCAATATTGAAAGCTGATTCTTGAATAAATTTTGTGCATTTATTCACCTTCAAAATCCACCAAAAACGTCCTATTTTTGTACCAGCAAATTAAGTTACCAAATGCAAACCTTTTCATGCCAAAAGCGAACAACCTTTGTATGTGAACGTCCCTAGATCTTCTTACTAGCCAAAAATCATTCCTAAAATATATTAAACATGCCAATAAGCTAAAATGAATTGAACAGTCACTTAGATAAGAATAAATGAATATTTAAACATTTACAACCTATTCAAATTCTTATTTAACTTAAAACACCCTATTTATAATAAAAATAAACACACTAACTCATGTTTAAACTAAATAAACACATAAGATGTTTTTAATGAATGGTTTAAAGATGCAAACTTAATGAACTAATGGATTACTAAATGCATGACTTGATTTAATGATGCAAACTTTAACTAACATGAGAGTTAGATAATGCATGATAGGATTTATGATGCATATTTAACTAACATGTAAGTTACTTAATGCATGTCATTATTTATAATGCAAACTTAACTAATCATGAGAGTTAATGGATGTCATTACATAATGCACGATTTTATTAAATGAAGATCACATAATGCATGTCATATTTAAAAGATGTAAATTAATAATACATGACATAATTAAATCACAATCTTAATAAACTTAGGAGATGCTTTTATGAATGACTTAATTTAAATGCAAAACACTTAATGCAAGACATAATTAAAGATGCAAATGCTTATTAAACTAAAATAAAACTTTAATAAAATTCAAAAGTCCTTAAAAAAATTATCCCAATAATCAATCAGGCTTGTGAAATGTTTCATTTTGCACTTGGGCCTCTCGTGTTCGGGCCAATCTCGATATCTTCAAATTGCATCATAACATGATGTGACCGTGCTCACATCACTTTTCACGAATAGCACAGGCGCACCCCAAGGTGATACGTTAGGTCCTATGAACCCTTTGCCTAACAATTCTTACAGTTGAGCTTTCAACTCTTTCAATTCGATCGGTGTCATTCTGTATGGTGGAATTGAGATCGGATCGGTACCAGGTAGCAAATCAATACCAAACTCTACCTCTCTAGTTGGTGGCAAACTTGGTAATTCTTTTGGAAACACATCTGTATACTCATTAACAATGGTACTTGTTTTAACTCTATTCTCAAACCCCGTGTATCAAGCATGTATGCTAGGAATGCTTTACAGCCTTTACGAACCATCTTCTGCGCTGAAATAGCTTAAATTACCCTGGTTTCACTGTTCAATCTATTGGACTCAACTGTAATCACTTCACCTGTTGGGCATTTCAAACTTATCTATCTTTGCTTGCAATTTACTACTGTATCATGCTCAGATAACAAATCCATACCCAAGATCACGTCAAAATCGGTGAATGGCAATAACATTAGATTAGCAGAAAATTCACAGCCCTGGACTTTCAATGGACATTTACGACATACCAGGTTAACAATGACATTATGACCCAATAGGTTTGTGACTTGCACATAAAATTCAGTAGACTCAACAAACAATTTCTTATCAGTAGCTAAGGCAATGCAAATATATGAATGAGTCGATCCCGGGTCAATCAAAGCACACACAATATCATTAAAAAGATAGAATATACCAGTCATAACATCGGGAGCGGTAGCCTCTTCTCTAGCTCTGATGGCATAACTCCATGCAAGTGCTCGAGCTTCCGACCTGCTTACATTATCTCTGTTTTCATTTCGATTTCCACCAGCACTACTATTCTGCCTCCGGCATCTGCCTTTTTGTGCGGTAACTAGAGGATTAACACTCCGATCTTTCTTTGCTTCATAATTCATCGAGCAATTTCGCATGAAGTGATTGGTACCTCAACATCGAAAACAAGCTCCCTTAATTAACCGACATTCATCTGAATGGATTCTTTTACAATGCTCGTACACCGGTTTTGGCACATTACATACACTAGCCACACTATCAACTAGTTGATTCTGAAATCTGGATTCTGGTGGTCCTGATCGGCATCTACTCATAAAGTCGGAAGAGACTACTCCTCGAACTTCACTATCTCTGAATTTCTTCGGTGGTGGCATTGAGAAGGTTCTAGTAGGATTCTTCTTCCCAAAATCTTGAAATCTCTTCTCTCTCTGTTTCTTTTAGTTGTATACTTCCTTCATTTTTTGTGCTCTATCTACCAAGACGACAAATGGTCATATTTTTGAACCGCCTACCATCATCTTTATTTCATCGTTCAAATCATCTTCAAATCGGACACACATAGCCTCTTCTGTAGGTACAATCTCCTATGCATATTTTCTAAGAAATACAAATTCTCGTTCATACTCTGCGACCGTCTTGTTTCCCTGTCTCAACTTTAGGAATTCATTCTTCTTTTTATCCAAATACCGCTTGCTAACGTATTTCTTTTTAAACTGTTTGGAAAAATTCCCAAGTAACATTATTTTCTAGCATCACTATTACAATCATCGCCCATTAATTGTAAGCCTCGTCTTTCAACAATGAAATGACACACCTCACGTAGTCTTTAGGTGGACAAGTCATTTCATTCAGTACCCTCAAGGTATTTTTCAACCAATACTCAGCCTTGAATGGACCATCCTCAGCATTTTTGCGACATTCTTTTGCCCCGTACTTTCTTACCCTATCCGTCGGGATACGGCACCTCTGTTCTATCACAGGAGGAGGTGGAGGCCTTATAGGAGGTGCTTTAGGTCGGGCAGTAGGCTATGTAATCGGAGGTGGAAGAGGTGGCCCCATAGGATTATTCTGCAAAAATTCAGAGAACCACTGTCCCATTAAGCCAAAGAACATGTTTTTGGCTTCACTTTCTATCATTGGCAAGATATGTGCCCCATGAATAGTCTTGGAATCACTCGTCGGGTCATTACTGTTTACCTCGCTGGTCTCGTCTCTTTCAAAATCAAGTATCTCTACTTTTATCTGTAAAAACTATTTTAGATCAGATTCATCTATATCACATTATCATAGGTTCATATCGCATGTACTACTAGATCATTTAATACAGTCATTACAGTCCAAGAAATGACTAAACCGTAAGCTTTGATACCATTAAAATTAACACCCAAAAACTTAAAAATAGTCACCATTTAGGGTTTCAATATCTTACTATTCGTTTACCAATGTTTATTTTTATCATGTTATTCAGCTTTATTTACTTAAGAATTTCATTCCACACGTCATATATCGTCATTCGATCATAAACACAATGCAACAAGGGTAAAAAAGTCTTTTTTAATGTTTTTGGAGACTTCTACCTGTACTTGTTGGATAAGTATCGGTAGTTGACAAGTTAGTAAACAGTTCAGGAATAGTGCAGACTTCTATCGATACAAGTGATAGTTCTACCGATACAAGTGCCTCTTCTACCGAAACAAGTCTTACTTCTACCAATATTGAAAACTCTAGATAGCTAAAAGTCTTACCTTGCAACTTCTATCGATACAAGTATACAAACTACTAATACTTCTAAACACATAACTACCGATATTTACTATTCAACTACAGATACAACCCAAGTCAATGAACAACCTCTCTCCTACCTTATACTTCTATCGATACATCCATGGGTTCTATTGAAACAAGTATACAGAATCTTAAGAATCAAGCCAAAACACAAGTTTAACAACACAAAACATTCATGACTTCAATATGCATTAAGCCAACACAAAATACATAGATTTCAAGTCATTACATAATACTTTTAAGTCAATACTCCAACTTGCACAACATGCTTTACTACATTTAACATTCCATCAACATAACAAGGTTTTCACAATCTCAATTACATAAAGCAAAAGATAACATCATCCTAGTACATGCCATAAGACCGAGTGATGTAAAAACTACCAACGAGTTCCGCGATAGTGTGACTTCGAAGAGATGATGATGATCCGATCTTGAATCAGCAAAATGATTTGCAAAACAGCATCAACATCTTTGGTAAGCTTTATAGCTTAGTAAGTTCAATAGTTTAAAAAGGTACCAAACATTTGTATAAAGCAGCTGTAGCTCAACCGAGCCAGGATAATCCCATTGCTTCCTCGAGTCAATTATAATTTTTCACTTTTTTGTCTATTACTTTTCTGTTACCAATACCCGATGCAGCTCACATGAGCTATCAAGGACTCACAACATATGCGGTACCCCAGCCATCGGTATAGTGTCTGTCTGTAAACTTTTCCCTAACGATGCTGCTCACACGAGCTATCGGGAGTATGCATAAAGAATAAGTCCCAGCCATCGAAGGGCCTATAATCCATTTAGGATTCATATCTCTTTTTTGAATCATGATGCTGCTCACACAAGCTATCGAGGACTCGCAACATATGCGGTACCCTAGCCATCGCGTCGATATCTTTCAACGGCTTAAAGCCTACTAGCTCTTTCGTTTCGTTTCATTTCTTCGATTTCTTCAATTCCAAACGCTTTCAATTGTTGAGCAATGATAATATACATACAATAAATATTTAAGTAAAAATTTACGTTACGAATTTACTGGGCTAAATTGCAGTTACAATTAGACTTTAGGGACTACTCCGTTAATTTTCCTTTTTTGCGATCTGAAGCACGATCGTTGTATACATCCATAAATCATCCAATTCTCACATTAAATCACATAACTGAGATATTCAACATAATTTAGTTTTTTTGGGAAAATTACAATTTTATTCCTAATATTTTCCCTTTCTTCAATCTAATCCTTTCAACATAAAACATGTAAAAGCACCCATTTCCTTCTAGGTACCTTCTAACCGAACACTCATTGTTCAAATATAATCCTCACCAACCCATTTATTTCAATCAAATACACCTAATTTCTCTATCTTTGCATTTTAGTCCTTAATCTCTAATTTCATTCAAAATCACTTACAAAACTCATGAATCTATTCATCAAGCATACAAATCTTCTCATAGCTTCCAAGAACAAGCATTGTCAACAATGGCAAGTTTAATAACATTTAACAGATTCACAAATTGATCCTTAAATAAGCTGGATTAAGCTAACACGAACTCAAAAACATAAAAATTATTAAAAATTATTATCATTTGCTTACTTAAATCAAAGCTCAACTTTGGGGATAAAAACCCTAATTCCTCTTTTCCTAGCCGTGTAGAAGAAGAAGAAACAAATGAATTTTCTATTTTTCTTCTTTTAATTTCCTTTATATACTAAAGGGTAATTTTGTAAATAATTAGACTTCCTTAATTAGTTTAATTAATCACTTACTTAACATTAATAAATCCTAATTTTAAGCATAATATCCCATGATAATCCACCCACTAACATATTTTAGGTTAATTTTCTCATTTGGTCCTTCCAATCACTTAATTCTACTTTTGCACCTTTCACGATTTAATCCTTTCCATTTAATTAACTATCTAAACATTAGAATTTCCTAACCGAATTTTTATACGATGCTAACAGTGTTGCAAATATTTAAATAAATAAATTAACAACTCAAATCGTCGGAGTTGTGATTCCAAAATCATTATTTTCGACACCACTGAAAATCGGGCTATTACATACAGGTCCCAATTTTCACGTCTCTTTTTCATTGTCATCCCCTAACTCACAAATCCTATTTATTCTTTGTGAGGTAGGATCTATTTCCCGTCTTGCTCAACTATTCGTAGCAGATCAGGAGATAAATTACAATCTTGAGCATCTTCGAAATATTGAGATTCTTCTGAACACACATCCTGCTCAAAATGAGGCTCTAGGTCAGTAATAGTGTCTCTCATATCATTGATATCAAGGGATCCGACATATGGACAAAAAGGGATCCAAAGAATAAATGAATTTAGGAATGATTAATTATGGTATGAAACAAATGGAAAGAATAGAAAGATGTTTGCCAAACGGGATGAACAAAATGCATCGTTAATATTGAAATAAAAGATAGTGGGAATCTGCCCTTTACAAAAGGATCCTTATTACTCTTGGACTTAGAGAAACAAGGGTGTTCTAAACATTACTCTGGATAAGTTCTCCTTTCCTTTGTCCAAAACACTTCCGAGGGTATAGGGACGAATTCTCAATAGGTTCCCCTTTCTGTTCCTTTCTTTGTAGATAGTTTTAATGCTAAAATATTTTTAACATTCCCCTATTATCTTGATTATCTTGCTTTCTCTTCGTTTTCGTTCAAAGTTGATAACACTCCCCTTGGCATGAATGTTTTAAATATGTGAGGATTTTTATTTTTTATATTTTATTTATTATTTTTTTATATTTTATTATTATTATTATTTTATGATATTTAATGCATGTAATGAAATGCAACACTAATGAATGTGAGTATGCATATGCAAGTAAGGTATTGATTCTTAGTTGAATTATGATAAAATAACTTTACTAGAAAACAAATGTCTTTAATAAGATAAATACAATTCACATATAAAGTCTTACCCTAATGCTCAGAGTCTTAATCTTTCGAAGGAGTCATGCTAACTTTTGGCCTTTATCAGACTCTGATTCGTACTTTAAGCTTAAAATATCGACTTGAGCAACTACGTCTGCAAGTGTTCTACCACTTCTCTCACTTGAGTCAATGCTTCACCCATGACATAGTCTCAATCTCTAACTTGCCTCTAAGAGTGTTGAAGTTTCCTATCACTTATCTCCAATTGAAGAACTCAATCCGAATCTTGTAATTTTGCAAAGAAGCTTCAAATTCTTCTACCCTCTTCTTTAACTCCTCATTCTCAGCCCAGCTTGCCCTCAATTTTACCACAGAGTTACGACTGCGGTGCCTATGCAAAGACTCCTCTAACTCAATTACTCGAGCCCTCAATTCAGCTTTCTCAACCAGGCTCTCTAACAACTTACTCTTTGTGGCATCTTCTTGAACTTAAGCATCTTGAAATCTTCTTTTCCAATGATCTGCTCTATCTCTTTCCTTTTGAATTTCCCACTGTCATTGCTCTGACGTCTTTGCCTAACCTAGTAATCTACATTGACAAGTAGAGTTTCTTGTAATCTTTCTTTAAACTGTCGAAGTCCTCCTCAGCTTTATTCTTTCCTTTTCTGATCATTTTAGCTTTAAACCTTTGGATATCAACATCTAATCCCAACTGTATCTTTTCATCTTTCAACATTTCTATCTTCTTCCCTAATTCCAAACTCTTCCTTTCAAAATCTTTCTTTATGAGTTTTAATTCTGATGGGACTACTTGCAAATGTTCCTCGATTGGGCGAACATTTTCTGGATTTGGCATAGGGATGTTATCATTGATTCTCCTACTCCTCCACCCATCATATTTTGGAGCTACCATGGGTTTTGTAGCAAACATCTTCATCCTACGAACTTGATTCTAAGCATTCGATATCTCTCAAACCCTCTTCTTGTTGTTCTTACCCTTGTATGCAAACTCACACTAAGCCAGACCCTGTGTCGTTGGGATGAATTGCCTTGATCTATATTGTCTCAACACAAACAAAGAGGCATATGTTACAGCTATCCATATCCCAAGTAATGGAACCCAATTGAAATCTTCGTATCAATAAAGAATCTTATCGAGAATTAACCACTATGCTCGCCATTTGATGTCTTCGTCTCGAAGCCTTTAGAGTATCGCCATCCACTTCTCCTCAGAGATGTTCTCTTACCTTTGTGTAGTCACAAATTCTCTCAAAGGGGAATAACTCTCAGAAAACACCCAATAAGAGACCTTCTTCACATTCTAGAAGTGATTATGTAACCATACCATCAGTAGTGGTGCGCAGCCTATGAATCTTCCTTCTCCTTCTCTTTGACATGTGTTCAATAATCTAAAAGTCTCAGCCAAAGTTACTAGAATAGATGTGACCCTCTTATCAAGTCGTTCGAACAAATCAATGATTGCGTCCTCTATATGTCCCAACGCCTTAGGAAAGATAATTAATCCATATAAACTGAGAGCAAAGATATCCACCCTCTTCTTTTCATCTGGATGCACTAAAATTAGATCTCACAAGCTCTTCCAAGTGATGCATTTGTTTTCACCCTTTACCATAATTCGAGCTACAACTCATTGCTCACTCATTCCCGTATTGTTTATCAGTTTCTTGAGAAAGGTTAGGACACTAGCAGCTCTTGAATAGGCCTTGTTTACTTGAATCTTTGGAAAACAAAGCAAAGCAGTGTACTATATCGTGGGAACCAAGTCCATGTTCGAAAAGGTGAAGCAACTATAGGCCGAGTTCTAATGCTGTGCAAAGGCTCGGAAGAGATGCTTGTCCACTTTAACTTTGAGTAAATACAGTAGATCCCTATACTCACGGTAGAAAGTTTGCCTCATTCCATCGTCCTACTGATCCCATATCTCCTTCAGCTCTTGCAGACTATTCTAAGTCACACTTATCCGAGTAAAATCCCAATAATCTGATACATGTCCTTAAACTAGGCTATCACCCTTCTCGTGTTGCTTATCCTTTGACCACATACGCACGGTCACATTCTCCTATACCTTATCAAAATACCCTTTTTCCATGATCAATTTTCTAATAGTAATCGAGTTTAAATCAATACATTTCCTAATATGATGATGTAATGCAAATAAGACAAAAATAAAATAAGTCAGTACAATCATTAAAAAATTTAACAACAAATTAAAAGCACAAAACAAATAACCTACACATCTATTTTAGGTAATTGCTAAAAGTTTGACATAGTTCTACCTAGGATGGGCACTTAAGGTTCATTATATGTGGTTTGAGTTCTAGAGTAAGGGTACTCAAACCAGTAAATTCCTCAGTCCTCATCCATTATAGGCTCATATGGACAAGTTCGGTTCAGGGGGATACATTTCCCATATGTTTGCACAAAAGTGAAAATCTCATGAAAACATAGGTACGGATATATCCCAAAAGCAATCCACTATCTTGCATGAAGGTGAAAACCTCACGAATGACTAACTTCTCACTTCCACTTAAAAGATGCAGAAACAAATGCAATGTGTGCGAAAATGTAAACACGTATTTAACAATATATCAACATATTATTATCAAAGAAACAAATATAAAACAAAAATAAAATGTAAAAGATCACAAATTAAATTAAACTGAATTTTAAATTTTCAATAAAAAGACCAAAAATAATCTACTTATGGCTTGACTCTCTTTGTTAGTCCCCAGTGGAGTCGTCAAGCTGTCGAAACCTTTTTTTTTTAGAAAAGTCCCGACTTATATTTTGAAAAACGATAATGGAGTCGTCACCAATCCTTTTTAAATAGGTGTGATTGGATCACCTAGTAAATTTTTTTAAAACCATTAAAACTATAACTTTGGTCTTTGAAACCATAAAACGGGTTCGAGAGTCGGTTACGAGTGAATCCTCACACGCCCAAAATTGATACCTAGTCGATTATTTAAGTCTTAATTTTTGAAAATAAAAAACTCGAGAAAATTTAAATTGTGATCCTTAAATGCATGAATGGCATGTTTCAATAATGTTTAAAAATTAAATTTTGCAAATAAAGCTCGTTATTTCGAGTTAATCGAGAAGAAAAGTCATGTCCAGTAAGTTAGTGCACAACACCTCGAATCTTCGAAAGTACAAGCATTTCTAATTAGTATTTCAAATCTCATATATTTTAATTTTAAAAATAGGGTATTCGATTATATCGGTTCAAAGAGAAAATCACACCTAGTGAGTCAGGACATAATTCTCTCGAACTCCCGAAATAAAAACATTGCCTCGATTTTTTTAAAATGATTTATGTATTTTTTTAAAAATAAATAAATTGTCATGCAATTTATTTATTAAAATATTTACGAAAAAATGAATGAGTATGTACATAGTTTACAATTATAATGACGAAATAAAAAAATACCTGAATAAAATAAATGAAATGAATACAATTAAATAAAATTAATAACATAATAAAATAATAAATAGGTGTAAATAAAATCACAATATAATCATAATAATAATGGAAATAAATATTAATTAATTAATAGTATAAGCAACAATAAATGCAAAACATAATTATGGAAACTCTAAAATAATTAAATCAAAAATACAATAAGGCATGTAATTAATTTAAAAGCAAAAAATATGACATATAAATAAATAAAAATATCAATGAATAAATGGAGACAAAAATATAAATAGCATGAAAAATAACAAATAAATAAAACAATAAATAAAAGCGAGACTGTAAATAACAAAAAAAGAATAACCAATAAATAAATAATAACTAATAAATATATGAAATGCAATCATAAAAATATCTAATATAATTAAATTAAGGATTAACTAACATGTAACTAAATAAAAGAAAAAAACATAAAATTTAATAATAAACAAACAAACAAACAAACAAGATAATAACAATAAATGTTAAATAAATAAATAATAATAAAATAAAATCAATAAAATGACATGACATGAAAATAAATAACAACTACTAAATAAACAAAAAAATAAAAATTAAATGCTAAAATAAACAATAAAAATAATTGGGATTAGACATGAAAATAAATCACAAATAAATAAATAAACAAAAAGATCAATAAATTAAATGTCAAAATAAATAAGTAAATATAAATAATAATAAAAACGAACTCTGATGAATTCCTAACAAACCCGAAGAAAACCATGGGTCTCACATACCCGGAGGAGGTCAATGACGAATCAACACCAAAAGGTAAAAAAAAGTTAGATCTATATTTGTTTTTTTAGTTTCGAAAGAAAAAAAAAAGAAATAAAAATACAAATTGATATATTCAAAATTTTTAATTTCATTCTATTGATGCGTTTGATTGCTCAAAAAAAAATCTTTGAATCTTATTAAAAAAAACCCTTTTTGATTTCGTGTTTTTATAACACTAATTTACATATTTTTTTATTTTACTTTTTTTTTTTTGCAGATTTGCAAATCTTTAAGATTTCCGGGTAAGGGCAACGGCGACCAAGCATCCAAGGGCAGTTGCTAGGTTTTTTTTTCATTTTTTAGTTTAAGGTTTTATATGATTTCCGGGTAAGGGCAACGACGACCAAGCATCCAAGGGCAGTTGCTAGGTTTTTTTTCATTTTTTAGTTTAAGGTTTTTTATTTTTGGGTTTTGTAAAAAATTAGACTTAAAAGCCCGGACGAAATTGAGTTGTAACAAAGAGTATTAATATAGTTCATGGATAATTTTATTAAATCAATTTGTTCGAAAAAATACAAGTGTACAAAACGAATATGCTATATTTAAGGCACCAAATCCAACATTCTCTACTTTTAAATCATCCCAAAATTTGTCATTTTCTTCATATGGCAATTTACCCTCTTCTTGTTTGTGATTTTTCACTTGTATTTTTTGTAGTGAAATATATTTGGTAGTGTTTGAAGGCGTAGGCATAATTTGTCAAACCTCGTTAAATTTTTAATATTTTTTATTATTTTTATTTATCTTTTAATATTTTGTAAGATACAATTGTAGTGATATATTATGCTAAAATTACGTTATAAAGAAATTCTATCTTGAAGATTGGATTTAACTGGGATCTTTTGTGACCTCTAATCTTTCTTGAGAATTAAATCTAATATTATTTTTTAGTACAATAATTTACTCTCTTTTATTTTATTTGCACAACATCTTGATAGTTCAATATTTCTCTAAAATCGTGCTACTATATATTATAGAAAAGTTATAAATCAGTGGAAAACGAAAAAATGAATAAACTTACCTTAAATCCTCAAACAAAGTATTTTCTATTGAATCTATCTATTTAAGGTGATGAATTTAGCCGACAACATCTTAATTTATTGGAAAAAATTTTGTGCATAATGACATTGAGCTTGGCTTCAATCTCTAAGCACCCATTCCAATTATTTAAAAAAATCAACTTAAATGCCATTGCTAAAATTTGATTATTATTCTTCAATCAATTATCAACCAATTATAAATTAATCATTACCATTAATTAAATTATTTTCCATTTTTCAACCAATTAATTATTTTTTAAAAAAAGTCTATTATAATAAAGTATATCAAAACTTCGTATGTTGACTTGATAATCAAGAATGTTCATTGCTGTAGATCCGATCTGAATTTGAGTTACGTCAATCACGTTGTTATTAAGACTTTGTATTCCCTTTATAATTCACCAATAAATTAACTTACTAATTTTCTTTCTAATGGAAGCTTGATGAAAAAAATAGACATTAATTCCTTAAGAAAAGGAGAAAACTTTTATTGAAGACTTTTCTTTTGATAAATTTTAATTGAAGACTTCAACATTACGTTCTCAAATAATTATTAAATAACTCATGTATATTTGGTCAACTTCAATGTCATGTAAACTGAATTGACTTTCTCTTTCGCCTCATTCACGTATCTAATCTAATCATTACCATTAATTTAATTTTTATTTATAAATTAATCAATTAATTAAAACTATATTAGAAAATCAATATTAATTATTATTTTATGGGGCATTTAAACTTCATATTAATCAATCATTTCATTTCTCTTTTATTTCATTGAAGACTTGACCGAAAATTATTCTTTTCTTTTTTTATATATTAAACTACCCAGCATTAACGAAAGGGGTAATGATAAAGTTGGCTTTTATTTTTTTAGTTAAAATTTAATAATTAATTTTTTAAAAAAGTCAAATCATTTTAATGAAAATATTTATTAAAATATTATTTTTAACAATGTTAGCGTAACAATTCGTGTAACAATATATATGTACTTCATGTTAACATGGTACTATTTGTTTTATATATCACATCAATAATTAATTTAAAATTTAAAAGATATTCAAAAATAAAATAAAAAACAAAATTCAATGTATATATATTTTTCATAAAAATTTAAAAAATTAACATGAAGTACATATGGATCACCATTAGAGGTGCTAATGGGTAGGGTCAAGTTGGGCTCGAACCAGGTCAAAATATGATATTAATATATTTTATGCTTGTCAAAGCCCAGCCCGGCCTGAAATTTAGGCCTAAAATTTTGTCCAATCCCGTCTATATTTACAAAAGACTAACCCAAACCCATTTTAGACTCACCCATATTATGTTTTTATTTTTTAAAAAAAAATTATATTATATTATTTTAATATTTAATAATTTTATACGTTTTTATTTATTGAAATTTTTTATATAATCATGCTAACGTTTTTTTGATGTTTATATTATAGTAGTATTATATATTTAGCATATGTTTATTTTTAATGTGTTTTAAATTACATAATATGTATAAAAATAACATAATATAAAGTATTATAAACTTAAAATGTGTCGGGCTGGGCTCGGGTCTTGAATGTTCAAGCTCAAGATCGACCCATATTTTAAATGAGCCTAATTTTTTTGCCCAAGCCCATTTTTCGGACCTAATATTTTACCCAAACCCTCTCAAATTTCGGTTAGACTTTCGGGCCTAGGCAAATAACTTGACCCATGAATAGGTCTAATTATCATGTAGGCTACCATGTTTAAAAATTTAATGTTTTAGTTAGTATTTCCCTCAAGAATTCAATTTTTTTTGAAAAACTTATGATCAAATTTGAATATTTTTAAAAACTTAAGTGTTAAATTTAACTTAATAATAATAATAATAATAATCAAATTGATAAAAAAATATAAATTCTGAGAATTAAATTTATTATTATATCTTAATAATATCATGTTGTTGTTGGAAAAAATGGTATTTTTGGAAACTTTGAGGCATATTCTTGACTGGTAAAGGTGGAGAGTTCAATCATAAAATTATGATTTTATATTCTACTCCATGAGACCTTTATAACAGTATATCATATGCTTAAAATGGTTGAGTGATGAATGAAAAATTGATGCTCAAAGTAAGCCACTTGTGAATAATTTTGAGGAAAAGAAAAGTTTAGATCTCACATCGGTTAGATACTAAGTGTGGTATATGTATATATATATAAGAACCCATTTGGGAGTTATTGAATGACTAAAATTGAAGTTTTACCTCATGTGCAGGGGGTGCAAATCCAAACTTGTTGGGGTTGGGGGCGCACCCGCACAATGTGGGTGACTCAAAATGTTTGGACTAGTCAGTCCCTTTCTAAGCTTGTGGATATTTTAGCACAGTACGTAATTTATTTAAAGGCTCCTTTAATGTAGATTTTTGTATCCTTATTCACGAAATTTCCAAAATTCCTCCATATTGAATGCCTATAAAAGCTGAAAGAATTCTACAAAATTCTTGACAACATATAACAAGTTTATCTTCACTCTCGAAATTCTTTTTTTCTCTCTAATTTTTCAAACGTTTCGGTGATAGAAGAAGGCAAGGCTTGTTTGTTGATCACTGCAGAGGTGCTACTACCGCGATCATTTTGTTGTTGTATTCTAGGAGACAGATGACCAACGTTTCTCCATGTACCATAGGAGCGGTCGAATCTATCTTAAGGAAACTGTGAAAACAGGCCACAACTTCTAGTAAAATTCTATCCTCCTTATTAGATTTCTTATTTTTCAAATCTTGTTTATTTAAATTGTTTTCAGATCTGATGTTTTAAATAAATATAAATATTTCTTTAATTTGTTTTGTTAGATCTGGTGTTTTACATAAACATAAATATTTATTTAAATTATTTTTTTCAGATCTTGTATTTTATATTTATATTTGTTCGCTAACGTGTTTTGTCAAAAAATCTTAAAACATAATCCAAGTATTGTCTTGCAAAATCCATTGCTAGAAACAAGAGTCCTCCACTAGTAAATTTCAAGAAAGGTTATAGTGAAGGAATGTGAGATATATTAATCCTAAAGATGGGTTGTGGTTTATATAGTTTTTCTAGATTTCTAACAGACGAATTCCGACATTTCTACGTGCTTTGATTTGTATTTTTTTTTTATGATTTCAATTCTATAATTATTGGCAATAACTGAGATGAATCAAGCAACTTATGTTCCTATAGTCCTGCATGCGTTCCCACAAGTTTGGAAAAAGCGACAAGTAATGACGTTGTAAGCATTTTGTTGAATTACCACTTTTTAATCCGTGACGAACAAAACACAAAGGCGAAAAAAAGTATTCTGTTTGTGAATAAAAATTAAAATTAAATAAATCTGTTTCGGGATTTATTCTCGCCGTTCAACAAATTTTATTTTATTTTGATTTTGTTTCCAAACAAGAATTAATTGAATAATTCTGTTTCGAGATTTATTCCCGCTGTTCAATAGATTTTATTCTATTTTGATTTTGTTTCCGAACAAGAATTGATTGAATAATTCTGTTTCGAGATTTATTCCCGCCGTTCAACAAATTTTATTCTATTTTGATTTTGTTTCCAAACAAGAATTAATTAAATAATTCTATTTCGGGATTTTTTCCTGCCGTTTAATAGAATTAATTTTGATTTTGTTTTCTAACAAAAACTAATTAAATAATTTTGTTTCAGGATTTATTCTTACCATTCAATAGAATTGATTTTGATTTTGTTTCAAAATTTTAATAATGTCGTTTAATAGAATCAAATGGCAGTATAAATTGGAAATTAAAATTTTCGTTTGTTATTAATGCATGGCATTAAATTGTGGCCTCAAATTGTGACAAAAGCTTAAATTGTGCTCTTAAGCTTAAATTGTGGCTTTAAATTGCGGCATCAAACAATTATTGCCAGACTTATTAACGGTTAAAAAAATAGTATGAGAGTGCATGTCTAAGATTAGTTCTTTGAAAGACTTGGTATTTAAGCGTGTTGATCGTGCTATGAACGTCACAGTAAATATGTGCAAGCATACATTGTTGATGCAAGTATAGTAGACAGAAGTGAATCTATCGAATATCGACCCCACAGAGATGATTGTTTATGTTTAAATCTATCGAAGCAATTTGAGTTAAAATGAAAAGAACTGTTAAGAGTAATGTCAACACAAATTGGTTAAAACTACATAGGTTAAGAATTAAATTTGACAGTGCAAATGTAAGATAAATTGTTAGAGCAAATTAATAAAAAATGAATTGGTTGTTGAGATGTTGTAATGTAAATTCAAAACTATAAAAGATATAGATCAAGTGTAAATAATTGGAGAGGATCACTGACTTCACAAGTTGGCAATGCTAAATGTGACTACAAGGTAACTAATAGATGAATTGTCGCCGCAATTACTTTCTAATGAGATCTTACTAATATCAACTCTCTGTTTAACAAAGACTTAAGTCCTTACAACTACCACACCTTCCAGTGCTGGTAATGCTTTGTACTCAAGAACAAGTGATCAGAATTCCTTCTTGCCTCAAGCAACTTCCACTGCCTTGCTTGTTAATCTAGCTTGTCATCGCACCTTCCAGTGACTGTGACTGCAATCGCACTTCCGTGGTCAAAAAAGTTAAATCTAAATATAAACAGATGAGAAGAATTGAATAAAACTCAAAGTAAATCTAACATTAAAAGTACTTCCATATACAATTAACAATCAATAGAATTCATCGACATTTAAGAGGGATTAACAAATGAATTGAAACATGCTATTCCTAGTCTACTAAAATTCTCCCTTAATCTCTCCTCCTGTGACGCACCTAGCCACTTCTCGTCAGAAGCAGTTACGTCCTTGTTGTATCAGGTCACCTTCCTCCGGAATCAAGCTTCCATGGTAGGTGACTTTGGGAATGAATGAGAAATTATAGATTTGATTTCTTCACACTTTGATATTGATCTTCTCTTTCTTCCTTCTATTTATAATCACTAGCAATTATAGATCTTCATCCCTTTTTAGATCTAACTCCTTTTTGCAGCTGTAAAGTTTGTTATTGCCAGCTATGCACTCATGCAGATTTGATTTGTTCATTAGACAGTTGCAGATTGTCGCGACATTGCTGGGTGCAAATTATGATTTTAATTTGCTGCGACAACTTGATATTCTTCTGCGCTGGTGCTTCTGGATATGTTAGCAGCGTGAAATCCCTGACAAAATGTAGAAGCATTCATGTGGTGACATATTTAGCCGTAATTCTAGATCAAACTTGTGACCGCAACTTTGAATGCTTTTCTACTCTTATCTTCCCAGGTGGATTTCTGCGCTGACAACTTTAAACGCAAAACTAGTACTAAATATAGCGACATTAGTAGCACAGAAGAGATAAAATGAAAGAAAGTAAGATCAAACAAAACTTAGTTAGGAAATGCAAATACTAAGTATAAATGATAACAATGTATGCTAAATATGATACAAAAGGAACAAATTATACACTAATTTAAGGTGAAATTAAGTGTCATTTCTAATGCTATCACACCCCCAAACTTAAGTTTTTACTTGTCCTCAAGTAAATAAAATTTAGCAAAGTTATATCCAAATTCTTGTCACCACAATCATCATTCTAGCAACTTATATTCTTTGGAATCCTAATGTATAAATTGCATTCATATGTTGGAATATTGCGCCGACAATTTATAGGCATGAATAACCAGAATTGCAATCTTCACTAATGCTAGCATCATGCTTTAAATCTTAAATATTCTTAACCAATACAACATTTATTGTATAATATATATATATTCAACTTTTCTTTCTTTATTTCTTTCCTCTTTTCTTTTTTTCTATGTGACTGAGAGATGTCATTGCATTACTATGCTCTTGTTCCTGGGTAGCAACGATGTGGTGCAACAAACCTCCAGGGAGCATGTAATTGCGCCAACACACATCCCTGCAATGACAGCCTTTGGCTAAATAATTTTTCTAACACTTGCAATGGAGTGTTCCCCCTTGTTGAGTCACAATACACCTACATTGGAGTGTTTTTTATTAATAGATATAATTATATAAATAGCTGCAAGATGCTAAGTTAATTTGATATTTAAAGGATGATACTACTCATTTATTACTAATGCAATCTTAACCATTCATCCAAAATAGAAGGATTCAACATTCAATCACATTCATCCAATTCGCAACTAACTACAGAAAAGTAAACTAACTCAGTGTTTTTCAACCAATGAAGTGGTTGCTTTGGTCTTCTTTTTCTTCTTTGGGCGCTCCTCTTTGGCCTTCTTCTTTGCCTTTCGTTTGCGCCTCTTTTCTTTTGGTTCAGTCGGTGGAGTTGATTGCTCCTCCATGGCTGGTTGAGTGTCGGCTTCATCGACAGTCACGTCTGATACATGTATATCAGCAAGTG
The DNA here is from genome assembly GCA_005610355.1 of Gossypioides kirkii. Lineage (NCBI taxonomy): Eukaryota > Viridiplantae > Streptophyta > Magnoliopsida > Malvales > Malvaceae > Gossypioides > Gossypioides kirkii. The sequence continues at coordinate 36,024,637 of CP032247.1, read as the reverse complement.
GTGCCACATATGGCACAATAGCCAGAGGATCCTTTCCTGTCCTTAATTTCAACATCAAATTCTTGTACTAAAAGGATCCATCTGATCAGCTTGAGTTTTGCATCTTTCTTAGCAAAAAGGTATCTCAAAGCAAAATGATCAATATACACTATAATTTTTACGCCAACAAGATATGAACGGAACTTGTCAAATGTAAAAATTACTGTCAGCAACTCTTTCTCAGTGGTCGTATAATTCACCTGCGCTTTAGTTAGAGTTTTACTAGCATAATATATTGAATGAAATATCTTATCTTTTCTTTGTCCAAGCACAGCACCTACAGCAAAGTCGCTCACATCGCACATTACCTCGAATGGTTTCAACATATTAATAACAAACAATTAGAACAGTATATATATCTTATATATTAATTTAAGTTATATGATAGAGAGGTAGTTGTGTGAGGTAAATCATCGTTTACACAAACAATAGAACAGTTCAAAGACTTCGCATCTACTGGTCAGCCAATAAAGTAAATATACTTTCATAAGGGAAGGTTTAAAGGGGGAAGCCTACCTATCCTATGCAACTATCGATCGTAGATTCTACCACCACATCAGGTCAATGTTTTCTTTAAAACTATCAATTTTCATTCATGTGGGGGGTTGTTGGAAAAAATGGTATTTTTGGAAATTTTGAGGCATATTCTCGATTGGTAAAGGTGGAGAGTTGAATCATAAAATTATGGTTTTATATTCTGATCCATGAGACCTTTATAATGGTATATCATATGCTCAAAATGGTTGAGTGATGAATGAGATATTGATGCTCAAAATAAGCCACTTATGAATAATACTGAGGAAAAGAAAAGCTGAGATCCCACATTAGTTAGATACCAAGTGTGGGATATGTATATATACAAGAACCCACTTGGGGGTTATTGAATAACTAAGCTTGAAGCTTTGCCTTGTGTGTAGGGGGTGTAGATCCAAACCCATCGGGGTTGGGGGTGCACCCACACGACGTGGGTGACGCAAAATGTTTGAATTGATTAGGCTCTTTCTAAGCCTGCGGATATTTTAGCCCAATACGTAATTATTTTTTTCTTAAAAGATATTATACATAATCTATTTTAAAAGGACAAATATCTCGATTTGATTTGATTCTATTTTTATGCGTATTTGTATCCTTATTCATGAAATTTCCAAAATTCCTCCATATTGAATACCTATAAAAGCCAAGAGAATTTTGCAGAGTTCTTGACAACACACAACGAGTTTATCTTAACTCTCAAAATTTTTTTCTTTTTCTCTCCAATTTTTCAAACGTTTCGGTGATAGAGGAAGGCAAGGCTTGTTCGTTGATCACTACAGAGGTGCTACTAACACAATCATTTAGTTGTTGTATCCTGAGAGACAGATGACAAACATTTCTCCAAGTACCATAGGAGCGGTCGAATTTGTCTTAAGGAAACTGTGAAAATAGGCCTCAACTTCTAGTAAAACTCGATCCTCCTTACTAGATTTTTGGTTTTTCAGATCTTGTTTTTTAAATTGTTTTCAGATATGATGTTTTAAATAAATATAAATATTTATTTAAATTATTTTATTAAATTTGGTGTTTTATATAAATATAAATATTTATTTATATTGTTTTATTCATATCTTGTATTTTATATAAATATTTTATATTTATGTTTGTTCGTTAACATGTTTTTGTCAGTTGCATCTATTTCTAAACAATTATTAACAAACAATATAAGAACCCAACAAGTGGCTCCAGTGGAAAAGAGGATGTTGTTCATCCTTAGGGTCCCGGGTTCGAGCGCCTGTGTGTGCAAGGAGTGTGTGCGTTGTCAAAGGGTTAAGAAAATATGAACAGATACTACCATGTAATCACACCAGTATATTAAAAAAAATAATATAAGGTCGCAGGAATCGAACTAAAGTTCCTACATCACTCTTTTAGCTCCACTTGTCGGCTTTGCTTTTGTTGAAAGTTGGACAAAATTGCTTATTTGGAAATGATGATTTGATAAAGAATTTAGATTTGATAAGAGTTAAATTTTAAATTTTAAATCTATTTTAAAATTTAAAATTTTCAAAATCCAAAATGAATTAAAAAAAAACATGACAAAATTTTTTGTTCTTTTTTCTTTCACACAACCTTAAAATTAAAATAATAATTAATTAATTTTACTTATAATATATCATTAACGAAGCTTAAGGTTTTCAAAACTAGACTATTAAGTGAACCAATCAAACAATCAATTCCCGTTTCTATTGAATAAATTATTAAAAATAAAAAATATATTCAAACAATAGAAAATCGATTCAATTAATTTGACCGATCAAGTTGACCAGTTCAACTATTTGGTCTGATTGGTTCACGAATCAATTGGTTTCATCCTTTATTCTGAATTGGTACCTCAATTGGTTTTGTTGGACAAAACATGTTAGCGAACACATAATTATAAATATTTATATTAAATACATGATATGTACAAAATAATATAAACAAATATTTTTGTTGATGTAAAACCAGTAGGTCTAAAAAAATAAATTTAAATAAATATTTATTTTATATAAAATATCATATCTGAAAACAATTTAAATAACAGGATCTGAAAAAAACCAAAAATCAAATAAGTGAATTGAGTTTACTAGATATTGAGGCCTGTTTTCACAATTTCTTTAAGATAGATTCGATCGCTCCTATGACACTTGGAGAAACGTTGATCGTTTGTCTCCGAGGATACAACAACATAATGATCTCAGCACTAGTACCTCTACAGTGATCAACGAACAAACCTTGCCTTCTTCTATCACTGGAACGTTGAAAATTTTGGAGAGAAAGACAAAATAATTTTTCGAGAGTGAAAAAATATAAACCTGTTGTGTGTCTCTAAAGATTTTTGCAGTATTCTTTAGGCTTTTATAGGCATTCAATGTTTTAGGAAATTTCGTGAATAAGAATACATATCTGATTTAAAAGAGCCTTTAAATAAATTTGAATAGAATCAAATCAAATCGAAAATCAATTTAATTTGAAACAAAATCAAATTGAGATATTTTTCCTTTTAAAATAGACCCTGTAATAATATCTATTGAGGAAAAAAATAAATTACATATTTGGACTAAAATATCCACAAGCCCTTTTTAGGCCCAATCGGTCTGAACATTTCACGTCACCCACATCGTGCAAGTGCACCCCAATCCTGATGGGTTTGGATCTACACCCCCTACGCGTGAGGCAATGCTTCAAGCTTAGTAATTCAATAACCCCTTGGGGGATTTTCATATATAAACACATCCCACACTTGATATTTAACCAATGTGGGATCTAAGTTTTTCTTTTCCTCAACTTATTCACAAGTGGCTTACTTTGAGAATCAATTTCTCATTCATCACTAATCCATTTTGAGTATATGATATACCGTTGTAAAGGTCTCATGGAGTAGCATATAAAACCATACTTTTATGATTCAACCCTCCACCTTTACATACCGAGAATATTTCTCAAAGTTACCAAAAAAATACCATTTTTCCAACAATCGCCCACATGAATGAAAAATTGATAGTTTTATCGAAAACCATTGACTCGATGTAGTGATAGAATTTACAATCGTTAGTTGCATAGGATAGGTAGGCTTCCCCTTTGAACCTTCCCTTGTGAAAGTACATTTACTTTACTGGCTGCCCAGTAGACGTGATGTCCTTGAAATGTTTTGTCATTTGTGTAAATGATGATATACCTCACACAACTACCTCTTTAGCAAGATTTTTTGTTCTCATGGGTATGTTCATATGTTTGTGAACATCTTCCTGGTTCTGCACGATTTGAGAGAACTATACCCCAATAGTCTCCTCGAAGCGACCCCATTTCGCTCTAACATAGGTGACTCATATTGTTCAGCTAACCAAGACACACAACGATCATTAAAAGCATAGCTTAACCTATCTCATTTTTAGTCACTGTTTACATAATAGGAATGGACTTAGGATAAGAACCCCCACACTGATCTCACAGGTCTATGCAAGTAGGTTGTCCCTTTGAACCTAGATCTTGGGATCTCTAGTCAACTAGGTAGGGCTTTCCTTCACATTGTGCTTTTTATTTTCATGGGCTTTAGTCTCATTCCTTTCGATGTTTTATCAATCTAACATCGGTTTTAAACCTTTAGTCAGCAGATCCGCAATGTTATCTTTTGATTTTACAAAATCAATAGAGATAACTCCGTTTGAGATCAGTTGTCTAACGGTATTGTGTCGGAGAATCCTTTTAGAACAGCAGGATCTCTGGAATAATGCAATCCATAGTCTCAAGTATATCGGAGATATCTCAATACCCTCACAATTGCTTTCCAAGTGTTTTCCCCTAGATTACTTGTGAATCTGCTTAAACTACTCATAATGAAAGCAATATCTAGTCTAGTACAGCTCACAAGGTACATTAAACTACTTATAACCATTGCGTATTCCACATGGTCAACACTTTGACCTTTATTTTTGGATAGATGTTGGCTCTTATCTATTGGAGTTTTGGATATACCATAATCATCATTGCTGAATTTCCCAAGAATCTTATCTACATAGTGTGACAGCGTCAATATGAGACCTTTAGATGACCTCTTGATTTGGATGCCAAAAATCACGTTAGGTAATCACATATCTTTCATGTCAAATCTTGAATTTAACATGTCCTTGATATGTTTTACCATTTTATTGTTACTTCCAACAATTAGTATGTCATCGACATATAAACATAAGATTATATATCCAATGTCAGTAGTTTTGACATACACACATTTGTCACACTCGTTAATCTTAAAGGCATTTGTCATCATGACACTATCGAGCTTTTCATGCCATTGCTTTGGTGCTTGCTTAAGTTCATACAAAGATTTCACTAATTTACAAACTTTTCTTTTCTTGTCCAGGAACTACATGACCCTCAAGTTGCTCCATGTAAATCTCTTCATCAATATCTCCATTTAGGAAAGTTGTTTTAACATCCATTTGATGTAGTTTTAGATTTCGCAAGGCGACAATTGCAAGTATCATCCTTATAGAAGTTATTCTTGATACAGGAGAAAATTTATCAAAATAATCAAGGCTTTCCTTTTGTCTATAGCATTTTATAACCAATTTGGCCTTGTACTTATCAATTGTTCCATCCACTTTCATTTTTCGTTTGAAAATTCATTTAGAATTTAATAGTTTAATTCCCAAAGGAAGATCCATTAATTCCCACGTATGGTTTTGCATGATGGAGTCAATTTCACTTTTACTAGCATCTTTTCATAAGGTACTTTCGGTTGATCGTATAGCATCATTATACGTTTGAGGTTTTACCTCTAGCATGAAGGCTAGAAAATTTGATCCAAATGATTTTTCTACCCTTTCTCATTTACTCCTTGGCTCTATCTTAGTTTCAACCTCTCGTTGATCATTTTGACTATTTATAGTTTCTAAAGTTTGTTTCATTGAACTTGAATCAACTTCCTTAGTTTTACAAGGGAAGATAACTTCAAAGAATGATGTATTCTTTGATTCCAATATTATACTCTTGTGAATCTCAGGATTTTTTGATTCATGCACAAGAAACCGATATGCATTGCTATGATCTGCATAGCCAATGAAAATGCAATCCACCATTTTAGGACCTATTTTCATTTGTTTTTATAATGGAGCCATTACCTTCGCAAGACACCCCAACACTTTCAAGTAGTTGTAGGAAGGTTTTCTACCTTTCTATAATTCATATGGTGTGTTATCCTTTTCCATACGAGGAACTTTATTTAAAAGGTAGTTAGCTGATAGAACAGCTTCCCCCCACATGTTATGTGATAACCTAGAGCTTCCTAGCAATGCGTTCATCATTTCATTTAGAGTTCGATTTTTCCGTTCTACTCCATTTAATTGTGGAGAATATGGTGGTGTCACTTCATGAATAATATCATGTTAAGCACAGTCTTCGCCAAATGGTTCAACATATTCACCACCACGATCACTTCTCACCATCTTAATCTTTTTATTAAGTTCAACTTCTTGCTTATAGGAAATAAATTTCTCTATAGCTTCATTTTTTGCTCTTAAATAAATATACGTAGCAATACTTTACGCTATCATCAATAAAAGTAATAAAATATTTATTCCCCCTCTCGTTGGAACAAACTTTAAGTCACAAACATCGCTATGTATTAGATCAAGTGGTTCTGTGCTTCTTTTAATAGTTTGAAATGAAGACCTTGTTAATTTTGCCTCAACACTTGTTTCACTTTTATGATTATAATTAATGTGAAACGAAGGAATGTGCTTTAAGTTAATTAATCTTCAAAGTATCATAATTAACATGTCCGAGTCTACCATGCCATAAATCAAATGACTCAAGCGTATACATAGAGGAAGAGGCGACATTTTTATTCATTGTCTTTGCTTTTACAGAGATTGCATTAAGTTTTCGCATGTTTTTTTAATACATATCCCCTTCCCACATGCATTCCCCCTTTAGACAAAACTAACTTATGGGATTCAAACACCATCCTAAAGTCGTGTACACTTAGGAGTGTCCCAAAAACAAGTTTCTTTCGTATGTCAGGCACATACAACACATTTTGAAGTTTGAGTTCTTTGCCAAAAGTCATCTTCAAGACCACAGTACCCTTCCCTTTGATCATGGAAGTTGCAGCGTTGTCCATAGAGCTTCTCCCCTTTTTCACAAGGCTCCAACTTAGAGAAGGAGTCTTTGTCGTAGTAGATATGACGTGTGGCACCATTATCAAGCCACCATTCTCTTGGATTTGAGTTAACCATGTTGTCTTTAGAAATCACAGCATGTAAGTCCATATCTTCCACAACATTTGTGGGAGTTTCCATTATTTGTTAAGATTTCAAAACTAGAACCAAAATTAGAAAAATTATCAACTTTTGTTAGATGACAGGAATTTAATAAAATTAAAACCCGGAACAAAAGTTTACATGGTTTAATCAAAAAACACAATAATAACAATGCACTAGGTAGGTAATCCTGAAAGAGAGGTGTTGCACTTGGCACGCTTAAATATCAAGTCTTTCAAAGAACCAATCCTAGACATGCACTCTTATATTGTATTTTTTAATTTACCGTTGATAAATTTCTTTTTCTTTATATCACAATTTGAAGCTACAATTTTAGCTTTCACAATTTAGCCACAAAACACAAAAAATTTAATTTCCAGTTTATACTATCCTTTGATTTTTGTTAAACGACAGAATTAAATTTCCGAAACAAAATCAAAATTAATTCTATTGAACAATAGGATTAAATCCTAAAACAATATTTAATTAATTCTTTGTTTGGAAACAAACTCAAACTCAAATAAAATCTGTTGAACGGCGGGAATAGATCCCGAAACAAATTTATTTAATTTTAATTTTTATTTGGAAACTAAATAAAAAAAGAATACACTCTGTTGAAAGTCAGGAATAAATTTCGAAACAGAATTATTCAATTAATTCTTATTTGGAAACAAAATCTAAATCAATTCTGTTGAATAGCAGGAATAAATCTTGAAACAGAATTATTCAATTAATTATTATAAAATTCAAATATAAAATAAAATATGTTAAACGGCGGGAATAAATCCTAAAATAGATTTATTCAACTTATTCTTGTTTTGGAAAGAAAATCAAAATAAAATAAAATCTGTTAAACGGTGGGAATAAATCCCGAAACAGGTTTATTTTATTTTAATTTCACAAACAGAATATTATTTTTTTCCTTTTTCGCCTTGGTGTTTCGTTTGTCTTGGATTAGAGAATTGTAAAATAGAATATGTCTTAAGATTGTTGGACAAAACACGTTAGCAAACATATATAATTATAAATATTTATATTAAATACAAGATTTGTACAAAATAATATAAACAAATATTTTTGTTTATGTAAAACAAGTAGATCTAAACAAAATCAACTTAAATAAATATTTATTTTTATATAAAACATCAAATCTGAAAACAATTTAAATAACAGGATCTAAAAAAACCAGAAATTGAATAAGAGAATCGAGTTTACTAGATGTTGAGGCCTCTTTTCATAGTTTCCTTAAGACATAATCGACCACTCCTACGGTACTTGTAGAATCGTTGGTCGTCTATCTCTTAAGATATAACAACATAATGATCTCGGTAGTAGTACCTTTGTAGTGATCAACGAACAAACCTTGTCTTTTTCTATCATTGAAACGTTGGAAAATTTTTCGAGAGTAAAAAAATATAAACCTGTTGTGTGTCTCTAAAGAATTATGTTGTATTCTTTAGGTTTTTATAGGCACTTATTTAATGTGGAAGATTTTAGGAAATTTCCGTTAATAAGGATACAAGTCTTATTTAAAGAAGCCTTTAAATCAATTTGAATAGAATTAAATCAAATCAAAAATCAATTTAATTGGAAACAAAATCAAATTGAGATATTTGTCCTTTTAAAACAGATTATGTAATAATATCTACTGAAGAAAAAAATTACGTATTTGTAAACCCTTGGGCTCGACATTTCGCATTGCCCACATCATGCGAGTGTTCCCCAACCCTAAATGGCTTAGATCTACACCACCCTTGCGTGTGAGGCAAAACTTTAAATTTAATCATTCAATAACCTCTTGGTGGGTTTTTATATATAAACACATCCCACACTTGGTACCTAACCAATGTAGGATCTAAATTTTTCTTTTCCTCAACTTATTCACAAGTGGCTTAATTTGAGCATCAATTTCTTATTCATCACTCATCCATTTTGAGCATATGATATACCATTGTAAAGGTCTCGTGGAATAGAATATAAAACCATAATTTTATGATTCAGCACTCCACTTTTACATATCGAGAATGTCTCAAAATTATCAAAAATACCATTTTTTCCAATAGCTTTCGATCCAATCTATCCATCAAGTTAGTCTAGTCTGATTTTAAAAATAGTGATAAAACTTCATGCATTGGATTTAATATTGTATAAATATTCAAAATTTTCATTTATATCATAATTTCCACATTTTTTATTTATAAGCCCTTGACTTTTAATTTATACCTAAGTAAATCCACTTATTTAAATACAAATCAAATTATATGGTTTTATTCAAGTGTATACAAAGTATAAATGAATTGCATAAATCATATGATAAAGTTGAGATATTTTTTTAATATTGTAACCCAAAAATGTATAAAAATATAAAAATGGAAAGTTATATTCTATTGGCCAAGGTATAATTAAAATAAAACTCTTTGAAATAATATACAGAAGTAATTGGTTTTATCCTAAATTGTTCATAAAAAAATAGAAAAGACATTGTTATAATTCAAAATCAAGGTTTTCATAATCGAATCGATGATTTGAACCAATCAAGCATCGATTTTCCGATTCAACTTGTCTCAACGGTTTTCATTAAATAAATCATTAAAATTCATAAAAAAATAAAAATATTAAAAACAAAAAAATTCTTGTTCAACCAGTTAATCGTTCGATCAACCAATTTTTTGTTTGATTCAACCGGTTTGTACCGATTCCCAAGCCAACCAATCTAATACCTTTATTCGAACCAGTACCCTTTCCTAGCCTAACGAGCCGGTTTGATCTAATTCTTTTCAAATAACAATGTTCAAAATCTTTCTTAATAATTGTTTTTTTTAAATTGTTTTTTTTAAATTGTTTTTAAGGATTAGAATAAGTTTAAATCCAAATATAAAATTGAATTATTCAAAGCAATAAAATTGAATTATTCAAAATTTTGAATTTCAAAAAATTTAATTCTCAAACAAAGAATTTGTAAATAATGAATTCATATATCATAAATTTTCAAAGCTAAAATTTTAAAATCGAAATCCAAGTTTAAATTCTAGATCCCAAATGCTACCTAATAGTAATTCTAGATACTAGATTAGAAAAGAAAAAAAGTATAACATGACAAAATATCAAGATAGTCAGTACATACCGATGGACGTTCCGTTTTTTCTACTGATACCGATATCAATATGTTCTGGTGTACCGTTTTGAACTAACTACTATTTTTTAAAAAAAATGAATAATATGTAGGTTGAATTTATTAGAAATTAAAATAGAAAAACATTTCAAACGAAATTAAAATGTAGCAAAAAAATAACAAAATAAAGAGAAATTAAAAAATTGGAAAACGAAACATCAGATCAGCAAAACATGTCTAGTGAGTTGCAACGACAAGGATGAGATGAAACACTGGAGAAAGGAAGAAGGAAACAGAACTCCTTGTCTCTATCCACCTACACGCTAAAGGATCGAAGTAGGAGTGGTGAGCAAAACCAACAATTTTGCAGGTTGCTTCGCAAAACAGATCTGACTGTATCGGCAAACGAACCAAAAAGGGGATCAAACTACTGAAAGACCACCGATAATTGTAAATCAGAGTCGATCGTTGTGAGAAAACTATCCACGAATGAAAATCTACCACAAAGGTAGATGAAAACGTGTCATAAGGCAAAAGCGTGCGACAAGGTAGAGGAAAAACATGCCACAAAGACAAATAAAAACTAGAAGAAAACCAAAATATAAAAAAAAATAAGAACTGAATATAAAAAATTAAAGGGAAGGAATACAAGTGGTCGACGACTAGCATTAAAGCTGACGTGCTGACGTCGTCGCTGACTAATCAAGAACTTTTAAAGATATTTAATATTTGTATAAAACACATATTTATAAATATCATGGTCGAAACCACTTTGAAAACAAAGTTTCGAAAAATTATTTTAAAATTAGAAAATAGGGAGTCGCCACCAATCTTTTATTTGGGTGTGATTGGATCACTGCAAAACGTTTAAAATACGTTTAAAATGTTGGTCTTCAAAATCCAGAAAAATAGGTTCGGGAGTCGGTTACGCATGAGGAAGGATTAGCACCCTCATACGCCCAAAATTGGTACTGTATTGATTTTTTTAGGTCTTAATTTGTAAACCTTGAAAGCTCGAATAAAATTTAAAATACGATCCTCAAATGCATAAGCTATGTTTAAAAGAAATCGATTTTGTTTGGAAGTCACGTTATTTCAAAGTGATCGGGGAAGCAAATCACGTCCAGTGAGTTAGGACATAATATTTCGAGATCCAAAAATAACGAGCTTTCCTTTGTAAAACTTTTTAATTTTGGAAAAGGGATATTCGATCATCTCGATTTAAAGAAGAATTGCACCTAGTTAGTTAAGGCACAAATTTTCAAAATCGAAGATAAGAAATATCACCTTGATTAAGGGTATTCAATTATTTCGGTTTGAAGAAAAATTGTACCTAGTAAGTTAAGGCGCAAGATTTCGAAACTCGAAATAAAAGAATATTGCCTTGATTTTAAAGTTTTTATGAAAACAATTTTGAAAACGTATATACGAATTTAATATGAATGAGCTATTAATGGCAAATATTAAATAATACGAAATAAAATGATTAAGTAGATAAATGGTAAGCAAAAATAAAATACGAGTGCATAATAATTAAAATTAAATGCAAATATCAACAAGAAAAGAAAAAAATGATACGAGCAGGATTGAAAACGAGACTTTTTGGATACCCGAGGGCAAAATGGTAATTTTAGTAAAATCGAGGTTAAAATGGAATTTTGGAAAATTCGAGGGTAAAATGGTAATTTTCGTAAAATCGGGGTTAAAAATAGAATTTTAGAAAGTTTGAGGGTAAAATGGTAATTTTGGTAAAATCGAGGGTAAAAATGGAATTTTAGAAAGTTCGGGGGTAAAATGGTAATTTTGGTATAATCGGGGGTAAAAATGGAATTTTGTAAAACTTGAGGGTAAAAATGTAATTTTCAAAAACTTTTGGAGTCAAAATATAATTTTAAAGAAGTTTAGGGGTTAAAATGTAATTTTTAGAAATTTTTAGGGTCAAAATATAATTTTGAAGAAGTTCAAGGGTCAAAACACTACTTTTGGATAGTTTAGAGACTTTTAGGGCAATAAAACCAAAATAAGGTGACACGTGGCAGCCCCACAAGCATCCAAAAGTCAAAGGACTAATTTGTAAATCTTGAAAAATTCTTGGGCCAATTTTGTAATTAAACAAAAGTTGATTAAAGGATTAAATTAGAACAAATTAAAAATAAGGGGGACCAATTGCATAAATAAACCAAAATTAGGACACGTGGCAGCCTCTGGTGCTTTCAAAAGTTCAAAGGACTAAATTAAAAAGCATTTAAAATTACTGGGCAAAATTAAAATAAATTAAAAGTACCAAAAGGACTAAATTGAAAAAATAAAAAATACGGAAGGACTGAAAGCGCAAATATCCCTTTTTCGAAAACATGCGGATCCTTGGTGCGTCGAGTCGAATTTCGGGTCGGTCCATCGACAGAGGGATGAAACGACGTCGTTTTGGTCTTTGAGCTCAGGCACCAAACCAGCGCCGTTCTGATAGGGTATTTAAACTACATTTTATTTCAAAAATTTCATTTGATTTCATTTCTAAAAAAAACATCAAATTCCCTTTTCTTCTCTCTTAATCCCCTCTCCCTTCAAGCCTTGGCCGGCCATTCAATGGCTCCCGTCCGATCAACGCGTCACCGGCCACGCGCTATGCCGGTTGTCGCCCATGGGTGCTGCGAGCCGTCCTCCGCCGTCATGTGCGTCCTTCGTCGCCGCCACGCGCCACCGAGGTAAGGCTTCTCTTTTCCTTTGTTTTTTCATTTAAAAACCTTTCTTCAATCTTTGAAAGACCCCTTTTCTTCCTTTTTTTATTATTTTATTCAAAACAAAACCAGATCTGGAGATCCAGATCTGGAAATTTCCAAAACATTTTTTTTAATTCATTTTAAAACAATCCCTTTTATTTTTTTAAAAAAAAACCAAACTTGTTCTTCGTCTTTTGTTATTCCTTTTTCTAAGGTTTGATTTTTTGTTTTAAAACCTAATCTCTATTTTAAAAATCGATTCTTGTTCGTTTAATCCATCTGATCCTTTTCTGATTTCTTCCTTTACAGTTCTTGGCCTTGATGAACGTAACGGCAATGATGGAGAGCCCGGTATGACACTCCGACGGTGCTGGTCGGTCGAAGATACGTCCCTTTGAATTCTCTTCTTTTTTTTATTTATTAATTATTATTAATCATTATTATTAATATTTATTTATTAAATAATCTATTATTTATTTAAAACAGTTTCAAAAATAAATGATAAAAATAATTAATGCATTGAAATATTTCCAAAGTTTTCATAAAATAATAAATGCATTTGAGAGAAATATTAATATACAATAAATATATTATTATATACTTAATATACAGAAGACCTTTTGAATTTGAAGGAAGTAACGGGTAAACAATAAATGTATATTAATTTATTTATTATGTACCTTGAGAACTCTGTCTGTTTCTTTGTATACTGCTATCAAATGCTTTGTATATTGCCTTTGAATGCTCACAATTTGAATGCTCGAAAATTAGCTTCTTTGAATTGATTTTGCAAATCAACCAAGGGTTTTTTTCTTTTTTTGAGTAAAACCGATTCATATATTCATTTTTCAAAGTCCGTTCCTTTACAATTGTTTGGTTCTGGCTCTTATAGCCATTTTTTACAATGATGATATTTTTTTGCTTGCAATTTAATGCTTGTCCTTTCTTTGCTTGTTGCAGGTCTCTCTTGGCAGCGACGATGGCAGGGTAAGGTGGAGCTGGTGATGGCAGGAGAGGATGAAGCTAGTGGTGGTAGGAGAGGCACGTGGGGGAGATCAGATTAGGGTTTGACTTTTGGGGTTAAAGGTCATGAGTTGATTTGTTTGTAGTGAAATGGATATTAGGCTTGTTTGAACTTGGGCCCAATTGGGCTTTGATTTGTATTTGGGCTTTGGACTTGTATTTTGGACTTTTAATAAATTAATTTTCAATTCAAAATAAATTCAAATTTAAAATAAATTTAAAACCCAAAATGATTTCAAATTTAAAATGAGTTCAAATTTTAAATTAAAAGTTGGGTTTGGTGTTGGGCCCGATCAAAATTGGGCTTCAACAGCTGCCCCTCTTTGCTCGTTGTTGTGTAACAGGAACAGAGCAAAGACCACAAGAAGACCAATTTTGTCCAAGTTTCATTTCTTCGTTGTTCTTTCCTCAGATGGTCCACCCTTCGCTTTATTGACCGTTCGAATTTGCTGCATCTTCAGCATTATGATTCCATCTTTCCCAAAGGCAATTTTTCTCTGTATCTTGTTAGGAAGATAACCGCCTCACTTGTTTTGGATAACTACAATCTGCCACAGGCTCAGGATAGGAGATTGGTTGATGGTGATTTGCCCCAGGCTCGGGGTAAAAGATCAAATGGCTGCAATCTGCCCCAAGCTCGGGGTAAGTGATTGGAATCTTTATTTTGCCCTTCTTGGATCTAAGGGTAAAAATGAAATGATGTAATTTGAATCCAAACTCCACTGCATCTTCATGAAGATAGAATTTGATGTCGAAGCTTCATCTTGCTCTTACTGCAACTTCAGAGAGACAAAGACCTGTTTCTTTGTTTTTAATCCAACTTTACTGCAACTTCAAGAAGGTAGGAATTGATGTTTGAAGCTTTATCTTGCTCTTACTATAACTTCAGAGAGATAAAGGTTCATTATCCAACTTTACTATAACTTCAAGAGGATAAGAATTGACGTTTGAAGCTTCATCTTGCTCTTACTATAACTTCAGAGAGATAAAGGTTTGTTATCCAACTTTACTATAACTTTAAGAGGATAAGAATTGACGTTTGAAGCTTCATTTGGCTCTTACTATAACTTCAGAGAGATAAAGGTTCATTATCCAACTTTACTATAACTTCAAGAGGATAAGAATTGATGTTTGAAGCTTCATCTTGCTCTTACTATAACTTTAGAGAGATAAGGGTTCGTTATCCAACTTTACTATAACTTCAAGAGGATAAGAATTGACGTTTGAAGCTTCATCTTGCTCTTACTATAACTTCAAAGAGATAAAGGTTCGTTATCCAACTTTACTATAACTTCAAGAGGATAAGAATTGACGTTTGAAGCTTCATATTGCTCTTACTATAACTTCAGAGAGATAAAGGTTCGTTACCTAAATTTACTATAACTTCAAGAGGATAAGAATTGACGTTTAAAGCTTCATCTTGCTCTTACTATAACTTTAGAGAGATAAGGGTTCGTTGTCCAACTTTACTATAACTTCAAGAGGATAAGAATTGACGTTTGAAGCTTTATCTTGCTCTTACTATAACTTCAGAGAGATAAAGGTTCGTTATCCAACTTTACTGTAACTTCAAGAGGATAGGAATGGGTGTTTGAAGCTTCATCTTACTCTTACTACAACTTCAGAGAGATAAAGACTTTTCCCTTTTGTCTTTTTGCGGTACTGGATCCGCCGTTGCATTCTTAGATCTTTCTCGTCGTGTCTTTGTGGTACTAGTTCCGCCGTTACGGCTTAGATCCTTCCCTTATGTCTTCGCTGTATTGGATCCGCCGTTGCAGCTTAGATCTTTCCCTTCTTGTCTTCTGAGGTACATGATCTGCCGTTACGACTTAGACCTTTCCCTTTTGTATCTTTGTGGTACTAGATCCGCCGTTGCGGTCTTAGATCTTTTCCTTCATGTCTTCATGATACTAAATTCGTCGTTGCGGCTTAAATCTTTCTTTTCTTGTCTTCGTGGTACTGGATCTGCCGTTGTGGTCTTAGATCTTTCCCTGCCAAACCTGTAGAATATGCTTTCATGGACCTCTATGTAGGCCAAATTGTTAGGATGTCATGATCAAGATGAATCAAATGCTCCTAAGCAGGTGAGTATGATGAATTCAAAATGTCATCTTTGAAAAATGATTTTATTTTTAGTCCTTAGGTCGACATTGTTCGTCGTTTGTCTAAGTCCTATCACTGATGTGTTATCATGTTTTATGTACGTGTATCTTCCTAAAGAGATAGTCATATTTGCTTCGAAACTCTTCTATTCCTCAATTTTGTGTTATTTCCAACTAGTGGTCCTGTTTCAAGTCTTTGTACTATTTAGGAATTTTCCAGACAATATGCAGAAATCCTATTATTCCTTATATTTGTTGACCACTATCCGTTATTTCAAATGCAAAGATACTTGAATCAATGGTATAAACGAATGAATTTGAATTTGATTACAATCAAAGGTCGTATGAATGAAAAGATTGTTTGGTTCATTAATCATTATTTAATGAGAAATTCACTTGAGCATGGTCGCAAGGCGAATGAATTTTATTGGAGGCACAGTTCGCATTAATGAAAAGATCAAAAGTGACCCATATTGGTCAAAGGATGCCAAGTAAGGTGAGCAAAGAAAAGGGTTAGGTGCCCCATATATCAAAGTATGAGCTTCAATGAGCAAACTCGATGAGTACCATTCTGAGCTTGACATGTGTCCATGAAACTCGAAGTACTTCGTCAATGGCTCAAGGTGTAAAGTTCCTCCCCCTTGCTACTTTTTTGAGAGAGGACTGCTTCATGCCCCATTTCTCTTACTCGAATTTGAGCCTCCTTTTCAGGTTTTCAACTCAAATCTCCTTAGGTTTTGAGATGCCCTTTACGAGTTTTCACCTCGACCTCTCCTTTTCTTTTCTTTTTCTTTTTTTGTTTGTTGTTTTTTTGTTTTTTATTTTTCTTTTTGTTTTTCTTCTTCTTTTTCTTTTATTCATTGAATTCGAGTTCACAAAGTTGGGCATGTCTTTGCCATTCATTTTTATCAAAATCAAAACTTCTCCAAAAAACTTTCTTCATCTCATGGGGCTTTTCCCAATTTTGACATTCCTTTTCCTTGGAAGTCTTTTGCAAGAAAGATCTTTTTCAAAACTAGAGCTTTCTCGTGGAGTTCTATAGAACGAATCCTTTTTTGTCGTAAACCCTTGTCATCTGGTTATGACTTTTAGGATTTTTTGGTTGACTGCATCTGGATTAAATCCATTCTGCTTCATTAGCTCTAACAAAATCTGGAGGGAAGGATGCTTGATTCTAATGGGTAGGACGACTTCTATTCTGGTGCAAAAGGTGTTGCCCCGGTGTTTGTTCTGATAGAAACTCGATAAACCTCGAAGGCAAATGGTGATTTCTCATGTCAAGCCTTTGTAGGTTTCTACTATGAATCCTATCAATCCTTTGTTGTCTTTATCGGTTCCCCACCAATGCCCCATTTTGGCGATGTGGTGCTTAATTCATGATATTTGTTCTTAAATCGACTGTAAACTTTGCTATCATGCTGTTGCTCAAGTTCAAGTCATCGTTGTATATGATCCTTTCTTAGCATTCCATACCGACACATAATCTCTCATTTTCAATAATCTACTTAACCGCCGATTGGCATAGGAAGTAGTAATTAATGACCATGAGGGAGAATTGATGTGCATTAGAAACTCATTTGCAAAATTGTCTCGCTGGTGTCCATACTTCACATAGAAAGAGGCCATGACGTGGAGAAAAAATTTTCAAGATGCCCTTTGCAGGTTTTCATCTTGACCCTTTTTTTTTCTTTTTTTCATTTCTTTCTTTTTTATTTTTTTATTGGGGGTTTTTTATGCCTTTTGCAGATTTTCAACCCTTTTTTGTTATTTTTTTCTGTGATAACACGTCTAGCCTCAATTTTTCAAGTTTCTATTAAATTTGATTACATTCTTCCTTTTATAGGCGTCTGGGTATCACGACATCGGTTGCTTAAACTTGGCATGCTTTTGATAGGATCATGTAAAAGACTTTTGGATTCTCGAGGCAGCTTGCCTTGTTTTTACAAAGATTCATGTCTCGATCATGACTCCTCAAGATAATGTCTGTTTCGTGTCTTGCTTGAACATCCATAGCAGGTCGGAAGACAAGTTACATTCTTGATCATTTTCAAAGCCTCAGAGTTTTTTTTTTTGACACATGTCTTACTCAAAAGGTTTTAAGTCGACAGCAATGTTGCTCATATCCTTGATATCAAGGGCCCCAGCACAAAGACAAAATAATTGGACTAAAGAATGATTAATTGTGGTATGAACGAATGGAAAAATGGTAAAGTGTTCGTCAAATAGGACAATGCATCATTTTTATTGTAATAAAAGATAGTGGTCATTTGCTCTCCATAAAAGGATCCCTATTACTCTCGAGCTTAGAGTGATAAGTGTATTCTGAATATTTTCCTGGAAAAGTTCTAAAAACTACAGAAGCTCCTCCACAGTCTAGTTGTTCAAAACACTTCCGAGGGTATAGGGACGAACTCTCAATAGATTCCATTCTTCACATGACTTTTAAATTTTTATCAACCCTCATCGTGTTTCCTCTCGGCTTTCATTTAGGGTAAATGACTCTCTCTCACATGAGGGTTTCAAATATGTGGAATCTTATTAACAATTAATGCATGAAGTGCAATGCAAACGTATGCAACAAGGTGCTGATTCTTGATTTCATTCCCTTAGACAACTGTTCTAGAAAGCAAATTCTTTTACATTAGGCAAAAGCATGTATGGTCGTGCTTTAATACTCAAAGTCCTAATTTTTGCTCTGGTTTGTCCCTGATTTCAAGTCCAAGGTACCAGTCTTGAATGGCTAAAGTCTGTGAATGGTTAGCCTTTTCTTGCACTTGGTGGAGTCATTGCTTGCGACATGGTCCTTATTTCAAACTTGCCTCTAAGAGCGCTAGAGTCGTCATCGTTTACTTTCAATTTCTTTGGCGAAATCACTTTGTCTTCGGATATCCATAAATTCCTTTGATGAACTGTAATCCTTACTTGATAAGAGACTTTTTCGACTTTTCAAATGGTCACGGATCCATACTAACAAAAGTCGTGAACCAATACACCTTCTCTTGCCCCTTCTTCGACAGGTGCTTAATGGATAAGATTGCTAGAACATGAGTGATCCTTTTGTCAAAATCTGCAACCGTGACCACTACGTACCCCAGCACTTTGTGGAAGATGACTAACTCAATTGTGTTTGAAAACGCCATCATTCTTTCTTGCATCTGAGTGTACTATATCTTGCAGGATTTTCAAAGCAATACACTCGTCATCCCCTTTTCCCAGATCAAAGCTGCAATCTTATGTTCGCTTTTTTAGAGTCGGCTTTATCAACTTGAGTCATCGAGCAATGAGGCAATGTAGTATATGTGTTCATGTTTTTTGAAAGTGAAGCGACTAAGTTGAATCCCACTACTGTGTTAGGACTTCGAAAAAGGTGCATCTCTATTTTGACCTTAAGAAAGTAAGGTCGGTCATTATTATTTTGAAACCTCGTGTAATGAGATAGAGTGATGTATTCTTTTATCGCGGGTATCATGTCTTCCTTTCCAAATGTGAAGTCATTAGAAGTTGGACTCTAATACTAAATGAGAGCTCGGGACCTATCAAGTAAGTCGACATATTCGTGATTGGATGTCTACCCTATTTTGTCCTTCATGCTTCTTTCAGCTCTAACAAACTACTATGACTTTTATGTACTTGGGTATAATCTTGAATCCTTGACATACATTCCTTTGACAGGTCATCACTTTTATCTTTGACCATATATGCACGACCACGTTGACTTCTACCTCATCAAGGAATCCGTTTTCTTATGACCAGTTCACCATTTGGTAAATAGAATGTGAATCAACACCTTTTTTATGAGAATGTAATGCAAACAGTTTCAAAATATATTTAAATTAAAAGTAAAAAATATAATCGTGTCTCTTACCTTGCTCGAGTAACCATTCGAAGATTTGGCATAATCTTAGGCTCTTAAGGAATCATGTACTAGTTAATAAAATGTGCAGCTTATGAATGCATGTATGCATAAGGAAAGAGGTATTGACTTATAATTCATTTTCCATTTAGAAAACTTAATTTGGATAACAAGTTTCTTAATATAAAGCAAATTACATAAATGGTTTTGCTCTGGTGCCTAGAGCCTTGACTTTCTTGAGGAGTCCAGCTAGTTTTTAACCTCGTTCCATCTTCGTCTTCGTCTCGTATTGTATGCTTAACTCTACTACTTCAACTGCCAGAGTTCGCACATGATCGGCTACTCCATGAATTTGATTTAAGGCTTCACCCATAACATGATCCCTTTCTTTGACTTTTTTCTGAGCTTGTTGAAGATGCCCCTCATTTGTCTCCAAAGTCCTTTGCAAAGAAGCTTCTAACTCTTCCACCCTTTTATTCAGTCTCTCGATCTCAATTCGGCTTGCCTTCAACTCTATTACTGAATTTCGGTTATGATGCTTATACAAGGATTCCTCCAATTCTCATATTCGAGCCTTTAATCCAGTCACCTCAGCTTGGCTTTCTAGAAGGCTACTCTTCATAGCATTTTCCTGAACTTGAGAGTCTTGAAATTTGTTTTTCCAGTGACTTGTTTTATTTTATTCTTCACGGATTTCTTGCTGCCACTGCTCTGATGTCTTACCTAAATCGACAGTCTTTATTGATAAGCAAAGCCTCCTGTAGTCCTTTTTCAAACTACTGAGATCCTCTTCAGCCTTATTCTTTCCTTTTCTCAATTTCTTCGCTTCTAACTTCTGAACATCCATGTCCAATCCTAAAAGCATCTTCTCTTCTTCCAACTTTTCTATCATTTTTTCCATCTCGACATTCTTCCTCTCGAAATCTTGTTTAATTATCTCTAGTTCAGTCGGGACAACCTGTAGGTGCTCTTCAATTAGGCGAATAATCTCTGGGTTTGGCACAGGAATGTTGTCGTTAATCCTTCTGTTTCTCCACCACTCATATTCCGTAGTTATCATGGGATTGGCACCGAATACTTTCATCCTTCGAACCTGGTTCCATGCGTTTGAGATTTCCCGAATCCTTTTCTTACTTTTTTCTCTTCGGTATGCGAATTCACACTCAGCCAACCCCTGAGTCGCAGGTATGAACTGTCTCAATCCGTATTGTCTTGAAACCATCAAAGGTGCATATCCTGTTGCTCCCCATATTCCTGCTAATGGGACCCAGTCGAAGTCTCCGGATCGGTACAGTATTTCATCGGGAGTGAACCACGGTGCTCGCCATTCTATATTTTCGTCTTTAAGGCTCTGGAGTATGGCCATCCACTTTTCTTCTGAGAAATTTTCTTGTTTTTACGAAGTTACGAAGTCTTTCAGCGGGGATTAATCCTTGGACAAGTACTGATAGGAGACCTTTTTAGTTTTCCAGAAGTGACTATGAAACCATACCATCAGCAACGGTGCGCAAGCAACAAATCGTCCTTCTCCCTCATTTCTGCATGCATTTAAGGACCTGAAAGTTTTAGCTAGTATAGCTAGGACGGGTGTAACTCTTTTACTTAGCTGATCAAACAAGTCTATCACCGCGTCTCCTATATGCCCCAAAAGTTTTTGGAAAAATGACCAACCCATAGATACTCAAGGCCAGGATATCGATTTTCTTCTTTGCATCTGGATGAACCAGTATCAAATCCCATAAACTTTTTCACGCGATGCACTTGTTGTCGCCTTTGACCTTAACTCGAGCTGCAACCCACTGTTCGCTCATACCTGTGATGCCTATCAATCTTTTGACAATGGTCGGGGGATTTGAAGCTTTGGAGTAGGTTTAACCACTGAGATTTTCGAACAACGAAGCAACATGGTATATTCCTCTATTATCGGTGTCATGTCTATATTCCCGAAGGTAAAGCAACTGTAGGCTGGGTTTCAATACTGTGTTAATGCTCGAAAGAGGAATTCGTCTACCTTAACCTCGAACAAGTATGACAAATCTCCGTATTTTTGGTAAAAGGTCTGCTTCATGCTATTATCCCAACTGTCCCATATTTCTTTTAATTCTAACACATTGTTTTGAGCCGTACTGATCCTAGTATAATCCCAAAGTTTTGACTCGTATCCTTCCACTAAGCTGTCCCCTTTTTGGCATCGAGTCTCCTCCGACCACATGCACACGACCGTATTGTCCTCCACTTTATCAAGGTACTTGTTTTCCATGATCAATTCTCTTATCGGTAACTGAATTTTTGTGTCTATACCTTTCTTTTATATGACGATGAAATGCAATGCAAAAGAGGGACAAAATAAACAAGTTAGCAAAACGTATCAATATCAATATACAAGTATAGCATAGAACATAAAAAGTTTACATCGGAAGGTTGCTAAAAGATTGAGCGTAACTCCTTCTAGGGCATGTCCTTACGGCTCACTACATGTGGTTTTAGGTTCTAAAGAATGGATACCCAAACCAACAGATTCCTCGATCTTCACCCATTATAGACTCATACGGACGAGTTCGGTTTAGGGGGATGCATTTCCCACATATTTACACGAAAGTGAAAACTTCACGAAAACAATGGTACTTTGTAATCCCAAAAGTGATCTACTATCCTGCATAGAGGTGACGACCTTACGAAGGAGTAGTTTCCGGCTTTCACTTAAAAAGGTAATATCATATGGAAATTTTATTGCACATAATATAATACCACACAAAAGATGCCAAGGCTCGTATATTAAATGGAACCGAAAATTTTAAGGTTTTCAAAAAATACCTGAAAATAATCAATTTGGCTTGACTCTCGTTTATTTTGAAAAATAGTCCTCAGTGGAGTCGCTAAGCTGTCGAAACCACTTTGAAAACGAAGTTTCAAAAAATTATTTTAAAATTAGAAAATAGGGAGTCGCCACCAATCTTTTATTTGGGTGTGATTGGATCACTGCAAAACGTTTAAAATACGTTTAAAATGTTGGTCTTCAAAATCTAGAAAAACAGGTTCAGGAGTCGGTTACGCATGAGGAAGGATTAGCATCCTCATACGCCCAAAATTGGGACCGTATTGATTATTTTTGGGTCTTAATTTGTAAACCTTGAAAGCTCGAATAAAATTTAAAATACGATACTCGAATGCATGAGCTATGTTTAAAAGAACTCGATTTTTTTTGGAAGTCACGTTATTTCAAAGTGATCGGGGAAGAAAATCACGTCCAGTGAGTTAGGACATAATATTTCGAGATCCAAAAATAACGAGCTTTCCTTTGTAAAACTTTTTAATTTTGGAAAAAGGATATTTGATCATCTCGATTTAAAGAAGGGTTGCACCTAGTGAGTTAAGGCGCAAATTTTTAGAATCGAAGATAAGAAATATCGCCTTGATTAAGGGTATTCGATTATTTCGGTTTGAAGAAAAATTGCACCTAGTAAGTTAAGGCGCAAGATTTCGAAACTCGAAATAAAAGAATATTGCCTTGATTTTAAAGTTTTTATGAAAAAAATTTTGAAAACGTATATACGAATTTAATATGAATGAGCTATTAATGGGGGATATTAAATAACACGAAATAAAATGATTAAGTAGATAAATGGTAAGCAAAAATAAAATATGAGTGCGTAATAATTAAAATTAAATGCAAATATCGATAAGAAAAGAAAAAAATGATACGAGCGGGATTGAAAACGAGACTTTTTGGATACCTAGGGGCAAAATGGTAATTTTGGTTAAAATTGGGTCAAAAAGGGGATTTTGGAAAGTTTTGGGGTAAAATGGTAATTTTTGATAAAATCAGGGTCAAAAATAGAATTTTAGAAAGTTCGGAGGTAAAATGGTGATTTTGGTAAAATCGGGGTTAAAATGGAATTTTGGAAAATTCAAGGGTAAAATGGTAATTTTGGTGAAATCGGTCGTAAAAATGGAATTTTAGAAAGTTCGGGAGTAAAATGGTAATTTTGGTGAAATCGGGGGCAAAAATGGGATTTTAGAAAGTTCGGGGGTAAAATGGTAATTTTGGTATAATCGGGGGCTAAATGGAATTTCTTAAAACTTGGGGATCGAAATGTAATTTTGGTGAAATTGAAGGCAAAAATGGAATTTTGTAAAACTTGGGGGTCAAAATCTAATTTTTAGAAAGTTTTTAGGGTTAAAATATAATTTTAAAGAAGTTTAGGGGTTAAAATGTAATTTTGAGAAAGTTTTGGAGTTAAAGCACTACTTTTGGACAGTTTAGGGACTTTTAGGGTAATAAAACCAAAATAAGGTGACACGTGGCAGCCCCACTGTCATGTAAAAGTCAAAGAACTAATTTGTAAATCTTGAAAAATTCTTGGGCCAATTTTGTAATTAAACAGAAGTTGATTTAAGGATTAAATTGGAACAAATTAAAAATAAGGGGGACTAATTGCATAAATAAACCAAAATTAAGACATGTGGTAGCCTCTGGTGCTTTCAAAAGTTCAAAGGACTGAATTAAAAAGTATTTAAAATTACTGGATAAAATTAAAATAAATTAAAAGTACCAAAAGGACTAAATTAAAACAATAAAAAATGCGGAAAGATTGAAAGCGCAAATATCCTTTTTTTCGAAAACACGCGGATCCTTGGTAGGTCGAGTCAGATTTCGGGTCGGTCCATAGGTAGAGGGATGAAACGGCGTCCTTTTGGTCTTTGAGCTCAAGCACAAAAACGACGCCGTTTTGATGGGGTATTTAAACTACATTTTATTTCAAAATTTTCATTTGATTTCATTTCTAAAAAAAAAATCAAATTCCCTTTTCTTCTTTCTCAATCCCCTCTCCCTTCAAGCCTTGGCCGGCCATTCAATGGCTCCCGTCCGACCAACGCGTCACCAGCCACGCGCTATGCCTATCGTCGCCCATGGGTGCTGCGAGCCATCCTCCGCCGTCATGTGTGTCCTTCGTCGCCGCCACGCGCCACCGGGCTTCTCTTTTCCTTTGTTTTTTCATTTTAAAACATTTCTTCAATCTTTGAAAGCCTCTTTTTCTTCCTTTTTTTTATTATTTTATTCAAAACAAAACCAGATCTGGAGATCCAGATCTGGAAATTTCCAAAACATTTTTTTAATTCATTTTAAAACAATCCCTTTTATTTTTTATTTTTTTTTAAAAACCAAACTTGTTCTTCGTCTTTTGTTATTCCTTTTTCTAAGGTTTGATTTTTTGTTTTAAAACCCAATCTCTATTTTAAAAATCGATTCTTGTTCGTTTAATCCATCTGATCCTTTTCTGATTTCTTCCTCTGCAGTTCTTGGCCTTGATGAACGTGACGGTGACGGTGGAGAGCTCGGTACGACGCTCCGGCAGTGGTGGTCGGTCGAAGATACGTCCCTTTGAATTCTCTTCTTTTTTTATTTATTAAGTATTATTATTAACCATTATTGTTAATATTTATTTATTAAATAATCTATTGTTTATTTAAAACAGTTTCGAAAATAAATGATAAAAATAATTAATGCATTGAAATATTTCCAAAGTTTTGATAAAATAATAAATGCATTTGAAGGAAATATTAATATACAATAAATATATTATTATATACTTAATATACAGAAGACTTTTTGAATTCGAAGGAAGTAACGAGTAAACAATAAATATATATTAATTTATTTATTATGTACCTTGAGAACTTTGTCTGTTTCTTTGTATACTGCTATCAAATGCTTTGTATATTGCCTTTGAATGCTCACAATTTGAATGCTCGAAAATCAGTTTTTTGAATTGATTTTGCGAATCAACCAAGGGTTTTTTTTCTTTTTTTGAGTAAAACTGATTCATATATTCATTTTTCAGAATCCGTTCCTTTACAATTGTTTGGTTCTGGCTCTTATAACCATTTTTTACGGCGATGATATTTTGTTGCCTGCAATTTAATACTTGTCTTTTCTTTGCTTGTTGCAGGTCTGCGGTGGTGGCAGGGTAAGGTGGAGCTAGTGGTGGCAGGAGAGGCACGTGGGAGAGATCAGATTAGGGTTTGACTTTTGGGGTTAAGGGTCATGGGCTAATTTGTTTGTAGTGAAATGGATATTGGGCTTGTTTGAACTTGGGCCCAATTGGGTTTTGATTTGTATTTGGACTTTGGACTTGTATTTTGGATTTTTAATAAATTAATTTTAAATTCAAAATAAATTCAAATTTAAAATAAATTTAAAACCCAAAATGATTTCAATTTTAAAATAAATTCAAATTTAAAATGAATTAAAATTTTAAATTAAAAGCTAGGTTTAGTGTTGGGTCCGGTCAAAATTGGGCTTCAACAAGCATTTTTGCAGTACATCATTAAACGATACCCTAACAATAAACGCAATTATTGTGACTCGAACCTAGGTCACACCTGAGACGATGAACATCCTAAACCATCAACCATCACATGGGATTCATTTCATCATCTACTTTTTATCAATATACTAAAGTAAAAATTAAAATTCTATGTTTCAGCAAATTAGTATATGCAAACCATTATTCAAATTTATACAAAATTTTACTAAAATCAAAATAATCGACCCCTTCAATATTTAATTAGCTTAGAAATTATCATGCCCTTCATTTGTTCCATTTTTAACTTTTACTTTTTCATATTTTAAAATACTTTTATATCCTCTCATTAAAATATTTTAGTAAGACTTGAAATTTAAATGGATAGGGATCACTTTTTCAATTTTTTTATGATAAAAAGATAAACCAACCAAAACTAAGCAGCGACTCATTAGCTATGACCTATGCCACTATCATCATCTTCCAGAAGTTGCATTATTTAATATTGTTTAAGGCAAACAATAGATTGAAAAAGTAAAGGAGACGAGTAAGAAAAAGCATACACAAACTGATCCTGTTCCGGCCAAGAGCTGGCAGTAGTTCGTTTGGAGGTACAATCGTTTAAGATTGAAGATTAAAAAGAGTTTAAAATAACTTTTTTTAATTTTTAAGACATTCAAAAAAATTTATTTTAATTTTTAAAGGTCAAAAAATTTTATTGACTTTTAAAGGGCGCCTAATTTTTTTAACTTTTAAGGATCTAAATTTTTTTTACCAATTTTTAAAAGATTTGAAAAAAATTCTACAATTTTTAAGGAACTTAAAACCCGATTTTATTATTTTACTTAGGGCCCAAAAAATATCAAGAACAGATATGTGTTCTGCTTGAGATTTTATTATCCAAAAGAAGCAGCAGTGTGCTGCTCAATCATACTTTCAAGCCAATTTAACATGGTAGTTCTAAAAAAGAAAAGGAAAACAATCAAAGAATTACATAGAATTTGGTCTAGTATGCCCCATACTATATGGAGCTGAGCATTTACGATTAGACATGATTATGAGTCGGATTGAGTTTGAGTCAAAGTAAAATTTTAGGGTTTGTCTTTTAGACTCGGTCCTATTTAAAAAATGGATCTAAAATTTCAATCCTGATCCAGATTAAAAATATTAAATTCGAACTCGACCCGATCCGTCTGTATTAAATTTTGTTTAGATTATTTTTTATATAAAAATAAAATTTTAAAAATATAATAAATCAAATACACTAAAAATATTAAAATAAATGTTTCGGGACCAATTGAAAATAAATTTAAAAAAATCATTATACTTAAATAACACTAAGATAATTACAACTTAACAAGTAAACCTCTCTAAAATAGTAGCAAAATTAACAATAAAACAAAAATTATAGAATATTCAAACAATAAGAATAAAATAGTAGCAATATAATAACCAAATTACAATAAAACAACATAATAGCAACAAAATAAGAGAAAAAAGTTTAAACTTATTCAAGTTGAACCCGAATCAAAAAATCCTATCCGAAATTCTACTCATTCAAAAAATAAATTTTATATTTTATTCAAATCTATTTGTCAAATCTATATTTTTATCTAAACCATCTCATTTATTTTTTTTACGGGCTTTCAAAGATTCTTTTACCATAGCAGTCTTCCGCGCGTTATCATGTATCTATGCTAAGTTCCATATTTTAGACTATGCCTTCAGTCAAAATTATATATATATATTTACCAAATTAACCGGTTATAAGTTACACATTAATTGAAATATATTATAAATTTTGTTATCCGTATAAAATATTATTATATAAATAGATACGTTGAAAAAATCATAACATTTTGGCATAATAAATTTTACAATTTTTAATTAATAATTATTTTACAAAATTTTTAAGAACTTTTATAAACTATTTGGTTACAAAGTTCAACTTTCTAAGGGGAATTTGAACATATTATTATAAAGTTGAGTTTTCAATACGAAGGTTGAATATTTCGATATAAAATTGGGTTTTTAATATGAATTAGAGTAATAAATTATAAATTTTGTAGTTGTTATAAAATATTGTTATATAAATAATAGATTTTTGGAAACGATGACGTAGCACATTGATCTCGTTGACCGATCAACGTTTAGGGTCAACTTGTCACGTTATTTGTTCAAAATCTTTTTATATAATACATAACAACATATCTCCTTAAATAACAATATTTTATAACAACTACAAAAATATGGAATTATTATTCAAATTTCTATTGAAAACACAATTTTGTAACTAAATACTCAAAGTCCTATTAAAAACACAACTTTGTAAAAATTATTTTAAAAATGTTAATTAAAATTGTAAAAAAACATAAAAATTATAAAATTAAATTTTTGGCATTGTAAATTTTAAAATTTTTAATTTACAATTTTTTAAGAATTTTTACAAAGTTGAGTTTCCAATTAGACTTTTAGTATCTTATTACAAAACTGTGTTTTCAATAGGAATTTGAGTAAATAATTGATTTTGTAGTTTTCCAAAAGGAATTTGAGTATTTAATTATAAAGTTGACTTTCCCATACAAAGTTGAGTATTTAATTATAATGTAGTGTTATGAAATAATGAAAGAAAATAACAAATTAAAAAAATATATCAATACAAAGAGGTAATACAATAGAAAGATAAACAAGAGAACATTTTATTTCATTCATTGTGTATATATATAAGCCTTATACATGCCTCTATTTATAGACCTTTTAACATTATAAAATCCATTAAGTTACAAATAATAAATGGAGGTTTAATAAAACCCTCATACTTCCATTGGGATTGCTACAATGGAGGTTACAACTTTGAGAGTTATGGACATCCATAATAAAATAATATTTATAACACTCTCTTGGATGTCCATTAATGAAAATGTGCCTTCTTAAAACCTTTAACACCCTAAATCTGGTCTAGAAGTTTTGACCTAATCTGGCATAGTTATATTAACACATTGAAAATCGGTTTTGTGTTTAGAAATTTTTAGTTATCGATGACTTAAGTAAAAACCAAAATAAGTGCAAATCAATTTCAAACTCGAAAGATATAGTCATAGTTAACTTAGTGTAAACTAATCCGAGTTCCAGTACGCCATCCGATTCCAAGTCAGATATCTACTTGAACAGATAAGACAATCGGTGAGCTACCAATCTCATTATACAACCAAAATCAAATACAATTAATTTGTAATAACATAGGTAAACTTAATGACATTTCACAAAGGGTACCGAACAGTTCTAGAGTATCATAAAATTGTCAAATTACGAACCAAAGTGATCTTACGTGAAGTTGGACTCAATATCACTTCAGATCTCAATAAACAGACACAACACATAACCATTGGAGAAAAAACGGCTTCAGTTCAGACACATAGCAGAAGGTCAGGCAATACGAATACAAGATCTCGGTATAGAAATAATACAGATACAGTCACACTACAAATACAGATACAGATACAGTCATGTCACAGATACAGTTACGGATGTGACATGATACAGATACAGTTACGGATGTAGACATGATACAGATATAGTTACAGTTGCAGACATGATACATATACAATTACAGATGCAGACATTATACCCCCATCCGTTATACACCATCTCCGTCCAACCCAAAACACTGATCGGCCTGTAAACATCACATCATTTAATTACAAGCGGACACTCGTCGATGCAAGTATAGTTGATAGATTTGCTCTATCGGATATCGATCCCATGAGGATAGAGTTCTTGACGTTTAATTGTTTTAGCAACTAAATTTAAAATTAGAGAAAATGCTAGTAAGGATGTCAACGTAATTAAATCAGATCTGCACCACTAAGTTAGTCAAAGTTGTCAATGCAATGATAAAAATAAAATGTCAGAGCAACTGAAAGTAAAATAAATTGTTGTTGATATTTTGAGAATTTAAATGCAGAGAAAGTAAAAGTGTGATCAAGTGCGAAGAATGGAGTGGATCACTGACTTTATTAAGTAGTAACGCTAGATGTGACGACAATGTATTTTATAGATGAACTGTCGCAACAATAAGGTTCCAATAAAATCATACCAATAACAACTCTTTGTTTAACCAAGACTCAAGCACCCACATTTACCCCACCTTCCAGTGTTGGCAATGCCTTGCACTCAAGAACAAGTGACTAGTATTCCTCCTAGCCTCAAGCAACTTCCGCTGACTTGCTTGTTAACCTAACTTGTCACCGCACTTTCCAATGTCGATAGACTGCAATTGCACTTCCGCGGTCAAAACAGTTAAATCCAAGGGAAAATAGATGAGAAGAAGTGAATAGGAATCAAAGTAATCTAACATTGAAAGATATTTCCATATACAATCAATTGTTAATAAGAATTCATCAGCATTAAAAGAGGGATTAACAAATAAATCGAAGCATACTATTCCCAAGATTCCGTAACCACTCCTCTTGTATCGCATCAAGCACTCCTCATCAAAAGTTGTGGCACACTTACTCGATCAACTCACCAAACTCTGGAACCAAGCTTCAAAGCTTTAGAAGATTTGTAGAATTAATTTCTTCATCTCTTGATATTCGCTCTCCTTCTTCTCTCCTCTATTTATAAGCTTTGAGAATTGCAAATCCCATCTCTTTTCAGATCCAACTTCTTTTGCAGCTATAAAAGTTTGTTAAAATCTAGCTGTGCACTTACGCAGGCCTGGTATGTTCTTTATAAATCTACAGGTTGTCGTGACATCGCTGGGCGCAATCTGTAATCTTTAGTTGCTGCAACAACGTGTTATTCTCCTGCGCTGGTGCTTCTAGATGTGTTTGCAGCGTGAATTCACTCATACAAAGTAAATGTTTTCATGCGATGACATTTCTGGCCGCAATTCCAAGCTAAACTTGTGGCTGCATCTTTGAACTTTTTCTAGCATCGATCTTCCGAGATAGATCCCTGCGCTGACAATTTCAAACGCAATACATATGCTGCATATGGTGACATTAGTGCACAAAAGAGATAAAATAATGAGAATTGAAGCCACATAACATTGAATTAGAAAATGTAAATACTAAGTATGAAATGACTATCATGCATGCTACATATAATACAAAAGGGACAGTTAATACATAAATTTAGGGAGAAAATAAGTGTCATTTTTGATGCTATCACACCCCCAAACTTGAGTTTTCACTTGTCCTCAAGTAAACAAAAGTAAAGAAAGTCACAAACAAAACATGTCACCGCAATCATTATTCTAACAACTTAAATCTTTTGGTATTCTAATGTACAAATTGTATTCACATGATAGAATAATGAGCCGACAATTTATAGGTATGAATAATTAAAACTGCAACTTCACTAATGTTAGTAACATGCTTTGAATCTTAACCTTTCTTGACCAATACAACATATATTTCTTTTTTCTTCTTTTCTCTTTGCCTCTTCTTTTTTTTTTAAATGACTGAGAGATGTTATTGCATTACTCTACCTTTGTCCCTAGGCAGTAACAATAGATACAACAAACCCCCAGGAAGTATGTAATTGCATCGACACACACTCTTGCAGTGACAGCCTTTAGCTAGATAATTTTTCTAACACATGTAGTGGAGTGTTCTCCCTTGATAAGTCACAATGCACTCACATTGGAGTGTCTTTTATTAGTACAATGTCGCTGCAATTGGTAAGTTATTTAAAGATTCAAAGATTGATTCTACCCATTCATTACTGAAGCAATTCCAATCATTCATCCAAAAATAGAAGGCTCAATATTCATTCATATTCACCCAATTCACATATCAGCATTCCAAGCAATTCAAGATTTATGCATAAAATAAAAACTGTGATCATATTTTTGTTGAAATTTTGCATACTTTCATTGACCTAAAGACACAAATAAATTTTCAAATATGTGGGGGTAATCACATTTCCATTTCACACAGGATCTCCCCAAACTTAATGTCTGCATTGTTCCCAATGTACTGGTAATACTATATATATATAAATGGAAATGCAACTATAATACAGATAAACTAACATGAAAATGCAATGAAAAATAACAATGCAATTATAATGAGATGCATGCAACTAACTATTGAAAAGTAAACTAACTCATTGTTCAGCAGTCGATGAAGTGGCTACCTTGGCTTTCTTCTTCTTCTTCTTCTTTGGGCGCTCCTCTTCTACTTGCACCTCTTTTTCTTGTCCTTCCTCTTTCTTTTTTTGTCCTTGAAATCAATTAGAGCAGTGGATTGCTCCTCTACAGCCGGTTGAGTGGAGGCCTCATCGACAGTTACATCAGATGGATAGACTGTAACAAGTGGTGCCACATAAGGCACAATAGCCAGAGGGTTAAGATCCTCGGCCCTGTTGGTGACTGCCTCAGCCTAGCTCACTCTAGGTGGAGCCAAGTGTTCACTGGATGACCCACACTGTGGGTGAGTCGACAAATTCTTCCTTGAAATTTGTCAGGCCATCATTCTTCTCTTCAGGTCCTTCATCTTCTTCATTATCCTTCTCATTTCCTTCCTCTTCCTTCATTTCTTTTTCCTCAAGCTTCTCCTTCTCAACTGTGTCTGTTTCGATACCTTCTTCTTCTTTTAAACCCATAGATACGATCGGTGTACGCATCTCCTCAGCAACAGCCTCCTTTCCGTCATGTTAGCCCCAAGACTGTTCGAAAATTCATCCCTGAACAGGCTGGTGATTATTCTGAAATAATCCTCCATGGCGTTGGAATGTCCCTCGTGCTCCTTATCATCGAAGATATGAATTCTCGTTGGGGATGGGACAGATTGAGGCCTACCTTCAAAAGTAGGTTGCTCGGAGGAGGGCTTCCCTACCAATATTTTGGAATAAAGGGAACGCTGGTATGAGATTTGGGCTCAGACTCCTCAATGTAGCGACAATAGCGTTGTTCTACACCCTTGTGTATGTATAGAAGAGGTTCTGCCTGTAATCTATTTCCTCCAACATGCTGACAAGGCGAATCTGGCACATATTCATGCGATTAATGATTTGTTCTATTGTAGCCAATTTTTCTACCTTGAGTGTTTGTGGGTGCATTTTCTTGCTTCTCTTTTTTCTTTCATTTTCCTTTCTCTTTTTTTTAGACACCTTTTTCACTAGAGGGGTTTCTTGTCTCCTAGTCATTCACTCCACAGAGATATCATTTATTGGCCCCTCGTTGTCCAGCACCTCTTCACCATTACAGGGTACAATACCCTTTTATTTGCAGAGCATCATAATTAAAGAAGAGAAAGGTAAGAT
The DNA here is from genome assembly GCA_005610355.1 of Gossypioides kirkii. Lineage (NCBI taxonomy): Eukaryota > Viridiplantae > Streptophyta > Magnoliopsida > Malvales > Malvaceae > Gossypioides > Gossypioides kirkii. The sequence continues at coordinate 35,991,432 of CP032247.1, read as the reverse complement.
ACCTGTCTGTTTACCCGTGGCTTCAGTAATTTCATCATGTAAAATTACGTTTGCATTATACCTGTCTGTTTACTCGTGGCTTCAGTAATTTCATCATGTAAAATTGCGTTGACATTGATGTGGCGGTCCTTCAAAATGGAGTGCAAAAGGCACATGCGATTCAGCGTTACAATTATGCTATGGGTTGAAGGTAGAATTCAGCTGTTAACAAAGTGGAACCATACTTTGCTTTGACTGGTGAGATAACTTTGGTGCATACTATAGTTATACAGACCATTGCTAGTCAACACGGTGTCCTCGACGCATAGATCTAGCATCAACAAGTCAGCACCTTCATCAGTTAACTCCTCTAAGAACGCAATGTGAGTATCTGCTCTTTCAACTATGTGAAAAAGTAAGTTGATGTGAGTCGCACTCCAAGGCACCAAGCCCTCTCAGACAAAAACAAACTCTTGTTCAGTGTCCACTAGGTTAGCATTGAATTCCCTTACCGTAGTAGGGAATAACCGGCCGGATGGTCGCAAAAAGACTCCTAACCCAAGTGAGCGATCGTTCTAGTGACTTGTTTCCCTAACGTCTAATGGGTTCTTTCTGTGAGGGCAGGTCAGTAATCCGAACCATAATGGCTGAGGATTTAGTGAGGGATTTCGAAGGCTTTTTTGTTCCTCATGTTCTGGCCATAATAGTTGAATAAAGAGAGCGAGAGAATTTGCAGAAAAGTTTGAAGACAATGAAGAAGATGGTTGCAGCAGCAATGGAGGTTGTGAGTGGGAGAAGAGAAACGTCAGAAGAAGGGTTTTATAATTCTTTCAAAGGAAGAGACGTGATTATTGAAATTGGATTGGGAAAACATTACATTTGTAGCCAATAAATGTCAGGCTGCAGATTGTACCTCTTGGTTTAATCTAACGGCTAGGGATGGATGAAGATCAATCGACGCGATTCTTCTTGAAAAATTTTGTTGAGTCATGATAGATGCGTCAACAAGTTGTGCTTTATGATGTGACGACAAAAAGGATATTTTTTTATTCTTGCATAAACTAAAAAGGAAACAAACGAAAATAAAAAGTAAAAAGTAAAAGTAAAAAATTGCAATGACATTAAATAAATGTGACCAGATTTATGGTCTCGTTGTGTTCTTTGACATCTGGGCTCATCTAATGCTTCAATCGTTGGCCATTTACTTTAAACTGGTGACCATTTTTCATATATTCAATTGTCACCGCACCATGCTGGAATGCTTCGAAAACTTTGAAAGGGCCTAACCATCTCGAGCGCAATTTACCTAGACGTAATTTCAAACATGAATTAAATAGAAGTACCAACTGACCAAGGTTAAATTGTCATCGCAAGATGATATTGTCGTGTCATCTCTTAGTTGTTTCTTTGTATATGGCTGCATTATCATACGCAGTGCATCGAATTTCTTCCAGCTCGAAAATGTCCAACAACCGTTTCTATCCAGCAATATCGTAGTCCATGTTCACCTGCTTGATTGCCCACATGGCTTTATGTTCAAGTTCAACTAGCAAGTGACAGGATTTACCAAACAGATACGGTGACATCCCCAACGGGGTTTTGTACGTAGTGCGAAGAGCCTATAACGCATCATGTAGCTGCGAAGACCAATCTCTTCAAGATGAGTTAACTACCTTCACAAGGATACTTTTAATTTGTCGATTGGAAACCTCCGCTTGGCCATTCATTTGTGGATGGTATGTGGTGGCCATGCGATACTTCACACCATATCGTTTCAAGGCTATCGTCACTTGATTATCGTAAAAATGAGTACCTTGATCACTTATCAATGCCTTAGGTGTTCCAAATCTTGTAAGGATATACATGTGGAAGAACTTCAAAATCGTTCGAGCATCATCCTTTGGAACCACAATTGACTCGATCCACTTAGAGATATAGTCAACAGCTATATACATATTCCCAAAAGAGTTTGGAAATGGTCCATAAAGTCTATACCCCAGATGTCGAATAACTCTACCTCCATAATAGGTTGTTGGAGCATCTCGTTGCAGCGAGATATAGAACCTGTGTGTTAACATCTATCGTATTGTTACGCAAAATTGTGGGCATCTCAAAAAAATGTAGGCTAGAAGAATCCTGATTGTAGGACCTTTGCAGTAGTCCTTACTCCACCAAAATGACCTTCGTAAGGAGAATCATGGCAATGTCTCAAGATGGAAGTAATCTCTTCTTCAGGAACTCAACAACGAATAATGTTGTCGGTGCATACCTTGAATAGGTATGGCTCGTTCTAATGATACTTCGCAATGTCGCACATAAATCTAATCTTCTTGTGACCAGTGGCACTCAAGGGTAGCTTCCCACAAATAAGATTGAGACATCTGCATACCATGGAGATCCGTTGAAATAAAATAATTGCTCATCTGGAAATGTATCGACAATTTAGGATTTATTCCCATCCTCATTTTCAACTTTTAGGTGAGACAAGTGGTTAGCTACTTGATTCTCATATCCTTTCCTATCTCTAATTTCAATATCAAACTCCTGTAAGAGCAGGATCGATCTGATCAATCTCGATTTGGTTTTTTTTTGTAAAAAGGTATCTCAACGCAGAATGATCTGTGTACACTATAATTTTTGCGTCGACAATGTATGAACGGAACTTGTCGAATGCAAAAACTACTGCTAATAATTCCTTCTCAGTAGTTGTATAGTTCACCTGTGCTTCATTTAAGGTTTTACTAGCATAGTAAATTGAGTGAAATACCTTCTCTTTTCATTGTCCCAGCATAGCTCCTATAGTAAAATCACTCGCGTCACATATTAATTCAAATGGTTGTCTCTAATTTGGTCGACGATAATTGGAGCTTATACTAGCTGCTTCTTTATTATGACAAATGCGTCTAGACATGCGTCATCAAACACGAACTTTTTATTTTGCTCTAGCAACGAGCATAGTGGTTTGGCAATCTTGGAAAAATCTCGGATAAATCTCCTATAGAAACCAACGTTACCAAGAACGCTTCTTATTCCTTTGACATTCGTGGGTGGTGGCAATTTCTCAATGATTTCTACCTTTGCTTTGTCCACTTCAATGCCTTGACATGATATTCGATGACCAAGGACAATGCTTTCAGTTGCCATGAAATGACATTTTTCCCAGTTCAGTACTAGATTTGTGTCCTCGCATCTTTTCAATACTTTTGCCAGATTATCGGTGCATTGGTCAAAATTCTACCCATATACAGAGAAGTCATCCATGAATACCTCTAATGAATCTTTAATCATGTCCAAGAAGATAGTCATCATACACCTCTAGAATGTGGCTGGTGCATTGCACAATCCAAATGGCATACGTCGGAAGGCAAAGGTTCCAAATTGGCATGTAAACGTGGTCTTTGCTTAATCTTCCGGTGCAATGGCAATTTGATTATATCCAGAGTAGTCATCTAGGAAACAATAGTAGGCTTTACCAGCTAGTCTATCCAACATCTGATCAATGAATGGTAGTGGAAAGTGATCCTTCTTTGTGGCCGCATTGAGACGACGATAATCCATACACACTCGCCAACCAGTAGCAATGCGAGTAGGGATCAGCTCGTTTTTATCCTTACTCACCACTATGATACCGCTTTTCTTGGGCACACATTGGAAAAGGCTTACCCATATGCTGTCTGAAATGGGGTAGATGATGCCTGCGTCTAGCCACTTAATAATCTCCTTTTTCACTACCTCTTTTATTTTCTCACTAAGCCTTCGCTGTTGCTCAATGGATTGCTTCCCTTCATCTTCCAGCCTGATCTTGTGCATGCAAAAAGGACTAATTCCTTTGATGTCTACAATGCTCCAGGCTATGGCTCGTTTGTATTGCTTCAAAATTGCTATAAGTTTTTCTTCTTGACTCGTATTGAGGCTTACGCTGACAATTACAAGTAATGTGTCATTGTCACCTAGAAAGACATACTTTAAATGCGTCGGCAATGGCTTTAACTCCAAGGTTGGAGCTTGTTCGATTGATGGTTTAAACACAAGGATTGTCCTGTTGGACAAATCCAAGGATTCCAATTGTCAACCCTGTTTCAGCTCACAACTATTAGCCTCAATGGTCGCATTCAGTTAGGATATCATCGGTGGTTGTCACTGCAGCTTCATCTGGAACTGCTGAACTTTGTTCATTAAATTCTTCTATAATTACCTCGTCCAGCACAACAATGTGGTGACATTGCTCTTTACTTATAGATAGAGCTGCTTCAAACACATTGAAAGTAACATGCTCGTCATTATGACGCATAATGAGCTTGCCCTTGAAAACATCAATAAGCACATGTCTCGTTGCTAAAAATGGGTATCCCAAGATTATGGCACCCCCTTATCTGCTTCGCAGTCAAGGATGATAAAGTCGACAGGGAACACGAGCTTATCAACGTGAACGAGGACATCTTTGATCTGGCCTTCAAGTTGTGCTAAAAATCTGTCCGCAAGCTGTAATGTTACTGCAGTGGGTTTCATAAATCCAATTTTTAACTTCCTGAATGTGGACAAAGGCATAAGGTTAATACTAGCTCCTAGATCACATAAGGCTTTACTTAGATAATGGGTTCCAATGGAGCATGGGATTGTGAAGCTGCTAAGGTCTTTCATCTTTGGTGGTAACTTATTTGTTAGCACAACGCTGCACCCCTCTGTGAATGTAATTGTCTCGATTTCGGACAACTTTTTCTTCTTTGAAAGCAACTCTTTTATGAATTTCCCATAGCTGGGTATGTGCACAAGAGCATCTATAAGAGGTATGTTAATGTGTAATTGCTTCAAAGTAAAAAAAAACTTTTGATAATCCTTATCATGGTCTTTCTCTTTAAATATCTGTGGAAATGGTAAAGGTATAGTGTTAGTGGGTTGTGTGGAATTACCGGTTGCATCGACATAGGTAATTGCGTCGACGTCTTTGCTGGGTGAATTGTAGGCATAGAGGTCACTATAGGTGGTTCCTCCTCATTTATTTTTGTTGGGTTCTCGTCAGATTCAACTTCTCCTTGTTACTATGGCTCAGATGCGTCAACATGTTCTTGGTTGAAATTTCTGCTTGGTTCAGCAATTTGTTTTCTGCTCCGCAGTGTGATAGCCTTACAATAATCCTTCCCTTTTTGCGTCGGATTTTTAGTGTCACTAGGCAAAGTGCCTAGTGATCTTGTACTCAAATTAGAAGGCAATTGTCCTAGGTAGGCTTCCATTGTATGGATAGAATAAGAATTACCGTGAACGATTGCTTCAGCTCGCGTAATATGCTCTCACATCAGTGCTTCAAGAGCAGCCATAGGATCTAATCTTTGTTAAGAAAATTGTTGTTGTTGTTGCTGATGCTGTCCTTGCATATGTGGCAGCACAGTCTGTTGTGGCTACATTCTAGCTTGTGATTACATCTGGCTATATGCCTGCATTTGATCAAGATGCGAATTTACCTGAGCATTATGATTATAGTTTTGCTGCTGATTTTTGTTGCAACTCCCTTGTCTATAACTTCCATGATGTGAGGAATTTTCATATCTATATGTGGATGCATTATGATTTCCCCAAGGCTGTTGAGTTCTATTATTATATGAGTTACCATAAGAATTTTCTCGAATGTTGTTGACGTAGAACACGTTCTCAGCATGTTATGGGCAATCCTCATAACTGTGATTTCACAAGAAAATGTCAGGACATCCATCTGTTGTGCCACTTGAATAGGGGAAACATCACTCGTCCCCTTCATGTTCTCTATAATATTGGCCAAAGAGGATATCTGTGCACTTAAGGCTGAAATTGCATCTAATTCAAGAACAACAGGATTAGTTTTTCCCTTAGCAGAATGAGAGATCGGGTATTGATAATCATTTTGTGCAATTTTCTCTAGAATTCGTACAGCTTCATTGTAAGTGCAATCCAATAAGGGACCGTTTGCAGATGCATCGACAAGATTTCTTGTCTGAGCATTTAATCTGTTATAAAAGATCTCGATCTGAATCTCTTGTTGAATTCCATGCATAGGGCAACGTCTTAGCAGAGTCTTATAGCATTCCCACGTTGTATGTAGGTTCTCATCATCTAACTGATGATATGCTGTGATGTCATTTCGCAACCTCGTGTTCATTGTCGGTGGGTTGAATCGCAAAACGAACTGAGTTGCTAGCACATTCCAAGAAGTAATAGTTCTAGTCGGTAGACCAAGGAACCATGTTCGTGCCCTTCCTTACAAAGAATAAGGAAACAACTGCATTTTTAAGGTGTCATCAGCAACACCATGTTGACTAAAAGTGGCACATATAAGAAGAAGTTACTTAAGATGCTCTCTTGCATCGTCATGAGGTATGCCCGTATATTGCCCATTTGAGTTAAGCATTGAAACATCAACAGTTTCAATTCAAAATTTCTAGCTTGTATGCTGGTCTAACAACCCCTGGTTGTAAATCATCGAGTACAGGAACAACCAATTCTTTGATTATCCTATTTTACACCTGTTCTTCTTGTGGAGGTAGTGGTATATTACTAACAAGTTGTGGCTGCACTGGAGGAACAACATTTTGTGGCAGAAATGGTGGTATATCATTGTTATTTCCAGCCATTTTTCTTTGTGCTTGCTTTTTCCTCCGAAGTGTCCTTTCAAGTTTTGGATCAAAACTAAAAATATTGTTAGGATTGCTCCTTGTGGACATAAAATACTTAAAGAATTGTGGAAGAAATGACAAGAAAAAATAGATTAGTAAAAATTAAAAGTCAAGTAAGAAAGAATAATTGCAACTACAAAAGTAAACATCAAACAAACGCCATCCCCGACAACGGTGCCAAAACTTGATCGACCTATAAATGTCACAGCATTTAAGTGCAATTGGACACTCGTCGATGCAAGTATAGTTGATAGATTTGCTCTATCGGATATCGATCTCATGAGGATAGAGTTCTTGATGTTCAATTGTCGAAGTAACTAAATTTAAAATTAGAGAAAATGTTAGTAAGGATGTCAATGCAATTAAATCAGATCTGCACTACTAAGTTAGTCAAAGTTGTCAATGCAATGATAAAAATAAAATGTTAGAGCAACTGAAAGTAAAATAAATTATTGTTGATATTTTGAGAATTTAAATGCAGAAATAGTAAAAGTGTCATCAAGTGCGAAGAATGGAGTGGATCACTGACTTTACTAAGTAGCAACGCTAGATGTGACGACAAGGTATTTTATAAATGAACTGTCGCCGTAATAAGGTTCCAATGAAATCATACCAATAACAACTCTCTATTTAACCAAGACTCAAGCGCCTACATTTACCCTACCTTCCAGCGTTGGCAATGCCTTGCACTCAAGAACAAGTGACTAGAAATCCTCCTAGCCTCAAGCAACTTCCACTGACTTGCTTGTTAACCTAACTTGTCACCACACTTATCAGTGTCAGTAGACTGCAATTGCACTTTCGTGGTCAAAACAGTTAAATTCAAGGCAAAACAAATGAGAAGAAGTGAATAGGAATCAAAGTAATCTAACATTGAAAGATATTTCCATAGACAATCAATTGTCAATAAGAATTCATCAGCATTAAAAGAGGGATTAACAAATAAATCGAAGCATACTATTCCTAGGCTACTAGGATTATTCCTTAACCACTCCTCTTGTATCGCATCAAGCACTCCTCGTCAGAAGTTGTCGCACACTTGCTTGATCAGCTCACCGGACTCCAGAACCTAGCTTTAAAGCTTTAGAGAATTTGCAGAATTAATTTCTTCACCTCTTGATATTCGCTCTCCTTCTTCTCTTCTCTATTTATAAGCTTTGAGAATTGCAAATCCCATCTCTTTTCAGATCCAACTTCTTTTGAAGCTGTAAAAGTTTGTTAAAATCCAGCTGTGCACTCACGCAAATCTAGTGTGTTCTTTATAAATCTACAAGTTGTCGTGACATCGCTAGGCGCAATCTGTAATCTTTAATTGTGGCGACAACGTGTTATTCTCCTGCGCTGGTGCTTCTAGATGTGTTTGCAGCATGAATTCACTCATACAAAGTAGATGTTTCCATGCGGTGACATTTTTGGCCGTAATTCCAAGCTAAACTTGTGGCTGCATCTTTGAACTTTTTCTAGCATCGATCTTTCGAGATGGATCCTTGAGCTGACAATTTTAGACGCAATACATATGCTGTATATGGCGACATTAGTGCACAGAAGAGATAAAATAACGAGAATTTAAGCCACACAACATTGAGTTAGAAAATGTAAATGCTAAGTATGAAATGACTATCATGCATGCTAAATATAATACAAAAGTGACAGTTAATACATAAATTTAGGGGGAAAATAAGTGTCATTTCTAATGCTATCACACACCATATAAGTATATAATACCTATGCAGTCCTACTCACCATATAGTGTCTGTATGACATGTTGCAGTGTTTTCAGTGTCACTGCCAGTGCAATTATAATATCAAGTGGGTTAACCACTGAATCAGTTCATCTCAGGTACTTCCTTCACTTCACAATCCCAACCTATGCAGATGCCGAGAACATATGATCGATATGTATAATCTACCATTAGACGTGATCATACAATCCCAGTATAACAGTGTGCTGAGATTATTCGTAACCATTTCTTAAAGTTATGCACATACCACATATCCCTAATCAAAACAATGATATAGAAGCATACCTGTATGCTTAACAGAACACGAGTCGTACCTGAACGGAATACACAATATAACGCATCCAAACAAAGTCACATTACACATTATCAAATCGCTATTAAGTTTCTTATATTAGTGTAACCTACATATATATAACACATTGTAAACTAACAGATCACAAATATCGATTTTATAGCTTACTACAGGCCATGTGTCTCAAAACAATGTACACACACCAATGTGTCAACCCATGTTCCCCAGAACAGTATACACACACCCTGAAACACGCCCATTTTATAGCTTACTACAGGCCATGTGTCTCAAAATAATGTACACACACCAATGTGTCAAACCATGTTCCCCAGAACAGTATACACACACCCTGAAACACGCCCATGTGTTAGCCTTGTGCCAAAAATAATATACACACACCCTGACACACGCCCATGTGTCAGCTCATGTGCCCAAGAATAGTATACACACACCTTGACACATGCCCATTTGTCAACCCATGTGCCTCAGAAAAATATACACACACCTCGACACACGCTCATGTGTCAGCCCGTGTGCCCCCAAACAAAATACACACACACCCTAACACATGCCCATGCTCCTCTAAATAGTATAGACACACACACCATGACACACGCCCGTGTGCTAGCCAGTGTGCCTCCTATACCTTATTTGAATGACACACACCCGAGACACACCCCCGTGTGCCAGCCCGTGTGCCTTCGAACAGCCTTGTTCTGATGAGAAAAACGTAGAAAAATGTAAGAATTCTAAAGGGGTTTTGATACCCACCTATTATACGACGATGTAGAAGTAACCACTTGTGATTTCCAAGCCTAAACAATAATCAATTGTTCAATCAAACCTCTTAAATAGATTAATTCGTAAACTAACATCAAACCAAACAATTTCAAAAACTTCGACGTAAAATCATTAAATCGAAACCTATAGACAATCGAATTGAACTTAGAAGAAGAATTCTAAGCCCGTATAGAATTACTTTAACGTAAGATAACAAAAAGAAAAGTCATTGAAGAGAAGAAAATCAAAACCTTGAATAAAATGGAAAAGAAAATGAGAAGAAACATTTTCTTTTCTTTTCTTTTTAAAGTAATCGTAAAGGTTAGGAACTAATTAAAATTCAAATTAGTTTTATAGAAAAGTGAAAAAATGTAAGTCTTTGTTGCATACGTAGAGTCTTAAACACGAAACTAGAGAATAGATAGATGTTTAACCATTGAACCACATCGTTAACATAAGTTGACCGGAATATCTTATAACACACATGTTCAATGGTAGCAGTTTAATAAATGGATGAAAACAAAGCAAAATTTCAGGAAGTAGGATTCGAACTCAAAACCTCACATACATAACCAGAACACTTAACCACTGAACCAAATAAAATCACTTGTCAAAATTTCCCAAATATTGATCAAAATTGAGAGGTAACCACTCATGGTTTCAGTAACTCGATTTCTTCTAACCCAATTTTTGGGATGTTACAAAACCTTATTAAAGGCAAATGAATTTAAATGCATTCATGATATGGAAAAATCATATGATGATTAGTAAATTGAATTTAAATGCATTCATGTTGTGATTAAAGGAAAATGATAAAGTATATTGTTTCGTATTAAAGTGAAATGATTACCCTATTAACTGTTCGGGCTGAGTCGGATTTAGATGGCATGCCATAGGATGTCATAGGATAGGAAGAGTTCAGGGTTACTTTGACCACGAGTCATGAGGCACTAGGTGCCAAGTTACTTCCATTTAATCGATGATACATTGGGTGTCAACTTTATTATAGCACAGGGCACGATTATTACTTCGGATTTATCATAAGGCATTGGATGCCAAATCGGTGTGTTGGTTAGATCCGTGTATCCGTCAGAGTCTGAGTCATGTTAATAGGAAACTAAAAATGATTAACATTATGCATACTTTAATTGAAAATATTATGAAATATGTGTTGTGAAGTAAACAAATGAGATATGAATATGCAAAATGATAATATGCATAATGGAAATGGAAATGTTGGAAATGGAATAGAAATGTTATGAAAAGTGTATTGAGAATAAAAAATGAAATGTGAACATGTGTAATAATATTATGATATATATTGGTGAAATGTATAATGTAATTAATGTCTTTATGAATATGACTTCATAGAATTGATGTCGGTTTGGTATGAACTAATATTAAATCAAATATTTAAATTTATTTATATTTGCTGTAAATGTTTAGGTTATTGGAATATCACTAAGTTATACTTAGCGTACGATTTGATTTTTCGTGCGCAAATTAGGTACTTTTTGGCTTATTCGCGACTCAACATCCAAAGACAATCCCACACTCAGGTGTTAGTGAGTTTTGCTTTATTTTGAGTTGGCATGTACCTAGGAAGAGTCGTGTTTGAGGATGTCATGTATTTTGTTAGTTTGTAGTGTTGTGAACATCCTTAGTATCAATTGGAAATTATTAATTGATAATTTGATGATGTATGCTTAACCTGGTAATGTATAAGTCATGTAAGTAATAACTTGTTTCGGTAGATGTAATCTAGTGCCGGTAGAACTCTGATGGTTATTTTGGGTATTGGTAGATCCCATCAGAGTATCGGTAGAAATACGGGGGAAAATGCATTTTAGCTATTGACTTGTTTTATTTCGATAGAAGTCCTTTTAGTATCGATAGTTCTACAGTAGTATCGGTAGTTTGATTTTGGGTAATCGGTAGAAATCCTAGACCAAAACTACCTTGCTCTCCGGAGTTTGTTGTGTCGATAGAAGGTTAAGTTATATTGGTAAAACCTAGAGTTGTATTGGTAGATCATCCAATTCTACCAATAGAATTCTACAGTTATTTTTGAGTCTTTACTAACTTGAGTTCTACCGATACATACCCACTTAAGTATAAGTAGAAGTTCAACAGTTTTCAAAAATTAAAATAATTTAAATTATTTCTAAGGATCGAGATTACTAATGTTTTTAAAATTTAATAATAATAATTGTTGCAGCCCAATTTCGTCCGGGCTTTTAAGTCCAATTTTTCACAAGGCCCAAAAATTAAAAAACTTAAAATAAAGATTGAAAAACCTAGCAGCTGCCCTTGGATGCTTTGCCACCACTACTCTTATCGGAAAATCTTGAAGATTTGTAAATCTGCAAAAAAGGAAGGAAAATCACAAAAAGATGTACATTTTGTGTTATAAATACCCGAAATCAAATGTAATAGGGAGAATTTTTTTTCTTTTTAAATAAGATTGAGAGGATTTTTTTATTCAAAGAAGGATTTTTTTGTTCAGAGGAGAATTTTTTAATGAGATTGAGATATTTTCTTTGAGCACTCATACACGCATCAATAGAATCAAAGCAAAATTTTGAAGGTATCGATTTGTATTTGTATTTCTTCTTTTTTTTCTTCTTTTGAAACTAATAAAAACAAATATAGATCTAATTTTTTTACCTTTTGATGTTGATTCGCCCTTGGCCTTCTTCGAGTATGTGAGACCCATGACTTCCTTGAGTTTGCTCGGAGTTCATCGGAGTTCGTATTTATTATTATTATTCATATTTAGTTGTTTATTTTGACATTTAATTTATTATCTTGTTTGTTTATCTATTTATTTATCATTAAATTTTATGTTTTTTCTTTTTATTTAATTACATGTTGATTAATCCTTAATTTAATTATGTTAGATATTTTTATGATTGTATTTCATATATTTATTCATTGATATTTTTATTTATCTATATGTCATATTCTGTGCCTTTAAATTTATTACATGCCTTATTATATCTTTAACTTGATTATTTTAGAGTCTTCCCATATTAATGTTTTATATATATTTATTGTAACTTATATTATTAATTAATCAAAATTTAACACCCTTATTTTAATTTTTATATAATCTTTTCCCATCTTCAATTTCCATACCATTTGCATTATTTAATATTTGTTTTCTTTTTATTTTTTTATGTATTTATTATTTATACGTAAATTATTTTTTTTACATTTAATTTTTTTTTAGATATTTTATTATTTACCATTGTTTATTTCTACTTTATGTTATTTGAATATTTTGTCTTTATTTAATTTCATTGACATTTTTATTTATTTGTATGATACACTTTCCTAAATTACATAATTTATTATATCTTTGACTCAAATTTTTTCCTTTGCTTCCATAATTGTGTCTTATATTTATTGCTATTTTTGTTCATAATTGATTAATATTATTGTCATTATTATGATATTATTACCATATTATTTGTTACATTTATTATATTATCTTATATTATTGTGCTCTTAATTGTATTTGATTTTATTCATGCACATATATATTTTTTATTTTAGCTATTATTATAAATTGTGTATATATTCATTTTTGTATGATATTTTAATTTATGACTTGTCTTTCGAAAATTGCGGTAATATTCTTTATTTCGGGAATTTGAAAGAATCATGTCCTAATTTACTGGGCGTGATTTTTTTCTTTGGATCGAAATAATTGAGTATCCTTTTATAAATTAAAATTCAAGATTTTGAGATGATAATTAAGAATGCTTGTTATTTTCGAAAATTTGAGTTGTTATGTCCTAACTTACTTGATGTGGTTTTTTTCGATTAATTCGAAAATAACGAGTCTTCATAAAAATATTTTTTTTTAAATTTGACATTCATGCATTTAAGGATCACAATTTAAATTTTTCTCGAATTTTTAATTTTCAATAAATAAGACTTTAAATAATCGACTAGGTACCAATTTTGGGCACGTGAGGATGTTAATCCTTCCTTATGCGTAACCGACTCCCGAACTCGTTTTTATGGTTTCAAAGACCAATTTTTTTTTATTTTAAAATTTTTCAAGGTGATCCAATCACACCTATTTTAAAAAGGTTGGTGGTGACTCCATTTTCGCTTTTCTCGAGACATTTTTTCTTTTTTTTCAAAAAAATGGTTTCGATAGCTTGGCGACTCCACTAGGGACATATTTTAAAGAGGGTCAAGTCACAAGTCGATTATTTTTTGTCTTTTTGTTGAAAATTTAAAATTCGATTTAATTTAATTTGTGATCCTTTGCATTTTATTTTATATATGTTGCTTTGCATTTTATTGTATGTATGTTATATTTGATTTGTTACTGCACCTTTTAAGTGGAAGTGAGAAACTACTCCTTCGTGAGATTTTCGCCTCCGTGTAGGATAGTGGATTGCTTTCGGGATATATCCATACCTATGTTTTCGTGAGGTTTTCACTTCCGTGCAAACATATGGGAAATGTGTCCCCCTGAATCGAACTCATCCATATGAACCTATAATGGGTGAGGATTGAGGAATCTGCTGGTTTGGGTACTTTTACTCTAGAACTCAAACTACATATAGTGAACCTTAAGTGTCTCTCCTAGGTAGAGCCATGCCGAACTTTTAGTGATTACCTAAAATAGATGCGTAGATTCTTTGTTTATGCTTTTAATTTGTTGTTAAATTTTTTATAATGATTGTACTAACTTGTTTAACCTTTTGTTTCATTTTTATTGCACCTTCATATTAGGAAAGGTATTGATTTAGGTTCGATTTCTAGTGGATAACTGATCATGGAAAAGGGGTATCTTGATAAGGTAGGGGATAATGTGGCAGTGCGCATGTGGTCAGAGGCTAACCAACTTGAGAAGGGTGATAGCTTGGCTGATGGACATATATCAGATTACTGGGATTTTACTCGGATTAGTGTGACTCAGAATAATTTACAGGAGTTAAAAGAGATATGGGATCAGTGGGATGACGGATTGAAGCAGACTTTTTACTGTGAGTATGGGGATTTACAGTATTTACTTGATATTAAGATAGACAAGCATCTCTTTCGAGCCCTTCCACAGCATTGGAATCTAACTTACAGTTGTTTCACCTTAGGAAACATGGACATGGTGCCTACGATCGAGGAGTACACTGCGTTACTTCATTGCCCAAAAATTTAGGTAAACAAGATCTACTCGAGAGCTACTAGTGTACCAAATTTTCTTAAGAAATTGATGAATATTACGGGGATGAGTGAACAATGGGTTACAGCTCGAATTAAGATAAAAGGCGATCACAAATGTATCACTTGGAAGAGCTTGCGAGATTTGATCTTAGTACATCCTGAGGCGAAGAAAAAGGTGGATATATTTAGTCTCAGTTTATATGGATTAGTTGTCTTTCCTAAGGCATTAAGGCATATAGAGGAGGCAGCCACTGATCTATCCGACCGACTAGATAAAAGGGTCACACCTATTCCGATGATTTTGGCTGAGACTTTTAGGTCGTTAAGCGCATGTCGGAGGGAAGAAGAAGGAAGATTCATAGGCTGCATACCATTACTGATAGTTTGGTTCCATAGTCACTTTTGGAAGGTAGAAAAGTTCTCCTATCGAGTATTTTCTGAGAGTTACTCCCCTTTAAGAGAATTTGTGACTACACAAAGGCAAGAGAACATTTCTGAGGAGAAGTGGATGGTGACACTTTATAATCTCCGAGACGATGACATCAAATGGCGAGCACCATGGTTTATCACTGAGGACAAACTTTATCGATGTGGAGACTTTGATTGGGTACCACTACTTGGTATATGGGGAGTTGTAGCATATGTACCTTTGTTAGTGATGAGGCAGTACAAATCAAGGCAGTTCATCCCAGTGACACAAGTGCGAGTTTCCGTAAAAGGGTGAAAACAACAAGAAGAAGGTCTGAGAGATATCGAATGCTTGGAATCAAGTTCGCATAATGAAGACATTTGCTGCAAATTCCATGGTAACCCCGGAGTATGATGAGTGGAAGAATAGGAGAACCAATGACAACATCTCTGTGCCAAATCTAGAAAATGTTCGCCCAATTCATGACCATTTGTAAGTAATTCAATTAGAATTAAAAGTCATAAAATAAAATTTTGAGAAAAAGAGTTCTGAGTTAGGAAAGAAGATAGAGACGCTCGAAGAGGAAAAGATGCAATTGGGATTTGATGTTGATGTCTATAGATTAGAGGTCGAAAAGTTGAAGAAAGGAAAGAGAAAAGTTGAGGAGGAATTGGATTGTTTGAAGAAGGACTACAAGAAGCTTCATTTGTCAATGAGAACTAGTGGATTAGGTAAGACATCAGAATAATGGCAACAAGGAATTCAAGAGGAAAAAATTCGAGCGGAGCAATGGAAGAGAAAGTTTCAAGATGCCCAAGTCCAAGAAAATGCTATGAAGATTAAGTTGTTGGAAAGTTAGGTAGAGAAAGCTGAGTTGAGAGCTCGAGTAGCTGGGTTGGAGGAGTCCTTCCATAGGCATCGCAGTCACAACTCTGGAACCGAGTTAAGAGCAAGTCAAGCTGAGAATGAAGAGCTGAAAAAGAGAGTAGAAGAACTTGAGACTTCTTTGCAAAACTGTGAAATCCGGATTGAGTTCCTTGAAAGAAGCTTAGAGATAAATGATAGGCAACTTCAGCAATCCCAGAGGCAAGTTAGAGATCGAGATTACATCACGGGTGAAGTAGTAACTCAAGTGAGAGAATTATCAGAATATTTGCAGACGTTTGTTGTTCAAGCCGATGTTTTGAGCTTCGAGTATAAGTCAGAGTCTAATACGAGTCAAAAGTTAGCATGTTTCCTTTAAAAGATTAAGACTCTGAGCAGTAGGGCAAGGCTTTATATGTAATTTATCTTGCGTAAAGACATTCATTTTCTAGTAAAGTTATCCTATCGGAATTCGATCAAGAATCAATACCTTTCTTGCATATGCATACATGCATTCATTAGCATTGCATTTCATTACATGCATTAAATTTAAAAAAAATAAAAATAAAAATCCTCACATATTTAAAATATTTGTGCCAATGGGAGTGTTATCAACTCTGAATAAAAACTGAGAGA
Organism: Gossypioides kirkii; assembly: GCA_005610355.1. Lineage (NCBI taxonomy): Eukaryota > Viridiplantae > Streptophyta > Magnoliopsida > Malvales > Malvaceae > Gossypioides > Gossypioides kirkii. Next base: position 35,974,902 of record CP032247.1, on the reverse strand, counting down.
AAGCAAGATAATAAAAATAATGGAAGGGAATGCTGAAAAATTTGGAGTGTTAAAACTATATACAAAAGGGGAATAGAGAGGGGAACCTAGCAAGAATTCGTCTCTACACCCTCGAAATTATTTTTGGACAACTAGACTGTGAAGGAGCTTCTTATAGTTTTTAGGACTTTTCCATATTAATATTCAGAACACACTTTTTGCTCTAAGCCCGAGAGTAATAAGGATCTTTTTGTAAAGGGCACATGACCACTCTCTGTTATTTCAATAAAAACAATTTATTTTGTTCATCTCATTTGGCAAACATCTTACTATTCTTTCCATTTGTTTCATACCATAAGCAATAATTCCTAGATTCATTTGTTCTTTGGATCCCCTTTTGTTCATATGTTGTATCCCTTGATATCAATGATATGAGTTACGTTATCTCTTGATCTGTTGCTGGTGATTAAGCAATGTGAGAAACAAATCCTACGTCACAAAGAATCAATAGAAGTTGTGAGTTTAGGAGACGAAATTGAGAAAAGAGAGGTGAATATTGGGACCCGTATCTCTGTAGAAATAAGGTGACATCTTATTGAATTGCTTTGAGAGTTCAAAGATGTATTTGTGTGCTCCTATCAAGACATGTCTGATCTAAGTACTGATATGGTGGTGCACAAGCTCCCCATAAGAGAAGAATGTAAACCGGTCCAACAGAAGCTTCGAAGAATGAGGCTTGATGTACTGAAGAGGTCAGAAAACAATTTGATGCATGTTTCCTACAAGTGGTTAAATATTCCAAATGGGTAGCCAACATAGTGCCAGTTCCTAAGGAAAATGGAAAAGTACGAATATGCGTGGATTATATGGACTAAAACAAAGGGAGCCCGAAGGACAATTCCCTCCACCTTATATCGACACCTTGGAGGACAACATAGTAGGACATTCTTTGTTCACCTTTATAAATAATTTTTTCGAGTATAATAAGATAAAGATGCATCTTGAGGATATGGACAAAACCACATACATTACTAAGTGAGGAACCTTTTGCTACAAAGCCATTCCATTTGGACTGAAGAATGCAGGGGTAATATATCAAAGGGCAATGGTAACTCTGTTATATGGTATGATACACAAAGAGATTGAGGTCTATATCGATGATATGATCGCAAAATCTCGAACAGGAGAAGAACACGTAAAGGTTTTAAGAAAGTTATAGTTGAAGTTGAACCCAAACAAATATACTTTCAGGGCTACTTCAGGCAAGTTGTTAGACTTTTTGTCAGTAAAAGAGGAATTAAGATTGATCCTGATAAGGTCAAAGCTATTGTCACGTCCCTAAAACTTGAATCTTGGAGCGTGCAGCCTTAGACGCTTTTCGATCACGCAACGCCTAAGTAAGCCTGAAACTTAATCAAAGCTAAAGTGCTTAGATCCTAGCGGAAGCAAAAGAACTCTGAAAGAAAAGGCAAAGCAAAAAGACAAGGAAGAAATTTGAGTGAATGCTCTGTATATTCCTCAAAAGTGAAGTGTCAAAATGAGGTGGGGGTAAGCCTTTATTTATAGTTGAAGCCCCTTACATCCAACGGTCAAGATTAGAGTACATCGACAGTCTAGATACAATGACGTCTAAAATATCCCTTAATCTAAGGAATTCAAATCAAACATTCCTAAGATAAGAGATTACAAAGGATATGGAAAGAATCAAAAGGGAATATGCTAGATTATGTGCTACTTGCCATATCTTCTTTGCAAGGCTCTTCAATCCCAAGTGTTGGGCTAAGTGGTGATAGGCCCAAGATGCTGCGGAGTGCTTATTGGGCAGCTTGATGCGAGCTGGTCTCGGGCCTCAATGCGCGGTCCGTGACATTCTCCCCCACTGAATCTAGTGACGCCCTCGTCACTCGGCCAGCATGGTATCCATCCACTTGGTCCTTGAATTGCCATAGGCCCTCGGTTAGTTCCCAACTCCCCTCACTGTCGGGAAGTCCCTTCCACTGCACAAAATATTCGTGCCTCGGCCGGTAACCTGGTCGTCGAATAACTCTCTCGGCTTGGATCTCTCGAATCTCATTCTCATAGGAGATCTTCACTCCGACTGGCGCTCGGTGTGATTTGCCTCGATCCGGATCTGACTCATCTTGATGGTAAGGTTTGAGTAAGCTAACATGGAACACTGGATGAGCTCGGATGGTCGGTGGCAACTCCAATCGATAGGCCATGGTGCCTATCCGCTTCACAACTCGAAATGGACCCTCATATCTTCGCACAAGCCCTTTGTGCACGGTTGGGTTGCGCAAGATTCCTGTCAATTTGGCAAGGACTAGATCACCAACCTGGAAATTCACGTCCCTACGCTTTCGATCTGCCCACTTCTTGGTCCGCTTCCCTACCTTGTGTAAACAAGCTCGGGCTAAGTCGTGATGCTCTTGCCACTCTGTGGCAAACTTGTGTGCTGCTGGATTCGGCCCCTCATACTTGGTAACAACCGTGTTGGGTGTAAGCGGTTGTTGCCCGGTCACGATCTCGAACGGACTTTGGTTTGTGGCCTCACTCCGTTGCAAGTTGTAAGAAAACTGAGCCACATCCAACAGTTTTGGCCAGTCGCGCTGCGTTGCACTCACATAGTGCCTCAAATAGATCTCCAAGAGTGCATTTACTCGCTCAGTTTGCCCGTCGGTTTGGGGATGGACACTTGTTGAAAAATTCAAGCTTGATCCCATTAGCTTGAATAACTCGGTCCAAAATCTCCCCGTGAATCGTGTGTCCCGATCACTGATAATCGTCTTTGGCACTCCCCAATACTTAACCACGTGTTTGAGGAAAAGACGAGCTGCCTCCTCGGCTGGACACACCTTAGACGCTGGAATGAACGTCCCATACTTTGAAAACCTGTCAACAACAACCATAATACTCGACAGGCCGTCAGTGTTAGGCAAACCGACAATAAAGTCCATGGAAACACTTTCCCATGGTCGCTCGGGAATGGGCAATGACTGCAACAGTCCCGCTGGCTTCTTCATCTCTATCTTGTCCTGTTGGCACACAAGACAAGTCTTCACATAGGCTTCAATATCTGTGCCCATATGTGGCCAGTAATAATTTTCTGCAATAAGTGCCAATGTCCAGTTCATTCCTGGATGTCCCGCCCACTTGGAATCATGGCATTCCCTCATGATCCCCTTGCGCAATTCTCCAAACTGAGGCACATAGAGGCGATGTCCTCGAGCATATAACAAGTCCCCCTCGAGCCAAAATTTTCTGGTTCTCCCTTCTTTGACATAATCAATGAGCATCTTGGCTGTTGGGTCATGTGACAACCCCTCTTTGATGCGCTCCAATAGTTGTCCCTGCGGCAAGCTAACAAACTCCATGTCATATCTTCGGCTTAAAGCATCGACAACGGAATTCACTTTTCCTGGCTTGTACTCCATGGAAAAATCAAATTCTGCAAGGAATTCCTGCCATCGAACCTGCTTTGGAGACAACTTCTTTTGGGTTAGAAAATAACTATTGGCAATATTGTCTGTGTATACCACAAACCTGGACCCAAGTATGTGGTGTCGTCAAGTGTGCAAGCAGTGCACTACTGCAGTCATTTCCTTCTCATGGACCGTGTACCTCCTCTCGGTCTCATTGAGCTTCCGGCTTTCAAAGGCAATCGGATGTCCTTCTTGCATAAGCACCCCACTAATGGCAACATCAGACGCATCGGTGTAAATCTCAAAAGGCTTGGTGTAATCTGGCAACACCAACACTGGTTCGCTCACCATGGCCTTCTTCAATTCTGCAAAGGCTTGTTGGCACTCAATGCTCCAATCCCACGCCTTGTCCTTCTTCAGTAACTCGGTCAAGGGTGTGGCTATTTTGGAGTAGCCTTTGACGAACCTTCAGTAGTAATTGGCTAGCCTCAAGAAGGATCTCAACTCCGTCACCTTGGTTGGCGGCTCCCAATCTTCAATGGCTCGAATTTTGGCCCCATCCATTCGGATCTTGCCACCTCCTATAATGTGGCCTAGAAAAGGGACCTCCTGTTGGGCAAACGAGCACTTCTCTTCTTTGACGTAGAGCTCGTTCTCTCGCAAGACTTCGAACACCTTTCTCAAGTGTCCCAAATGCTCCTCAAGTGTCTTGCTATAGATCACAATATCATCAAGGTAGACAACAACAAATTGATCAAGAAAGGGTTGTAATACCTTGTTCATGAGGGTGTAAAAAGTAGCGGGGGCGTTCGTGAGACCGAAGGGCATCACTAAGAACTCATACGAACCATAGTGCATCACACAAGCCGTCTTTGGTTCATCTCCTTCGGCTATTCGAACCTGATAATATCCGGACCTCAAATCCAACTTGGTGAACCACCTTGCACCACCAAGTTGATCGAACAAGTCTGCAATAAGCGGGATCGGGTACTTATTCTTCACTATGAGCTTGTTCAAAGCTCGATAGTCGATACACATTCGAAGCGTCCCATCATGCTTCTTCTGAAATAGTACCGGTGCACCAAAGGGTGCCTTGGATGGTCGGATATATCCTGCATCTAGGAGTTCTTTCAACTGTCTGCGCAACTCCTCTAACTCGGGTGGAGCCATTCGGTAAGGGGCTCTAGCGGGTGGCTCCACATTCGGTACGAGTTCAATCTTTTGATCCACCTCTCTCTTTGGTGGCAAGCTTTTGGGCAATTGGGCAGGCATCACATCACGAAATTCTGCCAACACTTGTCCCACTTCTTCTTGAACCTTGACGGACTTGAAAGGTTGCTCATCAACCAACGCAGCTAAGTAAGTTGGTTCCTCCTTACGCACCCTCTTACTAAACTGGATGCCTGATATCATCTTGGCTCCAATTCCAGCCTCTCGGGTTACCGGTACAATGCATTGATGTTTCGGATCCAAAATGCATAAATAATCGGTAAAGGGAACAGGGAACGCATTAACCCGGTCAAGGAAATTAAGTCCAATTACGAAATCAAAGTCATCAAGAGGGATTACCTTGATGTTTTCCTTACCGGTCCAACCTCCAAGGTCTATCATGACTCCTTTTGCCACTCCCGCAATCGGAGCCTCTTTGGAATTGACGGTTTTAATAAACCCACTTGCCTTCTCAACACGAAGGTCAAGTTTCTTGGCAGCCCGCTCAGACACAAATAATTCTGAGGTACCTGTGTCCACTAGAGCGCTCATCTTTTGGCCTGCCACAGTGATGTCAACGAACATCAGACCCTTCTTCTTATGGCCCTTCTTAACTTCCATGGAGCTAATGATGGAGCTAATGTTAAGAGCCTCCTTCTCCTCAGCATCCTTCCCTTGGATGGCAGTGACTTTTTGAGGGCAGTTCCTAGCCAAGTGTTTGCCTCCACAAGTGTAGCACTTGAAAGGCTCATTGTTATTTTCCCACGGCTTGTGAAGCTTGAAATTACCACCTGTCGGCTTCTCAGACCCCTTCTTGGCTGGTCTTTCCTTGTCTTCCCCACCATTGCCTTTGGATTTTGGCTTTGGTTTGGTAGACTCGGACCTTTGAATCTCGAACTCAGCAATGGACTCAGCTGCGGATAAGGCTTTTGAAAGCTCTTCAACCCCCCTCAGCTTCAACTCCATTTTGGCCCATCGTTGAAGTCCATCCATGAAGGCAAAGAATCCTTCCTCTTTGCCCAACTTTGGGATCTGAAGCTTAAGCTCGGTGAATTCCTTGACATAGTCTCGAATCGAGCTAGTATGCTTAAGTTGTCGCAACTTTGCTCGGGCTTCTAGTTGTGCATTCTTGGGATAGAACTGTTCCTTGAACTCAGATTGGAACTCGCTCCATGTTGCAATGGGAATTTCTCCATTCTCCATCTCGGAGCACCTATGTCGCCACCATAAAAGCGCGATGTGTTTACCTTTGTTGCTTCGTCCCTGATCCCCATGGCTCGGAAGTACTGCTCCATGGCCCAAATGAAATTCTCTACATCTTGGGCTGATCATGTCCCTGTAAACATTTTCGGCTTTGGAACATCGATCCTCGATGTGGGTGATGATGATTCTGCCATCATGCCATTCTTCATGGCTCTCTTGTATATGGCTAGCTCACTCTTGAGATCCTCGATCTCCTCTACCAACTCAGCTTTAGTAGCCTTCCCTGCTGCTTCAAGGGAATTGTCCCGTTGGTCTAACTTCTCATACATGTCATTGAGAAATTCTTGAACCGCAACCATCACTTCTTCTTTAAGGGAGTGAAACGGTTCTGTCTCGTCTTGGGCCTCCTTGACTTCCTTCATGGAATCTTCAAGTCTAGCGACCCTTCTCTCCAAGGCTGAAACAATGTCCCTGGAACTCTCTCTCTTCTTCTTCTCAGCAGCAGCACGAGTCTCTCGTTCAGTTGCTGGAACTTCGCTTGCGTTTTGTGGTGCCATCTCTCTCACTCGAACAGGCTCGGATACCACTTGTCACGTCCCTAAAACTTGAATCTTGGAGCGTGCGGCCTTAGACGCTTTTCGATCACGCAACGCCTAAGTAAGCCTGAAACTTGATCAAAGCTAAAGTGCTTAGATCCTAGCGGAAGCAAAAGAACTCTGAAAGAAAAGGCAAAGCAAAAAGACAAGGAAGAAATTTGAGTGAATGCTCTGTATATTCCTCAAAAGTGAAGTGTCAAAATGAGGTGGGGGTAAGCCTCTATTTATAGTTGAAGCCCCCTACATCCAACGGTCAAGATTAGAGTACATCGACGGTCTAGATACAATGACATCTAAAATATCCCTTAATCTAAGGAATTCAAATCAAACATTCCTAAGATAAGAGATTACAAAGGATATGGAAAGAATCAAAAGGGAATATGCTAGATTATGTGCTACTTGCCATATCTTCTTTGCAAGGCTCTTCAATCCCAAGTGTTGGACTAAGTGGTGATAGGCCCAAGATGCTGCGGAGTGCTTCTTGGGCAGCTTGATGCGAGCTAGTCTCGGGCCTCAATGCTCGGTCCGTGACACTATACAAGAGTTACCACCGCCACATACTCAAAAGGAAGTTCGAGGGTTCTTAGGAAGATTGAATTACATTACTCGGTTCATCTCACAACTAACCGAGAAGCATGATCCTATCTTCCGTCTTCTCAAGAAGCACAACCCAGGAGTGTGAGATGATGAATACCAAAAGAGCTTTGACAAAGTTAAACATTATTTGTCCAACACTCCAATTTTAATGCCACCGAATCCGGATAAACCTTTGATCCTGTACTTGGCCGTATTTGAAAACTCTATGGGATGCATACTGGGCCACTATAATGAGTCAAGAAAGAAAGAAAGAGAAATTTATTATCTCAGCAAGAAGTTCACTGAATGCGAGATAAGATCTTCACCAATCGAAAAATTATGTTACGCTTTGGTCTAGACTACTCGAAGGTTGAGGCAGTACATGTTACACCATACAACTTGGTTGATTTCAAAATTGGATCCTCTTAAGTTCATGATGGGGTCGACTGTATTAAATGGAAGAATGACTATATGGCAAATGTTGCTCTCTGAATTCTACATAGTCTATGTAAATCAGATGGCGATAAAAGGGAGTACAATAGTAGATTTTTTGGCTAGCAGATCTCTTGAAGACTATAAGCTATTAGACTTTGATTTACCAAATGAAGATCTAATGTATATGACGACCGCAGAAGATGGGCACCCATGGAAGATGAATTTTGATGGCACTTTAAATGCCACTAGTAAAGGAATCGAGGCAGTTTTGGTATCCTTAGAATGAGATAATGACCCTCTCACAAGAAAACTATAATTCGATTACACAAATAACATGGTGAAATATGAAGCACGTATCATGGGTCTCCGTGCAACTATAGAACGCAAGATCTAGGCTCTGAAAGTGTATGGAGATTCTACATTAGTAATTTATCAACTCAAGGGTGAATAGGAAATGAGAGACTCTAAGTTGATTTATTATCGAAAATTGGTTCTCGAGTTAACTAAAGAATTTGAGGGCATCACCTTCTATTACCTCCCGCAAGAAAAAAATCAGATGTCTAATGTTTTGGCTACCCTTGCCTCTATGATTAAGATCAATAAATAAGAAGACATGAAGCCCATTCAGATGAACATCTATGAGGTTCTAGCTGATTGCTATAACATTGAAGGGGAAGGAAAAGATAATCATCCTTGGTATGAGGAAATATTGTGGTACGTAAAGGACCGCAAGTACCCTGAGCAAGCCACTGAGAACAATAAAAGAACGCTGAGAAGGCTCACAATTGATTATGTCCTTGATGGAGATATTCTATACAAAAGAGAAAGGATCGGGTTCTGTTGAGGTGTGTTGACACTATTGAGGCTCAGAAAATTCTAGAAGAAGTCCATAAGGGCATTTGTGGAACGCGTGGAAATGGTTTCACAATGGCCAGACAGATCATGAGATTTGGATATTATTGGTCAACTATGGAAGGAGATTGCATTAGATATGCTAAGAAATGTCACAAGTGCTAAATTTATAGAGACAAAATTCATGTACCTCTTGCACCTCTTCATGTTATGACTTCCCTATGGCATTTTTCTATGTGAGGCATGGATGTCATTGGGCCAATTTCACCGAAGGCTTCTAATGGGCATAGGTTCATTTTTGTGGTCATTGATTACTTCACAAAATGGGTAGAAGTTGCTTCCTACGCTAATGTTACAAAATCAACAGTTAGTAAATTCTTGAAGAAAGAAATCATATGTTGATATGGAATGCCAGAAAAAAATCATATCCAACAATGCTCTGAACTTGAACAATAGCACGATAGCAGAAGTTTGCAGTTAGTTCAAGATCAAGCATCATAATTCAAAACTGTATCGCCCAAAGATGAATGGGGTAGTGGAGGCAGCTAATAAGAACATTAAGAAGATCGTTGGAAAAATGACAAAGACCTATAAAGATTGGCATGAGAAGTTACCATTTGCTCTCTACGCCTATAGAACGTCTATCAGAACTTCTACTAGGGCAACATCGTTCTCATTAGTATATGGAATGGAAGAAGTTCTACCGATTGAAGTGGAGATTCCTTCTCTTCGAGTCTTATCAGAAATAAAGTTAGACAAAGCAGAATGCATCCAATCAAGATATGACCAATTAAACTTGATTGAAGAAAAAAAGTTGAAATCGATCCTGCATGGTCAAATGTACCAAAAGAGAATGATACGGGCTTATGACAAAAAGGTTCGCCCTAGGGAATTCCATGAGGGAGATCTAGTTTTAAAGAAGATTCTTCCTATACAAAAGGACTTCCGAGGGAAATGGATGTCAAATTGGGAAGGCTCACTTTCTGGAGGAGCTTTAATTTTAACTAAGATGGATGGCAAGGATCTGTCAAACCTAGTGAACTCAGATTCGGTAAAGAAATACTTTGTCTCAAAAAAAATTTGAGTTGAAAACCTAAAAGAGAGGCTTAAACTAGAACTAAAAAAAAGTTCGGGTTGAAAACCTAAAAGGGCAGTTAAAAAAAACAGATGGAGAGATGTTATTTTATGTGATTTGAATATTTTGTCTTTATTTAATTTCATTGACATTTTTATTTATTTGTATAATACATTTTCTTAAATTACATAATTTATTATATCTTTGACTCAATTTTTTTTCTTTGCTTCCATAATTGTGTCTTATATTTATTGCTATTTATGTTCATAATTGATTAATATTATTGCCATTATTATGATATTATTACCATACTATTTGTTACCTTTATTATATTATCTTATATTATTGTGCTCTTAATTGTATTTAATTTTATTCATGCATATATATATATTTTATTTTTTCCATTATTGTAAATTGTGTATATATTTATTTTTGCATGATATGTTAATTTATGAATTGTCTTTCGAAAATTCAGGCAATGTTCTTTATTTCGGGAATTTGAAAGAATCATGTCCTAACTTACTCTGTGTGGTTTTTTTCTTTGGACCGGAATAATTGAGTATCCTTTTTTAAACTGAAATCGAGATTTTGAGATGATAATTAAGAATGCTTGTTATTTTCGAAAATTTGAGTTGTTATGTCCTAACTTACTGGATGTGACTTTTTCCGATTAATTCGAAAATAACGAGTCTTCATAAAAATATTTTTTTAAAATTTGACATTCATGCATTTAAGGATCACAATTTAAATTTTTCTCGAATTTTTAATTTTCAATAAATAAGACTTTAAATAATCGACTAGGTACCAATTTTGAGCGTGTGAGGATGTTAATCCTTCCTTATGCGTAACTGACTCCCGAACCCGTTTTTATGGTTTCAAAGACCAAATTTTTTATTTTAAAATTTTTCTAGGTGATCCAATCACACCTGTTTTAAAAATGTTGGTGGCGACTCCATTTTCGTTTTTTTCGAGATATTTTTTTCTTTTTTTCAAAAAAATGATTTCGACAATAATAATAATGATGATAATAATAATAGGAAGGATTAAGGTTTTAATTAATTTTGTATTATGTAAAATTCGTTGTAACCATTACTTGCTCGGGTTCGGCGATCGGACCGAATAAGAGGTGTTATAGTGTTGTAGCACTATCTACAAGACATATGTCTCCATTGATTTTGGATCCAACGAAACTTAGTTGGATATTCATATTCTTCATAAAAGTAAACAAAATATAATATGACAAACATTGCAAATATTTATTAAATATATAAATTGTTCTTTATGCAATAAAATAAAGCATACTTAAAACAACATGAATGTCAAAATGACATCAACTTTCTAATGATTCTCTAATAAATTTGTCATATCTTGGTGAGCTATATTATTAAGGTCATGAAATTTATCACCCTATATTTTTCATGTTCATAATTATTGTGTACTGTTACATTCACTTCATGGAATGGTGTAGAACCAGTAGGACGAATTTCGTGATTTTTCATCAACAGCTCATTATTTTGTTCAGCCACCAAAAGACATGAAATCAATTCAAAATAATTTTTAAAACCTTTTTCACGGTATTGCTGCTACAGTAGCACATTAGTAGCATGAAAGGTTGAAAATGTTTTCTCTAACAAGTCCTCATCAATTATGTTTTCTCCACATAATTTTAGTTGAGAACTAATTTTGAAAAGTTCTAAATTGTATTCACTTACAGTCTTGAAATCTTACAATTGTAAGTGCATCCAATCATAACGAGCTTTAGGGAGTATCACCGTTTTCTGATGATTAAATCTTTCTTTGAAATTATGCCTCAACTTAAGAGGGTCTTTCACAGTGAGATATTCCACTTTAATCCTTCGTGTAGATGATGACAGATGAAAATAATTGTTTTTGTCTTGTCTTATTTAGATGCTTCTTTATCTGCTAATATAGTATTTCCTAGACCTTTAGCATCTAGGTGAATTTTAGCATCTAACACCCATGACAAATAATTCTTGCCTGATATGTATAAGACCGCAAATTCAAGTTTGGCAAGATTTGATATTATAATCACTTGAATCAAAATAAAAGAAAATAGTAAAATAATAAGCATTCTCAATCGTAAAATAAGTCAATTATATATACATATATATACCAAATTTTCTAAACAATAATATATATGTCAAATATTGGCATACAGACGAATAGTCATAATAATAACTTAACACAAATTACATTAATTGAAATTTCTTTTAGTAAAAAAACATGTATATATAATTATCATTATAACATTTGAGTTGTAAAAGTAAATGTGCAAAAGTTACCCAAAGCAAATATTTCATCTAGAAAATAAAATAAAAGAATGATGAAAATATGTATATTGTATATAGTTTAACAGGAGTTATACAGGTAAATTATATAAAGTCGAAATGATGTGAACTTCACTATGAACTTGTAGAAGCTCGTGTTGATAACGTATTATGAAATAATGAAAGAAAATAACAAACTAAAGGAAAAATATCAATCAAAGAGGTAATACAATAAAAAGATAAACAAGAGAACTTTTTATTTCATTCATTGTATATATATACAAGCCCTATACATGCCTCTATTTATATACCTTCTAATATAATAAAATTCATTAAGTTCCAAATAATAAATGGAGGTTTAATAATATCCACATAATTCCATCAGAGGTTGCTACAATGAAGGTTACAACTTTGAGAGTTATAGAGATCCATAATAAAGTAATATTTATAACATGTAGATTTTTGTAGTTGTTATAAATATTGTTATATAAATAATATATTTTTGGAACCAATGATGTGATACGTTGACCTTATTGATATGTCAACATCTGTAAATTGTGGTCAATGTCAATCAACATTGAAAACATTCAAGATCAACGTGTCAAGTCGTGGGTTCCAAAATATATTTATATAATACATAGCAAAATATCTCCCTAAATAACAATATTCTAAAACAATTACAAAAATCTAAAATTATTATTCAAATTCCTATTGAAAACTCAACTTTATAAATTTTTTAAAAAATATTCATTAAAAATAAAAATAAATTATAAATAGTTTATTTGTAAAAACAATTTAAAATTTTTCTAACAATTTTTTACAATTTTGTAAGAAATTTTATAAAGTCACGTTTCCAATAGGACTGAATATTTGGTTACAAAATTGTATTTCCAATAGTAATTTGAGTAAATAGTTTGTTTTTGTAGTTGATATTAAATATAGTTATATAGGGAGATATATTATTATTTTGGGAGATATTTTATTATGTATTATAAAAGTAAACTTTTAATATTATATATTTTTGGGAGATAATAATTATATATTTTTGTAGTTGTTATAAAATATTATTATTTAAGAAGATATATTATTATGTATTATATGCATAAATTTTGAATTGATGATGTGATATGTAAATCTTAAATATTGACCAACATTACCATTATTTATTAATGTGTCACATCATCGATTTTAAAATCTATTTATATAATATATAGCTCGAAATCTATATATATAATAAATATCTATTTATATTTTGGAAGTTTACGAGAATAACCTATTATTATTTTTATGAAAATTCATAAAAAGTTGATATTAAAAAGCTAACCAAAAATTTTGGGTTACCTAACATTGTTGACAAGATAAGATCAAGAAAAATAGAAATTAAGAAAAACAAATTTAAAATGGATCTCTTCGTTGTTATTTTCTTTGTCGCTAATGGATAAAAGCTGTTTTCAAGTCAATTTTTATTTTTTTCATCAAAAAATATTATTTATAACGGATCTCTTAAGTTTTTTTGTAGCTCATTCATAAAAGCTTGTTTCCAAGTCATTTTTTATGTTATCATTAAAAATTTGAGGGTAAAGTATAAAGATGGTGATTAAATTATTTATCAATATTTCCTTTTTTAAAAATTATGTTAAATTGTTGTGAAAATCAATGAAAAAGTAATTAAAATATTTAATTTTGGACATTATAAACACCGCTGCAAGCACTGTAGTATAGAACCCAATTGTTGGGAGTGTTAACCAATTGACTTTGCCTCTGATGGAAATCAAGTTGATGCGGGTGATGAAATCATCCATAAGGCTGTCCAAGAAAAGAACGTGGAAATTCCTGAAAACCCTAATATTGTAAAGCGATCATCAGGTGATCTTGCAAAGGTAGTTGCTAAAATTTATGATCTTCTAGCCAATCCACCAGAACCTGATCAAGTACCAATGTGCATTGATCATATCGAGTCTCTCGTTCAAGCTGTCATACATCAAGGAAATCCTGACTCTTCATTTATTCTTGAAATTGATGTTGTTTCTATCATTCAAGAGTTAGATACTAGTCCATCATCCCTTGTTGGAGATTTTTTTTTCATCAATATTACTATGCTTGTTATAAATCCTGATTTTGACACAAACCCAATTGTTGGTGAAGAAACTAATTTGTCTGCTGAGGTTACTGAAGAAAGAGTAGTGATAACAAGAGTGACCATTGCTCTAGGAACTAGTCCTAAAATTGCATTTGTACAAGTTGAGCATAGAAAAGGATTGCTTAATGATAAACAATTAGATTGAAAAGATTTACAATTCAATGAAGGGAAACAAGTATTTGATAAATGGAAAGCTCCTATATTTCCTTCTGCCCCAAAAGATACAGATCAAACTTGGTCCCAGACTTTTCATCTGAAACAGAGTGTGATGATGATGTACCTTTAAAGAAGCTATATTTGGAAGCCATGACATGAAGTAAGAGGCCGAACATTCCTCTTCCTTCAAAGGAAAAGAAGATGAAAGAAAAGAAGTCTAAGAAAGCAATGAACACTTAAGCAAAGACAGAAGAAAAGTTGGTCAAGAAGAAATAACAAACATTTCTCTCCATTGCCCGCACCAACATACACTTAATATTTGAAAAGAAAAGCTTCATACAGGAGTAGAGCATTGATCAAAGAAGCTTTGGAGACCGTGGGATTGATGTAATTCTTGAAAAGAATGATCTGCAACAATCTGTCGATTATGTACAACCTTAAGTGAAAGAGGTTGTCGTTGAGTTTTATGCAAATCTCTTTAAGCCTGCAAGTGAGCAGAGTAGCAGACTATAGCATAAGGTATATGTCAGGGGGAGGTGGCATTATTTGGGCTTGCATAGATTAGAGAGTTTCTCATGCATCTCTGTGCCATTAATGTTGAACTTGATGAGTCCTTTGACTCCATGGACAAGACGATCACAAATGGTGTTCATCTCTTACGGCCACAACAAGTAGAACTTCAAGTGTCCACCCTAAAGCCTACTTATTCTGGTCTCATTGTCATTGCCACTCACAACTGGATTCGCAACAGCCAAAGGAATACAATTATAAAGAGGATGGCAACACTGATCTGCAACAATTCATTGTGGCAAATTTGATTCTTTCCTGTACTTAATGAGCTTGTTTTCGGACAATTTGATTATTTTTTAGTAGTTTTCTATTTTAGTATTTTATAGTTAATTTAAATAAAATGAGTGTTTTTATGTGTTTTATGACCCATTAGGCCAATCCAAGCCTAAGAAAAAACTAATGGGTTAATTGAGTGTACGGGACACCATTTTCAGCCGACGAATAAAAGGAACGACTCCAATGTCATGACAACCATTGGTGGAGTCGCGACAACCAACTTTGAAGAATATTAGGAGCAACAAGGTGTCAATGTCGTGACACCAATTCTTCAGTGACGCGACATCCAACTTCGAAGCTAAGGAAGCTCAGTTCGATGCTCAGTGTCGCGACACCAACTATAGGGTGTCGCAACATTGGTTCGACAATGTCAAAAATTACTGCCAAGGTGTTTTAATCCACACAACCTTAATTAAGTTGTAACCCAACCTTTATTTGACCTAATGAGGTCGTAATATATGTGATCTATAAATACTAGCTTAGCACAACATATTAAGGGGAAAAACATAGTTTATTACTTAGTTTTTAGATTTTATTTCAGTTTTTATTTAGTTTTAGTTATGTTCGCTAAATCGGAAGATCTTATTCCGATGTTAGATGATCGCGAGCGGAGATTGTTTCAGAACTGTACTTTTTCATTGATTAATCCATGAACATTCTCTATCTCTTATTTTATTCTTTTATTTATATCTCTTTCTTAAACGTAGTTAATTAATGTTTGCATGAATATTATAATAAATTTTTGCTTTATACATATTTCACATGATCCAACGGTTTAATTTGGTTAATTGATTAAGTAAATAATAACCTAAAATTAGGTATTTATTCAAGAGACTTAGTATACTAGGATTGACGACCCTAATAGAATATCTAGACAGGTGAGATCGAAAGGGTATCCATCTACCTAGGTGAGACCGAAAAGGTATCTTAGGTGGTAATCCTTAGTGAAGATGAGATCGAAAGGATATTTTCAACTAAGGGAATTAAGTACTTAATTAAGGGTAATTATTAATTTAGTTAATAATTAGGTAACATAATTGGATCTAGGCTAGAGTAGCTTGCAAAGTCAAAATTAGGAATAGGAGAAGCTAATAACTTAATTTAGTTAATTAATTTATTATTATTATTATAGTTTAATTTAATTAGTAATTATTTTTTTAGATTCGCACTACTAATTCTTGAATTGATTAGATTATTAATTATTTTCGGTAATTAACAGAATAATAATTTTCTCCAAAAAGAAATCTCTTGGGTACTATCCTCGGAATACTTTCTAAGTGTTTCATTGTAAACATTCACTATATTACAATTTGACATGTTGGCTTGCAGAAATTGCACTTAATTATTGTCTTTATTTTTGCACTATTTTTAGCCTAAACGTTCGCACGTTGGGCTTGGATCACTCTCGAGACCACACAACTCACATCAACATTAATGATTTGCAATGGTTAAAAAGGGAGTAGGTGAGGTTAACAAGCTCAGTGAGTGCCTAGAATAACCACTACATAAACAATCATCATGCATCAACTCAATAATCATACATTACATACATATCATCTCACTTGTATTTATTTACACATTCTTTACATAGTTTTCAACATAATTTATTCACATACAGGCATATTCAATCATATATACATATAATCACAATCAAACACAATTTATGATCATTTGGTTGTTGAGATTATGAAACATATTGTGAGCTTTATCATCACACATTAGATATGCGGATCTCCAACACACCAAACACTGAACTCATAGAGTCGAAACATATCTCATAAGTGAAGGATAGCTAACACTCTCCAACACACCAAACATATCCCGTTGAATGGAGCATAGCTCAAATTCCCTTATCTCTCCAACATGTCCCTAGGCCTCAGCGCCCCACATATATCACAACACAAACGTGAGTACTCATAATTCTATGGCGTGCCAATTATATCCAAAGCTCTCATAAGATCATAAAGCCAAAATATCCACATTATTATTACATATTCACTTTATTATCACAACATAATCAGTCACATGGCATGAAGAACATACCCACATATTCACTTTCGTAATAGTCATCATAAGCTTATAGCATATGTCACAATATCTCATGTTTGTTCACAATATCACATCTTAATTCTCTTTTTCACAATTACACAAGCACATGTTTCACATATTAAGCATAGATGTAAGAACACTTACACTTAGAATTTAGAGTAGGGATTTAGGCTATCTCTAAATTCTCAAATACACAATGAATCATTTACGAGCAGCGATTCCAAAACACTCACCAAATAACCGCTTTTTGTCGAAAACACAATAGCCTAGATAAGCTTTCATTTGCTTTTATCTTTACTAGTTGAAGGTCCTATCAATTCCAACGCTTCAACCACACATATCACACAAATATAAAGCAAAAATCAGTCATCCACACATCTCACACAGTCATAAACAATAGCCTAAGCTATGTTCTCTTAAATCGAAACCTTTAACCTAGTAAACTTTAAACTCTAATATTTCGGTCTATTAATATTTTCGCATGAAACGAATTTCGTTCATCTACATATTTAACACGACCGATTCCCAACCTTTAAACTACACAAAATTACATGTTTTAAAATATCGAATATTTTCGACATATAATGACTATAATAACGAAAATTCATTAAAACTCAAGATATACTCAATGAAACTTCAAAGTAATTTTAGAAAACTTCTAATCATGTTAAAACAAGTTGAAAAATACTTTAATATCAAGTTTTCATACACAAACCCGAATTTCACCATTAAAGAACCTATTTTCAGCTTTTATTCAAAGCTTGCGTTTTAATGGCTAAAAACTTCTAAACATGTTAAAACAAGTTGAAAAACACTTTAATATCAAGTTTTTATACACAAACCTGAATTTCACCATTAAAGAACCTATTTTCGGTTTTTATTCAAAGCTTGCGTTTTAATGGCTAAAAACTTAGTTTAAAGGACTAGATGTCATTTAAAACTCATAAGAAATCAAATAAGTACCTTTGCTTGAAGAAAAACGAGCTTTGACACAAATCTAAAAAAAGTCACGTTTGGAGAAGATGAAGTTTTTTGGGTGTTTCTCTTGGTTTTGATAGGTATTTAAGGTTTTAAGGTTATTAGAAATCAAAGAAAAATAGGAGTTGGGGTTCAAAAGAAATTGGAAGAGATTGAGAGAGCAAAAGATGACACAAATTATGGGGAGAAGAAGTTGACGTTAAATTGAATTGAAAAAGGGTTTTTAAGTTGATTTTGAATATTTGATCAAATTGCTTCATAAAAACTCTTAATTTTGACTCTTTTACAAATCATCCTATTTTCAAAATTAAAGTTATTTAGAACTCATTTTTAGAAATTGATTTAATTTTTTAATAGTCATTGTCGAAAATATTATCGGTTACCAAACTTATAAAATTCTGAACACATATAGACTAAAATTTTTAAAATACCCTCAAAACTTTTAGGTTCAATTATGAGGTGTGACATTTTTTTTTAATTTTTTAAATTCTCTTTCAATAGAATTTTAAAATTGTTAATGCCATTTGAAAAATATGAAAAGAAGCCTGTCGAATTAAAGTTTTCATACAAAGGGTTGGAAGGAAAGTATGTGGAGGCCAATCCAAGAATCATTCTTGCAAATGAAGATGCTCCTGATAAACCAATGCTTTCCCTTGTTGGCATTGAGCTTGGCACTCATGAGCATTTATCGACATTTGAATAATGAATGCTACACCATCTTAATGCCTAAATAGCTTCTTTGGAGAGGGTCATTGCTCAACTTCAAGTCAATGTTCGACATGCCAGAGCATTGAGGAATGATTTATTAGTCAAACAACTGCAGTAGATCTTTGGAAGATTTTTTAAACGAAAAAGGGGGAGTTGAGAGTTGCCGTAGTTGTTAATGAGCTACTAATTATGTTTTCTTGATTTTTTTATTTCAAGACTACAGGCTTTATTTGTTATTTGGGGATGTTTTATTGTACTTCTATTACTTTGATGATTATTTTTATGTTTTTTTCATCCAATTTACTATAATATAATTCTAATTATTTTTTTTATTAATGCATTCATCTATTTCAAAAGCATTAATGTTTAATTTGCTTGATTATGTTAATAGTTAAGTTGGATTGATTAATCTTTTGTGGAACATTTGTTTCTATTGCTGCTTATGTTTCCCTGTTATAGTTTTGTTCAAAATTTTGTCAGATGAGATTATTAAGGTAGTTTATAAGGAGTGCCTAAGAGCACTGCCCACTGATATTTGGCACTAGTCAACCTCATAACTTACCACATTAGGTGTTGGTAAATTTTGGTAACAAAATCCTTAGGTTATCATCTTTGTTGATATTTTGGACTTGTGTAAGCTCATCCATGAGATTTAAACATGTTATAGGAACATATCTAAAAGATTGGTTTAGATTGGATCAAGGAAATCAACTTTTATTTTCAGGAGATTGGATCGAATTGGGTGAATTGGGTATCATATCTTGAAGATTGAAAGACTTATTATAACACCTATTGCCTAGTCCAGTCACTGGACTTGAGTTACAAGATATTACCATGCGAGATTCACACGACATACACTTACAACATACATGGCGAACCATGCCGCGAACTGAAATGTGGCGGACAAATTCTATAGGTCATCCAACTGTGTTTTCAAATGCAGATGGATAAACTGTGGTTAATTTTACAAACACTATTATTACACAAAGTAAGGCGAACACCTCATTTGTAATTTCCTGCAGATTTCTAAATGGCGAACTGTTCTGCGGATACCCTACACTACGATAGTTTCCGTGAAACTTAAAAATAAAGCGAAACATAACAGAACCTGAATTCATTTTATTTACATACATCAAGAGAACCCAAAGCAAACATCTACAAAAATTATTATATTTGCTTACAAAATAATCAACTGTTTATATACATGCCACTAAGTCGAACCAAAATAAAGGTCAAAAGTCTACCCCAATTCTTGGCGAATAGTGTGAACTTCTTACTGATCCAATCGATAAGCTTTGAACGTTCAAAGTCCACAAGATAAAAATAACCTGGGCATAAGTATTAAGAATACTTAGTGAGCTCATACAAATTCAATAATTAACTTACCACTCGTAATAATTAAGTGATAATTTAATATGCAAACATGATTTACCTATCAACCAACACAATTTGTCAACAAGGTAAATGCGAATACTTTATCACATATCGTATATTTAGTACGCAATATGACGTGCTAACATTCTTTATAAATGATTTATTCACACACCTTTCTCTAGTACGAACTCCAATTATAATAGTCATGGTTTTTATTACTCACCATTGCTTAACTCGCCAATTTCATATCTCGGATGTTTTATATTACCTGATGAGCATTGCAAAAGAACTCAAAACTCAAGTAGGCTTCACATCAGAGGCTCGTTTGAGCTAGTCATGTACAAAGGTGTCAGGTTACCCATCCGATCTAAACCTTTATCGAAATAATGAAAGCTTGGTCAGGTTGTATATACATGTAAGGTTATCAGTCCAAGCTAAACCTTTAAAACGACATCAGATTACTAGTCTAGACTAAATCTGTGCCACATGTATCTTCGAGTCCGCAACAAATGTTGGATCTTAGAATCATCAGGAAATAACATGTAACCATGTGTATGAGTCTTTTACTAAGTTCATCGAGACGTTTTCAATTTGAAATCTCATTCTCATTCCTTTGAGACATACTTCGGTATCTCCTTCTTTACATATATACTTAACAAACCAAATCTAACTTACAAAATTTTCAATTGCACGATTAAAGAACAAAAGAAAATAAAGTTAAGCAATGTTTATATTGTATGAACTTACTTGGCGAAATGATAGCATGCCACGATAGAGTCTACTTAACAATTTTTCCTTTCCTACGAACTTCACTTGGAGGATTCAAATCTCGTTCTATAACATAATTTTAATTTAATTTTGATTAACCATTATCATTCATCAGCTTATGAAACATATAAGTCAGTTTAGTTCCATCACTTTAACTTCCCTTAAACCTAACACTTGAACAATCAAGTCCATTTATAGCAATGTTTATAGAAATCTTAAGTTGGTTTCGAAATGTCTACACTTTAGTCCTATTATTCGAAACTAACGAATTCTCATTTTACTAAGTGATTCTTTTTCATAAGTTTTCATTTAATCTTAACATTTAACACTACAATTTCAAGCATTCAACAATGATAATATCATGAATTCTTTAACAGTTTTGTAAATGCTAGCTAGATTGAAAGCACAACAATTACAAAAATATAAATTCAAGCAAAACGAACTTGAATTAGCTTACCATGCAAGAGCACAAAGCTTGGTCAAGTTTTCCTAGCTTAACAAAACAAAGATAATGATGGAGAAGAGGAAACAAAGAAGAATGAGTTTTCTTCCCTCTGTCCACTATGTTACAATATATATAATCTAATCATTACAATTAACATGATAAAGGAAATGCTAACACTTGTCCGACAACTATCTATAAATATGGCTTAGTTATCGTTTTAATCCCCAATCGATTAACGTATTATCATTAGCAAAAGAAATACATAATGGTCAACTTTTACCATCTTTACGATTTCATCCCTATACTAAAATATTTATCCAATCAATAAAATTAACAAACTAAGGTTTCATATAACACTATAATAGACTAATAGATATTAAATATTAAAACTTACTGACTCAATCATCAGTAAACAAGGTTTCGGAACCATCATTTCTAGTACCACTAAAAATGGGTTGTTACACTTATCCTGGACTTATTGAAGATATTCATGGAGCTTATTATCCTACTATTTTGGTGGGCATATCAGTTGTAATTGATTTAGTATGTTAGAAAGTCTCAGTTGCTCATATATTGAGAAGACTTGTATAGATAATATATTGAGTGAATTAACACTTATTGTTCAGTGAGGAACTTGTAATTGTGAGTGCATTGAGGGTGAAACTAGTGAATTACTTGATTTTCAACCTAAGTTTTTAAGGGGAAAACTTATAAGAGAGAGATCTAAATTGTAGGTGCAAAATGGAGGTTGCTAATCTAATGAGTATTAAAGCTTGTAATCACTTATTGTGCAAAGTATTAAAATAATAAACTCTCTCTTTAGAAAACCGAACTACGAAAACATATTGTTCATTCGTCTTTATTCTTTGTTAGTACTTGAAATAGTTCGCGCTGCTATTAACATTACTTCTGACAGCAAATATTGTTCTAAAGTTATTTCATAATCATTATATTTTTAATCTAATAAACTAACATATAAATAAAAAATTTCTAAACTAAACTAATACAGGAAATATATCTAACTAATTATTTAACTAACAAATCACATATTTATAACTACTAAATATAATCATCTTATCTATTAAATATTTATAAATAAAACAAACCAAATATTAAAAAAAATAAAAAAAACTCAGCCATTTGAAGTTGGGAAGTTTTAAATGTAAGAGAAGTTTGAGGTTGATAAATTTCATAGAAACTTTTGAAGAAGAGGTATATTCAAAAATTTGACGGTTAGATTTTGTTATTAGTTTGTATAAGTTGTGGGTTTTTATATTTTATTTTGATCAATTTTAGTTTTTGTATATTTTGAATTTTGATATTTTAATCTTGATACAAATAATAGAGTTAAATTTGTTTGGCTAAAGTCAATTATCCGTCTTGTATTATGTGTATAGTTGTAAATTTAGTCTATATTCTCTAATTGGAGCATCATTTTAAAGATTAGTTTAGTATTGCTTTTGAGAAGTGCTTTTAAAAAAGTGATGTGAAAAAGTTATTTTGAAAAGTTTGGTTTAAGATTTAAGTTTAGTATTGCTATCAAAAAATGTTTTTGAGAAATAGACATGGTGTTATAAAGTAACAAATATATATTTATATAATGTTCAAAATAGTTAATATTATGATATTTTAATAAGAATATAAAAAAATAATTTATTATAATTTGTTGTTAATATTTTAATATATATGAAATATAAATTTTAAATATTAAAATATAACCAATAAAAATTTAAATATATAGTATTATATATTTAAAATAAATTTCAATAGGAAAGTAATTAAATACCCAATATAAATATTATATAAAATAATTTATAAGAGTTAAAATTGTTTTTTTTCCTAAAAGCACTTTTGTTAGAAGCAGAAAGCTAGAAAAAACTGCTTTTGCTTTTGGGTTCAAAAACGTTTTTTAAAAGCACTTTTGACAATTCTAACTCCAAAAGTTGTTTGTTTAGTATTGCTTTTGGAGCTAAAATATTGCTTATGACTCCAAAAACTCTTTTGATCCCAAAAGCATTTTATGCTAAACTAAAACCTAATTTTTATTCCTTTTGAATTTTGAAATATTAAGTTTGATGTAAGATGAAAATCGTTAACTCATTAATTAGATTTTTAGTGAATAATTGTAAAAATAACAAATTGACATATTATTATACATATAATAATATATTTATCGTATTAAAATTTAAATATAATATAACTTAATAAATTTAATAGTTATCATTTAGTAGGAACTGAAATTTTAAAATTAAAATATAAAACTAAACCTACAACTTTCATAAAATACAAAATTAATAATATAATTTAACTACTTTTCACGTGTCCCCTTGTCAAAAGGGTGTTGTTTCGACATTTAAAAAAAACATTTTTTTTAAGAAATGTGCAATTTTCAATAAATTTTTAGGTGGTTTTAAAAAAACCCTATAAACTTGTTTGCAAGTAATTTTTTAATACTTTCATTAAAATATAGGTTTAAAATGGATGTCAAAATGTCTTTTGTCGCTTATGGATAAAAGTTGGTTTCCAAGTCATTTTCACGCTTTTATTAGAAAAATTAATGTTGAATATGGATAAAAAAGCTTCTTTCGAAGTCATTTTTTATGCATTCATTAAAAAGCTTCTTTAGTGTTTTGTTGATATTTTTGTTTGAATGAGTGGATATGCTTTCATTAAAAACTGATATGTTTTTGGATCGCCTTTACCCATTCAAAAAACTCATTTTACTATTAAAAATAATTAAATAGTTAAAATATATTTTTTAATTGTTATTTTGGTTAAATAAGATCTATAGGTTGATTTTAATAATTAATTAAGTCTTTAGGTATTTTTAAATTAATTAAAAAAATAGATCGATTTGATGGAAAGCTCATCCAACAGGACGAGCTTTTTTAGAAAGTGCGTCAAGCTGGACAAGCTTTTCCTTTAAGTTATATTTTCTAACTTTTCTAATATAATTAATTACTTTGATTAGATGGTTAAATATTAATAGTGTTATCTTTTAAGTCTTAGGTTTGATTCCTTTTCCATTTATATTTATATTTTTTATTTCATTTTGTTTTAAACTTTTTATATTTTTCTTAATGTTTTTAACATATCAACTCATTTGTTTAAATAATAATGATTTTATCCTTTAAACTGAGGTTTTATTCTCCTCTTTTTTTTGGTAGATAAGAAAAATTAGCTAAGGCTAATTACACTAAACTCAAACTTCATCATGCATGTAGACTTCCTATCGCACGATTAATATCTTCTTCAAGTAATTTCCTCACATAAATTGGTGGATCCACGTGAACAACGAAATCCTCCTGGTCGCCTTGAGCTTCTCTAGCAAGACATTTACCCACCTTATTGTTATCCCTCACAACCTGACGAAAAGTCACTTTCCAATCTTTAAAGCACCAATCATGTATAAGTCGAACTTCACTATACATGCTCCTCGCTGCTAACCCATTATGTATGATTGAAATCAATGTAGCATTATCGCTCTCGATCTCTACTTGATGGTGTCCTTTTGACAAAGCCAACTTCAAGCCCTTGAGTAGTGCCCGAGCTTCGACCTGAAAAATATCAGACAATCTTGTTACCATCTGAAATCCCCCCATCCATCCTCCATTCGGTCCTCTCATTACTCCCCCTATGGCTACCCTAGGTCTAGTGCTTAACATCGAACCATCCACATTTACCTTAATCCATCCATGAGGTAGGAACTGCCACTATCCTTTAGTCATCGAACTACAACTCCAAGTATGAGATCCACCTATAACAAATAAGGATCTCGTCCATGCTTTCGTAGATGCTAGCAGGGATTGACTACTACCACTGGTTTGTTTGAAAACAAAATCATTTCGATTCTTCCAAATGAACTAACGCACAATGGAAAAAAAAGTAAGCCATTCACCATTTTTGTAAACTATTTTACCTTCATTCCTAATGTTCCAAGGAATCCATTGGATAACAGGTAAGCTAAAGAAATCATTCCAGAGTCGTCTAGGTACAATAAATCAAATAGCTCTAGGGAAAGTCGAATCCCTAATTGTATGCATTATAGATTCAACATCCAAACCACAATGATTACAGAAAGGGAATATCGTCATACCTCTCCTAGTGTGTTCCTCGTTTGTGAGAAGTCTACCACAAGCCATTAGCTAGAGGAAGGTTCGAACCTTTTGAGGTGCCCTAACTTTCCATGTCAGGTCATCACTGATCACATTAACTGATATATTACTAGCAAACAAGTGTTTATATGTTTCTAAAACGGAGAACTTACCCCTTGACAACCATCTCCAACTTAAATGGTTTATGTCTGCTTCCGTCGATGGAGGTTTATAAGCCAAAATATGCTTAACAATCACCTGTGGAAGAACTATAGCAAGCCAATGAGTATTCCATGTCCCTTCAAACACCACATCACAAACACGGAGTGAGTCTTGAAGAGACTCACAAAAAATGTAATAATGTCGTCGGATGCCCAAGTCCCTTAACTAATCGTCATTCCAAAAATTCACTAGCCTACCATCACCAAATACCCAATATATACCCTTTTTCACTTCACTCCATATGTTGGCTATGGAGCGCCATATATAGGAGTAGCTACTGCGATGAATGTCCATTGGAAGTAATCCATGCACTTTATACTAATTTCTCAAGACCTGAACCCAGAATTCCTCTGTACTAGTAACTAGTTTAAACCCTAGGATCACGAGAAAAAGTTTGTTTTGGTCTTGTAACCTCGGAATACCTAGCCCCCACACGCCCGAGGTTTGCAGCAATCTTCCCAACTCACGAGTGACGGCTTTCACATAGAAGATTTTGAACCTCATAAAAAGCCAACTTCTCAATCTCATTACAAATTGTGCCAGGAATTCTGGCCGTTGACATAAAATAGTTCGGAATAGCAAGTAACACTGACTTAACCAATGTTAGACGACCCGCTATAGATAATTTTCGTGCCTCCCATCAATTAAGCCAAGTGCGAACTTTATCCAAAATGAATTGAAATGTCCTAATACCCACTCGATTATGAAAGAGAGGAACACTTAAAAATATACCCAGATCTCTCACCATTGTAAATCCAAGGTTGTTACATAAATTAGTTGATTCCTCCTCTATAACATTGTTTGAGAAGAAAATCTAGGTCTTTTGGCGTTAACCCGATGTCTAAAAAATTGACAAAACGTCGTTATGTTGGAGGCACTTTACATTTTCCTACCAGCTTTGCAAAAGAGAACCAGATCATCTGTGAAGAAAGGATGCGAAATACCTAGTCCTTGTCGAGAGAGAAAAAGAGGTTCCCAACTCCCTTCCTCCATAGTAGTTTCAATCAAATGTCCTAGATGCTCCATTCCCAGAACGAAAAAATAAGGAGATCCAAGTTCTATTCCCCTCTTTTAAACACATTTGTAATTTTTATTTCATGTTGTTTTAAGCTCTTTTTTATTTTTAATTAATGTTATTTATTATTTTGGGGCTGACAAGTAGAGTTGGTAAGATTATGAAATGTTTTCATTTTATTGTATGATATATGCAAGTGAAAAAATATGAATGAAAATGACATATTTGAACTAAAAATTAAATAGACAGAAATGAGTTGTATATTTCTAATTTGATTATGAACTTTATTGACGGATAGTTTCTACATATATACTTATTAAAAACAAAAACTGTAATAAAAGAATATTTAAAAAAATAAATAAATGAATGGAATCGATAATAACTTTGTGATGTGTTGATAGAGTATTAGGCTTTTAATTCAAATAATCGGATCAATAAAAAAGGAAAATTCCGATATACCTAATATTATTTTATTTTATAGCATAGAATCTCCATAATACTGTTGCATTGTAATTACATCCACGTATATTAATAATTTGCTAACTAAATATATAAAAAAAATCTAGTTTTGGGTGAAAAGTGACCAAGTTTAAGCATACATGATAAGATTATTTTATTTTTAAAAATAAAAAAGAGCTTAAAACAAAATGAAATAAAAATTATAAATATATTTAAAAAAGGGGAATAGAACCTAGATCTAAAAGATGAAATCATTATTTAATCATTTAACTGATTGAGCTGATATGTTAAAAACATTAATGGAAAATATAAAAAGCTTAATGTGAATGAGAAAGGAATCAAACTTGAGACTTAAAGGATAAAACTATTAATATTTAACCATCTAACCAAAGTAATTTATTATAGTAGAAAAGTCAGAAAATATAACTTAAAAGGAAAGCGCACCCAGCTAGACGAGCTTTCCTAAAAGCTCGCCCAATTGACGAGCTTTCCATCAAAATCGACCTATTTCTTTAATTAATTTTAAAACAGCCTAAAGGTCTAATTAATTATTAAAATCAGCCTATATGTTATGAAATAAAGAAAAAAAAATAACAAACTAAAGAGAAAATATCAATACAAAGAGGTAATACAATAGAAAGATAAACAAGAGAACTTTTTATTTTATTCTTTGCGTATATCTACAAGCATTGTACATGCCTGTATTTATAGACCTTCTAACATAATAAAATTCATTAAGTTACAAAGAATAAATGAAGGTTTAATAAAACCCTCATAATTCCACTAGGGCTTGCTACATTGGAGGTTACAACTTTGAGAGTTATGGAAATCCATAATAAAGTAATATTTATAAAACTCCCCCTTAGATGTCCATTAATGAAAATGTGCCTCGTTAAAACCTTATTAGGAAAAACCCTATGGGATAAAAACCTAATGAAGGAAAAAAAGTACACAATTTCCAATTACAAGCTGTCTCGCTAAAAACCTTTTACCAGGAAAATCCAGTGAGACAAAACTTTGGTTAAAGGAAAAGAGTACGGCGTATTTTAGACTCCCTCTAATGGCAACATCATATTATATCTTTGAGTCGATGCATTCCAATCTTGTCTCGTAGTCTTTCAAATATTGAAGTTGGCAATGCTTTGGTAAAAACATCTGTTAAATTATCACTAGAACGAATTTGTTAAACTTCTATGTCACCTTTCTTCTTAATATCATGAGTGAAGAATAATTTTGGTGAAATATGATTCATTCTGTCACCTTTTATGTAATCACCCTTCAATTGAGCTATACATGCTGCATTATCTTCGTATAAGATAGTTGACATCTTTTCTTGTAAGGGAAAATTACATATCTTTAGGATATGTTGGGTTAATAACCTTAGCCAAACACACTATTGGCTTGCCTCATGCATTGCAATTATTTCAGCATGATTTGAAGAGGCGGTATCTAATGTCTGCTTTGTTAAGCGCCATGATATAGTTGTATCTCCACATGAAAATAAACATCTCACTTGAGATCGACCTTTATGTGGATCCGATAAATATCTAACATCAGCATAGTCGACTAATAGGGATTTTGAATAATTTGAATAAAATAACCTCATAATGGTCCCTTTGAGATATCTAAATCCTTGTTTAATTCCATTCCAATGTCTACATATTGGAGAAGAACTAAATCTTGCTAACAAGTTTACAACGAAAGTTATATCAGGTCTTGTGTTGTTTGCAAGATACATCAATGCCCCTGTGGCACTTAGATGTGGTACTTCAGGACCAAGAAACTCTTCATCAATCTTACAAGGATGAAATCGATCTTTATTCACATCTAACGATCTTAAAACCATTGGGGTACTCAATGGATGTCCTTTATCCATATAAAATTCCTTTTAAGATCTTCTCCATATAAGTTGACTGATGGACATGAATTCCATCTTTTAAATGTTTGATCTGCAGCCCAAGACAAAACTTTGTTTTTTCAAGATCTTTCATCTTAATTTCTTTCTTTAAATAATTTACTACATTTTAAAGCTCTTTAGGTGTTCCAATAATATTTAGATCATCAACATAAATAGCAATTATCATAAAGCCTGATCCAGACTTTTTTATAAAAACACATGGATAGATTGGATTGTTTTTATAACCTTTTTTTAACAAATATTCACTAAGACGATTGTACCACATACATCCAAATTGTTTTAATCCATATAAACTTTTCTTTAATTTGATTGAGCAATTTTCTCAAGAAACCCTATTTCCTTCAGGGATTTTAAATCCTTTTTGGGATTTTCATATAAATTTCAGTATCAAGTGTACCATATAAATATGCTGTAACAAAATCCATTAGATGCATGCCAAGTTTTTCACATACTGCCAGACTAATAAGGTATCTAAACGTGATTGCATCTACCACAAGA
This sequence comes from Gossypioides kirkii, assembly GCA_005610355.1. Classification (NCBI taxonomy): domain Eukaryota; kingdom Viridiplantae; phylum Streptophyta; class Magnoliopsida; order Malvales; family Malvaceae; genus Gossypioides; species Gossypioides kirkii. The sequence continues at coordinate 35,945,597 of CP032247.1, read as the reverse complement.
GGATATGCCTCTTCATAATCAATGTCGGGCCTTTGCGAAAATTCTTGTGCTACAAGTCGTGCTTTATATGTTACGACTTCATTTTTCTCATTTTGGTTTCGCATAAATATACATTTATATCCTACTGGCTTTACATATTTAGGTGTTTGGACTATAGGTCAAAAAACCTCATGTTTATAAAGTGAATTTAATTTTGCATGAATTGCGTCTTTCCATTTTGGCCAATCTTTTCTATTTCTACATTCCTCAATAGATTTAGGCTCAGGATCCTCATTTTCTTTTGTTATTTCAATAGCAACATTATAAGCAAAATTGTTGTTGGCAACTATATGTTTTCGGTTCCATCTTTTTCTTGAAGTAACATAACTAATTAAGATCTTTTCGTTATCACCATTTTCAGGCACTTGAACCTCTTTTGAGGTTTTTTTGATTAGTTATATCTTTGGCCCCTTCTTGGGCACTTGTCTCCACAATATAACCATTTTGATTATTTGCTTCTTTCCTTTTACGAGGATTTCTATCTTTGAAACCAATTGGTCTTCCATGCTTTAGGAATGGATTACTTTCTTTTGTACTAACAATTTGCCCTATTGAGACATCAATTCGTATTAGAGCATTTTTAGCTGGTATGTGAGATTTTGTAATTCTCTTTAGGTTAGTAAATGAATCTAGCAGTTGATTGACGATGTTTTGCAAATGTATGATCCTTTGAACTTCTTGTTCACATTGACTTGTATAAGGATCTAATTGAGATAATGATGATTCATTCCATGTAACCTCTTTTACCAATTGTATTTTCTCTCACCCTAATATTGGGAATGTTGTTTCATCAAAATAATAATCAATAAGTCGTGCAGTAAATAAACCTCCTTTGAGGACCCATCTTTGTGCATTGTGGTGGAGCAATTGGAGCATATAATGCACATCCAAAAACTCTAAGATGGGAAATATTTGGCTCTTGAGCAAAAGCCAATTTTGGTGAGGAGTATTTATTATAACTTGTGGGCTTGAAGCGCACAAGTGTTGCTGCATGCAAAATAACATATCTCTAAGCTGTAACAGGGAGATTTGTTCTCATAAGCAATGTCCTAGCTATTAATTGGAGGCATTTGATAAAGGATTCGGCTAAACCATTTTGTGTGTGAACATGAGCTACAGGATGTTCAACTTTTATCCCAATTGACATACAATAATGATTAAAAGCTTGGGACGTAAACTCACCAAATTTATCAAGACGAATAGTTTTGATTACATAATCTGGGAATTGTGCTTTTAATCGAATTATTTGAGCAAGTAGTCTCGTAAACGCCAAGTTGTGAGTCAATAATAAACACACATGTGACCACCTATTAGGTGCATCTATCAATACCATAAAATATTTGAATGGTTCACATGGTGGATGAATGGACCCACATATCACCTTGAATACGTTCTACAAATGAAGGAGATTCAATCCCAACTTTAGCTGGTAATGGTCTAATAGTCAATTTTCCTTAAGAACAAGCAACAAAAGATAAATCATTGAATTCAAGAATCTTTTGGTTCTTTAATGGGTGTCCAATTAAATTATCGATTATTCTTCGCATCATAATAGATCCGGGATGGCCTAACCGGCCATGCCAAATAGTAAAAGTATGTGGTTTTACAAACTTCTGGTTTGTAGTGACATGTGTCTTAATTGTACTAATATGTGTATAATATAAACCTAATGCAAAAGTAGGTAACCTTTCCAAAACATATTTGTTTCCAATTCAACATTTGTAATATATAGATATTCAATATTTTTCTCGTTCATAATCTCAATATGATATCTATTAAGACGAATATACTTAAAACTCAATAAATTTCTTTGAGACTTAGTGGAATATAAAGCATCATCAATAACAAATTTTGTACCTCTAGGTAATAATATAATAGCTCTTCCGGAGCCCTCAATAAGTTTTGAACTACCCAATATTGTTTTAACATGGGCATCGCTTATTGTCAAATGTGAAAAATATTTTTTTATCTTTGAGTATCGTGTGTATTGTAGCACTATCTGCAAGACACATGTCTCCAATGATTTTGGGTCCAACGAAACTTTTTTGAATATTCATATTCTTCATAAAAATAAACAAAATATAATATGAGAAACATTGCAAATATTTATTAAATATATAAATTATTCTTCATGCAAGAAAATAAAGCATAGTTAAAATAACATGAAAATGTCAAAATAACATCAACTTTTCTAATGATTCTCCAAAAAATTTGTCATATCTAGGTGAGTTATATTATTAAGGTCATGAAATTTATCACCCTCGTAGGCATGGTCAGTTTTAGTATCATAATGAATATCTTCATCTTTTTCCTCCATTTCATCATTTTGGGATATGAAATTTATCTCCATATTTATTCCCTTCTTTTTAATGGATGCTTGATAAAGTTTCACTAAATGCTCAGACATACGACATGTATGTGACCATTGCCCCTACATACGACATTGGTAGCATAAATTCTCAACAATCTTTGAAGGATTATTTTGACCACCTCTTTCTTATCCTTCATTGTTATTCTTTTTCTGGTGTTTAGAAGTATCACTATTATGATCACCATGATAACGATTACTAGTACATCCTCGACCACGTCCCCCACTACGTCCATGACCACAGTCGCGACCGTGACCTCTATATTTTCCATGTTCATAATTATTGTGTACTAGTACATTCACTTTAAGGAATGGTGCAGGACCAGTTGGACGAATTTCATGTTTTTTCATCAACAGCTCATTATTTTATTTAGCCACCGAAAGGCATGAAATCAATTCAGAATACCTTTTAAAACCTTTTTCACGGTATTGTTGCTGTAGGAGCACATTAGTAGTATGAAAGGTTGAAAATGTTTTCCCTAACAAGTCCTCATCAGTTATGTTTTCTCCAAATAATTTTAGCTGAGAACTAATTTTAAAAAGTTCTAAATTGTATTCACTTACAGTGTTAAAATCTTGAAATCGTAAGTGCATCCAATCATAACGAGCTTTAGGGAGTATCACCGTTTTTTGATGATCAAATATTTCTTTCAAATTATTCCACAAATTAAGAGGGTCTTTCATAGTGAGATATTCCATTTTAATCCTTCATGTAGATGATGACAAATGAAAATCATTGCTTTTGCCTTGTCTTGTTTATATGCTTTTTTATCTGCTAATATAATATTTCCTAAACCTTTAGCATCTAAGTAAATTTCAGCATCTAACACTCATGATAAATAATTCTTACCTGATATGTCTAAGGTCGCAAGTTAAAGTTTGGCAAGATTTGATATTATAATCACTTGAATCAAAGTAAATGAAATTAGTAAAATAATAAGCATTCTTAATCGTAAAATAAGTCAATTATATATATACCAAGTTTTCTAAATAATAATATGTATGTCAAATATCGACATACAGAAGAATAGTCATAATAATAACTTAACACAATATATTAATTGAAATTTCTTTTAGTAAAAAAATGTATATATAATTATCATTATAACATTTGAGTTGTAAAAATAAATGTTCAAATGTTATCTGAAGCAAATATTTCATCTAGAAAATAAAATAAAAAAATGATAAAAATATGTATACCGAATATAATTTAACGAGAGTTATACGGGCAAATTATATGACGTGAATTTCACTATGAACTTGTAGAAGCTCGTGCTGACAACGTATTATGAAATAATGAAAGAAAATAACAAACTAAAGAGAAAATATCAATACAAAGAGGTAATACAATAGAAAGATAAACAAGAAAACTTTTTATTCTATTCTTTGTGCATATCTACAAGTCTGGTACATGCATCTATTTATAGACCTTCTAACATAATAAAATCTATTAAATTACAAAGAATAAATGGAGATTTAATAAAATCTTCATAATTTCATTGGGGGTTGCTACAATGAAGATTACAACTTTACGAGTTATGAACATCCATAATAAAGTAATATTTATAACACTATAAATCTTATTTAGCTTATTTTATATGTTTTTATTATTTAAACTGAATTTAAGTTAAGTCGGACTTAAAATACAAAAAAATCTTATTCAAACCAAATTCAAGTAAATCGAATCTATGCGACTGAACCGACTACCCAAAATGATTTTCAAGTAACAATTTAAACAAAATCTTTAAAATTCAAAGCTATAGTGCCTTTCCTCATATTACTAGTAATGATGCTTTACAAATTGCATTCATCAATATCATCATGCTTGCCTTTACACACACACACACAAAAGAAAAGGGAAAAAAAGGGATAAAGATAAATCAGATAAATTGCTTCAGCTTGGAATCCTGTAAGGATGAAGAACAAGATGTTTCCTTCAACAACAAAGAAGAGCTAAATCCTAACATGGAACTCCCAATATCAAACTCCAAAAGGTTATCCTCCATTTGAAGCCCTCCTATTACAATTGGGCTACTTTGCTCCAACCCTCCATCCAAAAACCCCAAGCACATGCTCTCTTCGCTCACTTTCACCATTGAATTCCTCCCTTGAATGCTCCACTTCACCATTTCACTTTGCAAAACTAGATCAATTTCAGGCACCAATGGCCCTTTAGAACTAAAGCAGAGTCCGAATGGAGCCACAGTTTCCACCCTAGTCATATTCATCTTAGTGGCAGCCTCAACATAAGCTTTAGAAAATATTGCATAAACCGAGCTTACCATTGTGGTGTAAGGCTCAACTGTGCTTAACTTTGCTTGTAATTTGCCTTGTTCATGGACTGCTAATCTCCTTCCATTGATCTTGATGGATTGAATATTAATTAAGTAGTCATTTTGTTTGGTGATGAGGGGTGTGTATGCTAGTGACCTTGCTATTTTGGTGCCGAAAACGGTGTCTCCACTGCCGGTTAATAGGACACCGGTTGACGATGCTAAACAAACACTAAACTTCTGAGGGTGTCCGATTGAAGAACTCAGCTGTGATGGCAACGAAATCGAAGCTTTCCCTAAACCCATCATTCCCTTGGCACCACTTGCCAAGCCTTGTAACTGAAACGTCGGTGCACAAGCAAAGAGAAAGTGATCCACGGTTGTGCTTTGGCCTACATCGACGGCTATGACATCCTCTACTAGCTCCCCCATCGAAGTCGATCCTGTTACGCCATTGTAAGGGGACACATAACACTTGGTGTTTAACAGACAACTCGCGCTTCCAAGATCATGGAACTTCGCTCTAGAGCAGTTGACCGAGCAGCTTGAGATCAACCTGTATGATGAAGACACGTGTCCGGAATCGCAATCCATCCAAAGAAAAGAACCGCCAAGATCAACCACAAGGTCAGTGGATCCCAAAGGAGCGCCATGAGAGATCCTTGCAACATACTGAAGAGTTGCTGCATCTTTCGCAACAGGAAACAAAGCAAAATTTGATTGAAAACCCAGAACGGGAAACGTGTTTTTCAGGCAGAAAAGGAAAGAGAAAAAGGGAAGCAACCGAGAAAGGGAAGCCATGTGAGGAAGGGGAAGTAATAGTAAACAAGTCCTAGTATTAATTGCTTTTTAAGAATTAAGGATATGCGATGGATCGACGCGGTTGGGTGGAATTGTTGGTAAGGAAGGGAAAAGGATAAGATCTGAATTTATTTTATTTCATTTGTGTTATAATCGATGACAAGATAGACCGGTAAAGACCACTAGTGAGGGAACTTGTGGGACTACCACAATGTTTATCTTTGTAGCGGCTGACTCATCGCTATCTACGTTTTTTTTTTTTTTTTTTTTAATATAATATTTGGTAACTGAATTTAACTTTTTTTAATTTAATATTTAAATTTTTTTTATTTAATTTGGTATTAAAATTAGATATTTTTTTAAATTTGGTATCTAAATTTGACTTATTTTTTAAGTTGGTATTTAAATTTTTTGGGGTCCAATTTGGTAGATGAACTTGACTCTTTTTTCTCATTTGGTACTTATTCTTTTTTTTAATATTATTTCGTTAAGTATAACTTAATACTTATTTTTAACATGAATTTTCTCTAAAATTGACAATATTTTTGTAACATAACAAAAAAATTTCAACAACGTTATTGTTTTGTGCAATTTTTATAACATTTAATAAATTTAGATACCAAATTGAATCTAAAAAAAGTTTAGGTACCAAATTAAGAAAAAAATACTAAATTCAAGTATCAAATTGGGTTCAAAAAAGATTTAGTTACCAAATTAAAAAAAATTATCAAACTCAGATATCAAATTGAATCAAAAAAATATTTAAGTACCAAATTAAGAGAACGTGTTAAGTTCAAGTACTAAATGTTATATTAAGACTTATTTTTTTCTTTAATTTTCTTGTGATTTTATCTTGAGATACTACAAGAGGAAAAAAAATTGGCGGAAAGCACGTTTTTTATTTGTTGGGTATTTTGTGGGTTATTTTTGCTTGTGAGCAAGTCGGATGGATATGACTAAATATATCTTATAAATTGATAAAGAAAAGTGTCGTGAAAAGATGTAATTAAATAAACTAGGCCCGTGCTCTTAAGTTTAGTTTTTGTCCCTTGATTAAAAATATTCTATTATTACATTTCCAATTTCTTTTTCACTTTATTTTAAGTAACTAATAATTTTTTAATTAGTATAATAATAAATTTAGTTTTTAAAATTTATATATTTTTATTAATTTAATTTAATTTTTATTTTAAAATTATAAAAATAAAAATTCTTTTAAAAGGTTACAAAATTCTAAAAATATATTAAAAGGTAAAGAAAATTAATAAATAGTAAACTAAATTACAAGTCACTCAAAAATAGAGTTATTCCTATTTTGGTCACTTCAACTTTTTTAAATTAGTCACTCTAATTAAGATAATTGCTCAAATCAGTCACTACCATTAAAAAGTTCGTTAATATATTAATAGGGTTACTGATGTGGCATTTTTTTACTTTAGACTAAAGTTAGTGACCTTTCTATAATTAGTCCAAAATATTTTTTGGTTTATTTGCAACATAAGAACCTTCTGCCCTCGTTTTCGCCCAATACCCAGCATAAGAACCACCAATATTCATCACTACCCAACACTCACTACCTTCATCTCTATTGCTACTCACACCATCAACCCCGCACCATAAGATCCCTGCAATAAAGTATTACACAACACCTTAACAAAAATTGAAATACCTTCTCTTACTTAGCAACAAATATTGCCTTTTTTTAATGCTGTTGGTTTTTTACCCATAATATAAATTGGATATGGTATTTTATCATTAAGTTTCATTTCGTTCATGATAGTATAATGGCTTAGCATTATAAGATTCGATCAAACTGGAAACTTGAAAAATAAAATTATGCTTTCGGTTAGTTTTGAAAATTTGATGATTAGTTTTGTAACACCCTAGGAATTTTGTTTAGGGATTAAAGTGTGGTAAATGTTAAATTTTTGGTTAATTTTTGAAACCTTAGTAGACTCTAGGGACCCTTGATGAAATAACCCAAATTGTTTGGGTATTTAAGCACCTTAACTTCACTTTTTGAACCCTTTCTTCTTCATTTTTTAGTTCTGCCGTTTTTGCTTTCTCTCCTAAGCCTCTTATTTTTCCTTTCTCTTTTCTTTCTCTCATTCCTTTCTTATTTCTTTCTCTTTTCTTTTCTATTTCTTTCTCTTTTAATCACTCTTTGTCATCTCACATTTGTAATCACACTTTTAAGTCTTCAAATCTACTGTCGCCGTTCGTGGGAGTTAACAAGAGACTTTCGGCTTTTGTTCCTCCTTGCTTTGTTGTGTTTTCGTCGTTTAGAACCTTGGTAAGTTTGGGAAATTATGATTGTGGACTGTTTTGGAGTTGTTTGGTGTGTTGTTCATGGTGGACGGACGTCTCTTGCGGAATTGGGGAGTGGACGACGTCGGAATTGGGAAAAATGGGGGGTTATTGCAGCCCCTAAAATTTACCTTGCTTCTTTGTGGGCATTGTTGGGTCACTAGACAACCCAAATCTGGTGGCCCAATTCTTTTGCCAAACCATATCTAAATCCTTTTAGCCCAAAACCACAAGCCCAGTTTTTAAATAAAATTAAAAACCAAATAACCCAAATTCTTTTAAAATCCTTAAGCCTAAATTTTGACCCAATAACCCAAACCCTTTTAAAAAAAACAAACAAGTCCAAACCCAAACCAAGTCAAACCATTGACCGGTCGTTGACTGACCGTTGACCGTTGACTTTTTTCGAAAAACCCTATCCTACCATTTTTCGACGTCCTAAGTCCATTTCCGTTGTCCGTTTTGCCAAATTCTGACCCGAAAGTCTTGTTTTGATGGTTTTATTTTAAATTGTGTACTTTAAATTATTTTAGAGTTCTAATTTGAGTAGTACTGATATATAGTATTCGTATTTAGGTGATCACGATTCCGAAGCAAACGATTTACCTCCTCCATCTGTTCAACCCGTTCCTACATCGGTTCCGAGAGCTACTCGTAAGTTATTTTAGTTTAATTTTGTGTTTAAGTGGTGGCTAGGTTTGTAATATTTTCAGTTGTATTTGTAGGATCTAATTCCGTTAGACCAAGAACTCGTGTAGTATGTGGTGGACGACCTCCTCGTCGCTAGAGTTTTATTTGCTTGAGGTGTGTTTCTAATTGTAATATACCTTAATGTTTGTGATGTTATTGGGATTATGTGATTTCATGCTGATTGAGATATGTTGATATTGAGATGATTGTGCTGTGATAAAAATAATTAATAGTATGATTAATTAAATTGTGCACGTGTATGATGCTAATGTCATGCATAAAGTTACATTTTTACATTGAGCATGTGACGGATAATTAAAGTAATTATGCTACAGTGATTGTGATATGTACGATATTAATTGAGATTAAGATTGAGAAAAATATGAATATTTGATAAGCATGTGATCATACCATTGTGTGTTCATGGGGCGGGATTGTAAGGTGGAAGAAGTGGTTATCATTCCTTTTAAGGTTGATATTAAAACCACACTGCGATTGGTGATGTTGGCTGGGAAAGGGTTCTGGGGAACCTTTTCATTGTGTTGGTGTGATGGAGTATGGGTGCATTGCATTGGGCTTGTGTATGTAGTATGATTTATGGTTACCCTATCTTGTTATAAATTGTTATGTTGTTGTATTCTAGCATTACGCTGTATTTACTTTAGAGACACACTGGGCTTTATAGCTCATACCTCTTTAGTTTCCCTACAGGTATTTGGAAATTAGGTGACTTGGTACCCGGAGGGTTAGTTGCAAAATTTACAATATTTTATTTTATTATTTATTATAATTATTATAATTATTATAATTATTATAATTATTTTGGATTTTGGGATCATAACATATTATGTTAGTAAATATGTGTTTTGGGTTGTAAATATATTTTATTTTGGGACTTTTGATATTTTATTTTTGGAAGTTTAATTAATTAATTTTATTATTAATTATAGATTTAAAATTTTATTTATGAATATTTATGCGTATTTCTGAGGATGAATATGGATGATATTCGGTTGTCGAGTTTGGGTGTGGGTAAATTTCTTAAATAATCTGTTAGATCCGGTTGTATCTTTTGGGCCGGGTATAGGGGGTTACAAGTTTCCAATTTTATAAGCATATTTTAAAATTATAAGTAGAAATATAAAATACAATTTCGAAACAGAGGGTGCATTGGCATTGATTCAAATCAATTCTCTAAATTATTGCTCAAATTTGAAATTAGTCCCTAAAGTTTAAAACATTTTAATTAATTTCTTTGCTGCAGGATTCTAACGGTGCGGGGGCAACGAAGTGAGGAACGATAGAGATGGAGGTGGTGATGATTGTGGGTTCTTATCTTGCATATAAACCCCAAAAATGTTCCTTGGACTAATTATAAAGAGGTCTCTAGCTTTAAAAAAAGGTAAAAAAATGTCACGTCAACAATTTGCTATTGAATTAACGAAAATTTTAACTACAATGACTTGTAACACCCCTATCCAGTCTCCGTTGTCAGATTAAGAATCGAAGTATTACAGATTTAACAAGAACATTTCATCTTAATAGAGAACATATATTCAAGTAACTTATAAACATAAATCAATTCACTGAATGAATACTTACATGGGACTTAATTCGAGTTTACTGGGTCCTAAAGTTAGTTTGGAAGCAATAAGGGATCAAAATGAATCAAAACATAAATTTTAAAAAAAACTTGAAAATTTGAGAAATAGGAGTCACACAGTTGTGTGGCCAAGTCGTGTGACATAGCTTAGACTATCACACCCCAATTTTATTTTATCAAGTAATAGTGAATCTGCCAACTCTTATGTTTTAAATTAAGTGCACAAGTTTGGACACAAGAATAATTTGCCAAGTGGTTTAATAGTTATTTAACTATCATAAAGGTTCAAGGTTCAAGGTTCAAGCCTCATTGTTCACATCTTTTAATTAATTTTTTTGACAAATTTTCCCTTCATATTGTCAGCCACCTAGTGATGCCTTAAGAGGGGGTATTAATTTCTCAATCAAGGGTCAAAGTTACCATAAGTTAGGAGTGCATGATCCTCTTTTTACTCCTTGTCGCCCTCACTTGCCTTAACCTCACCAAATTGCCTTCTTGTGTGGTTCATTGAACCTAATCACGGTTGACCAAGGTTGTCCTAGCCTATTGGCCGGCCATACTCCCTCTCCCCTTCTCATTTCTTCCATTTTCTTCATTTTAATCACCTAAACACCACTTTTCTTTCTCTCCATTTTACCATCAACCACCACCTTTCGTCCCAAACATTTTTCATCCTTCACCGTGAACCGAGCAACACCACTGATCACCCCCACTCGAGGTGACATCCCTTTCCATTTCCTACCACCTCCTCCTATCGCCGTCGCTAACGCCACCATGCGTCACCGCGTGAAGCTTCCTCCTTCTTTACTTTCATTCATTTTTCTTCTTCTATTTCTTTCTTTCTCCTCCTCTTTTTGCCGAACCTCCTTACACCACCAAACCGCCGCTGAATTGGCGTCGTCACCGTCGGTGACCAAAAATATTTTTTTCCCTTTTCTTTTTATTTTCTCTTCCTTCTACCGATTTTCACACCGAGTTAATCATATTCTTTTATTCTGAAAATATTTGCTAGATTGATCGATTTTTCAAAATCATTCCTTTTCGATTCGTCGCTCGATTTTTAAATGATTAACTGTAAGTTATGATCAATGGGATCGAAGAGGCCCTTTTTCTAGAATTTTCTAGTCATGGTCGAATGGTGTGGTCATTGTATTTTTATTATTGTATTTTATTTACCAGCTTTGGTACTAATACGATTCTATTACTCTAAAGGACCAAACGATAATAAAAGGAGAGACCCCTAATTTCGCAACAAAAAATCTTCCATTTGAGAATCTTAGATCGAGAGGTAAGTATTAGTAAGATTTTAAGAGATCAATTCCATTAGTGAGTTTTATTGCGAATGGTTCTAATCCATAACCCTCATTTGTGTATAATAGACAATCTTACGAGTAGATCGAGCCAAATCGTGATAAAGGATTGAGGCTAACGGATCTACAAATCTAAGTTGTGGGATCGTTAATATTTGTTTTGAGTACATAAATGTTTTATTAATAATTAATGTAAAATAGTGGTAAGTATAATATTAATCGTAAAGGAGTTGTAATACAACTCAATGCAAAGGACTCAAGTAAGTGACTTAAACCGAAACTTTATTTGGTGAAACGTATGTGATATGTGATATGATGTGATTATTATTATAATATGATGTATGTGTATATCTTGATATCATGACATGTGTTGCATGGCTTATGTGTTACTTGTGATTCAAGCATGTAATAAATGTATATGTGAGTATGTGATTATCAAGATTTAATGTGAAAAGCATGTTAAACATGTGAAAAGTGAATATATTCTGATTATGTGAGCATATTTACATACCTATGTGTTAAAGAGATTCACATACGTTAAAAGTGTATATTTCCATGTCACATGCATGGGGTGAGATTATGTGAAAGGTGCAAGATATGTTGCAGTTTATTTGTAAATTTTGTGGCCATTATCGACAAAACTATGTGGTGGCTTGCCCACGATTTGATTATTATGTGGTCGTTATCAGCAACTATGTGGTGCTTGTCCACAAATTGGCTGTGTTATTGGATGGACGAGTTTTGGGGAACTTGATATTGGTGTGTAGCAGAGATGGGTAGGAATTTTTATAAAAACATGCATCGATTTCAAATGTACATCGACATGTTCATGCATAGTATTAGTGATAGAATCAATGTTCATAATATTATGTGTATATGTTGTAATTGTTATATGTGTTTATTGCCATGTACGTGTCTTTGTGATTACTGTGGGAAATCTCACACTGAGCCTTCGAAAGCTCACCCACGTTACTTTTATGTGTTTCAAATAATCCTCGTGGCTTGGACTCAGATTCGGTCAATAGAGAGGTTCTTGGAAAAATATATCGGTTTTATTGATTTTGGGATGATTTATGATATTTGGACTTTTGTGGACTTTAACTTTATTTTGGACTTTGTTTTTGTGGTTTTTATTTGAATTTTGGTATGGGTGTTTTCATTTGCATAACTATGGATAATTGAGAATTTGGTATGAGTTTTTAATAAGGATAAATATGTTAGTATTTTCTTAATAAAATTCACTTCTGCAAACTTATATGATTAAAATTGATCTTCTTTAAAAATCAATCGCAATGTTTTCTCGACATTTTTGTTAAATATATTTTCTCAAATATTGTTTTTAGAACTATCATGATTTAAAGAGATTTCAAGTTCTTATTTTCAAGAAATAAAGTTTGTCAATTTTCAATTTGTGTTTTGACCATTTTCGTGGTCCATGTGGTCGCTCAGATTGGACCATAACGTCTAAGCCTGGTTGGAGGGGTTACATTTAGTGGTATCAAAGTCCGGTTCAAAACTCGAACTTTGGGTAAAAATGTGTTTGAAAAACTTCATGCATTTCAAAAAAGGTATTTTGGGAATAAATATGCCACATTTGATTTATTATTGAAATTCGAGACCCTCTGAAGCCAATCCAAGGTAAGTGGTCTTTAGTATCATGAAAACTTTATATTTGTGAAACTTTAGATAGTGAAACTATAGAAAACTATATATTGAAAACAATAGAGACTTTAGTGTGAGACAAACTCTAGTGTTTAATAAATCGAATAAAACTGTGATAATAAAAATACTCAAGTGATAACACATCTCTATTGACAGACTCTCATAAAACTAAAAAGAATGAGTACTCGCGAAGTAGACTCAAGGATGAGAGCTCGTGGAGAGTCGGGCCAAGGGACCTAAATTGACTCATTTATATCTAGGGTACGAACCCCTGAACTTATGGTTGAGAATGTAGAATGCGCACCCATTGTTGAGGAAAGTCAACAGGAACTTGCGAATGAGGCCGTATCATGTAAACTCGAAATTATATAGGATTTTTCTAGTAATTTTTACCACCTTTTTACTTAAAAATAATATTAATTCCAAGTATTTGTTAATTAATTAAGTGAATTTTGCTTAAATGTTAATAATGGACATGAATTTATAAAACATGCAAATTTGTGCTTTATTATATGATTTTTGTGCATAAATTACATTAATTCATGTTATTTATTAATGTGTTTAATTTTAATTATGTAGTGGGGGCCATAGAGTTGATTTAATAAGCGAGCTTATTATAATGTTGCATGGGCATGAGTTATTTTCTCATGTGTGGGATGGCAAGACCATGCAAAGATGGGTCATCAAGATGCCAACTTGACCCAATAAAAAAAGATGAAACATTTGGACAAGTCTACATGGGTCATTAAATCGTCCAAACTGAGAGGAGAGAGGCCCAATTCAGAAATCACATATGGGAAGCAAGAAAATCAACTTTGGGATAATTGTTTGAAGGTCCTTACACTTGGAAAAACATTGGAAATCGACACACAAAAATTGCTTGAGAAATCGTCCACTCCTTGCATGATTCAAGCATGATTTCATCCTTGAATCAGGCAACTAAACCACCTTCCATCCCACCTATCATGGCCGACCATAGGTGGGAGAAATTCAAGGGATATGTGACACCAATTTTAGTAAATTCTCTCACCTACTTCAAGTATAAATACCACTCCACTCTCCCTTTCTAAAATCATCCCTTCATCCCTCATCACTTCATTTCATTCATCATTCTTTCTTTCCTCTATTGCTTTCTTCTTTTCCATGCATATCCATTTCATCTTCCCTTTTTCATTAGCCAGCAAAACCTTGATAAGGTTGTCTCTTGGCCAGCCACTGTGAGGAGCCATCAAAGGAGAAAAACAAGGATCGAAGGAAGACATCTTCAATCAGAGTCCGCACGATAGCCACTTCGATAGAGTTTATTCTTTCCCTTCTTGTTATTTAATTTGATTATGTTTTGCAATGTGCTTTTTAATCTTTTCATCAACAATGATAGCTTATATTTGTTTAAGTTAGGATGATTACATTAATGAAATTCATTTTAATCATGCTTATGGTGTTTGTGCCTCAATCGATCATGTTTTCAATTAAACTTAAGTATGTATTTTCATTCATACATAATTGGATGCATTAGAATTACCTGAGCTACCCTAACCAAATGACGGCTAATGGACACAGTAATTGAAAAGTGCATGCTTAATTTAGATCTTGACCCGACTAAATTGAAGGTTCATAATTACTTTGACGAGCTCTATTATCTTGCATAATTTTTAGATTTATGTGATTAAATTGTTTCAAACCTGACATGTCCTTGTTACTTCACATGAATGCTAAGAACTCTTAGTTTAATATGATCAGTAAAATGCATGTTTCACTAAGAAAAGATTTCGAAAGGATTTAATTTGGTTTCCAAACTTATGAAAGATCGAGTTGTCATGGAATGTGTTTCGAATACTATTAAGCATGATAAGAATGAATTAAGTTGATTGATGTAATTATCCTAGCCTATTCATGTTATTAGTTGTTGAAGTTCGTGTTTTGCTGCTAAAGTCATTCATACATTTTCATCTACTTAGATTAAAAAAGCATTAGGGATCATCGTGCATCTAGATAATTTAATTAGTTTAATCATCAACACTCCAAATATTGTGTTTTCTCACCAAGTTGTTAACTTTAGTTTTACAAAATATTGATTAACATATACAGTCCATGTGGAGACGATAACTCTTTTACTTATTACTTGATAACGACTGTGTACACTTGCACAAACCTACGCATTATAAGTTTTTAGCGTCGTTGTCGGGGACTGTTGCCTTAATCATTTTTGTGAAATTATTCTTTGCAATTTGGTTTTTCAATTTTATTTTATTTATTTTATTTTACTAACTAATTCTTTAATTTTTATTGTCTTTTCATGTGGTTATGGGTATTGATTGAATAATCGATTTTCTCTGTGTAAACTCTGAAATAGAGTGGACTTTTAGACAGAGAACACGAGAAAGTCAAGCATAGAGACAGGTAGAGATGGACCTTGAGAATCAAAATGATGTTCAAGGGAATGGAGCCATTAATGCTCATAACCCAATCCTTATTACTGATGATAGGGATTATGCTATAAGGCAGTATGTTGTGCCATGTTTTAATGAGTTAAATCTGGGAATTAGGAGGCTGAAGATTGAGGCATCATAGTTTGAATTAAAGCTGGTGATGTTTCAAATGCTTCAAACGATGGGGCAATTCAGTGGAATGCCAACGTAAGATCCACACCTTCACCTTCGATTGTTCATAGAGGTGAACGATTCCTTTAAGATAGTCGACGTAACTAAAGACGCATTGAGATTGAAGTTGTTTCTGTACTCATTACAAGATTAAGCACGAACATGTCTTAATTCGTTGCCACTCAATTCAATTTCAACTTGGCAAGAATTAACTGAACGCTTTTTGATAAAGTATTTCGCACCTAGCAGAAATGCTAAGTTGCCAAATGAGATGACGACATTCTAGCAGATGGATGATGAGTCCTTATATGAGGCATGGGAAAGATTCAAGAAGTTGCTTTGTAAATGCCCTCACCACGGGATTTCATATTGCATTCAGTTGGAAACATTTTATAATGGTCTCAACGCACACACAAGGTTGGTGGTAGATGCTTTTGCAAGTTGTGCTCTCCTTTCTAAGTCTTATAATGATGTTTATGAAACTATCGAGAGAATAGCCAATAATAACTACCAGCGGCCGACTAATCGAGCAACTTCAGGAAGACGAGTAGTAGAAGTGCATGTAGTAGACACCCTCACTTCACTCTCAACTCACGTATCTTCCATCTCTTCAACGTTGAAACAATTTACTACTAATGGTTTAATGATGTTGTAGCCCGACCATTGAGTCAATTCGATAATATTTCATGTGTTTATTATGGGGACAATCATTCGTTTAAGAATTATCCATCAAATCCTGAGTCTATCTATTGTGGAGGGAATCAACACCAAAATAGAAGTGGACAAGGACCACAGTCCAACTTCTATGACCCTTCATCACAAAACCATCCAAACTTCTCTTGGAGTAATTAAGGAGTTGGACCAAACAACACTTACATGCAACATAGATCAAATTAACCTCAAGTGTTCAATCAAGAAGTCCAAAAGACACCACAAGTTGACAGTTTGGAGAACTTGTTAAAGACATACATGGCGAAGAATGATGCAACTTTGAGAAATTTAGAGAACTAGTTGGGTGATAGGCTTGTACACGTCACAGCATTTAAGTGCAAGCGGACACTTGTCGATGCAAGTATAGTTGATATATTTGATCTATTGGATATCGATCCCACGAGGATAGAGTTCTTGATGTTTAAATTGTCGAAGCAACTAAGGTTAAAATAAGAGTAATTGTTAATAAAAATGTCAGCACAAAATAGTTAGATCTGTACTACTAAAAGAATTAATCTGTTAATGCAAACATAAAATAAATTGTTAGAGCAAATTAAGATAAAATGAATAGTTGTTGGGATGTTTGAAAACATAAATTCAAAAAATTAAAAGATATGATCAAGTGTAAGAACTAGAGAGGATCACTGACTTCACAAGTCGTAATGTTAAATATGACTACAAGGTAACAAATAGATGAATTGTCGCCGCAATTATGCTTCAATGAGATCTTACTACTATCACTTCCTCTGTTTAACAAAGACCCAAATGCTAATAATTACCACACCTTCTAGTGCTGGTAATGCTTTTCACTTAAGAACAAGTGGCAAGAATTCCTTTTTAGCCTCAAGCAACTTCTATTGTCATGTGTGTTAATCTAACTTGTCACCGCACCTTCTAGTGACTGTGACTGCAATCGCACTTTCGTGGTCAAAACAGTTAAATCCAAATATAAATAAATAAAGAGAATAGAGTAGAAATCAAATTAGATCTAACTTCAAATGGTACTTCCATACTCAATTGATAATCAATAGTATTCATCAACAATTAAGAGGTATCAAAGAAAATAGTCGAAGCATCCTATTCCTAGTCTACTAGAACTATTCTGTGACAGCTCCTCTTGTGCCACATCTAGGCACTTCTCGTCAGAAGTCTTGCATCTTTGCTCGTCAGATCACCTTCCTCCGAAACTCAAGCTTCCATGGCAGCTTGTTTAAAGATATGAGAAATTTTGCAGAGTTTACTTCTTCACCACTTGGTATCCATCTTCTTCCTTTCCCTCCTATTTATAAGTTCTGGGAATTTCAGATCTCCTCCCTTCTCAGATCTAACCTCTTTGGCAGCTGTACAAGTTGGTTATTTCCAGCTGTGCACTCACACAGATCTGGTATATTCATTAGGCATTTGCAGGTTGTCGCGGCATCTCTGGGCGCAATTCATGATCTTTAATTGCAGTGACAACTTGGCATTCTCCTACGCTGGTGCTTCCAGGTATGTTTGTAGTGTGAATTCAATTGTACGAGGTAAAGGTATTCATGCGGTGACATCTTTAGTCGTAATTCTAGATTAAATTTGTGGCTGCATCTTTGAACGCTTTTCAGCATTGATCTTCCCAAGTGGATGTCTGTGCTGACAACTCTAGACGTAAAACTATTGCTAAATACAGTGACATCAATGGCACAAAAAGAGATAAAATGAAAGAAAGTAAGATCAAACAACACTGAGTTAGAAAATGCACATCCTAAGTATGAAATGCTAAAACTGAATGCTAGAAATGATACAAAAGGAACAAATTATACACTAAATTAAGGAGAAATTAAGTGTTATTTCTTGTGCTATCAATAGGGAAGTTAGCCAACGAACTTCGAAATAAACCACAAGGAGCTTTGCCCAGTGACACGAAGAACCTAAGAAAACCAGGCAAGGAATACCGCAAAGCAGCCACTTTACGAAGCACAAGGACTTTTGAAACCAAGGAAGTTGAGAATGAAGATAAACCTCCTAAGAAAGAGGAAAATCACCCAATAGTTGAAATTCATGCACCAAAGAAACCAAGTCTACAAATTCAAAAGAGGAAAAAAAAGTCTAAACTAGTGAATTTTGATAAGCTAACTCCTTCGTTAGTTGCAAATACATTACCTTGGAAAAGTTGTCTAGTCCAAGCTAAAGTTCCATCACCTCTATATCCTCAAAGACTCCAGTAACATACGTAACAACATGATACTCAATTTAAGAGAATGTTGGATGTGTTAAAATAGCTACGTATCAACATTCCGTTGGTGGAAGCTTTGGAGCAAATGTCGAACTATGCAAAAGCTATGAAGAAATTTTTGTCTCAGAAGAGAAGGTTGGGGAAGTTGAACTGTAGCCCTTACTACAGAATTTAGCTTATTCTTTCAGAATAGGTTGCCTCCTAAGTTAAAGGATCTAGGAAGTTTCATCATACCTTGCAATATTGGAGAAACCTATTGTGGTAAAGCTTTGTGTGATCTGGGATCGAGTATCAACTTAATGCCTACGTCTATATTTAAACAATTAGGTATTGGTAAGGCCAAACCGACTATAGTTACACTCCAACTGGTGGATCAATCTTTGGCATACCCGGAAGGAAAGATCGAGGATTTTTTAGTACGTATTGATAAATTCATATTTGCTGTTGACTTTATTATCTTAGATTTTGAAGTAGATAAAAAAGTATACGTTATAATTGTTGTGAATTGTGTTTAATCTGTGTTTAATCTGTGCTAAAATCAAATCATTCATTTAGTTGCATACTTAGATTAATTTGCATTAGGGGTCAATTGCACTTAGATTAATTACATTTAAGTTTTATCACTTTTCCAATTATATTGTGTTTTTATTCACCAAGTTGCTTAATATAATTTTACAATTAACTGATTAAATATATACAATCCCTGTGGAGACGATAACTCGATTCTTACTTAATACTTGATAACGTCTGTGTACACTTGCACAAACCTACGCGTTACATTAGACTAGATCAGTTATCCCGTCATTGGCTTGGACCGAACCGGCTCGGGGTGTCAAGAGGGTATTGCACTTGCGATGACACCAATAGGCACGGTGGTATCGGCGGCTTCAATGAAGGAAATCCGATGGCTAGTAGATAGTCGACGTTGGTGGTTCTTTAGCTGTTGAGCAGTGCAAGAATCACACTCTTATTTGGACTACTGGATAATTTGATTTCAAATTAACTATTTCAAAAATAATATTAATTTATTAAATTTAATATTAATATTAATTTAATAATTATCTTGATAGTATTTTATTAATCTAATATTAAATTATTATCTTAATATTAAATTAAATTTAATCTAATACATAAGTATTAGATTAAGTTTAATATTAAAGTGATTAATTTTTATCTAAGTTAAACTCTCTAAACTTTACCTATATAAAGAGAGCATTGAGTCATTATTTTTCACAAACTTGAATTCAAGAGAAAGTTGTAGAGAGAAAATTCTCTAAAAAAAAATTATTTCAAAAGATTTCTAGAGATATTTTTATTATTTACAACTTAGCATAGAAGTTTAGAGAAATTGTGAAATTGTCCCACTGGTATTTTTGTGGAGATTTTTTTGATTTGAAGTGAGCCCACAGTAAGCATTTGTTTATCTATTTTCAAAAAATAAACATAAATATATTTTTAATCAAATAATTTTCTCAACCCAATTCTAATTCTATTAAAATCATGACGACTTTATGGTAAAATAATCTCTGAGAAAATATATTTAATATTTTTTATTCAACGATTTTCTATGACCAAATTATTTTTCCATTTTCGAACTCCATTTAATTTGAAAAATATAAACTCATTTTTAAGGTCATTTTCAATTTCCATTTTCATTTTAGAGAAAATCACATTCATTTCCAAATGATTTCATTTCTCCATTTTCATTTTGGAAAAACTTTAATCATTTCCAAATGATTCCTTTTTCTTCATTTCATCATTTCTTTTCATTTCTGCTCATTTGATTCAACATGCAATTTATTTATGGTTTCAACAAGCTAGTGAAGGGACCGATTAGACATACGCAATTGAGGCTCAAATTATTTATAATTAAGTTCCAACTTTTTGGCTATTAATTATAAACTCATTTAGTCAAGAAGTCATTCTACTATAGTATCTTCACTAAGCTCTCCCCAATGACATACCATTACAAAAGCAACTCGATTAGTGCTCATCCAATGACCTTGTCATAAGTGTGTTACCCTCATATGATATCCGTAATCTCTTTGGGATAATATTCATTCCTTCATGAAAAGTCAATCACTATCAAATAGTGATCAAGTTATTCATCAGAAAGACGAACGACCCGTGGCAACATTTACTTTTCATCAACCATGTAATGTCAATGAAAGTATACTCATGTCTCGGGTTATGAATTCCATTATTTTGAATGACGCTACATACTATAGAAGTCGTATACTCAACGCACCAAATTTCGATTCCTTATCTATTGGAACTTAGGCTTTTACTTACATCAAAGTGTACAAGTCACACATATATGGTCCATCATCCACTCAAGATTTAAGTATGTCACACTATGAACGTCACAAGTGAATAAATCCATTAACGAATTTAGAATCTGTTCTTCTTGGGTCCAATCCAATGTACTATCAATCCAGTCAATCATATCTATGTCTCTATGTTTTGGGAGTCATCCGCTTCGAAGCCCAAGACAAAGCATCTCCTTAAATGGGCTTAATAGATGACATATTAGTGTTTCAATTGGTTTGCTCATTTTTATTAGACTAAGGACATGTTTAGGCTCGTCTACTAATAAAAGCAGTCTTTTCGTATTACGATTCGACCATGTAATACCGTTTAGTATTAATTTAAACATTAGACAACCAATGAGCAACATTTGCTTCCATTTTGCTTTGCGTGCAAAACCCATATGAGGAAAATCATACAAAGTATTTTAATGCAATCTGTGAATTTGTTTTATTATTCAATTTGTTCGAAAAAATTACAAGTTTACAAACAAATATACTACACTTAGGGCACTAGATCCAACAATTTGAGGAAGAGTTGGTTGGGTAGCTAAAGCAGTGCAACATTGGAATTAATCACCATAGCCTCAAGTAAATACTTGAATAAAGACTCAAGACATGTAACATCCCTAGATCGGGCCTAGAAGTTTTGGCCTCATAAGTAATGGTTCGCCAGTGTTTCGGTGAACTAAGGGTTCACTAGTACTTCGACAAGCTGGGGGTTCGCCAAAAGAAGTTCAACAAGGTGCTCATTAGAGATTCGGTGAAGTAGTATATGCCAAAAGATGTGGTAAGAGGGTTCACCAAATTCATTGTTAGTTGGGTCGCGAGTGTGTTTGACGAACTGGTGTTTGTTAGTGTATGTGGCGAGCTGGGGTTCCCCAATGTGTTTGGCAAGCTGGTGTTTGCTAGTGTATGTGAAGAACTGAGGGTTCGCTAATTGAGTTGTGAACTAAGGGTTTGTCAATCAAAGTGGAGTCAGACACAAACTAGGAAATAGAGATATGGTGAATCTAGGATAGTTTTCGTGCAAGTAAAACTTTTGCTGAGTCAAGTAGGGTATCCTAAGATTACCAAAACACTTAGTCTTATAAATATAACCGTTATTCCATGAGAATTCTCTCATTGAATATTTTTCTGTCAAGTCTATGTTCTGAATCAAGTTCATAGAAACCAAGGCAAGCCTATGTCCTGTTAGATGATTTTCCAAAAAGCTAGTTCGCTTGCATGTGTGAATTATGTAATTTTTATGTTTAAGTAATTCGTGTGTTTGTTTATGTATATTGTGAACAAGTCGGACCATCTACCAGCAAGGATAAAGGTAAAGTCAAGCTTGTATAATTCTCAGTTTTAGGTGAGTGGTTAAGAATTGCCATAAGTGTGCTAACTATTATGTCTTTCAGTATGAATGCTCAGGATTCGTAACTTGTGTGAGAACTGTTATGTTTTCAAGAACTTTGTTTTAAACTAAGTTCCAAAAGAAAGTTTTTCTACAAAACCCTACTCTCAAGTTATGAGACTGTTTTTAAGAAAATGGCTAAATAAGAGGAAAGTGTCAGTTTTGTTTTCCTTACATGTGTTAGGAAAGCTCGCTTAGTTGGACACGCTTTCCCTTTAAGTTGCATTTTTTTTTACTTTTTTAATACAATTAATATCTTTGGTCAAATGGTTAAATGCTGGTGGTTTAGTCCTTGAGTCTTAGGTTCGATTCCTCTCCCATTCATGTTTATATTTTTTTATTTCATATTGTTTTAAGCTTCTTCTTCTTTTTAATGAATGTTTTTAACATATTAACTTCCTTAGTTAAATGGTTAAATAATAATGATTTCATCCTTGAGGCCCATGTTAAATTCCTCTTTTCTAAACAAATTTGTAATTTTTCTTTCATACTGTTTCAAGTTTTTTTTATTTTTAATCAATAAATATATTATTTTTAATTTTTTATTTTAATTCATCTGTTTAATTAAGAACTATTGTATTCATAAAATCAAATAATTATTACAAATATAATTATTTTTAGTAAATTAGTAAATATTTTTGTATGTGTATTTTAAATATTTCACACATGAACGTAATGATATTTCAAATAATATATTTGAAATATCATACTCATAATGTATATGAAAAAACAATGATATTTGAAATTTTTTACCTATAAAAATAGTAATTATATTTGAAATAATTATTTCATTTTATAATTTTAGAAATCACCATACCTACAATATATGTGGAGAAAATAAATATTATATGTAAAGAAAAATATATCAAAAAATTTAGTTGATGTTTTTTTTATGTAAAACGGACCCGAAAATCACTACCTCTCATTCAATAGAATCAACAATTACATCGTTATGGATTTCTCACGGATAATCCATCATAAAAGAAATATTACAATGATTAGCTAAAGCTAATTTACTTAAGCTATAAGTAGCTTTATTACAATTACGCGCACACCACATGAATGTACATTCATTGAGCTTCGCTACCTTGCTTTTGATTATTGCCATGAGATGCCCGATGACCGTAATATTCTCACGCGGCTTAATAAAGCGATTAATGACATGCACAATCACTTTCAATTATGACATTGGGCGAATTATTTACAATGGCCCACAGTAATCCATCACTAATTGCCTCAGCTTCAGCCCAAATAGAACAAGCCTCGGAATCTTTAAAATGCATTTTACCCCTATCACAAAACCATCACAATCTTGGGCCAAAATACCAATGCCCATTTTATTGTTTTCCCATGCAACATTAACATTAATTTTAATGGACCCAAAGGAGGTTTAGACCACTTGACCGACCTAGCAGGCTTAGGAATCATTACTACATTAGAAAAATTATGAATGCGAAAATCTTCCCCAAAAGCCTTAGCACGTTCCCAAATCAGCATAGGGTCATTGTCCTTACTGCGGAAAATCAAGTTATTTCTGCCATTCTAAATGTTCCACAATAGCATGATAAGGCTTTCGAATGCTTTAACATCAAGCAATCTCGTAGCATTTTTCCAACAAATCAATGCCACTATCGCACTCCGAATCGAGTAGCCTACCATCGATGCCACCAAAAATCAAAATAGCCCACGCCTTAGCACATCCACGTAATCCATGGATCAACGACTCCTCAGCCCCACTACATTTAGGATAAGTGCAAGAAAAGGAATGATTAATAGCATCAATCTTTAGGTTCTTAGGAAGGATGGTGCGATCGATTCTCCATGCAAAAATAAGAACCTTGGGAGGGATACTAAGCTTTCAAACCGCCCTCCAAAAAAACTTGTGGGGACCAAACCCCATCTTTCTAAAATTCAACCAAGAATATCCAAACTTTGTTGAATAAATCTCATTATTTGCATGAAACCAAATGATCTTATTAGCCGGACCATTACACAAAATTGAGATATCACAAATCCTACCACCCAAATAATCACCATATAAGTCACAAACATGACCTCTATCCCAAGCACGTTCGTCATATCTCCATAGGTCCCGAACAATAGAAATTTGCTAATCAGCAATATCGTGAATCAACGAGTCACCTTTGAGATCCTCAAAGACCCATCTATCCAATTTTAATTTTGCCGCCTTACCATCGCCAATGTGCTAGCCGAATCCATCCACAAGCAGCTTAGCCACAGCTCGAAAGCGATTCCAAGCAAAGGACAACTTGTCCACACTCTTAGGGTGAAAGAAGTCACTATCGAGAAAATATTTAGAGGAAATGACTCTATAGCACAGGGTGTCCTTGTTATTAATGAGGCGCCAAATTTGTCTCCCGATCAGAGTAATAAAGGTGCAAATCCTTGAAATCGAGACCCTCATGCCTTTAGGTGTATAAAGCATCTCCCACTTCAACATAACCTAGCCCCGACCTATACTCTTGCTCTCCCACAAAAAATTTCTCATTTTTATAATCAATGCATCAACAATACCCCTAGGAACAAGAAAGACAAAAAAAGTATAAGTGGGAAATGATTGTAAAATAGCCTTAGAGAATATCTGTTTGTCGCCGAAAGATAGTAGTCTTTTAGACCAACCATTAATCATGTTAGTAAATCGATCGATAATGAACTGAAATGCTCTAGTTTTATTTTTACCAACAACTAATGGCAAACCAAGATAATTCTCCATCACCTCCACAACCCTCATCCTTAAAATATCTCTGAGCTTAATTCTTTGATTCCTCTAAGTGTTCAAACTAAAATATATCAAAGACTTTAACAAATTAACCTTTTGGCCAGACACACCCTCAAAGTCTTGAAGAATCATACG
This sequence comes from Gossypioides kirkii, assembly GCA_005610355.1. Taxonomy (NCBI): domain Eukaryota; kingdom Viridiplantae; phylum Streptophyta; class Magnoliopsida; order Malvales; family Malvaceae; genus Gossypioides; species Gossypioides kirkii. The sequence goes on along the minus strand of CP032247.1, from coordinate 35,920,444 downwards.
AACGGTCTCCACATCCATCCTTTTATTCATAATAAAAAGAAGCGCATCAACAGCAAAAAATAAATGGTTAATACGAGGGCTATTCTGACTAATACAAATGCCTCATATAGAACCATTCTCTTGAGCATTTAAAGTCATTCTAGACAATGCATCCATAAAAAAAAGGATAGGGGAAAACAGATCCTCTTGTCGTAATCCTCTTTCCAAGACCACTATATTCGAGAGGCACGAATTACATTTAACCATGTATCTTACCGACCGTACATAATTCATAACCTTGTTCACCCACCCACTCACAAAACCCACATGTAGCAGAACTTTTTCATGCAAATCCCACTCCACCCAATCATAGGCTTTGTTCATATCGAGCTTAGCCACTAGACCCTTGTTGGGACCATTCTTTGCGCTTTGAAGATAGTGCAACATCTCGTGGGCCATAAGCACATTTTCATGGATCATGCAGCCGAGAATGAAAGCACTTTAGTTTTGACAAATACACCTAGAAAGAAACAATTTCAAACGATTAGCCCAAACCTTAAAAATAATTTTATAAATCACACAACACAAGCTAATATGCCTATATTCAGTCATATCCTTGGGCTCGGGGACTTTCGAAATAAGCACCATGATCGTATGATTAATTTCATCAACCCCCTATTGCCATTCAAATTATCATTGCAAAATCGCAAGGCATCCTTACCCCCACGCCTTAGTTCTCCTTGTAAAACATACCCGAGAGACCGTCTATACCCGAGACTTTCTTCGAATCCATACTATTAAGAGCCTTCAACACTTCCTTATCCAAGACCGGTCTCTCAAGAGCCATATTCATTTTCGGAGTGACACAAGGCTGCATCAATCTAAGAACCTGCTCAAAATGACCATTACAATTAGACTTAAACTGGGTCTCTTTATTCAAAAAAAAAAATGGGTCTCAAAATACGTCGTATCCACCTTACAAACCCCATAGCATCCGAAATCCATCTCTCCTCATCCTTAAGGCCATCGATATAATTTTTCCTAGCCCTATGTGTGGCCCTAACATGAAAAAAAATTAGAGTTCTTATCTCCCTCTTTCAACCACTAGACTCGAGCCCTTTGAGACTGATATGCCTCCTCCGAGGAATAAAGATCCCCCAATTCCATGCGAGCATTGCACAACTGCTCAATAATAGTATTCGTTCTAGGCCCATCAATCATCCTATCGATCTCCTTAATTAAAGAGTTTATACGACACTTTTTGTCATTATATTGACGGCGTTGCCAATTCCCGAGATTATGCCGAACTCGATCCATACCCTTTAGCAGCTCTCCCTGACCATTCTCCCAAGCCTCCGCAATAACCTTCTTGGCCTCCGTATCCTTCTCCCAATAGGCTTCAAAATGAAAAGACAGTCATGGATCCCTTTTAGTAGCTTTCGGCCTCCTCCCCATAGTGTCAAGCACAATAACGTCGTGATCTGAAATAGCTTGGTGAATTACCTTTGAAGCTAAAAATGGAACATTCTGAAGCCAATTAGAGGACACCAAAAAACGTTTGAGTCTCTCCTTAATCAAAACAACCCCTCCTATTATTAGTCCACATGAACCACCCCCTATCCGGTTTAACATCGACCATGGCCAACTCATTCACAACTCCACAGAATTAAAATGATGAATTAAAATATAAAAATTGAAAACAATATATCTATTAATTAAAAGTAAAAAACTTGAAACAATATGAAATAAAAATTACAAATGTGTTTAGAAAAGGAGAATTGAAATTGGATATCTAGTATGAAATAATTATTATTTAATCATTTAACTAAAGAAGCTAAAAAAAGCTTAAAACAACATGAAATAAAAAATATATAAATGTGAGTAGTTGATGATTTGAACCTGGACTCAAGGACTAAACCACCAGCATTTAACCATCTAACCGAAGATATTAATTGAATTAAAAAAGTCAAAAATTGCAACTTAAAGGGAATGCTCTAGTTAGACGAGCTTTCCTGACATGTGTAAGGAAAGCTCGCATAACTGGACTCGCTTTCCAGAAAGCTCACCTAGCTAGACGAGCTTTCTCTAAAAATGACCTATTTCCCTAGTTATTTTTAAAACTAGTCTAAAGGCCTAATTAATTTTCAAAATTGACACTTTCCTCTTATTTAGCCCAAGAAATATATTATAAATCCATAATTGTACTTGATACTATTTATATTTGCTAAAAAAACATTATTAGTAATTAGATTGACTCTCTTTGACCAAAAAGAAATAGATTGGTTCTCATAGCAGAAGTTAACCACTAAAAATCATTCACATTATTATCGTATGTGATAGTCTAATAGTCAAGATATTCATCGTTCTAGGTATGGCCTGAGTTCTAGTCACGTTTGTTGTTCGGACTTTGTCCTGTTATTATAGTTCACCAACAAAAAAACCATGCACATTATTTTTTTAATGTACTGGTGTGATTACATGGTAGTATCTGTTCATACTTTCTTTACTTTTTGACAACGCACACACACTTTGCACAGACAAGTGCTCGAACTCGAGATCCTTAGGATGAAAAACATTCTCTTTTCTTTGCTGGGTTCACCATGCACATTATGAATTCAAATAATAGATCATTTTATATATAATATAATAGCAATAAATCTTTTCTAATACTTTAACTGCTGCAAAAAAAATTCAAAATATTTTATAAAAAATAACCAAGCAATAATTAAAATGTTCATTTTTCATCGCTGATGCAACATTCAATTAATCCCAATAAATGGCAAAATGCAGAGAAAAAACATTTATGATTGAATTAATTGTATGTATTAATTAAAGTAAATTAAGTCATTACTTTATATAATTTTTAGTTTTTTAATAATTCACTAATAATATAATTATGAAATTAAAACATAATAATATTTAAATTAAATAAAATAATTATCAATAATCATGCTTTATCACAAATCGCCATAATAAACAAAATAGTAACGCAAATAAACTAATATAGGAACACAATAATATAATTTAAGATTCAACCCAAATAAACATAGAAATTACAATTAATAAGCAAAATATAATCAAATTAAATAATTCATGTAATAAATTGAATCTTTATGCAAGGTATTAATAAATAATAAAAACCATATATTACATAAAGTAAATTCAATATAAAAATAAATCAAATTAAAAACATCAACTACATAGAACATAAAAACTATATGTACAAAAAAAAATTAAAATGAATTAGGGATCAAATTAATCAAATAAAAAGACTAAGGACCACAAACACAATTGACCCCAAAAATAATATGCACAATAAGTTCATTTCGCATAGTTTGACGAACTTCACTCTTTCCCAATTCCCACTTCAAATTTAATATTTGTGGTTTGTTTATTATTTTATATTTATTCATACACAATATCAACGGAAGAGAATAAGAAAAAGGGGTTTCAAGATGTAGAGAAGAAGAAGATTCAAAAATGATTATATGGTCTTTTATCCTCTCAAGAGGGTTTTTGAAATTGTATTTTAATGGGTTTTTCGGGTTGGACTTCGAGTCGGATTATAATATATTTTATTTAGGCTTAATGATAAATTTGATCACTAATGTTTGCATGTTTTGTCAAAATGATCTTAATTGTATTTTTGAGCTTTTTTGGCCTTAAACTTTTGTTCTGTTTTTCAATATGCTTTTTTTTAAAGATTTAATGAAAATATTGTTAAAAAAGTTAACGGGGATGATGTAGAATTTCATATGTGAAATATTTTTTATGATATTTAATTTATTACTTAGATATCCCAATAAAATAATTACATGTGAAAAATAAAAAAATAAAAAAATAATACATGAAAATAAAAAAATAACTCTTAATTTAAAAAAATTAACGTAATTATCTAAAAAATTTAACTCAGTAGAAAAACTTTTTGGTAAACAAATGTATGGAAGATTGAAACTTTTTGAAAGAAAATAAAAATTGAAACATTGAATTTATTTATTAAATTTGTTAAAAAAACATATTGAAAAAAAAGTTGCTGACAAAAAAGTTCAAAAATTCAATTAGGACTATTTTGACAAAACATGCAAAAGTTAGGGGCCAAATTTATTATTAAGCCTTTTATTTATTATAATTGTGTAACAATATTTATTTCCTTTCTTTGGCTAAATTGGCCAAATATGTTAGTAGAGTTTGTTAATTGGTCATATAGGTCGATATTTTGAAGATTTATAGAAATAAATCATTTTTAAAGAGAGTATGTGAAAACGCGTTTAGTTGGGCTCGTTTTCCTGTTGACCTGCAAGGAAAAAAGCGCCCAAATGAAAGCGCTTTCCATTAATTACAAAAAAATCATGTTCAACTAGACAAGCTTTTCTTGACATGTCAATAGAAAAGCTCACCTAATTAGAAGCGCTTTCTTGACAACTATACAGAAAACGCTTTCTTGACAACTATGCAAAAAACGCTTTCACACACTCTCTCCCAAAATGATCTATTCCCCAAAATTAAAAAAAAAAAAAATCAACTCATTTGACAAATAATTTTTTTTTGGCATATATGGCTAATTTAGCCCCTTTCTTTTCTATTTTCTTAAAACCCATGTCCTCCTTGTTTTCTCTACTCTCTAAGCGCTTTAATTTCGTTTCCTTAAAACTCATGTCCTCCTTATTCTTTCTTTCCAATAGTCATTGGCGTCGCCGTCGTCACCGTAATAACTGTTTGTTCACCAATCGAGCACTGTTAATCTCCTTCTCTTCCTCTCCTTTTGTCTACCCGTTGGCTTGCATCTACAAAAAATATATTAAAAAAAAAATCTTAATTTTATTTTCCAAATCCCATGGCTTCGATCTCCACCATTTGTTAGTAGATCAACACAAAACTCTAGCAGAAACTTTTCCTTGGCACAATAAACATTTTGACCGAAAAGCTTCTCAAAAGTTTTTGAACTTGAATTCAATGTCGAAGAGAGAAATATAAAAGTAGGCACCTGTAAAATATTGAAAACCAAGATGAATATTATAAGATTCTGTGAATGATTTCTTTATATGTAGGTGTGAGTACAATTTAGGGTCTATTATTGTATTAATTATTTTTAGCTCACAATTACTGCATTAATAAGAATGGAAAGTAAATATATATATATATTTGAAATTTCAGTTTTGGCTATGAACTAAAGTTTTAGTTTCCAACACCTTTACCGGGATTGAATCAATATATCATGAGTAAAGGATATCACATTTGAACACTAAAATTAATTAATTTGAATATCAATTTCAAAACTTCATTTTAACATCTCTAAACCTATTTAAAGCTATTCAAATAATTTCAAGGTTACCTTTAATGTTTGGTTACAAACAGGAACCATTTGAGGTTTTTATTGGTCAAAATAGGGTAAATAAGATTAATGTCGCGATACTGAAAAATGAGTGTCGTGACATTGAGGGTAGAATGCTCCAATGTCATGTCATTGATTTCTGATGTTGCGACACTGAAGGAAAATTACTCTAATTACATTGAATGTCGCGACATTGATTTATGATATTGTGACATTGAGGACAGATTACCCAAAATATGTTTGAAACATCCAAAACAAATACTAAACTATCACCAATCATTCGGTAAAACTTCTAAGCATTATAAAACATAAATCTCAATCAAAATATCATGCAATTCAACATAAAACTCAATCAATCTTAACTAAGTTTGTTAATAATATTTTAATAATTTAATATTATGATATGAAATATAAATTAATCTAAATTTTAAATATATTTTAAATAATTAATATATAAATTAATCTAAATATTTAAATATATTTTAAATAGCTAAAATAAATAAGAGTATTTTAATAATATGAACTTCAAACACAAAAGTGAAAAGCACTTTTACATCGCAAAAAGTTAAAGTGTTTGGTAATGCTTATGAAGTTGAAAAGCAATTTTTGGCCCCCATAAGCAATGCTGAATGAGCCTTAGCTGGAAGAAATGTGGGAAGGAAATGAGTGAAGTAGTTATTTTTATCTATTTTTGAATTTTTATAATTTTTTAGAGTAAATTGCATCACATGTTACTTTAAAATATCATTATTTCTATTTTGATCACTCTATTTTTTTTGTTAATTTTGTTATTTTAATTAAGATAATTGCTCGAATTGGTTATCTAATATCCCGTTGGCATAATGATAAAATTAGTCCCTAACGTTTGACTGTTTGGTCACTTTAACCCTTAAGGTTTTTTTGGACTCACTTTCATACAAAATCTTTGTTTTTTTGGTCAAATTGGTCATTTTTAACGGTCTTGCTGATGTGGCCATTAGTTGGCTAACGACGTTGACATGATAATTTTTTTTCCACCTGAGCAAGTCCACGTATGTAGCTGCTGATGTGACATATAAAATAAAAATACTGATGTGTCATTATTTTGTCTTATATGCCATTTCAACAAATGATTTTTAAAATTATTAAAATTATTTTTAAAAAATTAAAATTATTTTTTTGAAATAATAAAATTATTAAATAATTTTAATTTCTAATTTCAAAATCTCCTTCCCCATTTCCTTCATCATCTCCCATCTTAAATTATCATCATGTCTATTGTTTCTTTCCTTCCTTCATCATCTCTCATCTCTCAGCATGTCTATTCCTTCAACTTTGTTTCTTCCCTAAAATCCTTTAATCACTAAATGAAATTTGGGTTTTTGAAATCTGAAAATTTTTAAAAATCAAACTTAAAAATCTAAGTTTTTGAAACCTGTTCTTTACCCCCAAATAAAATCAAAACCCCTAAATCTTTGCCCTAATCAACACATTCTTGACATTTTCAACAATTCTTGATTTGAATTTTGATTCATCATTTCAATCCTCACAAAAAAAATTTAAAACTACCTAGAAAAATCAACAACTAAAATTTTAAGCAAATCAAAGAGTCAAGTATTTGAAGAGGGAGCTTTAATCAACAAAATTCCATCAATGTCGGAGGTTTCTTTGAAGTGTGGGGACAATGAGACTCTGTTGAAATCGGTGGAGGAACCCAAGCCCTATCAAAGACAAAAATGCTGCCTTTTGCATCTACCCTTCCTACCATGATCTAACAATCATCACTGATAAAAAAGAACCTCGGTGAACATATTACAAATACCACAACCCAAACAGCCTGCTACTTTAGCCTACAACAACACCCAACCAGTCAAAAACCACCAAAAATGAAGGCAATGGCTACCAACGGTTACAGTGTTGCATCCACTTTGCCCTTTTATTCCACCAAAGAAGGAAAATAAGAAGAAGGGGAAAGGGAAGGGGAATAGAAAAAAACCTAGAAAAATTTAAGGATGATGATGATTTTAATAATTTTATATTTTTAAAAAATAATTTTAATAATTTTTAATCATTTGCTGACGTGACATATAAGACAAAATAGTGCCACGTCTACATATTCATACGTGAACTTGCCTAAGTGGAAAAAAACTTTTGCCACGTTAGCGTCGTTAGTCCTTAATGGCCATGTCAGCAAGACTGCTAAAAAATGACCAATTTGACCAAAAAAAAGATTATGTATGAAATTGAGCCCAAAAAAACCTTAAGGGCCAAAGTGACAAAAAACCGAAACGTTGAGGACTAATTTTGTCATTATGTCTATCCCGTTTTTCAGTGGTAACGGAAACAGTGGTTTTGAGACCACAATTTCGATATGTGAAGTTGTATTTTATTACTAATTAAGTTTATGGAGTTGCATTAGACTCGTATTAAATTTTGGTGAAGAAATTTTGAGGTTTAATGAGTTATTAAATCGTGAAAGATGCAAAACTTAGTAATCAATGAATTATATAAACTTGATAACTTAATTGTTAAATGATTAAGGACTTGTAGAGTAATTAAGGATGGCTAAGACATAACGAAATGTTAGACGTGTATATTTTTATTAAAGGGTAAATTTGTAATTTAAATAATATAACATAAGTAAATATAATAAAATAAAACATCATCTTCTCTAATGTTTGCTTTCACTAAAAATTGAGTGAGAAAACACCATTGAATTGTTTAGGTTTCGGCAACAACAAATCCTCTTGCATGGTATGAAGTTTAAATTTGTTTCTTGTAATTTTTATGTTTTTGAGATCGTTGCAACTAGGTCTAGTTAACCTGTACCTTCGTTTTTGAAACTGTCAAAGTTTTTAAATGTTGCCATTTATGAACAATTGTTGTTTAGGATGTTAAAGCTTTGATTTAAAGTGTTGGTTGTTATTTATGATGAAATTGTTAAGTAATTTTGATAGTTTTCGAGTTAAAGACTAACTTGTTGAAAAATTAAAATTTACATGATATTTTGTGAATTTGGAAAGGTTTTGGACTGTACTAGTATGGTAGTATATTCGACAAGCTTTGGTATTTAGCTAATTTTGCTAAATTTGGTAGTTTTAAATTTAGGGACTAAAGTGTGAAAAATAAAGAATATTGAGGAAAATGTGTAAATAATGAAAATTTAAGGGTCCTTAGAATTAAATGTAAGTTGTATTGTATGTGAATTTAATGAATTGAATTATTATATATAGATCAAGAACCGAGTCAAAAAGACAATAATTGAGGTAAAGGGAAAACTGCTGAGTAGTCCCTACGTATTAATTAGAAGCGAATCATAGGTAAGTTCAAAATGGTTTATTTCTTATTGTGATTTACTTATGATTTATATTGCTATTTGCTAGATAATTGATTTATAAATGAACATGAGAAATTGCATTAGATATATGTATTACTATGAGAGTTGCAAATATTAAGTAAATGTGTATGGAATTGAGAAGAAACTATAATGATGTTCTGTGAATTATATTAAATTTACATATGAATGAAGTGAATTTGACCATGTTATGGAAATGATGAAGTGCTCTTTAATGCACATTTGTGCCCCTATTTTAACTACTATGCTCCTGTATGCACTTCGGTGCCCCTGATTGCACTTCGGTGCCTCTGAATGCACTCTAATGCCCTGAATGAACACTCATGCCCCTGAATGCACTTTGGTGCCCCAGTTTTGCATCATTGATGCCCTTGAAAATGGAGTATTGACCAAGTTCACAAAATGAGTTTAAGTTATTTGAATTAAACTTATATCGAGAGTTACATGGAAATGGTGCATTTTTATTTTGATAAGTTTCCCTTTTGGGTTGGTTAATAAGGGAAATCATGTATAATGTATCTTGTTTATGATTTGATTTAGCATGTTATTCCTTGGAGTTCATATTTTAATTGAAGCAGGTGTAGTAAAAGTTATAGTGTGATCTTACTAAGCTATGTAAGCTTATGGTTTTTCTCATGTTGTTTTGAAGATAATCGTTGCTGACCGTTTGAAAGGATCAATCACAAAGCTCACACTATCCAATTACTTTGGTAGTTTTTGAATCTTTTGTTTCGGTTATGGCATGTATATAGGTTAAAATATGAGAATGTGAATGTTGATAGACATGGATGATGAATGAGACTAGTTATTTTTCTTTAGAGTACATTTTGTAATGTTGGAATAGTAAGTAATGAATAGATGAATAACATGATGTATATTTGATAATGGTGTTGGATGAAGTTGTGGTTAGTTGTTTGAATGTTTGCTTATGAATTGTGGTACCCATGAGTGGTATATTGGTTAGAAATTTAGGTGAATATTTTGACATGTTTTAGGTGTATATATTGATTGTTTAGGTCAAGGAATGGTCCATATTTTAGGTGTACCTTATTGGGCATGTTTTGGCTTGATTTTAGCTTGTTTAAGGGGTTAATTGCACACTGTTTAGGACACAGGCTATCACATAATCATGTGCCACACATGGTCACCTCACATAGTCACCCTACACGATCATGCATGTTTCGTTAGTTTTGGTACAGATTTCACACAGTCTATGACATGGGCTGGGACACGACCGTGTGTCCCTATTATGAATGCTCACATGATCTGTGCAACCCCTCAAATTGAGCCTAAATGTTACGATCCAATCTTAACGATCACATGGGCACGAAAATGAAGAAAATGCAAATTAAAAACCGACGAAATTATTTCTTGAAAATAAGTACTTGAAATCTCTTTAAATCACGATAGTTCTAAAAATAATATTTGAGAAAATATATTTAATAATAATGTCGAGAAAACATTGCGATTGATTTTTAAAGAAGTTCAATTTTAATCATATAAGTTTGCGGAAGCAAATATTATTAAGAAAATACTAACATATTTATCCTTATTAAAAACTCATGCCAAATTCTCAATTATCCATAGTCATGCAAATGAAAACACTCATACCACAGTTCAAATAAAAACCACAAAAACGAAGTCCAAAATAAAGTTAAAGTCCACAAAAGTCCAAATATCATAACTCATCTCAAAATCAATAAAACCAATATATTTTTCGAGAACCTCTCCATCAACTGAATTCAAGTCCTAGCCACGAGGATTATCTGAAACACATAAAAGTAACGTGGGTGAGCTTTTGAAGGCTCAGTGTGAGATTTCCCATAGTAATCACAAAAATACACGCATGGCAATAAACACATATAACAATCACAACATATACACATAATATTACGATCATGAATTATATCACTGATACTATGCATGAAAATGTCGATGCACATTTTATAAAATATTCCTACTCATATCTGTTACACACCAATATCAAGTTCCCCAGAACTCGTCCATCTAATAACACAACTATTTTAGGACAAGCCACCACATAAATACTGATAAACGGTCACATAGCACATCATGGGTAAACCACCGCATAGTTGTCGATAACGGCCACATAATCACATAATTACATCGTGGGCAAGCCACCACATAGTTTTGATGATAATGGCCACATAATTTGTAGATAAACTGCCACATATTTTCCTCCTTTCACATAATCTCACCTCAAGTATGTGACATGGAAATATACGCTTTAACACATGTGAATCACTTTAACATATAAGCATATAGAAATGCTCACATAATCACAATATATTTGCTTTTCACATGCTTAAAATGTTTTTCACATTAGATCATAGATCCTGATAATCACATACTCACATATACATTTATCACATTCTTGAATCACAAGTAACACATAATCCATGCAACACATGTCATGAGATTGAGATATACACATACATCATATTATAATAACAATCACATCATATCACATATCACACGTGTTTCACCAAATAAAGTTTCGGTTTAAGTCACTTGAGTCCTTTGCATTGAGTTGTATTACAACTCCTTTACGATTAATATTATACTCGCCACTATTTTATATTAATTATTAATAAAACAGTTATGTACTCAAAACGAATATTAACGATCTCACATCTTAGATTTGTAGATCCGTTAGCCTTAATCCTTTATCCTAATTTCGCTCGATCTACTCGTAAGACTATCTATAATACACAAATGAGGGTTATGGATTAGAATTCTTCACAATAAAACTCATTAATGGAATCGATCTCTTAAATTTTTACTAATGCTTACCCCTCGATCTAAGATTCTCGAATGGAAGATTTTCTGTTGCAGAATTAAGGGTCTCTTCTTTGATTATCATTTTGTCCTTCAATGTAACGGAATCATATTAGTACCAAAGCGAGTAAATAAAATACAATAATAAAAAATACAAGGACCACACCATTCGACTATGGCTAGAAAATTCTAGAAAAAGGGTCTCTTTGATCCTATTAATCATCATTTACACTTAATTAGTTACAAATCGAGCGACGAATTGAAAATGAGTAATTTCGAAAAATCGACCGATTTAGAAAAATTTTCGAAATAAAAGAATATGATTAACTCAATGTGAAAATAAAAAAACGGAATAGAAAATAAAAAGAAAAAAAAGGGAAAAGAAATATTTTTGGTCACCGGCGACGACGGTCCGACGGTGGTGACGGTGTTGGTTCGGCGGTGGTCTAACGTTAGTGCAAGGAGGTTCATCAAAAAGGGGAGGAGAAAGAAAGAAAAAGAAGAAAGGAAAGAAGGAGGAAGCTTCATGCGGTGACGCACGGCAGCAACCACGGTGGCATTAGCGACGGCGATGAGAGGAGGGTGGTGTGAAAGGGAGAGAGATGTTGGCCTCGAGTGCTGGTGATCGATAGTGCTACTTGGTTCACGGTGGAGGAAGAAAAATGTTTAGGAGGAAAGGTGGTGGTTGTTGGTAAAAATGTAGAGAAAGAAAGGTGGTGCTTAAGTGATCAAAATGAAGAAAATGGAAGAAGTGAGAGGGAAGAGGGAGTATGGTCGACCAATAGGCTAGGACAACCTTGGTCAACCGTGACCAGGTTCAATAAACCACACAAGAAGGCAATTTGGTGAGGTTAAGGCAAGGGAGGAGGAAAAGGAGTATAAAGGGGATCAAGAACCCCTAACTTATGGTAACTTTTACCCTTGATTGAGAAATCAATTACCCCTCATCTTAAGGCATCACTAGATGGCTGACCATGCACTTTAAATGAAGGGAAAATTTTTCAAAAAATAATTAAAAGATGTGAACAATGAGGCTTGAACTTAAGACCTCTATGATAGTTAATTAACTACTAAACCACTTGGCCAGTTATTCCCTAATGTCCAAACTTGTACACTTAATTTAAAACATTGGAGTTGGCAATTTCACTATTACTTGATAAAATAAAATTTTGTCATGCCCTCATCAAAAAAATTTGACCTCAAAATTACATGATAGGAAAAGCTGAAGATATTATTATCGCATCGCTTCTCCTAGCTCTCAAGAAGTCTTATTAGAATCATCATTCCTCGACAAAACTTTTACGTGGGGAATCTGCTTCCTTCGTAAAGCCTTGACCTCTCTATCTAGGATCTGCATCGGTTCTTTTTCAAATTATAAGTCCAGTCGAACCTCAATCTTCTCTATCAAAACTATATGAGAAGGGTTGGATCGATATCGCCTCAACATAAACACATGAAACACATCGTGTATACGATCTAACTCTAGAGGCAACTCTAACTAATACGTTACTGGTCTCACTTTCTTGATGATGGGATAGGGTCCAATAAACCTTGGACTCAACATCCCTTTTCAACCAAATCTCAACACTTTCTTCCAAGGTGAAACCTTTAGGAAGACTTGGTCACCAACACTAAACTCGAGATCCTTCCTCTTCAGATCAGAATACGATTTTTGTCTGTCTGATGCCGCCCTTAATCGATCCCAGATAATCTTCACAGTATACTTAGTCTCATGCACTAATTACGGTCCCAACACTTTCTTCTCACCTAACTTAGTCCAACACAAAGGTGTTCTACACTTGCTTCCATAAAGAACTTCATAAGGAACCATCTGAATGCTTGATTGAAAGCTATTATTATACACAAATTCCACAACAGCGCAAATGTTCCTCCTAACTTTTAGGAAAATCATTAACACATCGTCAGAACATAACTTCGAGAATTTGAATAACCCTCTCAGATTTCCCATCAAATTAAGAATGGAAAGCAATGCTGAAATTCAACCTTGTACCAAGGGCTTCATGAAGCTTCTTCCAAAATCGAGACGTAAACTTGGGATATCGATTAGAGATGATGGAAATCGGTACCCCATGGAGTCTAACGATTTTGGAGATATACAGTCTCGCCAAATTCTGTAACGAATAATCGGTATGCACTGGCAAAAAGTGGGCAGACTTGGTCAACTAATTAACATCACCCACACAAAGTCTTTCTTTGAAGGTGTCTAAGGTAAACCACTCACAAAATCCATGGTGACGCGTTCTCATTTCCAAAGAGGAATCTGAATAGGTTGGAGAAAAACCAGAAGGAAACTAGTGCTCAACATTGACTTGTTGGCATGCCAACCATGTTGTCGTAAAGTTAGCTGCATCATCCTTCAATCTTGACCACCAATACTATTCACGAAGATCTTGATACATCTTGCTCCCTCCAGGGTAATACCATAAGGACTACTATACACTTCCTTCAAAATGGACTGCCTCAACTTTGAATCTAAAGGTACACAATATCTCCCACAAAAACGCAAAACTCCTTTAGAGTTAAAGGAAAAATCTGAAGTCTTACCCTCTTTAATAAATTTCACATGGGGTGCAAGAGATGTATCAGACAACTGCTTCAACTTAATCTGCTTCAACAAAGTAGGTCACACTTTTAATTCCACGAGTAAACCACCATTCTCAAACAAGCTCAACCTAACGAACAATGCTCTTAACTCACACATCGCCTTCCTACTTAAGGCATCGAACATGACATTAGATTTACCTAGATGGTACTCGATGGTGCAATCGTAATCCTTCAAGAGCTCTATCCAATGCCTCTATCTCAAATTTAATTCCTTCTAGTTAAGAAGGTACTTAAGACTCTTATGGTCAGTAAAGATAGCACACTTCTCCCCATAAAGATAAGGTCTCCAAATCTTAAGAGTGATGACCACTGCAATCAACTCTAGGTCATGCGTAGGATAGTTACACTCATACGATTTTAGTTGGCTCGAAGCATAGGTCACTACCTTCCCATCTTGCATCAGTACACAGCCAAGGCCCATATGAGAAGTATCGCTATAAACCATGTAATCCTTACTAGACTCTTGTTGGATTAGTACAAAAGCTTGATTTAATAAAGCCTTATGGTTCTCAAAACTAGCTTGTTAGTCCTCATCCCACATAAAAGGTGGACTCTTCCTCAACAATTTCATCATCGGTGTAACAATCAAGGAAAACCCTTCAACAAACCTTCAATAATATCCAGCAAGTTTGAGAAATCTCGTAATCTTGCCAACGTTCTTAGGCTGCTTCCAATCTAGATAGCCTCTATCTTTTTGGGATCAACTCGAGTACCCTCAGCAAATACCATAAAACCCAAAAGCATCACTTCTTAGAGACAAAACTCACACTTGTTAAATTTCACATCTTCTCACGCAAGGTCTGAAGGACTAACCTTAGGTGCTCTTCATGCTCTAATTCAGACTTGGAGTAGTTCAAAATGTCGTCGATGAAGACTACTACCTATTGATCTAGGTAAGATCGAAAGAATCTGTTCATGATATCCATGAAAGTGGTGGGAGCATTTGTCAGTCCAAAAGGCATTAATAAGAATTTATAGTGCCCATACCGAGTTTTGAAGGTCGTTTTCGGAATATCCACCTCCTTTACTTGCAATTGACAATAACCTAACCTCATATCAATCTTTGAGAAAATAGTGGCACCTCTAAATTGATCAAAAAGGTCGTCTATCCTCAGTAATGGGTACTTATTCTTTATAGTTAGTCTATTCAACTGACGATAATTGATACAAAGCCTCATTGACCCATCTTTCCTCTTTACAAATAACAATGGAGCTCCCCATGGCGATACACTCGTCCTTATAAAGCCACGATCTAACAACTCTTGAAATTGAATTTTAAGCTCCTTCGGTGCCATGTGGTAGGGTGCAATGGACACTGGTATGTCCTAGGCAACAACTCAATGCAAAATTTAACCTCTAAAGGTAAATTGGGCAACTCTTTTGGAAAGACATTAGAAAATTCCTTTACCACACGGATGTTCTTTATCACTACACTATCCAATTTCGTATCTAGGATGTAAGCTAAATATGCCTTACACCCTTTACGAATCAATTTATCTGCTACTAAAGAAAATATAACATTCGATAAGAAATCCTTATGCTCCCCAATCATGATCACTACACTCCCTTCTAGAGTCCATTTGGTAATTCGCTCCGTATCACAATCAAGGCTAACTTGATCCTCACTTAACCAATTTATGCCCAAGATGAGATCAAACTCCTAAATGACAACTCCATTAGATCACCAGGAAACACCAAGCCTTGGAATTGTAACGGACATCTCTTATAAATTTTATTTACACGCATTGTCTTAGGGGATTAAGTGCAATTATGTCGCTTACAGTTTCCTATACCCGAATTCCCAGTTCATTAGCCATAGTACAAGACACATGCAAGTAGGTAGATCCAATGTCAATAAGTGCAAAATATGGAATAGCATTAATGGTAAAAGTACCTACTATCACATCAACTACATCTCGATCCTCTACGTCTAGCCGCATAAACAAGTGTTGTATCCACATCTTTTCGGTTAGCACCCTAACCTGATGCTCGTTGCCTCTGACTGATATTACCACCTCGGTTATGACCTTGGTCTCAATGAGGATGCTGTCCAACTCTCTAGTTTGAGGCTCAATTCTGCCCTTGAGCTTGCATCTGATAATTAACCTGTGGACAATCACAAATCTTGTGGTCCAACAACCTACACTTCAAGTATGCTTCCATGCTCCTACAACAATCCCTAGAATGCCTCTTTCCACAAGTGGCACTGTTCAGAATTCTACCTCCAACTACTGCCACATTTTGATGAGATCGATCATCTCTAGCCCGCTTAACAGGGTGTGGAGCCTAAACATTAGGCTACGATTCTCTCTTTGTAGGGACCTTGCCTTATCCTTCCTTTCACGCTCTATGCACTTCACTTCCTCACAGTTTTTAGTCTTCTCTACCAAAGCTTCAAAGGCTCTCTCTTGTAGTGGGGTCACTTGCATCATTACCTCTAACCTTAGCTCGAACTCAAATCGAGCGCAGTTATCTTGCTCCTCGACCACTGTACCCATAGCATATCAAATAAGCCTTATGAACTCAACCTCATATTCAGCCATTATTATATCACCCTGCCTCAGCTCTATAAACTTTAATCGTCTGGCCTTAACGTACCTCGCACCCATGTACTTCTTCTTGAAGGCATCTAGAAAATATTCCCACGTCAACCACAGCGTAGGTGCCTCTTACTATGGCCTGCCACCACTGATAGGCCTCATCTCGCAGTAAACACACAGTCCCTTAAGCTTCTGTTTGGGGGTGCACTCCATGTCGTCCAAGATCCTATCTGTCGCCTCTAGTCAATATTCGGCTTTAGTGGGGGTCGTCCCAAAAACGTTCCTAAACAATTCAACCCTACTCGAACGGAGCCTCCTACCAACAGTTTCGCGACTATTAGTTCCAGTTTGAGCACTTACCACTCGCTCAAGCAATCGCAACATAACTTGTGATATGTAACGTATAGGTTTGTGCAAGTGTACACAGCCATTATCAAGTAATAAACAACTAAAAAAGTTATCGTCTCCATAGGGGCTGTATATGTTAATCAATATTTTATAAAACTAAAGTTAACAACTTGGAGAGAAAAACACAATATTTGGAGTGTTGATGATTAAACTAATTAAATTATCTAGATGCACGATAATTGCTAAAGCAATTTTAATCTAAGTATGATGAAAATGTATGAATGAATTTAGCAGCAAAAATACAAACTTCAACAATCAATAAAATAAATAGGCTAGGATAATTACATCAATAAACTTAATTCATTCTTATCATGCTTAACAGTATTCGAAAAACATTCCATGGCAACTCGATCTTTCATGAGTTTGGAAACCAAATTAAATCATTTTGGAATCTTTTACTTAGTGAAATAGGCATTTTACTGATCATAATAAACCAAGGGTTTCTTACCATTCATGTGAAGTAATAAGGACGTGTCAGGTTTGAAACAATTTAATCACATAAATCATAAACTATGCAAGATAATAGAGCTCATCAAAGTTATTATGAACCTTTAATTTTGTTGGGTTAAGATCTAAATTAAGCA
Source organism: Gossypioides kirkii (assembly GCA_005610355.1). Lineage (NCBI taxonomy): Eukaryota > Viridiplantae > Streptophyta > Magnoliopsida > Malvales > Malvaceae > Gossypioides > Gossypioides kirkii. The sequence continues at coordinate 35,902,843 of CP032247.1, read as the reverse complement.
TGCACTTTTCAATTATTGCATCCACTAGTTGTCGCTTGGTTAGGATTGCTCAGCCAGTTCTAGTGCATCCAATCATATATGAATGAAAATACATACTTGAGTTTAATTGGAAACATTATCGATTGAGGCACAAACACCATAAGCATGATTAAAATGAATTTCATTAAATTAATGCAATCATCCTAGCTTAAACAAATTTAAGCTACCATTATTGATGACAAGATCAAACAACACATTGCAAACGTGATCAAATTAAATAACAAAAAGGGAAAGAATAAACTCTATCGAAGTAGCTGTCGTGCGGACTCCGATTAAATATGTCTTCCTTCAATCCTTGTGTTTCTCCTTTGATTGCTCCTCACGGTGGCCGGCCAGGAGACAACCTTATCAAGGTTTTGCTGGCTAATGAAAAGGGAAGATGAAATGCCTATGCATGGAAAAGAAGAAAGCAAGAGATAAAAGAAGGAATGATGAACGATGACTGAAATGAAGTGATGTGGGATGAAGGGATGATTTTAGAAAGGGTGAGTGGAGTGGTATTTATACTTGAAGTAGGTGGGAGAATTTACTAAAATTGGCATCACATATCCCTTAAATTTCTCCGACCTATGGCCGACCATGATATGTGGGATGGGAGGTGGTTTAGTTATTTGATTAAAAGTGAAATCATGCTTGAATCATGCAAGGAGTGGACGATTTCTCAAGAAAGTCTTGTGTGCCAATTTCCAGTGTTCTTCCAAGTGTAAAGACCTTTAAACAATTATCCAAAGTTGATTTTCTTGCTGCCCGTTTGTGATTGTCGAATTGGGCCTCTCTCCTCTTGGTTTGGACAATTTAATGACCCATATAGACTTGTCCAAATGTATAATATTTTTTATTGGGTCAAGTTGACATCTTCATGACCCATCTTTGCATCGTCTTGTCGTTCCACACATAAGAAAATAACTCATGTCCATGCAACATTATAGTAAGCTCACTTATTAAATCAACTCTATGGTCCCACTACATAATTAAAATTAACACATTAATAAATAACATGAATTAATGTAATTTATGCACCAAAATCATATAATAAAGCATAAATTTGCATATTTTATAAATTCATGTCCATTATTAACATTTAAGCAAAATTTACTTATTTAATTAGCAAATACTTGGAATTAATATTATTTTTAAGTAAAAAGGTGGTAAAAATTACTAGAAAATTCCTATATAATTTCGAGTTTACACGCCCCAAACCTTAAACCATTTCTCGTCCCGAGTAATGCAAAGCAAAAAATTTAGATTAAGCAATCTTGCAATCAGTTTAAATAAAATCATTAAGTAGCATCAATTTTTTTTTACATAAACATACATCAGCAAATTCATGCTCACAGACTCTTTTTATTAACAAGTCACTCATATGCAAATATTATTTCAAAATTTTATTCTAATTGCGTGAAAATGCTAGCATAAGTCATAAAGTGCATGCTTTTCAAGATCATACATAATATTTACCATTCAATCAAAGTTTTCTTATCAATCAAACAAAACAATCACAAGGTTTAATTAGTGGTCCTCATATGTTGAACTTAGCAATTTCTCTTCATTAATGTAGTCGACACAATCATCCAAATCAATAGGTCTTTTATAGGGTTGTAATGGGGCTAGGCTCAAGGTAGGGATAAAGAGAAGTGAATTTTTAGGTTCAGTAATCTTAACTCTAACTTGGTCTTGGATTTTTTTTGTAACACAACCATATTTTGAGTAGGTATTTGGAACACTCTCAAACTTATTTTTAACTCATGCTCATCAATCTTTTTCAGAATTTGAGCAAACTTGCTCTTTTTTTTTATTTTTTTTAACATGAGCATGTACATCTTTTTGAATTTTTCCTCAAATATTGATCACCAAGACAAATTTAGTTAAGATGGGTGTACAAAATAGGATAAACTGAAAAAGATGGTAGTATGACTTATGATGTAGGTAATTTGCAATAAATAGGCCATTAAGCTAAAAAAAAAAGTTTCAAGGGTTAATATAATAAGGTGGGCTTGAAAGACTCAAACGGCCCAAAAAAATGTGCCTATATAATATTTAGATTTTTATGCCTCCTAAGATTTCGCCTCTAGAAAGTTATTAAGTTAATTCTAAGGACTTAAACCTTCATGCATGTCTATTTCTAACGAAGTTCAATTTTCATGGTAAAAGAGAGACCTAAGAACATACAAGCATTCCATAATTCAAGATAACATAAAAAAACTCAGATAAAATAAAAAATCATACTTGCATTTGAGCTAACTTATGAAAAGAAATTTCTCTAAACATCATTTTATTTCAACATACTTATGTGTAAACATTGAAACATACTTAAGAGAATTTTTTTTAATTATGTTAATATTACCTTATCCCCACCTTAAAAAAAGCAATGTCCTCATTGTGTAAGCAAAGCAATGAATGAGGACTAAACACCAGGTAGGGTTGCAAGGAACAAGAGGTGAGTCATGAAGACTGCTTAAGTACCAAGTGTTTCTTGTCAATCCTTTTGGTAGCGTTTCCCAACATATGGTTAATGAAAGGGCCTTAAGAGTATTAATGAACAACATAGTTGTCTCCTTTTCCAACAATGTGGCTGTACTTGGGTTGCTATGTCTCTCCATCTTTGAGCGTATTGTTGGAAACTCTCATTTGGATTTTTCTCCATTCTTTGTAGGGTCAGTCTATCAGGTGTCATGTCAGTTGCATGACTGTATTGCTTCATAAATGCTTGTGCCAGATTCTTCCATGAGCTTATCTTGGCACGACTCAACTGATTATACCATTTCGTCGTAGATCTTGCTAGACTATCTTGGAAACAGTGAATTAATAACTAGTCATTATTGACATACCCATTCATCTTTTTGTAGAACATGGTAATGTCTGCCTCGGGGCAGCTGGTCCTGCTATATTTGTCAAAATCAGGTGTTTTGAATTTCGGGGGGAGCACTAGGTTTGGGACAAGGCTCAACTCCTTAGTGTCAATGCCATAGAAGGTATCAGCGCCTTTCATTGCTTTCACTTTTTCTTCCAACCATTTGTATTTGTCCTCCAGCTGTCTAGGGATCTCAAGCTTTGCTCTTTTTGTCACTTGGATGACGGGAATGGCTACATTATCACCGAGGTTGGAACCGGATCCCATCTGAAAATTTGCTGGCCCTGATATGCCGCTGCGGTGTTGTTGTGCTCTTATTGTTACAGGTACCCCACGTGGGTACGTTAATGGCAGTGCTTGAGTATGCAAAGTAGTATAGCCTGGGAGATGTCTATGCTCCTCACTTTCCTCCTCTGGGCTTATAGCAGGACCTTTTCCCTTATCCGTCTCTTCTCTTATCAGCTGTGTTAGCTCACTTATAATGCTCCTTTGAAATTATATAATCTGATCCTTCATATCTTGTTGTACCTTTGCCAAATGGTCTTGCAGCTGCACTTGCACTTGCTCTTGCATTTCCTTCAGGATTTGTTCTAAACGTTCGATTCTTTGACCATTACTTTCCGAGTGCTGTAGCGATGTGGTTTTTCTATGGTTTCTGATTTAAATGTTTAAGATTTTAATTAATTATGGATATTTTCTTTAATGCATGTTGATGAAATGCAATGCTTATGAATGCATGTATGCAAAAGAAAGGTATTGACTTATAATTCAATTTTCATTAGAAAACTTCACTAGATAACAAGTTTCTTTACATAAAGTAGATTTATATAAACGGTTTTACCTTAATACTCAGAGTTTTGATTTTCTTGAGAATTCCAGCTAAATTCTAACCCCGATCTGACTTTGTCTCATACTGCACACTTAACATATCCGCTTCAACTGCTAAAGTTTGCAAGTGGTCAACTACCCCTCGCATTTGATTTAGAGCTTCACCCATAACATAATCCCTATCTCAAACTTGTCTCTGAGTATAGTGAAGGTGCCATTCATTTGTTTCCATTGTCCTCTCAAGAACCTCAATTCGTATCTCACTACTCTACAACGTGGCTTCCAGTTCTTCCACCCTCTTATTCAACCTCTCAATCTCAACTCGACTTGCTTTCATCTCTACCATCGAATTTCGACTACGATATCTATATAGGGATCCCTCTAACTCTTTATTCGGGCCTTTAACTTAGTTATCTCAGCTTGACTTTCCAACAAGCTATCTTTCATAACATTTTCTTGAACTTGGACATCTTGAAACTTGCTCTTCCACTGATTCGTTCTAATTCTTTCTTCACGAATTTCCCATTGCCATTGCTCTAACGTTTTTCCCAAACCAACAATCCTCATTGACAAATGAAGTTTCTTGTAGTCTTTCTTCAGGTTATCGAGATCTTCTTTAGCCTTATTCTTCCTTTTTCTTAATTTTTTTCTTCTAATTTCTAAACATCAACATCTAATCCCAAAAGTACCTTTTCTTCTTCCAATTTTTCTATCATTTTTTCCATTTCAAAATTCTTTCTCTCAAAATCTTGTTTGATAATTTTCCAATTCTGTCGGGACAACCTGCAAGTGCTCCTCAATTGGACGAACAACTTCTGGGTTTGGTACAAGAATGTTGTCATTGATCCTTCTATTCCTCTACCAATCATATTCTGTAGTTGTCATGGGATTGGCGCTGAACACTTTTATTCTCCAAACTTGGTTTCATGCATTCGAAATCTCTTCTTACTGTTCTCTCCTCTATATGCGAATTCACACTGGTCTAATCCTCAATTTACTGGTATGAATTGTCTCGACCTGCACTGTCTTGAAACCAATAAAGGTGCATACCCTACGGCTCCCCAAATCCTGGCCAATGGAACCTAATCAAATTCTCCACATCGATACAGGATTTCATCAGGAACAAACCATGGTGCCCGCCATTCTATGTCCTCGTCTCGGAGGCTTTGAAGTATTGCCATCCATTTTTCCTCCGAGAAGTTTCCTTGTTTCTGTCTTCCAAAAGTGACTGTGGAACCATATTATCAACAATGGTGCGCTGCCGATAAACTGACCTTCTCCTTCTTTTCTGCATGTATTTAAAGATCTGAAAGTTTTAGCCAATATTGTTGGGACCAGTGTAACCTTTTTATTCAACCTATCGAACAAGTCTGTAACCGCATCCTCTATGTCTCCCAAAGCTTTGGGAAAAATGACTAACCCGTATATACTTAGAGCCAGGATGTTAATCTTTTTCTTCGCATCCGGGTGGGCCAGGATCAAGTCTCGCAAACTCTTCCACGTAATGCATTTGTTGTCGCCTTTCACCTTAACCCGAGCTGCGACCCATTACTCGCTCATGCTAGTGATGTTTATTAATATTTTGACAAAAGTTGGGACACTAGGAGCTCTGGAATAAGCTCTATCTTTCGGGATCTTCGGATAACGAAGTAAAGTGGTGTATTCTTCTATCGTCGGTATCATGTCTACATTCCCAAAAGTAAAGCAACTGTAGGCCGAGATCTAATATTGTGCCAAAGCTCGGAAGAGGTACTTATCCACTTTAACCTCGAGTAAGTATGGTAAATCTCCATACTCTTGGTAAAAGGTTTGCTTCATGTCATTATCCCAACTGTCCCATATCTCTTTCAACTCTTGCACACCATTCTGAGTTGTACTAATCTTGGCCTTCTACTAAGCTATCACCTTTCTGGCATTGATTTTCCTCTGACCACATACGCACAACCGTGTTGTCCTCCACCTTATCAAGATACTTATTCTCCGTGATCAATTCTCTTATCAGTATTTGAGTTTGAATCAATACCTTTCCTAGTATGATGATGCAAATGCAAGCAAAAGAGCCATAATAGAACACGTTAGCAAAACACATCAATATCAGTATACAGGTATAAAACTTGTCTTGGGTAGTTGCTAAAAGGTTCGGTATAATTCTTTCTAAGGCAAGTACTTATGGCTCATTACATGCGATTTAGTCTCTAGAGTTAAAGATACCCAAACCAGCAGATTCCTCGATCCTCACCCATTACAGGCTCATACGGGATGAGTTCGATTTAGGGGGACACATTCTCCACATGTTTGCACAGAAGTGAAAACTTCACGAAAACATGGGTACAGATGTAATCCCTAAAGCGATCCACTATCCTCCACGGATGTGAAAACCTCACGAAGGAGTAGTTTCTCGCTTCCACTTAAAGGGGTAGTAACAATTGCATATGAATGCAAACTAGCAATTTCTACATATAAAATCACACAAAATGAAAATGATCGTTTATTAAACAAAACCAAGTGTTTAAAAAATTTAACAAAAAGACCAGAAAATAACCGATTTTTGGCTTGACTCACTTTTATTTTAAAAAATGTCCCAGTGGAGTCGCCAAACTATCAAAACATTTATTTTTGGGAAAGCAAACAGGTCTCAAAAAAATATTTATTTGAAAATAAAAAAAATGAGAGTCGCCACCAATCTTTTATTCGGTGTTATTGGATCACCGTAAAACGTTTAAAATCCGTTTTAAAAAATATTTTAGTCTTTGAAATCCAGAGAACGGGTTCAGGAGTCAATTACGTGTGAGGAAGGATTAGCACCCTCACACGCCCAAAATTGGTACCACATTGATTATTTTCGAGTCTTGTTTGTTAAAAACTTGAAAACTCGAGTAAAATTTAAAATACGATCCTTAAATGCATGATTTATTTGATGCACACGTTTAAGAAGGAAAATCAAATTTCGTAAGGAAGTCTCGTTATTTCAAAATGATCGAGGGAGAAAGTCACGTCCAGTGAGTTAGGACATAGCATTTCGAGATCTGAAAGTAACGAGCATTCCTTTGTTGCCAATTTCAAACCTTGAAAAGGGTATTCGATTATTCTGGTTTGAAGAAAAAATCGCGCCTAGTAAGTTAAGGCACAATTTTTCAAAATCCGAAATAAAGGAATATTGCCTCGATTTAAAATATTTATATTTTTAGAGAAAATTGGAAAGCAATTTTAATTTAATGATGAATGCGTACATTAATTATGAATATACAATTTATCAGTAAAATTAAGTAGAACAATTAAACAGATAAGTAAGTGCAAAAATTAGCATAAAATAAAATATGAAATATGATAGAATCGCGAATCAAAATAAAAGAAGGATTAATTAAAAAAACAAAGGATAATAATTAAATTTTATATAATCGAAGAGAAAGAAAAAAGGGGTTGAAAATGAAGTTTCAAAAATACGGGATCAAAATGTAAATTTGAAAAGTTTAAGGGGTAAAAATGTAATTTTGGGAAAGTTAGGGTCAAAATGTGATTTTGGAGAAGTTTGAGGTTAAAATAGGATTTTAGCAAGGTTTAGGAAGTTAAAATGTGATTTTAGAGTAGTTTGGAGTCAAAACGTGATTTTAGAGAAGTTTAGGGTCAAAATGTAATTTTAGAGAAGTTTAGGGGTTAAAATGCAATTTTGGAAAATTTTAAGGGTTAAAATGTAATATTGGAAAAGTTTAGGGGTCAAAATGTAATTTTAGGAAGTTTAGGGTCAAAATGTAATTTTGGAAAAGCTTAGGGATCAAAATGTAATTTTTGAAAAGTTTAAGGGTCAAAATGTAATTTTGGAAGAGTTTGGGGGTTAAAATGTAATTATAAAAAAGTTTGAGGGTCAAAATATAATTTTTAGAAAATTCAGGGATCTTTTAGGCAATAAAACCAAAAAATGGAACACGTGGCAGCTTCTCAAGCATCCAGAAGTGAAAGGACCAACTTAAAAAATAATTTAAAATTATTAGGCAAATTTCGAATAAAATAAGAATTGATTTAAGGATGAAACTGAAACAAATGAAAAATGGAAATGACTAATTGCAGAAATAACCCCAAAAGAGACACGTGGTAGCTTCTCAGGCTACCATAGAGTTAGGGGACTAAATTGAAAATGAAATAAAATTAGTAGGCAATTTTAAAATTAATAAAAAATACAAAAAGGACGAGATTGTAAATTTAAAAAAAGTAAAAGGACCAAATGGGTAAATAACCCCTAAAGCAAAAACACGCGGATCCCTTGGGTCAAATCGGGTCATGGATCGGGTCAGGTAAAACTACGTCGTTTTGGCTCTATGCTTAGACATCAGAACGACGTCGTTTTGGCCTCTAAGCTTAGACACCAAACACCAAAACGATGTCATTTTGATGTGGGTATATAAGCCAATTTTTGCCTAAAAATTTCATTCTTCTTTCCATTTTTTAAAAAAAATTCTTTTTTCCTCTCTTCTCTCAACTTTCTCTCCTCATGTCCGACCAAGCTCCGATCATCGGCCCGTCGTCCGTCGGTAGCCGTCCGCCTCCTTCTGCGGTGGCCCTAGGTAAAAAAGACTTTCCTTTTCTTATTTTTTTTGTTCTGAAGCATAGACTGGGCTCGGATCTATCAAGATCAAGTCCCGATCTTCAAAAAGGTCGAAGCTTTGAAATTATTTTTTAATTTTTCTTAAAAAAAATCTATTTTTCATTTTCTATTATTTGTTTAAATCCGTTTTTGTATATTTCTAACCCCTTTTTTTATGATTTTTAAATCTCTCTTTCATTTTCTAAAACTCGCTTTAAAACAAAATATGTTCTTATTTTTTGTTATTATTTAGGTATGTTTTTGACAAATTCTTGTGTACAGGAGCCCTCGTGAACATAAACGAGTTTCAAGCCTCCGTTCGTGGCGTCATCGACGATGGTTTGGGTTTAGGTACGTCTTTTCAAATTTCTTTTTATTTTATTTATTAATATTATTTAACATTTATTATTTATTTATTAAATTTATTTATTAAAACGTTTAGTAATAAATGGTAATAAATGGTTATGACTATAGAGTAAATTAGTGTATTAATGCGGATTAAAACCCTTTGAAATTCATATAACAAATAAGCAGTAATAAATATACCTTGAGAACACTGAAATCTGCTTGAATGTTCTGAACTTTAATTCTTTGACTTCAAATACTCTTTCTTTTTTTGTATTGAATTAAAAAAATTGTCTGGTGATTGTATTGATTTCAAATGCTAGTAAAAAAAAGGTCCCTTACAATTGTTTTTTTGATTTCGACTTTATAGCCTATTTTACAATGATGATAATTTGTTCTTTGCCATTAAAATCTGTCTTTTCTCTTTTGCAGGTACCAGTGGGGGTGCTGACGTGGTAGCTTCTAATTAGGCGAGGGAAGGCGGCTAGTGATGCAAGTGATTTAGGGTTTGACTTTAGGTTTGGTTTATTAGGATTGGTTTGGGTCTTTTGTAATTGGGCCAAAGGTTGTAAAATTTGGATTTTGGATTTGGACTTTGAAATTTTGTATTTGGACTTTTAAAATAAATAAAATTTATTTATTTTTATCTAGGTTTAATGTTGGGTTTGAAACGGGCCCGGTCAAAATTGGGCTTTAACAACTTCTTTTTTATGAACCTATAAAAAAATTAAAACCCGAAGACCCCAGATAAATTTAAAACTTGAACTCTTTCCTATCCTTGGTCCTTTAATACATTACGAAATAGACGCCAGGCTATTGATATTGAGGGTTTAGGTAGATAAATTACGGTGGTTAAAAAAGCAAAAAAGGAAGAAATAATGTGATACAGTGATTATAAGTGGGGCAAAAATGTGCAAAAAAATCCAGAAAAAAAGTCAAAAGAAAAAGCGAGTGGAAAAGGTATCAAACAGAGACAAAAACATTGTGATTGAGAAAAAAAGTAGAAAGTTAAAATACTAAACAAAAAGTTACAAAAGTAAGAAAACTCAATCATCAGTGCACGAAAACTCGTTAAGCCGACCATAGTTGCTATATGATATTGTATCTTCCTGCGTGGAGAGATAAGGTAGGTGAAAGAGGAAGCTAAAAGGCGGTGAGCTTGGATGGGACATTAAAGGGGAAGAGAGGGAACAATGTAATGTGCCTAACTATTTCTAGTATTTGAATTGTTTTGAGTCATATCTTTCTTTGAACTCATATCGTCCTAAGCCTCAAAACGTTAAAAGCCTAGAAGACCAATGTGAGTTGAGCGTTCTTGGTGCATAATCTTCCAAAATTGCTGAAGATTATACTTAATGAATATTTTTTATTCACATGAATGTATCTGCTACATATATGTTTGATTTATGTTAATGGTAATATTATCACATAATTTAATTACTTCTAATTTGTTAGTGATGTAACTTTGTAAGCTAATCCTAATTTCCTTTAAAAGCAATTTTTAAGCCATCAAACCATCAAGATTAAATTACATGTATGATAATAATTGTTATACATTTAAAATTTAAAATCATGTTCTTAGTAGAAATTAAATCCAAGTGACGTCTTCTTATCTCATGTTTGCTTAAGGACAAGCAAAAGTTTAAGCGTGGGGGACTTTAGGTCTGAGGTTCATTTTTACACCCATCTTCACTAACTTTAGCTTGCTCAAAGAAATAATCCAAATCAAATTATTTTATTTTACTTTGATTTTGCCTTTTTGCCCTTTTACTTATTTACTTATTTATTTTATGTTTTTTCATTTGGTTTACTTTTATTTGTAGCTAAATCTTTTCCTTTTGTTTTCATACTTTCTTTTTCATTTATTTTAATTATATGTTTCTATTGCTTGAGGACAAGAAATGACTTAACTATAGGGGAGTTTGATCTACCATAATTTGAATTAGCATAAGTTTTTGCACTTTAAGAGCTTAAAATTAAGTATTGTTGTTAGGTTTTATTAGGATTTAGTTAAGTTTTAGGAAAGTTAATAAAATGTGTAAAATGTGCAAAAATGAGTCTTTTATTAACCTCAAGGCTGATTGAGGCCTAAAGGTTGGCAAATTTACTTAGTGAGTGTGCAGGACACCATTAGAAGGTGATATATATCAAGACTGATCACTATGTCACGACAAGGGGAAATAAACGTCGAAACATATTGCCCAGAACAAAAAAATACTAAAACTGTCTGCTATGTCGCGACACGGTATATGGGTGTCACGACAAACCTCTGAAGATGTCCATAGAAGAGTACATTGATTGCTATGTCTTGACACAAGACATGGTGTGTCGCGGCACCGACCTCTTAATGCAGAATTACACTGAGTAAAGGGCGTTTTGGTCTTCACAATGCTACTTTGAGCTTAGGAATGTCAACTGACCTATGGTTAAGGACAACAATCACCAAAAATCTATAAATAGGCTCCTTAGGCTCTCATTTTACACAGTACTTATTTAGATTAAATTTTCTCTTTTCAGTTTAGTTTAGGTTTTTCTCTTCTTTCTTAGGTTTAGTTATTTCATTTTGTTCTTTTATTTCGGATATGTGATTTGTAGATGTGCATATACATTCGAGAATTATTTCTAATATTCAATACAAATCAGGGATTTTCTTATTCTCGATATTTTTAATACGTTCATTATGTTTCATCTATTTTTTAAATCTATTTTGTTTATGAAACCCATGAGGAACTAATCCCTTTAAGGTGGATTAATGAATGGAGGCATGATGATTTAATTGTTGTGTAGGGTTTTTCAATGGATCAACTGTTTGCAAATGGAAGAACATAAAACAAAACCTAGGCCTGACGACCTAGGAAATCATCAAGGTGCGAATTAACCCAAAATTGGTATTGCCCATTCGTGAACACCTTTACCCCAAACCAATCTAAACTATGAGGTCGAAAGATAAGTAATTCTTGCTAACTCGTTATGTTAGTGGAAGATCGAAAGATCCTGCTAGGGTAGCGACTAGTTGATTGACGAAGAACCCAAAGTTGTAACACTCTAAATTTATTTGGAAGGATCCAATTAGGAATTTTTAGAAATTTAGGGGCCTTTTCGTAATTTTTAGTAATATTATGGGCTTATTTAACTTTGAGGGATAATTTGGAATTCTAGGGATTTTATTGTGTGTGTAAGGTTGTAGGGTCATTGTAGAAACCCTAACTTTTCTTAGGGACCTCCGAGAAAATATCCTTTTTTTAGGGTATTTAAACACCCTTAAACCATTTGACTCTTCTTCTCCCTTTTATTTTTCCCCTCTACTGAAATCCCTAACCCCTCTTCCCTCTCTCTTCCTTTTTCCTTCACTTAAGATCACCTCCGACGAGCTAGCCCCCATTGTTCGTGCACGTCACTGCCCCTACCTTTACAACCTCCTTTCCCTCACGAACAAAACCCACACCTCCAAACCTCTTCCGCCGTCTGTCATTGTGAGAAACAATAAGGAGAGTTTTTTGGTTTTCGTTTTCTCTCTTTTGCGCAACCATACCTTCATCGTTCGGGTCGAATCGGTTTTTGGCTAAGTTATGATGGTGATGGAGTGTTTCTTGTTGGTCTTTTTGTTGTGTAAATCCGACGATCAGGCGTCGTGTGTGGAGGCCGTGTGTTAGCGCCGTCGGTGGGGAAGTGTAAACCCTAATCTGCTAAATTTTGAAATAAAAGAAATTGGGCCTTTGATAACCCAAATGTTGGAACCCATTTAGTGACCAAATTACCCAAATCAACAATAAACCCAAACCCTTTAGAACCTTTGATCCGAACCCGTTAACCCGACTGGCTCCACTTGAACCCGTTAACTCAACCAGCCTGACTCGAACCCGTTAACCTGACCCGTTGACTGTTGACCATTGACAATTGACTGTTGGCTTTGACCATTGACTTTTTCTGAGAAACCTTACCTTTTTTCAACGTCCTGAGTCTAATTCCGCTGTCTATTTTGCCAAATTCAAACCCAAAAGCCTCGTTTTGACCGTTTTATCTTTAATTCTATACTTTGAGTTATTTAGAGATTTAGTTTAAGAAGTCTAATATGAGATTCTTATGTTTAGGTGATCACGACTCCAAGGTTGACGATTTACCTCCTCCTCCTCCATCTGTACAACCTCCTCCTGCATCGGTTCTGAGAGTTACTCGTAAGTTATTTTAGTTAAGTTTTGTGTTAAAGTGATGGCTAGGATAATATTAATATTAGTTGTGTTTGTAGGATCTAATCTTGTTAGACAAGGTACTCGATCTGTGTGTGGTGGACGACCTCCTCGTCATTAGAGTTTCTGCTTTTTGGAGGTGTGTTTTTAACTGTAACATACCCTAATGTATGAGATGTTATTATGTTTATGTGATTTCTTGCTGTGATGAGGTATGTTGATATTGAGATGATTTTGTTGTGATGAAAAGGTGGTATGATTGATATTGATTTGTGCAAATGTATGTTGATAATGTCTTGCTTATATGTACTAAGCATGTGGCTGAATAATAGTTGTATTTATTCTACTGTGAATTGTGATATATGAGAAATATAATGAGATTGAGACTGAGATTAAATTGAGATAATTATGTAATTATATCACTGTGTGTTCATGGGGTGGGTTGTATGGTAGAAGACGTGGTTATCATTCCGTTATATGGTTGATACTTAAACCACACTGCGATTGGTGACAATTGGCTGGGAAAGGGTTCTGGGAAACCTTTCCATTGTGTTGGTGTGTTGAAGTATGTGTGCGTTGCATTGTGCTTGTGATTGTAACATGTTTTGTGGTTTCTTTTGAGTTATAAATTGTTGTGATTGTATATATGTTAGGTTGTATGTGTTTTAGAGACACACTGGGCTTTATAGTTCATATCCTTACAGTTTCCTTTACAGATAATCAAGATATAGGTGACTTGGTATCCGGAGGATTAATTATGGATATTTTATTTTATTGATTTATCTTATTATTATATTTTTTGGGTTTTTATTATACTTTGTTAATTATTATATTTGGGTTGCAAGTACATTCTATGTTGGGAATTTTGGTATTTTATTTTTGGAGATTAATTATTTTATTTTAATTAGAGACTATATATATTTATATTTTATATATGAGAATGTATGCGAATGAATGTGAACTATTGGTTTACAAGTGGGTATAATTACATAAATAACCTTCTAGATCTGGTCATATCTCTTGGGTCGGTAAAGGGGGTTACAAAAGTAACGGTTGATGAAAACATGCTAAAGCGAGGTAACTCACCAAGATGAGATTTATCAACTCTCTAATCTTGTTTTTGTTTCCCTTTATTTATTTATCTTTTCTTAGTTATTTTATTATCATTAAAAACTCAAAAACCCTTTTATTATATCTCCTACTATAAACCTAATTAAAGTACTAATTAGATATTCTTTGTGCAAGAATTAGAATTATTAGTGCTTCGTCTCCCTTAGGTACGATCCTTGGAGTACTTACATACCCCATTGTAACTATATTATAACTCAACCCATATACATGCCGAAATCCCAAAATATACTTCGAATAGGAGCACATTCGAAGGGGGTCACTCATGCTCGTAGACATCAAGCTGGATGTGTCCCTCGTGCGGATGATGATTCTTTGGTTACTAATGATTGTGGGCATCTTTCGTTGGTAAAACCAAAGTTCACAATTCCTCAATTTCATGGAAAGAATGATCTCGAGGCATACTGTGAGTGGGAATAAAAAATAGAGCTTATGTTTTGTTACTATAAATGCCCAGAAGATGAGAAAGTCCCATTAGCGACCCTTGAATTTTCAGACTATGCATTATGTTGGTGGACTCCACTTGGAATAAGTCGCCAAGATAACTACGAGAGAGAAATTACCACATGGGATGAGCTGAAACAATTCATGCGAAAACGCTTTATTCCTTCACATTATTATGGAGAGGTCAAAACCAGACTTCAACGACTCGTTCAAGGTAGTAAATCAGTTGATGAGTACTTCAAGGAGATGGAGATGCTCATTCAATGAGTAAATGTGGAAGAGGATGATGAGATCACTATGATACGTTTATTGATGGCATGAACAGACCCATAGCCAACACTTTGAGGTTACAAACTTACATAGATCTAAAGGAGGCAGTTCACAAAGCCATTGAGATTGAACAATAATTAAACGAATAAGGTCCTCGTTCATTCTCTACTTCACAATATTAGAAAGGTAATAGTTCCAATTTTGACTTTAAGCATTTGAAACCACCTTTTACTGCTAACAAGTCTTCTTCAAGTAATGATACTAAGAAATCATATTGGAAGAGTGAGGCTCATATGAAAATGCAAGTACCTTCTAAGCACCCTAGTTCTAGTGGTTCAAACACGAAAAAACCTCATGAGATAGAGTTTTTCAAATGTAAAGGGCATGAAAACTATAGTAGAGATTGCCCTAACACGAGACTTCTCCTTATGAAAGAAAATGGAGAATATACTTCTGATTCAAACAATTTAGATATGACATAATTTATGAAGAATATTGTCCATACCAATGATATGAATGAGGAGATCGTAGAACCACCAAATGAGGAGGATGATTTTGCTGAATCTCATTACCTAGTAGTGTGTCGCACTCTCAAAATCAAAATGAAGAATGATCTTGATAGTTAAAGGACTAATATCTTCCATTCTCGGTGTTTCAATCAAGGTACACTATGTTCGCTTATTGTGTATATTGGGAGTTGTGCTAATGTTGTTAGTAGCTATCTTGTGGACTTTTTGAAATTACCTTGCTCAAAACACCCTAAGCCTTCAATGACTTAATGAATGTTCTGAAGTACGAGTTACAAAATAATCCTTGATTACATTTAAACTCGGCAATTATGAGGATAAGGTATAGTTTGATGTTGACCTCATGCATGCCACGCATTTACTTCTTGGAAGGCCGTGAAAATTTGATCATGATGTCATACATCATGGCAAACAAAATTGATATTCCCGTATCTTTAAAGGGAAGAAATTTACTCTAGCCCCTTTTGAATCCCAATGACATGCATAAAGATTAACTAAAAATGATGAAATTCTGTGAGGAGGTTAAGGGGAAAGGAAAATAAAAAAGACTGAGAGAAAAGTGGCCATTAGTACTAAAAGTCAAATAGACAATTATGAGGTATGGTTCAATGTTGTCCTCATGCATGCCACACAGTTATTTCTTGGAAGGCTGTGAAAATTTGATCATGATGTCATACACCATGGCAAACAAAATCGATATTCCCTTATCTTTAAAGGGAAGAAATTTACTCTAGCCCCTTTGAATCCCAATGACATGTATAAAGATTAATTAAAATGATGAAATTTTGTGAGGAGGTTAAGGGGAAAGGACAAATAAAAAAGATTGAGAGAAAAGTTGCAATTAGTACTAAAAGTCAAAATTCAAATGGCCTAATGGTGAGTGAATCCTCTAGTGGTAAAAACAGAGTGCAAAGTCTATTTGCAAGTGTAAAAGATGTGTAGAGAGCCCTATTAAAAAAACAACCTTGTATCCTTGTGAGGTTTAGAGAAAATTATTTATCTTTAGCCGACCTTAACAAATCTTTGCCTAGTGTGTTTAAATCTCTTTTGTCGAAATATATGGGTGTTTTCAATGAGGCACCTAAAGGTTTATCACCTTTACAACGAATTGAGCACCAAATTGATTTAGTTCCCAGAGCATCCATTCCAAATCGCCTAGCTTATCGAAGCAATCCTGAGGAGACAAAGGAGTTGCAAAGGCAAGTAGAGGAACTATTAGACAAGGGGTACAATAAAAAAAGTTTAAGTTCTTGTGACGTCCCCGTCCTGTTGGTTCCTAAGAAAGATGATTCATTCCGAATGTATGTTGATTGTCGCTCAATCAACAGAATAATGGTAAAGTATAGGCATCCAATTCCTAGACTTGATGACATGCTTGATAAGTTACATGGTTCAACGATTTTCACTAAAATTGACTTAAAAAGTGATTACCATCAAATTCATATAAGGGAAGGATATGAATGGAAAACAACCTTTAAAACTAAGTTTGGATTGTATGAATGGCTTGTTATGCCTTTCAGTCTAACTAATGCACCTAGTACTTTCATGAGTTCAATGAATCATGTTTTAAGGAGGCCTTATTTGGGTAAATTTGTGGTGATATATTTTGATGATATTCTAATTTACTCAACTTCTTTGGATGCTCATGTTTTCCATGTTAAATCTGCTTTGGACATTCTGCGTACAAAATAATTATTTTCCAACCGTGATAAATGCACTTTTTGTTGTGATATATTAATCTTTTTACAGTTTATAGTAAGTGCTCAAGGTATTCATGTCAATGAAGATAAAGTAAAGACAATAAGGGAGTGGCCCACTTCTAAATCGGTTACCGAGATGATATCTTTCCATGGATTAACAAGTTTTTATAGATGTTTTGTAAAGGATTTCGCTTCGACTTCAACCAACTTGGATACATAATCCACATCTACTAAAATATACTTCTAAAATGGTTTGTCAAGGGCATCTCGTTCCTTCTTGATATGTTTTTGGTCCTTTGGATCTATCACAAGTTTTCACATATGCATACGCATCCTTGAATATTATAGGCCAAAATAATCCAGCTTGTAAGATCTTCGCTGCAGTGCAGGAACCACCAAAGTGTCCCCCACTTGGAGATAAATGGAAGTGGTACAAAATCTCATCGATTTCACTTCCAGCTACGCACTTCTTGATTATGTTATCTGCACATTGTTTAAACAAAAACGGATCCTCCCAAAAATAATACCAGCTGTCATGAATGAATTTCTTCCTTTGTTGGTAAGTCATTTCTCGAGGAATTATTCAACATGCTAAATAATTTTCAAAATAAAAAAACCAAGGTGTTTCATGAATTCCTTTACCTCGAACATATTCTCATTTGGAAAATTCTCATTGATAGGAACAAGTGAATGAGTTACCTCATTTTGTTCCAACCTCGACAAATGATCAACTACTTGATTCTCAATACCTTTTCTGTATTGGATCTCAAGGTCAAATTCTTAGAGTAAAGAGTATTTATTGAAATAGTCTCGGTTTAGCATGTTTCTTGGTGAGTAAGTATTTAATAGTTGCATGGTTAGTAAATAATGTAACTTTGGTACCTATAAGATATGAATGAAACTTGTCAAAAGCTAAAACTATAGCAAAGAGTTCCTTTTCAGTTTCCATGTAATTGAGTTGGGCTCCTGTCAAAGTTCAACTTGCGTAGTAGATAGGATGAAACACTTTGTTTCTTCTTTGGCTCATTATAGCTCCAACAGCAAAATCACTAGCATCACACATCAACTCAAAAGGAGAGTTTCGATCGCATCTATAACGTCATAGCAGTTGTGCAAGCAGACACACATCAATGCAAGTATAGTTGATAGAACAATTTTATTAGATATCGATCCCACGAGAAATGGGTTCTTGATGTTCAATTTTCGAAGCAACTAATACTAGAATTAGATGAAATATGAGTAAAGATGTCAGCGCAATTAAGTCAGATCTGTACACTAAAATTATTAATACTGTCAATGTAATCAAAGTTAATTGTCAAAGCAACAGAAAGTAAATCAATTATTGTGGAAGTTTTAAGAATTTAAATGCATAAAAGTAAAGGTTTGATCAAGTGTAAAGGATTGGAGTGGATCACTGATTTCACTAAATCGCAACGCTGGATGCGTCGACAAGGTATTGTACAGACGAATTGTCGCAGCAATAAAGCTCCAACAAAATCTTACCAATAACAGTCCTCCATTTACTCAAGACTCAAGTACCCACAATCACCCCACCTCTCGGTGTGAGCAACGTCGTGCACTTAAGAACAAGTGACTAGAATCTCTTCTAATCCCAAGCAACTCTTGCCATCTTGCTTGTTAATATAACTTGTCACTGCATCTCTCGATGTCGGTAGACTGCAAATGGACTCTCATGTTTGATGTAGTTAGATCAAAGAATAAACAGATGAAAAGCATTAAATAAGAATCAAAGCAATCTAACAATGAAAGATACTCTTGTATTCATTTAAATGTCATTAAAATTCATCAGCATAAAAGAGGGGTAAACGAATACAATCGAAGCTTACTATCTCTAGACTACTAGGACTATTCCTCAACCGCTCCTCTTGCCTTACATCAAGCACCTCTCGTCAGAAGTGGTTGCTCCTTTTCTCCATCAACTCACCATTTTCCAGCTTAAATCCCGAAAACACATAGTAATTGCAGTATTTAATTCCTCCACCTCTTGATGATTTCTTCCATCTTCTTTCCTCTATTTATAGCCTTCAAAAGTTGCAGGTTTCATCCTCCATTCTCAGATCCAGATCTAATTTGCAACTGTCAAATTTAGTTACAGTACAATTCTGTACTCACGCAGATTTAATGTGTTCTTCAGAGATTTGCAGGTTATCGCTGCATTTTTGGGCGCGATTTGAAACCTTTAATTGCGGCAACAACGAATGATTTTCCTGTGCTGATGCTTCCAGTTGTATTTTTAGCTTGAATTCACTTATCCAAAGCTCAGGTTTTTATGCGGCGACATTTTTGGTCGCAATTTCAAGCTGTTCTTGTGGCTGCATTCTTGTTCCAGCATTGATCTTCTGAGACCTACACTGACAATTCTAAGGCGCAATATATAGGCTGCTTGTAATGACATTAGTACACAAAAGATGTAAAAATAACAAGAATTTAAACCAAGCTATAATGACTTAGAAAATATAAAGACTAAGTATGAAATGCTTACAATGCATACTAAATATGATACAAAAGAGACAATTAAAACATCAATTTGGGGAGAAAATATATGTCATTTGCAATTCTATCACCCTCCAAACTTTAGTTTTTACTTGTCCTCAAGTAAACAAAAATTAGCAAAGTCACAAGCAAACATGTCACCGTAATTATCATTCTCGCAACTTAAATTTTTTGAAATCCTAATGCATAAATTGTATTCACATGATAGAATAATTCGTCGACAATTTATAGGTATGAATAATTAAAACTGCAACTTTATTAATGTTAGTATCATGCATTGAATCTTAATCCTCCTTAAACCAATACAACATTTATAGCAAGCATAATTTTTTTTCTTCTTTTTCTTCTCTCTTTTCTTTTTCTTTCTTTATCTCATTTTCCTTTTTACGTGACTGAAAGATATCATTGCATTACCTTTGTTCCTGGGTAGTAACGATGGGGTACAACAAACCCCTAGAAGGTATGTAATTGCACCAACACACACTCTTACAGTAATAGCCTTTGGCTAGATAATTTTTCTAACACCTGCAGCGAAGTGTTCTCTCTTGAAAAGTCACAGTGCACTCACATTGGAGTGTTTTTTATTAATACAATGTCGCTGCAACTGGTCAGTTAGTTCAAGATTCAAACATTAACACTATCCATTCATTACTGAAGCAATTCCAACCATTCATTCAAAAATAGAAGACTCACGATTCATTCACATTCATCCAATTTACACATTAGCATCCCAAGCAATTCAAGAATGGCGCATAAAAATAAAAAAATTGTGGTCACATTTTTGTTTTGTTGAAATTTTGCATATTTTCATTAACAAAAGAAACAAGTAAAATTCAAAGATGTGGGTGTAATTGCATTTCCATTTCACAATATCCCCCCAAAACTCAATGTCTGCATTGTCCCCAATGCACTGACAATACTATACAAATATAATGGAAATGCAATGACAATACAAGTAAATTAGCAAAAAAATGCAAAGCCAAACTAAAATGCAATGACAATAAAGATGCATGCAAACTATCTATAGAGAAGTGTACTAACTCATTCCTTAGCAGCCGAGGCAGAGGCTACTTTTGTCTTCTTTTTCTTCTTCCTTGGACGCTCGCCATCGTCTTTACGTTTCTTCTATCGTCTTTATGTTTCATCTTTTTGTCCTTGTGCCGCTTCCTTTTCTTATCCTTCGAACCAAGAGAATCGGTGGATTACTCCTCCTCAGCTGGTTGGGTGATGGCCTTATCGATAGTTACCTCGTATGGGTGGATTTCAGCTAATGGTGCCACATATGGCAGAATGGCGAGAGGATGAATCTCCTCAATGCTTCTAGTAACTACCTCAGCCCGGCTCGATTTAGGTTGAGCCTCGTCACTACTAGATGCCCCTACGCTCACGGGTGTGCCGACAATATCCTCAGCGATAATTGTAAGAGCATCTTCCTTCTCTTCTTGCTGCTCCTCAGTAGGGTCCTTCTTCTTATGCTCTTCTTCTTCTTCTTCCTTCTCTTGGCCTTCAGCTTGGTCTGCACCTTCATCCCTAGGCTTCTCTGGCTCAGTTGTGGCAATGTCAATACCATCTGTTGTGTCCACACCCACAAGGCTATGCAGCTCCTTAATGACAACCCCTTGCCTTCCATGGTTGCCTCAAGGCTATTCGAAAATTCTTCGAATAGGTTGGCAATTGTTCTGTAACAGTCTTTCATGGCATTATAATGTCCCTCGCTTTCCTCGTCATCGGAGATATGAATTCTTGTTGTGGATGGAACATTCTGAGGCCTACCATCAAGAGTAGGTTGATTAGAGGATGAGGCATGCATTGGGCGAAAAATAGAGGGAAAGGTTAGGAAGTCTGGCATCAGACTGGGACTCGGGCTATGTAATGCGGTGACAATTGCCTCATTCCAGGATTTTGTATACGCATAGAAAAAAATGTTGTCTGTAATTCATATCTTCTAATAGCCGATAGTTCAGACAGTGCTCGTGTCAATACGATCAAGATGATCTTCCATAATAGCCAGCCTTTTTCCAGTTGGGGATTTGTGGGCGCATCAGCCTATTTTTCTTTCTTTTTCCCTTTGCCTTTATCCTTCTTTTGTGGTGCTTTTTTCACAATCGGCATTTCTTGGCCTTGAGTCATTCTTTCAAATAATATATCATTGATGGGACTTTTGTTTATACTTTCTCGTCATCCCGAGGCATAATGCCCTTCTGTTTGCAGAGCAACATTATTTGATCATGGAGGATTTCGTCGATATCAATATAACGACCTTGGGAGATTGAGTGCAAAAGGCACATACGGTCCAATGTCACCGTAGTACTGTGCGTAGAAGGTAGGATGGGACTATTTATGAAGTGGAACCACACTTTGCTAAAGGTTATGAGATACCTCCAGTGCATGGTCTAGTTATGTGGCCTATTACCTATCCATACAGCCTCGTCAACACATAGGTCACTCAACACTTGGGCAACCCCCTATTAGTCAGTTCATGCACAAATGAAGAGTAGTCATTGACCATCTTAGGAATCCGAAGCAGAATATTGATATAGTCGGCACTCCATGGGATTAGACCTTCCCTTACAAAGACAAACTCTTGCTCTGAATTGACAAGATTTACATAGAATTCCTTTACCAGCATAAGGGAGTAGCTAGCTGGGTTTTCACAAAAGAACTCCCATCCCAGATGACTTATGGTCCTTATGACGTGCTTCCCCAAAGTTTGATGCGAGGACAATTGTAGGACTTGCTCCGGATGGATATTCTGTTTCAATATTACGTTTTGATAATGATCTTTGGCTGCTTTTGACAAGAATAAGACCGGCCTTGTTGATGGTGGTGGAGTTGTGGTTTGAACCACTGTAGCAGAAGTTGAAAGGGTGGTTTTAGAAAGATTCTTTGCTCCTCTGGTTTTGGCCATGATAGTTAAAGAAGAAAGTTAATAGAAGCTTTGCAAATAAAAGATTAGACTAACAGAATAAAACTAAGAGCAAAAGCAAAGAAGAAAATAGGTTGCGGTAACAATAGCTATTGTGAATGGAGAAAGAGAAGTCGGTAGAGTTTTATAACCTAGTCTTGGCAAAAGACGTGATGATTGTAAATAACTTGGGGAAACATTACGTCTGCAGCCATTAAATGCCAGGCTGAAGATCATACCTTTTCATCTGATCGAATGGTTGGGAGAATTGAGATATCAATCGACGCGATTCTTGCTGAAAAAGCATTGCTGAGTCATCTCAAAATGCACCGACAAGTTGTGCTTTAGATGCATCGACAAAGAGACGATTTTTATTCCTGCAAAGAAATTAAAACGAAACAAGTAAAAGTAAAATAAATAAGAGAAAAGGTGAATATGCATTGACATTATTTAAATGTAAGCAGATTGATGGCCACGTTTGGTTCCTTGACTTTTGGGCTCACGTAGTGTTTCAGACGTTGGCCATTCACCTTGAACTATTGTCCATCCTTCAGATTCTCAATTGTCATTGCACCACTCTGCGATGCTTCGACAACTTTGAAAGGGCCTGACCATCTTGATCACAATTTACCTGGATGCAGTTTTAATCGTGAATTAAACAAAAGCACTAACTGACCAGGGCTAAATTATCGACGCAAGATGATGTTGTCGTGCCATCTCTTGGTCTTTTCTTTATATATTGCGGCGTTCTCATAAGCATGGCGGCAGATTTCTTTCAGTTCAGTAATATCCAATAATCTTTTTCTTTCGACAGCATCGTAATCCATATTCACCTGCTTGATAGTCCACATGGCTTTATGTTCAAGCTCAATTGGCAGGTGACAAGACTTACCAAACACTAACTGGTACGATGACATTCCCAGTGGGGTCTTATAAGTAGTGCAAAGTGCCCACAACGCGTTATGTTGACACAAAGACCAATCCCTTCTAGATGGATTAACCACTTTCTCAAGGATGCTTTTGATTTGACGATTGGATACTTTAGCTTGACCATTGGTTTGAGGGTGGTATGTAGTAGTCATACTCAGTTTCACTTCACATCATATCTCTTTAATGCTATCGCCACTTGATGGTTGTGAAAATGAGTACCTTGATCACTTATTAACTCTCTAGGTGTTCCAAATCTCGTAAGGATGTAAGTGTGAAAGAACTTCAACACCGTTCGAGCATCATCTTTTGGCACCGCAATTTCCTCGATCCACTTCGAGACATAATCAATCGTAACTAAAATGTACACATTCCCAAAAGAGTTAGGGAATGGTCTCATGAAATCTATATCCCAAAATTCGAATAGCTCTACTTTCATAATCGACTGTTAGAGCATCTCATTGCGTTGAGATATTGAACCAGTGCGTTAACATCTAGCACATTACTGTTCAAAGTTGTGGGCATCTCGAAACAATGTAGGCCAATAGAATCCTAACTGCAGAACCTTTATAGCAGTCCTTACACCACCAAAATGGCCTCCATATGGAGCATCATGGCAATGTCGCAGGATAGAAGCCATCTCCTCTTCAGGAACGCAACGACGGATAATATTGTCAGTGCATACCTTGAATAAGTATAGCTCGTTCCAGTGATATTTTACAGCGTTGCGTAAGAATCTGACTTTCTTGTGACCAACTGCACTCAAAGGTAACTTTTCACATGTAAGGTAATTGACTACATCAGCATACCAAGGCGATGTGTCGACAAAGAACAACTGCTCATTTTGAAATGCATTGACAATTTGGGCTTTATTCCCATCTTCACTTCCAACTTCCAATCAAGATAAGTGGTTAGCTACTTGATTTTTAGATCCTTTCCTATCCCTGATTTCAACATCGAATTCTTGTAGGAGTAGGGTGCAACGGATTAATCTAGGTTTGACATCTTTTTTTATCAAAAAGGTATCTCAATGTAAAGTGGTCTGCATAAACTATAATCTTTGCGCCGACAAGGTATGAGCGAAACTTATCAAATGCAAAGACTACTACTAGCAACTCCTTCTCAATAGTTGTATAATTGACCTGCGCTTCAGTTATAGTTTTACTAGCATAATAAATGGAATGAAATATATTTCCTTTATGTTGGCCTAGTACAGCTCCCACAGCAAAGTCACATGTATCACACATTAATTCAAATGATTGAGTCTAGTCCGGTGCGACGACAATCGGAGCTTGTACCAGCTACTTCTTTATTATCCTGAATGCGTCCAGACAGGTGTCATCAAACACAAACTTTTTATTCTGCTCTAGTAATGAGCATAACGGTTTAGAAATATTGGAAAAATCTCTGATGAATCTCCTGTAGAAACCAACATGTCCAAGAAAGCTTTTTATTCCCTTAACATTGGTGGGTGGTGGTAATTTTTCGATGATTTCAACCTTAGCTTTATCAACCTCAATGCCCTAACATGATATGCGATGGC
Organism: Gossypioides kirkii; assembly: GCA_005610355.1. Lineage (NCBI taxonomy): Eukaryota > Viridiplantae > Streptophyta > Magnoliopsida > Malvales > Malvaceae > Gossypioides > Gossypioides kirkii. Next base: position 35,878,056 of record CP032247.1, on the reverse strand, counting down.
CTAGGACAATGCCTTCAGTTACCATGAAGTGACATTTTTCCCAATTCAGAACTAGATTTGTGTCCTCGCATCTGTTCAGAACTTTTGTCAGGTTGTCAACACATTGGTTAAAATTCTGTCCATGGACAGAGAAATCATCCATGAATACCTCTAGAGATTCCTCGATCATGTCCGAGAAGATCGCCATCATGCATCTCTGGAATGTTTCTGGCGCATTGCACAACCCAAATGGCATACGTCGAAATGCAAAGGTTCCAAAAGGGCATGTGAACGTAGTCTTTGCTTGATCTTTCGGTGCAATGGCTATTTGGTTGTATCCAGAATAGCCATTTAGGAAGCAATAGTAGGCCTTAATAGCTAGCCTATCCAGCATCTAGTTAATAAAAGGTAGTGGGAAGTGGTCCTTCTTTGTGGCCGCATTTAGTTAGCGATAATCCATGCATACTTGCCAGCCAGTCGCAATACGAGTAGGGATCAACTCATTCTTGTCATTGCTCACAACTGTGAAACCATTTTTCTTGGGAACACATTGGATGGAGCTCACCCAATCACTATCAAAAATAGGGTAAATGATGTCCGCATCTAGCCACTTGATAATTTCCTTCTTCACTACTTCTTTCATCTTTTCGTTAAGTCTCCTTTGTTGCTCAATTGATTGCTTCCCCTCATCTTTTAGCCTGATCTTGTGCATGCAAAAAGAGGGACTAATGCCTCTGATATCAGCAATGCTCCAGGCTATGACTCTCTTATGCTGTTTCAAAATGGCGATGAGCTTATCTTCCTACGTTGCGTCGAGGGATACGTTAACAATAACAGGTAATATATCATTGTCACCCAAAAAGACATATTTTAAGTACGTTGGCAATGACTTCAACTCCAAGGTAAGAGCTTGCTCAATTAACGGTTTAAACACATGAATTATCCTACTCGACAAATCCAAAGATTCCAATTACTAATTCTGCCTCAGCTTACAATTATTAATCTCCTCTTTGTGGTCACATTAAGCTACGATTTCCTAAATGGATGTCACTACATCTTTATCTAGAATGGCTAAATTTCTTGCATTGAATTCTTCTAAAATTATCTCGTCTAGCATGTCGATGTGGTTGCATTGCTCTTTACTCTTGAACGGGGATGCTTCAAACACACTGAAGGTCACATGTTCATTATTATGACGCATGATAAGTTCTCCCTTGAACATGTCGATAAACGTGTGTCCCGTTGCCAAAAATGGTCGCCTTAGAATAATAGGCACTTTATTGTCTGCTTCACAATCAAGGATTATGAAATCAACAGGAAACACAAGCTTATCTACTTGAACAAGGACATCCTTGATTTGGCCTTCAGGTTGTACTAAGGATCTGTCCGCAAGTTGCAATGTCACTTCAGTGGGCTTCATTGATCCTTTTCCTAACTTCTTGAAAGTAGATAAAGGCATAAGGTTAATATTTGCTCCCAAATCACATAAAGCTTTACCTAAATAATGATTTCCAATAGAGCATGGGATTATGAAGCTGTCACGGTCTTTCATTTTAGGTGGCAACTTGTTTGTAAGTATAGCGCTGCACCCTTCTGTGAGCGCAATCGTCTCAATTTCTGATAATTTATTCTTCTTTGATAATAGCTCCTTCATAAATTTCCCATAACTGGGTATCTGCATAAGAGCATCGACAAGAGGTATGTTAATATGTAATTGTTTCAAAGTAGAAACAAACTGTTGATACTCTTTATCATGGACTTTCTCTTTAAATCTTTGTGAAAATGGAAAAGGTATCGTAATAGTGGGTTGTTCTGAAAAACTCGGTGGTGTAGATATTGGCAGTTACGTTGACAAATGCGGTGAGCAAACTGTAATCATAGATGGTGCTACAGTTGGTTCTTCCTTATGTATTTCTTCTTTGCTTCCTTCATTTGTATCCTCTTCTTGTTGTTGTGGCTCAGATATGTCGACATTGTTCTGATTAGAATTGCTTGGTCCAGTCGTTTGCTTCCTACTTCTCAGCGTGATAGCCTTATAGGGCTCCTTCCCTCTCTGCGTTGGGTTCTCAGTATTACTAGGTAGAGTACCTAGTGATCTTGCACTCAAATTAGAAACCAACAATCCTAGCTGGGCTTCCAACGCTCGAATGGAAGAAGAGTTGCCTTGCACAATTGCTTTAGTTCTCATGATATGCTCTTGCATTAGTGCTTCAAGAGCAGCCGTTGGATCTAACCTTTGCTGAGAAAACTGCTACTATTGTTGCTAATGCTGTCCTTTCATATGTGGCAATACAGACTATTATGACTGCATTCGAGATTGTGGTTACATCTGGCTATGTGCTTGCATCTGATCAGGGTACGAATGTACTTTCAAATTCGGATTAAAATTCTACTATTGATTGCTATTGTAACTCCCTTGTTTATATCTCCCTTGATTTGAAGAATTTCCATATCTATATGTGAAAGCATTTTGATTCCCCCAAGGTTGTTGAGTTCTGTTGTTGTATGAGTTACCATATGAATTCCGTTTGATGTTATTGACATAGAAGGCATTTTCAGCATGTTGTGGGCAGCCCTCATAATTATGGTTGTCGCCACAAATCTCACAGGAAAATGTCGGTACATTCATTTGTTAAGCCACTTGAATAGGGGCAACATCACTTGTTTCCTTCATATTTTTTATGATATTGGACAACGAAGATACCTACGCACTTAAAGCATAAATAGCATCTATTTCAAGAACACCAGGGTTAGTCTTTACCTGCGTAGAATAAGAGATTAGATACTAATAATCATTTTGTGCAATTCTCTCTAGAATTCCTACAACTTCATTGTAGGTGCAATCCAATAAGGGACCATTGGCTAATGCGTCGACAAGATTTCTTGTCTGAGCATTCAATCCATTGTAGAATATTTCAATCTGAGTTTCTTGTTGAATTCCATGCATTGGGCAACATCTAATCAGAGTCTTATAATGCTCCCTTGTTGTATGTAAGTTATCATCTAACTAATGATATGTTGTAATATCATTGCATAACCTTGAGTTCATTGTTGGCGGACTAAAGCGTAGAACAAACTGCATTGCTAGCGCATTCCAAGATGTAATGGATCCAGTCGGCAATCCCAAGAACCATGTTCTCACTTTTCACTGCAACGAATAAGGAAAAAATTACATTTTCAAGGCATCATCAAGGACACGGTGTTGACTAAAAGATGCACAAATAAGCAGAAATGATTTTAAATGTTCTTTTGCGTCTTCATGAGGCAAACCAGAATATTGCCCATTTGAATTAAGCATCTGAAACATCACCCGTTTCAGCTCAAAATTTCCAACTTGAATCGCTGGTCTCACAACCCCTGGTTGTAAATCATCAAGAATAAGAACAACAAAATCTCAGATTGTCCTATTTTGCACTTGTTCTTCTTGTGGAGGTGGCGGTGGTGGATTATTAATAACTTGTGGTTATATTAGAGTGATTACATCTTATGGCAACAATGGTGGTAGGTTGTTGTTGTTATTATTACCAACCATTTCCTTTTGTTCTTGCCTTTTGCTCCTTAATGTCCTTTCAAGCTCCGGATCAAAGCTCACAATGTCCTGAGGATTTCTTCTTATGGACATGCAATACCTAAAGAATTTTAAAAGAAATTAACAAAAAGAAAGTAAACAAATAGTAAAAATTAGAAGTTAAGTAAAAAGAATTAATTGCAATTACAAACATAAACATCAAACAAACGCCAATTCCCCAGTAACAGCGCCAAAACTTGATCGCATCTGTAACGTCATAGCAGTTGTGCAAGTGGGCACACGTCGATGTAAGTATAGTTGATAGAACAATTCTATCAGATATCAATCCCGCGAGGAATGGGTTCTTGATGTTCAGTTGTCGAAGCAACTAATACTAGAATTAGATAAAATATAAGTAAAGATGTTAGCGAAATTAAGTCAGATCTGCACACTAAAATTATTAATACTGTCAATGTAATCAAAGTTAATTTTCAAAGCAACAAAAAGTAAATCAATTGTTGTAGAAGTTTTAAGAATTTAAACGCATAAAAGTAAAGGTCTGATCAAGTGTAAAGGATTAGAGTGGATCATTAATTTCGCTAAATCACAACGTTGAATGAATCGACAAGGTATTGTATAGACGAATTGTCGTAGCAATAAAGCTCCAATGAAATCTTACCAATAACAGTCCTCCATTTACTCAAGACTCAAGTACCCACAATCACCCCACCTCTCGGTGTGAGCAACGTTGTGCACTTAAGAACAGGTGACTAGAATCTCTTCTAATCCCAAGCAACTCTCGCCATCTTGCTTGTTAATCTAACTTGTCACTACATCTCTCGATGTCGGTAGACTGCAAATGCACTCTCGTGTTTGATGCAGTTAGATCCAAGAATAAACAGATGAAAATCATTAAATAAGAATCAAAGCAATCTAACAATGAAAGATACTCTCGTATTCATTCAAATGTCATTAAAATTCATCAGCATAAAAGAGGGGTAAACGAATACAATCGAAGCTTACTATCTCTAAACTACTAGGACTATTCCTCAACCGCTTCTTTTGCCTTGCATCAAGCACCTCTTGTCAAAAGTGGTTGCTCCTTTTCTCCATCAGCTCATCATTTTCCAGCTTAAATCCCAAAAACACACAGTAATTGCAGTATTTAATTCCTCCACCTCTTGATTATTTCTTCCATCTTCTTTCCTCTATTATAGCCTTCAGAAGTTGTAGGTTTCATCCACCATTCTTAGATCTAGATCCAATTTGCAGCTGTGAAAGTTAGTTACAGTACAGCTATGCACTCACACAGATTTAATGTTTTCTTCAGAGATCTGAAGGTTGTCGTTGCATTTTTGGGCGCGATCTGAAACCTTTAATTGTGGCGATAACGAATGATTTTCCTACGCTGATGCTTCCAATTGTATTTTCAGCTTGAGTTCACTTATCCAAAGCTCAGGTTTTTATGTGGCGACATTTCTGGTCGCAATTTCAAGCTGTTCTTTTGGTTGCATTCTTCTTCCAACATTGATCTTCTGAGATGAGTTCCTGCGCTGAGAATTCTAAGGCACAATATATAGGCTGCTTGTAATGACATTAGTACACAAAAGATATAAAAATAACAAGAATTTAAACCAATCTATAATGAGTTAGAAAATATAAAAACTAAGTATGAAATGCTTACAATGCTTGCTAAATATGATACAAAAGAGTCAATTAAAACATCAATTTAAGGAGAAAATATATGTCATTTGCAATGCGAGTTCCAATATGGTGTAACGATTATTAGGGCTAAGATTAACCGACTTTTTAACTCTTCAAAAGGTTTCGAGCATGCTTTGTTAAAATAAGAAAATTGTATATTTCTCTAACAGCATACACAAAGGCTTAGAAATTTTTGAAAATTTTTTGATAAACCTTCGATAAAAACCAGCATGACATAAGAAACTTCTAACTCCTTTCACACTAAATGGAGGCAATAATTTTTCAAATTACGCCCACCTTTGCTTTGTCAACTTCAATCCCATTCTTGGAAATTTTATGTCCTAAGATAATCCCCTCATTAACCATAAAATGACATTTCTCTCAGTTAAGGATAAGATTTGTCTCATCGCATATCTTAAGTACCTTAGTCAAATTACTCAAACAAACATTGTAAGTATTACCAAAAACAAAAAATCATCAATGAAAACCTCAACAAAATTTGCAATCATATCAATAAATATTGTCATAATTCATTGTTGAAATGTTGCAAGTGCATTTCATAAACTGAAAGGCATTCACCTAAAAGTAAATGTATTGTAAGGACAAGTAAAAGTTGTTTTGTATTGGTCTTCTAAGGCTATAACTATTTGGTTATATCCCGCATTCGTCTAAGAAATAGTAAAATTCATTACATGTCAGTCAATCTAACATCTGATCCATAAAAGGAAACGAGAAATGATCCTTTGGAGTTGCTTTGTTTAATTCCCTATAGTCAATAAAGATTCTCCAACCCATGTAGTTCTTGTCGGAATTAAGTCGTTACATTCATTCTCCACAATCTTGATTTCACCTTTCTTTGGTACACATTATACCGGATTTACCCATGAACTATCTGAGATGGGGAAAATAATTCTCTCATCTAACCATTTAATCACTTCCTTTTGGAACTACCTCTATAATGATAGGATTAAGTCTCCTTTGCTTATCAATTCTAGCTCACTCACCCTCCTCTAAAATGATCTTATGCATGTAGAAGGAAGGGCTTATTCCTCGAATATCAACTATGGTCCAACCAATTATTTTTTTAAAATTTCTTTAAAACAACAATTAGCTGCTCCTCTTGATGTTCTATCAATTCTGTTGAAATAATCACAGGCAAAGTAAAATAGTTACCCAAATAAACGTATTTTAAATGGGAAGGCAGTACCTTAAGTTCAAGTTGAGGCGGTTCCTCGAATGACAACTTGGGCTGCGTATATTCACGTTCTTCTAACTCCAATGGTTCAAACCGTGCTGGTTGAACATAATATCTCATATTAGCTTCCATAAACACCATATTTTCATTACATTCTTCATCTTCCAATGGGTCAGACCTTAAAATGTTCTCCAATGGATCTTAAAAATTGTTTTCACATTCCATAGAAACTAAGGTTTCTAATTCTTCCATAATTGAACATAATTTCGTTGGATTGGAAAATTTCATAGCTTTAAGAATATTAAATGATAACTGGTCATCTTGAACTATCATAGTGAGTTTACCTTTCTGCACATCAATTAACATTCTTCTCGTGGCTAGGAAAGCTCTCCCAAGAATGATTGGCACTTTCTTATCTACTTCAAAATCTAACACAATAAAGTCAGGAGGAAAAATAAACTTATCGACTCTTACCAAAACATCCTCGATCTTTCCTTTGGGATATGCTAAAGATCGATCCACTAGCTAAAGTGTCACAATCGTGGGTCTTACTTCACCTATTCCCAACAGCTTGAAAATAGATTTGGGCATCAAGTTAATGCTTGCTCCTAAGTCTCACAAAGCTTTACCACAGTAAGATTCTCCAATATTACAGGGTATAGTAAAGTTTCTAGGGTCCTTTAGTTTCGAAGGTAGCTTGTTCTATAGAAATGCACAACAGTCCTTCGTCAAGGCTACAGTTTCATACTTACTAAGTCTTTTCTTCTTAAACAGAATGTCTTTCACTAACTTTACATAAGTGGGCTTTTTTTCTAAAGCCTCCACCAATGAAATATTGATGTGAAGTTGCTTTAGAACATCCAAAAACTTCTTGAATTGTATCTCCTGTTTATACTTATGTTTTTGAAGTCTTTGAAGGTATGGAGGAGATAGAACTTTGGCTTGAACTAGAAAACTTTTCTGAGGAGATAAATATGTATCTAAAAAAGGTGTTAGCTTATCAGAATTCACTAGTTTAGAATATACCTCATTAAACTTTACAGATTCTAGCTCTTCTAGTGTAAAAATTTCAACTACTAGTTGACTTTCCTACTCCTCAATGAGTTCATCTTCAACTTAATCACCTTAGATTCCAAAGTCTTACCACTTCACAAAGTCACTACCTTGCAATGTTCCTTACCCAAATTCCTTGGATTTTTTGTATCGCTCGGTAAAGCTCCTTGCGGTCTTTTACGAAGCTCCGTAGCTAACTGACCCATTTGGTTCTCCAAATTTTTCAATGTTGTTGCTTAGCTATGAATTAATGCGTCATTTTTCGACATGTACGCCTTCAACAAGTTGTCCAAACTATTAAATGATTCAGGTTGCGATGTTTTGGAGCTTATTGGTTAAACCCTTGGGATTGGTTAGGTCTATGTTGCATGTAAGTGTTGTTTGGTTCATTTCCTTGGTTACTCCAAGAAAAGTTTGGATGGTTTCGCCATGAAAGATTATAGAAGTTGGACTATGATCCTTTTCCACTTCTATTTTTGTGTTGATTTCCCATGTAATAAATTGACTTGAGATTTGATGGAAAATTCTCGAAAGAATGACCATCCCCATAATATACACAGGAAACAAAATCAAACTAACTTGGTGATGGAGCTGGAAAATTATTCAAACCATTAGCGGTAAACTGTTTCAACATTGAAGAGATAGACGATACCTGATTGGTGTTTTTATGACACAATGATTGTGCTAGCATACACACGTCGATGCAAGTATAGTTAATAGACAGAGCTATCGGATATCGATCCCATGAGGAAATGGTTTTCGATGTTTAAATGTTAGAGCAATCAATATTAAAAACCAGTATAATGCAAGTAAGAATGTCAATGCAATTATGTCAGATCTGCACACTAAAATAACCATTACTGTCAATACAATTAGAGTTATATATCAGAAGTTAAGAGTCAGTGTACTAAAAATAAATCCAAATGTGTGAATGTTGAGTACTAGAAATTTAAATGCAGGAAATACAAAAAATGATCAAGTGTAAAGGGTGGAAATGGTTCACTGATTCTACAGGTTGCAATGCTGGATGCGTCGACAAGGTAGAATATATACGAATTGTCACAGCAATGAAGTCCCTTCGAGTTCTTACTCACAATAGCTCCCTACTTAATCCCTACTCAAATACACTACTCCACCTCTCGGTGCGAGCAATGATGTGTATTCGAGAATAAGTAACTGGAGTCTGTCCCAGTTTCGAGTAGCTCTCGCCTAACCCACTCGTTAATCTAACTTGTCATCGCATCTCTCAATGTCGATGTACTGCAATTTCACTTTTGTGTTTTAGAGCGATTAAATCCAAGAATAACTGGATAAGCAATTAAAGTAAGAATCAAAGTGATATAATATTAAAAGATACTCACGTATTCATTTAACATCAACAAAATCCATCACCGTTTTAGAAGAAATAAAGAGTACAGCGAAGCTTACTATCTCTAGACTACTAGGCCTACTCTTTACTTGTTTCTCTTGCTCGGCATCAAGCACCTCTTGTCAGAAGCAGTTGCAAACTTGGTTCATCAGCTCCCCGATTCCAGCTCAAATCTTTGATTCACGAAGAATTTTTAGAATTTAATACCCTCATTCTTGATGATTCTTTTCCTCATTTTTTCATCTATTTATAGCCTCTAAATATTTGTAGATTTCGTCCTTCATTCTCAAATTCAGATCTGGATTTTTGCAGCTGTCAAAGTTAGTTAGAGTATAGCTTTGCACTCACGCAGATCACATGTTTTCTTTAGAGATCTGCAGGTTGTCGTTGTATTATTAGATGCAATCTTATATTATAATTGCAGCGACATTTGTGATATTCCTGTGCTAGTGCTTCCAGTGTAAATTCACCTTAACTCTACTCATTTGAGGTTCAACTTCAATGCGGCGACATCTCTGGTTACAATTCCAAACTGGTCTTGTGGCTACATTTTGCCAATGTTGATCTTCTAAACTAAGCTTCTGTGCTAGCAATCACTATACTAACTTCTTGCGTCGACATTAGTACAAAAATAGATAAAAATAACAAGAATTTAAACTAACTAACAATGTATTCAAAAATGTGAAAACTGATTATAAAATGCTTATGATGCATGCTAAATGAGATACAAAAGAGACAATAAAAGCACAAAATATATGTCATTTGTAATACCATCACACCCCCAAACTTAAGTTTTTACTTTTCCTCAAGTAAACAAAAATTTACAAAGTCACAAGCAAAAATGTCACCGCAATCATTATCCATACAACTTGAATTCTCTAAATTCCTAATGTAAAAATTATATTCATATGATAGAAGAATGCACCAACAATTTATAGAAATGAATGTTTAAGAACTGTAACTTCATAAATGTTAGTGATATGCATTGAATCCTAATTTTCCTTGAACCAATACAGCATTTATCATAATTATTTTTTTTCATTTTTCTTCCTTTTTCTCCTTTTTCTAATGACTGAGAGATGTCATTGCATTACTCTACCTTTGTTCCTGGGCAGCAACGATGGGGTGCAACAAACCCCCAAGAGGTATGTAATTGTGCCGACACACACTCTTGCAGTGATAGCCTTTTACTAGATGATTTTTCTAAACCTGCAGCGGAGTGTTCTCCCTTGAAAAGTCATAATGCACTCACATTGGAGTGTCTTTTATAATGTTGCTGCAGCGGGTCAATTAGTTCAAGATTCAAACATAAACACTAATCATTCATTGCTGAAACAATTTCAATCATTCATTCGAAAATAGCAGACTCATCATCCATTCATATTCATCCAATGTATATATCAGCATCCAAATAATTCAAGAATTACGCATTAAGATAAAAATTGTAAGCACATTCAAGTTGGAATTTTGTGAATTTTCATTAACCAAAGAAACAAATAAAATTTTAAATATGTGGGCGTAATTGCATTTCCATTTCACATTATCTCTCCCCCCAAACTTAATGTCTGCATTATCCCCAATGCACTGACAATATTATACAGAAATAATTGAAATGCAACTACAATGCAACTAATTTAACAAAAATGATGCAATGGCAAAATAAAATGAAATGATAATAAAAATGCATTAAAACTAAAAAAAATTGTACCAAGTCATTCATTAGCAGCTGATGTAGTGGCTGCCTATGCTTTCTTCTTTTTCTTCTTTGGACGTTGTCGGTGCTGCTTCAAACACACTGAAGGTTACTTGGTCATTATTATGACGCATCACCAATTCTCCCTTAAACACGTCGATATGTGTTCATCCCGTTGCTAAAAATGGTCTTCCCAAAATAATAGGTACCTCCTTATCAGCTTCGTAATCTAGGATAATAAAACAAGCAAGGAACACCAACTTATCAACTCGAACAAGAACGTCTTTGATTTGTCCCTCCGATTGTGCTAGAGATCTATCCGCTAATTACAATGTCATCATAGTGGGCTTCATTGATCCGATTCCTAGTTTCTTGAAAGTAGACAAAGGCATTAGATTAATGCTAGCTCCTAAATCACATAATGCTTTACTTAAGTAATGATCTCCAATGGAGCATGAAATTGTGAAACTGTCAGGGTCTTTCATCTTTGTTGGCAACTTGTTTGTGAGTATAGCGCTGCACCCCTCTGTGAGCGTAATCATCTCAATGTCAGATAGTTTTTTTTTCTTTGATAATAGCTACTTCATGTATTTCCCATAACTGGGTATCTGCACAAGAGCATCTATTAGAGGTATATTAATATACAATTGTTTCAAAGTAGAAATAAACTTATGGTATTCTTCATCATGGAATTTTTCTTTGAAATGTTGTGGAGATGGAAAAGGTATGGTTGTAGTGGGGTGGTATGGATGACTCTGTTGCTTCGACAGTGATGGTTGTGTCGATAACTTATTTGGACAAACTGTAGGCAGTGATGGTACTACAGTTGGTTCTTCCACATTCTTTTATGCTTGACTTTCTTTAATTATAATCTCTTCTTACTGCTGTGAAATGGATGCTTCGACATAGTCTTTATCAGAATTACTTAATTCTACCATCTGTTTTCCACTTCTTAGTGTGATTGCTTTGCAATGTTCCTTCCCTCGTTGCGTTGGATTTTCAGTATCACTAGGTAGAGTACCTGGTGATCTAGTGCTGAGATTAGATGCCAACTATTCAATTTGTGCTTCCAATGCTCATATTGAAGAAGAATTACCTTGGACTATCGCTTTGATTCCGGTAATATGCTCACGCATCATTGCTTCAAGAGCAGCTATAGGATCTTCCTTAGGTTGATTAAATTGCTGCTATTGATGCTGATGATGTTGTTATTGCATTTGTGGTAAAACAAATGGTTGTGGTTGTAATCGCGCTTGTGGCTGCAATTTACTATGTGATTGCATTGATTCAGTACAAGAATTTACTTGTGAATTCTGATGGTAGTTTTGTGATTGGTTGTTGTTGTAACCTCCTTGCCTATAACTTCCTTAGTTCGAAGAATTTCCATATTGAAATGTTGATATATTTTGATTTCCCTAAGGTTGTTGCGAGCGGTTATTATAAGAGTTACCAAATGAACCCCCTCGGATGTTGTTGACGTAATATGCATTTTTTGCATGCTGTGGGCAATCTTCATAGTTGTGATTGTCGCCGTAAATCTCACACGAAAATATTGATGCATCCGTTTGCTGGGCCTTTTGAATCGGAGCAATGGTACTTGTTCCATTCATGTTCTTAATGAAGTTGGCCAAGGAAGATACCTGCACTGACAATGCAGAAATAGTATCTAATTCAAGAACTCCAGGGTTAGTTTTCACCTGTGCAGAATGAGAAATCGGATATTGGTAATCATTTTGAGCTATCCTCTCCAGAATTCGAACCGCTTCGTCATATGTGCAATCCAACAATGAACTATTTGCAGATGCGTCAACAAGATTCATTGTCTAAGCATTCAAACCATTATAAAAGATTTCAATCTGAGTTTCTTGTTGAATCACATTCATTGGGTAGCATCGAAGCAATGCTTTGTAGCACTCCCATGTTGTGTGTAAATCCTCGTCATCGAGTTGATGATATGCAGTGATGTCATTCCGCAACCTTGCATTCATTGTCAACGGATTAAATCTTAAGACAAACTGCGTTGCTAAAGCATTCCAGGATGTAATAGATCCAGTCGGTAATCCTAAAAACCATGTTCGAGCTTTTCCATACAATGAATAAGGAAATAATTGCATTTTCAAAGCATCATCAAGGACATCGTGTTGACTAAAGGATGCACAAATAAGTAAAAATGATTTCAAATGTTCTCGCGGGTCTTCATGTGGAAAACCTGAATACTGTCCATTAGAATTGAGCATTTGAAACATCACCGGTTTCAATTCAAAGTTACCAACCTGAATTGCTGGTCGCACAACCCCTGGTTGTAAATCATCGAGTATAGGCACAACAAAATCTCTTATTGGCCTATTCTGTATTTGCTCTGCTTGTGGACGTGATGGTGGTAAATCTTGTGGCAGCACTGGAGGAATGTTATCCTATGGCAGCAATGGTGGTAGATTATTATTGTTGTTACCATCCATCTTCCTTTGTTCTTGCCTTCTCCTCCTAAGTGTTCTCTCAAGCTCTGGATCAAAACTTACAATGTCCTTAGGATTTCTCCTTGTGGACATACACTACCTTCAAAATCAAAAAAGAATGATAAACAAATTAATAGAAGTTAAAAATTAAATAAGGAAAATTGATTGTAATAACAAAAGTAAACATCGAACAAAAGTCAATTTCCCTGGCAACGGCGTCAAAACTTGATCGGTGTTTTTATGACACAACGATTATGCAAGCGTACACATGTCAATGCAAGTATAGTTGATAAACAGAGCTATTGGATATCGATCCCACAAGGAAATGGTTTCCGATGTCTAAATATCAAAGAAATCAATATTAAAAATCAGTATAATGCGAGTTAGAATGTCAGTGCAATTATGTCAGATCTGCACACTAAAATAACCATTACTGTCAATATAATTAGAGTTATATATCAGAAGTTAAGAGTCAGTGTACTGAAAATAAATCCAAATGTGTGAATGTTGAGTACTAGAAATTTAAATGTAGGAAATACAAAAAATGATCAAGTGTAAAGGGTGGAAATGGTTCACTGATTCTACAGGTTGCAATGTTGGATGCATTGACAAGGTAGAATATAGACGAATTGTCACAGCAATGAAGTCCCTTCGAGTTCTTACTCACAATAGCTCCCTAATTAATCCCGACTCAAATACATTACTCCACCTCTCGGTGCAAGCAATGATGTGTATTCGAGAACAAGTAAATGGAGTCTGTCCTAGTCCCGAGCAACTCTTGCCTAACCCACTCGTTAATCTAACCTGTCATCGCATCTCTCGATGTCGATGTACTGCAATTTCACTTTTATGTTTTAGAGCGGTTAAATCCAAGAATAAGCGGATAAGCAATGTAAAGTAAGAATCAAAATGATATAATATTAAAAGATACTCTCGTATTCATTTAACATCAATAGAATCCATCATCGTTTTAGAAGAAATAAAGAGTACAGCAAAGCTTACTATCTCTAGACTGCTAGGCCTACTCTTTACTTGTTCCTCTTGCTCGGTATTAAGCACCTCTCGTCAGAAGCAGTTGCAGACTTGGTTCATCAGCTCCCTGATTCAAGCTCAAATCTTTGATTCACGAAGAATTTTTAGAATTTAATACCCTTGTTCTTAATGATTCTTTTCCTCATTTTTTCTTCTATTTATAGCCTCTAAATAATTGAAAATTTTGTCCTTCATTCTCAAATTCAGATCTGGATTTTTGCAGCTGTCAAAGTTAGTTAGAGTACAGCTTTACACTCACGCAGATTACATGTTTTCTTTAGAGACCTGCAGGTTGTCGTTGTATTGTTAGACGCAATCTGATATTATAATTACAGTGACATCTGTGATATTCCTCTGCTGGTGCTTCCAGTGTAAATTCAGCTTAACTCTACTCATTTGAGGTTCAACTTCAATGCGGTGACATCTCTGGTCGTAATTCCAAGCTGGTCTTGTGGCTGCATTTTGTCACAGTTGATCTTCTAAACTGAGCTTCTGTGCTAGCAATCACTATACTAACTACTTGTGTCGACATTAGTACCAAAATAGATAAAGATAACAAGAATTTAAAACTAACTAACAATGTATACAAAAATGTGAAAACTGATTATAAAATGCTTATGATCATGCTAAATGAGATACAAAAGAGATAATAAAAGCACTATATTAGGGAGAAAATATATGTCATTTGTAATACCATCAATACCTTAGCTGAGAATGAAGTGAGGGCATCAAATTCATGTATTTCGGCTACTCATCTTGCTGAAGTTGCTCGATTTGTTGGCCATTAATAGTTGTTGTTAGCGATCCTCTCAATGATTTCATAAGCCTCATTATAAGACTTAAACAAAAGAGCACCATTCATAGAAGCATCTACCATCAACCTTGTGCGTGTGTTGAGACTATTGTAAAATGTCTCCAATTGCATGCAATGTGGAATCCCAAGATGAGGATACTTACAGACTAACTCCTTGAATCTCTCCCACGCCTCGTACAAGGAATCGTCATCCAATTGTTGGAAAGTGGTAATCTCATTTCGCAACTTATCATTTTTGCTAGGTGGAAAATAATTAACCAAAAATCTTTCTGCTAATTCTTGCAAAGTAGAAATTGAACTTGATGGCAACAAATTAAGACATGCTCATGCTCGATCTCACAACGAGTATGGAAATAACTAAAACCTCAATACGTCTTCAGTCACATCGACAATTTTGAACGAATCACTCACCTCCATGAATAATCGAGGGTGAAGTTGTGGATCTTTCGTGCACATTCCACTGAACTGACTCACCGTTTGAAGCATTTGAAACATCATTGACTTCAATTCAGATTGGGATGCCTCGATAACCAACCTTCTAATTTCTGGATTTAACTCATTAAAAAGAGGCACAGCATATTGTCTAATGGCACGATCCCTACCATCGGCAATAAGGATAGGATTGTACACATGATTAGTTCTATTACCTTGTCCATAATTTTGTTTTCTAAGGTCCATCTCGGCTTGTCTCTAGGCTAATCTGTCACACCTTCTCTGTCTAAATGATCTCTTAATTTCAAGGTCTATAGGGAGTAAAACAATGATTAAATCTATGCTCATAAACACCTAATAAGAAAATCACATGAATAAAAAGAACAATTTAGTAAAGTTAGAAATAAAATAAAAACCCAATTGCAAGAGATAATTCTACAAAAATGATTAAAGCAACAGTCCCTGAAAACGGCGCCAAAAACTTGTAACGATAGGTTTGTACAAGTGTTCACAGTCGTTATCAAGTAATAAGTAATAAAAGAGTTATCATCTCCATAAGGATTATGTATTTTAATCAATGTTTTGCAGAATTAAAGTTTCACAAGTTGGTGATAAAAACACAATAATTTGAGTGTTGGTGATTAAACTAAATTAATTTAACTAGATGCAAAATGATCTCTAATGCAATTTAATCTAAGTATGAAATTATCTAAAATGTATGAATGAAGTTAGCAACAAAAATACAAACTTCAACAATCAATAACATGAATAGGCTAGGATAATTACATCAATCAACTTAATTCATTTTTATCATGCTTAATTGTATTCGAAAAACATTCCATGGCAACTCGATCTTTCATGAGTTTGAAACCAAATTAAGTCCTTTCAGAATCTTTTGCATAGTGAAGCATGTATTTTACTGATCATATTAAACTAAGGGTTTCTTAGTATTCATGTGAAGTAACAGAGACGTGTTAGGTTTGAAACAATTTAATCACATAAATCTAAAAACTATGCAATATAATATAACTCGTTAAAATTATTATGAACATTCAATTTAGCCGGGTTAGGATCTAAATTAAGCATGCACTCTTTTATTATTGCGTCCATTAGTTGTTGTCTAGTTAGGATCGCTTAGCTAATTCTAATGCATCCAATCACGTTTGAGTTAAATACGTACTTGAGTTTAATTGAAAACATAAATGATTGAGGCACAAACACTGAAAACATGATTTAAACAAATCTCATTGAATTAATGCAATCATCCTAGCTAAACAGCTTTAAACTACCATTGTTGATGAAAAGATCACAAAGCTCATTGAAAACATGATTAAATTAAAGTAACAAAGTAGGGACAGAAGAAACTCTATCAAAGCAGCAGTCTTGCAAATTCCGCTTGAAGATGTCTTCCTCTTATCCTTATGTTGCTCCTTTGTTAATGGCTCCTTAAGGTGGCCGGCCAAGAGATGATCTCCTCAAGACTTTGCTGGCTAAGAACTAGAGGGAAAATGGGATGCTGGACGTGGGAAAGAAGAGAGCGAGATAGAACGAGAGAATGAAGAATGTTTGTGAATGAAGGGATGATTTGAGAAGTAAGAATGGTGTGGTATGTATAGGTGAAGTTGGTGGCTAATTTTACTAAAGATAGCATCACATATCCCTTGATTTTCTCCCTCCTATGGTCGGCCATGATGTGTGGAAGGGAAGGTGGTTTTAGTTGCATGATTCAAGCATAAAATCATGCTTGAATCATGCAAGGAGTGGACGATTTCTCAAGTAAATCTTGTGTTTTGATTTCAATTATTCTTCCAAGTGTAGGGAACTCTAAATAATTATCCCAAACTTTATTTTTTGCCACCATATTGAGCTTCTTTCCTCTTGGATTGGACGATTCATGACCCATTAAGCCTGCAGACTGATCCAACATGTATCATCTTTTTTATTGCGTCAAGGTGACAATTAAATGACCCAATTTTGCATGGTTTTACCATCCAACACATGAGAAAATAGCTCATGTCCATGCACATTATAATAATCTCACTTATTAAATCAACTTTATGGCCCTACTACATAATTAAAATTAACACATTAATAAATAACATGAAATAATTTAATTTATGCACAAAAATCATATGATAAAGCACAAATTTGCATATTTATTAAATTCATGTCCATTATTAACATTTAAGCAAAATTCACTTAATTTTTAAGTAAAAAGGTGGTAAAAATACTAGAAAAATATTATATAATTTCGAGTTTACAACATCCTAATAAGCCCATTTTCAAAAACTTGGACTTTTAATATGTTCACTCCCAAAATGGGCTCGCTTAAGCTCGTTAGTGTAATCTATAACATCTCGAGATAAGGCTTGGGAGTTTCGGCCTTAGAAGAAAGAGATTATTAGAGTTTTGGCGTACATGAGTGCACCAAAGGAATACCGGTAAGGGGTTCGCAAGAGAATTAGCAAAGTTGAATACACCAAGAGACGAGGTAAGTAGGGTTCGCCAAGTTTAAGACATTTTATGATCACTGACTTACTTCTAACAATCAGTCAAATCATTTAAGCATTCTCATTCACATATTAAGTCATATATTAAACACATATATTAAAACAAATTATGTTATACATGTCATAGACAAGTGTTGCAATCAATCAAGGATCACTTTCGTATGATTTGAAAACTTTTAGAAGAAACGAGAGATCACTCACAAGACAGGGGCACACGACCGTGTATCTCAACCACACACCCGTGTATCCTCGTACATATGCCATGTTCTTGGCTGTGTACAGGCCATGTTAATGTTTGAAAAATAGCCACACGGTTGTGTCACAGACAATGTGACAGGCCGTGTTCCTAAACTAACTTGCACCACACGCTCGTGTGTGGGATCGTGTGCTAAACCGTGTTTCTATACGAAATTGGGCCACACAGTCGTGTCCCAACCCGTGTATCTATCCGTGTGACATGTACTACACCTTAAGATGGCACACGATCGTGTGACAGCCCGTATCACAGACCGTGTGTACCTAAATTACTTTCTAAACATGGTAATTTCTTGACCTACTTATTCCACAAGATGCCCTACCAATGACGCAAATTTCCTAAGGTTCAAAAGACATTCTAAGCATCACAACAAATCCAATTCACCTTATTTATACTTAACCAAAAGCTTTTTTTCAAGGAACATTCCTAATACATTACCTATATGGATAAGCTACCTAAAATTTCTCATTATGTGCCAAAATTCCAACATCATTAACTACATGATCTTCTACCTATTTTAATTCCTCTTTGGAATAAACATATTAAACATACAATTCAACCAAACTCACTACTCATTCATACATAAATGATTTATCATATAAGGACTTACCTATTTCATAACATCTCATTATATTCTAAATATTTACGAAGCATCAAGATTAACTAAGTTCTTATATCATTCACAACTTTTCATTACCTAAAGACTTCTAGACATAAAATTCATCCTAGGTACATGCCAAAATATCAAAAGGGGACTTCACCAACTTTGAGTACGAGATTTCTTGCAAGATGCTGAGTCCAAATCTACTAGATATTAAACCTGAAATCATGAGAAGATACTTTACATTAGGAAAGTTTCCATTTCTTTAATGATCATATACCAAAGCACCAAACAATTGGATTTATTCAATAATCACTATCATGCAATTGAAAGTAAAACACTTCCTTTCAAATTAAACAATCTTTGTACTTATGTCTACATTTAAAGATACTTTTTATTCAATAGCACTTATCCACCATTTTGGCTCCATGATTCATTCATTCATACCAAAAGATTTCATCAAATCTTGCTATATATTTTCGTCAATTCATGGCACCCTATGCCTAGCGGATAAACCGCAATAAGTGAGCCTAGCTCTAGTTGGATTAACAAACGATAATTCTATCAATTCCTGACACCTAGTGCCTAGCGGATAAACCGCAATAAATGAGCTCAAATCTAGTTGGATTAACCAACGGTTTTGCGCCCAGCGCTAGTCGGATAAACCGATGATTCTGGCACCTAGTGCCTAGCAGATAAATCGCAAAAGTGAGGCCAGCTCTAGTTGGATTAACCAACAAATATCCATCAAATCCTACACCTAGTGCCTAGCGAATAAACCACAGAAGTGAGCCTTGCTCTAGTTGGATTAACCAACAAATGTTCGTCAAATCCTGACACCCAATGCCTAGCGGATTAAACTGCAAAAGTGAGCTCAACTCTAGTTGGATTAACCAACAAATATCCGTCAAATCCTAGCACCCTGTGCCTAGCAGATAAACCATAAAAGTGAGCCTAGCTCTAGTTGGATTAACCAACAAATATCCGTCAAATCCTGGTACTCAGTGCCTAGCGGATAAACCACAATTGTGTGCCCAACACTAGTCAGTTAAACTGACAAATTAAAACAAATATTCATTTTCACCATTTCCTCATTCCTTAATTCATATGAGCATTTAAAATACATTTATATATGTATAAAAATTTCCATGCATCAAGAATTAAGAAAACAATTAAATGAATTTAACATTTAATCTATAATTAAATAAGATAATAAGTTCGAGAGTATGAACTTACCGTAATTACGCTAGCTGACAATTATTCAATAGCATTCTCCTTTCTGCGATTAGCAACGAAATCTCGTTCCTCTCTTTAGAAATATTAACTCAATTTAATCAATACTCAATAATCATAACTTCGCATTTAATTATAAACTATTGACATTCACTCAACTTAGTCTTTACCACCAAATAAAACTAATTATTTCTATGCTTATAAGAAATTTCTTCCACCCACCGTATGAATATATATGTATGTATATAATCTCTAACAATCATTAAACTCTAGAATTTCATCACTAAATACAATGGCATTTTAATTCTAAGAACTCCATTCCTAATAATTGATTCCATACAATTTTGTCTCCCAAATTAAAAAATGCTAAGTAAAATTTACCCCTTTTATTCCCAATTAATTTCAGCATAAAAACATGCAAATATAAACAGTTCATAAAATGCCAAAATTCCACAATATAGTCTTTAATTTTCTTTCCATTTTCATAAATAAATCTTAACCCTTAATTTCATAAGAACTCACTTAACAAAACAAGCATATTTAACATATAGCTTTACCAATCCATAGAAAACATTCAAAACACATTCAAATGTGAACAAGGTGAGTCCTTCAACCATTAACATTTTTTCCAATCAACCCCCGGTTTAGATGGACTAGGTTATAACAAGCACAAAAATATAAAAATCATTAGAAATGGGAACTCAAACACATACCATGCGAAGCACCAAAGTTTGACAACCACCCATTCTTTTCAAATGGGGTATTCGGCCAAAGGAAGAAGATGATAGAAAATTGCCAAAAATGTTTAAGTGATTTTTCTTTTTACCTTTTACTAACTATGCTTTCCTTATTTAATTACTTCAAAGCCCCTTTTAAATCATTATAATTACTATAATCTTAACCCATCACAATCCACTAACTTAATATATTTATTCTTCAATTTAATCCTTTTTGGATTAAATTATTTTTCCATCATAAGAATTAAAATATTTCACAATCTTTCTCAATTCTATAATTATTAAATATAAATAATTCACCCTCTTAACTACTATTAATATTCATACACTATCAAATTCATATTTTAAACTAGCTAACAACTAACATTTCTTAACCCATTTTAAATACGACCTTATTCAAACTAATTAAACATGATTCATTAATATTTCATTGAATCATATCCCAAAATTAAAACCTCGGGTTCATCGTTTTCAATACTCCTAAAATATGGTCGTTACAGAGTTGGTATTTGCCAACTAGTTAGGCGAGCTGTGGTTCACCAGTCAAAGTGGAGTAAAATTAAGAAATTAAGATATTGTGTATCTAGGATACTTTTCGTGCACGTAACTCCTTCTTAAGCCAAGTAGGGTATCCTAAGATTATTAGGACACTTAGTGCCTATAAATAAGCCCTTATTCCATAGAAATTCTTTCATTGATTATTTCGTTGTCAAGTCTCTGCTTAGAATCAAGTTCGTAGCAACCAGGATCAGTCTTTATCCTGTTAGGTTTGATTGTCCAAAAATCTAGGTTCGCTTACATGTATGAATTTTGTAATTTTTTCCTGTTTAAGATACTCATGTGTATGTTGCAAACCAGTCGGACCATCTTCCAGCAAGAATAAAGGTAAAGCAAAACTCGTGTAGAAATTCTCAATTTTCGGTGAGTGTTCAGAGATCATTATAAGTGTGCTAATAGTCATGTTTTTCAATATGAGTATTCAGGGTTCAGACTTGTGTGCGAACTGATATGTTTTTCAAGAAATTTGTTTTAAACTAAATTCCAAGAGTAAGCTTTCCTATAAAAGTCTATTTTTAAGTTTTGATACTTTGTTTTCAAGCTCAAAGACTCTGTTTTCAAGTTATGTTTTAAAGTTATATTTTGTGTGTGCTCCTAAGTGAGCCTACATTTTAAGATATGTTTTTAAAAGCACGATTTTATAAAACCATGTTTTTATGAGATTTTTTGTGCGAGCTCTATATGATAAGTTTCTGTGCAAGCTCCTTTGCAAGCCTATACGTTGGATATATTGGTATACCAAAGGATTGTGAGTGCTCACCTATAAATTTTGTGATTTAGGCATTGAGGCCCTAGGACATGTGGAGATATAAGGGAATGTCAAGCTATGCTTCATTCAGTAGGACATGTTAGCGTAAAGGAGAGTGTTTAGCTTTGTTCTACAGTTATGGGACATGTTAAGGACTCTTTAAGTCATTCTGAGGCGTTATAAAGAGATCTGCTTATCCAATAGTAAATTAAGACAAGTGTTCAGAACATGTTTTTATGTTTTTCAACAATTTTGATAAGACAAGTATAAGAGCATGTCTCATGCTACACAAGATTAGTGGCTGAAGATGTTTTATAAACTTACATGTTTTCTGACAAGAAGATTCTGCTAATTAAGTCTCGCACCTTCACGATGAACCCGTCATGCAAACGATTTTCAGACTAAGTTTTCCACCTCTATTTTAAACTCTGTATTTTAAGCATACTTTGATAATTTATGCATACTTCATAGGTAAGTATGTCATGGATGGAAGTGGTGTGGAAGATGACTTGGCGGGGCTAAATCCTGAGTGGGTATCAGTGAACCTCGAGAATAAGGCATTGTGGTTCTTGTTTATGTGGTTTTGCTTGGGAATAGACTTGTTTTTACTATAGTTTCTATTATTAAATACAATTTCATTAAGTTTGTTTTCTTTCTTCGAAACATGCATTAAAATATTCACTTATCTCTTCCTTTATGAATAAAGTTTAACATTTCTTCATACATGAGTGTTACGATTATATTCTTTAACTTTTGTCAAAATATGTTTTAATATTACATGCAAGTCAGTTTATTTGCAAAATACTAATTTTTGCAACCCCATTATGCATGTGAAACCTTAGTAGTGACTAGCTCTACTATTTAGCGAAACTTGGAATGCATGTGATTCCTTATGTGAATAACAGTTCTATTTGTAAAGCCTGTTTTGCATGCGAACTCTACTAAGTATGTTTAGGTGCAAACCTTTGTTAATTTACGAACTCATGTTGTACTTTGCTACGCGAACTTATGCTATTTGATGTATGCGAACCTTAATAATTGATTGTAAGTACTCGTGTATTTATATTGAATATGCGTTCTCTAAAGTATACTGGTTATTTCTTTCATGCGAACCCTTCCCTCATTTCTTGTTTGATTAGCTCACATGTTTTATATTTTATGTATGATATTATTCCATTGCTATGTTATAACTTATCATATTATATGTTGCATGTAAGTGGTGTGTTGGAAGTTAGGTTGGGAGTTAATAGAGAGTCACTCCGGTGACTAATGTAGCTTTCCAAATTTGTGTTGAACCTACTTGGTCGGGTTTGGGGTGTTACATAATCCATCATGCACAAACTTCAAGAACCAGTTTCTTGGATAAAAAATTCTAAGATTTCAAATTTTGATTTTCTTATTTCATCATATGTGCTTCTAAGGCCTTTATCACAAAGTCTTGGATAGTCTCGTTCAGTCTTGACTTGATTTGCTTCGCTTTCAATCTCGTAATTAGATCTTGAAATAGAGTAAGCCCAGCAAGACTATAGACTTGAAACCGGGCCTTGTGTCTAGCATCAAATCGTTAAATTAAAATTGTAAAAATAATAAATTATTTTTTTGACATTATAAATTTTAAAATTTTTAATTAACAAGTTTTTTACAATTTTTTAAGAATTTTTACAAAGTATTTGGTTACAAATTTGTTTTTTTAAGTAAGAATTTGAATAATAGTTATAGATTTTTGTAGTTGTTATAGAATCTTGTTATATGAAAAAGTTGAAATGATTATTTAAATATTTTACATATAAAAATAATAAATGATATTTGAAATAATTATTCAATTTTATAATATTAGATTTTATCATAGCCACAATGTAAGTGAAAAACAATGATATTTGACATAAAAAATTATATATAAAAAATTAGTTAAAACTTTTAAAAATATACATTTTAACATAATTATATATATAAAAAGTATATATTTTCATTATATAATTATTGTATAAGCCCAATTTCGTCCGGGCCAAATCGAAGCCCAATGTCAATTTTTTTAAGCCCAATTTTGTTTTATTTTTATTTTTATTTATTTTATAAATATAAATAAATCAAAATGAAAACTAAATCAAAATTAACAAGCCCTTTTACAAAACTCAATTTTATTTATTTTGTATTTTTATTTTATTTATATATAATTTTATAAATGTAAGTAAATAAATAAAATATAAAATAAAATACCCAAAAACAAAGTTTAAACCCATTAGCAAAGGCCCAATATCATTTTAATTTTATTTATTTATTTTTTTTTTATTTTTTTATAAATATAAATAAATACAAATAAATAATAAACAAATAATAAAATTAAACAAATACACATACCCAAGTCCAAAAACCTCTATTTACAAATTAAAACCCAACTCAAACCATACCCAATTAAAATACAAGCCCAAAAAAAAAAACCCTGAAAGCCCAAATAGCCCAAAACCTTAACTCAAGCACAAAAAAAAACCCTAACACCTCTTTTTTGCTTCCGTCGCCGATTTCTTCGGATCATGATCTCCATGATTCGCACGCAGCCATCAAGCCAAAAATCCGGAAAATTGGTTGTAAAATGTGTTATAAATACACAACAATGTACACAAAATAAAAGGAGATTTGGTACGGAAAAACATGAAAAATCAATAGAAAATTGACAGCATATTTTCAACAACCAAAGTATTTGTACAGATCTAGCATCAAGCAAGGTACATTTTGTTTTTTTCCTACATATTTTCGGTACTAACTATTTTTTGGAAAATATTAAGAAAAAATATAAGGTTAAAAGTTGAGGTTTTGGTCACCTTTTTGTGCCGATCTCCTTGCCCCCGTCGCCTTGGTCGTCCGTTGGAGGAGTCGTTGGAGGTACGGGTTTAAAACTCATGGCCGACCATAAAAAAAGAAATGGGAGGTTTTGTTTTTGATTTTATGGAGAGAAAAAGGTGAAAGAAATTTGGATTTTTGAAGAAATAAAAATGAAAATGATGTTTAAAAGAAGAGGGTTTATAAAGGCCATGAAAACGACGTCGTTTGGGGAGGAGTTCCTGCTATGTTTTTAAAATTAGGCAAATTCCCACTCGGTCCCTCCTTTTTTTTAAAATCGTTTCAATCAATTCCTTTTGCCCTAATTTTTGTTATTTTTAATTCGGCTCTACAATTTCACTTGGTTTTCAATTTGGTCCTTAACCCAAAAGTGTCTCAGGGCTACCACTTGTCAAGATTTTCGGCTTTATTACCCATGAAGCCGCTACTTTATTTTAAAATTATGTTTTAACCCATAAACTGTCCAAAAAGTTAAATTTGACCCTCGAATTTTCCAAAAATTCAAATTTGACCCCCAAACTTTTCAAAAATTTGAATTTGACCCTTGAACTTTCCAAAAATTTAAATTTTGACCCGATTTTAATTTTTTTAAAATTTTTTATCCTATATGTATATATTACATGCTTTTTTTCCTCTTTTTTATCTCTTTTTTTTATTAAATCCCTTATATATGTATATGTATATTATTTTATTCATTTGTCTTTATTTATTCATTTATTCGGTTATTTATCTACTTAATTTATTATTTTATTATATTTTATTTATATATTATTTTTATTATTTATACTTGTAAATCATGTGCATATTTTTGCAAAACATGATAATTTTTTTTTAAAAAAATACTCAAATTGTTTTAATAAATCAAGGCAATATCCTTTGTCTCGGGAATTTGAAAAATCATGTCCTAACTCACTAGGTGTGGTTTTTTTTTCTTTGAACTGGGATAACTGAATATCTTTTTAAAATTTAAACACGAGATTTTTTTTTTTGAAAAGATCGTCATTTTCGTATATTCGAATTGTTATGTCCTAACTTACTGGATGTGACTTTCTCTCGATTAATTCGAAATAACGAGCTTTCTTCAGAAACAAAATTTGTTTTCAAAATAAAATAAATATGACATTCATGCATTTAAGGATCACGATTTAAATTTTTCTCGCACTTTTAATTCTCAACAAATAAGATTTTGAATAATCGATTAGGTACCAATTTTGGGTGTGTAAGGGTGCTAATTCTTCCTTATGCATAACCGACTCCCGAACTTGTTTCATGGTTTCAAATACCAAAGTTATTTTAATGATTTTTTTAAAAAAATCTCGAAAGGTGACCCAATTACACCTGTTTTAAAAAATTATTGGTGGCGACTCCATTTTCGTTTTCCAAAGTAGAAATCGAGACTTGTTCTGTTTTTTTCAAAAAATAGTTTCGACAGCTTGGCGACTCCACTGGGGACCAGTAAGAGAGTCAAGCCGTAGGTCGATTATTTTTGGTTTTTTGTTGAAAATTCAAAATTCGATTTAATTTAATTTGTGATCCTATATATTTTTATGTTTTATATGTTCGTTGTGGTAATAGCATGTTGATATTATATGTTTATGTTTTTGCATACGTGCATTTGTTACTACACCACTTAAGTGGAAGTGAGAAGCTACTCCTTCGTGAGGTTTTCACCTCCATGCAGGATAGTGAATCGCTTTCGGGATAGATTCATACCTATGTTTTCGTGAAGTTTTCACTTCCGTGCAAACATACGGGAAATGTGTCCCCCTAAACCAAACTCGTCCGTATGAGCCTAGAATGGGTAAGGACTGAGAAATCTGCTGGTTTGGGTACTAATACTTTAGAACTCGAAACCATATATAATGAGCCCTAAGTGCCCACTCTAGGTAGAACTATGCCGAAATTTTAGCAACTACCTAAAATAAAATGTGTAGGTCCAGTGTTGTATGTTTTTACTTGGTGATAAATTTTATGATGTTTGTGGTACTGACTTTTTTTATCTTATTTTGCATTGCATCCTCATATTAAGAAAGGTATCGACTTGAGTTAAATTACTAGTAGAGAACTGGTCATGGAAAAAGGGTATCTTGATGAGGTAGAAGATAATATGGCCGTGCGTATGTGGTTAGAGGATAAACAACATGAGAAGGGTGATAGTCTGGCTAAAGGCCATGTATCGGATTACTAAGATTTCACTCGGATCTGTGTGACTCAAAATAGCTTACAAAGTTGAAAGAAATTTGGGATCAGTGGGATGATGGAATGAAGCAGATTTTCTACTGAGAGTATGGAGATCTACCGTACTTGCTAGAAGTTAAGGTGGACAAGCTTCTCTTCCGAGCCCTTGCACAGCACTAAAATCGGCTTATATTTGTTTCACCTTTCGTAACATGGATATGGTGCCCACAATTGAGGAATATACTGCTCTATTTCATTGCCCTAAAATTTAGGTAAATAAAGCCTATTCGAGAGCCACTAATGTGCCAACTTTCCTTAAGAAGCTAATGAACATTACGGGAATGAGTAAGTAATGGGTCATAGCTCGAATTAAGGTGAAGGGAAATAACAAATGTATTACCTGGAAAAGCTTGAGAGATTTGATCTTAGCTCATCCTGATACAAAGGAAAAGGTTGATATATTTTATCTCAGTTTGTACGGACTGGTTATATTTCCCAAGGCATTGGGACACATAGATGAGGCGGTCACTGACTTATTCAATAGGCTCGACAAGGGGGTTACACCTATTCCAATAATTCTGGCCGAAACTTTTAGGTCATTAAATACATGCCGAAGAGAGGGAGAAAGGAGATTTATTGGTTACGCACCAGTATTGATAGTTTGATTTCATAGCCACTTTTAGAAAGTGGAAAAGGTTCCTTGTCGGGTGTTTTTTGTGAGTTATTCTCCTTTGAGGGAATTGTTACTGCACAAAGGCGAGAGGACGTTTCTGAGGAAAAATGGATGGCAATACTCCATAGTCTCCTAGACGAAGACATAGAATGGCGAGCACCGTGGTTCATTCCCAATGAAATTAATTATTGATGCGGTGATTTTGACTGAGTTCCGTTACTAGGGATATGGGAACCTATAGGGTATGCTCCTTTGTTAGTAATGAGACAGTATCGGTCAAGACAGTTCATCCTAGCAACTCAGGGTTTGGATTAGTGTGAGTTTGTATACAAAGGTGAGAACAATAAGAAAAGAGTCTGAAAGATGTCAAATGTTTGGAATCAAGTCCATAAAATGAAGCCATTTGCTGCAAATCCTATTAAAGCCCAATAGTATGATGAATGGAGGGGTAGGAGAGTCAATGGTAACATCTCTGTGCCAAATCTCGACAATGTTCGCCCAGTTGAGGAACATTTGCAAGTAGTCCCATCGAAATTAGAGCTCATCAAGAAAGACTTTGAAAAGAAAATTTCTGAATTGGGGAGAAAGATAGAAGCATTAGAAAAGGAAAAGATGCAATTGGGTTTGGATGTTGATGTCCAAAAGTTAGAAGCCGAAAAGCTAAGGAAAGGGAAGAGAAAGGCTGAGAAAGACTTGAATGGCTTGAAGGAGGACTATAAGAAGCTCCACCAATCAATGAGAACTGTTGGTTTGTGTAAGACGTCATAACAGTGGCAACAAAAAGTCCAAGAGGAAAGGACTCGAGCGGATCAGTGAAAGAGAAAATTCAAAGATGCTCAAGTCCAAAGGGATGCCATAAAAAGTAAGCTGCTAGAAAGCCAAGTCGAGAAAGCTGAGTTGAAAGCCCAGGTAGTCGAGTTAGAGGACTCATTGCAAAGGCACCGTAGTCTTAACTCTGCGACAGGATTGAAGGCAAGCCAGGCTGAAAATGTAGAATTAAAGAGAAGGGTAGAGGAGTTTGAAGCTGCATTACAAAATTCTGAAAATCGAATTGAGTTCCTTGAGGGAACCTTAGAAACAAGTAATAGGTAACTTCAGCACTCTCAGAGGCAAGTTAGAGATCGAGACCATGTCATGGGTGAAGAAGCATTGACACAAGTGAGAGAAGTGGCAGAATACTTGCAGAAGTTAGCTGCTCAGGTAGATACTTTGAGCATAGAGTATGAGACGGTGTTTAATAAAGGCCGAAAGTTAGCATATCTCCTTCGAAAGATTAAGACTTTGAGCATTATGGCTAGGTCTTATTTATAATTATCTTATATAAAGACATTCATTTCTAGTAAGGTTATTCTATCATAATTCGATTTAGAGTCAATACCTTTCTTGCATATGCATTCATGCATTCATAAAGTTTTGTATCACATTAAAATTTTCCTCTAAAATTTCAAGAAAGACGTTTCTAATTAATTAAAATTTTCCTCTAAAAGTTACTCTAGAAAAACCACACTGTTACTACACTCGTGCTATGACAAGAGCAATGGATCAGCGATTAGAAAAGTTGAAGCAGATGCAAAAAGAAATGTAAGATCAGCTGCATGAACAGTTAGCAAAAGTGCAACAAGATATGAAGGACTAGATTATTGAGTCCTAGAAAGACATTATCAATCAGTTAACTCAATTACTGGTTGGGAAAACTGATAAGGAAAAGGTATTGTAATGGACCCAAAGGAAAGGAATTATGGTCTTTCGTGTCCTTCAAATGTTACCCCCACGTCGGCCCAGGCTCCATAAGAAACGTGTGTTCGAGGAGTATCTCTCACTATTAACCCAGAATCGTACTTGTTTGGCACACCAAAATCGACAAACTACCAAACGGGTTCTAGTCTAACCTAGTAAATAACCCTGTCAACTTTAGCATACTTGATTTAAATGAGATAATGGAGCCAAAAAAATAAGAGATAAACTTCCTAACCAGTTGGAGGAGCGTCGTAAATGGTTAGAAGAGAGGTTCAGAGCTTTAAAATGAGTTGAGGGGCGTTGTGGGATTGATGCTAAGGAGCTGAGTTTGGTTCTTAACCTAGTACTTCCCCTCAAATTTAAAGTTTCGAAGTTGGAGAAATACAACGAGAAAAGATGCTTGGAGGCACATATCACCATGTTTTGTAGAAAGACGATAGGGTATGTCCATAATAATCAACTACTAATCCACTGTTTTCAAGATAGTATGACGGGATCAGCTGCAAGGTGGTATAACTAATTAAGTCGTGCCAAGATCAATTCTTGGAAGGATTTGGGACAAGCTTTCATGAGGCAATACGGTATGTCACCGACATAGCTCCTGATAGGATCACGTTGCAAAATACTGAGAAAAGGCCGGGTGAAAGCTTCAGGCAGTACGTTTAAAGGTGGAGAGATATGGCCACCCAAGTACACTCACCATTATCTAAAAAAGAGACAACCATGCTCTTTGTCAGTACTTTGAAGGCACCGTATATCAATCATCTACTGGGAAACGTTACTAAAAGTTTTTCCGATATGGTCATGTCGGGAGAAATTATTGAAAATGTAATCCAAAACGAAAAAATTGATGCTGGAGAGAGTACCAAAAGGTGCGCTCCTAGAAAGAAGGATAGTGAGGTGAATAATAAAAGCTTATACCAAGAAAATGTTACAAAATCGATCATGATGACACAGTCTAAAGCTCCGACAACCAGTTATCAAAGTAAACCGAGACAAGAATTGGGCTCGAGGCTGAATATTGAAAGGATCCAATTCACTCTTATCCCGATGACGTATAAGGACCTTTACAAGAGTTTATACGATGCCCGAGTTGTGTCCCCTATTATTTGAGGCCAATGCAACCCCCGTTCCTAGAATGGTATGACACAAATGCTCAATGTGACTATCATGCAAGAATAACGGGTCACTCTATCGAGAATTGCACTACTTTCAAGAAGCTGATTAAAAGATTTATTAAGATAGGGATCATAAGGTTCGATAAAGCTGCAAGACCTAATGTGACTGGAAATCCTTTGCCAAATCATCCCGATCAGGGGGTGAACGTAATAACGGAAGAGTGGAGCAAGAGGATTAAGAATGATGTGGGGGAGGTCAAGTTTCCATTGAAATAGGTTTGGTAACAGATGGCCAACAGGGGTTTGATCGTCTAAGAGAGAGAGGACATGGTGACAACAACTGAAAATTACTCCGAGTTTCACGCCGTAGAGGGGCATAAGATTCAAGGGTGTGTCGAATTTCGAACCTTGGTACAGAAGTTGATGGATAATAAAAAATTTGAGTTCTATGATGAGAGGAAAGATGAAGAGACAAATGATGTTTATGCTTCTGAAGAAGGGGCACCGAAAAAGGCTTATAAGGCTAACCTACTAGTGGTTATTATATCCAGGTCAAGGGGTGAGGTTGGAGGTCAAATGACACCACGAGTCATCACTCAGAAACTTGTGGCATTTCCTTATAAGGATAATAAAATGGTACCGTGGAGCTATGACTGCAGCGCAATGGTACCGAATAAGGAAGGATCGAATAAAGATGCAAGTTTTACAGATGCAAAGAAAGAGGTTAATAAGAAAGCCTTGATGGTTGGGCTTGAGAAGAGAGAAAACAGCAAACTCGGGATGCCAATGAATGAGCCAGTAACTGAGGAGAAAGCCAAGGAATTTTTAAAATTCCTAAAGCATAGCGAGTACAACATTGTGGAACAGTTACATAGGCAACTAGATCGAGTATTAGTTTTAGCCCTGCTATCAAGTTCAGAAGCTCACCGTAACGCGTTAATGAAAATGTTGAACGAAACGTACGTGACGAAGGATATCTTAGTAAACAAGTTGGACCGGCTGATTAATAACTTAAGTGCAGATAATTTCATTTTCTTCAATTATGATGAATTACCTCTAGGGGGCATGGGCTCAACGAAAGCTCTTCACATTATGACTCGATGCAAAGGGTACACTTTATCGGGCGTACTGATAGATAATGGCTCAACCTTGAACGTGCTACCACTAACAACATTGAATAGGTTACCGATAGACAACTCTCACATGAAGGCATGCCATAGCGTAGTAAAGGCCTTTGATGGAACAGAGAGACAAGTGATGGGTAGAACTGAGATTTCACTCCTAATTGGTCCAAACACGTATGAGATGGAATTTTTGGTTATGGACATTAGACTCACTTACAATTGCTTTTTGGGAAGACCGTGGATCATTCGGAAAGGGCAGTGTTATTATCCCTGCATCAAAAGTTAAAATTGGTGATAGGGGTCATTTAATCACCATTAATACTAAGGAGGACATCATTGCATCAGTGACTAGCGATGCACCCTACATAAGTATAGATGAGGAGAGCGTGGAGTGCTCCTTTAGATTGTTGGAGTTTATGAATGCTACCTTTGTGGCTAAAGGAGATAAGATCCTCACACCGAAGATATCGACGACCACTAGGATGGGACTAAAAATGATTATTGGAAAATGAGCTTCACTTGGAAGAGGATTGGGGAGATATCTCCAAAGAAGGATTACAGCGCCAGTATTGGCAGAGAAACGTAATCAGTTTGGTTTAGGATTCAAGCTAAATATGAAACAGAGAAAGGAAAAACTACAGAAAAGAAGGAGAAGAGAAGAGCACGAATAAGTGGGAAAGAGATCAAAAGCAAGCCAATGGTCCTTCCTTATATTTCAAAGTCATTCGCGTCGGTTTAACCCCGAGCGAAAGCCGAAAAAAGATAGGTTGACCAAAAAAATGGAGAATCTGAACATTATTGTTATTTTCGAAGAGGTAAGTGAATAAAGGAATTTGTCAAGAATTCGCCCCTACGCTCTCGGAAGCGTTCTAGACAATTGGACTACGGAAGATCTCCTTATAACTTTTAAGTCTTTTCCAAAGTAATGTTCAGAACACCCTTGTTGCACTAAGCTCGAGAGATATTGAGATCTTTTTGTAAAGGGCACATGTTCATTTGCTTTTTATTTTCAATAAAAAAAGATGCACTTTCTTTCACCCAAACTGGCAAAAAATTCTCATTATTCTTTGCATCTCATATCGCAATTAACATTCTTAAATCCATTTATCTTTTGGATCTTTTGTGGTCCATATGACAAGTCCCTAGATATCAACGATATGAGTAACATCGTTACCGACTTAAAGCCTCATTTTGAGTAGTATGTGTGTTCAAAGGAATCTCATGATTTTAAGGAAGCCCAAGATTGTAGTTTATCTCCTGATTTTTTAGGGATGGTTAAGCAAGATGAGAAACAGATCCTACCTCATAAAGAATCAATTGACAAAGGGAGGTGAAGATTGGAACCTATAACTCTGCAAAACCAAGGCGAGATCTCATTAATCTGCTTCAAAAGTTCAAGGATGTGTTTGCATGGTCATATCAGGATATGCTCGGTCTAAGCACTGATATCGTGGTGCTCAAGCTCCCTATAAGAGAAGAGTGTAAATCAGTCCAACAGAAGCTTCGAAGAATAAGATTAGATGTACTCCTAAAGATAAAAGAAGAGGTCTGAAAATAGTTTGATGCTGGCTTCTTACGAGTGGTAAAATACTTAGAATGGGTGGCCAACATAGTGTCAGTTCCTAAAAAGGACGAGAAAGTACGAATGTGTGTGGACTATCGGGACTTAAGCAAGGCTAGTCCAAAGGATAATTTCCCACTACCTCATATTGACACCTTGGTGGACAATGCAGCAGGTTATTCCTTATTCTTTTTCATGGATGGTTTTTTTTGGTACAACCAAATAAGATGCATCTTGAGGATATGGATAAAATTACATTCGTCACTGTGTGGGGAACCTTTTGCTACAAGGTTATGCCATTTGGACTGAAGAATGTAGGGACAACATATCAAAGGGCTATGGTGACTCTGTTCCATGACATGATGCACAAGGAGATTGAGGTCTTTGTCGACGATATGATCGTAAAGTCTTGAACAGAAGAGGAACATGTGGAAGTTTTGAGAAAGTTGTTCTTAAGATTGAGAAAATTCTAGTTGAAGTTAAACCCAAACAAATGTACTTTCGGGCTCAGGCAAGTTATTAGGCTTTGTGGTTAGTAGAAAGGGAATTGAAATTGATCCTGATAAAGTTAAAGCTATACAGGAGTACCCACATCCACATACTCAAAAGGAAGTTAGAGGTTTCCTAGGTAGATTGAATTACATCGCTCGGTTCATTTCACAACTAATTAAGAAATGTGATCCTATCTTCCGTCTTCTAAAGAAGCATAACCCAGGAGTTTGGGATGATGAATGCTAAAAGACTTTTGACAAAGTCAAACATTATTTGTCCAATGCTCCAGTTTTGATGCCATCGAATCCGGACAAACCTTTGATCCTGTATTTAGTTGTATTCGAAAACTCTATGGGATGTGTATTAGGCCAGCACGATGAGTCGGGAAAGAAAGAGAGAGTATTATCTCAGCAAGAAGTTCACTGAATGCGAGATAAGACATTCATTGATTGAGAAACTATGTTATGCTCTGGTTTGGATTACCCAAAGGGTTGAGGCAGTACATGTTACATCATACGACTTGGTTGATTTCAAAATTGGATCCTCTCAAGTTTAAGATGGGGTCGGCTGCATTGAATGGAAGGATGGCCAGATGGCAAATGCTACTTTCTGAATTTGACATAGTATATATGAACCAGAATGCGATAAAAGGGAGCACAATAGCAGATTTTCTGGCTAGCAGAGCTCTCGAGGATTATGAGCCATTACATTTTGATTTCCGAAATGAAGATCTAATGTATGTTAGAACCACAGCAGAAGAAGCTTTAGAAGAGAAACCATGGAAAATACATTTTGACGGTGCTTCAAATGCTACTGGCAAAGGGATTTGAGCAATTCTGGTGTCCCCGGAAGGAGATTATTATCCCCTCACAAGCAAGCTTGACTTTGATTGTACAAATAACATGGCAAACTATGAAACATGTGTCATGGGTATTTGGGTAGCTATAGAACGCAAGATTAAGATTCTGGAAGTGTACGGGGATTCTGCATTGGTAATTTATCAACTCAAGGGAGAATGGGAAACAAGAGATTCCAAGTTAATGGATTATCGAAGGTTAGTTCTTGAGCTAATTAAAGAATTCGAGGACATCACCTTTCATTACCTCCCGTGAGAGGAAAATTAGATGGTCGATGCTTTGGCTACTCTTGCCTTCATGATCATGGTCAATAAGCAAGAAGATATGAAGCCTATTCAGATGAGTATCTACGAGGTTCCAGCTTATTGCTACAGCATTGAAAGGGAAGAAAAGGATAATCACCCTTGGTTCCAGGAAATCTTGTAATATGTAAAAGACCGTAAGTACCCTGAGCAAGCCACCGAGAATGACAAAAGAACATTGAGAAGGCTCGTAATTTACTATGTCCTTGACGGGAATATTCTATATAAAAAGAGAAAAGATCAAGTCTTGTTGAGGGGTGTTGATTCTGTTGAGGCTAAGAAAATCTTAGAAGAGGTTCATGAGGGTGTTTGTGGAACGCATGCCAATGGTTTCATGATAGCCAGACAGATTATTAGATTCGAGTATTACTGGTCAACCATGGAAGGAGATTGCATTAAATACGCTAAAAAATGTCACAAGTGTCAAATTTACAGAGACAAAATTCATGTACCTCCTTCACCTCTCCATGTTATGACTTCCCCGTGGCTTTTTTCTATCTAAGGCGTGGATGTCATCGGACTAATCTTGCCAAAAGCTTCTAATAGGCATAGATTCATTTTTGTGGTCATCGATTACTTTACTAAGTGGGTGGAAGCTACTTCCAACGCTAATGTCACGAGATAAACGGTCCGCAAGTTCTTGAAGAAAGAAATTATATGTCGGTATAGAATGCCAGAGAAGATTATATCTGACAATGCTTTGAACTTGAACAATAGAACAATAGCAGAAGTCTACAATCAGTTCAAGATCAAGAACCATAATTCAGCACCGTATTGCCCAAAATGAACGGAGCTGTAGAAGCGGTTAATAAAAACATCAAGAAAATTGTAGGGAAAATGACAAAGACTTACAAAGATTGGCACGAGAAGCTACCTCTTGCCCTTTACGCTTATTGAACGTCTGTCAGAACTTCTACTGGGGCAACACCTTTCTCATTAGTATATGGAATGGAGGCAGTCTTACCCATTGAAGTCGAGATTCCTTCCCTCCGAGTCTTGTCAGAAGTAAAGTTAGATGAGGTTAAGTAAAGATATGAGCAGCTAAACCTAATTGAAGAAAAGCGGCTGAAAGCTATCCAACATGGCCAAATATACCAAAAACAGATGATGCGAGCTTATGATAAAAAAGTTTTCCCTAGAGAATTCCATGAGGGGGATCTAGTTTTGAAAAAGATCCTTTCTATGCAAAAAGACTTCCAGTGCAAATAAATGCCAAATTGGGAAGGCCCATATGTTGAAAAGAAAGCCTTCTTTGGAGGAGATTTAATCTTAGATGAGATGGATGACAGGAATTTGTCAAACCCCATGAACTCAAATTCAGTAAAGAAATACTTCGCTTAAAAAAAGGAGGGGCCAAGATGAAAACTCACAAAGCGCGTCTCGAAGCCTAAGGAGATTTGAGTCAAAAACTCGAAAGGGCGACTCACATTTGGATCAAGGATTGGGCATGAAACAAGCTTCTTTCTTAGAAGTAACAAGATGGAGAGATATTGCATCTTGGGTATCGACAGAGTGCAACAGCTTTCATGGGTACAGGTCAGGCTCAAAGTGATCCTTATCAAGTTTGCTCGAAGAAGTTTATACATTGATATATATAGGGCATCCTATTTTATTTCTTTTTGCTCACTATTATGCATTTGACTAACATCAGCTATTTTGGCTAATGTTTTGATTAATATTTGATGTCTTCTCATTTATTTCCATTCAAGAGTTATCACCAATAAATTTAATTTTATCCATTTTCGTAATCCTACTCAGAGCATTCTTTGCATTGAAATGACGGTTAATGAACTTGATGATATAAGGTATAAAAAGATTTCTGCATATTACTTTGGGAAATTCTAAATAGTACAGGGACCTGAAATAGGACCATTAGTCGGAAATAACCGAATCCGAGGGTTGAAGGGATCCTGAAACGAATAAGTTCAGCTTATGATTACCTCTTCGAATTTCGTATCAAGAACACCAGACTTGAAGGAAAGGCATGGTGACACATCAATGTTAGAACTTAGGCAAAAGACGACTAGTGATAACCTAAGGACTAAAACAATAAAAACCATTTTAAATATGACATCTTTGCATGCATATCAGCATCATTCTTGCGCATTTATATAGGAGATTTGATTCATTCAAATCATGCATCCTAGTTACATGGCCTAGATAGAGGCCCGCAAAATAGGTTCTACAGGTCATATCCTCAAAGAATGGCGACAAAAGCAATCCTATACCCCTAAAGTTGTAGAGAGGCAGATTAAAACTCACAGTAGTAGACCTCAATCTTCACTGAAGTTACAGAGAAATGGAGTGAAGCTACGAAGGCAAATCCTTATCTCTCTGAAGTTGCAGTAGAACAGGATGAAGCTACAAGAACAAATCTTATACCCCTAAAGTTGTAGAGGGCAGATTAAAGTAACGAACCTCAATCTCCCTAAAGTTGTAATAAAATGTAACAAAGTCACCACATCTAATCTCTTACCCCGACCATGAGGCAAATTGAATACCATCCAATCTTTTACCCTAATCAAAGGGCAGATTAAAGATCATCCAATCTCTTACCCCGACCATGAGACAGATTGAAGCAATCCAATCTTTTACCCCTAAAGCTATAGAAGGGTAAATTGAAGCTACAGAAGAAAATCCTATACCTCTAAAGTTGTAGACGGGCATAATAAAACTCACAGAAGTAGACCTTAATCTTCACTGAAGTTGCAGAGAAATAGAGTGAAGCTACGAAGGTGAATCCTTATCTCTCTAAAGTTGCAGTAGAGTAGGATAAAGCTACAAGAACAAATCCTATACCCCTAAAGTTGTAGTGGGTTGGATTAAAGTCATGAAAGCAAATCTTTATCTCCTTGAAGCTGCAATGGAGCAAGATGAAGCTACAACATCAAATCCTATATCCAGTAGGTTGGATGGAGACTACATTAGCAAATCCTATCTCCCTAAAAATAGAGTGGAGCAGGATAAGGCTTTAACATTAAATCTTATCTTCTTAGGTTGCAGTGAAGCGAATAAGGTAGAATAGAGCAGTTAATAAAGTGAAAGGACGGGTGGCTTAAGATAAGAAACATCAAAAGACGAAATTCAGTAGCATCGAACGAAACTGATCTTCTTTTTCTTTGCTCCATTCCCGTTACATGACAACGAGCAAAGAGGGACTATTGTATAAGCCAAATTTCGTCTAGGCCAAATCGAAGCTCAATGTCAATTTTTTAAGCCCAATTTTGTTTTATTTTTATTTTTATTTATTTTATAAATATAAATAAATAAAAATGAAAACAAAACCAAAATTAACAAGCCCCTTTACAAAACCCAATTTATTTATTTTGTATTTTTATTTTATTTATTTATCATTTTATAAATGTAAGTAAATAAATAAAATATAAAATAAAATAAAATACCCAAAAACAAAGTCTAAACCCATTTGCAAAAGCCCAATTCCGTTTTAATTTTATTTATTTATTTTTATTTTTATTTTTTATAAATATAAATAAATACAAATGAAAAATAAATAAATAATAAAATTAAACAAATACATATACCCAACTCCAAAAAACCCCATTTACAAATTAAAACTCAAACCCAAACCATACACAATTAAAATACAAACCCAAAAATAAAAAAACCTAAAAGTCCAAATAGCCCAAAACCTTAACTCAAACACAAAAAAAAAAACCCTAGCACCCCTTTTCTGTCGCTACCGTCAATGCACGCCGCTGCTACTTTCGTCGCCGATTTCTTCGGATCACGATCTTCATAATTCGCACGACCATCAAGCCAAAAATTTGAAAAATTGATTGTAAAATGTGTTATAAATACACAACAATGTACACAAAATAAAAAGAGATTTGGTACGAAAAAACACAAAAAATCAATAGAAAATTGACAGCATATTTTCAATAACCAAACTATTTGTAGCATCAAGCAAGGTACCCTTTATTTTTTTCTACATATTTTCGATGCTAACTATTTTTTCAAAAATATTAAGAAAAAGTATAAGGTTAAAAGTTAAGGTTTTGGACACATTTTCGCAGCGATCTCCTTGCCCCGCCTCCTTGATTGTCCGTTGGAGGACTCTTAGGAGGTACGGATTTAAAACTCATGGCCGACCATGAAAAAAGAAAGGGGAGGTTTTGTTTTTGATTTTATGGAGAGAAAAAGGGGAAGGAAATTTGGGTTTTTGAAGAAATAAGAATGAAAATGATGTTTAAAAAAAAGGGGTTTATAAAGCCCATGAAAATGGCACTGTTCGGGGACAAGGCGTTCCTGCTAATTTTTTTAAAATTGGGTAAATTTTTCATTGGGTCTTTTTTTAAATTGTTTCAATCATGTCTTTTTGTCCCAATTTTTGTTATTTTTAATTCGACCCTATAATTTTACTTAGTTTTCAATTTGATCTTTGACCCAAAAGTGTTTTGAGATTGCCACGTGTTAGAATTTTTGGGTTTATTACCCACAAAGCTCCTTTTTTATTTTAAAATTATGTTTTGACCCCTAAATTGTCTAAAAATTTAAATTTGACCCTCAAACTTTTCAAAAATTCCAATTTGACCTCTAAACTTTCTAAAAATTTGAATTTAACCCCTAAACTTTCCAAAAATTTAAATTTGACCCCAAACTTTCCAATAATTCCAATTTGAAGCTTGAACTTTCTAAAAATTCAAATTTGACCCTTGAACTTTCCAAAAATTCAAATTTTGAGCCAATTTTAATTTTTTTAAAATTTTTTTATCCTATATGTATATATTACATGCTTTTTTTTCCTCTTGTTTATCTCGTTTTTTTTATTAAATCCCTTTTATATGCATATGTATATTATTTTATTCATTTGTCTTTATTTATTCATTTATTCGGTTATTTATCTACTTAATTTATTATTTTATTGTATTTTATTTATATATTGTTTTTATTATTTATACCTGTAAATCATGTGCATATTTTTGTATAACATTGTAATTTATTTTTTTTAAAAATACTCAAATAAAAAATACTCAAATTGTTTTAATAAGTTAAGGCAATATCCTTTGTCTCGGAAATTTGAAAAATCATGTCCTAACTCACTGGGTATGATTTTTTTCTTTGAATCGGGATAATTGAATATCTTTTTAAAATTTAAATACGATATTTTTTTTGAAAAGCTAGTCATTTTCGAATATTCGAATTGTTATGTCCTAACTTACTGGATGTGATTTTTTCTCGATTAATTCGAAATAAAGATTTTTTTCGGAAACAAAATTTGTTTTCAAAATAAAATAAATATGACATTCATGCATTTAAGGATCACGATTTAAATTTTTCTCGAACTTTTAATTCTCAACAAATAAGATTTTGAATAATCGATTAGGTACCAATTTTGGGCGTGTAAGGGTGTTAATCCTTTCTTATGCATAACCGACTTTCGAACTCGTTTCATGGTTTCAAAGACCAAAGTTATTTTAATGATTTTTTTAAATTAATATAGAAAGGTGACCCAATTACATCTGTTTTAAAAATTATTGATGGCGACTCCATTTTCGTTTTTCAAAGTAGAAATCGAGACTTATTTTTTTTTTCAAAAAATGATTTTGACAATTACATATTTATTATTTTATTTATGTAAATAAAAGAGTTATTAATTAAAATATGAATAAAAAATAAATAACTTGGAAATAACATGTTCATCAATTAAATTTTTTAAAAGAAAAGAAAAAAAAGTTTCAAACATGAAAAAAAAAATACAAATAAGTATTAAGGAGAATTGAATCAAGATCACAAGGATGAAAACACTAATATCCAACCACTAAGCCAAAGACATAATAAATAAAAATATTTTCATTATAAACCCTTTTCAAAAGCGTGTTTTATTGTAATACATAATAAAATATCCCCTAAATAACAATATTCTCTAACAACTATCAAAATTATAACTATTTACTTAAAATTTTAATTAAAAACAAAATTTTGTAACCAAATACTTAGCCTTATTGAAAACCCAAATTTGTAAAATTTCTTAAAATATTGTTAATTAAAATTTTAAAAATCATTTTTTTTAAAAAAAAATTGGCAATATAAAATTTTTAAAGTTTGTTTTTATTAGGGATTTGAGTAAATAGTTTATGGTTTTGATAGTTGTTAGAGAATATTGTTATTGTGAAATATTTTGTTATTTATGAGAGATTTTATTATGTGTCATATATAAAGATTGTGAATTGATGACATGACATTTATTCTCCGAATATGTATTTTTTATATTTTATAAAACATTTATCAATCTCCTAATTTTATTTGTAAAATCTAAATTTTTTTGTTGTGGTGTAACAAATATTACTTATTTTAGATTTTGTTTTTGAAATTTTGTTAGTGTTAATCAGAAATGTTATGCAAAGTTTGTAAAGGATAAGTTTTTGTTTTCGTTAACAGTGAAGTGCTTCAATTTATAATTTGATTTAGATATTTTATTGAAATTGAATTAGAGGTGCTCTTGATTTTTTTAATATTGAGATTGAATTTAAAAATGAAAAAAAATAAAGATAAGATTTTGAGTTTTAAATTTAAAAATAATATCTTATGAAGATGATGACGAATGAGAAACTCAATTTTTTTATTATTTTTGTAAATTCTTGAAATTATATATTAAGCACATAATCTTTTTAAAATTATTATGTTGTAGGTTTAGAGTTTGAATTTGATTCAAAATAACTTCATTTCCCTTCAAATATATATATATAAACTTAAGGACTAATACGAGAGGAGGGGTTTAAGTTTAAAGACGAAATTCATATTTAATCCTTTTAAAAATATAAAAATGTTATTTTTAATTATAATTAAGGGTTAACACTTATAATTAACATGTGTTTTGTTAAGGGTGTTCAATCGGTTAACCAAATCGAATTAATCGAATCAAACTATTTCGGTTAATTCAGTTAAAAATATAAAAAAAAATTGTTAATGTTCATTTAACCGAATTAATCAAAGTTAATCGAATTTATAATATATAATATTGGTTTTTTGAAAGTTCGATTAATTCGGTTAATTACTCGATTTCGAATCAAATTAACTGATAATCGAACTTTCAAAAAATCATTAACTGACCTCCGACTGAATTAGATTAGTTAACTAATAAATTAACCGAATTAATTTAGTTCGATCGATTAATTTGATTTTAACCGAAATTTAAACACCTCAACCTTTTATTTAGTTATCAAAATTAACAAACGAATAATTAAAATATAATATTTGAATAATATTAATGATTATTACATAATTTTTGAAAATTAAATCACCAAAACGTAATTTTAAATAAAATTTATCCTTATTTCATCGGTTGTTGAAATTTTATTTGATGGTAGTTTAACGATGTCAACCGACTGGGAAATGAAAATGAAGATTGGATAGTGAGAAAATCATCTGGTACCAAATTTTATATCAAGGCTATTGCACATTTTCTTCCCTGCCAAGGTTCAACCCTGTGCAAGTCAATTTCATCCCCAACCCAAATATGGCATCTCCAATCTGCTTCTACCTTCTCCTCCTCTCCCTCCTCTCTCAAACCCCTCTCTCCTTTTCCACTACCCACCCACCAATCGATCACGGCCGTCCGTTGGTCACCTCAA
Source organism: Gossypioides kirkii (assembly GCA_005610355.1). NCBI lineage: Eukaryota > Viridiplantae > Streptophyta > Magnoliopsida > Malvales > Malvaceae > Gossypioides > Gossypioides kirkii. The sequence goes on along the minus strand of CP032247.1, from coordinate 35,835,706 downwards.
TCGCTGATGTGCACGATCTGCTGCCAAAGTACGGCCTTCCTAAGGGTATCGTTCCCAACAACGTCAAGTCTTACACCCTTTCATCCACCGGAGACTTCACCATAGAGTTGGAAAGCACCTGTTATGTTCAGTTTGATGACCTTGTTTACTATGACAAAACCATCAGTGGGAAGCTAAGTTACGGGGCTGTGCACGCTGTGTCTGGGATTCAAGCTAAGAAGCTCTTCTTATGGTTGCCTGTTACTGGGATTGAGGTTAATGGTAAATCTGGTATGGTTCAGTTCTTCGTTGGAGCTTTTTCGAAGGAATTTCCTGCTATACAGTTTGAAGATATTCCAGTTTGTAAGAGTAAGGCTGTTCCGAGGGCTGACCTGTTTGCTTCTATGTGAATTCGGGTACTATTACCCTTCCCTTTCTTCAACCTTCTGAATCTCATGTTTTTTGTTTTCAATTTTTCTTTGCCTAGATACATACTTGTAGAATTGAGATTTGGGTAGCATAGGACGATGCATATGTTGATGTTATTAAGATCAAAGATGGTTAAATCCCATCATTGTTTCAAGTTTGACTGCAAAGGCTGTTCCTCTGTACATCTGAAAGATCAATATACCATTTTCCTGGTCGCTCACGGTGATTCAGCGAAAATCATTCTTGTGTCATTTTATTTATGGGCTAACCCTATTTATGAGAAAATTTAAGCAGTGTTTGAATCGTCTCTTCAACTGATATCATGTTTGTTTCTGGTAGCAATTCTCCCATGGATCGGATTTCATTTTGTCCTCTAGTAAAATAGTCCTTGTACATTGATCAAACCGGTCCTTTTGTTAAAATATTATTTACTTTTACTTTAAAAGTTGGCCCCTATAGGTCAGCATAAATCACACATGGCATGCTAGTTTTAACAATATAAATGGATGGAATTATTAACAGAAAGGGACTAGTTTGTTCTTTGATCTAATGTTTAGGGACTAATTTGCTCATTTTTTGAGTAAAAGGGGAAAAATGCAATCTGACTCTTAAGGGTCTCCATGGTACCTTTACCGGAATTCTCCCTGTTAGTGCACCTTTATGGTCACATGTGCCATTTGGTGTCTCACTATTATATTCACAGTTCACAAGCTCTTGAGAAATGTTAATGGCTTTCCTCTTGAACTACCTGTGTTGACCTTTTGCAAATACAGCATGACTGGTTTACGGGAAATGTAATCGAGTTCAGCATTTGATTATGGTTATATGCTATTCTTTGTGAACTAAAGCTTTCTTTCTCCTTTTTCCATTTTTGCAGGACTGGTTCCTTGTTCCCATTTAAGACTTCATGCCCCCATTTATGACTTCTTGTTAGCTCAACAATTTCTTTGAAAGTCCCTTACTATATTTGTGGTACATAAAATTGTATGTTTGTTTCCATCAAACTAAATGATTGATCAGACAAGTCATGAAATTTGTCTTGTATATGTAAGATTTTCCATCATTTATGTAAGGATGAAGGGAAATTGCTGTGTTAATGTATTCTGCTTCATATATAGTGTCAGCCATTTTGCCCCTTCCCATGGTCCTGAATTTAGTGAAATGGAAAGAAAGAAAAAGTTCTCCATAAGTAGCTCCAATCCAATTCATGTTCGGTCAAAGAAAAATAATAAAACATGGCATGTTGAATGTAATTTACCATGCTTAACTGTCTGAGATTTTGTCCAAATAACTTGTCTGTCATGTACATTTTTCCAGAAAAATTAGAAGCTTTTCCATGACATTCATCGTTCCGAACAAAGCTATATGAATGGCTTGAAACTTCTGAAAAGTTGCAAGCTTAGAGGTGCATGTCAACATCTTTGGGGAACCAAACAGGTAAGGCATTTGTTTTGGCTTTGGCTTGCATTATTGGTATGTGCAAATGCATGGATGAACATCAGCAATCGTACTTTTCAAGTTGTACTCAACTTCCTATGAATGAGTGTATAAACAATTCTTAGCACAAAAGTCCAAACGGGTCCAACATTGATCCTCCGTGAAGCATGTCGTTTACTTACAATTTGGTTAGTAAGATCCTTTTGGACCACAGTGCCAAACTGAAGCACTTTAGGTTGAACTGATTGAATTGGGGATCGACGGTTCAACCGGCAGCATATAACTGGGAATATATTTGGAACATCGATACTAGGATGGATGATGGCTGCAATCAAAATGATGTTCTTGTTTAGTTTTCTGGTGTTTTTTGCTGGTATGTATACTTAATTGCTTGGAAGATTTTTGTTAAATATTTGTAAGATCCTCTTCCATAAAACTCCTTTTGCTCCCTTTTGCCTTCATAATGTTCTTTGTGGCCCTTTAAATATAAGGAATCTAATGTCTGTCCCTAAATTTTGTCAACAAAATTTTTGTGGTGAAGGCTTTGAACACGGCCACCGCTTCTGCAAGGCCAGAATGGGAACAAGTTATCGTTGCTGCCTCAGGCTTTTTCTCTACTTCTACTATTCCATCTTTGAGAAGGGATCTGAAAATCATTAAGAAAAATCTAATTTGTCATTTTCCTATCGGAAAGAGATAAAGATGGTATAGAATTACAATTTCATACAATTCTTTTAGACAGGGTCACTCCTCGAATGTAAAAACTTGAAAGAGTGAGTTCAACTACTAAGCAAGTAACTGACATTTCTATTTGTTGGGTTAAGCAAGCACAAAAACATTTAGGAAAATAATTAATTCAAATTATATTCCATGCTAAAACTATAATAAAAACAAATAAATAATTTCAAAACATACAAATAAAGAAAAATCAGCTCCCATTTTATGAGCTATGGTCACTCTTAACCTTGGCGCTTATGTGTGCAAGGTGTGTGTGCGTTGTCGAAGGGTTAAGAAAGTATAAACAGATACTACCATGTAATCACACCAATATATTTAAAAATATATATTTAGCAAATTTTAACACTATACTAACAAACTTAATCCAATTTTCATACAACATGTAAAAAAAAAAATCATATATTACATAAATAACATAGATCATTTAAGGTTTACTTTTTAGGAATTAAACACAAAGAATGCCAAGCCACTTACCTAGACTATTGAATTGACACGAGAGACAATTTACACAAATCACTTAGTAATCTAAAATTTAAGAATGAAACATGGAAGTTGGAATTCAATCAATAAATTAGAAGTTTAAAAGGTATGGATTTATGTGGTAATCCTAATTCAATTCGATTATGTGGCAACTTCCTTCACAAACTTAGACGCACAACAATTGTAAAATTTAATAAAACTATCTTTTCGTAATAAGAAAGTATTTAATAGAAATATAATAATTAATTATATACTGAAAAGATAATTTCAAAATCGAATAGGATTCTTGATTAACAAATTTACATTTTTAAATAAGATTCTTATGTTTATTTTGTAGGCTTTTCACCTCAAAAGTAAATCAAGTTAATAAAATAAATACACATACAAATGAAATTTCAATAAATTTATAAAACTAAATTTAGTATGATTTCAACAAAATGACATGTATTTGAATTAAAAATATTTTAAAAATAATAAAAACTAAAATTTCAATATTCTAAAACTTCATGTTAATTTTACTTACTTGAAGCTATTTAAACTCACGATTCATTAAGTATTTTGCCAGTTCAAAAACAAAGATTTAAAGATTAGATGTGGTACTAGACCTAAAAAACTTGTTTTGTCAAAGTTAGTTATGAAAAGCCTAAGTTTTGAAAGTCAAAACATTTTTTAATAACGCATACAAGTACTCAAATCCAAGTCTTCTAAGATAAACAATATTCTATTTATCATTGAAATCACTCGTTAGATTCACCTAAATATGACCTTCTAGTGTGTCAAGTCAGTTACTTAAAACTGTTAAAATCCACACATCAAAAACTTCAAAAAATTATATTCCCCTAAATTACCCAAGCAAAATGAACTTTATACATATCTTTAGAAAAAAATTCTCCTTTTTATTAAAAATCTAAATTCTACATATTAAAAGTTGCACTTGATAACTTATTGGCAATAGCCACATAATTAATTTTGGGCATATAAATAAAATGTCCCATTTAAATTCATGGGATTTATACTTGTAAATTGATTTCCTCATGTTTGTAATATAAAATACATTCATTTATTCACATTGTGGGTGTGATCAAATTTAGCTTAATTAAAAATTTTGATTGATTTTAATATCATTGTCATCCTTTAACCATGTGGTTAGGATTCGATCCTTGCTCATGAAAATGGAACACATTTCATGATCAATCATTTACTTTTAAGAGCACCCATGTCGATTGGATTAATTACTGCTGTTGACAATGGATACCTTGATTATGACCTATAAAATCTTGGCCGTGTGTATATTTTAAAGAAGAATTTTCTCTTTCAAATACATTTTTCAAATCTTAGGGAGTCTTCTCCCATCTCGTTATCATATCTTCCTATTAAAATTCAAAAATTAACATTAATTTTCATTTATCCTCCCAATCTCTTATGTTTTTCCTTTTATTCTCATATTATGTAAGATTGACACAAAGTTTGGCTTGCTCATCACATTTTTTAAGTCATGCACATGATGATCCCTACCGCCTTTGCTGACAAGTATTTCTTCCTGCACTAACTTTTGTGATATTACATCTTCTCATACATCAATTCCACCTCTTCCTATTACCATGTTCACAAAGTAATATATTCAAACCCAAACCACTCTTTGATTACATGGCCTTGTTTCATTTTCTTTTCCTCACTCCATTATTTCCCAAGTCAACAAAGACCATTAGTGGCAAGCTACCGTATATGAAGTGTCGAAACCTTTTTTTTTTTAAATGTGGAATTATATTTTGAAAATCGAAAATGAAGTCGTTACAATTTTTTTTAAATTAGATGTGATCGGATTATCTCGAAATTTATTCATCTTAATAAAATATTAAAGTTATGATTTTTGGCCTACAAAATCAGAAAAGTGAGTTCGAGAATCGATTATGTATGAGGAATAATTAGTACCCTCATAACGCTCAAAATTGGTACATAGTCAATCATTTAATGACTTAGTTGTTGAAAATTGAAAACTCAAGGAAAATTTAAAATGCGATCTTTAAATGCGAGAATAATATGTTTTGATGTCGTTTAAAAATCGAATTTTGCGAAGAAAACTCATTTATTTCGAGTCAATCAAGAGGAAAAGTCATGTTCAAAACGTTAGGACACAACATCTCGAATCTTCGAAAATAAAGAACATTTATTAACCAACCTTATATATTTTGATTTTAAATAGGATATTCAATTACATTAGTTCAAGGAAAAACCATACCCAATATGTTAGGACACAATTTCTCGAATCCCCTAAATAAAAAACATTACCTCTGTTTAGAAAATTGCTTATATGTTACACAAAATTGAAAATATCATGTGATTTATTTATTTGAACATTATAGAAAAATGAATGAACATGTGTAAGCATAATATACAATTTGTTGATGACAAAATAAAAATACATACATGAATAAAATAAAATAAATAGATACAATTAAATATTATTAATAACATAAATAAATAAAAAATAATAGTAATGGTAACATTAATAATAATAATGATGATGATGACAAAGAATAGTGGCAAAAATACAACAAATAGGCATGATAATAAAATAGAAGACAAGTGAAATGAGAATTAAAATACAACAAAGCATAAAGGATAAAAATTTAAATTGAAAAATAAAAAGGGGCAAAATATAAATAATATCAATTAAATGGAATAAAAATAAATAAGTAAGCATGAAATAAATAAATAAAATATAAAAATAAAAGGGGTGCATAAAAAATAAAAGAAAATTAAAATTAAAAAAATGGAAGGCTAAATTGACATAAAAATAAAATTTAAAATATAAATTACAAAAAAAAAACTAATAAAGAATTAAATTAAAATAATGTAAAAATCACAAGGACCAAAAGGTAAATATCTAAAGTTAAAAGTGTTGGAAATAAATAAATAATAAAAATAAAACAGAATTTAAAGGATAAAAAGATGATTAAATTAAAATAAAATAAAAATTGTAGGGGCTAAAAAGGCAAATATCCCAACAGTTGACACGTGTCACTCCTTGAAGGGTCCATCGTTGGTCAAAGGACCAAATTGCAAAGAAAACAAAATTAACCAGAAACATTTAAAATAAAATAAATAAAAGGACTCAATTGAAAACCAAGCAAAAAGCGAAAGGACCAAAAGAGTAGTTTTCCCATATGCTTCAAAACACGCGGACCCTGGGATCCGGATTGAATTCTCGAGTCAGAACATAAAAATGGCATCGTTTTGGGCATGAGTTTAAGCCCAAAACGACGTCGTTTTGGAGGGCTTATATAAGTTAAAACTTTGAAAAAAAAAATCATTTTACTAAGTTTTTAAGAAAAAAACTTTCTTCTCTTTGTTTTTTTCTCTCCACTTCCCATCTTCCACCGATCATGGGGGCAGTGGCTCCTCACGACGGCCACCAGTCATCGGCGGTGGAAACCATCGTCTCTGGTGGTTGGAGATTTCAAAAAAAAAAATCCCCTTCATGCCTTTTCACATCCTGATTTTGGATATAGGGTTAAAACTCCAGAAATTTCAATGGAAAATCAAAAAAAGAAAAAAACTTTTCGATTTTCTTTTAAAAAAAACTAAACCCCTTCCTTTGTCTGACGAAGCCTTAAACGAATCTGAGAGGATTCGAAGAGCCTCCTTACCAAAGGGGAGTCGTCCTTCATCGGGGACAAAAACCTTATCCACCTACGGTGGCGATGGAATGCGAAACGATAAAGGTAAAAAAAATGTTTTTTATAAATATTTATTATTTATTATTATTATATTTTTTTACTTTCGAAAATGAGGAAAAATAATACCTTAAAAAACTCTTTTTTTCTAATTTCTTGCATTTAGTATGCGTCAAAAAATTACATTCTGATTCGTGATATTTTTATAACATGAAATTACAATTTTTTTACTTTTTATTTTTTTATGTTTTTTTGTCTTTTTTCTTCTCTGTGAACAAGTTGTTCCCGATCTAGAAGATTCTTCGAGGGCGACGTGGTAAGAACGGCGTTGTTGACGTGGCACCGAAGCAACGATCGAAGTTGCCCAGCAGCGATGCTAAGGCTACTTAGGGTTTCTGACCTAAGTTTAGGTTGTGGGCTTTGGTGGTGTGAACTTAGTATTGGGTTAGAGTAATTAGTTTTTGGGTTGTAGTTTGGGTTTAGGTTAGTTGGGCTTTGGGTTATTTAAATAGTTGGGTTTGTAATTGTTTTTTTTAAATTTGTAATTTGGACTTGGACTTTTTATCTAAACTAAAGTTGGGTTATTTTTTATTTGGGTTTTATTTATAAAAAATTTGGGGTTCTTTATTTAAACGGGTCGGACGAAATTTGACTCGTACAGCTATCCCTCTTTGCTCATTGTCGTGTAACGAGAATGGAGCAAAAACTCAAAAAAGACCAATTTTGTCCGATCCTGGAGAATTTTTACTTTCGATTCTTCTTTTTTTTAAGTAACCCGCTCTTTCAGCTTGTTGGTTACTATACTTCACTGTATCCACTTCGTTACAACTTTAGGAAGATAGGATTTAGTGTCACAGCTTCACCTTGCCTCATTGCAACTTCAAGGAGATAAGGTTTGTTGTTGTAGTTTTATTCTAAACTACTGAAACTTCAGAGGGATTGTTGTTTTATCAACTTCACTGCAACTTTAGGAAGATAGGATTTGCTTTTGTAACTTCAATCCGGCCTTATACAACTTCGAGGGTATAGGATTTGATGTCATAGCCTCATCTTACTCTACAACTTTAGAGAGATAGATTTGCTTCTATAACTTCAATCCAATCTACTGCAACTTCAGGGATATAGGATTTGGTTTCGTAGCTTCACTCCACTTCAGGGAGATTGACTTCAGAGAGATGTATGATTTTCTTTTCTCTATTCCATTACAACTTTAGGGATATAGAAGTTGGTGTTATATTGATCCCTGACGCCATTCTCTAGGGAATAGGAACTGTAGATTCTTGTTTTATGGGCCTCCTCCTAGGCCAAGTAATGATTTGGAATAAACCAAATGCCCCCGACTAGACAGGTATGAATGACATGGGTATGAATGCATCATGTCATACTTGTCTTTTAGTCCTTAGGCCGACATTGTTCGTCATTCGTCTTAAACTTTATCACTGATGTGTCACCATGTTTCAGGATTCCTCCAACCCTTGAGTTTGGTTATTTCCAACTAGTAGTCCTGTTTTAGGTCCCTATACTATTTTAGAAATTTTCCAAAGTGATATGCAGAAATCCTTTTATACCTTATATCGTCATTAATCCACTAACTATTATTTCAATGCAAAAATGTTTGAACAGGGTTGTAGAAACTAAATAAGATTGAATTTTATTGGAAATAAAGCTTGAATGAAGAAAGAATGAAAAAAATTAGGAATAGAAAATATTGGTCAAAAATTGTAAACATTGGTAAAAAATGGAAAACATTGGTAAAAAAATGCTAAACACAAGGTGGGCAAAAGGCCATGGAGAAATCATGACGTGAGGAGGTGAAGGAGGTTCATGAATTTTGTCCCCATAGATTTGACATTTGTAACATCTCTTAGTATAACAGATGCAATCTCCTTTCATGGTAGACTAATAATAACCAAATCTCATGATTTGCTTGGCCATTATAAAACCATTGAAATGTGTTTTGCAAACGCTCTCATGGACTTCTTTTAGGATTTTCTTAGCCTCGACAACGTCCACATATCTTAGCAAGACTTGATCCTTTCCCTCTTGTATAGGATTTCTCCATCTATGTCATACTCATTAGTCAACCTTCTTAGTATCTTTTTATCATTCTCTGTTACTTGCTTAGGGTATTTGACCACTTAGAGGAAACCAGTGTAAAAATTATTTCTTCTTTTTTTTAGATTTCAAGATGCCCTTTACGGGTTTTCATCTCGACCTTTTTTTTGGTTTCAAGATGCCCTTTTGCGGGTTTTCATCTTAACACTTTTTTTTGAAAAAGCGTGTCGGGCCTCATTTTTTGAATTTCTATTGAAATAGCATTCTTCCTTTATAGGGAGCCTGTGTACCATGATGTCAGTACTTTGACCATGTGAACACATCTTTAAACTCCCGAAGCAATTCAATGAGATCTCGCCTTATTTTTGTATGTTCCAATCTTCACCTCTCTTTTTTCATTTTTATCCTCTAAACTCTCAATTTCTACTGATTATTTGTGAGGTAATATTTTTTTTTCGTCTTGCTCGACAATTTATAACAAACTAGGAGACAAGTTACATTCTTAATCATCTTCAAAGTCCTAAGGCTTTTTTGGACACACATATTTCTCAAAAAGGGCTTTGAGTCAACTATAGTGTCTCTCATATCCTTGACAACAAGGGACCCAACATAGGGATAAGAGAAAATCCAAAGAAAAAAAGAATTCAAGAATGACTAATTGTGGTATGAGATGAATGAAAAGAATAGTAAGATATTTGCCAAACGGGATGAAAAATTTCATCGTTTTTATTGAAATAACAGATAGTGGTCACGTGCCCTTTACAAAAGAATCCCTATTGCTCTCGGGATTAAAGCAATAAGTGTGTTCTGAACATTACTTTGGAAAAGTCCTAAAAACTACAGGAAGCTCCTCCACAGTCTAGTTGTCCAAAACACTTCCAAGGGTGTAGAGACGAATTCTCGATAAGTTCCTCCTTTTACTCCTTTATTTGGATATGACATTAACACTCCTATTTTTAACTATCGCATTTACCCCTTGATCGGGATGATTGGGTAATGGATTTCTAGCCACATTAAGCCCCGTTGGGTTGTCAAACCTCACAATTCTCATTTTAATGAACTTCTCGATCAATTTCTTGAAGGTTGTGCAGTTTTCAATCGAGTGTCTCATTATCCACATGATATTCACATTGAGCACCCGCATCATATCACTTTAAGAATTGGGGTCGCAACGGCACCATGTAAAATGGCGACACTACATGAGTGTCGAACAAATTCTGGTATAGCTCATTAATGTCATCGGGATAGGGGTAAACTGAACCCTTTTAGTGTTTGGCCTTGAATTAGATTCTTATCTTGGGGTGTTTGTGCTATCATAACTAGTTTTGAATAATTTGGCCTGTATAAGCCTGTATTATTCACCTCATTGTCCTTCCTTCTAGGGGCAGACCTCTTAGCACTTTCTCTAGCGTCAATCTTCCCACTTTGGATTGCATTTTCAATCATTACCCTAAACATCACCATGTCGGAGAAACTTTTGGTAGCATTCCCCAACAAGTGATTAATGTATGACACCTTCAGAGTGTTAAGAAAGAGCATAGTTGTTTCCTTTTCCGATAGGGGTGACTGCACTTGAGTTGTCACATCCCTCCGTCTTTGGGCATACTGCCTTAAATTCTCATTTGGTTTCCTTTCCATATTTTGTGATGTAATCCTATCAGGAGTCATATTAGTAACGTGGTTGTATTGCTTCATGAATGCCTATGCCAAGTCCTTCCAAGAACTGATCTTAGTACAGCTCAATTGGTTATGATGCGAGCTCGTCTTCATTGGGTTATTACGAGTCATGAGTGTTCCCAATCGAAATTAAGAAGTATTGTTCGTAATGGCTTTTGTGAGGGTTGAAAATGATAATGGCAGGTTGTAGAAGGGTAGATGGATGGATATGCAATGGATAAAGAAGGATAGGCTTGAACTCAATTTAAGGACTCAAGAATAATCCAATATTATAGAAGAATATTGACCTGATTCCTATATTAGTACTTAAAACAAATTGCAAGTAAAACCATGACCCTCTATCTTGCAGGATAGGAACCAATCGATATAAGGGTGAACGTCACACTTTAATGAAGTGATAAGTTTGAGAGAATTAGATTGACGCCATAAGGGTTACTTGATAAGTCAATTTGAGTTAAATAAGAACAAGGAGTTTGCAAACTCATAATAAGATTAAAATTCAGCAAAAGTTATCACCAAATGTTTCAAGACTCATATTTATAGGCTTAAAAATGACCAGTTGAAAAGACATGGATTAATCAGCAAAAATAATCCATAAATTTGTTCAACATTTCCTAAGCACATTCAATGAGGTGGTTGCTAAATGAAGGTGATTGGCCGAATTAAATGTTTGCTTAGCTGGGAAGAAGCTGCTTCTTTAATTAAGCTAAACTTTCTATGCACTTGGAGTAATTGTTGGGCGGTACATTGATGATTTTCCAGCCACTTTTCATGTCCCCATGAGCAGCTTTTTTTTAGCATTTAAGCACCTTGAGACCTTTGATGAAACCAAACAACCATGCATGAAGAGAGCATTGATTTCCTTTGCTTTTTCACGAAATGCCTTTTTGGGGAGGTGTTTTCAACACTTTAAATGAAATAAAAGCTTGTGTTGGTTAGCCATTGATATCCCTAAGTCATTTTAAACATGCTGGTTAGGACATATTAAATAGACAACAATATTTGACTAAAACTAACAACTAACTTAGAACATATTTGAAGACTTATCAAAATAACACAAAACATAATTAAAACTTAAACTAAGATAACTAAATGGTTAAAACCCTATTTCCAGCAATTTAATTAACTAAATAAATTAAAGTTTTATGTGCAACACATTGCATGGAATGCATTTGTTTCAAGAAGTGCACGAGTTATATGAAATGCATGGAATGCAGGAAGTGTTTTCCAAAACTCATTTGATTAAACCCGTGATAGCTTCTTTGGACTTCTTGGCTTGTGCTTCCGTGATGGGTCCTTGGTAGCTTGATTGGATCGTGCGAGGCTCACCCTTCGTCCATGTTCACAACGTGAGTATTTGCAACATCAGTGTTCGTAATGTGAGTGTTCGCAACATTAGTGTTCGTAGCATGAGTGCTCGCAACACCAGTGCTCACATCTTCCATGTTCGCATTATTCGTGCTCGCATCTTCCATGTTCGCATTATTCATGTTCGTACTACTCGTGCTCACATCAAGTTATACCACTTTGCAGTTGATCCTGCCAGATTGTCCTGGAAATAATGGATTAATAATTGATTGTTATGGACGTATCTCGACATCTTTCTACAAAACATGGTGATGTGTACTTCTGGGCAACTGGTTCCATTGTAGTTTTCGAACTCTAACGCATTGAACTTGAAGGGAAGTACTAGATCCAGGACCAAACTCAATTCTTTGGCGTCAATCCTATAGAAAACCTCGGCTCCTTCCATTGCTCTAAACCTTTCCTCCAACCATTTACAACGCTCCTTCAGCTGATTTGGAAGCTCGGCTCTTACTTTCTCTATCTCTGTTACCTCGTCTAAATATGGCATGATAGGATTGATCGGGTTATGTCTTAGGTTGTAATCAAAACCCATTGGGTAATTCGCGGGCCTTGATGTGCCAGCTAGGTATGTTGTGATTTTATGGTGACAGATGCTCCTTGCGTATATGTCCCCTACTGAGTTTGGACATGCACCGGATAAAACCCGGGGGATATGGAAGATCTTAGCTTTCTTCTCTAGGGTTTACTATAGGACCTTTCCCCTTGTCAACTCCTCCAGCCAGTAATTGGGTCAACTGATTAATTATATCCTTTTGAGATTCGATGATTTGGTTCTTTATGTCTTACTACACTTTGGCTAATTGATCCTGTAACTGCGTTTGCAACTGATATTGCATGTCTTTCTGGATTTGTTCCAATCTTTCTAGCCTTTGATCCATAGCTCTAAATTTAGCACGAGTACCGTAAGGGTGTTGGATTTGTAACTTTTCCAGAGTAATTGTCATTATTTTAATTAATTAGGGAATTTTTTTGGAAGTTAATGCATGTGATACAATGCTAATGAATAAAAATGTATGCAAAAAGGCATTGATTTTTAGTTCAATTCCATTACACCAACTTTACTAGAAATTGAATTTCTTTACATAAGGCAGATACAATGTTTTTCCTTTGACCATGTACGCATGGGCACATTGTCCTCTACCTTATTAAAAAACCCTTTTTCCAAGACCAGTTCTCTATTTAATTATCAAGCACGAATTAACACCTCTCCTAAGAAGATAATGGGATGCAATCAAAACAAAATGAGGTAAGAGTATGATGAACAAAAACATGAAAACAAATTTCAATTAACAACATAGAACCATAAGCGTCTCTCTTTCCACTTTGTTTGGGTAACCACTAAAAGTTTGGCATAGTGCTACTTAGGGTAGGCTTTTAAGGTCTATTACATGCAGTTTGGGTTCTAAAGTAAGGGTACTCGAACCAGCAGATTCCTCAATCGTCACCCATTATAGGCTCATACGGACGAATTCAGTTCAGGGGGATACATTTCCCATATGTTTGCATGGAAGTGAAAACTTCACGAAAACACAAGTACGGATATATCCCGAAAGCGATCCTTTATCTTGCACGGAGGTGAAGACCTCACAAAAGAGTAGCTTCTCATTTCCACTTAAGAGGTGTAGTAACAATTATGCAATGCACGTGAAGAGTAATTCTATGTCTTAGCAATATCAACATTATCAAAACAGTACAAAAAAGAATAAAATGCAAAGGATCGCAAATTAATTTAAATCGAGTCTTTAATTTTCAACAAAAAAGACCAAAAAAATAATCGACTTGTAGCTTGACTTTCTTATTGTGTCCCTAGTGTAATTACCAAGCTGTCGAAACCTTCTTTTTTGAAAAAAAAGTCTCGACTTATATTTTGAAAATCAAAAATGGAGTTGCCACTAATTTTTTTTAATTAGGTGTAATCGGATCACCTCGAAATTTATTCATCTTAATAAAATATTAGAATTATTAAAATGATGATTTTTTACCTACAAAATCAAAAAAGTGGGTTCGGGAATCAGTTATGTATGAGGAAGGATTAACACACTCATAATGCCCAAAATTGGTACCTAGTCAATCATTTAATGTCTTAGTTGTTGAAAAACGAAAGCTCAAGGAAAATTTAAAATGCGATCCTTAAATGCATGAATGATATTTTTGATGTTGTTTAAAAATCGAATTTTGTGAAGAAAGCTCATTTATTTCGATTCAATCGAGAGGAAAAGTCATGTCCAGAACGTTACGACGCAACATCTCGAATCTTTGAAAATAAAGAACATTTATTAACCAAACCTTATATATTTTGATTTTAAATAGGATATTCAATTACATATGTTCAAGGAAAAAATCATACCCAGTACATTAGAGCATAATTTCTTGAATCCCCAACTTGTGTTTTGCCCATGTGAGATCTGCACTTATTTACCCTGGGCACACGCCCGTGTGGTGGCTCGTGTACCAGGCCTTGTGTACCTACGAAATGTCCAAATAATCATGCAATAATGTTTACAACTAGCTTAACATGCACATATCTCACCTCCATTAATAGTCCTACAGATATCCAACTTCAAACAAACAATCAATATACATATATGTGACTTCATTTAAATATTCATTCATTATCTAGTAAAACATAATTCCCCCTTTCTATACATACCAAAACCTAAGTCACGTTCAGCCTTTGATATCAAAATGCATTTAATTCATCTAGGCTATCATCATTCATATACTTTAAACAAACTTAAGCAATACAAAATACATCATCCTAGTACATACCATATAAGTTAAGTGATACAAAATCTATCGAAGATGCTTCCGGGATAGTGTGATTCTTCGAGATGATCTGATCTTCTAACAGCAAAATGAAATCTACAAAACAACAAACAAATCCACATGTAAGCTGACAAAACTTAGTAAGTTCGTAGAGTTAGATAAATTTACCACAATAACTTATGCCCTATACAGAATATAGTTCATTCAAGCCTAGATACAGAATAACGCTCTTTCCGCCAAAAACAGATTAACGCTCTATTTGAGCCAGAAATGGAATGATGCTCTACTCGAGCCAGATTCAGAGTAATGCTCTACCCGAGCTAGAATCAAAATAACACTCTAGCAGAGCTAGAAGTAGAATAATGCTCTACCCAAGCAAGATTCAGAGTAACGCTCTACCCAAGCAAGATTCAGAATATCGCTTTATCCGAGCGTTTCATTTGGTTAATTGTCCAAGAATAACTCCAAATTGAATATAATTAGCAATATTAAAATTTTAGATATAATAGTACGAACTTACCAGACTAAATTGTAGCTAAAACTAAACTCCATGGACTATTCCGCAATCTTCTCTTTTTCGCGATCCACGACTCGTTCTTGATCTATTACAATAAATCATTCAATTATCCAATTCAACATGAAATTTAAGTCATTTTATACAATTACATCCTTTTTGGTATTTTACAAAATTACCCCTAATATTTTACTTTTATTTAATTTTAGTCCCCAAGCCTCAAACAAGTAAAATAACCATTTTCCTTTCAAACCCATACCAGCCGAACACTATATGGTCTTTCCAAAATCCCTACATGCAATTATTTCACACCCAATACATGTATTTTTATTATTTTAACAATTTAGTCCTTTAAACCCTAAAATCATCAAAAAATCACTTTACAAAATCACCAAATCGAACAACCAAGCTTATAAAACTTCCATTAATTTTCAAGAAACATCTCATTCATCAATGACAAGTTTTATAACATTTGACAGATTCACTAATTAGTCCTTGGGCTAGCTAGATTAAGCTAATACAGACTCAAAAACATAAAAAATACTAAAAAAGAACAAAGTTTTCTTACCAAATTAAGAGGCTAAGCTAGCCGAATGCTCACCAATGGCTTCGTTAGGGTTTCGATTTAACTTGGGAAGAAGAAGACTAAGTTAAAATGATTTTTACCCTTTAATTTGATTAAATCCATTCATTTCTACATTAACGATTTTGCCCTTCTTATTTTAACTTAATATTTCACAAAAACTAACCCATAATTGTCCATTAATATCTCATACCTCATTATTAGCTTCCTTAACCTATTTAGTATCTTTAACTAATAGAATCCAACTTTCTCTCCTTTTATAATTTAGTCCTTTTTACTTTATTAACTATTTAAACTATGAAATTTCTTAACCAGAATTTAATATGACACTAATGATATCAAAAATATTAAATAATTAATATTTATGATTTGACTCATCGGAGTTAGGGTCCCGAAATAATTATTTTTGACACTATTAAAAAAGGGGTTGTTACAAGGTAAATATCTAAAGTTAAAAGTGTTGGAAATAAATAAATAAATAAATAACAAATAATAAAATGAATAAAGGGCTAAATTGGAAATTAAAAGAAATTAAAAGGGAAAATATATAAATATCAGAGAATAAAGTGCAAGAAATAAATAAATAATAAAAATAAAATGAAATGAAATATAAAAAATAAATGAATAAATAAGGAAAGGATTAAATTGAAATCTAAACAGAATTTAAAGGGTAGAAAAAATGTGAAGGATTAAATTAAAATAAAATAAAAAGTGTAGGGGCTAAAAGGGAAAATATCCTAGCATTTGACACGTGCCACTCCCTGAAGGGTTCATCGTTGGCCAAAGGACCAAACTGCGAAGAAAACAAAATTAACCAAAAACAAATAAAATAAAATAAATAAAATAAAAGGACTTAATTGAAAACCAAGCAAAAAGTGGAAGGACCAGAAGAGTAGTTTGCCTATACGCTTCAAAACACACAGACCCTGTGATTCGAATTGAATACTCTGGTCAGGTCATTAAAATGACATCGTTTTGGGCATTTGAGTTTAAGCCCAAAATGATGCCGTTTTGTAGGGCTTATATAAGTTAAACTTTGAAAAAAAATCATTTTACTTAGGGTTTAAAAAAACTTTCTTCTTTGTTTTTTTTCTCTCCACTTCCCCTCTTCCATCGGTCATGGGGGCACTAAATTGATTACTTTTTAGGCGTTAAATTGGTTCCTAAGTTAGATGGTCTTATCCTTAATCAATATAAATATACTTTGGATGTGCTTAAGTATTTTAATATCAAGATTGTAAAGGTGTTTCAACTTTCAACATTGATTTCTCCCACCACTTCGCTTATGTTGCATGGTGGTTCTCCTTCTAATTCGAAACAGTATAGATCAAATATTGGTAGGCTATAATATTGGACTTTACTCGACCAAATATATATTTTGGTGCCTTTAAATTGTATCAATTTATGCATTCATTCTATCACACATTGAGTTGATGTTAGACATTTATTGTGGTACAATAAGCACACATTGTTCTATAGACATTTATTCACCCGTGTTGAGTTTATCAGCTACCAAAGATAAAAAAACACAAAGATAAATGGCATTGAAAGAAGAAAGACAGAAGCAAAATATATTTGGATGAGAGGAAAACTTAGAAATCTCTCATTACTATTTTTGTTGCAAATACATTACTTAAAACAACTCCCATAACCTTGGGACAATACAAACATTGCTTGTGCTTTTGTACAAGCTGTAAAATCAGCTTAATGATAACCTAAGCACCTACCAAATCAGTTAAATAGCTGACTTTCCTTAAGAAAAATAAAATTACTTTCTAACTAACATAGTTAACTTGTTACAAGGACAACTAACTAAGTTAAAAAAAAAAACTTCATGCTACAGACAAAAGAAATTTCATGCTACAGCATTGCTAGCCAACTTTCAAAACTCCTCTGTGGCTTCTATGTAGCAAACTCCAATATTTTTCTTCAGACATTCAAACCTTGTACTGGCTAGAGGCTTGGTTAAATGCATGCAAGCTGAACCTCTGAATTCCAATGGATCAAATTGACTTCCTTTGATAGTTCAGCCTCCCTTACAAAATGATACTTGATCTTAAAATGTTTGGTCTTGCCATGAAACACATGATTTTTGGCAATAGCAACAGTTGACTAGTTGTCTACCTTGATCTCTATTGCTTCCTCTTGATCAACATTCAAGTTACTCAAAAGCTTTCTAAGCCAAATGGCTTGATTAACAGCAGTAGCAGCTGCAATGTACTCTACTTCTGCAGTTAATTGAGCTATTCTTTGTTATTTCTTAGAACTTCAACGAAAGACTCTTGAGCCTAAGATAAAAAAGTAACCTATGTGCTCTTCATATCATCAATAGATCCTACCCAGTCATTGTCTGAGTAACCAAGTAGCTTCATCTCTTCAGCCTTTTCAAATTTCACCCCAAGGTTGAGAGTTCCTTTGATATGTCTTATAACTCTCTTAGTAGCTTTGAAGTGAGCAACATTGCTGCAGTGTATAAACTTGGATAAATGGCTTACTGCAAACATTAGATTAGGCCTTTTTTGGTCAAATATAGCAAACAACCTACAAGGCTTCTATAACCCTTCTCATCTACTCTTGCTGGAAAGCTTTTCACCGTGTGCCATAGGATTGCTAGTAGGTTTGCAGTTTATCATACAAAACTTGCTTAAGATCTTCAATGCAAATGCCTGTTGGCTTATGAAGATGCCATGTTCATTCTGATTCACTTTCATCCCAAAAACTAAGTCATCAAGCCTAGATCAATCATCTCAAAAACATTTTCAATCTATTTCTTGAACTCTTCAATTAGTTCACTTCTACTACCAGTAACAAGTAAATCATCCACATAAAGTGAAACAATCAACAAGGTTTCTTTGTCAGCCTTTTTAACATAAATAGTAGGCTTACTAATGCTTTTCTTGAATCTAAGCTCTGACAGACATGTGTCAATTTTGTCATACCAGGCCCTTGGAGCCTATTCTAAGCCATAAAGAGCCTTCCTCAGCTTGTAAACTTTGTGCTCCTCACCAAGTTTCTTGAACCCTTCAGGTTGTTTAACAAAAAGTTCATCCTTGAGAAAACCATTCAAAAAAGAAGATTTGACATCTAGTTTGTGCAGTTTCCATTACTTTTATGCAATTAAGGCAAATAAAAACCTTATGGTGTCCAACCTTGCAACTGGTGCAAAAGTTTCTGAGAAATCAACACCATATTGTTGGTTGTATCCCTTCACAACCAACCTTGCTATGTGCTTGTTCAGTGACATATCTGCATTGTGCTTGGTCTTGAACACCCATTTCACACCAATGACTTTTCTTTGTACTGGCTTATCAACCAGCTCCTATGTGTCATTTTTATGAATCGAATATATTTTTGCTTGCATTGCTTCTTTCCAACAGCCTTCATTTGCAGCTTTACCAAAGTTGGAAGGCTCAACAATGATCATATCACATCTTTGGTAGATGTTTGTGATAGACCTTGTATCTCTGACAAGTACATCATCATATACTTCCTTAATGTTACTTTATTCTCAACATGTTACAAATCATGGTCCTATTGATCTTGTTCGAGCAAACTTGCATTTGTTCCATCCCAATTCCAACTGCTCCCTTCATTAAACTTCACATCTCTTCTCACAACTATTTTCTTAATTAAAGGATCAAAGACCTTGTACCCTTTCATTGTGCTGCTGTAACCAACAAAAACTCCAGGCATAGACTTTTTCTCCAATTTGGTTCTCTTTTCAGCTGGGATTAATACATAGCAAGTGTAACCAAATACTCTCAAGTGTGAGACAGTAGGCTTTTGGTCAAACCAGGCTTCAAACGGTGTTTTACCTTTAACAGCATTTGTTGGCAATTTATTGAGCAAATACACTAAGGTATTTATTGCCTCAACCCAAAAGATGTTAGGCATTTTACCTTCAAACAGCAAACACCTAACCATATCAAGGATAGTTCTACTCTTTCTCTCACAAACACCATTCTGCTATGGTGTGTCAATGGTGGTCAACTGATGCTGAATTCAAACTTCAATACAAAGCTTCTAAAATTTTTGAGACACATGCTCATTTCCATTGTCTGATCTCAAGGCCTTTAGCTTGTAGTCTGCTTGGTTCTCAACTAAGGCTTTGAACTTACAAAAGAAATCAGCTACGTCTAACTTTTGCTTCAAAAAATTCACCCAACAAAACTTTTTACATTCATCAATGAACAACATAAAATACTTGCTGTCATTCAATGAAGAGGTCTTCATAGGTCCACAAATGTCAATATGGACCAATTAAAGCCTTTCTTGAGCCCTCCATGCCTTGTTGACTGGAAAAGGCAATCTGACCTGCTTTCCTAGCTAATAGACTTCATAGACTTCATCCTTAACATCGACCTTGGACATGTCTTCAATCAGATCCATCTTGTGCAACAAACAAAGTGATTTTTAGTTCACATGCCCCAACCTTTTGTGCCACAAATATGACTCATCAGCTAAACAAGCATAAGCCTTCACATCTAACTGATTCACATCCAAGACAAAACATCTATCATTCATAGCTACTGTAACTAGCTCTTGACCAAATGAGTCCTCAATCACATAAGTTTTGTTCTTAAAAATAAGAGAATAACCCTTCTCTATAATTTGACCAACACTAAGCAAATTTTGATTAATGTAATGTACAAAAAGGACATCTGAGATAGTCTTGTTACCTGACTGGGTGCAAATCACATCCTTGCCCTTTTCTTTGGCCTCAATGAACTCATCATTCCCAATTCTGATTTTGGACACAAAGCTGGTATCTAGTTCCCTAAACATGCCTTTGTTTGATGTCATGTGATGAGTGCAACCATTGTCAATCAGTCAATCTTTCCTGACTTTGCTTGAACTTACAAAACAAGAAGCTGTAAAAGCATGCTCCTCTTGAGCTTGAATGTCCTCAGCAACTTGAGATTGGTTCTGGTGTTGTGGTTATGCTTTTGCTTTGTTTTTGCAAACTTTTTCCATATGACCAAGTTGCTTAAAAATTCTACACCAGCAATACCTTTCTAAGTGAGTGGACTTTTTACAGTGAGTGCATGGTGGAAACTTCTTTTTGGCAGCATCCTTATTTGGCTTTTCCTTTTTTTAAAACCAAAGCTTTTTTCCCCTGTAGCTTGAGCTTGAGCTTTCTTTGCTTCTAGCTTGAAAAGTTCCTTCAGGATACTCCTCCAACCTGTTGGCCCTTCTCTGCTCTTGTGCATAAAGGGCATTTATCAACTCGTCAATGAAATGGTTGATAAGTCCCTCGAGTCCTCCAATGAAGAGATTTTTAACTCATACTTCTTTGGAAGAGTTGTGATGACTTTCTTAACAATCCTTCTGTCACTAAACTCATCTCCAAGAAGTCTAATATTCTTGATTGTGGCCATTATCCTATCAGAGTATAGCTTGATGGATTTAGACTCTTTCATCTTCAGATTCTCAATGTCCTTCCTCAAGCTGATCAACTGCTACTGTCTGGTTTTATCTGACCCTTGAAACTCTTCCTTAAGCTTGTCCCAAGCTTGCTTTGGAGAGTCACAGACCATTATCCTCATGAAGATTACATCCAAGACTCCATTTTGAAGTTAGGACATTGCCTTGTACTTCTTGGCATAGTCCTCATTGTGCTGCCTGATTTGAGCTATGGTAGGATTAGTTCTCAAAGGTGGTGGCTCTGTGTCAGCTTAAACCACACTCCAAAGATAATGACCTTGCAAGTATGTCTTCCTCTTCACTGCCCAAATGTTGTAGTTTTCACCAACAAAGACAGTTGGTGGTGGTGATGTGGTTAGAAACTAATACTTTTACAACAACAAAAAAAGCTTCTGTTTCTTTCCTTTCAAGCATACAACAAATACATAAACAACAAACAACAAAAGTCCCTTAAAGATGACAGGCTCTGATATCATTTGTTAAGTTTATCAGCTACCAAAGATAAAAGAACACAAAGATAAATGGTGTTGACAGAAGAAAAATAGAAGCAAAAGCTATTTGGATGAGAGGAAAAATTAGAAATCTCTCATTACTATTTTTGTGGCAAATACATTACTTAAAACAGCTCCCATAACTTTGGGACAATACAAACATTGTTTGTGCTTTTGTACAAGCTGTAAAATCAACTTAATGATAACCTAAGCACCTACCAAATCAACTAAATAGTTGACTTTCCTTAAGAAAAAAATTACTTCTAACTAACATAGTTAACTTGTTACAAAGACAACTAACTAAGTTACAAAAAAAACTTCATGCTACAGACAAAAGAAATTTCATGTTGCTGCATTGCTAACCAGCTTTCAACAACCCATGTATCCGATTGAATGGAAATGGAAAACTTAAATGTTAATTAGAAATGAGATAACTTATGTTTGATATTTTATATGTGATAGGTATGTGATTTCATTAATGTAGTGATATTACTCATGATATGAAAACATGAATAATATACTTGGTAATGTTGATATGTGTCATGTCATTATGTGCCAAGGATAGCCATGTTGAATGCCAAAAAGATTAGTAGATATTATACTTTTAATGATCAAGGTAAGTTAATACAATGTGTGAGTTGAATTTAAATGTTAAGAAACTGTAAATTGATAATAGTATATATGGAGTGATTTGATGATATTAAACTGTATGTATATAGTTTTAATTTATGAAAGAGTAAGTATATGAAAAATTATGTGAATTGGATAGAGTCAAACCCCTAAGCTCAAACGTGTTTGAAATGGTATAAAGAAATTGAGAACTTAAATTGATGAAATAGTAAGTATAAATATATGCTTGTAAATGGTGATAAGAAATGAGTAAGAAGATTGTGAAATAAATAGAAATTTGGTATGGTAAGTAATAAGAAAGGTGGTATATTCAATCATATGAAATGAGTGTAGGCATTTGATTTAAGTTTGTGTTATACTGACTTGAATCATGGAAGTACGATTGAGCATTATCGCTCAGCGTACAGTTTACTTATTATGTGTGGAAGTAAAGGTAGAACTCGAAGTTCTGGGAGGTGATTTCAGCATCAAATTTGTGATAATTGACTCAACAATGTCAATATGGTCCCTTTTTGTTTAATACATGGCATGTACCTAGGTTTTGAATCGGTTTTGTATATATATATATATATATATAGTCACATTTATGTTGAAGCTAGTAAAGGTTAGCTTATTATGGTCAATTGGTATTGAAAATTTCATGTTGAGATGGTTGGAATTGAAATGTCATGTCATGCTAAATGGATTGGCTTGATATCAAAGGTTCAAATGCTTCAAAATAGTAGAAATTATCTTACAATTCAATGTAATGAATGATATATTGAATTTTGTACTTGCTAAATGTTGTTTTATTGTTAGAATTGAGTATATGAGTTGGTGTTTCTTAATTAAATGGTTGAATTGAACAATTGGTTAGATGTTGGTATGATTGATTGGGTACCAAATTGGACCTTGTTAAAAATAGAGGTCACATCGTAACGTTGGGCCCTTAATGTCGCGACAAGTCTAGTTAGTATGTTGCATCGCGATGAGAAACCCTCGAAGTTGTGACATCATCCCGATATTTTGTAACCTTTACAGTTTGGTCCTTATTCAACTCGAGTCATCTTAAGACCTTTCATAACTCTTATAATACCCGAGTATGAGTATTTATTACATTATAAATGAATATATAATTTTTAGCACATGAAAGGTTAAATTGAATCGTTATTAATCATAGTTGCATCGAAAACAAATATGACATCCCTTAGCTCAGACCTGGCGATTGAGTTGGATATAGAGTGTTACAATTAGAAGTCTTCCCTTAACTAAGCTATTTACTTTAAGTATGATATTTTTATCTATTAGGAGTCTTTCTTTAGTTGGAATATTTACTTTAATATTTTATTTGAACTATATAACCTTTATTAAAGAGACCAACATGGAAGAAATAAAATTAAGTTAGAATAATTTAGTCAAGATATTTAAGACTCTAACGAGTTTCACTCATTCACTATAGGTTATTCATGCGAAAGAAACAAGAGAAAAAGCTCCGCTAAGTCAAAGGATTTCCTATAAATCCTTTAGTGACTTGATCCGTAAATAGAAACCATAAGAATAGGATAATAAAAACTAGTGAAAGTTGGTCCCTTAGTACACGACTTTTTGAATGATACGTCAGATAATGATTTATAATTTTTACCAGCATGGCGTCTACCTAAACTTCACTATTGTTGATAGTTGGTGTATTAGTTATATGGCTCAACATTTGAGACATGATGGGGCTAGACAACTACATGTTTTGCCAATAGAGATGTTCAAGGGTAAGGTTACGTCGGGTTTGGACCAGGCTTAAGCATGATATTAACATATTTTATGCTTGTCCAAGCCTGGTCCTGCTCGAAATCTGGGCCTAAAATTTTTCCAAACCCACCCATGTAACGACCCATTTTTAGTAGTGTCGAAAAACGGTAATTATGAGACCCTAAATTTAAATAAAAGAGTCATTATTCAATTTTTAGACAATGCTTATCTAATTTAATTAGATCAATTTTGTAGTTGATTTGGAGAAGTTTAAAATATTAATTAGTAGATAGAAGGAGGGACCAAATTATAGAAAAAAATTAATGTGTCTTTAATAAAAGAATCAAATATTTAATTAATTTGAGTTGAGGGATTTGTAAAACAATTTCACCTAAATAATAGTATTGGACAGTTTTGGTGTTAATTGTAAAGGAATAAGCTTGATTTTTAAGAAGGGCTAGAGTAGTAATTTAATAAATAAAAGGCTAAACAAATTAAACAAAAGAGTTAACCTCTTCCTCGGGCATTACCGAATTTTTGGGAGAAAAAAAGAAGAAGAATCGAAGCCATTGAAGAGTTTGGTTCGGCTAGGGAGAAAAATCCATGCATGTTAGGTAAAATGAGCTTCATTTCCATTGATTTTTATGTTTTTGAAAACATCTTAGCTTAAGCTATCTTCTCTAAGGGTTATTTTACAAAAAGGTAAAACGGTTGGAGGATTGCATTGAGAATAGTTATGGTTCTTGTGAATTTAGTTGATGAGCTATTAAGCTCACAAGTGAAGCAGATATATTTTATAAGTTATTTGTGATGAAATGATGAATTGGGGATTGTATATGAAAATAGGAAAATTTTTGTGTTTTTTATATAATTGTTAGAAATGGTTTAGATTGAGTTTTAGAGAATCGATGAACGTGAAATTTTGCTAATTATAATAAAACAGTACATTTTGGAAATATTGAGTTAAATGGGTTATTAGTTAATGCTTAATATAAATATGTGCTTTAAGGTTGATAATGGGATTAGGGAATTTTGGATAATTGTCCCTCAATGATAGAATCTATTAAATTAATCAAATTATTAATGTTAGATCAAGGAACGAGATGAGCAATCAACAACAGTGGAAAGGAGAAAGTTGTTTAGTGATCGCTTTTGATTTGGGTAGCATTTATAAATCGGTAAGTTAGTAGTCCTTAAAACTCAAACTTTAATTATTTAATTAGTTATGTTATTAATTAAATTGATATCCAATTGTAGATATATATATATATATATATATATATATATATATATATTTAAATGGTTGGTTGTGTATATATAAAAATGATTATAGAATGAATCATAAATATTTGATATAGATGAATAATGCAAAGGATTTAAATTATGGAATGATGTATTTATGTAATTGTTAGTTTATTCGAATTCTATTATTTGATATTTAATTATGTCGTTATATGTGCACTTGGATAATCCTATTGAATGGAAAATTATGGAAATATATATACATGTATGATTATGGAATAGATCAAGAATTACTTAATAGTCATTTGCTGTGAAATGGTTGAATTATGAAATGAAAAATTGTTGATTATGTAATTAGGTAATTTCATGTCTTCGAACTTAAAATTTATATTTAATTAGTAAATAATGGTTTTAAACTTATTTAATTGGTATGTAAATTCTTAATACATGTAATTTATATCATACGATGAATCAATGTTGTCTTTGAGTGTGAATTGAGGAAATTGTGAAAATGAATTCTTAAATGTTCATCAGTTTAACTGACTAGACCTAGGCTCACTTATTACGGTTTATCCGCTAGGCATTGGGTGCCAAAAATTGACGGAATTATTGTTGGTTAATTCAACTAGAGCTGGGCTCACTTATTGCAGTTTATCCTTTAGGCACTGGGTGCCAGGAATTGACGGAATTATTGTTGGTTAATCCAACTAGAGTTGGCTCACTTTGTAACACCCATATACCCGGTTCACACGTAGGAACCCGATATAGAAGTATTACATACAGTATCGAAGAATTAAACACGAGTATAATAAAATTTTTCTTCCAAACAATGTATTTTTAAATCATTTTATCCAAAATATCATCAATTCATTTCATCAACTCAAAGTATTCCAAAACAACATTTTTCCTTTCATTATTATATAAGTGCCGTTGTACATGCCATTTTTACCAAGATTAAATACCTGGAATTGAATCTTCTAAAGGTGAGCTGATGTGATGAGAGGTCCCTTGCCTTGACTTTATCCCCTCGTAGCTACTATACCTACGCGTTAAAATAAACGCGTTAAGCCGGTGAAGGCTTAGTAAGTACTACAAAAGTAATGAATAACTATTAAATTTCTCATGTTTATAAACTTCTTGCCTTACTTGCATAAACCATGTAACTTACCAGATTAGTTTAATTCATACTTTGATCCACTTTTTCCTCATATTAGCCCATTGTAGACTTTCATAGAACCTCTCGGATATATGGAACTAACAATGAGTACCGAAGTACTATCAATGAGCACATAAGTGCTGGGGAAACAATAAGCACACATAGTGCAAATCAGTAGGCACACGCAGTGCAAAATAGTAAGCACACACAGTGCAAATCAGTAAGCACATATAGTGCGAATCAATAGCACAGACAGTGCTAAACAATAAGCGCACTAATGTTCCTTAATGGCATGCCACTAATATCACAATGGTTCTAACTTGTCTACACGGACATAAAATCTCATATAAAAACATTCCTCATAGTTGTTTTATTTCACTCCTTCACTAAACACAACCACATCATCATGTATATATCACATATATATCATCATATACCTATTTACTCTTATTTTCACATAAATTTTCAAAACTATCCATTTGAGTCACAGTCGCTAAATTATTTATATCTTGAGGTACAGAATTCAAAATTATTATCTGCTTGATGTTTTTGAAACTAGACTCAATTATCTTTTTACCATAAAATTTCCAGAATTTTTACTTTAACCAATTTGTACAGAAAATTCTTTCAATTTACCCCTTCTCTGCTGCCTGACAGTTTCGACCTTTCTTCACTAAAAATTAATTATCTTTTAGGACAGGAATATAATAATGTTCTCGTTTGTTTCCCTTGAAAATACACTCATTAAGTATTTATCCATAAAAATTTAAGTCTCTAATAATTTTTCTACATTTTTGTATGATTTTTCAAAGTCAGAATAGGGGAATTAGAATCTACTCTGACCTTTTTACACAAAAACTAGTATATCTAAAACTATACAATTCCTTTTCTTTCACCGTTTCTTCCATATGAAACTAAACTCAATAAGATTTAATTACATATTTAATTTGGCCCTTAAATATTTTTATACAATTTTTGGTGAATTTTCGAAGTTAGTACTCTGATTCTGTCCAAATTGTTTTAATGAGAATATTTCCCTTCTCATATTCCTTTGCACTAAACTTCATTTAATCACACATAATCACCATACTTATAACTAAACATATCATTTTACTCATTTTTATCACAATTAATCATATACTAAAATCATATACTTTAAAGAGAATAAATTTTCAATTTAAAATCTTGTAGTACTTACAACAAAAAGGTTGGTATTCTTCTCTTCTTACTCCTTGCTCTTCTCTTTGCCCTTTTCTTGAATTTGGTCCCTCTCCTTCTTTCCTTTCTCTTCAATTTCATATAAACACATATAAGTTAAAGGCTAAAATTCAATGATTTTCATGCTAAATTATGAAAATACACATGTATATCATGAGAATTTAATCATTTTTTACCTTTGTTCATGAAAACCCAAAATTCTAATTCAATCCCTACACACTTTAACCCTTCAAAGTGAGCTCTACAAGGAAATTAAGGTGACGACTAACTTCCTTGTATGCCTTTCTTAAAGAAATTTCAAAGAAAATGGAAGATTTTGAAGCTTGGAAGGTTTAACAATGGTGAAAGGACTTATTTGGAATAAAAGTAAAAGTTGGAAAGGAGAGATATGCATGTGATGTTGGAAATGAATGAAAAAGATGATATTTTAATCTTTTATTTAATTTTATTTCTCTCAAATTCTCTAGATTTCTCCACTAAAAATATCTCTCTTATAAAAATGGTAAAATTACACTTTTAGTCCTTGGGCCTTCCAACTTTACACTTTGGCCCAAAACATTGCCTCCAAAAATATCTTCCACCAAATTACTCTTTTGCCCCTCGTTAATCAATCTAATTCCCATGATGACTCATAATTCAATTTGGATAAATTACTATTTAGTCCCTCATGATTTCTCACAATTACTATTTAATCCTTAAATTTTCCTAACCTTTCTTATTTTAACTACATATTCTAATCCTCAATTCTACTCTAATATTGTTCCAACTCCGGTTCAAAAACACGGATGTTACAATTCTCCCCCCTTAAATATATTTCGTCCTCGAAATTTACCTGTATCGAACAACTGCGGATATTGTTGTCTCATGGTTTCCTCTCTTTCCCATGTAGCTTCTTCTGAATTATGATGTCTCCATAAAACTTTTACTAATGGAACCTTTTTATTTCTCCACTCTTTCACTTCTCGAGCTAGAATTTCTATCGGTTCCTCTTCATAGGTCAAGTCCGGTTGTATTTCTATAACCTCTGGTGTAATCACATGTGATGGATCAGACCGATACCTTCTCAACATAGACACATGAAAAACATTATGAATCTTGTCTAATTCTGGAGGGAGAGCTAATCGATATGTCACAGGACCAACTCGTTCTAATATATCATATGGCCCGATAAACCTTGGGCTTAATTTCCTCTTTTTGCCAAACCGGAGAACTTTTTTCCATGGAGACACTTTCAAGAAAGCTTTTTCACCAACGTTGAACTCAATATCTTTTCTTTTCAAATCAGCATATGATTTTTGTCTATCTGCAGTAGCCTTTAATCGGTCTCGAATCAACTTTACTTTCTCCTTAGTTTCTTGAATTAGATCAGGACCCACTAACTTAATGTCACTCAATTCTGTCAAACATATAGGAGTCCTACACTTTCTTCCATACAATGCCTCATACGGTGCCATCTGAATTCTTGACTGATAACTGTTATTATAAGTGAATTCAACCAATGGCAAATACATTTCCTAATTACCTTCAAACTCAATAATACAGCTCCTCAACATATCTTCTAAAATCTGAATCACCAGTTCTGATTACCCATCTGTTTGGGGATGATACGCCGTGCTAAAATTTAACCGAGTTCCCAAAACTTCATGTAATCTTTCCCAGAACTTTAACGTAAATCTTGGATCTCGATCAGAAATAATAGATACAGGCACACCATGAAGTCTAACTATTTCATCTATATACAATTGTGCATACTTCTCCATTGAAAAATCAGTTCTTACCAGAAGAAAATGAGCAAACTTTGTTAATCGATCAACGATCACCCATATGGCATCCTTTTTCTTCGGTGAAAGTGGCAGTCCTGTGACAAAATCCATTGTAATTCTTTTCCATTTCCACTCTGGTATGGTGATCGATTGAAGCAATCCTGACGGCACTTGATGCTCTGCTTTTACCTTTTGACATATCAAGCACTTGGAAACATACTCGACTATATCCCGCTTCATCATTTTCCACCAGTAAAATGGCTTTAAGTCATGATACATCTTGTTACTTCCAGGGTGCATAGCAAAGGAACTATGATGAGCTTCATCCAAGATCCTTCGTTTTTAAATCTTCTTGATTAGGCATACATAGTCGATTATGAAATCTTAAATTCCCTTTACTATTAATCTCAAACTCACTACTTTTGCCTTCTTCAAATTGTTTCTTTATCCTCATCAACTCCTCATCATCTTTTTGTGCATCTTTCACTTCTTGCAATAAAGTGCGCTTTACTCTTAGCTCAACTAATAATTCGCCATCTTGTTGCATCTCCAAATGTGCATTCATTGCCTTTAATGCTGCTATTGAGTTTCTACTCAAAGCATCAACTACTACATTTGCTTTCTCAAGATGATAACCAATGATATAGTCATAATCCTTGATCAACTCAATCCACCTTCTTTGTCTTAAATTCAACTCTTTCTGGGTTAACAAATACTTCAAACTTTTGTGATCCGTGTACACATAACACTTTTCTCCATATAAGTAATGTCTCCAAAATTTTAATGCAAACACCACTGCAGCCAATTTGAGATCAGTCGGATAATTCTTCTCATTTGGCTTCAATTGCCTTGATGCATATGCAACCACTTTTCCATCTTGCATTAACACACACCCCAAACCATTATAGGATGCATCACTGTAAATCACAAACTCCTTACCAGATTCTGGTTGTATCAACACTGGAGCTTCAGTCAATGCTGTTTTTAATCTATTAAAGCTTTGTTCGCACTCTTCATTCCACTCAAACTTAACATCTTTTTGTAACAGCCTTGTTAAAGGCAATGCAATCATAGAGAATCCCTGAACAAATCTTCTATAATACCCAACCAAACCAAGAAAACTTCTTACCTCTGTCTCATTCTTTGGTGGTTTCCACTCGAGTATTGCTTAAACCTTTTTCGGATCCACTATAATGCCATCAGTTGATATAATATGACCTAAAAAATAACTTCTTTCAGCCAAAGTTCACATTTGCTCAACTTGGCAAACAGTTGTTTTTCTCTCAGAATCTGTAATACGATTCAGAGATGCTTCTCATGTTCTTCTTGTCCTTTTGAGTAAACTAGAATATCATCAATAAATACCACCATGAATTGATCCAAATACGGCTGAAAAATTCTGTTCATAAGATCCATGAATGCAACCGGTGCATTAGTCAATCCAAACGGCATCACTAAGAACTCGTAATAACCATAACGAGTTCTAAAGGCAGTCTTTGGTACATCCGGCTCTTTTACCCTCAACTGATAGGACCTCGATCTAAGATCAATCTTTGAAAACATATTTGCTCCCTTCAATTGATCAAATAAATCATCAATCCTGGGCAATGGATATTTATTCTTTATCGTTACTTTATTCAGTTGACGATAATCTATGCATAGTCTCAAAGACCCATCTTTCTTTTTTACAAATAAAACGGAGGCTCCCCATGGTGACACACTAGGACGTATAAATCCTTTATCCAATAACTCTTGTAATTGAGTCTTTAATTCTTTCAACTCTACAGGTGTCATTCTATAAGGTGCAATTAAAATCGGTGCAGTACCCGGAATCAACTCAATCCCAAATTCGACTTCTCTTTCAAGAGGTAATCCCGACAATTCTTTAGGAAACACATCAAGAAATTCTTGTACCACCAGTATCTTCTCAATCTCATTACCTTCTACCCGGGTATCTAAAACATAAGCTAAGAAAGCATTATACCCTTTCTTAATCATCTTGAAGGCCTTTATTGCAGAAATCACATTCGACAAAGCACTAAACTTTTCACCAATCATAATTACTTCTTTTCCATCTGAAGTTCTCAAAGAAACTCTTTTTCTTCTACAATCAACCATAACTCCATGTTCAGATAACCAATCCATTCCCAATATCATATCAAATTCATGAAATGTAAAGGCCATAAGATCTGCTAGGAACTCACAACCCTGAATCTTTAAGGGACATATCTTACACACTTTATTGACCATTTCACTTTGCCCAAAAGGATTCATAACAATTATCTCATGCTTAGTGGGTTCTACTACTTATTCTCTCTCTTTTACTAATGAGATGCATATATACGAATGTGTAGAACCAGGATCAATTAATGCAATTACAAGAGAGTCAAATAAAGAAAATTTACTGGTGATAACATTAGGAGCATCTTCCTCTTCTCTGGTCCTGATAGCATATGTCCTTGGTCTCCGAGACTTTGAATTATCAGCCCCATCTCTTACCGATCTCATACCAGTATTACCAGAATTCCCAAATAATCTACTTCTTTATGGAGCTGAACTACCTCTTGCAGACTGTTCAGTAGTATTCTCCATCAATCTTGGACAATCTCTAACAAAATGATCCCTAGCTCCACATCTGAAACAGGCTCGAGTATTCACTCGACATTCTCCCCAGTGAAATCTTCCACAGTGTTCACATGCTGACTGTAATTGTGATGGCTTTCTTCTAGTACCACCCGTACTAATTATGGAAGTTCCTTGTTGAGTCTGTCTTGTTTGGCTTCGAAATCTTTGACTAGCAAAAAATGAAGCATATCTAGGATCTCTAGACTCTCTCATTCTTTTTGAAGAAGGGGGAGGTGCAAAACCAGTAGCTATCCTCTTTTCAGTACTTTTCTCTCTCGAACGAATTAATCCCTCTTCTAACCGTTGAGCTCTATCAACCAAAACAGGAAATTCATATAGATGTAACGGTAGAAGAGGAACATATATCTCTTCATTCAATCCCCACTCAAATCTTCTACACATATCTGCTTCATTAGCTATCAGCTCTTTAGCATACCTGCTCAGTCTGAGAAACTCACGTTCATACTCGAACACCGACATGTTATTCTGCTTCAAATCTAGAAACTCTCTTTTCTTCTTTTCCAAATAAAGTTCACTAATATACTTCTTTTTGAATTTAGACACAAAAAAATTCCAGTTGATCCTTTTGCAGGATGAATATTTAACACTGTAGTCCACCACTGATATGCTTCACCCTTTAACAAAGATACTGTACACCTCTGAATTCTTCAGCCCTAGTTTCCTTAATTTCTCCAAAGGAGATCAGTGACTAGATGCAGAAGGTTGTGGCTGCGGGGCATTAACAGGAGGTGGTGGAGGCACAGTCTGAGCATTATTATTTCTTACCACTTGCTGTAACAACTGATTTATTGTTTGCAACATAGCCACAATCAGAATTTCTTGTTGAGAGGGCATTGACTCACTCATAGGTTGAGTTCTTTTATCAGTCATAGACTCTCTATAATCATCAGAATGTACAGATTCTCTTTGAGCTAGGATCCTAGGTGTATCTCCTTCTCTAATAGGATTTGGGACCCTACTTTAAACTTCATCCTCAGCTTCTTCTCGAGGTCTATTCGACATATCTACTTTCTACAATATTCACAATTAAATAATTTAAATAACTAAACTTTCTCTCATCACATCAACATATAAAATGGCATGTACACGTGGACTCATTCCCGACCCCAAACATCAGAAAACTTTCACTCTGATACCAACAAATGTAACACCCTTATACCCGGTTCACACGTAGGAACCCAGTATAGAAGTATTACATACAATACTGAAGAATTAAACACGAGTATAATAAAATCTTTCTTCCAAACAATGTATTTTTAAATCATTTTATCCAAAATATCATCAATTCATTTCATCAACTCAAAGTATTCCAAAACAACATTTTTTCATTCATTATATAAGTACCGTTGTACATGCCATTTTTACCAAGAGTAAATACCTGGAATTGAATCTTCTAAAGGTGAGCTGATGTGATGAGAGGTCCCTTGCCTTGACTTTATCCCCTCGTAGCTACTATACCTACGCGTTAAAATAAACGCATTAAGCCGGTGAAGGCTTAGTAAGTACTACAAAAGTAATGAATAACTATTAAATTTCTCATGTTTATAAACTTCTTGCCTTACTTGCATAAACCATGTAACTTACCACATTAGTTTAATTCATACTTTGATCCACTTTTTGCTCATATTAGCCCATTGTAGACTTTCATAGAACCTCTCGGATATACGGAACTAACAGTGAGTATCGAAGTACTATCAATGAGCACATAAGTGCTTGGGAAACAATAAGCACACATAGTGCAAATCAGTAGGCACACGTAGTGCAAAACAGTAAGCACACACAGTGCAAATCAGTAAGCACATATAGTGCGAATCAATAGGCACACACAGTGCTGAACAGTAAGCGTGCTAATGTTTCTTAATGGCATGCCACTAATATCACAATGGTTCTAACTTGTCTACACTGGCACAAAATCTCATATAACAACATTCCTCATAGTTGTTTTATTTCACTTTTTCACTAAACACAACCACATCATCATGTATATATCATATATATATCATCATATACCTCTTTACTCTTATTTTCACATAAATTTTCAAAACTGTCCATTTGAGTCACAGTTGCTAAATTATTTATATCTTGAGCTACGGAATTCAAAATTATTATCTGCTTGATGTTTCTGAAACTAGACTCAATTATCATTTTACCATAAAATTTCCATAATTTTTACTTTAACCAATTCGTACAGAAAATTCTTTCAATTTACCCCTTCTCTGCTGCCTGACAGTTTCGACCTTTCTTCACTAAAAATTAATTATCTTTTTAGGACAGGAATATAATAATGTTCTCGTTTTTTCCCTTGAAAATAGACTAATTAAGTATTTATCCATATAAATTTGTGTCTCTAATAATTTTTCTACATTTTTCTATGATTTTTCAAAGTCAGAACAGGGGAATTAGAATCTACTCTGACCTTTTTACACAAAAACTAGTATATCTCAAAATATACAATTCCTTTTCTTTCACCGTTTCTTCCATATGAAACTAAACTCAATAAGCTTTAATCACATGTTTAATTCAACCCTTAAATCTTTTTATAAGTACCTAGAATTGAATCTTCTAAAGGTGAGCTAGAATTTAATCATTTCTTACAACATTTTTCCTTTCATTAAATAAGTACCGTTGTACATGCCATTTTTACCAAGAGTAAATACCTGGAATTGAATCTTCTAAAGGTGAGCTGATGTGATGAGAGGTCCCTTGCCTTGACTTTATCCCCTCGTAGCTACTATACCTACGCGTTAAAATAAACACGTTAAGCCGGTGAAGGCTTAGTAAGTACTACAAAAGTAATGGATAACTATTAAATTTCTCATGTTTATAAACTTCTTGCCTTACTTGCATAAACCATGTAACTTACCACATTAGTTTAATTCATATTTTGATCCACTTTTTCCTCATATTAGCCCATTGTAGACTTTCATAGAACCTCTCGGATATACGGAACTAACAGTGAGTACCGAAGTACTATCAATGAGCACATAAGTGCTGGGGAAAAGTAAGCACACATAGTGCAAATCAGTAGGCACACACAATGCAAAATAGTAAGCACACACAGTGTGTGCTGAACAGCAAGCGTGCTAATGTTCCTTAATGGCATGTCACTAATATCACAATGGTTCTAACTTGTCTACATGGGCATAAAATCTCATATAACAACATTTCTCATAGTTGTCATATTTCACTCCTTCACTAAACACAATCACATCATCATGTATATATCACATATATATCATCATATACCTCTTTACACTTATTTTCAAATAAATTTTCAAAGTTGTCCATTTGAGTCATAGTTACTAAATTATTTACATCTTGATCTACAGAATTCAAAATTATTATCTGCTTGATGTTTCTGAAACTAGACTCAATTATCTTTTTACCATAAAATTTCCAGAATTTTTACTTAAACCAATTTATTACAGAAAATTCTTTCAATTTACCCCTTCTCTGCTGCCTAACAGTTTCGACCTTTCTTCACTAAAAATTAATTATATTTTAGGACAGGAATCTAATAATGTTCTAGTTTGTTTCCTTTGAAAATATACTCATTAAGGATTTATCCATATAAATTTAAGTCTCTAATAATTTTTCTACATTTTTCTTTGATTTTTCAAAGTCAAAATAGGGGAATTCGAATCTACTCTGACCGTTTTACACAAAAACTAGTATATCTCAAAATATAAAATTTATTTTCTTTCACCGTTTCTTCCATGTGAAACTAAACTCAATAATATTTAATCACATGCTTAATTTGACCCTTAGCTCTTTTTATACAATTTTTGGTGAATTTTCGAAGTTAGTCCTCTAATTCTGTCCAAACTGTTTTAATGAGAATATTTCCCTTCTCATATTCCTTTGCACTAAACTTCATTTAATCACACATAATCACCATACTTGTAACTAATTATATTATTTCACTCATTTTTATCACAATTAATCATATACTAAAATCATATACTTTAAAGAGAATAAATTTTCAATTTAAAATCTTGTAGTACTTACAACAAAAAGGTTGGTGTTCTTCTCTTCTTACTCCTTGCTCTTCTCTTTGCCCTTTTTTTCAATTTGGTCCCTCTCCTTCTTTCCTTTCTCTTCAATTTCATATAAACACATATAAGCTAAAGGCTAAAATTCAATGATTTTCATGCTAAATTATGAAAATACACATGTATCATGAGAATTTAATCATTTCTTACCTTTGTTCATGAAAACCCAAAATTCTAATTCAATCCCTACACACTTTAACCCTTCAAAGTGAGCTCTACAAGGAAATTAAGGTGACGACTAACTTCCTTGTATGCCTTTCTTAAAGAAATTTCAAAGATAATGGAAGATTTTGAAGCTTGGAAGGTTTAACAATGGTGAAAGGACTTATTTGGAATAAAAGCAAACGTTGGAAAGGAGAGATATGCATGTGATGTTGGAAATTAATGAAAAAGATGATATTTTCATCTTTTATTTAATTTTATTTCTCTCAAATTCTCTAGATTTCTCCACTAAAAATATCTCTCTTATAAAAATGGTAAAATTGCACTTGTCCTTGGGCCTTCCAACTTTACACTTTGGCCCAAAACATTGCCTCCAAAAATATCTTCCACTAAATTATTCTTTTGCCCCTCCTTAATCAATCTAATTCTCATGATGACTCATAATTAAATTTGGAAAAATTGCTATGTAGTCCCTCATGATTTCTCACAATTACTATTTAATCCTTAAATTTTCCTAACCTTTCTTATTTTAACTACATATTCTAATCCTCAAATCTATTCTAATACTGTTCCAATTCCGGTTTAAAAACACGGATGTTACACACTTATTACGGTTTATCCACTAGGCACTAGGTGCTAGGAATTGACGGGATAATTGTTGGTTAATCCAACTAGAGCTGGGCTCATTACTAATACCGTCGGTTTACCCGACTAGCGTTGGACGCAAATTCTATTGCGGTTTATCCGCTAGGCACCGAGTGCCATGAATTGATGGAACTATACATTGAAATTGGATGAGATTTTAGAGAAGTTTGGTTGAAAGGTATCATTGTGTAAGAACTATGACTATATATACTTATGTATATAGTTGATTATTTTGAGATAGTTGATAAATTTGAGTTTTGGTAATGAAAGTGTAAAGTAATTGCAACTACTTGAAATTATAGGTATATATATATAAATGAAATCTTTCTAATGTAAATTAATTTCTCATGATTTCAGGTTAGATTATTAGTAGATTCAGATTCAGCATCTCATCAGAAATCTCGTACTCAAAGTCGATGAAGTCCTCTTTTGATATTTTGGCATGTACCTAGGATGAATTAGATGTCTAGAAACCTTTAGGTGATATATAGTTATGAATATTACTTATATGGATGTTGGTTTGAAATATTGTGGATAATGTAATGATCTTTGCTAATTTTGTTGCCATGCGAATATATATATATAATGTAATGAAATGATGTGATATATATATATGAACTTGTATAGTAAATCTCTTGTGAATGATTGAGTTGTGAGTTTGGTTGATTTGTATGCATAAAATGTTTGTTTTAAGTAGAATTTGAATAGGTAAGATGTCAATGTGGTTAATGATGTTGGGATGATGCATAATGATGTATCACATATCTTTATGTTAAGTATTTGGAGTCATGTTGGTATATAAATGGTAGGTTTAGTTATTGCATTTATCCATGAAATGTGTAAGGATTGTTAGTCTAGGTATTGGTACTTTTTAAAGACCATATTGGTTAGGTACAAGTAAGGTGCTTATGAATTGTTGTGATGCTTAGAATATATCTTTAAACATAGGAAGTTGCTTCATTTGGAGGTTATCTTATTGAACAATTTAGGGTGAGGAGATACATTGTTTAGGAAGCAATTTAGGTACACACGACCTGTGACACGGGTTGTCACACGACCGTGTGCCATGGTCATGTGGCTGTTTTTTGGGTATGAACATGGCCTGGTACACGGCCAAGAGCACGGGCGTGTGTATGAGGATACACAAGCGTGTGTTTGAGACACACGACCGTGTGCCCTGTTTTGGGAAATATTTCGTGTTTCTTCTAAAAGTTTTTAAAGTTGTCCGAAATTAATCCTTGGTTGACTGTAATGCTTGCATATGACATGTATGATTTAAATTGTGTTAATATACGTGTTTATTAGTATGATTTTATATGTATATGTGAATGGCTTAAATGGAAATCCATAGTTGTTAGAAGTTCATTAATGATCGTAAAATGCCTCGTAATATTCTAAGACCCTAAATCAAAGACGATTACGAGTTATGGGTGTTACAACCTATATTTGCAATAGACTAACCCAAGTCCATTTTAAGCCTACCCATATTATTTTTTAAAATTTTAAAAAATATATTTATATTATATTATTTTAATATTTAATAATTTAATATATTTTTTATTTATGAAATTTTTTTATATAGTCACTTTAACATTATTTTAATATTTAAATTATAGTATTATATATTTAGTATAGGTTTATTCTTTTTAATGTCTTCTAAATTACATAATATATAAAAATAATATAATATAAAATATTATAAACTTAAAATGGGTCGGGCCTGTAACACCCCTATACCCGATTCTTATGTATAAACCTGGTATAGAAGTATTAAATTAAAATTCAGTACAGAAAAACTGAGTTATGTAAAAAAAAAATTATTAACTCAAAGCATCCCAAATTAACATTTTTCCTTTCATTGGGGTCACATGTAAGTATTATTTGTACATGTCATTTTACTTCAAAGTAAATTACCTAAACTTGAGCTTCAAGAGTGATGTGATGTGATGAGAGGTCCCTTGCTCGACTCTAGCTTTCCGTAGCTTTTGTACCTACGCGTTAAAATAAACGCGTTAAGCCGGTGAAGGCTTAGTAAGCACTACAAGCATAATAGATGATTATTTATTTATTGCTTAATTTTATCAAACATTTCAATACTCATGCGTATAAAATTTCTAACCTTTCTTGCATGTAACATTTAACTTACCATAATACCACCATAACACACATTCATTCTCATATACCAACTTACCTCAATGGAAGATATTACATTTTCATCCCTTTTTCACAACTAGTCATTTCAACCACATTAGTTCACTTAATTATCAACATTTAATTACCCATACACATATAGTACTTATCTTTCATGTATTCATCATTTCACTTACCTCAATGTCATAATTTTGCACATTCTTTCACTTTTCACAATTTAGCCATCATAACTTTCTTAACCATAACTCACTCAGTTTTTTTATCCACTTGGCCCATAGTAAACTTTATAGAACCCATCAGATAAATGAAACAGAAAGTACCGAAGTACTTAACAGTAAGCACACAAGTGCTGGGGAAACAGTAAGCACACATAGTGCAATCCAGTAGGCACACACAGTGCAATCAGTAGGCGCACATAGCGCAAATCAGTAGGCACACAAGGTGCGAAACAATAAGCACACAAAGTGCGAAACAGTAAGCGCGCTAGCGTTCCTTAATGGCATGCCACTACTATCTCAATGGTTCTAACTTGTCTACATGGGCTTAACACTTCATATTCATCATTTCTTATTATTTCACACATCACATTTATAGTTCAAAGCTGTTCACTTGCATCACAGTCACTAAATTATTTATATCTTGAGCTACAGAATTCGAAATTATAATCCGCTTGATGTTTCTGAAACTACACTCAATAATATTTTTACTATAAAATTTCCATAATTTGTAATTTATCCAATTTGTACATTAAATTCTTTCAATTTACCCCTTCTCTGCTGTCTGACAGTTTCGACCTTTCTTCACTAAAAATTATCTATCTTTTTTTACAGAGATCAAATGATATTCCCGTCTATTTCTTATGAAAATATACTCATAAAGGAATTAACCATATAAATTTCAGTCTCTAATAATTTTTATATATTTTTCGATGATTTTTCAAAGTAAGAATAGGGGAACTCGAACCTACTCTGACCTTGTTACACAAAATCAGTTATAACTAAGAATATACAAATCTATTTAATTCACTGTTTCTTCCATATGAAACTACACACCATAAGCTTTAATTACATATATAATTCGACCCTTAACTCAATATATACAATCTTTAGTGAATTTTCGAAGTTAACCCTCTGATTCTGTCCAATCTATTTCAATGAAAACATTTTGTTTCTCATGTTTTATTATACTAACCTCACTTAATCATCTTTATAACACATAACTAAACAACAATTTCCATGCTAACAATTCAAATATATTATGAAGAATAGACTATAAACTAAAATTCTTGTAGTACTTACAACAAAAAAGCTGATTTTCTTCTCTTTTCACTCTTTGCTCTTCTTTTTTCCTTTCTCTTCAATTTGATCCTTGCCTCTCTTCTCTTTCTCTTCAATTTCACATAAACACATATAAGCTATAAGCTACAATTCAATAATTTTCATGCTAAATAACAGTAAAATACACGTATGTCATGAGAATTTAACTATTTCTTACCTTAACCCTTGAATTCAAAATTTCTCAATTTAGTCATTTATCTCTCTAACACCCCAAAAGTAACTCTATATGAGATTTGAGGTGTCTACTAGCTCTCTTTTATGACTTTCTTTCAGAAATTCCAAAGAAAATGGAAGGTTTTGGAGTTTGGAAAGCTTAAAAATGATGGAATGACCTATTTGGAATAAAAGCAAAAGTTGGAAATGGAAGAAAAGGGCATGGACGGTTAGCTTATGGAGACAGCTGATATCTTTTCTTTTTAATTGATTTTTCCCTCTCTCAAATTCTCTAGAATTTTCTCTTAAAATATCTAACTTAATAAAAATGGTAAAATTACACTTCTAGTCCTTGGGCCTTCCAACTTTACACTTTGGCCCAATTCATTGCCTCCAAAAATATCTTCTACCAAATTAATCTTTTGCCCCTCCTCAATCAATCTAATTCCCATGATGACTCATAATTCAATTTGAATAAATTGCTATTTAGTCCCCCATATTTTCTCACCTTTACTATTAAATCCTTAAATTTCTCCTAACCTTTCTTATTTTCTTTACATATTCTAATTCTTATTTCTACACTAACATTGTTCCAAAACCGGTTCAAGAACACGGATGTTACAAGGCCAGGCTTAGGCCTTGAATGTAGAAGTCTGAGCCCGACCCACATTTTAAACGGACTTAATTTTTTTTATCCAATCTCTCCCAAATTTTGGGCGGGCCTTTGGGCCTGAGTGGGTAACTCGACCCATGAACAAGTCTACTTGCCAAGAGCGATAAAACCACCGTTGGATGGTTAAAATTAAATGTGGATATAGGGAAGGATAATATTAATGACAATATGAGCATCGAGGTGCTGCTACGGGATTCATATGGTAATTTTATTGTTTTCAAGTGATGTAGTGTTGGAATTAACCTAATTGTCTAAGTAATTAATCAGGGTAAACTATAAAAATATTCACTTTTATTTGTTTCAGATTACATTTCAATCACTTATACTTGAAATGTTACGTTTTATTCACTTACGTTATCGTTTTGTTGCGAAGTAGTCACTCTGTCGTTAAGTTCCGTTACCTCCCTAACGACAATCCTACATGACAGTCCAAATGGGTTTTAAATGCCAACTTGAATGTTCAACTAGTATGAGAATAGTTTTTTTAATCAAAATAGCAAAGAAAACTAAAAGAAAAAGGAGACAAATGGTTTTTCTTTTCCAATTCAAGGTGTAATTAATTTAAAATTTTTAATTAATTAAATTTATTTAATTAAAAACCTATTCTCGTCCCAGTTGGACATCCAAGTTAGAATTTAAAACTCATTTGGACTGCCACATAGGATTGTCGTTACTTAACGATAGAGTGATCACTTCATAACAAAACGATAACGAAAATGACTAAAACGTAACATTTCAAACATAAGTTTACCCAGTTAATTATGTATTAATTTTATTAATTATGAATTATTGTTATAGATGCACTCTTTTTTAATTTTTCATATAAAAAATGGGGTTATTTAAAAATAAGACACATTTTTCATTAAAATGTTGTAATTCAATCAATTCATTGTTTATGCTTTGTTGATTGGTAGGTGTTGGCCCCAAATCCAAACGTTGGCGGAGAAGTTGAAAGTTAAAACAACATTCCAATTTTCCAAGCGGTTCAACACTGTTATATCCGAAGCTTAGCTCCGCAAAGTGCGACTGATGAACGAAGCCGTGATCCCCCAAAACAGCACAATTTCCACGTTTACACCTTTAACGCCTTACTATTTTGATTGCTAATATATTTTTATATATTTCTAGAAGCAATTAATTGTCAACACCTTTTATTTTTCCTTTTTCTACCAATTTTTTTCTTTTCTTTAAGAAAATTATTTATTAAATTGACTCGAATTGAATGAAAGAATTTTAAATTAATTTAATCGGTAATTTTTGTTTTTTTTAATTGAAATTAGTTTAAAATTTTATTAAATAAAGTCAAATGTAAAAAATAAAAATCTAGTCAAATAAATCTACTCTATTTTTTTTCAATCTAATTTAATTGTGAAAGTATCTAAAAGTTTTTAAGTTGATACAATGCTTAACTACCCATAACACATTCCAACTCTTAAATAGGATGATAAACTCACTTCAACATGCTCGAATCAACATCTTCCTGTACTGATAATAATATCAATATTAACGAAATTAAGACTAAATCGATCATAACTCTATTTTTAAATACCAACAACTAATTTAAAAGACAATGAGAGAACCTTCAAAAATAAAAACAATGAGAACTCAACGAGTGGGTCCAATGAAAAAGATGATAATGTTATTTTTGAATACCCAGGTTCGAGCACCTGTGTATGAAAGGTGTGTGTACGTTGTCAAAAGGTTAAGAAAATATAAACAATATTACCATGTAATCACACCAGTATATTAAAAAAAATAAAAACAATGAGAAGATTTTGAGAAATTAAAAAGAAAAAGACTTTTGTTAATTCTATTCATGGGAAAGTTAACTAGTTAGATGAATAACCTAAGTTCAAAATCAATATCTATAGTAAAAATTAATTTAATTTGACCATTATTATAATGGGAGTCGGTGTTTAACATAAATTTTAACTAGTTATTTTTTAATGCAAAGCATATTTATATTTATAATTCTTCTCAACCCTTAAAATTTATGGTTTTCGCATTACTGCAATTACAACAATGTCAATTGAACTAAGGCTTAATCAACTACTCCCAACTTATTATTCATATTCACAAGAAAAACTTATTCAATATATCAATACTAAAAGAATTGTTCAAACATCGGTTAAAATTCAATTAATTGACCGAACCAATCTAATTCGATTAATCAGTCAATTAACTGATCTAGTTCCGTCGGAGATCGGTTAAAGGTTTTTTGGAATTTCGGTCAACGATTAATTCAGTTCAAAATCGGGTAATTAACCGAACGTAATAAATAATGTTATATATAATATGTATTAGTCTATTACTAATTTAGTTAATTCGGTCAAATGAACATTATCATTTTTTATATGTTTTGTACTTGTTTTAACAAAAAACCAAAACATATAAATTTTGGTTAATCGACCGAATTAACTGAAATATTTCAATTCGGTTAATTTTTTTGAAAAAAATTTGATTCGGTTAACAGTTAAAAGATTAAAAAGTAAGATTAATTTGGTTAATACTAATTCGATTCAATTAACCATTTGAACACCCCAAATTGTAATAACAACTGTACTAAAATAATTCATTGTTTGATAAAAAAAAGTTTAAAAAAAATGTAAAACTAAGATTTTACTTAAATGTCAATTTAATCCCTAACAAAATGAAAAACCTAGTATCTCAAATAATCCTTTTTCAAAATTTGATAAAAAAAATTTAAAATTTATTTTATAAATATAGTTGTAATTTTCATTTTTTAAAAAATAGATGTTATTTTTATAAAATTACATATTAAAGATTTATAAATTTTGTATAGTATATGAAATAAATTTGATTAAAAGCTTATTATATAAAATCTATACTTTATATTTATATTTACTATATATAAAAATTTTAAAGTCAACGAGTGACTCCAGTGGTAAAGAGGACGTTGTTTATATCCTAGGAGATCAGGGTTCGAGTACCTGTGTGTGCAAGGTGTGTGTGCGTTGTCAAAGGGTTAAGAAAGTATGAACAAATACTATCATGTAATCACACTAGTATATTAAAATAATAAAAATAAAATTGATTGAATTGCTATAGCCAATAAATGAGTTTTAACTCAATTGTTAAATTATCAAAATATGCACTTTCTCAACTTTATCATTTAAACCAAAACATGCACTTTCTTAACTTAACGCGCACGTATCTTTAATAAATATATTATATAACTATTTTAACCCACATGTCATAATCTAATTAAAATAGATCTGTTATGAAGTACGGTAATCCATTAGTTAAAATATTTTTTTAGCTGGTAAAAGTACCACAAAATCTTTTGTACTAAACCTTAGATTGTATTTTAGCCTCTCTACTGAAAACATAGGTAAATTAGCCTTTGTACGTTAGATGAGTGAACAAAACAATCCCTTCGTTAACATTTCAATGTTAAATGTTTGTTTTTTTTGTTTATATATAAGGTACAATAATAAAT
Source organism: Gossypioides kirkii (assembly GCA_005610355.1). NCBI lineage: Eukaryota > Viridiplantae > Streptophyta > Magnoliopsida > Malvales > Malvaceae > Gossypioides > Gossypioides kirkii. The sequence continues at coordinate 35,791,078 of CP032247.1, read as the reverse complement.
TTAGCCTTCAACTTTTACACATTTATTTAATTTGATCTCTACTCTTTTACTGAAAGTAAATTAGAAAATTTCAGTATTATAACTTTCTTTTTATAAATTTTGTTTATGATTTTTATGATTATTTTAATAATTTTTAAATTTTAAAAAGGCTTAATTTATTTTTTAAATTTTTTTACTAAGGTCATTTTGACCCTTTAACCTTATTAGTTTAAAAAAATTCTAACTTACTTCTAGTAAAAGAGTATTGGTCAAATTGAATAAATGTGAAAAAATTAAGGGCTAAATTTATTACTATACTTAATATATAAATATCAAATTTTAACTGGTCATTCATTTAAGAAATATAATTTAATTTATTCATTTTTTAATAAAAGAATTGAAATGTAATCTAAAATATAGTATAAAAAATTTCGTAATATTTTTACCTTATTTAGCTTATATTTTTTTTTCGGTTTTTAAAGTATTAACTTTACTCTTCTTTAAAAAAAATATAACTTTACTCAGATTTATTTTTTTAACTTAAATATATTTTATTTATCTTTTGTTATTAAATACTTTTTGAAATAAAAATTAATATGAAAGAAGGTTTAAAGAGTATGCAAACTAGATTGGGCACTGAGAAATCAGAATTTTAACTATCTCACCTTGGTTACCGTGAAGTAAGGATTGAAATTAAATTTTAATTTTTAATAATTTATATTTTTATAATTTTTAAAAGATTAAATTAAAATTTTATAATTTTAAAAAAATTAAAGTGAAATTTTATTTTTATTAATTTAAAATTTTAAAAAATTTAAAAATCTAAATAACAATCTTCCATTTTAGGGGTAAATCCCCCTGAATTCTCCTCTTGCCTCTTACCAATAATCATAAAAAACATTAATGTAGTCTTAAAGAAATATTTTCATCCATATGAACAAAACTCAACTTCATTCACTGAAAATCTTCTTTCTTTTTTTTTTTTTCTTTTTTCCTTTTCTTTTTCATGGATAAATTTTCACATTATATGTTAGTCATATTACAGATACTCTTAAATCAAAAGGAAAAGAAAAAGAATTCTATCTGCTGAAAATAGATTAGCAAGTAGAACGAAACAAGAAAAGAAAAAGAGTTATCTTTGTATTAACTGATCCAATATTCACCTTGAACAAACAGGTTCTTCTTTGATTGTTTCCAATGAAGGTTTTCTTGACCTACAAACAGATAACCTATGCTTGAATTCTTCAACCCCTTCTAAGCTCAACCTTGTTCCTCCCATCCACTTTTCTTGCTCTTCTTCAACGTTTCCCGTCTCCGGCAAAGCCCTCACTTTCCCACTTGATATTCTCTTGGCTGAAGAGTTCGCCGCCATGAAAAGCATAGCCATATCGGCTGCGGTGATCACGGAATTGAGTCTCTTCATGGGGAACATAAGGAAAACGTTGCCCAGCTCCAATTCTTCATCGGCAGTCAGAGCTGAAAATCTCTTGCCTATGTGAAGAGAGTGGGAATTGGTGAGGAAAAAATTGGGACACTCCAACATAAGCTCAGCAGCCTTTACGGGTTCCCGGAATTGCCGGATTTCGCCGCCGGGAAGAATGACCCTTGCAGCTTTACCGCTTTTGATTAAAGGGGTGGCCAAAGTGCACGAAACGTAATTTCCCATGGCGATTAGAAAGGAAAACAGGTATGTGGTTGGTTAAAGAGATGGAGAGGGGATCCTAAGATATTTATATGAAGAAGGTAATGGTCAATTATAGAAGGCTGAATAGTAGGAAATAAAGGGACGCGTAAGTTAGGCAAAAATTACATGAGAAAAGATGGGGAAGGTGCATTGTAGTAGTAAATTGTAATGCTAAATTTCGCTGTGATTTGCGCGTGGGTCCGGCTGAGAAAGCTGCAGGTGCTGCTGCTGCCTATCTCCTATTTGCCCTTGTTTGCTAGCAAAGCATGTTCCAGTTGTTTTCATTATTTTATTTCACATTATCTCCCTACACGGACCAAATGTTTTCCTTCATAATTCCTCCATCCATATTCCCAACGTTGTATAACCATATTAAAAAAAAGAAGAAGTTATTTTATTAACTTAAGTTGTGGCTACTAACCGGTTGTTGATGTTTGTAAAAAGGCTTAATATAATATTTAATATTTGAACTTAATATTTTTTTTAATTTGGTATCTAATTTTTTTTTACTCAATTTAGTATCCGAATTTGATATTTTTTTAGATCTAATTTGGTATTTAAACTTGGTCTTTTTTCTAATTTGGTACCCAAGCTTTGTTTTAAATTGAATTTGGTACCTAAATTTATTAAATATTATAAAAATTATGCAAAATAATAACGGTGTTGAAATTCTTTTTATTATGCTACAAAAATATTATCAGATTTAACGAAAATTCATGTTAAAAATAGGTATTGAGCGATGCTTAACGAACTAATATTAAAAAAAAATATTAGGTACCAAATTAGGAAAAAAAGACAAGTTCAGGAATTAAATTGGACGTCAAAAAGTTTAAGTACCAACTTAAAAAAATGTGACAAGTTTGAAACTAAATTGGACAAAAAAAATTTAGGTACCAAATTAAAAAAAAATGTTAAGTTCAGATACTGAATATTATATTAAACCTTGTAAAAATAATATGGTTTCAAATTTCAGTTTAAAAAAAATATTTTATATTAGTATTTCTGTTTAATGCATTATTTACTTTTTAAAATGTACTTTTTTTATATTTTTTTATTCAAATCAGAACTTAAAGTTATTATCGTTTGATGGTTCAATCCTTTGGATGTTAATAAAGGTGAGCATTCAATCAAATCGAGTGAAAAAATTTTGAGTTAATTGAGTTTACGAGTCCAATTTTATTATCCTAACTCAATTTGAATTTTTTTTTAATCGAGTTGAGTGAAATGAAATTCAAGTCGAGTCGAATCGAGTGAAATTGTTTGAGTTAAATTAAAAAATTAAACATGTCAAATAAAAATGTTATTATAGTATAACTAATTTCATATTAGAACTCATAAATTTGAAATCATATATATTTGAAAAAAACTTCAAAGAAAAATAATAAAAAATAAGATACTTGAGTATGATAAATTTAAATTATTAATTAGGCTCCAAAATTATTATTTTAAAAAAATTATTATTTTAAAATTTAAACTTTTTTAGATTTTTTTTTATATTTTTAAAATATAAATTTTGAAATGTTTATAAATATTTTTAATTTAAAAATTATTTTAAATTTCTTTTTTGTAATTTTTGTTGAGAGAGACCAATTTGTTTATTTTCAAAGTTAACAGGGCTCAAAAGGGTATTTACACAAATATGTTATTCGAATTGTGAAATTCAACTCGATTCGAACTCAAAACTCAAATCGAGTTATCCGAGTTGACTCAAATAACTCAAATTGATTAATTCGGAATTAGAAATGTTTTTCTATTTTTTTTAATCAAATTGAGTTTTTTTCACCCCTAATTGAAAAGATTGATCGGGATATATAACTAGTTTTAAACCATAGTATGCCAAATGATGATATCATTTTGATGTCGTCATCCGAAAAATTGAATATATATTTAAAATTATAAAAATTATAAAAGTAATACAAAAAGTATTAAAAGCACTAAAATTATTTAAAATTTCAAAATTTTATATAAAAAATTAACAGACGGAAAGAGAAGAGTCTTTTTATAGGCCAAACAAGTCCCAAGGATGGGTGAGTCACTACACTAGTGGGGTTGTATTAGAAGACACCATGTTTGGTTTGGCATAACAATTCTCCCCCAAATCGAGAAGAAGGCCATAAAGTGGTTTTTCTTGAAATGATGGTTGGTACACTAGGTTAGCCTTGCACTCTTTATTACATGCTTAGTGAGAGAACTATTCAAGAAATAAGACGGATAAGATGAGTTTAGAAGTGTATAGTGTTAAAGCTAATCTAAAAATAAGAACTATTTGAGTGTGCCTGTGACGTTTTGATGTTGGTGAACATTGGGTTAACACATAGCTATCAAAGATTCGCCTCAAAAGTCTTTGAATGTCGTACATAGGATGGGCGAAATACGTTATAGGTAATAAGGAAGTAAAATTTGTGATGAGAAGCTTATGTCAACAATAAAGTGCACCCAATAATGCTGGCCTTGACCTAGTTAAGTTATAAAGAAAAAATAGTTATGAATAAACAAAATGTGAACTAAGATAGTTAAGAACCAAAGGAAACATTTGATTAGTTTTCTTAGAAATTGTAGATTTGGATAAGACCACCCAATAACTGATGTGACATTTATCAAGTTCTAATAAGTATTGGGTTAAGATAGGCTAAGAGGAAAATATCTTCTCTCTCTTCCTCTCTTGAGAGAAAGAGGCTAGAAGGAAGCCATGGTACTTTGAGCTAAATATGAGACCCGATGTTTAAACGAGATTGAGGAAAGGTAACGCTTGGTATATGAGCGAGCTCTGAAATTTATAAGCAAATTTAGTGTTATCCACCCCAGTAATGCTTTTGGCGTATATTTAGGCGCGTGACCAATAATGAAATATGATATGAAATTTCTTTAGAAAAGGATGAATCAATAGGAAAGGATGCCTAGCAAGGTATTAAGGAGACTCGAATAATAGAGTCACTGCTAAGAAGGCATAATGTGCCAAAGTGTGATTAGTTAAGTTACTATATAGGGTCTAATGTAATAACTAAAGACAAGGGATGGGTTAAGACCCAAGGGTATGTTATGTATATGTAAGTATTTTCGTATACACTTTTTTACAACTGTCTTTCATTTTTTTGTTGGATTTTAAGGACAAGACGCGTGTCAAACATCCACATGAACAAAGGAAAATATCTAGGTGACTTGGGTAAGTTATGGGAACTACTCCCTTCCTTCTTCAAGAAGTAGTCTCTGTTTATATAAGAATGAATCGAGAGAAAATTTTCTCTCATCCTTTAAGCCAAACTTGAGATGTGGATTTAAGCTTTGGGATGCTCCTGGTCAAGGCAAGATTCACAACCTTACACGTTATGCTGCCAGAGAGCAGATCTATTTAGCTTAGTAAAGCAAGCATGATAAAATTTTTCTATGCGATTTTGGTATTCAAAGTAAAAGGGAAGAATGAGTTAAATGGACAAATCTTGATGAGTTCTTATGGTTTATTGTTTAGGAGTTGCTGATTTACTTGATGGAAGCCCGAATTTGATGTTTGAAAATCGTTTAAGGTTTCTCAGGTGAGGGCCTTATGAGTATTTAGACTAACTCTTATATGTATGTTTGTATGTTAATCTCCTCTGTATTAAATGACTAACTTGTGCAATGAAAACGAAAGTTATGTAAACATGATATGCTGACTCTGTGAAGAATGGATGTTTGATGAACTTGCATGTGTGCTCGTATGATGTTATGCCTCTAATATGAAAAGAATTATATGCATGATGAATGTGTGCGAAAGTATGTTTGTGTTTGTCATGAGCAAGTCATTGCATGAAGAGTCTGCGCATGAAGTTAAAGGAAATGTGTTGCATGTCTAGAAATGCAAATGAATAAGGCATGATGAAGTATGAATAAGTGGGTCTGTTAAGCATGAGTCTGCATGATGAGTCTGAGTCTCTCTTCGGAGTCATCTAATGGGTCTATCGGGATAAAAAAAACACAAGTATCTGATATAGAAAGTCCATGACCATGACAATCGAAGACTATATAGTGTAAGACCTAATCATGGTGACTATAGCATCATATAGGAAAAGAAGACCACATAATGTAAGACTTAGTCATTGTTGCTATGGCATCATATGGAAGAAGATGAAAAAGACTATTAGGTGAGTATCAGGCGAAGAGGGGCAAACCTCACGACAGTGAGTTTAGGCAAATCCTTATCGTCGAAAACACTAGTCTTTGTGGTTGAATCTGTTAAAGTGAAACCTTTGTGGCTGAATCTGTTATAGTGAAGCCTTTGTTGTTAAATTTGTTAATGTGAGCCTTTGTGGCTGAATCTGTTAATGTGAGCCCTTTGTGGCTAACTCTGTTATAGGATACCTTTGTGGCGGAAGTAAAGGAATTGCCTTTGTGACAAATTTGTAAAGGACGCCTTTGTGATGTATATGATGAGAAAGCCTTTATGTCTATCTTTGTAAATGGACACCTTTCTGGCTATCTTTGTGAATGGACGCCTTCATGGCTATCTTATTAAGGACGCCTCTATGGCTATCTGTATTAGAATGAAGACTTCTGTGGCTATCTTTGATAAGGAGCGCCTTCGTGGCGGAATCTAAAGAACTGCATTGTAATGACCTTTGAAACAATGCCTTCATGGCATAGTTTGTAAAATGGTGTTCATGGCAACCATCCAAAGATAACGCCTTTAGGCGAACTATGAAAGACAAGGAAAGGTAATCCAGAAGAAACGTCCAAAGATGATTTTGGAAGGTGTAATCCACTTCGCCTGCAAAAATGAAAATAAAGGCCAGAGAGTATACTACCAATACTAGTCCACGAGTAAAACAAGAAGTCTGACTAAGTGTATGATCACCTATAGAGTAAGAACGAAGAACTCGATAAGAAGAGTGCAACCTCGACGAGAAAGGAAATGAACCCAACAAGTAACTGCCCAACAAATAGGGATGTGCGAAGCATTAATCTTATTATGATGAAATAAACAAGTATTCAATTTTACCTCACTAAGTTCATAAACTAAATTCTTATGAACTTACTTAAAATATTTCTAATTTCAGAATTTATTACAAGAGTGCGTCGAGAGACGATGTTAGGGCTACGCCAAAAGAGCGACGGATTAGGCTGTTATGCATATAGAGAGGACAAAGCTATTGCAAAGGTTTAAGTCTATACCGAGAAAGTTAAATGAGAAGTCATAGCCCATGCAAAAAAAGCTATATAAGTCCAAGTCATACTGAGAGCTATGTGGCGAAATTAAAGTCATTGTATAAGTTCTCTTTAAGTAACGTTTTGATTTTGTGATAAGCATGATGAGAGATTAGATAATGAGTGCCGTAGTTTTATTATTGTAGGATGAATATGTAAATAAAATTTGTACAAGAAGTTATACACAGTAAATATACAAGAGGTATTTCAGAACGAAAATATAAAAATTTTATTCACCATCACTAGAGTAATTACATAAGAAAGGTTAGTAAGAGCCTAAGTTACGAAAGTTCTTAAGCGTAACACCCAATACTCGGATTCGATCAATCGAGTTGGGTGGAGGGCATTACACTTTACATGCATGAATTTGGTTGTTCATTAAACTCATAGAAATAATGTATTGTGGCAACCAAATTTGAAGGGTCACATGAATGCTTTGTGGATAAGGAATTTGGCCATGCACCAGTAAAGCTATAAATAGAGCTTAAGTCACAACTAATATTTTGAACAATGCAACCAAACACATAAAATATTTAAACGAAACTTGTTGGATCATTGGTACGCCCTGTGGCACAATGAAAAAATTATTTCGATGATCATCAACCACGAATACATGTACGAGGAATGAATCGGGTTGAGATAGGGTTGAAGATATACCTTTTTCAAACTAAAAAGGGTTGTAACATTGTTGGTTGGAATCCTTTGCATGATGTCAATCTAAGCCGTAACAAAAGTGTCTTGACCTTTACGTAGTCCATCGGGTAAATCACGAACAAAAAACTCTATGAACTTTTTTAGAGAGTATCAAAGCTTTTGGTTGCTAGACCTAGTTCGATTTTCTTACCACCACACCATAATTTGGGATTGTATTCCTTTTATTAATATAATGTATATTAAAAATAGAATAATTCCCCTTTTATTTTTTTGAAACAATTATGGAAGATATTGAAATTATATTCTTTCCAAAAGAATACTAACTTTCATAAATATTAACTTTGGAAATAACTTACGAATCATATCTATTAGACGATATTGTTCTCCAGACGATACTGTCTGTCAGGCGATACTATTCGTCGGACGATACTATTCACCGGGTAATACTACCCGTTAGGTGAAACTGTCCGCCAGGTTATACTTATTCGCCAATGATAAGAATCTGCCATAGTTGTATGTAAGAGGGTATACGCTCATTCTTTTAGTGTGAAGTTTGTTCGCTTTAATCATGGGGTGTGACCTTGTAGGTTCTTATAACATTGGTAGTAATACTAAAACATTTCTAATGTTAGAAGTAATGAGTGTCATCTAGCAATGCACCATTACTGCCCAAGTTACAAGAAGTCATGATTCGACATAATCTTTCTGTGATAAACTTTTCATGTATTATATCCTTTTATCCTTTATATCTAGATTGGACACAAGTCATGGTATAGCTACACTTGTATAGTCCAATCTCATATTTCTTAATATTTTGAGTAGACTATAATAAACAAATAAGTGTGATTTTCATATCAACTTATTTGAGTATGGCTTTGCATTTCTAGTCTTATACCATCAAGTGGTCCAAGATATTACTCCATCATATACCGCTACATGGATTGTGATATATCCAACATCAGCCTTTATAGTACAACCTGTTACAATAGACATTTGACTGTATCAAAATATACGACTCACGATGTTGGGACAATGATGATCTCAAGTTTGAGGATTATATGCATAGTTATCACTATGAGTAATGTTTGTGACTATTACATAATAATCCAAGAAATGTATTCATGACGGGTTAGTCCAGTATGTTGTTTTCTAACACATACTCATTTATTGATTTTGGCATCCCTATGCCAATGACAACACTTTGTCATTAATCAACTACACATTAGTCTTATTGCATTATTATTGTCCAAGCCCACAATAATACTTGACTAAGGACCTTTTAAGAATAATTATATTATTCTTAGGACTTTATTATTGATCAATTTATTTATACACATAGAAAAAGAAACTAAAATAACAATGAGAATGTCTTATATTAATAATAAGGTAAAATGAGTATGTAATTACAAGCATCTCATGATTGGTATTTGGGCATACTCTAACAATCACCTACTAGCACTAAGACCAATCAGTCATATATTTTATACTAAGTGACTTAGTGCGACGATCATGCTACTGTTGTGTTAGAGGCTTCGTTAGTGGATCAATTATGTTGTCATCTGTTAGTACTTTACATACTTCCACATTTCTTTGATTAATGATTTCTCGAATGAGATGAAAGCACCTATGTATGTGTTTAGATCGCTTATGAGATCTAGTTTCCTTTGTGTGTGCAATAGCTCCAATGTTGTCACAACGAAATTCTAGAGCATTTGATATGCTAGGCACAACCCCTAGTTCATATATGAACTTCTTTATCCGAACAACCTCTTTTGCAACCTCACTGACTATAATGTACTCGACCACAGTTGTAGAATTAGCTATTGTATCTTGCTTTGAACTTTTCCAACTCACAGCGCCACCATTAAGGCAAAACACAAAACTTGATTGCAATCATGAATCATCCTTGTCGGTTCAAAAGCCACTATTTCATGAATCATCCTTTTCGATTTGGAAGTTAGGTTCAGCTCCCATTTTGGATGGTAGCAAATGGATATTCATTGGGTGGTCGAATGGTCACTTTACATGTATGAATTTGACCATTCATGAACCTCGTAGAAACAATGTATTGTGGCAATCGAATTTGAAGGGTCACATAAACGCTTAGTTATTAAGGAACTTGGCCATGCACATGAAAAGCTATAAATAGAGCTTAAGTCACAACTCAGAATCTTTTGAACAATGCAACCAAACATACAAAATTTTTAAACGAAACTAACAATAGATAACAAATAAAAGAAATAGAAAATAACTACTAATTAATTTTAAATGTAAATGAGAAAAAGGACTTATTGTGCAACATTTAAAACATTGCAAGGTTGTCTTTCCATGCTAAGCTCAAAGTAAAATGTAAATTGTTCACACTCGGTCTAAATGGTTTGAATCAGCCCAATAAGTTCCTCCTTAAGCTTCTTAGCTCGTGATTTAGTCAATGGACCTGCGAGCATTTGTAAATCATTGTCATTATCTATTTTCAGCCATTTTGATTCACAATCTGTTTCTAAGATTCATTCCTATGCTCACATTATCCCCTCTCTCTTCAAAAAGATTTGTCCTCAAATCACAATATGCATAAAATGGATATAAATTAGACACGTTAAAACTGGCACGTTGTATTCATCTGGAAGATTTATATTATAAGAGTTATCATTAATTCTCTCTAAGACTTGGAAAGGACCATATCCTCTTGGAAGTAGTTTAAATCTCCGTTGGGTAGGAAACTGTTCCTTTCGCATATGTACCCACACCAAACTCCCAGTTTGAATACGACTTTCTTTTGAACCTTTTTGGCATGTTTTACATACTACTCCGTCCTCTTCTCAATATTATCCCAAATTTTCTTATGAAGTTGTCGAACAATTTCAACCTTTCTTTTACCATCTAAATTAACAAGTTCGTTAGTAGGCAAAGAAATTATATACAGAGGAATAAGAGGATTGAAACCATACACTATCTAAAAAGGACAAAATCTAATGGCAGAATGCACAGTCCTATTGTATGCAAATTCAACATGTGGTAAGCACTCTTCCCACATCTTTAAATTTCGTTGAATGATAGCTCAAAGTAGAGTTTACAATGTTCAATTTACGACTTCAATTTGTCCATCAGGTTTGGGATGACATGTAGTGGAGAACAACAATTTAGTGCCTAACTTATCCCATAAGATTTTTCAAAAGTAGCTCAAAAATTTTGCATCTCAATCAGACACAATACTTTTTCCTAGACCATGTAGTCTGACAATTTCCCTTAAAAATAAATTTGCAATATACTTAACATCATCAGTTTTACGACAAGGTATAAAATGAGCCAATTTAGAAAAACGATCCACAACAATAAAAATAAAATCTTTCCCACTAATAGACCTTGCTAATCCTAACACAAAGTCCATTGAGATATCTATCCAACATTCTGTAGGTATAGGTAATGGGGTGTACAAACCATAAGGGTTTAGCCATAATTTGGCCTTCTTGCAAAATATATAATTTTGACAAGGCATAATGCCAAAAATAGCCCCTAAAATTTGATTGTTTGGTCACTTTGGCCTTTTTTTTTGGAGCACTTTAACACCTAACTTTGTTTGGTCAAATTAGCTATTTTTAACGAACATGCTAATGTGGTTGTTAGTTCACTAACGGTCAACACTAACCGTTGATGTGGCAGTCCAAATGTAATTAAATGCAGACGTGACACTATTTTGTCTTATATGCCACGTCAACAAATGATTTTAAAATTATTAAATCACTATTTCTTCTTCTCCATTGTTTCTCTCCATCGTTCATCATCATCATCATCATCATCATCACTAGTTCTCCTCTTTCATACCTCTATCTCAAGTAGTCAAACTCGCCCCTCCCTTCCTCTCTGCTTTTACTTTGCTAAGTACAAGCTTTCGATAATGGCCAAACCCTTTACCATTTCACCAGCTCCCCTTTGGTTTCCAAGAAGAAGTACATTTATACCATTGATGATGATTGCTTTGTAAGCTAAAAAAGTCATCTCTTTCCTCCTTATCATTTTTGGGTTTCAGGTTTTATCGAATTAAAAAACAAGTATCAGGTACTTTTGGAGATTTGGGTTTCAATCAATTCTTGAAATTAGAATTTGGATTTTTTTTTACTTTTTTGCATATGTGTTTTATGTTTTGGATCTTGATATGATTTGGGAATTTTGAAATTTGTTTAGTATTAAAGTTAAAATGTTTTTTTAATACAATTTATTGGTATTTCCCCATCTTGATATGCTATTTGGATTTGTAATTTTTTCTCTGCTTCTTGGGTTTAGCAAATAACATGTATTTATCTATGTTTCCTGGTATATTTTCTATAGACATCTGCTTTGACTTAGTAGGCTTTCCAGATAGTCATCCTACATTTACTCATTAACTAATGTTGAGTCGTTGTTCATTCAATGGTGATGTAAATCTTAGTAGCTTTTCTTAATAATTTCATAGTCTTTTGTTTTGTCATGTTTGTCTGTAAATTTTGAAATGTAGGTCGATTTTCAATGAGATCTGACCATGAAATGTTGTGCTTTTCTGATATTTTATACTCCATCTTGCCATTATGTAAATCTAAAGTTTGAGGCTACTTGTGTTACAGGTTGCGAAAGATCCATCTGTCACAAACATTAACACACTGGAGCAACAGATAAAGAAGCTTCTTTGTCCATCTACTCCATTTTTCTTCAACACTTTATATGACCCGTACCGAACTGGTGTAGATTTGGTTCATGGGCACCCATTCAGTCACCGTGAAGGTGTTCCCACCATCGTTTCTCATGGCCTCTGGCTCAATATCTCGTGATTCTATTGGTGACAATATATGTTTTGGATCTTTGAATTCGGGAGTTGTAACTTATTTTTATTCCAGGTATTTTGTTGGGAAACATATGTTGTAGGATTTAAAGCTATCAAATTTGGGAAACAAGTATCCTAGAAGTTTCACAATGGAGATGGTGATGATGATGAACGATGGAGAAAAATAATAGAGAAAAAGAAACGGTGATGATATGAACGATGGAGAGAAACAATAGAGAAGAAGAAACGGTGATGATGATGATTTCAAAATTATTAAAATTATTTGTTAACGTGGCATATAAGACAAAATAGTACCATGTTAGCATTTAATTACATTTGGATCGCCATGTCAATGGTTAGTGTTAACCATTAGTCAACTAACGACCATGTCAGCATGTCCGTTAAGAATAGAATAATTTGACAAAAAAAAGTTAGGCGTTAAAGTGCTCCAAAAAAAATAAAGGGCTAAAGTGACCAAACAGACAAATGTTAGGGGCTATTGTTAACATTATGCCTTTTGATAAAGACACTCAACGTCTTGTCTCATATGTGGTAAAAAAAATTTCATACAATACATTTAGAGTCTTTGCAACTTTGAAATGTCCCATTAGGCCACCTTCATGGGCTTCTTTTTCAAGTAGCTCTCGAATAGAACTCATTGGCACACAATGCTTACTTTCTCGAAAGAGGAATCTATCGTGCTTTAAAAAATTACCAAAAGCTTCATTTTCACAAGCTTTAAAGACATTTTCTAAATCAAAGTCATGTTCATACAAGTCCTTTATGTGCTCAAATTAAGTGACTTATCGTCCAAGGTAGAAAGCAATACATACCATTAAGAGAATGCATCGACGACTACATTTTCCTTACCTTGTTTGTATTTAATTACATAGGGAAAAGTTCCAATAAATTATACCCACTTGGCATGTCGCTTGTTAAGTTTGTGTTGGCTTTTCAAATGTTTAAGGGATTCGTGATCGGTGTGGATCACAAATTCCTTCGACCAATGATAATGCTGTCAAGTCTCTAATGCTCTAACTAGAGCGTATAGCTCCTTATTGTACGTAAGATAGTTCAATGTGGCTCCACCCAACTTCTTACTAAAGTACGTGATTGGTCATTCTTCTTGCATCAAAATTACTCTAATACCTATTTGTGATGCATCACTCTCAATTTCAAAAGTTTTAGCAAAATCAGGCAAGGCAAATAATGACACAGTAATAAACTTTTCCTTAAGTGATTAAAATATCTTTCTTGTGCCTTTTCCCACTTAAATCCCATGTTTTTCTCAATAATTTTAGTTAAAGGAATGACTGTGTTACTAAAATCTTTAACAAACCTACGGTAGAAGCTCGCAAAACCATGGAAGCTTCTAACATTACTTACATTCATAGGTGTTGGCCAATCCTTGATTGCTTGTATTTTCTCATCATCCACTTCAATTCCTTTTGAGCTAATGATGAAACCTAAAAACATAAGCTTATCAGTACAAAATGAACATTTCTTAAAATTAGCAAACAATTTCTCTTTTTGCAAAACTTCCAGAACAAGCTTCAAATGATTAACATGTTCTTCTATGCTCTTGTTGTAATTTAATATATAATCAAAATAAACTACATAGAATCTACCAATGAACTCTTACAAAACATGATTCATAAGTCTCATGAATGTGCCGGGTGCGTTTGTTAAGCCAAATGACATTACCAACCATTCATACAAATCATACTTTATCTTGAGAGTGATCTTCCACTCATCCCCTTCTTGCATCCAAATTTGGTGATATCCGCTTTTAAGATCAATTTTAGTAAAGATGCTTGACTCATGTAGTTCATCGAGCATGTCATCTAATCGAGGGATGGGGTGTCGATTCTTTACCCTAACCTTATTTATAGCACGATAGTCGATACACATTTGCCAAGTTCCATCCTTATTTGGAACGAGTAGAACATGAATGAAACATGGACTTAGGCTTTCTCAAACAAAAAATTTATGCATAAGTTCAAAGATTTGTCATTGTAACTCTTTGGTCTCCTCCGGGTTACTTCGATAAGCAAGTCGGTTCGAAATTATAGCTCCCGGAATGAAGTCTATTCGATGTTTGATTCCCATAAGTGGCAGTAGTCCATCAGGAATCTTTTAGGGGAAAACATATCGAAATTCTTGCAAGAGAGAAACAATCGCACTAGGAAGATTACCATTAAGCTCGTTAGTGCTAAGATATGCCTCCTTGTACAAAAGTACAAGTAGTGGTTGGTGAGTTAAAAAAAGTTTTCTTAACCTCTCTACTTATAGCATAGAAATTCAACTTCTTTTTTTATTACTCTCTTTACTTACCTCAGTCTCTCTTTTTTTCTTTTACCTCTTGCTCATTTTCTTTTTCTATTTTCTTGAATTCTCTAATTTTCCCTCTCTTTCTCGTGATTGGTAACCTCACTCTCTTTTATTTTTTCCACTCTCTTTCTTCAAACGTACTTGATCTTATACACTTGTTTGGGAGTCATGGGAACAACTGTGATGGGTTTCTCGTTGAATTTGAAGGAGTAGCAATTGGTGAAACCATTGTGAATGACTCTCCGGTCGTATTGCCATGGATGACCGAGTAGGATGTGCCCCGCATGCATGGGAACAATGTTTCGTAACACCTCATCATTGTACCTTCCAATGGCAAAGAACACCATCACTTGTTTTACCACCTTGACCTCACCTCCATTATTCAACTATTGTAATTTGTATGGTTGTGGATCCTTAGTCGTGGCCAATCCAAGTTTTTTCACAAAAATTGAGCTTGCTACATTTGTGTAGCTATCTCCATCGATGATCATGCTACATATTTTCCCCTTAATGTGGCAACGGGTGTGGAATATTCTCCTTTTGTATCTCATAGTCATCATTATATCTTTCACAGTGAAAAGTATCATTACTGAAATTAGTAATGATAAAATTGATTGTTCCAAACAAATGACTCTTTCATTTTCACAATGCATATAATGCCATTAAGAGGATATCGTTTACTCTAAATATATGATGAAATTACACTAAGGGCACAAAAAACCTAAATATACATACTCAAACTTTTTATACATATAAAGGATGTTAAAACAATTTTTTAATTAGTGATATAGAAGAAGAAATATACATGAAACAATTCAGCGGTTATTTTGTTTTAGGTAGAAACTAAAGTTTATAAACTTCACAAATTCTTGTATGGCTTGAGACAAACATCTAATAGTGGCACAAGAAATTTGATTAAGTATTGGTAAGTGATAGTTTCTTTTCTGTTGAAGTAAATAAATGTGTTTACAAAAACCATATTAATAGTGATTGTGTATGTTTTTTTTTTTATGACAAATCGACCATTGTGTGATCATAAAAAACTTCTTTGCAAATATCCATTGGCAATGATTGTGTGATCATAGACTTTTTTTAATGGTAAAATCAGACATATTTGTGTGAGAGATTATTTCATAAAACGATTGCAAAAAAAAAAAAAAAAAAAACAGTATTATCAATTGATTATGTGAAATCAAAAGTGATTTTGATCGATCCTCCGGTTAAACCTTTAGGAAGAAAACCATTAAACAAAGTATGGAAGGGAATAAAACTATTGCTAAATTGAGATATCAACAAGGATGACAATCTGAACTTCATGTATTGATTTGATGGTCAAGAGTGTTTATTGTCTTAGATTTAATCTAGGTTCGAATCATACTAATCGCGTTGTTACTAGAACTCTACCCTCCCCTTATAATTTTGAAAAAAAAAAAGAAAAATAAGGTGATAACCCAACCTACTGAAAATTGAAGTGCCACCAATTATGATTTGTTCCCCACTTCGTTATGGGAAAGAATAACCATTTTAGTGGCGTAAAATGTGGGCAACCAAGTTAATGAGTTTTTTATACATATCAAGCACCTACGCCACTTATTTCCTCCTTAATTTGGTGAAGTGCTTTTGCTTCCACTTATTATTTTTCTCCCACAAGATGTTGGATTACCCAACTAATTATTATTACTATATTCCATTTTATGGTATGCTTGTCAAGTGTTCAAATAATGACCAAGTTTAATATTGAGATGCAATTTCGTAAGTCCACATCATTTTATTTATAGTTTGGCATTTAATGATAACTTCGCATTAGGTAATATAATTTTTTTGGTGAATTACAATAATAAGATAAAGTCCGAACAATAAACACGACTAACGCGACTGGAATTTTGGTCACATCTGAAATAGTGAATACCCTTAACCATCAAGCAATCACATAGGGTTCAGGTAATATAATTTTTTGAGCTTTCACCAATTGACATCTTATTGTAAGAATTAATTTTGTATATGTACTCCCCATTTCTTAATTAGGATAATAAATATGTTTCAACGCGTTTAAATTCATATCTTTTTATACTAAAAATAATATTAATGTAAATCAAACTAAGACTCAAATGACAATAATCTACAGAATTAGATGTACGAGTGACATTAATCTACAGAATTAGATGTACGAGTTGGATTGGACCCAAAAAAAATTGGGAAATGGAAAATTGATTTGAATAGTAATATTTGGATTTTTTCACAAGTTAAAAATCTCACTAATCTGAATTGATTCAACATATGTTTTTTTTATTTAATTTATAATTAATTTTAATTTTTGTGATTGTAATTTTTTTCATTTAAAATCGTGAAAAAAAGAATTTTAAAATTCTATAGAAAATTTATTTTTCAAAAATATCGTATAAAAGTTGTTGATTATTTTTATTTAAAAAAATAATTATAAAAAAATTAAAACGTTACTAACTACTATCCAAAAGTTACAAAATAAAATTCAATTTGGGACAATAAAATTCAAAACCTAAAAATATGGAAAATTTGAAACAGAACACTATTATTGCGAACAATTTAAAAAAAAATCCAACCAAATTACACTCAGTCTAGACCTGTTATTGATCGGGCTATCCGTCCAGGCCCAAAGGTCCATCCGAAATTTGAGAGGGTTTGGGAAAAAAATTAGACCCACTTAAAATATGGGTCAGGATTTAACATTCAAGGCCCGAGCCCGGCCCGGCCCGATCCAACCCGTTTTAAGTTTATAATATTTTTTATTATGTTATTTTTATCTATTATTTAATTTAAAACACATAAAAAAACTATACTAAATATATAATATTAATCTAATATAAACATTAAAATAATGTTAAGATGACTATATGAAAAACTTCAATAAATAAAAAAATATAAAATTTTTAAATATTAAAATAAAATAAAATGATTTTTTTTAAAAAATAATATGGGCGGGTTTAAAATGGGCTTGGGTTAGTCTTTTGCAAATATGGGCGTGCTAGAACAAAATTTTAAGCCCAGAGTTCAGGTCAGGTCGGACTTGAACATGCATAAAATATGTTAATACCATACTTAGATTCGATGGAAAATTTGAAACAGAACACCATTATTGCGAACAATTTAAAAAAATTCCAACCAAACTACAGTCAGCTCAGACCTGTTCATGGGTCTGGCTATCTGTCTAGGCCCAAAGGTCCGCCCGAAATTTTAGAGGGTTTGGAAAAAAAATTAGACCCATTTAAAATATGAGTTCGGGTTTAACATTCAAGGTCCGAGCCCGATCCGATTCGACCCGTTTTAATTTTATAATGTTTTATATTATGTTATTTTTATCTATTATTTAATTTAAAACACTTAAAAAATATATACTAAAATATATAATACTACTCTAATGTAAACATTAAAATAATGTTAACATGACTATATAAAAAATTTCAGTTAATAAAAAATCTATAAAATTTTTAAATATTAAAATAAAATAAAATAAATATTTTTTAAAAATAATATGGGTGGGCTTAAAATGGACTTAGGTTAGTCTTTTCCAAATATGCACATCTTAAGACAATTTTAACATTCAAGGCCCGAGCCCGGTCCGATTCGACCCGTTTTAAGTTTATAATATTTGATATTATGTTATTTTTATCTATTATTTAATTTAAAACACTTAAAAAATATATACTAAAATATATAATACTACTCTAATATAAACATTAAAATAATGTTAACATGACTATATAAAAAATTTCAGTAAATAAAAAATGTATAAAATTTTTAAATATTAAAATAAAATAAAATAAATATTTTTTAAAAATAATATGGGTGAGCTTAAAATGAGCTTGGGTTAGTCTTTTCCAAATATGCACACGTTAAGACAATTTTATGCCTAGATTCTAGGTCAGACTGGGCTTGAACAAGCATAAAATATGCCAATATCATACTTAGACCTGATGGAAAATTCGAAATAGAACACCATTATTGCGAACAATTTAAAAAAATTCCAGCCAAAGTTCAATCAGCCTAGACTTGTTCATGGGTCGAGTTATCCGCTCAAGCCTAAAGGCTCGCTCGAAATTTCGGAGGGTTTGGGAAAAATATTAGACCTATTTAAAATATGGGTCAGGCTTTAACATTTAAGGCCCGAGATCGGCCCAAGCCGACCCAATCCAACCCGTTTTAAGTTTATAATATTTTTGATGTTATTTTTATCTATTATGTAATTTAAAACACTTAAAAAATCTATACTAAATATACAATACTATTCTAATGTAAACATTAAAATAATGTTAATATGACTATATAAAAAATTTCAATAAATAAAAAATGTATAAATTTTTTAAATATTAAAATAAAATAAAATAAATATGTTTTAAAAAAATAATATAGGCGAGTTTAAAATGGACTTGGGTTAGTCTTTTGAAAATATGGGGGTTTAGACAAAATTTTAGGCCCAAATTTCAGGTCGGGCTGGACTTGAACAAGCATAAAATATATAAATATCATATTTAAACCCGACCCAAACTAACCTATGAGCACCTCTAACTCAGCCTTATATGAAAGGAGTGAAAGAAAAAAAAATGGCATACTTTGTGTAAATAGACCTTTATATTCATTATTTGATTTATTCATGACTAAAAGTAAAAAATATTTTTGGAGAAATCCAAATACCGAACTTACAAACAACTTTCTTAAGGTATGTATAACACCCTAAATCCGGCCTAGATGAAACATATGAGTCAAGAATGTCAAAATGAAAGCAAGCACACATTAAGTCAATATCCAATTAAACATCCCAACATATATCCAGAAGTTTCACACTAACATAACAGTAGCAACATAATAATAACTAGTTAAAAACCTAATAGTTCTAGATTGACTGAGCTCCTTATCCTCCGACCGTCAAGTCTGGGAAGACCCAGAAACACCGTTAAACGAGTTAGTGCACAATAATATAATAATACTTCGAATGGAACATTAATGTAACCATAGAATAGTTTTCCAATTCTATATTCAAGCTCGCAGTTCCCATTCAAATAATAGTAGTACCAAAGTTCAATAGAAACCTAGCAGTGTTTACAGTGTCACTGTTGGTTCAGTTGTAGGGTTGTAGTGTTTACAATATCACTGTCGAGTCAGTCATAATATCATAGTGTTTACAGTGTCATTGCCGGTTCAATAATAGCATTGCAGTGTTTATAGTGTCACTGTTGGTTCAGTAATAGCATTGTAGTGTTTACAGTGTCATTGCTAGTTCACTAATAGCATTGTAGTGTTATAGTGTCACTACTAGTTCAATAATAATATTGCAATGTTTATAGTGTCATTGCCAATTCAGTAACAATATTTCCAAGTGGTTAAACCACCGTACAATACAATCATGAATATAGGTACATCAGATGATAAAAGCTTTGTATACATGCATAACAACTTCCACTAATCACTTTTTGTAGCACAAGTCCTACAGTTAATTTACGGTTACGTTACATAGAGTTTTTGCACGCTTACACACAGCACACGACCAGACACACGCCCGTGTGTCCCGTCCATGTGATCACTGCACCTGAAATGTCAAAACAGTATTTTCATGCGGTTTAGCTTATCTGTCCCCTGTATGTTATTTCTCCAAATCAGTATGCACACATGGTTTGACCCATGCTCGTGTACCCAGCCCTTGTGTTACAAATAGTAACCACAAACGGGCGTGTGCCACAGTCTGGCACACACCCGTGTGTTTTCTGTAACCTGTTTATATGGCACACGATTTGGACACATGCTCGTGTGCCTTCGAACAGAGGCAAATCTGGAAAAAATGGTAGAAAACACAGCAAACAACAAGGGATTGCAGTATCCTACCTTATATAGAGTGACTACGAAGCATTCCTGTAACTCCCGAAGCCTAAACAAAACAATCGATAACCCAATTCAACAACAATTTTAACTACACGCTAGATTACAAAAATTTGTTCCAAAGAACTCATAACGAAACCAACCAAGAACACGCTTACCGCTTAATGACAATGCAAATTTTGAACTACGACGCTACGAAAGGATTACCGTTACGATCCATGCCTAATGATAACCAAACACGCACTTAAACAATGAATTCAATGGTTTTCACAGTAACCACTTAACAAAAGACTAAACACAAACAATAACAGAAATTTCCTCCATGAACTTACAATGTCACACCTCGAGTTACAACAACGAGATAAACAATCACTTCATCTACGTTCAGAACAATTTAATGAAAAGATCTTAAAGATTGGAAGGTGATCCTTAAGGACACCACAAGCATTTAAGAGCAAAAAGAAAAGAGAAAAAGAAAGTATCGACGAACTAACTAACCAAGAAGAAACCATTTAATTTAACTTAGATTCGACTTAACGGAAAGCAAAAATAAATGCATACACATGTACGTGCAAGGATTTGAACCCACAACCAGATGATAGATAAATAGACAATTATGTGACCATTGAACCACTAGGCTCATCATTGAAACTAAAACGAGCAGAAATCAATTTAAGTCACAGGTTCATCATTCAAGGTTAAAGAAAAGAAAATCCCAAAACTTATCAAAACATGCGACTCGAACACGAGATCTCAAATAAATAGTTAGAGCCCTTAACCATAGAAACGGAGACAATTTCATTACTACAACTCACACACCAAGTTTAAAATTTTGGGGTGTTACAACTCTCTCCCCCTAAAAGAAATTTTGTCCTTGAAATTTACCTGAATGGAATAAATGCGGATACTGCTGACAAATCGAATCCTCTGGCTCCCAGGTAGCTTCCTCGGTACCGTGATTCCGTAAGATAACCTTAAGTAGAGGTAGGGTTTTCCTTCGTACGACTTTTACATCTTGCTCAAGAATCTAAACAGGCTCCTCGAAGATTAGATCGGGTCGCACCTCGATCTCCTCTACCAAGACGATGTGTGAAGGATCAGAACGGTACCGTCTCAACATCGAAACGTGGAACACATTATGATTATGATCGAGCTTAGGAGGTAACTCAAGTTGATACATTACTGACACAACACATTTCGAAATCCGATAAGGTCTGATGAAATGCGAACTCAGTTTACCCTTTCATCTAAAACGGAGAACCTTTTCCACGTTGATACCTTTAGAAATACTTGATCACCAACAAAACACTCTATATCTTTTGTTTTAAGTCTACATAGGAATTTTGTCGGTCGGAGGTCCCTTTCAATTGATCTCGGATCAGTTTAATAGTATTCTCGGTCTTAGACACTAACTCAAGACCTAGTACCCGTCTCTCACTCAATTTAGTCTAACATAGAGAAGTTCGGCACTTACTACCGTACAAAGCTTCATAAGGTGCCATTTGTATATTGGCCTAAAAATTATTATTATACGCAAACTCAGCTAATGACAAATGATCCTCCCAGCAACCCTTGAAGTCAATCACACAACTCTAGAGCATATCCTCTAAAATTTGTATAACCCGCTCAGGCTGACCATCCGTCTGAGGATGGTACATTATACTGAATCTTCTTTTAGATTCGTGGAGTAAAATACGGATCTCGATCTAAAATAATCGAAACTGGAACTCCGTGTAGCTTAACAATCTCAGCCACATACAACTTAGCTAGCTTCTCAAGTGAGTAATCGATACAGATATGTAGGAAATGAGCAGACTTGGTTAATCGATCTATAATAACCCAATGGAGTCTTTCTTAGTATACGTTAGGGGTAACCCACTGACGAAATCCATCGTCACCCGCTTCCATTTCCATTAAGGGATTTTAACCTATTGTAGTAACCCCTAGGGTAACTGATGCTCGACTTTAACCTTTTGACAAGTCAAGTAGTGCAAAACGAAGGTAGTCACCTTCCGTTTCAAACCAAACCGCCAATAAATATCTTGTGAATCTTTATGCATCTTGTTTTCGCCTGGATGAATAGTAAACTGACTGCTATGTGCTTCTTCTAGTATCGATAACCTCAACTCTGGATCCTTGAAGCATAGAACCCCATCGCTGTTCAAACCAAATTTAGTCTCACTGTCTGATTCAATTCTATTCAGACGCTGAACTAAAGTTCATCTTGCAACTGTTTTGCTCAGATCTGATCAATCCAAGTCAACTGAAGTTCGGATAACAAAGTGCCATCGTCACACAAACTCAATTGAGCTAAAATCGTTCGTAGGTTAGTCATCGCTTGATGACTAAGAGCGTCAGCTATAACATTAACCTTACTAGGGTGATATTTTAATGTACAGTCATAATCTTTGAGCAGTTCAACCCACCTATGTTGCCTCATATTCAATTCCTTCAGTGTTGGCAAATACTTGAGACTTTTTTAATCGGTGTATATTACACACTTCTCACTGTACAGGTAATGTCTCTAGATTCTCAACGCGAACACAACCACAACTTGCTCAAGGTTGTATAGTAGTTGCCCTCATGTGTCTTAAGATGTCGCGATGCATACACTATCACTTTGCCCTCCTATATTAATACACAGCTTAAGCTAACGTGTGATGCGTCGCTGTAAATTATAAACCCCTTACTCAATTTAGGCTGAACCAACATTGGAGCTTATGTGAGAACAGATTTGAGCTTCTCGAAGCACGATTGATGCTCCTCATACCATTTAAATGGAACACCCTTACGCAGGAGTTTAGTTAGAGGTGATGCTATGAGAGAGAACCCCTCGACAAACCTTCGATAATAACCTGCTAACCCGAGAAAACTCCGAAGTTCAACTAAATTCTTTAGTTGTTTGCACTCAACAACCACTTCAATTTTCTTGGGATCAACTTGAATCCCCTTGATAGTCACCACATGACCTAGGAAAATCACCTCAGATAACCAAAACTCACATTTGCTGAACTTCGCATAAAGCTACTTCTCACAAAGCGTTTGAAGTACAATACGTAGATGCTTGTCATGCTCAATCTCAGTTCTAGAGTAGATCAGGATATCGTCGATGAAGATCACGACAAATTGATCTAGATACGGTTGAAATACTCGATTCATTAAATCCATAAACACTGACGACGCATTTCTTAACCCAAACGACATGACCAGGAACTCATAATACTCATAACGTATCTTAAAGGCTGTTTTGAATACATCCTCATCTTTATCCTTAAGCTGGTGATAACTAGATCGGAGGTCTATCTTTGAAAACATCGAAGCTTTACGGAATTGAACGAACAGATCGTCAATTTTCGACAGAGGATACTTGTTCTTAATGGTTAACTTGTTCAATTGACGGTAGTCGATATACTTTCTCATCGTACCGTCCTTTTTCACAAACAGTACAAGTGCTCCCCATGGATACACTTAATCATATAAACCTTCAGTCAAGAAGTTCCTACAATTGTGCTTTAAATTCCGTGAATTCCTTTGGTTCCATGCGATAGGGTGTGATGGACATCGGAGTAGTACATGGTAAGAAGTAAATTCCAAACTCCACCTCTCGTGTTGGTGCAACACCAGGTAACTTATTAGGAAAAACATTCGAAAAGTCCCTGATTATTAGAATATTGCTAACGGTAAGCTTAGCCAGCACGGAATCAGAGACAAAGGTAAGATATGCCTCACACCCTTTCTTTACCAACTTCTCGGCCACAAGAGCAGAGATTACATTAGACAAGTAATCTCGACACTTACCAATCATCATTATCTCATTACCTATTTCTATTCTCAAGATGACCCTCTTGGTTGCATATTCCAGACTAAGCCGATGCTCAACCAATCAATCCATACCCAAAATTAGATCAAACTCCCCAAATGGAAGCTCCATTAAATCAACCGAAAACATGACTCCCTGAACTTATAGTGGCACTCGTTTAAATACCTTGTTAACCTAAACAGATTGACCCAAAGGTCTAATCACAGAGACTACACTAGCAGTATACTCAGCCAATACATTCAGTTTCATAGATACAATACTAACTATGTAAGGATGTGTAGAACCAATGTCAATTAAAGCATAGTAAGGTATAGAATAAATTTAAAACATGCCCATAATAACATCGACATCGTCTTTCTCCTCGTGACGTTGAGCTGCATAGATAAGAGCAGTCTGAGTCACACCTCTGTTTGATGCTCCTCTACCATGAGCAGCACTACTGCCAACTCTACCAAAACCATGACCTCTAGTCGACTGCGATATCATTCTCGGAGATTGCATAGTTCTCGTAACTATAATCGGTGCTAGAGTTGGCATCTGATTATATCATTGTGGATACTCCCAGACCTTATGCTCAAGCGACCCACATCGAAAGAATGCTTCCATCTTCCTCCAACACTCGCCCGGGTGGCATCTCCCACAATAGTCACAGGGTCTCACCCTGCTGGAACCCACTAATGCCTCAACCTTCGGAGGCTCGTCGGATCTTGTCCGTTTCTTAAGGCGCGAAATAGTGCCAGTTGGTCCGGTCTCTTTCTTAGCTCTACTCTGAGCCATCTCCTATTCTTTCCTCTCGCGTGCAATGCGCTTAACCTCCTCAATAACCTTTACCTTGTTGACTAACACAGTGAAAACCTACTCCCTCTAGGAAGCTATTAGAACTCACAAATCATATTGTAAGCCCTCCTCAAATCTCACGCACTTGTTGTACTCGGTGGCAACCAATGCTCGAGCATACCTACTCAATCTCAAAAATTCGACCTCGTATTTAGCTACGGACCTCTCACCTTGCTCCAAACTCATAAACTCCTATCAACGAGCATCAATATAACTGGCTCCCACATACTTACCCTAAAATGCAACCTTAAAATACTCTCAGGTCTCTAACCCCAACTGAACGCCCTGCTTAATTATCAGCCACCACTGGTACGCCTCATCCCTAAGTAGAGATATGGCACCCCTCAGCTTCTATGACGGGGTGCAGTCTATGCCGTCCATTATGCGCTCGGTTGTCTCGAGCCAATACTCTGCCACTGTAGGAGCAACTCTAGTAACGCCCTTGAACAACTTAGCTTCGTTCGAACGGAGCCGCTCTGTAACTGATCCTCGAGCTACAAACCCAACACAGGTCTTAACGACCTTCTCTAGTACTCATAGCATATCTTGGGACACAGGATCGTCCTCGATTGGCTCAGCCTGAAACATCATCTCAACAGTAAGAGTACCAACGGTCTCACTGGTCTCTAGGATGGGGATGCTTCCCATGAAAGATGACTCGACTCTAGCTCTTCCCCCGAAGCCTAGTCCATGGCTTCCTCGTGAACTCATTTTACAGTGTCTACAATATCAGAAGTGCACAGATCAATGCACCTGAAATGTCAAAATAGTATTTTCACATGATATGGCACACGCCCGTGGGTCCAGCCCATGTGTCACAAAACAATAACTACACACTGTCTAGCACACGCCTGTGCGTCCCCTGTACACTATTTCTCCAAAAAAATATGCACACACGGTTTGACCCACGCTCGTGTACCCAGCCCGTGTGTCACAAAACATTAACCACACACGGTTTGACATATGCCAGTGGGCATACCCGTGTGTTTCTTGTAACCTGTTTATATGGCACACGATCTGGACACACGCCTGTGTGCTAGCCCGTATGCCCTCGAACAAAGGAAAATCTAGGGAAAAATGGCATAAAACACAACAAACAACAAGGGATTTCAATACCTTACATTATACGGAGTGACTACGAAGTGTTCCTGCAACTCCCGAAGCCTAAATAGAATAATGGGTAACCCAATTCAATAACAATTTCGACTACACTCTAGATTACAACAATCCGTTCCAAAGAACTCATAACGAAACCAACCAAGAACATGCTTACCGCTTGACGACAACGTAAATCTCGAATTACGATGCTACGAAAGGATTACCGCTACGATCCACGCCTAATGGCAACTAAACACACACTTAAATAATGAATTCAACGATTTTCAAGTAACCACTCAACAAAAGACTAACACAAACAATAACAGAAAATTCCTCCATGAACTTACAATGCCACACCTCGAGTTACAGCAATGAGATAAACAATCATTTCGTCTATGTTCAAAATGATTTAATGAAAGGATATTAAAGATTGGAAGGCGATCCTCAAGGACACAACAAGCAATCAAGAGCAAAAAGAAAAGAGAAAAAGAAAGTATCGACGAACTAACTAACCAGGAAGAAACCATTTAGTTTAACTTAGATTCGACTTAATGGAAAAGTGCAAAAATAAGTGCACATGCACATGTACGTGCAAGGATTCGAACCCACAACCAAAAGATAGATAAACAAACAATTATGTGACCATTAAACCACTAGGCTCATTGTTAAAATTAAAACGTGCAGAAATCAATTTAAGTCACAAGTTCATCACTCAAGGTTCAAGAAAAGAAAATCTCAAAACTTATCAAAACATGCGTCTCGAACACGAGATCTCAAATAAACTGTTAGAGCCCTTAACCATAAAAGCAAAGACAATTTCATTACTACAACTCACACACCAAGTTTAAAATTTCGGGGTGTTACAATATGAAACTTTCAATATTCAATTATAATTACTTTTTATTTTTATTCATGACTAAAACTAAAATTATTTTCAGAGAAATACAAATACCGAACTTACGAACAATGTTCTCGATATATGAATATTAAATTTGAGTATTTTTATTATTTTGATATGATACAACTCGGGAGAGAGTATAAGTTTGAAACATCAATCAACTTGCTATATATTTTTGCATGAGATCTAGATATTTTTGGGTTCAATTGTTTATTTATGGATCGAAGATTTGTCTCTTAATTTTACAATACACTTCGAAACATATCAATTTGAGCTCAAAGAGTTCAAGTTATGATTATTATAGTGAATATTGCGCAAGCAAGAATTTCTAGACGAGTTCAATATGATATTTTTTAGTTGAAGACTTTGGAAGTCTCTTTAGCCACCAATTGGGTAAAAGTACCATAGAGGCCCCTGTATTAGGAGCCGATTTGCATTTGGCCCCCTCCACTTAAAAAATGGATAACTAGTCTCTATACATTAGATCAAAGAGCAAACTAGTCTTTTTGTTAAAAATTCTATCTATTTCTACTATTAAAAAATTGATCTTTATACATCAACATGAGGTATTTATGGCACGTTGTGTCATTATCCGATAATTCCGTTAGTCACACCAATTTTTAACAATACAAATGGAAGATTTTTTTTAACAAAAGAACCAGTTTACACTTGGATCTAACATACAAGGGTTAATTTGTCCATTTTTTAGTGGAGCCATCAGAATGTAATCTCACTCCTACTATAGGGGTCTTTATGGTATTTTTACCCCAAACAATTGTTATTTCTTACACCTATGTTTTAGAGTTTTTTTTAACCCTTTGGTAAGGCACACACACCTTACACACAGGTGCTTGAACCCAAGTTTCCTAGGATGAACATCATCCTCTTTTCCACTAGAGCCACTTATTGGGTTCTGTTTTAAAGTTTATATTACTTAGAAGTTTATTCAAAAAATTAAGTATTTATTTATGTAATTAGAGTTTTGATTATATAATACTTGTAAATTAAATTTTTTTTTAGTTTTAAGAGTTTATTTTATGTTTATTGAAGACTAAAATTAAAAATATTTTGGAGAAACCAAAATAACTAAGATAAATTTTTTTTAGTGAAAAGATAAATTTTTTTGTATTTTGACCCTAATCACAAAATTTTACTATAGGGTTCTGCCACATTAGTGATTTAGCATCAAAGATCAACTAGTTTAAAATATAAATATTTTTAATTCAATTAAAATTAAAATCTTGCATAAATAGAATTTAAATAATATTTTCTTCAAAAAATTAAAGAATATCTACTTAATTATAAAAATTTAGATCCTATTTGATAAAAGATTGAAAAAATTCAATCAAGTGAAAATTAATATTTTTCATCGACTTTAATTTTTTAACTCATTTGATAACTCACAATTAAAACTATTAGATAGAATTGGTTTTCCACAAAAGTGTGTAAAATGATAAATAGATAAACAACTATTTATCACTTAATAAATAGTAAAACCAATTGTTTTTATTTTTTTTATTTTCATTTAAAAGTATATTATTTATTATCAAACGATTTAATTATACTCGGCCTTTAATTTTATGTAATATAATAAATAGATTGTATAACTTAAATTCAACATTTAATTTTTCAGTACTTATTTTTCTAACACTTTATTTTTAATATTTAATTTTTCAATTTGTGAAACATAACCTTTCATGAACAAAGTGTCGAATTTAAGATTTTTTTATTACTACATTATATTAGATTGAAATTTTTTTCATTATGAACTTTGTGCATTAGTTTGATGGTCAATGATGTTCATCGACCCAAGTGTGATATGGATTCGAGTCGTGCTAGTCATTGTTTGTAATTCACCAAAAAAAAATATTTCTTCATTATGTAATGTTAAAGGTTACTTTCGTATTTTTTATTTATTTTTCAAGATATCTATTGAAGTGAACCCAATAATTGATACTTTCATGGCTTTTAACCATGCAAGAAAACATTTCTTTCCCTTTAGGTAACAGAAAATTTCAAGCTTGTTCTTTCAATTCCATTTTAATATGAATTTTCCTATTTCTTTAAATAATTAGTACTTAGTTGGCTACCCAATTTTTAAGACACTTTCATTTTAGTCATTTAAGTATCAAATTTCTAACAACAGTTAACTATACACGCCACATCATGTTTACACTTTCATTTTGATCACCTAAAAATATTTTTTAAGTATTGATCGAGATAAAAAAATCAATGATTAAAGTAAAAAGTTCTAGAAACTAAAATAATATACAAAAATTGTCAATTTGTACTTGTTTATGTCATTGCCGAAAATTTTAAATTTGGGTTTTAAAATATAAATATTTAAATATTAAGATTCAAAATTATAATAACAAAACGATTGACATTATCAATTGATAAAATTTTCAATAATTTATTTAATTTATTTTGATGTTTTGAAATTATTTTAAAAAATTACCAATGAAAGTTATTGTCTTTAATAGTTGTCTACGAAACTCAAATTTCTTTTGATTATATGATTTGAATCTTTCTTGCTAAGCAAAAAAAAAAAGTATTACAATTAATTAAATTAATTAATTTTATCTTTCATTCCAAACAAAACTCATAATTTTTTCATCACTTCTTTACCCAAACGAAAAACAAGCAATTAATTTAATTAATTGCAAGCATCATTTCCTTTACTTTTAGCTTAAAATAGAAGATTAAAGATTATATGATCAACAAAAATTTAAGTTTCATAAACAATTATTAAATATGAGTTATTTGAATTGATTTCATTAAGAACAATTTGGAAATAGAAAATAAAATTTTAAAATTTAAAAGAAGATTAAATTAATTAATTTTAATATTATAGTAACAAATCAATTGACGTTATCAATAAAAAAAATTCAACAATTTTATTCTTTTATTTTGATGTTTTCAGATTTAAATTTTCAATATTTAAAAAAAATTAGAATTTTTTGGCAATTAAATAAACAAATACAATTTGACAATTTTTGTTTATTATCTTATTTTTTTACTGCTTTTTCTCTTAAATATTTAAGAATTGTAAAATAAAAATTATCCTTAGTCACATATTACACTCTAAAAATAACAAGGTGGAGGCCTAACATCAAAGTTTTTTTTCCTATAATTTTTAGACTTTATTTTTGAAGAAAGGTACTTTGATTTAATTGGATTCTACGTAAGCATTATGCATACTCCATATCATCATCTATTTTCCTTAAATAGTGGGTTTAAAATAATCAATAATTTTTATTCCTTGTAATTTCAACCAAAACTAATATATATATAAAAACTCATACAATTGAAGGGAAGACAAGCAATATATATATAAGTTCAAGCAAAACGTTGAATCAAGAAAATGAAAAAAAAAAAAAAGGAGAGGTATAAATGGAAATTAACATTTTCAAAGAAAAAAATGGTTAAATTATGCTATTAGATCGTCTTTTACATAAGTTGTGAATTTAATATTTATACTTTAATTTAATTGAATTTAGTCTTTGTATTTTTCAAATTTTGAAAATTTAATCCTGGACAAACAGTTGCAATTAAATTTGTTTTGTTAAATTCTACTATCAATCCTATTTTATGCGTGAAGTTAGAGATTTAGTCAATGTTCTCCAACTAGATCATTCTTAGTGGTTATGTTTTTTAGATTTCAAAATTTTAGTATTAATGTAAACAATAATTGTTAAATCTTTATTAGTTGAGTGTTATGTAAGTAATATGTGGAAATGGCAAGCTGACATGACATTACACATGCGATAATATGTTTGATGCATCAAAATTTGAAAATAATAGAACTTAATGAATTTACTAGTTACAATTTGGCCAGGACTAAAATTTTAAATTTCTAAAAGTATAATGACGGAAATGACTAAATTAAAGTACAAGTGTTAATCTCAACCACTTCTTCTTTGCTAGGTGGATATATAGGAATGTTGAACGAATCCACATCTGCTTTATTTACAATTCCCTATTAAAAATTATAAAATAAAACTAGAATGACCATGGTGTCTCCGATAATAATTTTTGTGCTTAATATCCCAACGTCAATGCATTGGAAGGGACTCTGGGCGATGTTTAGGTATCATTAAGAAGTTATCGATGCTTTTATCTAGGTGAAAAAGAGTAAGGAAGGAAAAAGATTGGATTTGTGAGATTCAGTAATATGACGGATGTGAGAAAGGCGATAAGTAGGTTAAATGGTTTTGTGATTACAGGTAATAAACTATCAGTGGATTTAGAAAAGTTCAAGGGAAGGAGACAGATATGGAACAAGAAAAGTCGAATTGACGATAGAGTAGACATGACAAATAATGAAAAAATGGTAAGGAAGGAAAATGAAAAATCGGGAGGAATAGTCAGAATGGAAAGTGGAGAAAGTTCTTCGAAGAGGCCTTCAAGTTTGAAGTGGACTGAAAAAGTAAATGATGAAATAGAGAAGCCCTCTATTGTGGTACAGGGGTATGTTGAGGAGGAACAACTTTGGAAGCTACAAAGATGCATGGTGGGAGTGACAACAACATGTTATGGTATTAAAGACGTGCAAGAAAGAATTGTTAGGGGAGGATTAGGGGAGATTATAATCAGAACAATTCAAGGAAGATTCTTTTTGATTGAAATACCAGATGAGGTGTTGGTTGGGATTTTGAAACAGAATGATTGGGTTTATCTACGAGAGTTCTTCATTTCTATAGAACCTTGGTAGGAATATTCCATGGTGGAAGAAATAGTGACATGGATTGATGCTTCTGGAATTCCTTTACACTATTGGATTTATGAGTCTTTCAAAAGAATTACAGGGTTAAGGGGTTATCTAATCTCCTTGGATAAGAACCTGGATAAGATGAGTAGTTTTTTTAATATGCCTATGTTGGTGTGTATCAAGAAACATGGAAAGATTGATGATTTGATTTTCCTAGAGGTAGGGAATTCTAAATTTCCCATAAGAGTGGTCGAAAAGGGTTTGTTTGAAGTGGAAGGTAATGGTGGTGATGGGTAGGATATTGTGCAGGGGAGGGTGGAGTTCGTCGTGTCGGAATTTAAATTGGTGCTAAGGTTTGGGTCGGACCAGTTGCCAGGTGAGGGACGTGGTTTGGAAGAAGATGCAATCAATGCAATACTCCTTGAGAAACCAAACGAAAATAGCGGAAGTTAGTCTCTTTCCCAGAACATGTTCAGATTGGAAGAAAGAATGTTGAGTGAAATGAGGGCTGAGAATAAAGAGGGAGAAAAGGAATTAATTGGGTCAAATAATCGGGCTAGAGAGGATGTGGTTAATATAAGCTTAACCTTGGGTGAATTAGTATTGGGTAATAGGGAGGAAGCCCAAAAAGACCAAAGAATTAGAATAGCTAATTTGACAGATATGAGTTTAAAAGACAGTAACTCATATGAGGCTTGGTAGGTAAGTACAATTCAATTCCCAAAAGAAAAAATCGGTTGATGCAAGAAGGGGGAGAATTTTAGCAGGAGAGGCAAGGGCTACAATTGAGATCCAACCATCACTGCAGAATCAAAAATCGAATGGTAGGAATGTTCGATCCATGTTCAATATTCAGGATAAAATCCTTTCGCCAAATGAGAAGAAGAGAGATAAGGCGCTGAAAAAAAAAAAGAAAAAGGAAGTGTAGACAGAGAGGAGGTGGTTGTTAATGCTTCGTTATCAGATTCGAATATCAACAATAAGAAAAGAGTTATTCTTAATGAGTCAAGGAAGGCTTGGGAAATTGGTAAAAATCTTGGATTTAGTGTTTAGGGAGATGAACGAGAAGTAGTGGAGGAAATAATGAGATTGAAAGGAAGGTAAGGATGAACTTCTAGAGTGAAGAAGAGGATGCTTGATTTGGGGTTAGGTTAGTAGCGTAAACAGTTGTGAATTTTTAAGGTAAATTTGGTTTTTTTTTCTTGCTGTTAGAAGAATGGGGATATTATCTTTGAACATTAGGGCTTTGTCCTCAAAATTGAAAAAAAAGTCATCTTAGAATAATTATTTGCAAAACTAGAGCAGGAGTGTGTTTCGTACAAGAATCTAAGTTAGAAGTAGTTACAGAAGCAATAATTAGGAAGGTATGGGGAGATGATAATTTTGATTTTAGATTTTCGGCTGCTGATATGATTCTGAACACAACACCTAATTACATAATCTTGTAGGCTTTGGATTGGGCAGAGATCCAATCCCACATTTCAATTAGGCCACAAATTAATGAGCGTCTTCTGAGAATTTGGGGTATTGGGCCTAATGAGGCTCATTATAAGCCCATTCCAAACATTGGGCTTCAACATGGAAAACTCAAGTTTAAGATGAAATGCAAACATTCTTTATTTGATGATTTTGTTAAAATTCTCTTTCATAATGTGTGTTTCATATTCATGCTTTTACATCATGCTCTTATTTTTGTCATGTTTATATTGAGTCAAATTAAATTATGTTTATGATTCATGTTTTTGCGTTATGCTTTTAATAATGATTGTTAGTAATTCGAGTCTAAACTGTTTATGTTCTGTCCATATGTTCATTAGTTCATTTTGTCATTATATTATGTTTTGCATTATATGTTTGCATCTTTAAATTAGTGACTTGCATTATTAATTTACATCTTTTAATAAGACATGCATGATGTGTTTTGCATTTAATAAAGTCATGCATTATGTAAGTTTCAAGTTAGTTAAGCATGCATCATAAATAACAACATGCATTGTGTAACTCTCATGATTAGTTAAGTTTGCATCATAAATAATGGCATGCATTATATGTAACTCTCATGTTAGTTAAGACTTCGTCATAAATTATGTTATGCATTATGTAACTCTCGTTAAAGTTTGTATCATTAAATCAATTCATGCATTTGGTAATCTATTAGTTCATTTAGTTTGCATCTTTCACCATTCATTAAAGCATCTTGTGTGTTCATTTAGTTTAAACATGAGTTAGTGTCATAAGTGTGTGAAGTGTGTTATTTATTTTGACTGTTACTTTTTAATGCATAAGTCATATAGTGTGTTTATTTTTATTATAAATAGGGTGTTTTAAGTTAAATAAGAATTTGAATAGGTTGAAATGTTTAAATATTAATTTATTTTTATCTAAGTGATTGTTCAATTCATTTAAGCTTATTAGCAAGATTAAATTGTCTTAATGCATGTTTAATGTGTTTTAGGGATGATTTAAGGTTGATAAGAAGATCTAGGGACGTTCACATACAAAGGTTGTTCGATTTTGGCATGAAAAACTTTGCATTTGGTCACTTAAATTGCTGGTACAAGAAGAGGACATTTTTGGTGAATTTTGAAGGTGAATAAATGCACAAAATTTATTCAAGAATCAGCTTTCAATGTTGATGCTTTGTGACTATGCAAATGAACCAAGAGTGACTCTTCAAATTTGATTGGTTTCAAGCACTTAAAGGCAAATTCATGGTATCAATTAAAGGGAGGAAATGCAAGCAACGAAGACAATCGACTATGGAAGAAGAGAAGACTTCAAACATCAACTTATGGAGCATTAATCTTCATAAAGATAGAGACCTTTAATTTATCCAAGGACAAATGAAAAGACATGCCCTTTCATTTACTCCAAGACAAATGAAGAGACATGCCTTTTAAGTTAAAAACTTTTGCTTGAATTTAAATCATATTTTGTGAGAATTTTTCTCTCTTGGTTCTTCATTGAACTGTTCGAGCTTATCAAACTTTCTTCAAAGTTTGTGGCGTTCAAAATTTATCTTATCACTCCGTTTGCCATCCCGAGGTGTGGCGACTTTGACATACCAAGATTTGAGTATAAGGTCAAGTTTAAGTGGGTCGTAGCTTTAATATAGATACGGTTCCTTAGAGAATTCAAGTGGTTCAGATTAAGGTTTTCACCTTGTGAACCATTTCAAAACAATTCTTCAAACAAGTTTTACGAGCCCTCAAAGCTTGGGAAATCGCATCAGCTACAGAAGGAAATTCGGGAGGGGTTATAACTATATGAGATAAAGGCATATCTGATCTTCATGGTCTTTATTGCTCTAAACACTTTGTGGTTATAGAAGGAAAATTGGTGGAAGATGGTTTGGCTACATCTTTAATTAATGTATACGCTCTAAATGAAAGTTCTAACCAAAAATTGGTTTGGGAGGAGATTGGTGAGCTGAAGGGTTCGTTTTCCAGTTCATGGATCATGAGGGACGATTTTAACTCAATAAGAAACAGGAGTGAAAGAAGTAACTGTTTGGGATAGCTAAATGGTTAATGGCTTTTAATAGTTGTATTGAAGAATGTAAGGTGGTGGATTTACCTCTTGTGAGGAAGAATTTTACTTTGTTTGGGCCAAATAACAAGATGAGTAGATTGAATTGTTTTCTTGTCGATGAACAATGGTTATTGCGCTTCAACGATCTCATTCAATAAGGCTATGGTAGATCAATTATTAACCATATTTCTATATTGTTATATATAACACTTCAGTTGTTTGAGGACCGCGTTCGTTTAACTTCCATAATGCATGGCTTGATAAAGAAGAGTGCACGAACCTTATAAAAGAAGTATACGGAGAGATGAGTGGGGATAAAACAAAGATGGCTAGAAAGTTGAGAAGGTTGAAGGTGGCTATAAAGAAATGGAACGAAAAATTTGGTGGAAATGTAGATAAAAAATTGATGAAATTGAAAAGAAAATATCGGAATGGAATGATATTGGCATATGTGGGAAACTAAATGAGGAAGAGATGGAGGAAGTGAACTGATTGAATTTTGAGTTATGGGATGCAGTTTGGTTTCGGGAATCAGTGTAGCGTTAGAAGTCAAGATTAATGTGGTTAAAAGAAGGTGATTCAACACGGCTTTCTTTCATAAAGTTGTAAAAATTAGAGCCAAAAAGAAATCTATTCATGGTTTTAGATTCGGGTCGATTTGGTGCAAGGACCCGAAGGCTTTAAAGAAAAAAGTTTTTAAGTACTTTAATAATCATTTCAACTGTCCTGGAAGAAATTGAGGTATGAAGTTAGATTTGAATTTTAAAAGAATTTATGATAAGGAAGGGTCTTGGCTTGAACAAGCTTTCACAATGAAGGAGATTAAAAATGTGATTTGGAGTTGTGAAGCTTCTAAAGCTCTTGGGCTAGATGGTTTTAATATGTGTTTCTTCAAAAAGAGCTGGCAACTGGTGAGGGGGGATTTATTAGCCATGATGTTGAATTTCTTTAATTTTGGGAAGCTGAAAAAAAGTATTTACTCTTCCTTCATTGCCTTTACTCCCAAAATGGAGAGTCCGATAGATATTTTCAAATTTTAAACCAATTACCTTGGTAGGATCTTTGTATAAAATTATGGCTAAAATTTTGTCTAGAAAAACTAAGGAGGTAATCAACGGGGTCGTGAGCGACACAAAATGTTCTTTAATAAAAGGGAGGTATATATTTGACGAAAACCTAGTGGTTAATGAAATCATCCAATCGATTAAGAAAATTTGGATTGTGGACAGCAGTTGATTTTGAAATTAGATTTTTCAAAAGCATATGACTGTGTTAGAAGGGATTTTTATAATTTGGTGTTATTTTACATGGTTTAGGGAGAAATTGAGAGGTTTGATAGCAAAGTGTGTATCTACAGCTAGAGCAGTGGTGCTTGTTAACGGATCAACGATAAATGAGTTCAGATTATGCAAGGGGTTACGACAGGGGGATCCACTCTCTCTATATCTGTTTATTTGGTTATAGAAGTTCTGTATTTGTTACTCGTTAAGGCGGAAGAGGAGGGGTTAATTACTGGGATTCATAATAATATTTCAAACCAATCTTTCTCACATCTACAATTTTTCGATGACAACATTCTTTTCTTGAAAGCTAAAGAAAAGGTTGTTCATAATGTGAAACATATTCTAAGGTGCTTCGAGTCTATTTTGAATTTAAGCATTAACTTTTAGAAATCTTGTTTAGTGGGTTTTGGAACAAATGAGGAATTTCTTTAGCGAATGGTAGCTCTTTGTCACTACAAGATAAGGAAGTAACCTTTGAATTTCCTAGGTATTCCATTAGGTTTTGATTCGATAAAAGTTGCCACTTAAGAGTCTATTTTGGTGAAATTTAGGAAGAGTTTAGTGGGATGGAAATGTAGGACACTATCTTTTGCTGCTAGATTGGTGTTAATTAATTCGATTTTGTCAGCACTTACTATTTACTTAATGTCCTTATTTCAAGTGTCTACTACTGTGATAAGTAGCATTGAAAGAATCAAAAGACAATTCTTATGGGGTTGTTCGGATAATAAAAGAAAAATAGCAAGGGTAGGTTGGATTTGAGTGTGCTTACTAAAAAAACTAAGAGAGGCAAAGGTGGTAAATCTTAAGGTTAAAAATCGTGCCCTTATGGAAAAATGTGGTTGGAGATTTACTATTAAAAAGAACGCTCTGTGGAGAAAAGTTATTAAATCAAAGTATAGATCGTCTTTGGAAAACTAGAGATTTAAGATTTCCAAGCCAAAAAGAAATGTCAGTGATATGGCATGGTATTCTGGAAAATTCAAAAAGTGAGGAGGTCAAAGTGGATTGGGCCAAATTCTTTTAGATGGATGATCAAAAATGGGAAATTAGTTCTATTTTGGGAGGACGTGTGGTGATGTGAGCACAACCACATCATGTTACGATACAGTTTGACGATATCATAATTAACCCAAAAACGAGGGACCCAAGTGCAAAATGAAACATTTCACAGGCTTGATTGATTATTGGGCCAACGTTTGAAGGACTTTTTAATTTTATTTAAGTTTTATTTTAGTTTAATAAGTGTTTGCATCTTTAATTATGTCATGCATTAAGTGTTTTGCTTTTAATTAAGTCATGTATAAAATCATCTCATATATTAATTAAGTTAGTTATCAAAATTAAGTTATGCATTATGTAATAAGTTATGCATTATGTAACTCTTATGTTAGTTAAAGTTTGCATCATAAATTAAGTTATGCATTAAGTAACTCATTTGTTCATTTAGTTTGCATATTAAAACCAAGTATTTAAGCATCTTAGTTATTAAATATGTTTGAGTTAGTTTATATGTGTGTTATTTATGTTGGCTGATACTTCTTAATACCTAAGTTATAGTGTGTTTATTTTCATAAATAAATATGTGTCTCTAGTTAATTGATAAAGTTGTTTTAATTATGCTTCATTTTTTTGTTGCATTAATTTTTTTCGGTTATGCATTTGTTTGTTTAAATAATGCATTGAAGCTTTATTTATAATGTTTTGAAGGTTACTTTTGTTGAAGTCCTTTTATCTCTAAATCAGAATTCAATCATTCAATGGAGATTTAATAGATGAATTTGATGGAGCATTCAAGATGGAAGTTGAACATGACCTTTGGAAAACAAGTGACTTTTTAGCAACCTCATGACTTTTAGAATTTCAGCCTTGAATAGACGCATTCAACGGAAGGGATATTTAAAGATACAAGCATTCATTGCTTGAAATTAGTAGAAAGATCTAAGGATTCACATATTCATTGGTCAGATTTAATGGACGGAATACCAAAAGGTTCACATTCATCTTAAGTGACCATTCGGCTAGCCAAAGAGCTTTTAATTGCCTACATTCAAGATGGGAGTTTAGTGACTATTACTGCGATTCATGCATTCTTGCATAGTTATGACATTTAACTTCATGACTGGTTTTGGCTGTTTGTATGGTTAAGAATAGACTATAAATAATTGCTTAGTTTGTACTTTGGAGAATGATGAATGAATATACAATTTGTGAGAATTTTCTCTTGAGTTGTTTAGAACATACAAATTGAACTTATCAAGGCTTATTGCTTTATGGCATTCTTCTTTAATTTCTTATACCTTCGATTCTTGTTTCTTTCATAAAAAAAGGGTCGGGGTTGGTTCACTTCTAATTCTTGTTTCAATTGTTTGTCGTATAGAAAACAGGTAGCGTTCTTTAACGTTAGTTCTTTTCTCGTATAATCCTTTGTTTTCGAGATTCCTGTTTTATTTCTTTCGTAACCAGTACCTGTTTAGAAACGATTGGACATTTGACTGACTTATAATTCTAAATTGATTACAAGCTCACATCAGTTGGTATCAAAGCTATTATTCTTTATAGGCATCGTTTTATTTCTCTTTCTCGATTTCAAAAAAAAAAGAGAAAACTTCAAAAAATATTCAAAAAATTTTCTGTAGCAAAAAGAGAAGAAATGCGGAAGTAAAAAAAAAAGAGAAAAAAAATGTATTGAGATGTAGAAAAAATCAAGAAAAAGGAAAAGACAGTTTAGGTTCTGAAAAAAATTCGTGTCAAAATTTTCAGATTGGCCAAATCATTCAAATTACATTCCATTCAACATTTTGAGTTTGTTGCATCTATTTTAACAAAGTAATATAAACCTTTTCATGATTTTTTTTCATTTTATTTTATTTATTCTATTTCTTTCAAGTTGTTATAACATATCAATGTCCATAAGGTTACGAGTTTTGCTAAGTTCATTTCCAGCGTTCTTGAGGAGCTTAAGAGAAATTTTGACCGGAAAAAGGCAAGAGCGTGTGAGATCAACCAAGTGGTAAAAGCATGAATTGTGCGCAAACACGAGAGTGATTTTTTTCGCTGAGTGGATTCGTGAGGTTTGTATTGGTAAGGTATTCATCTACTATTTTAAATTCTTTTATTTTCCAATTTTTTTAATAAATCATGTTTCAAGAAGAGCTTTCATATTCAAAACTTCAAGATTTTATGAAAGAAATGTGTAGAATCGTACGATCTAGATTTGAAAAAGTGCATAAAAGAATTGATTGCATGGAAGGAAGATCATCGAAGGAGTACTTTGTGCAAAAAGAGCGAAATTATTCATTTAGGAGAGGGCCATGTATTGATTCCTATTCATCATGGAATCCAAACCGGAGTTAAGTGGATCGCAAGTTTGAAACCTCCCAAGGTGACCAACATGAAGGTGCACATTAATTACACAAATGTTGCCTCGAGTATGCTGAAATATTCATCCACGTCAACATGGAAAGATGAACGTGTTATCAATGATGATCCTCCTTTTCGATCGCAAAGGAAGTCCAACCATGTGGAGTCTTATGTCTCAACTCCATTTTGTGAAAATCAAATTCAATTGGTGAGAGATTTAAGAAATAGTGAGAATAAGAGAAAAGAAAAAAAGAAGTTATTGATGAAAGAAAATGAAAGAAAAATAAAAGAAATTGAGTGAAAAAAAAAAGAAAAGGAAATAAAAAGAGAGTGTGTTAGAAAAGAAGTTGTCAAAAAAAATAAGAATAAAAAGGAAAAAAATTGAAAAAGAATTTGAGCAAGAAAAGAAAATTGGAAAAGAGTGTGGGAAAGAACACGAAATTGATATTGAAGAAATAAAAAATGTGTGAGTAATATGAATGACATTGTTGAAAAAGAAAGTAAAATTGAAAATAAGAGTGACAA
Organism: Gossypioides kirkii; assembly: GCA_005610355.1. Lineage (NCBI taxonomy): Eukaryota > Viridiplantae > Streptophyta > Magnoliopsida > Malvales > Malvaceae > Gossypioides > Gossypioides kirkii. The sequence continues at coordinate 35,750,544 of CP032247.1, read as the reverse complement.
GGAAAGGATTGTTTTTACTAACCAACATACTAGTTGTCCTTGGTTTGTCTCTTCATTTCATGTTTCTAAAGGTTCATTTGATGAATTCCAACTTCATTGCTCCACTTTCGAGAGACGGTTCTCTTTGATAAAAAAAGATAAGATCGAAAATGACATTAATCCACAAGTGCTTAAAGGTAAGCTAGGTAAGGAATCTTTACCAATTGAATCAACACAATCTATTTTGAATGTTGTTGATAAAAATGCTAGTGATTTAGTTTTTGAAAGATCTCCTCACAATGTGTCGGTTAATTTTTATTCTTTGGTTTTCATTGATGATTTTGATTCAGATAGTGTCATAAAGAGTTTTTCTCATGATATGTATTGGGTTGGTAAGTTCGCTAATATTGTTGGATTAAATCGATGTTTAGAAAACCTATTGTTGTGATTGATAAAGATTTTTCACATAAAATATTTAATCTAGTTGATTCTAATCATTATGTAAATTCTTTAAATCATTGTGATAAAACTTCATTGTTAAACATGGTTGTCTAAAGGAAGTTTGAAAGATTTGTGTGTTTGCATTTACGTTTGTTAAATTTTTCATCATTTAGCATTGATGATTCGATTTTCAAGAAAAAAACATTTGTTTCATTCTTACATGAGTGATCAAAATCGTGTGTTCAATCTCGGAGCTTGTTGTTTAATTCCATTAATAAAAGGAAGTGATATAAAATTTTTATGTTGCATGCTTTCATGAATGATTTTCGAGTGCTCTATGTATCTTCTGCATTGTTGAAAACAAAATCTTTGAACCATAGTAAATTTGTGGCAACACTTTGTTTTTTATGCCAGAGTTAACTTGAGTTTACAACTTTTGGAAAGAATGCTGGATATTCATTATGTTTATACGAATTGCAACATCTTTGAATTGTTCCAAGATCATGTAGGTGATGGATTGAAAGAAAGCCTTCATTCTGATTTTGTTTGTGAAGTGGAAGAAAGATACAATTTAAAGAACTACGATTAACAAAGATTCTTTTTGAGCAAATGGCCCGATTTGAGGACAAATCATTTTCAAGAGTGAGCACGACCACATCATGTTATGATGCTGTTGATGATATCAGGATTGACCCAAACACGAGGGGCCCAAGTGCAAAATGAAACATTTCAAGGGCCTGATTGATTATTGGGCCAACGTTTTAAGGACTTTTAAATTTTATTAAGTTTTATTTCAATTTAATATGTGTTTACATCTTTAGTTATGTCTTGCATTAAGTGTTTTGCATTTAATTAGGTCATGCATAAAAACATCTCATATGTTAATTAAGTTCATCACTAAATTGAGTTATGCATTATGTAACTCTTATGTTAGTTAACGTTTGCATCATAAATTAAGTCATGCATTAAGTAACTCATTTGATCATTTAGTTTGCATCTTAAACCATGCATTTAAGCATCTTAGTTATTAAATATGTTTGAGTTAGTTTATATATGTGTGTTATTTATGTTGGATAATACTTTTTAATGCCTAAGTTATAGTGTGTCAAAAATAAATATGAGTGTCTCTAGTTAATTGATAAAGTTGTTTTAATTATACTTCATTGTTTGTTTTTGTTGCATTCATAAATAAAGTAGTGTTTTTAATTATGATCATTGTTTTTTTTGTTGCATTCACTTTTTTTTGGTTATGCATTTGTTTGTATAAATTATGAATTGAAGCTTTATTTTTAGTGTTTTGAAGGTTACTTTTGTAGAAGTCCTTTCATCTCCAAACCAGAATTCAATCATTCAATGGAAATTTAATGAATGCATTTGATGGAGCATTTAGGATGGAAGTTGAACATGACCTTTGGAAAACAAGTGACTTTTCAGCAACCTCAAGACTTTTAGAATTTCAGCCTTGAATAGACGCATTCAATAGAGGGAGATTTAAAGATACAAGCATTCATTGCTTGAATTTAGTAGAAGGAAGATCTAAGGATTCACATATTCATTGGTGAAATTTAATGGACGAAATACCAAAAGGTTCACATTCATCTTAAGTGACCATTCGACTAGCCAAAGACCTTTTAATCGCCTACATTCAATATGGGAGTCTTGTGACTATTTGTGTGTTTCATGCATTCATGCATAGTTAAGACATTTAACTTCATGGCTGGTTTTGGCTGTTTGTATGCCTAAGAATAGATCATAAATAATTTTTTAGTTTGTACTTTGGAGTATGATGAATGAATATACAATTTGTGAGAATTTTGTCCTGAGTTCTTTAGAACATATAAACTGAACTTATCAAGGTTTATTGCTTTGTGGCGTTCTTCTTTAATTTCTTATACCTTCGATTCTTGTTTCTTTCATAAACAATGGGTCGAGGTTGGATCGATTCTAATTCTTGTTTGAATTCTTTGTCGCATAGAAAACGGGTCGCATTCTTTAACATTGGTTCCTTTCTCGTACAAGCCTTTGTTTTCGAGATTCCTATTTTATTTCATTCGTAACAAGTACCTATTTAGAAATGGTAGGGCATTCGATTGACTTGTAATTCAAAATTGATTACGAATTCACATCATGTGGTGTGGGAATAGACCCCTAAAGGTGGAATTTCCAAGACTTTTCAGACTTGCTACAGTTAAAAATAGTTTGGTTAAGGATGTGGCTACGAACAATAGCTTTGAAAAGGTGCATTCGAAGGAAGTTTTTTCGAGAAGGCTATTGGATAGAGAAATCTATATGGTGGACAAATTGAAGACTATGGCAGGGTCTTTTGAATTGAATGTTTAAGTAGAGGATCGCATTATGTGGATTCATGATAGTGGGGGAGTTTTCAATTAAAAAGCTATTGCATTTGTCGGCTTATGATGGAATGGGTGTAATTGATTTTCCATTTGATAGAATTTGGAAGTTTAAGGTGCCACCAAGAGTTCGTAATTTTATGTGGATGTTGGCGATTCAACAAGTACTTTCTGATAAGTCGGAGGGTACAACTAGATCAATCAAACAATGGTTGTCCATGGTGTGATAGGGTTACGAAGAATGTTAATCATCTATTTTTTGGATGTCCTTTTGTGATAATTTTTTTGTCTCACATGTTAATTGGTGGGGTTTAAATTGGAAGGAAGTGGCAAACTTTGATGAATTCTTTACCTTGCGTTGGAATGTGCATTTTACAGGTATCCAAAAATGTTTATGGTTAATAGTGATTGCGGCATCATGTTGGACAGTGTGGTTAACTCAAAACTATAAAATGTTACAACACTTGATTCTTTAATATTCCACACTAAAATGAGAGCTTTAATGTGGGCAAAAGCTATTCATGATGAATTTATCTTTTTGGAAGGTGATTGGTGGGATTGGCCAGGGAGATGTTGTTCATGATGACGTTGCGTGTTATGGCAGGGTGTTGAGAGATGATAAGAGGGTAGTTTCTACCTTATTTTCTGGTTGGTGCGTAGTTGGGGGTTTGAAAATGGTGGTTCTAATGGCAATCAAATTTGCAATGGAGATGTTTATTGGATTGATTCGAAAGGTGCATGCTCCTTTGATTATTGAATTAGATTCGGTTAGTGTCTCAGATTGGTTGAAATATAGGTGTCTTCGGTCGTGATTGTTAAGGAATTTATTTGAGGATATTGAAGGGGGATCTAGGCAAATGACTCTAATACAGATGAGGTTACACATCATCATAAGAATGGAATGGCGGATGCATTGGCAAAAGCAGGTATGTCCAGGAATAATTTTTTAGAGCATCATGGTAGTTTTGGTAATTTTTTATTCGGTTGTAAGTTGTTTTTTTGTTTGGATATGTTTCGTTGCTAATTGCAGCTCTGTTGAACTGGTATGGGTTGGGTGCTTCTAATGCCATTTTTGTAATCAAATGACTAAGCAAAAAAAAAAGTGTTAAATCCATAACTTAATTAAATTATAGGGTTTAATAGCATAATTTGACCAAAAAAATTGATCTTATTTTTAACAGTCTCATTATAGGTTCTGATCATATATGTTCGTTTCGGCATAATGTCTAGAACTACCCATAGTCCCTCATCAACCCAAAAATAGGAGGATAATGCATTTTAGCACACTCAAACCCACATCCTCCTACATTGGTAACAATACTCATGCCAATCGAGTTAAGACTCAGTCGACAAAAAGACATTGATATTTAGTGAATTAAAATTTTAAGATGTCTTATTCAAAGGAAAAAAACTCTCGTATAAGTTACATTTTGGAGCCTAAAGCTTAGGAGATAAATGATGATGAGTTTGGCAAAGTTATTGGTGATCAAACTTGATGGATTCACTTTAGATTTCACTCTTTCAAATATGTATCTATTAACCACATCAAATCTTATATAAGTATGATCAGTAGTGGATTCAATTATTATTTGTTTGAAATAACACATCTGTCATATAAATTTTGAATGTTGTTCTTATTGTTTGAGAAGCAATCGGACCCAACAGAAATAATATGAATTTATATTTAATGGAATAATATATATTATCATTAATTACATCATATTTAAATGATTTTTTATGATACTTGGTTTATTAACAAAGGCAAAGTCAAAAATTCTTTTAGGCGGCGAAATTAAATTATAATTTTTATGATAGTAAAAATGCAATTTCATCATTTGAATAGCCTATATTTTTATAATTTTTAAAAGATTAAATCAAAATTTTATCATTTCTAAGGGAGCCAAAGTGAAATTTTAGCTTTACTAATTTAAAATGTTAAAAATTTTAAAGAGCCTAATTGAAAAATTTTCCATTTTAAGGGGTCGAGACCCTTGCCAACCGCCCTAGATACTCCCCTGCTTATTGATAAAGTATAAAATTACAAGTTATGGTATATTAAATATAAATCCAAACAAATATAAAGTATAAAATTACAGAAAAATATCCTTATATAAATATATTAGTTATGGTTTAGACTTAACTTTCTCTGGAGTTGTGTGGAGTCAAGAGTGCTCTCTTTGAGTTTCCCAGAGAAACAGAGTTTATTGTGGTTGGGTTGGAGAAACAATAGGGAGATATATGATCTCCCTTTTGGGGGAAGAGTTGGTTAAGTTTACGGTGAAGAGTTCGATGGTGATACCCCTAGAGAAACCAAGGCTAATCCACACGATTTGGACTAAGAATTCATATAGTCAGACATCTTTCGGGCTTAGATGTAAAGCATTTTGAATACAAAAAAGAAATTCAAAATTCAGGTGGTGGGACAGAATCTTTTTGTAATTCCGTTTGATGGTGAGAAGGACTTAGAATTGATCCTAGAGGGTGGCTTTTTAGGAAACAACTGATTATCTTTGATCGGTTAATTCAGGTGGTAGAGAGGAGTAAAATCCGATTGATGACTTCCCCTTTTTGGCTCAAAGTTGGCCCATGCCCTTCATAATGTGACTGAAAAAATTTGATGCATGTAGTGGGATCGACTTTTGGTGGGATACTGCAATCAGAAGAAGAAGGGGAGTATGGGTGAATCAAAATTTATTTGGATGTGCAAAAACTACTTTGAAAAGGAATCTTTCTTTCAATGGGATGGGAAGTAGATGGCTTCCTTTTAAATATGAATCTTTGTCGATTTTCTGTTTTGATTGTGGACATATAGGGCATGGATTCAAGGATTGCAGTGAGATGACGAATGTCCTAAAACAATTGATTGAAGATGAATTATCGTATTTTTTAGCTTTAAAAGCCAAATTAAACCTAACGAGAGGGAGACTATGAAATTAAGGTCTAATTTGAAGAAAACAATGTCACAATGTTCTTACACGAGAGAATCAGAAATGACCACGGAGATGGTAAGCGTGAGGGTAGTGGCGATGGTTGAGGCAGTTATAAAAGCGATGGAGGAAAAATTGACGAATAAGGAGGGGAAGGAGGTGGTTGAGTTTGAATTGATCTCTTTTCATCATAATACTATTTTAATCAAAACTAAACTACAAGGGGACCCACTTCCCCAAAATAAGGGAATAAAACAAATGGATTTTGAAAGGACTTTTGATGACTCTAGTGGGCCATTATTGAGAGTGGATGAAGACCAACAGGTTTTGGGTTGAATCTTGGAGAAAGAAGCCCACAATTTAAATAAAAATTCTTGGAAGAGAAGGGCTATACTAGAATGACTATCTGACGAGATAAAACTATCTCGATCAAGATGATAGACCCATTTTTTGTATTATCAATAGGATCAATTATAACAAGTCACACACTCATAATCCGAAAATACAAAAACAAATAAATTTCGCGGAAGAACTACCATAATAGAATGGGGCTAAAAAATTTGAGAACTAAAAGTTTCACTTTTTGTATTGAAAAACGAGGCTTCGTGATTCTTGTGAATCTAATTCATTGAAATTCCATCTAGTAAAATAGAAGAATTATAAATCTTTAAAATAATAGATAAGAATGTCGCAAATAAAGCCATTGTGACACCCATCAAAGGAGTCATTCCCCATCCAAGGGCTACCTTACCATATTCCGAATTCAATGGTTTCAAAAAATCCCCTACAACAGTTCGACTTAGACTAGATCTAGAACTACCCTCAACGGTTTGTGTAGCCATAAATCTTATTTTGTATTCAGTGAGATCTATTGATTTTATATATCATTCCGCTGTAAATAAACAATCTTATCATAGATCCATTGTGATCTTGAAATTATATAATAATGGAAACAACAACCTTAGTCTCCATCTCAATAACTGGTTTACTAGTAAGTTTTACTGGGTACGCCTTATATACTACTTTTGGGCAACCCTCTCAATAATTAAGAGATCCATTTGAGGATCATGGGGACTAATTGAAGTAATGAGCCTCCCAAGAGAAGGACCCATTGTCTATTGTGTGAATAAAAGTGAATTAGGGAAAAGAAAATTTGTCTAGGGCGACGAGGTGGAACTTAGGTTTCCTACTTGTGATGATTATGTTAAAAATAAAAAATAAAGGACCGAGTCTCAAGTGGCTGTGAACATAATGAAATTGATGCTCAGGTTATGGAGGACCTTACTTCAACACTCCAAATTAGATCGGCAACTACCAAGAGGCAAGCCGACCAGACATAATGAAAACCTTATGTTGGAATGTCCGTGGGTTGGGGAGTCGATGGGCGGTTCAGTGACTTCGACACATGTTGAAGTTGCATAAACCCCAATTAGAATTATTTATGAAGACTAAACTAGATGGAATGAGAATGGAGATTGTACGAAGACAATGCGGTTTTTGTATGGAATTACAATTGTAGCAAATGGGTCACGTGGAGGCCTATGTTTAGCTTGGAAAGAGGATTTGTGGATTTCGATGAGAAGTTTTTTCATGAATCATATTAATGTGACAGTGGAGAATAATGGAGAGGATTAAGCATGGAGATTTACTAGCTTTTATAGATCACCATTTTCCAGTAACAGGTAGGATTCATGGGAAGTTCTGAGTAGATCAGGGAATAATTCTGACTTACCATGGCTAGTGGGCGACGATTTCAATGAGATCATGTATTCTACGGAGAAGAGTAGAGGAATTCCAAGAGATGACCAATGTATGGAGATATTTCGCGATGTGTTGAAGGAATATGGCTTAATTTATTTGGGGTGCTTTGGACTGTGGTTCACCTGGGAGTGAGGAAATTTGTCGGATACAAACATAAGAGAACGACTTGATAGGGGTGTAGTGAGCGAAGAATGGTTAGGCTTTTTCCCAAACGCTTATGTTGGACATCTCCCTCACTTTTTCTCGGACCACTATCATTTGATTATCTAAACATCTTTAAACAGTATTGGTAGAGATAGGAGAAGTTTTATTTTCGAAGCCAAGTGGACTTTGGAAGAAACTTTGAGATAGAAGTACAACGACTTTGGGATGAAGCTTCGGGCGATATTTTCTAAAAATTAGAAAGGCTTCATAGAGGACTACACAGTTGGGCAAAGGAAAAGAAAGGAAGACAGACTAGCTTAAAGAAGGAGCTTACTAGTAAATTTTAGACGCTATTGGAAAAAGAGAGGGATAATGACATATTAGCAGACATTATTGATATAAAAATTCAGTTAAATTGGGAAATTGACAGAGAAGAAGCATATTGGGAACAAAGAGCCCGAGCAAATTGGCTAAAAGCTGGAGATAGAAATACAACCTTTTTTCACAAATACACCTCTCAAAGGAGTTGAACAAATACTATCAAATTCTTGGAGTATGAAGATGGAAGAAAGACAGGAAATGATTACGAGATGGCAAAAATTGCTAAGGAATTTTTTGAAAATTTTTTTCAAAGCAAAGGGGAAGCAAGCGAGATGGAACATGTTTTGTTAAGAATTGAAAGATGCGTTACTGATGATGCAAATACTTTGTTAACAGGAAAATACTTATTGGAAGAGGTTGTCTTTGCATTAAAATATATGAGCCCTACAAAAGCTCCAAGAGTTGATGGTTTCTCAACTTTATTTTTTTAAAAGTGTTGGCATATAGTTGGGAACTATATAACCAACTTTTTACTTAGAAATATTGAATAATGATAGGTGCTTAGAAGAACTAAATGTTACAAATATAATATTATTCCCAAAGCTATAGCTCAAACTAGTATGGTCAATTTTAGGCCCATTAGTTTATGTAATGTTATTTACAAAATTATTGCTAAAATGATTGCTAAGAGGTTCCAAAAGGTTCTTGATGTCTGCATTGACAAGGCTCAAATTGCTTTTGTTCCAATGAGGTTGATTTCGGATAATGTATTGCTCGCTTATGAAATTCTTCATACATTTCGACAAAAAAGAGGGGGACAAAAAGGGCTTATGGCTTTAAAATTGGATATGAGCAAAGCATACAATAGAGTAGAGTGGAGATTTTTGAGGGCCATGATAAAGAAGATGGGCTTTCACTCATCTTGGATTGCTACAATAATGAAGTGTGTTTCAACAATCTCCTATTCAGTTAGTATCAACGGGAGGATGGGAGAATCGTTTTGACCTTCTCGAGGACTTCGACAGGGTGATCCGTTAAGTCCTTTTCTTTTCCTTATTTGTAGCGAGGGCGTATCTTCCTTAATGAAATTGGGTGTACAAGGTCTTTTAAAAGGGGCCAAGGTTAGCAAAAGAGGCTCCCAAATCTCCCATTTATTATTTGCAAATGATTGTATCCTTTTTGGGGAGGCTACCCTAAAAGGAGCTTAGGTTTTGAAACAAATTTTACTAGAATATGAAGACTATTTAGGGTAATGTGTTAACCTTGACAAGTCTATGGTGTTTTTAGTTCGAATACTCAAGAGACGATGAGGGTACAATTTTTGATAGAATTGGGTGTTAGATATTCAAACAACCTAGGGAAATATCTAGGGCTTCCGAATATAGTGGGGAGAAATAAAAAGCCTCTTTTCAGTTACTCAAATAATGAATGAAATAGAAAGTTGATAGCTAGAGCACAATGTTTCTTTCCCAAGAAGGAAAAGAGGTGTTTATAAAATCTATTCTCCAAGCCATCCCAACTTATACAATGGTTTGTTTTCTTTTACCAAAAACATTATGTGCATAACTAGAAAGCATCATAGCTAGATTCTAATGGCAAAAAGCTCATGGGAAACCTGGTATACATTTGTGTGAATGAAGGAAATTGTGTGATTTGAAGGAGAATGGGGGATTAGGGTTCAGAAGTTTTTTGAATTTTAATATATCTCTATTGGCTAAACAAGGATGGAGATTGATTAATAACCTTAATTCATTATTTAACTAACATGCTAAAGGCTAAATATTTTCCTCATACAGATTTCATGAATGCTACTTTTCAACATGGGGCTTCTTATATGCGGATGAGTATTCTGGCAACTTGGAAGATGTTGCAAAATGGCTTAGGTTGGCGAATTGGTAAAGGAGACTAAATTTTAGTTTTTAATCATGCGTGGTTACTAGGTTCATGCAATTATAAATTAAGAAGTTTAGTCCAAGACCCTAGTGTACCTATGGTGGTTGAACTAATTAATCATAATACCAGAGAATGGAAAAATGAGGTAGTTACCAGTATTTTTACTGAGGCAAACGTAGCAAAAATTCTTCGAATTCCTCTGACGGAGATTCCTCAAAAGGATGTCATAGTGTGGCAAGGCGAGCCTTTAGGAGAATTCTCTATTAAGAGTGCTTACAATTATATAAATTGGTATGCCTACATCTAATCCTGATACTTTACAAATTGCTATCTATAGAAAACTTTGGGGGCTACGACTACCATCAAAAATTCAAATTACAATATGCAGAATATAAAAAAATTACCAACACTAGCAAATTTGTACTAGAAGCGACTTGCCAGTAACACGCGGTGTATGCGGTGCGGCGAGGAGACTTAAACAACTATCCATGTGCTTAGAAATCGTCCTGTTGCAAAACAAGTATGGGAGACATTAGGTTTGAATGAGATTTTGACTACTGCTACTCAAGATATGATGGAGTGGCTCACTTAGGTTTTTAGTATCAGTTTGGTATCGCAACTAGTGGCCTTCTGTTGTGCACTGTGGTCACTTTGGACTGCAAGAAATAAACATTTGCATGAATAAGAAACAAAATCAGCAGAAGAGATGTCATGCCTCATCCTACATTATCTACAGGAAACTATAAGAGTCACGAAAGTAGAAAGAAAAAGGAGACTTATTTGCTCTCGATGGGAGCCTCCGATATAGATCCGCCCATAAAAATAAATTTCAACGTAGCTTTCAATGGGATCTCTTTCAAATATGAATCAGGGATAGTGGCCAGACACACACGGGGAAGAGTGTTGGCTTCAAGATCAGTTCTACACTTAGATGTTGGGTCATCTTTTACAGTAGAGGCCCTTGCATGTCATTGTGCAATCAAACTGCGGTTAGAACTGGAAGTTAAGAAGGTCATCATAGAAGGAGACTCCTTATCAATTATCAAACAATGTAACGACTGACAGGACAAATCTAAAATAGGTGCCTGCATCCAAGATATTAAACATCATAGAAATAGATTCCAGAACGTTTGATTTCGGCATACAAACAAAAAAGCCAACATGCTAGCACACAAAATCGCAATTGTCAGTTTAGCAAAGGAGGAGGAAATTGAGCTGGTGTTGAAGGTTCTCAATTGTGCAAGAGAAAGAATGGAGGACGAATGGGTTGGGGAACTAGATTGAAGCAGTTGAAGGCATGCCCGATCCCTACAAGAGGCTTGGTAAGATGAAAAGTTTCTTGGTATCAAGTTTTGCTCAAGGGGATATGGATGAAAGTTTTCTTACTTGGAAATGAAAACCGTCGGCGCTTGATGGATTTACTTTTGAAAGAGACGGGTTCGATTTTCAAGGGAATGAGTGTTTTATTTTCTTTATTTATTTCCTTTTCTTATTTAACTTCTTAGGTTTCCATTTTATCTTATGTTAGGTGTTTTACAAACTTTTAAATGGGCTAGTAGTTACTAATCGACCCAATTCTTAGGTTGTTTGATTTGTATGTGTTTTGTTTTGTCTTAAAGGAAATAAAAGCTCAATCCATGTTTCAAAAAAAAAACCTCTCTTCTAAATTTCTTGTAGTCACCACTACCTCTCTCATTTTCAACCCATCCTTTTTAGAGCTTCTGGGATTTAGATTATGGTGTCATAATGTGAGTTAAATTTTTTATTAAAAATTTATATAAAAACTATGGTAAAATGAAGGTTTACAAATTTTAAGGTTTTAGGTATAAAAATATAAAAACAATCTTAATACTATAATTTACTTTGTAAAAAATGCGTTTTTAATATTTTTAAATGAGTTGGTGTTTGGTTGACCTATAATACTAACTCGGTTAGGGTTTTAAATATATTAAATTATGACACAGTCACAATGTGAATGAAAAGAATTATATAATAAATATATGTATAAAAAGTTAATTAAAAGAAAATGAAGCTTTAATTGAAATTGTTATTTGAGACATTAAAAACCATCACGTCTTAAGTTTAAATTTTATCATGTGTGTTTACTTTTCTAGATTTCGTACAAAACTATAAAAAGGAAAAATACTCTTATAATAATATTTATTACTTTGTAAAAATAATGAATTTTTAGTAATTTTGTAACTAAATGGAGATGCAATTGATATGTGATATTTAACTTAATTGAATATTTAGATTATGCATGCATGTATGTATTTACGTTTTTTGTATGTTTTTGTCTTCATTTTGATTAAAAAATAAAGTTGAACCCCTTATGTTAATCTGATGGTCAAGATGTTCACCGTCCTAGGTGTGGCCTGGGTTCGAGTTGTTATTAGGGCTTTGCCCTTCTTTTGTAATTCACCAAAAAAAAAAGTTGAGTTGTTGGTGTTGATTGTTGAATTTTGATCAAGAATTTATTAGATCTGTTTGAATAAGTCTCCAGCTATTACTAGAATACCAGAGGTTAGTTTTATTGATATTTTGTTCTTAGTTGGGTAGTTGCTGGATATTAGCAAAGTAATTTGATTTAGTTGATTATCTTCTAGATATTTTCTTTGTAAGATGGATTATATATATTTGTCAAGCACATGAATAAAATATTGAGTTCTTTCATCACATACTTTCACCATCAGAGTTTCTTTTCTAACATTCTGGCATTAGAGGTCTAGGTTGGTTTAGGATAGCACAGCTGCAGCTAGCTAAAAGAAGAACGAAAGTGATGGCGATAGAAAATACATTTGCGCAACCTTTAATTCCAAAGTTTGATGGTCACTATGATCATTGGATAATATTGATGGAGAATTTTTTATGTTCAAAAGAATATTAGAGTTTAGTAGAAAATGGAATTTTAGTTGCATCTGTTGGAACGATGCTTATTGAGGCGCAACAGCGTCTCGTTGACAAAAAAAAAACTTAAGGACTTGAAGGCGAAGAACTATCTTATCCAAACCTTGGATTGATCCATTCTAGAGACGATTTTCAAGAAGGACGCATCCAAAGACATATGAGACTCTGTGAAGAAGAAGTGCCAAGGGTCAACACGGGTTAAACGAGCTCAATTACATGCATTAAGGAAAGAGTTTGAGACACTCCGCATGAAGGCTGGAGAAACTGTGAATGATTATTTCACATGAACACTTACAATTGCGAACAAGATGAAGACTAATGGTGAACACAAAAGAGACACAAAGATAGTTGAAAAGGTATTGCGTTCCATGACCTCGAAATTAATTATGTGGTTTGTTCTATTGATGAGGCGCAAAACACTAGCAACCTGTCCATAAATGAATTGCAAAGTAGTTTGCTAGTGCATGAGCAAAGGATGATGAACCCCGAAGTGGAACAAGCTTTGAAGGTGACTTATGGCGAATCCTCTAATCGAGTACGAGGTCAAGGACGTGGAAGGGCAAACTTTGGCAAATCCACTATTGAGTTCTTCAATTGTCATAAACTTGGGCACTTCCAAGGGAATGTCATAGCAAGGAAAGCAATCATACAGAGATTTTTGAAGAAATGTTGCACATGGCTTGGGTTAGAAATGAACAATTCAAGAGTGATGATTGGTTTTTAGACTCCGGATACAGCAATCACATGTGTAATAAAAAGGAATATTTTGCAAATCTCAATGAATAATTTGCTGACAGTGTAAAACTCAAAAATAATGTAAGCTTGATGGTAAAAGGAAAAAGGAATGTACAGTTGCAAATTAACAACAAAATACAGGTAATAACTGAAGTTCTTTATGTGTCTGATTTGATAAGTAATTTGTTAAGTATTGGACAACTTCAAGAGAAGGGTTTAGTTTTGTACTAATTCAACACAGCAGTTGCAAAATTTACCATCCTGAAAAAGGTGTTCTCATGAAATCTGTGATGTCCTCCAATGGCATGTTCAAAGTTGCAGCAATGTCTCTACCATCTAGTACTACTTGCTTCAATACGACAACGAAAGATGTTGGTCAATTATGGTATTGCCGCCATGGTCATTTGAGTTTCAATGGACTCAACACCTTGAAGCAGAAAGAGATGGTATTTGGGTTACCACAGTTGATAAAACCATCTAAAGTGTCCATGAAATGTCTAAATGGGAAGCAACAACAAGATCCTTTTCCAAAGAAGAGTTCATGGAGAGTTGAGCTACCGCTACAATTTGTTCATTCCGATTTATGTGGTCTTATTCATCCAATTTCCAACAGTAACAAGAGGTACTTCATCACTTTCATTGATGATTGTAGTCGAAAGACATGGGTTTATTTTTTTAAATGAAAAATCAGAAGCATTTAAGTTCTTCAAGATATTCAAAGCCAAACTTGAACATGAAGCTAGTTTGCAAATTAAGGGTCTTCAAACTGATCGTGGAGGTGAATTCACTTAATTTGAATTCTCAACCTTTTGTGTTGAAAATGGGATAAAATGGTAGCTTACTGCTTCGTATTCGTCATAAAAAATGGTGTTGTCGAGGGAAAGAATCGTACCATTATGAATATGGTTCAAAGCATGATGATCGCCAAAGGTGTCCCAAAAAGTATTTTGCCAGAAGCGGTTAATTGGGTTGTACATGTTCTCAATAGAAGTCCAATGTTAATAGTACAGAACAAGACATCAGAGGAAGCTTGGAGTGGGAAAAGACCTTCTGTTAGGTATTTCAGAGTGTTTGGATGTGTGGCTCATGTGCACGTTAGAGATACCTACCGAACTAAATTGGATAAACACAATGTAGCCTGTGTTTTATTCGGAGTCAGTGAATAATAAAAAACATATCAACTCTATGATCCAAGTAGTAAAAAGATCATTATTAGTCGTGATGTTGTATTTGAAGAGGACCGCGACTGGAATTGGAGAGAAGAATTCGACAACTCAACTCATTCTAAATTGGATTGGAATGAAAATGCAAATAATGCTGAAATGGATGATGATCAGGAGGAAATAAATGAAGAGGGTGATGGTGAAGGCTTTGTACAATAAGATGATGCTGTCTAGCAAGAAGAAACACTAGATAAACTATTTCTAGGAAGGCAACACACTCAACCTTCTTGGATGCAAGATTATGTAACTAGTGAAGGGCTCTCTAATGATGATTTTGATTCACACCTTGCTATCAGTGGAGGAGATGATCCTATTCACTATGAAGAAGCCAAAAAGAATCCAATTTGGAGGAAAGCCATGCAAGAAGAAATTGAAGCTCTAGAAAGAAATGGAGCATGGGATTTAATCGACCTTCCAAGTGGTGCTAAAAAGATTATAGTCAAGTGGATCTTCAAAACTAAGCGTGATGAGAATGGATATGTCAGTAAGCATAAAGTTCGATTGATGGTTAAAGGATACACTCAAGAATATGGTGTAAACTAAACGGAGGTTTACACTCCTGTAGCTCACATGGAGATTATTCGGTTAGTCATGATGTAGCTTCTCATAATGGATGGTCTATTTACCAATTGGGTGTCAAATCTTCCTTCTTACATGGAGAATTAACTTAAGATGTTTTTGTTGAAACACCATAAAGGTTCGTGAAAAGGAGGGAAGAAGGAAAAGTCTACAAGCTGAAACGTGCATTATATGGATTAAAGCAAACCCTTCGGGCTTGGTATAGTCACATTTAAGGGTATTTTCTTTCTCATGTATTTGAAAAATGTTAATATGAACCTACTTTATTCAATAAGGTGGAGAAGAAACGTATTATGGTAGTTATCTTGTATGTCGATGATTTGATTTATACAGGGAATGATGATGAGCTGCTAATGGAGTTCAAGAGATCAATGAAGTTAGAATTTGCTATGATTGACATGGGGAAAATGAAGTTCTTTCTCGGTCTTGAAGCAACGCAGAAAGTTGATGGTATTTTTGTGTGCCAAAAAAATACATAACAGATCTTTTGGAAAGATTCAAGATGAGCAACTTAAAATCAGCCCTTAGTTTAATGGTACCAGGGAGAAAATGAAGCAAGGGTGAAGGTTGAAGGAGTCGACAAGAAACTCTACAAGTAGATGGTCGAGAGTCTAATGTACACAACTGGCACACGACCAGACATCATGTACAGTGTAAGTCAAGTGAGTCGATTTATGGAAAACCCAAAAGATTTTCATCTTCAACCAGTAAAGCGAATCATGCACTACCTCAAAGGAACTTGTGAGTTTGGATTATTCTATAAAAAAAATGGAGGAAAATATCTAATCGACTATACAGATAGTGACTATGCTAATGACGTTGAAGATTGAAAAAGTACATCAGGCTATGTATTCATGATGAGTTGCTATCTCATGGAGTTCAAAGAAGCAACCAATGGTGAGTCTATCAACAGCTGAAGCGGAATTTATAGCTGCAATAGCAAGTTCATGTCAAGCTATGTGGCTCAGACATGTACTTGAGGTAGTGGGACGAACTCAAACAGGTCCTACTATTATATACTATGGTAACAACTCCATCATTAAGTTATCAAGGAATCCAATTATGCATGGGAGAAGTAAGCACATCGGTGTACATTTTCATTTTTTTAGGGATCTTACAGAGAACGAAACAGTTGAGTTGCAACATTGTATTTCACAAAAACAAGTAGCTAATGTCATGACTAAGCCACTTAAGCAGGAAGACTTTGTTTGAATGCGAGGAAAGCTAGGAGTTGTAGCAAATGTAAACTAAATGCTAGGGATGATTCAGTTTAAGGGTGGGAATATTTTATTTGTTTGAATAAGTCTCCAGTTGTTACTAGAATACTAGAGGTCGTTAGCTTGTCCTAGTTTTACTGATATTCTGTTCTTAGTTGGGTAGTTGCTGGATATCAGCAAAGTAATTTGATTTAGTTGATTATCTTTTAGATATTTTCTTTGTAAGTTGGATTATATATATTTGTCAAGCACATAAATAAAATACTGAGTTCTTTCATCACATACTTTCACAGTTTCTTTTCTAATAGAATTTGTATAGAATAATATTGAGTTCAAGTTTTGGAGTTTTCAAAATAAATTTTACAAAAGTAAAAAATTTGTTACATATAGGGTTGAGGTCATGTCAAGTAGGAGTCGCGCGTACCATTTATTTTCAAAATTGAGTTTAGGACCGGTAAAATTATATTGAAGTTGGGTGGGACACAATTGAAAAAGAAAACAAATTTAGAACCCCGTATATTGACCTAATGGTTAAGGGAGTTCACATTTTCAAATATGACCTAAATTCGAGTCACATTAATTTCTATTTATAATTCAAAAAAAAAATCTCCGGTATCCTTTAGATGTCCAGTTGCTTCCTTAGAAGTGCATTTATTTTTTATTTTGGCGCAATCGCACCACATGTATCCGTCTGAATGTCAATAAATTTAGTCGGGGAAAGAACGTCCAACGCACTGGTGAGGAAGTTTTGGACTGAAGTGCCAAACACCAGTAAACAAGAAGCAATTACCGTGGGTAATATTTTTACCATTTTATCATTTATATGGGTGTGAAAATAAGGTTTTTGGGTATCCAAATAAGTAAATTAAAAATCTTATTATTATATAGTAATTAAATAAATTTTATTCTTTTATATGTTGATGTAGTAAATATATAAATTTATCATAAAATATATAAACTATATGTTTATTGACATAATTATTTTAATATATTTTAATATTTGCTATAAATATATAAATAAAAGTTATAATAAGTTATTATTTTTATCGTAAATAAATTGAGTTATATAATAATTTAATAACTATAAATAATTTTATTATAAAAAATTATATGAATTATTATAAATAAGTAGAGATATGAACTATATATAATGTAATTGTTTCTTAATAAAATTTTTGTTTTAACATAAATAAAAAATTAATATTTATTATTTAATATGGAATATAATTATTTGTTTTACATATATAATTTAATTTAACCTAATGTCCTAAATAATTTTTTTCCTCACCTCTACGCTACAATTGTGTTTGAATTCAAATACACACCCCACTATTGTTTCTAATTTTACTACTACAATATTCAATCTCGAGAATTGATTGTATAAAATTATGATTTCATATTATCCTTATCCCTTTCCAATAGGAGAATGACAAATCAGATCTATTAGAAAGGGATAAGGATTATATGGAATTACAGTTTCATGCAATTCCTTCTCATCCAATCGCATTGCTACAGTAACTAATCTCATTGTCACAGTAGTTTTTAACCTCTTAGAAAGTAAAAACATGGTCCATCTATTCGAAAGTAAACACATGGCCCATCTAAACTAAGTTTTCTACTATATCGAGTCGAGGTTGGGGAGAACAAAAATCGACTTGCCTCACCCACCGCGTTGCCATCTCTATTCATACTTTGATTGCAAGTGATCATCTATGTAGAGGAACTAGAATGAAGCAACTCAATTGGAAGTAAAAAAAGATGAAGTTGAAAAGCTAATAGCAACAATTCTATAGATAATGTCAATTACATAAGACATACATAGATCAAAGGGAATTGCCCCATAAGAAAGCCTCCTCCATAGCTCTTATGACTGCCATCATCTCTCCTTGAAACATGTCATTTCCAGGTACATTCTGGGCATTGCTATTGGTTCGTTGAATCCGCTCGCTAAGCACGAATCTGCACACCGGACATTGTCCGTTACTCTTCGCCCATGGGAGGATACAATGCTCGTGGAACATATGCTCGCATGGAGTCACCATGACTTGCTCTCTAGCCTCGAAGTCTTCCAAGCAAACTGCACATCTTTTCCCATCATCTATCTCCATTTTCTTCTCATTAACCTCTTTTTTACCCCTATAGTACGAATTCAATCTCTTTGTCATCTGCTTGGGGATCGGATTATAAATTTCTTTCCTCAGCTTTCTTACAACATCATTTTGCTCGTCTTCGTTCGATCGAAAACTCTCTTGTCGAGTCAGGGTCCTTGAAAGCGGCCCTGAAAACCTCGGATTAACCGCTCTTGCCGGGGAAGTGTCTATCCATGCAATTTCTACTGGAGCAGTAGCACGTTGATGATCTGAGAAACTACAATAAAATGTTTTTCTAAGAATTTACATTTGATGCACTAATTCTATACACTGTTATAATATCGAATTATTTGATACACTGATAATGCATAAATATTAGTGCATCCGTCAATATTAAACTGTTCTTTTCTCCACTAACAAAAAGTTTAGATTATCCCTTAAACCATAATACTTTTTATACTCAAATAAGCCATTAAATTTTAATTTGTATCCAAATAAGTCTTTGATCCTTAACTTGAAGCCAAAAAAGGCTCTTAACATAAAATAACATATAAGGACTAAATTAAACATAAATCGAAAGAAAAGAAACTTATTTAGGTAGAATAAAAGTATAAAAAGCTAATTTAACAGAATTAAATTAGTTGAAGGGCTGTTTTAAAAATTTAGCCATTACTAATTAATCGAAATTCAAGTAAATTACCCTGAAAAGCCAAAGGGTGCTTCTACTAGGCCAAGCAATCGCCATCGATCATCCCTTGAACCTCTAACAGGGTCCTGAAAGTGCACCACGAATTAATAACCGATAAGCTCATGCACCAAAGGGAATACTAATTAAAAACCAGTTACTTCATAAACAAGCAAAAAAAAAGGTTTTCAAAAAATCTTCCTATTCATTTCTGTTATATATAATTATGATATAAATAACCCAACCCGGAATCCAACCCGGTCAATTCACCCTATATAATAAAATTTTAGAGATCCACTTAAAGGGATGACACTCCCATTGAGAGATTTTTTTCTCTCTGCTACTTAAAACTCTCCCTCTATTTTCACTTTTGTTGATACTGTGTATCAACAATTTCTTATTTCTTTTCTCTAAGTCTATCGTTTGTACTTATTTAAAATGTATCGATGTCTTTTAATGTATTACTGTAAATTTATCGATATTTTTATATATTATTTACTAGTAAAATAAAAGAAAGAACTCTACAAGTAAATCTAAAATAATATTAAGTGTTATTTTTATTATTTCATTACATCTTAAAAATATATGACATCTTCTTAAATATGCTCGCTCGAAAAGGTTTTTTTTATTCTAATAAGATGGACAAGATAATAATATTTTTATATTTATAGTGTAAACTTTAATTCCTTAATGAAATATATATGATATATACAAGCAATTATAATTAAATTACATATATAATTATGTTTTATTTAAATATAAATTTTAAAATTATTGTTTAGCTTCAAACAATTTAAATATAGTTAGATTATAACACACTTACATGAAAAAAAATTATTTAACAAATATGTTTATAAAAGATTGACTTAAGTATCACATAAAGTTTTAGTTGAAATGGTAAAAAATATTAAAAATTATGGTGCTTCGAGTTTGAATCCTATCAAATGCATTTTTCTAGATTTTCACATGATTTAAAATAACAAAAGTATCTCCAAGCAATCTTTATTATTTTGTAAAAGAAAAGGTATTTAGTAATTACTCGATTTAATTAAGATTATATTAAAGTGTGACACCAACTCAAGATACAAATCAATAAAAACAAAAATATATTAACATTTACTTAAAATATCCAAATCTTATATGAATCAATATAGGGATAGGGATATGGGTACCATGGAGACCCCTATACTGAGAGTCAGATTACGTTTTATTCCCTTTACTCAAAAAATGAGTAAATTAGTTCTATAGATTAGATTAAAGATTCTTTCTGTTAAAATTTCATCAATTTCTGCTATTAAAAACTAGCATGACAATAGAATAATCAAACAGTTACACATGGTGTCAAGTGATTTGCCATATGTACCTCATTTTGATGTATAATGACTAGTTTTTAACTATAGAAATGGATAGAATTTTTAACAGAATAACTAATTTTCTCTTTGATCTAATATACAGTGACTAATTTAATATTTTTTGAGTAAAGAGGGCAATATGCAATCTAACTCCAAATACAAGGATCTCTATTATACTTTTCCCGCGTATTGAACAAAAAAAAATCTCAAACATATTAAAATTTTGATTGAAATGAAACTTAAACAACTTGGTACTAGTTTAAACTTGAAAAGATATGTACCGACCAGAATTGATACGATATCGACAACCAAAGAAGCAAGAAAAGTATCCATACAGTGGTGGGTTGGAAGGAAAAGGAGTGACGAAAAATGGGTTGGATGGTGTTAGAATCATAGCTGGTGGGGTAAGAAGGGTAGCCCCCGTAGGCATTTGCAGGGCGCCAAGTCGGTGAAAACGGTGTGTTGTTGTTGTTGTTCATTATATCTCCGCCTGCTTCCGGATGACGAGCTACCAGAAGTATAATCTTAATTTAATAAAATGGGGTGGTGGAAGCATGTATGATTTATAGCAAATATTAAAGAATGAATATGTCCTTGTTGTCATCTCAATGGTTTAATTTTCTTAGAATATGATGTAAAGCATGATTCTTCCTCCATTGTATAGATGCTTGCCTCCTACTCACGCTTAAGCTTACTTAATGTTTCATCACTTACCAAGAAAGGAATCCAATTCTAGTTATCTCACTAGTGAAACAAGATTTTATATTTATAATAAAAAAATATTCAACCATCGAATCATTAAAGTACTTGTAAATAAACTTTCATTAGTTTTGAATTTAATCTCCTAAATTTTAACTGTTTTATTTAAAAATTTTATATAAAAATAATAAAAAAACATTATACTAATTATCTATTACTTCATTAAAAATGGGTTTTAAGTAATTTTATTAATCGAATTGGCTTGTGATAGATCTGTTAATGGGTTGAGCCATCCAATTCGGTCTGAATGCCCGTTCGAAAAGTGAGAGAGGTTGGCAAAAATATAGACCCGAAAAATAAGTTTGGACAAAAAATAAGATCTGTTTAAAAATGGGTCGAGCTTCAGGTAAGGTTTTTTTTGACTTGGAGCTCAACCCGAATTAGCAAAAAGACAAAAAAAAATTGTTATTTTCTTGTTGTTTTCTCGCTGTTTTGCGACCAATTTCACTGTTATATTACTACTATTTTGTTATTATTATTTAGAAATTGTATAACTCTTTTTTATTGTTAATTTTATTACTATTTTAGAGACATTTGCTTGTTAAGTTACACCCATCTTAGTGTTATACAAGTATAAATATTTTTTAAAATTTATTTTCAGTTTATTGGGAAACATTTATTTTAATGTTTTTACTATTTTTCATGTATTATATTTTTAAAATTTTTTATATAAAAAAGTTAATTCAGGAGAGACAGACCAAAATTTTAGTATTTTTATCCGCACCAAGTTTGGGTAAAATTTTACACTCATTTTTCAAGCTCATGCCTAATAAACAAGCCTAAAATTTTGGTAAGACTGACTCAACCCATAAACAAGTTTAACTTGTGACATTAATTCTATTAACAAAAATTACATGATAAAAATAATGATAAAGATATTCATGAGCTAAGTTGAGACTCAATTAGAAAAAATAAAAATGGCTAGTTTCACGGTTAAAAATTAATAAAAATGTTTTTATTTAAATTTAATTATAAAAATATATAAATATTAATATAAAATTATTGTTATATATTTTAGTATTTCTAAACAGTAAAATAAGATGGACTAAGTCGTCTCAAGGTTAAAAACATTTTCTCAAGCCAGGTCCAAAGCAAACCTCGACCCATAAATACTTCTAGATAAGGTGTCATACATGTGGCAATTAGGGATGAGTAAAACTCGATTCGTCTCGAAAAAATCAAAATAAATTTCAAATTTTGAGTAAAATGAATCAAGTTATTCGAGTTAACTCGAATTTTTTTTGGAATTTCGAGTTCAAATCGAGTTGAGTTTTAGAATTCGAATACTTGAATAATTCAAATAAACAAAATATCAAACTATAATATTTTACATTTTTACCCCAAACCCTTAAACTTTTTTACTTTTCTCCCAAAACTTTTACTTATTCCCACTTTCTCCCCAAAACTTTTACTCTCATCCCACCCCCATCTATCCCAAACTCATTTTCCCCCAATTTTTTTTAATATTTTCCTTCCAATATTTTATCTCTCCCATTTACTTTCCCTAAAATTTTACTACCAAAAATCTTCAAAACTTTTTATTTTCCCCCAAAACTTTTACTTCTTCCCACTTTTCTCATAAACTTTTAATCCCTTCCCATCCCATCCCATCCCACCCCTATCTACCCAAACCCATTCCCCCCTCCCCCGCAAATTTTTTTGAATATTTTTCCTCCAAAATTTTACTATCCCTATTTACTTTCCCTCAAAATTTTACTCCACAAAACTTTTTATTCTCCCTAAACTTTTACTTCTCACTCTTTATCCCAAATAAAAATCAAAATCATCCAAAAAAAACCTCTAAATCTAAATAATAATAACTCTATTTATATCTACTATTTATATTATTAAATTAAAATTTACATTTTGTACTATTTATATTATTGAATCAATTAATCATATTGAATATTTATATTAAAATTGAATTATTAATGATGCCATAAAATATTCGTGTTAAAATTTTATGTTGATATCTATTTCACATTTTATCTTTAATATAATTTTTATTAAAAAATCATATTTTTACCTTTAATATATTTTTAATTTCAAAATACATAGTGACAATAATCAGAAGATAATTGAAACAACTAAGCAAGAAAAAAAGTTAACCCGTATATAAAATATTAATAGATAAATTATGAGGTAATAAAAATTAATAACAAATTTGATTACGGTGGGTGATAGTGATTACAAGGACCCAAAGTTATTTGTTTAAAATTAAACTTGATCAAATATGTTCAGTTCAGTTCGATTCTATTTCCATCTCACTCAACTCGATTCGAGAAAATTTCAAATCAAGTTAGGATGATAAAATAGGATTCGTTAACTCAATTAACTCGAAATTTTTTCATTCGATTTGATTCGATTCGATCGAATGCTCACCCCTAGCAGCAATTCATGTATAACAATTATTTTTAAAAATTAAAAATTATAAAATATTAAAATATTTTAAATTTTAAAAATTCATTAATTGCTAACGTGGCATACATGTGGTAATCTATGTGTATGCCATGTTAAAAAAAATTAACAAACGTTAATTTTTTAATTTTTTTCATCTATTTTGAGGTGATTTGACAAAAAAATATAAGTTTAAAGATTAAAAAAATTAAATGAAATGCTAAAATAATATTTTATAAAATTGGATAAAGAAAAAGTCATTATTTAATATTTATCAAAGGTATAAGTAGTTTTCATAAATGACTACATCTCCATATTATGCCACTAGTTGAATGCTGTGTTAGAGAATATAAATGAAAAAAGAACGTTTCCAAAAATTGTTCTCTTATTTTATTTAGTAATTTTTATAATATCCGATTCTAACTTTAGAGTTTGAATCTAATATTGTGATCAACCAACACAATAAAGTTGGACAAGATTTTGGAGAATCAAATATGGATGTACCTAATCTCATATCAACGCCTATGTTTTTGTTTTGTTGTTACATGTTCTCTTGCAAACAACTCTAGAGTGGAAAATTCAGAATTTTTTTTGAGCGAAATTAAATTTTATATATTTTTACGATAGTAAAAATGTAATTTTATTATTTTAATAGTATATATCTTTATAATTTTTAAAAGTTAAATCAAATTTTTATAATTTTTGAAAAGGTCAGAATACAATTTAACCATTACTAATTTATAATTTTGTTAATTATAAAGGGTCTAAATTAAAAACTTACCCTTTCAAGAGGGCCTAGGTCTCAACTATGCTCCAAGAGAATAGAGTCATTTGCGCCTTATTTCAAAACTTTAAAAAATTTTAATATCTTTAAAAGATTTTTTTAAATAATTGTTCAAAACAATTATCATTCGAAAATAATTACGTCCAGAATAATTATATTTAAAATAAAACTTTAATTGAAAATAACTATTGTATAGAATAATTATCATTCGAGAACGGCTTTTATTTAAAATAATTATTGCTCAAAACAATTCTTATTTAGAAAAGTTATTCTCAAGGAACAAATATGCTAGAATAACAACTATTTAGAACATTTGTTCCTAAAAATAACCATTATTTAGAATAGGCTTAGAATTGCAAATTATAATTTATAGTCAAATAAGATTATCTAAGAAGGCATATTCTTCAAGAGATGTTCCATAAAAAATGTTTCGCATGATATTTTTCACCAAAGCAGAAGAAACTAAAAAAACCTTAGAATATGGTTGCATTCTTAAGTTATTTTCACTCTTAAAATGTTTTAAAGAGGTTGAACTGATGGATCAAATATAGAGATAGTAAATGCAATATTCTCCTCGAAAACTTAGACGTAAACTATTGACTCAATTCAATTTACTTACAATGATTTGCACTCAACAACACATTTCTATGTGAAGATCGAAACCTGTTATTTTAAAAAACTTGAATTGTACTAGAAGTCTTCAATTACTAAGTACTTAGCTTGACTCCTATACATTTAATCATTACTAATGAACTAGTAACAATATTCAAGATTCAATAATTAAAGGTCTAAACAATTTAAGTAAAAAAATATGTGAATTTGTATAAGGTAAGTTTTATCAAAGGACCGTGTTAACCTTGTGGGACGACGTCCATTACGCGATTACACCGACCAGGGCAAATTTGTTTCTATGGCAGTGGATTTACCACGAGATACTAATTTCTGATTTCACATTTAACTATTTATTTTTCCCATTCAGTGCTAATAGATTTGTTTTACAGTAGATTTTATTTCCAACATTTTAGAAATGAATTCCTACTACTTAAACATGTCTACCTCGATCAACAAATACATCCCATATGAGGTAAGAGTTGTTGTGATTTTCGAAGTAAACTTGGTCGAAAAAAACGTCAAGTGGATTGTAGACTGTTGGAAAATGTGCCCAGATTGTAATAAATATATAATTGTTTTCTATTTATTTAAGCGGTGAATAAATAAATAAAGTTAATTTCACATTTCACTATTATGTCTTTTGTATTTTTTGTTTTCATATTTTCCATGCGTAGTGAAATTGTGACAAGAATATTTTAAGCTCATTGATTGTCTAAGTTCAAACTAAAGATAAGGCGCATTGTAAGAACGTTTACATTGCGAGAAAGATAACTTACTTTAGTAGATAATTTAAATGAGTCTGTAATCCCATAAAAGAATTAAAGTGAGCATTTGATTCAAATACTGAGAAGGATTATTATGTCATCTACAATTTCAATTGGGGAAATGGCTAGTCTTAGCTATCGGAGCAATTACCTCCATGAGTAGAGACATAGATGTATTCATTAGTAGAATGATACATTAGACTGGACCCAAGATGAATTAATTCTGAATCCGTTTGTGAATTAATTCACTTGTGACGTTTATGGTGTGATTTACCTAAATCCCGAGTTAGTCATTGACTATGCATATACAACTCATGTGCTTTGATATAAGTGGAGGCTTATGCTCTAAAGATGATCGAGCCCATAGCCAGTATATTGGGTACATGACTTGTGTATGGTATGGCTTTACTAGCAACAGTGGAATTCATAGCTCAACTAAAGAGTTAATGATATCCTCCCGTTGGCATTGTGTGGATTGATTAATATGGAACATGACCACGGGTTGCTTGATCTCGAACGAGCAATTTATCACAGTCATTTGTTGATAGTGATCATATTAATCATTAAGAAGACACAATGGTGACAATAAGATAAAATAGGATTGTATTGAGTGAACGGATTTAATTCAAACGAATCAAGGATATTATATGAGGGTAACACACACATTACGAGGTCATTAGACAAAGCAATTGGATGAGTTGTTTTCGTAAAGAGTATAAAATAAGGAGTTTTCAATCATGGTACTTATTGTGGACTGACTCCATGATTAAGTAATTGTGATTTATCAGAATAATGCTTCTAGACATAATTGCAATTACTAGAGCCTAATTGTATATGTCCGATTGGTCCCTTCACTAGCTTAACAAAAGCTCGATCGAACTGCACTGAATCAGAAGAAAATTTTATGACTTTGGAAAATTCTACGCTAGCTCGACATTCTATTATTTTAATAAGATTTAATATTAAATTTAATCTAATATTTATCTTGATAAATATTATATTAATTTAATATTAAAGTGATTAAATTTAATCATAGTTGAACTCTCTAAACTCTCCTTATATAAAGAGACCCTTGGGTCATTATTTTTAATGCAAACACTTGAATTCAAGAGAAAGTTGTTGAGAGGAAATTCACTGAAGAGATTATTTTAGAAGATCTCTACAGATATTTTTTTGATTTACAACTTGACCTAAAAGTTTATAGAAATTGTGAAATTACCCCCCACTGGTAATTTTTTTGAAATTTTTTTTGATTCGAAGCGAGCCCACACTCAGCAAACGTGAGCTTGAGGATAGTGGAGAAGACTACTCGGTCGGAGTGCTCATCCTAGACGAATCGAAAAGGTACAATTTTGGTTAAGTGTTTATTAACTTAGATATCACAACCAAGATCTTGTTTTTGGAAAAAAAAATTTAAAACTCTGTTTTCCCTAATTTTATTTTCGCTACGTTTTAAAACTGTTTTTTCCAACATAGACACAGGCGCCTATAAACATTTCTGCGACAACAAAGAAATGTTCACCGAGTTTGAAAAGGTAACTGAATGTGAGCAAGTCTACATGGGTAATTCAAGCATGTCGGAAGTACTCGATAAAGGAAAAATTTTACTCAAACTCACTTCTGGTAAAACGTTGGCATTAAGTAAAAGATTTGTATGTACCTTCCCTTCATAGAAATCTGATTAGTGGTGGTTTGTTAAATAAGGCAGACATTAAACTAGTCTTTGAATTCGATAAACTTGTACTTTCTTGAAACAGAGATTATGTGGGAAAGGTTTTTTAAGTGGGGGTTTATTCGTGATTGAGACTATGTTTAATAATAATAAAGACACAACTTCTACATACATTGTTGTTTGACATGTGACATGTTAGATTAGGACATGTGAACATTCATTCTTCAAAGAAACTCATAAAATAGAATATACTTCCTAATCTAGATAATAGTAGCTTCAATAAATGTGAAATCTATGCTGAAGCCAAGCATGCTAGACCTTCCTTAAAACCTATCATTGATAGGAACATTAAACTTTTGGAATTAATTCATACTGATCTAGCAGACTTTAGAAACACAGAAAGCAAAATTGGGAAATGCTCCTATATTACCTTTGTAGATGACTACTCTAGGTATACAAAGGTCTATCTTTTAATAACAAAAGATGAAGTAGAACAAACCTTTCTCCTTTATAAAGCAGAAGTAGAAAATCGACTAGATAGGAAAATAAAACGTCTTAGATCCAATGGAGGGGCAAGTTTGTCACTAACTTCCTTAATGATGTTCATAAGAAAGACGAAATTATATATGAATTTTTCGCTCCCTATTTTCCACAACAAAATGACATAGTAGAAAGGTAAAACAAAATTCTAAAAGAAATGATGAATGTTTTACTACTTAATTCTAGTTTACTTGATCACAAATGGGGGGAGGCTGTTCTTTCTACGAATCACATCCTTAATAGAGTGCCTCATAAAAAATTAGATTGTACCCCATACGAATTGTGGATAGGTTATGCCCCTAATTTGAAATACTTGAAAGTTTGGGGGTGCCTAGAAAAAGTAGGAATACATGTTTTTAAATAGAACACTATTGAGTCTAAAACTATTGATGTTGTTTTTGTTGGTTATACTCTGAGCAGTGTTGCATATAGATTTATATCTTTGCATGATTCTTGTATATGTGAATCTAAAGATGTTGTTTTCTTTAAAAATATTTTGTCTCTAAATAAATCTAATGTAAATCCTGATACACAATTAGATGAGCATGTTTCTTCTTCTAATACACATAGTAGAGATATTCCTAATGATGATGTGGAATCTAGGAAAAGTAAAAGACAAAGGATTGTCATTAGTTTTGGGCCTGATTTTCTTCTTTCATAATTGAGGTTAATGATTTAGACATAATAAATGATTCTATTGCTTATGTTTTTTTATAGATGAGGATCCAAAAACTTATGATGAAGCCATAAATTCTATAAATGCTAGTTTTTTGAGAGATGTTATTAAAAATGAGCTTGAATCTATAATGTTTAATCACACTTGAGAATTAGTACACTTGCCTAAAGGTTTTAAACCTATTAGTAATAAATGAGTATTTAGAAAGAAGCTTAGACCAAATGGGTAAATACAAAAGTATAAGGTAATACTAGTAGTTAAAGGGTTTACTAAAAAATTTGGAGTAGATTATTTTGATACTTACTCTCCTGTAACTAAAATCTCTATCATCCATGTGTTGTTTGCATTAACTTATACTCATAATCTGTTGGTACATTAAATGGATGTAAAGGCAACTTTCTTCAATGGTGATTTGGATGAGGAGATCTATATGGAGCAACCTTCAAGATTTGTGGCACCTATTATGGAAGATAAAGTTTGCACAAAAAATCTCTGTACGATTTCAAACAAGCTCCAAAACAATGGTATGAGAAATTTCATAAGACCATTTCCAATTTTAGTTTTATAGTTAATGGTTCAGATGCATGTGTATATTCCAAAATGTTTGGATCTGATAGTGTCATCATAAGTCTGTATGTAGATGATATGTTAATTTTCAGTTCTAACATAAAAGTCAATAATAAAATAAAGAATTTCTTATCTACCAAATGTGAAATGACTGATTTGAGAGAAACAAATGTAATCTTAGGAGTTAAAGTTACAAAATCAGAAAATGGATTTTCATTAAACTAATCTCACTATATAGAGAAAATGTTAAAAAGGTTTAATAGTTTTGATGTAATTCTGTGAGAACTCCTTATGCTAGTATACAACTGTTAGAGAATAGATGAAACAATATTTCTCAATTAGAGTATGCGAAGATTATTGGAAGTCTTATGTTCTTAATGAACTACACTCAATCAAACATTTCTTATGCGGTTAGTAGACTAAGTAGGTATACCCATAATCCGAGCAATGAGCATTGAAATGCTCTAAAGCGTTTGCTTAAATATGTTAAAAGTACTTTAACTTAGGAGTTAGAATTTGTCAATTACCCTACAGTCCTTGAGGGCTTTTGTGATACAAACTAGGTAACTGATAATAATGAGGTAAGCTCTACAAGTGGGTATGTCTTTACTTTGGGTAGAGCAGCCATTTCGTGGAAGTCTGCTAAATAGAGCTGTATTGGGCAAGAGACCGAGTGAATTAGAAATCTACTTGCAGATATTTTTATATAGGAAAAACTAGTACCTCTCGTATCTTTATTATGTGACTCGTAAGCCGCAATTTGTGTTGTTAAAAGTCAATCTTACAATGGTAAGAAGATACATATTCGAATAAGAAATGAATCTATAAGACATTTAATAAAGATTGGAGTACTCGCTTTGGAGTATGTGAGGTTTGAAAGAACCTGGCTGATCCACTAACCAAAGGGTTAAGTAGGAAAATGGTTTTTGATTTGTCGAGGGGGGATGAGCCTTAAGCTCAATTGTTTAGGAATTCATGGTGGATACCCGACTTAGTTTCTAAGTTCAATGTGGTCAAACGAAACCATGGAAAGACTCATAGTGTACATTTTACTTATCCTTATGGCGAATGATGTAAATGCATAAGAATGAGTTTTTAATCTTAATGAATTCATAGCCCAGATTTTGGGTGGTCCTATTTAGACAGACTTGATGAATTCACCGACTTGAGAGGTTGAGTTTATTACTCTTAATGAGTTCATATCCCAAAGTTTGGGTGGTCCTATTGATACGGACTTGATGAATTCACCGAACATAAATTTGAGAGAGATGAGGTTAATGAAACTCTTAATGATTTCATAGCCCTAATACGGGTGGTCTATATTGATATAGACACGATGACATCACCTACGTAAGTGTGAAGTACTATTCACATTCTATAAAAAAACATTTTGGGTAATTTTTCTAGAGCACTTTCCAGCATCTTAAGATACGTTGGCTAAAACTTGTTGAGTTATCGCGGAACTTCAATTAGATCTGAGATTAGTTGTGTAGCACGAGTTAAGTCCTATCTTAACAAGTTCAAGATCCGTTCAATTGTTAAAGAGAAGAATCGCTTATTTCACTATGTACTAGTTCAAATCCTTAAGATACTAGTGGTTAAGCAACTAATTTCACTGTTGCTCTTCTCACATATTTTAACTAAAATAAAACTCTATTTTTTCTCAAAAATCTCATAATCACTTTACATTAGTGGGGGATTATTGATAATGCAAAAAAATAATTCATGTTTGATTATTGAGGATTTAGTAGGGGCTGTTGAGGATTTAGTGGAGATATTGTTATAGGTTTTTTTTTTACAAAATTGCCCATGTCTTTTTACTGGTTTTCCCTTTGCTACTAGTATAAATAGAGAGATGATTTCCTCATTTTACATATTGAACAGAAACACAATCCTCTTTGAAAGCATTTTACTCCTTTGTTTTCTATTCACGATTTCTTTATAAAATTTGTCGATTTTCTCCAAATCATTTTTAGATAAAACTTTGTCTAGGATTTTAAGTTTTAAGCAGGATCGACTATGACCCCTCCAAACTTTCCTGATAATTGTTCCTAGTATGATTTCCCGAGAAGAGCAACACTAATTGAGTTTTATCTTTCATATTCGATTAGGGTGAATTCGTTTATAAAGCAGTGGATTTACCACAAAACAATAATTTCTGATTTCATATTTAATTATTTATTTTTCCCAATCAATGCTAACAGATTTTTTTTGCAGTAGATTTTATTTCCAATAGAACATATGCATTATTTTAAGTGAGTTTTTGGTATAATGTTGTATATAAAAATTTCGAGTTGAATAAGACATGGAAAGTTTGTAATAAATAAATAATATTATTTATCTACTTGAATTACAATCTTTAATTTTTTTTATAATAAAAGAAACTTTATTATTAATGCATCAAATTAATACTTTATTTGAGTACAAGACTTTAATCATAATCAAATACAATAGATGATTATAATCAATATCAAGATCTACTTGACTGTGAAGAATATGATCATACACTCAGACCCAATTCACAAGTCAGAAAGAAACAAGGGTAAAATAGTTTTTATGGCAATTACCTCTAGTAGAAGCATCACTCTCAATTATAATATTTGCAAAACCTCATTTTAGACCAAATTTAAAAAAAAAAAAAAGATAGTTGGTCATATCATTAATTTTCAGTTTAATTAAATTAAATTTTTGCACTATTTAAATTGCATAGATTTATTAGGGATCGATTCGATTAAACAACGAACAAGTAAAAATAGCAAAAAAATTAAGAAATTGAACACACAAATTTAACGTGAAAAAATCCCTCCAAAGAGGATAAAAATCACGAGCAAAAATAATTTTACTATAATAAAAAAGAATGAAGAGTACAAAATATGGAGATAAAAACTAAACCTCAAAACCCAAAAACAAAGAACTCTCAAAATATAAACAAAAAATTCTCCAAAAATGTTATGAGTTCTAATCTTTAACGGATGTATATTCTAAGGTTGTAAAAGAGTCTATTTATAGGTTAAATTCGTAGGTCAAATAATAATAAAATAATCTATACTAATCAGAGTTTGATTGAAATAAATAAATGGAGTTTAGCTAGAAGATTATTTCTTAAATTTGACTAAAATATGAGGCATACTCAACAAATTTCCACATTGACTCGTATTTCCACAACGCCATCTTTGTCAAATCCCACCATGGGCCATTCTTGAACTATGCAATGAATTAACTGAG
Source organism: Gossypioides kirkii (assembly GCA_005610355.1). Lineage (NCBI taxonomy): Eukaryota > Viridiplantae > Streptophyta > Magnoliopsida > Malvales > Malvaceae > Gossypioides > Gossypioides kirkii. The sequence goes on along the minus strand of CP032247.1, from coordinate 35,717,943 downwards.
TCGAATTTGTACTTAGAAGCTAGAAAGACTTCTAGCCTTCGACTAGTGCACTGCCAAATCAAAACTAATCCGAGTCTAATTTTCATGAACACAATGTCCTAACTTTTCAAAATTTGCATCCAAAAGAGAACCTCTCTTCAATAAAACGGTCATACCTTTTTCCCTCCCATGACCAAGTTGTCTCCGCTCCAAATGAGTTGACTTCGACTCCGTAACGGATAAGGGATGTCCGATTTCACCGATCACTGTAGAACCTTCCAAAATATAAAGACTACATGTCCTTTTACTTTTTAAAAAAATGAAAGCCCTATGAGACACCTTAATGTCGCTCGATGCGATGTTGATCTTGTAACCTTTCGAGTCTAAAATACTTAAAGAGATGAGATTCTTTTGTAAATAAGGTACATACCTGACATCTGTGAGTGTCCTAATCGTCCCATCATGCATCCTAATTTTAACAGTACTAATATTAATTACCTTACTGGATGAATCGTTTCCCATGTGCACAATTCCACCTTTAACTAAACAGTATGTGGAGAACCATTATTTGTTGGGACACATGTAGAAAGAACATCCTGAATCTAGGATCCACTCGAACGTAAGCTCGGAGCTTTTGCTCGTTGACACTAACAAGAAATCATTACCCCTTTCGTCGGCCAAATTAGCACCAGCTACATCTTCCTCATTACTCTCAGCAGCCTCTTTATTTCACAGTTTGTAACAATCTGCTTTGACGTGACCTAAATTCTTACAATAACGACACCTTTTGTCTCGCTTCTTTGATGCTACCAAAATGGAAGCTTGAACATCTGCCTTGCTATCTGAACCAAACTCATTGTCGAGTTTGTCTTTACTTAAAAAAATGACCCTTCACATTCTCGAATGAGAGATTATCTGTCTCATAAATCATGGTTTCCCTAAAAAACTTGTATGAAGAGGGTAAAGAGCACAAAAATAGCATAGCCTAATCCTCATCATCAATTTGAACCTCAAAGTTATTTAAATTATTTAAAAGATGATGTGATCTCTAAGAAGTTCACATTCATATATGTGAAACGTAAATATACGTTGTTTCAACACTAAACAGTTAGTCAGAGACTTAGTCGCATAAAGAGTTTCTAACCTTTTCCACAAGGCAGATAATGTCATCTCCATCAATACCTCTTGCAATACCCTATTCACGAGGCAAAATTGGATTGCAGACAAGGCCTTTTCATCAAGCTCTTCCCATTCTAACTGATCTAGATTCTCGGGCTTTTTCCCGATAGCTACCATTTTCAGCCCAGTCTGAACTATAATTGTCATCATCTGAACTTGTCACAAGTGTGACACCATCGAATTTCTCAATGTCAAACCTTGTTGATTCCATCACTAAATGGGCTGATCTACGAAAATTGAACTAGATCGAATACCACTTGTTAAGGATCAACCCAGTTAAGCAACGAACAAGTAAAAATAGAAGAAGAAATTGAGAAATTGAACACACAAATTTAAAGTGAAAAACCCCCTCCATGGAGGATAAAAAATCACATACAAAGATAATTTTAATATAATGACAAAAGAACGAAGATTACAAAAGATGGAGATAAAAAACTAAACTCCAAAACCCGAAAACAAAGAACCCTCAAAATGTAAATATAAAATTTTTCAAAAGTGTTATGAGTTCTAATATTTAATGGGTGTATTTTCTAAGGTTGTAAAAGAGCTTATTTATAGGCTAAATTCGTAGGTCAGATGATAATAAAATATTCTATACTAATCAGAGTTTGATTGAAACAAATAAACAGAGTTTAACTGGAAGATTATTTCTCAAATATGATTGAAATATGAGACATACTCAACAAGATTTTGGTGGAGTTTAAAAGCAATATGAAAATATATTTTTATCAATCTTTAATTTACATAAAAACAAGATTTTGAAAAAAAACTTTTGAACCGATGAGAATATCCTTTATTTTTCATCATATCATTAAATTAAAATTTAAAAATAATTATAAAATAGTTGATTGAGTCTTAGCTCAATTGGTATGAGCATCATTATCAATGCTGGAGGACGTGGATTTAAGTGTGCTAGAGCGCATTATCCTCCTATTTATGGATTAGGGAAGAGTTGTGTGTAGTTTTAGACATTGTGTCAAAAAGAGCAGATATGATCAGAATATAGAATGAGATTGTTCAAAAAAATTATAAAATAGAAGTTGTGATAATTATATTTAAAATAATAATAATTTAATAAAAAATTGTGATAACTACTCATTTAAAAATAATCATAATTATTACTTAAAAAAATTTGACTTAAACAAAATTTTACTAATTTTAAAATATAATTATTACTGAAATAGAAATCTAAGCATAAAGTTTAATAAAAAAAATGATAATTATAACTATAATTTAACTTTGACATTATTATAAAAAAAATGGCTATTTTTTTAAAAAAACTGAGTTAATTTTATTTATGTAAAATAGAGTTATTAATTAAATAGAACTCTAAGCATATTAACTATCACTTAATTAGTATTAGAATTATATACTAATTAAAATTTAACTTTAACTGTATAAATAACATTCAATAGTTAGATATATTTAATCAAGTAACATCTAAAAAAATTAGAGATAAAAAAATGGAGATTGTTAGTAATAATAAGATAGAATTCTATGAAAAATGGAGTATTAAAAATGATTATTCGAAAAGGCAATATTGAATCATATTCAAACAATAATGACATCGAAGAGAAATAAAATATCATTTTCGTTGATGACGAGGTAATATAATATTATAATATTATATTTTAATTTTTTTGTAAGTTGCTTATATTATATGAAGCAACCAATCTTAAATTCGTTTTTTATTTATCCGTTGTTTGTTTGGTGCAAGTGGAAAATAATTTGTGAATTTGCCTTGAAACAATTCAACTATTATTTTTAATTGTTATTATTAAATGTGATTAGTAATTTAGTGTAAATAATTTTGTATTTACTTTTCTTCCAAATTTTTATATTATTTTAATATTTTTATATATTAATTCATTTTTTTAATATTATTTTATTCTATCAATTATTTTTCTAAATTATTGACTTTTAATATAAATTAAATTAATCCTTATTTAATTAGCACAAATATATTTTTTGAATTTATAAAACATATTATTCAATGAATTGAAAATTATATAAATCACGTGCAATGGATGTGACATTAGAAGCTAATATATATAAAAGCATGATTTTGAAAAAAATTGTGAATTGATGAGAATAATTTTAATTGTCGATTATATTACTAAATTAACATTAATTTTTTTTATTTTTATATAATAGAGTTTTAAATTTAACCTATATTATTTTAATACTAATTAATTATTAATAATTACTAAATCATATAAAATAATGTTTTTATACATAATAATAGAATTTTTATACCTAAAAATATTTTTATTATAATATTAATTAATTAATAATATGAATAATAAGTAAAACTATAAATTAACTGTATAACAATTAATTAATTATCAAACACTTGAATTTTTTAAGCAAAAAAGAAACACTTGAATTTTCTTTGAAAACTTAAGCAGATAATAGTATGATTCCCATTTTGAGTGCAATTTGCTTTGAATTTGGTTCATTTATTAAATATTGAAATTTAGTTTTATAAATTAATTAATGAAGATAGATATTTTTTAAATATGAAATTTTTATGTTTTGTTTGTTTAAAAAATCATTTTCGGAAAATAATTTTAATTTTTTTGGTAGAAAAAGATAGTACTAAGCGATTACAAGAAAACTTAAATCAAAGTACCACTAGTATCATCTATATCAGCATGAATGATTCGACCAATTGAAGTTGGAGGAACCCAAAAGATTTGAAGCATTGAGTCTCCCAAGCTCCTAAGTTCTACCATGGCATCCACAACCATATTAGCTTTCCTTGAAATATGTCTAATACGGATTTCCCAATCCCGTCACAAGACCTGATGTAAAAGGCGCACCTCCACCAAATTGTTGTTTATCCCTCACCCCGATAGAAGTAGATCAACCAGAAGGGCATTATCACTTTCGACTTCAACTCTCCTAAAGCCTTTGTCCCATGCTAGAAACAATCCTTCCAATAGTCCCCTTGCTTCCACTTTAAAGATTGAGTCGCCAACCACCCTCATCGCATAACGCCATAACCACTCTACATTCGAATCCCTTAGTACCCTTCCAAAAGATGTATAATGGCCATATAAAGATACGGCCCCATCAGCATTCAGTTTAACCCACCCAACAGCAGGAGGACTCCATCTTATGACCATGGTGCTTGTGGCGAGCGAACCCATCCTCCTTTCTAGATCATGATAACTCCTTGCCCATAAGAGTCCCATGTCCACAATTGCTTGGGAACTCCTATGCGTACTAGCGAAAACAAACTCATTACTAGCTTTCCAAATGAACCAACATAAAACGGCAAAGAAAGTCTGACATTCCAAGTCGGCTCTACTTAAACTTCCTTTATCCCGCACATTCCAAATCAACCAATCATGCAAAGGCAAAGAAAAGAAAATGGAATGAAACTGTCTCAGCACCACACTTCTCTAAACACTACTAGCAAATGTACAATTCCTTACTGCATGTATAACCGTCTCTATCTTGGTTGCAGACAAGGGACAAGAATCATCTTATGTCATATGTCGCCGTTGCCTTTCGTGATTTGTTAGTAGCCGACCATGCCAAAGGATCCAAAAGAAAGCACGAACTCGTTGAGGTGCACAAATCTTCCAAAGCGTCTTCTAAGGAGACAAGCCACTAGAGTTTTGGACAAAGAGATTCCTGTAAGAGGCAGAAGATGAAAAACCACTTGTATCACTCCATTTCCATTCCAAACGATTAACACCGGCCTTAATATTCGGGGGCATAACCGAGCTAATTTCTTTCAAAATGTGTCTAGGGAAAAGCCTAGCTAGATAATCCCAATCCTAAGTACTAGCAAAAGTAACAACATCACAGACACGTAAACTCCTATCATGAGTGGCAATATCCACCCTAATGTCACGCAAAGGGCCAACTTGTCAGAGCCAAACGTCATCCCAAAGGTTCATTAACCTTCCGTCCCCAACTGATCAATAGATGTTATCAATAATCTCAGACCAAATCCTTGTCAAATACTACCAAATAAAAGAGTAACTGCTTTGAGCTATTGAGTTAGGTAGCATGGCTTGGATATTATACTTCTTTCGTAAAACTTGCACTCAAAGGGTATCAGGATTAGTCAACAGTCGAAACCCAAGCTTCATAAGGAAAATTTTATTCTGATCCCTTAATGGTTGAATCCCTAAGTCGCCATTATCAAGTGGTTTGCAACAATTATCCCACGAGATTAGAGCTATCTTTCTTCCCTCATCTGAGGCCCTCAAAATAAAATTACAGGCAATCTTCTCAATCTCCATACACACTGAGATAGGAACTCGCACAATATACATGAAGTAGTTTGGGATGGAAATAAGCACTAATCGAGCTAAAGTAATTCGCCCCGCAAGCGAGAGTTTCCTTGATGCCAACCTGAAAGCTTCTGACGTACCTTATTGACCAGGAAATCAAATGTGCTTATTGTGACTCTATCATGCAATAAGGGTATACTAAGGTAGAATCCAAGATTACTCACAATGATAAAACCAAGTCTGGTACCGATTTGAGCAGAAAAATCAGCTGGCGTAGTAGAGGAACTGAAAACATGTGACTTAGAAACAATCAATTTTTTTCCAGAGAAGTAACAAAAAGTGTTTAAAATACTGCTAACCATATTTTCTTGAGTCACACTAGCTTCGCAAAATAGCATGAGATCATCTGCAAAGAAAAGGTGAGATAAATGAGGCCTTCTTCTCGATACGTACAGAGGCTTCCGCACTCCTTCAGCAACCGTATCCTCTATGAGATGTCCCAATCTTTCCATGCATAAAAAGATAAGGTGATAGAGGATCACCATGTCTTATGCCCCTTGAAGCTTGAAAACCATCAGTCACACTACCGTTCCATAAAACTTGAAAGGAGGCTGATGAGACACACTCCATAATTGTACTAACAAGTTATCTCAAAAACCTAGCCACTATAAGAGTGTCCCGAAGGAAATCCCAACCAATTCGATCATACACTTTTTCCAGATCAAATTTTAACATCGTACCTCTTTTTTTACCACAGAAATTCCTCAAAGAATGGATAACCTTTTATCCCGCAATAATGTTGTCAACAATGTCTCTTCCTGGAATGAAGCTGGATTAATGTTATCCTATTAACCTTGTCATGAAAGGCCTTAGCCTATTAACAATAGTCTTGGTGAGGATCTTATACACCACCGAACAAAAACTAATTGGTCTAAACTGAGCAATCCTTTCAAGGCTCTAAATCTTCGGAATAAGAACAAGAAAAGTTCTATTCAACACTGGATCCAAATGCATCCCACCTAAACTGCTCTTCACAAAATTACAAACCGAATGACCCACGGTGTCCCACTAAGTTTGAAAGAAACTCGCCTAAAATCCATCCACACCCGGAGCTTTTAGAGGAGCCATACCGAAGACTACCTTATGAATTTCCTCATCGGAAGCCACATTAAGCAAACTATTCATCTCTTCAACTGGAAGCACCGAAAACATATTCCTACAGGGAAACACACCATTAATTTTATAATCCATAGAATAGATCCCCATAAAGAAATCCCGAACATCAGACTTCAAACTCTCTTCATCAAAACACCAATCATCCCCAATTAAAAGACCCTCAATTCTGTTACGTTTACGTTTTATTAAAGTACGATTATAAAAGTAAGACGTATTCCTATCTCCACATTTCAACCACTCAGCCCTGGATTTCTGGAACGATAAAAGCTCCTCATGAGCAAGAACCTCCTCAATCTCTGATCTCAAAATAGCCTCATGTTTTTTAAGTCTTTCTATGCAACGAACATCAAGGACCTTTTGTACCTTTTTCAATTTACCAATAAGACGACATTTCCTCTTAAAAATGTTACCATACACCTGCTTATTCCACTTAGTAAGCTTAGTTTTAGCACTTTCCAAATCTTTCACCATCAGCCTCTCAATATTCCATGTGCTAGCAACCATATTGCAGAAATTACCATGGTAGAACCAACTGGCAACACAACGAAATGGTCTATCCCCTCCACATTTTTTCGATTACAAAGAAACTAAAACCAGATTGTGGTCAGATTTCAAACTGTGTAGGTTACGAACAAAGCATTCAGACGCAAATAAGGTCTACTCCATATTACCAATGGCCCTATCCAATCTCTGAGAGAGCCCTCCCCTATACGAAGTGAAATGAGCTCCACTAGCTCCCAAAACTCGTAAGGCATTGTCAAATAGAAAATCCCAAAATAAATTACAACCTACCTAATTTAAATATGCACCCTCCGAACATTCAAAGCTATCTAGAATGCAGTTGAAATCCCTTACAAAGATCTAAGGGCCAACCACCTCATTCGACTAAGGACATGCCAAAGATCTCTCCTCTATGTGGCATGAAGGCTAGCGTATACAAAAGAACACAAAAACTTCTTAGAATTAAGAGGTTATCGAATTCGTATGTGGATCACTTGAGGATAGAAGAACAAAACATCAACATATACCTCTTCATTCCAACATAACCAAATACCTCCAACAAAGCCATTCGCCTCGACCCGAAAGGAATGCACAAAGCCTATTTTAGCAATAATATCATCCGCCCTAACCCCACTAATTCGAGGCTCTAGAAGACAAACAATATTAAGAGAAAACTCTTTCCGGTACTCATGGATAGTCTTATGAAACCAAAGATGCCATGCTCCCTAACAATTCCAAGACATTATTTTAATATCTATAAATAATAATGAAAAAGAAACCATACCTAGGACCACTAATGCGAAGGTGAGGCTCCAGTATTAGCTTTGACTAACATAGTGCCATCCCTAACTTGCTCCTCCGTCACCAAGTTCGGTTTACTTGAACTACTTTCCAAGTGAGTCACTAACTCCTCCATTGCTTGGTTGAGTTCCATAGTTTCGCAAGTGCTACTGCCAATTTTATCAAGTGGTTTACCTTGCTTTGGTTTTGGCCCCTATGAAGTCCCGGAAGCTCCAAAAATAAACATCTCATTTTCTTTGTTTGATGTACACTTTGAAGCATCCTGTTTTAAGAACCTCACTGTTGCATATGTCTCCTTATTTAACTTGTTCGAAATGACCACTAGAGCAAATTCCAATTTTTCCTCACGTAGTGCGCTGACTTTCCCTTTCAATTTTTGGCTTTGAACATTCGAGCTCTTCCCCACATTTTGCTACAAGCCTAACCGACCCACATTGGGTTTCAAAATTTTTAATGCCACTTGAGGTGTGTCGTTTCCCTCATTTCCAAAAATTGTTTCGATCATCAAATCCTTCCCATTAACCCATCTATGATTTTTGCCCCTAAAATCCCTATCTTTCATGTTTAAAACCGAGAACCTTGAACCGCCACTTGAGTCGTCAGCGCAGCCATCATTACCTTCCTTGAAGGCTCTAGCCCTCCCCTTCCGTCTTTCCACCACCATCCATGACCCGAAGGACTCCTCAACCACCATTTTATCCAAACTCGAGACCTCTTTGATTGGTTTATTCCCTTCGAAAACATCCATCTTTGTCGTCACTCCATCCTCCATATAGCCATCTGAGACATGCCCAAACCAACCACACTTAAAACAGATGTTAAGCAATCCTTCATACTCCACTCCCTGCAACTTCCCATTGATCCAAAGTTTTGAAACCAAAGGCCGCCTCAGATCAACACACATTGCTAGGCGCGCAAACCTTCCTCTCCGGTTGCCATTCGTATGCATATCCAGTTTAATAATTATGCCTATTATTTGTCCAATCACCCGAAATAGACACTCTAAGTAATACCCTTTAGGCAAACCAGGGAACCTGATCCAAACCACTTGCGATTCAATTCCACTCTGTGTTATGGAGAAATCCGATGACCACGGACACATAGTCAGATACTTATACGATCCACGGACCTGTAGATAGTACTTTGGTATAGGCAACCTCCATCTGGAAACGCACAAGGTAAAAATCATTTTCAAGGTCTATTAATTGGAATTGTCCTTGAGGGTTCTAGATTAGAGAAATTTTATTGAATAGAGCATTGAAGCCAATCCGTCCTCCCAATAACTTAACGACGATTATTTTGGCCATTCTCCATTTGATAAACTCTTTTACCCTGTCCGAAAAGGTAATTGGGGGAACTCCATCAATTATTTCAATTAAAGCATCTCCTTCCAGCAGTGAAAACTCCTCTTCCACAAAGTTATCTTGCTTATTGTCTGACAAAGCCCTAATGAGTGTCGACTTATATGGCGGTTGACTAGCCTCTAGGAGAATTTTCTGACCATTTCCATCCACCGTCTGGTCGTCAAACTCGAAAGGTAAATCGGATCGAGTACGAACCTTCTTTGTTACCCTATCAATTCTTAAGTTCGACCCAGCACGATTAGAACCCGCCATAAGGTCCACCATCGATAGAGATTCCGACATATCCATATTTACTTTCTCTCTGAGTAACCAATGTTTTATTTTTCTTTCAAATAATAGAAAATGTTTTACGCATTCAATTAAACGTTAGAAATTATTATGTGTTTTAGAAAATCAATCTATGTTCTAAATAAATTTTTCGAAAGTTATTTTCAGTGAATCAGACACGTCCTTACCTTCAATTACATTTTCTATCTAATTACATATTGTTTCTTATAATACAAATATATTTACAATATAAAATGTTAAAAAAATTAAAGTTAAATGTTGATCCATTTAATAAAAATGGATAAAACATAAACACTTCTCAATCTTAAAAAGATAAAAGCCCAAATATTAAACTTGGCTTAAAATTAATTAAATATTTACAATCCAACTCATAAAAGACTTTTAGAGGAGTTTTTCACTTAAAGCCCCTAACTCTAAATAAAATTATATGCTTCTCCTTTCTTTATCTTGCATTGTTCTTCACAAATTTATCTCTTCCTTTATTATTACATTATATTTTTTAGGTTTAAGGGTGAAAAAAAACTTTTTAACTTTTTCAAAAAAAAATTAAGCTTTTGTATTTTTTTTTGCACTCAATTGGATATCTGAACTATCAAAACTCAGTAAAATGGCTCTTTGACTAATGTTGACTGTTAATTTTTAACGGCCAAGATGATGTGGCTGTTAAGTTTGACTTTTTTTTTTCATTTTTGCCAACTAAGACACCACCTCGGATGTCATGTGTACTGTTGATGACATCATAAATTTTTTTCTTGATATGTTTTTTGGTTATTATAACTAAATTAACTTAATTAATTTTATTTGAAATTTCTGTAATGAGTTGAAAAAAATAGAAACCTTAACCTTTAAACTTAACTGTCACATTTAGTTTTTGAAGAGAAAAAACAAAAAAAAAATCACCAAAAGAAACCTCTCTTGATCGTCACAAATATTGGAAGAAATTTTGTTTTCCATTTGAATCATTGTTGAAATCTCATTTGTCAATAACTTTTTATTTTTTCAGTTGAAATTTCATATTGAAAATCAAAATCTTTTCATTGATAGCTTTCAAGCCATGATCCATCCCATAAAACGAATCCACCAAAGCTTTCTTCAAGCTCTCTATTTCCCCCTCATTGTCAAACTTCTTCTCCTCCGCCACGGCCAATCTAGGACACTTGATTACAACTTGCTCCTCCTTGTATGAGCCCCATTCATCATCACAAGCCTTGGTTGGACTAATTTTTTGGTCAAAAATCGAGATTTTTTTTTTATCAAAATTTGAGTTGGTTTCTGGATTGCTAAATCAAAAACCACCTTCTCCAAGAATCTTTGTTCAATTGCAAACCCTAATAAAAACCCTCTTATCGTACTTAAACCCCAATAAAAAAATCTATTTTAAAAAGCCAAAAGCTTTCCTTGAATTTAAGAACCAAATGCATAATTTTGATGCTTTAAAGGCTAATTGAGACGTTGAGTAGGTAAGTTTTTGTGAAATTTCTAGATTGAGTTTTTTTATTTGGGTTTTTGACTGGTTTCTTTATCATAAGAAATTGACTTTTTCTTGACATGCTTTCTAGGTCGAAAAAGAAAGGGGCTTACTGTAAAGATTTTGGAAAAAGGCTTGTGTTTAGGGTGGTCACGTAAGCAACAACAACTGTAACCAATTTGTAATTTTACATTGAAATCTGTTTGGGTGCAATTGAATAGTATATAGTAAAAAAAACAATTTGTTTGAGTGCATTTGTCAGGGTTTAGATTCCCTTCATAAACAACAATAACATAAAAGTAAATAAAGTCAATATAATACTGACATAGCATTTTCTTCCCCATTTTTCTTGTTCTTGTTCGGATTTATTATATAAGTCATCTTTTGTGTATGTATATTGACAATAGACATAGCAATGATTGTCTTTTGTGTATGTTTGTTAAATATAATTTATCTTGTCTATTGTTTATTATTGGTATTTACTATAATATATTAGTTAAAGTGCTAATTGAATGCAATCTGTATGTTTCTTTGTATGACATCATTTATATATTTATGTATGACATTTTATTTTTTTTGTTTGTTTCTACTTATGCAGAATGATGTATGTGTTAAGTTATTTTCATGGTGGGAAGTAAGTCACGCATCTTAAATTTGATTATGTGAATGGTAGCTTAGAAAAGTTTCAAGTGGACCTTGATTTATTATGCTATTGGATATTATGGACAATGTGACAGATTTACGGTATGAATCTAAACCATATGTTTATTATAGGGTCCCAAATATTACCTTTAATGAGGACGGGTTAGTTCTAATACATGATGACAATATTGTTAGGCAAATGTTAGCTTGATGGATCAACTTGATAATGACGGTAACGGAGGTTAAATCGACCTTTTAGAAGTTATGGTGGAAGCAATTTAATTTTGCAACAAAGGACACAAAGATTTATAATGGTTCGGCCCCAAATGCCTACTCCACTACCTTAGCTTTCCACAACTAAGGATTTTCCTAAATCCACTATATTTGTATAACCTTTGAGGACAAAGTTTAACCTTACAATCTCTCTTAAGACTTATACCCCAAAATCTTAAGATAGAACTCTCTTAAGGTTTCTACCCAAACCTTAAGTATCAACCCTCTCTCAAAGAGAAACAAACAAGCAAACAATGAAACAATCTTTACAAGATTAAGATGTTTGCCAATTAAGCACAAATACAAAGAATAACACTTGAGCTAAATGAATACAATGAAAGCTCACAAGTGTTTACAAGAAAATGTATGAAAGAATTAAGCTCTTGGTTGTTTTGATTGATCTTTATGCTTTGCACATTGCTCTTCTTGATGCTAGACCTTTGGAAGATGGTATTTATACCCTCTAAGTGAATTCCAACCGTTGTGGTTGTTGGGAAAGTAATGTAGCCGTTGCAGCCATAAAAACCAGCATTAAAAGTAGTCTGCAACTTAGTTGTTCCAGTAGAAGCATACTTGTATCAGTAGAACTATAGTTGTATCAGTAGAAGAGGAGTTCTACCGGTAGAAGTCTTATGGTAGACGACTTTACAAAATATTACCGTTGGAGTCGTTATATCGGTAGATGCTTCATTGTATTGGTAAAACTCTGAGGGTTTCATTTGGTATCAGTAGAACCCCTCAAAGTATCGATAGAAGTGCAGGGGAGGATGAATTTTAGCTACTGACTTGACTTGTTTCGGTAGAAGTCTTCAAGGTATCGGTAGAAGTGGAGTTGTATCGGTAGAAGTGGAGTTCTACCAATTGAAGTCTCACTGGAGTCTTTTCCACTTAGCTTTTATTCAAAAACACTTTAATTTGTTATATCAAAACATATTATCCAATAAGGCTTAGTTTAACAATCTCCCCCTTTTTGATATAAAAAAACATTTTGTAAATTTGTTTTTGAATAGATTTCTCCCCCTTAATAAAAGTCATTTTCAATTCAAGCTCCCCTTATATAAAAATCATTTTCAATTTAAAACATAAAGGTTTGGAGCATAAATTTCCAATAAGTTCAAATTTGACATTCATTTTTCTTTGAAAATTTTGTCACTAATATAAGCAATAAATCAACCATAAAATTTACCTTTCTCTTCTCCCCCTTTTTGTTATTTCAAAAATAAACAAATAAAACTTAAGAGGAAAAGAAAGTGGTTAGTTCAAATATAGATATTAAATATAAAGAATTAATGAACTACCATACCAATCAATATTAAGGTGCAATCACATAGAATTTGCATTTGTTTACCTTGAAGCAATGCACCTTATCTACAAACATAGAATTAAGTTTTTGGTACCCAATGTCTTTTGGATCCATAATCATTAGTTTTCAAAATCTTAGTCCCTTTAGGTAACCATTTTGAAAGAGCTTCCTTGTCTTGAGTAGTACTAAGTCCTTTAAGGACCCATACACTCTTAACAAGTTTTCCCTTGTAAAATCTTGAGGGACCTCTATGTTTATAGAAATTAAAGCTATTTTTAACAAAGTTTTGTTTTGAACTTTCTCTTTTTTCAAAAACTTTGTTAGAGTGAGCTTTTTCACTCTTAAGCAACTCAAGTTGCTTTTGATGATTCTCATGAACTTTTGAAAGTAAATTATGCAAGTCTAAATTTTTCTTTTCAAAATCATTAATGATTTCTTGCATTTTGTTTACTTTCTCTTCAAGTTCATGATTGATTTTGGAAAGTAAGTCATTTTCATTTTTCAATTTTGAAACACTTTTCTTGTGTTTTGACATCATAACTTTTAATTCCAAAATCAATTCATCATAGGATTGTTGTAACTCATCAAAAGAATAATCATTTAAAGTAGATGAGTTAGAAGTTACCTTAAGATCATCGATGGCCATAAGGACTAATTTGGCTTCTTCATCGGATGAGTCTTCATTACTCCAATCAACATAAGCCTTTTGTTTGCTAGACCTCTTCTTCTTAAATTTAAGACAATCATACTTGATGTGTCCTGATTTCTTACACTTATAGCAAATAATGGGATCTTTCTCCTTGGTTGATTCAAGTTTGAGTCCTTCCTTCTTTCGAAATTCTCCTCCTTCGTTGGACTTCATGAATCTCTTAAATCTTCTAGCAAGTTTTTTCATCTCTTTATCTTCATCCACCTCTTCACTTGATTCACTTTCTTCAATGGTGGTGAATTTAAGAGCTCTACCAACATTCTTCTTCATAAGTCTTTCTTCTTCACTCCCTTTGTTAAGCTTCATCTCATATGTAAGCAAAGAACCAATGAGCTCACAAGGGAGAGTGAGTTGAAATCCTTTGATTATTCTATGGCCGTCACCTTTGGTTCCCAAGATGTTGGGAGACTATTCAACATCTTTTTCACCATCTCCTTGTTGGGATAAACCTTCCCAAAGGCTTTGAGACCATTAACGATGTTGGTGAATCGATCGGGCATCTCTTTGATTCCTTCCTCCGATTTTGATTTAAATAATTCATAGTCAAGGGTGAGAATACTTAGCTTTGATTCCTTGACCCTATTCGTTCCTTCATGTGTGACCTCAAGCTTGTCCCATATTTCTTTAGCATCGTTGCACGAGGAGACTCTATTGTACTTATTTTCACCAAGAGCACAAAATATAGTGTGCATAGCTTTTGCATTAAGTTGCTCCTTCTTGATGTCATTTGCATCCCATTCATTCTCCTCCTTTGGAACACTAACACCTTCAACTATCTTCATTGGAATGAATGACCCGTTTGTTATTATCCTCCACACTCTATAATCATTGGCTTGAATAAATAACTTCATTCTTGTTCTCCAATAAGAATAGTTTGAGCCATTGAATAAAGGAGGTCTTACGGTGGAAAATCCTTCTCCCACGAATGTTGACCCGAAAGTTGACGTCATTGATGTTGGAAGACTTGTTGATTGTTTGAGCTTCTCCGAGTATTTTCTCTTGGTTGTTAAACCGTCTCTAGAGTTCTAGCTTTAATACCAATTGTTAGCTCGATGGATCAACTCGATAATGACGGTAATGGAGGTTGAATCGACCTTTTAGAAGTTCTGGTGGAAGCAATTTAATTTTGCAACAAAGGACACAAGGATTTATAGTTGTTCGGCCCCAAATGTCTACTCCACTACCTTAGCTTTCCACAACTAAAGATTTTCCCAAATCCACTAGATTTGTATAACCTTTGAGGACAAGGTTTAACCTTACAATCTCTCTTAAGACTTATACCCCAAAATTTTAAGATAGAACTCTCTTAAGGTTTCTACCCAAACCTTAAGTATCAACCCTCTCTCAAAGAGAAACAAACAAGCAGACAAAGAAACAATCCTTATAAGATTAAGATGTTTGCCAATTAAGCACAAATACAAAGAAGAACACTTGAGCTAAATGAATACAATGAAAGCTCACAAATGTTTACAAGAAAAGGTATGAAAAAATTAAGCTCTTGGTTGTTTTGATTGATCTTTAGGCTTTGCACATTGCTCTTCTTGATGCTAGACCTTTGGAAGATGGTATTTATACCATTTTTTTAAAAAGTCTCAACTTATATTTTGAAAAAACGAAAATGGAGTCGCCACCAATCCTTTTTAAAAAGGTGTGATTGAATCACCTCGTAAGATTTTTAAAATTATTAAAATAATAATTTTTGTCATTGAAACCATAAAATAGGTTCGGGAGTCAATTATGCATGAGGAAGGATTAGCACCCTCACACGCCCAAAATTGGTACCTAGTCGATTATTTAATGTCTTAGTTATTGAAAATCGGGAACTCAATGTAATATTTAAAAATACAATCCTTAAAGGAGTGACATATTTCGATGTTGCTTAAAAAAACAAATTTTATGAAGAAATTCTCTTTTATTTCAAATTAATCGAGAGAAAAAGTCATGTCCAGAACGTTAGGGTGCAACATTCTCGAATATTTGAAAATAAAGAACATTTATTAACCAAATCTTATATATTTTGATTTTAAATAAGATATTCAATTACGTAAGTTCAAAGAAAAATCATACCCAGTACGTTAGGGCATAATTTCTTGAATCCCTTAAATAAAATAACATTGCCTCAGTTTAGAAAATTACTTATGCATTACATAAAATTAGAATATCATTTGATTTATTTATTAAAATATTTTATGAAGAATAAATAAATATGTACATAATTTACAATTTGGTGACGGCAAAAATAAAAAAAAATCACATACATGAATTGAATGAATAAATAAATACAATCTATAACATAATTCTAAAAATGAGAGTAATAATAATGAATAAAATAACAATTCAATTGTAATAATAATGGCAATAAAAATTAATTAATTATACAAATAATAACAAATATATAAAAAACATAATCATGGGAAACTCTAAAATAATTAAGTTAAAGGCACAATACAGCATGTAATTAATTAAAAGGCAAAAAAATGTAAATGACACACAAATAAATAACAAATAAATAAAATTAAATTAAAAATAATGAATAAATAAAATTAACTAAATACAAAAATATAAATAGCATAAAAAATGAATAACAAATAATTCAATAAAAATTCAATAAATAAAAAAATTAATAAATAAAAAATTAAACATTAAATAAAATAATACAAATAATATATATAAAAAAAATGAGACCAAATTAAAAAAAATAAAACAGTAGGGTCTAAATAAAAAAAAGAAATAAATGGGCAAAATTAAATAAAGGACTAAATTGTAAGTACAAACAAACTAAAGATACTAATTAAAAAACAAAAAGAAAATAAAATTAAACTAAATTAAAAAAAATAAAAATTACAGGGATCAAAGGGATAAATATCCCATCCTCTGTACACATGTCATTCCCTGAAAGAGTCTACTATTGGTCAAAAGACCAAATTGTAAAGCAATTAAAAGTAAAAGGCGAAACTAAAATAAATAAATAAATGAAAAAGGACCAAATTAGAACACATTAAAAATATGGAAGGGCCAATTGGGCAATTAGTCTATCTGCATAAAAACACACGAATCCTAAATAGTGTTGGGTCGGATTTCGGGTTTTAGCTTTGAAACAGCGTCGTTTTGAGGCCTATGAATGTTTTAATCCCTTATATAATAAAAAATAAACAAAAACTTCATTTTTCACCTTGTCTTAAAAAAAACATTGTTTGTTATTTTTTTTCTCTTTAGGGGTTCTCGGCCAGTCATGGGATTCGGTGACCCTCCACCGTAGCCCCGTTGTGGGCCACCATTCATTGATGGCGACGACCGCCACCTATGGTGGCCGAAAAAATAAAAAAAATGTTTTTTAATCCTTTTTAAAAGACAAACCTAAATTTGGGTTTAGTTTTTTTCAAAAACCCAACCAAATAACTCTAAAACCAAAAAAAACCGCTTTGATTTCTAGGGAAAAAGACTTCTTCGACAAGCATCGAAGCGATATCTGAACATTCGGTCTATGAAGGGAAGGGCCACCCTTCCTTGGGGGCAGCATCCTCCTTTGTCAACAGCGACGGGAGCCAAATCGACAAAGGTAAATAATAAAAAAACTAAATTATTTATTTGATTTCGAAATAAAATAAAATAAAATAAAGAAAAATGCCACCTTTCAATTTTTTTGCTTTGAATTGCCTTTAATGTGTCATCATTTACAATGGTTGATTCGTGCTTTTATGGCAATTTTTACAATTTTTCTTAACTTTTCCTAGATTTTCTTTTTGTCCTTTCGCCCTATTTTGTAGGTGTTTCGGATCTATAAGGCCCTTGGTGGTGTACGGTGCTGTTGATGTGGCTTGTACGGCGGTCGAATGTAATGGGCAAAGAAGCGGAGGCGGTCGGAGCATCCAAGGCAGCTAGGGTTTCATTTAGAATTTAGGTTTTAGTTGGGCTTGGGTATTTGGGCTTGGTGTAATTTGGGTTTGGGTTTTTTTATTTGGTTTTGGGTAATATTTTTAATGTAATGAACTTTGGACTTTTAATTTGGGTCTATTTTATTATTTATTTTATAAATAAAATAAAATTTTGATTTTTTACTAGCCCAAACAAAATTAGGCTTTAACAATGAGGGTGCATTTTTATTTAATATGGAGATAGTTACTAATGTAGAAGATGAGATAAAAGAAAATAAAGGCAAAATTCAAAGGAATGAGAGTGAATATATGGACCCATTTGAGCCAGGGGAGTATGGGGACAGTGAGATCTCTGATGATGAGATTGACACATCTTACTTGGGTAAAAAAATTTGTAACCTATCCAACCCTTCCTAGACATGATGGCCGAATGTGGAAGCCACATGGGACACCTAACAGTCGACCCTAAACTTGTGACCACCAAAAATACAAATATTTCCTTTTAGTAAAAACCATGGTTTTTGCTTGTTGTCTTTAAAAACATTCATTTTAGTCATCTTACTGTACTTAAGACATTTTATCAATTTAGGCGTAGCTTTAATAAAAGTTAATCATACAACATAACACAAATCAAAGCATTCTTATTCGATTTCTAAGCAGGGGAACTTATCAATATCAACTAATTCATACTTAGCCATTTAGCATGCATAGTCCAATTTCAGCAGATTTATTCCATGTATATATGTATATAACTAGCATATAATATCCAACCTAAGTATGAATGTCATGCATGCGAGTAAAACCCAAAACGAAATTAATCCCAAAACAAAAATAGTTCCAAACCATAATATTAAGTGACTTTACAGTCCAAAACAAAATAATAATGATAATTAAAACAAAGTCCGAAATGATGTTTGAAGTTCGTCATTGCCAATGTCAGTCTTAAGTCTGTTCATTATCTAAAATGTCGAGGTAATGGGGTGAGCTTAACAAGCTTAGTGTGAGACTAAAAAATCAAGCATAACACAAACAATCTCATACATAGCAATTTCATATAACATTCACGTTCATGATCAAACATATATAAACATATCAATAATAATGGGTATGATCATGGCATGATGCAAATGTGAGATCCTACCTATACCAACCGCTATACACCACGAGTTCCCCACAACTCATCTGCCAAACTCCAAAAAATGTGAGCATAACTCGATGTGGTAAAACCATCGAATAAAAATAATGCAGAAAATCTGTCGAATAATGAATAATGTGATAAAGATCGTCGATAACAAATAATGCGATAAAGATTGCCAATCCTCTCGATACTCCAAATGCAATGCACTCACTACGAATAATGCGATCTTAATATGTTGCCGATACTCCACGGAACTCCTTCAACCACAAAAATTTCATCCCAATGCATATGTAGGATACCATGCAAAAACATACATAATCTCAATTCAACACTTTCCACATTCTTTTAGAACTTTCAACATGCTCTCACTCAATCACATATTATCAATATTAGGAAACAGTGTTCCATTCATTCGATCACATACTTTCAATATTAAGAAACGGTTTTCCACACAATCGATCACATACTTTCAATATTAGGAAACAATGTTCCTCTCAATATCTTTAAAATCTCACATTCTTTTACAAACTCATTGTGCAAATAAGAATCATTCTTAATACATATATCATAGCAAATCTGTCATGCATTTAAATCATGTAATAACTCAATATTTTAGCATATAATGCTATTAAAACATTCACTCTCATATCATTTATCACATTTATGCATTCAAATCCCAATCAGAAAATTCACATAGTCAAATTAGCACTTTGCCATCACAACAAACTTTTAAGGCTCGAAATGTACCTGATTTGGCCACTTACAAATTCAATAAATTGGTTAATAAGCCAACCCAATCAGCAATCTAATTATCATTTTTAATATGACATTTAGCAATTGCAAACAAGCTTAAGAGTTTAGAACTTACACCTTATTTTTTGCCCTTTCGCGACACACTAGCAAATCTTGCCTTTTTCTTTATAACACTTCTAAATGAACCTAGGCCAAAATTCAGCATAGATTCATTCAATTAACCACCTAACCAGCAACCAAAATTCCATTAATGGGTTCAAACCAATCGTCAAATTTACTAATAATTTTACAAAACCAAAATAGTCAAATTCCTTAACTTTCTTTGACACGAACCGCACTAACAATCGTCCTACGATTTTACAGTTGATCTGAGACATCTAAGTCAGTACCTAACACAATTATATACAAAAAATTAAGTAGCCAATATTGATTAAATTTGATTATTTAATCAATTCCAAATCTTTACTCAACAACTATGTCGAAACAACAAACTAGTTAACTTTTAATCGCACTTACGCTTTCCGATTTGAGAGATCCAAATGGGCAATTGATCAAGAACGAATTTTTCCTAATTGAAACATGATTAGAGACTGATTAGGAATGTTCAAAAACTCAAATTAGGGATAGGATTAATTGGATAAAAATTTAGAAACAAAACAGCCCCCTTTCTTGCACTTTGGCGCACACACACCTCTTCTTGGTGACCAAGATTGGTTTGATTCTTTAAAACAATTTGAGATCCATTAAAATCTGGAAAAATACATTAAAATCATAAAATTATCCCCAATTTCCAGAATTAATAATTAGGGTTTTTAATTGGCTCAATTAGGCAAGAATTTGATAGAAAAACTGTATTAAACAAGCTAGAAGAAGAATTCGATAATGGCTCTTTCTTGGAAACTCTTTAATCGATCTTGGTTGCTCAAAATTTCAAATTTGAAATTGATTTCAATGGGATTAAATGCCAGCAAGATATGGGATGAATTGGTAATTGTTCTTGGTAGAAAAAGAAAGAAAAATCAATGGAAACAATGGTGATAGGGGCGACGGCAGCAAGGAGAAAGAAGAAGAAGAAAAAACATAAAGATTGAGGGAGAGGAGGGAGAGATGGACGGCACAAGGGGAGGAAAAATAATGACTTGGGGTTGATTATTTGCTTGAAATATGTATTTATAGTTAGGTTAAAAATTAAGCTTAAAATAAATTTAATTAAAAACAAGGGATTTTACTAAAATTCATTTATTTTGCAAATCATGGGACTTTAACTTGGGACTGCATTTACTAACATGCCCTATCATTGATCAATTAACCATTGGACCATCATCACATCTTGTTAATATTCCACATTTCTATTAAGCTAAATTTTGGGATGTTACAAAATTGTTGGTCCTAGGTATGATCCTAATTGCATTATCCCATTGTTGAAGATAGGACTTAAGTTTGAAGATAACCATTAATTTAAAGAGGCGCTAAAAATATTCCTTTGCAAAAGGTGTAGTATTGAAGTTTATTAAGAATGAACCCGAAAGAACAAAGGTAGGTTGTAGAGATGTTTGCCCTTGGAAACTTTTTGCTAGCTTTGACCTTAGAGAGAATTGTTTCACTGTGAAAACTTACAATCTTATACATAAAGCTTTAGAAGCAATAAGAACCCATTATTGTATTGTAAGCATATACAAAAGACTTTTAGGGATAGAATAATTTCTAAGCCAGAGATGAAAGTGTCAACTTTGAAGGAGATGTGTAAAACTGAATTAGGACTTTATGCTAGCTATAGTATGTGCCAAACTGCTAGGAGAGAAGTTCTTAGGGAAATGAGGGGGTCATATGTAGAAGAATATGTAAATTGTGGGGGTACGTTGCTGAGCGACAAATAAGTAATCATGGAAGCACAATTTCAATTTAAGTCCATTGAAATCAAAAAGGTAAAGTTGTGTTCCATAGGATTTATATGTGCTTCGAAGATTTGAAAAAAAGGTGGAAAGCTGGTTGTAGGCCTTTTATTGGAATTGATAGATGTTTCCTTAAAAGTGTCTGTAAAGGAAAGATGTTTGTGTCCATTAATGGAGATGCCAACAATCAGATGTATCCATTGGCTTGGGCAGTGGTGGAAGGGAAAAATGCCTCTTCGTGGAAATGGTTTTTGGAGAAGTTATTTACAAATTTGTGCCATCCAATTGGTATTAGATTAACATTGATGTCAGACCAACAAAAGGTAATTTATTAGTATAAATATGTTCATTCCATTTATTTTTTTAAGATGCATATTTTACACTAATTGTATGACAAACAATATGAATTTTAGTATTGTTCCAGGGGTTAATCATTGCACTAAATGAGTGTTTTCCATACTTGGAGCATAGAATGTGTGTAAGACACATCTATGCTGATTGGCAGAAGACTTGGAAAATTTTGAATAGGAAGATGCAATTTTGGAATTGTGTCAAGTCAACTTTTATTGAGGACTTTGATGAGCAGTTACAAAAATTAGAAGCAATAGGTGAGACATCCACTAGTCAATTATTAGGGATCCCTGTGCATCACTGGGCAAAGTCATATTTTAAAGGGACTGCAAATGTGATGCAGTGGATAATAATATGTCTGAGGCATTTAATGCATGGATACTTGATGCAAGGTGCAAACCTGTCATCACCATACTTGAAGAAATCAGAGTGATGGTGATGACTATTAGGCTCGATGGATCAACTCGATAATGATGGTAACAGAGGTTGAATCGACCTTTGCGATGTTGTGACGGAAGCGAATAAATTTTGTAACAAAGAACACAAGGATTTATAGTGGTTCGACCTCCAAAAACCTACTCTACTACCTTAGCTTTCCACAACAAAAGATTTTCCCAAATCCACTCGATTTGTACAACCTTTGAGGACAAGGTTTAACCTTACATCCAAATAAGACTTATACCACAAAGTCTTAATGGACAACTCCTTAGAACTTATACCTCAAAGTTCTAAGAAACAACACCTTAAGGTTCTATCCAAACCTTAAGCATAAACCCTCTCTCAAAAGAGAAACAAACAAGCAAACAAAGAAACAATCCTTACAAGATCAGGATGTTTGCCAATTAAGCACAAATACAAAGAAGAATACTTGAGCTAAATGAATACAATGAAAGCTCACAAGTGTTTACAAGAAAAGGTATGAAAGAATTAAGCTCTAAGTTGATTTTGATTGATCTTTAGGCTTTGCTCTCTTTCTTATGGTTGCTAGACCATTGAAGGATGGTATTTATAGCCATTTTGAGCTTTCCAACCGTTGCAATTGATATGGTGGAGAATAATCCCGTTGAAAGTGAAATACCAACTCATTAAAGTGTCCTGCAACTAAAAGTTTAGATACCTTTAAAAAGGTATCGATATTTTCTGCCTTTAATTCAAATTTAGTGACCGTTAGACCAAAATTATCGATACCATGGAGCAAATTATCTATAACATATGAAAAGTATCGATACCATCTGGACAGAATGCTCATTTGGTCTCAATTATAAATAGGGGTATCGATATTTTACAAATTATCGATACTTAGACAAAAAGTACTGATACTTTTTGTCTTGGAGCAGTTTTAACTAGTTTGAAAATGGTTTAAACATATTTGAAAATGTTTGACTCAATTGAAACCATTTCGAGTTTATTTTATCAATTTGTTCAACTTTACTTCTATTCAAAAATACTTTAATTTGTTATATCAAAATATATTATTTAATAAGGATTTACTCAACTATCTCCCTCTTTTTTATATAACAAAACTTTTAAAAATTTTGTTTTTTAGTACTTGCTCCCCCTTAATAAATGACATTTTGAATTTAAGCTCCCCCTATATAAAAATCATTTTCAATTTAAGACAAAGATTTTGGAGCATTAATTTGACATTTTGTAAAATGGTCACTAATCAAGGCAATCAATCAACTATAAAATTTATCTCTCTCTTCTCCCCCTTTTTGTTATATAAAAAATAAACAAATAAAACTTAAGAGGAAAAGACAACTGTTAGTTCATATATATAAATTAAATATAAAGAATTTACGAACTACTATACCGATCAGTATTAAGGTGCAGTCACATAGCATTTGCTTTTGTTTACCTTGAAGCAATGCACCTTACCTACAAACATAGAATTAAGTTTCTGGTACCCAATGTCTTTTGGGTCCATAATCGTTAGTCTTCAAAATCTTAGTCCCTTTAGGTAACCATTTTGAAAGAGCTTCCTTGTCTTGAGTAGCATTTAGTCCTTTAGGAACCCTTACATTCTTAACAAGTTTTCCTTTGTAAAATCTTGAGGGACCTCTATGTTTATAGAAATTAAAGCTATTTTTAACAAAGTTTTGTTCTGAATTTTCTCCTTTTTCAAAAACTTTGTTAGAGTGAGCTTTTTCACTCTTAAGCAACTCAAGTTGCTTTTGATGATCCTCATGAACTTTTGAAAGTAAATTATGCAAGTCTAAATTTTTCTTTTCAAAATCATTAATTCTTTCTTGCATTTTGTTTACTTTCTCTTTAAGTTCATGATTAATTTTGGAAAGTAAGTCATTTTAATTTTTCAATTTTGAAAAACTTTTCTTGTGTTTCGATATCATGACTTCAAATTCCAAAATTAATTCATCATAGGCTTGTTGTAACTCACCAAAAGAATAATCATTTAAAGTAGATGAGTTAGAAGTTACCTTAAGATCATCGATGACCATAAGCACTAGGTTAGCTTCTTCATCGGATGACTCTTTATCGCTCCAATCAACATAAGCATTTTGTTTGCTAGACCCCTTTTTAAATTTAGGGCAATCATACTCGAAGTGTCTCAGTTTCTTGCACTCATAGCATGTAATGGGATCTTTCTCCTTGGTTGATTCAAGTTTGAGTCCTTCCTTCTTTCGAAATTCTCATGAATCTCTTGAATCTTCTAGCAAGCCTTTCCATTTCCTCATTTTCATCCATCTCTTCACTGGATTCACTTTCTACAAGGATGACGGATTTAAGAGCTTTACCAACGTTCTTCTTTATGAGTCTTTTTTCTTCACTCCCTTTGTTAAGCTTCATCTCATATGTAAGCAAAGAGCCAATGAGCTCATCAAGAGGGAGTAAGTTGAGATCCTTTGATTCTTCGATGGCCTTCACTTTTGGTTCCCAAGATGTTGGAAGACTATTCAACATCTTTTTAACTAACTCCTTGATAGGATAAACCTTCTCAAGGGCTTTGAGGCCATTTATAATGTTAGTGAATCAATTGGGCATCTCTTTGATTCCTTCCTCCGATTTTGATTTAAATAATTCATAGTCAAGGGTGAGAAGACTTAGCTTTGATTCCTTGACTTTATTTGTTCCTTCGTGAGTGGCCTCAAGTTTGTCCCACATTTCTTTGGCATCGTTGCACGAGGAGACTCTATTGTAATCTTTTTCACCAAGAGCACAAAATAGGGTATGCATAGCTTTTGCATTGAGTTGCACCTTCTTGATGTCATTTGCATCCCATTCATCTTCCTCCTTTGGAACACTAACACCTTCAACTATCTTCATTGGAATGAATGGCCCATTTGTGATTACCTTCCATACTCCATAATCATTAGCTTAGATGAATAATCTCATTCTTGTTCTCCAATAAGAATAGTAATTGCCAATGAATAGAGGAGGTCGTATAGTGGAAAAACCTTCTCCCACGAATGTTGACCTGGAAGTTGACGTCATTGTTATTGGATGAGTTGTTGATCGTTTGAGTTTCTCCGAGGATCTTCTCATGGTTGTTAAACCGTCTCTAGAGATCTCACTCTGATACCAATTGTTAGGCTTGATGGATCAACTCGATAATGATGGTAACGGAGGTTGAATTGACCTTTTCGATGTTGTGACAGAAGCGAATAAATTTTGCAATAAAGAACACAAAGATTTATAGTGGTTCGGCCTCCAAACACCTACTCCACTATCTTAGCTTTCCACAACTAAGGATTTTCTCAAATCTACTCGATTTGTACAACCTTTGAGGATAAGGTTTAACCTTACACCCAAATAAGACTTATACCACAAAGTCTTAATGGACAACTCCTTAGAACTTATACCTCAAAGTTCTAAGAAAAACACCTAAGGTTTCTATCCAAACCTTAAGTATAAACCCTCTCCCAAAAGAGAAACAAATAAGCAAAGAAAGAAATAATCCTTACAAGATCAAGATGTTTGCCAATTAAGCACAAATACAAAGAAGAACACTTGAGCTAAATGAATACAATGAAAGCTCACAAGTGTTTACAAGAAAATGTATGAAAGAATTAAGCTCTAAGTTGATTTTGATTGATCTTTAGGCTTTGCTCTCTTTCTTATGGTTGCTAGACCATTGAAGGATGGTATTTATAGCCATTTTGAGCTTTCCAACCATTACAATTGATATGGTGGATTATAATCCCGTTGAAAGTGAAATACTAGCTCATAAAAGTATCCTGCAACTAAAAGTATCGATACCTTTAAAAGGGTATCGATATTTTCTGCCTTTAATTCAAATTTAGTAACTGTTGGACCAAAATTATCGATACCATGGAGCAAATTATCGATACCATATGAAAAGTATCGATACCAGTAGCGATACCATCTGGACAAAATGCTCATTTGGTCTTGATTATAAATAGGGGTATCGATATTTTACAAATTATCGATACTTAGACAAAAAGTATCGATACTTTTTGTCTTGGAGCAGTTTTAACTAGTTTGAAAATGGTTTAAACATATTTGAAAATGTTTGACACAATGAAACCATTTAGAGTTGATTTTATCAATTTGTTCAACTTTACTTCTATTCAAAAACACTTTAATTTGTTATATCAAAATATATTATTTAATAAGGATTTACTCAACAATGACTAGAATGCATGTGAAGAGAACCAAGGAAGAAAAGTGGAGAACTAATATTTCTCCTATTGTATTGCAAAATTTGGAAAAGAATGCTACAAATGTATGCTTGCATGGAATGGTGATGGAGGGTTTGAAGTGATCCATGAAGACAACCAACACACGGTTGACTTGAAAAAGTTGAAATGCACTTGCAGAGAGTGAGAGCTTACAGGGATTCTTTGTTGCTAGGTTGTATGTGCCATTTACCATGACGGGAAGGATCCAAAAGCCTGTGTCTCACCATGTTACAACAAGGAGAAATATGTAGCGGCATACAGTAAGGTTTTACAACCAGTTAGGGGGAAAAAGTTTGGCTCAAGAGAGATGATTCAATTCTTCCTCCACTAGTAAAAAAGATGCCTAAAAGGCCTAAGAAAAACATAAGGAAATCTAAGGATGAACCAAAAAAGAGCAAGTTTGGAAAGGACACTAGGAGAGGCCTTAAAATCTCATGTGCTTTGTGTAAACAAGTAGGGCATAACAAGAAATTGTGTCCAACAACATGACATATGAGTCAGAATTTATAGGTAATTCATAGACCACTTTATTTTAGATAAGTTTTTCTTTACATTCATATTTGTTTAATCAAAAAATACATTATAATGAATTTCGTAATTTCTTTCTATGAACAAAATTGGAATGTTGGTTCATCCTCCATTCAAGTACAACAACCTCAATTAAAAGCTACTATACCATAGGTAAAAGATACATTAATGTAGTGTGGTGTAATATCTACTTGGTCGACTGTTTGAGAATTTTGATTTTTTTAGTTTTGATAATTGCTCATAAAATTTGGTCTTTGTTGGTAGATTAAACCATTTCAATAAGCTCATAACTATGTCTTTTTTATAGTATGCTATCAAACGTTTAAGAACTCACATCATGAAAGGAAAAGAAAAAGGATCAGGTGTATCAGCTTCTCAATGCATCACCAATGCAGAAGGCACAAAAAAAAAGAAGACAACCATTTGGTATTGGGGTATACACAAACCTCAAAACTGGTGAACAAATAGTACATGTAAATATATGTAACTATTCTAAATATTAATTTTGTTGCTTGTTACTAAGTAATTTATATCTACTGATTTTTTTAAAATTGTTTTCCATTTTCCTTAAAGCTTGGTACAATCAGTGAAAGAATCATTACTATTGTAAGGAAGATTGGACAATCTACTACTTCCCAATATCGACATTCATGGAAAGGCTCTAGATTAAAGTGGAAGGGGAAAAAAAGCTATGACAACAAGGCAAATTATGCAACAACACTATGATGTTATCCGAAAAAAGAGACGAAATCTTTCTAAACAAGTGCAAATAAGGACACAAGAAAGCCAAACAGATTCTATTATAATAGATGATTTAAGTGCAAACTGATTCTAATTTAATTTTAATTTCTCTGATAGTATAGTTTATGGTTAACGAGGGACAAGATTGGTACATTTTGTTTATATGGGAACCATTTGTTGACAATGGAACATCTTGTTTATATTGGAATATTTTTTTTAATAAGAATGCATTTTGAAGATATTGCAAATTCAAATTTACTTTTTATGTAATTTTTTGATTTTTTTTTCTTTGTTGTTCATTATTGAATTATGGTTTAATTGAGATTTAAAATTCATACGAAATGCAATTAAATACTATTTGCATTTGAAGATGGAATCTTACAGTTTTGGGGTAGGGTTACTACTTTTTTCTTTACCTCAATTCGTTACAAAAATTGTAATTAAATTTTATCGTAAATAAAATTAGTTAAAATAATTTATTTATAATAACAAAATTACCACATCAAGAAAAAATGATGATATCATCAACAGTACACGTGACATCCGAGGTGACGTCTTAGTTGGCAAAAAATGAAAAAAAAAGTCAAACTTAAGAGTCACATCATTTTGGCCGTTAAAAATTAATGGTCAACATCAGTCAATGGGCCATTTTATTAAATTTTGACAGTCCATGTACCCAATTAAATGCAAAAAAATGCAAGGAACTTAATTGTTTTTCTGAAAAAATTCTAAGATTTGTTTCACCCTTAAGCTTATTTTTTACTTTTCTTCTTTTATTTTGTTTTGACTTTTTACAGCTCTGATTAAAGAAATGCTAATTTCTTTTTTAAAATATTTCCCCACGTATTATAGCTTCCCATCTATTTTTCTTTTCTCTAAATAGTAAAAAGCTTGCTTGATGATGTTAATAAAAAAAATTATATTTTCTTGTTGAATTATGATTCCTATTTTAAGTAAAATTTGAGAAATAATCTTTTAGTTAAACTCTGTTTATTTGTTTCAATTAAACTCTGTTTATTTGTTTGAGTCAAACTCTTATTAGTCTAGATTATTTTATTATTATTTGACCTAGAAATTTAGCCTATAAATAGGCTCTTTTACAACCTTAGAAATATACCCATTAAAGTTGAGAACTCTAACACTTTTAGAGAATTTAGTGTTTACGTTTTGAGGGTTCTTTGTTTTCGAGTTTTCGGGGTTTAGTTTTATCTCCATCTTTTGTACTCTTCATTCTTTGGCATTATAGTAAATTATCTTTGCCTGTAGTTTTTTATCCTCTTCGGAGGATTTTTTTCACGTTAAATTTATGTGTTCAATTTCTTAATTTCTTCCGCTATTTTTACTTGTTTGTTGCTTAATCGGGTTGATCCCCAACATTTCTTTATTTCAAAACTCAAAAGTTAAATAAATAAAAGAATTTTAAAAAATAAAAAAATTTAATGGAATATACAAGGTAAAGATTAACGTAAAAAAAAACTGAAAAATAAAAGGTCAAATTGAAGTCCCAATTCTTTAACCGGGTTCAATTAATTTTCTATTGGTTCTCTTTTATTTAAGGAATTTTTGGTTTAATGGAGGTGGTTGAGTTAAACTTACCAGTTTCCAACCTTATTGGTTTGATAAATTGATTTAGTTTGATATTTTTTTGGTACAACAATGATTCTAACTCAAGCTATCTTTGAGAAAAGTGAACACTCGACTAATAAACCACAACTTGGGATTCTTCGTCTGATATTTTTAACAACACTAAGTGCAACGATTACAATATTTTCTTCAACTAATCTCACATTATTAGAATTGTCTCTTCTTTAAGTATGCTTACCAAGCACAGACTCCTCATTAATCTCATGGCACCAAGTTGACCCCTCTTTTGTCCTCTACCCTAAAAGCACCATTTAGGAAGTTGGATGAAGGGGATTTCCATGTAAAGGGTGAACTCAACCAACAAACCACATGCAACCTAAAATATATGCAAAGTAATCATACATTTACTTGAGATATCCTTTGCTTTCAACATATTTCTAAGCTGCCAAGGGTCACAAAAAAGTGTGTGAACCCTTTCGTGTCTAATAAGAATAAAGAAATTTCCAACCAATTTAAACATCATTTCATAGGACAAGTAAGCAACTCCTCATTGAAGCCTCATCACAAAGTCTTCATAATGGTGAGCAATCCCATTATGTGCATGGTTCCAGACTACATCATCTTTCGATTTAAAAGCATCTAAATGGATGCTTAAAAGTCAACCTGCCTCAAACTCCGTGTGTTGGCATGATGATCAAGAGTGTTCATTACCTCAGGTGTGGCCTGAGTTCGAGTTACGCAAATCGCATTGTTGTTAGGACTTTAACCTCCCCTTATAATTAAAAAAATCAATATGTCTCCTTTGTAATAAATTCTACTTGAATGCAAGGTATCACTTCTAGAAAATTAAGAGTTGGAAACGGTGTCACACAACCAATTATCATGTCATATGCAAACAAAGTTGCCATTCTTTATCGTCCACTTTTTTGGTACATAGAAAATAAAGAACTAGAAACTAGAAAACATAATATCATAGGGCAATAAATTGAAATTATGAACCTATAATGAGATTGTTCAACAAAAAAAACATAGATGAATTAGTGTTATGGAATCCATTAATTTGTTGTTGAAGTATGACTCCTATTTAAGTCAAATTTGAGAAATAATCTTTCAGTTAAACTTTATTCATTTGTTTCAATCAAACTCTGATTAGTCTAGATTATTTTATTATTATTTGACCTAGGAATTTAACTTATAAATAGGCTCTTTTACAACCTTAGAAAATACACTCATTAGAGATTAGAACTCATAACACTTTTGGAGAATTTTATGTTTACGTTTTAAGGGTTCTTTGCTTTAGAGTTTTTTGGGGTTTAATTTTTATCTCCATCTTTTATACTCTTTGTTCTTTTGCCATTATAGTAAAATTATCTTTGCCCGTGGTTTTTTATCCTCTTCGGAGGGATTTTTCCATGTTAAATTTGTGTGTTCAATTTCTCAATTTCTTTCACTATTTTTACTTGTTCGTTGCTTAATCGAGTCGATCTCCAACAATTGGTATCAATGCTAGTTTAATTTTCATAGATCAGCCCATTCAGACATGACAACAACAAGGTTCGACATTGAGAAGTTCAATGGTGTCACAAATTTCAATTTGTGGCAAGTTCGGATGATGGCAATTCTAGTTCAGACCGGCTTGAAAAATGTCGTTATCTAGAAAAAGCCCAAGAACCTAGATCAGTCAGAATGGGAAGAGCTTGATGAAAAGGTCATTTCTGCAATCCAATCATGCCTCGCAAATAAGTATTGCAGGAGGTATTGATAGAGAAGACCTCATCCGCCTTGTGGAAAAGGCTAGAAACTCTTTATGTGACTAAGTCTCTAGCTAATCATTTAGTGTTGAAACAACGTCTATTTACGTTTTGCATGAACAAAAGTGAGTTTCTTAGAGATCACATCAGTTAATTCATTACCCTTTTAAATGATTTAAATAACGTTGAGGTTCAGATTGACGATGAGGATCAAGCTATGTTATTGTTGTGCTGCTTACCTTCTTCATACAAGTCTTTCAAGGAGACCATGATTTATGGGAGAGATAATCTCTCATTCGAAGATGTGAAGGGTCATTTATTGAGCAAAGAAAAACTTAACAATAAGTTTGGTTCAGATAGCAAGGCAGATAGGCAGTCTTCCATTTTGGTAGCATCAAAGAAGCGAGACAAAATGTGTCACTATTGTAAGAAGTTAGGTCACGTTAAAGCAGATTGTTATAAACTTTGAAACAAAAGGGCTACTAAGAGTAGCGAGGAAGATGTAGTTGGTGATAATTTGGCCGACGAAAGCGGTGATGATTTCTTGTTAGTGTCAACGAGCGAAAGCTCCGAGCTTACGTCCGAGTGAATCCTAGATTCGGGATGTTCTTTCCAAATGTGTCCCAACAGAGAATGGTTCTCCACATACAGTTCAGTTAAAGGTAGAGTTGTGTGTATGGGAAACAATTCGTCTAGTAAGGTAATCTGTATTGGTACTATTAAAATTAGGATGCATGATGGGACGATTAGGACACTCTCAGATGTCAGGTACGTACCTAATTTATGAAAGAATCTCATCTCCTTGAGTATTTTAGACTCGAAAGGTTGCAAAATCAACATCGAGTCGAGCGGCATTAAGATGTCTTGTGGGGCTCTCGTTTTATTAAAAGGTAAAAGGATCGACAGTTTTTATATTCTAGAAGGTCCTACAGTGACCGGTGAAATCGAACGTCCCTCGTCCGTTACAAAATTGAAGTTAACTCCTTTGGAGCAGAGACAACTTGGTCGTAGGAGGGAAAAAGGTATGACTGTTTTGTTGAAGAGAGGTTCTCTTTTGGATGCAAGTTTTGAAAAGTTAGAGCACTGTGTTCGTGAAAATCAGATCCGGGTTAGTTTTGATTTGACAGTGCACAAGTCGAAGGCTAGAAGTCTTCCAGCTTCTAAGCACAGATTCGATTCAGTTAATTCCCTGCATAATTCAAGATAGGCCCGTGGCGGGTTTCGGCAAAGATGGTATTATGGAAATACGAGTCAATGTGGAGATTTGTTGAAGTATGACTCCTATTTCAATCAAATTTGAGAAATAATTTTTCAGTTAAACTCTATTTATTTGTTTCAATCAAACTCTTATTAGTCTAGATTATTTTATTATTATTTGACCTAGGAATTTAGCCTATAAATAGGTTCTTTTACAACATTAAAAAATACACCCATTAGAGATTAGAACTCATAACACTTTTAGAGAATTTTGTATTTACGTTTGAGGGTTCTTTGCATTCAGGTTTTTTGGGGTTTAGTTTTTATCTCCATCTTTTGTACTATTCGTTCTTTTGCCATTATAGTAAAATTATCTTTGCCCGTGATTTTTTATCCTCTTTGGAGGGGTTTTTCCACGTTAAATTTGTGTGTTTAATTTCCTAATTTCTTCTGCTATTTTTACTTATTCGTTACTTAATCGGGTTGATCCCTAACATTTATTATTTATGAAATCTATTTACAATAAATGTTTTAAATATTTAATATCTTTTATTGTTTTATAAACTCTATCCTATTAATAATCATTATTACAATAAAATCTAGTTGGCATAAAAATCTTTAATATAAAATTAAATTGACTAAATTCTAAATGTATGTAAAATACAAAGACTTGAAGCATATTTTAACAATGTTTCAAAAGTATATACTATTATCGAAATCCAAGGTTTAACGTATTATTTTTAAATTTTAAACAATTTTTATTAGGATAAAAGTCTATTATATTAACAAAATTTTTAAATTATTAATTTAAAGTATTTTATCATTTTTCTTAAAAAAATTGTTTTAATATGTTTTTAGTTTTTTAAATTATTTTAATACATTTTTATTTGTACCATTTTACATAAACAATTTAAAAATAATTTTAAGTTCACTTATAAATAATTTTTACAAATTTAAGTAAAGAATATTTAATATACTTTTTGTTTTATTAAAATACTTGAAAAATTAGACATCTACATGAGATAACCTTTGCTTTCAATTTTAAAGATGTCAAAAGGGCCACAACAAAGTGTGTGAACCCTTTCTTGTCTAATAAGAATAAAGAAATTTCCAACCAATTTAAACATTGTTTCATAGGACAAGTAAACAACTCCTCATTTAAGCCTCATCGCAAAGTCTTCATAGTGACGAACAATCCCATTGTTTGCATGGTTCCAAACAATCTTTCGATCTAAAAGCATCTAAAGGGGTGCTTAAAATCCAATTTGCCTCGAATTTCATGTGCTGACTTGATGATCAAAAATGTTCATTACTTCAAGTGTAATTTGGGTTCAAATCGCGTTAGACGCGTTATTGTTAAGATTTTGCCTTTCCCTTATAATTCACCAAAAAAATCCAATCTACCTCATTTGTAATAAATTCTACTTTAATGCTAGGTATCACTTCTAGAAAACCTCAGATTACAAGGCAGCAAACAGAAGTTATGAATCTATAATAGGATTGTTCAACAAAAAAACATAGATGAAAAAGTGTTATGAAATCCATTAATTTGTTATTTATGAAATCTATTTACAATAAATGTTTTAAATATTTAATTTCTTTTATTGTTTTATAAACTCTATCCTATTAATTAATCATTATTATAATAAAATCTAGTTAGCATAAAAATCCTTAAAAATCCTTAATATAAAAGGAAATGGACTAAATTCCAAATGTATGCAAACTACAGAGACTTGGAGCATATTTTAACACTATTTGTATATACTATTATCCAAGTCTAAGGTTTAACATATTATTTTTAAATTTCAAACAAGTTTGATTAGGATAAACGTCTATTATATTAACAAAATTTTTAAATTATTAATTTAAAGTATTTTATCATTTTTTTTTAAAAAAATTTGTTTTTATATGCTTTTCAGTTTTTTAAATTATTTTAATACATTTTTATTTGTACCATTTTACATAATATGTTAAATCAGTATTTTCTAAAGGAAAATTAATATTCATTAAAGCGTACCATAATTACATATTACTAGTTAAGTTAAAAGATGCTCTAAGTTCTTATATTTTTTATGAATTTTGAATTCAATTTTTGCGCTTTTAAAAAATTAGATGCTTTTATAAAAATAAATAAATAAAATATCAAAATTCAAAATTTATAAACAAAAAATAAACACATTGAAAATTAAAAAAAAATCAGTAAAATATAAAAATCATAATATATACTTAAATTTATAAATATTAAATTAATATTTGACCAACATTGACGATAAAGAGAGCAAGAAGAAACATTCTCTAACATTTATAGCTATTGTCACGGACCGCGCATCGAGGCCCGAGACCCGCTCGCATCAAGCTGCCCAAGAAGCACTCCGCAGCATTTTGGGCCTATCACCACTTAGCCCAACACTTAGGATTGAAGAGCCTTCCAAAGTAGATATGGCAAGTAGCACATAATCTAGCATATTCCCTTTTGATTCTTTCCATATCCTTTGTAATCTCTTATCTTAGGAATGTTTGATTTGAATTCCTTAGATTAAGGGATATAATAGATGTCATTGTATCTAGACCGTCGATGTACTCTAATCTTGACCGTTGGATGTAGGGGGCTTCAACTATAAATAGAGGCTTACCCCTACCTCATTTTACACACTTCACTTTTGAGGAATATACAGAGCATTCACTCAAATTTCTTCCTTGTCTTTTTGTTTTGCCTTTTCTTTCAGAGTTCTTTTGCTTCCGCAAGGATCTAAGCACTTTAGCTTTGATCAAGTTTCAGGCTTACTTAAGCGTTGTGTGTTTGAAAAGCGTCTAAGGCCACACGCTCCAAGATTCAAGTTTTAGGACGTGACAAGTGATATCAGAGCCTATTCGAGTGAGAGAGATGGCACCACAAAAAGTAAGCGAGGTTCTAGCAACTGAACGAGAGACTCGTGCTGCTGCTGAGAAGAAGAAGAGAGAGAGTTCCAGGGACATCATTTCAGCCTTGGAAAGAAGGGTCGCTAGACTTGAAGATTCCATGAAGGAAGTCAAGGAGGCCCAAGACGAGACAGAACCGTTTCACTCTCTTAAAGAAGAAGTGATGGTTGTGGTTCAAAGACTTCTCAATGACATATATGAGAAGTTAGACCAACGGGACAATTCCCTTGAAGTAGCAGGGGAGGCTACCAAAGCCGAGTTGGTAGAGGAGATCGAGGATCTCAAGAGTGAGCTAGCCATTTACAAGAGAGCCATGAAGAATGGCATGATGGCAGAAACAACATCACCCACACCAAGGATCGATGTCCCAAAGCCGAAGATGTATACAAGGACACGATCAGCCCAAGATGTTGAGAATTTTATTTGGGCCATGGAGCAGCACTTCCGAGCCATGGGGATCAGGGATGAAGCAACAAAGGTAAACACTGCTTCTGTCTATTTGACTGATATCGCGCTTTTATGGTGGCGACATAGGTGCTCCAAGAAGGAGAACGAAGAAATTCCCATTGCAACATGGAGCGAGTTCCAATTCGAGTTCAAGGAACAGTTCTATCCCAAGAATGCGCAACTAGAAGCCCGAGAAAAGTTGCGACAACTCAAGTATACTAGCTTGATTCAAGACTATGTCAAGGAATTCACCGAGCTCAAGCTTCAGATCCCAAAGTTGGGCGAAGAAGAAGGGTTCTTTGCCTTTATGGATGGACTTCAACGATGGGCCAAAATAGAGTTGAAGCGGATGGGGGTTCAAGAGCTTTCCAAAGCCTTGTCTGCAGCTGAGTCCATTCCTGAGTTCGAGATCAAAAGGTCCGAGTCTACCAAACCAAAGCCAAAACCCAAAGGCAATGGTGGGGGAAACAAGGAAAGACCAGCCAAGAAGGGGTCCGAGAAGCCAAACAGGTGGTAATTTCAAGCTTCACAAGCCTTGGGAAAAGAACAATGAGCCTTTCAAGTGCTACACTTGTGGAGGCAAGCACTTGGCTAGGAACTGCCATCAAAAAGCCGCTGCCATCCAAGGGAAGGATGCCGAAGAGAAGGAGGCTCTTAAAGTTAACTCCATCATTAGCTCCATGGAGGTTAAGAAGGGCCATAAGAAGAAGAGACTGATGTTCGTTGACATCACCGTGGTAGGCCAAAAGATGAGCGCTCTAGTGGACACAAGTGCCTCAGAATTGTTTGTGTCCGAGCTGGCTGCCAAGAGACTTGACCTTCATGTTAAGAAGGCAAGTGGGTTTATTAAAACCGTCAATTCCAAAGAGGCTCCGATTTCAGGAGTGGCAAAAGGAGTCATGATAGACCTTGGAGGTTGGATCGATAAGGAAAACATCAAGGTAATCCCTCTTGATGACTTTGATTTCGTAATTGAACTTAATTTCTTTGACCGGGTTAATGCGTTCCCTGTTTCCTTTGCCGATTGTTTGTGCATTTTGGATCCAAAACATCAATGCATTGTTCCGACAACCCGAGAGTCTGGAGTTTGAGCCAAGATGATATCAGTCATCCAATTTAGCAAGGGTGTGCGTAAGGAGGAACCAACTTACTTAGCTGCGTTGGTTGTGGAGCAACTTACCAAGTCCGTCGAGGTCCTAGAAGAGGTGGGACAAGTGTTGGCAAAATTCAATGATGTGATGCCTACCGAATTGCCCAAAAGCTTGCCACCAAAGAGAGAGGTGGATCACAAGATTGAACTCGTGCCGAATACGGAGCCACCCGTTAGAGCCCCTTACCGAATGGCTCCACCCAAGTTAGAGGAGTTGCACAGAAAATTGAAGGAACTCCTAGATGCAGGATATATCCGACCATCCAAGGCACCCTATGGTGCACCGGTACTATTTCAGAAGAAGCATGATGGGACGCTTCAAATGTGTATCGACTACCGAGCTTTGAACAAGCTCACTGTGAAGAATAAGTACCCGATCCCGCTCATTGCCGACTTGTTTGATCAACTTGGTGGTGCAAGGTGGTTCACCAAGTTGGATTTGAGGTTCGGATATTATCAGGTTCGAATACCCGAAGGAGATGAACCAAAGACTACTTGTGTGACGCGCTATGGTTCGTATGAGTTCTTAGTGATGCCCTTCGGTCTCATGAATGCCTCCGCCACTTTCTGCACCCTCATGAACAAGGTATTACAACCCTTTCTTGATCTATTTGTTGTTGTCTACCTTGACGATATTGTGATCTATAGCAAGACACTTGAGGAGCATTTGGGACATTTGAGAAAGGTGTTCAAAGTCTTGCGAGAGAACGAGCTCTATGTCAAAGAGGAGAAGTGCTCGTTTGCTCAAACGGAGGTCCCTTTCCTAGGCCACATTGTGGGAGGTGGCAAGATCAGAATGGATGGGGCCAAAGTCTGAGCCATTGAAGATTGGGAGCCGCTAACCAAGGTGACAGAATTAAGATCTTCTTGGGGTTAGCCAATTACTACCGAAGGTTCGTCAAAGGCTACTCCAAAATAGCCACACCCTTGACCGAGTTACTGAAGAAGGACAAGGCATGGGATTAGAGCATTGAGTGCCAACAAGCCTTTGCAGAATTGAAGAAGGCCATGATGAGCGAACCAGTGTTGGTGTTGCCAGATTACACCAAGCCTTTTGAGATTCACACCGATGCGTCCGATGTTGCCATTGGTGGGGTACTCATGCAAGAAGGACATCCGGTTGCCTTTGAAAGCCGGAAGCTCAATGAGACCGAGAGGAGGTACACGGTCCATGAGAAGGAAATGACTGCAGTGGTTCACTGCTTGCACACTTGGCGACACCACATACTTGGGTCTAGGTTTGTGGTATACACAGATAATGTTGCCAATAGTTATTTTTTAACCCAAAAGAAGTTGTCTCCAAAGCAGGTTCGATGGCAGGAATTCCTTGCAGAATTTGATTTTTCCATGGAGTAAAAGCCAGGAAAGGTGAATTCCGTTGCCAATGCTTTAAGCCGAAGATATGACATGGAGTTTGTTAGCTTACCGTAGGGACAACTATTGGAGCGCATCAAAGAGGGGTTATCATATGACCCAACAGCCAAGATGCTCATTGACTATGCCAAAGAAGGGAAGACTAGAAAGTTTTGGCTCGAGGGGGACTTGTTATATGCTCGAGGACATCGCCTCTATGTGCCTCAATTTAGAGAATTGCGCAAGGGGATCATGAGGGAATGCCATGATTCCAAGTGGGCGGGACATCCGGGGATGAACCGGACATTGGCACTTATTGTAGAGAATTATTACTGGCCACACATGGGCACAGATGTTGAAGCCTATGTGAAGACTTGTCTTGTGTGCCAACAGGATAAGATAGAGATGAAGAAGCCGGCAGGACTGTTGCAGCCATTGCCCATTCCCGAGCGACCATGAGAAAGTGTTTCCATGGACTTTATTGTCGGTTTGCCTAACACTGACAGCCTGTCGAGTATTATGGTTGTTGTTGACAGGTTTTCAAAGTATGAGACGTTCATTCCAGCGTCTAAGGTGTGTCCAACCAAAGAGGTAGCTCGTCTTTTCCTCAAGCACGTGGTCAAGTATTGGGGAGTGCCAAAGACGATAATCAATGATCGGGACAAACGATTCACGGGAGATTTTGGATCGAGTTATTCAAGCTAATGGGATCAAGCTTTAATTTTTTAACAAGTGTTCATCCCCAAACCGACGGGCAAACTGAGCGAGTGAATGCACTCTTGGAGATCTATTTGAGGCACTATGTGAGTGCAACGCAGCGCGACTGGCCAAAACTATTGGATGTGGCTCAATTTTCTTACAACTTACAACGGAGTGAGGTCACAAACCAAAGTCCGTTCGAGATCGTGACCGGGCAACATCCGTTCACACCCAACATGGTTGTTACCAAGTATGAGGGGCCGAATCCAGTAGCACACAAGTTTGCCACGGAGTGGCAAGAGCATCACGACTTAGCCCGAGCTTGTTTACACAAGGCAGGGAAACGGACCAAGAAGTAGGCAGATCGAAAGTATAGGGACGTGAATTTCCAGGTTGGTGATCTAGTCCTTGCCAAATTGGGAATCTTGCGCAACCCAACCGTGCACAAAGGGCTTGTGTGAAGATACGAGGGTCCATTCCGAATTGTGAAGCGGATAGGCACCATGGCCTATCGATTGGAGTTGCCACCGACCATCCAAGCTCATCCAGTGTTCCATGTTAGCTTACTCAAGCCTTACCATCAAGATGAGTTAGATCCGAATCGAGGCAAATCACACCGAGCGCCAGTCGGAGTGAAGATCTTCTATGAGAACGAGGTTCGAGAGATCCAAGCCAAGAGAGTTATTTGACGACCAGGTTACGGGCCGAGGCACGAATATTTTGTGCAGTGGAAGGGACTTCCCGACAGTGAGAGGAGTTGGGAACTAGCCGAGGGCCTATGGCAATTCAAGGACCAAGTGGATGGATACCATACCAGTCGAGTGACGAGGGCGTCACCAGATTCAATGGGGAGAATGTCACGGACTGCGCATCGAGGCCCGAGACCAGCTCGCATCAAGCTGTCCAAGAAGCACTCCGCAGCATTTTGGGCCTATCACCACTTAGCCCAACACTTGGGATTGAAGAGCCTTGCAAAGTAGATATGGCAAGTAGCACATAATCTAGCATATTCCCTTTTGATTCTTTCCATATCCTTTGTAATCTCTTATCTTAGGAATGTTTGATTTGAATTCCTTAGATTAAGGGATATTATAGATGTCATTGTATCTAGACCGTCGATGTACTCTAATCTTGACCGTTGGATGTAGGGGGCTTCAACTATAAATAGAGGCTTACCCCCACCTCATTTTACACACTTCACTTTTGAGGAATATACAGAGCATTCACTCAAATTTCTTCCTTGTCTTTTTGTTTTGCCTTTTCTTTCAGAGTTCTTTTGCTTCTGCAAGGATCTAAGCACTTTAGCTTTGATCAAGTTTCAAGCTTACTTAGGCGTTATGTGTTCGAAAAGCATCTAAGGCCACACACTCCAAGATTCAAGTTTTAAGGACGTGACACTATTGTACGTAAAAAAATATATATATATATTTGAAATAGAAGTTGTGGAAGAACCATATTGAGTTTTACTATTACAAAGTAGTCTTAAGAATCATTATTTCCAATTTTAGGGTGTAGTTAGTATTATTTTTAAGAAGTATTTTTAATATAAAAATATTTTTAAATAAACTATTTTTTAGAGAAAAGTACTTTTTTCAATAAAAAAAATTGGCTCAAACATTTTTTTCAGAAGCTGAAAAAATTAACTTTTTTCAAAATATATTTTTTAGAAGCATTCCTAAATTAAGCATTAGTATTGATAAAAAATCAAATGAAGACTTTGAAAGTCTATCCTGATGCTTGCAACAAAGATCATATACTTGGGTGGTAGATGTTTGTTCTATATATTAGTGCTCTTGTATTGATTTGCATCCCAAATCGAACTCCCTTGATGTATAGAACAACACATGTAAGATGAGTAAATTCTCCTTTTCCTTGCAAAGAAATTACCATGTCTCCAACAAAATATGTAAGAACCATATTGGTGACACCTAAGCTGTTTGTTTCTCCTGTAAAGCTTTATATGCTAAAGAAACCTCATATTTTATTCTAGTCATCAAAAACAATTCATAAATCACCATGTATATAATACTAGATCAAGAAGAAAATAAAAAAATACATTCATGGAATAGAATGAGAAGAAGGGAAAAAGCAAACCTGGTTCGGGTCCCTTAGGGGCAATGGCAACTTTGGCATACATCGAATTTACCGCTGATGCAGTCGTAAACTAACTAAAAATCTTATTAAGGCAAGTGCACCTATAGCTACAATGAGAAAATATATTGTTCCCACGAGAACCAAAAGTACTAGTAATTACTGTCTTTCTAATATTTAGTCGATAAATTGGAGTGTTAATTAAAACTAAAAATAACTAAATTAATTAACTAAAGAACACGATAAAGAACAAATAAGGAAAATAATCAAGTAAACAACCAAGAAGTGAAAAAATATCCAGGAAAAAATTCACCTAGATTTCATTTGTCATTATCAATCTAAATTACACACTTAATATCTTGATTCATAGAAATATCTAAATTATGCTAATATCTCTTTCGAGAGTAAGAGCAACTAACTCTAGAATGATTAATTGAAATTTATTTCTAATTAAAACCCTTATTATCGCATTAACTCAATCTATGGATCCCCCTATTAGATTTGACTCTAATTCGGTAGATTTATGTTGTCCTATTTCTAGGATTGCATGCAACTTCACTCAATTATG
Source organism: Gossypioides kirkii (assembly GCA_005610355.1). Taxonomy (NCBI): domain Eukaryota; kingdom Viridiplantae; phylum Streptophyta; class Magnoliopsida; order Malvales; family Malvaceae; genus Gossypioides; species Gossypioides kirkii. The sequence continues at coordinate 35,676,312 of CP032247.1, read as the reverse complement.
ATAGATCTACTTTCAAGCAAGGTTTATTCCTGCTCTAATTTAAGCACATCAAACATGGATTAATAGCCTAAAAATATTAAACCAAGGATTAAGCACACATAATTGAGAACAAGATCTAAGTATTTATTGCGTAAAACAGAAATCGAAAGACAGAATTAATCATAGGGTTCATCTCTCCTAGGTATTTAGAAAGTTAGTTCATGATAGCAAATAAAAACATCCCAAAGATATTATAACCGCAAAAAACAAATAAACTCATAATAAACTTCAAAAAAATCAAATGGAGATCTTCAATCTTAATGGAAATTTGCTTCAAAGTCGGCTTAAATGGTGTTTTTTTGCGTTGTTTTCTTAACTATTCTATGACAACTCACTCCCCTCTTCTTGTCATTGTCATATATAAGTTTAAAAATGCCCGAAAAACCTAAAAAAACATGTTTTCCCTCGTGTTTGGAGTATAGTTTGTGATTTCCACACGGTCTGGCACACATCCGTATAGCTCACATGACTGTGTGCCCAACTCGTGTGGGAGGGTCCAACCCGTGTGACCCTTGTATCTTGCTTCGATTTTTCAGATTTTACTCGTTTTTCACTCATTTTGGTCCCAAATGCCCTTCTAAGTATAGAAACATGAATGTAAAGGATTAGGAGCATAAAATTCACTATTTTACATTGAATAACCATTCAAAAACGCATTAAGAACGAGATTAATGTTAATTTTAGCACTTATCACCCATTGATTCCGAATGAGTCCTGAATAATCTAAAAAGAGCAGAAGAAATTAATAAACTATAAAAAATTCACAAAATTGACTAAAAAAAGAGAAATCATGTTCTATGGGATTTCTCCGTTCTTTATAAGCTCATATTTTTCTCTTGAAACAAAATAAAAATTTGTGAGAAAAGAGAGAACTTCAAGAGCTAACAATGGCGGTAAAAAAAGAAAGGACGAATTTAGGATTTTACTCTAAGTGGGGCGAAACTTCTAAATCCGAACGATTTTTTAATGTAAAAAAAATCTAAATTCTTCTATATTAGATTCAACTATAAATAGAATTAGTTGGTTTGTTCAAAATTCTGTTAGTTGGTTAAACACTAGATTTCTCTCATTCTATTTGTATAAATACCCCCTCTAGTTCAATAATATTCAAGCGAAAGTTTCTTATTCATTCTTGAGTAAACAAAGTATTCATTCTTGCCTTTCTACGTGAGTTCCTTTTATGGTATCAGTCGCCATTTGCTGGGTTGCTCTCCACTGTGCTCAATGACTGCCACTTCGTCTAATGTGTCCGCAAATGAAGCAATGTCTTTAAGAAACTTCGCTCCTGTCCACAACTCCTCATTGTCGTGTTTTCCCAATGAAGAAAGAACTTACCAAGTTGTTCAATCTTTCCCTAGACATGATACAATGAAGCTTAAAGAGGATACCTTTGTTTAATGGCAGCATCAATTGAGGCTTATTATATATGGATATGGACTTACCAACTACGTCAATGATACTCTTCCAACTTCGTCCCAATTCGTGCCATATCAAGAAGGGAAGTTGGTTTCTAACCCAAATTTTGTAGCTTACCATCAACAAGATAAACTTATATCATCTTGGCTCTTATCCACAGCTAGTGGTGATGTTTTGTCGTATTTTATAGGTGCCAACACTGCTTATGAAATATAGAGCAAAGCGAGCCATCTGTTTGTCGCAGGTTCCGATGCCAAGATCTCCCAATTAAAACATGATTTGCATTCTTTGAAGAAAGGTCACATGTCAGTCAAAGAATACCTGGCTAAAATCAAAAGTACCTGCGATCTTCTTGGTACGTTTGGCCATCCCGTTTCTACCATTGAGCAGGTCGACATCGTGCTTGTTGGCCTTTCGCTAAAGTTTGAATAGGTGCTTACCATTACTTTGTTTGCATCAGAACCCTTGAAGATGGATCACCTTGTTGATATTTTGCTTGAATGTGAAAATCGGTAGAAACGGTTTGTTTCGGAGATACCTGTCCAAGCCAATCTGGTTCAACACTTGCCTGCATCCAGTGATCCGATGTCGACTCCTCTAACGGTTTCAATGTAAGAGTTTCAACTAATAGGCTTATTTCCACGTGGTAATCCTTAGCACAGTTGTGGTCAGAGTAATCGTGGCCATCCTCATTGTCAAATATGCGATCGCTTTGGACACCTTGCTCAACAGTGTTATTATCGGTTCAATCGATCGTTTGATGGCTTTCTGCGTCGTCTACTTCTCGGCCTCCTAAAGGGTTTTTGGTGGCTTCCGCAAACCCTAATGTTTTTTCTTCTCATGGGTTTTCTTCTCTATTGCCTTATGGGTCATTCTCCCATGGTTTATCTACTGGCCCATTTTCCTAAGTTAGCCCAGTGGCTCAAATGAACCAAGTATCCTATCTGCCAAAACCGAGTGGGCCACTGCAATATGGGCCTCTTACTGTTGTTAGTTCTGTTGGACATGCTTTTGGACCTACGGCATTTGGGTCGGTTGGGCTTGTTGCTGTTAATTCTACTGAGCTTGGTTTGCTGAGTGGTGTTTCTACTAGGTCGTTTATGTCTTTTCCATCTACTTCTACTGAGACATCTGTTTGGTACCCTGACTCTGATGCCACCAATCATGTATGTCAAGAGGTTTCCATATTGAATAATTCGAGTGAATATTTAGGTAAAATTCCTCTACTTATGAGTGATAGTACTTGTGCTCCTATTACGCGTTTGGCCGATAGTGCAATTTCTACTTCTCGTAAATTGTTGCCCTTAACAAATATGTTACATGTACCTATGATTCGTAAAAATTTACTCTCGATTTCTAAGTTTGCTTGAGATAATAATGTTTTTTTCGAGTTTCATCCGTTTCATTGTCTTGTAAAGGATATACAAACCCAAGAAATTTTGCTTCAAGGCTACACACATGAAGGATTTTATAGATTCTTTTCTGGTGTATTCTTCCAACAATATGGACTCAGTTTGAAGTTCTAACATTTTTCTCCATAATGCAGAGTTGGGCACAAGTTCTTCCTTGTTTAGTAATTTGTTTGAATTGTGGCACTGTCGACTTAGACACCCGTCATCGAGTATTCTCCAATTGGTTTTAAAATCTTGTAATGTTTATGTTTCTACTAATGAAATACAACATGCTTGTCAACAAGGGAAGCTCCTTGCTTTTTCTCTCGGCAGTGTTGGTACCTTACCAGAGGAAGATAATTCCTTAAGAAGACATACAAATAAAAATACAATAAAATTACTAACTTAATATGTATGGTAATGGGCCAAATCAATTAATTATGACATTTGGCTTTAAAGTTCATATTGAGCCTCTAAGTTTAGTCTTTCAAAGTTCATCATACATTAATATTTGATTATTATTATTATTATTATTTGAATATAATATTTGATTATTAATATTAAATTTATATAATTAAAAACTAAAAAATACTTTGTTAATACAAAGTATAACATTATGACTTAAGAGAGCGAATTATATAAAATATAATTTGGCTAAGGGAAGTGAATATTATACAATGTGGACACCAAATTTAAAATATATTTTAATTTATATATAAAATTCAAAATTTTGAAAATTTCAAAGGAGCGAGTGTTGTTATAGAAGATGTTGTGTACAATATGTTTTTTATTTATCATTCGGAAGAGACGGACCCCTGCAATACCACACTTCCTATTAGAGATGTTCATGGGTCGAGCCGAGCCCAAAAAAAATTTTAAGCCCATTTGCTAGGCTTGGGATCGAGCCTGACCCAAAAAATAGGCTTAAAATTTTACCCAAACCTGACTCGGATAAAAATGCTAAAATCCAAACTTGGCCCGACCCGTCTGTATTAAAGTTTTTAATATTATTTTAAAAAAATATTTTTATATAATTGTTAAATATATATAATACATTAAAAATACTAAAAATATTAAAATAAAATTTTCCAACAAATTGAAAATAAATTTTAAAAACTATGTATTCTTAAAAAACACTAAGATAGATGCAATTTAACAAGCAAATGCTTCTAAAATAATAATAAAATTAATAATAAAACAAGTGTTATACAATATTCAAACAAAAACAACAAAATAATAGCAATATAATAGTGAAATTGTAGCAAAATAGGGAGAAAAACACAAAAAAATAGCATTAAAACAACAAAAATTTGTGAATTCAGGTTGGGCCGGGCTGGACCCGAACAAAAATGCTTTTCTCGAGGCTCGACTTGTTTTTTAAGCGAGCCTTAATTTTTGTCCAAGCCTATTTTTTGAGTCTATATTTTTTTCAAACCCTTCTACTTTTCGAATGGACTCGACCCGTCCCATGAATAGGTCTACCTCCTATGCATAACACGATATTTGGTTCGAAAAGTAAATAAAAAGATTAAAACAAAGCATAAATGAAACATATAAACGACGTAGTATAACAAATCTTGAAAACCTAAAAACAAATATTCAAATAAGATTAACACGTGTCAGCTAGAAAATTAATGTAAAAAATCTTACCTAGAGGTTTCAATTTTAGTAGAGTCAAACTTATCTCCCGAAGCCTAAAGGAATCAAAAGAGAAGAACGCGTTTGTATTTTGACACGTGGAGAAGTGCAAGCCGAGGCGGCGTTGCGCGTGCGCGGCTCTATATATTTGTATCCCATAACCCATAGATCATTCTAGAAACGACTTCCCCAACCCAAGGTCAAAGCCCTAATCTCTCTTTCAGATCTGCTTTCCATTTTCCCTCTACCTCTCCAGTATCTCTCGTCATTCAGGTACGCTTGCTGTCACATCTTCTTATTAATGTAATTTTCTTCAGTTAGGGTTTATTCGGTGTGATAAATTTTGTTTGTGATTGTCTAGACTGTTATTCTTTGTTCTTGGTTGTGGATTCAACTTCGCTTGCCTGCTGTTTTGTGGATTCAATTTCACTTGTTGAGTTATTTCTAACCACGGGAATTTACTAATTTTGGGGGTTCTGTTTGATAAATTTGTTTGATGATATTGCATAAAGCTGATTCAAATCTTTTACTTGTTACTTTTTTGTTTTAATTCTTTAATTCTATCATTGGGTTGCCCTAGGATTGTGTTCAGAATAGAGTACTAGAAGGATAAAATGAAACTTCGACTAGTCATAAATTTATTCTTTCAAAGTCTATGAGGTTAGGACGCAGAACTTTGTGTTATGTATTCTTTATTTTTCAACAATGATTTCAGCCAAGGGGTAGGCAAGGGCCTGCTCCAAAATGGTGAAATGCTAGTTTAGTCTTTCAAATATTATAAATTTGTAACTTAATGCAAGAGTAAATATGCATTATGGCCTCTCTCTAAAAATGGTGAAATTTGTAGTTTAGTCTTTCCCTAAATTATGAAGTTGTAAGTTAAATAATGTTAAAATTGTATTTTAACACCTCCCAAAGATTTATAATTTAATTCTGCTCCCTCAAGAAAGAGTTTCTGGCTTTCTCCCTGCCAGTAAGATAGTTTGAAATGAACATCAAGAAGTATGATTTTGTTTAGTTTGAAAGGAATTGCTACTTAGTGGAAACTATTTTGAAGGTGGAATTTTGAATTGTCATCTTGAAGAATTTCTATGCCATCGGCAAACTACTAATTTGATAGAAACTCTTTTAGGATCTTTTATTGAGCTTGGTTTCTTGGTTTAGAAACAATAAGTGCCTTAATTACAAGCTTTGCTAGATTGCATAAAAGGATTTTAAAATCCCATTGTTTCTTTGTTCTTATGTTGATGGAAGAATTAACATTGTTTTTTCTCTTCTGTGAGATGCACTTCCGGTCATCATCATACCAAAATGCAGGTATTGAGTTGGTTTTCTTTTATAAATGGACTGCAAGAAGTTCATCCAATTGGTTGAGGAGAAGAAGAAGAGAGCTTTGGAGAAGAAGGAAGCCCCTTTAAAATGGGAGCAGAAGCTAGAAGCTGCTGCAAAGGCTAGGGCGGATGCTGAGGCCAAAGAGAAGAGTTCAAAGAAGGCTAAGCACAAAAGGTGTGTTTCTGATACTGACATTGAGAGTGACAGTAGTGACGGGGAAATAAAAAGGAGAAGAAGAACCCATAAAAAGCATAGGAAGAATGCCCACTGTGATTCGGGTGACAATGAGAGGAAAAAGGACAAGAAGTCAAAGAAAAGGTCGAAGAGACATTCCCCAGGTTCCAGCGATGATAGCAGCAATTACTACGGAAGTAGTTCTGAGGAAGAGAGGAGGAAAAAGCGAAGCTGCCGAAGATGGAAGCATCATGATTCTAAATCAGAGTCGGAATCTCTTGTTTCCTCAGATGATGATGACAATGAGATAGTCAAAAGAAAACACAGACCCCTTCGGCGTTCCGTGTCTGGTACTTCAGACATGTCAAGTGATGAGAATGATTGTAGAATTCGAAAGAGAAGCCACACAAGACACCACAAACGCTTTCAGCGACCAGGGTCAAGTGGTTCAGAGTCTTCAAGTGATGAAGCTGTTCATGCACCCAGAAGGCAAAGCCATGCAAACCACAATAAGCATCATCAACGATCAAACAGAGTTGTCTCTGGTTCACTAGATTCCAATGATGAGAGATATTATCAAAGGGGCCAGTCATTAGGTAACTCATCAGATGATAATCATGAGTCAAGGAACAATAGAAGTGGTCAGCATCACCACCACCACCACCATCATCATCACCATCACCTTCACAGACATCAACCACAATCTGAAGCAAAGAATCATCTATCTGGGAATTCAGTTGAACCTAATGGAAAGCGTCGTGAAGATCACCTTTAGGGAAACCTGGAAAGGGGTCCAACAGAAACATTGCTTATGATCATTAGAACTGATAGCATATTCCTATTCTAATGTTTGACAAGTGTTTTCCTGATTGATGAATGTATTACAAGTGCTTATGTGACTACAGTTATTGTTACCTTTTATCGATGCTAAATTTCTGGTAGACAGAAATACTGAAATTTATTTTTTCAAGCCTGACGTTAAAAGTTTGATGTTCACTTTGATAAATTTCTTTGCAAGTTGTGGTAAATGCTTGCTTTTGTCGCAATTGTGTCAATCGAACTTTGCAAAATCGTTTTACGTGCATTCAAATGTATGTTTTTTTTCAATGTTTTTTTTTTAAATTTATATTTGTTTGTGTTTTATTTGGCAAAAGTAATTCAGCCGGTTGAGTTAAAGTTATATTAGCTTTAGGGTTAGTTTAGTATTTTTAAAAAGTACCGTGAAAAAGTGATTTTGAGAAATATTTTTGAAAAGTTTGATTTAAAATTTAAGTGTTTAGTATTGCTTTTAAAAAGTGCTTTTGAGAAATAATGTTCATTTTAAACATGGTATTGTAAAGTAATAAATATGTATTTAAATTAGTTAATATTTTGATATTTTTATAAGAATATAAAAAATAATTTATTATAATTTGTTGTTAATATTTTAATATGTAAAATATAAATTTTAAATATTTTTAAGCAGTTAATATTAGTTATTTATAAAATTAAATTCGAATATATAAATTATATTTTAAATATTAAAATATAATTATTAAAAATTTAAATATATAATATTATGTATTTAAAATAAATTTCAATAAAAAAGTAATTACATATTCAATATAAATATTATAAAGGTTAAAATTCTCATTTGATCCTAAAAATGATTTTGCCAAAAGGAAAAGTTAAAAAATAATTTCCTTTTATTTTTTTTGTTGAAAAGTATTAAAAATTATTTGTTTAGTATTGTTTATGGTTTCAAAAGTACTTTTAATTTAAAAAATACTGTTGAGAGGTTAGTTTAGTATTACTTCTCAAAAATGTTTTCAAAAATAAGTTTGAGCAAAAATTAAAATTTTATATTTCTGCTTTTGGCTAAAAAAAGTGTTCTTGCAAAGTATTTTTTTTGTCTCAAAAACATTTTTAAAAAACTCAAAAATATTTTTTTTAGTAATATTTTTATCTTAAATGTGCTTTTTGTTTCAAAAGTATTTTTTAAAAACAATTTTAACTATTATTTATAATCTAAGATATTTAAAGTAATATTTATATTAAGTATATAACTATTTTTTAATTGAAATTTGTTTCAAATATATAAATTGATATATTTAGATTTATAATGATTTATTTTGATATATTCTAATAAATTTTATAAATAAATAATATTAATTACTTATATATATTTAAAATTTATATTTTATATATTAAAATATTAATTATAAATTATAATAAATTATATTTTTATATTTTTTTAAAGTATCATAAATTAATTAATTTAAATATTATTTAAATAAATATTTTTATTTAAAAATTATATTTAAAATAAATATTTTATTTTTTAAAAATGCTTTTTAAAAATAATATTAAAAACTTAGATGTTAAATCAAATTTTTAAAAACACTTTTCATAATTATTTTTTTCAAAAGTAAGAGAAACTAATCTTACAAAACCCAAAAAACCCTAAATGAAAAGGGCCCCACCACTTATCTCCAAGAATTAGGGCTTCACACCCTCGAAATGCCACGTGGAGCCTCCAAAAGTGGCTCATGGCTCATTTTAGGAAACGCCACCTCATCAGTTTCTACCCAACTTTGGCGCCGCCTCCCTCTCTTCTCCCCGCCACCGGAACCATCTTTTATACTCTTTCACAAGTCACCACCGAGATCATGACCGTCATTATACCCTCTCTCCCACATGCGCAACTTAGCGCTCCTCCCCTGCCCATGTCTATCCTACGCCGACTCCCCTTTCACTCCTTAACCCCCTGTCATTACCGCCCTCGCCGTCGATTCGCTACTCTTGCCGCCGTTCGGCAAGATACCACCGTCTGGACTCCAACGCCGATCTCATCAATCGAGACAGCCGCCGAGTCCCTCTTCCACATCAGCATCGACGTGTCGAGCTCTCCGGACCTCGCGGCCTCACATACCTTACCGGGACAGTACCTCCAGCTGCGGCTCCCTGATGTGGAGAAACCTTCTTTCCTGGCCATAGCCTCTCCGCCGTCCCTGGCCGCCTCAAGCGGAGCGTTCGATTTTTTGGTGAAGAGCGTGGCGGGTTCGGCGGCTGAGCTTTTGTGTGGGTTAAAGAAAGGGGATGTGGTTGAGCTTAGTCAAGCGATGGGAAACGGGTTTAATATTGATAAGATCGATCCGCCCGAGGATTATCCGACGGTTTTGATTTTCGCTACTGGGTCAGGAATCAGGTTAGGTTTATTCTTTTCTGTTTAGATTAATTAAATTTAATGTTAAAGCTTTATTCCATTATTATGCTTTATTTCTTACAAAATTTGAATTTATTGACATTGGAGTTGCTGAATTAGGTGAAAATTTGTTAGAAGATTTTACAGTCCAGTTTTTATTCTTATTCTTGCTTTATATTTGAGCAAATCCCAGTGATGCTTTTAAGGTTTGGATTGGAAAATTTTGGTATGGGCATTCTCTGTGAAATAATTGACTGCCAGCTTTTTCTGGGATAACTTGTGATTTATGCTCTCTGAAGCTCAGAAATTTACACTTTTCTCTTTGGGTTTAATCATGTATGGATCTTCGTTCAGTACATGGTCTTATAAAAATTCCTTTTGATGCTTCAGGGATAGAATCAGTGGCTGTTAGTCACACTATTTTTGAACTACTATATCTTAATTGACTAATTTTACGTCATTTAGAGACTATTTTGCCCTCACTATTTGGTTTGGCTTTGTGTCCCATATTATTTGTTCTTTTGATTTCTCATTTTTAGTGTACAATCAACTGTTTAAATCTTTATAGCTTTCGTTATCAGAATTTTTTATGTCATAAAGGCATGATTCTTTAGTTTGTCAACTTAATCTGTGTTTTAAAGCATTTAATAGTTAATATTTAAAGATGGATTGAGTAATTGCCATGGATTTCTGGATTTTGCATGCACATGGGATTTGTTTTATATGTATGCTTTTCTTTTTGCAGTAATACCTTTCCCGTTAAATAAAACAAATGCAACCATTCCCAGTCTTACCATGTTTATTAGGATGAGCATTATTTGGTTTAAAACGAAAAAACAAAACCAAATTGGCTGATTTGGTTTGAATTGCTTTCAAAACCAATCCGAATTAATATTTTCGTTTAATAAAAATTTTAAACCAATCCAAACTAAAAAACTGAATTAAATAAATAATGTATTAATATTATGTTTATATTGTATTGTTTGGACTGAAAACTGAATTGAATAAAAGATGTAAACTGAAAACTAGATTAAATAAATAATATAATATTATACATTATTGTATTGTTTGGATGAGTTTTTCATATATTTTACCTAAAAATCTTTTTATTATCTTAGATGCAGAGCAATGTTTTCAAATCCATTAAATCATGCATCTTGTGAATTGGAAACTGAACTTTATTGTTTTATCATTGGCATGCATGATGGGGAAATGTGGTCATTCTTGATTGTGATTCTTACTTTAAAAGAAGATTAGCCCCTTAACCATCTATCTATTTCAATATATCATGATCCTTCAACCAAGGTCTTTTCCTCAAGAATATGACCCACATTCATTAGAACAATATCACAGAACGTTTTATCATCTTATTCCCCTCAGTAAACTTAAATAAGCATCTAGATGTGACATGAAATTTCTTACCACTTTGAAACTAGCAAATTTTGCAGGGATGGATATGCTTTTCTATGGGCAAGTTCAACTTCTATACTGCTTCATTTGGAATGACATCCTCCATCAATAACCAAATCAGAAACCTTTCCACCGCAATGTACTTTCACACAAAAAATGCTATGCTGCCTCCAATCCTTTTCTTCACCTTCAGTTATCGTTGGAAACACTCTTTATGAACAATCGAAGACTCTCCCTGGCCCATATTTCTTCACTTTCTTCAGCATACTCAGTATAAATTGGGTCTAGCATATCATCATCTTGCTCTTCCTTCTCTGTTATGTTCACTCTTTGTTCAAGAGAATCAAGACAATAATGAGAACTATGGCCTTTCTCACCATAACTGAAACAATGAATCTAAGAGGTGCTGCCAGGCCTAGAACATTCTGTCCAATACCATTTCTAGCCTCAAATCTCACTAAAGCCTTCCCCTTTTTCCCTTTGCAACATTTTCCATGTTTCCTCCACCACAATGGTTCATAAAGGAAGCCTCATGATTATCTTCAAAAGTTGTTTATTCAGAATACCCGAACCATGCCCTTCTCATCACTGGAAAATCGGTTTAACCTTGCTACGTAATGAGATGTCATTAGTTCGTTACTCTCATTTAATCCAACTCGAATAAAGAGATTGTTAACTTTAGAAGAGGACTCCTCCACTGAAAATCCCTTTTGCCTTAATGATTGGTTTGCACATTAGTCTTCAACTCTCTTCAACTGGTAAGAACTGCTTGAGCAAATTTTTTTAAGTGTTCCATATGCTGATTTTAAGCTTATTTTGGTTTGCATGTTACTCTTCAACTCTCTTCTGCCATTGAAGCACTTAATCTCAACAAATAACACCTTCCTAGGTCCACCATAGGTTTCATTTCAAAAAAATACACCAAGCTAGCTTCCCACCGTAAGTAATCTTCCATGCGCTTCTTCCCTTGAAAATCAACTTTGATCTAATTCCACACCTATCTAATTCAAGAGCATACACAAATTGCTCCTCCAATCCTCCTCATACTGGACTGTTCACAGGTCTAGCATCATGAGAGAAGTTTTCAACCTAACCAAAGTCAAATCATTAGCAAAACTCCCTTCTAGCATGTCAAATTGGTTGTGGTCATCTTCCAGAATTTCCATATGGGTTCCCTCCGGTTCCTATTGTGGCCTAGCATTAATTGCATGCGGCAACTCTTCAATCACACATCATATTGCTACCAGTTTTGTTTCTTGACCCGGATCTAATTTTCCTTGACCTCTAACATGTCCTACCTTGGCTTAGAAGAAACACTACTATAAACTCTAGGATCCGGTCAGGCTCTAATGCTATGATTGGTCTGGGTTAGGGAGAAACAACGGTAACTCAATAGGATTAAGGCTGAAAAAGGTAAGATAGAAGTTGAAACTCTTGAAAACTTCTAGTTTCTGTAGTCTATTAATTCAAAGAAAATAATGAGACGCTTATTCATATTAAGGTTACAAATAAAGATTTAATCCTAGGCCTAGATTAAAACTCTAAAGATAACTTTTACAATCCTAATCATCCATCCCTGTGCCCAATAATTAATAAACAGAACAGAATAATAAAATAACAAAATATTTAATGGTGCCTGCGACAGTCCTAATTGTTCTCTTTTCCATATTTTAAAAGTAAACTGATATGATTCTTTGTAAAGAGTTGTACAAATGGGAATACACTATGGTGTTACATGCTATTTAAAAGTTCATTTTTGTATGTTTACTGCAGCTTTGTATCTTACTTGTTCTCTGTACTTTTTCATTTCCAGTCCAATTCGATCTCTTATTGAATCAGGATTTGGTGCTAATAAGAGATCAGATGTGAGGCTTTATTATGGGGCTAGAAACCTCAGGAGAATGGCTTATCAGGTCTGGTGCTTGCTTGTTAAATTTTAATTTTCCAGAATAAGTAAATCCTGCTCTTGATTTTGAAGCTTTTGTTTGTTCCTATTATAGGATAGGTTTAAAGAGTGGGAATCTTCTGGTGTCAAGGTCGTGCCAGTATTATCACAGCCAAATGATAGTTGGACTGGTGAAAGTGGCTATGTACAGGTAGAGTGCTGTATTCACATCCACGTCTTAAGATTTTTTGACACTATGATAATCAACTTATTAGAACCCGGTTTTACTTTTGCAGGCTGCCTTTTCTAGGTCCAAGCAAATTCATAGCCCTAAGGGCACTGGTGCAGTTCTTTGTGGACAAAGACAAATGACTGAGGTTTGCTATTATTTCTTTCAAATTGAACAATGTTCACTGATTTCTTTGTTTAATATTTATGACTATCTCTAGCATTTCTTTGATATGCAATGTTTTCGATGATTTCAATCATTAGCAATTGATGCATGCTCTGCTTTTAACAACAGAAAACCTTGCATATAAATTTAGTGTGTGCTCCAAATGATGTTGCAGTCTCAATCATTTAGTTTTGAATTTTTTGAATTTCTTATAGAATATAAATTTTAATTGCATTGAAGTTATTTGAATCCATACCTTGAATGATGGGATTTCTTGAGTTGAAGCACTCTTTTGGAGTAAAACTTTCATGTAGTCTAGGATGTTTGGTCATTGGAAGAACCAAAATAAGCTGTGATGGCAAGCCTACATATGGTTGTTTGATACACAAAGGAAATTTGGGACATTTTGCCTAGGAGTCCTTTTGTAGTTCTCATACACTAGTTGCTCCCTGGAAGAGCAACAATAAGCTGTAATTACAAGCCTACATATGGTTATTTGATACAAAAAGGAAATTTGGGATATTTTGTCTAGGAGTTTTTTTATAGCTCTCAAACACTAGTTGCTGCCTTTGTTTGGTTCTTCAACTAAATTATGTTGTTGAGAGTGAAGTTATAGCACTTAAATCTGCCAACTGAGACGACAACTTGCTTTCTAGCCCTATCAGTTGCTCCTGTTTCCCTAAACATGCTTAAGGGATTTTCTTGAACCTGTACATTGCACTGTATTCTAAGAAAGAAATGGAGGGAAAGAACATGGGCTGAGGAAGAAAAGGGAAGGATAGAAACGAGAATTTTCTGATTTTTGTACAGAATTGGAAACTAGGGGGAAAGCAAGGTGCTGAGGATAAATGTGAATAAAATAAATTGATTCTAGTTGAATTAGTGGTTTCCACCACTTTTAGAGTATTTGGATTTTGAAGGTACGCACAGATGTAATCTTTCCCTTTTTTGTTCTCTCACTCTATATCCTCAATACAGATGAAGCAAAAGAAGTAAGACCAAAAGAACCACTTTCCTTCCATCTACTTTCTGTTTTTCCTCTTCAACTCATACTAAACACAGTTTGAGGTTGAAACTTGAAAGTTAAGGACGTATATGGTGCAGAATTCAATATTTGTGATTCTGAAATCATTAGCGGCCTGGGTAGAGTTATGTAAGCATTTTAAGGCAAACTGGCAAACATGCTTAAGGGATTTTCTTGAACCTGTACATTGCACTGCTTTTCAAGAAAGAAATGGAGGGAAGGAATGTAGGCTGAGGAAGAAAAGGGAAGGATAGAAGTTTTTTCCTTCCTGATTTTTGTACAAAATTGGAAAAAGGAGGGAAAGCAAGGAGCGGAGGATAAATGTGAATAAAATAAATTTATTTTAGTTGAATCAGTGGTTTCCACCACTTTCAGAGGAATTGGATTTTGAAGGAATCGGCAGATGCAGTCTCTCCCTTTTTCATTCTCTCACTCCATTCTTCAATACAGATGAAGCTAAAGATGGACGACCAAAAACACCATTTTCCTTCCACCTACTTTTCTGCTTTTCCTCTTCCACTCATATCAAACAGTTTGAGGTTGAAAGCTAAGAACATTTATAGTGTAGAAGTCAATATGTGTGATTCTGAAATCAGTAGTGGCCTGAGTAGTTATGTGAGCATTTGAAGGCAAACCGGCAAACCATAACAGATTTCTGTCAACAATTTGGACTTGTGCAGAAACGTGACATCAAATTGAGCTAGTATAACAACTGATCTCTGGCTATATACTACTGGAAATCCGAACTGCTATGATGAAGGCATGATGAAACCTGTTTGTCAATAATTTAATGCTGCATAACATGTGATATTAGGAGAAGGAGAAAATATTAAAATATAGAAGGAAAATTTGAAATAAACAAAAACAATTGAGGAGTAGCAGAAGCAACTGTGGGAGAAAATTAAGAACTGAGAAAACCAGACGGAATCAGTAGGGAAAACATCTCAATACTCAAACACAAATATACCTAATAAAATGCTATCTACCAATAATATTCCCACTTACAAATAATCCTCCGCTTTCTGAGGTCATAGGCCTCTCAGATAGATATGAAACATGAGAAGATCAAAATAAATAATAGATAAATCTGATATCCTCATGCTACAATATAGATGCAACTACCTTGGAGGTTTCACATTTATCCTCAAAGCTACCTATTATCATAGTCCACCCTCCATACAAATATACAGAAAGGAAAGTGTGACTGGAAGTGGGAGGGTACTTGAAATAGAGCTGACATATGCTCAGGGGGAAGAGGAAACAGGAAGGAGTTTTATTTCTTCATTTTGGTTTGGATTTAGCGATTTCTATTTTTATGTTTGAGCTTTTACACTTGATTCTGGATTGACTTTGTTTCTGTATTTAGGTCATAGCTTTCTCAAAATTGTTATACCATTTCTCTAGTCTGCACGTGATGTCAATGTTTGGATTTGAAGTGGCCAGGCTTGTCTAGCATAGGATGCAAATTGTATTTATCTTGCATCAAACAAATGGAGACTTCTTGATTCCTTAAGAAATAAGGAATGGATGGAAAGAGATAAAAGAATGACCTGGTATGCTTGATGAACATTGCCAACATTCTAACTGATTCCGTAACAAAAGTGGCACTTTTGGTTGAGAATGAAATATGATCTGCATTCTTTGATATTATGAAGAAAGGCTGAAGCCAATAGGTAGTAAAGATGACAAAATATGATCAAGCATGGTTGTTGGTATCACACCAATACCGGCCCTACTGGCTGGTACATGCCATTCCGTTTGTAAATAGGAAATAATTTAAGTTTTGTTCCAGTCAAATTTCAGAGTGTGTTGATGGTTTTGTCTTTGTATCCATTTTGCCTATATCGGCCTGACTGATTGGTATAAGATTTTTATATTTTAAACTAATTTTTAATATTTTTTTTTGTTTTAACTCTTAACAATTCTAATTTAATCATTAAATTAAGTTATTTAACCTGACTAATAGTTTTAAAATTTGTATTTGTATTTGTATATAACATATTTACGTACGTAATTGAGCTATGTTGCGTGTATATTTATATATATTATATATTGTTAGAAACTATAAATTAAACTACAATTATATTTGAAAAAAAAAAATTAAAATGCAAATAAATTTCAAACAGTACACTGAAACACATTGGTAAAAAGGGTACATCCATCGATATGGTGCTGATAACCTTGTGTTCAAGTGTTAACCACATTCTAACCAATATGTAAGAAAGCAATGGTTCTTAGTTGAGACTTCCAATCACTTTCAGTTAGACTGTATTTCTTTCTGTTAAAAGGACTAGTAACCTTTAAATGCTAGTATTTCTATAGCATTATAGAATTAAAAAGTGGTTTATGGCTAGAAATTAAACTATTTGAGCAGAATGCTATAGGTTCTCTTGACCTACTGGTAGGGATATTCTTTTTTTTTTTAAATAAAAAAATTACTGGGAAAGAGGATTTGAATTCCACTGAATACATTCACTTACCACTTAGCCAAATGCTTATGCTTAGGTGCTATTATATTATTCCAAATGTGAAGTCTTATTTAAGGAACATTATTGGGCTTGAGTTTTGCATTCTTCAGTTATTTCTAGTCTCCACTTGAAATGAAATCTTAACTGCTAGACGAATGTATGGCTGAGCCATGGGACTGACTAAATGGACCTTCTCTAAGATTAGTGTAGGCTGGCAAATCAGACCCTGTATGAAGAAGCTCATTGCTTCATGTAGAAAGTGAACAAAGCCACTGTAGTTCACTTCATTGTGGCAGGCAATGTATCAGTCAAGTAGAAATGCTTATTCATTTTAATTGATTCTTAGTTTTTCGATCACTTTTCATAACCAACATTTTTTCGAGTATGCAACATCTTTTTACTGCTTAGGAGGTCATTTACAGTACATTGTATTTGTATATAAGGCGAATGTTGGTAAGTAGAGCATGAGTAACAGACTTATGCTATGTTTAGTTGGAGTATTTTTTTTTTTTCAAAGGGAAAGTCTTTCTTGTTTCAAGTTTAATTTTTTAGGAATTATTCTTTATTTTATGTCCAACTATTGTAATACATACATAATAAGTTTTTTCCTCATGTTATTATGTTAGTAACTAAACGAGACATTCTTGGTTTATGCAGGAAGTGACTTCAATACTTGTAGCAGATGGAGTTTCGAGTGAGAAGATCCTAAAGAACTTTTGATGCAATTCAAACGGAACTTCTATTATTTGTTGTATCAATGAGGAAAAGCTGATAATTAATTCTTTCTCAGCATAGCTAAGAATGAAAGCACACGCTTGGCTAATAGACTCTTTTTATGTTTGGGAACAAATTCAGTCAGCTTCTAATGTTTTGTTGAAGCCAACTCTGAGTAATTATGAGGGAGTTGGGTGATTCACTACTGTTAGTCTTCTCATTTGTTGAAATCACAGCAAGAAAACAATATTCTTGCTCCATGAGGAAATTGGTAGGGAGGGGAATCGATAATGTATTTTCAATTTTTCATAGATCAGAAGTTATTGTCTTGTAAGGAAGTGGCGACGCTTTTTCTTCCGGAGAACTTTTCTTTGCTGTGTTGAATGTCGGAGAGAAACTCAGCAAATAGGTTTTAAAGAACATGGTTCATTGATCTTTGCTAATAGATAATTAAGAATCAATATATTGCAAGAAATCAATAATCTTTGGGTTTAGTGACAATGGGATTTGAATTTTAAAAATAATATTGTTGTGAAAGGGTAATTATGAACTTCGAATATAGATCATACAGGGATAAAAAAATGTAAAGTAATAAAAAAATCAATATTATTAAATAATCAGAATTTACAATAATGACACAACAAATGTGAGCAAAGTCTAGTTTCAATTATACTCTTAAGGTTATCTACATAATGGCGGCACAAGTTAAAAACAATCCTAAAGCTAAAGCTATGGAGGGCAACTTGAGCCCGACCAGAATTAAAACTTATGTTGTTTGAATTAGATTGGACTGATCGGTTGAATTGGAAATTAATCGGGATATCAGTTTAAAAAGAGATTTTGAACTAGTTGATTTATGAACCGATTAAATTGGGTAAAAATTGGTTGAACCAAAATTTTTTAATTTTTATCATTTTTTGAATTTTAATAAGTTTTTAATCGGACTAATTGAACCGGTTGAATTAATTGAATCGACGAATCAATGATCAGATCGATTCGACCATCAATTCGATTTAAAAAATATTGATTAAAAACCCAAACTTTTAACCATATTAAGTTACTAATTACTTACACTGCCTAAATAATTCAAAATAAGCCTAAAACCAACTTGAAAGTTTAATAAAATAACTAGTCCAAAATAAAGTTTAGAAACCTAATAATGAAAAAAAGTCCAAAATGCCCAAGTTATAATTAGCCGGCATGGGATTGGACACCATGGGTTAGTTCTTTTAGTCTTAGTGTAGTGATTTTGCTATAAATTATAGTCATGTTTTGACTTTTTTTTTGGTAAATTACAAACAGCGACTTGCGCGACTCGAACTCAGATCACATCTAGGATGATGAGTTAGTGGGTGGGACTAAATTAACTCATCCATTTCAATTTATTTAGTTTAAGTTGGATTATGTTAAGGATTAGGTTAGAAATTAAATTTAGTTTTATAGATAATTTTATGACATTAGGGACTAAATTAAATAAATTGAAAGATGTTAAAAAATTATGCTATAGATTAAAAGTACATTTTCCTTAATGAAAGGATATGAAATTAAATTTTGATCCGATGTTAAATATAAAAAAAATTGAGTATTTCAGATATAAGGACTAAAATGAATAAAATGTATAATATGTTTGATTATATGATTTTCATGTGATCGAGTGAAAACTGATGCTACTTTTATAATTGAATTATCGAACGTAACTGAATACAACGTCGAACCGTCCTGAGATAAAGGGAAAACGAGAGTCGTAGACGAGTAACAATTGCGACTTGTACTTTCATGATTTGAATTCAATTTATATATGTTGCACAAACTAGCTTATTTAAAGTAAGAATCCTATTTGTCTCATGATTTGGTTTGTATAGGATGATATGAAATGTTATGAGTCGAATAGAGATGAGCATGTTTTAAAAAAGTATTATATGAAATTAAGGTTTGTGATCATGAAATTATTTGTGTTTGAACATTTTTTTATCCTATTAACGTATCGAGTAGAGTTGGGTATAGTTGGCATGCAATAGGATTAGTGTACAAGATTACACTTCGATTTATATTGATGAGACATGGAGTGCAAATTATACTTCAGACGTTTCGATGAGGCACTGAGTGTTGAATATATTGGTGTGATGGTTGGATTATCCATGTATCTGTCTCGGGTCCATGTTCGGTTAATAGGGATAATAAAACATATAACTTGTCAAATGACATATGACATGAAAAGTTAAGAGTAAATGGTGTATCTTATATATGGATATCTAAATGACAAAAGATGACATGTGAAAGATCATGTGAACCGATTAAAACGAGCCTTGAGGGTCGATTTTGATATAAAATGAATCTATGGATTAGAGATAGAAATGAGAAAAGAAATGCACATGATGATATGTTATGACATCTATGTTATCAAATACAATCAATATGTGATCTTTCACCTACCATCTTTTATCATTTAGATACTCCATACGCAGGGTCTATAGATTTAGGGTTTTAAAGTGATATATAATTAATCTGATTTAAAATAAATTGTAAAAATAAGTCAATTAAGCACATTATCCAATATTTTGGATATATGATTAATCAGATTTAAAATAATTTTTTTTTCAAATTTGATTTAATATAAATCAAACAAATAATTTAAAGTTTGGAGAGACTTTGTTACGATTAATGGAGTAAATAACTTATTGTTTGAATTTTAAAATATTAAAATAATGTTTTAGAAATTATTTTTATTTCTTCAAATTTAAAGAGTTTTTTATTTTTTGCAATTTTTTTTATATTTTTATTGAAAATATGAAAAATCTTTCTTTTTAAATTTATGTATATTTATGTACTTTTAAAAATATGGATCAAATAATTCAACAAGTAGCTTTAGTGGAAAAGAAGATGATGCTCATCTTAAAAGTCTTGGGTTAGAACACTTGTGTGTGCAAGGTAAGGGTTAAGACAGTATGAACAAATACTATCATGTAATCACACTAGTATTTAAAAAAAAGGACCAAATTAATAAAAAAATATAAATAATTAGGGTCAGAAAAGTTATTTTGCTTTTTCTTATAACAACCACATCAACAATTCTAACAAAAAAATTGACTGAGGGACCAAGATATTTAAGTAAAAAAAAACATAGAGACTTAATGTCTGAAAATTAAAGCATAGGGATTAAATTTTAAATTTCATAAGAATAGAGGGACCTTGGGCAACTTTAAACCTAAAAGTTAAAAAATAAATCTCCCACCAAAACATAAATTTGGTTTCCCTCCAAACTCGAATAAGACCAGGTAATGCCGCTCATCGTATCTGAATAGTCCTCTTTCTTTTCTTCACTTCCATCTGTGTGTTGAGGAAGGTTCAAGTTTTGTGCCTCTCCGCTGATTGATTTCAGTATAATCCTATTCCCATCCGGAATAAATAACAAGTAGGTTCCTTATTCCTTTTTTCCCCCACATCACTATTGCAGCTCCAGACAATGAGCGCCGTTAACATAACGAACGTCGCCGTTCTTCAGAATCCCGCCGCGTTTCTCAACCCTTTCCAGTTCGAAATCTCCTACGAGTGCTTAACCCCTCTCAAAGAAGGTAATAAATCTCTCACAAACTTTCTTTTTTGATTCATTCAGCAATTTCATTTCTCTTCCGATCATTGTTCACATAATCACAATTCATGGCAATTCTTTTTAATTTTTGGGAAAAGATTTGAGAATGGAAACTCAATTATGTGGGATCAGCGGAGGATGAAACTGGCGACCAAATGCTTGAGAGTGTCCTTGTCGGACCAGTTAATGTTGGAAGCTACCGATTCATCCTTGAGGTAATAGTGCTTGTTGAATTGACGGGTTGAATTAAGAACCAGGTATTAATGTGCGTATGAAGTTTTGGTGACAGGCTGATGCACCGGATCCATCAAAAATCCGAGACGAAGACATTCTTGGTGTGACCGTGCTGCTATTAACATGCTCGTATAGGGGAGAAGAATTTGTGAGAGTGGGGTATTATGTGAACAATGAGTATGATGATGAGGAGCTAAGAGAGGAACCTCCTCCTACAGTTTTGATTGAGAGGGTTCAAAGGAATATACTGGTTGATAAACCCAGAGTTACCAAGTTTCCAATTGATTTTCATCCTCACACCGAGCAACAGCCTTTGGAAAGTGTTAAGAATGAACAAGAACTATTCACGCCTCCGGATCAGCCTTCTGATGATAAGACTTTGTAATTTATGTTATTCAAATTCTGGATACATCTATCTAATGTTCCCTGCATTTATACTTCATATATATTTGAAAATGATATCAAGAAACACTGAAGTATTATGTAATTCTATATTTAAATAATACTCACTTCTATTGGTTGTTGTGTGATTCATTCTGGGTTTGATGGATTTGATATTTGGGTTTGATTTCAGGTAATGGGGGCTTTTGAATCATTGGGTTGGTGTGGTGAGAATGATGAAACAGAGTAGATGGTGGTGGGGGTGGTTTTAGTGTGATGGTTGAGTAATGATGGTGCAGGGAAGTTCAGGGGTAGTGGTAGAGCTTGGGAGCAGATTATGGTGGAGGTGAATGGAAGTAGGGGTGTTCAATCCGTTAACTTACCCATCATTGAATGAATTAATCGATTTTTTTAAATCTTTAATCGTTAATTGAATTAAATTTTTTTCAAAAATAATTAATGGAACCGATTTTTTTCGGTTAATCGAATTAATTGAAATTTATATATTTTTTGATTTTTGATTAAAATAAATATAAAACATATAAAAAATTATTCAAGTTACCCGACCAATTAATACTTATATATTATAATATTATTTATTGAATTTGGTTAATTCGGTTAATTGACCGATTTTGAACATAATTAACCGTTAATCGAACTTTCAAAAAATTATTAATTGATCCTTGACCGAATTAATTTGATTAATTGATCGGTTAACAAAATTAATTTGATTTTACTCGAAATTTTCACAACCCTAAATGGAAGTCAATGGCTTAGGCAGTGAGGAAATACAAAGGCTTGGTGATGGTGAGATGGGGCTCAATCGACGTGTGATTTTCGTTACATCTTTAACGGTGATTAAATTATTAAAAATCCGGTAATTTTATTCATACTTTCTTAATCTACACACGCTTTGCACACATAAATGCTTGAATTTGAAATCTTTAAGATGAATAACATCCTTCTTCCACTGAAATTACTTGTTGGATTCATCAATTATTAAATTTTAAATTTAAATAAATGTATTAAATTTTAAAAGTATAGTTTTAGTTTTTTTTTTTACCACGTGAAAATAAAATTAGTTATTATAATTAAAAGAGATTTATAACTATTGATACAAGCTATGTTATTCGATTTGTGTGCCAACATGAGCAGCAAAACACGAGTCAAATCCTTATATCGATTTTATTGATTTGCCATTTCAACCTTTTAATTTTAAATATGGTCTAATCCAAGCTTCACACTTTGAAATAATAGGCTATGGATTTGAAACATGGGATTTATAAACTTGTCATGACATTTTACATGGAGTTACGGGCTATATCAAATTTTGGTCGAGTCTAAATATAATATTAACATATTTTATGTTTATTTAAGTTCAGTTTGATTCGAAATATAATCTTAAAATTTTATCCAAATTCGTTCATATTTACAAAAGACTAATTCAGGCTCATTTTATGCTCGCCCATATTATTTTTAATATTTTTAAAAAATATTTATTTTATTTTATTTTAATATTTAATAAATTTATACATTTTTATTTATTAATTTTTTTATATAGTCATCTCAACATTATTTTAATGTTTACATTAGAGTAATATTATATATTTAGTATAGATTTATTTTTTTAATGTGTTTTAAATTACATAATATAAAAAAATAACATAATATAAAGTATTATAAACTTAAAAATGGGTCGGGTCGGGCTCGAGCCTTGAAGGTTAAAACTCGAGCCCGGATCATATTTTAAACGAGCCTAATTTTTTTGCTCAAGCTTGTAACACCCCAAACTCGACCTAGAAGTTATGATCGAATCTGGCGAAGTTACATTAACGGATTGAAAATCGGTTTCAGTAAATTCTCAAAAACACCCTCAAGTGTTGCTTGATTTATGGTGGAAAGTCATTTCGGAGTTTTATTTTCAAAATAGAAATCGTTTTTTTGACTTAAGTGATGTGACAATTTTGCATTTAGAAATTATTAGTTATGACGAATTTAATAAAAACCAGAATGAGAGCAA
The DNA here is from genome assembly GCA_005610355.1 of Gossypioides kirkii. NCBI lineage: Eukaryota > Viridiplantae > Streptophyta > Magnoliopsida > Malvales > Malvaceae > Gossypioides > Gossypioides kirkii. The sequence continues at coordinate 35,653,019 of CP032247.1, read as the reverse complement.
AACAGTTTTCAAACCCGATAAATCTAGTCATAGTTAACTCAGTGCAAGACAATCCAAGCCTCCATAAGCCGTTCAATTTCAAGTCATATATCTACATGAACAGAGAAGACAAATAGTGAGCTGCCAATCTCGATATATAACCAAAATCAAATACAATTAAATCGTAATAACACTGGTAAACTTAATGACATTTACACAACCGGTACAGAACAGATTCAGAGTATCTCAGAGTTCTCGAATTACGAACCAAAGGATTTCTACGTGAAGTCAGACTCATTGTTACTTCAGATCTCAGTTACTCACATTTCATAAGCGACAATAACAATTCATTTCAGACACATAGCAGAAGGTCAGACATTATGAATACAATTCCAAATATAGATATAATATAGACATAGTTACAGATGCAGACATTATACAGATACAGTTACAGATGCAGACATTATACAGATACAGTTACAGATGCAGACATAACACCCCCATCTATTACACACCATCTCCGTCCAACCCAACACACCATATAGGCATATAATACATATCCAGCCCTACACACCATATAATGTCGGTATGACATGTTGCAGTGTTTGCAGTCTTACTGCTAGCTCAGATATAGTCAAGGGTGGCTTAGCCACCAATTCAGTACAAAAGACTTCCTTCAATTCATAGTTCCCGACCTATGCAAATGCAGAGAATAGATGACAAATATGTATAATTCACCAATAGATGCGATAATACAGTTCCAGTATAACAATGTTGAGATCATTCATAGCTATTTCATAAAGTTATCGAGATATCACATATCCTTAATCAAAACAGTAACACAGAAGCATACATGTATGCTTAACAGAATACAATCGTACCTGAGCAGAATACATACTTAACGCATCCAAAAAAAGGCACATTACGCATTATCGAGTCACTATTAATTATCTTATATCAGTATAACATAAGTACAAATAACAGATTGTAAACTAATAGATCAATAAATATCGAGTTTATAGCTTAATACAGATCATACAAACTCTACAGGAGGCCTACGTCCGCCTTACATGACGATTACGGCTTAAACAAAAATTTCACAAAACAGGCTCACATGACTCTGTGGGTGCTTGCATGGCTCCACACGGTCTAGCACACGACCGTGTGGCTGCTTGTGTACCCTTATCTTCCAAAACAGTGAGTTACACGGTCTGGGCACATGTCCGTGTGACTACTCGTGTGCCTCACGGCCTGACACATGCCTGTGTGGCACTAAAATACAAAACAGTGAGTTACACGACCTGGACACACGCCGTGTGACCACTGCACCTTATTTTTGTGACACACAGCCTGGAACACGCCCGTGTGCCTCCGACAAACCAGTTTTAGAAGAAGAAAAGTGCAGAAAAAGAGAGAGTTTCGATACCCACCTGATACGATTTTGACGTGGAAGCAAAAAAGATGATTCCCGAACATAAAAATGACAATCAACGACCAAACGAACAATTAATTCGCAATCAAATCGCTAAAACTAATATCCAAGACCAAAATCTCGTTGAGGAACTTTCGTCATAGAAACTCGAATCAGAACTTACCGGCGAACGAACTAGCAATTACATAATTCCTAAATTGTGTGAGAAATGTAAAACGTTGCTTGATCCCCTCCTAATTTAACAAACCAAATAAACCAACACTTAAAGTAGAAACAACCCTTACAAAATAAACTCGAAAACCAAACAGAACAAATTCACCATACTAGAGATATGAGCGGAGTTATACTCTTACGGTTTCAATAGCGAACAATAACGAGTGCAATCGATTAACAATAATCACCGGAGGAAGAACATAGAGCAAAAATTATATAAAAAAGAAAGAAAAAGCAAAAGAACCTCCGTGAGGATAAAAACGAACGGAAATAAAAAGGAGAGAAGTTATTTAGTTAACTTAAAAATCAATTTTTCCGGAAAAGAGCAAAAGTATATTTTCTCAACGCAAAGATTCAAACACATGACTAGAGAATAGACAAATACTTAACTATTGAACCACTAAGCTCATCATTGATATTAGTTGATCGCAATATCTTATAATCAACATGTTCAGAGGTAGAGGTTTAATAAATGATTGAAACAAAAAGAAAAGGTTCAAGATGCAAGATTCAAACCTAGAACCTCACACTCATGACCACAATACTTAACCACTGAACCGGATCAAATCACTTGTTAAAATTTCCCAAAATCTAGCTAAAAATTGAGAGATAGTTCCAGTAACTTGATTTCCTCTAACCCGGTTTTTGGGACGTTAGAAAGCCCATTTTTTAGACCTAATATTTTTGCCCAAATCCTTCAAAATTTCGAACGAACCTTCGGATCTGAAAGAATAATCCAACCGATAAAAAGATCTACATGAAGCTTATGAAAAGTTTGATTACTCGATCTTGAAACTTATATATAAATTATCTATTTTATGGTTTATGGTAGAATATTAAGTGAGCATATAATATATTAAAAATTTTTGATGTAGTAAGTGGTACTATTTTAAAAAGAAGGTATGGTGAATTTTTCAAAAATAAAATTTGGATTAATATATGATTTTATAGTTGAGGGTGGCATTGTTATTATTGTAATAATGTTATAAAAGCTTAAGTGCAATTTTTTCCACTTTAGTCATTTAGTGTTATAATTAAAAATATTAGCTAATAATGAGACTCATGAGAGCCATTAGATTTTAATCTAAAAATAGTATTGATTTCTCAACACACATTTTAATTTTGAGTTGACCATTGACTTTCTTTTTGGATTTTTATCATAACAAAAAAAAATAAAAGTCATATTTCTCTTCCACTAGCTATCTCTCCCCTTGAGAAGAAAAGAGATTTTCTTCTTTCACTTTCTTACTCTCTTAATTCTTTCCTCAGATTCCAAACTCAACTTTGTTTTCGACTTAAAAATTTATTCAAAGTTTTTCTCTTAAATCATTTCTATTATCCATTTTCTCCCTCCAAATTAGGGGCGAAGTCAGAAAATTATTTTAGGGGCGAAGTTAAATTGTAATTTTCACAATAGTAAAAATATAACTTTTAAAGGATTAAATCAAAATTTTATTATTTTAAAGAGACCAAAGTGCAATTTTACTTTTACTAATTTAAAATTTTTAAAAAATTTAAGAGCTTAAATAAAAAAATTTCTATTTTAAATGGATCAGGATACCTGTCACCCTGAATTCCCCCTGCTTCAAACTAAGGTTTATGGGTGTATGAGAAATTGAAGGTTAGTGTGAGAAAGCCTAATTGAAGTTAAGGAGATAGTTTATCTCATCTCATCCATGCATATTTTAAAACTTTGTTAATTGATTAAGTGGTTCTGCTATGTTAATGGTTATATATTTGTTGGATTTGGTGTCCTAAGCATAATATTTTTATTTTTGTATATTTGTATTTTTTAAATAAATTGGTTTAATAAATTATTCATTGATCGCATTAATATTATTTGTATATTATCTTTAACGATTTTTGCTCACAAAGTAAAATGTAAACAAATATTGGCTCACTGATTATCTAATGTTTAACTAATACTAAGCAATATTACATGGTCGGATCATAATACAGATACACAACTTGTATATTAGTAGATAAATCTAAACATGTCCTTAGTTTAATAAAAAATGAGCAAACCGATTGAAAGACTAATATGTCACCTATCAAGTCAAATTAGGGATATACTTTGTCATAAGCATCGGAGTCGATGATTCTCGGAAGATAAAGACATAGATGTGACTGACTAGATTCACAATACATCGGACATGACCTAAGAAGAATAGATCTTAGATCTATTTCTGGATTTATTCACTTGTGATGTTCATAATGTGACATACCTTAATCTTGAGTGGATGATGGACTATGTATGCTTGACTCGTATACTTTAATATAAGTAAAATACTGAGTTCAAATGGATAAGGAACTAAAAGTTGATGCGTTGAGTATACGACTTCTGTAGTATATAGCATCATTCACAATAGTAGCATTCATAGCCTAACTAATAAGTAAATTATATCCTCTTATCAGTATTATATTATAGATGAAAAATAAGCGTTGCCACATGTCATTTGTCTTCGTGATAAACGATTTGATTACTATTTTATAGTAATTGACTTTTTATGAAGAAAGATGTAATGGTTACCATGAGAAAAAATAAAATCATATTGGGAGAGCACTGACCAACCCAATATTTATTTTTCTATTTCTCAAAATAAATATTAATTAATTAATTAAATTAACTAAATTAAAATTTTCAATTAAATGATTTTTTAATCCAATTCTAATTCCATTAAAGTCATGACAACTTAAATTAATTCCCAAGTTGTGTCTTTACTTAGTGAGAAAATACATTCATTTGTGAATGCAGCTCATTTCTTTAATTTTATCATTTCCATTCCTTTCTAATAATTTGGTTCTACATGTAATTCATTTCTAGTTTCAATGAACTAGTGGAGAGACGAATTGGACATATATAATTAAGTTTCAACTTTTCGCCTATTAATTATAAACTTATTTAGTCGCGAAGTTATTCCACTATAATATCGTGACTGAGCTCTCCTTAATTACATAAAAACTATTTAATCAATGCTCTTCGAATCCCCGACAATAACACCAACAACTTGACCACCGCCAGACGTGCAAATGCATGGACTGTAAATACTACAACAAAAAAGATATAAAATAGAACAGCGGTATCTGCAAGTATATGAGCCAAATTATATTATAGTTTGTTTACAACGAAACACTTCAAGAAGTATTTCAAGGATCGTACCCAAAAGATTGCAGGTTGGAGAAAATCACTATTAAATTAATTACAGGATATAAATACTTATCTAGTGGAGTTACGAATTAGTAGTGTCAATCCAAAACAATAATAAAATTAATTAATTGATTTAAACTAAACTAAAACTAACCCTAAGTTAACTACGATTTCTCCTATTCTTCGTTCCGACTATGCGAGCTCACTTAGCTTAGAATAAATTGTAACCCTAATTATTAATTAAGTCAATGATTACCCTTAATTAAGTATTTACCACCCTTATCTAGGAATACCCTCTCGATTTCATCTTCACTAAGGATTACCACCTAAAATATTCTCTCGATCTCACTTAGGCATACAGATACGCTTTTGATCTCACCGCTTGGCACAAGTTCTACTCAATAGGATACCTTTTCGGTCTTACTTGTCTAGATTTTCTACTAAGGGAGTAACTTCCTAATATACTAAGTAACTTAAATAAACACATAATTTTTTTTGTTATTATTCACTCAATCAATTAATTAACGAAGCAATCAATTCATATAAACATTCAATTAAAAAATTTAATGAAAGAAATATAAATAAAAAAATAGGGATAGGAGAATGCTCATGAATTAATTAATGAAATAGCGCGATTCCAGAATATCCTCTGCTCCCGATTGTCTAACTTTGAAATAGGATTTCCCTATTAAGTGAACATAAAAATAAAACTAAGTAAAAAATATAAAGAAATAAAAACTGAAAACTAAACACTAATCTGTGTTCAACCCCACTTGTATCTAATTATATAGGCAAAAATCCAAAAGACTAAAGTGCCCATTTGTTTATAATGTCAATTAAGATTTTAGGTTGGAAAAAGAACCCTAATTGCCCTAAAAATTGCAGTCATCGTGCGAAGGAATTTGAGCCGTGTAGAAGCCTATATCGAAACACTGAGTTTTAGTGTTGCAAAATTGAACCGGTGTCGCGGCACCCAATTCTGATGTCGCAACACTAGTTCCTGTTTTGTCTTAGGAGTTTGTTTTTGCTTCGATGTTCGGTATCACGATATTAGTGTCCTGATTTTTAAGTTTGATTTTTAAAAATTTTCATATTTCAAAAACTTAAATTTCATTTGGTAGATTAAGGGATTTTAGGAAAGAAACAATAGGGAAGAAGATGAAATTAGAAATTAAAATTATTTAATAATTTTATTATTTCAAAAAAATAATTTTATATTTTTTAAAAATAATTTTAATAATTTTCAAACCATTTACTGACGTGACATATAAGATAAAATAGTCTTACATTAGTATTTAAATAAATTTGGGCTACCACGTCAGTGTTGACTGTTAGTTAACTAACGACCACATTAACATCACTGTTAAAAACTGACCAATTTTACTAAAAAAACAAAAGTTAAGTATGAAAATGCTCCAAAAAAATATTAAGAGCCAAAATGACCTAACACCCAGACGTTAGGGGCTATTTTTGACATTATACCTATTTTATTCTACTCAATTATTTTCTTGTTTATGACACTTAATTCACTAAATTCTCAAATATTCTATTTAAATACTTATATAATTAATTCACTCATTTCCACTCTTACTTTTCAAGAATCTACTAAAAAAAAAACCCCTATTATCAGTATTGCAAATGTTCCAAAACAATCCATAAAATTTTAGTTTTCCAATTTTTATAATTTAGTCCCTAAAGTTCAATTTTTATTATTTTAAGACTTCAGTCCTAGAAAACAAAATCTATTTCTTCCAAAAACAACTCAAAATTCTCAGATTTATAAGTCAATCCCTTTTCTCAAATTTCTAAATTTTAAAATCTTTACAACTTAGTCTATATATCATTAATTCATATCACATAATGTTTTCTTTTTAAATTTTTTTAAAATCGAAAACCATACATACAAATAAAGATATTAAAATTTTAGATTTCCACATTTCAACACTTAAAATTTTAAACTTTTGAAAATTTCTCAATTTAATCCTTTTAATTTAAAATATGCTAATTTAAGTACAATTTTCCAATACTTTAAATATCATATTGTTGTAGTCTTATTATAAAAATTCAAAATTTAATCTCTCTATATATGTAACACCCCAAAAATCATAGGGTTAGAATTAATAAAACCATTAAAAAAGAAGCCTTAGTCTAAGTGTCAGAGATCTTAATAAACTCAGAGAACCAAGATTCAAATCTCATTCTTTTCATTTTCTCCTATATTATTTTCAGCAACTAAGGAACAAAACCAAACAAGTATAATTATTAAGTGTGGTAGAAAATAACTAAGAATGGGTAGCAACCCAATGGTCAAGCATCACTCCATTGTCCTTAGTGTCAAAGTTTTATCCACATCACTTTTCCTTATTTTTCCCATTTTTGGAAATATGGGTAATTTACGAAAACAGCCCCTAAAATTTGTTTAACCTAGTCATTCAATTTCCTTTCTAATCATGTTAGAATTTTGGTTGTCCAACCTAAACAAGAATTGCTTTCCTTATTTCTCCCATATTCTTCTACATCTTCCCATTTGCAATTATTTTCTTGATATTGCTGGAAATTTTATTTTGATCCCGAGTTTGAAATTAGGTCCCATTCAATCGATTTTTTAATCTAATTAGCGTAACACCGTCAAATTCTATTTCTAATGTGCCAAGATCGATAAGCATTCTTATTTCTAATTTCGTAGAACTTTAGAATTCTAGAATAACATCGTTCTTGACATCTTTCAAAATAGTTACAATATGTTACAAATTTTCTCGAAAATCTTGATAATTTGGATAAATCTTGAAAGTCGATATTAATTCTTTCGTATCTGTCGATCAAAAGACCTGTTGTAGGTATCCCGAGCCAGACTTGGACGTGAGGATCACCGTTCGAGTCCCCAAAGTCAGGTGCGTGTTCTTTTATAAGAGAATCGAGGTAAAACTAAACCTAGCCCAGACCAAATGGCCTATCACATGGGCGTGTGGGTCGCCTATGTGGACTACACGACACCATAGGATGTTCGACTTCCACACGGCTTAGGATCCCCCTCACACGGTTGTGTCTCCTTTGTAGGTTGAAATTTTCGAATGTCATACGGCCACAGTCTCTTACACGGCCTAGCCACACGGTTGTATACACCAACCATACGGCCTAAGGCATTCCACACAGTCCAATCACATGACCGTGTGTCCCTTAGAACAAATAATTTACAATTTTAATCCAAATTTTTCTATTTTGATCAGATTAATCCCTAAATAGGTTCCAAAATATTTTTAGTGAAATAAATTATGCAAATAGGTCCCTAGTGATATAAGATATGCTAGAATCCATGATTGATCAATTTAATGTGGTATTCAATTATAGTTATGAATATTTGCTTGAATTATAAATAGTTTATGTTACCTTTGTATCTATATACTTGCAATCGTATGAATGGCATGCCCTATATTATTATCAATATTGAATTACATGAAAAGTTTGAATTTCTACTTATTGGCTAGGTGTTAGATTACTTAATATGCCTTAATTCATTGCATTGGTTGGGTTGTTATGAACGGAGGGAGATCAAGCAGTATATTTGCAAGAAAAATGGCAAGTGTAGAGCATAGCCATGCGACAGTTCTTATCTGCAAATTATTGTGTATCCACAGCCAAATGGCATACTTCATCTTTGAGTACTATTGTGAATGACATCATTTAAATCATGTACATACAAACTTGGAAAATTATGTTATGATACATACACGTGGATCTATATATATCTATATGTTCATAAAATATGATTATTGTGCCAATTATGATGATTTTATTATCTTGAGAACTACTATTATGATTTCTGATATATCAATGATGGTTGCATATGAAAAATCGATTTTATGAACTGAAATGCTATCTTTTATTATTCTATGCAATATTAATTAATGTGTCTTAACAAGTGTTGCATTAATTTTGTTGTAAATGGACTCACACTAAGCGTTAAAGTTCACTCCCCTTAATTTTCATCCTTACAGATAAGCCACCAGGTTAGGACACAAACACAACATCCAGAGGGTCTCAGCACTATCTATTTATTTTCAATTTATTAAAACTTAATCTTTTGATTTAATTTATTATGTGAGGTATGTAATTGATAGCATTAGAAATGACACTTAATTTCTCCTTAAATTAGTTTATAATTTGTTCCTTTTTTATCATATTTAGCATGAATTTTTAGCATTTCATACTTAGAGTTTGCATTTTATAACTCAGTGTTGTTTGATCTTACTTTCTTTCATTTTATCTCTTTTATGATACTAATGTCGCTGTATTTAGTACTAGTTTTGTGTCTAAAGTTGTCAGCGCAGAAATCCACCTGGGAAGATCAGAGTAGGAAAGCATTCAAAGTTGCAGTCACAAGTTTGATCTAGAATTATGGCCAAATATGTCATCACATGAATGTTTTTATCAGGGATTTTACACTGCTAACATATCTAGAAGCACCAGCACAAGAGAATGACAAATTGTTGTAGCAAATTAAAGTCATAATTTGCGTCCAGAAATGTCGCAATAATCTGTAACTGCTCAATGGACAAACCAGATTTGCGTGAGTGCATAGCTGAAAATAACAACTTTTACAGTCGCAAAAAGGAGTTAGATCTGAAAAAAGAGGAAGATCTGGAATGACCAGTGATTATAAATAGAAGGAAGAAAGAGAAGATTGAAATCAAGGAGTGAACAATTCAAATCTATAATTTCCCTCATTCATTTCAAGAGTCAGCTGAGAATGACAAATTGTTGCAGCAAATTAAAGTCATAATTTGCGTCTAGAAATGTCGCGATAATCTGTAACTGCTCAATGGACAAACCAGATCTGCGTGAGTGCATAGCTGGCAATAACAACTTTTACAACCGCAAAAAGGAGTTAGATCTGAAAAAAGAGGAAGATCTGGAATGACTAGTGATTATAAATAGAAGGAAGAAAGAGAAGATTGATATCAAGGAGTGAACAATTCAAATCTATAATTTCCCTCATTCATTTCAAGAGTCAGCTGCCATGGAAGTTTGATTCTGGAAGAAGGTGATCTGATGCCACAAGGACGCAACTGCTTTTGACGAGAAGTGCTAGGTGCGACGTAGGAGGAGCGATTAAGGGAGAATTCTAGTAAACTAGGAATAGTATGCTTCAGTTCATTTGTTAATCCCTCTTAAATGTCAATGAATTCTATTGACTATTGATTGTATATGGAAGTATCTTTTAATGTTAGATTACTTTGATTTCTACTTAATTCTTCTCATTTGTTTATATTTGGATTTAACTGTTTTGACCGCGGAAATGCGATTGCAGTCACAGTCACTGGAAGGTGTGGTGACAAGTTAAATTAAGAAGTAAGACAGCGGAAGTTGCTTGAGGCAAGAAGGAATTCTGGCCACTTGTTCTTGAGTACAAAGCATTATCAGCGTTGGAAGGTGTGGTAATTGTGAGTGCTTGAGTCTTTGTTAAACAGAGAGTTTCGATAGCAGTAAGATCTCATTGGAATGTAAATTGCGATGACAATTCATCTATTAGTTACCTTGTAGTCACATTTAGCGTTGCCAACTTGTGAAGTCAGTGATCCTCTCTAATTCTTTACACTTGATCTATTTCTTTTAAGTTTCTGAAGTTACATTACAACATTTCAACAATCCATTCATTTTCTATTAATTTGCTCTGACATTTTATATTCCATTTGCATTGACATATTTAACTCCTAACTTGTGTAGTTTTAACCCAATTGCATTCACATTACTCTTATCAGTTCTTTTCATTTTAATTCAAATTGCTTTGACAGATTTAAACATAAAAAGCCATCTTTGTGGGATCGATATTCGACAGATTCATTTTTGTCTACTATACTTGCATCGACAGTGTACGCTTGCACATATTTGCTGTGACGTTCATAGTGCGATTAAGTTTTGGCGCCGTTGTCGGGGATGACGTTTGTTTGATTTTTATTTTTGTCGTTGCATTTATTTGTTTCTTTTCTAACTATTTATTGATTACTAATTTTTTGTTAATTCTTTTCAATATTCTTTGTTAAGTGTTTTATGTCCACAATGAGAAATCCTAACAACATTATTAGTTTTGATTCGGAACTTGAAAGGACAATTCGGAGGAAAAGACAAGAGTAAAGAAAAATGGCTGGAAATAATAACGATCAACCACCATTGCTGCCACAAAATGTTGTTCCTCCAGTGTAGCCACAAGTAGCCAACAATATACCATCGTTACCAAAAGAAGAGCAAATTCCAGACAGGACAATCAGAGATTTTGTTGTTCCTGTGCTCGATGATTTACAACCAGGGGTTGTTAGGCCATTAATACAACCTGGTAATTTCGAATTAAAATCGGTGATGTTCCAAATGCTTAACTCAAATGGACAATATACAGGTTTACCTCATGAAGATGCAAGAGAGCACCTCAATTCTTTTCTGCTTATATGTGCTTCTTTCAGTCAATGTGTTCTTGATGACACCTTGAAGATGTAACTGTTCCCTTACTCTTTGCAAGGAAGGGCACGTACATGGTTCCTTGGTTTACCGGCTAGATCTATTACTTCATGGAATGTGCTAGCAACTCAGTTCATTTTGCGATTCAATCCGCCTACAATGAATACTAGATTGCGGAATGATATCACGACATATCATCAATTGGACGATGAGAATTTACATATTACGTGGGAACATTACAAGACTTTTCTTAGACGTTGTCCCATGCATGGAATCCAATAGGAGACACAAATCAAGATCTTCTACAATGGATTAAATGCACAGACAAGAAATCTTATCGATGCATCTGTCAATGGTCCTTTGTTGGATTGCACTTACAATGAAGGCGTGTGAATATTAGAGAGAATTGCACAAAATGATTATCAATACCCGATTTCTCATTTTGCTCAGGTGAAAACAAATCCTGGAGTTATGGAATTAGATGCTATATCAGCTTTGAGAACAGAGGTATCCTCATTGGCGAACATGATCAAAAACATGAAGGGGACAAGTGATGTTGCCCCTATTCAAGTAGCCCAATAGATGGATATCCCGATATTTTCCTGTGAAATTTGCTACGACAACCATAGCTATGAGGATTGTCCACAGCATGTTGAAAATGCATTCTATGTTAATAACATTCACAGAAATTCCTATGGTAATTCATAATACAGTTTAAGTAGAGCTCAATAACCTTAGAGGAGTCAGAATACGTCCACATACAGATATGAAAATTCCTCAAATCAAGGTAACTTTAGACAAGGGAGTTATGGTCAACAACAGTAGAATTATAATCACAATCCGCAAATGCATTCGTAACTTGATCAGATGCGATCACATAACCGGATGCAGTCATATAACCAGGTGCAGCCACAAGTTCGAATGCCGCTACAACAGAATGTGATGTCAAATATGCAAGGACAACATTAACAACAACAACAGTATGCTCAACCAAGAGCATATCCATTGGCTACTCTTGAAGCTTTGATACGTTAGCATATTACAAGAATAGAAGCGATTGTACAAGGAAATTCTTCTTCCATCCGAGTATTGGAAGCACAACTAGGATAATTGGCTTTTAATATGAATGCACGACAACCACGTGCTTTGCCCAGTGATACTGAAAATCCAAATAAGAAAGGTAAGGGACACTGTAAGTCTATTACATTGCGAAGTGGAAAGCAAACTGCTGAACACAGTAGAAGCTCTAACCAGGTACCTGTCGATGCAAATGAACCAAAGCAACAAGGAGAAGTTGCATCTGAAGAAGACACAACAGAAGTAAATAAGGAGGAGCCACCAGTAGTGACACCGATGCCGACCATTCATCCAAGGAAGTTGTCAACACAACTGCCCATGTTGACAAAACCGATTATAGCAAAACAATCCGCTATAAGCATACCTTTGCCATTTTCACAGCGATTCAAAGAGAAAGAGCATGACAGAGATTATTAACAGTTTGTATCTACCTTGAAACGATTAATATACCTCTAGTTGATGCTCTTGTGCAGATCCCTAGCTATGGAAAATTTATGAATGAGCTATTATAGAAAAAGAAAAAGCTATCCGATATTGAGACAATTGCACTCACAGAAGGATGTAGCGCTGTATTGACAAATAAATTACCACCAAAGATAAAAGATCCTAGCAGTTTCACAATTCCATGCTCTATTAGAAAACATTACTTAGGTAAAGCTCTATGACCTAGAAGCTAGCATTAACCTTATGCCACTGTTAACTTTCAGGAAATTAGGGATTTTGAAGTCCATTGAGGTGACATTGTAACTTGCGGACAAATCTTTGGCACAATTTGAAGGACAGATTAAAGATGTTCTCGTCCATGTCGACAAGTTTGTGTTCCCAGTCGACTTCATCATACTTGATTGCGAAGCTAATAAGGAGGTGCCCATTATTTTGGGATGCCCATTTCTAGCAATGGGACGCACTCTGATCTATGTTTTCAAGGGCAAGCTGATTATGCGTCATAACGTTGAACATGTAACCTTCAGTGTTTTTGAAACATCTCTATCCTGTAGTAAGGAACAATGTCACCATATTGATATTCTGGATGAGCTAATTACAGAGAAATTTAATAAACGAAGTGCAGCAGTGCCAGAAGAATATGCGGTGACATCTGACGACAATATCCCACCTGAATGTGATCACAAACTTGAAGCTAATGTCTGTAAGCTGAAACATGGCTGGCAATTGGAATCTTTGGATCCGAGTAATCGGATGATCCCTATTTCTAAACCATCAGTTGAAGAACCTCCGACTCTGGAGTTAAAGCCATTGCCAACACATCTAAAATATGTTTTCCTAGGTAACAATGATACATTACCTATGATTGTCAGCGCAAGTCTCGATGTGAGCCAAGAAGAAAAATTAATCGAAATATTGAAGCAGCACAAAAGAGCCATCGCCTAGAGCATAGCAACATCAAAGGCATTAGTCCCTCTTTCTGCATGCATAAAATTAGGTTGGACGATAAAGGAAAATAGTTAATTGAGCAAGAACGAAGACTGAATGAGAAAATGAAAGAAGTAGTGAAGAAAGAAATTATCAAATGGTTGGACGTAGGCATCATCTACCCTATTTCAGACAGTACATAGGTGAGCTCGATCCAATGTGTGCCTAAGAAGAGTGGCATCACAGTGGTAAGTAACGATAAAAATGAACTAATCCCTACTCGTATTGCTACAGGTAGGCGAGTGTGTATGGACTACCGTCATTTAAATGCAGTCACAAAGAAGGATCACTTCCCACTTCCATTCATTGATCAAATGTTGGATAGGTTAGCTGGTAAGGCTTATTATTGTTTCCTTGATGGATACTCTAGATACAACCAGATCGTAATCGCGTTGGAGGATCAAGTAAAGATAACTTTTACTTGCCCATTTAGAACCTTTGCTTTTCGACGAATGCCATTTGGTTTGTGTAATAACCCAACCACATTCTAGAGATGCATGATGGCTATCTTCTCTGATATGATACAAGATTCATTAGAGGTATTTATGGATGATTTCTCTATGTATGGGCAATATTTTGACATATGCGCTGACAATTTAGCAAAAGTGTTGAAAAGATACGAGGACACCAACTTAGTTCTAAATTGAGAAAAATGCCACTTCATGGTAACCGAAGGAATTGTCCTTGGTCATCTAATATCTTGTCAGGTCATTGAAGTGGATAAACCGAAGGTAGAAATCATTGAAAAGCTACCTCCATCGAATAATGTAAAGGGAATAAGGAGTTTTCTAGACCATGCCAGATTTTATAAAAGATCCATCCGAAACTTCTCCAATATAGCAAAACACTTTGCTCATTGTTGGAGAAAAGTAAAAAGTTTTTGTTTGATGAAGCTTGTTTGGAAGCATTTTTAAAGATTAAATAGCAGCTAGTGTAGGCACCCATTGTCGTCGCACCAGATTGGACACAATTGTTCAAGGTAATGTACAATGCGAGTGACTTTCCTGTAAGTGTTGTACTTGGACAAAGAAAAGATAAGGTATTTCATTCAATATATTATGCTAGTAAAACTCTAACTGAAACGCAGGTGAATTATACGACCACTGAGAAAGAGTTGCTAGCAGTAGTTTTTGCATATGATAAGTTTCGTTCATATCTTTTCGGCGCAAAAATTGTAGTGTATACTGATCATTCTACTTTGAGATACCTTTTTGCTAAGAAAGATGCGAAACCAGGGCTGATTATATGGATCCTTTTATTACAAGAATTTGATATTGAGATTAAGGATAGGAAATGATCGAAAAATTAAGTAGCAAACCACCTCTCTTGTCTGGAAATTGGAAGTGAAGATGGAAATAAATCACAAATTGTCGATGCATTTCCAGATGAGAAATTATTCTTTGTTGACGCATCTCCTTGGTATGCAGATGTCGTCAATTATCTAGTTTGTGGAAAGATACCATTGAGTGCCACAGGTCATAGGAAGGTCAGGTTTCTTCGGGATGCTACGAAATATCATTAGAATGAACCATACCTGTTTAAGGTATGCACCGATAACATCATTCGCCGTTGTGTTCCTGAGGAAGAAATGCTTTCTATTCTAAAGCATTACCATGATGCTCCTTATGGAGGCCATTTTGGTGGTGTTAGGATTGCTGCAAAGTCCTATAATCAGGATTTTTCTGGCTTACACTGTTTCTAGATGCCCATAATTTTGCTCAATAGTGTGACAAATGTCAGTGCACTAGTTCCATATCTCGATGCAAGGAGATGCTCCAACAACCTATCATGGAGGTTGAGCTCTTTCATGTTTGGGGTATAGACTTCATGGGACCATTTCCAAATTCTTTTGGGAATGTGTATATTCTGGCAGCTGTTGACTATGTCTCCAAATAGATCGAAGCAATCGCTGTTCCAAAGGACGATGCTTGGACTATGTTAATGTTCTTTCACACATATATTCTTACAAGATTCGAAACACCTCGAGCATTAATAAGCGATCTAGGTACTCATTTCCATTGTAATCAGGTGGCGACAAATTTGAAACGCTATGGTGTGAAGCATCGCATGGCAACCACGTATCATCCGCAATTGAATGGACAAATGGAGGTCACCAATCGACAAATTAAAGGTATTCTTGAGAAGGTGGTTAACCCATCTAGACGATTAGTCCTCGCGGTTGAATGATGCATTGTGGGAGCTTCGCACTACTTACAAAACTCCGTTAGGAATGTCGCCATTTCACTTGGTGTTTGGAAAATCATGTCACTTACCGGTCGAACTTGAACATAAGGCCATGTGGGCAATCAAGCAAGTGAACATGGATTATGATGCTGCTGGACAGAAAAGATTGTTGGACATTTCAGAGCTACAAGAAATTAGGTGCAATGCTTATGAAAATGCTACCATCTACAACGAAAAAACTAAGACATGGCACGACAACATCATTTTGCAGTGACAATTTTCTCCTGGTTAATTAATGCTTTTATTTAACTCACGTTTAAAATTACATCCAAGGAAATTACGCTCAAGGTGGTCAGGACCTTTTGAAGTTGTCGAAGCATTTCCACATGGTGCTGTGACAATCAAGGATTTGAATGATGGCACCAATTTAAAGTAAATGGTCAACGATTGAAGCATTACCGAAACCCAGACATCAACGAACAAAACGAGACCATTAATCTGGTCACATTTTCTTAATAATGTCATTGCAATTTTTGATATTTACTTTTTGTCTTTTGTTTTCTTTTAATTTGTTTTCTTTAGTTTTATGCAGGAATAAAAGATCTCCTTTTTGTCGACGCATGATAGCCCGACTTGTCGACGCATTTACTTGATGACTCAGCAAAATGTTTCGGGCAAGAATCATGCCGGTTAATTCACCCCAATCCCCAATCGTTGGATCGTCCTAAAAAAGTACGATCTGTGTCCTAGCATTTATTAGCTGCAGGCATAGTGCACTCTCAGTAATCATCATGTCTCTTCATCTCCATCGTCTATAAAACTCCATTTTTGTGTCTACTGTTCTCTCACACTTACAACCCCCATTGTTGTTGTATTTTCTTTGTCTTCAACCTTTTATTTTTTTCTGCTAGATACTCTCACTCTCTATTTTCAGTACTCATGGAAAGAACTCCTGGAGTGAAAACCCCATCCAAATCAGCGACTGAATCCTCGACTGTTGTGGTCAGGAACGCGGACTAACAACAACTCAAAGAGCTTGTTCTGTTCTTGTCTAAAGCGGTGAATGACTGCTATCATGAAGTTATGCTGAAAAGGAACTGTCATCCTGAATAACGATTTCAGTTGTCCCCGCAATTGACTCTGGGGAAGCAAGTCGCTAGAATAATTTCTCATTTGGGATGGGAGCAGTTTTGTGACCATCCAACAAGTTACTCTCCCTCCATGGTAAGGGAATTTTACGCTAACCTGGTTGATCCAGAGCATGAATTCATTTTTGTTCGAGAAGGTTTGGTACCTTGGACTTCCGACCACATAAACGCTCTCTTCCATATTGTTGAAGGGGGATGAACACGTCGAGTTTCTGGAAAATCAAATAGAGGATGGTGAAGAGCTTTTACTGAATGACTTATGCGTCGACGATGCGGTTTGGACTGACAACAATCCAAACAACTACACCATGCGCCGTCGCTACCTCACTTTTCAAAGTAAAGTGTGGTTCTATTTTATAAACTGCACCCATAGCACCACTGCAACGCTAGACAGAATGTGTCTATTACATTCTATACTGAAGGGACACAGAATTGATGTCATCGCAATCCTTTACCAAGAAATTGTTGAGGCCGCCACCAAACAAACAATATCCTACCCTTCCCTTCTTTAATAATGATGTTGTGTAAACAAAGGGGCATTGTGCCTTGTGAAGGGGAGGAAACTTTGGAAAATAAGGGCCCAATCAACGATGTTTCGGTGGAGAGGCTGACAAGGGGGCAGGAAACCCTTATGGTGAAGGAGGTCTTGCCAAAGAAAGAAAAGGGAAAAAGAAAGCCACTTAGACCCATGCGCCCACAGATCCTCTGATTTGGAGGAAGCTTGTTGAATTAAAATATTTGTTGATCGGATGAGCAGTAGACAAATCTAACTTGTCAGCATAATGGAAGAAATGTAATAGAGACAGTGTTAGAGCCCAATTTTGGCCGAGCTCAATTTGAAAAAATTACTTAAAAATAAAATTTTAAATTAAATTTATTTAATTTAAAAAATATCCATATTATAAACCCATTTTCATGACCTAAAATACCTAAACTACCTAAAACCCAAAATACACCCAAAAGCCCAAACCACTTAACTTAAGCCCATTCTAAACCTAGCCCACAATCTTAACTCAAAAGGGAAAACCCTAATTTCCCCTCACTCTTTCCAGCTGCCTCCAACTTGGTCTGCCACCTAACACCTCTGTCGTGTGCCACCACCATCACTGGCTCCAACAAGCAAGTGGATGAAAGAAATGTCAGTAGAGTTTAATAGCAAAAAACAAAATTGCATGATTGTAATTGTGGCTATAAAGAGCCAACCTCAAATAGTTGTAAGGTTACGATGAAAGTGAATGAAAAATAGAAAAACAGTTTCAAGCAAAGAAGTTCAACAGATCATTATCAAGGTATACATATACATATACATATACATATACATATACCCATATATACATACGTTTATTTATTTGTTTTCTTTTATTTTCGAATATCTACATACATATATATGAGCATACATATTTTGTTTAATTTTTTTTCTTTTGTACGCATATATATAAGTGTATTCCATTTAATTTTTCCTTTGTTTTTTTTTATTTTTAAGCAAAATATAAAGATAAAAGTAAACAAAAAATGAAAACTTTAGAAATGGGGTTTCAAAAAAATAAAAAAGAAAGTTATTTTTGAAATTTTTGAAGATTTGAGGGGTTAGATCTATCGGTCTAACCCCGATCTATGTTTATTAAAAAAATCACCTTTTCACCGTCGTGGACCGTGGCGACGGCCGATGATGATCGGTGATGGCTCCCTTAGCTGTCCCTTTGAGGAGAGAAGGGAGAGAGTTGAGAGGTTTTTTGGTTTTTTTTTTGAAGAAGAGAATGAGGAAAATGAAAAAAAGGGTTTTAAAGGGGGTTCATATAACCTCTCAAAACGACGTAGTTTTGGGAGCAACTTAAAACACCCCAAAATCACGTCGTTTTGATGCTACATGAATCAGATTTTTTTTAAAAATGGGTAATTTTCTCATTTGGTCCTTCCGCATTTTTTGATTTCTACAATTTAGTATTTTTCACATTTCTAATTTATTTTAAATTTGCCTAGAGATTTTATTTCCTTTTCAATTTAATCCTTTAACTTTCTAAAGGCCAAGAAGCTGCCACGTGTCCTATTTTTTGGTTTTATTGCCCAGGCAATCCTTAAACTTTCCCAAAATCATATTTTGGCCCTCAAACTTTTCTAAAATTACATTATGACCCCTAAACCTTTCCAAAATTACATTTTAACCCCTAAACATTCCTAAAATTACATTTTAACCCTAAAACTTCTCTAAAATTACATTTTGGTCCATGAACTTCTCTAAAATTACATTTTAACCCTAAAATTTTCCAAAATTACATTTTAATCCCTAAACTTTCCCAAAGTCACATTTTAACCTTAAACTTTTCCATAACCACATTTTGACCCTAAACTTCCCAAAATCACATTTTGACCCAAAATTTTTCCAAAATTGCATTTTGACTCTAAATTCCCTAAAACTTCATTTTTGACCCCTTTTTTTTCTTTTTTTTCTATGATTTTTGTATATAAAATTTAATTATTGTTCTTCACATTTTTAACTAATCCTATTTTTTATTTTGATTCGCGATTCTATCATATTTCGTACTTTATCTTATGCTTAATTTTTGCATTTACTTATCTGCTTAATTGTTTTACTTAATTTTGCTAACAAATTGCATATTCGTATTTAAGTTACGCATTCATCATTAAATTAAAATTTATTTTCGATTTTCTCTAAAAAATACGAATATTTTAAATCGAGGCAATATTTCTTTATTTCGGATTTTTGAAAAATTGTGCCTTAACTTACTAGGCGCGATTTTTTTCTTTAAACCGGAATAATCGAATTCCCTTTTCAAGGTTTGAAATCTGCTTCGAAGGAAAGCTCATTATTTTCGGATCTTGAAATGTTATTTCCTAACTCACTGGACGTGACTTTCTTCCTCGATCACTTCGAAATAGCGAGACTTCTAAATGAAAATTGATTTCTTTCTTAATCATGTACATCAAAATAACTTATGCATTTAAGAATCGTATTTTAAAACTTCACTCGAGTTGTCTAGAATTTTACAAACAAGACCCTAAAATGATCAATGTGGTACCAATTTTGAGCGTGTGAGTGTGCTAATCCTTCCTCTCACTTAACCGACTCCTGAACCCAGTTTTTGGATTTTGAAGACCAAAATATTTTTCAAAACGGATTTTAAATATTTTGTGGTGATCCAATCACACCAAATAAAAAGATTGGTGGCGACTCCCATTTTTCAATTTAAAAATATTTTTAGAGACCTGTTTGATTTCCCAAAAATAAACGTTTCGACAGGCATAACTTATTCTATGCCTATACTAGGGCATGGAATACTGTTATTGTCAGAGCTTTGCGCGGCTTGAGCAGGAACCCGATGCTAGAATTCCCTGTGTTCCCATCCATTATCAAGGAAGCTACTCCATCTTTCGAGCAGCATGCTTCAGAAGGACGAACCTAATCCGTCTAGTCCCCAAACAGAATCCACATCTTTGATGATGAGGAGCAAGAGGTGCAATCCAAGGATATAGAAGATTATTTTTGAAACATAGCCAACCTCTTTTACGATGAACTTTCAAATAGTTTGGGAGCCAATATGGCAGAAAGAGGGGTTATTGCGAGGGAGGAGCACACACAAACTATTTCTGTGGGTATTGTAGTAGAAGAAGAAGCAAGAGAAGAAGAGAAGGAAGAAGAAGAAGAAATTGCCCCGACAAATTTATCGACGCATCTACGAGTGTGGGTGCATCTGCTGAACAATTGGCGCCATCTAGGGCGAGGCAATCACATTCAGCAATAAGGATTCCAATCCTCTAGCTATTATGTCATACGTGGCACCACTTGCTGAGATACATCCATCGGACGTAACTATCGATGAAGTCGCCACTCAACTAGCCATGAGGGAGCAATCAACTCCACCAGTTGAACCAAAAGAATAGAGGCGCAAACGGAAGGCAAAGAAGAAGGCCAAAGAGGAGCGCTCAAAGAAGAAAAAGAAGACCAAAGCAGCCACTTCATCGGCTGCGACACACTGAGTTAGTTTACTTTTCAGTAGTTAGTTGCATGCATTTCTTTTAATTGCCATAGCTTTTTTATTGTCTCTGCATTTTAATTGTTCTAGCATTTGCATTGTAGTTGCATTTCCATTATTATTTGTATAGTATTTTTAGTGCATTGGGGACAATACAAACATTAAGTTTAGGGGGAAGTTGGGAAAGGAAATGCAATTACACCAACAAGTTTAGGAATATATTTGTCTTTTTAGTTGAATGAAAGTATGCAAAGTTAAGAAAAAAGTGTGACCACAATTTTTTCATTTGATGCATGATCTTGAATTATTTGAAATGCTAATACGTGAATTGGATGGATGTGGTTGAATGTTGATCCTTCTATTTTTGGATGAATGGGTGAGATTGCATTAGTAATAAATGAGTAGTGTCATTCCTTAAATATTGAATTAACTTACCATCTTGCAGCTATGTATATAATTATATTTACTAATAAAAGACACTTCAATGTAGGTGCATTGTGACTCAAAAAATGGGGAACACTCCATTGCAAGTGTTAGAAAAATTAACCAGCCAAAGGCTGTTGTCGAAACGTTCATTTTTCGGGGAAAACAAACAAGTCTCGAACAAAATTCAAAAATCAAGAAAAAAGGTATTTTAAATGATTTAAAAAAAATGAGAGTCGCCACCAATCTTTTTATACGGTGTGATTAGATCACCGCAAAACGTTTAAAATCCATTTTGAAAAATATTTTGGTCTTTGAAATCCAGAAAATAGGTTCGGAAGTCGATTACGTATGAGAAAGGATTAGCACCCTCATACGCCCAAAATTGGTACCACATTGATTACTTTCGGGTCTTAGTTTGTTAAAACATTTGAATACTCGAGCAAAATTTTCTTCAGAAAACTTTGCATGATTTCAAAAATCCTATTTAAGGAAAATCGTTCGAGTGTTTCGAATATCTAGGAGAACTGGAGGTCGTGTCCAACACATTAGGGCACTATGTTCTCGGGCTTTCGAAACTGAATGACATTTTGAAAGACTTTAAAGAGGATATTCAATTGTGTGAATTATACGAAAATCACACCCAGCACGTTACGGCATGGTTTTTCGAAGTCTTCACACGAAAGGATATTGCCTCATTTTGTTTTAAAATCATTTTTATATATATATATTTTGAGAACTTGAAATTTCGTATTGTGTTTAAAATACGATCCTCGAACACATGACTTAAAAGATTTGAAGAAAGAATTCCCGTTTGTTTCGATCTTCGCGGAGAATTGAAATCATGACCAACACATTAGGGCACGATGTTCTCGGAATCTAGAAGTTAAAAGACATTTAAAAACTTGGAAAAATATATTCGATTCGTGTGAGTTACACGAAAAATCACACCCGACACTTTAGGGCATAATTTTTGAAGTTTTCACATGAAAAGGACATTGCCTCGATTTTAAATTTATTTGTATGAAAAATAATTTAGAAAGTAAGCATGTAAATTGAATACGAATTAGCAGTTTATAGCAAAAATTAAATAACACGAAACAAAATAGTTAAGTAGATGAATACATACATGAAAATAAAAAATAAGAGAATACGAAATACGAAAGAATAATAATTAAAAACTAAATATAAATAGAGAAAGAAAAGCAAAACAAACGAAGTCAAAAATACGATTTATGGATGCCCAAGGGTAAAACGGTGATTTTGGATATTTCGAGGGTAAAACGATAATTTTTGGATATTCAAGGTAAAAACATAATTTTTGGAAAGTTAAAGGTCAAAAATGCAATTTTTGAGCATATAACGGTAAAATAGTAATTTTTGGAAATTTCATGGTCAAAAATAGAATTTTTGGATATTTGAGGGTAATTTGGTATTTTTTAGAAATTTGGGGGTCAAAAATGGAATTTTGGAAAGTTTAGGGGCAAAAATGTAATTTTTAGATAGTTTAGGGACCTTCTGGGCAATAAAACCAAAAAATGGTGATACGTGGCAGCCTCTCAAGCATTCTAGGGTCAAAGGACTAAATTAAAAATCTGTTAAAATTTTTGGGCTAATTTAAAACAAAGCAAAACTTGATTTGAGGATGAAAACAAAACAAATAACAAGTAAAAGGGTCCATTTGCATAAATAAACCAAAAGATTGACACATGGCAGCTTTCTAAGCTTTGAAAAGGTCAAATGATTAAATTGCAAATGAAATAAAATTAATGGGTAAATTTAAAATTAATTAAAAATATAAAAAAAGGACCTGATTGGAAATTTAGAAAAAAGCAAAAGGACCAATTGCACAAATACATCCTTCAACGAAAACACGTGGATCCTAGGGGCGGTTCGGGTCAGGTCGGACGAGTCACGCTTAAAACGACGTCGTTTTGGGGCCGAAGCTCAGCCCTCAAAACAATGTCGTTCCATGTTAGGTATTTAAGCTAAAATTTGTCTTTTCAAAATTATTTCAGCCATTTTCTCAAAACAAACAACTTTGTTTCTTTCTTTTTTCTCTCCAGACCTCTCCTTTTCTCTCAACGCCGGCCATGGCCAACCACCGTAGCTTCGTCGCCGGTCGGTTCACCTCCACCTTCGCTCTGTCGTCGCTGGCCTTCACACGCCATAGCCCGTCACCGCGTCCGCCGCCGTGTGTGGTGTCCAGGTAAGCTGAAAAACTCCCCCTCTTTTCTTATTTCTTAAAAAACAGATCTGGGTATGGGTCTTAATAGATCCAACCCAGATTTTTATGAAAACAACCCCTTTTTTTTTTAAAAAAAAGATCAAATCTGCCCCCTATTTCCCCTTTTTCAAATCTGTTCTTTCTCTTTTTATTACTTTTTCAAAACTGTGGATCTGGGTTTAATTTTAAAAAAAAAACTTTGTTTTAATCTTTTTTACTCTTTTCCCGAATCTGTTTCATATTTGTTTTTATGTTTCTAATATGAACTTTTGTAAATCTACCAGATTCGAAGCATCCCCCGTGATTGTAGGCAAGATCGGAGGAGTGACGACGGTCGTGGGTCGAAGGGGCTCCGTTCGCGGCTCCAATGGTGGTGGTTCAGATCCAAATTGAGGTACGACTTTTCAAATTTATTTTTTATTAATAAATATTATTAGGTTATTAATATCATTAATAATATTATTATTAGTGTTATTAAAATCATTTACTATATATATTTATTACATTTTTGAAACCAATAAAAATAAAAATAATAAATGATAATAGAGGTGTTTAATACAGGCATTAATGCATATTTGGAAACCGATAGGATTAAAAATTTGAATCATAAATGGAAATAAACACAAGTTAAACGTACCTGGATAACTTAATGCCTTGTGAATCTAACTTGTATCTATTTCTGCTATTTGGTATGCTATTCGAGTACCTCTACTTGCTATTATCTGCTCCTGTTTTGACTTGCAAAATGCTTTGAAAATCTATTTTCTTATATTGATTTGTAATATTCAAATAAAAAACAGTCAGTAACCTCTATTATCAGATTTCAATTCTGGCTTTATAGTCATATTTTACAATCATTATAACTTGTTGTTTGCAATTTAAAACTTGTCTTTTCTTTCTATTGCAGGTTCAGCTATGGAGGCTATAACAGTGACGGTTGCTGGTGGTCGGTGCTGCTGGTGTTGACGTGTTGATGTGGCATGCTCTGAGTGGCCGAGGGTGGACGACAGCAGCAGTGCAAGTGGGGGTAGCCATTTCTTAGGGTTTGACTTTAGGTGGTTTAGGTTTAGTTTGGGTCATTTGGGCTTGTTTAGGTTTAATTGGAATTGGGCTTAAATTTTGGGTTTGTTAGGATCGGGCCCAATTTGGGCTTTGTAAAAATGGACACTTTGTTTGTAATGAGACTTTTTAAATTTAAAATAATTTTAATTTTAAAAGTAAATTTAAACTTAATTTAAATTTAAAACAAAATAAATCTAAATTTAAAATAAATTTAACCTTATAATAAATTTAAAAAAAAAGGGTTCAATTTAAGCTCCGGTCAAAATTGGGCTTCGACAGCTGTCACTGCAAGAGTGTGTGTCGGTGCAATTACATGCTCCATGGGGGTTTGTTGCACCCTATTGTTACTGCCTAGGAGCAAGAGTATAGTAATGCAATGACATCTCTCAGTCGCATAAAAAAGGAAAGAAATAAAGAAAGAAAAGTTGATAAAAAAGAAAATATATATATATATATAATTATACAATAAATGTTGTATTGGTTAAGAATATTTAAGATTTAAAGCATGCTGTTAGCATTAGTGAAGTTGCAATTTTGATTATTCATGCCTATAAATTATCGGCGCAATATTCCAGCATGTGAATGCAGTTTATACATTAGGATTCCAGAGAATATAGTTTGCTAGAATGATGAATGTGGTGATAAGAATTTGGATATAACTTTGTTAGATTTTATTTACTTGAGGACAAGTAAAAACTCAAGTTTGGCTGTGTGATATCATTAGAAATGACACTTAATTTCTCTTTAAATTAGTGTATAATTTGTTCATTTTGTATCATATTTAGTATAAATTTTTAGCATTTCATACTTAGTGTTTGCATTTTATAACTCAGTGTTGTTTGATCTTGCTTTCTTTCATTTTATCTCTTTTATGATACTAATGTTGCTGTAAATAGTACTAGTTTTGCGTCTAAAGTTTTCAGCATAGAAATCCACCTAGGAAGATAAGAGTAGGAAAGCATTCAAAGTTGCAATCACAAGTTTGATCCAAAATTGCGGCCAAATATGTCATCACATGAATGTTTCTATCAGGGATTTTATGCTGCTAACATATCTAGAAGCACCAGCGTAGGAGAATGACAAATTGTTGCAACAAATTAAAGTCATAATTTGCGTCCAAAAATGTTGCGACAATCTGTAATTGCTCAATGGACAAGCCAGATCTACGTGAGTGCATAGCTGGCAATAACAACATTTACAATTGCAAAAAGGAGTTAGATCTAAAAAAAGAGGAAGATCTGGAATGGCCAGTGATTATAAATAGAAGGAAGAAAGAGAAGATTGATATCAAGGAGCGAAGAATTCAAATCTATAATATCTCTCATTCATTTCAAGAGTCAGCTGCCATGGAAGTTTGATTTCTAAAGTAGGTGATCTGATGTCACAAGGACACAATTGCTTCTGACGAGAAGTGCTAGGTACGATGCAGGAGAAGCGATTAAGGGAGAATTCTAGTAAACTAGGAATAGTATGCTTCAGTTCATTTGTTAATCCCTCTTAAATGCCGATGAATTCTATTGACTATTTATTGTATACGGAAGTATCTTTTAACGTTAGATTACTTTGATTTCTACTTAATTCTTCTTATCTATTTATATTTGGATTTAACTGTTTTGGCCACGAAAGTGCAATTGCAATCACAGTCATTAAAAGGTGCGGTGACAAGTTAAATTAACAAGCAAGACAGCAGAAGTTGCTTAAGGCAAGAAGGAATTCTAGCCATTTGTTCTCGAGTACAAAGCATTATCAGCACTGGAAGGTGTGGTAATTGTGAGTGCTTGGAGAGTTTTGATAGCAGTAAGATCTCATTGGAATGTAAATTATGGCGACAATTCATATATTAGTTACCTTGTAGTCACATTTAGCGTTGCCAACTTGTGAAGTTAGTGATCCTCTCCAATTCTTTACACTTGATCTATTTCTTTTAAGTTTCTGAAGTTACATTACAGCATTTTAACAATCCATTCATTTTCTATTAATTTGCTCTGATATTTTATATTCCATTTGCATTGATAGATTTAACTCCTAACTTGTGTAGTTTTAACCCAGTTGCGTTGACATTACTCTTAACAGTTCTTTTCATTTTAATTCAAATTGTTTCAACAGATTTAAACATAAACAGCCATCTCTATGGGATCGATATTCGACATTCATTTCTATCTACTATACTTGCATCGACAGTGTACTTTTGCACATATTTGCAATGACGTTCATAGTGCAATCTAATGTTTTATTTGAACCGTGGCATGAGATTTAAGAGTTAGGATGTTTTTATTGTTGCATGACATTTATTATGGTTTTTAATTAGGACATTGAGTTTTTACTATTAATTGATTATGCATGAACCCTAATTTTTAATAAACACTTAAATATCATCTTTTCGTTGCTAGAAAAGAATTAAAACGTTGAAGAATAATAAATTTGCATTTAGACTAAGTTCTTACCAAATAAAACAAATGTTTTAAAATATCTATTTTCAAAAACTCTGATAACTCTGCTAGACCATCTTGGTGGTTGATGTAATCTCTCGAATTTGGGTCTAACATCTAGGCCGGGTTGCGGAGGTTACAATATAAATCCTTGATCTCAAACTTTTTCCAAATTTACAATTTAATCATTACTTCATTTTTTATCAAATTAATCACTTAAATTTTTTTTTCAATTTACTCATCCAAACAATATTCAAAATCAATATTTATCACTTTCTACATCACAAATACACAATTCATCATCCAAACTAATAAATTTTAAACTAAAAGATTTCATAGTTAAACTACTCACACTTACTTTATTTTAGTTATTCACTTAAAATCATTCATCCAATTATTCGTCATTCGTCATTCACTTCATTCATAAACATAATACTTTCATCACTTTGAACATAAAAAAAATTATATACACTTAATTCTTACAATTTCACATCAAATTATATAATCAAATAAATATAAAAAAATAATTTAAATAACTTAACTTAATTTCTTAACTAATTTCTTCAGATTACCATGCTTTCTCACACCTCCATTTCATCTTCAAGCCTTCATGGTTGGTTTCATATGTAAGTGTCACGGAACTAAAACTTTAGTCTCGCATTCCGTGTGGCCTTAGGTAAATTCTTCGCTCCAAAAAGTCCTAAGTAAGCCTAACTCCCAACAATTAAGGATTCAACTAGAATTCCTCCAAGGCACCAGTGCAAAGCAAAAGAACTTTAAAGATGAACGAAAGAGAAATATAAGAACAAAGCCACAAAAAAGCTTAAGAACAAAAGAGAGAAAGTTTTGAGTGAATGCTCTCAAAATTATATTTCTCAATGAAGTGATTTACAATGAGGGGAAAGGCCTCTATTTATAATTGAGCCTCCCCAAATTCAACAGTACATATTAAAGTACATCAACAGAAGATTAAAAGCTATCTACAAATCAAATCTCTAAGATTACAGAATCATATATTCTAAAGATTACATATCAATCTAATATATTACATAATCAAATCTAATATTGCTAATCTTTGAAGATCAAGTTCCATATTTGCCAACCTTTGTAGATAGGCCTTCAATCTCTCCAAGCAACGGGTCAGTCCAGTTGGGCCAAAAGTCCTCCCTTGAACTTGATGGTTCATACAAGTGTGCCATGGTTGTGGGCACCCATACACAACCCATTACATTCTCCCTTACTTGTTCTAGCGATGCCCTCATCGCGTCCTCTGAGTTGAACTGGTCTATCTTGTCTTGGAATTGCCATAGGGCCTCGACAAGTTCCCAACTTACTTCACTGTCCGAAAGTCCCTTCCATCGTACTAAGTACTCATGCCTTGGCCGATAGTACTTTCATCTAATCACACGGTCTGCCATGATGCTATCAACATATGAGACCTTTACCCCTATTGGTGCTCGTTCGGACTTGCCTCGATTTGTATCCTCTTGATCCACATGGAATGGCTTAAGCATACTGACGTGGATCACTGGATGAACCTTGAGCTTTGCTAGCAACTCAAGTTTGTAGGCCACCTTTCCTACCCTCTTCATTACTCATAAAGGTCTCTCATACCGTCGCATAAGCCCCTTGTGCAAGCTTTTGTGACGCAATATCAACTGTAATTTCGCAAGGACAAAACCATCAACCTAAAATTCCACATCTCTACAATTCTGATCGGCCCACTTCTTGTTGCGCTTACTTGCCTTGTATAGGCAAGCTTTGGCTAAGTCATTTTGCTCATGTCACTCCTTTTCAAATCTATAAGCTACTATATTTGGTCCTCGATAACGAGCGTAACAGCGTTGGGTGTGAGTGGCTGTTGGCCCGTCACGATCTCGAACGGGCTTTGGTTTGTAGCTCCACTTTGTTGTAAATTATAAGAAAATTGGGCCATATAAAAAAACTTTGGCCAATCCTTTTGTGTGGCACTCACATAGTGTCGTAGGTATGCCTCCAAAAATGCATTCACTCATTCAATTTGCCCATCAGTTTGAGGATGCATGCTAGTGGAAAAATTCAAGTCTGAGCCCATCAGCTTAAATAACTCCGTCTAAAACTGGCCCGTAAATCACCCGTCTCGATCATTAATGATAGACTATGGCACTCCCTAATATTTTACCATGTGTCTAAGGAATAAACGAGCTGTTTGCTCAATAGGGCACTCCTTGGTTACTAGAATAAAGGTTTCATACTTTGAAAACTTGTCCACCACAACAAAAATGCTTGCAAATTGATCAGACTTAGGCAAACTAACAATGAAATCCATGGATAAACTCTCCCATGGTCGTTCCGAAATGGACAATGGTTGTAGCAAATCAGCCGATGTCTTTAGCTCTACCTTGTCTTGTTGGCACACTAGACAAGTTCTCACATAGGTCTCCAAGTCATCCCCTATGTGAAGCCAATAGTAATGATACTCCAAAAGGGCCAAGCTGCGGTGCATTCCTAGATGGCCAGCCCATCTTAAGTCATGACACTCCTTCATGACTTCCTTGCATAATTTCCCGTATTGAGGCACATAAAGGCAGTGCCCATGAGTGTACAACAACTCTTCCTCAAGCCAAAATCTCCTCATTTTCCCCTCCTTAGCAAGCTTGATCAGGTTTTTGGCTGTGGGATCATGGGACAATCCTTCTCGAATGCACTCCAATACAGAGCTATCAGGTTGGTTGATTTCCACAAACTCCATCTTTCGACAAAGTGCATTAGCCACAGTGTTGGCAGTTCCCTGCTTGTACTCCATCGTGAAATCAAATTATGTTAGGAAGATTTGCCAACGAGCCTATTTGGGAGACAACTTTTTCTGTGTCAGAAAATAACTGTTGGCAACATTATCTGTAAAGACCATGAACCTAAAACTGTAACAGTTCATTTTTTAGTAGTGTCAAAAATAGTGGTTTCAAGACCACAACTTCGACGTGTAGGTCCATAAATATTAATTATTTAATATTATGAGGCCATTAATGGCGTATTAAAATTTGGTTATGAAATTTTATTGTTTAGATAGTTAATTAAATAGAAAGAATAAGATCATAAAAGATGAACAAATTGATTTCTACTAGTTAAAAATGGTTAAATAGTTATAAAAAGGCTGGTGAAGGTACTTGAATGGTAATTAGACCATCCTTAATTATAGTGGACATAAATGGACTTATAATTGTTGAAATTGAATGTTTATTAAAAGGACAAAATAGTAAATTAGTAAATAAATGTGTTATAATAAGAAAAACAAGTTAAAAATCATTTTTATCTTCTTCCTCACTAGACTAAGAAACGAAAGCCCTAGGACACCATAGAAGAGAGCTTCGGTCGAATAGAGTTCTTCATTTAGGTGAGTAAACTTTGTCATTTTTAGTAATGTTTATGTTTTTGAGCTCGTATTAGCTTAATCTAGCTAACCTGAGAACTAATTTGTGAAATTATAAAACGTCATAAATCTTGCCATTGATGAGTTGAGCTGTTTCTTGAAGTTTATGAAAGACTATTAAGTTTTGTTGTTAGATTGGATAATTTTGTAAAGTAGTTTTTGATGATTTTAACGTTTAAGGATTAAATCGTTAAAATTGATAAATTACGAGGGCTAGATGGAAATTAATTGTAAATATGGGTTGCAAAGGGGTCCCTTATGGTTCGGGTAGGATGAGTTTAAAAGTGAAAAGTTTAGGACAATTTTGTAAAATGTCAAAATGGACTTAATGTAACACCCCCTTACACAGTCCGATCATCAAAAACGTGTAAAGAGATGCCATGGCTTTACTAATATAATAAAAAACTAATTAAACCTTGCTTCCCTGATATTAATGGAGTTATATTTTATTTAGAATTCAATAATGGAATTTGAATTAGAAAATAAGTGAATTTATTTTTATTTTTAAAGGACTTCTACCGATACTTACATAAATAGGTCTCGGTAGTTCTAAAGGCAATGAGCACTCAGAATTTCTTGCAGAATTTTACCGGTAGTCTTTAATGATCTACCGATACAACTTTATTGTCTATCGGAACATCTTAACCTTCTATCGATATTAAAAGTTCCAGTAAACAAAATAAATTTAGCTTGGAACTTCTACCGATACACTTAAATAAACTACCGAAACTACTATACAACTACCAATACTAATGGGACTTCTATCGGCACAAAATAAGTCAGCAACTAATCTACCTATTCCCTTGCACTTCTACCGAAACTTTGTGAAGTTCTACTGAAACCCTAAAATTCAACAGGGTTCTACCGGTAGATAATTTAAAACTACTGAAACAAAATACCAGTTTTTATATTATAACTATAACCACAAGCAGATTTCATCAATCACCTCAGCCAGCATTCCTCACAATAATACAATGAACACCCATTACACTTCAAATGCAAAATACATGAAATTCTATACACTAATTCTAATTGGGTACACCCAACTCTACTTAGGTACATGCCACTTCAAAACAAAGCAAACTCACAGAAACTTGAGTACGAGATTTGTCTTTAGGTGCCGAGCGGTGCGACTACCAAAAGTTCCTATCCTGCGCATATAACATAATAATCAATTATTTCAAGTTTTAAAGATCAAATTTAATATTTATTCAGCCATACCAATATCATTTCTCATGCCATTTTCACAAAATGTTAATGATATTTCACATTTTCATTAAACATGCAACTTAATATTCCACATATATCTCATGGCATTTTCATTCCATTTGTTCATATAATTCATCATTTTAATTCCCTATTAACACGACTCGAACATTGACAGATACACGGATCCAACCAACACACCGGTTTGGCACCCAGTGCCTCATCGGATAAATTCGAAGTAATAAAACGTGTCCAACACTATAATAAAATAGACACCCAATGTCTCATTAGTTAAACGAAGAAAATTGGCACCCAGTGCCTCATCGACTCTTGGTCGAAGTAACCCTTAACTCTTCCTATCCTATGGCATGCCATCTATATCCGACTTAACCCAAACAGTTAATAGGGTAATCATACCACTTTAAACTCAACAATATATTTTTACATTCAATTTTTATTCACCACATGAATATTTTAAAATTCATTGTAATAATCATCATATAGTTATTCACATCATCAACCAAATACACACATTCAACCTCATATATAATTACATATAATTCAAATCAACTCATTTGGGTATAAAATTTCATACCTCAATTTTTCTTGCTTTGTTCGATTAATTTATATGTATGACAAATTATAACTAGTTTAGGTTATAGAAATACCAACCGTAGATTCTGAGCTATTCGTCGACGACTTTGTCTTTGCTCTTCCTTTTCGAAGAGTCCGGGTCAACGTTAGCTACAGAAGTAAACATACACATATTCATTAACTTACAAACAATTTAACTCTAATTAAATTTAACCTTCTATTTCTCATTCTTACTCTAATTCCAAAAATTTCTCAATTTGATCCTTACTACTTAAACTAATAACCAATTTCATCCTTTAGTCTCTTTTCTCTTCTAACCCAAGTCATGCATGTCCAAATAATCCCCAAAAGCTCCATTTAATCAACAATGGTAACATTTAAATCTCTTCACCATTTTGAAAAATATAACATGGGTTTGATAGCTTAAGGTGTTAGGATCCTAGAAACATAAAAATTATAAGGAAAGGACTTGATTTCACTTACCAAATTTGAAGCTTAACTCAACCTGAATTCAAAGATTTTCTCCCCTTTTCTTCTCCCCTCTTACTGTCGAAATTCACCCAAAGAAGGAAGGTGAAGATATTTTTATTTCTTGTTTTCTCTTTCTTCATATGCCCATACCCCTTGTCATCATTATCTACCCTTTTCCTTATTTATTTAATTACCCAAAATTTCTCAAACCATAATTCTCTTACATTACCAAATTTTAAACAAATTTTGGAGTCACTCTCTTGTACCTAATGGCACTAAAGCTTCCAAAGGGAAATTTGCCTCTTTGGTCCTTCCCTTTTTATTTCATACTTTTGCCCATTACACAATTTAGTCTCTATATCTAATTTTCACCACACCTTCCAATTTACTTATCCAATAAACAATTAATCTACGATTCAATTTCATAAATATTTTTATTAAATATTTACGGGTCTAAGTATTAAATATGAAATCCAGAATACCCTTTTACTGACAACCCTAAATTCGGGTTATTACACTTAAATAGCATAAAATGACTTAATTTGCTATTGATTTGGTTAATTTAATGAATTTATTTTTTTAGGTCAAGAATGTGTTGACTGACGCTAGAAGGAAAAGGTAACAGAGTAGTCCCTATACTTCGGTATTTCTATAAATCGGTCTTGTAAGTTCATACGTTTTTTATTCTCCTAACGATTCTTATATTCTATGTTAACATAATTTTATTAAATGTTATATTGTACAATAGAATAATCTTGAAAATGAAAAGTGGAATACTAATTATACTAAATACTGGCTCAGACGAGAGAATTCACTGATTATACTTAATGCTTGCTCAAGCAAGAGAATCCACTAATTATACTGAATGCTTGCTCAAGCGAGTGAATCCACTGATTATACTGAATGCTTGCTTAAGCGAGCAAATCCACTGATTATACTGAATGATTGTTCAAATGAGCGAATCCACTGATTTTACTCAATGTTTGTTCAAACGAGCGATAACTACTGATTATACTGAATAAGATTTTTGTACAGATGATTGGACATGAGCACTAAAATAATGCTTTGAGTATTATTCATTAAGGGAAGTTGTGATTGTCAGGAATTTTAGTGTCTTAATGCAAAGTTGATATATCTTGTTTAAAAGTTAGTAACAATTTATTGATTATTAACGAACTTACTAAGCTTTATGTAAACTTACTTGTATTTGATTCATTTTTGTAGATTACATTTTTTGGACTCGGAGATCGTTTCAGCATGAGAATTACACTATCCGAGGATCCTTGGTAGACTTTGATTTTGGTTTTGTATATATGGCATGTAATAGAACTATTTTTGGATATGTTATATCGGTACTAAGTTTTGTGCAAGTTTACATGTTAACTTGTGTTGTGATGTTTGACTAACTCTTGGAAATATGCATGTTTTAGCTAAGTTGAATTTGTTGGTTAAGAATGAAATACATTGACACTATGCTGAATTATGGTATGAAATGAAAGGGATGTTTTGATGTATAAATTGAGTCTTGTGTATGCAACTTTGGAAGTGAAATATTATGAAATGTATTGTGGTGTCAATGATGACACCTTGGTAAGGCACCTAGGTTGATTTCTTGACATGTTTGAGTATTATTGAAGATGGTTGTTAGCTGATATGGTTGTGAAATTGAATGTGTTTAGGTACCTAAGTAAATGGTTGAAAAATGAGTATGATTTGGGTCAAATTTGGTTCCACATGGTTTGTGACACGAACATGTGTCACACACGGGTAGCCCACACGGCCGTGTGCCTTACGTGTGTTAGGTGCAGAGTTCACATGGGCTGAGACACAAGCATGTAGCCCAAGTTAGTGAGTTATACGGTCTAATACACGGCTGAATACATGGGCATATGGGATGGCCGCACGTGCATGTGAGAGAACCACAAGATCGTGTGACCCTTGTAGGTGGAAAATTTTCAAATTTGCATGAAATGTCCTGATTTGTTTTGATTTAGTCCCTGATTATTCGTAAACTATTTTTAGGGCTTTAGAGGTCTTACTTAAGGCTTGTAAATGTATGTTCAAGTATATTCTGTACCATTTATGAATTTATGAAAGTAATTTGATAATTGAATGCTATTTGTTAAAATGTTTTGATTTATATGATAATGCTCGGTAACCTTATTTTAGTGATGAAAATGGGTTATGGGTGTTACATTTAGTGGTATCAGAACTACGATTTAGTTGATTCTTGGACCGGATGTAATATGTTTAAAGTTTAGAAAGTACATGCCATAAAAAATTATGATAGTGTGATATAGATTGATCCAACCGGACCCTTGTGTTTGTGTAGTCCTAAAAGATTCCATCCGATACTGAATGTGATGGAACCAATAAGGAGTACAGTAATGTCCCGACTACTGATTGTGGTACGAGTCACAGTATACCGATCCTATCGATGTCTGAAAGTGAGGTTAAAAATATGTTCTTCGGACTAATGGGACAATGGTTCTTTGAGTTTATGAGAAATAATCCAATGACTCCATGAGCATCGCCTTTATTGTACCTTCTGCTACACCTTCTATTGTACCACATGTTGTACCTTCTGTGATACCTCCACCTCCTTTGGCAATTGTATTGGGTCGATAAGTCCTAATTGATAAAGTTAGAAATTTTAGGGCTGAGGAGTTTCGGGGTAGATCTAAAGATGATCCTGTAAAAGTAGAGTACTGGCTTGAAAACATTCAATGGGTTTTTAATGAAATGGCTTGTTCTCTTGATGATTATCTCATATGTGTTATATCATTGTTAAAAGTAGAAGCTTACAGTTGGTGGTCGACAATAACTGCAATTGTTCTGGAGCATGACATTCACTAGGATTTCTTCAAAACAAAATTTAAAAAGATATCTGGATAAGAAAAGAAAGAGTTTCTAGAGTTAAAATAGGGAAACAAATCAGTAGTTGAGTACGAGAGAGTTTGCATACCTCAATAAGTATGCTCGTGGAATAGTGTCAACTAAAGAAGAAATGTGTACCCATTTTGGAGATGGGTTAAATAATGAAATTAAGATGATGATAAGTGGTTAAAAAATATGATAAAATATGATAGTTTGTAGAACTATCTGATCAAGCATAGAAGATGGAAGAAATTCTCAACCATAATAGATAGAGAGAGAGAAGAAGGTGCGAGATTTCAACAAAAGGAAATTTCCTAGTATGTTCTTTGCACTGTCACCAAAGAAAGTAAGGGAAGATGATAACAGTATTACTGCATCATCAAGGTTTTCAAGTAAAAGTAGATCTAGACAGGCTGATTTAAATTTTCAAAACCGATCTGCTGATAGTGTGGCTAGTGTTTGTAATATTCCAAGACCATTATGTGATTATTGTGGTAAGATCCATACTGGTGAATGCAAATATAAAGCGGGTACATGTCTTAGATGTGGAGCAACTGACCACTTTGTATGAAATTGTCCAAAATCATTGGAGGAAAAAGACAATCAATGTGTAAAACCCCGGCTACGCTACAAAAAGGCAGACGCCCTAGTCAAAACAATAATGCAAGAATGAATCATGTTGATATTAGAAACATCGCTACTAGGTCAGAGGTTAGAGCACCTAAATGAACCTATGCCATACGAGCCAGAGAGGAGGCTACCGACATCGTTACTGGTATATTTTATCTTTTTGATGTTACTATATATGCTTTGATTTGATGTTAAAAATCCAATGGGTCACAATATAATTGTTAATTTACCAGTAAATATATATTATAAAAAATTAAAAAGGTAAATATAAAAACAACCATGTCCCCTGTTTTTCCCCTACATCTGCGTTTTGCACACGGCTTGAAGCCTCACACACGACCTGGACACATGGCAGTGTGGCCCCTGCACCTTCATCCTTCGCATTGAACACAGGTTAGGGCTTCACACATAAGCTGGTCACAAGGGCATATGGCCCCTGAAACTTAAAAATCACAATTTTGCCTGATCATTTATTATTTTATGCAAATCAATTCCTGAATAGATTTTTATTGGCATCTAGAGAACTAGATTATGCAATTAGGTCTTGGACTAGGATTAGAATGATTGAATATTTGGATGAATGAACTTAGGATTTTTAATTACTTTGGATTGATTGCTTGATTCATGAATGCTTTTATGCTTATCAATGTTATAAATGTTGAACGAACGTGTCATATGCCTATTTGATTGAACTATTGATTGATGGATTTAATCGTGAATGTCGTTATTATACACTAAAATAGTATGTTGAAAGTATTAATGACTGTATGAATTAATCCATTAAATATTGATTGCATTTCGTATGCATGTGGAGGGGATGATATGATAAGAAGGAAGTTCTAGCAGTTTTACTGCATTCCGATAAGCCATTGTTACCAGGCAACCCGAGATGACTTAATTGGTGTGTTTTGGTTATCATTTTCAAGCAACCCGAGATGACATAATTGGTGTGTTATTGGATGGATGAGTTCTGGGAAACTCCTATTGTGGCGTATAGCGGTTAGGGTATGACTATTGACTGATAAAAAGATTGATCGTTACATATTGTGAGTATTCATGAAAAGTGCATAACGAATCGACTGAATTGTTATAAATGCAAAAAGTATATTGATTTGATAATTGAATCGGTTTGACTGATTACGATTGATCGTTAATGGTTGTTTAGTTGAGTAGCAAACTCGTTTTACCATGTTAAATTGATTGATATGCGAAATTGTTTGTCATTGTTCTGAATTGATTGATATGTGAAATTGTTTGATATTACTGTACAAATTTGAATATTGAATTGATTTATTGTAAATGGACTCACAATGAGATTCCATAGCTCACTTCCCTTATTTTCCTTCTTGTCAAATAACCTTACGGATTAGGACGCGGACTCGACATGCGGAGGTTCTCGACTTATTCTCGCCAATGATTTATTATTATTACTATTACTACTATTGTTTAATCTTATTGTAACCCGTGGTATGTGATAATATTTTAATTACATTATTTAGGATGCAATTCATTAATTATCATGAATAGGGAGTTTATATGGATGCAATAGTTTACACTTAATATTTATTACTGATAGTGATTTTAGAATGTTGTTTATTTATTAAGTGTTTTAAACGAGTTTATTTATTATACAAAATATTATTGATTTAATTTATGGTGCTAAAATTAATATTAGTTTTAAATTTATAAATTCGAGTAATCACTTGTATAAAACAATTTTACTATTGAAAATTTATCTATAAAAAGATCGAGGCACCTCGATGGTGAATATGATCTATCCGGCTCAGGTCTACCATTTAGGCTGAGTTGAGAAGGTTATAGTTATGGTTTGAAATTTTTTATTGTTGTAATATTTTAATCATCAAAATAGTTAATATATTTATATCTTTATTGTTGTGATATTTTAATTATAAAAAATAAATAGTTAATATATTTTAAATATGTTAAAGAATTTAAATAAGATTAGTTTGCATTAGTTATAAGAAATAAAATTACTTTATTTAAAGAATTTAAAATAAACATATAGTGAATGTACGTGGCAAATGGTTTTCAGGATTATTAAAATCTAGAATATTTTGGAAATGGAGGGAGATTATTGAAACATTTTCAAAATATTTATAGTGTTTCGAAAGGTACAAATGAAAGGTTACAAGTGACCTAAAAGTAATATCATATAGATATTGATCAAGGGCTGTCACTATTTATAGTGATAAAGTATGTCTCTTAAATACCAAAAGTTATGTCACTTTATTAATAATAATGAATCATGATTATGTAAGGAGACATATATTTAACAATTATGTTAATTGTTAAAAGAAGTGACTATCCATTTAGATAATTATGTCTTTAAGAAGAGATATGGGAACTCTTATAAATAGGAGTCAAAATTCATTTGTTTGGTACACAAAAAACAGATCAAGAGTTCAGAAACAAAAATTTCTTCTCCTTCATATTCTTAAATTCCTACAGTCTCTTCTCTAATGATAAACACAAAATTATATGTAGAAAATCCTCGAAAAAAGACAACCAAAGTGGACAATTCCATCAACCACTTCCAAAACATGCCATAACAGTAACTCATGGGCTAGACACACGGCCGTGTGAGCCACACGGGCTACCACACGGCCATGTGCCAGACCGTGTAGAAATCGTAATTCGCATCTAAAACACGCGGAAAAACAAAATATTTAGGTTTTTCGGGTTTTCTAATACCTATATATAGCAAATATAAGAAGAGGAGAATGAGTCGTCATGGGATAGTCAAAAAAGCAACTCGAAAAACACCATTGAAGCGGTTTTTGAAGCAGATTTCCATCAAGATTGAAGATTTCCTTTTGATTTATTTGTAGTTTATTATGAGTTTCTTTGTTTCTTATGGTTATACTGTCTTTTGAATGCTTTTATTTGTTAGCATGAATTAATTTTCTAAATACCCAGGGGAGATGAATCCTATGATGAATTTTGTCTTTTGATTTCTGTTTTACGTAATAAATACTTGAATCTTGTTCTCAATTATGCGTGCGTAATTATTAGTTTAATATTTCTAGGGTATTAATCCATGTTTGATGTGCTTAAATAGAGGAGAAAAAATCTCTATTTAAGAGTATATTTAGCATAATTGAGTGGAGTTGCATGCAATCCTAGAAATAGGATGACATAAATCTACAAATTAGAGTAAAATCTAATAAGGGGATCCATAGATTGAGTTAATGCGATAATAGAGGGTTTTAATTAGAAAAAAAATTCAATTAATCAATCTAGAGTCAGTTGCTCTTACTCTTGAAAGAGATATTAGCATAATTTAGGAATTTCTACGGATCAAGATACTAACTGAAGAAATTGTTTAATTTAGATTGATAATGAAAGATGAAATCTAGGTGGATTCTTTCCTAGGTATTGTTTCGCTTCTTGGTTGTTAATCGTTTCCTTTCCTTATTTATTCTTTCTCGTGTTTGTAGTTAATTAATTTAGTTAATTTTAGTTGTAATCAATCATTCCAATTTATCGGTTAAATAATAGGAAGACAATAATTTCTAATACTTTTAGTACTTATGGGAACGATATCTTTGTTCACTGTAACTATACTATTAATTGATAGATGCACTCGCATTAGTTGTTTTAAACTATATATATAAAGAAGAAACGTAGCATTAGTGAGTGAGCCACAGCCTGGCACTTGCATAAATTATTACCAAGTCTAAAACAACAATGGTTCATAACTCTATAATTTTTAATAGCCTACCTCCTGTGTCTTATATTATTTAGTACAACTTAAACCTTTGGATTTATTGATAAATCAAAACTTATTGGGGGATTGGGTCAATTTGGTTATGAGCTGCATCCTTTCAGTGGAATATTCGATCGTGTTGAGTGATGCCAAAGGTGAAACGTTCAAACCATCTAGGGTGCTTAGACAGGGCGACCCACTAAGCCCTTATTTGTTTCTTTTTTGTTCGGAAGGTTTCTCATCTATCCTAAAACTAGCAAAATTCGAAGGTGTTATTAATGGAGTAAAAGTGGGGAGAAGTAATCTAACCCTCACCCATCTATTCTTCGCAAATGATTGCATTCTTTTTGATGATGCAAGTTTAGAAGGCACTATGGCTATCAAAATAATAACCAACAAATATGAAGGAGCCTCAGGTCAATTGATTAATTTTGATAAATCCTTAATCTATTTTAGCAATAATGTTCCAGATGATATTAGAGTACAGGTTGGGGCATCATTAGGCGTTCGTATTTCGAACAACCTTGAAAATACATTGGTTTACCTACAATGGTAAAAACGCAAAAAGGAAGCTTTTGTTGGTTTTAAAAACAGATTTGTCAAACGTATAGAAAATTGGAGCACTCAGTTTCTTTCAATTGGAGGTAAAGAAGTTTTAGTCAAGTCAATTTTGCAAGCAATTCTAGTTTACACAATGCAATGTTCTTTTTTATTTTCGTTACAGTATGTGTGAGTTGGAAAAAATAATTAGTTTTTTTTGGTGGCGAAATTCAAAAACTGGGAAAGTGATACATTGGTGCTACTGGAATCAGTTAAGTTTACCGAAAGCACAAGGAGGGTTAGGGTTTCGAGACTTAGCCAAGTTTAACATTACCTTGCTGGCTCTTTTTAAGGAAGAGGGGAATGCTACGAGTCATAAGGCCCAAAATCTAGCGTATGAACGTGATGGTCTCAATCTTCCTCAAGGACCAATAACGAGGTCAAAAGCCAAGCAAATTCAAGCAAAATTGAACGGGACCATCTAAGACTTCGTTACCAAGGCCCTAGATGCACACATGATCCAAAAAAAAAAATCAAGATTCACTTTCTTGTTTTCAAGAAAATCAAGAAACCGAATATTGGTCCAATTATGCTGTTTCAAACAATTTTAAGAATCAAGAAAATCAAGATTTCAATTCTTTTAAAAAGAAACCGAATCTTGCAGCCAAGGCACATTTTTCTTGTACGACCTTGAACGAGCCAATTTCGAGAGCAAACGGATCACAAGACCAAGTTCTTGCAAAAAGGCCCATTAAGATATCTACAAGTTCATCTTGAAGTTTAG
This sequence comes from Gossypioides kirkii, assembly GCA_005610355.1. NCBI lineage: Eukaryota > Viridiplantae > Streptophyta > Magnoliopsida > Malvales > Malvaceae > Gossypioides > Gossypioides kirkii. The sequence goes on along the minus strand of CP032247.1, from coordinate 35,611,586 downwards.
AAAGTAATTTAATTGAATATTAGACCAAATTATTAAAGTGGCCCAAATTGGAAAGTATTTAAATTTAGGTCCAATTTTTATTTTAATAAGTGGATCATCATGTAAGAATTCAGCGTAAGGAGCCCATTCAAAGCCCTTTGGTCGAAATTCCCCATATCCACACTTAAATTTATTTTTTTTATTTTCTTTGATTGGCTGTCATGGTTAGAATTCTATTAGGGTTAGGAAAGCTTATTTTGGGGGCCTATAAGTAGCATGGTCGTTCCCCCCTTAAAGAGACACTTGATTTTGATTATTTTGAGTTAATAATAATTCTCTTTGAGTTTTCTTTCAAAATTGCTCTTGAGTTTTTTTTAGAAGTTGTTTTAACAATCTTTCAGGTTGTGGGAATCATCTTCAAGCTTTTTCTTGCCAAGATCTCTTTCTTGGAGGGGAAATTAGAGCCATTGAAGGGAGTTGTGGATTCTTATTATTTCCAAGGCTTCTTAGGACGTTATCTTCTCTTTTCTATCTTTTTAATCTATCGTTCTATTTTTATCTAGTTTATTTCTTTCTGTTTAGGGTTACTGATTTAGTTGTTTTCATTCTAGGTTGAAATTGCTTCAAGAAGGACGTTCTCCTACCTTGATCCATCAAGGAACACATCAAAAATTAGGAGATCTAATCTTTTCTTGCTGTTTCAATCATTCTTGCCTAAACAGTTTGCTTTTATCTTTTAAATCACTTCTAACGAATCTGTTTGTGTTTTTATTTTCCAGATCTGGTTGTGACATTTTCTTGAGGTCCAAGGACGATTTATTTCATCCAAGAAACCCTAATTTCGTTCTCTATTGGATCTGTTACCAGCCATTCATCTTTCTTTCGTTTTAATTTCTTTTGATTATTCTTCTTGTCAATTAATATGTCTTTCTTTGTTTTTGTTTCAAATTACATTTGTCTAGAGCTTTGGGGTAGATCCGTGACTTGACAACTTTACAATCCTCTTTCACATTCCTTTCGTATCATTAGGTTCTCACCCTTCTTATACCTGGAGAAGTGTTTAGAGTGCGAAGAGTCTTCTAGATGATGGCATGGGCTGGAGGGTTGGAAACAGCAGAGACATAAATATTTGGAGTGAAGCTTGTCCCATAATATCAGGTCAAGAGATTAACATCAATTACACAGTAGTAGCAGATTTAATATATTTTGAGCATAATACTTGGGGATCAGAGACTCTAAAAGAAACTTTCGACGTTGCTTACAATAGTAAGATATTTAAAAATTCCTATCACAGGTATTGACATCGATGATGCCAGAATCTGGAGAGGTGATAATTTTGGTGTGTATTCAGCCAAAAGTGGCTACAAATGACTCCTAAAGGACATTTCTACACATCCACCAATTTTAGGCCATAACATGCTGGGCTATCTGGTCATCAAGAAATAAACTTCACCATCAAGGTGAAAAACTAAACGTTATGGGGATTATAGCTTTTATCAAGGCATACAAAATGGAGAACGATCGTTTATTTAATTTTACTTCAAGTACATCTGGGCTGATGACTAGACCGTGGTTAGCACCAGTTCTAGGTGTAATAAAATATAATTTTGACGTCGCGTTTAATCCCAACACCTATAACTCAGTTTCTGGAATCATATTTAGAAATGATAAGGGTAAAATATTGGCAACTTGTACTCACTAGAACATGAACGTAGTAGATTCGGTGACGGTAGAGGCAAAAGTAGGGCTACAAGCAATCACAATAGCGATGGAGTTAGAATTTCGGCATTTGGTCCTAGAAAGTGACTATTTGACAGTAATAAAAAAGATTAAAGATAAAAATGTAGATCAGTTGAGTCTATTAGTGATTATTCAAGAAATCAAATGGAGATCTTTAAGGTTAGAAAGTTTTACCTGTTCATTCGTAGGGCGTTCAACGAATCAAGCAACTCATGCAATGGCTGCGGAAGAAAAATGGTAGCCGAACCAAATGGTGTCGGTTAAGGAGGCTCCCAATAGCGTTGAATGGATAATAGAGCGAGACCGAAGTTTTGCATTTAATGATGGAAATGGGTCAGAGGGAAACATTAGTTTATAACTCCGACGGTTTTTAGTTACTACATAAGGTCATCGATAATTACAAAGAAGATAGTGTTTCAGACGTAGAGTCTGAACAGATGACCTATGGATTTTTTAATAAAATTATATAAAAATAATAATAATATACCAAAATAGTATACTCCCTTGATTAATTACGGGAATGGTATAGATGGGTGGGTGGTGCTTGTCAGATTGTCGGCACCACTGTGTTTCTCTGACCAAATTTTTTTTATTATTGTTATATTTTTATATTAAAAAATTTTAAAAAATAAAATATTTGGTGGTGCTTGCCAGATAGGTGGCACTTATTTTTTACCGGTATGGTATAAACCCGAAATTAAAATACGGGTATGGTATAAACAACATTAAAATAATCTAGTGGTGCCTACCTAACAAGCGGTACGAAAAAGCAACAAGGATTGGACTGCTGCCTGTTGTGGTTCTTGCTGCCTGGTTGGGATGAGACGAAACCGTTAAATGGTCTCGTGGAGGGGTTTTTGGGAGACGTTATAATGATCCTCCAAAAAATAGAAAAAACACACACACACCCCACAAGCAAACATAGTAGAAAGAAAGAAAAGAGAAGAAGGATTTCGACGGTAAGGGAAAAAAAGGGAAGCGAAGGTAAGTTTAGAGTTTTGTTTTAATATAAATATTATATTTTTTATTTTGATTTATTTTAAAATTACTGTTTTTTAATTTAATTTTTGATTAATTTTTTCATTTCGAATTATAATTTACTATTTTTATTAATTACTCTTTTACTTTTACTTTTGCTTCTAATTTTTCTTTTTCCTTTGTATGTTTATATCATTTCATTTTCTAACAACAAAATTTAATATCATCTCCTCTCATCTTTATCCAATAAAAAATTGTTACTTTTTTGTTATTTTTATTTATTATTTTTCAAGATATTTTATTTTTCAATAAATTACATGAATCGAATGTTAGAAAAAAATATTTATTTTTAACTTTATAATAAATATTAGTGTATATTTACCTTAAAATGTATTTTTAAATATGATTTTTTAATTTTTTTGAAAATAATAATTTTATTAAAATATTTTAAAATGGGTGATGAATATTAAAATTATTTTAGAAATATGTAATCCCTATATATTTGATTTTATTATTAAGTGGTATATATATTTAAAAGTTAAAAATAATTTATTTTCATTTAAAATAAGTATATGATGTTTGGTACAATTTAATGACCAATATAGAGTGTTGTTTGCATTTTGACATTATTTCTTTTCCAAAATTAATGTCTTTACTATTGATAATCGTATTTATAATCTCAATTTTTTATTGCAAATATCAAAATGGATTTTTTGATTAAAGATCATGAGCACATATAAAAAAATATTAATAACGAGGTAATAAATTGTTATTTGTTACATTATAAAAAGTTCATTTCATTTACAGAATTAAACTAGGTTATATTAACTATTTCGGTAATTTAATATTGTCAGGAAGAGTACCGCGTATTAAGGGGTCGTGTGAATGGTGTAAACTATCCACTAGATGATCGCCTCATGCCATACTTGACAGTAGCGGGATTTGGATTAGTTGCGTTTATCCGGACTTTTGATTTGTGCTACAACTTAATATCTGCTTTGGTCGAGCGATGGCGGCCAAACACCCACACATTTCACTTGCCTCGTTAGGAGTGCACCCTCACATTAGAGGATGTTGCACTGCAGCTCAGGCTCCCAATCGACGAGAGTGTCGTTAAGGGGCATAAGTACGATATCTGATCCAACCGCCCTTTGCTATAGCTTATTGGGAGACTCACCTGGCGATGGTGATTCAAAATTTACGGGGTTGAAGTTTATAGGATTGAGGGAAAATTTCGAGCATTTACCAAATGCTACCCCCGAGTGAGAGCTAACGTGCGCCGCTCGAGCATATATTATGCACATGATAGGGGGTGTATTGATGCCGATCGTAAATAATAACAGGGTCCACCTGATGTATTTTCCTCTCTTAACTAATTTTCATGAAGCATGTTCGTATAGTTAGGGCTCGACAGTACTAGCGATGTTGTATCGCGAGCTTTGTCAGACGATAAAGCCTTCTACCGTTGACATATGCGGATGCTTAATATTACTGCTGTTGTATTTAATTAATTATATTTATGTTTATATTTAATTAATTATGTTTATGTTTAGGGTTTAAGATTTATGATTTATGGTTTTAGGGTTTAAGGTTTAGAACTTGGAACAAGCATAGTAATATAAATTAGATGTATTAAAATAAACATAGTAATTTCATTTCATCATTCAGTACAATAGCTTAATTCCTACTCGATCCGAATGATTGTCCAATATGGTAGGTTCATTGGGGGCAATTACTTCGATTATGCCCAGCTAGCCTACACACGCCACAAAGCTTGCCGTCCGTTTTCTCCCTCATGTCCATTTCAATGTAGATTTTGGCCACATGCGAACGACCTTTCAAATTCTTTCGCAAACCTTTGTTCGAGATAAGCTCGAAAGTCATCGAAGGCACCTCCTATGTAGACAAGTCAGGCAGGATGGGGAACTCGTTTTCCAAAATACGTAACGTGCGCTTGAGAGTGTGCATAGGGTCAATAAACTGTTCAACATTGAGTGATGCGTGAGCACAAGCTGCCACGACATGCGCACAGGGATAACGAAGTATATTGAACCTCCTGCAATCGTAATGTCTGTTTTAGAGATCAACCCCGTAGGACCTAGGTGGGATACCAGGTCGACGCCCAATGGTCTCCATGACTTGAAATTTTTGAAACTGTCGTGAATATATTTCAACATTCATCGACCTTGCTTACATTCCTAACAGCTTCGAAAAACATGTGTCCGGCATTCACCTGGTCGATTTGTTTCGTCCCCATTACTGGCATCAAGGTAGCCAGCCTGTAAAACATAATCGAGAACACTGATGAAATCCACAGATGTCGTATTCTCTTGAACACGTCGTTAACCGACTCTACCAGATTAATCGTCATTTGACCATATCGAAACCCGTCATCGAAACTTTAAGATCATTGTCATGGCTCAATGGTACCCAACCACTCTCACAAAGGCTTGTTTGTTTGACCTTTCATGTCACGCTCAAATCTGGTCATTCTTTGCCAGAATCGGTGTGGCTCTAGCTCGTACACTGTGTATGTATTAAGAAAAGATAAGTTATAGTCTCGAATTAAAACATAAAAAATATATATTGAAATTGAAACTAAATTTTATCCATTTTAACAAGTCGTCTCCGCTAGTTTGCATTCTTATATTCTCGTTGGAAGCTAGCCGCAATGTGCCGACTACAGTAAACCGATCTCCATGGTACGTCGACACGTCTATTGGCGGTAATTATTCCCTTCCCTCTATCGAAGATGATGCAAATATTATCGTTTGAACAACATATCTCCGTAAGTTCGTCAGGAAGAATTCTCATGATTCCATGTCTTCCTTGTCCATAATAGCAAATGCTACCAGGAGCACGTTCTGGTTCTCATCTTGAGCCACCACAAATAAGTAGAATCTGCGTATATTTCCCGTATAGACAGGTCTCATCTACTTGGAAAAATGGCTTGGAGTGTGGAAATGCTCGAATGCAAGGATCAAACGTCCAAAACATATACTGAAAAATTCTTCTTCCCGATTGTAGGTTGTTATCCGGGGCATAATAAGGTCGTGTCACCAACTCAACGGTAGTCCCCGGCATGTACTGTCACATTACGGCTATCCACCCCTGTAGCTCATTATACTACGCATCCCAATCACCGAACAACTGTTTCATTACCATCTGTTTTGCTATCCATGCTTTCCGATAAGAAACTCGATATTGAAATCGTGCTTGCATCTCTACAATCAGTATAGAAACTTTGATGGTCGGCAAGTCCTTCATCATTGGCATGATATATGTGCAGATAGTTTTGGAATCAAGGTTCTTGTGATTTTCTGACATACGTGTTGAACTGCATGTGTGAGGCCCAACAAATTTTCTTATCTCACACATCTGCGACTTTTGAATAAACGCAACTCGTACCCGTCAATTGCAACCTTCCGTCGACTTTCAACACTCTCCAATATACAATGTCGATTTAGACACGGCAACTTTGTAGTCCATCAACACATTCATGTTATACCGCTTAATGAAAAATATGCACTCTTCCTTGGATTCAAATTTTTGGCCCACGATTAACTCTTCAGGTTCTAGTGCTACGACCAATCGGTGAGCAGGTAGTATATCAGGGTACTCCGCGAACTCAATTGCATGTGTCGCATCAGGGTCTATAAGTGAGATGTGTGGCCCAACAAGATTATTGTGCATCACAATACGTGGAATCAGGTTCCCGATTGAAGACGCGTTCACATTTCCATCGTCATTCAGGCCTTCTTCGTCGATATCATCCGAGACCTCGTCCACGTTGGAATCACTATCACTATCGACCTCGTGATCAGAAGGATCACTACTATCATATCCATCATCACCATCTGCATGATTCTCAGGTGTAACATTAAGATCGATGCCAATCCTACAAACTATAGGTTGACCATTAACGTACGATGTCGAAACCACCATACTTAATGGAGTGGGATCTTTAGCTGTCTCAACATCAGCTAGCTCAGCAAATAACTGAATAGGTGGATTTTCGTCACTCCAATTCCTACAATAAAGAGCAATCATTGTCTCCACGTCTTCATCGTCTATGAGTTCCATCTCAGTGAATTTGATAGGATCTGTCGAAACTGGAAACTTGTAGAAAAGTTTCGAGATCTTTCTCCCACAACGTCTAGCAATTTTTTTCACTAATCTTTGTCTTCATATTATCAACCGAGACATTTCTATTAAAACTCATTGCTAGTTGTTGGCGACATTCAAATATACATCCAATTGTTGTTGTCAAAATTTCTCCATAAAAATAAACGCATACAAAAAATTAATTTTTCATCTGTTAAAAATTAAAAAAATAATATTAATATTATACCATTTCGAACAAAAACTAAATTATTTTAATAAAATTGCTGTTAAAAATTTATACCAACTTTCTCTGAACTCTTCTTTTTTTTTTTGAACAAAATTTGACTTTTTCAAAAAAATTTCTTCTTCAAAAATTTGATTTCAATTGATGAACACGGGGTGCTTAAATAAGCACTAGTGCCGCCTACCAGATGGGCACCATTGACGGTGCCTGTTAGGTAGCCTTCACTTAGGTGCCGCCTATTTGACAACCTCAACCTAAAATATCATTTTCATATTTTAAACGTATATGACCCTACAATAAAGTGGTGCCGCCAAATATTTTTTAAAGTTTTTTAATGTAAAAATATAATAAAAATAATAATAATATTTTGGTAAGAAAAAACACAATGATGCGGTTTATCTGACAGACACCACCCACCGATCTATATCATTCTCGTAATTAATCAAGGGAGTATACTATTTTGATATTTTATTATTTTATTATTATTTTAGTAAAAAATCCGATGACATGTAGACGAGAATGGTGGATACCAAGACTAGGGCTGCTGAGTTTCTCAAGTGTTGGTTTTATTCGGGTTTTTTATCCAAATATTATAAAAAAATAATTAATAACCAAAATGGTACCCCAAATTATTATTTATCAAAATGGTATGTTTAGTTAAGTGGAGGGACTCTAAGTGGCGGCACTAGAGGATTTTTCTGACAGGAATTTTTATTATAATTTTATTATTTTTATATATTTAAAAATAAAAAATATTATTTTATTGGTGGAGGAACTTGAAGTGGCGACACTAAGGGGTTTTTTTGTACACGAGAAAAATACGAAAAAAATACCTGACACCCTAATGGAGGGACACAAAGTGGCGGCACTGAAGGAGGAAATTCAAGTGGCGGCACTAAAGGGTGTTTTGCCACTTGGCAGCATCCCATTGTGTCGTGTGTGTGTGTTTGTAGGAGATTTAAGAGGTGAAAATTAATTTGGGTGGTTGAAAATTTTTGGTAAGTGATAAAAATTAAATAATTAAATACATGTACATTATGGACCCTAATGATGACGATGAGCTTGACGAGCAACCTCGACGTAGACGTCGACCACCACGAAGATATACCCTGAGAATCACACCATCTAATCATGAATATTAGGGTTGTATTTAATAGTATTTAAATTTGACTATTGATGAGTTATAATGATGACTTTTTTCTCCATAATGTACATATATTTAATTATTTAATTTTTATCACTCACCAAAAATTCTTAACCACTCAAATTAATTTTCACCTCTTAAATCTCTTACACACACATGGCACAATGGGGTGCTGCCAAGTGGCAAAACACCTTTTAGTGCTGCCACTTGAAGTTTCTCTTTCAGTGCCGCCACTTTGTGTCCCTCTATTAGGGTGTCAAGTATTTTTTTCATATTTTTCTCGTGTACAAAAAAACTCTCTAGTGCCATCACTTCAAGTTCCTCCACTAATAAAATAATAATTTTTTTATTTTTAAATATATAAAAATAATAAAAATTTGTGTTAGAAAAACCCTCAAGTGCCGCCACTTAGAGTCCCTCTACTTAACTAAACATATCATTTTGATAAATAATAATTCGAGGTACCATTTTAATTATTAATTATTATTTTTATAATATTTGGGTAAAAAACCCGTTTTATTCATATTGTTTTTCATTTCGTTTTTTGAGGGTTTTGGGGAGGGCATCTTTGTGGTGTCGTTTCGAAACCCTTTTTTAAGATCAGATTGTGGTTTTAGCTTTTATTTTTCATTTATTTCTGCTTTTCCTTTTCATTTATTGGACTTTCTTTTTCTTGTTTTTTTTGTGTTTCCTCGAGAAAGACAAGTATCTCCCATGCAGGATATGTATTTAATTTATTAGTTGGAATTCAGTTTTTAATTTTCTTTCAAAAAAATTCATTAAAAATATAATTTTAATTCAATATCAAAAATATTCTTTTAACTGGAGTGACTAAAATGCCTGAAAATATTTTTTTTTATATTCTACACTTAAGAACAAATTTGTCATTTCACACTATTTTGTCTTTTTTCCCATAAAATATCTTACTTTATGGGATAAAATTATCTTTCTGTAATCTTTTAATTTAATTCCATTTATGTCCCTTTTTTATATTATGACAAAATATCACATTTAAACCTTTTAACTTTTATTCTCTTAGATTTAGTCTTTTCCCTGATTTAAAATTTATAAATATCAATTTATTTTGGGATAAATATCAAAATTATACATGAACTATGATTTAATGTGCAATTGTACATGTGAATTTTAATTTTGTGTAATTTTATACATAGAATTTTTATTTATCCATTTTTTGTAAATTATTAATACAATTATTGATTTAACATCATTTTATGTTTATATATTGCATACATAAATAATTATATTTATCTAACATAAAAATAAATTAATATATTTATTTCTTTAAATGTGTATGATTAAATCAAAATTAAAATTACAAGTATACATTTAAATCACAATTAGAGTTTCATGTGTATAACTGATCAAATCAAAATTCATATATATAATTACACATTAAATCAAAGTTCATATATAATTTTGAGATTTATCTCATTTATTTATTTTCAGTATTATTTTACATATAATGATCAACTACTTTTCCATTATTTTTATTTTATGTTAAATTTCAGTTTTAACCTGTATACTTTTGCAAAATTTTCATTCCAATCCTTATCTATAATTTACTTCTTATACTTGTTTCTTAATGCCTATTTTATCTCTTCCATTATTATTTGACTTAAAATCCTCATTTTCTTAATAAATTTATATTTATCCTAAAACTTTTAATTAATAATTCTGAAATTTTAGAGTGTTTCAATTTTCTCTTTCAAATTCCACTTAAAGAGGTAGTTTTTCAAAATTCCTCATTTTTTATTTTTTGATCTCTCAAGAAGTGAGTTCAGTAATTAATCCTCCACATTCTGTAAACCTATTAAAGGGTGGATGCTAACCACGAGTTTTAAAAAATTGTTTCATACCCAAGACGAGAATCGAACCCTCAGCCACTGGTTAAGATAAACTTTTTTTAGACATGTTCTCACAAAGTAAATTTAAACTTTCAAAAAACTTTTTTACTTAATTTTAGTATATATTTAAAAATATTTATAATTTTTACAAATATAATAATAACTATATTTCTAAAATTTCAAACACGAGTTTTTTTTAAAAAAATTATTTATTCAAACTAAGCAATTATAATTACTGATTTTGAGTTTATGGATTCTGAAATATTAATATTTTAAAAATTTTCGAAATTTTAAAATTCTTGTTCAAACACATTCAGTATAAATTAAATTAATCTTTATTTAATCAATACGTATATATATTTTTAAGTTATAAAAATATATTATTTAAAGAATAAAAATATGTAAAAACCATGTGATATTAGAAATTAATTGAAAGAAACAAAGGTTGTTTTCGGTCTCATCTTTTCTATGATGACGCAAATTTTATTTTATTTTTCCATTTAGCACAAAGTTTTGGTCGAATAAAAACTATATAGTGACATTTGTCAAATGCTTGGAGAACGTACAAGAGAACACGTGTCGCCAATTCCATTTAAATTAAATCATCACTCTATGTACTGTGCAGTTATGTACTTGAAGAACAAAATTACAAAAGGACACACAACATTAATAAATATTTAATAAAAATAAATGGTTTTGATACATTAGTAGTATATTTTCTTTTTATTCCACAGAGTTAAAAATTTGACAAGGTTTATTTTAAAATATATATATATATTAAAAATTTTAATATTTTACTATACATTTGTAAGTCACTTATCAATCTCTGATCCTGCTTGAATCTAAAAATTTCATTGACATTACACTAAATATTTTTCTTATTAGAAAGAAATTGTGGTTTAGAAAATGCTTTTGTAAGTGGATATATATTTCCATATTAATATTATTGAGCTTACTTATAAACTCGAAATTTTACATGGATTAGATTTTATCACACCTATGACGTGGATAAAATATTTATATTACAAAATTATAAAAAGTTAAAGTCAAAATTAAATGTAAAATTATTTGAATTGGATCGGATTGACCAATCAAATTAATTCTGTAACATTCACAAAACCCTCTTGCGAACATAATATGAAATGAATTTTTAGTAAAATAAGATATAAAGAAAGTAAATGAAATAAATTTTGAATTGGAGACAATCATAACTTCAAGACACATAATTAAACTTGTGTCTCAGGATCATGCAAACAATTCACACAGTACGTAATCCTACCGGTTAAAAGTAGGTTAGAAATTTTATATTTATTGTTTTAGAGTTTAGATCGATAATTAATTTAATAAAGAACAAACAAAAAGGAAAAATAAATGTCACCAATCTCGTTGTCAAAGTGAGACTATTAGTTTAATTCTTATTTTTTGCTTTTACTTATCAAATCAAATTTAAAGACAAATTGTATATTAACCGTGTTCATTATTTTAAATATAATTTGAATTCAAATTGTATTAATTATGTTGTTATTACAATTTTACTTTGCTTGCAATTCACCAAAAAATAAATTAAAGACAAATTTATTATCTAAAATAAGAATCGCTTTTGGAGAAAACTAATTATATCTCTCCACTTTTAACTTTTTGTAATATTTTAGTAAAAAAACTTTTTAATCTCTTAATCTTGAAATTATATAAATTAATCTCTCTTAAAATTTTAAATCAATTTAATTTTATCAATTTTGAAAGTCAATAATCAAGAACAATTAATGATGACCTTAATATTTTTCCATCAATTATACAAAATTTTAATTAGTATAATAATGAATTTAATCTTAAATATTTACACATTCTAATAATTTGATTTTAATTTAACAAATGTATCTTATAATATTTGTGTAAATATTGTGGTTGAATTTATTTAATTTATTAAAATTAAGATCCAAATGATAAAATACGTAAACATTAAAGATTAAATTTATTATTATATTAATCAAAATTATGTATAATTAACAGAGATATTAAGATTATGCTTAATTATTCTTAGTTGCTCATTTTTTAAATTAACAGGGATGTCCTGAGTCAGTAAAGGTATGGTCATCTTTATATTATAACTGGATCCTTTCTGAACAGGAACTTGATAATTGGAACTTGATAACTGGAATTGGATTACCTGGCTTTTTAAGGAGGCTTCTGCTGAGAAGTGTAAGGTGATTTGTTATTATCTGGAATGAAAGAAATAAGGTGATCCATGAGAAGCAGTGGCGTAAGGGGGTTGATATTGCTAGGAGAATTATGGCCTTAGTTGAAGAAAATCAGTATTTGTTGAATAATCCTCTTACCTCAGCTTTAGTTGGTTCCTTGAAGATCTGGGTTCCCCCAAATACAGATTCTGTGCGCATCAATTTTGATGCTACCTTTCATCCACTGTTGTTTAAATCGGCCTCTGGGATTGTGGTACGGATTGTAACACCCAAGTTCTTGCCTCTAAATCGATAATTGTTGACAGGATTGTGTCTTCTTTTGCCGCTGAAGCCTCTGCATGCGTCCATGCCGTTCGTCTGGGGATGTCGTTAAGGTTTTCCAATGTCGAGGTTGAAGGTGATTCTTTGGCGATTTTTAAAAAATGTCAAATATCTATCATTGACAAATCGGAGATAAGTGGATTTATCCATGAAATCCAAGCTCTCAAATCACACTTCAGCAGTATTAAGTTACAATTCATTCCAAGGAAAGAAAATCTTACGGCTCATCTCCTTGCAGTTGAAAGATTAAAGAAAAGTGAAGAGTTTTACCTGCCTCGAGGGGTCCCTCCTTATGCTTTGCAATCTTTGGAAGTGGGTCTTCGCCGACAGCGTGAACCAGACTGAAACCTTTATTCTTCTGTTTTGGAATGAAGCAATTGATATTAATTGGTTTTGCTTCACATTTATTGCTACATCAGGTTCTGGAAAGCTTATCTTTAATTTGATGGTATCTCTGAGTTTGACTAGATAAATTCTTTTGTTTTGTTCATTTTTCCATGTTGTTTTGTTTTAGCCCAATTTGAACTTGGTTTGGGCTGTACTTCTTTAAGTTTGATTGTATTTTCTATTTAGTGCTTTATCTTATAATAATAATCCAGTCTTACTTCTTTCAAAAAAAAAATTAACAAGGATGAAATTACTTTCAGCATTTTTATAATGATCAATTTATTTAATTTCGAAATTAAAAAGAATTGGAAAAGTCTTTTTACTTAATATTTTCATAAATAATCTCATTTTTATTATATTTTTAAAAATTGCTATATTAAAAATATCACGAGGAAAAGGTATAATATTTATTAAGGTTACAAAAGTGGTTGTTACCTACATTCTTTATTTTGACATGGACGCTTGGCATTCAAATAATGATTGCTTCTCCGACCATCCTTCATAAAAAGACAGGATTTCTATTTCTAGCGAATTATTACATAAAAAGGGGAAACTCCTGCCGATTTGTTCAAAAGGGTGTCTGAGAAAAAATGGGTAGAACTTACGAATCTTTAATAGATGATAAGAAGATCGAACAGGGTTTGTTTGCTAATGAAAGAGAAGGTTCAGACATTAATACTTCTTTGGATTTGCATGAATTCATTGAAGAAACCAAGAGGATTGGGTACATAACAGGTCCAATGGTGGCAGTCCATTTCTCACAGTACTTTCTGCAAATTATATCAGTGGTAATGGTTGGTCACCTTGGCCAACTTTCTCTCTCCAGCATTGCCATTGCCGTCTCCTTCGGTGCTGTCACTGGTTTCAGTGTTCTTGTAAGTCCTTTCTCCCTCCCCCCCCCCCCCCGTTTGATTTTTTTGTAGTTATATTGATTGAAGAACACTGATTTGTTTCAACATGCAAAAAAAAAAAAAAACCAGTTTGGAATGTCGGGTGCACTTGAAACTTTGTGTGGGGAAGCTTATGGAGCTCAGCAATATGGAAAACTAGGAACTCATACTTATACAGCTATATTCTCCCTTATCTTAGCTTGTCTCCCTTTGACTGCCCTTTGGGTTTATATGGGTAAATTATTCATTCTGATAGGCCAAGATCCTGTTATTTCAGAGGAGGCTGGGAAATTGATTATATGGCTAATTCCTGCTCTCTATGCTTATGCAACACTTCAACCTATTATACGGTTCTTTCAGACACAAAGTTTGATTATGCCATTGCTTGTAAGTTCCTGTTCTGTTATTTGTTTCCATGTGCTTCTTTGTTGGGGTTTAGTGTTTAAGTCTGGACTAGGAAACCAAGGAGCAGCATTAGCCATCAGCATTTCCTATTGGACTAATGTGATTTCACTAGGATTATATATGATGTTCTCTGATACTTGTTCAAAAACCCTTGCCCCTATTACAATCGATGTATTTCGAGGAGTTCGAGAGTTCTTTCGTTTAGCTATCCCTCTGCTTCCATGATTTGGTAATAATCTCCCTTTCATTGCAGCATTTGCAGTTGTGAACATAGTTTCTTTTCATTTATTCATGTCCATTTCCATGTGGTTGCAGCCTTGAATGGTGGTCATTTGAGTTGCTCATAATATTTTCTGGATTTTTACCAAACCCACAACTTGAAACATCTGTTACATCTGTCTGGTACATTCTCTGTTGTAATAAGTATTGGGTAAAAGTATCATGGAGACTTCTACGTTAGGAGTCAGATTGAATTTCGCCTCATTTACTCAAAAAATGGGTAAATTGTTCCTTATACGTTTGATTAAATAGCAAAATGGTCTTTTCTGTTAAAAACTGGTATAGCTGACAGAACAACTAGACAATTACATAGAATTGGATGGAGTTCTTAACAAAAGCATCATTTTGCTCATTGATCTAACATATAGGGACTAATTTGTCTATATTTTTAGTTGAGGGGACAAAATGCAATCTAACTCCTAATATAAGGGCCTCCATGGTACTTTTACCGTTCTTATTGTAATCTGTCCTCAAACAAAGTATTAACTTGTAAATTCATTGATGGATTTTTTATTTGATCAGTCTAGGAACCATGTCAACACTATTTCCAATACCAGAGGGAATAGGTGCTGCAGCAAGGTATGTTATGACATGCACATTTAACTGGACTTACGCGCATTTATATCTTTATGTAAATATTTTCTTGGAACAGCACTAGAGTTTCAAACGAACTAGGAGCTGGGAACCCGCGTTCAGCTCGTATTGCTGTCTTCACCGCCTTGTCGATTGCACTTTTAGAGTCCGTTACCGTCGGTGCAGCCCTCTTTTTTAGTAGGCATGTTTTCGGTTATGTTTTCAGCAATGACAAGGAAGTTATCGATTATGTCACAAACAGGGCTCCTTTGCTATCTTTGTCTGTTGTTTTGGATAGTTTACAAGTTGTCCTGTCAGGTAGTTCATTTGTTTGGTCATCTTGATGTGTGTTGTATTTGAACATGCAGTTTCTTACCCTATCTGGTTGTCCTAAAATCAGGGATTGCAAGGGGATCAGGATGGCAGGATTTGGGGGCTTATATCAACCTTGCTGCATACTATCTCTGTGGAATTCCAGTTGCTGTGGTATTGGGATTTTGGGTTAAGATGGGAGGAAAGGGGCTTTGGATTGGACTACAAGCTGGTTCCTTTTTGCAAGTACTTTTGCTTTCTGCCATAACAAGTTGTATAGATTGGCATAAGCAGGTTTGCCTTCATTATCTCTTCAGGGGATATAGATATATATCTAATGGGTAATTTTTCATGTATCTTATTAATTGGAACATTCGGGTATTTATACATACTATCGGTATTCATGACATAATTCTATTGTTCATGACTTGACCCCACTATTCCTAGGACTGACATTCTGAGCGAGACTCGGGCATGCTAGACACGTGTACCGCTCTAGGTCGCCCGCTAGATCTCACAGCTCTCCACATGAGAATTCATTGAGTATAAGCGAACTGAGACAGCGAACTCCCCTCAGCACATGCGAGCTGATGCTACGAGCTCCCCTTGTTGTCCTCTCGCAGTCTCAGTTCGCTTATACCTAAGGAATTCGCATGTGGGGGACCGCGAGGTCTAGAAGGTGACTCAAAGCGGTACATGTGTCTAGCATGCCCGAGTCCCACTCAGAATGTTAGACCTAAGAATAATGGGGTTAAGTCAATATTAGTGGAGTCATATCATGTACAGTAATAGTATATATAAATACTTCAATGTTTTCATTAATAAGATACACGAAAATTTACTCAACAATATCCAATACAAGTATATTACAAAAAATTATAAGTTTTCCATCTATTTGGAAAATGATATTCCTTATTCATATCCAAGTATGTATTGGATTTAAGTTTTTTTTTTAGAAAATCAAGAGTCCGGATATATGACAAAATTGAGACATTTTTTCTATATGGATGCAGGCTAGGAAGGCAAGGGACAGATTATTGGAGAGTGACGTTGAGACTCAAGCACGAAGCAACTAATTGTCAGCTAACAAATTTTGACTCATAAAATTTTACAAAGATTAATTTTAATCTTGTCAAAATTATGGATTAATCTCTCTTCTTTTATTCCAATTTTTAAAAATTGAACTTCTCTATAATTGTAGTTAAATTCATGTTGTGTAGATCTATAAACATAGATTACATTAGCTTAAGACACTAGAAATCTCTCTAGATGGATCCTCAAATATCATCACACCCTCTATTCTATCAAAGGTTATCTTAGCTATACAATCAGCATCTTATTTTCTTTAAGAATGTACTCTAAAAATCAATTGCCAGCCTCTTTCAACTTTTAATATATTCCCCTGATAAGTATAGAATTCGAGGAAGATATGAAACAATCATGAACTATCTTTGTTGCTTTCATACTATCGGTCTGAATCAAAATGTTCTCATATTTTCACTCAACATAAAGTTCAAACCATCTAAAATTTCCCATAGTTTTGCATCCAAGACTGAGCACTCTCCCAGACATCTGTTATAGCCACATATCTATTTATCTTCCTAATCGCTTAAGAAACCACCTGAAGTAGCTTTATCAAAATCTACCTTAACAACATCAAAATTTAACTAAATCCAATTATTCATTCAGGGGATTGTTATTCGCCTGTTGCTACTTTGTTGAACCTTTCTTGTAATAAAAAACATATTGTTTGACCCAATTATACAATTTTTTATTTTATTTTTTATTAATTTTTTATATATATTTTTTAACTTTTAATCTGAAAGGAAGTTTCGTTGGTCGGAGAAAGATATATAAGTTGCTTAGAAGGTGGATGCGGGTCAAAACCCAAAAAGTTGTTAACTGGAAAAATAAGGAGAAAACAGAGAATAAAGAATTGTATGGTCTATAAGGTTTAGAGGCATTGGCAAGAGACAACTTTGCAGCTTGCTAGCTATCAACAGATAAGTTTCAACTCAAAATTTGTGGTAGGTCAGGACCAGAACACATACCTACCAAACTTGAACCCTTGCCAATCTTGCCGGTTAAGAACAAAACCAATTAGCCAATCCCCATCATCGAGCTAGCAAACGGGTAAGTTCCGATTGGGGTTTTTCTCATATTCATAGTTTTTCAAGTTCGGAAATTTTTTAGGCTTGAATTTCTTCAGATTCGGGTTCGGATTGAATCGGGTGGACTTGTTCTGACGGATTGAAATAATTTTAAATATTTTTATCGGTATAATGATTTATTCGACCCTCTAATTTTACAAAAAAAATTATTTTAACCCTCTTAATTTTTCACTTCTTTTAATTCTTGAACTTGTATTGTTTGTCAAATCACCTCAAAATGAATGAAAAAATTAAAATCTATTAACTTTGTTGATGGATACCACGTTAGCAAATTAATTAATTTTTAAATTTTAAAAAATTTTAAAAAAATTAAAAAAATTATTTTAAAGAAATTAATAAGTGTTAAAAGAAGTACAAAAATTATTAAAATATTTTTCATTTTTTAAAAATTAATTAATTGCTTATGTGGCATTCATGTGGGTGACTATGTGGATGTCAGGTCAGCAAAGTTAACATACTAACTTTTCCATCTATTTTGGTGCAATTTTTCATAAACAATGCAAATTTAAAAACTAAGATAAACGAAAAATTAAATGAAGAGCTAATATGACTTTTTTGTAAAGTTTGAGGGTCGAATAAAACATTATAGCATTTCTAAATTATAAATATTTTAATTTCGAATGTAATTATTGATTTTACTTCTATACGATAAGATAAGAATGAGATTCAAATTTTTTAATGCATAAATTATATATATAACATAGAGTTTTTTTATATAAAATAATTAAAGTGTTTATTGCATATAAAATTTATTTATATATGATATGTATAAAAATTGATGAAAATATATTTTATTACTTATTTTATATTAGGATAGAATTAATCATTCAACTATTAACGCATTTCTACTTTGGTTATCCAACTATGAAAATTTTCAGTTTAATCACTAATATTTTGGACCATTTTTATTTTAGTTAGTTAATAGAAGTGATGATGTGACCTTTTTTCTAACTGGTATAATAATACATTTAGTCGTCAATGTTGTACATTTTATCAATTTTATCCTCAAACACATAATTAAGTATAAATTATGTATTATGAAAAAGTACAAAACATAATTTAATAATATTATGTGTTTATATTTAATTATAAGAATAAAGTTTAAATATGCATTTAGTCCCCCGAACTTGACACCTTCTCCCAATGGTACTTATGATTTTTTTTTGTCCGAAGTTGGTACTTGAATTTTCATTTCGATTTTGGTGCTTTTTTTGTAACGGTGTTAAATATAGGATACATGACACTTTTAGGTTGTGACACATGGCACTAATGATGTCATAATCTTTTTTTTATAAAAATATTTAAAATTTTAAAAGAAATATATAAAACTTATATAAATTTTCTAAAATATAAAAGAAATTATAAATTATAAAAATATATGTACCTAAAAATTTTAAAATATTAAAAAATAAAAAAAATTCTAAAATTCAAGTTAGAAAAATCGAAAGCTCAAAAAATTTACATCTTTTTCTGAATAAATTGCTAACAAATTAGATAAAGATAAATTTACAATAAATTTTATGCTTAGAGATGGGTGTAGATTATTAGACGATTTTTCAAGTTGACAAGAATGCAAAAGAAGATGATTTGAAAAAAGCTTAAAGGAAGTTTTTTTATGTTTATTTTTGTTTTTATTTGTTAATTATTTGTTACGTTTCATAGGAAAAATTGAATTCCTCTGTTGAGAATGCTATTAGCATAATCATGAATGAAATTTATAAAAATTACAAATTTATTGAGTTTAGGGGGGATTAAGTTTTTGGGTTTATCAAAATCACAAATTTACATATAAGTTTATCAAGATTTAATTATATATGTTTAAATATAATTATATTTATATTTAATTATATATGTTTGAGGATCAAAATGATAAAATTTGTAAATGTAGAGGGTTACATTTATTGAGTTATTTAAAATTAGAATCAAATTGATAGAATGTACAAGTATTGAGGACTAAATGTGTTATTACACTAGTTAGAAAAATGCCACATCATCACTTTCGTTGACTATTTAATGGAGAGTGACCAAAATAGAAACGTTCTAAATCGTTAGTGACTAAATTGAAAATTTTCATAGTTGGATGACTAATTATATAGTTTACCTATTATATTAATCGACAAATGAGTAACTTTTATGTTTCTTATTAAATTTATAAATATAATACTCATATTCTAAGTTATTTATTTCAAAACCCAAATATATTATACTAATCTCAAACTAAAATAATATACCCATTATTTCTTGGTATATCATCAAAAAACGACTTAACCAACCAAATTGACCCAATTCAAGCAAATCAGTTGGTAATTTCTGTAACAACTCTAAAATTGATATATAATAAAAGAAGTAATAAATTGAAAAATATATAATTGATTTGTCTCTAAAATGAGAAAATGATATAAAAGAAAAGATTGAGCAATGTTATAATAATAATAATAATAATAATAATAATAATAATAATAATAATTAAGAAGTAGGTTTTAATATATTGATTTAAAAGTAAGGATTAAATCATAAATATGTAAAAGTTTCTGGCTTAAGTGTAAATATTCAAAATTTAGGGGATCGAAGTGTAAAAATGAGAAATTTGAAGGACCAAAAGTCCAAATATGCCAATTTACTATGATATGGAATTGGCATGCAGGGACCAAATTGAATAAGTGAAGAATTATGAGTAACTAAATCACAATTTTACCAAATTAAGTGATGATTCAAGGATGGAATTTTGAAAGATCAATAAGGGCAAAATGGTCAATTAGCAAGAGGGAGAATTTTAGAATGTAATGATGATGTTGATGATATTTTGGAGATATTTTTTATTAATTAATTAGTTAAATATTATTTTATTAATATTTTACTTAGATATTTATTATTATTTTATTTAGAAAATGGTAGTATAAAAAAAAAAGAAAGATGAAGGAAATTTATCATCCTTCCAAGGTGAGTAAAAGGGTGAGAAAAGGAATTTTTTTCTTTGCAGTTTAGTCCTTTGTCATGAAAACCTATCTTTTTACCCAAAATTTTTGAAATTTTTTTTAGATATTAAAGAGAGAAGATGAAATAGATGTAACAGCAAGTTTTTTAGTGGTGTCAGAAATAATGATTTTGTGATCACAAACCTGGCGAGAAAATTTTTATAATTAGTGTTTAAATTAAATAAGTCAATATTAATTGTATATGGAATGTTGAATTTGAGGAATTTTAATTATTGAATTAAAAGTTAGTATAAGTGGTTTGGTTCAAAGGTCAAGTGGTTTTAGAAAAAGGAGGTATTGGGATCTCGTTTCTAAAATTAAGGACCATAAATATTTTTTATTAAATATTTATAGAGTCTTATTATATTTGAATTGAAATTGAGTTGGGTAATTTTGATGATTAATTGCTTAATTAAGGAAAAGGAGTAAATTGTAAAAGAGGTAAAAGTTAATTGTTATTGATTAAAAATAAAAGGGACCAAAGTGGTAATTACACAAAGGTCAAAAAGTCCACACGGTGGAGGATATGATTACATTCCACTAATTTTTGGATATTTATTCATTTAGTCCTAATTAGTTAGGGCTAAATTGTAAATAAGTTGATTGATTGGAATTTAATATAATTGAAGGACCAATTGTGTAATTAGACCCTCCTTAAATGGCCTAATAATAGAAATGATGTGGAAATCTTTATATTTTAGTAAATTGCTATTAAATCATAAATGAGGATTTACTAATTAGTCTATTTTTCTATATGATTGGAAATGGTGATTTTAAGGTCACGACTTAGATATGTCAGACCATAAATATTAATTATTTAATATTTGCGCAGTCATTAGTATTGTATTAAAATTTTGTTATGAAATATAATCGTTTAGATAGTTAATTAAATGGAAAGGATTAAATCGTAAAAGATGTAAAAGTTGAAATTTTCTAATTAAAAGTATTAAGTGTCAATTGGAGGTTTAGTTCAAGCACCTAAATGGTAAATAAACCATCTACTATGTATATGGATGGTTTTGGCTTTTTAAATGGCTAATTTCATGTAAATTAAAAAGGGGTAAAAGGGTAATTATGTATGTTAAGTGATTTAATTAAAACAAAGGTTAAATTTTTATCATTTTTCTTCCTTTCTTCTTCCTCTAAATTGAAACCCTAAAGAAGCCATTGGAAAGAGCTTCATTTGGCTTTGCTTATTTGGGTGAGTAGATTTTGCCCATTTTTAGTAATTTTTATGTTTTTGAGTCTGTATTAGCTTAACCTACCTAACTCAAGGACTAATTTATGATTTTGTCAAATTTTATAAATTTTTCCATTGATGAATAAGCTTGTTCTTGAAAGTTTATGGAAAATTTATAAGCTTAGTTGTTAGATTTGATGATTTTGTAAAGTAATTTTTAGAAATTTTCTTGTTAAAGGACTAAAATGTTAAATGAATAAATTTGTAAGGAATTAGGGTGAAATATTACAAAAAGTGGGCTAAAGAAATGCTTTTAAACATTCGAAAAAGCCAGAATTTAAAATAAAATAGTTAATTTGCAAGTTTGAGCTAAAGGACTAAATTGAATAAAAGTGAAAAGTTAAAGACAATTTTGTAAAAGTACCAAAAAGTCTTATTTGCATAAAATGATTAAAAATTCATGTTGATTTAAATAATTTAATGAAATTATTGTAATAGATCAAGATCGTGTCCCGATCGTGGAAAAGGGAAAAATTACGGATTTATCCTTGGAGTTCACTTTAACTGCAATTTCGTCCAGTAAGTTCGTATTGTTAAATTCCAATTTAAATTGCATATTTTGTACTTGTAAACAATTGCTGTAAATTTGGAATGATGAACGGAAGTGAGGAAGACGAGAACAAAGGAAAGGAAAAGATAACGGGCTTTGAGCCGTAAATTCAAAAGGTCCGATGACTTTGTGTTATCATGAGTATATGAATCCTTTACGGATTATGAGGTCCGATGACTATGTGTCATTGTGAGTATATGAATCTTTTACGGATTACGAGGTCCGATGACTATGTGTCATCGTGAGTATATGAATCTTTTATGAATTACGAGGTCCGATGACTATGTGTTATCGAGAGTATATGAATCCTTTATGGGTTATGAGGACCGATGACTATGTGTCATCGTGAGTATTAAATGAGAAATGAATCATATTACGGATTAAAGGTCCGATGACTGTGTCATCGTGAGTTACCAAATGTGAATTGAAACCAACCTCAGATGAATAAGCTTACACCTCTTGGTTAAATTTTAGATTGTACAACTTTGAAGTTTGGTAAACCTATTTAACTTTATAAACTTGCTAAGCTATGAAAAACTTACTTGTGAAATTGTTGTTGACTTGTAGATTTTATTTTACTGCTTGAAGATCGAATCGTCTCGAAGAAATCACACTATCTCGAGAGCCTGTTCGGTAAACTTTAAATCACTTGATTATATGACCATGTACTAGGATGGTGTTATCCTGTATATTACTTGTTTGAGATTGTTTGATTCCTTGATATGATCTTAATGAAATATTGTATGCTTGTTCAATATGAAAAATAGACTTTAAGTAATATGATGTAATAACTTAGAAATTACGAGCAATTTGTCAGTCTAATGTGTTTTCTTAAATATATGAAATGTTGAATGTTGATAAACTTGAATTTTGGCATGATTAATAGAATTCTGCATACTTGTTTCGGTAGAACCCTACATGTATCGGTAGAAGTACAGGGCAGGAGAGAGGTTGTTCACTGACTTGAGTTGTATCCGTAGTTGCATAATAAGTATCAATAGTTCTGCTAATAGAAGTATCGGTAGTGTCGAAACCATTTTAAAATGAAGTTTCGAAAATTATTTTAAAATTGGAAAAAATGAAAGTCGCCACCAATCCTTTATTTGGTGTGATTGGATCACCACAAAACATTTAAAATCCGTTTTGAAAAATATTTTGGTCTTCATAATCCAGAAAACAAGTTCTGGGGTCGGTTACACATGAGGAAGGGTTAGCACCCTCATACGCCCAGAATTGGTACCACATTGATTTCTTTCGGGTCTTGATTTGGAAAAAATTTGAAAACTCGAGTAAAATTTAAAATACGATTACCTTTTTAGAAAAAAACTTTGAAAGATTTCAAAGAAACCCCTTTTTTGAGGAAATCCGTCCCCGTGTTTTAAATCTCTATGAGAATGAGAAGTCGTGTCCAACACGTTAGGGCACTATGTTCTCGGATTTTTAAAATTGAAGGACGTTTTGAAAGATTTTTAAGAGGATATCGATTGCATGAATTACGAAAAATCACACCTCGCACGTTAGGGCACAGTTTTTCGAAGTTTCCACAAGAAAAGGACATTGCCTCGGTTTTAAAACAATTTTGAAAACAAATGTGAAATTTCGAAGTTTCCACACGAAAATCACACCCCACACGTTAAGGCATGGTTTTCGAGGTTTTGACACGAAAAAATATTGCCTCGTTTTGCTTTAAATTTATATATATATTTGAAAACTTGAAATTTCGTATTGAGTTTTAAAATACGATCCTTGGACACATTACTTAAAGGGTTTGAAGATAGAATGCCCGTTTACTTCTATTTTCGCGAAGAATTGAAGTCGTGACCAACACGTTAAGGCAAGACGTTCTCGGAATCTCGAAGTTAAAAGGGATTAAAAACTCGAAAAAGGATATTCGATTTGAGTGAGCTATACGAAAAATCACACCTGACACGTTAGGGCACGATTTCCTGAAGTTTCTAAATCAAAGTTTATCGGCTCATAGTCCTTTAAAGTCCTGCTGGCTAGGAAGTCTGCTATCGCACTCCCTTTTACTGCCTTCTAATTGACATAGACTATGTTGAATTCCGAGAGCAAGATCTACCATCGAGCCAATCTCCCATTCAATGCAGCTGACTCTATCATGTACTTCAGAGGATCTAATTTTGAGATCAACCAAGTGGTATGGTACAACATGTATTGTCTTAATCTACATGTGGTCCAAACTAGTGCACAACATAAATTTTCAATTGGCGAATATCGAGTCTCGTAATCAGTGAATTTCTTGCTGAGATAATATATCGCCCTTTCCTTCTTTTCGAATTTATCGTGTTGGCCTAGTACGCATCCCATGGAATTTTCAAAGACTGCCAAGTACAGGATCAATGGCTTATTAGGAATTTGAGGTATCAAGATGGGAGCTTTGGATAAATAATCTTTGAGCTTGTTAAAGGTTTCCTGCCATTCATCATCTCATACACCTAGGTTGCGCTTTCTAAGCAGGCGGAAGATAGGATCACATTTCTCAGTCAACTGTGAAATGAATCGAGCAATGTAATTTAGCCTTCCTAAAAACACTCGAACTTCTTTTTGCATGCTGGGTGGTGGTAACTCTTGTATGGCTTTGACTTTATTCGGGTCAATTTCAATTCCTCTTTTGCTGACTACAAAGCCTAACAGTTTTCCTGACATGGCCCCGAAAGTGCACTTTACTAGGTTTAGCTTTAATTGATATTTCCTTAACCTTCCAAACAACTTTCTCAGGATTCTTACATGCTCTTCCTTCATTTGGGATTTCGCAATCATGTCATCGACATAAACTTCAATCTCCTTATGCATCATGTCATGAAACAGGGTCACCATGGCCCTTTGATAAGTTGCCTCTGCGTTTTTGAGCCCGAAGGGCATAACCTTGTAGCAAAATGTTCCCCACAGTGACAAATATGGTTTTGATCATATCTTCAGGGTCCATCCTTATCTGATTATACCCCGAGAAACCATTCATAAATGAAAACAGAGAATGACCTACTGTGTTATCGACTAAAGTGTCGATGTGAGGCAATATACTTGGAGGAACTCGGCATCAAATTGTTTCTTGACCTCTTCTTTTATTTTTAATAGAACATCTGGTCTCATCCTTCGGAGCTTTTGCTGCACGGGCTTGCATTCTTCTTTTATAGGGAGTTTGTGCACCACAATGTCAATGCTCAAGCCGGGCATGTCTTGGTAAGACCATGCAAAGATATCTTGGAACTCTTGAAGCAACTCGATAAGATCCTTTCTGGTTTCTACGAAGATGCTTGTCCCAATTTTCACCTCTTTCTTTTCATCTTCGTTTCCCAGATTAATAACTTCCACTAGGTCCGAATGAGGTAGGATTTGTTTTTCTTCTTGCTCCATTATTCTTAACAGATCCGGAGGCAGATTACAATGTTGATCATCTTCGAGGTCCTGAAGCTTTTCTAGACACACATCTTGCTCGAAGTAAGGTTCTAAGTTAGCGTCAGGGTTGCTCATATTATTGATATTCGAGGACCTGTCAAGGGATGAAAGGGAGGTCCAAAGAACAAAATAAATTTACGAAAGAATGATTATGTGGTATTTGTATGAGTATGTTTGTCAAGTTGGTCAAGAATGTATGTTATTAAAGAATGATTAATCTTGTTTATTGGATATGTAGAAATGGTTTACTAAGCTGAATTAAGAAATGAAGGGATAATTAGAAAGAAGAAGAATATAAGATAGGAAATGCATTTTCATTCAAAATAACTAGATAATGACCATGGGGCCCTTTTACAAAAAGATCCATATTGCTTTCGAGCCTAAAGCAATAGGTGTTTTCGAGCATTACTCTAAGGAAATCTTAAAAATTACAAGGAGTTCCTTCGCGATCCAATTATTCAGGGTGCTTCGAGGTGCACACGGACTAATTTTCGATAGATTCCCTTCCTTTCCTTTATCCAATATAGCATTGATGCCTAGATCTTTCATGATGCTCCCTCTGATTCCAATTGTCACTCGCTCTTTTTCTTGCTCTGTTTTCTGATTGATCACCCCTCCGAGACAAAAGTCTCATAGATGTGCAGGAAGACCATAGGTTCCCACGAGATTTCCTTTCCAGACAGTCTGGCCTTTCTTCTTTCTTGCCTTTTTTCTAGCTCCTTCCTCTTTTGTTTTGCTCTGGCTTGTACCCCAGGCCATAACAATCCCGCTTTCTACTAGCATTGGCACATTAACTCTTCCCTGGAGGTATTTTCCTAGTCCTTTCCCAAGTATAGCCCCCTTTCCAATTATTAACCGCAAGCCCATTCTGGTGGTCGATGATAGTGTAGGCACAAGTATCTTGCTCCCCTCCGAAATGAAGTTTGCATTGACGAACTCTAGTGAGTGGAACGAACATTCCATAGCCTCCTCGTCTATTCTCACGTAGGGTGAATCGCTCGTTATTGAAGCGATTATTTCCTCCTCAGCATTGATCGTGATTAACCTCTAACTGAGTGAATCCATGGTCTTCCCAACAGACAGTTATAAGTAGGCCTAATATCCATCATTAGAAAATCCACCACATATGTATTTGGCCCAATTTGAAGAGGTATTTCGATCTTGCCCATTACCTTCCTTTCAGTCCCGTCAAATGCTCTCACTATGTTATTACACCCCTTCATATGAGAGCTATCAATTGACAATCTTTGCAGTGTAGCTAGTGGTAGCACATTCAAGGCTGAACCATTGTCTATGAGTACTCCAAGTAGCGTATACCCCTTACAACGGGTAGTGATGTGTAAGGCTTTGGTGGAACCTATTCCTCCCATCGGTATTTCATTATCGCTGAAGAAAATGAAGTTATCAGCACTCACATTATTGACCAATCGATCTAGCTTAGTGACAGAGATGTCACTTGCTACATATGTTTCGTTCAGCACCTTCATTAGTGTGCTTCGATGGTCTTCCGAGCTTAGGAGCAAGGACAAGATCGATATCTAAGCAGGCTATTTGTGTAATTATTCCACTATACTATATTCACTATGCCTTAAAAACTTCAGAAACTCCTTCGCCTCGTTCTTAGATACAGGCTTGTTAGCTATTTCTTCCTCGGGCTCACACATTATTTCTTTCCCTTTGTTGATCTCTTTTTCTTTATCTATTGGGTCATAATTTTTACCACTACAGGTAACAAGATTCACGTCCTTCCTAGGCTCCTCCTTTCTTGGTATGGTTACGTTACAATTGTAATTCCATGGGACCTTCTTACTATCCCTGTAAGGGAATGTTTTTGTATGATGATACGAGGGGTTGTCTGTTCTCTTGCCGCGCCCTTTATTGGTTTATAAATAATCACCTTTGGACAATTAGTCCCATAAGCCTTAGCTGCTCAATCCTCAGAGGCACAGACATCATTAACTTCCTCTCTTTCTTTGAAAAATTCCAGCTCTCGGTTGTCCATCAACACCTGCACCATGTCTTTAAACTCGATGCAGTCTTGAATTTCATGCCCCTCAACGACATGAAACTCGCAATGGTTATCAGCCCCTATTATCATACTCTCTTTATCCTTCGCGATTATCCTTTCTTTGACCAATTGTTGCCATACCCACCGAAGTGGAGACCTAATTTATTCAACATTTCTCTTAATTTTCTGAACTCCTTCTTCTAGCAGGGCATTCACCCCTTGCTCTGGGTGATTGGGTAGAGGATTCCTAGCCATATTGGGCTTTGTTGGCTCTTCTAATCTTACAAATCCATGCTCTATGAGTCCCTCGACTCGTCTTTTAAAAGCAGAGTAATTTTCAATCGAATTGCCTTCTGCCCCTGCATGGTATTCACAATGAGCATTCGTATCGTACCAAGACGGGAATGGGGGTTTATATGGTTTCACACGCTGAGGAGCTACCTCATGCGCGTCATACAGTATCTTGTAGAGCTCTCCGTATGACATCGGAAGGGGAGTATATTGAATTCTTCCTCTATTTGGCCTGATGCCCGGTTCCTGCAATGGGGCATTTTGGCAATTGCTCATTGGAGCTTTGGGTTGAACTGTCACGAATGGTTTGGTGTAGTTAGGTCTGTACATGCTTGCGTTATTAACTTCATTATCCCTCCTTTTGGGGCAGGCCTTTTAGTGTTTTCTCTGGCTTTAATCTTGCCAGTCTTGATTGCATTTTCAATCATCTCCCCCGATATGACCATATCAGAAAAACTCTTGGTGGCATTTCCTAACAGATGGTTAAGGTAAGGAGCCTTGAGGGTATTAACAAAAAACATCGTTGTTTCTTTTTCTGTTAGTGGTGGCTGTACTTGCGTTGCCACATCTTGCCATCTTTGTGCATATTACCTAAAACTCTGGTTTGATCTTTTCTCCATATTTTGTAATGTAAGCCGATCAGGAGCTATTTCTATCATATGACCGTATTGCTTTAGGAAGGCTTGTGCTAGATCTTTCCATGAATGAATTTTTGCTCGGCTCAATTGATTGTACCATCTGACTGCCGATCCGGCCAGGCTATCCTAAAAGCAATGAATCAACAATTGAACATTATGAACGTGCCCCGCCATCTTCCTGCAAAACATGGTTAGGTGGGCTTTAGGGCAGCTTGTCCCGTTATACTTTTCAAATTTTGGGACCTTGAATTTAGGAGGGAGAACCAGATCCGAAACTAGACTTAACTCTTTGGCATATACCCCATAAGAATTTTCAATTCCCTGTATTGCATCGATTTTCTCTTATAATCGCCTATATTTTTCCACCATTTGTCTAGGGAGATCTTCCTTCATCATCTCGTCGAAGTTTGGGACACCCATATTCACAACATTATCCTCTGGGTTTAACCCAGATCCAATTGGATAATTGGCTAATCTTGACGTACCCGTGGCCTGTTGTTGCGTTCTTATAGTAACGGTGGCCTCTCACGCTAGCATTTCATGTGAAGCCGGGTTATGGAGGGGTTTAAAGCTTGGGGGAACAATTGGGTCCTCCTCCTCCTCAATAGCAAGGCTTTTTCCTTTATCGGCCATGCTCTGTTTTACTTGTGCCATTTCATTCATTAAATTCTTTTGTACCTCCATAAATTGATTTTTCATTTCCTTGCACATCATTGTCATTTGTTCTTGGATGTACCCTTGCATTTGATCTTGTAATTCTTTCTGGATTTGTTCGAGTCTTTGCTCCATGGCCTTAGTTTTCTTACGAGTATTATAGCGATGCGAGTTTTCAATGATTACTGATGTAACTGATAACGTTTTTAATTAGTTAGGATTGTTTTGTAGAAATATGCAAAAATGTGATGCGAATAAGATGCATGCATGCAATGCAAGAAAAGACATTGATTTTGAAGTCCACTTTCCATTAGAACAACTTCTCTAGAAGAAAAACTTCTTTACATAAAGTAAAGTTACACAAATGACTTATCCTTATTGCCTAGAGCTTTGATCCTTCCTAAGAGTCCAGTTAGCTTCTATCCTCGTTCTGATTTTGATTCATATTGGAGGCTCAAAATATCAGCTTCAACAGCTAACTCTTGCATGTGATCGGTGGCTTCCCTCATTTGCGTCAGTGCTTTTCCCATTATATAATCTCTCTCCTCGACTTGTCTCTGAGCTTGGCGAGCGTGCCATTCGCTAGTTTCCAGATTTCTCTCAATGATCTCAAGTCGAATTTCGTTATTGTGGAGTGCAGCCTCTAATTCCTGTACTCTTTCCCTTAATTCTTATCTTTCAGCCATACATGCTTTAAGCTCTAGTACAAAATTCCGATTGCGGTACCTCCGTAGTGATTCCTCTAACTCCTCTATTCTCGCTTCTAAGCTAGTTATCTGAGCTTTCATCTCGGTCTTCTCAACCTATTTTTCTAACAACTCTCATTTCAAGGCGTTTTCACGAGCCTGACCGTCTTGAAATCTTCTTTGCCATTGCTCTGTTTGGTCTTTCTGTATCTGGATTTCCTGTTGCCATTGCTGAGAAGTCTTACCAAGTCCCGCGTTCTTTATGGATTGACGAAGTTTCTTATAGTGTTTCTTTAGGTCTTCCAAGTCTTCCTCGGCTTTATTCTTCCCTTTTCTCAACTTCTCAGCCTCTAACTTGTGAATGTCCACATCCAGCCCCAACTTAATCTTATCCTCTTCCTATACTTCTATCCTCTTACTAAATTCTGAGCTTTTTCTTTCAAAATCCTGCTTTATGATGTCTATTTTCGACAGGACTTCCTGCAAAAATTCCTCTATCGGGCGAACATTTTTAGGATTTGGTGCAGGAATGTTATCGTTAACCCTCTTACTCTTCCACCAATCATAACTCGATGTTGTCAACGGGTTAGCACTAAATTTCTTCATTCTATGCACTTTTTTCTATGAATTTGCTACCTCTCGGACCCTCTTCTTGTAATCATTTCCTTTGTAGGAGAACTCGCATTGTGCTAGATTGTATATTGCAGGAATGAATTGTCTCATCTTGTACTGTCTTAATACGAGCAAAGGAGCATATCCTGTGGCATCCCATACCCCGAGTAAAAGGACCTAATCGAAGCTACCACAACGGTAAAGGATCTCATCTGGGATGAACCAAGGCGCACACCATTTGATGTCTTCGTCTTGAAGATTCTAAAGGATAGCCATCCATTTTTCCTCAGATACATTTTGTTCCCTTTGTGTGGCAACAAAATTCTTCAAAGGTGAAAAGTTAGCTGCGAACACCTTACAGGAAAATTTTTCTACCTTTCAAAAATGGCCTTGAAACCAAACCATCAAAAGCTGTGCACAATCGATGAATCTTCCTTCTCCTTCTCTTCGATAGGCACTTAATGATTTGAAAGTTTCAGAGAGGATTGCAGGGACGGACGTGACTCCTTTACTAAGTCGATCGAACAATACTGCCACCGTGTCTTCCAAATGTCCCAGTGCTTTTGGGAACAGGACCAACCCGTATATGCCAAGAGCAAAGATGTCAATGCGTTTCTTTATATCCGGGTGTGTCGCAATTAGGTCTTGTAAACTCTTCCAATTGATGCACTTGTTGTCTCCTTTTACTTTTTTTCGAGACGCGACCCACTGTTCACTCATCCCGGTTACACTCATCAACCTCTTCAAAAATGTCGAGACACATGCATCCTTTGAATATGCTTTATCGACTTGGATTCTGTGACAACGGATCAAAGCAGTATATTCCTCCACCGTGGGCGTCATGTCTAGGTTCCCGAAGGTGAAACAGCTATATGCGGGGTTCCAATGTTGGGTAAGGGCTCGAAAAAGATGTTTGTCGATTTTCACTTCAAGCAAGTAAGGTAAGTCTCCATATTCCTGATAACACATCTGTCTCATCTCGTTATTCCACTGACCCCAGATATCTCTTAATTCCTGTAGATTTTTTTTAGTCACCTTAATGCGAGTATAATCCCAAAACTCCGACAAATGCCCTTCTTTCAAGTTGTTGCCCTTTTCGCGCTGCTGTTCCTCTGACCATAAGCACGCAACCATATTATCCTCTACTCTATCAAGAAATTCGCCTTCCATGATGAAACTGTTTATTTGGTAATCGAACTTAAATCAATACCTTTTCATTCATGATAATGCAAATGCCAAGTAAAAGAGACAAAACAAAACACGGTTAGTAGAACGTAATAATGAAATCAACATACAAGTGTATAACATAGAACCTAAGAAATTGTCTCGAGTAAATGCTAAAAGGCTCGGCATAACTCCGTCTAGGGCGAGTACTTACATCTCACTATATGTGGTTTTAGGTTCTAAAGTAATGGGTATACAAACCAGCAGATTCCTCGATCTTTACCCATTATAGGCTCATACGGATGAGTTCGATTTAGGGGGACACATTTCCCACATGTTTGCACGAAAGTGAAAACTTCACGAAAACAAGGGTACTTTGTAATCCCAAAAGCGATTCACTATCCTGCACGAAGGTGAAGACCTCACGAAGGCGTAATTTCCCGCTTCCACTTAAAAGGGTAATAACACAATGCATATGGATGCAAAATTACACTAGCAATATCACATAGTATAATGCCACACAAAAGATGCCGAGGATCGTATATTAAACAAAACAGAAGCTTAAAAGTTTTCAAAAAAAGACCCGAAAATAATCAATTTTGGCTTGACTCTTGTTTATTTAAAAAATCCCCAGCGGAGTCGCCAAGATGTCGAAACCATTTTAAAACGAAGTTTCGAAAATTATTTTAAAATTGGAAAAAATGGGAGTCGCCACCAATCCTTTATTTGGTGTGATTGGATCACCACAAAACTTTTAAAATCCGTTTTGAAAAATATTTTGGTCTTCACAATCCAGAAAACAAGTTCGAGAGTCGGTTACATATGAGGAAGGGTTAGCACCCTCATACGCCTAGAATTGGTACCACATTGATTACTTTCGGGTGTTGATTTGTAAAAACTTTGAAAACTCAAGTAAAATTTAAAACACGATCTTTACCTTTTTAGAAAAACTTTACAAGATTTCAAAGAAAGCCCTTTTTTGAGGAAATCCGTCCCCGTGTTTCGAATCTCTATGAGAATGAAAAGTCGTGTCCAACACATTAGGGTACTGTGTTATCGGATTTTCAAAATTAAAGGACGTTTTGAAAGATTTTTAAGAGGATATCTGATTGCAATAATTATGAAAAATCACACCCCGCACGTTAGGGCACGGTTTTTCAAAGTTTCCACACGAAAAGGACATTACCTCGATTTTAAAACAAATTTGAAAACAAATGTGAAATTTTGAAGTTTCCACACAAAAATCACACCCCACACGTTAGGGCATAGTTTTCGAGGTTTTCACACGAAAAGACATTGCCTCGTATTGCTTTAAATTTATATATATATTTGAAAACTTGAAATTTCGATTGAGTTTTAAAATACGATCCTCGGACACATTACTTAAAGGGTTTGAAGATAGAATGCCCGTTTACTTCGATTTTCGCGAGGAATTGAAGTCGTGACCAACATGTTAGGGCACGACGTTCTCGGAATCTCGAAGTTAAAAGGGATTAAAAACTCGAAAAAGGATATTCGATTCGAGTGAGTTATACGAAAAATCACACCCGACACGTTAGGGCACGATTTCTCGAAGTTTCCACACGAAAAGAACATTGCCTTGATTTTAAAATTTTGAAAACAAATGTGTAAATTTTGAATGCTGATGAACAGTTAATAACAAATATTAAATAATACGAAACAAAATAATTAGGCAGATAAATGATACACCAAAATAAAAAATACAAAATACGAAGGCATAATAATTAAAAATTAAATGCATATATTGATGAGGAAGAAAAATAAAGCAATCGGAGTTGAAAAATGTGATTTTTAGATGCTCGAGGGTAAAACGGTAATTTTGGACACTCGGGGCCAAAATGATAATTTTTGGAAAGTTTGGGATTAAAAATAAAGTTTTTGGAAGTTTAGGGGTAAAATGGTAATTTTTAGAAAATTGGGGTCAAAAATGGAATTTTTGTAAGTTTAAGGGTAAAATGTAATTTTTGGAAAAATTGGGGTTAAAAATAGGATTTTGAAAAGTTCGGGGTAAAAATGTAATTTTTGGAAAAGTAGTGGTCAAAAATGGGATTTTAGAAAGTTTGAGGGTAAAAATGTAATTTTTGGAAAAATTAGGGTCAAAAATGAAATTTTAGAAAGTTCGAGGGTAAAATGCAATTTTAGGACAGTTTAGGGACCTTTAGAGCAATAAAACCAAAAACAAGTGACACGTGGAAGCCTCCCACGTGTTCAGAAGTCAAAGGACTAATTTGAAAATCAAGAAAAAATTTTGGGTCAATTTTGTAATTAAACAGAACCTGATTTTAGGATTAAATTGAAACAAATTAGAAGAAAGGGGGACTATTCGTATAAATAAGCTAAAATCATGACACGTGGTAGCTCCTAGTGCTTTCAAAAGGTCAAGGGATTAAATTGAAAAGTAATGAATATTATTGGGCCCATTTAGAATTAATTAAAAGTACAGAAAGGACCTGATTGAATATTGAAAATAAAGCGAAAGGACCAAATGAATAAATAGACTATTAATAAAAAACACGCGGATCCTCAGAGTGGTTCGGGTCGGGTCGGTTTGGGTAGGTTTAAAACTATGCCGTTTTGGTCCTTGCCCTCCACACCAAAATAGCGCTGTTTCTTCAAGGGTTTTTAATGCAAAAATTTTTCTAAGCAAATTCACTTTTTCAATTTTCATTTCAAAAAAACTCTTAGATCCTCTCTTTTTTTCTTTTCTTGTCTTCCATGGCCGACCACTGGCCATCGGTCTTGCCTCCGTCGTCCGTCCCGCACGTAAGGCATCACGCGCGCGTCATGCCACCTCCCATCGTCGCCCCATGCCAACGCGGTCCACCGCGCACAATTGCCATCCGTCCACGCGCTGTCCAGGTAAGGCGTCTATATTTCTTTTTCGTCCTTTTTTAAAAAAAAATCTTTATTTTGTTTTAAAAGGCAAATCTGGGTCTAAATCCAGATCTTTGAAAAAATTTAATCTTCTTCCTTTTTGTCGAATGCTTTTACTCTGAAACCCTAAAAATGGTTTGATTTTACTAATTAAAAAACGAATCTGGGTTCTTCATGAAGATCTAGGCTTGCTGCTGTTCTATTTTTAAATTCATTTATTCATTATTTTCATTATTCTAACATTTGCCTCTTCTTTTCTTTTTTCTTTTTGGAAAACGGAAAGGTCAGAGCCCTCAAGAACGCTGAGCAGTTTGGAAGGCCTTCGACCACGGTCAACGACGGTAGCAGAGGTGGTCCAGATCGAAGCAAGGCGGTGATGGGGCAGGTAAGTCCTTTCAAATTTCCCTTTTTTAATTAAAATTTTATTATTATTAATTAATGATATTAAAACGTTATTTGATATATTTATTAATATGTTTTTTTTAAAAAAAAAACAAAGCAATAAATGTCAACAGGGGTATTAAATGCAATGCATACATGCATACTTAGAATCTGATGAGTTTAGAAGTTTGAAACATGAAAATAGTACCTGATTGCCTTCAATGCTTGAGTATCTTGGAACTGACTTCGATCTATCCTTTACTCACTATTTACTGCTACCTATTTTAACTTGTAGCTTATCACTTTTCTATTGATTAAGAACTGTTTTTGTATTGATTTTTTTTGAATGTGTAACAACAAGTCGTAACCCCCCTTTTACAAAGTGTTTGAATCTGGTTTTATAACCAGAATTACAATGATGGTATTTTGTTTCTTGCCATTAAATGCTGTCATTTCTTCTTTTGTAGGTGCGGAAGTGGCGGCCATGGTAGATGCAAGTTGAAGTTGGAGATGGACTTGTCGGTGCTTATGTGGCGTGCTCCGAATGGTTGAGGGTGGATGGCAATAGCAGTGCAAGTGGGAGGCAGATTGGGGCTTCTGTTTTAGTTTTAGGGTTTGGGTCACTTGGGCTCGTCTGTATTTGGGTTATCTGAATTGGGCCCAATTGGGCCAAAGATTGTAATTGGACCTTTTTTTGTATTTGGACATTATTTAAATATATTTAAATTCAAATTTATAATAAATTTAAATTTCCAATTTAAATTTAAAATAAACTTAATTTTAAAATAAATTTAAATTCTGTTGGGCCTAAATAAATTGGGCTTCAACAGGTAATTTATGTACTTGTATTGGTAGAAGTTGTAGGGTAAGACATCTTAGCTCTCTGAAGTTTTTAGTATTGGTAAAAGCATGATTTGTTTCGGTAGAAGCTTCACTTGTATCGGTAGAACTGTCATAGGTATCAGTAGAAGTCTGCACTGTTTCCTAAATTATTTACTGACTTGACATCTATTGATACTTGTCCAACAAGTACAAGTAGAACTCTCCAAAATCGTGAAAATGACATTTTTGCCCTTCTTGAATTATGTTGATATTCATGTAATGATTCATGTCGTGCATGATGTACTATTTTATTAAATAAGATTAAAAGAATTAAATTTAAAGGATAAATTGCTATAGATGATCAAAAGACCTCGAGACCCTAACCAACAGTGGTGTCGGGTTTGGGTATTATACAGTTATATAAGAATGATTGATGTAGCTTGGATGATATTATGGTATTATGGTTTATATGGAATATAGATGTCATGTTATGTGATATGAATATTGATTCCTTCTTGCAATATAATGATGAGTATGTTAGGTTAAAATTTGGTTAGCTAGTGATGAAAGTTTTGTGTTTGAGTCACAGGGTCATGTGATCCTTGATGGAAAATTTTCGCACGTGATCCTAAGTTTTTGTATGATTAAATTTGATTTCCTGATTGGTTGAAGTGTTGTAAATGAATGTGTAAGATTAAATAGAGTTAGTATTCTAAGTTGCAGGTTTGTAATTGTATAGATTATGATTGATTTGTGAAAAAAATTGTAAAGTTTTGTGAACCCCTGAGGCCTTAAATCGGTGATGGTTACAGGTTTTGGGTGTTACATTTAATGGTATCAGAGCTACGATTTAATCAATTCTCGGACTAAATACACTGTGAATAAAATTTATAAAGTACATGACATATAGACTTGTGATAGTGTGATTGATGGATTCGATCCGACTCTTATATATTTGCAGATTTTAAAGATGTTATTTGAATCTGAATACGACGAAATTAATGGAGTTAATAATAATATCTGACTACTGATTCTAATGTAAGTTATGGTATATTGGGTTTATAAATATTTGAAATAAGGAGTGACTTTATAATCGCTACGTCTGAGTATAGGTAAATAAAGTGGGATCGAAGACATAAGGATGGATCTGAAATTTCAGTGCCTAATATTATTCCTGGTATGATATATTCTTTCAATATTATTTATTAGGTATGCACTGATTGAGATTGGGTTAATTTATTTATATATTTCATTGTATTAATAATGAATAGAAGCCTATTTCCTAAACCAATGAGTTTGAATTTTGAATCATAAGCTATTGAGATAGAGCTAGTATGTCGAAACTATCTGCTGAAAATTTATGACTGTGATCTTTCCGACAACTTGATGTTACTATCCTTTCATGAATTTGGTATTAATTTGGAAATGATTGACTAAAGATATATGATACCGTAGTGAATTACACACTAAAATGAATTGATTGAAATGTTGAACTGATGTACTAATTATGATTGAGGTAGGTAAATCAAAGTTGTTTAGATGTCTTTGTTCAGGGAATGATCTAAAATGATTGAAAATAATTATGTATATATATATATATACATAATTGACTACTCAATAAAAAAAATTTGGATTTAAAGATAACTGGGTGCCGTTCACCAATGAGTAATTTGATCTAACTCCTGAAAGATTTATGGGATTTCTGCCTAAAACTGATAATAAAATAAATTCAAGATATAGAATAAAAATCTTATATCTCATACAGAAGACTTGTTCAATAAGTTAAAGGGACATAACAATGTATTTGAAAGTTAATAAATATTCAGTTATTCAGTTCTAGTTAAAGATATGAGATGCTAAAAATTTCTTTGAACTTGAGATAATCATTAAAGAATTCTGGTAATAATGTCCAGATTAACTAATGTCTCTATTGATTTATGAATATGACGAATCAGATTGTTCAATCTTATCTAGATATTTAGATACAGTTGTATTATGATTATTAATGATATTCTGATAGACTTCAAATAGAATCAGTGTATGCGTAATATGTGAGAAATGTATTATAGACTATGTGTGAGAAATAATTCACGTGAAAACTATCAACCGTGAGTTTTAGTTTAGTGAGGTCAATTTTCTTGGTTATGTAAAATTTGACAGAGGGATTGGAGTATGTTCGGGTAGAAAGATTTTTCTATTGTTATATGAAAATTTCAGAAAACATCACTGAAAATCTCTGTTTTGATCTATCTTGAATCTGGAAAGGAAATCGAACATCAAGTATAGTCTAAATTATTACTGTTTATTATGAATCCTGAGTAGAGAAAATCAAGATAAAGTTTGTATTATTTGAGATTGTTATTCTCTATATTTGGATGAGCTAGTAACGATTTTTGTTGTGAGGAAAAATATTAAAATAAACAAGTATTACTGGATAAAAATTTTGAGGGCGAAATTTCCTAAGGGAGGAGAGTTGTAATAGCCCGTTTTTTAGTGGTATCGAAAACAGTGATTTCGAGATCACAAACTCGATGAATTTTTTTTATAATTAGTATTTAATTAAATAAGTCAATATTAATTGTATATAGAATTTTGAATTGATGAATTTTAATTATTGAATTAAAAATTAGTATAAATGGTTTAGTTCAAAGGTTAGGTGCTTTTTAGAAAAAAGAGGTATCGAGACCTTGTTTCTAAAATTAAGGGTCGTAAATATTTTTTATTAAATATTTACAGAGTCTTATTATAAGTGAATTGAAGTTTGGTTGAGTAATTTTGATAAATAATTCCTTAATTAAGGAAAAAGGAGTAAATTGTAAAAGAGGTAAAAGTTAATTGCTACTGATTAAAAATAAAAGGGACCAAAGTGGTAATTACACCAAGGTCAAAAAGTCTAAGCCGTGGAGAATATGATTACATTCCACTAACTTTGGGATATTTATTCATTTAGTCCTAATTAGTTAGGGCTAAATTGTAAATAAGTTGTTTGATTGGAATTTAATATAATTGAAGGGCCAATTGTGTAATTGGACCCTCCTTAAATGGCCTAATAATAGAAATTATGTGAAAATCTTTAGATTTTGGTAAATTTCTATTAAATCCTAATTAAATGAGGATTTACTAATTAGTTTATTTTTTATATGATCGGGAATGGTGATTTTGAGGTCACGACTTCGATATGTTAGATCGTATATATTAATTATTTAATATTTACGAGGTCATTAGTATTGTATTAAAATTTGGTTATGAAATATAATCGTTTAGATAGTTAATTAAATGAAAAGGATTAAATCGTAAAACATGCAAAAGTTAAAATTTTCTAATTAAAAGTATTAGGTGTCAATTTGAGGTTTAGTTAAAAGCACCCAAATGGTAATTAAACCATCTACTATGTATATGTACTGTTTTGGCTTTTTAAATGGCTAATTTCATGTAAATTAAAAAGGGGTAAAAGGATAATTATGCATGTTAAGTGATTTAATTAAAACAAAGGTTAAATTTTTATCATTTTTTTCCTTTCTTCTTCCTCTAAACCGAAACCCTAAAGAAGCCATTGGAGAGAGCTTTGTTTGGCTTTGCTTCCTTATTTGGGTGAGTAGATTTTACCCGTTTTTAGTAATTTTTATGTTTTTGAGTCTGTATTAGCTTAACTTAGCTAACTCAAGGACTAATTTTTGATTTTGTCAAATGTTATAAATTTTTCCATTGTTGAATAAGCTTGTTCTTGAAAGTTTATGGAAGATTTATAAGCTTAGTTGTTAGATTAGATGATTTTGTAAAGTAATTTTTAGAAATTTTTATGTTAAAATACTAAAATGTTAAATGAATCAATTTGTAAGGACTTAGGGTGAAATATTGCAAAAAGTGGGCTGTAGAAATGTTTTTAAACATTCAGCAAAACTGGAATTTAAAATAAAATGGTTAATTTGCAAGTTTGAGCTAAATGACTAAATTGAATAAAAGTGAAAAGTTAAGGGTAATTTTGTAAAAATACCAAAAAGTCTTATTTGCATAAAATGATTAAAAATTCATATTGATTTAAATAATTAAATGAAATTATTGTAATAGATCAAGTTCGTGTCCCGATCGTGAAAAAGGAGAAAATTATAGATATGTCCTTAGGGTTCACTTTAACTGTAATTTCATCCGATAAGTTCGTATTGTTAAATTCCAATTTAAATTGCATATTTTGTACTTATACACAATTGTTGTAAATTTGGAATGATGAACGGAAGTGAGAAAGACGAGAACAAAGGAAAGGAAAAGATAATGAGCTTTGAGCCGTAAATGCAAAAGGTCCGATGACTCTGTGTCATCGTGAGTATATGAATCCTTTACGGATTATGAGGTATGATGACTATGTGTCATTGTAAGTATATGAATCTTTTATAGATTACAAGGTCCGATGACTATATGTCATCGTGAGTATATGAATCCTTTATGGATTATGAGGTCCATGACTATGTGTCATCGTGAGTGTATGAATCTTTTACGAATTACGAGGTTCGATGACTATATGTCATCGTGAGTATACGAATCCTTTACGAATTATGAGGTCCAATGACTATGTGTCATTGTAACACCCTTATACCCGATCCACATGTATAAACCCGGTACAGGAGTATTACAAGCGAAGTCCGAGAAGCAAAATTTAGTGTAATAAAATTTTTCTTTCAAATGATGTGTATTTAAATCATTTTACTCAAAATATCACAAAATAATCAAGTATAATCAAAATCAAGACTTAAATTTTTTTTAAAAATAATAAAATATGATTTTTGGTTCGAAACATGTCAAAATATCGATACCAAATAATTGGTATCGATACTATTTATAAAATATTAGTACCAACTTTCAAAATCGAGACCAAAAGAGCTCTCTGGAACTCTAGTATCGATACCTTCTCAGAGGTATCGATATTTTTACTAAAATATCAGTACTTTGCTTAAAAATCGAGACCAAGAGGGCATTCTGTCGATTGGGTATTGATACCATCTCAAATGGTATTGATAATTTTCATCAATTTTGCATAAAAATAACTTTTAAACTTTGTTAAAATCACTTACATAAATTCAAACTCAAACCAATTTTCTAGAAACAAATATAAAACATTAAAATACACATTAAAAGGCTCTCAATAGAGCTCAAAACCTAACTTTTCAAATATTTCTTCAAATACACAAAAATACCCCGTTGTACGTGCCATTTCACACAAAATAAATATACCTTGTCTTGTAATCTTCCAATGTTGATGTGATTTGATGAGAGGCACCTAATCCAACCTTAGCTTCCCGGAGATCTTGTACCTACGCGTTGAGTTAAATGCGTTAAGCCGGTGAAGGCTTAGTAAGTACTACAAGGATAATTAATCAACTTTAAACTTCTTATTAACTCATTTCAAAATACATGTGAATATTCATT
Organism: Gossypioides kirkii; assembly: GCA_005610355.1. Taxonomy (NCBI): domain Eukaryota; kingdom Viridiplantae; phylum Streptophyta; class Magnoliopsida; order Malvales; family Malvaceae; genus Gossypioides; species Gossypioides kirkii. The sequence continues at coordinate 35,570,242 of CP032247.1, read as the reverse complement.
CATATAAAATACCTACCTTTCACACACACACACACACACACACACATATATATATATGTTGTCACATTATACACATTCATCCGCTTTTCACAACTTATCTTTTTTAACCTCTTTAGCTTACTTAATTTTATCATCATTTGATTACTTATACACATATAACACTTACCTTTCATGTATTCATCATTTACTTACCTCAATGTCACAATTTGCACATTCTTTCACCTTTCACAATTTAGCCATCATAGCTTTCTTAACCATAGCTCACTTAGCTTATTTATCCACTTGGCTCATTGTATAGAACCTATCGGATAAACGAAAAAAACGGAGCGTGCCAAAGTACTAAATAGAGAGCACATAAGTGCTGGGTAACAGAGAGCACACACTGTGCTAAACAGAGAGTACACAAAGTACTGAGTACACAAAGTGCTAATCAGAGAGCACACGAAGTGCTGATAACGGAGAGCACGAGACGTGCTAAATGGGGAGCATGCTAGGGTTCCTTAATGGCATGTCACTAATATTACAATGGTTCTAAATTAGTCTACATGGGCAAAATCACAATTAACATCATTTTCACACTTAATTTCATCACATACACAATTTCCTTCATAACTATTTCATCATATATTTCTTGCCTTCATTTTCTCAATGATATCCACAATATCACCATTTCATCAAGTAATCAATATTTATAATTAAACACATAATATTTCACATATATCATCATTTTATCACATATTTAACATCATATACCTCTTACTTTAATTTTCACATTAATTTTTCAAAGCTGTCCAGTTGAGTCACAGTCACTAAATTATTTATATCTTGAGCTACAAAATTCAAAATTATTATTCACTTGATGTTTCTGAAACTAGACTCAAATATATTTTTACCATAATAATTTTAGAATTTTTACTTTAGCCACTTCGTACAGAAAATTCTTCCAATTTACCCCTTCTCTGCAGCTTGACAGTTTCGACCTTTCTTTACTACAAATTAATTATCTTTTAATACAGGTATCTAATGATGTTTCCATCTATTTCTTTGAAAAATATACACATTAATTATTTAACCATATAAATTTCAATCTCTAATAATTTTTCTACATTTTTCTATAATTTTTCAAAGTCAGAACAGGGGAATCCGAATCTACTCTAACCTTGTTACACAAAATCAAATATATCTCAGAATATACAGATCCGTTTCTATCACCGTTCCTTCCATATGAAACTAAACTCAATAATATTTAATTACATATTTAATTCAACCTTGACTATGTTTGTATAATTTTTGGTGAATTTTCGAAGTTAGTCCTCTGTTACTATCCAAACTATTTTAATGAACATGTTTCCTTTTTCATGTTTCTTTACACTATGTTTCATTAAATCTCACATAATCAACACTTGTAATTAAACATATCATTTTTATCATGATTAATCATATATTAAAATTATAAACACTTTATCTTAAATGTTTCTAAGTCTCTTAATACTTATAGTACTTACAACACTTGGAGAAATCCTCTTTTTACTCCTTGGCCTTCTCTTTTCCTTTCTCTTCATTTGGATTCTTGTCCTTGATTTCTTTCTTTTCATTTTCATACAAAACACATATATTCACATGTAAGATAAAATTCTAGCAATAATATTTTCATGCCAAAACATGAAATAAACATGTATGACATGCTAATTTTCCATCACTTACCTTATTCCTTGAAAACTCCAAAATACCAACTTAAGTTTCTTGCTCCTTAAGACACCAACATGGATTTTCTCATGAAATTAAGGTAGTTACTAACTTAATCTTATGATCTTCTTGAAGAAATCTCAAAGAAATATGAAGAATTGAGGCTTGAATGCCTTAGAAATGGTGGATAATTGATGAAGAAAAAGAAAGAAAAAGAAAGACAGAATAAAGAAGATGAAAGAAGAAATAGGGGAAGAGACAAGGGGGCTCACGGCAATAAGGAAGAAATGGATGATTTAAAATCATCCTTTCTTTAATTCTCTAGAGAATTCTAATGGAATATCTCTACTAACATAAAATGATTTAATTCTCCTTAGGTCATTTGACCTTTCATTACTTCCACATTTAAGTCCTTTTTCAATCATTACTCATTTTAAAAATATAAAATATTCTAAATTACCATTTTACCCATCTCTAATTACCACAATTTCCATGATGAGTCATCATTTATTTTGGGCTAATTGTTCTTTTAGTCCTTTCATCTTTCTCACAACTACTATTAAATCCATAAATTTTCTAATCTTCTCATTTTAACCACAAATTCTAATTCGAATAATACTTCAAAATTCAAATTAAAAATGCGGATGTTACAATCATCGTGAGTATTAAATGAGAAATGAACCTTATTACAGAGTAAAGGTCCGATGACTCTGTGTCATCGTGAGTTTCCAAATGCAAATTGAAACCAACCTCGGATGAATACAACTTACTCCTCTTGGTTAAATTTTAGATTGTACAACTTTGAAGTTTGGTAAACCCATTTAACTTTATGAACTTGCTAAGCTATGAAAAGCTTACCTGTGAAATTATTGTTGTTTTGTAGATTTTGTTTTACTACTTGAAGATCGGATCGTCTCAAAGAAATCACACTATCTCTAGATCTTGTTTGGTAAACTTTGAATCACTTGGTTATATGCATGTACTAGGATGGAGTTATCCTTTATATTACTTGTTTAGGATTGTTGGATTCCTTGATATGATCTTAATGAAATATTTTATGCTTGTTCAATGTGAAATATAGACTTTAAGTAATGTGATGTAATAACTTAGAAACTACGAGCAATGTGTTAGTCTAATATGTTTTTCTTGAAGATATGAAATGTTGAATGTTTATAAACTTGAATTTTGGAATGATTAATTGAATTCTACATACTTGTTTCGGTAGAACCCCTGTATGTATCGGTAGAAGTACAGGGCAGGAGAGAGGTTGTTCACTGACTTGAGTTGTATCGGTAGTTGCATAATAAGTATCGATAGTTCTGCTCATAGAAGTATCAGTAGTTTATGTACTTGTATTGGTAGAAATTGTTGGGTAGGACATCTTAGCTCTCTGAAGTTTTTAGTACCAGTAGAAGCATGATTTGTTTCGGTAGAAGCTTCACTTGTATCGGTAGAACTGTCATAGGTAGCGGTAGAAGTCTGCACTATTTCCTGAATTGTTTACTGACTTGACAATTACCGATACTTGTCCAATAGGTACTGGTAAAAGTCTCTAAAATTATGGAAATGACATTTTTGCCCTCTCTGAATTGTGTTGACATTCATGTAATGATTCATGTCGTGTATGATGTACTATTTTATTAAATAAGATTAAAAGAATTAAATTTGAAGGAAAAATTGTGATAGATGATTGGAAGACCTTGGGACCCTAACCGGCGATGGTGTCGGGTTTGGATACTATACAGTGATAGTAAGAATGATTGATGTAGCTTGAATGATATCGTGGTATTATGGTTGATATGGAATATAGATGTCATGTTATTGATTCCTTCTTGCAATATAATGATGAGTATGTTGGGTTAAAATTTGGTTAGCTAGTGATGAAAATTGTGTGTTTGAGTCACAAGGTCATGTGATCCTTGATGGAAATTTTCTGCACGTTATCCTAAGCTCTTGTGTGATTAAATTTGATTTCCTGATTGGTTGAAATGTTGTAAATGAATGTGTAAGATTAAATAGAGTTAGTATTCTGAGTTGCAGGTTCGTAATTGTATAGATTGTGATTGATTTGTGAAAAAAATTGTAAAGTTCTGTGAACCCCTAAGGCCCTAAATCGATGATGGTTACGGGTTTTGGGTGTTACAATAGATATTTTAGAGAATTTGGTCATCAATTTAGAAGTAAGAAAATAGTAGATGAAAGTGGAGAAAATGAGAAGAAAAAGGAAGGAAAGTGGTGAAGAAGAGAAATGCATGGAAATGAATAAGAAAGGAAGAATTTTTTGACAAATGAGGTAAGTTTCATACTAAACCTACTTGTATTTCAATAGGTTGAGTTAAATATGATTTGAGTGAGATGTATGAAACATGTATTTAATCTAAATACTAGAAATAGAAAGTATTTGATGAAGAATAGAGACTTAAAACACTAAATTGGTAAGAGAGAATGTGATTTGTATGGTGAAAAGTACTAATATTAATAAATGAATATTTAATCTACACATAAACATAAGTGATTAAATTGCATAGTAATCAAAAGTATGGTAATTACGTGTGATTGAATGAAAGATAGTGCAAAGAAACATGGAAAAGAAAACATTCTCATTAAAACAGTTTGGACAACATTAATGAATTAACTTTGAAAATTCACCATTAATTATAGAAATTTAGTTATAGGTTGAATTAAATATGTAATTAAATATTATTGAGTCTAGCTTTATATGGAAGAAACGGTGAAAGAAACGGAATTTTATATTTTGATATATATTAGTTTTCGTGAAATAAGATTGGAGTAGATTCGGGTTCCCCTGTTGTGAATTTGGAAGATCATCAAAAATTGTAAAAAAAATGATTAGAGACTGAAATTTATATGTTTAAATTATTAATGAGCCTATTTTCAAGAGAAACAAACGGAAACATCATCCGAACCCCATACTAATAGATAATTAATTTTTAGTAAAGAAAGGTCGAAACTGTCAAGCAGCAGAGCAAGGGAAAATTTGAAGAATTTTTTGTAAGGATTGTCTAAAGTAGAAATTCTGAAATTTTTATGGTAAAAAGATATTTGAGTCTAGTTTCAAAATCATCAAGCGGACATAGTTTCGAATTCTGTAGCTCAAGATATAAATAATTTAGTGACTATGACTTAAGTGGACAGCTTTGAAATGAACACATAAGTAAATAGTGGAATTATAGATAATGTGTTGTTACATATAAGCATGTTATATACTAAAAGCTAAAGATTCTAATAAATATATACATAAAGGATGTGGAATGGAGAGGAGGAGGAAATATATATATATATATATTACGGGTTAATTCAATAAGTTAGGGGACCTAATTGAACTCAAGATCTAACTTGGGGGTTAATTTGTGAAGCTTAGACTTATTTGTTATGCGAGGGAAGTTGTAGGGTTAATTTAGAAACCCTAATATTCTTTAGAGACCTTCGAGTAAATATCCCTATTTCTTATTTAAGCAACCTAAACTTTTGTGACTTTTATTCTCTCATTTTTTCCAAACCCTCTCTACTATTTTCTCCTAACCTCCCTCTTTTCCCTTGTTTTTTCATCGTATCTCCGACGAAGCCCTCGTTGTTAGCTGTGTGTTGCACTGCCCGTACCATTGTTCTCCTCGTCATCTCGTGTTTTGACTCACACCCTTTACCTTCTTTTCGCTGTCGATGTTGGAGAAGAACGACTCTTAATCGTTCGTTTATATTTTCTTTGTTCGTTCCTTTCCCTATCGTTTTGCTTGTGGTTACTCATTGTTGTGGACGTAGGTGAGTGATGCTTTGATTGGTGGCTTTTTTTTGGTCTTGTTTGGGTGTTTTTCAGCAAAAGGAATGCCATGCGTGGTGGTCAGATCTTGGCGCCGTCGGTGGGGCGTGTAAACCCTAATCTACCAAGTTTTGAAATAAAAGAAATTGGGCTTTTGATAACCCAAGTGTTGGAACCCATTTAGTGACCCAATTACCCAAATCAACACTAAACCCAAACCTTTTAACCCAAACCAACCCAATAACCTTAAACCCAAATTGAACCAAACCCAACACCCAAACCAAGTGAACCAAGCCAATCAACCCGACCCGACCCGAACTTGTTGACTAACCCAACCCAAAGCTGTTTAGCCAACCCGAACCCATTGACCGAACCCGACTCGTTGACCGTTGACCCATTGATCGTTGACCTTTTACCGTTGATTGTTGAATTTTTTCGAGAAACCCTACCCTACCATTTTTTAACTTTTTGAGTTTGATTCCGCTGTCCGTTTTGTCAAATTCAAACCCGAAGGCCTCGTTTTGACTATTTTATCTTTAGTTTTGTACTTGGGGTTATTTAGAGATTTAATTTGGGAAATCTAATGTGAGATATTTGTGTTTAGGTGATCAAGACTCCCAGGCTAACGATTTACCTCCTCCTCTACCTGTGCAACCTACTCCTGAATCGGTTTCGAGAGCTACATGTGAGTTATTTAGTTATTTTTGAGTTTAATTGATGGCTTAGAAATGATATTAATATTTAGTTGTGTTTGTAGAATCGAATCCTGTTAAATCGAGTACTCGATCAGTACGTGGCGGATGACCTCCTCGTCGCTAGAGTTCTTCTTGCTAGAGGTGTGTTTCTAACTGCAACATAACCTAATGCTTGAGGTGATGTGTCATATGTGATTGTATGTTGTATTGTTGTATTTGTTAATGTGATGATTTTCCTGAGATAAGATAATGGTATGATTGCTGTTGAGTTGTGTGATGTATGTTGATATTGTCATGCATAAATACAGAGCATGTGGCTGATTGAGATTTATTGTGAATATTCTACTGCGCATTGAGATGTATAAATGAGAAATATTATGAGATTGAGACTGAGATTAAATTGAGATAATTATGTAATCATACCATTGTGTGTTCATAGGGTGGGATTGTATGGTGGAAGACATAGTTATCATCCCTTAAAATAGTTGATATTAATACCACACTGCGATTGGTGACGATTGGTTGGGAAAAGTTTTGGGGAAGCTTTTCATTGTGTTGGTGTGTTGGAGTATAGGTGCATTGCATTGTGCTTGTGATTGTAACATGATTTGTGGTTACTTTTTGAACAATAATTATTGTGATATTATACTAGGTTGTTGTACTTTAGAGACACATTGGGTTTTATAGCTCATTTCCCTACAGTTTCCTTTACAAATACCCGAGATATAGGTGACTTGGTACCTAGAGGCATAAATACAAATTTATTTTATTTTATTTTGGGTTTTTAATATACTTCGGATTATTATTATTATTATTATTATTATTATTATTATTATTTTATTGGGTTGTAAAGTTGATTTTATTTTTGGGGATTTTAGTATTTATTTCGAAGGTTAATTATTTTATCTTAATTATAGATTATATATATGTTTGTGGATTATCGGATTGTGTGTGGGTAGAATTATGTAAATATCCTTCTGGATCCGATTGTATCTCTTGGGTCGGGTAAAGGGCGTTACATTTAGTGGTATAGAGTCGAGTTCAACCATGGGCTGTGAGGTTCTCCAGACTTGGTTTTCAAAATTTTTAGGGTTAAATAGGGATTTTTAAATAAATTAATATGTTATAAATAATTTTTGATATATATATGTATATAAAAGTGTGAGTTTTTCTAAATCTCCGGTACCAATTCTTACTTTAGTACTTTTTACTGATGAAGATAGATAGTATGCCACCACGTAGGAGTGCTAGACTTACGATTGGTCATGGCTAAGGTCGAGCCCGAGGCCATACTAGGGCTGTTAGTGAACCTACTCCTGTAATTGAGCCTGAGGTGAATGTGGATGAATTGCCACATGTTGTGGAGAATGAGTTGCCCGTAAGTGCTAAGGGTCAGCAAGCTGTTGGGGAAGACTTACCTGCTGAGGAAGCTCTTGTTGAGGATATGCTTGATACTAGGGATAGTGAGACCGTGGAGTTGGATAATGTTACGGTTTGTCGAGAATTATTGAAATTACTCCGTGGATCCACTGAGGGTCAATCTGTGGGTCCGAGGAGGCCCATTTTTGCCGATTTTATAGCTGCTGGGATGAAGGTCTTTGAGGGTAGGACTGGTACGGATCCTTCTATTACTGAGTATTGGTTGAAGGATCTTCAGAGATTATTTGTGGAGATGAACTATCCTGCTGAGCAAAAGGTTAGAGCTGTTGTGTCTTTATTGAGGGGTGAGGCCCAAAATTGGTGGGATACTGTGGAAGAGTCTACTCCTGTTAGCCAGATTACTTGGGATTATTTTAGAGAGGTCTTCCAAGATTGTTGTGTGGGTGAGGAGTTTCTTGATAACTGCAGGGATGATTTCATGAACTTAAGGTAGGGAGACATGTCTGTTAATGACTATGAGATTGAGTTCATGAGGTTGGTTCGTTACGGATCTAGGCTGGTTACTAATGAGAAAGAGAAGTGTGATTGGTTTAGGAAGGGACTACGACTCTTGCTCTAGGCTGGTGTTAATATCCATCATGACAGAGTATTTAGTGATTTGGTTAGTCGAGCCAGGTCAGCTGAGAGTTTGGAGGCTCTTACTAAGGCTTAGAAAGTTCAAGACAAGGAGCGTAGTAAAAAGTTAGCAGGCGTACCAGTTTAGCCTATTTTTGGTAGTCCTTCTACTAAGAGGCTTAGAGAGGAGGCAGTTCAGCCTATTTATCCGAGGGTGAGGCCTGTGATTTCGACAGCTTCTGTGGGTAGTGTTGGTAGTTCTACTGGTCCTCGTCCCTTGCATCTCTGTTCTTATTGTAATAAAAGGCATGGGGGCAAGTGTTGGAGGAAGGTTGGGGCATGTTTTAGATGTGGTTCGCAGGATCACATCTTTAGAGATTGTCTTCATCCTCCTACTGGTTCATTTGTGCAGAGTCAGTCTCAGGCTTTGGTTCAGATCCAACTACTTTGTACAACTGTAAAAGTTTGTTGTTAACAGCTATGCAGATCTGATTTGTTTACTGGACTATTTCAGAATGTCGGTGCAATTTATAATTTGCACCGATAATTTACCACATTTTTGGACCAATCTGTGGCCGCAACTGAATGCTTTCTGGCTTCAAGAATGATAGATCTCATCTTTTCTCAGATCCAGATCTAATTCTAGCTATGCACTCACGCAAATCTGGTGTGATCTTTATAAATCTGCAGATTATTGCCACATCTCTGGTCGCGATCTGAAATCTTTAATTGCGGTGACAACGTGTGAAATTCCTGCGCTGGTGCTTCCAGATGTGCTTGTGGCTTGAATTCACTCAAACAAAGTAAAGCTTTCTATGCGTCGACATCTCTGGTCGCAATTCCAAGCTATACTTGTGGCTGCATTCTGAATTCTTTTTAGCCTTTATCTACTAAGATGCGTCCTTGTTATGACAATTTTTAAACGCATTATATATATGCTGCATGTGGCGACATTAGTGCACCAAAAGAGATAAAATAACAAGAATTTGAACCAAACAACACTGAGTTAGAAAACATAAAAACTAAGTATGAAATGTCTATCATGCATGCTAAATATGTCATAAAAGAGACAATTAATACACAAATTTAGGGAGAAAATATATGTCATTTGTAATACCATCAACAATCGAAGTGTCCCATGTTTTTTCTTTACAAACAGAACTGGGGCTCCCCAAGGTGGAACACTAGGTCAAATAAAACCCCTATCCACAATCTCTTGCAACTACACCTTCAACTCCTTGAGTTCCTTAGGTGCCATTCGATAAGGTGCCATGGACACAGGAGCCGTACTAGGATAGACCTCAATGCCAAACTCAACCTCATCACGCTTAGGTGGCACACCAGGCAACTCTTCTAGGAAAACATCAGAGACGTCCCTCACTACACTAATCTTTTGAATCCCAGAGTCTGATTGTCTTGGATCCAAGATGTAAGCCAAATAATCCATGGACCCCTTTCTGATCATCTTTTCGACTTTAAGGACTGAGATCACATTAGATTGAAACCCTCTACTTTCACCAATTTGGGTTATCTCTCGGTTATCAGGAGTTTTCAAAGTTGCTCTTTTTTCTCACAGTCCAAATTAACTCGATGCTTAGAAAGTCAATCCATGCCAAGTAAGAGATCAAACTCACTGAATGCTAACTCAAATAAATTGGTAGGAAAGATTTCCCCTTGGATCTCTAAAGGACAGTTACGATAAATCTTATTAACCTCTACAGAAGTACCCATAGGACTTTGAACAGTGACCGCAGACTCAGCATTTTCGACAGAAATCTTAAGACCCCAAGATATCGCACTAGCCACATAAGAATGCGTCAAACCATTATCAAGTAAGGCAAAGTAAGGAATATAGTGAATGGATAAAGTACCCACTATGACGTTAGGGTCATCACGATCCTCATGCCTCCTAGTCACATACACTAACCTAGGCTGTCTCGCCCTAGATCTAGCTACTCCAACACTTTGAACTGGTCTACCCTTAGTAGCTGAACCCAAAGCAATCGATCTAACCTGCCCTCTACCCATAATAGGACCCTTATATTGTTCGTACATGCAAGAAAGGTGATGCTACCGATGTGGTTACAAGTATCTTTTTGCTACGCTCTGAACCCGTTTATGCCTTGATAGATCCCGGATCGTCTCATTCTTACATTAATTATGAGTTAGTTAAATCGAAAAGTTTAGAGCCGAAATTATCTAATGTATCCATGGTTGTGTCTAGCCCACTAGGACAGACTGTGTTGGTTGACCGAATGTGCCGGCGATGTCCTTTAGAGATCTAAAATTTACCTTTTCCTGTTGACTTGTTAATCATGTCATTTGGTAAATTTGATTTAATTTTGGGTATGGACTGGCTCACTGAGCATGGGGTGATTTTGGATTGTCATAAGAAGAAGTTTGCTATTTAAAGTGCTGCATGAAATTTGATTGAAGTAAATGGGATTTGATCAAATAGTTTATCTCGAACCATTTCGGCGTTCCAAGCTAATAAGTTGCTTGGTTATGGTTGTGAAGCCTTTTTGGCTTATGTAATCAATTCTGATGAGATTATTAGCCAAATTAGCAAGATTCGAGTTGTTTGCGAATTTCCTGACGTGTTTCCTGAAGAGTTACTAGGATTACCACCTGAGAGAGAAGTGGAGTTTGCAATTGAAGTGCTACCTAGTACGGCTCCGGTATCCATATCTCCCTATCGTATGGCACCAACTGAACTTAAAGAGTTAAAGATTCAACTACAAGATTTATTGGATCGAGGATTCATTCATCCTAGTGTGTCGCCATAGGGAGCTCTAGTTTTATTCGTTAATAAGAAAGATGGATCAATATGATTGTGTATAGATTACCGATAATTGAATAAATTGACGATCAAGAATAGGTACCCCCTTCCACGAATGAATGACTTGTTTGATCAATTAAAAGGAGCCTTCGTTTTCTCTAAGATTGATTTGAGGTTGGGTTACTACCAATTAAGAGTCAAGGATGATGACGTTCTCAAAATAGCTTTTCGTACACATTACAGACATTACGAATTTTTAGTGATGCCATTTAGTTTGACAAACGCTCCGGTAGCATTTATGAATCTGATGAATCGTATTTTTTAACCTTACTTGGATCAATTTATGGTGGTCTTCATCGATGACATTTTGATATACTCAAAATCCGAAGCAGATCATGAACAGCATCTTCGAATTGTTCTCCAAGTATTGCGAGAAAAAAGGATGTATGGAAAGTTGAGTAAGTGTGAATTTTGGCAACCTGAAGTAGTGTTTTTGGGCCACGTTTGTTTTGACTGATGGAATCAGAGTGGATCCAAAGAAAATTGAGGTAATTATTCAGTGGAAAGCATCGAGAAACGTGTCAGAGGTTCGTAGTTTCCTTGGTTTAGTTGGTTACTACAGAAGATTTGTAAATGGGTTTTCAAGGATAGCCTTGCCCTTAATGAAACTATTACAAAAGGATGTTTCATTTAATTGGAGTGATCGTTGCCAAGAAAGCTTCGACCAATTAAAACAAATGTTAACAGAGGCACCAGTGCTCACTCTACCAGAAACAAGAAAAGATTTTGTAGTGTATAGTGATGCTTCCTTAAACGGTTTGGGGTGTGTCTTGATGCAAGGCGAAAAATTGATTGCTTATGTGTCGTGCCAGTTGAAAATTCATGAGCATAATTACCCAACGCATGATTTAGAGCTTGCTGCAGTAGTGTTTGCTTTGAAAATTTGGAGACACTATTTATATGGTGAAAAGTGCCACATTTTTACCGACCATAAAAGTCTTAAATATCTCCTAACTCAAAAGGTGTTGAATTTAAGACAACATCGTTGCGTGGAACTTCTCAAAGGTTATGATTGTGTTATCGATTATCATCCTGGAAAAGCTAATGTAATAGCTGATGCATTGAATAGGAAAGTGGCGATTGAATTAAGATCAATGTTTGCACAACTTAGCATCAATGAGGAAGGCGGATTATTAGCTGAATTGAGAATTAAACCAGTATTATTCGATCAAATTAAGGAGGCACAATTATTTGATGCCAAACTATTGAGAAAAAAAGAAATGGTTCAGAATGGATCGTTAGATAATTTCAACATAGATGACAAGGTTGTTTAAGATTTTGTAATCGAATTTACATACCTAATGTTGCGAATTTGAAAAGATTAATACTCCAAGAAGCTCACAATAGTCCTTACTCCAAGAAGCTCACAATAGTCCTTTCGCCTTACATCCTGGTGGAACAAAATTGTATCGCAATCTTCGTGAATTGTATTGGTGGCTGGGAATGAAAAGAGAAATAGTTGAATTTGTAGTTAAGTGTTTGACTTGTCAGCAAGTTAAGGCAGATCATCAAGTTTCTACAGGATTACTTCATCCTATTTCGATTCTTGAATGGAAATGAGAGCGAATAACAATGGATTTTGTGACAGGATTGCCTTTATCGCCAAGTAAGAAAAATACAATATGGGTAATAGTTGATCGACTTACAAAGTTAGCTGATTTTATAGCTATTAGAACCGATTGGACACTTTCAAAACTTGCCAAAGTTTATATTCAAGAAATCATAAGATTGCACGGTATACCTGCGTCGATCATCTCTAATCGAGATCCTCGATTTACTTCAAGATTTTGGAGACAATTACATGAGTCCCTTGGCACGAGGCTCTATTTCAATATAGCTTTCCATCCTCAAACTGATGGACAATCCGAACGTATTATTCAGATTTTAGAAGACATGTTACGAGCTTGCGTGATTGATTTTAAGACTGGATGGGAGCGATATTTATCTTTGGCTAAGTTTGTCTATAATAATAGCTTTCAGTCGAGTATTCAGATGGCCCCGTATGAAGCTTTTTATGGACGTAGATGTTGATCACCTATTTATTGGACAGAATTAAGCGAGAGGAAGTTTGTTGGTCCTGAGTTGATCCAAGAAACCGAAAGTACAGTAGAGTTGATCCAAGAAAGATTGAAAATAGCTTTTGATAGACAGAAACCGTATGCAGACTTGAAGCGATGAGATATTGAGTACGCGGTTGGGGATAAAGCATTTTTAAAAGTTTCGCCATGGAAGAAAGTCCTTAGATTTAGACGAAAAGGAAAACTTAGCCCACGCTTTATAGGACCTTATGAGATCACGAAAAGAGTGGGACCAGTGGCTTATCGTTTGGCCTTGCCTGCAGATTTAGAAAAGATACATAATGTTTTTCATGTTTCCATGCTTAGAAGATATTGTTCTGATCCATCACATGTCATTACGACCGAAGAAGTTGAAATTCAACCCAACTTGTCTTATGAAGAAGAACCGGTAGAAATCCTAGCTCAAGAGGTGAAAGAATTACGTAATAAACGCATCTCACTTGTGAAAGTGTTTTGGCGTAGTCATAAAGTTGAATAAGCAACTTGGGAACTAGAAGAAACGATGAGATCTCAATACCCCCATCTCTTTTTAGGTAAATTTCGGGGATAAAATTTTTTTTAGAGGGGGAGAGTTGTAACGACTCGAATTTGGGGCTATCAGAATAGAGTATTTTCGAGACTCCGTGTTAGTAAAATAGACCCGTGAATATTTAATAAAAATATTTATGAAAATAAATGGTAGAATCATTGATTTTGAATAAGTACATTTAAGTGTGTAGTGCTTTAATTGAGTATGAGGACTAAATTGCATAAGAGGAAATAAGTGCAATTTATAAAAGGATTTTAATGAAATGAAATATGAAGGACCAAAGGGGCAAATTTTCCTCTTGGAACCTTAGTGCCGTTAGGTAGCCATATGTGGCTCTAAAAATTGGTTTAAATTTCATTAAGTTTAAGGGATTAAAATAAGACAAAATAGGGTGTAAAGATGATAAGAAGTATGGCTAGGAGAAAGAGAAATAAAAAGAAAATATCCCCCACTTTTAGGCTTGGAAAATCGGCAGCAAGGGAAAGAAGAGAGAAAAGAAAACTTTGGGTTTTTGTCAAGTTTGAACTTCAAATTGGTAAGTATAATCAAGCCCTTTTCTTGTAATTTTTGTGTTTTTAAAATCCCATTACCTTAATAACTCATGTCATATTCTTCAAAATGATCAAGAATATTAGAAGTTACCATTATTGAGTAAATTGAGCTTTTGGGATTATTTGGTCATGCATGACTTGGATTAGAGGAGAAAAGATACTAAAAGATGAAATTAGTCATTAGTTTAAGTAGTGAGGATCAAATTGAGAAACTTGTGGAATTAGAGTAAGAATGAGAAATAGAGGGTTAAATTAAATTAGAGTTAAATTGTTTATAAGTTAATGAATATGTGTATATTTATTTCCGTAGCTAACGTTGACCCGAACTCTTCGAAAAGGAAGGGCAAAGATAAAGTCGTCGACGAATAGCTCACATAGTGTTTAAGACGTTGGCCATTCACTTTGAACTGTTGCCCATCCCTTAAGTTTTCGATTGTCACCGCACCGCTTGGAAATGCTTTGACAACTTTGAATGGAACTTACCACCTTGGTCGCAATTTTCCTGGATGTAATTTCAAACGTGAATTAAATAAAAGTACCAACTAATCAGGATAAAATTGTCAACGCAATATGAGGTTGCATGCCATCGCTTTGTCTTTTCCTTGTATATCACAGCATTCTCATAAGCATGGCTTCGGATCTGTTTTAATTCCGTGATGTCCAATAGTCTTTTCTTCCCAGCAGCATCATAATCCAAATATACCTACTTAATTGCCCACATGGCTTTATGTTCAAGTTCGACAGGTAGGTGAAAAGATTTTCCAAACACTAGTTGATATGGCGACATTCCCAATGGGGTTTTGTAAGCGGTGCGAAGCGCCCACAATGCATCATGTAGCCGCATTGACCAATCCTTCCTATATGGATTAACCACCTTTTCAAGTATACCTTTAATTTGACGATTGGATACTTCGGCTTGACTATTAGTTTGTGGGTGATATGTGGTGGCCAAACGATGCTTTACACCATATCGTTTCAATGCAATCGCCACTTGGTTATTGTGGAAATGAGTGCCTTAGTCGCTTATCAATGCTCTCGGGGTTCCAAACCTTGTGAGGATGTATGTTTGGAAGAACTTCAACAATGTCTGAGCATCGTCTTTTGGTACAGCAATAGCTTCAATCCACTTGGATACGTAATCAATAGCTACTAAGATATATACATTTCCAAAAGAGTTCGGAAATAGTCTCATGAAGTCGATACCCCAAACATCGAAAACCTCTACCTCCATGATATGTTGTTGGAGCATCTCATTGCGTTGAGATATAAAACCAGTGTGTTGACAACGATCACATTGTTGTGCGAAATTGTGAGCGTCTCGAAACAAATTGGGCCAATAGAATCCTGATTGTAGGACCTTTGCAGCAATCCTTGTTCCATCGAAATGACCTCCATATGGGGCATCGTGGAATGTCGTAGGATTGACATCATTTTTTCTTTAGGTACATAGTGGCGAATTATATTGTCGGCGCATACTTTAAATAGGTATGGCTCGTTCCAATGATATTTGGCAGCATTGCGTATGAATCTGATCTTTTTGTGACCAATCGCACTCATAGGTAGCTTCCCACTACATCGACATACCATGGCGATGTGTCGATAGTGAATAATTGCTAGTCAGGAAATGCTTCGACAATCTGGGTCTTTTGTCCAATTTCACTCCCACTTTCCAACCAAGAAAATGGTCAGTTACTTGATTCTTTGATCCCTTCCTATCTTTGATTTCAACATCAAATTCTTGAAGGAGTAGGATCCATCTAATAAGTCTAGGTTTGGCGTCTTTTTTGTTGAAAAGGTATCTCAATCTGAGTGATCCATGTAAACTGTAGTCTTTGCGTCGACAAGGTAAGAACGGAACTTGTCAAAGGTGAAGACCACTACTAGCAACTCTTTTTTAGTCGTGGTGTAATTAACCTGCGTTTCAGTTAGTGTTTTACTAACATAATAAATAGAATGAGATACCTTATTTTTTTCTTTGGCGTAGGACAGCTTCGACAGCAAAGTCACTAGCATCACACATTAGTTCGAATGGTTGCGTCCAGTCTGGTGCAACAACAATCGGAGCTTGTACCAGCTGCTTCTTTATTGATGTGAATGCACCCAGATATGCATCATCAAACACAAACTTTTTATTCTGCTCTAACAATAAGCATAAAGGTTTAGCTATCTTGGAAAAATCTTTGATAAATCATCTTTAGAAACCAGCATGTCCAAGAAAGCTTCTTATTGCTTTAACAGTGGTAGGTGGTGGTAATTTTTTAATGATTTCGACCTTTTCTTTATCGACCTCAATGCCTTGATAAGAAATGCGATGGTCAAGAACAATTCCTTCAATTGCCATAAAATGACATTTTTCCCAATGCAGAACCAGATTTGTTTCCTCGCATCTTTTCAAAACTCTTGCCAAATTGTCGGCGCATTAATCAAAACTCTATCCATAAACTGAAAAATCATCCATGAATACCTTGAGTGAGTCCTCAATCATATCCAAGAATATCGCCATCATACACCTTTGGAATGTTGCTGACGCATTACACAACCTAAATGGCATCCGTCGGAAGGCAAAGGTTCCAAAAGGACACGTGGATGTAGTCTTTGCTTGATCTTTCGGTGCAATAGCTATTTGGTTGTATCCAAAATAGCCATCCAAGAAGCAATAGTAGGCTTTACCAGCTAGCCTATCTACCATTTGATCGATGGAAGGAAGTGGAAAATGGTCCTTCTTTGTGGCCGCATTCAGTCATCGGTAATCCATGCACATTCGCCATCCAGTTGCGATGCGAGTAGGAATTAACTCATTCTTATCATTAGTCACAACTGCAAAACCACTCTTTTTAGGTTCACATTGGATAGGGCTTACCCAGTTACTATCAAAAATAGGGTATATAATGCCCGTATCCAACCATTTGATAATTTCCTTCTTTACCACTTCTTTCATTTTCTCATTGAGTCGTTGTTGTTGTTCAATGGATTACTTCTCTTCATCTTCTAACCGTATCTTATGCATGCAGAAAGAAGGACCGATGCCTTTGATGTCTGCGATGCTCCAGGCTATGGCTTTCTTGTGGTCTTTCAGGATTGCGATAAGCTTTTCTTCTTGTGTTGCGTTGAGGGATGCATTGACAATGACAGGCAGTGTTTCATTGTCACCAAGGAAAACATATTTCAAATCCTTCGGCAATGGTTTTAACTCCAAGGTAGGAACTTGCTCAATAGACAGTTTAAATACTGGATCGTACTATTAGACAAATCCAAAGATTCCATTTGCCAATTTCTACGCATTTCACAATTATTTACCTCCTCTTTGTCAGGAAAATTAGCTAGGATATCATCGATAGATGTCGTCGCATCATCCTTAGACAATGTTGAACTCCTTGCATGAAATTCTTCCAAAATAATCTCGTTCAACACGTCAATGTGGTGACATTATTCTTTGGTTTCGGATGGTGATGCTCCAAACACACTGAAAGTTACATGGTCATCATTATGACGCATTACTAGTTCTCCTTTGAACACGTCGATAAGTGTTCGTCCTGTTGTTAGAAATGGTCTTCCTAAAATAATGGGTACCTTCTTGTGTGCTTCGTAGTCCAGGATGATAAAATCAGCAAGAAACATCAACTTATCAACTTGAACAAGAACATCTTTGATCTGTCCTTCCGACTGTGCTAGAGATCTGTCTGCCAGTTGTAATGTCACCGCAGTGGGCTTCATCGACGCTATTCCTAACTTCTTAAAAGTAGAAAAAGGCATTAAGTTAATACTAGCTCCTAAATCACACAAAGCTTTACCTAAGTAATGATTTCCAATGGACCATGGAATTGTGAAGCTGTTAGGATCTTTCATCTTGGTTTGTAACTTGTTTGTGAGTACAGCGCTAAACCCCTCTATGAGCGCAATCATCTCGATGTCGGATAACTTCTTTTTCTTTGATACAAGCTCCTTTATGTATTTCCCATAATTGGGTATCTACACAAGAGCATCTATTAGAGGTATATTAATGTGCAATTGTTTCAAAGTAGAAACAAACTTTTGATATTCCTTGTCATGGACTTTTTCTTTGAAACGTTGTGGAAATGGCAAAGGTATGGTTACAATAGGTGGTTGTGGATAACTTTGTTGCTTCGACAATGATGGTTGTGTCGACAACTTTTCTGGGTAGACTGTAGGCAGAGATGGTACTACAGTTGGCTCTTCAGCATTATTTTGTGCTTGACTTCCTTCAGTTATAACCTCTTCTTGTTGCTGTGAAGTGGATGCTTCGACATGGCCTTGATTAGAATTGCTTAATCCTACCATCTATTTCCCACTTATTAGCATGATTGCTTTGCAATGGTCCTTCCCACTTTGCGTTGGATTTTCAGTATCACTAGGTAGAGTACCCGATGATCTAGTGTTGAGATTAGAGGTCAACTGTCCAAGTTGAGCTTCCAATGCTCGTATAGAAGAAGAATTACCTTGCACTATCGTTTCGGTTCGTGTGATATACTTGCGCATCATCGCTTTAAGAGCAGCCATAGGATCTACCTTAGGTTGAGTAAATTGCTGCTGATGATGTTATCCTTGCATTTGTGGTAGTACAGATGGTTGTGGCTGCAATCGCGATTGTGGTTGCATTTGACTATGTGACTGTATCGGTTCAGTACGGGAATTTACTTATGAATTCTGATGGTAGTTTTGTGATTGGCTATTGTTGTAACCTCCTTGCCTATAACTTCTTTAGTTAGAAGAATTTTCATATCTATATGTGGACGTATTCTGATTTCCCCAAGGTTGTTGCGAGCGATTATTGTAGGAGTTACCAAATGAACCCCCTCGGATGTTGTTAACATAGTATGCATTTTCTGCATGTTGTAGGTAGTCTTCATAGTTGTGGTTGTCGTCGCAAATTTCACAAGAAAATATCGGCGCATCCAATTGTTGGGCTACTTGTATAGGAGCAACGTCGCTTGTTCCTTTCATATTCTTTATGATGTTGGCCAGTGAAGATACCTACACTGACAATGCAGAAATAGCATCTAATTCAAGAACTCTAGGGTTAGTTTTCACCTATGCAGAATGAGAGATTGGATATTGGTAGTCATTTTTAGCAATCCTCTCCAGAATTCGAACAGCTTCATCGTATGTACAATCCAACAACAAACCATTTACCGATGCGTCGACAAGATTCCTTGTCTGAGCATTTAAACCATTATAAAAAATCTCAATCTGGGTCTCTTGTTGAATTCCGTTCATTGGGCAACGTCGAAGCAATGCTTTGTAACACTCCCATGTTGTGCGTAAATTCTCATCATCAAGTTGATTATATGCAATGATGTCATTCCACAACCTTGCGTTCATTATCGACGGATTAAATCTTAAAACAAGCTGCATTGCTAATGCATTTCAGGATGTGATAGATCCAATTGACAAACCTAAAAACCATGTTCGTGATTTTCCTTGCAATGAGTAAGGAAATAATTGCATCTTCAAGGCATCATCAGAGACACCATGTTGACTGAAGGATGCACAAATAAGTAAAAATGATTTCAAATGTTCTCGTGTGTCTTCATGCGAAAAACCTGAATATTGTCCATTAGAATTGAGCATTTGAAACATCACCGGTTTCAGTTCAAAGTTACAAGCCCGAATTGCTGGTCTCACAACCCCTGATTGTAAATCATCGAGTATAGAAAGAACAAAATCCTTTATTGTCCTATTCGGTATTTGTCCATTTTGTGGTGGCGGTGGTAAATCATTGATTGCTTGTGGTAGCATTGAAGGATTTTCATTTTGTGGTAGTATTGGTGGTAAATTATTATTGCTTCCAGCCATTCTCCTTTTCTCTTGCCTTCTCCTCCTCAATGTCCTTTCGAGTTCCGGATCAAAACTAACAATATTGTTAGGATTTCTCCTTGTGGACATGCAATACCTTCAAAACCAGAAAAGAAAGATAAACAAATTAACAAAAGTTAAAAGTTAGATAAGTAGAACTAATTGCAATAACAAAAGTAAACATCAAACAAAAGCCAATTCCCCGGCAATGATGTCAAAACTTGATCGGTGCTTTTATGACACGATGATTGTGCAAGCGTACACATATCGACGAAAGTATAGTTGATAGACAATTCTATCGGATATCGATCCCTCGAGGAATGGGTTCTTGATGTTACACTGTCGGAGCAACAACTACTGAAATTAAAGGTAATGTGAGTATTGATGTCAGTGCAATATGTCAGATCTGCACACTAAAATGATCGGTAATGTCAATGCAATCAGAAGTAAATTTCAGAGGTTTAATGTCAGTGTAATGAAAATAAATCCAATTGTGTTGAGTGTTAAGTACTAAATATTTAAATGCATAAAATGTAAAAATGCGACCAAGTATAAAAGTAGAAATGGTTCACTGAATCTGCTAAGTTGCAAAGCTGGATGCGTCGACAAGCTGTAATATTGATGGATTGTCGCTGCAATGAAGTCCCTTTGATTTCTTACCAACAACAGCTCCTTACTTAATCCCGACTCAAATACCCACAATTACTCCACCTCTCATTGTGAACAATGATGTGTACTTAAGAACAAGTAACTGGTTTTTATCCCAGTCCCGAGCAGCTCTCGCCTAACCCACTTGTTAACCTAACCTTTCACCGCATCTCTCGATGTCGGCGCACTACAATTTCACTCTCGTGCTTAAAGCGATTAGATCCAAGAATAAACAGCAAGTAGTGTAAAATAAGAATCAAAATGATATAAAATTAAAAGTCACTCTCGGATTCATTTACTATCATCAGAATCCATCATCATTTAAGAAGAATTAAAGAGTATAACAAAGCTTGCTTTCTCTAGACTACTAGGCCTACTCCTTAATTGTTCCTCTTATGTAGCATCAAGTACTTCTCATTAGAAGCAGTTGTTGACTTGCTTCATCAGCTCCCCGATTTCCAGCTCAAATCTTCAATTCACAAAAAATTTTCAGAATTTAATCCCCTTACTCTTGATTATTTGTTTCCTTCTTTGTTCGTCTATTTATAACCTCTAAATATTGCAGGTTTCAGCCTCCATTCTCAGATTCAGATCTAGATTTTGCAGCTATCAAAGTTAGTTAGAGTACAGCTGTGCACTCACGCAGATTACATGTTTTCTTCAGAGATCTGCAGGTTATCGCTACACTGCTAGGCGCAATCTGATATTGTAATTGTGGCGACACCTGTAATATTCTTGTGTTGGTGCTTCCAGATGTAAATTTAGCTTGAGTCTACTCATTTGAGGTTCAAATTCAATGCGGCGACATCTCTTGGTCGCAATTCCAAGCTGATCTTGTGGCTGCGTTCTACCAATATTAACCTTCTGGGCTGAGTTCCTACGCTGACAATATTAAGACGCAATATTTCGGCTCTTGCGTCGACATTAGTACAAAAATAGATAAAAATAACAAAAATTTAAACTAACTATCAATGAGTTGGAAAATATGAATACTAAGTATAAAATGCTAATGATGCATGCTAAATGAAGTACAAAAGAGATAATTTAAACACTAAATTGGGAAGAAAATCTATGTCATTTGTAATACCATCAGACACACTAGGTTTTATAGCTCATTTCCCTACAGTTTCCTTTACAGATACCCGAGATATAGGTGACTTGGTATCTGGAGGCATAAAGACAGATTTATTTTATTTTATCTTTTATTTTGTTTTATTTTGGGTTTTTAATATACTTTGGATTATTATTATTATTTTATTAGGTTGTAAAGTTGATTTAATTTTTTGGGATTTTAGTATTTATTTTAGAGGTTAATTATTTTACCTTAATTATAGAATATATATATATATATATTAGATGAATTTGAAATGTTTTGAAATGGTTATAAGTGATGGAATGATTAATACATGTGAGTATGTTTAAACGAATTGATAATAATAAGTAAATAATTGTTAATTGATGTGATATTGAAATCTTTGCTAAAATTTTATGAAAAATTAAATTGATTGGCTCAATTTAGAAATAAATATGAAATATACATTAAGTGGGTAAACTACTTTTGAAAGTGCAAATCCTCCAATGATCTTATTTGTAAAACTTAAATATTTGTGTTAATTTTATAAATTTTGTTATCTTTGATTGTATATCATGTTTTTATGAGGATTTGATATTAGAAATAGATGTAAGTGGATGATATGTAAAATGAAGTGGCGGTTATGTTTGAATACGGTTTAGATAATGATACGGTTTAGATAATGATATAAATAAATAAATAAAAATAAAGTGTGGAACTTGTAGGAAAATGGAGACAACGTCATGATGACAAGTTCGTCATGTCACGATGTGGAACCCCCAACATCGCAATGACAGTCCAAATTTTTTTATAAGCTTTACAATTTGGTTTTTGATCAATTGTGGATATTTTAATGAGCTCCTTTAACTCATAATTAGTTCTGTCGTAAATTTAATATTTACTAAAATGAGTAAATGATCTACATTAATTAAATAAAATGATAAATTGATCTAAAATTTTCAGTAGCTGCTCCGACAACGAATGTGATATCCCGGTGCCTTGACTCAGTGATTAGGTCTGGTATGGGGTTGATAAGTGCTAAAAGTAACATGTTTTAATCTCATTCTTAATGCGTTTTTGAATGATTATTCGATGTGAAATGGTGAATTTTATGCTCCTAATTCTTTAAATTCATGTTTCTATACTTAGGAGAGCATTTGGGAGAAAAAAGAGCAAAAATCGAAAGATTTGCACAAGGTACAAGGGCCACACAGGCTGAACCCATGCCACACGGGTGTGTTCCAAGCCGTGTGGATTTCGCGAACTATACTAAAAAACACGCGGAAAACGTAATTTTTAGGTTTTTAGGGCATTCTAAGATGTATAAATACCAAATATAAGAAGAGGGGAGCAAGTCGTCATAGAATTTTTAAGAAAACAACTTGGAGAACACCATTGAAATCGTCTCTAAAGCAGATTTCCATCAATATTGAAGATTTCTTTTTAATTTTTTTGGATTTTATTGTGAGTTTCTCTTTGTCTTGTGGTTATATTGTCTTTGAGATGTGTTTATTTGATATTATGAACTAATTTTCTAAATACCTAGGGGAGATGAACTCTATGATGAATTCTGTCATTTGATTTTTGTTTTACGCAATAAATACTTAGATCTTGTTATCAATTATGTGTGCTTAATTCTTGGTTTAATATTTCTAGGCTATTAATCCATATTTGTTTTGCTTAAATCAGGGGAGAAATAGATTTGATGTGCTTAAATCAGGGGAGAAATAGACCCTGTTTAAAAGTAGATCAAGCATAATTGAGTTTAGTTACATACAATCCTAGAAATAGGACGACATAAATCTACCAGATTAGAGTCAAATCTAATAAAAGGATCCATAGATCGAGTTAATGCGACAATAAGAGTTTTAATTAGAAAGAAATTTCAATTAATCAACCTAGAGTCAGTTGCTATTATGCTTAAATAGAGGTATTAGCATAATTTAGAGATTTCTACGGATCAAGATACTAAGTGAATAAATTGTTTAATTTAGATTGATAATGATAGATGAAATCTAGATGGATTCTTTTTTGGGTATTGCCTCACTTCTTGGTTGTTATTCGCTTGCTTTCTTGCTTTGTTCTTTGCCCTATTCTTTAGTTAATTAATTTAGTTAATTTTAGTTTCAAACAATCACTCCAATTTATCTATTAAATAATAGGAAGACAGTAACTACTAGTACTTTTAGTTCTCTAGGGAACGATATCTGTATTCACCGTAATTATACTATTAATTGATAGGTGTACTTGCCTTAATCATATTTTTAGTTAGTTTCGACTGCATCAAATTTTTGACGTTGTTGCCAGGGACTAAAATATTAAGAAAACTTTATTTCTATTACTTTAATCATTTTTGTTTTTGTTTTAATATTTGTATTTTTCTAATTTAATTTTTCCCTTTTATTTGTTTTTGGTATGTTTTTTTGGTTTATGATTAGAGTAAACCCATTGGAACCATTGCTTTACAACTGTGAGAAATTAATAAAGGTAAAATTGCACTTTCCCCTTAAAAATTATAAAATTTTGATTTAATTTTTAAAAAATTACATTTTTATTATCGTAAAAAATATAATTTAATTTCGATCCCTAAAAAAAAATTCTCACTTCGCCCCTGAATGTATGCCGTAGGTCTTTGCATTATGCCCTTACAGATGCGCCACCCACAGTACTATACCAATTGTACTAAAAAACCTAAAAATAAGTCAAAGTAAAATAGATCAAATATTTTAAGATGTAATGCATGGATAAGGACCAAAAGTGAAATAAAAACAGAAACTCCAGGAAAACTAAAAGACAAGAGAGAAAATTGTATAGATCAGACCCATGTCACAATCAATCTAGAGATTAATAGTCATAAAGGAAGAGGGATTGGTCTCTAGATCATTCCAACTTTGCTTAAAGAAGTATTTCAAGCATCAAACTTAAGGGAAAATTATTCTACCAATAAAAATACTAATAAAAATAATGCATTTGAAATATTGAAGGTGTGTTCGGATACCGTAAAGTGATTAGATAAAAGTGTAATTATTAGGATTGTAATTACATTCTCTCGTAATTACAAAGTATTGCAATTTTTAGATGCGTTTGACTGACAGAGTATAATTACATCGTAATTCATTATGTCAAATTTGTTGGTAAAAATTGTAATTATACCATTACATACTTTAATTTTTTTAAAGAATTAACTACTATAAAAAATATTAATAATACTTGAGAAAATTTTTTTAAACAAGTAATAAAATTAAAATCAAATCATCATATGAAAGTAGTTGTTGATAGCTTACAAATAAAAAACAACAAGAAAAACAAACATCATATGCAATTTTATCTAGTTGATCTAACATTCCTATTTGTTGGGTTATTCATTCTCTAACATTTAACATATACTTGTTGACCGGTTGGTCTTTCTATTCTCTTCATCATCTGAATTGAAAACGGAATTTATGCCATCAAGACTACCATGATTTTTTATGTACTCTTCAAAGCATGGATCATTCCATTCTAGCTATGAATAAAGTTGCGAAGTATGCAACATGTTAGTACGATCCAATCTTATTTTTTTTTAGACTTATTGAGGTGATATTGTTAATATGAGAATTTTTTTAGAGCAACAAATGTCCTCTCAACTAATTTCAAAACTTTGAATGTTTCAACTTAAAGAGACCAGGAATTATTTGTAGTGTTTGTGTCAACTCTATTCTCTCAAATGGGATTGTGTCTGAAAATATGGTATAAGAGAACTTTTTATATTTGCAAAGCCAACTTTGTGGATTTCTAGATGCAATTTTTAGGGATATCTCCCAAACAACATTTCTTAACACTCTAGAATTTGAGACGCAAACCTTGTAATCCTTCGATTATAATAACTTTTATAAACCTAATTTGCAATTTACTTATGATAGGGAATCAAATAATTTTTCGAATAATATTATTTAATGAAAATTAGGTAATAAATAATATAGAATTTATAATATAACTTTATAAACAAATGTTTTATAAAGTGCTGAATAACTTTTATAGCACTTATACTAAGGTGTTCAAATACATGTTGATGCAAAAATAATATAAAATTTATAATATACAGCCTTTAGAAATTTAATTTGTTTTTAGGTCAAAAATTGTGTGAAATATTTGGACATGATGGGTTGAAAAGCAAAACATTTTTTATCGAATAAATATATAGAAAATTTTAAAAATAAAAATATGTCCTAAAATTAATAAAATTATTATATAAAAATACTTTTTTTAACTTAAATCATGTAAATGCGTTTGGAAAGTGGAGGTAATTGATAATTTCTTGTAATGGGGGTATTCAAATACGTGTTGATGCAAGAATAATATAGAATTTAGAATATAACTTTTATACCTATGAAATTACCCCAAATTTTTAACCTCCCTCTAAAAATTGAAAAATGTAATTTAGGTGGTTCAACACTCAATTTAGTGGAAATCACAAATTACAACAATTATTCAAACATGTAACTCTTGTGTAATTACAAATAATTAAGACTAATTTTTTTAGTGAATTACAAGGGGAAGGCAAAGCCCTAACAAAAACACGTTTAGTGCAACTCGAACCCAGACCACATCTGAGGCAATGAATACTTTTAACCATCAGGCTAACACACGGAGTTAAAAAAAAAAGACTAAATTTTAATTGCTAGGTGGATTTCCAAATATTACCCAAGTAAACTAAATACTAAATCTAACAAACTAACTAATTAATGAAAAATCAATTAATAACGATTTTAACTAAATTAATAAGTTATTACAAACCATAAATTAATTAATTAACAACTAATAACATAAAAAAGCAATGGATTTAGTTTATGGGTAACTTACAATAAAATGACCCTAAAAATCAATATTTCAGGTGGAAGTTAGAGCGATGCTTGAAGGATTTCGATTGGCATGGGAAAGAGGTTACCGCAATATTGAGGTTGAGTGAGATAACAGCTTGCTCGTTAATCTTATTCTTGTGGGAGGGGCTGCAGACAGTAAGATGCTTGAAATTCAACTCATATACGAGCTACTGAACAGAACATGGGATGTTCGTATTAGATATGTGCCTCGAGATCAAAACATGGTTGCGGATCGGTTGACAAAGATGGCTAGTCCTCATTTGACGCATTTGGTTTTGTTGGATACTCTACCACCATCTATGTTGCCACTTCTCATGAAAGATGTTGATGTTTCTTCTCTAAGCTAGTTCGTTTATCTGTTTTCACCTTTGGTTGTTTTATTTTACTAAAAAATAACTAAGGTTTTTAGGCACTTATGAAATTTTGCAACATCATCAAATTTTAAAGAAATGAAATTATTATTATACACTCATTCATAGAGAAATTATTTTATGGACCCTTCCCACTACATTATTCATGGTCTCTTTTCAATTATTTAATAACATTTCAACAATCTTTTCCATATATTTGATAAATAATTTTGATAATTTTTTAGTCTGAATTTAGAATCTCGAACCCTAAACCTATAATATTGAACCTTTAAATCTTAAACCTCAAACTCGTAACTCATAACCCCAAACCTTAAACTTAAACCACAAACTTATAACTCATAACCTCAAACCTTAAACCTCGAATTCAAAACTCAAACTCGAACCTTAAATTTTAAATCTCGAACCCAAATCCTGTACCTCAAGGTTCGAGGTTCAATGTTTAACGTTCAGAGTTCGAGTTCAAGGTTTGGGGTTCAGGGTAAAATAATTATCAAAATTATGTATCAATGACATGGAAAAAATTGCATAAAAATTACTAATTTTTTTATAAAATTTGTTGCACAAAAATAAAAAGTATTAACTTAAAAAAAACAAAATGATTAAGATTTGTAAAGAAGAAAATATGTTTGTTTATAATTTTAAAAAATAATTAATTTAAATAATTTAATTAAAGTTATATTAAGTTGGAGAAGATATTGAAAATAGATGAATATATAATAATATTTTATTATCTGTAAAATTTAATGATGTGACACTATTTTATTCATGCCTAAAAATCATACTTTTTAAGATGATATTAATATAATTTATTTCCAAATAATAAAGGTAAGTTTTGTGGATGGATAAGATTGTAACTCAAAATTGAATAATTTAACTTATATTGAGAGTGCAATTTAACATGGATATAAAGTATGATGATTAGTATCGTACTGATCGATATGTATCATTTATAAAATCTTTTCATTAAACTTTTTTATGTGTTTAGGTCATTTTAATTTGTTTTTATCCATTTTAATCATATTGGTATGTATTGGTATATTTACTTGTAATTGAGGTATATTTGCATGCATATCATATAAATTTTAATAAAAAACTAAAAATTTAAATTATAAATATATAAATGGCTTTTAAATTTATTTATCGATATTTATCATGTAAACCGTAAAAGTAACATCGAAACATTTGCATAGGAATCAAATTATATTTTACTTTTTCTACTAAAAAATGAGTAAATTAATTTTTATAAGTTAGATCAAAAAATAAATTTGTCATTTCTTTTAAAAATTTCATCTTTTTATACAGTTAAAAACTGACATTACGTGACTTGTACATCCTGCTGGCATATATGAACATGTTGTTAACTGTAAAAATGAATTTTTTTTTAATAAAATAATTAATCTTTAATCTAACATATAAACATTAATTTATCTATTTTTAAATAAAAACATCAAAACTCAACGAGTGACTCTAGTAGAAAAAAGGTTAATGTTCTTTCTAAAAGTCTCAAGTTCGAGCACATGTATATAAAGCTGTGTAACCATTGTCAAAAAATTAAAAAAATATCAATAAACAATTTCATGTAATCACTATATTAAAAAATATATATAAACATCCAAATGTAAGATCACTCCTAGTAATTGTTCCTCACATTAATCCTTTCCGGGATTTTTTTATGGTTTCTAATAATCCATAATTTCTTTTCAAACAAATTTTTCCCTACATAAAAAGGGTTTCGTTGTTCCAGCGGCGATCCTATTTACGAAGATTACAACTAAAACCCTTATCAAGTAGAGACCCCAAACGAAAACAAGAGACAGAGATGGGAAAAGCAGAGAAAGAACAGCTGAATCGGGCTCTCACTGCCCACCTCAATACTATTCATGAAACTTTGCAGGTTTGTCCTTTTCTTCCTTTTTCCTTTTCTTTTATGGACTTCATTTGATACCTTACGTTCATTCTTTTTTGGGTTATTGTAAGCAGGTGTTGGATCAAACTCCCCCTTCTAATTCTATGGAGAAAGTTACCTGGTCTCAGGTTATCCAGATTGGTGAACAAGTTTCCAAGCAAGCTACTATCGGTGCTCCCACTTTCTTTTTCTTTTTGGATTTTCTTTTATTGGGTCTGGGTTTTTTCCTCCTTATAATTATTATGCCAAAAAAACAGATAGAAAATAGGGTTTTTGGGCTTGTATTTGTTATTGATTTCTAAGATTTTCTTTTCTTTCATAATGAAAGGAATTTGCACAATATGGGTTTCTTTTGTTTTCCACTATGATTCTGTATTCCACTTTGTATTGGGTGAGATTAGTGATTGCTTCTTCTGTGTGTTTAACAGCTGGAATGCTTTGGAATGGGGAATCACCTCAAGCTAAAGAAGTTGAGGAGAACATGAATTCATATTTCAATGTGTTGCAGGGCTTCCTTTTGCTTTCCTATGGAAGTACTGTTGGTGCTGGCCCAACTCTCTCTTCAAGTATCCATGAATCCGTGAAGCATGTTGTTGATTGCAGTTTTAGGATGATGAAGGAACATGTCTCGTTATATGGTAAACTGATTCTCTTTCTCTCGGAACTACATAAAATTGAAATCCTATAAGTACACATTAAAACCTAGGGTGAAGAGGCTAGAAGATAATGTTTTAGTTTAGTTCATATATGTAACACTCAGTTTTAGTTCTTATGCTTTACTGAACATTGAGGATGTAAAAAGTAGTGATCTAAAGGGATGGTGAAAGATGTGGCACCGAACACTTAAGAATCGGTACCTGAATCAAACTTCTTCCCTAGCAGTAAAGAGTGACATATTTTAGATTTGCTCAGTGTGCATTCTGTATTCCTGAGGTGTTTTTGTGTGCATTGGCTTTGTTTTTGAACAAAAACCGATTGTATCCGTCCAAACCAATTAATTTTGATTTTCTTCCATCAAGAAACGCTACAATACTTATGTTCAATGCTAGCAGGATCTCACAATAAGGAGAAAAAACTATTGATGCCTCAGATTGTTGGAGCAGTATGGGAGGCATGTTCTGCTCTTAAGAAGGTCCCTCCCACAAATATAACAGCAATCGGGCGAGCAATGACGCAAGTAGCAGTTTCCATGAAGGATGTACTTCGTGAGATAAACGAGCTCAAGCCTGCTTCCTCCAACCCCGGGGATGAAACCTCTTATAACACTCCTAGCAAAGCAGAAAGCAAGCCTGAAGATGACGACATAAGTGATGATGATCTAGGCAGCGACTTGTCACCTGAAGAAATGAAAGTAGCTCAACTAGTTCATGGGGTTGTGTCTGAGACACTTGTGGTTATAAAGGAACTTATCCGCACAATCACTGGTATGCTTAAACTTGAAACCCCAGATGACAATGGTAAATTTGTGGATTCTCTGGAGAAATTATTGAAGATGTGTCAAGGTATGGGAGCAGAGATAGATGAGATTGGAGCCTGTCTTTACCCCCCTCAAGAGATTGATGCAATAAAACTGGCTTTGGAGAAAATGTCAAGTAGGATCAATGAACTACAGCAAGAGATTGAAAGTTTTCCAGCATCTTCGGAGCCCTTTGTTGAGGCTTGCAGTGGATTGAGAACTGTGTTAAAACAAATGGAAGCTCAACTCAATTGCTTCAGCACAACAGAGTTAACAACTAAAATGCAGAACGTTGCTGTCATCAATTAGATCTATATGTAGAGAGATGGATATGTGAAAGAGAAATTTGTTCTGAAATGCCTTTAATTCTTTTAACAGTATTTCTTTTTATTTTGTATTTGAAGTCCTCAGCAGTCTAGTGTATGTAGTATGATAATCGAAAGTTTCAACGATAGTAACTAATTCGCACAATTATCTTATTTTAGGGTGACCATGGCTTTTACTTTCTGAATTCTATTCTTTTCTATTCTGAATTCTATTCTACTGCATTCTCCTCTGCAAACGTTGTTTATGGTTAAGAAGAGCGAAAGCCAGTTGATATCATCAATCAATAAGATGCTACTCCCATATGTTGTTTGGTAATAATTTTTGAAGAATCACGGAAATATAAACTTGAGTTAATTATGTTGCATCATCTCATCTCTTAAATATTCAAAACCCATCATTTGCCAACCTTCTTGGTACATTTACCCTTCAAGAATAGCAGCTACAATGCCAAGAAAGTTACAATGATATAAGTGAAGAGAATGGCTGAGGAGTTGCAGTGAAGAAGATGGTAGAAGCAAGAAAGAACATAAATAATAGAAGGTGGGGGAGTTTAACTGCTGTAAGGGAATAAAACAAAATAAATTGAGTTCCAGAAATATATGATAAAAGGAAAAAAAAAATGGAGAGAGAAAGAATGAGTTTTAAACAGACATTTATTTTATCTTTTATTTTTTCTGAAGATATTCCACGTGGTGCATTTATATTCGATGGAATTTTTTTGACGTCAACTAAAAATTTGATACGAGTCAAAATGAATACCAAGCAAAATGATGCGTTTTACTTTAGTGACACGGTGCACAGAAGACTCGTAAAGGATTCGATGATACGAAGCGTTTCATACAACTATTTTCTTTTACTTTTATTTTCTTTTTGCTGTTATATTTCGCTGTTATCTTCTCTTATAAATACTGTTTTGTTTTTGGTTAAGAGCATCAAGTGGTTAATGACAATTGTGGAGAAATCATTCTCATTCTCTTTTCAGTTATTTTTCTTCCTCTTCTCAAAGTCTTCCTCTCCTCTCTAGAATTTCTCCCTTCTTTCCCTTCTTTTTGTGTCATTTTTGGTTTTTCTATCTTCAGTTGATCCTCCATGATTGGTGATGAGTCGAAACGAACCCTACTAGTCACAATCCATCATATGCTTTATCCTATTATTAAGGAAGTGCTCCACCAGGTTTTCTCACCTCATGGGTTAGTGGAGAAAATCGTCACATTTCAAACGTTGGCTTGCTTTCAAACCTTGATCCAATTTGAAGGATGTTGGAATGCTATCTTAGCTAGAATTTCTTTGCAGGGCCGTAATATTTATGATGACTATTGCCAGCTTGATATATAGTTTTATGTGTTGGTACGGTGATCCAATGTGTAACACCCTATACCTCATTTTAGCGTTTATCACATCACATATTAATCACATTTAGTCACATTTAATCACATTTAATCACATGAATATTTCAACATAAATCATATTAACATTTAAGTATAAATCATATTAATATTTAAGCATTAAATCACATTAATATTTAAGTATAAATCATATTAATATTTAAGCATAAATTACATTAATATTTAAGCACAAATCACATTAATATTTAAGCATATAACGCATGACTCATAACACATTTAATTGCATGAATATTTCAACATTTATCACATAATTGTAGCACACTATATTCACATGCAAATTTTTCTTTTAAGGAAAAACCGAAGAAGTGAATGTGAACCATGCACCGAGCACCGAGCACCAGAGAAGGTCCCAGGAAAGGGAGGTGAGTCAAATTTGACCGCTTAAAAACCAAATCTTTCCTAGCCAAAGCCAATCCTGGACATGCACCTTCTCATTACCACACTTCTCACAATTATTTAAAAATCAATTTAATGTTAAATAATTTCATCTTACATCGATTTATCAACTATCAAACATTTATCATATAAAATAAACCTCAAAATGTCTCAAATATAATATTTTCAAGTCTATAATGGCATTCAAATAGCTAAAAGAACATAATAAAAACGTTTATAAATCCACCATATTTCCTAATGCATTGTCTTAGATTCCCAAAACATAAATAACTTATAAACTTACTAATAAAAGTAAAAAGATCAACTTGGCTTGGATCATTCTCGAGACCACACTGCTCACAACGGTACTAAATATCTGCAATGGTTAAAAAGGAGTGAGTGAGCTTAACTAGCTCAGTAAATGTTCAGAATAACCACTACGCAAACGAGTCATCATGCATTAACAAGACCATCATATAATATATTCAAATATTCTCTATATTTATTATTATATTTTACATGTTTA
Source organism: Gossypioides kirkii (assembly GCA_005610355.1). Lineage (NCBI taxonomy): Eukaryota > Viridiplantae > Streptophyta > Magnoliopsida > Malvales > Malvaceae > Gossypioides > Gossypioides kirkii. Next base: position 35,537,328 of record CP032247.1, on the reverse strand, counting down.
ATAATCTTTCATGCATTATTTTACACATTAATTGCATTAATCACATGAGTACTTAAGCATTTAACACAACACATATTACTTACATTTAATCACCTTTAATCACATATAATCACATTAGTCACATGATTATTTCAACATTTATCATATCAATTATTAATCACATTTAGTCACATTTAATCACATTGGTCACATGAATATTTTAACATTTACCACATCACATATTAATCACATTTAGTCACATTTAATCACATGAATATTTCAGTATTTATCACATCACATATTAATCACATTTAGTCAGATTGGTCACATGAATATTCCAACATTTATCACATCAGATGTTAATCACATTTAGTCACATTTAATCTGTAACATTCGCGTTCTTGAACCGAATTTGGGTGATAAAATAGAATTGAGAATTAGAAATGTTTAGTTGAAGTAAGGAAGGTTAGGAAATTTTAAGGATTAAATAGTAAAGGAGAGAAAATATGGGGGACTAAATAGCGAATTATCCAAATTGAATTTTGAGTCATCATGGGAATTAGATTGATTGAGGAGGGGCAAAAGAGTAAGTTGGTGGAAGATATTTTTGGAGGAAAAGTTTTGGGCCAAAGTGTAAAGTTGGAAGGTCTAGGGACTAAAAGTGCAATTTTACCATTTTTATTAAGTGAGATATTTTAAGTGAGATTTCTAGAGAATTTGAGAAAGGTTAAAAATCAATTAAAAGGCAAAAATATCAGCTCTTTTCATAGTTCAACCGTTCATGCCCTTTTCTTTCATTTCCAACTTTTGATTTTATTCCAAATAGGTCTTTCCATCATTTTTATGCCCTCCAAGCTCCAAAATCTCCTATTTTCTTTGACATTTCTGAAATAAAAGTATAGAAGGGGGTTAGTATACACCTCAAACTTCTTATAGAATTCATTTTGAGGTGTTAGAGAGCATAGGGACTAAATTGAGAAATTTTGAATCCAAGGGTTAAGGTAAGAAATGGTTAAATTCTCATGACATACATGTATTTTACTGTTATTTAGCATGAAAATATTGAATTATAGCTTATATGTGTTTATGTGAAATTGAAGAGAAAGAGAAGAGAGGCAAGGATCAAATTGAAGAGAAAGGAAAAGAGAAGAGCAAAGAGTGAAAAGAGAAGGAAATCAGCCTTTTCGTTATAAGTACTACAAGATTTTTGAATTATAGTTTAATTTCTCTAATGGTATGTGAATTATTAGCATAAAAATTGTTATATAGGTACCTAATTTGAATGTTTACAATGATAAAATGAAGGGATTAATGTGTGATTTAGTAAAACAGTTTGGATAGAACAGAGGATTAACTTCGAAAGTTCACAAAAAATTTTATATAATGAGTTAAGGGTTGAATTATATATGTAATTAAATCTTATTGAGTTTAGTTTCATATGGAAGAAACAGTGAATTAAAAGAAATTGCATATTTCGAGATATACTAGTTTTTGTGTAACAAGGTCAAAGTAGATTCGAGTTCCCCTGTTCTGACTTTGAAAACTCATAGAAAAATATAGAAAAATTATTAGAGACTGAAATTTATATGGCTGAATTCTTAATGAGTCTATTTTCAAAAGAAACAGACATGAACATCATTTGATCTCTGTACTAAAATATAGATAATTTTTAGTGAAGAAAGGTCGAAACTGTCAGGCAGCAGAGAAGGGGTAACTTGAAAGAATTTACTGTACAAATTGGCTAAAGTAAAAATTCTTGAAATTTTATGGTAAAAATAGGATTGGATCTAGTTTTAGAAACATCAAGCGTATTATAATTTCGAATTCTTTAGCTCAAGATATAAATAATTTAGTGACTGTGACGCAAGTGGACAGTTTTGAAAATATAAATGTGAAGTATTTGATGATGTATTTATGTGAGATATATCATTTATGAGAAATGATGCTTATTGAGATTGTGCCCCAGTAGACAAATTAGAACCTTTGTGATATTAGTGGCATGTCATTAAGGAACACTAGCTCGCTTTCTGTTTAGTACGTCTCGTGCTCTCTGTTATTAGCACTGTGTGTGTTCCCTGATTAGCACTTTGTGTGCTCTCTGATTAGTACTTTGTGTACTCTCTGTTGCCTAGCACTTATGTGCTCTCTGTTAGTACTTTGGTACTCTCTGTTGCCTAGCACTTATGTGCTCTCTGTTAGTACTTTGGTACTCTTTGTTTTTTCCGTATATCCTAACGGTTCTATGAAAGTCTACTATGGGCTAAGCTATAGAAAGTGGATAAAAGTGTAAATTGTGTCATTGTGGTAACATGTAAGTAAAACAAGAAGTTTATATGCTTGAGTACCTAAATGATCATTCATTACTTTTGTAGTGCTTACTAAGCCTTCACCGGCTTAACGCGTTTATTTTAACGCGTAGGTACAAAAGTTACTAGAAGTTGAAGTCAAGCTAAGGGGACCTCTCATCACATCACATCACTACTGGAAGACTTCAGTTTAGGTACATTACTTTTGGTAAAATGACATGTACAAATGGTACTATTATGTGTCTTCAATGGATGGTTATAAATGTTGTTTTGGATTACTACGAGTTGATAAATTGAAATGATGAGTTTTGAATAAAATAACTTTAAAACACATTGTTTGAAAGAAAAATTTTATTATACTCGTGTTAAATTCTCCGATACTATATGTAATACTTCTATACTGAGTTTATACGTGTGAACCAGGCATAGGGGTGTTACATAATCACATGAATATTTCAGTATTTATCACATCACATTAACATTTAAGCATAAATTACAATAATATTTAAATATAAACATTAATATTTAACACATATAATCACAGTCAAACACAGTTTATGATAATTTGGCTGTTGAGACTATGAAACATATAGTGAACTCTATCATCACACATTGGATACGCGGATCTCCAACACAGCAACACTGGACTCATAGAGTCGAAACATATCCTATAAGTGAAGCATATAACTAACACTCTCCAACACACCAAACATATCCCGTTAAGTGGAGCATAACTCACATTCCCTTATCTCTCTCACATGTCCTTGGGCCTTAACGCCCTACATATATCACAATAAAAAGGTGAGTACTCACAATCCTATGGCATGTCAACTATATCCAAAAGTCTCATAAGATCACAAATCCAAAATATCCACATTATATAACATATTTTCCTACACATATTCACTTTATTATCACAAAATAATCAGTCTCATGGCATGAAGAACATACCCACATATTTTCTATCACATGGCATGCTTAACATGCCCAGATATTAGCTTTCACAATAATCATCATAAGCTCATAACACATGTCACAACATCTCTTGGTTTTTCACAATATCACATCTTAATTCTTTTTTTCACAATTACACAAACACATATTTCACATATTAAGCATAGATATAAGAACACTTACACTCGGAATTTAAAGTCAGAGTTTAGGCTATTTCTAAATTCTCAAATACACAATGAATCGTCTACGAGCAGCGGTTCCAAAACACTTACCAAATATACGCTTTCTTTAAAAACCCGAAAGCTTAGACAAGCTTTCCTTTGCCTTTATCTTTGCTTGTTAAAGGACCTATCGATTCCAACGCTTCAACCACACATATCTCACAAATACACAAGCAAAAATCAGTCATCCACACATCTCATACAGTCATAAACAATAGCCTAAGTTATGTTCTCTTAAATCGAAACCTTAAACCTAGTAAACTTTAAATTCTAATATCTCAGTCTACACTTAATCATTTTGTATAAATGAATTTTATTCATCTACATATTTACCCACGTCTAATTCCCAACCTTTAAACCACATAAAACTACATGTTTTAAAATATCAAATATTTTCGACATACAATGACTATAATGACGAAAATTCATTAAAACTCGAGGAATACTTAACGGAACTTCAAAGTAAGTTTAGAAACCTTCTAATCATGTTAAAAAAAGTTGAAAAACACTTTAATATCAAGCTTTTATACACAAACCCGAATTTTACTATTAAAGACCCTATTTTTGGTTTTTATTCAAAACTTGCGTTTTAATGGTTAAAAGCTTAGTTTAAAGGCTAGATATCATTTAAAACTCATAGGAAAATGATTGGTTATCTTTTCTTGAAGAAAAACGATCTTTGTTACGAATCTAGAAAAACCCATGTTTGGAGAAGATAATGAAGAAGATGAAGGTGATGAAAGTTTTTTGGTGTTTCTCTTGGTTTTTATAGGTATCTAAGGTTTTAAGGTTATTAGAATTCAAAGGAAATTAGTAGTTGGTGTTTAAAAGAGACTGTGAGAGCAAAGGATGTCACAAATTATGCGAAGGATGTCACAAATTATGCTTGGGGGGGGAGGGGGGAGAAGTTAAGGTTAAATTAAATTGAAAAATGTGTTTTTAAGTTGATTTTGAATATTTGGTCAAATTATTCAAAAAACTCTTAATTTTGTCTCTTTTACAAATCAATTCTATTTTCAAAATTAAAGCTATTTAAAACTCATTTTTAGAAATTGATTTAATATCCTAATAGCCATTGTTGAAAATATTACCTATTACAAACCTCACAAAATTCCGAACACATATAGGCTAAAATTCCTAAAATACCCTCAAAACTTCTAGGCCCAATTTTGGGGTATGACAATTCTCCCCCTCTAAAAAGAATTTCGTCATCGAAATTCCCTACTAACACATCACTTGCTAATCACAAAATATGCAACTTCTACTTTTAAACTAACCACACTTTCGCTGCGCACTTTGATTACTATTCTTTTTAACTTTTTACTGCTTTTCTTAATGATTCTTTTCACTACCACGAACTATTATACGATAACTTTTGCTAACAGTTTTCCTCTATTTACTGCGACACTCTCATCTAAAGAACTTCTAATCATTTTTCCTAATTCAATAGTCTTTGTCGAAATTTTCCTCTTATTAGCTAAATCACTTAGAACGTATGAATATGTTCGCATACATTACATAATCATATACGAATATGTATATACACATATAAGTACTTATTTAGTAACCTTTGTCACATCAAATTTTAACGTACATTAATATCCCATGAATATATATTATATAGAACTAGACCGATAAGTATATATATTAAGACTCACACATATAACATAATATATGTATAACAATCCATGCATATATATACTTATCAATGCCACCCATATATATATTATATATAATACCAAAACCCATGCATATATATTATATAAAATAAAGCCCACACATATTTATTATCTATATAATAAAGCCACGCCTATATATAATATAATAACACAAGATTCACGCATATAATTATTATAAATAACTAAACCATGCACCCTTATTTATACTATATACTTAGCCATTAATACGATCGTAACTGTTCACACCTACTAATATGCACACACACGCGCAACAATTAATGCACCACCCTTATCACGTCAACTTTAGCAAACACTCTCAACTTTGCACAGCATGCATATCCAGAAATTAAAGCAAGACTTTAACAATTTGCACAAGGAAATAAAAACCAAAGTTTGCATACCAAAAAGGGGTTCGTAGACCTCATTTTGACATTCTGGATCTCGCAATTCATGCAAAAATACAATATACAAGTGCACTTACAATAACACGTCTATGTGGCATATCGAACTAATCGAACATGCACATAAACAATAGAAGGTGTGAGTGGAAAAGGAAAATGATCCAAGCTTTATTCCTGCAAAACAAGTTTAGGATTAAAGGCAATGTGTTCCTGTTTCTACCCCACATGCATAGCAAACAATCAAACATCAACAATTTCAACTAAAAATCAACATACTTTAATCATTTGGGTTTGAAACCCCACTATACACAATAATATCCTAGGTCCGAGTGTCATGGAATCTAAGCTTTGATACTACCAAACGTAACACCTACCCGATCCAATTACCGAGCCCGGATACTAGGATGCCACACCACCGTCTCACATCATGCATACCTCATTTTAGCGTTTATCACATCACATATGAATCACATTTAGTCACATTTAATCACATTTAATCACATGAATATTTCAACATAAATCATATTAATATTTAAGCATAAATCACATTAATATTTAAGAATAAATCATATTAACATTTAAGCATAAATCACATTAATATTAAGCACAAATCACATTAATATTTAAGCATAAATCACATTAATATTTAAGCATAAATCACATTAATATTTAAGCATATAATGCATGAATCATAACACATTTAATTGCATGAATATTTTAGCATTTATCACATAATTGCAGCACACTATATTCACATACAAAATTTTCTTTTAAGGGAAAAACCGAAGAAGTGAATGTGAACCATGTACCAGGTAGGGTCCTAGGAAAGGAAGGTGAGTCAAATTTGACCGCTTAAAAAACCAAGTCTTTCCTAGCCAGAGCCAATCTTAGACATGCACCTTCTCATTATCACGCTTCTCACAATTATCAAAAAATCAATTTAATGTTAAATAATTTCATCTTACATCGATTTATCAACTATCAAGCATTTATCATATAAAACAAACCTCAAATTGTCTCAAATATCATATTCTCAAGTCTATAATGACATGCAAATAGCTAAAAGAACATAACAAAAATGTTTATAAATCCACCATATTGTTTAACACATTGCCTTAGGTTCCTAAAATATAAATAACTTATAAACCTACTAATAAAAGTAAAAAGGTCGACTTGGCTTGGATCACTCTCGAGACCACACCGTTCACACCGGTACTAAGTATATACAATGGTTAAAAAGGACTGGGTGAGCTTAACAAGCTCAGTGAATGCTCAAAATAATCACTACGCAAACGAGTCATCATGCATCAACACGACCATCATATAACATATTCAATAGTCTCTATATTTATTATCAAATTTTACATGTTTAATAATATTTCATGCATTCTTTTATACATTAATCGCATTAATCACATGAGTACTTATGCATTTAACACAACACATATTAATCACATTTAATCACATATAATCACATTAGTCACATGAATATTTCAGCATTTATCACATCACATATTAATCACATTGGTCACATGAATATTTCAACATTTATCACTTCACATATTAATCACATTTAGTCACATTTAATTATATTTAATCACATGAATATTTTAGTATTTATCACATCACAAATAAATCACATTTAGTCACATTTAATCACATTGGACACATGAATATTTCAACATTTATCACATCACATATTAATCATAGATATTAGAACACTTACACTCGAAATTTGGAGTAGAGGTTTAGGCTACTTCTAAATTCCCAAATACACAATGAATCGTCTACGAGCAGCGATTCCAAAACACTAACCAAATATACGCTTTCTTTAACAACCCGAAAGCTTAGACAAACTTTTCTTTGCCTTTATCTTTGCTTGTTGAAGGTCCCATCGATTCCAATGCTTTAACCACACATATCACACACATACATAAGTAAAAATCAGTCATCCACACTTCTCATATAGTCATAAACAATAGCTTAAGCTATGTTCTCTTAAACTAAAACCTTAAACCTAGTAAACTTTAAATTCTAATATCTCGATCTACAATTAATATTTTCGCATGAAACGAATTCCGTTCATCTACATATTTACCCACAAATGATTCCCAACCTTTAAACCACACAAAACTATACGTTTTAAAATACCGAATATTTTCGACTTCCAATGGCTATAATGATGAAAATTTATTAAAGCTCGAGGTATACTTAACGAAACTTCAAAGTAACTTTATAAATATTCTAATCATGTTAAAAAAAGTTGAAAAACACTTTAATATCAAGTTTTTATACACAAACCCGGATAACACCATTAAAGACCTTATTTTCGACTTTTATTCAAAACTTGCATTTTAATGGCTAAAAACTTAATTTAAAGGACTAGATATCGTTTAAAACTCATAGGAAAATGATTGGTTACCTTTTCTTGAAGAAAAATGAGCTTTGACATGAATCTAGAAAAACCCACGTTTGGAGAAGATGAAGGTGATGAAGATTTTTGGGTGTTTCTCTTCGTTTTTATAGGTATCTAAGGTTTTAGTGTTATTAGAATTCAAATGAAATTAGGAGTTGGTGCTTAAAAGAGATTGGAAGAGATTGGGAGAGCAAAGGATGACACAAATTATGGGAGGAGAAGTTGATTTTAAGTTGAATTGAAATAGGGGATTTTAAGTTGATTTGGTCAAATTGCTTCATAAAAACTCTTAATTTTGACTCTTGTAAAAATTAGTCTTATTTTCAAAATTAAAGCTATTTAAAACTCATTTTTAGAATTTGATTTAATATCCTAATAGTCATTGTCGAAAACATTACCGATTACCAACCTTACAAATTTTGAAACACATATAGGCTAAAATTCTTAAAAGAGCCTCAAAACTTCTTGGTCGAATTTTAGGGTATGACACAAGGGTCATGTGTGGGCGAGAATGTGATTGGTACTCCTTTGGCGGTACCTCAAACGCCGGTTTCCAAATCTAAAAATGGTGATGCGGATGGTGGTGTGGTGGAGGAAAAAGGGCCTAATAATCGTAGTTCTTCATCGTTTGGTTCGACACTAATGGTGCTGAGTAACTCGGATAAGTACCATGCGATCCTTAAGAACAAGCTCCATTAAGTCTGCACGACTGTTGCTCTCTCTCATACATCAGTTGTGAAGGTAGAAGGTTTGTCTACGTTTCAATCAGATTTGATGTTCAAGGTTCCTCCAAATGAATATTCCTTCAATAAAGTGCTAGTAACAAACGATCCAGTTGATGATTTTGACGAGATTTCAGGGAAGATTGATGCTTAACGATATTGTGCCTCATGGGATTTGGTGCTAAATTTTAATGTAGTTCATACAGAGCCATTGTTAAATTTTTAAGTTGTTCTAGACCTTCCTCAGTTGCCTTCATTCCTACTAGGGAAGCCTTCATGCTGTAACACTAAGTGGCCGCATAAAATTCAGCTTGATGATTCGCTTGTGGGTCCTATTCTTCCTCCTCCCATTCTACTTACACTTCTCAAGTTCCATAACGGCTATCTTGATTCAAAGAAAATGTGTGGGTTTTCATTAAATATGGAATTTGACCTTTGGTTCAATGAAGTCTTATGGGTTGCTGCAGAAATGGTTGTACCAGATTCTAGCTTGCTTAACATTGGCGAAACTATCTCTCTTGCTAATGATAGGGGTGACTCTTAAAGGACAAAACAATTCTTTTATACCATCCATTTGCAGGCGAGTCACATGGAAACCGTATTAATAATGATGTGAACTTTACTACCATGAGTACCAAAGTGCATAAGGTTTATGATCCTAGTGACATAATGGATAGTGTTGGGCTAGAACTTTTTAATGATTTATCTCCCATTGAATTCAAGTTTGATGTTCCTGTCATGAACTTTGTGCTGATGGATGCTTTATGCTTGATCGAAGAATGGGTATTTATGGTTATCCTATTGAAAATTCAGGCATATTTCCTCACTTTAATCCTTGAGGACAAGGATCATTTTGAGGTGGAGGTATTTGATACGAGCCAAAATGAATACCAAGCAAAACAATGTGTTTTGCTCTAGTGATACGGTGCACAAAAGACTCGCAAAGGACTCGATGATACAGAGCGTTTCTATAACAACCTATTTTTCAGTGGAGTCGAAAACAGTGGTTTCAAGACCAGAAACCCAATGAGAAAATTCTTATGATGAGTGTTTAAATTAAATAAGTAAATAATAATTTTTATATAAAATTTTGAATGGGTGAATTTAATTATTGAATTAACAGTTAGTAAAAGTGATTTGGTTCAAAAGTCAAGTGGTTTTAGAAAATAAGGTATCGGGATCTCGTTTTTGAAATTAAGGGCAATAAATATTTTTATTAAATATTTACAGAGTCTTATTATATGTGAATTGAAGTTTGGTTGGGTAATTTTGATGATTAATTGCTTAATTAAGGAAAAAAGAGTAAATTGTAAAAGAGGTAAAAGTTAATTACTATTGATTAAAAATATTAAAGGGACCAAAATGGTAATTAAATCATAGTCAAAAAGTCCAAGCGGTGGTGACATGATTACCATCCACTAACTTTTGGGTTATTTATTCATTTAGTCCTAATTAGTTTAAGACTAAATTGAAAACAAGTTTGTTTAATTGAATTTAACATAATTGAACCACCAATTGTGTAATTGGACCCTCCTTAAATGGCCTAATAATAGAAATGATGTGGATATCTGGAGATTTTGGTAAATTGCAATTAAATCCTAATTAAATGAGAATTTACTAATTAGTCTACTTTTAGTATGATCAGGAATGACGATTTTGAGGCCACAAATTTGATGTGTTAGACCGTAAATATTAATTACTTAATATTTAAGAAGTCATTAGTATCGTATTAAAAATTGGTGACGAAATTTTATTGTTTAGATAGTTAATTATGTAAAAAAATGATTAAATTGGAAAAGTTGCAAAAGTTGAATTCTATTAATTAAAAGTATTAGATGTTAATTGGAAGGTTAGTTAAGGCAGCTAAATGGTAATTAGACCTTTGGAAGGGTGAGTGGATGGTTTTCGGGTTTAAAACATGAGAAAATGGGTGGAGAAATTAAGGGTAATTTAGTAAAATAGGAAATGGATGGATTTTAAGAAAAACTAAGTGATTAAAATTGCTTATTTTCATCATCTTCTTCTTCAAGTATAAACAAAACCCTAAAAGCCATAGGTGGAACTTCAGCTAGCTTTGTTCTCTCGATTGAGTGAGTAATTCTCGTATGTTTTTAGTGATTTTTATGTTTTTGTGTCCGTATTAGCTTATTCTAGCTAACCCAAGGACTAATTTGTGATTTTGTCAAATGTTATAAATTTTTCCATTGATGAATAAGCTTGTTCTTGAAAGTTTATGGAAGATTTATAAGATTGGTTGTTAGATTTGATTATTTTGTAAAGTAGTTTTTTGATTATTTTAACGTTTAAGGACTAAAATATGAAAATAGTAAAAATTCAAGGACTTATGGTTAAATAAACACAAATATGGGCTATGTTGAAGTGCTATAGTATTTGGCTGAGCTTAATCTTATTTAAAAATGGTTAAATTGCAAGTTTGAGCTAAGAGACTAAATTGAATAAAAGTGAAAAGTTATGGGTAATTTTGTAAAAATGTCAAAAAGGACTCAATTGTATAAAATAAGTTTATTTTACTATTGGATTTAATTAATTGAATGAAATTGTTATTTTAGATAAAGAATGTGTTGAAAATTGAGGCAAAAAAAATTATGGAATAGTCATTGTACTTTGACGATTACTACAAATCAGTCTGATAAGTTCGTACAGTAAAGTAATTGATTTAGTTTCTATATGTAAATTATTGAAATAATTTAGGTATGTTGTATTTAAATTTGTTTTCTTAATAAATATTTTATTGTGGAGTTGAATTAAATTGAAATGAAATTGCATTAAGAAGTAGGATTGAAAGTGACAAAATGATGTAGTTGAATTCAGGTGCTAACGAAACGTTTAAATGATTATGTGTTGTACTAGATTATTTATGTTACGAATGAATTAATTAGATTGATCTATGACAGTTAGTAAATTGAACTAATGACATTATTAGTTAATTTGATATTATGTTTGATAAATAAGAATTGTATGGATGTGTGGTCGAAATGGTATAATGTGAATGAAGTTAATTGAAATGGACATGGTATATGACACATGTTAACTTTGTGAACAAATGGGACACAAAGGACATGACATTAGGGCTATACAGTTTCAGGAGCTAGTCATGGATGTTTTACCGACGGGTAGTCCCTGTACAGGAGTCATTACTACAAATTGATCCTATAAGTTCATGTAATTATATTTCTATTGGATTATTCTAACTTCAACTGTCTAGGTTATAATCTTGAGGTTGGAATGAGATGGAAGACTTTGAAGCGATACTAGCTTGTAAGAGCGATACTGGCTTGTAAGAGCGATTGGCTCGTAAGAGCTAAAAATTACTGGGAATCTTGAAGTGCTCGTTTGAGTTAAATTATTGGAAATCTTGAAGAACTCGTATGAGTTAAATCATTGGGAGACTAGAAGAAACATACTGAATGCCAATGTTACTAGGATGATTGTTTATTTCTTTATGTTATCAACTACATTATACTGTAAGTTAAATGTTCTCGCTAACTTACAAAGCTTTGTAAGCTTACCTGTGTATCTGTTTACTATTTTGTAGATTCATTTTGCTGTTGAAGATCGGATCCTCAAAAAAGAATCACACTATCCCGGGAGCTCATTTGGTAGTCTTCCGTATCAATTGGCTATATGACATGTATTAGGATTTTGCTACTTGAGTTGTTTTGGTGCAAATGGTTAAATTGCATGGTGACATCTTGATGAATGTTTTTGGATATATCTTTGTTATTATGAGAAGAATTAAATACCAACATGAAAATGTCTTTCTAGGTATGATTTGAGAAATCAACAAATGATGTAGGCTATATTGCAAACTTAGAAATTTATGTGTATATTTGAAACCTACACACTTGTTTCGGTAGAAATCTTGTTTGTATCGGTAGAAGTTGCAGGGAAAATCTACCTAGCTCTTTGGAACCCGTTTTATCAATAGAAGTGTGGGTTGTTTCGGTAGTACCCATACTTGTATCAGTAGAACCTTCACTTTTACCGATAGGAAATTGCTGTTAATTTTTCAAAGCTTACTGACTTGACTTCTACCGATACTTGTCCAACAGGTACCAGTAGAAGTCCCTTAGATTGTATAAAATGACATTTTTGACCCTTATTGAATGAAATGTTGTTAAAGCTTAAAACTTAATGCATATATGTTCTTGTGATGCTGAATTGCTGAGATATGAGGATTTAATCAATGGTAGATGATCTGAAAGACCTCAGGACCCTAACCGGAGATGGTGTCAGGTTTTAGGTATTTCATAGTGATAGTAAGAATGATTGATGTAGCTCAGTTGATAACTGTGGTATTATGGTTTGGTATGGAATTGATAGCATTACAAATGACATATATTTTCTCCCTAAATTGGTGTTTTAATTATCTCTTTTATACCTTATTTAGCAAGCATCATAAGCATTTTATACTTAGTTTTTATATTTTCTAACTCATTGTAGTTTAGTTTAAATTCTTGATTTTTATCTCTTTTTGTACTAATATTGCCACAAGTAGTCGATGTATTGCACCTTAGAATTGTCAGCGAAGGAACTCAACCTAGAAGATCAATGCTGGAAGAAAAATGCAGCCACAAGACAGCTTGGAATTGCGACCAGAGATGTGACCGCACAGAACCTGAACCTCGAATGAGTAAACTCAAGCTGAATTCACACCTGGAAGCACCAGCGTAGGAAAATCACAAGTTGTCACCGCAATTAACGATCTCAAATTGCGCCCAGTAATGCAGCGACAACCTATAAATCTCTAAAGAAAACATCAAATATGCGTGAGTGCACAGTTGTACTGTAACTAACTTTGACAGCTACAAAAATATAGATCTGGATCTGAGAATAGAGGAGGATGAAACCTGCAACTTTTGAAGGCTATAAATAGAGGAAAGAAAAGGAGGAAAAATCATCAAGAAGGAAGGAATTAAATCTGCAATTACGTTTTATTAGAGATCCGTGAGCTGACTGAGCAGACAAGCAACAACTCCTGACGAGGAGTGCTTGGTGCAGGCACAAGAGGAGAGGTTAAGGAATAGTCCTAGTGGTCTAGAGATAGTAAGCTTCGATGTATTTGTTGACTCCTCTCTTTTTGTTGATGAATTATTATTGACAACTGAATGAATATGAGAATATCTTTCAGTGTTAGATTACTTTGATTCTTATTTAATCATCTGTTTATTCTTGAATTCAATTGCATTAAACATGAGAGTGGAAGTGCAGTCTACCGACATCGAGAGATGCGATGACAAGTTGAGTTAACAAGCAAGGTAGGCGAGAGCTGCTTGGGATTGGAAGAGATTCTATCACTTGTTCTTAAGTGCACAACGTTGCTTACATCGAGAGATGAGGTAGTTGTGGGTACTTGAGTTTCGATTAAACTGAGAGTTATAGTTGGTAAGATTTCATTGGAGCCTTAGTGTTGCAACAATTCACCTATACAATACCTTGTCGACGCATCCAGCATTGTGAGTTAGCAAAGTTAGCAATCCACTCCAAATCTTCACACTTGATCATCATTTACTTTTATGCATTTTAAATTCTCAACACTTCAATAACAATTTTATTTACTTTTAGTTGCATTGACAATTAACTTTTATTACATTGACAATTTTAACAATTTTAGTGTGCATGTCTGACTTAATTGCGCTGACATCTTTACTCACATTTCATCTAATTTTAGTATTAGTTGCTTCGACAGCTGAACATCAAGAACCCATTCCTCGTGGGAGCGATATCCGATAGAATTGTTCTATCAACTATACTTGCTTCGATGTGTGTCCGCTTGCACAACTGTTGTGATGTTACAGACGTGATCAAGATTTGGCGTCGTTACCGGGATTGGCGTTTGTTTGATGTTTACTATTATAGTAGCACTTATTTCTTATTTAACTTTTTGTTTTTACTAGTCCATCTAATTTTCTTTTGTTGATTTTCTTTTATTTCTTTAAAAGTTACATGTCCATAAGAAGAAATTCTAAGGATATTGTAAGCTTTGATCCTGAACTTGAGAGAGCACTTAGGAGGAAAAGACAAGAACAAAGTAAAATGGCTGGTAACAACAACAACAATAATTTATCACCATTGCTGCCACAAGATGGAGTTCCTCCAGTGCTGCCACAAATTGTTAATGATATACCACCACCGCCACCACAAGCTAAACAAGTGCAAAATAGAACAATAAGAGATTTTGTTGTGCCTATCCTTGATTATTTACAACCAGGGATTGTGAGACCAGCTATTCAGGCTGGTAATTTCGAGCTAAAACTGGTGATGTTTCAGATACTCAATTCAAATGGACAATATTCGAGTTTGCCTCATGAAGACGCAAGAGAACATTTAAAATCATTTCTACTTATTTGTGCATCATTCAATCAACATGGTGTCCCTGATGATGCCTTGAAAATGCAATAATTTCCTTATTCGTTGCAAGGTAAAGCGAGAAGATGGTTCTTGGGATTATCGGCTGGATCCATTACATTTTGGAATGCGCTAGCAACGCAGTTTGTTTTGCGTTTCAATCCGCTGACAATGAACGCAACGTTACGGAATGATATTATTGCATATCATCAGTTGGATGATAAGAACTTAAATACAACCTGGGAGCATTACAAGACATTGCTTCGATGCTGCGCAATGCATGGTATTCAGCAAGAGACCCAGATTGAAATATTCTACAATGGTTTGAATGCCTAGACAAGGAATCTTGTCGACACATCTACTAATGGTTCTTTGTTGGACTGTACATACAATGAAGCTATAAGAAATTTAGACAGGATTGCTCAGAATGACTATCAATATCCAATCTCTCGTTCTGCACAAGTAAAAAATAACCCTAAAATTCTTGAGTTAGATGTCAATCTCTCGTTGGCTAACATCATAAAGAATATGAAGGGGACAAGTGATGTTGCTCTTATTCAAGTGGGCCAGCAATTGGATGCGCTGATATTTTTCTGC
The DNA here is from genome assembly GCA_005610355.1 of Gossypioides kirkii. Classification (NCBI taxonomy): domain Eukaryota; kingdom Viridiplantae; phylum Streptophyta; class Magnoliopsida; order Malvales; family Malvaceae; genus Gossypioides; species Gossypioides kirkii. The sequence goes on along the minus strand of CP032247.1, from coordinate 35,521,684 downwards.
GATATTTACGGCGACAACCATAGTTATGAGGACTGTCCACAACACGCAGAAAATGCATTCTATGTCAACAACATTAGAGGAGGTTCATATGGTAACTCATACAACAACCGAGCTCAACAACCTTGGGGAAATCAAAATGCTTCCACATTTAAATATGGAAATTCCTCAAATCAAGGGGGTTATAAATAAGGGAGTTACAATAGTAACCAACAGCAGAATTATAATCAAAATTCTCATGTAAATTCTCATTCTGAACAGATGTAGGCACATAGTCAGATGCAACCACAATCTCGATTACAATCACAATAGTCTGTACTGTCACATATGCAAAGACAACATCAACAGCAACAGTTTTCTCAACCTAAGTCAGATCCTATGGCTTCTCTTGAGGCGTTGATGCGTGAGCATATCACGCGGATTGAAGCAATAGTACAAGGAAACTCTTCTTCCGTCCGAGCATTGGAAGCCCAGCTAGGACAGTTGGCTTCTAATCTCAGCACGAAGTCGTCGGGTACTCTGCCTAGTTTTACTGAGAATCCAAAACAGAGGGGAAAGGAGCACTACAAGGCTATTAGACTGAGGAGTGGAAAGCAGACGACTGAACCAAGTAGTTCTAATCAGGACCATGTCGACGCATCTGAACCACAACAACAAGAAGAGAATGCAACTGAAGGAAGCTGAGCAGAAGTAAATGAAGATTTAAAGTTGTAGTACCATCTATGCCTACAGTTTGTCCAACAAATTTGTCGACACAACTGTCAATGTCAACACCATCAAGTTTTTCACAACAACCCACTGCTATAATACCTTTGCCATTTCCATAAAGATTTAAAGAAAAAGTCCATGATAAAGAGTATCAAAAGTTTGTTTCTACTTTGAAACAATTATACATTAATATACCTCTTGTCAATGCTCTTGTGTAGATACTCAGCTATGGGAAATTTATGAAGGAGCTGTTGTCAAAGAAGAAGAAATTACCCGAAATCGAGATGATTGCGCTCATAGAGGGATGCAGCGCTGTGCTTACAAATAAGTTGCCAACCAAGATGAAAGACCCTGGCAGCTTCACAATCCCATGCTCTATTGGGAATCATTATCTAGGTAGAGCTTTATGTGATTTAGGAGCAAGTATTAACCTTATGCCTTTATCTACTTTCAAGAAGTTAGGAATAGGATCGATGAAGCCTATTGCGGTAACATTACAACTTGCGGATAGATCCTTAGTGCAACCTGAAGGCCAAATTAAAGATGTCATTGTCCAAGTTGATAAGCTCGTGTTCACTGCTGATTTCAAAATCCTAGACTGCGAAACAAATAAGGAGGTACCCATTATCTTGGGGCGATTATTTCTAGCAACTGGGCGTACACTTATCGATGTATTCAAAGGAGAACTTATCATGCGACATAATGATAAGCATGTTACCTTCAGTATGTTTGAGGCATCCCCGTCCAAAACTAAAGAGCAATGTCATCACATTGACGTGTTGGACGAAATCATAATGGAAGAATTCAACACAAGAAGTTCAGCAATGTCAGATGAGGATGTGGTGACATCCATTGATGAAATCCTAGCTGAATGTATTAACAAAGAAGAAGTTAATAATTGTGAGCTGAGACAGAATTGGCAACTAAAATCTTTGGATTTATCGAACAGGATAATCCTGGTGTTTAAACCATCTATTGAGCAAGCTCCTACCTTGGAGTTGAAGTTGTTGCCGACGCATTTAAAGTATGTCTTTCTTGGTGACAATGATACATTACTAGTTATTGTCAACACATTCCTTGACGCAATGCAGGAAGATAAGCTCATTGCGATTTTGAAATAGCATAAAAGAGTCATAGCTTGGAGCATTGCAGATATCAGAGGCATTAGTCCCTCTTTTTGCATGCATAAGATTTGGAAGACGAAGGAAAGCTATCGATTGAGCAACAACGAAGACTTAATGAAAAGATGAAAGAAGTAGTGAAGAAGGAAATTATCAAGTGGCTAGACGCGGGCATTATTTATCCCATTTTTTGACAGTAATTGGGTGAGCCCCGTCCAATATTTTCCAAAGAAGAGTGGTTTCATAGTTGTGACCAACGAAAAGAACGAGTTGATACCTACTCGCATTGCGACTGGCTGACGAGGATGTATGGATTATCGTTGACTAAATGCGGCCACAAAGAAGGATCATTTCCCACTACCTTTCATTGACCAAATTATGGATAGGCTGGCTGGTAAAGCCTATTATTGCTTCTTAGATGGCTACTCTGGGTACAACCAAATTGCCATTGCATCAGAAGATCAAGCAAAGACTACGTTCACATGCCATTTTGAAACCTTTGCTTTTCGACGTATGTCGTTTAGGTTGTGCAATGTGCCAGCAACATTCTAGAGGTGTATGATGGTGATTTTCTCGAATATGATCGAGGACTCTTTAGAGGTATTCATGGATGATTTCTCTGTCTATGGACAAAATTTTGACTAATGCGCTAACAACCTAGAAAAAATTTTGAAGAGATGCGAGGATACAAATCTAGTTCTAAATTGGGAGAAATGCCACTTCATGGCAACTGAAGGCATTGTCCTTGGCCATCGGATATCTTGTCAGGGCATTGAGGTTGATAAAGAAAATGTTGAAATCATCAAGAAATTACCACCGCCCACCAATATGAAAGGAATAAGAAGCCTTCTTGGACATGTTGATTTCTATAGAAGATTCATACGTGATTTTTCCAAGATTGCTAAACCATTATGCTCACTGTTAGAGCAAAATAAAAAGTTTGTGTTCGATGACGCCTATTTGGACGCATTCATGACAATAAAGAAGTAGCTGATAAAAGCTCCAATTGTCGTCGCACCGGACTAGACGCAACCGTTTGAATTAATGTGCGATGCAAGTGACTTTGTTGTGGGAGCTGTACTAGGCCAATAAAAAGAGAACGTATTTTATTCTATTTATTATGCTAGTAAAACTCTAACTAAAGTTGATATTAATTATACAGCTACTGAGAAGGAGTTGCTAGTAGTGGTCTACACATTTGACAAGTTTCGTTCATATCTTGTCGGAGCGAAGATTACAGTATACACAGACCACTCCGCATTGAAATATCTTTTTACAAAGAAAGACACCAAATCAAGACTAATTCAATGGATCCTACTCCTTCAAGAGTTTGATGTTGAAATTAAGGATACGAAGGGATCTAAAAATCAAGTAACTGACCACTTGTCTCGACTAGAAGTTAGAAGTGAAGATGGACACCCAAATTGTCGAAGCATTTCCAGATAAGCAATTATTCTTTATCGACGCATCGCCTTAGTATGTCGATGTTGTCAACTACCTTGTGTGTGGAAAGTTACCATTAAGTGCAACTGGTCACAAAAAGATTAGGTTTCTACGCGACACTGCGAAATACCATTAGAACGAGCCATACCTATTCAAGGTATAAGCCGATAATATTATCCATCAATATGTACCTGAAGAAGAAATGACTTCAATCCTGTGACATTGCCATGATGCCCCTTATGGAGGACATTTTGGTGGTATAAGGACTGCTACAAACGTCTTACAATCAAGATTTTATTGGCCCACATTGTTTCAAGATGCTCACAACTTCGCTCAACAATGTGATAGATGTCAATGCACTGGATCGATATCTCGGTGCAATGAGATGCTCCAACAATCGATTATGGAAGTAGAGCTCTTCGACGTTTTGGGGTATAAATTTTATGAGACCATCCCCAACTCCTTTGGGAATGTGTATATCTTAGTTGTTGTTGACTATGTCTCAAAGTGGATCAAGGCAATTGTGGTGCCAAAAGATGATGCTCGGATGGTGTTGAAATTTTTTCACACTTACATTCTTATAAGGTTTGGAACACCGAGAGCATTAATAAGTGGCCAAGGAACTCTTTTTCATAACAACCAAGTGGTGACAGCATTAAAAAGATATGGTGTGAAGCATCGTATGACCACTACATATCACCCACAAACCAATGGTCAAGCCGAAGTATCCAATCGTCAAATTAAAAATGTCCTTGAGAAGGTAGTTAATCCATCTCAAAGATATTGGTCTTCGCGACTACAAGACGCATTGTGGGTGCTTCGCGCTGCATATAAAACCCCGTTCGGAATGTTGCCATATCAGTTAGTGTTTGGTAAGTCTTGTCACCTACTAGTTGAGCTTGAACATAAAGCCATGTGGGCAATCAAGCAGGAGAATATGGATTATGATGCTACCGGAAGAAAAAGATTGTTGGACATCACTGAATTGGAAGAAATACCCGACATGCTTATGAGAATGTCGCAATATACAAAGAAAAGACCAAGAGATGGCACGACAATATCATCTTGTATCAACAATTTACCCCTGGTCAATTAGTACTTTTGTTTAATTCTCATTTAAAATTGCATCTAGGTAAATTACAATTAAGATGGTCAGGCCCTTTCAAAGTTGTCAAGGCATTCCAGAGCGGTGTAGTGACAATTGAGAATTTGAAAGATGGACAACAATTCAAGGTGAATGGATAACGGCTGAAGCACAATGTGAGCCCAGATGTAAAGGAACCAAACGACGACATCGATCTGGTCACATTTAAATAATGTCAATGCATTTTTACATTTTCCTTTATTTGTTTCACTTTTACTTGTTTTGTTTTATATTCTTTGCAAAAATAAAAATCATCTTTTTGTCAATGCAACGAAGGACAAATTGTCAGCGCATTTTGCAATGAGTTAGCAAAACTTTTTCAGCAAGAATCGCGTCAGTTGATCTCTTTTCTATCCTAGCTGTTAAATCAAGTGAAAACGTACAATCTGTAGCCATGCAATTAATGGCTGCAGAAGCAACGTTTCCCTATAACCTTTGCAATCATCACGATTTTACAAAGCCTAGGTTATAAAATCTCTTTCCTTGCAGATTTATTTTACTCACTGTCTCCATTGTTGCTACATCTCATCTCTTCCATTGCATCTATTTTCTTTACGTTCACAAGATAACTTCTTTCTGCAAGTTTTTCTCATTTTCTTTTTCAGTCATCATGGTGAAAACTAGAGCATCAAAGAACACTTCCAAAAATCCTTCAACTTTAACCACTATGGCTCCGACCACAACACCACAACCGTCTTCAGAGCCAGTCTTATTTTTGACGACTGCAGTCAAGGACTGTTATCAAAATATCATGCTGAAGCGAAATCTCCACCTAGAGCAAGGTCTGCAATTATCCACACATCAAACCTTGGGAAAACACGTTGCCCGAACCATCAGCCGCTTAGGATGAGAGTTCTTTTACGAACATCCTGCTGGTTACGCTCCTATACTGGTAAGAGAATTTTACGCAAACCTCATTGACGCTGAACAGGAATTTATGTTTGTAAGGGAGGGGCTCATAACGTGGAATGTCGCCCAAATCAATATGTTACTACGGATCCCTAAGAGGGACGATGACCATTCATCGTTAATCCACCGACTTGATGATGAAGTCACTACTCAGATTATGAAGGATCTCTATGTTGATGATGCCACTTGGACAGGTAATGGGTTCCACAACTACACTATGTATAAAAGGTATCTCACAACCTATGGCAAAGTGTGGTTTCACTTCATCAACAGCTGCATTCTTCTATCCACTCACTGCACTACAGCCACACTAGACCGTATGTGTCTTCTTCATTCCATCCTACAATGTAGACACATCGACATTGGAGAAATCATCCACAACCAAATTGTGGAAGCCACTGCCAAACAGACTGGTCTACTCTCATTCCCTTCTCTGATTATGTTGCTTTGCAAACAAAAAGGCATTGTGCCCAAGGATGGTGAGGTGATGTTAGAGGATAAGAGTCTCATCAACGACATCTCCGTTGAAAGGATAACTTGTGGTCAGGAGACACTAGTGGTAAAAGAAGCTTTAACGAAGAAGGATAAGGGCAAGAAGAAGAAGAAGAAGAAAGAACAAGCTGATACGCCCATAGATCCTCAAGTGGCAAAGAGACTGGTTATTTTGGAAGTCCACACTAATCGCATCAATGCGCATACAATTCGCACTCTGAGCATATTAGAAGATTTGGATTATAGGCAACATATCTTTTACGCACATATAAAGGCATAGAATGAAACCATTGTCGTCGCACTGCATAGCATAAGCCTCAATCCATTACCAAACTTCCCAGCATTTCCCGATATTTTCTGCCTGATGCAAGCTTCTTCCTCTGATCAGCCTACTCCTGATGGTATGCCTCAGAATGTTCCATCCCCAACGAGAATTCACATATTCGATGACAATGAAAATAAGGAACATTCTAATGCCATGGAAGATTGCTATCAAACAATTGCCAGCTTATTCAAAGAATTTTCGAATAGCCTTGGGGCGACATGACAGGCAGGGGAGTTGTCATTGAGGAGTTGAATAGCTCAGTGGGTGTAGACGCAGTGGATGGCACTAACATGGCTATAGTTGAACTGGAGCAGCATACGGATGAAGGTGTCGAGCAAGAAGATGACCAGATGAAGGAAAAGGAAGAGGAAGAGAAGGAAGAAAAAGAAGAAGAGAGTGAAATGAAGAACCCTACAACAGAGTAGGAGAAGAAGGAAGAAGATGCCCTGACAACAATCGTTGAGGATGTTGTCGATAACTTGAGAATGTGGGGGCATCAAGCACTGATGAGGCTCAACCTGATTCGAGCTGAGCTGAGATTGTTACTAGCAGCATCAAGGAATTGAATCCTCTCTCCATTGTGCCCTATGTGGCACCACTCGCTAAAATACACCCATCTAAAGTACCAACCGATGAGGCCACCACCCAACCTGCAAATGAGGAGCAATCCACCAATCCGGTTGGTTCAACGGATAAAAAGAGGAAGAGACGCAAAGATAAAAAGAAGAAGAAGCACAAGATAGAGGGTGAGCCCCCAAAGAAAAAGAAAAAGAAAACAAAGGCAACCCCTGCATCGGCTGCTGAGGAATAAATTGGTACACTTCTTTGTTGATAGTTTCTCATGTATTTTCACTGCTACTACATTTTCTTTTGTCATTACATTCATTTTGCTAACTTAGTTTGCATTGTCGTTGCATTTCTATTATAACTGTATAATATTGTCAGTGCATTGGGGACAATGCAGACATTTAGTTTGGGGGGATATATGTGAAATGGAAATGCAATTACACCCACATATTTGAATTTTACTGATTTCTTTTGTTAATGAGAATATGCATAATTTCAACAGAAATGTGCCCACAATTTTTATTTTTATGCGTAATTTTTGAATTGTTTAGATGATGATGTGTAAATTGGATGAATATGAATGAATGGTGAGTCTGCTATTTTTGAATGAATGATTGGAATTGCTTCAGTAGTGAATGGATAGTGTTGATGTTTGAATCTTGAACTAACTGACCAGTTGTAACGATATTGTATGAATAAAAGACACTCCAATGTGAGTGCACTGTGACTTTTTAAGGGAGAACACTCTACTGTAGGTTTAGAAAAGTTATCTAGCCAAAGGCTATCACCGCAAGAGTGTGTGTCGGCGCAATTACATACCTCCTGGGAGTTTGTTGCACCCCATCGTTACTGCCCAGGAACGAAGGTAGAGTAATGCAATGACATCTCTCAATCACTTCAAAAAGAGAAAAAAAATGAGAAAAAGAAAGAGAAAAGAAAAGAAGAAATTTTTTTATTGCTATAAATGTTGAATTAGTTCAAGAAAGATTAAGATTCATTTGATAATACTTACATTGATGAAGTTGCAGCTTTAATTATTCATGCCTATAAATTGTCGGCACATTATTTTATCATGTGAATAAAATTTGTGCATTAGGATTTCAGAAAATTCAAGTTGTGAGAATAACGATTGCGGTGACATTTTTGCTTGTGACTTTGCTAATTCTTGTTTACTTGAGGACAAGTAAAAACTTAAGTTTGGGGGTGTGATAGCATTACAAATGACATATTTTTTCCCCTAAATTGGTGTTTTAATTGTCTCTTTTGTACCTTATTTAGCATGCATCATAAGCATTTCATACTTAGTTTTTATATTTTCTAACTCATTGTAGTTTAGTTTAAATTCTTGATTTTTATCTCTTTTTGTACTAATATTGCCACAAGCAGTCGATGTATTGCACCTTAGAATTGTCAGCGCAGGAACTTAACCTAGAAGATCAATGCTGGAAGAAGAATGCAGCCACAAGATCAGCTTGGAATTATGACCAGAGATGTCGCCACACAGAACCTGAACCTCGAATGAGTAAACTCAAGCTAAATTCACATATGGAAGCACCAGCGCAGGAAAATCACAAGTTGCCGCCGCAATTAATGATCTCAGATTGTGCCCAGTAATGCAGCGACAACCTACAGATCTCTGAAGAAAACATTAAACATGCGTGAGTGCACAGTTGTACTATAACTAACTTTGACAGCTGCAAAAATTTAGACCTGGATGTGAGAATAGAGGAGGATGAAACATGCAACTTTTGAAGGCTATAAATAGAGAAAAGAAAAGGAGGAAAAATCATCAAGAGGGAAGAAATTAAATCTACAATTACTTTGTGTTTTTGAAGTTTTATTGGAGATCGGTGAGCTGACTGAGCAGACAAGCAACAACTCCTGACGAGGAGTGCTTGGTGCAGGCACAAGAGGAGCGGTTAAGGAATAGTTCTAGTGGTCTAGAGATAGTAAGCTTCGATGTATTTGTTGATCCCTCTCTTTATGTTGATGAATTATTATTGACAATTGAATGAATATGAGAATATCTTTCAGTGTTAGATTACTTTGATTCTTACTTAATCTTTCTTATTTGTTTATTCTTGAATTCAATTGCATTAAACACGAGAGTAGAAGTGCAGTCTACCGACATTGAGAGATGCGATGACAAGTTAAGTAAACAAGCAAGTTAGGCGAGAGCTGCTTGGGATTGGAAGAGATTCTATCACTTGTTCTTAAGCACACAACGTTGCTCACATCGAGAGATGGGGTAATTGTGGGTAGAGTTTCGATTAAACAGAGAGTTGTAGTTGGTAAGATTTCTTTGGAGCCTCAGTGCTGCTACAATTCATCTATATAATACCTTGTCGACGCATCCAGCGTTATGAGTTAGCAAAGTTAGCAATCCACTCCAGATCTTCACACTTGATCACCATTTACTTTTATTCATTTTAAATTCTCAACACTTCAACAACAATTTGATTTACTTTTAGTTGTACTGACAATTAACTTTTATTACATTGACAATTTTAATAATTTTAGTGTGCAGATCTGACTTAATTGCGCTGACATTGTTACTCACATTTCATCTAATTTTAGTATTAGTTGCTTCAACAGCTGAACATCAAGAACCCATTCCTCATGGGATCGATATCCGATAGAATTGTTCTATCAACTATACTTGCTTCGACGTGTATCCACTTGCACAACTGCGGTGACATTACAGACGCGATCAAGAATATAGGTGACAGGATATTTGATATGAATATTGATTCTTTCTTGACTAGTTAGTAATGAAAGTTGTGTGTTTGAGATATAAGGCCATGTGACCTCCTATTGGGAAAATTTTTGAATATGATTCTGAGTTCTTATACGATTCAATTTGATCCTGATTTGGTTGAAATGTTGTAAATGAATGAATAAGAATAAACAAGGTTAATATTCTGAGTTGTTAAATGTAATTGTATGGATTTGTGATTGATTTGTATGTATAAAAAAAATCTCTCGTAAAACTCTGTAAACCTCTGAGATCCTTAACAAGTGATGGTTACGAATTTTGGGTGTTACAGTTTCATCTAACTATTTTCTTTTACTTTTATTTTCTTTTTGTTGTTATATTTCTCTGTTATCTTCTCTTATAAATATTGTTCTGTTTTTGGTTGAGAGCATCAAGTGGTTAATGAAAATTGTTGAGAAATCATTCTCATTCTTTCTCTCTTTTCTGTTATTTTTCTTCCTCTTCTCAAAATTTTCCTCTCTTCTCTGGAATTTCTCTCTTTTTTCCCTTCTTTCTCTACCATTTTTGGCTTCTTTATTTCTGTTCTTAACAAAATTATAACCTTTTCATACTTCATATACTTAATTTTGATAAAATTTTATATTATGTGTAAATCAAATTAATAATAAGGAAAATTATAAAAGCTTTAGAAAATTTTTATTATGTATAAATTATAATTATTAGTTAAATTTATAGTTTCCAAATATAATGTGAGTGAAAGAAAACTATTATGAATATCGTTTAACTACTATATCGAACATAATTTGAACAAAAATTATTTTTCGAAAAATAAATAAAATTTATTTTCAATTGAATCGACTTTTTTACAAAAAAATAATTTTTTATAGAAAATCTTTTTAGACTAATTGATAAGATGCCTTTCCATTTTTGGTGTTGAAGGAGAATAAAAAGGAAATAACAAACAATTAGGGTTTACAAAGCAATTAACCCTTAAAGCTTTTTTAAGCAGCCAATCTAAATGAGAAATTTACATACCAAGTCCTTGAAAATTTTAATTTATCACATTGGTGCTGCCAATATGTCAGTCGACACCAGCGGAACACTGTAACAAATGTCTATTTTTGTAATTAATCTATTTTTCATAATATTTTCATAATTAACTTTTTATATTATTTATGTAAAAACCAATTTTTTCATGCTCAAGCTTTTTCAAGTTCATATTATCTTAAGCTTCGGCTTTTTTAGACTCGATTTTTTTGGATTTGGACTTGAATCGTACCAAATGAACTTTGACGGATTCAAATAATTTTGAATTTATAAGTTACAAATATTTTAATTTCAAATATAATAATCAATTTTTATATTATCACAACGCAATTCAAATTTGCCTTATAAAAAACACAAATAATATATATTTAATAGTTGTTCTTTTATATAAAATAATTAAATTACTTATTTTATGTAAATTTTATTATTCTATGATATTATATGAATAACGAAATATCTTTTATTGTTGATTATTATATTATATTGACAACTGAATAAATTTTTAGCTTTTTTATTAAATTTATAGATCTAATACTCTTATTCTGAAATATTTATTTTAAAATTTAAATATATTATATTAAGCCCAAACCAAAATGAATTACTTATAACGCAAATCTCAAGTCCAAAATAATCAATACCCAAATACAATTTGTAAAAGTTAAAGCCCATTCTAAAATCTAATTTAATAAAAAAATATTTTATTAAAATATTAAATTTTTAATAATATTTTATGTATTTCTAGTTATAATTATAAACATATATTTTAATATACTAAATTACACATAACTTTTGATTATATATCTTTTATTATAGGCTTAATATAACAGTTGCTACCTAAACTTGATACTTTTTACTAATTTGGTACCTAAATTTTTTTTGTCCAATTTGGTACTCAAACTTGACACTTTTTTTTAATTTGATACCTAAACTTGGCAATTTTTTTAAGTTGGTACTTAAACTTTTTGAGGTCTAATTTGGTACCTGAACTTGACTCTTTTTCCTGATTTGGTGCTTAATCTTTTTTAATATTAATTTGTTAAGCATAGATCAATACCTATTTTTAACATGAATTTTCTCTAAAACAGACAATATTTTTGTAACATAACAAAAAAAATTTCAACATCGTTATTGTTTTGCATAATTTTTATAATATTTAATAAATTTAGGTACTAAATTGAATCTTAAAAAAAAAGCTTATGTATCAAACTAGGAAAAAAATGTCAAGTTCAGGTACCAAATTGAGTCCAAAAAAAGTTTAGATACCAAATTAGGAAAAAGTGTCAAGTTCAAGTATCAAATTAAGTAAAAAAAGTTTAGATATCAAATTAAGAAAAACCATCAAGTTCAAGTATCAAATGTTATATTAAGACTTTATTATAATATATTATATTTATAAAATATATTATTTCATCATATAATACTATATAACATACTATAATGGTAGAGTAATACATAATATATTAATTATTATCATATATTACTATTTATTATAATATTGATTAAAATATGTTTTAAATCTTTATACTTTTCATACGTTTGAAAGTTTGTCCTTCTACTATATATATAATGCTATATCATATCATATAGTATATAATATATTAATAGTTTATGTATTTGCATCAATGATTAAATATTATATACAATGTAATACTATATTTTTTAATTATAATCTATAATATAATAATAGTTATATACAATAGCAATACATTATATATTACTCAATATTATATATTATTGTTTATTATTATACTATCTGAAATGTGTTCCAAATCTCTATACTTTTCGTACATTTGAAAGTAATATATTATAATATATATATGCATGTTGATATATATCTTCTATTATAATATATAATATAATAATAGTTAAATAGAAAAGTTATGCATTATATATTAATTATTATGTATTATTGTTTATTATTATATCAGTTGAAATATGCTCTAATTCCTTATACTTTTTGTACATTTGAAAGTTAACCTTTCTACTATATTATATAATGTTATATCATATCATATAATATATTAATAGTTATATATAACAGAAGTACATTATATATTACATATTATTATATATCATTGTCTATTATTATACTAGTTGAAATATGCTCTAAGTCCCTATACTTTTCGTACATCTGAAAGTTAACCCTCTAACTATATTATATATTGTTATATCACGTCGTATAATAATATATTAATAGTTTATTTATATCCGTCAAAGATTAAACAACATAATATCATGTAATACTATATCTTTATTATAATCTATATTATAATGATAGTTATATATGTATTAATATTTTTAATAATAATTAGATATTATATTATTATTTTATGTCTTAGTAATATACTAATTTAGTATATCGGTTTAAAGATAGGTTAGGTGATTTGTTTCGGTTTTGGTAATAGTTATTGTCGAAACCATTTTTATATGCGAGTTTCGAAAATAATTTTTAAGATTGAAAAGTGGGAGTCGCCACCAATCTTTTAAATAGGGTGTGATTGGATCACCTAAAACGTTTGAATTTGTTTTGTAGAAATCATTTGGTCTTCAAAATCTAGAAAAATAGGTTTGGGAGTCGATTACGTATAAGAAGGGTTAGCACCCTTACACGCCCAAAATTGGTACCTAGTTGATTATTTAGTGTCTTAATGTCGAAAATAAAAAATTCGAGTAGAAATTCAAAATGTCACTTATGAATTGGACGTTAAAATGAGATATTCAATTATCTAATTTCAAAGCAAAATCACACCCAACTCGTTAGGATATGGTTTTGACTCTCTCAAAATAATGGAATAACAAGTAACGGATGATTTTAAATAGGATGCTCGATTATTTTAAGTGCAAGGATGAAATCGTACTCATCACGTTAGAGCACAATTTCTCGTATTCCTAAAATAAAAGAGCGTTACCTTTATTTAAAAATCCATGTGCTTTTTTATTAAAAAATGCTTTAGCAATTTGACTTTAAAGTAGGATATTCGGTTTTTAGGCTTGAAGAAGGTAACACTCAACACGTTAGAGCATTATCTTCAAAATTCCCGAAGTAAATGGACTTTTACTTTGAAAGGATGATTCCTATATATATATATATATTTGTTAAAACACAATTTAACTAAACTATTTTGCAAAAATATTTGAATAAGTATGCTTTCTATCCTAAGTTAAGAAGGTAAAGTAGTTGAAAACGTAGGATAAATTGCATGAAATATGTTTTAATAAAATAATAATCATAATAATAAATCAAACAATGACGTGCATAAAAACAATATAATATGATAACTCAATAAAGATAAATGAAGATTACCTGAGTCAAATAAGTAGTGAAAATAATTAGAAGAACTTAAGTAATGATCATTAAAGAGTGACTTGGGGATTAAATTCAAAGAAGTAAAATTTTATTTGCTCAAAAAATTTTAATGAACTAGCCCTCTTTCCCCCTTTTTTTTTTTAAGAAACAAAACCATGGGAACTTCACAAAGAAATTTGTTTTTCGTAAACACTAACAATTTTAAAAGAAAAGAATGATTTGCATCATAAATATGAAAAAGAGGGTTTAATAATAAAAAAAATACTAAAATAGGAGCAAAACTTTCGAAAAAATAGCCTTAGAGATTTTAAAATAAAAAAACTAAATCAAAACGAACTTATTTAAACAATATTTGAATTTTTTTTTAAAAAGGTATATGGACTAAAACAAAAGTGGAAAGATTAATAGGCTAGTTTTAAGAAAATAATTTAAACAGGAAATGACTAATTTTTAAACAAAATCAAAAGGACAGGGTTAAACCAACAAATTCCCCTTTTATTTGGCCAAAAGACCAATTTGAAAGAAAAGATGATTTTCAGGGTCAAATTTATAACAAAAAAAAGCAAATCTTGAGGGTTAGAAGCTGGGGACCAAGTTGCAAGTAAAATAAAATAAGAGAGGAAAATTTCGAATGAGTTAGAAGCAGAAACGGGACAAAATTGCAAACGTTTATAAAAGTGGAAGGTTTTAATGGGAAAATATCCCATTACAATGAAATACGCGGATCTCTCATCGGGTATGGGTCATGTTCGGGTCCAAGCTTGAAACGGCGCCGTTTTGAGCCATGGGCAAAGGCTTCAAAACGGTACCGCATGACATCCCTTATAAAAACGTTTTTTTTTGTGTTGAAATCATTTTAAACTATCCCTTAAAAAAAAAGAAAGCCCCTCTTTTCTCTCTGAAACAGAACCCTAGCCGACCTTGGACCTCTTGCCCCTCCGCCGTGGGTTGTCGGTCGCCGGCGCCGGTGACGATCATGCCCAGAGTCGGAGCAACGAAGAGTCATCCTTTTTCCTTTCCTTTGTATTTTTGCTAAACAACTTCCAATCGGGCTCGAAGGTTTCGGATTCAAACCGATGGGTAAGAAAAATCTTGTTTTTACATTTTCTTTTTTAGATCCAGATTTGGAGACCTAGAAAATCAGGTTTGTTGTTTTTCCTTGCTCTTTTTGCTATATATTTTTTTAAAAAAGGAAACAAACACAGATCTAAAGTCTTTAAAGTTTCCGAATAGGTTTCTTTTTCTTATTTGAAATCTGTTTTTTATATTTTTTGTATATATATATGCGTATGTATACAATTCCCTTTCGAAACAGATATGAGAAAGAAAACAAAACAAGTATAATACCTCAAGATTTCTCTGAAAATTCCTGCTCGTATTCGAATATGCTTTGATGATTTTTTTGTGTATTCTTTTGTATCAATTCCCCAGTATCTTACATGTTCAAAGTAATGGCTTTTATAGCCAAAATAAATTACACAAACAACTATTCTTTTGCCCCTGTTTGCTGTTCTCTGCTGTTCTTTGCATCTATTTATAGATATCATCGAAATGGCGGTCTCTTGTGGTCAACACCGACGCCGGGAGCTGTGCCTTTTCCATTTTGGTGCAAGGCAGATGAGGAGACCTCGGGCAGAAGAGAAACGTTGGGCAGAAAGACAGTCTCGGGAGCTGAGCAGTCTCGGAAGCCGAAGAGTCAACGGTCAGCAGATGAAGAGTCATCGTGGCTGACGTGGCGATGACGTGGCACTGATGTGGATGCTGATGTGGCGACGGCGGTTGGGGTAGTCTTTTAGGGTTTTTGATATAATTTTTAGGTTTTGGTCCATCTAGGCCTAGTTGCAATTAAATTGTAAATGAACCTTTTAAATTAAAATTTAATTTAAAAATTTAATTTTTTATTTTTGTTTTATTTTTTGAGCCTGGTCAAAATTGGGCCTCTAAAGCTGCCCCTCTTTGCTCGTTGCTATGTAATAGGAACGAAGCAAAGACTAAAAGGAGAACCAATTCTGTCCAATCCTGTTGAAACCTGGCTCCACTATCGACCATGACAACATTTGTGACTTGTAGTTTCATTCCAATCCACTGCGACTGCAGGGAGAGTGAGATCCGTTTTTGTAATTTTTAATCCAACTTCGCTGTATCTTCAAATAGGATTTGATGTCGAAGCTTCATCTTGCTCTTACTACAACTTCAGAGAGATAAAGACCTGCTATTTTGATCTAATCTATTGTAGCTTCGAGGCAGAAGATTCACCGTTACGGCTTTAATCTACTCCTTTCCGGCTTTAAGGTATAAGATTTGCTGTTGCGGCTTCAGTCTTCCCCTTCGTGACTGCATGGTACCAAATTCGCCGTTGCGGCTTAAATCTTTCCTTTCATGTTCTGAGGTACAAGGTTCGCCGTTGCGACTTAAACCTTTCCCTTTGTATCTTCGTGGTACTAGATTCGTCGTTGCGGCTTAAATCTTTCCCTTCATTTTCTGAGGTACAAGGTTCGCCGTTGTGACTTAAACCTTTCCCTTTGCATCTTCGTGGTACTAGATTCGCCATTGCGGCTTAAATCTTTCCCTTCATTTTCTGAGGTACAAGGTTTGCCGTTGCGGCTTAAACCTTTCCCTTCATGTCTTCATGGTAATAAGACCTGTGAAATATGCTTTAATGGGCCTTTAGGTAGGCCAGATTGTTTAGGATGTCATGATCAGGATGAGTCAAATGCTCCTAACTAGATGAAAGTGCATGATTAATGTTAATTTTCAAAAGTTAATCTCTTTTGCTTTGGGATTATCTCCTTATGTCTTCTTAAATCTACGACGGGATTTGGCAGAATATTCTTAATTTGAACCATTCTTTCCAGGCTTGATTCTTTTAACTGGTGGTCTTGTTTAGGGTCCCTGTATTATTTAAGAAATTTCTAAAATAACACTCGTAGATCTTTGCATTTTCGTGTGATATTAGTCCATTATCCATTATCTTGGTATGAAAATACTTGGGCAGTGTGGGAAAGAATGAGATCGTATTAGAGTCAAAGCTCGAAGAATTAATGGCCAAAGAAAAATTGTCAAATATTTACAAGGAACAAAAAAATTACAAGCAACAATATTAGATGCCTAGATATCAAACATGAGTTTCTCTGGTCTGAGAGTCATTTTCCAACATGACATGTGTCAGAAAACCTGGAGTACTTCGTTAATGCCTCAAGATGTAAAGTTCCTCTGTTTTGTCACATTTGAGGGAACAATTGACCACTTTTGCCTCATGTTTGAGTTGCCTTTTTCGGGTTTTCAACTCAAAACCCCTTTGGTTTCAAGATGCCCTTTTGTGGGTTTTCATCTTGACCTCTCTGTTTTTTCTTAGGTGAAATATTTCTTCACCGGGTCTGAATTTATCAGGTTGCATAGCTCTTTGCCATCCATTTCAGTCAAAATGAGAGCTCCTCCAAAGAAAGCCTTCTTTACCATATATATTCCTTCCCAATTAGGCACCCATTTTCCTCGAGAGTCTTTATGTATGGGGAGTATTTTCTTCAAGACTAGATCTCCCTCGTGGAATTCTCTAGGGCGAACCTTTTTTTTGTAAGCTCACATCATTCGCTTTTGGTACATTTGACCATGAAGGATAGCTCTTAATCTTTTTTCTTCGATCAAGTTCAACTGATCATATCTGGCTTGGATCCATTCTGCCTCATCCAAATTTAGCTCTGATAAGACTCGTAGAGAGGGAATCTCTACCTCGATAGGTAAAACGGCTTCCATCCTGTATACAAGCTAGAACGGTGTTGCCCCAGTAAAAGTTCTGACTGAAGTTCTATAAGCAAGAAGGGCAAATGGTAATTTTTCATGCCAATCTTTATAGGTTTCTGTCATTTTTTCCATGATCTTCTTGATGTTTTTATTGACTGCCTCCACTGCTCCATTCATTTTTAGGCGATATGGAGATGAATTATGATGTTTGATCTTGAATTGCTTGCAAACCTCCGATATCGTGCTATTATTCAAGTTCAATGCATTATCCGATATAATCCTTTCTAGCATCCCATATCGGCATATGATTTCCTTTTTTAGGAATTTGCTAACTGCAGACTTTGTAACATTGGCGTAAGAGGTAGCTTCCACCCACTTGGTGAAGTAGTCGATAACTACAAAGATGAATCTATGCCCGTTGGAAGCCTTTGGTGAAATTGGCCCAATAACATCCATGCCCCACATAGAAAAAGGCCATGGAGAGGTCATGACATGCAGATGTGATGGAGGTACGTGGATTTTATCTCCATAAATTTGGCATTTGTGACATTTCTTTGCATAATTTATGCAATCACTTTCCATAGTGGACCAGTAGTATCCAAATCTCATAATCTGCCTAGCCATTTTGAATCCATTGGCGTGTGTTCCACAAATACCTTCATGGACTTCTTTTGGGATTTTTCTTGCCTCGATTGCATCAACGTATCTTAACAACACTTGATCCTTCCTTCTTTTATACAAAATTTCTCCATTTAGGACGTACTCATTTGCGAGCCTTCTTAATGTCCTTTTATCATTTTCAGTAGCTTCTTCGGGGTATTTACGATTTTTTACATATTGAAGGATGTCTTGATACCAAGGATGATCGTCTTTTTCTTCCTCTTCAATCTCGTAGCAATGGGCTGGAGTCCCGTAAATGCTCATCCGAATGGGCTTCATATCCTCTAGCTTGTTTACTTTTATCATTAAGGCTAGAGTAGCCAAAGCGTCAGCCATCTGGTTTTCCTCATGTGGGAGGTACTGGAACGTAACCTTATCAAATTCCTTGATCAGCTCGAGGACCATCTTTCGATAATCAATTAACTTGGAGTCTCTTGTCTCCTACTCTCCCTTGAGTTGGTAGATCACCAATGCTGAATCTCCATATATCTCGAGGACCTTGATTCCTCGTTCTATGGCTGCTTGAATGCCCATAATGCATGCCTCGTACTCTGCCATGTTGTTTGTGCAATCGAAGTCGAGTTTACTAGTGAAGGGATAATGGTCTCCTTCTGGCGATACTAAAACTGCCCGATTCCATTGCCCGTGGCATTTGAAGCACCGTCGAAATTTAATCTCCAAGGATGCTCTGACGCGGTCCCCTCTTCAGTAGTTGCGATATACATTAAGTCCTCGTTTGGGAAGTTTAAATTTATTGCCTTATAATCCTCAAGAGCTCTACTGGCTAGGAAATCTGCTATCGCACTCCCTTTTACTGCCTTATGGTTTACATAGACTATGTCAAACTCTGAAAGTAGGATTTGCCACCTAGTCATTCTTCCATTCAATACGGTCGACTCCATCATGTATTTAGAGGATCTAATTCCAAGATTAGCCAAGTTGTGTGGTATAGCATGTACTGTCGTAATCTTCTAGTAGTCCAAACTAATGTGCAGCATAGCTTTTCGATCGATGAATACCTTGCTTCACAGTCGGTAAAATTTTTGCTAAGGTAGTATATGGCTCTTTCTTTCTTTCCAGTCTCGTCATGTTGGCCCAGCACACAACCCATAGAGTTTTCAAAAACTGTTAAGTACAAGATTAACGGCTTGTTGGGACTTGGTGGCACTAAGACTGGAGCATCGGATAAATAATGCTTAACCTTGTCAAAAGTTCTTTGGCACTTATCGTCCCACATGCTTGGATTGTGTTTTTTAAGAAGACGAAAGATGGGATCACATTTCTCAGTTAACTGTGAGATGAACCGAGCGATATAATTCAATCTTTCGAGGAAATCTCGAACTTCTTTTTACGTGCGGGGTGGTGGTAACTCTTGTATTGCTTTGACCTTGTCTGGATTGATCTCAATTCCTTTTGGCTGACTACAAAGCCTAACAACTTACCCGAAGTAGCTCCAAAGGTGCATTTGGCCGAGTTTAACTTTAACTTAAACTTTCTTAATCTCAAGATAACTTCCTCAAGACCTTTACATGTTCTTCCCTAGTTCGAGACTTTGCAATCATATCACCAACGTAGACCTAGATCTCCTTATGCATCATATCATGAAATAACTTCACCATGACTATTTGATATGTTGCCCCTGCATTTTTAAGTCTGAATGGCATCACCTTATAACAGAATGTCCCTCACATTGTAACGAATGTAGTTTTTGTCATATCTTCAAGGTCCATCTTTATTTGGTTATACCCAGAGAAACCGTCCATGAAAGAGAATGGTGAATGACCTGCCGTGTGTTGCCTACCAAGGTATTAATGTGAGGTAGTGGGAAGTTGTCTTTTTGGCTGGTTTTGTTCAAGTCTCGATAATCCACACACATACGTACTTTTTCATCCTTTTTAGGAACGGGGACTATGTTGGCGACCCATTTTGAATATTTAACCACTTGGAGAAAACCCGTGTCAAACTGCTTTTGAACCTCTTCTTTTATTTTTAGCAACACATCTGGTCGCATCCTTCGAAGCTTTTGCTGGACAGGCTTGCATTCCTCTTTTATTGAGAGCTTATGGACTACAATGTCGGTGTTTAACCCAGGCATGTCTTGGTAAGACCATGCGAAGACATCCTTGAATTTTCGGAGCAACTCGATAAGACTGGTTCTAATTTTCACCTCTTTTTTTTCATCTTCATCCCCTATGCTTACAGTTTCGATTAACTCTTTATGGGGCAAGATCTGTTTTTCCTCTTGTTCTATCATTCGCAGCAAATCGGGAGACAAGTTACTAGCTTGGTCATCTTCAAAGTCCTGAGGCTCCTCGAGACACATATCTTGCTCAAAATGAGGCTTAGAGTTAGTGACAGCGTTGCTCATATCATTGATATCCAAAGATCTGTATAAAGAATGAGAAAGGTCCAACGAACAATGTAAATTTAATAATGATTGTATGGTATGAGTATAAGTATATATACAGAATTCAAGAATGATTATTTGCATAGATTAAGTGTGAACGAATTGTCTGGATGGAACGAAAGAATATGAAAAGATATTTGCTGAAAGGGATAAAATGCATTTTCATTAAAGTAATGGATAATAATCAAATTCCCTTTACAAAAGATCTCTATTTCTCTTGAGCATAGAGCGATAGATATGCATCGAGTATTACTTTGAAAAGATCCTAAAGGCTACAGGGAGCTCCTCTCAGTCCAGTTGCCTAGAACGCTTCCTGGTGTGTATGAGAAAATTCGCGATAAGCTCCTTCCTTCGTCTTCTTTAGAGATGGCATTAATTTCCAAGTTTATCGTAACTCTTTCAATTTTCTTCTCTTCTTCGATCCTCATTCCACTGAAAACGAAAGTCTTTGATATTTGAGGAAAGATCATTGGCACCTAGTTGATCTCTCCCCCAGCCAATCTTGCTTTTCTCGTTTCTCACTTCCATTCTATCTCTTTCTTCTTTTCCTTCATATCTGGCTTGTACCCTAGACCAAAACGATCTCATTTTCCTAGTGGTGTCGGTGCATTGATTTCCCCTTGCAGATGTTTTCCAAGCCCTTTTCCTGGTAGTGCCCCTTTTCTAATTGTTAATCGTAAACCCATCTTCGTAGTCCGTGGCAATTTCAATTCGGGAATTTTGCTTCCTTCTGCAATGAACATTGCATTAACAAATTCTAATGATTGAAAGGAGCATTCCACAGCCTCTTCGTCTCTCTCTACATACGGGGCGTCGCTTGTCACTGATACGATAATATCCTCCTCTGTATTTATTGTAACCAATCTTCCTTCGGTTACTAGTTTAAGCTTTTGATGAAGTGAGGATGGTACCGCCCCCACTGAATGGATCCAGGGTCTTCCCAACAAACAATTGTACGAGGGCTTAATGTCCATTACCAAAAAGTCTACCTCATATGTATTCGGGCTTATCTGCAACGGTATTTCAATTCGACCCATCACTTTTCTTTCCGTTCCATCGAAAGCTCTGACTATGTTTTGACATGTTTTCATATAGGAGTTGTCGACTGGTAATCTTTCTAAGGTGGCCAGTGGCAGTACATTTAAAGCTGAGCCATTATCAATGAGCACTCCGGGCAAAGTATACCCCTCGCAGCGAGTAGTGATGTGCAAAGCCTTTGGCGAGCTCATTCCCCCAGATGGGATCTCATCGTCACTGAAGAAAACAAAGTTGTCAGCGTTGATGTTATTAATTAGGCGATCCAACTTGCACACAGATATGTCATCAGCCACATACGTTTCGTTGAGTACCCTTATCAATGCATTGCGGTGGGCTTCCGAACTTAGTAACAGGGCTAAGATTGATATGCGTACTGGTTGTTTGTGAAACTGCTCAACCATACTATACTCGCTGTGTTTTAAGAATTTCAAGAATTCTTTCGCCTAATTGTCTGCTACTAGCTTATTTATTGGCTCAAGCTTGTTGGTTTCTTTCTTTTTTGGTTCAACTGCCAAGGCCTTCCCTTTAGCCGTCTCTTTCTTTTCCCCTTTCAAGTCATAGAATTTCCCACTACGGGTAACAAGGCTTACGTCTTCTTTGGATCGTTCTTCTTTAGGTGCTATTATATTACACCCGTAATTCCAATGGTCTCTCTTACTGTCCTCATAATGGAACGGCACAGGTTTTTGTATAATGACACAGGGTGTCACTTGCCTTCTCATTTCGGTAACCTTGGGTGCAGAGATAATTATTACAGGGCGATCAGACCTATTTGTCCCTTTTTCTTCAGAGGCACAAATGTCTTTCACATCTTCCTTTTCTTCGAAGAACTCCAATTCTTTACGGTCCATCAGATCCTGCACCAAAGCCTTGAACTCTGTGCAATGTGTAATCTCATGTCCCTCAGTGTTATGAAAATCACAATAATTCTTAGCTATCATCGTCGTATCTCCACCATTCTGCTTGATTACTCCTCTGTTTATCATTTGACGCCACACCTATCTCAAAGATGATTTGATTTCTCTGAAATTGGTCTTAACCTTTTTACCTTTTACTCCCGCAATCGCATTTATCCCCTAATCGGGATGAGCAGGTAAAGGGTTCCCAGCCATGTTAGGTCTAGACGGCTCATCAAATCTTATATGTTTCGTCTTAATTAGTCTTTCCACTATCTTTTTGAAGGAGAAACAATTTTCGATGGAGTGTCCGACTACTCCTCCATGGTATTCGCACTGAGCGTTTGCGTCATACCATTTTGGGAACGGGGGTGGTACCGGATCTGTGTAATAAGGGGCCACTACATGTTAATCGTATAGCTGCTGGTAAAGCTCTTTATATGTCATCGGAATGGAGGTGAACTGAATTCTTTCGGTGTTTTTCCTTGAGCTTGGTTCCGAATTCGGAGGATTTTGGTAATTATTTGTAGGGGTTTTAGATTGCGTCATCATGATTGACTTCGCATAGTTTGGCCTGTACATGGCTACATTATTTATCTCAGCATCTTTAATTTTGGGGACAGATCTTTTTACACTTTCCCCAGCGTCAATCTTTTAGCTCTTAATTGCGCTCTCAATCATTTCTCCGAACATAACCATATCCGAGAAACTTCTCATAGCATTTCCCAATAAGTGGTTGAGGTAGGGTGCTTTCAGCGTGTGGACAAAAAGCATAGTCGTCTCTTTCTCCGTTAATGGTGGCTGTACCTGAGTAACCATATCTCTCCATCATTGAGCGTATTGCCTAAAAATCTCACTCGACGTTTTCTCTATATTTTGCAAGGTGATTCTATCAAGAGCTATGTCAGTGACATGGCCATATTGCTTCATGAAGGGTTGGGCCAGGTCCTTCCATGAACTGATCCTCGCACGACTCAATTGATTATACCATTTTATCGCGGATCCTACCAAACTATCCTGGAAATAATGGATCAGTAATTGGTCATGGTGGACATATCCTGTCATTTTTCGACAGAACATAGTGATGTGAGCTTCTGGGTAACTTGTTCCATTGTACTTCTCAAACTCTAGAGCTTTAAATTTTGGGGGTAGCTTTAAGTCTGGGACAAGACTCAGTTCTTTAGCATCCATCCCACAGCAGGTGTTATCTCCTTCCATTGCCTTGACCATATCTTCCAGCCACTTGTAACGCTCCTCTATCTGTTTGGAAACTTCTAGCTTTGTTCTCTCTGTTTCCATGATTTCGTCAAAATCAGGATTGATGGGATTTGCGACATTTTCCCCTAGATTAGACCTTGATTCAGTCAGATAATTGGCTTGTCCTGAGGTACCAATGGGATGTTGCTGTGCTCTAATGAAGATGGGAACTCCTCATGAGTTTGTTTCCGGTGGAGCTTGATTATGTGCAGGGGTAAAGTCAGGGGGTATCGGGGATCTTCATTCTTCTCCCTTGGGCTTGCTACAGGGTTTTTTCCTTTCTTTGCTTCTTGCAACAGCTGAGTCAGTCGGTTGATTATGTTCCCTTGAGACTCAATGATCTGGTCTCTCATATCCTGTAGGACCTTCGCCAACTGGTCTTGCAACTGCGCTTGCATTTGTTCTTGCATTTCTTTTTGTAACTGTTCCAATCTCTCTATTCTTTGATCCATCATCTTTCGGGTACCGTAAGGATGTGAGTTCTCTATGTTTCCGGGTTTAACTATTTTAAATTTTTATTTAGTTAGAATTGTTGTGTTAAAATGTGAAAATGTAATGCAAATGAATGCATGTATGCAATGTAAGAGAAGACGTTGATTCTGAATTCAATTCCATTAGATAAACTTTACTAGAAGACAAATTTCTTTACACAGAACGAGTTACATAAATGGCTTTACCTTAGTGCCTAAAGCCCTAACTTTCCTAAGAAGTTTAGCCAATTTTTGTCCTCGTGTTGACTTAGACTCATATTGTATGCTCAATTCATCAGCTTCCATGGCTAGCATTTGCACGTGATTAGCCGCTTCTCGTATCCGTGTAAGTGCTTCACCTATGACATAGTCTCTCTCTCCTACTTGCCTTTGGGCCTGCTGGGTGTGCCATTCACTTGTTTTTAAGTTCCTTTCAAGAATTTCGACGCTTATTTCGTTGCTTTGGAATGATGCTTCAAGCTCTTGCACTCTTTTCCTCAATTCTCTATTTTCGGCTTGACTTGCCTTAAGCTCTATGACAGAATTTTGGCTGCGGTTTCCATGCAAAGATTCCTCCAATTCAATGATTCTAGCTTCCAGCTCGGTTATTTGGGCTCTTAGCTCAGCCCTTTCAACTTGGCTTTCTAACAATTCTCCCTTTATGGCATTTTCTCGTGCTTGACCATCTTGAAAACTCCTTTTCCATTGCTCTGCTCGGTCTTCTCGTTCCCAAATCTCCAGTTGTCATTGTTCAAAGGTTTGCCAAACCCAGTATTCTTTATGGATTGACGAATTTTCTTGTAATGTTTCTCTAAATCTTCCAAGTCTTCTTCGGCTTTATTCTTCCCTTTTCTCAACTTTTCAGCCTCTAACTTGTGAATGTCTACATCCAATCCTAACTTCATCTTATCCTCTTCTAATACTTCTATCCTTTTCCCAAATTCCAAGCTCTTCCTTTCAAAATCCTGCTTTATGATGTCCAACTCTGATGGAATTACTCGTAAGCATTCTTCTAAGAATCTGGTATAATCAGGGTTCGATGTTGGAATATTATCATTGACCCTTTTACTCCTCCAGCAATCATATTCTGGCGTCATCATCGGGCTTGTGGTGAATACCTTCATCCTATGCACTTGCCTCCATGCATTTGTTATCTCTCTGACCCTCTTTTTATAGTTATCCCATTTGTAGGTGAACTCCCACTAGACCAGACCTTGTGTTGCTGGTATGAACTGCCTTGACTTGTATTGCCTTAACACAAGTAGAGGGGCATATCCTATGGCTCCCCATACTCCGAGTAAGGAAACCCAGTCAAAACTACCACAGAGATAAAGAATCTCGTTGATGATAAGCTAAGATGCATTCCATTCTACGTCCTCTTTTCGGAGATTTTGAAGGACTACCATCCACCTTTCTTTAGATATATTCATCTCTTTTTGCATCGCTACAAATTCCTTCAAAGGCGAATAATCTACTGTGTATGCCTTATACGAGATCCTTTCTTTCTTCCAAAAATGGCTATTAAACCAGACCATCAGAAGTGGTGCACAGCCAATAAACCTTCCCTCGCCTTCTCTTCAACAAGCACTTAGTGATCTGAAAGTCTCAGCAATGATTGCTGGGATAGGTGTAACACTTCTACTAAAACGGTCGAAAAGGTCCACAACTGCATCCTCTATGTATCCTAATGTCTTCGGGAAGATAACTAGCCCAAAAATACTCAAAGCGAACAGGTCAACATGTTTCTTCATATCTGGGTGCGCTAATATCAGATCCCTCAGACTCTTCCAAGTGATACATTTATTATCCCCTTTTACCTTAATTCTAGATGCCACCCACTGTTCACTCATCCCGATTATATTTATCAATCTCTTCAGAAAGGTCGGGGCACTCGCGGCTCTTGAGTAAACCTTGTCAACTTGAATCTTCAGGCAACGGATTAACACGGTATACTCCTCCACTATGGGCGTCATGTCGAAACTCCCAAAGGAAAAGCAATTATATGCGGGATTCCAATACTAGGTGAGAGCCCGAAAGAGATGCTTGTCTATTTTTACCTCGAGTAGATAGGGTAAATCTCCATATTCTTTATAAAACACTTGCTTCGTTTCATCATTCCATTGGCCCCAAATATCCCTTAGCTCTTGCACACTGTTTTGGGTCACATTTACTCGAGTGTGATCCCAAAATTTCGATAAATGCCCTTCTGTCAAACTGTCTCCATTCTCGTGCTGCCTTCCTTTCGACCATAATCGGACGGCCATGTTATCTTCTACTCTATCAAGAAACTCGTTTTCCATGTCAAAGCTCTCTATTTAGTAATCGAGTATGAACCAACACCTTTTCTATAATGGGAATGCAATGCACGAAATAAAACAAAGACAAAATAAAACATGTCAGTACGTTAAGCACAAAGGTAAAATATAATCATGAAATTACGATTAAGAGCAGAAATAACACATCTCTCCTATTTAGGTGACTACTAAGGTTTGTTGCGACGTTTGGTAGTCTCCTAAAGTCAACTACATACGGTTTGAGTTCTAGAGTATGAGTACCTGAACCAGCCGATTCCTCCATCCTCACCCATTATAGGCTCATACGGATGAGTTTGATTCAGGGGGATATATTTCCCATATGTTTGCACGGAAGTGAAAACTTCACGAAAACATAGGTACGGATGTATTCCCGAAAGCGATCCACTATCCTGCACGGAGGTGAAAACCTCACGAAGGCATAGTTTCACACTTCCACTTAAGGGGTAAAGTAACCAATCAATGCAAATGCATGAAACCCTTACTTCGATAGCGAACAAATTAGACTAAGAAATCAAATATATGAGCATAAAATGCGAGGATTACAAATTAAATTTAACTTGAATTTTGATTTTCAATCAAAAGACCAAAAATAATCGACTCACGACTTGACTTTCTTATTGTCCCCAGTGGAGTCGCCAAGCTGTCGAAACCATTTTTATATGCGAGTTTCGAAAATAATTTTTAAAATTGAAAAGTGGGAGTCGCTACCAATCTTTTAATTAGGGTGTGATTGGATACCTAATACGTTTGAATTTGTTTTGTAGAAATCATTTGGTCTTCAAAATCCAGAAAAATAGTTTCGGGAGCCGGTTACGTATAAGGAAGGGTTAGCTCCCTTACACGCCCAAAATTGGTACCTAGTTGATTATTTAGTGTCTTAATGTCGAAAATCAAAAATTCGAGTAGAAATTCAAAATGCCACTTATGAATTGGACGTTAAAATGAGATATTCAATTATCTAATTTCAAAGCAAAATCACACCCAACTCGTTAGGATATGGTTTTGACTCTCTCAAAATAATGGACTAACAAGTAATGGATGATTTTAAATAGGATCCTCAATTATTTTAGGTGCAATGATGAAATCGTACTCATCACGTTAGAGCACAATTTCTCGTATTCCTAAAATAAAAGAGCGTTGCCTTTATTTAAAAATCCATGTGTTTTTTTATTAAAAAAATGCTTTAGCAATTTGACTTTAAAGTAGGATATTCGATTTTTAGGCTTGAAGAAGGTAAAACTCAACACATTAGAGCATTATCTTCAAAATTCCCGAAGTAAATGGACTTTTACTTTGAAAGGATGATTCCTATATATATATATATATTTTGTTAAAACACAATTTAACTAAACTATTTTGCAAAAATATTTGAATAAGTATGCTTTCTATCCTAAGTTAAGAATGTAAAGTAGTTGAAAACGTAGGATAAATTGCATGAAATATGTTTTAATAAAATAATGATCATAATAATAAATCAAACGATGATGTGCATAAGAACAATATAATATGATAACTCAATAAAGATATATGAAGATTACCTGAGTCAAATAAGTAGTGAAAATAATTAGAAGAACTTAAGTAATGATCATTAAAGAGTGGCTTGGGGATTAAATTCAAAGAAGTAAAATTTTATTTGCTCAAAAAAATTTAATGAACTAACCCTCTTTCCCTTTTTTTTTTGTTTTAAGAAACAAAACCATGGGAACTTCACAAAGAAATTTGTTTTTTTGTAAACACTAACAATTCTAAAAGAAAAGAATGATTTGCATCATAAATATGAAAGGAGGGTTTAATAATAAAAAAATACTAAAATAGGAGCAAAACTTTCGAAAAAATAACCTTAGAGATTTTAAAATAAAAAAAACTAAATCAAAACGAACTTATTTAAACAAGATTTGAATTTAAAAAAAAAAAAAAGGTATATGGACTAAAACAAAAGTGGAAAGATTAATAGGCTAATTTTAAGAAAATAATTTAAACAAATCAAAAGGACAGGGTTAAACCAACAAATTCCCCTTTTATTTGGCCAAAAGACCAATTTGAAAGAAAAGATGATTTTCAGGGTCAAATTTATAACAAAAAGAAAGCAAATCTTGGACCTATTTAAAACACAACCAAATAGAAGGGCTTAAAACGCAATTTCCTTATTTTAATCTTTTCAAATCTCGGTTACTAAACGGCAGCATTTCGGAACTATGGGGGCTTTAGATTAAAACGATGTCGCAGGAACAAGGGTTAGAAGCTGAGGACCAAGTTGCAAGTAAAATAAAATAAGAGCAGAAAATTTCGAATGAGTTAGAAGCAGAAAAGGGACGAAATTGCAAACGTTTATAAAAGCGAAAGGTCTTAATGGGAAACTATCCCATTACAATGAAACACGCGGATCTCTCCCCAGGTACGGGTCATGTTCGGGTCCAAGCTTGAAACGGCGTCGTTTTGAGCCATGGGCAAGGGCTTCAAAACGACACCGCATGACACCATTTATAAAAAAAAAAATTTGTTTTGAAATCATTTTAAACTATCCCTTAAAAAAAAGAAAGCCCCTCTTTTCTCTCTGAAACAGAACCCTAGCCGACCTTGGACCTCTTGCCCCTCTGCCGTGGGTTGTCCATCGCCGGCGTCGGTGACGATCATGCCCAGAGTCGGAGCAATGAAGAGTCATCTTTTGTCCTTTCCTTCGTATTTTTTGCTAAACAACTTCCGATCGGGCTTGGAGGTTTCGAATTCAAACCGAAAGGTAAGAAAAATCTTGTTTTTACATTTTTTTTAGATCCAGATTTGGAGACCTAGAAAATCAGGTTTGTTGTTTTTCCTTGCTCTTTTTGTTATATATATTTTTTAAAAAGGTAACAAACACAGATCTAAAGTCTTCAAAGTTTTCGAATAGGTTTCTTTTTCTTATTTGAAATCTTTTTTTTTATATTTTTTGTATATATATATGCGTATGTATTCACTTCCATTTCGAAACAGATATGAGAAAGAAAACAAAACAAGTATAATACCTCAAGATTTCTCTGAAAATTCCTGCTCGAATTCGAATATGCTTTGATGATTTTTTTGTGTATTCTTTTGTATCAATTCCCCCGTATCTTACTTGTTCAAAGTAATGGCTTTTATAGCCAGAATAAATTACACAAACAACTATTCTTTTGCCCCTGTTTGCTATTCTCTGTTGTTCTTTGCTTCTGTTTGCAGGTATCACCAGAATGGCGGTCTCCTGTGGTCAACGCCGGCGCCGAGAGCTGTGCCTTTGCCATTTTTGTGCAAGGCAGATGAGGAGACCTCAGGCAGAAGAGAAACGTTGGGCAGAGAGACAGTCTCGGGAGCTGAGCAGTCTCGGGAGCCGAAGAGTCAACGGTCAGCAGATGAAGAGTCACGTGGCTGACGTGGCGATGATGTGGCACTGACATGGATGCTGATATGGCGGTGCTGACGTAGCGACTACGATTGAGGTAGTTTTTTAGGGTTTCTGATATAATTTTTAGGTTTTGGGCCATCTGGGCCTAATTGTAAGTAAATTGTAAATGAACTTTTTAAATTAAAATTTAATTTGAAATTTTAATTTTTTATTTTTGTTTTATTTTTTAGGCCGGGTCAAAATTGTGCCTCTACAGTTATAAAACATATTATTATATTATCATTAAAGTTTAATTTATAGGTTTTAATATTTATTAATTATATATATTTATTATAGTATTAAAAATATTTTATATTAAATTAATTTTTTTAAAAATTTATTTCACTTTATAATTAACATAAAAAATATTATTGATAATTTTTCCTATTAATAAAATTTTAATATAAATATGGAATGCTTTTGAATATAATTTCAAAAAATAAAATATTCATTTATCTATATTTTATTTTATTTAAATTTTATCATAAAATTATATTAATTATTAATATTTATTTGACTGCTCAATTATAATTTGGGATTTTGGATCGAATTTATCTCGAATTTGAATATGTTACGGACTCAATTCAGTATGGGGCTATGGGCAGCTTTCAGCATCCTATTTTGACAGCTATAGTTACTGTATAAAAAATGTTTAGCTTCCCTCTTTGTTAATTTTTTGTTCTCGTTTGTATTAATGTAGCAGCCATTATTGCTTTTGGATAATAAAATACAATGTTTCCTCGAAAAACACTTCTGCAAGATTACATAATTAATTCTTGGTTGAATTTCTGGTTTAAAATAATTAAATAAAAGAATTCGTGTATTGATTTGATGATTAAGGATATTTATTATTTAATGTGTGACTTGAATTCAAGTCGCGTTAATTCCTGTTTGTAATTCACCAAAAAAATTAAAAAAATTCATTAAAAAAATATAAAAACCATAAACGGGTTGAATTCCCAATCTTTTCTTCTCGGTTTTCAGTTCTTTCATTGGTTCATAAGATTTTGCTTTAGTTCCAATCATATACCACCTATTAGATCATCAAATTTTGGTTTAACTGGATCAATTTTTTTATCTCGATTTTCAGTTCTTTTATTGGTTCGTAACATTTTACTTTAGTTCCAATTATATACCACTAATCTAACCATCAATTTTTTATTCAACTGCTCACGTCTGCTTCTAACATCACCGCAAAACCAACGAATCTAAAGGGGTATGTAAATTAAGTATGAAACAAATTTGTATTTGAACAGACATTAACTTGAATTTATTTAATAAATAACCATATAATTTAACAAAATAAATATAACATAAATTATTAACTTATTTCAAATTTATAACCTTAAATTCATTTTCAACATATTTTCATTTTTATTATAGGTATAAAAATTGTCATAAGTACAGGATTTTCAAGAGCGTTATATACTCATTCGTTTTTAAACCATTTTTTAAAATAAATTTTTTAAAAACTAAAGCTAGATTAAAGAAAATCTAATTTAATTTAATTTTAAAAATTAGTAAATTAAAGATATCGAAAGATTTAAATCCAAATAATCTTGAATATAACACAACTAAGGCACTTTTTAAATGAGCGATGACTGTAATGCGATAAAATTTTTTACCTCATAATTATAGTAATTAATTTCATCGTTATTACTATTTTTACTATCACTAAAGATAAACATACCGTCCATCCAAAAACACCCTAACTTAAATATCGAACCCAAATTAAGCCAACCTGAATATGGAAAACAGCAATAGCCCGAACTTGAATCGTCCAAGCCTAAAATTGATTGAAATTGATCTACCAGCCAAATAAACAATCTTAGATATGAACCTGTTTCGTTCACAAGGAGTCAAGGGAAGTGATTCGAGGATTATTTCTTCTACTCTCCCAAGTAATTTATTCAACCTCCCTAGTTTCAGGAGGCATAGCAATATGTAAAAAACTTATCTAACACCAAGTTAGAATCCTCACACAAAAAGCCATAGATACCCGAAAACGGGGAGCAAAAACCAGAAATTACAGTCTTACGCCTTAATAGGTATAGCCCTTAACAAACATTCCTTTCTTGGCTTCTTCACTTTCACCCTCGGCAGAGTATTTTCCGAGTTGAGCTAGAGAGTTTGCCTTTGCACGCACCAAAAGAGCCTTCTGTGCAGCTTCAACATTCTCTGGACGTCCTTGCCATGTCTTAAGCACAGTGTTCTGCAATGCACGTGCGTAAGAGAAAGAAACGTGCCATGGGTTGGGGCTCTGGTTCATTGCATGCAAGTTCAATGTGGCTTCCACCTCCGACTGTCCTCCAGATAAAAACTGCAAAGATAAACAAATGCACACACCTTTTCATTAATCAAAACTTCAGCATATATCAAACAAGCTTTATGAATCACGATGTAAGAACTAGCACGATGAACTTCTAAAACTAAAGGCTTAGATAATTTTTTCATGTCATTTCACCCAAACATCATTTAGGGTTAAATTTGAGAACATCAAACAAACGGAGGCTAAATGCGAAAAAGGATTTTTAGGTACCATGATTCCTGGAACAGCTGGTGGAACTCTCCTTTTCAGCATAGTGAGCGTATAATTGGCAATAGTCTCAGGATTAGCCTTCTTCTTGTGTTCAGCTCCTGGGGTTACCATGCTGGGCTTGAGTAAGATGCCCTCAAATATAACATTGTTCTCAGCCAAGTAGTAAAAGACTTCGGCCCAGACTTTCTCAGCTACTTCAAGAGTCCTCTCAATAGGATGGTCACCATCCAAAAGAATCTCGGGTTCCACTATTGGCACAAGGCCATTGTCCTGGGTATCAATTCACATTAATATACAATTGAGCTCGATACACAAACCAACTACAATATAAAAAAAGAGCAAGTACAGGCAAAAGTAGCCAACAAACAACTCGTGTCAAAATTTGATAAGACAATAGAAAATTAACCTAATTGCCATTCACAGAATGACGCATATTGGTTGAAATTTAGAATTCCAAGAACTTCAATCTTGAGTAGGGAAATAACAAACCTTGCAATTGGTTTAGCAAGTTATAAGAAACTGATAAAATCTGATACAATACCTGAGAAATGGCAGCATAACGTGCAAGTCCCCATGCAGCTTCCTTAACAGCCAGAGCAGAAGGACCACAAGGAATGCTAACTACTGTTCTCCTGAGTAATTTAACAGTATAACATTTCATGAATGAGAAACGTAATACATGTATGTATGTGTATATATATATACGGTGTTATAAACCAATCAGAACACCCATTTAAACTTCATAAGGCACAAGTTAACTACATAAAATTGACTTACCACTTGGCAAACCGAGCACCTTGTTTGTAGTACTCAGCAGATCTTGATGACAATCCATCCAAGCCTTGGCACCAAGATTCATTGTTTGATCCAGGTAGAGGAACCAAACCCTGAAACACATGAATGTAAAAGATTGAGTTAATGAGTACCATCAAAAGGAATTCACACGCGTATAAATGTAGAAATTCAGTAGTGTCACCTTATCTACTTTGATGCCAGGCACGATCTTCTGGTCATGCAAGACATCAACAAACTTCTTTCCATCTGTCGTTGACTGGTAAAGTGTTTCCTCAAAAAGAATGGCACCAGAAATATATTCTCCAAGGCCAGGAGTTGTGAGCAGAAGCTGTCTGTAAGCCTGGCGGTTGGGTTCAGTATTGTCTAAGCCAATAGATGATAATCTCTTCCCACATGTTGCATTCGATTCATCAATTGCCAGGATTCCACGACCAGGTGAAGCAATAGTTTTCTACACCATAAAAAGAAACAAATAGAGAACAATTTATCACAGTTTCCTTTCATCAGGCAACTTCGCCAGCCCAAAAAATTTCTCATATAATTCTCCATTCATGGATTCAAATTATGATTCCAAATCGGTCACAGTTTCAAACGTTATGAATATTGTTGCGATTAATTGCAGTAAATAACGACAGTAACATTGTGTTGCAGCCAGCTATTTAAAATTTTAAGTCTCCATGTCTCCATCAAGCATCAATGAAAAATAACAGCTATAATCTCCCTAGTTAAAGGAGTCATAAATCAAACTTAGTATTTAGAAAGGAATTCCATCAATATCTTAAAGATTCCTGTAGTCATGGAAAGACACAGAAAACCAGAAATTTTATATATGAAAACAAATACTAATATATAAAATAACGAAATCATATTTTTATAATTATTTCATCACAGATGGCAACTGATTTACAAGTAAAAACTAAATCACAGTTTACAGGTTAAAGAAAAAATAATTGGATTTCATGAAAAATGATAGATCTTTAGCCAACAAAAAAATTAAAAAAAAAATCATATGAAATAATCTAGGAAAAAAATCAAAAAAAATAAAGAAAACACTAACGGCGGTTTTGATGAGTTCGTCGGTGTAAGCACCAGCACGGATCGGGAGTGAGACTCTACGAGTGGCGAGCCGAGTGGATGATCCGGAGCGTTGAGGGAGAGACTGCTGGCCACCGATCAAAGAGGAGGACGGCGCGTTGAGTTTAGCGAAGCTAACACAAGCCATGGTGGTGCAACGAAGAAGACGAGAGGGGAGTTCGATTATTACAAAGAAAAGGGCAGGTGGGTTAGGTGGGGAGAGGCTTACGAGTATCTGTTTTGAATTAGAGTCACGTTTGGGTTGTTGTTTTTCTATATACTGTTTTTGCCTAGGAAAATCCGGAAATGGGGAGTTGAATGCTTACGATGGGACAGAAACACGCGGCGTTACCAAACAGTCCTTTATAAACCCACATTTACTACATTGCCCACTTTGATTTTACCCTTTCAGCCTTTGTCCTTTATATTTTCATTGTGGACCTTTTTCCCTCAATTTAACTTTTCACTTTAATATTTTGCAAAATACTACATTTTTTGGTCTTTTTAAAAATAACCCAAAATTTTTATTAATTATAAAAATATCCATTTTTTTATTATGTACATAAATGATCTAAAATGAATAGTAAAAATGAGTGGAGCAAAAAAGATTGATTTTTACCCTTTTACCACGTCAGCAAATCATTGGTTGTTAGAATTAAAAAATCAATTTTTTTGGTTGGAACCAATCTATTTGACATCACCTATATAAACATCACCTCTAATACCAATATTTTCATGTATTTCGTGGGGAAGAAAATAAATTTTGAAAAGAAGTCAATCTATTTGGCATGACCAATAGTAGAATAGTGGTGTAGCCAAATCGATTGATATCACCACTTTAATTATGTCAATTTTTTAAAACTTAAATTATTTTTTTGCATAATTGCATAAAATACCCTCAACGTTTAGGGGTTTATGATTTTGTGCCATTTACCTTATTTAATTGACACTCTCAACGTTATAATTTTTTCAGAAATCAATCCAATTTTAATGGTAAACATAAATTGACCGTCAATCAAACGTTGGTCAACAAAGTAAGATATGTGACATCATAGATGACATCATCTATTTTTTTATTTATTTTGTTTTCATCTTCTCTCTTTTTCTCCCTCCCTCTCTTCCCCTATAGCTGTTGTTATAGTAAAAAAAACACACCTACCACTATTTTCATTAGACCCCACACCTGCATTTCACTCTCTCAAATACCCATTTCCT
Source organism: Gossypioides kirkii (assembly GCA_005610355.1). Lineage (NCBI taxonomy): Eukaryota > Viridiplantae > Streptophyta > Magnoliopsida > Malvales > Malvaceae > Gossypioides > Gossypioides kirkii. Next base: position 35,486,104 of record CP032247.1, on the reverse strand, counting down.
TTCTGACGTAGTGTCGGTCGATGAATTAGCAACCAAGGCCATACACAAGAGATACGAAGGGTTAGTCATGGTTCGAATCAAGGCAATAAAAGGTAAAAGAGCTTGGTATTGGGCTCATCTTGAGCCTATGCTTGTTCACAACACCAATACCAGACTTCCCAAAGCTGTGAAACTCTAGTGTTCTTTATGCGACGCTGTTTTCTTAGCTTCCAATCCTTCAAGAACAGCTTCAGAACATTTAAAGCGAGGAACTTGTCTTAACTTTAACTCTCTTACTAAACCCATTTCATTTGTTTCACCATCTTCGACAACGATGATAATTCCAACTGCAACTCAAAGTAATAGAAAACGAAGTTCATCTTCGGTTACTGTGACAGCCAATGGTGGTGTCCTTGTTGCTTCGAGTTCTGGTTCTATTTCAAATTCAAGTTGTTTTTATCAAGCTACTCCTTTGGCTATTGTTGACCCATCAAGGTTTTGTGGGGAGTTAGCTTATTCACCCTCACCAGGGGTGATTGTGACAGCAAGTGGTGGAACTGGAAACTTATTACCACAACGACAAAATTTGATTTTGTCTAGTGGAAGAGAAGATTTAGGTGCTTTGGCTATGTTGAAAGATAGAGTGAAGAAGCTAAAAAGTCCTAAAGCATCACTTGGACCGACTTTAAGCAAATCCCAAATTGAGTGTGCTATTGGTTTTTTTAGTTGATTGGATGTATGAATGTTGTGAGTCGGTTTCATTTTCCAGTCTTGAACATCCCAAGTTCAGAGCTTTTCTTAACCAAGTCGGGTTACCATTTGTTCCAACATATGAAGCATGGATACAGACACGCAATATGAGTACGACACGATACAGATACGGCAGCATGGTAAATTTTAAAAAATGAGGACACGAATACAGTAAGATGCGATAATAAAAATATTTTTAATATTTATATATATATTGATAAAATATCTTATGAGTGCATTTAAAAAGGGTGATAAATACAAAAGGGATTGCGATTATAACACCTTTACAATTGTCACCCATCTATTAGTTTTGCCATCGGTGCTATTGATGACTTGACACATTAATAATTAATACACGAAATTGAAATTTTTATTTGCCCAAGAAAGACTCTAAACGCTTCAAAATGAACAAAAAAACGTTCTAAGCCTTCCAAACTAATCTGCGGCCCTAAATGAAAAAAAAACATTAAAACTTCCTACTTCAAAACCCTAAAGAAACAAAAAGACTCCTCAACCTTTCCATAAACCAAAAGAACCAAAAAACTCATCAAAATAGATTATGTGTGCCTCTGGCTATTTTTCCTTCCGATTCTATCTTCATTTCAAGATCCCTAAGCTAGTTCCACACCTCCACTTGAGATTCATCAGAAACATGATTTCACAGTCTATTTTTCGGTCTCAGCAAGTTCACTCTCACCATTTTCTTACCCTGTATCCCTCCATAGCGTAGGGTTGAGGACTTCCTCCATTTCTGGTGGCATTTCTTCAACCCAGAATTATGGTGAATCGAAGCGACATCCCCAATCTGCAAGAATATGCGTTGCTTTATTTGCAAATCTACGCACGAAATGGAAAGATAAGTTTCTGATTCTTCTCCCCTGATTCTTTATTTCCTTTATTATCTTTCATATTTCAAATCTATCATCATCTTGCAATCTTAGGTTCTTTATGACCGTAAGTGTATCTCCCTCTATGCAGACATCTTGGAATCCCAAATCTACCACAAATCGGACGGCCTCTAGGCAAGCAAGGGCCTCAGCCGTTGTTGGGTCTCTTACGTTCACAAATGGGTAAGTACATGATCCCATAACCAACCCTTCACTATTTCGTATAACACATCCCCTATTGCTAAATGAGTTTGTGAAGAAAAAGAAGTGTCAAAATTAGCTTTAAACACTTCTCGTTCTGGTGCCTTCCATCGTTCTTCTTCTTGCACCTGGTTACTACTTAAACTCATGTCTAAAATATTTAGTTCAATTTTGTAAGCCCAAATGAAACTTATTATATTTTAAGCAGTTTCTTTTTGTCCATTATGCACCCTTTTGTTCTACTGTACCATATAGCCCAGAGTGCTATTGCTAATGTTACATACTGTTCCTCAGTAGAATTGTTAAAAATTGATTCTAAACACTCTTTCCAACTATTTTGCGTATTGAATCTGGCCTAATCTACATTCAATTCACTGAGTACCTGTTTGGTGATGGTACATTCCCAAAACAAATGGATTGATGTTTCATCCGCAGTTTTGCATATTGGACATAAAGCATCTGTTCGTAAGCGTCTTGTAACAAGATTAGTAAATAGGGGTAGATAGTTATTTATGGGTTTCCATAGATGGATCTGTATTTTTCTAGGTATTTTAAGTTGTCATATTTTTGTAAAGAGTCCGTTTGTATCTGCTGCCTGTTCATCATTCACGAGCCACTGATATCCACCCTTTATCGAATACTCCCTTATTGTCTCCACGCCAAACAATCTCATCAGGCAGTGTAGGGCTCACCAGTGGAATGTTGAGAATGCTATCGGCCTGGTCAAGTATCAACAACTCTCTTATTACCTCATTTTTCCATTTAAAGTTTTCTTTGTTAATTAGATCTGCTACTTTAGTATACCGGGTACTAATGTTCTACACTATGACCTTCCCGTTTCTAGGTTTCGATAGCCAGATATCATTCCAAATATTAACCTTTTCACCATTATCAATTCTCTAGCTCCAGCAAACTTCGGGCACCCCAAATACTTCGCCAGGTAAACGAAGGGTAAGAGCTTAACCTTGCACTCATGAAATCATTCTGTGGGTAATATTTGGGTTTATAAACGTGCACTAACAATATTGACGGATTAGTAATAAGTTTCCACCCTTGTTTTTCCAACAAGGCTAAGTTCAATTTGGTAAAATCTCTAAAACCAATCCCACCACACATTTTGGGAATACACATGGATTGCCAATCACACTAGTGTATTCCTTTACCTTTTTTTAAAATTACGTCACCAAAATTGACTCATAAGCGCTTCTAATTCTCGGCGAAATTAACTTGGTAACTTAAAACACTTTATTGAGTAAGACGGTATAGCCTGCAAAACAACTTTCAAAAAAATTTCTTTTCCACCTATAGATAAGTTTACGCTCCATGCTTTCATCTTTTGAACAAAATTTTCTTTAATATCTATGAATGTGTTTTTCTTACGGTGACCCACCATAGTGGGTAGTCCTAAATATTTTTCTGGATTGTTAGACATTCGAACTCCTAAAAGTTGTGTAATTTGGTTTTTGATATTTTCTTCTACGTTACTACTAAAGTAGATGAGTGATTTTTCAAAATTGACAAGTTGACCTGACATATTTTCATAGTCTACAATTACCTTCTTTATAGCAGCTACCCCTTTCATCGAAGCTCTCTCAAATAAGATACTGTCATCAGTGAAAAACAGGTGGGTGATAGCTAATCCTCCTCTACCTTGTTTTACTCCACCCAGTAAACTGTCCTATTTTGCAAGATTCAATAGTCTAGAAAAGCCTTCAGCACATATGATAAATAAATACGGGCTTAATGGATCACCTTATCTCAATCCTCGAGATGGTTTAAACTCCTCACCCTTTACCCCATTTAACATAACTGAATAAGAGACACTTTTTACACATCGTAAAATCAAATGCACCCATTCTTCACAAAAGCCTAGATTTCTCATCATATCTTCCAGAAAAGTCCATTCCACTCGATCATAAGCTTTCCTCATGTCAAGTTTTAAAGCAAAGGATCCTGTTTTTCCTCCTCTTTTCTTTTTAAGGGAATGCAATAATTCATAGGTAATTAGAATATTATCAATAATCTGTCTTCCATGGACAAATGCACCTTGATTTTCATCAATGCATAGTTCAAGTGCCTTTTTGAATCTGTTAACTAACATCCTGGAAATTATTTTATAAACAACTGTGCATAAACTGATTGGCTTATACTCACTCATATTCCTTGGCGTCTCCACCTTAGGAATGAGAACAATACTCATTTTATTGACATCCCCTAATTCCCTTCCATTATTTTACACATCTAGACAGAATTGTGTCACATCTTTCCCCACCAAATGCCAATACTTTTGAAAAAAGTAAGTAGGAAAATCGTCTGTACCTGCTGCTTTTAATGGGGCCATCATTTTAGCGTGTCTAAGACTTCCTCCTTTATGAAATCTTATATCAACTCCAGATTTTACTGCATTCCAATACACGGCTCAATTCTGTCCATTAGACTAGTGCTCTCCTACACCGATTTTGTAGAAAACAAATCCTTAAAATACCTAATGAGTTGTCTTCCCATTCTATCTTGCTGTCGTTTTCATCTTCCAAGCATTGCACTAATTTCTTTTTTCTTTTTTGAGTAGCAAGCCTATGAAAATATGATGTGTTACGATCACCTAAACGAAGCCAATTAGATCTTGCCTGTTGAGCCCAATACAGCTCTTCTTTATCTGCCTCCATATTCAACGCTAGTTTTACTTCCATTATACTAGCAAGAATCTCATCCTCAGGATCTTTCTTGCTCAGTTCCTCAAGTCGATTTGTCAACTACTTTTTCCTCTTAGCTCTCTTTGTTCTAGTCTTTATTGTCCGCTCTCTTAAATGCTTCCCTAAACCTTCTAGCTTTCTAGGCAACAAAACCAATTCATCTCTTCACCTCGATTGAATTTGTTCATCAAAACGTTCTTCTAAAACCCAATCTACATTGAACCAAAAATCATTCCTTTTAGTTCAAGTTGCCCTTTTTTTCTAGATTATCCAATTGAATGAGATTTGGAAAATGATTTGAAAAGTATACGGTAGGTGCTTAATCGAATAATCCGAGAATTGTTCCCACTAGGCCATATTAGCCACTCCTCTGTCAAGTCTCTCCCTAATATTATTTTCAGCAAGCCTCCCTCTTTCCCATGTGTACCATTAACTTGAAAAACCTAGATCATTAAGTTCACAATCATCTAGGGCATCTCTATAAGCCATCATTTGTCTCTCCTCTCACATCCTTCCTTTTTTTTTCTTGAAGGAGAATAAGATTTCATTAAAATCGCCCACAACTAGCCATGGACAATTACTAGCGCCCTTAAGTTACCGAAGAATATTTCATGATTCACGTCTTTGACTCTCTACCGAGCCCCATAGAATCCTGTCAATCCCCACTTTCTATTACCGTTACTTTCTTCAATCACAACATCGATATGTCATTTAGAGAAACTTTTCAATTCCACCGCCATTTCATCATTCCACCCTATAGAAAGCCCCCTTGTCCCTTCAGCGCTAACGTTAACATCGTTCTTATACCCGCACTTTTACTGAATCTGTTCCATTTGTCTGTTACTAACTTTTTTTTTGATCAAGAAGAATACCTTGGGCCTATATTGTCTCAAACTATTTTTGAGACAAGTGACAGTTCGTGGCTGCCCGAGACCATGAACATTCCAGCTTAAAACAGTCTTCAGGATCGATCAACCACCATATTGGTGGCCAATGTGCTATCATCTCCTTCGTCAGTATCCATCCCTATCTCATCCTTCGCATTAACCCTTTTTCATTTTTCCCTTCTAAAACTTCGCATGGTGAATTTTCAATTTCATACATCCTTCCCCTTTCATTCCTGAACCCAGATCGATTACTTCCATAGTCTTCTTTCAATTCATTATACATCATATGTTCTTTTCCCTCCCTTTGTCTCTTTGTTACACCTCATATGTTTCCTCCATCTCCATTTTTTAGGCTTTTATTATTCAATATTAATGCTTTCCCACCTCTAACTTGCTCTCTTGGGCTGTCTCGGAGCCACTTGCTTAGCGTTGGCTTTGATCTCCTTAGTGGAGCTCTCAATGATAAATCCTATCCATGATCATCTTCTTGTATTCCCCTCAGTCTTAACGAACAATAAATCTCACTGTGCCCCAATTTTCCACACAACAAGCAAAACAAAGAAAGCCTTTCATATTGAAAATTCACAAAGGTTGTTTTATCACGCCCATATATGATACGCTTTCTTCTTCTAAGTGGATTTTGCACATCTAGTTTAACTTTAATGTGCATATATTTCTTCAGCCTTTTTGTCAGAATTGATGCATCATAATCCAAGAACTCCCCAATAAAATTACCTAATTGTCTAGCCATTCTTTCTAACATGCATCCCGACGGAAGATCATGTATTTGGACCCAGAAATTGGCATAGACAATTTGTACTTGGGTCGGATCCTCCCCCTCTTCTAATTTGTGAAAGACGATTAAGTGTCTGTTGAAAAACCATGGCATTCCTTCAATAACCCTTTAGAGATCAACTTCATTATAGAATCGGAATAAAACTCTTTTATCTTCTAATTAAGAAATCGTAACTCCTTCTATAGGGTGCCAAATTTCTGCCAAAACATTCCGTAGTGAAGGAAAGTGGACAACACTATTTGTCAACTCCTTCTATAGGGTGCCAAATTTCTGCCAAAACATTCCGTAGTGAAGGAAAGTGGACAACACTATTTGTCAGCGCCTTCCCCACCAAACAAAGATGAAAATCCTCCTCAATATCCTCCACCTCATCCTGATCTCTAACAGGATCGTTTTCTTCTTCTGCCAATCTCAATCGTGCTAGTTCCTCTTCCATTCTCCTTTGTGGAAGTTGGAATCCATTAATCACAGCACTAAAATAAACAGATTTCTAAATTCAAATCAAAAGAATTGCACTGCGTAGAACTACCAATTGATGGCAGACGAATCAAGAAAAAAATAAAACCTAAACACAGAGAAAACCCTAAACGTGTGAAGAGTGCAGACTAAATTTTGGGTTGAGTTTTTTAAATGAGTTATTTATATATATTTTTTATGTTAAAATATTTAATATAAATGAAAATATTGAAGTTTTTCATTAATATATAATAAAACAAGTTAAGATTAGTTTTTTTTAATAATATGTTGAAACTTTTATTAACAAAAAATAAAAGAAACGAGCCTAAATACAAACATCAAACTTTTGGGTCTAAAACATAAATCTAGTAGAAAAAGGAGAAGTAGCTCTCTGAGGCACTGATGCTTCAGCCAATAAGAAATAAATAACTCTCCTAAAAAACAACAAAACATTTAATGAAAATCAGACCTAACATGCCTTTCCATATTTTCCTCCAACCCTTTCATCTCCAGTTCCCAATCCTTCTTTCAGATCCTTCCTATTTTGTTCCTTTCTCCCAAAATCAAAGAAATGGTTCATCTTCCCATACTCCTCCTATCCTAAGGTTAGTATATTTTTAGATTAAATCATTTTTTTGACGTATTCCGGCATATCATGATCGTGTCGGGAACGCGTTTAACATCTTTGTTTTTACGTATTCTGGCATGTCCTGTACATATTCGGGTGTGTACGAAGAATGTCCATGTCGGACACATTTACGACACCGGTACGAGGAGGGATAAACCGTGTCGATGCTTCTTAGGTTCCAACAAAGGAGCTTGTTGGGTCTAAATTGGATGTTAAGTACAAGGAAGTGAAAACCAAATCAGAAGCAAGGATTAAAGATGCCATGTTCTTTCAAATTGCAGCTGATGGATGGAAAGTTAAGAACTCTTTTAGTGGAGAAGAAAGCTTGGTGATTTTGACTCTGAATTTGCCTAATAGGACTAGTTTGTATAAAAGAGCAATTTTCTTTATTAGTTCAATCCCTTCTAAATATGTAGAAGAGGTCTTGTTGGAGACATTAACAAGTATTTGTGTGAATGATGTTCAGCAATGTGTAGGGATTGCTGTTGATAAATTCAAGACTAAAGTTTTAAGGAATTTAGAGAGTCAACATCATTGGATGGTTAACCTTTCTTGTCAATTTCAAGGTTTCAACAATTTCATAAAGGACTTTACTAAGGAACTTCCTTTGTTCAAGACAGTGATAGAAAATGCTTTGAAGGTTGCAAATTTCATAAACAACACCAATAAAATCCAAAGTAGTTTTCAAATGTATCAGTTGCAGAAGTGTGGGATTGCTAGGTTATTGAGAGTGCCTTTGCGTGATCACAAATTCGGACTGGTGTACACAATGGGAAATGCTAATGTGGGCTCTAATGAAAATGGTGGTGGGTGTGTTTTTTTCCCTATAATAGCAGCTACAAAGGAAGAGAGGAAGGGATAGGAAGAAAGAAGATGGAAACAAAATGAAAAAAATTGATGATGTCATCTATGACATCAAATAGGCTTATTTCGTTGATCGGTGCTTGGCTAACGGTCAACTCACGTTTATCATTAAAATTGGACTGATTTTTGAAAAAATTATAACGTTGAGGATGTCAATAAAAAAAATCAAGGACACAAAACCAAAAACCGATAAACGTTGAGGGTATTTTATACAATTTTGCCTTATTTTTTTATTTGGCGGTGCCATAAAGAATGACATGACCACCATGCTGTTAGCGTTTCTTTTATTTTTTTTGAGTTTTTCAAAATTGCTTTAATACAGAATTTTTTTTTATTTTAGTGGTGCCATTCTCTTTAGCATATTGATCTTTCTTTTTATTTTGAGTTAATAAAGCGAATGGCTCCAGAAAAATAAAAAAATCATTTTTTCTATTAAAAAACAATAAAAATACTAAAAAAATAAAAAAAATGCTAGCAACATGATGGTCACACCATTCTCTATGGCACCACCAAATAAAAAAATAATGAGTTTAAAAAATCAATTAAAAAACATCACTATTCTACCATTGGTCTCACCAAATAGATTGACTCTTTTCCAAAATTTTTTTTTGCCCCACGAAATACAAAAAAAATATTGGTAATGGTGGTGATATTTATACAAGTGACACCAAATAGATTAGCTCCACTCAAAAAATTGATTTTTTAATTCTAGCAGCCAATAATTAGCTGATGACAAGTGGGTGATGTCAATCTCTTTGGTTCCACCCATTTTCACTATTCATTTCAAGTCATTTATGTACATAATAAAAAAAGAGGTTATTTTTTTAATTAATAAAAAATCTTGGGTTATTTTTATAAAAAAGCCATTTTTTGTTAACTTGGATAAATTATAAAAATAGTCAGTTATGTTTGGTAAAGTTTATATTTTGATCACTTAATTTTAATTTGTTACGTGTCCGTATTCGACTTGATACGACAAAGCCCTTAAGAAGAGTTGTCTTCATAGTTGGAAAAGATAGAGATGAAATCCTTTGTAGTATCAAATACGAGCGTCTTCCATATTTCTGTTATGTGTGTCGGAAGATTGGTCATAAAACGCTGCAGTGTTGTTAATATGTGTTGGGGAAAGACGATTTTCAGTTTGAAAGTTGGCTACGGGTTCAAATGACACAAGGGCTTCCAGGGTCGGGAAGATGGAGGTTCAAAATTGAGATTATAAGGGAAGAGGATACAGAAAGCTTTAAGGAGGGCACATTGATTAGCATTGAGGCAGATGGTAACCAATAGCTTCCTCGCAATAAAAAGGGCAAGGGGAAAACGCAAGATGAAAAATCAGACTCCTGTTCACCTACTGAGAGGAGAATGGTACAAATTATGAAAGATAGGGAAGGGAAACATAGTGCTAAGTAGAAGAAAGGAAAAAGCTTGAGAGAGGGAAATCAACCTAGTCCTCTATGATCGGTTCGATGAAAAATCATGGAAGGGGAGTCCCCTTTGACGGCGGGGCTGCTTGTAATTAAACCTTTTGTTGGAACTGTCGTGGGCTCTGGAACTCGATGACAGTGTTCGAATTAAGGCAACTCCTTGTTATTATTAACCCCGATTTTATCTTTGTGAAATAAAAATAAATGCTAATGAGTTTGAACATATCCACATGAAATGCAATTTGGATGGTTGTTTTGTAGTTGATCCGATTGGTTGTAAGGTGGACTTGCTCTCTTGTGGAATGAAGAGGCTGATATTTGCATCCAATCTTTCTCTCCTAACCATATTGACGCCTTAGTACGTATGAAAGGTATGGACATGTTTCATTTCTCTGGATTTTATGGATATTCTGATTCTAGTTGATGATATTACAAATGACATATATTTTCTCCCTAATTTAGTGCTTTTATTATCTCTTTTGTATCTCATTTAGCATGCATCATAAGCATTTTATAATTAATTTTTATATTTTCTAATACATTGCTAGTTAGTTTAAACTCTCGTTATTTCTATATATTTTGTACTAATGTCAATGGAGTAGTTGGTATATTGCATATTAAGATTGCTAGCACAGGAACTCAGTTTAGAAGATCAACATTGATAGAATGCAGCCACAAAATTAGCTTGGAATTGTGACCAGAGATGTTGCTGCATTGAAGTTGAACCTCAAATGAGTAGAGTTAATTTGAGTTTACACTAAAAGCACCAGCGTAGGAATATCACAGATGTCGCTGTAATTACAATATCAGAATCCGTCTAATAGTACAGCGACAATCTGCAGATCTTTAAAGAAAACATGTAATTTGCGTGAGTGCATAGCTGTACTCTAACTAACTTTGACAGCTGCAAAATCCAGATCTAAATTTGAGAATGAAGGACGAAATCTACAAATATTTAGGGGTTATAAATAGACGAAAAAATGAGGAAAAACATCATCAAGAACAAGGAGATTAAATTCTGAAAATTCTTCGTGAATCAAAGATTTAAGCTGGAATCGGGGAGCTGATGAACCACGTCTGCAACTACTTCTGACAAGAGGTGCTTAATGCCGAGCAAGAGGAACAAGTAAAGAGTAGGCCAAGTAGTCTAGAGATAGTAAGCTTTGTTGTACTCTTTATTTCTTCTAAAACGATGATGGATTCTGTTGATGTTAAATGAATACGAGAGTATCTTTTAATATTATATCATTTTGATTCTTATGTTACATTACTTGTTCGCTTATTCTTGGATTTAACCGCTCTAAACACAAAAGTGAAATTGTAGTACATCAACATTGAGAGATGTGATGGCAGGTTAGATTAACAAGTGGGTTAGGCGAAAGCTGCTCGGGACTGGACAGACTTTAGTTACTTGTTCTTGGATACACATCATTGCTCGCATCGAGAGGTGGAGTAGTGTATCTGAATTAGGATTAAGTAGGGAGTTATTGTGAGTAAGAACTCGGATGGACTTCATTGCTGCGATAATTCATCTACATTTTTCCTTGTTGACGCATCTAGCGTTGCAACCTGTAGAATCAGTGAACCATTTCCACCATTTACACTTGATCACTTTTATATTTCCTGCATTTAAATTTCCATTACTTAGACTCAACACTTTTGGATTTATTTTTAGTACATTGACATCTAACTTCTGAGATTTGACTCAAATACAATGACAGTAATGATTAATTTAGTGTGCATAACTGACATAACTGTGCTGACAACCCTATTCGCATTATATTTATTTTTCTTCTATTAATTGCTTTAACATTAAGAAATCGAAAACCATTTCCTCGTGGTATCGATATCCCATAGCTCTGTCTATCAACTATAATTGCATCGATGTGTGTACGCTTGCAAAATCGTGTGTCGTAGAAACACCGATCACTAGTCAAAGACATCTTTCTTGGGAGTTATTACGCAATATTGGTAGAAGGGTTAGAGAGGACTGGGTGATCGGAGGGGATTTTAACGAAATTCTCGATGAAAATGAAAAGAATGGGGGTAGGAGGAAATCTATGGATGCCTTAGAAGAATTTAGAAAAGTTGTCAAGGAGCTTGCTTTGGAGGATGTGAAACCTGACAAGGGTTGGTATACATGACCAATAATAGAAGCGGTGACAATTTAGTGAGGGAAAGGCTTGATCGTTTCCCTGTGTCTTATAGCTGGTTAAGAAATGTCCCATTTTTGTCTTCAATATTTCTCCGCCAAGCTTTCTCTAACCACGACATCATTATGCTTGATTCGATTGAAAGAAAGCCGAAAGAGGGAATAATTGATCTGAGACTTCTTTTTTGATTTGAAGAGTGTTGGTCTAAGGATGGGACGACTAAAAAAGTTATCCAAGACACTTGGGGTAATGACGACAGAGATATTACTTACAAGATTAATGCTACTCGTATAAGCCTTGGCACTTGGAGCGCAATAGGTACAACGAAAGCAAAAGACGTGTAAGTCATCTTGTTAAGAAAATTGATGACCTTATAGACGGGCCTAGAAATGAAAATAGTACTGAAGTGTTGTAGGATACTCATGCTGAGCTTAGACGTTTGCAGAGATCGGAAGAGACCTATTGGGCCCAAAGAGCTAGAATTCGCTGGCTAAGGGAAGGGGATAAAACACCAGGTTTTTCCATGTTCGAGCTTCTCATAGATATAAAAAAAATAAGATTGAAAAGTTGAAAAATGCTAGGGGTGATTGGGTATCGGATAATAATGGGATGGGGGAGATCATTCATGATTATTTTAAAACTTTGTTTGTTGCCGATTGTAATAATCAGTTCGAGGACATTTTAGACAATTTCTAGATGTATTATCGGTGAGGTAGGGAAAGATATTGACAGACTGATGATTGACAAAGAAATTTTGGACGCCTTTGATCAAATGGACCAGAGGAAAGCCTCGGGTATTGATGGTCTCTCGAGAATTTTTTTCAAAGAAAATTGGGACGTTGGTGGGAAAGATGTGCCATGAGATTCTTAGTGGTGATAGACAGGTTAATGATATTAATGATACTGTTATTGTTCTGATTCCTAAAGTTCTTGACCTTGAAGAAATGTCGTATTTCAGACCAATTAGTCTTTGTAGGGTTATTTACAAAATTGTGTCAAAAGTTTGGGCTAACAGATTAAAACCTGTTCTTTCTTATTCAATTAGTCAAAACCAGAGCGCGTTTGTCCCGGGGCGCATGATCCACAATAATGCTTTGATTGCTCATGAGCTATCTCATTATTTTCATAGCTCCAAGTATGGTCCTAACAAGGGGTTTATTATCAAATTAGACATGAGAAAAGCCTATGACTGGATCGAATGGAATTTCCTTGAAGCTGTTCTACTAAAGAGTTCCGACCCGACAGAGGCTTAAGACAAGGAGACCCTATATCTCCGTACCTTTTTTCTTTTTTGTATGGAAGCCTTTTCTCATATGTTCTTATTTGCGCAAAGAAAAGGTTAAATGCAAGGAATTAGAGCTTGTCAAAATGGACATTGTATAACCACCTTTTCTTTGTCGATGACGCAATCTTTTTTGTTGGAAATAAAGTTGTCGATGTTGAAAATGTTAAGTGCATTATTGAGAAATTTGAAGATGCTTCAAGGCAAAAAATAAATTTACAAAAATCAATGATTCTCTTTAGCCCTAACACCCTTAGTAACCAACGTACCCTTCTTAGTAATATTCTTGGCATACGTGTAGTTAACTCTATTGATGACTACCTTGGTCTTCCTTTATTTATAGGAAAAAATAAAACTAATGTTTTTAGGAAGATTATTGATAAATTTTCTAACAGGGTTAAGGGATGGTCCAAAAGGCTTTTATCTTTTGGTGGCAAGGAAATTTTCGTGAAAGCTGTTCTTCAATCACTACCAACTCATTTTTTCTCTATGTTTCTTATTCCTAAGGGCATTACAGATAAGATGGAGGCAAATATTCGAAACTATTGGTGGGAAAGTAAGTATCAAAGGCGTGGGTGGGTTATGATTAGATGGGAAAGAATGTGACTGCCCAAAGGTATAGAGGTCTTGGATTTCGGGGTTTGAGAATATTCAATATGGCTATGCTTGGAAGGCAAGTGTGACACCTCATCAATAATAAAGATTCTCTTTGTTACAATGTGCTAAGCTTCAAATATTTCCATGATGGGAACATTTTCTATGCTAAGCGTACATTCAAAGCCTTTTTCGCTTGGAATACCATCTGGAGTGCGGCTATGGAGCTTAGAGAGGGGTTTGGTTGGCAAGTTGGGAATGGCAGGAGTATTAAGTTCAAGGAAAACTGTTGGGATTTTGAAGGTTTGGATGGGAGCTCCTTATTTATTGAAGTTGATGCTATTGGCTTGACTTATGTCAACGAGCTTTGGCACCTCGGCACTCGTTTGTGGGATAGATCATAGGTTAAGGATATTTATGGTGAAATTATAGGTGAAAGAATTTGTGATCTACCTATCTCAAGGAAGACCGTATTATCTGGTTTCATTTGACAAACGGATGTTACTCTTCAAAAGATGGTTATTTTTGGCTCCCTCTCCATCGTGTGGGGTTGAGACCTCATTGTCTTTTTTAGAAACAAATCTGGAAACTCAGTTTTCCATCCAAGATGCGTATCTTTTCTTGGAGGCTTGCAAATGATCTTCTACCCACTAACCTCAAGATAGCATCTATCCATCTAGATGCTAGCAAACTCTGCCCAAGATGTAATAGTGTTGAGGAATCGATTATTCATGCTATTCGAGAATGTCAGAAAGCGAGAGTGATAACATTAGAAATGACAGCTATTTTCTCCCTAAATTTATGTTTTAACTGTCCCTTTTGTATTATATTTAGCATGCATGATAGTCATTTCATACTTAGTATTTACATTTTTCTAACTCAATGTTGTGTGGCTTAAATTCTCATTTTTTTATCTCTTTTGTGCACTAATGTCGCCATATACAGCATATGTATTACGTTTGAAATTGTCAGCCAAGGATCCTTCTCGAAAGATCAAAGCTAGAAAAAGTTCAAAGATGTAGCCACAAGTTTAGTTTGGAAATACGGCCAAAAATGTCACTGCATGGAAACATCTACTTTGTATGACTGAATTCATGCTGCAAACACATCTGGAAGCACCAGTGCAGGTGAATAACACGTCGCTGCAATTAAATATTACAGATTGCACCCAGCGATGTTGCGATAACCTGCAGATTTATGAAGAACACACTAGATCTGCGTGAGTGCACAGCTGGATTTTAACAAACTTTGATAGCTGCAAAACGAGTTGGATCCGAGAGGAGATGAGATCTACAATTCTCAAAGCTTATAAATAAAGGAGAGAAGAAGGAAAGAGATATCAAGAGGTGAAAAAATTAATTCTGCAAATTCCCTAAAGCTTTGAAGCTTGGTTTGGGAGTCCAGTGAGCTGATCGAGCAAGTGTGCGACAGCTTCTGATGAGGAGTGCTTGATGCGATACAAGAGGAGCGGTTAAGGAATAATCCTAGTAGCCTAAGAATAGTATGCTTTGAATTATTTATTAATCCCTCTCTTAATGTTGATGAATTCTTATTGACAGTTGATTGTATATGGAAATATCTTTCAATGTTAGATTACTTTGACTCCTATTTAATTCTTCTTATCTATTTTCCCTTGGACTTAACTATTTTGACCACGGAAGTATAATTGCAATCTACCGACATTAAAAAGTGCGGTGACAAGTTAGGTTAACAAGCAAGTCAGTGGAAATTGCTTGAGGCTAGGAGGAATACTAGTCACTTGTTCTTGAGCAAGGCATTACTGACACTGGAAGGTGGGTAAATGTGGGCGCTTGAGTCTTGGTTAAACAGTGAGTTGTTATTGGTATGAATTCATTGGAACCTTATTGCTACGACAGTTCATCTATAAAATACCTTGTCGACGCATCCAGCGTTGCTACTTAGTAAAGTCAGTGATCCACTCCATTCTTCGCACTTGATCACACTTTTACTTTTTACTGCAATTAAATTCACAAAATATCAACAACAATTTATTTTCAGTTGCTCTGACATTTATTTTGCACTGACATTTTTTATTGCATTGACAACTTTGACTAACTTAGTGGTACAGATCTGATTTAATTGCATTGACATCATTAGAAGTGTAACGGAAGTCACATGTGGCACAATTTTATTGTTAAATGTTGACAATTATCCACATCAGGGCCACATAGTTAAATTCATTTTTTTCTAACCTTTTGTTTACTTTATTCCATCTCTCAACTCAACTTTTTTTTACTTCACCTAAAATGAAACCTAGAGATCCAATCTCAACTCCATCCTCACCACTATTCGAGACTCCACTCTTAACATTGACAAATCTACACCATAACCTAACCTAAATCGAGAGCCAATAGCCATATACATCCCTAGTGTCAACTAAATAAAACCTGTCAACAAACATCATCGCCTCCATTTCTGACCAACACCAATTGAGCCATCCCATACCATCTCCTTACCCGTTAAAAACCTAAATTAAGAGGAATAACACTCATTGAATTAACCATAAGAGAAGAAGAAATTGAAAAAGGGAATTTGACAAGCAAGTTCGATTTTTGCTTTAATTTTTTCTTTTATTGATAATTTCTTTTTTAAATACCTATTTATAATTTCTTGATCTTATGAAAAAATTCCACACAAAATCCCTATTTCATCCAAAAACCTCAAATCTCATATTTCAAGTTTATACATAAATTGTTACTCGTACAATAATATAAGCTTTCAAGAAGAATTAAATAATTCAACTCCAATATGTGTAACAACCCGATTTTTAGTGGTGTCAACAACGACAATTTTGAAACTCTATTTTTCGTAAATTGAGTCCGTAAATATTAATTTTAATATTTACAAGGCTAGTTTTGAAATATATTAAAGTTTGGTCCGATAGTTTTGTTGAATTGATAGTTAATTAAGGTACAAGGACTAAATTGTAAAAGTTTATTGCTATAAATTTTTAAATAGCAAAAGAAACAAATATGTAATTTGATCATTTTTAAATGGCCAAACGGTGGTGGATGATGTTAGAATCCACTCACTTGGGTTAATTATGCTTAAGGCTTAAATTGATTATGATTAAGTAAATAGAACTAGGTTAATTAATTTTAATCAAAGTATAAAAGACAACTTAGAGCTTGTTATCTTTATTTTTCTTCTTCTTTCTCACCGAATGTACACCAAAGAAACCTATAGAACGTAGCATCCTTAACCCGGTCTGATCATCGGACCTGAGCTACAAGATGCCACGTCAAATAACATAACAAATAACATTCAAATATACATTTAAAAATTAAAAGATTTTATGTAAACATTTCATCCAATCATATTTAATACCATTCATAATCAAATCGGATCTCAAATGGACTTACGAAAGTCCTTGATTCAACCCGAGAACTCGTAAGGACTTAATTATAAACTTCAAAAAAACTAGAAATTTTTTTGTAACTAAGGCCACACGGCCTTATGCCTAGATCGTGTGAAAGCTTATGACCGAGTGTGCTGGAGTAACACGGTCGTGTTACCAAACTGTGTAACTAATTGAGACCATGTGGAAATGTATCACACGACCGTGTGAACCTAGATGCTAAATTTCAAACTTAAAATCACATGACCGTGTGTAAGACTGATGCCATGTGAAAAATTACTTAACCAAATCTAAAGTGTCACACAAGCATGTGGCCATCCCGTGCAACAAGATGAGGTCGTGCCAACTCAGAAGCTCCTGAAATAAAATAGACACACTACCATGTCGCATGCCTGTGTGATACACATGGCCCTGTGTTAGTTCGTGTGCATGAAAATAAACCTTTACAATCAAGTTATCTAAACCTAACTTTTACCTAAGCTATATACATGCAACAATCGATTCTTAAACTTGTTCTAAGTGCACCAAAATCGTATTTAAAGACTTAATCCAATCCTATATCTAACCAATATGCCTCAAGGCACCATCACACATAAAAAACGAAGCCTAAAATGCATCACCATTCAAGCCAAATTAAGAATGACTACACACAAGTATTATATGAGATCAAGGTACCAAAATTTCATTCACATAATTGACCATTATGCCAACAACAACTTACAAAATTGGTATGAAACTTTTGCACCTATCAAGTTCATATACAACCAATTCAATCACCAAATTTTTAACCTTCAACAAACATACCATATATTCAAGGTTACCATTTCAAATCATAATTAATTTAACAACTTTCCAGAACACAGTTAAACATTTGTTTATATACATACCATTATCATTCATTTAATTCACAACTAATTATCCTATTATTATAAACACAACAAAGCTAATTGGCAACCATTCTCTAAAATATTCAAAATGACAACCTTAGGTACATGTCAATTATATAACCAAAATGGAATACAAACATTAAGGAGTTTGAAGCCTCGGTTGGATGCTTTGGTGAGACACAAAGAGTAGCTATAAACCTAACCTACGCACAAAAGGATAAAACCTCACGATAAGTAAATGATGCCTTATATCCTATACACCAAAATAGTGTAATAAAACCATTCAATCTATAGCATTTAGATTCATAGAAAAGTTCTATGCCATTAGGTTTCAATAGGATTTGATCACCAACTTCTTTCATTTTTCATATCGATATTTACGAATGACATTTGCACACAGCTTCCGCTACAATTTTAAACTTGCAAATCCATCTTTGTTCACAGCTTGATGTCATCACAGATTTCTCGACAATGATGGCTGCCATCCTAGGTTGCCAAACAATGATGGCTTACCACCCCGGATTGCCTGAAAACAATGACCTACTACCCCTAGTTGCTCGACGATGATAGCTTAGAATAGAAACTAGATGGGAAAATAAGAAAAGAATATTATTTTCTGATATTTTTACAATTTTGATGCAACACCTATATATAGGTAATAGTAGCCCAACAATCTAGGAGTAATTTAATCATTTCCTAATATATACAAGTTAATTATTCTATAATTACAATAATCTTACCGCTAGCATATCTTAAATTTATCTACTTTCCTTTTTAACACTCATCATCAAGCTGGTTTAAAAATATCTTCCATTGCCAGCTTGTCAATTAAGTGATCAAATTGTTTATTGTGCAGTCCCTTTGCAAGTATGCCTGTAATCTGTACATTTGTTGGTACATATGACATACAAATCAGCCCCTTTTTAGGTTTTTCTTTGATAAAATGCTTATAAATTTTTACATGTTTCATTCGATCATGAACAACAGGGTTGTGAGCAATTGCAATTGAACATTGTTATCGTAGTAAACTTTTATGGACAAAGAACATGAAATTCTATCTTCCATTAGCCTTTTAATCCACATAACTTCAAAAATACCATGGGCAACTATTCTAAATTTAGCTTCAACACTACTTCTAGCTACCACATTTTTCTTTTTACTTCTCTAAGTGATTAAATTTCCTCCAAAGAAAGTACAATAACTAGATGTAGAATTTCGATCAGTAGTGCTTCCAGCCTAATCTACATCAGTGTAGACTTCGACCAACAATGTTCATGCCTTTTAAACAATAGCCCCTTACCAGGAGTCCCTTTTAGATATCTTAGAATTCTGTATACAACTTCAAAATGATATTATCCTAGTGAATGCATGAACTGACTTACTTTACTTACAACAAATGTAATATTTGGACGTGTATGGGATAAGTAAAGTAACCTCCCAACGAGTCTTTGAAACTTGTCAACATTCACCACATTTTCACCTTCAGCATGCTTCAATTTTAGGTTGGGTTCAAAAGGGGTTTTAGTTGCTTTAACTTGTCTCCTTAAGCAAGTCCAGAATATGTTTGCGTTGAGAAACAAAAATACCCTTTTTAGATCGAGAGAACCCCATCCCGAGGAAATATTTAAGTACTCTTAGGTCTTTTATCTTGAATTGTTTAGCCAATCATTTCTTTAACTTATCTAGTTCAATATGATCATAACCTATCAAGATTATGTCATCCACATACACAATCAAAATAACTATTTTTCTTATATTTGAATGCTTGTAAAACATGATATGATCTGCTTGACTTTGACAATAACCAAGAGCTTTTACCATCCTTTCAAACCGTTCAAACTAGGCTATAGGTAACTGTTTAAGCCCATATAAAGACTTTCTTAACCTACAGACCTTATTTTCTCTTGATCCTCTATCAAAACCCGAAGGTAAAATCATGTAGACTTCTTCTTTTAAATCCCCATTTAGAAAAGCATTCTTAATATCCAAATGGTGTAAGAGCTAATTTTGATTCATAGCCAAGGACAATAAAACTTGAATTGAATTGAGTTTTGCAATGAGAGAAAAAGTTTCTTGACAATCAATGCCAAAGGTTTGGGTGAAACCTTTAGCAACGAGCCTTGCCTTATATCTTTCTATATTTTCATCAGCATTACATTTCACTTTGAATACCTATTTGCATCCCATAATTTGTTTATCTTTGGGTAAATTTACTATCTGCCAAGTACCATTCTTCTTCAAAACATTCATTTCCTCCATAACTGTTAACTTCTAATTCGGATCATCTAAAGCCTCTTGAATAGTTCTCGGAACAAACATCTTAGACAATTTGCTAACAAATGCTCTATAACGAGTTGAAAGCCTATGGTGGGATAAATAACTACTAAAAGGATGTTGGGTACATGTTCGAGTTCCCATTGTAAGGTCTATAGAGATGTCAAGATCAAAAGGTTTGTTGGAAAGAGATGAATTAGAATTAGAGACAGGAACGGAAAAAAGGTGGAGAAGTCAAAATGGGATCGGGATTACCAGAATCAATAGTAGAACTTTCCCCCAAGGATTTTGAAAGGTTTTGTGGTAGAGTGATCAGCAACTCATTACCCTTTTTGTGAGTCTTTTACCGTGAATAAACCAAGAGCTCAGGTTTAGCACTAATTTTTTCCTTTTGCAGTATTTCTCCCCCTATTCGTGACTCATGTAATAGATTAAGATGTTCCTCATACCTAACATCTCGAGTTACTTTTTCTAGAGATTATGATAAATCATTAAAAACAAGATTTGGCAAAAGTGTAGAAATTTCCCAAAAATTTTTTACTTCTCTTTCTTGTTGCCTTTGAAAGAAATTTGTAAGGAAATAAGGATGGTTTTCAAAATATGTGACATCCTTTCTTACAAAAAAAAATAGTTATTGAATTGTAACACTTGTAACATTTCTTGTTTGGAGCATATCCAACGAAACACATTTTTTTGCTCTTTGATCTAGTTTAGAGCGAAACATGTTAGGTATGTGAACAAAAACAATGCACCCAAAATTTTTTAATGGTAAATCTGAATAGATTCTACACTCAGGAAAAACTTTTTTAAAATGATCTACAGGTGTAACATATTTCAAAACATGAGTAGGCAGTCTATTGATAAGATATGATGCAGTCAAAATAGCTTCTCCCCATAAATATTTTGGAACTTACATAGAAAACATAATGGCATGAGCCACTTCAAGTAAATGTTTATTTTTTCTTTCTGCAATTCCATTCTATTGAGGAGTATCACGACAAGCAGATTGATGTAAAATACTTTTTTCTTTTAAAAAATTTCCCAAAAAATCATTGAAATATTCAGTTCCATTATTAGAGTGAAGAATGCTAATTTTAGACTGAAATTGGTTTTCAACCATTTTATAAAATTCTTGAAACACATTCTTTACTTTTGATTTTTCATGCATCAAGTAAACCCAACATAGACGACTATGATCATCAATAAAAGTTATAAACCATTTTTTTCCATACATGATGGTAACATTGGAAGGTCTCCACACATCACTATGAATTAGGTAAAACAGTTTTGATACATGATATGGTTTTGTGAGATAAGTTGCTTGATGACTTTTAGATAAAATACAACTCTCACATTGGAAAGAAGAACAATTCAAAATTTTAAACAGATCTAAAAACAAGTATTTTAGATAGGAAAAACTAGGATGTCCTAATCTATGATGCTAAAGCATAATTTGGTCACGAACAAAGCTTGAACTAATACCACTCAATACTTGAGTTGTTTTATTCACAGAACAATAATCATCAAAATAATATAGGTCGTAGATCATCCTAGCACTACCAATCATCCTCCCCGAGTTCTGGTCTCAAACCTCACAATGAGAATAAAAGAAAACAACATAACAATTAGAATTTTAGTTAATTTGCTAACTAATATTAGGAACATTCAAAATAGATTCAAGATGTATATCCTTTGAAAATTTTATTTTTTCTTTTCCTGCAATAGACGAAAAATTATCGTCTAGAACTCTAACTTATTCTTTCATAGAACAGGGGGAATAGGTATCAAACAATTGTGACAGAGAGGTCATGTGATCAGAAGCTCCTAAATCAATGATCCATGGCAAAGAATTTTGACTACAAGGTAGAGCATTAGAGTTGCTACCTGTTTGAGTGAGACAACCGCTAGGAATTCCTGATGAGGAATTGGATTTTAGCAGTTTTAGAAGTTGATCTAGTTGCTCTTTATTGAACAGACCTGTCTCAGCTTCACTTGTAAAGGAAAAAAATACTATTAGGCTTATCGTTTGATCTTTCACTCTTCCAATTTGCTGGTTTGCCATGAATTTTCCAGTAAGTTTCTCAAGTATGGCGTGGTTTTTTGTAGATATCACACCACACTTGAGACTTTTGTCCTTACGGCCTCAGTTGGGCTTTATTGGCATCAGAACTCATTAAGGAACTCTCAAGTGGTACAGCAGTGCCTTTTTTCAAGCATCACGTTTCTGCAACTTTCTTCTCTTCTAACTTATGCAAATACTTCACCAATCGGAGGTAAAGGTTGCCGACCTATAATTTCCCCCTTACTTCATCAAATTCAACATTTAATCTCACAAGAAATTTGTAAATGCAATGATCTTCTGCCATCTTTTTATAGTTTTTGCAATCTTCTGGAGAATTCCATTCATAATCATTGAACAAATCCAAATCTTGCCATAATCTTTTCAATGAATTGAAATACTTGGTGACGTTGTCCTCTCCTTGACGAATCTTTCCAAGTTTTATAGTTAACTCATAAATTTGGGACTGATTTCCCAAATCAAAATATATCTGATTAACATTATCCCAGAGTTCTTTGGCTATAAAATAGCACATATAGTTGGAACTGATATCTTTCTCCTTGGAATTTACAAGTCATGTCACAACTATGTAATTTTCAGTGTTCCAAAGAGAATAAGAGGGATCCTCCTTTGCTTGTGTGTCCTTATCTCTAGTCAGGTAGCTAGTCTTTCCTTGCCCTCGAATATACATTCGGACGGATTGAGACCAACGCAAAAACTTTTCTCCATTTAATATGATATTGGTGATTTCAATAGAATGTGATTCAGAGTTGGAAACATGATTTCCCCTAGATTTTTTTGGGTAAATGAGACAATAGAGTTTGATGAAGTTTCTAACATGACTGAGAACTATTGAAAATATTTCTAGGGTTTTTATAAGAGCTAAGAATTTTTTTTTAGTTCTGATACCAAATAGAAACTAGATGAGAAAATAAGAAAAGAATATTATTTTCTGATATTTTTACAATTGTGATACAACACCTATATATACGTAATAGTAGCTCAAATATCTAGGAGTAATTTAATCATTTCCCAATCTATACAAGTTAATTATTCTATAATTACAATAATTTTACAGCTAGCATATCTTAAATTTATCTACTTTCTTTTTTAACACTTACCACCTCAAATTACTCGAAAACGATGGTATCTTAACTCATATCATCTCGAGTTGCCCGACAACAATGACCTACCACCCTTGGGTTGTCGACGACGATAACTTTGTTAAGTGTTGTCCACTGATATGTTGATCTTCATCTCTTATTGTATGGCTCAAGTGGATACCTTTTCATATCTCAGTTTTTATATTCTTAATGATTTTGCTCGATCGTACTCAATAACACTATAATCCGGCTTCGTTTTCATGTTCAATTTATTTTATTACTCGTATTGATAATCAATTGTAAACTTCCCAAATCGTTTTACTCGTTACCAAATAGTTAGTTATAAAAATGTGCAATATATATATAGTACAATAAAAAAGGAAATTTAAATAAGAGTTAGACCATGGAAACACTTAGCAAAACTCGAGCTACTCATTGTCGATTTTTGCCTTCCCTGTTCTCTTTTATGTTCCCATGTCACATTTAGCTACGGACTAACATAACATGCCAAATCATCAATATACCAACAATGCACATTCAATTTGTAAATTTTAGCAACTTTTACATTTTATTCAATTTAGTCCCTTAAACCAAAACAACTATAACTTTCACATTTAAGCTTCATTTTTCAAACCATTTCCAATTACACCCACATGCAACCTTCCAAACTAAAAAATTACAAAAATTTAAAGTTAATTTTAATTAGTGTTCATTTTAGTCCCTAAACTCAAAACTAACAAGTATCATTTTGCAATTTAGTCCTTATTTCATCTCTAAATTTATAAACTAACATATTAACACTAAAAGCTTCAAAACTCATCCTTTAACAGTTTTGCAAAATAGTCCCCGAGCTAGCTAAATCAAGCTCTTGGGATTTCAAAATATAAAAATTACAAGAAAATTATTAGATAGAACTAACCAATTTATAGCTTGAATTTTGAGTACCCTTAATCGAATCTTCACCCTTTTTCTTCAATGGAAATTTGGTGCATGGATGGAAGAATAGAAATGTTTTCTCTTTCCTTCCACTATGCTTAATTATCATTTCTTTCTTTCTTTCTTTCTTTTTATTTTTAATTAAACTTTTATAAAATTTTCCTTTATAAACAACTAACCTACCATCCATTTAGTTTCTAATTGGTATAATTACCACCTTAATCTTGAGCCTACAATATAATTTAAAAATTCTATAGTAATTAAACTTTTACCACTTTTACAATTTGGTCTTTGAACCTTAATTAATCACTAATGCGACAAAATTTCCTATTCGAAATTCAATTCACCTCTAATATAACTTAAAAATTATTTAATAATGATATTCACGATCTAAGTTTATGGAAATGGGTTCTCGATACCACACTTTCTAAAACCATTGACTTTCGGGTCGTTACAAAGAAAGCCATTTCCAAAACTTTTCTTACAATTTTTATGTTTTCGAGGTCATAAGAGCTTGATTTAGCTAGCCCATGTACTAATTTTTAAAAATGTTAAAGTTTTGGAAAGTTGTCATTGATGATTTCTTAAAGAAATTGGTCTTAAATTGATATATTTTAAGCTTAGATGTGAAGAATGACTAGATTGTAAATTTTAATTACTATTTTTGTAATAAAGGATTAAAGTGAATAAATTGAATTTTTGATGTGAAATGTGTATAATTATAAATATTAGAGGGTTCTAAAAGGATGCAACTGAGATTAGTTTCAAAACCAAAGCTCAAAATTGAAAGTTATGGAAATTTCGATATTAAGGACTAAATGAAATAAAATGCAAAACTTTAGTGGCATTGGAAAAATGAAATTTGACTGATTCATGCATATTACGAGATGTTATGAAATGATTGGTATTTATAAATTGAATTGAATAATTGTATAAATCGAGAATTGAACCAAATTGAAGATAATCGGGGAAAAACAAAAATTATTGTTTCATCCTTAAAAACTCCTTTATTTGTTGTTTACCAAGTTAGTTCATATGGAACTTACAATTTTATTCGATGCTAGGTTAAATTATGTTTATTTTTCTTATTAGTTTATATAAATGTGAATTTGGTGATTCTGGCATCATGTGGACTAAATTGTAAAAGTATGAATATGAATATTGATTGCTTTTAGGATTAGTGTAAAATATGTGCACTGATACAAGGATTGAAATGATATGATTATGATAAGATGCCCGTGTGAACTTAGTAAAACATTATGATACGCATGGCTTGCCATGAGGGTCAAATGTGGAATCAATCAGGGATTTACATGATTATATTGTATCCAACATTTGTTACGAATTCTCTATTTATATGTATATTTGTTTTAGCCTGGATAGGTTACCTCAATATGATGTTAGCTTTTGTGAGCAAATTCATAAATGTTAGCTTGCGTGAGCAAAATAGTCTCATGTATCCGAGTTCAATTTAATAAGGTTTTCCTAGGTGAAAATGCAACCTAATGAAAATAAAATTATTGAAATGAATTGAATATGAATTGGATTACATATGCTTTCAAATTGATTATGAAATGGTTGTTACATAATACTAAATTGAATTGTTGTATATGATTTATCTTAAAAGTTCTTGACAGGTAAATTGACTACCCATTGGTTTTATATGATGGTCTGCAAATGATAGTACAAAGTATGCCAATGTGATTAAAATGTTTAGATTGTTGAAATGTCAAGGTAAGTTAAGTAAATTTCATATGTACTTACTAAGCATTCAATATGCTTACCCCGTTGCTTCTCTTTCTTTGTAGATTATCAACTTGCGAAACGAGCCAAGCGAATCGTCCAAAAGCTCACACTATCCTATTTTTAAATTGGTAGCCTTTTGATCGTTTAAATTCGGGAATTGTGGCATGTATATAGGTATTATGTAGTTGTTAACCTTGAATGTTGATATATCTTGAAACCTAGTTTATGTATGATTTTGGCAATACAAATGTTTAATGGAAATGGTGTGTTTTAGAATATGTGGTTGAGTTATGCTTGGCATTCAAAATAGCATGATTGAACATAGATTAGCATAGATGAAAAGTTGATTCTTGAATGGCAAGCTTGTTAGATGAATGGTTTATGCTTGAACAAGTTGAAATGGTATGTTATGTGATAAATTGAAGTTATATTGAATTTGTTGAATGAAATGGTTAAATGGATTGTTTTGACATGTCTTGGTATGTTTGATTTAGGTCAAAATGGTGACATGTTATGATATGTGGATGGTTTAGTTGGTAAACTCAAAATAGGTACTAAATGGTTCACTTTTACCAAAAACAAGGTCCTAACCACTGCCAGACTTGAACACGTCTGAATTGGAAATATTGCAGCAAAAAGATATATATAATAAAGCAGCGATGTTCGCAAGTATACATGTCAAATTGTAATATAGATTTATGTTAGAACGAGACATTCTGAGAAGTATTCCAGGATTGTACCCAAGGGATTGCGGATTGTAGAAATTTATTATTAAATTAATTACAAAAAATAATTACTGATCTAATTGAGTCACGAATTAGTAGCGTTGATGTAAAATTAAAATATTAATTAAAATAATTAAATTAATTAATCTAAAATAACCTAATGGAATTTCTTATTCCTAATGTCGATGATGCGAGTTCCTGACCTATGATTAATTAAATCCCTAATTATCAATTAAGTCACTAATCACCCTCAACTGAGTTATTTACTATCCTTAGCTAAGAATACCCTCTCAATCTCATCTTCATTAAGGATTACTACCTATGTCACCATTTCATTCTCTTCCTAGGCATACGGATACACTCTTGGTTTCACCTGTCTCGATATTCTACTAGGGGTGTCACTTCCTAATATATTAAGCACTCTTGAATGAACACCAAATTTTAAGTAAATAATTACTTAATTAATAGATGAAATCCATAACCGAAACATGCAAGATATAAAGTATGCGCATGATTTTATCTCAATATTCATACAAACATTAGTTGATCAAGCTAACAGAATATAAACAATGGAATAAAAGAAAGAGTTAAGGAAATTTCTCATTGATACATCATTAAAGCGTGACTCGAAAACAATCTCTGCTCGCAAATGTCTTTCCATCAAAATAAAAAGTTCCGACTAGGGGAACATAAAATAAAGCTAAAGTAAAATAAAATTGTCTATCTAACTAGGTCTAACGTGTAACTCTTTCTCAGGTGACTCTAAGTCGACTTATATAGAAAAATTGTTGCTTGGTGCCCACACAACCCTAGATACCCTTTAATTCTAATTAATAAAATATATTATTAATGCTTAAGGTCTAAATAAGGAAATAATCCAAAATTACCGTCCAAGGAAAATAATCATTTTTCTTTCATGATTTAGTTGCACCGTCGCGACGTCAAGAAGGCCATGTTGCAACGTCGCCCTCTTTTTAACCTTGGCAGCTTCAATGTTCGAGGTCACAACGCTGCATGCTAGTGTCGCGACATGATCGTTGTCCTTTATATTATTGGGCATGAATTGGCAACCTACACACTCAAATAGCTATTGGAAGATTGAGTTGGAAAATACATCAGGAAAAAAAAGTTTAAGGGAAAAACCAGAGTTTAAATTTTTTTTTCCAAAATTAGAATTTGGTTGTGTTATCTAAAGTAATAACCATTTAATCAAAATTGTACCTTTTCGATTCGTCTAGGATGAATGCTCCGACTGGGTAGTCTTCTTCTTTATCCTCAAGCTTACGTTTGTCGAGTGTGGGCTCGCTTCGAATCAAAAAAAATTTCACAAAATTACCAATAGGACAATTTTGTAATTTCTTTAAACTTCTAGGCCAAGTTGTAAATAAAAATATCTCTTTAAATTTTCTTAAAAATTTCTTCAGAGAATTTTCTCTGTAGAACTTTCTTTTGAATTCAAGTGTGTGAAAAATAATGACTTAAGATTCTCTTTATATAGGGAGAGTTTAGAGAGTTCAACCACGATTAAACTTAATCACTTTAATATTAAATTGATATAATACTTATCAAGATAAATATTAGATTAAACTTAATATTGAATCTATTAAATTAAATTTAATATTAAGATAAACATTTTAATATTAAATTAATAAAATACTATCAAGATAAGTATTTAATTTAATTTAATAATAAATATATTAGAATAATATTATTTTTGAAATAATTAATTTAAAATCAAATTATTCGATAGACTCAAAATAGGAGTATGATTCCTCCTTTGCTCAACCGTCAAAGAACCACCTGCCAACCACCAGAATGCCGTTGTAACGACTTAAAAGTTAGCGGTGTAAGAAAGTGTAGTTTCAGGTAAATATTTAAATATTTATGGAGATATATTAGGAGTGAATTGAATTTCGATCAGGTAATTTTATTGAATTAGAGACTAATAAGGGTAGAATGACTAAATTGTAAAAGTAGTAAAATTTTAATTGTTAAAGGATTCTTAATTATAAAAAGGTCAAGGATTGAAATGGTAATTATGAAATCCTTATATATATTTTGAGTAAAAGTTGACATTCATTAAATAAAAGAGTAGGGGAAAGAACCACTTAGCATAGGAACTGATGTGTTCCATCAAATCATGTGCAGTCCTCATAATTAAACACATAACCCGATTGCAAAATAAACTAAAATAAAGTAAAACAAATAAACCCCTAAACAGTAAAAAAACTCTTTCCCTAACCATAAGCCAACTAATGAAAGCCAAAAATTGAACACCTTCCTACAAACACAAGCCCATCAAGGATCCGCAAGAAAAATCAGTGAAACACACAGGAAAAGCCATCCTTGAGAAACTTTTGGAGTGAAAGATGAGATAATCTTCAAAACACAAGGTCAAAATTGTGGAATCTACCCCTCGGAGCTTCATGAAATCCATTTATGCTAGTATAGATTCGAGGCATATTCAACCTCCACAAGAGCTTCCTCAATCAAATACTGAGGTTCAGAAAGATAATGCTCACTTCTCGTTACTGCATAAGCTTCTATATTCGTCAATCTTCTAATATAGCCAAAGGTAATACTATCAAACCCTTGTGGCTTACCCTTGATGTCTTGAATAATCAGGCCTAACCCTGATCTGTCCGGATTTGCATTGTTTAACATTTTTATGACGGTGAGGGAATCGCCTTCCACAACTATCGATTGGAACCCCATCTCTTGGGTAAACGTGACTATCTGTTCGTATTCCCATTGATCGCCTCCGAACGTACTCCCATTCGGTGTGTATTTTTGAACACTACAAGTATACGGGTCGAGTTGTAATATAGTTACAACAAAATAACGAGTACTTCGAAGATCGTACCCAAGGGAGGCGAAGCAATAGTAGCCTTAATTCTTGCACAGAAAAGATCTAATTAGTACTATTTCTAAAATTATAGTACGAAAGTAAAATAAAGGTTTTGGGTTTTATAATAATAAAAATCATAAAATAAAATATCATAAAATAATCAAGGGAAAAGAGATGAGAAAATTCGATAAAAAATTTATGGGAATTAGCATGCTTCGGTATGATTTCTTTAATTGTTGCTTTCGAGGTTTTCGTCAATCAACTAGTTGCTATCCTAGCAGGATCTTTCGATCTTCCACTAATATAACGAGTCAATAAGAACTACTAATCTTTCAAACTCACAGTTCAAATTGGTTTGGGGTAAAGGTGTTCATGAATTAGAAATACTAATTTTGGGTTAATTCCCACCTAAATGACTTCCTTGGGTTGTTAAGCCTAGGGTTTGTTTCACGTTCTTCATTTTCCAAACAGTTGATCTGTTGAAAATCCTTTTACAATAATTAAATAATCATACTTTCATTCCCTAATCCCCCACAATGGGATTAATTCCTCATGGTTTCTTGAAACATTATATATTTAATAAAAATATTAAACATAATAAACAAGATTGAAAATATAATTGAATAAGAAACTTAGGGATTTGTATTACAATCTATTGGGATGAATCAACAATCATTTATGCGAAAGTCACAAATGTTTTTTCTATGAAAACAAAAATAGAAAGAACTGAAGAAAGTAAAAGCCTAAACCAAAATTACAAGAAAGAAAACTAAACTAAAGAAAATGTGTGTAAAACTAAGTGATAAAGGGCTTTATTTATAGCATTTAGATGACCATTTTCCTTAGCCCTAGTTCAGCTGTCGTTTTTCAGGTTTAAGTTGTGTTGTGAAGACCAAAACGCCCGTTGCTCTATTTAATCTCGTGTTCAGGAGTCGATGTCGCAACACACAGAGTCCGTGTCACGACACGACAGGTAATCTACTCCTTGGTGAGTTTTCTAGGCTTTGTCTCGTCACACTATACTTGTGTCATGATAGAGAAGAAAGCTTCAGGATTCTTTGATTCTAATCCCTTTGTTGCGATATCGCTTGCCCTGTGTTGTGACATAGTGATCAATTTGGGTATAAATCATCTTCTAAAGGTCTCCTGCACACTTACAAAATCCATTAGCCAAGCTTTAGGCCTCACTCGGCCCTAAAGTCAATAAAAGACACCTTT
Organism: Gossypioides kirkii; assembly: GCA_005610355.1. Taxonomy (NCBI): domain Eukaryota; kingdom Viridiplantae; phylum Streptophyta; class Magnoliopsida; order Malvales; family Malvaceae; genus Gossypioides; species Gossypioides kirkii. The sequence goes on along the minus strand of CP032247.1, from coordinate 35,455,335 downwards.
TTACACATTTTACACATTTTATTCACTTATAAAAACTTTAAGTAAATCCGAGGTAAATCTAATGAAAATGCCTAATTTCAAGCTTCTAAAGTGCAAAAACTAGTTTAATATGCTAGGTCAAATTACGGCAGATCAAACTACCCCACACTTAATTCATTGCTTGTCCTCAAGAAAACACAAACAAAAACAAAAATACTAAAAAGAAAAACATAAAGCTTGAGCACGTTTCATACAAGTACTAAGTTCGAAAACATATACCTTCGACATTTTATATCTTTAAATAACTTCAGCATGATGAACAAATAATCTTACCATTTTTTATTAAAACAACTAAGTTCATTAAGTTACAAAAGATACAAGTGTAACAGTTTTATTTGTATAATTCCATCAATGACTAATACAATTACTTTAATTATCCTAGTACAATACAAATAGTTGTAATGGAACTTTGTAATGCCATATTCATCATGTATAGATCTATTTAGGTCACATAGGTCTTTTCGACTTGTAACGTTCTGAAGCTTAGGACAAGTATGAAGTTCAAAAGAATATTAGGCACAAAAGGTTACAAACACAAAAATAGTTTGGCACATTGTATTGTTCCGTATTCTTCCCTTTTAGCATCCCATTGCCGTTCACCGCCTTATTTCTCCTTCTCTTACCTTCTTATCTCTTCAATTAATAAATTTCAATATGGTCTAATCCCTTTAGCTAGCCTACAAGCATTTTTTATTCTTGAACAAGTTTTTCTTTTTGGCTTTTGTGACTTTTTCACTTTTCATACTTCTTTCTCACTAAGTTTTTTCTCATTTATTTCTACTCACCTTTTCTTTTCTTTTGGATTTTTCTTGTTTCATAATTCTGGCTATTCTAAAGTTCATAGACCACATTAATTTTGCTATTTAGTTCTTGTTTTACAAACTCCACCTTGATGTGTCTACTTACCCTCAATACATATGACCATACATCTATAATCATGCAATTTAGGACCAAAGAAAAGAGTAAACATAAATTGACTTTTTTAGTCTTTATGGTTTGTAATGCGGTTCATCAAGAAGGATCAATAGGCTCAAATAGTGGTACTAAAAGGCAAAATTCAGAATAGGTTTACCTTTTGGCTCTAAATGTTTCCAAACAATGCCTTAGGTTATTACTAAATATTTCAATATGCATAAACTTCAATTTAATCACACAATCCCAAAAGTACGTTTTATCATATATACTACATGATTGTTTCCTCATCTTATTAATGTAATTTGGTACATATAATATCTTCTAACCTATATTTAGTGTAACCTATAGAACTTAATAGTTTCATACTAAAAAATTTAAAAATTACTCATCATCATGCGAAATTTATTCCAAAATACAATCAACCTATTGTACATGCTCCTGACCAATCACTTGTATTTCTATAATCTCGAACACACAAAAAAATAAAGCAAAAATAAAAAGAAAAATACAGGCAAAAATTTTCATGTTACCCCCACACTTTAGAAAACACATTGTCCTTAATGTGTAGGCCCTAAAAGTAAGGAACGAAGTTACCCAATTGATCGTAAAAAGCTCCTCTTCTAATGATGGGTTCCTTGTCCCTTTGGTGTGAATGGTTCCAAAATGTTTGTGTCTCCTTCATGTGGGATTCCTACATAAAAATTCAAAATAGATATACAAAAATAAATCTAATACTACCCCTACTCCTATTAGTAAATAAGTCTCACACCAAAAATTTAAATTATCCAAATTACAAGTCTTTCAAAATAAAGTCTTTAAATTAAAAATTAAATGGTTAATCCTCCTCCAAATCATCCAAGGGGGTTTGGTTCCATCAAAGCCTTGCCTTTATTGGAGACATGGTTTTGGCTCCCACTTTGTTGCCTTGTTGGGTTCTAAATGATAGGTCCCTTTGGAGTTGAATATTGTGGCTGAAAAGCTTCTTCATATTCATCCTTCATATTTGGGTGCTCGTGCTCTGCATTGATCTCCTCAGAATTAGTCTCCTCATCACTTTGTTGAATGTTGCTTCTGATCCAAAAATTTTTGGTGGATAATTTGTGGCTCGCAACCCATTCTTTCGTGCAAATTCCCGAAGAATAGCTCATGTTTCTTACATCCAATGAATCATGCCATCAAGATTTGCTTCCGTGCTACCTTGATTCCTCCCCGTATCTTTGATTTTTCTTTCTTTTAAATAATGCTGAAACATCCATTTTTTCTTTCCTCTATTGATTCCATTATGTCATTTGTTTCCATTGAACCTAAACATACTGTCTAAAGATGGAATCTCCAATAATGATCCTTTTAGGCTTCATAAACTGTTCATTATCATTCATCACCACTCCCGCCTTCTGACACAAGGCCGTCACAAGATGTGGAAAGAAAAGTCCTCCTTTTTGACTTTGAGTACAACGCTTCATTTCTTTGTAAATCCATGTTCCTGCACATATTTGCTTTCGCTGCAAGATGCCATATAACAACACCGCTCAAAAAGCATTAATATTAGATACATTCAAAGCAGGTGCTATTCTAGTACAAAGAAATTGCATCCATATTTTTGCAATTGAAAACATGATAACTTGATTAAAATCAGATGGTAAACCAATATTAGGCTTATAATTCCATATGCCTCTTCCTTGTGTCAAAAATTTAATAATATCTTCCATATCAACATTATCAAACTTATTAAAATCTACAGTTGCAACATAGTCTTTCGCATAATATGAGATATTATAAAACTCATAGATTTCTTTCAGGGTAATCAAGGCATCCTCACCTCGTACTTTTACCTTTCTAATCACTGTTCCATATCCTCCTCTAATTAGATGATCCTTAAGGGATGCATAAAATTCTTAGACTATTGGTGTGACTGCATTGCTAGTTAGAGTAACACAGAATTGCTCCCATCGGTGATATCGCACTAAGTTCCAAATCTCCTTGCAATGAACCATGGAGGGTTCGAATGCTCGTTCTTGAATCAACAGAAGCCCATATAAAGCCAAGAAATATTTTTCAGTTTCCGTTGATCCAAACCTTTCGGAATCAGAATCGTCTTCATTCTGTTGCATCACTATTCATTAGTTTTTTTCTAGGAGGCATCTTCAACTAATAATAAGAGAGTAATGAACAGTAATCAATGTAACAGTAAAGGTTTAAAGAAACTTGAACCTTTCTTTTTGGTTGCTTCAATTTGCTGAGTGTGTTGTTCTGATGGTTGCAATCGTCCTTTTGACTTCCTTTGCTTAATCAATAAGGATGAGAGTTTGGGGATTTTTGAATATGGGATTGGGATATTAGAGAATTTTGAAGGGTTTGTAAAGTGTTTTAGTGTTAAAAGGTTTAAGCTAAGTTTAGTATTATAGGGGTTAAACTTACGGTTTTGGGATTAGAAATTGGGTAAAATAAGTCTAAAAACAACCCAGTTGCGCGATCGGGTTGGGTTGACCCTGCAAGAATTGCAGACGATGTTGCAATATATCCTCCAATTTTGAAATCTTTCGTGATATTGGTATTCTGGCTATTGTATTGCAACTCTATGTGCTTATGTAGCGTCATTAAGGAATTTGGATACTTTTGAGTGCTCGCGTCGCGACATCCAAGTCAATTCCTGTCAATGTCTTTCAGTGGTAACCTGAAACAAAATTTCCTAACGTCAATATGGTAGTATAAATATGGAATAAAAATGCTTTGTTTAATGGCTGCCATAATTATCTAACTGGTCGGTCAGTACACATTTTGGCATTTTGGAAAGATTCGTTCTGTCACTATTGGTCCAACATCCGTCATGACATGCTATTCGCTGGGGAATTTGCTTCAAAAGTGAGATATTACATGATATAGCCACTTCCCATTCAAGGCTTAACCCTTGATATACAGATTCTTCAAATTCCAAAACTTTTTTGGCGCTTTCTTCCATAGCAATTATAATTTGAATATCCATACTTTGTAAGAATAAGTTATCCATATGCCCTGAATTAATCAAAGAAACAAATTCATCACTGTATCGATTCTCAAAATATGTTTAATTTCTTTCTCCAATGATGTCTCTTTTGTATGCTCAACAAACTCGCGATTATGTTCCCTAGAAGATTCTATCTATTTGTTCTGAACAAGGGATAACCTTTCTTCTTGTCGCACTTTCTGATCGGGCTCCTCCTGTTGTCTTTCCGAATATTTATCACAATTCTGATCAGGTATTGGGATTTCCCCTCTAAGTTAACTCAACTCGAGCATCAGTAATATCTAAATCTCCTGTATCTCCCAATCCTCATAGAATCCATCTTCGTAAATATCATCATCATAATCATGTTCCTCATTTGACCACATGTAGTAATAATCGTCCATGACTAAAAGTTATTGTGAGAATATTGTTGATAGTGATTAATCTGAAAATAAATAACTGTTAGTACTGTTAAATAATAATCGTAATTATATCCTAAAAATTTCATAATTATTCTTATTAACAATGCAAAAAATTAAAATCACTACAGATGTTGCTTCCCAAGCAACAACGCCAACAACTTGACCGCCTCCGAACGTACTCCCATTCGGTGTGTATTTTTGGGCTCCTCGCAAGTATATGGGTCTAGTTGTAATATAGTTACAACGAAGTAACGAGTACTCTGAGGATCATACCCAAGGGAGGCAAAGCAGTAGTAACCTTAATCCCTTCACAAAAAGATCTAATTAGTACTATTTCTAGAATTATAGTACGAAAGTAAAATAAAGATTTTGGGTTTTATAACAATAAAAATCATAAAATAAAATAACATAAAATAAACAAGGGAAAAGAGAAGAGAAAATTTGATAAACAAATATATGGGGGATTAGCTTGCTTTAGTATGATTTCTTTAACTATTGCTTTCAGGGTTTTCGTCAATCAACTAGTCGCTACCCTCGCAGGATCTTTCGATCTTCCGCTAACATAAGAAGTCAACAAGAACTACTTATCTTTCGAACTCACAGTTTAGATTAGTTTGGGGTAAAGGTGTTCACGAATAGGTAATACCAATTTGAGGTTAATTCCCACCTAAATGACTTCCTTGGGTTGTCAGGCCTAGGGTTTGTTTCACGTTTTTCCTTTTCCAAATAGTTGATTCGTTGAAAATCCCTGTACAATAATTAAACAATCATACTTCCATTCCCTAATCTCTCACAACGAGATTAGTTCCTTATTGTTTCTTAAAACATTATATATTTAATAAAAAGATTAAACATAATAAACAAGATTGAAAATATAATTGAATAAGAAACTTAGGGATTTGTATTGCAATCTGTTAGGACGAATCCATAATCGTTTATGAAAAATTTACAAATCTCGTTTCTATGAAAACAGAAATAGAAAGAACTAAAGAAAGTAAAAGCCTGAACCTAAATTACTAGAATAAAAACTAAACTAAAGAAAAGGTGTGTAAAACTAAGTGCTAAAGGGCCCTTTTTATAACATTTGGATGGCCGTTTTCCTTAGCCCTAGGTTAGCTGCCATTATTAGGGTTTAAGTTGTGTTGTGAAGACCAAAATGCCCCTCACTTGATTTAATCTTGCGTTCAGGAGTCGATGTCGTGACACACAGTCTTTTTCGCGACATGGTAGGCAATTTACTCCTTGGTGAGTTTTCCAAGCATTGTTGTGACACACTATGCTTGTGTCATGATAGAGAAGACAACTTCAGGATTCTTTGATTTTGATCCCTTTGTTGTGACATAGCTTGGGCTGTGTCGTGACGTAGTGATCAGTTTTGGTATAGATAATCTTCTAAAGGTCTCCCGCGCACTCATAAAGTCCTTTAGCCAACCTTTAGGCCTCACTTGGCCCTAAAGTCAATAAAAGGCGCCTTTTTACACTTTTTACACATTTTATTTACTTATAAAAACTTTAAGTAAATTCTAAGCAAATCTAATGAAAATGCCTAATTTCAAGCTCTTAAAGTGCAAAAACTAATTTAATCTGCTAGGTCAAATTACGGCAGAATACTCATGCCTCTACTATGAAAGCATCTACAACACCAAAATGTGGGTAAGTGCAAGCTGCCAGAATTCCCCCGATATATATATATTAGTATTTGCATTGAACGAAGTATCGTAGTTTAACTTTATTTTGTTTGTGTCTGAAGGTACCCAAATCTCCTATTTTGGAACGAATGAAGAGTGTCTAAGTCCCTCAAGGGCTTCTAATGCCATGAGATAACCCTTAATGACTACCACCAATTCCTGTAGTTTTGGCTTAATACCATCATGGACCAACCTATTTCGGTCGTGTCGGATTGCCCAGTAAGTTATCACAAGAGTCTCCTTTTTCGTAGCATTCAACTTATTAAACTCCATTGCTAACCACAACATATAATCTATTTGTTGTGTCACAGGTAACATCTTGATTTTCAAGAGAGCCTATGTTTTTCCGTAATAGTACATGACCATAGAAGGTGACCCACAATTTCATTAGCTTCTTTGCATAGAGGATATAACTTATCTACCTTTATCATGAGTTTAGCTAGATTGTCAAATGTAGGTAGGAAATTATGTATAATTCTCCAAAATGTAATTTTTGAGTTTCTCTAGGAGATGTAAAGCCCATATATTTTTAAGGAGCATTGTAATTAAATACAGTAGAACCATAGGCTATGAAATCCCAGCATGCAACTCTTGCTCAAGCAGCAACTTGTAAGCACTCTTTGGATAATACTCGCCCGACCATTCATACCTTCAGATCATCATATCCACACAATTTGTTTGAGCTAGAGTAATCGTTAGTACCTTCTCAGCTTGACTGCTCTAAAAAATGGCCTTAACATTTTCCTCAATCCAAGTACAAGTATCAAAATTGATTAGCTGAGAAACTGTAGTAAATTTGATATCGATATTTTGGCACTGAAATCTCCCATCCCCTGGCATAGGAATCTAAGCGTCATTCCAAATGTTTACTCTACTACCTGTACCAATCCTCCAACCAATGCCCGATTCAATCAAGCCCCTCGCACCCAAAATACTCCTCTAGGTAAATGAAGCGTAAGATCCTAACCTTGCTAACATAAAATCTATTTTGGGAAAATATCTAGCTTTTAACACTTTTGCCAATAAACAATCACCATGAGTAATAATTCGCCAACACTGTTTGGCTAATAATCCAAACTTAAACTTGGCTAAATCACGAAATCCCATACCACCCTTCGTTTTAGGTAAACAAAGTAGGCACCAATTGAACCAATTTATTCCTCGACATGTATTATTATATCACCACCAAAATTTATTCAAGACGTTTTCCAATTTCGTACATAGAGTCTTTGGAAAAAGAAAGCATTGCATAGCATAGACAGGCAGCGCTTGTAATACTGACTTAATGAAAACTTCTTTCTCACCCATGGACAAGAATCTCATTCCCTAGCCCTCCACCTTCTTCTAAGATCAGTCAAAATAATGCACAAATGCTTACTTTTTACCTCTACCAACCATCATTTGTAGTCCCAAATACTTCTCAAGATTTGTTGATATTCGAATGCCTAACAACCTCCTCACAGCATCAGAAACACTCAAATCCTCAATAGCACCAAAGTAAATTAGGGACTTATCATAATTGACCTTTTGCCTCGAAGCTTTCTCATATTCAGTAATAATATGTTGGATCTTTAGAGCCCCTTCCCTTGAAGCCTGAGCAAATAAAACACAATCATCTGTAAAGAAAAGAAGGTTTATCACTAGCCACTCCCGTCCAATACACACACCCTTTATTCGCTTTACCACCTTTCCTTCATTAAGAATAGTTAAGAACCCTTCAGTACATAACAAGAATAAATACAGACTGAGAGGATCACCTTTACACAAACCTCTCGAAAGTAAAAAGGAGTCGCTAATGTTACCATTTACTCCGACCGTATAGGAAATAGAGGACACACATCTCATAATCAACCTCACCCAATCTTCGTGAAAAGCCAAATGTACCATCATCCTACTAGAAAGTCTCATTCGACTCTGTCGTATGCTTTTGTCATATCGAGTTTAAGAGAAAAGTTCCCTACGTTACCCAATCTATTCACCTTGAGGGAATGCAATATCTCATAGGAAACAAGGACATTATCTGAAATTTGCCTACCAAGGATAAAGACCCATTAAGCCTCATCAATACATTTTCCTAATAGGCTGCATTTTGTTCACAAATATTTTGGCAATGATCTTATACGACATGTTACATAAACTAATAGGCCTATATAATGGCATATTGCGGGGATTATTTATCTTTAGGATTAAAACAATATGAGTCCTATTGATTTCTTCAACAAAGATCTCCTTGTAAGAACCGCAAGGCAATAATTTGTAACATCATTACCTATGACATGCCATAATTTTTTATAAAATAAAGATGAGTACCCATCAATACCTAAAGCTTTAAGAGGTGACATAGACTTGACCACAAACCACACTTCTCTAGATTGGAAAGGTCGTAGTAAAATCACAATCATTTTTGGCATCACCTTTTCCTGAACATTAGCATAAATACGAGAAGCATCCCCTTCCTCTGACACCATGAAAAGTTCCATGAAACATTTGGAGGCAATTTTTAGAATCTCTTCCTCATCAGTTACCCAACTCATTCCATCCCCTTCAATGCCAACAATTTTATTCCGCTTCCTTCACCCATAAGCTACCTTATGGGAAAAGATGGTGTTCTTGTCCCCATTTAAAATCTAATTAACTCGGTCTCGTTGTTTTGAAAACAACTCCTCAATACCAATAGGTTTTTACATTACACTTAAACACTACACAAAACATCCAAACATAGCTCACATATTGTTAATCAACATAATAGGCTGTAGATTATCAAACAAACACTTGCTCATAAATTAACCTAGGTTCACACAAAAACATGAGTTCACAAGACATAGTAGTTCACAAATAGTGATTTTAAAATGTTTAACTCATATAACATTATCAATGCGCTAAAAACTAAATTGCTTATACAGTATAACTTCACTCAATAACAGGCTTTGTAAACAAGAAAAAAATGCATTCAAGAGATTATTATATTAAACAAGGTTCACATAAGTTAATGGGTTCTCACACATAAGGGTTTCACAAAGCTAAGGGTATGCATATAATATAGTAAACATACATAGGGTCTCACATGTCATATGATTATCTTAATAGGGGTATGCTTGTAATTATAGTTCACAATAACAATGGTTTGCATGTAAATAAACTAACACTACAATGGTACGCAAGTAATTTATGTGCATAGATCGCATACAAGAAAACATATATGAGTAACATCGATTTATTAATGTCAGAATTCATGTTTCAGGACATGGTTCGTGATCGCCTCCAAACGAACTCTCGTTCGGCGTAAATTTAGGCTTTCCATAAGTATACGAGTCAGGTTGTAAATATAGTGTGTTACAACGGAACACTTGGTAGTATTTCGAAGATCGTACACAAAAGAGGCGTAAGGCAATAGTAAATCGAATCCCTGCAAAGAATAAAATTAATTAATACATATTTTAGGTATTATAATACGAAGAAATAAAGAGTATATTTTTTAGAGCATAAATTAAAAGATAAAATAAAATATAAAATAAAAGCAAAAGTTGAGATGTAGAAATTCTTATAAACGGTTTTGGGGATATTATGTCATTTCCGTATGATTTCTTCAATTGTTAGGTTTTGGGGATTTTCCTCCAATTAACTTGTCACTACCCTAGTTAGATCTCTCTATCTTCTATTGGCATAGCAAGTCGATAAAGATTACTTATCTCTAGATGTCACAATCTAAACCGATTTGGAGAAAAGGTGCTTACGGATAGGCAATACCAATTTTAGGTTCATTCCACCTAGATGAATTTCTAGGGTTTCAAACCTAGTGTTTGTTTGATGTTCTTCCTTTCTCAAACAGCTGATCCGAAAGGTAAAATCCTTGTAAAACAACAATTAATTATTCATACATCCACTCCCTAATTTCCAAAATGGAATTAGTTCCTCATGGTTTCTTTGATCATCAAATAAACAATATATGAAAACATATAATTGAAGAAGAGAATGAAAAAGAAACTGAAATTGTATTAACAATCTCGTTTCAAACTGAAAATAAAATAAAACTAAAAACTAAGATCTACTTAATGGTGTAAACCCTAGTGCTAAAGGCCTTATTTATAGCTCTTGGTTGATTGTTTTCATCAACCCTAGGTCAGCTACTGTCCTTCGTGCTTAAGTCGCGTTGTGAACATGAAAATGCCCCTCGCTTGATGTAGAGTTGAAGTCTAGGGCTGATGTCGCGACACATCAGGACCTGTGTCACGACACAGTAGGCAGTCCCTTGATTCTTCACTGCGGATCCCTTTGTTGTGACATAGTGTTGTCTATGTCGTGACGAAGCGATCAGTATCACTATGACTCAACTGCTACTAGTCTTCTATGCACTGATGAAGTAGGTTAGCTAATCTTTAGGTTTTATTTGGCCTTGAAAGCAATAACATAACCTTTTTAGCACAATTTTTTAAAGGACGAAACTAAACTTAAAATCCATAAAACATAAGGAAAATTACTTGATTTCAAGCTCATCAAATATGAAAATAAGTTCAATCTACGATGTACGAAACCAACAGATCAAACTCCCCCACACTTAAGTCTTTGCTTATCCTCAAGCAAACAACAAAACAAAAGCACAAATAAAGACAAGAAACAAAGGAAAGATAAGTGAGTTTGAAACTGTATCATGCAAAGATTAGACTCTTAACATCTATTCTAGGCTTTATGCATCCTTTGACATCCTTAACATATAATTGAGCAATTTTACGATTTTCAAGTATAAACAATCTAAGTTCAGTATATTACAAGAGATATAAATATTAAAGTTCTATTGATATGACTCCATCAATACCTAACATGAGTACTTTCATTATCTTAGTACAATACAAACAACTATAATGAGATTATGCAATTTCTGCATCTATCCATGCATAGAGTCATTTAGGTTACATATGGCTTTTCGACTTGTAACGTGTTGAGGCTTAAGACAAGTATGATTTTCAAAGAACAATTGAGCACACAAAGGGTTATACAGCACGAAAATAGTTTGGCACATTGTATTGTTCCCTATTCTTCCCTTTTATGTTTTACTCCATCTCACCTCCTTATTTCTTCTTCTCTCGCCTTCCTTATTTCTCCATTTTTAGGAAATCAATCTAAAGTAATCCTTTTAGCTAGCCTATGAGTACATTATGTTCTTTGTTTTCCAAGTAAGCTTTTTCTTTTTCTGCTTTTTTGGTGACTTGATAATTTTGTCACTCTTCACATATTTTATAATTCTCTCCTTTGTGTTTTAATCTTTTTTTTCACTATTTTTCTCTTCCTTGGCTAAATCTAAAATTCATACCTTGTTGTGATTTCCCTCTTTTGTTTTACAATCTCCACCATAATGTGACTACCTACCCTTAATACATCTGGTTATACATAATTTTTCTTGCAAAATAGGACAAAAAAAAAGAATATACACAAATCATCATTTAAGGCTTAAGAGGCTTATAATGTGGCTTTATCAAAAAGGTTTCATAAGGCTCAAAAGATGGGTACTAATTGGTAATTCAAAATAAGGTTTAGCTTTTTAGCTCTAGATGTATCCAAACAATGCCTTAGGTCATCCCTAAACAACTTAATATGCATAAATATCAATTTAATCACCTAATCTCAAAATTATCGTTTATCATATATACTAGCATGCTCATTTCCTCATGTTATGTACATCATTTGGTATCAATAAAGCTTTTTCTATCTATACATAATGTAACCTATAGAACTTCAAAAATTTCATGCTAAAAAATGTAAAATTCCTCATTCTCATTCCAAGTTTATGAAGAAAACATAATCAACCTATTATAAATGCTCTTAACCAATCATTTGTATTTCTACAAGCTCAAGCACACATAAAAAAGATAAATAAAAACTATATGCCAAAATTCCTATGTTCCCCCCCACACTTTAGAAAATATATTGTCCTTAATGTGTATCCCCATAAGTAATAAAGGAAAGAAGTTACCCGATTGATCGTGAAGACCCTTTTCTTCTCATGGTGGTTGTCCTTCTCTCTTTTGGCTTGAGTGTTCAAAATTGTTATGTCTCCAGAATATGGGGTTCCTTCAAAAAGGGTTAAGGCATATATACAAAAAAAAATCTTAATCCTACTTCTACAAATTATATAAGTCCTAAAAGAAATCAAAAATAAAAAATTATCCCAAAGATTACAAATCTTAAAAGAAATCAAAGTCTTAAAAAGAAGTTAATGTTCAATCCTCTTCCAAAGAGTCGGATTGAGGATCTATTGGAGCCTTGCCCTTGCTGGTGTACTTTTGTCGAGAGCTCCCACTTTGTCGTCATGATGGGCTCCGAATCACATGTCCTTTGGGAGTTGAGTGTTGAAGCAGAAACACTACCCCATACTCGTCATCAGTCTTAAAATAATATGGGCTCCGAATCACATGTCCTTTGGGAGTTGGGTGGATAGTTCGGAGTCAGTAGTCCATGTACTCTCGCAAACTCCTTCAGTGTAGGAGTTGTTTCCTACATCCATCTAATCATGTCGTCAAGATTTATGTCAATGCTTCCTTTAATTCTTGCTCCCGTCTTTGATTTATCTTTTTCCTTCAGTGATATCAGTACATCCATCTTTTCCTTCCTCCTTTGATTTCATTCCTTAATTCGTTTTCATTGAAGCTCAACATATTGTTTGTATAAAGAATCTCCTATTATGCTTCGAGTCAACTTCAGGAACTACTCATTATCTTTAATAGGTACATCTGCCTTTTTGCACAAGGTTGTTACCAAATGCGGGAAGAAGAGGCCACTCTTTTGGCTTTGGGTGCACCGTTTCATCTCTTCAAAAATCCAAGAACCTACACAAATTTTTTTATGCTGTAAAATTTCGTATAATAACAAAGCTCACGGAGAATTAACGCTAGAGACATTTAAGGTAGGTATAATTCGTGTAGATAAGAATTGCATCCACATTTTAGCTACCGGGAACATAATGGCTTGATTAAAGTTAGACGGTGTGCCAACATCGGGTCGATAATTCAAAACACCTCGCCCTTAAGTTAAAAACCTAATAATTTCCTCCATATCCACATTACTGAATAGATTAAAGTCTACTCTTTCTGCATAATCCTTTTCATAAAAAAGAGACATTGAAATATTCACAAATATCTCTAGGTGACACATGCACATCATATCCTCTAACTGTCACTATTCCTAGAGGTTGCCTCTTAACAATATCATCCTTAAGGGATGCATAGAAGTCATGAACAGTGGGTACAATATCGTTACCTATCAAAGGGACGCAAAATTGTTCTAATTTATGGTATTGCAGAAGCAGCCATATCTCTTTGCAAAGCACCATTGAGGGATCAAAACCTCGTTCTTGGATTAGCATCCAACCTTGCGAAGCAAAAAAGTACTTTTCAATTTGGGCATTTTTGAACCGCTCATACTCGAAGTCACTATCACTCTCTTGCACCATGGCTCTCTTGCGTGGAGGCATTGTAATCTAGCATAGAGAAAATGAATAGTAATGAATGGAATAGTAAAAGTGTTTAGAAGTACCTTAGAGGGGTATTGATCGGCTTGTAACGTCACAGCAATGTGCAAGCGGACACACGTCGATGCAAGTATAGTTGATAGATTGTTCTATCAGATATCATTCCCACGAGGAATGAGTTCTTGATGTTCACTTGTCGAAGAAACTATAGCTAAATATAGAGGAAATGCTTGTAAGGATGTTAGCGCAATTAGATCAGAACTGCACAGTTAAAATAGTCAGAATTGTCAATGTAATTATAAAAGTTAATTGTCAGAGCAACTAAAAGTAAATCAAATAGTTGTTGAAGTTTGGAGAATTTAAATGCATAAAAGTAAAGTGTAATCAAGTGTAAAGGATTGGAGTGGATCACTGATTTCACTAAGTAGCAATGCTAGATGTGTCGACAAGGTATTTTATAGATGAACTGTTGCAGCAATGAAGTTCCAATGAAATCATACCAATAAAAACTCACTGTCTAATCAAGACTCAAGCGCTCACAAGTACCACACCTCTTAGTGCTGGCATTGCTTCACACCTAAGAACAAGTGACAGAATCCTTTCTAGTCTCAAGCAACTCTCGTTGTCTTGCTTGTTAATTCAACTTGTCACCACACCTCTCAGTGTAGGTAGACTGCAATTACACTCTCGTGGTCAAGTAGTTAAATTCAAGATTAAACAAATGAGAAGAATTAAATTTGAATCAAAGTAATCTAACATTGAAAGATATTCTCATATACAATTAAATGTCATTAGAATTCACCAGCATCAAAACAAAGGAATTAACAAATAACCGAAGCATACTATCCCTAGGCTACTAGGGTTATCTCTCTTAACTGCTCCTCTTGTATCGCATCAGCACTTCTCGTCAGAAGTGGTTGCGCGCCTGATCAGTCAACTCACTGGACTCCAGCATAAAGCTTTGAAAACTCAAAGTAATTGCAGAATTAATTCCTTCACTCCTTGATGTCCTTCCCTTTCTTCTTTCCTTTATTTATAGGCTTCAAGAATTGTAGATTTCCTCTCCTCTCAAATCTAACTTCTTGTGCAGCTGTCAAAGTTTGTTAAAATCTAGTTGTGCACTCACGTAGATCTGGTGTGATATTTATAAATCTACAGATTGTCGTCGCATCTCTGGACGCGATCTATAATCCTTAATTGCGACGACATCGTGTGAAATTCCTGCGTTGGTGCTTCCAGCGTAAATTCACCTTATACAAAGTAAAGGTTTCTATGCGGTGACATCTCTGGCCGTAATTTTCAAGCTAACTTGTGGCTACATCTTTAGATTCTTTCTAGCATCGATTTTTTGAGATGGATCCCTGCATTGACAATTGTGAACATATTCGGCATACGCTGACATTAGTGCATAGAAGAGCTAAAATAACGAGAATTTAAACTAAATAACAATGAGTTACAAAATATAAGTACTAAGTATGAAATGCCTATCATGCATGCTAATTATATTACAAAAGATATAATTAATACATAAATTTAGGGAGAAAATAGGTATCATTTCTAATGCTATCAAGTATCGTGCCAATTAAAATCGATCTAAGCCCTTGAGGATGGAGTAGAACCTTTGGAGAATTAGGGTTCTAGGGTTTGAAGATGGAGAAGAATTTTGAGAGATTTTAGAGTAATTTGACTGCTTAGTGTTAAGTATTATGTTTTAAGTTAGTGAGGTATATATATGGATTTATAATTTTAGGGTTTTGAAGGTTAAATTTTGGGTAAAGTGAGTGTTTTTTTCGCGAGGTTGCGCAAACGGGTCGGTCAACCCTACACAAATTGCAGACGATGTCGCGACGTAGCCTAAGTATGTCACAACTAACCTTTCAGTGCCTGTTTGTCGCAACGTAGCTCACCTTGTGTCACGAAAAACCTTTCAGCCCAATGTCGCTACATACCTATCAGTTTTGGTTTTTTTTAGCATTTTGACCCCTTGATTGCGACGTATAAGGGGGTATGTCGCGTCATAGCATGTCTAGAAGTACTTGGAGTGGTCTGGTTGCTTTGTCACAATGTGAAGAGGCTGTGTCGTGACAAACCTATTAGATTCTAAAGAAATACCCTAAAATGGAAAAATAAATGTTAGTGGATTAGTATGTTAGTGGATATAAATTAAAACTTGAATGTTATTACTTGTTAGAATTGTATGGCAAGAGTGTTAGTGTGCACTTCGGCACCTAAGAACAATCTATTTTATCACTGTTCGTCTGGCAGTCGTCGTGCCAGGCTATTCTTTAGCGTTTATTACATGTTCACGACGCTTGTGAATTTACACCACCACCCTTTAGCATGACTATCTTTATCATTGATCCACTTATGAAATTTGTATGCCTTTGTATGGTGAAGTAATAGCTACTTGAGTACTTCATTCAGTACAAACAGTTGATTTACTGAAAACCCATGTGTTGATGTGGCAGCAGCTATTTGTTTGCCCTTGTAATTTCCATCACTGCATTTTATTTCCTCTAGATCATGGTACCAATGCAGTAATTTCCTTTTCCACGAACATATACTTTCTTGCTCCACGGATGTGATTAGTGTGCTAGTTGAAGGTTGGGACTCTAGCTCGTAAATGCTTCTTGTGTCTTGCAAAAATTGAAAAATATTCATATTAGTTATTTTTCTAGGAATTTGCTATTCCAGGAAGGTATTATACATAGTAGCTATTTTCCATTGGAGATTGAATTTTTTATCAATGATATCTTCAAATAATGCTTCTTTTATTGACGGTTTTATAACAGTAATTAATTGAAGATCTAAATTTGGGATATGGGAACCGTCTTCTTCCTCTGTGGGGATTGATTCATCATTGGATTGGGGCTCAATCTCGATTTTTACACGACTATCCATTTCCCCTTCCAAAGGTGAGATCTCGTTTTGCTTGGCGATCCGATCATCTAATTCCTCAAAACATTTTCCTTCTATTTCCTCCTCTAGCCTTTGTTCTTGTTCTTGCTCTATTCGTTCATATTCGAAGTATGTTTCTTAAAAAGATAGGTCATCATGCTGATTTGGTATCTGGGCTTCTCTACGAAGTTGACTTAACTCCAACATCAATAACTTCTGATTTTCCTAGATCTCCCAATCTTCATAATACCCGTCTTCGTAGATATCAACATCATAATCATCATCATACATGAGATCTACACAAAATAAATCGAAGGCATCCATGGTTTTAAATATGATGGGAATTAAAGGGAAGTGTTAGGTCTGAAAAAATAAAAAATGTTACTATAGTTAAATCGTATCTATAACCTAAAATTTATTAAAGTATTGCCTCCGGCAATGGCGTCAACAACATGACCACCTCCGAACGTACTCTCGTTCGGCGTAAATTTAGGCTTTCCGCAAGTAAACGGGTTAGGTTGTAAATATAGCATGTTACAACGGAACACTTGGTAGTATTTCGAGTATCGTACCCAAAGGAGGAATAAGGCAATGGTAAATCGAATCCCTACAAAGAATAAAATTAATTAATACTTATTTTAGGTATTATAGAACGAAGAAATAAATAGTAGATTTTTGAGAGCATAAAATAAAATAGAAAATAAAATAGAAAATAAAACGAAAAGTTGAGATGTAGAAATTCTTATAAACGGATTTGGGGATATTAGTTTATTTCCGTATGATTTCTTCAATTTTTGAGTTTTGGGGATTTTCCTCCAATCAACTAGTCACTACCCTAGTCGGATCTCTCGATCTTCCACCGGCATAGCAAGTCGATAGAGATTACTTATCACTAGATGTCACAATCTAAACTGGTTTGGGGAAAAGGTTTTCATGGATGGGCAATACCAATTTAGGGTTCATTCTCACCTAGATGACTTTCTAGGGTTGTCAGGCCTAGTGTTTGTTCGATGTTCTTCCTTTCCCAAACAGTTGATCCGAAAGGTAAAATCTGTGTAAAACAACAATTAATTATTTATATGTCCACTCCTAAAGGAATTAGTTCCCCAAAATGGAATTAGTTCCCCATGGTTTCTTTAATCATCAAATAAACAATATATGAAAACATATAGTTGAAGAAGATAATGAAAAAGAAACTGAAATTGTATTAGCAACCTGTCAGGAAAAATTCCTCGATCGTTTATGCAAGTTTCTACAATCTCGTTTCAAATCGAAAATAAATAAAACTAACAACTAAGATCTACTGAATGGTGTAAACCCTAGTGCTAAAGGCCCTATTATAGCTATTGGCCGGTAGTTTTCATCAACCCTAGGTCAGCTACCGTCCTTCGTGCTTAAGTCACATTGTGAAGATGAAAATGCCCCTTGCTTGATGCAGAGTTGAAGTTTGGGGCCGATGTCGCAACACAGCAGGCAATCCCTTGATTCTTCACTGCTGATCCTTTTGTTGCGACATAGGGTTGTCTATGTCGTGACGAAGAGGTCTGTATCACTATCGCTCAACTGCTACTAGTCTCCTGTGCACTCACGAAGTAGGTTAGCTAATCTTTAAGCCTTATTTTGCCTTGAAAACAATAAAATAACCTTTTTAGCACAATTTATTAAAGGACGAAAATAAGCTAAAAAAATCCATAAAACATAAGGAAAATTACTTGATTTCAAGCTTATCAAATATCAAAATAAGTTCAATTTGCTAGGTACGAAATCAACAGATAAATTTGCAGGAATAAAATTTAACTTAAATAAAAGGAATAATTGTAAAAAAAAGCCCCCCAAACTTTGGGGGCTTTTAGTTATATGCCCTTAACCTAATTTTAACATTACAATTTTTCATAAATCAACCCAATTTTAACAGTCAAACATGAGTTGACCCTTAAAAAAATTACAGGTCAACATAATAGTCATATAGCATGCCACATAAGCACATGACGTCATAGATGATGTCATCTATTTAATTTTTTTTCATTTTGTTTCATCTTCCTTCTTCTTCCCTCTTTCTCTCTTTCCCCCATTTTTTTCTCTTATTTTCTCTCTTGCCAAACACACTTTTTCTTCTTCAAAACATCATTTATAAAAATTTATGAGCAGACTTTCGAGGCTTAAACTATCAATCTTCACTAACACTAACACTCTACTGATCTCTTTTAGTGACAAATTGTTTCCCATAACCCTCGAACTCCCTCTTATCTCTTTTTTCTCTCATTTCCCCTGCAAAATCAAGCCAAGAAGAAGAACAAAACAGAGCCACAGTACCTCCCTTGAAAACAACCTCCTTTTTAATCTCTGTAAACATTAAATTGTCAAGTTTTATTCCTAAGTTGTTCCATGGTTCTGGGTGTTTCTTCTTTTCTTAATTTGCTGCTTTAATTTTTCATGCCTTTTTCTGGGTTTTAATAATTGAAACTAAAACCCTCTTAAACCATACTCTTTGTAAGCAAAAAATGAAGTTGAAAGTTTTGGGCCTTTTTTCATTGGTTGTCTTTTATTTTCAGGTCTTCAAGCAAGTAGTATAACTAATGCTGAAGTTGAATAAAAAGTAGATGTTGAAGTTGCAGAAGGTTATACAATGACCCAATTTCGTGACGAAATCATTGATGTGTTTTTGAATGAGAAACAAAGAGTGAATGATTGGAAAAAGTACTTGATTTTGAAGGAAGAGTGGAGCAAGTATAGAGAAACTTTTTATAATTGATATAAAATCCGTGCCGATAAGGAGATTGATCCAACTATGAAGCAAAAATTAGTTTCTTTGGAGAACAAGGTGAAGAAGAAGAAGAAGAAGAAGCAGAAACTATTTCTTGTAAGTTTTTATAATCTACATTTATAAATGGTGTTTTGATGAAGAAAAAGGGTGTTTGGAAAGAGATAAAATGAGACAAAAAAAAATGGGGTAAGGAGAGAAAGAGGGAAGAAGAAGGAAGGTGAAACAAAATGAAAAAAAAAATTAAATAGATGACATCATCTATGACGTCATGCGCTTACGTGGCATGCCAAATGACAATTATGTTGACCTGCAATTTTTTTAACGGTCAACTCACATTTGACCATTAAAATTGGGTTGATTTCTGAAAAATTGTAACATTAAGGGTATCAATAAAAAAAGGTTTGGGGCATATATGCAAAAACCCCCAAAGTTTGGAGGCTTTTTTACAATTATGCCTAAATAAAACATACTAGATTCAATTTCAAGCTAATTTTTCAATAATCAAATAAATGGTATAAATATTATTCCATATCATATAATATCAACCCGATGCCCATCCTCATGGTTCACCAATATCAGTCAGGTGTCTCATCGGATCATCAACCTCACCTATGCTATCCATGATCTACTTACCTGAGAGGTAAAAGAGGAGTGGGTGAGTTCAATTTGAACTCAGTGAATAATAAGAAACTATTAGATTATTCCTCAAAACATTATTTGAAAATAGTAGAAAACTTTAATTTGAAAATGTTTTACGTGTTGGGTTCGCAGGTAATGTTGTGAGACTCAGTTCGCATCAAAAAAAAGATATTTGTGAAAACAATGTTAAAAACAAGCTTATAAAATTCTTTCTTTAGAAAACTTTCTTGGAAGGGGCTCGCATTAGATTTGTGAGGCCATCTTCGTTCAAAACATTAAAAATAAACTAGTCTGAGTTTGCATTAAACCACGAAACCTACTCGCACATTTGACTTTGGATGCTTTTTCAAATGTACTGCCATTGTTTTGTTTTTACTCTATCTTTTTGTTTATATGCTTCATTGTTATTTTGTTTCTATGTTTTTATTCTTATGTCTCCATTAAGTATTGTTCTCTTAATTCCCCTAGTTTTTCAAGCAAGTATTCTTTTTTATAATTTTCAATTTATTCTTAAAGAATCAAAACAATTTCTTTCAACTTAATCTTAAAGCCAAATTCTTTAAGTCAGAAATTTAAATGAAATGATGTTTAAGTATTTTGATATAACAACAAGAATATTAAAGATCCCCTACTTAAATTTGCAAAAATTGTTTATAAGTCATTATAATTATTTTCAAAGTGTTGGACAAAATAAACTTTTAGAAAGCCTTGAATTAACTTGATTTTAATGAGTTTTTTGAAGTCTAAAGGACTTCTAACGATACTTAGGTGGACAAGATCGGTAGAACTTAAAATGGAAAGACCTTTAAAAGGCTACAAAATTCTACCGGTATAATTAAGAGTTCTACCGATACCACTCTGGGTTCTACCAATACAACCCGAATTTTTATCGATATAACGCACTCTAGTGAGCAAGGTAGTTTTGGCTTGGGACTACCGAAACAAGTAAAGATAGTAACCAAAGTTTAGCATCCTCTGCACTTCTTCTGATACTTTAATGGGTTCTAACGATACCAAATGAAACTCTCAGAGTTCTACCGGTACAAGAGATCTTCTACTGATAGAATAAGCCCAACGGTCATATTTTGGAAAGACTTCTACTGATACAACGAAGCTGCAAACTACATTTAATGTTGGTGTTTATGGATGCAATGACTCTATTTTGTTTCTAACAGCTACAAATGTCCATAAGGTTGTTAGCAGACTTAAATACAATGTCAAGGCTCCCAATTGAAGTTAAGAAAGAAAAGAAACAAGTGCCTAATTTCCAATAACTCAATTTTCAATTTTTTCTCAATGTTTTTCTAAATATTTCTTGTACACACTTGTGGGTTAAGTATTCTATCATTCTTTCAAGTGTTGTAACTTTGTGTGAGAGTGCTTAATTACTAATCATCTACCTTTTAGAGGCATATTCTTATTCATTCTTATTTTCTCTCATTTGTGAGGTGTTACTTAAGGTTTTGGGTAGAAAACCTTAAGGGGAAGTGGTTCTATCTTACATTTGAAAAGATAAGGAATTGTAAGGTTAAACATTGTCCTTAAAGGTTCAAATCTAGTGGATTTGGAAAATCCTTAGTTGAGGAAAGCTAAGGTAGTGGATGTAGGCAATTGAGGTCGATTTCTCGAAAACTTTTTAAAACACCAATTCACCCCCTCTTGTTATATTTCGATATCAACAATGTGAAAAGACTTGTATATGCTACTGATGAGACCTATATTGAACAAGTTAGGATTAATAGAATTACTTTTTTTAAACTACGTGAAATGTTACAAACTTTAGGTGGATTGAATTCATAAGAAACAAACTTGTTGATGAGCAAGTGATAATGTTTTTAAATATCATTTCTCATCACCTTAAAAGTCGAGTTATCAAGCGTCACTTTAATAGGTCTGGGGAAACCGTTAGCAAATCATTTCACAATGTTTTAAGTGTTTTCATACGCTTACAAAATGTGCTACTTAAAAAGGCAGAGCCAGTTATAGCTAATTCTACAAACCCAAGGTGGAAATGGTTCAAGGTAATGGAGTGAGTTCCATATATAGCTCGTACCTAATTTAGTTTATTTAGGGTTTAAACATAGTATCATAACCCAAGGTTTTATGCATGTGATGTAGAATTCCTTAAGTGCTTTAGATAGAGCTCACATCAAGATTAGGGCTCCAACAGTTGATAAACCTAGATATCGAACGCGAAATGTGACATAGGAAAAAATATTTTAGGTGTTCGTACACCTTTTATGCATTTTTTTATGTTCTTTCTGGTTGGGAAGGTTTTGTTACTGATGAACGGGTTCTTCGAGATGCCATTAGTAGGAGACATCGACTAAAAGTTCCTTATGGTAAAGTTTAGAATTTGGAGGAATTTGAATTAATTTTAAGATCATACTTTTTTGGGAAAATTAACCATGATAAATAGCTTTTTTTTTTTCCTTTTTGTAGAGGTTGTTATTAACTAGTTGATGCTTGTTACACAAACTGTGAGGGATTTCTTGCGCCTTTTAGAGTACAAATATATCATTTGAATGAGTGTCGTTAGGGTTACCAGCCAAGTACACCAAAAGAATTTTTTTAATATGAAACATACTTCAACATGCAATATTATTGAAAGATGCTTTAGGTTATTAAAACTTAGATGAGGAATACTTAAGAGTCCATCATTCTATCCTGTGAGGGTGCAGAATAGAATCATTATTGCATGTTGTTTGGTCAATAATTTTATTCGAACCTATATGAGTCTTGATCCTATTAAAACAAAGTTGGGAGAAAGATTACTACTAATGTGACGGATGACGATGAATTGAATATCGTAAATATTCATCCATCGGATGCATGTGCTACTTGAAGGATGCAACTAACCAATCAAATGTTCTACGAATGGCAAGTATCTAGAAATTAGTTAAGTTTAGGGTAAAAATAGTAGAAGGTTAATTTGTTTATGTTAGTTCATGTATCTAGTTTATGAAACTTTGGTGGTGTTTGAACTGTCTTTATGTATTGTACTAGACTTATTGAATTAAAACTTTAATTTATTTTCTTCTGATTCATCATGTGTTATAATTTTATAAAGTATCGACCTTTTGATTCATAATATCGAACCTAATTTTAATTTGTGTTTTCTCTTAAGATAGTTATGTCAGGCCTTTCACAATCAAGTGTTTCTTCCCAAAATTCTCAAGGAACCATAAGGAAATGGGTTCCAGAAGAAGATGATGTGTTGGTTGCTTGTATGTTTGACTTGTACAATGTTGAAACCTTTAATGCAAATGCGGGATTCAAAGCCGATTATTTAAATGATCTAGAAAGGATGTTAGAAAAATTTTTGCCCTATGTTATGTGAAAGGCTAAACCTAATCTTGAATCAAGGATTAGGACATTGAAAAGGGATTGGGCAATCGTTTATGACATGCTTAGTGGAAAAAACAATAGCGACTTTGATTGGGACGAGCATAGACAGCTTTTTGTGCTGAAGATGTTGTGTGGGACTCATATATAAGTGTAAGAATTATTTTCTGTCTTTATTATCTTGTTTTGACCAAACTTATATCTAATATGGATCCCTCCTTTTTTATAGTCATAAAGAAGCCAGTTAATTCAGACATCGCAGTTTCCCTTATTATGACCAACTTACTGCCATCTACGCAAAAGATCGAGACACTAGGAAAGATGCTCAAACAGCTGTTAATATTATTGAAGAAATAGATGCTAAGGATATAGCTACTGCAAATAGTCATGAAGAAAGAAACAATTTTCATGGTTGCTGCTGATGTTTCTTTGGATGAGATGGATTTCTCAACTATACAACTGTAACCATCTAGAAACCAAGATGATTCCATATTTTCAAAGAAGAAAAAAATATTTTTTGATGCAAGTGAAAATTTTTCTTCTACTACATTTATTGACGTTGCCACGTTATTGGGAGAAAACATACGGATCGTTGGCCTTGAAATAAGTAGGAGCATTGCTTTCGAAGTGCTAATTCAATAGAAGTCAGAAATGGTCATTCAAGAAACTGCTGTAAAATTATATCCAACTTTATGTGAAGTAGAAGGATTAACTGAGGATGAGTGCTATCGTGCGTTGAGCAAAATTCTAGACCATCCAACACAAATACTCTTTTTCTTTAGTCTACCTTCTTCTATGCGATTGGAATGGTTGAGAAGATTTCTTTCTGACCATTAAAAATCATGATTGTGTTGGTGATGTTTGGTAACTTTTTGTATATGTGATATTTGGATGATATAATGACATGATAGAATGCCACTGACTGTTGTAAAATATAATTCTCAAGTTATTTATTACTTCTAATATTTTGTTTTTTATTTTAGAGATAATTAAATTATTTGTTTCGCTAATGATATTTTAACACATTAAATATGTTTTGCAATTTAAAAATAACAACGTAGGTTATATATTATATTTATAATATTTATATTATAATTTTTTAATTCATATTTTAATAATAATTATATTAAGAATGAGAAATGTTTTAAAATTTAAATGGTAAAAAAGTCAAGAGTGCACTCCCTCAGTGTCCTAGAGAAATAGTGTTTGTTGAGGTTGGGTCGAAGGAGAGTGATGACTTTGGAGTTTATGGGTCGATGGAGAGAGATGAAATCTCCTTCTTAGAAGAAGAACTTGTTCAGTTATCGGTAAAATGTTCGATGATCATCCCTGAGGATAGTCCGACATTGTTATGTTCCATTTGGACGAAGAAATCATACAACCCAGATAGCTTTCGCGCTCAACTCAAAAGTTTGTGGAAGACAAGAACGAAATTCGAGATAAAGATGTTAGGGCAAAACTTATTTCTTATTGTTTTTGAAAGTGAAGACGATCTAAAGTTGGTGATGGAGGGACGACCATGGTTGTTTAGGAGGCACCAGATAATATTTGAAAGATTGTTGTGTCCTATAGATCGAAATCAAATCAAGCTTGTTTACTCACCCTTTTCTTAAAAATTGGTCCTTGTCCGCCAGAATGAGCAAATCATTGGTTCAACATTTGAGGGAGCAATAAGATCTAAAGTAAAAGGAAATTTCTATCGACTAAGGATTTAGTTAGATGCATAGAAGCCTTTAATGAGGGGTAATTTTCATTCTGACTGATAGTAAGGAAAACGTTTGGGTACCGTTTAAATACGAAAATTTACCGAGTTTCTATTTTGAGTGTGGATGGTTAGGTCATGGGGTGAACGATTGTGATAGTTTGTCAACTATTGAGAAGGAGAGGGTGTACGATGATTTCCCTTATTCGCTTACTCTAAAGGCTGAAACAAATTTGTTTGGAAAGGAAAGCATGGAATTTGGTTTCTCCACCAAAAAAATATGAAACAATGTCACTATATAGTAGGGGAGCCTATAAAGATGAATGGTAGTGAGGTGGGTGGAGGTGATGAGAAACCGACCAATCAGGTCCTCATAACTAATCAAATCTCAACGGATTGGAAGGATCAGGACGAATCTATTCAAGATATGAGGTCTCCTGATTTTACGTGAGATTTAGGGGATTTTGGAGGACAAAAATCGGGGAATTAATTGAGCCAAATATGGCAAGTCGGTCAACACTGAAATTCAAGTAGGGATAGAGCAAAGAGAACAATGGAACTTGATTCCCAAAAAATTGAAGATGTCGCGAGGAAAAAGGAAATTAGCACATGGGAATGACATGGATGGCGACTTTGAAATTATAGGGATTGCAGATAAAAAATGCAAAATTTATAATATAGCACATCATTTGCTAATGTTTCATTAGACTTCATGTTGTCTCCTTCGAAGCTTCTTAATGCTCCTTATCAACTTGGATCAGCGGCTACCAAGAGCCATGCTGACCGAGAGTAATCAAAATAATATGTTGGAATGTCTGTGGCTTGGGGAGCCCATGAGCTACAAGAAGACTTCAAATTTACTGAAGATACATTCTCCCCAAATAGTCTTCCTCATAGAGACTAAGTTGGATAATAAACGTTTGGAGAAGCTACAGAACCGTTGTGGCTGTATGAATGGAATTGATGTGTCTGTAGATGATACTCGAGGTGGATTAAGTATGGCATGGAAGGATTCGATGGAAGTCACTCTATGCATTTTTCAAAAATTCATATTGATGTGACAGTCAAGATGGTAAATAATGGGAAGGAGTGGCGTTTGATCAGTTTTTATGGTGCCCTTTTTTCTAGTAACAGAGAAAATTCATGGAATATTCTAAGAGACCTAGGGAAAAGTCAGGAGTTCGTTTGTAGTGATTTTAACTAGATTTTGCACTCCTTAGAGGTAAATGATATTGATGTGACAATCAAGATGGTAAATGATGGGAAGGAGTAGCGTCTGACCGGTTTTTATGGTGCCCCTTTTTTTAGTAACAGAGAAAATTCGTGGAATATTCTAAGAGACCTAGGGAAAAGTCAGAAGCTTCCATGGTTTATTTGTGGTGATTTTAACGAGATTATGTACTCCTTCGAGAAGGTAGGGGGCATTCCACGAGACGAGAAAAAGAATGGAGGTGTTTCAGGATGTTTTAGGTGTTTGTCGACTAATAGATGTAGGCTATAAAGGTGCATGGTTTATGTGGGAACGTGGAAATCTCCCTGAAATGAATATTCGTAAGCGGTTAGACAGGGGTGTTGCGACGAATGAATTATTCGGTATGTTCCTTAATTTAGATACTACACATTTGCCTCATTCTTGCTCTAACCACTGTCCACTCTGAATACATATGGATATTGGTAGTAATGGTTGACGAGTAAAGTAGTTCCATTTTGAGGCCTGGTGCACGGTTGAAAATTCTTTCGAGAGGGAGGTCACAAGAGTATGGGAAACGACTGAAGGGGATCTAATAGCCAAACTAGATAGTATGCGAAAGGGGTTGACGAACTAGATGGAAGGGATTAAAGGGAGTAGGGGTCAGTTAAAGGAGTTAACGAGGAAATTTGAACGGCTTTCGACAGAAGAACAAGATGATGAAACTCTAGCGAAATTAATTAACACAAGGGTGCATGATCGGCCTGTAACGTCACAACAATTGTGCAAGAAGACACACATCGAAGCAAGTATAGTTGATAGAATAATTCTATCAGATATCGATCCCACAGAGAATGAGTTCTTGATGTTTATATGTCAAGGCAATTAGAACTAAGATTAGAGATAATGTGAGTAAGATGTCAACGCAATTAAATCAGATCAGCACACTAAAATAATCAAAATTGTCAATGTAATAAAAGTTAATTGTTAGTGCAACTAAAAGTAAATCAAATTGTTGTTAAAGGTTTGGAAATTTAAATGCAGAGAAGTAAAATGATGATAAAGTGTGAAAAATTGGAGTGGATTTCTAACTTCACTAATTCACAACGCTGGATGCATCGACAAGGTATTGTATAGATGAATTGTCGTAGCAATGAAGTTCCAATGAAATTTTACCAACTACAACTTTCTGTTTAATTGAGACTCAAGTACCTACAATTACCCCATCTCTCGATGTAGGCAACATTGTGCACTCAAGAACAAGTGATAGAATCTCTTACAATCCCAAGCAACTCTCGTTGTCTTGCTTGTTAACCCAACTTGTCACCACATCTCTCGATGTCGGTAAACTGCAATTCCACTCTCGTGTTTAATACAGTTAAGTCTAAGAATAAGCAAATGAGAAGAATCAAATAAGAATCAAAGTAATCTAATACTGAAAGATATTCTCATATTCATTCAATTGTTAATAATAATCCATCAGCATAAAAGAGGGGTTAACGAATACATCGATGCTTACTATCTCTAGACCACTAGGACTACTCCCTAACCGCTTCTCTTATGCTTGCACCAAGCACTCCTCATCAGGAGTTGTTGCTCGTCTGCTCAGTCAGCTCACCGATATCCAATAAAACTTCAAAAACACAAAGTAATTGTATATTTGATTTCTTCTCCCTTGATATCTATCTCCTTCTTCTTTCCTCTATTTATAAGCTCAAGAAATTGTAGATTTTCGCCGTTCTCAGACCCAATTACTTTGTACAACTCTAGAAGTTTGTTATTGACAGGTACACAGATCTGATATGTTTACTGAATTGTTGCAGAATGTCAACACAAATTATGATTTTAATTTGCGATGATAATTTGTCTGAAGAATCTCGCCACATTTCAGGACCAACTTGTGGCCGCAACTC
This sequence comes from Gossypioides kirkii, assembly GCA_005610355.1. Classification (NCBI taxonomy): domain Eukaryota; kingdom Viridiplantae; phylum Streptophyta; class Magnoliopsida; order Malvales; family Malvaceae; genus Gossypioides; species Gossypioides kirkii. Next base: position 35,427,376 of record CP032247.1, on the reverse strand, counting down.
TGAATGCTTTCTTACTCTGATCTTCTAAGGTGGATCTCTCGTTGCCAACCTTAGGCGCAAAATTGATACTAAATACAACGACATTCCTGGGTGCAATTGAAGAATGCTTATGCAACAACAGTCTTGGGTGCATTCTGAAATAATAATGCGGCGACAACTTTAGGTGCAATCTGGAAGTGCTCATGCGGCAACAGTTTTGGGTACACATTTGGATCATATTTTGCTGTGACAATTTCGGACACCTTCATGCATTGATCCTTTAGGACAGGTTCCTACAATGACATCTTTGGATGCAATACTGAACAACTAATTGTGGCGACATTAGTAGTAAAAACATTATAAAATTAAGGAAAATTAAATCAAGCATCACTGAGTTAGAAAATGCAATTACTAAATATAAAATGCTAAAAATGCATGTGAAATATGATACAAAAGAGACAACTTATACACAAATTTAGGGAGAAAATCAATGTCATTTCTAATGTTATCACACCTCAAAAATTGAGTTTTTACTTGTCCTCAAGTAAACAAAAGTTAACAAAGGCACAATCAAAATATGTCACAGCAATTTCCATTCTAGCAACTTAACTTCTATGGAATCTAATCTATAAATTGCATTCATAAGATAGAATAATGCGCCGGAAACTTATAGACATGAATAATTAAGACTGCAACTTCACTAATGTTAACATCATGCTTTGAATCTTAACTTTTATTAACCAATACAACATTTATTGAAAGATAGCATTATAAATATTATTCTTTTTCTTTTTCTTTCTTTTTATGTGACTAAGAGATGTGATTGCATTACTATACCCTTGTTCTTGGGTAGTAACGATGGGGTGCAACAAACCCCTAGGAAGTATGTAATTGCGCCGACACACAATCTTGCAGTGATAGCCTTTGGCTAGATTATTTTTCTAACACATGCAGCGGAGTGTTCTCCCTTGATAAGTCACAATGCACTCACATTGGAGTGTCTTTTTATTAATATTTGTCGCTACAATTGGAAAGTTAATTCAAGATTCAAAGATTGATACTACTCATTCATTACTAATGCAATCCCAACATTCATCCAAAAATATAAGGACTTAATATTCATTCACATTCATCCAATTCACACATCAGCATTCCAAACAATTCAAGATTTACGCATAAAATAAAAAAATTGTGGTCACATTTTTCTTGTAACTTTGCATACTTTCATTGAACTAAAGAAACTAGTAAATTCCCAAAAATGTGGGTGCAAATGCATTTCCATTTCACACAAATTCCCCCCAAACTTAAAGTGTGCATTGTCCCCAATGCACTGATATAAATAAATATATATATGGAAATACAATGACAATGTAGATGCATCGACAATAAAAATGCAATGACATTAATAATGCAGTGACAATTATACTACAGCTACATGATATGCATGAAAACAAAACTAAGTGTTAAAAAATAAAAACTAACTTAGTGTGCTGCAGCCAAAGATGTGGCTGCATCGGTCTTCTTCTTCTTGTGCCTCTGTTCCTCCTGGCGTTGCTTCTTGTCCTTAGTGCACTTCCTCCTTCGTTCCTTTGGCTTGACCGAACCTGTGGATTGCTCCTTAACAGTAGGCATCATAGCCTCCGCCTAACTCGCTTCAGGTGGCGCCAGATCATCAGATGATGCATCCACAAGTTCAGGTGCGGTGACAAATTCCTCAGCCGAATTTGTCACGACATCAGGTCCTCTTCTTTCTTCTTTTACTTTTGTTTGAGCTTTGTACGATCTGTGGACTACTCCTCAGATTCTATCTCTACTCTGGCATCATCAGCTACTTCATTCGTTGATCCAGTATAGACCACTATCGCCTAAAGGTTTTCATCAGCGGCTTCCGTCTAACTTGCTCCATCTTGCGCTCAGCCTTCAGATATTGCTCCCACAACTTCAGGTGCAGGGACAAATTTCTCAACTAAATTTTCCTTGACATCTATTTCTTCATCTTTTTCTTCCTCCACATGAACTTCTTCTGTTTTCAGCATTAAGTTAGTAGGTGCAGTATAGCTGTACAAAATTACGCTGATAATGGAATCCTAATGCGTCGACAATGGTGTTTACTTATTTCTCAATCGGTGCAGACACAGTATTTATTCCTTCTTCTTCAAGTGCTTCGTACTCTTTTATTCTCCACACGGTTCCAAAAATTTCCACTCTTTCTTACATTTTTTCCAATTCCATAACTTCTTAATTATGGATATAAGCATCAAAATTATGCTTTCATTGAAATCACATAATGCATTTCCAATATGCCAATCACTAATGGAATAGGGTATTGAGAAGCTCTTAGGATCCTTAAATTCTTGGAGCAATTTAATTGTCATGATAGTGCACCCTTCAGTAAGTGCGATTGCTTCGACTTCTCTCAATCTTTTCTTCTTTGACCATGCATCTTCAAGTTTCTGAGGCTGTTTTGCTGTAGCATTTGTGGCAACAAAATGATTTGATTCTATCTCCATAATATTTTTTTAACCTCTTCAACTACAGTTTCCTTTTCAGATTGCGCTGACATCTTTCCATTGTTGAGATTTGAATTATCTTCTTTTGCTGTAGCATCTCTAACAACTTCATTTAGTTGAGTTTCACTTCTGGGACTGATTTCCTCCTCTTGCTCTTGCCCTTGTGATATCGAATTCTCAATATCAACAAACAAAGTTTCTTGTGGTCGCAAATTTATTGCACCCACAATCTGGCCAAATTGATATTCTAGAGCTCGTATGGATTCAGCTTGATTCTGAAGCACAACATCAGTCTTGGCAATATATTGTCTCAGCAAATTTTCAATTGATGAAAACTTTGATGCTTCGTCCTGATGGATATTTTGCCTTGACAAAGGTTGATCATAATTGGGCAATGTCCACTCGGATCTAACATCATTGTCTATACTTCTAAGGTCTTGATTATTCCAACAAAAATTTGGATGTTGCTCCCAACCTGGCGTGTAAGTGTTGGAATATGGATTTTCATTTCGATAGAAATTCCCCATGTGGTACACATTTGTTGGATTTGATGGGCATTCTTCAAACTCATGGTTGCCCCCACAGTAATTACAAATTGTCACTGCAAATTTCCATTCTGCAACTGCTGTAGCATTACGCATATTAGTCAAAGAAGATACTTGGGTTGTTATGCCATCAAGCTACATTTCTACAGCATCACTCATGTTAGTCCAAAATCTTAAGGTTCTATATACCTCATTCCTAGCCATATTTCACTAAAAAAATGTAAAAGTAAAGAACAAAAAGAAAATAAGTTAGTGACGAATAAAATTTAGATAATAAAGAATAAATGCAATGACAAAAATAAACGTCAAACAAACGTCATTCCCCGGCAACGGTGCCAAAACTTGATCTGCCTGTAACGTCACAACAGTTGTGCAAGCGGAAACACGTGGAAGCAAGTCTAATTGATAGAATAATTCTATCGGATATCGATCCCACAGGGAATGAGTTCTTGATGTTTATATGTCGAGGTAAATAGAACTAAGATTAGAGATAATGTAAGTAAGATGTCAGCGCAATTAAATCATATATGCACACTAAAATAATCAAAATTGTCAATGTAATATAAGTTAATTGTCAGTGCAACTGAAAGTAAATCAAATTGTTGTTGAAAGTTTGGAAATTTAAATGCAGAGAAGTAAAATGATGATCAAGTGTGAAGAATTGGAGTGGATTTCTAACTTCACTAATTCGCAACGCTAGATGCATCGACAAGGTATTGTATAGATGAATTGACGTAGCAATGAAGTTCCAATGAAATCTTACCAACTACAACTCTCTGTTTAATTGAGACTCAAGTACCTACAATTACCCCATCTCTCGATGTAGGCAACATTGTGCACTCAAGAACAAGAGATAAAATCTCTTACAATGCCAAGCAACTCTCGTTGTCTTGCTTGTTAACCCAACTTGTCACCGCATCTCTCGATGTCGTTAGACTGCAATTCCACTCTCGTGTTTAATGCAGTTAAGTTTAAGAATAAGCAGATGAGAAGCATCAAATAAGAATCAAAGTAATCTAATATTGAAAGATATTCTCATATTCATTCAATTGTTAATAATAATCTATCAGCATAAAAGAGGGGTTAACGAATACATCGATGCTTACTATCTCTAGACCACTAGGACTACTCCCTAACCGCTTCTCTTAAGCTTGCACCAAGCACTCCTCAACAGGAGTTGTTGCTCGTCTGCTCAGTCAGCTCACCGATATCCAATAAAACTTCAAAAACACAAAGTAATTGTATATTTGATTTCTTCTCCCTTGATATCTATCTCCTTCTTCTTTTCTCTATTTATAAGCTCAAGAAATTGTAGATTTCTACCATTCTCAGATCCAACTACTTTGTACAACTCTAAAAGTTTTTTATTGACAGCTACGCGGATCTAATTTGTTTATTGAATTGTTGCAGAATGTCAGCGCAAATTATGATTTTAATTTGCGATGACAATTTGTCAACAAAATGTCACAGCATTTCTGGACCAACTTGTGGCCGCAACTCTAAATGCTTTCTTACTCTGATCTTCTAAGGTGGATCTCTGCGCTAACAACCTTAGGAACAAAATTGATACTAAATACAACGACATTCCTGGGTGCAATTGAAGAATGCTTATGCAACAACAGTCTTGGGTGCATTCTGAAATAATAATGCGGCGACAACTTTAGGTGCAATCTGGAAGTGCTCATGCGGCAACAGTTTTGGGTGCAAATTTAGATCATATTTTGCTGTGACAATTCCGGACACCTTCATGCATTGATCCTTCAGGACAGGTTCCTGCAATGACATCTTTGGATGCAATACTGAACAACTAATTATGGCGACATTAGTAGTAAAAACATTATAAAATTAAGGAAAATTAAATCAAGCATCACCGAGTTAGAAAATGCAATTACTAAATATAAAATGCTAAAAATGCATGTTAAATATGATACAAAAGAGATAACTTATACACAAATTTAGGGAGAAAATCAGTGTCATTTCTAATGGTATCACACCCCCAAAATTGAGTTTTTACTTGTTCTCAAGTAAACAAAAGTTAACAAAGGCACAATCAAAATATGTCACAGCAATTTTCATTCTAGCAACTGAAATTCTGTGGAATCTAATCTATAAATTGCATTCATAAGATAGAATAATGCACCGAAAACTTATAAACATGAATAATTAAGACAGCAACTTCACTAATGTTAGCATCATGCTTTGAATCTTAACTTTTATTAACCAATACAACATTTATTGAAAGATAGCATTATAAATATTTTTTTTTCTTTTTCTTTCTTTTTATGTGACTAAGAGATGTGATTGCATTACTATACCCTTGTTCTTGGGCAGTAACGATGGGGTGCAACAAACCCCTAGGAAGTATGTAATTGCACCGACACACAATCTTGCAGTGACAGCCTTTGGCTAGATGATTTTTCTAACACATGCAACAGAGTGTTCTCCCTTGATAAGTCATAATGCACTCACATTGGAGTGTCTTCTCATTAATATATGTCGCTACAATTGGAAAGTTAATTCAAGATTCAAAGATTGATACTACTCATTCATTACTAATGCAATCCCAACATTCATCCAAAAATAGAAGGACTCAATATTCATTCACATTCATCCAATTCACACATCAGCATTCCAAACAATTCAAGATTTAAGCATAAAATAAAAAAATTGTGGTCACATTTTTCTTGTAACTTTGCATACTTTCATTGAACTAAAGAAACTAGTAAATTCCCAAAAATGTGGGTGCAAATGCATTTCCATTTCACACAAATTCCCCCCAAACTTAAAGTGTGCATTGTCCCCAATGCTCTGATATAAATAAATATATATATGGAAATACAATGACAATGTAGATGCATCGACAATAAAAATGCAATGACATTAATAATACAGTGAAAATTATACTACAGCTACATGATATGCATGAAAACTAAACTAAGTGCTAAAAAATAAAAACTAACTCAGTGTGCTGCAGCCAAAGATGTGGCTGCATTGGTCTTCTTCTTCTAGAGCCTTTGTTCCTCCTTGCATTGCTGCTTGTCTTTAGAGCACTTCCTCCTTCGTTCCTTTAGCTTGACCGAACCTGTGGGTTGCTCCTTAACAGTAGGCATCATAGCCTCCGCCTAACTCGCTTCAGGTGGTGCCAGATCATCAGATGATGCATCCACAAGTTCAGGTGCGGTGACAAATTCCTCAGCCGAATTTGTCACGACATCAGATCCTCTTCTTTCTTCTTTTACTTTTGTTTGAGCTTTGCATGATCTGTGGACTGCTCCTCAATTTCTATCTCTACTCTGGCATCATCAGCTGCTTCATTCGTTGATCCAGTATAGACCACTATCGTCTAAAGGTTTTCATCAGCGGCTTCCGTATAATTCGCTCCATCTTGCGCTAAGCCTTCAGTTATTGCACCCACAACTTCAGGTGCGGGGACAAACTTCTCAACTAAATTTGCCTCGACATCTATTTCTTCATCTTTTTCTTCCTCCACATGAACTTCTTCCGTTTTCAGCATTAAGTTAGTAGGTGCAGAACAGCTATACAAAATTGCGCTGACAATGGAATCCTAATGCGTCGACAATGGTGTTTACTTATTTCTCAATCGTTGCAGACAGTATTTATTCCTTCTTCTTCAAGTGCTTCGTACTCTTTTATTCTCCACACGGTTCCAAAAATTTCCACTCTTTCTTATGTTTTTTCCAATTCCATAACTTCTTAATTACGGATATAGGCATCAAAATTATGCTTTCATTGAAATCACATAATGCCTTTCCAATATGCCAATCACTAATGGAATAGGGTATTGAGAAGCTCTTAGGATCCTTAAATTCTTGGAGCAATTTAATTGTCATGATAGTGCACCCTTCAGTAAGTGCGATTGCTTCGACTTCTCTCAATCTTTTCTTCTTTGACCATGCATCTTCAAGTTTCTGAGGCTGTTTTGCTGTAGCATTTGTGGCAACAAAATGATTTGATTCTATCTCCATAATATTTTTTTTAACCTCTTCAACTACAGTTTCCTTTTCAGATTGCGCTGACATCTTTCCATTGTTGAGATTTGAATTATCTTCTTTTGCTGTAGCATCTTTAACAACTTCATTTAGTTGAGTTTCACTTCTGGGAATGATTTCCTCCTCATGCTCTTGCCCTTGTGATATCGAATTCTCAATATCAACAAACAAAGTTTCTTGTGGTCGCAAATTTATTGCACCCACAATCTGGCCAAATTGATATTCTAGAGCTCATATGGATTCAGCTTGATTCTGAAGCACAACATCAGTCTTGGCAATATATTGTCTCAGCAAATTTTTAATTGATGAAAACTTTGATGCTTCGTCTTGATGGATATTTTGCCTTGACAAAGGTTGATCATAATTGGGCAATGTCCACTCGGATCTAACATCATTGTCTATACTTCTAAGGTCTTGATTATTCCAACAAAAATTTGGATGTTGCTCCCAACCTGGCGTGTAAGTGTTGGAATATGGATTTTCATTTCGATAGAAATTCCCCATGTGGTACACATTTGTTGGATTTGATGGGCATTCTTCAAACTCATGGTTGCCCCCACAGTAATTACAAATTGTCACTGCAAATTTCCATTCTGCAACTGCTGTAGCATTACGCATATTAGTCAAAGAAGATACTTGGGTTGTTATGCCATCAAGCTACATTTCTACAGCATCACTCATGTTAGTCCAAAATCTTAAGGTTCTATATAGCTCGTTCCTAGTCATATTTCACTAAAAAAATGTAAAAGTAAAGAACAAAAAGAAAATAAGTTAGTGACGAATAAAATTTAGATAATAAAGAATAAATGCAATGACAAAAATAAACATCAAACAAACGTCATTCCCCGGCAACGGCGCCAAAACTTGATCTGCCTGTAACGTCACAACAGTTGTGCAAGCGGAAACACGTGGAAGCAAGTCTAATTGATAGAATAATTCTATCGGATATCGATCCCACAGGGAATGAGTTCTTGATGTTTATATGTTGAGGTAAATAGAACTAAGATTAGAGATAATGTAAGTAAGATGTCAGCGCAATTAAATCATATATGCACACTAAAATAATCAAAATTGTCAATGTAATATAAGTTAATTGTCAGTGCAACTGAAAGTAAATCAAATTGTTGTTGAAAGTTTGGAAATTTAAATGCAGAGAAGTAAAATGATGATTAAGTGGGAAGAATTAGAGTGAATTTCTAACTTCACTAATTCGCAACGCTGGATGCATCGACAAGGTATTGTATAGATGAATTGACGTAGCAATGAAGTTCCAATGAAATCTTACCAACTACAACTCTCTGTTTAATTGAGACTCAAGTACCTACAATTACCCCATCTCTCGATGTAGGCAATATTATGCACTTAAGAACAAGAGATAGAATCTCTTACAATGCCAAGCAACTCTCGTTGTCTTGCTTGTTAACCCAACTTGTCACCGCATCTCTCGATGTCGTTAGACTGCAATTCCACTCTCGTGTTTAATGCAGTTAAGCTTAAGAATAAGCAGATGAGAAGCATCAAATAAGAATCAAAGTAATCTAATATTGAAAGATATTCTCATATTCATTCAATTGTTAATAATAATCTATCAGCATAAAAGAGGGGTTAACGAATACATCGATGCTTACTATCTCTAGACCACTAGGACTACTCCCTAACTGCTTCTCTTGTGCTTGCACAAAGCACTCCTCAACAGGAGTGGTTGTTCGTCTTCTCAGTCAGCTCACCGATATCCAATAAAACTTCAAAAACACAAAGTAATTGTATATTTGATTTCTTCTCCCTTGATATCTATCTCCTTCCTCTTTTCTCTATTTATAAGCTCAAGAAATTGTAGATTTCTACCATTCTCAGATCCAACTACTTTGTACAACTCTAAAAGTTTGTTATTGACAGCTACGCAGATCTATTTTGTTTATTGAATTGTTGCAGAATGTCGGCGCAAATTATTATTTTAATTTGCGATGACAATTTGTCAACAAAATGTCACAGCATTTCTGGACCAACTTGTGGCCGCAACTCTGAATGCTTTCTTACTCTGATCTTCTAAGGTGGATCTTTGCGTTGACAACCTTAGGAGCAAAATTGATACTAAATACAGTGACATTCCTGGGTGCAATTGAAGAATACTTATGCAATGACAATCTTGGGTGCATTCCGAAAATAATAATTCGGCGACAACTTTGGGTGCAATCTGGAAGTGCTCATGCGGCGATAGTTTTGAGCGCAAATTTGGATCATATTTTGCTGTGACAATTTAGGACACCTTCATGCATTGATCCTTCTGGGCAGGTTCCTGCAATGACGTTTGTGGATGCAATGCTGAACAATTAAATGTGCCGACATTAGTAGTAAAAAATTATAAAATTAAGGAAAATTAAACCAAGCATCACTGAGTTAGAAAATGTAATTACTAAATATAAAATGGTAAAAATGCATGCTAAATATTATACAAAGGAGACAACTAATACAAAAATTTAGGGAGAAAATCAGTGTCATTTCTAATGCTATCAGTGCACTTGAATCTGGAAATAGATATGGACGAAGTATTCTGAGAACAGAGTCTGAGAGCAAACTGGTTGAGACTTGGGGACAAAGATACAAATTTTTTTCATACTTTTGACTCTAGTTGTAGGAAAATGAATACCATCAAGAGGCTAGAGGATGCGCATGGGCGAGACAAGACAGAGGAAGGACATATGGAGATTATTGTGATGAGGTATTTTGAGTCATTATTTGCAACAAACGAAAATGAAGATATGGCTCATTTATTACCAGATGTTAAACGTTGTATTTCAGATGATTTGAACAGTATGCTCACATCCCGATATATTGTTAAGGAAGTAAATGTTGCATTAAAGCCCAAGTATTGATGGTTTTTCGGCCTTTTTTTTTTAGCATTGTTGGTATATTGTGGCAGATGATGTCACTATATTCTGCTTAGGAGTCCTAAATGATGGTTCAAAGATGAATTGAATTAATCCTACAAATATTGTTCCCATACCCAAAGTGTCGCAGCCTAAAAACATGGTAAATTTTCGACCCATAAGCCTCTATAATGTTATTTATAAAATAATTGCTAAGGCTATAGCAAATCATTTTCAAAAGGTGTTAGAGCTATGTATTAATAAAGCCCAGAGTGATTTTGTGCCAGGGCATTTAATTTTTGATAACGTATTACTTCCTTATTAATTAATGCACACATTTCAACAAAAAAATATAAGGCGCAAAGGTTTTATGGCCTTAAAACCAGATATTAGTAAGGCTTATGGTCATGTTAAATGGGGATTTCTATGGGAAATGATGGAGCATATGGGTTTTGATGTTAGTTGATGGACCTTATTATGAGATGTGTTTCTACAGTGACATATACAATGAGCATTAATGATAAAATGGGCAAGGTGTTTCAGCCTACTAGGGGATTGAGATAGAGAGATCCATTAAGTCTTTTCTTATTTCTAATATGCAACGAGGTTCTCTCTACCCTTATGAGCCTAGCTATGCAGGAAGGCTTGATTAGAGGAGTTAAGGCTAGCAAACGAGGGCCGTCAATATCGCATTTGTTGTTCATTGTCGAATGTGTTCTTTTTAGCGAAGAAAGTGTAAGAGGAATCCAGATTATGAAAGATATTTTGGCAGAGTATGAGTTGTGTTCAAGCCAATGTGTGAAGTATGACAAATCCACGATTTTTTACAATTTTAATACCCCAAAGGAATTTAGTTGTTGCTATCAAGAAGGTTAGGGTTTGTTACTCTAAAGATTCAAATAGATACTTGGGGTTACTGAACATGGTGGGTAGAAGGAAGAAAGAAGCTTTTCAGAACGTAAAAGATAGATTTAGGAAGAAAATTGATGGATGGAATTTGAAATTTCTGTCTCAAGGCGAAAAGGAAGTCTTTTTAAAGTCTGTCCTGCAAGTTATTCCAACATATTCGATGACATACTTTTTACTACCAAAATCCCTATGTGGTGAACTTAATAGTCTTATGGCATGATTCTGGTGGCAAAAGGGAAAAAAGAAAAAAAGGAATTCATTGGTGTGAATGGTCTAGGCTTTGTGAGCTTAAAGAGGATGGTGGTATGGGGTTTCGCTATTTTGAGAAATTTAATATAGCATTACTAGCAAAACATGGTTGGAGATTGATACATCATCCTAATTCCCTTTTATCAAGTGTACTAAAAGAAAAATATTAACCCGATTCAGTTTTTTAAAACGCTCGATTATGTAATCTACCATCCTATTCATGGAAGAGTATTTGAGCAGCTAGGGGATTATTGAAAGATGGGATAGGATGGACAGTTGGTTCGGGGGTCATATCTTAATTTCTGAACATGCGTGGATACCAGGTTCGGTTGTTTATCGATTATTTGATAATTATCAAAATGATGAAATTAAAGTTGTTGCATATTTAATTGATAAAACTAGGAGAGAATGGAATAGGGAGTTATTGTAAAATACCTTCTCGGTAAGGGATGCAAACTAGATTTTGCATATCCCCTTAGCAAAGGAGCCCCATGCTAATCTGGTAGTCTGGCGAGGAGAACCGACGGGTGAATTTCCCGTAAGAAGTGCCTATAAACTATTACAATTTGGTAATCTCAATCCTAATCCTCATATACAAACAACTATACAGACTTTCTACAAGAAACTTTGAAGTATGAAGCTTTCTACTAAAGTGAAAATTACAATCTGGAGAATAGTTAGGAACTTCATTCTTAACTTTCCCAACTTATGTCAAAGAAGGCTACTGGTGAACGTAGATTGTCCTTGATGTGAGGGAGAATTGGAGTCTACGTACCATATTTTTTAGGAGTTTCCTACATCAAGAGAACTATGCAATTTGTTAAGCTTTAGTTGGGTTTTAAATAACCCAGAACTAGAGCATCTGGACTGGCTTACTTGGGTTTTTGCGTTGTGCCCTTCTCACAAATGTAGAATGTTTGGTTGTGCTTTGTGGAATATCTGGTCTATGAGAAACATAGCAGTACATGAAAATATGCATAAGTCGGGCCAAGACATCTCAACAACTATTGTTATTTATTTGAAAGATCTAGAAGACCTAGAAACCAGAAAACCTACCAAACACCAAAGAGACATTAAATGGACTCCCTCAACTAGATCGAAGGTCAAAATCAATTTTGATGGGGCTTTCGACAAAGGAAGCTTAACATTGTGTTCTGGGCTAGTCGCAAGAGATGCTTAAGGAAGGATCCTAGTTTCCCGAGCAACTTTTCACTCGGATGTTGGTCCGGCTATCGCAACAAAGGCCATTTCATGTTTATGGGCGATACAAACATGCACAGAAATGCATTGGTCAGATGTGATAATTGAAGGGGATGCATTATCCATCATAAAGTATCATCAAGTAGATCAAGAAAACAAGTCAGAAATTAGGGCTTATATAAGAAACATCAAGCAGATTTCTAAATAAATGGAGCATATATGTTTCAAGCACATACCTAGAAAAACCAACCAACTAGCACATGAAATAGCCACACAAAGTTTAAGAAGAAAGGAAGAAACTTACTTGATCGGTGATGTTCCCAATTTTACAACGAAGAGATTGGAAGCAGATCGGTAGTGGGAACCAGGTTGAATAGGAAAAGGGAAGGCTTTGAAGAAGAAGGAGGAACAACATATTGAAATGATTTTGGCTCCTTCACAAGATGTATCTAACTGCAACTTTAAATGATGAAAGGGTGTTTTTGATGGTTGCATTAAATGTGGCTGGGCAACCTGATTTTGTTGTGTTTATTTTCTTTCTTTATCGTTTTTTATTTTGAGTTATGTTATTTTTTATTTTAGCCTACAAGCCTGTCAGTTGGGTTGGTTTTCTTATGTCTTTTGCTTCATGATTTTAAATAAAGCCAGTCTATTTATTCTCAAAAAATATATATTAAATGTTATTAAATTATATATTATTTTATTAAATTTTATTTAATAATATTTATATTAAAATATGATTAAATTATTTACTATATGTTTTGACATTGAATTTGGTTGTAATGTATTATGTTATATAATGAAATGAGAAAAACTTACTTAATCAAATCATGGAAGAGCAAAATGTTCCAGTAAACACTTTATGGATGGTAATAGTAGTAGTAGTACAACTTTGAAAATTCACCAAAAGTTGTAGGAACCAAGTTAGAGGTTCAATCAAACATGGATTTAAATCTTATTGAGTCTAGTTTTTCATAAAAGCAACGGTGAAAGTAATGGAATTGTAGATTATGAGATATAATAATTTTCATGAGACAAGTTCAGAATTATTTCAGGTTCTCTTGTTCTAAATTTGAAAAAAATCATTATAAATCGTAAAAAAAAAAAATGTTTAGGAGATGAAATTTATATTCCAAAAAGATTAATGAGTCTATTTTCAAATGAAACAAACAAAAACATAATATGAGGCTTGTTCTGAAAGATATTTAATTTTTAGTGAAGAAGAGTCGAAGTTGACTAGCAGCAGAACAGAGGAGGTTATAAAAAACTAATATTAATGTACTTTGAAATAAATTTTGAAATTTTTATGGTACAATTTCATTGAGTCTAGTTTCAAAAACAAAAAGTGAATCTTAATTTCGAATTTTTGAGGTCCATATATAAATAATTTAGTGACTACAACTCAAGATGAGAGCTTTGTTAAAAGTATATGTATAAGTAGTGAAAGGATAATTCATGTTACATAAAGGCATGTCATACTAAGGCTGAAGATTCTTGGATAAATACTTGTAAATAAAGGAAGTGGAATGGAGAGGATGAGGCGGAGAAGGAGGAAAAATAATAGAAGAGTTATAAAATGAATCAATAGTTGATTATGACTAATCGAATCATATTGGTGTGAGTTTAATTGATTGTTGAGATAGAGGATTAAATTAAATAAAAGTGAAAATATTAAAACTAAATGAAATGGTGAAATTGGTTTGGAATTGAGATGGTATGCATGAAATGATATCATGTGTGATGAATTGATGATACTGAGGTCAATAGAATGTGAATTGAACTTAAAAGGGAATTGGATAAATGATTACCCTATTAACAGCTCAAGTGGAGTTATTTCAACTATATGTCGATGAGGGACTAGGTGCCAAATGGTTACTTCAACTATGTTTCGATGAGTGCTAGGCAAAACCTTTACTTCGATTATATCGATGGTCGTTGGGCAAAGGCTAATTACTTCAGACATTTCGATGAGGCACCTATTGACAAATGGTTACTTTGACTACGTGTCGATGAGCATTGGGCACAATTTTTACTTCGACCATACCAATGAGCATTAGGCCCAATTTATTTTCTTCGAAAATTGTCCGATGAGGTACTAGGTGTGAAATTGGGGTGTTAGTTGGATTTGTGTATCCGTTCATGCATGAGTCAAATTAATAAGGATTGAATATGTAAACTTTTATAATGATAAATGAAAAGAATTGTTATTGTGAAACAAATTAATAAGTCCGAAAGATTGGTATGATATTGTGACAAATTCAACGATTCAATTCGGGAAATGGCTTGTTAATATGATATATTCATAAACTACTTATTTTTTCATATTTAAGATTATTCTTAAGACACATTTATCATGAGATATTGATGATGAATATAATTGTGATTCTGAAATTGAATGTGAATATATATATACTGGATTGAATTGTAATGAAATCATTGTCATACGATAAGAACAATGTATGGGGTACGTGTATGCAAATATGAATGAATTTAGGTTCTAATATGTCATTCAAAATGATTATAGGATATGATATGTGAAAATATAAATTGTTCCATCGGTCGTGATATTATAATTGTAATTGGAAACTTGAAAATGTAATGAAATAGATTGACAATAAAATATGATAATGAAATGAGTTATGTGAAATTGGTACGAGTTTTCGACTTGATAAAAGATATAAAAATTAAATAGTATAATGATATGGAATCAATTGTGCATATATATATATGGATCATGATAAAAGAAGTACGTGAACTTCTATGTGAAAAAATTGGAAACAAGCCCCAAGGGAGACTGAAATGAATATGAATGAGTCGATCGACTTCAGAAAGAGACTTGAATGATTTTTAAATGGAGTACTGTTATGGAATAAATATGGAATTGATTGTTATAATTTTAATGATATAAATATTTGATTCATAATTGATATTGAATTTTAAAAGGCTTTTTGATAGGTGTTGACATGTAAATGGAATTGATCACTTCTATTGCAATGCTAAATGAATTGGTTTACTAGTTGATATGAATGACATACTAGTTGAATATTACAATTTTCTTAATTTACAATTTTGTTTATTGAATCATAGATTACTGAGTTTCATTGCTCAACATGCGATTTGTCCTTCGTGCTCAAGTTAGGTATAATTCATGATATTTGAACTACGACTTCAACATCCAGTCAACAATAACGAACTCATCAATGTTTGTATATTTCATTCTTATTCTAGGTTTGCATGTACCTAGCTAAGTTTAGTTTGGTTTGTTCTTAAGTGGATGGTCCTATTGAATTTGGTATCATATGATGGATGTTTCATCCCTATTCAACCTCGAATTAGTTCTTAGAGTTTCTGTGAGGTCATATAAATCCCATAAATGGTTGGTTATTTTGATTAATGTTCATTTGATTGAATTAAAGTTTATAATGGTTTAAAGTTGAATAAAATTAATCGTAGTCATTTCAACGACGAATGTGACATCCTATAATTCGAACCCGACGATCGGGTCGAATGTAAGGTGTTACACTATAATTACATGCATCCATTCCCCAAATTTACAATTACACGTCTGCATGATGTACACTAAAATAATGAATCAAGCAATCTATTAGACACCATAAAAGAGGTATATGTTAATAAATTTTCCATAATCTCATCAATATAAAAATAACATTTGCCCTTTTCTTTTTCACTTAGAAAGTAAATTCATTACAAGTATCACCGACCATCCAGATAAAAAGGATATAAAATTCAAGAGTGGTCTCTCCCAGTTTTCACAGACAAATAGAAGCGATTGTGGCTGGGTTTAAGGTGAGCGGTGACTTTTGATGGAAAAAGAGGTGGGTGAAATTTCTTTGTTAGAGGAGGAGCTTGTTTGGTTATCATTCAAGAGTTCTTTGGTTACTCCTCCTGATAAACCAACGTTAGTTTGTACTGTATGGACAAATAAATCTTACAACCCGGATAGTTTTTGTGTGCAGATGAAAAGTATTTGGAAATCAAAGAAGAATTTTGAGATTCAAGTGGCTATGCAGAATTTATTTTTGATTAGCTTCGAAATAGAGGAAGATTTAGAGATGATAATAGAAGGAAGGCTGTGGCTTTTCCAAAAGCAATTAATTCTTATTAATAAGCTTACAAAACTAATCGAGAGAAATAAAATCTGGTTACTGATGTCCCCTTACTGGTTAAAAGTTGGTCCTTGTTCCCTAGAGTGTGATTGAAAGGATCTTATGCATGCAATTGGGTCTACTTTTGGTGGGGTTATTAGAGTAGAGACAAAAGGGGATTTTAGTCGAATTAGGATTTTATTAAATGTGCAGAAGCCTCTTCATCGTGGGAAGTGTTGGATGCCTCTTAAATATGAAAATTTTACCTAGTTTTTGTTTTGGTTGTGGTTGAGGCCATAATTTGAAGGATTGTAGCAAGGTGTCTGTTAAAGTGAAAGAATTTCCAAAAGATGATTATCCTTTCTCTATGGCCCTTAAAGTAGAGTTGAACCTTGTAGTGAAAGTTTCATTAACGTTAGGTCTTGCTGGCAAGAAGATGATGGCGCAATGTTCATAACTAGGAGGATACGTAGAAGATAATGTTCTGCTAAAACAAAATGAGGAGGATGTGATTCCTCCTCAAATGACGACATGGGAACCGATTTCAACGGGTGGTGGTGGTGATGTGGGGGGGATGGTGGTGATGAAGCGGGTGGTGGTGGCTTTGAGGTGGAACAATTTGATTCGATTTCTACCATTGTAGGAAACAAATTTAGCGATTGTGATGAATTAAAGAATTTGAGAGAGGTTAGAATTCCTTTGGGTAAGGAGTTGTCAAGAGGTGATGGAGATGGGATGGTACTATCTGAATTAACAAATACTACAATGGAGCATGAATTTAGGGATTATGGAAAAAACTAAGTTGAATGAGGTTAAAATTCCTTTTTTCAAGTAGCATAATGAGGATGACATGGATCATGATGGATAGAATTTAAATTCTTGGCCCAATTTTATTTTGGAGCGAGCCCAAGGTGTTTTTATTCCTACTTTAGATGAGTGGGTTCTACAGCCTAAGAAAGGATGAAAGAGGCTACCTATGTGCGTTTCGAAAAAGAACATATCAATGAGGACTGAAATTTGGAAAAGGAAAGTGGAATGGGGGCTGAGATTGAAATGAGGTTCGGGGATCATAGCAATGATGAGGGAAAGAGAGCAAAAGTACATGTGATGATGGAGGGAGTATAGAAGATTTCTTATGATAGGGGAAATCTTTAGGGGTCGGCATTTTCACAACTAAACAGATATCGGTGGCTGCTAGTGGGCAAGCCAACCTGGCGCAATAAAAACCCTACGTTGGAATGTCTATGGGTTGGGGAGCCTACGGGCAGTGCGTCGACTTCGGCATATGTTGAAGCTACATAAACCTAAGTGGTCTTCTTGATGGAGACTAAGTTGGATAATCAATGAATGGAATTAGTTAGGAGACTTTATGGTTTTATGAAGGGCATAGAGGTTACTGCAGATGGTAGTAAAGGTGGACTTCGCCCTGCATGAAAGGATGAAGTACAAATAAAATTGTGTAGTTTCTCTTGCATTTCATCGATGTGGTCATAAAAGAAATGGAAGAGATGGTTTGTTAGAGGTTTATAGGTTTTTATGGTTCCTTGTTCGATTAGAATAAAGTGCTTCTTGGAACGAGCTTAGGCGATTATGAATGGATGGGAAGCTCCCATGAATTGTTTGTGGTGACTTTAATGAAGTTATGTATGCTCACAAGAAAGAAGTGGGGGTTTCGAGAGATGAACGAAGGATGGAGGTGTTTCTTGAGGTCCTAGAGGAGTGTGGTCTGTTCGATGTTGGGTACTTTGGTCAATGGTATACTTGGAAAAGGGGTAACTCTACAGAAACGAATATTAGAGAGCGGTTGGATAGAGGAGTGGCGAATGGTGCATGGTTGTAATGTTTCCCAAATGCGTCTACAAAGCATTTATCGCACTCTAATTCTAATCATTGTCCTCCATTAATTTAGACAAACCATAAGGAGATGAGAAGAATTTGGCCTTTCAAGTTTGAAGCTTGGTGGACTTTGGAACCGACGTTTGAGGGGGAATATTTTTTCAAAGTTGGATTATCTCCGAGTAGGGCTATGGAACTGGGACAAGAAAAGAAGAAAAGAAAGAGTTGGTTTGAGAGAAATGTTAACTAAGAAGCTGGAAGATTTGCTAGAGGCTAATCGGGATGAAGAAAATTTGGCAGACAACATTGACACCAAAATTTATCTGAATTGGGAGATCGATAAAGAAGAATTGTTTTTGGAACAAAGGGTGAGAGTGAATTGGTTAAAAAGTGGGGACAAAAACACATTTTTTCCATAAATGTGCATACCAGAGGAGGAGCATAAATTTCATCAAGCTATTGGAATTTGGGGATGGAAGGATAATAGGCGATAATATGGCGCAGATTGTAAAAAATTATTTAGAGCATCTTTTTCCTTTGAGACAAGGATTAAACGATATATTGTATATCCTTTTGGGAATTGATAGATGTATCCCTGAAGACCTTAATTTAGAATCAACGGCAGTTTTTACTAGGGAGGAGGTTTATGAGGCTTTAAAGGAGATGAGGCCAACAAAAGGCTGCGGGTATTAATGGTTTCTCAACTATCTTTTATCAAAAGTGTTGGCATATTGTGGCCAAGGAGGTTAGTCTCTTTTATTTAGATGCCCTGAATAAAGAGACAAACTTAGAGAATCTGAATGCAATAAGTATTGTTCTTATCCCCAAAATCCCTAGTCCTACTAATATGGTTAATTCTCGCCCTATTAGTCTTTGTAACGTTTTATACAAGATTATTTCAAAAACCATTACTAACAAGTTTTGAAGTGTCTTAGACAGGTGCATTGACAAATCTCAAAGTGCTTTTTTTCCAGGTCAATTGATTTCAGATAATGTCTTGTTAGCTTATAAACTATTGCATACCTTCTGTCAAAAAAGAGGGGGTAGAGAAGGTTTGATGGCTCTCAAGTTAGACATGAGCAAAGCATACGATAGAGTAAAGTGGCAATTCTTCAGTGGAATGATGGAGAAGATGGGTTTCGCGACAAATTGGATAAACCTAATCATGAAATATGTCTCATCAATTTCTTACTCTATGAATATCATTGGGAGGCCAAACCGTTCTTCAGGCCAACCAAAGGATTGCATCAAGGGGATCCTCTTAGCCTATTTCTTTTCCTCATTTGCAGCAAAGGTTTGTCTTCCCTTATGAGACTAATGGTACGAGATGGTCGATTAAAAGGTGTCAAGGCAATTCATAGGAGGCCTTAGATTTCCCACTTGTTGTTCGTTTATGATTGTATTTTGTTCAGGGATGCAACTACTCGCGGAGCCAATATGTTAAAGGAAATTTTAAAAGAGTATGAACTCAATTCGAGTTAGTGTGTTAATTTTGAAAAATCAATTGTCTTTTTCAGTTCAAATAAGAATGATATAGTGAAGGTGCAAATTTCTAATGATTTGGGGGTTCGTCTCTTAAAGAATTCAAAGATGTACCTCGGTTTTCCTAATATGGTAGAAAGGAAGAAGAAGGCTCCTTTTCAGACTCTGAAAGATAGAATAAAAAAGAAAATTGATAGTTGGAGTTCCCAATTTTTATCACAAGGTGGAAAGGATGTTTTCATCAAGGCAATTCTTCAAGCCATTCCAACGTATACTATAGCTTGTTTCTACTACCTAAATCCTTATGCGAAGAAATAGAGGGTATAGTGGCTCGATTTTGGTGGCAAAAGGCTCATGGTAAGAAAGGGTTGCATTGGTATGAATGGGGGAAGTTATGTGTCTCAAAAGACGAAAAGGGCTTGGGTTTCCAGAGTTTCTCTAAATTCAATGTGACTCTTTTGGCAAAACAAGGATGGCGCCTCATTACTTATCCTAATTCGTTGTTAGCGCAGGTTTTAAAGGTGAAGTACTATCCATCGACAAATTTTTGAATTCAAATTTAAAAGTTGGAGCCTCTTATACTTGGAAAAGTATTTGGGCTACTATAAAAGTGCTCAATAATGGTTTGTGTTGGCGTGTTAGGAAGGGTGACCGTATATATATTTTTAATCATGCATGGCTTTCTGGTTCGTTAAATCAAGGATTATTTCATCCAGTTAGCGATAATAGCTTGGAGTATGTTGCAGATTTAATTGATCAAACTAATCGAGTATGGAAAATAGATATCATTTTAATACCTTTGTTGTTAAAGATGCGGAGCGCATTCTTCGTATTTCGTTGGCTAGAGCTTCCCATGATGACAAGTTGGTGTGGAGTTGTGAACCCTCGGGCGAATTTACAGTCAAAAGTGCGTACAAACTATTACATCTAGGCTTATCTATGTTTAGTTTTAATGAATTACAACGCACTATAGATTTTCTATCGTAGGCTATGGAGATTAGATATTCCTACGAAAATTAAAATAACAGTGTGGCGAATCTCAAAAAATTCCATTCCAATGATGACAAATCTATTGTGAAAACATTTGGTCTCAGATTCTATATGTCCGAGATGTGGGGATGGCACAGAGATGCTGGAACAAGTATTTTTCAACTGTCCTGTTATAGTAGATGTATGGAACTTAATAGGATTACAACGGGTTAATTCCATACCGGTTCAAGACTGTTTTGAGTGGCTTACTTGGGTGTTTAATGTGGGTTCTCTAACCTTGTGCCAAACATTCTGTTGCGTGTTATGGTCCTTATACACTGAAAGAAAGAAACAGGAAATGGGAATAAAGTTCAAACTAGTAGGGATATTTCAAGATTTATTCAACAATATATATGTGAACTTAATGGTATAAAAGTGATCGATGGTACCAAGGAGACAGTACATGAGGTCTTGGAACTGCCACCTATAGAATATTATAAGGCCAACTTCGATGGATCGATCACTAGATCCGGACGGAGGTGGCTTTTTGTGACTCCAAGTGTTTGGTATTAACATCCAAAGTTATTCTACATTCAAACGTCGGGTCTGCCTTCACCGTAGAGGCCCTCGGATGCACAGGTGCAGTCAAAATGTGCTTAGATCTGGGAATGGAAGTGGTTACTATTGAAGGGGACTAACTCACAATGATTAAAAAATGTAAATTGGCATTAACAGATAGATCGAAAATAAGCCCTTACATGTGAGATATTAAATCCCTTCTTGATGGTTTTCGACGGATTTGTTTTCAACATTCGAGAAGATCGGCGAATAGACTTGCCGATAGTATTGCTACCCAGAGTTTGAGATCAGGAGATGAATTTTACCTATTTGGTGATGTGCCAATATGTGCAGCAAAGATCCAAGTAGATGAGTACGTTCGAGAGCCAGAATGAGTCAACGTCAGCCAATGAGAAGTTTTCTTCCTTCTGTACATTAGAGAGCCATAGCAGATGAGTGATTTGGAGAGATCTCTGATGAGGGGGAAGCAAGGTTTTTTCTGAAAGAAGAGTTGGGAAATAGGAACCGTCCAAATTTCAAAAGTGATTAATAAAGGGTAATTTGGTAAAATGGGAAATAAGTGGATTAAAATCAAAACCCTAAAAAGAGTAAAGAAAGAAATCAGCCAACTTGAGTCCTTTAATAAGTAAGTGAAATCTCGTCCATTTTTAGAGATTTTTATGTTTTTGAACTCGTATTCGCTTAATCTAGCTAACTCAAGGACTAATTTGTAAAATTTTCAAATGTTTTAAATTATGCCATTGATGAGTTTTGTTTATTCATGAAGTTTTATGAAAGACTAATAAGCTTTGTTGTTAGTTAAGACTATTTTGTAATGTAGTTTTTTATGATTTTAATGTTAAAAGCCTAAATTGTTAAAAGGGATAAACTATGAGGATTTGATGTGAATTAACAACAAATAATAGCTATAGAGAAGCCTAAGAGGTTTAATTTTGTAAATAAAAATGGTTAATTTGCATGTTTAGGGATTAGGGATTAAATTGCAAAAAAGTAAAATGTTAAGGGTAATTTTGTAAAAGGTTAAAAAGGTCTTATTGCATAAAATGATTTAATTTGATGTTGAATTAGATAATTGAATGAAATTATTATTTTAGATCAAGAACATGCTGATAACCGAGGAAAAGACAAAGTAGTTGAGTAGTCCATGTACTTTGGTTGTTATTGCAAATCAATTCGGTAAGTTCATTCGGTTTAATTTAGTACAATTTAAATTATATTATAGGACCTTTGATATTGAGTGTTGAATTGTTGAACTAATGCTTGAATATGTAATTTGAGGTATTGAGTTATTCATATATTGCTCTGTTATGGAATGCTATGAATCGATGAACGTAGGATAGAGAACGATTGGCATGC
The DNA here is from genome assembly GCA_005610355.1 of Gossypioides kirkii. Classification (NCBI taxonomy): domain Eukaryota; kingdom Viridiplantae; phylum Streptophyta; class Magnoliopsida; order Malvales; family Malvaceae; genus Gossypioides; species Gossypioides kirkii. The sequence goes on along the minus strand of CP032247.1, from coordinate 35,404,779 downwards.
CAATAGGTTATTTTGCACGCGATAGGGGGAAGATTAGAGTAGTGGAGATGATTACTATAGATTATCTGTTCACTAGATATGCCAAGGTCTTGCATTTTTTACGTACTACCGTGATATATTACAGTGTTATTTGGTGTGCTAGATGGACTAGCTCATACGAGCATTTGGTGTGCTAGATGGTTAACCGTGTACTCATATCCACTTATCATTCACCGAACTATGTTTATTGACCTATGAAAGTATTGAAATGTGGAAACTTATTAGTATTATTGTAATGAGTATTACTCACTTGTTGTGAGCTGCAATTGACAGGAACCAGTTCTTAAATTTGTTATTTGAATTGTTGTATTTAATTCGATAAGATTTATCATTAATTGACAAACTTACTAAGCTTTCCATAAGCTTACTTGTGTCTTGCCCTTTATCTTGTAAATTACATTTTATGGATGATAGATCAGATCAACTCGAGGAATCACACTATCACGAGGACCTCTTTGGTAGATTTTGTAAACAACTTGGCTTATATGGCATGTAATAAGGCAAATGATTAAGCTGTAGTGTTTCATAGTTATGTGTGGTGTTTTGGCATGTTTGATGTTGTGGAATGGAAATCTTATGTGGTATGCATGTTGAACTTTAAGTTAAGCTTGAGTAGTTGATCATGGAATGGTAAATGTCATGCTTAAGCTTGGTGATGTGGTTGAAATAGGTTAGTTTGTCTATATGTTATGGCTTATAGGTGATTGCTTTGATAATGATTTGATATGAGCACTATTATGTGTTTAATGTATGATACTTTGGTATGGTCTTAGGTGGTTGAAATTGGCATGTTTTGGTTGCTTTTAAGTGTGTTTATAGTCTTGTGATCATATGTTATGAATTGGTTTAGATACCTATGCAATTAGATAGGAAATTAGCATGATTTAGGTCACTTTTGGTACACACAGCCTAGGACACGGGCTGTCACACGATCATGTTTCACACACAAGCAACCCACATGGGGGTGTGCCTTGAGCGTGTTAGGTGTAGGGTTCACACAGGCTGTGACACGGATGTGTGGTCCAAGTCAATGAGTTACACGAATAAGCACATGAGCTGGGACATGGGTGTGTGACCCAAGTTAGTGAGTTACATAAGTAGACGTACAGGCATATGGAGTAGCCACACGGGTGTGTAGGATAGCCACACAGCCATGTTAGGAGCCACACGGTCTGGGCTCTGTCACACGGCCAAGACACACAGCTGTGTAACCCTATAGTGAAATTTTTCAGTTTTTTCCTGAATGTTCTGATTTATTTCTAATTGGTCCTTGATTGTCCTTGAGCTATTTTTAAGACCTCGTAGGCTCAATAGCCACACAGCCATGTTAGGAGCCACACGGTCTGGGCTCTATCACACGGCCAAGACACATAGCTGTGTGACCCTATAGTGAAATTTTTCAATTTTTTCTTGAATGTTCTGATTTATTTCTAATTGGTCCTTGAGCTATTTTTAAGACCTCGTAGGCTCAATATAAGGTCCCTGTAAATGTATGTTTAACTTCATTTTGATTTGCATATGTATTTACTAAATTAATTTGATAATTGAATACTATTTGCTATGACATGTTCCAATTTGTGCAGTAATACTCCGTAACCCTATTCCGATGATGAAAACAGGTTATGGGTGTTACAAATCGTGCCTAAGAGCTGCAATTTCAATCACTCACCTTGTTGATGCCTTGTGCACAACAATCTCAAATGAGCTTTTCTTTCCCTTTCGCGTTGCTTGTAAAAGCTCCTAACGAGTCTGACACTTTGAATTCACATTAAATGCATTACAAACACGTTATTAACAGGCCTTAAACTAAAAAAACAACAAAAAAAATCACTACTCTAAGGTCACTTTTCTCATATCGAAAATCAACTCATTTTGCCAAAATTTGAGGTTTCCTCACTCAATTTATGTTCCTAAACCTTAATTAAGTTTCTAAAAATCATATTTAACCTATTATTACAAATAAAAACCTTTAATTTTACCGTATCTCACAATTTTAAAATTTCCGAAAATCAAACTTGTATGAACATACAAAAGGGGGAATTCGAAATTCTTGAAAATTCATTACCGATCCATTAAATTGAGTTCAAGTACCTTATATTTAGTTAAAAATGGATTAGAAATCAATCAAAAACGGTAGGTTCAATCATTATTTTGGATTTCATTATTGTTAAATCAAGATTTGGTTAAAAAGCTTTAAATATTAAAAACTCTCAACACACTCGATTAAATTCTGAATTAGAAAAACAACAATCTTAATCTAATCATAATATGTCAAGACATTACCTTAATTTGAAGAAAATAACATGTTGTGGAGCTAATTCGAAGTTGGACGTGAGTATGATAATGACGAATTTGATGAGAATTTAATGATTTTTTTAAAAATTGAAAGGTATTGAGGTGTTTGGATAGCTAGAAAATCACTAAGGGTGAGTTAATTTTGAGAGAAAATATCATATTTGAATTTGGGAGATTTTTTTAATGTAAAACTAAATGGGAGGGAATGGAGCGTGGGGTTCTTAAGGAGGAAGGAGTGAGTAGTTTTCTTTATAAATAAGGAAAATTTTCCTTTTGAAAACAGCCAATTTTCTCTTTTTTCAAATTAGTCCTTAGTTTAATTAAAATATATTTTTCCTCAATTATTTTCAAACCCGATTTTATTTTTAACATTCGTTTTAACCAAATTAATTCTCGAACACTTAATTTTAATTTCTTAACCTAAAATTATTAATTTTATTTATTTAATTTCTAATTATTTTAATGATCTAACTTAATTACGATTTTTCAGTTAACTAATCCTCGATTTACTATCCTGATTCTACTAACCTGGTTTTCGAGATATAACAATACTTTAATTTCTTTGTTTTTCTTATTCATTATCCAACTATATGAGTTCTATTTTTTTTTTTCACTCTTAACAATTTGCAAATTATAAATCATTAAACAATAATTCATATTTCACATATATTACAATAAAATATTAGCAAACATCATTATAATATTTGCAATTTAAATATGTTATATCTTAATATTTCTATTATTAGTTTATTTAAAAAATAGTCTTCTATTGTTATGTATTAGTTTAGTGTTTCATAAATTTGTTGCCTAAGGGTCAAAAATTTGTTTTGGATTAGAACTGTGTTCTGGCTTGAACATGGTCTTGAAATTCTAAATGTGAAAACCACAACTTGAACTCATTTTTTTCGTTTAAATTTGATTAAGGGTTAATTGTTTAATTATTTCTGCCGTGTGAGCTTTCACGCTTTGATTGCTGCAATAAACTTAGGAAACTGTAAATTATTTTTTTGGTTGATTTAATTTTTTTGTTAATTAAAACTATTTTTATATTCCAGATAAGATATTAATATGTTATTTTTTATCCAAAATAACATTGTTTGAACCACGTTAATTTAAAGAATGTCAGATATTCATATCTTAATACTATTACGTATTCTATTAAAAGTCAAACAAATCGACTTGAAATTATAACATTAAAGACAAAATTGCTTAAAGAAAAAATAAAGGTTAAATTGTCAAAAATCATAATGCAGGAATAATTAAGGGGCTGGAAAATTTATTTATTTAAGTATTTTAAAATTTTTAAAATTTTAAATTAGTAAATGTAAATTTTTACTTTGACCCTTTAAAAATGATAAAATTTTAATTTAATCTTTTAAAAATTATAAAGATATAGGCTATTAAAATGGTAAAATTATATTTTTATTATTTTAAAAATTACAATTTAATTTTGACCCTCTAAAAAAGTTTTCTAGTTTCGCTCCTGCTATATCGCGAGACAAAAAAAACTATATGCACCACACTGGAAATAATCATCCATCTAAAGAGACCCTAAATAGGGGTGAGTATTCGATCGAGTCGAGTCGAATTGAATCAAAAAATTTCGAGTCGAGTTAACGAATCCTATTATTTATACTCAATATTATGTTTACATGAACCGATTATTTAACTAGTTGACGAATTAACTACATAAACAATATAATTTACTTAATAATTACATGTAAAGAACTATTTTAGTCATGCAAAATAACTATACATAATGTTGCAAGAGGATCATTGTGATCATAATTCGAATCAACTACTTAAGCTATTACACCACACATATAATTATATTTACATAGTGCATAATTATGCGTCAAGAACTATATTATATATAAGATAACAAAATGATATACAAAAAATATAATACAGGTATACATGTCACTACTACACAAAATATTAGATAACAATGATACACCAAAAGTATGATATAGATGGTGTGACGCTCCAAGACTCGAATTCAACAAAATAGATCCAAGCCTCCTACACAACAAAATCAAGAGTTTAAACAATTGTTTTGACCAAATCAAAGCAAAGCAAATGCAAGGTTGAAGTTTTCATAAGCATTAACAAAATATCTATTCCAAAAAGCTAAAATCAAACTATCTTCAAGCTTCATATTTTAACACTGTAGATAGTACCGACAATTCTATAACAAAAATAAAAATGTATTCTTAAATTATGAAAATATTTACTAGAAAAATTAAAATAAACATTCAATTTTGTGAGTTGTAGTTAAGTATGTTACCATCTTCATGTTCTGATAACTTTGACAATTATAATAAATATCAAAAGAGAAAAATGTTAGTTAAATTGTGAGAATGTTTATAAAAATAAATCAATAAGCAATTAACTTTTTGGATTAAAGTTAGATCCCTTACCATTATCTATATTTTGAAGATCCTCCACATAATCCTCAAACTTGGTAAGATTTTTTAATCTTCGAAGACAATCTTGTGTGCAAACCAAAGTCTCAATCATAGAAGGAGTCAACGAACTTCCAAAAGTATCTAGAGCACGTCCAATCGTGCTAAAAGTACTTTCGGATGCAACGGTTGAGATAAGAACGAATAACACATCTCGAGCCATTTGCGTAGCAATTGGGAATCTTGGACTATTAACTTTCCACCACAATAACAAATCAAATCAATCTGAATTATTTTCACAATCTTCTCCCAAATATCTATCCAACTCAAATTTACTTTCCAAGCCAACACATTGCTTTTTCATCATATATTGTTGCATGACTAACTGTAAAAAAATTGAATGTCGACAATGAAGAAATATTGCAACGAAAAGAGAAAGAGAAAGAACACACAAATTTTACGTGGAAACTCTTTCGAGGAAAAACCACGGGCAGAGGAGAAGAAAATTCACTAATGTCGAAAGTCGAATGATTATAAGAGGAGACGACTACGTCTATTCATAGGTTGAAAAACCTTATTCTAATCAGTCTCTAATAGAAGTAACTTTGAAAGGTTGAAACATCTTATTCTAAACAAAAACAAATAGTAGAAGTATACTTCTATACGGCCTTCGGCCTTAGCCCCCACAAATCCCCTTATTTTTCCACTTTTATATTATTTCTTTAACAAGAATTTAGGTCACACAACTCTAACACTAAGCCTATCTTCGGTTTTACTTGATCTATTTCATTTTCACTTGAACCTAGAGCTCTCGTAGAAAAATTAGATTCAACTTCAACGTTCATGTGATGGTTTCCCTCAACAACTGTAGAATATTCATCAAACAAACAATGCAATTCTCTATTTTCCATCCTTATAATGTCATCTGCAATAGTAGGAAAAAACAAGTTGACTCCAAATGCAAGAAAATCCATTTTGCATCGTGGGTTAAAAGATAGCTACTAGATAAATAAGCAAGTTCATCACTTTTGAGTCAGCCCAATACTTCTTGTACTTGTCATTCATTTTTGAAGCCCTATACATTATGTCTAAATCCCCACAAAGTTTTCGCCCATCGAGAAGACAATGCACATCTGTGACTATTTCAAATAAAAATTAGAGGTGACATGCAATGTTCGAGACACCTTCAATGTAAGTTCATGAAAAGGCTCAAGTACTTTCGTAACTCTTCGAACATTTTCCCAATCATCACATGTGGGGACTCCATATCCAACACCAAGGTCTAGAAAAAAAATTATGATCATCATAAACATAAGCTTCAAACACACATCCATATTTTTCGGCCACATTAACATCATATAAGTTGAATTCCATCTAGTAGGCACATCTAAACATAAATGAGACTTAGTACCTACCAATTCTTCTTTTGCCTGATGGTTGAATTTAGACAACCTTGATGGTGATGCTCTAATATATCTCACAGCTCCTCTAACTCGATTGATCGGTTGCTTAACGTCACAGCAATATTGTGCAAGCGTAAACTATCGATGCAAGTATAGTAGATAGATTTGAGTTTGTCAGATATCAATCCCACGAGGATGGTTGTCTTTTGTTTATTAATATCAATGCAATGAACAAATAAAACAAGATAAATTGTGATAATAGTTGTCGGAACAATAACTTGAAAATAAAGATGAAATATGATAATGATAAAATGGGATCCCCGACATGAATGTTCAATAGAATGTTAAGTGCTCACAAGGATAGGTGATTGTCGACACAATAAAGTGCAATGTATATTTTACCAAGCTTAACTTCTATATTTAACCTAAGACTCAAACGTGAACATTAACCACACCTTCCGATGATGGCAATGAAACATGATTAAAAACAAGTGGATTAAATTACTCTAATCCCCAAGCAACTTCCGTTTTCATGCTTGTTAGCTTAAACTATTGCTGCACCTTCCAGTGAGAGTGATAGCAATAACACTTCCGTGCTAAAAAATTCAAACCCAAAGATTAAACAGTAGAAGCAAGCTTGAATAAAATAACATTTAACTCAGAAATTATGTGTTCTTCCATACAAACATAAAATAGAGAGTAATCACCAGCATTAGAAAAGAAATGTAAAAGAGACAAATAGAGAATACTATTTCTAAACAACTTGACTTGCTCCTTCACTTCCCTCTTGTGTCGCACTTAGGGCTCCTCGTTAGGGGCTGATCTGCATCCTATTCACATCGGTTCACTCGTGGGGGTCTCAAGCCACTATAGTCGAAAAGCTCAAAAGCTAGGTTAAGGTGTCATTTTCCAAGACTCATTCTGCCTCTGTTCGTACAAGTTGGTTATACCAGACTAGACAACTCTCATAGTTTTATTCTTATCTGCATTTGGCAGCTTCTTTGACAGTTGTCAGGTGCATCAACAATCCTGGGCGCAATTTGGAAAAACTTATGCAGCGACATTAGTACCAAAACATGACAAAATTAAGGGTAAGTACAAGTTGTCCTTGTGCAGGTGTCCTTTCACCAGAATCAAGCAATCGATAGTCGTACAAGTTGGTTATACCAGATTGAATAGCTCACACATTTGTATTCTTATCCGGATAGTTGTCGAGTGCGACGACAATCCTGGGCGCAATCTGGAAATACTCATGCAGTGACATATGACAAAATTAAGGATAAATAAGCTAAGGTCCACTGAGTTATAAAATGTAATTTACTGAATTGAAAATGCTAGAATATGTGCTAAAGATAACTAAATGAGGGCAAATTAACCAATAAGTAGGGAGAAAACATATGTTCTTTCTAGTATTATCATCGATCCACGGATATAAAAGCATCCTTAACCCCTTCTTGAATAACAAGTTTACTAATGCGTGCTGCACGTCTCATATGTATATATTTACCATTCGCAACACAAGCTTTTCGATGAACCAACTTCTTTCTCAAATAATCAACAACAACATTTTTAGAAGATGCATTATTAACAAAATAGCAAAGACCTTCTTAATCCCCCAATCTCGAAGATATTTCTCAATGGTTTGACCAATGCTCTCACCTCCATTAATAGAAATTGGGCAAAAGTTTATAACTCTCTTTTTTAACTTCCACTCATCATATATCCAATGAGTTGTTAGAACCATGTAGGATATCCTTTGCAATGAAGTCCAAGTGTTTGTCATCAAACAAATTCTACTTGTCTCTTTTTGAAAAGATTGCTTTAATGTATTGTTAATGGCATTAAACAAATCAAGACAACTTTTTCTAACTGTCCAACGAGATGGAAGATGAAACCTTGGGCATGCTATAGAAATTAAGAACTTAAAACCCTCCCCTTCCATAAATTTAAAAGGCAGTTCATCCACAATAATCATATGAATCAATACATTTCTAATATCATCTTAATCACCCAAGTTGAGAAATCTACATTTTTTTGCCAGCTTTTGTAAATGCAAGTTTTGCTTGCTTAAGATCAGAGGTATTACCTCGAGGTTTTCTTGAGTAGGTATTCAAATGGTTATTTAAATTGGTGGTAGAAGCCCCAGTTTCCATTGTGGAGGTAACATCGCAATAATTTCTCTTTGTTCTATTCTCCCCATCTTCTGTTAAGTATTTGCTGAAATGTTGCCAACAAGGTGCCCTTAGTTTGGTCTTTCTTCGAGTATCTCCCTTCTTTGTTGTGCGGACAACATTAGTAGGAGAAGTAGGTGTAGCTTCTTGTAATTGTTTTTTGCTTTGACACTTTTGCGATGACATTGAGTCATTCATCTACAATAATAAATATAACCAATTAAAATTACAAAATGGTTAAGGGTCATAATTCCATCAAATTTTTATACTCATAGATATGTTCCACACAAATACTAAGAGTCGATACTAACAAGTTGTTAGAATTAAGCTTCAAACAAACTTAAACAAAGCGCAGTCAATAGAATTTAATTTACAATTGTTTGCCTTCAAGCATGTTATTTAAACAAATAATCTAATATAACTAAAATTGCAAAATACCAAAATCTAATAACATTTCACACCAGACAATAGCTGCTGTAAAATAATGATATGTAGGAGAATATAAACAAATTAGTTTCAACAAATTAGTTTTCCCAGGATCAAAATGGCACCATAGAGAAGAAAATATACCCTTCAGATCCCATCAGCAATGTAGTTTGCTCGAGCCCCACAACAAGATGATTTTTGAGTAGTTGCCGCAACCTCAGCTCCTTGGTCTTGTTGGTTAATTTTGATTGCATGTGACTGTAAAGACCTAGAAAAGGTTAATAAAAAAGATAATAATATAAAATTATTGCAACTGAAGGACTTTTAAACAAAACTCCTCACTTGTACACAAGTAGGACAGCAATATATAGGTTTTCAAAAGTTAAAGTAGCATTTCCTGATTGAACTTTGTTACGCTCATGGACCTTGTCACTTATTTTCCTAATTTGTTTCTTTTTCTACACCTTCCCTGCACAAAAAAGTTGAAACAATCAACACATATAATATAATTACAAACAGAGCAAGGTCACTTTTCACTTCTCATAAAGTCAAATGGCGGTACATTTATCAGAAAATACCAAATTACTAAAGCAGAAGTTATTTGACTACACACAGATTATACCTTAAGTAACAATGAAAACAAGCAGCCATGAAAAAACATTTGTTTCAAAGTGTTAGATATTTTAGCAGCAACTAACAATTCCAGTAACACTCAAAAACTTGAAATAGTCGCCAGTTAGGGTCCCGATATCTAACTGTTTATCTATCACTGTTCATATTTTATTTTCATCTCATTCAAACATATTTTAGTGAAGAGATGTGTACCCAACACATCATAAATCATCAATCGATTATAATCACAACTCAGCAAGGGCAAAATGTCATTCCATGATTTTTAGAGACTTTTACCGGTACTTGTTGGACAAGTATTGGTAGTTGTCAAGTCAGTAAATAGTTTAAGAATAGTGCACACTTCTACTAATACTTGAGATAATATTACCGATACAAGTGTGACTTCTATCGAAACATGTCATGCTTCTACAGATACTAAAAACTCTAGAGAGTTACGAAATCTTACCCTACAACTTCTACCGATACAAGTGTACGAACGACTGATACTTCTATAAGTACAACTACCAATACCTATGATGCAACTACAGATACAACTCAAGCCAGTGAACAACCTCTCTCCTACCCTGTACTTCTATCGACACATGCATGAGTTCTACCGAAACAAGTAAGCAAAATCTCTAGAATCATACCAAAACATAAGTTTTTCAACACATAACCTTCATGACATCAAAATGCATTAGACCATTACATAATTCATAGTTTCCCAAGTCATTTCATTGTACTTCCAAGACTATATTCTATCTTGAACATGCAAATACTACATTCAATATTTCATTAAAGTATAACAAGATCATCAAAATCTTGAACAAGTAAACAAAAGTTAACATCATCCTAGTACATGCCACAAAACCAAGTGATGAAAAACTACCAAACAGGCTACGCGATAGTGTGACTTCGTGGAGATGATCCGATCTTCAAATAACAAAATAATCTACAAAACAACAATAACATTTTTGGTAAGCTTCAAAGCTTAGTAGAGTTTAAAGAGTTACCAAACATATGCTTTAAGCAGGTATAACTCAACCGAGCTAGGATGAACTACTATTTCCTCAAGCCATATTCGGTATTCCAACTTTCCTATCGATATCTTTTCTGTTACTAGTACCCGATGCTGCTCACACGAGCTGTCGAGGACTCGTAATGTATGCAGCACCCCAGCAATTGGTACAACGTCTATCTGTAACTATCCCCTAACGATGCTGCTCACACAAGCTGTCGAGAATATGCATTTAAGCATAAATCACAACCATCGTAGGGCCTATAATCCAAAATTTTGGATTCATTTCTCATTTCCCATTTAATATTCACGATGACACAAAGTCATCGGACCTTAAATCTGAAAAAGGATTCATATGCTCATGATGACACATAGTCATCGGACCTTATAATCTGTAAAGGATTCATATACTCACAATGACACATAGTCATCGGACCTCATAATCTGTAAAGGATTCATATACTCACGATGACCATAGTCATCAAATCTCATAATTCGTAAAAGATTTATATACTCACGATGGCACATAGTCATCGAACCTCATAATCCGTAAAGGATTCATATACTCACGACGACAAATAGTCATCGAACCTCATAATCCGTAAAGGATTCATATACTCACGATGACACATAGTGATCGGACCTTTTCCGTTTATGATTCAAGACCCGTTAGCCTTTTCTTTCCTTTGTTATCGTCTTCCACGCTTCTAATCATCGTTCCAACTCACAGCAATTGTTTACAATACAAGAATATACAACTTAAATTGGAATTTAACAATACAAACTTACCGGATTGATTTGTAGTATCGACTCAAGTATAGGGACTATTCGTCAGTAAGATATCCAAGTCTAGCTCCCGAAACTGTATAGCCCCTAATGACATGTCCTTTGGGTCCTAAATATTCACGAAGTTCATATGTATCATATACCATGTCTATTTCAATTAACTTCCATCACATTATACCATTTCGAGCAAACATCCACATAATCCTTATTTATCAGACATAATATCGAATTAACTAATCATGTCATTTCGTTCAATTTCTATTTGTCATATATCAACCAAATTTATTCATTCGTAACTTGAATAATAACAAACACAACACATAATCATTTAAGTGTTTCGTTGTCACCTGATTTTAACTATATCATTTTGTTACTCTCAATCATACTCCTCAATACAATTTCATTTCAATTTAATTCAATTTCTCAATTTAATATTTACTAAGCAAATAAATTTAAATACAACATACTTAAATCATTTCAATAATTTACAAATAGAAATTAAATCAATTATTTATTGTACGAACTTACCGGATGAACTTACAATTAAAGTGAACTTTAGGGGCGAGTCCGTAAATTTTTTTTTCCACGATCGGGACACGATCTTGATCAAATCAAAGGCCTAAGCTTGGCCGGGTACTTCCAAGCTTCAACCATGGTGGTTTTGGCTTTTGAAAGAAGGAATCAAGAAGATGATATATTTTTTAACCTTTGTTTTCTTTTCTTTTATTTACTTAATTTATCAATTTACTAATTGAACCTTTAATACTCATTAATAATTTACCAAATTGATGGTATCTACCGTCCAACATAAAATACAATGGCCAAATTTCCCTTTAAACCCCTCTATTAACCCTTTTAAACTAATAGAAATTCACTTTTAAGTTTTTACGATTTAGTCCTCTTTCTTTAATTACTAATTAATAAGAATATAATAGCAATTAATCACAAAATTAAATAATTCCACATCATTTCTATTATTAAACCATTTAAGAAGGGTCCAATTACACAATTGGTCCTTCAATTATATTAAAATCCATCTAAATAAACTTAATTTCAATTTAACCTTAAACTACTTAGGACTAAATGAATAAATATCCCAAAAGTTAGTGGAAGGTAATCATATCCTCCACCGCTTGGACTTTTTGATCATGGTGTAATTTCCACTTTGATCCCTTTTATTTTTAATCAATAGCAATTAACTTTTACCCTTTTTACAATTTACACTTTTTTCCTTAATTAAACAATTAATCATCAAAATTACCCAATCGAACTTCAATTCACATATATGTAAATATTTAATAAAAATATTTACGACCTTAATTTCAGAAACGAGGTCCCAATACATCATTTTCTAAAATCACTTGACTTTTGAACCAAACCACTTATACTAACTTTTAATTCAATAATTAAGATTCTTCAATTCAAAATTTCATATAAAATTATTATTGACTTATTTAATTTAAACACTCATTATAAAAATTTTCTCGTCGAGTTTGTGGTTCCGAAATCACTGTTTTCGACACCACAAAAAAATGGGCTGTTATAATTCTCACGCCTTTAGGAAATTTCATCCTCGAAATTTTTATCTAGAAGTACCTGTTTATTCTAATGTTTTTTTTCTCACAAAAAAATCATTACTAGTTCATCCAAATATGAGAATAACAATCTCATAATAATATCAAATAACACAAACTTTATCTTGATTTTCCCTACTCAAGAATCATAATAAGCAGTCATAATTTAGAGAATCACTTGATGTTCAATTTTCCTTCCAAGATTCAAGATAGATCAAAACAGAAATTTTCAGAGATGTTTTCTGAAGTTTTCATATAACAATAGAAAAGTTTTTCTACCCAAACCTACTCCAATCCATCTGTCAAACATAACCAAAAAAATTGACCTCACTAAACCAAAACTCATGGTTCATAGGTTTCACGTAAATTATTTCTCACACATAGTCTACAATACATTTCTCACATATTACACATACATTGATCCAATTTGAAGTATATCAGAGTATCCTCAATAATCATAATACGACTGTATCTAAATATCTAGATAAGGTTGAACAGTGTGATTCATCATATTCATAAATCAACAGAGACATTAGTTAATCTAAACAATATTACCAGAATTTTTAATGATTATCTCAAGTTCAAAGAATTTTTAACATCTCATATCTTTAACTAGAATTGAATAACTAATCTTTATTAATTTCCAAATACACTGTTACGTCCTTTTAACTTATTGAACAAGTTTCCTGTTATATATATATATATATTCAATCATTTTAGGTCATTTCCTGTACAAAGTCATCTGAACAACTTTGATTTATACTATCTGATTTACCAGACTCAACCATAATAAGTACATCAGTCTGCCATCTAAGTCATTTCATTTTAGACTATAATTCACTATAATATCAAATAACTTCAGTCAAGGTATTCTCGAAATAATATCAAATTCATGATTTAATAATATCATCAAATCATCAAGAAAAATCACAGTCATAAATTTTTAGCAGATAGTTTTGACATACCAACTCTAGCTTATCGGATTATGATTCAAACATTAATCTCATTGGTTAGGAAATAAATCCCTTTTCATTATTAATACAATGCAATGTTAGAATAAGTAACCCCATTGCAATTAGTGCTTTCACAATAAATAATCCCAAAGAATAGAACATACCAAAAATAATATCGAGCACTATAACTTCAGATCCATCATTTTGTCCTTGATCTCACTTTATTTACCTATACTCAGGGATAACAATCGCAAAGCTACTAAATTGGCTTGTACAATTTCTATAAACCACTATCTCATTAAATCCAAAAGACATTTGACTTTACCATCAAACATTTGTAAAACTGATAAACTTTGACTCACCTTTTCATTTTCAAATATTCATGAAACCAGTATATTATAACTGGTACTAGAATCAGTAGTAAGAATATTATCATTAACTTCATTAATTTCGTCACGATCAGATTCAAATAACATCTTTAAAATCTGCAATAAAACAGGTGTTAGATCGAATCAATCAATATCACACTATCACAGGTTTATATGACATGTACTTTTTAAACTTTATTCTTACTACACTTAGTCCAAGAATCGACCAAGCCGTAGCTCTGATACAGCTAAATGTAATACCCAAAAACCTAAAATCGTCACCGATCAGTGTCCTAGTGTCTTACTGCTTATCTATCATTGTTCATCTTTTATTTTCATCTCATTCAATCATATTTTAATGAAGAGATATATATCCAACACGTCATAAATCATCAATCGATTATAATCACAACTCAAGAAGGGCAAAAGGTCAGTCCATGATATTTGGAGACTTCTACTGGTACTTGTTGGACAAGTATCTGTAGTTGTCAAGTCAGCAAACAGTTCAAGAACAGTGCAGACTGCTACTGATACTTAAGATAATATTACCGATACAAGTGTGACTTCTATCGAAACATGTCATGCTTCTACAGATACTAAAAACTCTAGAGAGTTACGAAATCTTACCCTACAACTTCTACCGATACAAGTGTACGAACGACTGATACTTCTATAAGTACAACTACCAATACCTATGATGCAACTACAGATACAACTCAAGCCAGTGAACAACCTCTCTCCTACCCTGTACTTCTATCGACACATGCATGAGTTCTACCGAAACAAGTAAGCAAAATCTCTAGAATCATACCAAAACATAAGTTTTTCAACACATAACCTTCATGACATCAAAATGCATTAGACCATTACATAATTCATAGTTTCCCAAGTCATTTCATTGTACTTCCAAGACTATATTCTATCTTGAACATGCAAATACTACATTCAATATTTCATTAAAGTATAACAAGATCATCAAAATCTCGAACAAGTAAACAAAAGTTAACATCATCATAGTACATGCCATAAAACCAAGTGATGAAACACTACCAAACAGGCTATGCGATAGTGTGACTTCGTGGAGATGATCCGATCTTCAAACAGCAAAGTAATCTACAAAACAACAATAACATTTTTGGTAAGCTTCAAAGCTTAGTAAGTTCGAAGAGTTTAAAGTGTTACCAAACATATGCTTTAAGCAGTTATAACTCAACCGAGCTAGGATGAACTGTTATTTCCTCAAGCCATATTCGGTATTCCAACTTTCCTGTCTATATCTTTTCATTTATTAGTACCCGAGGATGCTCACACAAGCTGTCGAGAACTCACAACGTATGCGAAACCCCAGTCATCAGTACAACATCTGTCTGTAAATTGTCCCCTAACGATGCTACTCACATGAGCTGTCGAGAATATGCATCTAAGCATAAATCACAGCCATCGTATAGCCTATAATCAAAAATTTTGGATTCATTTCTCATTTCTCATTTAATACTCACGATGACACAAAGTCATCGGACCTTAAATCCGAAAAAGGATTCATATGCTCACGATGACACATAGTCATCGAACCTCATAATCCGTAAAGGATTCATATACTCACGATGAGACATAATCATCGGACCTCATAATCCGTAAATGATTCATATACTCATGAAGACACATAGTCATCGAATCTCATAATTTGTAAAGGATTCATATACTCACGAAGGATTCATATACTCACGATGACACATAGTCATCGGACCTCATAATCCGTAAAAGATTCATATACTCACGATGACACATAGTCATCGGACCTCATAATTCGTAAAGGATTCATATACTCACGATGACCATAGTCATCAATTCTCATAATTCGTAAAAGATTTATATACTCACGATGGCACATAGTCATCGAACCTCATAATCCGTAAAGGATTCATATACTCATGATGACACATAATCATCGGATCTCATAATCCGTAAAGGATTCATATACTCACGATGACACATAGTGATCGGACCTTTTCCGTTTACGATTCAAGACCCGTTAGCCTTTTCTTTCCTTTGTTCCCGTCTTCCACGCTTCTAATCATCGTTCCAACTCACAGCAATTGTTTACAATACAATAATATACAATTTAAATTGAAATTTAACAATACAAACTTACCGGATTGATTTGTAGTATCGACTCAAGTATAAGGACTATTCGTCAGTAAGACATCCAAGTCTAGCTCCTGAAACTGTATAGCCCCTAATGACATGTCCTTTGGGTCCTAATTATTCATGAAGTTCATATGTATCATATACCATGTCTATTTCAATTAACTTCCATCACATTATACCATTTCGAGCAAACATCCACATAATCCTTATTTATCAGACATAATATCGAATTAACTAATCATGTCATTTAGTTCAATTTCTATTTGTCATATATCAACCAAATTTATTCATTCGTAACTTGAATAATAATAAACACAACACATAATCATTTAAGTGTTTCGCTGTCACCTGATTTTAACTATATCATTTTGTTACTCTCAATCATACTCCTCAATACAATTTCATTTCAATTTAATTCAATTTCTCAATTTAATATTTACTAAGCAAATAAATTTAAATACAACATACTTAAATCATTTCAATAATTTACAAATAGAAATTAAATCAATTATTTATTGTACGAACTTACCGGATGAACTTACAATTAAAGTGAACTTTAGGGCGAGTCCGTAAATTTTTTTTTCCACGATCGGGACACGATCTTGATCAAATCAAAGGCCTAAACTTGGCTGAGTACTTCCAAGCTTCAACCATGGTGGTTTTGGGTTTTGAAAGAAGGAATCAAGTAGATGATATATTTTTTAACCTTTGTTTTCTTTTCTTTTATTTACTTAATTTATCAATTTACTAATTGAACCTTTAATACTCATTAATAATTTACCAAATTGATGGTATCTACCGTCCAACATAAAATACAATGGCCAAATTACCCTTTAAACCCCTCTATTAACCCTTTTAAACTAATAGAAATTGACTTTTATAATTTTTACGATTTAGTCCTCTTTCTTTAATTACTAATTAATAAGAATATAATAGCAATTAATCACAAAATTAAATAATTCCACATCATTTCTATTATTAAACCATTTAAGAAGGGTCCAATTACACAATTGGTCCTCCAATTATATTAAAATCCATCTAAATAAACTTAATTTTAATTTAACCTTAAACTACTTAGGACTAAATGAATAAATATCCCAAAAGTTAGTGGAAGGTAATCATATCCTCCACCGCTTGGACTTTTTGATCATGGTGTAATTTCCACTTTGATCTCTTTTATTTTTAATCAATAACAATTAACTTTTACCCTTTTTACAATTTACACTTTTTTCCTTAATTAAGCAATTAATCATCAAAATTACCCAATCGAACTTCAATTCACATATATGTAAATATTTAATAAAAATATTTACAACCTTAATTTCAGAAACGAGGTCCCAATACATCATTTTCTAAAACTACTTGACTTTTGAACCAAACCACTTATACTAACTTTTAATTCAATAATTAAGATTCTTCAATTCAAAATTCCATATAAAATTCTTATTAACTTATTTAATTTAAATACTCATTATAAAAATTTTCTCGTTGAGTTTGTGGTTTCAAAATCACTCTTTCTGACACCACAGAAAAACGGGCTGTTACAATTCCAGTCAATTTGCTCATCTAAGAATCATATTCTAAATACTCATTTCTTCAAAAGGATAATTAAAGACTTTTGATATGCTTGAAAATATTTACTATGAATCCCTGTCCTATACTGTATGTAATAAAGCGAAAGTTACACTAAACGTAACGACAACGCCTTCCATTGCGAAAAGCATAAAAATTAAGCCTAAGCGGGGTAAAGAAGCAGTAGCACTCAAAAGAAAGAACAGAAGTAAAGAGAGAGCACTGAAAAGTGACCTCACTGAAAAGTGACCTGTTGAGGGACGCTAAGTGGGGAGACAGTGATGTATGATAGTTTAAAATCATATAGGACATAAGGGTCTTCAAAAAAGTAGAACAATGTGAATAAAAAGAAATAGAGACACTCAAATCACATACATGAATGCAATAAAAATAACAAATCAATCACCCAAATCACATCCTTAGAGACAGTGATTTATGATAGTTTAAAATAATTATCACATCCGAATCTTATTTCCAATTCTTTCTCATTTTGCTCAATAATGGAACCTCTCATGTTTTCTGCACAAAGTCATTTCAAAACCGAAACAGTGTATGTCATTACAGTCTATAGAACCAAACGTGACTGAAAACAAGAAGCCAAAAAAAAATTCGAGTCAACATAGGCTTTTAGAACTATTTCGATGGTCTCATTTTGTGTTGATAAATGTCTATATCAAAGTCATATATACCAATGGTTACCTTTCTATCGGAATAACCCTTTTGGCCATCGATATAGGGTTTCCATACCTATACTAATATAACATTTTGTTTTTAGCAATGATTTTTGAGCCATCGGAATATGACAATTTGTTTTTAGTTGAATGATAGTTTTATACCAAGCTTCACAAATAGATAAATTTTGAAATAATTTGTAATGTCTTAAAGCAAAGAAAGGTGCACAACCTTCTATCTCAAGTTTTATCTTTCTTTCAAAGAATATCCAATGACAGTGGAAGAAAGAGAGCGTCTAAGAAACGTTTTATATGCAGTTTCAAATGGAAACCTTATGTATGCAATGCTTTTTCCATATTTCTATTTTGCAGTTGGGATGATGAGTCGATAATTGATGAATTTTGGCCCTAGACACCAAAAAACAGTGGAGCATATATTTAAGTATCTAAAAAAAGAGGAATTATATGTTATAAATTTTTTTTTACAAAAGAGAGCAAATGCGATAAAAAGTATCTAAATAAACCCTAAAAATAAACACATTTTTATAAAAAAAAGAATCCAATTACCTTTTTAAGCTATTTTTTAAATAATTTAATTGTTAAAATTAAATTACTTTTACTAAAATAAAAATATTATTATAAGAACATTGAAATCTTTTAATAATTTATATAAATCTTTTGAAAAAAACTTGAAAATACAAAATAAAAAATAAAAAATTTGATTTTTTTTTAAATAACATCCAACTGGACTTTTAGTTATCCTAAACAAACTTAAAGCAATACATAAATAAAGTTCAATCCAAATTAAAAGAAAACATTGCAAACCCAAACAATAGGCCCAAAAATTAAACAAAACAAAACAGAAGAAAAATTCCAGAAACCACCTATTCTTTGCCTAACCGAAAATCTGATATCTTTCCCCAAAAAAATCATCATTACTCTTCTAAGATGTTTTCAAAACAAGGGTTACCATTTCAACAAAAGACCCTCTCCTAACTCCCAACTCTCCCACTTCTTCATTCCAAAAACCTTAGTTTGGTTCCCACACCCTTTTCGCCATCATCATTCTTTCAACGTACAATGGAATGTTGTCAACAAGGTAAAGTTCCTCTTTCCTCTTTAGCATTTTTGTAGCTAACAGATGGGCTAAGACATTAGCCGATTTCGAGATGTGAATGAATTCAATACTTTGGAAATTGGATTTTAGCTGCTGAATATAAAAAAATTGTGGGCATATCTGAGATTTGTCGATAACATTTAACTTGCTTTTCATCATGAATTTTAAGATGGTTACCATATTTAAATTTTGAAGAAAAAAAAAGAGGAAGACAAGATAGAAAACAAAAGAGAAAGAAGGAAAATATTAGAAAAAAGGAGAGAGAATAAAGGGGAAGAAAGGTGAGATTTTTTTATTTATTGTCTACCATCGTTTAAAGACTTTCATTTATTATAATATTTATAGAAAAAACAATAAACAAAATTAATTTTATTTCATCTCTTTTCTCTTTTTTTTACATGGAGTGAGTACTCATAAAAATTACAATGACGCTAATAAAATTAACCAGTAAACAATAAACAATAAATGAACATTTTTTCTTTTTTTCATAACGTTTCATTCTCCTTTTATTCTCTCTTTTTTTTCTAACGTTTCATTTCCCTTAGGATTACAGGGTTGCATAAAACACTAAAAAAACTTCAAACACTAAAAAAAGCTACAATAAATGTGGAGAAATAAAAATTCTCCTGTCAATTTATAAATTCAGTTGAGTGTAATCTAAAGGTAGCCTTAAAGTGACCATTGGACATCAAATTTTGGGGTAGTAACGTGCAAGAGAAGAGCCTCGCTACCCATTTTCCTCATTACTGTCATTTCAAATCTGATTTCCTCCCCAAATACTCAAATCATTCCCCCATTTCTTCCCCGTTTCTCTCTCTATCTCTCTCTCGTTCCCTTTTCAAATTTTTGCTCTCAACCTTGTCTTTTTCCTTTAGTTTTCTCTTCTGTTTTTATTTTTCTGATTTTTGAAATCCCTTACCTCATAGGAGATTGATTTCAGGTATGAATATGTACTTAAACGTTGCCTTTTTCCTTTTCATCTTTGTTTTTAGTTTTAGATATATTCTTCTTTTTACTTTAATTTTCAATGGGTTTTTGTCAGGGTTTTTGGTTTTCAGATTTAGAGATCCTTTATCTTTTCGTTTTCATCTCTGTTTTTAGTTTCAGATATATGCTTCTTTTTAATTCTATTTTCAATGGGTTTTGTCAAGTTTTTTGGTTTTTAGAGTTAGAGATCCTTTATCCCTTTTAATCTCTGTTTTTAGTTTCAGATATATCCTTCTTTTTATTTCAATTTTTCAGTGGATTTTCATCGGTATTTTTAGTTTTCAGATAAATGCCCTTAATTTTGTTTATAATTATTTTTCAATAGAAAATACAATAAATGAAACCTTAAATTACTAGATATACAATAAATGAAAACATCTTTCATATTTTTTTCCCTTTGTTTCTCTAATGTTTCGTTTTCTTCTCTGACTATGGTCAATTTCTTTGAAATCTTTGCTTAGAAGAACATTGCTTGGGTTTTGGGGGTTTGAGACGGTAGATGGGTTCATTTCTGTTTTTTCGAGTTGGTGGGTTTTATTTTTGGTTTGTTGGGTTCGATTCATTTTGGGTTTGTGTTCCGCTTAGGTTAGCTTCGATTATAAAGGCCTCTCTTTTTGAATTTGTGTTCTTTTTTAATATAGTGGTGAGTGATTCAATTTTGGTTTCGGGCCATATTTTGGGTTTCATTTATATTGTTTAGTGTTTTTGGATGGGTTGATGTTGTTTTTACGTCTGGTTTGGGCTATTTTTAAGGACTTGTTTGGGATGCTTTAGAATCTAATTCAGGGTATTTTATGTCCAATTCAGACTTTTTAAGCGTCCTGCTCGTTTTAATTTTCGATCTTATTCTGCACTAGGGATATCCCCTTATATCCCAGTTTTTAATAACTCATTCTTAAAATATCACGGTTTTTTATATTTTGTTTTTGCATTATCATTGCCCGGTTCGGTGGTTTAATTATCTGGTTCAAATTTTTAATATCCTTATCGTGTTAATTTTTCTAGCTTATTCAGCTTTTGTGATATCCCACCTCGAAATAACTTGTTCCGAGGATATCCATATCTTGTGATATCTCGATTCACATATAACAGTTCCCGGTTCAGTTGTTTTAGTGGTTGGTTCAAATTTTTTACGTGTAATTTTTGTTCTACTTTATGATTTTATTCCAGTGTGAGATATCCCATTCCAACTGTATCCTAATGAAGGATTTCCCATTCTAAGTATATCCCGATTCGAGATGTCCCAATCACGGATTCTTACTCCTAGATATCCCATTCCAAAGATATCTCTATTGTATAGGGTTATGGGGTTTTGGTTTTAGGGGTTAAGGGTTGTATTTCTTTGTTTCATAGCTCAACGGTCTGGCCCAAAAATGGAGCTCAAAGATATCTCTGCCTTTTTATTATTATTATTAATTAGTTTCAATTTGTAATAAATGAAACTTTGAAAGGATGAATTAGATAGGTGAACGGCTTAACTCTTTCTTCATTATGTCTGAGTAAATGATGTTACCGTTGCTTTTTTAAATAGAAAAACCAAAAAAAGCAAATATCTAAAAAAGTGGCAGAATCATAGATAAATAATAAATGAAAAGAGAAAGTTACTTTTAATTATTGTTTTTACCAATAAGATTAGAATAAATAACTCTATCATTTCAACCGTTAGAGAAGAACCTGCTACTCGTTTCTTCAATGATATCATTTCACATCGTGTTCCCTTTCATCCATAGCTTCCCCATTTCTTCAACGATTTTAGGTTTCATGATTTAGGGTTTAAAGATTTAGGGTTTGGGGTTTTTAATTTAAGGTTAATAAGCTTGAGGTGTATGGGTTTAAGGTTTAAAGGTTAAGGGTTAGGGTTTGAGGTTTGGGATTTACAGTTAAAGTTCGAAGTTTAGGCTTAGGGATTTGGGGTTCGAGTCTAGGGTGTAGGGTGTCGGGTGTGGAACCTTAAACAATCAATGGGGTTATGGCCTGTGGGATCTTGGTCGTGGGACCAAATAAGAAGACAATAAAGGGTACCATTTCAAAACAGGATCATGGGACCAATTAGAAATCTGATGTTTGTTCCAAAAAATCATTATTACTTTTCTCATGCATTTTCAAAGTGGGGGTTACCATTTCAACAAAAAAATATTTCACCTAACTCCCAGCTCTCCCACTTCTTCATTCCATGAACAACCAAAAACCCTAGTCTGGTTCCCACCCCCTTTCTGCCATCATCGTTCTTCCAGCAAATAACGGAATGCCGTTAACAAGGTAAAGTTCCTCTTTTCTCTTTAGCGTTTTTGTAGCTAACAAATGGGTTAAGACATTAGCCAATTTCTGGATGTGGATGAATTTAATACTTTGGAAATTGGGTTTTAGCTGCTGAATAAAAAAAAATTTGTGGGCATATCTTAGATTTTTCGGTAACATTTAACTTGCTTTTCTTCAGGAATTTTAAGATGGCTACTATATTTAAATTTTGAGGAAAAAACAAGAGGAAGAGATGATAGAAAACAAAAGAGAAAGAAGAAAAATATTAGAAAAGAATGGAAAAAAAGATAGAGAATAAAGGGGAAGAAAGGTGAGATTTTTCATTTATTGTCTACCGTCGTTTAAATATTTTCATTTATTATAATGTTTATGGAAAAAATAATAAACAAAATTAATTTCATTTCATCTTTTATTTTTACATGGAGTGAGTACTCATAAAATTACAATAAATGGCACTAATGAAACTTACCAGTAAATAATAAACAATAAATGAACATTTTTTTTATCATAATGTTTCATTCCCCTTCTATTCTCTCATTTGTTTTTAACATTTCATTCCCCTTAAGGTTACGGGGTTGCATAAAACACTAAAAAAACTATAATAAATGTAGAGAAATAAAAATTCTCTTGTCAATTTATAAATTCAGCATAGGAAAAGTGTGAAATACACGTAACTGTCCAGTTGAGTGTAACCTAAAGGTATCCTTAAAGTGACCGTTGGATAAAAAAAAAGTGACAATTGGTTTAAAAAAATAAAAAAGTAATCGTTGGACATCAAAAAAATCTTCAATTTTAAGGTAGTAACGTGCAGGAGAAGAGCCCCGCTGCCCATTTTACTCATTAGTATCTTTTCAAATCCAATTTCCTCCCCAAATACTCAAATCATTTCCCCATTTCTCTCTTTGTCTCTCCCTCTCTCTCGTTCCCTTTTCAAATTTTTACTCTTAGCCTTGTTTTTTGCCTTTAGTTTTCTCTTCTATTTTTATTTTTCTAATTTTTGAAATCCCCTACCTCATCGGAGATTGATTTCAGGTATGAATATGTACTTAAATGTTGCCTTTTTCCTTTCCATCTCTCTTTTTAGTTTTAGATATATGCTTCTTTTTACTTTAAATTTCAATGGGTTTTTGTCATGGTTTTTGGTTTTCAGATTTAAAGATCCTTTGTCTTTTCGTTTTTATCTCTGTTTTTAGTTTCAGATATATGCTTCTTTTTAATTCTATTTTCAGTGGGCTTGTCAAGGTTTTTGGTTTTCAGATTTAGAGATTCTTTGTCCCTCTTCATCTTTGATTCTAGTTTCAAATATATCTTTTTTATTTGAATTTTTCAACGGGTTTTCGTTCGTATTTTTTATTTTCAGATAAATGCCCTTATTTTTTGTTTATTGTTATTTTTCAATAGAAAATACAATAAATGAAACATTAAATTGCTAGATATATAATAAATGAAAATATATTTCATATTTATTTCCCTTTGTTTTTCTAACGTTTCTTTTTCTTTTCTGACCATGGTCAATTTCTTTGAAATTTTTGCTTAGCAAAACATTGCTTGGATTTTGGGGGTTTGAGACGGTGGTTGGGTTCGTTTTCGTTATTTTTGGGTTGGTTGGGTTTTATTTTGGTTTGTTGGATTCGATTCATTTTAGGCTTGTCTCCCGCTTGGCTAGCTTCGATTATAAAGGCCTTTCTCTTTAAATTTGTTTTCTTTTTTAGTATGATAGTGAGTGATTCAATTTTGGTTTCGGACCGCATTTTGGGTTTGATTTATATTGTTTAGTGTATTGGGATGGGTTGGGGTCATTTTTACGTCTGGTTTAGGCCATTTTCTGGGTCTAGTTTGGGATGCTTTGGAATTCGATTCGTGGAATTTTTTGTCCAATTCAAATTTTTTAAGCTTCTGGTTTTAATTTTCAATTTTATTCCACACCAGGGATATCCCCCTTATATCCCAATTTTTAATAACCCATTCTTAGAATATCACGGTTTTTATATCTCGTTTGTGCATTATCAGTGCCTTGTTCGATGGTTTAATTATCCATTTCAGATTTTTATTATCTTGATCGTGTTAATTTTTCTAGCTTATTCCGCTTTTGCGATATCCCACCTTGAAATAACTTATTCCGAGGATATCCATATATTGTGATATCTCAATTTGTATATAACAGTTCCCGATTCAATTTTTTTAGTGGTCAATTCAGATTTTTTAAGTGTAATTTTTATTCTACTTTACGATTTTATTCCTGTGAGGGATATCTCATTCCAACCACATCCTAATGAAGGATATCTCATTCTAAGTATATCCCAATTCGTGATATCTCAATTACGAATTCTCGCTCCAGAGATATCCCATTTCAGAGATATCTCTACAGTATAAGGTTATGGGGTTTTGGTTTTAAGTGTTAGGGGTTGTATTTCTTTGTTTGAAAGCTAAAAGGTTTGGCCCAAAAATGGAACCCAATGTAGAAGTAAACTTAGATTGTATTTCTCTGCTTCCTTGATTGTGCAAGTCTCCTTTACTTTTTTTTATTATTAATTAGTTTCAAATTGTAATAAATAAAACTTTGAAATGATTAATTAGATAGGTGAACAGTTTAACTCTTTCTTCATTATGTCTGAGTAAATGATGTTACCATTGTTTTTTTAAATAGAAAAACTAAAAAAAGCAAATATCTAAAAAAAGTGGTAGAATCATGGAAAAATAATAAATGAAAAGAGAAATAGTTACTTTTAATCGTTGGAGAAGAACCTGTTGCCTGTTTCTTCAGTGATGTCTTTTCAGATCTCGTTCCCTTTCATCCATAACTTCCCCATTTCTTCAACTATTTTAGGGTTTAAGATTCAAGATTTAGGTTTAAGATTTAAGGTTTGAGGTTTGAATTTTGAGTTTTGGATTTTGGGTTTTGGATTTAAGGTTAAAGGGTTAGAGGGTTTATGAGTTCAAGGTTTATGGGTTAATGTTTGAGGTTTGGGGTTTGAGATTCGTGGTTTGAGATTAAGGCTTTAGGATTCTAGGTTCAGGCTTAGGGTTTAGGGTTTTGGGCTTTGAGGTTCAAGTTCGGGTCTAAGGTGTGGGGCTGGAACCTTAAACAATCGATGGGGCTTATGGTCTATGGGATCGTTGTTGTGGGACCAAATAAGAAGACAGAAAAGGTTAAGCAGGCGTGGGAGGGAATCAAAATTTTTGAGTAAATTAGAAAGGGAAAGTGGAGGGGACTTTGGAACGACAGGAAGGAAAGTAAGGATGATGGATTAAAAAATATTAATTTAATATTTATCAAAACGACGTAGTTTTGGTTTCTCTTATTCGGATTTTCAGATAACTCAAATTGTGTAATTCATATCCGAGTTAAATCGAAAATTTTAAATTATTTATTCGAGTTGATCCAAATAACTCGATTAACCCAAATAACTCAAACTGTTTAATTTAAATTTTAATTTTTTATTAAACTTTTCGAATCGAATAAAATTTTATTTACCCCTAATTCTAAATCACGTAGAGAAATTGAAACCCATCTTGGCTCGCACAAGAAGAGATGTAAGGAAGAGAGATATAATAATAGAATGAAAATTGTTTTAAAAAAGAAATGAAAGGATAATCAAATGATCCGAGTGAAACACATGCGGGTCCGCCCAACTTTCTTGAAAGATCCAAATATTATATTAATTCATTAACAGTTTGACGGTGGATACGCGGATCTTGGTGGACGGTAGAGATTGCGGATTATGTTTGTTGTTGAACATTAAACAATTTATTTGATTTTAGAAAAATAGAATATTAATCTCACACCACCAAAGGGATCATGCCAAATCTCTCCTTTTAATTAATCCCATCTCAATCATATCCTTAATTATATTACAAAAGTACAACATACTCTATTTTACGTATTATTTTTTAATAATTAATTTTACATAAATTTTATATCATATTTGAATTTTTTTAATATAACATTATTATTTTTTTCTATACCGTGCATATTATATTACCAATGGTTTGTTTTTGTTCTACTTATAATTGGTATCATTATTAGTATTTTATAATAATTTATTAAAACCAACCCCTCAAGCATGCCGGAGATTCTGGCCACACTACCACCTTCCGTTTTACTTTTTTGACCTTTTTTCCTTTAATTAATTCAATTTGCAATTTTTCTTTTTCGAAATTTGCAATTCCTTATGATTACTATGTTTTCCGTAATTATATCAACGTTTATGATTTTTGTTTTCTTGATTGTTAAGAATAGCAGCTTAAATGGCTCGTATCACTATGATATATATATATATATATATTAGATTTTACCTTATTTATAAAATTATGTAATAACAAGCCTCCCTAAAATAAAAAAATTATTTAGATTTTTGAAAATTTTTAAAATTTTAAATTAATAAAGGTAAAACTGTATTTTGATCTCTCTAGAAATGATAAAATTTTAATATAATCTTTTAAAATTATACTTTTACTATCGTAAAAATTATAATTTAACTTCGACCCCCTAAAAGAATTTCTGGCTTCGACCCTATATGTAATAAATATATTTATTAAAATTTTTATATAAATTAAATAATTGTTAGAATCGTTAAAATCTTGATACTAAACTTAATAAATTAGAATTTGTAATGTTAAATAATCAAGAATAAATCAAAAACAAAATTAGATGCAGAAGTGTACCTACATTCATCAATTTTTTAAAATCTATGGATCTTACGCTTTTTATCTTCCAAATTAACACATAAATAATCTAAAAAATGTGACTCTCTCTTTTCTAAAAATTGGATATTAAAAAAGATACGTATGTATAATTTGAAAATCATAACCTTAATATATAAGTTTTGAATATTAACTCTAATTTCTAATCAGCCCATTATCAATTAAAAATTAATTACTAGAATCTCTATACATATTTGACCCATATTTTATTTAATAACTAAAGCTCAATAAACTTTAACCAAATTATATCACTTTTAGTTGGATTAACCTTGTATGATAATAAATAATAACATGTAATTACTCTTATTATATATATGATGTCCATATTTTCTAACAATAATGTTTTTGTTGAAATGGTAAAGTTGAAGATTTGGTATTTATAATATTCTTAGTTCAAAACATTTAACGTGTACATTTTTATTAATTTATAAAAATATAAAAACACTCTAATAATAATATAACTTACTTCACAAAAAGAATAAACTTTTTTTATAAAAAATTTTCAACTGAATTAAAACACGGCTAATGTATCACATCAGTTCAATCAAAAATTTTATAATTGTGGAGATAATTTTTTTTATTTATTTTTGGTTGGACTAATATTAAATCAATGCATTTAAGGTTTTACTTTTGGGAAAATCTTTATTTTAGGTGTTTATGTTCTAAGTCTCACTCTATGTATATCCAAATTCATTCTAACTTAAATTTTATTATATTTAAGTTTTTATCCAAATTATGTCTAATTAATGATATAATCATTAATATTATTAATAATAATTTGAATATTATTATCTTTATAATTATTAATCAATATAATTGTCCTTCTACTCCGTCTTAAAAATTTTCTTTTAGAAAGATAAAACATAATTGAGAAAAAAAAAACTCAATCTAGTTGTATTACTTTTTGAGTTATGATTAAAAATTTTAAAGTTTAAGTTAAATCCCACTTTAATTTAAAAAAAATACAAAAAGCCTAATTAAAGTTCTATTTTCTTATAATAAAATATGTTTTTGTATATAATCAGGCCCGATCTTGGGGTCGTTTTGAGGTGCGGCCGTCTAGAGCCGAAAATTGAAAAGGATCCAAAATATTGTTTTTTTTTCAATTTTTAAGGGGCTCAAAAATTTTAGCTTTTAAAAGTTCAAAATTTTTTTACCAACTTTTAAGAGATCTAAAAAAATTTCTCCAACTTTTAAAGAACCTAAAATCTCAATTTATTATTTTACTTAAAATCTCAAAAATATTAAGAACGGACATGTATATTATCAACTATAGTTACTGATAAAATAAAATAAAAGTAAGTTACATTTTGAGAATATTTTGTGTAGATTTTTTTAGAAAAAAAAGGTCCTCCAAGTCTCCACAATAACAGTGCTTAAAAGCCTTTTCCTTTTTATTTTAATAATTTTTTTCCTGCTGCATGTAGTTTGTAAGTTACGTAGAAATTTGTGTGAGGGGATAAAAGTTTAGGATTAAAATTAGAAATTTTGTATAAATAGGATTTTAGATTGAATTATTAACTTTAAGGAGGGCGTATGAATTAGGGTCAATTTACGATATTGTAAAATTGTATTAATTTTATACTTCCTAAAAGAAAGTAATTTTATATAATTTTATAACTTTTTTTCTAGTTAATATTTTAACAATGTAAGTGTCGGATCTATGCATATAATTGTAGCGTTGATATTCGGAATTGTTGTCACCGATTTAATATATTTATCATTAATTAAGACGATTAATTTTTTATATTAAATAAAGTATTATATATTTTTAATTTATTTAAATTTTAATGCGTATAACCTATAAAATAAAATATTACTATCGAATTTTTAAAATAATAATGATTAGTAACTAATAATAATGATATGATAACGGAAAAGTTCAAAGAAAAAGTTTTGTTTGTTTTTATATGAAATCAAAATGGAAATTTGTTTTCGAAATTAATTGAGAATAAAATTTAATGACAATATATATTTTTAGGAGAGAAATCTATTTATATTAGTGTAAAATTAAAGTAGTTTATATATTTTTATATTTTTTAATATGATTAATATTTTAACAATTCAACTGTTGAATTTATATATATAATTGTACTTATCATATATCTAAATTTTCGAACCAATCCATATCTCTAACATATTGATCTAAAATATTGTATATATTGATATTAATTGAACGGTTGAAAGTTTTTTTCAAATAAAACTAAGTAGTTAGAAATTTTTAATTTACATCAAATTCAACCTGCATTGTCTATATGAATAAAATATAAATTATGATAGTTTGATCGTCAAAATATTAATCATACAAAGAGATACAAAATGGTGCAAAACTGCTTTCGTTTTTCAACAGTATAAATGGATCTCTCCTATCTTTTATGGGGAGAGATCCACTTACTAAAGTGTAAAAACCAAAGTAGTTTTACACACTTCCGTAATCAATGGTGAAGTCAAAAAAAAATTTTAGGTGGTCAAAATTAAATTATAACTTTTACAATAGTAAAAATGTAATTTCACCAGTTTAATAGCATATATTTTTATAATTTTTAAAAGATTAAATCAAATTTTTATTGTTTTTAGGGGGGCAAAGTGCAATTTTACTTCTGCTAATTTAAAATTTTAAAAATTTTAAGGGTCTAAATGAAAAATTTTACATTTTAAGGGGTTAGAGTTTCTGCCAGCACCCCTAGCTACACCCTTGTCTATAACTATATATATGATTAATATTTCACCGATTCAACCGTTAAATTTATCAATATAATTGTACTTGTCATGTATATAAATTTTCAAATTGATATGATATCTTTATCATATTGATCTAAAATACTCTATATATTAATATATATTCAACGGCTGAAATTTTTTACATAAAATAAATAGTTAGAAATTTTAAGTTTACATCAAATTTGACATGCATAATCTACATGAATAGATTATAAAATATAACAGTTAAATCGTTAAAATATTAATCATATAAATAATTACGAAAGTGTGTAAAATTAATTTAATTTTTATATAATATAAGTGGATTCCTTCTCTTTTTTACTATATTAATTTAAAGATAATAGGGGTGGGTTTGAATGAACGGTGCATTTATTTGCGGTTAGTGTAAAAATAACAGTGACAGTAAAATTAAATACTGTAATGAATATTATAATATAAGATAAAAAAATAAATTAAACACACTGTATCGCATCTCACCGTCCATCTAAACCCACTCTAAATAAATTGTAAAGGGGAGAAAATGAAAGGAAGTGCATGTTATTGCTATGTAAGTTATTTGGGCATGTGGATGAATCAAAATATTTAAAATAACAAGGTTAAAATTAGGTAGGAAAAGTGAAATTTGTATAGAAAACAACAAATTAGGTAGTGTGAAATAAAAAAAGTTTGCAACTTCTAGGCTCTTCTTCTATCTCTACCCTTCCAATGGACACATCACATATTCCATCAGCTCATGCACGTAATCAGCCACGGTGTGTTTGATTAATTGGTTGAAATTTTCTAACAAAGTGTACATAAAAGAAAAGTGGGTGGAATTAATAAGACGTGGTCGGCTTGACCGTGGAAATTGTCGGATTATAAGTCACTCACCGGCACGTAATTAACCACTTAATTGTTCTTCAATCATTCAATCAATGTTTGTATTGCACATGTCACAAATATTTTTATTCAACAAATATGACCATTGAAATGCTTTATATCTTATAGGAAACAAATATCAAAGAATTAACTTTTAAAAGATAAATTGGTGTTTTCATATAGATTTGGACAGTGTTTTTTTAGTAATCAGTGTCTAAATGTCAAATTTCATCATATGGAACTAAATTGAATCTCATCAATAGGAAAAAAGAACTTTTAAAACTTGTTTTTAGTGAAAGAAATACTTACGAACTAAATTACATGGGTGTATGTGGAATACAAATTTTTTTAATTTTGTTTTCTTTGATAAAAATTAATATTTTTTTTGGTGTTTGGACCAGTTTTAAATTTTCCCTTTTTTTAAAAATCAATTTGATTATGAAATCAACACTTCTACTTTCGTCTCTGGAGGTATAGCGTGAAAGCCAACTGCTTTCTTGAGACAAAATGCGATAGATTCTTTTGATTAATGCGAATTGCGATCTCTTCGAGTCACCTCTATGAATAGCTTTGACAGCCTTCATGCTATCTAATTAGATTATTACCTTAGAGTGATATCTTCTTTGGATAATATTTAGTCCATCTAGAATAATTACTTTTTAAATAATTAAGGAAGTATAATTCAGTTTTTAAAAATTGTACGGTTACTCATAGTATATATATAAGTAACTATAATGGAAGAACTCAACGAGTGACTCCAGTAGTAAAAAGGATATTGTTTAACCTAGGAGATTCGGGTTCGAGTATCTTTGCGTACGTTGTCAAAGGATTAAGAAAGTATGAATAAATACTACCGTGTAACCACACCAATATATTTTAAAAAAATAACTATAATGAAAAACCAAATAAATACAAAATACGATAGATGAACAAACGAAAAAATTCGAAAAATACTCATCCAGAATATATGCATATGTTGGAACTTATGTGCATAGAACTTGGTTAACTTTTTATTTCCACTTATTCAATTTTAACATTATTAAATTTTAATCTTAAATTACTCTTTAAATAGTTTCTAAACTTTAAGAGGACATTTGATTAGCAAATCTTACATTTAAAAAATGTAATTGCCATTTTGAATTTCAAAAATTCCAATGAAGGGGTAATTTTACATTCCCAACAATGTTAAAATTTCAGGATATAAGGATAATCTCAATACAACTTTTTTTCTTAAGTAATTTTACATTTCGACTAGAATATTACATTTTAAATAATTTTACTCATTAATTTTATTATTTTAATCAATTACATCCTTTTTTTGAAGTAAATAAAATATAAGTCTAATTAAAAAACATTGAATTTAGTATGGTTTTGACTTTCAAACACTGATTTTACAACATTTTTGTTATTGATTATTATTGTTAAAGATTGAAATACATCAAGAGGGGGGGGAATTGGTGTTTTAAAAAGTTTTCGGTAAATTTGAGAAATGCAAGAGACTCAAAAATTTATAGTAGTTTAGTCTCAATTGCCTATGTCCACTACATTAGCTTTTCTCAACTAAGGATTTCTCAAATCCACTAGATTTGAACTTTTAAGGGCAATGTTTAACCTTACAACCTCTATCTTTTCAAATGTAAGATAAACCACTTCCTTTTAAGGTTTTCTACCCAAAACCTTAAGTAACACCTCACAAAATGAGAGAAAATAAGAATGAATGAGAATATACCTCTAAAAGGTAAGTGATCAACAATTAAGCACTCTCACACAAAGTTACAACACTTGAAAGAATGATTGAAAACTTAACCCACAAGTGTGTATAAGAAATGTTTGGTAGAAGATTGATGAAAGATTGAAAAATGAGTTCTTTGAAGTTAAACACTTATTTCTTGTCTTTGTTGACTTCAATGGGGAGCCTTGACCTTGTATTTAAGTCCTCTAACAACCTTGTGGACGTTTGTAGTCGTTAGAAATAAAATAGAGTCGTTGCAGTCATTAAAATCAGCATTTAATGCAAACAGTAGCTTCGTTGTTCTGGTAGAATCACACTTGTATTAGTAGAAGCTTTTGCACAATATGATTGTTGGAGTCGTTGTATCGGTAGATCCCTCCTTGTATCGATAGAACTTTGAGGGTTTCATTTGGTATCAGTAGAACCCATCAGAGTATCGGTAGAAGTGCAGGGGATGCTGAACTTTGGCTACTGACTTTACTTATTTCGGTAGAAGCCTTCAAGGTATCGGTAGAACAGAAATTGTTTCGGTAGTCTTAGCCAACGTATTGGTAGAAGTCCCAGGCCACAACTTATTTGCTCACTAGAGTTTGTTCTACCGATAGAAGTCATGATTGTATTGGTAGAACCAAGAGTTGTATCGGTAGTTGTCCTTGTTCTATCGATAGAAGTCTGAAGCATTTCAAAGGTTTTTCTACCTTGTGTTCTACCAATACTTGCTCCGCTAAGTATCATTAGAAGTCTTCCAAACTTCAAAAATTTGTCAAAAACTAAGTTATTTCAAGGCTTTCTAAAAGTTTATTTTGTCCAACACTTTGAAAATCATTTTAAGGGCTTATAAATAATTTTTACAAATTTAAGTAGGGGATTTTTAGTATATTTTTTATTATATCAAAATACTTGAAAAACTAGGGCTAGCAATTATATTATTTAAAATGGGTAAAATAAGATGTATATATCATTTTTTTTAAAAATAGAGTTTTCTGTCATTTTTAAAAATATTTAGGGGAATAGGTCGATTTCACGGGAAGTGGGCGAGTTTTCCATGAAATTATTTATTTATTTTTAGGGTTTTAATGGTTTATTGATTTATTTACAAGTTTATTTAGGTTTTATTAATTATAAAATAATTTTTTTACATTGTAAAATTTATAAAGACAAAAGTATTGTATGAATGAAAAACATTAGTTTATTTATTAATAAAATATATTTTTTAAATCACAAAATTTATAAAAAAAATACATCAATCGGGTCGTCAAGGAGAATGTGTGCCGCAAGGCGGTGGACGATGATCGCAAAGAGGATTTTTGCGTACCACGGGTCGTACAACCACAGGGTAATCTAGAGGTGGAATCAGAGTTGAATCTGAAGGTGTATCCGGAGGTTCGAGCTTGTAGACTTCCTCCTTCTCGTTGTCGTCGTCATCAACTGAATACAGCCTTAGCATGACCCCCTGAGCAGCATCATTATCTTCTTCATTCGTCGATTGTTGTGTCGTACTCGCTTATCATTTTGTATCTGTCACCCCCTCATCCGATCGTTGCGACGATGATCCACCAATGTAAAACAACGACGCGCGCAATGTTTGGCCCAATATAGGATTGTAACCATGAGGTACCCCAACCCTCGGGTACATTGGAAAGGTACCTTAATATCTTCTAACTCATCTGGCACATCCACATAGTTTGGCTCATGGTTTCACCTGTGCAAGCGATGTGTTAGTCGAAGCGTATAATAAAAAAATTACTTTACTAACTACGTATTTGTTAAGAAATGATGTTTATCTCGTCACCAATAGAAAAATATATGGGTCAATCACCTTAAGACGTAGAAATGGTAGTCGCCACCAAGCCCACGACTGTAGCAGTAGCAAGCAACCACGGATCGACGTAGCTTCCAAATGCGTGGTCCAACACATCTCTCGATATAACGTCACCACTATGACAAATCCCCAATTGAATTTACTACTCTTATCGAAGTCCACCAGATGTAGAAGCCACCTTACGTGCCCCAAATTACGAGATTTTTCGGGAATTAAAATGCCCCTGATCAATCTCAGAATCTACGTTCGAGCGTATTGTTGTACGACCTCCTCCATTGCATCTCCAAGAAGCTCATCGAAATTTTTCTTCAACCAATTCATCGAGATCTGACCACCTTCGAAACGGTTTGGGATCTTCCCCAACAGTGTATCACAAAGGGTCACTTTACCGGTAACGACCGATGCTCCCATGATGACTAACCTATCCACCGGTAGATCGAGTTGTAATGCTACATCCTCGAGTGTGATTGTACACTCGCCGCATCAAAGGTGGAAAGTATGTGTTTCGAGCCTCCATCTATTCTCCAACACGCTAATTAGTTGGGAATCGAGTTTTCAGCCCTCGAACATGCAAGACACATGTAAAAATCTAACCGATTGCAAGTAACCACGAATCTTAAGGATCGAAGGTTTTCCCAAATTATTAATGAAGCCCTCCAAAACACGAGCATCGACCTGTTTACAAATATATATATTAAAATTAATGAAATTTAAATTTTTGTATTACCATTGATAATTTGGCATAAAAAATACGCTCGACGGTAGATTGGAGTAGAGAAGCGGCCATTTTTTAAAAATCGAGTTAAAAAATAAGATATTTAAAATATATATTATTTTTAAATGAAAATATAAAAAATAATTAAAATAATAAAATAATGAGATTGGTAGTGGATTTGAGAGAGTTTGAGAGAGTTGAGAGAGATTTGAGTGAAAAAGAATGAAAATTAAAGGGTATTTATAGAGGTTTAGGATTTTTTACCATTACATTTTTTACCATTGCTGGAAAGCGCATCTAACTAGATGCACTTTTTAGAAAACTCGTCCAGCTGAGCGAGTTTTTCACGAAATCAACATATTCCTCTAAATATTTTTAAAACGATGCAAAACCCTAATTTTTTTTTAAAAAAAATGACATATATGCTTTATTTTATCTTTGAAATGATCATTTTAAGTTTCAACAATTTTGAAGAGTCTATTGTGAAAATATGTTTGGTATGCAATATGATCACATGCTTTGGTACAATAAATTATTTAAATCCAATCTGCCCTAACCCTTAGATAATTGCAATCTCACCTTAGCACATTTAGTATGAACGACCTAGACAACCTCTCCTACTAAAGGTTGTTAACTAGTCACTCAGAGGTGAATAAATAATAAAAATGCATTCAAAAAAGGTTCCTTAATATGAGCATATAACCTCTCTCTCAAAGCATTCTTTCCAACGAATTAGATCATCTTCATATGAATTGTGAAATCTCCCTTGATTAAGTTAAAAATATTTTCCATGTGAAGTGGGATAAAATCCATTTAATCACAAAAGTTTTGTTTATATTTAATTTCAAGTCTCATGCTTGAACTAAAATTTTTTCTCATAACTTGTTGCTAATTCTCCTCATGTGATAGAGATATATTGCTTTTATGTTATAGATAAAAATCTTACAGTTTTATTATTTATAAGATAAGTAAAAACATAAGGATAAATATAAAGTTGAAAACTTTCAACCAGTAAAATCGATGTATAAACAAGTTGTGGTTGGTCATGTAGGCACAACTTGTGTCACGGGCCAGAGTTCAAAGCCCGTGACCATTGCACACAATGAGTCCCATGGAGGTTTGTCACTGATATTGGGATCATTTAGCCCACATGAGTTGGCCCGATTCAGAGAGCTGTTGGTCAAGCCTATCAGATTGAAGCCTGGGTGGCCCAATGATGAAGCTTTGGCACCTTAAGGCATCTTGGCAAATATGGGAACTAATCCTAGAAGATAAGAGAGAATCATATCTTTAGGATTAGATAGGATTTGATTTGGATGTAATCTTGTAAATATCATAATTTAAGGGATAGGCTAATCTCATCCGTCGATGTAATTCGATCTTGACCGTCGATTGTGAGGGAGCTCAACTATAAATAGAGAGCCTCCCCTCATTTGTAACACACTCCATTCTTTGTATTGTTTATTTGTGAATACAATATAGAGCGTTTACTCAAACTCTTCTTTCGTGTTCTTATTTTCTTGTGGCTTTCTGTTGTCTTCTGAGCCTTCTTTTGGCCAGTCACTTTCGCTATACAAGTTAGTGCCTTGGAGGAATTCTCTTGGTGAATCCTCAATAGTGGTAATCAAACTGACTTAGGCGTGTTTGATAGAAAGGATCGCCTAAGGCCGCACGGATTGCGAGACTAAAAGTCTAGTCCCATGACACTTGCACCACAAGTCATTATGTACTGACAACTTATTTGATGATGTAATCACTTTCATAAATTATTATAGTTATGATTTAATAAATATATTTCAATATCATAGATTTATTAATAAATATAAATTGTAATAAAAAAGAATAGTTATAATTATTTATCACATTTTTATGAAAATTGAAATTAAAAAAATAAAGTAATTAATCTTGCTAAAAAAATAAATTTTATAACAAAGATAATTTAGTAAAATATGCTTTCTAGATCCATAACTCCTCCTCAACTCATAAATAGGAGGATAATGCACTTCAGCGCATTCGAACTCACTTTCTCCTACATTAACAATAATGCTCATGCCAATTGAGCTAAGACTCAATCATCTTTCTTGAACCAAATCTAACTAAGAGTTAATAGTTTTCTCTTTTTTTATCCAATGGAACTCCTTTAAAATACACTTATATTGAAATACAAGGTTAAAGAGTTAATAGTTTTCTTTTTTTATCCAATCAGTTAAATAAATTAAATAAAAAAATTAAAATACTTAAAATAGGGAAATATTTGGTATTGTCGATAGAGTTTTTTAAATTCTATAAGTAAGGTCAGGAGATTGACAAGTGTCATACAGAGGTATAGTAAAATATTAAAAATAAATATTTTTTAAAAAAGAGAAACATGATAATCTTTTAAGGGTGTTTGTGGAATAAAAAAAGTACATTCCCAATGTACCAAGTACTAATCCAAATTTTAATTTTCATGAGTTGATTAAAAAAATTAATATTTCATATTTGAGTTTTATGAGTAAATTATGTATGGATTTTTAATTCAATTTTATTCTTGCTTAAGTTTTCACCATGTAAGGTTCCAAATTGATGCCTTTGTTTATCAATTTGATCCTGCATATAAAGTTAATTATAATTATAATTAGTCAGTTGTATTATTTTTTATGTGATTATACTTGTAATTTAAAAAATTAATTTTAATGTTAAATAAATACTAAATATAATTTGTAATTGATAATAATGTCTGTTTGATTTTGTCTTTAATATAATTAATTGATTAATCGTTTAAATTTCTTCAATTAAAAAACAATATTACAAAACCCGTCCTTTTTTTATCAGATAAAGTGATTCTATGTTTATTCCAAATCTCATCAAATTAATAAATTAGGTTGAGCTAATATTGTGTAGGCATGATGATTCTTTTGACAAAAATTTTCGAAATATAATTTATTAAGGAGTTTTTTCATATTTAGTTTTACTATTTTTAGCTTTGAGCTTATTATTTTTAACTATTGTAAAACCTATAAAAGACTAGAATCATTTAGAGTTATTCATCAATTCAATAAAAATAATCTTCTCTCATTTGAGTTGAGAGCTCATTTTTCTCTCTATTTTTACTTGTAAGTGCAACGGTGGTATCAGAACCATGTTTATTTTCGTCAATCTAAAAAATATTTCATTTATGATCTTAAAAAATAGTTTATTCAAGCAATCATCCCATATTTTTATGGTCACTATGACCATTGGAGTATGTTTATGGAGAATTTCCTATGGTCAAAGGAGTATTGATCAATTGTTGAGGCAAGTATCGAAGAACCTGTAGAAAGAGAAACTTTGATGAATGCCCAGAAAACAGAGTTCGAAGCAAGAAAGCTAAAAGATTTGAAGACAAAAAATTATCTCTTTCAAGCTATTGATCGTCCCATCTTGAAAACTATTCTTTGCAAAGAAATTTTCAAAGATATATGAGATTTCATGAAGAAAAAGTATCAAGGCTCTATTAGAGTGAAGCGAACACAACTTCCAAAGTTAAAGATCCTTTATGGTCGTGGCATTTTGCCTATGATCATTTAAATTTTGGTAGTTTAAAGATACTTGAAAAAATACGGTGATTGTTCTTCATTTAATTATCTCTCCCTGTAACACCCCGATAACTGACTTGATCGTTGGTTCAAGATATCGAAATGCTACATTTGTTGCCGAAGCAACGACAATTTAATTTCAATTCATTTTATCACTCATTCGAGTTATTAGGATCATTATACATTTCTAACACTATTCAAACTAATGTCTAAATTTTATACGAGCTTCTAACAGCTCTTTTAATAGTTTAAGATCGATCAGGAAGTAAGTTGTGAAATTTCTAAAGTTTCAAGCTAACATTACAATGTCGGGGGTTCCTCCTTTCGATGCCACTTATTGTCTTATGTCGTTGAGACATGATAATTTCGACATCACGACTTTCACTTTATTTTCATGAATTTTTTTCATTATTTCAACTTTCATCATCTAATCAAACATCATATTCCAACCAATTCAATGATCATATCATTCATATAAGTTTAATTCCAAACTCAATATTCACATAATTCATCATGAACTCATTCAATTAAGGCTAAGTTTATAAAATTAGCAAAGATTTTCAAGTTCTACCAATAGGTTCACAAAAAGACTTATATTCACAACTAGATTTTACCTATGTACACGTCATAGCTAGTATCAAAATATTCAAAACATACTTTCTTCCAAGCTTGGGATGTCATGAGATGAGATGAGTTGAAATCGATTCTCCACTCTAGCACTTCAAGTCTAACATTTTACCTACGCATTGAAAAACAACACGTTAAGCTTTTGACAGCTTAGTAAGTACTATAAGAATTAAACTTTCTATAAGGTTTAACTAATGTTAGGAAATGTATAATTTCATAAATCCAACACTAATAATTCAGAATCAATTCAAAATGCTTAAATCACTTACCGAACCCGTTGACAATTTTCTCTTACCATGTTTCATTTGTATAACCCAGTGTAGACTAAATAGAACATATAATATATACAAAACAATCACAGTATTGCACCGAAGTGTTATATTTCAATTGCACTGAAGTGCCATAATTCAATTGCACCAAAGTGCCACATTTCAATTGCATCGAAGTGCCACTTTCATTTGCGCTCATAGAATTTCCTAATGGCATGTCATTCATATCCTACTAGTTCTCATCTCGTTTACATGGGCTTTTAATGCATTTATTCCATCTCATCCACTTATTCAAATGAAAAGAATTTAAATTTTTCACTTTTTACAATTTAGTCTGTATTATCACAAAATTCATTATGCTTTGTATTTTAACCCTAGTTTCACTACTCACACATTCAATAATTCTTTACACTCCATTGACAGTCCAGTCCAATTCATCATAAATTCAATTCTCATAAAAATTTTGTACACTTTACAAGTTAGTTATTTTTAAAATTATTTTAGTTTATCAAATCAATTCTTCATATAATCAAAATTTAACTATATTTATTACTACTTATTAAATTTTTGCACACATAGTATTGACTTATTTAAATTAAATTAATTATTTTAACATAATACATACCAAGAATAAAATTAAACGTAATTAAAATTCTTAAAGTACTTACAGTCAATACTTGGAGAAAACATTTTCTTCTTTTTTCACTCCTTGGAAAACCTTTTCTTCTTTTTTCACTCCTTGGCTACTTCTTTGCCTTTATCAACAATTAATCTTTCACTTTTCTTCTTTTTTTTTCTTCATTTCCATGTAAAAAATATAACATTTACTTATTAAAATCATAATCAAATAACATATCTATGCTATTCAAATGAAACTAACATGAATTTCATAAAAAAATTATCATTCTTACTTTAATCACTTTTAATCAAACCCTATTTCTTATTCTCTCTCTCTTTCAGGACAACTATTAATACTATTTCCATGAAATTAAGGTGGATACTAGGCTTCTCTATTGATTTCACTAAGTATTCAGGAAAGAAATTGAATGAATTAAGCTTAAAAGGTTTGACAATGGTGGAAATGACTTGTTTTTAAACAAAACAAAAGTTAAAAAGGTAGATAAAATGGAAGTGTTGTGGGAAATGAGGAAGATGGATGATTTTTCATCATCTTTCTCAACTATTTTATAACAATATCTTATTAATTTAATAATTAAAATAACAAATATCAAATATCAAAACATTTCACCAATCATGTTTTTACACAATTTAGTCCTTAATCATTACATTTTCCATAATTATCTTGTTTGAGTAATTATCATTTAATCCTCCAACTTTCTCTATAATACCATTCATGAATCATATTTTATTTTGGTAAAATTTCACTTTTAGTCCTTCCTCCTTTTCTTTTCAATTCAATGCAATCATTTCAAATTTTTAATGTTCTTACTTTTGCCCCAATACTTTTTATTCTCTTACAATTAAGTCAATACCCCGGATTAATTTCTCTTATTTCAAGAGTATTTTTATTTTTATCGGCTCTAACTCCTTTATATGCTAACACTAAAAAATTCTTATTTTATCTATTTCTAAAATTCTTAAGTATACGTAACTCGACTTGGTACTATTCCTAACTTAGTAGTTAGTTAAGGATATCACACTCCCTCTCTAGTTTGTGAAGAATGTGCTGCAGGCAAACAACATCGATCTCAATTTTCCAAAGGCAAGTCATGGAAATGCAAAAGAGGTATTTGAGTTGGTGCACTCAGACATTTGTGGGCTAATAAATCCAATTTCTAATGGAGGTAAAAGGTATTTTATTACCTTTATTGATGATTGTTCTCGTAAAACTTGGGTTTACCATCTACAAGAAAATTCAGAGGCTTTTAAAGCATTTAAAAGCTTTAAGGCTCATGTAGAAAATGAGAAGGGAAGAACCATTCAGACTCTTCAAATTGATCGTGGTAGTGAATATTGCTATAAGGTGTTTGAAGATTTTTGTGTCGTTCATGGAATTCGGAGAGTGCTCACAATTTCTTATACACCATAACAAAATGATGTATAGAGGGGAAAATTAGACCAATTCTCGACATGGTTCGAAGCCTGCTAGCAAGGGAAAATTTGAAAAGTGTTTTGGCTAGAAGCTGTAAATTAAAGCTTCCATATATTAAATCAAAGACCCACTCATGCTCTTCAAGATATGACTCTAGAGGAGGCATGGAGTGTAAGGAGACCAAAGGTAGATCATTTAAAAAATTTTGGGTGCATTACCTATTCACATGTTCGAGAGGACAAAAGGAAGAAGCTTGATGATAGATGTGAGAAATGTGTCTTTCTTGGAATTAGTGAAACATTAAACGCATACAAATTGTTCAATCCTATGACAAAGAAGGTCGTAATTAGTCGACATGTTGTGTTTGATGAAGAGAACACTTGGGACAGGGGTAAAGTGCAACCTACTCAAGTCCTTTGTGATAATAAAGTTGAAAAAATGCCCGAGTACTTCACCAGCCGTTGAAGTATTGCCTACACATGTAGAAGAAATTAGTGCAACAGTTAAGCACTTCGTCGTGTTCGAAGAAAGCCCGCATGGATACAAGATTATGAGGTAACCAAAATTGGAGAAAATGATGATGCAATTGCTCATTTTGCATTATTTGCATATTGTG
This sequence comes from Gossypioides kirkii, assembly GCA_005610355.1. NCBI lineage: Eukaryota > Viridiplantae > Streptophyta > Magnoliopsida > Malvales > Malvaceae > Gossypioides > Gossypioides kirkii. Next base: position 35,362,301 of record CP032247.1, on the reverse strand, counting down.
AACCAATAAGTTTTGAAAGTGCTATCAAGGAAAAATGAAAAGAGGGAATGGATGCTGAAATCGAAGCCATTGAAAGGAATGATACTTGGGAGCTGACTAATTATTCTAAGGGGCACAAAACTATTGGAGTCAAGTGGGTCTACAAGACGAAGATGAAGGAAAAATAGGTAGGTTGACAAGTGCAAGGCATAGTTAGTAACTAAGGGGTACAAACAAGAGTTTGGTATGGATTACATAGAAGTTTTTCCTCTAGTTGTAAAACATGACACTATCAGCTTGGTGATTACTTTAGCAACACAGAACTCCTAGCCGATCTTCAAGTTATATGTCAAATCGACATTCTTACATGGATATTTAGAGAAAGAGGTATTTGTTGAACAACCGTTTTGTTATATTAAGGTTGGAGATGAACATAAAGTTTATCGATTAAAGAAAGCTTTTATGGACTAAAACAAGCTTCACATGTTTGGTATGTGTTGACTACCCCACGACCCAACAAAAGCCCAAAACACTAAGAGAAAGAAAGAAGAAATCAAATGGAAAACTCAACACTTGATTTATTTTTGGTGTGAATAATACATATAACATAGGTCTTTAATAGACCCAAGGTTCTACTATCCTTATTTTCCTAAGCAATTTGGGATATGAGTTTTATATAAATTCATAACACATTTGTCTTTTGTTCCTAGGCAATGTGAGATTCATTCTTTATTAACAAAACACTTACACTTATTTTCCAATAAGTTGGTGTTGATATTTCGACACTCCCTCTTAACACCAACTTTCTTTTTTGTGTGTCATGCCCGTGTCAACAAGAACACTATTCTTTTGGCCTGTAATGTTGATGTCTACAAACATCAACCCTTCCTTGCCATCCCTTTTGGCAGGAATGACTATTATCGAATTAATCATCCGTGTTTTTTTCTCAACAGGCTTCCCTTCCTTCGGCTCATCATTCCTCTTGATAACCGAAAATGAAGATACCTTTGGGTAGTTCTTCATATGCAATCCTCTACAAAGGTAGCATCTCAACTTACTCCTCTTCTCTTTCAGGTTGTTGGGTCTCCACTTCTCATGTCGTGGTTTCCCACTATTGCTACTCCACTGCCATAATCGTTATGTCCCACATCATCTTCCTCATGGTCTTCACCACCATTGCCCTTCTCATTGGGCTTAAAAGATTCAAACCTGTCTCTACTCGGATCAAGTTTTACTAATGACTATGCCACCATCAAGGCTTTGGTAAGTTCTTTGACACTTCGGCGTTGCAATTCTTGCTTCGCCCATGGTTTCAACCTATCCGTGAAGGAGAAAAATGCTTCCTTCTCACTCAAATAAAAAATCTAGAGCATGAGTTCACTGAACTCCCGCACATACTCCCTAACAGATCCTTGTTACATAAGCCACCACAACCTTGCTCAAGCTTCATCCTTGGTATATTCTGGGTAAAACTATGTCTTGAATTCCTGTTAGAACTTTACCCAAGTCTTAATCTCGATCCCACCACATTTCGTATTTGTAGACTTACATCACCACCATAACAAAGCAACGTTAGTAAAATATGTAGTAACAGTGTTTACCTTTGTAGCATCATCCTCAATGCTTATCGCTCGGAAGTATTGCTCCATTGCCTAAAGAAAATTATCCACTTCACTTGCGGACCTTGCCCCTTTAAACCCTTTCGGTTTGGGCACATTCATTACCTGTTGCTTCGACGTCGAAGCCAACATTCCATTACCCAATACAACCTTGTAAATCCTGAGCTCCCCCTTAAGCTTGGTGATTTCTTCCTTCAAGGCTACTATCGTTGCCTCAAGAGCATCATCCTTCCTCGTCCTCTTGTTTTCTAATGAACCAAGAGTATTCCATACGTACTCTCTTAGATGTTCCTTCATGGATTGCAAGCCACTTGAGAGTCCCTCCTAGACTTTATTGAGCTTCTCCTTGGCGTCCCCCATAGACTCTTTAAAAGTGACCACTCCATTTTCCAATCCACTTGGGAGTCCCTCCTCGACTTCATCGAGCTTTTCCTTGACGTCCCATATGGACTCTTCAAGAGTGACCACTCAATTTTCCAAAGTCGACAGTACGTCTCTCGAACAGCTTTATTTTTTGGCCCTCCCATGGGTCTCCATTAGCTCACTTTGATAAGATTTTTCTACTATGGTAGTGTTAGCATATTTGGAATTTAGATTTCTGATCCTTGTTGATTTTCTTAGTAATGCTGGTTCTTCTATTCCACAAGCTACTTCGATCGGTTGGTGGTGAACGCAAATTTTTTATGGACTTTGAGTTTCACTTTCTTCTCCCTCATCGTTAATAATTTCAGTTTCATCTAGACTCAATTGAACTTTAGAAGATTGCAATTCTATTTTGAGAGTATAAGAGTTTGGCAATAGCTCTTTATCACTTGTCATATGGTTCGAACAACCTGAGTCAATGATCCAATCATTTTCATAATCAGTTGTACCTGATGTTGTTGCCATGAGAGCTAGTTCGTCCTCTTTTACTACAAAGAAAGTTTTTACGTCCCATTCCTCTTCACTTTTAGAAGTAATGACATTACTCTTCACGAATTTTTTCTTCGACCAGCAAGCTTTTGACATGTGACCTTTCGTTCCGTAGTTGTAACATTTTCCTTCAAACCTTTTATTTTTGTCGTGGTTTATGAAACCTCCCTCTTTATGAGAGCTCCATTCTCCTTAATTTCTATTGAATCCATCATTGTCACGTTGCTTGAAGTTTCGCTTGCCTCTATTGGCATAGAGGGCCTATTCTTCATTTTTCAACGAGACTCCTCCCATTTGTTTAGCTAAGGCTTCTTCATTAGCTAACAAATTTTCGAACTCTACAAGCGATGGTTGAGTTTGCCATCTTTGTATAGCAACAACAAAGCTCCTGAGCTTTGGTTTTAGACCATGGACAATGATTCGTTTCATCCTTGTATCACCAATAGAAGCCATTGGATCCACTCAGAAATCTCCCGGCATATCAGCTTTACTTTGTAAAAGTATTGTTTGATCGTCATGTTGTTTTCTTCATAGACAACAACTCACTCTCCAAAAGTTGGAGCTTCGTATCGTTCTTCTTAGAGAATAAGTTGACGAATGTTTCCCAAGCTTCATTTAGGGTTTTGGCACCATGAATGTATTCCAGCATTTCTTCCTCCACTGTTGTCTTCAAGGCGTACATTGCCTTTTGCCTGCTTTTATCTTCAATTTTCTTAGCACGCCACTCGCATCCTCTTCTCTTGATTGCTCCATTTCATTACCGTTGACAATCTCCCACAGATCTTTTCCTTGCATATATGACATCATGCAAGTTGACTATGTATTGTAGTTGTCGTTGTTAAGCTTTCTCATTCCACCGACAACGTGTAAATCAATCATTGTGCCGATAAATGCTCCTCATAAACTACATAAAATAGTGAAAGTATGTGAAAAATACGCCAGGTAAGCTCGCAAGAAAGAGAGGTGGATTACACAAATCACTTAAATACCAAGTCTTTCCTAGCTAAAACTTTCCTAGACATGCATTCTCACACTACCACACTTATAGGCAACTGAGCAACCAAGCAACAGTGAAAACTTATTTTCTAATGTGGCAGATCAGACTAAACTACAACCACAAAGAAAACTAACGCGTAACTTGGCTCTGATATCAATTGTTGAACACCTCACGATCCAACAAAAACCCAAAACACTAAGAGAAAGAAAGAAGAAATCAAATGGAAAACTCAACACTTGATTTATTTTTTGTGTGAATAATACATATAACATAGGTCTTTATATAAACTCAAGGTCCTACTACCCTTATTTTCCTAAGCAATGTGGGATATGAGTTTTATTTAGATTGATAACCCATTTGTCTTTTGTTCCTAGGTAATATGAGATTCATTCTTTACTAACAAAACACTTACACTTATTTTTCAATAAGTTGGTGTTGATATTTTTGAAAGTGGGGGGTTTCAAAAGTGTCAATATGAATATTTTTTTTGTTAAAATTAGAGATAATGGGAAAATGTTCATTATGTGCTTATATGTTGATGATCTTTTTTTTACTGGGAATGATAGTGCCTTGTTTGATGATTTCAAGAAATCTATGATGGATGAGTTTGAGATGTTTGATCTTGGAAAGATGCACTATTTCATTGGCCTAGAAGTGATGTAATTTGATGATGAAATTTTTATCTTTCAAAAGAAATATGTGAGAAATTTTGGACAGATTCAACGTAACGAATTACAACTTTACCAACACTCCAATTGAGTTTGGCTTAAAGCTAATTAAAGAAGAAGATAGGAAAAAGGTGGATAGCACACTTCACAGGCAAATTGTAGACAGTTTGATGTATCTAATTGCTACAAGGCCAGACATTATGTATTTTGTGAGTCTTATTAGCAGATACATGGAAAGCTTGACTAAAAACATTTATTAGCTGTAAAGAGAATCCTTCATTACTTGAAAGGAACTAAGGTTTTTGGGATTTTTTACAAGAAAGGTGAAAAATCAAACATGATTGGCTTCCCCGACAATGATTATGTAGGAGATCAAGATGATAGAAAGAGCACTTCAAGCTATGTTTTATGCTTGGCATAAGGGCTAAATCTTGGTCATCTAAGAAGCAATCCATTATCAAGCACATAAGCTGAATTTGTTGTTACTATAGCTTATACTTGTCAAGCTATTTGGCTTAGGAGAATCCTTGAACAACTACAATTCAATCCAGAAAGAGCCATTACAACTTTTTGTGATAATAACTCAACCATCAAGTTGTCAAAGAATCTTATGATGCATGGAAGAAGCAAGCATATTTATGTAAAATATTATTTTCTACGAGATTTTAGCAATGAAGGAGTATTGAGCTAGAGTATTACATAAGTGAGGATTAAGTTGCTAATGTATTTACCAAACCTCTCAAGTTGGCATCATTTGTCAAGTTTAAGAAAATATTTGGCCTTTGATATCAAGTAGTAAATATGTATTAAACTGAAAGTGTACTTTTAGTTTAAGGGGGGTTGTTGAGATGTTTTTATATTCAATAAATAAATCATCCTTGAAAATTAGGGATTACCAACTATGATTGAAGTTTTTTTCTATTTTTAGCTATTGTAAAGCATATAAAAGGTTAGAACCATTTGGAGTTATTCCTCAGTTCAATAAAAAACATATTCTCTCATTTAAGTTGAGAGCTTGTTTGTCTCTGTTTCTCTACTTGTACTTGCAACACTAAGGCGCTCCCGACTCTTTGAACTAGAACCACTGGGCAACTGCTCACGACACGTTGGCTCTCAACAAGAGTACAAGGGACAAAATCCCCCTATAGAGGGATAATATCTTTGGTTGTTGGAGGATCGGTTGACAACTTGACAAACGACACTTGGAAGACTTTTCCTGAAGGAGTTGACCCCTTAAGACTTAGATTGAGTTGATGTCACCCATCAATCGGGTTTCAACTCAATTATAAAATTACCAAAAACCCTTATTTTTATAAGGCTTAAACAACAAAATGGTACCTAAACTATACTAATTTTCCCAAATTGGTACCTAAACTTTTTTTTGGTCAAAACAGGTACCTAAACTATTAAACCGTTGCCCATTTTACCTCAACTGTTAGTCCCGTTAAAAAAAAATTCAGCCAATCATAACTTGTCACGTATATCTTTATTTATTTTACCCATTTTCTTATATTTTCTTCCCATCAAACAATTTTAACTATATTTTATTACATTTTCTCATCAACCAAACACCTAAAAAATTTCTTCCATGAAGATGAGAATCCATTTTCTTATATTTTCTTCCCATCAAACAATTTTTACTATATTTTCTTACATTTTCTCATCAACCAAACACCCAAAAAAATTTCTACCATTTTATCATTTTAAAGCTTCAACTGCTTCTCATCTTCATAGTAGAAATTTTTGGGTGTTTGGTTGATGAGAAAATGTAAGAAAATATAGTAAAAATTGTTTGATGGGAAGAAAATATAAGAAAATGGGTAAAATAAATAAATATATACGTGGCAAGTTATGATTGGCTGAATTTTTTTTTAACCGGACTAACAGTTGGGATAAAATGGATAACAGTTTAATAGTTTAGGTACCAATTTTGACAAAAAAAAGTTTAGGTGCCAATTTGAGAAAACTAGTATAATTTAGATATCATTTTATTATTTAAACCTTTTTATAAAGCAACAAATATTTTTTGGAAAAAATATATATTTTATCTTCTTATATAAATTCTTAAAAAAATACATACACAAAATGAGATTTGAGCTCAATACATCGAAATTCAACCAAAACCACATTACATAAAAATCAAAATCACATTTAATTTTTAAATCAAATTTTATATAAATTTATTACATAAAATTTTCACTCACGTAACAATATATCAACTAAAATAATAAAACAAAATTAACTAATTATTAATAAAAAAATAAATAATTTTAATTTTTTATTCGCATCAAATCAGGATAATCTATCCAATCGACCATCCACTCCAATTTTATAATCACGAAAGTTCTCTTACTGAATAAATAAAGGGTTGGAGGCCACATTTCCGTCCAAGCTTTATTAATAGCCGACATTCATATTAAAAATACATCCGAAGTATAATAATAGTAAGGAAGTTAATTGAAAATGAGGTCTAAAACTCCCTTAGCTCTTTAGCATTTTGTGCGGTGTTGTCTAAAGCGTGAACACACATGAATATTAATTAATGTTGATGAATTGGGGTTTTATAATAAAGTAGAATTATTTATGAAATCTGATTATATATTCAATTAGTTGGACAAAAGGTAACCATGTTTATGGTAAATGGTGCATTGCATGTGCTTTGATCTCCCACTTATTTGGGTCACACTCCCACCAACATACATTTCTATGTCTTTGCTTTTTGCCATATTTGAGGATTACAATTATATATATCCTAATTTCTTTTTAATTATAATAATTGGTAAAATTTGAACAATAAATACGATTAATGCGATTCAAACTCAGATCACATTTGAAGTGATGAACACTCTTGACCATCAAACCATCACATGAAATTCATATATATATATATATATACTAATTAATCACTTGAAAATGTGTAGTTCTTCATTATATCACATACCCATAAACACAACTTTTCAAACTAAATTCATTTATGAATTATTTGATCTAAGTTACTTTATTTTAAAATTTAAAGTAAATTGATTTTTTTTATTAAATAGATCAATTTAATTTTAGTATTATTAAAAAAATTATATAAGACTAAATTTTAATAATATTAACATATTATTTACTAATTAAAATGACATGAAAAATATTTATTTTTATTTGTAATTCAATTTTAAAAATATTAAATCTATTTAATAATAAATTTTAATTATATTAAAATTTATTTAAATATTTTTTAATAAGACATAAAGTAAATTAATTTATTTAATATTAGATAGACGAATTTGATAATGTCAACATAAAATATGGAGCTGACAAATACTTTCACCTATAATATTGTGCCATATAACATATTTTCATATCCAATTTAAATTTAAATTGGAATTTTACAAAAATTATAATTATTTCAATTTTTTTCTTTTATCAAATTCAATTTTTTATTAAATTGAAATAAAAGGAATTTAAGGGTGTTAAACTTATCAACAATGAAGTAAACCTGATAATTGCAGAGAAAAGTATATCTGATAATGGGTTGAGCTAGGACTATTCTAAATTTTAGACTCATTTTTAAAATTTGGGCTTGATCTGACTTGAAAAAATAGATTTCGAATTTTATCTAAATTTAGCTTAGATAAAAAATGTTAAACCTGAATTCGATTTGATTCGTCAGTATTAAAAAAATTTATATTATTTTTTATATAAAAACGAATTTAAAAAATATAATACATCAAATACACTAAAGGCATTAAAATAAATATTTTTCAACCAATTGAAAATATATTAAAAAAAGTCTGTATACTTAATAACACTAATATAGTTTCAACTTAACAAGCAAATGGTTCTACAATTGTAGCAAAATTAACAATAAAACAAGAGTTATACAATATCCAAACAATAACAACAAAATTGTAGCAAAACAACAACAAACAGTAGCAAAAAAAAAACTTTTAAGCAGTTCGAGCCCAGTTTGGGTAAAAAATTCTTACCCGAGGTCTGATCTATTTAGAAAACGAGTATTATTTATTATTCAAACCTATTTTTCTAACCAATATTTTTATCCAGATCCTCTCGCTTTTAAGATGAACCTTCGAGTCTGAACGTGTAACCCGATCCATAATTAAGACTAAAGACAATACAATTGTTGAGCATAAAAAATATAAAAATAATACATATATGAGATAAATACATAAACTTGTTAAAATTTATGTAACACAAATTCTTAGCTTTTCAGCATTTATATAAACATGTTCACAATCTCAAATATGATCTGAATTCGAATTGCGTTAATCACATTAATTGTTTGGATTTTACTCTATTATTATAGTTTAAAAAAATGAAATAGCAAAATTAAAAGTTTGAGGTTATTGATATCTTAAGTTATACATAAATGTTATTTGATTTTAAGTAAAGAATAAGAATACATATATACAAAAAAAAAAATAAGAATACGCAAATACACAACTTGTCATGTATACAACAAAGTTAGTATTAAAGCGTGGAATATAAAATTAAAAAAAAGGAAAAAGAAAAAGAAAATAAACAATTTCAACAAGAGGGCCCCACCACATGGCCTTAATCTCCCATTCTTTAGCCTCTCCTCTCCTCTCCCCTCCTCTCCTCTCCTCTTCTTTTCCCTACATCATCTCTTTCTTCTTTTCTTCTTTCTTATCGTTCTAGGCTTCTATTTCTCTATATAAAATCTCAACTCTTTCCTTCTCTTCCATTCCACCTTTCAACTTATATACATATATATATATATATATACACACACACACATATTACGTATTGCAAATTCACTTCCCATTCAAACCCAACATTTTCTGAAACTGAAACAAGAAAGATGGGATTACAAAGCCAGCTGAACGACGTGTCCTCAGATTCGATCCCGCTTCTTCTCGTAGCAATAATCGCTAACTGCGTCGGTTATCTCCGAAGACTCCTCTTTGGGTTCCTCCATTTGATTGGCCTTCTCCCATGCCCAGACCAGCCTACTACCATCGACGATGTTGGAGTCCTAGGCTCCGGCCTCGCCAGTCTCATCGTACTCGCCGAGCAGCTCAACTTAAACAAGGCTTTCTCCTACAAATACTGTGGCGGCGTGGGAGGAAAGGGCTCTGATTGTGTTGTGTGCTTGTGCAGCCTAAGAGATGGGGAACAGGTGAGGAAACTCGATTGCTGCCATGTATTTCATAAGGATTGCTTTGATGGGTGGCTTGATCAACTTAAATTTAACTGCCCGGTTTGTCGATCCCCTCTCAAAATGGATCAGCGCGTCGGTTTCACGGGGAGACGCGTCGGTGAAGATTTGCTTGCCTGGTTTTCTTTGGGTTAATTAGATTCCGACTAAGATTTTAGAAATTTTGGTATTTTTGCCCCCCTTTTCTTAGGTTCCGGCTGGACTGGGTATGATTTTGGTTTCAACTATTTGTTTTGAGGGGGTTGTCTGGCAGCTTTGGCCATTGAACTTTCTTTCTTAGAACTATTTTTAATTTTCTTTTTAGAACCCTTTTTCTTCATCTTAGGGTTTTTTTTTTTACTTTTTTAATTTTTTTTTGAAGAATTTTCTTTTTCACTGCTGTAAATAGTCCTTTTTTTTTTTACTTTTTGTATTTTTTTTGTCCAATAAGAAAATAGTTATCTTTGTGTACAGATTATCAGACCAGATTGCTATTTATTTGCATGAAGTAGTGAGGGTAAAGATGCTTTATGATTTTACTTTTATGGTAATCTTATTAATTTATTATCTAATTATTTAGGTAAATAAAAAAATAGTTTTATTATAAGAAATCAATTTTATTTATTTATTTGAAAATAAACATATTTTATGTGATATTGTTTGAAAAAAAGAAAAATAATTGTTGGAAAAATTATTGCAAAACAAATTTGTTAGCATTGATTGGACAATGAATAACAAAAATATGAAAGTAGAAATTTATTGTGTCATGGTAAATTCATTATCATAAAAACAAATTTGTCATGATCAGTGTAATTTTATAGTGAATGTTATTTCTCAAGATTAACACAATATTTTATATTCGTACATTCGAATATGAAAAATAGAATTCAATTGGTGTTACTTTTTTCAAAAAATCATAATAAAATTAATTTTTAAAAAAATTTAGAGGAATCACAATGAAACTTGTTTAAAACCTAAACTCCTAATAACAAAAAGGCAAAACTAAAAAATCAGCCCTCAATTTATACTGAAACCGCCCACTATTTTCGTGCCCAACAACCCAACAGTCATGTTAGATTTTTCGAAATAGTAAACTAGAAAAAATAAAACTATTAAAGATATTGTTATTTGAAAAAATAATAAATTTTTTATCTAAAAAATATAAACGTGGTACTGTGTCGAAAACACAAATCTGGATCCGAACCAAAACAGGCAAGCAGCGGCAGCAACACGCATGTGATAGACTTATGACTCAATTACTCAATGAGAATAAAAAATAAAGCTATGTAAAAATTCTTTTGATTGCTTATATTTAAGCAATGTGTGATATATCCACTAACATCAACCCTTTGAATTACCAACAATAATAACCCAATTTTTTTCAGATTTCAAGATAATTTTAAGAAAATAGAAAGAACATTTAGAATTTATGCAGCATTGACAACTACCAAACGGGTTGAGATATTTTATGTAATAATTGAATACCATACATTGGTAGTGTGTCTATCATGTTCAGGAGTTTCAGTACGAAGCTAAAAGAAATTAAATTGTTTTTATATCTATAATTTTAAAAGATTAAATAAAAATTTTATTATTTTAAAAAAATTAAAGTATAATTTTATTTTTATTAATTTAAAATTTTTAAAAATTTAAAAAATAAAAATAATACAATTTTTATTTTAAGAGGGATCAGGGATCGTGCCAGCACCCTTTAAATCCGTCTACGAGGAGTTTCCTATCATCTTCTCCAAGTAGTGCAATTGAGGGTAGGGGTGAGCATTCGATCGAATCGAATGAAAAATTTTCGAGTTAATCGAGTTTTCGAGTCTTATTTCATCATCCTAACTCGATTTGAAATTTTTACGAATCGAGTCGAGTGAGATAGAATTCGAATCGAATCGAATCGAATTTATTTGTTCGAGTTAAATTAAGAAAATTAATTTGGTGTTGTTTACTTTTATGTAATTTTTAAAAAATATATATTTTGATTTAAAGTTTTTAAACATGACTATACAACGAAAGATTGAAATAAATAAGTGAAGAAATCTAAGTAAACAATGACAACACAACAAGATTATAATAAAAAAATAAGCAAAAGTTTAAGTAAACAACTTAAATCCAAGTAACAATAATAATACAACAAGATTATAAAAAAACATAAGCAAAAGTCCAAAATACAGTAAAAACCTACACGATAACACCATTCCAAACAACAAAACAAAAAATAAAAACAACACAACAAAAGTCAAATAAACGAACAGCAATAACACAAAACCATTGTAGAATAACTTAAGCTTATTCTTTTTAGGGTTTTAATTTAGGATTTTTTTTTAGGAAGAAAAAATATATTTTGGATTTACAAAGTTAATATCTTTAATTTCTTTTCCAAATAAAAACTAAATAAGTACACCTAACCATAATAATAAAAAACAAAAAGGAACAATAAATTTAGACACGAAAAAAAGTTGTTTATGAGTGTTATTTAGGAATTTAGTTTATGAATGTTTTTGAAGAATGAAATTATATTTGGGTTTAAAAATATTTTGGTTTAGTTTGTTGATGGGTTTTAAATATTAGGGGAAAAAATTGGGTAAGATAAATGGTTTGGGTTTTGAGGGAAAATGGGTATAGTAAATTGGGCTTGGGTATTGGGTAATATAAATTTAAAATTAAAAATAATATAATTTTATTCGGTTTATTCGAATTATTCGAATAATTCGAATTCGAAAATTAAACTCGATTCGAACTCGAAATTTAAAAAAAAAAAATTAACTCGATTCGTTTAACTCGAATAACTCGATTCAAATAATTCGAAATTCGAATTTTTTTTTGAATTTTTCGATTCGAATCAAGTTTTGCTCACCCCTAATTGAGGGATCTTTATCTAGTTATTTCCTGTAAAGTATCATTTCCTTGTAACATTTTACCTGTCTCTTATTCAATTTTCTCTTTGGTCTTCACGCGTGTGTAAAACTCGAATCTTGATACTAACCCAAAAGCTTAAATGATGCAAGTGATTTATAATTATTGGTATAAGTTGACTTAGATTCATCTAACTGAATTCTTAGTCAAGTACGTCACTGAAAAGAAAATATACAAACGGAAGGCAAATTAGAAAACAACTACTTACCGGGTCGGATAAGTTTTAAGTATGACATCAAGACGGGTTAACTTTTGTTATTAGTCACTGTATTTTGTAGAAGTTGTGAATTTAATTCATATATTTTAATTTGATTGTTTTTTGTTTTTTATATTCTTTAAATTATAAAATTTCAATCCTGAAAAAAATTATAATTGTTAAATTCATTAAGTTTTGTTATTTCTAGAATATGATGCGGCAAACATATTATCATATGTGTAATGTCATGTTAGTTTATTATCTTCACATATTATTCATTAAAAATGCAATTAATGGGCTAACGATGATCATTTGCATTAAAGTGAAAATTAAAAATTGGCATAATTGCAAAAAGAACTCTCAACGTTTGGGGTTTTTTAGTTTTGTGCCCTTGACCTTTTTCTATTGACACTCTCAACATTATGATATTTTCTGAAATCAACCAAATTTTAACGGTAAACGTGAGTTGACCATAAGTTAAACGACACGTCAAACAAATAGCCTATATAACGTGCCACATAAGCATGATGATACTATCGATGACATCATCAAAATAATTTTTTTTTATTTTTTCCATCTTCTTTCTTCTCTCTTCCCCTGTAATTGTTTTCCTATATTTTCTCTCTTTTCCAAATACCCATTTTCGCTTCACTTCCTTCACTTCATTCCCAGTCTCTATTGGCAGCCCAAACAATATCCTTGGTTGGAACATTCTTCATCCGAAATTAATGGACTAAAAATGACTAACGACTGTCATTTGCGTTAAAATTGAAAATTTAAAATTCACAAAGTATAGGGACTTTGAATGATCCAATTGAAGAATATAGACAAAATCTACAACTATACATATAGTACAAGATTAGTAATTTTAGTTTAACCAAAGGAAATTAATTGCTACTGTTTAGGTCATGACTAAAATTTCAAAATTTGAAGAGTCCGAAGATTAAAATTGATCAAATTATAGTACATGTACTAACTTTACAATTTTTACAAAGTACAAGGGCTAATAGCAGAATTTAATCCATCAAGACCATACCACCCTAAATATGGGCCTTAACACCATACAGGCTTAATTTATGTAAAGTGTTAAATGGGCTTTGAGAAATATAAGCAGAAAGGGCATTGAAATCCAAAATTCCAAAGCAGGGCTGAGGAGAATCCCTGACTGATTGACAGGAAGGGTCAGAAAATGAATCCTTCACTGCAAAGGGTTTCAGAATTTTTGTTTTTGAGAAAAGAAGACAGCAGCAGTCAAGTCAAGCATCTTTGCTTAGTGATTCCCTTAATGAAAAGGACAAGTCTCACTGCCATGCATTTCCTTTCTTAGAAATCACCAAGCTTTACAGGCCAAAACTCATACCCCTTTTTCTTTTTCCTTTATCTTTTTTATCAGCCAATGATTATGATGCAAAACCAGAAAGGGGGATGATTGCTATTACTACTATGTCTTTTAGGCAATTTGGCCTAAACCCAACCAAATGCAAAACCTGGAATTTACTCCAATTTCATTAACACATTTTCAATCAAAAGATAGAGCAAATTACATGATTTAGGTGTAAGGAATGCATTCCCAGCAGCATTTTTATCTTCAAAACTATCCAAACCCCAAATTTGAGTACAAACCTTAAACAAAAGCTAGCTCCCTCGTATGCATCTCTTACATCCCACGTTCAAATAAGGGAAAATAAGAAAAAGAAACGTACATAACTCGAGATTAAACAAAGCAGAAAGAAAGAAAGAAAAAAGGGTTATGTTCTAAGACTAGAGTCAAGTAAAATCGGACCGATACCCTCAATTCCCCGCATTGCAACGATGGTGCTACCCAGCACAAGTGCAAAGCCTTGCTTGTTTCTTTTCCCATTCTCTGTCACCCGTATTTAAAAACCAAGCAGTCATGCCACCGGCACCAGCTCCTACCGCCATTGCCCTTATGTTCCCAGCAGATATCAGCAACTCCTCGGGTGTTTCCGGCAGTCATCTTTCATAGAATCAAGAAAAATATAGGTAGCGAAAGTTTGTGCTGAAAAAGCAAATATGGCAAAGTAGCTTAGTAAGGAAAAGAGTGTGTGGATATATGCATAAGGGGACAAGGTGGGTCGTATATAAAGGCAATCGAGATCAAAGCTTTTTGCTTCTTTTTTTTTTGCCTTCAATGTTTTGTGGTAGATTAGTTACCTTACATCCATTATGAGGGTCATGGTAAAATTTTATGTTTTATACTTAATAGGTAAGAGGAGAAAAAAAGTGTGACAAAAATCTCATATTTAGAATATCATGTGTTGGTCCGATGGTCAAGAGCATTCATTATCTCAAGTGTGATTTGGATTCAAGTCGTGCTAATCATGTTGTTGTAAAAACTTTATTTTTCTCTTATAATTCATAAAAAAAAATTCATGTTTAACACTCATTACGCGAATTGAGTCTTAATTAGGGAAAAAATTTTAAATGATTGTCAATAAGTATTGAATGTAATAATAAAATATATTATATTTTCAAAAAATGGATTTAAATTTAAACATTAAAAACAACATTATTTAAAACCAACATACAAACTCATAAAAGATTTGCCTTCGTGGATTGTAAAATAAATTTGGAGTATATTTTGATTTCATAATTTTTTTTAAATGCTTTGTATTTTTTATGAGAATTGTAGTGTTGAATGGGGTGGGTGATTAGTTAAAAAAATTAGTAGTGTTTTTAGGAGGAAGTTTTCTTAAATAAATGTTTAAGATTTGAAAAAAAAAACAGAATAATATATAAAAACATTAAAAAGAATACACTCGTGTAATAATATATTTAATTATTTTAAATTTTGATTTATTTTTATTTTTTTCTCGATTGAGTTAATGTTATTTGGTTTGTGATTCCAAACTTAATTAAGAGTTTTATAATAGTATAGATAAATATAAATAAAAATAATTAATCACAAAATGTGATAATATTAAAAAGGTAATTATTTGATGTATTGCATGTACAATTTTTTAAACTTCATAAGAAGATTAAGGATGTGACAAATATCACATTTGTTTATATATTTAATTTTTTTTTATTTTTTTACTATTTTATATTTATTAATATAGTAGTGTTAATGTATATATTTATGCACTAAAAATAAATTATGGAGGAAAGATTATATCAAACTGTATTTTCACGTTATCTTTATCCCTTTTTAATAAGGGAACGACAAATCAAATTTTTCTCTTGATTTTCAGTTTTTTTAATTGAATTTAAATTTTTTTAAAAAAGCTAAAAATTATAAAAAAAAATTTATCATTCTTTTATTGAAAAAAAATAAGGAGGACTTGAAATAATTTAAAGCCCTATATACTTAATTATGATTGTATAAATTCATATATTTAGAGTTATTCAATAAAAATGAAAAGGTATAATAATTTGGATAAAGTGAAAGTTGAAATAGTCCTTCCAAGCTAGAGTGAAGGGCATGTTTGTGGGAAATGCAAATAGCTCCACTATCTCGAACTCCAAGGCTCTCGGAGTTTTCATATTATTCTCTGATGGAGGAGAGAGAGTGAGCAGTGATGGGGTTTGTTTGTCTGTGTATGTGAAGTTGGCTGCTATTTTATTGAATCCATACTTATATTCTAAGTCACACTCAGCTCAAGATTTAAGTCCTAATGCCCAACTTTTTAGTTTTATTACCCTATTATTGAGATTGAGAGTTGGGCATTTGTAGTCTCCACGGCCAGTCATCGCCTGGATTGCTGTGCAGATGTGTATTGGAATCCCACCACCCACCATTGGGTAAAAACACCAATACCACCAACAGCTTCCAATATATTTATAATTTGTTTTAAAGCTTGTTTGGATAATGAAATAAAATATAATCGGATCCAACCATTGGGGTTATTAAATTAAGAAAAGTAAACTTAGTCACTGAATTATGGGGAATTTTTTGTTTTTGTCATTTAATTAAAAAATTATAATTTGATCATCGAACTATTCGAAAATTTTCATTTAAATCACTGAATTATTTAAAAGTTTTTATTTAAGTCATTATATTGTTAATTTTTTTTAAAAAAAGTGTTTCATCAACAAGTTCCAAGTGATGATTCAACGATTGATTTGGTGAATCAGTACCCATCGATGAGTAGAAAGATATACCTTAGATCCAAGTCGATTTGACGGTCAGTGTCAGAAATCAGAGAAAAAAATTATTTGAATTTTGATTTGTAGATTTGTGACGTCCAAAACTATTTCATAAAAAAAAATTGAATTGTAGAAGAGAAAGGAAAATAGAGCTTTCAATTATTGGATGCAATGCAAACAGAGAAAACCATATAGGATCGGTTTTTAACATATTAATAACTTAAATAAAAACTTTTGAAAAATTCAATGAACAAATTGTAACTTTTTTTTTAACTAAGTGACCAAAATAAAAAATTACCCATAATTTAGTGACTAATTGTATAGTTTACCCAATTAATAATTAGTGGTTTGTATGGTATAAAGCATATATATATAACACTAGTTTTTTATCCCGTGCGATACACGAGTTAAGTTGTATAATCAACTTTAATATTTTATATTTTTTTGATAAAAAATTGTTACAAAAATTGTAACATTCTAATAATACTTTGCTTGAGAAATTAAAAACAAATTAATATAAATATTTAATTTTTAAAATTATGATCATAGTTTGTATTGTTATCAATATAAATTAAGAACAAACAATAAAATTTAAAATAAACTTAAATTAATTGTTGATATTTATCAAAATGATTAAAAAATCGAATTTTAAAAGAGAACTAATGATTCCATAGGGGCAAAATTAGAAAATTTTTAGGGGTTGAAATTAATTTATAATTTTTACGATGATAAAAATATAATTTCATCATTTTAATAGCTTATATCTTTATCATTTTTAAAAGATTAAATTAAATTTTATATTTTAGGGAGCCAAAATACAATTTAAACGTTGTTATAATGTGAATATTTATATATTTTTTTTTTTGCATTTCAAATATTTAAATATAAAATAAATTTTTTTCTTACAACACTTCAACTTCTATTCCACACACTTAAATTTAAATTGATAACCTCAATCAAGTGATTCTTGTCTTTTATTCAATTCCATTATAGTGTGAATATAGTAAGTAAAGTGTATTAAATATATTATATCTTTTAATTAAAAGTTACAAAAAATTAATTTTTAAATAACAAAAAAGTAAAGCATTACTTTTTTTAATATAATGCATTACTTAAATATATTGTTTTTATAATTTAAGTATTTTTACATTATTGTAATTTAATTTGAATGAAAAAAATGGATTATGTTTAAAGTAAACTATCTAATATGATTTAAAAAGGTAATAAGTATATTCACTCAAAAAAAATATATGAGTTCGAGTCGCGCTAATCGCATTTGTTATTCGAGTTTTATCATGTTATTGTAATTAAAAAAAATTAATTTGATGTGATTTAAAATTTGATTTCCTTTATTTAAAACTCTTAATTTTTAATAATGTTGTAATTTCACTCTACCAAAGAAAAAAAATCATAATTAGACTAATATATTTATTAAAATCGAATAAGTTAAAATGTGAGATATTAAATTGTTGAATAAAAAATTGGAAGACTTTGTAGTAAATAAATTTTAGAAAGGTTTAACGGTGTAAAAAGTTCTTAAATTAAGTTTTTTTTTACACTCAATTGAGCACTTGAACTTTTAAAATGCATCAAAAAAAACTCTCAAACTTCTTCAAAAAAAGCAATTAAGCCCCTGCTTTTTTTTCATTCAATTGGATACTTGAACTTTCAAAATGCATTACAAAGACCCTTAAAATTTTTCAAAAAAAGCAATTAAGCCCTTTCTCTTATTAAAAAAATTAAAAAATTAAAAAAAATAAAAAATAATAAACTTTAGAAAAATTATTAAATTTTAATAAAAATATAAAAAAATTAAATTTATTAAAAATTAGAATTTTGTTTATAAAAATCTAAAAAAATTGTACAATTTTATAGAAATCATAAAAATATAAAATGCATAAAAAAATTCTCTTTAACAATTAACTTTAACTGTTGATCGTTAAAATTAAACTTCTAATTTTTTTAAATTAAAGTTATCACGTGTCGCAACATAGCATGACATGAAAAATGATTAAAAAAGTAAAAAGTCAATAAAATTATAGAAAATTATAAAATGCTTCTTTTGTTACGATAAATTTTATAATTCTTTTATGAAATTTATATTTTTTTTACATTTTGCATATTTTTCTTACGACTTTATAAAATTTTATAGTTTTTTTTATATGTTTATATATTTTATATTTTTTACGTTTTTTTATAAAATTTTACAATTTTTTATATTTTTATGATTTTTTTCTAATTTTTAAATATTTATTTTTAATTAAAATTTAATAATATTTATAGAATTTATTGATTTTAGCTTTTTATATTTTTTATAATTTTTAATAAAATTAGGGGCATAATTGTTTTTTTAAATGTTTGAAGATCTTTTGATACATTTTAAAAGTTTAAGTACTCAATTGAGTGCAAAAAAATAGAGGCTTAATTGTTTTTTTAAAAAGATTTGAGGGTTTATTTGATGCATTTTAAAAGTTCAAGTACTCAAATGAGTGCAAAAAAAATGCTTTATTGTTTTTTTTAAAAAAAAAAGATTAAGAGATTAAGCCTTTTAAAAATCATAATCCCTCTCCAACCTATAAATAAGAAGATAATGCGTTTCATCGTACTCAAACTCATGTACTCCTATCTTGGTAACAATGCTCATGCCAATCAAATTAATACTCAACTGGCAAGACAAATATATTTTATTAAAATTGTTTAATTTAAAAATGTGGTATTTCATGTGATAATACATCTAATTGAATTAACAAAGATTTGGGCACAGTGACGAATCCAAGGGCATGACAAGGGCCCAATCCTTTAAAATGAAAAATTTTCTTTTAGAGCACTTAAAATTTTAAATTTGTAATGATAAAATTACACTTTTGTCTCCTCAAAAATGATAAAAATTTGATTTAATCATTTAAAAATTATAAAGATATAAGCTATTAAAATAATAAAATTATATTTTTACTATCATAAAAAAAATACAATTTAATTTCAGCCTCCTAAAATATTTTCTGACTTCGTCCCTACTTCGGTATTGTTAAACTAGGTTTCTAATACATTCTATAGTAAAAATGTTACCAATAAACAAACATCATAGAACCCATGTGATGACTTGATAATCAAAAGTATTCATCGCTTCAGGTGTGATTTAAATTCGAATTGTATTAATCATCTCAATTCTTCGAACTTTAAATGAAAATGATTTTATCCATTATAAAATTGATATGCGCATCAAATTAATAATCAACTTTCTTATAAAAATTATAAAAATACCTATTATTTCATTCATAATGTGATTAAAAAAGAAATAACATAACTGAAATAAGAAATTAATTCTTAAAAAGTAAGTGATTAATCTCCCTCTTCAACTTCAATTAAACAAAGTCAAAAATGAAGGAAAATATTCACCATATTTCTGGCTTCTCCAATGTGAACTGAAGCTACAAAAGTGTTCGTGCATATAGAGAGGATATTTATACCCAAAATTATTATTTAATTAAAAATAATTTATGCAATTAAATATGTTATTGGATGAATGACACAATTCAATTGGTGGAAGTTATTCAAAAAATAAATTCAATTGATGGAAAAAAAAACCCAAAGTGGACCCATAAAAATTGGTGTGCTATGAATTAATGAGATTTAATGGTTAATTTTATATGAAAGATGACTTTTAGGTATACCTGATCATGAATCGGGTTATTTGACTCGATCCAAAGATCTGTTAAAAAAATTAAAGGGTTTGGATAAAAATATAAATCTGAAAAATGGGTTTGGACAAAAAATGAGGACCGATTTCTAAACGGATCAAGCCTCAGATAAGAGTTTTTTGGTTTGAGTCTAGTCCGGCCTGAATAAATTAATTATTTTTAATAAAAAATTATATTGCTATTTTTTTTGCTGTTTCTTATTTTTTTTTTTATTGTTTTTGGTGTTTTTTTTATTATTTTGGTGCTGCTTTTGCTGTTAATTTTGTTGTTTTTTTGTTGCTATTTTTGTTGTTGTTTCGCTTCTATTTTGTTTGTTGCTTTTGTTGTTTGGATGCTATTTTTTATGCGTTTTTATTATTGTTTAGTTATTTTTAATATTATTTAAATATTATAGAACTTATGCTTTATTGTTAATTTTTCTACTATTTTATTTGCAACTATCTTAATATAAATTTTTTTTAATGTGTTTTAAATTTATTTTTTTAATGTTTGTGTTAATATCTTTAAGTATATTTGATATATTATATATTTTTTAAATTTGTTGTATATAATAAAATATTCTAAAAATTTAATATGGGCCAGGTCGAGTCGAACTCGAATTTAATTTTTATAATTCGGGTTGGATTTGGATAAAATTTTAGACATATTTTTTGGGCTGAGCCGAGCCCAAACTTAACAATTAAGTATAAAATTTTATTCGAATCTGACCCAAACCTGACCCAACCTGACCCACTATCAACTATACTTTTAGGTTTAGGATTGACAAGCCTTTAACTTAGCCGGAAAATACTCAATTAAAGAACTTTAACTTTTTGGTTCAATTTTCGTTCGGAATGGACCGACTTTAGTGTGTCAACTTTAAAACAAAATCATTATTGTTGGTTGGATTTGACTCTTCCTTGCCAACAAAAAGAGAGGTGGTGGTATAAGTGTTGGTTGGATTTGACTCTTCCTTGCCAACAAAAAGAGAGGTGGTGGTATAAGCTGCTTAACATTTCTATTTTGAAACAAGTTTGGATAACGTTAACAAGTTGGCGGATTTAAAATTTTTTTTGCATTAGAGTTAAATTATATATTTTAATAATAAAAATATAATTTCATCATTTTAATAATTTATATTATTATAATTT
Organism: Gossypioides kirkii; assembly: GCA_005610355.1. NCBI lineage: Eukaryota > Viridiplantae > Streptophyta > Magnoliopsida > Malvales > Malvaceae > Gossypioides > Gossypioides kirkii. The sequence continues at coordinate 35,340,909 of CP032247.1, read as the reverse complement.
TTAAATAACTAAATTAATTTTTTATTATTTGAAAAAATAAAATATAAATTTATTATTATTAATTTAAAATTTTATAAATTATAAAAAAATTAAATTAAAAATTTATCATTTTAAAAACACCACACATTAAGTTTCGCCACTAACGCCAATAATACTTAGAAACTTGAATTATTTAAAGAATTTAAAAAAAAAGCTGATTTTAGGTACTAGAATGCATCCCACGTAAAAATACGCACTTAATTATTTATATTTTTAATAAAGTATTATAATTTTATATAATTACTATATGTAATAATTATTAAAGATAAGTAAAATATCAAAAATATATTCTAAAATTTGTATTTTTCCAATATTTAAAATATAAACATGTCGCATAATCATATTTTCTACTCTTCAATATTTATTGATTGGATATATGAAAAATCAACGTAAAAAAATTAGTTACATTATAATGAATAAAATAATAATATTATTTTGAGTTCTAAAATAAATAATTTGTATATTCTAAAGTAATTTTTAGGTTTTTTACAAATATAATATAAAAAAATAAATAATTACCAAAATAATACTCCCATCTCATTAATTACCAAAATGGTATGTTTAATTAGGTGGAGGGTTATAAAATGGAGGCATTCTAGGGTTTTTCTGACACGAATTTTTTATTTTTTATTATATTTATACATTTAAAAATAAAAAAAATATTTTATTGGTGGAGAGTTATCAAGTAGCGGTACTAGGAGGAAAATTTGTACAAGAGAAATACGAAAAAAATACCTGACACCCTAATGGAGGAACATCAAGTGGCGGCACCCATTGAGGGTTTTTAAGTGGCAGCACTTAGGAATAAAATGCCGCTTATCTTCACCACTTTGTGCCGTGTGTGTATAGGGTGTTTTAATTTGGGTAGTTGGGGTTTAATGTATATTAATAAAAATTAAATTGGATTTTTTGTGTTATATAATAAGAGGGGGGAACCAATGGTATTGAAAAAAAAGAAAGAAAGAAAAGAAAGAAAGAAAGAAGGAAAAAAGAAGAAGGAGAAGAAAGAAAGAAGAAGGAGAAAGAGAAAGAGAGAAAAGTAATGTATTTATTTTTAAATTTATTTTTAAAATTTTTTAATTTGTTAGTTAGTAGTAATAATTTTAATTTTATTGTTTAATGTGATTGATTTGTTATTATAATTTTATTTGTTTAGTAGATTGATTAAAAAATTAAAAGAAAGGAAGAAAAGTAAGTTTGATTGTTATTAGTATTTGTTATTTTAAGTTATTTGTTTGTTTGATTTAATTTTTAATTGATTTGTTATTTAATATTTTTATTTAGTTGAATAAATTAAGAGGAGAAAGAAAGGTAAGTTTGGTTATTATGTTATTATTAATTTATTTTAATTTAATTTTGATAGTAAGTAATTTTTATTTTGTTATTAGTAGTAAGTAAGTAATAATATAAGTTAATTTAATAATTAAATATTAAAATGAGTTATTTACCAAAATGGTACAATAACCTATTTTTAAGCTATAATTAAATTTAGTTACAAGTATGAAATTAAATAATTTAATTCAAATAAAATTAGAGTATATTTATAATACGGGTAAAAATATTTATATAATAAATTTAGAAAGAATTAATATAAAATTTAAAATATTTTTTATTTAAATGGTAAAATTTATATTTTTGGTTTGAATCTCATATGAATATATGTTTTAAATTTATATAAAATATAAAAAGATAAAAATACTCTAAATTAATTACCAAAATATAATATAAAAAATAATTAATTACCAAAATAATATTCTCATCCCATTATTTACCAAAATGGTACAAAATAAATATTTATTGTGTACCATTTTAGTAAATAATGGTGTGTGGATACCATTTTGGTATATAAATATTTATTTTGTACAATTTTAGTAAATAACCCATTTTGATATTTAATTATTATTTTTGCATTATATTGATAAATAATAATAAAAATTGTAAACTTATGTATTGAACTAATTGATAATTTTTTTTCAAGTTGCAGAATGGATTCATTAATTAACGAGCAACGTCCTCACATAACAAAGTCGGTGAATGAGGAAACACATGGAGCCAATATGAGAGTAATAAAATTATTATTCGTTCCTTATGTCATTTATGAAATTATTATTTGTTTACAAAATTAATTTAGGTTATACTAACTATTTCTGTAAATTAACAGGAAGAGCTCGCGTACCGTTCATTGAGGGATTGTGCACAGGGCCTCAAATATCCCCTCATGAATGTCTACTTCCGTACTTGCGGGATGCCGAATTTGGATCAGTGGCATTGATTAAAAAGTTTGAGTTACGATTTGATTTAATAAGTGCATTGGTGGAGCGTTGGCGCCCGGAGACCTACATATTTCATCTGCCCTGTGGGGAATGCACTGTGACGTTAGAGGATGTTGTGCACCAACTCGAGCTCTCAATCAATGGTCACCGGCGTTAGTTCGTTTCAAGAGCCGGTAACGATGTGCATCCAATTACTAGGTCGCTCACCTAGTAATAACAACGATTTTACGTCGTCGTTATTTACATGGTTGAGGACCAATTTTCAGCAGTTACCCGAAAATGCAACTGAAATTGAGGTGGCTTGGGCCACCTGAGCCTATATTATGCAAATGATAGGGGGCGTACTCATGCCGGGCACGAACAACAATAAGGTCCACTTGATGTACTTGCCCCTACTAACCGATTTGCAAAAAATTAGTTCATATAACTCGGGATCTGCGGTGCTTGCGATGCTGTATTGAGAACTTTATTGCGCCACAAACCCTTCTTCTCGAGGTATAAGTGGATGCCTATTGCTATTACAATCTTGGGCACTTTATCGGATGCCATTCCTAGCATCCGTTAGGTACCAAACATATGTTTTCCCACTCATTAATAGGTGATTACCATATACCCAAAATTTCAATTATTTGACATATTTTATTAATTTTATTATTCTAACAAGTTATTTTTTGTTTTCTTAGATGGAAAACAAAATTGGGGATCGGGAGACAGCTTACAATTCCCTTATATCATTTGATGCTCGAGCAATATGCCGAGGAAGAGGTATGTTATTCATTAACATGTTAAATTATATTATTTGACTCGTGTTAATATGGTTGCATGTTACTAAATTATATTTTTTACTCTTATTAATATCTTGACATGTTATTAATTTTGCAGTTCATCTGGACGCCATACATACAGCCAGAAATCGCCGCTGTTATTTTCGCCTCGACATTCCTCCACTCAGACCAATGGTGCATTAACGCACCGATAATCAATTTTCAAACAGTGGAGTGGTATGCCGGGGATCGAGTACTCCGACAGTTTGGTTGTAAACAGTCATCCCGCAATCGCCACCAATTAGGGTCTATCCATGGGATGGATAAAAAGAGGAAACCAAATTGTGATTGGGGGAGAGTGCATGAACAATATGTTTATGTGTGGAACAATCGGATGATGCGAGTACCTCTTATGGAGTACACTCCAAATTTGCAGCTATCGGTACAGTACATGCAGTGGTTCATTCAGGTGGGGAAATCATATTTACTTGGTGCACAATCGATGATAATTTCCCCACACATGTCTCGACAAGGTCGCCCCTATCATGTAGCTCATGCCCCAGAACCAAAGCCAAAGACAAAGCCAGAGCAAGACCAAGAGCAAGAGGAAGAGGCATTGGATGACGATGATTCTTATTGTCCAAATTTTACGGGACCGTCATATACGCCTAGCTCATCAAGCCAAAGATATCAGCCTCAGTTTGATGAGTCACCGCAACACTCTACTCCTCCGGGGCAAATAGACCCTAATGATGACAATGAACTTGACGAGCAACCTCAACGTAGATGCCGACCACCACGAAGATATACCTCGAGAACCACACCATCGAATCATGGATACTAGGGTTGTATCTAATAGTATTTAATTGTACATATTTGACTATTGATGAGTTGAAATGATAACTTTTTACTTTAATTGTACATATATTTGCACCTATTTGATTATTTATTTAAATTTCATACCTATAAACCTAAACTCTAAATCCTAAACTCTAAATCTTAAACCCTAAACCTCAACCCTAAATTAGAAACAATCTCAATTTCACAACCTTAACCCTTTTTTTAAAACCTTAAATTTTAAACCCTAAAATTCAAAACTTTAAACCATTAAACCAAAGTGCAAATATAAAAATTATTAATTAAATACAAATGTTAAACATAATTAATTTTAAATTCATTCATAAACTTAATTAATTTCAAATGAAAAATGTCCAATACAAATAGCTTAAGCTCTACTTGATTCAGATGACTGATCAATATGGTAGGTTCGTTGGGGGCAATTACATTGAGTATGCCCAGCCAGCCTACACAGTCCATACAGCTTGCCACCGTCTGTTTTGTCCATAATATCCATTTTGTTACGGATTCTGGTGATATGAGGACGATCTTTTGGATTCCTTCGTAAACTTTTGTTTGGGATAAGCTCGAAAGTCGTTGGAGGTACCTCCTATGTGGACAAGTCAGGCAGGACGAAGAACTCGTTTTCACAAATATGTAAGGTATGTTAGAGAGTGTAAACGAGGTCGATGAACTGTTCAACATTGAGCGACACTTTAGCACAAGCTGCAACGACATGCGCATAGTGATAACGAAGTGTATCGAGCCTCCTACAATCACAGTGTCTATTTTGGAGATCAACACCGTATGACCTAGGTGGGATACCAAGTCGACTCCCAATGGTCTCCATAACTTGAAATCGTTGAAACTGTCGTGAATATATTTCAACGTTCATTGTCCTCACTTTCTGACGGTTTGCGACCATTTCATTCCTGATAGTTTCGACAAACACTTACCGGCGTTCATCTGATCAATTTGTCGCATCCCCATTATTGGCATCAAGATAGCCAGCCTATAGAACGTAGCCGAGAACACGGATGAAATCGAAAGATATCATATTCTCTTAAACATGCAATTAATCGACTCTGCTAGGTTGGTCGTCATTTGACCATATCGATACTGCTCATCAAAACTTTGAGACCATTGCCACGGCTCCATGGTACCCAAACACTCTCATAGAGGCTTGTTCATTTGACCTTGCACGTCAAGCTCAAGTCTGGTCATTCTTTGCTGGAATCGGTGTGGCTCTAGCTTGTATGCTGTAGGAATATTAAGAAAACATAAGTTACAGTCTCGAATTAAAACATTAAAAATATAATTTGAAATTTAATTTTTTTACCCATTTTCACAAGTCGTCTCCGCCAGTCTGCATTCTTAAATTCTCGTTGGAAGTTAGCTGCAATGTGCCAGTTGCAGTAAACCGATTTTTATGGTACACCAGTATGCCTAATAGCCGTAATAATACCCTTCCCTCTATCGGAGATGATGCAAATATTATCGTTATGAATCACATTCCTCCACAAGTTTATCAAGAAGAATTTTCAAGATTTCATGTCTTCTTTGTCCACAATAGAAAATGCTATCAGGAGCACGTTCTGATTTTCGTCTTGAGCCACCGCAATTAGTAGGATTTGCGTATATTTCCCGTATAGCCAAGTCCCATCTACCTGGACAAATGGCTTGTAGTGAAGAAAAGCTTGAACGCAGGGATTAAACGTCCAAAATATATACTGAAAAATTCTTCTTCCTAGTTGTATGTTGTTATCTGAGTTGTAATAAGGCCATGTCACCAACTCAATCACAGTGCTCGGTACATACTATTGCATTACAGCTATCCATCCTTGCAGCTCATTATATGATGCATCCCAATCACCGAAGCCATCTATTTTGCAATCCATGCTTTTCGATATGAAACCCGATAATGGAATCGTGATTGCATCTCCATAATCAATGTAGAAACCTTGATGGTCGGATCGTCCTTAACCATTGACATGATATGCGTGCAGATGATTCTAGAATCAAGTTTTCGGTGATCTTCTGACAAACGTGTTGAACTGCATGTGTGAGACCCATCAATTTTTCTTATCTTCCATATCTACGACTTTTGGATAAATGCAGCTCGTACCCGCCACTTGCAACCTTCCATCGACTTCCAACACTCCCCGATATACAATGTCGGTTTAGACACTACGACCTTGTAGTCTATCGACACATTCATGCTATACCGCTTAATGGCAAATATGCACTCTTCCTTGGATTCAAATTTTTAGCCCACAAACAACTCTTCATGATCTACTGCTACGGCCAATTGGTGAGCAGGTAGTATATCGGGGTACTCCGCGAACTCGAAATGTGTCGTGTCGGGTCCTATAAGCGACATGTGTGCCCCAGGAGGATTATTATGCATCACAATATGTGTAACTGGATTTTCGACTGGATTTTCATTGTCATTTTCCCCTTCATCGTCAATATCATCCGGGACCTCATCCACATCCAGATCACTATCAATATCCACCTCATTATCAGAAGGAGTACTACTATAATATCCAGCATCTTCATCTGCATAATTCTCGGGTGCAGCAGCATTAAGATTGATGTCTATCCCGCGTATGATTGATTGACTTTCAATGTACGATACTGGAACCACCATACACGAAGTTGGATCTTCATTTTCTACTGGAGTTGGATCTTCATTTTCTACAAGTTCCACATCAACTAACTCGGCAAACAATTGAACCGGTGCATTTGGGTCACTTTGATTCGAACAATAAAAAGCGGTCATTGTCTCCATGTCTTCATCGTCTACAAGTTCCATCTCGGTGAATTTGATGGGATTTTTCGAAACTGGAAACTTGTAGAAATGTTACAAGATCCTTCTCCCACAACGTCTAAAAATTTTTGCACTAATCCTTGCTTTCATATCATTAACCGAGACATTTCGACGAAATCTCATTCCTATTTGTTGTCGACAATCAAATATACATCCAACCGATGTTCTCAAAATTACTCCATCAAAATAAATGCATACAAAAAATTGATTATCCATCTTCAATAAATCTGTTAAAAAATAAATAAAATTTTAATAAATAAAATATATCATACTAAAATAAATTTATAACAAATTAATATCAAACTTAACATTAATAACCTAAACTATGTATAAAAAAAATAAAATAATTACCTTTTTAATTCTCCTCTTTTTCTTCTTTTCTCCTCTGTTCTTCTTCTTGTTTCTCTTTATTTTTTTTCACAAACTTAAACAAAATTTAAACATCCAAAAACCCTAAGCAACCTTTTATAGGCATTTGGTACCTCCACTTAAATTGGCACCACTATTATTATTATTTTAATTTTTTAATAATATTTAAATGAAGTAAAAAATTATAAAAAAATTCGAAAACCCCTTGGTGCCGCCATCCTAAACTCCTCTTTCGATATTCTATTCTCGTATTTAATTTTAAAATATGTATTTCATTTTATTTTTATTAAATTAATAATTTTTTAATATTACTTTAGTCAAATAAAATAAATAATTTTTGTATATTATTTTAGTAAATAAATATTTTTTTTATATTTTATTTTGGTAAAAAACTAAAAACCCTAACAAAAAAATTCAAACCCTACACACACAGACGGCACAAAGGGGTGTTGACAAGTGGCATTTTACTCCTAAGTGCGGCCACTTAAAAACCCTCAATGGGTGCCGCCACTTGGTATTCCTCCATTAGGGTGTCAGGTATTTTTTTCGTATTTTTTTCGTGTATAAATTTTTCCTTTGGTGCCGCTACTTGATAACCCTTCATTAATAAAATATTATTTTTTATGTTTAAATATACAAATATAATAAAAATAAAAAAAAATTGTGTCAGAAAAACCCTAGAGTGACACCATTTGATAACTCTCCACCTAACTAAACATATCATTTTGATAATTAATGGGATAGGAGTATTATTTTGGTAATTATTTATTTTTTATATTATATTTGTAAAAAACCCTAATTTTTAATATATTATTTTAATTAAATTTTTACCATTATCATTTGTCAATATGTACTAAAAATAAAAGATGAAAGTGAAAAAAATGTATTAAAAAATTGAAATAAAAAGAATAACGAAATGAGTTCTTTCTGTGATAGCGATGGGGTCGAGTTGTCTCCTCTGATGATCCTAATATTAACACCACGTTTGGTTGAGGGAATAGAATAAAATTATAATGAAATAGAGCTGTAGGTAATAGAGTTATAATGATATAAAATTATACTTAGTATTTAAGTTGTTTAGTTGAATGAAATAAATGTTGTAATAATATAAAAAAAAAGCTTGAATGATTAAAATATCCTTAGCACAATCTTTTTAGGTATATGATAATTGTTTATTAAATTTTAATAAGATTATTATTAAATATAATAAATAATAAATAATAAATAATTTAATCATATTTTAACATAATTATTATTAAATATAATTTAATAAAATAATATATAATTTAATAATATTCTTATTATAATTAATTATTAAAATATGAATTAATAAAAATTATAATATATAATATTTGAAGAATAATATATAACCTGCATTATTATTTTTAAACTGCAATGCATATTTAATGTGTTTAAATATCATTAGTGAAACATATAATTTAATTATCTTCTAAACTAAAAAGCAAAGAATTATAAGTAATAAATAACTTGAGAATTATATTTTACATTCAAACATAATGTTCATACATTAATAAAAAGTTACATGACGTTATTAGCTTATATGCTATAATCTATATGTTAAATTTTACAACATCAAAAAGTTACAACAGTTTGTGGTATTCTACTAATGACATCTTACCATCCAAATATTACATATACAAAAGGTTAGCAAAATATCACCAACACAACCATGGTTTTTAATGGTCAGAAAGAAATCTTTTCACCTATTCCAATCGCACAGAAGAAAGTATATTAAAGAAAATAAGCATTTGCGTTGGATGGTATAGGATTTTGCTCAACGCACGATAGCACTCATCCTCAATTAATCCTTCTACTTCACTTAAGACCGGATATAATTTTTGAACACTTTCTTGGAAGCAATGCTCCTACTTAATTCAAGGTCAACAGACAGTATGTTTTCTCCAAAAAATATGACAACATCAGTAATGGAAGTAGAAATTTGTTCACTTCCATCAAAAAATATTTTCTCTTCTTTTTTGAAGATGTAAAACCATCTTGGTTTGACTTCTAGGATTGTGGTTGTGTCAACCAAACTAATGGAAAGACTTAATTTTAAGGTGTCTAAACTAATTAAATTCACAAATCAAACACCATAATTTAGAACCTTCAACACTATCATATTACTATTCTCCTTAAGGCATTAATTCGATCAAATTTGCAAACGGAACATCAAAACCAAAGGTTAATGCTTTCTGAAATAATTATCTGAAAGTTATCTAGTAATAAAATTTCAATAGTAATAAGATTAAATCGAATTACACAGCATGATATAAGATCCCATTACTCCTCATAATTTTAAAAAGTAAATAAATAAAATGATAAGACAAATGACACTAGAAGTACAAGTTGCGATGAACTTAATCTAGGGCATTGATTACACTTATTAAATATTTCCACTTATAATTTTCCCAACAATACAGTAGTAATCTTGGCATAAATGCTTCATTATCAAATTAGGTCCCAGGCACTAAGGGTAAATCTTCAAATGATGTTCTATCAATACATATGCTTACATATTACTAACATTATCATAAAACACCTACCACATTCATGATTTATCACTTGCAACTTTCTATTTTTAATTCCTCAAAAACTTTATTTTGAGGATGATTTTCATTTATGCCTATCTCAAACTTAAACTACAACGAAACAATGAATACATATTCTACCCCACACAAATAGTCAAAAGGTTGGGTGTAGGGGTGATGACCTCCTATCACTACAACAAAACAAGTTATTAGCGAAGTTTTTAACGGCGTTTGTACAGAAAATGCCATAAAAAGTAAAGCAATAGTAATGTTTTTTCATAAACGTCGCAAAAGGTAAAGCAAAAGTGGCGCTTATGGGAAAAACGCCGAAAAAGATAAGAGCATTAGTGATGTTTATTGAAAAACGTCGCAAAAGGTATGAGCATTAGCGGCATTTATGAGAAAATGCCACAAAAGGTATTAGAATTAGCGGCATTTTTGAGAAAATGCCGCAAAAGATAAGAGCATTAGCGACGTTTTCCCCATAAACACCGCTAAAGGTAAATTGCAAAAACCTAAAATCAAATTATTGTATGTAACATGTTAGTCCAATAAAGTAATCGACACTATGGTTACTAATAAAATTAACAAGAAAAATAAACATCTCATGCAATTTTATCTAATTACTTTAGAATTTCATATTTGTTGGTAATTCTCTCTCTAACATTAGATATATATACTCATTGATATCATTGATTGGTCCTTGACCAAGTACATATAATCAATAACAAATATAATTAAATTTGTTACTTGTAATTTTATAAAATGTTCATTGTGATACATGTACTTTGAAAATGTACAGTCTTAAAAGAGGTAAAAATGGTGATTAGGTTGATAACTTACATATTCTAGTATTGCACTGAAATGTACTAGTCTATAACTAGAGAGTAACTTACATGTTTTATAATATGTCTAGTATTGCATTGAAGAGAAGAAGATATTTGGAAGCGAAGGTGTTCTTGTGAATATATGAGAGGCTTGAAGTGAAGATATCGGGAACGGCAGACGCTGCACCGTTTCATTCAAGTCCAATCCTTTAATATGTGTCATTCTCCACTCTTAGGCCCCCAGCTCCTTATGTCATGGGTTGTGTAATCGAGCCCACAACCATGACTCATTTGAGTGACCTGTCATGTTCAAAAGGAGGCATTTGGCCCAATCAAACTGGCCCATTGCTTGGAAAGAAGGAAGGCTTATCTACAAAACTGGGCAAATATGGAAGGTGATCTTCAGAGATTAATGATATCAAATTTGATATGTATTTGATATGTATTCTTTAGAAGATATGATCTTGTAATCTTAGAGATTGGATTTGTAGATAGCTTTTAATCTTGGCCGTTGATGTAAATGATCTGTACCGTTGATTTTGGGAAGCCTCAACTATAAATAGAGGCCTCTCCCTCTCATTGTATTCATTCATTGAGAAATAAAAATTTGAGAGCATTCACTCAAAACTCTTCTCTCTTGTGTTCTTGTTTTTCTGTGGCTTATTTTTAGCTTGTTCTTCGTGCTTTTGTGTTGGTGACTTAGAGGAATTCTTTTGAATCCTCAAGTGTTGGGAAATAGGCCGACTTAGGTGTTTTTGTGGCAAGAATCGACCTAAGGTCGCACAGATTGTGTGGAAAAACTTTAAGTCCGTGACAGTTGGTATCCGAGCTAAGGTTCGAAAAGGCACTATTAGAAGATGTCGTAGGAAGTTGTTGAAAATGTTGAGCCAATGGAGACCCGTCGAAGGGCCAGAAAATAGAGTCGTTCGAGGGATATTGTGTCGGCTTTGGAGGGACGAGTAGTCAATCTTGAAGAGCCTATGGGGGACATCAAAGAGAGACTTGATGGGATTGAGGATGGAATCCCCATGAGTTGCAGTCCATGAAAGAGTAGCTTAGAGAGTATCTGTGGGATTTTGTTGAGTCCCTTGAGAGGAAGTTGACCGGTAGAGATGAGACCATTGAGGTTATGGTCGCGGTTATGAAAGTGGAGATTGCGGAGCTCAAGGGAGAACTCTCAATCTACAAGGCTTCCTTGGGCAATGGGGGATTAGTTGCTGCTGTACCAAAGCCCAGTGTGGATGTCCCAAGCCCAAAGAGTTTAAGGGATCAAGGTCCATGAGAGATGTGGATAATTTCCTTTGGGGAATGGAGCAATATTTTCGTGCCAAGGGCATCACAGATAATGACACAAAGGTAAATACTGCTGCTATGTATTTTACTAACATTGCTTTGTTATGGTGGCGTCGTAGGTCCACCGATGTGAGACGTGGTGGGACTGAAATTGAGACTTGGGAGGAGTTTCAAAATGAGTTCAAGGCACAATTTTACCCAGAATATGCCGAGGATGAAGCTTGGGTAAAGTTGCGTCGGCTTACGCAACAAGGCATTGTGAGGGAGTATGTACGGGAGTTTAGTGAACTCATGCTCCAGATCTCAAACATGGGTGAAAAGGAAGCCTCCTTTTCCTTTATGGATGGTTTGAAACCATGGGCGAAGCAAGAGTTGCAACGCCGAGAAGTCTAAGAGCTTACCAAGGCTATGACTGTTGCGGAATCATTTGTCGAGCTTGGTACAAAGAAAGATAAGTCTGAGCCTTTCAAGCCCAAGTTCAAAGCAAAGGGAAATGGTGGGGGAGACAAAGAAAAGTTTGTCAAGAATAGCAATGGAAAGAAGTCGTTCGATAAGGGAAAGCCTGTGAGTTGCTTTCATTGTGATGGCTCACACTGTATCAAGGACTGTCCGAAAAAGGCCGCTCTTTCTACCGCTGAAGCAAGGAAAGAGGCGGACAAGTCAATTGAGGGTCTTGGTTTGATATTGAGGGGTGTCGAAGACAAGACAAGTCAAGGGCTGATGTTTGTAAACATCGTAGTGGCTGGCACAGAATTGAGTGCACTTGTTGACACAGGTGCGTCTGATTTGTTCATGTAGGAAGAGACTGCAAGTAAACTTGGTCTCAAGATTCAAAATAATTCGGGATGGATAAAAACGGTGAACTCAGAAAGCATTTCGATCAAGGGGGTCATAAAGGGAGTGGATCTCCAGCTTGGTGAATGGACCGGTAAAGCTAACATCAAGGTAATACCTCTTGAAGACTATGACTTTGTTGTTAGTTTAAGTTTCCTTGACCAGGTTAATGCTTCTATCTTTCCTTCTGGCAATTATATGATGATATCGGATCCAAACCATCATTGTATGGTGAGAATTAAAAGGAAGGGAAGCTTGGAGGGCAAAGCATTATCGGCGATCCAGTTTGCCAAAGGAGTACAGAGAGATGAAGAGATGAAGTCTCTTATTTGGCTACCTTGAAGGTCGAGGAATCCGTCAAGTCCATTAAAGAGATTCCAAGGGAAGTTGGCCGGTTGCTTGATTCTTTTCAAGATGTGATGCCAGCGGAGTTTCCCAAAAATTTGCCACCCAAGAGGGAGGTGGATCACAAGATTGAGTTATTGCCTAATTCAGTGCCGTCAGCAAGAGCCCCATATCGGATGTCTCCACCAGAATTGGAAGAGTTACGAAAGCAGTTAAAGGAGCTTTTAGATGCTGGGTTTATCAGACCATCTAAAGCCCCATACGAAGCGCCAATATTGTTTCAAAAGAAGCATGATGGGTCGCTAAGGTTGTATATCGATTATCGGGCTCTGAATGAGATCACTGTGAAGAACAGGTACCCTATTCCCCTTATTGTAGATTTATTTGATCAGCTTGGCAGTGTAAGATGGTTTACCAAGTTAGATTTGAGATCGGGGTACCATAAAGTCTGAATAGTCGAGGGGGATGAGCCAAAGACAGCTTGTGTGACGCGGTATAGTTCGTATGAGTTCCTTATAATGCCCTTCAGACTCATGAATGCTCCAGCTACTTTTTGGACTCTGATGAATAAGGTACTTCAACCCTTCTTAGATCATTTCGTGGTTGTTTACCTTGACGATATTGTGGTGTACAGTAAGTCGTTGGAGGAGCATGTGGAATATTTGAGGGAGGTGTTCCAAATCTTGCGGGAGAATGAGCTGTATGTCAAAGAGGAAAAGTGCTCATTTGCCCAACGAGAGGTGCCCTTTTAGGCCACGTTGTGGGAGGTGGCAAGATCCGGATGGATGAGAAGAAGATCCAAGCTATTGTTGATTGGGAAGCACCAACCAAGGTGACGGAATTGAGATCTTTTCTTGGATTGGTGAACTATTATCGACGCTTTATTGAAGGTTATTCAAAGATCACCGCACCCTTGACAAACTTGTTGAAGAAGGGTAAGGTGTGGGATTGGGACCCCAAATGTGAGGTAACTTTTAATCAAGTGAAGGAAATTATGACGAGGGAGCCTGTTCTTGCCTTGCCGGATTATTCAAAGTCGTACGAGGTACGCATGGATGCATCAAACTATGCAATTGGGGGAGTACTGATGCAAGATAGGCATCCAATTGCTTTCGAGAGTCAGAAGTTAAATGAGATAGAGTGATAATACACGGTCTAAGAAAAAGAAATGACCGTTGTGGTGCATTGCTTGCGCACATGGGGGCACTATTTATTGGGTTATAGGTTTGTGGTCTATACTGATAATATTGCCAACAGTTTCTTTCTAATCCAAAAAAATATCTCCGAAACAGGCTCGTTGGCAGGTCTTCTTGGCAGAATTTGATTTCACGATGGAATATAAGCCAGGGAGTGCCAATACTGTTGCTGATGGCCTTAGTCGAAAGATGGAATTTGTGACAATCAGCCAACCTGATGGTTCCCTATTGGAGCGTATTAAAGAGGGATTGATCCATAATCCCACAGCTAAAAACTTGTCTGAGCTTGCCAAAGAGGGGAAAACAAGGAGATTTTGGCTTGAGGGAGAGCTACTTTATACACATGGGCATCGTCTCTATGTGCTTCAATATGGGAAGCTGTGCAAGGAAGTCATGAAGGGGTGTCATGACTCGAGATGGGCTGACCATCCAGGAATGCACCGCACGTTGGCCCTTTTAGAGGATCGTTATATATGAGAACTTGTCTGGTGTACCAACAAGACAAGGTAGAGTTGAAGGCTCCAGCGGGTTTGTTACAACCGTTGCCTATTCCGGAACGACCATGGGAGAGTGTATCCTTGGATTTTATAGTAGGTTTGCCAAAGTTTGATGGATTTAGAAGCATTCTTGTTGTGATGGACAGGTTTTCCAAGTATGGAACGTTCATTCCAGCAACCAAGGAGTGCCCAGCGGAGGAAGCAGCTCGTTTGTTCTTGAAACATGTGGTGAAATATTGGGAGTGCCACAGTCGATAATCAGTGGTCGAGACAGGCGATTCACGGGCCGGTTCTGGATAGAGCTGTTCAAGTCAATGGGCTCTGACTTGAATTTTTCCACTAGTATGCATCCACAAACTGATGGGCAAACTGAACGAGTAAATGCATTATTAGAGACTTATCTTCGGCACTATGTAAGTGCTACACAAAGGGACTGGCCAAAGTTGTTGGACGTGGCTCAATTCTCGTACAACTTGCAACGGAGTGGGGCCACGAATTAAAGTCCATTTGAGATAGTGACGGGTCAACAGCCACTTACACCCAATGCTGTTATGACTCGTTATACTGGACCAAATCCAGCAGCTTATCGGTTAGCGAAGGATTGTCAAGAGAAGAACGATTTAGCCAGAGCTTGTTTACACAAGGCAAGTAAGCGGAATAAGAAGTGGGTGGACCAAAGTCGGAGGGATGTTCAATTTTAGGTTGGTGACTTTGTCCTTGCAAAATTACACTTGATTTTGAGATACAATGGCCTGCACAAAGGGCTTGTGCGACGGTATGAAGGACCCTTTCGAGTTTTGAAGAGAGTAGGCAAGGTGGCCTACAAGCTTGAGTTGCCGTCAAAGCTCAAAGTCCATCCCATGTTCCATGTGAGTATGGTCAAACCATTCCATGTAGATCAAGATGATCCGAATCGAGGCAAGTCTGAACGAGCACCAATGGGGGTAAAGGTCTCCTACGATTGAGAAGTTGAAAGCATCGAGGCAGACCGTGTGGTGAGACAAAAGTATCATCAGTCGAGACATGAGTACTTAGTGCGATGGAAAGGACTTCCTAACAGCGAAGCAAGTTGGGAACCTGCTGAGGCATTATGGCAATTCCAAAGCAAGATTGACCAGTTCCGTGAGGAGGACGCGACGAGGGCGTCGCTAGAACAGGTGGGGGAGAATGTCATGGGTTGTGTAATCGAGCTCACAACCATGACTCATTTGAGTGACCCGTCATGTTCAAAAGGAGGCATTTGGCCCAATCAAACTGGCCCGTTGCTTGGAAAGAAGGAAAGCTTATCTACAAAACTGGGCAAATATGGAAGGTGATCTTCAGAGATTAATGATATCAAATTTGATATGTAATCTTTAGAAGATATGATCTTGTAATCTTAGAGATTGGTTTGTAGATGGCTTTTAATCTTGGCCGTTGATGTAAATGATCTGTACCGTTGATTTTGGGGAGCCTCAACTATAAATAGAGGCCTTTCCCCTTTATTGTATTCATTCATTGAGAAATACAAATTTGAGAGCATTCACTCAAAACTCTTCTCTCTTGTGTTCTTGTTTTTTTGTGGCTTATTTTTAGCTTGTTCTTCGTGCTTTTGTGTTGGTGACTTAGAGGAATTCTCTTGAATCCTCAAGTGTTGGGAAACAGGCTGACTTAGGTGTTTTTGTGGCAAGAATCGACCTAAGGCCGTACGGATTGTGTGGAAAAACTTTAAGTCCGTGACACTTACATTTACTTCCCTGCCATTCATCTATTTTTTTAAAATGTAGAACCCTTTAGTTACTTTTTAGTTTATTGTATATTCGTAATCACCCAAATATTAGTAAATTTATTAGTAAGTGAGAAAGGGTATTGAATCTAAATAACATAGATTTAACAATTAGATGAGAGATAAGTGATTAATTGGATTAGGTAGAGTTAGATTTCCAAATCTTAAGTTTAATTGAGAAACTTAGAAGTTTTAATTGTTTTAATTTAATAAAATCTCCATAATTTGCTTAGTTTAGGTTTAATAGTAATTAGAATTTATTTTATTCATATAGATTAAATAGAATTGAATAGTAGATAATTGACAACTTAGAATTTGGTTCTGATGAAAATGATATCTCCTTATCACTCTATTACTTGGTCAACCTATGCATTTGTGCTATAATTTTTTATCCATCAAAGAACATTTCATGTGTCATATCTTTATTGATCGATATTGTGCTTTGGGACAAAATGAGATGAATTTGATAGTTTAAGTATTTTTTTATCAAACAAAATTTATATACTTAAGTGAGAAAATTGGTATAAATTGTAGGCAAATTTAACGTTTTGGTTGGTAATTTTTTTTAAAAAAAAATCATTTTGACTCTTTTTGAAAGATTGATGGTCAAATTAAACTTCATTTAAAATATTGAAAGCCACATTTAACTAAAGAAAAAGGAGTAAGGTCAAATTAACAAAATATGTAAGCTTTAAAGACTCAATTTATCATTATGCCAAAGTTAAATAACCGCAATATATATGGTCAAATTTCTAAAAATTTTAAGGAGATTAATAAGAATTTTTAAAAAACTTAGAGGTAAAACAATAGCGGCATTTATGGGAAAAATGCTGCAAAAGGTAAAGTAATAGCGACATTTTCCCATAAACACCGTAAAAGGTCAATCAATAGCGGGGTTTATGTAAAAAAACGCCACAAAAGGTATAGACCAATAGCGGTGTTTATGGGAAAACACCACAAAAGGTTAAGAGCATTAGCGGCGTTTATAGGAAAAACGTCGCTAAAGGTCAAGAAATAGCGGCGTTTTCCTATAAATGCCGCTAATGCTCTTTGATTTTTATTGAAATGGAACCGTTTTTTCCCCCTCAAATTAAACCCCAAATTTCTAATCCTTTTTCTCTTATCTCCCATTTTTAATTCTTAAACCCCAATTTTTGGTTCGCTTTCTCCTCTTTCTATCTCCGACCGATTCTCTCCCCCAAAATACTAAACAAAAACCCTTCTTCCTTACCTTGCTTGCACCAACGCCAACGCCATCTGCACTGAGTGGGGCTCAGTTTAACTTGTTCTTCTACTTGCATGAAAGAGAGGTAAGAACGATTCAAGCTTTTCTCAAACTTTGTCTCTTTCTCTTTCACTCTCAAAAGTATCATTCGAATCACTTCTCTTTCTTTGCTTTTCTTTTCACTATTTATTAAGCTTCCCATTCTGTTTTCTACTGTGAATTTTTTCCAGGTTCTTTGTAAAAAAACATCCCATTTCGAAATCTAGGTTTTCATTTACCAATAAAATTCAGAGGTAATCAAAACCAAACCATTTCTAATTTTCTTTTAAAAACCAAAAAACCCATGTCATCTAGCTTAATGAAACTGAACCTTTTTCTTGCTAACTTGGGGAACATTTGTTCTTTTTTCTTCGGAAACTAAACACTTTCTCACCTACCAAAAGAAATTCCTACAGGTATGTTTGGTAACACATTGATTTATTTTTTTCTGTTAAACTAAACACTTGTGTTTGTGTTAAAATTTTTTGTTTTAAAATTTTCTTTTCCCTTTCTTCTTATTTCTTAGCAATCCAATAGAGTTTCTGTTTATTTTTAATAATTCTTTTTTACTTTCAAATTTTTTCTGATATTTTGAAACAAAAACACATTGATTATTTTTTAATTGTTTTGAGTTTGTTACAGGTCCTTACAAATGGCGGAAGCTTCTAAAGTCATTCATGTTCGCAACATTGGCCATTAAATATCTGAAGTAAAACCTCTTTTCCTCTTATAATTTACTCGTTCTCTTTACTGTTACTTATGTTTGGATAATTTTTGACTGATCATGAATTATTGTTGGATAATTCAGTTTGTTTTGTTTAGTTTTGAATTTTGATCTAATTTTTGGCTGCTTATGTTTATGAGTAAAGAATCATGCCCACTAAAAAGTCGTATTTACTACAGATATGAATGGATATCTGTAGTCACACACCAGAAAGTTGTGCTATAGGAACCTAGATTCATAAGGAATGTGTCGGCTATTTTTGTTGGGCCGGGGGTTAATATAATTTGATTATGTAGTGCTGTAATTTTGAAACTTATACATTAATGATCGGTGTTTTTACGATACAACGATTGTGCAAGCGTACATACGTCGATGCAAGTATAGTTGATAGACAAATCTATCGGATATTGATCCCATGAGGAATGAGTTCTTGATGTCTAAATGTTGAAGTAATCAATACTAAAATTAAATGTAATGTGTGTGCTGATGTCAGTGCAATACGTCAGATTTTCACACTAAATAGTCAATCAATGTCAACGCAATTAGGGTTAAACTTCAGAGATTAAATGTCAGTGTACTGAAAATAAATCCAATTTTGTTGAGTGTTGAATACTAAATATTAAAATGCATGAAATATAAATGTGACCAAGTGTAAAGGGAAGAAATGGTTCACTGAATATTGCTAAGTTGCAGCGCTAGATGCATAGACAAGGCAAGATATAGATGAATTTTCGCTGCAATGAAGTCCTTTTGAGTTCTTACCAATAACAGCTCCCTACTTAATCTCGACTCAAATACAATCACTCCACCTCTCGTTGCAAGTAACGATGTGTATCCAAGAACAAGTTGCAACGCTAGATGCGTCGATAAGGTAAGATATAGATGAATTGTCGTTGCAATGAAGTCCCTTTGAGTTCTTTCCAACAACAACTCCTTACTTAATCCTGACTCAAATACAATCACTCCACCTCTCAGTGCGAGTAACGATGTGTATCCAAGAACAAGTAACTGGTTTGTATCCAAGAACACACGTCGATGCAAGTATAGTTGATAGACAAAGCTATCGGATATCGATCCCACGAGGAATGAGTTCTTGATGTTTAAATGTCGGAGCAATCAATACTGAAATTAAATGTAATTTGGGTACTGATGTCAGTGCAATATGTTAGATTTGCACACTAAATAGCCAATCAATGTCAATGCAATTAGGGTTAAACTTCAGAGATTAAATGTCAGTGTATTGAAAATAAATCCAATTTTGTTAAGTGTTGAATACTAAATATTAAAATAAATGAAATATAAATGTGACCAAGTGTAAAGGGTAGAAATGGTTCACTAAATATTGCTAAGTTGCAACGTTAGATGTGTCGACAAGGTAAGATATAGATGAATTGTCACTACAATGAAATCCTTTTGAGTTCTTACCAATAAGAGCTCCCTACTTAATCTTGACTCAAATACAATCACTCAACCTCTCGGTGCGAGTAACATTGTGTATCCAAGAACAAGTAACTGGTTTTTATCCCAGTCCCGAGCAGCTCTTGCCTAACCCACTTGTTAATCTAACCTGTCACCGCATCTCTCGATGTCAGCGTACTGTAATTTCACTTTCGTGTTTAGAGCGATTAGATCCAAGAATAAATGGATAAATAGTGTAAAGTAAGAATCAAAATTATATAACATAAAAAGATACTCTCGTATTCATTTACTATAATTGAAATCCATCATCGTTTAAGAAGAATTAAATAGTACAACAAAGCTTACTATCTCTAGACTACTAGGCCTACTCTCAAATTGTTCCTCTTGCTCAACATCAAGCGCCTCTCGTCAGAAGCAGTTGCAGACTTGCTTCATTAGCTCCCGATTTTCAGCTTAAATCTTCAATTCACACAGAATTTTCAGAATTAAATCCCTTGGCTCTTGATGATTTCTTTCCTTCTTCGTTTGTCTATTTATAACCTCTAAAATGTTTCAGGATTCAACCTTCTCTCTCAGATCTAGATCTGGATTTTGCAGTTGTCAAAATTAGTTAGAATACAGTTGTGCATTCACGCAGTTCTAGTATGTTCTTCACAGATCTACAGATTTTCGCTGCATCGTTGAGCGCATTTTGAGATCATAATTGCAGGGACATCTGTGAAATTCCTGCGTTGGTGCTTCAGTTGTGAATTCAACTTAACTCTACTCATTCAAGGTTCAGTTTCAATGCTGTGACATCTCTTGGTCGCAATCACCAGCTGATCTTGTGGTTGCATTTGTCCAGTATTAAGCTTCTAGGCTTAGTTCCTGCGCTGACAATATTAAGATGCAATATATCTGCTGCTTGTATCGATATTAGTACAAAAATAGATAAAAATAACAAGAATTTAAACTAACTATCAATGAGTTGAAAAACATGAAAACTAAGTATAAAATGCTAACAATGCATGATAAATGAA
Organism: Gossypioides kirkii; assembly: GCA_005610355.1. Taxonomy (NCBI): domain Eukaryota; kingdom Viridiplantae; phylum Streptophyta; class Magnoliopsida; order Malvales; family Malvaceae; genus Gossypioides; species Gossypioides kirkii. The sequence goes on along the minus strand of CP032247.1, from coordinate 35,320,065 downwards.
ATACAAAAAAGACAATTTAAACATTAAATTGGGAAAAAAATCTGTCATTTGTAATACCATCAATTATGGTTAAATACTTTGGAAATGCATTTGTTGTGGTGTATGTATGCACACATTCAAGTTGATAAATGAAAAGTTACAATTAATCATGTTTCTGAATGACTGGTAGCCATTCCCATTCTGTTAATCCTCAATCTAGAACATTTGGTTCTGCATCTATGGTGTGGTTCAAAGAGACTATATCAATCTATTTGGTATATTTGGATATTAATCTTCATGTGTCATAATAATTTTCATTTTCTTCCCCATGGAAAGATAACTTCTGCCTCATTCATGTTAGCCTAATACCTGTGTTAGGTGCAGTTGGTGAGCAAGTAATACACCATAATTTTCGTTAAACATAATACATAAATTGCATAGTACTTTTAGGTCATTGTTTAGATCTTATTTTTAAACTGATATCAGTTAAGTTCCTTATTAAACATTGCCACCAATTGTGGTGTCTATAATTCTCAATCTCTCTCTCTCTCTGATGCAGAAAACTAAGCCTACACAACATAGTGTCCGAGAACTTAGAGCATTAGGCTTGACTCCTCATCTACCATCTCAGGTACACTGCCTCGCGTGTACTTCTTACAGTAGATGATTTTTTTATTAGAAGCATTTGGGGAATTGCATCATTGCATTTTATCTTTCTAGAGTATTATTTCGTTGGCTCATTGTAGCACTTTTAGGCATTTTTATTAGTTTTTAAATGTGTAGGCATGAACCTATGTAATCATTATCATCTTTGTGGGGTACGACATTATGTTGGCACTTTACTTACAAAAGTCTTGCTACAAACTATTGTTGAACTTGTCATATATAACTTGCCACGTAACTGTAGCATTCATATCATATTTGCTACTAAAAAGCCTCATTGTTACTTATGTATTTGCTAGCTTTGCATTTTTCATGTGGTGGGTGGGGATTGTGTTTATGTTGACTTCTGGTTATTCCAATTCTCTTCCTTACTACCTATTTTACCAAGGCTGCAGTTGATATGATCATTGTTTTATTATGGATCCCTTTTATGCATGGTACCTAGTTCTACTTTTTGAGTGCCCTTACTATCTATTTATGGATCATTGTTTTCCTATAATGTATCTATCTTTTTTTTCTAGCTATCTATAACTACTAACTATCTCATGTTTAACATTAGACTTTCATATAGATTAAAACTACAATATATACATATATATAAATCATATTCAATTTCTTTTGTTTATTACTATACGAAATCATGAATACCATTTCCAAGTGTTAAAAATGGTATTATGAAACAAAATTAGATGTCCAGAACAAAGCAAAATTCTGGGAAGAAAAGAAAAAAAACATTCGTAAACTATACCTACATTATTAAACATTCCAATTGATTTTGCAATTAAGAAAATCTAATTTCATTGATCAACCTAGGTTTCAATTATTGAAGCAAACCCATAATTTATCATAGTGAAAAACGAAAGCCACGCATTTACCCAAATTTATAAAAACCATGAATTGTATGGACGATTGGGTTATGACAAATATATATAAACCAAATTTACCCAGAAATGAAAAATTGACAAAGCAAAAGGAAATGAAAACCATGGCTATGACAACTCTATTGAGAGAAAGAAAAAGAAGTAGAGAAAGAGCAAAGAGTAAAGAAAGAGGGCAGGAAAAATGACAGGGAAATAAAATGAATGGAGGGAGAAAATGTTTACTTGAAGAACACTACGATGAAGGGGAGGAGTGGTATGGTCGGATTTGAAGGAAGCAAGGGAGTGGGTCGTCTGATTGAGTGAGAGCGTTTTTGAGGTGAGAAATGGTAAAATAGAAATAAGGAAAACAATGAATCAATAATCGGTGGGGAGGAAAGGGAATAAAAATCACATCATTTCCCTGCATAATCCCATAATGAAATAAATGCGTATTGGGCATTCCACTGAACCAAACAATTGTTTGTGGTGGGCCCGTGGAATAGAGTTTTAATGGCTATGCCATTACAGAACCAAATAGGGTGTAAGAAGGTGTGCTTTAAGGATTTAGTGATTTGGTCAGATGTTGAGATGGTTGTTGACTTGACTCTAGCACCGACCTTATCCTGGAAAGATAGGCTTTTAAGGAAAGGTCTTCATATTCCAAAAAGGGTGAGTGAAGGTTTTAATGCTGATGTTGATGATGATTTTTCTCTTCTTGAAGGTGATGTCAAGAAGTTGTTGGTTAACGGTATTCCATTGATCGAATTCTCGAAAAGGGTCCACAAACTCCTAGTCAATGTTCACTTTGGTGGTACTCAAGTTGCTGAAGTAAAAAATCAGTTTAGTGGCTCTCTAAAACCGTTTTTATGGATTATGGAGGCCTTGCGAGCCATTTCAGTTAATGAATATCGAAAATGGCTATTTTCTGGCCAAATTTCAGAGCTCAGAGGACTATGAGAAAGTATTATCACAAGGGCCATGGCTCATTTTCAGGCAATATTTAACAGTCTAACCTTGGATAATTGAGTTTAATCCAGCTCAACCCTACCTTAGCACTGTAATGGCCTGGATTAGATTTTTAGGGCTCCCAAGGTACCTATACAATAATGAGATTTTGTGAGAGATTGAGGCAATGATTGAGAAGGTGATAAAGTTGGATTTTAATATAGACAACAAAGTACGAGAATGCTATGCCCGTATGGTAGTATATGTCAAATTAGACAAACCTTTTATTTCATAGGTTCTGATTAATGAGAGTCTTCAGCAAATTGAATATGAGGCGTTACTGGTAGTGTGTTTCTCGTGTGGGCGTTATGGTCATTCCAACGAATCTTGCTTGCAAGGCGAAAGGATAGTGGCTTTACTAGAAGCGTTGACCTTGATGATAGGTAACTCTTAGACAACTACTAATACGACGACCAAAACGGGCGAGTTTGACCTATGAATGCTGGTGAAAAGGAAAATTAGGCACAATGTGATAACTCTAAAAAATAAAGAGTTATCTTAAGGCTTTATAACTATAATTCTTGTTAATTCCAGATGGTTTATTATTAATTTCCAATTTTTATTAAAAATATTAATTAATTTATTTTATTTAGACTCTTGGACGTTAAGTTATATTATTATGTTACATTTCACAAAATAAATATTTATTTATTGAGCTCAGTGATCGAAATTATGTAGGTTAAGGATGACTTCAGAATCAATTGGGCCAAAAAGGTGATAAACATGACTGCCCAAGGGGAGCTCTATGTATGCAAGATGAGCATATTTCACATCCAAAATAGCAAGAAAAATTTTCCCGACAAGTCCAAATAAATTCAACTCAAATTTATAGTTAAAAAGCCATCGATGAAAAAAGGCAATCTTGGAGCTTGTCCGATGAGGCCCTGATGGTGTGACGAGTTGAATTCCAACACGAAAGCTACTAGAAGAACATCAAGGAACGTCTAAAATGATGAATTTGGACTCTAAAAAACATGGAGCTGCAATGCAAAAAATATTAGTGAAAATCGAAACACTAAACACAAGAAAAAAGGACTAAAATATGCACTTGAGGGGAAGAACTTCAGACACCAATAGAGGTCTAAATTTGTACCCAAATTAGCTCATTTTTCTAGAAGCCTAAATTAATTATTTAATACTAATTTTAATAATTGCAAACAACTGTTTAACTTCCCAAAAATCCCATTCAAACCCTCCACTATTTAAGTTTGTTATTTTTAACACTTAGCTAAAAATAACAAAACAAACAAATCTCTCTTCCACCTTTCAAGTGACCAACCATATGAGGGAGTAAAAGGGAGGATTTTAAATGCTATTTTTAGTAGCTGAAAGCTACCCCTTTTAGTCTAAATAGGTCCCTTCACCCATTCATTTTCATCATCCAATTCACTCTCATTCTCTTCCTCTCCCACATTCTTTCATTCTCTCTTTAGGATATTTTGTTTCCCCCTTTTTTCAAGAGAAGTAAGCTTCTTGAGTGTGAGTAATTGCAGCAATAAGCTTCCTTCAAGATAGGTTGTGGTGTCCTAAGGAGGAGAATGAGAAGGAGAAGTTCTGCACACCACCGTGGCATCCACCATGAAACAACTCTGTTTCCTTTTACTCTTTAAATTCTTGTTGTGTACTTTTTGATTGAAAATATGATTATTTTGTGTTCTTTTGTTTTCTTATCAATTACCATGTTTTAATCTTGTTATGTTGGAATTATTATGAATATTTTGTTTATGTTCAATGAAGTCCGAAAAAAATATTTTTTTCATTTGGTTGTGTTCAAATAGCCAGGTAAAATCATATTTGCTTATTAATTCTACGTTAGTTTAATAAGTACTTGAGTTAGATAATTTATTTAGGAAGATGGTTTCTAATTAACAAAATACTTGAATTGTGTATATTTAATTGATTAAAGAATTAATTGATTAAATTTAGTGATTAAGCTGGGAGGTACCTATTGCCTTACATAACCTCAGGAATGCATGATTAAATTGTTTTAGTATAGACTTAATTTTGTTACTTCACATAGTCTTTAGAGTTGCATTTGACATAGAGATATGTGATGGATCAACAAGACTAAACGTAGTGACTTCGAGAGAAGCTTGTTAGTGATTAAATTGTTCCATATTATACTTATTATGTTACCTCTTTCATTCTGTAGTAACGATGCTCGATAGGGTAAGTTAAAATTATGGTTAGTGACTCACAAATTATGTCACAAATTATTTCGTAATAATTTTTATCTAGATTAAAGTGAACATAGTCTAAAGTGGATTAATGACTCTGGTGTTATTTACTATTAAAACTCATTTGTTGAAGTATTTAGTATTCTTTTAAAAAAAATTGTACACATAGTATAATCATTTAGATTAGATTAATTGCTTAAAACCCTTGATTAATTATTTTTCTTATCAAATTGTCAAATTTATTTTTCACAAAATTGTCTCAATTTTTAGTCCTTAAGGAGACAATACTCATTTACTTATCATTTTATTACTTGTTACGATTGTGTACACTTGCACATATTTCGCGATTAATTTTATATATTTACACATCAAGACAAATTTTTAGCGCTGTTATCGGGGATTGTTTTAGAATCATTATTTGTGAAGTTTATTTTTGCAGCTCAATTTATTTATTTATTTTCTCATTTTTCATTTTTTATTATTTACTTCTTTTCTGGTGTTTATGAACATTGATTAAATTATCGACTTACTCCTAGTAGGCCATGAAATAGAACGAAATTTTAAACAACTGAGACGAGAAAGACAAGCATAGAGACAAGTTGAAGAAATGAACCCTGAAATTTAAAATCAAGGTCAAGTAAATGGGGCTAATCAAGCTCACAACCCAATCCTTGTTGCTGATGACAGGGATCGAGCCATAAGACAATACACAATGCCATTTGTAATGAGCTTAATCCGAATATTAGAAAACCCGAGTCGAGGTACTGTAATTCAAGCTGAAGCATGTTATGTTCCAATTACTTCAAACAGTGGGTCAATTTAGCGAAATGCCCACTAAGGATTCACACGTTCACCTTCAATTGTTCATGGAGGTGAGTGATTCCTTTAAGATGGCTGGGGTAGTAGTAGATACAATGAGATTAAAATTATTTTCATACTCCTTTAGAGACAAAGCTAGAGCTGGGCTTAACTCATTGCCACCTGATTCAATCTCTACCTGACAAGTATTAGTGGAATGATTTCTAGTCAAATACTTCCTGCCTAACAGAAACACTAAGTTGAGGAATGAGATCACAACCTTTCAACAATCAGACGATGAATCCCTATATCTGGCATGAAAAAGATTTAAAGAATTAATATGCAAATGCCCTCATCACGGGATTTTACATTGCATCTAAATGGAGACCTTCTATAATGTTCTCAACGCACACACGAGGATAATAGTGGACGCTTTAGCTAATGATGCTCTCCTTTCTAAGTCTCATAATGATGCTTATGACATTATTAAGAGAATTGCTAGTAATAATTACCAATGTTCGACCAATAGAACAAGAGGAAGATGAGTAGCAAGAGTACATGAAGTGGACACTTTCACTTCACTTGCAGCTCAAGTATCTTTTATCTCTTTAATGTTAAATTTTTTTACTGCTAATGGTCTTAATAATGTTGCAGCCCAGCCAGCAAGCCAATTTGACAACTTTTCTTACGTATATTGTGGGGATGGACACTCGTTTGACAACTGCCCATCGAATTCAGAGTTTGTCTACTATGTAGGAAATCAAAATCAGAATAGAAGGAGGAAGGGACTACAGTCCAATTTCTATAACCATTCATGGTGAAACCATTCAAACTTCTCCTAGAGTAACCAAGGCGCTGAACCTAGTAACAATTACATGTAGCCTTGGTTAAATCACCGCCAGCTTTTAATCAACAAGTTCAAAAGCCACATCAAGCTAAACCTGCCAATAGCCTAGAGGAGTTGTTAAAATCATACATGGCCAAGAATGATGCCTTGATCCAAAAACAAAAGAACACTTTGAAAAATTTGGAGAACCAAGTGGGCCATCTGGCTACTAAGATTCGTAATAATCGTAATAGACCACAAGAAGCTTTACCGAGTGACATGAAAAATCCAAGCAATAAGGGTAAGGAGCACTAAAAAATGATCCTTTTACGAAGTGGAATGATTTTGGAAACCAAGGTAGTTGATGTTAAAGACGAGTCTATAGATAGAGAGGAAATTCAACCGAAAGTTGAAATTCTCACACCATAGAAGCTAGAGTTTAAAAACTCCGATGAGGTAAATTCTAACACAATCAAATATGATAATCTAATACCTACGTTAGATGCAGAACCCAAGCCTCAGAAGAGTTGTTCGATCCAAGCCAAGGTTCCATCACCTCAATATCCACAAAGATTGAAACAATAGAAGCATGAGGTTTAGTTCAAGAAGTTTTTAGATGTTCTTAAGCAACTTCATATCAATATTCCATTGGTAGAAGCTTTAGAACATATACCAAATTATGCTAAGTTAATGAAGGACATTATGTCCAAAAAGTGAAGACTTGGGGAGTTTGAAATTGTAGCACTAACAAAGGAGTGTAGCGTATTTTTACAAAACAAGTTACCTCCAAAGCTAAAGGACCTGGGAAGCTTCATTATACCATTCAACATTAGCGAATTTTATCATGGGAAAGCTCTATGTGATTTAGGAACGAACATTAACTTGATGCCGATGTCTGCATTCAAGAAATTGGGTATAGGTGAAGTAAGACCAGCAATTGTAACACTTCAATTGGTGGATTGATTAGTAGGACATCCAAAAGGAAAGATTGAAGATGTTCTAGTACGTGTTGATAAGTTTATCTTCCTTGCTGACTTTCTTATTTTATATTTTGAAGCAGATAAGGTAGTACCAATCATCTTAGAGAGACCCTTCCTTGCAACTGGTGAAACATTAATCGATGTACAAAAGGGCAAACTCATTATGTGAGTTCAAGATGACCAAGTAACTTTTAATGAGCTAAAAGTGATGAAATTTCCAGATCTAGTTGAAGATTGTTCTATAGTGGTCGAATTAGAATCCTTAGTGTCTACAGAATAGGAGCTGAATTTTGTAAAAGACCCATTAGAGATTATTTTAAGATCTAATCCACCAAAAGATGAAGAAGGCAAGGATCAAACGGCTTTGTTGAAAGCCAACTATGCGCGACCATCTCAATTTGAGTATTTGGAGCTAGAATCTCGGGAATACACATAATCCAGAACATCAATTGAGGAACCACCTACGCTGGAACTCAAGGTACTACCTTCTCATTTAAAATATGTTTTTCTTGGCGACTCCTCTACTTTCCTTGTAATTATTTTAGTAGATTTAACTAAAAGCCAAGAAGAGAAGCTAATTCAAATCTTGAAAAATTCCAAAAAAGCGATTGATTGGTCTATAGCTAACATCCGAGGGATATGCCACACTCCAAAATTGGGCTTAAAAGTTTTGAAGGTATTTTAGGAATTTTAGCCTATATGTGTTCGAAATTTTTTTAAAGTTGGTAATCAATAATGTTTTCTACAATGGCTATTACAATATGAAATAAATTTCGAAAAATGAGTTTTAAATAACTTTAATTTTGAAAATATAGCTGATTTTTAAAAGAGTCAAAATAGAGAGTTTTTATGAAGCAATTTGACCAAACTTTAAAAAATCAACCTAAAAACCGCCACTTTCACTTATATTTTTCATGTTAAAAAACCCCAAGTATTTGTGTTTGTCATCCTTTGCTGTTCCATCTCACCCAATTGATTTATACTTCTAACTCTTAATTCCCTTTGAATTCTAATATCCCTAAAACTTTAGGTACCTAAAAACCAAGAGAAACACCTAAAAATCTTCATCACCTTCATCTTTTTCATCATCTTCTCCAAACGTGGGTTTTTTCGAATTCGTGTCAAAACTCATTTTTTTGCAAGCAAAGGTAACCAATTGTTTTCCTATGAGTTTTAAATGATATCTAGTCCTTTAAAATAAGTTTTTAACCATTAAAACGCAAGTTTTGAATAAAAGTCGAAAATGAGGTCTGTAATGGTGAAATTCGGGTTTGTATATGAAAACTTGGTTTTAAAGTTTTTTTCAACTTGTTTTAACATAATTTTCAGGTTTCTAAAGTTACTTTATAGTTTTGTTAAGTATTTCTCGAGTTTTAATGAATTTTCGTCATTATAGCCATTGTATATCGAAAATATTTGGTATTTTAAAACGTGTAGTTTTGTGTGGTTTAAAGCTTGAGAATCATTCGTGGGTAAATATCTAGATGAATAGAATTCTTTTCATACAAAAAGATTAAGTGTAGACCAAAATATCAAAATTTAAAGTTTATTAGGTTTAAGGTTTTGGTTTAAGTGAACATAGCTTAGGCTATTGTTTATGACTGTATGAGGTGTGTGAATGACTGATTTTTGCTTATGTATTTGTGTGATATGTGTGGTTGAAGTGCTAGAACCGATACAACCTTCAACAAGGAAAGATAAAGGCAAAGGAAAGTTTATCTAAGCTTTCGGGGTTTTAAAGATAGCGTATATTTGGTGAGTATTTAGGAATAGCTACTCGTAGATGATTCATTGTGTATTTGGGAATTTAGAGATAGCCTAAATCCCTACACTAAATTTCGAGTGTAAGTGTTCTTATATGCATGCTTAAATATTAATATGATTTGTGCTCAAATATTATTGTGATTTATGCTTAAATATTAATGTGATTTGTGCTTAAATATTAATATGATTTATGATTAAATATTAATGTGATTTATCCTTAAATATTAATATGATTTATGATTAAATATTAATATGATTTGTGCTTAAATATTAATATGATTTGTGCATAAATATTAATATGATTTGTGTGCAAATATTAATGTGATTTATGCTTAAATATTAATATGATTTGTGCTTAAGTATTAATGTGATTTATGCTTAAATATTAATATGATTTGTGCTCAAATATTAATATGATTTGTGCATAAATATTAATATGATTTGTGTGCAAATATTAATGTGATTTATGCTTAAATATTAATATGATTTGTGCTCAAATATTAATATGATTTGTGCTTAAATATTAATATGATTTACGTTCAAGTTTCATAACACTCAAATTTTTATTTAATTTTTGGACTAAATTTGGCAAGTAAGAAGAACCATGGCCAACCACCTATGTTACCTTAAGTTAGAGGATTTGTTTCCTCCATTAAGAGGTTAAACTTACCAAAAGTGAGGGAACATGATCCCCTTTATGCTCCATGTCTCCCTCACTTTCCCCAAGATCACAATTACCTTATTTTTGAGTGTTGACCCTTGCCTCTCTCCTTTATTAACAGGCCACTCCCTAACGCTCCCATTTGATCTTTATTTTTCATTTTCAAGCCACCATACACCACTTTCTTTTGTCTCCTTTTTACCACTGGCCACTACCACCATTTTTGCATATTTGTTTTCCTTCCTTCACCGTAAACCAAACAATGACAACTTGAGCACCACCACCCAAGATTGAACCTCCACCCAATTGCATCTCCGACCACCGTCCGTCACCGCTACAATCGCCGTGCGTCGCCGTGGAAGCTCTCTCTTTTTTTCTCCTCTTTTCCTCTCTTCTCTTCTATTTCTCTTCTCCCCTCCCCTAATTCAAACCTTTGAACCACCACAGTGTGTGGCAACCGAACCTCTATCGAGCGACATCGGACTGTTGTCGTCACCGTCGGTGACCAAAACTCCCCATTTCAACTCTTTTTCCCTTTTTCATTAATGCCGATCCTTACTAAATTTTATTCATAATTTTTGTAGTTCGTTTATTTCGCGAGATCATTCCTTTCTCTAAAATCTATCCTTTTCACTTAGGCATTTGTTTCCAAGTGATCAAAGAGTAACTAAAGGATTTTAAATAAATTAATGAAGCCTTGATCTAGCATCCCATGCCTTGGCCGAATGGTATAGGGTCCTTCATAGGATGTTATTTTTTAATTTTTATTGTATTATTATGATTATATTACTAATATTTCATCATCGCTTTGAAGGTCAAGATGGAAATCAAAGGAGAGACCCTTGAATCCGCTTCAAGTACTCATCTTCCGAGAGAGTTTAGAACGAGGGTAAGAATCGTTAGATCTTAATAGATCGTCTCTAGTAACAAATAATATTATAACAGACTCTAACCTATGACCCATATTTTTAATAGCTTGTCGTGAGAGTAGATCGAGCGAAGTCGTGCTTAAGGACTAAGGCAAAAGATCTACAAGATTAAGGTGTGAGATTTAGTATTATGTATGTGTATATGTTACTTTAATAATTAAATCGATAATATGTGACAAGTGAAATCTTGATTATAAAAGAGTCATTAAAGTACTCAAAAGCGAAGGATCCAAATAAGTGACTCGTACCTAACACTTTTGATGAAAAGTATGTTCGATGTGATTATTGTTGATGTATGATTTTACGTGCAAATCTTGATCTCTTGACATGTGATACGTGGCTATGTTAAGTATGTGATTATCGAGATCTATGATCTAAATGTGAAAAATATGCTAACCATGTTAAAAAGTGAAATATGTGATTTGTGAGCATATCTTTATGCCAAAGTGTTAAGTGATTCACATGGGTTAAATGAGTTTCATGTCACATGCATGGGGTGGGATTTGTGAAAGGTGGAAGATGTGGCCATTTTTGACAATTATGTTAAATGTGGCCATTAATGGCGATTATGTGGCAGTTTATCGGCAAAGTGACTATAAACTTATGTAACTGTTTTACTGTAAATATGTAGTGGCTTGTCCACGAAAATTGGCTTTGTTGGATGGTCGGGTTTTAAGGAATCCGTATGTGGTGTGTAATAAAGATGGGTAGGAACTTTTACAAAATATGCATCGTTTTCAAAAATGTGCATTGACATGATCATGCATAGCAATATTGACAATATATGTGATTCTATAAATATGTGAAATTGATGTGTATGTTGATTTGTATTTGTTGCCTTATATGTGATTGTGTGTTACTGTGAGAAATTTCACACTAGGCCTTCAAAAGTTCACCAACGTTATTTTAATGTGTTTTTAGATAATCCTCATGGCTAGGTCTCGGATTCAGTCGATGGAGTGGCTCTCTCGCTTATTTGTGGATTTTATGGACTGTGGAATTTTATTTATAATTTGGATTATGATAATTTTACTTATTATTTTTAGGATTTTTATGTGTTTTTATTTAAATTGTGGAATGAATGTTAGCTTTGTGATTTTGGGTTATTTACTAAGATGCATGACATTTTTAAACTAAACAAATTAACTGATGATTTCTAATAAATTTGCTTCTGCAATGTTAATGAATAAAAATGAACTTGTGTTTATCAAATGAAACGTTTTCTCTCAATATATATATATATATATTTACAAAATTGGTTTTAAGAATGATCCAATTAAAAAAATGATTTTAAAAATTGTGTTTTTAAGAAAATAATGACCACTTATTTCAAACTCGCATTTTGGCCATTTAATGAGGCCAATGAAATCACTCAGATTAGGCCATAACGTCTAGACCCGATATGGAAGGTTACATTTGTTAGTATTAGAGCCGTTTCAAAACTCAGACTGTGATTAAAATGTTTTTTGTAAAATCATCATGCATCATAAAAAGGGTATTTTAGGAATTACCATGCCACATGTGAAATATTTTGAAAATCTAAGACCCTCCGAGGCCAATATGAGGTAAGTGATCTTTAGTACTGTAGAAACTACGTACTTGTGAAACTATAGATAGCAAAACTATAGGAAACTATAGAAGAGAAAACGATAAAGACTTTAGTGTTAGATAGACTCTAAGTGATAATGTGACTTGATTAATAAATCGAATAAAACTATGATTAGAAAACATACAAGTGATAACACATCTCTATTTATAGATTTGTAATAAAATTATTAAAAGAATGAGTACTTGTGGAGTTAGTACTTGTGGAATGAGGGCTCGTGAAGAATCGGGCCAAGGGACCCAAGTCGACTCGTCTACTTCTAGGGTACGAACCCTTGAACCTGTGGTCGAAAATGTGGATCGTGCACTGAATGCTGTGGAAAGTCAGCAAGAGCCTGCTAATGAATCAGTATCCCAAGCTATGCTTCGAGCACTTGAGCTTGTGGCGGGTGCCCAAACGGGAGCTAATAATCGAGGAATTATAGTTGAGCGGCTCCATTCTAATAGAGAAGAATTATTTAGGGGAGTTGCTGGGACATTGTAGTTGAATGCGACAGAATGGATTTTGGATGACATGGAGTGCACCAAACAAAATCTTAGAGGAACTGTGCCTTTGTTGCGAGATGAGGCCTATCGTTGGTGGCAGGCTATTGTAAGAGGTACTCAAGCTGAGAGGTTGGTGTGGGAATACTTTCTGGAGGCTTTCCAGAAAAAGTACATGGGCGCTAGGTACATCGAGGCCATACGCCTTGAGTTTATTGAACTGAAGCAGGGCACCATGACCGTGGCTGAGTGCGAGGCTGAGTTTTTGAGGCTTAACCGTTATGCTCTTGGTAGCTAAGGAGCAAAACAAGTGCGCTCGATTTGAGTTCCTAAAAATCTCGTTCAAACCCTCCACTATTTATGTTTTCTATTTTTAACACTTAGCTAAAAATAACAAGGCAAGCAAACCTCTCTTCCAACTTTCAAGTGGCCAACCATATGAGGGAGTAAAAGGGAGGATTTTAAATGCTATTTTTAGTAGCTGAAAGCTACCCCCTTTAGTATAAATAGGTCCCTTCACCGATTCATTTTCATCATCCAATTCACTCTCATTCTCTCCCTTTCTCACATTCTTTCATTCTCTCTTTAGGAGATTTTGTTTCCTTTTTTTTTCAAGAGAAGTAAGCTTCTTGAGTGTGAGTAATTGCAGCAATAAGTTTCCTTCAAGATAGGTTGTGGTGTCCCAAGGAGGAGAATGAGGAGAAGGAGAAGTTGTGCACACCATCGTGACATCCACCATGAAACAACTTTGTTTCCTTTTACTCTTTAAATTCTTGTTGTGTTCTTATTGATTGAAAATGTGATTATTTTGTGTTCTTTTTTTTTCTTATCAATTATCATGTTTTAATCTTGGTATGTTGGAATTATTATGAATATTTTGTTTATGTTCAATGAAGTCCGAAAAAATTATTTTATTCATTTGGTTGTGTTCAAATAGCCAGGTAAAATCATGTTTGCTTATTAATTCTACGTTAGTTTAATAAGTATTTGAGTTAATTTATTTAGGAAGATGACTTCTAATTAACAAATTACTTGACTTGTGTATGTTTAATTGATTAAATAATTAATTGATTAAATTTAGCGATTAAGCCGGGAGGTACCTATTGCCTTACATAACCTCAGGAATGCATGATTAAATTGTTTTAGTATAGACTTAATTTTGTTACTTCACATAGTCTTTAGAGTTGCATTTGACATAGAGATATGTGATGGATCAACAAGACTAAACGTAGTGACTTCGAGAGAAGCTTGTTAGTGATTAAATTGTTCCATATTATACTTATTATGTTACCTCTTTCATTCTGTAGTAACGATGCTCGATAGGGTAAGTTAAAATTATGGTTAGTGACTCACAAATTATGTCACAAATTATTTCGTAATAATTTTTATCTAGATTAAAGTGAACATAGTCTAAAGTGGATTAATGACTCTGGTGTTATTTACTATTAAAACTCATTTGTTGAAGTATTTATTATTCTTTTAAAAAAAATTGTACACATAGTATAATCATTTAGATTAGATTAATTGCTTAAAACCCTTGATTAATTATTTTTCTTATCAAATTGTCAAATTTATTTTTCACAAAATTGTCTCAATTTTTAGTCCTTAAGGAGACAATACTCATTTACTTATCATTTTATTACTTGTTACGATTATGTACACTTGCACATATTTCGCGATTAATTTTATATATTTACACATCAAGACAAATTTTTAGCGCTGTTATCGGGGATTGTTTTAGAATCATTATTTGTGAAGTTTATTTTTTCAGCTCAATTTATTTATTTATTTTCTCATTTTTCATTTTTTATTATTTACTTCTTTTCTGGTGTTTATGAACGTTGATTAAATTATCGGCTTACTCCTAGTAGACCATGAAATAGAACGAAATTTTGAACAAATGAGACGAGAAAGACAAGCATAGAGACAAGTTGAAGAAATGAACCCCGAAATTTAAAATTAAGGTCAAGTAAATGGGGCTAATGAAGCTCACAACCATCCTTGTTGCTGATGATAGGGATCGAGCCATAAGACAATACACAATGCCATTTTTTAATGAGCATAATCCAAGTATTAGAAAACCCGAGTCGAGGTATTGTAATTTGAGTTGAAGCATGTTATGTTCCAAATACTTCAAACAGTGGGTCAATTTAGCGAAAGCCCACTAAGGATTCACACCTTCACCTTCAATTGTTCATGGAGGTGAGTGATTCCTTTAAGATGACTGGGGTAGCAGCAGATACAATGAGATTAAAATTGTTTTCATACTCCTTTAAAGACAAAGTTAGAGCTCGGCTTAACTCATTGCCACCTGATTTAATCTCTACCTGATAAGAATTAGTGGAACAATTTCTAGTCAAATACTTCCTACCTAACAAAAATACTAAGTTGAGGAATGAGATCACAATTTTTCAACAATCAAACGATGAATACCTATATCTAGCATGAAAAAGATTTAAAGATTATTACGCAAATGCCCTCATCACGGGATTCCACATTGCATCCAAATGGAGACCTTTTATAATGTTCTCAACGCACACACGAGGATAATAGTGGACGCTTTAGTTAATGATGCTCTCCTCTCTAAGTCTTATAATGATGCTTATGACATCATTAAGAGAATTGCCAGTAACAATTACCAATGTTCGACCAATAGAACAGGAGGAAGATGAGTAGCAAGAGTACATGAAGTGGACACTTTCACTTCACTTGCAGCTCAAGTATCTTTTATCTCTTTAATGTTAATTTTTTTTACTGCTAATGGTCTTAATAATGTTGCAGCCCAGCCACCAAGCCAATTTGAGAACATTTCTTATGTATATTGTGGGGACGAACACTCGTTTGACAACTGCCCATCAAATTCAGAGTCTGTCTACTATGTAGGAAATAAAAATCATAATAGAAGTGGGAAGGGACTACAGTCCAATTTCTATAACCATTCATGGTGAAACCATTCAAACTTCTCCTAGAGTAACCAAGGAGCTGAACCTAGTAACAATAACATGCAGCCTAGGTTAAATCACCACTAGCTTTTAATCAACAAGTTCGAAAGCCACATCGAGCTGGACCTACCAATAGGCTAGAGGACTTGTTGAAATCATACATGGCCAAGAATGATGCCTTGATCCAAAAACAAAAGACCATTTTGAAAAATTAGGAGAACCAAGTGGGTCATTTGGCTACTAAGCTTCGTAATAATCGAATAGACCACAAGAAGGTTTACCAAGTGACATGAAAAATCCAAGGAATAAGGGTAAGGAGCACTGAAAAACGATCCTTTTACGAAGTGGAATGACTTTGGAAACCAAGGTAGTTGATGTTAAAGACGAGTCTACAGATAGAGAGGAAATTCAATTGGAAGTTGAAATTCTCACACCATAGAAGCCAGATTTTAAAAACTCCGATGAGGTAAATTCTAACACAATCAAATATGATAATCTAATACCCGCGTTAGATGTAGAACCCAAGCCTCAGAAGTGTTGTCCGATCCAAGCCAAGGTTCCATCACCTCAATATCCACAAAGATTAAAACAATAGAAGCATGAGGTGTAGTTCAAGAAGTTTTTAGATGTTCTTAAGCAACTTCATATCAATATTCCATTGGTAGAAGCTTTAGAACATATACCAAATTATGCTAAGTTCATGAAGAACATTATGTCCAAAAAGTGAAGACTTGAGAAGTTTGAAATTGTAGCACTGACAAAGGAGTGTAGCGTATTTTTACAAAACAAGTTACCTCCAAAGCTGAAGGACCTAGGAAGCTTCATTATACCATTCATCATTGGAGAATTTTATCATGGGAAAGCTCTATGTGATTTAGGAGCGAGCATTAACTTAATGCTAATGTCTGTATTCAAGAAATTGGGTATAGGTGAAGGAAGACCAGCAACTGTAACACTTTAACTGGTGGATTGATCAGTAGCACATCCGAAAGGAAAGATTGAAGGTGTTCTAGGACATGTTGATAAGTTTATCTTCCCTGCTGACTTTCTTATTTTATATTTTGAAGCAGATAAGGAAGTACCAATCATCTTAGGGAGACCTTTCCTTGCAACTGGTGGAACATTAATCGATGTACAAAAAGGCAAAGTCATTATGCGAGTTCAAGATAACCAAGTAACTTTTAATGAGCTAAAAGTGATGAAATTTCCAGATCTAGTTGAAGATTGTTCTATAGTTGTCGAATTAGAATCCTTAGTGTTTACAGAATAGGAGCTGAATTTTTTAAAAGACCCAGTAGAGATTATTTTAATATCTAATCCACCAAAAGATGAAGAAGGTAAGGATCAAACGGCTTTGTTGAAAGCCAACTATGCGCGACCATCTTGATTTGAGTATCTGGAGCTAGAATCTCAGGAATACACGTAATCCAGAACATCAATTGAGGAACCACCTACGCTGGAACTCAAGGTACTACCTTCTCATTTAAAATATGTTTTTCTTGACGACTCCTCTATTTTCCCTGTAATTATTTTAGTAGATTTAACTAAAAGCCAAGAAGAAAAGCTGATTCAAATCTTGAAAATTTTCAAAAAAGCTATTGATTGGTCTATAGCTAACATCCGAGGGATATGTCACACTCTAAAATTGGGCTTAAAAGTTTTGAGGGTATTTTAGGAATTTTAGCCTATATGTGTTCGAAATTTTTTTAAGGTTGGTAATTAGTAATGTTTTCTATAATGGCTATTAGAATATGAAATAAATTTCTAAAAAAGAGTTTTAAATAACTTTAATTTTGAAAATATTACTGATTTTTAAAAGAGTCAAAATAGGGAGTTTTTATGAAGCAATTTGACCAAGCTTTAAAAATCAACCTAAAACCCCCCACTTTCACTTATATTTTTCATGTTAAAAACCCCCAAGTATTTGTGTTTGTCATCCCTTGTTGTCCCATCTCTCCCAATTGATTTATACTTCTAACTCTTAATTCCCTTTGAATGCTAATATCCCTAAAACTTTAGGTACCTATAAAAACCAAGAGAAACACCTAAAAATCTTCATCACCTTCATCTTCTTCGTCATCTTCTCCAAACGTGGGTTTTTTTGAATTCGTGTCAAAAATCATTTTTCTTCAAGCAAAGGTAACCAATTGTTTTCCTATGAGTTTTAAATGATATCTAGTCCTTTAAAATAAGTTTTTAGCCATTAAAACGCAAGTTTTGAATAAAAGTCGAAAATGAGGTCTTTAATGGTGAAATTCGGGTTTGTATATGAAAACTTGGTTTTAAAGTTTTTTTTCAACTTGTTTTAACATAATTTTCAGGTTTCTAAAGTTACTTTATAGTTTCGTTAATTATTTCTCGAGTTTTAATGAATTTTCGTCATTATAGCCATTGTATATCGAAAATATTCAGTATTTTTGAATGTGAAGTTTTGTGTGGTTTAAAGCTTGAGAATCATTTGTGGGTAAATATCTAGATGAATAGAATTCTTTTCATACGAAAAGATTAAGTGTAGACCAAAATATTAGAATTTAAAGTTTACTAGGTTTAAGGTTTTGGTTTAAGTGAACATAGCTTAGGTTATTGTTTATGACTGTATGAGATGTGTGAATGACTGATTTTTGCTTGTGTATTTGTGTTATATGTGTGGTTGAAGTGCTAGAATCGATACGACCTTCAACAAGCAAAGATAAAGGCAAAGGAAAGTTTGTCTAAGCTTTCGAGTTTTTAAAGAAAGCGTATATTTGGTGAGTGTTTTGGAATTGCTACTCGTAGACAAGTCATTGCGTATTTGGGAATTTAGAGATAGCCTAAACCCTTACTCTAAATTTCGAGTGTAAGTGTTCTTATATCCATGCTTAAATATTAATATAATTTGTGCTCAAATATTAATATGATTTATGCTTAAATATTAATGTGATTTGTGCTTAAATATTAATATGATTTATGATTAAATATTAATGTGATTTGTGCTTAAATATTAATATGATTTATGGTTAAATATTAATATTATTTGTACTTAAGTATTAATGTGATTTATGCTTAAATATTAATATGATTTGTGCTCAAATATTAATATGATTTGTGCATAAATATTAATATGATTTGTGCGCAAATATTAATGTGATTTATGCTTAAATATTAATATGATTTGTGCTCAAATAATAATATGATTTGTGCTCAAATATTAATATTATTTATGCTTAAGTTTCATAACACTCAAATTTTTATTTAATTTTTGGACTAAATTTGGCAAGGAAGAAGAACCATGGCCAACACTTATGTTACCTTAAGTTAGAGGATTTATTTCCTCCATTAAGAGGTCAAACTTACCAAAAGTGAGGGAACATGATCCCCTTTATGTTCCATGTCTCCCTCACTTTCCCGAAGATCACAATTACCTTATTTTTGAGTGTTGACCCTTGCCTCTCTCCTCCATTGACCGACCACTTCCTAACACTCCCATTTGATCTTTATTTTTCATTTTCAAGCCACCATACACCACTTTCTTTTCTCTCCTTTTTACCACTGGCCACTACCACCATTTTTGCATATTTGTTTTCCTTCATCCACCGTAAACTGAACAATGACAACTTGAGCACCACCACCCAAGATTGAACCTCTACCCAATTGCATCTCCGACCACCGTCCCTCACCGCTATAATCGCCGTGCGTCACTGTGGAAGCTCTCTCTTTTTTTCTCCTCTTTTCCTCTCTTCTATTCTATTTCTCTTCTCCTCTCCCCTAATTCAAACCTTTGAACCACCACCGTGTGTGGCAACCGAACCTTTATTGAGCGACACCGGACCATTGTCGTCACTGTCGGTGACCAAAACTCCCCATTTCAACTCTTTTCCCTTTTCTCATTAATGTACTAAATTTTATTCATAATTTTTGTAGTTCGTTTATTTCACAAGATCATTCCTTTCTCTACAATCGATCCTTTTCAATTAGTCATTTGTTTCCAAGTGATCAAAGAGTAACTAAAGGATTTTAAATAAATTAATGAAGCCTTGATCTAGCATGCCCATGCCTTGGTCGAATGGTATAGGGTCCTTCGTAGGATATTAGTTTTTAATTTTTATTGTATTATTATGATTATATTACTAATATTTCATCATCGCTTTGAAGGTCAAGACGGAAATCAAAGGAGAGACCCTTGAATCCGCTTCAAGTACTCATCTTTCGAGAGAGTTTAAAATGAGGGTAAGAATCGTTAGATCTTTATAGATCATCTCTTGTAACAAGAAATATTATAATAAACTCTAACCCATGACCCATATTTTTAATAGATTGTCGTGAGAGTAGATCGAGCGAAGTCGTGCTTAAGGACTAAGGCAAAAGATCTACAAGATTAAGGTGTGAGATTTAGTATTATGTATGTGTATATGTTACTTTAATAATTAAATCGATAATATGTGACAAGTGAAATCTTGATTATAAGAGAGTCATTAAATTACTCAAAAGCGAAGGATGCAAGTAAGTGACTCGTACCTAACACTTTTGATGAAAAGTATGTTCGATGTGATTATTGTTGATGTATGATTTTATTTGCAAATCTTGCTCTCATGATATGTGATACATGACTATGTTAAGTATGTGATTTGAGCATGTGAATATGTATGTGATTATCGATATCTATGATCTAAATGTGAAAAACATGTTAACCATGTTAAAAAGTGAAATATGTGATTTGTGAGCATATCTTTATGCCAAAGTGTTAAGTGATTCAAATGGGTTAAATGAGTTTTATGTCACATGCATGGGGTGGAATTTGTGAAAGGTGGAAGATGTGGCCATTTTTGGCAATTATGTTAAATGTGGCCATTAATGGCGATTATATGGCAGTTTATCTGCAAAGTGACTATAAACTTATGTGACTATTTTACGGTAAATATGTAGTGGCTTTTCCACGAAAATTGGCTTTGTTGGATGGATGGGTTCTAAGGAATCCGTATGTGGTGTGTAATAGAGATGGGTAGGAACTTTTACAAAATATGCAACGTTTTCAAAAATATGCATTGACATGATCATGCATAGCAATATTGACAATATATGTGATTCTATAAATATGTAAAATTGATGTGTATGTTGATTTGTATTTGTTCCCTTATATGTGATTGTGTGTTGCTGTGGGAAATTTCACACTAGGCCTTCAAAAGTTCACCAACATTATTTTAATGTGTTTTCAGATAATCCTCATGGTTAGGACTCGGATTCAGTCGATGGAGTAGCTCTCTCGCTTATTTGTGGATTTTATGGACTTTGGAATTTTATTTATAATTTGGATTTTGATGATTTTACTTATTATTTTTGGGATTTTTATGTGTTTTTATTTAAATTGTGGTATGAATGTTAAACTTTGTGATTTTGGGTTATTTACTAAGATGCATGACATTTTTAAACTAAATAAATTAAGTGATGATTTCTAATAAATTTGCTTCTGCAATGTTGATGAATAAAAATGAACTAGTGTTTATCAAACGAAACATTTTCTCTCAAAATACATATATTTCCAAAATTGGTTTTAAGAATGATCAAATTACAAAAATGATTTCAAAATTGTGTTTTTAAGAAAATAATGACCACTTATTTCAAACTCGCATTTTGGCCATTTAACGTGGCCCATGTAATCACTCAGATTGGGCCATAACGTCTAGACCCGATTTGGAAGGTTACATTTGTTAGTATGAGAGCCATTTCAAAACTCAGATTGTGATTAAAATGTTTTTTGAAAAATCGTCATGCATCATAAAAAGGGTATTTTTGGAATTACCATGCCACATGTGAAATATTTTGAAAATCTGAGACCCTCCGAGGCCAATATGAGGTAAGTGATCTTTAGTATTATAGAAACTACGTACTTGTGAAACTATAGATAGCAAAACTATAGGAAACTATAGAAGAGAAAACGATAAAGACTTTAGTGTTAAATAGACTCTAAGTGATAGTGTGACTCGATTAATAAATCGAATAAAACTATGATTAGAAAGCATACAAGTGATAACACATCTCTATTTATAGATTTGTAATAAAACTATTAAAAGAATGAGTACTCGTGAAGCTAGGAGTAGTATGAGGGCTCGTGAAGAAGCGGGCCAAGGGACCCAAGTTGACTCGTCTACTTCTAAGGTACGAACCCTTGAACCTGTGGCCGAAAATGTGGATCGTGCACTGAATGCGAGGAAAGTTAGTAAGAGCATGCTAATGAATCAGTATCCCAAGCTATGCTTCGAGCGCTTGAGCATGTAGCGGGTGCCTAAACGGGAGCTAATAATCGAGGAATTATAGCTGAGCGGCTTCATTCTAATAGAGAAGAATTATTTAGGGGAGTTGATGGGACATTGTAGTTGAATGCGAAAGAGTGGATTTTGGATGACATGGAGTGCACCTCCGAACAAAATCTTAGAGGAACTATGTCTTTGTTATGAGTTGAGGCCTATCGTTTGTGGCAGGCTATTATAAGAGGTACTCAAGCTGAGAGGTTGGTGTGGGAATTCTTTCTGGAGGCTTTCCAGAAAAAGTACATGGGTGCTAGGTACATCGAGGCAATACGCCTTGAGTTTATTGAGCTGAAGCAAGGCGACATGACCGTGGTTGAATGCGAGGCTGAGTTCTTGAGGTTTAACCGTTATGCTCTTAGTGGCTAAGGAGCAAAACAAGTGTGCTAAATTTGAGTTCGGGCTGGGTGCAAATTTGATGATGCAAGTGGTCCCATTACAAGAAAGAGTCTTTAAAACTTTGGTGGAGAAGACTAAGATTTGTGAGGAAGTGAGGTGCATTAAGCGTGAAAGGAAGGACAAGGTTAAGGCCCCTGCTAAGAGAGAATCGGGCCTAAATGTTTAGGCTCCATACCCTGTTAAGTGGGGTAGAGATGATCGACCAAGTCAGAATGTGACAGCATCTTTAGGTAAGATTCTTAACTATGCCACTTATGGTAAGAGGCATACTGGAGAGTGTTGGAGGAGCATGAGAGCATGCTTGAAATGTGGGTCGTTAGACCACAAGATTATTTAAGACTCTTCACAGCTGAATGATCAGGTGTAAGCTTAAGGGCAGAATAAGACCCCTAATCAGAGAGTCGAATTGCAACCTCGTAGAGATTAAGGACAAAATCAAGGTGGTAATGCTGGTCAGAGGCAACGAGCACCAGGCCAGGGTGCTAATTCAGCAAATACGAGGCAATCGACACTTATCTATGCCTCTAGACGTAGAGAGGATCGTGATGCAACTGATGTTATAATAGGTACTTTTACCATTAATGTTATTCCATATTTTGCACTTATTGATATTGGATCTACCCATTCATACATATCTTGTAATATGGCTGATAAACTAGGAATTCGGGTAGTGGAAACCGTAAGTGATATAGTTGTACTTAGTTCCGTAGGACAATCAGTACATGTAAATAAGATCTATAAGCGATGTTCGTTGCAAGTCCAAGGCATAGTATTTTCTACCGACTTAATGGAGTTGCCATTCGGAGAGTTTGATCTCATATTGAGGATGGACTAGCTAAGTGAGCACCCTGTTAATCTCGACTGTGATAAGAAGCGGGTTAGCATAAGGACTCCAGAAGGGAGTGAAGTGATTATGATTGGGAACATAGGGCCTTGTGGCAAACAAGTTGATTCATAAAGGATGTGAGGCATATCTAGCCTACATCTTAGACACGAAGTTGGATAGTACGGTGATGGGAAACATCCATGTAGTTAAGGAATTTCTCGATGTCTTTCCAAAAGAATTGTCTGGTTTACCTCCACCCCATTAGGTTGAATTCGGGATTGAGATGTTGTTGGAACAACATCGGTGTCCATAGCACCCTATCGCATGGCTCTTCCAATCTCTTTTGCTATTCAATTTAACGTCAACTTCTCCTTTCCTATATTTTGTGCCATTTTTTGCTCTTCCAGTCCTTCTCAATCTCTTTTAAACACCAACACCTAATTTCCTTTAAATTCTAATAACCCTAAAACCTTAAATACCAATAAAAACCAAGAGAAACACTAAAAAACCTTCATGACCTTCATCATTTTCTCCAAACGTGGGATTTTCTGGATTCATGTCAAAGTTCATTTTTCTTTAAGAAAAGGTAATTAATCATTTTCCTATGAGTTTTAAATGATATCTAGTTTTTTAAACTAAGCTTTTAGCCATTAAAACACAAATTTTGAATAAAAGACGAAAATAGAGTCTTTAATGGTGAAATTCGGGTTTGTGTATAAAAACTTGATATTAAAGTGTTTTTCTACTTGTTTTAACATTATTATAAGGTTTCTAAAGTTAGTTTGAAGTTTCGTTAAGTATTTCTTGAGTATTAATGAATTTTCGTTATTATAGCCATTGTGTCGAAAATATTCGGTATTTTAAAACGTGTAGTTTTGTGTGGTGTAAAGGTTGGAAATCAGTCGTGAGTTAATATATAGATGAACGGAATTTGTTTCATGTGAAAAGATTAAGTGTAGAACGAGATATTAGAGTTTAAATTTTATTAGGTTTAAGGTTTCGATTTAAGAGAACATAGCTTAGGCTATTGTTTATGACTGTAAAAGATGTTTGGATGATTGATTTTTGCTTGTATATTTATGTGATATCTGTGGTTGAAGCATTAGAATCTGTAGGACCTTCAACAAGAAAAGATAAAGGGAAAGGAAAGCTTGTCTAAACTTTCGTGTTTTTAAAGAAAGTGTATATTTGGTGAGTGTTTTGGAATCACTGCTCATAGTCAATCCATTGTGTATTTGGGAATTTAGAGATTGCCTAAACCCCTACTCTAAATTTCGAGTGTAAGTGTTCTTATATATATGCTTAATATTTGAAAAATGTGCTTGTGTAATTATAAAAAGAGAATTAAGATGTGATATTATGAACAAACACGAGATGTTGTGACATAAGCTATAAGATTACAATGACTGTTATGAGAGTGAATATGTGGGTATGTTCTTCATGCTATGTGACTGATTATATTGTGATAATAAAGTGATTATGTAGTGAATATATGTAAAAATATGTAATAATAATAATAATAATAATAATATGGATATTGGGTTTGTGATGTTATGAGACCTTTGGATATGGTTGGCATGCCATAGGATTGTGAGTACTTACCTTTGTGTTGTGATATATGTGAGGTGTTAAGGCCTAGGGACATGTTGGAGAGATAAGGGAATGTTCTCCATTCAACGGGATATGTTTGGTGTGTTGGAGAGTGTTAGTTATACATTTCACTTATGGGATATGTTTCGACTCTATGTGTCCAGTGTTAGTATGTTGGAGATTCGCGTATCTAATGTGTGATGATAGAGCTCACTATATGTTTCATAGTCTTAACAGCCAAATTATCATAAATTATGTTTGATTGTGATTATATATGCGTATATGATTGAATATACTTGTATGAAGTATGTTGAAAACTATGTGAAAACAAATACAAGAAAGATGTTATAAACATGTTGTTTGATTGTTAGGTTGATGCATGATGATTGTTTATGTAGTGGTTATTCTAGGCACTCACTAAGCTTGTTAAGCTCACCTACTCCTTTTTAACCATTGCAGATACTTAGTACTGGTGTGAGCGATGTGGACTCGAGGGTGATTCAAGCCAAGTCGACCTTTTTACTTTTATTAGTAGGTTTATAAGTTATTTATGTTTTGGGAACCTAAGGCAATGTGTTAGGCAATATGGCGGATTTATATTGGATTTTGTTGTGTTACTTTAACTATTTGCATGTCATTATAGACTTGAGAATATGACATTTGAGACAATTTGAGGTTTGTTTTATATGATAAATATTTTATAGTTGATAAATCGATGCAAGATGGAATCATTTAACATTAAATTGATTTTTTGATAACTATGAGAAGTCTGGTAATGAGAAGGTGCATGTCTAGGATTGGCTCTGGCTAGGAAATGCTTGTTTTTTAAGCTGTCAAATTTGACTTACCTCCCTTTCCTGGGACCCTATCTAGTGCACGGTTCACATTCACTTCTTCGGTTTTTCCTTAAAAAGAAGAAAAATTTGCATGTGAATTAAAACGTTTAAAATGACGTAAGCGTGATGTGAGATAGTGGTGTGGCATCCTAGTATTCGGGCTCGACAACCGAGTCGGGTATAGGGTGTTACATTTTGTGGTATCAGAATCAAGTTCAATAACACTTGGACCTAGGATATTGTTGCGTGTAGTGGGTTTTTAAACCCCGAATGGTTAAATCATGTTAATTTCTTGTTGAATTGTTGATGTGTGTTTGATTGTTATGCATATGGGGTAGGAATGGGAACACATTGTCTTAAATCCTAAAGTTTTCTTGTAGGAACGTGACTTGGATCATTTCTCCCGCCACTCACAAATTTGGTTTGTTTATATGTGTTTATAATATTTACAATATGCCTCCTAAACGTGTTAATGTTAGTGCAAACGTATTTGTATGGTTTGAGTGATTTAGCTAATAAGTAGAAAATTTCGACAAAAACTATTGAGTTAGGAAAAATGATTACAAGTTCTTTAGATGAGAGTGTCGTAGTGAATAGAGGAAACTATTAGCAAAAGTTACCGTAGAATAATTCGTGGAAGTGAATAGAATCATTAAGAAAAGTAGTAAGAAGTTAAAAAGAATAAGAATTAGAGCGCGCAACGAAAGTGTGTTGGTTAGTTTAAAAGTAAAAATAGCATATTTTACGATAAATCGATGTAAGATGGAATTATTTAATATTAAATTAATTTTTCGATAAATGTGAGAAGTGTGGTGATGAGAAGGTGCATGTCTAGGATTGGCTCTAGCTAGGGAAGACTTGCTTTTTAAGTGGTCAAATTTGACTCACCTACCTTTCCTAGGATCCTAGTTGGTGCATGGTTCATATTCACTTCTTCGGTTTTTCCCTAAAAAGAAAAAAATTGCATGTGAATTAAAACGTTTAAATGAGGTAAGAATGATATGAGACGGTGGTGTTGTATCCTAATATTCGGGCTCGACAATTGAGTCGGATATAGGGTGTTATAGAAAGTGTGTATATGTTTGATGCCTCCCCCAAAAGGTCCAAGTAGCTTTAGAGGAGGATAGAGCATCAGGTGTTTTGGCTCGTAATATATTTATGTAATCCTTTTGAAATTATTTTTAGTTTTGTTTTACAGAAAAAAAAAAGAAATCAAATAAATAACTGATGAAATAAGTTAATGACATTTTATGAAAAAAAAATTGAGATTGACTTTTTATTATTTAAAAATTTATCAAGTTATATTTACTTCATCTTTATGTTAAATATATTTATATGATAAACAATTTAACTATCATTTCGACACTTATAGCTTTCGTTAAAAATTAATTACTATATAATTCACAAAAATATTATTATATTATTTTAAAATAAAATTATAATTTTATCAAAAAAACTTATAAAATCTAGTTATTCAATACATTATATACTACATAACTGAATAAATTGTGACCAAGGTTAGAGAGCCTACAAAAACTATTGATTTTTAAATTCAATATAAAACCATAATTAAGAAAAAAAATTTAAAAATGAAATTAAATAAAAAGTAATAAATTAATTTAAAATTAAAAATTGAACTTTCTAAAAAATTAAAATAAAATTATATTAAGACAAATAAAATATTCAACTTCCACAAAACAATAATAATAAACATTAATTTAAAAATATTAATAATATTACAACATGTTTTTGTTCTCAATATTAATAATAGCTTGGTTGGCATTAATATTGTTGCTAGTGTAGGAGAACGTGAATTCGAGTACGTTGAAATACATTATCCTCCTATTTATTTGAAATATATAAAATAGTAATGAAAATCAAATATTTTTTTATGATGAAAACAAAACATATCAAATAATACTAAAAGCTATATATTTTAATGTGATTATCTAAATACTACTTGATTGAAAATGCTTTTATAATGCACTATTTATAATGCTAAATCTTAGTTTTAACTCGTGTATAACAGTAATAATAATCAAGTGATAACCAATTTATGGTAATAATATTATTTGTTTTATATTTTATATAAAAACATTATTAATTAAATAATTTTAATTATAATTATTTTATCTTAATAATATATTATCTGTTATAAAATAATCAAATAAAAAGCTTTTAAAGTAAGCAATAGATCAAATCAATAGAAATTTTTTTCGCATATTCATTTCACTTGAATAAGGATTCTATTTATAAGTAGTTGACATTCAATGCAACACAAATAAATGAAGCTTACTTAAGTGCTTTATTAATACATACATTAAACAACTTACATATTACTTTCATAATGAATGTAGGGTTTTATCTCATAAATGAGGTGGGGTTAGAGTATGGACATCCACATTTATTTATTTGTAACATTCCCCCTTGGGTGTCCATTAGAGAAAACTGTGTCTCATTAAAATCTTTATTAGGAAAAACCTTGTGGGATAAAAACCTAATAAAGGAAAAAGAGTACACAATCTCCTATTACAAGTTGTCTCATTAAAAACTTTTACCAGGAAAACCGAGTGGGACAAAACCTTGGTTAAAGGAAAAGATGTGTTTTAGACTCCCCTTATTGGCAACATCACATTATATCTTTGAGTCGACGCATTCCAATCTTGTGTCGTAATCATTCAAATGTTGAAGTTGGCAATGCTTTGGTAAAAAGATCTACTAAATATCACTAGAACGAATTTGTTGAACTTCTACATTACCTTTTTCTCAAGATAATGAGTGAAGAATAATTTTGGTGAAATATCTTTCATTCTACACCTTTAATGTAACCACCCTTCAATTGAGCTATACATGCTGTATTATCTTTGTATAAGATAGTTGACATCTTTTCTTGTAAAGGAAAATTACATATCTTCAGGATATGTTGGGTTAATAACCTTAGGCAAACACACTCTTGGTTTGCCTCATGCATTGCAATTATTTTAGCATGATTTGAAGAGATGACAACTAATGCCTGCTTTGTTGAACGCCATGATATGGCAGTATCTCCACATGTAAATAAATATCTCGTTTGAGATCGACCTTTATGTGGATCCGATAAATATCTAGCATCAGCATAGCCGACTAATAGGGATTTTGAATCATTTGAATAAAATAACCCCATATCAATGGTCCCTCTGAGATATCTAAATACTTGTCTAATTCCATTCCAATGTCTACGTGTTAGAGAAGAACTAAATCTTGCTAACAAGTTTACAGCAAAAGTCGTATCAGGTCTTGTGTTATTTGCAAGATACATTAGTGCCCCTATGACACTTAGATATGGTACTTCAAGACCAAGAAACTCTTCATCATTCTCGCAAGGATGAAATTAATCTTTATTCACATCTAATGATCTTACAACCATTAGGGTACTCAATGGATGTGCTTTATCCATATAAAATTTCTTTAATATCTTTTCTGTATAATTTGACTGATGGACATGAATTTCATCTTTTAAATGCTCGATTTACAGGCCAAGAAAAAACTTTGTTTTTCTAATATCTTTCATCTCAAATTCTTTCTTTAAATAATTTACTGCATTTTAAAGCTCTTTAGGAGTTCCAATAATATTTAGATCATCAACATAAATAGAAATTATCATAAAGCCTAATCCAGACCTTTTTATAAAAACACATGGACAGATTGTATTATTTTTATAACCTTCTTTTAACAAATATTCACCAAGACAATTGTACCAAATACGTTCAAATTGTTTTAATCCATATAAACTTTTCTTTAATTTGATTAAGCAATTTTCTCGAGAAACTCTATATCCTTCAGGGATTTTAGATCATTCTAGGATTTTCATAAAAGTTTCACTATCAAGTGTACCATACAAATAGGCTGTAACAACATCCATTAGACGCATGCCAAGTTTTTCACGTACTACCAAACTAAGGTATCTAAACATGATTGCATCCACCATAGGAGAATATGTCTCTTCGTAATCAATGTCGGGCCTTTTCAAAAATCCTTGTGCTACAAGACATGCTTTATATGTTACGACTTCATTTTTCTGATTTCGTTATCGCACAAAAATCCATTTATATCCTACCGGCTTTACATATTCAGGTGTTTGGACTATAGGTCCAAAATCTTCACGTTTAGAAAGTGAATTTAATTTTGCTTGAATTGCATCTTTTCATTTTGGTCAATCTTTTCTATTTATACATTCCTTAATAGATTTAGGCTTAGGATCCTCATTTTCTTTTGCTATTTCAATAGAAACACTATAAGAAAAATTGTTGTTGACAACTATATTTTTTCGGTTCCATCTTTTTCCTGAAGTAACACAACTAATTGAGATCTCTTCATTATCACCATTTTCAGGTACCTGAACCTCTTCTGGGGGTTTTTGATTAATTATATCTTTGGCCTCTTCTTAGGTACTTGCCTCCACAATATAACTATTTTGATTATTTGCTTCTTTCCTTTTACGAGGATTTTTATCTTTGGAATCGACTGGTCTTCTATGCTTTAGGTGTGGATTACTTTCTTTTGCACTAACAGTTTACCCTATTGGGACATCAATTCATATTAGAGCATTTTCAGTTGGTATGTGAGATTTTGTAATTCTCTTTAGGTCAGTAAATGAATCTGGTAGTTGATTGGTGATGTTTTGCAAATCTGATCCTTTGAACTTCTTGTTCACATTGATTTGTACGAGGATCTAATTGAGATAATGATGATTCATTCCATGTAATCTCTTTTACTAATTGTATTTTCTCTCCCCCTAATGTTGGGAAAGTTGTTTCATCAAAATGATAATCAATAAATCGTGCAGTAAATAAATCTCCTTTTAATGGTTCAATATACTTAATTATAGAAGGAGATTTATAACCAACATATATTTCCAACCTCCTTTGAAGACCCATCTTTGTACGTTGTGGAGCAATTGGAAAATATACTGCACATCCAAAAATTCTAAGATGAAAAATATTTGACTCCTGACCAAAAGCCAATTATAATGTGGAGTATTTATTATAACTTATTGGCCTGAAGCGCACAAGTGCTACTGCATTCAAAATAGCATATCCCCAAGATGTAACTTGGAGTTTTGTTCTCAAAAGCAATGACCTGGCTATTAGCTAGAGGCGTTTGATAAACGATTCAACTAAATCATTTTGTGTGTGAACATGAGCTACAAGATGTTCAACTTTTATCTCAATTGACATACAATAATCATTAAAAGCTTGGGATGTAAACTCACCAGCATTATTAAGACGAATAGTTTTGATTGCATAATTTGGGAATTGTGCTTTTAATCGAATTATTTGAGCAAGTATTTGATAATAAACACACATGTGACCACCTACTAGATGCATCTATAATACCATAAAATATATGAATGGTCCACACGGCGGATGAATCCGCCTGCATATCTCACCTTTAATACGTTCTAGAAATGCGGGAGATTCAATCCCAAGTTTAGCTTGTGATGGTCTAATAATCAATTTTCCTTGAGAACCAATAACATAAGATAAATATTTGAATTCAAGAATCTTCTGATTCTTTAATGGGTGTCCAATTGAATTCTCGATTATTCTTCGCATCATAATAGATCCAAGATGGCCTAATCGGTCATGCCAAATAGTAAAAGTATGTGGTTCTACAAATTTTTGGTTTGTAGTGACATGTGTCTCAATTGCACTAATATGTATATAATATAAACTTGATGAAAAACAGGTAACCTTTCTAAAATATATTTCTTTCCACATTCAATATTTGTAATGTATAAATATTCAATATTTTTCTCATTAATAGTCTCAATATGATATCCATTAATACGAATATATTTAAAACTCAATAAATTTCTTTGAGACTTAGTGGAATATAAAGCATCATCAATAACAAATTTTGTACCTTTAGATAATAATATAATAGCTCTTTTGGAGCCCTCAATAAGTTTTGAACTACTCGATTTGTATTAACATGGGCATCATTTATTGTCAAATGAGAAATTTTTTTTTTTATCTTTGAGTATCGTGTGTGTTGTAACACTATCTGCAAGACACATGTCTCCATTGATTTTGGGTCCAACAAAACTTTGTTGAATGTTCATATTCTTCATAAAAAAAACAAAATATAATATGAGAAACATTGCAAATATTTATTAAAAATATAGATTATTCTTTATGCAAGAAAATAAAGCATACTTAAAACAACATGAAAATGTCAAAATAACATCAGCTTTTCAAATGATTCTCCAAGAAATTTGTCACATCTAGGTGAGTTATATTATTAAGGTCATGAAATTTATCACCCTCATAGGCATGGTCAATTTTAGTATCATAGTGAATATCTTCATCTTTTGCCTCCATTTCATCATTTTGGGATATAAAATTTATCTACATATTCTTTCCCTTCTTTTTAATGGATACTTGATAAAGTTTCACTAAATGCTCAAACGTACAGCAGGTACGTGACCAATGCCCCTTCATACCACATCGGTAGCATAAATTCTCAACAATCTTTGAAGGATTATTTTGACCACATCTTTCTTGTCCTTCATTGTTATTTTTTTTCTGGTATTTAGAAGTATCATTATTATGACCACCATGATAATAATTACTAGTACATCCTTGACCACGTCCCCCCCACTATGTCCACGACCACGATCGCAACCTCTATATTTTCCATGTTCATAATTATTACGTACTGCTACATTTACTTCAGGGAATGGTGCAGAACCAGTTGGACAAATTCCATGATTTTACATCAATAGCTCATTTTTTTTTCAGCCACCAAAAGGCACGAAATCAATTCAGAATACCTTTTAAAACCTTTTTCACAGTATTGCTGCTAAAGGAGCACATTAGTAACATGAAAGGTTGAAAATGTTTTCTCTAACAAGTCCTCATCAGTTATGTTTTCTCCAAATAATTTTAGTTGAGAACTAATTTTGAAAAGTTCTGAATTGTATTCACTTACTGCCTTAAAATCTTGCAATCGTAAGTGCATCCAATCATAACGAGCTTTAGGAAGTCACTGTTTTTTGATGGTCGAATCTTTCTTTTAAATTATTCCACAACTTAAGAAGGTCTTTCACAGTGAGATATTCCACTTTTAATCCTTCATGTAGATAATGATGGATGAAAATCATTGCCTTTGCCTTGTCTTGATTAGATGCTTCTTTATTTGCTAATATAGTATTTCTTAGACCATTAGCATCTAGGTGAATTTCAGCATCTAACACCCATGACAAATAATTCTTGCCTGATATGTCTAAGGCCACATTTCAAGTTTGGCAAGATTTGACATTATAATCACTTGAATCAAAATAAAAGAAATTAGTAAAATAAAAAGCATTCTCAATTGTAAAATAAGTCAATTATATATATACCAAATTTTCTAAATAATAATATGTATGTCAAATATTGGCATACAGAGGAATAGCCATAATAATAACTTAATACAAATTACATTAATTGAAATATCTTTTAGTGAAAAAAAAACATGTATATATAATTATCATTATAACATTTGAGTTGTAAAAATAAATGTGCAAATGTTATTCAAAGCAAACATTTCATCTAAAAAATAAAATAAAAGAATTACGAAAATATGTATATCGTATATAATTTACCGGGTGTTATACGTCAAATTATATAAAGTTTGAATGACGTGAACTTCACTATGAACTTGTAGAAGCTCATTGATCTGTCAGTTTCATACCTAGCAGATTGAACTATTTTCACACTTAGAGTTTGAAATCAAGTATTTTCGTTATGTTTTGATAGATTTAATTTAGATTTCTCATTTGAATAAATTGTGTAACTTAACTGTTAAAATGTCATTTTATTTGTCTTTAAGGCCGATTGAGGCCTAAAGGTTAGCTATTGTACTTGGTGAGTGTGCAGGAGACCACAAAAAGTGTAACAATAGGAGACTGATCACTTTGTCATGACATAGGCTGAGCTACGTCACAACCAAGGGACTAGATTTGAAAAACTCAAAGACTCTCTTCTTTGTCGCAACATACATGGGCTATGTCGCGACAACGCCTGTAGGATGACACTTCACATGGAAACTGATATCTTTGTCATGACACGGGTCCTAGTATGTCACGACATCAACCCTTGGATGCAGATTTCACACTAAATGAAGGGCATTTTGGTCTTTACACTGCCACTTAAACACGAGGAATGGTAGTTGACCTAGGGTTGAGGAGAAATGACCATCTAAAGCTATAAATAGGACCTTTAGCACTAGGGTTTTACAGACCACTTAGAAGATCTTAGTTTTTAGTTCTCTTTGTATTTTTAGTTTTGAAACGAGATTGTAGAATTTCACATAAACTTTCGAGGAATTCTTCCTGACAAATTGCTTAATACAATTCTAGTTTCTTTTTCATTCTCTTCTTCACTTATATGTTTTTATATATTGTTTTATTGATGATTAAAGAAACCATGAAGAACTAATTCCATGGAATTAGGGAGTGGACATATGAATAATTAGTTATTGTTTTACAGGGATTTTACTTTTCAGATTAGCTGTTTGGGAAAGGAAGAGCATTGAACAAACATTAGGCCTGACAATCCTAGAAAGTCATATGGGTAGGAATGAACCCAAAATTGGTATTGCACATTTGTGAACACCTTCTCCCCAAACTGGTTTAGATTGTGACATCTAACGATAAGTAATCTCTATCGGCTTGATATGTCGGTGGAAGATTGAGAGATCCAACTGGGGTAGTGACTAGTTGAATAAAGGAAAATCCTTAAAACCCAACAATTGAAGAAATCATATGGAAACAACCTAATCTCCCCAAAGTCGTTTATAAGATTTTATACATCTCAACTTTTGCTTTTACTTTCTATTTTATTTTATCTTTTATTTTATGCTCTCAAAAGACTCTTTTATTTTTCGTACTATAAACCCTAAAATAAGTACTAATTAATTTTACTTTTTGTAGGGATTTGGTTTACTATCGCTTTAAGCCTCCTTTGGGTACGATCCATAGAATACTACCAAGTGTTCCGTTTTAACATACTATATGTACAACTTGACCCGTATACTTGTGGAAAGCCTAAATCTACACCGAACAGGAGTATGTTCAGGGGCGGTCAAGTTGTTGGCGCCCTTGTCGGGGAGACAACATTTTAGTAAATTTTATTCTTTCATTGCTAAAAATAATTAGGAAAATTTTAGTCTATAGATACGATTTTCTTTTATTTATTTTTTGTATTTCATTTTTAATTTTGATTTTGGTTTATTGCTCAAAGCCAAGGAAACTTGGTCGATCCTATTTCTAACTCAAAATTGCTAATTAGACGTAATTGCAGAAACCAACAAGTTATGCAAAACCCTCCACCAGAGGAGAGAGAAGAGCAAGTTAATCCAATAAAAGATCCCGCTGTTAACGTGGAAAACATCCATATACCTCCACAACTCCCTACAAATGAACCAATGACGGAAACACAAAGAACTTTAAGGGAGTACTATTTACCTACTCTAGATCTAGCTCAAGGAAGTATTGCTAAACCTACTATCGCTGCTAATAATTTTGAAATAAAATCGGCTATGATTTAAATGATTCAAAACATTTTACAATTTAGAGAGATGATGGCTGAAGATCCTAGTCTACATTTGAAACGGGTTTTACAATTATACGATACTTTTAGGTTTAATGGTATTATTGATGACGCAATTCGTTAAGATTATTTCCCTTTTCATTAACTGACAGCGTTTTTTCATGGCTGGATGCACAGGCACTTGGATCTATCACAACTTGGGATGAATTGGTAGGGAAATTTTTACATAAATTTTTTCCCATGGGAAAAGCCATCCAACTTAAGAGGGCATTGTCAACTTTCTGGTAATTCAAGGGCGAAGGGTTCCACGAAATGTAGGAACGATTTAAGATACTAGTGCACAAATGCCCTAATCACGGTATGCCGGAATGGATGCAGCTGCAAACTTTTTACAACGGGTTGGATGCATCCGCCACATCTACTCTAAATGGTGCGGCAGGAGGAGCCCTAAAGAACCAAACGTATAACGATGCTTATTGGCTAATAGAAAATATGGCGATGAACTCATATAAGGCAACCATATTGCATGTGGTTAAAGATTGGATAGAATTGAAGGGAGTATGCACTTTATGAGGGCAGATGTGAAACAAGTACAGTCTGAGTGCACCAACACCTCCAAATCTGTGGTAAAGTTAGAGGAAAGAATTAACCAACTGATGAGCATGATGAGTGACCTTTCAAGACAGCTTGGTTCAGGGATCCTTAGCAACACCGAATATAATCCCTGTAGAAAGGTAAAGAATAGGTCAAGGTGATCAAGCTAAGATCGGGTAAATTACTAAGTAGCCCAGAACGGCCTAAGGACGAAAAAAAGCCTAATAAACCAAAAGACATCATAAATATCCCGTCTGATGATGATACTGAAGTCATCAAGCCCAAGGAGGTGCCCGTTAAAGAGGCATAAAAAACAAAGGAAGACATGCCTAAAGAAAAAGTACCTCAATTCCCTTCCCGAAAAGGTTAGAAGAAAAGAAGTGACAAGACAAAGACGACTTTGTAAGTTTTCTCAATCTTTTCTAATCTCTCAATATTAACCTACCTTTGATTGAATTAATAGAAAAGGTACCCTAAGTACACCAAATTTTTAAAGGATCCTGCAGTGCTATTATGTCCAAGGTAATTCCCCAAAAACTGAAGGATCCTGACAGTTTTACTATTCCAATTAAAATTGGGAATCTTCAGTTTAACAAGGCTTTGTGTGATCTCGATGAAAGCATAAACCAAATGCCTTTGTTAGTATTTGAGAAGCTTGGGAGTGGAGATCTTAAAAATACCCAAGTTACTTTACAATTGGCTGATTGGTCATTTGTACAACCGAGGAGAATTCTAGAGGACGTCTTAGTCCAGGTAAGGAGTTTTATCATCCTTGTAGACTTTGTTGTTCTAGATTTTATGGAAGATAATGATATCCTCGTCTTGCTAGGAAGACCATTCTTAGCCACATCACGGTCCACCATCGACCTAAACAATAATGAGCTTACTATGAGGATCAATGGTGAGGTGGAAACCTTCACGTGTTGGTAAAAAATTGATGAAATCAAGGACTATAATGAGTAATATCATCTGCTTGAATTGAATAAGGGAGTAGGGTCTGCTCGGTAAGGGTAAGCATATCGGATGAGTCTGGTAGTATGACTTAAAGGTAATTCGATGGTACTGTAACACCCAAAACCTGTCACCATCGTCGATTAGGGTTTCAAGGTATTTTTGTTTATTTTCCATTAAATAAATCCCTAATATCTCATTATTTAAGATAATCTAACAATATTCACACAATTAAATATATTCTTAACTTATAATACAATTTATTAAGGGCAAAAATGTCATTTAACAAATCTGGGGACTTCTATCGATACTTCAATATTTGCTACCGAAACAATGTAAGTTAATAACCAACATCTCACTTACTCTATACTTCTATCGATACATGCAAGAGTACTACTGAAATAAGTATGCAAATTTCCAAAAAATGTACATAATTCTTCTAAGTTTATATTCAACCATACCAAAACATTTTATGGACATTTCCATTACAAGTTGTTCACTCAACGTCATACATATTTAGGCTACAACAAGTCGATATCTAGTCAACACAACCACAAAATACATATGATGGCAAAATCAGAGTTGATACCATTCTAAATATCATTATACATCAAACATTTGCAAGTTCAAAATTCCTACTACATGCCATATAAACCAAGTGATACGAAGACTACCGAACCAAACCCCGGGATAGTGTGATTCTTCAAGATGATTCGATCTTCAAACAGCAAAATGAATCTACAAAACAACCACAAATACACAGATAAGCTTATTATGCTTAGTAAGTTTGTAATAACATATTTTACAAAATAACCAATTCGGTTAAAGAGATAATAATGAATATGTCGTCATAATCTCGTGATAACAATGTCGAATTGATCTCTTCAAGTCTTCCAGAAATTTAGCATATACGAGCCCAGGCAGAGTTTAACCAGTATACGATGCTACTCACACAAGCTAATGAGAATCCACAACATATGTAAAAACTTAGGCATCGATACGGTCTAGAATTTCCCACTCACGATGCTGCTCACACAAGCTGATGAGAATCCATAATGTATGCAGAAACTCAGCCATCGTAGGGGTCAATATAATCAGTATTCATTCAGAAACTATCGACTCACGATGCTGCTTACACAAGCTGTCAGGAAACTATAACACATGCAGGATCCTCACCATCGCGTCGATTTAGATAAACGACCTTAGGCCTAACATCTCGTTTCTTCATTCGTTTCTCAATCTTCTCGAGAATTTACTCTTACTTGAGTTGCTACAACAATAGTGAATACACAAAGAAGCATCAAATAAATATAAACTAACACTACGAACTTACGGAACGAAATTGCAGTTTGGGTGAAACTTCAGAGACTACTCTGAAATTTTCATTTTTCCATGAACGGTGACTCAATCTCGATCTAACACAATAAATCAATAAATTCTATCATTAAATCATGTAATTTGATAAATTTATACATATAAGTCCTTTTAGGAAATTTATGAAATTACCCTTAACCTTTGCATTTTTATTCAATTTAGTCATTAAGTACAAAACATGCAAAATAACCATTTTTCATTCCAAATTGTACCAGTCGAATATCTATGGCTATTCACCCAAAACCTACATGCAATTATTTCACAATAAGGACATCTATTTCCACCATTTTCACAATCTAGTCCTCAACCTTAAATTCATCAAAAGTCACTTTACAAAATCAACAAATCTAATAATCAAGCATGCAAATCCATCAAAAGCTTTCAAGAACAAGCATATTCATCAATGATAAGACTTATAACATTTGACAGATTCACAAATTAGTCCTTAGGTTAGCTAGATTAAGCTAATACGGACTCGAAAACATAAAAATTACTAAAAACGGCTGAAAAATCACCTACCTAAAGGTGGATTAAGTATTCTCGAATGTGTTGAAGCTCTCAACTAGGGTTTCTTCCTTTTTTTCAATGAAGAAGAAGATGAAATTAGTTTAGGTTTTGTTTATAATTATTATTTGTCTACTTACCATTTTACCCTTAAGAAATTTCTTCATTTTCAACTAATTTTAAAGGCTAAATCATCCACCTATACTCCCAAAGGTATAATTACCATTTAAGTGCCTTAATATCTCTTTCAATTAGCTCATAGTGCCCTTAATTAATAGACTTCAACTTTAACATCTTTTATAATTTAATCCTTTTCACTTAATTAACTATCCAAATGATAAAATTTCCTAACCAAAATTTAATACGATGCTAAAGACATCATATATATTAAATAAATAATATTTTTGACCCGACTCATCTGAGTTGTGGTCCCAAAACCACTATTTTTGACACCACTAAAAATAGGGCTGTTACATGTACTAACTCATGTATATTATTGTACAAACATAATGACAAAATTAGCCCCTAACGTTTGGGTGTTTGGTCACTTTGGCCCTTAAGGTTTTTTTGGGCTCACTTTCATACATAATCTTTGTTTTTTGGTCAAATTGGTCATTTTTAATGGTCTTACTGATGTGGCCGTTAGTTGACTAATGGTGCTGACGTGACACATTTTTTTCCACCTAGGCAATTTCACATATGCAGCTGTTGACATGTCACTATTTTGTCTTATATGCCACGTTAACAAATGATTTTAAAATTATTAAAATTATTTTTTTAAAATATAAAATTATTAAAATTATTTTAAAATTATAATCATCATCATCCCGTTCTTGGTTTTTCTGGGTTTTTTTCTATTCCCCTTCCCTTTCCCCTTATTTTTTGTTCCCCTTATCTTCTTCCCCATTATTCTATCTTCTTCTCCATCCTTTTTATTCCCCATGGCTTGTGGTTCACTTGTTAGAACATGTTCTTTACCTGTTGAAACTGAAGAAGAATGGAGGAAAAGGAAGGAGTTGTGTTTGAAATTTAAAACCCTAAAATTTTTAAACCTATTCTTTGCCGCCAAATGAACCCATTTTGACAGAACCAAAAAAAACCAGCAAACAAAACCACCAAATCAAAAAACACAAACATAAGCAAATGGAATCGAACAGCAGAGACAAACAACGGAACCGACATTACCCCTTGAAGAAAATGGAACCGAACTGCATGAAACAACGGGAGTACTAGAGACAAACAAGACATTTTTCATCTATTAGATCACTATTGAATACCCCCCATTGTTGTTTCCTTTCAAGTTAACGAACAAGACAGTTCATTTGTCTTTTTTGTTTTTTTTGTCTTTTTCTTTGTCTTTTTTCTCCCATGGGGTTCTTTGTAATGTGTGAGAAGAAGTTGTGTTAGATGGAAAAATGGGTGAGAAGAAGAAGTGGTGCTAAATGGAAAAATAGGGAAGAAGATGAAATTGAGGAAGAAATAATGAGGAAGAAGATGAAATTAAAAATTAAAATTATTTAATAATTTTAATAATTTTATTTTAAAAAAATAATTTTAATAATTTTAAAATTATTTGTTGACATGACATATAAGACAAAATAGTGTCACGTCAGCAGCTGCATATGTGGACTTGCCCAGGTGTTAAAAAAATTTGCCACATCAGCATCGTTAGTCAACTAAATACCACATCAACAAGACCGTTAAAAAATGACCAATTTGAAAAAAAAACAAATATTATGTATGAAAGTGAGCCCCAAAAAACCTTAAGGACCAAAGTGACCAAACACACAAACGTTATGGGCTAATTTTGTCATTATGTCTATTGTATATTAGCCTAACATGTCTTTATTCTAGTATTTAACAGAAAATAAGGGTCTGTTGCGACATACTATTAGCTATGTCACAACAAAGGTGACAAAATCCAGGAAAGAGCAAGACTAAAGCCGACGTCGCGACTAAGGAAACAGATTTGAAAAATATTAGGACTGAGGAGAATGTAGCGAAAGTCTCCAAATACGTCGCGACCTAGAGGAACTGAAGGGCATGTCGCGACAAAGACTGCCTATGTAGCGACATCGACTACAATTTCTGCATGGTTGACCCGGCCCAATTACGTAACCCAGTGGCTAAGAGCTTATTTTTTTGAATTTTTACACCTTAGAACCCTAAATACTAACCCCTATAAATGTTAAAACATCATTCTAGCTCATTCTATTTTATTTCAACTCACCAAAAACCTAGAAATCCTTTACTTTCTCTATTTTTCTCTCTTTTAACTTTTCAGGTTTCCAAGCAAAGGGGAGAGGCACACCCATCTAGGTTTAAAGTTCCTATTCTTATATCTCTATTATTTAGAATGCCTCTTAGAAAGGTTAGAAGCACAGTAGAATCTGAACCATCATTGGGTACAACTCCTTCGAATTTTCTAAACCTGAATATAAATAAATATTTTAATGAACTTCAAGGAAAAACCTTCATTCAAAAGAGGGGTTTTGATCCATTGATAGTTTTGTGAAAGGAAGTATGGCCTCTAGCTAGGTACCATAGATGGGAACTTTTTTGGACAATCCCCACAGAACCTGCAGTTATCCCTTAGACCAAGAATTTTATGTTGCCTTAAAAGATCATATCTCTAGGACTAGGGACGAAGTTAATTGGGAAACCTTAGTAATTAGAGGAATTAGTGTTAAGGTAACCCCTAGAATAATTTATTTAATGCCTCTTATTATGATCAAGATTTCTTAGATCAAATTGATTTAGAATCCTTTAATGACATAGACATGCATGAAGTTATTACTTTTCTGACTGAAGGAAGGGGGGAATGGAAATTTAGGCTAGGCACTAGCATTCCTACATCATTTAATCAAGCTATCATGTTTCTTGAAGCTAAAATATGGATCCAATTCATTTGCACACGAATAATACCTGCTTTAAACGTTACTAATGTTAATGCTTTCTGAGTAGTCTTGCTGTTTGTAATATTGTAGAAAAAGTAGGTTTGTATAGGAAAATGGATCCATCAAGACATGAGTTGTTGTGTAGGAAGCCAAAAGGTAGGAATTTTCTTTCCTCACCTAATCACAACTTTGTGCACAAGCACAGGGATGCCCATGACATCCACTAACCAAACCTTGAAGCCGTCAAAAAGTGTCATCTGTGACGCACT
Source organism: Gossypioides kirkii (assembly GCA_005610355.1). Taxonomy (NCBI): domain Eukaryota; kingdom Viridiplantae; phylum Streptophyta; class Magnoliopsida; order Malvales; family Malvaceae; genus Gossypioides; species Gossypioides kirkii. Next base: position 35,278,297 of record CP032247.1, on the reverse strand, counting down.
CTTCCAAGTAATTCAAATTGATAACACTCAAATTTGATAAAAATATTATCCACAACTAGGAGAGAAGCCTAAGCATCCAATGAAAATGGATTTCCACTAGGAGAAAATATATAATATTTATTTTAATAAAATATTTGAATTGCAATCATAATGTTACCATATAATGTATGAACTCTAGTTTTGCCAAAAAGAAAGAAATAGAGAAAAATCAAAAAGAAAAGAAAAATGAGTAGAAGACAAAAGAATCATGACTAAGAAAACATGTGAATAGTGACAAAATTATAAAGTCACCAAGAAGAAGAGAAAGAGAATCTTACTTAAGAAACAAAAGGAAAAAAATACTCTAGGATCTATCGAAACCACACAAACTTCTACCGATATTACAAACTCCAGTATGCTATGTAGTTTTGGCCTAGGACTTCTACCAATACCCAAATCCAAACTACCGATACAACCAAGGTAACTATCGATACTTTGGCACCAACTACCGAAACAAGTCAAATCAGTAATCAAAGTTCAGTGTCTCTTGTATTTCTACCGATACCCTATTGGTTTCTATCGAAAAACTTTAGGCAGTAACAAAAACTACTTAAGAAATACATCAATATGCAAATCTCATACTTCAATTAACATAGAACATATCCATAAGACTTATAAAACATGTAGATAACATCCTAATTATATGCCACTTATAACTGGATCAAAATAAACAATTAGTTACCGAATAGTATGACCTCCAAGAGTAATCCAATTGGCAGCTCGTATCCAACGGTCTGCAAGGAAGAAAAACCAAATGAGATAAGCTTGATTTAAGCTTAGTAAGTTCGTGATAAACTTAAACGTTTAAGTTACAATAACTTTAACTTACGAAAGAGAATGTAACTTAAACGTCTTACAAGATAATTCAATATCTTGATCATAATGTTCATTAAATTACTTATACACCACAAATTTGACAAGGTTAGTGAGTTCGTATGTAAACATATAAGTTTATCAAGATATCAAACTTATACATGAAAAACAAATTTGGCATATAAACCAACCATCTTATTTGCATTTAGCACTCACATTACTTTTTAATTAATTTATATCTGATGTCTCAATTCATACATATGTTTTCACATAACCATTTCACATACCATTTCATGTAATTATTCCCTATAACCATTTCTTATAGTCATTTCATATAAGCTTTTCATTTTACCATTTCATTTTATACATTTAACATATAGAAATTCATTAAATCTTATACTTAAATTTCCTTTCTATACAACAAAATCTCACAAGGTTAGTGGGTATCACTAAGAACATATAGTTCCAACAATTAATGGGACTTGCAATAATAACACATTAAGTAAATATTTATCCATCATATGATGATAAACATACTTTTCCATTTCAAACATTTGTATCAAAATCTTTCAATTCACATGTCTTGACCATATACATTTCAAATATATATACACGTTTTCGTTTAAGCCTTTATCACTCATTGAACCAACTAAAATATCACCGGATACTCAGGAAATGCTCACACAAGCTTTGACTATAACACATAACCATATATTCTCACACGAGCTGTTAAGTGGCCTACTCACATGAGTTGTGGGTCGGGATGTTAGGCTACACGATGTTGGTCACACGAGCTGTGGAGAATCCGTAACAAATGTAAGACCTCAACCATCAGTAGGACATCCAAGACCAGCACCCAGAACTGTAAATACCCTCTAATGACATACCATTTGTATCATAAGTATTCACAATGTTCAAACAGGACATTTTTCAAACTCATATCCATGTATTTCACATTTTTCCAAACATAGTAATCGACTTAATTATCATCATCTCATAATCCAACTCATATCATACTAATCTCAAGCAGTTAAGCTAGATTACAACATAAATAAATATATATTAGATCACTAAAACATTAAATAATTAATTTAATAAATTTATCTTTTTCGAATTTTTCATTTATTATCCTTTCGGATAATATCCTTTTCAACCTTTTCGTTTATTATCCTTCCAGATAATATCATTTTCAACCTTTTCATTTATTATCCTTCCGGATAATATCCTTTTCAACCTTTTCATTTATTCGAAAATACCGAATGCATTGTCATGGTATCTTTCAACCATGGTCTTTTTACTTTTCAAAAAATATATCATGACAAAAAAAGACATAAATACAAATATATATATATATATATATATATATATATAAAATGATATCAATTAAAATTATAAATTCACTTATAACCTTTTGAAAGTGAAATACAAACCTACCTCGAGTAAAACGGTTGCAAAAACAAAGCCGACGACTAGTCTAAAACTTTAACTTTTCATAGATTTAAATCCGATTAATTCCTTTTTTGATCCTTTCACCTAATATAGCTTGGCCGAACCTCCCTTTTTCCTTCAATGGTGTTTTACGATTTTTGGGGAAGAAAGAAGAAAATAAAATCAGATGTTTTTCTTCTTTCTTTTAAAACATACTTAATATTCATCATTTAGCATAATTACTAATATTATTATTGTTATTTTAACTTTCCGTATGAAAATATCCAAAAGTGGTTCAACCACCATCACTACCATACATTATGGTATATCTACCCTTTAAGTTCCTTTACTTTCCTTTTTATGGCTATTAGTTTCATTTAATTAATAAAATTTAACTTTTGTAGCTTTTACGATTTAATCTTTTTTACTTAATTAACATTCAAATCACTAAAATTGTCGGACCTAACTTCAATATACATATATAGTAACTCCATAAATATTTAATAAAAATATTTACGGGCTCGGTTTACGAAAACGAGATTCTAAAACCTCATTTTCCAAAACCACTCGAACTTAACTATTAATTTAAATAAAATAATTTATCAAATTAATATTTATCATTATACTATATTTGACTCATAAATATTAAATAATAATATTTACAGACTCACTCGTCGGACTTGTGGCCTCAAAACCACTATTTTTGACACCACTGAAAAATGAGATGTTACACACTTACTATATTAGCCTTGTCAAGACGATGTGGTTGCTAATCTCGCTGTGACATTACAGGTCATTTCTCATCATGATGACATACGTCTGATGTCGTGATGTCACATACTATTTCTTCAATTTCTTCCGAAACATTTACTATACATGTTCAACTCATAAATAACCAATACCAATACCTCTCAAGCATCATTTCAAGTTCACTAGTACCTTAATCAATAATATGCCTATGCCATATTACTTATAAACTATCAACCTAACACATGAAATTCAATCACGTACATACACACATGTTATTCCACCATTACCATTAGCAAAAAGGTAACCTTTTATTCTTTGCATACCATATGATAATTCACATACAAACTTTGCATTCATATGATTAACTCCAAATGTTATACATTTAAATTCAACATCATCAAACATAGCAAAATGCCAAAATGACTTTACTAGGTACATGCCATTTAACTAACTAAAGAGGTTTAAAACATTGTTGAGTTTGAGATTCTGATTAGATGCTGAAGTCGATGCTCGAGATCTTGAATTAGACCTAACTTGTACACGAAAAAGAAAGTCGTAAGCTAAGCGATAAAACTCAGTGTTATTTCTATAATTCAAATAACAAAATGCAAGTAAGTAATGTAACATCCCACACCCGACACGGTCGTTGAATCTGATCATGAAGTGCCACAAGTCAAAACGTTGAAACCACTAAACCTTTTTTTTAAATCAACTTTATGAGTTGGCGGGGTACCATATTACTAGAGCGGTGTTCCGTAAATTTGAAAATGCATACATACTTGAAAATGAAATTAAAAAAAATAACATGCTACTTTATAAGATTTAAAAAAAAGCAAGTAAAAAGCCTTTGCTGACAGCTTAGAAAAGTATCTAGTAGTTCATACGAAATTTCCTTTCGAGTTACTGCTTAAGCTATAGTTTAAAACTTTACTCAATTCAATTTGATAACGCTATAAACCACAATTAATAACAAGCCAACAAGGCTACCATTAATCATTAAAGAGTATAAAATATTATTTTCAAAACATAATTTGCTGACTTTAAAATGATGACGTCTAACAATAGTCCTATTACCCCCAACAAATACATGTCACAAAAGAAAATTAGGAAGGCTCACTAATGGACCGTTAGTCTGGTTGTTCCCTTACTATTACCACGATCAACTAACTACCTAAAAGTAAGAAGAAGAAACTAGGTAAGTTCGAGAGAACTTAGTGAGTTCCCGGGAAATGAATCCCACTAAAATACCATCAAACATTAAGGGGTTAGACTCAAACTAGTAGACTAGCTCGCCATACTTGGCAGATATAACTCTCTCTAATCCGAAGTATCCGTTGGCGGATACTACCGCAAACAGACTCAACCTATCGATGGACACTAACTATTTTTGAAATCTCGCATGTGGCGGACATGGAAACAATTTCTCTGCATGTATGCCACTTACACTATCTTTTTATAACTATCAGGCTTACTGTTACATTTCATGCAATGTAGACTATTTATTTTACAGTCATGCACCCTTTTCCCACATACTCTTTTCCTTATGCTAGCTTTTGATCCTAGTTTTAAAGAACCATTTTTCTTGTATATTCATACCACTCATTAGAACTATTTATCGGTCATCACCTCCATCCCCCTAACATTTTTCAATGTTTTAGAACACACACGTGTTCCTCCGTAAGTCCGAGTTTTCACCAATTGCAGTTTGCACCAGAGTGCCATACCGGAGGCAAAACATTTTATCTTGTGTCTTCTTTTGATCATTATACACATCCCTCTGTTGCCTCTTTACACCTGTTTCGATACAGATCTTGTGCACCAAGGAAGGAGTATTTACACAATGTATACAATAGTTTTTCTGGGTCTGTTTGACTGTTTTTACCCTTTCATGCACTGACTCTTTGAACATATTTCCTTAAACATGAGCACCAAAGCTAAAGGACAAAGCTACTTACTTGGCTGTACAATGATAAAGGTTACGAGAAATAACGCGGATATTAGATTCAAGGTACAAAGAAACTCACCAAAATTCTTTACTCGGAGCTTTATCTATTCTACGGGTTCCTTCCCTTTGGTACTGAGACCTTCTCCCATTTCTTCGGCTAAAAAAAATAAAACTACTTCTTTAATCATAAAAAACAACCAAAACTTCATGAAATAACAAGAATCTGTAGACATGCAAATAATTTCTGGATAGAAGTTTCCTTCTAATTCGGTATCGAAAGAAAATCCTATTGAACATCTCTTATATTAACCTCTTACTATTTGGTAATACTTAAAGGAAGATTTAAGAGTTTACTAGCAGACGACTTAGAATAGAAGCTCTCTTAAGCTTAACAGACAACACCTTCGTTAATCGACGAAAAATTCTCCTAGTTTCTTCGATGATAACAAAAACTAGTAGAGAAAATGAAACATAAGTCTTCTCTCCACAACTGGCTATCTTATTTATAGTCATTCCTAGCCCACATCTCAGTCAGGGTTATCTCTAATTATTAATCACTCTCTCATACCTTTACCTACTAATTACATCCTATGAGGCTTTCCAAGTGTCTAATTATTGACATGTTACCTCCACAAGGATGTTTGACAACCTAATCGTGTGCCCTCTAAGTACTACACTTACATTAGCATTGACGCAAGAACATAGGTGACAGACTTATTAATGGGAAGGTCTGCCTAATAAGGTTTTCGCCACAACCAAGAACTCACCACTCCGCAGAGTGAAACTCCACAATATTGCGAAGTTCTACAAAGTACTTCACCACAAAGTTACCATCCTCATCCATTCTAAGTATTGCAACTTAGGTGGTCTTCACCAGCGTAGTCTTCCAAACCGAATCGACTCGCCAAACCAGGATGTGACAAGTCAATTATAAATATTCAATTAAAATCTTATTCATACCAACTACAAAGTAACAAGCTAAGTATTCCATTTATACCACATAATTCAACTTATACATGTTCAATTTACTAAATTTAGAATATATCATATTATCATACCAATTTTTGAATCAAATCAATTGATTCGTTACATTTTCATATCAGTCCTCTGAACTTGTATATTCAATTCGCATGATCTTTCCTATACTATCGAAATTAATTCATTATAACTCTTCTTTTTAGCATCTATTCATTATATCAATTCAATTTATATATCGTTATCATCTTTACATTTTATATCCCTATGAACCGACATACCAAATTTGACACAATGTGCCTTATCAGAAAATTCGAAGAAAATAGATTGTGCCCAACGCTCATCGGTATAACTTATAACACCCTCAACCTGATTTGATTCGTCGGATTCGAATCTTGGGTGTTACCACAAATAACACAACCAAATATACAATACTCTAATAAACAACCACAATTTACAAACAAACCTAATTTAAAATTACAATCTAGAACTAATTTCGTCAATACAAATAAAGTATTTAAACATATAATTATACAAAATTAATCGAGTTTGACACAACTATTTTAAATTTATAATTCAATATATTAACTCCTTTAACCACCAAAACAATGGCACTGCATGCATAATATTCCAATACGCCCCATCTTCAACAACTCCTAGTATCATCTCCTTAGGCACGTACCCAACAACAATACCTGAAGCATGAAGACAGAAATGGATACGTTCTTAGGAACTTAGTAAGAAATGACATTGTCTACCTTAGCTATACTTATATATCTAATAGCAATTAGTTATTCATGATGATCTTCTTGTTCTCTGTCACGTGGTTTTGATTCTGACGAATACGTTCCCTAAATTCATTCCTTTATATTCACGTTAACTACCCTACCTTGATATGTTTTTGATTCTATTCTCTATCAACCTCAATCCTCAGATATTTCTTCAACTCTTATCATTCATAAATCTGTACAATTATCATTCAAAGACCAGTACATATAAATTATCACCTCACATGTATTCTTAACCCAGACATAATATTCGCAAACACAATTCTTAAGCAAACTCATACCCAACTGGTGAAATCACAATACAACTTATATGTCACAGTTTTCCTAATCAATAACAATCTAGGCCCACATTATTTCTTGCTTATACTGACATGGTAAAAATAGAATTGGCGGGTAACTTCTTCGAACATTCAGATTCAAACTTTTGTTCAAATCATCTATTCAATACTAACCCATTACCTGTCATTATCTCATCAGTTCATTATCTTCAATCATATCTTAACCTTGTATAGTACTTTCCATACAACTGATAGATACCTTATACCATACTGATTTTACTTAACACTTTACAAAAATATACTGAATACTCCATGTAGCTTTGTATAGAACACGCCACAAGGGCAATCTATTAGAATACGCCACAAAGGCTTTCCATTCAGATTACACCACAAAGGCGGTCCTTTCAGAATATGCCATAAAAACAGTCCATTCAGAATACGCCAAAAAAGCAATAAATTTAGAATACACCACAAAGACAATTCATTCAAAATATGTCATACAGACAATCCAAAATTGTCGTGTTTGCGATATGAATTTGCTTAAATCACATTATGTGAGGTTTGCCCACCATCGCCCTGGACACATAGAGAACCCCTTTCGGTAAATGCCATTCAATAGTTCTTTTTTATTCCATTTAGTCCTTAAAATCGAAATAGTTATATATTTCAAATTTGAGCTTCATTTTACAATCTAATTTTAATCTCATTCTCTATAAACTCTCTACTATCTATTTTTATGAAAGTCTCATAACAACTTTACAAATAAACCACTTTAATCCTTATATGGAACAACTAACAACTAAACTCTATAATCTAATTTTTTTCATATCTAAGCTTAAAATCTATCAATTTAGCATAAAAAATTTAAGAAATTATCAATGATAATTTTTTTTTAAAAAAACTTAACAATTTTGCAAATTAAAACACATGTCAGCTAGACTTAACTCCTATAATATCAAAAATATAAAAATTACAAGAAAATAACTAAATTGCACTAATCAATTTCAGCTCAAACTTTTAAGCCCTAATGCCGTCCGCTTCTACCCTTTCTCCCCTGTTTCGAATGGTTACATATGGAAAGAAAACAAATGTTTTCTTTTTACCAACCACCAACATTTAACTTTCTTTTTATTTTATTTTATTATATTATATTTTATCATTATTAATTCTTTACTTTTCCTTTTTCTTTTAATAAATAAGCATTATAATATATATATTAATCGGTTACCAAACAAATGAAATTTAGTAGTTAAATTATTATTTTAACCCCTTTATAATTTTCAAACTATAACCCTTTTATAATCGCACTTTATCTCATTTGTAATTTAGTCTCTATACTTAAATTAAGCACTAATTCAACAAAATTATCAAACCAAAATTCAATTCACTTATGAAATAACTTTGTAAGTATTTAATAAAAATATTTACGAGTTAAATTCATGGAAACGAGGTCCCGATACTTCGATTCCCAAAACAACTGACTTTAGAACCAATGCACTTGTACTTTTACTAATTGTCCACATAACAAATTTATCCGATCAAAATTTAATATAAAATTATAATTAAATCGTAAATATTATTTAATAATATTTACTGACTCGGTTTATAGAAACGAGATCTCAGAATCGTAATTATCAACTCCACTGACTTTAATATCATTACACTTGTACCTTAATTTACTATTAATTAAGAAAAAATAATAGACCAACTTAATATTGTTCTATACTAAGTCTCATAAATATTGAATATTAATATTTACGAACAAATTTTACGAAAATGCCATTTTAGAACCGTATTTTTTACACCACTTGAAAACCAGATCGTTACATTGCTTTTGCTCAACAGATGACCCTTCACATCCTCGAATGAGATATTATCTCTGTCATAAATCAGGCTCTCCCTGAAAAACTTGAATGAATGGGGTAAATAGCATAATAATAGCATAGTTTAATCTTCATCATCAATCTGAACCTCAACATCCTTTAAATTATTCAAAAGAGTAATAAATTAACTAATGTGACCTCCATGCAAAACGTGTATAGATGCTGCTTCAACACTAATCGGTTAGCCAAAGACTTTCTCGAGTTAAGGGTTTCTAGCTTTTTCCATAAGGTGAATGTTATTTTCTCCATCAAAATCTCTTAGAACACATTATTTGTTAGACATAATTGAATCATGGATAGATATTTTTTTATCAAACCTATCTCATTCTGATTTATCTAGGTCTTCAGGCTTCTTCTCTGTAAGGATCTTTTCAAGATCATCCTAAATCAAAATTGTTGTCATCCGAACTTACCACATATTGAAATTTGTGATGCCATCGAACTTATCAATATTAAACCTTGTTGTTGCCATCTTTTAATAGGTTGATTGCGAAAATTGAACTAGCTCTTAATACAAGTTTGTTAGGGATAAACTCGATTAAGCAACAAACAAGTAAAATAACGAAGAAATTGAAAAGATCGAACACAAATATTTTATGTTAAAAAATTCCTCTAAAGAGGATAAAAAACGAGCAAAGATAATTTCACTATAACAGAAAAAACGAAGAGCGCAATAGATTGAGACAAAACTAAACCCTGAAATCCGAAATAAAAACCCTCAAAACGTAAACACAAAATTCTGTGAAAGCTTGTAAAAGCTAATATCTAAATGTGTAATGAGTTATTTTTCTATAGAAAAGAGCATATTTATAAGTTAAATTCATAGATTAAATAATATTAAAATAATTTACACTAATCAAAATTTAAGGAAAAAACTAAAAATAAAACTTAACTAAAAAAATTAAAAAATATGAGACATAATTCTACAGTCTTAATAAAATAATTTATAATTACTTGTCATGATTGAATGTGAAATAATGGAAAAAAGTGAAAACTTATTCAATAAGGTGTGAAGTGTTACTAGCAATATAACCAACTCCACAAAGACTTGTTGAGAAAAAGTTAACATAATTATATACATTCCATAAATACTTATTGAGAAAAAGTTGACATATATAAATTTATGCTATATAAATCACTTGTGAAGTGATGAAAAGGAGATGAAGTGATTGTGATAATGATAAATTAAATTCAATTACAGATTTTAAAGTGAAAATATGTTCGCAGATAAGCCTTTTTAAATGATTTATAATCTTAATTACTTATTTGCTTTATGAAATGAATTACCCTTATAAAAATAGTTAAGAGTTATAAATATAGTGAAATAGTTGAACTACAATTAGCGATAAAAACTAATGTACGTTAATGTTATGGGCGGCAGCCTGCTTGGCTAGGCGACGCGCTTCCGCTGCCAGGTTGTGTGAGCCGCGAACATGGATGAAGATAATTAAATATGTTCATGGATCAAATTATTCGTTCAGATCCGAAGGTTTATTCGAAATTTAGGAAGATTTGGGTAAATTATCAGGCCCGAAAAATGAAATTCGACAAAAAAGTTAAGTTCGTTTAAAATATGGGTCGAGCTTGAGTTTGAATGTTCAAAGCCTGAACCCGACCCGACTCGATCCATTTTAAATTCATAATATTTTATATTATGTTATTTTTATATATTATGTAATTTAAAATACATTAAAAAATAAACATATACTAAATATATAATATTACTCTAATGTAAACATTAAAAAATGTTAAAATGACTATATTAAAATTTTTAATAAATAATAAATGTATAAATGTATTAAATATTCAAATAAAACAATATAAATATTTAAAAATAAATTAAAAATTAAAATGGATTTAGGTTAATCCTTTACAAATATGGATAAATTTGTATAAAATTTTAAGTCCAAATTTGAGTCGGACCAAACTTAAATAAGCATAAAAATGTTACTATCACACTTATACCCAGCCCGCATCCAATCCTTGATACGATCCATGAACATCTCTAAATACAATTGATGCGTCCAAAATGATAAGTTCTAAACCCAAATCCACCTAGTACATTGCTTAAATGGTCCGCAATTAATCTAATCTCCTGTTAATGTATTTTTTAATGTTTTAATTAAGTTATTTTACTATCTATATTATTTATTTATTTTAATTCTTGAAATTTGCCTTACAAATAATACTTTCACACTTTAAACCAGTCCAAATTTAAGAACCAAAATAAATTTAATTACAAATTAATGTATTAAAATAATAAAATACAAATACTGAGATACTGAAAATTATCCTCATCTCTGTTATGGTTGTAATAATAGTTTAAGAGCTTGGTAAAATAATGGTAGATAATGGCTTTAAAATCAAAGTTTGTCGATAAGTAGAGTTGTCTATGAATCGATTCGTCTATTCAAAGAATGAGAATGTTTGAATAAAAATATAAATCCAAAATATGGACCTAAACAAAAAAAAACTCTTTTTTTAAACGGATCGATCCCCGAGTAGTTTTTGGCCCAAATCGGGTCCGATCCGGATACAACCCTAATACCCTTTCTTTTCCTCATTTCTCGTACTCTCTTCTTTGATTCTCCCACACGACCACCAACTTCTCCTCCACTAGCTCTTCTCCCACACGACCACCAGCTTTAGAGGTGTTCATGGGTCAGACTGGGTCGGGTTCAAGTCGAGCCCAAGTATGATATTAACATATTTTATGCTTGCCCAAGCTCAATCTGACTCGAAATTTAGATCTAAAATTTTGTCCAAACCCATCCATATTTGCAAAAGATTAACCCAAACCCATATTAGGTTTAAATTTTTTTTTAAAATATTTATATTATATTATTTTAATATTTAATAATTTTATAAATTTTTTATGTATTGAAAATTTTTATATAGTCATCTTAATATTTTTTTAATGTTTACTTTAAAATAGTATTATATATTTAGTATAGGTTTATTTTTTTTAATATGTTTTAAATTACAATAATATATAAAAATAATATAATATAAAGTATTATAAACCTAAAACGGGTCGAGCTGGGTTCAGGCCTTGAGTGTTCAAGCTCAAGTCTGACCCATGTTTTAAACGGACCTAATTTTTTGCCCAAACCCATTTTCGGGCCTAATATTTTTGTTAAACCCTCCCAAATTTTGGACGGGGCTTTGGGCCTGAACGGGTAGTCCAGCCCATAAATAAGTCTAACCAGCTTCTCATCCACCTAGCTCTTCTCCTCCAGCGACGTGGTTCTCCCCTTCCTGCTACTTCACCTCATGCAACTCCCTCACCAGCTGCTGCCTCCTGCCACGGTTCCTTCCAGCTGCTGCCTCCTCCAACAAGCCACTTTCTGATTTTTGGTTTTCGATATTCATACATGAAAAACTAAATTAGAATGACTTGTTTTACTTTTTTTTTTATTTTGGACATTTCCCAATCAGGGCTATGAACTTTATAAATTTAAGAACTTAATAATAAATCCTTTCTCGATTTCAAAAAAAACTAGTTCAATAGTTGAGTTAATTTGTTAATTTTGTTAATTATCATATATATATTTATTAAGTTTATAATGATTTATTTTTTGAAATTATAATATAATTGTATGAGTATTAATAGCAAAATTTGACAGAAACTATTAATTTTCGAAGTACAAAATCTGGTTGCATGTTTTGACAAGAAAATTATATATTAATTTGAAATTACAAATATAGTTATAAGTATAATTGCAATTGAAAGTAAAAATAATACATACTTGAACATAGTATTAGTGTATTCTGCTAAAGTTGTTAACAGAGGAGTTGTATTTCCAGTAATACAGTTACGATTAGGTGGATCTGGTAGAGCTGAATTTTTGTTAGTGATTGAGGTTTGGTTATTAACTAAAGTCTGTATAAATAGGTAGGTTGATTGTAGAAGAAGGATGATATAGAATTTACAATTGACTTAGATTTCATTTTCAGATAACCATATATTTTCTATTTCCCTATTCTCTGTAGTTTGTTTTTTTATACAATTTAGTGTTTAGTAAATTCTTTCATGGTATCAGTTGCTACTTACCTAGGACTGTGAGTGTTTGTGATGACGTCTAATGTGCCGAGTGATGGTGATGGTGCTTGTCCAGTGGCTCATGTTGCGCCACAATCAGAATTAATCTCTGTTCAGAATGAAGAGGGGTTCTACAAGATGTTGCAAGCGCTCCCTAAACATGACAACGTTCATCTCAGATCTGACAAATTTGTTCAGTGGAAATATCATCTTCAATTGTTGTTAGATGCGTATGAACTTACCAGCTATGTCGATGGTTCAATGGTGTCGCCGCCGCAGTCCATTGCTGATGTTGAAGGGAGGTTAATTCCTAATCCATCTTATGCGTTTTTTGTTAAACAAAACAAATTACTTGCTTCGTGGCTCATATCCACTATAAGTGGAGATCTTTTTCCGGCATTCACAAGGGCAACGTTGGCGAGTTAGATCTGGAGCAAAGCTGCTCATCTATTCGTTATCGCTTCAGAAGAGGTTACTCACCTTCAACATGATATGCATCTAGTTCGCAAGGGTGATCTCTCGATGGCAGAGTATGTAACTCATGTCAAGCGAATGTGTGACGTGCTTGAGGCATTTGGCCATGGCGTATCTAAGCAAAAGCATATCCATGTGTTTTTTGTCGGTCTACTAGCAGAGTTTAAATTGGTGGTTACTATGCCCACCATGCCTCCGGTTCCGTTGAACAGGAAAAAAGTTGTGAAGGCTCTTCTTGAGTGCGAGGCGCGGCAATGCCGACTCGTGGCTGAGTCGATTAAGCATGCTAACATGCTTCAAAAACCTTCTAGTGTGCTTGAGTTTAGAGAACCGAGGTCGTCGACATAAGGAGGGAGATTTGTGATGCGTGGTCGTGGATGGAGTCAACGAGGAAGGGTGCAGTGTCAGATCTGCAGTCGTGTGGGTCATCTTTCCCAAAGGTGTTTTTACAGATATACACGTCCGACTGAGGCTCCTCTGGTGTCGGTGATGCCTAGACTATATGGAGGTGCTATTTCGGCGTTACCTGCTGTTGCTCCAAGGATGAATGAGCATGTGAGGTATAATACTAACCCTAATTAATTGGTTTGGCCTAATGAATTTGGTGCAAATGATAGGTGGGTTTTGAATTATAATGGGCCGAATGGAAATGGTAAAAGTGGGTTGGTTCCTCCACATGCCAATAATGTTTAATTTGAGGGGGTTACTATTAAATGGCCCAATAATAGAAGCTATGGTGAGATGAGACGCATGGCTATTCGCAACATAAGATGTACTCACCATATGAGATGTATGCGCCACATGAGATGTATGTGCCACATGGGATATATGCGCCACATGGGATGCTATCGGGTCCTAGTGTGTTTCGATCATGGTCTACAAAGTAGAGGGCTCGAGTGTTGACTAAATCGAATTTTGGCTAGGTCAGTCGCTCGAGGGTGACTGATGTTACTAGTTTGGAGTATTCCACCGATAGTACTTTTGATGCCACGTCACCAGTCTATGAGTCTGGGTCAAATTTTTGTTTTAATGCAGTTAAAGCAGATGAGTTGTATGTGCCTGAACCGGTTTGTGAGAAAGGTGCGTTGTATCCAGATTCGAGTACGACGCATCATGTTTGCAAAGGAGTGACTAATTTGAATGATTAGCAACAATACTCAGGCATGGCTCCTCTCTTAATGGGTGATGGTACACGAGCTAGAATTGTTAAAGTTGGGAATTCTTCTCTAGCAATGGCAAATAAGGTATTACATTTGTCTAACATTTTGCATGTGCCGACTACTAGTAAGAATTTATTATCTGTGTTGCAATTTACTCGTGAAAATAATGTGTACTTTGAATTTCATCCATTTCATTGTGTCATAAAGGACTAGCAAACTCAGGAGGTGCTTTTGAAGGGCCACACTCATAGAGGGCTTTGAGTTTTTACCTGCTGCTGACCTTGCTCATGCTACGACTAGGACTACTTTGAATGTTGAGCTAAAAGATGGCGGTACCCTTGATCGTGCTGATCGTGTGTTTGACCTATGGCACCAACGTTTAGGTCATCCTTCAATAAATATTGTTAATTTTGCTCTCAAATTGTGTAATGTTTCTGTTAATAATCAAAAGCGGGAGTTTGTTTGTTTTGCGTGTCAACGAGGCAAAGCACATAAATTACCTTTTTCGAATTTATTGACTGAGTATAAAGATCCATTTTAGTTAATTGTATTTGATTTGTGGGGACCTGCCGCAGTTGTATGTGGTAACAACTAGTATTATGTGGCGTTTGTGGATGTATTCAGTTGTTTCACGTGGGTGTATCTTGTACAACGAAGTCACAAATGGTTAAGTGTTTTGTGCAATTTCAAAAGATGGTAAAGACAGTTTAACAAAGATATTAAGCAAGTTTAGTCTGACTAGGGTGGTGAATATAAGCCTTTCATGTCCATGTTGGCTAAGCAAGGAATTCTACACCGTGTTACGTGTCCGCACACATCAGAGCAAAATGGGATTGTAAAGCATAAACACAGGCACATTGTTGAGGTTGGGCTTACTTTGTTAGCCAAAGCGAATTTGCTGATGCGATTCTGGGGCTGTGCATTCACTTGTGCTGTCCACTTAATCAATCAGCTACCAACGTCAGTTTTACGGGGTAAGTTTTTATACTTTGTCCTTTTTAATAAGGAACTCGTATATGATTATTTGCTAGTTTTTGGATGTTGTTATTATCCATATCTTCGCCCATTTAATAATCATAAGTTGTAGTTTCGGTCTGATAAGTGAACGTTTCTTGGGTATAGCCCACAACATAAGGTTATCAATGCTTAATGACAGATGGGAAGGTAATTATTTCTAGACATGTGATATTTGATGAATCTAGATTTTTGTTTCCAAAAGTGCCTGTGTCGTTTGTCTCTACACAAGATTTGGTTATAACACGTGCCAGTTTTGCATCCAACTTTTACTATTGAGCTTGTTGATAACGTTGGCAATCAGCAAGGAGTTGGTTCTCCACATTTAGTTGGTCTTGAAGAACGTTTGGGTCAGAGTGAAGCAGTTTTGGCCTCACCGTCTAGGACTTCACCTTTTGTGGAGTCGCATACACCAGTATCATCTGTCGTTGGTGATGGTTCAGTTTGTGAGACGGTGTGTATACTCCTCCTCCTGGTGGTAATACGCATTCCATGATAACCAGGGCGAAAGCAGAGATTTTTAAGCCTCGAGTCTTGAATACTGAGTTGCAAGATCGTGAATGCCAAAATATTAATGAGGCATTTGCTAGTTCAGAGTGGTGAAAGGCGACACAAGATGAGTTTGATGCCTTGGTGCATAATCACACATGGGATTTGGCTCCTTTACCACCACAAAGAAAGGCTATTGTGTGCAAATGGTTGTTTAAGGTTAAAAGGAATCTTGATGGCACTGTTGCAAGAAAGAAAGGCACTTTACGGGCTATTTTAACGATTGTTGTGCCTAAGAAGTGGTAGTTGCATCAAGTGGATGTTAACAATGCATTTTTGAATGGAGATCTTACTAAAGAGGTGTACATGCAGCAACCACCTGGATATGTTCAGCATAGTGCAGATGGGAGCTCGTTAGTGTGTAAATTGAAGAAATCTCTATATGGTCTCCGACAAGCTTCGAGAGCTTGGTTTGACAAGTTAAAATCTTTTCTTGTCTCTGTTGGGTTTGTCGGGTCGAAGTTTGATGCATCTTTACTTGTTCGGTGTACTAACACAACTAGTATGTTTGTTTTGATCTATGTTGATGACATTATTGTTATAAGGAGTGTCTCATGAAATGGATAAGTTTGTTGCACAACTACATGCACAATTTTCTCTGAAGGATATGGGCAATCTTCACTATTTTTTGGGAGTTGATGTCCAACGTTTGTGTGATGGTTCTCTTCATTTATGCTAGCGAGAGTATGTTCTTGATTTGCTAGATCGATGTCGTTTGTTGAGTGCTAAGTCTGTTACTACTCCTACGGTGAGTTCTTCTTGCTTGTCTAAGAATGTTGGTTCACCGTTATCTAATCCTAGTGAATATCGAAGTCTTGCTGGTGCGTTGCAATATGTTGTTTTAACTAGACCTGATATTATGTATATTGTAAATAGGATTTGTCAATTTATGCATATGCCTACTGATGCTCACTATGTTGCACTGAAAAGGATTTTGCGATATCTTAGTAATACATCTACTCATGGGTTGCTTATTAAACTGTACAATCGATTATCTATAGTGGGATACGTTGATGCTAATTGGGGGCTTGATTTCGATGATCGACGTTCAACTACTAGGTATTATGTATATTTTGGTGAGAATCCTGTCTCTTGGTGTTCTAAGAAACAGTAGGTTGTTTCTCGATCAATCGCTGAAGCTAAGTATCGTGGCCTTACAACTGCGACTGCAGATGTTACGTGGATGGTGTCACTTTTGAGTAAGTTGCAGTTTTGATCTATTGATACACCAGTAATTTTGTGTGGTAATTCTAGTGTTGTTGCGATTGCAGCTAATCCAATTTTACATTCAAATTTTAAGCATGTCGAGCTTGATTTGTTTTTTGTTCGTGAGAAAGTTGATATCGGGTCTCTAATTGTTGGTGAAGTTCCATCGTGTGATCAGGTAGCAGATATTTTTACTAAGCCATTGTTTCATCCGCAATTTAGTCGACTCAGGCAGTTGTTACGAGTAACTCAAGTAGAGTAGATATGTGAATATTAGAATTTTTTGCTAAAGTTGTTAACAGAGAAATTGTATTTCCAGTAATACAGTTACGATTACGTGGATCTGGTAGAGTTGATTTTCTGTTAGTGATTAAAAGTTGGTTATTGACTAAAGTCTATATAAATAGGTAGGTTGATTGTAGAAGAAGGATGATATAGAATTTACAATTGAATTAGATTTCATTTTCAGATAACCAAATATTTTCTATTTCCCTATTCTTTGTAGTTTGTTTTTTATACAATTTAGTGTTTAGTAAATTCTTTCACATAGAAACTAAATTAATAATTCAACCATTGTTTACTCAAAATAAAATTTGAATTTGAAAACTTTAAAAAATTGAATAAATTTAATTGAATTAATTCGATTTAGGAGATCAAAATATTTGATTTAAGTAGATTTAGATGTTATTCAATAAATTAAAAATTAAATAAAAAAGTTTTAGTATAAACTTTTATAAATGTTGAATTTATATTATAAAATTATTTGTTTTGGACAGTAACCAATTTCATTGTTGGACTTATAAGCGGGTACTACATGTCTAATGATGTAGAAAAAAAATTCAAAAACAATGGCGAGGCTTAAAAGTCTCCCGCAGAGCATTATTTTTTTCGATAAATTATAATAACAAAATAAAATTTAAATAATAAATACGAATAATACGATTTAAACTTAAATTACATTTAAAATGGTAAAAAATTTTAATCGTTAAACCATCCCATGAGATTCTCAATAAAGCATTATTAAGACTAACAAGGTCGACTATTAGAAAGTTTATGCGTTCCCAATGCTTTTTCTCCATTTACGATGGAGGAATCTATTGAAGACACTATTGACAGCATAATTTATTATTATTTTTCTTTCACTTTTTTTTTTCTTTTGGATCCATTTAATAATATGCAAAAACTAAAACAATTTATGAACATGCAAATTATCTATTTGTTCAATCAATTATTTTCATGGAAACTACAATTTAATTGATAATTTAATATTTTAAAATTCCAATTAATTTAATTAAAGATAATTCTATTTGAACACCCTAATTTCAATGGTTATGGGGCTTCGAGTTGATATTGTCCTAATCTTACACCCTTCGTGAACCATAGCTTGTTTAGACTAATGTTACATTCAGCTCTAGTTATGTCTTTTGGTCCAACATGCTAAAGACACAAGTAACTATAATATTTTATTTGACATGATATTATATTAGATGTTATTTTATGTAATTTGATCATTTTATTTTTATATGATGGCATAATTGTTTTAGAAAATGATAATTACCTCAAGTATTTAACTAACATGTATTTATTATTGGTTAAATAAGATTATTTGGATTTTCACATTGGTTAAATAGTTGATTTTAATCTTGAGTGTAAATTGTTGTTGTTTTTTTTTTCAAAACTTGATTTTTATGACAATGGCTAATTCAAACCCTTTAATACCTGTGGACGATGTGTTAAATGAATATGAATTGCTCTCAAACGTCAAAAGTCTACTACTTTAAAAGTGAGATGAAATGACAAAATTTGAATGTGAAAACAAAAACGAATTGAAAGCACAATGTAATCATTGTAAGAGTATTTACTTTACTAAATCTTCTAGTGAAACTTCCCATTTAAAACATAATCTAAATAGTTGTTTAAAATTTTTTTAATAAGGATATCACTCAATACACTTCAACCACTCAATAATCTTTAGGAGATGATTCATTTATAAAAACTTACAAATTTAATGCTAATGAGTATCATTGAATGGTTGCTATTTTTCTTGTGTGTGGTAAAGGTCAATTGAAAAATTAAAAATTAAATACTTATGAATATTACTAATCTTAATTTTAAAAATATAAGTAGACAAACAGCTATTAAAGATGTCTTAATGTATTATGCAAAAGAGAAAAATCATGTTCAAAGAAGAATTGACTAAAATACCTTGTTTATTTTATCTAACTTCTGATAATTATGTGCAATGTTATTTTACCTACAATTTATGGTACTCATTCTTTAGACATTATGCAAACCATTGTTAGCAATCTTAAACTGTTATTACTGTTATTTTATTAGTGAAAAATCACAATTTAACATTTATTTGAAAGATCTAGAGCTTGAATTGAACAATCAAATAAATATATTGAATTATTGAATCAAAAGTACAATTCAATATCATGAACTTTCATTATTTGGCTTGTGATCTTTTAAAATTCAAGCGAGCCGACTTTTAGCATAAAATAATCACACTTTGAATACAAGCTTAAAGAATTCTTAACGAGTAATCATTAATCTTGTTTTATTGTTATAATTTTATAACAATTTATAAATTTAACTATTTATTATTGTTTCATATTAAAAATTGATCACAAGATTGATGAGAATAATAATTATTATTCTTGTTTTTTGATTGGTTAATTATATTTATTTTTAATTTTATTTAAATATTGTACAACTTTTACTTTATTAAAAGTTGTATTATTAATTTCGTTAACCTTAAATTTTTTAATGTATTTTAAATTTATTGTTCCATTATCGCTTTAATTTTATTTAGACGTTGTAAATTTTTTTGTTTTGTTATTAATTTTATTATTATTCTAAAGGCAACTAACTTTAAGACTTTTTAATATATTTTGAAGAATTTGTTGAAAAATATTTAGTAAATTTATTTTATATTTTTAGATTTGTTTTATATAATACTTTTTTTTAAAAAAATTATTATGGAACGGGCCGGGCCCAGATTTAGCGTGTATAATCTATTCACGTAATTGAGCAAAAGTTTAAATCCATTTTTTCGGGTCTTCGGGTCTAAATATTTTAAGACCTAGTGCGAGGCATGAACAACTTTACTTGGTAAGAGTGTCAGAATAATATTACAAGCTTCGTGATTCGTTTTCCTCCACGAGATTTCTACAGAATTCATCTCCAGTCCAGGCGTTTTGAATTCATCAACATATGAATATTACAAGCTTCTACAAATCATGAAAACTGCAGCTCTCAGTTTCTGTTCTCTGAAAATCGCAACCAGATCTAATACCCAATATTCACTAGCAAGCTCCTTGGAAAATTATGAAATTTAGACAAAATAATTATAAGAACTAAAGAAGAAAATTAAAAGAAAAGGAAACCAAACCTTAAAATAATCAAACAAAAGGGCATGGATCCAAGGCAGGGAAGGGGAGCAACGGTTGGAAATCAAGGGTATGGGAGGGGTTGGTAAGAATTGCCCCTTTGGATTGAACAAAGGTCATAACTCTTGCCCAACTCTCCCACACCTCCAACTCCCAACACCACTCTCTCCCTTTCTCTTACTGCTCGAAATTTCATAGATGAGAGAAACAACAGATAGATGGAGGAAGCTGAAATGGGCAAGCGAAAAAAGGGATCATAAAAAGGAGTGTACTGCCGATCTACCCATCTCGAAGAACCTCCAATATCATCAATACTCTCCCTCTCCCTCTCCCTCTCTCTCTCTCCCGCATCGATGGCTTGATCCGTGGGGAAGGCGGATTTATAAAGGGAACGAGAAGAGTGTAGATAAGATGGTAGGTAAAGGTCCTTCTATTTTTCTCTGTTTTCGAGAAAAAGAACAGGAAACCGCGTGATGTTGAAGCTACGCGGAAAAGGGGGTCAAACCCGAAAGTCAGATGGTCCAGGCCTACTGGTTTTCATGTTCGGTCGGGTCAGTTGATACTAAAAATTTTGCAGTACATTTGATTCGTTGTAATAGAATAGAAATGTAATGAAATAAAACTGTAATGGAATAGAGCTGTAATCAGTGATTCAATTGTTTGGTTAATTGGAATAAAATAGAGCTGTAATAATATTCTTGTGTTTGGTTAAATGGAATGATGCTGTAATAACATAAGAAAAAATGCTTAAATGATTAAAGTACCCTTAACAGAATTTTTTTAGTTAGATGATTATTGTTATTAAATTTTAATGATTATTATTAAATATAATTTAATAAAAATATTAATTTATTTAATTATATTTTAACATAATTATTATTAAATACAATTTAATAAAATAATATGTAATTTAATAATAGTTTTAATATAATTATTATTAAAATATGAATTAGTAAAAATTATAATATATAATTTTAGAAAAATAATATATAACCTATTTTTTAGTTTTAAATTATGATGCATATATACTAAGCTTAAATATCATTAATAAAATAAATAATTTAATTATCTTCTAAACTAAAAAAATAAAAGATTAGAAATATAAATAGCTTGATAATTATATTTTACATTCAAACATAATCTACACATCATAATCTATATGTTAAATTTTATAACATCAAAAAGTTACAACAGTTTGCGATATTCTATTAATACCATCTTACGATCCAAATATTACATATACAAAAAGTTAACAAAACAACACCAACACAACCATGATTTTTAATGGTCTTAAAGAAATATTCTCACCCATTCCAGTCGCACAGAAGAAGGCAGACTAAAGAAAACGATCATTTGCGTTGGATTGTCCGGGATTTTGCTCAATGCAGAATATCGTTCATCCTCCGTTAATCCTTCCACTTCGCATAAAGCAGAATATAATTTCTGAGCACTTTCTTGAATGATCATTTCTGACTTTTGTTGAATTAGCACTTCGGAGGCAATGCTTCTACTTATTTCAAGGCCGACAGTCTGTATATTTTTCCCTAATAATGTGGCAGCCTCAAGAAATGAAGTAGAAGAAATTTGTTCACTTGCATCAGAAATCTTTTTTTTCTTCTTTGAAAATCTGGAATCATCTTCATTTCTAGATTGTTGCGGTTGTGTACCTGAAAGATCCATCTCATCTAAAGAAACATCAGCTTCACACTCATGGTCAATGTTTCTTTCTTCATGAGTATTTGCAGTAGCTACATCTTCAGCATCTATTTCTTCAATAATATCAGTGGCCGTTTGAGCATCTTTCCCAGTGGCACGATCCTTTGCGTAGATGGCAGTAAGTTGGTCGTAGTAAGGGAAACTGCGATGTCTGAATTGACCGGCTTCTTTATGACTCTATAAAAAAAGGAGAAATTCATATTAGATATAAGTTAGGTCAAAGCAAGATAGTAAAGACATGAAATAATTCTTACACTTATATACGAGTTCCACACAGCATCTTCGGCAACAACAAGCTGTCTATGCTCATCCCAACCAAAGCCGCTATTGTCTTTTCCACTGAGCATGTCATAAACGATTGCCCAATCCCTTTTCAATGTCCTAATCCTCGATTCAAGATTAGGTTTAGCCTTCAATTTTGCATGAGGTAAAACTTTTTCTAGCATCTTTTCTAGCTCATTTAAATATCCGGCCTTGAACCCCGTATCGGCATTAAAGGTTCCAACATTGTGCAAGTCAACCATACAAGCAACCAACGCAGCATCTTCTTCTGGAACCCATTTCCTTTTAGTTCCTCGAGAATTTTGAGAAGAAGCAGTTGATTGTGAAAAACCTGACATAACTATCTTAAGAGAAAAACACAAATTAAAATTAAAGCTTGATATCATGAATAAAAAGGTCAACACTTTATAACATTATAACACATGGCGAATCAAATGAAAATAGATTAAATTTGCAATCCAATAAGTCTAGTACAATACATAAAGACAATTCAAACACCACCAAAGTTTCATAAACTAGGTACATTAAATAAAATAAAGAAATTAAACTTCCATTGTGTTTTAATAAACCTAACTAATTTCTAAATGTTTGCCATTCATAGAACATTTGATTGGCTAGTTCCATTCTCCAAGTAGCCCATGCATCCGATGGATGAATGTTTACAATATTCAACTCATCCTCATCTATCAAATTACTAGATAATTGTTCTTCCAACTCCGCTTCAATAGGATCAAGACTCATATAGGTTCGAATAAAATTATGGAGCAAACAACATGCAATAATGATTCTATTGTGCACTCTCACAGGATAGAATGATGGACTCCTAAGTATTCCCCATCTAAGTTTTAATAACCCAAAGCATCTTTCAATAACATTGTGTGCTGAAGCATGTTTCATATTGAAAAATTCTTCTGGAGTACTTGGTTGGTAACCCTGACGCCACTCATTCAAATGATATCTTTGTCCTCTAAAAGGCGTAAGAAATCCTTCACAGTTTGTATAACCAGCATCAACTAGATAATAACAACCTATAAAAAAGAAACAAAACTAATTATCATGGTCAGTTTTCCGAAAAAAGTACTCCAGAAAAATTAATTCAAATTCCTCTAATTCTGCACTTTACCATGAGGAACCTTCAGTCCATGTCTCCTACTAATGGCATCTCGAAGAACCCGTCCATCAGCAACAAAACCTTCCCAACCGGGAAGAACATAAACAAAATGCATATCAGGTGTACAAACACCTAACATATTTGTTGCTATGTCACCCTTTCGCGTTCGATATCTAGGTTTATCAACTGTTGGAACCCTAATCTTGATGTGGGTTCCATCTAAAGCACCTAAGCAATTCTACACGAAATGTATAAAACCTCGAGTTAGGATACTATATTTAAATCTAAATCAACTAAACGATGTACGAGCTATATTGAAACTCACTCCAATACCTTGAACCATTTCCACCTTGGGTCTGTAGAATTACCCATAATTGGATCTGCCTTTTTAAATAGCACATCTTGTAAGCGTATGACAGCATTTAAAACATTGTGAAATGATCTGCTAACGGTTTCCCCAGACCTATTAAAGTGATGCTTGATAACTCGATTTTTAAGGTGATGAGAAATAATATGTAAAAACATTGCCACTTGCTCATCAACAAGCATGTTCCTTGACGACTTCAATTCTCCTAAAGTTTGTAACATCTCACATAGTTTAAAAAAAGTAGTTCTATTCATCCTAACTTGTTCAATACAAGTCTCATCACTAGCGTATACAAGTCTTTTCACATAATCTCGTTTTGCATAAAAATCTAAAATATATGATCTAATCCTTGGTCTATAAGTATGTAGGCTATAGATGGTAGCCAATGAAACTAAGAACCAACTTGCAACTGTGCACATTTGCAGCCATACTGTCACAGCAAGACCAATTCTTCTACGCCTTTCACTTTGTACTATTAAAGGTAAACGAGCCATTACTGCAAGATATTAAAGTGTTATAAATCTTCAAATCATATACTTAATACAATTCCAAATATAAATCATTGTTAACAGAAAATGTTATAATGTTATGAGCTATGATAAACAAAGCTATAGGTACTGAAATTGAGAGTTCTGTGGCTACTGTCAATTGTGTGTGATAAAGAAAGCTATGGGTACTATGACTTGATGTTGTTGATGATGTTTGCGTTGTTAATGTAAAAAATAATTGTTACTAAATGAGTTTATACTCCCTGCTTTTGTTAAATTAGTATAGTTAGAGTTTTAATTTATTTAAATTAATATGTTAGATAATAGTTTAGATTTTAATTAAGATAATTAGAAGTTTGAATTGAATTATGACAATTTAGACAAGATAACTAGGTTTTTAAACTAAATTAGAAAGTTTGGTTATTCATGGGTTTGTTTCTACAAAAAAATGAAATATATTAAAAATATTTAAAGGCTAAATAAAGAGATTGATTTTATTTGATTCACTCAACTCATATCTCAACCTACATGATCAAAACAACAATTACATATACCAATTTCATAGCAATTGCATAGAAATTAGAAGGTGCAGATGAAAACAGAACATTCAATTTGCTGCATAAATGTCGCAGAGAATTGACTAACCGCTTTACCAAATCAATTAAGCTGAAGCAACTCAGTTGAAGGTCTCCACTATTTTACGCCAATTTAGCCTTCAATGCCTGCAAAAATTGAATACAAAATATATATAACACTGGTTTCTATTAATATGTTGTTCATGAGGACAATCAAATATACAAAATTGGAAACCAAAGTGATAAAAAGAATAAAAATAAGGGCTAAAGTGAAAAAGAGAGTAAATGATTGGGGTTAACCCATTAATTTGGTTTGGGTAGAGTCTAGAAGCGTAAGAAACGCGATGATTGTCACTTTCTGGCATATTATTATTTAGGAGTCAAAGCTAATTGTTTAAGCAAAATGCCCCAAACAGAACTCAACTTTTCCTCCAAATGTCCTTTTGACATATTCAAACGTTTGTCACATGGCTAGCTTGCAGTGCAACCAAGTTTCCTTGTAATTTCCCAGGCTTTTATTTCTTCTTTTAAACCAACCCACCACTCTTACCATTTCTTCAACCAATACCCAAGGTAGTAATGTTAGTTTTCTCTCAAGTACTGCTTATGATACATCTACCTATCATCAAAATAGAGGAGCCTCTGTCGTCTTAATAAGAAGACAATAGAGACAGAGAGAACAAATTAGTTGGCATGTGCTTGCATTGTTAAAAACATGTCGATAAATGGCACCATATCTACTCAATAGGACTAAAAACAACTGTGGAGATCAGCCTTCATCCCCAAACACAGAAGATCTTTGAAAAGCAAGACAACAAACAAGTTTTCAGTAAGATTGGAGGAAGCATTCCCTTTTATTTAGTTGGTCAATTGTAAGAGGATTCAGGGATCTGAGGGGAAGAAATGAAAGTCAATCCCAAGCTCAAAGAGAAAAGGGAAAGAATAATCCAATGTTAAAAAGAAATAAGGGAAAGAACGTAAATTTAAAGAAAATAAAAAAGATGAAAAAGGATTGATGGTAAAAATGCAAGTCAAAGACAAGGAATGTATTCCATGCATTACCATAATTAAACCTAAATATAACATGAACTAGAATGCATCTTCCTGCAATGAGCATCAAACCATTAACTATATCTGGATCTTAGGCCTATCCTTTACATCTGGATCTTATTGCCTGCTTTATATACACGGTTTAACACTCAACTCCATAAGTTCATTAACTTGAACAACAATCATACAGGTCAATTAATTTCATTGACACTTAACTACAGCAACGTTGGTTGGCATTGCATGCTGCAGAATTCAGATAACACATCATACACTTGACCCAACGCAAACAAAAAAGAGTATCCATTATCCTTGACTAATGGATTCTACCAAGTTAAAAAGTCGCAAAAAGCAACCATTAAACAAAATTCTGGAATCTTCATTTGGAAATAGCTTCAAACAAGAACAATATCAACATGACACTAGAAATGGATAAAAAAATTAAAATAGAAAATTATAAGGGAGCCTGCTAACCATAACACACAGTAATATCAGCAGTGGACAATTTTAACAATAGAAGCAGAAGTTAGCGACATAAATGAAATCCAGAACAGACCCTTAGAAGAAAGGGGGTAAATTAAAATTTTGGGGTAAATTAAAATTTTGGCCAACTTTCCATACAATAAGCAGGAAATATTTTCATTATTCAAAGAATTGAGTTCATTCATTTTTGTTCGAGTACCTTAAAGGCTAGAATCACTAGTTATTATATTATTAACTAGAGTTAGCAAGCAGTGAATTTGATTGTTGATATGTTAGCTGCTGGTTGTAGGCCTTTCTACTAAAGCAGCAAAATTTTAGCCAATGTTCAAAACTATTGCAATCAGAAACTTTTAAAAACCAGAAACTAAGAAACGTTGGATTGATATGATGATAAAACAAGATTTACAAATTATGAACATCAAAGAAGATTTTCCCAAAATATATGCCCCATCTTTAAATGGCCAAAATAGAGAGTATCAAAACAGGAAGAAAAAGGTCAGGGAAATTGGGGGAGACTGAAATGAAAAGAACGGAGGGAGAGCTGCTTACCTGAAAGACGTTACGACGACGGTGAAGACTGCTACGGCCGGAGTCAAAGGAAGACGCTGTAATCGGTGTTAGAGGGTAAAGTGGGGAGGTGCTGTATGAAGGATGTAATCGGTGGTTTTGGAAGGGAATAGAATTTGGGAGATTTTGTTGAATATGAAGGGAATGGAATAAGCCTGTAATCAGGCATTCCATTGAACCAAACACCTGCATAAGTAAGCCTGCTGAATAAGGCTGTAACAGAATGGCTGTTACAGCCAACCAAACAAGCCGTTAATGTTTTTGGGGTTAATTGATACTTTTCTCAAATTTTAAATTAAATTTAAAATTATTTAATTGAAATTTCAAACTATTATTATCTTTTTAGTTAAAGTTATTCAGTAGATTGTTTTTATTATTCCTTTTTCTTTTATATTTTATTATTTTATTTTTATAAATAAATACAAAATAGAAATAAATAATATTTCATTTTATAATTAAATTGTTTTTAAAATTTATGATTAATTAGAAATTATTTGTTTTAATTTTCTAAAAATTATTAAATTTATTTTCCTTTTCTCTTTTATATAAATAATATAAGAATAACAACTTATATAATAATTTAAATAAGTTTTTGATAAATAATTTATAACATATCCTATTATATACCCCTATGTTGGTGAAAAAAAAGATGTAAAAATATATTTAAGCAATGATTGTTTTAAAAGATTAATTAAAAAGATAATTAAAAAGCGTAATCATATTTTACCCTATTAAGTTTATTTTTTATATTTTTTATTTAATTAAATTGTTGTTTAGTTAACACGTTATATCAAATTAAAACAAGACTTTTAAGTTAGTATAGATATTCATTTATGGATTAATATTTGATTTATTAAGAGTGAAAATTTTTAATTCCGCAATCAAAATTAAAATATTACCACATGTCTCATACTTTTAATATATATATTTTTTAACTGTGTTTACTACACTCTAAAAATACACGTGCCACTTATTTATGTTTGCTCGTGAAGTTTTTAAACTCCAATTTATTTACTTTACTTAATTAAAAATATTTTTATTTTCATTTCATTTGTTTTTATAATTAAACTTGTGTAAGTAAAATCAGATTCCTTCTTGATATTTTTGAGCTCTAGGGAAAGCAATAAATTGAGCCCCTTTTAAAAAAATTATAAAATATAATACAATAAAATTTGAAATTTTTTGGAGCTTTAGGAGATGAAGCATTTATGGTAAAAAATTGAAAACCTTAGGTATTTAATTAATTTATTTTAGTTTGAATTTTTTTTTTTCACATTAAAGTTAAAAAAATATTTTTTTGGGTCTCTTCTAATCATGAACCATAAATGGCTGCACTCTCAAACAACCCTCAAAGTCGAGCCTATATAAAATTTATACTAACTAATATAAAGTAGAACAATTTTTATATTTATGTATAGATAAATAAAAAAGTAATTAATATAAGAAGGAAAAGAAAATTTATATATTTTAAGTATTTTATGAGCTAATAGAATTTAATTATTTTTATTTTAGTTTAAAGAAGAAAACTTAATATCACGCCAAATTCAACATTCATATTTCGACATTTTCAAGTTTTCAATTCCAATTATAATATCACGCGATGGGATTATTCATATTTCGACATATCATATCATGTAATTATTTTCAATTATATATCATGCCCTGAATTTGGTATACTCGTACCCTGTATATTATTTTTATCGTATAATAATGATTTCATTACAATTTAGAATCACAGTTCAATTCATCATCAACACACAATATCTTATGATAAATGTGTCTTATGAATCATCTTAAATATGAACAATTAACTAGTTTAGGAATATATCAAATTAACCTACCATTTCTCGAACTGAATTGTTGAATTCGTCACAATTTTACACCAATCTTTTGGACTTATAAATTCAATTTACAAAAAAAAAAAATCACATGAACAATTCTTTTTATTTATCATTATAATTTTTTACAAATTAAATCCTTATTAACTTGACTTGACACGAACGAATTCACAAATCCAACCAGCACCTCAATTTGCACCTGGTGCGTCATCGGACAATTTTCGAAGAAAATAGATTGCGCTCAACGCTCATCGGTATGATCAAAGTAAAAATTGTTCCCAAAACTCATAGAAACGTAGTCGTAGTTACCATTTGACACCCAGTGCCTCATCAGATTGTTCGAAGTAATTAGTTTGCATCCAATGTTCATGGGCATAATCAAAGTAAAAGTTGTACCCAGCACTCATGGATACATTGTCAAAGTAACCATTTTGCACCCAGTGCCTCATCGAAAAATCCGAAGTAATTAGTTTGTGCCCAATGCTCATCGGTATAATCGAAGTAAAGGTTGTGTCCAACACTCATCGAAACGTCCGAAGTAAAATGCACCTAATGCTCATTGACACATAGTCGAAATAACTCCGCCCAAACTGTTAATAGGGTAATCATTTATCCAATCCCCTTATAAGTTCAATTCTCATTCTACGGATCTCAATATCATCAATTCATCCCTCATTATATCATTTCATACATAACATATCATACCGTCTCAATTCCAAATCAATTTCACCATTTCGTTTAGTTTTAATATTTTCACTTTTATTCAATTTAATCATCCATCTCAATAATCAATTAAATCCTCTCTAATATGATTCGATCATTCATAATAAACTATTAATTCATTTTATAACTCTTCTATTAATTTTCTTCCTCCTCCTCTCCATTCCACTTCCTTTATTTACAAGTGTTTATATAAGAATCTTTAGTCTTAGTATGTCATGCTTTTATGTAACATGAATTATCATTTCACTATTTATACATATAATTTTAACAAAGTTGTCTTCTTGAGTAGTAGTCACTAAATTATTTATATCTGGACCTACAAAATTCAAAATTAAGATTCGTTTTTTTTTCGAAACTAGACTCAATGTAATTTTTACCATAAAAATTTTAGAATTTATTTCAAAGTATATTAATACCAGTTTATTTTAAAAGCTCTCATGTTTTGTTGCTAGGCAGCTTCGACTCTTCTTCACTAAAAATTAAATACATTTCAGTACAAGTGATTATGTTTTCATTTGTTTCCTTTGAAAGTAGACTCATTAAGCTTTTAGGCATATAAATTTCATCTCATATTTTTTTTTTTACAATTTATAATGAATTTTCAAAGTTAACAAGGAAACCTAAAATCATTCTGATCTTGTCTCATAAAAAATATTATATCTCATAGTCTACAATTTCATTGCTTTCAACATTGCTTTTATGAAAAACTAGACTCAATAAGCTTTAATTTCATTTTTGATTTAACCTTTAACTCAATTCCTACATTTTTTTGGTGAATTTTCAAAGTTGTACTACCACTGCTATCTATAAAGTGTCTAGTGAAAGATTTTGCTCTTCTATGATTTGGTTAAATTTTTCTCATTTCATTATATAACATAATACATTCCAAATAAATTCAATGTCAAAACATATAATTACTAAGTTACACAAATTTTTATTTCTGTTTAAATTAGTCATTTTTCACATCCAAGATTAAAATTTATCAATTTAATACTTAGGCTAGTTTAGCATTGCTTTTGAAAAGTGCTTTTAAAAAGTGTGGTGGAAAAGTACTTTTGAAAAATTTGGTTTAAGATTTGACTGTTTAGCATTGCTGTCAAAATGTGCTTTTGAGAAATAATATATTATGATATTTTAGCAAGAATATAAAAAATAATTTATTATAACTTATTGTTAATATTTTAATATATGAAATATTAATTTTAAATATTTCTAAGTAATTAATATTAATTATTTATAAAATTTAATTAGATTATATAAATTATATTTTAAATATTTAAATATAATTATTAAATATTTATATTTAAATATTAGCACAATTGTATTATTTTTTAAAAAATATTTTTTTAATTTTTAATTAATGATTTTAATACATTTGTATTATTTTATTTTAAAATGTAATTTAAATATATAACCCATATTAGATATTAACATACTATAGAAAATATAAACCCAACAAATTAAAATATTACATGTATTTGGATTAAAGTTTCAAAAGGGGTAATATTTATATAACAAATACATCATCAAAAGTTTTACATTAGCATTTACAATTCAAAGTGAATTCATTAAACTAAAAGTTATAGCATCTCTTGTTAATTCCATTTCAAAACCACTTGAATTGTTTGATTCACCACCATTATCATCATCACTTTCTCCATCATGCACATCTTCTGGATTAATAATATCCTCATATACCTTGTTAATATTTTCGTATTTCATAAAATCTGCGTCATTTTAATCGGCATGTTTTCGGATAAAATTGTGTATCGTCATTGTAGCAACAACGATCATCGTTTGTTTTTCAAAACTTTAACTTGGCATATCCCTTAAAATGACCCATTTTTTTTTCAAAACACCAAAAGTTCGTTCAATCACACTACGTAATGATGAATGTGAATAGTTGAATATCTCTTCTTTACCAAATATCGATCTACCTCTACGAAAGTCAGGTAAATGGTATCGTTGACCTTTATATGATCCAAGATAACCTTTCATTTGAGGAGATCCAGAATCAACAAGATAATATTTTCCTACATGTCATAATATAACAAACAATTAATTCAAAAATTCTTTATTTTTTAAATTATCAATTAAAGAACTTATACTTTATTATTTAAAAAAATAAATGAAATATCTTACCATTTGGTGGGTGCGGAAATTTGTATTTTGGATCTCTAATTGCATCAAGAAATATTCTAGTGTCATGCGCCGATCCTTCCCATCCAGCTATAACAAAGGTGAAACACATATTAAAATCACACATAACCATAACATTCTGAGTCGAGACACCTTTTCTTCCAATGTAGGGAATTTGTTCATTTAATTTATCTTCTTTAGTTTTATCTATTGCACTTATGCAATCCTAAACAAATAATCATATTAGTTCCATGCATATTTTTAATCGATCAAAAATATTAAAATATAATAATATAATATTAAATTCTAACCTTAAAATGCGGCATATATCTAGAATCATTAAGTATTTGATTGGGTATTGAGTTGAAAAAAATGATCTTTGGGTGCAATTAGATCAATGACCATCCTTGAAACTTTCTCAAGCACAATTGCAAACTATCGACTTATTGTTGCTCCAGACCTTTGAAATATTTCTCGACATTGGGAAACTTTTGCACCGGTGCCCAAGATGTACAAAAAAATTCCCAACATTTCAGGAGAAGATACGAGTCTTGAAGTTTGTAGGTTGTATCTTGTCTCCAAAACTCCCAACAAACTTGTGAATACAATTTTAGACATCCTAAAATTAATCATACAACGTGATTTATGACCGTCAATAATCTCTTGATCCATGCCTCACCTGACTATTTTGAATCCATGCATGATTGTTTCAATATATACTTCTCATATAATTGCACGGAAGAAGATGCAACAACAAATAATCGATTAAAACATTCCATGCATTGTAAAATCTCTTTCTTTTCCCTTTTGTGATCACTTTCATCACCGCTAGAATTTTCAACCATACTAAATCAAATATAAACAACTATTGATAAAACTAAATTACACATAAATAAGTAGAACATAAATTCAATATCCAAAAACCAAACATAAACAACTATTTATAAAACTAGATTACACATAAATAAGTAGAACATGGATTCAATATCTAAAAACCAAACATAAACAACTATTGATAAAACTAGTTTAGCATTGTTGATTAGTCACATAATAGATATCTCTAGACCCTAGAAGATTAGAAAATTTTCAATTATCCTCCATCTCCATTTTTGTCTTAAGCCACATAGCTCTAATATTGGGATTAATTGATAAAAACATAATTCGCTTGTCCTTGTTGAGTAATAATCTCAGTGAGAAAAAAGTATAGCGGACTAGCTTCTAGACTTTCTTTAACATGCTATCAAGCACTTTGACTGCTTGTGGAATACCATATGGATCCATAACAAGAGTCAAACAAGATATGACTTGACTCATATTGTCAGCTGCATTGCATAATTTTTCTATTTGATTAGACAATCTTGCAACCCTTCCAATTTGCTTTGAGAATTTCTTCCTTCCAATTTTCAAATGTGAAGTTGATATCTCAGGTGTTTTCCTTTTTTTACCGTTTCCATCATTGTTAACATCATTTGAAATTTGAACATCATTTAAAATGTTAACATCATTTCCTGCATTTTCTTCCTCATTCTCTTCAGGTATGTTATTGTCAACACCCTCAAAAAATTCACTACAAAGGGTACC
The DNA here is from genome assembly GCA_005610355.1 of Gossypioides kirkii. Taxonomy (NCBI): domain Eukaryota; kingdom Viridiplantae; phylum Streptophyta; class Magnoliopsida; order Malvales; family Malvaceae; genus Gossypioides; species Gossypioides kirkii. Next base: position 35,244,644 of record CP032247.1, on the reverse strand, counting down.
AAAAGAAGGTGTCCATGCTTTATCACTGTTGCAATTACCCCCATGAACATATGGTCCAACTTTCCTTCCAAGTCAAGATCAATGCCCGATGTTCTAAATTTTTGAGCTTCAGGCACAACCTACATATAAAATAGTAATTTAATAAAAGAAACTATAAATAACCTCATAAATAAGAAAAAACAAAAATATATAGAATTATTAATGTACCTTTAGCCTACTCTCCTACCAACCATCCGATACATCAATGGTTTTTTTATAGGATTCCATCCTGAATCAATATCTCCATTTTTAAGTTTCTTCCAAGCCTTTCATTCTTTTTTCAAGGCATCCTACCTATTTTTAAGTTGTTTTTTGAGAATAAGCCTTGCCTCTTTCTTTTTCAAAATTAGTCATTATTTTCAACCATCCATCTTTTTTGAAATGAGTACTAGGTCTATTCCCTTTCAATATCTCTTTAATACAAATATCATAAAATATTTCTATCAATCTCTTATCCCACCATGCTTTGACTTTTTCACCAATAACTTCAATCACCGAAGTACTTTAATACAAATATCACAAAATGTTTATTCCCTTTCAATATCTCTTTGACTGCTTACTTAACAATGTGTAATACCTTATTTTAAAAACTAAGTTATGCTCAAAATCAGGATCTCATTACACTGAATATATATATTAATTACCTCATTATTATGAGTATACGAAATTAATAGGAATGTAACACAATTATGTATGTTTGTTTGATAGTAGGATCATCATAATCACCATGTTAAAGACTAACTCTTGAAAGAAAATAATTAAAACCAAATGCATATATAACCACACCATATGGTTAATAAACTGTTTGATAGATTGTGTCTTCAAACTTTTGCTTAAAAATCTAAAACATATGGTTCTTAATCTTTGTTGTCACAGAGTAGCTACAGGGAGTACCTAAAATTGAAACCTAGATATGAGGATCTACAACAAACTCAGAGGTAATTAGTCTTACAACCATACCATAGCTTTTGTAACACCTAAAACCCGATACAGTCGTCGATTAGGGTTCCGGTGTTCTTCCGATCTTCTATCGTATTTTATCTTACGTTATTGTTTCATGTAATCAAGTTTTAATAGAGAAATACAGTATGCACGACTTAAATCATCTATTGAATGACAACATAACTCAAAAAGGGCAAAAATATCATTTTCATGATTTTTGGAGACTTTTACCGGTACTTGTTGGACAAGTATCGGTAGGTGTCAAGTCAGTAAACGATTCAAGAAATAATGCAGACTTCTACCGATACCATTGGCAGTTCTACCGATACAAGTGAGGTAATTATCGATGCAAGTCATGCTTCTACCGATACTAAAAACTCCAGAGAGCTAAAAGTCCTACCCTGCAACTTCGACCGATACAGGTACTTGAACTACCAATACCTTGATGTACAAAGTTACCGATACCTATTATACAACTATTGAAACAACTCAAGTCAGTGAACAACCTCTCTCTTACATTGTACTTCTACCGATACATGCATGAGTTCACCGAAACAAGCGTACAAAATTCAATTAATCATGCTTAAGCTCAAGTTATCAACCATTCATCATTTCATAACTTCAAAATTCAACATGATAATTCATTGTATAAGGTTTCAAGACATTTCATACATCTCATAAAATATGTAAATCACATTAAACTAGCATACAAACTTGTTCAACATTTATCTAAAATTCACAACAAAAGAGTCATTCATCCATACAAGTAATACAAAGACATTTCATCCTAGTACATGCCAGATAACCAAGTGATTTAAATATTACCGAACGAGCTCCCGGGATAGTGTGATCTCTTCAAGATGGTCCTATTTTCATGCAGCAAAATAGAATATACAAAATAACAACAATTTCACAGGTAAGCTTTCATAGCTTAATAAGTTCGCAAGGTTTATCAATTTACCAAAAACATGTGTTGTACAAATCTGTAAATCAATCGAGCCAGAACAGAACTGTACTTAAGTATTCAAATTTCAATTTACTCCCAGTTGACCCAAAATGTCATGCTTGTTACCAGTATACGATGCTGTTCACACTAAGCTGACAAGGACTCGCATCACATGCAGTACCTCAGCCATCATTATGGTATAATTGTTTCTTACAATGTTGCTCACACTAAGCTGACGAGAATATACAATTAGGCATAAAACTCAGCCATCATAGGGCCTGTAATCCATTCTTGGATTCTATTCACATTACAGTGACTCATGATGTTGTAGAGAATCTGCAACAAATGCAAGATCTCAGCCATCGAACCATTTTAAACTTTGGCACAAGGTCGATAATTCTTCTTCTGTCGTTTCCATCTTTCACATCTTCAATTTATCGTTTCCATTCATTAACAATCATAAAGAAGACAGTTATAAACAATTACAAGTAAGGATTTAACATTACGAACTTACTGGACTGAATTACAGTTATGGTTAGATTTCAGGGACTATTTTGCTAATATCCCTTTTTCGTGATCAGTGGTACGATCATAGTCTACATCCATAAATCATTCAATTCTCTATTGAATCACACAATCAGACCATTCAACACAATTTAGTCCTTTTTGGGAAATTTATGAATTTACCCCTAACCTTTTACTTTTATTCAATTTAGTCCTTAGGCACAAACCATGCAAAATAACCATTTTCCTTTCACCAGTATACCAACCGAATATCAAAGGGGATGTGTTCACACTTTACAAGCCATTATTTCATACCAAATACATGTAGTTCCATCATTTTAGTATTTTAGTCCTTAAACCCTAATTTCATCAAAAATCACTTTACAAAAAGATCTAACCCAAGCATCAAGCATTCAAATCTATCAAAATCTTTCAAGAACAAGCATTTTCAACAATGGTAAGTTTTATAACATCTGACAGATTCACAAATTAGTCCTTAGGTTAGCTAGATTAAGTTAATACGAACTAAAAAACATAAAAATTACTAAAAACAATCAAGTTTCTTACCCAATCCAAGCTTGAAAGTTTCAACAATGGAAAACCCTAGGTTTTCTCCTTTAGCTGTATGAAGAAGAAGAGAAAATGAAGAAATTCCTAATTTATTTTCTTTAAATTTCACTTATATAATAATGACAATTTTGTAAATTTCCAAACCTTTATTAAACTTAATTAATCATTTTAACCTTAATAAATCCCATCTATTTCACTTAAATGACATATCTTTCCACTCACTTACTTACTGATGGCTAATTCACCTATTTAGTCCTTCTAATTAAATAATTCTACCTTTGCACCTTTTTCAATTTAGTCCTTTCTATTTGATTAACCATCTAATCGATTAAATTTTCAAACTAGAATTTCATATGATGCTATCGATGTCATAAATATTAGAATAACTAAATTTACGACCTGACTCGTCGGAGTTGTGATCTCGAAATCATTATTTTTGACACCACTAAAAATCGGGCTGTTACAAACTTTGTACTTTCATATTAATTTGATAGGCTATTACTCAACTTACTCCACGATTGTAATTACTAAAAGTAATTGAATAAGGTTGTTGATTGGTAATGGATTGAAAGGAGAGAAGGGGGATGAATGACATGAATTAAAGTTTTTCCAGCACTAAAAATGAAAGTATGATAAACATCAACCACTTTTAGTTTAAGTATAATTTGTCTTCTTGTTCACATGTTTTTTGGCCACCATTGATAAATCTTCTATACAAAATATCTTCCATTATGCAGCCTTGTCTATGGGTACAATATATATCACATGTGGTTTCAATGCCCTTCTTGGTTTCTTGTTATATAACCACATAATTCACTATAAAATACTCCATCTAAATGGATATTCGGTTTACTTCACTGATGGTACTGAAAAGAACATATGTTTTCTCCCCATTTATTGTATAATTTGTTCCCATTATATCATGTTTAGCATGCATTTTTAGCATTTTATATTTAGTAATTACATTTTCTAAGTCAGTGATGTCTGGTTTAATTTTCTTTAATTTTATCCTATTTTTGCTATTAATGTCGCAACAATTAGTGTTCAGTTTGCGCCCAAAGATGTCAGTGCAGGAATCCATCTTAAAAGATCAACACAGGAAAGTGTTCAAGGCCGTCACTGCAATTTTAATCTAGAATTGCACCCAAACATGTCGCTGCATGAGTACTTTTAGATTGCGCCTAAAATTGTCCCCGCATGAGCACTTCTAGATTTCACCAAAACTGTTGTCGCAGGAATATTTTCGGAATGCACCCAAGACTGTCGTTCCATAAATATTCTTCAAATTGCATCTAGAAATGTTGCTGCATAAGTGTTCAATTGCACCCAGGAATGTCGCTGCATGAACATGTATAGAATTGTCATTGCATGAACGTGTCCAGAATTGCGCCCAGAATTATCAACGCATCTGACAACTGTCTGATAAGAACAAAAATGTGTGAGCTGTACAATCTAGTATAACCAACTTGTACAGCTCAATTTTGGAGAATAGACACCTGTACATTTGGGGTTAAATATAAGCACACACAAAGCATGAAGGAAGCATGAAAGAAGGTGTCTCTCTCTTCCTTTAGTCTCCCATTTTATTATCTTCTTCAACCTAGCTTTAGAGCTTTTTGGCTATGGAGGCTTGAGACCCCTCGAGTGAATCAACATGAAGGCAATGCAAACTAGCTCCTAACGAGGAGTTCCTAAGTGTGACACAAGAGGAAAGTAAGGGAGCATTTCGAATAGCCTAGGAATAGTATTCTCCATTTGTTCTTTTATATTTCTTCCTTAAACGATGGTAATTCATGTTTATTTCAAGTTTGTATGGAAGTACTCTTGATTGTTAGACTAAATGATATCTTACTCAAGCTTACTTTTACTATTTAATCTTTGGGTTTGAATGATTTTAGCATAGAAGTGTTATTGCAGTCACAGTCACTAGAAGGTGCAGTGACAGTTTAAACTAACAAGCAAGACAATGGAAGTTGCTTGGGGATTGAAGGAATTTGGTCCACTTGTTCTTATATGTGTTGCATTGTCAGCACTGGAAGGTATGGTTAGTGTGCATACTAAAGTCATAGATCTAATAGAAAACCCAAGTTTCGTAAGATCTTCATTGCACCGACAAATTACCTGTTATTCTTAACCTTGTAAGCCACACTTAGTTTTCTGTTGACTATTCACGTTGTGTATCCCATTTTACCTTTATTACATTTTATCTTTATGTTCACACTATTGCTCCGACAACCAATCTCACAATTTATTGCATTTTACTTATTCATGCATCGATAATTTTAGACAGCAGACACCCATCCTTGTCGGGTCGATATCCGACAGATTCACTTCTATCTATTATACTTGCATCGACAGTGTACGCTTGCATATTGCTGTGATGTTCATAGTGCAATCATTCACACTGAAATATATATATTTATTACCTCATTATTATGAGTATACGAAATTAAGAGGAGTGCAACACAATTAGATGAGTATGTATGTATGTTTAACAGTAGGATCATCATAATCACCATGTTAAAGAGTAATTCTTCAAACAAAATAATGAAAACCAAATGCATATATATCAAACACACAATTGAACATCCAAATTTCTTGCTACCATATATATCCTCTTCTTGTTGCAATGAAATCATGCATCAGAAAAGTAAAGGGGAAGGTTGTAGAGAATGGAAATACATATTCTAACCTGATACAAATTCTTGAAGAGGATACCAAATTATGAAGAATCACAGCAGCTAAACCTGTTGGAGCTGAAGAAGATGAAGAAGAGAAAATTTTATAAAAAAACTAAGACTTGAAACCTTAAGTTGAGGCAAATCTAGATTTTGAGAGAGAAAGTGGATGAGCTTACTCTCTCACAATACTTGCTTGAAACCCACAATTAGCTAACTCCAGGGGCTAAAATGGAAGAAGGGAAGAAAATGGAAAATAACACTTGCAACAGTGAAGAAAATGGAAGAAAAAAATGGAAAAAGGGAAGAAGGAAGGAAATAAAAGAGAGTAGAGAAATTTTGGAAGAAAAAAGAAGAAAAATTGGTCCCCCGTGAAAAATTTTGAGGCTAAAAAAGTAATTAACCATTCCAAAAGCCCGTTTGTCCTACTATTGGAGAATTTCTCAGTTTTTTTAATGGATCCAAAAGCCCGTTTTAAAAGTAAAAAGAACACTCAAATGTTGTTTGTTCAGCTTTCTTTAAAGCCAAAAGTGTTTTTTTTTAATGAAAACCTCTTTCTAAAAGCCTAGCTGAACGGGCCCTTAAAATTTCAAGAAACCATCAATAGTATCTCTTCGAAACTTTAACAATTTTAAAAAAGAACACATGATTAAACTAAATTAAGCTTCCAAGATTTTAAAAACATAATTTTTTTTAAAAAAAAAGATTAAATTGCACAAACCAATTGAAGATTCAAATATTTGAACCCTAAGATTGTGCGTTAAAGAGTTTCTTCTTCCCCAATTCGGTTGAAAAGATGAAAACATTTATCTTTTCTCTTTCTCCCCACTTTTTTACTTTTTTTACTTAATGTTTTGTTTTATTAATTTAATATTATATTTACTATATAATTTTAATTAAACTAAAATCTTATTACATCTATATACACATCCATAGTTAGAAACCAGCCACCGTAATTCTTGGATGGTATAATCACCATAATAATCCTTATTCTATTTCTAATTATTAGTTTCTTTCGTAATAAAACTTTTACCATCATTACAATTTAGTCCCTATACCTTAATTAATCACTAATTTGATAAAATTACTTATCCAAAATTCAATTCGCTTCTAATATGTCTCCATAAATATTTAATGAAAATATTTACGAATTCGGTTTACGGAAATGAGGTCCCAAAACTACATTTTTCAACACCACTGACTTTCGGGTCGTTACAAACTGTATGTTTTAGAATTTTGACTACTTCTCTTGTTTCACTTCATGTTTGAATGACATATAGAATAACAATTTTGGTGTAGTCAAAGTTTTTGAGTTGACATGTTTGACTTTTTAATGATATGACTTATGATTTAATCTTGTTGAGTAGCAAATGGGGAAGGAATTTCCTGTTACAATATGGATTAATCATCCTCATCTATTCAACTAACTTGAAGGAGAAGAAGTGTAAAGTGCTAAAGTTACTTGTCCTTATTTTTGTTCTTATTCTTAGAAAGAGTTTGAAAGCTGCTACAAGACATGTTTACAAAGGCTTTTTTTTTGTGATAAATACTCAATATAATTAATGTGATAATTTTAGCTTTTAAATGAGAGTTTAAAGTTTATTAAAATATGATAACTTAAAGAGGCCTATGGTTGGGTGCACATTGCACTCCCAAGGGGAGGACCTAGGTTCCAACCTTGGAGACAACATTGTTGGGATGGACAACCATGAACCTCGAACATGGACCATAAAATGAACATGAAGAATATAAAAATAGCTTATAAATAGGTGGAAGTGTGGTGTCACTTGTGAATAGCTTTAGAGTGTCTTTGTCAACTACTTTGTTAAGTTTTTTTGTATTTTTTTGGTGTTTCATTCAACACTCTTTTAGGTATTTTTGGAGAGTTTTATGATTATATTGTGAGGTATTTTAGGATAATGATTTGTATCAATTTGGGGTGTTCACACAACCCAGGAGCATCGATGAGAAGAGCTAATTAAGAGAATAACTCGTACAGTAATAACACTAACTTAATGGTCTGCAACTTGATGTACTAAAATTTCATCTAAGTCTTTAAAAAATTACAAGGTTTGTGGCATGACCTAACATATTCAAAATCCTTAGCTTAATGCATCCCAATTGTAGTAAACAAGATATTAATATTTTAAATAAATATACATTGCGAATGTAGAACAAATTAGACAACTTCAAAAAAATTAGAAATAAACATAATCAACGATGTCCTGGTTATGTGTCATAACCGGGTACACATCGGGCACACCTAAGGTTCTTTCACACTATTAGGGTTGTCGGCTCCTCTTCGACCTCCTCTTTAGTGCACTTCGGGGTTGATCGCTGACCTCATATCCTTCCTCCGTGGATGATTGCAACCATGTCCTAGTCGCCCATAGTGCATCCTCCCGATCAAGTCAGCATATATGAGGACAACCTAGCTCGAAAGAACAACGATGATGGGGGTGTTTGTGACACTATTAGTGATATTAGATGCGTTTGTGTAGTTGGCACATGGGGTGTGTGTAATCCCCTTGACCCGGCCTAGATATTATAATCGAATCTCGAAGATCACATTGGCCAAACGGTTGGCGCAAAAAATCATTTTCACTATTTCCTCTTGAAAATCATCTTTATTAAAAACGTCCATTTGTTTCGCTTAAAGAAAAGTCAAATATCATTTATAGATTTTTCCTTTTAAAACAATCTGTCGAAATCATCTATCTTTTAGAAAAGCCCAAGTATTGCTAATTATCCAGAAATCATCATATTTTGAAACGAATGTCGCAACGAAAAATTTTATAACTAAATTTATTCGTTGTTTTGGAAATCATATATTTGATATAAATATTTTGTAAACCATTAGTTTCGTAAGCATGTTGTGTTGAGTTTTGAAAATAGAATATTGAGTTTAAAAATACCATCATTTAGTTGCATTAACATTTTTGTAAAAAAAAATTAGTCATTTAGTTGTTATTTGTTAAAAACCTCTATCAATTTAAAAATTGTATATCATGCAAAAAATCCAAAACTAAAAATAATCGAAAGTTCAAAACAAAAATCCCAAATCAAAAGTCCACGAAAATAAACCAAATCCCCAAAGCATCAAATACCAAAATGAAATAGTTTTCTGAAATTGATCGAGAGCACCTCCGTAACCTGAGCCCATCCTAACCTCGATTATTATATGAAAGGTCTGAATAGAAAAGGGTGATCTTTAAAAGCTCAGTGTGGGTTACAAATCATAATAACAGTATTTATCATAAAACATCATTAATTTAAGTAGATTAGAAACATACAAAATATTCAGTAACAGAATCACATATATCAGAATGTAGAATTACGATGTCAATGCGACACTTTTTCAAAATTAACGTAGATTTTCAGAAAACAGATCCTACCCATCTTTGCTACACACCATAATGAGTTCCTCAGAACTCGTGCATTCAATAACACACCAATATTGTGGACAAGCCCCCAGATTGCACAGTCAAGCTGCCAAAAACAGAATATTATGGTCGAGCCACCAGATAATTACAGATACACTGCCACAAACAGAATATTACGGTTATACCCCCAATTAAGTCATCTTGGGTTTCCCGACAACAATGATCCGCCAACTCGCCCGAAAATGATGGCTTACTAATATCAATATGCAATTAAATTGCCAAAACTTCCTTCGTACAATCATATCTCGGCCCCATGCATGTAATATGGCATACATAACATTTTTTACAATAGGCATGCTCTACATGCGTATCAGATCTATTTTCAGTTGAACACAGTGGCATGCTTAACATGAGAAACAGAATTGGATTTATGGCATGCTTGACATGCGAAATAGAATCAAAATTATTCATAATCACATACAAATCGGAATATGAATGTAACGATATCATGTTTACAATACATGTATTATTCAAATCACCATATATCACATGTCATGAGAGTAAGGAAATCACACAACAACATTTTTAACAGAAATATCACATAATCGCATACTTCATCACTGATCTGAGGTTTTGAAAACACTTACTTAAAATCCTCCTTTAACAGATTTTACTAAATCACATGAATAATGTATGTAATCGCCCAATAACACTTTTTAGAGACTTATTTAAACAATAAGTAAATATTTCTTAATATAGATATTTTATGTCGATTAAATAATATTAATTATTTTTATCAAATAAATCCCCACACCTTATAGATCTGATTGTACAAATCTCGATTTCACTTTTGAAAGGGAGAGTTCGATTCTTGAGTCACTACGGTTTCGACCAAAACCATATGTTAGTATGGATAAATAAATAAATAATCCTTGATTTAACTATTCGGCGAAATACTAACACTATTATTCATCAAAACGCACCCTCCTACAAAAGAAATGCGATTCCAGGATTTTGAATAACACTTCATGAGTGTACGATAAAATAAATTGTTAGAAACATCCTATTCGAAATAATAATACGAAAGAGAGTTATGAATGAAGGATTATTTATACTTATGAATTAATAGAGGAAAAAGGCACGACAATAAATCTCGAAAAGTCGACTAGAGCAGAGGATTCGACACTAATATAATAAATAAAAGTAAAAAAAATCAGTTGGTAAAAATCCCTTAAACGAATAAGAAAAATCAAATTTGGGATAAAGATTAATGGACTACGAGAAGAGGGAAAGAAAAGAAGAAAAATTAGAGTTTTTAGTGATGATCGGCAATGGCAATGTAGTGCCACGATGGCAGCGATGATTACAGGAAGAGGTGGTGGTGCGATGATGATGCGGTGGCCTTGTGTGGTGGAGGAGTGGAAGAGATATGAGGAGAAATGAGTGCCTTAGGTGGTGAAATGGAAGAAAATGAGAGAAATAGGGGAGAAGCAAGGTGGTGGACGACAAAGAGAGGAGAGCAGAGAAAATGATAAAAAATAAAAAAGTGAATATGGGGTCTAGGTACATGGCCGATCAAGGTAAGGTAAGGGGGAGGTTTTGGTGAGTTAAGGGGACAATGGCACCAAAAGTGATTGACCTTGTAATCAAGGAAAGAATCTTGTCTTGTATGGCAACTAGTGATGGATGGGAAGGGTGTTCACACTAGCACAAAATCGTCAAAAATTAAATTAAAAAGATGTGCATGTGAGAGCTTGAACTTGGGACATTATGGAAACAACTAACACACTTAACCATTAAGCCATTAATTCCCTTATGTCATAAACTAGCATAAATAATTAATTAAAATCTAAGGCGTGACAGTGTGTAATATGATGCAGTGGGTGACGATCGTGCGACATATAGAATTGGAGAACGTTTCAGTGCATCGAATGATTGTGCATGCTATGGTTCTTGTGAATAATAAACTGGTGATGATTGTGTCGGTGCAAGGAATGATTGCGCGTGTTGTGATGCTTGTTTGTAATAAACCTATGATGAATGTGTCGATATAGAGGATGGTTGTGCATGAAGTGGTGCTTGTGTGAAATAAAGTGGTGATGATTGTGTTGGTGCAGGGAACAATTGCGCGTGATGTGGTGCTCGTGTAAAATAAACTGCTGCTGTATGTGTTAATGTTGGGAACAATTATGTGTGCTGTGATGATGGTGTAAATGAACCATATTGACCGGGAGGTTGCACGACAATTAGGTCCTTATGTGCATGTGGCAGACATGTCGATCCCTTCGTGCATCTCCTTTTAACCTAGGATTGATAGGCACTCGTCTTGGCCTCCTACAATGATGTTGCCTACTCCTATCTGAAGTCGGCAGTAAATACGACTTCTAGTGATGCTTGAACCAATTCATGTAATCTGGAGATGTCACCAACTCCGGTATGAGAAATGGTTCACGTGTTGGCAAGTAATCGTACCTGTGTTGCCAAAACTCGATATACTTCTTGTGTAATGTTTCTTAATCTTCGTCAAGTCTCCCACACATGTTGTTCTTGTGCAGGTCATCAAACTCCTAAGGTTGTAGCGGAATATGTTACGTACACTCAAACTGCCACATCACTCGATCAAATTCATGCATCTCGACCATTACAAACATGATCAATGGCACTTTCACATGCCAGATGTTGCGGTTGGCCAAAAGTTCATACGAGATGCATTTTTGAATCATCGGATCTGCATATGTCATTCATACGAACTACAGTACGATTTTATGAATTTCAGTAAGTGCTAAATATTTAATTTAAAATATTGGAATAAAAAACCAATAACTTTGAAATTAATAAACTAACCTCCTCTTCTGTTTGTTGGTCTAAAGCTAGTCGGATGTCCTCGAGCTCGGTCGGTATACTGCTGTGTCTCGCAGGGTTGTTCCACCTATACAAAAAATATGTTATTTCAAAATTACAAAAATGAAAATTTTGATGCGGTAACAATATTATCAAATGAATTTTACCATGTTAGAAGTGAGAATTTATGAGGGACTTACACTCGAGGGTGTAGAAATGGTAGTTGATACCATGCCCACGATTTAAGGAGCATGCAATCACCTATTTTAACTTTTTCGGGTATCATCGCTTAACATGTTTCTCGGTACAATGTCGCCAGCACCGCTGATCCCTAGCTATGTTATCCCACTTCTCTCAAGTCGGCTAGTATTAGTAGCCACATCAAGTGTACCAGATTGCAAGATTTATTTGGCATTACTAGACCCCCAATCAACCTCAAGATGAATGCGCGCGTGAATTGCTCCTTTTCAACATTGCTCGCTAAAGCCTCGATAATTTGGAAGTTGTCCTCGCTAAAACCTGTTTGGCACCTTCCCTAGCAGTTGCTCAGATGTTGCACTCCAATGGACACTAACAATTGGCCTAGAAATGACATCCCCATCAACCGCTAGATCGAGTTGTAAATTGACTTTCTCGAGTGTAATTGTACACTCACCGCAGAGAAGATGGGATGTGTGTGTCTCTAGTCTCCATCTCTAGACCAAAGCACCTATGAGTTGGGGATCCAATTTAGTCCCTCGAGCATGCGAGCCACGTATAAAAATCCTGCATCTCGCAAGTTTCCATGAATGACCTCTAGTGCACCTTCGCTTAAGTTGTTTATGTGCGTTTCCAAAATTCAATCTTCAGTCTATGTATATAAACATAAAAAATTAATAATTTGAACAACATAATAGTAACTACTTAAAATTAAATAATTTAATAATATTTTCTTAACATCATAATAAGTAACGTATTAAAATTATGAGTTGGGGATCCAATTTAGTCCCTTGAGCATGCGAGCCACGTATAAAAATCCTACATCTCACAAGTTTCCATGAATGACCTCTAGTGCACCTATGCTTAAGTTGTTTATGTGCCTTTCCAAAATTCAATCTTCAGCCTAAGTATATAAACATAAAAATTAATAATCTGAACAACATAATAGCAAACTATTTAAAATTAAATAATTTAATAATATTTTCTTAACATCATAATAATTAACGTATTAAAATTAAATAATTTAATAATATTTTCTTACCATTTATACTTAAACGTTGGATATGTGCTTGTCATCCAAATGAATAAGCTAACATGCCATCGAAAAATGAATAAAATAAAACCAAAAGATTTAGACAAATTTTTGTTAATAAATTTGGAATTGAGAATTTAGAATAAAAAATCGAGAATTGACAATTGAGAATAAGAAATTGAGAACAACAAATCGAGAACAAAAAGTTGAGAGTTGCATTGAATAAAATGAAGATTGTAGGGTTTATATAGGAAAAGAAAATAGTCGTGTAATGCCCCAAGAATTTTAAGTTTTGAATTATTAGAAATTGAAAAGTGAGTGATTTGTTTTAGTGGTTAAGGGTTGTGTTTGTCTGAGGAAGGTTCTAGGTTCAAATCTTTTCGCTTGTATTTTGTCAATTTTGTCTAAACCCTTAACTTTGGTTATCTAGCTTAAGAAATATTTATGTGCATCTAATTTCAATAATGAGCCTGCTGGTTTAATTATAAGGCTTCAACTTGCCTTTTAGTCCTATGTTCAAATCCTTATGTATGTAGATGAGAATTTATTTTTTTGGTAATTTCAGCTTGAGCCTCCCATGTGGTAGAGTTTGGGTGGATTTCAAATTATTTGGAAATCTAATAGATTTGAGTACATATTTAGTGAGATTTGTGGTGGAAGTGGTTAGTTGTTTTAAAATTCATTTTTTTAAAAAAAATCCCTAAAATTCTCTTTTCTCATCTCATGTTTGACATATTTCCCTTACCCACTTCTTCATCTTTCATTTTTTCAATTCTTTCTTCTGTGCATAGTATTTTCTTTTATTCCTTTCCCTTGTTGCCTTCAATTTTTGTGCTAATATGGTTGTGTGTAACTATAGTGATAGGTAAGGTTGTGAAATCATGTGAGAGTAGAGTTTTGGGTTTTTGTATGTGGGATTTTATGTTTAAGAATTAACCTTTTAAGGAATTTTGATGTTTATTTTGGTTGTTTTTATGCATTGGTAGGAGAAGTTGTTGAGGTGAACGATGTGTTACCAACGATTTAAGTGTTTTGGTGGACTGCTATGATTATTTGGGTAAGTGGCCAAACACTTGAAAGGTTGATTTCTGGTTTAGTACTGCGGATATTAACATTTATGACTGAATGAATTTTTGGGAATTAGGATGTTTCATTGCTAAATTAATCTTTTAATTGATGTTTTAGGTTCTGGAAATCTTGTGGTTGAATTCGCATCAAAATTAGTTAAGGTGTGTAATGAAAAAGCCGAAAAATAGCGAATGATAGAAAGTTCAAAACTGGATTGTTGATGCCATAAGGTCGTGTGCCAGGCTGTGTGCGACACATGATCGTGTGCCAAACCGTGTGAACCACATGATCTGGGTCAATTGGGTTGTGTGAGCCACATGGGCTGGCCAATTAGGCCGTGTAAGGCACATAGGCGTATGGGCCCACTTTCTGAAATTTTACCCTAGGGTTGTCTTTGTCATGCGAATCAAATTTAGCCTCTCCATAGGTTCCATATGGTATAAATATGACTATAAATCATGATTTTTGATGCTTTGTTTCTGTTAAATGTGACCTAAGAACGCATGAGATATATGTTATATGTAATAGCATGATGTATTTTATGCTAATATGATTTGAATCAGATGTGTACAGCATGTATGTCATACATGCATTCGATATCTATTTAATTTTGCATGTGTTTTGGGGTGAGACTATGATTATGGAGGAATTGTTGATAGTTTAATTTATCTGCCTTATTTGGTAGCTCAACCATGTATATCTGTTTTTGACCGGTTATCGCATATTGTTCTGGCAGCTAGACTACAAATTATCTGAAAAGTGACATACAGTTACTTAGTAGTGTGTAGCGTTGGATGGGTATTTTAAACCCTAATTGGTTTGTAGGGATGGTCAGAGATGATGTGTAACGATGGGGGTAGGATCTGAATCTGTATCTGTTATGCATTTGTGTTTGTGTCTGCTTAGGAAATATGTTGGATTCTGCATATGATAATATATTCGCTACTTTATTGGTTAAAACATGAGTGTCTGATTTATTGTTTGAATGAGTTACACATTGAGCTCGTAAGCCCACTTTGTGCTGGTTTTCTTTCAAGTAATCCACAAACAGGACAAATTTGTAACCTCCCTAACCCATCCTAGATGGTAAACTCGATCCGGAGGGATCACATTTGCCACTGAGGTGGCTCGATCTTTTTACAAATCAATTTTAATATTAAATATGTTTAATACAAGTGATTATCTCGATTTTATGTATTTAAAACTAGCATTAATTTTAACAATGGAAAATAAATAAATAATCTTTATATAGTAAATAATATGTATAAATCACTTAATAAATAAATATCATCTCAACTAATACAAATAAATGTCAAATCATAATATAATCTTAAATCATTAACGACAGTAAATAACATAAATAAATAACATGCATTCTAAGTGACGTAATTAAGAATAATTATACCATACTACGATTCTTAGTAAAATAAAACAATAATAATATTAAAAAGTTGGCGAGAACAAGCTGAGACCCTCCGCATGTCGAGTCCTCGTCCAAGTCCGTAAGGTTATCTAAAAAGATGGAAAATAAAGGGTGTGAGCTATGGAAGCTTAGTGTGAGTTCTCTTACAATAAACCAATTCAATATTCGAACATGCATGTTAATCATAATAATCATATTTACATAAATATCCTAATAACACGATAATTCAATTTACTCTAGAAAGCAGAAAAATCAACATTCAATAAATTCAATCGAGTAATTTATTGAGTCATATTATGTTTTAAGTTGCACACTTATCAGTTTGGTCGGTTCATCAAATATTTTCCAATGAACATGCATGGTATGTTCATGCAACCGTTGTATAATGTATCATATGACATTCGAAAATCCTACCCTTAACCACTAGCTCTCCAAATAAGGAGTTCCTTAGAATCCCCTCTACCTTTTCACTCCGCTTATACATATAAGTGCAAACAAGTTGCCGTTTGGTTGAGATCCACAAACCCTATATATAAAAGATGTCAGAGAAAGTTGTGGATACTCCATTCATAAAGTCAAAGTTGGAATCGACTAATTTGTGAATACATAAAGGGTGTAAACAAGTTGCCGTATGGTTGAGGATCCACAACCCCTTGCAGATAAAAGCTATCAAAGAAAGTCGTGGATACTCCGTTCATAAAGTCACAGTTGGAATTTACTAAACTGTGAGTACACAACGAACGTATAACATATATGTAGTATAAACTGTCGTACCAATCATATAAAATATATGTAGTATAAACTATCGTATCGATCATATACCAAATATGTAGTATAAACTGTGATTTTCTTGCACCTTTCTTATTTCCCTCCCATGCATATGCAAAATAATCAAATCCTTACGGCTCGTTCATTCGATAATCGTTCCAAAATTCCATTATATTGCAAGATCATATTGATGAGCGAGGCATCCGCTCGACATATATATAATATTCAGTTTAAACATAATCATACACATGAATTAGAATGGTCATTCCTTAAGCAATCATATATCATTGATAATCATGAATATTAATGTAGGCAATCACAGCTTATCATTATCATTCCTAAGCAATTATATTTTATTGATGATCATGATATCATTCACACGTTTATGCCATTATTCATAAAACCATAAAATAATACACAAATTCATGTCATAAATCATAAGCATATAATTCATAAAATTATTCTTTTAAAGCATACTCTCATTCAATCATTAATATTTTCAAAATTATTCTAAATAATAATTAGAAATAAGAAAGTTAAATTCTATTAGGTTTTGAAAATGAGTAATTTAAATTCTAGTTAGGATTTTAAAAGGATTAATTTGAATTTTAAACTAATATAAGTAGTCAAAAAGATAATGAAATTTTAATTTCATTTGAATTTTGAAGAAAGATAAGACATGAATTCTAGATAAGTTTGAAAAAGATAATCAAAATCATATTATGATTAGGATAAGGACTAAATGGCAAGATTAAGCAAACTTTAGATGGCTATTTTGGTAATTAACTCATTTTGTCGAAATCAATAAAAATGGAATGGAGCAAGCTTAACCATTGAGTTTAATTCTTATACTAACATGGTTCCATCCTTAATTGCTTGAAAAATAAAGAGGAAAAATGCAAAGAGTGAGGTTTGTACCTTAACTTCCTAAGTAATTTGTTAACCTCTTAACACTAATGCTAAGACTCAATTCATGCTAATTTTTGTCACATAATTGTACATATCTATTTCATGCTCAACTTACCTATTTTTTATTAGCTTATACTTTTAATCAATTTTTTTTATTTCTTAAAGTATCTACTGGAGCGAGCCCAATAACGAATCCTCCGCATTCTGTAGGCCAATTAAGGGGGTGGATGCCGGCCACGAGTTTTAAAGCTGCTCCATACATAGGGCGAGGATCGAACCCTCGACCACTGGTTAAGGTAGGTGAGACCCTTGCTATCTCACCTAACTCCTGTGGTTTACTTTTAATCAATTATTTAAATTATTTAAATTTATAGTTTTTAATACATTCCTATTTTAGTTTTTAATAATTAATACTCATAGTCAAGACTCATTGTTAATATTTTAATTTATTTTTACTCTTTTTTCCAATTAGGTCCTAATTTAATTAAAAACACTATTTTCAAATGAGACCTCCTAATCATATTTTGTTTTAGATTAATATAATAACACCTAATTTTCTAACCTCTTAAAATTCAGGACAGTTCTCCCCTCCTTAAAGAAATTTCATCCTCGAAATTTTCCTATTGACATGCTAATTTCTTAAGGTTGCACTAACGATCTATCCGCTAACTGCAATATCACTGCAGTGGGCTTAATATGACCAATCCCTAATTTTCTAAAAGTAGATAGCGGCATAAAGTTGATACTCGCGCCTAAATCACATAAAGTTTTACCCAAGTAGTGGTTGCCAATTGAACATGGGATCGTAAAGCTTCCTCGGTCTTTCATCTTGGGCGGTAACTTATTTGTCAGGACTACACTACATCCTTCTGTGAGTGCAATTGTCTCAATATCATTTAGCTTCTTCTTTTTGGACAATAGCTCCTTCATAAATTTTCCATAATTGGGAATCTGTACAGTAGCATCCACAAGAAGGATATTGACATGAAGTTGCTTTAATGTTATCAGAAACTGTTGATATTGTCTATCATGCTCCTTTTTTTTGAATCTTTGTGGGAAAGACAAAGGTATGGATACATTAGGTTACGTCGACAATTCCGTCGATCAGAAAATAGGCATTAGGGTGACAATTTGTGGAGACTCTTTCTCTGGTTCATCTACCATTTCTTCAGACACAGCTCTCTCACCTTGATCCACTTCACTAGTGACTATAGGTGCTGCAGTAGAGCTGGTAACTGGCTCAGTAGTTTGTCTACCACTTCGAAGTGTGATTGCTTTGCAATGCTCCTTGCCTTTTGAATTTGGATTTTCTATGTCGCTAGGTAATGCACTTGATGGTCGTGTGTTTAAATTCGAAGCGATTTGCCCCAACTGTGCTTCTAACACTCGGATGGAGGATGAATTTCCTTGCACAATGGCTTCCATTTGAGTTATATGCTCACGCATTAAGGCTTCAAGGGCTGCTAATGGATCAGATTGTGGTTGTGTGCACTACTGCTCATGTTGTCCTTAAACATTAAGATTGGGCATCGAAGGTTGTTGTGGCTGTACATGATTTTGATGTGGCTGCATTTGATCTTGATGTGAATGCATCTGAGTATTCTAGTTGTGATTTTGATGTTGTTGATTGTAATTCCCTTGTCTATAATTACCTTGATTCGATGAATTTCCATATCTGAATGTCACGACATTTTGATTTCCCCAAGCTTATTGATTTCTCGCAGAAGTATTATAGGAATTACCATGAGAATTTCCATGGATGTTATTAACATAAAAAGCATTCTCCGCGTGCTGTGGACAATCTTCATAACTGTGGTTGTCTCCAAAAATTTCACTACAAAATGTAGGGACATCAATTTGTTGAGCAACTTCAATCGGTGCAACGTCACTAGTCCCCTTTATATTTTTTATCATGTTTGCGAGCGAAGAAACTTGTGCACTTAGAGCAGATATAGCATCCAATTCAATAACTCCAAAATTTTCTTTCACTTGTGCAGCTTGAGAGATTAGATATTGATAATCATTCAAAGAAATTCTCTCTAGAATTCTGACAGCTTCATCGTATGCACAATCCAACAAAGGACCATTAGCAGATGCATCAACAAGATTTCTTGTTTGTGCGTTCAGCCCGTTGTAGAAAATTTCAATCTGCGTCTCTTGTTGAATTCCATGCATGGGACAAAATTGAAGAAGAGATTTATAATGCTCCCACGTAGTATGCAAATTTTCATCATCCAGCTGATGATACATAGTAATATCGTTTCTAATTTGAGCATTCATAGTAGGCGGGTTGAAACGCAAAAGAAATTGAGTTGTGAGCGCATTCCACGACACGATTGATCCAGCAAATAACCCAAGGAACCAGGTACGAGCCCGTCCTTGCAATGAATAAGGGAATAGTTACATTTTCAAGGCATCATTAGGAACGCATTGCTGACTGAAAAAGGGAGCACAAATCAATAGGAAGGATTTAAAGTGCTCTCTCGCATCTTCATATGGTAGTCCAGCATACTGCCCATTAGAGTTTAGCATCTGGAACATGACTGGCTTTAATTCAAAATTTCCAGCTTGAATAGCTGGCCTAACAACACCTGGTTGCAAATCATCCAATAGAGGAACAACAAAATCTCGAATAGGTCGATTTTGCATTTGATCTTCTTGCGGCAGCGGTGGATTATTAATATTTTGTGGCTGTATAGAAGGTATAACAATATTTTATGGCGGCAATTGTGATATGGCTGCATCGTTTCCTGGCAGAGCCATATTCCACTGTTCTTGTCATCTCCTTCGAATGGTACGTTCAATTTTTGGATCTAAGCCAACAATAAATTCAGGATTTCTCTGGGTCATGAAACACCTAAAAGAAAAATGTAAAAGCAGTAACAAAAAGAAAACAAATTAGCAACAAATAAAGGTTAGATAATAAAGAATAAGTGCAAAAAAATGAAAATAAACATCAAACAAATGCTATCCCCGGAAACAGCGCCAAAACTTGATCGCGCTATGAAAGTCACAGCAAATATTGTGCAAGTGTACACTATCGATGCAAGTTTAGTAGACAGATGTGAGTCTGTTAGATATCGATCCCACGAGGATGGATGTTTGTTGTCTATAATTATCAGTGCAATTAATAAGTAAATGCAATAAAATTGTAAGATTGATTGTCGAAGAAATAATGTAAAATTAATGATGAAATGCAATAATAATGAAATGGGGTCCCTGACGTAAATAGTTGGTAGAATACTAAGTGTGGCTCACAAGGTTTAAAATACAAGGTGATTGTCGTTACATTAATGTACATGAATGTCTTACCAAACTTGATTTCTCTATTTGATCTAATACTAAAATATGCACACTAACCACACCTTCCAGTGTTGGCAATGCAACATATTCAAGAACAAGTGGATTAAATTCCTTCAATCCCCAAGCAACTTTCATTGTCTTGCTTGTTAGCTTAAATTGTCACTGCACCTTCTAGTGGCAGTGATTGCAATAACACTTCCGTGGTCAAAACATTCAAACCAAAAGATTAAACAATAAAGGAAAGCTTGAATAAGATATCATTTAGTCTAAATATCAAATATACTTTCATACAAATTTGAAATAACATGAATCACCAGCGTTTAAGAAAGAGAAATAAAAGAACAAATGGAGAATACTATTCCTAGGCTACTTGACTTGCTTCCTTACTCTCCTCTTGTGTCACACTTAGGAGCTCCTCGTTAGGAGCAGATCTGCCTCCTCCTTCGTGTCAGGTCGCCCTTGAGAAAGTTAAGCTGCCATGGATGCAAGCTTCAAAAATAGATTCAAGAAGAAAATCAATCTGGAAGAAGACCCTTTCTCTCTCCTTCTCATGAGCATTCAACTGTAGCTGAATAGTACAGGTGTCCTTCCCTCCAAATCTAGCAATCTCTAGCCATACTAGTTAGTTACACCAGCTGTACAACTCACGCATTTCTAGTGTGTTAACCAGATAGTTGTGTAATGTTGCGACAGTTCTAGGCGCAATTTTGGACTTGCTTATGTAGTGACAACTCTGGACATATTCACGAAGCGATAATTCTGAACAAGTTCCTGCAACGACAATTCTAGGATCAATGCTAGACAGACTAATGCAGTGACATCAGTATTAAAAATATTATAAATTCAAAGGTAATTAGGCTGAGTTCCATTAAATTAGAAAATGCAATAAATAAATAAAAAATGCTAAAAATGTATGCTAAGGATGACCAAATGGGAACAACTTAAACAATAAGTAAGGATAAATTCATGGTTCTTTCTAGTACTATCAAGAGTGTAATGTTATATGGAAGGCTTACGTCTCGGTTAGAGCATAATGTTATATGGAAGGCTTACACCTCGGTTAGAGCGTAATGTTATATGGAAGGCTTACGTCTCGATTAGAGTGTAATGTTATATGGAAGACTTACGTCTCGATTAAAGCGTAATGTTATATGGAAGGCTTACATCTCGATTAGAGCGTAATGCTATGTGATTTGTTTATGTCTCGGTTACAGCATAAGGCCATTTCAACTCAAGAGGAGCGACATTACCGTAACAAGGCTCAAATGAATCATGTTATATTGCAAGACACTAGATGATGTGATAAATTTTCCCACTCTGCGAACTTACTAAGCTTTGTGAGCTTACCTGGGAATTTGATGTTGTTTTGCAGATTTCACTTTGCTGTTTGTAGATCGGATCATCTCGAAGAAATCACACTATCCCGAGAGCTCAAACGGTAGTTTTTGAATCACTTGGTTATATGGAATGTACTAGGGTGTCGTATTTTGTAATTGCTTGATTGTAACACCCTTATACCCGATTCATCCGTATAAACCCGATATAAGACTATTACATTTGGTGCCAAAGTGACGTAGACAAATACCAATTAATTTTTACATTTAAACAAGATGTATTTACTCATTTAAATAAAATTTATTAAAACAACCTTATGGGATCATTATCGAATCATAAAACGTGTTTAAAAATAGTTAAAATATAGTTTTAGTTCAAAATAGGGCAAAATATCGATACCTACTCTGATAGTATCGATATTTTATGAAAAGTATTTATAACGGGAATTAAAATCGATACCAAAATGAGGTTCTTGAACTTCTAAAAATTTCAAATTTGAAGAAAATATTGATACCTTAGACTTAAGTATCAATATTTTTACCTGAATATTGATACCGATTTTTAAAACGAAACCAAGGACCCATTCTGTGAATTAGGTATCGATACCAATATGTTTGGTATCGATAATTTTGGTAAAAATTTATAAAAATCGATTAAAAACTTTGTTAAACTTCTTGAAAACTTCAAAGCTTATTTTAAGATCATAGATCATACCAAATATGCATTATCACTACTTAAATATCTTCAATTTCAATCCCAATCACTAAATTAATGAAACACTTGAGCAAAAATGATAATATCAATAACATAGTTTATATGTATGTAAGCAAAATATTTCATTCAAAGTACCCAAACCAAATCGGGTTTCAAAGCAACATTAACTCCTTGCCACAAAATAGACACAATTAGCCTACTTATGTACATGCCATTTTAATACAAAATATAATACCAAAGTTGTTACCCTTTAAAATGTGATGTGATGAGAGGCAACCTACCTTGACTTTTGCTCCTCAAAACCAACTATACCTACGTGTTGAAATAAACGCGTTAAGCCGGTGAAGGCTTAGTAAACACTACAAGAATACTAAATAAATAATTTATTTATAACACCATACTTAATCAAGTAATATTAATATCATCACACAAGTAGATATTTACCACTAACTTTTCCTTAAATAAAATCTACTTACCTTTAATGGATATGATACTCACCTTTATAATAAGTTATTGGTCTTCCATTTTAAAATCACAACTTTAGCCCATAGTAGATTATCATAGAACCTATCGAATATACGAAACAATTATAGAGGTGCATTACTATGCACTAATGAACTGAGAGCACCAATGTGCTATACAGAGAGCACAAATGAGCTAAACGGAAAGCACTAAATGTGCTAAATAACGAAGAGCGCGCTAGGGTCCATTAATGACATGCCATTAACATCACATTAGTCCTAACTTGTCTACTTGGGCAATAATATCTAATTTAGCAACATTACTCATAATTGGTATATCACACCAAATAAATATCCACAAGTATCATCACACATTTCTCACTGCATTTTCTTTAATAATTCCAAAATTTCACAACATAATCATTTATTCAATATATATATATATATACTCATATTATATACTATATTTCTATTATAACAATTTCCATACCAAAAATTAGAAACATTTAAAAATAATAATTTTAATATTAAATTCTTGTAGTACTTAACACAAAAGGTTGAGATGGTGAATTCTCTCTCTTCATCACTCCTTGGCCTTCTTTTTTCCTTTTACCTTCTCCTTATTCTTTCCCCTTTTTTTCTTTCTCTTCAATTTCACAAAAAAACATATATCATTTATAAACTAAAGTAAACTAGAATCAAAGGATTTGTCTATGCTAAATTATGAAAATAATGTATGCCATGATATTCTCTTCACCTCTTACCTTAATACTTGAAACCCCAAAACCCTAGCTCTTGCTATTCTCCTTTTAACACATCTATGTGGGTTTTCTCAGAAGATTAAGATAGCTACTAGCCTTCTCTTATGATTTTCTTAAAGAAATCAAGAAGAAAACGGGTGGTTTGGATCTTGGAGAACTCAACAATGGTGGAAGGATACAAAGGGAATAAAATAATAGTTTGGGGGAAAGCTTAAGGTGATACATGTTTGGGAGATGGAGAAAAGATGATATAATTTTTATCTTCTCTCCAAATTTCTAACTTTTCTAATAAAATATCTCACCTTTTTTTTAACCCATCCATCGTCACACTTTCACCCACAATCATTACGCCTAAAAAAATATCTACTCAACTATTTACTCTTTTATCCCTCCTTAATCACCATAATTCCTATGATGATTCACACTTTATTATGGTTAATTCCCTTCATAACCCTTCCTTCCTTTCTCTATTGCTAAGTATTACCTAACTTATTATTTTTCCAACTTTGACCACAACAACTCTCTATACTTTAACTCAAGTAAATGCTTCTATATAAAATCTTCCTAATTATAAATTATTTTTAAATTTTCTTATTAGCACTAAATACTCCCTAATTTAATACTCAAAAATTCTCATTTATTCTATTTCAATCACGTGTACTAATTCTTGACCCGATCCGTTACTGTTTCTAACTCCGATTTAAAATACAAATTTTACATTGATTATGTTTGAAAACTATCTTGTTAGTAATGGAATGGGATAATGTAGTTAATTTGATGTTTAAGTGCAAATGTCACTTGGAATGCTGACATATATGTTAATTGATGATGATTTAGTCACATAAGATAGTGAATGCTTTTGGTAGGACATTATTGTTTGAAATTAGTTGTTGAGGTAGTTAGGTACTTATAGGTATGTATGGAATGATCTGAAATGTCTTATTGACAGGAAATGAATTTGAATGTTTGGTCACTTACATGTATAAAATTGAATGTTTAAGGTTGAGTGATGATAGAAGTAATATGTTGGACAAGATTTGTACATGTTAGATTAGTGGTATGAACTGTTGTTGCATATTTTGGTCATTTCGTAGGCACACACTGACACATGGGCTACACATGGCCGTGTGACCCTATTTCGAGTAGATACACGGTTTAGTACATGGTTTTACACATGAAAATGTGGGGTACTTCGCGTGTCTATACGGCCTGTCACACGATAGTGACATGATCGTGTACTGGTATTTCCAGTATGCACACGATCTTGGCACGACCGTGTGACCCCTATTTTGATGATTTTTGATGTTTCGTGTAATGTTTCTGTTGTATTTCAATCAAGTCCTCGCGTATTGAGATGACATAAATGGGAATAACTTGTAAAAAAGGAATTATACTTAAAGTTGATAAGTGCGATGATGAAGTAAGATTTAATAATGCGTTTGCTTTTGTTGCGAGTGTTCTGTAAGCATAGGAACCATAACCTGCGACAGTGTTATAGATCCTAAGTTCTTGTATGATTCAATTCGATCCTTGAATTGGTTGAAGTGTTGTAAATGATTGTGTATAATAAATGGAGTTAATATTCTAAATTGCTAGTTGTAATTGTATGGAATTGTGATTGATTTGTATGTATAAAATAAAAATATAATTGTAAAGTTCGATAAACCCCTGAGTCCTTAAATCGGAGATGGTTACGGATTTTGGGAGTTATATTTAATAGTATCAGAGCTATGATTTAGTCGATTCTCAAACTGAGTGTAATGTGAATAAAGTCTAGATGCTACATGCCATATAAAGTTATGGTAGTGTGATGTTGATTGATCTGATCTAACTCCTGTTTTATTGTAGATTTTAAAAATGTTATCTGAATTTGATCATGACGAAACTAATGGAGTTAATAGTAATATTCTGACTATTGATTCTGGTGCAAGTTATAGTATATTGATTTCATAAATATTTGAAACGATGAATGGCTTTATAACCGCTATCCCTGAGTATAGGTAAATAAAGTGTGATCGAAGATATAACGATGGATCTGAAGTTACAGTGCCTGATATTATTTCTGGCATACTCTATTCCTTCAATATTATTTATTGTGTATGCACTAATTGAGAGTGGGTTAATTTATTTATATATTGCATCGTATTAATAATGGATAGGGGTCTATTTCCTAAACTAATAAGTTTGATAGTTAAATCATAATCTATTGGATAGAGTTGGTATGTCGAAACTATCTGCTGAAAATCATGACTGTGAATTTTCTATCGATTTGATGTTACTATTATTTCATGAAATTGGTATTATTCTGGGAATAGATTGACTAAAGTTATATGATACCGTAGGGAGTTTTAGTTTGAAATGAATTGATTAAAATGCCGGACTGAGATACTGATTATGATTGAGTCTGGTAAATCAGATAATATAACTAAAGTTATGTCACATGTCTTTGTATAGGAAGTAATCTAAAATGATTGTAAAACATATAAATATATACATAATTTTCTATTCAATATAATATATATATATATCTAGAAATTTTTGTATGGACCCATCTGAAAGTCAAGCACTATTTAAATTATTTCAGCCTGTTATGATTCTTGGATAGTGAAAATCAAGATAAATTTTGTGTTATTCGAGATTATTCTAAGATTGCTACTTTTCGTATTTGGCTGAGTTGGTAATAATTTCTATTTGTAAGGAAAATTCCAGAATAATTTGGTACTGCTAGATAAAAATTTCGAGGATGAAATTTCCTAAGAGGGGAGAATTGTAACAGCCCGTTTTTCAATGGTGTCGAAAACAGTGATTTCGAGACCACAAATTTGATGAGTAAATTTATAAATGAGTATTTAAATTATATGAGTTAATAATAATTTTTATATGAAATTTTGAATGGATGAATTTTAATTATTGAATTAAAAATTAGTATAAGTGGTTGGTTCAAAAGTCAAGTGGTTTTAGAAAATGAGATAATGGGACCTTGTTTGTGAAATTTAAGGCCATAAATATTTTATTTAACTATTTACAAAGTCTCATTTTATGTGAATTGATGTTTGGTTTGGTAATTTTGAAGATTTATTGCTTAATTGAGGTAAAAAGAGTAAATTGTAAAGAGATAAAAGTTAATTGCTATAGATTAAAAATAAAAGGGACCAAAATGGTAATTAAGCCATGGTGAAAAAGTCCAAGCGGTGGATATGATTGAATCCACTAACTTTTGGATTGTTTATTCATTTTGTTCTAATTAGTTTGATTGGAATCTAATATAATTGAAGGACAAATTGTGTAATTAGACCCACCTTAAATGGCCTAATAATAGAAATAATGAGAAATTCTTTAGATTTTGATAAATTGTAATTAAATCCTTATTAAATAAAGATTTACTAATTAGTATATTTTTCAGTATGACCGGGAATGGTGGTTTTAAGGCTACAACTTCGATGTGTCAAACCATAAATATTAATTATTTAATATTTACGAGGTCATTAGTGTCGTATTAAAATTTGGTTATGAAATTTTATCATTTAGATAGTTAATTAAGTGAAAATGATTAAATTGTAAAAGTTGTAAAAGTTGTATTCTATTAATTAAAGGCATGAAATGCTAATTTAAAAGTAAGGTAAAGTAATTGGATGGTAATTATACCATTAAGGTGGTAAGTGGATGATCATGGCGTTGAATTTGTTGAATTTTGAATGAATTAATTAAAGGTAAAAGTGTAATTAGATTAAAAGGTATTATAAACTAATATGAATGATTAAAATTTGGAGAAAAAAGGGTCATCTTCTTCATCTATTGTTAGATCAAAAACCCTAAAGCCATGGAAGGGAGTTTCGGCCAGCTTTAGTCTATTGGTTTGGTAAGTAAATCTTGCCCCTTTTTATAATTTTTATGTTTTTGAGTTCGTTTAGCTTGATTTAGCTAACCCGAATACTAATTTGTAAAATTGTTAAACATTTTGGTTTATGTCATTGATGAGTTTAGTGTGCTTTTGAAGTTTAATGATACATTATTAAGCCTGGTTGTTAAAGAAGACTATTTTGTACAGTAATTTTTATATTAAAGGACTAAAATGAGTAATAAAAGTACAAGGACTTGATGTCAAATAACAACAAATATGGGTTGTGGAGAGACCCATAACAATTCGGCTAAACTTATTTTCAAAGAAAAATGGTTAATTCGCAAGTTTGAGGCTTGAGGACTAAATTGAATAAAAGTGAAAAGTTAAGGGTAATTTTGTAAAAATGTTAAAAAGGACTTAATTGCATAAAATGAGTTTATTTTATTTTAGGAATTAGTTAATTAAATGTAATTATTATTGGTAGATCAAGAACTTGTTGGTAACCGAGGAATGATAAAGTAGCAGATTAGTCCTCGTACTTTGATGATTACTGCAAATCAGACCGGTAAGTATGTTGTATTTAAATTTGTTTGCTTAGTAAATATTAAATTATGGAATTGAATCAAATTGAAATGAAATTGTATTGAGAGGCATGATTGAAAGTAACGGAATGAATAGTTGAATTCAGGTGACAACGAAATGCTTAAATGATTGATATATGACAATTAGAAAATTGGATTAATGGCATAATTAGTTAATTCAATATTATGTCTGATAAATAAGAATTATATGGATATGCGTTTGAAATGGTATAATGTGAAGGAAGTTAATTGAAATGGACATGGTATATGACACATATGAACTTCGTGAATAATTGGGACACAAAGGGCATGACATTAGGGGCTATACAGTTCTGAGAGCTAGTTTTGGATGGCTTACTAATGGGTAGTCCCTGTACTTGAGTCGTTACAACAAATTAATCCTGTAAGTTTGTTTTGTTAGATTTCATATTTATATTGCTAATTACGTTTATCTAGGAAGTTTGTTTGGACGATATGATACATGGAAGACTTGGTGATTACTCCGATGGAGAGCATAATGTTATATGGAAGGCTTGCGTCTCGGTTAGAGCATAATGTTATATGGAAGGCTGACGTCTCGATTCGAGTGTAATGTTATATGGAAGACTTACATCTCGGTTAGAGCGTAATGTTATATGGAAGGCTTACGTTTGGGTTAAAGCATAATGATATGTGATTTGTTTATGTCTCGGTTAGAGCATAAGGCCATTTCAGCTCAGGAGGAGTGACATTACTGTAACAAGGCTTGGATGAATCATGTTACATTGCAAGACACTAGATGATGTGATAAATTATTCTCACTCTACAAACTTACTAAGCTTTGTAAGCTTACCTGTGAATTTGATGTTGTTTTGCAGATTTCATTTTGCTGTTTGTAGATTGGATCATCTCAAAGAAATCACACTATCCCGAGAGCTGGAATGGTAGTTTTTGAATCACTTGGATATATGGATTGTACTTGGGTGTCATATTTTGTAATCGCTTGATTATGTTTGAAAACTATCTTATGGGTAATTGAATAGTATACTGTAGTTAATTTGATGTTTAAGTGCAAATGTCACTTGGAATGTTGACATATATGTTAATTGATGATGAGTTAGTCACATAAGATATTGAATGCTTTTGGTAGGACATTATTGTTTAAAATTGGTTGTTGAGGTAGTTAGGTACTTATAGGTATGTATGAAATGATCTGAAATGTCTTATTGATAGGAAATGAATTTGAATGTTTGGTCATTTACATGTATAAAATTGAATGTTTAAGGTTGAGTGATGATAGAAGTAATAGGTTGGAAAAGATTTGTACTTGTTAGATTTGTGGTATGAATTGTTGTTGCATATTTTGGTCATTTTGCAGACACACACAGCCGTGTGGCCCTATTTCGAGTAGATACACGACTCAGTACATGGTTTCACACACGGGCGTATGGGGTATTTCACATGTCCACACAGCTTGTCACATAATTAGTGACACGACCGATAAAGTCCTTGCGTATTGAGATTACATAAATGGAAATAACATGTAAAAATGGAATAATGCTCAAAGTTGATAAGTGCGATGATGAAATAAGATTTAATAATGTGTTTTCTTTGGTTGCAAGTGTTCTGTATGCCTAGGAACCAAAACCGACAATGGTATTATAGATCCTAAGTTCTTGTATGATTCAATTTAATCCCTGAATTGGTTGAAATGTTGTAAATGATTGTGTAGAATAAATGGAGTTAATATTCTGAATTGCTAGTTGTAATTTTATGGATTTGTGATTAATTTGTATGTATAAAATAAAAAACAATAATTGTAAAGTTTGGTAAACCCCTAAGTCCTTAAATCGGAGATGGTTACAGATTTTGAGTGTTACATTGCGGGCGTAGAAACAAGTGTCGAACTTTGACTCTGTGAATCCTCTACTCTATTCGCATAATCTCTCAGAAAATGCTCTTCCCAACCACACTTTTAACATCCACCGGCTAACTTATGGCACTCTCTAGGATGCCTACACTCAAAATACAGACAAAACGACCATCCAAAACCACCAATCGAACCACTAGAGCTAGCCATAATATTACTTTGCTGCTTAGACTAACTTGGTCGAGACCCACATCTCATAACCTTACCAGAACTCTAACTTTCACTCCCTCTCTTGGGTGGTCGTTTAGAAGCACCATTAGAAGCCCTTTTACTAGTCTCAGCTACCACCGAATGAGCTGGCTCAGCCAAAGTCTCCTCAACAGCTTTGGCCTTCTCAACCAACTCATCAAACACATCTATATTTTATGCTACCAAGTAGACCCAAATCTTGTGATTGAGTCCAAAACGAAACCTCTTACAATGATCCCTCTCAAAAAGAACTATCTCATTAGCATACTAACTAAGTCACACGAACTCATCCTCATAATCAGATACAGGTAATCCACCTTGTACAAGATCCAAAAATTCTCGCTTGCAAGCTTTCATATACTACTTTCCCATAAAATTCCTCTTAAAAACCTCAAGAAAATAATCCCAAGTCAAATGATCAGTAGTAGTACCTCTTTACCGTCAAGTAGAGACATAGTGCAACCCAATTTTTCCTTGTCAGAATAGGACATCTGCTCAAGGATCCTTTCAACTCCTTCCAACCAGTACTTAGCTACAGTCGAATCGGTCCCTTTGACTCTAGAAAACTCTTTACCACCCAACGCCCGGAGACGTTCAACCGGTAATCCACGATTCATAGGTGTAGGATTGAAAGGTGCAGGAGCAAGGTTAGAACTAGCAATCTGTTGAAACGCTCCTATCATGGCTTTCATCAGAGGGCCTCCAGCCTCATCATGTATGTTCATCGTAACAGCCCGATTTTCAACGGTGTCGAGAACAGTGGTTTAGAGACCACAACTTCAACGAGTCGAGTCGTAAATATTATTTATTTAATATTTATGATGTCAATATCATCGTGTTAAATTTTGTTTGCGAAATTCCATCGTTTAGATAATTAATTGAGTAGAAAGAATTAAATTGTAAAAGGGGTAAAGTTTGAGTTAAGTGATTAGGAGGACTAAATGAGTAAATTATCCAAAAAGACTTTAATGAGTGGATTGTCATGACTAATATTGATTTATAGATAGGATTAATTAGAATTAAAAAAATGATTAAGAAAGTTAATTATGAAAGTTGTTAAATTTACCATTTTGCCATCAGGTATAAAAATAAAATTATAATGAAAAGATGATTTTTTTTCGTCATTGTTTTCATCTACTTCACGGAACAAGAGGAAAGAACTAGGGTTTTATATACTTAGCTCTTGAAGCTTGATTAACCGTGACTATTTTTAGTAATTTTTATGTTTTTGAGGCCGTAATAGCTTAATCTAGCTTATCTAAGGACTGCTTTGTAATCTGTCAAATATTCTAAAACTTGTCATTGTTGAATATGCTTTCTCTTAAAAGCTTTTGATGAATTTATATGTTTGATGTTTGGGTTGGATCTTTTTGTAAAGTGGTTTTGGATGAAACTAGAATTT
This sequence comes from Gossypioides kirkii, assembly GCA_005610355.1. Lineage (NCBI taxonomy): Eukaryota > Viridiplantae > Streptophyta > Magnoliopsida > Malvales > Malvaceae > Gossypioides > Gossypioides kirkii. The sequence goes on along the minus strand of CP032247.1, from coordinate 35,212,846 downwards.
AAGGACTAAAATGTTAAATGGTGAAATTTGTGTGTATTTGATGTGAAATAGATGAACTGTAGGGACCTGTGGAGAACTATGATATTTTGGCTAGTAATGGTTATGTAAGAGAAGAAGTTATGTTACATGTATAGTGCTTAAGGACCAAAATGAATAAAAATAAAAGGTTAGGGGTAAAATTGTAATTTTAATAAAAGGACTAGATTGTGTTAAATGAATTGATTGTGTGATTTAATTTGAGAAATTGAATGATTTGTGGATGTAGACTACGATCGTGTCACCGATCGTGAAAAATGAAAATTAGTATAATAGTCCCTAAAGTCCATCCACGATCGCAATCCAGTCTGGTAAGTTCGTATGGTTAAATTCCAATTTAAATTGCTTATTCTTGTATTGTAAACAATTGTTATGAGTTGAAACGATGATAAGAAGTATGGAAGACGGAAACAAAGGAAAAAGAAAGGTTAACGGGCTTTGAGTCGTAAATGAAAAAGGTCCGATGACTATGTGTCATCGTGAGTATATGAATCCTTTACAGATTATGAGGTCCGATGACTACGTGTCATCATGAGTATATGAATCCTTTACGGATTATTGGGTCCGATGATTATGTGTCATCGTGAGTATATAATTCCTTTACGGATTAAGAGGTCCAATAACTATGTGTCATCGTGAGTATTAAATGAAATGAATCCCATTACGGATTAAAGGTCCGATGACTCTATGTCATCGTGAGTATCAAATATCCATAGAAACCTACCTCGGATGTACACAGCTTACTTAAATCAGTTGATTAGATTTTACAACTCTTGAAGTTTCGTAAATCTAACTTTATGAACTTGCAAAGCTTTGAAATGCTTACCTATGGAAACTGTTGTTGTTTTGTAGATTCAATTTTGCTGATCAGAGATCGGATCATCTTGGAGCATCACACTATTCCGAAGTTGTTCGATAGTTCTTACATCACTTGGTTATATGGCATGTACTAGGATGACGTTATCTTTTGCTTTATGTAATTGAGATTGTGAAAACCTTGTTATGTTTGATGAAATGTTGAAAGTAGAAATGTATGTTTGTATAAGTTAGATTATAGACTTAAAAGTACCATGTAATGACTTGGAAACTATGAATTTTGTGTTAGCTTAGTGCATATTGGAGTTGTGTATGATTTAAGTTGATAAACTTGTGTTTTGGTATGATTCTGGAGATTTTGCATACTTGTTTTGGTAGAACTCATGCATGTATCGGTAGAAGTACAGGGTAGGAGAGAGGTTGCTCACTGACTTGGATTGTATCGGTAGTTGAATCGTAAGTATTGGTAGTTCTGTACTTGGAAGTATCGATAGACTATATAATTGTATCGGTAAATGTTACATGGTTAGACTTCTTAGCTCTTTAGAGTTTTTAGTATTCGTAGAAGTTTGTACTATTCCTGAATTGTTTACTAACTTGACAACTACCGATGCTTGTCCAACAAGTACTGGTGAAAGTCTCCAAAAATCTTGAAAATGACATTTTTGCCCTTTTCAAGTTATGCTGACATCCAATTGGTGATTCATGTTGTGTATTTTGACGGACATCAAGCCCCTAACCGGTGACTGTTTCGGGTGTTACATTTAGTCGTATCAAAGCTTACAGTTTAGTCGTTTCTTAGACTGTATTGATTGTGTTTAATGATTTAGAAGTACATTTCATATGAACCTGTGATAGTGTGATATAGATGAATCCGATCTAACTATATTTTTACAGATAAATACAAGATGTCTGACTCAAAAAAAGAAAAAATTAACGAGGTAAACAACAATGTTCCGACTAATGACTCTGGGGCTAGTCACAGTGCATCAATACTACCGATGACAGAAAATAAAGTAAAGAATATGTTCTTCGATTTGATAAGGCAGTGGTTCTCAAAATTCATGAGAAATAACCCGATGGCATCACCTTCTCCATCTCCTTTTACACAACCAGCTGCCAGACCGGAAGCACCCCTAATTAAGCCTCCACCACCTTTAGTGGTAGAATCGAGGCATCGTATCCTTATAGATAGGGTTAGAAAATACGAGGCTAAAGATTTTCGGGGAAGTGTAGAAGATGATCCTTCCATAGCTGAATACTGGTTGGAAAATATGCTGAGAGTTTTGAATTAGATGACTTGTCATCCGCAAGATTATGTGAGGTGTGCTGCGTCACTACTGAAAGACAAGGCTTACATTGTGGGCGATGATTGTGGCAATGATTCCTGAAAATGAAGTCACTTAGGAATTCTTTCAAACAGAATTCAAAAAAAATATGTTAGCAAGCGATACCTAGATAAGAAGAAGAAGGAATTCCTAGAACTAAGACAAGGAAATAAAACAGTGGCAGAATACGAATGGGAATTTGTACAGCTCAACAAGTATGCCAGACAGCTCGTACCGATGAATGAAGCCCTATGTGTCCGTTTGAAAGATGGGCTAAATGACGAGATCAAAATGATGGTGGGTGGTTCTGAAATTCGACCGTTGGTAGTTTTAACAGATAGAACTCAAAAGATGGAAGAAATCTACAATAGCAAGAGACAAAAGGAAAGGAGGTTTCAGGAATCTGGAAATAAGAATATTGCCAGAACCTTCTCTATGTCGCCCCCAAAGAGGTTCAGAGAAAAGGTTAGTCGGGGCCAGCTTCTTCAGGCTTTTTGAACAAGAGTAAGTCTGGACCACCGGAATCTAAATTTCAAAACAGATCCAAAAAAAGTGTAGCTAGCATTCACAATACACCTACTCTGATATGCGGGTATTGTAAGAGGAGTCATACAGGCGAGTGTCGCAAAATGAAAGGGACATGCTATTGATGCGGAAGTGCGGATCATTTTCTGAGAAATTGTCTGATGATATATGAAGCAAAAGAGGAACAGAGAGTAAAACCCCCTATCATGCCACAAAAGAATAGACGTTCGGGGCAGAGTCGCGGTACAGGTGAAAACCGCAGAGATAACAAGAATAATGTAGCCAGATCTGAGGTTCGAGCACCTGTATGGACTTATGTCATCCGAGCTTGAGAAGAGGCTACCGCTCCCGATGTTGTAACTGGTATATTTTATCTCTTTAATATTATTATGTGTGCACTGATTGACTCGGGATCGACTCATTCATATATTTGTACTGCATTAGCTACTGAAAAAATTGTCTATTGAGTCGACTGAGTTTAACGTACAAGTTACAAACCCATTGGGTCATAGCGTCATTATTAATTTGGTATGTTGTAAGTGTCCACTAAAAGTCCAGGGCAGTAAATTTCCTGCTGATTTGATGCTATTATTGTCCATTGAGTTCAATGTAATTTTGGGGATGGACTAGTTAATTGAGCATGACACAGTGGTTAATTGTAAACGAAGACTAATTGACTTGAAACACCCGACAAGGGAGGTAATCACAATTGAGTTTGGGAAATTAGATAGTGACACTAGAGTAATTTCAACTTTATCGACACAGAAGATGGTTCGTAAAGGTTGCGAAGCATTTTTGGCTTATATACTTGATACTTGAGGTACAGGAACAGAGTTAGAACGGGATTCAAATATTAAAGAATTTACAAATGTGTTTCCAGAGGAGCTACTAGGTTTACCGCCGATTAGAGAAGTAGAATTTGGCATTGATTTAGTACTTGGCACTGTACCGATTTCGATTCCACCGTACAGAATGGCACCTACTGAATTGAAAGAGTTAAAGGCGCAACTGCAAGAGTTGTTAGACAGAGGTTTTATCCGATAGAGCGTATTGCCTTGGGGCACACCAGTATTGTTTGTGAAAAAGAAGGATGGTTCGATGAGAATGTGTATAGACTATAGACAGTTGAATAAGGTAACAATCAAGAATAAATATTCATTGCCTCGTATTGATGAGTTGTTTGATCAGTTGAGAGGTGCAACAGTTTTCTCTAAAATAGATCTCCGATCGAGTTATTTCCAGATGCGGGTAAAGGATTATGATGTGCAGAAGGCAGCATTCAGAACCCGATATGGACATTATGAGTTTCTAGTAATGTTGTTTAGGTTAACTAACGCTCCAGCAGCTTTCATGGATTTGATGAACCGGGTCTTTAAACCTCAGCTGGATAGATTCGTAATGGTATTCATTGATGATATATTAATTTATTCCAGGACGGAGACGGAGCATGCTCAACATTTGAGGGAAGTTTTGCAAATATTGCGAGAAAAGTAGCTGTATGCGAAGTTCAGCAAGTGCTAGTTCTGGCTGCATGAAGTGGGATTTCTGGGTCATGTGGTATCATTAGAGGGGATTTGGGTTGATCTAAGTAAAGTTTCTGCTATTCTCAATTGAAAGATACCAAAGAATGTTTCGGAGGTACATAGCTTCCTAGGATTAGTAGGTTATTATCGTCGGTTCGTGAAAAACTTTTCTATCATTCTCTTTCCGGTGACAAAATTGCTACAGAAGAATATTCAGTTTTTATGTTCAGAAAAGTGTCAACAGAGTTTTGATCAGTTAAAGAAATTATTAACAAAAGCTCTGATATTGACGCAACCTAAAATAGGTAAAGAGTTTAACGTATACAATGATGCATCTCTGAATGGCTTGGGTTGTGTGTTGATGCAAGCTGGAAAGGTGATAGCTTATGCCTCTCGACAATTAAAGCTGCATGAATGGAATTATCCGACCCAAGACTTAGAGTTAGCTGCCATTGTATTTACTTTGAAGATTTGGCGATATTATTTATGTAGTGAGAGGTGTCACATATTCACATATCATAAAAGCCTAAGGTATCAGATGACTCAGAAGGAATTGAATTTGAGGCAACGTTGGTGGCTGGAATTACTGAAAGATTATGATTTGGTAATTGAATACCATCCGGGGAAAGCTAATGTCATCGCTGATGCTTTGAGCCGGAAATCATTGTTTGCATTGAGGGTAATAAATGCTCGTTTGTCACTTGAAAGTGATGGTTCTGTTACAGCTAAACTTCGGACGAAACCGTTATTCCTATAGCAGATATGAGAGTTGCAAGAAGACGACTTAAAGCTTAAGGCTAAGAAAGAATAGATGTGGAATGATGCAACTACTGGATTTATTGCTGATGATGATGGTATGTTGTATTTTCGAGGCAGAGTGTGCATTCCCGATAATTTTGACTTGAAATAAGACATTCTGTCAAAGGCTCACAATAGTACTTACTCCATTTATCCGGGCAGTGTGAAAATGTAAAACGATCTGAAGATGTATTGGTGGTCAGGTATGAAACGAGAAATCTCTAAGTTCGTGAATAGTTATCTGGTGTGTCAACAAGTAAAAGCTAAACATCAGGTACCGTTTGGACTGTTACAGCCTATTACCATTCCAGAGTGCAAATGGGAGTAGGTCATTATGGATTTTGTTACAAGATTACCGATGATGCCAAGGAAGAAAGACTCGATCTGGGTCATAGTGGACAGACTGACGAAATCGACTCATTTTATTCCTATTCGGGTAAACTTTCCATTAGAGAAGTTGGTTGAATTGTATGAATCAGAGATTGTACGGTTACATGGAGTGCCAGCATCTATTATTTCTGACAGAGATCCACGTTTTACCTCGACATTTTAGGGTAAGCTGCATGAGGCTTTGGGAACCAGGCTAAATTTTAGCATTGCATATCACCCGTAGACAGACGGTCAGTCCGAGCGGGTGATATAGATTTTGGAGAATATGTTGCGATGTTGTATACTTGAGTTCGAGGGTAGCTGGGAGAGGTACCTACCGTTAGTAGAATTTTCTTACAATAACAACTATCAGTCTAGTATCAAAATGGCACCATTTGAGGCATTATATGGTAGAAAATGCAGAACACCTTTGTACTAGTCAGAATTGAGCGAGTCTAAAATGGTTGGGGCTGATTTGATACATGAAACTGAAGACAAGGTGCGAGTGATTCAAGACTGTTTAAAAGCAGCGTCCGATCGACAAAAGTCTTATGTAGATCTTAAAAGGAAAGATATAGAATTTACGGTGGGAGACCGAGTCTTCTTGAGAGTTTCACCTTGGAAGAGGTGCTAAGGTTTGGCAGAAAAGGAAAGTTGATTCCACGGTTTATCGGGCCATATGAGATCATTAAATGGGTTGGCTCTGTAGCATATAAGCTAGCTTTACCAACGGAACTAGAGAAGATTCATAATGTATTTCACGTTTCAATGCTGAGACGGTACAGATCAGATCCTTCACATGTGATTACACCTTGTGAGGTTCAGATACAGTTGGATTTGTCGTATTTAGAAGAACCGATTAAGATTCTAGTTCGCAGGGTAAAAGAGTTGCGAAACAAAAAGGTACCATTGGTAAAGGTACTATGGAATTGACACGGGCTTGAAGAAGCTACATGGGAGACAGAGGCTTCGATGAGATCACATTACCCTAACCTGTTCACTGGTAAGGAATTTCAGGACGAAATTTCCCTAAGGGGAGAGAGTTGTAACAGCCTGGTTTTCAGCGTTGTCGTGAATAGTGGTTTCAAGACCACAACTCTGACGAGTCGAGTAGTAAATATTATTTATTTAATATTTATGATGTCCATATCATTGTGTTAAATTTTGCTTGTGAAATTCCATCGTTTAGATAGTTAATTGAGTAGAAAGGATTAAATTGTAAAAGGGGTAAAGTTTGAGTTAAGAGATTAGGAGGATTAAATGAGTAAATTATCTAAAGAGACTTTAATGAGTGGATTTTCATGACTAATATTGATTTATAGATAGGATTAATTAGAATTAAAAAAATGATTAAGAAAGTTAATTACGAAAGTTGTTAAATTTACCATTTTACCATTAGGTATAAAAGTAAAATTATAATGAAAAGACAATATTTTTCTTAATTTTTTCATCTTCTTCACGCTACAAGAGGAAAGAACTAGGGTTTTTTATACTTAGCTCTTGAAGCTTGATTAGGTATGAAAACCTTGACCGTTTTTAGTAATTTTTATGTTTTTGAGTCCGTATTAGCTTAATCTAGCTTATCTAAGGACTAATTTGTAAATCTGTCAAATGTTGTGAAACTTGCCATTGTTGAATGTGCTTGTTCTTAAAAAGCTTTTGATGAATTTATATGTTTGATGTTTGGTTGGATCTTTTTGTAAAGTGGTTTTGGATGCAACTAGAATTTATGGACTAAAATGTTAAATGGTGAAATTTGTGTGTATTTGATGTGAAATAGATGAAGTGTAGGGACTTGTGGAGACCTATGATATTTCGGTTGGTAATGGTTGTGTAAGAGAAGAAGTTCTTTTACATGTATCGTGTTTAGGGACCAAAATAAATAAAAATAAAAGGTTAGGGGTAAAATGATAATTTTAAAAAAGGACTAGATTGTATTAAATGAATTGATTGTGTGATTTAATGTGAGAAATACAATGATTTGTGGATGTAGACTACGATCGTGCCACCGATCGTGAAAGAGGAAAATTAGTACACTAGTCCGTAGAGTCCATCCACGACTGCAATCCAGTCCGGTAAGTTCGTATGGTTAAATTTCAATTTAAATTGATATTCTTGTATTGTAAACAATTGTTGTGAGTTGAAATGATGATCAGAAGTGTGGAAGACAGGAACAAAGGAAAAGGAAAGGCTGACAGGCTTTGAGTCGAAAATGAAAAAGGTTTGATTACTATGTGTCATCATGAGTATATGAATCCTTTACGGATTATGAGGTCCGATTACTATGTGTCATCGTGAGTTTATGAATCCTTTACAGATTTTGAGGTCCGATAACTATGTGTCATCGTGAGTATATGATTCCTTTAAGGATTAAGAGGTCCGATGACTATGTGTCATCGTGAGTATTAAATGCAATGAATCCCATTATGGATTAAAGGTCCGATGACTCTGTGTCATCGTGTTTATCAAATATGCATAGAAACCTACCTCGAATGTATACAACTTACTCAATTCAGTTGATTAGATTTTACAACTCTTGAAGTTTGGTAAAGCTATCTAACTTTATGAACTTACTAAGCTTTGAAATGCTTACCTGTGGAAACTGTTATTGTTTTGTAGATTCAATTTTGCTCATTAGAGATCGGATCATCTTGGAGCATCATACCATCCTGAAATTGTTTGGTAGTTCTTACATCACTTGGTTATATGGTATGTACTAGGATGAAGTTATCTTGTGCTTTATGTAATTGAGATTGTGAAACCTTATTATGTTTGATGAAATGTTGAAATTAGAAATGTATGTTTGTACAAGTTAGATTATAGACTTAAAAGTACCATGTAATGACTTGGAAACTATGTATTTTGTGTTTGCTTAGTGCATATTGTAGTTGTGAATGATTTTAGTTGATAAAATTGTGTTTTGGTATGATTTTGGAGATTCTGCATACTTGTTTTAGTAGAACTCATGCATGTATCGGTAGAAGTATAGGGTAGGAGAGTGGTTGCTAACTAACTTGGGTTGTATTGGTAGTTCTGTACTTGGAAGTATCGATAGACTATGTACTTGTATCGGTAAAAGTTATAAGGTTAGACTTCTTAACTCTTTGGAGTTTAGTATCAGTAGAAGTAAGACTTGTTTCGGTAAAACTGTCACTTGTATTGGAAGAAATCTGCACTATTCTTAAACTGTTTACTGACTTGACAACTACCAATACTTGTCCAAAAGGTACTGGTAGAAGTCTCCAAAAATCTTGGAAATAACATTTTTTCCCTTTTCGAGCCGTATCGACATCCAATTGGTGATTCATGTTGTGTATTTATAATTACTCTATTAAAATACGATTAAACAAAATAGTTGTGGGAGAGTTAATGCAATATAAGTTTGGATGGACATCGGGCCCTTAATCGGCTATAGTTTCGGGTTTCAGGTGTTACATTCATCCTACGCGATGCACAAGAGTTGTAAAGGATATACCATCCCATTGAGCATTAGCTCCCACATTCACACGTCTAGGAGGCATATCGAATATAATCTATTTCATACACACAAACAAATAAAAGGTGTGAGTGGTAGAGGAAATGATCCAAGCCTCATTCTTACAAACAAACTTTAAGATTAAAGGCAATATGTTCCCATTCCTATCCCACATGCATTACAAATAAGAGATATCTCATGCAGTTCAAACAATTAAAGCAATTTAAACACAAGCAATTTTCGAGCCGTATCGACATCCAAAAGTGAAGCATAAAGTTAACACTCTCCAAACACACCAAACAGACATATCCCGTTGAATGGAGCTTAACTCGCATTCCTTTATCTCTCCGAAAACTGTCCCTAGGCCTCAACGCCCCATATATTACAACAAAAAAGTGAGTACTCACAATCCTATGGTATGCCAACTATATCCAATGGTCTCATAAGGTCACAAGACCAAAATATCCATATTATTATCACATATTTACTTACTGATTTTCCTCACATATTCATTGCATATTGACATTATTAGCACAATATAATCACTATCACATGGCATGAAAAACATACCCACATATTTATTGTCACATGGCGTGAACAACATACCCTCATGTTCACTTTCACAACAGTCATCATAAGCTTATAACATATGTCATTGCATCTCATATATGTTCTTATTTTCACAATTTCAAAACTTCACAAGCATACATATATCACACTTAGTCATAGGTGCGAGAACACTTACACTCAAAATTTAGAGTAAGGGTTTAGGCTACCTCTAGATGCCCAATTACACAATTAATCATCTACAAGCAGCGATTACAAAACACTCACCAAAATATTGTTTCCATCGAAAAGTTGAAAGCTCAGACAAGCTTTTCTTTGCCTTATCTCTACTTGTTGAATGTCCTATTGACTCTGACGTTCAATAAGACATACCACACAAATAACCAACCAACAATCAGTCATCAACTCACCTTAAACAATCACAAACATAAGCCTAAGCTACGTTCTCTTATAACCGAAACCTTTAACACAGAAAACTTAAAATTCTAATATCTCGATCTACATTTAATCTTTTTACACGAAATGAATTCCATTCATCTACGGATATTTCCCAACCTTTAAACTATACAAAAACTACACGTTTTAAGGTATCAAAATTTTTCGACGTACAATGGCCATTATGACAAAAATTCATTAAAATGCAATAAATCCTTAACAAAAATTCAAAGTATGTTTGATAACCTACTAATCATGTTAAAACTAATTGAAAAACACTTTAAATCAAGTTTTTATCCACAAACCCGAAATTCACCATTAATGACCTGATTTTTGACTTTTATTAAAAATATGTGTTTTAATTGCTAAAAATTCAGTTTAAGAGACTATATATCATTTAAAACTAATAGAAAGTCAATTGGTTACATTTGTTTGAAGAAAATTGAGCTTTAACACAAATTCGGAAAAACAAACCCATGTTTGGAGAAGATGATGAAGTTATGGAGATTTTTGGGAGTTTTTCTTGATTTCAATGGTGATTTAAGGTTCAAGAGTTGTTAGAAATCGAAAGGGATTAGAAATTCAAAGTAAAAATTGATTGGGAGAGATGAGAAAATGAAGGTACGACACAAGCTTATGGAAGGAGAAAGTAAACGTGAAAAATTTGGAGAAAAAGAAGGTTTTTAGGTTGATTTTGGAAATTTGGTCAATTTCTTCATAAAAACTCTTAATTTTGACTCTTTTACAAATTAGTTATATTTTCAAAATTAAAGGTATTTAAAAATCATTTTCAGAAATTGATTTAATTTCCAAATAGTCATTGTCAAAAATAATATTGGTTACCAAACTTATGAAATTTCGAACAAATTTGGGTTGAAATTTTTGAAATACCCTCGAAACTTCTAGGCCAAATTTTGGGGTTTGACAGACTCGATTTTTCATAAAAGAACACACCTGACTTTTCTGAGGTCTCGGGCGACTGCCCTTCTTTCAAGCTCGATCCAATCACCTATAAGGGTCGATCTTTGATAAAAAATCAATGATCTACTAACTCAAAATCAATAATTTGGAGAAGAACAATTGATGAGGACTTGATTGAATTTTCAAAAACTTAAAGAATATTTTTTCAATAAAACTTAAGGGCTTAACAGAGTTCTAAAACAGAGGATTTTAAGAGAAAAATAGGATATACAGAGTCAGAGTTTAGGGTTTTAATTTGATAAAAGAACAAATGGGGAATAATAAATAATAATTAGAAATAAGAAAGATAAATTCTATTACGATTTGAAAAGGAGTAATTTGAATTCTAGTTAGGATTTTAAAAGGATTAATTTGAATTTTAAATTAAGATAAGATATGAATTCTAGATAAGTTTGAAAAGATAATCAAAATCCTATTATGATTAGGACTAAATGACAAGATTAAGCAAACTTAGAAAGAGTTAACGTGACTTGAACTTGGGTGTGCTAGGGAAAAGGAACAAGCTTAACCATTGAGCTACTACCGATATCATATTCTTTTTCTACTATATTTTATTCTTATACTAACTTGGTTCTCATCCTTAATTGCTTGAAAAATAAAGAGGAAAAATGCAAAAAGTGAGGGTTGAACCTTACCTTTCTAGATAATTTCTTAAGCTCTAAACCACTAATACTAAAACTTAATTCATGCTAAATTTAGTCGCTTAATTGTACTTATCTATTTCGTGCTCAACTTACTTATTCTTTATTAGCTTATACTTTTAATCAAGTATTTAACTTATTTAACTTTATAGTTTTTAATACATTCCTATTTTAGTTTATAATAATTAGTACTCATATTCAAGACTCATTATTAATATTTTAATTTATTTTTACTCTTTTTCCAATTAGGTCCTAATTTAATTAAAACACACTATTTTCAAATTAGACGTCCTAATTAGATTTCGTTTTAGATTAATACAAGAATACCTAATTATTCTAACCTCCTAAATTTTAGGATATTACAAGATCGGTCTAATGAGAGCTCGATTAAATATATTTGTTATGCATTTCTTTTAACTTTCTTAAGTTAAATCCGTTTTGTTTCGTTGGACTGTTTTGAACTTTTAGGACTGTTTTTAACTCTGAATTTTTTTTCGATTTAAATTGTTTTAACATTTTTAGATTATACTAATCCTATCAGCAAAATGTTGAATTTCAAAACCAAATCACGTTTTCCAAAACTCTATTTAACTTTCGCCGCAAAACTAAGTGATTTTATAAGTATTTATCCACAAAATTTAACGAATTAATGATAAGAAAGTGTTTTTCCAAATAACTAGAAATTTTTCGTATTAAGAGCATGTTTGGTTGGGGGGAATGTAATAGTCATTCCCTCCTTATTCTGTGATTAACAGTAATATTGTTGTTTGGTTCACCGTTTCTTCATTTGGCCGAATTACTGAAAGCGTTTCTATTCAGTAAAATGCGTAATAGTCATTCCGTAGTGAGGGCTTTGAATAGCCATTCCGTCCTTCGCCTAATAGAAATAAAAAAATTCTTCCCAAAAACTCCACACTTTTTCTACAAAGGTGTTCAAAGTTTCTTCTTTTATCACAACAATACACTTTCAAGTTATCAGATTTTTCTTTTCAAGTTTAATTTCTTTTGGTTTCTCTTCTTACAATAATCATATTTTGTTTTAGAAGGGGTTTCTGGTGATGGGTTTTTTTTTTAATTTTCTCAAAATAAGCTACAACTCAACTCCCAAATCTCTGTCATTTTGGGGGAGTGATGTTTCGTTTTCTCTTATGGGAAACCTACCGACTAGAATTGAATTACAGGGAGTTAATTGTAACCACCATATCCATCTCTTCCCTCTTAATCCTTATTTTATTATTTCGATTTTGTTGTTGGAGACGATAAAATAAACGCAATTAAAAGAGGAGATAACTCAAAATTTGATGAATTTATATTGCTTGTAATACTCACGCATATACCTTTGCAATATTAGTCATTCTTTAAATCAGAGTTTTATTCCTAAATTTCTTATGGATAATCACTTTAGTTTTCATTATTGTATTTTACAATATTTCATATTTGTTTCAAGTTTGGAGATATGGTGCAACAGACGAAATATTGTTAAGAAACATACGTTATAATGTTTTGGAGCATACACAAATTGATGTCCAAACACTAGACGGTCAAATGGAAACAGAAGTTCTACTAGCGAGCAGTATAGACGGCTCCTTGAGGTATAAATGGAGTTTGAAATAGATATAGATGTATCTGCATCCTCTTCCAAGTACAAGATGCCTACGATTTCCTATTTCTATACTATAAATTCTACTACTTTAGGTGGATCTACAATTTATTAACGTGGGGTATTAGCTGTTGGCATTTCTTTACGTTTATCATATTTACTCTGTCAAAATAAAATATGCTGAAGTGTGTCATTTGTTACTCTGTTTTGAGTAAAAACCTCTAATTTGAAATGGTTGTGTAAGTTCTTTTGGTGCTGATGGCATCACGGTTGGGTGACCTAAACATGCCATACTTCTTGCAACTTGCTGTCAAGTGCGATAAGAATTAGGTCTCCTTTTCCTATTGTCGTATTGGAGCTTTTACATGTTGTACATTAGCTTTTATATGTTGTGATGCATGGTGCATTCTCCTACTACTGCAACATACATGCAGGTGCACTTGTTCTTTCTCACTTCCATATTTCCGTTCACTGTCTATTACATTGTATTTCTAAGCATTTGTCTAGTCGATTTGTTATTTTCTACTGGTTGCTATTGTGACATATGTTTAGCTTCTTTCAATGGCATTACAAAGGAACTTATATATCATCCATTTCCTGATAGAATATAAGAATAAATAAGAGGGGTAGTGACCTTTAGCCATTGCTATCCTTCACCCTATAATATTTAGACACTTATATTATATATGCTTTTTTATCATTATAAGAACTGATATTGGAGTTGTCTTGGTCAATGTCGAAAGAGGAGCAACAAAATGGGTGTGTCGTAGCAAAAGTGATGTTTTGGCTCTACAATTTGATCATACAGTAAGAATTATATCCTTCAAGGTTTTGGCTTATGATGTGAAGTTCCTCTTTACTTTAATCGATGAACGTTTTAGTAATATATCAGTTTGTAAGGGGAAAAGTATGTTCATTAATATCAATATTCAATTGTTTTTAATTTTGTATCTCCCATTACCCATTAGGACTCAAATAAATACATTTTTTGAGGTTCTAGACCTTTCTTTCTTTTGGTCATGAGGTTTCAAGTTATTTGTTGCATCTTATTCTATTAACTAGTGGCATAATGAGTCCCATGATAATTAATGTATGATATATGCTATGAGCTTGGAAAGGAAGCATGGAAGCTTATAGCATACTTATATCTTGAAATTGATCTTGAATGTGACTTATTTTAGGGAAATAGTATTCTTTGTGGACTCAAAAATGGAGCAATTGTCATTGTGGATGTTCGTGAGAACCAGGAGCGCATGTTTTCTAGACTTATATCTTTATGATTTACAATACCCTACATTATTATCCAATTTATCTAGTAAATACGTTTCTAATCTCAATGGACTATGCTCTTGTATGTAAAGTTCATTCTCAAGCTATTTATACTTTTAATCTTTTACTTTATAGTAAATATATAGATTATGACATATAGATTTTGTTTGAAAGTAAAATATAATTCTCAAACTATTTATACTTCTAATCTTTTACTTTTTAGTTTAGAAGATAATTAAATTGTAACAACCCGATTTTCATTGGTGTCGAAAACAGTGATTTCGAGATTTCGGGATCACAACTCCGACGAGTCGAGTCATTAATTTATTTATTTAAATAATTACGACTTCGTTAGCATCGTATTAAAAATTTGGTATGAAATTTTAATGTTTAGATAGGTTAATTGAGTAAAAGGGATTAAATCTTAAAAGATGCAAAAGTAGAGTTGGTTAATTGGAAGGACCAAAAGAGAAAATTTGCCTAAAGTATATTAGTGGGTGGATTATGATGGAATATATTGATTATGAAAAGTATTAATTAAGGTTAATTAAATGGTTTATTAAGTTAACCATAAAAGTCTTAAAATTTACAAGTTTGTCATTAGGTATATATATGAATTAAAAGAAAGAAAATGAGAAAATTTCCTCTAATTTCTCATCATCTTCTTCTTCATTCGGCTAGAGGGAAACATTTTAAGGTTTCTTCATTCTCAAACTTTAAGCCTTGATTTGGGTAAGCAAATGTTAATCGTTTTTAGTAATTTTATATTTTTATTTCCGTATTAGCTTAATCTAGCTAATCCAAGGACCAATTTGTGATTCTATCAAATGTTAAATATTTTACCATTATTGGAAATGATTATTCTTGAAAGATTAAGATGGATTTGTATGATTGGTGGCTAGGTTTGATATTTTTGTAAAGTGATTTTTGATGAAATTAGGGTTTAAGGACTAAAATGCTAAAATGATGATATTATTGTACTTGTTGTGAAATAAATGGATTTTTATGGGTTTGTATGATGATTATGAATGTTCGGCTGGTATGGATTGAAGAGAAAAGGGTTATTTTGCATTTTTTGTGTTGAAAGGACTAAATTGAATAAAAAGAAAGTATTAGGGGTAAAATTGTAATTTTACTAAAAAAGGGTTTGATTATGTTAAATAATTGATTATGTGATTTAATATGAGAAATTGAATGATTTTTGAATGTAGACTACGATCGTGCCACCGATCGTTTAAAGGGAAAATTAGTAGAATAGTTCCTAGGATCCATTCACAACTACAATCCAGACCGGTAAGTTTGTATGGTTATATTCTAAATTAAAATTCTTATTCTTGTAATATGACTATTGTAGTGAGATGAAATGGTAATCGAAATTGTGGAAGACGAGTATGAATGAAATACGGAGGATAAACGGATACGAGCTATAAACGAAAAGGTCCGATGACTAAGTGTCATCATGAGTAAATGAATCCTTTAAGGATTAAAGGTCCGATGACTAAGTGTCATCGTGAGTAAATGAATCCATGATGGATTAAAGGTCCAATGACTCAGTGTCATCGTGAGTATATGAATTCCTATATGGAACAAGAGGTCCGATGACTAGATGTCATCGTTAGTATTAAATGAATTGAGTTCTAATGCGAAACAAGGGTCCGATGACTTTGTGTCATTGTGAGTAACAAATGCTAGTGAAACCTGCCCCAGACTTAAACAATGTTCCATTAGGTTAATTAGATTTTTACAACTCTTGAAGTTCGTTAAATCTATTTAACTTTATGTACTTACTAAGCCTTAAAGTGCTTATCTGTGGATTTGCATTTGTTTTGTAGATTCACTTTTTGCTGTTTGGAGATCGGATCATCTTGAAGCATCACACTATCCCGGAGTTGTTCGATAGACTGTTACATCACTTGGTTAATATGACACGTACTAGGATGATGTTACTTTTTACTTTTATACGATGAGTTGTGAAAAACTTTGTTATGTTTTGATGAAACGTTGGAAGTAGTTTTAAGTACCTTGTTTTGACATAAATCTTGTATTTGTGTTATCTTAAATGTATAATTTAAAGTTTTGCAAGTATGAAATCAATGAACTTGTGTTTAGTATAATTCTTGAGATTTGGCACACTTGTTTCAGTAGAACCCATGTATGTTTCGGTAGAAGTGCAGGGTAGGAGAGAGGTTGTACACTGACTTGAGTTGTATCGGTAGTTGTATGTATAAATGTATCAGTAGTTTGCATGCTTGTATCGATAGAAGTTGCAGGATGAAAATTTTAGCTCTCTGGAGTTTTTAGTATCGGTAGATGCATGACATGTATCGGTAGAAATTATACTTGTATCGATAAAACTTGTACAGGTTTCAGTAGAAATCTGTACCATTTTGGAATTGTTTATGATAGGGCTACTACCGATACTTGACCATAAGTACCGGTAGAAGCCTCCCAAAATATTTAAAATGACATTTTTACCCTTGTTGATTTGAGTTATGTTTAAATGATGATGTATAACATGTCTAATGAAATATTTTAATAAATAAATAAAGTTGTATAATATTTCGATAAGATGATCAGTGATAAATGAACAGTGAAACATCAAAAATCCTAACCAACGATAGTATTCAAATTTGGGTGTTACATTTAGTGGAATCAGAGCTTACGGTTTAGCCGTTTCTTGGACTATATTGGTCGTGTTTGATGATTTAGAAGTACATGCCATATGAACCTGTGATAGTGTGATATGGATGAATCCAATCTAATTAAGATTTTTACAAATAAATACAAGATGCCTGACTCTGAAAAAGATGAAACTAAATAGGTAAATAGCAATGTTCCGACTAATGACTCTAGGGCTAGTCATAGTGCATCAATATTACTGATGACAGAAAATGGAGCAAAGAATATGTTCTTCGGTTTGATGGGGCAGTGCTTCACGGAATTCATGAGGAATAATCCGATGACATCACCCCTTACGCCTCCTATCGCACAACCAGGTGCCCAACCGGTAGTACCCCCAAAATGACCTCCCTCACCTCCAATGGTAGAATCGAGGCATCGTATCCCTATAGACAGGGTTAGAAAATATGGAGCTGAAGACTTTCGAGGTAGTGTAGAAGATGATCCTTCCAGAGCTGAATACTGGTTGGAAAATATGTTGAGAGTCCAGAATGAGATGGCTTGTCCTATTGAAGACTATGTAAAGTGTGTCACATCACTGCTGAAGGATGAGGCTTACCACTGATGGGTATGATCGTAGATATAATGCCTGGAAACGAGGTTACCTGGGATTTCTTTCAAATAGAATTCAAGAAGAAATATGTCAGTAAGCGATACTTAGATAAGAAGAAGAAGGAATTTTTAGAACTGAGACAGGGAAATAAAACAGTGACAGATTACGAACGAGAGTTTGTGCAGCTTAGCAAGTATGCCAGGGAATTGGTACCAACCGATGAAGCTATGTGTCCGTTTCGAAGAAGGGTTAAACGACGAGATTAGAATGATAGTGGGTGGTTCTAAAATTCGATCGCTAGTGGTGTTAGCGGACAGAGCCCAAAAGATAGAAGAAATCTACAACAGCAAGAGATAGAGGGAAATAAGGTTTCAAGAATCTGGAAAGAAAAACATTGCCAGGACTTTCTCTATGCCACCATCGAAGAGATTCAAAGAGGAGGCTGGTCGGGGTCCAGTTTCTTTAAGATTTCTGAGTCGGAGTAAGTCGGGACCCCCGGACTCTAAATTTCAGAACAAACTTGCAGACATTGTAGCTAGCATTCGTAATATACCTAGCCCGATATGTGAATATTGTAAGAGGAGTCATGCAGGCGAGTGTCGCAATATGAAAGGGACATGTTATCGATGCGAAAGTGTAGATCACTTTCTGAGGAACTACCCAATGAGATCTGAAGCAAAGGGGGAACAGAGTGTAAAACCTCCTGCTACACCACAAAAAAGTAGAAGTCCGGGCAGAATAGCGGTACAGATGGAAAACATGGAGATAACAGGGATACTGTAGCCAGATCAGAGGTCCGAGCACCTGCACGGACTTATGCCATTTGAGCCCGAGAAGAGGCTACCGCTCCTAATGTTGTGACTGGTATATTCTATCTCTTTAATGATATTGTGTGTGCATTGATTGACCTGAGATTGACTCGTTCATATATTTGTACTACATTAGCTACTGAAAAGAAATTGCCCGTCGAGTCGATTAAGTTTGATGTACAAGTCACAAACCCATTAGGTCATAGTGTCATTGTTAATTTGGTATATCGTAAATATCCACAGAGAATTCGAGACTGTAAGTTCCCTGCTAATTTGATGTTATTTCCATTTACTGAGTTTGATGTAATTTTGGGAATGAACTGGTTAACTGAGCATGATGCAGTGGTTAATTGTAAATAAAGACGGATCGATTTGAAACGGCCGATAGGGGAAGTAATCACAGTTGAGTCTGGGAAGTTAAACAGTGGCACCAGAATAATCTCGTCTTTATCAGCATAGAAAATGGTTTGTAAAGGTTGTGAAGCATTTTTGGCTTATATACTTGATACTCTGAGTACCGGAACAGAGTTAGAACAGGTGTCGATTATCAAGGAATTTACAGATGTGTTTCCAAAGGAGTTATTGGGTTTACCGCCAGTCAAAAAAGTAGAATTCGGCATTGATTTAGTACCTGGAACTACTCCGATTTTGATTCCACTGTACAGGATGACACCCATTGAATTGAAAGAGTTGAAGGCACAGTTGCAAGAGTTGTTGGACAGGGGCTTTATCCGACCGAGCATATCGCCTTGAGGCACACTAGTTTTGTTTATGAAAAAGAAAGATGGATCGATGAGAATATGTATAGACTACAGACAGCTAAACAAGGCAACAATAAAGAATAAATATCCATTGTCTCGTATTGATGATTTGTTTGATTAGTTGAGAGGTGCGATCGTCTTTTCTAAAATAGATCTCCGATCGGGTTATTATCGGATGCGAGTAAAAGATAGCAATGTGCAGAAGACCGCATTCAGAACTCGATACAGACATTATGAGTTTCTAGTAATGCCATTCGGATTAACTAACGCTCCGTCAGCATCTATGGATTTGATGAACCGGGTTTTTAAACTTCAGTTGGATAGATTTGTAGTGGTGTTCATTGATGATATATTGATTTATTCCAAGTCAAAGATAGAGCATGTTCAACATTTGAGGGAAGTTTTACAAATAATGCTAGAAAAGCAGTTGTATGCAAAGTTCAGCAAGTGCTAGTTCTAGCTCCAAGAAGTGGGATTTATGGGCCATGCGGTATCATTGGAGGGATTTTGGGTTGATCCAAGTAAAGTGTCGGCTATTCTCGATTGGAAGGTACCTAAGAATGTTTCCGAGGTACGTAGTTTCCTGGGATTAGCAGACTATTATCGTCGATTCGTGAAAATTTTCTCTATCATAACCTTGTCGATGACGAAGTTGCTATAGAAGAATATTCAGTTTTTGTGGTCCGAAAGGTATCAGTAGAGTTTTGATCAGCTGAAGAAATTGTTAATAGAAGCTCCAATTTTGACACAACTGGAAACGGGTAAAGAGTTTGTCGTATATAGTGATGCATCTCTTAATTGCCTGGGTTGTGTATTGATGCAAACAGGACAAGTAATAGCTTATGCCTCTCGACAATTAAAACCTCATGAACAAAACTTTTCGACCCACGACTTAGAGTTGGCTGCCATTGTGTTTGCTTTGAAGATCTGGCGACATTATTTATACGGGGAAAAGTGTCATATATTCACAAGTCATAAAAGTTTAAGGTATTTGATGACTTAGAAGGAACTGAATTTGAGGCAACATCGGAGGTTAGAATTATTAAAAGACTATGATTTGGTAATTGAATACCATCCAGGAAAGGCTAATGTTGTCACTGATGCTTTGAGCTAGAAATCATTATTTGCTTTGAGAGCAATGAATGCTCATTTGTCACTTGAAGGTGATGGTTCTGTTACAGCAGAACTTCGAACGAAATCGGTATTCTTACAGCGGATACGAGAGTTGCAAGAGGATGACTTAAAGCTTAAGGCTAGAAAAGAACATATGTGGAATGAAGCAACCGCTGGGTTTACTGTTGATAAGGATGGTATGTTGTATTTTCGAGATAGAGTGTGCATTCCCGCTAATTCTGACTTGAGACGGGACATTCTGTCAAAGGCTTACAGTAGTACTTACTCCATTCATCCAGGCAGCGTGAAAATGTATAACGATCTAAAGAAGATGTATTGGTGGTCGGGTATGATACGGGAAATCTCAGATTTCGTTACTAAATGTTTAGTATGTCAGCAAGTAAAAGCTAAACACCAGGTACCGTCTGGACTGTTGCAACCTATTACTATTCCTGAGTGGAAATGGGAACGGATCACTATGGATTTTGTTACAGGATTACTTGTGACGCCGAAGAAGAAAGACTCGATTTGGGTTATAGTGGACAGATTGACAAAATCGTCTCACTTTATTCCTATCCGAGTGGACTTTCCACTAGAGAAGTTGGCGGAATTGTATGTATCTGAGATAGTACGACTATACGGAGTACTAACATCTATGATCTCTAACAGAGATTCACGTTTCACCTCGAGGTTTTGGGGTAAGTTGCATGAAGCTTTGGGAACCCGATTGAATTTCAGTACAGCCTATCATCCACATATGGATGGCCAGTCAGAACGGATGATATAGATTCTTGAAGACATGCTACGGTGCTGTATACTTGAATTTGAGGGCAGCTGGGAAAGGTATCTACTATTGGTGGAGTTTGCATATAAAAACAGCTATCAGACCAGTATTAAAATGGCTCCGTTTGAAGCATTGTATGGTGGAAAATGCAAAACACCTTTGGTCAGAGTTAAGCGAATCTAAGTTGGTTGGAACCGATTTGATTCATGAGATCGAAGACAAGGTACGGGTGATCCGCAACTATTTGAAAGCCTCATCTGACCAGCAGAAGTCCTATGTAGATATTAAAAGGAAAGATATAAAATTTGTGGTGGTAGACCGAGTCTTCTTGAGAGTTTCACCTTGGAACAAAGTGCTGAGGTTTGGAAGGAAAGGAAAGTTGAGTCCACGATTTATTGGGACGTATGAGATCATTGAACGGGTTGGTCCCGTGGCATATAAGCTAGCTTTACCTTCGGAATTAGAGAAGATTCATAATGTGTTTCACGTTTCGATGCTGAGACGGTACAGGTTGGACCCTTCACATGTAATTTCACCTTGTAAGGTTGAGATACAACCAGATTTGTCGTATTCCGAAGAACCGATTAAGATTCTGGCTCGTGAGGTAAAAGAACTGGGAAACAAGAGAGTACCATTAGTAAAAGTTCTATGGAACCGATACAGGCTTGAGGAAGCTACATGGGAAATAGAGGCTTTGATGAAATCACAATATCCTACTCTATTCAATGGTAAGAAATTCGAAAGGAAATTTTCCTAAGGGAGGGAGAGTTGTAACAACCCGATTTTCAGTGGTGTCAAAAATAGTGATTTTGAGATCACAACTTTAACGAGTCAAGTCGTTAAATTATTTATTTAAATAATTACACTTCGTTACCATCGTATTAAAAATTTGGTTATGAAATTTTAATGTTTAGATAGGTTAATTGAGTAAAAGGGATTTAATCGTAAAAGGTGCAAAAGTAGAGTTGGTTAATTGGAAGGACCAAAAGAGAAAATATACCTAAAGTATATTAGTGGGTGGATTGTGATGGAATATATTGATTATGAAAAGGATTGATTAAGGTTAATTAAATGGTTTATTAAGTTAACCATAAAAGTCTTAAAATTTACAAGTTTGCCATTAGGTATATATATATATATATGAATAAAAAGAAAGAAAATGAGAAAAATTCCTCTAATTTCTCATCATCTTCTTCTTCATTCGACTAGAGGGAAACATTTTAGGGTTTCTTCATTCTCAAACTTTAAGCCTTGATTTGGGTAAGCAAATGTTAACCGTTTTTAGTAATTTTTATGTTTTTTATTCCGCATTAGCTTAATCTAGCTAATCCAAGGACCAATTTGTAATTCTGTCAAATGTTAAATACTTTACCATTATTGGAAATGCTTATTCTTGAAAGATTAAGATAGATTTGTATGATTGGTGGTTGGTTTGATAATTTTGTAAAGTGATTTTTGATGAAACTATGGTTTAAGGACTAAAATGTTAAAATGGTGATATTGTTGTAGTTGTTGTGAAATAAATGGATTTGTATGGGTTTGTATGATGATTATGAATGTTCGGCTGGTATGGATTGAGGAGAAAAGGGGTATTTTGCATGTTTTGTGTTAAAAGGACTAAATTGAATAAAAAGAAAGAATTAGGGGTAAAATTGTAATTTTACCAAAAAATGGTTTGATTATGTTAAATAATTGATTGTGTGATTTAATATAAGAAATTGAATGATTTGTGAATGTAGACTACGACCGTGCCACCGATCGTGGAAAGGGAAAATTAACAGAATAGTCCTTGGGATCCATTCATAACTGCAATCCAGACCGGTAAGTTCGTATGGTTAAATTCTAACTTAAATTTCTTATTCTTTTAATATGACTATTGTAGTGAGATGACATGATAATCGAAATTGTGGAACACGAGTATGAATGAAATACGGAGGACAAACGGGTACGAGCTATAAACGAAAGGGTCCGATGATTAAGTGTCATCGTGAGTAAATGGATCCTTTACGGATTAAAGGTCCGATGACTAAGTGTCATCGTGAGTAAATGAATCCATGATGGATTAAAGGTCTGATGACTCAGTGTCATCGTGAGTCATCGTGAGTATATGAATTCCTATATGAAACAAGAGGTTCGATGACTATATGTCATCGTGAGTATTAAATGAAATGAGTTCCAATACGGAACAAGGGTCCGATGACTTTGTGTCATCGTGAGTAACAAATGCGAGTGAAACCTACCCCAGATGTAAACAATGTTCCATTCGGTTAAATAGATTTTTACAACTCTTGAAGTTCGTTAAATCTATTTAACTTTATGTACTTACTAAGCCTTAAAGTGCTTACCTGTGGATTTGCATTTGTTTTGTATATTCGCTTTTTGCTGTTCAAAGATCGGATCATCTTGAAGCATCACACTATCTCGGAGTTGTTCGGTAGACTTTTACATCACTTGGTTAATATGGCATGTACTAGGATGATGTTACTTTTTGCTTTTATACGATGAGTTGTGAAAAACTTTGTTATGTTTTGATGAAACGTTGGAAGTAGTTTTAAGTACCTTGTATTGACATAAATCTTATATTTGTGTTATCTTAAATGCACAATTAAAAGTTGTGCAAGTATGAAATCAATGAACTTGTGTTTAGTATAATTCTTGAGATTTGGCACACTTGTTTCGGTAGAACCCATGTATGTTTCGGTAGAAGTGCAAGGTAGGAGAGAGGTTGTACACTGACTTGAGTTGTATCGGTAGTTAAATTGTAAGTATCGGTAGTTGTATGTATAAATGTATCGGTAGTTTGCATGCTTGTATCTGTATAAGTGGTAGGATGAAAATTTTAGTTCTTTGGAGTTTTTAGTATCGGTAGATGCATGACATGTATCGGTAGAAATTATACTTGTATCGATAGAACTTGTACAGGTTCTGGAAGAAATCTGCACCGTTTTGGAATTGTTTATGATAGGGTTACTACCGATACTTGACCATCAGGTACCGTTAAAAGCCTCCCAAAATATTTGAAATGGCATTTTTACCCTTGTTGATTTGAGTTATGTTTAAATGATGATGTATATCATGTCTAATGAAATATTTTAATAAATAAATAAAGTTGTATAATATTTCGATAAGATGATCAGTGTTAAATGAATAGTAAAACCTCAGAAATCCTAACCGGCGATGGTGTTCGGATTTGGGTGTTACATAAATTATTTATTTCGTTAATGATATTTAAGCACATTAAATATGCATTGCAATTTAAAATTAATAAAGTAAGTTATATATTATTTTTCTAATATTATATATTATGATTTTTATTAATTCATATTTTAATAATAATTATATTAAGAATGTTATTAAATTATATACTATTTTATTAAATTGTATTTAATAATAATCATGTTAAAATATGATTAAATTATTTATTTTTTATTAAATTATATTTAATAACAATCTTATTAAAATTTAACAACAATAACAATAATCTACCTAAAAAAAAATCTGCTAAGGGTATTCTAATCATTTAAGCTTTTTTCCTTATGCTATTATAGCATCATTCCATTCAACCAAACACAAGAATACTATTACAGCTCTATTCCATTCCGTTCAACCAAATAACTAAAATACTGATTACAGCTCTATTCCATTACAGCGAATCAAACGTGGTGTAAAAGTAAACACTACTTATTTATTGGATTCAAACTGGTTTTTTGAGTTTTCAAGTGAGTTTTGGTAATTTCTCCAGATCTGATCATATCATTCAGGTCGGGTTTGGGGCGTTACAAATCTTTTTGAGTTTTTGTTTATTGGAATGCTACCGTTGGACAAAAAATATATATTGTAAGATCCGTTTTCTTATCTCTCTCCAAAATCAACATAAATCGATAAATTTAAAAAAAAAACATAATTTTTCAATTATTTTTTTAACATATATAGATAAATTTGACGAAAAGAAACTATGTGGGTCATAATTTCATGCGACCAAAAATGTCTAGCATTAGTATGGTTTATTTATCTTTGATAAATATTTTTCTATTTTAAGTAAAAAATAAAATAAAAAATTGCAATAAGTTGTTAATTAAAATTTTTAATTAAGAGCAAAGAAGGCGCCTTATGAAGAAAGACATTTAAATAACAAACCTGAAACTTGTAGACTATAATTTTTTTTAATAGTAGATTTTTATAGTTTTGAATTATATTTTTATTAGCTGTAATTTCTTATGCAAAGTATAAGAATCAGGAGCGAAGTCAAAAAATTTTGTAAGGGATCGAAATTAAATTGTAATTTTTTAGAATAGAAAAAATACAATTTCATAATTTTAGTAGTTTATCTCTTTATAATTTTTAAAGGATTAAATCAACATGCAATTTAATTTTTATTAATTTAAAATTTTAAAAATCTTAAAATACCTAAATAAAAAAATTATTTAAAAAAAAACCGAAACCCTACCAACCCCTACATTCTCTCCTAAACCTTGCATGCTCATTTTATATTAAAACATAAAATATTGTTATAACTTGAAGGCCAAAAAATTCAAAACATACATGACTTTATTAAATAATTTAGCAAAAAATAAATAATTTTTATGTTATACAATATAAACCTAAAAATACATAAAATATTTTTTTTAAAAATATTAAATTGTTATCCCACCTTGCGAGATTATATTCCTGGTAATAAAATAATATCAAGGATATTTAAATTATTTAATTACCAAAAATACAACTGCCGACCAAAAGAAAGCACGCCAATTCAAGTTGAGGAAGTTGACCAAAACTAAATAAAAGTGTTTTTAATAAATATAAAAAATATATTTTGCTTTTTTACGTAAAAAATAATTAAGTATCCATATCTAGCCCCTACTATTTGAAAAACTACTTACTTTTTCTAAAAAAAAAAATCATATTTTTAAAAATTATTCACTTACAAAAACAATTATGTTTGGACACTAAAAAGTAATTAAATGAAAATATAATTATTAGAGTTCTTTAGACGTGTTTAGCTAATAAAATGTAATTACATCGTAATTTTATATATCATATTTGATAGTATAAATTATAATTATGCATCTATATAATTTTAAATTCTAAAAAATAATATTAATTAATATAAGAATTAGCAATAATACTTGAGAAAAATAAATGCCCTAAACAAATAACAAAATTTAATATCAAACCATCGTATGTAATATATTAGCCCAAAAAAGCATCAACATCAAGATTACTAATA
Source organism: Gossypioides kirkii (assembly GCA_005610355.1). NCBI lineage: Eukaryota > Viridiplantae > Streptophyta > Magnoliopsida > Malvales > Malvaceae > Gossypioides > Gossypioides kirkii. The sequence continues at coordinate 35,186,557 of CP032247.1, read as the reverse complement.
GTATTAACAAGAAAAATAAGTATTTTATGCAATTTCATCTAATTACTATAGCATTCAATACTTGTTGAGCTATTTTGTGGAGTTATGCCTCGTATTTTTCGATTTTTTTCTCCTAGTTAAACATTGTTTTTAGTTTCTCACTTAAACTTTGTTTTTAGTTTCATACTTAAACTTTATTTTTAGTTTCACACTTAAAACTCTGATTAGTGTAGGTTATTTTAATATTATTTGACCTACAAATTTAGCCTATAAATAGACCCTTTTTCACCCTAGAAAAATAGCCCATAACACATTTAGGTATTAGCTTTTACAAGCTTTTAGAGAATTTTGTGTTTACGTTTTTTATTTCGAGTTTTGAGATTTAGTTTTATCTCCATATTTTGTATTCTTTATTTTTTTCGTTTTAATGAAATTATCTTTGCTTGTGGTTTTTTATACTTTTCGGAGGGGTTTTTCATGTAAAATATTTGTGTTTGATATTTTCAATTTCTTTGTTATTTTACTTATTCATTGCTTAATCGGGTTTATCCCCAACAAATTGTATCAAGAGCTAGGTTGATTTCAACAATCAACCCGTATAGAGATGACAACAACAAGGTTTGATATTGATAAGTTTGATGGCATAAAAAATTCAATTTTGTGACTATTTCGAATGACGACAATTCTAATTCAGGGTGATCTTGAGAAGGTCTTTACAGTGAAGAAGCCTGTAGACATGGATAAATTAGAATGGGATAGGTTAGACAAAAGGCTCTATCCACGATTTAATTATGTCTAACAAATAATGTGTTGCAGGAGGTTTTGATGAAGAAAACGACACTCACCTTATGGAAAAAGTTAGAAACCCTTTATGCGACAATGTCTCTAACTAATCGATTAGTGTTGAAACAACAGTTGTACATGTTTCGCATGAACAAAGGTGAGCACCTTAAAGATCACATTAGCCAATTCATTACTCTTTTGAATTATTTAAAGAAGGTTGAGGTTAAGATTGACGATGAAGATCAAGCTATGCTATTATTGTGCTCTTTACCCCCTTCATGCAAGTCTTTCAAGGAGACTCTGATTTATGGCAGAGATAATCTCTCATTTGTGGATGTGAAGGGTCATTTGTTGAGAAAAGACAAACTCGACAATGAGTTCGGTTCGGATAGCAAGTCAGATATGCAAGCCTCGATTTTGGTAGCATCAAGGAAGCGAGAAAAGAGATGTCGCTATTGTAAGAAGTTAGGTCACGTCAAGGCAGATTGTTATAAACTGCAAAATAAAAAGAGCTGTTGAGAGCAATGAGAAAGATGTAGCTGGTGTTAATTTGGTCGATGAAAGGGGTGATGATTTTTTATTAGTGTCAACGAGCGAAAGCTCCAAGCTTACGTCCTAATTGATCCTAGATTCGGGATGTTCTTTCCACATGTGTCCCAATAGAGAATGGTTCTCCGCATACAATTTGATTAAAGGTGGAGTTGTACACATGAGAAATGGTTCATCTAGTAAGGTAATCGATATTGATACTATTAAAATTAGGATGAACAGTGGGATGATTAGGACAATCTCAGATGTAAGGAATGTACCTGATTTACGAAAGAATCTCATCTCCTTGAGTATTTTAGACTCAGAAGGTTGTAGGATCAACATCGAGTCTAGTGGCATTAAGGTGTCTTATGGGGCTCTCATTTTGATGAAAGGTAAAATGACTAGCAGTCTTTATGTTTTGGAAGGTTCTACGGTGATCAGTGAAACTGGACGTCTCTCATCCGTTACAGAGTCGAAGTCAACTCGTTTGGAGCGAAAACAACTTGATCATAGGAAGGAAAAAGGTATGACCGTTTCGTTGAAGAGAGGTTCTCTTTTGGACGCAAGTTTTCCAAAGTTAGGGCATTGTATTCTTGAAAATCAGACCTGAGTTAGTTTTGATTTGGCAGTGCACAAGTCGAAGGCTAAAAATCTTCCATCTTCTAAGCACAGATTTGACTTAGTTAATTCCCTGCATAGTTCGATACAGACTCGTGGCGGGCTTTGGCAAAGAAGGCGTTGTGGAAATACGAGTCAAGGTGGAGATTTGTGGAGTTATGCCTCGTATTTTTTTGGCTTTTTTTCTCCCAATTAAACACTGTTTTTCATTTCCCATTAAACTCTATTTTTAGTTTCACATTTAAACTCTAATTAGTATAGGTTATTTTAATATTATTTGACATACGAATTTAGCATATAAATAGGCCCTTTTTTACCCTAGAAAAATAACCCATAACACATTTAGGTATTAGCTTTTACAAGCTTTCAAAGAATTTTGTGTTTACGTTTTGAGGGTTCTTATTTTGAGTTTTGGGGTTTAGTTTTATCTCCATTTTTGTACTCTTTGTTTTTTTCCGTTTTAGTGAAATTATCTTTGCTTGTGGCTTTTTATCCTCTTCGGAGGGGTTTTTTCATGTAAAATATTTGTGTTTGATCTTTTCAATTTCATCGTTATTTTACTTATTTGTTCCTTAATCGGGTTTATCTCCAACATATTCTCTCTCTAGTACTTGACATGTACTCCTTGTCCTCATTGCTTGGTCCTTGAACAAGTATAAATAATTAATAATAAATATTATGTAATATATAGTGTTAGTAAGTAAATTTGGCACTATACTTTAAGTGGAGATTGAAAATTACATCTATACTTCACTTTGATTGATATTTACCATTTTCCTTATGAACTAGTGATAAATTTATCAATATACTTTAACTCTTTATTGAATTTTATGGTTGTACTTTTATTTGATTGAATTTTTCACTAAATGTATTTTTTATTAAATTTTTCTATTCAATTTTAATTTAAAAATAATTTTAAGACAAAATTTAATAAAAATATTTTTTTTATATTTTATTTTAATATTTAATAATAATAAGTTAATTACTATAATATTAAAATTAAATAAAAATAGTTATTTTATAAAAATAAACTTAATTTTTTTCTTTTACAATATATGTATTTTTATTTTTTCAAGTTTTTTTTATTTCATTACATTTTAAGTTAATTTATTTAATTCAATGAAACTTACTAATTAAAATGATTATTCAAACATATCACACGTACATAATTATGAACAATCAAAACCAAATTCAATTAATATGCGAATTTCTAAACCCATCCTAGAATTTTGTGTCTGTAGGTGACTCAAATACATCATGTCTAATTAGTACTTAATTAGAATAATAACAAGTTGTTAAAAATAAAAGTTTATCCAAACGTCATATAATCACAATAAAAAATTCAACCAAAATTAAATAATCATATATTCATGGGACATTAAGATATTTATTTATGAGTTGGTTGAAGTTTGGACTATGTATATTAATATATACTTGAGTTTTAGTTGGGCGGAGGTTCGGACAGAAAGTTTTGTCCAAATTCGACTCTACATTATAATTAATAGGATAAATTATCAAAATAATTACTTTTATTTATTTTAGTATACATTTTAGTCATGTGTTTGAAATGTTACGTTTTAGTCACTTATGTTATCGCGTTGTAATATTTTAGTCACTGAACCGTTAACGGTGTAACGGTAAACTGACATGGCACATTAAATCATCATTTCAAATAAAAATTTTAGGTTAATTTATACAATCAGTCCTCATATTGTTTTCATTTTGAGCAATTTAAAATTTTTATTTTCCTTTCCAATTTTTTTGAACGTAGTTTTTCTATGTTTTCCATTTTTTAAAACTAGTCTCTATACTTTTTTTGAACAATTTATTTTTTTCGAGTGAGGCTAGCTTGTGGACTAGTTTGAACAAATGGAAAACATAGAAAAATTACTTTAAAAGAAATGTAGAAGGGAGGAAAACAGAGGGAGAAGCATAAGATAATGGGAAAAAAAAGAAAGTTAAATGAACATAATAGAAAAAAAATTAAATTGCTCAAAATGAAAAGATATAGGAACCAATTGTAGAAATTAACCTAAAATTTTAGTTTGAAATGATGATTTAACGTGTCATGTCAGCTTACAGTTACACTGTTAACGGTAATTAACAGCTCAGTAACTAAAATGTTACAACACGATAACGTAAGTGACTAAAACATAACATTTCAAACATAAATGATAAAATGTAGCCTGAAACATATAGGTGCTTGAACCCGAGTCTCCTAGAATGAACATCATCCTCTTTTTCACTGGAGCCACTTGTTGAGTTTAAATATCAAATAAATGTTTGAATTTAAATAAAAAGATAAACATTAAAATTATATATGAATTTTGATACAATTTTTAATGTTATACATCAATTTTAATTTAATGTTTTTGTATATATCAAATTTTAATTTTGGTTCAATTTTTACATTTCACTAATCTCAATATCTATATGACACAATTTTTCGTTAAATCATGTGTAAATTAGTGACATGCTTAAAAAATTAAACACACTTTTTCCTAATAAAATGTCATATCAGGAATTTACACATGATTTAACAGAAAATTATGCCACATAAATAACAGAGTTAATGAAATATGAAAATTGAACTAAAATTATAGCTTGATATATAAAATGCACCAAAATAAAGTTGATGTATAATATTGCAAATTGTATCAAAATTGATTTATAATTTGGTATTTATCCCTTAAATAAATAGGATGACTTTCAAACAAATGGATCATAGTCGATGAAGAGTTAATATTATTGGCAAAGGTTGCGACCTTGGATCTTTAAATATCCAAGTTCGAGTCCTATTGATAAATGCACAAATGTGGTTAAATTTATTAAATTTCATTCTCTGAAACCGGTAATTTTCAAGTTTGAAAAAACAACCAATTTGCAATGATTTTTTGGATGGGATCTAGGAATTTTTGGGATGAGATGTTGTCATATTGTTCGAAGATATATCTTTTAGCTTCAAAACGCACTTTGAATTACTCGATTTCGATTATTTCTAATCCATTTTATTTCTTCTTTCAATCAAATTCGAATCTTATTGTTTTAGTGAAGACTTTGCGAGAATAATTTATGGACAGGATTATTACGGGAAATTATGAGTTTTAAATTTTAATTCGAGTTTAAATCATATCAACTTCGATTTTGAGGCTTAATTTTGATTATATATGAGCTTAATATTGTATATATTAGGGTTTTTACTTTTATTATTTATTTATTCCGAATTTTAGGATATTTTTAAGTATTTAAGTTGTTTAGGAGTTTTATTTTTCTTAGTCAATAAGAAAGTTAACTTTCACTAGAACTACTTGTTTAGATTAATTAGAGTTTCATTATACTTCTGAGTTTTATTTTGATGTAATTAGCTAGTCTAGGTCTCTTCATTATTCATTATTTACATACCTTGATAAATAAATTTTAACTCTTTTGAGTTATTTTTTTTGTGAGATTTCTCCTTTTTTTTAGTTTAAAAGTAGGTTTCCCTCTTGATTTTTTTTCTTTGAAGTCGTGGGAGAACTCTTCACTCTCTAATTTATTAGGGTTTGGTCTTAAGGGTTAGTTAGAGTCATTTATGGAGCTTGTTGAAGATCATTTTTCAAAAGGTTTCGTAGGACATCGACTTTTCATCAACATTGATTGTTTTTATTGAAACTTTGTTCTTTAATAGGGACAATCTTTTTATCATCCATCTTATTTTCGTTTTTTTCCATTCAATATTTTTCCCATCTCACCCTAAAATTTATTTATTTTTCTTTATTTTATGTTTTGTTTTTCTCTTTATTTCCATTATTTCTAATTTGTTTTGTTTCTTTTTTATACAAATGCGAATCTTTTTTAAGTTGAACAACTTGAATACGATCTTGATCTATTGCCCCTTGTATTTTGATATCAAATTTGAGAATTTTTAATTGTTTCCTTGTGCTAAACAGATTATTTTCACCAGTTTCATTCAAATAACCTCAAAAAATAAATTTTACCCATAAAACTTTTTGAAAAGTCATTCCTTTCGTTGGGTAAATGAATTTGAAATGATCTAAAAAAAATTATAATGGTACATTGAAAAAAAATTCCATGAAAAATAGAAAAGAAAAAAATTAAAAATAAGAAATACTTTGTGGGTTGAATTTCGTGCCAAAATTTTTTAGATCCGTTATTTATCATATGAAGAGGCTACAATTTAAATTCATGATTCTAGCATATCGGGAACACCTTGAACTTAAAATTAAAGTTGTTTTCCAATGTTTCGTCTTTTTTTCGCTGGGTAGTTATTTTTCTTTCATTCTAAACTTAGGTTTTCATTTGTTTTACCTTTTCTTGTTCTATTACACATACTAACACATTATCGCTTCTTTTGTTAATAAGTACGAAATAAGTTGCCTCTCCCTCTGCGTAACTCAAATTCTATTTGGAGTCAACTTTTCTTTTTGGCTTTTTAGAGCCCTAGGACAATTTTGCTAGAGAGTATTTCCAACAATTTTTCAGATTACCTCTTTAAAATTTACAAGTGAGAGATTCTTAAATTATTTTCTTTTCCTTTTGTTGGAAAATAATGTTTATTAGAAAACTTTGAGGGATATTATTTATGGGTAAAATTAGAGTTTTTAAATAATAAATTTTATTATTATATTTTACTCCATGAGGCCTTTAAAACGATATATAATATGCTCAAAATGATTGAGTAATGAATACATGAAAATGATTGTTGAGAAAAAATGGTGTTTAAAATCTTATATCCCACATTGTTAAAAGTATGGTATATGGGAAGGGTTTATAAGCTAAAAGCAACATGTTGGTTAATAAATGACTAAATCAAAGCTCTCCCTTAGGGGTGCAAATTAAACCAAAATGGATTACAAGCGCACTTGCATGATGTGGGTGACGCGAAATGTCCAGATCGATTGAGCCTTATTGGGCCTACTAAAATTTTTAGTCCATTTAAATATTTTTCCTCTTCAACAGAACTATCTTTTGATGTTCCAAAGGTTGTACATAGTTTTATTTGTTTTAATTTTTTTTTGTAACTCACCATGTTAGTAACCTACAAAACATTATGTTTGTAACTCTCCTCATAATGTTTTGTAACTCTCCTCATTATGTTTGTTTTAAATTTCATGTAACCGTTTCAAGAAATTTCACTATAAATAGCCCTTTCTTCTTTTTATTTTTAAAAAATCAAGTGAAGAACAACCACTTTTGCTCTCTCTCAAAATTTATTCATATTTTTTCTCAAAATTTCAGTTCTGTTTTTGGTGATAGAGGAGACTTGGTTATCATTCGTCTGTTACAAAAGTTGTGTTGCTTTTGGTAATTGATTGTTGTTGTATCCTGAGAGATAAACATCAAAAAATTCTTTAGCATCGAGAAGAGGGCGAATCTATCTTAAGGAGACTGTTTATACAGGCCTCAATAGATTTCTATTTACAATCCATCTACAAATAACAAGTAAAACTACGTAAAGTATACTTGTTATTTGTTTTTAAATTTATTATTAAATTTAAATTATATTTATATTTTTTTATATGCTACCTTTTGTCTAGCAATCTTAAGATAGATCCCTACAAATCAAAGTCGAGCACGTACGGATAATTGAAAACAATTTGGAAAAGCATGTCTAGGATTGGTTTTTTGAAAAACTTGGTATTTAAGCGTGCCTAATGCATCACCTCTCTTTCAAAGTAACCTACCTGGTGCACTGTTCATTATTGTGTTTTCTATTAGTCTATCTGAACGTTTGTTTCGGGTTTTTAGTTTTACTAAATTCCTGTCGTTTAACAAAAGTGGTGTTTCTGTTTCTGGTTTTTAGTTTTTAACTAAATTCCTAACGTTTAACAGATTCATAAATTTACTAATATTGGTTTTTTTTTTTTGAATTCTAGATGGGAAAAATGTCTGAAACATCCAAGAATTCAACCAGCCCTCATTCTGGTGCTGCTATTGTCTCTACTCAGGCTCAAAGTCAAAGTCAAACATTGCTAGTGGCTATGAGCCATAATGCAAAACCTGCGAAATTCACTAGAGAGAATTTCAAAATGTGACAACAAAAGATGCTGTTTTATTCGACCATGTTAAATCTGGCCAAATTTCTGAAGGATGATCCTCCTACTGTGAAAGAGGATGAAGAGGATCCTGTTACCGCCTTCAATGCTGTTAAAGCTTGGAGCACTCTAATTTTCTATGCCATAATTACATTCTGAACTGTTTGACTGATGCACTCTATGAAGTGTATAATCTGAAGAAGATAGCTAAAGAACTATGGGAGTCATTGGACCATAAATACAAAATTGAAGATTTTGGAGCTAAGAAATTTTTAGTTGTCAAATTCTTAAATTTTGTAAGGATTAATTCTAAAGCTGTTGTGAATTAGGTGCAGGAATTTCAACTGATCATTCATGATATTCTTGCTGAGGGGATGGTTATAAGTGAATCCTTTCAGGTGGCAGCCATAATCTAAAAGCTACCCCTTGCTTGGAATGACTTCAAGAACTATCTGAAGCATAAAAGAAAGGAAATGAAAGTGGAAGATTTAATTGCCAGACTTCGGATTGAAGAAGACAATAGAAGTGCATCCAAAAAGCTCAACAAAGTAGCTACTCTTAATGTAACTAAGGCAAATGTGATAGAAGTCAAGAAAAAGAAACAATCTCAGATTGGGTCTAAACTGGGACCAAAATGAGGTGTTTCTAAGAAGCCCAAATTCCAAGGGAAATGCTTCAATTGCAATAAGATGAGACACAAGTCATCTGACTTTAGGCTTCCAAAAAGAGTTAGAACCAACGAAGCTAACGTTGTGAACGATATTTCGAAAGAAATGTCTGATATAGACTTGTGTGCCTGATACAAGTTTTATGTGGGAAGGGGATATGTAATCTCTATAAAAGCAATGACAATGAATAAAAATATCACTTCTTCCATTTATATGTTTGAGTCATTTAATTTATGACATGGCAGACTCATACTTGTTAATTAAATACTTTATGAAGATTAATTAACTTAGGGAAAATTCACATTACTTATATTCATAAAAGTGAAACATGTGTCGGGAAAATTAACGAGGTCTTCATTTCAAAAAATTGAAAGAAACACAGAATCACTTGATCATAGCAATGCTTGTGACTTAAGATTTGTTCAAACGAAAAGAAAGAATAAATACTTTGTTACCTTCATTAATGAAAGCACAAAACATTGCTACGTATATTTGCTTAAGAGCAAAAATGAAGCTTTTCTTTATAAGCAAGAAGTTGACAAGTGATTGTGGTCAATCATTTGATGACACCACTATATTTTCCTTAAATCAAATGGAGTAGTCGAACGGATAAATCTGACTCTAAAGGAAATTATGAACTTATTGCTAGGAAGCTTTGAGTTATTACAGAACATGTGGGAGAAAGTTGTTCTATCAGCTAATTACCTCTTAAATAAGGTTCCTCATAAGGAAAGAGACAAGACAACCACTTGAAAATGTGGGGGTGTCCTAAAACCACTTGAAAATGTGGGGGTGTGTTGTTAATGTAATGGTAAGTTGAGACATATGCCTCATCGACATAATACCTTTAGACAACTAATCTCAAATGAAGTTATCTCTAATGATTTTGTAAAATCAAAAGATAATATTACGAATCCGCTAACAAAAGGCTTAAATCGAGATTAGGTCTATAAAACATCGAAAAGAATGAGACTAAAGTTCATGAAAAAAAAGGTGCTATGTGAAGGAAATCCCTACCTAGCTGACTAGAGATCCTAAGAACTAGGTTCAAAGGGACAACCTACTTACATAGACATGTGAAGTCACTGTGAGGGTTATTATCCCAAGTCAATTTCTATGATGATAACAGTGGTTAAAAATGTGGAAAAGGTTAAGCAAATACTTTTAATGACCATTTTAAGTTTCGGTGAACCAAACAACATAAGTCACCTATGTGAGAGTGAAGTGAGGTCGCTTCAAGGAGACTATTGGGGCATAGTTCTCTAAAACTCTTGCAGAACTAGGAGATGTTCACAGCCAAATGAACATACTCATGATGATCAAAAACCTTGCCAGAGAGGTATTTGAGTGAGGTATATCATCGTTTACGCCAAAGGCAAAACAACTCAAGGACATCGTGTCTACTAGGCAGCCAGTAAAGTAAATATACTTTCACAAGGGAAAGTTCAAGGGTTGATGCCTACCTATCCTATGCAAATATCTAACATAAACTCTATCACCACTCTGTGTCATTGAATTTCGTTGATCTTTCAATTTCATTCATGTGGGGGATTGTTGGAAAATAATGTTTTTACTACTAATTTGGGGCATTTTTTAACTTAATGAAGCTTAGCCTAATTTCCTTTGAATTTATGATATTTTTACTACTAATGTCGTTGCATTAGTTTGTTTAGCATTGGCCCAGAGATGTCACTACAGGAACCTATCCAAAAGTATCGATGCATTAATGTGTCCAAAGTTGTCCCTGCATAAGAGGATCCAAAATTGCACCTAGAACTATTGCAGCACCTGATAGCTGTCTAGTTAACACACCAGAAATGTGTGAGTTGTACAGCTGGTATAACCAACTAGTACGGTCAAAGAATGTTATATTTGAAAGGAAGGACACCTGTATTGTGAAGTTGCTGTTAAATACTGAAGAGAAGGAGAGAGAAGGGATCTTCTTTTTTCGGTCGGATTTGATTTTCTTCTTCAGTACACATATTCTAAAAGCTTGCATAAATGGCAGCTTAACTTCAAAAGGGCGACTGATGCAGAAGAGAAGGCAAATCTGCTCCTAACAAGGAGCGTCCTAAATGCGACCCAAGAGGAGAGTAAGGGAGTAATTTGAGTAGACTAGGAATAGAATGCCCCATTTGTTCTATTATTTCTCTTTCTTAAACGCTGGTAATTCTTATTAATTCAAGTTGTATGGAAGTACATTTGATATTTAGAACTAAATGATATGTATTTCAATCTTGCCTTTTCTGTTAATCTTTGGGTTTAATTATTTTGACCACAAAAGTGTGATTGTAGTCACTGTCACTGGAAGGTGCATCGACAAATTAAACTAACAAGCAAGACAATGAAAGTTGCTTGGGGATTGAAGGAATTTAATCCACTTGTTCTTGAATATGTTGCATTGCCAACACTGGAAGGTGTGGTTCTTGTGCATGTTTGAGTCTTAGATTTAATAGAAATGTCAAGTTTGGTAAGATATTCATTGTGCCTTATTGTAGCGACAATTTACCTGTTATTTTTAACCTTGTGAGCCATATTTAGTTTTCTGCCAACTTTTCACGTCAGGAATCCCATTTCATTATCATTGCATTACTTCTTTAATTTTTCATTATTGTTTCGACAAATCAATCTCATACATTTATTGCATTGCCTGTCCATTGCTTCGACAACTATTATCACAATTTATCTCATTTTATCTGTTCATTGCATCGACAATTATAATCACAAACATCCATCCTTGTGGGATCGATATCCGACAAGTTACACATCTATCTACTATACTTGCATCGGCAGTGTACGCGTGCACATATTTGCTGTGACGTTCATAACGCGACCACCCACATTGTTAAAAGTGTGGTATATGAGAAGGGTTTATAAGCTAAAAGCAACATGTTGGTTAGTAAATGACTAAAGCAAAGCTCTCCCTCAAGGGGTGCCGATCAAACCAAAATGGGTTAGGGGTGAACCCGTACAACGTGGGTGACGTGAAATGTCCTAACCGACTGAGCTTTACTGGGCCTAACGAAATTTTTAGCCCATTTAAATATTTTTCCTCTTCAACATGACTGTCCTTTGGTGTTCCAAAGGCAGTTACAACTTTATTTTTTTTTTTTTTTGTAACTCACCATGTTAGTAACCTACAAAACATTATGTTTGTAACTCTCCTTATAATGTTTGTAACTCTCCTCATAATGTTTTGTAACTCTCCTCATTATGTTTGTTTTAAATTTTATGTAACCGTTTCATGAAATTTCACTATAAATAGCCCTTTCTTCTTTTCGTTTTTAAAAAATCAAGTGAAGAACAACCACTTCTGCTCTCTCTCAAAATTTATTTATTTTTTCTCTCAAAATTTCAGTTTTGTTTTTGGTGATAGAGGAGGCTTGGTTAGGATTCGCCTGTTACAAAAGTTGTGCTGTTTTTGGTAACTGATCATTGTTGTATCCTGTGAGATAGATATCCAAAAATTCTTTAACATCAAGGAGAGGACGAATCTGTCTCAAGGAGTCTGGTTATACATGCCTCAACGAATTTCTATTTACAATTCATCTACAAATACTAGGTAAAGTATACTTGTTATTTGTTTTTTAAATTTATTATTAAATTTAATTTATATTTATATTTTTTTATATACTGCCTTTTGTCTAACACCTTTAAGAGTTGTTTTTTTATTGTGAGTGCATAATGGTAAGGCTAGACTTTAATTGTTTGAGTGTTTGTGTATTTAGATTCTCATATGGGTTCAATGGCGAAGAATAAATGTCATATATATTCCAAACCTGAATGAACATGTTGTTTCTAGTGCCCAAAGATATTCAATTATTCATGGATTTGTCAAGAAAGACATTTGAACAAGGTTATAGCGAGATACACACATTTAAACGACTTGTGGTAGAGCAAAGAGAACAAGCTAGCAAGTGCATGTGGTGTGATGCAAAGGATCATAAGGACTCTAAATGTCCAACATATTCATTTAAGAAGACATCCTTGAAATTCTCATTCATGCTCTCTCAACTTGATTCAATGCTAGTAGTCATACGTTCCTTGCAAGCCAAGGAAAATAAGTATGACACTGAGCCTATTGAGGAGTCTTCTTCTACTATTACTATTGATGATGATGATATGTGTCAACAAGAAAGTTCTGTCGATGCCGTTTGTGAAGAAATTTCCTCTAGTGACAAAGAAAGTTGTGATGATGAATTAAATGTTCAAAATTTTTGTAAGGGATTAAAGGGAAATAAGAATGATTCATGTAAAAAGATTGAGAGAAAAAATACTTTGAGTAATAAAAGTCAATTTGAGTATACAGGTCGAGTTTTAATATAATTACATCAGGATAGATGAGTACTCCGAGGATCGTACCCAAGGGAGGCAAAGTTCTATTAATTCTAATTCCTGCACCGAAAAGATTTAATGAGTACTTTCATTAGGTTTATAGTACAAAATGTAATAAAAGGGTTTTGGGATTTTTATACTAATAAGAAATAATGCTAAAATAGATAAATAAATAAAATTGAAAATGAGATAAGAGAATCGATAAATCTGATCATGGGGAGTTAGTTCGCTTTGGCATGATTTTATCAATCGTTGCTTTGGGTTTTTCATTAATCAACTATTCGTTACCTTAGTAGGATCTTCCAATCTTCCACTAACATAACGAGTCCGCAAGAACTACTTATCTTCTGACCTCATTATCCGAACTGATTTAGGGTAAAGGTGTTCACAAATGGGTAATACCAATTTTGGTTAATTCCCACCTTGATGACTTCCCGTGGTTGTCAGGCCTAGGACTTGTTTCTCGTTCTTCCTTCTCCAAACATTTGATCCGCTGAAAAATCCTACACAACAGTTAAATTATCATACCTCCACTCACTAATCCCCCATAAAGGGATTAGTTCCTCATGGCTTCTTGAGACATTATAAATTCAATGTAAATAATAAACATGAAGATTGAATTGAAAATATAAGTAAAAGAAACTTAGGGATTTGTATTAAGATCATTAAAAGAAATCCACCAACATTTATGCACATCCACAAATCTCGTTTCCGAATAACAAGAACAAAAGGAAATAACTAAAACCTAAGAAAAGAAATGACTAAAAACCTAAATCTAAGAAAAGAGAAAATGTCTAATGGAAATGGTGTGTGTAAAATTGATGCTCAAGGGGCCTATTTATAGCATTCTAATGGCTATTATCCTTAACCCTAGGTCAGCTGTCGTTCTTGGGTTTAATGATGCATTGTGAAGGCCAAAACGCCCTTCACTCAATGTGTTTTCCGCATCCATGAGTCGATGTCGCAAAACTCAGGCTCCCTATCGTGACATGGCAAACAATGTACTCCTTTGGTGTGATTTCCAAGGCTTGTCGCGGCACCATTATGCTATGTCGCGACAACTAAGGTAGTTTCAGGATTCTTCGAGTCTAGTCTTTATGTTGCGAAATCCATAGTCCCGTGTCGTGACATAGCGATCAGTCTTGGTCTGGTTCGCCTTCTACAGGTCCCATGCACACTTATTAAGTAGATTAGCCAACCTTTAAGCCTCAATCGGCCATGAGGTCAATAAAAGACTCATTTTTGCAAATTTTACACATTTTATTAACTTACTGAAAACTTACTAAATCCTAATTGAAATCTAACAATAATACTTAATTTCAAGCTCTTAAAGTGCGAAAACTAGCTTAATTTTCTAGGTCGAATTACAAAAGATTAATTTTAAACAAGCCTGCAAATTTGTGATTTTTTAAATATTTTCAAAAGACCGTTGTGAAAGATTTTTTATCAAAATCATTTTAAAAGGAAATAATTAAGAATATTACAAAACCTTTACTTAAATGATTTATGACAAGATTTTTTGGCATTATAATAAGCTTCATAAATATTCACTGTTTTCCAAAAATAAAAATTAATTGATACTTAAATTTTTTTAGTTTTCTTAAAAACAGTCGAAATCTAGTTACTTTAACAAATAAATGTTTTCAACGATTTTAATGTGACTTTCGAGATTCGACCATAACGTCTAGGCCGGGTTTGAGATGTTATAAGAGTATTTCAGAATAATAAATTATTTCATGAGTTGATTTGGATCAGTGTTGCCTTATGTTTTATATGCTTTTTGTTTGTTTTTTCATTGTTTAATAAGTCTTCAATTTTAGAAGTTTTTGTTTGCTCTTGTAGCATGTTTTTTAGTCTTGCTTATGCATGTAAATTTAGAAGTTTTTGTTTGCTCGATTCTTTTGTCAATTTTTGCTCCCCGCTTTGGACCATTCGGGGCTGATTTCCTTATTGAATTAAGTTCTTGCAATCACTCTAAATATGTCGTGCTTGAGTTGTGACAAAGCCAATTGTCAACGTGTAATAATGTTCTATTGATGCTGAGGCTAAAGCCTTTGTTGTGTTGATGAATCTTGTCCTTCACCATCTACAATAAGTGTTTGCTATTTTTTTTCTCCTGAATTGTATGGTTCCATTAATTGAATGAATTAATGAATTTACCTTAAAAAAACAAATGTGTTTCTAATAAACAATAGAGAAACCTTTATATATTCTAGCTAATTACATCCAAATAAAACTTTAATGTATAATGAAATTCTAATTAATCTAAAAAAGTAGCAGTTTTAAACTAAAATTTCTTGTTTGACTAAGAAACATAAAACTTCTAAACAACTTAAAATACTTAAAAAATATCCAAAATTCGAAATAAATAAACAATAAAATAATAAAACCTAATAAATTAATATTGAACTTATATATAATAAAAATTAAGCCTAAAAATCAAACCCAATATGATTTAAACTTGAATTAAATTCCGAAACTCATAATTTCCCGTAATATTCTCGTCCAAAAAATCTGTTTGCATAGTCTTCCCTAAAATTGTCATAACTTGAGTTCTTGAGCTCGAAATCAAGTGATTCAAAGTACGTTTCGAAAATAAGAGATAGATCA
Source organism: Gossypioides kirkii (assembly GCA_005610355.1). NCBI lineage: Eukaryota > Viridiplantae > Streptophyta > Magnoliopsida > Malvales > Malvaceae > Gossypioides > Gossypioides kirkii. The sequence goes on along the minus strand of CP032247.1, from coordinate 35,170,998 downwards.
TTGAATGATATGAGACATATCAACTCATAAATGTCTGGATCTCATCAAAATAATCATTGCAAGTTGATTGATTTTCCAACTTTGAAAATTGATAGCTTTGGTGAATTGAATTTAATAAATTTCACATCATCCATACATGTATCAGGCCTCTTCATTATTCATTATTGACATACCTTGATGAATAAATTTAACTCTGTAAGTTATTTCTCTTTGTGAGATTCCTCTTTTGTTTATTTTAGAAGTATTTTTTTTTCTCTTTGAAGTCGTGAGATAACTCCTCACCTTCGAATTTATTAGGATTCAACTTTTGGCGGTTGATTACATTTGTGTAGGTTGTTGAAGATCATTCTTAAAAGAGTTTCATGGGACATCGACTTTTAATTACTATTGGTTGTGTTTTTATTGAAGCTTTATTATTCAAGGGGGACAAATCTTTCCATCATTCATTTTATTTTTGTTTTCTTCCGTTCAATATTTTTTTCCCATTCTACCCTAATATTTATTTTTCATGGTTTTATGCTTTGTTTTTATCTTTACTTTCATTATTTCTAATTCATTTTGTTTCTTCTTTTATATTAAATCTGAATTTTTTTGAGTCGAACAATTTTAATACAATCTTCGTCCCTTGCCTCCTGTCACCTATCATATACAATTGCTATGTGTGAGTCTCTAGTCTTATCATGCTCAATTGCTATGTGTGAGTTTTATATGCTAATATCATTTTTTATCGATCTTAATTTTACATTATAATTATTTGAACATATATTTTACTTGTGATTCTACCATACTTGTCCAAGATCATAAAAAGAGATGACAATTTCGTAAAAGAATTCTAAAAAATGCATCCAAACTCCTTCGGATACTAAAAATGATTTTAAAAAGTGCTTTTTAAAAAATATGTTTTTGAAAAATGTGGTAAAAATTTGTTGTGAAAAATGTAAAATTTTAATTTTTAGTGTTTTCCATTGCTGCAAAAAATGGTTATTGAAGGTTAAAATGTTTTTTTTGGATATGATAGTGAAAAGTTAAAAATTAATTTATTTATATGATATGAGAATAATTTCATATAAGAATATAAATTTTAAACATCTTTTAAGTAATTAATATAAATTATTTGTAAAATTAATGATATATAAAATATTTTAAAAACTTAAATATAATAAATTATATTTAAATAATTTAATATAATAATAAATGATATTTAAATAATTTATCATAACTGTACATAAATTATAAATTAATCTAATTTTTTATATACTTTTAAATAATTAATATAAATAAGAGTAGTTTGATAATTTTTATTTTAAAATGTAAAAACCAAAAGTATCTAAATCCCAAATTTTGTGTGGAAAAACACCTTTTCACCGTAATTTTAACCGCAAAAGTTAGATGTCTCCTGTGAGGTGAAAAAAAAGTTTTGCTTTCCAAATACAATGAAAATCGAGCCTTGCTCTTAAATTTTTGGCTGAATATAAATATGATCTAATATAATATAATTAAATAATATATTTAGTAGAAATATAATATACATATTTTTTAAAGATTTAATTATAATTTAGTACAAATATAATTATAATTTTATTATTAAATTTAAATATACTTTTGATAATTTATTATATATATTAATATATATGTCTTCATTTAATATCGTTAATAATTATTTCTTATTCTCATCTCATCATTGTAATTATGATTGAATCTCAATATATATTTCATGATTAATTTTAATTTTATTGTTATAATATTTAATTTATTTTTAGAATAATTAATTTTACAGCTATCAATATTTTTAATATTATGGAAATGTATCTCACCCTCATTCAAATGAAGCATTAGGTTTAAGATGTAACATGCGGAGGACCCTAACAATTTTTTTTATTTTTTGAAAAATTACAATAATAAAATAAAATTTGAATAATAAATATAATTAATTAATACGATTCAAATTCAAATTATATCTGAAACGATGAATACTTTCATCGTCACCAAAAGCCAGCCAAGACAGCAATGCTTAACATTACTTGTAATAATCATTCTACTCAGCAGTTACATTTTTCTTTTTTTTCTTTGTCTGAAATTCTTGGCATCCCTTAGTTACATTGTTCAGACTGCCACGAAAAAATAACCCCCCAGCAAAAGAAAAAAAAAAAAAACATTGAACTTAGCCGTGTATATCCTTTTATTCTTAAAAATTATTTTTAGTAGCCTTTGCTGTCCTATCCTAACTAATAATTGCTCTGGACTCTGCAATAAGTTCAGAAGGGGACCCGTTGAAGGAGTTGAGACCGGGAAGAGATTGAACAACACCCCATATCAAGTTATCAACCTTAGAAGAAAACAGGAGACTGAATCCTGACACTGAAGAAGAAGCACTAGACATAAAAAAGTAAGTATTTTGTTTTTTCTTCACAAAGATTTGATTGGCTGAGGCTTTTCTTATCTTTTCCTCCAGAAAAAAAGGAAGTCTTTTTACAGACAAGGAGGCCCTTTTGGAAGTGGGTATACAAGGGGATATGGAAGAAGAAGATCGGATTGAAGAGAGTAGCAGCGTGAGACTGAGGGGTAGAACTTTCAGTGGTGGAGGGGTGAGCGAGTCAAGGTGGGTGGATGGTAGTGAGGTGGACTCAGAATCACCTCCTTTGTCATTGTTTGATGATAACGAAGCCAGAGAAGGGTATGGATCTTTGAGGAGGAGACTGGTTAAGAAGCCCAAGAGAGTGGATTCCTTTGATGTTGAAGCCATGGAGATTGCTGGTGCCCATGGTCACCACCCTAAGGTATTGAATTTGTTTATCTCCATTTCGTTGAAGATTCTGTACTTGGAAGATATTTGCGTATGATAATGCCTTTTGTTTCTTTTACCCTTCAATGTTCATTCTTGGAACAGCTCTATTTTTCAACTTCTTATATATACTCTTTAAAGTTTGAATCACTATTGAAGTTTAGGATAAAAAAAAAATATAAATGAGTTTAGCAGTGGGAAGAGATTCATTAGACTCATTGCTCTAGCAAGTGCTGTGATTGAAGGGTCCTCAAGTTTCTGTTATATTCATTTGGTTCAACTAGGCTCATTTATGACTTTTATACGATGGACTACAAATTTGGGCAAGTTTTTTGTTGTTGGCATATAGAGCAAATAGTGTCTTACGATCAACCGTGGAGAGGAATTAGTACCTAAACCTTTACTTTCTAGAGGAGAAAATGGATAGGGTCCAACAGACTATAGCTAGGAAATTATACAAGTTGCTTTTCTTTCGTTAGTGATTAGCTTTTTTATACCGAGAATGCATGTATTTCTGTAATTGAAAGTCAACTATGGACCTTATCGTGTCTTCAATAACTCAAAAGAATTGTTCTGTCACTTTTGGAAATGAACTTATTTCCATTAAGCTCAACTATATTGTCTTACTAAAGTGTAGTACTTTAATCAATCAGGACATATCCACTTGGACCACTCTTGCATTGGCCTTTCAAACACTTGGGGTTGTGTATGGTGACATGGGCACAAGCCCTTTATATGTTTTCAGTGATGTCTTCAGCAAAGTCAAAATAGAATCAGAAGTGGATATCTTGGGTGCTTTATCACTGGTGATGTATACAATAGCTCTACTCCCCTTGGTAAAATACGTGTTTGTAGTGCTTAAAGCCAATGATAATGGGGAGGGTAAGGGCTTTTCATAGTAATCCTCTTATTCTCCTTATTTTTACTGGATATTTTGAAGATCATTTACATGTTAACATATAAATTGATGCAATTGTAGGGGGAACCTTTGCATTGTACTCACTGATTTGCAGGTATGCGAAGGTCAACATCCTGCCAAATCGTCAGCCAGCAGATGAACAGATATCAAGTTTTAGGCTCAAACTGCCTACTCCAGAGTTAGAAAGGGCTTTAAGAATAAAAGAGACTTTGGAAAGAAGATCATCCTTGAAGACCCTCCTGTTGCTATTGGTTTTGATGGGAACTTCCATGGTCATAGGAGATGGTATTCTGACCCCCGCAATATCAGGTAGATAGATGTGTACCAATCTTCCATTTAAGTTAACAAAATCAAGTTTTAAACAAGTACTGCAATTTCTGTCTTTGCTTTTTCTGTGAATGGTATTTGATGCTTTTAACCTGAATGTTTTCTTTGTTAGTTGCATTAAAATTTGTCTCACAATTATTTAGAATTTAAGATGTCTTAAGTGTGGCAGCTTCTTCTAATTCATGTGATTCAAGAAAATGCTTTGTAACTCATGGTTGAATAACCTAATAGATTCTACCTTAGAAAATGAAAAAGATTTGATACAGTCCATTAGTTCTGTGTGACAGTTGTTGGGACAGACCTCAAAATTTTAATATGCTATGAAGAGAGAAAGCTTCTCTTATCTTCAGTAGACATCATTTGGAGGGTCATCCATGTAATGTGAGTATTGGAGCATAATGGATTCCTTACGGAGAATCAGTTTGCAAATCTCTGCAATTATATAGACAAGATAAAGACTTTACCAACCTTTTCTGTGAACAAGGTTTCCCGGCCTGGGTTTACATGTTGTTTAGTTCTACTCTGCTTATGCATCTTTGTTGAAACGAATTGTAAAGTTCCCTAGGACATTTCTTTGATATCAAGTAGTTAAATATGTTTGGTGTTTACTGTGCAATTGCTCAATGTAAGGTCACAGAACTGCAGCTAGTGCTTTTATATTTTGGTTGCCTAAGCATTTTAAGGAACTTAAAGTCTTCAAATTGCATGTCTGAGTTAATTTCCACTTGCCTATCAAACAGCAAACCTATTTTTTTGCTCTTGTTCTTCGGTAGTTGAATTAGCGAAATGATGTTACTTTCTCTGCTTGGTGGAATTGATTAGCATTTTTTGTATGGGTTTTTCTTTTTCTTGAAAACTGGAGTGCTCCTAATTTTAGCTGCTAAGTTAGCAATGTGCACCATCTTGCCTGAGCTAATACTAATATTAGATTTTGTAATAACTTTCTGTTGCAGTTATGTCTGCTGTAAGTGGTCTTCAGGGTTCAGTAAAAGGCTTTGATACAAGTGGGTACTTTTCATTTGCTTTGGTTTCATATAAAATATTTATGGTTCATTAACTGACATCTTCTATGAAAGAACTGAAAAAGTATTTTTACTAGATGGAGAATAGGGGCATAAGGCACCCATCATATGATTCCATTGTTTCTTCTCTTCCATATGCTACTTGTGTGTATTCTCATATTTATTTGAAGGAGCATCTTGACGAAAATATAACTTTTGATGGTTGGGGGAAGTTGAGGGGCCTTTAGTTTGATTTTAAACGATTGTTCTACTTGGCTGAATATTGTATTACCCACTGGATACTGGTTCTTATTACATGTGCAACATGATACAAGGCAATTCTTAACTAATAAATAATGATTCAAGCTTTAGCATATAAGCTAATTTGGTTTTTCATTGATGAACATTAACATTCACCTTCATTTATCTATTTGTTCACAGCTGCGGTGGTTGTTGTTTCAATTGTAATCCTTGTGGCATTGTTCAGCATACAACAGTTTGGAACCAGTAAAGTTGGTTTCTCGTTTGCTCCCGCACTTGCTTTGTGGTTCTTCTCTCTGGGTTCAATAGGAATTTACAATATGCTGAAGTATGATATTACAGTTATCAAGGCAGTCAATCCAGCTTATATTTATTTTTTCTTCAAGAAGAACAGCAAAGATGCATGGTCTGCTCTTGGAGGTTGCATTCTGTGCATTACAGGTACAATATGCTTTTAAATATTGGACCTTTAGCATTGAAGTAGTGATTATTGTCATAAAGGTCTCACGTCATTATGAATAATTGAATGTTGAAAATCCGCAAAAACCCTTGATCGCGCTTCAAGTGCAGATGAAATTATATATATTGATGATGCCCTAGTGGAAAGCCAAAGATGCACACGCTAGAGAATATCACCATGCAAATACTTTTCTTGAGGCCATTAAAATTTTGTTGATTTATATGAATATATTTTTATAACCTGAAAAAAGATTGCACAATACTTTTCTTTAGTGTTTGAGTGAGCCACTTCTCCATATGAAGTTGTAGTGTACAATCCTCTTTTAGTAGCATAACATGCTTATTTGTTATTTCAGGAGCTGAAGCGATGTTTGCTGATTTAGGGCATTTCTCTGTACAAGCCATACAGGTTGCTCTTCTATTAATTCATCTTAGCACTTTCTTGAAGAATGACCTTGGCTTTCCCATTCACTAAATGCCTCTTATAATAAATTTGTATTCCCTCTTCAGATTGCCTTCACCTTTGTAGTGTTTCCCTGTCTTCTCTTCGCATACATGGGCCAGGCTGCATATCTAATGAAATACCCTGAGTCTTCAGATAGAATTTTCTATGATTCTGTTCCAGGTTACTGTTGCCAGATGTGCTGCTTATCTTCTTCTCCCATTTCATTTATTTTTCAAATACTATAATCAGGAAATTTTGGTTTTTGCTTGGTGCTGTTTTTGACGCATTATATTTTGCTCCCTATGACGAACAGAGAGCCTTTTCTGGCCGGTTTTCGTGATAGCTACCCTTGCTGCTATGATTGCTAGCCAAGCAATGATATCTGCTACATTTTCATGTGTGAAGCAGGCTATGGCTCTTGGTTCCTTCCCAAGACTGAAGATAATTCACACCTCGAGGAAACTGATGGGCCAAATTTATATCCCTGTGATAAATTGGTTTTTGATGATCATGTGTGTAGTTGTTGTTTCCATCTTCCGCAGCACCACTGATATCGCCAATGCATATGGTTAGCAACTTCTCTTACATCAACCCCTCTTTCTCTCCTCTTTGCTCTCATTCCTGGAAAGTGCCCTTTTGGTTTATTCAAAAAACTGATAGTTCCTTTTCTTAATGTTTTTTTACAATATTAAGAATGACCCCTTGCTTTTACATGCTTTTTGGGTACCCTTTAAGTGTCTTTTCTGGTAGACTCGGGAAATGGACTATTACTTTTATTAATGATATATGCAGCTTCGGAGTTTTTTCTCTAATATAGATTGATTGTGTTTCACATATATTTGCATAGTTTCTGATTTACTGATTTTTTAGTGTAAATATTGCAGTTCTATAATGTTGAACTTAAGATTTATAATTGGTCAGTGACAAATGGTTGCTATTTTTCTCTCTTGATACTTTCTCATGTCATCGTAGCGCAATAACTCCCACTTTGTTTTGTATTCTTGTTTGTTTGTATTTACTTAATTGCTGTCTATCCCAACACTCAATGTTATCTTTCGCTGTATAGTATTTTGTTGATTCTAATGCTTGATTCTAAAATGTCGTATTATTGTTATGCTATTGAGTAGCAATACTGATACTGCACTTTCCACCAAAAATCATAATGATTCATGAACAAGGAAGGAGCTCATAAAGCCAGTAGCTTCTAGTCTAATCTTATGATGGTTGCTTTCTCTGATGCCCATCTAAATTGTTTTTGCAGGCATAGCTGAAGTTGGTGTTATGTTGGTCACGACCACATTGGTGACACTTGTAATGCTTTTAATATGGCAGACCAATTTGTTTATGGCTTTGTGCTTTCCGCTCGTATTTGGATCAATAGAGCTTATCTACTTCTCTGCTGTTCTTTCCAAAGTCTTAGAGGGAGGTTGGCTTCCACTCGTTTTTGCTAGTGTCTTTCTCTCCGTCATGTACATTTGGAACTATGGCAGTGTGTTGAAGTACCAGAGTGAGGTCAGAGAGAAAATATCCATGGACTTCATGCTTGAACTCGGCTCCACACTTGGGACTGTGAGAACTCCGGGGATTGGTTTGTTATACAATGAGCTTGTACATGGCATTCCCTCGATATTCGGGCAGTTTTTACTTAGCCTGCCTGCCATCCATTCTACTATTGTGTTTGTTTGCATCAAATACGTTCCTATTCCTGTTGTCCCACAGGAGGAGAGATTTCTTTTCCGAAGAGTTTGCCCAAAAGACTACCATATGTTTCGGTGTATTGCTAGATATGGTTACAAAGATATACGAAAGGAGGATCATCATGCATTTGAGCAACTTTTGGTTCAAAGCCTCGAGAATTTCTTGCGAAAAGAAGCTCAAGAGCTTGCCTTGGAGAGTGGTTTGCATGAAATGGATCTTGATAGTGTTTCGGTGAGCTCAAGGGATTACAGAACCAGGGATGTTCCTGGTAATGAGGAGCTTAAAGTCCCATTGATGCTTGACACAAGATCAGAAGAAGCAGAAACATCCAACTCAGAAGCTGCTTCAGCAGCGTTGCCTTCTAGCATCATGCCATCAGAAATAGATCCAAGTTTGGAATATGAGCTTTCAGCATTGCGAGAAGCAATCGATTCCGGATTTACATATTTCCTGGCACATGGAGATGTGAGAGCCAAAAAGAACTCATTTTTCGTCAAGAAACTCGTCATAAACTACCTCTATGCATTCCTAAGGAGAAACTGTCGAGCCGGGGCGGCAAATATGAGTGTACCGCACATGAATATCTTGCAGGTAGGTATGACATACATGGTCTGATGATTTTTCCATCCATAAAAAAGCTGCCATTTCTTTTGCTGATGATGCACCCCGGGCCATTTCCTGTTCAAGTATTGCTCATCTATTCTCAATAAGTTTGAGGATTAAGCCAAGAATGATGGAATATTTGTACATCATGATTGGCTGTCAGTGAAAATTTATGTTGACCTATTTCTTGCATTTGTCTTTGTCATTTTGATCCACCGTTTCAGCTTTAATAAAGTTATTTCTCATTGCTCTTAGCTCGTTATCATTGAAATTGCGCGGGGTCAGGATGGAAACAGGACATTTGTGATGGTAGTTATTTACCCTTAGATCGGTTGGTATTAGTATTTTTATTAGAGCAATATATTTAGTTTCGAGCGCATTTACCTTCTTATTTAAAAGTGAGGAAGGATTATTCGTAATCCTAAGTATTGTATAAAAAAATGTTAGATTTTTGTATTTTTCAAAAATTTGAAATTTAATCATTGTATTTTTATTTATACACATTTAGTCTTACTATTTAGATTTCAAAATTTATTTTCAATTGTTAATATTGTTAAATTTTCTTATAATGATTTTTTTGGTGAATTACAATAATAGAGCAAAGCCTGAATAATCAATGTGATTAATGCGATTTGAATTCAGGTCACATTTGAAACGGTAAACATTTTTAATTATTAGGTTATCATATGAAATTTAATAAATCATAATGATTTGATACTTCGACTGTGAAGTTTTTTAACTCAATTTTGTTTACTAAGTTAAAAATATTCTATTACTGAATTCAACAAATGGTTCTAGTGGAAAAAGAATGTTGTTCATCTTAAGAGTTTCAGATTTGAGCACCTGTGTGTATAAGATATATGTGTTGTCAAAAGATTAAGAAAAAAATGAATAGATATTATTATTTCATTGTTTTTATTAAAAATAATTTACAAATTTGAAGAAAAGTAAAAGTTATTTTTTTTTACTTTAAATTCAATTGATGATTTGACTTTTATTCAAAATCGTTTAAATGTAAAAATATTATTTATTTAAGCAATTTTTACATGTCAAATCCATAACCCTAGTTTGACTCCATACACAAAAAATTTAATTTTATTTCTCATATTTCTATTATGAGAAAACATATTTTCATATTTTTGCTTTTGGAAATATATTTCTTTTTTTATTTAAAAGGTAAATTTAACTAGACTCCAATATTATGTGCAAGTCTATCATTCCATTGGTCAAATCAAATACGTTGATATCCATTTTAGTTTTAACTAATGTAATGATAGACTTGAAGAAATGAGCTGGATAAAATCTTGAAGGAGAAATGAGCTTAGTCTAAATGATGGAGGCCAACGCTATACCCATATGACAACAAACCTTGTGAAATGTGTTATTAATATAATTGATTCAAAGTATTTAAAGTTGGTCAAATTTTTTTTTATAAAAAAGTTAAATATGAGATTGATATTTGAATTTATCTTTTACGTGGCGTACTCTTTGACCCATTTGACCTGTCCTCTTTATTTATTTTTCCTCTCCTTTTCCTTTAATTATTTTTTCCTTTCATTGTTCCTTTAAACCCCTTCGTCTTGCTTCTTTCATTGTTCCTTTATTTTTTTAAAGCTATTTGTTTTTTGCTTCTTTCATTCCAACCCATCATTGTTCCTTTGTGTTCTATCTCTCTTCCATATTTTTCGTTTTTTTCTTTCCCCATCTGTTTCGTCTTCTACCTCTTTGTTTTTCTTAATTTTTTCTTTTCATGAAAATGTCTTCTTATACAAATAGAAAATCAAGTGTTCAAGAAAGGGTTTTGTACTGTCATTCGGGTCAAGGGCTCCTGTTTGCAACGCAAATACTCCAAATAATGAAAGGAAAAAATTATTTGGGTGTTCGAACTTCAAAGAGGTAAATTAGGGTTTGTGTTTTGTTCTGCCATAGTTGAGTTTGTTAGAAACAAAGGATTTTGTGATGCTAGTTGAAGATTTTTGTGCAATTTATACTGACATTTTGCTACAATTTAGATTGAAGATATATTTTGAGATATTATGATTTTTTTGTTCTATGGAGAAATGAAGACTAGGGGTTGTGATTTTTTTCGCTCGGTTGAAGGTAACAGTGACGAGACAGATTCAACTATAGAAGAACCATGATGCACAATCGATGAAATGATGTATTAATAGAGAATAGGCGATTAATACTTGAGAACGATGAGATCAATATTGATGAAATGTGAAGAATGCGATTGAAGGTAACTCGTTTGGAAGAGAAGATAACATTGTACAAGGCTAAAATGTCAAGGAACAACAAAGTAATAGTTGCTTATAAGTTGTTGTCAATTGTATCATAGATGGGTGCTTTTGGGTTATCTGCCTGTGAATGGTGAAATGTTGTCCATGTATTTGTTGCATTAGTTGTTAAGAATGAATGAATTGAATGGAAAATCATTTTATGTTGTTGTAAAATGTTTTTGTAAAAAAATTAGTACATACCAAGATGTGAATTGAATGAAAAATCTTTTTATGTTGTTGTAAAAGTATATTGATACCTCTTGAAAAGAGTTATATTTCATACCTTCTAGACTCGGGAAATTGCTTGTACTTAGGTAAATTTAGGCATTTTAGGAAAGTATTTTATCATTTTTAGTTATTGTATAACAAAGCTTGGATTGCAGTTAAATGTTTAAAATTCTTACTTTTAATTGTGGGAGGAAAAGAAATTGTGTGTGGTTGTGACAGGTGCACGAGAGAGACAAGAGATGAAGTAGATAAATATTGCCTTGGCAAAAGGTTGTCTAGTTTGTCAGCATAGATGCCTTGGCAATTTCGAGAGGAAGCTGACTCAGCAGAGCAACTTGTTCTAGAACCAGCCAACTGGACGTACCAGAAGAATCTACTAGAAGCAAGAGAAAAGGGTGAGATGAAGAGTACTTAACCTGTAAGCAGATTTATAAACTCGTGAGAAAAAATCATGAAAAATGTGTGAAGAAATTGAGAGAAAAATCACGCGAGGAATACACACAAATACCACGAGGAAATTTTGCAACAGGAAGGGAAAAAGTTCAAGTTGCAGCATAGAGCAGAAACTCGAGGAAGAAGATGACACATCCACTTGGGCTTGCAAGACATTACATCGCAAGGGAGGAGGCTAGATCAGCATCACCTGCAGTTCTTCCTTTATCTTTGATTTGTGTTTGCTTTCATTTACTTTGGAAAAATGTTGGATGATATGATTATTTTGATAAATAGTCTCCAATCCATGAGCTAAATCTCTTTGGGTTGGGATTATTAGGTTATATTTTTGATACTTTGTGAATGTTTTTTTGTTTAATTCTAAATATGGTTACTGTTTCATTCGAATGAGTTCTTATTTTCATGCATGCATGCTCTAGACATGGATGGGTGTATGGATGATTTTTAGACTTGAATTTTGAAAGGATTATTTGAGTTGGATGACATTGGAATGATACAAGCGAGTAATCGAATGATATTCATAAAACTCTAGACATAAAGTTGTGATCTGTACAGAGGATGAATATCTGGGTTTCTTCTCGAGTCTTATAGACATATAATGCCTCGGGAAAAGAAACCTTAAGCTTAACTCTTGAAAGAAGCAGGCTACTTGAGAATTTCTCTGGGTAGTAAACTTATTTAAGATTTTGCCATAGCATTTCTTTGTATTGAAATAGACACTCTGTAATCCCAACCTTGTTATTCATCATATTTCACAATTGTCATTTGCTCAATATTTTCCCATCATACTTTTCCGTATATTTTGTCATTACATTGTCATTCAAGTATTGTTTATTTTATCTTTGCTTCGTAATAGTATTATAGTTCAATCACTTTGCCATCACATAATTTTGTGTTAGAAGTAACTAAATGGAGTTGCATTAATCCGATCCCTGTGGAGACGATACTCATACTTATCGCTTTATTACTTGTCACGATGTGTATACTTGCACAATTGCATGACTCATTTACACACAACATATATGTAGATACCAAAATTAACATCAACAAAATAGAACCATTAAATAGAGGTAGTTATAATGTAGTTTGATTATCCTAGTACAATACAGGTAGTTATAATGAGATTATGCAATTTCCACATCTACTCATGCATAGAGTTGTTTAGGTCACATAGGGTTTTTCGGCTTGTAACATGTTGAGGCTTAGGATAGGTATGATTTTCAAAGAACAATTAAGTACAAAAATATTACAAACACGAAAATAGTTTGGCACATTGTATTGTTCCCTTATTCTTCCCCTAAATGTCCCATTCCATCTCACCCCCTTATTTCTCCTTCTCTCACCTTCCTTTTTTCTCCAATTTAGGAATCTCAAAATAAACTAATCCTTTTAGTTAGCCTATGAGTATTCTTTTGTTTCTTAAGTAAGATTCTCTTTTCATCTTTTCTGGTGACTATGATTTTGTCACTTTTCATATGCTTTTCTTACTCATGATTTTCTTCTTTTGTTTTTTTACTCATTTTTCTTTTTCTTTATTTTTTTTCACTATTTCTCTCTTTTTTTGCTAGAATAAGGTTCATACTTTATATTGGTTTACCTATTTCCCTCTTTTTTTTACAACCTCCACCATAATATGTCTACTTACCTTTAATACATATGACCATACGTATATTTCCATGCAAAACAATACTAAAGAAGAGAGTTTACACAAATCAACATTTGAGGCTTTAAAGGCTTGAAGTGTGGTTCATCAAAAAGGATCATAAGGCTCAAAGATGGGTACTAATTGAAAAGTCCATATAGGGGTTGACTTTTTATTTCTAGATGCATCCAAACAGTGCCTTAGGTCATCCCTAAACACCTTAATATGCGTAAATATCAATTTAGTTATACAATCTCAAAATTACTATCTATCATATATACTAACATGCTCGTTTCCTCATATTACGCACATCATTTGGTATCAATAATACCTTTTTATCTATACTTAATGTAACCTATAGAACTTTAAAAATTTCATGCTCAAAAGTTTAAAAGTTCCTCATCATCATGCCAAATTTATCAACAAATATAATCAACCTATTATACATGCTCTGAACCAATCACTTGAATTTCTACAAGCTCAAGCACAAATCAAAAACTTAAAATTAAAACTACATGCAAAAATTCATATGTTACCCCCACACTTTAGAAAACATATTGTCCTCAATGTGTAGCCCCTGAGTTAGTAAGGAAAGAAGTTACCCGATTGATCGTGAAGGTCCTCTTCTTCTCAAGGTGGTTGTCCTTCTCCTTTTGGCATGAATGCTAAAAATTTTCGTGTCTCCATAGTGGGAGGTTCCTACATAAAAATTATATGCAATAGTAAATCCTACTCCTGCGAATTATAAAGTCTGAAAAATTAAAATCCAAAAATTATCCAAAAATTACAAGTCTTTAAAGTAAATATATCCAAAACACTTAATCATCTTGGGAGTCAGATTGAGGATCCATGGGAGCTTTGCCTTTACCGGAGTACTTTTGGTGAGAGCCCCCACCTTGTTGTCTTGTTGGACTCTGAATCATCGACCCTTTAGGAGTTGAGTACTGTGGTTGAAACATAGCCTCGTTCTCGTCCTCTATGTCACGATTCGCTTGCTCCTCATTGGTTCTCCTTAACTCTTCGTTGCCTTCTTCTTCTTCAAACATGTTCAGTGGATAGTTTGGGGTTAGTAACACATGTATTCTTGAAATTTCTTTAACATAGGAGTTGTTTCCTGCATCCACCGAATCATGCCATCAAGCTTCATGTCGATGCTTCCTTTGGTTTTTTCCCTTACCCTTGATTTGTCTTTTCATTTCAATGAGGCTGGTACATCCATCTTTTCATTCCTCTTCTGATTCCACTCCTTGATTTGTCTTCTCTGAAGCTTGACATATTGTTTATATAGTGAATCTCCTATGATCTCCGAGTCGGCTTTAAGAATTGTTCATTCTCTTACATTGGTACATCCACCTTTTTGCGTAAGGCTGTTACCAAATGTGGGAAGAAAAGGTCACTCTTTTGGCCTTGGGTGCACCGTTTCATCTCTTCAAAAATCCAAGAACCTACACAAATTTGTTTACGCTACAAAATGCCATATAGTAGCAAAGCTCATAAAGAATTAACGTTAGAGACATTTAATGTAGGTATAATTCCTGTAGACAAAAATTGCATCCACATCTTAGCTACTGAAAACATGATAGCTTGATTAAAGTTAGAGGGTGTGCCTACATCGGGTCTATAATTCCAAACTCCTCGTGCCTCTGTAAAAAACCTAATGATTTCCTCCATATCCACATTTTTGAATAAGTTAAAATCCACTTTTTCTTCATAATCCTTTTCATAATAAGGGACATTATAATATTCACAAATATCTCTAGGCAACATAAAAACATCTTTTCCTTTGAGTGTTACTGTTCCTAAAAGTTTTCTCTAGATAATATCATCCTTAAGGGATACATAGAACTCATAGACTAAGGTACTACAGCGTTACCTGTCGGAGGAACGCAATTGTTCCCATTGATGGTACCGTACTAGTGGTCATATGTAACATCCAAAACTCAAAAATCATTGCTGGTTAGGGTTCCGTTGTCTTACTATTTATTTATTACTATTCATTTTTAACACCATGTTATTCAGTCTTATTTTATTAAAGAATTTCACTACACACGTCATATATCATCATTTGATTATAAATACAATTCAGCAAGGGCAAAAAGATCATTTCCGACATTTTTGGAGACTTCTACCGATACTTGTCCAACAAGTATACAAAAATTCCAGAGAGCTAAAAGTCTCACCTTGTAACTTCTACCGATACAAGTATACAAACTACCGATACTTCTAAACACATAACTACCGATACTTGCTATTCAACTACTGATACAACCCAAGTCAGTGAGCAACCTCTCTCCTACCCTGTACTTCTACTGATACATGCATTGGTTCTACCGAAACAAGTATGTAGAATCTCAAGTGTCATGCCAAAACACAAGTTTATCAACTTAAAACATTCATGACTTCAAAATGCATTAAGCTAACACAAAATACATAGATTCCAAGTCATTACATAGTACTTTTAAGTCTATACTTCAACTTGCACAAAATACATTAATACATTCATCATTTCATCAACATAACAAGGTTTTCACAATCTCAATTACTTAAAGCAAAAGATAACATCATCCTAGTACATGCCATAAGATTGAGTGATGTAAAAACTACCAACGAGCTTCGCAATAGTGTGAATTATGAGAGATGATCCGATCTTCAATAAGCAAAACAATCGAACTAACTTGCAGTTTCGATTAGACTTCAAGGACTACTCCGCTAATTTCCCTTTTTCGTGATCTGAAGCATGATCTTAGTCCAAATCAAGATTCAAAGATTGAATGTAAAACCCTAATTTTTCTCTTCTCTTTGCCATGTGGGAGGTAGAAGATGAGTGAAAATGATGATATTTTCACTTAAATTTTCTTTTAATTTAATATATATACCAATGACAATTTTGTAATTTTTAGGACTTTCATCATTAAGCTTTAAGTAATCATTTTTAATGTTAATTAAGCCTATTTACGCTTAATATAAATCATGCTAATCCACCCAGTAAAAATTCATTGGTTATTTTACTCATTTGGTCCTTCTAATCAACCATCTATACTTTTACACCTATTACAATTTAATCCTTTCTACTCAATTAACTATTTAAACATTAAAATTTCGCTACCAACTTTTAATACGATGCTAGCAAAGTCATAAATATTAAAATAAATTAATGACTCGAGTCATCGGAATTGTGATCTCGAAATGACTATTTTCGACACCACTAAAAATCAGGTTGTTACAACTCTCCCTCCTTAGCGAAATTTTGTCCCGAAATTTCTTACCTGTGAATAGGTTAGGCTACTGTGCTCTTATCGAAGCCTCTGTTTCCCATGTGGCTTCTTCAAGCCCGTGTCGATTTCACAATACCTTCACCAACGGTACTCTTTGTTCTGTAGCTCTTTTACCTCGTGAGCTAGAATCTTAACCGGTTCTTCTGAATACAACAAATCTGGCTGTATCTCAACTTCACAAGGTGAAATCACATGAGAAGAATCGAATTTGTACTGTCTCAGCATCAAAACATGGAACACATTGTGAATCTTTTCAAGTTCTGAAGTCAAAGCCAATTTATAAGCTACAGGGTCAACCCGTTTGACAATCTCATACGGCCCGATAAACTATGGACTGAGCTTTCCTTTTCTACTAAACCGCAACACCTTCTTCCAAGGTGAACTCTCGAGAAGACTCGATCTCCCACTACAAATTCTATATCTTTCCTTTTAAGATATTCGTACGATTTTTGTCGATCAGACGCTACTTTCAAGCAATCACGGATTACCCTCACTTTGTCTTCGGTCTCATGAATCAAGTTGGTTCCAACCAACTTAGGCTCGCTCAACTCTGACCAATACAAAGGTGTTCTGCATTTCCTACCATATAATGCTTCAAATGGTGCCATTTTAATACTGAATTGATAGTTGTTATTAAATGCGAATTCCACCAATGATAGATATTTCTCCTAGCTACCCTTAAACTCAAGTATATAGCATCGTAACATATCTTCTAAAATCTGTATTACACGCTCTGACTGTCCATCCATCTGCGAATGATAAGCAGTGCTGAAATTCAGCCTGGTTCCCAAAGCTTCATGTAACTTACCCTAAAACCTTGAGGTAAAATGCGGATCTCTATCAGAGATAATAGACGGTGGTACTCTGTGTAATTGTACGATCTCTGACACATATAAGTCAGCTAACCTCTCAAGTGGATAATCTACCCGGATAGGAATAAAATGAGCTGACTTTGTCAATCTGTCTACAATTACCCAAATTGAATCTTTCTTCCTCGGTGTTACTGGAAGTCTTGTGACAAAGTCCATAGTGATCTGTTCCCACTTTCATTCCGGGATGGAAACCTGTTGTAGTAATCCAGACAGTACCTGATGCTTTGCTTTCACTTGCTGACATACAAGGCATCTAGTCATAAACTCTGAAATCTCTCATTTCATGCCTGGTCACCAATACATTTTCTTCAGGTCGTTGTTCATTTTCACACTTCTCGGGTGAATGGAATAAATGCTGCTGTGAGCTTCCGTCAGAATATCCTGTCTCAAATCTACATCATTTGGAACACACACCCTACCTTTGTAATACAACATACCCTCTATATCTATTGTAAACTTTGTAGTGACATCACTCTACATCACCCCCTTTTAGCTATAATATTTGGATCGTTCCCCTATAATTCCTGAATCTGCTGTAAAAATAATGGTCTCATCTTCAATTCAGCAGTGACAAAACCATCATTCTCTAGGGACAAGAGAGCATTCATTCCTCTCAGTGCGAATAATGACTTCCGGCTCAAGGCATTGGCAACAACGTTAGCTTTTCCCGAGTGATAATCAATCACAAGGTCTTAATCTTTTAACAGCTTTAACCACCGATGTTGTCGCAAATTCAGCTCCCTTTGTGTCATCAGATACCTCAAGCTCTTATGGTTAGTAAACAAATGGAATCTCTCCCCATAAAAATAGTGTCGTCAAATCTTTAATGCAAAGACTATGGCAGCCAACTCTAGATCATGAGTCGGATAATTCTTTTCATGCGGCTTTAATTGACGGGAGGCATAAGCTATCACTTTTTTCTCTTGTATTAAAAAGCATCCCAACCCTCTCAAAGACGTGTCACTGTAAAAAAAACTCTTTTCCTGACTCAGGCTGCATCAAAACCGAAGCTTCTGGTAACGACTTTTTCAAGATCGAAACTTTTTTGGCACTTGCCAAACCAAAAAAACTGGATATTTTTCTGTAACAGCTTTGTCATTAGAAAAGCTATGATAGAGAAATATTTTACGAAGCGACGATAATAACTTGATAATCCCAATAAACTGCGTACCGCGGAGACATTCTTCGGTACTTTCCAAATAAGAATAACTAAGACTTTGCTCGGATCAACCCGTATTCCTTCCGAAGATACTACATGCCCCAAAAACCCAACCTCTCGAAGCCATAATTCACATTTATTGAATTTTGCATATAACTATTTTTGTCGCAAAATCCGTAGCACTTCTCTCAAATGCTGAGTATGCTCTAATTGTGTCTTGGAGTAGATCAATATGTTATCAATAAACACAACTACAAACCTGTCCAATTGAGGCTGGAATACTCTGTTCATCAAATCCATAAATGCTGCTAGAGCGTTAGTCAACCCAAACGGCATAATTAGGAACTCATAATGACCATACCGGGTCCTAAATGTCATTTTCATTATATCATAGTCTTTCACTTGCATCTGGTAATAACCTGACCAGAAGTCTATCTTAGAAAATACGGTTGTACCCTTTAACTGATCGAATAACTCATCAATCCGAGACAACGGGTACTTATTCTTGATTGTCACCTTATTTAGTTGCCTGTAATCTATGCACATCTACATCGAGCCATCTTTCTTTTTCACGAATAACACGGGCGCACCCCAAGGTGATACGTTAGGTCGTATGAACCCTCTGTCTAACAATTCTTTCAACTGAGCTTTTAACTCTTTCAACTCGATCGGTGCCATTCTGTATGGTGAAATTGAGATGAAAGCGGTGCCAGGTAGCAAATCAATACCAAACTCTACCTCTCTGGTCAGTGGCAAACTTAAAAATTTTTCTAGAAATACACCTGGTTTCATTGTTCAATCTACCGGATTCAACTGTGATTACTTCACCTGTCGGGCATTTCAAACTAATCTATCTTTGCTTGTAATTGACTCCTGCATTGTGTTCAGATAATTAATCTATACCCAATATCACTTTAAACTCGGTCAATGGTAATAACATCAGGTCAGCAGGAAATTCATAGCCTTGGACTTTCAATGGACATTTACGACATACCAGGTTAACAATGACACTGTGGCCCAATGGGTTTGTAACTTGTACATCAAATTTAGTCGAATCGACAAACAATTTCTTATCAGTTGCTAAGGCAATACAAATATATGAATGAGTCGATCTCGGGTCAATCAAAGCACATACAATATCATTAAAAAGATAGAATATACTAGTCACAACATCGGGAGCGGTAGCCTCTTCTTTAGCTCTGATGGCATAAGTTAGTGCAGATGCTTGGGCTTTCGACTTGTTTACATTATCTTTATTCTTATTTTGGTTCCCACCTGCACTACTACTTTGCCCTGGACGTCAGCCTTTCTATGGAGTAACTGGAGGGTTCACACTTCGATATTCCTTTGCTTCAAAATTTATCGGGCAATTCTACATGAAGTGATCGGTACCATCACACCAAAAATAAGCTCTATTAATTAGTCAACATTCGCCTGAATGGATCCTTTTACAATGCTCACATATCGGTTTTAGTGCATTTAGTACACTAGCCACACTGTCAGTTGGCCGATTCTGAAATCTGAACTCTGATGGCCCTAATTGGCTCTTACTCAAAAATCCAAAAGAGACTGCTCCTCGGGCTTCACTATCTCTGAATTTCTTTGGTGGTTGCATAGAGAAGGTTTTGGTAGGATTCATTTTTTCGAACTCTCGAAAGCTCTTCTCTCTCTGTCTCTTTTGATTGTATATTACCTCTATTTTCTGTGCTCTGTCTGTCAGGGCAACAAATGGCTGTATTTCTGAACCACCTACCATCATCTTTATCTCATCATTCAAACCATCCATAAATCAAACACACATAGCCTCTTCTGTAGGTATAGTCTCTCGTGCATACTTGCTGAGAAGTACAAATTCCCATTCGTACAATACCACTGTTTTGTTTCCCCGTCTCAGCTCTAGGAATTCCTTCTTCTTTTTATCCAAGTACCGCTTGCTGATGTATTTTTTTTAACTCCACTTGGAAAAATCCCCAAGTAACTTCATTTTCAGGCACCACTGCTACAATCATCATCCACCAATTGTATGTCTCGTCTTTCAGTAATGAAACAACACACTTAACATTATCTTCAGGCGGACAAGTCATTTCATTCAATATTCTTAGAGTGTTTTCCAACAAATATTTAACCTTGGATGGATCATACTCAGCATTTTCGTGGAATACTTTGGCCCTTAATTTTCTTACTTTATCCGTTAGTATATGACGTCTCTCTTCTATCACAGGAAGAGGTGAAGGCCTTAAAGGAGGTGGAGGCCTTATCGGAGGTGCCATGGGTCGGCAGCAAGTTGTGTAGCCAGAGGTGGAAGAGGTGGCACCACAGAATTATTCTGTATAAATTCTAAGAACCACTATCCCATTAAGCTGAAGAACAAGTTTTTGGCTTCACTTTTTGTCATTGGCAAACTAGGTGCCCCATGACTAACCTCGAAATTAATCGTCGGGTCATTACTTTTTACCTCGTTAGTCTCGTCTCTCTCAAAATCAAACATCTCTACTTTTATTTGCAAAAATTGTGGTTAGATCAAATTCATCTATATCGCACTGTCACAGGTTCATATGGCATGTACTAATAGATCATTTAATGTAATTTTTACAGTCCAAGAAATAGCTAAACCATAAGCTCTGATACTACTAAATGTAACACCCAAATCCCAAAAACCATCATCGGTTAAGGTTTCGATGTCTTACTATTCATTTATCACTGTTCATCTTTAACACCATGTTATTCAATTTTATTTTATGAAATAATTTCACTCCACACGTCATGTATCATCATTTGATTATAAATATAATTCAAAAGAGGAAAAATGTCATTTTCGATATTTTTGGAGACTTCTATCAGTACTTGTTAGACAAGTATCGGTAGTTGTCAAGTTAGTAAACAATTCAGGAATATTGTAGACTTCTACCGATACAAGTATACAAATTACCGGTACTTCTAAACACATAACTACCGATACTTGCTATTCAACTACCGATAGAAAACCTAAGCCAGTGAACAACCTCTCTCCTACCCTATACTTCTACCGGTACATGCATGGGTTCTATTGAAACAAGTATGTAGAATCTCAAGGATCATGTCAAAACACAAGTTTATCAACTCAAAACATTGATGACTTCAAAATGCATTAAGCCGACACAAAATACATAGATTCCAAGTCATTACATAGTCCTTTTAAGTCTATACTTTAACTTTCACAACATGCATTAATACATTCATCATTTCATCAATATAACAAGGTTTTCACAATCTCAATTACTTAAAGCAAAAGATAACATCATCTTAGCACATGCCATAAGACCGAGTGATGTAAAAACTACTAACGAGCTCTGCGATAGTGTGAATTATGAGAGATGATGATCCAATCTTCAATCAGGAAAATAATCGGACTAACTTATAGTTTCGATTAGACTTCAGGATTACTCCGCTAATTTTCCTTTTCCGTGATCTGAAGCATGATCGTAGTCCAAATCAAGATTCAAAAATTGAATGCAAAACCCTAATTTTTCTCTGTTCTTTTCCATGTGGGAGGTAGAAGATGAGTGAAAATGATGATATTTTCACTTAAATTTTCTTTTAATTTAATATATATACCAATGACAATTTTGTAATTTTTAGGACTTTCATCATTAAGCTTTAATTAATCATTTTAAATCTTAATTAAGCCTATTTACACTTAATATAAATAATGCTAATCCACCCACTAATAATTCTTTGGTTTTTTTACTCATTTGGTTCTTCTAATCAACCATCTCTACTTTTACACCTATTACAATTTAATCCTTTCTACTCAATTAACTATTTAAACATTAAAATTTCCTTACGAAGTTTTAATACAATGCTGGCGAAGTCATAAATATTAAATTAAATAAATTAATGACTCGACTCGTCGAAATTGTGATCCCGAAATCACTATTTTTGACACTATTAAAAATCGGGTTGTTACATCATATCTCCTTGCAAAGCACCATTGAGGGTTCAAAACCTCGTTCTTGAATGAGAGTCTGGCCTTATGAAGCCAAGAATTATTTTTTTGGTTTGGGAATTTTTAAACTGTTCATAATCTGAGTCACTATCACTTTCTTACACCATGTTCTGTTTCGGGGAGACATTGTAATCTGCCAAAACAAGGATTAATAGTGATGAATGGAATAATAGAGTTATTAGAAATACCTTTGATTTGTGCCTTTCCAATGAGATTGGATTAAGTGTTGGAGATAGAATGGAGCCCTTTAAGGAATGAGGTTTTAGGTTTGAAAGTAAAGAAGGGATGAGGTTGTGAGAGAATTAGGAAGTAGTTTTGAGAGTGTTTGAGTGAAGAAAATATGTTTAGTTTAAGTTAGTGTATATATGGGTATGAAAATTTAGGGTTTTAGTGTTTAAAAATCGAGTAAAGTAAGGGTTTGGCTGCCGGGTTGCACAAGTGGGTCGAGTCAACTTTGCAATTTTTGTAGGCGATGTCGCGACGTAGCCTTGGTATGTCATAACCAACCTTTTAGTACCCATTTTGACATGACGTAGGTCCCCCTTTATCACGACAAACTTGTCAGTCTTGTTATTGCAGTAGTCTGACCCCTTTTTCGTAACATAGCACCTTCTATGTCGCGAAAACCTATCAGTTTTGAAATTTTAGCAATCTAACCCTTTTTCCGTAACATACAAAGGGATCTGTCTCGTCATAGTTGTCTGGGTGTTCTTGGAGTTGTCTGGTTTCTTTGTCGCGACATTGAATCATTGTGTCATGACGAACATGTCTGTTTCAAGAAAAAATACCTTGAAATGTGAAAATATTATAAAGTTAGTATGTTAGTATCTATAAATATGAAAATGTATGTTAATACTTATCAGAATTGTCTGACAAGAGTGTTAGTGTGCACTTCGGCACTTGAGAACAGTCTATTCTATCAGTTTTCGTCCAGTAGCCATCGTGCCAAGCTATTCTCTAGCGTTTATCTCTTTCCCAAAATTTTCCTTTTTCGCCTACGTTCGTTACCGCCAACTCCTTTCTTCGGTCGTATCTATCTATGATAGCTGTAAATTTATGTCACCACCCATTCATGTGACTGTCTTCATTGTTGATCCACTTATGAAATTGGTATGTCTCTGTGTGGTGGTCTAATAGCTGCTCAATTACCTTATTCAGTAAGAATGATCGGATTACTGAATTTCTTTGTATTGGTGTTACTACAACCGTCTCCTCCTCTTCATAATTTCTATCACATAATTCTGTACTTTTTGATTCAGAATACCATTGCAATAATTGCCTTGTCCAAGGACGTACTTCTTTCTCCCTTGAGGATTTTATGATCATGCTATCTGAGAACTAGGAAATTGAAAGATTTTCACATTAGTAATTTATCTAGAGATTTGTTGTACTAGGATAGTATTGTACATTGTAGCCATTTTCCATGGGAAATTGAATCTCTGATGTATAATGTTTTCAATTAATATTTCTTTTGTTCGATCAAAAAATTCTTCAAAGAATTATTTTTCCGTTTCCACACCTAGCCTTTACTTTTGTTCTCGTTCTATGTTTTCAGATTTGGAGTGTGATCTTCTAGAAGATTGATTTCTATGTTGATTGGGAATTGAGTCCTCTCCACGGAGTTGACTCAACTCTAGCATTAATAACCTTTGATTTTCCTGGATCTCCTAATCTTCAAAGTACCCATCTTCATATATATCATCCTCCTAGATGTTGTCTTCATAATTGTCATCCTCGTATGAACAAAAATAATAATAGGTGTCCATGGCATAAGAATAATGTGATAAAATTTAGCGGGAAGTAGTAAATCTGAAAAATAAAAGAACTGTTAATATTGTTAGTTCGTATCTATATCCTAAAATTTTCCTAATTATCCTAATAGAAAAGAAGGAATAGAAATGACTAAAGCGTTACCTCCCTAGCAATGACGCCAACAAGTTGATCGCCTCTAAACGTACTCCAGTTCGGTAAAGATTTTTTGACTTTCGCAAGTATACGGGTCAAGTTGTAAATATAGTGTATTGTAACAAAACACTTGGTAGTGTTCCGAGCATCGTACCCAAAGGAGGCTTAAAGTGATAGTGAATTAAATCCCTACAAAAAATAGAATTAATTAGTAATCTCCTAAAGGATTATAGTACGTAAATAAAATAAAGAGTTGATTTATAGAAAGCATAAAATAAAAGAAATAAAAATTGAGTTGTAGAAATTCGATAAACGGCTTTGGGGATATTAGGTCGCTCTAATATGAGTTCTTCAATTGTTGAGTTTTGAAGATTTTCCTTCAATCAACTAGTTATTACCCCAGTTGGATATTCCGATCTTCCGCCAACATAGCAAGTCGATAGAAACTATTTATTGCTAGATGTCACAATCTAAACCAGTTTGGGGAAAAGGTTTTCACGGATGTGTAATACCAATTTTGGGTTTATTTTCACCTAAATGACGTTTTAGGGTTGTCAGGCCTAGTGTTTGTTTGATGTTCTTCCTTTCCCAAACAATTGATTCAAAATGAAAAATTGCTGTTGAACAACAATTAAATTATCATACTTCCATTCCCTAATTCCCCAAAATGGAATTAGTTTCTCATGGTTTTCTTAATCATAATCAAAACAATAATATATGGAAACATAAAATTGAATAGATCAAATGAAAAAGAAACTTTAATTGTATTGACAATCTGTTGGGAAAAATTCCTCGAACGTTTATGCTAGTTCTATAATGTTGTTTCTAAAATGAAAATACAAAGTAAAACTAAAAGCTAGTAAATGGTGTCCTTAAACCTAGTGCTAAAGGCCCTATTTATAGCCTTGATCAACCGTTTTCATCAACCCTAGGTCAGCTATCATCTTTGTGTTAAGTGACATTGTAAAGATTGAAACGCCCTTCACTCGGTGCAGAAAACGCATTCAAGGGTGATGTCACAACACACCAGGTCCTGTGTCGCGACGAAGCAGACAGCCTCCGTCATCTTCACTGTTGGTCCCTTTTTTACGACATAGAGCATCCTATGTCATGACGAAGTGATTATTTCCACTTTTGCTCAGTTGCTAATGCTCTCCTGCGCACTCATGAAGTAAGTTAGCAAATCTTTAGGTCTCATTTGGCTTTAAAGAAAATAAAATAACCTTTTACCACAACTTATTCAAAAGATAAAGACTAAGTTAAAATCTATAAAAACATAAAGAAAATACTTGATTTCAAGCTCTTCAAATATGAAAAATAGTTCAATCTGCTAAGTATGAAATCGACAGATCAGCTACGAAGGCGGTCTCGGTCATTTTTCAAAAAATCATGCGAATAATGGTATTGGACATTTTGATATATATTGTTTTATATGGACTTTAATATTGGGACTTTGGATCAGATTTTAAATTTTGGATATTTTGGATGTTATTTTATTATTATTATGCATAACATGATTTAAATAAATTGAGGAAATCAAAATAATCAATGGATTTTGCATAATGTGAATAATTAAATTCCAATTAACGATTTTATTTCAATACTCAATTTTCAAAATCATAACGATATATTTTACAAAAACAATGATTTTTAAAGAATCAATTTTGAATCTGTGAATTTTCCAAAAGAATCGATTTTACTTAAACTATGTGATTTTCGGCTATGATATTTGTTTTAACTTTGATATTTTTCTTTAAAACTTAAAGAATGAGCTTTTAAACTAAATAAAAGATGATTTATTGATTTGTATAAAAATAAAGCCCAAATTTATACCTTACAAACGTCTTCTAAAGGGATCAAATTTCTTAAGTGCTTTACTGGGCCATTATTATGGCCATTGTGGTCATCGAGATTTGGCCATAACGTTTAGGTGGGGTCTAGTGGGTTACAATAGATATTTGAATAGGGTTTCCACCCCTATTCCCAATATAATTGACATCCTTGGTTGTATTGGTGAAATAGTGATAGAGAGGTTTGTCTTCTCCTTGTGTTGATGGTGCACTTGTTGTAGATTCAATGTGGTTAAGCCTTTCTAATAATTGCTGGTACCTATCATCTTTTTGGATCATTTTAACTGATGTTGGCTTCTGGCCATAGTAAATTGTTCAGTCGGCCACTAGCAAGAATTCATTACCATGTTTTCAATCAACTCATACGTATCATTGTATGTTTGGTTCATTAAAGCCCCTATTGTAGCAACATCAAGGCTAGATCTTGCGGATGCGTCCAATCCATTATAAAATGTTTGCAATTGTAACCACTCAAGCAAACTATGGTGTGGGCACTTCTTAAGTAGGGTTTTGAAGCATTCTCATGTTTCGTGAAATCCCTCTCCCTTCAATTGAAGGAACATTGAGATCTCTCTCCTTAATTGGATTGTTTTACTGATAGGGAAAATTTTCTGTAATTATTTTCCCGCTAGCTCATCCCATGTAATGATAGAACTTGGTGCCTATGCATCTAGCTAAGAAAATACATTTTTAGTTAGTGAAAAAGGGAACAACCGAAGATGAATAGCATCATTAATGACCCCATTGTACTTAAAGGTATCACGTAATTGAAGGAACCGTTTTAGATGTAAGCTTGGATCCTTGTCATGGTGCCTCGGAATTGCAAATTGTTTTGGATCATTTTGATCATTGCCGACTTAATTCCAATACTTCCTCGAACCAGATCCATTTGGGTAGGCATATTCTCTTAATGTTCGCTCGTTTTGTGCCATCAGTTCGTTTGCTGGTAACTGCGATGATAATTTCTCTTATTGAATATTATTATCAACAGGATTGATAGTTAGGTCTTTGTTTGGTCGATCGTCAGCAGGTGATGGTGGATTTTGCAATTGTTTCTACTGCAGATGGTTTCTCCTAATGAGTTCTTCGTGGTTCGGAATTAGGTCTATCAAATTTCCTTGGCTCCGAGTTGTAAACCATTTAAAGAAAAACAAAACTTTAGTAAAAATAAATAAAAAAAAATGTATCTATTACCTAAAAATTTCTTAATTATTCTTTATTGTAAATGCAAAAATTAAAAATCACTAGAGACGTTGCCTTTTCGACAACGATGCCAACAACTTGACCACCTCCGGATGTACTACTATTCAGAGTATATTTTTGCGCTTTCCGTAAGTGTACGAGTCTAGTTGTAATATAGTTACAACAGGGTAGGTGAGTACTCCAAGGATCGTACCCAAAGGAGGCATAGCTCTATTAAGTTTAATCTCTGCACAAAAAAGATCTAACTTGTAGTTTCTTTAGTGTTATAGTATGAAATCTAATAAAAGAATTATGAGGATTTTTATAGTAATAAGAAATATGCTAAAAGAAGATATAATTAAATAAAAAAAATTGAAAACATGATAAGAGAGTCGATAAACTTGATCGTGGGGAGTTAGCTTGCTTTGGCATGATTTCATCAACCGTTGCTTTGGGTTTTCAATCAATAACTAGTCGTTACCCTAGCAGGATCTTCCAATCTTCCATTGTCATAATGAGTCAACAAGAACTACTTATCTTTCGACCTCACAATTCAGATTGGTTTGGGGTAAAGGTGTTCATAAATGGGTAATACCAATTTTGAGTTAATTCCCATCTTGGTGACTTCCTAGGGTTGTCAGGCCTAGGGTTTATTTCTCGTTCTTCCTTCTCCAAACAATTTATCTGTTGAAAAACCCTACACAACAATTAAATCATCGTACCTCCACTCGCTAATCCCCCATAAAGGGATTAGTTCTTGATGTCTTCTTGAGACATTATAAATTCAATGTAAATAATAGACATGAAGATTTGATTGAAAATATAAGTAAAAGAAACTTAGGGATTCGTATTAAGATCGTTGGAAGAAATCCACAAAACTAAAACAACTAAAACCTAAGAAAAGATATAACTTAACCTAAATTTACTAACAAAGAAAATGTCTAATAAATGGTGTGTGTAAAATGGAGGCTCAAAGAGCCTATTTATAGCCTTCTGATGGCCATTTTCCTTAACCCTAGGTTAGCTTCCATTTTCGGGTTTAATGATGCATTGTGAAGGCCAGAACGCCCTTAACTTGGTGTATTTTCGTGTCCATGAGTCGATGTCGTGACACTCAAGATCCATGTCTCGACATAGTAGGTAGTGTACTCCATTGATGTATTTTCCATGGTTTGTCGCAACACCCTTGTGCTTGTGTGGCGACCAAGAAGGCAACTTCAGGATTCTTCGGGTCTGGTTCTTACGTTGTGACATCCATAGTCCTGTGTTGTGACATAACGATTAGTCTTGGTTTGGTTTTCCTTCTAATGGTCTCCTGCACACTCACTAAGTGGATTAACCAACCTTTAGGACTCAATCGGCTATGAAGTCAATAAAAGGCTCATTTTGCACATTTTACACATTTCATTAACTTACTAAAAACTTACTAAATCCTAATTACAATATGATAATAATACTTAATTTCAAGCTCCTAAAGTGTGAAAACTAGTTTAATTTACTAGGTCAAATTATGGCTTATCAATATTCGAAGGAACCGGTAAGAAATGAGCCAACTTAGTCAATCTATCCACGATCACCCAAATAGAATCCTTCTTCGTGGGTGTCAAGGGTAACCCACTAACGAAGACCATAGTCAGATGCTCCCTGTAACACCCTAAACTCGACCGTGTAAGTTCAACCTGAATTTGGTGAGCTACATTAGCCACTGAAATGACTCTCCTTTAACTCCCAGCCTAATATCCAACATACCACTTACTTACAACATATACCATGATAAGTTGTTATACTACAGTGAAATTAACTCATACATATAATATAAATCATGCGAGCTTATTAGACAAAAAAATGAAAGGTTCGCATGTCACTTAAATAGTAAGTCTTATGGGTTGGCATAGAGGAAATAATAGTGCACTTAAAGTACATCAATCAAACATAAGTACACGAGTACTAAAAATTATTGTTAAGGCTCACATACATCAAATACCATAAATTCACATAGTAAAATACAACATGAGTTCGCATAACACATATAGTATGAGTACACACAAAATACAAGTTCAAAAATTATTATAGGTTCGCACTTAAACCCACACAACTAACTTCACATGCAAAACATGCTTCATATTAGAAAAGTCATTCACAAAAGGGTTCGCATACCTGTAAGATATTCCTGTAGAGGGTTTTGCATGCACATTAGGGTTGCTAACGTACATGGTTGTAGAAAATAAAACTTCATAGTAGAATGGGCACACATATGATATTAATGCATACTTTGGCAAAGTTAAAAGAAGACAACATTGTACACTTACATGGAGAAATAAATAAACATCAACTTTATTCATGCTAAGAAGAAATTAGTAAAAAAGGTTTAACTTAATGATTAAAAAAAAGAAATTATTCAATAACATAGTCAAATAATGATAAATCTAAAACCATATAAATCAAATAAATCCCATCTCCTAATTTCCAAGTTCACCAATGTTTGTTAAAGGATGAGCCTCACCAAGTCATCTACCTCGCCACTTGTTGCGTGTAAAACATATATGCAATTGTGCAAGGGTACACGTCGTTCAAGTAATAAAGTAGTGAGTGAGTTATCGGCTCAATAAGGATCGAAATTAATAAATAGTACCCAATGAATAAAAAATTGACCCAAATATAATTAACCATATAACATTCATAAAATATAAATAAAATATCATCTAGAATAAACCTAGAAATAATCATTCAACATCGTCTCAGCATAATTCAACATGAATAACTGAATCCAATTATGAAATAGCAAGAGCTGCTATCACCAGCCTCCTTCGTCTCTGCAACTCTTGCAAGATTTGAAGGGTATACGCCTTCTTCCTCGTGCCCAGATCTTCAATGGAGCTTTTCTTTTTCTCTTGCCCGCCTTCAAATCCACTCGTGATTTGTGCAATGTTCTTTCGTGATTTTCCTTAATTCTTCACTCTGATTTCACCATTTACACTTCACGCTAATCTTCTTCTTCCTCTCGAGTATTTATTGATCTAATTTAGGCTGACACTTTTCACAACTTATCCTTTCCGTACCAGCTTCTAGAAGGGTTCTAGCAGGTGCACACCTTCTGCATTTTCTTCTGGTGTATTCCTTCAACAAGTCAAATCCAGCTGGCAGCTTCTAGAATAGACTATGTCTGCTGAGTTAGCACTCCCAAGATTGCCAAGACAACAAAACTTTGTCAGGGCATAATCATACATCCTTCTTCCTTCTTCTTTATCCTGCACTTGCACAACACACAACCATCACACCACCTTTTCTTCCAAAATTAGAGTAAAAATCCTATAGATTACGTATAACCAAGCTTTTTGCATGCATACATGAAAATTACTAAAATCTATCCTAAAATGCTTAATTTTACTTAAGTCCAAACACTTTCTCAAAGTTAAAAAGGTATAAAATATAACTTGATCGCATCTAAACTGTCATAGTGATTGTGCAAGCGTACACACATCGATGCAAGTATAGTTGATAGACAATTCTATCGATTATCGATACCACGAGGAAATGGGTTCTTAATGTTAACTGTCAGAGCAATTAATATTGAGAATGAGTAAAATATGAGTAAGGATGTCAGTGCAATTACGTTAAATTTACACACTAAAATAGTTAATATTGTCAATGCAATCAGAGTTAAATATCAAAGGTTAAATGTCAATGTACTGAAAGTAAATCAAATGTGTTGAGTGTTGAGTGCTGAATATTTAAATGCATGAAATGTAAAAGTGATCAAGTGTAAAAGGGTAGGAATGGTTCACTGATTCTGCAAAGTTGCAATGTTGAATGAGTCGACAAGGTAAAGTTTAGATGAATTATTGCAGCAATAAATCTCTCTTGAGTTCTTACCAACAACATCTTTCTATTTAATCAAGACTTAAACACCCACAATCACTCCATCTCTCGGTGTAAGCAATGTTGGACATCCAAGAACAAGTGATTGGAATCTTTCCAATCCCAAGCAGCTCTCGCCTAACTTACTTGTTAACCTAACTTGTCACCATATCTCTCGATGTCGGCAGACTGTAATTTCACTCTCGTGCTTAAAGCGGTTAGATCCAAGAATAAATAGATAAGCAATATCAAAATAATTTAACACCAAAAGATACTCTCATATTCATTTAATGTCATTAGAATTCATCATCGTCAAAAGAGAAATTAAAGAGTACAATCAAAGGTTAATATCTCTAGACTACTAAGACTACTCCTTAATCACTCCTCTTACCCAGCACAAAGCACCTCTCGTTAGAAGTTGCTGCAGACTTGCTTCATCAACTTCTCAATTCCCAACTCAAATCTCAAAATCACACAGAATTTGTAGAATTTAATCTCTCAGCTCTTGATGATTTCTTCATTCTTTGTTCTTCTATTTATAGCCTTCAAAATGTTACAGGGTTCAGTCTTCATTCCTAGATCCAGATCAAGATTTTGCAGCTGTCAAAGTTAGCTAGAGTACAGCTCTGCACTCAAGTAGATTGAATGTTCTCTTCAGAGATTTGCAGGACGTCGCTGCATTGCATGGGCAATCTGAGATCATAATTGCGGTGACATCTATGATGTTCCTGCACTGGTGCTTCCAGATGTAAAATTAGCTTGAGTTTACTCATTCGAGGTTCAAGTTCTATGCGGTGACATCTCTGTTGTAATTCCAAGTTGATCTTGTGGCTTTATTCTTCTAATATTAATCTTCTGGGCTGAGCTCCTACGCTGACAATTCTAAGGTGCAATATATCTGCTACTTGCATCGACATTAGTACAAAAATAGATGAAAAACAACAAGAATTTAAACTAACTAGCAATGAGTTGAAAAATATAAAAACTAAGTATGAAATGCTCAAGATGCATGCTAAATAAGATACAAAAGAGACAATTAAAACACTAAATTAGGGAGAAACCATCACACCCCCAAACTTGAGTTTTTGCTTGTCCTCAAGTAAACAAAAATTAACAAAGTCACAAGTAGAAATGTCACAGCAATTATTAGTTATACAACTTGAATTCTCTGAAGTCCTAATGTACAAATTGTATTCATATGATAAAATAATGCGCCGACTATTTATAGGCATGAGTAATTAAAATTTGCAACTTCATAAATGTTAGTGACATGCATTGGATCTTAATCTTTCTTGAACCAATACAACATTTATAAAAAATTTCTTTCTTTTTTTTTCTTTTTCTCATTTTGTTTCTTTTTCAAATGATTGAGAGATGTCATTGCATTACTTTACCTTTGTTCCTGGGTAGTAACGATAGGATGCAACAAACCTCTAGGAGGTATGTAATTGCGCCGATACACACTCTTGCAGTGACAGCCTTTGGCTATATGATTTTTCTTAATGTGTAGCGGAGTATTCTCCCTTGGAAAGTCAGAATGCACTCACATTAGAGTGTCTTTTATTCATATAATGTTGCTGCAATTGGTCAGTTAGCTTAAGATTCAAACATCAACACTATCATTTCATTACTAAAGCAATTCTAATCATTCATTCAAAAATAGCAGACTCATCATTCATTCATATTCATCCAATTTCCTCATTATCATCCAAATAATTCAAGAATTACGCATAAAAATAAAAATTGTGGGCACATTGCTATTGAAATTTTGTCAATTCTCATTAACTAAAGAAATAAGTAGAATTCAAATGTGTGGGTGTAATTGCATTACCATTTCACATTATCTCCCCGAAACTTAATGTTTGCATTATCCCCAATGCACTGACAATATGTATACAGAAATAATGGAAATGCAACAATAATGCAATTAAAATAACCAAAAGGAATGCAGTGACAATAACAATGCATGAAAACTAACTAAAAAGAAATGTACTAACTTACTCGTCAGCAGCCGATGCAGAGGTTGCCTTTGTTTACCTTTTCTTCTTCTTTGGGCACTCACCCTCGTCATAGTGCTTCTTCTTCTTCTTCTTCTTATCCTTGCACCTTTTTCTCTTTTTATCCTTCGTGCCAACTGGTTTGGCGGATTGCTCCTCCTTAATAGGTTGGGTAGCGGCCTCATCGATTGTCACCTCTGATGGGTGGACTTCTGTGAGCGGTGCCACATAAGACACGATATCAAGAGGATTTAGTTCCTCAATCTCGTTGGTAATAACCTTAGCCTGACTCACAGTAGGTCTAGCCTCATTAGGCTGGATGCCCCCACACTCTCTGGTGTACCGATAACATCTTCAGCGATCATTATCGGGGCATCTATTTCATTCTCTTCCTGCACCTTAGCAGGGTCTTTCTCTTCATTCTCATCTTTATTCTCTTCTTCTTCCTATTCCTTCAGCTGATCATCTCCCTTGTCTGCACCTTCAGCCACATGCTGCTTTGGTTCATTTAACCAATGTTAGTGCATTCCACTGCGTCGACACTATTATCCACAACAACCTTCCGTTCAACCATATTCACTCCAAGGCTGTTAGAGAACTCATCCTCGAACAGATCGGCCAAGGTGCGATAGTAGTCCTCATTAGCCTTTGAGTGCCCTTCTTCCTTATCATCATCTGAAATGTGAGTCTGTGTTGGCACAGGGGTAGCTTTACAATCAGGGGTTGGTTGATCGGATGATGAGTATTGCATCGACTAAAATATGGGTAAAAAGGCTGGAAAGTTTGGTAATTGAGTGGGGCTGATTTGGCGTAGTGTTGCGATAATAGCCTCGTTCCAGGCTTTTGTGTAAGCATAAAATTTATGCATTCTAAAATCCATATCCTCCAATATACCATCAGTGTGGATTGAACGCATGTCGATGCGATCCAGGTGTACTTCCATTAAAGCCAAATTTTTTGCCACTTGTGACTCTATCAGCGCATCAGTTTGGTCAACCTTCGTTTTACCCTTGCTTTTATCCTTTTTCTTAGAGGCTTCCTTGGCCACTAGTGTCTCTTGGCCATGTGTCGTCCGTTCAACGAAAATATCGTTGGTCGGGCCTATGTTGTTTAAGACCTCCTCACCATCCTTGGGCATAATGCCCTTCTGTTTACACAGCAGCATAATTAGAGAAGGGAATGGGAGTATACCAGTTTGCTTGCCAGCTACCTCTGCGATCTAGGCATGGATGATCTCATCGATGTCGATGTGTCGGTAGTGAAAAATCTAATGTAGGAGACACATACATTCTAATGTAGCTGTAGTGCTATGTGTTGAAGGCATGATCCGGCTGTTGATGAAATGGAACCAAACTTTACTAAAGGTTGTAAGGTATTGTCTGTGCATGGTGTAGTTGTGGAACCCGTTTCCAGTCCAAGTAGCTCCATCAACATATAAGTCCTGCATCATCTGAGCCATACAATTATCGTCCAATCGATGCATAAATGGTGCATGGTCATCCACCCAGTTAGGAATCTTCAACAGCATGTTTATCTGAGCAGCTCTCCAAGGAATGAGCCCCTCCCGGACAAAAACAAACTCTTGCTCCGGATCCACCAAGTTGGCATAGAACTCCCTAACTAGTGTAGGAGAATGACCATAGGGATGTTCGCAGAAGAACTCCCAACCAAGATGGTTGATAGTTCAGACAATATGCTTTCTCAAAGTCTGGTGTGGAGAAAGTTGTAGACCTTGTTCAGGGTGGAGGTTTCTTTTCAGCATGGTATTTTGGTAGCGATCTTTGGCCGCAGTCGTCAATAATAAAACTGGGCCTGTAGAAGGAGGTGGTGTTGTGGTCGGAGCCT
This sequence comes from Gossypioides kirkii, assembly GCA_005610355.1. Taxonomy (NCBI): domain Eukaryota; kingdom Viridiplantae; phylum Streptophyta; class Magnoliopsida; order Malvales; family Malvaceae; genus Gossypioides; species Gossypioides kirkii. The sequence goes on along the minus strand of CP032247.1, from coordinate 35,135,973 downwards.
AGTAGAAGTTGTCGAGGTGTTCTTGGAAGGAGTTTTTGAAGGGTTTTTCAAGGCACGGGTTTTAGCCATTGTAATGGAAGAAGGAAGTTAGAAAAGGTTACAGAAAACGATTGCTTTGTGAATAGAAAATAAAATACAGAGGCGATAAAGAAGACGAGTTGCAGCAACAATGGAAGATGTGAGGAGAAAGGAAAATTGTAGAAAAGAGGTTTTATAACCTAGGCGTGATGATTGAAAGAATTACGGGGAAACGTTGTGTCTGCAGTCATTAATTGCCAGACTGCAGATTGTACTGTTTCATTTGATCGAATGGTTAGGAGAGAAGAGAAATCAATCGGCGCGATTTTTGCTTGAAAAACAATGCTGACTCATCACAGAATGCGCTAACAATTCGTGCTTCAATGCTTCGTCAAAAAGATGATTTTTATTTCTACAAAAGAATTTGAAACAACACAAGTAAAATTAAAATAACTGAAAGTAAATAGAGAAATGCATCGACATTATTTAAATGTGATCAGGTCGTCGGCTTCGTTTGATTCTCTATTGTTTGGGCTCACATAATGCTTAAGACGTTGGCCATTTACTTTAAATTGTTGTCCATCTTTTAAATTTTCAATTGTCACTATATCGCTCTGGAATACCTCGACAACTTTGAAAGGGCTTGACCATCTTGATCTCAATTTTCCTGGATGCAATTTTAAACATGAGTTAAATAAAAGCACTAACTGACCAGGGTGAAATTGTCGATGCAAAATGTTATTGTCGTGCTATCTCTTTGCCTTTTCCTTGTATATTGCGGCATTCTCATAAGCATGGCGTCAGATTTCTTCTAGCTCCGTGATGTCCAACAATCTTTTCTTTCCAGTAGCATTATAATCCATATTCACCTGCTTGATTGCCCATATAGCCTTATGTTCAAGCTCAACTGGCAGGTGACAAGACTTACCAAACACTAGTTGATACGACGACATTCCCAACGAGGTCTTGTATGCAGTGCGAAGTGCCCACAATGCATCATGTAACTGCAAAGACCAATCCTTTCTAGATGGATTAATCACCTTCTTAAGTATGCCTTTAATTTGGCGAATGGATACTTCGGCTTGACCATTGGTTTGTCGGTGATACGTAGTAGCCATACGATGCTTCACACCATATCTTTTTAATGCAGTCGCCACTTGGTTATTATAAAAATGAGTCCCTCGATCACTTATCAATACTCTCAGTGTTCCAAATCTTGTAAGGATATATGTGTGAAAGAACTTCAACACCGTCTGAGCATCGTCCTTTGGCACCGCAATTGCCTCGATCCATTTCGAGACATAGTCAACAGCCACTAAGATATAAAATATCCAAAAGAGCTTGGAAATGGTCTCATGAAGTCTATACTCAGACGTCAAAGAGCTCTACCTCCATTATAGGTTGTTGGAGCATCTCATTACGTCGAGATATGGAACCAGTGCGTTGACATCGATCACATTGTTGTGCAAAGTTGTGGGCGTCTTGAAACAATGTGGGCCAATAAAATCTTGATTGTAGGACCTTAGCAGCAGTCCTTGGGCCACCAAAATGTCCTCCATAAGGAGTATCATAGCAATGTTGCAGGATTGAAATAATTTCTTCTTCAAGTACACGACGACGAATGATGTTGTCGGTGCATACCTTGAATAGGTATGATTTGTTCCAATGGTATTTTGTAGCATCGCGTATGAACCTAATCTTCTTGTGACCAGTATAACTTATGGGTAGTTTTCCACACACAAGGTAATTGACAACATCGATGTACCAGAGTGACGCGTCGACAAAAAATAATTGCTCGTCTGGAAATGCTTCGACAATTTGGGACGTCTGCCCATCTTTACTTTCAACTTCTAGTCGAGACAAGTGATTAGCTACTTGATTCTCAGATCCTTTCCTATCTCTGATTTCAATGTTAAATTCTTGAAAGAGTAGTATCCATCTGATAAGTCTATGTTTGACATCTTGTTTTGAGAAAAGGTACCTCAATGCTGAGTAGTCCGTGTAAACTATAGTCTTTTCGCCGATAAGATAGGAATGAAACTTGTCAAATGCGAAGACTACTGCTAGCAACTCCTTCTCAGTGGTAGTGTAATTCACCTGCGCTTTAGTCAGAGTTTTACTAGCATAGTGAATAGAATGAAATACCTTCTCTTTTCTTTGGCCTAGTACAGCTCTCACAGCAAAATCACTGGCGTCGTACATTAGTTCAAACTATTGCGTCCAGTCTGGTGCAATAACAATTGGGACTTGTACTAGCTGCTTCTTTATTGTCATGAATGCGTCCAGATAGTTGTCATCAAACACAAACTTTTTATTTTGCTCCAGCAATGAGCATAATAGTTTAGCTATCTTGGAAAAATCTCGGGTGAATCTTCTATAAAAGCTAGCATGTACAAGAAAGCTTCTTATTGCTTTGACGTTGGTGGGTGGTGGTAGTTTTTGATGATTTCTACCTTTTCTTTATCAACCTTAATGCCCTGACAAGATATCCGATGTTCGAGGACAATGCCTTCAGTTGCCATGAAGTGGCATTTCTCCCAATTCAGAACTAGATTTGTGTCATCGCATCTCTTCAAGACTCTTATTAGATTGTCAGCGTATTGGTCAAAATTCTATCCATAGACAGAGAAATCATCCATGAATACCTCTAAGGAATCCTCAATCATGTCTGAAAAAATTACCATCATACATCTTTGGAATGTTGCTGGCACATTACACAACCCAAATGGCATACGTTGGAAAGAAAATGTTCCAAAAGCGCATGTGAATGTGGTTTTTGCTTGATCTTTTGGTGCAATGGAAATTTGGTTGTATCCAGAATAGCCATCTAAGAAGCAATAATAGGTTTTACCAGCTAGCCTATCCAGCATCTGGTTAATGAAAGACAGTGAGAAATGATCCTTCTTTGTGGCCGTATTTAGTCGACGGTAATCCATGCATACTCGCCAGCCAGTCGTAATGCGAGTAGGGATCAACTCATTCTTGTCATTGGTCACAATTGTGAAACCACTCTTCTTAAGCACACATTGAATGGGGCTTACCCAATTACTATTGGAGATAGGGTAAATGATGCCCGCATCTAACCATTTGATAATTTCCTTCTTCACTACTTCTTTCATCTTTCATTAAGTCGTCTTTGTTGCTCAATTGATTGCTTGTTTTTGCCTTCCGGCTTAATTTTTTGCATGCAGAAAGAGGGACTGATGCCTCTAATATCAACAATGCTCTAGGCTATGGCTCTTTTGTGCTCTTTCAAAATGGCAATGAGCTTATCTTCTTGAGTTGCGTCGAGGGATGCGTTGACAATAGCAGGTAATATCTCGTTATCACCAAGAAAGACATATTTTAAATGCATTAGCAATGGCTTCATCTCCAAGATAAGAGCTTGTTTAATAGATGGTTTAAACATTGGAAGTGTCCTGTTAGACAAATCCAAAGACTCCAATTGCCAATTCTATCTCAGCTCACAATTGTTAACCTCCTCTTTGTCGACACAGTCATCTAGGATTTCATCGGTGAATGTTGTCGCATCTTCATTTGATATTGCTGAACTCCTCGCATTGAATTCTTCCAAAATGATTTCATTCAGCACGTCGATGTGGTGACATTGCTCTTTAGTTCTGGATGGAGATGCCTTAAACACACTGAATGTCACATGCTCGTCGTTATGACGCATGATAAGTTCTCCTTTGAAAACGTCGATAAGCGTGCGTCTCGTTGCTAGAAATGGTCACCCCAAGATAATGGGCACCTCTTTATCTACTTCGCAGTCTAGGATAATGAAATCAACAAGGAACACAAGTTTTTCAAGAGTTATCACCACTACCATCTGTGACCTACTTACCTGTGAAGTAAGAGAGGAGTGGGTGTCATCACTGCAAACTAAGTGAATAATTAGGAATTATTAGAGTATGCTCAAAATACAAAGTGTAAAATAGAAATAGGACTTAGTCTAGAAATTGTTTGTGTGCTAGGTTCATGAAGATATTGTATATCATGAAACATGCTCAAATACTTATCTTATCAGAATGGCTGAGAAACATAAAATTTGTTGGATACGAGGATCTCCTTATAATGCTTGAGAATGACTCATAGAGTCTTTATAGCATGTCACATAAGCGCAACGCGAAGCAATGCACTCTCTTGTACATTAACATGTCGTAGTGAATGGAGCATAGCTCAACATTCCCTTATCTCTCTACATGTCTCAGGGCCTCAACGTCAAAATCACAAAACCTATAGATGAGTACTAACAATCCTTTAGTATACTAATATATTAAAGGCTCACAAAGGAGCTCGCATAGAAACCTATCACATAGAGCTCACATAGGGAGCTTGCTTTAAAACACTTGTATAGAGGTCGCACAAAAGGTTGTAAAACATAGTTTACAAAATCGTACTTTAAAAAATCATACTTTCAAACATAGGCTCGCTTAGGAGTTCATATAAAACTTAGCTTTAAAACATAACTTAAAAACATATCTTGAAATAGGGTCTTAGAACTTGAAAATAGGGTTTTGTAAAAAAACTTACTCTTGTAACTTAATTTAAAAGAACAGTTCTTGAAAAACATATCAGTTCCCACACAAGTTACGAACCCTAAGCTTTCATACTGAAAAACATAATAGTTAGCACACTTATAACAATTCTTAATCATACACAAAATAATTGAGAATTAAACAAGCTTGGCTTTGCCTTTATCCTTGATGGTAGATGGTCTGGTTGGTTCGCAATATACATGAACACACACAATTTACTTAGAAAGACAAAACTTACAGAATTTACACATGCAAGTGAACCTAGCTTTCTAAACAAGCACATTCTTGAGTTTTGTTTCTAATACCAACTGCAACTAAGTTCTGTCACCGTTTATTATCTATGGCTCTCTTTGCAGGATGAGGGAAGACCTACCTGAGCCAAATTCTCTTTTAACCGGAGTCTTGATCTTGTCCTTCTCTCACATTCAACACCTTTTACCTCTTTCAAAATCTTAGCCTTCTCAACCAAGGTTTCAAAAACTCTCTCCTACAGCATAGCAACTTGGACTTTCAAATTGCATCGTAACTCATTCTCGAACCTTACACACTTATCTTGCTCGGAAGCTACCATCCCCTATGCATAATGGCTCAATCTCAAAAATTTTGCCTCGTATTCAGACACGATCTTATCCCCCAGTTTCATCTCAATAATCTCGAGCCTACGAGCTTCAACATATCTTGTGCCTATGTATTTATTCTAAAATACATTATGAAAATACTCCTAAGTTATCCTCTCAGCTTGGATACCCTGAGCAACAGATTGCCACCAGTAGTAGGCCTCATCTCTAAGAAGCAACACCATACCTTTTATTTTCTATTCTGGGGGACAGTCCAAACCATCTAAAATTCTTTCTATAGTTGTAGGAGTCGTCCCAACAACTCCCCTAAACACCTCGACTCCATTAGATCAAAGACTTTCCGTTATAGATTTACTATCTCTAGTACCAATTTGGCCTCCAATGACTCATTGCAACACTCTCAATAAAGCTTGAGATATAGCACCATCAACAAGATCAAATTTAGAATCCTTATTAGCAAATTCTTTAAACTCCTAACTCACATTATCTACAGTAAGATCATTTTCACTAGGATTGTTATAACAAATTAATTTGGTGTTATTAATGTATTTATTTTTTGCTATATTACGAATAAAATACTACTAAACTCGTGTTTTTCTTATTAGGAATACAATTGGAGTGTTGAAATTCAAATTCAAACAAAATGAGGCCAAAATGGAACGAAAAGTGAAGAGAGGGGCCAAATTAAAATAAGTTAGGAATATAATTGGAGTGCCGAAATTCAAAATCAAACAAAATGGGGTCAAAATCGAACGAAAAATGAAGAGAGTGGCCAAATTAAAAGAAGTTGAAGAATTGTTGGATTGATTGGTTCAAAATTAGATTGTTTGAAATTGTCAAATAGTCAAGTATGATTTTTTGGTGATATTTTCTAATTTTTTAGTTGAAATAATTTTTATTTTATTTAGTGGAGACATTTTCTTAGGAAAGTTCATGCTAAATTTAGCATAATAAATATGTATATATACCTAGTGTTGGACACAATTGAAAATGCACATAAATTAATTGGAATTGAATGCAATTATTTCATTTCATTTTATTTCCATTTTCATGCGTCTGTAAGCAGCCAATATTATTCCTATTTCTTTTCATTTCCTTATTTGTTTCATTGCTTTCCAAGTCCTTCCCCTTTCCATTTTCCACCATTTCCATTAAATCTATTTCCATACACCTACCAAGCATGACTAATTTCATGCTCAACTAAGTTCCTTTTAGCCTTAACCCGATTATCGCTCTAACAAGAAAAAAATCGTGAGATATGAACCCACACTAAAAAACCTTTTCAAATTAGTATTCGCTCTCTCTCCGGTATATGGGATAATAAAAAATCGTCCATTAAAGTTAATTCGATTTCAACTCAAAAAGTGCGCATTGGGTTGGGATCGTTTGACGTTTAGTTGAGAAGTCGAGTTTGTCGTGCTGTATTCTAATTCCCACGAAAAAATTGGTGTGTTCAAGCTGAGAAAGCTAGTTGGATTCCGTCAAGGGAGACAGTGAATGAATTTAAACGACCCACGCGGTTGAGGCTGTTAATTCGAGTTGGGCTTTCTAGATCACAAAGCTATCAAAATCTTAAATTACGAGCACAAACAATGTGGTTAGACATTCGACAAGGGTTGTTCGCAAGTCGTATCGAAGTAGACCTGTTCATGGGTCGAGTTACTTGCCCAGGCCTGAAGACCTATCCGAAATTTGGGAGGGTTTGGGAAAAAATATTATTCTCAAAAAATGAGGTCGGGCAAAAAATTAAGCTCATTTAAAATATGGGTCGGGCTCAGGCTTGAATGTCCAAGCTCGAACTCGGCCCAGCCCAACCTGTTTTAAATTTATAATATTTTATATTTTGTTATTTTTATATATCTATATAATTTAGAACACATTTAAAAATAAACATATACTAAATATATAATACTACTCTAATGTAAACATTAAAATAATGTTAAGATGATTATATAAAAAATTTCAATAAATAAAAATGTATAAAATTATTAAATATTAAAATAAAATAAATATTTTTTAAAAAAAATTAAAAAATAATATGGGCGAGCCTAAAATGAGTTGGGATAGTCTTTTGCAAATATGGGCGGGTTTGGGCAAAATTTTAGGTCTAGATTTCGGGTCGGACGGGGCTTGGGCAAACATAAAATATGTTAATATCATGCGTAAGCCTAGTCCGACCCGTGAACACCTCTATATCGAAGCTGACTACATAAGGAAAAATTGACGGTTGGGACGTTCTTGGGCGCTATAACCAACTTATCGATTGAAAAAAAAAAATCACTTTTCGAAGATCAGTTCATGTTCGAAGTGAACTGAAGTTGAGTCTAAAATTTAATATATCATATTCTCTAATTTAATTTATTTTGCAACAAAATGTCATTTTCACTTTATTTATTTCATTTTATATTTGTCTCTTTTTATTGTCTTTATCACCAAATCCTCCTTTTCAGGAAGCTCATCACAAATCAAGGGTTCGATCATTCCCGCGACAGTAATTTTGTCCAAAAAAAAAATCAAAATTAAACATCTATATCTTGAGGATTCGACCCTACTACTCTTTAGTTTTATTTTTTGTTGTTGGAATTATATTTGATGACTCGACACGTATTAGATTGACACCAAAGTTCGGTGTAGGCACTTAAGTAATAGATGACTCATCTTGAGCCACACGACGACATGCACCACGAGTTCGTAGTCCTCATTTATTCATTCTACCTAATGTTTTATGAAAATATTTTGTTTCAAAGATATTTTTAATTACTCAAACATACTTAAAATCTTATGATCAAGAATTTTATAACATAAGTTTTCAATCTAAATCTCAATAAGTGCATCATCTAAAGAGGAATTAGCATTGGAGTCTCGAAAATTTGATTTTGAAATTTAACAAATATTTTTAAAGAACTTTTTAAAACATGCCTGCAAAACCAATTAAAAATTCATAATCCGAATTTTGAACTCAGCTCTAATATCACTAAATGTAACCCCCAAACTCGACCTAAACGTTATGAGCCACATTAAACCCGTTGAAAAACTTGTTAAAAACAATTATGTTTAAGTTGCTTTTGTGAAAACTTAAAATTTTAAATAGTAAGTAATTTAATTTATGAAAAAAACTTATTAAAACACAAATATTTGAAAAGTTCTTTTTTTTTTTGTGATATCATCTTATTTCATTAAAAAAAGAATTTGCAATATTTTTAATTATTTTTTAATACTGATTTTGGTACAATATGTCGGAGAGGACTTTACAAATATTTTGAAAACATAAATTTATAAATTTATTTAAAATTAAATAAAAATCATAATAATTTTAATAACAACAATTTCAAATGTTTATAACTTCATCAAACATGCATGACAATTTAAAATATAAAAGTAATAATAACCCAATAAAAAGTTCAATGTCCAATGTCCAAAATAACAACCTAAGTAGTTTATAAGCCATTTATTAAAATTTCATCCAAAAGATTCTTTCGTATGCTGAATTCAAGTCCTATACTTGCGAATCATCCGGAAAGGTTTGAGCTGTTAAGTTGTGAATCTTATAACAAATTAAATAACAATAAGCACATACTTAGCATATGAAATTACCAATTTTTATGCACATGATCATGGCAATGCAATTTTTGTAAAATAATTATGCAAATTCTCTTAAAAAATTTTACCCATCACCGCTACACACAAAAAAAAGTTCTCTAGAACTCATCCATCAGAAACACACCAACATTTGTGGATGAAGCCACCAAATTCTCAAATAAATTGCCAAAACATGTAGATTGTGGATAAACCACCAAATTATCATATTAATATTGTCACATCTTCCTCCTTATACATGTTCCAACCCCATGTAATGCATCATAACATACAAATCACATAACAAATCAATAAACATGATAATCATGCTTTCATGTACATATAAGTTTCAATATTCATGGTATTTCATGTTATCATAATAAACAAATAACCATGATTTTTGCACATCATGAGATTAAAAAATATTTATCAATCATAACAATATTTGTCACATCATATAAAAAAAATCAAGTAAGAATAACTTACCTTAAAACCGCAGTCACTCACTTGTAACAATAAAAACATTATGTTTTCCTTTGTATAATACATAGATAAATTTTAATTAAATCCTTAAATTTTAATTTGTATAAAATGCACACCTTTTTTAACTTTAATCGTAAATCGAACTAAAGCTTGATCACCTCCAATCTAAAAGAATTAGGATTTTGATTCACATATACAGAAATCATTCATGAAATTAGTATTCTTTTATCTCCAATAAAAGAATTATCCAAAATAAAAATCATCCATAACTTTACAACTTAAATACTTACTCCTTTACTCCAAGTCGATCCAAGATGAATACTTCTAAAGTTGATGACTTGAGTTGGTGTGTGGATTTAGTTTAATGAAAAGTTTGAATTGAATTAGTGTTCATGAAAAGAAAAGAAAATAGATGAGAGAATAAAAATTAAAAGAGGAATTAAAAGATACTTGTTACCCAAATATTGACGAATATTTCAAAGGTTGAAGAAGTCTCCAAGAAACACTTGAAATTCCAGTAGAAGAAAGAAAATAAAGTTTCTAAATGATGATCAAAGAAAATAGAAATAGTAGAGAGTAAAAAAACAAGTAAAGAAATGCGGTTTTGGGTGGTGGTACTTGAATAATGGTACGGTTTTGATGTGGTGGTGGTAGGGTGGTGTTTCGGTTAGTAATAGAAATATTAAGCAAAAATAGAAGAAAGAACAAGGAGGAGCAACCTTAAAGGGGCGGTACAAGGAGGAGGAGAAGGAGGTGAAAAGAGAGAAAATTTTATGAAAACAAAACAAAATGAGAGAGTGAGAGGGGGAGGAGTGGACGGTCACCAAGAGTAAACTCCCAACAAAGCATTCAAGAGAGGAGACAGGAGAGTTAGGGAGAGTTAAGCATAATGATGTTAGGAGTTTAACCTTTTCGAATTTTAAAGTGTGGAGTTACAAAATAAAATGAAAAATAGGAGTTACATGCCAAGGGATGAACGGTTGTGCATGGGAAGGTTGACTAAATTTTGCATGAATTTAAAAAAAAAAATTGATGTTACGAAAGCTAGAACATGATTCTTTCAGAAGTTTCTTAACCATTACACCATTTATCAATCTTGTTTAATAATTAACAACAGTTAATAGAATTTTACAATGCGACAATGTTGCTAAGTTTTGCCTTAAATGTAGGAAGTATTCGATCTATTACGTGTTGAAGAACTGATTCAATATGCATTCGGGCATAACGTTAGGGGATCTTGATTTGACTGTTCCCATGGAGCTTTATTAATTTGAGATACAGAGGTGAGGTGAGGTGAGGTTAAATGATAAAATCGGTAATTGAAATTCTTTAACCAAAAATTCACTGCTAAAATTGAAATTGACCAATAACTAAAATTGTAGTTGACCAATAACTATAGTTGCCCAATTGATATTTTCATTAATTGAAGAATTGCATGTTTATTTTTTTTTAGAAAATCTTACAAAATCATCTTTTTATATTGTCATAATAATTTGTTTCTATAATAGTTAAATAGATTTTGGCATGCATGTTATTTTATTCGTAGCAATTCAATTGCTCAATCTTCCTTGAGTTCGACTTTTGAAATATTTTGTATTCTATTGTAACATATTAATTACAATCAGATTTATCACACATGCAGAAAAATCACATTTCACTTCTTATATATATTTTGTTTACGTATTTCGACGCTCGCACGCCGATGGTCAGCATGTCATATAATTGATTTGTTTCTCGACCAACAATTCTTTTCTTCCACATCCGCACTCTCGAAACTATATTTTGAAAAAAAATAAAAACAAGTCTCAATTTATATTTTGGAACATGAAAATAGAGTCGCCACCAACAATTTTTTAACATAGGTGTAATTAAATCATCTTTCGAGATTTTTTTTAAAAAAAATCATTAAAATAATTTTGGTTTTAAAACCATAGAACGAGTTCTGAAGTCGGTTATGCATAAAGAAGGATTAGCACCCTTACTCACCCAAAATTGGTACCTAATCGATTATTCAAAATCTTATTTGTTGAAAATTAAAAATTTGAGAAAAATTTAAATCACGATCCTTAAATGCATGAATGTCATATTTATTCTATTTTAAAATTAAATTTTTTTCCCGAAGAAAGCTCATTATTTCAAATTAATCGAGAAAAAAAGTCACATCCAATAAGTTAGGATATAACAATTTGAATATTCAAAATAACGAGCTTTTCAAAAAATTTCATATTCAAATTTTTAAAGGATATTCAATTATCTTGGTTTAAAGAAAAAAAACGACACCCAGTGAATTAGGGCATGATTCTTTCATACTCCCGAAACAAAAAAAATATTGCCTTGATTTATTAAAATGATTTATGTATTTTAAAAACAAATTAGCATGTTATGCAAAAAATATGTACATAATTTACAGGTAGAAATAATAAGAAAACAATATATACATAAAATACAATAAAATTTTAAATCGAGTAAATAAATAGCTGAATAAATGAATAAATAAAAAAATAAACAAATAAAATAATATACATATGATATAAAAGGGACTAATAAAAAAAGGATAAACAAGAAAAATTAAAAGCCTGTAATATATATACATATAGGATAAAATAAAAAAAAATTACATTAAAATCGGGTTAAATTTGAATTTTTAGAAAGTTTAGGAGTCAAATCAAAATTTTTAAAAAGTTCGAGGGTCTAATTTGAATTTTTGGAAAGTTCAGGGGTTAAATTTGAATTTTTAAAAGTTTAAGGGTTAAATTTGAATTTTTAGATAGTTTAGGAGTCAAAATATAATTTTTAGATAGTTTGGGGTCAAAAACAATTTTAAAATAAAGTAGGGGTTTCGTGAGCAATAAATCGAAAAATCTTGACACGTGGCAGCCCTTGGGATACTCTTAGGTCAAGGACCAAATTGAAAACCAATTAAAATTGTGGGGTAAAATTTAAAATAAATAAAAAGCACATTAAAGGACTTAATTGAAATAAATCAAAAAAGCGAAAGGACCGCGGGAATAAATTCTCCATTTTTTGAAAACAAGATGACCCTGATATGGGTTCCGGTCAGGTCGAACGGTCAAAATGACGTCGTTTTGGAATATATTAAGTTAGGCCAAAACAACATAGTTTCAAAGGCCTATATAAGTGATTTTTTTTTAAAAAAAAATCATTTCCTTCATTTATTTTTTAAAAAAAAACTTTTCATTCTTTTTTTCTCTCAAGCCTTTCTCCCATCCCCCCATGTCCGGTTATTAGGGGCCACCGTGGGCCTTGCCATCGATCACTGTCATCGGCGACGGCGATCGCCGCCTACGGTGACCAAAAAGTTTAAAAAAATATTTTTGAAATCCTCTTTTAAATTCGAATCCAGATTTGGGGTTATTTTTAATAAAAACCCAACCGAAATTTCTTAAAAAATAAAAAACCTTTTGGTTTCTAAGGGAAAATAGGCCCTCTGATGAGCTGTCAATGACGGCAATGTTATGGTATGAACCCTAACTTCTTTGTTGTCTTCTTTTTTTTGTTATTTTATTTAGTTTCAATATAAAAAATAATAATATAATATAAAATAAGTAAAATATAAAGTAAATATAATATATATATGTGAACAGAATACCTTAAGTCGAAAAAAAACTCTTGATTTTGTATTTCGAATGTATGCTTTGGGTGTTTCGATTGCTAAAATCTTAAATATTCTTTCTCGTAATTTTTGTACAAATTTTTCGTGTGTTCTTTACATTTAATTTTTTTGTTTTTATAATACATTTGTACAACGAATTTTTGGATTTTTCGAAGTGAAATCAAATAACGTGTGCATGATGGACTTCGGATCTGAAGGCCATGGTGGTGGCACGAGCGTGGGCTTGGTTGCTGACGGCGGCAGCGACGGTTGGAGACCAAAAAGGGTGTTAGGGTTTGTGTTTAGTCTTTAGGGTTTGTAAGATTCGGCTATATTTGGGCTTGTTTGGGTATTGGGTAAAATTTGTAATTGGTATTTGGGTTTAAAAAATGGGTTATTTAGGCTTGGTAAAAAATATTTGGGCTTTACTTTTGTTTTTTAATTTCATTATTTTATTATTTATTGTATTTATAAAATAAATAATAATAAAAATAAAATAAAAACAAAAAAAAGAGAAATAGTGTATTGGGCCTAGATGAAATTAGGTTAAAACAGCTGCCCCTCTTTGCTCGTTGTCATGTAACGGGAATGGAGCAAAGAAAAAGGAAGACCAGTTTTGTTCGGTCCTATTGAATTTCGACTTTTGATGTTTCTTTTTTTTGGCCATCTATCCTTTCACTTTATTAGATGCTCTATTCCACCATATTCGCTTCACTGCAACCTCGAGAAGATAGGATTTAATGCTGTAGCCTTATTCTACTCCACTCCATCTTCTGGGAGGTAGGATTTGCTAATGTAGTCTCCATCCAATCTACTGGATATAAAATTTGATGTTGTAGCTTCATCTTGCTCCACTGCAACTTTAGGGAGATAAAGATTTGCTTTCATGACTTTAATCCGACCCACTGTAACTTCAGGGGTATAGGATTTGTTCTTGTAGCTTCATCCTGCTCTACTGCAACTTCAGAGAGATAAGGATTCGCCTTCGTAGCTTCAATCCATTTCTCCGCAACTTCAATGAAGATCGAGGTCTACTACTATGAGTTTTAATTCGCCCCTCTACAACTTTAAGGGTATAAGATTTGCTTCAGTAGCTTCAATTTGTCCCTCTATAACTTTAGGGGTGAAAGATTGGATGGTCTTCAATCTGCCCTCTGGTTAGGGTAAAAGATTGGATTGATTCAATATGCCCCATGGTCAGGGTAAAAGATTGGATGGTCTTCAATCTACCCTCTTATTAGAGTAAAAGATTGTATTGCTTCAATTTGCCCTCTGATTAGGGTAAAACATTAGACTGCTTCAATCTGCCCCATGGTCGGGGTAAAAGATAGGATGTGGTGACTTCGCTCTATTCCATTACAACTTCAGGGAGATTGATTTGGCTTCACTCCATTCCACTACAACTTTAATAGAGATTCGAGGTTTGCTACTGTGGGTTTTAATCTGCCCCTCCATAGCTTTAGGTGAATGAGATTCGCCATTGCGGCTTCAATCTACCCCTCTACAGCTTTAGGTGTATGATATTTGCCATTGCAACTTTAATCCATTCCTCTACAGCTTTAGAGGTATAGGATTCTTCGTTATATCGCCATTCTCTAAGGATATGACCTGTAGAACCTATTTTATAGGCCTCTATCTAGGCCATGTAACTAGGATGCCATGATTTGAATGAATCAAATGCTCCTATCTAAATGAGCATGAAATGATGTTGATATGCATGCAAAGATGTCCTATTTAAAATGGATTTTATTGTTTAAGTCCTTAGGTTGTCACTGATCGTCTTTTGCTTAAGTTCTAACATTGATGTGTCACCATGCCTTTTCCTTCTAGTCTGGTGTTCTTGATATGAAATTCGAAGAGGTAATCATAAGTTGAAATTATTCGTTTCAGGATCCCTTCAACCCTCGGATTCGGTTATTTCTGACTAATAGTCCTGTTTCAAGTTCTTGTACTATTTAAAATTTCCTAAAGCAATATGCATAAATATTTTTATACCTTATACTAGCAAGTCCATTAACCGTTATTTCAATGCAAAGAATGCTCTGAGCAGGGTTACAAAAATTGATAACATTGAATTTGTTGGAGACAACGCTTGAATGGAGATAAATGAGAAGATATCAAAATATTAGTCAAAATATTAGTCAAAACATCAGTGAAAATAACAAATTTCGGTAAAAAACTAGCAAACATTGATCAAGAATTGCTAAATGAGCAAAAAGAAATAAAACCAGATGCCTTAGATATCAACATATAAATTTCTTTGAGCAAACTTGATAAGGACCACTTTGAGCTTGATGTGTACCTATGAAAACTATTACACTTCATCGATGCCCAAAATGTAATGTCTCTTCATCTTGTCACTTCTGAGAAGGAAGCCCACTTCGCGCCCCATTTTTATCCAAATCTAAGTCACCCTTTAAGGTTTTCGACTTAAATCTCCTTAGGCTTCGAGATGTCCTTTGCGAGTTTTCATTTCGGCCCCACCTTTTTTGTTTTCTTTTTTTTTGGGTTTGAGTCTCCCTTTGCAGGTTTTCAACTCAACCTCTTTTTTTTAGGCTAAGCATTTCTTCACTGAATCTGAGTTCACGGGGTTTGACAAATCCTTGTCATCTATCTCAACTAGAATCAAAGCTCCTTTAGAGAAAGCTTTCTTTACCACATATGGGCCTTCCCAATTTGACATCCATTTTCCCCGAAAGTCTTTCTGCATAGGAAGGATCTTTTTCAAAACTAGATATCCATCATGAAATTCTCTAGGGCGAACTTTTTTATCATAAGCCCGCGTCATCCGTTTCTGGTACATTTGGCCATGTTGGATGGCTTTCAGCCTCTTCTCTTCAATTAGGCTCAGCTGGTCATATCTTGACTGGATCCATTCAGCCTCATCTAACTTTACTTCTGACAATACTCGGAGGGAAGGAATTTTGACTTCAATGGGTAAAACTGCCTCCATTCTATATACTAATGAGAAAGGTGCTACCCTAGTAGTAGTTCTAACTGATGTTCGATAAGCGTAAAGAGCCAAAGGTAGCTTCTCGTGTCAATCTTTGAAGGTCTCTGTCATTTTCCCTATGATTTTCTTGATGTTTTTATTAGCTTTTTCCATAGCTCCATTCATTTTCGAGCGATACGGTGCTAAATTGTGGTGCTTGATCTTGAATTGACCGCAAACCTTTGCTATTGTGCTATTATTAAGGTTTAAAGCATTGTCGGATATGATCTTCTTTGGCATTCCATACCGACATATAATTTCTTCTTCAAGAATTTGCTGACCGTTGATCTCGTGACATTAGTGTAGGAAGCAGCTTCCACCCACTTAGTAAAGTAATCAATGACCACAAAAATGAATCTATACCCATTAGAAACTTTTGGCAACATTGGTTCGATGAAGTCCATGCCCCACATAGAAAAAGGCCATGGGGAAGTCATAACATGGAGAGGTAAAGGAGGTACATGAATTTTGTCTCCGTAAATTTGACAGTTGTAACATTTCTTAGCGTATTTAATTCAATCTCCTTTCATGGTTGACCAGTAATACTCAAATCTCATAATCTATCTGACCATCGTGAAACCATTAGCATGTGTTCCACAAACACCCTCATAAACTTTTCTAAGATTTTCTTATCCTCAACAGAATCAACACACCTCAATAAGACTTGACCTTTTCTCTTTTTATACAAAATATCCCCGTCAAGGACATAATCAATCGTGAGCCTTCTCAATGTTCTTTTGTCATTCTCGGTGTCTTGATTAGGGTACTTAAGGTCTTTTATATATTGCAAAATTTCCAGGTACCAAGAGTGATTACCCTTTTCTTCCCTTTCAATGCTGTAGCAATAAGCTGGAACCTCGTAGATACTCATCTGAATAGGCTTCATATCTTCTTGCTTATTGACCATGATCATGGAGGCAAGAGTAGCTAAAGCATCGACCATCTGATTTTCCTCTCGCGGAGGTAATGGAAAGTGACGTCCTTGAATTCTTTAATTAGCTCGAGAACTAACTTTCGATAATCCATCAACTTGGAATCTCTCGTTTCCCATTCTCTCTTGAGTTGATAAATTACCAAAGCAGAATCCTCGTACACTTCCAGAATCTTAATCTTACGTTCTATAGCTACCCGAATACCCATGACACATGCTTCATATTCTGCCATGTTGTTTGTGCAATCGAAGTCAAGCTTGCTTCTGAGGGGATAATGATCTCCTTCCGGAGATTCTAAAACTACCCCAATCCCTTTGCCAGTAGCATTTGAAGCACCATCAAAATACATTTTCCATGGTTTCTCTTCTAAAGCTTCTTCTGCTGTGGTTGCAACATAAATTAGATCTTCGTTTGGGAAATCAAAATCTAATGGCTCATAATCCTCGAGAGCTCTGCTAGCCAAAATATCTGCTATTTGCCATCTGGTTCACATAGACTATATCAAATTCAGAAAGTAGCATTTGCCATCTGGCCATCCTTCCATTCAATACAACTGACGAGGATCCAATTTTGAAATAAACCAAGTCATATGATATAACATGTATTGTCTTAACCTTCGAGTAGTCTAAATCAGAGCACAAAATAGTTTCTTGATCGACGAATATCTTATCTCGCATTCAATGAACTTCTTGCTAAGATAATAAATTGCTCTCTCTTTCTTTCTTGACTAATCATGCTGGCCCAATACGCATTCCATAGAGGTTTTGAATACGATCAAGTATATGATCAAAGGTTTATCTGGATTCGGTGGCATCAAAACTGGAGCATTGGACAAATAATGTTTAACTTTGTCAAAGTCTTTTGGCATTCATCATCCCAAACTCCTGGGTTGTGCTTCTTGAGAAGACGAAAGATAGGAGCACATTTCTCAATTAATTGTGAGATGAGCCGAGCGATGTAATTTAATCTCCCTAAGAAACCTCTAACTTCCTTTTGAGTACATGGAGGTGGCAACTCCTGTATAGCTCTAACTTTATCAGGATCAATTTCAATTCCCTTTCTACTAACCACAAAGCCTAATAGCTTGCTTGAAGTAGCCCCGAAAGTACATTTGTTTGCGTTTAACTTTAACTAGAACTTTCTCAAAAGTTTCACATGTTCCTCTTCTATTCGAGACTTTGCGATCATATCGTCGACATAGACCTCAAACTCTTTGTGCACCATGTCATGGAATAGAGTTACCATAGCCCTTTGATATGTTACCCCTGCATTCTTCAGTCCAAATGACATAACTTTGTAACAAAAGGTTCCCTACACGGTGACAAATGTAGTTTTATCCATATCCTCAGGATGCATCTTTATTTGGTTGTATCCAGAAAAACCATCCATGAAAGAGAATAAGGAATGACCTGTTGTATTGTCCACCAAGGTGTCGATATGAGGTAGCGAAAAATTATCTTTTGGATTAGCCTTGTTTAAGTCCTGATAGTCCACTCACATTTGTACTTTCCCGCCCTTTTTAGGAACTAACACTATGTTGGCCATCCATTTTGAGTATTCTACCACTCGTAAGAAGCCGACATTAAACTATTTTCGAACCTCTTCTTTTATCTTTAGGAGTACATCCAGTCTCATTCTTTGAAGCTTCTATTGGACCGGTTTACACTATTATCTTATAGGGAGCTTATGCACCACAATATCAGTGCTTAGACCGGGCATATCCTCATACGACCATGCAAATACATCTTTGAACTCTTGAAGTAGATCAATGAGATCTCGCCTCGTTTTTGTAAAGATACAGGTTCCAATCTTCACCCCCATTTTGTCAACTTCATCCCCTAAACTCACAACTTCTATTGATTCTTTGTGAGGTAGCATCTGTTTCTCGTCTTGCTAAACCATCCGTAACAAATCAGGAGATAAGCTACAATCTTGGGCTTCTTCAAAATCCTTAGATTCCTCTGAACACACATGCTGCTCAAAATAAGGCTTTAAGTCGACAACGATGTTACTCATATCATTGATATCAAGGGACCTATCATATGGACCAAAAGATCTGAAAGATAAATGAATTTAAGAATGTTTATTGTGGTATGAGATGAATGAAAAGAATAATGAGATATTTTTTGTCAATTTGGGTGAAAGAAAGTGCATCTTTTTATTGAAAATAAAAAGCAAATGAACATGTACCCTTTATGAAAAGATCCCAACTGCTCTCGGGCTTAGAGCACAAGGGTGTTCTGAACATTTCTCTGGAAAAGACTTAAAAGTTACAGGGAGCTCTTCTGTAGTCCAGTTGTTAAGAATACTTTTGAGGACGTAAGGGTGAATTCCTAACAAATTCCTTTGTTCACTCATCCCTTCGAAAATAGTGCTGATGTTCAGATTCTCCATTGTTCCTGCCAACCTATCTTCTGTCGGCTTTCGCTTAGGGTTAATAATACCTCTTGACATGAATGACTATGAAATATGAGGAAAGACCATTGGCTTGCTTTTGATCTCTTCCTCTCTTATTCGTACTCTTCTTTTCTCTTTTTTTTGTAGTTTTCCTTTCTCTTTTTCATATTTGGCTTGAATCCTAAGCTAAGCTTATCACGCTTCTCTGCTAATACTGGCGTTGTAATCCTTCCTTGGAGATATCTCCCCAATCCTCTTCTAGGTGAAGCTCCTTTTACAATCATCATTTTCAACCTCATATGGTGGTCGTCGATATCTTCGGTGTGAGGATCTTATCTCCTTCAGCCACACAGGTAACATTCACAAACTCCAATGATCTAAAAGAGCACTCCATGGCCTCCTCATCTGTACTTATGTAGGGTGCATCGCTAGTCACTGATGCAATGATGTCCTCCTTAGCATTAATGGTGATTAATCGACCCTCTGTCACCAAATTTAACTTTTGATGTAGGGATGACGGTAATACCCCTCTACCGAATGGATCCACGATCTTCCCAACAGGCAATTGTAAGTGGGCCTAATGTCCATCACCAAAAAGTCTATCTCATACGTGTTTAGACCAATTAGGAGTGGAATCTCAATTCTTCCCATCATTAGTCTCTCCGTTCCATCAAAGGCCCTTACTACACTATGGCATGCCTTCATGTGAGAGCTGTCTATTGGCAACCTATTTAGTGTTGTTAGTGGTAGCACATTCAAGGTTGAGCCATTATCTATCAATACGCCCAATAAAGTGTACCCTTTGCATCGAGTCATAATGTGAAGAGCTTTCATTGAGCCCATGCCCCTTAAAGGTATTTCATCGTCATTGAAGAAAATGAAATGATCTGCACTTAAGTTATTAACCAGTCGGTCCAACTTGTTTGCCGAGATATCCTTCGCCATGTACGTTTCGTTCAACACTTTCAGTAGCATGTTACGGTGGGCTTTGAACTTGATAGCAGGGCTAAAACTGATACTCGATCCGGTTGCCTATGTAACTGTTCCACCACGTTACACTCGCTATGCTTTAGAAATTTCAAAAATTCATTGGCCTTCTCCTTAGTTACTGGCTCATTCACTGACATCCCAAATTTATTATTTTCTCTCTTCTCAAGCCCAACCATCAAGGCTTTCTTATTAACCTCCTTCTCTGTATTTGTAAGACTTGCATTTTCATTCGATCCTCCCTCATTTGGTACCATTATGCTATAGTCATAGCTCCACGGTACCCTTTTATTGTCTTTATAAAGAAATGCCAAGAGTTTCTAAATGATGGCCCGTGGCGTCATTCGACCTCCAACCTCACCCCTTGGCCTGGATATAATCACCACTAGTAGGTTGGCCTTATAAGCCTTTTCCGGTGCCCCTTTCTTAAAAGCACAAACATCACTTGTCTCTTGATCTTTCCTCTCCTCAAAGAACTTAAGTTCTTTATTATCCATCAATTTTTATACCAAGTTTTGGAATTCGACACACCCTTGGATTTTATGCCCCTTCATGGCGTGAAACTCACAGTAATTTTCAATTATTGTCACCATGTCCTCTCTCTCTTGCACGATCAAACCCCTATTGACCGTCTGTTGTCAAACCTATTTCAATGAAGACTTGACCTCTCCCACATCATTCTTAATCCTCTTTCTCCTCTCTTCCGTTATTACGTTTACCCCCTGATCGTGATGATTTAGGAAGGGATTTCTAGCCACGTTAGGTCCTATGGATTTATTGAACCTTATGATCCCCATCTTAATAAAACTTCCAACCAGCTTTTTGAAAGCAGTGCAATTCTTGATGGAGTGACCCATTATTCCCGCATGGTAGTCACATTGAGCATTTGTGTCATACCATTCTAGGAACAGGGATTGTATTGGATTTAAATAATAAAGGGATACCACTCGAGCATCGTATAAACTCTTGTAAAGCTACTTGTAAGTCATCGGGATGGGAGTGAATTGGATTCTTTTAATGTTCGGCCTCGAGCCCGATTCTTGTCTCAGCCTACTTTGATAATTGGTTGTCGGGGCTTTAGATTGTGTCACCATGACCGATTTTGTAACATTCGCCCAGTGTAAGCTTATATTAGCCACCTCACTGTCCTTCCTTTTAGGAGCGAACTTTTTGGTACTTTCTCCGGCATCGATTTTTTCGCTTTGGATTGCATTTTCAATCATTTCTTCCGACATGACCATATCAAAGAAACTTATAGTAGCATTTCCTAGTAGATGATTGATATAAGGTGCTTTCAAAGTACTGACAAAGAGCATGGTTGTCTCCTTCTCAGACAGTGGTGGCCGTACTTGGGTGGCCATATCTCTCTACCTTTGAGCATACTACCTGAAGCTTTCACCCAGCCTTTTCTCAGCATTTTGCAACGTCATCATGTCAGGAGCTATGTCGGTGACATGACCATATTGCCTCATGAAGACCTGTGCCAAATCCTTCCAAGAACTGATCTTGGTACGACTTAATTGATTATACCATCTTGTAGTTGATCTCGTCAGGCTGTCCTAGAAACAGTGGATTAACAGCTGATCATTATGGACATACCCTGTCATCTTTCTGCAAAACATGGTGATATGTGCCTCCAAACAGCTTATCCCATTATATTTCTTGAACTCTGGAACTTTAAATTTGAGGGGAAGTATAAGGTTGGGAGCAAAACTCAGCTTCTTCTAAAGCTTTGAACCTCTCCTCTAACCATTTACGACGCTCCTCCAACTGGTTAGGAAGTTTAGCTCTTGTTTTTCTGATTCCATTACCTCATTTAAATCTAGTATGCCAAAGTCGATAGGGTTATTTCCTATGTTAGAACTAGAACTCATTTGGTAGTTTGTCGATTTTGGTGTGCCAAACAAGCACGATTGCGGGTTAATAGTGACATGCTAACTTTTGAAGGAGACATGCTAACTTTTAGCCTTTATCAGACACAGACTCATACTCTATGCTCAAAACATTTGCCTGGACAGCTAACTTCTGCAAGTATTCTGCCACTTCTCTCACTTGTGTCAATCCATGACATGGTCTCGGTCTCTGACTTGCCTTTGAGAGTGTTGAAGCTGCCTATTACTTGTCTCTAAAGTTCTTTCGAGGAACTCGATTTAAACCTCATAGTTTTGTTATGAAGCTTCAAGTTCTCTAACCCTTCTCTTTAATTCTGCATTTTCAGCTTGGCTTGCCCTCAATTCTGTCGTAGATTATGACTGTGGTGCCTTTGCAATGACTCCTCTAACTCAGCTACCTGGGCTTTTAACTTAGCTTTCTCGACTTGGCTTTCTAGTAGCTCACTTTTTATGGCATCCCCTTGGTTTTGAGCATCTTTGAATTTTCTCTTCCACTGATCCACTCGAGTCCTTTCCTCTTGGACTTCTCGTTGCCACTGTTCTGATGTCTTACCTAAACCAACAGTTCTCATTGATCGACGAAGCTTTTTATAGTCCTCCTTCAAGCCATCCAAGTCTTCCCCAGCCTTTCTTTTTGACCTCTAACTTTTAGAAATCAACATCGAAACTTAACTGTATCTTTTCCTTTTCTAATGCTTCTATCTTTTTCCCTAATTCGAAACTTTTCTTTTTAAAGTCTTGCTTGATGAGCTCTAATTTCGATGGGACTACTTGTAACTGCTCCTCAACTGGGCGGACATTATCGGGATTTGGTATGGAGATGTTATCATTGACTCTCCTACCCCTCCATTCATCATACTATTGGGTTTTCATGGGATTTGCAGCAAATTTTTTTTTTACGGACTTGATTCTAGGCATTTGGCATCTCCCAAACCCTTTTCTTATTATTCTTGCCTTTGTATACAAACTCACACTAAGCCAAACCTTGAGATACTGGGAAGAACTGTCTTGACCGATACTGTCTCATTACTAACAAAGGAGCATACCCTATAGCACCTCATATCCCAGTAACGGAACCTAGTCGAAATCATCGCATCAATAAATAATTTCGTTGGGAATGAACCACGTTACTTGCCATTATATGTCTTCGTCTCGGAGACTATGGAGTATTTCCATCCACTTTTCCTCAAATTTATTCTCTCTCCTTTGTGTAGTAACAAATTCCCTCAAAGGAGAATAACTCACAGAAAACACTTGGCAAGGAACCTTTTCCACTTTTCAGAAGTGGCTATGAAACTACACCATCAGTAGTGGTACGTAACCAATAAATCTCCCTTCTCCCTCTCTTCAGCATGCATTTAATGACCTAAAATTTTCGACTAGAATTGCTGGAATAGGTGAAACTCCTTTGTCGAGCCGATCAAATAAATCAGTGGCTGCCTCATCTATGTGTCCAAACACCTTGGGAAATATAACCAGTCCGTACAAACTGAGAGCAAATATATCAACATTTTTCCTTGCATCAGGATGAGATAAGATCAAATCTCTCAAGCTTTTCCAGGTAATGCATTTGTTATCACCCTTCACCTTAATTCAAGCTGTGACCCATTGCTCACTCATTCCCATAATGTTCATCAGCTTCTTAAGGAAAGTTGTCACATTAGGGGCTCTCGAATAGGCTTTATTTACCTAAATTTTGGGGCAACGAATTAGAGCAGTATATTCCCCAATCGTGGGCACCATATCCATGCTTCCAAAGGTGAAACAACTATAAGTCGGGTTCTAGTACTATGTAAGGGCTCGGAAGAGATGCTTGTCCACCTTAACTTCTAGTAAGTATGGTAGATCCCCATACTCTCGGTAGAAAATCTGCTTCATTCCATCATCCTACTGATTCCAGATTTCGTTTAACTCTTGTAAGCTATTTTGAGTCACACTGATCCGAGTGAAATCCAGTAGTCCGATACATGGCCTTCAGCTAGACTATCACCTTTCTCACGTTGTCTATCTTCTGACCACATACGCACGGTAACATTATCTTCTACCTCATCAAGATACCCTTTTTCCATTACCAATTCTCAACTAGTAATCAAACTCAAGTCAATACCTTTCCTGATATGAGGATGCAATGCACAATAAGGAAAAAAAACTAAGTTAGTACCAGTAGTTATAAAAATGTATCAACAAATATACCACAGAGAACCTACGTATCTATTAAGTGGTTTCTAAAGTTTCAGTATAGTTCTACCTAGGGTGTGCACTTAAGGCTCATTATATGCGGTTTTCAGTTCTAAAGTAATGGTACCCAAACTAGCAGATTCCTCAGTCCTCACCCATTATAGGCTCATTCGGACAAGTTCGGTTTAGGGGGACACATTTCCCGTATGTTTGCACGGAAGTGAAAACTTCACGAAAACATAGGTACGGATGTATCCCGAAAGCTATTCACTATCCTGCACGGAGGTGAAAACCTCACGAAGGAGTAGCTTCTCACTTCCATTTAAGCGGTGTAGTAGCAAATGCATGTATGCAAAAACATAGACATATAATATGAACATCTATTATCACAACAAACATATAAAACACAAAAAATGTATAGGATCGCAAATTAAATTAAATTGAATTTGAAATTTTCAACAAAACAGACAAAGAATAATCAACTTACGGCTTGACTCTCTTATTGTTCCCCAGTGGAGTCGTCGAGCTGTCAACACCATTTTTTGAAAAAACATAAAAACAAGTCTCGATTTATATTTTGGAAAATGAAAATAGAGTCGCCACCAATAATTTTTTAACACAGGTGTAATTGGGTCACCTTTCTAGATTTTTTTTAAAAAATAATTAAAAATTATTTTGGCCTTTGAAACCATAAAACGAGTTTGGGAGTCGGTTACGCATAAGGAAGGATTAACACCCTTACGCGCCTAAAATTGGTACCTAATCTATTATTCAAAATCTTATTTGTTGAAAATTAAAAATTCGAGAAAAATTTAAATTGCGATCTTTAAATACATGAATGTCATATTTATTCTATTTTGAAATTAAATTTTGTTCCTGAAGAAAGCTCGTTATTTCGAATTAATCGAGAAAAAAAGTCACATCCAGTAAGTTAGGACATAACAATTCGAATATTCAAAAATAATGAGCTTTTTAAAAAATCTCGTATTCAAATTTTTAAAAGGATATTCAATTATCCCAGTTCAAAGAAAAAAAGAGACACCCAGTGAGTTAGGGTAGGATTCTTTCAAATTCCCGAAACAAAAAAAATATTGCCTTGATTTATTAAAACGATTTATGTATTTTAAAAACAAATTACCATGTTATGCAAAAATATATGTACATAATTTACAGGTAGAAATAATAAGAAAACAATACATACATAAAGTACAATAAGATTATAAATCGAGTAAATAAATAGCTGAATAAATGAATAAATAAAGAAACAAACAAATAAAATAATATAGATATGCATATAAAAGGGATTAATAAAAAAAAGGGATTAATAAAAAAAAGGATAAACAAGAAAAAGTAAAAGCATGTAATTTATATACATATAGGATAAAATAATAATAATAATAATAATTACATTAAAACTGGGTCAAATTTGAACTTTTAGAAAGTTTAAGGGTCAAATCAAAATTTTTAAAAAGTTTAGGGGTCAAATTTGAATTTTTGGATAGTTTGTGGGTCAAAACATGATTTTTGGATAATTTGGGGTCAAAAACAATTTTAAAATAAAGCAGAGGCTTCGTGGGCAATAAACCCAAAAAACCTAACACGTGGCAACCCCTAGGACACTTTTGGGTCAACCACCAAATTGGAAACCAAGTGAAATTATGGGGCAAACTTTAAAATAAATAAAAAGCACATTAGAGGACTTAATTAAAATAAATCAAAAAAGCGAAAGGATCACGGGAATAAATTTTCCATTTTTTGAAAACACGCGGATCCTGATATGGGTCCGGGTCAGGTCGGGTCTGACGGTCAAAATGGCGTCGTTTTGGAACCTATTGGATTAGGCCAAAACGATATAGTTTCAAAGGCCTATATAAGTGATTTTTTTAAAAAAAAAAAATCATTTTCTTGATTTGCTTTAAAAAAAAACTTTTTCATTCTTTTTTTCTCTCAAGCCTTTCTCCCATCCCCCCATGTTCGGTTATTAGGGGCCACCGTGGGTCTTGCCGTTAACCAACGTCATCGGCGGCCGCGACTGCCACCTACGGTGGCTAAAAAATTCAAAAAAATTATTTTTGAAATCCTCTTTAAAATCGAACCCAAATTTGGGGTTATTTTTAATAGAAACCTAACCAAAATTTCTTAAAAAAAATAAAAAACCTTTCGGTTTTTAAGGGAAAATCGACCCTCTGACGAGCCTTTAACGACAGCGATGTTATGGTATGAACCCTAACTTCTTTGCTGTTTTCTTTTTTTTGTTATTTTATTTAGTTTCGATATAAAAAAATAATAATATAATATAAATAAGTAAAATATAAAGTAAATATAATATATATATGTGTGTGAACATAATACCTTGAGTGAAAAAAAAAACTCTTGATTTTATATTTCGAATGTATGCTTTGGGTGTTTCGATTGCTAAAATCTTGAATATTTTTTCTCGTAATTTTTGTACAAATTTTTCTTTGGTTCTTTACATCTATATTTTTTTGTTTTTATAATACATTTGTACAATGAATTTCCGGATTTTTCGGAGTGAAATCAAATAACATGCGCATGGTGGACTCCGGATCCGAAGGCCATGGCGACGACGGTGGCAGCAACGTGGGCATGGTTGCTGACGGCGACCGTGCGGCGGCAATTGGAGACCAAAAAGGGTGCTACAGTTGTGTTAGTTTTTAGGGTTTGTAAGATTGAGCTAATTTTTGGGCTTGTTTGGGTATTGAGTAAAATTTGTAATTGGTATTTGGGTTTAAAAAATGAGTTATTTAAGCTTGGTAAAAAATATATATATTTGGGCTTTACTTTAGTTTCTTAATTTTATTATTTTATTATTTATTGTATTTATAAAATAAATAAATAAATAAATAAAAAGAAATAGTGTACTTGACCGGGATGAAATTGGGTTAGTACATGCACATTGCATTTTGTATCCATTAGTTGCATCATAAAAAGGTAATATTAGTCATATATTTTAAAATTTAAAGGATGTGTTTTAAAGTATGTAAATACAAGAACTCAAATTGTTTGTTAATATGTAGAGTGAAATTTCTAATAAAATAAGGAAATTTGCATTACTGAATTGTCAAACTTCCACATTAAAGTAAACCATAAGTGTTTTCTTTTCTCATTTTTATCAATGTATCTTTGATATTTCTAAGAGGAATCGATGATGGACAAAATGCCTGAATGAAAGTCCTAAAGTCTCTTAATTAAATGGAATACCAACATATACATGGAGTAATATTTAAGAAAGAACCATCTCATTCAATTTTTTAATACCATATCAGTTAAATTTACAATTTCTTATTGTTTATTGAATCCATAGCTTACAAATTGATTTATTTTCACTACAAGAAAATTTCATAACCTTTAGATCTATTCGTAGAATGCAGGTGCATCTTTCGATGAGAATAGAGTGGATGTCAAAGGAAAATGTGTCATCATCCCTTCACTATTTCCTTTTCCTTCCAACATTTCCAGTCTCATTTCTCTTGTTTCTAACCTTTTGAATCAATTCAGCTAACATTAATTTAGCCTTATGGGAATGCATAGCTTTCTCCGCAATACCAGGCTGTATCGGGTCTAAGAACTCTTTCACACGGTGAATGAGTATTTCAGCTAATATTCTTTCTTCTTCTTTGGGGGATAGATCTACACCAGTTTGTGATAATCCCTTTACCACACCGAGTATGAATCCATCCTCAAGCTCGTCAGCAATCTTTTTTTCTTGCTCTGGAGTAAGTTTTATGTCAGCGGCATCTCTTGCAGAGATTGAGAACAACAAGGCCAATGAGAATACTACGAAAGCAATGTTCATATTTTTTTTATTTCAAAATATTAAGGTAAAGAAAAACTTGGAAATTTTCGTTTCTAATTCTCATGGGTGAAAATGGGATGTAATTTAAATAGATGATGATAAGCTATTTGTGGCAACTTTAACGAATCTTTGACTAGTCAGGAGCAAATTTGCCATACACGAGTTGGATAGAGATAAACTCTCGCAAGATTAGTCAAATGATGTATTTTTCTCAATAAATGGGGAATATTTATTTATTATCTCCAAATTTTTCTTCATGACGGTGTGAGTAGTCAGAAATTTGTTTTTTTATAGAGCAATTGTTATAGGTAGTGTATTTCCTTTAGACAATCACACTTTTTAAGTTTATGGGTTTGGATAAAAAATTAGACCCGTTTAAAATATGAGTTGAGCTCGAGCTTGAATATTTAAGCTTAGTCCGACATGTTTTAAGTTTATAATACTTTATATTATGTTATTTTAATGTATTATAAAATTTAGAATGCATTAAAAAAAACATATACTAAATATATAATGCTATTCTAATGTAAACATTAAAATAATGTTAAGATGACTATATTAAAATAAAATAATATAAATATTTTTTATAAAATAAAAAATAATATGGACCGGCCTAAAATAAATTTTGGTTAGTCTTTTGCAAATATGAGCGGATTTGAACAAAATTTTAAGTCCAAATTTCGAGCCGGATCGAACTTGGACAAACAATATATAAAATTGTGAATAATTGAAGGAAACAAATATATACATGGAGAAAGACTTGTCAAATATCGAGCAAACTTGGATAGGAATTGTTTTTATTTCAACTTGTTGTATTCAAAACAAAAGTAAAACATATTATATTGTTTATAAAAAAGTACATAACGGTTTTACCAAAAGCGATGTTTCTATGTTTTGTGTTAAATGTGGGCAAGCATTCCATCCATTTTGGGTTGAAGGATGGATTTAAAATGCACTTGGGCATAACGTTAGGGAGCTAAAGCTTGATTTAAGTGTTCCCATGGAGCTTTACGTGGATATGTCTTATGTGTTGTTTTAAGTAATTTGAGATCGAGAGTTGAGGTTTAGTTAAATGAGTCAACATGAGCGAAATCAGGAAAATTTTCATAGGGTCGAAATTAAATTGTCTATATTTTTATAATTTTTAAAAGATTAAATTAAATTTTTATCATTTTTAAGGGGTCAAAGTACAATTTTACTTTTTTTAAATTAAATTTTTAAAATTTTTAAAGAGTTAATATGACAAAATTTTCATTTTAAGGAGGTCGGGGCTCCTGCCAGCCTCTAAATCCGCCCCTGTGAGTCAGTGAATAAACTCACTACTAGCATGGAAATTGGCCAATTATTATAGTTGCCTAATTGATATTTTCATTAATTGAATAATTGCATGTTTAATTTTTCATACCCTAAAAATCGAGCTAGTAGAATCGGGTTAGCAAATCGGGGTTTATGAATTTTAGGTTAGATAATTAAATAATAAGCAATAACAAAATAAAATATTAAAATAATTAAAATTAAAATTTTAGGTTAGGAAATTAAAATTAATTGACCAAGAATTGATTTGGTTAGAATGAATTTTAAAAACAAGATCAAATTAGAAAATAAGTTTTATTTGAAAATAAGGATCTATTTGAAAAAGAGAAGAAACAAGAGGTAGTTAAATGAGAAATGGCCCAATTTTTAAAAATTGGTTGCCTATTTAACAACCCCATGGTCCCTTCTCTCTCATTTTTACATCTCATTCAAAATTTTCCCAAACCCCAAATTAGTGTTTTTCTCCCAAAATTAGTTCATCCTTTATGATTTTTAAGCTCTCCAAACACAAAATCTCCATTCAAATTTAAAAGATTAATTATGTTTTTATCTTCAATTTCTCAAGGGGTCTTAACACGTTTTAGCTTGAATAAGCTCCATAGCTCGTCGATTTTTCAAAACTAAGGTGAGTTTCTAACTTTTTAACATTAACCTAATTGATTTGTTATTTCAATTCAAGATTTAAATGATTTAATCAAGATTTCAATAGATTAATTGATTTTAAATTAATTCTTAGCTTGAAAATTATGGATCTCATATTTCTTAGCTAAACTACTCTTTTAAAGTGATTTCTAACTCATTTTGATCTAATTAAAAGCTTTTTAATCTTGATTTAACAAATCCTTTAGTAATTTAAACAAATTGAACGTTTTCCCATTCTTGATGTTCACATAAGCTTGATTTTTTTTGCAAAAATTACATCCATGCAATTAGATAAAATTCATGGTTTAGATCTATATTTAGGTGATATTTAGAATGTATGAAGTCAAAATTTAAACTTAGAAATGAGATTTGAGTGGTTAAACATCTATTTCGACTAAACTAGCTAAATTTTTTGTATAGAAGTTAGTAGGATGTGATCTGTGATTTTGGAGGGATTTAAATGTGTTTGATGTTGTTCATAATGCCTTTGTATAATTTTTTACGTGATTGGAAGTGCAAACTCAATTGGGAGCGTCCACATGCAAGGACAAAGGCAAGCAAAAACTTACTTGAGCTTTGTTGTGAAAGCAAGTTGCTAAGGTGAGTGATCTTTTGTGCTATAATTAATTCACAAATCAGTGATTTATAGAGGGCTTAGGTGGTATAATCATCTAAACTAAGTCATAAGAGTAAGTGCTCTTACTTGAACTTTGTTATTTTATAAGCAAGGTTACATGTGTTGTGATATGTGCAAGTGTGTGATGTGAATATATGTGAAAGTGTAGGGATAAGAGAATGTTAAGCATTGCTCCATTCATGGGTTATGCTGGTGTATTGGAGAGTGTTAGCTTCATGCTACACTTTATGAGTCCGGTATAGACTTTATGAGTCAAGTGAGGATGGATGGAGATCCGTGTATCCAATGAGTATTTTTAATATGTATTTTCATTTTCACAAGTAGGCAATGTATCAATATGATATGATATTGATGTTGATGCTATGTGTTAAATGTGTCTAGCATGCTTGTTTTTAACACTTGTATTTGTTCTTTCGTAACATCTTGAATACTCACTGAGCTTGGTTAAGCTCAAACTTTTTTGTGGTTATTTTTGCAGTGAAATAATTGGAGTGTAGTGGTGAAGTGAGCAAGTTGGTGATCCAAAGGCAAAGGCACCTTAATTGAGCATGTGAGATGGTTTTTGGTTCATAAAGATGACAATGAGGGTGCAAACTTAAGGGACTGGATATTAATTTTGATTTGTACTTGTTATTGGATTTACTATGGATTGTTTAAGGACCTTTATAATTGATTGTTTGTTTAAACTGCTTGAGTTCTGCTTGAAAAATGCAGCAAGGGTAGATAGATTGATAAACTAACAAGTGTATTTAGGGGTTCGTCGTAGGGTTGGCATGAAATAATGATAGGGGTTTGCATAGGTGAGTGTACATAAGTAGTTCGCCATATAGGGTTCGAAGAGGTGACTTACCATAGAAGGTTCGTCTAAGAGGATAACACATCATAAACCTTGTATACATATAAACACGCACACGTATAGGCTCGCATGCATGTATTTAGGTTTGCATTCATGTATAGTTTGCATATATTTAGGGCTCGCATACATTGTATGTTAGGGTTAACACGCAACATGATATAGTTCGCACGTCATAAGGCTCGTTGACATATAAGGTTCACAAGACATATAGGGATTGCACTTGACGTAGGGGTTCGCACATGTTCATGGCTAGTATACAACATAGGGTTCACACATGCATAGGTTATGTACTACCCCTCACTCGGCCCAATCGTTAGACCAGAGTAACAAGATGCTACAATAAACATCGACACTTATATACATGCTCACATAACTACAGTCATGAATAATATTCACCACATTAAATCATTTACGGAAGTCTTTATGTCTAATTTACACTAAAAAACATTGGAAAAAAATTATCTCGTATTTAAGGACCATTTAGTAAAATTCCTAAGAAATCAACATAGGTATCGATACAAATTACAAGTATCAATATTTACATAAGTGAGGTATCGATACTAAGAAGAAAATCGATACCAATTTCGCATTATGTTTTCTTTTCAATTTTGAACCAAACCTTTTTATTGATACTTAAACAAAGGTATCGATATTTCTACCCCGAGTATCGATACTCATGAATGAATATCTTTACCAAATTAAGCTACTATTTTTCTTACACATAAATTCTAACACTGAGGTATCGATATTTATGCCTGGAATATTGATACCTCTGTACAAAATGACAAAAACTCAGCAAATCAAAGGACACATTCTTTCTCAACAATAATTCATTCCAACATGCATTATTAAACATAATACCAATCACCAAACCATTCATAAATATAATTCCAAGCAATACCAAAACTCTAAAGTCCAAAATAATAATGATAACCAAACAAAATTCTAATCCACATTGCCCTTATTCAAAATGTCCAAAAATAATTATAAGGCCACCTACTCAAACTTATTGCCTTGCTAGGATTACTTCCTTGGCCGCACCGCTCACACCGAAAATGCTAACTATATGCAAGGATTTATTGGGGAGTCTGTGAGCTTAAACAAGCTTAGTGAATGTATCGAGGATTACCACAAGCATGCACATCAACATAGGTTAAATCAAAAGAATTCTCAAGCACATTCATAACAAGAAATCTATCAAGTTCATGCTTCATTAACTCAAGTATTTAGCTTTCATTTTTAATGCATTTAGAAACAACACCTATATATATTAATCATTTACAATAATTTGGCCACTTAAGACTATGAAACATAGGAGTAGGCTCTATCACCACACATTGGATACTCAGATCTCCAATACACCAATGACTCAAAGAGTCCAACATATCCCATAAGTGTAGCATCAAGCTAACACTTTCCAACACGCCAACATTTCTCGATGAATGGAGCTTAGCTCACATTCCCTTATTTCTCCAATCTATCCGAAGCCTCAATGCCCCAGATGACAATACAAGGGTGAGTACTCACAAATCCTATGGTATGCTGACTATATCCAACAGTCTCAAGAGATCACAAGGCCAAAATATCCACCATTACACATATTTTTAGTTATTGTTTTAATGCATATTATCATTACTCTTAATCAATATACACACAACACTATCACTTTCACATTGCATGCTTACCATGCTTCTCATTGATGCACTCAAACTGCTAACATAATGCTCAACAAGCTATAACCATATTAATTCACACACACACACACACATATATATATATATATTTACATAAAAAAATAATTCCTTGTCTCATGCTAACACAATAACATATTCACAATTTTGCAAAATGAAACAAAAAGGAATAAGAAGGTTTAGTGTAAAAGGTTAGACTGATGCTAGTTTCCAAATCGACAAGGATGATTCACGTTTTCAATCGGGTTTTGTGTTTTGCCTTAATGGTGGCACTGGGAGCTATGAAAGTTCAAAGCAAGATACAATAGTTGATTGTACAACTAAGGCTGAGTATATTGCAGCTAGTGAGGCTACAAAAGAGGCAGTTTGGATCAAGAAGTTCATATTTGAACTAGGGGTTGTGCCTAGCATATCAGATGCTATAGAACTTCGTTGTGACAACAATGGAGCTATTGCAAAACCAAAGGAACCTAGATCTCACCAGCAGTCCAAACATAAACTTAGGCGCTTTCATCTCATTCGAGAAATCATTTATCGAGGAGATGTGGAAATATGCAGAGTACCAACAGATGACAACATCGTTGATCCACTGATGAAGCCTCTAACACAGCAGAAGCATGATCATTACACTCAATCACTTGGTATTAGATATATGATTGGTCTTAGTGTTAGTAGGAGATCTTTAGAGTATGCCCAAAGACCAATCATGAGAAGATTATAATCATATACTTGTTTTACCTTGTTTATTAATATAAGACATTGCCATTATTATTTCAGTTTCTTTTCTATGTATATAAATAAATTGAATTGTGATAAAGTCCTAAGAAAATATGATTATTCTTAAAAGGTCTTTAGTCAATTGTTATTGTGGGCTTGGAAAACAATAATGCATTGAGACTAATGTGTAGTTGATTGATGACAAAGAGTTGTCATTGGTGTAGGGATGTTAAAATCAATACATGTGTATGTTTTAGAGAACAACATATTAGACTGACCCGTATGAGTATTTTTCTTGGATTATTATGTAATAGTCACAATACTACTAGTAGTGATAACTATGTATATGATCCTTAGACTTGAGGTTATCATTATTCCAATATCGTCAGTCGTATATTTGATACAGTCAAAACGTCTATCGTAACAGGTTGTACTACTATAAAGACTGATGTTGCATATACCACAATCCATGTAGTGGGATATGGTTGATCAAGATAGGATTTATCCCTCCTACATATGGGAATAATATCTTACACCTCTTGATGGAGTGAGACTTGAAATGCATTGTCATACTCGAATAAGTTGCTATGAGATATCACATTTATTTATTTTTTTGTAGTTTGCACAGAAAATCAAGAAGTATGATATTGGACTATACAAGGGTAACTATTCCATGACTTGTGTCCAATCTAGATATTAAGGATAAAAGGATATAATACAAGAAAAGATTGTCATAGAAAGGTTCTGTCGAATTACGACTTCTTTTAACTTGGGTGGCACTGATGCATTGCTAAATGTCATTCATTGCTAGTAATGTTAGAAAAGTTCTAGTATTACTACAAAAGGAGTATTGCAAACCTGACCGGAACAAATCGACCCGAATTTGGAGCGTCACATTAGCCACTTATGTGACTCTCCTTATTGATCAACCAACACACCACAAACCAACCATCACACCCATGTAAAACATGCTTAAATAAGTTATTTTTAAACAAACAAATCAAAATCATGCTTTGCTTGTCATAATATAACGAAAAATGACTAGAGGAAAAATTATCATTTTAAACAACATTAATGATAAATACGTAAATTGTAAAGTTAATCCCATGAGTTTCCTGCACAATTTATTTTAACCCATTATAGAAAATTACAGCTCAAAATGACATTTAAAACTCATTTAATTTCAAAATAATGTTTAGGTCTAAATAGTAACTTTATTCAAAATATCCTGTAAACCATTTTAAAAAATTGAAGTTACCATAATAAAATTTAATATACAAAACTAAATCATGTAAATTTTCAAAGCATTTCGTTGAAAACATTATTCCGAACCAATTTTAAAAGTTCTAAAAACCATTTAAACCTCTATATTGTCCATTTACAAACCATTAACAGTTCAATATCTAAAACCCTCTAGATTTGTCCCACATTGCCTTTCTTTTTGAGTTGGAAACACATCAAACATACTCAAGGTAAATTGCCTTACTTTGGATCACTTGGTAGCTCACTTCTCCTTAATTCAGCTATATCTTTGCATTGTTAAACATAAAAGAGTGTGAGCTTTTTCAAGCTGTGTGAGTGCTTAAAGACTGCCACAAGTAATCAAAATATCCAAAGTTAGAAGAAATCATACTATCATAATTAATTATGATAAGCAATCAAACATAATTCATAGCATTCATATTGATATGTTGGCAGAATGTGATTATGAAGCATATATATATATCATATTACATTAGATAACCGGATTTCCAAATACAACTAATACAATGTGTTGCATAAAGCTATAACCCACCAAACACAATCAATCATAGCCTCCAAACATAACCAATTTACCCTTCGATCACAACCAAATATACCCTCCAAACACATCCACTTAAACATGTATACTTATTATTTTATGCAGATTTTCACATATTACACAACACATGTTCATATCACATATTCAAGTCTCATATCTTATTCAATCATAAAGACATAACATTTTCATTGTCATCTCATTATACATCACATAACATATCACATTTAAGCATCATTTGCAAATCATCATTAGTTTAAGTTGAAATACTTACTCATCTAGCTTAGTATAGGTGATTAGGCTACCTAATCTCCCCTTCAAAACTTTAAATTGTGCTTAATTGTAGCACACTGAACCACTCAACTTGTCAATATCTCTTGCATAACAATGTCAACCAAGCTTTTTTTTCCCTTTTGCCTTACTCGTAGAAGCTCTCGACGAGCGTGGAACTTTGTATTCACATTAAATATATTACTAACACATTATTAACAACTTAAACTACAAAAAAACCACAAAATAACCACTCTAAGCTAACTTTTCTCATACCGAAAATCAACTTATTTTTCGAAATATGAGGTTTCTTGATCTGTTATAATTCGCCTAGCAGATTAAACTAGTTTTCACACTTTAGGAGCTTGAAACTAAGAATTATTGTTAAAATTTGCTAAGAAATTAGTTGTTTTCAATAAAGATAGGGAAATTTGTAAAAAGTGTGAAAACGAGTCTTTTATTGACTTCAACAATGACTGAGGCCAAGGTTGGCTAATATACTTAGTGAGTGTGAAGGAAACCATTAGAAGGAGATCTATATCAAGACTGATTACTATGTCACGAAATGGGACAACGAATGTTGCAACATAGGGACCAAAACAAAATAAACTTGAAGTTGCCTTCTTTGACGTGACATAGCACAAGGATGTCACAACAAACCCCTGAAAACATCTCAAAGGAATACACTTATCACTATGTCGCGTCATGACATCGACCTCTAGACGTAGAATTACATCGAGTGGGGGCATTTTGGTCTTCACAATGCAACTTTAAACTCAAGAACGAAAGCTGACCTAGAGTTTAGGACGACAACCATAAGAAGGCTATAAATAGACCCCTTGAATACCCATTTTAGGTTTTAGTTTTCTATCTTTAGGTTGTAGTTATTTTATTTCTTTCCTTCCATTTGTCGGAGACTCGATTTGTAAGACGCACACATACATTGGTTGATTATTTCAAAATCTTAATATCAAAGAGTTTTTCTTAATTCTTATATTTTAAATCTAATTCTTATGTTTACTTTTAGTATTGATTATATAATGTTTAGAAAAGTCATGAGGAACTAATCCCTTTTTGGGGATTAGCGAGTGGAGGTATGATGATTTAACTATTGTGTAGGGTTTTTCAATGGATCAGCTATTTGGGAAAGGAAAAACATGAAGCAAACCCTAGGCTTGAAAACCTTGGGAAGTTATTGAGGTGGAAATTAATCCAAAATTGGTATGGTTCATTCGTTAACACTTTAATCCCGAGCCGGTTTAGCCATTGAGGTCAGAAGATAAGTAGTCTCTGTCGATTCATTACTTTAGTGGATGTATTGGAAGATCCTACTAGGGTAATGATTAGTTGATTGTTGAGAAGCCCAAAGAAATAGTTGAGGAAGCATGCCGAAGCGAGGTAACTCTCTATAACCCAAATCTAAGCAAATCTTTACTAGTGTTTTCTAGCTTTTTTATTTATTTCTTTATAATTAGTCTTTCTTATTATTAGTATTAAAAACCAAAATATTTTATATTTCATACTATAAAATGATCAAAGTATTAACTAGATCTTATTTGTGCAAAGAATTGGAATTAATCTAGTGCAAACGCCTCTCTTGGTACGATCCTCGGAGTACTCAGATACCCTGTTGTAACTATATTACAATCTGACCCGTATACTTGCAGAAACCGCCTCAATTCACTATCTTTTGGAAGTCATAATTACACTCTGGATGTTAGTACGTCCAGAGGCGGTCAAGTTGTTGGCGCTATTACCGGTGAGACAACATCACTAGTTAATTTTAGCTTCTTCATTTTATAAGAATACTTAAAAAATTAGGTTATAGATACATATTTTCCTTATATTTATTAAATTTTTATTATCTCTTCAGTTTAGTGTATGACTCGAAGTTGAGGAACACTAATAGATCCAGTACCTAATCCTGAAGAAATTGTTAGGGGAAATCGTCATTAACAACAATAGCAACAACAACAACATATGCAAAATCCACTACCTCCTGTGGACAATCAACCACACGATAATCCATTATTCAACAACGGTGATAATAATCCCTAAGAAGCTATACCAGCACAACAATTACCAATAAACCAACCGATGGCACAACATGAACGAACTGTGAAGGAATATGCCCCACCTAATCTAGATCTGGTCTAATGGAGTATCACAAGACCGACAATTGCAGCAAATAACTTTGAAATCAAGTCGAAATTGATTCAAATGATCTAGAGCAATTTTTAATTCAGAGGCACGATGACGGAGGATCCCAATCAACATTTAAAACGGTTCCTCCAATTATGCGATACCTTTAAAAACAACGGGGTCACTAATGACGCTATTTGTCTTAATTTTTCCCCTTCTCATTAATTGATAACACTTTCTCTTGGCTAGATTCGTAGGCACTAGGGTCTATCACTATGTGAGACGAATTGGCGGGGAAATTCTTGTAGAAGTTTTTTATCGATAAGTAAAACATCATGTTGAAAATTCCTACATGGAAAGATAAGGAAGGAGAGAGAAGGAGAGATATGGCGGTGAGCGGGAAAGGGTTACTAAAGGGGAAGAATAGGGATCAATTCGATGTGCCAAACTATTTTCGTGTTTGTAACCCTTTTTATGCTTATTACTTTTCTGAATTCCATACTTGTCCTAAATTCTTATAATGTTACATGCCAAAAAGTCCCATGTGGCCTGAATATTCCTATGCATGAATGAACATCATATTGAACATTATCATAAAAGACCGTTTGTATTCTTCTAGGATAATTAAAGCACTTGTCTCAGTTATTGATGGATTCTTACAGATGAAATCCTTAATAACTAATACTTTGTAACATACTGAACTTAGATGTTTATGATTAAAAGTGGTAAATTACTCATTTATTATGTTGAAATTGTTAGTAAATATGAAATGCCCAAGTTATATGCTTCGAAGTCAATACTTGTATGATATTTGATCAGGTGTCATTTTTCTTTTTATTGTTTTTTCTTTCGATTGCTTGAGGACAATTAATGACTTAAGTGTCGGGGAGTTTGATCTATCGTAATTCAACCTAGCAGATTAAACAAGTTTTTCACACTTTAGGAGCTTGAAGTTAAGAATTATTATTAAAATTTTCTTAGGAATTATTTGTTCCTAATAAAGATAGGGAAATGTGTAAAAAGTGTGAAAACTTGTCTTTTAATAGCTTTAGGACCGATTGACGCCTAAAGGTTGACTAATTTACTTAGTGTGCAAGAAACCATTAGGAGGCCATCTATATCAAGACTGATCATTATGCCACGATACGGGACAACAGATGTCGCAACAGAGGGACCAAAACCAAAGAATCCTGAAGCTACCTTCTTTGTCGCGACATAGCACAAAGATGTCACAACAAACCCCAAAAAACATCCCCAAGGAGTACACTGATCACTATGTCGCGACATAAGACCAGGCGTGTCACAACATGGACCTCTAGACACGAAATTACATCGAGTGAGGGGCATTTTGGTTTTTATAATACAACTTTAAACCCGAGAATAGTAGCTCACCTAAGGCTAAGGGCGACGACCATTCGAAGGCTATAGATAGACCACTTAAGCACCCATTTTAGACTCATGATTTTCCTTAAAATTTCCTTTCTATCATTTTAGGTTTTACTTTTTCTCTCTTTAGGTTGTAGTTATTTTATTTCTTGTTCTTTCGTTCGTCAGAGACTCAATTTGTAAGACGTGCATAACTGTTGGTGGATTATTTCCTAATCTTAATACAAACCAAAGAGATTTTCTTAATCCTTATATTTTCAATCCGATTCTTATGTTTACTTTTAGTATTGATTATATAATGTTTAGAAAAGCCATGAGGAACTAATCCCTTTATGAGGAATTAGCGAGTGGAGGAATGATGATTTAACTATTATGCAGGGTTTCTCAACGAATCAGCTATTCGAGAAAAGAAGAACATGAAGCAAACCCTAGGCCTGACAATCTTAGGAAGTTATCAGGTGGGAATTAACCCAAAATTGGTATGACCCATTCATGA
Organism: Gossypioides kirkii; assembly: GCA_005610355.1. Taxonomy (NCBI): domain Eukaryota; kingdom Viridiplantae; phylum Streptophyta; class Magnoliopsida; order Malvales; family Malvaceae; genus Gossypioides; species Gossypioides kirkii. The sequence continues at coordinate 35,096,023 of CP032247.1, read as the reverse complement.
ACAGCTTAATCTGAGCCGGTTTGGACTGTGAGGTTGAAAGATAAGCAATCCCTGTTGACTCATTAGTTTAGTGGACATATCAGAAGATCTTGCTAGGGTAATGATTAGTTGATTGACAAGAACCTGAAGCAATAGTTGAAGAAGCATGCCAAAGCGAGCTAACTCCCCATAACCCAAATCTGAGCAAATCTTTACTAGATCTTATTATTAGTATTAAAAACCCAAAATCTTCTATACTTCGTACTATAACCTGATCAAAGTACTAACTAGATCTTTTTTGTGCAAAGAATTGGAATTAATCTAGTTCAAACCCCACCCTTGGGTACGATCATCGGAGTACTCACATATCCTGTTATAACTATATTACAATCTAACCCGTATACTTGGAGACACCGCCCCATTTTGCTATCTTTTGGAAGCCGTAATTCACTCTAGATGTTAGTACGTTCGAAGGCGATCATTTCCTCACTCTATTTTTGTTCCTAAACCTTAATTAAGTTTCTAAACATCCTATTTAACCTATTATTACAAATATAAACCATTAATCTTACCTAATCTTATGAATTAAAATTTTTTGAAGAATCAAGCTTGTGTGAATATAGAAAAGGGGGAAATTCGAAATTCTTGAAAGTTCATTATCGATCCATTAAATGAGTTCAGATAAGTATATTTTGTTAAAAAAAATTATAAATCAATAAAAAATGGTAGGTTTACTCCTTATTTTGGATTTCACCATTGTTGAATCAGGATTTGACTAAAAAGCTTTAAATATTTAAAACTCTCAACACCCTCGATTAAATTTCGAATTAGGAAAACAACAACCTTAATCTAATCATAATAAGGCAAGAAATTACCTTAATTTGAAGAAAACAAAGTGTTCTGAAGCTAATTCGAAGTTGGATGTGAGAAGGATAATGATGAATTTTGAGATGTTTGGAATGCTAGAAAATCACCAAGGATGAGTTAATTTTGAGAGAAAATATTATATTTGAATTTCGAAAATTTGTTTGAATGTAAAACTAAATGGGAGAGAATGGTGAGTAGGGGTTCTTAAAGAGGAAGAAGATGAACAAATTTTTTTTTAAATAAGGGGAAATTGCATCTTAAAAATTTATAGTTTCCCTTATTTTTCAAATCAGTCCTTAGTTTGATTAAAACACATTTTTTTCTCAATTATTTTCAAATCCGATTTTATTTTTAAAATTTGTTTTAACAAAATTAATTCTCAAAGACTTAATTTTAATTTCTTAACCTAAACTTATTAATTCCATTTATTTAAATATTTTATTTAATTAAGTTCTAATTATTTTAATAATCTAACTTAATTAAGATTTTCGATTCACTAATTCCGGATTTACTATCCCGATTCTACTAGCTTGATTTTTGAGATGTGATAATTCTCCCCTTCTAAAAAGAATTTTGTCCTCGAAATTACCTGCAATCACAACGGTCATGTCTCGATCTTGCGGATTTCTAATTACATAAACTCAAGTTGGTCCTCTTGTCTCAATCTGAGCAATTATGGTATGAGTTATGATTTGTTGTCTTATTAGCCTCCCATTACCACCTCGATCTTGGCCTCTACTTCTCGCAATTGCAGCTACAGAACTTTGAGTCTGAGCAACCGTAACTCTCTTTGGGCAATCCCTCAGCTAGTGCCCCTTCGTTCCACATCCAAAACAGCCTCCAGCACTCGCCAGGATGTCTGTGATCATTGTGTGTGCAAGATGGCTAGTCAAATGTACCTTCAGAAGCAACCACCATCGAAATCTACGGATGTGACTAATTCAGCTGAAACTCGCATCATATGCTCTTATCAGACCTCTACAATTCTCGTCTCCTCTTATCCAGTCGCTCTGAAATACTTGACCGATCAGAGTCGCTCTTTCCAGACTCAGTTAGCACTAGTCTCGGTGGCTTGATCAGAGCTTCCTTCACAACTTAGCCTTCTTGAACATTTCATCGAAGGCTTCAATTCCATGTGCAACCAAGTGTACACAAATATCCTGGTTTAGTCCAAATTGAAACCTCTTGCATCTATCCTTCTCAAAACACACCATCTCGAGAGCATATTAGTTGAGTTGTAGAAACTCCGACTTGTACTCAGCCATTGTAATTCTACCTTGAACCAAGTCAAGGAATTCTCTCTTCGTTGTGTCTAAATACTTCTCACCCATGTATTTCTTCTAAAATGCCTCCATAAAGAAATCCCAGGTCAGTCTATTAGTTGTACTTCCCCTCCTAACCGTACTCCACTAATGATTAACTTCACTGTTGAGTAGAGGTATGGTCCAACCCAACTTTTCTTCAACTGAGTAGGTCATTTGCTCCAGGATTCTCTCCACACTCTCTAACCAATACTCAGCTTTGGTCGAATTGACTCCCTTCACTCCTTTAAATTCTTTTCCACCCAAAGCTCGTAGACACTCGAGTGGAAGTCCCCAATTCCCCTTTTTTTGGTTTTCTTCAGCTATCTGTTGGAAAGCCCTGATCATCGCTTGCACTAAAGGCTCAACACTCGCCTTAGATTTCGCTTGTCTTGGAGGAGGCACCTTCGGCGCATTCACATTAAGTCTTCCTCATCGAGGACGCATATCAACTATACTATAAACAATAAACATAAAATTAATCAATACCAAAGTGTGAGAAGTGGTAAGTGATCTAGGGTAATTCTTGCAAAGAAAACATTTCAGTGAAGACAATATGTTCGCAATCCCACCCAAAACTAAGCAATTTAATACTAGGATATTTTTGTCCAACAATTAAAATTTCTCGGGTTTGATCCAAAACTAATTCATTATTTTAATTTTCCAAAAGTTTGAAGCTAAACTAGTTTTTACAAATCTAATTTATACAAACCAAGCTCTGATACCACTAAATGTGGCGTCCAAAACCCGATTGAAACAAATTAACCCGAATTTGAAACGTCACATTAGCCACTTATGTGACTCTCATTATCGGTTAACCCACACACACCGCAAACCAATCATCACATCCATCTAAATATGCTTAAATAAGTTATTTTTAAATAAACAAACCTAAATCATGCTTCATTTGTCATAATATAACGGAAAAGGATCAGGGGTAAAATCGTTATTTTAGATAATATTAATGATAAACACGTAAATCGTAAAGTTAATCTAACGAGTGTCTTGAGTAATTTATTTTAACCCATGAGAGAAAATTGCAGCTCACGACATTTAAAACTCATTTAATTTCAAAATAAAGTTTAAGGTCTAAATCATAATTTTATTCAAAATATCAAGTAAAACCATTTTATGAAATTGAAGTTACCATATTAAAATTCAATATAAAAAACCAATTCATGTAAACTTTTAAAGCATTTTGTTGAAAACATTTATCTGAACCAATTTTAAAAGTTCAAAAAACCATTTAAACTATCCATATTGTCCATTTACAAACCATTAATAGTTCAAAGTCTAAAACCCTCTAGATTAGTCCAACATTGCTTTTCTTATTGAGTTGGAAACACATCAAACATATTCAACGTAAATCACCTTACTCAGGATCACTTGGTAGCTCACTTCTCCTCGATTCAGTTATATCTATGCATTGTTAAACATAAAAGAGTGTGAGCTTTTTCAAGCTTAGTGAGGGCTCAAAGATTGCCTTAAGTAATCACAATATCCATAGTTAGAAGAAAGCATACTATCACATTTAATCATGGTAAGCAATCAAGCATAATTCATAGCATTCATATTGATATGTTGGCACAATGTGATTATGAAGCATATATATATATATCATATTACATTGGATAACCGGATTTCCAAATACAACCAATACAATGTGTTGCATAAAGCTATAACCCACCAAACACAATCAATCATAGCCTCCAAACACAACCAATTTACCCTTCGAACACAACCAAATATACCCTCCAAACACATCCACTTAAACATGTATACTTATTTTTTTATGCCCACTTTCACATATCACACAACACATGTTCATATCACATATTCAAGTCTCATATCACATTCGATCCTAAAGACATAACATTTTCATTGTCATCTCAATATACATCACTTAACGTTTCACATTTAAGCATCATTTGCAAATCATCAATAGTTTAAGTAGAAATACTTACTCATGTAACGCAGTATAGGTGATTAGGCTACTTAAGCTCCCCTTTGAAACTTTGAATTGTGCTTAATTGTAGCACACCAAACCACTCACCTTGTCGATACCTTTTACACAACAATGTCAACCAAGCTTTTCTTTCCCTTTCGCCTTATTCGTGGAAGCTCCCGATGAATCCGGAACTTTGCATTCATATTAAATATATTACAAACACATTATTAACAGCCTTAAACTCCGAAAAAACAACAGCAAAATTAGCACTCTAAGCTCACTTTTCTCATACCAAAAATCAACTCATTTTGTCGAAATATGTGGTTTCCTAACTCGATTTTTCCCTAAACCTTAATTAAGTTTGTAAATATCTTATTTAACCTATTATTATAAATATAAACCTTTAATTTTACCTAATATCACTAATTAAAAATTTTTGAAAAATCAAGCTTGTATGAACATACAAAAGGGGGAAATTCGAAATTCTTGAAAATTCATTATCGATCCATTAAATTGAGTTCAAGTATATGAAATTTAGTTAAAATAGATTACAAATCAATAAAAAAGGTAGGTTTACTCATTATTTCGGGTTTCACCATTATTGAGTCAAGATTTGATTAAAAAACTTTAAATCTTAAAAGCTCTCAATACATTCGATTAAATACCGAATTAGAAAAACAACAACCTTAATATAATCATAATAAGTCAAGACATTACCTTAACTTGAAGAAAACAACATCTTGTGGAGCTAATTCAAAGTTGAGGGTCATAAGGATAATGACGAATTTGATGATAATTTAATGATTTTTCTTTAAAATTGGAAGGTGTTGAGATGTTTAGAGTGCAAGAAAATCACCAAGGATGAGTTAATTTTGAGAGAAAATATCATATTTGAATTTGGGAATTTTTTTTTAATGTAAAACTAAATGGGAGGGAATGGGGTGTGGGGGGTTTTTAAGGATGTAGAAGATGAAAAGTTTTTTAGATAAGAGGAAATTGCCATTTAAAAACTTCCAGTTTCACCTTGTTTTTCAAATCAATTTTTAGTTTAATTAAAACAAAATTTTCCTCAATTATTTTCAAACCCGATTTTATTTTTAAAATTAGTTTTAACCAAATTAATTCTCGAACACTTAATTTTAATTGCTTAACATAAAATTATTAATTCCATTTATCTTAATATTTTATTTAATTAATTTCTTATTATTTTAATAATCTAACTTAATTATATTTTTGATTCATTAATCCCTGATTTACTATCTCGATTCTACTAGCCTGATTTTTAGGATGTGACAAAGAGCTTACAAGGTCACACCCTGTAGTTGAAACGTATAGAATCCAAATAAATTTGGTATTGTATTTAGTTGTCATATGAAATAAATTAATTGTTAAATTAATTTAATTTGATAGCTAAATATTAAACGCATTATATGTACAAACTTGTTGTACACAAATATAGAACATGAATAAAATTAATATATGAATTTGATTCATATAAATATTAATTGTATATATTTTACCGAATTTATTAATATAAACAATTATATTAATTAATTTCAGTCAAAATATAAAATATATAGAAATTAATATTTTTTGGGACGAATATAATTAATATATGAATTTGATTCATACTAAATATTAATTGTATAACATTTACCGAATTTATTAATATAAACAATTATATTAATTAATTTTGGTCAAAATATGAAAGACATGAAAATTAATATTTTTTTGGAAGAATATAATTAATATATGAATGGGATTCATAAAAAATATAAATTGTACATATTTTACCGAATTTATTAATATAAGGAGTTATAGTAATTTATTTCGGTCAAAATATAAAAGAGATGTAAATTAATATTCTTTTGAAAAGAATATAATTAATATATGAATTTGATTCATACAAAATATTAATTGTATATATTTTACTGAATTTATTAATATTAAAATTTTTGTTAATTAAAAGACATAGAAACTAAGATTCTTTTGTAAAGAAATAATTAATATATGAATTTGATTCATACAAAATATTAATTGTATATATTTTATCAAATTTATTAATATAAACAGTTATATAAATTAATTTCGATTAAAATATAAAATATATGAAAGTTAATATTCTTTTGTAAAGAATGTAGTTCCTTTTTCTAACTTTCCATTTGCCTTCTGTAACACCCAAAATTTGAAACTGTCGTCAAGTAGGGTATCAATGGCCAACAGTTCATTTACAACCAGACAAGTACAATTTTAAACATCATTTCCAAGTTTCATGCAACCAGATAGACTACATTTCAATTTAAATAATTCATTCACTTTTACACATTTCAAATCAATAGGGACCTGATTGAATTGCAATTGAAACATCACACAAAAACATCAAATTTCTCAAAACAAGGGCCACACGACTATGCCCTAGACCGTGTGTCAAACCGTGTGCATACCAGAGATACTATCACACGATCGTGTCACAAATCATGTGACAGGCTGTGTGAGCATGCGAAAACACCCCACACGCTTATGTGTGAAACCATTTGCTGGGCCATGTGTCTATGTGAATTAAGGCAACACAGCCGTGTCCATGCCTGTGTGAGGCCTGCACCTATTTTACTCAAGACACATGCCCGTGTAGTGGCCCGTGTGTCAAGCCATATGTACCTGCAAAATGTCTAATTAAATGTACAAAAATTCTTACTACTTGCTTGACATGCACTTATCTCAACACCATTCATTTTTTTATAAATATGCAACTCAAGACAAGCAACCAATACGTATATAAAAGTCTTCGATTCACATTTGTCAACTTATAAGATTAAACTCATCCCCATTTCAAAATACATACCAAACATTCAAGTTATACCTAGCATTCGACATCAAATATAACTTCATTCTTCTAAACTATCATTATCCAAATAGTTTCAACCATACTTAAGCAAATACAAATATGACACCTTATTACATGCCACATAACCAAGTGATTTAAAACTATTGCAAATGCTTTCGGGATAGTGTGATTTATTTGAGATGATCTGATCTTCACACAGCAAAATGAATATCTACAAAACAACAACAAAATTCACAGGTAAGCTTACAAAGCTTAGTAAGTTTGCAAAGTTAGATAGAATTTACCATAGTATCTAGTGCCTTGTTAATAATATAACTCATTCGAGTCCCATTTAAGAATAACGCTCTTCCTGAGCTGAAGTAGATTTACGCTCTAACCGAGTTGTAAGCAAACCAAAGCTTTACCCGAGCTATAAACAAGTCAAAGCTCTACCCGAGCTATAAATAGATCAAAGCTCTACCCGAGTTGTAAGTAGAGTATCGCTCTATCAGAGCCATTGTTAGAAATAGACAATGGATCTTTCACTTGATCAAATCGTCCAAAGAAATTTCAAGATAAATGTAATTAATAATACTAAAATTTGTAAATATTAGTACGAACTTACCGGACTAGTTTGCAATTCCGAACTAACTCTAAGGACTATTCTACGATTTTCTCTTTTCCTAGATCTGTAGCATGTTCTTGATCTATCGCAACAAATCATTCAATTTTCTCATTTGATTATGAAATTTAAATGATTTATTGCATTTAAGTACTTTTTTGGAAATTTACAAAATTACCCCTAACATTTCATTTTTATTTAATTTAGTCCTTAGACCTTAAACATGCAAAATAGTCATTATCTTTTCAAATCGAACACTATAGGGTCTTCCCACAATCCCTTCATCCAATTATTTCACATCAAATACATGTGTTTTTACCATTTAAACAATCTAGTCCTTCAACCCTAACATCATTAAAAATCACTTTACAAAATCATCAAAAACAACAATCAAGCTCACAAAACATCCATAAACTTTTAAGAACAAGCTCATTCATCAATGGTGAAACTTATAACATTTGACAGATTCACAAATTAGTTCTTGGATTAGCTATATTAAGCTAATACAGACTCAAAAACATAAAAATTACTGAAAACAGACGAAATATACTCACCCAAATAAGGAACCAACGCTTGACCGAAGCTCTCTTAATGGGTTTTTCAATTATATGGAGAAGAAGACTAAAGAAAATATCTTATTTTCTTAAGTTTTAAGATTAAAACATTATAATTTGTCACTTTACCATTTTACCCTTCTTAACTAATATTTTTCTCTTAATAATCCAAGCCCATTACCGTCCAATCAAATCCACATGGTATAATTACCATTTGATTGCCTTACCTAATCTTCCAATTAGCATCTAATACCTTTAATTAATAGAATTCAACTTTTGTACCTTTTACGAATCAATCCTTTTTACTTAATTAAATATCTAAATGTTAAAATTTCTTAACCAAAATTTAATATGACACTAATAACATCGTAAACATAAAATAATTAATATCTATGACCTGACTCATCGGAGTTGTGGTCTCGAAACCACTATTTTCAACACCACTAAAAATCGGGCTATTACAACTCTCACCCTTAAGAAATTTCATCCCAAATTTTTTTACCAGTGAACAGATTAGGGTACTATGATCTCATCGAAGCCTCTATTTCCCATGTAGCTTTGTCTAACACGTAACAATTCCACAAGACCTTTACCAACAGTAATCTCTTGCTTCGTAACTCCTTCACTTCACGAGGTAGAATTCTACCCGGTTCTTCTGAATATGACAAATCCGATTGTATCTCAATCTCACATGGAGTGATCACAAGTGAAGGACCTGATCTATATCACCTCAACATTGAGATGTGGAAGACATGATGAATCTTCTTAAGTTTCGGAGGCAAAGCTAGCTTATAAGCTACAGGACCTACTCTCTCAATGGTCTCATACAACCCAATAAACCGCGGACTTAACTTCCCTTTTCTGCCAAAGTGTAGCAGCTTCTTCCAAGGTGAAACTTTCAAAAACACTCGATCTCCTACTACAAACTCTATATCTTTTCCTCTTGAGATCTGCATAAGATATCTGACGGTTAGACGTTGCTTTTAAACAATCACGAACTATCCGGACCTTATCCTTTGTCTCATGTATCAAATCAGTACCAACTAGATTAGATTTACTCAACTCTAACCAGTACAGCAGTGTTATTATATGCAAACTCTACCAACAGTAGATATCTTTCCTAACTGCCCTCAAACTCAAGTATACAACATCGCAACATATCTTCTAAAATTTGTATTACCCGTTCAGAATGCCCATTTATCTGTGGATGATATGCAGTATTGAAATTTAGTCAGGTTCCTAGGGCTTCATGGACCTTCCCCAAAACATCAAAGTGAATCACGAATCTCTACCAGAAATGATGGATACTGGCACCTCGTTCAGTCGCACAATCTCCAACACATACAGTTCATCTAATTTCTCAAGTGTGAAATTCACACGAACAGAGATAAAATGAGCGGACTTAGTTAATCTGTCAACTATAATCCAAATCGAATCCTTCCTCCTTAGAGTCACTGATAGTTCTGTAACCCATATCTTTCCCATTTCAACTTAAGAATGGTAATAGGCTGTCGCAACCTCGACGGTAACTAGTGCCCAGCTTTTACCTGCTGACATACCAGACATTTAGTCAAAAACTCAAAAATCTCATGCTTCATACCTAGACACTAGTACATTTTATTTGAATTGTTATACATCTTTACACTCCCTAGATGAGTGGAGTAGGTTCTACTTTGTGCTTCAACCAAAATATCCCATCTCAAATACGAATCATTAGGAACACATACCATGTTCCAAAAGTACATCATACCTTTAGCATTAAAAATGAATCCTGTAGTGGAATCTCTCTTAATATGTTCTTTCTTGGCTACAAGCTTCCGATCATTCTTCTACAGTTCCCAAATCCTTTGTAAAAATAATGGTCTTGCCCTGAGTTCAGCTGTAATAAAACCATCACCTTTCAGAGATAAATGGGCATTTAACGCCCTCAATGCAAATAATAATTTCTGGCTCAGGGCATCTGTAACAAAATTAGCTTTCCCTGGATGGTAATCAATCATAAGATCATAGTCTTTTAATAGTTCCAATCATTGACGCTGCCTCAGATTTAGCTCATTTTGAGTCATCAAATACTTTAAGCTCTGATGATCTGCAAATATGTGACATTTCTCACCGTAAAGATAGTGACACTAGATCTTCAATGCAAAGACAATGGTAGCTAACTCAAGATCATGGGTCAGGTAATTCTTCTCATGTGCTTTTAGCTGACGTGAAGCATAAGCTATCACCTTCCCAGCTTGCATTAGTACATACCCCAACCCATTCAGTGACGCATCACTATATACCACAAATTCTTTCTCGATCTTTGATGGCACTTATCTGATCACAAAAATTAAACATTCTTCTAAAGCAACTTTGTCATCAGTGAAGCTATAATAGAAAAGTCTTTAACAAATTGACAGTAATAACCTTCCAATCCTAGGAAACTGCGTACCTCAGAAACATTCTTCGAAACTTTTCAGTTAAGAATAGCAGAAACTTTGTCCAAATCAACCCGTATTCCTTCTGAAGAAACCACATGCCCTAGAAACCCAAACCTCTCGAAGCTGAAACTCACATTACTAAATTTTGCATACAGTTGCTTTTCTTGAAAATTCTGCAATACTTCTCTCAAATGCTGAGTATGTTCGGACTTTATCTTGGAATAGATTAATATGTCGTTGATAAACACCACTATGAATCTATCCAACTAGGGCTGAAAAGATATTTATCAAATCCATAAATGTTGCCAGAGCGTTGGTTAACCCAAACGACATCACCAAATATTCATAATGCCCATATAAAGTCTTGAATGTAGTCTTCGACACATCACAATCTTTTACTCGCATTTGATAATATCTTGACCTGAGATCTAGTTTAGAAAATACGGTTGCACCTTTCAACTGGTCAAACAACTCGTCAATACGAGGTAACAAATATTTATTCTTCACTGTAACTTTGTTAAACTATCGGTAATCTATAGACAATCTCATAGAACCGTCCTATTTCTTCACAAACAATACTGATGCACCTCAAGGTGATACACTCGATCGAATAAAACCTCTGTCTAGTAATTCTTGCAACTGCTCCTTTAACTCTTTCAACTCAGTCAGTGTCATTCTATACGGTGGAGTCGATATCGATGTAGTGTCGGGTGCCAAATCAATAACAAATTCCACTTCTATGCTTAGAGGCAATCCTGGTAGCTCTTTAGGAAACACATCTGTAAATTCATTAACAATCGGTATCTGATTCAATTCCATTCCCAAATCCCGAGTATCAAGTATATAGGCTAGAAATGCTTTACACCCCTTACGAACCATTTTCTAAGTAGAAATAGTTGAAATCACTCTGGTTGCACTAATCAATTTGACAGAATTAGCCGTGATAATTTCACCTGTCGGACATTTCAAATTAATCTGTCTCTGTCTATAATGAACCACCACATCATGCTCAAATAACCAATCCATACCCAAGATCACATTGAACTCGTGAAACGATAATAACATTAGATCAACAGGAAATTCACAACCCTGAACTTTTAGTGGACATTTACAACACACCAAATTAACTATGACACTATAACCTAGTGGGTTCGTAACTTGAACTTCAAACTCAGTTGACTCAAAAGACAAGTTTTTATCAATTGTCAAAGCAGTGAAAATATATGAATTAGTCGACCTTGGGTCAATCAAAGCACACACAAAATTATTAAAAAGAAAAAATATACCAGTAACAACATCAGGCGTGGTAGCCTCTTCTCTGGCTCGGATGGCATATGTCCATATAGGTGTTCGAGTCTCAAACCTATTGGTACCATCTTTATCATCACCTTGATTCTCGACCATGCTATTGCTCTGACCAGGTCGTCTACCTTTCTGTGGTGTAATTAGAGGTTTTACACTCTGGTCTTCCTTTACATCAGGTACCATCGGGTAATTTCATATATAATGATCGGTAGCACCACATCTGAAGCATGTACCCCTCTTCAACCCGCACTCACTAGAATGAAATTTCCTACAGCGTTCACATACAGGATTTGGTGCATTACGAACACTAGCTATGCTATTCGCAGGCCAATTCTAGAATCTTGAATCAAGTTACACAGATATGCTCCTACTCTAAAATCTGGACGATATAGCCACTTAATTATCATTTTCTTTGAATTTCTTCTATGGTGACATAGAAAAACCCCTTGAAGGGTTCTTTTTACCAAATTCCTAAAATTTTCTCTCCCTCTGTCTCTTGTGGTTATAAATTTTCTCCATTTTATGGGCTCGGTCAGCTAAAACAACAAACGGTCGCAGCTCAAATCCACCAACCATCATTTAATCCATCTTCAAATCGGACACACATGTCTTCATATATCGGTACCATCTCCCAAGCATACTTACTTAGGTGTACAAACTCTCTCTCGTGCTTAGCAACTGACTTGTTTCCTTGCTTTAATTCTAGAAACTCCTTATTCTTCCGATTCAAATACCTTTTGCTGATGTACTTCTTTTTTAAATTTGGTTTGAAAAAACTCCCAATTTATTTCATTTTCAGGAACCACAGCTAACATTTTTGTCCACCAATTGTAGGCCTCGTCTTTCAAAAGTGACGCAACACACCTTAGATAATTTTCTAGAGGACAAGCCATTTCGTTCAAAGTTCTCAGAGTATTTTCTAACCAGTATTCAACCCTGGATGGATCATCCTTTGTACTGCCTCGAAACTCTTTTGCCCCGTACTTCTTTATCTTATAAGAAGGAATACGATGCCTCTGCTCAACTACTAGAAGAGGTAGAAGAATAACTGGAGGTACTACTGGTCGCCCAATAGATTGCGTAACATGAGGTGGAGGTTGCAGTGTCATCGGATTGTTTATCATGGACTCAGAAAACCATTGGCCTATCAGACCAAAGAACATATTTTGAGCTTCATTTTCTATTATCGACAAAATTGGCACACTGTGACTTGCACCAAAATCAGAAGTCAAAATATTATTATTCACCTCGTTTGTTTCTCCCCGTTCTGAATCAAACATCTTTAATTATCTGCAAAAACTAAGGTTAGATCGAATCTATCATAACTATCACAACTTTATATGACATGTAATTGTAAACTTTGGAACACATATATTCAGTCCAAGAATCGGTTAAATCATGACTCTGATACCACTAAATGAATCACCTAAAACCCAACACCATCATCGGTTAGGGTTTTAAGGGCCTATAGTTCATTTACAACTAGACAAGTACAATTTTAAACATCATTTCAGAGTTTCACTCAACAAGATAGGCTACATTTCAATTTAAATAATTCATTCACTTTTACACAATTCAAATCAATTGGGACCTGATTGAATTTTAATTGAAACATCACACAAAAACATCAAATTTCTCAAAACAAGGGTCACACGGCCGTGCCCTAGACCATGTGCCAAACCGTGTGTGTACCGAAATACCATCACACGGCCATGTCACAAACCGTGTGACAGGCTGTGTGAGCATGAAAAAACACCCTACATGCCTGTGTGTGAAACTGTATGCTGGGTCGTGTGTCTATGCGAATTAAGGCCACATGACTGTGTCCTAACCCGTGTGAATGCCCGTGTGAAGCCTCCTCCTATTTACTCAGGACACATGCCTGTGTGGTGGCCTATGTGTTAGACCGTGTGTACCTGCGAAATGTCCAATTAACTGTACAAAAATTCTTACTACTAGCTTGACATGTACTTATCTCAACACCATTCATTTTCCTATAAATATACAACTCAACTCAAGCAACCAATACTCATATAAAAGTCTTCCATTCAAATTTGTCAACTTATAAGATTAAACTCATCACCATTTCAAAATACATACCAAACATTCAAGTCATACCTAGCATTTGACATCAGATATAACTTCATTCTTCTAAACTATCATTATCCAAATAGTTTCAACCATACTCAAGCAAATACAAATATGACACCCTATTACTTGCAACATAACCAAGTGATTTAAAAATTACTGCAGATGCTTCCGAGATAGTGTGATTTCTTCGAGATGATCCAATCTTTACACAGCAAAATGAATATCAACAAAACAGCAACAAAATTCACAGGAAGATAACCCCTTAGTGTTAAGGTTACCAACTTAATAAATTAGAGGTCTAGCGACCATTTTTAATTATTCTCTTTGAAAAGTTCAAGAGAAAGTGGTTGTTCATTTTTTACGGGGCGGACTACGTAGATGCTGGGATGTTTTCATTGTGGCTTTGAATTGACATCGAATCAGCAACATCCTTTCAACGTTTTCAGCAAAGAAAGTATATTTTCAACCCTATTTCTACTTGATTCGTTCCTCGTACATGGATCCATGGTTGATGATTTCTGAAATAATTTTTTTGATGTACCACGAGGTGTATCGATGATCCAACAGAATGAACAAAATCCACAAATAAATTAAGTAAGCTGATGAATGAATCCGACAACAAGACCTAATATTTTAAAGTGGAGTTTCGGTTTTTATATATTATTGAATCTTTAACTCACTAATTAATATAGACTTTGATTGTTATTAAATTTTTGTTTAAATAGAAACGAGACACCGAGATACTTTAAATATGAATATGAGCTAAAACAGAACCAGTGTCTCAACACGGTACCTCCTTCTCACAAAACTGCTTCCAAAATTTAAGGAATCGAGAAAATCAGCTCGATGTTGCGACATAGTATCCTAGTGCCGCATCACAGAGGAAAGATTACACAAAATCCTAAAATTTCAGAGTGTGTCACAACATAGAACCCCGATCTCATGACATTGGCAACTTGCCAAGGGTGTCACGACACGAAACCCCTATGTCATGATATCACTACAAAATTTTGTAGGGTCTTCTTGAACCGATTACATATCTCGACTGATTAAACCTAATTTTAATCATTTTTTCACACCTCAAAACAACCTCCTAAAACATAAAAACCCTTCTAACTATTTCTTAAAACCTTCTTAACTTCTAAATGCTCTAAAATCCCTTAAAATCTTTTTAAACCTTAAAACCCTTTTCTTCTTTTCTTCTTTTTATTTTTCTTTACACAATATTTTTTTTTTGTTATGATATCAATTAGTGTAGGCCAATTACATCAACAAGGAAAGGAACACGAGTCTTCATGTGGAATTTGACACACTTCCATTCGAGGTTAAGAGTTCTAAACTTCTTTTTCACTATTCCATTGGAAACATTGTTTGATATTTCATTAGTTTCTAGGATAGAGTAGTATTGAAGTTTCCTCCAATAAAAGTTAGAAGAACTAATGAACCAGAACCACCAATAGTTTCTAACCCCTCTTATTTCTTGAATCAAAATATGAAAAAATATTTATTAGAGATTTAGGGAGAAACATTTATTCAAGAAAGGGGATTTGAATCGACAATGATACTGTGTCAAGAAATTTGGCCCTTTGTCTGATACTTAGATGGGAACGCTTTAGTGTGATCACAAAAGACTCTGCTGTGGTCTCGATAGTTCAGGAATTTTATGCATCTCTTTAGGCCAAAGAGTCTAGAAGGATTGAGGGTGCGACATGGGGAATGGTACCTGTGTGAGGAAAAGAAGTGAAAATCACCCCTCGAGTTATTTGTGAATTTTATAACATTCCATTTTATGAAAAATATTTTGCAGAAGAAATGGATTTAGAATAATTTAGAGACAAACACGGAAAACATTATCAATTATCTAACGGAAGGGAGGGTTGAATGGGTTCCTTGCCTAGGTATTGATATTCCCACATCATTTAATCAGGCAATAATGTTTCCGATTGCAAAGATGTGGATTTAATTTCTATACACTTGAATTTCTCATGCTCTAAATGTTTCTAATGTCAATACTTTTAGAGCAGCCTTGCTTTACACTATTTTGTAAAAAAAAACAAATATGCATTGGAACATTGATATACCAAAACATGAAATGATGCATCAGTGGTCAGAAAAAGTGGATCTTCTTCCCTTACCTAGTGACGGCTTTGTACAAGAGAGCAGGCATTCCAATGGAAACAATCAAGTAATCTATTAAGCTTTCCAGAAGTATAATAGGAGACACACTTTACACGTGACACATGGAGCTTTGTACGAAATAGATAAAAGATTGGAATAAATGCCAAAAAGAGACAACAGATACTCTAGCCTCATCTCAAGGAAAGTAGGATCGATAATTTCATAAGAAATTGGTAGAGATGGGCCTAATTATACAATAATACATGCGAAAAAATAACATGAGAGTACCAAGTTATCCGCCGGATATGTTTGGTCTGACGCATCTAAAACATGAAGAGGAGGAGAGTGACAATTAGGAGATGGATTTTTATGAGGAAGATGACGATTGAAATTTTAATTTGTGGTTTTGACGATTATATTATATTTGAGATAATTTTTTAAGTAGTTAGATTAATAGTAAACTTTTATATTAGCCTTGTTTTCTATTTAGGAACCTCACATGAAAGAAGCACAACATATTTTAGCAACAATGAAAGAGGAAGAAAGAGCCCACCAAAAGACTAAAGCAATGCCACGACCAATCGAGTGACTTCTTTTCTTATCTTTTTAGGGTTACACATTGAGAACAATGTGTTATATAAAGAGTGAGGAGTAACAAAGGAAATTTGATTTTAAATTTTATTGTCGAATGTGTGCTAGAGCTTGTAGGAATACAAGTGATTGGTTAGGAGCATGTACATAGGTTGATTGTATTTACTATAAATTTGGCATGATAGTAGATTATTTTAAATTTTTTATTATTAGAATACTAAGTTCTATATATTACACTATAAATAGGCTTGAGCAATTGAATGTAGCAAATGATATAGAGAATACAGGGAAACAAGCACGCAATTATGTATGATAAATGGTTAAATATGTGATTGATTGGTTGAAAAAATTTGTTAATAATGAGATACCTACGGATGACCTAAGGCATTATTTGGTATACACCAAAAGCCAAAAAATTATCCTTGTTTCTTCATCCTTAGTACCTATTTTGAGCTAGAAAACACTTGTTGATGAACCTTCATACAAAACCTGAGCCATAATATCAATTTGTACTTACCCTTTTTCTTTGGTCTTGAACTGCACAACTATAGACATCTGGCCATATGTATTGAAGGTTATGTAGATACATCAAGGCGAATTTTTTAAAAATAAGAGTTAAATAAGAAGAATAGTTTAGCGAATATGTGTCGAATAAAAGAAAAAGTACATGGAAAAATAAAACTAAATGCATTTTTGAGTGAGACTTACTGAAAAAGAACAATGTGACAAAGTCACAAAAGTAGAAAAAAACTAGTTCGTTAGTGCACTTATGTAATAGCCTAGTTTTTAGTGGAGTCAAAAACAGTGGTCTCGGGACCACAACTCCGACAAGTCGAGTCGTAGATTTATTTATTGTTATATTTATGATGTCATTAGAATCATAGTAAAAATTGGTTATGGAATTTTAATGTCTAGATAGTGAATTGAGTAAAAAGGATTAAATCGTAAAAGGTGCAAAAGTTGAATTGGTTAATTAGAAGGACCAAGTGAGCAAATTAACCTAAGTTATTTTAGTTGGTGGATTAGCATGAGTTATATTAATTATAAAAAGGTTTAATTAAGGCTAAAAAGGGTTAATTAAAGCTTAATGATGAAATTCTTAAAATTTATAAAATTGTCATTATTATATATATTAAAATTAAAAAAATTTAGATGAAAATTCATCAATTTCACTTCATCTCCTTCCTCCATATAGCTAAGAGAGAAATTAAGTTAGGGTTTTACATTCAAACTTTGAGCTTTGATTTGGGTAAGTAAACCTTGACCGTTTTTAGTAATTTTTATGTTTTTAAGTCCGTATTAGTTTAATCTAACTAACTCAAGGACTAATTTGTGAATATTTCAAATGTTATAAGCTTTACCATTATTGAAGAAGCTTGTTCTTGGAAGCTTTTGACGGATTTGTATGCTTGATGATTGGGTTGGATCTTTTTGTAAAGTGATTTTTTATGGAATTAGGGTTTAAGGACTAAAATGTAGAAATGATGAAATTGTGTGTACTTAATATGAAATGATTGAATTTTACGGGCTTAAATGAAGGCTATGAACACCCGGCTAGTATAAGTTAGAAAGAAAATGGTTATTTTGCATGTTTTGTGCTTGAGGATTAAATTAAATAAAAGTGAAATGATAAGGGTAATTTTGTATATTTCCCAAAAAGAATCAAATTGTATTAAATGATATAATTATGAATTTGGATAATTTATTGTGATAGATTACGATCGTGCAATGGATCGAGGAAAGGGGAAATTAGCAGAATAGTCTCTAGAGTTTATCCGTAACTGCAGTTAAGTTCGATAAGTTCGTAATGTTAAATTCTCATATAAATTGTACATTGTTATATTTTTCGTAACTATTGCAAACGGGTTATGATGGTTTGGAATCGAGAAAGATGAAAGTAAAGAAAGGAAGAAATATCAAGCTCAAGTTGTGTGAGTAGCATCGTTAGGGAACAATTATATGCACAGAGACCATACCGATGGCTGGGGTACAGCATATGTTGCAAGTTCTCGACAACTCGTGTGAGCAGCACCATGTATTTGTAATAGAGATGATATAGATAAGAAGTTGAAATGCTAGTTATGGCTTGTAGAAGCAAAGTCATATTCTGTTTGGTGGATTTATAAGCTATTCAATGCATACGATTGGTAACTTGTTTAAACTCTTCGAACTTACTAAGCTATGGAAGCTTACATGTGAAATTCTTGTTGTTTTGTAGATTCTATTTCGTTGCTTGAAGATTAGATCATCTCGAAGAAATCACACTATCTCGGGAGCTCGTTCGGTAGTATTTACATAACCTGGTTATGTGGCATGTACTAGGATGATGTTACCTTTTGAAATACTTAATTTTGGGATTGTTGGATTCTTTGTTGAACTTTATCTTGTATGCTTACTTGATGTTGTAATTAGGCAAATATGCTTTGAAATGAATTGACATGTGAATTTATGAACCCTTGTGTTGATCAATTGTATTTTGTGGTTATATGATAAAACAAGTGTTGTCATGTTTAAATTTTGGAAGATGTGAGCTTAAATAAGAGTATTGTGTTGAATAATGGTTGGTGAACTTGGATATTTGTGTGAACATTTGAATTCTACATACTTGTTTCAGTAGAACTCTTACTTGTATCGGTAGTAGTACATGGTAGGAGCGAGGTTAGTTACTGACTTACATTGTATCGGTAGTAGAATATGAAGTATCGGTAGTTCTGCTCATAGTAGTACTGGTAGTTTGAGTACTTGTATTGGTAAAAGTTACAGGGTAAAACTTCTTAGTTCTCTGGAGTTTTTAATATTGGTAGAAACATGCATTGTTTCGGTAGAAGTCACCCCTGTATCGGCAGAACCATCACAACTATTGGTAGGAAACTGCAATTATTTCTAAATTATTTACTGACTTGTCTTCTACCGATACTTGTCTAACATGTACAGGTAGAAGTCTCCTAGAAATTTGGAAATGACATTTTTGCCCTAAATGAATTGTATTGTTATTTAGTTTGATAATTTATTTCGTGTATGATGTATTAATGTATTTAAACATATTACAATGAAGTAATATTAAGAATTAGTCAAAGTTAAATGATCGGAAAAATCCTAGCAACCTAACCAATGACGACGATGGGTTATGGGTGTTACATTTAGTGGTATCAGAGGTACGATTTAGTCGATTTTTGGACAACGTTGATTATATTTAAATGATTTAGAAGTACGTGCCATATGAACCTGTGATAGTGTGATATAGATGGATCCGATATAACTATAGTTTTTGTAGATAATTAAAGATATTTGATTCTGAAAGAGATGAAACTAATAAGGTGAATAGTAATGTACTAACCAATGATTCAAGAGTGAGTCACGGTGTACCTATCTTACTGATGATAGAAAATGAAGCAAATAATATGTTCTTCGGATTAATGGGACAATGGTTCTCAGAGTTCATGAGGAACAATCCGATGACACCATCTCCTCCACCTCTTGTTACACAACTTGCTACCCGATCGGTAGGACCTCCAGTTGCGCCTCCACCTCTCTCGATGATAGAGCAAAGGCATCGTATTCTGACAGATAGGGTTAGAGAATATGGGGCTAAAGAGTTTTGACGAAGTACAGAAGATGATCCATCCAAAGTTGAATACTGATTGGAAAATACTATAAGAGTTCTGAATGATATGACCTATCCTCTAAAAGATTACTCGTTGTTGAAAGACGAGGCTTATAGTTGGTGGACGACAATCTTAGCAATTGTTCCTGAGAATGAAGTTAACTAGGAATTCTTTCAAGCTGATTTCAAAAACAAATATGTCAGCAAACAATACTTGGACCGAAAGAAGAAAGAGCTTCTAGAGTTAAGATAGGGAAACAAGACAGTGGCAAAGTATGAACGGGAATTTGTACATCTCAGCAAATATGCCTGAGAGATTGCACCTACAGATGAGACTATGTGTGTCCGTTTTAAAGACAAATTGAATGACGAGATTAAGATAATGATGGGTGGTTCCGAGTTGCGACCATTTGTTGTACTGACAGACAGGGCACAGAAAATGGAAGAAATATATAATCATAAAAGACAGAGAGGGAAAAGATTCCGAGAATTTAAAAAGAAGAATCCTACCAGAACTTTCTCTATGCCCTCACGGAAGAAATTTAGAGAAAATGAAACTCGTGGGATTGTCTCATTTGGATTATAGAGCAGAAGAAGGACGGGGCAATCGGAGTTTAGGTTTCAGAATCGGCCTGCTGATAGTGTGGCCAGTGTCCGTAACACAATAAAGTCGGTATGTGAGCATTGCAGAAGAATCCATTCGGGTGAATGCCGATTGATGAAGGGTGCTTGTTTTCGATGTGGAGGCACATATCATTTTATGCGAAATTGTCCGATGACTTCTGAAGTGAAAGAGGATCGGAGTGTGAAATCTCCCGTTACTCTGCAGAAAGGTAAACGCTTGGGACAGAGCAGCAGTGGAGGTGGAAACCGAGAAGATAACAAGGATATTGTAAACATATTTAAGGTTGAAGCACCTGCACGGACATATGCCATCAGAGCTAGAGAAGAGATTGCTGCTCCCAATGTCGTGACTGATATATTTTATATTTTTAATGATATTGTGTGTGCTTTGATTGACCCAGGGTCGACTCATTCATATATTTGTACTGCATTAGCCACTGATAAAAATTTACCTATTGAGTCGACTGGATTTGGTGTACAAGTTACAAGCCCATTGGGTCATAGTGTCATAGTTAATCTGGTGTGTTGTAAATGTCCACTAAAAGTCCAGGGCTGTGAATTTCCTACTAACCTAATGCTTTTACCTTTCATTAAGCTTGATGTGATTTTGGGTATAGACTAGTTATCTGAGCATGATGCAGTGGTTAACTACAAGCGAAGACGGATCGATTTGCAATGCTCGACTATTAAGTTTATCACAGTGGAGTCCGGCAGATTGAACAGTGAAACCAAAGTGATCTCAACTATCTAAACATAGAAAATGGTTCGTAAGGACTATGAAGGATTTTTGGCTTATATACTTGACACATGGGATATAGGGACATAATTGAAATAGGTACCAGTTATTAATGAGTTTACAGATGTGTTTCCAAAAGAGTTACTAGGCTTACTATCGATCCGAGAAGTAGAGTTTGGCATTGCTTTGATACTTGGCACTACACCGATATCGATTCCACCGTACAGAATGACATCGACTGAGTTGAAAGAGTTAAAGGCACGATTGCAACAATTGTTAGATAGAGGTTTTATACGACCGAATGTATCGCCCTAGGATACACCTATATTGTTTATGAAAAAGAAAGATGGCTCGATGAGAATGTCAATAGATTACAGGCAGCTGAATAAGGTGACAATCAAGAATAAGCACCCGTTACCTCGTATTGACGAGTTATTTCATCAGGTGAAAGGTGCAACCATATTTTCCAACCTAGATCTTCGGTCAGGTTACTATCAGATGCGGGTGAAAGATTATGATGTGTCAAAAATAGCATTCAAGACTAGATATGGGCATTATGAGTTTTTGATAATGTCGTTTGGGTTGACTAATGCTCTAGTAGCATTCATGGATCTGATGAATTGAGTATTCCATCCTCAGTTGGATAGATATGTAGTGGTATTTATCGATGACATACTGATCTATTCTAGAACATTGTCAAAGCATACGCAGCATCTGAGAGTGGTTTTGCAAATTTTGCAAGAAAAATGGTTGTATGTGAAGTTCAGCAAATGTGAGTTCTAGCTTCGAGAGATTGGATTTCTGGGTCATGTGGTATCTTTTGAGGGAATAGGGGTTGATCTGAGTAAAGTTTCAGCCATTCTCAATTGGAAAGTGCCGAAGAATGTTTTTCAGGTATGCAGTTTTTTGGGTTTAGCAGGTTATTACCATCGATTTGTGAAATATTTATCTATTATAGCTTTATCGATGATGAAGTTGATACAGAAGAATGTCCAGTTTGTTTGGTTAGAAAAGTGCTAACAGAGTTTTGATCAGGTAAAGAATTTGTTAACAGAAGCTTTAATGTTAACACAGCCTGAGTCGAGGAAAAAATTATTGTTTACAACGACGCGTCTTTGAAAAGTTTGGGTTGTTTTTTGATGCAATCTGGGAAAGTGATAGCTTATGCCTCTCGACAGTTAAAGTCGCATGAAAAGAATTATCCGACTCATGATTTGGAGTTAGTTGCCATAGTCTTTGCATTAAAGATTTGGCGTTACTATATTTATGGTGAGAGATGTCATGTATTTACCGATCATAAGGGTTTAAAGTATTTGATGACACAGAGGGAGCTAAAATTGTGTCAACGCCAATGGTTAGAGCTATTGAAAGATTATGATCTTATGATTGATTATCATTCACGAAAGACTAATGTTGTTGCAGATGCTTTGAGGCGGAAATCATTGTTTGCATTGAGAGCGATGAATGCCCATCTGTTGTTAAAGAGTGATGGCTCAGTCACCGTCAAACTCAGTACGAGGCCGTTATTCCTACAGTGAATACGGAAGTTACAAAAAAATGACCCAAAGCTTTTATCCAAGAAAGAACAGATGCAAAGTGATACCACTATTGGGTTTACTAATGATGCTGAAGGTATGTTGTATTTTCGAGGCAGAATGTGTGTTCCCGATAATCCAAAT
Organism: Gossypioides kirkii; assembly: GCA_005610355.1. Taxonomy (NCBI): domain Eukaryota; kingdom Viridiplantae; phylum Streptophyta; class Magnoliopsida; order Malvales; family Malvaceae; genus Gossypioides; species Gossypioides kirkii. The sequence goes on along the minus strand of CP032247.1, from coordinate 35,072,757 downwards.
TTGAGATGGGACATTCTGACAGAAGCTCATAGTAGTACGTACTCCATACACCCAGGGAGTGTAAAGATGTATAACGATTTGAAGAAAATGTATTGATGTCCAGGTATGAAACGGGAGATTTCGGAGTTTATGACTAGATGTCTGGTGTGTCATTAAGTAAAAGCGGAGCATCAGGTATTGTCCGGGTTATTACAACATATTTCCATTCTTGAGTGGAAGTGGGAATGAGTTACTATGGACTTTGTTATAGGGTTACCGATGACACTGAGGAAGAAAGATTGAATTTGGGTTATAGTTGACAGGTTGACTAAGTTAGCTCACTTCATCCCTATCTATGCGGATTTTTCACTAGAGAAGTTGGCCAAGTTGTATGTATTTGAGATTCCACAATTGCATTGGGGTACCAGTATTTATTATTTCTGATCGGGACCCATATTTTACATTGAGGTTCTAGGGTAAGCTACTTGAAGCTTTGGGAACCAGCTTAAATTTCAGCACTGCATATCATCCGTAGACAGATGGTCTGTCAAATTGGGTGATACAGATTCTGGAAGACATGTTACGATGTTGTATACTTGAGTTTGAGGGTAGTTGGGAGAAATACCTACCGTTGGTACAGTTTGCTTATGATAACAACTATCAGTCTAGAATTAAAATAGCACCGTTTGAAGCATTATACGGTAGAAAATACAGAACGCCCTTATATTGGTCAAAGTTGAGTGAGCCAAAACTGGTTGGGACTGACTTGATACATGAGACAGAAGATAAAGTATGGTAATCCATGATTGTTTAAAGGTTGTGTTTGATCGGCAGAAGTTGTATGCAGATCTTAAGAGGAAAGATATAGAGTTTGTAGTTGGAGATAGGGTTTTCTTGAGAGTTTCACTTTGAAAGAAGGTATTACGATTCGGCAGAAAAGGAAAGTTGAGTTCGCGATTTATTGGGTCGTATGAGATCATCGAGCGGGTTGGCCCGATAGCCTATAAGCTTGATTTACCTCCAAAACTTGAAAAGATTCATAATGTATTCCATGTTTCGATGCTGAGATGGTACAGCTCAGATCCTTATCATGTGATTACACCCTATGAGGTTGAGATACAGCCGGATTTGTTGTACTTAAAGGAACTGGTTAAAATTTTGGCTCGTGAGGTAAAAGAGCTACGAAATAAAAGAGTACCACTGGTAAAGGTCTTGTGGAATCGTTACGGGTTGGAAGAAGCAACTTCGTAAACAAAGGCATCAATTAGATCACAGTATCCCAAACTGTTTGCCGGTAAAAAATTTCGGGACGAAATTTCCCTAAGGGGGAGAGTTGTAATAGCTTGGTTTTTAGTGCTGTTGGAAACAGTGGTTTCGGGACCACAACTCCGACAAGTCAAGTCATAAATTTATTTATTGTTATATTTATGATGTCATTAGCATCGTATTATAAATTGGTTATTAAATTTTAATGTTTAGATAGTGAATTGAGTAAAACGGATTAAATCATAAAAGATGGAAAAGTTGAATTAGTTAATTAGAAGGACCAAGTGAGGAAATTAACCTAATGTATTTTAGTGGGTGGATTAGCATGAGTTATATTGATTATAAATAAGATTAATTAAGGCTAAAAGGGGTTAATTAAAGCTTAATGCTGAAATTCTTAAAATTTACAAACTTGCCATTAGTATATATATTAAAATTAAAGAAATTTTAGATTAAAAGTCATCATTTTCACTTTATCTCCTTCCTCCATACGAGTAAGAGAGAAAATAAGTTAGGGTTTTACATTCAAACTTTGAGCTTTGATTTGGGTAAGTAATCCTTGACCGCTTTTAGTAATTTTTATGTTTTTGAGTCCGTATTAGCTTAATCTAGCTAACTCAAGGACTAATTTGTGAATCTTTCAAATGTTATAAACTTTATCATTATTGAATAAGCTTGTTCTTGGAAGCTTTTGATGGATTTGTATGCTTGATGATTGGGTTGGATCTTTTTGTAAAGTGATTTTTTATGGAATTAGAGTTTAAGGACTAAAATGTAGAAATGATAAAATTGTGTGTACTTAATGTGAAATGATTAAATTGTAGGGACTTGAATGAAGTCTATGAACACTCGGCTAGTATAAGTTATAAAAAAAATGGTTATTTTGCATGTTTTGAGCTTGAGTATTAAATTGAATAAAAGTGAAATGATAGAGGTAATTTCATAAATTTCCCAAAAAGGATCAAATTGTATTAAATGATTTATTTACATGATTTAATGAGGAATTTGGATAATTTATTGTATTACAATAGTGCCACGGATCGAGGAAAGGGAAATTAGTAGAATAGTCCTTGGAGCTTATCCGTAAATGCAATAAAGTCCGGTAAGTTTGTAATGTTAAATCCTCATATAAATTATACATTGTTATAATTTCTATAACTGTTGCAAACGTGTTATGATGGTTTATAATCAAGAAAGATGAAAGTAAAGAAAGGAAGAAAAATCAAGCTTTAAGCCGGTTATTGAAATCAATCCGATGATTGGGGTATCGCATATGTTACGAGTTCTCAACAACTCGTGTGAGCAGCATCGTGAGTCGAGAAAAGAGAAATGAATCCAAATGGATTATAGGCTCTACGATGGTTGGGATTTATGTATAAATGCATATTCTCGACAAATCATGTGAGTAGCATCGTTAGGGAACAATTATATGCACAGACACCATACCGATAGCTGGGTGATAACATTAGAAATGACACTTATTTTCTCCCTAAAATTTGTGTATTAATTGTTCCTTTTATATCATATTTAGTATGCATGTTAAACTTTTCATATTTAGTGTTTGCATTTTCTAACTTAGTTTTATTTGGCTTTTTCATTTTAGCCTCTTTTGTGCTACTAATGTCGTCGTATGCAGCATAAGTTTTGCGTCTGAAATCGTCAGTGCAGAGATCCGCCTCAGAAGATTAGTTCTAGAAAGTGTTCAAAGATGCAGCCACAAATTTAACCTGGAATTGCAGTGAAAGATATCACCGCAAAGATACCTTCACCTCGCACAAGTGAATTCACGCTACAAACATACTTGGAAGTACCAACGCAGGAGAATGCTAAGTTGTCGCCACAAGTTAAGATCATAGATTGCGCCCAGAGATACGGCAAAAACCTGCAGATGCATGATGAACACACTAGATCTGCGTGAGTGCACAGCTGGAAATAACCAACTTGTACAACTAAAAAAATGGTTAGATCTGAGAAGGGAGGAGTGCTGCAAATTTTGAGAGCTTATAAATAGGAGGGAAAGGAAGAAGATTGATATCAAGTTGTGAAGATTTCAAATCTAAATTTCTCTCATCCAAGGCTGCCATGGAAGCTTGATTTGGAGGATGGTGATCTGATCTAGTAAGGGCGCAACATCTTCTGACGAGAAGAGCTTGGTGTGATGCTAGAGGAGCAGTTAAGGAAGAATCCTAGTAGCCTAGGAATAGTATGCTTCGATTTGTTTGTTAACCCCTCTTTTGATGCTGATGATTTTCATTTGACAATTAATTGTACATGGAAGTGTCTTTTAATGTTAGATTACTTTGATTCTTACTCAATTCTTCTCTTTTGGTTATCTTTAGATTTAATTGCTTGACCATGGAAGTGCAATTATAGTCACAGGCACTGGAAGCTGCGATGACAAGTTAAATTAACAAGCAAGACAGTGGAAGTTGCTTGAGACTAGAATGAATTATGGTCATTTGTTCTTAAGTGCAAAGCATTACCAGCACTGAAAAGTGTGGTAGTTGTGAGCGCTTGAGTCTTTGATAAATAGAGAGTTGATAATAGTAAGATTTCATTGGAGCATAATTGCAGCGACAAATTCATCTATAAGAAACCTTGTAGTCACATTTAGCATTGCCACTTGTGAAGTCAGTGATCCTCTCCACTTCTTTACACTTGATCCATTTATTTTAAGTTTCTAAATTTACTTTACAACATCTCAACAATCCATTCATTTTCTATACTTTGCTCTGAAATTTAACATTCTAATTGCGCTGACAGATTTATTTCTTAACTTGCATAACTTTAACTTAGTTACATTGAAATAACTCGTGACAGATCTTTTCATTTCAACTCAGAATGCTTCGACAGATTAATCAATAAACAGCCATCTCTGTGGGATTAATATCCGATAGATTCATTTCTATCTACTATTCTTGCATCGACAGTGTACGCTTGCACATTATTTGCTGTGACGTTCATAATGCGATCAAGTTTTGGCGCCGTTGTCGGGGATGTCGTTTGTTTGATGTTTATTTTTTTAGTTGCATTATTTGTTTCTTTTCTAACTTGTATTGACTACTAATCTTTTGATAATTGTTTTAATTTTCTTTGTTAAGTGTTGCAAGTCCACGAGGAGAAATCCTAACAATATTGTTAGTTTGGATCCAGAACTCGAAAGGACACTTCGGAGGAAAAAGCAAGCACAAAAAAATGGCTGGAAACAATGATCTACCACCATTACCGCCACAAAATATTGTTCCTCCAGTGCAGCCACAAAGAGATAACAATATACCACCACTAGTGCCACAAGTAGAGCCAATCCCAGATAGGACAATTAGAGATTTCGTTATTCCTGTGCTCGATGATTTACAGCCAGGGGTTGTGAGGCCAACAAGGCAAGTTGGTAATTTTGAATTAAAATCGGTTATTTGTCAAATGCTTAACTCAAATGGACAATATGTAGTTTTACCTCACGAAGATGCGAGAGAACATCTCAAATCTTTTCTACTTATATGTGCTTCTTTTAGTCAACATGGTGTTCCTGATGATGCCTTGAAGATGCAGCTATTCCCTTATTCTTTACAAGGAAGGGCAAGAACATGGTTCCTTGGTTTACCGGTTGGATCCATTACTTCTTGGAATGCGCTAGAAATGTAATTCGTTTTGCGATTTAATCCGTTGATAATGAATGCTAGATTGCGGAATGATATCACTGCATATCATCAACTGGATGATGAGAATTTACACACTATGTGGGAATGTTACAAAACTTTGTTGAGACATTGTCCCATGCATGGAATCCACCAGGAGACTCAAATCGAGATCTTCTATAATGGGTTAAATACGTAGACAAGAAACCTTATCGATGCATCTACTAATGGTCCATTGTTAGATTGCACATACACTGAAGTCGTGCGAATATTAGAGAGAATTGCCCAAAATGACTCAATATCCGATTTCTTATTTTGCTCAGGTAAAAACTAATCCTTGTGTTATGGAATTAGATGCTATATCAGCTTTGAGTGCGCAGGTATCCTCATTGGCGAACATGATAAAAAACATGAAGGGAACGAGTGATGTTGCCTCTATTCAAGTAGCCCAACAGATGGATGTCCCGACATTTTCCTGTAAAATTTGCAGCGACAACCACAGTTATAAGGATTTTCCACAACATGCTGAGAACGCATTCGACGTCAACAACATCAGATTAAATTCCTATGGTAACTCGTACAACAATTCCTTAAGGGAGCCAAAATGCACCCACATTCAGATATGGAAATTCCTCAACTCAAGGGAATTTTAGACGAGGGAGTTACAACAACAACCAACAGTAGTAGAATTATAATCATAATTCGCAAATGCATGCGCAACCGGACCAGATGCGATCATAGAACTAGATGCAGTCATACAACCAGATGCAGCCACAAGTTTGAATGCTGCCACAACAGAATGCGATGCCAAATATGCAAGGACAGCATCAACAACAACAATAACAATATTCTCAACCAAGAGCAGATCCATTGGCTACTCTTGAAGCTTTTATGCGTGAGCATATCATGAGAACGGAAGCAATCGTTCAAGGTAATTTTTCTTCTATTCGTGCGTTGGAAGCTTAGCTAGGACAATTGGCTTCTAACATGAGCACAAGGTCACTTGGTGCTCTGCCTAGCTGCACTGAAAATCTGACTCAAAAGGGGAAAGAGCATTGTAAGGCTATCACGCTGAGAAGTGGAAAGCAAACTACTGAGATAGGCAACTGTTCCAACCAAGTATATGTCGATGCATCTGAATCAAAGTAACAAAAAAAAGTTGCCTATGAAGAAGACCCAGTAGAAATAAATGAAGAGGAGCCACCTGTAGTCACTCCTATGCCCACAATTCGACCAACAAAGATGTTGACGCAATTGCGCATGTCGACACAATTGAATCCTTTACAACAACCCATTGACAATATACCTTTGCCATTTCCACAAGGATTCAAGGAGAAGGATATGACAAAGATTATCAGAAGTTTGTCTCTACCTTGAAGCAATTACATATTAATATACCTCTAGTTGTTGCTCTTGTGCATATCCCCAGCTATTGGAAATTTATGAAGGAGCTATTGTCGAAAAAGGAAAAGCTTTCTGACATCGAGACGATTGTGCTAACAGAGGGGTGCAGCGCTGTGCTAACAAACAAGTTGCCACCAAAGATGAAAGACCCCAGCAATCACGATTCCATGCTCCATTGGAAACCACTACCTAGGTAAAACTTTATGTGATTGAGGAGCTAGTATTAACCTATTGACGTTATCAGATTTCAGGAAATTAGGAATTGGATCAATGAAGCCCACTACAGTGACATTACAGCTTGTAGACAAATCCTTGGCACAACTTTAAGGACAGATTAAGGATGTCCTCGTCCAAGTTGATAAGCTTGTGTTCCCAGCTGATTTTATCATTCTTGATTGCGAAGCAGATAAGGAGGTACCCATTATCTTGGGACGCCCATTTTTAGCAATGGGACTTACACTTATCGATGTTGTTAAGGGTGAACTGATTATGCGTCATAATGACGAGTATGTCACCTTCAGTGTGTCCGAAGCATCTCTGTTAAGAAGTAAAGAACAATGTCACCACATTGATGTGTTGGACGAGTTAATTACAATAGAATTCAATGAATGAAGTTCAGCAGTTCAAGACGAATATGCAGTGACATCTACTAACAATATCCTACCTGAATGAGACCACATAGCTGAGGCTAATATTTGTAAACTGAGAGAAGGCTAGCAATTGGAATCTTTGGATATGACTAATAGGTCGACCCCTGTGTTTAAACCATCGATTGAACAAGCTTCGACCTTGGAGTTAAAGCCATTGCCAATGCATCTGAAGTATGTCTTTCTAGGTGACAATGACACATTACCTGTGATTATCAGCATAAGCCTCGACGCAAGTCAATTAGAAAAGCTAATCGCAATATTGAAGCAGCATAAGAGAGCCATCGCCTGGAGCATAGCGGATATCAGAGGAATTAATCCTTCTTTTTGTATGCATAAAATTAGGCTGGAAGATGAAGGAAAACAGTCCATTGAACAACAACAAGACTGAATGAAAAGATAAAGGAAGTAGTGAAGAATGAAATTATCAAATGGTTGGACGTGGGCATCATCTATCCCATTTCAAACAGCACATGGGTGAGCCTGGTCCAATCTATGCCTAAGAAGAGTGCCATCATAGTGGTGAGTAACGATAAAAATGAGCTAATCCCTACTCACATTGCTACATATTGGTGAGTGTGTATGGATTATCATCGTTTAAATATGACAACAAAGAAGGATCATTTCACACTGCCATTTACTGATCAAATGTTGGCTAGGCTAGCTGGTAAGGCCTGCTACTGTTTCCTTGATGGCTACTCTGGATACAACTAGATTGCAATTGTGCCAGAAGATCAAGCAAAGACAACGTTCACTTGTCCATTTGGAACCTTTACTTTTCGATGAATGCCATTTGGTTTGTGCAATGCCCCAGTTACACTCCAAAGGTGCATGATGGCTATTTTTTCTAACATGATTGAAGATTCATTGAAGGTATTCATGGACGATTTCTCTGTGTATGGGCACAATTTTTATCAATGCGCTGACAATCTGACGTAAGTATTGAAGAGATGGGAGGACACAAATCTAGTGTTGAACTGGGAAAAATGTCATTTTATGACAACTAAAGGCATTGTCCTTGGCCATCGCATATCATGTCAGGGCATTGAAGTAAACAAAGCAAAGGTGGAAATCATTGAGAAGCTACCTCCACCCAAAAATGTAAAAGGAATAAGGAGTTTTCTTGGTCACGCTGGATTTTATAGAAGATTTATCTGAGACTTTTTCAAGATAGCAAAACCCCTATGCTCTTTGTTGGAGTAGAATAAAAAGTTTGTGTTTGATGACGCATGTCTGGATGCATTTGTTATAATTAAAAAGCAGCTAGTACAAGCTCTAATTGTCGTCACACTAGACTGGTCGCAACTGTTCGAGGTGATGTGCGATGCAAGCGACTTTTTTGTGGGAGTTGTGCTTGGAAAATGCAAGGAGAAGGTATTTCATTCAATTTACTATTCTAGTAAGACCTTAACTGAATCGCAGGTGAATTACACGACTATTGAGAAGGAGTTACTAGTAGTATTTTTTGCATTTGACAGGTTCCGTTCATATCTTGTCGGCGCAAAAATTACAGTGTACACAGATCACTCTACCTTGAGATACCTTTTTGGAAAGAAAGATGCCAAACCACGCCTGATCAGATGGATCCTACTTTTACAGGAAATTGATATTGAAATCAAAGAAGGAAAGGATCTGAAAACCAAGTAGCAGACCACTTATCTCGCCCGGAAGCTAGAAGTGAGGATGGGAATAAATCCTAAATTGTCGATGCATTTCCAGATGAGAAACTATTCTTTGTCAACGCATCTCCATGTATGCAGATGTGTCAATTATCTTATTTTTGGTAAGCTACCATTGAGTGCCATTAGTCATAGAAAAGTCAGGTTTCTGAGAGATGCTGTGAAATATTATTGGAATGAGCCATACTTGTTCAAGGTATGCGCTGACAACATCATTCGCCATTGTGTTCCTGAGGAGGAAATGCTTTCCATCCTGAAGCATTGCCATGATGCTCCTTATGGAGGCCATTTTGGTGGTGTTAGGACTACTACAAAGGTCCTACAATCATGATTTTATTGGCTTATGCTGTTTTGAGATGCCCACAATTTCACTCAACAGTGTGACAGATGTCAACGGACAGGTTCTATATCTCGACACAACAAGATGCTTCAATAACCTATCATGGAAGTTGAACTCTTGGATGTTTGGGGTATTGACCTCATGAGACCATTTCTAGATTCCTTTGGGAATGTGTATATTTTAGTAGTTGTTGACTATGTTTCCAAGTGGATCGAAGAAATTGCTACTCCAAAAGATGATGCCCGAATGGTGTTAAAATTCTTTCACACATATATCCTCACAAGGTTCGAAACACCTGGAGCGTTAATACGAGTTCAAGGCACCCATTTCCATAACAATCAAGTCGGGACAGCTTTGAAACGCTATGATGTGAAGCATCGTATGGTAACAACGTACCATCCATAAATGAATGGCCAAGCAGAGATCTCCAATCGATAAATTAAAAGCATTCTTGAAAAGGTGGTTAACCTATCTCGACGAGATTGATCCTCGCGACTACATGACGCATTGTGGGCACTTCGCACTGCTTACAAAAATTCGTTGGGAATGTCTCCATATCAGTTGGTGTTTGACAAATCATGTCACTTGCCAGTTGAACTTGAACATAAAGCCATGTGGGCGATCAAACAAGTGAACATGGATTATGATGCTGCTGGGCAAAAATGATTGTTGGACATTTCCAAGATTGAAGAAATTCGACGCAACGCATATGAAAATAGTACCATATATAAGGAGAAAACTAAGAGATGGCATGACAATATCATCTTGCGGCGACAATTTTCTCCTGGTCAGTTGGTACTTTTATTTAACTCACGTTTGAAATTGCATCTAGGAAAATTACACTCAAGATTGTAAGGCCCTTTCAAAGTTTTTGAAGCATTCCAACATGGTGCTATTATAATTTAGGATCTGAACGATGGTCACTAGTTTAAAGTAAATAGGCAACGGTTGAAGCATTACTTGAGCCCAGACGTTAGAGAAGAAAGAGAGACCATTAATTTGGTCACATTTACTTAATGCCATTACAATTTTTACATTTACTTTTTGTTTTTTTATTTTCATTCATCTATTTTCAGTTTCATGTAGGAATAAAAAAATCTCCTTTTTGTCGACGCATCTGATAGCATAACTTATCGATGTATTCTGTGATGACTTAGCAAAGTGTTTCAGGCAAGAATCACGTTGGTTGATCTCCAATCATCCCCAACCGTTGGATTAACCAAAAAAGTACGATCTATGCCATGGCATTTATTAGCTGCAGGCGCAACGTACTCCCACGCCAATAGAGATAATCACGTCTCTTCACCTCAAAAGTTTATAAAATCCTTCTTTTGCCGACTCTACTCTCACACTCACAACCTCCATTGCTTCTGCAATCATTTTTTTCTTTCACTCTCAGTTTTTCTGCACAAATATTCTCACTCTTTTTTCTCAGATATTATGGTCAAAACGTGAGGAGCTAAAACCCTATCAAAGTCACCTACTAAATCATCGACCGCCATGGTTCGGAGCGCCGAACAACCACCGCAGAAAGAGCCTATTCTATTTCTCTCAAAAGCAGCTTAGGATCGATATCACAATGTGATGATCAAGAGGAACTATCACCTTGGATAGGGTTTCCAATTGTCCTCGAATAAGAAGTTAGGGAAACAAGTCGCTAGAGCAATTTCTTGCCTGGGCTAGGAATAGTTCTGTGACCATTTAGCCGCCTACTCCCCAACCATGGTAAGAGAATTCTACGCTAACTTAGTGGATTTTGAGCAGGAATTTGTGTTTGTCCGTGAGGTTTTGGTGCCCTAGAGTGCATATCACATCAATGCACTTTTTCATATCACTAGAGGAGAAGATGCACATCTGAGTTCCTAGAGAACTTAATTGATGAATGTGCGACCTTGTGATGCGAGATTTATGAATTGAAGGTGTGGTCGACCTGTACATCATAGCATTTATATGCAAGCGGACACTCTTCGATGCAAGTATAGTCGATAGATTTGATCTATCAGATATCGATCCCACGAGGATAGAGTTCTTGATGTTTAATTGTTGAAGCAACCAAAGTTAAATTTAGAGGAATTGCTACTAAGAATGTCAGCACAACTGAGTTAGATTTGCACAGTTAAAAGAGTTAAATTGTCAACACAAATATAAAATAAATTGTCAGAGCAAGTTAAGATAAAAATAAATTGTTTTGTGGTGTTGTAAATTTAAATTCAAAACTTAAAATAAATGGATCAAGTGTAAAGAAGTGGAGAGGATCACTGACTTCACAAAGTAGCAACGCTAAATGTGACTACAAGGTGTTTTATAGATAAATTGTCGCCGCAATTATGCACCAATGAAATCTTACTAATAACAACTCTCTGTTTAATAAAGACTCAAGCGCTCACAATTACCACACCTTCTAGTGCTGGTAATGCTTTGCACTCAAGAACAAGTGACCAGAATTCCTTCTGGTCACAAGCAACTTCTGTTGACTTGCTTGTTAATTTAACTTGTCACCGCACCTTCCAGTGTTTGTGACTCCAATTACACTTTCATGGTCAAACAGTTAAATCCAAAGATAAACAAATGAGAAGAATCGAGTAGGAATCAAAGTAATCTAACATTGAAAGATACTTCCATATACATTCAACTATCAATAAAATTCATCATCATTAATAGAGGAGTTAACAAATAAATCGAAGCATACTATTCCTAGGCTATTAGATTATCCCTTAACTGCTCCTCTTGCATAGCACCAAGCACTTCTCGTCAGAAGTTGTTGTGCCTTTGCTTAATCAGATCACCGTTCTCCTAGGTCAGACCTCTATAGTAGCTAACTTTAAAGATTGAGAGATTTTGCATATTTTAATTTCTTCACTCCTTGATATCCATCTTCTTCCTTTACCTCCTATTTATAAGCTTTGGGAATTTCAGATCTCCTCCCCTCTCAAATCTAACCTCTTTGGCAACTGTACAAGTTGGTTATTTCTAGTTGTGCACTCATGCAGATCTGATGTGTTCATCAGGCATCTACAGGTTGTTTCCGTATATCTGGGCGCAATCTATGATCTTTACTTGCGGCCACAACTTAGCATTCTCCTGCGTTGGTGCTTTCAAGTATGTTTATAGCGTGAATTCACTTGTACGAGGTGAAGGTATGTTTGAGATGACATCTTTAGCCGTAATTTCAGGTTAAATTTGTGGCTGCATCTTTGAATACTTTTCGGAACTGATCTTTCGAGGTAGATCTCTGCACTGACAAATTTTAAACGCAAAACTTATGCTGCATACCACGACATTAGTAGCACAAAAGATATAAAATGTGAGAAAATAAGATCAAATAGCATTAAGTTAGAAAATGCACCTCTTAAGTATGAAATACTAAAACTGCATACTAGAAATGATACAAAAGGAACAAATAATACAGCAGTGTGGACTGGCAACGATCCGCATAACTACATTATGCATCGATGCTATCTAACCATACAAAGCAAGTGTGGTTCCATTTCGTTAATTGCTACCTCCTACCGTCTACCCACATCACCACTGCGACGCTAGATCGCATGTGCCTCTTGCATTCTATACTGAAAGGACGACACATTGATGTCAGCGCAATCCTGCATGATGAGATTGCTGAAGCGGCAAGCAAGTATACAGGTATCTTACCTTACCCATCTCTAATAATGATACTATGCAAGCAAAGGGTATTGTGCCCCGTGATGGTGAAGAGGTGTTGGAAAACAAGGGGTCTATCAATAACATTTTTATGGAGCGAATCACAAGGGGGCAAGAAACCCCTCTGGTGAAGGAGGTTCCCAAAAAGAAAGAGAAAGGCAAGGGGAAGGAAAAGGAGAAACAAGCAACTGTGTCTAAAGATCCTTAGGTGGGGAAGAAGCTGACTGCGATAGAACAACTCGTTGACCGCATGGATATAAGACAAATACGACTTGTCAGCGTACTAGAAGAGATGGATTACCGGTAAAATCTCTTTTATGCTAATACAAGGGCGTGGAATAATACTATTGTTACCACATTAAGAAGTCTAAGCTCAAACCCCATACCAAAGCTTCTTATTTTACCCCTATTATTAGGGAAGCCCCATCATCATCCGAGCAACCTGCTTTTGAAGGTAGGACTCAGCCCGTTCCATCCCCAACTAGAATCCACATCTTTGATGATGAGGATCATGAGGGACACTCCAAGGTTATGGAAGAATGTTTCAGAACCATCGCTATCCTTTTCGAGGATGAATTTTCCAACAGTCTTAGGGCCATCATGGCAGAACGGGAGGCTACTGCTTAGGAAATACGCATATCAATTGTCTTTGTGGTTTGAAAGAAGAAGAATGAGAAGGAAAATATGAGGAAGGCACAGAAGAGAATGAGAAAGATGAAGAAGAAAAAGGAAATGGAGAGGAAAAGGTGAATGAAGAAGATGAAGAAGGACCAGAAGAGGAAGAAGAGGAAGAAGAGGAAGAAGATGTTACCTCAACAAGTTTAGAGGAGGAATTTATCGATGCATCCATAATTATGGGTGCAACAGCTGAACACTCGGTAACACTTGGAGCAAGCCAGGTCGAGGTAGTCACCATCAGCAATGAGGATCCTAATCCTCTAACCATTGTGCCCTATGTGGTACCACTTGCTAAAATCCACCCATCCGACGTGACCGTCGATGAAGCCTCCACTTAACTGGCTATAGAGGAGTAATCTGTTGCCCCGGTTGACTCCAAAGAAAAGAAAAGAAAGAGAAAGGACAAGAAAAAGAAGCGCAAAGAGGAGCGCCCAAAGAAGAAAAAGAAAGCCAAGGCAGCCACATCATCAGCTGCTGAACACTGAGTTAGTCAACTTTTTAGTAGTTAGTTGCATGCATCTCATTTAATTGTCATTGCATTTTAGTTATCGTTGCATTTTATTTGTTAGTTCGTTTGCATTGTAGTTGCATTTCCATTATTATTTATATAATATTGTTAGTGCATTAGGGACAATGCAGACATTAAGTTTGGGGGGAATTTGTGTGAAATGGAAATGTAATTGCACCCACATATTTGAAGAATTTACTTTTCTCTTTAGTTCAATGAAAGTATGCAAAGTTACAAGAAAAATATGACCACAATTTTTTTTTATGCTTAAATCTTGAATTGTTTGGGATGCTGATATGTGAATTGGATGAATGTGAATGAATATTAAGTCCTATTTTTGAATGAATGGTTGGAATTGCATTAGTAATGAATGGGTAGTATCAATCTTTGAATATTGAATTAATTTACCAATTGCAACGATATTTACTAATAAAAATACACTCCGATGTGAGTGCATTGTAACTTATCAAGGGAGAACACTCCATTGCATGTGTTACAAAAATTATCTAGCCAAAGGTTGTCACTGCAAAAGTGTGTGTCGGAGCAATTACATACTTCCTCGGGGTTTGTTGTACCCCATCGTTACTGCCCAAGAATAAGGGTATAGTAATGCAATGACATCTCTTAATCACATATAAAAAAAAGAAGAAAAAGAGAAAAAGAGAAAAGTAGAAAAAAATATATTGCTATAAATACTGTATTGGTTAAGAAAGATTAAGATTCAAAGCATGATGCTAACATTAGTGAAGTTGCAGTCTTGATTACTCATGCCTATAAATTGTCGGCGCATTATTCTGTCATATGAATGCAATTTATACATTAGGATTCTAGAGAACTTAAGTTGCTAGAATGATGATTGCGGTGACAAGTTTGAATGTGACTTTGCTAACTTTTATTTACTTGAGGATAAGTAAAAACTCAAGTTTGGGGGTGTGATAGCATTAGAAATGACACTTATTTTCTCCCTAAAGTTTGTGTATTAATTGTTCCTTTTGTATCATATTTAGTATGCATGTTAAACATTTCATATTTAGTATTTGTATTTTCTAACTTAGTGTTGTATGGCTTTAATTCTTTTCATTTTAGCCTCTTTTTTGCTACTAATGTCGCCGTATGCAACATAAGTTTTGCGTCTGAAATTGTCAGCGCAAAGATTCACCTCAGAAGATTAGTGCTGGAAAGTGTTCAAAGATGCAGCCACAAATTTAACCTAGAATTGTGGCCAAAGATGTCATCGCAAAGATACCTTCACCTCGTACAAGTAAATTCACGCTACAAACATACCTGGAAGCACCAGCTCAGGAGAATGCTAAGTTGTCGTCGCAAGTAAAGATCATAGGTTGCGCCCAGAGATACAGCGACAACCTGCAAAAGCTTGATGAATACACTAGATCTGCGTGAGTGCACAGTTAGAAATAACCAACTTGTACAGCTGCCAAAATGGTTAGATCTGAGAAGGGAGGAGAGCTGCAAATTTCAAGAGCTTATAAATAGGAGGGAAAGGAAGAAGATTGATATCAAGTTGTGAAGATTTCAAATCTAAATTTCTCTCATCCAGGGCTACTATGGAAGCTTGATCCGGAGGACGGTGATCTGATCCAGCAAGGGCGCAACATCTTCTAACAAGAAGAGCTTGATGCGACGCAAGAGGAGCAATTAAGGAAGGATCCTAGTTGCCTAGGAATAGTATGATTCGATTTATTTATTAACACTCTTTTGATGCTGATGATTTTCAATTGACAATTAATTGTACATGAAAGTGTCTTTTAATGTTAGATTACTTTGATTCTTACTCAAATTTTCTCATTTGTTTTATCTTTGGATTTAATTGCTTAACCACAAAAGTTCAATTACAGTCACAGACACTGGAAGGTGCGGTGACAAGTTAAATTAACAAGCAAGACAGCGGAAGTTGCTTGAGACTAAAAGGAATTTTGATCACTTATTCTTAAGTGCAAATCATTACTAGCACTGGAAGGTGTGGTAGCTATGAGCACTTGAGTCTTTGATAGATAGAGAGTTGATAATAGTAAGATTTCATTGAAGCATAATTGCAGTGACAAATTCTTCTATAAGAAACCTTGTAGTCACATTTAGCGTTGCCACTTGTTAAGTCAATGATCCTCTCCACTTCTTTACACTTGATCCATTTATTTTAAGTTTCTAAATTTACTTTTCAACATCTCAACAATCCATTCATTTTCTATACTTTGCTCTGACATTTAACCTTCAATTGCGCTGGTAGATTTATTTCTTAACTTGCATAACTTTAACTTAGTTTTGTTGACATAACTCTTGACAGATCTTTTCATTTCAACTCAAAATGCTTCAACAAATTAAACAATAAACAGTTATCTTTGTGGGATTGATATCCGATAGATTCATTTCTATCTACTATTCTTGCATCGACAGTGTACGCTTGCACATTATTTGCTGTGACGTTCATAGTGCGATCACTAGGGTACCGCATATGTTACGAGTCCTCGACAGCCCGTGTGAGCTGTATCGTGTATTGGTAGCAGAGATGATATAAACAAGAAGTTGAAATGGTAGTTATGGATTCTAGAAGCAAAGTCATATTCTGTTCAATTGAGTTATAAGTTATTCAATGCATACAATGGGTAACTCGTTTAAACTCTTCGAATTTACTACGCTATGAAAGCTTACCTATGAAATTGTTGTTGTTTTGTAGATTTTATTTTGTTGCTTGAAGATCGGATAATCTTGAAGCAATCACACTATCTCGGGACCTCGTTCGGTAGTATTTACATCACCTGGTTATATGGTATGTACTAGGATGATGTTACCTTTTGAAATACTTGATTTGGGGATTGTTGGATTCTTTGTTGAACATTAGCTTGTTTTCTTACTTTATGTTTAATTAGGCAAATATGCTTTGAAATGAATTGACATGTGAATTTATGAACCCTTGTGTTGATCAATTGTATTTTATGGTTATGTGATAAAACAAGTGTTCTCATGTTTAGATTTTGCAAGATGTGAGCTTAAAAAAGAGTATTGTGTTGAATAATGGTTGGTAAACTTGGATACTCATGTGAACATTTGAATTCTACATACTTGTTTCGGTAGAACTCTTACTTGTATCGGTAGTAGTACAAGGTAGGAGAGAGGTCAATTACTGACCTACGCTATATCGGTAGTAGAATATGAAGTATTGGTAAAAACATGCATGTTTCGGTAGAAGTCACCCTTGTATCGGCAGAACCATCACAACTACCAGTAAGAAACTGTAATTATTTCTGAATTATTTACTGACTTGACTTCTACCGATACTTGTCCAACAGGTACCGATAGAAGTCTCCTAGAAATGTGGAAATGACATTTTTGCCCTAAATGAATTGTATTGTTATTTAATTTGATAATTTATTTCGTGTATGATGTATTAATGTATTTAAACATATTAAAATGAAGTAATATTAAGAATTAGTCAAGGTTAAATGATCGAAAAGATCTTAGGACCCTAACCGGTTATAGTGACGGGTTATGGGTGTTATAACAAAAACTCGTAAGCTAGCTGTAGATGCTATGTGGAGAAACAAGAAAGGTGAGAGAATGAGAAATAAAGTGGTGAGCAAGTAAGGGTCGCTAAGGGGGAAAATAAGGAACAATACGATGTGCCAAACTATTTTCGTGCCTGAAACCCTTGTGATGTTTCTTGTTCTTGAAATTCATACTTGTCCTAAGCTTCAGAACGTTACAAGTCGAAAAACCCTATGTGATCTAGTTAGACTTATTCCTAAATTGACATCATATCAAGTAATTTTATATATGATTGTTTGTATTCTGCTATGATAATCAAATTACCTGTATAATTTATTAATGGACTCATATGCTTGAAAACCTTAATGTTTGTGTGCTTTGTAATTTACTGAACATGTCAAGATTATGCATAAATATGAAATACTTAGTTATATACTTCAAAACCAATGTTTGTACTAAACTTGCACAAGGGTCGTCTTTTATTTTTCTGTTTTGCTTTACTTAAGGACAAGCAACGACTTAAGTGTGCGAGAGTTTTCTCTGTCATAATTCAGTGTAGCATATTAAAGTAGTTTTTGCACATAAGGAGCTTGAATACAAGCATTTTCAATATGTTTTAGTTAAGTTTTTTTTAGTTTATTTTAAATTCAATAAAAAGTGAGAGCCCGAATAAGGCCTAAAGTTGAGCTAATGTAAGTAGTGAGGGTGCAATAAACCATGCAAGGGCATAAGAACTCAATACTAGTTCCTATGTTACAACAAGGGGAGTTTGAAGTCGCAAATTAGGAGTAGAATGCTAGAGGGATTACAATGCCTTGGGTGTGCGACACAACCATAGGATGTTGTGACACACCCTTGAAGCCATCCCTGAACTACACATGCTGCCATAAATGTCACGACACAGGCACTAGGATGTCACGACATCTACCTTGTACGGGAGATACTTATGAGCTAGGGGCATTTTTGTCCACAAAATCAAAAGTTAAACACGAAAGCATCAGCTAACCTGAGGTTAATGTCGACGGCAACCCTAAATCTATAAATAGGTTCCTAAACACTTGTTAAAGGATAAATTTTGATAATTCAATTTTATTTGTACTTTTTAGTTTTCAGTTTTCCCCTTTTCTCAGGTTTTAAATTTCTTTTTAGTTTGTTATTTTCTATTCTTTGGAGAATCAGTTTGTAAGTGCCATCAAACATTTAAGGATTTGAGCACATGCCATCAAACATTTGAGCATTTGAGCACATCATATATCGAATATAACTAGGATTCTCTAAACCTATTCTTGATTTATCTTTCATGCAAATCTTTATTGTCAAGTTTATAATGTTTATTGATTCAATCAGTAACTAATCCTTTTATGGGGGATTAGCAAATAGAGGTATGATTAATTAATTGTCATGTAGGGTTTTCCTTGTGGATTAGCTGTTTGAGAGAGAAAAAACTTAAACCCTAGGCTTGATGACCTTAGGAAGTCATTTAGGTAGGAAATTACCTAAAATTGATATGGCCTATCTAAGAAAACCTAAGCCCTGAACTGGTGTGGACTGTGAGGTCAAGAGATAAGTAATTCTTGTCGACTCGTTAGTTTAGTGGAAGATCAAGAGATCCTACTAGAGTAACAACTAGTTGATTGATTAGAAACCCAAAGTGATAGTTTGTTATGGTTACTAAAGCAAACTAATCACCTATGCCTACATTTGATCTAGTTTAGAAATTAGTTTTCTAAAGACTTCTCTTTATTTATGTTTTTTTATATTCTTATTTATAAAACCCAAAAATTTCTACTTATGTTTTTTCGTTATATAATTTATTTAAAGTACTAATTAGATCTATTTTTGTTTAGGTTAGAATTGATTTAGTAATCGCCTCCCTTGAGTACGATCTTCAGAATACTTTCCTATTCCGTTGTAATAACTATATTACATCCTGACTCGTATACTTGTGGACACCGTTTTATTTCATATCTTTTGTGCAGTTCTCTTACTCGTTAGTACATCCGAAGGCGGTCAGTGGTAATAAATTTGTTTATCTTTTTGAATTAATTGTTATAAATAGTATATTTCTTTTAGACAATCACACTACCTGATATTAGTATTTTCAAACTTGCATTTTTGGAATATATTAGAAAACATAAGAACAAAAAAATGTAAACATATGAGTTTGTGATAAAATTTTAGAACCTATTTGAAAGCAAAAATATCACAATTACAAGTTAGTGAATAAGTATTATCTTTAATGATAAACCTTATATATAATTAAGAAAACAAGAGACTAAAATGTGTTGAAAATATATAACTAATAATATATAGATCAACATTAACTAGGAGATAGTTGAAAATTAAATAAAATTAAATGGAACACTTTATATATTTGAAAGGTTAAAGGTATTCTTTTAGAATATAGGAATATTATATATATTATTTCAAATTAATGGTCTAGCTTCCATAAAATTTCAAGTGTGAAAGGTTACAATATATAGTCTTGTGAATATTTAAAGATAAAATGAACAACTATATACTAGGATACAGTAAGGAGTTTGGCATAAGTTAGGGAATTAGAGCTTGATTTGAGTGTTCCCATGGAGCTTTACATAGAGAGGGCTTATGGGTTGTGTTGATTAATTAGAGATTGAGAAGTGAAGTGAGGCTAAATGATAAAATTGATGATTTAATTTCTTTTAAGCATAAATAGATTGCTAGCATGGAAATTGAAAATTCAATTTATCAAAAAAAAAAATCACTATTGTTGCTCAATTGATATTTTTATTAATTGATTAATTTCATGTTTAATGTTTTAGAACGTCATAGAAAATCATCTTTATTGATTGTCGTAACAATTGGTTGCTATAGTAGTTCAATACACTTTCACCTGCATGTTATTTTATAATCTCCTTTTAGTTCGATCTTTGAAACACGAATCAACGCAATCATTAAAGCTACATCAATCACACTTGTAGAAAAACCACACTTCACTCCACGGTGCTCGCACGCCAATGATCAAAATGTCATATAATCGATTCTTTTCCATGCCAACTCCTATTTTCATCAACAACCGCACATTGCATTTTGTCTCCATTAGTTTCAGCATCAATTCGTAAAATTAGTCATATATTTTAAATTTGTAAGGATGTGTTTTATAGTATGTCCATATTAGAACTCAAATTTTTTGTTAATAAGAAGAGTGAAGTTTCTATTAAAATAAAGGAAATTTGCATTCCTCTTGAAGTGTCGAACTTCCATAATATAGTACCATTAAAGTAAACCATAAGTGTTTTCTTTGATCATTTTTGTCAATGTTTCATTGATATTTCTAAGAGGAATCGATGATTTATGATGGACTGACCGCCTCAGTGAAAGTCTTAAAGCATCTATTAATTAAATGGAATATCTACATATAGATGGGGTAATATTTAAGAAAGAACCATCACATTCAATTTTTAACACCATATCAATTAAATCTCCAATTACTTTTTTTTATTGAATTCGTAGCTTACAAATGGTTTTATTTTTGCTGCAAGAAAATTTCGTAAACTTTAGATGTATTTGTAGAATTCAAGGGGAAAATGTGTCATCATCCCTTGACTATTTCCTTTTCCTTCCCATCTTTGCATTCTCATTTCTCTTGTTTCTAAGCCTTTGAATCAATTCCGCTAACATTGTTTTAGCCTTAGGGGATTCCATGGCTTTCTCCGCAATACCAGGTTGTATCGGGTCTACGAACTCTTTCACACGGTGAATGAGCATTTCAGATAATATTTTTTCTTCTTGTTTGGGGGATAGTTCTACACCACTTTCTGATAATCCCTTGGCCACACCGATTAGGAATCCATCTTCTATCTCGTCACCAATCTTTTTTTCTTGCTCTGGAGTGAGTTTTATGTGTGCAGCATCCCCTGCAGATATTGAGAGCAGCAAGGCAAATGAGAATACAACGAAAGAAATGTTCACCATATTTTTTTTTATTTTAAAAAGTTAAGATAAAAAAAACTTTCAATTTTTCTCTTATTATGCTCAATGGTGGAAACTGGATGAAATTTAAATAGATGTGATATGGTATTTGTAGCAACTTTAGCGGATCTTTGACTGGTCTGCTGCAAAATTGCCCTACACGAGTAGGATAGAGATAAACTCTCGCAACATTATTCAAATGACGTATTTTTCTCAAAAAAATAGGGAATTTTTATTTATTATCTTCAAGGGTGAACTCTGAAAACTTTTTTGGGACAAAAATTAAATTTTAATTTTTAATAGTATTTTTTTTATAAATTTTAAAATATTAAATTAAATTTTATAATTTTAAGGGTTAAAGTACAATTTTACCTTTATTAATTTAAAATTTTAAAAAAAATTTAAGGAATCCAAACCCTTACCAACTCCTTTTGTTGTCCATCCAAGTTACCTTGCAAGGAGAGGATTTATTTCCTTTCTTGACAAGTCAACATGCCTTATTTTTACAAACACGATCCCCTTTTTGCTCCTTTGTCCTCTCAACATACCTTTCTCTTCACCCATACCTTGTGTGATGTTCATTGAACCTAGACAAGATGAAGAACACCCTTTTGCTTCATATTTTCTTTCTTTGGCTTTTCATTGCCGTACCTCCACCCTACTCTATTTTTCTTTACATTTTCTTTTGTTTAGCCACCTTCCACCACCTTTGCATTACTTTTCCTCCTCTCCTCCATCACTCCTTTGCCTTGAACCACCATCATCACACCACTAAACCTCCTCCTTCCAACAGCACCTGTAACGCCCCAAAATTTTGATTTTCGGGATGTGATTGTTTGCTAAGTAATTCGATATGGTGTGAGTGTTAAGTGTCTTGAAATTATGCTTTGGGTCCCAAGTTCGATTCCTAAGTTTTGGATCTTCTCCTATTAAAAGAGAACTTAGCTTAAGCTTATGTTGATGACTATATGAGAAAATTTGTTGACTGATTATTGGTTGTGAATTTGTGAGATTTGTGTTGTTGAAGCGTTGGAGTTAATAGGACCTTCAACAAGTAGAGACAAGGGCAAAGAAAAGCTTATTTGAGCTTTCAGCTTTTTGGCAAAAGTATATTTTTGGTGAGTGTTTTGGAATCACTACTTGTAGATGATTCATTGTGTATTTGCGAATTTAGAGGTAGCCTGAACCCTACTCTAAATTTCGAATGTAAGTGTTCTCGTACCTATGATTTTTTTTATATATGTGTGCTTGTGCAATTGTGAAAATATGAACATATATGAGATGCTATGACATGTGTTATAAGCTTGTGATGACTGTTGTGAAAGTGGATATATGGTATGTTATTCATGCCATGTGACAGAATATATTGTGCTAATGATGTGAATGTGCAATGATGATGTTCAGAAATTCGGTAAGTAATGTGTGATAATATTGTGAATATTTTATCCTTGTGACCCTATGAGACCGTTGGATATAGTTGGCATGTCATAGGATTGTGAGTACTCACTTTTGTCTTGTGATTTTGGGGCATTGAGGCCGCACTAAAATGTTGGAGAGATAAAGGAATACGAGCTAAGCTCCATTCAATAGGATATGTATGTGTTTGGTGTGTTTGGAGAGTGTTAGCTATACGCTTCACTTATGGGACATGTTCGATTCTATGAGTCATATTTGGTGTGTTTGGAGATCTGTGTATCCGATGTGTGGTGATAGATTCCACTTTATGTTTCATAACCTCAAGAGCGAAACTATCATTAAAGGTGATTAATATGTGTTGTGTTATATGCTTAAGTATTCATTTGATTAATGCGATTAATGTGTAAAAAATGCATGAAAGATGATTAAACATGTAAAATATGATACTAAATATAGAGATGTTTTGAATATGTTTTATGTTTGTTTTGTTGATGCATAATGACTTGTTTGCGTAGTGGTTGTTTTGAGCATTCATTGAGCTTGTTAAGCTCACCCACTCCTTTTCAACCATTGTAGATCAATAGTACCAGTGTGAGCAGTGTGGTCTACGAGAGGTTATCTAAGTCGAAAAAATTTAGTAGCTAATTGTAGGTGTTAATTTGTTCTTTATGTTTTGGGAATAAAAGGCAATGTGGTAGAGATTTGCATGTGTTTTTCCATATTGTTATGATTGATCTCTTAGCTTATTTTCTCTTAGGAATTATGGGATATTGTTCATGATATTTCGCATGCTTAGATGGGCATGTTTTTGTTGGTTGGATTGTTAATGTGGTCGTTTTGATGGTTCTTTGTTAAGGTAGTAGTTGCATGATGAATAGTTAAAAGTTTGAATGTATTGTATGCCTTAAAACTGTTGTATTGTTATAGTCTGGAATAGAGGTATCGATATTCGAGTTTTAAAAACGATACCTTTGCTATTTTTGAAGTGTTGTGAGTCAGTATTGATATTTTATCACAAATATCGATACTCGAGGTGAAATTATCGATACTCGAGGTGATATTATCGATACTTTTTTAGTGGTACCAATATTTTCTTAAAGTTGAGTTTTTAAAACAAGAAATAATAACTCAATTTGGTAACCATTTTCCAAGCAATTTCGATACTGCTTGAGAGAATTATCGATCCACCCTACCAGTATCGATACCTACGTAACAGTTTTGAGAAAATTTTTAAGTGGTCCTAATGCATTTTTTGCTTAATTTTTTATTATTCAGTGTATGTTTAGCATGTTTTAACCTCCTTAGAGTATGTATGACTTACAATTCGTTCGAATGCTTTAATAATAAAAAAGATCCATGTATATTAATATGATGATTTGTGATGAAAACGATGTGAGAATGTAGTGTAGTGTCCTAGTATTTGGGCTCGATGACCGGGCTAGGTATAGGGTGTTACAATTCAGATGGCTCCTTATGAAGCTCTTAATGGACGCAAGTGTAGGACACCTCTATGTTGGACGGATTTGAGGGAGAAAAAATTATTAGGATCGGATTTAGTACAAGAGATTGAGAATAATATGAAGATTATCCGTGATCATTTGAGAATGGCATCAGATCGACAGAAGTCATATTCTGACTTGAAGAGGAAGGATATATAATTCAGTGTTGATGACCAAGTCTTCCTTAAGGTCTCACCTTGGAAGAAAGTGTTAAGGTTTGGTCATAAGGGAAAGTTGAGGTTGTGGTTCATTGGACCCTATCACATCATTAAGAGAGTTGGATCGATGGCATATTAGCCAGAATCACCTCTAGAGTTGGATCGTATTTATGAAATTTTCCACGTATCCATGTTGGGACGACACCGATCTGACCCTTCCCATATAGTTCTGGTTGAGGAGAATGAGTTTCGTCCAGATTTGTCCTTTGATGAGGAACCGGTACATATTCTTGATCGCGAGGTCAAAGTTTTGCGGAGGAAATAGATTCCAGTCATGATTAAGAAGCTTGTCATCCACCCTATTGCTTCCATGAATAAGAGGATTCCTTTCCCTCATTAGGAGTCAAACTTACCTTAAGTTGAGGTAACATGATCTATTTTTCACTCCATGTCTCCTTCTCTCGCCATTTCATCAACCATTGTCATAGGAGAGGTTCATTGAAACCAGACTAGGTTCATAAACCTTCCCTCTCACTCCCCCACCTCTCATTGTCATCCCCTCCTCCTACTCTCCCACTTTTCTCTTTTTCCTCTCCCATTCTCACCCATTTTTCTCTCTTTTTGCTAAACCACCACCCTTTTCTCATTTCATCTTGCTTCCGTCCTCCACCGTACCTTCTCCTCCTACTCTTTCTTTTCCCATCATTGTTGATCGTCGCCTGGACCTCCACCATAGATTTTCTTCTCTTCCTTTTCTCTTCTTTTCATCACCCTATTTCAGTTTTGTATTGCCAAACCTTTATCATATTTTTACTTAACCCTTCGTAGAATGGCTGTCATCACAGCCAGTGGTTAGGTTTTTCCTTTTTTTCTCCTCATTTTTTACCATTCATTTTATTATGGTTAATCTTATACCCTCTTTACTTTAATAATTCTTTTAGATCACCTAACTTTCCAATCTTGTATATAAATTGATTCACCAACTAATCCGAATTAATCAAGTTGTGTGAGTGTGAGTTATACGATCATTAACTTCTCTTCTTAGTGTTTTCCTCTCTTGGTTGTATATTGGCCATGGAGTTATTTTATTTCACATGTTAACAATAGGAGAGATCCTTAACTTTTGATCGGAGATCATCGATTTGAGTGTGCAAACTGAGGGGTAAGTATTATAGTGAGATTTTTAGTGACCAATTTACTAGTAATAAGATACATTCGACGGATCCTAACCAATATATGTTATTTGTGTGTTAGATACGTCTTTCAAGTTTAGACCCAAGCGAAATCACTAGGGGATTGTAGCATATTAGGTCTACGAAAAAGGTGTGGGTTCAATGCTATTTGTCGTATGTGATGTGTTTCTTTTTGTTAAATTAATAATTTAATTATAATTAATCGTGAATACACTAAATATTCAAAAATGAGTTGAAAAACTCATCAAGGAGAACCCAAGCAAGTGACTCTAACCAAGTGATTCTATGAAACGCATGATTTATGATGTGATTATAACTATGACAAAGATGTATGTGTAGATCTCATCCTCATGATATGTGATACATGGCTTATGTGATACGTTTAATGATTTAAACATGTGATATCTATATATGTGTATGTGCATATTGAAATCTATGTTTTAATGTTAAAAACATGTTAAAGTGATTAAAAGTGATTATTAAGTGATATGTGATCATGTGAGCATGTTCACATGCCGATGTGTAAAAAGTGATTCGCATGTGTTAAAAAGCAAAACTGTCATATCACATGCATAGGGTGGATTTTGTAAAAGATGGAAGTATGTGGCAGTTTATCTGTAAATCAATGATGACTTGTCCACAAAGTGTTACAGTAGTAGTATATCTGTATATGTGGTGGCTTGTCCACAAAGTGTTATCAGTGGCAGTTTATCTTCAAATCAGTGGTGGCTTGTCCACAAATGGGTTTCGGATGAACGAGTTCTGGAGAACTCGATATTGGTGTGTAGCGGAGATAGGTAAGAAATTTTATAAAATGTGCATCATTTTAGAGCATGCATCGATATGTTCATGCATAAGTATTAGTATTTAAACTTATGATTATTATGATGATTGATATTTTGATAATGTATGTGATTCTATTTGTGTTGATCTCACACTGGACTCTTTAATGTTCACTCTCGTGGTTAGGACTCGGATGCGATCATCGGTAATGCTCTCGAAAATGGTTTTTAAAATAAATATGAACTCTTATTTATGGTTTGGATTTTTAAGGACTTTATTGCTATTTAGGACTTTTTAAGTTAGATTACGATACTATGGCACGAGATTTTAAACTTTGGACATTTGAACATTATGCATGGATTATATTTATGGATCGAATAAATTGGACTTTGTCCTAATAAAACTATTTTCGCAAACTCAATTAATCAATTTGAATTTAAAAATCACTAAGTTGTTTTCCAAATAATGACAAAGTATTTCTGTCGAAGTTTTCAAAATTAACCTCATCTTTTTTTTAAAGAAATAATAGCACGTGTTTTCAAAAATGAACGAACGTGCTTCAACTTAGGTTTTAATCATATCTATGGCCCATATAATTGCTTAGATTGGGTCGTAACGTCTAGGCCTGATTTGAGGGGTTACATAATGGCATTACTCTAACTTTCTTCTTATTTCCTCATTCTAGTGGGATCAACATTTAAAAGTTTCAGTTTCAACACTGATTTTCATTGTTAATTCATTTTTCTCTATGTCAATGGTGGATCTAAATGTGGCTTGAAAAGGTCTCCCAACGAGATAAGTATCTCTTGATCCTCTTAAAAATCTAAAACAACAAAATCTATCAAGATGATAAAGCTACGTACCTTAACAACACATCTTCCAGCACTCCCTTAGGTTGGACTATAGATCTTTCAGCTAGCTTTTGTGTGATTTGAGTGTTTTTAAGGTCCCCTACCTCGAGATTTTCATAAATAGACAAGGGCATTAAATTTATATTAGCTCCTAGATCGCATATAGCTTTCTTAAAATGGATGCTCCCTATCTCTATTGGAATTGTAAAACTTCCTAGGCCTTTCGGCTTTTAAGGTACTTGTTTGGAAATAATAATATTACAAGATGCATTAATCTCAACTTGCTCTCCTACCTTTATCTTCCTACGCCTAGAATAAATTCTTTTAAAAATTTGGCATATTTTGGGGCTTTCTCAATTAGTTCAATTAAAGGTAAGTTGACGTTCAATGTCTTGAACAAGTTTAGAAAACTTACGAATTCACCCTCATCCCATCTTTGTTTCTCTTCTAATTTGGAAGGGAACGGTACTTGTGTGTTACTGGCTTTGTTCTTTACCTTTGCTCCTTGTTCCACTGCTGGTTCGATGATTTTCTCAGGTTTTGGTTCATGTTCGACTTCTTAGGGATTCTTTGGAAGATCGTTAGAATTCTCCCTTGCTTCCTGTTGTGTTTGGATTTACGGGCTACTTAAGATTTTGCATGACCGGAGCATAATATATTTTACCTACTCTTGCCCTTCTTTTCGAGGATTATTTTCAATGTTGCTTGGTATGCCAGTGCCTATTTATCTTTTAATATCTCCCATCATGCTCATTAATTTGCTCATTTGATCTTTCAATTTAGTCAATGTGCTTGTCGAATTGCTGCACTCGAACTGCACCTGCTTTACATCTATTCTTGTTGACTGCATCTCCCCTTCGATACGATCTAGACATTGACCACACGTAATATGATCATTTGGGTCGACCCTTTCTTGTGGTTTCTGAAAATATGGAGATTGGTAATTAGTATTCTTAACTTGATTTGCATTGTTACTTCCTCCTTGATTTCCTCCCCATATCAAGTTTGGTGATCTCTCTAAACGAGATTATAGGTGTTTGAATAAGGGTTTCCAGCCCTATTCCCAATGTAATTTACATCCTCGGTCTATTATTAATATAATGGAAGAGTGGTTTTTCTTCTCCATAGATAGACGATGCACTATTTACGATTCAATACGGTTGAGCCTGTTCACTAACTATTGGCATTTATTATCTTTTTAGACAACCTTTATCATAGTTGGTTTCTGGCCATATGTAAATCGTTTGGTAGGCCACTAACTAGAATCCATTGCCAGGTTCTCTATCAACTCGTATGCATCCTCATATGTTCTGTTCATAAGAGCTCCTCCTATTGCTCCATCTAATCTGGATCTCGCATGCGTATCCAACCCATTGTAGAACATTTGCAATCGCAACCACTCAGGTAAATCTTGGTGTGGGAATTTTTTAATTAATGTCTTGAAAAGTTCCTAAGCCTCGTGAAAACTTTCCCCTTCTAATTGTCTGAATGTCGTGATCTCTCTTCTCAGTTGGGCTATTTTTCTAATAGGGAAGAATTTCTGTAGGAATTTTCCTGCCAACTCATCCCATGTCGTGATGGATCCTTGTACCTATGAGTCTAAACAAGAAAAGGCATTATCAATCAAAGAAAAGGGGAACAATCGAAGATCAATAGTGTTATCAATGACCCCATTATATTTGAAAGTGTCATAGATTTGGAGAAATTGTTTTATATGTTGATTCAAATCCTCTATCATTGTGCCCTAAATTGCAGATTATTCTGGATCATCTGAATCATTGTCGGTTTAATCTTGAAATTTTTAGCGGTGATAGCTAGCCTAGTTATACTTCCTTGAACAATATCCAAATTCGGCAATGTGTATTCCCTTAAGGTTCGCTCGCTACATACCATTGGTAGATTTGTGGGTAACTGCAGTGGTGGTTGATCTTCTAAGTTATTATTGTTAGTTTCATCGAATAATGGATTTTCTCGTGGTAGGTTTCCTACAGCCGATGGTTGATTCTGCATCTGCTACTACTGTTGTTGCTGTAGACAAATTTTGCATAACAGTTTGTTGGGATCTGTGACTGGCTCTATAGGCGTCCTCCTACTACGAGTCATACACTAACCCAAAAAGACAAAGTTAGCAAAATTTAAAAACAAAATTAAAATCGTATCTATAACCTAATAGTTTCTGAATTATTCTTAGTTTAATACAAAAATTAAAATCGACTAGTGATGTTGCCTCCTTGACAACGACGACAACAACTTGACCGCTTTCGGAGGTACTAACGTTCAGAGAGTGAACACTGCTAACAAAATATAGGGATTTGAGGCGTCGTCCGCAAGTATACAGGTCAGGTTGTAATATATTTTTTATTTACAACGGAACACTTGGTAAGTATTCTGAGGATCGTACCCAAGGGAGGCTAAGACTAGGCTAATTCTAACCTAAGCACAACAAGGTCTAATTAGTAGTTTAATTAGGTTATATTACGAGAATATAAAGAATAAGGGTTTTTGAGGTTTTATCATAATAATAAAAAATAATACTTAAAACATGAAAGCAAATATTATTGAGAATTTGAAAAAGTAAATGTAATCAAATCTGATAATGGGTGAGTAGCTCGCTTCGGTAATCTTTATCAATTGTCGCTTCAGGTTTCTCGTTAATCAACTAGTCAATACCCTAACAAGATCTTCTGATATGTCTACTAGAATAATGAGTCAGCAAAGGTTACTTATCTTCTAACCTCACAATCTAGACCGACTCGGGGTTAAGGTGTTCACGAATGGGCCATACCAATTTTGGGTTAATTCTCACATTGATAACTTCCTAGGGTCATCAAGCCTATGGTTTGTTTTCTGTTTTTCCATTCCCAAACAGTTGATCCATTGAGTAACTCTACAAAATAGTTAATTCATCATACCTCCACTCGTTAATCTTGATACAAGGATTAGTTCCTCATGTTTTTCTTAAACAATATAAACTTGATAGAAAGCATAAACATAATGAATGGATCAAAGAAATAAAATTTAGGGAAAAACTTGATTTGTATTAGAAATGAGAACGAATCCACAATGTCTGATCACATTCACAAATTGTATCTCCCGAAACAAAATAAAGGCAAAATGTAAATAAACTAAAACCTAAGAAAAAGAGAAAAAGTAAACTAAACTAAAGAGAGAAATTCTAAGCTATGCAATTGGTGTGTAAAACAGGTGCTAAAGGAGCTTATTTATAGATTTTAGGTGGTTGTCATCCTTAACCTTGGGTCAGCTAATGCTCCCAAGCTTAAAGTTTAATTGTCCAAAGCAAAACGCCCTTGGCTCGTATTAATTTCTCATCCAGAGTCAATCTCGCAACACACCAGGTCCTGTGTCGTGACGTCGAAGTCAGTATGCTCCTGTTTGGGATGTCTTCAGGGGTATGTCGCGACACCCTCAGTCTGTGTCGCAACATCGAAGGTAGTCTTGGGATTTCTCCATTCTTCTTCCTATGTTGTGACATCAAATCCTCTTTGTTGCAACATAGTGATCAGTATTGATGTAGCACGCCTTCTAATGGTCTCCTGCACACTTACAAAGTGCGTTAACTCACCCTTAGGCCTCATTTGACCCCTAAGGTCAATAAAAGACTCAATTTGCACATTTTATTGAATGTAATGAAACTGACTAAAACATGCTTAAATCCTAATGATAATGCTTAATTTCAAGCTCCTAAAATGAAAAAACTAGTTTAATTTGCTACACCAAATTACAACAAATCATGAGGGTGTAAAAGACCATGTAGGGGCATAACAACTCAATACTGGTCATTGAGTTACAATAAGGGGAGTTTGAAGTCACAACATCGGGAGAATAATGCCAGAGGGACTACACTGCCTTTGATGTCATGACATAGCCATAGGATGTCGCGACACACCCATGAAGCCATCCCTGAACTACACATACTACCCTCGATATCGCGATAATAGCACTAAGATGTCGCGACATTGGCCTTGTATGGGAGATACTTACGAGCAAAGGAAATTTTGGTCTACACGATCAATGTTAAACACGAGGGCATCAACTAACCTAGGGTTGAGGATGACGACAACCTTAATTCTTTAAATAGGATATTATACACTTGTTAAAGGAAAACTTTTGAAAATTCTAGTTTCTTTGTACATTTTAGTTTTCAATTTTTCCCTTACTTAGGTTTTGCATTTACACAGCCATAGGATGTCGTGACACACCCATGAAGCCATCCCTGAACTACACATACTACCATTGATGTTGTTACACAAGCACTAGGGTGTTGTGACATTGGCCATGTACTGGAGAAACGAGCAAAGGAAATTTTGGTCCGCACAATAACCGTTAAACACGAGGGCATCAGCTAACCTAGGGTTGAGGATGATGACAACCCTAATTGTTTAAATAGGCTCCTACAGACTTGTTAAAGGATAGTTTTTGAAAATTTTGTTTTCTTTGTACGTTTTTGTTTTCAGTTTTTCCCTTTACTTAGGTTTTAAATTTCTTTTTAGTTAGTTCTTTTTTGCTTTTCAAAGAATCAGTTTGTAAGTGCCATCAAACGTTTGAGGATTTCAACACATCATATATCAAATACAACCAGGATTCTCTAAACCTATTCTTGATTTATCTTTCATGCAAATATTTATTATCAAGTTTATAATGTTTATTGATTCCATGAGGAGTTAATCCTCTTATTGGGATAGGGAGTGAATGTATGATTAATTAATTGTCATTTAGGTTTTCTTAGCGGATCAGTTGTTCAGGAGAGGAAGAACTTAAACTCTAGGCTTGATGACCTTAAGAAATCATTTGAATGGGAATTAACCTAAAATTTTTATGGCCTATCCGTGAACACCTTAGCCCCAAACCGGTCTGGACTGTGAGGTCGAGAGATAAGTAGTTCTTGTTGACTTGTTAGTTTAGTGGAAGATCGTGAGATCCTACTAGGGTAACAACTAGTTGATTGATTAGAAACTCGAAGTGATAGTTAGTTATGATTATCAAAGCAAGCTAATCACCCATGCCTACATTTGATCTAGTTTAGAAATTAGTTTTCTAAAGACTACTCTTTATTTATGTTTTTTTTATTTTCTTATTAATAAAACCCAAAAGTTTCTATTTATGATTATTCGTAATATAATTTATTTAAAGTACTAATTAGATCTATTTATGTTTAGTTTAGGATTAATTTAGTAATCACCGCTTTTGGGTATGATCCTCGGAATACTTACCTATTTTGTTGTAATAACTATATTACAACCTGACTCGTATATTTGCGGACACCACTTTATTTCATATCTTTTGTCCAGTATTCTTACTCTGGACGTTGGTATGTCCGGAGGCAATCAAAGGTCATAATTTTTTTAAACAATTGTTATAAATAGTGTATTTCTTTTAGAGAATCACACTACCTGAATTTATAATGTTCAAACATAATTTTTTTTTAAATATATAAGAAAACATCTGAACAAAAAAAATGAAAACATATAAGTTTGTGATAAATTTTTAAAACCTACTTTAAAGCAAAAAAATCAAAATTAAAAGTTAGTGAATAAGTATATCTTTAATGATAAACCTTATATATAATTAAGAAAACAATAGACTAAAATGAGTTAAGAATATATAACTGATAATATATAAATCAACATTAATTATAACATAGTTGAAAATTAAATGAAATTAAATTGAACACTTTATATATTTGAAAGGTAAAGGCGTTTTATTTAGCATATAGGAATATTATATAATTTTTTCAAATTAATGGTCTAGCTTCCATAAAATTTCAAGTGTGAAAGGATACAATATATAGTTTTGTTAATATTTAAAGATAAAATGAACAAATATATACTAGTACAAAGACTTGTCAAATGACTAGCAAACTTGTTTCGAATCGAGGATGGGTAGGAAATAATCTTATTTCTGCTTGTTCTATTCAAAACCAAAGTAAAACTTATATTGTCATAAAAAAGTATGTTACACTTTTACCAAATGCAATGCTCCAAAGTTGTCTTAATTGTGGGCAAGCATTCGGTACATTTCGAGTTCAGTGATGGATACAATATGCAGGGGAGGATCTAGGGACTGGCAGGGGCCTTTGCCCTCCTCTTAAAATGGAAAAATTGCCATTTACACCCTTACAATTTTTAAAATTTTAAATTAGTAAAGGTAAAATTATATTTTGATCCTCTAAAAATAATAAAGTTTCGATTTAATCCTTTAAAATTATATTTTTATTATCGTAAAAATTAAAATTTAATTTTGGCCCCTCTAAAATTTTTTTTTTGGCTTCATCCCTGACAAATGGAGTTTGGCATAACGTTAGGGAACTAGAGCTTGATTCGAGTGTTCTCATGGAGCTTTACATAGAGATGGCTTATGGGTTGTGTTGATTAATTGGAGACAGAGAGGTGAAGTGAGGTTAAATGACAAAATTGGTGATTTAATTTCTTTTAAGCATAAATCGATTGTTAGTATGGAAATTGAGAATTCACTATAGTTGCCCAATTGATATTTTTATTAATTATTTAATTTCATGTTTAATGTTTTAGAATGTCTTACAAAATCATCTTTGTTGATTGTCGTAACAATTGGTTGCTATAGTAGTTCAATAGACTTTAATCTTGGCATTTCAATTGGTCTATCACATCCCATATTTTTAATATTACTTGAACAAGATTAAGAACGAAGGAATGTGTAGTCTAATAGTTTAGTGACTTCTTAAATATATAGTGGTCCAAAGTTTAAGTCCTAATGTTTACACTCTTTTATTTATTTTTTCTACAAAGTTTCCATGTATTTTAAAGTGTCTATCTTCCACCCCTTATCACCATAATTAGGAGAATTTCTTTCCTCCAATATAGGTGAAACTTACCTTAAGTTGAGGGTGCATGATCCCCTTTTCACTCCATGTCTCCCTTTCTGGCCAAAACATCTTATCTTGCCAATTTGTTGTGATTCATAGAAACTAGTCACAGTTGATCAAGCTCAACACCCTCCTTGTTGTCCCTACCTATCAGTTGCTCCCATTCTCTCTCTCTCTTTTTTTTTCATTTCTTTTTCCTCCATTCTCTCTCCACTTGCAAAAGAACTAGCACCCCTTTTCTTTTCCTCCACCACAACCGACCCTAACACCACCATAGCACTGCCCCTTCTTTCTCCTCCTCTCTTCCGCCACCGATTGTCATTGTGACCACCACCGCGGATTCCTCTCCTCCTCCATTTTTATTTTCTTTTTCTTACACCTTTTGCCTCCTTGCGTTGAAACCCCTATAAGCATTTCTCCATCTTTCACCATCGAATCGTCACTCCACCGTCGTCGGACATTCCTCATCGCCAGTGACCAAAATTCTTCTTTTCCCTTCCTCCTTCATTTGTCTTCACATATTGATTATCTTACATCCTCTCTTTATTCTAACAATTTTTTTAGATTGCTCAATTTTTCGATCTCGTTCCTTTCTCGACACATCGTTTATCCCATCATAATCAAGTGCAAGTGTGAGGTTTTTGGATTGTAAAATCCTCCTCTTAGTGATTTCAAAACATGGTCGAATGGTATAATGGCCATAGAGACAACGTTACATTTTATTATCAGTTATTTATTATCGTATCAATACTACTCCTTACCATCTTGAAGGACCAAATGATAATCGTATAGAAGACCTATAACTTCGTATTGGAAATCCTCCTTTTGAGAGTCTTAGATTGTGGGGTAAGTGTTGATGAGACTATCAATAATTGATCTTTTAAGTGATAAAATATTTTTAAAGGATCCTAACTAATAAACGTTACTTATGTGGTAGATTGTCTTGTGTGATAGATCAAGTGAAATCGTTAATAAGAATTGTGGCAAATCGAATCTACAATATAAGGTGTGGGATTGTTACTATTTGTGCATTACAGTTGTTTATTTACATTAATGATTTAATTATTATAAATCATGATTACACTAAATGTGCAAGAAGAGCTGAAAAACTTATCAAGATGAACATCAAATAAGTGATTCTAATTGAGTGATTCTATGAAATGCATGATAAATGATATGGTTGTGATTGTGATTATGATTATGATATATGTGTAAATCTCATCCTCATGATATGTGATGTATGGCTTATGTGATATA
The DNA here is from genome assembly GCA_005610355.1 of Gossypioides kirkii. Taxonomy (NCBI): domain Eukaryota; kingdom Viridiplantae; phylum Streptophyta; class Magnoliopsida; order Malvales; family Malvaceae; genus Gossypioides; species Gossypioides kirkii. The sequence goes on along the minus strand of CP032247.1, from coordinate 35,037,493 downwards.
TGTGATGATTTAAACATGTGAGGCTTGTATATGTGTATGTGAAAATTGATATCCATGATCTAATGTGAAAAGCATTTTTAACATGTTAAAAGTGATTATTATGTAATATGTGATTATGAGAGCATGTTTACACGTGTAAGTGTAAAGTGATCCAATTGTGTTAAAAAGTGAATCAACCATATCACATGCTTGGGGTGGGAATTTGTGAAAGGTGGAAGTAGTGGCAGTACATCTGTAAATCAATGGTGGCTTGTCCATAAAAGTATTAGCAGTGTCAGTTTATCTGTAAACCAGTGATGGTTTGTCCACAAATGATGTATTGGATGGACGAGTTTTGGGGAACTCGATATGTGATGCGTAGCGGAGATGGGTAGAATATTTTTATAAAATGTGCATCACTTTTAAATATGCATCATTATGACCATGCATAAGTATTAGTGTTATAACTTATGAATATTATGATGTTTGATATGACATGATTGATATACATTGATTTGTATGTGAATATATATTTTGTATTGATCTTACACTGAGCCTTTTAAAGTTCACCCACGTTACTTATGTCTTTTAGATAGTGGTTAGGATTCGATTCGGTCATTGGAGAGGCTCTCGGAAAATGGTTTTACATATTTATTTGGGGTTTTGGTTAAATAAAGGTTTTCACAATTTCTAAGACTCATGTAATCTTTTAGATTGGATCGTAACATTTAGACCCGATTTAAGGTGTTACATGCTCAATCTCCCTTGAGTTTGATCTTTGAAACACAAACCAACACATTATTACAACTACACCAATCACATTTCCAGAAAAACCACACTTCACTTCTTATAATATTTTATGCATATTTCGGTGCTAGCACGCTAACAATCAAAATGTCATATAATCGATTCTTTTCCACGCCAACTATTCGTTTCATCCACAATCGCACATTCATTTTCTCTCTATTTGTTGCATCATCAAATCGTAAAATTAGTAATATATTTCAAAATTTTTACGATGTGTTTTATAGTACGTCCACATTAGAACTCAAATTGCTTGTTAATAAGTAAAGTGAAGTTTCTAATAAAATAAAGGAAATTTGCATTCCTCTTGAAGTGTCGAACTTCCATATTATAGTACCATTCAAGTAAACCATAAGTGTTTTCTTTTATCATTTTTGTCAATGTTTCATTGATCTTTCTAAGAGGAATAGATGATTTATAATGGACTGAATACCTTAATTTACCTGTTTATGGGTCGGGTTATCCGTTCAGGTCCGAAGGTTCACTCAAAATTTGAGAAGATTTAGACAAAAATATTAGGCCTGAAAATGGGCTATGGAAAAAAATAGACCAATTTAAAATATGTGTTGGGCTCGGGCTTGAACATTCAAGGCTTGAACCCGGCCCGACCCGACTCGTTTTAAGTTTATAATACTTTATATTATGTCATTTTTATATATTAATGTAATTTAAAACACAATAAAAAATAAACCTATACTATTTAAAAAAAAACTTATACTAAATACATAATATTACTATAATATAAACATTAAAAAATATTAAGATAATTATATAAAAATTTTCATTAAATAAAAGTTTATTAAATTATTAAATATTAAAATAATATAATATAAATATTTTTTAAAAAAATTAAAAACTAATATAGACAGGCTTAAAATGAGCTTGAGTTAATATTTTACAAATATGAATGAATTTGGGCAAAATTTTAGGCCCAAATTCAGACCGGACCAAACTTGGACAAACATAAAGTATTTTAATATCATACTTAAACTCAATCTAAACCCAACTGAACCCGAACCATGAACACTTCTAAAATCAATGAAAGTCCTAAAACGTGTATTAATAAAATGGAATACCTACATATACATGGAGTAATATTTAAGAAAGAACCATCACATTCAATTTTTAATACCATATTAAATAAATTTCCAATTTCTTGTTGTTTACCGAATTACTAGCTTACAAATGGTTTTATTTTTGCTGCAAGAAAATTTCGTAAACTTTAGATGTATTTCTAGAATGCAGGAGCATCTTTTAATGAGATTAGAGAGCATGTCAAAGGGAAAATGTGTCATCATCCCTTAACTATTTCCTTTTCCTTCCCATCTTTGCATTCTCATTTCTCTTGTTTCTAAGCCTTTGAATCAATTCCGCTAACATTGTTTTAGCCTTAGGGGATTCCATAGCTTTCTCCGCAATACCAGGTTGTATCGGGTCTACGAACTCTTTCACTCGGTGAATAAGCATTTCAGATAATATTTTTTCTTCTTGTTTGGGGGATAGTTCTACACCACTTTGTGATAATCCCTTGGCCACACCGACTAGGAATCCATCTTCTATCTCGTCACCAATCTTTTTTTCTTGCTCTGGAGTAAGTTTTATTTTGGCAGCATCTCCTCCAGATATTGAGAGCAGCAAGGTCAATGAGAATACTACGAAAGAAATGTTCATATTTTTTTATTTTAAAAAGTTAAGATAAAAAAACTTTCAATTTTTCTCTTATTATGCTCAAGGGTGGAAACTGGATGAAATTTAAATAGATGATGATAAGGTATTGGTAGCAACTTTAGCGGATCTTTGACTTGTCTGCTGCAAAATTACCCTACACGAGTAGGATAGAGATAAACTCTTGTAACATTATTCAATTGACGTTTTTTTCTCAAAAAATGTGGAATTTTTATTTATTATCTTTAAGTTATTTTTTCAGGACAGAGAGAGGTCATATATTTGTTTATTTTTTAAAACAATTGTTATAAATAGTGTATTTGTGTTAGAACATACATTTTTGGAATATATTAGAAACTAAAAGAAACTTGAAAATTTTAACATTAGAGTTTGTGATAAATTCTTAAAACTTATTTTAATGCAAAAAATCGTTATTACAAGTTAGTGAATAAATATTATCTTTAATGATCAATCGATATATAATCCACAAAACAATAGACTAAAATGAGTTATGAATATATAACTGAAAAAATATAGATCTACATTAACTATAAGAAAATTAAAAAACAAATAAATTTAAATTGAACACTTTAGCATGGAGTGCTATATAATTCTTTTCAAAATAATAGTCTAGCTTCCAAAAAAATTCAAGTGTGAAAGTTTGTAATATATAGTTTTTTTTTAATATATTTAAATATAGGAGAAACAAATATATTGTCAAACCCTAAAATGTGGATTAAATTTTTGGGAATATATTTGTTAATGTTGAATTTATTTTCTTATTTGCTTGGGCATGTTGGGCCTTTAACTAAAGAATGATCTATTAAGAGTTTCTGAAAATTCATTTTTTTCCTCCTCATCTTTTCCCTAGTGTGCCGCCCAAACCCTAGTACATAAGCATACTTTTCCCATGGCCGACCCCCTTTTCTTTTCCCTTATTTTCATTTGTTGTCGCCCTTAACATAATTCTATGTTTTCTTTTCTTTCTTTCCCTAGCTGCCTTTTATAACGTGAAGGTTTGAGCAAGTGTACAAATTCATTATCAAGTAATAAGTAAAAGAGTTATCATTTCCACAGGTACTGTTTATGTTAATCAATATTTTGCAAAATTAATTCTTTACAATTTGGTGAGAAAACACAATAATTTTGAATGTTTGATGTAAAAATAAATGACTAGATGAAAAATGATCCCTAATGCAAATTAATCTAAATGTGATGAATAATTAAAATGGATAAGATGGATTTAGCAGCTGAACTCACAAGATTTCAAAAACGATAACATGAATAGGCTAGAATAATTACAACACTTGACTTGGTTCAATTTCATCATGTTCACAATGTTCCGAAAAATATTCCATGGCAACTAGATCTCTCATTGGCTTGAGATTACTCACATAAACCTAAAAGTCATGCAATGTAATAGAGCTCAGTCAAGTTATTACAAACCTTTTTATTCTTGGTCGGATATAAATTAAGCATGCACCTTCCAATTATTGTTTTCAATAATAACCATCCAGTTCGGATTAAGCAACTAATTCTAATGCATTCAATCACATTTTAGTGAATGAAATACATGCATGATTCTAATTGGACGTATGAATGATAAAGGCACAAAACATCATGATCATAAATCAAATAAACTTCATCAAATTCATGTAATTATTCTAGCTAAACAAAATTAACCTATCATCGTTAATGAAAAAACATCAAAACAAATTGCAAACATATTGAACAACAATAAAGATTAAGGAAGAAGAAACTCTGAAATAATTTCAATAGTCCTTTAGAAATTAATCGTGATGGATTCTTCCAATCCTCATAATTGCTCCTTCGCAAGATGCTCCTCAAGGTGGCCAGTTAAGAGAGAATTTTCTTAAGGAATTGCTAGCTAAGTGGGGGGGAAAATTGATGGTTTATGCGTGAGAGGGAAAATAAATATGAGAGAAAAGATGATTGAAGGTTTATTAAATGATGAGAGATGAGATGAAAGGTGAATGGGAGGTCTATTTATACTTGAAGGAGGCTTAGGGATTTGCTAAAAATAACCAAACCATCCCTTGAAAATCTCCACCACTTGGTCGGTTATGATTGTGGAAAATGAAGGTTGTTGGTTACTTGATTCATGTATGAATCAAGCAAGGAGGTCGACGATTTCATGGGTAAATGTTGTGTGCTGATTTTTAATTGTTTTTCAAGTGTAGGGACATCTGATTAAATCTCCTAAAAGCTTGTTTTGGGCTGCTCATATGCCCTTGTTGAATTCGGCTTTTTTCCCCCTTGTTTGGATAGTTTTGTGACCCAATTAACTTGTCAATCTTGTCCTTAAATTAACCCAAATTTAACTAGATCAAAGTGACCTTTTCTTGACCTAAATTGCATGCCTTTGTCGTCCAACTAAGGTAGAAGCAAACTCATGTCCATGCAAACATTAAAATAAGTTTCACAAATTATTAGTCTATGGTCCCACTACAACAATTAAAATATAGAAAATTAATATGTAGCATGAAATAATTAAACTATGCGCAAATTTGATACATAAAAGCATAAAATTGCATGCTTTATTAAATCATGACCATTATTGTAATATGTTTTTGAACAAAATTCACTCAATTAACTATAAAATATTCGAGATTAACATAATGTTTAAGTAAAAAGGTGTCATAAACAACTATAAAAAATCAATATAATTTAGAGTTTACACACCCCCAAACTTATTCCATTGTTAAGTCTCGAGTAATGGAAAGCAAAAATTTAGATAAGGCAATCTTGTAACAAGTTTAAGTAGAATCATTAAGTACAATCAACTTTTACACATAAACATACATTGACAAAGTCATGCTCACAAACTCTTTTTATTGATAGCTCACTCATATGCAAACATTATTTCAAAATTTTATACTAAGTGCGGGAAAATGCTAACATGAGTCATAGAGTGCATGCTTATCAATGTCATACATAACTGATCGCGTCTGTAACGTCACAGTAGTTGTGCAAGCGAACGCATGTCAATGCAATTATAGTTGATAGAACAATTCTATTGGATATCGATCCCACGAGGAATGGGTTATTGATGTTCAGTTGTCGAAGCAACTAATATAAGAATTAGATGAAATGTGAGTAAAGATGTCAGTGCAATTAAGTCAGATCTACACACTAAAATTGTTAATACTGTCAATGCAATTAAGGTTAATTGTCAAAGCAACAGAAGGTAAATCAATTGTTGTGAAAGTTTTAAGAATTTAAATGCATAAAAGTAAAGGTTTGATCAAGAGTAAATGATTGGAATGAATCACTAATTTCGCTAAGTCGCAACGCTGGATGCGTCGACAAGGTATTGTATTGACGAATTGTCACAACAATAGAGCTCCAATAATATCTTACCAGTAACAGTCCTCCGTTTAATCAAGACTCAAGTACCCACAATCACCCCACCTCTCGGTGTGAGCAACGTTGTGCACTCAAGAACAAGTGACTAGAATCTCTTCTAATCCAAAGCAACTCTCGCTGTCTTGCTTGTTAACCTAACTTGTCACAACATCTCTCTATGTTAGTAGACTACAAATGCACTCTCGTGTTTGATGCAGTTAGATCCAAGAATAAATAGATGAAAAGTATTAAGTATGAATCAAAGCAATCTAACAATGAAAAATAGTCTCGTATTCATTCAAATGTCATTAAAATTCATCAGCATAAAAGAGGGGTTAACGAATACAAACGAAGCTTACTATCTCTAGACTACTAGGACTATTCCCCAACAGCTCCTCTTGCTTTGCATCAAACACCTTTTGTCAAAAGTGGTTGCTCCTTTTCTCCATCAGCTCACCTTTTTCCAGCTTAAATCTCAAAAACACACAGTAATTGCAGTTTTAATTCCTCCACCTCTTGATAATTTCTTCCATTTTCTTTCCTCTATTTATAGCCTTCAAAAGTTGCATGTTTCATCCTCCATTCTTAGATCCAGATCCAATTTGCAGTTGTCAAAGTTAGTTATAGTACAGCTGTGCACTCACGCATATTTAATGTGCTCTTCAAATATCTGCAGGTTGTTGCTGCATTGCTGAGGTGATCTGAAACCTTTAATTGTGGCGGCATCGAGTGATTTTCTTGCATTGGTGCTTCCAGTTGTATTTTCAGCTTAAGTTCACTTATCCAAAGCTCAGGTTTTTATACGGTGACATTTCTGGTCTCAATTTCAAGCTGATCTTGTGGCTGCATTCTTCTTCCATCATTGATCTTCTGAGATGAATTCCTGCGCTGACAATTCTAAGGCGCAATATATAGGCTGCTTGTAATGACATTAGTACACAAAAGATATAAAAATAACAATAATTTAAATCAAACTATAATGAGTTAGAAAATATAAAAACTAAGTATGAAATGCTTAGAATGCATGCTAAATACGATACAGAAGAGACAATTAAAACATCAATTTAGGGAGAAAATATATGTCATTTGCAATGCTATCACACCCCCAAACTTGAGTTTTTACTTGTCCTCAAGTAAACAAAAATTAGCAAAATCACAAAAAAACATATCACTGCAATTATCATTCTTGCAACTTAAATTTTCTAAAATCCTAATGCATAAATTGTATTCACATGATAGAATAATGCGTCGACAATTTATATGTATGAATAATTAAAACTGCAACTTCATTAATGTTAGTATCATGCATTGAATCTTAATCCTCCTTGAACCAATACAACATCTATAGCAAACATAATTTTTTTTCTTCTTTTTCTTCTCTCTTTTCTTTTTCTTTCTTTATCTCATTTTCCTTTTTACGTGACTAGAAGATATCATTGCATTACTCTACCTTTGTTCCTGGGTAGTAACGATGGGGTGCAACAAACCCCTAGGAGGTATGTAATTGCGTCGACACACACTCTTGCAGTGACAGCCTTTGGCTAGATAATTTTTCTAACATCTGCAGCGGAGTGTTCTCCCTTGAAAAATCACAGCGCACTTGTTGAAACATTTTTTTTCAAAAAGGTCTCGAAAAATATTTTTAATTGAAAAACGGGAGTCGACACCAATCTTTTTCATTTGGTGTGATTGGATCACCACAAAACATTTTAAATCCATTTTCAAAAAATATTTTGGCCCTCGAAATCCAAAAAATGGGTTCGGGAGTCGGTTACGTGTGAGGAAGGATTAGCACCCACACACACTCAAAATTGGTACCACGTCGATTATTATCTAGTCTTGATTGTTAAAAATTTGAAAACTCGAGTGAAGTTTAAAATACAATCCTTAAATGCATGATTTATTTGATGTACACGTTTAAGAAGAAAATCAAATTTCGTGAGGAAGTCTCGTTATTTCGAAATGATCGAGGAAGGAAGTCACATCCAGTGAGTTAGGACATAACATTTCAAGATCCAAAAATAACGAGCATTCCTTCATTGCTAATTTTAAACCTTGAAAAGGATATTCAATTATTTCGGTTTTAAGAAAAAAATCGCACCTAATAAGTTAAGGCACAATTTTTCAAAATCCAAAATAAAGGAATATTGCCTCGATTTTAGAATTATTTGTATATATTTTTAAGACAGAAAACAATTTTAATTTAAAGATGAGTGCGTAAATTAAATACGAATATGCAATTTATTGGCAAAATTAAATAGAACAATTAAGAAGATAAGTACATACAAAAATTAAGCATAATATAAAATATGAAATATGATAGAATCACGAATCAAATCATTGAGAAAATAACAGGATTGATTTAAAATATGAAGAAAATAATTTAATTTTATGTTCCAAAGATTAAAGAAAAGGAAAATAAAAAAGAGATCGAAAAATGAAGTTTTACAGAATTTGGAGCCAAATGTAATTTTGGAAAAGTTTAAGGGTAAAAATGTAATTTTGGGAAAGGTTGGGGGTCAAAATGTGATTTTAGGAATGTTTAGGGTCAAAAAGTGATTTTAGAAAAGTTTAAGGGTTAAAATGTGATTTCAAGAAAATTTAGGGGTTAAAATGTAATTTTATGAAAATCGATGATCAAAATGCAATTTTGGAAAAGTTTAGGGTTAAAATGCAATTTTGGAAAAGTTTAGGGGTCAAAATGTAATTTTGGGAAGTTTAGGGATCAAAATGAAATTTTGGAAATGTTTGGGGTCAAAATGCAATTTTGGAAAAGTTTAGGTCAAAATGTGATTTTGGAAAAGTTTGGGGGTTAAATTCTAATTTCTAGAAAGTTTATGGGTCAAAATATTATTTTTGAAATGTTCAAGGACCTCCTAAGCAATAAACCCAAAAAAAGTGACACATGGTAGCTTCTCAGGCTTCCAAAATCAAAGGATGAAATTGAAAATAATTTAAAATTATTGGGCAAATTTAAAATAAATTAAAAATGTGAAAAAGGACGAAATTAAAAAAATTTAAAAATACGGAAAGACCACGTGGGCAAATAACTCAAAACTCAAAAACACGCGAATCTTGGTTGCGGAGCGGGTCAGATTTGGGTTAAGGGTTGGTTCTGAGCAGAACGACGCCGTTTGGGTGTCAAGACACCCTTCCAAAACGACACCGTTTTCCAAGCCTATAAAAGGCTAGATTTTCTGAAAAAAAATCATTTTGAATCAGTTTTGAAAAAAAATCTTTTCTTTCAATCCTTTTTTCTCTCGTCTAGGCCTCCCTCGGCCCCTAGAGCCGTTCTAAGGTTCCGTCACCGCCCATCGTAGCCCCATCGTCTTCATCGTCGTTCGACAACCGTGTACGATGGCGAGGTAAGAACTCTTCCTTTTTTTAATTTTTTTTGCTTTCAAACATGAATCAGGGCTCGAATCTGACTAGATCGAGCCTAGATTTCTGGAAAAAATCACAAAACGTTCGAGTTCCTTTTTTTTATTTTTCAAATCTATTTTTTTTCATTTTTTATTTAAATCTATTTTATTATTTTTTGTTATTATTCGTTTTAAAATAAAACTAGTTTCTAAACTAGATTTTACAAATCATAAAAAAGAAAAGGGTTCCAATTTTTTATTATTTTATTTTCCCATTTTAAACTGCCGTTTCTAACATATTTTCCTTTTTTGAAACGATAGAAATCTCCTATCGAAGCCTCTCCTCGAACACGAACGACACTCAGAAGGATTCCAATCGTGGCTGTGACAACGGCGCTTCGGCTTCTACTATAACCCTTAAGTTTCCTTCCTTATTATTTTTATTATAAAAAAGTTTTGAATATTAAAGAAAATAATAAATAAGCAATTATGACATAAATAAATAAATAAATATATTTATATATATTTATTACCTTGAGAAGAAAAATTGAATACTGTCTGTATCTGTATTAATTTCGGAAAATGTTTTGTAACTTTCGAATGCACCCTCTATTTTTTTGTGCATTGCTTCATGTTTGTATTGATTTTGAAAAAAAATCCCCCATACAACTATTTTGAATTCGACTTTTATAACCAAAAATATTATCATGATTTGTTGTCTTCTTTCCATTAAACTGATGTCTTTTCTTCCTTGCAGGTGACAGTGGCGGTGGTGCAAGTGGTGGTGGTAGATGCTGACGTGGTGGCACCTGGTTGGGCAAGGCAGGGACGGCAGCAACACAAGTTGTTGCTAGGGTTTTTGTTTTAGTTTGAAATTGGGTTTGGGCCTGTTGGGTCAATGGTTAGTTTGGGCCATTGTTTGGTTAGGGTTTGGCTAGATTGGACCAATTGTATTTTGGGCTTTCGTAATTGGACATTTAAATTAAAATGAAATTTAATTGAATGTTTGTTTATTTTTTTATTTGGTTTGAGCCCGATTAAAATTGGGCTCCAACAGCTGCCCCTCTTTGCTCGTTGCTGTGTAACAGGAACGGAGCAAAGACCAAAATGAGGCCCAATTTTGTCAGGTCTCATTTCTTCGACGCTCTTTCTTCAACTGGCCCACCCTTCGCTTTATTGGTCATTCGATTTCACTGCATCTACTTCTATACAACTTTAGGAAAGTAAGATTCAGTGTTGTGATTCCATCTTGCCCAAAGGCAATTTCAAAAAGATAAAATTTTCTACAATAATTCACTCAATTCATTTGCAACTTCAAGGAGATTGAGATTTGGCATCTTAGTCTTTGATTCAATCCACTGACACTTCAAGTGTGTTGTGGCTTCATTTCTTGGTCTACTTCTCTGTATCTCATCAGGAAGATAGGGGTTTGAAGTTTCACTCGCATTGAACTTCGCTTCATTAATTTGGTCTACTTCTCTATATCTCATCAGGAAGATGACCGTTTCATTGATTTAATCCACTTCTCTATATCTCATCAGGAAGACGGATTTAGTCTACTTCTCTGTATCTCATCAGGAAGATTACGTCTTTATTGCTTTGACCCACTTCTTTGTATCTCATCAGGAAGGTGGGGTTTGAAGTTTCCATCACATTGAGCTTTGCTTCATTAATTAGGTTTACTTCTCTGTATCTCATCAGGAAGATGACTGCCTCATTGGTTTAATCCACTTCTATGTATCTCATCATGAAGACGGATTTGGTCCACTTCTCTGTATCTCATCAGGAAGATGACCTTTTTATTGCTCTGACCCACTTCTCTGTATCTCATCAGGAAGATGGGGTTTGAAGTTTCACTCACATTGAGCTTTACTTCATTCATTTGGTCTACTTCTCTGTATCTCATCAGGAAGATGACCGCCTCATTGATTTAATCCACTTCTCTGTATCTCATCAAGAAGACGAATTTGGTCCACTTCTCTATATCTCATCAGAAAGATGACATTTTTATTGCTTTGACCCACTTCTCTGTATCTCATCAGAAAGATGGGGTTTGAAGTTTCACTCACATTGAGCTTTGCTTCATTGATTTAGTCTACTTTTCTATATCTCATCAAGAAGATAACTGCCTTATTGATTTAATCCACTTCTTTGTATCTTATCAGGAAGATGGATTCGGTTTACTTCTCTGTATCTCATCAGGAAGATGACAGATTCATTGCTTTGACCCACTTCTCTGTATCTCTTCTGGAAGATTTGAGTTTGAAGTCTCATTCGTATTGAGCTTCGCTTCGTTGATTTGGTCTACTTCTTTGTATCTCATCAGGAAGATGACTGCTTCATTGATTTAATTCACTTCTCTTTATCTCATCAGGAAGATGATCGCTTTTTCGCTTTAACCCACTTCTATGTATCTCATTAGGAAGATGAGGTTTGAAGTCTCATTCGTATTGAGCTTCGCTTTATTGATTTGGTCTACTTTTCTGTATCTCATCAGGAATATGACCTTTTGAAGTTTCACTCTTTCATATGATCAGGATGAGATCGAATGCTTCAATATTCCCCATGATCGAGGTCAGGTACTGATGTGTCTCTGATCTGCCCTCTGATTAGGGTAAAAGATCGGACGCTTCAATCTACCCCACGGTCGGGGTAAGGTATTGGTGCCTTCAATTGTCGCAGCTTCAACATGCTCTTTTCCAACTTCAAGTTATAAGATTTGCTTTTGTGGTCTCAATCTTTCCCTCAATGCTCTAAGGTATCAGCTTCAATGTTTCCATGGTTCATCTCGCCATTTTGTAGGGATGTGACCTGTAAAGTATGCTTTTATAGACCTCTATGTAAGCCCTAATTATTAGGATGCCATGATCAGAATGAATCAAATGCTCCTAACTACATAAATGCGCATGATGAATGTCTAGTTTATTTATTATTACATTTAGGTTGACAAGTTCTGTCGTTTATCCAAATTCTGTCGTAGGTGCGCTGCCCTATCTTCTTCTAGGCTTAGGTTGAACTGCTTGTTTTCAAGTTTGTTTTCCATCAAGTGGTCTTGTTTTGGGCCCTTGTACTATTTAGGAAATTCCATAATGATACTCATGGATCTTTGTATGATTTATATTGTTAGTTCATTATCCGTTATTTTGAATGGAAGATGCTTGAACAAGATTATGAGAGAATAAGGTCAAAATTTATTAAAGATACAATTCAAAAGAAAGAATCAAAGATGACAAACATTAGTCAAAAATTGCCAAGTATAACAAAAAGAAAATTAGATGCCCCAAATATCGCAGGATGAGCTTCTCTAAGCCGACACGCTGAGAATCATTTTGAGTCTGATATGTGTTTAGAAGACCTGGAGTGCCCTGTTGATGCTTCAAGCTGTAAAGTTTCTCCGTCTTGTTATATTTGAGAAAAACGATCATTTCAAACCCATTTCTTCATTTCGAATTTGAGTCGCCCTTTGCAGGTTTTCAACTCAAAACCTTTTGGTTTCAAGACGCCCTTTACGGGTTTTCATCTTGATCCTTTTTTTTGGGACGCCCTTTGCGGGTTTTCATCTCGACTTTTTTTAGGCGAAATATTTTTTTACAGAGTCTAAGTTGATGGGATTGTGCAGATCTTTGTCATCCATCTCTGTTAGAGTAAGAGCTCCCCCTAAGAAAGCTTTCTTTACCACATAAGACCCTTCCCAATTGGGCATCCATTTCCCTCGGAAGTCTTTATGTATGGGGAGTATCTTTTTCAGAACTAGATCTCTCTCATGGAATTCCCTAGGGTGGGCCTTTTTGTCTTAAGCTCGTATCATTCTTTTCTGGTACATCTGACCATTACGGATAGCTCTTAATCTCTTTTCTTCAATTAAATTCAACTGATCATATCTAGCCTGAATCCATTCTGCCTCATCTAACTATAATTCTGCCAAAGCTCGAAAAGAAGGTATTTCAACCTCGATAGGTAAGACTACTTCCATACCATATGCTAGTGAGAATGGTGTTGCCCCAGTAGAAGTTCTGATCGAAGTTCTGTAAGAAAAGAGGGAAATGGTAATTTTTTGTGCCAGTCTCTATAGGTCTCAATCATTTTTTGTAACGATCTTCTTGATTTTTTATTGGCTGCCTCCACTGCTCCATTCATTTTAGGGCGATAGGGAGATGAATTATGATGCTTGATTTTGAATTGCTCGTAAACTTTCGGTATCATGCTATTGTTCAAATTCATTACATTGTCGGATATGATCCTTTCTGGCATCCCATATTGGCAAATGATCTTCTTTTTCAAGAACTTGCTAACTGCAGACTTTGTGACATTGGCATAAGAAGCAGCTTCTACCCATTTGGTGAAATAGTCGATAACCACAAAGATAAATCTATGACCATTAAAAGCCTTTGGAGAAATTGGTCCAATGACATCCATGCCCCACATAGAGAAGGGCTAGAGAGAAGTGATGACATAAAGGTGTGATAGAGGTACATGAATCTTATCTCCAAAGATCTGACATTTATGGCACCTCTTAGCATAATTGATGCAATCCCCATCCATGGTTGACCAGTAATATCCAATTCTCATTATATGCCTGGCCATTGTTAAACCATTGGCGTGTGTTCTACAAATGCCTTCGTGAACTTCTTCTAAAATCTTTCTAGCTTTGATTGCATCGACACATCTTAGCAACACCTGATCTTTTCTTCTTTTGTACAAGATTTCCATGTTTAGGACATACTCATTTGCAAGCCTTCTCAATGTCCTCTTTTCATTTTTAGAAGCTTGCTCGGGGTACTTGCGATCTCTTACATACTGGAGAATATCTTGGTTCCATGAGCGATCATCCCTTTCTTCTTCTTCTTCAATATCGTAACAATGAGCCAGATCCTCATAAATGCTCATTTGAATAGGCTTTATATCTTCTGGTCTGTTTACTTTAATCATCGAGGCCAGAGTAGTCAGAGTATCAACCATCTGATTTTCTTCTCGTGGGAGATAATGGAATGTGACATCATCAAACTCTTTGGTTAACTCGAGAACTAACTTTCGATAATCAATTAGCTTAGAATCTCTTGTTTCTCATTCTCCTTTGAGTTGATAGATTACTAGTACAGAGTCTCCATATATCTCCAAAACTTTGATCCTCTGTTCTATGGCTGCATGGATTCCCATGATACATGCTTCATATTTTGCCATGTTCGTACAATCAAAATCGAGTTTACTGGTGAAAGGATAGTGGTCTCCTTTTGGTGATACCAAGACTGTCCCAACTCCATTACTTTTGGCATTTGAGGCACCATCAAAATTTAATCTCCAAGGATGTTCCATCGTGGTTCCCTCTTCGATAGTTGCAACATACATTAAGTCCTCGTTTGGGAAATCAAAGTTCATTGGCTCATAATCCTCTAAAGCTCTGCTAACTAGGAAGTCTGCTATCACACTTTCATTTACTGCCTTCTGATTGACATAGACTATGTCAAATTCAAAAAGTAAGATTTTCCACCTTGCCAATCTTCCATTTAGTGCGGCCGACTCCATCATATATTTCAAAGGATCTAGTTTTGAGATTAACCAAGTTGTGTGGTACAACATGTTTGTCTTAATATTCTCGTGGTCCAAACTAAAGCGCAACATAACTTTTCAATTGATGAGTATCGAGTTTCACAATCGGTGAATTTCTTGCTAAGATAATCTATTGCCCTTTCCTTCTTTCCAGACTCATCGTGTTGGCCTAGTACGCATCCCATAGAGTTTTCAAAAACTATCAAGTACAGGATCAATGGTTTATTAGGAATTGGAGACACCAAGACAGGAGCATTAGACAAGTAATCCTTGACTTTGTCAATAGTTTCTTGGCATTCATCATCCCACACACCTGGGTTGTGCTTCCTAAGCAAACGAAAGATGGGATCACATTTCTCAATCAACTGTGAGATAAGCCGAGCAATGTAATTTAATCTCCCTAAGTACCCTCGAACTTCTTTTTGTGTACTGGGTGGTGGTAATTCCTGTATGGCTTTAACTTTATTTGGATCAATTTCAATCCCTCTTTTGCTGACCACAAAGCCTAACAGCTTGCCCGAAGAGGCTCCGAAAGTGCACTTGGCTGGGTTTAACTTTAGTTGATACTTTCTTAGCCTCACAAACAACTTGCTCAAGATCTTTACATGTTCTTCCTCTGCTCAGGATTTTGCAATCATATCATCGACATAAACTTCAATTTCTTTATGCATCATGTCATGAAACAAAGTCACCATAGGTTGCTTGATCGCGTTTGAAACTTCACAGCGATTGTGCAAGCGAACACACGTCGATGCAAGTATAGTTGATAGAAATTTCTATTGGATATTGATCCCACAAGGAAATGGGTTCTTGATGTTTAAATGTTTGAGCAACAAATATTGAAATTAAGTAAAATGTGAGTAATGATGTCAGTGTAATTACGTCAGATCTACACACTAAAATAGTCAATATTGTCAACGTAATCAGAGTTAAATGTCAGAGGTTAAATTGTCAATGTACTAATCAAATGTGTTGAGTGTTGAGTGCCAAATATTTAAATGCAGGAAATGTAAATATGATCAAGTGAAAAGGATTGGAGTGGATTACTGATTTCGCTAAGTCACAACGCTGAATGCGCCGACAAGGTATTGTATAGATGAAATGTCACAGCAATAACACACCAATGAACTCTTACCAATAACAATCTTCCATTTACTCGAGACTTAAGTACCCACACTCGGTTCGAGAAATGTTGTGCAATCAAGAACAAGTAACTAGAATCTCTTCTAGTCCCAAGCAACTCTCGTCGTGTTACTTGTTAACCTAACCTGTCACCGCATCTCTCGATGTTAGTAGACTGGAAAGCCACTCTCGTGTTTGATGCGATTAGATCCAAGAATAAATAGATAAAAAGCATTAAATAAGAGTCAAAGCGATCTAACAATGAAAGATACTCTCGTATTCATTCAATTGTCATTAGAATCCATCAACGTAAAAGAAGGATTAAAGAATACAATCGAAGCTTACTATCTCTAGACTACTAGGACTACTCCTTAATCATTCCTCTTGCTTCGCATCAAGCACCTCTCGTCAAAAGTGGTTGGTCCCTTGCTCCATCAGTTCACCGTTACAGCTAAAGTCTCCAAATCACTCAAAAATTGCAGAATTTAATCCTCCACCTCTTTGATGATTTCTTCATTCTTCATTCTTCTATTTATAGCCTTCAAAAGTTATAGGTTTCAGCCTCCCATTCTCAGATCCAGATCTAGATTTTGTAGCTGTCAAAGTTAGTTAAATTACAGCTGTGCACTTACATAGATTTAATGTTTTCTTCAGAGATCTGTAGGTTGTCGCTGCATTGCTGGGCGTAATCTGAGATCATAATTGTAACGACACCTGTGATGTTCCTGTGCTGGTGCTTCCATATTTAAATTTAGCTTGAGTTTACTCATTCGAGGTTCAGGTTCTGTGTGGCGACATCGCTGGTTGCAATTCCAAGCTGATCTTATGGCTGCATTCTTCTTCCAACATTAATATTCTGGACTGAGTTCCAGCGCTGACAATTCTAAAGTACAATACATCTGCTACGTGCATCAATATTAGTACAAAAAGATATAAAAATAACAAGAATTTAAACTAACTAGCAATGAGTTGGAAATTATAAAAACTAAGTATGAAATGCTTATGATGTATGCTAAATGAGATACATAAGAGACAATTAACACACCAATTTAGAGAGAAAGTATATGTCATTTGTAATGCTATCATTGCTCTAGCATTTTTGAGTCCAAAAGGCATCACCTTGTAGACAATGTTCCCCACAGTGTGACAAACATGGTTTTCTCCATATCTTCAGGATCCATCCTTATCTGATTATACCCAGAGAAACCGTCCATTAATGAAAATAAGGAGTGACCTATTGTATTATCTACTAATGTGTCGATGTGAGGCAATGGTTTGTTGAATTGGATAAGAATGAAAGAATAATTGGCGAAAAATTTGCCATGTAGGATGGGAAATATATTTTCATTAAAAGTAAGTGGATAATGACCATGGGCCCTTTTTACAAAAAGACCCATATTGCTTTCGGGCCTAAAGTAATAGGTGTGTTCTGAGCATTACTCTAAAGAATTGCTAAAAACTACAAGAAGCTCCTCCACAGTTTAGTTATCCAAGACACTTCCAAGGGTGTAGGGACGAACTCTCGATAGGTCCCACTCTGTTCTCTTCTTCGAATATGACTTTCACTTAAATTTTTTCAACATCCCCCCATCATCTTGATTTATCATGTTTTCTCTCAGTCTTTTACTTAGAGTTGTTAACACTCCCTTGACACTTCCAACATTTTAATGTATGAAGTGCAATGCATATGAATGATAAAATGCATACAAAAAAGCGTTGATTCTTAGTTCCATTCCATTAGAACAACTTTACTAGAAAATAAATTTTTGTACATAAGATGATACAAGTATGGTCGTGCCTTAATGCTCAAAGTCCTAATCTTCCAAGCTAATTTTGCTCCGGTTTAACCCTGATTTTTAGTTCAAAATGTTTGTCTTGAACGGCTAAAGTCTGCAAGTTAGCCGTTTCTTGCACTTGGTCGAATCCTTGCTTGTGAGATGGTCCCTATCTCAAACTTGACCCTATGAGTGTTGGAGTCATTCCTCATTTATTTTTAATTTCTTTGGCGAAATCATCTTGTGTTTGAATAGCCATAAATTCCTTCGACGGAGGGTAGTTATCAAAGAATACTCGATAAGAGACTTTTCGGCTTTCAAGAAATGGCCACGGAACCATACTCTAGCAGAAGTTGTGCACCAATACACCTTCTTTTGCCCCTTCTTCGATAGGTGTTTAGTGGCTAAGACTTCTAGAACATGAGTGATTCTCTTATTAAATCGGTAAAACAAATCTATAACTGTGCCCTCTATGTGCCCCAACACTTTAGGGAAGATGACTAACTCATACGAAATGTCAACATTCTTTCTTGCATTTGAGTGTACTATGCACTCGTTATCCCCTTTTCCTTGATCAGGGCTGCAACCCAAGCTTGCTTACCTAGAATAGGCCTTATTATTCTAAATCCTTGAGCAATGAAGCGACGTATCATATTCTTCTATCTCATGTTCATGTTTCTGAAAGTGAAGCAACTAAGCTTGAGTAGGTAAGGCAGATCACCTTATTCGAATTAGAACATCTACCCCATTTTGTCTTCCATACTTCTTTTAGCTCTTGCAAACTATTATGAGTTTCATTTATTTGGGTGTAATCCTAAAACTTTGATATGTACCCTTTTGACAGGTTATCATTTTTGTTGTTGTTTTTCTTTGACCATATACGCACGGCTACGTTGACTTCTACCTTATCAAGGAATCCGTTTTCTTATGACTAGTTCTCTATTTAGCAATAGAACATGAATTAACACCTTTTTTTGATGAAAATGCAATGCAAACAGATTCAAAATTTGAAAATAGATTGCAATTAAAAACAAGAATATAACCCTATCTTTTACCTTATTTGGGTAACCACTAAAGGTTTAGCATAGTTCTACTTGAGGTAGGCTCTCATGGAATTATATGCAAGTTAATAAAATGTACTGCTTATGTATGCATGTGTACATAAGAAAAGTATTGACTCATACCTCAATTATATTATAACAATTTTACTAGAAAACAAACTTTTTTACATAAGGTAGACACGTATATGGTCATGTCTTAGTGTTCAAAAGCCTTAATCTTCGTAGGAAATCATCCCATTTTGTATTGGTTCGTCTCTGATTTTTTTTTTGGTCCAAAATGTCAACTTGAATGGTTAATTGATCGGCCACTTCTCATACTTGGTTCAAAGTGGCTTGTCATGTGGTCTTCGTTTTCGTCTTACTCGTCTGGCAAATTATCGTTTGTTTTTGTTTTTCTTTCAATCATAGATGCAAGACCACATTGCCTTCTACCTTATCAAGAAATTTGTTTTCTTATAACCAATTCTCTATTTAGTAATTGAGCTTAAATCAATACCCTTCTTAGTATGATGATGCAATGCATACAAAAAGACAAGGTAGAGTGAGTTAGTACAACATCAATAATAAACATGGATATAGAACAAAGAATCTAAATCTCTGTCTGTTGAAAGGTTCGGTATAACTTTTTATAAGGCACTTTATGGCTCATTAAATGTGGTTTAGGCTCTAGAGTAAAGGGTACCCAAACCGACAGATTCCTCGATCCTCATCCATTACAGGCTCATACGGATGAGTTCGATTTAGGGGGACACATTTCCCACATGTTTGCACGGAAGTGAAAACTTTACGAAAACATGGGTACAGATGTAATCCTGAAAGCGATCCACTATCATGCACGGAGGTGAAAACCTCACGAAGGAGTAGTTTCTCGCTTCCACTTAAAGGGGTAGTAACAAATGCATATGAATGTAAACTTAATTAGGAATATCGACATAATATAACATCACACAAAAAAAATGCAAAGGATCGTATATTAAACAAAACCGAGTGTTTAAAAATTTTCAAAAAAAAAAGACCTAAAAATAATCGGCTTTTAGCTTGACTCTCTTAAAAAAAACTCTCCAGTGGAGTTGCCAAGCTATCAAAACATTTTTTTTCAAAAATGTCTCGAAAAATATTTTTAATTGAAGTCACCACCAATCTTTTTCATTTGGTGTGATTGGATTACAACAAAACGTTTTAAATCCATTTTGAAAAATATTTTGGTCTTCGAAATTTAGAAAAGGGGTTCGGGAGTCGGGTACGTGTGAGGAAGGATTATTACCCACACACGTCCAAAATTGGTACCACGTCGATTATTATCTGGTCTTGATTGTTAAAATTTTAAAAACTCGAGTGAAATTTAAAATATGATCCTCAAATGCATGATTTGTTCGATGTACACGTTTAAGAAGGAAATTGAATTTTGTGAGGATGTCTTGTTATTTCGAAATGATCGAGGAAGTCACCTCTATTGAGTTAGGACATAACATTTCGAGATCCGAAAATAACGAGCATTCCTTCATTTCTAATTTCAAACCTTGAAAAGGGTATTCGATTATTCCAGTTTGAAGAAAAAAATCGCGCCTAATAAGTTAAGGCACAATTTTTCAAAATTCGAAATAAAGGAATATTGCCTCGATTTTAGAATTATTTGTATATATTTTTGAGAAAGAAAACAATTTTAATTTAAAGATGAGTGTGTAAATTAAATATGAATATGCAATTTATTGGCAAAATTAAACATAACAATTAAGCAGATAAGTAAATGGAAAAATTAAGAATAATATAAAATACGAAATAAGATAGAATCACGAATCAAAATCATTGAAAAAATAACAAGATCGATTTAAAATACAAAGAAAATAAATTAATTTTATGTACCAAAGATCGAAGAAAAGGAAAATAAAAAATGGGGTTGAAAAATGAAGTTTCGGAGAATTTGGGGTTAAAATTTAATTTTAAAAAAAGTTTGGGGGTAAAAATTTAATTTTAGGAAAGTTTAGGGTCAAAATGAAATTTTGCAAAAGTTTAAGGGTTAAAATGAAATTTTGGAAAATATTAGGGTTAAAATGTGATTTTGGAAAAGTTTGGGGGTTAAAATCAAATTTTTGAAAAGTTTACGGGTCAAAATATTTTTTTTGAAAAGTTCAGGGACCAGTGGCAGCTTCTCAAGCTTCTAGAAGTTAAAAGACTAAATTGAAAATAATTTAAACTATTGGGAAAATTTAAAATAAATTAAAAATGTGAAAAAGGACGAAATTAAAAAATTTAAAAAATGCGAAAGGATTGCGTGGGTAAATAACCCAAAACTCAAAAACACGCGGATCTTGGTTACAAAGTGGGTCGGATCCAAGTCAGGGGTTGGGTCTGAGTAGAACGACGCCGTTTTGGTGTTAAAACACCCTTCCAAAGCGGTACCAATTTCCAAGCCTATAAAAGGCTACATTTTCTGAAAAAAAAATCATTTTGAATTTGTTTTGAAAAAAATATTTTATTTCAATCCTTTTTTCTCTCGTCTAGGCCTCCCTCGGCCCCTAGAGCTGTTCTAGGGTTCCATCGCCGCCAGTCGTAGCCTCGTCGTCTCCGTCGTCATCCGACCACCATGTACGGTGACGAGGTAAGAACTTTTCCTTTTTTTAATTTTTTTTGCTTTCAAATATGAATCAGGGCTTGAATCTGACTAGATTGAGCCCAGATTTCTGGAAAAAATCACAAAACGTTCGAGTTCCCCTTTTTTTTATTTTTCAGAACTATTTTGTTTTTTTTATTTAAATTTGTTTTTATTATTTTTTGTTATTATTTGTTTTAAAATAAAACTAGATTCTGAACTAGATTTTACAAATCTTAAAAAAGAAAAGGGTTTCGATTTTTTATTATTTTATTTTCCCATTTTAAACTGTCGTTTCTAATATATTTTCCTTTTTTGAAACGATGAAAATCCCCTATCGGAGCCTCTCCTTGAACACGAACGACACTTGGAAGGATTTCAATTGTGGCTGCGACGACGGCGCTTCGGCTTCTGGTATGACCCTTAAGTTTCCTTCTTTATTATTTTTATTATCAAAACGTTTTGAATATTAAAGAAAATAATAAATAAGCAGTTATGACATAAATAAATAAATAAATATATTTATATATATTTATTACATTGAGAAGAAAAATTGAATGCTTGGTAATCTGGTATTTATTGCTTTCGAATACTCTCTGTATTTGTATTAATTTAGGAAAATGTTTTGTAACTTTCGAATGCACCCTCTGTTTTTTTTGTGTATTGCTTCGTGTCTATATTGATTTCGAAAAAAAAACCCCTTACAACTGTTTTAAATTCGGCTTTTATAACCAAAAATACAATCATGATTTGTTGTGTTCTTGCCATTAAACTGATGTCTTTTCTTCTTTGCAGGTGACAGTGGTGGTGGCAAATGCTGACATGGCGGCACCTGGTTGGGCAAGGCAGGGGCGACAACAGCACAAGTTGCTACTAGGGTTTCTATTTTAGTTTGAAATTAGGTTTGGGCCTGTTGGGTCAAGGGTTAGTTTGGGTCATGGTCTGTTTAGGGTTTGGGTAGATTGGACCGTTTGTATTTTGGGCTTTTGTAATTGGACATTTAAATTAAAATGAAATATAATTTAAATGTTTGTTTATTTTTTATTTTTTTGGATTTGGTTTGGGCCCGGTTAAAATTGGGCTCCAGCAGCACTCACATTGGAGTGTCTTTTATTAATACAATGTCACTGCAATTGGTCAGTTAGTTCAAGATTCAAACATTAACACTATCCATTCATTACTAAAGCAATTTTAGCCATTCATTCAAAAATAGGAGACTCATTATTCATTCACATTCATCCAATTCACACATCAGTATCCCAAGCAATTCAAGAATGACACATAAAAATAAAAATTGTGGTCACATTTTTGTTGAAGTTTTTCATATTTTCATTAACAAAAGAAACAGGTAAAATTCAAAGATGTGGGTGTAATTGCATTTCCATTTCACAATATCCCCCCCAAACTTAATGTCTGCATTGTCCTCAATGCACTTACAATACTATACAAATATAATGGAACTGCAACGACAATGCAACTAAATTGACAAGAAAAATGCAATGCCAAAATAAAAATGCAATGACAATAAAGATGCATGCAAACTATCTATAGAGAACTGTACTAACTCATTCCTTAGCAGCCGAGGCAGAGGCTACTTTTATCTTCCTTTTCTTCTTCCTTGGGCACTTTCCATCGTCTTTACGTTTCTTTTTTTTGTCCTTGCGCCACTTTCTTTTCTTATCCTTTGAATCAACTGAATCGGGGGATTACTCCTCCCCAGCTGGTTGGGTGATGGCCTCATCGATAGTTACATCGGATGGGTGGATTTTAGCTAATGGTGCCACATATGGCACAATGGCAAGAGGATGATCTCCTCAATGCTGCTTGTAACTACCTCAGCTCGACTCAAATCAGGTGGAGCCTCGTCACTACTAGATGCCTCCACACTCACAAGTGTGTTGACAATATCCTCAGCGATAATTGTCAGGGCATCTTCCTTCTCTTCTTCTTGCTCCTCAGCAGGATCTTTCATTGCATTCTCTTCTTCTTTTTCTTCATTTTCTTTCTCTTGGCCATCTTCCTCCACTACTTTATCCACAGGCTATTCTTGCTCAATTTTGGTAATGTCAGCGCCTTCCACTGCGTCTACACCCATAGGGCTATGCGGCTTCTTAATGACAACCCCCCTACTTGCCATGGTTGCCTCAGGGCTATTAAAAAATTCTTCGAATAGGCTGGCAATTGTTCTGTAGTAGTCTTCCATGGCATTAGAATGCCCCTCGCTCTTTTCGTCATCAGAAATATGAATTCTCGTTAGGGATGGAACATTATGAGGCCTACCATCAGGAGTAGGCTGATTAGAGGATGAGGATTGCATTGGGTGAGAAATAGATGGAAAGGCTGGGAAGTCTGGCATCGAACTGGGACTCTTGTTGCGCAATACAACGACAATTGCCTCATTCCAGGCTTTTGTATATGCATAGAAAATATGTTTCTATAATCCATATCTTTTAATACGCCAATAATGCAGATGGTGTGCGTGTCGATGCGGTCAATATTGGCTTCCATAGCGGTTAGCCTTTTTTCCAATTGGGGGTTTGTGCATCAGCCTATTTTCCTTCCTCTTCCTTTTATCTTTATCCTTCTTTTGTGGTGCTTCTTTCACAATCGGTGTTTCTTGGCCTTGAGTCATTCTTTCAACTGATATATCATTGATAGGACTTTTGTTTTCCAATACTTCCTTGCCATCTCGAGGCACAATGCCCTTTTGTTTGCAGAGCAACATTATTAAAGAAGGCAAGGGGAGTGTATCAGTTTGTTTTGCAACAGCTTCAGCTATTTGATCATGGAGGATTTCCCCGATATCAACGTGACGGCCTTGTGAGATTGAGTGCAAAAGGCACATACGATCAATGTTGCCGTAGTGTTGTACATAAAAGGAACGATGAGACTATTTATGAAGTGGAACCACACTTTGTTGAAGGTTGTGAGATACCTCCGATGCATGATGTAGTTTTGCAGCCTATTACCTGTCTATACAACCCCGTCAACACACAGGTCGCTCAGCACTTGGGCAGCCCCCTTGTCAGTTAGTTTGTGCACAAATAGAGAGTGGTCATCAACCGTCTCAGGAATTTGAAGCAAAATATTGATATGGCTGACACTCCATGGGATTACACCTTCCCTTACAAATACAAACTCTTACTCCGATTCGACAAGGTTTGCATAGAATTCCTTTACCAGCGTAGGGGAGTAGCCAGCGGGGTGTTCACCAAAGAACTCCCATCCTAGACGACTTATGGTCCTTACGACCTACTTCCCTAAAGTTTGATGCGGGGATAGTTACAGACTTTGTTTCGAGTGGATATTTCGTTTCAACATTACATTTTGATAACGGTCTTTGGCTACTTTTGACAAGAACAAGACCGGTCCTATTGATGGTGTTGGAGTTGTGGTTGGAACCACTGTAGCAGAAGTTGAAGGGGTGATTTTAGAAGGATTCTTTGCTGCTCTAGTTTTGGCCATGGTTGCTAGAGAAGAAAGTTAATAGAAACTTTTGCAAAGAGAAGATTAGTCTGATAGAATAAAACTAAGAGCAAAAGCAATGAAGAAAACAAGTTGCAGTAACAATGGCTATTGTGAATGGAGAAAGAGAAGTAGGCAGAGTTTTATAATCTAGCCTTGGAAAAAATCGTTAACCAACTTGGGGAAATGTTGCATCTACAGCCATTAAATGCTAGGCTATAGATTATACTTTTTCATCTGATTGAATGGCTGGGGAAAGAGAGAAATTAATCATTGTGATTCTTGCTGAAAAAGCATAGTTGAGCCATCACAGAATGCGCCGACAAGTTATGCTTTGGATGCTTCGACAAAAAGACTATTTTATTCCTGTAAAGAAACTAAAATGAAACAAGTAAAAGTAAAACAAATAAAAGAAAAACTGAAAATGTCTCGACATTATTTAAATGTAACCAGATCGATGGCCTTGTTTGGTTCCTTGACTTCTAGACTCACGTGGTATTTCAGACGTTGGCTATTCACCTTGAACTGTTGTCCATCTTTCAGATTCTCAATTGTCATCGCACCACTCTGAGATGCTTCGACAACTTTGAAAGGGCCTGACCATCTTGATTGCAATTTACCTGGATGCAGTTTTAATCGTGAATTAAACAAAAGCACTAACTGATCAGGGCTAAATTATTGATGCAAGATGATGTTTTCGTGCCATCTCTTGGTCTTTTCTTTATATATTGCAGCATTCTTATAAGCATGGCGGCGGATTTCCTCCAGTTTAGTAATGTCCAACAATCTTTTTCTTCTAGTAGCGTCGTAATCCGTATTCACCTGCTTGATAGCCCACATGGCTTTATGTTCAAGCTCAAATGGCAGGTGACAAGATTTACGAAACACTAACAGATACGGTGACATTCCCAACGGGGTCTTATAAGCAGTGCGAAGCGCCCACAACGCGTCATGTAGCCATGAAGACCAATCCCTTCTACATGGATTAACCACCTTCTCAAGGATGCTTTTGATTTGACGATTGGATACTTCAGCTTGGCCATTGGTTTGTGGTTGATATTTAGTAGCCATATGATGCTTCACACCATATCTCTTTAATGCTGTTGACACTTGATGGTTATGAAATACCTTGATCACTTATTAACACTCTAGGTGTTCCAAATCTCGTAAGGATGTAAGTGTAAAAGAATTTCAACACCGTTCGAGCATCATCTTTTAGCACCGCAATTGCCTTGATCCACTTCAAGACATAGTCAACCGTAACTAGAATGTACACATTCTCAAAGGAGTTAGGGAATGGTATACCCCAAAAGAGCTCTACTTCCATAATCGACTGTTGGAGCATCTTGTTGTGTCGAGATATTAAACCAGTGCGTTGACATCCGTCACATTGCTGTGCAAAGTTGTGGGCATCTCGAAACAACGTGGGTCAATAGAATCCTAACTCAGGACTTTTGCAGCAGTCCTTACACCACCAAAATGACCTCCATAAGGAGCATCATGGCAATGTCGTAGGATAGAAGTAATTTCCTCTTCAGGAACGCAGCGACTGATGATATTGTCAGCGCATACCCTGAACAGGTATGGCTTGTTTTAGTGATATTTTGCAATGTCGCGCAAAAATTTGACTTTCTTATGACCAACAGCACTTAAAGGTAGCTTTCCACACATAAGGTAATTGACTACATCATCATACTACAGCGATGCATCGACAAAGAACAACTGCTCATCTGGAAATGCATTGACAATTTGGGCTTTATTCTATCTTCACTTCCAACTTCCAATCAAGATAAGTGGTCAGCTGCTTGATTTTTAGATCATTTCCTATCCCTGATTTCAACATCTAATTCTTGTAGGAGTAGGATCCAACGGATTAATCTTGGTTTGTCATCTTTTTTATCAAAAAGGTATCTCAATGTAGAGTGGTTTGTCATGCATATGTTGAACTTAATAATTCTTCTCCACTAATATAGTCGGCATAATCATAAAAGTTAATAGGTCTTTTATAGGATTGTAATGGGGCTAGGCTCAAGGTACGGATAAAGAGAGGTGAATTTTTAGGGTCAGTAATCTTATTCCTAACTTTTCCTTGGATCCTTACAAAGTACATCCTTCCAACTAACGGGTTTTACCACCCCCAAACTTAACTTGAAGCTTTATGCCCAACAATACTTCTTAATAATTTGAGTGTTTATTTCACTCTTTTTGCTCGACATTTGAATAGAGATTTTTCTTTCTCTTTTTTATCATATGGAGAACATATACATCTTTGTGAATTTTTCCTCAAACTTTGATCACCAGGACAAGTATAGTTAAGATTGGAGCAAAAAATAGGATAAAACTTAAAAAGATGGTAATATGGCTTATGATGTAGGTGAATAGCAATAAAATAGGCTTAAGGCTCAAACTAAGGTTTCAAAGGTTAAATTTATATGGTAGGCTTAAAAGGCTCAAACGATCCAAACAAAATGTGCCTATATCATGTTTAGATTCTTATGTCTCTTAGGATTTTGCCTCAAGAAAGTTACTAAGTCAATTCTAAGGACTCAAACCTTCATGCATGTGTATTTCTAAGTAAATTAAATTTCCATGGAAAAGACCATATAGGACCTAAGAAAATACAAGCATTCCAAAACTCAAGATAACATTAAAAAAACTCATCTAAAATAAGAAATCATGTTTGTATTTGAGCTAACTTATGAATTTTTTTTCTGAACATCATTTTATTTCAGCATACTTATGTGTAAACAATGAATCATACTTAAAAAAATTTTAAAATTCATGCAAATATTGTCCTACCCCCTCCTTAAAAAGAAGCAATGTCCTCATTGTAAAAATAAAGTAATGAATAAGAACTGAAGACCAGGTAGGTGAGTCATGAAGACTGCTTGAGTACCAAATATTTCTTAATAATCCAATCCTAGACGTGTTCATTTACATTAGCACACTACTTCGCTTTTTATTAGAGAAAAGGTATTGTGCTTAATTTATTCATGTTTACAATTTCTTATTTATTGTGCGAAAGCAAAATACAAACTAAGAAAAAATATAAATACTAAGAAAAAGAAATAAAAGAAATTCCTCCCCTTTTTATTAATTTGTGTCATCTCCTTTTTTCTGAGGTTACTACAGAGTGGGGAAGTACATAAAAAAATGAAAATAAACTAAAAATTGAAAACAAAAATTAAAGCTCCTTTTAGGCTACTTAGAAAATTTTTCTCAGAAAATTACATTAAATTATGTTCCCAAGAAAGGTTGGAGGGGTCACAAATGGTCCCGCTTAAGTTCCAATCTCCTTAGAAAGAATTAATTTAATGTACTAATTCAAGAAAAATTTTCTAATCATGCCATTTATTCTAATAAAGGGAAAAAACTAGAATTTAAAAATAACGGTAGAGAAAGTGAAGAAAACTCCCTCAATGTTATTGGGGATTGTCATTGATCGATGCGATGTCAAAAGACCATTTATCATACCAATCATACCCATCGAGAAAGAAAAAATAATCTTGCCCAACAATTATGTTCAGCATTTGATCACGGAATAGCAATAGGAAATGATTTTTCTGTTTTTCTTTGCTCGACTTTCTGTTATTCATACAAATCATCCTACCCATGATTGTCTTTAATGGAATCAGCTCAGTATCTGTGATATCTTCTTTGATACATGTCTCACCCACTGAATGTCATAGATGAGATAACTGCTCCTTGCTTTTAAACATTGAGACTCAAGTTTCCCAGGATCAAATATTCCAAATTGGATCAATCTCTTCTGTCTCTCGATAGAACTCTTTTCAGTATCTAATGACCTTTTCAAAACTGTTAAGTTTAACTCGAGTGGCTCTTCTCTTAATGGGTTGGGTTGCTTGTACTCATGTGATGATAGCTCTAATGATTCAAACTAAACTTTTGAACAGAATCCTTTCGAGTTAGTTTCCAAACATGTATCATCCTCATCTTTATGTGGAGAGTTAGATTTAATACCTTCCAATGGTTCATTGTATTCTAATTTTGTAGGAACCAGTGGATCTTCCTTAGAGATAATAGAACAATCTTAAACCTCATCATGAGATCTTACATCCTTGAGTACTTTAAAATTCACGTGTTCATCCTGAACTCACATGGTGAGTTCACCTTTTTGTAAATCGATTATCATCCTGGTAGTTGCTAAGAAAGGTCTTACTAGGATGATTGGTATTTTTCTTTCTACATCAAAATCTAATATAATAAAGTCAGCAGGAAATATGAATTTATCAACACGTACCAAGACATCCTCGATCTTTCCTTCTCAGTATATAAAAGATTGATCCGATAGTGAGAGTATAACTATAGTCAATCTAGCCTTACCTGTAACATGTTAATTTAAATTTAGGGACTAAATTATTTAACTTGTGGAATTTAGGGTTAATTCATTAATTTAGGATAGTTGAGGGACCTAATTGAACTCTAATTAAAACTTTAGGGTAAAATTGTGAAATTGTTGGACTTATTTATGAATCAGGTAAAGTTTTGGGTCAAATTCGAAAACCCTAATATTTCTTAAGGATCTCCATGTAAATTACCCAATTTATTGGGTATTTAAACTCTTTTCCCCTTGTTTTGTCTTTTCCTTTCCCATTTGTTCTCCACCTCTATCGAGATTCTTCCTTTTCCTCTCCTCTCTTGCGTTTCCGTTTACCCTCCGATGACCCCCCATTTGCCGTCCATGTGCCACACTGTTAGCACCCTTGTATTCCTCGTTCCCTCACGAATAAAACCCTTCCTCGTGTTGGTGAGAACGATTGTTTTGACTGTTCGGCCTTCTCTAAAATACGTCGCCTCTACAGTTGTTTTTCAGATTTTCTCGTCGTTATCGACGTAGGTGAGTAGTGCTTGGCTTGGATGCCTTTTTTTTGGCTTGTGTTGGTATCATCTTTGGTGATCATACGCCATGTGTGGTAGCTTTGCATCAGTGCTGTCGGCGTGGGGGTTGGAAACCCTTGTCCCTTATTGTGTAATATTGGTTTGGACCCATGGGTGTGAGGCTCAAAGTTTTAGTGACCCAAATTTTTTTCTTCTAGCTCAAGTGTGGAGACCTAAAGTATGTTGAAGCCCAAACCATTAACCCAATATCCATTACCCAAGTTAAACCCAAACCCTAAATCCAAATCGATTTAACTAAACCCAAACCAAGCCGAACCATGTGATCCATGCTTAACCCGTTTGTAAACCCAAACCGAATCGAACTGGCCCAACCCAAACTGAATCGACTCAACCCGAACCCGTTAACCTTGATCAACCCGTTGATCGTTAACCCATTTACTTTTTCTGAAAAACCCTACCCTATCATTTTTCGATGTCCTAAGCCCATTTTCACTGTTCGTTTCGTCAAATTTGAACCTGAAAGCCTCATTTTAGCTATTTTGCTCTTAATTTTGTACTTAGTGTTTAATAAGAGGTTAATTTGAGAATCTGATGTGATATAATTTGTGTTTAGGTGATCACAACTCCGAGGCCGACGACTTACCACCTCCTTCACCTGTTCAGCCCATTATTGCACCTGCTTTGAGAGTTACACGTGAGTTTATTTCAATATAGTATTGTGTTTAGTTGGTGGCTTAGGAATAGTTATTGATGTAGAAATTGTGCTCATAGGTTCTAATCCAGTTAAACTCGGTGCTAGATCTGTTCGTGGGAGACAAGCTCCTCGTCATTAGAGTTTCATCTTTCTCGAGGTGTGTTTCCACAGTGTTACATTATATTGTATGGTAATGTTTTGTGTTGTGTTATCATATGATGATTATGAGTTGACGTTAGTCTGATGATATTTTGTGTTATAAAAATGGTATGATTGTGTTCTGTGCTGTGTTATAGCATGTTAAAATTTTCATGCATACCTATTGAATGTGGATAATTTAATATAATGTGATTAATATATTACAAACTCTGATATATATACATATTATCATGAGACTAAGATTGACACTGAGACAAATGTTATATCATACCATTATGTACTCATAGGTTAGGTTTGTATGGTAGAAGACATAGTTATCACCCTTTCAAATGGCTGATAGTAAAACTACACTGCGATTAATGACATTTGGTTGGGGAGGGGTTTTGGGGAACCTCTCCATTATGTTGGTATGCAGGTGATTGGGTGCATTGCATTATGCTTGTGTTTGTAGTGCATATAAATGTATTATTCTTTGTAGTTACTTAATATGCTATGAAATTACTGTAATAATGTAAATGAGGATGTATGCTCTTTAGAGACACACTGGCTCCATATCTCATTCCCCCATAGTTTTCTTTTCAGATACCTTGGATATAGACGATTTGGTACTCGAAGGAACATTAATTTTAGTTTATGTTCTTTTTATATTATTTTTGTATAAGATATTTTGGAGATTTTCATATTATGTTATTGTTATTATATTATTATAGACTGTAAGTAATTCAAATTTGGGATTTTAAATAATTATTTATTTAAGTTTTTATTGAATATTTTAGATTAATTATAGTTAATATTTGTATATAATGATAGGGTATTCAGTGACTTAGTCTTTTGCTACAAGATGGAGTCTCTATGCACCATGATAGGATATTCAGTGACTTAGTCTACCGAGCTAGGACTGCCGAGAGATTGGAGGCTCTTTAGAGGACTTAGAGAGCTCAAGACAGAGAGCATGGTAAAAAGCAAGCAGGCATAATAATTAGTCTGTTTCTATTAATCATTCTACTAAGAGGCTTAGAGAGGAGGTTGATCAGTTTAGTTATCCGAGAGTGAGGCCTGCGATTTTCGTAGCTCCTATGGGTAGTGTTAGTGGTTCTACTGGTCCTCGTCCTTTGCATCTCTGCTCGTATTGCAATAAAAGACATGGGGTGAGTTTTGGAGGAAGACTGGGCATGTTTTAGGTGTGGTTCTCCTGAGCACTTCTTTAGAGGCTGTCCACATCCTCCTACTACTTCATTTGTGTAGAGTTAGTCTTAGGCTTCGGTTTAGGCTCTTATTGAGGCTAGAGGATAGGTTAGACCTACTGCTTCGGGCTCAGTTACTATAGGTAGACCGGTTCAAAGTGGTGGAGCAGTTAGATCTGGAGCGAGACAGCTTGGGTTAGTTTATGCGATTAGGAGGCATGAGGATCGTCATGAGCCTGACATCATAGCTGGTACATTCTCTATTTATTCTATTCCTTATTTTGCTTTGCTTGGTAATGGTTCTACAAATTCCTATGTGGCAAGTGTGGTATCTTTGGAAAAAGTTCAGTCTACGATTACTATTCAGAGTCCTATGGGTAATTCAGTAGAGGTTAATAGGGTGTATCGCAACTGCCTTATTAAGATTCAAGGGAAAATCTTTCCTGCTAATTTGTTGGAGCTTGCATTTATCCTCAGTATGGATTGGCTTTCTATGCACTGAGTCAACCTTGATTGTGAGAAAAAGAGGGAAACTTTGAGAACTTTTGATGATCAAGAGGTAACCCTTATTAGTGAACAAAGAGGTTTTCTTGCTAATGTGATTTCGTCCTTTAAAGATGAAAAGATGATTAAAAAGGGGGTCCATGGCTTAAACATGTTAAAAAGATTCTGGGATTGAAAAGATTCGTGTTGTTAGAGAGTTTCCTGATGTGTTCCTAGAAGAGTTGCTTGGTTTGCCGCCTAAACATGATGAGGTTGAGTTTGGCATTGAGGTATATCCGGGTATGACTCCTGTGTCAATGGCACCTTATCGAATGACACCCAAAGAACTCAAAGAATTAAAGATTTAGTTGCAAGAGTTGCTGGATAGGGGTTTTATTCGGCCTAGTGTTTTTCCTTGGGGAGCTCCAATTCTATTTGTTAAGAAGAAGGATGAGACTTTATGGTTGTGCATTGATTATCAAAAGTTGAATAAGCTGACAATTAAGAACAAATACCCCTTGCCTCATATTAATGACCTTTTTGATCAATTCTGAGGAGCGATTGTGTTCTCTAAGATAGATCTAAGATCTAAGTATTATCAACTTAAGGTTAAAGATTCTGATGTGTTCAAGACTGCTTTTCGAACTCATTACGGTCACTATGAGTTTCTGGTGATGCCTTTCGGTTTGACTAATGCTCTTACTGCGTTTGTGGACATGATGAACAAGGTGTTTCAACCTTACTTAGACCAGTTTGTGGTACTGTTCATTGACGATATCTTGGTTTATTCTAAGTCTGAGGTTGAGCATGATGAACATCTTAGAATCATTTTGCAAACTCTGAGGGAGAAGCAGCTTTATGATAAGTTCAGCAAGTGTGAGTTCTGGCTCGCAGAGGCTATGTTTTTGGGGCACATAGTTTCTACTAAGGGTATTTGTGTAGATCCCAAAAAGATTGAGGCTATAATAGGCTAGAAGCAACCTAAGAACGTTCCTGAGATTCGTAGCTTCTTGGGTTTAGACGACTATTATCGGAGGTTTGCAGATGGTTTCTCAATCATTATATCTCCGTTGACTAAGCTTTTGATGAAGAATGTTCCTTTTGTTTGGATTAAGGCTCAAGAGTATAGCTTTATGAAGTTAAAGTCTATGTTAACTCAAGCACCAGTTCTAATCTAGCTTGAGCCTGGGAAGGCTTATACTGTTTATAGTGATGCTTCTCACACAGGATTAGGATGTGCGCTTATGCAAGAGGGAAAGATTGTGGCTTATGCATCTCAGTAGTTGAAACCGCATGAGATTAACTATCCTACACATGATCTTGAGCTTGCTATGGTAATCTTTACTCTAAAAATCTAGAGACAATATCTCTATGGGCAAAAGTGTTACATTTACACCCTGGTAAGACTAATGTTGTTGCTGACGCATTAAGTCGTAATGCTATTGCTGAGCTGAGGGCTTTGTTTTCTAGAATAAGCTTGTTTAAGAATGATAGTCTCTTAGTTGAACTTCGAGTTATTCCCAATTTAATCTTGGAGATTAAGGCCGAGCAGCATAATGATGCGTACTTGATGCACCATTTGAGAGAAGTTGAAGAGAGTACATCCGAGGATTTCTCCATTGATCAGGATGATATTCTTTGCTTCCAGGGTCGGTATTGTATTTCGAGGGATTCTAGGTTGAAACGGAGTATTCTTCGTGAAGCGCATGATAGTCCATATTCCGTGCATCTTGGTAGGGATAAGATGTATAAGAACCTTCAAGAGAGGTACTGGTGGAAGGGTCTTGATCGCGTCTTTAACGTCACAACAGTTGTGCAAGTGAACACACGTTGATGCAAGTATAGTTGATAGAACAATTCTATCAGATATCGATCCCATTAGGAATAGGTTCTTGATGTTCAGCTATCGAAGCAACTAATACTAAAATTAGATGAAATGTGAGTAAATATGTCAGTGCAATTAAGTCGGATCTGCATACTAAAATTTTTAATATTGTCAATGTAATCAAAGTTAATTGTCAAAGCAACAAAAAGTAAATCAAAGTGTTGTTGAAGTGTTGAGTATTTAAACGCATAAAAGTAAAGGTGTGATCAAGTGTAAAGGATTAGAATGGATCACTGATTTCGCTAACTCGCAACGCTAGATGCGTCGACAAGGTATTGTATCGATGAATTGTCACAACAATAGAGCTGAAATGAAATCTTACCAATAACAATCCTCCGTTTAATCAGTACTCAAGTACCCACAATCACCCCACCTCTCAGTGTGAGCAACATTGTGCACTCAAGAATAAGTGACTAGAATCTCTTCTGATCCCAAGCAACTCTCGATGTCTTGCTTGTTAACCTAACTTGTCACCGCATCTCTTGATGTTGGTAGACTATAAATGCACTCTCGTGTTTGATGCGATTAGATCCAAGAATAAACAGATGAAAAATATTATATAAGAATCAAAGTGATCTAACAATGAAAGATACTCTTGTATTCATTCAATTGTCATTAGAATCCATCAGCATAAAAGAGGGATTAACGAATACAATCGAAGCTTACTATCTCTAAACTACTAGGACTATTCCTTAACCGCTCATCTTGCTTTGCATCGAGCACCTCTCGTCAGAAGTGGTTGCTCTCTTGCTCCGTCAATTCACCGTTTCCAACTTAAATCCCATAAACAAAAAGTAGTTGCAGTATTTAACTCTCCACCTCTTAATGATTTCTTTCATCTTCTTTCCTCTATTTATAGCCCTCAAAAGTTGCAGGTTTCATCCTTCTCTATTCTCAAATCCAAATCTAATTTTTGCAGCTGTCAAAGTTAGTTACAGTACAACTGTGCACTCACGCATATTTGATGTTTTCTTCAAATCTGTAGTTTGTCGCTGCATTGCTAAGCGCAATCTGAAATCGTTAATTACAGCGACAATGTGTGATTTTCCTATGCTGGTGCATCCAGTTGTATTTTCAGCTTGAATTTACTTATTCGAAGTTCAGGTTCTGTGTGATGACATCTCTGATCACAATTCCAAGCTGATCTTGTGGCTGCATTCTTCTTCCAGCATTGGTCTTTTGAGCTGAGTTCCTGTGCTGAAAATTCTAAGGCACAATATATAGGCTGTTTGTGGAAACATTATGACAAAAAGAGATAAAAATAACAATAATTTAAACTAAACTACAATGAGTTAAAAAATATAAAAACTAAGTATGAAATGCTTATAATGCATGCTGAATAAGATACAAAAGAGATAATTAAAACATCAATTTAGGGAGAAAATATATGTCATTTGTAACGCTATCATGTCTAAAGAGAGATGTTGTTGACTTTTTGTCAAAGTGTTTGATTTGTCAAAAAGTCATGGCTAAGCATCAGTGTGCTTCAAGGTTACTTCAACCTATTGAGATACCGCAGTAGAAGTGGGAGCGTGTGACTATAGATTTTTTGAGTGGTCTTCCTTTAAAACCATCTAAAAAAGATTCAGTTTGGGTTATTGTGGATCGATGCACTAAGTCAGCGTACTTCATTCCTGTTAGGGTTGACTATCCCATGATTAAGTGAGCTCGACTCTACATTTTCGAGATAGTTTATCTTCATGGCGTGCCTTTGTCTATCATTTTTGATCGAGATTTGAGGTTCACATCGAGATTTTTGGAGTCCTTGCATCGTGCTCTGGGTATTCAGTTGAACTTCAGTACTGCTAACCATCCGTAGACTGTCGGTCAATCTGAGCGTGTAATTCAGGTCCTTGAGGACATGTTAAGAGGTTGTGTGATTGAGTATTAAAGTAGTTGGGAGAGACTTAAGGCTGCTTTTGACAGGCAGAGTCTTATGCCTATCTGAAGCATCGAGATATTGAGTTTAATATGAGGGATGAGGTTTTCTTAAAGGTATCTCCATGGAAGAAGGTTCTCAAATCTGGTCAGAAAGGCAAGCTAAGTCCTCGTTTTATTGGTCCTTATCGAGTTTTGCATCGTGTGGGACCAGTTGCCTATCAGCTAGAGTTACCGCCCGAGCTTGAGCGCATTCATGATGGTTTTCATGTCTCTATGTTGAGACGTTATCGATCAGACCCGTCCCATATTGTTGCTATGAAGGAGATCGAGGTTCGTCTAGACTTGAGTTTTGAGGAAGAATTGATTGAGATCCTTGCTCAATATGAGAAGGTTCTTCAGAGGAAGATCACTAAGATGGTTAAGGTCTTGTGGCACAATCATGGTTATGAGGAAGCTACTTGGAAGCCCAAAGCCGTCATCATGGCCCAATATCCACATCTTTTTTATCCAGGTAAATTACGAGGTCGAAATTTCTTTATGGGGGGAGAGTTATAGCACTCTAATTTAAATTTAGGGACTAAATTGGTATAACTTATGGAATTTAGGGTTAATTCATAAATTTAGGATAGTGAAGGGACCCAATTGAACTCTAATTAAAACTTTAGGGCAAAATTATGAAATCATGGGACTTATCTGTGAATCATGTGAAGTTTTGGGTCAAATTTAGAAACGGTAATATTTCTCGAGGACCTCCGAGTAACTTACACAATTTATTGGGTATTTAAACCCTTTTCCCCATGTTTTATCTTTTCCTCTCCTATTTGTTCTCCACCTCTGCCAAAATTATTCTGTTTTCCCTTCTCACTTGCATTTTCGTTCACCCTCTGATGACTGCTCGTTTGTCGTTCGTGTGCTACACTGCCAACACCCTTGTGTTCCTCATTCCCTACAAAACAAAACCCTTCCCCTCGTTGTTGCGTCACCATTTTCGTTGGTGAGAACGGTGCTTTGACCGTTCGACATTCTTTAAAACACATTGCCTCTACCATTGTTCTTCAGATTTTCTCGTCGTTATGGGCATAGGTGAGTGATGCTTGGCTTGGAGGCCTTTTTTTTGCTTGTGTTAGTATCATCTTCGGCAATTATACACCGTGTGTGGTGGCTTTGCATCGGCACCACCGGCATCAGGGTTGGAAACTCTCATCCCTTGTTGTGTAATATTGGTTTGGACCCGTGGGTGTGAGGCCTAAAGTTTTGGTGACCTAATTTTGTTTTCTTCTAGCCCAACTGTAGAGACCCAAACTATGTTGAAGCCCAAACCCTTATCCCAACGTTACCCAAGTTTGACATAAACCTTAAATCCAAATTGATTTGACCAAACCCAAACCAAGTCGAACCGTGTAACCCATGCTCGACCCATTTCTAAACCTGAACCGAACTGGCCCAACCCAAACTCGTTGACTTTGACTTGACCGTTCACCCATTGACTTTTTCCAAAGAACCCTACCCTACCATTTTTTGACATCCTGAGCCTGTTTCGTCAAATTCAAACCCGAAAGCCTTGTTGTAGTTATTTTTCTCTTAATTTTGTACTTAGTGTTAATAAGAGGTTAATTTGGGAATCTGATGTGAGATAGTTTGTGTTTAGGTGATCACAACTCCGAGGCCGACGACTTACCACCTCTTCCAGCTATTCAGCCTTTTCCTGCACCTACTCCGAGAGTTACACGTGAGTTTATTTTGGTATAGTATTGTGTTTAGTTGGTTGCTTAGGAATAGTTGTTGATGTAGAATTTGTGCTCGTAGGTTCTAATCTAGTTAAACCCGATGCTAAATCTATGCATGGGAGGCGACCTCCTCATCATTAGAGTTTCAGCTTTCTCGAGGTTTGTTTATACTGTGTGACATCCTATTG
This sequence comes from Gossypioides kirkii, assembly GCA_005610355.1. Taxonomy (NCBI): domain Eukaryota; kingdom Viridiplantae; phylum Streptophyta; class Magnoliopsida; order Malvales; family Malvaceae; genus Gossypioides; species Gossypioides kirkii. The sequence goes on along the minus strand of CP032247.1, from coordinate 34,999,696 downwards.
TATGGTAATGTTTTCTGTTTTGTTATCATGTGATGATTATGAGTTGATGCCAATATGGTGATATTCTGTGTTATAAAAATGGTATGATTGTGTTTTGTACTGTGTTATAGCATGTTGAAATTGTCATGCACGCCAAAATGTGGTTAATATAATGTGATTAATATATTACGAACTCTGATATATATATACATATTATCATGAGACTGAGGTTGAGAGAGAGAAAAATGTAATATCATACCATTGTGTGCTCATGGGTTGGGTTTGTACGGTGGAAGACATGGTTACGATCCCTTCAAATGGCTGATAGTAAAACCACGCTGCGATTAGTGACATTTGGTTGGGGAGGAGTTCTGGGTAACCTCTCCATTGTGTTGGTGTGCAGGTGATTGAGTACATTGCATTATGCTTGTGTTTGTTGTGCATATAAATGTATTATGCTTTGAGGTTACTTAAAATGCTATGAAATTACCGTGATAATGTAAATGAGAATGTATGCACTTTAAAGACCTATTGGGCTCCATAGCTTATTCCCCCATAGTTTTCTTTTTCACATAACTTGGATATAAACGATTTGGTACTGGGAGAAACATTAATTTTATTTTGTTTTCTTTTTATATTATTTTCATATAAGGTATTTTGGGGATTTTCAAATTATTTTATTTTTATTATATTATTATGGATTGTAAGTAATTCAGATTTGGGATCTTAAATAATTAGTTATTTAAGCTTTTATTGAATATGTTAGATTAATTACAGTTAATATTTTTATATAATGAATGATTATGGATTTTTGAGACTATGTGAGGGTGAAATTACAATAGATACCCTTTAGATCCAATCATATCTTTTAGGTTGGGTAAAAGTGGTTACATTACCAATACCTAATTCTCTAAACACAGACGTAGGCATCAAGTTGATACTTGATCCCAAATCGTACAAAGCATTACCGTAATAGGATTCTCCAATATTGCAAGGTATGTTGAAATTTCTTAGATCCTTCAACTTAGGAGGCAACCTGTTCTAAAAAAATAAGCTACATTCTATAGTAAGGGCTACAATTTCAAATTCCCCAACCTTTCTTTCTTAAACAAAAATTCCTTCATAGCTTTTGCATAGTTCAGCATTTGATCCAAAGCTTCCACCAACAGAATGTTGATACGTAGTTGTTTCAACACACCCAACATTCTCTTAAATTAAGTATTTTGTTATTGCTTATATTGATGGAGTCTTTGAGGATATGGAGGTTGTGGAACCTTGGCTTGGACTAGATGATTGTGCTATGAACATCACAGCAAATGTGCAAGCGAAAACTTTTCGATGCAAGTATAGTTGATAGGTGTAAGCTATCAGATATTGATCACACAAAGATGGATGTCTTTGTTTAAATTTGTCGAAGCAAAAGAAGTTAAGACAAGAAAAATTGTCAGAAATAACATCAGCGCAATTAAGTCAAAATCTGCATTAATAAAGAGTTAAACTGTTAATGCAATTTTTGTAAAACTACAATACAAAATATTAGAGCGATTTACTAGAAAATGAAATGAATGTTGAAGGTATTTTGTCAATGCAATTAAGAAAATTAATGAGTAAAATAATGATAAAGAGATGGGGGGATCCCTGACTTGATAAGTTGGCAAACACTAAATGTGACTACAAGGTATTTGGTAGATAATTGTCGTCCTAATTAAACTTAATGAGATATCACTACTTTCGACTTCCCTATTTATCAAAGACTCAAACACTTACATTAACTACGCCTTCCAATGCTGGCAATGCTTTGCATTCGAGAACAAGTGGCCAGAATTCCCTTCGTGCCTTAAGCAACATCCGTTATCTTACTTGTTAATTTAACTTGTCACTTCACCTTTCAGTGACTGTGACTGCAATCACACTTTCATTGTCAAAACAATTAAATCCTAAGATAAACAATTAAGAAGATTTGAGTAGAAATCAAAATAGATATAACATTAAGAGGTACTTCCATACACAATTAAAGTCATCAGAATTTATCAACGTTTAAGAGGAATTAAAGAATAAGTTGAAGCATTCTATTCCTAGCCTACTAGAACTATTCTGTAAATGCTCCTCTTCTGTCACACTTAGAACACTCCTCGTCAGGAGTAGATGCTGCCTTCTCATCGCATCAGTTCACCCTCCAAAGATTTATGCTTCCATGGTAGCTTGCTTAAGAAAAATCTGAAATGGAATTAATTTGTTACAAGCTTGATAATCCCCTTCTTCTCCGCTTTGCTCAGTATTTATGTTTGCTGTCTAGTACAGGTGTCTTTCTGCTCTCAGATCTAACTTCCTTCCAGCTGTACAAGTTAGTTACTCCAGCTGTACACTCACGCAGATCTAGTTTATGAAGTAAGCAGTTGCAGGTTGTCGCGACATTTCTAGACGCAAATTTATACTTTAATTTGCTATGACAACTTTGACATCTTCATGTGCTAGTACGTTTGGATATAATCACATAGCAAAAATCCCTGATGTAGTTTAAAAGTATTCATGTGGTGATATGTTTGGGTGCAATTCTGGATCAACTTGTAGTGACAGCTTTGAACACTTTCTGCTTTGATTTTCTAAGGTGAATCCCTATGTTGACATCTTTAGACGCAATACTAAATCTAAATGTAGCGACATTAGTAGCATAAGTGAGATAAAATGAAAGAAAATTAAACCATACATCACTGACTTAGAAAATGCAATTATTACATATAAAATGCTAAAAATGCATGTTAAACATAATACAATGAGAACAAATTATACTCTAAATAGGAAGACTTTAATGGTCTTTTCTAATGCTATCACACCCCCAAACTTGAGTTTTACTTGTCCTCAAGTTAAAAAAATTAGCAAAGTTATAGAAAAAATTCTTATCAAAACACTACTTATTCTAGCAACTTGAATTCACTAAGATCCTAGTGTATAAATTACATTCATATGATAGAAAATTGCGCTGACAATTTATAGGTATGAGTAATTAAAATTGCAACTTCACTAATGCTAGCATCATACCTCAAATCTTGAATTTTCTTAACCACTACAACATTTATTATAATAAATATGTATATATTTATATATATTTTTTTCAAATTTTCTTTCCTTCTCTTTTTTTTATGCGACTGAGAGATGTCATTGCATTAGTATACCCTTGTTCTTGAGAAGTAATGATGAGGTGCAACAAACCCCTAGGAAGTATGTAATTACGCCGACAAACACTCTTGCAGTGACATCCTTTGGCTAGATATTCTTTCTAACACTTGCATTGGAGTGTTCCCCCTTGATAAGTCACAATGCACCCACATTGGAGTGTCTTTTATTAGTAATTATAACTATATACATAGCTGCATATGGCAAGTTATCCAAAATTTAACTAATAATACTACTCATTCATTACTGATGCAAATTCAACCATTCATCCAAAAATAAAAGGATACAATATTCAATCACATTCATCCAATTCACACATTAGAATCTCAAATAATTCAAGAATTAAGCATCAAATGAAAAAAAATTTGTAGTCACTTTTTTCACAACTTTGCATACTTTCATTAAATTGAAGGACAACTAAAACTTAAAAATGTGGATGCAATTCCATTTCCATTCCATACATATTTCCCCCAAACTTAGAGTCTGCATTGTCCCCAATGCACTGACAATATTATACAAATATGTATGGAAATGCAACTACAATGCAAATACGTTAACAAATAAAATGTAGTGACAGTAAAAATGTAATGACAACTACATGATATGCATGAAGCCAAACTAAGTACTGAAAAGTAAATACAAACTCAGTGTGTTGCAGCCGAAGATATGGCTGCCTTGGTCTTTTTTTTCGTTTAGGGGCATTCCTCCTTGCGCTTCTTTTTATCTTTGCGCTTACATTTCCTCTCCGTTAGCTCAACTGGGGTGATGGATTGCTCCTCCAGGTTTGGTTGTATGTTGGCTTCATCGACTGTAACATCCGAAGGATGAATTTTAGCAAGTGGTGCTAAATAAGGCACAATAGCCAGAGGATTAAAATCCTTGTTACTGAATGTCACAGTCTCAGCGTGAATAGCAACAGATGGCTCCAGGTCTTCAAGAATTGCACCCATATTGTCAGGTGCGGTGACAAATTCCTTAGATAAATTTGTCGCGACAAAGTTTTCTTCTTTCTCATCTTCCTTTCTTTCTTCTTCTTTTTATTCGGACTTCTCCTTCATAGAGTCCATGGTGGTGTGCTCTACTGCAGTATCAACTTCCTTCTCCGCCATATTTGCCCCCAAACTGTTAGAGAACTCATCTTTAAAGAGGCTAACAATATTCTAGAAACACTCCTCCACATCCCTGGAATGCACATCTTGGTCCTCATATCAGAAATGTGGACCATGTACGGAGACTGGACAGATTGAGTCTTCCCTTCTAAAACATCCTTCTCGGTTGAGGGTGTTGCCTCCCTGATTATAGGGGGAAACACTGGGAATTCTAGCAAGGGCTGCTTGCTGATACTGCGTAGCGTGCTGACAATTGCAATATTCCATGCCCTAGTGTAGGCATAGAATAAGTTCTGTAAGTACTTCATATCTTCTACTGCGGTGACAAGTTTAAGTTATCGTACGCTCATTCGATCAGCCAATTACTCAATTTCTTTAGATTTCTTCCAAAGTTGAGGATTTATGGGTGCATAAGGATGCTTGTCCTTCTTCTTTTCCTTGCCTTTCTCCTTTTTTTGTACAGCTTATTTTACAACAGGGGTTTCTTACCCCATCCTCATTCGCTTAATCGAGACATCATTAATGGGGCCTTTATTTTCCAAGAACTCTTCCCCTCGCAAGGTATACACCCCTCTGTCTACACAACTGCATGATAAGGGAAGGGAATGGCAGTATAACTATTTGTTTCGTGGCAGATTTTGCAATCTCTTGATGGAGAATTGCACCTACATTTATCCGATGACTGTTAATGATGGAATGGATATGACACATTCTATCCAAAGTAACTGTGGTGCTGTGAGTGGAGGACAGTAGGTGGCAGTTGATGAAATGGAACCAAATTTTGCTCTGGACTATGAGGAAACGTCGATGCATTGTATAATTGTTGGGATTGTTTTCGATCCTTACAGCACCATCGATGCATAAATCATTCAGCAGCAAGTCAGCACCTTCCTCTATTAGTTGTTCCAGGAAAGTGACATGCTCATCCTCCCCCCAGTGATGTTGTACAGGGCATTTATATGGTCAGCGCCCCACGATACCAGTCCCTCTAAAAAAAAGACAAATTCTTGCTCCCTGTCAATCAGATTGGCATAAAATTCTCTTACCAAAGACGGAGAATATCCCTCTGGATGGTCACAGAACTTCTCCCACCCCAGGCGCGAGATGGTTTTGTTCACTTGCTTTCCCAGCATGAGCAGTGGAGATAGCTAGAATCCTTGCTTTGGTTGGTAGTTTTGCTTCAACATAGTGTCGTGGAAATGGTCTTTGGCGGCTTTGGTTAAAAATAGGACTACTTTTTGGGTGGTGGCTGCTCAGTGTTACGAACCATCGTTGCAGACGATTTAGCGATTGGTTTCGAACGAGTTTTTGCTCCTCTAGTTCTAACCATGGCTTTATGAGAGAAAGAAAGTGAAAATTCACAGGAAATCTAAGGTTGAAGAAAAGAAAAGATTGCAGCAACAATGGTGGATGTGAGTGTGAAGAACACCGTCGGCATAATAGGGTGTTTTATAGAGGATGAAACTGAAAAGGAGTGATGATTTCGACTGCTGTGAGAGGACACTGTGTCTGAATCTAATAAATGCAATGACACAAATTATCCTTTTTTCGAATCGATCCAACGGTTAGGGAACAGGGTGAATCAATCGGCGTGATTCTTTTCTTTAAACGTTTAACAGTGGTGAGTCAGCAATTACAATGCATCGATAAGTTTTGTTTGTGTGCATCGACAATAAGGATAACTTTTATTCTTGCAAAGAACTAAAGAAAAGAATTAAAATAAAATAAAATACAAAAAGTAAATAGAAAAATTGTAGGGACACGTTAAGAAAATGTGACCAGGTTAATGGTCTCGTTCTATTCGTGATTGTCTGGACTGAGATTGTGTTTCAATCGTTGGCCATTCACCTTGAATTGGTGTCCATCGTTTAAATCTTTAATTGTCACAGCACCATGAGGAAATGCTTCGATAACTTCGAAAGGTCTTGACCATCTGGAGCACAATTTACCAGGATGCAGTTTTAAGCGTGAATTAAATAAAAGAATTAACTGACCTGTAAAAAATTGTCGCCGTAAAATAATGTTATCATGCCATCGTTTCATTTTTTATTTGTAAATGTCAGCATTTTCATAAGCATTGCGTCGAATTTCTTCCAGTTCTGAAATGTCTAACAATCTCTTTTGCCCAGCAGCATCATAATCCATATTCACTTGTTTAATCGCCCACATGACCTTATGTTCAAGTTCTACAGGTAAGTGATAGGATTTACCAAAAACCAACTGATACATTGACATTCCTAATGGTGTTTTGTATGTTGTATGAAGCTCCCACATTGCATCATTGAGCCATGAAGACCAATCGCGTCTAGATGGATTAACTACCTTTTCAAGAATATTTTTTATTTGTCGATTTCATACTTCAGTTTGACCATTTGTTTGCTGATGATATGTGGTTTCCATTCGATGTTTAACATCGTAAAGTTAATACTGTCTCAATTTGATTACAATGAAAATGAGTGCCTTTATCACTTATTAATGCTTTAGGTGTGCCGAATTGTGTGAGGATATATGTGTGAAAGAAATTCAACACTGTCCAAGCATCATCTTTAGGATAGCTATTGGTTCGACCCACTTTGAAACATAATCAACAGTAACCATAATATAAACATTTCCAAAAGAATTGGGAAATGCTCCCATGAAATCCATACCCCAAACATCAAAAAGCTCAACTTCCATGATAGGCTGCTGTAGCATCTCGTTACGTCGAGATATTGATCTGGTGCGCTAACAATTATCACATTGTTGAAAAAATTTGTTAACGTCTCGAAACAATGTCGGCCAGTAAAATCCTGACTGAAGGACCTTTGCAGTAGTCCTAACACCACCAAAATGATCGCCATAAGGTGCATCATGGCAATTCCTCAAGATAGAGAGCATTTCTTCTTCAGGAACGCAACGACGAATAATATTCTCGGCGCATACCTTGAATAGGTAGGACTCATTCCAATGGTACTTTGCAGCATCTTGAAGAAGTCTGGCCTTTCGGTGACCAATTGCGCTCAGTGGTATCTTCCCACAGACCAAATAATTTACAACATCTGCATACCATGGAGATGCGTCAACAAAAAATAATTTCTCTTCTGGAAATGCGTCGACAATTTGTGATGTATTGCCATCTTTACTCCCAGATTCTAGATGAGATAAATGGTCTGCTACCTGGTTTTCCAATCCTTTTCTATCTTTAATTTCAGCATCAAATTCTTGTACTAATAGGATCCATCTAATCAGCTTAGGTTTAGCATCTTTTTTGGCAAAGAGGTATCTCAATGTAGAGTGATCAGTATAAACTGTAACTTTTGCGCCGACAAGATACGAACTAAACTTGTCAACTGTAAAAACTACAGCCAACAACTCTTTTTCTATGGTTGTATAATTGACCTATGCTTCAGTAAGAGTTTTGCTAGCATAATAATTGTATGAAATACCTTTTCCTTGTGTTGTCCAAGCATAGCACCTACGGTATAGTCACTCGTATCACACATCACTTCGAACGGTTAGGACTAGTCTAGTGCGACGACAATAGGTGCCTATACTAACTGCAGATTAATTTTAACGAATGCTTCTAGACAAGCCTTATCGAATAGAAACTTTTTATTTTGCTCCAACAAAGAACAAAGAGGTTTTGCAATTTTTGAGAAATCTCATATGAATCATCGATAGAATATGGCATGGCCGAGAAAACTCCTTATTCCCTTGACATTGGTAGGTGGGGTAGCTTTTCAATAATCTCCACCTTTGCGTTATCCACTTCTATGCCCTGACAAGAGATACGATTACCAAAAATAATGCCTTCAGTTGCCATGAAGTGGCATTTTTCCAAGTTTAGTACCAGATTTGTGTCCACACATCGCTTCAACACTTTAGCTAAATTGTTAGCGCATTTATCAAACGTATGACCATAAACAGAAAAGTCATCCATAAATACCTCCAATGAATCCTCAATCATATTGGAAAAGATTATCATCATGTATCTCTAGAGTGTGGCTAGTGCGTTGCATAAACCAAATGACATTTGACGGAAAGCAAAGGTACCAAACGGACAAGTAAACATTGTTTTGGCTTGGTCCTCCAGCATAATTGCAATCTGGTTGTAGCCAAAATATCCAAAAAGAAAACAGTAGAAGGCTTTACCAACTAGCCTGTCTAGCATCTGATCAATGAATGAAAGTGGGGAATGATATTTTTTGTGGCAGCATTCAAAGGATGGTAATCCATGCACACTCGCCAATCTGTAGGAATGTGAGTAGGGATTAATTCATTTTTATCATTACTTACCATCGTGATACCACTCTTCTTTGGCACACATTGGATCGGACTCACCCATGTATTATCACAAATCAGGTAAATAATGCCTGCATCCAACCATTTTATGATCTCTTTTTTCACTACTTCCTTCATTTTCTCATTTAATCTGCGTTGCTGTTCAATTGATTGCTTGCCCTCATCTTCTAGCCTTATCTTGTCATGCAAAAAGAGGGAGTAATGCCTCTGATATTCGTAATACTCCAGGCAATTGCTCGCTTGTGTTGCTTCAGTATTCCAATTAATTTCTCCTCTTGATTTGCATCGAGATTTGTATTGACAATTACTGGAATGGTATCATTGTTACCAAGGAAAACATATTTTAGATGTATTGGCAATGGTTTCAACTCCAAAGTTAGAGCTTCTTCAATAGATGATTTGAAAACAAGGATCGTCCTATTTGTCAGATCCAAAGATTCCATCTACTAATCATGTCTAAGCTCATAAATATTTGCGTCAACCTTATGGCCACAATAAGGTGAGAAATTATTTTCAAATGTCACTACAAATTCTTCTGGCACTATTAAACTACACTCATTAAACTCTGCTTTAATTAACTCGCCTAGGACATCAATATGGTGACATTGTTCTTTACTCTCGCAGGTAGTTGCTTCAAAAACATTGAAGGTAACATGTTCATCGTTATGTCGCATGATTAACTCGCCTTTGAAAAAGTCGATAAGAGTGCGTCTGTGGCAAGAAATGGGTGTCCCAAAATTATAGGCACCTCCTTATCAGCTTCATAATCAAGTATGATGGAATCTGCTGGGATTACAAACTTATCAACTTGGATGAGAACATCTTTTATTTGTCCTTTAGCTTGCGGTAACGATCTATCCGCTAGTTGAAATGTCACCACAGTGGGCTTCATGCAACTAATTTCCAATTTTCTGAATGTTGATAAAGGCATAAAGTTGATGCTTGCTCCGAGATCACAAAGTTTTTCCTAAATAATGGTTTCCAATGGAACATAGAATTGTAAAACTACTAGGGTCTTTTATCTTAGGTGGCAGTTTATTTGTCAGTACAGCGCTACAACCTTCTGTGAGGTAATTGTCTCAATGTCAGGTAACTTCTTTTTCTTTGATAAGAGCTCCTTCATAAATTTCCCATAGTTGAGAATCTGCACAAGAGCATCAACAAAAGGTATATTAATATGTAACTGTTTCAAGGTAGTCACAAACTGTTGATATTCTCTATCATGTTCTTTCTCCTTGAATCGTTGTGGGAACGAAAAAGGTATGCTGACATTGGGTTGCTATGATACACCCAGTTGTGTCGACATTGGCAGTTGCATCGATAACTTTCTAGGTCGAATGGTTGGCATAGGTGTGATTACTGGTGATTCCTCCTCATTTATTTCTACTACTTCTTCTTCGGATACATCTTTCCTTGTTATTCTGGTTCATTTGCGTCGACATGTGTTGTATTGGAAGCCAGCTGTCCTAATTGAGCTTCTAAAGTACGGATGGAAGAAGAATTTTCTTGTATGATATCTTCTGTTCTTGTATATGTTCACGCATCAAGGCTTCAAGGGTAGCTAATGGATCCGATCTTGGTTTAGAATACTGTTGTTACTGTTGTTGATGTTGTCCTTGCATATTTATATTTGGCATTGCAGCCTGCTATGACTACATACGAACATGTGACTGCATCTTAGTATGTGACTGCATCTGATCATGATGTGCTTGCACTTGAGGATTATGGTTGTAATTCTGCTGCTGTTGATTGTAACTCCCTTGTCTAAAATTTCCCTGATTCGAGGAATTTCCATATCAGAATGTGGACGCATTTTGACTCCCCCAAGGTTGTTGAGTCCTAGTGGAACTCTTGTAAGAGTTACCATATAAGTTCCCTCGGATGTTATTAACATAGAACGCATTCTCTGCATGCTGTAGACAGTCCTTATAGCTATGGTTGTCACCGTAAATTGCACAACAAATGTCGAGACATCCATTTGCTGGGCTACATGAATAGGAGCAAAATCACTTGTCCCCTTCATATTCTTAATCATGTTAGCCAATGAGGATACCTGTGCACTTAATGCTGATATAGCGTCTAACTCAATTACTCCCAGATTTACTTTAAATTGAGCAGCTCAAGAAATCGGGTATTGATAATTATTTTGCGCAATTCTTTCCAAAATCTGCACATCCTCATGATAAGTGCAATCCAGCAAGGACTATTTGCAGATGCTTTGACAAGATTCCTTGTCTGTGTATTTAATCCATTATAGAAAATTTCGATCTATGTCTCCTATTGGATTCCATGCATGGGGCAACGTCAAAACAAAGTTTTGTAACGTTCTGATCGCATTATGAACGTCACAGTAATGTGCAAGCGTACACTATCGATGCAAGTATAGTAGACTAAACTGAATCTGTTGGATATCAATCCCACGAGGATGGATGTTTGTTATCAAAAATTGTCGGTGCATTGAATAAGTAAGATGCAATAAATTGTGAGAATGGTTGTCAAAGAAATATTGTGAAAATAAAGATAAATGTAATAAATGTAAAATGGGATCCATAACGTGAATTTTGGGCATTCCTATCAGACAGCTGTTAGATGCGCCAACAATTCTGGGCACAATTTTGGGCATGTTCATGCAACGACAATTTTGTACATGTTCATGCAGCAACATTCCTAGGTGCAATTGAATACTTATGCAACGATAGTTCTAGATGTAATTTGAAGAATATTTATGCAGTGATAGTTTTGGTGCAATCTGGAAGTGCTCATGTGGTGACAGTTTTTGGTCGCAATCTAGAGGTGCTCATGCGACGACATGTTTGGGCGCAATTCTAGATTAAAATTACGGTGACAGCCTTAAACACTTTCTTGTTTTGATCTTTTAGGATAGATCCTTGAACTGACATCTCAAGACGCAATACTGACACTGAATGTGGTGACATTAGTAGCAAAAGTAGGACAAAATTAAAGAAAATTAAACCAAGCATCACTGACTTAGAAAATGCAGTTACTAAATATAAAATGTTAAAAATGCATGCTAAGCATGATATAATGGGAACAAATTATACAGTAAATTGGGAGAAAACATATGTTCTTTTTAGTACCATCACACCCTCAAACTTGAGCTTTTACTTGTCCTCAAGTAAAACAAAAACTAGCAAGGCTACAAAAGAATTTTTGTCAAGGCAATAATCATTCTAACAACTTGAAGCATCTGAAATCCTAATGCATGAATTACATTCAAATGACAGAATATTGCACTGACAATTTATAGGTATGAATAACTAAAATTGCAATTTCATCAATGCTAGCATCATGCTTTAAATCTTAAATTCATTCTACCAAAACAACATTTATTGTAAAATAATATACACATATATATTTTTTTTCTTCTTTTCCTTCTTTTTTCTCTTTTTTTATGTGACTGAGGATGTTGTTGCATTACTATACCCTTGTTCCTGGGAAGAAACGATGGGGTGCAACAAATCCACTGAGAGTATGTAATTGCACCGACACACACTCTAATAGTTCACAATACACCCACATTGGAGTGTCTCTTATTCATAACTACACTTATATACAAGTAGTTGTAAATGGAAAATTTATTCAAGATTTAAATAATGATACTATTTAATCATTACTAAAGCAATCTAAATCATTTATCCAAAAATTAAATATACAACATTCAATCAAATTCATCCAACTCATTCATTAACAGCTCACATGATTCAAGAATTAAGCATCAAATGAAAAAAAAATTCAAGCACATTTTCAATAACCATGCATGCTTTATTAAGATCAAAAGGACAATTTTTTGAAATGTGGGTGTAACTACATTTCCAGCCCACATACATTCCCCCCAAACTTAAAGTTTGCATTGTCCCCAATACACTGACATTAATAAATATATATGGAAATGTAATGACAATGTAGATGCAGTGACAATAAAAATGTAGGGACAATTATACTACAGCTACATGATATGCATGAAAACTAAACTAAGTGCTGAAAATAAAAATAAACTCAGTGTGCTGCAGCCGATGATGTGGCTGCATTGGTCTTCTTCTTCTTACGCTTCCGCTCCTCCTTACAGCCCTTCTTATCTTTGGCGTACTTCCTCTTTCGTTCCTTTGGATTGGTCGGATCTACGGATTCCTCCTTAACATTAGGTTGCACCCTGGCATCATCGATCGTGACATCAGATGGGTGTATTTCAGCAACTGGTGCAACATAAAGCACCATGGCTAGAGGATTAGAATCCTCATTATTGACCTTCATAGCCTCCGCTTGACTCGCTTCAGGTGGCACCAAATCATCAGATGATGCACTTACAAGTTCAGGTGCGGTGACAAATTCCTCAGCCAAATTTGTCGTGACATAAGGTCCTTCTCTTCTTTCTTCTTTTTCTTTTGTTTCAGCTTCGCATAGTCTGTGGATTACTCCTCAGTTTCCATCTCTACTCCGGCATCATCAGCTGCTTCATTCGTTGGTCCAGTATAAACCACTATTGCCAAAGGATTGTGGTTGATTGATGTTTTTACGACATAATGATTGTGCAAGCATACACACATCGATGCAAGTATAGTTGATAGACAAATCTATCGGATATCGATCCCACGAGGAATGGGTTCTTGATGTCTAAATGTCAGATTAATCAATACTGAAATTAAATGTAATGTGAGTACTGATGTCAATGTAATATGTCAGATTTACACACTAAAATAGTCAATCAATGTCAATGTAATTAGGGTTAAACTTTAGAGATTAAATGTCAGTGTACTGCAAATAAAATCCAATTGTGTTGAGTGTTGAATACTGAATATTAAAATGCATGAAATATAAATATGACCAAGTGCAAAGGGTAGAAATGGTTCACTGAATACAACTAAGTTGCAATGCTAGATGCATCGACAAGGTAAGATATAGATGAATTGTCGCTGTAATGAAGTCCCTTCGAGTTCTTACCAACAACTCCCTACTTAATCCTGACTCAAATACAATCACTCCACCTCTCTGTGCGAGTGACGATGTGTATCCAAGAACACGTAACTGGTTTTTATCCCAATCCCGTGCAGCTCTTGCCTAACCCACTTGTTAATCTAACCTGTCACCTTATCTCTCGATGTCGGTGTACTGTAATTTCACTTTCGAGTTTAGAGTTGTAACACTCTAAATTTTTTTGTAAAGGGAATTAATTGAGTATTAAATTATGTTTGGGGTCAATTTGGAATTTTATGGGATGTGACTGTAGTGTTTGTAAAGGTTTAGGGGCAAATTAGAAATCCTAGTGCTAACTAGAGACCTTCGGGGAAATAACCCATTTGTTTGAGTTTTAAAACACTCTAAACCTCTTTTTGTGACCATTCCTCTCTCATTTGCTCAACCCTCTTTGTTGAAATATCTAAGTCTCTCCTCTCTCTCTTTTTTCCTTTCCTTTTTATTTTCGATCATCCCTCCGATCAAGCTCGTGCTATTGGCTATTTACATCATCGCCCACCCTTTTGCAACCCTCTTTTCCTCACAAGCAAAACCCATATCCCCATACCTTCATTTTCATCGCCGTTCTTATGGTTCAAGAGCCAAACTATTCAATCGTTTGCCCTTGGTGGTTCTTTTGTGTCTTCATTAGATTTAAGTGTTGGTAACTTGTAAATCATGGTTGTGGTTTGGTTTTGGAGTTATTTAGGTGTTGTTCATGGCGACCAGACATCGGTTGTGGTGATGTGCAGTTGACGGTGCCGCAATGGGGGTGGAAGGTAAACCTAACTTTTGCCTTTGGTTTTTGTTTAGAAGATTGGGCCTTATGTGCTTAAAACTCAAACCAGTCAAACCCAATCTCTAAATCTTTTAAAATTAAAACCAATAACCCAAACCCAAGTGAACCAAGTCAAACCAACCCAATTCTTAAACCAAGTGGACCGACCCAACCCGAACCCGATTGGCCTGACCCGAACTCGATCGGCCCAACCCGAACTTGATCCATTAATCGTTGATCGTTGACCATTGACTTTGATTGTTGACCCGTTGACTTTTTTTGAGAAACCCTACCCTGTCATTTTTCAATGTCCTGCGTCCGATTCTGCTGTCCGTTTGCCAAATTCAAACCTGAAAGTCTCATTTTGACTATTTTATCTTTTGTGTTATACTTTAAGTTATTTGAAGATTTAATTTGGGATTACTAGTATAAGATATTCGTGTTTAGGTGATCACGATTCCGAGGCAGACAATCTACCTCCTCCTCCACCTATGTAACCCGCTCCTACATCGGTTCCGAGAGCTACACGTAAGTTACTTTAGTTTACTTTTATGTTAAAGTGGTGGCTAGGATTGTAATAGTATTTAGTTGTATTTGTACGATCTAATTCTATTAGACAGGGTACTCGTACAACATGTGGCGGACGACCTCCTCGTCGTTAGAGTTCTATTTGTTAGAGGTGTGTTTCTAACTGTACTTAACCTATCATTTAAGATGTTGTGATTTGGGTGTTTGCATGATATATTTAGATACATGTTATTGATGTAATGATTGTGTTGAGATATGAAAATGGTATGATTGAACTGAGTTGAGTAATATATGTTGACCATGTTGCATTTACTCAGAGCATGTATTGATTAAATTATTGTGTTACTCTATCGTGCTTAGAGATAATTAAAGATATGAGAAACATTGTGAAATTGAGATTGAGATTATATTGAGATAATTACGTAATCATACCATTGTGTGCTCATGGGGTGGGTTTGTATGGTAGAAGAAGTGGTTATCACTCCTTTAAGGTTGATACTAAAATCACACTACGATTGGTGACGATTAGTTTGGAAAGGGTTCTATGGAACCTTTTCACTATATTAGTGTGTTGGAGTATTTGGTGCATTGTATCATGCTTGTGTTTGCAACATGATTTGTGGTTACTTTCTTTAGTTATATATATGATTGTGATGATATATGTTAGGTTGAATGTGCCTTAGAGACACACTGGGCTTTATACCTTATATCCCTACAGTTCTTTTACAGATATTCTGGATTTAGGTGACTTGGTACTAGATTCGTTATTACAAACTTTTTACATATTATTTTACCATATAATTATTTTGATTTTAGGTTTTTATTATACCTTGTTCATTATTTTTATAATCGAGGTTGTAAATACATTTTATTTTGGAATTTAGGTATTTTTATTTTGAGATATTAATTATATTATTTTATTTTAATTATAGACTTAATATTATATATTTATATTTATATTTAGTTTTGTAAATGATTTTGGACTGGCGAGTTGTGTGTGGGCCAAATTACTTATATAACTTTTTGGATCCGATCGAACACTTTGGATCAGGTAAAGGGGGTTACATTTAGTGGTATCAGAGTCGAGTTTAACCCACGGACTATGAGGCTCTCCTGACTTGGTTTTAAAATTTTGGGGGTTACATGGGATTTTAAATAAATTGATGAGTTATAATAATTTATGATTTTTATATATATATAAATGTGTGATTTATTCTAAACCTCCGGTACTGATTCTTACTCTAGTACTTTTTACTGATGTAGATAGATAGTATGCCACCACGTTGAAGTGCTAGACTTACGATTGGCCGTGGCCAAGGACGAGGCTAAGGCCGTACTGCTAGGGCTGTAAGTGACCTTACTCCTATGTTCGAGCTTAAGGCGAATATGAAGAAGATGCCTCAAGTTGATGAGGATGAGCTGCCCGTAGGTGCTGAGGGTCAGACCGCTGTTGGAGGAGACTTGCCTGCTGAGGAAGCTCCTGTTGAGGATGTGCCCGATATTGGGGATAGTGAGACCGTGGAGTTGGACAGTGCCATGGTTAATCGAGAGTTATTGAGATTACTTCGTGGATCCACTGGGGGTCAGTCTGAGGGTTCGAGGAGGCCCATTTCTGCTGATTTTATAGCTACAGGGATGAAGATGTTTGAGGGTAAAATCGGTACATATCCTTCAGTTGCTGAGTATTGGCTGACGGATTTATAGAGATTGTTTGTAGAGATGAACTACCCTGCTGGACAGAAGGTTAGAGCTGTTGTCTCTTTACTGAGGGGTGAGGCCCAAAATTAGTAGGACACTGTGGAAGAGTCTACTCCTATTGAACAGATTACATGGGATTATTTCAGGGAGTCTTTCCAGGATCGTTAAGTGGGTGAGGAGTTTCTCAGTAAATGTAGGGACGACTTTATGAACTTGAGACAAGGGGACATGTCCGTTAATGATTATGAGATAGAGTTCCTAAGATTGGTTCGTTATGTGTCAGGGCTGGTGACAAATGAAAAAGAATAATGTGATTAGTTTAGAAAGGGACTTCGACTCTCACTTCAGGCTGGGGTCAACATGCATCACGATAGGGTATTCAGTGACTTGGTTAGTCAAGCTAGATCTGTTGAGATATTGAGGGCTCGTACTAAGGCTCAGAGGGTTCAAGACAAGGAGCATAGTAAAAAGCCTTTGGGAAAATCAGTTTAACCTGTTACGGGTGATCTTTCTAGAGGCCTAGAGAGGAGATAGCTCAACCTAGTTATCTGAGACTGAGGCTTGTGGTTTTGGCAGCACCAGTGAGTAGTGTTGGTGGTTTTACTAGACATCGTCCCAGGCATCTCTCTTCTTATTGTAATAAAAGACATAGGGGCGAGTGTTGGAGAAAGATCGGGGCTTGTTTTAGGTGCAGTTCATAGGAGCACTTCTTTAGAGATTGTCGTTATCCTCTTACTGTTTCTTTTGTGCAGAGTTAGTCTCAAGCTTTAGTTCAGGCTCTTTGTGGGGGTAGAGGACGCGTTAGATCGGTTGCTTCGGGTTTAGCTACTAGAGGTAGGCCAGTTTAGAGTGGTGGAGCTTCTAGATCTGAGGCGAGAAAGCCTGGGTTGGTATATGCTACTAGGAGGCATGAGGATCGTGATGAGCCTAACGTCATAACAGGTACTTTCTCTGTTCACTCTATTCTTTATTTTGCTTTGCTCGATAATGGTTAGTCATATTGCTATGTTGCTAGTGCTGTGTCTTGGGGTCTTAAGATTACTATTGAAAAAGTTGAGTCTGCAGTAACTGTTCAAAGTCCAGTGGGAACTCTATGGAGGTTAATAGAATATACCGTAACTGTCCTTTAGTGATTCAAGGGGAAATCTTTCCTACCGATTTACTAGAGTTGGCATTCAGTGAATTTGACCTTATACTTGGTATGGATTGGCTTTCTAAGCACCGAGTCAATCTGGATTTTAAGAAGAAAAGGGCAACACTAAGAACTTCTGATGATCGATAGATAACCCTAGTTGGTGAACGTAAAGGGTTTTTGTCTAATGTGATCTCAGTCTTTAAAGCCGAAAAGTTGATTAAAAAGGGATCCATGGCTTATTTGGCTTACATTCTAGATCCAAGGCAATCTGATTCTGGGTTTGATAAGAATTGAGTGGTGAAGGACTTCTTTGATGTGTTCCCAAAAGAATTGCCTAGTATGCCACCTCAGCGTGATGAGGTTGAGTTTGGCATTGAGGTCTATCCTAGTACGACTCCTATGTCAATGGCACCTTATCGAATGGCACCTAAGGAACTCAAGGAGTTGAAAGTAAAGTTGAAAGAGCTGTTGGATAGGGGTTTTATTCGACCAAGTGTTTCACCTGTTTGTAAAGAAGAAAGACGGAACACTTTGGTTGTGCATTGATTATCAGAAGCTAAATAAGTTAAAGATTAAGAATAAGTACCCCTTGCCTCGTATTGATAACTTATTCGATCAGTTTTGAGAAGCTAAATAAGTTAAGTGTTTCGTACTGATTTACTAGAGTTGGCATTCAGTGAATTTGACCTTATACTTGGTATGGATTGGCTTTCTAAGCACAGAGTTAATCTAGATAGAAAGAAAAGGGCAACTCTGAGAACTTTTAATAACCGATAGATAACCCTAGTTGGTGAACGTAAAGGGTTTTTGACTAATGTGATCTCAGCCCGTAAAGCTGAAAAGTTGATTAGAAAGGGATCCATGGCTTATTTGGCTTACATTTTAGATCCAAGGCAATCTGATTCTGGGTTTGATAAGATTTGAGTGATGAAGGACTTCATTGATATGTTCCTAGAAGAATTGCCTGGTATGTAACCTAAGCACGATGAGGTTGAGTTTGGCATTGTGGTCTATCCTGGTACAACTCCAGTGTCTATGGCACCTTATCGAATGACACCCAAGGAACTCAAGGAGTTGAAAGTACAGTTGAAAGAGTTACTGGATAGGGGTTTTATTCGACCAAGTATTTCACCTTAGGGAGCGCAAGTCCTGTTTGTAAAGAAGAAAGATGGAACACTTCGGTTGTGCATTGATTATCGGAAGCTAAATATGTTGAAGACTAAGAATAAGTACCCCTTGCCTCGTATTGATGACTTATTCGATCAGTTTCAAGGAGCTACTGTGTTCTTCAAAATTGACTTGAGATCGAGATACTATCAGCTTAAGGTGAAAGATTCTGATGTGTTCAAGACAGCTTTTCGAACTCGTTATGGGTACTATGAGTTCTTCGTAATGCCCTTTGGGTTAACTAACGCCCCTGCTGCTTTTATGGACATGATGAATAGGGTGTTTTAACCCTACTTGGATCAATTTGTGGTGGTATTTATAGATGACATTCTGGTATACTCTAAGCTTGAGGCTGAGCATGAGTAGCACCTGAGGATTGTTCTGCAGACTTTGAGAGAAACGCATCTTTATGCTAAGTTCAGCAAGTGTGAATTTTGGTTATCTGAGGTGATGCTTTTAGGTCACATAGTTTCTGCTGAGGGTATTCGTGTGGATCCGAAGAAGATTGAGGCTATTATGGGCTAGAAGCAACCTAAGAATGTTTTTGAGATTCGTAGTTTCTTGGGTTTAGCTGATATTATCGGAGGTTTGTTGGTAGTTTTACTTGACCTCGCCTCATGCATCTCTGTTCGTATTGTAATAAAAGACATGGGGGCGAGTGTTGGAGAAAGATTGGGGCTTGTTTTAGGTGCGGTTCGTAGGAGTATTTCTTTAGAGATTGTCGCCATCCTCTTTCTGGTTCTTTTGTGTAGTGTTAGTCTCAAGCTTCAATTCAGGCTCCTGCTAGAGGTAGAGGACGGGTTAGACCGGTTACTTTGGGTTCAGCTACTAGAGGTAGGTCGGTTTAGAGTGGTGGAGCTTCTAGATCTGGGGCGAGATAGCCTGGATTGGTATATGGTACTAGGAGGCATGAGGATCGTGATGAGCTTGACGTCATAACAGGTACTTTCTCTGTTCATTCTATTCCTTATTTTTCTTTGCTCGATAATGGTTCGACACATTTTTATGTGGCTAGTGCTGTGTCTTGGGGTCTTAAGATTACTACTGAAAATCTTGAGTCTGCAGTAACTGTTCAAAGACCGGTGGGCAACTTTGTGGAGGTTAATAGAATATACAGCAATTGTCCTTTAGAGATTCAAGGGGAAATCTTTCGTACTGATTTACTAGAGTTGGCATTCAGTGAATTTGACCTTATACTTGGTATGGATTGGCTTTCTAAGCACCGAGTTAATCTGGATTGTGAAAAGAAAAGGGCAACTCTGAGAACTTCTGATAACCGAGAGATAACCGTAGTTGGTGAACGTAAAGGGTTTTTGTCTAATGTGATCTCAGCCCTAAAAGCCGAAAAGTTGATTAGAAAGGGATCCATGGCTTATTTGGCTTACATTTTAGATCCAAGGCAATCTGATTCTGGGTTTGATAAGATTTGAGTGATGAAGGACTTCATTGATGTGTTCCCAGAAGAATTGCCTGGTATGTAACCTAAGCATGATGAGGTCGAGTTTGGCATTACGGTCTATCCTGGTACGACTCCAGTGTCTATGGCACCACAGTGAACTAATGTCCCTACTGCTTTTATGGACATGATGAATAGGGTGTTTAAACCCTACCTGGATCAATTTGTGGTGGTATTTATAGATGACATTCTGGTATACTCTAAGTTTGAGGCTGAGCATGAGTAGCACCTGAGGATTGTTCTGCAGACTTTGAGAGAAACGCATCTTTATGCTAAGTTCAGCAAGTGTGAATTTTGGCTATCTGAGGTGATGCTTTTAGGTCACATAGTTTTTGCTAAGGGTATTCATGTGGATCCGAAGAAGATTGAGGCTATTATGGGCTAGAAGCAACCTAAGAATGTTTTTGAGATTCGTAGTTTCTTGGGTTTAGCTGATATTATCGGAGGTTTGTTGGTAGTTTTACTTGACCTCGCCTCATGCATCTCTGTTCGTATTGTAATAAAAGACATGGGGGCGAGTGTTGGAGAAAGATTGGGGCTTGTTTTAGGTGCGGTTTGTAGGAGCACTTCTTTAGAGATTGTCGCCATCCTCTTTCTGGTTCTTTTGTGTAGAATTAGTCTCAAGCTTCAGTTCAGGCTCCTGCTAGAGGTAGAGGACGGGTTAGACCGGTTGCTTTGGGTTCAGCTACTAGAGGTAGGTCGGTTTAGAGTGGTGGAGCTTCTAGATCTGGGGCGAGATAGCCTGGGTTGGTATATGGTACTAGGAGGCATGAGGATCGTGATGAGCTTGACGTCATAACAGGTACTTTCTCTGTTCATTCTATTCCTTATTTTTCTTTGCTCGATAATGGTTCGACACATTTTTATGTGGCTAGTGCTGTGTCTTGGGGTCTTAAGATTACTACTGAAAATCTTGAGTCTGCAGTAACTGTTCAAAGACCGGTGGGCAACTTTGTGGAGGTTAATAGAATATACAGCAATTGTCCTTTAGAGATTCAAGGGGAAATCTTTCGTACTGATTTACTAGAGTTGGCATTCAGTGAATTTGACCTTATACTTGGTATGGATTGGCTTTCTAAGCACCGAGTTAATCTGGATTGTGAAAAGAAAAGGGCAACTCTGAGAACTTCTGATAACCGAGAGATAACCGTAGTTGGTGAACGTAAAGGGTTTTTGTCTAATGTGATCTCAGCCCTAAAAGCCGAAAAGTTGATTAGAAAGGGATCCATGGCTTATTTGGCTTACATTTTAGATCCAAGGCAATCTGATTCTGGGTTTGATAAGATTTGAGTGATGAAGGACTTCATTGATGTGTTCCCAGAAGAATTGCCTGGTATGTAACCTAAGCATGATGAGGTCGAGTTTGGCATTACGGTCTATCCTGGTACGACTCCAGTGTCTATGGCACCACAGTGAACTAATGCCCCTACTGCTTTTATGGACATGATGAATAGGGTGTTTAAACCCTACCTGGATCAATTTGTGGTGGTATTTATAGATGACATTCTGGTATACTCTAAGTTTGAGGCTGAGCATGAGTAGCACCTGAGGATTGTTCTGCAGACTTTGAGAGAAACGCATCTTTATGCTAAGTTCAGCAAGTGTGAATTTTGGCTATCTGAGGTGATGCTTTTAGGTCACATAGTTTTTGCTAAGGGTATTCATGTGGATCCGAAGAAGATTGAGGCTATTATGGGCTAGAAGCAACCTAAGAATGTTTTTGAGATTCGTAGTTTCTTGGGTTTAGCTGATATTATCGGAGGTTTGTTGGTAGTTTTACTTGACCTCGCCTCATGCATCTCTGTTCGTATTGTAATAAAAGACATGGGGGCGAGTGTTGGAGAAAGATTGGGGCTTGTTTTAGGTGCGGTTTGTAGGAGCACTTCTTTAGAGATTGTCGCCATCCTCTTTCTGGTTCTTTTGTGTAGAATTAGTCTCAAGCTTCAGTTCAGGCTCCTGCTAGAGGTAGAGGACGGGTTAGACCGGTTGCTTTGGGTTCAGCTACTAGAGGTAGGTCGGTTTAGAGTGGTGGAGCTTCTAGATCTGGGGCGAGATAGCCTGGGTTGGTATATGGTACTAGGAGGCATGAGGATCGTGATGAGCTTGACGTCATAACAGGTACTTTCTCTGTTCATTCTATTCCTTATTTTTCTTTGCTCGATAATGGTTCGACACATTTTTATGTGGCTAGTGCTGTGTCTTGGGGTCTTAAGATTACTACTGAAAATCTTGAGTCTGCAGTAACTGTTCAAAGACCGGTGGGCAACTTTGTGGAGGTTAATAGAATATACAGCAATTGTCCTTTAGAGATTCAAGGGGAAATCTTTCGTACTGATTTACTAGAGTTGGCATTCAGTGAATTTGACCTTATACTTGGTATGGATTGGCTTTCTAAGCACCGAGTTAATCTGGATTGTGAAAAGAAAAGGGCAACTCTGAGAACTTCTGATAACCGAGAGATAACCGTAGTTGGTGAACGTAAAGGGTTTTTGTCTAATGTGATCTCAGCCCTAAAAGCCGAAAAGTTGATTAGAAAGGGATCCATGGCTTATTTGGCTTACATTTTAGATCCAAGGCAATCTGATTCTGGGTTTGATAAGATTTGAGTGATGAAGGACTTCATTGATGTGTTCCCAGAAGAATTGCCTGGTATGTAACCTAAGCATGATGAGGTCGAGTTTGGCATTACGGTCTATCCTGGTACGACTCCAGTGTCTATGGCACCACAGTGAACTAATGCCCCTACTGCTTTTATGGACATGATGAATAGGGTGTTTAAACCCTACCTGGATCAATTTGTGGTGGTATTTATAGATGACATTCTGGTATACTCTAAGTTTGAGGCTGAGCATGAGTAGCACCTGAGGATTGTTCTGCAGACTTTGAGAGAAACGCATCTTTATGCTAAGTTCAGCAAGTGTGAATTTTGGCTATCTGAGGTGATGCTTTTAGGTCACATAGTTTTTGCTAAGGGTATTCATGTGGATCCGAAGAAGATTGAGGCTATTATGGGCTAGAAGCAACCTAAGAATGTTTTTGAGATTCGTAGTTTCTTGGGTTTAGCTGATATTATCGGAGGTTTGTTGGTAGTTTTACTTGACCTCGCCTCATGCATCTCTGTTCGTATTGTAATAAAAGACATGGGGGCGAGTGTTGGAGAAAGATTGGGGCTTGTTTTAGGTGCGGTTTGTAGGAGCACTTCTTTAGAGATTGTCGCCATCCTCTTTCTGGTTCTTTTGTGTAGAATTAGTCTCAAGCTTCAGTTCAGGCTCCTGCTAGAGGTAGAGGACGGGTTAGACCGGTTGCTTTGGGTTCAGCTACTAGAGGTAGGTCGGTTTAGAGTGGTGGAGCTTCTAGATCTGGGGCGAGATAGCCTGGGTTGGTATATGGTACTAGGAGGCATGAGGATCGTGATGAGCTTGACGTCATAACAGGTACTTTCTCTGTTCATTCTATTCCTTATTTTTCTTTGCTCGATAATGGTTCGACACATTTTTATGTGGCTAGTGCTGTGTCTTGGGGTCTTAAGATTACTACTGAAAATCTTGAGTCTGCAGTAACTGTTCAAAGACCGGTGGGCAACTTTGTGGAGGTTAATAGAATATACAGCAATTGTCCTTTAGAGATTCAAGGGGAAATCTTTCGTACTGATTTACTAGAGTTGGCATTCAGTGAATTTGACCTTATACTTGGTATGGATTGGCTTTCTAAGCACCGAGTTAATCTGGATTGTGAAAAGAAAAGGGCAACTCTGAGAACTTCTGATAACCGAGAGATAACCGTAGTTGGTGAACGTAAAGGGTTTTTGTCTAATGTGATCTCAGCCCTAAAAGCCGAAAAGTTGATTAGAAAGGGATCCATGGCTTATTTGGCTTACATTTTAGATCCAAGGCAATCTGATTCTGGGTTTGATAAGATTTGAGTGATGAAGGACTTCATTGATGTGTTCCCAGAAGAATTGCCTGGTATGTAACCTAAGCATGATGAGGTCGAGTTTGGCATTACGGTCTATCCTGGTACGACTCCAGTGTCTATGGCACCACAGTGAACTAATGCCCCTACTGCTTTTATGGACATGATGAATAGGGTGTTTAAACCCTACCTGGATCAATTTGTGGTGGTATTTATAGATGACATTCTGGTATACTCTAAGTTTGAGGCTGAGCATGAGTAGCACCTGAGGATTGTTCTGCAGACTTTGAGAGAAACGCATCTTTATGCTAAGTTCAGCAAGTGTGAATTTTGGCTATCTGAGGTGATGCTTTTAGGTCACATAGTTTTTGCTAAGGGTATTCATGTGGATCCGAAGAAGATTGAGGCTATTATGGGCTAGAAGCAACCTAAGAATGTTTTTGAGATTCGTAGTTTCTTGGGTTTAGCTGATATTATCGGAGGTTTGTTGGTAGTTTTACTTGACCTCGCCTCATGCATCTCTGTTCGTATTGTAATAAAAGACATGGGGGCGAGTGTTGGAGAAAGATTGGGGCTTGTTTTAGGTGCGGTTTGTAGGAGCACTTCTTTAGAGATTGTCGCCATCCTCTTTCTGGTTCTTTTGTGTAGAATTAGTCTCAAGCTTCAGTTCAGGCTCCTGCTAGAGGTAGAGGACGGGTTAGACCGGTTGCTTTGGGTTCAGCTACTAGAGGTAGGTCGGTTTAGAGTGGTGGAGCTTCTAGATCTGGGGCGAGATAGCCTGGGTTGGTATATGGTACTAGGAGGCATGAGGATCGTGATGAGCTTGACGTCATAACAGGTACTTTCTCTGTTCATTCTATTCCTTATTTTTCTTTGCTCGATAATGGTTCGACACATTTTTATGTGGCTAGTGCTGTGTCTTGGGGTCTTAAGATTACTACTGAAAATCTTGAGTCTGCAGTAACTGTTCAAAGACCGGTGGGCAACTTTGTGGAGGTTAATAGAATATACAGCAATTGTCCTTTAGAGATTCAAGGGGAAATCTTTCGTACTGATTTACTAGAGTTGGCATTCAGTGAATTTGACCTTATACTTGGTATGGATTGGCTTTCTAAGCACCGAGTTAATCTGGATTGTGAAAAGAAAAGGGCAACTCTGAGAACTTCTGATAACCGAGAGATAACCGTAGTTGGTGAACGTAAAGGGTTTTTGTCTAATGTGATCTCAGCCCTAAAAGCCGAAAAGTTGATTAGAAAGGGATCCATGGCTTATTTGGCTTACATTTTAGATCCAAGGCAATCTGATTCTGGGTTTGATAAGATTTGAGTGATGAAGGACTTCATTGATGTGTTCCCAGAAGAATTGCCTGGTATGTAACCTAAGCATGATGAGGTCGAGTTTGGCATTACGGTCTATCCTGGTACGACTCCAGTGTCTATGGCACCACAGTGAACTAATGCCCCTACTGCTTTTATGGACATGATGAATAGGGTGTTTAAACCCTACCTGGATCAATTTCTGGTGGTATTTATAGATGACATTCTGGTATACTCTAAGTTTGAGGCTGAGCATGAGTAGCACCTGAGGATTGTTCTGCAGACTTTGAGAGAAACGCATCTTTATGCTAAGTTCAGCAAGTGTGAATTTTGGCTATCTGAGGTGATGCTTTTAGGTCACATAGTTTTTGCTAAGGGTATTCATGTGGATCCGAAGAAGATTGAGGCTATTATGGGCTAGAAGCAACCTAAGAATGTTTTTGAGATTCGTAGTTTCTTGGGTTTAGCTGATATTATCGGAGGTTTGTTGGTAGTTTTACTTGACCTCGCCTCAT
Source organism: Gossypioides kirkii (assembly GCA_005610355.1). NCBI lineage: Eukaryota > Viridiplantae > Streptophyta > Magnoliopsida > Malvales > Malvaceae > Gossypioides > Gossypioides kirkii. The sequence continues at coordinate 34,973,677 of CP032247.1, read as the reverse complement.
GCATCTCTGTTCGTATTGTAATAAAAGACATGGGGGCGAGTGTTGGAGAAAGATTGGGGCTTGTTTTAGGTGCGGTTTGTAGGAGCACTTCTTTAGAGATTGTCGCCATCCTCTTTCTGGTTCTTTTGTGTAGAATTAGTCTCAAGCTTCAGTTCAGGCTCCTGCTAGAGGTAGAGGACGGGTTAGACCGGTTGCTTTGGGTTCAGCTACTAGAGGTAGGTCGGTTTAGAGTGGTGGAGCTTCTAGATCTGGGGCGAGATAGCCTGGGTTGGTATATGGTACTAGGAGGCATGAGGATCGTGATGAGCTTGACGTCATAACAGGTACTTTCTCTGTTCATTCTATTCCTTATTTTTCTTTGCTCGATAATGGTTCGACACATTTTTATGTGGCTAGTGCTGTGTCTTGGGGTCTTAAGATTACTACTGAAAATCTTGAGTCTGCAGTAACTGTTCAAAGACCGGTGGGCAACTTTGTGGAGGTTAATAGAATATACAGCAATTGTCCTTTAGAGATTCAAGGGGAAATCTTTCGTACTGATTTACTAGAGTTGGCATTCAGTGAATTTGACCTTATACTTGGTATGGATTGGCTTTCTAAGCACCGAGTTAATCTGGATTGTGAAAAGAAAAGGGCAACTCTGAGAACTTCTGATAACCGAGAGATAACCGTAGTTGGTGAACGTAAAGGGTTTTTGTCTAATGTGATCTCAGCCCTAAAAGCCGAAAAGTTGATTAGAAAGGGATCCATGGCTTATTTGGCTTACATTTTAGATCCAAGGCAATCTGATTCTGGGTTTGATAAGATTTGAGTGATGAAGGACTTCATTGATGTGTTCCCAGAAGAATTGCCTGGTATGTAACCTAAGCATGATGAGGTCGAGTTTGGCATTACGGTCTATCCTGGTACGACTCCAGTGTCTATGGCACCACAGTGAACTAATGCCCCTACTGCTTTTATGGACATGATGAATAGGGTGTTTAAACCCTACCTGGATCAATTTCTGGTGGTATTTATAGATGACATTCTGGTATACTCTAAGTTTGAGGCTGAGCATGAGTAGCACCTGAGGATTGTTCTGCAGACTTTGAGAGAAACGCATCTTTATGCTAAGTTCAGCAAGTGTGAATTTTGGCTATCTGAGGTGATGCTTTTAGGTCACATAGTTTTTGCTAAGGGTATTCATGTGGATCCGAAGAAGATTGAGGCTATTATGGGCTAGAAGCAACCTAAGAATGTTTTTGAGATTCGTAGTTTCTTGGGTTTAGCTGATATTATCGGAGGTTTGTTGGTAGTTTTACTTGACCTCGCCTCATGCATCTCTGTTCGTATTGTAATAAAAGACATGGGGGCGAGTGTTGGAGAAAGATTGGGGCTTGTTTTAGGTGCGGTTTGTAGGAGCACTTCTTTAGAGATTGTCGCCATCCTCTTTCTGGTTCTTTTGTGTAGAATTAGTCTCAAGCTTCAGTTCAGGCTCCTGCTAGAGGTAGAGGACGGGTTAGACCGGTTGCTTTGGGTTCAGCTACTAGAGGTAGGTCGGTTTAGAGTGGTGGAGCTTCTAGATCTGGGGCGAGATAGCCTGGGTTGGTATATGGTACTAGGAGGCATGAGGATCGTGATGAGCTTGACGTCATAACAGGTACTTTCTCTGTTCATTCTATTCCTTATTTTTCTTTGCTCGATAATGGTTCGACACATTTTTATGTGGCTAGTGCTGTGTCTTGGGGTCTTAAGATTACTACTGAAAATCTTGAGTCTGCAGTAACTGTTCAAAGACCGGTGGGCAACTTTGTGGAGGTTAATAGAATATACAGCAATTGTCCTTTAGAGATTCAAGGGGAAATCTTTCGTACTGATTTACTAGAGTTGGCATTCAGTGAATTTGACCTTATACTTGGTATGGATTGGCTTTCTAAGCACCGAGTTAATCTGGATTGTGAAAAGAAAAGGGCAACTCTGAGAACTTCTGATAACCGAGAGATAACCGTAGTTGGTGAACGTAAAGGGTTTTTGTCTAATGTGATCTCAGCCCTAAAAGCCGAAAAGTTGATTAGAAAGGGATCCATGGCTTATTTGGCTTACATTTTAGATCCAAGGCAATCTGATTCTGGGTTTGATAAGATTTGAGTGATGAAGGACTTCATTGATGTGTTCCCAGAAGAATTGCCTGGTATGTAACCTAAGCATGATGAGGTCGAGTTTGGCATTACGGTCTATCCTGGTACGACTCCAGTGTCTATGGCACCACAGTGAACTAATGCCCCTACTGCTTTTATGGACATGATGAATAGGGTGTTTAAACCCTACCTGGATCAATTTGTGGTGGTATTTATAGATGACATTCTGGTATACTCTAAGTTTGAGGCTGAGCATGAGTAGCACCTGAGGATTGTTCTGCAGACTTTGAGAGAAACGCATCTTTATGCTAAGTTCAGCAAGTGTGAATTTTGGCTATCTGAGGTGATGCTTTTAGGTCACATAGTTTTTGCTAAGGGTATTCATGTGGATCCGAAGAAGATTGAGGCTATTATGGGCTAGAAGCAACCTAAGAATGTTTTTGAGATTCGTAGTTTCTTGGGTTTAGCTGATATTATCGGAGGTTTGTTGGTAGTTTTACTTGACCTCGCCTCATGCATCTCTGTTCGTATTGTAATAAAAGACATGGGGGCGAGTGTTGGAGAAAGATTGGGGCTTGTTTTAGGTGCGGTTTGTAGGAGCACTTCTTTAGAGATTGTCGCCATCCTCTTTCTGGTTCTTTTGTGTAGAATTAGTCTCAAGCTTCAGTTCAGGCTCCTGCTAGAGGTAGAGGACGGGTTAGACCGGTTGCTTTGGGTTCAGCTACTAGAGGTAGGTCGGTTTAGAGTGGTGGAGCTTCTAGATCTGGGGCGAGATAGCCTGGGTTGGTATATGGTACTAGGAGGCATGAGGATCGTGATGAGCTTGACGTCATAACAGGTACTTTCTCTGTTCATTCTATTCCTTATTTTTCTTTGCTCGATAATGGTTCGACACATTTTTATGTGGCTAGTGCTGTGTCTTGGGGTCTTAAGATTACTACTGAAAATCTTGAGTCTGCAGTAACTGTTCAAAGACCGGTGGGCAACTTTGTGGAGGTTAATAGAATATACAGCAATTGTCCTTTAGAGATTCAAGGGGAAATCTTTCGTACTGATTTACTAGAGTTGGCATTCAGTGAATTTGACCTTATACTTGGTATGGATTGGCTTTCTAAGCACCGAGTTAATCTGGATTGTGAAAAGAAAAGGGCAACTCTGAGAACTTCTGATAACCGAGAGATAACCGTAGTTGGTGAACGTAAAGGGTTTTTGTCTAATGTGATCTCAGCCCTAAAAGCCGAAAAGTTGATTAGAAAGGGATCCATGGCTTATTTGGCTTACATTTTAGATCCAAGGCAATCTGATTCTGGGTTTGATAAGATTTGAGTGATGAAGGACTTCATTGATGTGTTCCCAGAAGAATTGCCTGGTATGTAACCTAAGCATGATGAGGTCGAGTTTGGCATTACGGTCTATCCTGGTACGACTCCAGTGTCTATGGCACCACAGTGAACTAATGCCCCTACTGCTTTTATGGACATGATGAATAGGGTGTTTAAACCCTACCTGGATCAATTTGTGGTGGTATTTATAGATGACATTCTGGTATACTCTAAGTTTGAGGCTGAGCATGAGTAGCACCTGAGGATTGTTCTGCAGACTTTGAGAGAAACGCATCTTTATGCTAAGTTCAGCAAGTGTGAATTTTGGCTATCTGAGGTGATGCTTTTAGGTCACATAGTTTTTGCTAAGGGTATTCATGTGGATCCGAAGAAGATTGAGGCTATTATGGGCTAGAAGCAACCTAAGAATGTTTTTGAGATTCGTAGTTTCTTGGGTTTAGCTGATATTATCGGAGGTTTGTTGGTAGTTTTACTTGACCTCGCCTCATGCATCTCTGTTCGTATTGTAATAAAAGACATGGGGGCGAGTGTTGGAGAAAGATTGGGGCTTGTTTTAGGTGCGGTTTGTAGGAGCACTTCTTTAGAGATTGTCGCCATCCTCTTTCTGGTTCTTTTGTGTAGAATTAGTCTCAAGCTTCAGTTCAGGCTCCTGCTAGAGGTAGAGGACGGGTTAGACCGGTTGCTTTGGGTTCAGCTACTAGAGGTAGGTCGGTTTAGAGTGGTGGAGCTTCTAGATCTGGGGCGAGATAGCCTGGGTTGGTATATGGTACTAGGAGGCATGAGGATCATGATGAGCTTGACATCATAACAGGTACTTTCTCTGTTCATTCTATTCCTTATTTTTCTTTGCTCGATAATGGTTCGACACATTTTTATGTGGCTAGTGCTGTGTCTTGGGGTCTTAAGATTACTACTGAAAATCTTGAGTCTGCAGTAACTGTTCAAAGTCCGGTGGGTAACTTTGTGGAGGTTAATAGAATATACCATAACTGTCCTTTAGAGATTCAAGGGGAAATCTTTCGTATTGATTTACTAGAGTTGGCATTCAATGAATTTGACCTTATACTTGGTATGGATTGGCTTTCTAAGCACCGAGTTAATCTGGATTGTGAAAAGAAAAGGGCAACTCTGAGAACTTCTGATAACCGAGAGATAACCGTAGTTGGTGAACGTAAAGGGTTTTTGTTTAATGTGATCTCAGCCCTTAAAGCCAAAAAGTTGATTAGAAAGGGATCCATGGCTTATTTGGCTTACAATTTAGATCCAAGGCAATCTGATTCTGGGTTTGATAAGATTTGAGTGATGAAGGACTTCATTGATGTGTTCCCAGAAGAATTGCCCAGTATGTAACCTAACCATGATGAGGTTGAGTTTGGCATTATGGTCTATCCTGGTACGACTCCAGTGTCTATGGCACCATATCGAATGGCACCTAAGGAACTCAAGGAGTTGAAAGTACAGTTGAAAGAGTTGATGGATAGGGGTTTTATTCGACCAAGTGTTTCACCTTGGGGAGCGCAAGTCCTGTTTGTAAAGAAGAAAGATGGAACACTTCGATTGTGCATTGATTATCGGAAGCTAAATAAGTTGAAGATTAAGAATAAGTACCCCTTGCCTCGTATTGATGACTTATTCGATCAGTTTCGAGGAGCTACTGCGTTCTTCAAAATTGACTTGAGATCGGGATACTATCAGCTTAAGGTGAAAGATTCTGATGTGTTGAAGACAGCTTTTCGAACTCATTATGGGTACTATGAGTTCTTGGTAATGCCCTTTGGGTTAACTAATGCCCCTGCTGCTTTTATGGACATGATGAATAGGGTGTTTCAACCCTACCTGGATCAATTTGTGGTGGTATTTATAGATGACATTCTGGTATACTCTAATTCCGAGGCTGAGCATGTGGAGCACTTGAGGATTGTTCTGCTGACTTTGAGACAAACGTAACTTTATGCTAAGTTCAGCAAGTGTGAATTTTAGCTATCTCAGGTGATGTTTTTAGGTCATATAGTTTTTGTTGAGAGTATTCGTGTGGATTCAAAGAAGATTGAGGTTATTATGGGCTAGAAGCAACCTAAGAATGTTTTTGAGATTCCTATTTTCTTGGGTTTAGTTGGATATTACCGGAGGTTTGTTGGTAGTTTTTCTGGACCTCGTCTCATGCATCTCTGTTCGTATTGTAATAAAAGACATGGGGGCGAGTGTTGGAGAAAGATCGAGGCTTATTTCAGGTGCGTTTCAAAGGAGCACTTCTTTAGAGATTGTCGCCTTCCTCTTACTGGTTCTTTTGTGCAGAGTTAGTCTTAGGCTTTAATTCAGGCTCCTTCTGGAGGTAGAGGACAGGTTAGATCGGTTGCTTTGGGTTCAACTACTAGAGGTAGGCCAGTTTAGAGTGGTGGAGCTTCTAGATCTAGGGCGAGATAGCCTGGGTTGGTTTATGCTACTAGGAGGCATGAGGATCGTGATGAGCCTGGCGTCATAGCAGGTACTTTCTCTGTTGATTCTATTCCTTATTTTTCTTTGCTCGATAATGGTTCGACACATTCCTATGTGGCTACTGCTAGGTCTTAGGGTCTTAAGATTACTACTGAAAATGTTAAGTCTACAGTAACTGTTCAAAATCCGATAGGTAACTCTGTGGAGGTTAATAGAATATACCACAACTGTCTTTTCGAGATTCAAGGGGAAATCTTTCGTACCGATTTACTAGAGTTGGCACTCAGTGAATTTGACCTTATACTTGGTATGGATTGGCTTTCTAAGCACCGAGTTAATCTGGATTGTGAGAAGAAAAGGGCAACTCTGAGAACTTCTGATACCCGACAGATAATCCTAGTTTGTGAACGTAAAGGGTTTTTGTCTAATGTGATCTCATCCCTTAAAGAAGAAAAGTTGATAGAAACGGATCCATGGCTTATTTGGCTTACATTCTAGATCCAAGGCAATCCGATTTTGGGTTTGATAAGATTTGAGTGGTGAAGAACTTCCTTGATGTGTTCCTAGAAGAATTGCCTAGTATGCCACCTAAGCGTGATGAGGTTGAGTTTGGCATTGAGGTCTATCCTGGTACGACTCCAGTGTCTATGGCACCTAAGGAACTCAAGGAGTTGAAAGTACAGTTGAAAGAGTTGTTGGATAGGGGTTTTATTTGACCAAGTGTTTCACCTTGAAGAGCGCCAGTCCTGTTTGTAAAGAAGAAAGATGGATTACTTCGGTTGTGCATTGATTATCGGAAGCTAAATAAGTTGAAGATTAAGAATAAGTACCCCTTGCCTCGTATTGATGACTTATTCGATCTGTTTCGATGAGCTACTATGTTCTCCAAAATTGACTTGAGATCGGGATACTATCAGCCTAAGGTGAAAGATTCTGATGTGTTCAAGACAGCTTTTCGTACTCGCTATGGGCACTATGAGTTCTTGCTAATGCCCTTTGGGTTAACTAATGCCCCTGCTGCTTTTATGGACATGATGAATAGGGTGTTTCAACCCTACCTGGATCAATTTGTGGTGGTATTTATAGATGACATTCTGGTACACTCTAATTCCGAGGCTGAGCATGTGGAGCACTTGAGGATTGTTCTGCAGACTTTGAGAGAAACGTAACTTTATGCTAAGTTCAGCAAGTGTGAATTTTAGCTATCTCAGGTGATGTTTTTAGGTCATATAGTTTTTGTTGAGAGTATTCGTGTGGATTCGAAGAAGATTGAAGTTATTATGGGCTAGAAGCAACCTAAGAATGTTTTTGAGATTCCTATTTTCTTGGTTTTAGTTGGATATTATCGAAGGTTTATTAGTAGTTTTTTTGGACCTCGTCTCATTCATCTCTATTCGTATTGTAATAAAAGACATGGGGGCGAGTGTTGGAGAAAGATCGGGGCTTATTTTAGGTGCTGTTCAAAGGAGCACTTCTTTAGAGATTGTCGCCATCCTCTTACTGGTTTTTTTGTGCAAAGTTAGTCTCAGGCTTTAATTCAGGCTCCTTCTGGAGGTAGAGGACGGGTTAGACCGGTTACTTTGGGTTCAACTACTAGAGGTAGGCCAGTTTAGAGTGGTGGAACTTCTAGATCTGGGGCGAGGTAGCCTGGGTTGGTATATGCTACTAGGAGGCATGAGGATCGTGATGAGCCTGACGTCATAACAGGTACTTTCTCTGTTGATTCTATTCTTATTTTTCTTTGCTCGATAATGGTTCGACACATTTCTATTTGGCTAGTGCTGTGTCTTAGGGTCTTAAGATTACTACTGAAAATGTTGAGTTTACAGTAACTGTCAAAGTCCGGTGGGTAACTCTGTGGAGGTTAATAGAATATACCACAACTGTCTTTTAGAGATTCAAGAGGAAATCTTTCGTACCGATTTACTAGAGTTGGCACTCAGTGAATTTCACCTTATACTTGGTATGGATTGGCTTTCTAAGCACCGAGTTAATCTGGATTGTGAGAAGAAAAGGGCAACTCTAAGAACTTTTGATAACCGACAGATAATCCTAGTTGGTGAACGTAAAGGATTTTTGTCTAATGTGATCTCATCCCTTAAAGCAGAAAAGTTGATTAGAAATGGATCCATGGCTTATTTGGCTTACATTCTAGATCCAAGGGAATCTGATTTTGGGTTTGATTAGATTTCAGTGGTGAAGAACTTCCTTGATGTGTTCCTAGAAGAATTGCCTGGTATGCCACCTAAGCGTGATGAGGTTGAGTTTGGCATTGAGGTCTATCCTGGTACGACTCCAGTGTCTATGGCACCTAAGGAACTCAAGGAGTTGAAAGTACAGTTGAAAGAGTTGTTGGATAGGGGTTTTATTTGACCAAGTGTTTCACCTTGAAGAGCGCCGGTAATAAAAGACATGAGGAGAGTGTTGGAAAAAGATCGGGGCTTGTTTTATGTGCGGTTCATAGGAGCACTTCTTTAGAGATTGTCGCCATCCTCTTACTGGTTCTATTATGCAAAGTCAGTCTTAGGCTTCAGTTCAGGCTCCTTCTTGGGGTAGAGGACGGGTTAGACCGGTTGCTTCGAGTTCAGCTACTAAAGGTAGGCCAGTTTAGAGTGGTGGAGCTTCTAGACCTGGGACGAGATAGCCTGGGTTGGTATATGCTACTAGGAGGCGTGAGGATCGTGATGAGCCTGACGTCATAATAGGTACTTTCTCTATTCATTCTATTCCTTATTTTTTTTGCTCGATAATGGTTCGACACATTCTTATGTGGCTAGTGTTATGTCTTGGGGTCTTAAGATTACTACTGAAAATGTTGAGTCTGGAGTAACTGTTCAAAGTCCGGTGGGTAACTCTGTGGAGGTTAATAGAATATACCACAACTGTCCTTTAGAGATTCAAGGGGAAATCTTTCCTACCGATTTACTAGAGTTGGCATTCAGTGAATTTGACCTTATACTTGGTATGGATTGGCTTTCTAAGCACCGAGTTAATCTCGATTATGAGAAGAAAAGGGCAACTCTGAGAACTTTTGATAACCGACAGATAACCCTAGTTGGTGAACATAGAGGGTTTTTGTTTAATGTGATCTCAGTCCTTAAAGCCTAAAAGTTGATTAAAAAGGGATCCACGGCTTATTTGGCTTACATTCTAGATCCAAGGCAATCTGATTCTAGGTTTGATAAGATTTGAGTGATGAAGGACTTCATTGATGTGTTCCCAGAAGAATTATCTGGTGTGCCCCCTAAGCGTGATGAGGTTGAGTTTGGCGTTGAGATCTATCCTGGTACGACTCCTGTGTCTATGGCACCTTATCGAATGGCACCTACGGAACTCAAGGAGTTGAAAGTACAGTTGAAAGAGCTGTTGGACAGGGGCTTTATTCGACCGAGTGTTTCACCTTGGGGAGGTGCGCCAGTGCTGTTTGTAAAGAAGAAAGATGGAACACTTAGGTTGTGCTTTGATTATCGGAAGTTAAATAAGTTGAAGATTAATAATAAGTACCCCTTGCCTTGTATTGATGACTTATTCGATCAGTTTCGAGGAGCTACTGTGTTCTCCAAAATTGACTTGAGATCGGGATACTATCAGCTTAAGGTGAAAGATTTTGATGTGTTCAAGATAGCTTTTCGAACTCGTTATGGGCACTATTAGTTCATGGTAATGCCCTTTGGGTTAACTAATGCCCCTGCTGCTTTTATATACATGATGAATAGGGTGTTTCAACCCTACCTGGATCAATTTGTGATGGTATTTATAGATGACATTCTGGTATAGTTTAAGTCTGAGGCTGAGCATGAGGAGCACCTGAGGATTGTTTTGCAGACTTTGAGAGAAACGCAACTTTATGCTAAGTTCAGCAAGTGTGAATTTTGGCTATTTGAAGTGATGTTTTTAGGTCATATAGTTTTTGCTGAGGGTATTCATGTCGATCCGAAGAAGATTGAGGCTATTATGGGCTAAAAGCAACCTAAGAATGTTTTTGAGATTCCTATTTTCTTGGGTTTAGCTGGATATTATCGTAGGTTTGTTGGTGGTTTTACTGGTCCTCGTCCCATGCATCTCTATTCTTTTTGTAATAGAAGACATGGAGGCAAGTGTTGGAGAAAGATCGGGGCTTGTTTTAGGTGCGGTTCATAGGAGCACTTCTTTAGAGATTGTCGCCATCCTCTTACTGGTTCTTTTGTGTAGAGTCAGTCTCAAGCTTCAATTCATGCTCCTTCTGGGGGTAGAGGACGGGTTAGACCAGTTGCTTTGGGTTCAGCTACTAGAGGTAGGACGGTTTAGAGTGGTGCAGCTTTTAGATTTGGGGCGAGACATCCTTGGTTGGTATATGTGACTAGGAGGCATGAGGATCGTGATGAGCCTGACATCATAACAGATACTTTCTCTATTCATTCTATTCCTTGTTTTGCTTTACTCGATAATGGTTCGACGCATTCCTATTTTGCTAGTGTTGTGTCTTGGGGTCTTAAGATTACTACTGAAAATGTTGAGTCTGTAGTAACTATTCAAAGTCCGGTGGGTAACTCTGTGGAGGTTAATAGAATATACAGCAACTGTCCTTTAGAGATTCAAGAGGAAATATTTCCTACTGATTTACTAGAGTAGGCATTCAGTGAATTTGACCTTATACTTGGTATAGATTGGCTTTCTAAGCACCGAGTTAATCTGGATTTTAAGAAGAAATGGGCAACTCTGAGAACTTCTGATGACCGACAAATAACCCTAGTTGGTGAACGTAGAGGGTTTCTATCTAATGTGATCTCAGCCTTTAAAGCTGAAAAGTTGATTAGAAAAGGATCCATGGCTTATTTGGCTTACATGCTAGATCCAAGGCAATCTGATTTTGGGTTTGATAAGATTCTTGTGGTGAAGGACTTCCTTGATGTGTTCCCAGAAGAATTGTCTGGTGTGCCACCTAAGCGTGATGAGGTTGAGTTTGGCATTGAGGTCTATCCTGGTACGACTCCTTTGTTTATGGCACCTTATCGAATGTCACCTAAGGAACTTAAGGAGTTGAAAGTACAGTTGAAAGAGCTATTGGATAGGGGTTTTATTCGACCAAGTGTTTCACGTTAGGGAGCGCCAATCCTATTTGTAAAGAAGAAAGTTGGAACACTTCAGTTGTGCATTGATTATCAGAAGCTGAATAAGTTGAAGATTAAGAATATGTACCCCTTGCCTCGTATTGATGACTATTCGATCAGTTCCGAGGAGCTACTGTGTTCTCCAAAATTGACTTGAGATTGAGATACTGTCAGCTTAAGGTGAAAGATTCTGATGTGTTCAAGACAGCTTTTTGAACTCGTTATGGGCACTATGTGTTCTTGGTAATGCCCTTTGGGTTAACTAATGCCCCTGCTGCTTTTATGGACATGATGAATAGGGTGTTTCAATCCTACTTGGATCAATTTGTGGTGGTATTTATAGATGACATTCTGGTATACTTTAAGTCTAAGGCTAAGCATAAGGAGCATCTGAGGATTGTTCTGCAAAATTTAGGAGAAACGTAGCTTTATGCTAAGTTCAACAAGTGCGAGTTTTGGCTATCTGAGGTGATGTTTTTAGGTCATATAGTTTCTACTGAGGGTGTTCGTGTGAATCCTAAGAAGATTGAGGCTATTATAGGCTAGAAGCAACCTAAGTATGTTTTTGAGATTCGTAGTTTCTTGGGTTTAGCTGGATATTATCGGAGGTTTGTTGAGGGTTTTTCGATTATTGCAGTGCCTCTGACTAAGCTTCTGAGGAAAAGTGTTCCATTTGTTTGGACCGAGGCTCAAGAGGCTAGCTTCGAGAAATTGAAGTCTGTGTTGACTCAAACACTTGTTCTGATCCAACTTGAGCCTGGGAAAGCTTATACTGTCTACAGTAATTCTTCTTACACTGGATTGGGATGTGTGCTAATGCAAGAGGGAAAGGTTGTAGCTTATGCCTCTCGATAGTTGAAACAGCATGAGATTAATTACCTTACTCATGATCTAGAGCTTGCTGCAGTAATCTTCGCTCTTAAAATTTGGAAACACTATCAATATGGGGAGATGTGTTATATCTTCACTGATCATAAGAGCTTGAAGTATTTGCTTACTGAGAAGGAGCTTAATTTGAGGTAGCGTCATTGGTTAGAACTCCTTAAGGACTATGATTGTGAGATTGAGTATCACCCTAGTAAGGCTAATATGGTTGCAGAAGCCTTAAGTCGTAATGCCGTGACTGAGCTGAGGGCGTTGTTTGCCAGGATGAGCTTGTTTGAGGATGGTAGTCTTTTAGCTGAACTCTGAGTTATTCCCACTTTACTTTCGGAGATTAAGGCTGAGTAGGCAAATGATCCATATCTTGAGCACCGTATGAGGGAGGTAGAGGAGGGTACATCTATGGACTTCTCTGTGAATTAGTATGGGTTACTATGCTTCCGTGGTCGATACTGTGTTCTGAGGGATTCTGAGATTAAGCAAACTATTCTCCATGAGGCACATGATAGCCCTTATTCCATGCATCCTGGCGGAGATAAGATGTATAAGAATCTTCGTGACATGTATTGGTGGAAGGGTTTGAAGAGGGATGTTGTGGATTTTGTGTCGAAGTGTCTGACTTGCCAGAAAGTTAAGGCTGAGCTTCAGTGTCCTTCAGGGTTACTGCAACCGATTGAGATTCCTCAGTGGAAATGGGAAAGGGTGACTATGGATTTTGTGAGTGGTTTTCCCTTAACACTGTCCAAGAAAGTTTTAGTGTGGGTGGTTATGGATCGACGCACTAAGTTTGCACATTTTATTCTAGTAAGGGTTGATTATCCTTTGAGTAAGTTAGCTCGACTCTACATCTCAAAGATAGTTCATCTTCATGGGGTATCATTATCTATCGTCTCTGATCGAGATCCGAGGTTTACTTCGAGATTTTGGGAATCCTTGCACCGTGCTTTGGGTACTCGGTTAAACTTCAATACTACTTACCATCAGCAAACTGATGGTCAATCTGAGCTGGTGATTCAGGTCTTGGAGGACATGTTGAGGGGTTGTGTGATTGAGTATCAAGGGAGTTGGAAGGATTTCTTACCACTGGCTGAATTTGCTTATAATAATAGTTATCAAGCCAGTATTAAGATGGCTCCTTACGAGGCTTTGTATGGGCGTAAGTGTTGTACCCCTATCGGTTGGATTGAGTTGTCTGAGCATTGGTTGTTGGGACTAGATCTTGTTCACGAATTTAAGGAGACTGTTAAATTGATTCGTGAGAGGCTTAAGGTTGCTTTTGACTGGCAAAAGTCTTATGCCGACCTGAAGCGTCGGGATATTGAGTTTAGTGTAGGAGATTAGGTTTTCTTGAAAGTGTCTCCATGGAAGAAGGTGCTTAGATTTAGACAGAAGGGCAAGTTGAGTCCTCATTTTATCAGTCCATATCGGGTACTTCGCCGACTGGTACCAATTGCTTATCAGCTTGAGTTACCGCCTGAGCTTGAGCGAATTCATGTTGTTTTCCATGTCTCCATGTTGAGGCGTTATCTATCGGACCCGTCTCACATTGTGCCTATTGAGGAGATCGAGGTTGTCCTGACTTGAGTTTTGAGGAGGAACCGAATCAAATCATTGCTCAGGATGAAAAGGTTCTTAGGAGGAAGACCATTAAGATGGTTAAGGTCTTGTGGCGCAACCATGGTTATGAGGAGGATACTTGGGAGCCCAAAGCCGTCATCAAGGCCCAGTATCCATATCTTTTTGGTCCAGGTAAATTTCAAGGATGAAATTTCTTTTAAGGGGGGAGAGTTGTAACACTTTAAATTTTTTTGTAAAGGGACTTAATTGAGTATTCAATTATGTTTGGGGTCAATTTAGAAATTTACGAGATGTGATTATAGTGTTTGTAAAGGTTTAGGGCCAAATTAGAAATCCTAGTGCTAAATAAGGACATTCAGGGAAATAACCCATTTGTTTGAGTTTTAAAACACCCTAAACCCCTTTTTGTGACCATTCCTCTCCAATTTGCTCAACCCCTTTCTGTCAAAATTTCGAAGTCTCTCCTCTCTCTTTTTTCCTTTCCTTTTTATTTCCGATCATCCCTCCGATCAAGCTCGTGCTGTTGGCTGCTTGCATCACCACCCACCCTTTTGTAACCCTCTTTTCCTCACAAGCAAAACCTACATCCCCATACCTTCATTTTCATCGTCGTTCGTGTGGTTCAAGAGCCAAACCATTCGACCGTTTGCCCTTGGTGGATCTTTTGTGTCTTCATTGGATTTGGGTGTTGGTAAGTTGTAAATCGTGGTTGTGGTTTGGTTTCGAAGTTATTTGGGTGTTGTTCATGGCGGTCAGGCGTCGGTTGTGGTGATGTGGAGTTGACGACACCGTAAGGGGAGGTGAAAGGCAAACCTTAATTTTTGCCTTTGGTTTGTGTTTAGAAGATCGGGCCTTATATGCTTAAAACCCAAACCAATCAAACTCAATCTCTAAATCTTTTAAAATTAAAACCAATAATCCAAACCCAAGTGAACCAAGTCAAACCAACCCAATTCTTAAACTAAGTGGACCGACCAAAACCCAATCGGATCTACCCGAACCCGATTGACCCGACTCGAACCCAATCCGTTGACTGTTGACAGTTGATAGTTGACTTTGATTGTTGACCATTGACAGTTGACTTTGACTGTTGATCGTTGACTTTGACTTGTTGACTTTTTTCAAGAAATCCTACCCTGCCATTTTTCGAAATCCTGAGTCTGATTTTGCTGTCCGTTTTGCCAAATTCAAACCTGAAAGTCTCCTTTTGACTATTTTATCTTTTGTGTTGTACTTTAAGTTATTTGGAGTTTTAATTTGGAATTACTAATATAACATATTCATGTTTAGGTGATCACGATTCCGAGGCAGACGATCTACTTCCTCCTCCACCTGTGCAACTCGCTCCTATATCAGTTCCGAGAGCTACACGTAAGTTATTTTAGTTTAGTCTTGTGTTAAAGTGGTGCCTAGGATTGTAATAGTATTTAGTTGTATTTATAGGATCTAATTCCGTTAGACCGCGTACTCAGACAGCACGTGGCGGACGACCTCCTCGTCATTAAAGTTCTATTTGCTAGAGGTGTGTTTCTAACTATACTTAACCTATCATTTGAGATGTTGTGATTTGGGTGTTTGCATGATATATTGAGATACATGTTGTTGATATAAGATTGTGTTGAGATATGGAAATGATATGATTGAAACTGAGTTGAGTAATATATGTTGACCATGTCATGCATTTACTCTGAATATGTGTTGATTAAATTATTGTGTTACTGTAACGTGCTTTGAGATAATTAAACATATAAGAAACATTGTGAAATTGAGACTGAGATTATATTGAGATAATTACGTAATCATACCATTGTGTGCTCATGGGGTGGGTTTGTATGGTGAAAGAAGTGGTTATCATTCCTTTAAGGTTGATACTAAAACCACACTATGATTGGTGATGATTGGTTGGGAAAGGGTTCTGGGGAACCTTTTCACTCTGTTGGTGTGTTGGAGTATTGGGTGCATTGCACCATGCTTGTGTTTACAACATGATTTGTGATTACTTTTTTTAGTTATATATATGATTGTGATGATATATGTTAGGTTGAATGTGCCTTAGAGACACATTGGGCTTTATAGCTCATATCTCTACAGTTCTTTTACAGATATTCTGGATTTAGGTGACTTGGTACTAGAGGCATTATTATAAACTTTTTACATATTATTTTACCATATAATTATTTTGATTTTGGGTTTTTATTATACTTTGTTCATTATTTTTATAATTGGGGTTGTAAATACATTTTATTTTGGAATTTTGGTATTTTTATTTTTAGATATTAATTATGTTATTTTATTTTAATTATAGACTTAATATTATATATTTATATTTATAATTATTTTTGTAAATGATTTTGGACTGTCGAGTTGTGTGTGGGGCAAATTACTTATATAACTTTCTGGATCCGGTCGAATACTCTAGACCGGGTAAAGGGGGTTACAAGAGCAGTTTGATCCAAGAATAAATGAATAAGCAGTGTAAAGTAAAAATCAAAATGATCTAACATTAAAAGATATTCTCGTATTCATTTAATATCATCAAAATCCATCATCGTTTAAGAAGAATTAAAGAGTACAATGAAGCGTACTATCTCTAGACTACTAAGCCTACTCCCTAATTGTTCCTCTTGTTCAGCATCAAGAACCTCTCGTCAGAAGCAGTTGTAAACTTGCTTTATCATTTCTACGATTTCCAGCTCAAATCTCAAATTCACACAAAATTTTCAGAATTAAATCCCTTAGCTTTTGATGATTTATTTCCTTCTTCATTTGTCTATTTATAGCCTCTAAAATGTTTCAGGATTCAGCCTTCTCTCTCAGATCTAGATCTAGATTTTGCAGCTGTCAAAATTAGTTAAAATAGAGTTGTGCACTCACGTAGTTCTAGTATGTTCTTCACAGATTTACAGATTGTTGCTGCATCGCTGAACGCATTCTGAGATCATAATTGCAGCGACATCTGTGAAATTCTTGCATTGGTGCTTCCAATTGTGAATTCAACTTAACTTTACTCATTCAAGGTCCAGTTTCAATTCTGTGACATCTCTTGGTCGCAATTACCAGCTGATCTTGTGGCTGTATTCATCCACCAGCGTTAAGCTTTTAGGCTTAGTTCCTGCGCTGACAATATTAAGACGCAATATATTGGCTGCTTGCTTCGATATTAGTACAAAAATAGATAAAAATAACAAGAATTTAAACTATCAATGAGTTGGAAAACATGAAAACTTAATATAAAATGCTAACAATGCATGCTAAATGAAATACAAAAGAGACAATTTAAACATTAATTTGGGAAGAAAATCTATGTCATTTGTAATACCATCACACCCCCAAACTTGAGTTTTTACTTGTCCTCAAGTAAACAAAAATTAAGAAAGTAGCAATTAGAAATGTCACCGCAATCATTATTCATTCAACTTGAATTCTCTAAATTTCTAATGTTTAAACTGCATATAATAGAATGATGTGCCGACAATTTACAGACATGAACAACTTGAAACTGCAATTTCATCAATGTTAGTATCATGCGTTGAATCTTAACCTTCCTTGAACCGTTTCAACAATTTATTCTTATTTTTCTTTCTTTCTTCTTTTTTTTTATCATTTTTGTAAGTGACTTAAATAAGTCATTTCATTACTCTACCTTTGTTCCTGGGCAGTAACGATGGGGTGCAACAAACCCCCAAGAGGCATGTAATTGCGTCAACATTAGTATTCAAACAATTCATTACCCATCCAGACTCAACATTCATTCATACTCATCCAATTTCCACATTAGGATTCAAACAATTCAAGAATTACACATCAAAATAAAAATTTGTGGGCACATTTCTGTTGAATTTTTGTCACTTTTCATTACTAAAGAAACAAAATAAAAGTCAAATAAAAAGGTGTAGTTGCATTTCCAAGTCACATTAGCTTCCCCCCTAAACATAATGACTGCATTATCCCCAATGCATTGACAATAGTTATACATATATAATGGAAATGCAGCTACAATGAACTAAACTAAAATGAATGCAACAACAATTAAAATGCAAGCACAATAAGAATGCATGAAAACTAACTAAAAAAAAGATGTACCAAATTATTCAGCAGCAGCCGAAGCAGAGGCTGCTTTGGTTTTCTTCTTCTTCTTTCTCGGGTGCTCTCCCTCATCATAGTGTTTCTTCTTTTTCTTGTCCTTGTGCCTCGTCCGCTTCTTATCCTTTGAGTCAACCGATTTGCTAGATTGCTCCTCTGTTGGGTGATGGCCTCATCAATTGTCACCTTTGATGGATGGATCTCGGCAAGTGGTGCTATGTAAGGCACAATAGCCAGAGGATTCAGTTCCTCTATTTCGCCAGTGACAACATCAGCCTGACTCGTAGTAGGTCGAGTCTCTTCTGAGCTAGATGCCCCCACAATATCCCCAATGATCATTGCTAGGGCATCGGGTTCCTTCTCCTTCTGCACCTTGGCAGGTTCAGTTTCTTCCTTCTCTTCTTGCTTTCCTTCTTCTTCTTTTTCTTCATCCTTCTCTTAATCACCTCCCTTATTGGCTTCCTCTTCCATATGTTGCTCAAATTCAGATGGGCCAGTGTCAGCGTAATCGACTGCATTGACATCATCTTTCGTAAAAGTTGCTCTCTCAACCATATTTGCGCCTAGACTATTGGAGAATTCATCCTCGAATAGATCAGTAATGTTACGATAGCAATCCTACTCAACCTTTGAATTCCCTTCATCATTCTCATCATCAGATATGTGAATTCTTGTTGGCATTTAAGTAGGCCTACCATCAGTAGTAGGCTGGTAAGATGAGGAGTGGTGCATAGGGTAGAAGATATCAGGGAATGCTGGGAAATTTGGCAATGGTCTGGTGCTGCTGTAATGCAATGCAGCGACAATGGCTTCATTCCAGGCTTTTGTGTATGCATAAAATATATGTTGCCTGTAATCCAAATCGTCTAATACGCTCATGAGGCGAATTGTATGCATATCAATACGGTCAAGATGGATTTCTGAACTAGCCAGTCTTCTCAAAACTTGAGGATCTGTGGGCACATTGGTCTGTTCTTCTTTCTTTTTCCTTTTTCCCTTGTCTTTCTTCTTCAAGGTTTCCTTTGCTATGGGTGTATCTAGGACTTGTGTCATCCTCCCAATCGATATATCGTTGATCGAACCTTTGTTGTCCAAAACCTCTTCATCATCTTTGGGCATAATGCCCTTGTGTTGATAGAGTAGCATGATAAGAGAGGGAAAAAGAAGGATACCATTTTGCTTTCCTGCAGCTTCTGCGATCTGAGCATGTATAAACTCCCCAATGTCGATGTGTTAAAGATGCAGGATGGAATGCAATAGACACATACGGTCTAGTGTGGCTGTAATGCTGTGGGTTGAAGGCATAACACGACTGTTAATGAAATGAAACCATACCTTGCAAAAGGTTGTAAGGTAGTTCCTGTGCATTGTATAGTTATAAAATCCATTTCCCGTCCATGTAGCACCATCGACACAAAGGTTATTCATCATCTGGGCTAAGTGATCATCGTTCAAACTATGCATGAAGGACGCATGCTCATCTATCCGTTCTGAAATTCATAGTAAAACATTGATATGTGTCGCACTCCATGGAACTAACCCTTCTTGGACAAACACAAACTCCTACTCCTGGTCCATCAAATTTGCATAAAATTCCCTAACCAGAGTAGAGGAATAACCTGAAGGATGGTCGTAAAAATATTCCCACCCGAGGCAGCTGATGGTGTAGTGAACTTGTTTTCCAAGAGTCAGATGTGGGGAAAGTTGGAAGCCCTGTTTAGGGTGGATGTTATGCTTTAGCATAACATTGTGATACCGATCTTTGGCCGCAGTTGTTATGAACAAAACTGGGCCTGTGGATGAAGGCGGTGGTGTCGTGGACAGAACCGTAATAGGAGTAGTTGGAGTGTTCTTGAATGAGAGTTTAGGAGTGTTTTTGGAAGCACGGGTTTTAGCCATGGTGAAAGAAAAAGAAAGTAAAGAAGAGTTGCATAGAAATATCGCTTCGAAATAGGGAAAAGAAGTATGAAGACACTAAAGGAAATAAATCACAGTAGTAATGGCGGATGTGAAGAGAAAAGATAACTGCCATGTGGGGGATTATACAACCTAGGCATAATGAGTGGAAAAACAAGAGGAAACGTTGCATCTACAGCGATTAATTACCAGGCTACAGATCGTACCAATTCTTTTTGATCCAAAGGCTAGGAGAGGAAAGAATCAATCGACGCGATTCTTACTAAAAAGTAATACTGACTCATCACAGGATGCGCCGACAATCTGTGCTTCAATGCGTCGACAATAAGATGATTTTTATTTCTATTAAGAATTTGAAACAACACAATGAAAAGTGAAAAAATTAAAAGTAAATAAAGAAATGCATCGACATTATTTAAATGTCACCAGGTCGACGGTTTCGTCTGGTTCTCGAACATCTGGGCTCACATAGTGTTTAAGACGTTGGCCATTCACCTTAAATTGTTGTCCATCCTATAAGTTTTTGATTGTCACCGGACCGCTTTGAAATGCTTCGACAACCTTGAATGGACCTGACCACCTTGATCGAAATTTCCCTAGATGCAATTTTAAACGTGAATTAAATAAAAGTACCAATTGACCAGGATGAAATTGCGACGCAAGATGATGTTGTCATGCCATTTCTTTGTCTTTTTCTTGTATATCGCAGCATTTTCATAAGCATGGCGTAAGATTTCTTCTAATTCCTGATGTCCATTAGTCTTTTCTTTCTAGTGGCATCATAGTCCAAATTCACTTGCTTAATTGCCCACATAGCCTTATGTTCAAGTTCGACAAGCAAGTGGCAAGACTTCCCAAGCACTAGTTGATATGGCGACATTCCCAACAGAGTTTTATAAACGGTACGAAGCACCAACAATGCATCATGTAGCCGTGCAGACCAATCCTTCCTAGATGGGTTAACCACCTTCTCAAGTATGCTTTTAATTTGACGATTGGATACTTTGGTTTGACCATTAGTTTGTGGATGATACGTGGTATCCATACGATGCTTCACACCATATCGTTCTAATGCATTCGCTACTTTGTTATTGTAGAAATAAGTGCCTTGTTCGCTTATCGACACTCTCGGTGTTCCAAACCTTGTGAGGATGTATGTGTGAAAGAATTTCAACACTGTCCAAGCGTTGTCTCTTGGCATCGCAATAGCTTCAATCCACTTTGAGACATAGTCAACAGCCACTAAGATATACATATTTCCTAAAAAGTTTGGAAATGGTCCTATAAAATCTATACCCCAAACGTTGAAGAGCTCTACCTCCATAATAGGTTGTTGGAGCATTTCATTGCGCCGAGATATTGAACCAGTGCGTTGACAACAATCACATTGTTGTACGAAGTTGTGACCACCTCGAAACAAATTGGGCTAATAGAATCCTGACTGGAGGACCTTTGTAGTAGTCCTTGTGCCACCAAAATGGCCTTCACATGGGGCATCATGGCAGTGTCGCAGGATTGACATCATTTCTTCTTCAGGTACACAGCGGCGAATTATATTTTTGACGCATCCCTTAAATAGGTATGGCTCGTTCCAATGGTATTTAGTAGCAACGCGTATGAACCTACTTTTCTTGTGACCAGTTGCACTTAAAGGTAGCTTTCTACATACAAGGTAGTTGACAATATCAGCATACCATGGGTGATGTATCAACAGGGAATAATTTCTCGTTAGGAAATGCCTCGACAATCTGAGTTGTTTACCTATTTTCACTCCCAGTTTCTAGTTGAGACAAGTGGTCAGCTACTTGATTTTCAGATCCTTTCCTATCTTTGATTTCCATATCAAATTCTTAAAGTAATAAGATCCATCTGATGAGTCTAGGTTTGGCATCTTTTTTGTTGAAAAGGTGTCTCAATGTTGAGTGATCTGTGTAAACTGTGGTCTTTGCACTGACAAGATAAGAACGGAACTTGTAAAATGCGAAGACTACTGCTAGCAACTCCTTCTCAATCGTGGTATAATTGACCTGCATTTCGGTTAGAGTTTTACTAGCATAATAAATAGTATGAAATACATTTTCTTTTCTTTGGCCTAGGACAGCTCCTATAGTGAAGCCACTGGCATCGTACATAAGTTCGAAAGGTTGTGTCCAATCCGGTGTGACGACAATTGGAGCTTGTACCAGCTATTTTTTTATTGTTTTGAACGCATCCAGATAGGTAGCATCGAACACAAACTTTTTATTTTGCTCTAATAACGAGCATAAGGGTTTAACTATCTTAGAGAAATCTCTGATGAATCGTCTATAAAAGCTACCATGTCCAAGAAAGCTTCTTATTGCTTTGACAGTGGTGGGTGGTGATAATTTTTCGATGATTTTGAACTTTGCTTTATCAACCTCAATGCCCTGACAAGATATCCGATGCTTGAGGACAATGCCTTCAGTTGCCATCAAGTGGCATTTCTCCTAATTCAGAACTAGATTCGTGTCCTCGCATCTCTTCAAGACTCTTGCCAAATTGTCAGCGCACTGGTTGAAATTTTGTCCATAGACAAAGAAATGATCCATGAATACCTCTAAGGAATCCTCGATCATGTCCGAAAATATTGCCATCATGCATCTCTGGAATGTTGCTAGCGCATTACACAACCCAAATGGCATGCATCGGAAAGCAAATGTTCCAAAAAGGCACGTGAATGTTATCTTTGCTTGATCCTCCGATGCAATAGCAATTTGGTTGTATCCAGAGTAACCATCTAGGAAACAATAATAGGCTTTACCAACTAACCTATCCAGCATCTGATCGATGAAAGGTAATGGAAAATGGTCCTTCTTTGTGGCTGCATTCAATCATCGGTAATCCATGCATACTCGCCAGCTAGTTACGATACGAGTAGGGATTAACTCATTCTTATCATTGGTCACAAATTTGAAACTACTCTTTTTAGGCACACATTGAACGGAGCTTACCCAATCACTATTAGAGATAGGATATATAATGTTCGCATCTAACCATTTGATAATATCCTTCTTCACTACTTCTTTCATCTTTTCATTGAGTCTTCGTTGTTGCTCAATTGATTGCTTCTTTTCATCTTCTAGCCTAATCTTGTGCATACAAAAAGAGGGACTAATGCCTTTGATATCTGCAATGCTCCAAGCTATAACTTTCTTATGTTCTTTCAGAACTGCGATAAGCTTCTCTTCTTGAATTGCATCGAGGGATGCATTGACAATAATAGGCAGTGTCTCATTGTCACCAAGGAAGACATATTTCAAATGTGTCGGCAATGGTTTTAACTCCAAGGTAGGAGCTTGCTCAATAGATGGTTTAAACACTGGGATTATCCTGTTAGACAAATCCAAAGATTCCATTTGCCAATTTTTACGCAACTCACAATTTTTCACTTCCTCTTTGTCAGCAAAGTTATCTAGGATGTCATCGGTAGATGTTGCCGCATCATCATCAGAAAATGTTGAACTCCTTGCATGAAATTCTTCCAAAATAATTTTGTCCAACACGTCTATGTGGTTGCTTTGATTTTTACGGTGATGCCTCAAACACACTGAAGGTTACATGGTCATCATTATGATGCATCACTAGTTCTCCTTTGAACACGTCGATAAGTGTTCTTCCTGTACCAAGAAATGGCCATCCTAAAATAATGGGTATCTCCTTATCTGCTTCGTAGTCTAGGATGATAAAATCAGCAGGGAACACCAGCTTATCAACTTGAACAAGAACATCTTTAATTTGTCCTTCCGGTTGTGCAAAAGATCTATCCGCTAGTTGCAATGTCACTATAGTGGGCTTCATCCAACCTATTCCTAATTTCTTAAAAGTAGACAAAGGCATTAGGTTAATACTAGCTCCTACATCACATAAAGCTTTACCTAAGTAATGATTCCCTATGGAGCATGGGATTGTAAAGCTGCCAAGGTCTTTCATCTTGGTTGGCAACTTGTTTGTGCGCACAGTGTTGCACTCTCTGTGAGCGCAATCGTTTCGATGTCGGGCAATTTCTTTTTCTTTGATAATAGCTCCTTCATGTATTTCTGATAATTGGGTATCTGCACAAGAGCATCTATTAGAGGTATATTAATATGCAATTGTTTCAGAGTAGAAACAAACTTTTGGTAATCTTTGTCATGGACTTTTTCTTTGAATCGTTGTGGAGTGGGTTGTTGTGAATAACTTAGTGGTATCGACTTTGATGGTTGTGTCGATAACTTATTTGGACAGACTGTAGGCAAAGATGGTACTACAATTGGTTCTTAGGCATTAATTTTTGCTTGACTTCCTTCAGCTATATCTTCTTCTTGTTGCTGTGAAGTGGATGCTTCAACATGGTTTTGATTAGAATTACTTAGCCCTACTGTCTATTTTCCACTCCTTAGTATGATTGCTTTGTAATGCTCCTTCCCCCTTTGCGTTGGATTTTCAGTATCACTAGGAACAGATCCTGGCGATCTATTACTAAGATTAGAAGCTGAGCTTCTAAAGATCGTATGGAAGAAGAATTTCCTTGTACTATTTCTTCGGTTCATGTGATATGCTCACGCATCATTGCTTTAAGAGCAGCCATAGGGTCTGCCTTTGGTTGAGCAAACTATTACTGTTGATGGTGATGATGTTGTCCTTGCATTTGTGGTGTTACAAACTATTGTGGCTATAATCGCGATTGTGGTTGCATTGGATTACGTGACTGCACCTAGTCAGAACGAGAATTTATCTGTGAATTCTAATGATAATTCTACTGCAAATTGGCATTATAACTTCCTCGTCTATAACCCTATTAATTTAAGGAATTTCCATATCTGTATGTGGAAGTATTGTGATTCCCCAAGGTTGTTGAGAACTATTTTTGTATGAATTACCAAATGATCCCCCTTGGATGTTATTGACATGGTATGCATTTTCTACATGTTGTGGACAGTCCTCATATCTATGATTGTCGCCGCAAATCTCACAGGAAAATATCGACGAATCTAATTGCTGGGCCACTTGTATAGGAGCAACATCGCTTGTTCTTTTCATATTCTTTATGATGTTGGCCAGTAAGGATACCTGTGCTGACAATGTAGAAATAGCATCTAATTCAAGAACACTAGGGTTAGTTTTTACCTGTGCAGAACGAGAGATTAGATATTAGTAGTCGTTCTAGGAAATCCTCTCTAAAATTCGAACAGCTTCATCATATGTGCAATCCAACAATGGACCATTTACAGATGCATCGACAAGATTTCTTGTCTGAGCATTTAAACCATTATAAAAAATCTCAATCTGGGTCTCTTGTTGAATTCCATTCATTGGGCAACGTCGAAGTAATGCTTTGTAACGCTCTCATGTTGTGTGTAAATTCTCATCATCAAGTTGATGATATGCAGTGATGTCATTTTGCAACCTTGTGTTCATTGTCGACAGATTGAAGCGCAAAACAAACTATGTTGCTAACGCATTTCAAGATGTGATAGATCCTGCCGGCAATCCTAAGAACCATGTTCTTGCTTTACCCTGCAACGAAAAGGGAATAATTGCATTTTCAAGGCATCATCAGGGACACCATGTTGACTAAAAGATGCACAAATAAGTAAAAATAATTTCAAATGTTCTCATGTGTCTTCATGCGAAAAACCTGAATACTGCCCATTGGAGTTGAGCATATGAAACATCATCGGTTTCAGTTAAAAATTACCAGCCTAGATAACTGGTCTCACAAACCCTAGTTGTAGATCATCGAGTATAGGCACAACAAAATCTCTTATTGCCCTGTTTTGTATTTGTTCTTCTTGTGGACGTGGTGGTATATCGTTAATAATTTGTGAAAGCACTGGAGGAATTCCTTCTTGTGGCAGTAGTGGTGGCAAATTATTATTGTTGTTGTTACCAGCCATTTTCCTTTGTTCTTGCCTTCTTCTCCTAAGTGTCCCTTCAAGTTCCGAATCAAAGTTTACAATGTCCTTAGGATTTCTCCTTATGGACATGCAACAATCTAAAAAAGAAAATAATTAAAGAAATATCGACAGATTAGTAAAAACTAAAATTTAAGTAAGTAGAATTAATTGCAACTACAAAAGTAGACATTAAACAAACGTCATTCCCCAACAATGGCGCCAAAACTTGATCGGTGTTTTTACGACACAACGATTATGCAACCGTACACACATCGATGCAAGTATAGTTGATAGACAAATCTATCGGATATCAATCCCACGAGGAATGGGTTCTTAATGTCTAAATGTCAGAGCAATCAATACTGAAATTAAATGTAATGTGAGTACTGATGTCAGTGCAATATGTCAGATTTACACACTAAAATAGTCAATCAATGTCAACGTAATTAGGGTTAAACTTCAGAGATTAAATGTTAGTGTACTGAAAATAAATCTAATTGTGTTGAGTGTTGAATACTGAATATTAAAATGCATGAAATATAAATGTGACCAAGTGTAAAGGGTAGAAATGGTTCACTGAATACTGCTAAGTTGCAACGCTAGATGCATCGACAAGGTAAGATATAGATGAATTGTCGCTGCAATCAAGTCCCTTTGAGTTCTTACCAATAACAGCTCCCTACTTAATCCCGACTCAAATACAATCACTCCACCTCTCGGTGCAATTAACGATGTGTATCCAATAACAAGTAGCTGGTTTTTATCCTAGTCCTATGCAGCTCCCGCCTAACCCACTTGTTAATCTAACCTGTCACAGCATCTGTCGATGTCGGCGTACTGTAATTTCACTTTCGAGTTTAGAGCGGTTAGATCCAAGCATAAACGGATAAGCAGTGTAAAGTAAAAATCAAAATGATCTATCATCAAAAGATACTCTCGTATTCATTTAATATCATCAAAATACATCACCGTTTAAGAAGAATTAAAGAGTACAGCAAAGCTTACCATCTTTAGACTACTAGGCCTACTCCCTAATTGTTCCTCTTGTTCAGCATCAAGCACCTCTCGTCAGAAGCAGTTGCAGCTTGCTTCATCAGTTCCCCACTCATATCTCAAATTCACACAGAATTTTCAGAATTAAATCCCTTAGCTCTTGATGATTTCTTTCCTTCTTCGTTTGTCTATTTATAGCCTTTAAAATGTTTCAGGATTCAACCTTCTCTCTCAGATCTAGATCTGGATTTTGCAGCTATCAAAATTAGTTAGAATCCAGCTGTGCACTCATCCAGTTCTAGTATGTTCTTCACAGATCTGCAGATTGTCGCTACATCGCTGAACGCATTATGAGATCATAATTGCAGCGACATCTGTGAAATTTTTGCGTTGGTGCTTCCAATTGTGAATTCAACTTAACTCTACTCATTTAAGGTTCAATTTCAATGCTGTGACATCTCTTAGTCACAATTACCAGCTGATCTTATGGCTTCATTCATCCAACATTAAGCTTTTAGGCTTAGTTCCTGCGCTGACAATATTAAGATGCAATATATCGATTGCTTGCGTCGATATTAGTACAAAAATAGATAAAAATAACAAGGATTTAAACTAACTATCAATGAGTTGGAAAACATGAAAACTAAGTATAAAATGCTAACAATGCATGCTAAATGAAATACAAAAGAGACAATTTAAACATTAAATTGGGAAGAAAATCTATGTCATTTGCAATACCATCAGTGGTCCTCATTAATTTCATCCACAGCTTCCACCTGACTGTCTCCATATTGCGCCAAGCCTTCAGTTATTGCACCCACAACTTCAGCTGCGAGGACAAATTTCTTACCCGAATTTGCCTCGACATCTATTTCTTCATCTTTTTCTTCCTCCACGCGAACTTCTTTCCTTTTCAGCATCAAGTCAGTAGGT
Source organism: Gossypioides kirkii (assembly GCA_005610355.1). NCBI lineage: Eukaryota > Viridiplantae > Streptophyta > Magnoliopsida > Malvales > Malvaceae > Gossypioides > Gossypioides kirkii. The sequence continues at coordinate 34,946,408 of CP032247.1, read as the reverse complement.
TCAGTACAGCTGTACAAAATTGCGCTTACAATGGAATCCTAATGTGTCGGTAATGGTGTTTACTTATTCCTCAATCAGTGCAGACACAGTATTTGTTCCTTCTTCTTCAAGTGCTTTGTACTCTTTTATTCTCCACACGGTCCCAAAAATTCCACTCTTTCTTGCGTTTTTTCCAATTCCGTAACTTCTTAATTACGGATATAGGCATCAAAATTATGCTTTCATTGAAATCACATAATGCCTTTCCAATATACCGATCACCAATGGAATAGGGTATTGAGAAACTCTTGGGATCCTTAAATTCTTAGAGCAATTTAATTGTCATGACAGTGCACCCTTCAGTAAGTGCAATTGCTTCTACTTCTCCCAATCTTTTCTTCTTTGACCATGCATCTTCAAGTTTCTGAGGCTGTTTTTCTATAGCATTTGTGGTGAAAAAATGATCTAATTTTGTCTCCACAATATTTTGTTTAACCTCTTCAGTTGCAGTTTGCTTCTCAGATTGTTTTGACATCTTCCATTGTCGAGATCTGGATTATCTTCTTTTGCTATAGCATCTTGAACAACTTCATTTAGTTGAGTCTCTCTTCTGGGAATGATTCCCTCACAATGCTCTTGCCCTTGTGATATCAAATTCTCAATATCCATCGACAAAGATTCTTGTGGTCGAAAATTTATTGCACTCACAATCTGGCCAACTTGATATTCCAGAGCTTGTATGGATTTAATTTCACTCTGAAGCACAAGTTCAGTCTTGGAAATATATTGTCTCATCAAATTTTCAATTGATGAAAACTCTGATGCTTTGTCTTGCTAGATATTTTGCCTTGACAAAGGTTTATCATAGTTGGGCAGTGTCCACTCGGATTTAACATCATTGTTTATACTTCCAGGGCCTTGATTGTTCCAACAAAAATTTGGATGTTGCTCCCACTATGGTGTATAGGTAATAAAAATGTAAAAGTCAACAACAAAAAGAAAACAAGTTAGTGACAAATAAAATTTAGATAATAAAGAATAATGTGCAAGCATACACTGTCGATGCAAGTATAGTAGACAGAAGTGAATCTCTCGGATATCGATCCCACGAGGATGGATGTTTGTTGCCTAAAATTGTCGGTGCATTGAATAAGTAAGATGTAATAAATTGTGAGAATGGTTGTCGGAGCAATAATGTGAAAATAAAGATAAAATGTAATAAAGGTAAAATGGGATCCACAACGTGAATAGTCTGCAGAAAACTAAGTGTGGCTTACAAGGTTAAAAATAATAGGTAATTTGTTGGTGCAATGAAGTGCAATGAGAATCTTACCACACTTGGCTTTTCTATTAGATCTATGACTTTAGTATGCATACTAACCACCCTTCCAATGCTGGCAATGCAACACACTTAAGAAAAAGTGGACCAAATTCCTTCAATCCCTAAGCAACTTCCGTTGTCTTGCTTGTTAGATTAAACTGTCACTGCACCTTCCAGTGACTGTGACTGCAATAACACTTTCGTGCTAAAATCATTCAAACCCAAAGAATTAACAATTAAAAGCAAGCTTCAATAAGATATCATTTAGTCTAACAATCAAGAGTACTTCCATAAAAACTTGAAATAAACATGAATTACCATCGTTTAAGAAAGGAAATATAAAAGAACAAATGGAGAATACTATTCCTAGGCTACGCGAAATGCTCTCTTACTTCCCTCTTGCGTCGCACTTAGGATGCTCCTCGTTAGGAGCTGATCCTCATCGCCTTCACGTTGATTCACCCCAGGGGTCTCAAGCCTCCATAGACAAAAAACTCCAAAGCTAGGTTGAAGAAGATAATAAAATGAGAGTCTAAAGGAAGAAGAGACACCTCCTTCATGCTTTATCTGTGCTTATATTTAGCCCCAAATGTACAGGTGTCTATTCTCCAAAATTGATCTGTACAAGTTGGTTATACTATATTGTACAACTCACACATTTTTGTTCTTATCGAACAGCTGTCAGATGCACCAATAATTCTGGGCGCAATTTTGGACACGTTCATGCAGCGACAATTTTGTACATGTTCATGCAGAACATTCCTGGGTGCAATTGAATACTTATGCAGCAACAGTTCTGGATGCAATTTGAAGAATATTTATGCAGCGACAGTTTTGGTGCAATCTGGAAGTGCTCATGTGGCGACAATTTTTGGGTGCAATCTAAAGGTGCTCATGCGACGACATGGTTGGGCGCAATTCTGGATTAAAATTGCGGAGACAGCCTTAACACTTTCTTGTTTTGATCTTTTAAGATAGATCCTAACACTGACATCTCAAGACGTAATACTAACACTAAATATGGTGACATTAGTAGCAAAAGTAGGACAAAATTAAAGAAAATTAAACCAAGCATCACTGACTTAGAAAATGCAATTCCTAAATATAAAATGCTAAAAATTCATTCTAAACTTGATATAATGGGAACAAATTATACAATAAATGGGGAGAAAACATATGTTCTTTTTAGTACCATCACGCTCCCATGTAGTATGTAGGTTCTCATCATCCAGCTGATGGTAAGCAGTAATATCATTCCGCAATCGAGCATTCATTATGGGTGGATTAAATCGCAAAACAAATTACGTCGCAAGCGCATTCCATGACGTGATAGATCTAGCAGGTAATCCCAAAAACCATGTACGAGCCCTTCCTTACAAAGAATAAGAAAATAGTTGCATCTTTAAGGCATCATCAAGAACACCAATGCTGACTAAAAGAAGCACATATTAGTAGAAAAGATTTAAGATGCTTCCTCGCATCTTCATGAGGCAAACCAGCATATTTCCCATTTGAGTTTAACATCTGAAACATCACCAGTTTTAATTCAAAATTTACAGCTTGGATCGCTGGTCTAACAACCCTTGGTTGCAAGTCATCTAACATAGGAACAACAAAATCTCTGATTTTCTGTTATGTATTTGTTCTTCTTGTGGTACCGGTGCATTGTTGAAATTTTGCGATTGTACTAGAGGGACGGGATTTCGTGGTGGCAACTGTGGTATATCGTTATTTCCAGGTAAAGCCATATTTCTTTGCTCTTGTCTCTTCCTTCGAATGGTTCTTTCGACTTTTGAGTCTAAGCCAACAATATTATTAGGATTTCTCCTAGTGGTCATACAATACCTAGAAGAAAGTTGAAAAGAATTAACAAAAATAAAGCAGATTAGTAAAAAATAAAAGTCAGGAAATAAAAAATAATTGCAACTACAAAAATAAACATCAAACAAACGCCATCCTCGGCAATGGCGCCAAAACTTGATTGCGCTATGAATGTCACAGCAAATTTGCAAGCGAACACTTGTCGATGCAAATATAGTTTATAGGTGTAAGCTATCAGATATCGATCCCATAGAGATGCCTATCTTTGTTTAAATTTGTCGAAGCAAAAGAAGTTAAGATAAGAAAAATTGTCAAAAATAATGTCAGCGCAATTAAGTCAAAATCTGCATAAATAAAGAGTTAAACTGTCAACGCAATTTTTGTAAAATTACAATACAAAATGTTAGAGCGATTTACTAGAAAATTAAATGAATGTTGAAGGTATTTTGTCAATGTAATTAAGAAAATTAACGAAGTAAAACAATGATAAAGAGATGGGGGGATCCCTGACTTGATAAGTTGGCAAACACTAAATGTGACTACAAGGTATTTGGTAGATAAATGTGACTTCCCTATTTATCAAAGACCAAACACTCACATTAACCACACCTTCCAGTGCTGGCAATGCTTTTTATTTGAGAACAAATGGCCAGAATTCCTTCATGTCTCAAGCAACTTCTGTTGTCTTGCTTGTTAATTTAACTTGTCACTGCACCTTCCAGTGACTGTGACTGCAATAGCACTTTCGTGGCCAAAACAATTAAATCCAAAGATAAACAATTAAGAAGATTTGAGAAGAAATCAAAATAGATCTAACATTAAGAGGTACTTTCATACATAATTAATGTCATCAAAATTTATCAACATTTAAGAGGAATTAAAGAATAAGTTGAAGCATTCTATTCCTAGCCTACTACAACTATTCCGTAAAATGCTTCTCTTTTGTCGCACTTAGAACACTCCTCGTCAGGAGTAGATGTTGCCTTCTCATCAGGTCAGTTCACCCTTCAAGGATTTAAGCTTCCATGGCAGCTTGCTTAAGAAAAATCATAAATGGAATTAATTTGTTACGAGCTTGATAATCCCCTTCTTCTTTGCTCTGCTCAGTATTTATCTTTGTTTTCAAGTACAGGTGTCCTTATGCTCTCAGATCTAACTTCCTTGCAGTTTTACAAGTTACTTCAATTGTACACTCATGCAGATCTGGTTTATGAAGTAAGCAGTTGTAGGTTGTCGCGGCATTTCTGGACGCAAATTTACTTTAATTTGCTACGACAACTTTAAGATCTTCACATGACATCTTCATGTGGTGACATGTTTTGGTGCAATTCTGGATTAACTTGTAGCGATAGCTTTGAACACTTTCTGCTTTGATTTTCAGGTGAATCCCTGTGCTAACATCTTTAGATGCAATACTGATACTAAATGTAGCGACATTAGTAGCATAAGTGAGATAAAAAGAAAGAAAATTAAACCATACATCACTGACTTAAAAAATGCAATTATTACATATAAAATGCGAAAAATGCATGTTAGACATAATAAAAAAAGAACAAATTATACTCTAAATAGGGAGAATCTAATGGTTTTTTCTAATGCTATCACTAGAAAACTCTTCTGAGGTAATGTCTTTACATCTCAAACAAATGTTAGATTTTAAGAATTGATAAATTTAAGGTTTACCTCATCAGAGTTTTTAAAAGTTCATTCCTCTGGCATGAGAGTTTCGATTTTCGTTTGAACCTCTTCTTTTTCTTGAGCATCAGTGGGCTCATCTTCGACCTCGATAACATTGGGCTATAGTGTTCTTCCACTTCATAGGGTGACTGCTTTGCAATTCTCCTTGCTCAATTTTCTTGGGTTCTCTGTGTCATTGGGAAAAGCTCATTGTGGTCTATTTCAATGTTCATTGGCTAACTTCCCCATCTGGTTTTCCAAATTCCTCAAAGTCGCATCTTTCTTCGCCATGTATGCCTTCAATAAATTCTTTAGATTATTAAAAGACTTAGCTGGAAGAGGATTTTCTTTGTTGCTTGGTACAACACCTTGGGGTTTGCTTCTAAGCTCATTGGCTAATTGTCTCACTTGATTTTCCAAACTCTCCAATGTTTTTTCGTGGCCTTCAATCAGAGCATCATTTCTAACTATTTATGCCTTCAATAAATTCTCTAAAGTATCAGCTGGTGGTGGCATTTGAACTTGTTTATTGAACACTTGAGGTTGATTTGATCTATGCTGCATTTAAATGTTGTTTGGTCTAGCTCCTTGGTTACTCCAAGAAAAGTTCGGATGGTTTCACCACGAAGGATTATAGAAATTGGATTGGGGTTCTTATCCACTTCTCTTTTGGTTTTGATTCCCTATGTAATAAATCAACTCTAGATTTGATGGAAAATTCTCGAAAGAATGATCGTCCTCACAATAAACACATGAAATATTATAGAATTGACTCAGTGGTCAGGCTACATGTAACACCTAAAACCTGAAATTATCGTCAATTAGGGTCTCGATGTCCGTCCGATCTTATATTCCATTATACTTCACGTTACTGTATCGTTTAATCATATTTTAATAGAGTAATGAAAAATACACAACATGAATCATGAATTGAAAGTCAACATAACTCAAAAGAGCAAAAATGTCAATTCCATGAATTTTAGAGACTTCTAACATACCTGTTGGACAATACTACCGATACAAGAGACTCTTCTCCTGAAACAAGTCATACAACTACTGATACTAAAAACTCCAGAGAGCATGCATCTCATGTAGAATGCATATCACGATCAAATGCATCACATCATAACTTCAAATGCATTATGATAAAGCTTTTAAATAGTTTCAAGACATTGCATACATCTCATGTAGAATGCATATCATGATCAACTAACATACCAACTTGTTCAACATTTATCAATAATTCAAAACCAAAGATTTACTCATCTATACAAGTAGTACAAGTCATTTCATCCTAGTACATGCCATATAATCAAGTGATGTAAAAAACTACCAAACGAGCCCTCGGGATAGTGTGATGTCTTAAAGATGGTCTGATCTTCAAGTCATAAAATGGAATCTAAAAACAACAAAAAATTCACTAGTAAGCTTTATAGCATAATAAGTTCGCGAGGTTTATCAATTTTTCCCGAATAACATGTGGTAAACAAATCTGTAAATTCGTCGAGCCAGAACAAACTGTACTTCAGTGATCGTTATTCGTTTTACTCCCTATTGAGCCAAAGGTCATGATGCTCATTTTACTCCCTGTTGAGCCAAACGTCATGATGCTCATTTTACTCCTTGTTGGCCCAAAGGTCATGATGCTCATTTTACTTCCTCTTGACCCAAAGGTCATGCATGTTACTAGTATACGATGCTATTCTCAGCCATCGATACGGTATAACTGTTCCCTACGATGCCGCTCACACTAAGCTGACGAGAATATGCAATCGGCATAAATCTCAACCATCGTAGGGCCTGTAATCCATTCTTGGATACTATTCACTATACAGTTACTCACGATGCCGTAGAGAATCCACAACAAATGCAGGATCTCAATTATCAGACCATTTAACTTTGGCATAAGGCTGATAATTCTTCTTCTGTCATTTCTATCTTTCACATCTTCAATTTGTCGTTCCAATCATTAACAACCATAAAGAATGCAGTTATAAGTAGTTACAAGTAAGAATTTAACATTACGAACTTACCGGACTAGATTGTGGTCGTGGAAGGACTCTAGAGATTATTCCGCTAATTTTCCTTTTTTGCAATCGGTGGCATGATCGTAATCTACATCCACAAATCATTCAATTTCTCACATTAATTCACTTAATCAATTCATTTAATACAATCTAGTCCTTTTTGGGTTAAATTACAATTTTACCTCTAACATTTTACTTCTATTCAATTTAGTCCTTAAGACCTAAACATGCAAAATAGTCATTTTCATTCAATCTTATAACAGCTGAATGTCCATGAGTGTTCCTCCAACATCTCCATTCAACTATTTCACAATAAGGATATGTATTTTCACCATTTTAGCAATCTAGTCCTCAAACCTTAATTTCATCAAAAATCACTTTACAAAATCAATGAATCTATTCGTCAAGCACAAAAATCTATCCATAACCTTCAAGAACAAGCATTTTCATCAATGGCAAGTTTTATAACATTTGACAGCTTCACAAATTAGTCCTTAGATTAGCTAGATTAAGCTGATACGAAATCAAAAACATAAAAATTACTAAAAACAATCAAGATATGATTACTCAAACTAAGGCTCAAAGCTTGGAAGCAAAAACCCTAGCTTTTCTCTTGTTCTTGCCAAAGAAGAAGGTGAAATTAGAAGAATATTCTTAATTTCTTTTTAAATTTCATATTTATAATCAATGGCAAATTTGTAAATTCTTAGACTTTCATGCTTAGCTTTATTAATCACTTAATTAACCTAAATAAATCCTATTTATGACTAATATGTTTCATAACACTCGACTCATTAAGATAGTTTAGGTCGATTTATTCATTTGATCCTCTTAATTACTCAACTCTACCTTTGTACCTTTTACGATTCAGTCCTTTCTATTCAATTCACTATCTAAACATTAAAATTTCTTATACAAATTTTAATGCAATGCTAATGACATCATAAATATTAAAATAAATAAATTTTAACTCGGCTCATCAGAGTTGTGGTCCCGAAACAACTATTTTTGACACCACTAAAAACTAGGCTGTTAAAACTCTCCCTCTTTAAGGAAATTTCGTCCCGAAATTTCTTACCAACAAACAAGTTAGCGTATTGTGACCTCATAGAACTTCTGTCTCCGATGTTGCTTCCTCCAGACCGTGACGGTTCCAAGGAACTTTTACCAATGACACTCTTTTGTTTCACAGTTCCTTTACCTCACGAGCCAAAATTCTCACTGGTTCCTCTGAGTACGACAAATCCGACTGTACCTCAACCTCACAGGGCGTAATCACTTGAGAAGGATCTGATTTATACAGTCTTAACATTGAAACATGAAAGATGTTATGAATCTTCTTGAGTTCTGATGGTAAAGCCAATGTATAAACTATAGGACCAACCTTCTTGAGGATCTCATACGACCCAATAAACCGTGGACTCAACTTACCTTTTCTACCAAACTGTAACACCTTTTTCCAAGGTGAGACACTCAAAAAGACCCGATCTCCGACGGTAAATCCTATGTCCTTCCTCTTTAGATCTGCGTAGGACTTTTGTCGATCAGATGCGACTTTTAAACAGTCACAGATTACTCGGACTTTGTCTTTAGTCTCGTGTACCAAGTTGGTCCCAATCAACTTAGGCTCGCTCAACTTAGACCAATACAAAGGTGTTCGACATTTTCTACCATATAGTGCCTCAAACGGTGCCATTTTAATGTTAGCTTGATAGATGTTATTATAAGCAAACTCTACTAATGGAAGGCACCTCTCCCAATTGCCCTCAAACTCGAGGATACAACATCATAACATGTCTTCCAAGATCTGTATCACTCGCTCAGAATAACCATCTGTCTACGGATTATAAGTAGTACTGAAATTCAATCGGGTTCACAAAGCTTCATTAAGCTTACCCCAAAATCTCGAGGTAAAATGAGATCCCTGTCAGAGATGATAGAAACTGGTACCCCGTGCAGTCGCACAATCTCAGATACATACAACTCAGCCAACTTTTCTAATGGATAATCCACTCGAATAGTAATGAAGTGAGCTGACTTAGTCAATCTGTCAACTATAACCCAGATTGAATCTCTCTTCCTCAGTGTCACTGGCAATCCTGTAACAAAGTCCATTATGACTCACTCCCATTAACACTCAGGACTAGTAATAGGTTGCAACAATCTAAACGGTGCTTGATGCTCAACTTTTACTTGCTGACACACCAGATATCTAGTCATGAAGTCAAAGATTTCCCTTTTCATACCTGATCACCAATACATCTTCTTCAGGTCATTATACATTTTCACACTTCCCGGGTGAATGGAATAAGTGATGTTGTGAGCTTCTGTTAGAATGTCTCATCTCAAGTTTGATTCATTCAGAAAACACACCCTACCTCTGAAATACAACATACCATCCGTATCAACTATAAACCCCATGGTGGTATCACTATGAATCTGCTCTTTCTTAGCCACAAGCTTTGGATCATTTTTCTGCAACTCTCGAATTCGTTGTAAAAATAGCAGTCTCATCCTGAGCTCAGCGGTAACAGAACCATTACCCTCCAATGATAAGTAAGCATTCATGACCCTCAAGGCAAATTCAACTCTCTCTGCGTCATTAAGTACTTCAAACTCTTATGATTAATGAATACATGGCATCTCTAACCGTATAGATAATGATGTCAAATCTTTAATGCAAAAACTATAGCAGCTAATTCGAGATCATGAATTGGATAATTCTTTTTGTGCGACTTTAATTGTTGAGAGGCATAACTATTACCCTTCCAGCTTGCATTAACACACAACCCAAACCATTCAAAGATGCATCAGTTTAAACCATAAATTCCTTTCCTAATTCAGGTTGCGTTAGTATCGAAGCTTCTGTTAACATTTTCATAAGCTGATCAGAACTCTGTTGACACTTCTCTGACCAAAAAATTTTTATATTCTTCTGTAGTAATTTAGTCAATGATAAAGCTATGAAAGAGAATTTTTTCACAAACCAACGGTAATAACATGTTGATCGCGCTATGAACGGCACAGCAATAATGTGCAAGCGTACACTATTGATACAAGTATAGTATACAGATGTAAATCTATCTGATATCTATCCCACTAGGATGGATGTTTGTTGTCTATTAATGTCAGTGCAATGAATAAGTAAATGCGATAAAATTGTGAGAGTGATTGTCGAAGCAATAATGTGAAATTAAAGACAAAATGTAATAATAATGAAATGGGTTCCCCAACGTGAATAGTCAACAGAATACTATGTGTGACTCACAAGGTTTTAAAGAATAGGTGATTGTCGTTGCAATATGATACAATGAATGTCTTACCAAACTTGGCTTCTCTATTCGATCTAAGACTTAAATATGCACACTAACCACACCTTTCGATGATGCAATACAACACATTAAAAAATAAATGGATTAAATTTTTTTAATCCCCAAGCAACTTTCGTTGTCTTTCTTGTTAGTTTAAATTATCGCTGCACCTTCTAGTGACAGTGACTGCAAAAAGCTTTTGTGGTCAAAACATTCAAACCCAAAAATTAAATAGTAAAAGCAAGCTTGGATAAAATATTATTTAGTGTAGAAATGAAGTGTACTTCCATAAAAACATGAAATAAACATTAATCACCAGCATTTAACAAAAGAAATGTAAAAGAACAAATGGAGAATACTATTCCTAGGCTATTCGACTTGCTCTCTTACTTCCCTCTTACGTCGCACTTAGAGGCTCCTCGTTAGGAGCAAACCTGCCTCCTTCTTCACGTCAGTTCACCCTTGAGAGGTTTAAGCTTCCATGGACGCAAGCTTCAAGAATGGATTCAAGAAGAAAAATACTGGAAGAAAACCCCTTTCTCTCTCTCCTCATGAGTATTTATCTTTAGTTGAATAGCTAGCACTATCTGGTCTACCAATTAGTTACACCAGACTAGACAGCTCATGCATTTCTGGTTTTTTTATCCAAACAAGTGTCAGATGAGCCGACAATTCTAGGCGTAATTCTGGACATGCTCATTCAACGACAACTCTGGACATGTTCATGTAGCAATAATTCTGGACAAGTTTCTACAACGATAATTCGAGACATGCTCATGCAGCGACATTAGTAGTAAAATATAACAAAATTAAGGGCAACTAGGCTAAGTTCCATTGAGTTAGAAAATGCAATAAACTAAACTAGAAAATGGTAAAATATGTGCTAAGGATGACTAAATGGGAACAACTTAAACAATAAGGAAAAATCAATGGTTCTTTCTAGTACTATCATACCCCCAAACTTGAGTTTTTACTTGTCCTCAAGTAAAACAGAAACTATCAAGGCTATACAAAAATTTATCGAGGCAAATGATCATTCTAGCAACTTGATTCATCTAAAATCCCAATGAATGAATCGCATTCAAATGACAAAATATTGCGTCGACAATTCATAAGCATGAATAACTAAGATTGCAACTTCATCAAAGCTAGTATCATGCTTCAAATCCTAAATTCTATCTACCAATACAACATTTATTGTACAATAATATATACATATATCTTTTTTCTTCTTTTCCTTTTTCTTTTTTTTATGTGACTGAGGGATATCGTTGCATTATTATACCCTTTTTCTTGAGATGTAACGATGGAGTACAACAAACCCCCAGGGAGTATGTAATTGATCTGACACATACTCTTGCAGTGACAGCCTTTGGCTAGATTACTTTTTCTAACACTTGCATTGGAGTCTTCCCCCTTGAATAGTTCATAATACACCCACATTGGAGCGTCTTTTATTTATAACTATACATATATACGCAGCTGTAAAGGGCAGATTTATTCAAGATTTGAGGAATCATGCTAGTCATCCATTACTAATGCAATCTAAATCATTCATCAAAGAATTGAAGATACAACATTCAGTCAAATTTATCCGACTCATTCATTGACAGATCAATTGATTCAAGAATTAAGCATCAAATATAAAAAAATTAACACATTTGTAATAATCATGCTTCATTAAACTCAACAAAAATTTTTGAAATGTGGGTGCAATTGCATTTCCAAAACCCATATACATTCCCCAAACTTAAAGTCTGCATTGTCCCCAATGCAGTAACACTAAAATGCAATGACAATGAAAATGTAATAACAATAGGAATGCGATGACAATGCATACTAAGAAACTAAAAATTACAGCTACATGCTATGCAAGAATACTACAGTTGAAAACTTAAATAAAACTAACTCAGTTTTTCGTAGCCATCGATGTGGCTACATGGTGCTTCTTCAGTAGTACAATCGTACAAATTGGTTGACAATGAAGTCCAAATGCATCGACAAGAGGATCTAATTATTCTAAAAAACAAATAAGAAATAAAACAAACTTAAACAAAAGTAAAAATAAAATAAAATAAAATTATGTAATAATAAATTCAATAAAAATTAAAAAAATCGACCAATTTAACCAATTCCTAACTTTCTAAAAGTAGATAGTGGAATTAGGTTGATACTAGCTCCCAAGTCGCATAAAGTTTTGCCCAAATTATGGTTGCCAATTGAACATGTGATAATAAACCTTCCATGATCTTTCATTTTGGGCGGCAATTTATTTGTCAACACAATATTACAGCCTTCTGTGAGTGTAATAGTTTCAATATCTATAAGCTTCTTCTTCTTGGATAAGAGATCTTTCATAAATTTCTCATAATTAGGAATTTGCACAAGAGTGTTCACTAAAGGAATATTAAAATGAAGTTGCTTCAGTGTGTTCAGAAACTTCTCATATTTCTTATCATGCTTATTTTCTCTGAATCTTTATGGAAATGGTAGAGGTAGAGATACATTAGATTGCGTTGACATCTTTGGTTGCGTCGACATTTTCGAATGTCAGACATTAGGCATAGGAGTGACAATTTGTGGAACTTGTTTGTCTGCTACATCGAAAAATCCTTCAGATTCTACCTTCTCACCATGGGTCACATCATTAGTGGCTGGAGGTGTTACAGGAGAGTTGATGGTCGGATCACCGGTTTGTTTACCACTCCTTAGAGTGATAGCTTTGCAATGCTCTTTCTCTTTCAGATTGGGATTCTCCGTATCACTAAGGACTGCGCCTAACAATCGAGTACTTAGATTTGAAGCAATTTGTCCCAATTGTGCTTTCAACGCTCGAATAGAGAAAGAAATCCCTTACAAAATAGCTTCAATACGAGTGATATGCTCTCGCATTAGAGCTTCAAGTGCTGCTAACGGATCAGACGGGGAAGCTTGTGTGTACTGTTGTTGCCTAAGTCCTTGAACATTTTGATTCTGCATTGAAAATTGTTATGGCTGCATCTGATTTTGATATGGCTGCATCTGGTTTTGTTGTGGATGCATCTGAATCTGCTGATTATAATTATGCTATTATGGATTGTAACTCCCTTGTCTTGGGTTATAATTGCCCTGATTAGATGAATTCCCATATCGGAATGTCGCAGTATTTTGTCCAACATTCTGCATTCCCCAAAACTGTTGATTACATGCAGAATTATTGTAAGAGTTACTATAAGAATTACCGCAGATATTATTAACATAAAAAGCATTCTCTGCATGTTGTGGACAGTCTTCATAACTATGGCTGTCATCGCAAATCTCACAACAAAATGTAGGAACATCAATTTGTTGAGTGACTTGAATGGGTGCAACGTCACTGGTCCCCTTCATGTTTTTATGATGTTTGCGAGCGAAGAAACTTGTGCACTCAGAGCAGATATAGTATCCAATTCAATAACTCCGGGATCAGATTTTACTTGTGCAGCTCTAGAGATTAGATATTGATAATCATTCTGAGCGATTCTCTCTAGAATTCTAACAGCTTCATTGTATGTACAATCCAACAAAGGACCATTAGCAGATGCGTCGACAACATTTCTTGTTTGTGCGTTCAGCCCATTGTAGAAAATTTCAGTCTGTGTCTCTTGTTGAATGCCATGCATAAGGTAGCGTCGTAGTAAAGATTTATAACGCTCTCACGTGCTATGAAGATTTTCATCATCTAGCTGATGATACGCAATTCTATAGTTTCGAAGATGAGCATTCATAGTCGGCGGGTTGAAACGCAAGACAAATTGTGTTGCGAGCTCATTCCACTAAGTGATTAATTCGGTAGGAAGTTCAAGGAACCAAGTACGAGCCCGTCCTTGCAATGAGTAAGGGAATAGTTTCATTTTAAAGGGGTCATCAAGAACGCCTTGTTGACTGAAGGAAGCACAAATCAATAGAAAGGATTTAAGGTGCTCTCTCGCATCTTCATGTGGCAGTCCAGCATACAACCCATTGGAGTTCAACATTTGGAACATCACTGGTTTGAGTTCGAAGTTTCCAGCTTGTATTGTTGGCCTAACAACTCCAAGTTGTAAATCATCCAAAACAAGTATGACAAAATCTCGTATAGTCCTATTTTGTATTTGATCTTCTTACGACAGCGGTGGGTTATTAATAATTTGTGGTTGTATCGGAGGTACAATAGGATTTTATTGCTACACTTGTGGTGTGGTTGCATCAATTCGTGGTAAGGTCATATTTCTTTGTTCTTGACGCCTTCTTCGAATAATTCTTTCTATTTCTGGGTCCAAACCAACAATAAACTCCAAATTGCTTTAGGTCATAAAACACCTAAAATAAAATATGAAAATAGCAATAAAAAGAAAGCAAGTTAGTAACAACTAAACGTTAGATAAAAAATAAAATGCAAAAACATAAATAAACATCAAACAAACACCATCCCCGGTAACGGTGCCAAAACTTAATCGCGCTATGAATGTCACAGTAATAATGTACAAGCGTACGCTGTTGATGCAGTATAGTAGACAAATGTAAATCTGTCGTGTATCGATCCCACGAGGATGGATGTTTGTTGTCTATTAATGTCGGTGCAATGAATAAGTAAATGCAATAAAATTGTGAGAGTGATTGTCGAAGCAATAATGTGAAATTAAAGACGAAATGTAATAATAATGAAATGGGGTCCCCAACGTGAATATCAACAGAATACCAAGTGTGGCTCAAAAGTTTTTAAAGAATATGTGATTTTCACTGCATAAGATACAATGAATGTCTTACCAAACTTGGCTTCTCTATTCGATCTAAGACTTAAATATGCACACTAACCACACCTTCCGATGATGGCAGTGCAACATATTCAAGAAAAAGTGGATTAAATTCCTTCAATCCCCAAGCAACTTCCGTTGTCTTGCTTGTTAGTTTAAACTGTCGCTGCACCTTCCAGTGACAGTGACTATAATAACATTTCCGTGATCAAAACATTCAAAACCAAAGATTAAACTGTAAAAGCAAGCTTGGATAAAATATTATTTAGTCTAGAAATCAAGTGTACTTCCATACAAACATGAACTAAACATTAATCACTAGCGTTTAAGAAAAGAAATGTAAAAGAACAAATGGAAAATAATATTCCTAGGCCACTCGACTTGTTCTCTTAGTTCCCTCTTGTGTCGCACTTTGATGCTCCTCGTCAGGAGCAGATCTGCCTCCTTCTTCATGCCAGTTCACCCTTGAGAGGTTTAAGCTTCTACGGTCGCAAGCTTCTAGAAAGGATTCAAGAAGAAAAACACTGGAAGAAGACCCCTTTCTCTCTCTCCTCATGAGTATTTATCTTTAGCTGAATAGTACAGGTGTCCTTTCCTCCAAATCTAGTAATCTCTGGCCATACCAGGTAGTTACACCAGACTGGACAGCTCACGCATTTCTGGTTTTTTATCTAGAAAGCTATCAGATGCGGCAACAATTCTGGGTGCAATTCTAGACATGCTCATACAATGACAACTCCGACATGTTCATGCAGCGATAATTCTGGACAAGTTTCTACAGTGACAATTCTGGACATGCTCCTGGAGTGACATTAGTAGTAAAATATAACAAAATTAAGGGCAACTAGGCTAAGGTCCATTGAGTTACAAAATGAAATAAACTAAACTACAAAATGCTAAAATATGTGCTAAGGATGACTAAATGGGAACAACTTAAACAATAAGTAAGGAAAAATCAATAGTTCTTTCTAGTACTTTCACCAGCCAATCCAGGAAGCTACGTATCTCAGTAACACATTTTGAAACTTTCCAATCGAGGATAGCCGAAATTTTGCTCAGATCAACCTGTATTCCCTTTGCGGATACCACATGACCCAAAAATCCAACTTCTCGAAGCTAGAATTCGCATTTGTTGAATTTTCCATACAAGAGTTTTTCTCGCAAAATCTGCAATACTTCTCTCAAATGCTGAGTATGCTCTGCCTCTATTTTAGAATAAATCAATATGTCATCTATAAATACAACCACAAATCTATCCAACTGAGGTTGGAACATTCAGTTCATTAGGTCCGTAAATGCTGCTGGGGTGTTAGTCAACCTGAATGGCATTACCAAAAACTCATAATGTCCATACTTGGTTCTGAATGTTGTTTTCATCACGTTGCAATCTTTCACTCGCATCTGATAATAACCTGACCGAAGATCTATCTTGGAAAATACAATTGCACCTTTCAACTGATCAAATAACTCGTCAATACGAGGCAACGGGTACTTGTTCTTGATTGTTACCTTGTTCAACTGTCTATAATCTATGTACATTCTCATCAAGCCGTCTTTTTTTTTCACAAACAACACTTGCACACCCCAAGGCAACATACTAGGTTTTATAAAGCCTCTGTCTGACAATTCTTGCAACTGAGCCTTTAATTCTTTCAACTCGGTCAGTGTCATTCTGTATGGTGGGATTGAAATCGGTGCAGTACCCAGTAGCAGATCAATACCAAACTCTACCTCTCTGATCGGTGGCAAACCTGGTAATTCTTCTGACAGATCCTTATCAGTTGCTAATGCAATGCATATATATGAATGAGTCAACCCTAGATCAATTAGAGCATAGACAATATCATTAAAAAGGTAAAATATACCGGTCACAACTTCGGGAGCAGTAGCCTCTTCTCTAGCTCTGATGGCATATGTCCGTGCAAGTGCTCGAGCCTCAGATCAGGTTACACTACCCCTATTATCGTCTCGGTTTTCGCCTGTACTGCTGCTCTATCTCGGGCGTCTACCTTTTGATGGAGTAATAGGGGGTTTTACAGTCTGATCTTCTTTCACTTCCGAAGTCATCGTCCAGTTTCGGATGAAATGATCTGTACCCCCACATCGGTAACAAGCTCCTTTTATCTTTCGACATTCACCCACATGGTTGTAACACTCAAATCCCGAGTATCGTAATCGGTTAGAATTTCGATGTCTTCTATTCATTTTATACTGTTCATCTTTTACACATATCTGACAATTTACATCTTTATTCAATACAAAAATCATCTCTCACAATTTAAAACAATAACTAAACATAACACAATTTTGTCAAGGGTAAAAATGGTATTTCCAAAATTTTAGGTGACTTGTACTGGTACCTAATGGTCAAGTATCGGTAGTAGTCAATTCAATGAAAAATTCTAAATAGTATAGATTTCTATCGGTACCTGTACTAGTTCTACCGATATAAGTATAATTTCTACCGATACATGTCATGCATCTACCGATACTAAAAACTCCAAAGAGCTAAAATTTCTATCCTGTAACTTCTACCAATACAAACATGCAATCTACCGATACTTTTATACATACAACTATCGATACTCACAATTTAACTACCGATACAACTAAAGTCAGTGTACAACCTCTCTCCTACCCTGCACTTCTACCGAAACATACATGGGTTCTACCGAAACAAGTTTGCTAAATCTCAAGAATTATACCAAACACAAGTTCATTGATTTCATACAAGCACAATTTTTAACTATGCATTCAAGACAACACAAATACAAGGTTTATGTCAATACAAGGTACTTAAAACTACATCCAACATTTCATCAAAACATAACAAAGTTTTTCACAAACTCATTGTATAAAGAAAATGGTAACATTATCCTAGTACATGCCATATTAACCAAGTGATGTACAGGTCTACCGAACAACTTCGGGATAGTGTGATGCTTCAAGATTATCCGATCTCCGAACTGCAAAATTGAATCAACAAAACAAATGCAAATCCAAGGGTAAGCACCTTAAGGCTTAGTAAGTTCATAAAGTTAACTAGATTTATCGAACTTCAAGAGTTGTAAAAATCTAATTAATCGAATAGAATACTATGTATATCCGAGGTACATCTCACTCGCATTTATTACTCACGATGACACAAAGTCATCGGACCCTTGTTCCACATTGAAACTCATTTCATTTAATACTCACGATGATATGTAATCATCGGACCTCTTGTTCCATATAGGAATTCATAAACTCACGATAACACTTAGTCATCGGATCTTTAATCCATAAAGGATTTATTTACTCACGATGACACTTAGTCATCGAACAATTAATCCATAAAGGATTCATTCAGTCATGATGACACTTAGTCATTGGACCATTAATCCATAAAGGATTCATTTGCTCACGATGACACTTAGTCATCGAACCCTTTCGTTTATAGCTCGAACTCATTTATCCTTCGTATTTCTTTCATTCTCGTCTTCCACAAGTTCTATTATCAATTCATCTCACTACAATAGTTTACATTTCACGAATATGCAATTTAAGCTAGAATTTAACCATACGAACTTACCGGACGGGGTTGCAGTTGAGAATGGATTTCAAGGAATATTTCGCTAATTTTCCTTTTCCACGATCGGTGGCAAGGTCGTAATCTACATTCACAAATCAATCAATTCTCACATTAAATTACATAATTTAGTCATTCCAACCATTTAGCCTTTTTTGGTAAAATTACAGTTTTACCCCTAATAGTTTCCTTTTATTCAATCTAGTCCCTTCAACATAAAACATGCAAAATACTCATTCTCTCACACAACTAACCATAGCTGAATTCTCTTGGGTACCTATCCATCCCATGTACATATCTATTTCCATAACAATACATATAATTTCACCAATTTCACATTTTATCCTTTAACCCTAATTTTATCATAAATCACTTTACAAAAGGATTTAACCCAAGTATCAAACATTCAGATACACCAAAAGCTTTCAAAAACAAGCAATTTCAACAATGGAAAGTTTTCTAACATTTGACAGATTCACAAATTAGTCCTTGCATAAGTTAGATCAAGCTAATACGGACTCAAAAACATAAAAATTACTAAAAACAATCTAGGTTTACTTACTCAAATCAAAGCTCAAAGATTGAATGTGAAAACCCTAGTTTTCTTCCTTCTTTGCCGTGGAGAAGATGAAGAAATAGTGAATTTCTTCATTTTTCTCTATTTTAATTCATATATATAGTCAATGGCAATTTTGTAAATATTAAAACTTTCATCATTAAGCTTTAATTAACCATTTTTCTAATTTAACAACTACACTTTAATCCTTTTTATAATTTAGTCCTTTCTATTCAATTAACTATCTAATCAATGATATTTTCGGATCATAATTCATACGATGCATATACCACCAAAAATATTTAAAATAAATAATTTTACGACTCGACTCGTCGAAGTTGTGGTCTTGAAACCACTATTTTTGACACCACTAAAAATCGAGTTGTTACAACTCTTCCCCCCTTAGGGAATTTTGTCCCGAAATTTCTTACCAGTGAACAGATTAGGGTACTGTGATTTCAGTGAAGCTTCTGTCTCTCATGTAGCTTCTTCAAACCCATGTCGGTTCCATAATACCTTTACCAATGGTACCCCCTTATTTTGCAATTCTTTTATCTCACGAGCCAAAATCTTAATCGGTTCTTCTGAATACGACAAATCTGGTTGTATCTCAATTTCACAAGGCGTAATCACATGGGAAGGATCTGACCTATATCGTCTCAGCATCAAAACGTGGAACACATTATGAATCTTTTCTAATTTCGATGGTAAAGCTAGCTTATATACTACAAGACCAACCCGTTTAGTGATCTCATACGGCTCAATAAATCGTGGACTCTGCTTTCCTTTTCTACCAAACCTTAACACTTTCTTCCAAGGTGAAACTCTCAAGAAGACTCGGTCTCTCACTGTAAATTCTATATCTTTCCTTTTAAGATCTACGTAAGACTTCTGTCGATCAGATGCTGCCTTCAAACAATCGCAAATCACTCGTACCTTATCTTCGGTCTCATGAATCAAGTCAGCTCCAACTAACTTTTTTTCACTCAACTCTGACTAATACAAAGGTGTTCTGCATTTCCTACCATATAATGCTTCAAACGGGGCCATTTTAATACTAGTCTGATAGTTGTTGTTATATGCAAACTCCACCAATGGAAAATATCTTTCCCAGCTACCCTCAAACTCAAGTATACAGCACCGTAGCATATCTTTGAGGATTTGTATCACCCGTTCTAACAGACCATCCGTTTGTGGATGATATGCAATACTGAAAGCAATCTGGTTCCTAAGGCTTTGTGCAACTTACCCCAAAACCTCAAGGTGAAACGTGGGTTTCTGTTAGAGATAATAGATGCTGTTACTCAATGTAATCGTACTATCTCAAATACATACAATTCAGCCAACTTCTCTAGTGGAAAGTCCACTCGGATAGGAATAAAGTGAGCTAATTTCGTCAATCTATCTACTATAACCCAGATCGAGTCCTTCTTCTTCGGCGTCACAGTTAATCCTGTAACAAAATCCATAGTGACCCACTCTCATTTCCACTCGGGAATGGAGATAGGCTGCAACAATCCAAATGGCACCTGGAGTTTAGCTTTTACTTGCTGACACACCAAACATCTAGTCACGAATTTGGGGATCTCTCGTTTTATACCCGACCACCAATACATTTTCACGCTACTTGGATGAATGGAATAAGTACTGTTGTGAGCCTCTGACAGAATGTCCTGTCTTAAGTCAAATTTTTCAGGAATACATACTCTACCCCGAAAATACAACATACCATCATCATCCGTAGTAAATTCAGTAGTTGCATCATTCTACATCTGTTCCCTCTTAGCCTTAAGCTTTGAGTCATCCTTCTACAAATCTCGTATCTGTTATAAGAATAACAGTTTCACCCAAAGTTCTGCTATTACAGACCCATCACCCTCAAGTGACAAATGAACATTCATTGCTCTCAAGGCAAATAATGATTTTTTGCTCAAAGCATCAGCAACAACATTAGCCTTTCCTGGATGGTATTCAATTACTAAATCATAGTCTTTTAATAATTCCAACCACCGACGTTGCCTCAGATTCAGAACTTTTATGATCTGTGAATATGTGACATTTCTCCCCATATAAGTAATGTCGCTAAATCTTCAAAGCAAACACAATGGCAGCCAACTCTAAGTCGTGGGTCAGATAATTCCGTTCATGCGATTTTAATTGTCGAAAAGCATAAGCTATTACTTGACCTGCTTGCATCAATACACAACTCAATCCATTTAGAGATGCATCATTGTATACGACAAACTCTTTACCCATTTCAGGTTGTGTCAATATCGAAGCTTCTATCAACAATTTCTTCAACTGATCAAAACTTTGCTGACACCTTTCTGACCACACAAACTGAATATTCTTCTGTAGCAGTTTTGTCATCGGCAAGACTACAATAGAGAAATTTCTCATGAATCGACGATAATAGCCTGCTAATCCCAAGAAACTACGTACCTCGTAAATATTCTTAGGTACCTTTCAATTGAGAATAGTCACACTTTACCTGGATCAACCTGAATCCCCTCCGATGACACCACATGGCCCAGAAATCTCATTTCCCAGAGCCAGAACTCGCACTTACTGAACTTTGCATACAATTGCTTTTCTCTTATTATTTGTAAAACTTCCATAAAATATTGATCATGCTCTATCTCTGACTTGGAATAAATCAATATATCATCAAAAACACCACTATGAATCTGTGTAGCTGAGGTTTAAAAACCCAATTCATCAAGTCCATGAATGTTGCCAGAGCATTAGTTAATCCAAATGGCATTACTAGAAACTCATAATGTCCATATAGAGTTCCGAATGTTATTTTCTACACATCACTGTCTTTTACTCGCATTTGATAATATCTCGATCGGAGGTCTATTTTAGAAAAGATGGTCGCACCTCTCAACTGATCAAATAGCTCATTGATACGAGGCAACGGGTATTTATTCTTGATTGTTTCCTAGTTTAGCTGTCTGTAGTCTATACACATCCTCATCGATCCATCTTTCTTTTTCACAAACAATATCGATGCACCCCAAGGCGATATGTTCGATCTAATAAAACCCTTGTCCAGTAACTCTTGCAACTATGCCTTTAACTCTTTCAATTCAGTGGGTGTCATCCTGTATGGTGGAATCAAAATTGGTGCAATTTCGGGTACTAAATCAATGCCAAACTCTACTTCTCTGACCAATGGTAAGCCCGATAACTTCTCTGGAAACACATCTGTAAATTCTTTGATAATCGGCACTTGTTCTAACTCTGTTCCGATTCTCCGAGTATCAAGTATATAAGCCTAAAATGCTTTACAACCCTTTCAGACTATCTTCTGTGCTGATAAAGAAGAGATTATTCTGGTGCCACTGTTTAACTTCCCAGACTCAATTGTAATTACTTCCCCTGTCGACCGTTTCAAGTCGATCAGTCTTCGTTTACAATTAATACTACATCATGCTCAGTTAACCAATCAATTCCCAGAATTACATCAAACTCAGTAAATGGTAATAACATCAAATCAGCAGGGAACTTATAGTCCCGAATTCTTAGTGGACATTTACAACATACCAAATTAACAATGGCACTGTGACCCAAAGGGTTTGTGACCTATACGTCAAACTTAGTCAACTCAACAGGCAATTTCTTTTCAGTAGCTAATGTAGTAAAAATATATGAATGAGTCGATCTCGGATCAATTAGTGCACACACAATATCATTTAAGAGATAGAATATACCAGTCACAACATCAGGAGCAGTAGCCTCTTCTCGGGCTCGGATGGCATAAGCCCGTGCAGGTGCTCGAGCCTCAGATCTAGCTACAGTGTCCCTGTTATCTCTGTGATTTCCACCTGTACCACTACTCTACCCTGGACGTCTACTCTTTTGTGGTGTAGCAAGAGGTTTTACACTCTGTTCCTCCTTTGCTTCAGATCTCATTGGGCAGTTCCTCAGAAAATGATCTGCACTTCCACATCAATAACATGTCCCTTTCATCTTGCAACACTCACTTGCATGTCTCCTCTTACAATACCCACATATCGGACTAGGTATATTACGAACACTAGCTACACTGTCTGCGGGTCTATTCTAAAATTTAGATTCCGGTGGTCCAGACTTACTCTGACTTAGAAATCCTGAAGAAACTGGCCCCCGACTAACGTCTTCTCTGAATCTCTTCGACGATGGCATAGAGAAGGTCCTAACAATGTTTTTCTTTCCAGATTCTTGAAACCTCCTTTCTATCTGTCTCTTGTTGTAGATTTCTTCCATCTTTTGAGCTCTGTCTGCTAACACTACTAGCGGTCAAATTTCAGAACCATCCACCATCATTCTTATCTCGTCATTTAGCCCTTCTTCGAAACGAACACACATAACTTCGTTGGTACCACTTCTCTGGCATACTTGCTCTGCTGTACAAACTCTCATTCGTAATCTACCACCGTTTTATTTCCTATCTCAATTTTAAAAATTCTTTCTTCTTCTTATCCAGGTACCGTTTGCTGACATATTTCTTTTTAAATTCTGTTTGGAAGAAATCCCAAGTAACTTCGTTTTTAGGCATCAAAGCCACGATCATAGCCCACCAGTGATAAGCCTTGTCCTTCAACAGTGACATAGCACACCTTACACAATCTTGAACAGGACAAGCCATCTCATTCAAGACTCTCAGCATATTTTCCAACCAGTATTCAACTCTAGAAGGATCGTCTTCTACACTACCTCGAAAGTCTTTTGCTCCGTATTTCCTAACCCTATCTGTAGGAATGTGATGCCTCAATTCTACCACTAGAGGTGGTGGAGGCCTTTTTGGGATGGTACCAGTCGAGCACCTAGCTGTGTGACAAGAGGCGTAAAGGGTGGTTCTATCAGATTATTTCTCATTAATTTCGTAAACCACTGTCCCATTAAACTGAAGAACATATTCTTTGCTTCATTTTTTATCATCGGTAATATTGATGCACTATGATTAGACCTAGAGTCATTAGTCGAAACATTGTTGTTTACCTCATTAGTTTCATCTTTCTCAAAGTCAGGCATCCTGTATTTATCTGCAAAAATCTTAGTTAGATTAGATTCATCCATATCACACTATCACACACTCATATGGCATGTACTTATAAATCATTACACACGACCACTCAGTCTAAGAAACGGATAAACTATAGGCTCTGATACCATTAAATGTAACACCAAAATCTCGAGTACCGTCATTGGTTAGCGTTCTAGTGTCTTTTGTTCATTTTACATTGCTCATTTTTTACACATATCCGACTATTTACATCTTTATTCAATAAAAAAATTCTCTCACAATTTAAAACAATATCTAAATATAACATAATTTTGTCAAGGGTAAAAATGGTTTTTCCAACATTTTAGGGGACTTCTACCGGTACCTAATGGTCAAGTATCGGTAGTAATCAATTCAATGAACAATTTTAAATACTACAGATTTCTATCGGTACCTGTACTACTTCTACCGATGTAAGTATAATTTTTACCGATACATGTCATGCATCTACCAATACTAAAATCTCCAAAGAGCTAAAATTTCCAACCTACAACTTCTACCAATACAAACATGCAATCTACCGATACTTTTATACATACAACCATCGATACTCACAATTTAACTACCGATACAACTCAAGTCAATGTACAACCTCTCCCCTACCTTGCACTTCTACCGAAACGTACATGGGTTCTACCGAAACAAGTATGCTAAATCTCAAGAATTATACCAAACACAAGTTCATTGATTTCATACAAGCACAACTTTTAACTATGCATTCAATACAACACAAATACAAGGTTTACCTTAAAACTACATCCAACATTTCATCAAAACATAACAAAGTTTTTCACAAACTCATTGTATAAAGAAAAAGGTAACATCATCCTAATACATGCCATATTAACCAAGTGATGTAAAGGTCTACCGAACAAATCTAGGATAGTGTGATACTTCAAGATGATCCGATCTCCGAACAGCAAAATTGAATCTACAAAACAAATGCAAATCCAAGGGTAAGCACTTTAAGGCTTAGTAAGTTCATAAAGTTAACTAGATTTATCGAACTTCAAGAGTTGTAAAAATCTAATTAACCGAATGGAATACTATGTATATCCGAGGTAAGTCTCCCTCGTATTTATAACTCACGATGACACAAACTTATCGGACCCTTGTTCCACATTGAAACTTATTTCATTTAATACTCACTATGATATATAGTCATTGGACCTCTTGTTCCATATAAGAATCCATAAACTCACGATGACACTTAGTCATCGGATCTTTAATCCATAAAGGATTTATTTACTCACAATGAAACTTAGTCATCGGACCATTAATCCATAAAGGGCTCATTCACTCACGATGACACTTAGTCATCGGACCATTAATCCATAAAGGATTCATTTGCTTATGATGACACTTAGTCATCGGACGCTTTCGTTTATAGCTCGAACCCGTTTATCCTCTGCATTTTCTTCATTCTCGTCTTCCACAAGTTCTATTATCAATTCATCTCACTACAATAGTTTACATTTCACGAATATGTAATTTAAGCTAGAATTTAACCATACGAACTTACCGGACTGGGTTGCAGTTGAGAATGGATTTCAAGGAATATTCCGCTAATTTTCCTTTTCCACGATCGGTGGCAAGGTCGTAATCTACATTCACAAATCATTCAATTCTCACATTAAATTACATAATTTAGTCATTCCACACCATTTAGTCCTTTTTGGTAAAATTACAGTTTTACCCCTAATAGTTTCCTTTTATTCAATCTAGTCTTTTTAACACAAAACATGCAAAATACCCATTCTCTCACACAACTAACCATTGCCGAATTCTTTTGGGTACCTATCCAACCCATTTACATATCTATTTCCATAACAATACATATAATTTCACCAATTTTACATTTTTATCCTTTAACCTTTTACGTTTTTATCCTTTAACCCTAATTTCATCAAAAATCACTTTACAAAAGGATTTAACCCAAGTATCAAACCTTCAGATACATCAAAAGCTTTCAAAAACAAGCAATTTCAACAATGGAAAGTTTTCTAACATTTGACAGATTCACAAATTAGTCCTTGCATAAGTTAGATCAAGCTAATACGGACTCAAAACATAAAAATTACTAAAAATGATCTAGGTTTACTTACTCAAATCAAAGCTCAAAGATTGAATGTGAAAACCCTATTTTTCTTCCTTCTTTGCCGTGGAGAAGATGAAGAAATAGTGAATTTCTTCATTTTTCTCTATTTTAATTCATATATATAGTCAATGGCAATTTTGTAAATATTAAGACTTTCATCATTAAGCTTTAATTAACCATTTTAACCTTAATTAAATCTATTTACTCTTAATTTAACCCATACCAATCCACTAACTTATATTCCTTGGTTAATTTACTTATTAAGTCCTTCTAATTTAACAATTATACTTTTATCCTTTTTATAATTTAGTCCTTTCTATTAAATTAACTATCTAATCAATGATAATTTCGAATCATAATTCATACGATGCATATACCACCAAAAATATTTAAAATAAATAATTTTACGACTTGACTCAGCGGAGTTGTGGTCCTAAAACCACTATTTTCGACACCACTAGAAATCGGGCTGTTACAATGGTACCTCCCGCAATGATAATATGGTGGGTTCAAAAGGGCAAAAATGTTAATTCCACAAATTTTGGAGACTTCTATCGATACCTATTGGACAATTCTACCGATACAAGAGACTATTCTATCGAAACAAGTCATGCAACTACTGATACTAAAAACTCCAAAGAGCTAAGAAGTTTAACCCTGTAACTTCTACCGATACAAGTATCCTAACTACTGATACTTGAGTAAACAGAACAACTGATACTTCAATAGTTACTACAAATACAATGCAAGACAGAATGTAACCTCTCTCCTACCTTGTACTTCTACCGATACATGCAAGAGTTCTTCCTAAACAAGTACACAGAATTCAATAATTCATGCAATCACCACAAGTTTAACAAACATTCATCACATCATAACTTCAAATGCATTATGCTAAAGCTTGTACATAGTTTCAAGACATTGCATACATCTCATGTAGAATGCATATCACATTCAACTAACATACCAACTTGTTCAACATTTATCAAGAATTCACAACCAAAGATTTATTCATCCATACAAGTAGTACAAGTCATTTCATCCTAGTACGTGCCATATAATTGAGTAATGTAAAATACTACCGAACGAGCCCCCAGGATAGTGTGATGTCTTATGGTTCGATCTTTAAGTCACAAAATGGAATCTAAAAAATAACAAAAATTTCACTCGTAAGCTTCATAGCTTAATATGTTTGCAAGGCTCATCAATTTTTACCGATAACATGTGGTAAACAAATCTGTAAATCTGTTGAGCCAGAACAAACTGTACTTCAGTGATCATTATTCGTTTTACTCCCTATTGACCCAAAGGTTATGATACTCATTTTACTCCCTATTGACCCAAAGGTCATGATGCTCATTTTACTCCCTATTGACTCAAAGGTCATGATGCTCATTTTAGTCCCTGTTGACCCAAAGGTCATGCCTATTACCAGTATATGATGCTACTCTCAACCATCGATACGATATAACTGTTCCCTACGATGCTGCTCACATTAAGCTAACGAGAATATGCAATCGGCATAAATCTCAGCCATCATAGGGCCTGTAATCCATT
This sequence comes from Gossypioides kirkii, assembly GCA_005610355.1. Lineage (NCBI taxonomy): Eukaryota > Viridiplantae > Streptophyta > Magnoliopsida > Malvales > Malvaceae > Gossypioides > Gossypioides kirkii. The sequence goes on along the minus strand of CP032247.1, from coordinate 34,918,689 downwards.
CTTGGATTCTATTCACTTTACAATGACTCACGATGCCATAGAGAATCTGCAAAAAATGCAGGATCTCGGTCATCGGACCATTTAAATTTGGCACAAGGTCGATAATTATTCTTCTATCATTTCTATCTTTCATATCTTCAATTTATCGTTCCAATCATCAACAACCACAAAGAATGTAGTTATAATTAGTTACAAGTAAGAATTTAACATTACGAACTTACCGGACTCTAGGGACTATTTCGCTAATTTTCCTTTTTCACGATCGGTGGCATGATTGTAGTCTACATCCACAAATCATTCAATTTCTCACATTAATTCACACAATTAATTCATTTAATACAATCTAGTCCTTTTCGATAAAATTACAATTTTACCCTTAATCTTTTACTTCTATTCAATTTAGTCCTTAAGGCCTAAACATGCAAAATAATCATTTTCATTCAATCTTATAACAGTTGAATGTCCATGGGTGTTAATCCAGCATCTCTATTCAACTATTTCACAACAAGGATATGTATTTTCACCATTTTTTGTAATCTAGTCCTCAAACCCTAATTTCATCAAAAATCACTTTACAAAATAAATGACTCTATTCATCAAGCATACAAATCTATCCATAACCTTCAAGAACAAGCATTTTCATCAATGGCAAGTTTTATAACATTTGACAGATTCATAAATTAGTCCTTAGATTAGTTAGATTAAGTTGATACGAACTCAAAAACATAAAAATTACTAAAACGATCAAGATATGCTTACTCAAACCAAGGCTCAAAGCTTGGAAGCAAAAACCCTAGATTTTCTCTTGTTCTTGCCGAAGAAGAAGGTGAAATTAAAAGAATATTCTTAATTTCTTCTTAAATTTCATATTTATAATCAATGGCAAATTTGTAAATTCTTAGACTTTCATGCTTAGCTTTATTAATCACTTAATTAACCTTAATAAATCCTATTTATGACTAATATATTTCATAATATTCCACTCACTAAGATAATTTAACCTTTCTACTCAATTCACTATCTAAACGTTAAAATTTCCTATCCAAATATTAATGCAATGCTAATGACATCATAAATATTAAAATAAATAAATTTTAACTCGACTCGTCGGAGTTGTGGTCCCGAAACCACTGTTTTCGACACCACTAAAAATCAGGCTGTTACACTACATCATTAAAATCATTAGTTTTAAACTGCTTCAACATTGAAGAGATTGATGATACCTGAGCTGAGAGTGAAGTGAGGGTGTTTACTTCATGCACTCTTGCTACTCATCTTCTTGAAGCTACTCAATTAGTCAGTCACTGGTAGCTATTACTGGCTATTTTCTCAATAATTTCATAAGCCTCATTAGAAGACATATAAAGGAGAGCATCATTCGTAGAAGCATCTACCACTAACCTTTTGTGTGTGTTGAGTCCATTATAAAATGTTTCCAATTGGATGCAATGTGGAATCCCATGGTGAAGGCATTTACATAGTAGCTCCTTGAATCTTTCTTAGGTTTTAGTTTATTTTCGTTTTGTCTTTCTTTATTTCGGGAGATTCGATTTGTGGATGAGATCAAATGTTGTGGATTCATTCCAATTCTTAAATACAAATCAGGCTTTTCCTAAATCTTATATTTTTGATTCATTATTTATGTTCATCTTTTATATCAATTTTATATTATTCAAGAAAACCATGAGGAACTAATCCCTCTATAGGGGATTTGTCTTTGAATTCGCCACATACTTTGGCGCATTTCAAATTCTCTGTTCTTGTCTTAAGACCATGCAGGACACGCTATAACATTTCATACGAAGCCCGCCATAAGAAAAAGCACTGAAGATGTCTTATCGAAAGTGTAACATGATAGGTCACAAGGGTTTTTCCTTTAGTGTTCATTATATTTATTGTTCCTCCAAAAATTGTCATACTTACTATTCCTTCAAAGTTTTCCATACATACTATTCCTTCAGAATTTGCCATACTTACTATTCTTTCAGAATTCGTTGGAAATACCATTTCTTAGAGTGCACCACGAAGGCATTCCTTTCATAATTTGCCACAAAGGCTTCCATTTCATAGACTGCTATAAAGGTTTCCATTTCATAGATTGCCACTGATGCTTCCATTTCATAAATTGCCACAAAGGCTTCCATTTTTTTGGTGTATTCACGATAGGGATTCGCCTAAACTCACATTTCATGAGGTTTGCCTTTCATCATCTTGGGTCACACAAAGAACCCCATTGGATAATCACCTTCCTTTGGTTCTTTTCATATGACGACATCCCCCACAAGCTATGGTCGTACACGATATGGTGCCATAGACATGGAATTTTCCTTCAGAAATTGTGTTTTAATCCTGACGAACCCCTTTAGACTCTACCGCGGTGAATAATCACAAACACTCTTGACAGACCTCTCATATATTGACACCATTTTTCACTTAGCATACTTCATTTCCTATCATCTCTTACAGTCTTAATTCATCATCAGAATGCCCATCATATGCTTATCTTGTCAGATACTACACCAAGTGCATATACAAGACTCGTTTAACATTCATACCATAACATCCTATTATACTTTCCTAACTTCAGATTTTTAGTGTGACCACTTTCTACAGAAACATCTCGAATAATACCATGCTGCAAGATTCGACTTAGGGACTTACCTGACATCCTCAAAAAATAGCTTGAGCTCTAGATCCAACAAGAAACCACAATCACACAACCTTTATCATCATCTTAAACCTAGAGAATCCCCATGCAAAGCCTTACTTTTCCATTTTATTGATCACATTCATAACATACTTATTCTTCTAAAAGTCAACATGCAAAACAATAATACTTACCCAGGACATGACACAACCTTCTTCTTGACCAATGATCCTTATTTTCAGCTCAACAAGTGAACTTTATCCTCAACCTCCAAAGTAGATCAACCATAGCACTTTTGAATGGGAGGAAGAATATAACTCACTCTTTCAACATAGGCCCTTATCAATAAATAAAATCACACGTTATCTTAGAAGATCCAAACACGTGTCACAAATCCTTTTTGGCCAACCCTATAGGCAAGTTGCAGTTGTAGAGAAATGTATACAAGTATGCAAATATTTACTTATCTCTAATTTACCACATCGTTCATTCCTGACCATCTCATTAGGATGTAACTTGCATAGTAACTAGACTAACTTGGCGACCTTACCTTTGATGATTCTTTCTTAACACAAGAACCCTTATTACTGTTATCAAACTCTTCTTATATACATATCCACACATTCATAAAACAATCCTTACCTTATTCTCTAACATTAACTATGCGCACGCCAAAAGTGTAAATTGGGTGGATAGGACTGCGCCACTCAGATTCCTTTGGGCTATTCGCCAAACTCAGGACCCGTCAATACTAGGTGTTACATGCTTGTTATTGCTAGGTGCTTTTCTAGCACATTGTGACAACGTCACAAATGCATAAATCCATAAATAGATCTAGGGTAAATTCAGCTTGAGTCCTATCCAATGTATTGTCAGTCTAGGCAATCACATCTATGTCACTATTTTTGGGAGTTAATCCTACATCGACAGCCAAGACAAGCTATCTTCCCCATTGGGTATATAGACAACATGATAGTCTCCTATTATTTGAATAATTTGCTCAGTTCAATTCTACAAACTATGGGAAATTTAGATTACCTAGTGAAATAAGTTCTCCTCTTGCATTATACTCCATTTGTATAATGCAACTTAATATTAATTAAATCTTAGGTAATAATTGAATCAATATTAGCTTATATACATACATTCATCTTCGCATTAGCTTATCACATCATAGAAATAATGAATTAGAATTGTTTATTTTCATGAATAATTAATTTAATCATTTCAATAATTTATCAAATATGATGAAATTATTGCAGTAAACGTAAAAAAATCCTAACAGATACGATATTTTTACGGTTTATTAAGAGAGCAGAAAAATCTGGACTATACGTACATTCATCTTCGCATTAGACCTTATATTGCAAAGTGGAATTTTGGGTACTTGCTATTTTTATTATCATTTGCCTTTTTGGTTAAAACGACCTTTTAAACCTTCTTAAAGAGTAAATGTTCTTGATAAAAGATTTGTTATATTTTAATTTTAAAACTTTCTTTTATAATTTTTATAAGTAAGATAAATAATAAATTTTGTAAACATTAAAATCTAAATTTATTGAATTTTTTTACATTTATGATCAATTTGATAAAATATGTAAATATTAAGGGATTAAATTCATTATTAGGTGAACAAAAAATGGCGCATGTTAAACTTTTGTTATTGAATTAATGAGATAATAATTAAAATATTTAATTTAAAAAAATTAAATGACTAAATTGAAATCATTATGGCTAAAATAGAACCAAATGCACAATACTTGGATGACAATTCTTGTAGCTACCCTTAAACAAATTGGTAGTATATAACGTTTTTTTTTTTTCTATTTTTAGTTCTATTTTTACAATTTTAACATTATCCAACCTAAGCCAATTATTGAGAACCGAAATAACGAAGGAAGCTATTCAATTATTTTTGGTTAAGTTAATTCGACTTCTTAATCATATTTTGGCCTGTTTGGTTCTCAGCTTGTTCAATATTTAAAATCCAATTTGTTTATTCATTGATGTTAGCTAGTACTGGGTGTATAGACCGATATAGGCCAATATGATGGGTACAAATCCACATCGAAATAAAAGTGGTACATCACCCATATGTGCTGGTAGATACAAGCAAACCTTTTTTGTGTGTGTATGAAAAAGAAGATAAAAAAAGACTACATCACATAGTAGTCTCCCCCAATCAAGGAGACTTCAAAAACTTTTAATCCTTGGCTATTCATATGAGTCAATTTAATCGGTCTATCAACTTTCTAATTTTTTTCTTTAGGAATATAACATATACTTCAATATTGAATTCGGGAAAGCAATTGAAGAATTCTTCTAATCAAAGTCAAACTAGATCCAATTGTAGGATTTTGTTGTATGGCATTAGCCACTTCAAGGCTATCAGTCCGAATCTACACACTGTTGTATCCCTGGTCAATCAAGATGCCCCATAATTTAGTCTCGAACACTGAGCAACTTCCCAATAATCTATTAAGCCCCAAGATCCACTTCCCACTTCGATCTCGCGTAATACCCCCGACTGTAGCAGAGCCATCTTTAGGTCTAATGGATCCATCAGAATTCACTTAGATTCCATTCCCAAACAAATTAAAGGACGAGAAAGGACCTCGAAAAGAACTTGTTAACTTCCTACCGGTCATCATAAATTGTTTGGCCTAACTATATGAGACCTTAATAGTGTCAATATTGCTCCAAAATTCAACCTGAAAGATAAAAATATTATGATTTTTCCATATGCACTAGATAAAAATCCCAAAAAAACATTGCCAATCAACCTCTTTATATAAGGTAAGGTGCTATAACATTTCTTTCCTAGTGATGAATGCAATAATGTAAAAGGTTCTTCTTGTGTTGAACGAAAGGTTAAAGGTGATTAGTCTTAATGTGGATCATTGGGGGAAGATTTGTGGAATCAAAGAGAACCGAATAAAGGAGAAAATAGAGGAGGGAAGACATGATATTTATCTAATATGGAGCAATAGTTCACTATATGTAATGTTAGGACAAAGAAGAAGCAAAATGGAAGCCATTACGTCAGCCATGGTTTTGTTCCTACTTTTATTCTCTAAGCATATTGTTGGGTTCAACCTTCACACTACATCAATAGACACAAAACACGGGCCATGCAAATGCCAATGCAATAACTAACAATCTATTGTTATAATGAGATAAGGTTGAGGCAATAGTAATCCTAGGATCATCATTGTTGAGAGGGTTTATCTGAATACTATCTTTTATCCAAACAAGATTAAATTCAAACCGTAAAACAAAAAAAAGTCATTTGTGATTATATAAGAAAAAGAAAATGCCTCAACATACCTTTAACACATTCTTTGTGTGTCATTTATTGCCAATGAATTTTCAGGATTTTACCAGCAGATTAGAACTAGTTTTGTCTTTTCTTTTTGATAGCTTTGAATAAAAGGGTTTGGATGGTTTTTTTTATTTGATTAATAAAACCCATCTTTTCTTGTTCAAATTATAGTAAATTTTATGGCGATTTTTGTACCATCTCACATATATTTCATTACTTCATTGGGAACCGAAAGGAGAGATGGGAATAAGGAATCTTGTTATTTGCCTATTCGTGCATTAAGAACACTTGAAAGATGACTAAAGCCACCAACTTCAACTTGTTAGCTATCTATATTTCACATGGCATTATTAAAATTGGCAAGTTGCAATGGGGCCAGAGATAGCAATTGTCTGGTCCAGCATCCACCTCCCCCCACCAACCTAATCTTCAACCCTACCAACATCTTTTGGATTAAGTAGTACCAAAGACAGTGTCACTTAAATAAGATTCAAACCAAATTCGAGTTTTATGAATGAAAAATTATTATTATTTCTTAAGCTTGATTTAATTACTCTAAAGAAAATTAAATTTAATACGAGTAATCGATATAATAAGTTTTATAGTGTATTTGGTTGAAATTTTTTAAATTTTAGTATTTTACTATTTATGAATTTAAAATGTTAGGATTCGTAATTGTTTTGTTTGAATAAATAATTTATTTATAAAAAGATTAAGTTATTAGAATTTTGCAAATAATAAATAATTATAAAAGAAGAATAATAATTATTAAAATTAACAAGTTGCTATGAGGAATTTTGAAAATTGAAATTTATAAAAGAAATTTGTCTTAATCATAAATTTTAAGTTTTCTCAATATATTTACATAAAAAATAAATTTATTTTTAAAATTTTAAAAATCTCGACAAAAACAAAATTTTTCTATAAATTTCTCACCCAAGTTTACCTTTATAGAATTTTTTTTTCCAATCCCTTTATCGCGAAACTTGTTTATGCAAGGCTCAACTTACAATGCACCCGAAAGACGAAATTAAAACTACTAAAATTATTTAGTTCAATATTGTTGGTTATGATAAAACAAAGTTCTTGTGGGTTACTGTATAAAATATAAATAGCGTCAGATTATTTCAGCGGAACAATAGATGGGATGCTCCTAGCGTGGGACCACAAACAAGACCAATAAATTTCTATCATTAGTGTCCAATAGATGGGATGTGCAGTTTTACGTCTATATATTCAACCCTCATGCCTACTGTTTTTTGTCAGCTCGTTTTACCAATTTTTCATTGGAAGGGTTGGTGTGTTTATGGAATGAAAAATAGAAGTACCAAAACTATGTATTCCGAATATAAGCAAAATGGGAAGTTTTAGTTTTAATAAAACAATGTGTTTAGCATAAATATGTAATTGCCTTTCAGCTATCGGATTGTTACTAAGCTGTCTTACTTTTTTCTTTTCTTGTTTTGGCTGTAAGTGAAGGAGGGTAATTAGTACAATACACTAGATTTTCTTCTCTCTGAATTCTTCTCTCCTCTCTGCTTTTCTCTAATTTTTTCTGTCTCTCGTTCTAAATTTTGGTTTTCTGGTTAGTCTCTATCAAAAGTATCAGAGCTACTGATCTAGATAGTCGGGGATGGAATCATTATGCGTGTTCAGAAGGAACTCAATGTTCTTCAACAGGAGATGGTCAAGGTCAAAGGAGAGCTTTCACAATTGGAAAGCAAGTTGGATGCCAAAATAGAGACTTGTTTGTTGGGGTTTAAGGAAGAGTTTAAGGGGGAATTCATATTTAAGTTTCTTAGTTTGTTTGAACAGTATTTGGGCAACTTGGGTCTTCCACCTAAACAATCAGTGGGAGGTTTTCAACAAGTATCTCCACTAGAATTGTTACAAGACCGAACTTACAGGTTAGTTTGTTCTCATTTCGATGGATCGAATTTCAGAGCTTGGTGGTCAAAACTTGAACAACACTTTGAAGCTAAAGGGGTTCCTGACTGTGACAAAGTTAGAATCGTGATGTTGCATTTGGAAGGAAGGGCTTTAGAGTGGCACCACTTTCATGCTCAATAGCAAGGTGGGATGTAGATGCTGGATTGGCCAAGTTATGCTCTTAGCTTTAGAGAAAGATTTGGGTCCTCCTTTTTTGAGACTATAAAACCCTTTGGTTCTTGCATATAAATATCTTCCTCAAGTTCTCCATGCAAGAACGTTGTTTTTACATCTAACTTATCAAGCTCCAAATCATACATGGCCACAATATAAAGTAAGGCTCGAATCAAATTGTGTTTCACAACTGGAGAAAACACATCTGTGAAGTCTATACCGGGAATTTGACTGTAACCTTTTACAGCAAGTCTTGCTTTATATCTTGGTTCTTTAATTCCTAGAATCCCTTCTTTCCTCTTGAACACACATTTACAACGAACAGCCTTTTTACCCTTTGTAAGCTTCACTAAGTCCCACATTTTATTCTTATAGAGTGATTTCATCTCTTCTTGCATGACAATCATCCACTTTTCTAAGTCTTCACAACTAACTACCTCAAATAAGTATATGGCTCTTGATTTGCATCAATATCTTCAACCACGTTTAAAGCATAAGCCACTAGATCAACCTCGGCGTACCACTTCAGAGGTTTAGCTTCTCTTCTAGGTCTATTTTTGGCAATAGAATATTATGGTGAAGAAGTGGCTCTATTCTGAACTTCTGTACTAACTTGAGAAGTTAACTCTGTTGTAAATGCTAAATCAATCTGAAACTCCACCTACTTTTGTTGTTCTTTATTGGAAGAGTCTTTAAGAGATAAGTTAGGTAACATAGCAATTTCATCAAAAACAACATCTCTGCTAATCACAAATTTTCTATTTTCAGGACACCATAACTTATACCCTTTTACACTAGCCTTAAAACCAAGAAAAACACATTTAATGGATCTTGGTTCCAATTTTCCATTATCAACATGAGTATATGCAGGACACCCAAAAATTTTTATATAAGAATAATCAACAAGCTTACCAAACCATATCTCTTATGGAGTCTTTTTCTCAATGGCAACAGATGGAGATTGGTTGATTAAAAAACATGCAGTAGAGGTTGCTTCAGCCCAAAACGACTTTGGTAAATTAGCATTTGATAACATACATCGAACCTTCTCCATGATCATTCTGTTCATTCGTTCTGCAACGTCGTTTTGCTATGGAGTATGACGAACTGTCAAATGTCTCACGATCCCTTTTGATTTGCACAATTCATTAAACTCATCAGAACAGAACTCCAAGCCATTATTTGTGCAGAGGTGTTTTATTTGTTTTCTTTTCTGTTTTTCAACCATAGTTTTCCAAGACTTGAATGCGAAAAACACACGCTTTTCTGCTTAAGAAAGAATGCCCAAACTTTTCTTGAAAATCATCAATAAGAGTTAACATATAATTAGCTCCACCTCTCGAAGGTACTCTAGATGGTCCTCAAAGATCAGAATGAATATAATCTAACGTTCCCTTCGTGTTATAGATTCCTCTAGTGAATCGAACTCTCTTTTGCTTCCCAAAAAACGCAGTGCTCACAAAACTTCAGTTTGCTAATGCCTTGCCCATCAAGAAGCCATTTTTACTTAATTATGCCATGCCATTTTCACTCATATGCCTTAGACGCATATGCCAAAGTCTAGTAACATCATCATCTGACAAGGAAGAGGAAGCGACTGCAGCATCACCAATAATAGTTGAACCTTGCAAAACATATAACTTGACAGTCTTTCTCTGACCTTTCATCAGAACGAGGGAACCCTTTCTAATCTTTAGAACCCCACTTTCAGCTGCGTAGCTGTATCCTTCTGAATAAAGAGTACTCAATGAAATCAAATTCCTCTTTAATTTTGGTACATGTCGCACGTCACTAAGAGTTCTAACGACTCCATCAAACATCTTTATTTTGATTGTGCCAACACCTGCGATTTTACATGAAGCATTATTTCCCATCAAAATAACACCTTCAGACAACTTCATATGTTGTAAACCAATCCCGATTGGGACTTATATGGAAGGTGCAACTAGAATTGATGATCCACTCCTTGCTCACTTTAGAATTGTCGACAGAAGCAACTAGAAGTTCACCATCATTGTAGTCTTCTTCTACATCAGCTTCACCGGATTGTTCTGGTTGTTTTCCCTTTTGATTCTCTATCTCCCTTTTGATCTTATTTTGTAACTTGTAGCACTCTTTCTTAATGCACCATTTCTTCTTGTAGAATTTACAATTTTTACCTCTATTTGAAGATCTCGATATACCTTTAGATTTACAGCAGAATTTCGTTCTTGTGTCCTCCCACAATTATCATCACTGTTTCGATCTTGTCTTTCACGAATAATGAGACCCTCTCCTTGAGAGTCAGATCCAGCTACAAGATGCTTCATCTTGTCATACGAGGCTAAGGAAGCATAGACTTTATCAACTATGAGAGATTCACGGCTATACAAAATTGTATCTCTGAAAGTTGAATACGACTGTGGCAACGAATAAAAGAGAATTAGCCCTAAATCCTTTTTATCATATTGAACCTCCATGGCCTCCGAATTCGAGACAATTTCTTTAAACACATTCAAGTGTTTGTGCATAGACGTACCACCTTCTTCCAAACAATGAGAATACAAATGCTGCTTCATATGCAATTTGCTGGTTAAGGTTTTCGACATACATAACTATTGCAATTTTGACCATAATGTAACAACGTTCTTCTCCTTTAACACATCTTGTAGAATTTCATTCAACAGATGCAGTTTTAATTGTGTCAAATCCTTCCGATTTTTACCCTTCTTCTCTTCATCCGTCAAAGTCTAAGGCATCTTATCCAACCCTACTAGGGCATCCTCCAAATCCATCTGTGCAAGAACTGCCTACATCTTTACCTACCACAACACGGATCTGGTGTTGCGATCCAATAGCGGAATATCATATTTCAATGTCATCATTATCGTGATCAAGACTAGTAACCCGAAAAGCTTTGATACCAATTTGTTAAAATTGAATGTCAACAATGAAGAAATATCACAGAGAAAACAAAAAGGAAGAACACATAGATTTTACGTGGAAACCCTTTTGAGAAAAAAACCACTGGCAGAGGAGAAGAAAATTCACTATTATCGAAAATCGAATGAATGCAAGAGCAGATAACTATGTCTATTTATAGGTTGAAAAACCTTATTCTAATCAATAACTGATAAAAGTAACGTAGTAAGGTTGAAACACCTTGTTCTAATCAAAATAAAATAGATGACTTATTCTAATTAAAATAAAATAAAAGAAGTCTATTTCTATTTGGACTTTACTTTTATTTTATTTTAACAAAAATTCTAGTCACCCAAGTCTAACATATACTAATTGACTTTCCTTTCCATATGATTATTTTCTCTAAATTCGATTCCCTTTTCGATTCTAAACCCTAATGATTCATCGATCCTTCCAATTCAATCAAGATAGAATTAGTATAGTGGGTGATTGAAAACCACTATTCCCTCTCTCTCTCTCTTTATTTCTTCCTTTAGGACGAATGTAAATAAGTAAGTATAGTGTATTTTCTTTCAAGTATAACATATTGTATTCTACTTTTAATGAAGGGCTGATTGATACCATCCCGGAAAGCCCCTAACTTTGGGAATGAAATCATCATTACGATCGATTATTTATAGGAGTAAGTACGGATGGGAGATTTTGTTAAATTGACTTATCTCGTAAAATGTTTAAAACAACCTCCCTAATGAAAGATCACCTTTGATGATAGGTAGGTAACTTATCAATTAGATCCAAGTGTGGGCATTCTTTAGAGTGGTGTTTTGCATCAGATCTACTATTAGGTGTGGGTCTAATTTAAACTTTAATGTTTAAATAAATATCATTATTTGGATTTTGCTTTATGTGAATACTCAAAGTATTCCAAAAATGGAGATTAAACCAATCGATAATCGTTACACCAAGTAAATGAGTCAAAACCAACTAGCTTGTGAAAAGTATGATGTGTGGTTATGATTATCACAGATTTGAAAAGTATGTTATTCTCATTCTCATGTTATGTGTTATTATTGACATAATTGATTTTGCATGACTAATAAAATGTGATGTTTTGATACATCAAGACATTATGTGAATAGCATGTCAAAGCATGCCTATGTGATAATATATGTTAAGTAATTCGATGAGCATGATTCAAATGCCTAAAATAATATTTTGTATTAAAAGTGAAAATGTGTTCATTGTCGCCATATCACATGCATGCAGTTGAGACATGTGTAAGGAGGATGATGCAGTAGTATTATTCAGCAAATTTGGTGGTTTATCCACAACCTACATGATAGCTTGTCTGCAAATTCGATAGCTTCGACCACAACTATATGTACTGACAGCTAGTCTGCGAATTTGGTGGCTTCATCCACATATATGTTGGAGTGTTTTAAATGGATGAGTTTTGGGGAACTCCTTTTGGTGTGCAACGGTGATGGGTAGGATGTTTTAAAATTTTCCATAATTGTTTTACAAAAGTTTTCATTGTCATGATCATGTGCATAAAAATTGATTATCTTGTATGATAAATATGTTCTTATTGTTATTTAAAATTGTTATATGACTCACACTGAGTTTAATAGATCACCCCATTAATTTCATAATCTTTTCAAGTGATTCATGAACTTAGCACTTGGATTCAACATGCGGAGGAGTCTCTCGGATGGTTTATAAACTATTTGGGTTGTTATTTTGGACATTGAAATTTTATTGGGTTATTTTTACTTTTTAATTTTTAATTGTCATGCAAGCAAGTTTGATGAACTTGCAAATATTTTAAATTGTTTTTATTTAAATTATTTATGATTTTTATTTGATTTAAAATAAACTTATAAATTTATAATTTTTAAGTATTTTCAAAAGCCCATTACGAAATATTTTTACCAAAATCACTTTTAAGAAATAATTAAAAATATTACAAATTCTTTATTTTAATGATTTTAAGATGATATCTCGATAAAATAATATACTTTTCAAATATTGGTGTTTTAATAAGTGTTTTTCAAAAAAAAAACTAAGTTACTCAATAGTCAAATTTTAGAGTTTTTGTAAAAACAACTAAATCCTAGTTAATATTAACAAGCAAATGTTTTTTATCGGTTTTAATGTGGCTCCCGAAATTTGGTCATAACATTTAGGTCGAGTTTGGGGGTTACAGGCTCTCTAATAAGCTATTGTGCATATCCTTCCTAATTTTCAGTTAGAATTTTGTGTTGACATAATTGCTTCTGGTTTTGGAATAGGGGCTGTGTTGCAACAAAAAGGGACGCCAATGGCATTCTTTAGCAAAGGTATTGATATGAGACATCAAGCATTGTCAAAATATGAAAAGGAGATGCTTGTGGTATTGTTGGCAGTAAAGAAATGGCATGCTTATTTGGTTGGGAGACATTTCAAGATCAGAACAAACCATCAAAGTATGAGATTCTTGTAAGACCAACAGGCCAACACTCTATTTCAGTAAAAATGGGTGGCCTAGATGTTGGGATATGACTATGTGGTTGTGTACTAAAAAGGGTAAAAATGTAACAACTGATGCTCTTTCAAGGAATAAGTCCCTCTTAGATGGTTAGATATGACACGTGACTCATTCCATAGTGGTGTCTAGTCTATTGGATAGAATTCGAGCATTGTATTCCTCTGACGACAAGCTTCAGAAACTATGTGAGGAAGTCCAACAACAAACCTCTAGACATCATAAGTATACTTGGGATGGGAGATGTTTTAGAAGAAAAGGCAAAATAGAGGTAGGTAAAGATGAGGGACTCAAGAGGGTACTGTTTTAGCATTTTCATGTCGGTACTGTAGGAGGACACTCAAGGATTCATGCTTCAAGAAATAGAAGGATATCTTTCCTATTTTGGAAAGGAATGTCTAAGGACATTAAGGATTGGATCAAAGAATGCCTTAAATGTTAGAGGTGCAAGAATGAAACATTAGTTAAGTATGGTCTGTTACAATCATTGCCAACACCAAATAGAGCATGGTCCCCTATCAGTATGGATTTTGTAGAAGGCCTTCCAAAGTCCAAAGGAAAATCTGTGATATTTGCAGTAATGGATTGACTGACCAATGTGAGACATTTCTTGGCCTTATCTCATCCTTTTACAGCTTCAATTGTAGTTAAAAATACATGACTCATATCTTTAAACTACATGGACTATCTAAGTCAATAATTTCTAACAGAGACAAGGTGTTTATTAGTCACTTCTAGCAGGACTATTTCTTAAGAGTTGGTATAAGGTTGCACTTCTCTACTGCCAGCCATCTTGAGACTAGTGGCTAGACTGAGGTGTTGTGTTGAGAATATTTAATAGTATCTTTATAGATTCTAATTAGGAGATATTATTTACTTAATAGATTTAATGCTACTTGTATATATAGTTGTACATACTTCTATGAAATACATACTTTGACAGAGCTTTTACCTCAATATTCATTTCTAATTTCAACATGGTATCAGTTTTTTGATCTAATATTTGGGATTTTTTTATTTTAATTTTTTCCCACAAACCCTAAAAACAAAAATTTGGTACTTTCCAATCTATCCTCACTTTTTTCTCTCACTACCCTTACCATTGGAGTCAAAATCCCCTCACCGCCAAAACCTCAGACTCTAGTGACCAGAAGACCTGCACGTGGGCCCAACGTGTCACCATAAGCTATTATATCTCCATTTCATGCGCCGTACATGGACATCACCTGCTACTGTCGTGTATTTTTCGACGCCGTTGCTATGCTCTCTACTCTCTTCCGGTCATCCTCCTCTAAGTGGTAGTGCATTTGGCTACATTTTTTATGTGTGGGATGTATTTTTGGTGTTTTTGTTTTAAATTGTGTAAGAAAATTTTTTGGGGTTTAATATTTTTAGGCATTATGTCTACATATGAGAAGATCGTGGTTCCAATTGATAATCCATCATTGCAAATTAGCCCTGCAAAGCTTGATGGACATAATTACCTTTCTTGGTTAAGGTCTTTCTTGTTGTTCATCAAGGCTCGTGGCTTGCAAGGATACATCACTGGTAAAGTGTCAAACCTGAACTCCCTGATTCAACCTTTAGTCAATGGGATTCAACGAACTCTCTTATTATGGAATGGCTAATCAACTCTATGCAGCCCCATATTTCCAAAACCTATTTGCTGCTTGATAATGCGAAAAATATTTTGAATGTTGTTACTCTCACCTACTCTCATGTTGGGAATGATGCGTAAATTTTTTAGATTCATGATGAGTGCCTTGGTACGAAATAGGGGGAGCTAACGATTTCTCAATATTTTGCTGAATTAAGTGGGTTGTGGCAGGAACTTGACTATTATCAAGCTTTTCAAGCGGATTGTGCCAAGGATGCCGAAAAATTTTAGAACATGGAAGAAAAGGAGCGACTTTTTGATTTCTTGGTTGGGTTGACTATAAAGTATGATCAGATTTGAGTTCAAGTTCTTGGAAAGACTTTGTTCCCTTCTCTCTTTGAAGCACACTCCTATGTACAATAGGAGGATAGTCATCGTGGTATTATGCTCTATAATCCACCTTTAGAGAAAGCTGGTCTCCTTGCTAATTTGGAATGTCTTGTAACAGCCCGATTTTCAATGGTGTTGGAAATAGTGATTTTGGGACCACAACTCCGACGATTCAAGTGGTAAATTTAGTTATTTTAAATGTTTCTGGTGATATATGCATCGTATGAATTATGATTTGAAAATAGCATTGATTAGATAGTTAATTGAATAGAAAGGACCAAATCATAAAAACGATAAAAGTATTGATGTTTAATTAGAAGGACCAAATGAGTAAATTAACCAAAAGAGTATTAGTTAGTGGATTATTATGATTTATATTGTTTATAAATAGGCTTAAGAAAGGTTAAAATTAGTTAATTAAAGCTTAATGGTGAAAGTTTCAATAATTACAAAATTACCATTATGTATATATATGAATTAAAAGAAAAGAAATTGATTTTTCATCCCATTTTCTTCATCTTCTTCCTCAAACGGCAATAAGGAGAAAAATTAGGGTTTTCAATTCAAACCTTTGAGCTTTGATTTGTGTAAGCAAACTTTGATCGTTTTTGGTAATTTTTATGTTTTTGAGTCCATATCAGCTTAAGCTAGCTTATGCAAGGACTAATTTGTGAATCTGTCAAATGTTAGAAAAATTTCCATTGTTGAAATTGCTTTTTCTTGGAAGTTTTTGATATATTTGAATGTTTGATTCTTGGGTTAAATCTTTTTGTAAAGTGATTTTTGATGAAATTAGAGTTAAAGGACTAAAATGTGAAATTGGTGAAGTTTGATGTATTATTGTGAAAATAGATATGCGGATGGGTTGGGTAAGTACCCAAGAGAATTTGGCTATGGTTTTTGTGTAAGAGAATGGTTATTTTGTATGTTTTGTGTTGAAAGGACTAGATTGAATAAAGAGAAACTAATAGAGGTAAAATTGTAATTTCCCAAAAAGGGCAAAATTGTGTTGGATGACTAAATTATGTAATTTAATGTGAAAATTGAATGATTTGTGAATGTAGACTACAATCGTGCTATCGATCGTGGAAAAGAAAAATTAGCAGATTAGTCCCTGAAGTCTTTCCTAAACTGCAATTCAGTCCAGTAAGTTCGTAATGTCAAATTCTTTTTAATAACTGTTTATAACTGTCTTTTTATTGATTGTTAAAAATGAGAAACATCAAGATGAGAATTTCTTAACCTTGTGCCAAAGATAGAAAATGGTCCGATGGTTGAGATCCTGCATTTGTTGCGGATACTCTATAGCATCGTGAGTCACAGTAAGGTGAATAGAATCTGAGAATAGATTACAGGCCCTACGATGGCTAAGATTCATGCTTGTTGCATGTTCTCGTCAGCTTAGTGTGAGTAGCATCGTAGGGAACAGATGTACCGTATCGATGGTTAAGAATAACATCGTATACTAGTAATAGGCATGACCCTTGGGTCAATAGGGAGCAAATGAGCAACATGACCTTTGTGTCAAGAGGGAGTAAAACAAATAGCAACCCTTGAAGTTCAGTTGTGCTGACTTGATAGATTTATAAAGTTGCTTATCTCATAAGACTTAGTAAATTGATGAACTTGCGAACTTATTAAGATAAGTAGCTTACCAGTGAACTTGTTATTGTTTTGTAGACCTCGTTTTGTGACTTGAAGATTGGATCATCTTGAAGACAATCACACTATCCTTGTAGCTCGATCGGTAGTATTACATCACTTGGTTATTTGGCATGTACCAGGATGTTTAGGCTTATAATGCTTGTAAAGACTTAGAAGTTATATGTGATTGTGATGTTTTAATGTATAACGTATATTAGTTGGGTTTGAGGTATTAAACTTGTGTCTTGGCATTATTAATGAAATTTTGCATACTTGTTTCGGTAGAATTATTGCATGTATCAGTAGAAATACAAGGTACGAGAGAGGTTGTTCTCTGACTTGGATTGTATCGGTAGTTGAATTGCAAGTATCGATAGTTCATGGTACTGATGTATCAGTAATATGTAAGCTTGTATCGGTAAAAGTTGTAGGGAGTGGATTTTTTCTCTCTGGAGTTTTTGGTATCGGTAGTTGCATGACTTGTATCGGTAGAAATCATACGTGTGTCGATAGAACTAGTACAGGTACCGGTAGAAATCTGCACAGTTCTAAAATTGTTTATTGAATTGACTACTATCGATACTTGACCAACAAGTATCAATAGAAGTCTCCTAAAATGTTAGAAATACCATTTTTACCCTTGATAAAATTGTGTTATGTTTAGATATTGTTTTAAATTGTGAGAAATGATTTTTGTATTGAATAAAGATGCAAATGGTCGGATATTCGTAAAAGATGAATAGTATAAAATGAATAGTAGACACTGGAATCCTAATCGATGCGATGTACGAGATTCGGGTGTTACATTTAGTGGTATCAGAGCTTTCGATTTAGCCGTTTCTTGGACTATAATAACAGTGTTTTATGTTTAGAAGTACATGCCAAGTGAACCTGTGATAGTGTGATATAGATGGATTCGATCTAATCATAGTTCTTGCAGATAAACATGAGATGTCTGACTCAGAAAGAGAGGAAACCAACAAAGTGAACAGTATTGTCCCGACTAATTATTTTGAAGCAAGTCATGGGGTATCGATACTACCGATGATAGAAAATGAAGCAAAGAATATATTCTTCAGTCTAATAGGACAGTGGTTCTCGGAGTTCATGAGAAATAACTCGATGACACCACCTCCTCCACCTCTTGTCGCACAACCTGCCACCCGACCAGTAGTGCCTCCCACTATGCCTCTACCTCCTCCTCTACTGGTGGAACAGAGACGTCGTTTTTCAACGGACAGGGTTAGAAAGTATGGTACAGAAGAATTTCGAGGAAACATAGATGATAATCCTTTCAGAGCTGAATACTGGTTAGAAAATACACTAAGAGTTTTGAATGAGATGGCTTGTCCTCTAGAAGACTACCTAAGGTGTGTGACTTCGTTGTTGAAGGACGAGGCCTATAATTGGTGGACGATAATTTTAGCAGTGATGCTTGAGGATGAAGTTACCTAGGAGTTTTTCCAAGCAAAATTCAAAAAGAAATATGTCAGCAAAAAGTATCTGGATAAGAGGAAGAAAGAGTTCTAGAATTGAGACAGGGGAATAAGACAGTGGCAGAATATAAACGAGAATTTGTATAACTCAGTAAGTATGCCCGGGAAATTGTACCGACAGATGAAGCAATGTGTGTCCGCTTTGAAGACGGGCTGAATGACGAGATCAAGATGCTGGTAGGAGGGTCCGAGCTGTGATCGTTTGTGGTTCTCCCGAATAGAGCTCAAAAGATGGAAGAAATTTACTACAACAAGAGACAGAGAGAGAAGAGGTTGCGAGAATCTGGGAGAAAGAACATCTCCAGAACTTTTTTATGCCGTCACCGAAGAAATTTAGAGAAAATAAAATTCGCGGAGCAGCTTCTTCTAGACTTCTGAGCAGGAGTAGATCGGGACCACTAGAGTCTAAATTTCAGAATCGTCCTGCAACCAGTGTCTTAAATATGCCAAACCCATCATGTGAGCATTGTGAAAGGTATCATGTAGGTGAGTGTTGAAAGATAAAAGGAGCTTGTTATCAATGTGGGGGCACAGATCATTTTATTCGAAATTGTCCGATGGTTTCGGAGGTAAAAGAAAACCAGAATGTGAAAACCCTTATTTCACTATCAAAAGGTAAATGCCCTGGACAGAGTAGTAGTGTGGGTGGAAGTTGAGGTGACAGCAAGGGTAATGTAACTAGGTCTGAGGCACGGGCACCTGCTCGGACATATGCCATCAGAGCTAGAGAAGAAGCTACTGCTCCTGATGTGGTGACTGATATATTTTATCTTTTTAATGATATTGTATGTGCTTTGATAGACCCAATGTCAACTCATTCATATACTTGCACTGCTTTAGCCACTGATAAGAAATTGGTCATTGAATCGACTGAATTTGATGTGCAAGTCACAAACCTTTTGGGTCATAGTGTCATTGTTAACTTAGTATGTCGTAAATGTCCACTGAAAGTTCAGGGCTATGAATTTTCTACTAATCTAATGTTATTGCCCTTCACCCAGTTTGATGTAATCTTGGGTATGGATTGGTTATTCGAGAATGATGCGATAGTAAATTGCAAGCAAAGACAAATCAATTTGAAATGTTTGACAGGTGAGGTAATCACAGTGGAATATGATAAGTTAAACAGTGAAACCAGAGTGATTTCGACTATTTCAGCACAGAAGATGATTCATAGAGGTTGTAAAGCGTTCCTGGCATGCATACTTGATATTCGGGGCTCGGGAACAGAATTGGATCAGGTACCAGTTGTTCAAGAGTATACAGATGTGTTTCCGGAAGAACTATCGGGTTTGCCACCCGTTAGAGAGGTAGAGTTTGACATTGATTTGATACCTGGTACCACTTCAATCTCTATTCCACCGTACAGAATGGCATCGACCGAATTGAAAGAATTGAAAGCTCAGCTGCAAGAATTACTAGACAGAGGGTTCATACGACCTAGTATGTCACCATGAGGTGCACCCGTACTATTCGTGAAAAAGAAAGATGGATCGATGCGGATGTGTATAGACTACAGGCAGTTAAATAAGGTGATGATTAAGAAAAAATATCCATTGCCTCATATCGATGAACTATTTGACCAGTTAAAGGGTGCAATCGTGTTCTCCAAAATAGACCTTCGATCAGGTTATTATCAGATGCAGGTGAAAGATTGTGATATAATGAAAACGGCATTCAGAACTTGGTACGGACATTATGAGTTTTTAGTTATGCCATTTGGGCTAACTAATGCTCCCGCAGCATTTATGGATCTGATGAATAGAATATTTCAGCCCTAGTTGGATAGGTTTGTGGTTGTGTTCATTGACGACATATTGATTTACTCCAAGATAGAATCAGAGCATCCTCAGCATTTGAGAAAGGTTTTAGGGATTTTGCGAGAAAAGCAGTTGTATGCAAAATTCAATAAATGTGAATTCTGGCTTCGAGAAGTTGGATTTTTGGGTCACATAGTATCTTCAGAAGGAATACGTGTCGGTCCAAGCAAGGTCTCAACTATTCTAGATTGAAGGGTACCAAAGAACATCTCCAAGGTACGCAATTTTCTAGTATTGGCAGGTTATTGCTATCGGTTCGTGAAAGACTTTTCCATCATAGCCTTGCCAATGACGAGGTTGCTACAGAAAAACATTCAATTCGTGTGGTCCGAAAAGTGTCAGCAAAGTTTTGACCAGTTGAAAAAGTTGTTCATTGAAGCTCCAGTTTTGACGCAACCAGAGATGGGAAAAGAGTTTGTTGTTTATAGTGACGCATCTTTAAGCGGATTGGGGTGTGTTTTGATGCAAGATGGGAAAGTGGTAGCTTATGCTTCCCGACAAATGAAACAGCATGAAAAGAATTATCCGACTCATGATCTGGAGTTAGCTGCTGTAGTTTTTGCATTCAAGATTTGGCGACACTACCTTTATAGGGAGAGATGTCATATATTTACAGATCACAAGAGTTTGAGATATCTGATGACACAGAAGGAGTTGAATCTACGACAGTGCTGATGGTTAGAGCTGTTAAAAGACTATGACCTTGTGATCGATTATCATCCAGGTAAGGCCAATGTTGTAGCTGATGCCTTGAGTCGAAAATTGATGTTTGCTTTGAAAGCATTGAATACCCATCTTTCATTGGAAGGTGATGGTTCTATCACCGCAGAGCTTAGGAAGAAGTTGTTATTTTTACAAGGGATTCGAGAATTACAGAGAAATGATCCGAAGCTGATAGCCAAAAGGGAGCAGATGTAAAGTGATGCTACTATAGGGTTTACATTTGATATAAAGGGTATGTTGTATTACAGAGGCAGGGTATGTATTCTGAATGATTCGAATTTGAGACGAGACATTCTGACACAGGCTCATAGTAGCTCTTATTCCATACACCCGGGGAGTGTGAAAATGTATAATGACCTGAAGAAATTGTATTGGTGGTTAGGTATGAAACGAGAGATTTCAGAGTTTGTGATTAGGTGTCTTATATGTCAGAAGGTGAAAGCCGAATGCCAGGTGCCATCCGGGTTACTACAGTTGATTACTATTCCAAAGTGGAAATGGGAACGAGTCACAATGGATTTTGTCACAAGACTTCCGATAACACCGAGAAAGAAAGATTCAATCTGGGTAATTGTAGAAAAATTGACGAAGTCCGCTCATTTCATCCCCATTTGGGTAGATTATCCACTTGAGAGACTGATCGAGCTATATGTGTCTGAAATAGTCCGATTGCACGGGGTACCAGCCTCTATCATTTTCTATAGGGATTCACGCTTTACCTCGAGCTTTTGGGGTAAGCTACATGAAGCTCTAGAAACCCGGTTGAATTTTAGTACTGCATATCATCCGTAAATGGATGGACAGTTAGAGCAAGTGATACAGATTCTTGAGGATATGCTACGATGTTGTACACTTGAGTTTGAAGGAAGCTGGGAAAAGTATCTGTCGTTGGTGGAGTTTGTATATAATAACAGCTACCAATCTAGTATTAAAATGGCACCGTTCGAAGCATTATATGGTCGAAAGTGCAGAACACCTCTGTACTGGTCAGAATTGAGCGAGTCTAAGTTGATTGGAACCAATTTAGTTCATGAGACTGAGGACAAAGTGCGAGTAATCTGTGATTGTTTGAAAGCAGCATCTGATCGATAGAAGTTGTACGCGGATCTTAAGAGGAAAGATATAGAGTTTGCTGTAGGAGACCGAGTGTTCTTAAAAGTTTCACCTTGGAAAAAAGTGTTGTGATTTGGTAGAAAGGGAAAATTGAGTCTGCGGTTCATCGGGCCATATGAAGTTATTGAGTGGGTTGGTCCTGTGGCATATAAGTTGGTTTTACCACCAGAACTTGAGAAGATTCATAATGAATTTCATGTATCTATGCTGCGACGGTACAGATCAGATCCCTCACATGTGATTGTACCCATGGGAGTTGAGATTCAGCCGGATTTGTCGTATTCAGAGGAACCAGTTAGAATATTGACTAGCGAAGTAAAAGAACTACGGAACAAGAAACTACCTTGGTGAAAGTATTATGGAATCATCACGGAATAGAGGTAGCCACTTGGAAGATAGAGGCTTTGATGAGATCATAGTACCCCAACCTGTTTACTGGTAAGAAATTTCGGGACGAAATTTCCCTAAGGGGGGAGAGTTGTAACAGCCCGATTTTCAGTGGTGTCAAAAACAGTGGTTTCGGGACCACAAATCTAACGAATCAAGTTGTAAATGTAGTTATTTTAAATGTTTCTGGTGATATATGCATCGTATGAATTATGATTTGAAAATAGCATTGATTAGATAGTTAATTGAATAAAAAAGACTAAATCATAAAAAGGATAAAAGTATTTATGTTTAAATAGAAGGACCAAATGAGTAAATTAACCAAAAGAGTATTAGTTAGTGGATTAGAATGATTTATATTTTTTATAAATAGAATTAATAAAGATTAAAAATAGTTAATTAAAGCTTAATGGTGAAAGTTTCAATAATTATAAAATTGCCATTATGTATATATATGAATTAAAAGAAAAGAAATTGATTTTTCATCCCATTTTCTTCATCTTCTTCTTCAAACGGAAATAAGGAGAAAAATTAGGGTTTTCAATTCAAACCTTTGAGCTTTTATTTGGGTAAGCAAACCTTGATCGTTTTTGGTAATTTTTATGTTTTTGAGTCCGTATCAGCTTAAGCTAGCTTATGCAAACTAATTTGTGAATCTGTCAAATGTTAGAAAACTTTCCATTGTTGAAATTGCTTGTTCTTGGAATTTTTGATATATTTGAATGTTTGATACTTGGGTTAAATCTTTTTGTAAAGTGATTTTTGATGAAATTAGAGTTAAAGGACTAAAATGTGAAATTGGTGAAATTTCATGTATTGTTGTGAAAATAGATCTGTAGATGGGTTGGGTAAGTACCCAAGAGAAATTGACTATGGCTGTTGTGTAAGAGAATGGTTATTTTGTATGTTTGGTGTTGAAATGACTAAATTGAATAAAGAGAAACTAGTAGGGGTAAAATTGTAATTTTTCCAAAAAGGGCTATATTGTGTTGGATGACTAAAATTATGTAATTTAATGTGAAAATTGAATGATTTGTGAATGTAGACTACAATCGTGCTACCAACCGTGGAAAAGGGAAATTAGCGGATTAGTCCCTAAAGTCTTTCCTAAACTGCAATTCAGTCTTGTAAATTCATAATGTCAAATTCTTATTAATAACTGCTTATAACTGCCTTTTTAATGATTGTAGAAAATGAGAAACATCGAGATGAGAATTTCCCGGCCTTGTGCCAAAGACAGAAAATGGTCCAATGGCTGAGATCTTGCATTTGTTGTGGATACTCTACAGCATTATGAGTCACCGTAAGGTGAATAGAATCCGAGAATGGATTACAGGCCCTACGATGGCTGAGATTCATGCTTGTTGCATGTTCTCGTCAGCTTAGTGTAAGCAACATCGTAGGGAATAGATGTACCGTATCGATGGTTAAGAATAACATCATATACTGGTAACAAGCATGACCCTTGGGTCAATATGGAGCAAATGAGCAACATGACCTTTGTGTCAACAGGAAGTAAAACGAATAGCGACCCTTGAAGTTCAGTTGTGCTGACTTGACATATTTATAGAGTTGCTTATCTCATAAGACTTGGTAAGTTGATGAAATTGCGAACTTATTAAGCTATGTAGCTTACTAGTGAACTTATTGTTTTGTAGACCTCGTTTTGTGACTTGAAAATCGAATCATCTTGAAGACAATCACACTATCCTGGGAACTCGATCCGTAGTATTTACGTTACTCGATTATTTGGCATGTAGTAGGATGTTATTAACCTTTGATATGGAATCAAAGATGTTGAAATCATACTATTTTGATTTTGTAAATGCATGAAGTATAACTTGATGCCTAGGCTTATAATGCTTGTAAAGACTTAGAAGTTATGTGTGTATTGTGATGTTTTAATGCATAACTTATATTGGTTGTGTTTGAGGTATTAAACTTGTGTCTTGGCATCATTAATGAAATTCTGCATACTTGTTTCGATGGAATTATTACATGTATCGGTAGAATTACAGGGTAGGAGAGAAGTTGTTCTTTGACTTGGATTGTATCGGCAGTTGAATTGCAAGTATCGGTAGTTCATGGTACTAATGTATCGATTGTATGTAAGCTTGTATCGGTAGAAGTTGCAAGGAGTGGATTTTTGCTCTCTGGAGTTTTTGGTATCAGTAGTTGCATGACTTGTATCGATAGAAATCATACTTGTATCGATAGAACTAGTACAGGTACCGGTAGAAATCTGCACAGTTCTAAAATTGTTCATTTAATTGACTACTACCGATACTTGACCATCAGGTACCGGTAGAAGTCTCCTAAAATGTTAGAAATACCATTTTTACCCTTGATAAAATTGTGTTATGTTTAGATATTGTTTTAAACTGTGAGAAATGATTTTTGTATTGAATAAAGATGCAAATAGTCGGATATTCATAAAAGATGATCAATATAAAATTAATAGTAGACATCGAAATCCTAACCGACGACGATGTACGGGAT
The DNA here is from genome assembly GCA_005610355.1 of Gossypioides kirkii. Lineage (NCBI taxonomy): Eukaryota > Viridiplantae > Streptophyta > Magnoliopsida > Malvales > Malvaceae > Gossypioides > Gossypioides kirkii. Next base: position 34,893,523 of record CP032247.1, on the reverse strand, counting down.
TCGGCTGTTACAAGTCCACCAGGTGATAAGACTACCAAGGATCGCTTGACGTGTGACTACTGTGGTAAGCCTCAGCACACTAAAGATTTGTGCTGGAAGTTGCATGGTCGCCCCACTCGAGGTCGTGGTGGAAAACGAGGGGGTAATTCTCAACCTCAAACATATTTTTCTGAATCTGCAATAACAGAGGCCAAGTCTACTTCTGTTGGTGGTAATTCTCAACGCTTCTTGTCTCAATTGGACTCTACCTCAATTGCCAAGTCTAATAATGTGAAATCAGGTACCTGGAGCTACTTCTGACTCTTAGATTATTAATTCTGGTGCGAGTAGGCATATGATAGGGTCAGACAAAAGCTTATTTAACTATACTACTTGTCCATCTAACTATTGTGTGCGACAAGTCTAATAGGCTCTTTTACAACCTTAGAAAATACACTCATTAAATATTAGAACTCATAACACTTTTTGAGAATTTTGTATTTACATTTTGAGGGTTCTTTCTTTTCAGGTTTTGAGGTTTAGTTTTTATCTTCATTTTTTGTACTCTTCGTTCTTTTGCCATTATAGTAAATTTATCTTTGCTCGTAGTTTTTTATCCTCTCTAGAGGAGTTTTTTCACGTTAAATTTGTGTGTTAAATTTCTCAATTTCTTTGGCTATTTTTACTTGTTCATTGCTTAATTAGGTTGATCCTCAATAAGTGGTATCAAAGCTAGTTCAATTTTCATAGATCAACCTTTCAGAGATGGAAATAACAAGGTTTGACATTGAGAAATTCGATGGTGTCATAAGTTTCAATTTGTGGCAAGTTCAGATGATGGCAATTCTAGTTCAGACCATCCTGAAAAAAGATCGTTACTAAAAAGCCCAAGAATCTAGATCTGTTAGAATGGGAAGAGCTTGATGAAAAGACCCTGTCTACAATCCAATTGTGCCTTGCGAATAGGGTATTGGAGGAAGTATTATGGAGAAGACCTCATTCGCCTTGTGGAAAAGGATAGAAACTCTTTATGCGATTAAGTCTCTGGCTAACCGTTTAGTGTTGAAACAATGTCTATTTACGTTTTGCATGAACAAAAGTGAGCTTATTAGAGATCACACCGGTCAATTCATTACTCTTTTAAATGATTTGAATAACATTGAGGTTCAGATTAACAATGAGGATTAGGCTATGCTATTGTTGTGCTCTTTACCCCCTTCATACAAGTCATTCAAGGAAACCATGAATTTATGAGAGAGATAATCTCTCGTTCGAGGATGTGAAGGTTCATTTGTTGGGCAAAGACAAACTTGACAATGAGTTTGGTTCAGATAGCAAGGAAAATAGGAAAGCTTTTGTTTTGGTTGCATCAAAGAAACAAGACAAAAGATGTTGCTATTGTAAGAAGTTAGGTCACGTCAAACTAGATTGTTACAAACTACGAAATAAAAGAGCGTCTAAGAGTAACAAGAAAGATGTAGCTGGTGCTAATTTTTTCAATGAAAGTGATGATAATTTCTTCTTAGTGTCAATGAGTGAAAGCTCCGAGCTTACGTCCGAGTGGATCATAGATTTGAGATGTTCTTTCCACATTTGTCCAAACAGAGAATGGTTAATCTAAACCTCAATGTTATTCAATAATATGAAAACCAACCAATATTTCAATAACCCCATTTCAAAATTCTTACCAAAAAAGTCAATCAAATTCCTCAATTATAGATTTAAAATCAAAAGAGACAATAAGACAATAAAATTACCCAAAAAAATGTAGAAATTCAAGCAATGAACAATAAAAAAACTTCTAAACAAAGACAGTATATAAAGCCCATCTCATGTTTATACAGTAAAAAGAAAAGCTCAGCTTTTGTTTTTCCAAAGAGAAAAAAAAACAAAAAGACAACAAGCTCTCCACAACAACAGAGTAATTCCCAAAAAAAGCCAATCAAATTCCTCAATTATAGATTTAAAATCAAAAGAGATAATAAGACAACAAAATTACCTAGAAAAAAATGTAGAAATTCAAGCAATAAAAAATAAAAATAAAAACTAAAAATGACAGTATAATAAAGTCCATCTCAATTTTATACAGTAAAAAAAAGCTCACCTTTTGTTTTTTCAAAGAGAAAAAAATCTAAGAGTCAACAAGCTATCCACAACAACAACAAAGTAATTCCCATCAATCCACCTACCTTCAAAAGCATGAGGCTTTACCATTATGTTCTCCAAGAGGCCAATAGTCACAATCCTTGTAATGATTGGTTAACCTAATTCCCGATGTATAACCTCCTAGTTCCAGTCTCTATGTTCAGTCACCATTGTATTATCCAAAACCTTAGTCTCTTTAACTACAATTTTGAAAGAATCAAGAAGAGATTGGAGAAAAGTTAAAACAAAAATGTAAAAAGAGAAGAATAAGAAATGACAAAGAATGGGGAGGGGCAGAAAAGTCAAAGGGAAAAAAGTTTTCTTTTAATTTTTTTAAGATTATGACACCACTATGACGTCATCATGATGTCATTTATGCCAAGTGTCATAATATTAATCTACCGTGTATCCCAGGCTTAACAGCGTTAGACTCAAGTACCAAACCAGTGGACGAAAAAATAGTTCGGGTACCAATTTGGGACAAAAAAACTTTAAGTACCTATTTGGAAAAAGTGGACAAGTTCATGTACTAATTTTATATTTAAGCCTTTTTTAATTATTAGTCTAATTTTTAGATTCTACAAGTACAATAAAAAATAACGAATTTCCTATAAAATATTAAAAAGAATATTAAAAAAGTCACAACGATTATTTAAAGCTGTTTATAAAAAAATAATAAACTACCAATATATCAAATATTTACTTATATCAAAAATTAAGTATAGATAATATAATGCAATACTTTGAAAACAATAAATATCAATAACTTTTTAAATTTAATAGGTTAATTAGTCTAATTATATTGTTTCTTTTTGTGAAAATTCTCTCAATGAAAATTCTCTTTCTGAAAACTCTCATCCTAGAGATGTCTCCATGGAGGATTTGATTCTCAAAAAAGTTTGCTTTAGGGAAGATGGTGAAATCGTAAGAGAAGATGCGGTACTAGAGATATCTATCGATCCAAAAGTTTCTTGGAAGGACAAACTGGTTGGCAACTCAAAAAGTGTGGGCAAGGGTATAGAGGAGAGAAGATTTCGAGATTTTGGAGGGGGAGATTTAGAGATCTATCGCTAATGGTACTTCTTCTATAGAATTCTCTGAAAGGATTAACTAAATCGTTGTTAGGGATATGGAAAATACCGTTGCTCTAAAACTTTTGGGATGAAACATCGAGTTTACTGCTCTTCAAAACAAATTTTACAATCTATGGAAATCTTCCTACTATTCCATTTGATAGATATCGAGAATGGATAGTTTTTAGCAAAGTTTCATAACAGCTTCGACTGTGAAAAAGTTCTCTCAGAGGGTCAACGAATTATTTTCGGACAATATTTAACAATTCAACCTTGGACAATAAACTTCAATCCTGCACAATCTTTTCCTAGTACCATGATGGCATGGATCAAACTTCCCAGAAGCAAAGTTATTTCTATAGGAGGAAAATTCTTAAAGAAATAGGAGGGACGATTGACAAAGTCGCTATATTAGACATGAATGCGGACAACAAAGTAAGAGAGTGATTTGTTCGTATAGCTATTTTATGTTAATTGGATGCACATTGATATCTTAAGTCCTTATTAATAGGAAAAATCAGAGAGTTGAATATGAATTTCTCCCTACAGTTTGCTTCCACTTTGGTAGATACAATCATGTCAAGGAAGTGTATCCCATTAGGTTGAGAAAAGGTGGTCCTTTGTTAGATTCCTTGTTAGAGACTGAGAAAATGGTTGTTGACGAACAAGTAGAGAACACTGATAACTACGGGCCCTGGATGTTAGTGGCAAAAATCCTGCAGCAAATCTAAGGATTTACCCCAATCAAGAATTGGATTTATGGCTAATAAAAGGGAGGGATGAAGATTTTGAGCTTTATCTAATTTAGAAAGCAGTGTTGAATATAATCCACCAAATCAAAATATTGGCCAGGATTCTAGGCGTAATAAAGGTAAGGAAATTTCAAATGAGGGTAATTGGGATGCAGCAGAAGGCCATAGGATTATGGAAATTATTGATAGTAGGCTTGGGTAATATAGGCCCAATTAGTGTGCCTTTTGCCTTAAACTCAGCAAGCCCAAAAATTCGTAACCAAATTTCTAATTGGTTAGGAGCTAGCCCGCAATGCCCAACAGCAACCCAATATTTGCTACCACCAAGGGGATAGGGAAAACTAATCTGGGAGACACAGTCGAAGCAAGCCTTGGGATTGGGTCAAGTAATGTGTCAGAGCTGAAGGCTACGGGTTCTTCCTCGGATCGAGTCGTAAAAAATCATAAAGGTTCAGTAATCAGTTTAGGGTTTTTTATAACTTGTGAACAAAAAGACGAAGGGAGCTTGGACGAGTTATCCTCGTGCCATCTCCCTAAGAGAAATGAAGAAAGATCAGAATCTTACCTTTCCTAATTTATATGTTGTCAAAAACTAGGGATGTTATAGTTTCCAAATCGGCGACTGGGTTGTATCCGAGCTGGCACTCAACAGTCCTTTTAAGGTGAATCAGGACGCAACAGGTGATGCTCAATGCATGGAGGCCTTTGGAACTACTCTGGCGAAAGGAAATTTTAAATTAGGAAAGAAAGGGTCAGGGGGCAATGCTAGAAATTCAAGGTTAACTAAAAGGTTAAACAAAATGTTTCATGCTAAAAGAAGCAACTTTAAGGTAGGGAGCAATTCGAAGGTTCATTTACGAGAAACAATGGTCAAATTGACTAAGACCATCTCAACTTAAGCTAATATTGTGATGGGATTGGGTGACTTGTTTGCGGGAGAGGAACAACGGGATATTCATTAAAACACAAACCATTAAATCCTTGTTTTTTATTATTGCGCTTTTTATTTTTAATTTTTTAATTACTATGTGTTAAACTAAGCTTTATTTGATAAAGTATTTTGATATAACAAATTAAAATGTTTTTGAATATAAGTTAAAATTGACAAAATAATTTCTCAATTTAAAGTCTAAGAGATAAAATTTAAATTCTTATCTTCAACTCTTAGAAACTTTTGAAACCCTTTCAAAATCAAGTTAAAATGATTTTAAACAAGTCAAAATAATTTAAACCAAGTCAAAATCTTTTTAACAGTTCAAAATGTTTTTCAAACAGGTCAAAATAGCTCCAGGCCAAAAAGTATCGATACCTTTTTGGCCAAGTATCGGTAATTCTTGAAATATCAATACACTTAGAAAAATCGAGACCAAACTTGCATTCTGTTTAGACATTGCCTAAAAAATATCAATACCATTTTATAGGTATCGATAATTTTTGAAAAACATTGATACCCTTGCTTTAAAATGATACCAAATGAGCATTTTGTTATTCACAAGTCCTAGGAAGTATCGATCCGGTATCGATACCTTTTTTAACAGTACCGATAATTTATTTTTGGTATCTATTTTAAAGGTACCAACGGGCACTGAATTTAGCCATTTGTATGATATTGATACTCGAAGTTACAGATGACATAAATGCTTTGGTTTTTCATCCCCAACGGCTATATTTATTACACCAACAACCACAACGGTTAGAAATCAATTTTGGGGTATAAATACCATCTTCAAAGGACCTACAACTATTAAAAAAGTACATTCAAGAAAAAATCATCAACCAAACAATCTTTGAGCTCAATTCTTTTATATTTCTCTTGTACACATTTGTGAGCTTTACTTGTTTTCTTTTGTTCAAGTGTGTTTCCTTGTATTTGACCTTAATTTGCAAACAATTTAATCTTGTGAGGATTGTTTCTTTGTTTGCTTATTTGTATCTCTTTAAGAGATTTGTAACTTATCATTTGGGGTAGAAATCTTAAGAAGTTGTAAGGTTAAAACTTGTCTTCAAAGGTTGAACAAATTAGTGAATTTGGGAAAACCCTTAATGGTGGAAAATTAAGGTAGTAGGGTAGGTAATTGGGGCTGAATCACTCTAAATTATTGATTTAATCTTTTAATTTTCTCTTTTTACTTCCACCATTTTTTAAAGGCCAATTCATCCCCCACTTGTTTATTTCAATTTGTAATATCGAGCTAACAATTGGTATCAAAGCTAGTCTTTAAAAGATGGTTTAACAATCAAGAGAAGATCCTCAAGGTAGCTCAAGTTCATCCGTTTCAAACCGCACAAGATGTCATCTACTTCCTACTTGTTTATGATTGGTAAGTCTCAATTCACTAACAAACCTCCTTATTTCAATGGAGCTAACTATTCTTATTAGAAGACTAGAATGACGTTGTTCATTCAAGCAAATGATTATACAATGTGGGACGTTATCATGGATGGTCCAACCATTCCTAAAAAACAAGAAGGTGAAAAACTAGTTCTAAAGAATAAGAAGGAATGGAATGAGAAAGATAAGAAGAGCATGCAACTCAAAGCCAAGGCCATGCACACTCTCTTTTATGCACTTGCTCCGGATGAATATAGTAGGGTATCATCATGTTCTAATGCCAAAGAAATTTGGGACAAATTGGAGGTCATTCATGAGGGTATCGATCAAGTCAAGAAATCAAAAGTGGGAATTCTCACTCTCAATTATGAGACCATAATGAAGCCCAAGGAAGACATAAAATCCATGTCCGATAGGTTCATCATCATCATCAACAAACTTAAATCCTATGGGAAGACCTATCCTAACGAAGAAGTAGTTCGAAAGATGCTTAGAAGCTTGCCTTTATCTTGGGATTCCAAAGTTACCACCATGGAGGAAGCTAAGAATTTGGAGACTCTTTCCTTAGATGAGCTTATTGGTTCCTTGCTCACTCATGAAATGAGACTCAAGACCAAAGGAAAAGAAAAAGAAATGAAGAAGGTTGGTTTTGCTCTCAAGTTTATAATGGAAGAAGAAAATTCAAATGAAGATGAGATAATGGCGATGTTTGCAAGAAGATTCATGAGATTCATAAGGTTTAATAAAGGAAGAAATCTTCAAAAGAATGAAGGACTCAAGCTTAGATCCACCGAGGAGAAGGATCCCATTATATGCTATGAATGCAAAAAATCGAAACACATCAAATTTGATTTCCCTCAATTGAACAAGAAGGGGTCAAGCAAACAAAAACTCAAGGCACATGTTTCTACTTAGAGTGATGAGGATTCATCGGATAATGAAGAGTAAGGAGTAACAAATCTTTGCCTTATGGCCATCGATGACATTAAGGTAACTTCTAACTCATCTTATTTAAATTCTTATTCTTTTGATGAGTTACAAGATGCCTATGATGAGTTGGGTTTGGAGTTTGAATTAATGAATTCAATATATAGAGAAACTATTTCAAAACTTAAAAATGAAAACAATTCACTCTCCAAACTCAAGCATGAACTTGAAGGCAAAATAAATGACATGCAAGCTACTACTATAAATGAGTTTGAGAAAAAGAATTTAGACTTGCATAATTTGCTTTCTAAAGTTCATGATGATCATCAAAAGTAACTTGAGTTGCTTAATAGTGAAAAAGCTCACTCAAACAAGGTTTTAGAAAAAGGAGAAAATTCAAAACAAACTTTGTTAGAAATAGCTTTAATTTCTATAGACATAAAGGTCCCCAAAATTTTTACAAATGAAAAATCATTAAAAGTATATGGGTTCCTAAAGGACTCATAACTTCTCAAGATAAGAGGTTGATTTTAAAATGGATACCTAAAAGGACTAAAATTATAGGAACTAATGTTTATGGACCCAAAAGAATTTGTGTACAAAAAATCAAAGTTCAACTCTATGTTTGTAGGAAAATAAGCATTGCTTTCAGGTGAACTTTTCAAGGAAACATGTATGGTACCTTGATAGTGGATGCTCAAGTCACAAGACCAGTGATAAGAGTCGATTTATTAATTTGAAGCCAATAAGTGGAAGAGATGTTAAATTTGGTGACAATTCCACAAAAAGAATTGAAGGAATAGGGTCTATTGGTAAAAACTCTTCAATTGTTATTGAAATTTCGTTTATGTCAACGGTCTTATGCACAATCTTTTAAGTATTAGTCAATTATGTGATAAAGTTTTCTGTGTTATATTTGAGTAAAAAATTTGTAAAGTTATTAACATTGCTTCGAATAAGATTGTGCTTATAGGACATAGGATAGAAAATATATACATGGCGCATTTAGAGGATAGAAAATATATACATGGTGCATTTAGATGACTTATATAATTATAAAATATGCCTCGTTGCTAAAAATGAAGATAGTCCTCTATTATGGCATAAAAAACTAAGACATGCTAGCATGAGCATACTACATAAATTAACTAAAAATGACTTAGTAAGAGGTTTGCCTAAAATTGATTTTGAACTAGCTAAAAAGAGTTTCTTTTCAACCTATTAATGATGTATCAACTAGTAGAGCTCTTCAACTAATTCACATAGACTTATTTGGTCCTATTAGGACAACTAGCTTGGGTGGGAAACATTATGCTTTTGTGCTTGTTAATGATTAATCTAGATTTACTTGGGTTCTTTTCTTAAGTACTAAAGATGAAACTTCAGAAAAATTCATCACATTTTCAAAAATGAATCAAAATGAAAAAGGTCTCTATCACTAGTGTTAGAAGTGACCATGGAACTGGATTTCAAAATCTTGGTTTTGAAAAATTTTGTGACTCAAATGGAATTAGTCATAATTTTTCTACACCTAGAACCCCGCAACAAAATGGAGTTGTTGAGAGAAAAAATAGAACTTTAGAAGAAATGGCTAGAACCATGCTTTGTGAAAATAATTTACCAAAATATTTTTGGGCGAAAGCCACAAACACCACTTGTTGCATTGTTAATAGAGTGATGATTAGGCCTATCTTAAAGAAAACTTCATACGTACTTTTCAAAAATAAAAAGTCTAAATTTAGTTATTTTCATCCTTTTGGATGCAAATGTTTTGTTTTAGATAATGGCTAAGATAATCTTGGTAAATTCGATGCAAAAAGTGATGAAGGAATTTTCTCTCTTTACTTCCACCATTTTTTATAGGCTAATTCACTCCCTCTTGGCTATTCTGGTTTGTGCTATCGAGATAACACTATGAATCTAAATCTAATTGTTGTCTCGTGGAATTGTCAAGGCTGTGCGAGAAGTAAGTTTATCTAGGCTTTTTGAGAGTTTAATTAGGAATATGGTCCAGATATTGTGTGTTTATTGGAACTGAGAGTTAGTGGTAAAAATGTGAATACTATCATCAAAAAAGTGGGTTTTTATTACTCTCACCGTGTTGAAGTTACGAGTTTTTCAGGTGGAATTTGGGTGGGATGGAATGAATCATTCTACAGTAGAATTGTCCATAATCACCCACAATTCATATTCATCTAGACAAGAAGAAACAGAAGGTTCTTTGGGATGATTTGAAATTTATTTTACCTCATGACCCCTCACCTTGTTTACTTATGGGCGATTTTAATGCCATATTATCTCCTCATGAAAAAAAAAGCATTCATTCCTTTGGAAAGAAATGTAACATTTTTGACAATTCTTTAGATTCTTGTAATTTGCATGACCTTGGTTACATCGGGCCGTCCTTTACTTGGTAGAGATGGAACTTTTGAGAGATTGGATTGGGCTTTGTCAAATGACTCTTGGATTTCAACCTTCCCTCAATGTCTAGTATTCCATTTACCGCGTATTAAGTTTGATCGCAGGCCTATTTTTATGAAGACCAATCTAGCATTTTGCTCGTCTTTTGGAAAACCTTTCAGATTTATTGTCGGGTGGATGAAACATGCAAATCTTCCTTCATTCATTAAAGATAAGTAGAATTTTTTAGGTAATATGGCTCAATCATTATTTGATTTTATAACGAATGTTAAGGATTGGAATAGGTTCGTATATGGCTTTATAAGTGCTCGCAAAAAGAAGCTCATGAAGTCGCTTCTCAATGTCCAAAGAGCCTTTAATCGGTCAAAATCCAATTGTTTAATTCAGCTTGAAGTGGATATTTAAGATGAATTTGAAAACTTGCTAGATCATGAAGAGCTTCTCTAGAGGAAAAAATGCTAGGTGTGGTTGGATCCAATTTGGAGACCGTAATACCAAGTTTTTTTATGGGCATATAATACAAAGACGAAAATTCAACCTTACAGCTCTCTGTACCGATAATGGTGAGTGGTATTCTGATCAAAACACCCTTCAAACCAAGGTATCAGATAACATCATTATACCGCAAGAAGTTATTCACTGCATGCGAAAGAAATAAAAGGACAAGAACTGGATGGCCATTAAATTGGACTTAGAAAGGCTTATGAAAAAGTAAGCTGAGACTTCATTGGTGCTTAGTTATAGACAGCAGGGGTTCCAGATTTCCTCATATCTACAATTATGAAGGTCATTTCCTCATCGACCATGCAGATACTCTAGAATGGGGTACCCACACAAAAATTCAAACCATCTCGTGGAATTAGACAGGATGTCCCCTCTCTCCTTATCTCTTTGTACTTTGTGTAGAGTGGTTAGGGTGTATTATTCATGCAAAAATTGGTGAAGGTAAGTGGTGCCAATTCGTCTTTCACGAATGGGTTTGACTTTTCTCATCCTTTTTTCGCAGATGACTTGGTTATATTCTGCAAACCAAACATGGATCAAGCTCAGCTTTTAGCAAATGTTTTGCGATAGTTTTGTGATTTTTCTGAGCATAATATTAGCATAAGGAAAAGCAACATTTACTTTTCTAAAGGGACTGATGATAGTACCTATACTCAAATTAGTCAACTTTTCAATTATCAGGTTGTCCAAACCCTTAGAACCTATTTAGCAGTTCCCTTTCTCCATGAGCAGGTTACAAAGAGCACCTTAAGTTTCGTTGTGGACAAGGTAAGGAGGAAACTGTAAAATTGGAAAGCAAGGAAACTTTCCATTGCTGAGAGAGTTACTTTGGCCTAATCTGTTATTCTTGCAATCCCGAATTACTTTATACAATCTATGTCAATTCTAAAGGGAGTTTGTGATGAGATAGAGCGTATCACAAGATAGTTCATTTGGGGTTCTATTAGTGGACATCCGAAACTTGCTTTAGTTAGATGAGATTCTTTATGCTAGCCTAGGTCCCAAGGAGATCCTGGACTACGTCATCTACACGACCAAAATAATTCCTTTTTGTTGAAATTTGGGTTAATCACTAAGGAAGACGCCTTATGGGTTTAAGTTCTTCGCTCTAAATATGGTTTGAAGGAAATATTTCCTAGATCCATTACTAGAAGTCAATATTCACATCTATGGCACTCTCTCTCTCTAAGGTTTGGCCTCTTCTTTGTGAAAATTTAGCTTGGTTAGTAGGTAATGACATTAGCATTTGATGCTGGAGGGACTCATGGATCCTGAAAATCGGTCCCTTATTTCCATTCATTCTTGCTTATGCAAATTTGAATCTAGATTGCTATCTTAAGGATGTGGTCTTGAATGATGGCACTTGGAACCTGGATATATTTCAAGTTTGGCTACCTGAAGAAATAATCCAATGAATAGTCAATATCCCTCCCTCTCATCCCAAGTTTGGAGTGGATAAGGCTATTTGGACAACTTCAGAATCAGGATCATTTTCAATGTGGAGCGCTTACTGGTCTTTAAAATAGGACTCTTGGGACTATACAGTTTCACTTTGGGAAAACATTTAGCGATATCAAGGACCACAAAGAGTTTTTCTTTTCCTCTAGTTAGTGCATAAACAAAGATTACTTACTAATTCTAAGCATACAATGTAGGGTCTGAATCATAGTAGCTCTTGTGCCATCTATGGACATGAGAATGAAGATATTTCCCATGCACTTCGAGATTGTGTGGCTGCAAAGGATGTGTGGATTTGGAAGAATGGAAATCTCTTCATCTTCTAATATATTTCTTGGCCATCCATTGATATCATCAGGGCTTTTTTGAGTTAGGCACGTCAATTTGAGGCAATTCAAAAATTTTCAAAGATGAGTGCTCCAAACCCGTATCTCAAAGAGCATTCTAATGAAAGGTGGGTCCATCTTTTTCTGATGGGGTTGTGGAGAGAGATACTGGGAAAACATCTGTTGGAGGTGTGATATGAGACATGGATGGTAATTGGATTTTGGGTTTTAACCACCTTCTAGGTAGTTGCTCTCCCTTTGAGGCAGAACTATGGGGCATTCTTGATGGAGTTCTTGTTATGTTAGAAAATAGATTTAAACGGACCACAATTTAAACGGACAATTTGGAAGTGATTAAAGCATTGATCGAAAAAAGCATAGAAGATTCGAGCATCACAATTCTTAGAGGGTACAAAGGTTAATACAATCTGAAGGACAGTGGCAAATTCGATATGTGCCAAGAGAGAATAATTTTACTGTAGATCGATTGGCTAAACTAGGCTAGCTTGGAAATCAATGCTCTAAATCCTTAGTATGCCTCCCATTGAAGTAATGGGGGTTCTTCAACATGACCTCGCTTGTGTTAATGTTTAATCTTTTGAGCTGATTTAATTGTATGTTTTTATTCACCAAAAAAAAACTCTTTAAATTTTATTTAGGTACCATGAGTTTCCAAATAAATGACATAAGCCTAATCTCAACTATATTGCATGTATATATAACAACATACATAAGTTATATTTGCGTCAAGTGACGATCTCTCATTTTTTTCATTTTTTTCTATTTTTAATAATACTTAGTATATTTGATTTTTTTTAAAAAAATTACATTAAAAATTACCTTACAAACTTAAAATACACCTAATTAACTTCATTTTAAATTTTAAAATTATATTTTTAATTATTTAAAAATAAAACCAATCTCTTTATTTAACCTTTAAACATTTTTAATATATTTATTTTTGTAAAAATTATCCAATGAGTAACCAAACTCCCTCTCGCCACTATTGACTAAGCCTCACACCATTCTTACCATCCCACTATCACTAAACCTAATCATAAGCTTCAACCAATCCTGCTCATGGGTCGAATCACTCGCTCAGACCCGAAAATCCATTCGAAAAATGGTAGAGTTTGGACAAAATACGAGGCTTGAAAAATGGACTTGAGTAAAATTTAACATCAATTTTCTATATGAGTCAAGCCTTGGGCAAAATTATTCGGGCTCGAACCCGACTTCGACCTTAATATATTATGTTATAAAAATATTATATTAATTATATATGTTAAATAATAATCACATAAATATTTATAATAAATCACTAATCCAACAATAATTAAACCCATTACCCAAAAACTAAAAACAAAATTAACTAACTAAATAACTCAACCCAAAATATAAAATTTTAAAATTATATTTAATACAATAAAATATTTATTATATTTATTTGTTTATTTAATAAAATAAAATATTTATAATATTTATGGCAGCATCTTTTAATATAAATATTTTTTAATATATTTATATAATCACTTTTATACAAGATACAAACAACTCTCTTAACAACTTGACATATAACAACATTCCAAATTCACTTTATAGCATTTCATATCTAATTTTTGTGACATACCAAAATTTAGCAAGTCCTAAGTCTGAGTGTGTAGTTTGAAATTAATTTGTTTAGTGTAGTTCTATTAGTCCAAGTATCTCTTTCGGTGTATAGAACGGACGCATAGTAGATGTTTGGGTATTAAGTAAAGTTTATCCCTGAATTTGTTACTTTGCAAAGATGAAGAGTTCGGTAAGAGTAATAGACAATTATGATTTGAGTTAACACTAAAGGTGTAGTATGTCATGTTGTTTGAGTTATTATGCTAGTTACATTGTAAGTATTGTGGTTAAGAATCAATTAATTGGAGTAATCAGATACAGATTATATTGGATTCTCATTTATGTTTTCTCAGAAGTTGTAGACCATTAATTAAAATAATTCTGAAAGACTGTAACACATGTCAATTCCACTTTGGGAACATAGGTATTATATATTTGCATGTGGGCTTGAGAAAAGGAGTTTCTCTTCTTCTTTCTTCCTCTAAAATATTGATGTTGATTCTCTTTGGAGTTGATATAGTTTTCTCTCGTTAAATTGGAAACTAAGGATCTAATATAAAGCAGTAGATTATTTATTCTTAGGCAAGTACTACAGTCATGCATGTTGAGTTTTAAATGACTAAGTCTGTTAAAAGTCGTTGAATAGTAAGATAAAAGTATAAGGCTTTACACCTTATACCCGGCTCGATCGTCGAGCCAGAGTATTAGGACGTCACACCACCGTCTCATCATTAACAGTCCAAATACTTATCATTCATGCGATTAATGTCATATTTTTAATCTTAAATCTATATGGAGTTTCTAAGTCACGAATAGTCTAAGCAATATTAAATTAAGCTAAACATACATCAAACAAGCTTATTACACAATGGAAACATGCAATTGAACCACTCAACAAAATTTCAAAGAAAATCACGTAGGTATCGAACTAAATCAAAGGTATCGATATATCCCATAAATGGTATAGATACCGCTTGAAAAATCGATACCAAATTAGCATTCTATTTCTCATTTAAAATCAAAACCCAAGAATTTATCGGTGCCTTTCATTAAGTATCGATTTTATTACCTCAAGTATCGATACTCATGATGTGGTATTGATACCAAATTATGTTACTGACTTCTTGCACATTCGACATAGCATGGAGGAATCGATTTTAAAACCAAATATCGATACCTCTACTCCAGACAGCAAAAATACAACATATTAAGGTATTTAGTCCATTCTAATTTGTATCCATTTGACATGTAAATAATACCTCATCAATGTAACACCCCAAACCCGACCTAGATGATATGATCAAGTCTGGAGATCTACATCAACCATTTAAAAAGCTTAAACCATTTGAAGTTCAACAGTCGGAAAATCATTAAACAATTAAGTCAAACATAAAAATCCAAACTTATAACAACAATCTGAAATAAAATATGTGATAGTATAAATTCATATAAAACGATAAAATAAATAGAACAGAAATGACCAAGCACCTGCTAAACAGACCTGCCTAAGTCTTTGGGTTACATGTGATCCAAACAAACAGACTAAATGAGTTTACAACTCAGTGTGTAACTTATGTAATCAAATAATCAATATTATAACAGATATGGTATCGATTCCTCATAAATCAAACAATTCCCATAATTAGATACATAAACAGAAATAGAGGATATCAGATACAGTTGCAGAACATATCAGATACAAATTCATATTCCTACCCCCTTCTGCTACACACCATCTCCCTCCATCCCTACACATTATATAGGGTATCAAGTACTCATCCATCCTTACACACTGTATAGTGACTGTATGTCACTTTCCATAATAATTGTAGTCTAATTGCCAGATCAAAATGCGATAAATCGCTAGAGTCAAATTTATGCTTGTGGCTTAGCCACAAAAATCGGCAAATTATTGTTCTACCCACACTTCCTTCTTTACACAATCCTAAGCCTAATGCAAATGCAGATTTAACAAATATTAGATATGCGTATAGAATGATACAAATTCAGATCATGCTCATGTAACAAATCATCATATAATAGATTTCATTGCATAATTCAGCTCATACAAACCCTGCAATAGGCCTACATTTAATTCGAAAAAGTTTTCGACTTTAGGGAAAATTTTCAGTTTATGGTCCACATGCCCGTGTGGATATACACGACAAGGATGGCTATCCCGTGTTGTCTACATGGCCTGGCACATGCCTGTGTGGCTCAAGTCAATGTCTCACACAGCCTGGACACAAGCCCATGTCCTTGGCCCGTGTGACTCTAATTCAAAACAGTCTCGCACACGGCCTGGACACACACCCATGGCCCTGGCCCATGTGACCTTAATTCAAATCATTCTCTAGCACGGCTTGGACACACTAATCGCGCTATGAACGTCACAGCAATAATGTGCAAGCTTACACTGTCGATGCAAGTATAGTAGATAGATGTAAATTTGTCGGATATCGATGCCACGAGGATGGCTGTCTTTTGTTTATTAATGTCAATGCAATGAACAGATAAAACAAGATAAATTGTGATAATAGTTGTCGAAGCAATAACTTGAAAATAAAGATGAAATATGATAATGATAAAATGGGATCCCCAACGTGAATATTTGGCAGAATACTAAGTGTGGCTCACAAGGTATGAAAGGATAGTTGATTGTCGCTGCAATAAAGTGTAATGAATATCTTACCAAACTTAGTTTCTCTATTCGATCTAAGACTTAAATATGCATACTAACCACACCTTCAGATGATGGGAATGTAACACATTCAAGAACAAGTAGATTAAATTCCTTTAATCCCCAAACAACTTTCGTTGTCTTGCTTGTTAGTTTAAACTATCGTTGCACCTTCCAATGACAGTGACTGCAATAACACTTCCATGGTCAAAACATTCAAACCCAAAGATTACACAGTAAAAGCAATCTTGGATAAAATATCATTTAATCTAAAAATCAAATGTACTTCCATACAAACATGAAATAAACATTAATCACCAGCGTTTAAGAAAAGAAATGTAAAAGAACAAATGGAGAATACTATTCCTAGCCCACTCGACTTACTCTCTTACTTTCCTCTTGAATTGCACTTAGGGCTCCTAGTCAGGAGCTATTCTGCCTCCCCTCCACGTTGGTTCACCTGTGGGAAGCTTAGGCCTTAATAGTCGAAAAGCTCAAAAGCTAGGTTTTAAAAGATGATGCACAAAAGAAACTAAAGGAGACTCTTTTTCTTTTTCCTTGTGAGTATTTATATCCCTTCGAAATGTATAGGTGTCTCTTCTAAAGAATTGAGCTGTCTATAGTCGTACTAGTTAGTTATACCAGACTGGACAGCTCATGCAATTTCTGTTCTTATCCGAACAGCTGTTAGATGTGACGATAATTCTGGGCGTAATTCTTAATATGCTCATGTAACGAGCTGTCAGATGCGGCGATAATTTTGGGCGCAATTCTAGATATGCTCATACCGCGATATTAGTAGTAAAATATGACAAAATTAAGGGCAACTAGGCTAAAGTCTATTGAGCTAGAAAATGCAATAAAATAAACTCAAAAATGCTAAAATATGTGCTAAGGACAACAAAATGGGAACAACTTAACCAATAAGTAGGGAGAAAATAATGGTTCTTTCTAGCACTATCACACCCCCCAAACTTGTGTTTTTACTTGTCCTCAAGTAAAAAAGAAACTAGCAAGGCTACACAAAAAATTTACCAAGGCAAATGATGATTCTAGCAACTTGATTCATCTAAAATCTCAATGAATGAATCACATTCAGATGACAGAATATTGCGTCGACAACTCATAAGTATGAATAACTAAGACTGCAACTTTATCAAAGCCAGCATCATGCCTCAAATCCTAAATTCTATTTACCAATACAACATTTATTGTACAATAATATATACATATATTGTAACACTCGTAACCCGTAATCATCGTAGGTTTAGGGTCTCAGAGTAATACTAAATATAATAAATTCATTAAATCATTTCTAACAAACATTCAAATTCAATTAAAACATTCTCTCAAATTCATATAAATCATTCAATAAACATATAGTGTTCAACTACCACAATACAATCAAGCTATCTTCTAAAAAAAAATTACCCAAACAAGCATCACACCAACATATGCACTATGCATAATTCAATACACTCCATTAAGCAAAAACATTTGCATATTTCATAATTTACCAAATTATTATATACATATCATTCAAAACAAATTCACATCAAAACAACTACTTTGAAACTAATATTCACATTTAGTCATTTCCTATAAGACCTTTACACATATCTAGCCCTAGGTACATGCCAAAATAACCAAAAAGTGAACTCATTGACTTGGAGTTCGGGATTTCTGCTTTGATGTTGAGTTGTAGTTTATTATCAAAATAACCTAAAATCATAGAAGGTTTAATTTCATTAGTAACTTTTATTCACCAACATAACCATTCTCATGGGTGTTCATAATTCTCACATAAATGCTTCCATTTGACAATTCATAGTTCCAACTTTAATATATCACATAATGTAAACAACAACTATGTGTATTACTTTCATTCCTTAATTTTCTTACTCCATATATGTATGTATACAATTTGTTGATTCTTCCCAAAAATCCGTTCATTTGCCATTTATAATTTCCGTAAATTCATGGCACCCGGTACCTAGCGGATAAACCGCGAAAGTAAGCCCAACTCTAGTTGGATTTTCCAACGATTTGCGCCCAGCGCTAGTCGGATAAACTGACAGTTATGGCACCCAATGCCTAGCGGATAAACTGCAATTGTGAGCCCAGCTCTAGTCAATTAAACTGACAATGTAAGTTATTCAAATAATACCATATCCTCAATCCATAACGTATGTAATCATCGTAACCACATACATGGAAATATACATAGTTCAAGAATTTAAATTAACAAATCGAATGAATTAAATTGTTAACTTATAATTAAATAAAATAATAAGTTCGAGAGTAAGAACTTACCAAAAAGTTTAAGTTGCTCTCCATTGATTGAGTCGATCACTCACCAACTTTCTCCTTTCCTCGATTACCCGTCGTTCTACTCGTTTCTTGATCTATACACCATAACATTATTTAATCAACCAATCTCATAATTGTAATAATTTCATTCTCATAGAAATTCTCTAACCAACCGAATATACATGTATCCATATAATTTTCCACAACTCTACATTCATAATAATTGAATTTATTACCATGCCACTTAAGGCTAATGAAAGCCACCTCCTTAGAATTTGTTCCAATAAAATCCACTGTACAATTTAATCAAAATATTAATTAAAACCAATTATTTCCTCCTCTGTTTCCAACATGCTAAAATACCATGAAAACAATTCTCAACATACTCATTACTTCTCTAATATAAATCTCAATACTTAGCTTTACTTTACCAAAACAAATATGCTAATTAATGCTTTACATAAAATATAAACCAACATAATTCCAAATTCCAGCACAATTCCAACACATAAAAACATTCACCATGTTAAAACACCACAAATGCTCTCAAATAAAATCATGACAATATGATTAAAATTTATTATTTCCACAACTTGAACTCCAAGATAGTTAGACCAAGCTACAAAGATCACAAAAATATAAAAATCAATAAAAATGGAGCTCAAATCACCTACACAATAACTAACTTAATCACATCTTATCAATTTTCTAATTAACCTAATTTACATATATTTTTCATATTGTACCTAAATCCTTAAAATTTAAAGATTAACACCACACCATTGATATATATATTTATACACTCATCTTCTTGACAATCAACCCTAACAAAATTACTATAAAAATAATAATTTCTCATACCATACATCTTTATATTTCAACCACACTTCCAGCAGAGTATTCACACTCAAAATAGTCCCTAAACTCTTAAAATTCATAACTTAATATCATACTATTTTAACTTTAGAGAAACTAGATCCCTATTCCAGCAAAACCCATCACACAAATTAACTAAAATATCAAATGAAACTAATAATTCCTCCCCATTTTCCAGCACACGAACATTCAAGGAAAAATAGCCCTTGCATGCTAAAAATTCTATAAAATTCTATCTCTCAAATTAATAAAATGCTAAGTAAAATTTACCCTTTTTCTTCCCAATTAGTTTCGCATAGAACATGCAAATATAACAGTCCATAAAATGTCAAAATTCCACAATATGGTCTTCAATTTTCTTTCCATTTTCATAAATAAATCTAAATCCTTAATTTCATAAGAACTCACTTAACTAAACAAGCATATTTAACATCTAGATTTACCAATCCATAGAAAACATCAAAACACACTCAAATGTGAACATGGTGAGTCCTTCAACCATTAACATTTTTGCCAAATAACCCCCAATTTAGGTGGACTAGGTTATAACAAGCACAAAAATACAAAAATTATTATAAAAAATGGGAACTCAAACACATACCATGCAAAGCTCCCCTTTTTTTTGTCGAACCTAAAGCTCCTGGAGTTCTTGTTCTTTTTGTCTCAAATTCTTTCTTTCTTTCTGTTTTTTTTTATGAAATATTCCACTAAAAGAAACCCCGTTTTATTTTATTAGATTAATCATTACAAATCTATTTACCCATTTATCCTTAGATTAACACACTTCCACACTTCCACTAAGCCCATAATTGCCATTTGACAAAGTCTATGACTTATTTATTAAATACACTCTCATTTATTAAATATTTTTAGCAACCACCACACTAAAATTCTATATAATTCAAGTTTCTATTCCTTCTTTATAATTCAATCCATTTCCTCTTAACTAATATTCTTCACATCAAATTTGTTAACCAACTTATGAATCATCCCATTATCATTAACAAAAAAAATATTTAATTAATTTTTTATTTAAATCCTCTAGTTTCCAAATTTGTTATTTTTCTGATATTAATAAAGACGGGTCGTTACATATATCTTTTTCTTTTCCCTTTTTTTTATGTGACTGAAGGATATCATTGCATTACTATACCCTTTGTTCTTGAGAAGTAACAATGGAGTGCAACAAACCTCCAGGGAGTACGTAATTGCGCTGACACACACTCTTGAAGTGACAGCTTTTGGCTAGATTCATTTTTCTAACACTTGCATTGGAGTGTTCCCCCTTAAACAGTTCACAGTACTCCCACATTGGAGTGTCTCTTATATATATAAGCAGTTGTAAAGGGCAGATTCATTCAAGATTCAAGGAATGATGTCAGTCATCCATTACTAATGCAACCTAAATCATTCATCAAAGAATTGAAGATACAATATTCAATCAAATTTATCCAACTCATTCATTGATAGTTCGCATGATTCAAGAATTAAGCATCGAATGTAACAAAAATTTTTAAACACGTTTGCATTAACCATTCATAAACCTTGCATACTTCATTAAACTCAAAAACAAAAATTGAAATGTGAGTGCATCTCCAAACCCCATATGCATTCCCAAAAACTTAAAGTTTGCATTGTCCCCAATACACTAACATTTAAATGCAATGACAATGAAAATGCAACGATAATGCTTACTAACAAAATAAAAATTACAGTTTCATGCAATGCATGAATACTACAACTAAAAATTTAAAATAACTAACTCAGTTTTTTGCAGCCGTCCATGTGTCTGCATGGTGCTTCTTCTTCCTTCTCGTCTTTTCTTCCTTTATGTGCTTTTTGTCCTTGGAGCGCCTTCTCTTCCTTTCTTTGGGCTTCGCTCGGTCCTCGGATTGCCCCTCAACATCTAGCTTTGCCCCGGCATCATCAACTGTGTCTAGTGTTGGATGGATCACTTCAAGTGGTCCAATGTAGACCACTATTGTCAAAGGATTGTGGTCCTCATTAATTGCATCCACAGCTTTCCCCTAACTCGTGCCGTCTGGCGTCAAGCCCTCAGTTGTTGCACCCACAACTTTGGGTGCAATGACATTCTTCAGCTGAATCTTCCTCAGCTTCTTTTCCTTCTTCTTCCTCTTTCTCTTCTTTAACTTATGTTTCCTCCCCTTCAGTAGGAGTTTCCTCTTTAGTAATATGTGCATCCTGACCAGTAGTAAACTCATCCTCAAACAAGCTCTCTATAGTCCACAAACATTCCTCCACCTCCCTTGATTCTGCCTTTTTCTCGTCATCAGTGATATGCACCATTGGGAATTCAAGGACAAGAGCTTTGCTCATTCGCCTTAATATGGTCACAACAGCACTATTCTAAGCCCTGGTGTAAGCGTAGAATAAATTCTGTGACCTGTCCATATCCTCTATTACAGTGGCAAGCCTGATCTGCCTGTTACTGATGGAATTGGCCAACTTCTCAACAGCCTTCATTTTGTGCAACAAGGTTGTCTCTACAGTAAGTTTCATTCCCTTGATCTCTACCTTGGCTTTACCCTTCCTCATCTTGCTTGTTTCAGCCTCCTTCATTATCGGTGTATCTTTGCCACGAGTTATTTTTTCAATAGAGGCTTCATTTACCTAGTCCTTATTATCCAGGATTTCTTTTTCATCACAAGGCACGATCCCTATCTGCTGGCACAATAACATCACCAACGATGGGAAAACCAAAATTCTCATTTTCCTTGTGACGCAGTCAGCAATTTCCTAGTGGATTATTGTGCCGACATTAATCTTTTTGCCCTTGATAATTAAATGTATCAGAAACATTCTATCAAGGTTGATTGTGGTGCTGTGTGTAGAGGGCTTCAATCAGTATAGGAGAGTAACTTCCAGGATGAGTGCAGAAAGTCTCCCACTTCAGCTTGGAGATGGTTTTGTGGATTTGCTTGCCCAAGTCTTACTATTACTGCAGGAGAATGCAGTTGCAGTACAGCTGTACGAATTGCGTTGACAATAAAGCCAAAGTGCAATGACAATGGTTCCTAATTATTTTGCAAAAACAATATGTAAAATAAACTTAAACAAAAACTAAAATAAAATAAAATAAACACTTGAAATAAAATGTGTAAATAGCGACAAAAAAAAAACAAGTTAGTAGCAACTAAATATTATATAATAAAGATAAAGTGCAAAAACAAAAATAAACATCAAACAAACGCCATCCCCGGCAACGGTGCCAAAACTTGATCGCATTATGAACGTCACAGCAATAATGTGCAAGCGTACACTATCGATGCAAGTATAGTAGATAGATGTAAATCTGTCAAATATCGATCACATTAGGATGGCTATCTTTTGTTTATTAATGTCAATGCAATGAACAGATAAAACGAGATAAATTATGATAATAGTTGTCGGAGCAATAACTTGAAAATAAAGATGAAATATGATAATGATAAAATGGGATCCCCAACGCGAATATTTGGCAGAATACTAAGTGTGGCTCACAAGCTGTAATAAAGTGCAATGAATAGCTTACAAAACTTAGCTTCTCTATTCTATCTAAGACTTAAATATGCACACTAACACACCTTCCGATGATGGCAATGTAACACATTCAAGAATAAGTGGATTCCTTCAATCCCCAAGTAACTTTTATTGTCTTGCGTGTTAGTATAAATTGTCGCTGCACCTTCCAGTGACAATGACTGCAATAACACTTTTGTGGTCAAAACATTCAAACCCAAAGATTAAACAGTAAAAGCAATCTTGGATAAAATATCATTTAGTCTAGAAATCAAGTGTACTTCCATACAAACATGAAATAAACATTAATCACTAGCATTTAAGAAAAGAAATGTAAAACAACAAATGGAGAATACTATTCCTAGTTTACTTGACTTGCTCTCTTACTTCCCTCTTGCATCGCACTTAGGGCTCCTCATCAAGAGCTGTTCTGCCTCCCTTCACGTTGGTTCACCTGTGGGAAGCTTAGGCCTCAATAGTCGAAAAGCTCAAAAGCTAGGTTTTAGAAGATGACGCACAAAAGAGACTAAATGAGACTCTTTTTCTCTTTCCTTGTGAGTATTTATATCCCACCAAATTGTACTGGTGCCTATTCTATAGAATTGAGTTGTCTATGGTCGTACCATTTAGTTATACCAAACTAGACATCTCATGCAATTTTTGTTCTTATCTGGACAGCTGTCAGATGCGACGACAATTCTAGGCGCAATTCTGAATATGCTTATGCAGCGGTATTAGTAGTAAAATATGGAAAAATTAAGGGCAACTAGGCTAAAGTCCATTGAGCTAGAAAATGCAATAAATTAAACTAAAAAATGCTAAAATATGTGTTAAGGACAACTAAATGGGAATAAATTAACCAATAAGTAGGGAGAAAACAATGGTTCTTTCTAGCACTATCACACACGTCCGTGTTCCTAACCATGTGACCTAAGTCAAAACTGTCTCTAGCATGATTTGGACACACGCTCGTGTCCTTGGCCATGTGACCCAAGTCAGTGCCTAAAAGGGCCAACCACACAATCGTGTCACGTCGACAATAATGGTTTCCAGCTTTCTTCATTTGTAAAAATTATGGTTTTCGTTACATACTTGTTATAGATTCAACGTAGAAGCAATAGGAGTGACTCCGAAACCTAAAAACAATAAACCAATGCCAAATTAAACAATTATTCCTTAACGAAACGTTAGAATTATTGCTCAAAACTAAGTTACGTTGAAAGATTCGACATAAAAGCCCCAACCACTAAAGAAACATGCTTACCTTTGCACGATACAACAAATTCACAAAACCTAAAGCGTTGGGGATTCTTATCCTCAAGATCTTTGCCTAAAAGAAGACCAATTGAACACTTTACAACAAATTTGAGCAAATCAAACAGAAAACCAAATTTTGATAAAAATGAAAGAGAGTGAACGTTAACAGAATTGAGCAATAAAACTTACATAATTAACCTTTCAATCGACAAACAACGAAACACGCGACTTCTTCGACAAAACTACAGCAGAAGTTTAATGAAAAGAACTCAAGAATCAAGGAATAAAGAAGAACAATGAAAGGCAAAAATAAAAGCAAAAAAAGGTAAAACTAAAGAAGGAAAAAGAAACAATTAATTAATTTAAAAAGTATAACTTCACTTAACGGAGTACTAATAAAAATATATTTCCTCTTCACTTATTTAGAGACTCGAACACAAGACCAAAGAGAATACAGAAGCTTAATCACTGAACTATTAGGCTCATCGTTAAAATAAGTTGGCGTAGAATTACACAATTTCTGGCAATTTATCTATCATTCTGGTGGCTTAACCATAAATATTTGTATTTGGCAGGTTGTCTACATTATCTGGTGGTTTGTCCGCATTTTGGTGTGTTATTGGATGGAGAGTTTTAGGAACTCTTTTATGGTGTGTAGTCGAGTTGGGCAGGAATTTTTCTGAAAGTTTTGCATTGATTTTTGAAAAAAACTTTGCAACGACATCATCACGCACATTAATATCTATGAATTTGGATTGCTTACATATATTCTGCTATATTCTGAAATGTATGCTCGTAATTTCTACTTGTTACCTAAATTAGGGCTGCATGGAGTTAAGTTGTATAAATTCTCCGTAATATATTAATTTCTTTATCATGTTATGTGTGTTCTCTAGTCGAGTTTAGTTATACACTGAGCTTATTAGCTCACCCCTTTTGTATTTGACCTTTCAAGTAATCAGCAAATTTTAGACTAGACGGCATGCGAGAGCTCAGATTGATTTTTTGTTAAGTAAATAAATCGGTTTATGATTAGTTCATTTTTTTATCTTTTGGACTTGCTTTATGGTTTCTACTTATTTTTATCGGATTTTATTATTTTTAACGTAAAACTACGATTACTACGAATTATCAAATTAGAAGTTAGTTTTTAAAAACTAAAATTTCGAAAAATTCCACTACTATATGACTTGGTGATCTTTTTTTTGTAAAATAAGAGTATTCAAGTTCAAGATTATCTAAAATATGTAAGAGTTTTGCCAAATTTATATTTTTGAAACCCATACTGAAATCAGAAGTTTTCAAATGAGATCAAATTAAGAGTCTTTCTGTAAAAAAAATAAGTTTTGTGCATACACGTAAGAGTTTTGCTAAAAATAATATTTTCAAAATTCATCTAAAGCTAGGATTAAACTTCTAGATTTTTAAACAAACTAATGTGATTCCTCCAAATTCGATCATAACATCTAGGTCGAGTTTGGGGTTTATATTTTCGATGAAAGGTGCGTGTTCTTTTATAAGTGAATCATGGCAAACCATGTTTAGGAATAAGGCCACACGATCTCCCAAACGGGCATGTAGACCACACGACCATGTCCCCTACAAACCTTAGGCTAGTTCGAATCTTGCATGACTAAGAACCTTCCACACGGCCTGCCACACGATTGTGTCCCTCCTGTAGGTTAATTTTGCAATTGCCACACAACCACAATTTGTTACACGGCCTGGTCACATGGTCGTGTTACCCCTAATTTAAATTTTTGCCCAAAAATTTGTGAATTGTTCAATTTAGTCCATGAATAATCTCTGAACTATTCTTAGTGTTTTATTTTATTCAATTGAGTCCCTAATATAAATAATGTTGGAATTCATGATTTGATTGACTAAGTTATTACTGTATATGCATGATATGTGATTGGTACATCTCTACTTTCACTGAATTACTGATAAAATGTTATTGTTACTTGTACCATTGTATTATCGATTGCATGATCAACATGCCTACTGTTACTGTTGATCTGAATACATGTTAAGCATGTCTACTGTTTTTGTATTGTACTATTACTAACATGTCATACTGCATTGCATTGGGTTAGATGACTAAAAGGAGGAAGTACTGATAATATAATAATCTACAAACATTGGTGGTTTATCCACAAACTTACCGGCAGCTTTCATCTGCAAACATTTGTGCATTGACAACCTACTAACAACATATAAACATGCAAACATTGATGGTCATCCACAAACTTACTGGCAGCTTTTATCTACAAACACATTATGCATTCACAACCTATTGGTAGTGTATTAACTTGCAAACACTAGTGGTTCATCCACAAACTAAAGTGTTCGAGTTAAAGAGTTCTAGGGAACTCTTATTGTGTAGTGTAGCGATGGGTTAGAACCTTTTCTGTGAAACTAAAATTACATTGTATCGACACGCATAATCATGCACAAATGAATTGCAACATTTGTGCTACTATACGAATGCTTTTGTACTTAAAATTGTTATTTTGTATGCTTGGTTTATTATTCTACATTGATTTTCTTGTGATGAAACTCACACTGAACTTCATAGCTCACTCCCCTTTTATTTCCATCTCTATAACCCACCAGGTTAGGATGTGGACACGACATATGGAAGGCTTAGAATCCTTTTATTTATATAAAAGTATTAAAGGGTTTATTTTTACAATTCATGTTTTTTCAAAATTGTATTGTTTTTATTTATATTGCAACATGAGACTTATGTTTAGGGTTTATTTAGCATGCATGATTTTTAATTTGAATATAGGATATTGAACATGGACTTAGAATTGGTTATGCATTAAATAATTCTGACTTAACTTAATTAAAACTAAATTGAATATCTCTTTTCCGTTGCTAGGTTATAACTTAATTTTGAGTAATAAATAAATTAGAAATTAACCAAGTTTTCAAAGGTATTCACCATTATAAGAAAAATGTTAAAGTTAAACGATTTTTTTGTTAACTCATGGGTTTTTCATAAAATGGGCTAAGTTTTCTTCTAATATAAGCAAATGTTCTAAAATATTTGTTTTATAAACTACGATAGCTTACTGAGTCATTCCGATGACTAATGTAATCATCCGAATTCGAGCCTAACATCTAAGCTGGGTTGGGGAGGTTACAAACTACAAGTAATACATGAATTTTGACACAAATTTGCATTTGATAAAGATCTAAATCGAGATCAAATCTTTCACGTACTTAAAATATAAAAAATAAACAAAATAATCATAATTAATTAAGAATTAAAATAATAATAATCTAAATATGAAACATAAAATAAAAACTCCATTCAAATTTTTGCATCTTACGTCTAAATCTTCAAATGAAAAATCATGGAGGATAAGTGTAATATTCAACACATAAGAATTTTTAATTCTGAGTAAGATCATGCTAATAACGTATTATAAAAGTAAAAGAAAAATACAAAGATTAAAAGAGAGAAAGATAAAGAAATGAAAAAATGATTCAACTTTCATTTAAGATACAATAAGTTTGTATATGCGCTCTATTTATAGAACTTCAAGTACCATAAGTTACAAAGTAATAAGGACCAATATTAAGGACCAACAATAAATGACTTAGGGGTTATAAGATAATAAAATTAGGGATTATTAACCTTTGTTTTTTTAAGAATATATCAATGGATTTACAACAAAAACATATTTTTTTTAAAAAAAGTAAAAGCATATTCCTTAAAAAAGAGTAAAAACATATAATATATTAAAAATTAATATTTGATATAATAAAAGTATATAAGTTTTTTTTCTAATTTAATGAATTTTTCATTTTCATCTTACCATTTACATGATTAATTCTTTTCCGATTAATGGTTATCCTTTTTAAAAGTTCAAAGCTTTCTCCTTAAGATAAAGTAAAGTAAACTATGCATTACTAATAAATTTATTTCCTTTAAATGATAAATCAAGATATAATATAAAATTATATACTATCACTCTAAATATATATTATCAAATATTAATAAATATTAAATATAATTATAAATTTAAATTTTATGCGTTAATTTAATAATTAAAGATATTTATTATTTTAATTATAATCTGAATTCGAATTTATCAATTATGTTGTTGCTAAAATTTTATTTTTTTATAATTAATAGCAAAAATTATAAATCATGAAAATACATTACTTCCGTACTAATACACGAAGATCCAAGTATAACCACATCATGTTCATTTTCTCTCTCTTTCACTGTCACAGCGAGTCCCCTTTGCCCTCTTTTGCTTTATTATTATTAATTTTTCTTATTGCTTTTCCGCCCTTTTTCTTGTCTCTTTCCCTTTCCTCTTCTTCTACTCACCACTCTACTCTTCACGGTGTCTCAAAAGAAACCAAGAAAAAGAACCATCTTTTCCCATTGTTATTAAAAAAACTAGGAAAAAATTTGAAAGGCACACTGTTTTACTCTAGCTCAAAGTGTTCATTCACTTTCCTGCAAAAGACCCAGATTCCGAATAGGGTTTTGCATTTCTTCTCAATGTGTAAAGCTTGAATATCCTTTCATATCTAAGAGCTCTTTGCTGGGTTTTTTTTTTTTTTTTTTTTTTTTGCTTGAGTGAAAGTGGCAATGGGTAAATATGTGTTGGTCTTGGGTATTGCTCTTTTGCTTCTTCTTGGAGGTGTCACTTCAGCTCCTACAACTTCTTCACCTGCAAGTAAGTTTCCTAACAAATGAAAAGCTCGCATTGATTTTGATCTGCTTCTAGATTTAAGCTAAATCCTTGCTTTAATGGCAAATGAATTTGATTCTTTGTTCCTGCAGAGATCGTAAGTGGGGTTTTCTCTAATGCTGTGTCTGCTTCTATGAAATGGTTATGGTCACTCAAAGCTACCACTAAAACAGGTTAAGATCTCCGACTATTATAATTTACAATTAAAACCCACATTTCCTATTTTTTTTTTGGCTTTGAGATTAGCATCTGATGTGGTGGTCTCCATGGTATTTTATGTATGTATAGCAATTACTGGCCGTCCAATGATGAAGTTTGAGGGTGGATACACTGTGGAGACTGTGTTTGATGGAAGTAAGCTTGGGGTTGAACCTCACACTGTAGAGATTTTGCCCAGTGGAGAGCTGCTAATTTTGGACTCTGCTAATAGCAACCTTTATCGGATGTCTAGTTCTTTATCTCTGTGTAAGTGGGGGTTTCTTCTTTCTCATAGTATTATTCAAATGGTTGGCTTTGTTACTTTTTGTTGCATTTGCATTAGTAATTCAAATTGTTTGCCTTGTTTGGGTAATGCTTTGTTTTTTTAGTTTGATCTTTTCTTCCTGAATGTTTCAAGGCTTGTTATTAATGGAAAAAGTTGAGGTATTTGCATCTGTTGGCAGTGAGTCCTGTTGCTGAACCTGCCTCATAAAGGACAGTGCACGTTTAGCTGAGTTGGCATACATTCTCCATTGTCCAAGTGCTGAGTGCAATTTTTTATTTTGATAGTCTTGTTTTAGAGCAAGTTGTTTCATCTGTCAAGCATTTTAATGTACTTCAAATGCATTTCTATTTCATATATTTGAAAGATGCCAGTTAGAGAAATATTTGTAAGTTAGAACTTAGATGAATGTTGCAGATGTTCTACCAATATTTTATAAAACATTGTTACATTTTTCTTCAAATAAATTGGAAACAAATAAATCTTTCACTAAGAGCATTTACATCATTTGGAGGATTATAACATTTTCTATTTCAACTTGGTAACTTGGGAATGCTGTAAACTCTGAATATTTTGTATATATCATAGATGTTTGGCGAGTTCAATGGAATGTAAATTTTTGTGCTTCTACTCAGTTTTTTTCTTCTTAGGTTATTTTGATGTCTTAACCAATCATTGTAAATTTTTTAAGCTAAAGATTCCGTCCATTATGTGATGTCTCAACCGTGTTACTGTTTTCTCTCTGCACTGCATGCTTATTACCCTATTACAATGTTACCAGGAATGCAGATCAGTCTGTACATGGAAAGATAATTAGATCGATAGGGGTAATAGGAATAACATGCAATTTATTAGAACATTGAATGTGTTTCTGGAACTTATATATATAGTTTTTGTGTTTATATAATTAAATAAGTCTAAATAGATGAATAAATTCTGAAGTTTGTGAATTGTTTGTATTACTCAATTTTATGATGAACTATATGCTATGGGATCATTTTTCTCACCGAATTGGATCCCTAGTGTTCCTTTATTGGGATCATGCATACCAATACAAAAATGGCTAGGGAGACAGTGGTTTCTGGTAACAGAGCCCTATTAAGATTGATTACATGTAAGGTTCTGGTATTCACTCAATCATTTCCCCAGTCATGCTATTGTCTTGAGTTGTCCATGGAAAAATCTTTCTTATAAATATTTCATTTAAATTATGGGAGAAATGCAGATAGTAGACCAAGGCTGGTTGCTGGATCCCCGGAAGGGTACCCTGGACATGTAGATGGGAAGCTGAGAGAGGCAAGGATGAACCATCCGAAAGGGCTAGCAGTAGATGATAGAGGGAATATTTATATTGCAGACACTATGAACATGGCAATCAGGAAGATAAGTGATGCAGGTAAGCAACGTAAATTACTAAGTTTCCTGAAAGAGGAATTACTAATCACTTGTTATTTTTACTTAACTATGCAAGTTTTATATCCTTCATTCTTCTTGCATCTTACTTCTGTACATCGCATTTTCCTCTTTTTCTCAAATTTATTTATAGGATCACTATTTGGCAAGCATAGTGTTTGTCATCATGCTAAACTTTTGCAATTCCTTAAAATTCTGAAAAGGATTGCTGATACAAGTGAAATCCTCTTCAGGCATTACGACAATTGCTGGTGGGAAATCGACCCGGGGAGGGGGACATGTAGATGGACCAAGTGAAGATGCAAAGTTTTCTAATGATTTTGATGTAGTCTATGTTGGAAGCAGTTGCTCTCTTCTTGTGATAGATAGAGGAAACCGAGCGATTAGAGAGATTCAACTACATTTTGATGACTGTGCCTATCAGTATGGAAGTGGTTTTCCTCTTGGTAAATTAGTTCAGCTAAATTTGATCTTCATTAGTTCTCGATATTGGAGATTTACACATTGTAATATTTGACATTGCAGGAATTGCTGTTCTTGTTGCTGCTGGCTTCTTTGGTTACATGCTAGCTTTGCTGCAGCGTAGAGTGGGCACCATTGTATCAACCCAGAATGTGAGCCTTCAGTATTATTATTCATATACAAATCCTTTATCTCTGATTCTCCTCTAGAATATTTTAACTCGACTTTTCCTTTGGCTGAATATTGTATATAAAATAGCATCTCCGCAAGTGTTCCTCAATCATAAGCCTTGTTCCATAACAGAAGAGCATGGATGCTTTGAGATTAATTTGAACCAACATGAGAACAGCAAACATTCTTGTTTTTAAGTGGAAATTCTGGATGATGTTTCTCTTGCTTTTATAAAAGAAAATGAAATCTTTTAACGTTTGTTCTATGCTCATGAAGGATCAGGATTCAGTTAAAGCAGATGCTGCTGTATCGAGTCCATATCAGAAACCGCTGAAATCAGTCAGGCCACCTTTAATTCCGACGGAAGATGAACAAGAGAAGCAAGAAGAAGGCTTCTTTGGATCCCTTGGGAAGCTTTTTGTCAATGGTGGTGTTTCTGCATTGGAAATTTTCAGAAGCGTATTTCCCGGTTTTAGAAAGGAGCCACGGAACTATCAATATCAGAGCCAGCACCAGCAACAACTTAAGCACACAATGCCATGGGCTGCACAAGAGAGCTTTGTCATACCAGATGAAGATGATCCCCCATCAATTGATACCCGAACCCCCACTCCACGCAAAACATACCCTTTCATGTCCAAAGATGCTGACAAACTCCATCAGTTGCGTCAAAGCCGGGCCTTCTACAATGGATGGGATGTTGATATGCAACAGCAGCAGCAGCAGCAGCAGCAGCAGCAGCAGCAGCAGCAGCAGAAACAGCATCATCATCATCATCGCCATCAGACCTCCACTCCACATACAGTCTATGAGAAAAGCCATGAGAAAACCAATGAGATAATTTTTGGAGCAGTTCACGATCAAGAAGGGAAGCGCGAAGCTGTGGTCATAAGGCCGATCGATTATGGAGACAAAACGTACTATCATCAAAATTTCCGGTTCCGGTCAAATCTGGGTTACAATGGTGGCTTTTAAATACACAACAGAGATTTTGCTGAGTTCTTACCTCATTCAAAGCTTTATGTTGGTCCATAAAAATTAGGATATAATAGTAGTTAAGATTTGTGTCTGATCTTGTCGTGCAGCTCGGTGTTACTTAAGGTTCACTTTCAGCTGGCCTAAATTTTGTAAGGCTACTGGTATTATAAAACTCTCTTTTCTCTGATTCATTCTTCACCATGTTCTCTTAGGGTAAAAAGTAGTCACTTTTTAGGCTTTTTGTACACTGGCACAGTGGCACTTCACGTGATTTATGCCCTTTTTTGGTGGAAAATTAAAAAGACAATGTATGCTTATTGCTTAAAACAATAATGTTACTTCAGACCGTTGAAGATTTAGGGTTTAGATTATTATATAATAGAATAATCACAATTCATATAATAGAATAATCACAATCCCTCAAATGTGGTAGGCAGACACGTATTCGAATACCATAAGTTTTTAAGTCACTGCAGGACTTTTTCATTAGTACTCTAATGCTTACTTTTTAACTAAGGTAGATTCTCAGACAGATAGAACGACATAAATTTCAAGTGATATGCTAGTGTTCTTATTTTAGCATCTTCAATATATATATATATTTCATTTTGCGTCGCTTCTTTTATTCGTTATATTAAATTTGTAATATTTCGTTTTAGATCACTCTCTTTTAAAAGTGTTCATGGATTGAGTCAGGTCGAGTTCTGATCGAGTCTAAGCATAATATTAACATATTTTATATTTGCTCAAGCTCGATCCGACCTGAAATTTGAATCTAAAATTTGTCTAAACCCGCTAATATTTATAAAAAAACTGACCCAAATCTATTTTAAATCTGTCCATTTTATTTTTAATTTTTTAAAAACATTTACTAATTTTATGCATTCTTTATTTTTTAAAATACTTTATATAGTCATCTTAACATTATTTTAATGTTTACATTAGAGTAGTATTATAGATTTAGTATATGTTTATTTTTTTAAAGTGTTCTAAATTACAAAATATATAAAAAAAAACATAATATAAAGTATTATAAACTTAAAACGGGTCGAGTTGGACCAGGTTTGAGCTTGAATGTTCAAGCCTGAGCTCGACTCATATTTTAAACAGACTTAATTTTTTTGTCCAAACTTACTTTCGGACCTAATATTTTACTTAAACTCTCTTAAATTTTAGACGAATAACCCGTCCATAAACAAGTCTGCTCCCTTTTTTATTACATATTTTTTTCATTACAGAATGTCACATAGGTATGAACATGACATACGTGTCCAATGCATCACCGAATATTAAGATAAGGACTCTTGTGCTTCATCCAAGTTGTATTTCATTTTTTTATGCATAAGCATATCAAAATTATTGAATATGTTAATTTTGTTTTCGTATAAATACAAATATGATGTCTTGTATTAATCTTGTTTGTTGTATTATTTTATGTCTATTAATAGTGTCGTACTCATTATATTTTTGTGCACAAAATTATTATATAGAAAAAAAAAGGAATGAAAGGAAAAAGAAGAAACAACTTTGATGCAGAGAAATGAAAAACACGACATACAAGTGTAGGCTGCACGTGAGTTGGGCGTTATTTTAATTGCACAAATTGAGATTAAAAAAGTGTTGATATTTGGTTCAAATCCTTTTCAATTATTAAAATATTAATTATAAAAAATTACGAAAATATGTAAAAATATTTAATTTCATATTAATGTAGTTTTACATTTTTTTATAATTTTTATATAATCATATCTTTAAATTTATCAATATAATTTTATTGATGTATATAAATTTTTGAATCAATGTAATATGTCTATTTTATCTATTAAGAATATTTTTTAAAATTATATTTAATGACTAAAAATCTTATAAACAACAAAGTAGAGGGATCGACTTACACGTATAAAACTAATTAGTTTTACACTTTTTTTTAAGAGTTTAATTAAAATTAAATCTATGGATAAAGTTAAAATATTATTTTAGTTAAAAAATCTCTTCAATCTATATTTCTTTCCTTTTATAATTTTATTTTCCTCAATTTTCTTTAAAATCAAAGCTTTTCATTATAATTTGCTAACAACCAAGTTACTCCTCATTAACAAAATAAACAATAGAGAAGTTCAAACTTTGTTTTAGTGATTATTTTTTTAGTGAATTACAAGAATAAAATAAAATTTAAATAATAAATATGATTAATTCAACTCGAATTCAGATCATATTTAAAACAGTAAACATCTTGAAATTTGAATACAATTATTTTACTTAACTGAAACCTGAAATCTAAATACACAATTCTTTTACTATTGATGATTTTTTATAATTATAATCCAGTATTTAATGTTTAAAATATTTATATAAAAAAACCCTTAAAAATAAATAATTAGTAATGACGTTTCTTTTAAAGGAACATTTTAATTGCTTCAGTTACTCAACACTCATTTCTAGCAATGCTTTGAATTGCATTGGCTAATTTTCTATCCAATACTTAAAATAACTTATCAATCAACTAATTTTGGTCAGCTTGTGTGTAACTATCCCTTTTCAGCTTATAATTCGTTCTTGATATTTTTCGGTCTCAAACGAAATAATAAATTGAGAATTTTTTTAAAAAAATTATAAAATTAATACAATGAAAGCTAGAAAATTTTTGATATTTATGGTGAAAAATTGAAAGTTTTAGGTATTTAATTAATTTATGTTAGAACCCAACGAGTGGCTCTAGTGGAAAAAAAGATGATATTCATCCTAAGAGACCCGGTTCAAGCACTTGTGTGTGCATGGTGTGTGTGTCTTATCAAAAAGTTAAGAAAATATGAACAGATACTACTATGTAATCACACCAGTATATTAACAAAAATTAATTTATTTCAGTTTGAATTTTTTTCTCACATTAAAAACTGAAGAAATATTTTTTTTAACCTTTTCCAATTCTGAACCCTAAACGATTGGACTCTTAAACAACCCCTAAAGCCAAACCTGTATATGCCCGACGCCAAAACTTCATATGGAGGCCATCCTTATTGTTTCTTCAACTATTGGCATCTCCTTGGTGAGACCTATACAAAAGCAATTTACAGATTTGTAGAGAAAAAAGTTACTAAAGAAGATTAGAATAAGAAAAAAGGAATGAAGATATCTCAATATTCATTAAAATAATTTTGTAATTTTAATCCTATAACTAATTTTTATCAAGGGTTAATTTTTTAAAAACTTGTTAATTTTATATAGATTTAAATAAACCATTCCTTTAAAACAAATAGATATTTTCTATTTACTCAAAAATTAATATGTATAATATCATCGTAATCATACAAAAATTTTAGGCTGGAGGAAAATATTTGACTAAAAATTTAGTAGCCGGATCATCATGTTTTTATTGACTTTGAATGACGTGATCTAAGCCATGCCTTAGATCTATCTCATAAAGAGAATGGAAAAAGCCCCAATCACATCTAGAAGTGAGTATTCGATCAAATCGAGTCAGATCGAGTTAAAAAATTTTGACATAGTTGAATTGACGAATCCTATTTTAACGATTGAACTAAATTTGAAATTTTTTTGAATCGGATTAAATCAAGTCAAAAAATTTAGAATCTAGTTGAGTTAACGAATCCTATTATTTATATTCAATATTGCGTTTACATGGACCGATTAATTAACTAGTATACGAAATACAAGATTATTTAACTACATAAACAATATAATAATTTTGCCTTTTAACATAATGAGTAAACATTTATCAAAACGACGTGATTTTACCTTTTAACTTTAGAAAAAGTAAATATTGTTCAAAAAGACGTAGTTTTTGCCTTTTTTATTTAGATTTTCGAAAAACTTAATTTTTTATTCAAGTTGATCTGAATAACTCAATTAACTCGAATAATCGAACTATTTAATTCAAAATTTAAATTTTTTATCGAATTTTTAGAATCAAATCAGATTTTG
The DNA here is from genome assembly GCA_005610355.1 of Gossypioides kirkii. Lineage (NCBI taxonomy): Eukaryota > Viridiplantae > Streptophyta > Magnoliopsida > Malvales > Malvaceae > Gossypioides > Gossypioides kirkii. The sequence goes on along the minus strand of CP032247.1, from coordinate 34,857,185 downwards.
CTCATCCCTAGTCGGATGGCATCTTTGGACGTTGTATTCTTTGAGAGAGATGCTTGATAAGTTGGTGGTGGAGGATGCTCGGTGTTGGGTGAAGTAAATGAAAACAAATGATAGCAATGCTTGTGTTTTTGAATAAGGGTAGTTGATATCGAATTGGTATTGGTCATATCGATTAATATGTATTCTTCTAGTTCCCAACTAGTTGTAAGTAGTTTAAGCATCAATTTGATTAAAACTTTGGTGTATTTTAGTCGTTTCGGTGTGTTTCGGTTCATTTTTACCAATATCAACTTTATCGATGTGTATTAACTTATGTCAATTGATACAAAATTTTGTTGTTTTAAATTTAAGTTTTTATTTTTTTTATCTTAAACATTTTAAATTTTCTATAATTAAATTTAAAATTAAACTATAATTATTAAATTATTGAATGGAATTAACAAATTTGAATTTTATATTTACATATAAATACATTTATATGCATGTAATTGAAATATATTTGCATGTATATATAAAATATAATTTATTAAAAAAATAAAATTAGATCATAAATATACACATGTCTGAGAAAAATTTGAAATGATACACCGAAAGATATCAATACCGATACATACCAATATCAAGATAAAATTAATACACTCATCGATACAATAGTTAATGTCTTGTTTTGGACGCCAAATGAATCAAGAGAAGAAAAATTCCTTTGTTTTGTTATGTACATTGAATTGTGAAAATTCCAAATTTTGAAATGGATTTTAAAATCTATAATTTTTCTCTTATGAAATATAGCTTCCATTTGTTGAAATTCAAATCCATTTTTTTATTTGATATCTAAACAATTTGTTTAGATTAAAAAAAATCCAAATCTAAATTCTTTAGCCTAAATCTTGCTTACAATCAAGCTATAAGTATAATTTCATTTTGAATTCTGTAAGTTCATTTCTCTTAAGTTGGATATTTCATAATTTATTTGTCTATAGTGAACAATTTTTTAAAGCAGAAATTAAATTATAAATTTTATGATATTTTACTATTTTAATAGTTTATATTTTATAATTTTAAAAAATTAAATCAAATTTTTATTATTTTTAAGGGATGATAAAGTGTAATTTTACCTCTATTAATTTAAAATTTAAAAAATTTTAAAGACCCTAATTAAAAATTTTTCTATTTTAAGGGGCTGGGCCCCTACCAACCTATTAGCTATGCCCCTGGACTCGTCTGTTTTTGAGATACCATCATCTATGCGATGTTTTGATTGAAATTAATGTGTTTTCAAATGGTATAGACGAGTGTACTTAAAATTTTTTGAATTTATTATTATTTAAATAAAATATTATTTATTAAAAAAAAGCTAGATACAAATGGATTAAACCTTAAAGGTTACAACAAGGAAAGTCCAAAAAAATAAACACCACAAAACCCTAATATCCCTATTGTCACCATTAGCACTGTCGCACGAGGAGTGGCAGGGAGAGCCAAAATCCAGTGCTTGTTCTTTGCAACTAGCCTAATTAAGTAAACCCTCTTGGAAAGGACAACTGGGATGTGAAACCCAAAAAAAGATGCTAGATTCGTCATGACATCAAAGAGAGCATCACTGATGGAAGAAGCAATGTCAATACATCAAATTCTAGTTGTCAACCATGACAGCCAACAAGGCAAAGCTTGGTGCGATGAAACCAACGATTGATAACTCTCATATTTAGATTTATTTTAGTATAGCTTTCTGATCGCGCTATGAACGTCATAGCAATTATGTGCAAGCGTACATTGTCGATGCAAGTATAATAGATAGATGTAAGTTTATTGGATATCGATCCCAAGAGGATGGTTGTTTTTGTTTATACTTGTCGATGCAATGACAGAATAAACAAGATAAATTGTGGTAATAATTGTCAAAACAATGAACTAGTAAATGCAATAAAAGTATGAGATTAATTTGTCGAAGCAATAATGAAAAAAATTAAGAAGTAAAACAATGATAATGAAATGGGGTTCCTGATGTAAAAAGTTGGCAGAAAGCTAAGTATGCCTCACAAGGTTAAAAATAACAGATAAATCTGTCGCCGCAATATTGCACAATGAAGATCTTACCAAACTTAACTTTCCTATTATATCTAAGACTCAAATATTCGCACTAACCACACCTTTCACTTTGGCAATGCAACATATTCAAGAACAAGTGAATTAAATTCCTTCAATCCCCAAGCAACTTCCATTGTCTTGCTTGTTAACTTAATTTGTCGCTGCACCTTCCAGTGCCAGTGACTGCAATCACACTTCCGTGGCCAAACAATTAAATCCAAAGATTAATAGTAAAGGCAAGATTAAAATAGATATCATTCAGTTCTAAAATTCAATTATACTTCCATATAACTCAAAATAACAAGATTTATCAGCGTTTAAGAAAGAGGAATAACAGAACAATTGGGGTATCCTATTCCTAGTCTACTCAAATTACTCCTTTACTCTCCTATTGGGTCGCACTTAGGATGCTCCTCGTTAAGAGCAAGACTGCCTTCCCTTCTACGTCAGGTTTCCCTTTACGAAATTAAGCTGCCATGGATGCAAGCTTGAAGATGTGTTTTGAAGAAGAAAATCCAATCAACCGAAGCAAGAAGAAGATCCATTCTCTTTCCTTCCCTTCAGTATTTAATAGCAACCTCATAGTACAGGTGTCCTACCTTCTAGATCTAGCATTCTTTGGTTGTACAAGTTGGTTATACTAGCTGTACAACTCATATATTTCTGGTGTGATAACTAGACAACTGTCAGGTGCTGCGACAATTTTGGGCGCAATTCTGGGTCCTCTTATGCAGCGACAACTCTAGACAACTTCATGTATCGATACTTCTGGACAGGTTCTTGTAGTGACATCTCTGGGTGCAATACTAAGCAAACTAATGCAACGACATCAGTAGTAAAAACATGATAAATTTAAAGGAATTTAGTCTGAGCTTCATTAAGTTAGAAAATGCAATAACTAAATTAAAAATACTAAAAATGTCTGCTAAAGATGAACAAATGGGAACAAATTATACCATAAGTAAGGAGAAATCAATGGTTCTTTCTAATGCTATCACACCCCCAAACTTGAGTTTTTACTTGTCCTCAAGTAAATAAAAACTAGCAAGGTTATAGCAAAACTTTTATCAAGGCAATGGCCATTCTAGCAACTTGAATCATCTGAAATCTTAATGCATGAATTACATTCAAATGATAGAATATTGCGTCGACAATTTATAGGTATGAATAATTAAAATTGCAACTTCATTAATGCTAGCATCATACTTTAAATCTTAAATTCTTTCTACCAAAACAACATTTATTAGACAGTAATATATACATATATATTTTCTTCTTTTTTTCTTTTTTTTCTTTTTCTCTTTTTTATGTGACTGAGGGATGTCGTTGTATTACTATACTCTTGTTCTTGGGAAGTAACGATGGGGTGCAACAAACCCCCAGGGGGTATGTAATTGCGCCGACACACACTCTTGCAGTGACAGCCTTTGGCTAGATTACTTTTTCTAACACTTGCATTGGAGTGTTCCTCCTTAATAGTTCACAATACATCCACATTGGAGTTTTTATTATTATTTATAACTATACTTATATACAAGCAGCTGTAAATGGAAAATTTATTCAAGATCTAAGTAATGATACTATTCATCCATTACTAATGCAATCTAAATCATTCATCTAAAAATTGAAGATAAAACATTCAATCAAATTCTCCAACTCATTCATTAGCAATTCACAAGATTCAAGAATTAAGCATTAAATGAAAAAAATTCAAGCACATTTTCAATAACCTTGCATGCTTCATTAAACTCAAAAGGACAATTTTTTTTTTAAAATGTGGGTGCATTTGCATTTCCAGCTCATATACATTCCCCCCAAACTTAAAGTCTGCATTGTCCCTAATGCACTAACATTAATTTACAATGATATATGGAAATGAAATGACAATGTAGATGCAGTGACAATAAAAATGAAATGACAAAGGAAATGTGGTGACAATTACATTACAGCTACATGATATGCATGAAAACTAAAACTAAGAACTGAAATAAAAACTAACTCAATTTGTTGCAGCCGAAGATGTGGCTGTATTGGTCTTCTTCTTGCGCTTCCGCTCTTCCTTGTGGCGCTTCTTATCTTTGGCGCGCTTTCTCTTTCGTTCTTTCAATTTGGCCGAATCTTCGGATTGCTCCTCAACATCGGGCCGCGCCTCGGCATCATTGATTGTGACATCAGATGGGTGGATCTCTGCAAGTGGTACAGTATAAACCACTATGGCTAGAGGATTGAAATCCTCATTACTTGCAGTCACAGCCTCCGCCTAACTCGCTTCAGGTGACATCGAATCATTAGATGATGCACCCACAACTGTTGGTGCAGTGACAAATTCCTCAGCCGAATTTGCCTCGACATCAGTTCCTTCCTTTCTTTCTGCATTTTCTTCCTCTGTCTCCACATGTTCTTTGGCGTGTTCCCTTCATTAGCATGAGCCTCTTTCTCAGCCACAGTAGTCTCTGGACTGGCAAAAAAATCATTCTCAAATAGGCTTGCAATGTTCCTGAGGCAATCCTTTACTTCCTTCAAATCCACCTCTCGTTCATCATCAGAAATATGCACCATTTGTGGGGATGTCATAGATTGGTCTTTTCCTCCAGATTCAACCTCCTCAATTGAAGGCTCGACTTCTCTGATGATCGGAGGGAAAACATGGAACTTCGATAGAGGTGCCTTGCTTATACGTCGCAGTGTGGTCATAATGACACTATTTCATGCCCTAGTGTAGGCATAAAATAAGTTTTGAGACCTTTCTACATCCTCAATTATGGCGACAAGTTTAATTTGCTAGATGTTGATGGAGTAGCGATCTTCTCTACTTCTTTGACTTTATGCCATAAGGATGGGTTTGTGGTGACAGTATTTTTTTCTTTCACTTTTGCCTTGCCTTTTCTTTTTTTGACCCCAGTCTCCTTCATAGTAGGAGTGTCTTTCCCACGAGTAATGCGCTCGATGGAGGTGTCATTGATAAGTCCCTTGTTGCCTAAAATTTCCTCTCCCTCGTGAAGCATCACTCCCCGTTACTGGCATAACTGCATGATCAATGAGGGAAACGCCAAAATACCAGTCGTCTAGTAGCACAATCCGTAATTTCTTAGTGCAAAATTGCACCAACATCAATTTTTCTCCCCTTTATGATCGAATGTATCAAACATATCCGATCGAAAGTTACAATCGTGCTATGGGTGGAAGGTATGAGGCGACAATTAATAAAATGAAACCAGACCTTACTCTACAATGTAAAAAATCATCAGTGCATGGTGTAATTGTTTGGATTGGAGCCCGTCCACACAGCTTATTCAATGTAGAGGTCTTGCATAAACATATCAACCCCCTCTTTTGTGAGCTCTTCAAAGAATGCCATATGTTCATCTTCGTCCACAGTAATGTTATAGAGATCATTGATGTGGGCAGTATCCCAAGGTACTAACACTTCACGAACAAACATGAACTCTTTCTCATTGTCAGTAAGGTTCACTTAAAACTCTTACACCAGAGACGATAAGTAACTCCCTAGATGTTGACAGAAAATTTCCTAACCCATTTCTGCGATGGTTTTATTTACTTGCTTCCCAAAGTCCTATTGCTTCGACAACCGAAAACCTTGCTCAGGATAACAGTTTTGCTTCAGCATATTATCTTGGAACCGATCCTTCGCTGCGTTGGTAAGGAACACCACCAGTTCTCTAGATGGGTGATGCTCTATTTCACGCACCATAGCGGCGGAGGAAGATTCTACAATAGACTTTGATGGTGACTTAGCACCTCGAGTTTTGGCCATATTTGTTGGTAGTAGAGGTAGTAAAGAGAGTAGAAAATGTGAAAACTTGAAGAAAATTTTGAATAACAATGGAGGTTTTTAAATACACAATCGACACAAAAGGGATTGCTTTATAGGGAGTTAAAAGAGTAGATAGAGAGGTGAGTTTGTTTATGCTGCAGAGAGAGGACAATAGGTCTGCAATTAATAAATGTGTCCACTCGAATTGCATTTTTTTCAAACCGATCCAACGGTTGGGGAATAAGGGATGAAACATCATGATTCATTTCTTAGTTTGCTTTGATTTTCTAGTTTGTCAGCAAATAAGATGCATAGACAAAAGAAAGAGATTTATTCCTGCAAAAATACTAAGGAAGATAAAATGAAACAAAAATAAAATAAACTAAAATTACACGAAAAAAATGTAAAGAGAGGTTAGAAAAATGTGACCAAATTAATGGTCTCTTTTTGTTTGTGATCATCATGGCTAAAATAATGCTTCAGCCGTTGTCCATTCACTTTAAATTGGTGCCTATCATTTATGTCTTTAATTGTGACTACACCGTGAGGAAATACTAAAACAACTTCAAATGGTCCAGACCATCGTGAGCGCAATTTACCTAGGTGCAATTTTAGTCGAGAATGAAATAATAACACCTATTATCCTGCAGTAAATTGTAGCTGCAAAATAATTTTTTCGTGCCATCGCTTGGTCTTTTCCTTATATATTGCGGCATTTTTATAGGCATTGCGCCTAATTTCCTCAAGTTCAATGATGTCCAACAGCCTTTTCTTCCCAGTAGCTTCGTAATCCATGTTCACTTGCTTGATTGCCCACATTGTTTTATGTTCCAATTCCACATGCAAGTGACATGCTTTACCAAATACAAGTTGATTTGACGACAACCAAAGTGAGGTTTTGTATGCTCTTCGTAATGCCCACAACGCATCATCAAGCCTAAAAGACCAATCTTTCCTTGATGGATTCACCACATTCTCAAAAATATTCTTTATTTGTTGATTGGAAAATTTAGCTTGTCCGTTGGCCTGTGGATGGTATGTGGTCGCCATTTTATGGTTAACTTCATACCGCTTCAATATGGCTATTACTTGATTGCAGTGGAAGTGATTGCCTTGGTCACTGACCAATGCCTTAGGTGTGCCAAAACGAGTAAGTATATGCTTATGAAAAAATTCAGCACTGTCCTTGCATAATCTTTTGGGATAGAAATGGCCTCCACCTACTTTGACACATAGTCAACAACAACTAGGATATAAACATTTCCAAATGAACTTGGAAATGGTCCCATGAAGTTCATACCCCAAACGTCAAAGAGTTCAACCTCCATGATTGGCTGTTGCAACATCTCATTGCGTCAAGATATTGATCTGGTGCACTGACATTTATTACATTGGTGCACAAAGTTGTGGGAGTCTTTAAAAAATGAAGGCCAATAAAATCTTGACGGAAGAACCTTTGCAGCAGTTCTTATGCCACCAAAATGACCTTTATAAGGGGTATCGTGACAGTGCTTCAAAAATTGGGAATTTGTATTAAAGCGTCCACAAGAGGTATATTGACATGCAGTTGTTTTAATGTGGTCAAAAATTGCTGATATTATCTATCATTCTCCTTCTCTTTGAATCGTTATGGAAATGGCAAAGGTATGGATTCATCAAGTTGTCTTGACATAACCGGTTGCGTCGACATTAGCAGTTGCGTTGATAATTTTGTAGGTCTAACACTAAGCATGAGAGTAACAATTGGTGAAGCCTCTTTATTTGGTTCTTCTATAACTTCTTTAGACACAACTTTTCCCCTTTGATCTACTTCACTCGTGTCTATAGGTGCTGTATTAGAGCTGATAGTTGGCTCGGTAGTTTGTTTCCCACTTCGAAGAGTAATAGCCTTAAAATGCTCCTTCCCTTTTTGATTTAGATTTTTTATGTCGTTGGGTAAAGCACCTGGTTGTCTTGTATTCAAATTCGAAGCTAGTTGCCCCAACTATGCTTTCAATGCTCGGATGGAAGATGAATTTCCTTGCACAATGGCTTTTGTTCGTGTTATATGCTCACGCATCAGGGCTTAAAAGGCTACTAAAGGATCAACTTGTGGTTGTGTGTACTGCTACTGCTGTTGTCCTTGCATATTTAGATGTGACATTGCAGATTGTTGTGGTTGCACATAAGTGTGTGGTTGCATCTGATCTTGATGTGCATGCATCTGAGGACTCTAGTTGAAATTTTGCTCCTACGAATTGTAATTCCCTTGTCAAAAATTTCCTTGACTAGATGAATTTCCATATCTAAATGTCGTCGCATTCTGACTTCCTCAAGGCTATTGATTTCTTGCAGAATTGTTGTAGGAATTACCATAAGAATTTTCACAAATGTTATTAACATAGAAAGCGTTCTCCGCGTGCTGTGGACAATCCTCGTAACTATGGTTGTCACCATAAATTTAGCAACAAAATGTAGGGACATTAATTTGTTGGGCAACTTGAATAGGAGCAACTTCACCAGTCCGTTCATGTTCTTTATCATATTTGCTAACGAAGACACTTTTGCACTTAAAGCAGATATGACATCTAATTCAATAACTCCGGGATTTGTTTTGACTTGTGCAACTCTAGAGATCGGATATTGGTAATCATTCTGAGAAATTCGCTCTAGAATTCTGATAGCTTCCTCGTATGTGCAATCCAACAAAGGACCATTAGCAGATGCGTCGACAAGATTTCTTATCTGTTCATTTAGCCCGTTGTAAAAGATTTCAATCTGCGTCTCCTGTTGAATTCCATGCATGGGACAACGTCGAAGAAGAGTTTTGTAACGCTCCCATGTAGTATGCAAATTTTTATCATCTAGCTAATGATACGCAGTGATGTCATTCCTAAGATGAGTATTCATCGTTGGTGGATTAAATCACAAAATTAATTGAGTTGCAAGCACATTCCACGACGTGATTGATCCAGTAGGTAATCTAAAGAACTAGGTACGAGCCCGTCCTTGCAATGAATAAGGGAATAGTTGCATTTTCAAGGCGTCATCAGGAACGCCATGCTGATTGAAAGAAGCACAAATCAGTAGAAAGGACTTAAGGTGCTCTCTCGCATCTTCATGTGGTAGCCCAGCATACTGCCTATTAGAATTCAGCATCTAGAACATGACCGGCTTTAATTCAAAATTTCCAATTTGAATAGCTGGCCTAACAACCCTTGGATTCAAATCATCCAACACAGGGACAACAAAGTCTCGAATAGTTCTATTTTGTATCTAATCATCTTGCAGTAGCGGTGGATTATTAATGTTTTGTGGTTGTATAGGAGGGACAGGAATTTGTGGCGACAATTGTGGTACGACTGCATCATTTCCTGGTAGAGTCATATTCCACTGTTCTTGTCATCTCCTTCGAATAGTGCGTTCGATTTCAGGATCTAAACCAACAATAAATCTAGGATTTCTCTAGGTCATAAAATACCTAAAAGAAAAATATGAACGTCACAACAATTATGTGCAAGCGTACACTGTCGATGCAAGTATAATAGATAGGTGTAAGTCTATCGGATATCGATCCCAAGAGGATGGTTGTTTGTGTTTATACTTGTCTATGCAATGACAGAATAAACAAGATAAATTGTGGTAATAATTGTTGGAACAATGAACTAGTAAATGCAGTAAAAGTATGAGATTAATTTGTTGAAGCAATAATGTTAAAATTTAAGAAGTAAAACATTGATAATGAAATGGGGTTCTTGACATGAAAAGTTTGTAGAAAGCTAAGTGTGGCTCACAAGGTTAAAAATAACATATAAATTTGTTGCCCTAATATTACACAATGAAAATCTTACCAAAATTAACTTTCATGTTATATCTAAGACTCAAATATTCATACTAACCAAACCTTCCAGTGTTGGCAATGCAACATATTCAAGAACAAGTGGATTAAATTCCTTCAATCCCCAATCAACTTCCATTGTCTTGCTTGTTAACATAATTTGTCGCTGCACCTTTCAATACCAGTGACTGCAATCACAATTCTGTGGTCAAACAATTAAATCCAAAGATTAACAGTAAAGGCAAGATTGAAATAGATATCATTCAGTTATAAAATTCAATTGTACTTCCATACAACTCAAAATAACAAGATTTATCAGCGTTTAAGAAAGAGGAATAACTGGACAATTAGGGTATCCTATACCTAGTCTACTCAAATTACTCCCTTACTCTCCTCTTGGGTCGCACTTAGGATGCTCATTGTCAGGAGCAAGACTGCCTTCTATTCCGCGTCAGGTCACCCTTTAGGAGATTAAGCTGACATGGATGCAAGCTTGAAGATGTGTTTTGAAGAAGAAAATCTAATCAGTCGAAAAGCAAAAAGAAGATCCATTCTCTTTCCTTCCCTTCAGTATTTAACAGCAACCTTACAGTACAGGTGTCCTACCTTCTAGATCTAGCATTCTTTGGCTGTACAAGTTGGTTATACCAGCTGTACAACTCACACATTTATGGTGTTATAACCAGACAGTTGTCAGGTGTTGCGACAGTTATGGGTGCAATTCTGGATCCTCTTATTCGGCGAAAACTCCGGACAACTTCATGCATCGATACTTCTAAACAAGTTCCTGTAGTGATATCTCTGTGCTCAATACTAAGCAAACTAATGCAACGACATCAGTAGTAAAAACATGATAAATTTAAAAGAAATTAGGCTGAGCTTCATTAAGTTAGAAAATGCAATAACTAAATTAAAAATACTAAAAATGTATGCTAAAGATGAACAAATGGGAACAAATTATATCATAAGTAAGGAGAAATCAATGGTTCTTTCTAATGTTATCACTTTCATTGTATTTTAGGAGATAATTTTAGCATTTAGATTAATTTTCATTATATTTTATAGTTTTCAGATTAATTATATTTTTTTATCATTTTTAAAATTTTAGACGGTGTCAAAAAATGTAATTTTGAAACTCAATTTCGTAAATAGAGTTAGTGAAATTATGAATAGGATAATTTATATGCTAAATTGGAAATATATAGAAATTAAATCCAGAAAACCATTAATTACAGGATAAGGACTAAATTGTAAAAGCCCAATCACTATTAAATTTTAAATTGGAAAATGCTTAGGACCCAAGTAGCAATTAACGAAAGGACCAAATGGTTATTTAACCATTATTATGAAATGAATTAGTAGATTTTGTTGTACTTCAACTTGTTTTTAACTAATTAAGTAAATTAGTTAAGTAAACATAGTTAACGGTTAAAATTTAAGCTAATTAAGTTTAATTATAATCTTAATCTTAATATATATAGTAAGCGAGTGGAGAGAAAGATGAAGTTATCATCTTTTTTCATTGTTTTTCTTGTCCAACTAAAGAGAAAAGAAAGAAATTCTCTTTTGTTTTCTTGTACAAATTGGTTCAAATCCTTAAGGTAAACATGCTTCTTCTTTCAAAATTTTATGTTTTCATGATCATCTAAGCTTGATTAGACTTAGTCATGCTTTGGATTTTACAATTGTTAGATGTTTAGTAAGTTACCATTAAAGAATAATTGATGAATTTAAGCTTGAATGTGAAGAGATTGTTAGTTAGTAAGCTTGGATTATGTTAGGACAAAGTTAGATGGTAGTGAAAAGTGACGGATATAATTAGAAATCTAACTAAGCTTGATAGTTAATTTTGTGACATTAAGGACTAAATTGAATAAGCTGAATGTTATTAAGAAATTATGCTAAAGATTAGAAATACAAGGGTCATAATGAAAGAATATGAAATTTGATTTTAATTGGATGTTAAATATTGAAAAATATGAGTATTTTAGAAATAGGGACTAAAATGAATAGAATGAAAACTAGCTTGATTATGTGATATTCATGTGATTGGGTGAAAACTAATATTATTTTTATATTTGAATTATCATGTAGCAAGACGACGTTAGGTCATCACAAGATAAAGGAAAGGTAAGGGTTGTAGACGAATAGTTAATCCTTATTTGTGCAGTAATGATTTGAATTCAATATATATATGCCTTGTTACAAACTAGCTTGATTAAGGTAACAACCCTACTTATCTCATGAATTAGCGATGATATGAAATTATATGTGTAACACTCCTAACCCTACGTAACTACCAAACTTATGTATTTGAATAAACCTTCATTACAGATAATGTTTAACACTCTATCTTTCAATACCATATATTTGAACAATAAGACTTAAAAATAATTAAATTACACATGCTTGAAATTCAAGACCATCATGTAAATTTTTATATGAAATGATGCTTCTACCGATACAACTACGAAATACCAACACAATACAGATTGTTGCAAAAAAAAATTCAATTCTAAATGCTCACAAGTCTCATTGCTGTTCATAAAATATTACAACCTTTCTACCTAAACACATGTACATTCACATTAAGCATGCATCATTCATAAACATACCTTAACAACCAATACACAAGTAATATGTAAAATAAAACATACTATATTTACCAAAATCATCCATTATACCAAATTCACAACCACAACCTTTACATGTACATACTTCAAAAGATGCTTAGGCTAAAGTTCTAGCAAAAACTATTTCCCAATAAGGTAATTACCAAAGCGTCCTATATACATGCCACCTTAAACTAAAAGTAAGCTAACCAAAGATCTACCACAAGTAAAGATGATAGTGTGCACCCCCGATGGGTCCAATCAATGCCGAGATTCTTTGAGACCTATGTTCATGAAAATTTAACTAGGTAAGTTAACATAGACTTAGTAAATTCGATTCACCAATAAGAAGCATACTTGAAATAAATTTAAGAATCTAATTCAAGAGTCGATAATTTACTCTTTGATCACTGGCACAAAGCCTGAATTTTTAGATGTAATTGAACCAATCCACATAGAATGATACATGTCAACAAGTAACTACCACATATGCTAACTTTATAATTCAACAATGAACAATCACACAATGAATTTATTACTTTACATAGTAATAAAACGAACTTACTTGTGAAATGGCCACGACTAGCTACACGTCGTTAATTATTCAACTACTTTTCCTTTCCCTTGCTTATCTACTAGAGTGTCCGTTTCTTGATCTAATTAATAAAAATTCATAGAAATTTATTTAGCTTAAATATCTCAACTCATTCAATTACTAAAATACATGACATAATTACATTATTCATGAATCATTTCCTTTCATTAAGAATATACTCAAAAATCTCTTATTTCAACGAATTGAATTCCCATTTTTATAACTCAAAGACCAACCAAATAAAAGTGAAATAATAATTAGAGAATAAAATGTATAATTTCTTTTCATTATCATAATATCACAAAGATCTAATTAAATAATAATGTCTTAAATTTCTAATTGATAATCCAATGCCATTTTTCAATGCATATACTCAATTTGCTCATACCCAAAAACAAGGTATCAACTCCCCATCTTCTATTTCCATTCGAAAATAGGTATAATTAAATGATAAATTCTGCACAAACTTCTTCTATTCCCCATCTTCTAATGTAAGCATAATAGGTCAAAGAAAACCAAGATGATGGGAACTCAATATACCTTTTTTGTAATATTAAATCCTTGATGCTAATTTAATGAGCACATGACCTTAAACTAATTCTCCATCGTGTTAGAAATTAGAGAAACGAAGAGAATATAAGTGTAATGATGAAATTACTCTTTATTTTCCCAAAACAGGGGAGCAATTCTTAGTCCACAATTTGAGATCTTTTCAATAATTATAAACAAAGAAAAACACCAATATTTATTAACCCCGATGCACCAATGTATTAAAACTCCAGTTTAACTAAACATCAACCATTAAAGAATTCCAAAATTGAAAACCAGCAATACAAGTATACAACCAGCATTAATCAAGCCATATTTCACAAAATAAGAACAATAATCAATGTTTAATTAAATAGCACCAGCTTGATTCTAATAAACCCAAACCGAGAATTGAATAAAAAGGGGAAATAAACTTAAACTCTTGTACTATTTTTATAACACCATTAAGCTGTTAAATTTTTCTAATCAAGCTTTTAACTCAAAAGTTTTTACATTTCAAAACAGCAGCTAGGTAAAGAAATTTGAACATGACAACTTCCCAATCTCATCATCTTGAAATTTTTGAAAAATAATCACTATATAATATAGCCCAAACTAAAAGAATCACAAATACATAATTTTTATCAAGCTAAAATCCCATTTTCACTTACACGAAATGGCTTGAAGAACCCAAACTTGAAGCTTTCTTCTTCAATGGTGGTTTCGAATGAAAAGGGTAAACAAAGAAAAGGACAAAAATAATAATAAGATAGTTTTTATCTCCACCTATATCATTCTTTATTTCATATTATTATTTTATTCACCTAACTATTTTCATTTCTATTTAAAAATTCTTTTTATTTTAATCATCACATCCCACTAACAATTAAATGAATTATTATTCTTTAAATCCATTACTAATTTGTCTTCTTTGAGTACTTAATAATTATTATTTAACAACTACCATATAGATAAACTTTTCTAATTTCCCGGTTTAGCACAGTATACTAATTTATCAACAACCATAGAAATTTCATATGCTAAATACTTCATATGATCTTATGAGTATAATTTAAACCTTAAAATTAATTAACTAGATGTAATTAAAATTTTACTCTATACTTCCTTTACCATTGAAAACAGGCTATTATAATATGTATCGAATTGAGCTTGATATTATAGCTTTTGCATGAAATTATAATGTGAAGATCATGTATATATGTATATGCTTGAAAACATTAGTTACCCTATTAACGGTCTTGGGCGGAGTTGGGAATAGTCAGCATGCCATAGGATTAGTTTATAGGATTTTACTTTGGTTTATATCGATGAGGTGCGAAGCACATATTATACTTCAAACGTTCCAATGAGGTGCTAGGCACATTTATTACTTCAATTTATACCGACGAGGCGGAGATCGCAAATTATACTTTAGATGTATTGATGAGGCACTAGGTGCCAGATATATTGGTGTGATGGTTGGATGATCCATGTATTCATCATGAGTTTGTTTTTGGTTAATAGAGATTATGAAACAAGTACCATGCTATGTGACCTTTGATATGAAATGCTAATATTGAATGATACATCTTGCATATTAATGTTAAAGTAATAAGAGATGGCATGTGAAAGTTCATGTGAACCGATTAAAACGAGCATTGAGGGTTGACATGGATATAAAAAGAATTAGTGGATTCGAGATAGAAATGAGAAAAAAATGAAATGGACTGTGACATGCAATGATACATATGTAAATATGATATGATGATAGAAAATATTATATGTTCATATATGATATGTCAAATGAAATATGGTATGAGGATTGACACATGAGACATGAATGCAAATTTAAAGTAGTTAATAGCTAGATCATATTTTGATTGTATTGACATCTATTTCTATTTGAATTAATGATTTAAATCATGTTAACACCACTGGGCATAGTGCTCATCGTATGATTTCTTTATTTTTTTTCCCTAGGTACCATGGATCTCAAAGTCACAAAGTGATCGACAACATCTAGACTCAACCCTCTCGACTCAACAAGTTTGTACAGTTTTATTATGTTAAATGCAAGTGACATGTACCTAATCTTTGAGTTTTTCCTTATATTAAGTTTCCATTTTGATACTTAGGGATTGGAAATATTATCTTTGGAATACTATCATGAGTTAATAGTAGATATGTGATGTTATAAATTGAATTGGACTGTTGCTTGTATGCCAAGTAACAGTAGGCATGTTTGAATTTAGTATGAATGTGAATATGTATATGATCATATGTTTAAAGATGGTTAAATGAATTAAGGATGTAACTGGACATTTGAATTAATGCCTAAAATGAAATGTATTGTGTTTTTGGTCATTTATACTAATAGGTTTGGTATTTGGCAGGTTTTTTATGAAAGATGTAAAATTTGGGGAAAATTGTCTTCAGAATCGTGACATTCCCCTGCTGGTGTTGTAACATTGAGCCCTTTATCTTCGAGGTCATGATGTTCCCCTATTAAAGTCACAACATCAACTTCCAATCTTCAAGGTCGCGACTCACCTCGATTGAATTCATGACTTCATGCTTCTACCCTAAGTGTTAAGACATACCTTCTTCGATGTTGTGAAATAACCTCTGTATTTAGAAATTTTTACATTTTAGTCCCTTCTTTATCACCGTTGTTTCACAAAAGATTGGCTATATCCTAGATTTGAATAAATAATTTTGTTAACAATTTAGAAACTTAATTATTAGTGTAATTTATCTTTTAGATATTGGAATAAAATCATAGTTGCTTCGATAATGAATGTGGCATCTCACCTCTCAAACCTAGTGATCGGGTCAAGTGTAAGGTGTTACATTACTTGCTTTTTTTCTTTCTCCATTGTAGGTATTGTATGAAGAATGGAAGACTTGAAGAATAGAGAAAAAATGGTGAGGGGAAGCCTTCCACTCCACCAGATCTATGTAACACTTCGCCTGATGAAGTCCTTGTGACCAGGAAAGGTCTGAAGAAGGAAGGGATAAGGAATGTGCCCTAACTAAGTGTTAAACTTAGCTATGAACTCGAAGACTATAGATTTCTAAATAAGAAAAATTTTGAGTGAAAAATGAGAAACGATATAATATAATGAGTGCATGATTCTTTCAAGTTTGTGCCTTAATGAAATGATGGAGTGAGCAAAAGCATTGTGAGGGTTAAAAGCAAAGAGAGAGTTATAAAAGCAAAGAACAGATAAAAGCAAAGTCAGTGAAATGAGAGTTCAATAGAAAATTTTAAGAAAAAAGAAAATTTTTTGGTCATTTTTGCACAAGATATTTGCTAAGCTGATTGTACTAATTAATAGTATATTATGACTTAGAAAATGGAAAGAAAAAGAAGGTGAGAGAAATGGATATAAGGTGGTGAGCTAGAGTATATAATTGGTGTAGCATTAGAATCAATATAATGTGCAAAACAATTTTCGTGCTTAACTCGTTTTGTAGAGTTTGTTATTTAATTCTTGACACTAGTATTCTTCAAACATAAATGTGTACTTGTGTATTTGTTTAGATTGAATAATATGGTTGACATTCATGAATTTGGTTACCTTGTAACCTAGTGAACTAATGTGTTTGATATTGAAAATCGGGAGTCAATTACATATCATTCTAGAATTACTTGTTTCATCACATTGTGTCATTTATAATGTTTCTAATTAATCTTGTGTATGAAGCATGCTCAAGCACCATTTAGTTATTTTATTTTCTTGTTATTGTGTTTTATTGTCTTGTTTCTTGAGGACAAGCATCGAGTTAAGTGTGGAGGAGTTTGATCTGCCACAATTTCGTTGAGGCAAATTAGAGTCTTTTTGACACTTAACGAGCTTGTTTTCTGACTAGTTTAGATTATTTTGTTATGTTTTCCATTTTTAGTAGTTTATGTCTAATTTTAGTAAAATAAGCATTTTTATGCATATTTTGGCTATGGAATAATCTAGCAGCCAATATAGGCCTAAGGAATGACTAATATGTTGACTTAGTATGTAGGACACTATTTTTAGGCTAAGAATGCAAAGGACAACGACATTGTCGCGACACCGGCATGTGGTGTCGCAACACCGCACTTTGAATCCAAAGAAGTCACCCACGAAGTACAGTGTCACAACATTGATCTTGTGATGTCATGACATCGGAACGATGGAATGCAAAAAATAAGAGCATACGTTGTTTTCGTTTGGAAAACATATTTATTCAACTTTATGGCTTGTAATTGACCTAGGGTAGAACATTTTGCTATAAATACTCATCTAAGTTTAGAGTCTTTGTTGAGTGAGCCATTTTTTATTAGATTTTTAGGAGTTTAATTTTAGTTTTAATTTTATTTCAATTTAGTCCTTTATTTCAAAAACATGATTTTTCATTTGTTCTGACTTGGATTCGATTTGGATCCAAGCTTTCAATTATTGAGTTTTTATTAATTTTTTTTCAATTGCAATCGATATTATCTTCGCGACTGTCAAAGGAGTTTCAACTTTTGCATCTAGATCTATGAGTGGCTAATTTCCTTAAGAAGATTAATGATCGGGTGTAGGAATAATTAAGGGAAGAATTAGGGATTGTTTTTGAATTAGTTGTATTAGTTATGTGTGATTAAACCCTAGGATTGATGATTCTAGAAAGTAATTTAGGTAAATGAGGTCGAAAGAATAGTTTACCGAGTGCCTTATAATTTATCTCGGTTTAAACGACGAGGTCGAAAGATAAGTTGTATTTATCAATTAATTAATTAGTTAGAGACCGAAAGGTAATAACTGGTTAGTTAATAGCTAATATGATAAAACCCTAATTTTGAAGTTAATTAGGAACATTAATATGATCTAATCTTCTACTTGTTTAATTGAGTTAATTCCGATTGGTAAAGTGTCTTCCTTAGTTTTAATTTAATTTATGCTATTTCTATTATTTAATTTCACTTTGATTTTTGTACTATAATTTTAGGTTATTAATGTTTAGTCCTATTAGTGTAGAAAAGTGAATTTTAGTTTAATTCAATCTCCATTGGGCACGATCCTTGGAATACTTCCCGGAGCGTTTCTTTGTAATGTTTTACTATATTACAATTTGATCCGTATATTTACGGATATCACTGCTTAATATTATCTCTTTTTGTTGTAGTATTTCCAGTCCAGACGTTCGCACGTCTAGTGACAGTCACATAAAAATTATGAAGTGTTGCTCCCACTCTTATGTCTTATGGACCATGGCTTAATTGTGATGTTAAACACATAATCATTTAACTTTGTTGATTTATCTCAAAGTTCCCTAAATGGTCGGAACTTAGTATCATGACATTTTCATATTTTAGCTTAATAATTTATTTCATTTTCTTGCTAACTTACTAAGCTTTTAACATATATCACTTTTGTACAAATTTTCAAATTTATAATCGGATACAAATATCATTTTCAAGATTTTAATTTGTTTTTCCCTTAATAAAACCTACATAATAGATTTTGGATACATGGGATTCCAAATGATCACCTTGAAAGATTGTGATAGAATTGAATGCCCCTAAAATAGATCCATAACATAAATAAATACAAGGATCGATGGCATTTTCTAACCACAATATTCAACCACGCACATGCTAACTAATCCCTATGGCATGGGAATTGTATTCTCACTAATCACTAAGTTTAGTAGGCACTTAATGTTCATATGTAATTTTTCCCAATCAAGGTCAATATCACATTTATTATCCATAGAAAGTCATATTCAGAGATCATTTAGATAACTCATTATCTAATTACACATATAGGCACATTCAGTTCCTTGAATATATACACATTTCACAATGTTAACTTAAGCTATTTATGTATACTTATGGTTCCCATTATGGATTCATCAAATAGAGGTTTACAATCCATTTATTTACTACCTTGCATATAGCCAAAATTCCATTCTCATGACCACACACACATATTTCCACATTTTAAGATCAGACTTATAATATTGTGTTGATTCAATCGACAGCTTGTAAAATTCACAAGTCAATCAAAAATATTTCCATAGTAACATAGTATCACATTTTCACATTAATGCCATATTTTGTGAATTTTCTCATATCAAAATTACTTTATAAACCATTCCACAAACAACCAAAGTTTCTAGAACACTTTATTAATCAATATGCTTTTTATAACCAGCTATTTTACCATGACTTGTGAACTACTTATTTTAACACTTTTAAGCCATGGAACTTACACATTTTCCTTACAATATCAAATTTATATTTATTATACAATCTTGTAATCAATAAGGCATATGACCAAAGTCCACCAAACCACCATTTTTAACCACTTATTCAACAGATTAGGCCATGGAATATATAGACATATTCATTTACAATTTTATTTCAACATTAATTTTGTTGGAGATTTTGAGTGGAGAAGACAGATTCTGAGACAATATTGAATTAAACAGTAGACTTCGAGGCACGGGTGACACTTTCCAAAGAGAATTATTTTCCCCCACACAAAGTTGCTACAAGGTTAAGACAAAGGTCTTCTTGAGATACAACGAAGTTTTGAATTTCCTTTAATTAGCAAAATCGCGAAATTCCCTAACTCTTACTCTAATTTTTGAAAATTGGAATTTATTGTAATGTAATTGTGAGCAACATAGATCCTCTATTTATATGCATTCAATTGATACAAAATTTAGAGAGTCACAACCTTTCATGTTGGACATACCTTTTGGAAGAAACTTGTCCCATGGAAATGTATCAATTAGATGATAAATCATCACATTTAAATTAAATTTGAAAGATGATAAATCATCACCTTTAATTTGAATAGTGCTCATGAATAATTAATTTGTAATTTATAAATTTCCAACAATACCCCACTAGATTGCTAATTCCAGAAAATAAATACACAATGATTAAGCATAAAGAAGGGTGTCCACAGATTGAACCTTTTTTTAGTGCAAACTTCTCAAAGTATCAAAAAAGAATGGTGGCTAGCCACTTGAACCGTCACTCTTAAAGATAATACTGGAAAAATTTCACACATAATTGTAAAGAGTTAGAGTAAGAGTTTACTTTATTTTGGCACTGATATGGCCATGTGCTCATCCCGTTTCATGAACATGTACGAGAGAAAACCAAAAAGAAAATCTCGTTGAAGCGACACCACTTCATGTCCATATAGGTGGATTTCATGACAATTAATGTCCATCCATTAAGAGTAAAACTCATCCTCCTAAAATATTAACACTAAATCCTGGTTTTTAGTGCACGTTGTCATTCGATAACTTATTATTACCCTTTGAACCTCAAAACTAACTTTTGGCTAGAAAAAGGTAGGGTTTCCATTATCAATGATGTAATTAGAAAGGTTTTAATCACATCTTGGTGGTGGTACTCTTAACTAAATCCCTTGACAAACTTTTTGTCAGTGGATCCGCTAAATTGTCAATTGACTTAACATAGGTAACTATTATCACACCGTCCCTAATCAATTGTCTCACATACTCATGTCTCAAACTTATATGTGTAGACTTTCCATTGTACACCTTATTGTACGCTCGAGACATTTTTGATTCACTATCACAATTTACGAAAATGGCAAACCTATGTTGTGGCCACAACTTTATGTCTAGCAAGAGACTTCTTAGCCATTCCGCTTCCTTTCCAGTAGCCGCCAAGGCTATAAATTCAGCCTCCATAGTTGAATGTGAGATGTAAGTTTGTTTCTTGGAGGCCTAACTAATGGCTCCACCTCCAATCGTAAAAATTCATCCCGATGTGGACTTATTGTTACTTAAACTTGTAATCCAACTTGCATCCGAGTAACCTTCTAGTATTGCGGAATAATCACTATATAATAATCCCAAATTTTTTTGTTTTAAAATAACCAAAAATCCTAAAAATTCCTTTACAATGTTCTGTACTAGGACAATTTGTAAATCTCACCAATTTGCACTCAAAATATGCGACATCGAGTCTAGTGCAATGCATTGCATACATTAGACTTCCAATTGCGCTGGCATACTTAAGTTGCACTATAGCCCTACCATTGTTCTCACCTAACTTGAAGTTCGAATCGTATGGAGTATTTGAATCCTTGATATTCAAGTGTTTGAACTTTTCCAATACTTTCTTGATGTAGTAAGATTGGCTTAATGCAAAGCCCCTTTCATGTTTTTTTCACCTTTATACCTAGAATTGTATCTATCTCGTTGAGATCCTTCATCTTAAAATTCAAGATTAGATACTCTTTGGTCTCACGAACACCTTCCATGTTCGTCCCAAAAATCAACAAATCGTCTACATAGAGACAAATAATTACACCGGACCTATAAGTGAATTTAGTGTAAATACATTTATCTGTACCATTATGTAAAAAACCATATGAAAAAATAACAGAGTCAAATTTCTCATGCCACTATTTAGGGGTTTGTTTTAAATCATATATAATGATTTGATCAACTTACACACCTTGTGTTCATTCCCAAGCAGCACAAAGCCTTCTGGTTGCTCCATGTAGACTTCCTCTTCAAGATCACTATTCAAAAAAGTCGTCTTAACATCCATTTGATGTATATGTAAATTATGGATAGATGCAAGTGCTATAGGAATTCGAATGGAGGTCATCCTAGCCACTGATGCATAAGTGTCAAAATAATCAAGGCTTTCTTTTTGCCTAAATCCTTTAGCCACCAACCTAGCCTTAAAGGTTAGAGAACCCTTTGTTGGAGTATTCTTCCTCTTGAACACCTATTTACACCCGATAGGCTTCGATCCTTGAGGAAGATCAACTAGAATCCAAGTATTATTGGACAATATTGAATCCATTTAATCATTGATCGCCTCTTTCCAAAATGTCGCATCCCTAGAAATCATGGCTTCACTATAGGATTGTGGATCACCATTCACATTAAACATTATGGGGATCTTCCTAATTATAGATTCTCTATTTCGCTCAACAAGGAATGCTAGAGATTGTGAGGAAATGAAATCATGACCAAAGTCCTTTATTTTTCTCACTCTTTGAATTTTCCTCGGTTCCATATCTTTATTGTCACAATAACTTCTGTAACAGCCCGATTTTTCAGTGGTGTCAAAAATAGTGGTTTTGGGACCACAGCTCCGACGAGTCGAGTCATAAATTTAGTTATTTTAAATATTTCTGGTGATATATGCATCGTATGAATTATGATTCGAAAATAGCATTGATTAAATAGTTAATTGAATAGAAAGGACTAATTCGTAAAAAGGATAAAAGTATAGATGTCTAAGTAAAAGGATCAAATGAGCAAATAAACCATTGAGAGTTAAGTACTGGATTGTTATGACTTTTAAGTAGGATTAATTAAAGTTAAAATGGTTTAATTAAGTAAATTATGAAAGACTCAATATTTACAAGTTTGCCATTAATATATATATGAAATTAAAAGAAGAAAAAATCATTTTTCTTTCCTTTTTCATCTTCTTCACACGGCCAAGAGGAAGAAAGTTAGGGTTTTCCATTCAAACCTTGAGCTTTGATTTGGGTAAGCAAACCTTGATCCCTTTTAGTAATTTTTATGTTTTTAAGTTCGTATTAGCATAATCTAGTTATTGCAAGGACTAATTTGTGAATCTTTCAAATTTTAGAAAACTTGTTCTTGAAAGCTTTTGATATATTTGAGTGTTTGATACTTGGGTTAAATCTTTTTGTAAAGTGATTTTTGATGAAATTAAGGTTTAAGGACTAAAGTGTTAAAATGGTAATATTGTTGTACTTGTTGTGAAATAAATGGATTTGCTTGGATGTAAAAGGAGACTATGAGTATTTGGCTGGTATGGGTTAAAGAAGAAATGGGTATTTTGCATGTTTTGTGTTGTAAGGACTAAATTGAACAAAAAGAAAAGATTAGGGGTAAAATCATAATTTTACCAAAAAAGGGTTTGATTGTGTTAAATGAATTGATTTTGTGATTAATATGAGAAATTGAATAATTTGTGAATGTAGACTACGACAGTGCCACCGATCGTAGAAAGGAAAAATTAGTAGAATAGTCCCTAAGATCCATTCACAACTGCAATCCAGTCCGGTAAGTTCGTATGGTTAAATTTTAACTTAAATTGCTTATTCTTATAATATGACTATTGTAGTGAGATGAAGTGATAATCGAAATTGTAAAAGACAATTGTGAATGAAATACGGAAGATAAACGGGTTCGAGCTATAAACGAAAAGGTCCGATGACTAAGTGTCATCGTGAGTAAATGAATCCTTTACGGATTAAAGGTCCAATGGCTAAGTGTCATCATGAGTAAATGAATCCTTTACGGATTAAAGGTCCGATGACTAAGTGTCATCGTGAGTAAATGAATCCTTTCCGGATTAAAAGTTCGATGACTAAATGTCATCATGAGTAAATGAATCCATGATGAATTAAAGGTCCGATGACAATATGTCATCGTGAGTATTAAATGAAATGAGTTCCTATGCGAAACAAGGGTCCGATGACTTTGTGTCATCGTGAGAAATAAATGCGAGTGAAACTTACCCCAGATGTAAACAGTGTTTCATTGGGTTAATTAGATTTTTGCAACTCTTGAAGTTTGTTAAATCTATTTAACTTTATGTACTTACTAAGCCCTAAAGTGCTTACCTGTGGATTTGCATTTGTTTTGTAGATTCACTTTTGCTGTTCGGAGATCGGATCATCTTGAAGCATCACACTATCCCGGAGTTGTTCAGTAGATTTTTACATCACTTGGTTAATGTGGCATGTACTAGGATGATGTTACTTTTTCTTTATACAATGAGTTTGTGAAAAACCTTGTTTTGTTTGATGAAATGTTGGATGTAGTTCTAAGTACCTTATATTGATATAAATCTTGTATTTGTGTTGTCTTGAATGCATAGATAAAAGTTGTGCTTATATGGAAACAATGAACTTGTGTTTGGTACAAACTCTAGAGATTTAGCTTACTTGTTTTGGTAGAACCCATGTGTGTTTCGGTAGAAGTGCAGGGTAGGAGAGATGTTGTATACTGACTTGAGTTGTATCGGAAGTTAAATTGTGACTATCGATAGTTGTATGTATAAAAATATCGGTAGTTTGCATGCTTGTATCGGTAAAAGTTACAGGATGGAAATTTAGCTCTTTGGAGTTTTTAGTATTGGTAGATGCATGACTTGTACCGGTAGAAATTTCACTTGTATCGGTAGAACTAGTACAGGTACCGGTAGAAATATGCACTGTTTAGAATTGTTCATTGAATTGACTACTACCGATACTTAACGTTCAGGTACCGGTAGAAATCCCCTAAAATGTTAGAAATTCTATTTTTTTACCCTTGACAAAAATAATATTATGTTTAGATATTGTTTTAAATCGTGAGAAATGATTTTTAAATTGAATAAAGATGTGAACAATCGGATATGTGTAAAAGATGAATAGTATAATATGAATAGATGACACCGGAATCCTAACCGGTGACAATACTCGAGATTTTAGGTGTTACAACTTCTTTAGGTTTGATCACTTGAGATCATTGGTTGATATTCTTTTTTCGAATCCGTTGAATTCTTCGAAAACCTTATTTTCAATGAATACATCTATTGTTTCAAATATCATATTGGACACTAAGTCAAGACTATGATATGCCTTAGAATGTTGGGCAGATCCAAAGAATGCACTTTGACGGCTCTTGGTCCTATTTTTTTTTCGTTGGTCGAGAACTCTATAGTAAGCCAAACACCCCCACACTTTGAAATAATCTAAATTTGGCATCTGACCCTTTCATAACTCATATGGAGATACTTTGAATTTTCTCGATGGTATTCTGTTAAGGATATAGCATGCAGTCAATAATGCTTCACCCTATAGATTATATGGAAGTTTAGCATTTAACAACATAGAGTTAACCATATCAACTAAAGTACAGTTCTTTCTTTCTGCCAAACCATTTTGTTGCGGAGTATAAGGTGCGTAACACTCGTGTACTACACATTGTTCCTCACAAAATACATTAAATTCATTTGAAAAATATTCACCACCTCTATCACTACGAAGCACTTTGTTTTTCTTACTAAAGTACAGTTCTTTCTTTCTGCCAAACCATTTTGTTGCGGAGTATACGGCGCGTAACACTCGTTTACCACACATTGTTCCTCACAAAATACATTAAATTCATTTGAAAAATATTCACCACCTCTATCACTACGAAGCACTTTGATTTTCTTACTAAACAAATTCTCAACCTCATTTTTAAAACGTTTAAACATATCAAAAGCCTCGTCTTCACTTTTTATGAGATACACATAAGTAAATTTAGGGAAGTCATCTATAAAAGTGATAAAATATCATTTCCACCTCTTATTAGAGTTCCATTTAATTCACAAACATCTGAATGAATTAAATCTAACACTTGCAAATTCCTTTCACACTTATTAGGAAATGACTTCTTGGTAGTTTTTTATTGAATACAAATTTCAAAATTTTCCACAAACTCATCATTACTTAGATTTATATAACCATTCTTTTGCATATATTGTAAAGTTTTAAAATTAAAATGTGTTAAACGCACATGCCACAAAGGATAAAACTCAACAATATAATCAAAAGAATTGACTTTATTCATATCAATGCTTAACTTGAACATACCCTCGTTACAATATCCTTTTCCTACATAGATATCACCCTTAAGCAAGATAAGCTTATCGGATTCAAAGATAATCTTGAACCCCTTGTTACACAGAAGACTTGCAGACACTAAATTCTTTCTTACATCGGGAATGTCATAACATTGCCTAGATAAGAGTACGAGAGCCTAGTAAACAAAGCTAGACACGAACGACCTAAATTAATGTAGAGTCGCCACTAACCAGTTTGGGCTAAGTTGGTTAGCCACCTATCTTTTAAAAGTCTAGAATTAATACTACGAAAAATCCTAAAAGTCTAGACTTGATCTCATCACCAAATTTCAAGTTCGAAAGTATAGTTACGTGTGGGGAAGGTTATAGCACCCCCACAACGCCTATCCGGAGATAGTCTTACGAGGGTCTTGGGGGCTAGTTTTTTTTATTTAAGCATATTAATATCTTAATTTAGGTTAAAATCTTATGTAAATCTTAAATAAAAACTCTAAAAAATGCCTCCAATTTACTTGTAACTTGACTAAGACGTTTTCACCAAACTTATCTAATTTAAAACTTAAATTAAAGATTTTTACCCCTAATAAGAACCCTAAAGGATACCTAAATGATTCTAGTAAAATACTTTCAATTCTTAAAATTAATTCTATTTTAGAATCCTAAAAAAAACCTAAAAAAAAATTACTAATGAATTAAGAGAAATATTAAAATTCATCTACAACTTATTCCATCTTTTATCATTATTATGATTTTAAGAGATTTAATTAATAATGTTGAACCTATCAAGATCTTACGAAAGTATCCTATGTCGGGTTTATGATTTATCTTACTTTAAAAATCTTGATCTAAATTCTAAATTCGTCAAAATTTTAAAATAATATATCTTAGATGACATTTATTAGCTATCTTAAAGAGTATCGAAAATAAAATACTTAAAAGGCTTACTCATGATTTACAATTCACCGTCAAAAATCCTTAGTTTTAATCTTAAACAAAGTCCTAAAGAATATTTACATGTTAATTATCCTATATGATATTTAAGATTAGTTTAAAATCCTAAAAAAATATCTTACGCATTATTTATAATTTTTCTAGGGTAAATAATAGATAAGCTCTTAAAAACTAACCTAAATGCAAATGTAAAAAAAAAACATAATTATAAATAAACATGAAAGTAAACAAATATGAAATAAAAATAAATAAAAATTATGCAAGTGTAAATAAATATAAAACATTAAACTAAAATGTATGATTGACATCAAAAATATAAAACATAAATGCAAATAAAAAGAAAATATAAGTATAAATAACTTATTAAAATGAAAACAAAATGACATAGCTTGATTTTAGGATTAAAAAATAAATAATGTGGAGGACAAAGGACTAATGTAGCAATTAATTTGCTTTTAATTTTGAAATTTCGAATTAAATCGAAGGTTTTATTAAACAAAAAAGATACAAGTGTAAATATGCCATAGAGTGAGGGCATCACTACAAAAAAGGGGTATTTTCTATAAATTTAAAAAGTTTAGGAGGTGGAAACAAATTCCCCATTTTGGCACTAGGAGAAATCTATTTTTTTTCTCACATTTTCAACATCATTTAAAAAAAATAAACTCTTCCTCTTTATCTTCCTCTTTCAATGTTGGTCATGACTCCACCATCGAAAAATCCAACGGTTCTCCGGCTCCGATGGTGGAGCCGCCATATATTGTGGCCGAAAATTTCTTCTTTTTTGCTTTTTTTTAAAAAACAATCAAAAATTTTCATTTGATTAAACAAAAATCATTACTTTACTTAAAAATCTAAATTTTTATTTCAAAATAGTTAAAAAAATTTAAACTTTGTTAAAAATTTAAACTTTTTCTTTAAAATAAATAAAAAATAGATTTTTATTTTTTTTAAATCTAAACTTTCTATTTTTTTAAAAAAAATTATTATTTTGCTTAAAAATCCAAACTTTTATTCCGAAATAGTTAGAAAAAAATCAAAACTTTGTTAAAAATTTAAATTTTTTTTTTAAAATAACTAAAAAAGAGATTTTTATTTTTTAAAAATCTAAACTTTCTCTTCTTTTTTTAAAGAAAATCATTATTTTGCTTAAAAATCCAAACTTTTATTTCGAAATAGTTAGAAAAAATCAAAACTTTGTTAAAAATTTAAACTTTTTCTTTAAAATAACTAAAAAACAGATTTTTATTTTTAAAAAATCTAAACTTTCCCTTTTTAAAAAGAAAATCACTATTTTGCTTAAAAAAATCAAAACTTTTATTTTGAAATTGTTTGAAAAAAAAAAACCAAAACATTTCCCAAAATCAAGCTATTTTTCTTTTTAAAAAAAACTTTTATTTTAGTAAATGTAAAGGAAAGGAAAATGAGATTTTTAGGGCCCCTAAGAGCGAAGGACCAATGGTCCGATTTGTAATCTTTTTTATATTATTCATTAATCTTGTTTATTTGTAATCTTTTTTGTCAAGTTTCTTTTGATCTTTTGATTAATAACTTAGTACTATTTTGGATGTTTGTGATATGTGGCAAAAGAGGGTTATGATTCATGAAACCTTAAAATAATAATAATAATAATAATAATAATGATAATAATAAGCTAGGCCCATACAAGCCCAAAAAGGAAAGAAAAACAAAAGAAAAATAAAAACCTCTATTTGACCCAAAATTGAGTGGACTTCCAACGGACCTAAGAAGAGAACAAATAAGCCTCCAACTAGGCTCGGACAAAATCGGGTGTCTACAGGGAACATGCAACACATTAGTCAAAGTTAATTTCTTTCCAGATGTGAAGTTAAATTCTACCATCCCTTGACCGAGACCTTAACCAATTGATAGTTGCCTATAAGCACTTCACGGTTTGCCACTAGTTCATAACTCTTGAATTGTTGTCGATCATTACACACATGAACAGTAGCTCCAGAGTCAAGCCACCAATTATGAAACTTATCGGTCATGGCTATGTTGAGTTCGTTAATCATATCAATCTCCAAACTCTCGATCCCTTCTGTAACCATGACCACTAAGTTCATATACTCCACCATATTAGCTTTGAAAGTTGTGGCATCTTGCTTCTTTTTGAAAAGTTTACAATCTTTAATGTAATGTCCTTTCTTATTGCAATTATAGCAATTGCGAGATTTTTTCTTCTTATCTTGCATGTCATTGATCACGAATGTAGTCTTTCGCTTACCATTTTGAGAGTTCTTATACTCGCTCGCATGGTTCACTTTAGAACTTTGGGGAAGACACATTGCATCACGCTTTCGAGTTTCCTCTTCAATACGCAAATGCCTAAGTATTTTCTCCACGGTGAAGTCCAATGCCATATGCAGAAGTTTCTTCTGATAGTTGTTCTAAGACGAGGGAAATTTTGAGATGGTAGCCCCAACTTGTAACATTTCCAAAATAACAACTTTCAAGTCACGAAGCCTGCTTACAAGGACTTGTAGTTCATGGACTTGATCCATGATCGGGATACTATCAAGCATTTTGAATTCAAAATATTTCATCATTAAAAATTTATCGGTACCTTGTCGCTCGGTATTGTATTTCTCTTCAAGAGCTTTCCATATTTCCACCGGGGATTGCATCGACATGTAGAGATCATAAAATCGATCGGACAAGGGTGTTGAGAATGTGCCCACGCATGTGAAATTGTCTTCCTCATGGTTCTTCTTAAGTTCGGTCACTTTCGTAATTTCTTCGATATTTGAATTGAGGGTAGGATCCTTCACGGGTTGTAAGTTTGGATCTAAAACGTATGCCACATTCAAGACGGTAAGAAGGAACAACATCTTATCCTTCCAGAGATTGAAGTTTGAGCTATCAAATCGATCAAGTTTCACAAACTCTTGGTTCATCATCACTTTGAATGTGGTGGTAGCCTCCATCACCATCTTCAAAATAGTTCTCTTCGATTTTTGAAGATTTTGAGTGGAGAAGACAGATTCAAAGACAATAGTGAATTAAACAGTAGACTTCAAGGCACGAGTGATGCTTTCCAAAGAGAACTATTTGCCCTCACACAAAGTTGCTAGAGGGTTAAGACAAAAGTCCTCCCGGGATACAATGGAGTTTTGAATTTCTTTTTATTAGCAAAATCGCGGAATTCCCTAACTCTTACTCTAAGTTTTGAAAATTGGAATTGATTGTAATGTAATTGTGAGCAACATCTATCCTCTATTTATATGCATTCAATGAATACAAAATTTGGAGAGTTACAACCTTTCATGTTGGACATATCTTTTGGAAGAAACTTGTCTCATAAAAATGTATTTGTTGGATGATAAATCATCACTTTTAAATTAAATTTGAAAGATGATAAATCATCACCTTTAATTTGAATAGTGCTCATGAATAATTAATTTACAATTTATAAATTTCCAACAAATTTCATATTAACCACACTATTTAACATTTTCTAACATGTTAGAATAGGAGTAAGAGTATCCAAAAATACTTACCTCTTGGATGCACATTTTCTCAAATTAAGCCTCCATCCACTTAAAACAATCCTCACACTTGCTTGGAAGTTTTATTTCCCATCATTTCCTCATTTTAGACACATAAAAGTTTAACTAAATATTAACATACAAGCTTCCCAAGTTTTCTCATACAATAGAACTCAAATATTAAGCTAGGAGAAGTGGAAACTCTTACCTTATTAAAACTTTCTCTCTCTATCTTCAATTTTCTCTCTCAAGACTCAACCAAACCCTTGCAAAAAATCGAGAGAGTGAAAATGAGTTTTCAAATGATTTTGACAAAGCCTCAAAGTTTGGGTGTTAGGTTTTGGAGAAAATTCAAGAAAAAACAAGAAAATAAAAGAGAAGAACAAAACCTCCATGGGAGAGGGGTGGTCTGCTGCAACAAGTTGGTGGTAAAAAATATTATACCAAGTCAAAGTCAACACACACTTTAAATGTATGGTCCACAACTCATCTCACCACATAATTCACATCCAATGTTAAAAAATAATTCTAAATATCAAATATCTTTTCAATATTATATTTCTAAAATTTAATTAGTGAGAAATGACCAAAAGATCATTATGTTGTGAAATCACCATTTTGCCCATTTTTGTCACTGGGCAAAAAAATTACACATTTTCCTCTTCTTTGCAAAAATGAAAAATTTATAATTTAATCTTTATACTTTCCAATTTTGTCTTAAAGAGATTTTCATCATACCATTATATGTTACAGCTTATTCTTATGCCAATTAATCAATAATAACTCACTTTTCTCATTTTGGTCAAATAGTAATTTAGTCCTCAAACGTTTTACAATTTGAAATTTGGTCCTTTTTAACTCATTTCCACATCCAAATACTTTTCTTTGATTTCCATATCCAATAAAAAAATTTCTTTCATAAAAATTCTTTATCTAACTCATATTTCAAATTTTCTCATTATTTCACTGTATTTGATCCTAGAACAGTGTCATGAGTATTATCGAAAATTTTGGGTGTTATAAAATTCATCTTTAAGCCTAATTTTTTCAGATTATTTCACTTAATCCGTGAAAAAAATATGAATAATAATAAAATATATAAAGACTTAAATTACACAATACAAAGGGAAATTATCACAAATAAATTGGAAATAGTGCACTTATCAAAATGTCAAAAATACCCTTAGAGATAAAATTACTATTTTACTCCTCACCTCAAAATCTTAACTAATTAAGACCAAGACTCTAAAAATGAAATATTAAACTAACTCTATAAATTCTCAAATTCCTATAAGTTCATATCAGTGAAATTTTTATATCAAATTACGGATAAAATTATCGGATTCGTATCGTATGACAAATCTGTAAGTTGTTTTGGTTGTTACAAATAATCATCAAGAACATTTCAATAGTCAAGAGAGACATATCCAAGCTTGAAAGCAAGAGAATTCCCTTCAAATCTTCTTTTTCTCGTATTCTCTTGTACATTGTCTCTTCTATGCTTATTGTAATATCTTTCATCATTCTCATTTCATTTGTTTTAGAGAGTTATCACTTGTAAACACACAAGTTAGAGAGGTATTAATTGTTTACACATTTCTCTTTGTATTAAAGATAATACTTAAGGTTTTTAGATAGAAAACCTTAAAAAAACCGTAAAAGATTTTAGTTTTGTCACAAAAATCAGGGGAAATGTTCTATCTTAGTCTTTGTAACAATATAGGGATTGTAAATGTTATACATGTCTTAAAAGATATTAAATTTATATAGTGAATTGAAAAAAATCGTTGGTTGAAGTATACCAAAATAATGGAGTAGACAATTGAGTCCGAACAACTATCTATTTTTCCTTGTTCTTTTATTTTAAAATAGTCTATAAAAATTAAAATACCAATTCACCCATGATTTTAATATTTTCGAGCCTAACAACAAGATAAAATAAAGTGAAATATAAGGTCAAAACTACCAACTAAA
This sequence comes from Gossypioides kirkii, assembly GCA_005610355.1. Classification (NCBI taxonomy): domain Eukaryota; kingdom Viridiplantae; phylum Streptophyta; class Magnoliopsida; order Malvales; family Malvaceae; genus Gossypioides; species Gossypioides kirkii. The sequence continues at coordinate 34,824,711 of CP032247.1, read as the reverse complement.
GTTTCGTGTAATGCCAAACTGTTGTGGTTTGTTACATTATCACAAATCTAGCTACAACATCTATCCTAACATATTCAATTTCAGCATAACATTTGTTTTTTAGTTATTATTATTGCAATTATTGTTCGTATAATTAACATATATGGATTTATGCATGTGTAGTTCAATATACATTTCCCAAGTTATTAACTCTCTTTCATCTAATAAATATTTTATGGATTTACTTTGCGGGTGAAATTAAATAATTTTTTTGGTGAATTATAAGGGGAGAGTGAAGTTCTAACAACAATGCGATTGACGCGATTCGAACTTAGATTACATATGGAATAATAAACACCCTTAACTATCAGACCAACAAACAGGATTCGAAATTAAATAGTTTGAACTCTCTCCTTTTAAAAAAGTGCTTAATTAACCAAAAGGAAGAGAAAATAATGTAAAACCAAAGCGTTGAATGTGCATTTGTTATCTTAATGATGAAATCATGAAAATAATTGCTTCATTGAACTAAAAAAAGTAATAATAATCATCTCAGATAAAAAGGTGAAATGAGGTTTCGCATATATATTGAATATAAAAAGCTAGAAATATTAGAATTCTGTATGTTGATCTAATAATCGAGGTATTTATCATTTCAGGTGTGGTCTGAGTTTAAATCACATTAATTATGTTATTATTAAGATTTTACTCTCTTTTTATAATAATAATAATAATAAAAGAAGCTAGAAACATTATAAAAGCAAATCTAAAAGCTGAGTACCGGATTCCATGTTATAAGAGCCGTATTAATTATGAAGAACAAAAGTGAAAGACCGAAGAAATGACAGGAAAGATCATGGAGCGACATAGCCTGCATTACAGCATGAATTGCAAATTAAGGAAATTAAACCCACCACTGTATTCTAAAAAATTAAAAAAAAACATAGCATATATTTAACATTATCAAGGAAAGAGCATACATTTTTTATATGGCATCTTATGCCATGTAAGTTTTGTATCAAAATCTACATAAAATGTCATAAACATTAATGTGAGGGTCCATAAATCTTGGAAAGAGCTTGCAATATATTAACTCGTAACCTCAACTGTAATATATAATCAGCTGTCCTTGGAAACAATCGGTCCGGCTTCAACCCTTTCGCTCCTGGAATTAGCCTTTGCAACTTCTTCACCTTTGTTCGAACTGATCTACTGCCACCGCCACCACCACTGTCACCTGTCCTCCTTCTCCTCCTCCTCCTCCATTTCACCCTAGAAAACTCTTTGCACCTCCTTAACTCCATATGTTTCATAACAAAATGTAAGAAATTAACAAATGTGACTAAATTTCTTAAGCTTTCTAACTGCAAAATAAGAAGAAATGAAATTGGAAAAAAAAATTAAAAAGAGAGATGACAAAAGGAACAGCCTTGTGTTTTTTGGGTTGAAGAACTAATACAAGTTTTTTATACAAAGAGGATATGAGAAGTGAGAGAGGGCATCAAATGATGCAAAGAGTTTTAGAACGGGCCATGTGAGCCGAGCCTTGATGTTCCTATCATATGATATTATATCATTAAGGTTAAATTCTGCTATTAAGTCCCTATACTTTACTAAAGTTAAATATTTAGTCTTTATACTTTAATTTGATCAATTTTAGTCTTTTTACTTTTTGAAGTGGTCAATTTTAGTCCCCTACTTTTTTAAATTTGAAATTTTAGTCCTAACCTTAACAATAGTAGTTAAATCCATTTGGTTAAGTTCAATTGCTAGTCTTGTACTATGTGCATAATTCTAGATTTAGTCTATATTCTCCAATTGTATCATTTTAAGTCTTTGTATTTTTCTAATTTTGAAATTTCGATCTTGACATAAATGATAGTATTTGATCCATTAACAAGATTTTTAGTGAATAATATGTGGAAATAACAAGCTGGCATAAGATTACACATAATAATATATTTGTTGTATCAGATTTCGGAAATAACATAAATGAACTTAATGAATTAATAATTATTATTTGGTGAGGACTAAAATTTTAAAATTTGAAAGATATAAGGACTAAATAAGAACAAATTAAAGTACGAGGATTAAATCCACAACTTTTGTAAAAATTTAACCTATCATAAATATATATTAAAATTTAAAAATAACTTTATAAACAACGAATCTTGACTTGAATAGAGTGGTGATGAAAACTCTTATCAAACACTCATTTGACAGTGGTTCAAATCGTATTATCCCATCCTTTACTCTTAATATTGTATAAAAAAAATTTATAAACCATGATGTGTAACATAATGATTGCTCATTTCATCATCCTTTATGAAAATGGAATATATTTCATTTTCTATGGTACAAAAATAACTTTACAACATCATATGAGTTATTGAAAGTATATAAATTTATACATTCTCTATACATCAAATATAAATTAATTAATATACCATATAAAATTCATATTCACAAGTGAAACAAACCTGTAAGTATTCTAATTCTCTGTTAATTAACTTTAGTAATATTGTACCCTAAAAAATGCAATCACTATACTACTTAGTGCTATTTAAAATCTAAAATATTATATAAGTACCAGGTTATGCCTACAAGGCGAAGTTAGAAATTTTTTTTAAAAAGGGCCAAAATTAAATTAATTTTTTAATAATTTATATTTTTATAATTTTTATAATTTTAAAGGAGATCAAAATATAATTTTATTTTTAAAAATTTTAAAAATTTCTATAAAAAACCCTAAATAAAAATTTTTCATTTTAGGAGGCTAAAACTCCTGTCAGCTCTCCTAGATTTACCTTTGTATGCCTATGTAACAAAATAGTTTCACCTATTTGAATAAATTTTAAAATTTAATTGTACTCTAATAAGCATAAATAAATTCTTAACATATTTCACTTGAAATAAGGACCTAATTGAAAGAATAAGAAGATTTTTAATTGTAAAGAAAATCTAAGTATAATGATAAAACTTGAAGGATTTTCGGTTGTTTTTGGTGAAAACTAGAAAATTACAAGAGAAAAATTACACCAATTGGCCTAACTCTCCGCCCCCCCAAATGGGAGTCTTCCAAAATTTCGCAAATCTTGACTTCCTGAAAGAGCCATCTTGATAAATCTATCAACTTCCTAATATTTTGCTTTGGGTATATAAAAAATATTCCAATGAAAAACCTGAAACAATAGTTTAAAATCGTTTTAAAATTTCCTGTAAAAATCTTTTCTGAATGACAATCACCACTTCAAAACTACCCATCTGAATCAACATATTATTCAAACCACGATCATTAAAGAATTTCGATATTTTAACATTTCTTTTATAAAAGAATTAGATCTTTTAGATGATTCAGAAACTTAAATAATATGATAACTCAGTCAACAACGATACGATATGTTGAAATTTCTGTTCTCATTTCTAGTTTTGATTGCACGCCTTGGATGTTTTGTCGTTTAATGTATGTGGGCTTTGTGGTAGGGCCTAAAAAATGCTTACCTTTAAAGTGGCCTACGCACGTGTCTGACAGGTCCTTCACACGCCTAAACCCAAACACCACCATCCATCTGTCCTAGTAATCCTCGAACCACAAAAAAAGTCGTGGGATTGACGTGTGTCTCTTCTAGGCCGCGTCATCGCTAATCCAGCCGCTGAAGACTACCCTCCCTCTGCCTTTCGTCTGGGATGGTTTTGATCACAAGGGGTGCTGTCCAGCCAGGCTCCAGAGGTAGATTCATGATGAGACGAGAGAGACTTTTATTTCTATAACATATATTTTTCTAATTATTTCAATTTATATATTACAAACCCAGTTTTTAAATCATTTAAAATCATCTACATATATGATATTTTCGTTTTTTCTTTTAAGTTTATAAGTGGATTATAATTAAAGTGCAAGTACAACTATTAAGATATAAATGGATTAAGAATTAAAATACAAACTTAGTTATTAATAAAAAATTTATTTTTATATATAAATGATCATTAATCGGAATCTTAAATAAGGTTTGAGTCACCTACTCATTATCTGAATAGGTCTCACTAGACGATTGAGTATAAGACGAATCGCGAGAAAACAGTAAGGCTAGTTTATGGACTTGGCTTGTAAGGGGAGTTCGCGAACCCAGCTCGCAACGCAAGCTCACGGATCTAGCTCGCACGAACTAAAGAAAGATTAGGGTCTCAATTCACATATACCCAAAGAACTCGCAGAAAAGACCGTGTACTCCGTAGGTAACCCAAACACGTGTCCAGCAAGCTCGAATCCCGCTCAAAATGTCAATCCTAGGTACAAAAAAAATCGTGTGCTCCGCAGGTAACCCAAACATGTATCTAGCGGGAAATATCAGTACTAGAGACAGAAAATGTCAGTATTAGAAACAGTGGAGTCAAGACAAAATAGTGAGATTATATCATGAGCTGTAATAATATACATAAATATCCGAATACTCCCATCAATATCACACGAGATAAAAATACTCAAAAATCATATTATTATGATATAAACCATCCAAATTATGAATTAATGAATCGAATTAAAACTCACACTCATGATAGGATTCAAATAGTCACACATTTTAATTACTCATGATGAATTTTAAACTTAAGTGCTCAATACTTAAAACATCCGTTTTTATTAACTTAGACGAAATTTCATTAAATTTTTGTATTATTTTTATATTATACTTTCATTAGTTTTTTTAAAGGTAAATAGTGGTTTACATTGAAAAATCAATGTCGAGTCTAATCCCTATGCAAGGTGATTTCATGAAAAATCAATTCGATAAAAGATTTAGTCCTCCATGACAAAAGTTGTTGATTTCATGAGACACTCTATGCAAGGTGCTAATATACAACATTTATATTATTCTATTAGAAATAATAAGGCGGGTGATGTGATGATGCCTTGGGGAAATTAGAAATGGCCCCACATAACAAGTTGGGAAAGTTTTGGACTCTTAGATTCTGGATGTCACGTTATTCCATTAAAAAAGGATTTATTCGTGATTTGCTCTTCAATTAGACCATTTCTTTGGCTAATTTAAATATATATGCTGAAAACAAAAAAGAGAAATTATGTCAATTTTTTTAAAATTTAACGATGTATTACATTTTTGAAAAAAAAAAACAAGCTTTATAGGGTACGTTTTTATAGATTTGGTAGAAAAAGCACGTTTTATAAGACATATTTTTTTTTCTTTCCTAAAAGCACATTTTAAGTGCTAAGTTTTTTTTGACATATCAGTGAAAAAATAAATCTATAAATTTTTAATTTCAAATTGCAAGAAAAAATAAAAAGAAAAAATAATTTTTATCAAAGTGAAAACGTATATTATAGGATGTGTTTTCATTGATCTATCAAAGAAAACGCACCACATAGGAAGCGTGTTTAGGAAAGAGAAGAAAATGCATCTTACAAGTGACGCTTTCTCTGCCAGATCAATGCAAACACACCCTGTAAGACATTTTTTTTTGTCTCTAAAAACAGCATAAATCGATAAATTTTCAAAACAAAAAAAACAACATATTTACTCAATTTTTTTTCAGCATATATAGATAAATTTACTCATTTCTTGATTAGAAAAAAAAATTAGAGCATTTTTTTCATATTACTATCTATTAAAAATGAATTAGACTGAACTTCGTGTATTGAAGTATAACTTAGATTTGAATCACGTTAGTCGTGTTTCTGTCAAGACTTTGTCCTTCTTTTATGATTCACCAAAAAATTTAATTAAACCATTTTTAAAAGTTGGGTTACATTATCCAACTACGTGTTAATTTAAAATATTTTTCTTATTACTATCTATTTTTTATTATTAGATTTTAATATACTGGTGTGATTACATGAGAGTATCTGTTTATACTTTCTTAACCCTTTGACAACGGACACACACTTTGCACACACAAGTATTCAAACCCGAATCTCCTAGGATAAACATCATCCTTTTGTCCACTGGAATCACTCGTTATATTATTTTATTATCACTTTTTTATTTTAAAAGTTTTTAGAATAACATTGTTAAAAAAATTTATGAATATATCTAACATGAGCTACATTAACATTTTATTAATGCAAATCATGACATTTTGAAAATTTTCTTTTGAAAGAAGTTAGACTTTATCAACAACTCTTAAAGAATTAAAATTAAAAAAAATCAAATTAAATGATGATGAATTATTGATGGCCCAAAACTTTTTTGAGTTCTATAAAGAAAAGTTTTTTTAATTATTATATTTTTCTAGAATTTATACATATTTGAATTTTTTTTCTTTATTTTTTAATTTTAATATATTTTAAAAATTAAAATTTAAAATTTTTAGAAGTTATATGTTTTTTATATTCAATTTACATTTTTTATTTTAAAATGTTTAACTAAATCTTTTGAATTATTATTTTTAAAATTTATACCTATCATTTAATATTTTAATCCAAGTGAATGTCATTCCATCGTTGACATAGATAAAAAAAAATTACTGGGCTCCACATGGCCACCCGTTTTTCTAACGTCGTTAACTCTAGGTATTAAATTGGTTGGCAAAATGATAATTTAAATATCAAAGTAGAGCAAAATAGCTTTGGTACAAAAGTGAAAAAATTGGTACAATTAAGGTCTAAAGCCTATAAAAATACATTGTTAGAAAAATGTGTAGGGTTGCATGACGAAGTTTTAAAGTTTTTCATACATTCAAGATCACCTTGTATAGTTAAGAACAATAGAACATCAATAATTTAGTACTTGGTTGTGCTTTGATTCGCTTTGACAAGTTGGTGATTTTCGATTGAACTCTAAATGCCCACAATAAATTGTACTCCTTTATTGAAACTACCATATATCATGATACAGACCTCAAAATTAGGTGATTCGATCCATTTCGAAGAGGGCTAGAGCATCAAAAGGTTGAAGTTACTCATGTGAAACCCAAAAATTAATCTTGTACTTCCCGCAGGGAACTTTATTTCTTTACGAAAACATATCTTGGGTGTGACACCTTACACTTGATTTGATCGTTGGATCCAAATATAAAATGTCAAATTTCATTGTCAAAACAACTCAAACTTAATTCTCATTAATCAATTTAAGAATACAAATTTTTCCATTTATATTGTTTTATAAAAATTCCAATAACATATCCTCTAGTTTTATTCAAATCAACCTGCAATTAAACTTAACAAATATTTCAATATACAAATAAAACATTCAAATCAATTCTCAACACTTCTTCAAGCATATAATATTCGAGATTCATCATCACTTAAATTGTATGTATAAGTATATATATATATACTATAATATAGAATGTAATTCCATATAACATAATCAAAATATTGAACATAAATTTCTTAAGCATAAAATTTATAAAAGCCTATGCACATCCATTAAAGTCCTAAGTAAAAGAAACATCACCAACATTGTTTGAGCTAAGACGGAGCTTCGGATGCTGATGACACCTGTAATACTCTTTAAAGATCTAACTATTTGCGCACATAAACAAGAATCATACATTGAGTATTGAATGCCTAGTGGTGCTAATAACATCTAAAATAACTACATAAAGTATTAAGTAATTCACAAATTAAATTAATAATGATAATAATAAAATAATAATATTCAATAATATAATATTCTAGTAACTCATTTCCAGTGTGCAGAACAAATGATCAGGAATATGTGTAGCAGAAAGTGCAGTAACCAATATCTTGTATCACTATCATTCGTTTACTACTGGGGGACATTTCAGAGGTTCATGCACCGTGGCCAAGGTATTGCAAGCCAGATTCTTTTTGTCAACCTTCTTTAAAGATGCATATGCCTTTGTGAGAAATTGTGACTAGTGTCAACGAGTTGGAAACATATCAAGAAGAAACGAGATCTCGCTGACAAACATTCTCAAGGTAGAGTTATTCGATGTTTGGGGTATTAACTTTCTTGGTCCTTTTCCTCCTTATGGTAATAGGTATATATTAGTGGCGGTTGACAATGTGTCCAAGTGGGTAGAGGTCAAGGCTTATCAGAAAAATGATGCCAAGGTAGTGATACGGTTCTTGCAAAAACACAACGTGAGGGATGAGGGATCCCACTTTGTGAACAAATGGTTAAAGTGGTTACTTGAAAAGCACAACGTGAGGAATAAGATTGTTATAGCTTACCATCCACAAATGAATAGGGAAGATGAGTTGACAAATAAGGAGATAAAAGGTATACTTGAGAAGATGGTACGTCCAAACCGACGAGATTGATCTAGGAGGCTTGATATGCACTATAAGCTTACCGAACAACATTCAAAACTCCCTTAGGGATGTTTCCCTATCGGATAGTGTTTGGAAAAGTTTGCCATTTACGACTAGAGTTAGAGATTAAAGCTTATTGGACTCTCAAGTACCTCAACTTAGATCTAGAGCTTGATGGAGAAAAAACGAATGTTGCAGCTCAATGAGTTAGAGGAATTCAAAATGTTTTCCTATGAGACTTCCAAGCTGTTTCTGGAGAAAGCAAAGAGATGACACGATAAGCACATCCAACCCTGTGAATTCGAGGCAGGTTAACAAGTCTTATTGTTCAATTCCAGACTAAAGTTGTTTCTCGGGAAGTTAAAGTCTCGATGGTCTAGGCCATTTACTATTTACCGAGTATTTTCATACGAGTGGTCGAGCTATAAGACAGTAAGGAAGGTAAGTTCAAGGTAAATGGTTAATGCCTTAATTACACCACCAAACATCCTAAACCATCACTCTTCTCTTTCACTAAAAAATCGACGACCATCCCTCGAACATCCTAAACCGTCGTTCCCCTCCTTCACCAAAACCAGTGCCACTCCACCAAAACCCTAATTACACCACAAACAATGCCCTTTACCACCAAAGCCACCTTTTGTTGTCACAAGTACCTCCATTAGCGCACATCGCCACACCTTATCGTTGGACCTTGCTAACGCTCCTACTTCCTCCATCGTTGGCTGAATCCATCTCAAGATCTCAAAGTCGTCATCCCAATCGACCTAATAAACCCCAAAGAGTCACCATCCCACACCTTGTCATTGCCTTCATCGTCGAACACCACCAGTACCACACATCCATTGCTAAGCACCCCCATTGACCAAACCCCAACGATTTTCCACAAGTCCCAAGCTTGCACCCAATTGTTGGCATAATGTCTAAAGAAAGATTTCTACATCCCAACCCAATGATCTCCAAAACCTATTCCATACTAAAGAAGCAAGGGAAAGCTTTGAATTCATCTTCAAGGATCAACTAGTGCTCTCAGGCAAAGGGTTTAGCTTGACAAGTATTGATTGTACTACAGTGCTACCAATTATTCGGAAGACAATGTACGAGTTGAGATGGAACTTATTTTGTAATGTTAGACCACTTCCAAAAGCAAAATTAGTTCGAGAATTCTATGTGAATTTGACCTCGTCCACTGCAACGAAAATCTAAGTTCGAGGAAAAAAAGTTATCTCTCACCCCAAAAGTTATTAATGATTTGTTTGAATTACCCAACCTTGAAGACGATTACTATTTTGCTATGTTGAAAAATGTTCACTAGGAGATGTTGAAAAAAGTTCTGTGGGAAGTTATAGTTCTTGGAACTAATTGGATAATCTCAAAATTTGGTACTCATACTTGCTGAAAGGGAGTTTTTGAGCCCAATATCAAAGGTATGGTTTTATTTTCTACGATTTAACCTTATGACTGTCTCACATAGTTCCACAATCTCGATGGAACGAATGCTTTTGTTACATGTTATCCTGATGGAAATGTCCATTATTGTGGTGGTCGACTGTAAACGTTACAACAATAATGTGCAAGCATACACTGTCAATGCAAGTATAGTAGACAGATGTGAATCTATCGGATATGGATCCCACGAGGATGGATGATGTTTCTTATCTATTAATGCCGGTGCAATGAATAAGTAAATGTAATAAAATTGTGAGAGTGATTGTCGAAGCAATAATGTGCAATTAAAAATAAAATGTAATAATAATAAAATGGGGTCCCCAACATGAATAGTCAGCAGAATAGTAAGTGTTGCTCACAACTAAAGAATAGGTGATTGTCACTGCAATAAGGTACAATGTATGTCTTACCAAACTTGGTTTCTCTATTCGATCTAAGATTTAAACATGCACACTCACCTCACCTTCTGATGTTGGAAATGTAACACATTTAAAAACAAGTAGATCAAATTCCTCTAATCCACAAGCAACTTCCGTTGTCTTGCTTGTTAGGTTAAACTGTCACTGCACCTTCCAGTGACAGTGACTGCAATAACACTTCCGTGGTCAAAACATTCAAACCCAAAGATTAAATAGTAGAAGCAAGATTCAATAAGATATCATTTAGTCTAAAAATCAAGTGTACTTTCATACAAACATGAAATAAACAGTAATCACCAATGTTTTAGAAAAGAAATGCAAAAGAGCAAATGGAGAATACTATTCCTAGGCTACTTGACTTGCTCTCTCTTACTTCCCTCTTGCGTCGCACTTAGGGCTCCTATTCAGGAGCAGATCTGCCCCCTCCTTCACGTTAGTTCTCCCTTTAAAGGTTTAAGCTTCCATAGCCGCAAGCTTCAAAAGCTAGGTTGAGAAAGAAAATTCACCCCCAAAGACCCCTTTTTTCTCTTTCCTATTGAGCATTTATATTTAGCCAAATTGTGCAGGTGTCCTTTCTTCAAAATTGAGCTGTTTATGGTCGTACCAGTTGGTTATACCAGACTGGACAGCTCACGCTTTTCTATTCTTATTCTGATAGCTGTCAAATATGGCGACAATCTTGGACACAATCTGAAATTACTTATGCAGTGACATCAGTACCAAAATAGGACAAATTTAAGAGTAAATAGGCTAAGGACCATTGAGTTAGAAAATGCAATTTACTAAACTAAAAAATGCTAAAATATGTGCTAAAGACAACTAAATAAGTAGGGAGAAAACATATGTTCTTTCTAGTACTATCACACCCCCAGAGTCGAGTTTTTACTTGTCCTCAAGTAAAACAGAAACCAGTAAGGCCACACAAAAATTCACCAAGACAAATGATCATTCTAGCAACTTGATTCATCTAAAATCCCAATGAATGAATCACATTCAGATGGTAGAATATTGTGTCGACAACTAATAAGTATGAATAACAAAGACTGCAACTTCATCAAAGCTAACATCATGCCTCAAATCCTAAATTCCATCTACCAATAAAACTTTATTATACAATAATATATATATATATATATCTTTTTATTTTCCTATTTTTTCTTTTCCCTTTTTTTATGAGACTGAAGGATGTCGTTGCATTACTATACCCTTTGTTCTTGAGAAGTAACAATGGAGTGTAACAAACCCTTAGGAAGTACGTAATTGCACTGACACACACTCTTACAGCGACAGCCTTTGGCTAGATTCATTTTTCTAACACTTGCATTGGAGTGCTCCCTCTTAAACAGTTCATAATACACTCATATTGGAGTGTCTCTTATATATAACTATATATATAAGCAGCTGTAAAAGGCAGATTCATTCAAGATTCAAGGAATGCTACTAGTCATCCATTACTAATGCAATCTAAATCATTCATCAAAGAATTGAAGATACAACATTCAATCAAATTTATCCAACTTATTCATTGGTAGTTCACATGATTCAAGAATTAAGCATCGATGTAACAAAAATTTTCACACACATTTGCTTTAACTACTAATAAACCTTGCATGCTTCATTAAACTAAAAAATTTTAAAATGTGGGTGCAATTTCATTTCCAAACCCCATATACATTCCTTCAAACTTAAAGTTTGCATTATCCCCAATGCACTAACACTAAAATGCAACGACAATGAAAATGCAACAACAATGCTTAATAACAAAATAAAACTATATCTACATGTAATGCATGAACACTACTGCCAAAAACTTAAATAAAACTAAGTTTTTCGCAGCCGTCGATGTGGCTGCACGGTGCTTCTTCGATAACACAATTGTACGAACTGTGTTGACAATGAAGTCCGAATGCGTCGACAAGAGGATCTAATTATTTTGCAAAAACAAAAAAGAAATCAAACAAACTTAAACAAAAGCAAAAATAAAATTACGTAATAACAAATTTAATAAAAATTAAAAAAATTTGACCAATTTAACCCATTCTCAACTTTCTAAAAGTAGATAGTGGAATTAGGTTGAAGTTAGCTCCCATGTCGCATAAAGCTTTGCCCAAATAATGGTTGCCGATTGAACATGGGATAGTAAAGCTCCTAGGATCTTTCATTTTTTGTGGCTACTTATTTGTCAAAACAGCACTACAGCTTTCTGTGAATGCAATAGTTTCAATATCAGTAAGCTTCTTCTTCTTAGACAAGAGCTCCTTCATAAATTTCCCACAACTAGGAATTTGCACAAGAGCGTCCACTAAAGGAATATTAACATAAAGTTTCTTCAGTGTTTTCAGAAACTGCTAATACTGTTTATCATGCTCATTTTCTTTGAATCGTTATTGAAAAGGCAAAGGCGGAGATACATCAGATTACGCCGACACCTTAGTTGCGTCGACATTTTCGAAGGTCGAACATTAAGCATAAGAGTGACAATTTGTGGAACTTCCTTGTCTGGTGCATCGACAAATCCTTCAGATTCAACTTTCTCACCATGGGTCACGTCACTAGTGGCTTGAGGTGCTGCAGTAGATTCGATGGTCGGCTCGACTGTTTGTTTACCACTCCTAAGATTGATAGCTTTGCAATGCTCTTTCCCCTTTAAATTTGGATTTTTCGTGTCATTAGCGAGTGCCTGGTGGTCGAGTGTTTAGATTTGAAGCAATTTATCCCAATTGTACTGCTAACGCTCGAATGAAGGATGAGTTCCCTTGCACAATAGCTTTCGTACGAGTGATATGCTCCCATATTATAGCTTAAAGTGCTGCTAATGGATTAGACGGGGAAGCTTGTGTGTGCTATTGTTGCCTATGTCCTTGAACATTATGATTTTGCACTGCAGATTGTTGTGGCTGCATTCGATTCTGATGTGGTTGTATTTGACTTTGTTGTGGATGTATCTGAGCCTGCTGATTATAATTCTGCTGTTGTGGATTGTAATTCTCTTGTCTTGGGTTATAATTTCCTTGATTAGACGAATTCTCATATTGAAATGTCACAACATTTTATCCAACATTCTGCGTTCCCCAAGACTGCTGATTGTGTGCAGAATTATTGTAAGAGTTACCATAAGAATTACAGCGGATGAACTGACATAGAAGGCATTCTCTGCATGTTGTGGACAGTCTTCATAGTTGTGGTTGTCACCACAAATCTCACAACAAAATGTAGGCATATCAACTTGTTGAGCGACTTGTATAGGTGCAACGTCACTTGTCCCCTTCATATTTTTTATCATATTTGCAAGAGAAGAAACTTAAGCACTAAGTGCAGATATTGCATCCAACTCAATAACTCCCGGATTAGCTTTTACTTGTGCAACTCTAGAGATAGGGTACTGATAATCATTTTGAGCAATTCTCTTAAGAATTCGAACAGCTTCATCATAAGTAAAATCCAACAAAAGTCTATTGGTTGATGCGTCGATAAGTTTTCTTGTTTGTGAATTCAGCCCATTGTAGAAAATTTCAATTTGTGTTTCTTGTTCAGTCTCGTGCATGGGGAAACGTCGAAGCAAAGATTTATAATGCTCCTATGTATAGTGTAGATTCTCATCATCCAACTGATGATAAGCTATAATATCATTTCGGTGACGAGCATTCATTGTCGGCAGATTAAAACGCAAAACAAACTGTATTGCAAGTGCATTCCATGAAGTAATTGAGCCGGTAGGTAGCCCAAAGAACCAAGTATGAGCTCTTCCTTGTAATGAATAATGAAACAATTTTATTTTCAAAGCGTCATCAGGAATGCCTTGTTGACTGAAGGAAGCACAAAATCAATAAAAATGATTTGAGATGTTCTCGCACATCTTCATGTGGAAATCTAGCATATTGCCCATTAGAATTCAACATTTGGAACATTACTGGCTTGAGTTGAAATTTCCAGCTTGGATTGCCGGCCTAACAACTCCAGGTTGCAAATCATCCAGAACAGGTCCAACAAAATCTCGTATAGTCCTGTTTTGTATTTGATCTTCTTACGGCAGCGATGGATTATTAACATTTTATGGCTGTATCGGAGGTAGAGCAGGATTTTGTTGCTGCATCGGTGGTATGGCTGCATCATTTCTTGGTAAAGCCATATTTCGCTGTTCTTGACGTATCCTTCGAATAGTTCTTTCAATTTATGGATCCAAACCAGCAATAAGCTTCGAATTGCTTCAGGTCATAAAACACCTAAAATAAAATGTGAAAATAACAACAAAAAGAAAATAAGTTAGTAAAAACTAAAGGTTAAATAATAGAAATAAAGTGCAAAAGCATAAATAAACATCAAACAAATGCCAACCCCGACAACAGCGCCAAAACTTGGTCGGCTGTAAACGTCACAGCAATAATGTGCAAACGTACACTATCGATGCAAGTATAGTAGCCAGATGTGAATCTGTCGGATATCGATCCCATGAGAATGGATGTTTGTTGTCTATTAATGTCGATGCAATGAATAAGTAAATGTGATAAAATTGTGAGAGTGATTGTCGAAGCAATAATGTAAAATTAAAAACGAAATATAATGATAATAAAATGGGGTCCCCAACGTGAACAATCAACAGAATACTAAGTGTGGCTCACAAGGGTTTAAAGAATAGCTGATTGTCGCTGCAATAAGGTACAATGAATGTCTTACCAAACTTGGTTTCTCTATTCGATCTAAGATTTAAACATGCACACTCACCCCACCTTCCGATGATGGCAATTTAACACATTTAAAAATAAGTGGATCAAATTCGTTTAATCCTCAAGCAACTTCCGTTGTCTTGCTTGTTAGTTTAAACTGTCGTTGCACCTTCTAATGACAGTGACTGCAATAACATTTTCGTGGTCAAAACATTCAAATCCAAAGGTTAAATAGTAAAAGATTGAATAAAATATCATTTAGTCTAGAAATAAAGTGTACTTCCATACAAACATGAAATAAACAATAATCACTAACGTTTTAGAAAAGAAATGCAAAAGAGAAAATGGAGAATATTATTCCTAGGCTATTCGACTTGCTCTCTCTTAATTCCCTCTTGCATCGCACTTAGGGCTCCTCGTCAGGAGCAGATCTGCCTCCTTCTTTACTTTCGTTCACCCTTTAAAGGTTTAAGCTTCCATAACCGCAAGCTTCAAAAGCTAGGTTGAAGAAGAAAATTCACCCCGAAAGACCTCTTTTTTCTCTTTCCTATTGAGCATTTATATTCAGCTAAATTGTGTAGGTGTCCTTTCATCAAAATGGAGTTGTTTATGGTCGTATCAGTTGGTTATACCAGATTAGAAAGCTCACGCTTTTCTGTTCTTATTCGGACAGCTATCTGATGCGGCGACAATCTTGGACATAATCTGAAATTACTTATGCAACAACATCAGTACCCAAACAGGGCAAATTTAAGAGTAAATAGGCTAAGGACCATTGAGTTAGAAAATCCAATTTACTAAACCAAAAAATGCTAAAATATGTGCTAAAGACAACTAAATGAGAACAAGTTAACCAATAAGTAGGGAGAAAACATATGTTCTTTCTAGTACTATCATGTGGGGAAAATTATCCTTAAAGAAATCTAGGAGTGTGCTGCAAAGCAAGCTAGCTACGCTTATTCTCCATCATTAATCACCTTGCTTTGTCTACAATCTTGCATCTATCCAAAGTTATTAAACCGAGATACAACCAAGGATGTATAATAGATGGTGATATTATTAGAGTAATGGGTGAAGCTACTCGAAAAAAGCAGATAGAAACAATTGATTATGGAGTAAAGCTGCAGAATTATCTTGACAGTGTAAAACCAGCATGTGAGCTGAACACAGAACCATCTGACCATCCAAACGTCACGATACCTACTGAACCGACTATTCATCCCTATTGGACCACTTTGAAACCCACTTTTCCATCATCTAACACTGTTGCACAAATGAATCAATCCGCAATCACAGACATGCTACGACACATGCATCGACAACAACAAGCTTACTAGAGATACTTGAAAATATGAGACGACTTAATTAAAGGTGAATTTAAGAAACTCTCACGTAACCCTTTTGACTTTGTGCCTGAATTTCCAGATTTTATCTTCAACCCATGGACTAACTTCTGGTACTAGGCGAGCCGATTCCACCATATCAAATAAAGGAACTAGGTACAAAGACAATCATGTAGAAGTGGAAACAATATCGGACAACGAGGATTCTACCAAATAAATAAAGGGGTTATCTTTTATTTTCCTTAATATTTTAGGATATTTTAGGCTTAATTACTTTTTAATATTGTTATTTTTATTTTTCCCTTTTTGCATAATAAGATTAAGTGGAACTTATGAATAAAAAGTGTCAGATTATAGTATGTTCATCATGAAATAAGAAATGTGAAAATGAAAATGTGCATGTCTAGGATTGATTCTGTCGAGGAAAGACTTGGTATTTAAGTTATCAAATAAGACTCATCTCCCTTTCTTGGGACCCTACCTGGTGCACAATTCACATTCACTTTTTTATTTTTACCCTTCTAATTTATGCTTTTAAATAATGACATTGTTTCTCTTTAGTAGGGGGCCATACTGTAATTTGAGATAATTAATTTTTTCATGAAGGTATGTTTTAAGTGAAAATTGCTCAAAATCTAATTTTTTTTCACTAAAATACTAGCTCTAGTGTATGCATAAATCCTAATTATTTCAAGTATTTTATGCTAACTAAGTTATGATATGTATGTAGATCTTAGTGATTGTGTATAAGGGATGCCATGAAATTTTTTAGTTCCTTAGAAAAACTAAACATGCACGAAAGTTTAAGTCTTTAGAATTGACTTAGTAATTTCCTTGAGGCAAAATCCTAGGAGGAATGGTAATTTAAAAATAATTTAGGCAAATTTTTATTTAGATCGTTTGAGCCTTTCAAGTCATTCCTTATATTTATCCTTATTTGTCCCAAACCTTAAAAACAATTCATCTTGAATTTTTTGTGTTTAAGTTTGATAGAGTTAGAGAGAAGTATATGATACTCAATACAAGTACAAAATGTAGAGATGCATATAGCTTTATGCTCAAGAAGGTATTTGTTATTGAAAAATAAATTTAGATGTTAAGTAAAGGTGTAAAGAGAGCATATGTCTTCAAATTGAAAAGAAGTTGGTGTTCTTGGGGATAATTGCATTTTGGAGGTCCAAGGTAAGCCGAGTCTAAGGTTTTAGCTTAAAATTTTTATATCTTTTTCCTACCTTGACCCAAGCCACGTTACAACCATGTTAAAGACCTATCGATTTAGATTTTTGTGCCTACTACATTAGTGGAGAGGAATTATTGAGTTCAACATATGAATACATAATTTATACTTTAGGCTTGTTGCTTAGCATTACTCAAGGGAAATAAAAATTGATTGGAGAGAACTTAGTGCATATTCATGAGGAGAAGACATTCAATTCATAATTTTTTATAGCACTCTAATGCTTTAGAAAATTGGGAAGATGTATATACTTGAGTTACATAT
This sequence comes from Gossypioides kirkii, assembly GCA_005610355.1. Lineage (NCBI taxonomy): Eukaryota > Viridiplantae > Streptophyta > Magnoliopsida > Malvales > Malvaceae > Gossypioides > Gossypioides kirkii. Next base: position 34,807,120 of record CP032247.1, on the reverse strand, counting down.
TTGCAAAATTTAAGTTGAGTAAAATTTCACTAATACATTACCAGACGAAGAATTAATTATACTTAGTATATTACAATTATGTTTTTTGCCTCTATAAAGTGTCATTACTCGGGACGATCAATGAATTAAGTTTTGAGGTGTGATAACTCTAGAATAAAGAGTTATCTTCAGCACTTCTAGACAAATAATTCATGTAAATGTTGAGTGGTTGATAACAAATTTTGAAAATTTGTTATAATTTTGTCTTGTTGGATGATACTAAGATAAATTTTCTAATTTGATCATTTTATATACTAAAATGCATGATTATTGTGGTTTTGGAGACAATTGATACACTGGAAGAAAAGGCAATCTTGAAGCTCACCTATTGATGCTCAATGATGTAGAATTTTTCCAACATAAGCCATGTAGAGTGAGCTGTTGAATGGTCATATTTGGACGCCCCAAATAAGACTAATTGGACTCTGGTAACACCCTTGACCCAACTTAAGAATTAGGTCAGCAAAAAAAACAACCTACTAATGAGGAAGAATCCCAAACCATCCACTAAGGAGGAAGAGGCCCAACCATCCATAAAGGTGCCAAAACCATCATCACAAGACCTGGTAAACATGAAAAAAATCAGCAAGCGAATCCCCTCCCTTCCTCATTTCAAGCTTTCTCTCCCTTGAATCACACATGAATCAAGCAAACTTTCAAAGTCATCCATCATTTTCCTTAAAGCAAGGGACGATCACATGTGAACAGAAACTCAAGGCTTCAAACAAGACATCAGATTTGTCTTCTATTTCTTTCCCTTTAATCTTTTTATTTTGTTCTACATTAATAAACATGATTACCAATTATTTGTTTGATTTTCATTTAATTAAAATGATTTAAATTTGTTAATGTTAGATTTATTGCATTCTCTTAGCTTAGAATGTTATTATTCTGTCAATGTTGTTATGTTCTTTGGTTGTTTATGCATTCAAATAAAAACATGAACATACTACTCATGAATTATGAATGTAGGGAAACAATTGAATTAATTATTTAAACTGAACAAAATTGTAATTAATTGACACAATATTTGAATGATGCATGTTTGATCATTTAATGTTTAAATTAGTAATAATTTTAAACAGTATTGTTACCTTGCACAATCATTTTATGTTGCCTGCTTGTGATATTTTTAAGTTTTTTGAACATAGAAGTATGCTAGAGAAATGGAATAATTAAATAAGTATGACTTCATAATTTATTCATATTGGATTAATAAATTGCCGAATTGCCATGGTTTTCTTCCGTAACATCATTGACATTGTGTTTAATAATTTTGAGTTAAAGAAGACAATTGATCTAAGTCCTTCATGTCATAGTAATTAAAACTTGTGAATTGTTACTTATTATTCTGCATTTACATTTTCATTTATTTTTATTATACTTAGTAAGTTAGTTAGGTTCATTAGTTAACTCAACTCACTTTTAATATTTTTAATCACCAACTTGTCAAGTGATAAACTTCAAAATGTTTTCCCATGCAGTTTTGTGGAGACAATATTTTTTACTTGTTAATGATTGTGTACACTTGCACATCATTTGAATATTTCACGACAGTTTGCTAAATCAAGTAGCAACTTGGATTAAGTAATCGAACTACCTTCCTTCATGGTCATAAACCAAACAAAGGATCACCTTTAAATAACTTTTGAAACCTACTCTGATACCAATTAAAAAATAATTAGTCTACAGATATGAAAATCAAATCTGCTAAAAATTCATTTTAACGATAGTTAAAACGTTCATTTAACAATAGTTAGAACGAAAATAGGAAGAAAAATATAATAGCAAAAAAGAATCGACACAATCGATCTTTGTTAACACAATTCAAACACAATGGTCCTACATCTATTGAGCCTCCCGTAATAAATGATTTTATTCAATAATTGTCCTTATCACCTACTGGCTTAAGTTACACAAATAACTAATTGCATTCCCAATACTCACTCCAATTGTCACAAACACTCACTCAAATACCTCACAGTACAATCATTAAACCTCTTCAAATAATACCTAAAAGAGTATTACAAAATAAGCACAAGAAAAACAAATATGTCGACAAAGACACTCCAAAAATTGCTTTTGATGTGTGGCACAATCTATTTAGGTCACACCCGGTTTCCATATTAAGTTGGGAATTTGGGAGTTAATTGAATAGAGTAGTAAGTTGGTAGGTTCTACTAGGAAACTTTGAAATCTTTTTAGCTAATTAATAATTAATTGAATTTCAACTTTGGTTTAGTTAGGATAGAACCGATTGGTTTCTTAGTGCAAGACATAATGATTGTCGATGTATGGCTTATTAAGGGCTTTAAGGGTCGTGCATAAAGGGCTATATATATGGGAAGCGTTAACTAGTTGGGAAAAATTATTTTCAAAGTTGATTAAAAATTTTTATTCCCATATGCATCGTTTTCTTTGGTTGCTTCGAAGAAGAGAAAGTTAAGGAGAGCACTGCATGGGGTAGTAATCGCGAGATTTGAAGTCTGGAAGTAGAGAACTTGAGGAACTGGTAAGCTTTCTCACATTTCTGCAGTCGTGGATTAAAGGAAGAGAAAGAGTAAGGATTCTTGATAAGTTTATATATAATGAGTTCTGGGTTTTAAGGTTTGAATGTCTTCGATTTAATCGATCTATGGTTATTGTGCTTAACTACTAGGATGATGGAGGCTCTAGCCTTTGGAAAAGCTAAGCTGACGATGATGAAAGAGTTCATGAGAGTTTCTGTACCTTACCTTTGGTTGGTTGTTGATGAGGTACTACTTGTATGATTTGTGTCTGTGTTTGTTCTGAGATTGTTTGAAGTCTTGGTCGCGTATGAAAATGGTGAATGAAAACTGTTGCGAATGCATAACACTGTGTAAGTATGATTACTGGATGTCAAATAAATGTGAATTGAAAATTTTTTAAATGGTGTACTGTGTGTTATGGTAATTGTCGAAACCATTTTTTTGAAAGTGTCTTGACTTATATTTTGAAAATCGAAAATGGAGTCGCCACCAATCCTTTTTAAAAAGGTATGATTGGATCACCTCGTAAAATTTTTTAAAAAAAATTATTAAAACAATAATTTTGGTCTTTGAAACCGTAAAACGGGTTCGATAGTTGGTTACGCATGAGGAAGAATTAACACCCTTACACGCCCAAAATTGGTACCTAGTCAATTATTGAATGTCTTAGTTATTGAAAATTAAGAACTCGAGTAAAATTTAAAATACAATCCTTAAATTAATGTCATATTTCGATGTTGTTTAAAAATCAAATTTTACGAAAAAATGCTCTTTTATTTTGAATTAATTGAGAGAAAAAGTCATGTTCAGGACGTTAGGGCACAACATTATCGAATCTTCGAAAATAAAGAACAATTATTAACCAAATCTTATATATTTTGATTTTAACTATGATATTCAATTATGTAAGTTCAAAGAAAAACCATACTCAGTACGTTAGGGTATAATTTCTCAAAACCCTTAAATAAAAAGAATATTGCCTTGATTTTTGAAAATAGTTTTCATATTTTTTAAAACAAATTAAGGTATCATGCAATTTATTTATTAAAATATTTTACAAGAAATGAATGAGTATGTATAAATAATAACTTGAAATTTGGTAATGCCAAAATAAAAATAATTACATACATGAATAAGATAAAATAAATACAATAAAAAATAACACAAACAAAATAAAAAATAGTAATGATAATAAATAAAATACAATAATGATCATGGGAATAAAAATTAATTAATTAATAATATAAATAACAATAAATATATAAAATACAATCATAAAAAAATAATTGAATTAAGGATCAAATAACAATATAATTAAATAAAAGACAAAAACAAAACAGTAATGAAAGGACATAAAATTAAGTTAAAAATAAACAATAAAAATAATAAAAACAATAAATAATGCAAACTAAATAAAAGGCAAAAAAAATGCATAAAATAACAACATATAAGTAAATAAAAAAACAAAATCACAATAAATAAATAAAATTAAACTGTAAGATAAAAAACTAAATACAAATAATAAAAATAACAGGGACTAAATTAAATAAAAATAAAACAGTAAGGTCTAAATTATAAAAAATTGGAATAAATGGGAAAAATTAAATAAAGGATTAAATTATAAGTGCGAACAAATTAAAGGTATGAATTAAAAATTAGAAATAAAATAAAACTAAAATAAATAAAGATAAAAATTAAAAGGACCAAAGGGATAAATATCCCATCCTCTGTACACGTGTCATCCCTTGTAACGGTCCACTGTTGGTTAAAGATTGAATTGTAAAACAAATAAAATTAAAGAGCACAATTAAAATAAATAAAAAATGAAAAAAGGACTAAATTAAAACACATTAAAAATACAGAAGGATCAAATGGGCAATTGGCCTATCCGCATGAAAACACGCGGATCCCAAGATAGAGTCAGGTCAGATTTCGAGTTATGATCCTATATGACATCGTTTTGAGAACTATGAACTTAGGCCAAAACAACGCCTTTTTAACTACTTATATAAGTGAAAATTTTTTTATGAAACTTATTTGTTTCTTAGTTTTAAAAAAAAATTCTTCTTCTTTCTTTTTTCTCTCAAAGAGAGCTCATGGCCTACCATGGGTCCGATGATCCGGACTCCGCCATGGGCCACCATCCATCGACGACGGTGATCGCTGCCTATGGTGATTGGAGAAAAATGAAAAAATCTTTTTTGAGTCCTTTTGAAGTATCAGACTCGGATCTAGAGTTGAAAATCCTGAATACCCACAAAAAATCAACCAAAAAACAAAGAACTTTTCGGATCCTCGAACGAACACCCCAAAGGCGGTGAAGGACGAAAAGAAAAAAAGGTAAAAAAAAAAACAAAAACCATAGATTTATTTATTTTGTTTCGAAAATAAAATAATATCGAATTTCTACCTTCGAAAATTTTCTGTGGATTGCTTTTCTTTCGTCTGTTTTTACAATGATTTTAATTTAATTTTTATAGCCAAATCTACAAGCTTTTTTATACATATTTTCTTTATTTTTTATAGATTTTTTACTATCCTTTCTTCCTATTTTATAGGGCTTTCCGATATAGAAGACCCCTTGTGGACGTGGTGGTGTACGACACTACTGACATGGCTCGTTCGACGGTTGAATATGGTGGGTAAAGGAGCGACAACAGTTGGAGCATCCAAGGAGCTAGGGTACTTTTAGAATTTAGGTTTTAGTTGGGCTTGGGTATTTGGAGTTAGTTGTAATTTGGGTTTGGGTTTATTCATTTGGTTTTGGGTCATGTTTGTAATGGACTTTGGACTTTTAACTTAGGCTTATTTTATTATTTATTTTATATTTTAAAAAATAAAATATAAAATTTATTTTTTTCTAGCACGGACAAAATTGAGCTTTAACAGCTGCCCCTTTTTGCTCATTGTCGTGTAATGAGAACGGAGCAAAGGCTCTAAAGAAGACCAGTTTTATCTAGTTCTGCTGAATTTCATCTTCTAGCATTTCACTTTTTCAGTAACCCGCTCTTTCGCTTCATTTATTACTCTATTTCACTGTATCCGCTTCACTACAACTTTAAGAAGACAAGATTTAATGTCACAGCTTCAACTTGCTCCATTGCAACTTCAAGAAGATAAGGTTTGTTGTTGTAGTTTCATTCCAAATCGCTGAAACTTTAGAGTGATTTTTGTTTGATCCGTTTCACTGCAACTTCAAAAAAATAGGATTTGCTTTTGTAAATTCAATCTGACCTACTGCAAATTCAAAGGTATAGGATTTGAGTTTGTAACTTTACTCCATTTCACTGCAACTTCAGTGGAGATTGAGATCTCTTACTGCTAGTTTAATCCGATCCACTGCATCTTCAGGGATATAGGATTTGGGTATGGCTTTACTCTATTCCACTACAACTTCAGTGGAGATTAAGATCCGCTACTGTTAGTTTTAATCCGATCCTTGCAACTTCAAGGATATAGGATTTAGTGTGGCCTCACTCCATTACAATGCAATTTCAGTGGAGATTGAGATCTGCTACTGTTAGTTTTAATTCGATCCTTACAACTTCAAGGATATAGGATTTGGGGTGGCTTCACTCCATTCCACTACAACTTCAATGGAGATTGTGATTTGCTACTTGTTTTAATCCGAGCCATTGCATCTTTAAGGATATAGGATTTGGGGTTACTTCACTCCATTCCATTGTAACTTTGGTGGAGATTGAGATCTACTACTTAATTTAATTCGATCCACTGCATCTTCAGGGATATAGAATTTGGGGTGGCTTCACTCCATTCCACCGCAACTTTAGTGGAGATTGAGATCTGCTACTTGTTTTAATTCGATCCATTGCATCTTCAGTGATATAAGATTTGGATGTAGCTTCACTCCATTCCATTGCAACTTTAGTGGAAATTGAGATCTGTTACTTGTTTTAATCCGATCCACTGCATCTTTAGGGATATAAAATTTGGATGTGACTTCACTCCATTTCACTGCAACTTCAGTGGAGATTGAGATTTGCTACTTGTTTTACTCTGCCCCTTTGCAATTTTAGGGGTATAAGAGTTGTTATTCTATCACGCTATTCTTTTAGGATATGACATTAGAATCTGATTTATGGGCCTCTATCTAAGACATGCAACTAGGATGCCATGATTTGAATGAATCAAATGCTCCTATCTAGATGCATATGAATGATGTTAATATGTCAACATTGATTGTCTTTTGCCTAAGTTCCATTACTAATGCATCACCATGTCTTCTCTTCAAGTGGTAAATGCAATAGCTAAAGAAATCGATTGCCCAATCATCCTGATCAAGGGTAAATGCAATAGTTGAAGAAAAGGGCAAGAGGATTAAAACTGATATTAGGGAGGTAAAATCTCTATTAAAATGGGTCTGGCAGTGGATGGTCAGCATGGGCTTGACTGTACAAGACATGGAAGATGCAGTAATAAAAGCCAAAAATTATTGCGAGTTTCACACCATTGAAAGGCATAGAATCCAAGAAAATCTAACAAAAAGAGGAAAGATCAAGTTTTGTTGAGGTGTGTCGATGCTGTCGAGGTCAAGAAAATCCTGGAAGAAGTTCATGAAGGCGTTTGTGAAACACATGCCAATGGTTTCACAATGGCTAGGCAGATTATGAGATTATGATATTATTGGTCAACCATGAATATGCTAAGAAATGCCACAAATGTCAAATATGCGGGGACAAAATTCATGTATCTCCTTTACCTCTACATGTGATGACTTCTCCATGTCCTTTTTCTATGTGGGGCATGGACGTCATTGGGCGAATCTTAACGAAGGCTTCTAATGAGCATAAATTCATTTTTGTGGTCATCGATTACTTCACTAAGTGGGTGGAAGCTGCTTCTTTTGCTAATGTGATAAAATCGGTAATTAGCAAATTCTTGAAGAAAGAAATCATATGTCGGTATGGAATGCTAGAAAAGATCATATCTAACAACGCTTTGAATTTAAACAACAGCACGATAGCAGAGGTAATGGAAGACTCACAATAATTTTCGACTTTTATTACTGCGTCTTCCACGTCTTGTACAATCAAGCTCATGCTGACCATTTACTGCCAAACCCATTTTAATAGATATTTTACCTCCTTAATATCAGTTTTAATCCTCTTGCCCTTTTCTTCAGCTATTGCATTTACCTCATTGTCATAGGATTTATAGCAAACGTCTTCATATTGTGAACTTGAGCCCATGCGTTCGACATTTCTCGAACCCTCTTCTTATAGTTGTCCCCTTTATAGGAAAACTCGCATTGCCAAACTATGCGTTGCTGGAATAAACTGCCTCGATCTAAATTATCTCAGCACAAGAAAAAGGGCATATCCTATAGCTCCCCATATTCAAAGCAAAGGAACCCAATCGAAATCTCCACATTGATAGAGTATCTCCCTGGGAACTAACCAAGGTGCTCGCCATTCGATATCTTTGTCTCAGAGGCTTTAGAGGATTGCCATCCATTTCTTTTTAGAGAAGTTCTCTTGCCTTTGCGTGGTTACGAATTCTTTCAAAGGGGAATAACTTTCAGAAAACACCTGGTAAGAGCCTTTTTCCACCTTCAAGAAGTGACTATGGAACCAGACCATTAATAATGATACGTAGCCGATGAATCTCCCTTCTCTTTCTCTTCGACATGCATTCAACGATCTAAAAGTCTCAACCAAAATCTTTAGAACAGGTGTGACCCTCTTATCAAGCTGGTCGAATAGATCAGTAACTGCGTCTTTTATGTGCCCCAATGCCTTAAGAAAGATGACCAATCCATACAAACTTAAAGGAAAGATATCAACCCTTTTTCTTGCATCTGGGTGCACCAAGATCAGGTCTCGCAGACTCTTCCAAGTAATGCATTTGTTGTCGCCCTTTTGCTTAATCCAAGCTGTAACCCATTACTCACTCATCCCCATGATGTTCATCAATCTCTTGAGAAATGTTGGGACATGACGGATCTAGTGTAAGCTTTATCAGCCAGACTCTTCAATGAATGAAGTAGAGTACTGTATTCTTCTATTATGGGCATCATGTCTATGTTTCCAAAGGTGAAGCACCTATAAGCCGGGATCCAGTGCTATATTAGGGCTCTGAAAAGATGCTTGTCCACCTTAACCTCGAGTAGATATGGTAGATCCCCATACTCACGGTAGAAAGTTTGCTTCATTTCATCGCCCCATTGATCCCACATCTCTTTCAGTTATTGCAGACCATTCTGGGTCACGCTTATCCAAGTGTAATCCCAAAAATCTGATACATGCCCTTCAGCTAGGCTATCACCCTTCTTGCATTGCTTATCCTCTGACCACATACGCATGGCCGTATTGTCCTCTACTTTATCAAGATACCCATTTTTTCATGATCATTTTTCTACTAGTAATTGACCTCAAGTCAATACCTTTCCTAATATGAGGATGTAATGCAAACAAAACAAAAATAAAGCAAGTCAGTACGATCACCATAAAACTTAACAACAAATTAAAAGCCTAAAACAAAGAACCTAGGCATCTATTTTGGGTAATTGCTAAAAGTTCGACATAGTTCTACCTAGGATAGTCACTTAGGGTTCATTACATGTGGTTTGAGTTCTAGAGTAAGGGTACCCGAATGGTAGATTCCTCAGTCCTCACCCATTATAGGCTCATATGGACGAGTTCAGTTTAGGGGGATACATTTCTAATATGTTTGCACAGAAGTGAAAACTTCACGAAAACATAGCTACAGATGTATCCCAAAAGCGATTCATTATCCTGCACGGAGGTGAAAACCTCACGAAGGAGTAGCTTCACACTTCCACTTAAAGGATGTAGTAACCAATATGCAATGCACATGAACAAAAAGCCTATATTTTAGCAACATCAACATATTATCATCAAAGCGACATATATATAAAAAAAATGAAATGCAAACGATCATAAATTAAATTAAACTGAATTTTTAATTTTCAACAAAAAGACAAAAAATAATTGTCTTGTGGCTTGACTCTTTTATTGGTCCCTAGTGGAGTCGTCAAGCTCTCGAACTCATTTTTTTAAAAGTGTCTTGACTTATATTTTGAAAAACGAAAATGGAGTCGTCACCAATCCTTTTTTAAATAGGTGTGATTGAATCACCTTATAAGATTTTATTTAAAAAAATTATTAAAACAATAATTTTGGTTTTTGAAACCATAAAACGAGTTTAGGAGTCGATTACGCGTGAGGAAGGATTCGCACCCTCACACGCCGAAAATTGTTACCTAGTCGATTATTTAATGTCTTAGTTTTTGAAAATGAATAACTCGAATAAAATTTAAAATATGATCTTTAAATGAATGACATATTTTAATGTTGTTTAAAAATCAAATTTTGCGAAGAAATGTTGTTTGATTTCGTATTAATCGAGAGAAAAAGTCATGTCCAGAACGTTAGGGCACAACATTCTCGAATCTTCGAAAATAAAGAACATTTATTAACCGAATCTTATATATTTTGATTTTAACTAGGATATTCAATTATGTAAGTTAAAAAAAACTATACCCAATACGTTAGGGTATAATTTCTCGAATCCCTTAAATAAAAGAACACTGCCTTGATTTATGAAAATGGTTTACATATTTTTTTAAAACAAATTAAAGTATCATGCAATTTATTTATTAAAATATTTTACAAGAAATGAATGAGTATGTACAAATAATAACTTGCAATTTAGTAATGACAAAATTAAAAATTATTACATACATGAATAAGATAAAATAAATACAATAAACAACAAATAACACAAACAAAATAAACAAATAGTAATGATAATAAATAAAATACAATAATGATCATGGCAATAAAAATTAATTAATTAATAATACAAATAACAAAAAATATATAAAATACGATCATAAAAAAATAATTGAATTAAAGATAAAATAACAATATAATTAAATAAAAGACAAAAACAAAACAGTAATGAAATGACATAAAATTAAGTAAAAATAAATAAATAAATAAAAACAAATAATAAAAACAATAAATAATGCAAATTAAATAAAAGGTCAAAAAATAAAAAATAAACATAAATAACAACATATAAGTAAATAAAAAAAACAAAATCACAATAAATAAATAAAATTAAACACTAAGATAAGCAAATAAATATAAATAATAAAAATAACAGGGACTAAATTAAATAAAAATAAAATAGTAAGGTCTAAATTATAAAAAAACAAAAATATATGGACAAAATTAAATAAAGGACTAAATTATAAGTGCAAACAAATTAAAGGTACGAATTAAAAAATAAAAATAAAATAAAATAAAACTAAACTAAAATAAAATAAAAATTATAGGGACCAAAAGGATAAATATCACATCCTCTGTACACGTGTCATCCCCTGTAAGGTTCCACTGTTAGTCAAAGGACTGAATTGTAAAACAAATAAAATTAAAGAGAACAGTTAAAATAAATAAAAAACGAAAAAAGGACTAAATTAAAACACATTAAAAATGCGGAAGGACCAAATGGTTAATTGGTCCATCCGCATTAAAACACGCGGATCCTAGGATAGAGTTGAGTCAGATTTCGGGTTATGACCCTATATGGCGTCGTTTTGAGGCCTATGAACTTAGGTCAAAATTGTGCCGTTTTAACCCCTTATATAAGTGAACTTAGGCCGGCCATGGGTCCGGTGACCCTCCGCAGTTGCTCCGCCATTGGTCACCGTTCATCAGTGGTGGCGACTGCCACCTATGGTGGCTGGAGAAAAAGGAGAAGACCTTTTCCAAGTCCTTTTGAAGCCTCGGACTCAGATCTAGAGTTGAAAATCTCGAATACCCACCAAATATCAACCAAAAAAACAAAGAACCTTTCGGCTCTTTACATCTTAGTTCTTTTCGACGTTCCATGAGCCAAAGTGGCTTCAGGAGTCTCGGATCCTCGAACAAACAGTCCAAAGGGAGTGACGGACAAAACGACGCAAAGGTAAAAAAAAACGAAAACCCTAGATCTATTTATTGTGTTTGAAAATAAAATAATATCAAATTTCTACCTTTGAATTTTTTTTTTGGATTGCTTTTCTTCCGTCCCTTTATACAATGATTTTAATTTGATTTTTATAGCCGAATCTACAAGTTTTTTTTTTACATATTTTCTCAATTTTTTCTAGATTTTTTGCTGTCATTTCTTCCTGATAACTTTTAAAAATAGCATACTTTCGGGTATTAATCATATATTTTTTGTGAGTATGATTCTATTAATTTGGGCTATTTGTGATCATTTTATTTTGTAGGGATTAAATTGAAGACAAAGGACAAATTGGGGCAAAAAACATGATTTTGGAAGAGAAAGAGAAGTTGTGAAAAGGTGAAAGACTTGAAGAGAGTTTTTATAGGACAAATGACTTGATTTTATTTTATTTTATTTTAAAACTTTATTTTTATTAGGATAATATTTAGGATATTGTTTATATTTAATTTATATTTATCTTTTTAAATTTATCTTTTAGAGTTTTAATTGGATCTAATTAGGGAATTAATGTTTAGATTTAATTCTAATTATCTTTTAGAATTTAGATTGAATTCAATTAGGGATTTATATGTACTATAAATAGGGGATGGAGTGATTAAATTATTCACTTCTCATTCACTATAAAATCCTCCATCTCCCAAAAATCCTAGTTTCAATAAAAAGCTCTATTTTTATAATCTTGTGTTCTCTCCCAAAAACATGAGCAACTAAAAACCATTCTAGCCGAAGGTTATCAAATGTTCTTCCAAATTTCATGAGGTTTAGAATTCGCGCTTAATTCTTCTCGCCTGAGTATTCATCAATTCTCTGAATTACGGGATTAATGAATCCGTCCAAAATCCCTACAAAAGTAATCTTTTCACATTATGCAAACACAACCGCTTTATGTGTTTTGAGGAGATTGCACAGTTGGTTTGCTAACTTACTACGTCAAAGGTTGCCGAGCCAAAGAGACAAAACGGCGTGTGATCGCGCTATGAACGTCACAACAAATAACGTGCAAGCGTACATTGTCGATGCAAGAACAGTAGATAGAAATGAATCTATCGGATATCGATCCCATAGAGATGGTTGTTTATTGTTTAATCTATCAAAGCATTCTGAGTTGAAATGAAAAGATCTGTCAACAGTTATGTCAAAGCAACTAGGTTAAATTTATACAAGTTAAGAAGTAAATCTGTCAGCGCAATCAGAATGTTAAATGTCAGAGCAAAGTATAGAATATGAATGGATTGTTCAGATGTTGAAAAGTAAATTCAGAAACTTAAAATAAATGGATCAAGTGTAAAGAAGTGGAGAGGATCACTGACTTCACAAGTGGCAAAGCTAAATGTGACTACAATGTTTCTTATAGATGAATTTGTCGTCGCAATTATGCTCCAATGAAATCTTACTAATATCAACTCTCTATTTATCAAAGACTCAAGCGCTTACAATTACCAGCACTGGAACAATTACCACACCTTCCAGTGCTGGTAATGTTTTGCACTTAAGAACAAGTGACCAGAATTCTTTCTAGTCTTAAGCAACTTCCGGTGTCTTGCTTGTTAATTTAACTTGTCACCGCACCTTCCAGTGTCTGTGACTGCAATTGCACTTCTGTAGTCAAGCAATTAAATCCAAAGATAAACAAATGAGAAGAATTGAGTAAGAATCAAAGTAATCTAACATTAAAAGACACTTCCATGTACACTTAATTGTCAATTGAAAATCATCAGCATCAAAAGAGGAATTAACAAATGAATCGAAGCATACTATTCCTAGGCTACTAGGATTCTTCCTTAACCACTCCTCTTGCGTCGCACCTAGCTCTTCTCGTCATAAGATGTTGTACCCTTGTTGAATCAGGTCACCGTCCTCCGGATCAAGCTTCCATGGTAGCTTTTTATGAGAGAAATTTAGATTTGAAATCTTCACCACTTGATATCATCTTTTCTTTTTGTCCTTCTATTTATAATCATTGACTCCTTCTAGATCTTTCTCTCTTTTCAGATCCAACAGCTTTTTGCAGCTGTAGAAGTTGTTATTTGCCAGCTATGCACTCACGCAGATCTGATTTGTTCTTTGAGTAGCAGTAGATTGTCGCGACATCTCTAAATGCAAATTATGTATTTAATTTGCTGCGACAATTTTCTCCTGTGCTGGTGCTTCTGAATATGTTAGTAGCATAAAATCCTTGATAAGTTGTAGAAACATTCATGTGACGAAATATTTGGCCGCAATTCTGGATCGACTTGTGATCGCAATTCTGAATGCTTCCCTTCTCTGATCCTTCCAAGTGGATTTATGCACTGACAACTTTAGGTCCAAAACAAGTGCTAAATACAGTGACATTAATAGCATAAAAGAGATAAAATGAAATACATTAAGATCAAAACATCATTGAGTTAGAAAATGTAAACACTAAATATGAAATGCTAAAAAAACATGTTAAACTATAATACAATAGGAAACATAATACACTAATTTAAGGAGAATTTAAGTGTCATTTTTAATGTTATCACAACCTCAAACTTAAGTTTTTACTTGTCCTCAAGTAAATAAATGCTAGCAAAGTTATATCAAATATTTGTCACCACATTCATCATTCTAGCAACTTATATTCTCTAGAATCCTAAAGTATAAATTGCATTCATATGCTGGAATATTGTGCCGACAATTTATAGGCATGAATAATCAAAATTGCAATTTCACTAATGCTAGTATCATGCTTTAAATCTCAAATCTTCGTAACCTAATGCAACATTTATTGTATAATATACATATATATATTCTTTCTTTTAATCAATTTCTCTTTCTTTTTTTTCTTTTTCTTTTCTCTATGCGATTGAGAGATGTCATTGCATTACTATACCCTTGATCCTGTGTAGTAACGATGGGGTGCAAAAAACCTTCAGGGAGCATGTAATTGCGTCGACACACACTCTTGCAGTGACAGCCTTTGGCTAGATAATTTTTCTAACACTTGCAGTGGAAAGGTCCCCCTTATTTAAGTCACTATGCACCCACATTGGACTGTCTTTTATTCATATATATAATTATAGCTGCAAAATGGTAAGTTAATTCAATATTTAAAGAATGATACTACTTATTTATTACTAATGCAATCTCAATCATTCATCCAAAAATAGAAGGATTCAACATTCAATCACATTCATCCAATTCATGCATTATTAGCATTCAAAAGAATTCAAGAATTACGCATCAAATGAAAAATTGTGGTCACATTTTTTTTAAACTTTGCTTACTTTCATTCAACTAAAGAAACAAATATATTCCTAAATTTGTGGGTGCAATTGCATTTCCATTCCACTTCCCCCCACACTTAATGTTTGCATTGTCCCCAATGCACTGACAATTCTATACAAAAATAATTAAAATGTAACTACAATGCATATGCTAAAAAAAATAAAATGCGAAGACAATAAAAATGCAATGACAATTAAAATAAATGCATGCAACTAACTACCGAAAAGTAAACTAACTCAATGAGTTGCAGCTGATGAAGTGGCTGCCTTGGTCTTTTTCTTCTTCTTCGGGCGCTCCGCCTTAGCCTTCTTCTTTCCTTTTCGTTTGTGCATCTTTTCCTTTGTTTTAACCGATGTAACAGATTGCTCTTCCATAACCGGTTGAAGATTAGCTTCATCGACTGTTACATCCGAAAGATGGATTTTGCTAGTGGTGCCACATATGGCATAATAGTAACAGGATTAGAATCCTCATTATCGGATGTCGTTAGCTAGCCCCAGGTGTCACCAGGTGTTCTTCAAATGCACCCATACTTTTGGGTGTGTCGACAAATTCCTCAGATAAATTTCTCGGGGCAATGCTTTCTTCATCTTCCTTCTTTTCTTTCTCTTATTATCTTGCTCCTTCATCTTGTGCTTCTTCGTTGGCTCCAATATCCACAAATGCGACTGGTGTTTGCTCCTCCCTAACAGCAGTGGCGACCTCTTGTTCTGCCATGTTGGCTCCTAAACTATTTGACAGGTCATCGTCAAAGAGGCTTGCTATGTTGCGGAAGCAATCTTTCACTTCCTTGGACTGCACCTCTTTGTCCTCATCATCAGAGATTTGGATTCTAGTTGGAGACTAGACAAATTTGGTTCGTTGATCTGAAGTGTACTGCTTAGAGGATGGAGTCGCTTCCTTGATAATGGGAGGAAAAACAGGGAAATTTGGAATCGGTTGTGTGCTCAAACCGCGCAATGTGGCAACAATAGCTTTGTTTCATACCCTGGTATAGGCATAAAATAAATTTTAGTTGTACTGTATCTCCTCTATTGTGCCAACAAGTCAAATTTGTTTGCAGCTTGTTCTATCCACACATTTTTCAATCTCCACAAGTTTCCTCAAGATTAGAGGATCTGTGGGTGCATTAGTTTGAGCGGCTTTCTTCTTCCCTTTGCCTTTTTCTTTTTTCTTTAGAGCCTCCTTCACTATAGGGGTTTCTTGCCCCCTAGTCATCCGTTCCACTGATACATCATTGATTGGGCCCTTGTTCTCCAAAGTTTCCTCTCCTTCAAGAGGCACAATGCCTCTTTGTTTACATAGCAGCATTATCAAAGAAGGAAAGGGTAGGATACTTGTTTGTTTTGTTGTTGCCTCAGCAATCTCTTCATGTAAGATTGTGTCGACATCAATTCTACGACTCTTCATTATGGAATGCAACAAGCACATTTTATCGAGTGTCGCGGTGGTGCTATGGGTGAATGGTAGCAGACGGTAGCTAATGAAGTGGAACCAAACCTTTCTTTAAATTGTGAGATAGCAACAGTGCATGGTGTAGTTATTAGAATTGTTGTCAGTTTACACCGTGCCTTCAACGCATAAGTTGTTCAGCAAAATATCAGTACCATCTTCAGTTAAACTTTCCAGAATTCAGTATGTTCATCCTCCCCCTTAGTGATATGAAATAGGGTGTTTATGTGATCGACACTCCATGGCACCAAACCCTCACGTACAAAAATAAATTCCTATTCAAAATCCACCAAGTTAGCGTAGAATTCCCTTACCAGAGAAGGAGAATAGCCTGTTGGATGGTCGCAAAATAGTTCTCATCCTAGACGAGAGATTGTTCTTGGTACTTGCTTTCCCAAATTCAGTTGCGACAACAACTAAATCCTTGTTCAGGATGACAGTTCCTCTTTAGCATAGTGTCGTGATATCGATCCTTCGTCGCCTTCGACAGAAACAGGACCGACTCTTTGGGTTGAGGTTGGTTATCGTTTTTGACCACAGTCGCTAAAGATTCAACCGTCGATTTGGAAGGTGTTTTTGTTTCACGAGTACGAGCCATGAGTACTAAAATAGAAAATATGAGAGTATCTGGCAGAAAAATATAAGGTTGAAGAGAAAGAGAATGCAATAACAATGGAGTTTGTGAGCATGAGATATCAGTCGACACAAAAGGGATGTTTTATAGACGATGGAGGCGGAGAGATGTGCTGATTGGTGATAGTACACTATGCCTGTAGCCGATAAATGCTAGGACACATATTGTACATTTTCAAGATGATCCAACGATTGGGGATTAAGATGAATCAACCGGCGTGATTCTTGCTCGAAACGTTTTTGCTGACTCATCAATAAATTGTGTCGACAAGTTATGTTGTTATGCGTCGACAAAGTAGCGATTTTTATTCCTATATAAAACTGAAAGAAAAAGAGTTAAAAGAAAAACAAAAAGTAAAAATCAAAATTTTGCAATGACATTATTAAGAAAATGTGATCAGGTTAATGGTCTCTTATTATTCACTGATGCCTGAGCTATGATAATGCTTCAATCGTTGGCCATTTACTTTAAACCGATGCCCATCGTTCAAATCTTTAATTATCACCGCAGCATGTGGAAATGCTTCGAAAACTTCAAAAGGTCAAGACCACCTTGAGCGTAATTTCCCTGGATGCAATTTTAAACGTGAGTTAAATAAAAGTACTAACTGACCAGGAGAAAATTATCACCGTAAAATGATGTTATCGTGCCATCGCTTAGTTTTTTCTTTGTAAATGGCAGCATTTTCATAGGCATTGCGTCGAATTTCTTCTAGCTCTGAAATGTCCAACAATCTTTTTCATTCAGCAGCATTGTAATCCAAGTTCACTTGCTTGATTTCCCACATGGCCTTATGTTCAAGTTCAATAGGCAAATGACATGATTACCTAAAGACCAGCTAATATAGCGACATTCCTAATGAAGTATTATAAGCAGTGTGAAGCGCCCATAACGCATCATGTAGGCCCGAAGACCAATCTCTTCTAGATAGTTTAACCACCTTTTTAAGGATACTTTTAATCTGTCAATTGGAGACCTCCGTCTGTCCATTTGATTGTGGATGGTACGTGGTTTCCATGCAATGCTTCACACTATAGCGTTTTAATGCTGTCGCCACCTAATTACAATGAAAATGAGTGCCTTGATCACTTATTAACGCCTTGTGAGGATATATGTGTGAAAGAATTTTAACACCGTTCGAGCATCATCTTTTGGAGTAGCGATTGCTTCGATCCACTTGGAAACATAGTCAATAGCTACCAAAATATACACATTCCCAAAGGAATTTGGAAATGGTCCCATGAAGTCAATACCCCAAACGTCAAAGAGTTCAACCTCTATAATAGGCTATTGAAGCATCTCGTTACGTCGAGATATGGAACTTGTGGGTTGACATCTGTCACACTGTTGAGCAAAATTGTGGGCATCTCGAAATAGCATAGGCCAATAAAATCCTGATTGTAGAACCTTTGTAGTAGTCTTAACTCCACCAAAATAGCCTCCATAAGGAGCATCATGGCAATGCTTTAGCATGGAAAGCATTTCTTCCTCAAGAACACAACGACGAATGATGTTGTCGGCGCATACCTTGAACAAGTATGGCTCATTCCAATAATATTTCGCAGTATCCCTCAGAAACTTAATTTTCCTATGACTTGTGGCACTCAACAGTAGCTTACCACAAACTAGATAATTGACGACATCTGCATACCATGGAAATGTGTTGACAAAGAATAATTTCTCATCTGAAAATGCATCGACAATTTGTGACTTATTCCCATCTTCAATTCCAGCTTCCAGACGAGATAAGTGTCTGCTACTTGATTTTTTGATCCTTTCCTGTCCTTGATCTCAACGTCAAATTCTTGCAGCAAAAGGATCCATCTAATTAGCCTAGGCTTGGCATCTTTCTTAGCAAAAAGGTATCTTAAAGCAGAGTGGTTAGTGTAATTGTAACTTTTGCACTAAAAAGCCAAATGCAAAAACTACTGCCAACCACTCTTTCTCAATGGTTGTATAATTAACCTGCGCTTCAATTACAGTTTTACTAGCATAATAGACAGAATGAAATACCTTATATTTTCTTTGTCCAAGCACAGCACCTACAGCAAAGTCACTCGTATCGCACATTACTTCAAACGGTTGTGTCTAATCTGGTGCGACGAAAATGGGTGCTTGTACTAGCTGCTGTTTAATCTTCAAAAATGCTTCCAAATAAGCATCATCGAACAAAAACTTTTTATTTTGCTCCAACAATGAGCATAATAATTTTGCTATCTTGGAGAAATCTCGGATGAATCTTCTATAAAATCCGACATGGTCGAGAAAACTCCTTATTCCTTTAACATTATTGGTGGAGGCAATTTTTCAATGATTTCCACCTTTTCTTTGTCCACTGCAATGCCCTAACAAGATATTTTATGACCAAGGACAATTCCTTCGGTTGCCATGAAGTGGCATTTTTCCCAATTCAAAACTAAGTTGGTGTCCTCGCATCTCTTCAACACTTTAGCTAAATTGTCAACTGATATATCAAAAGTTTGCCCATACAAAGAAAAATCATCCATAAATACCTCTAATAAATCCTCGATCATGTCTGAGAAGATGGTCATCATACACCTCTAGAATGTGGCTGAGGCGTTGCACAATCCAAATGGCATTTGCCAGAAAGCAAAGGTTCCAAATGGGCAAGTGAAAGTCGTCTTTTCTTGATCCTCCGGCGCAATAGCGATCTTGTTGTATCTTGAATACCCTTCAAGGAAATAATAATAGGCCTTACTAGCTAGCCTATCCAACATTTGATTAATGAATGGAAGTGGGAAGTGATCTTTTTTTGTGGTAGCATTTAAACGACGATAATCCATACACACTCGCCAACTTATAGCAATGCGAGTAGGGATTAGCTCATTTTTATCATTACTCACCACTGTGATGCCACTCTTCTTAGGCACACATTGGATCGAGATCACCCATGTGCTGTCCGAAATGGGGTAGATGATGCCTGCGTCCAACCATTTAATAATCACCTTCTTCACTACTTCCTTCATTTTCTTATTCAGTCATTGTTGTTGCTCAATTGATTGTTTCCCTTCATCTTCCAGCCTAATCTTATGCATGCAGAAAGATGGACTAATGCCTCTGATGTCTGCTATGCTCAAAGCAATGACTCTTTTGTGTTGCTTCTATATTCCAATTAATTTTTCTTCTTAGCATGCGTTGAGATTTGCGTTGACAATTACAGGCAATGTTTCATTATCACCTAGGGAAACATATTTCAAGTGCGTCGGCAATGGCATTAACTCCAAAGTCGGAGCTTCTTCAACTAATGGTTTAAACACAGGGATCGTCCGATTAGTCAGATCCAAAGGTTCCAATTGCCAACCATGTTTCAGGTCACAGATGTTAGCTTCAGCTTTGTGGTCACATTCATGTGAGATATTGTCTTCAGATGTCACCGCATGTTCTACTAGCACTAATGAGCTTCGTTCATTAAACTCCTCTGTAATTAACTCGTCTAGAATATCAATATGGTGACATTGCTAATTACTGTGTGATGGAGATGCTTCGAAAACACTAAAGGTTACATGCTCGTCATTATGACGCATGATCAACTCGCCTTTGAAGACATCTATAAGTGCGCGTCCCACTGCCAAAAATGGGCGTCCCAAAATAATGGGCACCTCCTTGTCAGCTTCGTAATCAAGAATAATGAAATCAGTTGGGAACACAAATTTATCAACTCGGACAAGAACATCTTTAATCTGTCCTTCAGGTTGTGCCGAAGATCTGTCCGCAAGTTGTAATGTCACCGCAATGGGCTTTAAATGACCAATCCCTAGTTTCCTGAAAGTTGACAATGGTATCAGATTAATGCTAGCTCCTAGGTCACAAAGAGCTTTACCTAAGTAATGTTTTCAAATAGAACATGGAATTGTGAAACTGCTAAGATCTTTCATCTTTGGTGGTAATTTATTTGTCAACACAGCGCTACACCCTTTTGTGAGCACAATTATCTCAATATCGGAAAGCTTTTTCTTCTTCGACAATAGCTCCTTCATGAATTTCCCATAGTTGGGGATTTGCACAAGAGCATTAACTAGAGGTATGTTGATATGTAACTGTTTCAAGGTAAAAACAAACCGTTGATAATCTTTGTCATGCTCTTTCTCCTTGAATTGTTGTGGAAATGACAAAGGTATGTTGACAGTGGGTTATTATGTTGTAATCGGTTGCGACGACATGGGCAGTTGTGTCGTCAACTTCTTAGGATAAATGGTAGGCATCGACATGACTACTAATGGTTCATCATCATGTACTTCTAATGTATCTTCTTCAGATGCAACTTCTCTTTGTTACTTTGGTTCCTTTGCGTCGATAGGTGTCTGGTTAGAACTGCTACTGTTGTCGGCAGTTTGCTTTCCACTCCGCAACGTAATAGCCTTACAATGCTCTTTACCTTTCTGATTTGGATTTTCAATATCACTTGGCAAAGCACCTGGTTGACTTGCGCTCATATTAGAAGCCAGTTGTCCTAATTGTGATTTCAATGCTCAGATGGAAGAAGAATTTCCTTGTACAATTGGTTCTGTTCTCATAATATGCTCTCGTATCAATGCTTCAAGAGTAGCCAATGGATACGCTCTTGATTGAGAATATTGTTGTTGCTGTTGTTGATGTTGTCCTTGCATATTTGACATTGCATTCTGTTATAGCGGCATTCGAGTTTTGGCTGCATTTGGTTATATGACTGCATCTGATTCTATGATAGCATCTGGTCTTATGATTGCATATTAGCTGGTTGTGCATGTAATTAAAGATTGTGATTATAGTTCTGCTGCTGTTGACTGCAATTCCCTTGTCTAAAATTACCTTGATTTGAGGAATTCCCATATCTATATGTGGATGTATTTTGGCTCCCTCAAGGTTGTTGAGCTCTACTTGAGCTGTTGTATGAGTTACTATAGGAATTTCCACGAATGTTATTAACATAGAATGCATTTCCTGCATGTTGTGGACAATCCTCATAGTTGTGGTTGTCATCGCATATTTCACAGAAAAATGTCTGGACATCCATCTGTTGGGCTACTTGAATAAGGGCAACATCACTTGTTCCCTTCATGTTTTTAATCATGTTTGCCAACGAGGATACCTATGCACTCAAAGCTGATATAGCATCTAATTCCATAACACCAGGATTAGTTTTTACCTGAGCAGCACGAGAAATTGGGTATTAATAATTATTTTGTGCAATTCTCTCTAATATTCGTACGACTTCATTATAGGTGCAATCCAACAATAGACCATTGGCAGATGCATCGACAAGATTTCTTGTCTGCGCATTCAACCCATTATAGAAGAT
The DNA here is from genome assembly GCA_005610355.1 of Gossypioides kirkii. Classification (NCBI taxonomy): domain Eukaryota; kingdom Viridiplantae; phylum Streptophyta; class Magnoliopsida; order Malvales; family Malvaceae; genus Gossypioides; species Gossypioides kirkii. The sequence goes on along the minus strand of CP032247.1, from coordinate 34,784,937 downwards.
CTTGATTTTGAGTTTCCTGTTGGATTCCATGCATTGGACAACGTCTTAGTAGAGTTTTGTAATGTTCCCACGTAGTGTGTAATTTCTCATCATCCAATTGATGATATGCCGAGATATCATTCCGTAATCTAGCATTCATTGTCGACGGATTAAATCACAAAATGAACTGTGTTACTAGCGCATTCCAAGAAGTAATGGATCCAGTCGGTAAACCAAGGAACCATGTTCTTACCCTTCCTTGCAAAGAATAAGGGAATAACTGCATCTTGAAGGCGTCATTAAGAACACCATGTTGACTAAAAGAAGCACATATGAGTAGAAAAGATTTGAGATGTTCTCTCACATCTTCGTAAGGTAAACCTGCATATTGGCCATTCGAGTTAAGCATTTGAAACATAACCGGTTTTAATTCAAAATTACCAACTTGTATTGCTGGCCTAACAACCCCTGGTTTTAAATCATCGAGCACAGGAACAACGAAATCTCTGATTGTCCTGTCAGGAATTTGCTCTACTTGTGGTAGTGGTGGTGGTATATTATTAACTCTTTGTGGTTGCATTGGAGGAACAATATTTTGTGGCAGCAATGGTGATAGATCATTGTTATTTCCAGCCATTTTTCTTTGCTCCTACTTTCTCCTCCAAATTGTCCTTTCAAGTTCTAGATCAAAACTAACAATGTCCTTAGGATTTCTCCTTGTGGACATAAAACACCTAACAAAGAAAATTGAAAAGAACTAACAAAAGATTAGTAATCATTAAAAGGTTAGAAAACATCAAATAAATGCAATGACAAAAATAAACATTAAACAAATGTCATCCTCGGTAACGGTGCCAAAACTTAATCGCGCTATGAACGTCAAAGTAAAAAATGTGCAAGTGTACATTGTCGATGCAAGAATAGTAGATAGAAATGAATCTATCAGATATCGATCCCATAGAGATGGCTCCTTATGATTTAATATATCGAAGCATTCTGAGTTGAAATGAAAAGATCTGTCAAGAGTTATTATGTCAACATAACTAGGTTAAATTTATACAAGTTAAAAACTAAATCTATCAGCGCAATCAGAATGTTAAATGTTAGAGCAAAGTATAGAAAATGAATGGATTGTTCAGATGTTGAAAAGTAAATTCAGAAACTTAAAATAAATGGATCAAGTGTAAAGAAGTGGAGAGGATCACTAACTTCACAAGTGGCAACGCAAAATTTTACTACAAGGCTTCTTATAGATGAATTTGTCGCTTCAATTATGCTCCATTGAAATCTTACTAATATCAACTCTCTATTTATCAAAGACTCAAGCGCTCACAATTACCACACCTTCCAATGCTGGTAATGTTTTGCACTTAAGAACAAGTGACCAGAATTCCTTCTAGTCACAAGCAACTTCTGCTGTCTTGCTTGTTAATTTAACTTGTCACCGCACCTTCCAGTGTCTGTAACTGCAATTGCACTTTCGTGGTCAAGTAATTAAATCCAAAGATAAACAAATGAGAAAAATTGAGTAAGAATCAAAGTAATCTAACATTAAAAGACACTTCCATGTACAATTAATTGTCAATTGAATTCATCAGCATCAAAAGAGGAATTAACAAATGAATCGAAGCATACTATTCCTAGACTACTAGGATTCTTCCTTAACCACTCCTCTTGCGTCGCACCAAGCTCTTCTTGTCAGAAGATGTTGCGCCCTTGCTGAATCAGGTCATCGTCCTTCGGATCAATCTTTCATGGCAGCTTTTGATGAGAGAAATTTAGATTTGAAAGCTTCACCACTTGATATCATCTTCACGTTTTGTCCTTCTATTTATAATCATTGATTCCTTCTAAATCTTTCTCTCTTTTCAGATCCAATACCTTTTTACAGCTATAGAAGTTGTTATTTGCCAGCTATGCACTCACGCAAATCTGATTTGTTCTTTGAGTAGCTGCAGATTGTCGCGACATCTCTAGACGCAAACTATGTCTTTAATTTACTGCGACAATTTTCTCTTGCGCTGGTGCTTCTGACTATGTTAGTAGCGTGAAATCCTTGATAAGTTATAGAAACATTCATATGACGACATATTTGGCCGTAATTCTGGATTGACTTGTGACTACAATTATGAATGCTTCCCTTCTCTGATCATCCCAAGTGGATTTCTGCGCTGACAACTTTAGGTGCAAAACAAGTTCTAAATATAGTGACATTAATAGCATAAAAGAGATAATATGAAAGACATTAAGATTAAAACATCATTGAGTTAGAAAATGCAAACACTAAATATGAAATGCTAAAAATGCATGCTAAATATGATACAATAGGATAAATAATACACTAATTTAAGGAGAATTTAAGTGTCATTTCTAATGCTATCAGCGTGGCATTCGTCGTTGGGAAAAGATGATCTAGTGCAAGACGGTCCCATTGGAGCGACGGTTGGCTAGAGTTAGGTTCCTCTAAAGTCAAAATTATATCTGGACCTGGTGGTCGTACGTGTCCTCTTCCACTATAACTGGCTTATTTGGGCACGAGAAAAACCATCCAAAATCTATGATTGAACCGAGGAAGAATTAAGATAACCAGAGGCTGGATCTCTAGACATCGATAAAACCTTTCGTCTTTCGACTTTATTTATTTTATGCAATTTATTTTATTTCAACACCTCTATTTTGTATTTCTTTTAATTCTGTTTTTTTTCTCCAAATTTCAACGCTTTTCTTGGGTAAGATTTTGCCCAAGATCTCGATAGACAAGATTCATTATACTTCAATTCCTGAGGATTAGACCCTACTTCTATTTACTCTTATTTATTTTAATTTTTGAAATAGATTATATTTGGTGATCTTGACGACATATCAAATTTTGGCACCGTTGTCAGGGACTGGTAATGTACAAATCTTGTTTCTTTCTCTTATAACCAGATCTACTTCAGGAAATCTCGAGATCTGCCACCACCACCTATGGATCAGACAATTCAACAATTAGCCGAGGCTCCTGATGATCAACCGTCGTTGTGCATTGCGTATCTTACTGTGGATGCTAACTTTGAGCTTAAATCAGGTTTAATCCAGTTATTGTCGATTTTTCGTGGATTGCAAAATGAGAATCCACATAAACATCTGAACGAATTCCATATGGTTTGTCTTAGTATGAAACCTCAAGGGGTAACTGAAGACCAAATTAAATTACACGTTTTCCCTTTTTCTCTAGCAGACTCTACTAAGGACTGATTATTTTATCTACCTCCTAGATCTATTACAACTTGGGTTATCTTTCTCGTTTGTTTCTTAACAGGTTTTTCCCAGTCTCGTGTGCCGCTGAGTTAAGAAGAGAAATTGTTTGGATTAGTTAAAAGGCTGTGGAGTCTCTTTACAACTATTGGGAGTGATTTTAAAAAGTTGTGTGCAAGTTGTCCACAACATGGGATAACTAAACAGTCTCTTCTCCAATACTTCTATGAGGGCTTGAAACCTATGGAGATGAATATGATAGATGCCCAACGTTGGTTAATATGACTCCTCGATGAGTAAGGGACTTGATATCCATAATGGCCGCAAACACTTAGCAATTCCGAGCCAATCCTGAACCTACTAGAAGGGTTCACCAGGTAAGTAATTCCTCCTTAGAAGATGAAGTTGAAAGACTTACTAATGTTGTGAGTTATCTTATTGTAGAAAAAATAGAGTCAGCCTGTCAATGTGAAATTTGTGGAGAATCTGAACATACAACTGATGCATGCCCTAATTTGTATGATGATTCTATTGCCTAATTGGATGCTATGGGAAACTTCCCTGGACCGCCCCAAAGACGATATGATCCTTACGCAAATACATACAACCCCGGGTGGAAAGACCATCCTAACTTGAGATATGGGGCAAATCCACGCTATAACCAGCCAACCCAAAACCGATTTCCACAACAAGCGTAAAATTCAGATACTTCTTTAGAAGCCATAGTGAATAAATTAGAAGCTAAGCAAACTATTGATTTTCAAAAGAGAACTGAGGCATCTATAAAAGAGTTGACCACGTTAATTGAGAAATTAAGCGCATAGGGTAAACTGTCATCACAAACAAAACCTAACCCAAGATAAAATGTGAATGCAGTGACGCTACAAAGTGAGAAAGTACTGAAACCAAATCCTGGCACAAATCATGCCCGGGAAAAATAGAAGAACAATGAACAGGTCCGATCGAAACCTCTATTACCCAGAATTCAACCTCCGTTTCCAGGACGGTTGAGATAAGACCAGAAAGGTAAAATGGAAAAAGAGATCCTCGAAACATTCAAAAAAGTCGAGGTAAATATACCGTTATTAGATGCTGAATAAATTAGAAGCTAAGCAAACTATTGATTTTCAAAAGAGAACTGAGGCATCTATAAAAGAGTTGACCACGTTAATTGAGAAATTAAGCGCATAGGGTAAACTGTCATCACAAACAAAACCTAACCCAAGATAAAATGTGAATGCAGTGACGCTACAAAGTGAGAAAGTACTGAAACCAAATCCTGGCACAAATCATGCCCGGGAAAAATAGAAGAACAATGAACAGGTCCGATCGAAACCTCTATTACCCAGAATTCAACCTCCGTTTCCAGGACGGTTGAGATAAGACCAGAAAGGTAAAGAGGAAAAAGAGATCCTCGAAACATTCAAAAAAGTCGAGGTAAATATACCGTTATTAGATGCTATCAAACAGATTCCACGATATGCTAAATTTCTTAAAGAACTTTGTACTAACAAACAAAAATTGACTAGAAACAAAAAGGTAAATGTTGGTGAGAATGTGTCAGCGGTTTTGCAACGAAGGATGCCAACAAAATGTAAAGATAGGGGCATGTTTGCAATACCATGCAAAATAGGTCACTTCAGAATTAAAAAAGCTATGTGTGATTTAGGGGCTTCTATAAACGTAATGCCTTTTTCCATTTATGAATCACTTAACGTGGGTTTTTTGAAGGAAGCAGATGTTATAATCCAATTGGCGGACAGGTCCATTGTGCATCCCGAAGGAGTCCTAGAAGACGTGTTGGTGAAAGTCAATGAACTGATTTTTCCTATAGATTTTTTATGTGGTGAAGATGGAAGAGGATAATACTCATGGGTCTTCAGACATCTTGTTAGGGCAACCTTTTTCTTAGTACCACAAGTTCTAAGATTGACGTGCGTAGCGGAACCCTCATGATGAAGTTTGACGGGGAGATCGTGAAGTTTAACGTTTATGATGCTATTAGTCATCCTAGTGAAATTTTGAACGTAAATCGTGTCGACATTATTGAATCTGTGGTAGAAGAAACTTTTGAGTCACTTCATGAAAGTGAACTTGAAGCATTGTTCGATGATAATTTTGATTCTGAACCTATTTACGAATTTGTTGATAAATTATTGCCCCTTGTGAACACTAAACTTTTACCTTCTATTGTGCAGGCACCAAATTTTCAAGACCATACGATTGAAAAAATTCAGTTGGAACGACCCTAATACCAGTTTGTTTGTCAAGCTAGCGATGTTAAACAAGCGCTTGTTGGGAGGCAACCCAATTATTTTATTTATTTTTATTTTTATTATTTTTTATTTATTTATTTATTTTTATTTTTATTTGTCCAGGAAACTCGAGAAATTTATTTCACGAAAAAATCGATGACAGAAACTGCAGCACTACGAGAGTGACGATGACATGAGGAGTATTCTCAACCCTTTTCTTTTCTTATTTTTCTTCACATTAAGGGCAATGCGTTTTAAGTAATGGAAACATTCCTCATTGTTTTTGCTATTTTTATCTGTTGTTTGTGCTATTGTAGGTTTGCTATTGCTGCTACTTGTTGTTTTCTGCTATTTTGCCTACAGTTATTTTTTTTAAGTATATCCTCTCCCTTTTCATGCCCAAGATTTTGCCCATTATTTTGCCCATGAATATGTTTCTTGTCTGCTGAGTTAATTTTGACTTTGCTATGATTGATTTCATCTCTAGTATCTTGTTTCTATTAGGCGGACATGATTATGATTAATGAAGATAACCTTATTTTTCTTATAGTAAAATCGATTGAGTCTAAGTACAAGAGAATAGTTAATTCTGATGCATGCTAAATTGTTTCTCTTGATTGCTAATTAGTTGCCAAAATTTATTTTTAATACTTGTTTTTTTCCTAGTCCTCCTAAATTAAAGTTCTCTGTTCAAAAAAAAAAGAAAAAAAAATTTGATGATTCCGCGGTTATGAGTACAACTTTAAACATGATTAACTGAATAACCGGGATAGGGTGCTTGGGATGTCATCCTACTTCGCGTAAAAAGGTTGTGTGACGTGATAAGTAAAACTCCACTAAACGAAAATAAAAATAAATTCGGAGTGTTTTAGACTAAGTAACCGGGGCAGAGTGCTTGGTTGTCATTTCATTTCGCGTCGAAAGGGCTAACACATTCTAAAAAAAGAAAAAAATTATTGGGAGCATGTTGGGCTGAGTAACCAGGATGGAGTGCTTGGGTGCCATTTCATTTCGCATTAAAGGGTCCAATATATTCTTCAAGAAAAAAAGGGAAAATCAACAAAATAAAAAGAAGAGAACTAAATTTGGAGACTAAAGGTGAACAAATAGGTGTCTTGGTAAGTTTGGTAAATTACCTAACTTTCATTAAATAATTCAAAACGATTTAATTGTTATTTGTTTAAATTGGGTTACTTTTTCGATTTTACTTATAGTAAGTTAAAGGTTCTCTTTATTTTCATAAGCATTAAACCTAATTATTTGTATAACTTTAGAGTTTTATTTTCCATGATAAAATTTAAATTACTTAGTGGGTTAGGAAACATACTTGAAGGCAAGCATGGGCTAAGTAGGGGAAATATGATAACACTTAAAAATAGCATATTTTTAGGTATTAATTATATATATTTTGTGAGTATAATTCTATTAATTTGGGCTATTTGTGATCTTTTTATTTTGTAGAGATTAAATTGAAGACAAAGGACAAATTGAGGCAAAAAGCATGATTTTGAAAGAGAAAGAGAAGTTGTGAAAAGGTGGAAGACTTGAAGAGAGCTTTTATAGGACAAATGCCTTGATTTTATTTTATTTTAAAACTTTATTTTTATTAGGATAATATTTAGGATATTATTAATATTTAATTTATATTTATCTTTTTAGATTTATCTTTTAGAGTTTAAATTGGAACTAATTAGAGAATTAATGTTTAGATTTAATTCAATTATCTTTTAGAATTTAGATTGAATTCAACTAGGGATTTATATGTACTATAAATAAGGGATGGAGTGATTAAATTATTCACTTCTCATTCACTGTAAAATCCTTCTTCTCCCAAAAACCCTAGTTTCAATAAAAAGTTGTATTTTTATTATCTTGTGTTCTCTCCCAAAAACATGAGCAACTAAAAACCCTTCTAGCCGAAGGTTATCAAATGTTCTTCCAAAGTTCATGAGGCTTAGAATCCACGCTTAATTCTTCTCGCCCGAGTATTCATCAATTCTCTGAATTACGGGATCGACGCTTCCGTCCAAAATCCCTACAAAAGTAATCTTTTCATATTATGCAAACACAACCGCTTTGTGTGTTTTGTGGAGATTGCACAGCTGGTTCGATAACTTATTGCGTTAGAGGTTGCTGAGCCAAAGAGAAAAAACGACGTGACATTCGTCGTTAGAAAAAGATGATCTAGTGTAAGACGGTCTCATTGGAGCAACGGTTGGCTAGAGTCAGGTTTCTCTAAAGTCAAAATTATATCTAGAGCTGGTGGTCATAGGCGTCCTCTTCCACTATAACTAGCTTATTCAGGCACGAGAAGAACCATCAAAAATCTATGATTGAATCGAGGAAGATAACCGGAGACTGGATCTCTCGACATCGATAAAACCTTTCTTCCTTCGACTTTATTTATTTTTACATATTTTCTCTATTTTTTCTAGATTTTTTTGCTATCCTTTCTTCCTATTTTGTACGACTTTCGGATCTAGAAGACCCCTTGTGGACGTGGTGGTGTACGACGTTATTGACGTGAATCGTACGACGGCCAAATATGGTGGGCAAAGGAGCGGGGACAGCTAGAGCATCCAAGGAGCTAGGGTTTGTTTAGAATTTAGGTTTTAGGTGTAATTTGGGTTTATTCGTTTGATTTTGGGTAATGTTTGTAATGGACTTTGGACTTTTAATTTGGGTTTATTTTATTATTTATTTTATAAATAAAATATAAAATTAATTTTTTGCTATCCCAGACAAAATTGGGCTTTAACAGTAATAAGTACTTTGTTTTGCGGGAAAAAGCTTGTTTATATTATATGCGAAGTACAAAGGGAATTTTCTTGACGCGTTATTTGAAGATAGAAAAAACTCAGTTAATGGAGGAATGGGCGAATCGTTATGGGATTCAAGGGAGTTTGGCAACATCATAGAATGAATATCTACTAGCTCTATAGAGCGACATCGTGACGACGGTCTATTGACTCTATAGAGCAACATCAAGATGACGATTATCGATTGGTCTTTCGAGGCGACACCGTGTAAATGGAAAATAAGATCATTCAGGGTGACACTGTGTAAACGATACATAGGTCATTAGGGGCGACACCTCAAACGAGGTTTACATATTCTTCAAAATCAATAGTCCATGGTTAGCCATGGCGTTATCCAGTGACGAACAGGTACACTCTATGGAAAAATAAAGTCTGTCAAGACAATGAACCAAGAATCCTACCAGGGAATAAAAAGGGAAGTCACTGTAAGACTTGCATGATGAGCAGATTACTATGATGATTATGGCATGTTGAGAATACGATAAGTATGCTAATGAGAGGACCGTTAGTTTACAAAGATTAGAAGCGTCATAAATGCGATTATGCGTGAAAGGAATAGGTGTTTCCTTCAAAATATTGGTGAATAAGTATCCGTGACTAAGAATTTGTCAATATCGACGCATAAGCCACCATTGGGTGCAATGCAATGAAACGATTCTTAAGGGTTGAATTCTAAGTGTTACTGAAAATGGAGGCTGCCAAAAAAGTGGAAGTCTGCCAAGGACTCTTTTAGAAGGAAATCTACCAAGGATTTATCTTAAGAAGGAAAGTTCGTCGGGAATTTACAAAAGAAGAGAATGTCCGTAGGGATTGCGTAACATGGGAAACTCCTTAAGGATTATAAAAGTTGAGTGTCTGTCAGGGGAAATTTAGTAAGAGATAGTCCACCAAACACTATCTATTAATTGGAGTATCTCTATAGAATAGGTTGAAATGGGAAAGTCCTATGGCACTATCTTGTAAATACAAGTCCACAAGGGAAGATGGGTGCTTTTCTATCAACCAAAGCTTACATCCAAGGCCACAAATGAGGATATCAATAAATGGGTCTTCCTCAAGGAAGGGTTTATACAAGGGCTAAGTAAAAGAAGATATCTATTGGGGTAACAAGGTAAACATATGTTGAGTTCGGTGAGGAATGAACGGATCAGGGTAAGGATCTGTCAATGTGGTGAAGACCATTGCAAGTCCCCCAGTAGCAAAAGTAGTCACCGAATTGTATGTACGCATATATGGTTATCTTAAGGAGTCTAACTAAGAAAGGTAAATGGGAGTCTAAGATGAAGTTGGATGGGGTTGAGTCCTATAAGAAATTGCTATTTGCGAGAGCAAAATTATGGCTAGATCAAAGGATATGCTGTCAATTGTTAGCTTAGAGAATGCAAGGTGATGGTAGTAAGAGTAAGACAACCAAATTCAGCCTGAGTGCCCGCCAAAATTTTCTTGTGGAGTATGTGCGAGCACAGTCGTGGCTAAATAAACCCTGAAACCTTTTATAATATACAAGGAGATAAATTTTGCGTATCTTTCATTTATTTACCTAGCTTCTAGTCTTTTGCAAACACTTTAGTATAGATTCTAACTAAGTTCAAATGAACTGATGTGTGTTTTATCTTGAATGTAGGGTCAAGGAAAGACTTGAAAATCGTATGGAGGGATTACACCAAACATTGTCAACTCCTATGCGAATGGCATTGTGACTGTATCATGCATATAGAGGGGCACCCTTGGAGACCACACCTCAGGGATTAATTTAGTGTGTCTATAGAAAAGTCTCAAATTAAAACTTTTAAATACTTATTCATGTTTAATGAGGTAGAATGATTGTAAGAATTTAGTGTTTGTATGATAAGGAATATCATAGGAGTTTACATTTGAAGTCTGACGTTATTCCTCAGATTAAGTAAGATTGAATAGTAACAATGTAAGTAAAATTTGAAATTATTTAAGTTTGTAAGTAAATCAGGTTAAAAATTTTGTTATGTTATTTGAGTTGTTGGTGACGCTTGGTACCTGGACTCGGTAATCAAGGCGGGTATAGGATGTTACAATTTATAAGCCTCTTCAAGTAGTCAATTAACAGTTTTTTGATAGACTTTAAAGTCCTATTTAAAACCTAAAATTATCCCATTAGTTATCTTAAGTATTTATCACATAAAAGTATTCATAAATCAATCTTCTAACAACTCCAAAACTTTCTTGAATAAATTTAATATTTATCTTTAAAAAATAACATTTTAATAATAAAACTTTCATGTTTATCCAATCACCTCAAGCAACTCGATTGGGAATATTAGCACCCTAACCGACCTATGCATCTAGTTTTGTCAAATATGTCACATTCAAGTGAATTGAACTCAACACAAATAAAATCTATTCAAGGCCCAAGTCGATGGCCCTTAGAGAAACAATTTCGTTATAACATGACATGAAACAAGCAACAACTTTCCCAAAAACATTAATTACATCTTAAATAAATATTCTTTTAAGTTTTTTTAATTCAAAATTGAATTTAAAATAAGTTAAAGTATGCTTTAAGTCCTTGTACTATTTGTATATTTGAAATTTAGTCTCCTATTTTTATTTCAAGGAATTTAATCTTACAACGTTTTAGATTTGAAAATAAAAATCCAATTGTTAACACTATTTATATTCTTTTATCAAATTCAAGTTTATTACAATATTTTTTAGTTATATAATTATCAAGTGTTTTTTTTTAATTTTGAAATGTTATATTAGCAAATTTAACCCTAAAACTTTAAGGGTATTCTTAAATTTTAAATTTTAAAATCTAAAAATTACATTAATATATTTCGAATTTACATACAGCCACAACTGTGCTTATAGATTTAAATAAAGAAATTCCTTGATTAGAATTTTATTATGGTATGCTAAAATATTTGCTTAAATTATTTTATTTAGATTTGCCTGATTTTCTGGATATTAACATTAAGGAAGTATGATAACATAATAAAAAAAGATCAAAATCTTAATAACAATGTGACTATTGTGATTCCATTGACGCTTTTTTGTCAATACGGTTGTCTGAATTGCAGCAAATTAATCTTCCTTGATTATAAAGCATAAGTAAAATTTTTTCTATATTCCAGATTCTCATAATCTTTGTCAGCCTTCATCTTGTTAGCAACTTCTAAGTATGAGGGTTGACTAACAACTTCTAAGTATGAGGGTTGAATTGATTGAACCAATTTTTTTATTTTAAATTTTTTAAAAATAATTTATTCAATTGAGTTGGACAAACTGATCAAACTAAGAATCCATAATTTGATCAGTTCAACAATCAATTTTGTTCTAAAAACTTCGACTTTTACAACAAATTATAATTTGTTCAATTGTATAAATTTACACGCCTTACCTTAATTAAGTTAAATAAATTATAGGAAATACAATAAATAAGAAAATTGACACAAATATATAGTTAGTAAATCTTTAAACTTGAAATATATTTTTAAAAAATAACTTTTAATGTTGATAATATTTAAATTATTTTACAGTTTATTGTTAAACTTAAAATATATTTTTCAAGTAAAGACACATTTTAATAGACTTAAATTTATAATTTTTCAAATAATTAATTAATTTAAAAAAACCAAAATTATGAAAACATTATAATATTAATACATACAATCAACCCGTGCATCACACAGAAATCCAAACTAGTAATCTATAATTAAGACCATTATTTTTAATTTTTAAATCAGAATTATATATAATTATTGCAAATGAAGTTTTTTATACAATGCAAATAAAACGAAGTTGATGGTAATAAAATAATTGTAAATAAGTTTTAAAAAATGTTGTAATTATGAGCATTATTCAAAATTATTTTACTCAATTTTATTTTTTGCATTAAATAATAAATAAAATCAGATCCGGATTCCCCTGCTTGTGAGAACGGTAAAAATCAACTTCGACGCGGCTTACTGTCAGAATGAAGCGCGTTGGAGGTCCGGAGTGGTTGTTCGGAACCATAGTGGGGAGTTAATTGCCTCGAGACAATTTCTTAACGCAAATGTTGAATCACCTTTTGCTGCAGAGGGGTTAGCTTGCCTGCACGCAATACAAATGGGAGAGAAATTAGGGTTTGCGTCCGTCATCATCGAGGGCGATGCCAAATCCATCATAAAGAAATGCCAATCTAGATCAGATGATAGATCTATGATCTGGGCAATTATACAGAATATTAAAGACATGCAAGACCGGTTCCAATCCCTAAAATTCAACCATATTTCCAGGCAAGCAAATTCTTTAGCACACAATCTAGCAACGGAATGTTTAAGAAATGGGCATGAATCTTTACCTTGTGAACGAAGAGCGCTTGAATGAAGACCAAGCTGCCCTGAGAAGTTGGGTACGAGAGCCAGACTAGGCGATAAAGAAATAATTTTTTGCTCAGCAGCATTTACAAAGAAAGTGATTGATTTAGTTTTTGAAAGATTGTTGCTATCTTTTGTCTGGTGCCACAGAACGTCAGTTTCCTATTCCCAAAGGAGTGGTGGCCAGCTCATTCTTGGCTGGATAAATTAATTTTCAAATTTACTTTATTTAATTTAGTTTTTAATGTTTTTTCCTAGAGTCCAGTAATTTTTTTTGCTTGGGTCACTTAGCTTTTAAAAGGCCAAACAATCTTTTTCCTGGTTCTGCTGGAATAATTTTGTATTAGACAATTTGTTTTAATTTTCCAGAATAAAATCCAGTCAAGCATTTATTTCAAAAAATAAAAATAAAATAAAACAAAACAAAAGCCTCTTGTGAATAAGAAATAGAAAATAAACATAGCATATCAACTAATTAAAAATAGTAAGAATCAAAAAATGAAAATAAACTTTTATGAAAATAATGAAAATAAACTAAAAAAATTGTATACTAAAAACGGACATAATTAAACTAATAAATTAAATAAATAAATTTTGTGTAAATAATAAAATAAATAAAATATGAATATATATTGTAAAAGATAATATAAAACTCACATAACTAGTTCTTGAAGTAATGGACAAAACTCAGACAATTAATTTATGGTTACATTTGACAGTATAAAAAATCGTTAAAAATTCATTAAAAGTGGGAAGATAATTTCTCGAAATGGATTTCTTTGGTGAAATTTCTCTCTGCGAAAGTTCTAAATTTGGAGATGTCTCCATGAAAAATTTGATCCTTAAAAAGTTCGTTTTAAGGAGAAAGATGATGTCGTTAAGGGAGCAGTGGCATCAGAGTTGTCCATTGATTCAAAAGTTTCATGGAAGGATAAATTGATTGGTTCTTCAAGCATGATAGGTAAAGAATTAGAGAAAAAAAATGATTTTGAGTTGTTAGACGATGATATTCAAAGATCCATTATCAATGGTACTCCATCTATAGAATTCTCAAATAGGATTAATCAGATCCTGGTCAAGGACATGGCAAATACTATTGTCATCAAACTTTTGAGAAGGAACATTGGTTTCTCCATTCTTCAAAACAAAATCTACAACTTATGGAAATCGTCTTCTCCTTTTCACTTAATGGATATTGAGAATGGCTACTTTTTGGCCAGATTCCAAAATAAGTTTGACTGCGAAAAGGTTCTTTCAGAAGGCTCGTGGATCTTTTTTGGCCAATACTTGACGATACAACCATGATCGTTATCCTTCAATCCCGCACAAACTTTCCCTAGTACCGTAATGCCTTGGATCAGACTTTTGGGATTGCCAAGTTACTTTTATAAGAGGAAAATTCTGGTTGAAATAGGAGGGCTTATTTGCAAGGTGGCTAAGTTGGATATGAATACGGATAAATGAGTTAGAGGGCGATTCGCGTGCATGGCTGTGTATGCTAACTTAGATGAACCTTTGGTATCCCAAATCTTTATCAATCGAAAAGTTCAAAGAATTGAATATGAATTCCTTCCCATAGTTTGTTTCCACTATGGAAGGTATAGGCACGTTAAGGAAGGATTTCATCTTAAGAGTACTGAAGATGTTCTTGTTAAAGGTGCTAGTTCGTCGGATTCTTTGTCGGAGAAGACGACTTTGGTGGTCGACGTTATAGGGGAGATTAATGACACCTATGGACCTTGGATGCTGGTGGAAAGACGAAATCGTCACAAATCTTGTGATTTACCTCAATTAAGATCGGGCCTTATGGCTTATAATAATGAGGGTCGAGATTTTCGACACTGAAAAGGGAAGGAAATTATGATTCCAAAAATTTCAAAAACGGTAACAATTGGTAAGAATTTAATTAATTCTAGCACCTGGACCGATTCTAAGGGGCCGACTTGTGTTAACAACCCATACCCCTTAGTTGGTTCAAGTGACAAAAAGCCTCTTCAGATTGGACAAATTGTTGGGCTCACGATGCCTAGTTCTGGCCCTGTTAATGGGATTCAAAACTTAAATGGATAGATCAAAGGCCTAAAGGAGGATGGGCAAGTCAGTGGATCTGCAAAGATGGTAGGGTTTGGGTTGAAAGCTAGTTCAGGCATGATGGTGGATCAGAGCTTTTCGGGGAGGGACATGAGAGGTCTTGGTATGGTGCCGTCTTGCTTAGGGTTTCTAGACTTTGATGACCTGATCGGAGAAGGGGATTTCGACGATACCTCCTCATGTCTCGTTATGGAGTGCGATGGTAATGAACCTCTAGTCGCCTTACGCCTAAAATATTTGTCACCAAAAGCCATGGATATGATGACCACCAAATTGACGATTGTCCTTGATCCAAGCAAGCATATGACGGTGGTGTTCAGAATAGACCAAGATCCAATAAATGATGGGCAATCTGTTGGGGTCACCGGAGTTGAGTCGCAATAAGGGAGAAGTGTCACACCTCAAAATTTGGAACTAGAAATTTTGAGGGTGAAATAGGAATTTTAGCTCAAATGTGTTCAGAAGTTCATAAGTTTGGTAACTTATAGTGTTTTCGACAATGGCTATTAGGATGTTAAATCAATTTCTGAAAATGGGTTTTATATGGCTTTAATTTTGAAATAGAACTGATTTGAAAAAGTGTCAAAACTAAGTGTTTTTATGAAAAAATTTGACCAAAAGTCCAATTCAACTTAAAAACCCCTTATTTTCATAACAATTCATGTCAAACTCAACCTTCCCCCATGTCTAGCCAATTTTCACTCTCCCAAACCCTCTCAATCTCATTTAAACACCAACTTCTAATTTCCTTTGAATTCTAATAATCCTAAAGCATTAGATACCTATAAAAATCAAGAGAAGCATCAAAAACCTTCATCACCTTCATCTTCTTCATCATCTTCTCCAAACGTGCGTTTTTTTGGATTCATTTCAAAGCTCGTTTTTCTTCAAGAAACAGTAACCAATCATTTTCCTATGAGTTTTAAACGATATCTAGTCCTTTAAACTAAGCTTTTAGTCATTAAAACGCAAGTTTTGAATAAAAGCTGAAAATAGGGTCTTTACTGGTGAAATTCGAGTTTGTGTATAAAACCTTGTTATTAAAGTGTTTTCAACTTGTTTTAACATGATTAGAAGGTTTCTAAAGTTACTTTGAAGTTTCGTTAAATATTTCTCGAGTTTTAATGAATTTTTGTCATTATAGTCATTGTATGTCGAAAATATTCGACATTTTAAAACGTGTAGTTTTGTGTGGTGTAAAGGTTGGAAATTAGTCGTGGGTAAATATGTAGATGAACAGAATTCGTTTCATGCGAAAAGGTTAAGTGTAGACCAAGATATTAGAGTTTAAAGTTTATTAGGTTTAAGGTTTCGATTTAAGAGAACATAGCTTAGGCTATTGTTTATAACTGTATGAGATGTGTGGATGACTGATTTTTGCTTGTGTATGTGTGTGATATGTGTGGTTAAAGCGTTGGAATCGATAGGACCTTCAACAAGCAAAGATAAAGGCAAAGGAAAACTTGTCTAAGCTTTCGGGTTTTTAAAGAAAGCCTATATTTGGTGAGTGTTTTGGAATCGCTGCTCGTAGACGATTCACTGTGCATTTGGGACTTTAGAGATAGCCTAAACTCGTACTCTAAATTTCGAGTGTAAGTGTTCTTATATCTATTATTAATATGTGAAACATGTACTTGGGTAATTGTGAAAAAAAGAATTAATATATGATATTGTGAACAAACATGAGATGTTGTGACATATACTATAAGCTTATGATGATTGTTGTGAAAGTGAATATGTGGGCATGTTCTTCATGCCATGTGACAGAAAATATGTGTGTATGTTCTTTCATGTCATGTGACTGATTATATTGTGATAATAAAGTGAATATGCAGTGAATATATGATAAAAATATGTAATAATAATAATGTGGATATTTTGACTTTGTGATCTTATGAGACCTTTGGATATAGTTGGCATACCATTGGATTGTGAGTACTCATGTTTGTGTTATATGTGGGGTGCTGAGGCCCAAAGACATGATGATAGAGCTCACTATATGTTTCATAGTCTCAACAGCCAAATTATCATAAACTGTGTTTGACTGTGATTATATGTGTATATGACTGAATATGCTTGTATATAGTATGTTGAAAACTATGTGAAAATAAATACAAAAAAGATGCTATGAACATGTTGTTTGATTGTTGGCTCGATGCATGATGATCGTTTATGTAGTGGTTATTCTAGGTACTCACTGAGTTTGTTAAGCTCACCCATTCTTTTTTAACCATTGTAGATACTTAGTACTGGTGTGAGTGGTGTGGCCTTCAAAGGGTGATCCAAGCCAAGCCAACCTTTTTACTTTTATTAGTAGGTTTATAAGTTATTTATGTTTTGAAAACCTAAGATAATGTGTTAGACAATATGGTGGATTTATATTGGCTTTTGTTATGTTCCTTTAGCTATTTGCATGCCATTATAAACTTGAAAATATGATATTTGAGACATTTTGAGGTCTGTTTTATATGATAAATGTTTGATAGTTGATAAATCGATGTAAGATGGAATTATTTAAGATTAAATTGATTTTTCGATAATTGTGAGAAGTATGGTAATGAGAAGGTGCATGTTTAGGATTGGCTCTGGCTAGGAAATGCTTGGTTTTTAAGAGGTGAAATTTGACTCACCTCCCTTTCCTGAGACCCTACATGGTGGACGGTTCACATTCACTTCTTCGGTTTAACATTAATTTGAGTTTGTAAGACTTATAATATGTATGTATTTTGTAAAAATATGAAAACTTAGTAAAAAAATTAAAAAGAAAAATTTGCATGTGAAATAAAACGTTTAAAATGAGGTAAGCATGAGTGAGACAGTGGTGTGACATCCTAGTATTCAGGCTCGGCAATTGAGCCGAGTATAATGTGTTACAAGGAGGAAGAAAGGAGCTAAAGGTGGGGGAGACTTTATTGGGGGCTCTTGAATTCCCAAGAACATTAAAATTTATTAGGAAATTAGAAGCAACTTGAAAACAGTGAGCAATAATCGAATACTCCTAAGGGATTCAATAGCATAGTTGGCTAAAGCTACCTCGACATAGGCAAATACTGGCTCAGGGGACAATAATCTTACTTTTGGAGAAGGAAATCAGGAGAACCATGATACCCTTGATCAGCAAATATTTGGTTTTTTTTAGTTTATTTGGTTTCATCCGGTTAATTGGTTTTCTTTTCTTTATTATTATTAATTTTCATCCTGCTATTTTTATGAAGTCAAATCTAACAATTTTTTCTTGAAATTGTCAAGGTTGCATGAGTGGTTAGTTTATTCGGGTTTTTCATGAGTATAATATAGAATATGGGCCAAACATTGTCTGCCTCTTAGAGCCAAGAGACAGTGGTAAAAATGCAAACTCAATTATTGAAAAATTGGGTTTTTGTTTTTTCACCCTGTAGAAACTACTGGTATTTCGGGTGGTATTTGGGTGGGTTGGAAGGATTCAATTTGTATTACAATTATCACCCACAATTTATCTTGCTTCGTGCTTCTGGTAAGGATCTTCTTAACCCTATTTACATTTCTTTTGTCTATGAAAGTCTAGACAGGAGGAAACGAAAGGCATTGTGGGACGAGTTGAAATTTGTTTTACCTCATGATCAGTATCCTTACATAATTATGGGAGATTTTAATGCTATATTGTGTTCTTGTAATTTTTTAGACTCTTGTAGTTGCTTTGGCAACGGATGTGGCATCTCGTACCTTGGGCCTGACGATCGGGTTGGGTATGGGGTATTACACCTTTTATCAATGTGCTACTTATGTCTAATGATGTTAAATTCTGACTTGTTAGGACACAAAATTATTCCCTTTATCAATGTGGTACCTATTAAGATAATTGTTCAAACTAGTCACTGTTGTTAAAAATTTCATTAGTCTAATAATGGATTATTGACGTAGCACATTAACTAATTGAATGACGACACGTGTCACTTTTTTGACATTTAACTAAAGCTTAGGGACCTCTTAGTAATTATTTCAAAACATTCTTTTCTTCCTCTTTTCTCTTTACCTTAAAAATTGATCGGAAGCCTAGCTTCATGAAAAGCTAGACTCAAATTCTAGACCACAATGTTAGAATGTTGCACATATCTTTGGTGCCTCCTCCTGAATTCCTTTCCCCAAGAATTCTTCACCGCTGATGACAAATATGAAGACGACCATCATATGTCTTCACCTCATAAAAATCCAATTATTTTCCCAATCGGACCATTGACCAAACACTCATTAACAACACCCAAGAACCTAACTTTGGGGAAGAAGATATCAGTTGCTTAGAATGGTTGGACCACCTAAAGCCTAACTCAAGCATCTACATTTCATTCGGGAGTTGGGTTAGCCCCATCAGGGACGCCAAAATCATAACCCTCCCTTTAACACTCCAATCAATGAATCGACCATTTGTTTAGGTCTCAGCCTAATCATGGTGTCATGGTTTGCAAAACTGGTTTCATGGGTGCCACAGTTGCAAGTTCTGCAACATAAAGTCATTGTGTTTACATCTCACTCATTGTGACTGGAATTTGACCATGGAAGCCATTCAATGCCAGAAACCATTATTGTGCTATCTGCTGGTTGGTGATCAATTCTTGAGGTAAAGAGAGAAAAAATATTTTGGAATAATTACAAAGAGGTCCCTAAGTTTTAGTCAAATATATAAAAAATATCACATGTCATCATTCAATTGGTTAATGTGTCACATCAGTAATCCGTTAATGGATTAATTAAAATTTTAATAGCAATGACTAATTCTAATAATTATCTTAATTAAAGTGATTAAAATGAAAAAAAATTAGAGTGATCAAAATAAAATACTCTATTTTAGAGTAACTTTGAATGTAATTAACCCATTTAAATGAATCTAATTTATTTGTCTAAACCTACTTTTTTTAAACTTCGTACTTTCATTCAAACCTTCTCCGTTTTCAAATAAATCTTTAAATTTAAAAAATTGATCATTAAATATGTTTACTTGAAAGCTAACTATGCAATTTGCACTAAATAATTAATGAAACCTTTCGAGATATGACCTGATGACAGTGCAACTCAAGTGAATTTTAGGTGCGAACAAGAACAAAGCCTCACAGCTCCCTTCAAGCTGGCATTTGGAGTTTGGAGGATCAGAAGAGTGCCAAGAGAATATGGACCCACTGGTTACAGCATATGCACTTGGAGTTTGGAGGATCAGAAGAGTGCCAAGAGAATATGGACCCACTGGTTCAGCATATGCACTTGGTAGATACAGCCTCGACAATGCGGTCTGCGTGGCGGGGGATAGGACGAAATAAAAAAAATTATGAAAATATCTTAAATTAAAATAAAATTTATCATTTTTAGAGTAATATATACTAAATGATTTAGTGTATTTTAACAAGTCAATGAAAGTTAAAGGTGTGTTTAATATTACTTTTAAAAATTATTTTTAAGATAAAAATATTTCTAAAAAGATTGTTTTTTATGAAAAAAGTGTAACCCGAACAATAAACGTAATTAAGACGATTTAAACCTAAATCACACCTAAGACGATAAACACTCTTAATTATCATACCATCATATGAGATTTAATTTTTTGAATTTAAAAAAATCAAATATTAAAAATAATGGAATTGACATAACCGAATTTCACAGTTTGATTGGTTTTATAAAAAATTAAAAATAACAATTATAAATAAAATAAAATATAAAATTCACCTCATTCCAATAATTATATTTATCTAATTTATAAACAACAATAAATTTTACCAAATCAAATAAATTTAAATAATATTCAACCGAAAGAGACTCGATTGGGCTTCGATGTTTTGTGTTTTCCATTCATTGTGACGCCCTACGGCCTAAGCTAGGGTGGTAGTGTGAATGGCCTTGCGATAGTGGGTCAGTTCCAAGGGAAGGAAAAGTATAAATGGGCGGCTACTGTGGCCCGTATTGCATCCCATGGAAACTCCAGGTCAAGAGATTGCCTTTAGATCTGTTCATGAGTCGGGTTAATCTTCCAACTCCAAAAGTTTGCTCAAAATTTAGAAGGGTTTAGGTAAAAAAATTAGGTCCGAAAATGAGTTTGCGCAAAAAATTAGACCCATTTAAAATATGGGTTTAAGATTGGGCTTGAACATTCAAGGCTCGAGTCCGGCGCGGTCCAACCCGTTTTAAGTTTATAATACTTTATATTATGATATATTTTTTTATATATTATGTAATTTAAAACACATTAAAAAATAAACCTATACTAAATATATAATATTACTCTAATATAAACATTAAAATAATATTAAGATAATTATATAAAAACTTTCAATAAAAAATGTATAAAATTATTAAATATTAAAATAAAAAAATAATATAAGGGGATCTAAAATGAGTTCAAGTTAATCTTTTGTAAATATAAATTACTTTGGATAAAATTTTAGACCCAAATTTCGGATCGAACTGAACTTGAGCAATCATAAAATATATTAATACTATACTTAAATCTGACTCGAATTTAACTCGACTCGACACATAAACACTTTTAATTATGATACGATGGAGGGGCCGGCGTGCTTTCCATCATCCCACGAAAGGAATAGTTGCATCTTCCCTCCATCCCATGTGGATTGTCAACTTATTGATCTTGACCCTTCATACTCTTTCCATTTATTCATTCTTATTTATTTAGGGTTTTCTTTTTCCAAATTTGGAGAGAATAAGTTCTACAAGGTTTAAATACTAGGTTATAATGTCAATGTACAATAATCTCGAAACTTTAACTACTATTATATATAGGGATGAATAAAATTCGATTCGATTTGAAAAAAAATCGAAAAATAATTCGAATTTCGAATAAATCGAATCAAGTTATTCGAATTATTCGAGTTTCAAGTTAGAGTTGATTTGAATTTTACAATTCAATTAATTCGAATAACAGATTGGTGTAAATACTCTTTTAGTCCATGTCAACTTTGAAAATAAGCAAATTGGTCTCTCTCTCAACAAAAATTGCAAAAAGAAAATCAAAATAATTTTTAAATTTAAAATATTTATAAAAATTTCAAAATTTATATTTAAAAAATATAAAAATTTTGAAAATATATAAAAAGTTTAAAATTTTAAAAAATTTCTAAAATAATAATTTTGAGACCTAATTAATAATTCAAATTTATCCTATGCAAGTATTTTATTTTTTTATTATTTTGCTTTGAAATTTTTTTCAAATATATATGATTTCAAATTTATGTGCTCTAACATAAAATTAGTTATACTATAACAATATTTTTAATTGACATATTTAGTTTTCTTAATTTAATTCGAAGAATTTCACTCGATTCGATTCGACTCGATTCGAATTTCATTTCACCTGACTCAATTTGAAAAAAATTTCAAATTAAGTTAGGATGATAAAATAGGACTCATGAACTTGATTAACTCAAAATATTTTCATTCGATTAGACTCAATTTGATCAAACGCTCACCCCTAACTATACCAGGTTTCCTTTAATTGTTGATTTTATATATATATATATATATATTGAAAATTCATATACGTTTACATTAAATTTTCTAGTTTTGTAAATAAAATTCTATATATAAAAATATACCTCAATCATATTTTGTATACAAATGTAAATTTCAAAATTACTAATTAGGTTAAATAGCTTAATATAATAAATTATTTTATTTTTAATGTAATTATAAAAAGTAAAATTAATTAAAATAAAAACATTAAAATTAGTTTAAAATATCAAATTTTTGTAACAATTAGTGCAAACAAATATACTAGTAAAGATTGGTGTTGGGCAAAATAGATCACAACACACCAAAATGGTTAAAATGGATAGAAATTTTCACTAGAATGAAACATAAAGGAGGCCTCATAGTGGAATGACCTCCCAAATTGGTGAAATTTTGCTGCAATGCCATGAGACAAATTTTTTTTTACTTCTTACTTTCATCTTTAGCTTCTTGTGGATCTTTTCTCTTGGTAGTAACACCGTCTTTAGAGATCTAACTTTGATACAAATTGTTAGGATCAATAAGCACTAAGAGGGGGTGAATTGGTGATTTAAAATTTAAGTAAAGATGATAAGAAATAAAGACTCAAGAATTTATAATGGTTCGACCCAATTGTCTATCTCGACTATCTTAGCTTATCACAACTAAGGATTTCCCAATTCACTACATTTGAACCTTTTAAGGATAAATTTTAATCTTTACAATCTCTATCTTTTCTCAATGCAAGATAGGACCATTTCTCCTCACGATTTTCTACCCAAAACCTTAAGTAAATCCTTATAAAATAAATAAATAAAGTATGAAAGCATTATCACCTCTAGAAGGTTGATATGTAAGAATTAAGCACTTTCACAAAACAATACAACACTTGAAAGAATGAATCAAAATTAGCCCTACAAGTGTGTACAAGAGAAAATGAGATAATAGTGAAAAGAATTGGAGTCGTTTTAAGGATGTTAGAAACAATTAGAGTCGCTAGAGTCTTTAATTGAAACATTAATTGCTTCTATAGGCCTTTAGGTATTGGTACCCAAGCCATAAGGGTTTGTTTCCTTTGGTAAAAAAGTGACCATTGGAGCCACGAGTACCGCACCTCAGTTGGGAGGGGTGTTATACCTCTTCATTAAAGGTGTTTTAGGTTTTGATTTGTATTCAATTTAATCATATTATCCAGTTTAAACCCTAACCTTGATTAATTGCTTCCATGTCAACTAACCAACTTCCTAAAGAATTTAATTATAACCCATCACAATTCTACAATACCTACTCAATTCACAAGCCATTTAAAAAATTTAACAACTAAAAGTAAGGGTTTAGAGATGCTCAATAATTGATCAATGAAATTATAACTGCGTGTATTGTGTTGGAGAAAAATCTGAAATTGCTTTAAATAGATTCGATTAATCACTCTTGAACGAAACTAATAAAAATAAACTCTCTAAAATAGTGAAGAAAATTTCAAGTGCGGAAATCTCTTTAAAAACTAAAACGAAAGTCTCGGTTGTTGTAGGAAATCCTTAAATTAAACTACTTAGCAACCTAATCATTATCAAAAGCCTCTCTCTAAACATGTTTATAAAGATGTATTTATACTACTATTAAGTTTTGACCAAATTTGGACGACTCTGCCTTGAGTTTACACAAAAAATTGGGTTTTGTTGAATGAAACACTCCTTTAGATTTTAAGTTCATCGAGCTTTAATGTCGTGGCACCGTAGGTCCGATGTTGTGACTTTCCAGACAGTTCGCTCGAGTCTCTATAGGATGACTTGGGTGTCGCAACTTTGCCATTAGTGTTACGACTTTGTTGCAATGTTGTGATCGACTTTCTGTAATAGTCGGACTTGTAATGGTGCTAGAAAAGGCAGTTTCAAAACCTGTTTCCGTAGACCGAGTCTATAAATATTAAATAAAAAATATTTATGGAGTTGGTATAATATTATATTAAAGTTTGGTACGGTAATATTTTTAATTAATAGTTAATTTAGGTGTAAGGACTAAATTGTAAAAGTCTTATTGCTACAGGTTTTTTTTGAATAATTCAGAATGGGTAATTTTTATTTCAATCAGATGCATACTACAAACATAATAAAATAGACCCAAATATAGGCCCAACCAAGTTGTGTAGAAACTGAAACAATAAAAAACAAATAAGGGAAAAACATAAAAAATAAAAGCCACCGCTAGAATACCCAATCAAAATAAAGTGCTACCGTCCCATTTTAGTGATCATTAAAGCTCTGCATCTGATGGTTCACCAAACGAGGGAGAGTCCAAAAAACATAAGAAGAAAATATCTCCCTTCTCAAAACAATGGAAGCACCAGAAAACCTTCGATCAAGAGGGATGTCTGCTAAAAGTCTCTATTGCCAGCCGTCTTCTACCCAAGTAAGCTCGACCCTCTTCTTCCATTTTCCTTTTAGCCAAAAGGTGAGCATGATCATCCCCCGATCTTGGAGCAAAGAAGAACCGGATTTCCTGAAAAGCAGGTTTCATTCGTTGAATGTTTGTAATGAAAGCCCCAATCCGAGATTTATCCAACTGATTCAACTGACACTTTTTGATAACAGTCAAAGAATCACCTTCTACAATTATCTGTCGCCACCCTTGTTGCAACCCCGTCCTAACCGCCAAGAGACAAGCCGATGCCTCAGCTGCAAAAATAGAAGGCACACAATCTTGAAGGATAGTCGATTCAAGAAGAACTATTCCGGTCACATCCCTAGCTACCACACCTAATGCTGCTTGCGAGGTTTCCTGATGAAACACCCCATCAAAATTTAATTTGATAAACTCAGACGGGGGTTTCACCCATTGAGCTAGATCCTATTGAACAGTAAGTTTCTTCGCCACAAGACCTTCTAATTTTGCAATATAGCCACGAATAAAGTAAACAATATCCCTGCTCGTAATCGATTTCTTTTCAAGTACAAGTAGGTTTCTATCTTTCCAAATAGCCCAAATGGCACAACAAAAAAGCTTCCTTCGGTGCATGTCATTATTAAGAAAAAACCAGGTGAACCACTGTAGCACATCTATGTACTGTGAAGTAATTAAATGACTCCAGTTCAGGTCTAGCCAAAATTCTTTCGTCTTTGTACAACTTCGAATAACATGCTCAACTGTCTCATTCTCTCCACCACAACAAGGACATGCAGCATTAGCAAGCAGTCTCTTAGCTTTCAAATTAGCAAAGGTAGGAATAAAATTCCTAGAAAACCGCCAGATTGTAATTTTTACCTTTTTTGGTAGATTAAGACCCCATAGACATTGGTAGAAATTTTTTGTATGTGGTTGCAATGCATAAGCAGTAGAGTCCAACGTATTTGTTTGTAAAAATTTGTAAGTGCTCCTGACCGAAAATTCACCAGAAGGCTCTCTACCCCACACCAAGAAATCAGCATGCGCTTCATCAGCAAGTGGAATGTTGAGGATATTAACAGCATCAATCTCCGAGAAGGTATCTTCTATCCCTATTCCAACATCGAGTATGTGGCAGAATTAAATCTACTACTTTTAAATTTTGTACCATATCATTCGATGCATGCAACTTAAAATTAATACTATCAGGAAGCCAAGAATCATCCGCAACTGAAATTCTATCCCCTACACCCACCCTTCAACATAGACCATCCTTAAGCACTCCCCTCGCAGCCCAGATACTCTTCCATACATAAGATGGATTATTTCCCAAACTTGCATGCATAAAATCTGTCATTGGAAAATACTTAGCTTTAAAAACACGAGAAATCAAGGAATTAGGCCTAGTAATAACTTTCCACCCTTGTTTTGCGAGCAGAGACATGTTGAATTGTGTCATGTCTCTAAACCCCATCCCTCTTTCCTCCTTAAGCCGACATATACTTTTCCAATCACACCAGTGAATTCCACGTTTCCTCGAACTATTCTGCCACCAATACTTAGCAAAAATGCTATTCAATTCCACACAAAAGGATTTAGGCAGTAAGAAACAAGACATAGCATAACAGGGTATTGCTTGCAAAGTTGATTTAATGAAAATGCTCTTACCACCTTGAGAAAGTGTTTTCATACTCCACTGGTTAATATGATGGGATACCCTATCTTTTAACACCTGGAAAGACTCTTTTTTCCTTCTCCCTACCATATTTGGCAGTCCCAAGTACCGTTTAGAATTAGTAGAAATACGCATCCCCATAAGGTTGGCCAATTTATATTTATCCCCCTCGGTGACATTTTCACTAAAAAAGATAGTTGATTTATCAAAGTTAACACTTTGACCAGAACATGCTTCATAATCCTTTAAAAGAGTCTTCAGAAAAACCCCATTCGCAATCGTGGCCTCCCCAAAAAGTATGTTATCGTCGACAAAAAGTAAATGAGACAGGCTCGGTCCTCTCCTGCTAGCTCTCACACCTTTCAAAGTCTCATCTGCCATAACCACTCGCAACATAGCTGAAAGACCCTCAGCACAAAGGAGGAATAAAAAAGGGCTAAGAGGATTTCCTTGCCTCAAGCCCCTAGTAGGTTTAAAACTATCCCCCAACCTACCATTAATTTTAATTGCATACGAGGTAGAAGTAATGCAATTCATAATCTTATCAATCCAAGCAGTAGCAAAGCCTAGTCGAAACATAATCTCCTTCATCAAAGCCCACTTAACACGGTCATAAGCTTTAGACATATCAAGTTTGATAGCAATATAGCCTTTATTTCCAGAATATTTCTTCCAAAAAGTATCTAACATCTCATAAGCTACCAACACATTATCGGTAATAAGACGTCCTGGCAAAAAAGCGCTCTGTGCTTCATCAATACACTTCCCAATAACATGTTGAAGCCTATTTGATAAAACTTTAGCCACCAATTTATATAAAACCGTACATAAGCTAATGGGTCTAAAATTGGCTAAAGAAGTGGGATTAAAAACTTTCGGAATTAACACAATTTCAGTAATACTAGCACAGTCAAGATTAGTACCTTCATTAAGGGGTGCCAAGCAAAAAGAGAGAACATTTGTACGGACAATTTTCCAAAATTTTTGGAAAAATATTACCGGATAACCATCGAAACCTGGAGCCTTAGTCGGCCCCATGGACTTGAGCGCCTCAAAAATTTCATCTTTTGTAAATTGAGCAAGCAGTAACTCATTATCCACCTTGGAAATAATCGATTGAATTCCTGACAAGACCCTCTCTCCATCTCCTGTTCTATTTGAGGTAAAAAGTTGTTGGAAATACTCATGCAATCTCCCCCATTTCGAACTCATCCCTAGTCTCCGTACTATCATTACGCAATAAAAAATCAATAGAATTCTTCTTCCGTCTCATCGATGCATAACGATGGAAAAAAGAAGTATTCTTATCCCCCTGTTACAACCAATTTACTCGTTCCTGCTTCTCCCAATAGGCTTCATCCTTATTGATCTCCCAATTAAGGTGAATTCTCATATTAATGATATCTGCTAAATTAGCATCATCTCGATTTCCATTACAAAGATCATCAAGTTTTATTTCCAAATTGTGCTTAAGACCCACTCGCTTTTGCTTAACACCTTTTGCCCATTATTGTAAACCATGACTTAATCTCTTCAAATTTTCAAAAATAGATATTGTCGGCATCTCCCAAAATTTGTGAACAACACCCTGTAATGAATCTTCCATTAACCACCACGTTTCAAAATGAAAAGAATTCGGAAACCGTGATCTTGAATGACAATCCGTAGTGATCAATAGTGGACAGTGGTCCGAAAAAGTGAGAGGAATGTGACGAATTTTGCCATCTCTAAACATATCAAACCAAGCTTCATTTGTAACCCCCCGATCTAGGCACTCCCTTATGTTGGTCTCCGGTAAATTTCCATGCTCCCACGTATACCACCTACCAGAAAAACCGATATCATGTAAATCACACGCCTAAAGCACTTCCCTAAACACAAGCATCCGACACTCATCCCTTGGCACACTACCCACTTTTTCATACGAGTACAGAATCTCATTGAAATCTCTGCTAACCAACCAAGGGTAATTTTTCTCTACCCCCAAATGACGCAAAAGATCCCAAGAGGTACTCCTACTATGAGTAAACGGTTCACCATAAAAACCAGTATAGCGCCACACCTTACGACCATCCTCCTCAGTAATGAGAACATCAATGTGATTCTTCGAGAAACTACATAATTGCACATCAATACCCTCTTTCCATGCCAAAGAAAGCCCTCCTTTAGAGCCGAGAGAGCTAACATCAATTCCATGATTATATCCACATTGCCGACGTACCTTCTCCATTCGATTACTATCCAATTTGGTCTCCATAAAAAAGACCATATGGGAACTGTTTAACTTCAGAACATACCGAAGCTGACCTACTGTTCGAGGCTTCCCTAAACCCCGAACATTTTAGCTTAAAATCCTCATTGTTCCCGGTCGGCATGCCCTATGGCAACCTCTGATCGTAAATTGTCAAACTCATGAACTTGGATTAATGGACTTGAAACAGGTTCCAAAACATCCCGTTCAACAGAATCATCCACAATAATTTTGGACTTTTTTTGAAAATCCCATTCATGCGTCAAAATTTCATCCATGTCATCACTCATTAAAGCTACTTTCCTTTTTCCAAGAAGATATAAATCAGCCATAGAATTATCAACAGAATCACACATAATCCATTTTCACATATTGTTTTGACTTTTTCCTTCCAACTGAAGATAAAATTGGCAATTTATCATGCTGATTGATATTCCCTGATTTTATTAATTCCATATCTTTTAAATCTTGTAAATAGTCTCCCCTAATTTTGTTATCATCATTACTCAGAGACAAATCCTCCCCTAGATTTTCGCAACATTCCTGAACATCATTTGTTACCATAGATGGAGTCTTCTCTACCAATGAACATTCTTCCTTCTCTGGTGGCTTTTCCTTCCTATCATCTCCTACAACTGAACCATCAGTATAGCTATACTATTTTTTCATCCTTTTCAAGGCTTGTTCGAATTGAATATATTCCTTACCAATCAATTTTGATTCAGCTCTCAATGCTATACTATAAGGCAGATTGTCCTCCCTACCACCATTGCTGCCACAAGAGGTGCTCGATATAACGCAAGAGGAGTGGTTGAGGAATAGTCCTAGTAGTCTAGAGATAGTAAGCTTCGATTGTATTCGTTGACCCCTCTTTTATGCTGATGAATTCTAATGACATTTGAATGAATACGAGAGTATCTTTCAGTGTTAGATCACTTTGATTCTTATTTAATGCTTTTCATCTGTTTATTCTTGGATCTAACATTATCAAACACGAGAGTGCATTCGCAATCTATCGACATCAAGAGATGCGGTGACAAGTTAGGTTAACAAGCAAGACAACGAGAGTTGATTGGGATTAGAAGAGATTCTAGTCACTTGTTCTTGAGTACACAATGTTGCTCATGCCGAGAGGTGGGGTAATTGTGGGTGCTTGAGTCGTGATTAAACAGAGAGCTATTATTGGTAAGATTCATTGGAGCCTTATTGTTGCAAAAATTTATCTATACAATACCTTATAGACGCATCCAGCATTGTTACATAGCGAAATCAGTGATCCAATCCAATCATTTACACTTGGTCATATTTTACTTTCCTGCATTTAAATATTCAACACTTCAACAACACTTTGATTTACTTTTAGTTACTTTGACAATTAACTTTGATTGCATTGACAATTTTAACTAGTTTTAGTGTGCAGATCTGACTTAAGTGCGCTGACATCTTTATTCACATTTCATTTAATTTTAGTATTAATTGCTTCGACATCTAAACATCAAGAACTCATTCCTTATGGGATCGATATCCGATAGAATCAATCTATCAACTATACTTGCATCGACATGTGCCCGCTTGCATAACTGTTGTGACGTTACAGATTGGATCAAGTTTTGGCCCCGTTGCCAAGGAATGACATTTGTTTGATGTTTACTATTGTAGTAGTAATTATTTCTTACTTAACCTTTTTGTTTTTACTAATTTGTTTAACTTTCTTTTGTTGATTTTCTTTTATTTCTTTAGAAGTTGCATGTCCACAAGAAGAAATTTGAAAGGATATTGTGAACTTTGATTCGGAACTCGAGAGAACACTTAGAAGGAGAAAATAAGAACAAAAGAAAATGGCTGGAAACAACAATAATAACAACCTACCACCATTGTTGCCACAAGATGGAGTTCCTCCAATACAGCCACAAATAATCCATAATATACCACCGCCTCACCACAAGAAGAACAAGTGCAAAATAGGACAATCCGAGATTTTGTTGTTCCTATTTTTGATGTTTTACAACCAAGGGTTGTGAGACCAGCTATACAAGCTGGAAATTTTGAGTTGAAATCAGTAATGTTACAGATGCTTAATTCAAATGGGCAATATTCTAGTTTGCCTCATGAAGACGCAAGAGAACATTTAAAATCACTTTTGCTTATTTTTGCATCCTTTAGCCAATATGGTGTCCCTGATGATGCCTTGAAAATGCAATTATTTTTTTATTCGTTGTAGGGTAAAGCGAGAACATGGTTCTCGAGATTGCCGGTTGGATCCATTACAACTTGGAATGCGCTAGAAATGTAATTTGTTTTGTGTTTCAATCCGCTGACAATGAATGCAAGGTTGCTAAATGACATTACAACGTATCATCAGTTGGATGATGAGAACTTACATACAACATGGGAGCATTATAAGACTTTACTTAGACATTGCCCAATGCATGGAATTCAGCAAGAGACCTAGGTAGAGATCTTTTTTAATGGATTGAATGCTCAGACAAGAAATCTTGTCGATGTGTCTGCTAACGGTCCTTTGTTGGATTGCACCTACAATAAAGCTGTACGAATTCTAGAGAGAATCGTACATAATGATTATCAATATTCAATCTCTAGTTCTGCTTAGGTAAAAACTAATATTGGTGTTCTTGAATTAGATGCTATTTCTGCTTTGAGTGTGTTGGTATCCTCTCTGGCCAATATTATAAAGAATATGAAGGGGACAAGTGACGTTGCTCTTATCTAAGTGGCCCAACAAATGGATGTACCGACATTTTCCTGTGAGATTTGCAGTGACAACCACAGTTACGAGTATTGCCCACAACATGCTGAAAATGCATTTTACGTTAATAAAATCAGAGGAGGTTCTTATGGTAATTCATATAACAACAGAGCTCAACAACCTTGGTGAAATCAAAATGCTTCCTCATTCAGATATGGAAATTCCTCAAATCAAGGGAGTTATAGACTAGGGAGTTACAACAACCATCAACAGCAAAATTTTAATTAGAAATCGTAGGTACATTCGCATCCTGATCTATTGCAGGCACATAACCAGATGTAACCACAATCGCGATTGCAGCCATAATAGAATGCAATGCCACATATGTAAGGACAGCATCAGCAACAATAGTAGTTTTCTCAACAAAGGTCAGATTCTATAGCTGCTCTTGAAGCACTGATGCGAGAGCGTATCACGAGAACTGAAGCAATCGTGCAAGATAATTCTTCCTCTATTTGAGCGTTAGAAGCCTAGCTAGGACAGTTGGCTTCTAATATGAGTACATGGTCACTAGGTGATACTAAGAATCCAATGCAAAGAGGGAAGGAGCACTGTAAGGCTATTACGCTATGAAGTGGAAAGAAAATGACTAAACCAAGCAGATCGAACCAAGATCATGTTGAGGAAACTAAACCAACGCAATAAGGAGAAGTTGCAGCTAAAGGAAACCAAACAGAAATAAGTGAGGAAGAGCCAACGTTAGCGACATCTATGCATACTATTTGCCCAACAAATACGCCGACGTAACTGCCAGTGTCGATGAAATTGGTAATTCCACAACAACCCACTACTACGATACCTTTGCCATTTTCGCAAAGATTTAAATAGAAGGACCATGATAAGGACTATCAAAAGTTTGTTTCTACTTTGAAACAATTACATATTATTATACCTCTTATTGATGCTCTAGTGCAGATCCTAAGTTATAGGAAATTCATAAAGGAGCTATTATCAAAGAAAAAGAAATTGTCTAAAATCGAGACGATTATGCTCACAAAGGGGTGCAGTGCTGTGCTAACTAACAAGTTGCCATAAAAAATGAAAGACCATGACAGCTTCACAATCTCATGCTCCATTGGAAATCATTATCTAGGTAAAGCTTTATGTGATTTGGGAGCTAGTATTAATCTCATGCCTTTATCTACATTCAGGAAAGTAGGAATTGGATTAATGAAGCCTACTATGGTGGCATTACAACTTACGAACAGATCCTTAGCACAACCTGAAGGTCAGATCAAATACGTTCTTGTCCAGGTTGATAAGCTCATGTTCCCTGCCGATTTCATAATCCTTGACTGTGAGGCAGACAAGGAAGTGCCTATCATTCTAGGGTGACCATTTTTGGCAACAGGACGCACTCTTATCGACGTTTTCAAGGGTGAGCTTGTCATGTGGCATAACGATGAGCATGTGACCTTCAGTGTGTTCGAGGCATCTCTGTCCAAGAGTAAAGAGCAGTGTCACCACATTGATGTGCTAGATGAAATAATCATGGAAAAGTTCAATGAACGGAGTTCAGCAGTCCTAGATAAAGATGCAGTGACATCCGTTGATGAAATCCTAGCTGAATGTGACCACAATGCTGAGGTTAATAGTTGTGAGCTGAGACAGATTTGGCAATTGAAATCTTTAGATCTGTCTAATAGGACAATCCCTGTGTTTAAACCATCGATTGACCAAGCTTCTAACTTGGAGTTGAAGCCATTGCTGACGCATTTGAAATATGTCTTTCTGGGTGACAAGGAAACATTACCCGTAATTGTTAGCGCAACCCTCAATGCAACACAAGAAGAAAACGTCGTCACAATTTTAAAGAAGCATAAAAGAGCCATAACCTGGAGCATTGCAGATATCAGAGGCATTAATCCCTCTTTTTGCATGCATAAGATCAGGTTGGAAGATGAAGGAAAGCAATCCATTGAGCAAGAACGACGACTCAATGAGAAGATGAAAGAAGTAGTGAAGAAGGAGATTATCAAGTGGCTAGATGCGAACATCATCTACCCCATTTTTGATAGCAATTGGGTGAGCCCTATCCAATGTGTGCCCAAGAAGAGTGGATTCACAGTTATAAGCACTGACAAGAAAGATTTAATCCATACTCACGTTGTAACTGGCTGGCCAGTATGCATGGATTATCGTTGACTGAATGCAGCAACATAGAAGGACCACTTTCCATTACCTTTCATTGACCAGATGCTGGATAGGCTAGCTGGTAAAGCCTATTATTTCTTCCTAGATGGTTACTCTGGATACAACCAAATTGCCATTGTGCCGAAAGATCAAGCAAAAACTACGTTCACAAGCCCATTTGGAACTTTTGCTTTTCGACGGCTGCCATTTGGATTGTGCAACGTAACAGCCACATTCCAGAGGTGTATGATGGCTATATTTTCAGACATGATCGAGGATTCTTTAGAGATATTCATGAATGATTTTTTGATTTATGGGCAAACTTTTGACCAATGCGCTGACAATCTGGTGACAGTTTTGAAGAGATGCGAGGACACAAATCTAGTTCTGAATTGGGAGAAATGCCACTTCATGGCAACTGAAGGCATTATTCTCGGCTATCGCATATCATGTCAAGGCATTGAGGTAGATAAAGCAAAGGTCGAAATCATCAAGAAATTCCCACCGCCAAAAAATGTTAAGGGAATAAGAAGCTTTTTTGGGCATGCTGGCTTCTGTAGGAGATTTAAGAAAGGATAAGATTGTTGCTAACATGAGTGAAGTTGCAGTTTAATTGTTCATGTCTCTAAATTGTCGGTGCATTGTTCTATCATGTGAATGCAATTTGTACATTAGGATTTTAGAAAATTTAAGTTGTGAGAATAATAATTGTGGTGACATATTTGATTGTGATTTAGCTAATTTTTGTTTACTCGAGGACAAGTAAAAAATAAAGTTTGGGAGTGTGATAGCATTAGAAATGACACTTATTTTCTCCCTAAATTTGTGTATTAATTGTCTTTTTTGTGCAATATTTAGTACGCATATTAGGCATTTCATACTTAGTTTTTATGTTTTCTAACTCATTGTTATTTGGTTTAAATTCTTGCTATTCTATCTTTTTTTGTGCACTAATGTCACCACATGCAGCATATATATATTGTTTTTTAAAATTGTCAGCACAAGGACACATCTCAGTAGATCAAGGCTAGAAAGAATCCAAAATGCAGCCACAAATTCAGCTTGAAATTGCGACCAGTGATGTCGCCGCATAGGAATCTTTACTTTGGAATGAATGAATTCAAGCTACAATTACACCTGGAAGCACCAACGCAGGAATTTCACACATTGTCGCTGTAATTAAAGATTTCAAATCGCGACCAAAAATACAGTGACAATCTGCAGATCCATGAAGTTCATACTAGATCTGCGTGAGTGCACAGTTGGACTGTAACAAACTTTTACAGCTACAATTGGATCTGGATCTGAGGAGAGAGAAGGTTTACCATTCCTAAAGCCTATAAATTGAGGAGAAAAGATGAAGAAAAATATCAAGAGGAAAGGAATTAAATTCTGCAATTACTTTGTGTTTTTGGTGATTTAAGCTGGAAGACGGTGAGTTGATTGAGCAAAGAAGCAACCGCTTTTGATGACGAGAGGTGTTCAATGTAATGTAAGAGGAGCAGTTGAGGAATAGTCCTAGTAGTCTAAAGATAGTAAGCTTCGATTTTATTCGTTGACCCCTCTTTTATGCTGATTAATTCTAATGACATTTGAATGAATACGAGAGTATCTTTCAGTGTTAGATCACTTTGATTCTTATTTAATGCTTTTCATCTATTTATTCTTGGATCTGCATCAAACACGAGAGTACATTTGTAGTTATCGAAATCGAGAGATGCAGTGACAAGTTAGGTTAAAAAGCAAGACAACGAGAGTTGCTTGGGTTAGAAGAGATTCTAGTCACTTATTCTTGCACAACATTGCTCATGCCGAGAGGTGGGTAATTGTGGGTGATTGAGTTGTGATTAAACAGAGAGCTGTTATTGGTAAGATTCATTGGAGCCTTATTGTTGTGAAAATTTATCTATACAATACCTTGTAGGCGCATCCAGCGTTGTTACATAGCGAAATCAGTGATCCACTCCAATCCTTTACACTTGGTCATACTTTACTTTCCTCCATTTAAATATTCAACACTTCAAAAACACTTTGATTTACTTTCAGTTGCTTTGAGAATTAACTTTGATTGCATTGACAATTTTAACTAATTTTAGTGTGCAGATCTGACTTAAGTGCGCTGACATCTTTATTCACATTTCATTTAATTTTTTTATTAATTGCTTCGACACCTAAACATCAAGAACCCATTCCCTGTGGGATCGATATTCGATAGAATCAATCTATCAACTATACTGGCATCGACGTGTGTCTGCTTGCACAGCTGTTGTGACGTTACAGATCGGATCAAAAATTAAACCATTTTATAGTATGTAATAGTGGATAGTGATGGATTATGTTTTAAAAGATGATTAGTAGGTAAATTAAGTAAAGTTAATTAAAATTAATCAAATTTTAATCATGGTACAAAACCATTTTTGGTGAAAAGAAAGAGAATTCTCTTTATCTCTTACCTTCAAGCCATACACCACCATTGAAAGAAAAACAAGAAAATCTTCCAAGGGTTTTTAAACATATGGTCCACAATTGGTAAGCAAATTCAAGTAATTTTCTTATATTTTTTTTATGTTTTTGAGGTCATGTGAGCTTGATTTAGCTAGCCCATGTACCAATTTGAAAAATTGTTAAAGTTATTGAAAGTTTCCACTATTTATTTCTTGAATAAATTGGGTTAAATTAATAGATTTTAAGTTTAGATTATGAAACAGGATTATATTGTAAAGTTTAATTGTTAATTTAGCACATAAGGACTAAAGTGAATAATATGAGAAATTGTTTTGAAATTTTGGTATAAATAGATAGTAGAGGGTCTCTAATGAATGTAACTAAAGTTTGTTTTTAAATCGGGGTTTAAAATTGAAAGATATGGTTATTTTCAATTTAAGGACTAAATTAAATAAAATGTAAAACTTTAGGGGTATTGATTAATGAGATTATATAGGTTCATTCATGTCATGGAATAATGTATAATTGTTTGATATTTATGGATTGAATGGAATAATTGTATAGATCAAGAATTGGATCAAACTGGAGGTAATTGAGGAAAAACAAAAATTGTCGAGTAGTATTAGAAGATTTGACTTGTTTAGTGTTTTGATCAAGTAAGTTCATATGATAAGTTATTTACTTAGGTTGCTATTTATTTGAATTGTATATATGTGTGTGTGTGTGTGTGTGTTAATTGATACGACTAAGCTAAAATTAGACTAAATTGAAAAGTGATATTTTTAAGTGTAAAAGATGCTCTTGTGAACTTAGTAAAGGTTAGGATACGATTGGCATGCCAATAGGGTTTTGTGCACACTTATGCAAGACTGATTACAGATATTACCGAGGTCCAGCATTTGTTACGGATTCTTAGATATGTGTGAAACAAGTTTAGCTCGGATGAGTAACCTGATGTGTTGATATAAAGGTTTAGCCAAGATGGGTAACCTGACATGTTTATTTTCAGCTTGGATGAGCAACTAGTGTGGTGTAGATACCTCTGTATTCAAGTCTTTTTCCTAGGGTTCATTGGGCGAAATAGTTTATATGAAATGAGAAATATAAATGAGATATAATGATCTTGATTTTCACATGGGTAAATATTGAATTGAGCTTGAACAATGTATTAGAATATTAACTTTAATATGTATGTAATTGTATCATCCCTTGATTGAATTAGTTTCGAGCTTTGTTAATTAAAATGACATGAATTGGCATGAGATGTGATAGTGGTATCATATGGTTTAGTTACAAGTTAAAAACTCACCTTATCGATGTTTTGATTTGTCATGTCTAGCCAAACCATGCCAAGATATGGTAACTTATTGTATTTAGATAAAAGATTAGATAAGTTTTGTTAAATGCTTATGAACTTAGAAAAAACTTCATATATGCTTACCTAGTTTGTTTTCCCTTTTCCTTATAGATTGTCACCTCATCAAGATAGATTATCTCGAAGCTTACACTATCACTGAATCAGTAGTTATGTGTTTATTTTGAGTCTAAGGTTGTGGCATGTATATAAGTGACTTGATGTGTTCTTTAGTATGTATAGGTGTTTACAACTTGGCAAAGTTGACTTAACCATTTTATAACATGTTTGGTTAGTGTTTTGATTCATATATGGTGTTGGACATATATGTATTTTATGCATAAAAATATGATTATCTATTACTATGTGTATGGCTAACTTGGTTAGTAGATGAATGAGATTGTTATGTGTTTGAAAACTTGATGCTTTGAATGTGTTAGTAAAAAGGTGACATAATCTTGACTATTGAAGTCCATGCTTAAGATTTATGAGCTATTTATAAGTGTTTCTAATTAAAGTGAAATGACATGTTCCAATATGAATTGGCTTAGGTAAAGATTGGTATTTTGAATGGTTGGTTTGTTGGTTAGTTTGAATGACTTTTGATTGAATATAATGAAATGGATAACTTTATAATAGATTGAACTCATATTGAACTGGTTTTGATTAGAAATGGCTAAATGACTTGTTTTGTTATGAAGTGTTATGAATTTGGAATGTTTTTAGGTGATCATATTGAATGGCTTAATTGGAAACTATGAAATTGTTACAAAATTGTACATTTTTGCCAAAAATAGGGGCCTCGTCTCGACGACCAACCTCCCTCGTCGCGACATCGAGTGGCCTGAGGTTGTGACGTGGTATACTATTTTAATGATGTCACAACGTGGAAGAGGTGACATCATGACGTCAGTCCTAAACTTCTAAAACTATGCAATTTGTGTTGGGAAATGTGCTCATATTTTAGTAAACATGTAACTATTTTCTATTGATTTGAACGATGAATAAATAAATAAAGTTAATTTCACATTTCATTATTATGTCTTTTGTATTTTTTGTCTTTCGTATTTTGAATGTAGCTAAATTATGACAAGCAAATATGAGCTCATTGATTGTCTAAGGTCAAACTAAAGATAAGTGGCATTGTAAGAACGTTTACATTACGAGAAAGACAACTTACTTCAACGGATAATTTAAATGAGTTCGTAATCCCATAAAAGAATCAAAGTGAGCGTTTGATTCAAATAATGAGAAGGATTATTATGTCGTCTACAAATCCAATTAGGGAATGGCTATTCTTGGCTATCGGAGTAGTTGACTCCATGGCTAGAGACATAAATGTATTCATTGGTAGAATGATACATTAGACTAGACCCAAGATGAATTAATTTTGAATCCGTTTGTGAATTAATTCACTTGTGACTTTCATAGTGTGATTTCCCTAAATCTTGAGTTAGTCATTGACCATGCGTTGTAGAACAATCATCAAGTTCAATTCTCGAGAAAGTTGTAGAATTACCTGTAAATGATCAACTACATAGTGAAATCCGTCATAGTGAGAGAGTTTATAAGAAACCAGACTTCTCCATCTATGATGGTAGTATTTATAATACGGAAGCCAATCATGAGAATGATGATCCACTCACTTACGAGGAGACTATGCGAAATGTTGATTCCAAGCTCTGGAAACAGGTCATGGATGCCGAGATGGATTTTATGAAATCCAATACGATGTGGGAACTTGTAAACTTACCTGTTGGGATTAAACCCATAGGGTGTACGTGGATCAATAAGAAGAAGAGAAATGTGGAAAGGAAAGTGGAAATGCACAAAGCTAGACTTGTAGGGAAAGACTACACACAAAAAGAAGACATCGATTACGATAAGACCTTCTCTATGGTAGTCATGCTCAAGTCTATTCACATGCTTTTATCCATTGCCACTGCTTTCGATTTACGAGATTTGCAAAATGGATGTCAAGACAGCATTCTTGAATGGCTATCTTGATAAGACCATTTACATGGCTTAACCTACTAGCTATGTTGTCAAAGGAAAGCAGCAGAAAGTTTGCAAATTTCTAAGATCCATTTACAGACTTAAGCATGTGTCCCCCTCATGGAATAAAAAATTTGATCATAGGATCAAGACTTTTGGATTTGAGCAAAATGCTGATGAACACCGTGTTTACAAGCATATAAATGAAAAAAGGTGCTCTTCCTCGTTTTGTATGTCGACGATATTCTACTTATTGGAAATGATGTAGGAGAATTGTCATCGGTTAAACTGTGGTTAGCTCAACAGTTTAGCATGAAGGACTTGGGTGAAGCTAGTTATATTCTTGGAATTCGAATCCTTATGGATCAAAAGAATAAAGCAATAGCTCTATCTCAAACTTCATACATCGATAAGGTACTGAAATAATTTGCAATGATCGATGCGAAGCCTTATGTATGTGATGCTTTGCACACGTCCAGATATCTGTTTCGTAGTAGGAATAGTTAGTCGATATCAAGCGAATCCAAGTATCAGGAATTGGCAAGCTGTAAAGCGAGTATTAAGGTGTATTAAAAGAACCAAGGATTATATGCTTGTGTATTCTGGGGAAAACCTTACTCCTATCGGATACACAGACTCAGACTTCCAAACCCGTAAAGATTCGAGGAAATCGATGTCGGGAAATGTATTCGTTCTAGGCAGTGGGGACATAGTATGGAGAAGTGTAAAATAAACTTGCATTGCTGACTCTACTGTGGAGGCCGAGTATGTCGTTGCTTTTGAGGCAATGAAAGATGCAATATGGCTTCAAAAGTTCTTAATCGATCTTGAAGTCATTTCTTCTATGGAGAAAGTTATAACACTGTATTGTGATAATAGTGCTGTAATAGCTAATACCAAGGAAATGAGAAGTCACAACAGGACGAAACACATTGATTGAAAGTATCACTTGATACGAGAAGCAGTAGCCGAAGGAATCATAGATGTGATAAGAGTAGCTTATGAAGATAACCTTGCGGATTCGTTTACCAAGACTCTTGTAACTAGGTTTTTTAACAAACACGTCGAGGATATGGGAATACGAAACATGACACATTTACTTCACTAGGGCAAGTAGGAGATTGTTGGGAAATGTGCTCGTATTGTAGTAAACATGTAATTGTTTTCTATTGATTTGAACGATGAATAAATAAATAAAGTTAATTTCACATTTCACTACTATGCCTTTTTTATTTTTTGTCTTTTGTATTTTGCATGCATAGCAAAATTGTGACAAGCAAATATGAGCTCATTGATTGACTAAGCTCAAAATGAAGATAAGTAGCACTGTAAGAACGTTTACATTGCGAGAAAGACAACTTACTTCAGTGGATAATTGTAAACTAAAAAATATATAGGTTTTTCCTATATAATTTATCACCTTTTTACTTGAATTCATTGTTAAAACTAAGTAAATGTTTAATAAATTAATGAAATATGTGAAAATATGAAATTAGGACATAGAAACTATTAAAATGTGATTTTATGCTTTATTATATAGTTTTCATGCATAAAATGGCTTATTTTATAACTATTTGAACATATTATATTTTTAGACATAAAGTGGGCCAAGAATGATTAAATTAAATAATAAAATATAAAATTATATTTAATAATTTATTATAAAATATTTCATTAATGATTTGGATTTAATTAATTATTTAAATTGGGTTAATTTTATTCTTTGGTCCTTTAATTAATTAATTTGTTTTGGACAGGTCTAATAACTTTGCTGGATCAGAAAAACGTCCAAATTGAAGACCAAGTCAACCCAATTTCGGCAACACATGGCTGCCCAAATAAACCATTTTTTGGTTTAATTGCACAAGATCCTTGCAATATTAAAGAAATCTAATATTGGCCCGAAGATTTACTGTTGACCGAGTCTCAGTCTTTAGTTGATATGGCGTGAAAATTGCTTAAAAATCAAGCAAAAAGTCCTTCAAAATCCTTGAGTGATGGCCGGCCACCCATTGAAGAAGCATGAAGAGATTAAACTTCTCTATTTTAGTAAACAACTCTTCTCTCCTCACCTATAAATAAGACTCCGTTTTCACCATTTCAAATCATCCCTTCGTCCAACACTCTCTCTTCTCTCTCAATTCTTTCTAGCATTCCCTAATCCCCACGCCTAGCATCATCTCTTCATAGAGATTTTAGCTTCTTAAGCCTCTTAAAGAGCCCTTGGTCTGCCACCTTGGAGAGTCATCAGCAAAGGAGCAAAGCAAAGGAACGAAGGAGTCTTCTTCGATCAGAGTTTTGGGTGACAGCCACTTTGATTTGGGTTTATTCTTTCTTTTCTTTAATTTGATTTAAAAATGTTTGTTATGTGTTCTTTTTTCTTGATTAAAACAATGTTAGCTTAATTTTATTTAAGCTAGGATAATTGCTTTGATTAAATAATATTTGTTTGATTCATGCTTATGATGTTTGTGCCTCAATCGATCATGTTTTCAATTAATATCAAGCATGTATTTCGTTCATACGTGATTGAAATGCACCAGAACTAGCTAAGCGATCCTGACCAGACGACGGCTAGTAGACACATAATTGAAATGTGCATGCTCAATTTAGATCCTGACCCGATTAAATTGTAGGTTCATAACAACTCTGACCAAGCTCTGTTATCTGCATAGTTTTTAGATTCGTGTGATTAAACTGTTTCAAACCTAACACGTCCCTATTACCTCACATGAATGCTAAGAAACCCTTAGTAAATAAAGATCAGTAAAATGCATATTTACTAAGTAAAGGATTCCGAAAGGACCTAATTTGTTTCCAAACTCATGGAAGATCGAGTTACCATGGAATATTTTTTCGAACATTATTAAGCATGTTGATAATAAATTACGTTTAATTAAAGTAATTATTCTAGTTTATTTATGTTATAATTGTTGTGAATTGTGTTTAATCTTGCTAAAATCTATCTCATACATTTAGTTTGCATACTTAGGATAATTTGCATTAGGGATCATTTGCATTTAGTTTAATATATTTAATTTTAATCATCACTTATCAAATCATGTTGTGTTTTTTTTAATTCACCAAGTTGTTAATATAATTTTATAATTAACTAATTTAACACATATACAATCCCTGTGGAGACGATAACTCGATACTTACTTATTCCTTGATAACAACTGTGTACACTTGCACAAACCTACGCGTTACAAGTTTTTTGCGCTGTTGCTGGGGATTGTTAACTGTTGTCATAGTCATTTTTGTGAAATTATTTATTTTCAATTTGGTTTTTCTTTCTAACATTACTAACTTATTCTTTTTAATTTTGTGATTTTTTTCCAGGTATTTATGAGCATAGATCGGATTATCGATTTACTACCTGTAGACCCTAAAATTGAGTGAACTTTCAGACAAAAAAGACGTGAATGATCAATTCAAAGAAAAGCCGAGATGGACCTTGGAAATCAGAATCATGGCCAAGGTAATGAAGCCGATCATGTACGAAATCCCATCCTCATTGCCAATGATAGGAATCGATGCATCAGACAATATGCTGTGCCACTTTTCAATGAGTTAAATCCAGGAATTAGAAGGCCAGATATTGAGGCACCCCAATTTGAGTTGAAACCAGTGATGTTTCAAATGCTACAAACGATGGGCCAATTCAGTGGTATGCCTACGAAAGATCCACATCTCCACCTTCGATTATTTATGGGGGTGAGTGATTCATTCAAGGTAGCCGGTGTGACTGAAGACGCACTGAGGTTGAAGTTGTTTCCATACTCGTTGTGAGATCGAGCACGAGCATGGCTCAATTCATTGCCACCAAGTTCCATATCTACATGGCAAGAATTAGTAGAGAGATTTTTGATTAAGTATTTACCGCCTAGCAAAAATGCTAAGTTGAGGAACGAGATCACAACTTTCCAACAATTTGATGACGATTCTTTGTACGAGGCTTGGGAGCAATTCAAGGAATTACTTCGTAAGTGTCTTCATCATGGGATTCCTCATTGTATCCAGTTGGAGACGTTTTATAATGGTCTCAATGCACATACAAGATTGATGGTAGATGCTTCTGCGAATGGTGCAATTTTGTCTAAGTCTTATAATGAGGCTTATGAGATCAATGAAAGGATCACTAGCAACAACTATCAATGGCCAACAAATCGAGCAGCTTCATGAAGACTTGTAGCCGGAGTTCATGAAGTTGACGTCCTCACTTTGTTATCAGCTCAGGTATTGTCTATTTCCTCTATGTTAAAATAGTTTATCGCTAATAGTGCTAATAGTTTTGCAGCTCAGCCACCAAGTCCGTTTGAAGTA
Organism: Gossypioides kirkii; assembly: GCA_005610355.1. Classification (NCBI taxonomy): domain Eukaryota; kingdom Viridiplantae; phylum Streptophyta; class Magnoliopsida; order Malvales; family Malvaceae; genus Gossypioides; species Gossypioides kirkii. The sequence goes on along the minus strand of CP032247.1, from coordinate 34,741,424 downwards.
GTTTCCTGCATGTACTGTGGGGAAGGTCATTTTTTTCGAGAATTGTCCATCAAATCTTGAGTTAGCATACTATGTGGGGAATCAACATCAAAATAGGAGTAGACAAGAACCCCAATCCAACTTCTACAATCCTTCATGGCGTAATCATCCTAACTTTTCTTGGAGCAACCAAGGAAATGGACCGAACAACAACTTTATACAGCATAGACCCAACCAATCTCAAGGGTTTAATCAGCAAGCTCTAAAACCACCTCAACCCGAGTCATCAAACAGTTTGGAAAACTTGTTGAAAGCGTACATGGCAAAGAATGACGCTTTGATCCAGAGCCAAGTAGCAACACTGAAAAATTTGGAAAACCAAATGGGTCAGTTAGCTACGGAGCTTCGTAATAGACCGCAATGAACCTTGCCGAGCGATACTAAGAATCGAAGAAATTTGGGTAAAGAACATATCAAGGCAGTAGCATTGTGAAGTGGTAAGATTCTGGAACCCCGAATGATTGATGTTGAATATAAGCCTATTATTAAGAAGGAGGAAAGTCAACCAGCTGTTGAAGTTCGTACATCAAAAGAGTCAAAATTTGCAAAGTCTAACAAGGTAAATCCTAACTTAGTGAATCCTGATAATTAAACATCTTCTTTAGATGCAGATTTACTTCCTCAAAAGAGTTGTCCGATTCATTCGAAAGTTTCATCACCTCCATATTCGTAAAGATTGCAGCAACACAAGTAGAAACAGGACGTGCAATTCAAGAAGTTTTTGGATGTTCTGAAGTAGTTACACATCAATATTCCGTTGGTGGAGGCTTTAGAACAAATGCTGAACTATGTAAAGTTTATGAAGGATATACTATCTAAGAAGAAACGACTTAGTGAGTACGAGACTGTTGCTTTGACGAACAAGCTGTTGCCGAAATTGAAAGACCTACGACTGTTAGGGATAGGAGAACTAAGACCTACGACTGTGACGCTTCAGCTAACGGATTATCTTTATCATATCCCGAGGGAAAGATCGAGGATATTTTGGTAAGAGTCGATAAATTTATTTTTCCTGCTGATTTCATTATCTTAAATTGATGTGCAGAAAGGCGATCTCACCATGCGAGTTCAAGTGATCAGGTAACCTTTAACATTCTTAAAGCTATGAAATTTCCCGATCCGACAGAAGAGTGTTTAGTTATGGAAGAGATAGAAACCTTGGTTTCTATGGAAAGCAATTTTGAAGAAGATCCATTTGAGGGAGCTTTAGAGTTTGACCCTTTGGAGGATGAAGAAGGTGAAGAAAACATGGCTTTGATGGATGCCAATTCGAGATTTTAATCAATCCACACAGTTTGAACTATTGGAGTTAGAAGCTAGAGAATTTGTGCAACCAAAGTTGACAATCAAAGAACCGCCTAAACTTGAACTAAAGGTACTTCCTTCCCATTTAAAATACATTTATTTAGGTAACTGTTCTACTTTACCTGTGATTATTTCAGCAGAATTGACGAAAGATCAAGAAGAGCAACTAATTGCTGTTCTAAAGAAATTTAAGAAAGCAATCGGTCGGACCATAGCTGATATTTGAGGCATAAGCCCTATTTTTGCATGCATAAAATTATTTTAGAGGAAGGCGAGAGAGCTCGAATTAATGGGCAAAGAAGGCTCAATCCTATTATGAAAGAAGTTGTGAAAATGGAAGTAATTAAATGGTTAGATGTGGGAATCATCTACCCTATTTCAGATAGTTCGTGGGTAAGTCAAGTGCAATGTCTGCCAAAGAAAGGTGGAATCATGATTGTTGAAAATGAGCGTATCGAGTTGATTCTAACGAGAACTATTATTGGTTGGAGGATCTGTATTGACTACAGAAAGTTGAATAAAGCCACTCGAAAAGACCATTTTCCGTTGCCTTTTATGGATCAGATGTTAGATTGACTGACAGGTAATGAATTTTATTATTTTTTAGATGGCTATTCGGGATATAACCAAATAGTTGTAGCTCCGGAGGACCAACATAAAACAACCTTTACTTGTCCGTATGGTACGTTTGCTTTTAAGCAAATGCCTTTTGGTTTACGTAATGCACCTGCAACATTTCAACGATGCATGATGGTAATACTCACTGATATGGTTAAAAATTTTGTTGAGGTTTTCATGGATGATTTTTCTGTTTTTGGTAACACTTACGATATTTGTTTGAGTAATTTGGCTAAGGTACTGAAGATATGCGAAGAGACGAATCTTGTCCTTAATTGGGAGAAATGCCACTTTATGGTTAAGGAATGGATTATCTTAGGGCATAAAATCTCAAAGAGAGGAATTAAAGTCGATAAAGCAAAGGTGGACGTAATTGAAAGATTACCGGCCCCAATTAATGTGAAAGGAGTCAGAAGTTTCTTAGGCCATGCCAGTTTTTATAGAAGATTTATCAAGGATTTTTCAAAAATTTCTAAACCTCTGTGTTTATTGTTAAAGAAAGATACAGTGTTTGATTTTAACAAAGCATGTTTGGAAGCTTTTGAAGATTTGAAAAGATAGTTAATCTCTGCCCTAATAATCATTACACCTAATTGGAACTCACCTTTTGAGTTGATGTGCGATGCAAGCGATTATGCCATTAGAGCTGTGATGGGTCAAAGAAGAAACAAAGTGTTTCACCCTGTTTGCTATGCAAACAGAACTTTGATCGGAGCCCAACTCAATTACACGGTAATCGAAAAAGAACTTTTTGATATAGTTTTTGCTTTTGACAAGTTTCGCTCATATCTTATAGGTACCAAAGTTACAGTATTTACTGATCATGCGACCATTAAATACTTGCTTACGAAGAAAGATGCAAAATCAAGGCTAATTCGTTGGATACTCTTACTCCAAGAATTTGACCTTGAGATCTAAGACAGAAAAGGTGTCAAGAATCAAGTAGCTGATCATCTGTCGAGGTTGGAGCAAGATGAGGTAACTTAATCATGTGTGCCTATCAACGAGAATTTCCTAGATGAACACCTATTTGAGGTAAGTCAAATTCATGAAACACCTTGGTTTGCTGATTTTGCCAATTATCTTGCATGTGGAATAATTCCTCGAGAAATGACATACCAACAAAGGAAGAAATTCCTTCATGATAGTCGGTATTATTTTTGGGAGGATCCATTTTTAAACAGTGTGCAGATAATATAATCTAAAAGTGTGTAGCTGAAAGTGAGATTGTTGATATCTTGTATCATTGCCATTCATCTCCAAGTAGGGGACACTTTGGTGGTTCACGTACTGCAGCATAGATTTTGTAAGCAGGTTTCTTTTGGCCTACAATGTTTAAGGATGCTTATGCTTATGTGAAGAACTGTGATACCTGCCAAAGGATAGGAAATATATCAAGGAGGAATGAGATGCCCTTGACAAACATTTTGGAGATTGAATTATTTGACGTATAGGGCATTAACTTTTTAGGCCCGTTTCCTTCTTCATATGGGAACAAATATATCTTAGTTGTTGTCGACTATGTATCCAAGTAGGTTGAAGCCGAAGCATACCCTACAAATGATGCTAAGGTAGTCATGCGATTCCTACATAAGCATGTGTTTACACGATTTGGGACACCAAGAGCTATTATTAGTGATGAAGGTTCTCACTTTGTGAACAAATGGCTTAAGTGGTTGCTTGACAAATATGATGTGAAGCACAAGATTGATACTGCTTATCACCCCAGTCGAATAGGCAAGTTGAAAGAGTGAACCGTGAAATCAAAGGTATCCTTGAAAGAGTAGTACGCCCTAGCAAAAAAGATTGGTCTCGAAGGCTCGATGATGCATTATGGGCCTACTGAACAGCATTTAAGACACCGTTAGGAATGACTCCTTATCGGTTAGTCTCTGGAAAGGCATGTCATTTGCCATTAAAATTGGAGAATAGAGCTCACTGGGCTTTGAAGTAGTTGAACTTTGATTTTAAGCAAGTCGGTGAGAGAAGGATGTTACAACTTGATGAGTTGGAAGAGTTGAGGTTGTTTTCTTATGAGAATGCGAAGATGTGTAAAGAAAGATCAAAGAGATGGCATGATAGTCATATACAACCTCGTGAGTTTAAAGAAGGTCAGAAGGATTTGTTGTTTAATTCAAGGCTGAAATTATTTCCTGGGAAGCTTAAATCTCGATAGAAAGGACCCTATACCATTTACCGAGTTTATCCTTATGGAGCCATTGAATTATACAACAATTTTGGAGGTACGTTTTAAGTTAATGGTCAACATCTCAATCACTATTGGGATGGTGAAGTTGAGCGAGTTGAATCCTCGTTCAAATTAACAGACCCTTGATTTTTCATGAACCCATTTGTAAATAAATAAATAAATAGAACTTATTTTCTTAACTTAGTACATTTAATTAATTCTGTCTAAGGAGATTGAAACTTAAGTGGGACCGTTGTGACCCTTCCAACCTTTCCTGGGAATTAATTTAATGTAATTTGTTGAGAAGAAATTTTCTAATTGAGTTTTAAAATTTTGAAGTTTCATTTTTTTTGTTTAAAATTTTAATCTTTATGTTAATAAAGGGAGTCAAATTTGGCCCAAGTACTAAGTAGTTGTTTTTTTAGTGAGTTTGTAAATACAGCTTGAGTCTCAGGCCCAAGACAACAAAAAGGAGGGAAAATACCCATGCTTTGCCGCCACTCTCATTGCTTGCCGCCCAAGTAACCCTAATGTAGCTAAATTTTTGCTACATGTTACCCTAATTTTTCCCTATATAAACTCCTTTTCATTCCAATATTTTTCATATCCCTCAAAGTAATTTACTTAAACCCTAAAAATCCTTAAATTTCCCTCCTTATGTCGGTAGCCTCAATCTCGAAGGAAACCCTAATTTTTTTCCCTTGCTGCTGAAACTACCTAGTGCCGTCGCAAGAAGTTATCGAAGCACCAACGTTGTCGCCGCACACCGCCGTTGCTATCTCACATTGTCGTCGTCGCCGCACCATCCTTGCCGTCGCAAGGTTGTCACCATAGCAAATCCTTACACCAGCTTGTCGATTTCTCTTCTTTCCTTTGAGCTGAAACTTTGCCGAATTTTCAAGAAAAATATCATGTCTCGCAAAAGAACTATATCTTCAAAGACTACTCCTGAAAACCCTATTTTGATCGATGAAGAAGTGAAAGAGAGATTTGATTCAATATTCAAGCATCAACCTATGATGCCGGAAAAAGGTTTTTACTTGAAGACTCGTGATTTAATGGTTGTTCTTGTGCCGATCAGAAAGAAAATCAATGCTCTCAAGTGGGAACAATTTTGTGATGCTCATTCACTTCCCGATGATGAACTAGTTCGAGAGTTCTATGCTAGTTTGACTCTGCAAGATGCCATTGAAGTCATTGTTCGAAAGAAAAAGGTTCCTTTTACTTCTAAGTCCATCAATAATTTGTTTAACTTACCTGATGTTAAAGAAGATGAGTACTACCCTATGATGAACAATATCAATTGGGATTTTCTCTATCAAGTGCTTGATGTTGTCACAAATCCGGGATCCCAATGGATTATAAGAAAGTATGGGAGCCATTCTTGCCGAAGGGAATACCTAAAATCGATAGCAAAGGTATGGTTTTATTTCATTCGCTACAGTTTCATGCCTATCTCACATAGTTCCACCATCTCGATGGAACAGATGCTCTTGTTGTATGCAATTTTGACAGAAAAATCCATTAATGTTAGGAAAATTATTCTCAAGGAGATTCATGATTGTACTAAAAAGAATACATGAAATGTTTATTTCCCATCATTAATCACTTCACTTTGCTTAAGGGCCCATGTTAAAACACAAGCAAATTTGAAGGGGCAATTTGTTCAAGGGTGCATTACAAATCATGATCTTGAAAGGTTAGTAGAGAAGGTTCATGAACTGAATCAAGGTGAGCAAGAAGAACCAACTAAGCCAGATACCGAGGAGTCAACAACTGAAACTGAAACTGAAGCTGATGCTGATTCAGTAGCTGACACTGAAGAACAAGAATCTGATAAGGAACCAAACAGTCCTAAACTAGTTGAGGGATCTGTAAACCCTAAACCAAAAGTTGAGCTATAAGGAGAAACAGTCAAGCTAAGTGTTGAACCTGAATTTACAACTCCAATGTCAAATTTTGCAAATACTTAAAAGAAATCGGAGTTGTCAATCATGATGGATATGTGCAAGTTCATGCACAATCAACAACAAACTTACTGGAAATATGCAAAGATTAGAGATGACTCAATTCGAAATACTTTTAAAAATATCTCTAATACTTTTGTTCCTGAGTTCCCAGATGCTATCTTTGAGACATGGAAGGAAGATAACGACTATGAAAGCGAAGATGGAGCTGAAGAAGACAAGGGGAATGAGTCAGAAAAATAAAAGGGGGATTCTTATCTTGTTTATTTATTTATTTGTTTTTAGGTCCTTAGGAATTTATTTCTTTCGTAATTAGGATTTTATTTCTGCAGAATAAAACATAGCAAGCATGAATAAACTTAACACCTCTTTAGAAAGAAAAAGACTAAGTGATGTGGTAATGGGAATGAACATATCTAGGATTGGGTTGTTAAGAAAGACTTGGTATTTAAGAAGTCTTAATGACTCACCTCTCTTTTCTTACAACCTTACCTGGTGTTCAGTTTTCATTCATTACTTTGTTTTTGTAATGAGGACATTGCTTCTTTTTAAAGGGGGATAAGGCAAATAAATTGCTCAAATTTTTAAAATTTTCAAGTATGTTTCAATCATTTTTTTCATAAGTATGTTTTAATAAATGAATGTTTAGAGAAAAATTTTGTTAATAAGATAGTTTGTATGCAAGCATGAATGATGATTCTATCTGAGTGAATGCATGTTATCATGGATAATGGAATGCTTGTATGATATTAATCTTAGGTAATGTTTGCCATGAAAACTTAGTTTCTCTTAAGATTAGACATAATGAAGGTTTATATCTTTAGAATTGACTTAGTAACTTTCTTGAGGCGAAATCCTAGGAGACATAAAAATCTAAAATGATATAGAAGCTATTTCTTTGGATCATTTGAGCCTTTCAAGCCAACCTTATGATATTAGGCCCTTGAAATTGTGATTTTGAGCTTAAAGGCCTGTTTATTATAATATACCTACATTATAAGCCACATTACCATCTTTTTAAAGTTATCCTATTTTTGCACACCCATCTTAACTAAAGTTGTCTTGGTGATCAACATTTGAGGAAAATTTCAAAAAAATGTACGTGTTCATGCTTTAAAAAAATAGAGGAAGAAAATAGTGAAGAAAAGTTTGCTCAGTCTCTGAAAAGAAAAATGCATGAGCATGAGTTCAAAATAAGTTTGGGGGTGTTCCAAAGGTTCACTTAAAGAAGAAGGTTGTATTTCGAGAAATCCAAGACAAAGTTAAAGGTTAAGATTTTGAAACCGAAATTTTTCATCTCTTAAAAATCCTTACCTTTAACCGAGCCCCATTACAACCATTTAAAAAACCTATTGTTTTGATGATTATGTCATCTACATTAGTGGAGAAGGAGTACTAAGTTCAACATATGAAGATCATAAATAAGCCTTATGATTGTTTTGTTTAGATTGATAAGAAATTATGTTGAATGAAGAATGTTATCTATGAGTGTGACATACATACAAACCATGATTCATGTCGACATATTTTTGAAACTTAGTATAAAATTCGGAATAAATGTTTGCGTGTGAATTACTTATTAATAAAGAAGATCTATGAACATGAATTATTGATGCATGGTTATGAGACAAAGATTGATGCTTCTTACACATCTAGCAATTTTGTCTTAGCAAGACCTATTGCTGTGCATGAACATTACTCGGGACGAGCAATGATTTAAGTTTGGGGGTGTGTAAATTGAAAAATATATAGGTTTTTCGTATATAACTTATCACCTTTTTACTTGAATTCATTGTTAAAACTAAGTAAATGTTTAATAAATTAATGAAATATGTGAAAATATGAAATTAGGACATAGAAATTATTAAAATGTGATTTTATGCTTTATTATATAGTTTTCATGCATAAAATGGCTTATTTTATAACTATTTGAACATATTATATTTTTAGACATAAAATAGGTCAAGCATGATTAAATTAAATAATAAAATATAAAATTATATTTAATAATTTATTATAAAATATTTAATAAATAATTTGGATTTAATTAATTATTTAAATTGGGTTAATTTTATTCTTTGGTCCTTTAATTAATTAATTTGTTTTGGACAGGTCTAATAACTTTGTTGGATCACAAAACCGTCCAAATTGAAGACCAAGTCAACCCAATTTCGGCTACACATGGCTGCCCAAATAAACCACTTTTTGGTTTAATTGCACAAGGTCCTTGCAATATTGAAGAAATCTAATATTGGCCCGAAGATTTACTATTGACCGAGTCTCAATCCTTAGTTGATATGGCATGAAAATTACTTAAAAGTCAAGCAAAAAATCCTTCAAAATCCTTGAGTGATGGCCAGCCACCCATTGAAGAAGCATGAAGAGATTAAACTTCTCTATTTTTAGTAAACAACTCTCCTCTCCTCACCTATAAATAAGACCCCATTTTCACCATTTCAAATCATCCCTTCATCCAACACTCTCTCTTCTCTCTCAATTCTTTCTAGCATTCCTTATTCCCCAAGCCTTGTATCATCTCTTCATAGAGATTTTAGCTTCTTAAGCCTCTTAAAGAGCCCTTGGTCGGCCACCTTGGAGAGCCATCAACAAAGGAGCAAAGCGAAGGAACGAAGGAGTCTTCTTCGATCAGAGTTTTAGGTGACAACCACTTTGATTTGGGTTTATTCTTTCTTTTCTTTAATTTGATTTAAAAATGATTGCTATGTGTTCTTTGTTCTTGATTACAACAATGTTAGCTTAATTTTATTTAAGTTAGGATAATTGCTTTGATTAAATAATATTTGTTTGATTCATGCTTATGATGTTTGTGCCTCAATCGATCATGTTTTCAATTAATATCAAGCCTGTATTTCGTTCATACGTGATTGAAATGCACCAGAACTAGCTTAGCGATCCTGACCAGACGACAGCTAGTAGACACATAATTGAAATGTGCATGCTCAATTTAGATCCTGACCCGATTAAATTGTAGGTTCATAACAACTCTAACCAAGCTCTGTTATCTGCATAGTTTTTAGATTCGTGTGATTAAACTGTTTCAAACCTGACACGTCCCTGTTACCTCACATGAATGCTAAGAAACCCTTAGGAAATAAGGATCAGTAAAATGCATATTTACTAAGTAAAAGATTTCGAAAGGACCTAATTTGTTTTCCAAACTCATGAAAGATCGAATTGCCATGGAATATTTTTCCGAACATTATTAAGCATGTTGATAATAAATTGCATTTAATTAAAGTAATTGTCCTAGTTTATTTATGTTATAATTGTTGTGAATTATGTTTAATCTTGCTAAAATCTATTTCATACATTTAGTTTGCATACTTAGGATAATTTGCATTAGGGATAATTTGCATTTAGTTTAATATATTTAATTTTAATCATCACTTATCAAATTATATTGTGTTTTTTTTAATTCACCAAGTTGTTAATATAATTTTACAATTAATTGATTTAACACATATACAATCCCTGTGGAGATGATAACTCGATACTTACTTATTACTTGATAACGACTGTGTACACTTGCACAAACCTATGCGATACAATAATCTAAATGAGTCCATAACCCCGTAAAAGAATCAAAGTGAGCATTTTATTCAAATACTGAGAAGGATTGTTATGTCACCTACAATCCAATTGGGGAGATGACTAGTCTTAGCTATTGGAGCAGCTAACTCTATAGGTAGAGACATAAATGTATTCATTGGTAGAATGATACATTGGACTGGACCCAAGATGAATTAATTCTGAATCCGTTTGTGAATTAATTTACTTGTGACGTTCATGGTGTAATTTACCTAAACCCTGAGTTAGTCACTGACCATTCTTATACAACTCATGTGCTTTGATATAAGTGGAGGCTTATGCTCTAAAGATGATCTAGCCCATAGCTGGTATGTTGGGTACATGACTTGTGTATGGCATGGCTTTACTAGCAACAGTGGAATTCATAGCTCAATTAAAGAGTTAATGATATCCTCTCATTGGCATTGTGTGGATTGATAAATATGGAAAGTGGCCACGGGTTACTTGTTCTCGAACAAGCAATTTATATAATCATTTGTAGACAGTGATCATATTAATCAATAAGAAGACAAAACGACGACAATGAGATAAAATAGGATTGTATTGGGTGAACGAATTTAACTCAAAGGAATCACGGATATCATATGAAGGTAACACACACATGACGAGGTCATTTGACAAAGCAGCTAGATGAATTGCTTTTGTAAAGAGTATACAATAAAGAGTTTTCAATCATGGTACTTCTTGTGGACTGACTCCATGAGTAAGTAATTGCGAATTATCAGAACGATGCTTCCAAACATAATTGCAATTACTAGAGCCTAATTGTATATGTCTGATTGGTCCCTTCGCTAGCTCAACAAAAGCTCGATCACACTACATTGAATCAAAAGATAATTTTACGACTTTGGAAATAATTTAACTGAGTCAATTTATTCGATGTGGAATTAAATTAGACGGTCGTAAGAATTGTTCAACTAGATAATTTGATTAAAGAATTTTCTTGAAAATCAAATTTGGAAAATCTAAGTGATTTTTGGAAAATTAATTTTGATCAAGTAAAATTAAATTAATCAAATTAATTAAAATTAATATGATATTTTTAAAAATTAATTTTCAAGTCAGACAATTGGCCCAATAAGTAATTGAACTTGAAAATTGGACTATTCTAAAAATAATATTTTTTAATAGTTTAATATTAAATTTAATTTTTTTGCTTGTTTTAACAATATTTTATTAATTTAATATTAAAGTAATTATTTTAATATAAAATTTAATTTAATGTTTATATGGTAGATAAACATTTTATTATTTTAATAAGATTTAATATTAAATTTAATCTAATATTTATCAAGATAAATATTATGTTAATTTAATATTAAAGTGATTAAGTTTAACCATAGTTGAACTCTCTAAACTCTCACTATATAAAGAGAGCCTTGGGTCATTATGAGAAAGTTGTAGAGAGAAAATTCTCTGAAAATATTATTTCAGAAAATCTCTAGAGATATTTTTTATTTATAACTTGACCAAAAAGTTTAGAGAAATTGCAAAATTACACCACTGGTAATTTTTGTGAAAAATTTGCTGATTCAAAGTGAGCCCACACTCAGCAGACTTGAGCTTGAGGATAGCGGAGAAGACTACTTGATCGAAGTGCTCATCTTAAACGAATCGAAAATGTACAATTTTGGTTAAGTGTTTATTACTTTAGATATCACAACCAAATATCTTGTTTTGGAAAAAAATTTAAAAAAACTCCAATTTATTTCGTAAATTTTTTTTTCGCTGCATTTCTAAACCGTTATTTCCCAACAATTTGGTCCTAATTCGTGCTCGGGTTGACAAAAGAGCTTTCGTAAGCTCGTATTAAAGACTCAAGATTGATTGTGTTAACATGAATTGAATGTGATTGACACTTGTTTACATGTGTGAAAGATTATTTACTGTGAATTTAACGGTAGTTGCTCTGACAACAAATCTAGCATCTTGTAACTCGGACCCGACGATCGGGACGGAGGAGGGATGTTACACTTTCATCTCTGGCCATTGTCGTCTATATGGAGACTTTCTTAATTGGTGTCGCGACTTCGGCCACAGTCTACCTGTAGTATTATTATTGCTCGAAGTTCCTCCTAAGTGCATGTTCAGCTTCATTGTCACAACTTCACCTCTTCAATGTCACGACATTCTGAGCAGTCCCATAATGTCTTTGCTATTTTTCCCATGACGTGAACCTTGCTACGCGTTGAAATACGAGTCACAATTTTAAAGTTCCCGATCGTTCTTAACAGGTACTCTCTCAAAGTATGCAGAAAAATACGAAGTAAAATAAAACAAAAGATAGTGTGGGATATAACTCACGAACTTAAAAACAAACCAGAAAAAAACCAACGTTATAAAACAATGCAACCCGATTTTTATAAAGTTGTTTAAAACACGAAAAGTTTAAGAAATGAAGATGACCTTGACCCACTATCTATATGGAGATAAAAGCTAAAGGTATAGGGTTGATCGCCACACACACAGACTTAGAAAGAAAATGGGAGTGATAAGATCGAAAAGCATGAACTCCACAAGAACGAATCTTGATAAGTTCAGGATAGTTCTTAAAAAACAAATAGATCAATCTCACAAATAAAAATGTTCATTAGCTTCTACAAAATGACATGACCGAAATATTTGTAGGACACTAAGTAGATGAATGGCCATATGGTCTTCACTTTAACAAAATGATGTACATGAATTTCACTTTAACAATTAAAGATGTGTTTATGAGTTCTCTTCAGCCAAACAGCCATATGGTCTTCATCAACTTGTTTCATGCATGCTTAGTGATTAAAAAATTCAGTAAAAGGAGCATTCATCTCCTTTGTTGGACGGTGGCACTTAATGTGCATTGGATGGACCAAGAGACAACTTTTAGAAACCGCCAACAAGCTTTGTTCAGCCCCTTAATTGGACGACAACAATTAATGAGACAATGGTTAGTCGAATGGTTACTTTTTATGCCAAATTGAACAATCATTTTGAGTGTGAACTCCTTTGATGCCTTTTAGAAAAAATGAATAGTCCTTCAGTCTCTTTAAAAGGGTGGCCGGCTATTGATACTTTCAGGACACATTAAACACGCATTAGGACACACTAATTATCATGTAATAGAACATGATATAATAATTGACACCATAATATATTTTAAGACATATTAAAACCATGTAATAACAAAACATAAAATAAACTTTAATTAAATGATGTGGAAATTAAGATATTAATTAAATGAAATAAAGTGGATGGTTGGGCGTTAATGGTCATGGGCTCGGGTTTTTTATAGAGGCCCAACACGAATTGGATTTGTTATATTCAACCCAAATTTGTTGGATTAAACCCACACTTGCATCATTAAACTTTTTAGCTCTAGCCCGCATCATTGGCCCAAGTGGAAGCTTAATTAGATCATCCTTTGGTAGTTCATTAACTTGTGGCCCAACAATTGTAGATAAAGGTAGCTTGACACTCGGTCCAATTGTCGAACCCGTGATAACATCAACCCAAGTTGTTTACTACACCAACTACATCACTTGTTAAAACTCATTAGGTAAAACTTTGCCTAATTGGTCGATAAATATATTACAATGCCTACTTTATTAAAAAAAACATAAATCACACAAGAATCATGAAACCATTAAAATAATATAAAAATGTTCGATTAGAAACTCGTTAAGTATCGAAAAGGACTCAAATTTATCATATTAAATTATGGCAGATCAGTGTGGGGATGTTACAACTAACATATACATTAAGTATGATAGATATGTTATGAATATCTTATTAAGTGGATGTCCATCAATATCAAGATAAGTTTGGATGAAATTTAAATTCTAGTAGTCATTAGAATTAGAGTTCTATTTCATTTATACTTTCTATGTCTATAAATATAGACCTTGGAGAAGCATTGTAACTGACTTCTGTTGATCAATAAAATACGATCTCTCTTTTGCTCTCCCATTCTCTTTGTGCTTTACTCTTTGTCTTTTTATTTTATAACACGTTATCAGCACGATTCTCTAATTATTTTTTTAGTCGTCAATTGAGGCTGACGCACTATGAATAATCATTAAAGCCTTTAACCACTCAATGCTCATGATAATAGCTAGGGTGATAACAATGATGTTAAAGATCTTCAGGTATATTTCACTATGATTTATTTATTATATCATGTTTATTATAATTTGAGACTAATTATGACAACATGAATAGATAGATTCTGATTTGAAATCCACGCATGTTTGCGATGGTGATTATGGAATAAATAATCTAGTGGAACATTTATAAGTTCGTCCTGCTAAATTTGTTATATTCCCAGAAGTGAATGCAAATATAAAGAAAATAAAAGATATAATCATGGGCCACTAAAAGTGGGAACATAGTGATGAATAAGAGAACAATGAGGGTTCTCAAGAAACTCTTCAAAGGGCAAAGATAACTTATGTTATCAATATGGTATGAAAGGTTATTGGCCACATATGTGGTGTTTGCCCAAATATTTTGTTTGGGTTAATATTCTTTGAGGAAGGATATGAGAATATAGTAATGAATTCTATCATTACAGATAAAAAATATTTATTTTATTTGGTACTGAAACAAACCAATATTATTCCAATATTTGGTAGTACAAAATTAGTTGAAAGCTCCAGAAGAGCTAATATATTAATATCTTGCGATGGTTAATCCTTTAGTTTTAAAAGATATTCATAATGGATCTCATATTGAGATTGTGAATGAGGAAAAGATTATATTTCATATGAAACAAAAGAGGATTGGATTATTGATTTATATTGACTTGATTGTAATTATCTTTGTGATATTCTTTTATCATCATCCCATTAAGGGGTTGAAAGTCAAAATATTTTACTGTGAAAGATCTACTTAAATTGTGGAAGAAAAATATGAGCAATAGAATATGACAATTCTATCTAAAGCTTGTTATGGTTGAATGCACCTGAAGTTGCAAGTTTTTGGCATATTCCTTGGAGCGAATATTGCATTTAATTATTTGGAAATTATATTATATGACTTAATGTCATTATAATCTTCACATTAATTTAGACATTTCCAGTAGTAAATGTCACAATGGTACTTATATGTGGATATAAAGTGAAAGGAATGATAGTAAAATTATCAATTTGTTACAATTTAGTTCAAAGTGAAACGCATGTTAAAGTAAACCAGAAGTTTACTGGTACAAATATATTTACTACTTGGCATGACCAGTTAGACCATCCTAGATCATATATGATAGAAAAATTAATTGAGAATTGATATGGACATTCATTAAAGAACCAGAAGATTCTTTAATTTAAAGAATTTTCTTTTGTTGGTTGTTCTCAATGAATTGGTTGTTAAAAACTCACTAGCTAAAGTTGAGATTTAATGTCTTGCATTTCTGAAATGAATATGGGTCCATTAATCCACCATGTGGATGGTTTTGATATTATATGATTTTGGTAGATGCATCTACAAAATAAACACATATGTGTTATCAACTTGCTACCAGTCGTTTGCAAGATTGTTTGAATAATTAATTTCAGATCATGCAATTAAGACAATTCATCTTGCTAATATTGATGAGTTTATATCCCAGTCTTTTATTGATTGAGTTTGAAAAACTTTGGTAAAAGTTTGTTATTTATGCGTATAATGGTTTAGAGAAATTATTGATTGAACGTCTCTGATTATTACTTATGAGAACTGAACTTTCTCTTTCAACATGGGATTATGTTGATTTACGTGATGTACTCGTCAAGCTAATAAGTTTTAAATACTCCCCATTGCAATTGATTTTTGGTCAAGAGCTAAATATTTCTCATCTTTGAATTTTTGTATGTGCATATATGTTCCAATTGCTCCACCACAACGTACAAAGATGAGTGAATCCTTAAAAGAAGTTGGAAATATATATTAATTATGGGTCTCCTTTTTATTATGATATATTAAATGTATTGGAGATTCAATTATGACATGATTGTGATTACTATTTTGATTTGATAGTTTTCTCGACATTAGGGGGAGAGAACTATTAACTTGTAATGAGTTAAGGGGAAAAGTAATTTGAACCAGAAGTTTAACAAGGATAATTCATTAAAGTTCCAAATATGGAAATTTTCATAAAAGGAAAAAATCTAGATGGTCATATAGTGAAGGCGGGTGCTCTAGAAGACCCAAGAGATAACTAATAAGAAGAGATTCAAGTAACTGAAACTGAAGATTAAAATAGTAAAAATAAGAGATCTCGATAAGTTATGTCTATTTGAGAAAATGTCTAACCAATAATAAAAGTGGTCGACAATGGTTTCGCATGCAATATTATTGTGGAAATAATGAAATAAAAGAAGGATGTTGAATAAATCTATTGGAAAATATAGATATGGAATAAATTGGCTAAAATAAAAAGACGCAACTCAAATACAATTAAATTCGTGGAGTTTTTGGATCCAACAGTCCAAATATCTAAAGGTATAAAGCCAGTGAGGGTGTAAGTGAAGTAGTTTTGCAAATGCGAAATAAAAATATGAAGTTTTTCGCTAAGTCTTGGCATTGATTATGAGAAGATATAATTTTTTTGTGGTGGATGCAATAACCTTTAGATATATTATTAAACTAGCAGTTCATACTTGCGTCTCATGGTTGTTACAACCTGTTGTGAATCACTAGATAGTAAAGTTTATATTAAAATCCTTAAAGGATTTGGAATGCCAGAAGCATATTGAAATTATCGGGAAATTGCTCCTTTATATGAATTGAAATAATTGAACATGTGGTAAATTTGACATAGTCAATAGTAGTTGAAGGAGGATTATAAAATGATCCAAAATATCTATTTGTATTTTTATAGAAGAATCATGATTAAAGTTTGTTGAAACTCCTAAAGAGATCAAAATATATTTCCCCCAAATTTTTCCTCTCATGACTTTCAAAAGAATGGTGATATAAATGCTTAGCAGATACATTCAAATAGGCATTTGAAAGACTAGTATTCAAGATTGAATATGTAGAATATGAGATATTATGTGATGTTTTTATGAGGGGGAGTAAATCCGCGTTGTACTCTTTTTCCCTTAATCGAGGTTTTGTCCCATTGGGTTTTTCTGGTAAGGTTTTTAATGAGGCAACATGTTATGTGTATTATAGATATGCGTACTTTTTTTCCTTTACTAGGAAATTTTTTTCCCACAAGGTTTTTATCTTAGTAAAGGTTTTAACGAGACACATTATCTACCAATGGACATCCAAGGGAGAGTGTTATGAATATCTTATTAAGTGAATGTCCATCAATATCAAGATAAGTTTGGATGAAATTTAAATTCTAGTAGTCATTAGAATTAGAGTTCTATTTCATTTATACTTTTTATGTTTATAAATATAGACCTTGGAGAAGCAGTGTAATTGAATTCTGTTGATCAATAAGATACGATCTCTCTTTTACTCTTCCATTCTCTTTGTTTTTACTCTCTGTCCTTTTATTTTATAACAATATATGATTTTTTTTTCAATTTTTTTTCAATTTTTAAAAATTCAAATGGAATATTAATTAATAATTAGGTATTTTTAATGAAAAAGTTTAATATCTATTTACTAGAAGAATTAAATGATTGAAATTATTTCTTCACTAATTAAATAGTTTAATAAAAGCAATTTTTTTTTAAAAAAAAACATGAAATTTGTTTAAATCAAGTCACAAATTCATAAAATTAAAATTAAATCAATAAAATTTCACTTTCATCGATGGTAAAATCAAAGTTGATCAATTACTTCTATAAATATTTTTTTTACTCAAAAGACAAAAAAATTGCATAATAAAAAAAATAAGTATAAAATTAATTAGGAAGAATTTTATTCGAATAATTAAAATATTTATTTATTTTATAATTGGGGGAGGAGAATGGGGTTGCTTGGGGTTGAACCCAAACTCTCATGCCTACAACATAATGCTTTTGACATTGGGCCAAGAAGTTATGCATTTAATACTAAATTAAATAAAAATTTAAAATACTTAAAAGTTTAAAATTAAATATGTAACCTCTCCAACCCGGTCTAGACGGTAGGCCCTTGAGTCAAAGAGATCACATTCGCCACCGAGGTGGCTTGATCTCTTTTTCAAGTCAATTTTCAATACTTAAACCTATGTTATTATGTAAGTGAATATCTCATTTAAGAACTGACACGAGTTTTAGCAACGAAAAATAAGTCCATAATCTATATATATATATATAATAAACTCGTTTAAAATCATTTTAATAAATAAATATCATCCTAATTAGCTAATTCTCAATAAATATCAAATATTAAAATAATCTTAAATCACTAATGACAGTAAACAACATTAATAAATAGCATGCATCACATGTAATCAGAAATAAATATCTCATGCCACAGTTTTTTGTAAAATAAAACGATAGTAATAGTACTAATATTAAAAATAAATCATTGATGAGAACAAGTTGAGACCCTCCGTGTGTCAAGTCTGCGCTTATTCCGTTAAATTATCTTAAATGATGGGAAAAATAAGAGGTGAGCTTAATATGCTCAGTGTGAAACCCTTTACAATAAATCTAATCAATATTCAAACATGTATATCAATAATGATCACATTTACTTAGAAATTCCAATAATACAATAATTAAGTTTATAACACACTAGATAAGCAAAACAATTAGCATTCAAACGAATTCAGTGATAGTAACACAATCACAGAGTCATAGAAACTTTCACATTGCATCAATTTGAACTACTCATCATATATTTTCTAATGAGGACGTATGGTATGTTCATGTAACAGCCGTATAACGTATCATATGGCATTCAAAAATCCTACCCTTGATCGCTACACTCCAAATAGAGAATTCCCCAAAACCCCTCTTCCTTATCACTCCACTTATACTTATAAATGCAGACGAGCTGCCATATGGTTGAGGATCCACAACCCCTCGAAGATAAAATTTGTCAGAGAAAATCGTGGATGCTCCATACATATAGTCGCAGTTGAAATCTGCTTAAGCTATGGGTACACAACAAACTTATAACTTATAACTTATATAACATATAGATGCAGTAAACTATCGTATACCTCCTCCTTTCATAATTCCCCCCTCCCATGCACATGCAAAGCATACATAACTTATAGTTTGACCGTCAAAGGTCGTAAAGCATTCCCTTACGTAGCAGAAACTTATTCTTACAGAACAAAGCGTATTTCATATCAAGCTCATGGCATAAGCGAATAATGAACTTCATATCAAGCACATCATATAGCTTTATTAATCCGATAATATTGCCATTTCGTATAGCATAATCAATCAAATAACATTTATTTTATCACGCATATCGTATATCATAATCAATCAAATAATAGGGATGCAGTACATTGTCGCACACATCCTCCTTTCATAATTCCCCCCATGCACATGCAAAACATACATATCTTATAGTTTGATCATTTAGAGATCGTAGAATGTTCCATCTTAAAGCAAAAACTTATTGTTGGGTGAAACGTATATCATGTCTGTCGTATAGTATAATTAATCAAATAATATTTACCATATCACGCATATCGTATAACATAATCAATAAAATAATATTTACCATATCATGCATATCGTATAACATAATCAAGCAAATAATATTTACCATATCATGCATATCGTATAGCACACTTAATCAAATAATATTTGCCATATCATAATTAATCAAATAATAATTACCACATCATGCATATCATATAGCATAATCAATCAAATAATATTTCACATATCATACATATCGTATAGCATAATCAATCAGATAATATTTACCATGTCATGCATATTGTCACGTCCCTAAAATTTGAATCTTGGAGCGTGCGGCCTTAGACGCTTCTCGATCAAACAACGCCTAAGTAAGCCTAAAACTTGATCAAATCTAAAGTGCTTAGATCCTTGCGAAAGAAAAAGAACTCTGAAAGAAAAGGCAAAACAAAAGACAAGGAAGAAATTTGAGTGAATAATCTTGTATATTCCTCAAAAATTAAGTGTGTAAAATGAGGTAGGGGTAAGCCTCTATTTATAGTTGAAGCCCCTTACATCCAACAGTTAAGATTAGAGTACATCGACGGTCTAGATACAATGACATCTATAATATCCCTTAATCTAAGGAATTCTAATCAAACATTCCTAAGATAAGAGATTACAAAGGATATGGAAAAAATCAAAAGGGAATATGCTAGATTATGTGCTACTTGCCATATCTACTTTGCAAGGCTCTTCAATCCCAAGTGTTGGGCTAAGTGGTGATAGGCCCACGATGCTGCGGAGTGCTTCTTGGGCAGCTTGATGCGTGCTGGTCTCGGGCCTCTGTGCGTGGTCCGTGACATTCTCCCCCACTGAATCTGGTGACGCCCTTGTCACTCGGCTAGCATGGTATCTGTCCACTTGGTGTTTGAATTGCCATAGGCCCTCGGCTAGTTCCCAACTACCCTCACTATCGAGAAGCCCTTTCCATTGAACGAAATATTCGTGCCTGGCCGGTAACTTGGTCGTGGAATAACTCTCTCCGCTTGGATTTTTCGAACCTCATTCTCATAGGAGATCTTCACTCCGACTGGCGCTCGGTGTGATTTACCTCGATCCGAATCTGACTCATCTTGATAGTAAGGCTTGAGTAAGCTAACATGGAACACTGGATGAGCTCGGATGGTCGGTAGCAACTCCAATCGATAGGCCATGGTAACTATCCGCTTCACAACTCGGAATAAACCCTCGTATCTTCGCACAAGCCCTTTGTGCACGGTTGGGTTACGCAAGCTTCTTGTTAATTTGGCAAGGACTAAATCACCAACCTGAAAATTCACTTCCCTACGCTTTCGATCTGCCCATTTCTTGGTCCGCTTCCCTGCCTTGTGTAAACAAGCTCAGGCTAAGTCATGATGCTCTTGCCACTCCGTGGCAAACTTGTGTGCTGCTGGATTCGGCCCTTCATACTTGGTAACAATCGTGTTGGGTGTAAGCGATTGTTGCCCGGTCACGATCTCGAACGGACTTTGGTTTGTGGCCTCATTCCGTTGCAAGTTGTAAGAAAACTAAGCCACATCCAACAGTTTTGGCCAGTCGCGCTGCGTTGCACTCACATAGTGCCTCAAATAGATCTCCAAGAGTGCATTCACTCATTGCTCGTCAGTTTAGGGGTGAACACTTATTGAGAAGTTCAAGCTTAATCCCATTAGCTTGAATAACTCGGTCTAAAATCTCCCCGTGAATCGTGTGTCTCAATCACTGATTATCGTCTTTGACACTCCTCAATACTTGACCACGTGCTTGAGGAAAAGACAAGCTGCCTCCTCGGCTGGACACACCTTGGACGCTGGAATGAACGCCCCATACTTTGAAAACCTGTCAACAATAACCATAATACTTGACAGGTCGTCAGTGTTAGGCAAACCGACAATAAAGTCCATGGAAACACTTTCCCATGGTCGCTCGAGAATGGGCAATGGCTGCAACAGTCCTGTCGATTTATTTATCTCTATCTTGTCCTGTTGGGACATAAGACAAGTCTTCACATAGGCTTCAACATCTGTGCCCATGTGTGGCCAGTAGTAGTTTTCTGCAATTAGTGCCAATGTCTGGTTCATCCATGGATGTCCCGCCCACTTGGAATAATGGCATTCCCTCACGAGCCCCTTGCGCAATTCTCCAAATTGAGGCATATAGAGGCGATGTCCTCGAGCATATAACAAGTCCCCTTCGAGCCAAAACTTTATGTTTCTCCCTTCTTTGGCATAATCAATAAGCATTTTGGCCGTTGGGTCATGTGACAACCCCTCTTTGATGCGCTCCAATAGTTATCCCTGCGGCAAGCTAACAAACTCCATATTGTACCTTCGGCTTAAGGCATCGACAACGGAATTCACCTTTCCTGGTTTGTACTCCATGAAAAAATCAAATTCTGCAAGGAATTCCTGCCATCGAACCTGCTTTGGAGACACCTTCTTTTGGGTTAGAAAATAACTATTGACAATATTGTCTGTGTATACCACAACCTGGACCCAAGTTTATGGTGTCACCAAGTGCCCAAGCAGTGCACCACTGCAGTCATTTCCTTCTCATGGACCGTGTACCTCCTCTCGGTCTCATTGAGCTTCTAGCTTTCAAAGGCAATCGGATGTCCTTCTTGAATAAGTACCCCACCAATGGCAACATCGAACGTATCGGTGTAGATCTCAAAAGGCTTGGTGTAATCTGGCAACACCAACACTGGTTCGCTCACCATGGCCTTCTTTAATTCTGCAAAGGCTTGTTAGCACTCAATGCTCCAATCCCATGCCTTGTCCTTCTTTAGTAACTCGATCAAGGGTGCGACTATTTTGGAGTAGCCTTTGACGAACCTTCGGTAGTAATTAGCTAACCCCAAGAAGGATCTTAATTTTGTCACGTTGGTTGGCAGCTCCCAATCTTCAATCGCCTGAATTTTAGCCCCATCCATTCGGTCTTGCCACCTCCCACAATGTAGCCTAGAAAAGGGACCTCCTGTTGGGCAAACGAGCACTTCTCTTCTTTGACGTAACGAACACTTCTCTTCTTTGACGTAGAGCTCGTTTTCTCGCAAGACTTTGAACACTTTTCGTTAATACCCCAAATACTCCTCGAGTATCTTACTATAGATCACAATATCGTCAAGGTAGACAACAACAAATTGATCAAGAAAGGGTTGAAATACCTTGTTCATAAGGGTGCAGAAAGTGGTAGGAGAGTTCGTGAGACCGAAGGGCATCATTAAGAATTCATACGAACCATAGCGCATCACACAAGCAGTCTTTGGTTCATCTCCTTTGGCTATTCGAACTTGATAATATCCGGACCTCAAATCCCACTTGGTGAACCACCTTGCACCACCAAGTTGATCGAACAAGTCGGCAATGAGCGGGATCGGGTACTTGTTCTTCACACTGAGCTTGTTCAAAGCTCGATAGTTGATACACATTCGAAGTGTCCTATCATGCTTCTTCTGAAAGAGTACCGATGCACCATAAGGTGCCTTGGATGGTCGGATATATCCCGCATCTAGGAGTTCCTTCAATTATCTGTGCAACTCCTCTAACTTGGGTGGAGCCATTCGGTAAGGGGCTCTAGTGGATGGCTCTGCATTCGACACGAGTTCAATCTTGTGATCCACCTCTCTATTTGGTGGCAAGCTTTTGGGCAACTCGGCAAGCACCATCTCGGAATTCTGCCAATACTTGTCCCAACACTTCTAAGACCTCAATGGACTTGGTAGGTTGCTCATCAACCAACGCAGCTAGGTAAGTTAGTTCCTCCTTGCGCACCCCCTTGCTAAACTGGATGGCTAATAGTATCTTGGCTCCAACTCCGGCCTCTCGAGTTACCGGAATAATGCATTGATGTTTTGGATCAAGAATGCACAAACAATCGACAAAGGGAACAAGGAACGCATTAACCCGGTCAAGGAAATTAATTCCAATCATGAATTCAAAGTGATCTAGAGGGATTACCTTGATATTTTCCTTACTGGTCCAACCTCCAAGGTTTATCATGGCTCCTTTTGCCACTCCCGCAATCGGAGCCTCTTTGGAATTGACGATTTTAATAAACCCACTTGCCTTCTCAACATGAAGGTCAAGTCTCTTGGCAGCCCGCTCGGACACAAACAATTCTGAGGCACTTGTGTCTACTAGAGCGCTCATCTTTTTACTGCCACTGTGATATCAACGAACATCAGTCCCTTCTTCTTATGACCCTTCTTAACCTCCATGGAGCTAATGATGGAGTTAACTTTAAGAGCCTCCTTCTCTTCGACATCCTTCCCTTGGATGGTAGTGGCCTTTTCATTTTGAGGATAGTTCCTCGCCAAGTGCTTACCTCCACAATTGTAGCACTTGAAAGGCTCATTGTTCTTTTCCCAAGGCTTACGAAGCTTGAAATTACCACCTGTCGGCTTTTCGGACCCCTTTTTGGCTGGTCTTTCCTTGTTTTCCCCACTATTGCCTTTAAATTTTGGCTTTGGTTTGGAAGACTCGGACCTTTTGATCTTGAACTCAGTAATGGACTCAGCTGGGGACAAGGCTTTGGAAAGCTCTTGGACCCCCATCCGCTTCAACTCTATTTTGGCCCATCGTTGAAGTCCATCCATGAAAGCAAAGGATCCTTCTTCTTCGCCCAACTTTGGGATCTGAAGCTTGAGCTCTGTGAATTACTTGACATAGTCTTGAATCGAGCCATTATGCTTGAGTTGTCACAACTTTGATCAGGCTTCTGGCTACGTATTTTTGGGATAAAACTGTTCCTTGAACTCGGATTGAAAGTCGCTCCATGTTGCAATGGGAATTTCTCCGTTCTCCTTTTCGGAGCACCTATATCGCCACCATAAAAGAGCGATATCAGTCAAATAGACAGAAGTAGTGTTTACCTTTGTTGCTTCGTCCGTGACCCCCATGGCTCGGAAGTGCTGTTCCATGGCTTAAATGAAATTCTCAACATCTTGGGTCGATCGTGTCCCTGTATACATCTTCAGCTTTAGGACATCGATCCTTGGTATGGGTGCCACTATTTCTGCCATCATGCCATTCTTCATGGCTCTCTTGTAAATGGCTAGCTCACTTTTGAGATCCTTGATCTCCTCCACCAACTCGACCTTGGTAGCCTCCCCTGCTACTTCAAGGGAATTGTCCCATTGTTCTAACTTCTCATATATGTCGTCGAGAAGTCCTTGAACCGCAATTATCACTTCTTCTTTAAGAAAGTGGAACGGTTCTGTCTCATCTTGGGCCTCCTTGACTTCTTTCATGGAATTTTCAAGTCTAGCGACCCTTCTTTCCAAGGCTGAAATGATGTCCCTGGAACTCTCTCTCTTCTTCTTCTCAGTAACAGCACAAGTTTCTCGTTCAGTTTCTGAAACCTCACTTGCATTTTGTGGTGCCATCTCTCTTACTCGAATAGGCTCGGATACCACTTATCACGTCCCTAAAACTTGAATTTTGGAGCTGCGGCCTTAAACGCTTCTCGATCAAACAACGCCTAAGTAAGCCTAAAACTTGATCAAAGCTAAAGTGCTTAGATCCTTGCGGAAGCAAAAGAACTCTGAAAGAAAAGGCAAAACAAAAGACAAGAAAGAAATTTGAGTGAATGCTTTTATATATTCCTAAAAAATGAAGTGTGTAAAATGAGGTGGGGGTAAGCCTCTATTTATAGTTGAAGCCCCCTACATCCAACGGTTAAGATTAGAGTACATCGACGGTCTAGATACAATGACATCTATAATATCCCTTAATCTAAGGAATTCTAATCAAACATTCCTAAGATAAGAGATTATAAAGGATATGGAAAGAATCAAAAGGGAATATGCTAGATTATGTGCTACTTTCCATATCTACTTTGCAAGGCTCTTCAATCCCAAGTGTTGGGCTAAGTGGTGATAGGCCCAAGATGCTGCGGAGTGCTTCTTGGGCAGCTTGATGCGTGCTGGTCTCGGGCCTCGGTGCGTGGTCCGTGACAATATCATATATCGTAATCAATCAAGTAATATTTATCGTATCATACATATTGTATAGCATAATCAATCAAATAATATTTATCATATCATACATATCGTATAGCAAAATCAATCAAATAATATTTACCATGTCATGCATATTGTATAGTATAATCAATCAAATAATATTTATCATGTCATGCATATAGTACAACATAATCAATCAAATAATATTTACCATATCATACATATCGTATAGCATAATCAATCAAATAATATTTATCATGTCATACATACATAATCAATCAAATAATATTTACAATGTCATGCATATCGTATAGAATACTTAATCAAATAATATTTATCATATCATGCATATCGTATAGCATAGTCAATCAAATAATATTTACCATACCGTATAGCATAATCAATCAAATAACATTTACCGTATCATATAGCATAATTAATCAAATAATATTTACGTTATCGTATAGCATAATTAATCAAATAATATTTACCTTATCGTATAGCATAATTAATCAAATACTAACTAACTTATTGTTCATATCATATAACATGCTCAAACAAATAATAATAATCTTATCATTGATGTCATATAGCATATTTAATCGGATACTAACTATTTTGTCTTTTATATCATAGTAAATCAATTACCAATCATCTTATCATTTGATTTGTACAACATATTCAACCAATTAATAATTCTTTATATCATTCATACTATATAATACGATTAACTAACTAAGAATCATTTAATCACTCATATCATGTAGCATAATCATTTAAATAGATTTTATTATTTTGTCGGTTTAAGTAGTCTTTCTCATACAATTTTAACATATTTTGTAATCTCAGTCGCGAATTTAAGTCGTAAAAGTGCATAAATTTATCCTCAACCCAACCTATCCTTATTATGGGTTTTACATGTAATTTCTAGTTCACTAGATGCCATAAAAATCCTAATCAGGGACTGATTTGCATAAAATCATTGAGGTTATAGTAAAACTGAATTTTTTTTTAAATATAATGGCAAAACTGTAAAATCTGAAAAATCAGTAACAACTGTAAAATCTGGAAAATCAGTGGCAAAACTGTAAAATCTGAAAAACCAATGACAAAACTGTAAAACCTGAAAAATAGTAGTAAAACTGTAAAATCTGAAAAACAGTGGAAAACTGTAAAATATGGAAATCCGATGGCAAAACTATAAATCTAGAAAACAATTTCAAAACTGTAAAATTTAGAAAAAAAATAGTGGCAAAACTATAAAATTTGGAAAACAGTGGCAAAACTATAAAATTTGGAAAACTAGTGACAAAACTATAAAATAGTGGCAGTTTCGAATTTTGAGTTGATTTTTTGTAAAAGAACACCCACCTTGCTTTTTCGAGACCTCAGACGACCTCCCCACATTCAAACTTGGTTTGGGGTACCTACAAAGGTTGATCTTGATGGGATTGATGTAGATTCGACGCAAGATTCGACGATTCAACGAAAGAGATGATTTGGACTTGATTGTAAATCTTCAAGAATTTCCAAGGTTTATTTTCATGAATTTGCAGCAACAAGTTCTTTAGAAATAGATTAGCATCAGAGAAGTTTTTTGAGTTTATGAGGGGATTTAAATAGGGTTAGGTTTTTGTGGTTTATTAGGACTTTTAAAATGAATTCTTGCTGAGTTAGGGTGAGACTTTAGATGAGTGATTTTGTTAGGAGTATGTGATTTTATTGAGCAATTAATCCCTTAAATAAAGGAAAAAAGGGTTTTAGTGTTGAGTGTCACATGGATAAGGATGTGGGGAAAAAAAATAATTATAATAATAACAATAAATATAATTGACTTAAAATGATGCATTTGGGCTTAAATCTTGATCTTCCTTTTTCCCTCCATATCCTCTAAACTAATTTTTTATATATTTAAATTTATACTTATATTCTTGGAATGTTACAAAATAAAAGTGAATTTGATACTCTATATCTTTTTAACTCATATTTGTATGCACTATAAATTTATATTGGATAATAAATCTAATATTTAAATCTATAATATATAAATTAATAAAAATATTTTGAATAGTATTGAATATTTTAATTTTTGATTATGCATTCAGTGCTATATGTATGTGTTTATATATTTAAAAGCATGGATTTGTCTTGTTGATGATTGTGCGAGTATCGGTTTTGTAGGTCAAATTATGATTATGGTTTTTTTACTGTATTTAAATTTAAGATTTAATCATTATATTTTAATTTAAAATATTTTTATTTTTTATATTTATAATATTATTAATTAGTTTAAATAAATTACACGTTGAAATTAATTTTTTTCCTCAAAAACACGAGTTCTGTTATAAACAAAAATAATAGATAAATGATGAATATAAGAATATGAGAATTTATATTGCATTCTATATTTTCCTCTCATTTACAAGTAGCATACTCTTCTATATTTATATAAGGAGATTCAACTATTCATATTCTAATACATAAATAGGAAAAAGTAGTTATAAGAATATGAAAGGTTAAAGAAGATGGAAGGTTAAAGGTCAAGGGAGATGAAATGTTGAACATCCATTTAATAATATTCATAATACTCCCCCTTGGATGTTCATTGTATAAAGGATATGCCTCATTAAAAACCTTACTAGGAAAAACCCTATGGGACAAAAACCTAGTGAAGGAAAAAAGAGTACATAATCCTTTGATATAAAGTATATCATAATCATATATATATATATATAGTGTGTGAATTTACTCCCCCTCATGTAAGCATCATCTAAGATCTTTGAAACAACGAAATCCAATGTTGAAAATTAATTTCTCAAATGTAGCAGTAATTGTTTGTTTCATAGAGCGCTAAGAAATTGCAGTACCACCATATGTGAAAACATAACCAGTTTGTGATCGAGCATTGTGAGGATTAGATAAGTATCGTGCATTTGCAAAACCAACTAATTCTATTTTGGGTAGGTTAGGGAAAAATAAACTCATATCTCTTATATCTTGAAGATAACGAAAAACATGCTTAACTCCATTCCAATGTCTTCGGGTTGGACGAGAGTTAAATCTTGCTAATAAGTTGACAGCAAATGATATATCAAGTCGTGTATGACTAGCAAGATACGTCAATGCACCAATAGCACTTAAATATGGTACTTCAGGACCAAAAAAATCTTCATCATTTTCTCGAGGATAGAAAAGGGTCTTTATTTACTTCAAGTAACCTAACAACCATTGGGGTGCTCAACGGATGTGCGGTATGCATGTAAAATCTTCTTAGCACTTTTTCTATATATGTTTTTTGATGCATAAGGATTTCATCCTTTAGGTGGTCAATTTGTAATCCTAACCTAGACAAAATTTTGTCTTTCCAAGGTCTTTCATTTCAAATTCTTTCTTTAAGCACTCCATTATCACTAAATTCCCTTCAGGAGTCTCAATGATATTTAAATCATCAACATACACAACAATTATAACAAATCCTAATCCAAACATCTTTATAAAAATGCATGGAGAAATGGGATCATTCTTATAGTCGTCCCTCAATAAGTATTCACTAATACGATTATACCACATGCACCCAGATTGTTTCAATCCATAAAAGGAATATGTTTAATTTGATTAAGTAATGTTCTCAAGAACCTGAATTAGCTACTTCTGGCAGATTAAAACCTTCTGGGAGTTTCATGTAAATGTTATTATCAAGTGGCCATATAAATAGGCTGTAACTACATCCATTAGGCGTAAATCAAGCCCTTCTCTTATTTCCAAACTAATCAAGAACCTAAAAGTAGTTGTATCCACCACAAGAGAGTATGTCTATTCATAATCAATATCAGGTGTCTTGTGAATGTTCTTGTTACAAGTTAATTCTATATATTATGATTTGTATTTTTTTCCGCTATTATGCTAACATGTGCTCCTCTTGGCTTTACACCTTTCGGGTGTTTGGACTTCTTGATCGAGATACATTTCATAAGTTATAAAAGAAACACTTATTTATTTTTGATGACTTGTTCTTATATCAATGCATTCAAGTATATTTTCATTCAAGATCCTCACTTTTCCATAATATTGAAGTGTTCTACGTATATTATCGTTGTCGACAACAATTTCATTTTTTTTTCAAATCCATCATATTTAGTTATGACATAACTAATTGAGATATCTCATTATATTCATAATTTCAGGTACCTGAACTTCTTCTAGGGTTTTATCAAAAGTTATGCCTTGGGCCTCTTCAGGAGTACCCACCTCCTTTTAGTATGTGACCATCTTCATTTCTTTCTCCTTTCTTTCAATGATTTTTTGTTTTATAGAGTCGACTAGCTTGTCATGCTTCTAGCATGCTCAAGACTTATTTTTTAGCACAGTGTCCTTCTGGGACATATAATTATTTGGAGCATTTTAGCTGGTATATGTATCAGCTAGTATATGGAATCTCTAAATGTCATCACTAAACATATCTAACAAATAATTGTTATCCTTCAAACTTTGTGCACATAATATTAGTGAGGATCACAAAAGAAAAATGATGACATAATTATTTAACTAATTTGTCTCCCCTTAATGTCGAGAAAATTTGCAACATTACAATATTTTTTTTTCAAAATTATAAATATATCTCCCTTCAATAACTAATAAAAATTCTAAAATTTCTCAACTTCATATTAGATGATCCATCTTAGTGCATTATGGCGGAATATGAAATAGATATTGCACATCCATATATTCTTAGATGGAATTCATTGACTTATAAATGAAAGTCAATTCTCACGAGACAAATATTTCTTACATGTTGGCTTGATACAAATGAAATTTCATGCTTATTGTAAACCAATTCTTATATTAATGGTTAAGCAACTAAATGGAGGCATTGTTTTGCTAACCATCATATATAGGCAATAGACAACTTAAAATTTTCTCAGCTAAAACTACGAAAATCATGCTAGGGGTATAATGCACTAGCGTTGTTAGCACAAATTGCATTCTATAGAGATTTTGCACAATCAAATTATTTCAAGAAATAGTATCGCAAACTTCGGGTTGCACACATGTGATACATGAGCTCATATATTATTTGGTTATCATTGAAAAATGCAACCGACCTCTAACTTTAGCTAGTGTTAGATCAATATGTTGTCCAAATAATTAGTATGATGAAAATTATTAAAATATAACTTCTAATTCTTCAATAAACTCATATAAAATTTCATCAAATTATTTTGCATCAACATTGACTTGGGATGGTCTAACCAGTCATACCAACACTATGAACTTTTTTTCACTATCTCATATGTCATTCATATAAGTGTAATGTATTCCTTCTGGGAATATTTATAATACAAAAACATGAGTATCTCATGTCATTTCTATCCATGATTTTAATGTAAAACACATAAAAATTTCCTTCAACATATATCTAATTGATCTGAAAAATAATCTTATATTTTACAAAATTTTGCATCTTAAGGAGGTAAAATATTAGCTCTTCAAGAGCTTTTTACAGTTTGATTCAATATTAGCTCTTCAAGAGCATGCAATCATTTTATTATATATCCTTAATGAATACTTAATTTATTTATATAAAAATAAAATGAATAGGTATAAATAAAACATTAATAAATTCATGTTATTAATAAATCGCTATGGTTAGATAATATATATTTTTATATATACCATAATACAACAAAATGCAAAATATTATAATGTCATATTAAAGTAACTTTACAACTATAAAGGTTTAAACATAAACATTTTCTAATCTCATCTCAATTATGAAACTATCCAAACAAGGTGAATATCTCAAAATTCATGACAAGTACTTTTACTCCCAATAATCATATATCTTAATCAAATTCAAAATTAAACCAATCATTTCTATTTAAAATGAACCAATAAAAATAAAAATATTTATCTCCACATAAAAATCTCAATAACTAAATACATGAAGAGATTTAAAAATTCATAGAATTATGGATAGAGAATTATATAAATTAAACTTCTTAATAAAAATCAAATCAAATTTCAAAAGAAGTTTATTAGACTAACTTAGGTTACCATGGATGAGAAGTAGTGATTATAAACATCCTTTGTAATGAAGAGAAAGAGATTATCCCCAAGCAAATATCAAATAGACATTGATTCTAATGATTCTTAAATCAAACAATTAAATTTCAATGCTTGGATCTCAACAAAATTTTGACACAAACTAAAAACATATTAATCATCCTTGTATGCATGGTCAACTTTACCATCATATTGAAAATTTTCATCTTTTTCCAAAAAAATTATCCTCCATTTCATCATTTTGGATAAAATTTGTCTTAATATTGTTTCCCTTTTTTTAATGGATGCTTCGATAAAATTTTACTAGATGCTTAAACATACGACAAGTATGTGACCAATGCATTTTCATACAACATTGGTAGCATGAATTTTCAATAATCTTCGAATATTTTTAACCTCCATTTCCTTGATTTTCCTTATTATTCTTTTTCTAGGGGTTAGAAGTACCACTATTATAACCACCATGATAACAATTATTAGTATATCTCCAACCACATCCTTAATTACAACGACAACCATGATTTCTGTATTCTAATTTTTCATAGTTGTTATGTGTTGTAACATTCACTTCAGGGAATGAAGTCTTTTTCACTAAAAGGCATGAGATCGTTCCAAAATACTTTTTAAAGCCTTTTTTCACAATATTGCTGTTGCAGGAGCACATAAGATATTTCAATCATAGCAAGCTTTAGAGAGTATTATCGTTTTCTAATGGTAAAATCATTCTTTCAAATTATTACATCATTCAAGAATCAAGAGGATCTTTCACAGTTAGATGTTTCACTTTTAATTCTTCATGTAGATGATAATCATTGAACTTTCACAATTTTAACTTTCTCATAGTTATTCGTGTCAAGTTATATATTCTAAGCTAACAACTAAAGCGAGAAAGCACTATTATTCATGTCTATTCAAACTTAAGTATAGAAATATGATCATCTAGATTTACTAAAATCTTATGATAACTAAGATCAACCTTACAATTTAATCAACATAACAATAGAATACTCTAAAAAATATTTTATGGAATATTAACTAGAGACATCACATTATTTTATTTACTATAATCAAGGTTTCCATAGAAAATTTCATCCACAAAGAAACAAATAGCCATAAGCTATATCATATGCATCTGGATATATATTCAGTATAAGTATATTTAACTTTTTTTCTAAGTTTTTCATACGACATATCTAAATATTAAACATGAGCTTCTAGTGTCAAAAATAACAATCTAATAGGCAACGTAGTACATTTGGTAAAGGTCACCAAATAAAATAATTTTTAAAAAGAATGATTACTTCATTTTTAATCATGTCAATGACATATATTATGAAAGATATACATATTTTAGTAAAAAATATTCAAGTTGTTGATACTTCAATCTTATTCAAAGTCTTAGATCATAAACAAACATATTATGGAATATATAAAACATAAATTCATATTTAAATACGGAAAAAAATGAGCATCATTTTAACTTTTTTTTTCATTAAGAATGTTGAACTCTCAAAATCTTTCAAGCACACAGAGAAATTCACGTACCTTAACCTTGTTGCTTCAACAAGAATGTTGTACGTCTAGATTACTTGTTCTCCAAAAAAATATTGAATACTATCGAGCAAGCTCATGCTAATAACGTGTTATAAACAAAAATAATAGATAAAGGATGGATATGAGAATATGAAAAATTATATTGCATTCTATATCTTCCTCTCATTTACAAGTAGCATACTCCTCTATATATATATAGGGAGATTCAACTCTTCATATTCTAATACATAAATAGGAAAAAGTAGTTACAGGAATATGAAAAGTTAAAGAAGATGGAAGGTTAAAGGTCAAGGGAAATGAAATGTTGAACATCCATTTAATAATATTCATAATAAATTTCAATTAGTCATAACTAAATAGATTTTTTTCCGTGATAATGGTGTTTTAGATTAGTTAGTACTTTGTAAAAGTATAAAACTAGATTATGTCAAATTAAATAAAATAACTAAACTCAAAATTTAACTATCATATGTAACAAATAAAAAGAGATAATAACATATCTTTTAACCAATAAAGTGAGTTTATATGGCCAAAAAAAATCAAGAGCGAGTGATTTTCGCAAATAATTTTAGCCAAATATTTAATAAATTTTAATTAATATTAATATTTAATTGTCTATTTTTATTTTTCACTACTTTCATATCTTTGTTTGTTTGATAGTGAGATATGTAGTTGATAGTTTTTGTATGGGGAAGCACTATTATAAATACCAAGTAATCTTAAGGTCCCTAAGCATCGAAAACTCAAAAAAAAATATTTCATCTAGTGATATTTTCGAGTACTCAGAAAATTTTGATGGTTTTCAATATCTCATACAGCTAAATTCGAGGACTTTGCTAGTGGTTTGATGTGCTCGACAATAGCGTAAAAACATTTGAATTTTGGCATTTTGTTCAAGAAATGACTGAAATTATTTATATTCGATCTTTTTTGCTGCATTATAACATTTAAACTATTATTTATACTTACATTTGGTATTAGAGTATGGTTAATCTCTAGCTTGTCCAGTTTTAAAAGTTTCTAAATTTCTCAAAATAAAGATGTCATGTTTCTTTGAATTAATTTTTTAACATTTTTGAGAATTTTTGTTGCAAACTTTTGTGCAAAATCGATGATTTTTTTAAAGTAAAATTTCTAAAAATAATTATGTTATAAATAATTTAGTGAAAAATTTTAGAAATCTTTTGTTATTAGTTACATACATTTTTTAGGTGAATAAAAATTTTAAACTTATTGCATAGGGTATTTAGCAATAAAACTTTAGAACATATGTTCAGGGATCGAAATAATTTTATTTAATTAGAGAATTAGCCACAACAACTTTAATTAAATGAAATTATTTATTATAGTAAAGATCTCATAAGGTTTATAGATATTAGATGTTGCATAATGACTTAACAACTGAAATAAAGTTTAAGAATTAATATGCTAAGTGATTTTCATAATTTTATTTAGTTAACGACTAGTCACAACATCTTTAGTTAAATAAAATTATTAAAGTTAAAAATCACATATGAAAGCATAAGTATTAAATCTCATTGCATAATTTATTAAGGTAAAATTATTAAATGACTTTTCATAGTTACCAACAGGAATTATGAAAATAAATTTAATAATTTTTATCAAAAGGATAGTAAATAATTCTATCATAAAATGGATCTAATTGAATTAAAAATTTAGCCCACATGCAATTTTTATGTCAATAGATTTATTATTTATATAATTTGCATTGGTAAAGTATGATTTATGTTTTCAAATTTTTGTTAAGCATGTATGTTCATTTATTTTGCAGTTTTACAACTTGTGAATATATCTTGTAATAGAATATATATCCCTGAATTAACTAGATATCTATGTATTAAATCTCATTGCATAATTTAATAAGATAAAATTATTAAATGACTTTTCATAGTTACCCACAAGAATTTTGAAGATGAATTTAATAATTTTTATTAAAATGATAGTAAATAATTCTATCATAAAATGGATCTAATTGAATTACAAATTTAGTCCACAGACAATTTTTATGTCACTAGATTCATTATTTACATAATTTTCATTAGTGAATTATGATGTTTGCCTCAATTTTTTGTTAAGCATGTATGTTCATTTATTTTGTAGCTTTACAACCAGTGAATATGTTTGATAATAGAGTATATATCCCTAAATTAACTAGTGAGAACTTTAAGTTCTGGAAGGAGAGTATTGTTCTCCAATTTGAGTGTTTGGATATTGACTATGCCATAAGGAAACCTAAGCCACATATTACTGAAACCAACACTAGGTTGATCTTGCTTTGTATGAAAAATGTGAGCGATCTAAGCGCTTAAGTATCTTGTTCATAAAGAGTAAGGTTCATGCTAATGTTCGTGGCTCAATTGAGCATTATGAGAATATCCAAAAATTATTAACAACTATTGAAAAATAGTTCAAAATTTCTCAAAATCCATTAGCCAACACCCTAATAATGAAGTTCACATTAATGAAGCTCATTACCATGAAAGGTGTACATGATCAAATCAACAAGATGAGAGATTTAGCAGCTCGACTAAGAGCACTAGAGGTTGAAAGTCATTCTTGGTGCACTTTATTTTGAACTCTCTTCCACCTCAGTATGAGTAATTTAAGATCTCTTATAACACACATAAGGATAAGTGGTCTATCGATGAGCTTTTGACGTCATTCTTGGTTCACTTTATTTTGAACACTCTTCCACCTCAGTATGAGTCATTTAAGATCTCTTATAACACACATAAGTATAAGTGGTCTATCGATGAGCTTTTGACCATGTGTGATCAGGAAGGGGCTAAACTCATACTGGAGATGAGAGAGAGTGCAATGACAGTTACTCAAGGAAAGAAGACGGTCCAAACCAAGAAAAAAGGGAAGACCAAAATTCAACCCCAAACTAACATAAAGAAAGAGTCTAAGTGTTTTTCTTGTAAAAAAAAAGGACACTTAAAGAAAGACTGTGTCAAGTCTAAGAGTTGGCTTGAAAAGAAAGGTAAATCAATCTCACTTGTTTGCTTTGAGTCAAATATGGTTGATGTTATTTATAACACATGATGGATTGATTCTAGTTCTAAAATCCATATTTCAAATTCCGTATAGAAAGTAAGAAACCTAAGGGAACCAATGAGAGCTGAGCGACATATCTATTCAAGAAATAAGATAAGAATCGTATGTGGAAGTAATTGGAACATGCGAATTAGTGCTTAAGAGTGATTTTGTTTTAATTTTAGAAAAGACTTTTTATATTCCTATTTTTTCTAGAAATTTAGTTTCTATTTCAAGACTTGCACTCTTTGGGTATTGTTTTAGTTTTTGAAACACTGGTTTCAGTTTATTTTATAAATCTAAACTTGTTGGAAATGATGTTTTATCTGATGGTCTTTATTCTTTTAATTTGCAAAAATAGTGACACTCATAATGTTATGCACATTCAAACTAGTACTAAACGTTGTGTTATAAATGAAAATTCCTCTATTTTATGGCATCGAAGATTAGGACACATCTTCATTGAAAAGATTAAGAGAATAGTAAATGACGGGATACTCAGTACTTTAAATTTTACTAATTTCAATACTTGTATAGATTTCATTAAGGGCAAGTAGACTAACAAGTCAAAGAAAGGTGCCAAGAGGAGTTTGACCATATTGGAAATCATCCATTCTGATATATGTTGCTTAGATATGGATGTGCAAGGTCAAAAATACTTCATCACTTTCATAGATAGTTACTCATGATACATGTATCTCTAAACGCTTCATCATAAGAGCGAAGCATTAGAAGCCTTTAAAGTTTTCAAGGCTGAAGTATAGAAACAATGCGATAAGCAAATCAAGATTGTGAGAACCGATACAGGTGGTGAGTATTATGGTAGATACACTGATGATGGACAAGCACCTGGTCCATTTGCGAAGTTTCTTCAAGATAACGATATAATTGTCAATACACCATGCTAGGCTCACCTGATCAGAATGGTGTTGCGGAAAGAAGAAACCAAACTTTAAAGGACATGGTGCGAAGTATGCTTAGTAGCTCTAAGTTGTCCAATTCCTTATGGGTTGAAGCTCTTAAAATGACTATATATATGTTAAACTGAGTTCCAACTAAGGTTGTCCTAGAGACATTTTTTGAGTTGTTAAAAGGTTGGAAATCAAGTTTGCGACTTACCGTATGAAGTAAGAGTTTATAACCCACAAGAAAAAAATTGGACCTAAGGACCATTAGTGGTTTCATTGGATATGTCGAAAGGTCCAAAGGATAAAGATTATATTGTCCATCTCATAGAACTAGAATTGTGGAATCGAGAAATGAAAAATTTCTTAAGAATGAATCAATCAGTGGGAGCGATCTATCTCAAGACACAATTCCCATAGGTCAACCTTCCACTTCAGGTGAGAGATTTGTTATCATACAAAACACCCCTCAAGCTCAACTAGGTGTTTAACAACCAATCACTGAAAACCTACAAGCTATTGAAAACACTCCAGTAGATAAAGTGGTTCAACAAAATTCGTAAATTATTGAACAACTAGTTGAACAACATGATCCACAAGAAAATGTTAGTTCAACATTGAAGAGATTTACTAGAGAAAAGAAAACAACAAATTCTAGTGACTATATTGTGTATCTTCAACATGATATATTGTGATACATTAAATATACTATTCAAATTCTAAGAGAAAATATCGTCATGATTCGTGTATTATGTTTCGACTTTAACTATTCATGGGCACTACGAAACAAGTGGGAGAATGTTGGAATTGCCTTTTAATACATGGGAATGACCCCACGTCTTGCTACTCACTACTTTCATACTTTTGTTTGTGTGATAGTGGGACATGTAGTTGGTGACTTTTTTCGGGAAATCACCACTATAAATGCCAATTAAACTTAAGGTCATCGAAAAATAAAAAACAAAAATATTTCATTTAGTAAAGTTTTCGAGTGTTTAAAATTTTTTAATAATTTTCAATTTTTTTAATGATTAAATCTGATGATCTCGTCGATGATTTGACGTACTCCAAATAACATAACAATATTTAGATTTTGACATTTAATTCATATAACTATTGAAAATATTTATCTTAAATCTTTTCTGCTGCACTCCAACATTTAAATAATTATTTATACTTGCACAAGAATCTAGCTATTGGGTAAGGAGGCAATGACGAAAGGAGCTATGTCAGCAGCGACTTGGACTCGTTGCTTGTCATCTATAACTCCTTGTTGGTAGCTATGGCTGCGTATTTATTTTAAATATAAAATGACTTTAAAATTGATATTAATAACTAAAATTGAAATGAAAGTTGTCCATCTATTTGCTCCAAACTCCGACTACTTAAAAATTCAGTCCTAGGAGGGAAGTGGCACAGAAGTTGATCGCAAGAACTGAAATTGGGTTTGAAGAATGGGGAAGGAGATGATTGGTTTGCCTATTGTTGGGATGGTAATGGCAGAGGTTGCTCAAGTTGGACTCATGATAATGGGCAAAGCAGCAATGTCCCATGGGATGCCCAACTTCGTCTTTGTCTTCTATTCCAATGCTCTTGCCTCCCTCATTCTCCTCCCTTCTTCTTTTCTCTTCCACAGGTACCGTTCGCTCTCTCCATAATTCCTATTTTACAATCTCCTTTGATTTTCCCTTTTCCCTGCAGGTCACACCGTCCTCCACTCACTTTCTGTATTCTTTGTTGGTTTTTCTTGCTTGGCCTTCTTGGGTATGTAATATTAATGGAAATTATGATGTGGGTTTTCAGTTACATAACTATGGATTTGAGGGCTTTAATTCATATTTTACATGGTATTTGGTATGCAGTTGCTTAGCCCAGATTTCTGGGTATGCTGGGATATATTATAGCTCGCCTACTCTTGCAACTGCCATGCTTAATCTCATCCCAGGTCTCACCTTCATCCTTGCTGTTGCTTTCAGGTTATTATCTCTTCTCCTATTGTTGTGTATAATACTCTGATCAATCTGATAACTCTATATGTAGGATAAAGTATATGTGGACGATGGAATGTAAGGCTATTTAATCTATATGCTCTTTACTTTCCCTGAAGTACCACTTGTATCCAACACATATTTAGACATAGGTTTGACAGAAAATTTGAGCATACCCTTTCGGGCAATCCTGGTATTCCAGTTTGTAAAAGGGCCAATGGTTGGAACTGAGTTTGTTTCTATACCTCATAAATTCTCTTGGGGTTGTTTATTTATTTAAGAAATATGGTTGCTTAGAGGAAACAGATTGCAGTCCCTAGGAGGTTGCCTGCTCTTTCTAGTGCTGAAGGGCATATATGTGAAATTGGGAATTTATTTAAGTGACAAATTTGTTTGATCTCCTTGCCACAAATAGTTATAAATTCATCTTCTTTATAAGCTTCTTACAACTCAGGTTCCTCCTGATGATGGTTTTCCCTGCTTTTCTTTCTCATTTTGAGACCCTGTTGGCAAGGACTAATACGAATTCCTTTTAGCCAGCAACTGATGTGATCAACGTAGACCTGGCGTTAAGTATTGTTTGTTATTTCATTCTTATTCGTATAAGTTGAATCCAGGTAATAATGTGATATCGTGGTGTAGATATCTGGAAGATCCAGGTTGATTGTTGAGGAGGGTTTTTTTTTTTTTTCTGAAAAAGATTGGAAGATGTTTGAGAAGAATGCTATACTTCCTTCTAAAATTGATGCATTGGGCTTCCTGTTTCCATGCAATCATTTTTCTGTTCTATTGTCTCTAATTATATGTCAATGCCTGAGCTGTGAATGAACTTAATTGACTACTTGCATGCTTCATACTTGTGGTGCACAAAATATTGAAGTGCAGTTTTGCACTAATGTAACAGTAGATGTGTAAAATATATGTTTTTGTAGATAGATTTAAATTGATGAATTTGGTGATTTCAGGATGGAAACACTGAATTTGAGAAGTAGCACTAGCCAAGCCAAATCACTGGGAACCATAGTGTCAATTGCTGGGGCATTCATTGTTACTTTCTATAAAGGCCCCTCACTTTTGATGGCACCCTCACATTCAAGCTCACCTCATCTATTTCTAGGGCAGCAGTCTAATTGGGTCATTGGAGGATTTCTCCTTGCAGCTGATTGTGTGTTTGCTTCTGCCTGGCTTATTGTACAGGTCCAATCCTCTTCTTAGTATCTGTGCAGAAAGTTGAAGCAGGTTTCATTGTGATTTCTTACTTTAAGAGACAGGAAATGATTTGTGCTCCTTAACTTTCAGGCATCAGTTCTTAAGAAATTCCCAGCTGAGCTTTTTGTTGTCTTCTATTATTGCTTCTTTGTCACCCTTCAATCGGGAATAATCTGTTTGATCATGGGAGGAGATCTTAGTGCTTGGAGCTTTAAACCTGATGTGAGATTGGTTGCTGTTGCATACTCGGTAAGTGGTTAGGGTCCAAAATATTCGTTACTACACAATTTTGCAGTTCAACTGCATGCTTATCCTAATTTGCACCTAGTTAATCAAGAGCTTTAATGTGGGAATTGTAGGCTGTGTTTGGCTCTGCATTCCAACTTGGGGTTTCTACCTGGTGTATGCATCAGACAGGTCCT
Source organism: Gossypioides kirkii (assembly GCA_005610355.1). Classification (NCBI taxonomy): domain Eukaryota; kingdom Viridiplantae; phylum Streptophyta; class Magnoliopsida; order Malvales; family Malvaceae; genus Gossypioides; species Gossypioides kirkii. The sequence goes on along the minus strand of CP032247.1, from coordinate 34,701,017 downwards.
GTTTTTGTTTCCATGTTCAAGCCTTTGGGTATTGTTGTTTCAGTAGTCATTGGTGTTATCTTCTTAGGGGATACATTCTATCTTGGAAGGTGACGCATTCATCACTCACTATCATTGTTATTTTAGTAGTTTTGCTGTTTTGTATTGTTTATAATTATTGCCACTCCAGCTGCTTTACATCTTGGTCTTGTTTAGAGAACTCTTTTCAGCCGTGGGACTGATATCGGATTCTAATTTTTCTTTTTCTCATTTGTCATGCTCTTTGTCTTGTGAAAATCCCCCTCATCACTTACAAAAGGAAGTTAAGACATATAAGTCGTTAATTTTTGTTTCAAACGTGTTGCAGTTTAGTTGGTGCAATTGTCATTGTTACTGGGTTTTACTCAGTGATGTGGGGGAAAACAAAAGAAGGGAAGTTAGACGTGCAAACTCAGGGGATGATGTCGGAATCAAGCAGTCAAAAAATCGCTTTGTTGTCAAATAATACCGGAGAACCGTAGGAGTTTCTGTACAGTCAATCGAAAACAGGTATCTTATATTGAATGTTTCCATAAGGGGAATTGTAAAGTTAAAAAGCTGCCTTAGTATTGTCTTCTGGTAATCCTGAGTATTTAGCTCATTCAGGCAAGCTTCATTTTAAAATAACATGGCCAACCAATTTCCTATGGACCATGTTTGTGTCACAAGCCTGGCCACTGGATATTGGTTGGCCTATATCTCAAGCTGCCTTTGTTCATGCCATAGGAACTGAATAGAAATATTTTTTGAAATATAGTTTCTCCATCAACATGTCAATAATTTGTATTTTTCCCTTTTACTTTTTCAGTTTTCAATCATATGATTATGTTGAGTAGTGCAAAGTCTTGGCAATTGCCCGGTATGTCATTTTTGAAGTTTTAGTTGGTATTGTAATTGTTTTCCCTGCATCTGAAGGGAGGAAGAAGTGTAATAGAAACAATATGACTGAATAAACTTATTATTTTGTTTAATATTTGGACATGGATATTGAGATAGGATTAATGGCAACCTTTCTCTCTCTCAAGAGGCAGACTAAGTGTAAGAAATTATTGATATATTTTCATTTTTTTTGTCGTAATCAGGTATCCAGTGCCAGCAGTAGTGACTAATCTTTGCGTCACGAGTTCTCTCCAAGGAGAGGCCATGAAATGTACTTTATTCTTATGAGTGGAGATCGAATCATTGACCATATTTAAAATTTTGTTGCTTAAATGTATACATGAAAGATTCAATTTTACATATTTAAAGAAACATTTCACTTTATTTTTTTATTAGATAGATATAAAAAATTTCGTATACAATATGTAAATGTTAAATAATGTTATATCGATGGTTGTGTTACTAAATAGTGAAAATTGAATCTAATAAAAAAGATTATGTTTAAAATTACACAATAATAATTCATGTATAAAATTACACATTAGATCGAAATTTATATATGTTTTCGAGATTTATCTCCAATATATTCCAACAAAAAGGTGATACATTAAGGCTTTGCTTTCTAGGAAGTGAAAAAAATTGGAAAAATGAAAAATTGATGGGTAGAAAAATACGAAGATGAATTTTTTTTTTATAAATGTGAAATATAAAAAAATAAAAAATAAAATAAAAATATTTGAAAAATGCATAATTTTAAATTAATTTACCCATCACTCTCATTTTTTCTCCTCATCATTCCAAAATGGTCATCACTCTTTTTTTTTTCTCTACCAAACACAATTATTTTCTTCATTTTTTTACTCCCTCTGTTTTTCTACCTAACCAAACACACTCTGCTTTTCTACTTAACCAAACACACCCACACCCAAAAAATATAGTGCCCATTAGCATGTTCACATGTTGGACGCATCCATATTTGGCATTCGAGTCTGAGTAGCATAATTGAAGAACAGAAAACTCAGCAAACATGATATAAGAATGAAGTCATCTTCACATCCAATCCAAGAAGCAAAAAATTACCACCGTACAGCAATGATAATAACAAGAGAAGAGCGCATGTTGACCATATGGTTTGTAGGTGTGCCTTGAACTGCATGTAGCTCAAAATATTACAAAATTCCACTATAATTTCTCAACTAAATCCATTTATGAGAGACGTTCCTCACTAGACTCCGACATATCTGATTCCTATAAACTGTTATAAACAGGAAGTTTCTTGCACATCAAGTGCTTACGTCTCTGTAATGTCAACAAGATTAAGACACTATCTGTCTGAACAACATTGTATCCTGCTTTTATGTACATGTTGAATGGAGCCTCATCAATCATTCTGCAATGCAAATATACCTCTTTTGTAGAAGCCATTTGAGATATTAGTTCCTCACTTGCCTTGAGAAGATGCCAACCAATGCCCCTCCTGTATGATCCAAAAGCAGAACCCAAGAATTTGGTAAAGAATGCATCTGTTTTATTACATGTCAAAAATAATGCTTCAGGATTTGTCTCCCGATTTTACTAAAAGTCATACGGTTTCACAAAGTGGGAGTGCTTGAATGAGTAAAACCATGGCAAAGACTTATATGCTACAGGTCAAAAGGTTGCAAACTCTTCGGTTTATATGGGTTTGCCTGTTTAGGCATTTTGAGACACTTCCACTTTGTGAACTCGCTAAAACTGTCGGCAAAGTCGGGATAATACTGGATGTGTTGAGTGCCCAACCCAGAACAAGACTCAAATCAGAAAACTCTGAATGTTCACATTAATATGGATTCTTAGTTAAAAGAAAAAAAGCATTGAGCAATGCTTTTAGACTTTACAAGAAAATCAGCAAGAGTTACATTTGAAGGATCCAGTTGCATGTAATTTCAGTCTATAAACATGAAATTTCATCCCAATTTTCAATGGATAACATCTGAACTACCCTTCTGACATTCTTAAAAAATTATTCAATCAGATGTTATTTCCAAATTTAGCAAAGTTTGAATATGTACTACAGGTAAAATGTCCCTATCCAAACTTTTTCATTTTCTCTAAGTGTACAACGAGGAGGAGTATAAAGAAGGGGATGTGATGGTGTTGAAGAGGCCGGTTCACCTTAAGAGTCGGAGAGCCAGAAAATACAAGAGGACAAGGAGAAAGCTGGGGAGAAAGGTGAGGAAGATAAATGCTCAAGGATTGCTTAGGACTCAACAGATCCCTTTCTCATCTATTGAGAGGGTATTTATAGGATAAGTCCTCTTGTTTGCTAGTGTAATATAGCAAGCCATTATGGAGGAGGTCGTCATCATGAAGCATGTGAAAGATGTGCATAGTAGGGTCCATTTTGTTATTCATTCAGGCAGTACGAAGTTGTTACACTCAGGTGGACTCCATAAGTTGTTGAAGATTGTGTTTACACTGAAAAGCGGAATACTGGTCTATAGAAAATGGGTAGCTAATTAGGTAGGGAGGCGCTTTCCGTATTTAGCGGGTGGCATTCATTAAGTCGGGATGGTAGATAATCTGAAGACAATTCGGGTGATCGGAAGGGTGCAGGTCCCTCAATGGTGGAGTCTTTTGAATCTATCACATGTTAGGCCCGAGTGGTAGGTATAACCCATTTCAAACACATATCATATATAGTACTCACCCGAATTAACCAAACATAGGTACTATTTTTAAAGTCAAGGAAAAGCTTTTCCAAATATATTTCCATCAATGAAATATCAAAGGAAGACAAAGCTGACAAAGGAAGAACTCAACCTAGAATGAGAGCATATTGACTACAGGAACAGCTTCTTATTCCTAAAATGGCTTAAACATTACATATTCCAAATTGTTTTCCACTTAGAAATTAACCTACTAATGATCTTGACTCTACTAAGTTTGCAGCACTACTATTAATGTAATGAAAACCCAACTTGGAATGAGAACAAATATCTCAGTCATTACCCATCAGATGACTTTTAACATTACAATTCCTACATTGTCTCTTATGTTGTCAACCTATAGAAAATCTTGGTCACACAAAAGCCTATCACAATACAATTTAACAAGCCATTATTAGATTCCACTAATATCCACCAAATAAGGAAATAACTATTACCTTCTAAGCTGCTTTGTAACAGTCATGTTACAGATATATGGTGAATTCTTGGGAGGTATAGGTGTAGAAGGAGAAGCATTAGCACCGCTTTTATCAAAGCAAACTTCAACGGTCCCAGCAAGTTCATTTCCCTTTTCTCCACCTTTGTCTCTATAAAACCCAACAAGAGTCACCGCATGTGGCATCACAGTTCTTCTTTCAATCAAATACTGTTTCACCAAGAACCTCAACAAAGCCCCATATCCCAAAGGCATCAACATTGACTCTGCGAATGACTCAGCTAACAACCCAGCAGTCAAATCCATCTCCTCATTCCTCATTACCCGAACCCACAAGGACCCAGATTCCAATTCTTGGAGATAAACAAAAGACTCCAAAGCTTTGAGCTTCTCAAGCTCCTCATTGGACAAAAAACGGCTTCCCCTAAATCGGTCATCGAGAAAGGAGTAGTACTGAGATGGAGTGACAGAGTTGGGGGAGAAAGAAGGGAAAGAACATCTGCAATTGCAATGGTGGAGTTTTTGGAGAGAAAGAAGAGGGTTCCTAGATGAGAGAAAGGGAGGAGTTTTGGTGGGATTAAGGTTGATATGGAAGTGTTGACGTTGATTAGGATCTAAGTAAAGAAACGGTGAAAGTGCTGCTCCTGCTGCTGCTGCCATAGAAATAGGATAGCTTTGGTTTAAAAGCAGGTTTGATTGATATATTTACGATTTTATTGGTTTCCTTAATAATAAAAAACCCAGATAGATTTTGAATTTATTATTTATTTAATCCTTTGGTTTAAATTAGTAAAACAAATATGCAAGGGTTAAACTCTTCTATTAGTCCCTGTGCTTTACGAAAGTTGTGCATTTAGTCTTTGTACTTTAATTTGGTATTTGTAATTCTTTCATTTTTTTAATAGAATGGTGTGACTACATGGTAGTCTGTTTATACTTTCTTAACCCTTTGACAACACACCTTGCACACACAAGTGCTCGAACCCAGGTCTCTTAGGATGAACATCATCCTCTTTCCCATTGGAGCCACTCGTTGGGTTCTAATTCTTACATTGTTTTTAATTATAAAATTTCAATCCTCACCAAATGATAATTGTTAAATTCATTAAGTTTTGTTATTTCTAAAATCTGTGTAGCAAACACATCTGTTGAAACAATCTTTTTGAAAAACGTGTTTCAAAAATATTTTAAATTGAAAAATGGGAATCACCACCAATCCTTTATTTTATGTGATTGGATCACCACAAAATGTTTAAAATCCGTTTTGAAAAATATTTTGGTCTTCGCAATCTAGAAAACAAGTTCGGGAGTTGGTTACGCATGAGGAAGGGTTAGCACCCTCATACGCCCAAATTGGTATCACATTGATTACTTTCGGGTCTTGATTTATAAAATTTAAAAACCCGAATAAAGTTTAAAATACGATCCTTGAATGCATGAGTTACGTTTAAAAAAATTGATTTTTGTTTGGAAGTCCCACTATTTCGAGGTGATCGAGATAGAAAGTCACGTCTAGTGAGTTAGGACATAACATTTCGAGATCCGAAAATAACGAGCTTTCCTTTGTTGTAAACTTTTTTAAACTTTTGAAAAGGATATTCGATTATCTCGATTTGAAGAAGAGTCGCACCTCATAAATTAAGGCACAAATTTTTAGAATCAGAGATAAAGAAACATTGCCTTGATTTAAAGGTATTCAATTATTTTGATTTGAGGAAAAATTGCACCTAGTAAGTTAAGGCGCAAATTTTCAAAACTCGAAATAAAAGAATATCGCCTTGATTGTAAAGTTTTCATGAAGATAATTTTGAAAACAAGTATGTGACGTTAATATGAATGAGCCGTTAATAATGGATATTAGATAACATGAAGAAAAATAATTAAGCAGATAAACGATATACAAAAAAAATAAAAATACAAAATACGAAGGCATAATAATTAAAAATTAAATATAAATGTTGAAGAGGAAGAAAAATAAAATAATCGGAACTGATAATGTGATTTTTGGATACCCGGGGGGAGAAATGGTAATTTTGGGAAAGTTCGGGGTAAAAACGGAAATTTTAGATATCCGAGGGTAAAATGGTAATTTTAAAAAAATTAGGGTCAAAAATAGAATTTTGGGAAGTTCGAGGGTAAAATGGTAATTTTTTGAAAAATTAGGGTTAAAAATGAAATTTTTGAAAGTTCGGGGTAAAATGGTAATTTTTGGAAAAAGCGAGGTAAAAAATGGAATTTTTAGAAATTCGAGGTAAAATGGTAATTTTTTGGAAAATCGGGGTTAAAAATAGAATTTTGAAAAGTTCGGGGGTAAAAAGGATTTCTAGATAGTTTAAGGGGTCTCTAGGGCAATAAAACCAAAAACAAGTGACACGTGGCAGCCTCTCAAGCATTCTGAGGTCAAAGGACTAATTTAAAAATCATGAAAAAATTTGGGCCAATTTTGTAATTAAATAAATTTGATTTAAGGGCAAAATTGAAACAAAAATAAAAGGGGAGGGACCAATTATAGAAATAAGCCAAATTAGAGACACGTGGCAACTTCCTGGGCTTTCAAAAGGGCAAAGGACTAAATTGAAAGGCATTAAAAATTATTGGGCTAATTTAAAATTAATTAAAAATATAAAAAGGATGAAATTGAAATAATCAAAAAATACGGAAGGGCCAGATGCACAAATATCCCTTTTCAAAAACACGCGAATCCCTGGCCTAGTCAGATCGGGTCGGGTTGATTCATGGGCAAAGGTTGAAATGGCGTCGTTTTGAGGGTTTTGGGGCTGAAACTCAGCCCTCAAAACGACGTCGTTCCCATATGTGTATTTAAATCAAAATTTGTTTCCAAAAATCATTTTTAGCCATTTGAGAACAAAAAAACTTTTGCCCTTTCTTTTTTCTCTCCAGAAACCCCCTCCCCATGTCCGATTGCACTCCGGTACGCCGCCGTCCCTCCGTCACCACGGGCTACACACGCCGTTGCTTAAGGCTGCCAGAAGGTAAAAAAGCTGCTTCTTTCATCCCCTTTCTTTAAAAACCCTTTATTTTACAAATAGATCTAGACCTAAACCCAGATTTTAGGAAACCTCAAACCTTTTCCTTTTCTTTTGAGTGTTCTGTTTCAAAATCCTCGAAAAGATTTTATCCACTTGCAGGTTCAAGTTTCGGCCCCCTTATTACCTTTTCAAATATGTTTTTCTCTTTAAAATATGTTGTATTTTATTAATCATTAATACTTCTTGATCTTATTGTTTTCGAAATCACGACGGTGGGCGACGAACAGGACTACGATGACGGCGACAACTCAAGGAACTCCGCTCCGGCTCCGATGGTGATGGTTCAGATTCAGTTCGGGGTAAAAACTTTTCAACTTTCTTTATTATTACTATTACTATTACTATTATTATTATATTTATTATTATTGTTATTATTATAATTAATATTATTATTATTATTGTGACTAAAGATATTTACTGTATTTATTATATTTTTGAAACGGGTCAAACAATAAATGGGATAATAGGATTCAATGCATGCATTAATACCTGATGGCTCAAGGTTTGAGAGCCTTAAATCTGACTTGCTTAAATATGTTGGACTCTCCTTTCCTGACTTCGAGTACTCCCTGCCTTCTTGTATTCAACTGAAACTGCTTGTGTTAATTTTTGAAAGTATGTTGTAAATGTAAAGACTTTGTATTGATCTCGAATGAAAAATCGAGGTTCGTAACCCCTTACAAATTTTTTAAATTCTAGCTTTATAGCCATCAATACAATCATGATACTTTGTTGTTTGTAATTTAAAACTGCTGTCTATTCTTCCTTTTGCAGGTTCGGCTATGCAGTGGTGACTATGGCAGTGACGGTGGTGCAGAAGCAAGTGGCTGGCTGGTGGTGATGTTGGTGCTGACGTGGCGTGCCCTGGTTGGCTGAGGTGGAGGCAATAACAACGCAAGTTGGCAGCAGATTGGGGGTTTTTTTGGGTCATTTAGGCCCGTATAATTGGGTTTAGGTTTAGCGCTTGGGCTTGGGTCATTGTTTAGGGTCAATTTGAAATTTGGGCCCAATTTGGGTTTTGTAAAGATGGACATTTGTAATTGGACTTTTTAATTAATTCAAATTTAAATTCAAATTAAATTTAAACTTAATTTAAATTTAAACTTAAAAAAAAAGTTTAAACTTAAACTAAATTTAAACCCAAATGAATTAAAATTTAAGAAAAAATTTAAAATTTAAAATTGGTTTAAATGTTGGGCCCGATCAAAATTGGGCTCCAACAGCTGCCCCTCTTTGCTCGTTGCTGTGTAACAGGATCAGAGCAAAGACTAAAAGGAGGCCCAATTTGTCATGTCTTACTTCTTCGACGATCTTTCTCTAACTGACCCACCTTCAGCTTCGTCGGTCGTTCAGCTCACTGCATCCGCTTTTCTGCAATGGGAAGTGATGTCGTGATTCCATCTTGTATTAAGGCCATTTCAAAATTTCGTCACTGTAGCTTCATTTGATTGGCTTGTAATTCCATTGGTTTGGTATCATTGATTTGGTCTTCTTCACAGTATCAGGAGTATGACCACCTTGTTGTTTTGGATAACTGCAATCTGCCCCAAACTCGGGGTAATAGATTGGTTGATGATGATCTGCTACTGTAGTTTTAATCCAGCTTCACTGCAACTTCAGGAAGGTAGGATTCGATGTCAAATCTTCATCTTGCTCTTACTACAACTTCAGAGAGATAGAGACTTGCTATTGTAGTTTAGATCTGATCCATTATGACTTCGAGGTAGAAGTTTCACCGTCGTGGGTTCGATCTTTTATGTTTCTAAGGTACAAGGTTCGCCATTGCGACTTAAACCTTTCCCTTTGTGCCTTCGTGGTTCTGGATTCGCCGTTGCAGCTTAAATCTTTCCCTTCATGCTTCTGAGGTACTAGGTTCGCCGTTGTGACTTAAACCTTTCCCTTTGTGTCTTCGTGGTACTGGATTTGCCGTTACGACTTAAATATTTCCCTTCATGTCTTTGAGGTACTAGGTTCGCCGTTGCGACTTAAACCTTTCCCTTTGTGTCTTCGTGGTACTGGATTCGTCGTTGTGGCTTAAATCTTTCCCTTCATGTCTTTGAGGCACTAGGTTCGCCATTGTGACCTAAACCTTTCCCTTTGTGTCTTTGAGGTACTGGATCCACCGTTGCGGCTTAGATCTTTCCCTTCATGTCTCTAAGGTACAAGGTTCGCCATTATGACTTAAACCCCTTCCCTTTGTGTCTTTGCGGTACTAGATTCGTTGTTACGGCTTAAATCTTTCCCTTCATGTCTCTGAGGTACAAAGTTCACCATTGTGACTTAAACCCTTCCCTTTGTGCCTTTGCGGTACTGGATTCGCCGTTGCGGCTTAAATCTTTTCCCTTCATGTCTCTGAGGTACAAGGTTCGTCGTTGCGACTTAAACCCTTCCCTTTGCATCTTTGAGATACTGGATTCGCCGTTACGTCTTAAATCTTTCCTTCATGCTTCTGAGGTAACAACGGTTCGTCATTATGACTTAAACCTTTCCCTCCATATCTTCTTGTATTGGATTCGCCGTTACGGCTTAAATCATTCCCTTCATGTTTCGTGGTACTAAGACCTGCAGAATATGCTCAAATGTGCCTCTAGAGGCCTGATTGTTTTAGGATGCCATGCTCAAATGAGTCAAAATGCTCCTAACTAGATAGATGTGCATGAGTATTGTTTATTTTTCAAAGATTAGTTTTCTTCTCTTTGCTTTTCTTTCTTCTGCTTGGGATCATCATTTTACATCTTCTCGAATCTATGACTTGGCAGATTCTCAATTTGAACCGTTCTTTCCAGGTTTGATTCTTTTAACTTGTGGTTTTGTTTAGGGTCCTTGTATCATTTAGGAATTTTCTAAAATAATACTCACAGATCCTTGCTTTTTCATGCGATTTTAGTTTATTATCCATTATCTTGGTATGAAAATACTTGGACAGTGTGGGAAAGAATGAGATTGTATTAGAGTCAAAACTTGAAGAATTGTCGGCTAAAGAAAGAAAAATGCCGAATATTTACAAGGAACAAAACAATAACAAGGAATAGAATTAGATGCCTAGATATTAAGTATGAGTTTCTCTGATCTGAGGATCATCTTTCTGCTCGATATGTATCTGGAGATCCTAGAGTACTTTGTCGATGTCCCAAGATGTAAAATTTCTTCATCTTGTCACATTTGAGGGAACAATTGATCGCCTTCATTCCACATTTGAGCCGCTCTTTTCGGGTTTTCAACTCAAAATCCCTTTGGTTTCAAGATGCCCTTTCATGGGTTTTCATCCTAACCTCTCCACTTTTTTTAGGTGAAATATTTCTTCACCGAGTCTGAAATCACTGGGTTGTATAGCTCCTTGCCATCCATTTCAGTCAAAATTAGAGCTCCTCTAGAGAAGGCTTTCTTCACACATACGACCCTTCCCAATTAGGCATCCATTTTCCTCGAGAGTCTTTTGTGTATTGAAAGTATTTTCTTCAAGACTAGATCTCCCTCGTGGAATTCTCTAGGGCAGACCTTTTTGTTGTATGCTTGCATCATCCGCTTTTGGTACATTTGACCATGATGACAGGCTCTTAACCTCTTTTCTTCGATCAAGTTCAACTAATCATATTGGCTTGGATCCATTCTGTTTCGTCCAAATTTAGCTCTGACAAGACTCGGAGGGAAGGAATCTCCACCTCGATGGGTAAAACGGCCTCCATCCCGTATACAAGTGCGAACGGCGTTGCCCCAGTAGACGTTCTGACTGAAGTCTTATAAGCAAGGAAGGCGAATGGTAATTTTTCATGCCAATCTTTATAGGTTTCTGTCATTTTTGCAATGATCTTCTTGATGTTTTTATTTGCTGCTTTCTGCTTCCACTGCTCTATCATCTTTGGGCGATATGGAGACGAATTATGATGTTTGATTTTGAATTGCTCACAGACCTCCAATATCGTGCTGTTATTCAAGTTCAATGCATTGTCTGATATGATCTTTTCTAGCATTCCATATCGGCATATGATTTCCTTCTTTAGGAACTTGCCAACTACAGACTTTGTAACATTGGAATAAGAGGCAGCTTCTACCCACTTGGTGAAGTAGTCAATAACTACAAAGATGAATTTATGCCCATTAGAAGCCTTCGGTGAGATTGGTCCGATAACGTCCATGCCCCACATAGAAAAATGCCACGGAGAAGTCATGACATGCAGATGTGATGGAGGTACGTGAATTTTATCTCCATAGATCTAGCATTTGTGGCATTTCTTAGCGTAGTTGATACAATCATTCTCCATAGTTGACCAGTAGTACCCAAATCTCATGATCTGCCTGGCCATTTTGAACCCATTCGCGTGCGTTCCACAAATTCCCTCATGGACTTCTTCTAGGATTTTCTTATCTTCGATTGCATCAACACATCTTAGCAACACTTGATCCTTTCTCCTCTTATACAAAATCTCCCCATCCAGGACGTACTCGTTTGCGAGCCTTCTCAATGTCCTTTTATCATTTTCAGTAGATTTTTCGGGGTATTTGTGGTCTTTTACATATTGGTGGATGTCTTGGTACCAAGGATGCTCGTCTTTTTCTTCTTCTTCTTCGATCTCGCAGTAATGGGCTGGAGTCTCATAAATGCTCATTCGAATGGGCTTCATATCCTCTGGCCTGTTTACTTTTGTCATTAAGGCTAGAGTAGCCAAAGCGTCAGCCATTTGGTTTTCCTTACGTGGGAGGTACTAGAATGTAACCTCGTCGAATTCTTTGATCAATTCGAGGACCATATTTCAGTAATCAATTAGCTTGGAGTCTCTTGTCTTCCATTCTCCCCTGAGCTGGTAGATTACTAACGCTGAACCTCCATATATTTTTAAGACTTGATCCCTCGATCTATGGCTGCTTGAATCCCCATAATGCACGTCTCGTACTCTGCCATATTGTTTGTGCAATCGAAGTCGAGTTTACTTGTGAAGAGATAATGGTCTCCTTCTGGTGATACTAAGACTGCCTCGATTCCATTGCCCACGACATTTGAAGCACCATCAAAATTTAATCGCCAGGGATGCTCTAGCGCGGTCCCCTCTTCGGTGGTTACAATATACATTAGGTCCTCATTTGGAAAGTCAAAATTTATTGGCTCATAATCCTCCAGTGCTCTACTGGCTAGGAAATCTGCTATTGCACTTCATTTCACTGCCTTTTGGCTTACATAGACTATATTGAATTCTGAAAGTAGGATTTGCCATCTAGCCATTCTTCCGTTCAATGCAGTTGACTCCATCATGTATTTGAGAGGATCTAATTTCGAGATTAACCAAGTTGTGTGGTATAGTATGTACTGTCGTAATCTTCGGGTAGTCCAAACCAACGCACAGCATAGTTTTTCTATCGATGAATACCTTGCTTCATAGTCGGTAAACTTTTTGCTGAGGTAGTATATGACTTTTTCCTTTTTCCAGTCTCATCGTGTTGGCCCAAGACACATCCTATAGAATTCTCAAAAACTGCTAAGTACAAGATTAATGGCTTGTTGGGACTTGGTGGTACTAAGACCGGAGCATCGGACAAATACTACTTAACCTTGTCAAAATTTCTTTGGCACTCATCGTCCCACACATCTGGATTGTGCTTTCTAAGAAGACGAAAGATGGGATCACATTTCTCAGTTAATTGTGAGATGAATCGAGCGATATAATTCAACCTCTCGAGGAAACCTCGAACTTTTTTTACGTACAAGTCGAGGGTAATTCTCGTATGGCCTTAACTTTCTTTGGATCGATCTTAATTCCCTTTCGACTGACCACGAAACCTAACAACTTGCTTGAAGTAGCCCCAAAAGTACATTTGGCAGGGTTCAACTTTAGTTGGAACTTCCTTAATCTCAAGAACAACTTTCTCAAGACCTTTACATGTTCTTCCCCAGTTCGAGATTTTACGATCATGTCATCGACATAGACCTCGATTTCCTTGTGCATCATATCATGAAACAATGTCACCATGGCTCTTTGATATGTTGCCCCTGCATTTTTAAGTCTGAATGGCATCACCTTATAACAGAATGTCCCCCACATAGTGACGAATGTAGTTTTCGCCATGTCTTTAGGTTCCATCTTTATTTGGTTATACCAAGAGAAGCCATCCATGAAAGAGAAAAAGGAATGACCTGCCATATTGTCTACTAGGGTATCAATGTGAGGCAGTGAGAAGTTGTCTTTTGGGTTGGGTTTGTTTAAGTCTTAGTAATCCACACACATACGTACTTTCCCATCTTTTTTGGGATGGGGGTTACGTTGGCAACCCATTATGAATATTTAACCACTTGGAGGAAACCTGCGTCAAACTGCTTTTGAACTTCTTCTTTTATTTTAAGCAACACATTTGGTCGCATCCTGCGAAGTTTTTGTTGGATGGGCTTGCATTCCTCTTTTATCGGGAGCTTATGGACTACAATGTCGATGTTTAAACCAGGCATGTCCTGGTAAGACCAGGCGAAGACGTCCTTGAATTCTCTGAGCAACTCAATAAGATCTTTTCGTGTTTCTGCCGAGATGCTGGTTCCAATTTTCACTTCCTTCTTTTCATATTCATCCCTTATGCTCACAATTTTGACTAACTCCTTATGGGGCAAGATCTGTTTCTCCTCTTGTTCCATCATTCGCAGCAAATCAGGAGATAAGTTACTATCTTGGTCATCTTCAAAGTCCCAAGGTTCCTCGAGACACATATCTTGCTCAAAATGAGGTTCACAGTCAATGTTGTTCATATTATTGATATCCAAGGATCTGTCAAAAGAATGAGAGTGGTCTAATGAACAAAGTAAATTTAAGAATGATTTATGGTATGAGTATGAGTATATGTATACAAAATTCAAGAATGATTAATTGTGTAGGTTAAGGGTGAACAAATTATTTGAATTAGAATGAACGAATATAAAGAGATATTTGTCGAAAGGGGACAAAATGCATTTTCATTAAGATAATGGATAATAGTCAAATGCCCTTTACAAAATATCTCTATAGCTCTCGGGCATAGAACGATAGATATGTGTCGAGTATTACTCTGAAAAGATCCTAAAGGCTATAGAGAGCTCCTCTTCCGTCCAGTTGTCCACAATGCTTCCTGGTGCATACGGGCAAATTTGTGATAAACTTATTCCTTCGCCTTCTTCAGAGATGGTCCAACTCCGTCACGACTCTTCCAGTCTTCTCTTCCTCTTTAAACCTCATTCCACTAGAAACGAAAGTTTTCAATATATGGGGAAAGGTCATCGACTCCCATTTGATTTCCTCCCCGGCCAGTTGTGCTTTTCTCATCTCTCGCTTCCTTTCTATCTCTTTCTTCTTTTCCTTCACATCTGGCTTGTATCCCAGCTCAAAGCGATCCCACTTTCTTAGTGGTGCTGGTGCATTGATTATCCCTTGCAGATGTTTCCCAAGCCCTTTTCCTAATAGTGTCCTTTTTTTAATTATCAATCGTAACCTCATCTTCATGGTTCGTGACAACTTCGATTCGGGAATTTTACTTCCTTCTGTGATGAATATGACATTAACAAACTCTAACGATCGAAAAGAGCATTCCGCCGCCTCTTCGTTTCTTTTTACGCACGGGGCATCACTTGTCACAGATGCGATGATATCCTCTTCTGCGTTTATTGTAACCAATCTTCCTTCGGTTACCAGTTTAAGCTTCTGATGGAGTGAGGATGGTACCACTCCCGCTGAATGGATCCAGGGTCTCCCCAATAAACAATTGTAGGAGGGCTTAATGTCCATCACCAAGAAGTCCACCTCATAAGTATTCGGGCGTATCTGTAATGGTACTTCAATTCGGCCCATCACTCTTCTTTCTGTTCCATCGAAAGCTCTAACTATGTTGTGACATGTCTTCATATAAGAGCTGTCGACTGGTAATCTTTCTAGGGTGGCTAGCGGCAATACATTTAAAGCTGAGCCATTATCAATGAGCACTCCGGGCAAACTATACCCCTTGCAGCGGGTAGTGATGTGCAAAGCCTTTGTCGACCCCATTCCTCCAAACGGGATCTCATCGTCACTGAAGAAAATAAAATTGTCAGCGCTGATGTTATTAATTAGGCTATCCAGCTTGCACACGAATATGTCATTGGTCACATATGTTTCGTTGAGCACCCTCATCAATGCATTGCGGTGGACTTCTGAACTTAACAACAGTGCTAAGATTGATATGCGTCGGGTTGTTTGTCTAACTGCTCAACCACACTGTACTCGCTATGTTTCAAGAATTTCAAGAATTCTTTTGCTTCTTTTTTTACTACTGGCTCCTTTACTGGCTCAAGCTCGTTAGTCTCTTTTTCCTCTGGTTCAATTGCCAAGGCCTTTCCTTTTGCCGCTTCTTTTTTCTCTTTTTTCAAGTCGTAGACTTTCCTACTATGGGTAATAAGGTTTACATCTTATTTTGATTACTTTTCTTTAGGCTTTATTATGTTACACCCATAATTCCAGGGGACTCTCTTGTTATCCTCATAAGGAAATGGTGTAGGTTTTCGTATGATAACACAAGGTGTTATTTGTCTTCTTGTCTCAGTACCCTTGGACGTAGAGATAATTATCACAGGGCGATCAGGCTTGTTCATCCCTTTTTCTTCAGAGGCACAAATATGCTCCATCTCTTCTTCTTCTTCTTCTTCTTCAAAGAACTTCATTTCTTTACGGTCCATCAGATCCTGTACCAACATCTCGAACTCTGTACAGTGTTGAATCTCATGTCCCTCAGCATTGTGGAAGTCACAATAATTCTTGGCCGTTATCATATCTCCATCATTCCGCGTGATCACACCTCTGTCTATCATTTGACGCCATACCCATTTCAAAGGTGATTTGACCTCTCCGATATTGGTCTTAACCGTTTTACCTTTTGCTTCTACAATCGTATTCACCCCCTAATTAGGGTGGGCAGGTAAAGGGTTCCCAGCTACGTTAGGTCTCGACGGCTCATCGAATCTTATACGCTTCATCTTATTAATCTTTCCACTATCTTCTTGAAAGCGAAACAGTTTTCGATGGAGTGTTCGGTTACTCCTTCATGAAATTCGCACTGAGCATTGGGGTCGTACCATTTCGAAAAAGATGGTTGTACTGGCTCCGTGCAGTATGGGGCTACTGCATGTTGATCATACAACTGCTGGTAAAGCTCTTTATATGTCACCAGAATAGGGGTAAACTACATTCTTTCAGTGTTTTTTCTTGAGATTGGTTCCACTTCGGTGGATTTTGATAATTGTTTGCAGAGGTTTTAATTTGCGTCATCATGATTGACTTCGCATAATTTGGCCTGTACATGCTTGCGTTGTTTATCTCAGCTTCTTTCCTTCTAGGGGCTGCTCTTTTTCCACTGTCCCCAGCGTCATTCTTACCGCTCTTAATTTCGCTTTCAATCATTTCTCCAGACATAACCATGTCCGAGAAACTTCTCATAGCATTTCTCAACAAGTGATTGAGATATGGTGCTTTTAGCATGTGGACGAAAAGCATGGTCATCTCTTTCTCTGTTAATGGTGGCTACACCTGGGTGGCCATATCTCTTCATCGTTGAGCATATTGCCTAAAACTCTCGCTCGGCCTTTTCTCCATATTTTGCAAATTGAATCTATCCGGAGCAATGTCAGTAACATGACCGTATTGTTTCATAAATGCCTGGGCCAGGTCCTTCCATGAACTGATCTTTGCGTGGCTTAACTGATTGTATCACTTTACCGCGGATCCTACCAAACTGTCTTGGAAACAATGGATTAGTAATTGGTCATTATGGACGTATCTTGTCATTTTTCGGCAGAACATAGTGATGTGAGCTTCTGGGTAGCTTGTCCCATTGTATTTCTCAAACTCTGGAGTTTTGAATTTTAGGGGCAGCATTAAGTTTGGAACTAGGCTTAGTTCTTTAGCATCTATCCCATAGCAGGTGTCAGCTCCTTCCATTGCTTTGACCTTATCTTCCAACCACTTATACCGCTCCTCTATCTGTTTGGAAACTTCCAATTTTATTATCTTTGCCTCCATGATTTCATCAAAGTTGGGATTAATGGGGTTTTCAGTGGTTTCTCTTGGATAAAACCCTGATCCAGTTAGATAATTGGCTTAGCCTGAGGTATCAATGGGGTGTGGTTATGCTCGGATGAAGATGGGAGCTCCCCGTGAGTTTGTTTTCGGTGGAACTTGGTTGTGCACGGGAGTAAAGCCAGGAGGATATTGGGGATCTTCATTTTCCTCCCTTGGGCCTACTGCATGATTTTTCCCTTTTCCCTCCTCCTGCAATAGTTGGGTCAATCGATTGATTATGTTGCTTTGGGACTCAATAATCTGATCTCTTATATCCCGTTGGACCCTTTCCAACTGGTCTTGCAACTGAGCCTGCATTTGCTCCTACATTTGCTCTTGCATTTCCTTTTGCAACTGCTCTAACCTTTCTATTTTCTGGTTCATGGCTCTTCGAATAGTGTAAGGGTGTGAGTTCTCTATTTTTTTGGGTTTAACTGTTTCAAATTTTATTTAATGAGATTTATTGTATTAAAGTGTGAGAATGCAATGCGAATGAATGCATGAATGCAAAAGAAAGGTATTGACTTATAATTCAATTTCCATTTAGAAAACTTCACTAGATAACAATTTCCTTTACATAAAGCAAATTACATAAATGGTTTTGCTATGATGCTCAGAGCTTTGACTTTTTTGAGGAGTCCTGCTAGCTTTTGACCTCGTTCTGTCTTCGTCTCATATTGTATACTTAACTCTTCTGCTTTAACTGCCAGTGCTTGCACGTGATCGGCTACTCCGCGAATTTAATTTAAAGCCTCACCTATAACATAATCCCTGTCTCTGACTTGCTTCTGAGTTTGCTGAAGATGCCAGCCATTTGTTTCCAATGTCCTCTCCAGAATCTCAGTTTGTATTTCACTATTCTGCAAAGAGGCTTCTAATTCTTCCATCCTCTTATTCAGTCTCTCGATCTCAACTCGGCTTGCCTTCAACTCCATCACTAAATTTTGACTACGATGCCTATACAAAGATTCCTCCAATAATTCAGTTACCTCAGCTTGGCTTTCCAAAAATCTACTTTTCATGGCATTCTCCTGAACCTGGGCATCTTGAAATTTGTTTTTCCACTGACTTGTTCTATTCTTCTCTTCGCGGATTTTCTGTTGCCATTGCTCTGATGTCTTACCTAAACCGGCAGTCCTTATTGACAAGCGAAGCTTTTTATAGTCTTTCTTTAGGCTATTGAGATCTTCTTCAGCCTTATTCTTCCCTTTTCTCAATTTCTCCGCTTCTAGCTTCTAAACATCGACGTCTAATCCTAAAAGCACCTTCTCTTCTTCCAGTTTTTCTATCATTTTTTCCATCTCTATATTCTTCCTCTCAAAATCTTGTTTAATTATTTCTAGTTCAGTCGGGATAACCTGCAAGTGTTCCTCAATTGGGAGAACAATTTTCGGGTTTGGCATAGGAATGTTATCGTTGATCCTTCTATTTCTCCACCAATCATATTCTGCAGTTGTCATGGGATTGACATCGAATGCTTTCATTCTTCGAACTTGGTTCCATGCATTCGAGATTTCTCGAATCCTTTTCTTATTATTTTCTCCTCGGTATACGAATTCACACTAAGCTAACCCCTAAGTTACTGGTATGAACTGTCTCGATTTGTATTGTCTTGAAACCAGCAAAGGTGCGTATCCTGTTGTTCCCCATATCCCCACTAATGGGACCCAGTCAAAGTCTCCGCATCGATATAATATTTAATCAGGAGCAAACCATGGTGCTCACCACTCTATGTCTTCGTCTTTGAGGCTTTGGAGTATGACCATCCACTTTTCTTCTGAGAAATTTTCTTGTCTTTGCCTAGCTACGAACTCTTTCAAAGGGAAGTAATCTTTAGACAAGTACTGATAGGAGACTTTTTCTGTTTTCCAAAAGTGACTATGAAACCATACCATCAACAACGGTGCGCAGGCAATAAATCGACCTTCTTCCTCTTTTTTGCACGCATTTAAGGATCTGAAAGTTTTAACCAGTATGGCCGGGACGGGTATAATTCTTTTATTCAATCGATCAAACATTTCTATCACCGCGTCTTCTATATATCCCAAAGCCTTTGGAAAAATGACTAACCCATAGATACTTAGGGCTAGGATGTCAATCTTTCTCTTTGCATCTAGATGAGCCAGTATCAAATCTCGTAGACTTTTCCACGTGATGCATTTGTTGTCGCCTTTGACCTTAACCTGAGCTGCAACCCACTATTCGCTCATGCCGGTGATGTTTATTAACCTTTTAACAATAGTCGGGATATTTAGTGCTCTAGAATAGGTCTTATCTATCGAGATTTTCGGACAACAGAGCAGAGTGGTGTATTCTTCTATCATCGGTGTCATGTCTACATTCTCAAAGGTGAAGCAACTGTAGGTTGGGTTCAAATACTGCATTAAAGCTCGAAAGAGGAATTATCTATCTTGACCTCGAACAAGTATGACAAATCTCTGTATTCTTAGTAAAAGGTTTGCTTCATGTCATTGTCCCAACTGTCCCATATCTCTTTCAATCTAGCACACTGTTTTGAGCCGTACTGATCTTGGTATAATCCCAAAGCTCTAACTCGTATCCTTCCACTAAGCTATCCTCTTTTTGGCGTTGAGTCTCCTCTGACCACATACGCACGACCATATTGTCTTCCACCTTATCAAGTTACTTGTTTTCCATGATCGATTCTCTTATCGGTAACTGAACTTTTTGAGTCTATACCTTTCCTTTTTATGATGATGAAATGCAATACAAAAAGAGACAAAATAAACAAGTTAACAAAACACATCAATATCAATATACAAGTATAGAGCACAGAACCTAAGAGTTTGTCTCGGATAGCTGCTAAAAGGTACAGTATAATTCCTTCTAAGGCAAGTTCTTACGGTTCACTATATGTGGTTTTAGGCTCTAAAGTAAAGGTACCCAAACCAGCAGATTCCTCGATCCTCACCCATTACAAGCTCATACGGATGAGTTCGATTTAGGGGGACACATTTCCCACATGTTTGCACGAAAGTGAAAACTTCACGAAAACATGGGTACGGATGTAATCCCGAAAGCAATCCACTATCCTACACGGAGGTGAAGACCTCACGAAGGAGTAGTTTCCCGCTTCCACTTAAAAGGATAGTATCATATGCAGATGAATGCAAATTTATACTAGTAGTATAGCATCACACAAAAATGTTTAAGGATCATATTTTAAACAAAACCGAGTACTTAAACTTTTGACAAAAAGACCTAAAAATAATCAATTTTGGCTTGACTCTCTTTTATTGTCAAAAGGTCCCTAATGGAGTCGCCAAGCTGTCAAAACCATCTTTTTTGAAAAACGTGTTTCAAAAATTATTTTAAATTGGAATATGGGAGTCGCCACCAATCCTTTATTTGATGTGATTGGATCACCACAAAACGTTTAAAATCCGTTTTAAAAAATATTTTGGTTTTCGCAATCTAGAAAACAAGTTCGGGAGTTGGTTATGCATGAGGAAGGGTTAGCACCCTCATACGCCCAAAATTGATACCACATTGATTACATTCGGGTCTTGATTTATAAAATTTAAAAACCCGAATAAAGTTTAAAATACGATCCTTGAATGCATGAGTTACGTTTAAAAGAAATCGATTTTTGTTTGGAAGTCCCATTATTTCGACGTGATCGAGACAGAAAGTCACGTCAGTGAGTTAGGACATAACATTTCGAGATCCGAAAATAACGAGCTTTCCTTTGTTGTAAACTTTTTTAAACTTTTGAAAAGGATGTTCGATTATCTCGATTTGAAGAAGAGTCGCACCTCGTAAGTTAAGACACAAATTTTCAGAATCAGAGATAAAGAAACATTGCCTCGATTTAAGGGTATTCGATTATTTCGATTTGAGGAAAAATTACACCTAGTAAGTTAAGGCGCAAATTTTCAAAACTCGAAATAAAAGAATATCGCCTTGATTGTAAAGTTTTCATGAAGATAATTTTGTTTTATGAATGAGCTATTAATAATGGATATTAGATAACACGAAGCAAAATAATTAGCAGATAAACGATATACAAAAAATCAAAAATACAAAATATGAAGGCATAATAATTAAAAATTAAATACAAATGTTGAAGAGGAAGAAAAATAAAATAATCGGAATTGATAATGTGATTTTTGGATACCCGGGGGTGAAATGGCAATTTTGGAAAAGTTCGGGGTCAAAAATAGAATTTTAGATATCAAGGGGTAAAATGGTAATTTTAAAAAAATGGGTCAAAAATGGAATTTTTGGAAGTTTGGGGGTAAAATGGTAATTTTTGGAAAAATTGGGGTTAAAATAAAATTTTGGAAAGTTCAGGGGTAAAAATGATTTCTGGATAGTTTAGGTGGCCTCTACGGTAATAAAACCAAAAACAAACTCAGCCCTCAAAACGGCTTCGTTCCCATATGTGTATTTAAATCAAAATTTGTTTTCAAAAATCATTTTTAGCCATTTGAAAGCAAAAAAACTTTTGCACTTTCTTTTTTCTCTCTAGAAACCCCCTCCCCATGTCTGATCGCGCTCCGGTTCGGTGCGCCGCCGTCCCTGCTTCACCACGCGCTACACGCGCCGTCGCCCAAGGCTGCCAGAAGGTAAAAGAGCTGCTTCTTTCATCCCATTTTCTTTAAAAACCCTTTATTTTACAAATAGATCTAGACCTAAACCCAGAATTTAGGAAACGTCAAAGCTTTTCCTTTTCTTTTGAGTGTTCTGTTTCAAAATCGTCGAAAAGATTTCATCCATTTGCAGGTTCAAGTTTTGACCCCCTTATTACCTTTTCAAATCTGTTTTTCTCTTTTAAAATCTGTTGTATTTTATTAATCATTAATACTTCTTGATCTTATTATTTTCGAAATCACGACGGTGGTCGACGAACGGGACTACGATGACGGCGACAACTCAGGGAACTCCGCTCTAGCTCCGACGGTGATGGTTCAGATTTAGTTCGGGGTAAAGACTTTTCAACTTTCTTTGTTATTACTATTAAAATTATTATTATTATTATTATATTTATTACTATTGTTATTATTATTATTATAATTAATATTATTATCATTATTGTGACTAAAGATATTTACTGTATTTATTATATTTTTGAAACGGGTCAAAACAATAAATGGGATAATAGGATTCAATGCATGCATTAATACTTGATGGCTCAAGGTTTGAGAGCCTTAAATCTGACTTGCTTAAATATGTTGGACTCTCCTTTTCTGACTTCGAGTACTCCCTGCCTTCTTGTATTTAACTGAAACTGCTTGTGTTAATTTTTGAAAGTATGTTGTAAATGTAAAGACTTTGTATTGATCTCGAATGAACAACCGAGGTTCGTAACCCCTTACAAATTGTTTAAATTCTGGCTTTATAGCCATCAATACAATCATGATACTTTGTTGTTTGTAATTTAAAACTGCTGTCTATTCTTCCTTTTGCAGGTTTGGCTATGCAATGGTGGCTATGGCAGTGACAGTGGTGCTGAAGCAAGTCGCTGGCTAGTGGTGATGCTGGTGCTGACATGGCGTTCCCTGGTTGGCTGAAGTGGAGGCAACACCAACGCAAGTTGGCAGCAGATTGGGGGTTTTTGTTTTGGGTCGTTTGGGCCTGTGTAATTGAGTTTAGGTTTAGCACTTGGGCTTGGGTCATTGTTTAGGGTCAATTTGAAATTTGGGCCCAATTTGGGTTTTGTAAAGATGGACATTTGTAATTGGACTTTTTAATTAATTCAAATTTAAATTCAAATTAAATTTAAACTTAAAACAAAGTTTAAACTTAAACTAAATTTAAACCCAAAATGAATTAAAATTTAAGAACAAATTAAAAATTGGGTTTAAATGTTGGGCCCGGTCAAAAATAGGCTCCAACAACATCATCATATGTATAATGTTATATCATCTTATTATTTCCACATATTACTCACTAAAATTTAATTAATGGATTAACGACTATTATTTTCATCACGACAACAATTTTAAGGTTCGAAAAGTATATGATTTTAGAATGAACCAATTAGATAATATGGACTAAATCTACAAATGTACGCATAGTACTAGCAATTGAATTTAATCAAACATATTTAATTGTTATTATTTGAGTCAGAGTTAAATTTTTAAATTTAAAAAAATACAAAAACTAAAATTAATTAATTTAAAATATAAGAACTAAATCCATAACTTTTATAAATTACATAGAAAAAGTAGAAATTAACCATATGAAAGATCTCTTGATTTGAAAGGAATAGTAGTTTGAAATTATTGATTCTCTCCAAAGTTTTGGTACTTCCTCAATTTTTGCTACTCTCACATAAATTTTTGGTATTTTCTCATTAGTTTTTAGTATTTTCTTCAAAAAAAAAATATATTTTTTCATTTTTTTTCTACTTTCAAAATTAAGTTTTGACATGAGAAATCAATTTTTATAGAAAAAAAAATATTTTTGCATCTTAATAAAATTCATTATATACTAGTAAATACAAAAATGTTGAAAATTAAATAAACAAAGTATTTTTTAAGACCAATCAATATTTGATTTTCCTCGTAAGATTTGGTAGTTTCAATATCCATACTTTTTTGTATTGTACATAATGTATACCAAAAAAGAAATAAAAATATATAATAAATAAATGGCTTAATATAATATTTGATACATGACATTTTTTCTTAATTTGGTACCTAAACTTTTTTTGGTCCAATTTGGTACTCAAACTTGACACTTTTTTTAAGTTGGTACTTAAAACTTTTTTGGGTCCAATTTAGTACCTAAACTTGACTCTTTTCTTAATTTGATACCTAATCTTTTTTAATATTAATTCATTAAGCATAGGTCAATACCTATTTTTAGCATTAATTTTCTCTAAAATTGACAATATTTTTGCAACATAACAAAAAAATTTCAACACCGTTATTGTTTTGCATAATTTTTATAATATTTAATAAATTTAGGTACCAAATTAAATCTAAAAAAAGCTTAGGTACCAAATTAGGGGAAAAAAATGCCAAGTTTTGGTATCAAATTGGGTCCAAAAAAATTAAGTACCAAATTAGAAAAAGTGTCAAGTTTAGGTACCAAATCTGGTCAAAAAAAAGTTTAGGTACCAAATTAAGAAAAAGTGTCAAGTTCAGGTATCAAATGTTATATTAAGCCTAAATAAATATAAAGATATATAAAATATTTAGAATATATAATAGATATAATATATAAGTAAATTGAATATAATATTAAATACATAAAGAAATTAAACCGAAAGAGTTTCTTTCTTTTTTCTAGATTTATTCTGTAAAGATCTAACTCCTTATATTGATCCCTAATTGGAAGTTTCGATAACATAATAAATAGTTTGTTGACCTTTGGAAAGAAATAGAAAAAAAATAGTAAAAAAGTTTTTTCATTATGTTTTTTTAAATTTTCTCATAATTTTTTATTAGCTCTTTGATTATTTTTGTATGCTTTTAAAATTAAATTTTGGTCTAAGAAATCGATTTTTGATATAAGAAATATTATTTTTGCATACTAAGAAATTTTGTTACGATTTTTTTGGGAAGAACCAATGATATATTTGGTATAAAAAATATTAATTTTACATACAAATAAATTTATTTATATATAAAGATAAATTAACAAATATTAAATATTAAATAAATAAAGCAATTTTTTAGTACAAATCCATATTTGATAACCCTCAAAATTAAATTGAGAAAATTAATAGTAAAATTGTAAATTATAAAATTTTAAATAAGTAATAGTAAAATTGCACTTCGGCTCCCAAAATGATAAATTTTTTATTTAATCTTTTAAAAATTATAAAGATATATATGCTATTAAAATGGTAAAATTACATTTTTACTATCATAAAAATGTACAATTTAATTCCACCTCTTAAAAAAAAATTTGACTTCGCCCCTGTATCTAAATTTATCCTCACACATAAACAAATTTCGTAGTATGAAAAAATAATAATTTTTAGATATCAAATATCGGTTTGTCCTACTAACAAAATTTCTTAGTATGCGTAGTGTTCTTTCGTCTGCTAAGGTTTCATAGCACGTTGACTTTTAGTTTTTCGTTTGTTTTTTCTTCTTGATTTCAATTCGACACTTTCGTCCAAGCTTTTCTCTTGTCTTTATTCGTTAAATGTTGTTACCTAAATCCTTAATCGAATGGAGGTTGATATTGCAAATCTAACTTTGAATGATGAAGAAGTTGGGGATCCGATTCCATGCGATTTTGTGAACGAAGATGAGGGTTATCGGAAATTTTGCTTAGTTGGGAGAGCGCTTACAAATTGTATAGTTCACTTCCCATCGTTAAAAAGAACGCTGGCTGATCTTTGGCACCCTTTGGGGGTGCTATAATCACTGAATTAGGTGATAAACGATACTTGTTTCGTTTTTTTATGAAGTCTACATAAAGCGTGTTTTAGATGGGATCCCATGGTCGTTCAACAAACATTTGATAATTTTCAATCGTTTAAAGCCGAGAGAAGATCCAAAACAGGTCCCTCTAAATTTCTCTTGTTTTTGAATACAAGTACATAACCTACCATATGGTGTCGTTTCGAAGAGATTAGCCAAGAATTTGGGAGGTTTCATCGGGGAATTCCTACAATATGATTTCGCCCTTATTTTCAGAGGAGAAACTCGTTATATGAGGTTTAGGGTAAAAGTTGACGTTAGGTTACCATTAAAAAGAAAGAAAAAATTACTACTAGAAGGAGGAAAGGAGGAATTTGCATTTTTCCAATATGAACGCCTCACGCTCTTTTGCTTTCTTTGTGGGAAATTAGGGCACAGGGTTTCTACCCCATTCGAAAATCAATAGGTGTCTGAGAAGTTCAATTTGAGTGAGATTCCTCTCTTCGAGCTCTTACGAGGGAGGAATTGCAGTCAGGAAGCAAATGGCTAAAAGAAGAAGGGCAAGGTGGTTTTAGGCGGAATTTTCTTCCCAATCGCATGGAAATAGATAAAGGTGAAAGACATATAGGCTGTAACTTTGCTGATTATGAAGAAGGGCCATTAGAGAGGGGGATAGACATAATGGAAAACTTGCCTGTCGACTTTAAAGAAGGTAAGAAAAGGCAAAGAGTAAGAAGTGACATCATGCATGGGGAGTTTGTTGCAAAAGATTCAATTCAAACAACTAAGAGGTCGACGGCCGCTAATCAACGTTCCGACCGAGCGCAAAGAAAATTTTCAGTTGGAATATTCGTGGTTTGGGGCAACCACGAGCGGTAAACTACCTTAAAAATAAGGTACGTCATGTTAAGCTCCAAATTTTGTTTCTTATTGAAACAAAGTTGAATGAGAAGAAAATGTCTGGAATTCGAGCGAAGTGTGGTTTTGCTCATGGTATTGATGTAAGTGCGAATGGTTCAAGAGGTTGTTTGTCTCTTGTTTTGGAAGGTTGATTATGATGTTCAGCTTCAAAGCTTTTCGACTAGCCATATAGATGTTATCATTATGGAGAAAGACGAGATGCCTACATGGAGATTCATGGGTTTTATGGCACCCCAGAAGAAGTAAATAAAAGAGAGTCTTGGGAGTTGCGTAGATTGAGAAATAATTCTAATCTTCCATGGTTGGTAATGAGAGACTTCAATGAAATTCTTTACTCATTTGAAAAAAAAGGTGGTAGGTTATGCAATATTAGGAATATGACACAGTTTCATCAAACTTTAGATATTGTGAGCTTTTCGATCTTGGATTTGCAGGTAGATGGTTCACGTGGGAAAGAGGCCGTCTTCCTGAAAACAACATTAAGGAGAGGATTGATAGAGGCGTGGCCACCCAGTCGTGGTGGAGGTCCTTCACAAAATTTTCCCTCCAACACCTCTCCCACACTTTCTCAGATCACTGCCCATTTTAGTAAATTTAAGCCTTCGACCACAAGAGCCTCTTTCATGCCAATTATTAAAATTCAATGCGAGATGGTCTTTGAGAAAGAGTATGAGCAACGTATTAAGTTCTTTTGGTAAAGGGTCTCTGGAGACGTAGGTTCTAAACTACGACCGTTAGGTGATTTTTTGGCAAAAGAGATGAATCGACTCTCAGCTCTCAAAAAGAAAGATGTGGTAAACCTTTCTAAAAGGTTGGAAGAGTTTAATCTTGAGGACCTGAATGAAGCTACAATGGCAGAAATCGAAGTAACAAAATTGGCTTTAAATATGGAAGAAAATAAAGAGGAAATTGAATGGAAGCATAAAGCTAGAGCTAATTGGCTAAAATTCGAGGATCGCAATACAACCTATTTTCATAGCTTTACAAGATAAAGGAAACGCTGAAACAAGGTCCAAAAATTGAAATGGACTAATGGAGATTGGGCTGAAGACAACACCGAGAAGTTATAAATAGCCATCGATTACTTTAAAAATTTGTTCAAAACATCAAATCCTAGTAGTGTTGTTGGGGCTTGTCAGGTATTAAATCATGTATTCATGAGAATTTAAATTTGGACCTATCTAAGGATTTTCAAAGAGAAATAATTGAGGCTGCAATAAAAACCATGGTGTCTTTAAAAGCTTCTAGTGATGATGGGTTCTCAACATTATTTTTTCAAAAGTACTAGCACTTAGTAGTTCAACCAACAGATAACATCATTGCTAAAGTAGTTCAACCAACAGAGATGTCCCAATTTAGACCCATCAGTCTTTGCAATATGGTGTATAAAATCTTTACTAAGACTCTAGTTAACAAATTTCATTTGGTTCTTGATTTATGCATCGATGAAGCTCAAGTGACTTTCATTCCAAGTAGACAAATAACAAATAACACCCTAATTGCATATGAGATTCTTCATCAAATAAAACTAAGAAAGGGGAGGTGAGGAGGTCAGTTTGCTCTGAAATTGGTTATGAGCAAAGCATATGACCATTTTGAATGGAATTTTGCCGAGCAAGTCATGCTTAAGCTAGGGTTCAACGAGGACTGGGTAAAACTAGTAATGAGCTGTGTACGTTCGGTTGAATACTTGGTAATATGAATGGAAATAAACGAAAATTTCAAACCAAAAAGAGGCTTAAGGCAGGGTGACCCGCTCAGCCCTTATATATTCTTATTCTGTTCAGAGGGTTTTTCATTGTTGCTAAGACTAGTGAAGAACGAAGGAAAAATAATAAGAGTAAAAGTGGGAAGAAGTGCTTTAAGTTTAACACATCTACTTTTTGTTGATGACAACATTCTTTTTGGGATACAAGTGTCGATTAAGCAGAGAGGATCGAAACAATTATCAAAGAGTATGAAGGGATTTCAGGTCAGCTAATAAATTTTGATAAACCTCTTCTCTATTTCAGCATAAATGTTCGGCATGACATTAGAAGTTAGATTAGAGGCGTTTTGGGCGTCCGAATCTCGAATAGTCCAGAAAGATATCTTGGCCTACCAACGATGATAGGCAAGAGGAAAAAAGAGGTGTTTGCGAGCTTTAACAGGAGATTTTTAAAATGTATTGAAATTTGAGGTACAAAACTCTTTTCTTGTAGAGGTAAAGAAGTGTTTATTAAAGTCGAGTTACAAGCAACCCTAGTGTATACCATGCAATGTTTTTTAATTCCAGTATCTTTATGCCGAAAGTTAGAGCAGTTAATTAACCAATTTTGGTGGAGGAATTATAAAACTAGGAAAGGCATTCACTAGTGTGACTGGAAAAGATTGTGTGTTTCGAAGGCGTTGGATAATTTAGGGTTTCAAAATTTAGCGAAATTGAACATCTTTTTACTTGCCAAGCAAGGGTGAAAGTTAGTAACAGCTCCAAATTGTTTGTTAGAAAAATTAATGAAGGCAAAGTATTATCCCAGTAATGAGTTTTTAAAAGCAAGGTTAGGACCTTACCTTCCTATACCAGAAGAAGTATATGGAGCTCTCGTCGACTTCTAGATGAGAGGATGGGTTGGAGAGTTGGAAATGGATGAGATATCAACATCTGGGATGAAGCATGGCTTTCGAGTCTAGGCTATGGAAGAATTCAGGGTTAAAACATAAACATTCGATACACGGTAGTAGTAGATTTGATTAAAGAAGAGGAGGCTACCTGGAACCATGAAGCTTTGGAGGAGGTATTTGATTACGTGACCAAAAATAGGGAGCTCTCTAACCTAGTGGCTGGAGTCAACATGGGCGATAGTAGGATATGGAGGGGAGACAATACTAGGATTTACTCTGCCAAGTAGAAAATCGAACGCTTACATCACAGCTGCCTTCCTTTACAGAAATTTATAACAAATTATGGAATCTACACCTAGCCGACAAAATCAAAATAACATTTTGGCGTATTGCTAACAATTTTATCCCTACTTTTAACAATTTACAAGACAGGAATCTGAGTTTACAAAATCGCTGCCTGTTGTGCCAATCATCAGCAAAGAATGTGTAACATCTGTTCTGGGAATGTTCTATCACAAAACATGCATTGGAGAGTGTGGGCATACCAAACAACTCATCCAATACAAATCACGAATGGAAAGAGATGTTAGCAAACAGATTTAACAAGTTAGAAGAAACAAATCGTGAGTATCTAGCTATTGCTTTTTGGGTTTTATCGTCTACAAGAAACAAAATATATCATCAAGGCGAGAAATTAGACTTAAATGAAGTTACTACTTTCATTAGAGCTTACAAATCAAAGAATGAAAGGATTACTATGGTCATATCAAGTTTTACTGGATGGCTGAACACACCATGGAGTCCACCAAGCCCAAGAATGATAAAATGTAATTTCGATGCTTCTTTTAATCTATATGCTCATACATCTGTTTCTGGGATATTGTTTAGAAATGATGAAGGTAGAGTCATGGTTGCGCGTACTTACCAGAATAAAGACATAGGTGATGCAAATATGGCAGAAGTGAAGGCTTATCTTTAGGCGATAACAATGGCGAAAGATCTAGGGTTTCGAAATTTGTCTCTTGAGGGAGATTGCTTGACTGTCATAAAAAAATCAAAGAAACATAAGTGGATAAGTCGAGCATTGTGACCCTAATACAATAAATTAAATTGAGAGCCCAGCATTTTAACAGGTTTACTTGCTCATTCATCAGAAGGATGACGAACCAAAGTGCTCATGAAATGGCCATAGAAGGGAAAAATTGGCCTAATTAACGAGTATGGATCTAAGAGGCTCCAACAAGAGTCGAAGCATTAGTAGAGAAGGAGAGAGTCGCAGTAATAAGTAATGGAAATGGGTCGGAGGAAATGTTTACCTTTCAATAATCTTTGATGGTTTCTTGTCCCTACAAGCAACCATCGATTTTCAGAAGCTTAAATGTTCTCTCAGTGGTGAAATCAAAAGCTATTTGGGATGATTGTGGAATACTACGACGGCGGTCTGTGAAAATCTCAGCATTTAGAATCAGGTTTTATTTTTCTCTAAAGATTTTTGATTTTGTTTTGTTTTAGGGTTTTAAATTGGGGCAATGTCGTTCCACTCCCCCTATTCCCTTCGTTCATTTTTATTATTTCTTTATTTTTTTCGAGTGGTCTTTAATTAGCTGTTTCTTTTAGGAACCATGATTAAATAGTGTTTAGGCTGAGATGATGATAGTTGTCTATCATGTAGATATTGTAAATTCTATCTGTTCGTTGGAATCCACAATCTTTTTAGTTCAATTTTTTTTTCTTAGTATGCAAAAATAATATTTTTTTAATTCCAAATATTAATTTATCATGCCAAAAACATAATTTTGAAAGCATACCAAAATTATGAGTGAGTAGTTTTAAAAACATTTTATTTATTTATTTTTCTATATCTTCAATTTATTAGAATATATAAAAAAATTCACTTGTATTAAAAAATATTAATGATATAAAAAATTATGAGAGTACCAAAAAACACGAGGGAATACAAAAAAGTATGAAGCAAGTACCAAAAATTATAAGTATAAAAAAATATGAGGGACATTAAAAATTTGAGAGTACCAAAAATTATGAGGGACTATCAATATTTTTTGTCGTATAAAACTTGTTTATTTTTCAATTTTTATTAAATTTAATAGTATATATAACAATTTTTTTGAACGTATATAACAAATTGGTTTAAATATAAAATTGGTATCCGAATTTCTCTACTTCTTCCAGATTGGTACTTATGGTTTTTTTGTCCTAGATTGGTACCTAAACATTTTTTTTCCATCCATTATATTGGTACCTAAGCCTAATGACGTTAAATTTTTGTTGACATGCCAGCATTGGCCACTCGTGCACTACCACGTGTCACTTTTTTTGGCTTGAAAAGTTGTCCCCTTTTAATTATTTTTCATTTCATTTTATATTTTTAAAAACCCTTTCATTTAATTTTTTTTCCATTGAAATTTCATTTCCCCATCGTCTTCTTCTACCTCTTTGGCTGCTGCAACTTTTTCTCGTTTTTTCCTTTCACCATCTCTACCGGACCTCTTTATCTTTTACCTCTCTTCTATCTGTTTCATTTTTTCCTTTCACCAATTGTTTCGCTTTTTTATCTCTGTGTTATCTATTCATAACACATATATTGAAGGAGAAAACAATAAAAAATGTCAACGATTTTTTGTCTTCTCCAACTTCATCTCCATCATTTATCAGACTTTTCAAATCTCTTTTTCTCAGATTTCCAAATCTAAAAAATGTTCAACTTTTTTAATAAAAAGCTTCTTCTTTGTTTCTTCTTTTTGTTTAATCAAAACCTTTTCCACTATATGTTTGGAATAGGGGGCATTCTGAGTTTATAAAGAACGTGGATAGGTTTTGTTTTCGGCAAACACGGAACTTGTTTCAAAAAGGGTTTTGAAGGTTCAAATTGAATCAATGAGTGGGGATTGAGTTTGGGTTTGGGGGTTGTTGCAAGGTGTTGTAATGGAAGCTAATGGGTGGATTTGAGGGGTTTTGGTGTTGGGGTTTAAGGGTTTGACGGGAAGAGAAAAGGGAGATGAAAATTTGGCATTAATGTTTCGTGAAGGAAGGTTTATTTCTAAATTCTTTGAACCCTTGTAGTCATGGAAAGTAACTTGAAAAAAAGGGAAATAATAACCATTACTTATCTGCACTTAACATAGTATTCATCATGTCTATTGTGTAAAAAGATGGTGATAAAATCTTCATTTTTCACTAAAGTTATTAAGAATAGTTTTCCCTTTGGAATTTATATGGTAGGAAATGTCTTTTTGCATTGTTTTGCTTCTTTATTGTCTACATGTGGTTCAAAGTATCCAGGAGATAAAATTCCTGAGACAGTCGAATAATTTTTTTCAACTAAGTTGGTTGTGAAAAAGAAATGTTTGGTTGAGGAAGGGAGGTGAATTGAGTTTATTTTTCTCAAGAAACAAATAGAAAAAAGATAAATAGAAGAGAAGCGTTTTAAGGTTGAGGAAGAAAAGACTAGGGGAAAAAATTGTTGACCGTCACTGCCAAACAAGATGCCACGTGGTACTGCGCAATTGACTAGCGTTGTCACATCATAAAAAAACTAATGACATTAGACTCAAATATCGATTTAGTTGACGAAAAAAAAGTCCGGTACTAATTTGGGATAAAAAACTTAAGTACCAATCTGAGAGAAATGGAAAAGTTCAGGTACTAATTTTATATTTAACCCTAACAAATTTTATAAGTATACAAATAATTTTTTTATTTTTTTGTAGCAAAAATTGATTTCCTATGTCAAAACTTAATTTTGAAAGCATAAAAAATTTGAAAAAGTACAAAAAAAACTTGAGAATACAAAAAAATTTATTATGGAGTACAAAAAAAATGAGAGAATACAAAAAATTATGAGAGATTACCAAAAAATGTAAGAGTACCAAAAATTATTATGGATTGCCAAATATTGTTTTGTCTTATAAAATTTGTTTTATTTATTTATTAAAATTTATTAGTATATATAACAACTTTTATTAGCCTGAAAAAATATTTTTTATACTGAAAAATAATTTCCAATGCTACAACTTGGTTTTGAAAGCATACCAAATATTATGAAGGCCTCACACACTTCAAAAAGTAAAGTCAATTTTTTTTTAAAAAGTCTTATTTTAACAAAACATAAATTTCTCTGAAAATCCCAAGAGTGCTCTCTTAGGTTTCCCAGATAGTGATTACTATGGTTGATTGGTAGGGAGAGTGGTGATGCGAGAATGAAGGGGGAGGAGATCTCCCTATTGGAGGAAGAACTTATTCAACTTACTGTCAAGAGTTCAAAGGTGGTTCCATCTGAGAAGCCAAGATTGATATTCTCTATTTGGACGAGGAAATCCTACTATCCGGATAGTTTTCGCGCACAAATGAGAAGTATCTAGAAAACGAAGTAGAAACTCGATATTCAACTAGGTGGGCAGAATTTATTTTTAATCAATTTTGAGGATGAAAGCAATCTGAATATGGTTTTAGAAGGGAGACCATGGTTGCTTCTTAAACAACTTATTCTATTTGATAGATTAAGTGTGCTTATGGAACGTAATCAGATCAGATTGGTTTGGTTGCCATTTTGGATGAAAATTGGACCTTGTCCACCAAAATGCGAAAAAAAGATCTTATACATGCTATAGGTTCGACTTTTGGTGGTGTTTTACGATCTGAGGAAAAATGGGAGTTTTGTCGATTAAGAGTTTTTCTAGACATTCAGAAGTCTCTACGAAGAGGAATATTTGTTGCTAATGCACTTAGAGAGAAGGTGTGGCTTCCTTTCAAGTATGAAAATCTCTCGATTTGTTTATTTTAGATGTGGTAGATTGGGCCATGCAATAAGGGATTGTGGATCTATCACTGACGAGGAAAAAGTAAAAGGGGATCATGATTTCTCGTATTCTATAGCTTTGAGGGTTGAATTGAATATGTTTGGGAAGGAAAAACTGTTGCTTAGTATTGAAAATAGAAAACTCTGAAAATAATGACAATATACGAGGCATATGGAAATGAAAGGGAGTAAGGAGGCTATGGTGGGTGATTTTTCGACAAAGGAGGTCGATGACCAAAGGGATGGATGTTCACTATTTTTCGAAGGGGTAGTGGTGGAATTTCCAAAATTGGGGTAGAATTTACCGCGAAAAGGGAACTTTTTTCCGTCACCTTTTAAGTAAATAAATAAGAATCAGGGAATCTTCTTGATTTGGATGAGGTGGCTGAATTAAAAGAAAAGGGAGAACGACAGATGGATGGGTTGATGGGGGATAATACCCAAAAAATCAAGAAGCTCATTTGGAAAAGATTGGTTAGAGATATTGTAGAGATGGATGTTCACTATTTTTCGAAGGTGTAGTGGTGGAATCTCCAAAATTGGGGTAGAATTTACCGCGAAAAGGGAACTTTTTTCCGTCACCTTTTAAGTAAATAAATAAGAATCAGGGAATCTTCTTGATTTGGATGAGGTGGCCGAATTAAAAGAAAAGGGAGAACGACAGATGGATGGGTTGATGGGGGATAATACCCAAAAAATCAAGAAGCTCATTTGGAAAAGATTGGCTAGAGATATTTTAGAAGGAAATCAGGAGGGACATATTTCTATTTTGGGAAAGTGCAAGATGAATTTGGCATGTTTGAAAGAAGGTGGATTCCCAAATATTGATATTGAGGGGTGAAATTTAAGAAATAATTTTGGGGTAATTATGATGCAAGAAAATCAATAGAATGAGGCGTAGAAACCTGGCATTGAAGCTAAATTGGGCTTTACACTTATGAATCATGACTTAGTAAAAGATCCAATACAATTAGGTGATGGAAAGAGTTGAAGATGAGTTAGATGTACAAAGATGAAGAACGGGAGTTTTCATGATAGTATGGATGATGTTACAAATTGCAAGGAGGAGCAAACCCTATAGATATTAGTGGTTGCCAGGAGGCAAGCCGACCAGACACCATGAAAATTCTCAGTTGGAACGTTCGCTGATTGGGGAGTCGACGAAATGTTCCTTGTCTTTAGCTTGCGCTGAGGGCACATAATCCTCGTATTGTCTTCTTTATGAAGACCAAAATTTTGGCTAGTAGAATGGAAATAATTAGAAGAAGATGTAGGTACTTACATGACATTCATGTGGGGGCAAATGGTTCGAAGGGTGGTCTAAGCTTTGGCTGGAAAGCTGATTGTGTGGTTACCCTTCGAAATTTTTCAAATGATCATATTGATGTGGAAATTCAAGACACTTAGGGAGGTCCACTTTAGAGATTTATGGGGTTTTATGGATCCCCCTATATTAATGATAAGGACAGATCTTGGAACTTGTTGAGAAGTCTAGGAAGATCTTAAGATTTACCTTGGCTTGTATGCGGCGACTTTAATGAAATATTATTTTCCCATGAAAAATAAGGTGGAATTTCGAGGGAAGAATGTCAAATGGATGCCTTTCGAAGTGTGCTAGAGGATTGTTGTCTAGAAGATATGAGATTTTTTGGACCTTGGTTTACTTGGGAGCGAGGAAATCTATCGGAAACAAATATCTAAGAGCACCTTGATTGTGGTTTTGCTACGGAAAAGTGGAGTCACCTTTTCCCCAATTATTCAGTCAAACATCTTACCCATTCGTTCTCTGACCATTTCCCTATTCTCAATCAAATGATTGGGAATGATTTTATGAGAAGAAAACGTTCTTTCATATTTGGGAGTATGAAAGATTATTGTCAAGCAAAGATTAAGAAACTGAAGGAGAATAATGTGTGCCTTTCAGATCGATTGCGTGTTGTCACTTTGGGACTTAAAAGGTGGGAGGATTGTAGCACCCAAAATCCCAAGTATTGTCACCGGTTAGGATTTCGGTGTCATCTATTCATTTTATACTATTCATCTTTTACACATATCTGATTGTTCACATCTTTATTCAATTTAAAAATCATTTCTCACGATTTAAAATAATATCTAAACATAACATTATTTTGTCAAGGGTAAAAATGGAATTTTCAACATTTTAGGGGACTTCTACCAGTACCTGAAGGTCAAGTATCGGTAGTAGTCAATTCAATGAACAATTCTAAACAGTGCAGATTTCTACCGGTACCTGTACTAGTTCTACAGATACAAGTGAAATTTCTACTGATGCAAGTTATGCATCTACCGATACTAAAAACTCCAAAGAGCTAAATTTCCATCTTGTAACTTCTACCGATACAAGCATGCAAACTATCGATACTTTTATACATACAACTACCGATACTCACAATTTAACTACCGATACAACTCAAGTCAGTATACAACCTCTTTCCTACCCTGCACTTCTATCGAAACACACATGGGTTCTACCGAAACAAGTAAGCTAAATCTCTAGAGTTTGTACCAAACACAATTTCATTGTTTCCATATAAGCACAACTTTTATCTATGAATTTAAGACATCACAAATACAATATTTATATCAATACAAGGTACCTAGAACTACATCCAACATTTCATTAAACAAAACAAGGTTTTTCACGAACTCATTGTATAAAGAAAAAGTAACATCATCCTAGTACATGCCACATTAACCAAGTGATGTAAAAATCTACCAAACAACTCCGGGATAGTGTGATGCTTCAAGATGATCCAATCTCCGAACAACAAAAGTGAATCTACAAAACAAATGCAAATCCACAGGTAAGCACTTTAGGGCTTAGTAAGTACATAAAGTTAAATAGATTTAACAAACTTCAAGAGTTGCAAAAATCTAATTAACCGAATGGAACACTGTTTACATCTAGGGTAGGTTTCACTCGCATTTATTTCTCACGATGACACAAAGTCATCGAACCCTTGTTCCACATAGGAACTCATTTCATTTAATACTCACGATGACATATTATCATCGGACCTTTAATTCGTCATGGATTCATTTACTCACGATGACACTTACTCATTGGACCTTTAATCCGTAAAGGATTCATTTACTCACAATGACATCTAGTCATCGGACCTTTAATCCGTAAAGGATTCATTTACTCACAATGACACTTAGTCACTGAACTTTTAATTTGTAAAGGATTCATTTACTCACGATGACACTTAGTCACCAGACCTATAATCTGTAAAGGATTTGACACTTAGTCACCGGACTCTTTCGTTTATAGCTTGAACCCGTTTATCTTCCGTATTTCATTTACACTTGTCTTCCATAATTTCGATTATCACTTCATCTCACAGCAATAGTCATATTACAAGAATAAGCAATTTAAGTTAAAATTTAACCATACGAACTTACCGGACTGGATTACAGTTGTGAATAGATCCTAGGGACTATTCTGCTAATTTTCCCTTTCCACGATCGGTGGCACGGTTGTAGTCTACATTCGCAAATTATTTAATTTCTCATATTAATCACACAATCAATTCATTTAACACAATCAAACCCCTTTTTGGTAAAATTATGATTTTACCCCTAATCTTTTCTTTTTATTCAATTTAGTCCTTACAACACAAAACATGCAAAATACCCATTTCCTCTATAACCCAACCAGCCGAATACTCAGTCTCCTTATACATCCAAGCAAATCCATTTATTTCATAACAAGTACAATAATATTAACATTTTAACATTTTAGTCCTTAAACCCTAATTTCATTAAAAATCACTTTACAAAAAGATTTAACCCAAGTATCAAACACTCAAATATATCACAAGCTTTCAAGAATAAGTAATTTCAACAATGGCAAGTTTTCTAACATTTGACAGATTCACAAATTAGTCCTTGCATAAGCTAGATTAAGCTAATACGGACTCAAAAACATAAAAATTACTAAAAACAATCAAGGTTTGCTTACCCAAATCAAAGCTCAAAGGTTTGAGTTGAAAACCCTAATTCTTTCTCCTTATTGTCGTTTGAAGAAGAAGATGATGAAGAAAATGGGATAAACATTAATTTCTTTTCTTTTACTTCATATATATACATAATGACAATTTTGTAATTATTCAAACTTTCTCCATTAAGCTTTAATTAACTATTTTTTAACCTTTATTAAGCCTATTTATAAACAATATAAATCATACTAATCTACTAACTAATATTCTTTCGGTTAATTTACCCATCTGGTCTTTCTAATTAAACATCAATACTTTTATCCTTCTTATGATTTAGTCCTTTCTATTTAATTAACTATCTATAATCAATGCTATTTTCAACTCGTAATTCATATGATGCATATATCACCAGAAAAATTTAAAATAACTAAATTTACGACCTGACTCATCAGAGTTATGGTCTCGAAACCACGATTTTTGACACCACTGAAAATCGGGCTGTTATAACTCTCCCCCTTAGGGAAATTTCGTCCTGAAATTTCTTACCGGTGAACAGAGTAAGGTATTGTGATTTCATTGAAGCCTCTATTTCCCAAGTAGCTTTTTCGAGTCCGTGTCGATTCCACAAAACTTTTACCAATGGTACTCTTTTGTTTCGCAGTTCTTTTACTTCACGAGCTAGAATCTTAATTGGTTCTTCGGAATACGAAAAATCTGGTTTTATTTCGACCTCACAGGGTGAAATCAGATGTTAAGGATCCGACCTGTACCGTCTCAACATCAAAATGTGAAACACATTATGAATCTTCTCTAATTCTGGCGGTAAAGTTAATTTGTATGCCACAAGACCAACCTGTTCAATAATCTCATACGACCCAATAAACCGGGGGCTTAGCTTCCCTTTTCTTCCAAACCTTAGTACTTTCTTCCAAGGTGAGACTCGCAAGAAAACTCGGTCTCCCACTACAAACTCTATATCTTTCGTTTTAAGATCTGCATAAGACTTCTGTCGATCGGATGCTGCTTTCAAGCAGTTGCGGAATACTCGTACCTTGCCTTCAGTCTCATGAATCAAGTCGGCTCCAACTAACTTGTTTTCACTCAACTCTGACCAATACAAGAGCATTTTGTATTTCCTACCGTATAATGCTTCGAACGGAGCCATTTTAATACTAGTCTGATAGCTGTTATTATATGCAAACTCCACCAATGGAAAATATCTTTCCCAACTACCCTCAAATTCAAGTATACAACACCGTAGCATATCTTCAAGTATCTGTATCACTCTTTTCGACTGACCATCTGTCTACGGATGATATGCAGTACTGAAATTTAATCAGGTGCCCAAGGCTTCATGCAACTTACCCCAAAACCTCCAAGTAAAACGGGGATCTCTATCTGAGATAGCAGATGCTAGTACTCCATGTAATCGTACTATCTCAGATACATACAATTCGTGAACTTCTCTAGCGGAAAGTCCACTCGAATAGGAATAAAGTGAGCCAGTTTCGTCAATCTGTCCACTATAACCCATATCAAGTCTTTCTTCCTCGGTGTTGTCGATAATCCTATAACAAAATCCATGGTGACCCGTTCTCATTTCACTCAGGAATAGTAATAGATTGCAACAGTCCAGACGGTACCTGATGTTCAGCCTTTACCTGCTGACACACCAAACATCTAGTCATGAACTCTGAGACTTCTCGTTTCATACCTAGCCACCAATACATCTTCTTCGAGTCGTTGTACATTTTCACACTGCCCGAATGAATGGAGTAAGTACTGCTGTGAGCCTCTAACAAAATATCCTGTCTTAAGTCAAAATTATCAAGAATGCATATTCTGCCCCGGAAGTACAACATACCATCGTTACCTGTAGTAAATTCAGTTGTTGCATCATTTTGCATCAGTTCTTTTCTAGCCTTCAGCTTTGAGTCATCCTCTTGTAACTCTCGTATCTACTGTAAGAATAATGGTTTCGTCCAAAGTTCTACTATAATAGAACCATCACCTTCAAGTGACAAATGGGCATTCATTGCTCTCAAAGCAAATAACAATTTTCGGCTCAAAGCATCAACAACATTAGCTTTTCCTAGATCGTATTCAATTACTAAATCATAGACTTTCAATAATTCTAACCACCGACGTTGCCTCAAATTCAGTTCCTTCTGAGTCATCAGATACCTTAAACTTTTATGATATATGAATATGTGACACTTCTCCCCGTATAAATAATGCCGCCAAATCTTCAAAGTAAATACAATAGCAGCTAACTCTAAGTCGTGGGTCAGATAATTCCATTCACGCGGTTTTAATTGTCGGGAGGCATAAGCTATTACCTGTCTTATTTGCATCAATACACAACCCAAGCCATTTAGAGATGCACCACTATACATAACAAACTCTTTACCCGTTTCAAGCTGCGTCAATACTGAAGCTTCAGTCATTAATTTCTTCAGTTGATTAAAACTCTATTGACACCTTTTCAACCATACAAACTGCATATTCTTCTGTAGCAGTTTTGTCATCGGCAAGGCTATGATGGAGAAATTTTTCATGAATCGACGATAATAGCCTACTAATCCTAGAAAACTATGTACCTCAAAAACATTCTTAGGTATCTTCCAATCGAGAATAGCCGATACTTTACTCGGATCCACCCGAATTCCTTTTGATGATACCACATGGCCTAGAAATCCCACTTTCTGGAGCTAGAATTTGCACTTGCTGAACTTAGCATACAACTATTTTTCTCACATTATTTGCAAAACTTTCCTCAGATGTTGAACATGTTCTATCTCTGACTTGGGATAAATCAATATATCATCAATAAACACCGCTACCAATCTATCCAGCTGAGATTTAAAAACTCAGTTCATCAAATCCGTAAACATTACCGGAGCATTAGTTAATCTGAATGGCATTACCAGAAACTCATAGTGTTCGTATCGAGTTCTGAATGCGATTTTCTGCACATCACTATCTTTTACTCGCATCTGATAATAACCCGATCGGATATTTATTTTAGAAAAGACGGTCGCTCATCTCAGCTGATTAAACAACTCATCAATACGAGGTAACAGATATTTGTTCTTGATTGTTACCTTGTTCAACTGTCTATAGTCTATGTACATTCTCATCGATCCATCCTTCTTCTTTACAAACAAAACTGGTACGCTCCAAGGCGATATGCTTGGTCTGACAAAGCCCCTATCTAATAACTCTTGTAACTGTGCCTTTAACTCTTTCAATTCAATGGGTGCCATCCTGTACGGTGGAATCGAGATTGGTGCAGTTCCAGCTAATAAGTCAATGCCGAATTCTACTTCTCTGACTGGCGGTAAACCTGATAACTCCTCTAGAAACACATCTGTAAATTCCTTGATAATCGGTACCTATTCTAATTCTGTTCTGGTACTCCAAGTATCAAGTAAATAAGCAAAAAATGCTTTACAACCTTTACAAACCATCTTCTGTGCTGATAACGATGAGATTATTTTGGTGTCACTACTTAACTTCCCAGACTCAACTCTGATTACTTCTACCATCGACCGTTTCAAATCAATCAATCATCATTTACAATTAACCACTGCATCATGCTCAGTTAACCAGTCTATTCCCAAAATTAAATCAAACTCAGTAAATGGTAACAACATCAAATCAGCAGGGAACTTACAGTCCCGAATTCTCAGTGGACATCTACGACATATCAAATTAACAATGACACTATGACCCAATGGGTTTGTGACTTATACATCAAACTCAGTCGACTCAACAGGAAATTTCTTTTTAGTAGCTAACGCAGTACAAATATATGAATGAGTCGATCCCGGGTCAATCAATACACACATAATATCATTAAAGAGATAGAATATACCAGTCACAATATCAAGAGCGGTAGCCTCTTCTCGAGCTCGGATAGCATAAGTTCGTGCAAGTGCTCGAGCCTCAGATCTGGCTATAGTATTTTTGTTATCTTCACAGTTTTCACTTGTACCGCTACTCTGCCCTGGGCGTTTTTTTTGTGGTGTAGTAGGAGGTTTTACACTCTGTTCCTCCTTTACTTCAGATCTCATCGGACAGTTCCTCAAAAATTGATCTGTACTTCTACATCGATAACATGTCCCTTTCATCTTGCGACACTCACCTGCATGGTTCCTCTTACAATACCCACATATCAGAGTAGGTATATTACGAATGCTAGCCACACTATCTGTGGGTCTGTTCTGGAATTTAGATTCTGGTGGTCCCGACTTACTTTTACTTAGAAATCCCGAAGATACTGGGCCTCGACAAGCCTCTTCTCTAAATCTCTTCAGCGGGGGCATAGAGAAGGTCTTGTCAATATTTTTTCTTCCAGATTCTTGAAATCTCTTTTCTCTCTGTCTCTTGCTGTTGTAGATTTCTTCCATCTTTTGACCTCTGTTAGCTAACACTACTAGTGGTCGAATTTTAAAACTACCCACCATCATTCTTATCTCGTCATTTAGCCTTTCTTCAAAACGAATGCACAAAGCTTCATCAGTTGGTACCACCTCTCTAGCATACTTGCTCAGCTGCACAAACTCTCGTTCGTAATCTGCCACCATTTTATTTCCCTGCCTCAATTCTAAAAATTCTTTCTTCTTCTTATCCAAATATCGTTTGCTGACATATTTCTTCTTAAACTCTGTTCAGAAAAAATCCCAAGTAACTTCGTTTTTCGGCATCATTGTCGTGACCATAGCCCACCAGTGATAAGCCTCATCCTTCAGTAGTGATGCAGCACACTTTATAGAGTCTTCAACAGGACAAGTCATTTCATTCAAGACTCTCAGCTTATTTTTCAACCAGTATTTAGCTCTGAAAGGATCACCTTCCACACTGCCTCGAAAGTCTTCAGCCCCGTATTTCCTAACCCTATCTGTAGGGATACGATGCCTTGGTTCCACCATTGGAGGTGGGGGAGGCCTTTTTGGGGTGCTACCAGTCGGGCACCTAGTTGTGTGACAAGAGGCGTAGGGGATGGTGTCATCGGATTATTTCTCATGAATTCCGTGAATCACTACCCCATTAAATCGAAGAACATATTATTTGCTTCATTATCCATCGTCGATAGTATTGATGCACTATGGCTAGCTCTAGAATCATTAGTCGGACAATGCTGTTTACCTCATTAGTTTACTCTTTATCAGAGTTAGACATCTTGTATTTATCTGCAAAAATCTTAGTTAGATCAAATTCATCTATATCACACTATCACAGGTTCAATATGGCATGTACTCCTAAATCATCAAACATGACCATTCAGTCCAAGAAATGGCTAAATCGAAAGCTCTGATACCATTAAGACTAACATCCAAAATCCCAAGTATTGTCATCAATTAGGATTTCGATGTCATTTATTCATTTTATACTATTCATCTTTTACACATGTCCGATTGTTCACATCTTTATTCAATTTAAAAATCATTTCTCACGATTTAAAATAATATCTAAACATAACATTATTTTGTCAAGGGTAAAAATGGAATTTCCAACATTTTAGGGGACTTCTACCTGTACATGAAGGTCAAGTATCGGTAGTAGTCAATTCAATGAACAATTCTAAACAGTACAAATTTCTACCGGTACCTATACTAGTTTTACTGATACAAGTGAAATTTTTGTCAATACAAGTCATGCATCTACCGATACTAAAAACTCTAGAGAGCTAAATTTTCATCCTGTAACTTCCACCGATACAAGCATGCAAACTACCGATAGTTTTATACATACAACTATCAATACTCACAATTTAACTACCGATACAACTCAAGTCAGTATACAACCTCTCTCCTACCCTGCACTTCTACCGAAACACACATGGGTTCTACCGAAACAAGTAAGCTAAATCTCTAGAGTTTGTACCAAACGCAAGTTCATTATTTCCATATAAGCACAACTTTTATCTATACATTCAAGACAACACAAATACAAGATTTATATCAATACAAGGTCCTTAGAACTACATCCAACATTTCATTAAACAAAACAAGGTTTTTCACAAACTCATTGTATAAAGAAAAGTAACATCATCCTAGTACATGTCACATTAACCAAGTGATGTAAAAATCTACCGAACAACTTCGGGATAGTGTGATTCTTCAAGATGATCCGATCTCCGAACAGCAAAAGTGAATCTACAAAACAAATGCAAATCCATAGATAAGCACTTTAGGGCTTAGTAAGTACATAAAGTTAAATAGATTTAACAAACTTTAAGAGTTGCAAAAATCTAATTAACCGAATGGAACACTGTTTACATTTGGGGTAGGTTTCACTCGCATTTATTTCTCACAATGACACAAAGTCATCGGACCCTTGTTCCGCATAGGAACTCATTTCATTTAATACTCACGATGACATATTATCATCGGACCTTTAATTCATCATGGATTCATTTACTCACGATGACACTTAGCCATCGGACCTTTAATCCGTAAAGGATTCATTTACTCACGATAACATTTAGTCACCGAACCTTTAATCCGTAAAGGATTCATTTACTAATGATGACACTTAGTTACCGGACCTTTAATCTGTAAAGGATTCATTTACTCACGATGACACTTAGTCACCGGACTCTTTCGTTTAT
The DNA here is from genome assembly GCA_005610355.1 of Gossypioides kirkii. Classification (NCBI taxonomy): domain Eukaryota; kingdom Viridiplantae; phylum Streptophyta; class Magnoliopsida; order Malvales; family Malvaceae; genus Gossypioides; species Gossypioides kirkii. Next base: position 34,656,628 of record CP032247.1, on the reverse strand, counting down.
AGCTCGAACCCGTTTATCTTCCGTATTTCATTCACACTTGTCTTCCACAATTTCGATTATACTTCATCTCACTGCAATAGTCATATTACAAGAATAAACAATTTAAGTTAAAATTTAACCATACGAACTTACCGGACTAGATTCCAATTGTGAATAGATCCTAAGGACTATTCTATTTTGTTAATTTTCCCTTTCCATGATCGGTGGCACGGTCGTAGTCTACATTCACAAATTATTCAATTTCTCATATTAATCACACAATCAATTCATTTAACACAATCAAACCCTTTTTTGGTAAAATTATGATTTTACCCCTAACCTTTTCTTTTTATTCAATTTAGTCCTTACAACACAAAACATGCAAAATACCCATTTCCTCTTCAACCCATACCAGCCGAATACTCATAGTCTCCTTATACATCCAAGCAAATTTATTTATATCACAACAAGTACAATAATATTACCATTTTAACATTTTAGTCCTTAAACCCTAATTTCATTAAAAACACTTTACAAAAAGATTTAACCTAAGTATCAAACACTCAAATATATCAAAAGCTTTCAAGAATAATCAATTTCAACAGTGGCAAGTTTTCTAACATTTGACAGATTCACTAAAAACGATCAAGGTTTGCTTACCCAAATCAAAGCTCAAAGGTTTGAGTTGAAAACCCTAATTTTTTCTCCTTATTGTCGTTCGAAGAAGAAGATGATGAAGAAAATGGGATAAAAATTAATTTCTTTTCTTTTACTTCATATATATATAATGGCAATTTTGTAATTATTGAAACTTTCTCCATTAAGCTTTAATTAACTATTTTTTAACCTTTATTAACCCTATTTATAAACAATATAAATCATACTAATCCACTAACTAATATTCTTTTGGTTAATTTACCCATTTGGTCCTTCTAATTAAACATCAATACTTTTATCCTTTTTATGATTTAGTCCTTTCTATTCAATTAACTATCTAATCAATGCTATTTTCAACTCGTAATTCATATGATACATATATCACCCGAAACATTTAAAATAACTAGATTTATGACCTGACTCGTCGGAGTTGTGGTCTTGAAACCATGATTTTTGACACCACTGAAAATCGAGTTGTTACAAGGATACATTTAAAAAAATAGAAGAACTCTCACATACCGACTTAACCAGCATATGGAGGAATTAGATAATCAAGATTGATCAGAGGAAATGTTGACAGAGTTACTTGATGTTAAAATACAGCTTAATTTTGAAGTAGAAAAGGAAGAATGTTATTGGGAGAAACGGGCGCATGCGAACTGGCTTAAATTGTGAGATCGAAACTCTACTTATTTTCACAATTTAGCCTCTCTTATTCGATGCGCTAATAAAATCAAGGAGTTATGAAATGAAGATGGGAGAATGGTGCCAGACGATGGGGGGTTGGAGGACGTCGCGAGATCATACTTCACTAATCTTTTCAAAATGAATGGAATTGTTAATATAAGTCATGTTTTATCTGGTGCTAAAAGATGCATCACCAATAGTATGAATTGTGAGATACTAGCTAAATTTCAAGGTGAGGATATCTATAAAGCTATAATGATGATTGGCCTAACTAAAGCATCCGGAGAAGACGATGTTCCAGCATTATTTTATCAAAAATACTTGCACATTATGGGAAAAGAAGTTAGTGCTTTCTGTTTGGATGTACTGAATGGGAGACGGTCTCTTGAAACAATCAACAAAACAAATATTATGCTGATCCTTAAAAAGGAAAATCCCATTACATTGAAAGACTTTCGCCCAATTAGTCTTTGTACAATTCTGTACAAGACTGTTGCGAAAACAGTAGTGAACATGTTACAAAGAGTGCTAGGTTATTATATTGACGAAGACAAAGTGCTTTTGTGCCGAGAAGACTAATTACAGATAATATCCTCCTTTCTTATGAAGTATGACATACATATAAAAATAAGTGATTGGGGTAGAAAGGTTATTTGGCTTTGAAACTTGACATGAGCAAGGCGTATGATCAAGTTGAATGACCTTTTATTGAAAAAATGATGTTGAAGATGGGTTTTGAAGATTCTTGGGTGGAGTTCATAATGTAGTGTGTGAGATCTATCTCTTATTCCATTATTATTATTTATGGTGGTGTTGGAAGAATTTTTAAATTGGAGAGGGGATTACGACAAGGAGATCCTCTAAGCCTTTATTTATTCTTGTTTTATGGTAAAGGGCTATCTACGCTAATGAGACTAGCTAAACAAGAACGTCTTGGTCAGGGAGCGTGAATATGTCGAAGAGGACCATCGATTACCCACTTAATGCTTACTGGTGAATGTATACTTTTTGGAGATGCAACTACTAGGAGTGCCATTGTCTTAAAAGGCGTCCTTAAGGAGTATGAGGAGATTTTTGGGCAATGCATTAATTTTGAAAAGTCAACGGCTTTTTTTAGTACTAATATGTCAAGCCAAGAGAAGTAGACGATTGCATAAATGCTCAATGTTCGAGTCTCAACTGAACTAGAGAAATATTGGGACTACTTAATGTTGTTAATGAGGGCAAACATAAAACTTTTCAAGTTTTGAAGGATCGATTAAAGGTGAAAATAGGTGGTTGGAGCAACCGTCATCTTTCGCAAAGTGAGAATGAGGTATTTATTAAATTTGTCCTTCAAGTTATCCCTACATATTCAATGTTATGCTTTTTATTGCCTAATACTCTATGTATGGAGCTTGAAAATATTATTGGCAATTTTTTGTGGTGCAAAAGTAGTAATAAGCTAGTCATACATTAGTGTCAATGGCGTCGTCTTTATCATTTAAAGGAGGAGGGTGGAATGGGATTCCATTGTTTATCAAAATTCAACTTGGCTCTCCTAGTTAAACAAGGTTGACGATTGGTTAATTTTTGGAATTCTTTATTAGCGCGATCTTTGAAGGCTAAATATTTCCCGAATATGACTTTCTTAGATTTTAGTTTAGGGAACTTAGAATCATACACTTGGAAGAGTGTATGGACCATAAAAAGCATCCTTGTTGATGGTATGAGTTGGCGAGTGGGAAACGGATCAACTATTGAAGCCAGAAGTATTGCATGGATACTTAAAAGTCCTAACAAGAAAATTCAATCAACTATCACTAATAACTCTATTTAGAAGGTAGAATATTTGATTGATCCAATATCGAGAATTTGGAAGGAAGATATTATCCACAATACCTTTGATGTGGTTGATTCTCAATGAATTCTGAATATCCCTTTGGCTTGAGTTCAACATGATGACTATTGAGCTTGGATGAGAGAGGCTTTAGGTGAATTTACGGTGAGAAGCATTTATAAGTAGCTAATACATGCGAATATTGAGGATTCTACTAAGGGAATCCCCTACTATTATACAAACCTTTACAAAAAAAACTTTGGAGAATAAAGCTCCCCTCAAAGGTAAAAATTACAATTTGGAGGATAAACAATTTTGTTCCTACTTATGCGAACCTAAGTATAGAATTAGAAAACACCATTGATTTTTCCTTACTTAGGGTATAATTTGTTTCCATTTTATCATTTTTAACATGCATTTTTAGCATTTTTAACTTAGTGACTACATTTTCTAACTCAGTGATGCTTGGTTTAATTTTCTTTAATTTTATCCTATTTTTGCTACTAATGTCGCCACAATTAGTTGTTTAGTATTGCATCCAAGGATGTCAGTGCAGGAATCTATCCTGAAAGGTAAACACATGAAGGTATCTAGGGTTGTCGCCGTAGAATAGAATCCAAATTTGCACCCAGAAATGTCGCTACAATCGACAACTGTTTGATGAACACACCAGATCCGCGTGAGTGTACACTGGTATAACCAGCTTGTACAGCTAGAGGAAGTTGGACCTGAAAGGGAGGAAACCTGTATTGGGTAGTGGTTGATAAATATTGATGAGAGAGGATCTTCTTGAAGTTTCATCTTCTAGATTTTTGACGCATTAAAACTTTTTCTTCAACATTTTTCTTAAGCTTGCTTCCATGGCAGCTTAACTTCCTGGAGGGCAACCTGACTGGGATGAGATGGCAAATTTGTTCTTGACAAGAGCATTCCTAAATGCAACGCAAGAGGAGTGTAAGGGAATGGTTCTAGTAAACTAGGAATAGGATGCTTCAATTTATTCTGTTATTCTCTCTTTAAATGCTGATGAATTTTGATTATTTGAATTTGTATAGAAGTACAATTTAATTTCAGATCAAGTATGATATCTACTCAATCTTTCCTTCATTGTTTATCTTTGGATTTAATTGCTTGACCACGAAAGTGTAACTGCAGTCATTGTCAGTGGAAAGTGCAGCGACAAATTAAGTTAACAAGCAAGTCAACGGAAGTGGCTTGAGGATCAAAGGAATTCTGTCCACTTTTTTCTTGAATATTTTGCATTGCCAGCACTGGAAGGTGTGGTTAGTGTGAGTATTTGAGTCTTTGATAAACAGGGAAGTCGAGGTTGGTAAGATCTCATTGAGCTTAATTGCGGCGACAATTTATCTATCATTTACCTTGTAATCATATTTAGCTGTTTGCCAACTTTTCAAGTCAGGGAACCCCATCTCATTATTACTAACTTTACTTCTTAAATTTTCTTAAATTGCTTTAACAAATTATTCTCAAACCTTTACTGCATTTTCTTATTAATTTTCTCCGACATTATTCATCACAATCTCTTTGGTTTTAACTTCATTTGCATCGACAATTATAAACATAAGTAGCCATCTCTTTGGGATCGATATTTGATAGTTTTAAACCTATCTACTATACTTGCATCGACAGTGTACGCTTGCACAAATTGCTGTGACGTTCATAGCGCGATCACTAAGCTATAGACGATTGATTGGAAATGCAGATTGCCCATGTTGCGTCAGTGGGGTAGAGACTATGGAGCATGTATTCAGGAACTGCTTGTACACAAAGGAAATATGGTTTTAGTTAGGAATCTCACTGCCATCTATACTAACAGATTCTTCTATCAAAGATTGGATAGCCCAATTTTTTGAAAGTAATTCTGGTTACCTTTACCATATTTTTTGCTGCACTTTATGGAGTATTTGGAGTGGAAGAAATAAACTTGTGCATGAATAGAAGTTGAAACAGTAGCTTTCATCATGAGTTATTCGGGGGAAATTGATGGCATAAAAGCCAAAGTAGATGTAAGCCAAAAACCTCAGATCAAATGGAAGGTTCCAACAGATCAGTTTGTCAAGATTAATTTCGATGTAAGTTTTAGTAAACATAAATCAAAATCTTGCTCAGGAATCCTAATCAGAGATAGATCGAGTTCAGTGTTATACTCAAGAACTACCATTCATGAGAACATACCTTCTTCTTTCGCAGTAGAGGCTGTGGCTTGTTTTCAAGTAGTGGAAACAAGTATCCAAATAGGTTTGTCAAAGGTGGAAATCGAAGGCGACTTCTTGGTGGTCATTTAAAAGCTGCATGCAATTGGAATTGAAAGGTCAGTTTTGAGGGTCTACATACATGATATTAAAACGACTTGTAATGGGTTCCAGATCTGTGTGTTCAAACATATATTGAGACAGGCAAACATAAGGCCTCATTTATTGGCTACTGAGGGCCTTAAGAAAGAGGAAGTCACTTATCTCTTTAACGCGGTGGCCCTACATGTACAAGAAGCAGTGAACTAGGATTGTTCGCATCTGAATCCTCTAGGCGAATCAAACGAGGGTTTTGTTAAATAAAATCTGAAGCTCAAGCAGTCTTTCAGAGTCAGATTGGAGCAATTACATCATGTCTAGTTTTTACCAGAAGAGCTCGGAAAGACGAAGCAGATAAGGCAGACTTTGGAAAGCATCAAACATGGAGGAAAAGGGCAACTGAAGGGATTTTCTTTGTTCAGTTGTTCAATTGAGAAAGTAAAGTCTGTAAAGGGGTGGTTGGATTATCTAGAAATTTTTGTTGCATTTATTTTCTTGTCGGTTGTGGTATTTTGTTTTGGCTTAACATTATTTTAGCCGGATAGTTTGTTTAAGTTTCTTGGATCCTTTTTATTTGGGCTTCAAATATGAATAAAATCCAACCATTCACATCAAAAAAAAATTATGAAGGCATATAAAAAGTTATCAAAGATAACCAATAATTGGGAAGAACCTTAATATATATTCCTTTACTTGTTAGAACCAAATTTCTCAACTTTGGAAAGAACCTTAATATTTGAAAATTGGGAAAGACCCCAAATGTTTTTGAATTATTTGAATCCAAGGAAAGAAATAGTAAATTTATAGCTTATATTATGTTGGGAATTAACCCGTGTATGCAATAAACAAGTAAATAAAATAGAATTGAGAAGATCGAACACACAAAATTTAACATGGAAAACTCTTCAAAATAGGATAAAAACCACGAGGAAAAAGAGATTTCACTATAATAAAAGAGAGTACAAAAGATGGAGAGAAATAAAGGAAAACCCAAAACCCCACAAGAAAAACCCTTCAAAACAAAGAACAAAATTTTCTCAATCTAAATATTTTTGTTGTTCCGTCTAACCTAGAGTAATTGAGGCCTATTTATAGGCTAAAATTTTCTCAATCTAAATATTTTTGACACATTGGGACGTGACCTTTGTGTTGTCAGAATGAGATGTGCTTGCTCGTTGCAACGTCAACACGAAAAAGTGAAGCATAACTCCAAAAATCTCCACCTCGACTCGTATTTGACTTAACGTCCTTGCCATGCTTATGGGCCTAATTTGATCTTTGTCAGATACTTACCAAGTCCAAGCAATGCTCGAACTTTGAAATTGGAAGACTCATTGTTAACATGTTGGTCAGATTATGTTCGATTTTAAGAATTTGAACATCCCCTTGAATGATCACCTCTCGAACAAAATGGTAACAAATGTCTATGTACTTTCTTTCTCTCATGATGTATTTTATTTTTAGTGACATGTATCGCACTTTAACTATCATAATATACAATAGTTGCTTCTTTTTCACTTACTAGTTCACAAAATAGGCCCCTTAACCATATTATTTCTTTTAATACTTCAATAATTGCCATGTATTCTGCTTTAGTAGTTGACAAAGCCATTGTAGCTTGAAGGTAGCTTTCCAACTAATGGCACACTTCCCAAAAGTAAATAGGTAACTTGTGAGAGACCTTCTTTAGTCTAAGTCTCCTGCATAATCAGAATCAACATATTCAACTAAGCCCTTTTGGCTTCTTCCGAACTCTAAGCACATGTTAGAAGTGCCCTACAAATACTAAAAATCCACTTAACTGCATGCCAGTGTAACTTATCGGGATTGGCCATGTATCGACTAACAACACTAATAACATGTGAAATACCGATATGAGTGCATACCATTGCATACATTAAACTTCCAATTGTGCTTGAGCAAGGTACTTTTGACATATACCTTTCATCTTCTTCATTCTATGGGGAATCTAAAATTGAGTTTAACAACCCGGTTTCAATAATGTCAAAAACAGTAGTTTGGGACCACTCATTTCCAACCAAGGAGTCCATAAATATATTAATTTAATAACTACAAACAATGGTATGGTCATAATAAAGTTTGGTTAAGAGATTGATATTATAAATTTTAGCCAAATGAAATAATGACTAAATTGTAAGAATTTCAAAGGTTGAGTGCTATGACTCAATTTACATAATAGCAAAAGAAATTGAATTAGTGGGCCTAGAAAGGCAATAATACCCTAATAATGATTAGAGTATGGGTTCAACCACCAACTTTAGATATTTATGGCTTATATTTTTAGAATTTAAATTAAATAAAATTTGTAGTGGATATTAGGTGGGGGAAAAAGAAGAAAAAGGAAATGATATTAAAAAAATTTCATCTATTCTTCTCCCCTAAAACGTGAAACCCTTTTCTAAAGCAAGAAGAATTTGGTAGCAAATTTTCCTTTGATTGGGTAAGATTTTGAGGTTTATTTTACTTAATTTTGTTATTTTTGAGTCCAATTAAGCTTAATTTAGATGGCTGAAGGGTTTATTTGCAAGATTATTAAAGTGTTGGGGTTTTACCATTTATGGTTTGATAAGTTCTCGGTTGCCATGAGTGAATGGTTAATGTAATGATTTAGATAGGAGTAATTTGTAAGTGATTTGTTGTGATTTTGAAAGCTAAGGACTAGAGTAGTAAAGAATAATAGTCAAAGGGAGTTATTGTGAAAAAGATGAAATTCTTGTTGTGATTGTGTATATATAAATTTACATCAGCATGAATTTATTTGGTTTTCTCATGTATTATAGGTTTTTTAGTAAGCATATTATTTATGCAAAAGTTAAGCCATTGAAGGTGATTTATAAACTACCCAAAAGAGGGTTATGAAAATGAATAATTATTGAAGTGGAAATTTAAATGCTAATGGAACTAAATTTTTGTTTAGATTAAGAATCGCGACATGTGGAGGACATACAAGGCAAGGGTAAAGCTATCGATTAGTCTTGGTTGGTGGAACTCCTTATCAAGTAAGTTTACTTATAGACTTACCTTACTTTTGTCGAATTACGTAAACACATATATAAGCTGACAAGCGTAAACGTGTGCAAGCTGGCGAGCATAAACGCATATATAAGCTGACGAGCATAAATGTGTGCAAGCTGGCGAGCATAAACACATATATAAGCTGACGAGCATAAACGTGTGCAAGCTGGTGAGCGTAAACACATATATAAGCTGACGAGCGTAAACGTAATGAATACGTATAATGATCCTTTAATGATAAACTATTGAAACGGTACATGAATGCGATCTTTACTTCAATGAAACTTAATAGATGTGGGAAATTATTACAAAAGATGTATGATTTGTATTAGGCTTCTTTGGAAACTATTACACATTCTCTACACTTACCTATTTTATTTGTTTTGTAGATTTTGAACTTTTGATTTCTTCGTGGATTGGATCGCCGGAGCAATCACACCTTCTTGCATCCATCTTCAATAGTTCTTGATGCTCACTTTTGGTTAAATATGGCGTGCATATAGGATGTCTCATTTTGATAGCATAAATTAGGCTATGATTAAGTTTGTAAATCATATTCACCTTGGTTCTTGAATGACCTTTTGAGATATTGTAAGTATGTTATTTGGAATGAGTTTGTCTTAATGAATTTAGTATGCAAGTCCATGCTCATTGGAATGTGAATTTTGGGTAGTTGGTTATATATGAAATTAAATGAATGTGTATATCATAATTGTAACACTTCTAGGTGCATTTTAAGCTATGACAAAGTGTGACATGATTTGGTTTAGGCACTTAACTCAAGAGGGGATGTTTTGAGCTCGGTTATTAGGTATTTTTGGCGTACACGAGCGTGTGTCTCGTGGGTGTTAGCTGCAGGGCTCACACGGCCTAGCATACTATCGTGTGACCTATTTTTCCAACTACACATGGGCTGACACACGGGCGTGTGGTCCAAGTTAGAATAGACACACGGCCGTGTGGAATTTCATAAATAGGTGTAGTGGTCACATGGTTTGGCACACGGCCTAACACATGGCCGTGTGACCCATTTTCGTAGTCACACACGGGCAAGCACACAGGCTAGCACACGGTCGTGTGCCCCTATTTTCTCAAATTTTTCAACTTCACTTGAACTTTCTGAATTGATTCAAATTGGTCCCTAATTGTTTGAAGGTTATTTTTAAGGCCCCGAGGGCCCGCTTTAAAGATTGTATAAACACATTTCATATTAAATGAATTTCTTTTATATCAAATGTTATGAGAATGTTCCTACATGTACAGTAACTCTCTGTATCCCTACTCTGGTAATAAAAACGAGATATGGGTGTTCTTACATGTACAGTAACTCTCCGTATCCCTACTCCGGTAATAGAAACGAGATATGGGTGTTCCATTGAGAGTTTAAAGTGTGGAGTTAAAGGAGTACTTATTGGTTTTGCATCTTGCATCTCAAATTGCTCAAGTATCTTTATGATGTACCTTTTTTGTATTAAAAACAATTTCCTGGAATATCTCTTAAAATTTTCTTTGTGGAACCTAAATCCTTCATCTCGAACTTAGAGTTAAGCATGGTTTTAGGACGATTAATTTCAGATGAATTCTTAGTCGCAATCAACATATCATCAACATAAAGTAACAAATATATAAAAGAACTATCATCAAGACATTATAGATAAACAGAACTATCATACTTACTTTGAGAAAAATCAATACTTAACATGAAGGGGTCGAACTTTTTATACCACTGCTGAGAAGACTGTTTCAAACCATATAAAGACTTTTTTAAGAGACAAATATGATCTTTACTTTCAAATATGAAGCCTTTCGGTTGTTGCATGTAGATATCCTCCTCGAGGTCTCCGTTAAGGAAAATAGTCTTCACGTCTAACTCCTCAAGGTCTCTGTGAAGGAAAATAGTCTTCACATCTAACTACTCTAATTCAAGATTGTTTGATGCCACAAGATCCAAAAGTGCCCGAATAGACATATGTTTCACAATGGGAGAGAAAATATCATGAAAATGAACTCCCTCCACTTGATTGTAGCCCTTTGTAACTAACTAATCTTGCCTTTTACCTAGTGTCGTTAGAACTCAAACCTTCCTTCTTTTTAAAAACCAATTTGCAACCAACGATTCTTTTACCAATAGGTGATTTAACTAGCCTCCAAGTCTTGTTCTTTTGAAGCGATTCCATCTCTTTTTCCATTGCAACGAGCTATTTGCTAGATTTAGAAGCTTGAATTGCCTCAGAATATCACGAAGAATCGATTGAATCAATATTCTCGAAAATAGTTAAAGCATAAACCACTAGGTTTCCTTCACAATATTTTTGTGGTGGTCGAATTTCTCATCTTTTCCTGTCAAGAGCCAACTTATAATTGGTTAACTGATATGGTGAGGGTACCTGAGGGTCGAATGGAGCCTCAAAATGATCAGAAATAGCTTCAGATTTGCGAAAGTTGGGATTCTATCGGATTTTCCCAATGTCGTGTGACTTCTCATCAAGACGAGTCCTCTATTCGTCGCGTTGTTGCAACATTGGACATTAACTCGTTGGGACGTTGCCTACTTTTTCGACTTTTGACTCCTCCTTACTTGAGACATTCTGATTTATTTTGTTATTAAAGGTAAAGACCCATTTTCTAATGTAAACATTACAGATTCATTGAATGTAACGTATCTGTTAACAATTATTTTGTTGGTTTTTGGACACTACAGTTTAAAACCATTCGTACCGACAAAGTAACCCAGATAAACGACCCTTGGATCAAGCTTTCCTTGGATAACTTTTGCATAAGCAAGACAGCCGAAAATTCTAAGATTAAAATAGTTGGGAGGATTACTTGATCGTATCTCCTCTAGAACTTTACCATTCAATGCTCGATGTGGAGATCAATTTATTAAATGGCTTGCCAAATTTACGACTTTAGCCCAAAACTCCTTCCCTAGTCCTGCATTTGAAAGCATGCATTGGGTAAGTGCAATGTTTTCCACCGCTTCACGTATAGAACTCAAGGCCATTGTCCGTTCTCAACCGCTTCACGGACTTCTTAGTTTGTTTTTCTTATAGTGTTTTCCACTACTTGAAGATCCTGAAGACTTCGTTTTTATGTTTCAAAAAATAAACCCAAACTATCCTGGAATGGTCATCAATAAAAGTTAGGAAATATTTATTACCTCCTTTTGAGATGTCTGGAGTTGAACCCCATAAATCAAAATGGATGTAGTCAAAAGTCTCTTTTGTTCTGTGAACTACTGAATCGAAACTTACTCGCGTTTGCTTTCCGTAAGTGCAGTGTTCACAGAAACCTAACTTACTAATTTTAGTGTCTTTCAGAAGACCTTATTTGCCCAATGTTGTGATACCTTTTTCACTTATATGATCCAGTCGCATGTGCCAAAGTTTGATTGAATAGGAATCAGTGGAGAAAAAATCATGTTGTGTCGTCGAGATGTCAAGTCGTCACGACGCCGGGGTCTTCCTTGTCTTGACGTGGCGATGATTTCGGTTGTTCTTTGGTAATTACAGACGCACCAGTTACCGTAGACCCTTGTAGAACATATAGGTTTCCTTTTTTTGTTCTCACATCATGAGAGCTCCACAATAGACTTTTAAGCCATTTGATTAAGTGACTATCCTGCAATCATTATAATCCAAAATTTCTAAGAAGATGAGATTTTTCTTTAAATCGGGAACATACCTAACATCTGACATCATTTGATTTTGCTTAAAATATTGTTTATTTTTGTATACGCCATAAGGTCCATGGGAGTAAGTTTCAACTTTTGGATTTATATGATGATGATGATAGTCTTTTATAGTAGTAATTCAACGTTACTAAATGAAATAAATGTTTTCTTACTTAACTTTAATATATAAGCTTCGGGTGATATTTTTTTTATGTCATTAGCATAGAAAATCATAAAGATAGGTTTAAAAAGATATTATGTCTCATGAAGCTTATATAAAACAATTTTGAAAAGATTTGAGATGTAAAGCTGTTAACTTATAGTAACAATAGTTGTGATAAGGGACAAATTCAATCTATTTAGTTTCTTTGGAATAAATTGGAAATTCAACATATGTAAGGTATTCTATACCTATTTACAATTATTAACCTTAAGTATGATCATGTTTATACAATGGCAACAATGTCAAGAGAGTTGTGCCTTGATCAAAGACTATGAAGGCCAAAGAAAAAAATTCCTTTTGTTTTTAAAGTCTTGATCGTTATCTCAAAATAAATTTAAACAAAGAAATCATCGACTTGTAAAGACAAATTAAAGATATTGATAATGAAAATTTGTTCATTGAAGAATTGCTTTGAGAAGAGAAATTATCATTTTGAATGATATGTTAGAAGACACTTAGTAGGTGATTGAAATAGTTAAGTGTGAGAATCAAACTAATATGCACAAAGGTGAGGTTGCAACTTGAGTAAAGGGTTTATGTTTAAATCGTCAGGTTCTTTATACTATGTGAATTTTAATGGATTGATTGTCCAATTAACGCTCTGCAGACGTAAAAGTAAGTCTGAACTACACAAACTATTATTGTGTGATTAATTTTCTTATAGTTGTTCTACTTGTTGCGACCATAACTCTTACCACAACTTAGCCAAATATATGTCAAAGATTGTTTTCCATTTGTTGAATTCTTTTAATACCATCTCTCAAGAAATAAAATAATTGAAACAATTTCATCATTATTTTTTATTTAATTATAAAATAAAAAAGTAAAAATGATTGAGATTGTCCTATATTGAGTTTAAAAGAGTTCAACTTAAATTAAATTATAACAACAAACCAAACAATTAACCCTTCAACTAAATTTTTTAATAGAACTTGAATAAAAAACATTAAGCTTGTAAAATAAATCAAAATTTTAATTTATAAAATGGATTGAGATTTAGTGAAAATAAATTAATTTTACTTCTTTTTTAATTATATAATATTTACCTTTATTATGTAATTTTTACATATAAAGTAAATATAATATTAAAATATAATTATTAGTTAAAATTTTATTGGTCATTAAAATAAAAACATAATGATAAGTTTAGCTCTCGATATTTACATTTTTTTATCAATTTGGTTGTTATGCTTTTTTAGCTAAATTTTATCTTCAACTAGGGGCAAATCTAGAATTTTTTAAAAGGGGGTCGAAATTAAATAATAATCTTGGGGGGGGGGAGAAAAGTGCAATTTTATTGTAAATTAAATTTGAGTTAAATGTGAAATTTATACCTGAACTTATCCACTTCTCCTGTATTGGTACTTAAGATTTTTTTTTTTGCCCTATATTGGCACCCAAACTTTTTTCCGTAAACTAAATTGATACTTGAGTCTAATGTCATTAGTTTTTATGAAGTGGCAACGTCGACCAATCATGCGATGCCACGTGGCATCTTGTTTGACAATGACAATCAACAATTTTTCCCACTAGTTTTTCCTTCCTTAACCCTAAAACCCTTCTCTTCCATTTATTTTTTTCTTTTTATTTCTCGAGAAAAAAACTCAGTTCACCTCCCTTCCTCAACCAAACACTTGTTCTTCACAACCAACTTTGTTCAAAAAATATTCCATCGCCATTCAACAATGTATCTGATAGTCTCACGAACTTCATCTCCTGGATACTTTTGACCACATCAGAGGCGAAGCCAAAGTGAGTCTCGTAGGGGCCCCACCCCTTAAAATGGAAATTTTCACTTTTAGTCCTTTTATAATTTTAAAAAAAATTTAAATTAGTATATGTTAAAATTACACTTTGGCTCCCTAAGAATGAGAAAAAATTGATTTAATCCTTTAAAAATTATAAAAAAAGACTATTAAAATGATGAAATTTCAGTTTTGCTATCATAAAACTATACATATAACTTTATTCCGGCCCCTCTCAAAAAATTTCCTAGCTCCGTCCCTGGAGCACATTTAAACAATAAAGAAGCAAAACATTGCAAAAAGACATTTCTTACCATATAAATTATAAAGGCAAAAACTATTCCTAATAACTTTAGTGATAGATGAAGATTTTATCACCATCTTTTCACACAATAGACATGATGAATACCATGTTAAGTGAAGATAAGCAATGGTTATTATTTCCCTTTTTTCAAGTTACTTTCCAAGACTACAATGGTTCAAATAATTCAGAAATAAACATTCATCCACGAAACATTAATGCCTAATCTTCACCTCCTTTTTCTCTCATTAATCCCTCAAACCTCAACACCAAAACCTCTAAATTCACCCATTACCTTCTATTACAACACCCTGCAACAACCTTAAAACCCAAACTCAATCCCCACTCAATAATTCAATTCGAACCATCAAAACCCTTTTTTGAAACAAATTCCATGTTTGCACGAAACAAAACCTATCCTCATTCTCTATGAACTCAAAATGCCCCTTTTTCAAACATATATTAAAAAGGGTTTTGATTAAACAGAAAGAAGAAACAGAGAAGAAGCTTTTGATTAAAAAATTGAGAGTTTTTTAGATTTGAAAATCTGAGAAAAAGAGAAATGAAAGAGATTTAAAAAGTCCAAGAAAGGAAGGAGATGAAGTTGGAGAAGACAAAAAATCGTTGATATTTTTTATTGTTTTCTTCCTTCAATATATGTGTTATGAACAGATAACACAAAGAGATAGAAAACAAAAAAACTGGTGAAAGGGAAAAAACAAAAGAACAAGACAGATAGAAGAGAGGTAGAAGACGAAGAGGTCAGGTAGAAATGGTGAAAGGAAAAAACGAAGAAAAAAAAGGAAAAAAAGTTGTAGCAACCAAAGAGGTAGAAGAAGACAACGGGGAAAGAAAATTTCAAAGGAAAAAAATAAATGAAAGGATTTTTAAAAATATAAAATGAAATGAAAAATAATTAAAGGGAGACTACTTTTCAGGCCAAAGAGAGTGACATGTGGCAGCGCGTGAGTGGCCAATGCTGCCACATCAGCAAAATTTTAATGTCGTTAGGCTCAGGTACCAATCTAATGGATAGAAAAAAAAGTTTGGGTAACAATCAAGGAAAAAAATCATAAGTACCAATCTGAGAGAAGTAGATAAATTCATATATCAATTTTATATTTAACCAATTAAATTTTAATTTGACCATCTTATAGGGAGTTAAATAGCAATTTTCTATCTGGGGGGGGAGGGGGGGCAAGGCCTTGTCTGCCTCTTTCAAATTCACCTCTGACTCCAACTTTTGAAAAAGAGTCAAATTATTTTTTTAACGAAAATGATGGCTAAAAAATTAATTTTTTTAACGATTTTGATATGATAATCTGCATGGTTGTTTACATAAACTTCATGTTGACATGACACTAATTTTCTATGTCAATAAATAATTTAAAAATTATAAAATATTCAAAATTTTAAAAAATATATAAACAATTCATAAAAAAATTAAAAATAAAGTACATGTGGATTGCATGTAGGCTACCATATTTAAAAATTTAAAATTTTAGTTAGCATTTTCATTAAAAAATAGTACTTTACTTTTTTTAAAGATTAATTGTCAAATTTAACTATAGAGATTAAATTCAATTAAAAAATAAGTTCCAAATTGATTAAAAATATATATAAACATTAAAATTATATAATTTGTGTTTTTTTTTGGTGAATTACAATAATAAGATAAAGCTAAAACAACAAATGCGGATAGAACAACTCGAACCCAGGCCACACTTAGAGCGATGAACACCCTTGATTATTAGACCATCACATAGAATTCAATTTATGTTTCTTTTAAGATTGAGTTGGATGTAGATATCTATATCTATAACTATTTAAATTATTGGCTAAATAAGGCATATATGCCAATTTTAATTTTTATTTAGACCTTTAGGCCGATTTTAAAAATAATTAAGGAAATAGATCGATTTCATGGAAAGCTCGTCCAGTTGGACGCGCTTTTTTTTTAAGTTGCATTTTTTTATTTTTTTAATATAATAATTTTTTTTTGGTTTGATAGTTAAATAATGATGATTTTGTATTTGAGTCCTAGTTTCAATTCTTCTCCCACTCATGTAAATTTTTTTTTCTTAAATGATTGATTGAATAAAAAAGAAGTTTAAAACAACATGAAATAAAAAATATAAATGTGAGTGAGAGAGGAATTGAACTTAGGACTTAAAGATTAAATCATCAACATTTAACCATCTAACCAAAGAAATTAATTATATTAAAAAGTCAAAAATTACAACTTAAAAGGAAAACGCATCCAGCTAGACGAACTTTCTTAACACATGTAAGGAAAACTCGTCTAACTGGACGAGCTTTCCACGAAATCAATCTATTCTTTAAATATTTTTAAAACCGATACAAAATCCTAATTTTTTAAATAAACCACATATAGAGTTTATTTAGCCTAAGTTCTTGAATGAGGTCTTTGATTCACGCTTGCTCAAATTTTTTTGTTCAATATACAAGAAACTAATTAATTTCTTTTTGATACACATGAAACGAATTAATTATCACATAAGTGTATCACCCAAGTAATACTGTAACAATCAAACAAAAAAATCGAAAAAAAGCCATATTGTCAAAATCGAATTAGATCAATCGATTGAACCGTCTAGTAGTCCAATTGTCCTTAAAATTGGATACTACTCAACTCATCTTGAACCGTTATAATAGACGTTAGTCCAATTTATTCTGAATATAATTCATTTGTATTAATATTAGTTGGATTCAATATTATAATTGTTCGAATATATATTTATAATCGTACTTTAATTATATTGTACTTGTAACACTAAAAGAAATTGTATTAGACCCATATAATTATATTTTCTATTAGTTATCTATATAACCTATATATATAAAGGGTAAACTATCAAAATAGTCATTTTTGTTTACTTTAAGTAATATTTTAGTCACTAATGTTTAAAATGTTACGTTTTAGGTACTTACGTTATCGCGTTATAACATTTTAGTCATTGAGCCGTTAATTGTCGTTAACGGTGTAACGGTAAGCTGACTTGGCACGTTAAATCATCATTTCAAATAAAATTTTTAGGTTAATTTATACAATCGATCCCCATATTTTTTCGTTTTGAACAATTTAATTTTTTTCTTTTATGTTCTTTTAATTTTCTTTTTTTTTCTTTATTTTTCATTCTCTTATGCTTCTTCCTTTGTTTTCCTCTCTTCTCCATTTCTTTTAACGTAGTTTTTCTATGTTTTTTATTTGTTAAAACTAGTCTCTATACTTTTATTTTTTTGAACAATTTAATTTTTTTTAAGTGAGGCGAGCTTGTGGACTAGTTTTAACAAACGTAAAACATAGAAAAAAAATACGTTCAAAGAAATGTAGAAGAGAGGAAAACAGAGAGAGAAGCAAAAGAGAATGAAAAGAAAAAGAAAAAGAAAGTTAAAATAACATAAAAGAAAAAATTAAATTACTCAAAATGAAAAAATATAGGGACCAATTGTAAAATTTAACTATAACACCCCAAACCTGGCCTAGAAGTTATGACCAAATTTGGCGGAGATACATTAACACGTTGAAAATTGATTTTGCATTTAGAAATTTTAGTTATCGATAAATTAAGTAAAAACCAGAATGAGTGCAAATCAGTTGCAAACTCGAAAGATATAGTCATAGTTAATTCAGTGCAAACCAATCGGAGCTCCCATTCGCCGTCCGATTCCAAGTCAGATATCTACCTGAACAGATAAGACAATTGGGGAGTTACCAATCTCGGTATAAACCAAAATCAATTACAATTAAATTGTAATAACATAGGTAAACTTAATGACATTTACAAAACCGGTACCGAACTGTTCCAGAGTATCGCAGAGTTGTCAAATTACAAACCAAATGAATCCTACGTGAAGTTGAACTCAATATCACTTCAGATCTCAATAAACAGACACAACACATAACCACTGAAGCAGAGATAGTTTTAATTCAAACATACAGCAGAAGGTCAAACAATACGAATACAAGATCTCGGTATAGAAATAATACAGTTACAATTACAAAAATAGTCATGGCACAGATACAGTCACAGATACAGTTACAAATACAATCATGCCACAGATACAATTACAAATACAATCATGTCACAGATACAGTTACGGATGCAAACATGCTATAGATACAGTTACAGATGCAGACATGATATAGATACAGTTACAGATGCAAACATGATACTCCCATCCGTTATACACCATCTTCATCCAACCTCTCTCCATTATCCATCCCTACACTCTAGAAGGTATCAGTATGACACGTCACAATGTTTACAGTGTCACTGCCAGTTCAGTTGTAATCTTGCAATGTTTACAGTGTCACTACCGGTTCAATTGAAATCTTGTAGTGTTTACAGTGTCACTGCCAGTTCAGTAAATATTCTCAAGTGGTTTAACCACTGAAATAGTTCAGTCACTTCCTTCAACACATAACTCAATCCCCATGCAAATGCAAAACAGATATTAGTTCCTACATTTCGATATCGACCCAAAGCCTCAATCACATTTATATCAATCATTAACAGTACATAAATCATCAGATACTCATAATCAAGTTGCCAACATGCATAACAGGTTCCACTCATCAGTTTAGATCATACAATCCCAATGTAACAGTGTGCTGAGATTATTCGTAACTATTTCGTACAACTATCCACATATCACATATCCTTAATTAAAACAGTAACACAAAAGCGTACTTGTATGCTTAACAGAACATGAGTTGTACCTAAATGAAATACACACTATAACGCATCCAAACAAAGTCACATTTCACATTATCGAATCACTATTAAGTTTCTTATATTAGTGTAACCTACGTACATATGGCACATTATAAACTAACAGATCACAAATATCAAGTTTATAGCTTACTACAAACCATGTGTCTCAGAACGATATACACACCCCCATGTATCAGCCTATGTTCCCTAAAATAACATACACACACCCTAACACACGCCCATTTGTCAGCCCGTGTGCCCTAGAATAGTATACACACCCCTTAACACACGTCCATGTGCCAGCTCGTGTGCCACACACACCCTGACACATACCCGTGTGCCTCCAAACAGTATGACACACACCCTGACACACGCCCGTGTGCCTCCAAATAGTTTAGACACACACCCTGACATACCCCCGTGTGCCAACTCGTGTGCCTTCAAACAGTATAGACACACACCCGTGTGCCAGCCTGTATGCCTTCAAAAAGCACCATTCCGACGAGAAAAACACAAGCAATTCAAAGGGGTTTTGATACCTACTTATTACACAACAATATAGAAGCAACCAATCACATTCCCGAAACCTAAAATGCATAAACGAAACAAAAAAGATTATTATTTCCATCAATTACTAACTTATACATACGTGGTTTCGTCAAAACCTTCAACGCAAAATCACCAACTCGAACTCCATTACCTTCGTGCATAGAGACCAATTTACAGATTAAGAGCGTTAGGGGAGATCCTATTCTCGAGATCTTCTCCTAAACCTTGACAATCAAGTGCAACACAAGGAATTTGCACAAATTAAGATCAATTCCCAAACTTACCATAAAGAAAACATTAACTAACACAACAATACTCAACGATAACCACCCCGCTTTCAATATAGCGAAGTTACACACCTTATGATTTTAATAACGAGCAGTAACGAGCGCAATTGATCAACAGTAATCACCAGAGGAAGAACATAGAGAAAAATGTATAAAAAGAAAAGAAAAGAAAAGAACAACAAAGGAACCACCCATGAGAATAAGAATGAATGAAATTCCAAAAGGAGGGGAGTTATTTAATCAACTTAAAAATTTGTTATTCTGAAGAAGAGCAAAAATATATTTCCTAAACGCATACGCAAAGATTCGAACACATGACTAAAGAATAAGTAGATGCTTACCATTGAACCACTAGGCTCATCGTTGACATCAATTGATCGCAATATCTTATAACCCACATATTCAGAGGTAGAGGTTTAACAAATTATTGAAACAAAAAAAAGAGGTTCAAGATGCAGGATTCGAATCTAGAGCCTCACACTCATGACCATAATACTTAATCATTGAACCAAATCAAATCACTTATCAAAATTTCTCAAAATGTAGCTCAAAATTGAGAGGTAACCACTGATGGTTCCAGTAATTCGATTTCTTCTAACTCGATTTTTGGGATGTTACATTAACCTAAAATTTTAGTTTGAAATTATGATTTAACGTGCCATGTCAGCTTATCGTTACACCGTTAACGGCTTAGTGACTAAAATGTTACAACGTGATAACGTAAGTGACCAAAACGTAACATTTCAAACATAAGTGACTAAAATGTAACCTGGGGTAAATAAAAGTGACTATTTTAATAGTTTACCCATATATAAAAGGAAGTTCCCTTGGACCTTCTTTGGTTGAGCTTTTTTTAATATATAGAAAAATGATTAAATTTTAAGTTTAATCCCTATACTATTCTTAAATTTAAGATTATATAACAATAGTCAAAATTCAATTTTGGTTTTTATACTACACTCAAAATTCAATTTTGGTTTTTATACTACACTAAAATTTAAAATTTGATGTTTATTCTTCAAATTTTTTACATTATTTGATAGTTCAATTATTATAATGTCATTGATTAGTTCAAATACTTGATTTTGATTAAAATGTTGATGTGAATCTTAATAGTTGTTTTTCTAATGCGGACTCTAAAGAGTTGTTAACCCTATTAAAATTATTTGTTAAATTCGAATCCATTACAATGCTATTTTTATCAAATGACTATTAACTACTAAGTGAGTATTCTTTTTAATTTTAAAATGTTACACCAATAAATTTAGCAGAATAATTTCTTAGTTTTAATAATTGAATTTAAATTTTTAAATTCGAAAAATAAAAAAATTTAAATTTCCAAAAATAAAAGTACTAAATATTAAAAATTTAAAATATATTTTAATATTCAATTATTTACTCTAAAAAATAATTAATACTTAACCCAACATAAGTTGAAGTAGGATCTATATTAATTTATATTATTTGTATGACCCATGCTATAATTGATGGGATGATTTACAATTTGCATCTAACCTAACGGGAGAAAAAATTAAAAAGAAAAAAGAAAAATATTAATTATATTATATAAATATTATTCTATTTTTAGAAAATGAAATAAATAATTTTTTTTTAATTACAAGAGGACGACAAAACCTTAACAGCAATGCAACTAGCACGACTTGAACCCAAACCACACTTGGGACAGTGAATACCCTAATAAATAGTTATTTAATTATAATTTTCTATACCCGAGAATGTTGGAAATTAACTTCATCACTTACCATTTAAGGCAAGTTAGTTTAGCACTGCTTTTGAGAAGTGTTTTTAAAAAGTGTTTTGAAAAAATAATTTTGAAAATTACTTTTGAAAAGCTTGGTTTAAGATTTAAGTGTTTAATATAGCTGTCAAAATATTCATTTTAGACATGTGTCATAAAGTGATAAATAAACATTTAAATAATATTTAAATTAATTAATATTATGATATTTTAATAAGAATATAGAAAATAATTTATTATATTTTGTTATTAATATTTTAATATATGAAATATAAATTTTAAATATTTTTAAGAAATTAATCAAATAAGAGAAAGTACTATGTTTAGGAGGGGTGAAAACGTAATTGAACTGTCAAAAGTGTTTTTGGGATGAAAGAGCTAAAAATTTTAGCTTCTCCATATGAGAAAAATTAAAAATTTTCTTCAAAAGTGTTTTTAAAATGCACTACTAAATAAAACGAAATGATACTTTTATCAAATAATTTTACTATATTGTAGGAGGATTTAACTCTACAAAAACGGGAAAAAAGATATTTATTGGAAACAAAAATATCTCAACAACTCATATTCCAATTTTAGAAGGGATTTAATTAGAAAAAATAATTACAAACATTAAATCATGCAAATTACATTTAAATTAGGGTAAATTACTTAATTCATCACCTAATTTTTTGGTGCTTTCAATTCGATCATCCAAATAAAAGGTTTCCAATTTAATCATTATTGTTACAAATAATTTATCGTTTTGATCGCCGATCCATTTTCTCACTAACAAAAGCTAATGTGGCCTGACACAAAATGTCTATATAATCAATCCTTGCTGGCTTATATTTCCATCTAATTAGGGTAAATTACATGATTAGTTATTAAATTATGGTAAGTTTTTGTTTTGGTTGCTTAATTAAAACAAGTTACAATTTGGTCGTTGAACTATTCAAAAGATTTCATTTAAATTATTAGGTTGTTAAAATCGATGCTATATGACTTTCTTTGTTAGCTCTATCTGTACCAATCAAAAGCTCTTTTTCTCTTTTTCTTTTATGATTTATTTTTTAATGAAACAACTATGAATGTCACGGATCTGTGAATCAAAATTCAAATATTTTTTTCGATTTTCGACACTGACCGTCAGAGCGGCTTGGGTTTAAGTAATATTCTTCTACTCGTCGATAGATACTGATTAAACATGTCCAAGGGTTAGGTAGCCTGCCCAACTCGATAGGCCTAGCTCGAGTTGAGATGAGCTTAGAAAGGATTTTTACACCTCGAGTCGGCTCGACCCGACCTAAATTCACTTTAAATAATAAATATTTTTAAAATTTATTATAAAAATATTTAAAATATCAAATAAAAAATATTTTTAAAAGTTCTAATAGTAAAATGAACTTTTTGAACAGACCAAATTGACCTAAATACTTTTTAATAATTTAATGAACAAATTATAATTAATTTTAATTAAGTTGCCTAACAATGTAATTTACCAAAAGAATTAAATACCAGCATAATAAAAGCTAAACCTGTTTCACCAACACTACTCTCTCTTTTTTGGTTGAAAATTTTGTAATAATTTCAGCAACTTTCTAACGACTGGTAAGAAACTTATAGCACCAGTTTCCAGCTCAAGCTAGCTAAAGTTTTTATCGGATACCTTGACCTACCCATTCATATACTAATAAAATAAAAGCCCTCTACCAAAAAGAAAAGCTGCAGTCCATCTTTAATTTTTAGTTGAAAGACACGTTTTATTTTCACCACATCCAATTTTTTTTTGAATTATAAGAGAAAGATAAAATCCTAACAACAACGCAATTTGAATCCAAAACACACACTGGACAATAAATATTCTTGACCATCAGGTCAATATACGAAGTTCAAGATCATAATCCTATTGGTAGAGCTTAGAATGTCATGTTTGAATAAATTAATTACATTTAATTATGCCAATAGTTTCAATCAAACAACTAAATTACTTTATTTAATAATTAATTGTTCAATTAATTAATTGAACTTATTCAAATTGGGGTGTTCAAAATCTAAGATCTTAGAATCTCATATGTTGGCTTGATGGCTAAGAGTGTTCATTGCCCCAGGTGTGACTTGGGTTCAAGTCATGCCAATCGCATTATTGTTAAGACTTTATTCTCCCCTTATAATTCACCAAAAAAAAATCTAAAATCTTATTGCTATCATAAATTATCTTAAAATGATCGAGATTTAAGATTAATTTTAGAGAAATGAGCTATGGTAACTAAAAACCCGTTAAATCTTAAAAAAGCCTCTATACATTTCACATTGATATCATTTGCATACTTATCTCTTTTTAAAAAATAAAATATATTAGTAGTCATCCAATCATGGTTTTTTTATCACCCAACTATAAAAATTACAAAATGATCACATAGCTATTCAAATTTATTTTATTTTCATCATAAGCTAGCTAACTAGAAATAGGGGTGAGTATTCGATCGAGTCGAGTCGAGTTGAATTAAGTCAAAAAATTTCGAGTTAGTCGAGTTGACGAATCCTATTTTAGCAATCGAACTCAATTTGAATTTTTTTTTCAAATTGAATCAAATCAAGTCAAAAAATTTCGAGTCAAATCGAGTTGAGTGAACGAAACTTATTATTTATACTCAATGTTATATTTACATGGACTGATTATTTAACTAGTAGACGAAGTACAAGATTATTTAACTACATAAACAATATAATGGTTTTACCTTTTAACTTAATGGGTAAATATTGATCAAAATGATATAGTTTTGTCTTTTAACTTAATGATTTTGATTTTTAACTTTATAAAAGGTAAACATTTATCAAAACGACGTAGTTTTATTTTTTCTTATTCGGATTTTCGGATAACTCGAATAGTGTAATTCATATTCGAGTTAAACCGAAAAATTTATTTTTTATTCGAGCTGATCCGAATAACTCGATTAACTTAAATAATTTGAACTATTTAATTCAAAATTTAAATTATTTATCGATTTTTTTTAATCGAATCTGATTTGCTCACCCCTAACTAGGAATGGAAACACCCAAAAATTCATGATACTTGAGTGATCAGAAAGATAAAATTAAATAATTAAGTGACCATTTTATAATTTTCATAACTAGATGATTGAAAATTTTTTTATTAATAGTTGAATTATCATTTTATAGTTTTTCATAAAATGACAAAAATAAATAATTTACTATTAATATAATTTAGAAAAAAAATATATGTTCCAAAAGAATCACTCAAAAGCAATAATCTCATTTTCCACCTACTACACTCCACACATTTCCTTCCCAAACAAGATTTCTTCAATTATCTATTTACTTTGAAGCGAAAACAAACATGCACCAATCAAGTAAATCAAAAGTTGAGAAATAATGGTAAGAAATTGTGATTTATGTTATCACTATTTTTTTTCAATAAGAGTGTGATAAATTAGATTTTTTTTTTGATTTTTAGTATTTTTGGGGAAATGATTAAACGAAACAGTAACGTCAAGTCATTTGTATCTCTTTTCCAATAGTTTAATGCCACATCAGTATTTTCATCTTGAATTTCAACATTTTTATCTTGAAAAGAATTAAATTCAAATGAAAATCCTGAAATTTAAGATAAAATTATTGATTTGACTTTAAACTAATAGAAAGAGATATTATTCCTGTTTCATACAATCATTATTCGCTTTCTTTTAAAGAAAAAGCTGAAAATAAAAAAAAATTCTGATTTATCATTTCCCTAATAAAAAGAAATAAAAATAATGAAATCACAGTTTTATACCATCTTTTCTCATCAAAAGTTAGCACTTGCTATTTGTATTGCCTCATTCTTTTCTCCAAGATTGAATACTCCATTTCCTAACAACTTCCAACAATATCTGATTCCAAGTATCTACAGGACCAGGCAGGCACCAATGCACGCAATCGTTCTGTACGCGCTCTCGAACCCCATTCGCAAACGGAAACGGATACATGTAAGGCCCTGGATGACCATCCGGTCTCATCAACGATAATTTGGTCACATCCAACATCTCAATCCTCAATCCTTCATTTTCTTTAGCATTTACCTTGACGGCTTCTATTTCTTCAACCTCAATTGCTCTCATATCTGCATCCATTCCTTCAAGCATCTTCTCTCCTTCCTTATAAGGTTTAGTCTTTGGACAAGCACCAGCCTTATCCCATTCACCTCCAAAATGTGAAGGTGAAAACGTGGTGAGGAACACATCAATTCCGTTACCATTAGCCCCTTTTCTCTCGATTATTGTCTTGAGTGCAGTCTTCAAGGCCTTCCTCATCACATCGTAAAATCCAATTTCAGTGTGATTTAGTCCAGGGCAGTAATGACAACCTAATACTGAATCACCCTCATAATAAACTGCTGGATGAAGAAACCAATGCCCTATTGAGAGTAGAATCATATCTATATGGTCCAAATCAGACCCCCACTTCTCATCAACACTGTCCACATATAATTCATTATGATCTGGACCAGCTTGTGCTTTCTCAACACCTTTAACCAGAAATGGTGACCAGTAAACTGATACAGTAATGTTATGAGAAGCAAAATGCCATGTACGAAACTTGTTATCCTCCCCATCTGTATAAACCAGGTTAGGATGGGAGGAAGTTGCTAGCATACAAAGAAGTGATTCTAATTGGTTCCTAGCCATGGAATCTCCGATAAAAGCTATGTGCTTGTTACTTAAGAGGTGCAAGAAAGTGTTGGGATTAAACCTGGGGAGCTTGCATTGGCTTGGTTGCCATCTCCAATAAAGGTAATCCAAGTCAGGTCTCCCATGGGAGATACAGTTTTGACCGTCCTTGATTGTACCACAGGTTGAGCCATTGTACAAAGGCCCCATCTTGTCGTGTACCCATCTACCATCGGTGTAGTCACATGGAGTTTCATAAACTATTTCTGTAAAAGAAAAAAAAGTTGTTCATTAATATCACCCAATAACTAAAAACTCAGGGAAATTAAGGGTTAAAAGTCGACAAGTACCTTTGGTGAGGATGGTGGGATTGTTGGGAGGGAGGTGATGAAAAGGGTGAAAGTAGAAGCGAAGGAGAGCTATGGGGAGGAGAGCATAAAGAGCGAAAGGCAGCAACTTCTTGGTGAGGGAGGGAGAGTGAGGATGGGGTTTGAGTGGACTCATTACACCCATGTTGGAAAGAGAAATACTTGCACTGCTACTTTGTTCTTTTGTTTTCTGGGCTATTTTGGCTTTGAGTTGAGGGTTAATTCTAGCCTTACAACACTGTGGATGTTACAGTATGCGCTTCAGGCAAAACGGCAGCTTGTTTTGCTCCAATAAGCTAAGCGAGTCGGCCAAAAAATCCAGCGGGAAATTTTTGTTTATAGCCATAGGTGTCGATGGTTGGATCTGACCTGTTAGTGTTAAGGTTGGATTTAAATATAATATTAATTGATATTTATTTATCCTATATTTGGATTGAAGTAATAGAAAGGAAAGGAAAGGAAAAGAAAATAAGGGAAAAGAAATCATTTCTTCCGTTGATTAACTTATTTTTATTTAGATTGGAAAAAAAGTTAAAAGGCTTAATATTATAGTTGGTATTTGAATTTGATATTTTTTTTCTAATTGATACTTAAACTTGACATTTTTTAAAAAAAATTGATACTTAAACTTTTGGGGGTCAAATTTGATACCTGAACTTGACATTTTTTTCCTAATTTGGTACCTAATCATTTTTAATATTAATTCGTAAGCATAACTCAATACTTATTTTTAATATGAATTTTCTCTAAAACTGATAATAGTTTTGTAGCATAACAAAAAAAATTTCAGCACCGTTATTGTTTAAGTACCAAATTAGAAAAAATTATCAAATTTAGGTACCAAATGTTATATTAAACCAAAATTAAAAGGAAGGTGGATATCTCTTGCTTTTTTTTCAAAACGTTAAAGCTCAAGAAGGAAAGTTAGTGTTTTTATCTTTTCATATTTTTATATAATTTTTAAATAAAAAATTAAAATTAACTTTTTTAGGATTGAATCTGTGTTTAATAGATTTATAAACATATTCTTCATCACTAACCTAATAATAATCCTCAATTAAATTTTTAAAAAATTAACTTCTACTATAAAATGTTTTCTCTCACTAAATTTATGTATATAAATAATGTCAATATTGTATATGTTGTTATTATTATTATTAATTTTAAATCTTATTATTTATTATTTATTATAATTATTTTTAAACACATTTATATTTTGAATACGAAGTTTTTACATGCATAATTATTGTAATTATTTTGATGTAATTTCTTAAAATTATATATGTAGCGTGAGTAATTATTGTAATTAAAAGTTCCATTGAATTTAGTATAGTTATATTCTTTAATGTTCGGGAAAGAATAAGAATTTGCCTAATTACTCGAGTAATTACAAATAATCATTATCATATGACTTTCTAAAAATATTCATATATCTTTCAAATTTAAAAAATCATTTTATATTGTAAAAATATTTTAATTTTAAATTTTTTATTTTTAAAATATAATTATATCTTATTTTATTAACTTCATTCAAATAATCTAAAACTTTTATTAACAAGATAAAAAAATCATATAATTTTACCATTAAATATATAATTAAATTACATAAATTTATTATTAATTATTTATATTTGATCATTGATCAACGGATGATGACAAGAAATATATATTTAAGAACGTAGAAAATAGAGCACTAGATTAATTAGATAAAACTATATAGAATGCTTATTTTTATCGGTAATTTATTGTCGAAAACTTTTTGACTGACATATTATGGACGATGATTTGATTTTAATTTTGTTACTTGCTTAGAGAATTCTTTTTCTTTTAATTTTATTGATAATTTTTATAATAATTAATATTTTTTAGAATTACGAATTGTATAATTATATAATTACAATTTAGACTATTAAATATGACAGAAAGTTACAATATAATTATATTCTATTAACCAAATACATTAAATAAATTAGAATTGCTTATAATGGAATATAATTATTATTCTAGTAATTAGATTTATACAATTACATTTTAGTGTCCAAAAATATTCTTATTGCTTTTAAATTACGATATTTTAACTTGATAATTTTTTTTTGAATAAATTAACTTGATAATTTAAATTTATTTTTTTAAGTTGATTTATATTCAATATAGTACGAGTGTTCAAACGGTTAACCGATTGGTTAATCGAATCGAATTAGTATTAATCAAATTAATCGAATCAAAATATTTTGGTTAATTCGGTTGGTAACCGAATTAACTGAAATTTATATATTTTTTTTGTTAAAACAAGTATAAAACATATCAAAAAAATTAATAATATTTATTTGAGCTAATTAACCGAATTAGTAATTGCTAATACATATAATATATGATATTGTTTATTAATTTTGGTTAATTTGATTAATTACTTGATTTCGAATTGAATTAACCGTTAACCGAAATTAAAAAAAATCTTTAATCGACCTTCGACCGAACTAGATCGATTAACCGATCGATTAGTAGAATTAGATCAATTCGATCAATTAATTCGATTTTAACCGAAGTTTGAACATTCCTATTCAATAGTAAAAAATATATGCATTCATATTAATAGTTATTTCAGTTTTTGAATTCTTTTTTACGAGACTTTTTGAATACTTGATTACTCGTCAAATCTCCTAATATTTAATGGGATATCAAAATAATTAAAATATAATGCAAATCTAATACTGTCTAAACATTTTTTTAAAGGTACTAATTTATATTTTTAAAATCAAAAATAGGAGTCGCCACCAATCTTTTACTCGGTGTGATTGGATCACCGTAAAACGTTTTAAATTCGTTTTGAAAAAAAGAAAATTTAGTCTTCGAAATCCAGAAAGCGGGTTCGAGAGTCAGTTACGTGCGAGGAAAGATTAGCACCCTCACATGCCCAAAATTGATACCTAATCGATTTTTCCTATCTTGATTATCAAAAATTTTAAATCTCGAGTAAAATTTAAAACGCGATCCTGAAATGCATGATTAACAAATTTAATATTATTTAAAAAAAATCGAACTTTGCGAGGAAGGCTCATTACCGAAATAATCGAGAAAAGAAGTCATATCCAATAAGTTAGGACACGACACCTTGAATATTTAAAATAACAAGCATTCCTTTTGTTTTTTTTTTAAATGAGAGGGATATTTGATTATTTCGATTCGAAGAAAAATAGAACCTACTGAGTTAAGGCACGAACTTTCAAATCACGAAACAATGAATATTGCCTTAATTTTGAAATCATTTATGTAATAAAAATGGCATATAATTTATTTTATTAAAATATTTTTACAAGGGATAATGAATTTATGTACAATTTAATTTAAAGATAGCAAAATAAAACAAACATGAATAAAATAAATTAAATAAGCATGATTCAATACAATATACAACAAATAATTAAATAAAATGGTGAGAATTTGGATGACGTGAAATGAATAATAAATAAATAAAAATAACAAATGGATGCAAATTTAGTGCTAAAAATAATACGAATAAATAAAATAATTAAAAGGATTAATTTAAAAAACAAAACAGAATAATGGACGAATTTTAAAAAAAAAGACCATGAAAAGATTAAATTAAAAATAAAATAAAAATTCAAAGCAAAAATGATAAAAAAAAAAAAAAGAAAAAGAATAAGGGTTCAAATTAAAAAAAGGATTTAATTAAAAAACTAAAAATTTCATAAAAAAGAAAAGAATAAAAAAAAGCTTTCGATTTGCCTTTCTTTTTATAAAAAAAAGTATTTTCGCACCCTTTTCTCCGTCGAAACCCAGGTATGCTCTCTATTTCCCTTTTCTTTTCTTTTTTTACTATTTTCTGTTTTCTTTCGAAATAGAAAAAAATAATAAAATAAATTTGTAAAAAGAAAAAAATGCCTTCAAAACTTGACTTTTTTTATTGATTTTGTGGTGTTCGTTCTTTTTTCAAAGATCAAAGAGAAGAGAGGAACATTACAATCGATTTTCATGACTTTATAGCCAAATACATTTGTTTTTTTCTTCTTGTTTTTTTTCTGTTTGTTGTTTGTTCTTGCTTTTATTCCTTTTCTGTCTTGCAGGTGATGATGACGGTGCTAGGTGGTGGTAGAGGCATGGTCTCGGCGTGGGGTGTTAGAGGCCTTGGGAATGCGCGATTGACGTGGCATAAGGACATGGGTGAGGCGGCAGTTGGAAGACCCTAGTAGATTAGGGTTTCTAATTTTTCCAAGTGTATTGGGCCATTTGGGCTTGTGTTGATTTTGGGCTAGGGTGTAATTGGGTTTTGGGCAGTTTATGTAGTTTGGGTTTTAATTGGGTTTGTAAATGGGTTTTAAAGGGACATTTGTGTATTTTGTGTAAATGGACATAAACATTTAAAATTAAAAATGATTTTTAATTTAAATGTTTTATTTTATTAATTTTTTTTATTTTGGATTTGATTTGGGCTCGGACAAATTGGACCTTTTATAGCTACCCCTCTTTGCTCGTTGTCGTGTAACGAGAACGGAGCAAAGAGTAAAAGGATGACCAATTTTGTCTAATCCCACTGAATTTGGCTTCTTCGACGCTTCTTCTTTAAGTAACCCACTTTTCGCTTCATTGGTCATTCAACTTCATTATATCCGCTTCTCTACATCTTTAGGAAGATAAGATTTAGTGTTGTAACTTTATCTTACCCCATGGAAACTTCAAAGAGATAAAAATTGTTGTTTTAGCTTCACTCCATTCCACTGCAACTTCAAGGAGATTGAGATTCGCTATTTGTTTTAACCCACTTCTCTGTACCTCACTAGGAAGATGTGATTTGAAGTCTCACTCCACTCCACTGTATCCTTAGGGACGTTGAGGTCGACTTCATTGTTTTTATTCAACACATTGTTTTGACCCACTTCTCTATACCTCACCAGGAAGATGGGATTTGAAGTTTCACTCCACTCCACTATATCCTAAGGGATGTTGAACTCGACTTTGTTGTTTTGATTAAACACACTATTTTGACCCACTTCTCTGTACTTTACCAGGAAGATGGGATTTGAAGTCTCACTCTACTCCACTATATCCTCAGGGACGTTGAGCTTGGCTTCATTGTTTTGATTCAACACACTGTATTGACCCACTTCTCTGTACCTAACCAGGAGGATGAGCTTTGAAGTCTCACTCTACTCCACTGTATCCTTAAGGACGTTAAGCTCGGCTTCGTTATTTTGATTCAACATACTGTATTGACCCACTTTTCTGTACCTCACCAGGAAGATGGGATTTGAAGTCTCACTCTACTTTACTGTACCCTCAGGGACGTTGAGCTCGGCTTCGTTGTTTTGATTCAACACATTGTATTGACCCACTTCTCTGTACCTCACCGGGAATATGTGATTTGAAGTTTCACTCCACTCCACTGTATCCTTAGGGACGTTGAGCTCTGATTCATTATTTTGACCCACTTCTCTGTACCTCACCAGGAAGATGGGATTTGAAGTCTCACTCCACTCCACTGTAACCTCAGGGACGTTGAGCTCTGCTTCATTATTTTGACTCGACCCACTACAACTCAGGCGTATTGGATTTTGGTGCTTCACTCCACTCCTTAGAGACGTTGAGATCCGCTTTGTTATTTTAATCTGCTTCACTGCAATTTTGAGGTAGAAGATTCGCCGTTGTGGCTTCAATTTGCTCTTTTTCAACTTTAGGGATGTAAGATTCGCCTTTGCAACTTCAATCTAGCCCTTTACAACTTTGAGATTCGCCTTTGCTGTTTCAATCTACTTCTCTACAGTCTTGAGATTTGCCTTTGCGACTTCAATCTGCTTCTCCTCATCTTCGGGGTATAAGATTCGCCGTTGTGGCTTCAATCTTTCCCTTCACATCTCTAAGGTTTAAGGTCCACCGTTGCGGCTCAACCTTTCCCTCTACATCTCTAGAGTATAAGATTCGTCGTTGTGACTTCAATATTTCCCTTATAATCTCTAGGGTAGAAGGTTCACCGTTGCGACTTCAACCTTTCCCTCCACATCTCTATGGTATAAGGTTCACCGTTGCGGCTTTAACCTTTCCCTCTACATCTCTAGTGTATAAGGTTCACCGTTACGGCCTTGACCTTTCCCTTCATATCTCTAGGGTATATGATTCAACATTTCCTCGGTTCATCTCGCCATTTCATGGGAATGAAACCTATAAAATATGCTTTAATAAACCTCTATGTAAGCCAAATTATTAGGATGCCATGATCAGAATGAGTCAAATGCCCCTAACTAAATGAGTGTGCATGATGGACGTCATATTCAAAATTGATTTCTTTTTCTTTTCATTGTCCTTGGATTGACATGGTTTATCGCTTGTTGCAGTTTTATTACCAGTGTGCTACCATTTTTTCCCTTTCTAGTTTGGTGCTTTTTAACATGAAACTCAAAGAGGTAGTCGTAATCTGAACTATTTGTTTTAAGACCCTTCTAATCCTCGGGTTTGGTTATTTCCAACTAGTGATCCTATTTCAGGTCCCTGTACTATTTAGAAATTTTCCAGAGCGATATGCAGAAATCCTTTTATTCCTTATATCGTTAGACCATTAATCGTTATTTCAAATGCAAAAAATACTTGAATCAAGGTTTAAGGTGGATGAAATTGAATTTGATTGGAGGCAAAGCTTGCATGAATGAAAAGATCAAAAATCATTAGTCTACTAAGCGTTATTTCAATGCAAAAATGCTTGACATGGTTGTGAGGTGGATAAAATTGAATTTTATTGGAGGCAAAGCTCGCATGAATGCAAACATTGATCAAAAGTTGCCAAACATAAGGTGAGCAAAGAATGGTGTTAGGTGCCCCAAATATCAAAGTATGAGCTTCGCTGAGCAAACTTGATGAGGACCATTCTGAGCTTGATATGTGTCCATGAAACTTGGAGTACTTCGTCGATGGCTCACGGTGTAAAGTTCTCCACCTTGTTACTTTTGAAAGAGAAGATCGTTTCATGCCCCTTTTCTTTTATTCAAATTTAAGCCGCCCTTTCAGGTTTTCAACTCAAATCTCCTTAGGTTTCGAGATGCCCTTTACGAGTTTTCACCTCAACCTCTTCTTTTCTTCTTCCTTTTTTTTCCTTTTTCGTTTTTTTCTTTTTCTCTTCCTTTTTATTTTTATTTTTTGGGGATGAAATTTCTTCCTCACCGAATCCGAGTTCACGGGGTTTTGTAAATCTTTACCTTCAATCTCGGTCA
This sequence comes from Gossypioides kirkii, assembly GCA_005610355.1. Lineage (NCBI taxonomy): Eukaryota > Viridiplantae > Streptophyta > Magnoliopsida > Malvales > Malvaceae > Gossypioides > Gossypioides kirkii. Next base: position 34,622,628 of record CP032247.1, on the reverse strand, counting down.
AAATTAAAGCTCTTCAAAAAAGGCTTTCTTCACCTCATGAGGCTCTTTCTAATTTGGCAATCATTTTCCTTTGAAATCCTTTTATAAGCAAGATCCTTTTCAAAACCAGAGATCCCTTGTAGAATTCTCTAGAGCGGATCCTTCTTTGTCATAAGCCCTTGTTATTCATTTTTGGTACATCTGATCATGACAAATGACTTTTAGCATCTTTTCTTCAATTAAGTTTAGTTGACTGCATCTAGATTGGATCAGTTCTTATAAAATATGGAGGGAAGGAGACTCGACTCCAATGGGTAGGACTGCTTCCATTCCGTAAATCAATGGGAAAAGTGTTACCCCAATAAATTCTTAATTGATGTTCAATAAGCGTAGAGAGCAAATGATAACTTCTCATGCCAATCGTTGTATGTCTCAATCTTCTTGATATTCTTGTTAACTGCCTCTATTGCCTTATTCACTTTTGGGCAATATGGTACTGAATTTGTGATGTCTGATTTTGAACTAACTGTAAACCCTTGCTCTCGTGTGTAGATCTTGTGACATCGGCATAAAAGCAGCTTTTACCAACTTGGTAAAGTAATTATTGATCACGAAGATGAATTTATGCTCATTGGAATCCTTTGACAAAATTAGCCCGATGACGTCCAAGCTCCTCATAGAACAAAGCCGTGATGTGAAGAGGTGAAGAGGTGAAGGAGATGCCCTTTGTGGGTTTTCATCTTACTTTTTCCTTCTTTTCTTTGTTTTTTTTCTTTTTCTTTTTTTTGTTTTAAGATGCCTTTTACGAGTTTTTTTTATCTCGACTCTATTTCTTTTTTTACCTTCTTTTTGATAACACGTCAGGCCTCATTCTTCGAAGTTTCTGTTTGAACTGTATTTCATTCCTCTTTTATGGGAGCCTGTGTGTCATGACATCAGTTCCTTAAACCCGACATGCTTTGATAGGACCATGTGAAGACCTTTTCGAATTCTCGAAATAGCTCTATGGGATCTCGCTTTATTTTTGGAGAGATACATGTCCTAATTTTCACTTTTTTATCTCTTTTTCATTTTCATTCCCCAAACTCTCAATTTCTGTTGATTCTTTGTGAGGTAATATTTAATTCTTGTCTTGCTCGAACATCTGTAGCAGATCGGGAGACAAGTTACATTCTTGATTATCTTCAAAGTCTTGAAGTTTTTCTGAGCACATGTTCTTCTCAAAAAGGGCTCTGAGTCAACAGTAGTGTCGCTCGTATCCTTGATATCAAGGGACTCGACATATGGATAAGAGAAACTCAAAGAATAAATGAATATAAGAATGATTAACCGTATGGTAAGAGTATGACTAAAAGCAAAATGTTTGCCAAATGAGACACAAAAATGGATCGTTTTCATTGAAATAAAATACAATGGTTATGTGCCCTTTACAAAAGGATCCCTATTGTTGGAGCCCAATTTTGACCGGCCCCAACATTTAAACAAAAAGAAACTCAATTTTAAATTTTAAATTATTTATTTTAAATTTATTTTAAATTTAAACTTATTTTGAGTTTAAATTTATTTTAAATTAAATTTAAATTTAATTAAAAATATCCAAAATACAATTTCCAGTCCAAGTTAAAATGTCCAAATTTACAAGGGGCCCAAGTAACCTGCACCAAGCCCAATCGTCTAAATCCTAGCCCAATGACCCAATACACCCAAACCTAAACAGAAACCCTAAAGTCAACCCACTTGTGCTGCTGCCACCCTTGCCTTGTCTAACCAAGCGTCACCACGTCAGCCAAGGCCACCCACCATCTGCCATCGCCACCAGTAATTTGCATCACTGCAAAGTCGAACCTGCAAAGAAGGAAAAGACAACAATTCAATTGCAAATTACAAAACATGATCATTGTAAACAAGGCTTTAAAAGCCGAATTCAGAACATTTGTAAGGAGGATTTTTTTTTTTAGAAATAAAACACAGAAACCTTCGAGCATTTTTGAGAAATCAAACGCTAACCTTTTGTTGATCCTCGAAATCAATACAAAAAAGAAGGCATTCCAAACTAACAGACAATAGAAACACAAAGGCAGTATTCGAAGCCAAATAGAGACGAGGCAGTTGATATCAGACATCAATACGGAAACAAGGCATTCAGATTTCAAGGTATAGATTTAAATGCTCATTTATTGTTAGTTTATCTGTTGCTGGAAATACTAAACATTTTAATATATTTAGTTATTATATTAAAATTATCATTTATTATTAACTATTTCAAAACGATTTCATTAAATAATAAATACATAATAAATAATTATAGTATTAATAATAATAATAAATAACAAAAAAGAGATATGTACGGTCATACCTAGACTTGATCGGTCGACGTCGTAGCCTCGGTCGAAGCCCTCCGAACCGATGTTCGTGAGGAACTCCGATGGATAGGGGTTTTCATCGTTTTGAAAAAAAAGAAATATTAATAATAAGAAAGGGAGAATGAAACGATTTTTTTAAATAAAAAAGAAAAGGTCTGGGTTACCCGATGAACCGCCATCGCCCACAGTCACAGAGAAGCACCGAACCTCCGAGGATCGCACCTACACAATTAAAAAAAGAACAGGTTCAACAGATTGGAAAAAAATCTTCGAAAATCCTAGAAAGAAAGCTTTTTTTTTTAACTCGATTTCAAGATCAAAACAATTAGATCTGGGGATTTCAACCCCAAATCTGTTTTCCTTCATAATTTTTAAAAAATAAAAATAAAAAAAGAAGAAGAATTTCTTACCTTCGAACCACCACGAACGGCGGCGCGTAACTACGCGCGTGTGTCGGAGTGCGACGGAGTTGGAAGGCCGGGCAATGGATCGACGATCGGACATGAGGAGAAGAAGGGAGAATATTTTCTGTAAAATGAAGGGAAAGAATGATTTTTTTCATTAAAATTTGCTTTATATACTCACATCAAAACGACGTAGTTTTTCTTGACCCGATCAGAAGACCCGACCCGCTCTTGAGGATCCGCGTGTTTTTTAAAGATGGGTTATTTATATTTACCCTTTCAATCATTCTGTATTTTTTGATTGTTTCAATTTCATCTTTAATGCCATTTTTAATTTATTATAAATTTACCCAATAATTTTGAATCATTCTCAATTTAGTCCTTTAACTCCCTAGAAGCCTGAGAACCTGTCACGTGTCTATTTTTGGGTTATTGTGCAACTGGTCCTTTCTATTTTTTATTTGTTTTAATTTCATCCTTAAATCAAGTTTTGTTTTATTTTAAATTAGCCTAGTAATTTTAAATGCTTTACAAATTGGTCCTTTGACCCCAGAGTGCTTAAGAAGCTACCACGTGTCCCATCTTTTGGTTTTATTGCCCAAAAGGTCCCTAAACTATCCAAAAATCATATTTTGACCCCTACACTTTTCCAAAATTGCATTTTAACCCCTAAACTTTTCTAAAATCACATTTTAACCCCCGAACTTCTCTAAAATTACATTTTGCCCTCGAACTTCTAAAAATCACATTTTTACCGCCGACCTTTTTAAAAATTACATTTTCCCTCGAACTTCCAAAAATCACATTTTTACCCCAAACTTCTTAAAAATTACATTTTTACCCTCAAACTTCTAAAAATCACATTTTTACCTTAAACTTTCCCAAAATGACATTTTTACCTTAAAACTTTCCAAAATTACGTTTTACCCTAAACTTTTCCAAAATGACATTTTTACCCCTAAAACTTTCCAAAATTATGTTTTAACTTCAAACTCTCCGAAGCTTCATTTTCGACCCCATTTTTTCCTTTTTCGACTTTCGTATATAAATTTTTAACTTTTTTTATTTTTAATCTTTCATTTTCTCATTTATTTTGATTCATGATTCGTATTTTATTTTTCTTATATCTATTTTCGTATATTTATTCATTCGTACAATTGTTCGTGCTTTGTGTTATTTAATTTTGTCATTAATTACATAACTCGTATTTAATTTGTATGCTCATTTTTATCTCTATATTTTAATTAAAGTCTTTTTTTTTTATTTTCCTCCAAAATACAAATATTTAAAATCGAGGCAATATTCCTTTATTTCGTGTTTTGAAAATTTGTGCCTTAACTTACTAGGCGCGAATTTTCTTCAAACCAGAATAATCGAATACACTTTTCAAGGTTTAAAAACTGCTAGGAAGGAAAGCTCAATATTTTCGGATCTCGAAACGCTATGTCCTAACTCACTGGATGTGACTTTCTTCCTTGATAACTTCGAAATAGCGAGACTTCTAAATGAAAATCGATTTCTTTCTCAAACATGTACATCAAAATAACTTATGCATTTAAGGATCGTATTTTAAATTTTACTCGAGTTTTCAAATTTTTAACAAATTAAGACCCAAAAATAATCGATGTGGTACCAATTTTGGGCGTGTGAGGGTGCTAATCCTTCCTCACACGTAACCGACTCCAGAACCCGTTTTATAGATTTCGAAGACTAAAATATTTTTCGAAACGGATTTCAAACGTTTTATGGTGATCCAATCACACCAAATAAAAAGATTGGTGGCAACTCCCAATTTTCAATTTTTTTTAAATATTGTTCGAGACCTGTTTGTTTTCCCAAAAATAAACGTTTCGACAGCTTGGTGACTCCACTGGGGAAATTTTTAAAATAAAAGAGATTCAAGCCAAGAGCCAATTATTTTTTGGTCTTTTGTTAAAATTTTTAAACACTCGATTTTGTTTAAAATACGATCCTTTAAATTTCGTGTGATGCTTTATTATGTCGATACCTGCTAGTATAAGTTTGCATTCATAGGCATCTGTTACTGTCGCTTTAAGTGGAAGCGGGAAACTACTCATCGTGAGGTTTTCACCTCCATGCAGGATAGTGGATCGCTTTCGGGATTACATCTGTACCAATGTTTTCGTGAAGTTTTCACTTCCGTGCAAACATGTGGGAAATGTGTTCCCCTAAACCGAACTCATCCGTTTGAGGCTGTAATGGGTAAGGATCGAGGAATTTGCTGGTTTAGGTACCCTTACTCTAGAACTTGAACCGCATATAATGAGCCTTAAATGTCTGCCTTAAGGTAGAATTACACCAAGTTGTTAGCAGTCTCCTAAGACTAGAATCTTTATTTTATATCCGTATTGACTTGTGTTCTCTCTTGCCTTTTTGATTATTTTTGCTTGCATTACATCCCCATACAAAGAAAGGTATAGTTCTAAGCTCAATTACTAAATAGAAAAGCTGGTCATAAGAAAACGGGTACCTTGATGAAATAGAAGACAATATGGTCGGGCTTACATGGAAAGAAAACGAAAATCGATGATCTCTTAGATGAGCAAGACGAAAACAAAAATCACGTAACCATTCCAGCTTTGGCCTAAGTACGAGAAGTGATTGATCACTCAACCTTTTCAAGATGATATTGTGGACCGAAAGTCAGAGACGAGCCAGGACTATTTGAATGACTTCTTACGGAGATTAAGTCTTTTGAGCACCGCGACATGACCATATACATATCTGTTTTATGTAAAGGAATTTGATTTCTAATAAGGTTTTTCTAATAGAATTGAGCTATAAGTCAATACCTTTCTTATGCATTTATGCATTCATAAGCAGCACATTTTATTAACTTGTGTAATTCTATACAAGCCTACCTTGAGTGAGATTGTGTCAAACCTTCAGTGGTTACGCGAACAAGGTAAGAGACACGGTTATATTCTTGTTTCTTTGCTTTTAATTGCAAGTTTTATTCTTGTATTAATTGTACTAACTTATTTTGAATTTGTTTGCATTGCATTTTCATAAAAAGAAAAAAGAAAAAATGGGTGTTGATTCATGTTCTATTTCCAAATAGAGAACTGATCATAAGAAAACGGATTCTTTGATAAGGTAGAAGCCAACATGGTTGTGTCTATGCGGTCAAATAAAAACAACAACGAAAAGTGATGACCTGTCAAAGGGGTACATATCAGAGTTTTGGATTACACCCAAATAAATGAAACCTATAACAGTTTGCAAGAGCTAAAAGAAGTATGGAAGACAAAATAGAGCAAATGTTCTAATTCGAATTTGGTGATCTGCCTTACCTACTCAAACTTAGTTACTTCACTTTCAAAAACATGAACATGAGATAAAAGAATACAATACGTCGCTCCATTGCCCAAAGACCCAAAAGAATAAGGCCTATTCCAGATGAGCAAGCATTGGGTTGCAGCCCTGATCAAGAAAAAGGGGATAATAAGTGCATAGTACACTCAGACGCAAGAAAGAATGTTAACATTTTTGTATGAGTTAGTCATCTTCCCTAAAGTGTTGGGGCACGTAAAGGGCGTGGTTATAGATTTCTTTGACCAATTTGACAAGAGAATCACGCATGCTCTAGCAATCTTAGCCACTAAGCACCTGTCGGAGAAGGATCAAAAGAAGGTGTATTGGTGCACAACTTTTGTTAGTATGGTTCGTAGCCATTTATTGAAAAGTCAAAAAAGTTTTTTACCGAGTATTCTCTGAGGTCTACCCTGTTGAACGAATTTATGGCTATTCAAAGACAAGAGGAATTCGCCAAAGAAATTGGAAATAAATGAGGAATGACTCCAACGCTCTTAGGGGCAAGTCTGAGATAGGGACCATGTCGCAAGCAATGACTCCACCAAGTGCAAGAAATAGCTAACCATTTGCATACTTTAGTCATTCAAGACCAGCACCTTGGACTAGAATCGGGATCAAACCGAAGCAAATTAGCTTGAAAGATTAGGACTTTGAGCATTAAGGCACGACCATACATGTATCTTCCTTATATACAAGAATTTGTTTTCTAGTAAAGTTGTTCTAAATGGAATTGAACTAGAATCAACGCCTTTTTGCATGCATTTTACCATTCATTTGCATTGCACTTTATGCATTAAATTTTAATGAATCCCCATATTTGAAACACTCGTGTGAGAGAGAGTCATCAACCCTAAATGAAAGTTGAGAGGAAACATGATAAATCAAGATAGGGAATGATAAAAATTTGAGCAAAAGTCATATTGAGAGTAGAACCTGTTGAGAGTTCGTCCGTACACCCTTAGAAGTGTTTTGGACAACTAGTCTGTGGAGGAGCTTCCTGTAGTTTTTAGGACTTTTCCAGGAAAATATTCAGAACACACCTATCACTCTAAGCCCGAGAGTAATAGGGATCCTTTTATAAAGGGCACATGACCACTATCTTTTATTTTAATAAAAATGATGCATTGTTTTTATCCCATTTGGCAAACACCTTACCATTCTTCTCATTTGTTCATACCACAATTAATCATTCTTTAGTTCAATTATTCTTTGGATCCCCTTTTGTCTTTATGCTGGGTCCCCTATATCAAGGATACGAGCAACACTCTGTTGACTTAGATCCTTTTGAGTAAGACATGTGTCCAGAAAAAACTTTGAGGCTTTGAAAATGATCAAGAATGTAACTTGTTTCCCGATCTCCTACGGATGGTCGAGCAAGACACGAAACAAACATCGCCTTGAAGAGTTGTGATTTTAAGTGAGAATCGAGACATGTGTCTTTGTAGAAACAAGGTAAGCTACCTCGAGAATCCAAAGGTCTTTTCAATCCTATCAAAACATGCCAGGTTTAAGGAACCGATGTCGTGACACACAAGTTCCCATAAAAGGAAGAATGCAATCAAATTCAGTAGAAACTTCAAAAATTGAGGCTCAACGTGTTAAAAAACAAAAAACAAAACAAAACAAATAAAAAAAGCTCAAGATAAAAACCTACCAAGGATATCTTGAAACCTAAGGCAAAAAAAGAAAAAGGAATAAAGAAAGGAAAGTCAAGACAAAAACCCGCAAAAGGCATCTTGAAAATTTATTCTCCTTCATTTTTGCATGTCGTGACCTCTTTCTATGAAGCATGGACATTACCAAGCCTTTGTAAAAAAGTTTCTAATGAGCATCAATTCATCCTCATGATCATTGATTACTACTTCCTATGCCAATCGACAGTTAAGCAGATTATTAAAAATGAGAGATTATATGCCGGTATGGAATGCCAAGAAAGGATCATATCCAACGATGACTTGAATTTGAGCAACAGCACGATAACAAAGTCTGCAGTCAATACAAAAGCAAATATCACAACTCAGTACCACATCGCCAAAAAAGTGAATGAGGCATTGAAGGTGACCAATAAGAACATAAAAAGGATTCATAGCAAAGACCTACAAAGGCTTGACATGAGAAATCACCATTTGTCTTCGAGGCTTATCGGGCTTCTATCAGAACATCCACCGAGGCAACACCTTTCTCAGTAGAATGAAAGTCGTCCTACCCATTGAAGTCGAGTTTCTTTTCCTCCAGATTTTGTTAGAGCTGTTAAAGTAGAATGGATCCAATCCAGATACAGTCAACTAACTTAACTAAAAGGTGCTAAAGGCTATCCATCATGGCCAAACGTACCCTTAACAAAGAAGGATCCACTCTAGAGAATTCCATGGGGAAGCTATGGTTTTGAAAATGATCTTGTTTACAAAAGGCTTCCAAGGAAAATGGATGCCAAATTTGGAAAGGCTTCACAAGGTGAAAAAAGTCTTTCTTGGAGAAGCTTTAATTTTGATCGAAATGGACGGAAAAGACCTGCCCAACTTCGTGAGCTCGGATTCGATGAAGAAAAATAAATAAAAAAGAAAGAAAAAAGAAAAAAGAAAAAAGAGGAAAAAGAAAAAGAGAGGTTGGGGTGAAAACTCGTAAAGGGCATCTCGAAACCTAAGGAGACTTGAGTTGAAAACCTGAAAGGGCGGCTCAATTTTGAAGAAAGGAGCATGAAATGGTCCTCTCTCTCAAAACTAGCAAGGTGGAGAAACTTTACACCTTGAAGCATTAACTAAGTACTCCAAGTTTCATGAACACATGTCAAGCTTAGAATGGTCCTCATCAAGTTTGCTCAGTGAAGCTCATACTTTGATATCTAGGGCACCTAACTCTATTCTTTGCTCACTTTATGTTTGGCAACTTTCTAACCAATATGGGTCATTTTTAATCTTTTCATTCATGCGAGCTTCACCTCCAATAAAATTTCATTCGCCTTGAGACCATGTTCAAGCAATTCTACATCAAAATTAACGGTTAATGAACCAATGATCTTTTCATTCATGCAAGCTTTGCCTTCAATTAAATCCAATTTCATCCACCTTACAACTTTGATTCAAGAACTTTTGTATTTGAAATAACGGTTAGTGGTCTAATGATATAAGAAATAAAAGGATTTCTACATATCATTCTGGAAAATTTTTAAATAGTACAGAGACCTAAAATAGGACCACTAGTTGTAAATAACACAAACTAGAGGGATAGAAGAGTTTTGAAACAAATAGTTCAAAATATGACTACCTCTTTAAGTTCCATAAAAAAGATACCATACCAAAAAAGAACATGATAACACATCAGTGATAGGACTTAGACAAACGACGAACAATGTCGACCTAAGGACTAAAAGTAAAATCATCCTCAGAGATGACATTTTTGCATCCATCATTCATACCCATATGGTTAGGAGCATTTGACTCATTTAAACAAAACGGAACCCAATTTTAAATTTTAATTTATTTAAGTTTAAATTTATTTTAAATTTAAACTTATTTTAAATTAAATTTAAATTTAATTAAAAATGTCCAAAATACAATTTTCAGTCCAAGTTAAAATGTCCAAATTTACAAGGGGCCTAAGTAACCTGCACCAAGCCCAATCGTCTAAATCCTAGCCTAATGACCCAATACACCTAAACCTAAACAGAAACCCTAAAGTCAACCCACTTCTGTTGCTGCCACCCCTGCCTTGTCCAACCAGGCGCCGCCACGTCAGCTAAGGCCACCCACCATCTGCCACCGCCACCAGCAACTTGCACCACTACAAAGCCGAACTTGCAAAGAAGGAAAAGACAACAATTCAATTGCAAACAACAAAACATGATCATTGTAAACAAGGCTTTAAAAGCCGAATTCAGAACATTTGTAAGGAGGATTTTTTTTAGAAATAAAACACAAAGACCTTCGAGCATTTTTGAGAAATCAAACACTGACCTTTTGTTGATCTTTAAAATAAATACAAAAAAGAAGGGATTCCAAACTAACAGACAATAGAAACACAAAAGCAGTATTCGAAGCCAAATAGAGACGAGGAAGTTGATATCAAACATCAATACAAAAACAAGGCATTCAAATTTCAAGGTATAGATTTAAATGCTCATTTATTGTTAGTTTATCTGTTGTTGGAAATACTAAACGTTTTAATATATTTAGTTATTATATTAAAATTATCATTTATTATTAAGTATTTCAAAATGATTTCATTAAATAATAAATACATAATAAATAATTATAATAATAATAATAATAATAATAATAAATAACAAAAAGAGATATGTACGGTCATACCTGGACTTGATCGGTCACCGTCGTAGCCTCTATCGGAGCCCTCCGAACCAATGTTCGCGAGGAACTCCGATGGATAGGGGTTTCCATCATTTTGAAAAAAAGAAATATTAATAAGAAGAAAGGGAGAATGAAATGGTTTTTTTAAATAAAAAAGAAAAGGTCTGGGGTTACTCGATGAACCGCCGTCGCCCACAGTCACAGAGAAGCACCGAACCTCCGAGGATCGCACCTACATAACAAAAAAAGAACAGGTTCAACAAATCGAAAAAAAATCTTCGAAAACCCTAGAAAGAAAGCTTTTTTTTAAATCGATTTCAAGATAAAAAAATTAGATCTAGGGATTTCAACCCCAGATCTATTTTCCTTCATAAATTTTTAAAAAAAATAAAAAAAAGAAGAATTTCTTACCTCCAAACCACCATGAACAGCGACGCGTAACAACGCGCGTGTGTTGGAGTGCGGCGGAGTTAGAAGGCGAGGCAACGGACCGACGATCGGACATGAGGAGAAGAAGGAAGAATTTTTTTGTAAAATGAAGGGAAAGAACGATTTTTTTCATTAAAATTTGCTTTATATACTCACATCAAAACAACGTCGTTTTTGTGTCAAAGCTTTGAGGCCAATACAACGTAGTTTTACTTGACTCGGTCAGAAGACCCGACCCGTTCTTGAGGATCCGCTTGTTTATTAAAGATGGGCTATTTATCTTTTCAGTCCTTTCGTATTTTTTGATTATTTCAATTTCGTCCTTAATGCCTTTTTTAATTTATTATAAATTTACCAAGTAATTTTTAATCATTTTCAATTTAGTCCTTTAACTCCATGGAACCCTGAGAAGCTGCCACGTGTCTATTTTTAGGTTATTATGCAAATGGTCCTTTTTATTTTTGATTTGTTTAAATTTTGTCCTTAAATCAAGTTTTGTTTTATTTTAAATTAGCCCAGTAATTTTAAAAGCTTTACAAATTGGTCCTTTAACCCCAGAATGTCTGAGAAGTTGTCACGTGTCCCATCTTTTTGGTTTTATTGCCTGGAAGGTCCCTAAACTATCCAAAAATCATGTTTTGACCCCCAAACTTTTCCAAAATTTCATTTTAACCACTAAACTTTTCTAAAATCACATTTTGACCCTCAAACTTCTCTAAAATTACATTTTTGCCCTCAAACTTCCAAAAATTACATTTTTGCTCTTGAACTTCCAGAAATCACATTTTTATCCTCGAACTTCTCAAAAATTAAATTTTGTCCCCAAACTTTCAAAAATCATATTTTTACCCACGAACTTTTAAAAAAGTACATTTTTACCCTCAAACTTCCCAAAATGACATTTTTACCTCGAACTTCCTAAAATGACATTTTTACCCCTAAAACTTTCCAAAATTACACTTTAACCCTAAATTCTCCTAAAACTTTCCAAAATTACATTTTAACGCTAAACTCTCCGAAGCTTCATTTTCAACCCCATTTTTTCTTTTTTTGACTTTCGTATATAAATTTTTAACTTTTTTTATTTTTTAACTTGTATTTTCTCATTTATTTTGATTCATGATTCGTATTTTATTTTTCTTATATCTATTTTCGTATATTTATTCATTCGTACAATTGTTCGTGCTTTGTGTTATTTAATTTTGTCATTAATTACATAACTCGTATTTAAGTTACATGCTCATTTTTATCTCTATATTTTAATTAAAGTCATTTTTTTGTTTTCCTCCAAAATACAAATATTTAAAATCGAGGCAATATTCCTTTATTTCGTGTTTCAAAAATTAGTGCCTTAACTTATTAGGCGCGAATTTTCTTCAAACTAGAATAATTGAATACCCTTTTCAAGGTTTAAAAACTGCTACGAAGGAAAGCTCGTTATTTTCGGATCTCGAAACATTATGTCCTAACTCATTAGACGTGACTTTCTTCCTCGATCGCTAAGAAATAGTGAGACTTCTAAATGAAAATCGATTTCTTTCTTAAACATGTTCATCAAAATAACTTATGCATTTCGTATTTTAAATTTTACTCGATTTTTCAAATTTTTAACAAATCAAGACCCGAAAATAATCGATGTGGTACCAATTTTGGGCGTGTGTGGGTGCTAATCCTTCCTCACACATAACCGACTATCGAACCTATTTTCTGGATTTCGAAGACCAAATATTTTTCAAAACAGATTCCAACGTTTTATGGTGATCCAATTACACCAAATAAAAAGATTGGTGGCGACTCCCAATTTTCGAGTTTTTTAAATATTGTTCGAGACTTGTTTGTTTTCCCAAAAATAAACGTTTCGACACCTATTACTCTCGGACTTAGAGTGATGATTGTGTTCTAAATTTTCTCTGGAAAAGTCCTAAAAACCATAAGAAGCTCCTCCACAGTCTAGCTGTCCAAAACACTTCCAAGGGTGTAGGGACGAACTCTCGATAGGTTTCACTCTTCGTTCTCTTCCTCAGATATGACTTTCGCTCAATAGCTTAACATTCCCTCGTTATCTTGATTTATAATGTTTTCTCTCAATTTTTATTCAGAGTTATTAACACTCCCTTGGCATGATTGTTTTAGAGATTTTTATTTCTATTTTAGAAATTTGATACATATAATGAAATGCAATGCTAATGAATGCATGTATGCATATGCAACAAAGGTGTTGATTCTTAGTTCAATTCTGTTAGAACAACTTTACTAGAAGACGAATTTCTTTGCATAATGTAGATACTTATATGGTCGTGTCTTAATGCTCTAAAGCCTTAATCTTTCTTACGAAGCCAAGCTAAGCTTTTGTCTCGATTCAACTCCAATTTCAGGCTCAACACGTCGGCTTAGATGGTTAGGGCTCGTAAGTGTTTAGCAGCTTCTCGTACTTGGGCCAAAGCTTTGCTCGCAACATGGTTCATATCCTTGACTTGCCTCTAAGAGCGTTGGAATTATTCCTCGTTTGTTTTCACCTTGAGGAGCTCAAATCGTAATTCACAACTCTGCAGTGAGACCTCAAGTTCCTCTATCTTTTCATTTTTTGCCTGGCTTTCTTTCAGCTCAGTCACAAGTCTAAGACCACCTCCTCTTTATGCCCCCAATGCCTTAGGGTAGGCGACTGATCCACAAACACTTAAGGCAAAGACGTCAAGCAAGCTCTTCTAAGTGGTCCATTTATTATCTCCTTTTCCTCTAATTCGGGTCACGACCCATTTCTCGCTCATCTTGATTATGTTTACCAACCTCTTTAAAAAGAGTTGGGACATTGGCGGCTCTTGAGTAAACTTTATTATTCTGAATCCTCAGGCAACAGGGTAAAGTAATGTATCTTTCTATCGTAAGTACCATGTCCTCCTTTCAAAGGTGAAACAATTAGAAGTTAGATTCCAATACTACGTGAGAGCTTGGAACTGATGCTTATTCCTCTTAACATTGAGTAAGTCACCATACTCGTGATCAGACATCTACCTCGTTTCATCGTATATACTTCTTTTAGCTCTTGCAAACTTATTGTGGGTTAGTTTTATTTGAGTGTAAACCCGAAACTCTAATATGTGCCCCTTTGATAGGCTATCACCCTTCTCACGTTGTTTTTCTTTGACCACACACGCATAACCATGTTAACTTCTACCTTATCAAGGAACCCGTTTTCTTATGACCAGTTCACTATTTAGCAATAAAACATGAATCAACACCTTTTTTAGATGAAAATGCAATGCAAACAGATTCAAAATAAGTTAGTATGATTAACATAAGAATAAAACTTGAAAACAAAATGCAATTAAAAGCAAAGAAACAAGAATATAATTGTATCTCTTACCTTACTCGGGTAATCACTAAAGGTTTGGCGCAGTTCTACTTAAGGTAGGCTCGTAGGGCTCACTTCTTGGAATTAAATGCAAGTTAATAAAATGTGATGCTTATGAATGCATGTATGTATAAGAAAGGTATTAGAACAACTTTACTAGAAAACAAATTTCTTTACATAAGGCAGATACGTATATGGTCATGCCTTAGTGTTCAAAAACCTTAATCATCTAATTTCGCTCTAGTTCGAATCCGATTTTAAGTCTGAAATGTTAACTTGAATGGTTAAAACCTGCAAGTGATTAGTTACTTCTTGTATTTGGATCAAAGTTTGGTTCCTGTGTGATCTTTGTCTCCGTCTTACTTGTTTGGCAAATCATCGGTTTCTCTTTTTCGTCCTTCTTTTGACCATATATGCACAACCGTATTGTCTTCTCCCTTATCAAGAAACTCGTTTTCTTATGACCAGTTTTCTATTTAGTAATCGAGCTTAAATCAATACCCTTCCTTATATGAAGATGTAATGCAGGCAAAAAGAAAAAGCTAAAAGGAAAGGAAACAAGTCAGTATGATAACAAAATACTGATATAAAACAAGGAACCTATGCATTTGAGAAGCTGCTAATAGTTCAGTTAGTTCAATTTTAAGGCAATCACTTAGGGCTTACTATATGTGGTTTAAGTTCTAGAGTAAAGGTACCTAAACCAGCAGATTCCTCGATCCTTACCCATTATAGGCTTATGTGGACGAGTTCGGTTTAGGAGGACACATTTCCCATATGTTTGCACGGAAGTGAAAACTTCACGAAAACATAAGTACGGATGTAATCCCGAAAGCGATTCACTATCCTACACGAAGGTAAAAACCTCATGAAGGAGTAGCTTCTCACTTTCACTTAAAGGGTGTAGTAACAGATGCACATGAATGCAAGCCTATACTAGTAATATCAATACAATATTATCATGGCATCACACAAGAATGCAAAGGATCGCATATTAAATTAAAATGAGTGTTTAAAAATTTTAACAAAAAGACTCGAAAATAACCGACTTTTGGCTTGACTCTCTTTTTATTTTTAAATTCCCTAGCGGAGTCGCCAAGATGTCGAAACATTTTTTTTAAAAGGTCCCGACTTATATTTTTAAAATAAAAAACGAGAGTCGCCACCAATCTTTTACTCGATGTGATTGGATCACCATAAAACGTTTTCAATTCGTTTTGAAAAAAGAAAATTTAGTCTTTGAAATCCAAAAAGCGGGTTCGGGAGTTAGTTACGTGTGACGAAGGATTACACCCTCACACGCCCAAAATTGGTACCTAATCGATTTTTTCGGTCTTGATTGTCAAAAATTTTAAATCTCGAGTAAAATTTAAAACGCGGTCCCGAAATACATGATTAAAAATTTTAATATTGTTTCAAAAAAATCGAACTTTGTGAGGAAGGCTCGTTACCAAAATAATCGAGAAAAAAAGTCGTGTCCAATATGTTAGGACACGACTCCTCGAATATTTAAAATAACAAGCATTCCTTTTGTTTTTTTTAAATGAGAAGAATATTTGATTATTTCGATTCGAAGAAAAATCGCACCTAGTAAGTTAAGGCACGAACTTTCAAATCACGAAACAATGGATATTGCCTTAATTTTGAAATCATTTATGTAATAAAAATGACATATAATTTATTTTATTAAAATATTTTTACAAGGAATAATGAATTTGTGTACAATTTAATTTAAAAATAGCAAAATAAAACAAACATGAATAAATTAAATTAAATGAGCATGATTCAATACAATATACAACAATAATTAAATAAAATGGTGAGAATTTGGATGGCATGAAATGAATAATAAATAAATAAAATAACAAATGGATGCAAATTTAGTGCTAAAAATAATACGAATATATAAAATAATTAAAAGGATTAATTTAAAAAAAAATAGAATAATGGGCGAATTTAAAAAAAACAAAACCATGAAAGGATTAAATTAAAAATAAAATAAAAATTCAAAGAAAAAATGATTAAAAAAAAGAAAAAAGAGTAAGGGTTCAAATTAAAAAAGGATTTAATTAAAAAAACTAAAATAACGGGGTTGCTTTTAAATAAAATAAAATTGTGAGGATTAAATTAGGATAAAATTGAAATTTAAAGTAATAATTAAAAAAATATAAAAAAACGGGGGCAAAAATCAAAATTTTTAAAAGTTTAGGGGCCTAATTTGTAAAATCAAAAAAAATGGGGTGGGATTTAAAGGAAAAAAGTTCTAAGGACTAAATTAAAAAGAAAATTAAATTTTAGGTTAAAAAATAAAAAATAGAGATACAGGGTCAAAATTGTAATATTAAAAAAATACAGGGACCGAAGGAAAATATAACCAAAATTTGACACGTGACGGCCCCAAGACCATTTTTGGGTCAAGGACCAAATTGAAAAGCATTTAAAATTATTGGGCCGAATTGAAATAAATTAAAAATATAGAAAAAAGACTAAATTAAAATATAAAAAATTACGGATGGACCGCGGGGATAAATTTTCCCTTTTTGAAAAACACGCGGACCTTAGCAGGTCCGAATCGAGTCGGGTCGAATATGCGTGAAACGACGTCGTTTTGATGCTTTGACACCTAGGCCAAAACGATGTCGTTTTGGTACACTTATAAAAGCTAAATTTTTTTTAGAAAACTTCATTTCTCCCCTTTTCTTAAAAAAAACCTTTCTCCTTTCAAAAATTTTCTCTTAACTCAAACCCTCGCCGCCTTTAGGGATCCACCGTCGCTCCTCCTCGAGTACCGATCGTCGGTGACGACAACCACTGTTCATGGTGGCTAAAAATTTCCCAAAACCCCTTTTTTTGTTCTTTCAACTCCCAAATCACAGATCCGGGTTCAAAGGCTCGAAAATTCCATCAAAAAGAAAAAAAATAAAAATAGCTTTCGATTTGCCTTACTTTTTATAAAAATCAGTATTCTCACACTCGTTTCTCCCTCGAAACCCAAGTACGCTTTCTATTTTCTTTTTCTTTTTTTTTTACTATTTTCTGTTTTCTTTCGAAATAGAAAAAAATAATAAAATAAATTTGTAGAAAAAAATACCTTCAAAACTAAGACTTTTTTTTATTGATTTTTTGGTGTTTGTTCTTTTTTCAAAGATCGAAGAGAATAGAGGAACATTACAATCAATTTTCATGGCTTTATAGCCAAATACATTTGTTTTTTTCTATTTGTCCTTTGTTCTTGCTTCTATTCCTTTTGTCTTGCAGGTGATGATGACGGTGGTAGGTGGTGGCAGAGGCATGGTCTCGACGTGGGGTGTTAGAGGCCTCGAGAATGCGCAGTTGACATGGCATGAGGGCATGAGTGAGGCGACGGCTGGAAGACCTTAGCAGATTAGGATTTCCAAGTTTTCCAAGTATATCGGGCCATTTGGGCTTGTGTTGATTTTGGGCTAGGGTGTAATTGAGTTTTTGGTAGTTTAGGTAGTTTGAATTTGTAAATGGGTTTTAAAGGGACATTTGGGTATTTTGTGTAAATGGACATAAACATTTAAAATTTAAAATGGTTTTTAATTTAAATGTTTTATTTTATTAATTTTTTTGTTTTGGATTTGGTTTGGGCCCAGATAAATTGAGCCTTCTACAAATACGATGTAAAAAAAATACAAACGTGACAATTATTTTGATATCTATCATGTTAAATAATATTGTTAAACTATTTTTTGGTCGAAATCAAGATATCCATCATTAGTAGTAATGATTATTTTTCCCATCACGAGTGCTCTTAGCAGTGGCGAACTCGAGGGTTGGCAGAGATCTCGGTCCTCCCTAAAATAGAAAAAAATTGATTTAATCCTTTAAAATTATAAATACATATGTTATTAAAATGATAAAATTGTATGTTTTTACGACATACAATTTAATTTCAACCTCCTCAAAATTTTTTTGATTTCTCCCTTGACTCTTAGAAGAAGTAAATTATTGATCATAAAATGTGCTTCATTCTCATGAATAAAGATTGAACCCTTAACCTCATAATTAAAAGACGAGATAAGCAACCACCACATCGCACCATATAATTAATAATCATAAATTTTGATTATGAATAATAAAGTAGAAAATAAAAAAATACTGTACACCAAGGGCGAAGGTAGAAAATTATTTTAAGGGGACCAAAATTAAATTATATTTTTTACGATAGTAAAAATATAATTTTTAAAAAATTAAATCAAAATTTATTATTTTTAGGGAGATCAAAATATAATTTTATTTTTACTAATTTAAAATTTTAAAAATTTTAAAAACTTAAATAAAAAATATGTCATTTTAAGAGGACCGGATCCCTAAATTCCCCCTGCTGTACACATTATTAATAATATAATTTTTAAAAAATTAAATCAAAAATTATTATTTTTAGGGAAATTAAAATGTAATTTTAATTTTACTAATTTAAAATTTTAAAAATTTTAAAAACCTAAATAAAAAATATGTCATTTTAAGAGGACCGGATCCTGTCAATACCTAAATTCCCCCTGCTGTACACATTATTAATACAAAATTTATAGTGCTCTTGCTTCTTCCATTTATTTACTTTTTCTTTTTACTGTATTTTAGTGGTAGAAGTTTGCCTTTCTCTTTTCGTGTTGACAACGGGCTCTGCCCCCTACTTTTGCTTTTCTTCTTGTTACTTTATTATTGTCTTACTCACTCATAATTAAGGGTGCCAAAAGCCAATTTCACCCTCCTACAAAGGCGACATTATTAGATTTGTAAGGGTAAATATGTCCTTAAATGCTTAAAAAACTAGAAGGAATTAATAAATTTCTTCAACCAACCACATATATATTTATACCAGTTTTCTTATTCTATGGATCGACTTACTTTGTGTATAAATTATTTATAATTCCAAGAGATGAAAATTTATCAAAAGTTGAATCTAATAATAAACTATTTAATAAGTAAATTTAAATAATTTAATATGTGCATTATGATAATATTGATTATAATTATAAAACAATCAATACAAATTTAATTAATAATAGTGTAAATTAATGCTTATATACTTATGTACCAATTTATTGTATTTAAATTAAAAGATACATTTAACTAATTCATATTTTTATATACTTACATACATATGCACATAATCATTTGTTGACTTTGGGTGACCGAGTGCATTGTATTGGAATCACCATTTGCTGACTTTTGGTAGGTTTTTTTAATATACTGATGTGATTACATGAAAGTATCTGTTCATACTTTCTTAATTCTTTGACAAAGCACACACACCTTGTACACACAGATACTCGAACCCGAATCTCCTAAGATGAACAACATCTTCTTTACTACTGAAGCCACTTATTAAACTCGACTTTTGATGTTTAAGTGCATTGTAAGAATCACCATAATTTATTTGTAAATCTTATTAGTACTACAAAATATTAGTATTACTATTGTATTAGAATCCCTACCATTCATATTAATAATATATAAATAACTTTAAACTTAGTATTTTATTAAAATCACCATCATTCATATCAATTATATATAAATAATTTTAAACTATAAGCTCTATCTCATGAATTTCTTATAAGGAAGAAACTCTAAGGGTGTATCCGTGTGAGGAATTTGTAAGAGGGATTTCATTTGTATCAAGATTTTCAAAATTCTGAAATTGATTTTATTTATTTGGGTAAATATATGTGAGAATTTCAAAATTTTTGGGTAATTTTATGAGGGAATTTTAAGATCTTAATTTTCTTTTTCAAATTCTATTTAAATAGGTAGTTTTTCGAAATTCCTCCTAATTTTATTTAATTTATTACACAGGATCCCACTATAAGATAAAAACTTAAACTTCAAAATTCATTTTTATTTAATTATAATATATATTTTAAATTTTATTTTATTAAAACTATTTACAAATTTTTACAGATATGATGATTTTCATATTGAATATTTTTATATTATTTATTTTTAATATAATTATTCTTTTTATAATTATTTTTTAATTTGTAAAATTCAATTAACCTAATTTTTTCACAGTCAATTATTATCCAAATAAAGCAATTGAAAATCCTAAAATCCTAGCATTTTAAAAGTCTCAAAAATTTTAAAATTTTTCATCCAAACACACACTCTAAACAACTTATGAAAATAGTGAAGAAATTGACACTTATTATAAGTAATTAACACTTATTTATAGATTGAACCTAACGAGTGGCTCTAGTGAAAAATAGAATGTTGTTCATTCTAGGAGACCCAAGTTTGAGCACCTGTGTGTGTAAGGTGTGTGTGCGTTGCCAAAAAATTAAGAAAGTATGAACAGATACTACCATGTAATCACGTGTGAGCATGAGGGTGTTCTCCAATCAATGTGGGATTAAAATTTGTTTTTAATAAAAATAGGGAAGAAGTGATCTATGGAGCATTCTCAAATTGACATGGATTAAAACTATCTTTTTAATGAAAATAGTGAAGAAACAAACTATAAGAGTGTTCTCTAGTCAATGTCGGACTAAAATTAACTTTTTAATGAAAATAGCGAAGAAAATTGTCACTCATTTATAATGTACATGTGAGATATGATAATATTCTTTAGTCAATGTAAGATTAAAATTAATTTTTTAATGAAAATAGTGAAGAAATGGACACTTATTTATGGATTAAGTGTGAGCACGAGAGTATTCTCTAGCCAGCGATGGATTAAAATTAATTTTTAATGAAAAATAGCTATGAGAGTATTTTTTTTAGTCAATGTGGAATTAAAATTATCTTTTTAATGAAAATAGTGAAGAAGTGAGGCATGAGAGTATTCTCTAGTCAATGTGATATTAAAATTAATTTTTTAATGAAAATAGTGAAGAAATAGACATTTATTTGTGGATTAAGTGTGAGCACGAGAGTATTCTCTCGCTAGCGATGGATTAAAAATTAATTTTTAATGAAAAAAGAGCTATGAGAGCATTTTTTTTTAGTCAATGTGAGATTAAAATGATCATTTTAATGGAAATAGCGAAAAAGTGAGGCATGAGAGTACTCTCTAGTCAATATGAGATTAAAATTAATTTTTTAATGAAAATAGTGAAGAAATTGACACTTATTTATAGATTAAGTGTGAACACGAGAGTGTTCTCTAACCAGTGATGGATTAAAATTAATTTTTAATGAAAAAAGAGCTATGAGAGTATTTTTTTTAGTCAATGTGAAATTAAAATTATCTTTTTAATGGAAATTGTGAAGAAGTGAAGCATGAGAGTATTCTCTAATTAATATGAGATTAAAATTAATTTTTTAATCAAAATAGTGAAAAAATTTGCCACTTATCTATAAAGTAGATGAGAGATTTAATAGTGTTTTAAAATTAATTTTTAATGAAAATAATAAAAAACTGAGCTATGAGATTTGTCTTTAATTAATATAGGATAAAATTAATTTTTTTATAAAAATAATGAAAAATTACAACTTATTTGTAAAATAAATGTAAGATATGTGAATGCTCTCTAGTCAATCAAAGATTAAAATTAATTTTTTAATTTCTTAAATTAAATTGATTTATTTTTTTCCCTTCATTGTCATTTTGATGCATGCTTAAAACACCCATAAAAAAGATATTAAAAATAATGAAAAAGTGTATTGTATTGCAATATTCTTTCTCGAAAATCATTTTTTCTATATATCTTACAATCTTTTTGTAAATCAGCTTCTGCATTTCTTACCTTTGTTTTCTCCCCTACACATCACACCCAAACACCACCTCTTAAATTCTATTATTGTTTCATAAAATTTTCTAAAAATTGAGATTCCATCTTGCTTCATTATTCAAAATTTCATAGTAAACACTTTAATTATGTTGTACAGATATTGTGTTTATTATTTTTAATTTTTCAAGAAAAATTCATTAATTCATTCAATGAATAACACTATACAATTCGGGGAAAAAATAACAGACACCCGTTATATGTGCTAAAGGATAAGCTCCATCAACACAACAAAAGCTCCAGGTTAAGCATCAATAGAACATTATGGCACATTGACAATTGGCTCTGTCACAACTCAAGCACAACATATCAAGAGTGATTGCAAGCACTTAATACAAAAGGAAATCAACCCCGAATGGTCCAAAATGGCGGGCATAAATCGGCAAAAGAATCAAGCATCCACCAAACTAGAGGTGGCAACGACAAAATCAACCCTAAAATTACTCGCAAAAGCAAGACTACATGCATAAGCAAGACTAAAAAACGTACTACAAGAGTAGATAAAAACTTTTAAAAGTGAAGACTTATTAAACAACGGAAAAACAAACAAAAAACATGTAAAGCTTAAGATAACACGAGTCCAAACCGACTCATGAAATCATTTATTATTCTAAAACTCTCAAAACAAAAACAGATTAAGAAGTCAATGAAGAGCTACTCACTTTCTAAAAGAAACTATTAGTGGTGTTTCAACGATGATAGACACTATTATCTATCCATCACAACTTGTGAAGACAACAAAGATACCCACAAAATAAATCTGTAAACTGAAAAGAGAGAACATGCATGGAATGAATGAGAAGAATAAAGAAAAATATGGTTGATGGGTAGGAGAAAAAAGCGGGTTGTAGCTAGCCCAGAGGCTAACACCGCCTCTAGGCAAAAACAAAAAGAAGTAAACGATTTTACTTTTTTTAATTTTTAGATCAAATACAAACAGTCGGCAACACTTTTACATTGCAATAAATCTAGGTATAGTTTCCCAATTTAATTTTAATTCATATTATGATGTTACGTATTCCTTTTTAATTATTTACATTCCTACCATTTCCAAAATTTCAACAATTGGAGGACATATATCACTTTGATCATAAGGTTTTCTTATAATGTATCAATCTTAGTTTCTATCATGTTTTAAACAATTTCTTATAACTAATATCAAGTTTCAATGCAAATTTCCAAAATTTTGGAATTATTCATCTCATATTTCAAGATATTTTTTTAACTAGAGTAGATGTTTTAGACATTATTTAATCGATTCTGTAACGACTAGATTTTAAGTGATGTTAAAAAATGCATTCTCAAAACCTTATTTATGTAAATTGATTCTATAAGGATGAAATATAAAGATTAATGAGGTTAGCATGAAAATATATTAAAGAATGATTAAGTAATTTAACCGAGAAGATAGTTAATTAATGCTGAAGGACTAAATTATAAAAATACAATAGCTATTGAGTTTTAATTTAGAAAAGCCTTGAGAACCTAGATAACAATTATTCAAAGGACCAAAATGGTTAACTAACCAATTTTAAATGATAGATAGTGGAGTATGATGATGTTAATCATTAAGTTTAGTTGATTATAATTAAAGATTAAGTATAACCATGATTAGTTAAATTAATCAGTCCTTAGTTAAGGCATAAATATGAACATAGCCAAAAGAATGGTAAGAATTCTTCATCTTCTCCACCATCCATTAGAAGAAAACAAAGAAAACCTCTATTATTGAAGCTTCATTCGGGCATACCAAAATTGTAAAGGTATTAAAGCTAAATTCAAGAATTTTTTTTATAGATTTATGATCATGAGAGCTTGATTTAGATACTCCACGTATCAATTTATTCAATTGTTAAGTTTTTAGCAAGTTTTTGTTAAGATGAGATTGATTATTTTGAGCTTTAATTGAAGAAATTGATAGTTAATAGGCTTAGATTGTGATAAAGACTAAATTGTAAATTAGATTAAGCTTGTTAGATAACTTTGTAATAGTAGAGACTAAATTGAACAAATTGAAAATTGCCATGAGATTATGTTATAAAAGAAAATTATAGGGTCCCTAATGAAAGAATGTAAAGAATGTGAAATTAGATTTTAATCCGATGTTGGATATCGAAAGATATGTGTATCTCGAGTATAGGGACTAAACTGAATAAATTGTAATATATGTTTGAGAATATATTTGGTTGTAAATTGGATGTAAATTGATATTGTGTTTATTATTGAATTACCAAACATATCTAAAGACAACCTAAGAGAAGAGAAAGTCGAGAATTGTAGACTAGTAGCAGACTATTTTGGTTTTTACTTTTATGATTCGAGATCCTATTACTTATATGCTTATACATGTTGATTACATGATTAGCTATCGAGGTAAGCTTATACTTGTTATATGAATTTCTTCGCATTGAATGATAATATGTCGAGAACTAAATTAAGACGAGTTTAATTTAAATGAGCATAGTATGAAATTGATAATGACATGAGTTGTGAATTCATGATGAAATTGTATGAAATCTTGATATACAAAATTTAATTGGATCATTGGTGCTCTATAAAATGTTCGGGCAGAGTCGAATATATTTGGCATGCCGTAGGATTAGATTGTGTAAGGGTTATACTTTATTTATATGTTGATGAACACTGGACACATAATAGTTCGAATGTTTCGAAGTGCTGAGCACACATTTTACTTCGATTATACCGATGAGCGTTGAGCACAACATTATTCTTCAAACGTTCCGATGAGGCACTGGGTGCCAAATTAATGTGATGATCGGATGATCCGTGTATCTGTCCCGAGTCTGACTCTAGTTAATAAGAAACATAAATTTTATCAATGAATTATGAATTGAAATGATGATATAATTTGGTATTACAAATGCTTAAAAAGAGAGCATGCGAAAGATCATCTGAATTTGTTTATATGAGCCCTGAGGGTCAATATGGTAACTAAACGAATCAATAGATTTGAGACAAAATACGATAAAGAATTGAATAGATACCATGGAATGGAATGAAATGAATATGTACTGTGATTACCATATAAGACTTGATACATGTATTTAAATTTGGTTAAATGTGGTTGTGCATAATCTTGAATTATGGTATATGAATGCTAATTGTTTTGGTTGAAATTAGATGCTATCTACAATGAGTTATACATGACATCATAAATGTTTTATTGACTTGAATCATGAAAGTATCACTAAGCTTTATTGTTCAGCGTACGATTTGTTTGTTCCGTGCCCAAGTATTAGAGGATCTCAAAGTCTTAAGAGGTGAAGCTGCATACGAATCACAGGTTCTCGACTCAACAATATTTGTATAGTTCTTTAAGTTTTAATAAATGGCATGTACATAGGATTGAATCGATTTTTGGTTGTAAATGATCAATTTGGTGTGTAATAGATGGTATAAAATTAAATGGTTCATGAATGGTTAAAGTTTTCATAGCTTAAGATAAGTAATTGAGCATTTATTTTGAGTTGGTTTGCCTATTAAGGTCTTAAGTCCATTTATATTTTGTGATATGATAGGTTGAACCAAAGGATGTATAAGTTGAAGGAATCTGCTTTCAACGTCACGACACCACATTGTGGATGTCACGACACTAGCTTTTCACGTTGCGATGTCCCTTGTTTGAAGTTGCGATGTCAACTTATTGTTTTTGAAGTCGTGAAACTGCACTACTAAATTCGGGACGCGAAACTTTTGACGTTGATGTTGCGAGGAAAGTCCATGGTCGCGATGCCAACCTGATACATTTTGAAAACTTTACGTCTAGGTCCTCTAATGGTATCGGGTTATCAAAAGAGCTTCGTAAACTCGTATAAACCCCGTATAATATTATATAGCATGTTATATTGATGTAATAATCATAATAACTTGTATAAATTATTGAATGGATTTGAAATTGTATTTGTAATTACCCTGACAACGAATGTAGCATTCCATAGCTCAGACCCGGTGATTGGGTTGAGTATGGGGTGTTACAGATCCATATATATATATTTTTTCACCTATTGTGTATTCAACACAATTAAAACTATAAAATTTTAAGTAGTTAAACATTTGGTTCAATAGCACTTACATTTAAATGGGGTAATTCGAGTTGAATGTTAGGCAAAAGTTTTTATAGATAGTTGCAATATCATAGTTCAATATACTAGAAACTTAAACAATCAATATTTTTTATTACATTTGATGTGTGCACTATTTATTATGGTCATTGTTAAGGCATATTAAATTAAGCCAATCATTTTCTATATAATTTGAAATTATCAATATAATATTTATTATTTAAAAAAACAAAAAAAATAACATCATTACACTAAATAATGCTTCATCTACTAAATATTAGAGTTTGAAATTTATTCCCAACAAATTTGTAGTTTAAAAATCATTTATAGTTATCATCATGCATAAGAATTTTAACTATGGTTCCAAATATAAAATGGTGTTTTATAGTCTGCTAATCCTTAGCACGAGTGTTTTGTCTGTTTGATGACACATCTTTTATTTTTTCTTTTCTTCATTTGTCATTGTTGATATTGGATTGGAATCTTACACGATTTATTCAATCACCATGGAGGATGAGTTGGTGAATCTGCATCTCACTGATGAAGAAGAAGATGCATTCAGGGAAGATCTTAAGGAGTTAGATCCAGATTTACAATTTTGTCTAGTGGAAACTTTTCTAATAGAAAGTGTTGTCCATTTTCCTTCATTACGTATTACAATGGTAAATCTGTAGCACCCAATTAGTGGAATCGCAATTACAGATTTGGGTGAAAAGCGATACTTGTTTAAGTTTTTCCTTGCTGTTGATTTAAACAAGGTGTTATTCGAGATGCCATGGTTTTTTAATAACCACCTTATCTCATTTCATGAGCTAAGTTTGTCTAAGTATCCTTTAATAGTGAGTCTGAATCACGCTGTTTCTTAGATTCAAATTCACGAGTTGCCCCTGAGGTTTATGTCGAAAGCTATGGCAAGGCATTTTGGGAATTTTTTGGGAGAAATTCTTGAGTATGATACAAAGATTCCCACTTTCGAAATTCAACGATATATGCGTATAAGGGTTAGGCTGGATGTTAAGGTACCATTGAAGCAAAGGAAGAAGGTGTTATTGGGTGATAAATCGTATTATGCTTTGTTCAAATACGAAAAATTAAGTCTCTTCTATTTCATTTGTGGGAAGTTGGGACACGAAGAAGGTTTCTGCCCTTTACGTGCTCATGTTGAGTCAGAAAAAATTATTTTCGGATGGGATGTCACACTTTGGGTGTCGACAAGGGGTGGACTGGCGAGAGAACAAGCAGATGGTTACGTGAGCTTACTGGAATGAGTTACTAGTTTCTTGAAAAGGAAAGAAATACTAGTGGGAAGAATAAAGAGGATTTAGGGAGAAATTTTGGGGATGTTGTAAGAAATTTTGGCCACCAATTCATGCAAGGAGTTGACTGTATTAAAAATGACAGGTTAACAAATCTCAATTTGAATGTTACAATCGGTCATGGGTCGAGTGGACAAGCTGATAATTCTGTTAGGCTCATGGATTTGGGGTCAAATAGAGAAAACAACCCAATTATTTCAAAGATGGTAAGAAACATCAAAGAACTTTGTTTGGTGGTTCGAACATTTCAAGAGAATTAACCTTGTTTGATGAATGACATGATTAATTAGTTGGCTCTGCTAGGTAGGGCAGCTGAAAATTATGAAAATCTGTAGTTGGAATGTTTATGGGCTAGGGAATCCACAGACAGTTCGTCGACTTAGGAACCATCTGAGAGACGTGCATCCTTGGATTTAGTATCTAATGGAACAAAAATTGGATAGAAGAATATGAAAGGAATAAGGTGAATATGTGGGTACTGTCATGGTATAGAAGTAGGGGCGATGATGTCGAAAGGCGGTTTATGTTTAGGTTGGACATAACAAGATGTGGTTAGATTTCATAGTATCTCTCTAAATCACATCGATGTTGAGACTCAAAATGCCCAAGATGGTTTACGATGGAGACTTACGGGTTTTTATGGTTTCCTAAATGAACGTTATAAAGAACTTTCTTGGGAGTTGTTGCATCATTTGGGGAAAGATCAATGTTTTCCTTGGCTCGTAGTTGGTGACTTTAACGAGATAGCCTTTTCATTTGAAAAAAGGGGGTCATCCAAGGGTAGAGAAAAATATGGAGGCTTTTCAGTCAGCTTTATATGATTGTGATTTGATGGATTTGGGTTTCATGGGAAAATGATATATGTGGGAAAGGGGCAAGTTTGTTGACAATAAAATACGCAAGAGGCTTGTTAGAAGTGTTGCTAATCAAGCTTGGTAGGATATGTTTAATGATTTCTCAGTGAATCACTTATGCCATTCAATTTTCGATCACTGCCCACTTTTAATAAGTATTTATGGGCGAAAGTCTTCTTTACAAAATAATGAAAATAAATATTTTTGTTTCAATGCAGATTGATGTTTGAAAATCGACTGTGAGTATTTTGTTTGAGATTTTTGGGCGAAAAATAATGATACTCCCAAAGAAGCTAGAAGCCTTGGGAAAGGTAATTATTGATTGGAATGCAAATGTAAGGAAAAGTAGAAAGGTGAAGAAGCATAATCTCTTAAATAGGTTGAAGGAAATCCAGGAAGTCGAGCCAAATGATTAAGTCCTTATTAAATTAATCAAAATTCAATTAGGACTAAATTTGGAGGCTGACAAAGAGGAAATCTTTTGGGAGTAGAGGGCTCGCTCAAATTGGTTATCCCATGATGACCGTAACACCACCTATTTTCACAAGGTGGCCACGGGACGACAAAATCGTAATGCTATAAAAGGGTTGGAAGATGAGAATGGTAATTGGATAATCGACCAAGAAGGAATAATGGATGTTGCTGCTGAGTACTTCAGAAAGTTATTTATAGCCTCAGAAGAAGGAGACACTTCGAATATTTTTTATAATGTTCATTGTTGAATTACAGATAAGATGAACGACAATCTTTTACAGGAGCTTTTGAAAGATAAGGTTGCGAAGGATGTTGAAGAGATGAGACCCCTTAAAGCGACAGGAGTGGACGAGTTTCCAGCTCTCTTTTTAAAAAAAAATTGGCATATTTTGGGAGCGGAGGTTACATCATTCTGCCTTGAGGTGTTGAAAGGGAACATTATAGTTGAATATATTAATGCAACACACATTGTGCTGCAACCAAAGGTTAGTAAGCCCCGTACTATCATGAAATTTAGACCTATTAGCCTATGTAATGTCATTTATAAAATCGTTGCTAAGGTCATAATGAATAGAATGAGTGGATTGTTAAATTGCTGTATTCAAGAGAATTAAAGGGCATTTATATCGGGCAGACAAATATAAAAAATGTGTTGATCGCTTATGAGGTCCTTCATACCCTCAAAAATAGAAGAGTAGGGAAAAAGGGTAACTTTACTCTTAAATTGAACATCAACAAGGCTTACGATGGGGTAGTGTGGGATTTTTTGGTTGGAATGATGCTTAGCTTGGGGTTTCATAGGGATTGGATGACTTTGTTAATGAGGTGTGTAGCATTAATGCCTTACACAGTGGGACTAAATGGGGTTCGTAGTGCTCGATTTCTGCCATATAAGGTCTTGAGAAAAGGGGATCCCCTCAGTCCATATTTATTTCTAATTTGTGCTGAGGGCCTTTCAACGGTCCTAGTTGATGCTAAAGAAAAGCAGATGATAAAAGGTGTTAGCTTGGAGAGAGGAGATTTGGCAATTAATCACTTATAATTTGCTAACGACAACATTTTGTTTGGAGAAGCTACAACAGAGAGGGTGGAAAATGTGTACAAGGTGTTGAAGGAATATGAACGGGCTTCTGGGCAATTGGTACATTATGATAAATCCCTTGTTTATTTCGGGGCTAAGGTTCATGTAAGGGACAGAGCTATGGTCAGCAATCATTTAAAAGTTCGGGTTGCAACAATCCAGAAAATTGCTTAAGGCTTCCGATAATGGTAAAAAGAAATAAAATGAGGGCTTTTGAAACTTTAGTGGATAGAATTTGCAGTCGGCTGAAAAATCGGAATCTGTGTTTTTTATCTATGAGGGGAAAAGAAATGTTGATCAAAACAGTTTTGCATGCTCTTCTGGTGTACGCAATGCAGTGTTTTATCTTTCCTAAAATATTATGTTTAAAATTCGAAAATGTGTTTAACAATTTTTTATGGAGAAACTCCAGATCTTTGAAAGGAATACATTGGAGCAATTGGAAGTTTTTATGTTTACCGAAGCTTGTTGGTGGCTTAGGTTTTTAGGATTTATCAATATTTAATGTGTCCTTACTTGCTAAGTACTGTTGGTGTATTTGGTTTCTCTTGGATTATTTATTAGCTCGAGTTTTGAAGGCACGTTATCACCCACATTTAGAATTTTTATTCACGAATTTAGGAGCTTACCCTTCTCTTACTTGGAGAGGTATCATGAGTTCTCGTGGTTTATTGGAGAAAGGCATGGGATGGCTTGTTGGGGATGGGATGTCGATGAACATATGGAATGATCCATGAATTTTGGGTCCTAGAGATGGTAGATTATGATGTCAGTAGATAAATATTAAATACACTACTATCTCCCACTTAATAAATAAGAAGGAAGGTACCTGGAATGAACAAGTTGTTCGAGATGTTGCTGATGAGGACCAAGCCTAAGCTATTCTATCTATACCATTGGCTAAGTCCATGCTGCCTGATTTGCGGGTTTGTAGAATGGAGGGCTCAGGGGTTTACACGGTCAAGAGTGGGTACAAACTTATGGTTCAGAACAATACTGATCTATAGAAATATATTTCTACACCTAAGGCAAGCTATGAACGTAATTTCTTCTCTGTTTTATGGGCATTACAAGTACCAAATAAGATTAAATTGTCCATCTTGTCAAACCAGCCTTGAATCTATTGACCATTTGCTAAGATTCTGCCCAACAACAAGGTAGATTTTGTCTAAATTACATCTCAGTGTGCCACATGTATAAAAATGTCTAGATCATAAAGCATGGTTAGTTGAAGCGTTCCAAAACTTAGAGGATAGAGGCCGAAAACTATTGACACTTTCTTATTGGGCTATATGGTTTACCAAGAACAAAATCATCCATGATGGAATTCGTCAAAACACGATTGAGATTGTGGGTTTTATTTTAGGCAATCTAGTTGAGATTGAAGCCTTACAGTCACCAATATATACTAGTCATGAATTAACACAAAGTCATCAGAGACCACCAGATCCAGATACAATAAAAGTTAATTTTGATTCTTCATTTAATATGCAGGAAAACTATGCTATATCTAGAATAATAGCATGAAATGATAAAGGGTTGATTATGGGAGCATGTACATATCAGCATAACAACATAGCTGATGCGTTTGTGGCAGAAGATAAGGCATGTGAACTAGCAGTCCATTTTGCTCATGATGTTGGGTTTAAACGTGTCCATATTGAGGGCAATTCATTGACGATCATCAAGAAATTGAAAACAAATGAGTTAGATTGATCTGTCCTTAGTCTGATTGTAACAAATATTAATAACCTGATGGACGATTTTGAAAAAATAACCTTCCATCATGTCAGAAAAGAGGCAAATCAGGTGGCCCATACCTTAGCAAAGGAAGGTCGGAGATATTTGAAGGGCCACTACTAGATCGAAGAAGTTCCGACAACAGTAGATCAAGCAACAAAGATTGACAAAGGCAGTTGTTCACTACCACCTTAGATCTATTGTCTGGCTTTAGTTCATCGAAAACCCTCATCCTTCACTTCAATGTGGAAACCAAACCGTTTAAGCTCTTGTCTAGGTTGGGCGTTCTCTTCTTCTAGTAACCCATTGCCTAGAATTTCAAGGGTCTAGCTAGTTTTTCTTTAAGTTTTCTTTGGGGAAAATTTGCTGTTGACGTTCTAGGTTTTCTTCTATGGCTTTTGTTGGTCTTTGGTTTGAAGTTACTTTTGCTTTAATTTTTTGTTGAGTCTTGATGTTGGATGGGATAAGTTTTTTATTTCTTCTGAGATACATTTTGTAAATTTGTTTTCCCCATGAATGCCAGCTATTTAATTATTTTTTTAAAAAAAATCATTTATAGTTGACATTTCTTTTCAAAAACAGACTTAAACAATAAATTTTAAATTCATCATTTCAAAATAGAATTAACAAATCCAACTTAAATAACAATAAATTTTAAATTTGCCTAGCCAAAGTAAGGCAAAGCCTTTATTCCTGTCAATTTAAAATTTATTTTCATGCAAAAGAAAAACAAAAGATTTTCAAAATAGAATGGTCCGAGAATTTGGTTTAACTTCATGTATGAATGTGTCTTTATGCTTTGCAAAAACTGTGGTCATATTAGTTGTACTTTTCCTCAATGTACTCTGAAGAATAATTTTATTAAAGCTACTACTAATAATAAAATGTTGGAGACTCAGCATAGGCTTGGTTATTATTGGGGTGTCAACTTAGATCATGTTCATTTTACTAATGATATGATAGTTGTTTTGCATCACAACAATCATAAAACTTCTAAAGCTTTCTATATTGATCTCAATGTTGATGAGGAAGACCTTGTTGTCCTTAACATCCTTGCCCAAGCAATCATCGAAGATGTTAGATTGGAAAGCTCATATTTCATTAAAGCCAATGTTAGAGAACCAATCATCAATGCAACCCCTATAAGAGCTCTTAAACCTAACTCGTTGCTTCAATTTCCTGATAACTCTACTGAAGGTACAAAACACAATTCAATTGACTTTGAAAAAACCTTATATAATGGCTTTCTTGCCTATGTAAATGGCTCATCCCCAAGCTAGGGTACAAGATGGATAAAAGGAGAATATGAGACTCTATACTTCTCTAATGATCTTACTTTTCATGGATGGATTAATAATGATAAATCCACATCCTCTACAACACCAATGAAAGGTACCATGATACAAGATGAATAAAAGGAGAAGATGAAATGATCTTACTTTTCATGGATGGATTAATAATGATAACTCCACACCCTCTATGTCATCAATGAAAGGTAAGAAGGTAAGGAAATTGTTTGTAACATCCCAAAACCCCCTTAGGCGTAAACAATATGATTCCGAAAAATATATTTTAGAATTTTCAAAAGAAATAAATAGGAGTTATCAGTGATAGTAAAGAAGGTGGAGGGATACCAAAGAAATTTTGAAAGACTTATGTATTAAGAGAAATATATCTGAGGTATTGACCAAATCATAAAAAAGTGAAAAATGTTGGGGCAAAAGTAAGAAAATTAAAAGTATAAAAGGATTAAATTGAATTAAGTAGAAAAAGAGGAAGGATTCAAAGTGTAATTATACCCAAGTGTGTCATGAATTATGGATGGAATTGTAAAGAAAGTACAAGGGTAAAAAGGTCATTTCCTAACTATATGTTTAGTTAGAAAAATCAAGAAAGTGTTAACCAATTATGGACCCTTGGATTAAATTGAAAAATAAGATGAAATCTTAACCGTTGAATTAAAATCATTAAAGTTAGATTTTTATATTAAATTATAATATTTTATTAATTAAGTAAAGGAGATACTTCATTAGAAGAACAAAGAATCTTCTTCATCTTCTATATATATTTTAATGTCACCATTATTAGGGGGAGGAGAAGAACTTTACATTTTATTCAATTCAGTCCCTTATCATGTAATCTCAATATTGTCCCTAATTTCTTGAAAATTTCCAAACACCAAAGAGAAAAAATGTAGATATTCTAAAGAGTATGTTCATAAATTAGAAGAAAAAATTAGTAGATGAAAGTGAAAAAAAATAGAAGAAAAATGAAGGAAAGTCATGAAGTTGAAGAAGAAAATGGAAGAGAACCAAATGGGAGGAAATTCTTGATAAAAGAGGTAATTTTTCATATTAAATTTATTTTTATTTCAAAGAATTGAATTAGATATGTTATGATTGCCATGTATGATCTGTGAACTTAATCGGAATAGAAGATATAGAAAGTATTTTTTTAGGATGAATGATGTATAAAGATGTTAAGTATTTATGAGAGAACGAGCGTATGATTTGTATAATGAGATATTAATATGCCTAACATATGAATTTATATGACTAAATTTAATAATAATAAAAAATTATAATGATTATGTACATTCAATTTAACGTTAATGCAAATAATCATGAAAAAGTAAAGACTTTCACTAAAACAGTTTCTGAACAACAGCAATAGCTCAAATTTAAAATTCACTAAAAACTGTAGAAGATATTTTAAAATATGAATCAAATGTGAAATTAAATATTAATGAATCTAATTTTTTATGGAAGAAATGGTGTAAGGATTGGGATTGTACTAAATGAGATATATGCATTTTACTAAGACAATGTCAGATGAATTTTGGGTTCCCTTGTTCTGACTTTGAAAATTTATTAAAAATGGTACAAAAATAATTAAAAGATTAATCTTATATTTATGGAAAGCTCAATGAGTCTATTTTCAAGAGAAATAAACAGAATCCTTAGATGATTTCTATCTTAATAGATAAATGTATTTTAGTGGAAATATGACAAAGCTCTCAAGCAGCAAGCAGCTAAACAAGGGAGGATTTATAGAAAATATTGTATTAATTTACTCATGTAAAAATTTTGAATTTTTTATGGTAAAAATTTCATTGAGTTTAGTTTCAAAAAAAATTAAAGGATCTTAATTTTGAATTTTGTAGGCCAATATATAAATAGTTCAGTGATTGCTACTCAAGTAGACAACCTTGTTAAGAACATATGTGTAATTAGTGAAAGAATAATTAATATTACATTTAGGTATGCTATACTAAAAGCAAAAGATTCTTGTTTATATATATATATATATATATATATATATATATGAAAATATTAGATGTAGAATGGATAAGAGGAAAAATAGATAACTAATATTAAGTTATGTTTCAAGGATAAATCATGAAATAAACAAGAAACGGAGAATCTGAAGACTAAGTATGATATATGAATTATAAGAGCGTAGATGAATTTAGGTAATTTAAGTAGCTTATATTTAAGTGCATTAAAGTTGATCTGTCATAATTTGATATGTCAGCTTAGGCTCTCTCGAGACTTAATGAGTTTGTTTTCAAATAGTTTACGAGTCTTTTTAATGTTTTTTTTATCGATTCTTAGATTTTAATGTTAATGATAAGTTTTCTTATATTTTACCTCTTTTGAGATCCAAATTGTCAAAACTATGTCATTGAGAGTCTAATGATTGATTTGAGCTTGTGTAGGGAGATGATTAAGGCCAAACATCAAGGAGGGCCTTAACTATTGTGGGAGTCGCGACATGATCTGCCACGATTTACATTGTTATTTATATCTCTTTTCACATAATTTTAGCTTGTCTAATAACTAAAGCAAGTCATTTTAGTGGCAATTCATTTTTTTTAGTTTAACTAGTTAATTTATGCTTTTTAGTAATTTTTATTGTATTTGATATCCAAATAAGGTTATGTGTTTATGTAGGATGGATCGGGAGCTAAAGATGTAACTTTTGGATGAAAATGATGCCAATGTCACAAGATAAAAGATCGAGCAAGAACAAACACTTGGGACAAAATTGCCATGAATTTTACAACATCAAAATTGAATGTCGTGACATCGACTGAATGTTGCAACATTGGATTTAAATGTAGCAATATTGCTTATGATCGACCACAATTTCCTACGCCCGTCGATTGTGATTTTAAGATAAATTAGAGGTCTTTTATTCTAAAATACCTTGTTTTACTTATTGGGTCTAACCTATTGTACAATGTAAAGTTACAATACAATCTGAATAATATAACTATTGTTTTCTCCTTACTTCTATCATACAATCAGAGTATTACAACTTATGTGCAGACTTTAACTTCACCATAAGGCTTCTCTTATAAGCTTATGTTTTATCGTTTCTTATAGCTTATCGTATGACTCTCTTAGCTTTTCCTTTGGAGTAGTTCTTAACTTCACCACTCTTTTCTTCTCTGTATGCATATCAGCACGAACCGCCACTCCTATGGTGAACCTTGGCATCGTCTCTTATCTCCCTTATTTTTAATAGATCCTAAAATCAAAGGCATCCATAATAAGTTCACAAGAACTTAGTAAGGCATTACCATAAATTTTTTCATCATATTATATTAAGTATAAAGCAAGGCATGTCCTTTTTAATCACTAAACAGATACTCATTAAACTCAACAAGACATATATCATGTCAATACATACCTTGTACTTCTTCATATTCTATAAACATTCTTACCTTGGTCGATATCGTTCGACATACTTACGGGTTTGTATGAGTAACTTACTTTCAATTTCACCTTTTTACTGGTGGTCAAGGCAGATTTCGTCCACTTCTCATCATCATGCATCTCTAGTCATTCTTTCGTCATCTCAAACTAGATAGTTACAGTTCTTTTCAGAGTCTGCCACTTCGGCGTTACTTTCAATTTCACCTTTTTACTGGTGGTCAAGGCGTATTCATACTTTAGATGTCTTCCCTTATCTTTGGAAGCTACAAACACAAGCTTGATCAACAGATAGCCACAGAGGTCTCCACACATCATGGGATAGCTGTAAAGGCGTCCAAATACATTCAATAGACTTCGCCACATGGCGCATTTAATAGAATCAACCACAAAGGATCTTTTCATAACAAATCAGCCACAAAGGTTTCACTTTAACAATTTTGCCACAAGGGCTCACATATAACAAAGAACAACCACAAAAGCTTCCACAATTAATAGGTTCCACCACTAAGTCTCAATATAACAAAGAATAGCCACAAAGACTTCCACATATCAGAGTACAACCACAAAAGCTTTCACATTTCAAAGAACAACCACAAAGGCTTCCACATATCGGTAACTTGGTGTTTTCGATGATAAGGATTCTCCTAAACTCATCGTCATGAGGTTTGCCCCTCATCTCCTGGTACTCAGCCAACCGTCCTTTACATATATCTATAAGGTACCATAGTCCCAAATTAGGTCTTACACAATATGGTCTTCACTTGACATGGCCATGGTCTTCCATATATCAAAATTCGTATTTATTGTTCCAACAGACTCGCACATGCAAGTAGACTCGACATGCAGAATCATGC
The DNA here is from genome assembly GCA_005610355.1 of Gossypioides kirkii. Classification (NCBI taxonomy): domain Eukaryota; kingdom Viridiplantae; phylum Streptophyta; class Magnoliopsida; order Malvales; family Malvaceae; genus Gossypioides; species Gossypioides kirkii. The sequence continues at coordinate 34,585,588 of CP032247.1, read as the reverse complement.
TTAACTAACTCTTTGCAACAGACTTCAACATCAGTTACATTTATATTTCCATATATGCAACTCAAACTATTTATGCAATGACATTCGTGCTTCAAACACACTCATGCATGCACATACTTTTTTCAATAAAATAGAGACTTATCATTAAGCTCATACTCTCTTGCATATACATCATTTCCATACTTTCTTTTCATAGCAAAAGCAGATTTTTACTTAGGCTTCAAGCCATACATGCAAGCTCTTCAGATTCATACCTTTCATAGAGATAGCATATCACACATGCATAATCCACATTTTCATCTCACAAAGGCCATTTAGCACAGAAGAACAAGCATATAAGCATACATTCACAAACAAAGCATTCAAGGAGTTCATAGAGTACTCACAAAACCCTCACAAAATTCTCACAAGATACTCACGAGGCATCATGGAGCCTCATCTTTTGTAGCTTCAAACATCAGATCTGGGCTTCCTTTGAGTAGATTGGCAACCTTTAAATGTTAAATCATAGAAAACTCATCAAGTTCTGCTCATCTAACACATCTTTCCTTTTACTTCGAACAGTAAAATCACATAGCATAGCTCTGCCAAGCTTGTTTCACCAAGTTAAACAGAATTGCTCTCCGATAGCTTAGCATGAAAGCCCATGAATCTTATCTTACAAGGGGCATCTCAGGGTTGATCCTCTCATTTCAACCTCATCTTAAAGGATGAGAGTATTTGTCCCCTTAGCTCACCCTTATATAGTTAGAGAATACTTCTTGAGGAAGAAAGTGAACAGTTCTCTCCACTTACCCAGTTAACTAGATATTTTCCTTTGTTCCTATCACAATCCATATTTTTAATATTATTTGTGCCAGAATGAAAACAATGGACTGTGTAATCTAGTGGTTTAATGTCTCTTTAGTTATCCCAATCTAGTGGTTTAATGTCTCTTTAGTTATCCCAGTGGTCCAAGGTTCAAGTCCCATTGTTCACACTCCTTCATTTAATTTTTTATACAAATTTTCCATGTGCTTTAAGTGCATCCCGTCCACACCCTTTTCACCATAAATAAGAGGATTCCTTTCCTCCAATATAGGTCGAACTTACCTTAAGTTGAGGGTGCATGATCCCCTTTTCAATTCATGTCTCCCTCTCTTACCAAAACTTCATATTTTGCTTATTTGTTGTGGTTCATTGAACCTAGTCACATTTGACCAAGTTCTTACCACCCCTTTGTCGTCCCTACCTCTCTTGCTCCCATTCTCTCAATTTTTTCAATACTTTTCTCATTCATTTCTTTCCTTTGGTAAGATAGCCATCACCCTTTTCTTGTAGTCTTTGCTTTTCCTCCACCACAACCGACCCTAGAACCACCAATATCACACCTTTTAGCCACCATAGCACTGCCCTTGCCCTCATTTTTAGTTATTTTCATTGTCGTTGATTGCCACCGTGACAGTCATCGCGAGCCATCACAAATTTCGCTCCTCCATTTATCCTCCTTCACTTTTATTTATTTTTCTTACTCCTTCCCTCTCGCGTCGAAACCCCTTTAACATTGCCTTTAATCATCAACGGCCATCGCTCTCTAAACACCAAAACATCACTAGACCGTCGAAGAGCCGCCACCGCTAGACCGCTGTCGCCGCCACTACTGGTGATCGAAATTCTTCCCTTCTCTTCCTCCTCTAATTGTCATTTCTCATATTGATTAACTTATACTTTCTCATTGGTCTATCAATTCTTTAGATCGCTCAACTCCTTGATCACGTTTCTTTCTTGATTCATCATGCATCCTGTCTTAAATCAAGTTGTAAGTATGGTTACTTGGATCGTAAAATCTTTCTCTTGATGATTTCATACCATGGTGGAATGGTATAGTGCCATAGGGTCAACGTTGTATTTTACAATTACTTATTTATTAAGGTACTAATACTATTCCTTACGACTTTGAAAAGCTGAATGATAATCATAGGGAAGACCTCTAATTTTGCATCGGGAATCATATTTTCGAGAGTCTAAAATCCTGGGGTAAGTGTTGGTGAGGGCTTTGGTAATCGATCTATTAGTGATGAATATTTTTCAAATGGTTCCTAACTAATAAATGTTATTCATTTGTTAGATTCATCTTTCAAGTTAGCTTAAAGTCAGATTGTTATTAAGGATTTTGTCAAATCGGATCTACGATAAAAAGGTGTAAGATCGTTACTATGTGTGCGTTATAATTATTTTATTACATTAATAATTTAATTATAATAAATCATGAGTACACTAAATATTCAAGAAGAGTTGAAAAGCTTATCAAGATGAACACCAAGTAAGTGACTCTAACCTTGTGATTTTATGAAACACATGATAATTGATGTGATTGTGATTGTGGCTATGTTGTATGTGTAGATCTCATCCTCATGATATGTGATGTATGGCTCATGTTGTAACACCCAATACCGGGAAACCATCACCGATCAGGGTTCTGGTGTCTTACTATTCATTTATCACAGCTTATCTTTAACATCATTGTTATTCAGCTTTATTTTATTAAAGAATTGTATGTCACACATTATATATTGTCATTTAATCATAAACACAATTCAACAAGGGCAAAAAGGTTATTTCTGACATTTTTGGAGACTTCTATCGGCACTTGTTGGACAAGTATCGGTAGTTGACAAGTCAGTAAATGGTTCAAGAATAGTGCAGACTTCCACTGATACAAGTGACAGTTCTACCGATACAAGTGTCTCTTCTACCTAAACAAGTCTTACTTCTACCGATACTAAAAACTCCAGAGAGCTAAACGTCTCATACTGCAACTTCTACCGATACAAGTATACAAACTACTAATACATCTAAACACATAACTATCGATACTTGCAATTCAACTATCAATACAACCCAAGTCAGTGAACAACCTCTCTCCTACCCTGTACTTCTATCGATACATGCATGGGTTCTACCGAAACTAGTATGCAGAATCCCAAGAATTTTGCCAAAACACAAGTTTATCAACACAAACATACATGACTCCAAATATGCATTAATCCAACACATAAAATACATAGTTTCCAAGTCATTACATAGTATTTCAAGTCTATACTCCAACTTACACTTCATGCATTTCTACATTCAACATTCCATCAACATAAAAAGATTTTACCATCTCTATTACAAAACAAAAGATAACATCATCCTAGAACATGCCATAAGATCGAGTGATGTAAAAACTACCAACGAGCTCCGCGATAGTATGACTTCTGATAGGTGATGATCCGATCTTCAATCAGAAAACAATCTACAAAACAACATCTTTGGTAAGCTTCATAGCTCAGTAAGTTCGATAGTTTTAAAGAATTACCAAACATTTGTATAAAGCAGCTATAATTCAACTGAGTCAAGATAGTTTAATTACTTCCTCGAGTCAATTGTAATCTTTCACTTTCCTGTCTATAACCTTTTTGTTACCAGAACCCGATGCTGCTTACACGAGCTGTCAAGGACTAGCAACGTATGCGATACCCCAACCATAGGTACGATGTCTGCCTGTAAACTGTTCCCTAACGATACTGCTCATATGAGCTGTCGGGAGTATGCATACAGCATAAGTCCTAGCCATCGAAGGGTCTATAATCCATTTAGGATTCATATCTCTTTTCTAAATCACGATGCTGCTTAAACGAGCTGTCGAGGACTCGTAACATATGCGGTACTCGGTCATCACATCGATACCTTTTCAACGGTATAAAGCCTACTATCTTTTTCATTTCATTTCCTCGATCTCTTCAATTCCAAGTGCTTCCGATTTGCTGAACATTGACAATAAACATACAAGAAATATTAAGTAAAATTTGCATTACGAACTTACCAAACTAACTTGTAGTTACGATTAGACTTTAGGGACTACTCTGCTAATTTCCCTTTTTCATGATCTAATGCACAATCGTAGTCTACATCCACAAATCATCCAATTCTCACATTAAGTCACATAATTGAGTCATTCAACACAATTTAGTCCTTTTCGAGAAAATTATAGTTTTACCCCTAATATTTTCCTTTTATTCAATCTAGTCCTTTCAACACAAACATGCAAAATAACCCTTCTCTTACACAATCAACCTTAGCCAAATTCTCTAGGATTGTAATAGCCCATTTTTCAGTGGTGTCGAAAACAGTGGTTTTAGGAACCACAAAAATCGACGGGAAAATTTTTATAATGAGTGTTTAAATTAAATAAGTCAATAATAATTTTATATGGAATTTTGAATTGACAATTTTTGATTTTTGAATTAAAAGTAAGTGGTTTGGTTCAAAAGTCAAGTGGTTTTAGAAAATAAGGTTCAGGACCTCATTTTTAAAATTAAGTGTTGTAAATATTTTTATTAAATATTTACAGAGTCTTATTATATGTGAATTGAAGTTCAGTTGGGTAATTTTGAAGATTAATTGATTAATCAAGGAAAAAAGAGTAAATTGTAAAAAAGGTAAAAGTTAATTGTTATTGATTAAAAATAAAAGGGACCAAAGTGGTAATTATACCATGGTCAAAAAGTCCAAGCGATGGTGGATATGATTACCATCCACTAACTTTTGGGTTATTTCTTCATTAAGTCCTATTAGTTTAGGACTAAATTGGAAACAAGTTTGTTTTATTAAAATTTAATATAATTGAAGAACCAATTACGAAATTGGACCCTCTTTAAATGGCCTAATAATAGAAATGATGTGAAACTCTTTAAATTTTGATAAACTGCATTTAAATCCTAATTAAATGAGAATTTACTAATTAGTCTATTTTAGTATGATAGAAAATGGTGGTTTCAAGGCCACAAATTATATATCTTAGACCGTCATTAGTATGATATTAAATTTTGGTTACGAATTTTTGTTGATTAGATAATTAATTAAGTAAACAGGATTAAATCGTAAAAGGTGCAAAATTTGATTTGTATTAATTAAAAGGTAAGTTAAAGTTCTTAAGGGATAATTAGACCATGCATATTATGAGTGGACGGTCTTGAGCATTTTTGGTTGGAATTTAAGAGAAATTTTAAAAGGGTAACTTTGTAATTTCATGAGAAATTAATTAAATTAGAAGGTAAAGGGTTGTAAATTCAATTTCTTTTCTTCTTTTCTTCTTCTTCAAGCCAAAACACCATGGAAGGGAGAAGGTTTATTTGGCTAAGCTAGGGTTTGTTGTTTTGGAAGGCAAATCTTACCCGTTTTTAGTAATTTTTATGTTTTTGAGTCCGTATTAGCTTAATCAAGCTAGTTCAAGGACTAATTTGTGATTATGTCAAATGTTATAAATTTTTCCATTGATGAATAAGCTTGTTCTTGAAAGATTATGGAAGAATTATAAGCTTAGTTGTTAGATTTGATTATTTTGTAAAGTAGTTTTTGATGATTTTAATGTTTAAGGACTAAAATGTTAAAGTGATAAATTTGCAAGGACTAAAGGTGAAATAATTGTAAAAGTGGGCTGTATTTAAGTACTATAATATTCAGCTAAACTTGATTTTGTTTAAAAATGGTTAATTTGCAAGTTTGATGCTAAATGACTAAATTGAATAAAAGGAAAGTATTAGGGGTAAAATTGTAATTTTCCCAAAAAGAACCAAATTGTGTTAAGTTCTTTGATTATGTGTTTTAATGTGAAATCTGGATGAATTGTTGATTTATATTACGATCGTGCCACGGATCGTGAAAAAGGGAAATTAGCAGAATAGTCCCTAAGATTTAGCCAAACTGCAATTTCATCCGGTAAGTTCGTACTATTAACTTTCAAATTTGATATTTGCAATTATATAATTATTTTGAATATATTCCTAATGGCGGATCGAGACTGAAGGCTTGAAAAGTAATCTGATTCTGGCTCAAAAGAGCGTTATTTTGATTCTGGCTCGAAATAGCATTATTTTGATTCTAGGCTCGTAAGAGCTAACCATTCTGGGCTCGTGTGAGCTAAGTTTTCTGTGTTCGTAATGAGTTAAAAATCTGGAGAACTGAAAGAGAATAAGTTCGTTATTGTGTACATGATTATTAATACATACTCGTTATCATCTTTTAACTGATTTTTCTACTCTGTAGGGAAATGATATTCGCGAACTTACTAAGCTTAATAAGCTTACTCGTGAATCTGTTGTTGTTTTGTAGATACATTTTTTTGTCTGAAGATCGGATCATCTCAAGGAAATCACACTATTGTAGAGCTTGTATGGTAGAATTTACATCACTTGGTCTTGTGACATGTACTAAGATGATATTAACTTCGATGTTGAACTAAAGATGTTCAAAACTTGTCATTTTGATTGTGTAAATGCATGAAGTACAACTTAATTATTTAAGCTTATTATGTTTGTAAAGACTTAGAAGTTATGTATGTAGTGTGATGATTCAATGCATAACTTGTGTTTTATAAGTTAAACTTGTGTCTCGGCATAATTCTTAAGATTTTGCATACTTGTTTTGATAGAACATATGCAGGTATCGGTAGAAGTACAAGGTAGGAGAGAGGTTGTTCTCTAACTTGGGCTGTATCGGTAGTTAAATTACAAGTATTGATAGTTTTTAGTACTGATGTATCGGTAGTAGGTATGCTTATATTGGTAGAAGTTACAAGGTGAAAATGTTTACTCTTTGAAGTTTTTGGTATCGACAGTTGCATGATTTGTACAGGTAGAAGTCCCCTAAAATATTGGAAATGCCATTTTTACCCTTGATGAGATTGTGTTATGATTGAATATTGTTTTAAAATCTAAGAGGTGAATTTTGTATTGAATAAAGATTAAAATATTTGGATATTTTAAAAGATGAATAGTGTTAAATGAATAGAAACACCGAAATCCTAGTCGATAATGATGTTCGGGATTTAGGTGTTAGAAGGATGCTCATCTAACTCCTATACACAAACATTTTCATAACAATACAAGCAATTTCATTGTTTTCACATTTTAGTCCTTAAACTCTAGTTTCATCAAAAATCACTTTACAAAACCAACTAATCTCATATCCAAGCTTCTAAAAATTCTATAAATTAGCAAGAATAAGCTCATTTATCAATGACAAAATAATTAAATTTTGACAAAATCACAAATTAGTCCCTGGGTCAGCTAGATTAAGCTAATACGGACTCAAAAACATAGAAATTACTAAAAACGGATGAAGTTTTGCTCAACAATCTAGACCTTGAGATTGGTCGAACCTTGGTTATGGTTTTCTAGGGATTTCTTCTTTTCTTTTGTCAAAATGAAGAAGATGATGAAATTTCATCATGTTTTCTTTATAATCATTTTATTTACCAAATTACCAAATTACCCTTGTTTAATTTTAATTAAACTTAGTTATTCTAATGTCCATAACCGTCCACCCTATTTCTTATGGTATATTTACCTACCAAGTGTCTTTCTTTTGTTTTGATTTGACATATTGTGCCTCTAGCTAATGGAAATTAACTTTCACACCTTTTTCAATTTAGTCCTTTTTATTTAATTAACCATCTAAACGATAAAAATTCTGAACCAAAATTTACTATGATGCATATAACACCATAAATATTAAAATAAATAAATTTACGACTCGACTCGTTGGAATTGTGATCCTGAAATCACTATTTTCGACACTATTAAAAATCAAGCTAGTACACATTTGATATATGTGATTATTTAAGCATGTGATAATTATATATGTGCATGTTAAAAATTGAGATCCATGACCTAATGTGAAAAACATGTTTAACATCTTAAAAGTGATTATTAGTGATATGTGATAATGAGAGCATGTTTACATGCACAACGGTAAAAGTGACCCATATGTGTTAAATTATCATATCACATGCATGAGGTGGGATTTTGTGAAAGGTTAAAGCAATGGCAGTATATCTGCAAATCAGTGGTGGCATGCCCACAAAATTATATCAGTGGCAGTATATTTGCAAAGGAGTGGTAGCTTGGCCACAAAAATATATCAATGGCAGTATATCTACAAATTAGTGGTGACTTGTCCACAATAGTGTTATCAATGGCAGTTGATTTGCAAATCAGTGGTGGCTTGTCCACAAATGGTGATTTGGGTGGACGAGATCAGGGGAACTCGATACTTGTGTGTAGCAGAGATGGGTATCAAATTTTTGTAAAAACGTTCATCGTTTTAAAGTATGCTTTGACATGATTGTGCAAAAATATCAATGTTAAAAATGTATGAATATTATGATAATTGTTATGTTAAAATTGATATATTGTTATGTATGTAATTTTAATTCTGTTGATCTCACACTGGGCTCTTTAAAGCTCACCCATGTTACTTATGTGTTTTAGATAATCCTCATGGTTAGGACTCAGATTTGGTCATTGGAGAGGCTCTCAGAAAATGGTTTTTATGGTTATGGATTTATATCTTATTCTGGGACTTCTTTATGGACTTTACGTATTATTTGGGCCTTTGGTTTTTGTGTCAAACTATTGAATTGCGGCATGATATTTTATACTTTGAACATTGGTTAAACTGCATGGATTTTTATGCATCAAATGAATTGATATTTTCTTAATAAAACCGTTTTTGCAAACTCTATTTATTGAATATGAATTTAAAAATTATTATGATTTTTTGAAAATAAAGACAAAAGAATTTTCTATAATTTTTGAAAGAAACAAATAACTTCGATTTTACAAAGACAAATGAAATCAAGTTAACAAAGGTTTTCGCCATTTCTATGGCCCATGTAATCGCTTAGATTGGACCTTAACGTCTAGACTCGGTTTGATGGGTTAAATTTAGTGGTATCAAAACTTGGTTCAAAACTCGGATTATGAGTAAAATGTTTTTGAAAAACTTTAAGCATTATAAAAGGGTATTTTGGAAAAATAAACTTGCCACATGTAAAAAAAAATTCAAACTCCCGAAGTCGATCCGAGGTAAGTGTTCTTTAGATTTGAAACTATATTTATGAAAACTATAGGAAACTATAGATTGAGAAAAACTCTAGATTGTGAAAACAATAGATAGTGAGATAAGTGTTAATTAAAAAAATAAAACATCGATTAAAAATAATCAAGTCATAACGTATCTCTATTAATAGACATTCATAAAATTGAAAAATGAGTACTCACGGAGTTAGAACTTGAGGGATGAGAGCTCATTGAGAATTGGGTCAAGGGACCCAAGTCAACTCATTCGCATCTCAAGTACAAACCCAGAGCCTACAGCGTAAAACATGGAACGCACACTTACTATAGAGGAAAGTCAACAAGAGCCTGAGAACGAGGCTGTATCTCAAGTGCTCAGGCTGGGGCAAGTAGTTGAGGCACTATTATTGAGAGGCTCTGTTTGAGTAGGGTTGAGTTATTTAGGGTCGTTGTTGGGACGACCACACTGTAGCCAAATATTAGTTGGAGGCTATTGAGAGGATCTTAGACAATATAGAGTGCTCCCTTGAACAGAAGCTTAAGGGAACTGTGTTATTGCTACGTGATGAGACCTATTGTTGGTGGCAGGCCATTGTGAAAGGTACCCAAGTCGATCGATTGATGTGAGATTATTTTTTGGATGCCTTCCAGAAGAAATATGTGGGCGTTATGCTCTAGGTACGATGATGATGAATAGGATAAGTGTGCCTAATTTGAGTTTGGATGAAGGTCAGAGTTAATGATGCAACTAGCTCTGCTTCAAGAGATAGTTTTTGGAGCTTTGGTGGAGAAAACTAAAATTTGTAAGGAAGTTAGGCGCATAGAGCGCGAATGAAAGGAGCAATAAAGAGTTTTTGCAAAGAGAGCATCGGGCCCTAATACGTAGGCTTCGCGCCTAGTTTAGTGGGCTAGAGATGATTGACCTCGTCAGAACATTACTGCAATAGGAGGTAGAGTTCAGAACTGTGCCAGTTGTGGCAAGAAGCATTCATGTTACTGTTGGAGGAGCTTGAGAGCATGCTTGAATTGTGGGTCACTAAACCATAAGATCCGACACTATCCATAGCTTAATGATTAGATGTAAGCATCGGGACAAAATCGAGCCCCGAACCAGAGAGCTGAACAGTAACCCCGAAGAGATCAAGGATAAAAAAGACGAAAATTCCAAACAGAGATAATGAGCACCAAGTTAAGGTGCTAATCGAGCATATGCGAGGTAGCCAGCACTTGGGTATTCGGCTATACGCGGAGAGGATCGTGAAGCAGCAAATGTGATAGCATGTATGTTTACCATTAATGTTATTCCCTACTTTACATTAATTGATCTTGGATTTACCAACTCATATGTGTCTTGTAAGATGGCTGATAAACTAGGAATTTAGATAGGGGAAACTGTAAGTAGTGTAACTGTCCTTAGTCCCTTATGATAATCTGTGTATGTTAACAAAAATTATAAGAGATGTCCATTGTAAATCTAAGGTGAGGTATTACCTACTAATCTAATGGAAATGGTTTTTGGAGAAATTGATCTCATTTTAGGCATGGATTAGTTGAGTGAGCATCGGGTTAGCCTTGATTGCGATACTAAGTGTGTTAGCCTAAGGACTTTGGACGGGAGCGAAATAATGATGATTGAGGAGCGTTGGAATTATCAATCGAATGTGATCTTTACCTTGGTAGCGAATAATCTAATTCGTAAAGGATGTGAGGCGTATTTAGCATATATCTTGGATACGAAGATGGATGGTGCAGTGTTGAAAAATATTTGTGTAATGACGGAATTTTCAATAGAGTTCCCTGGTTTACGTCTAGAACGTGAGGTTGAATTTGGAATTTAATTCCTACCTGGGACAGCACCAGTGTCCATTACACCCTATTGCATGGCACCCAAGGAGCTTAAAGAGGTCCAAATGTAGTTGCAAGAGTTGCTACATCGTGGCTTCATAAGGCCAATTGTATCATCGTGGGGAGCTCCAATGTTATTTGTGAAAAGGAAGGATGGGTCAATGAGGCTTGCTTTGATTATCGTTAGTTGAACAAACTAACTATGAAGAATAAGTACCCTTTCTCGAGGATAGATGACCTTTTTGATTAATTTAAGAGTGCCACTATTTTCTCCAAGATTGATCTAAGGTCAGGTTATTATCATTGCAAGTGAGAGAAGTGGATATTCTGAAAATGGCCTTCAAGACTCGGTATGGGCACTATGATTTCTTAGTGATGCCCTTCGGACTCACAAATGCTCTCACCGTATTCATAAATCTCATGAATAGAGTTTTTCAACCTTATCTCGATCAGTTTGTTTTAGTCTTCATCAATGATATCCTAATCTAATCCAAGTCTGAGTTGGAGCATGAGGAGCACTTAAGGTTAATCCTTCAAACCTTACGTGAGAAAAAGCTGTATGTGAAACTTAGCAAGTGTGAGTTTTGTCTATGTGAAGCAATGTTTTTGGGACATGTGGTATCTGTTGAGGGTATCCATGTTGATCCCAAGAAGACCGAGGCTGCTTTGGATTGAAAATAGCCTAAGAATGTTAGTGAGATTCGGAGTTTTCTTGGACTTGTTGGGTATTATCGAAGGTTTGTTGAGGGATTTTCTTTGATTGGTGTACTGATGATAAAGCTATTGAGAAAGAGTGCACTATTTAGATGGACTGAGGAGCAGCAGGCTAGTTTCGAGAAGCTTAAGGGAGTATTGACTTAAGCACCCGTATCGATCCAACCCAAGTTTGGTAAGGATTATGTAGTGTATAGTGATGCTTCTCAAATGGGTCTTGGCTATGTACTACTGTAAGACTAGAAAGTAGTGGCTTACGTTTCAAGACAACTCAAACCGCATGAGTGTAACTATCCTACATTTGATCTTGATTTAGCAGCGGTGGTATTCGCTCTTAAGATCTGGAGGCACTACCTTTTTGGGGTGAAATGTACCATCTACAGAGCTTATAAGAGTCTTAAGTACCTCCTTACCTAGAAGAAGTTAAACTTGAGAAAGTGGCATTAGATAAAGCTGCTAAAGGGCTACGACTGCTCTATTGAGTACCATCCGTGTAAAGCTAACGTTGTGGTTGATGCATTGAGTAGAAAAACGATAGGTGAGTTAAGGACATTGTTTGCTAGCTAAGTTTGTTTGAGGATGGAGGCTTACTCACGGAATTGAAAGTGCGACCTACTCTGTTGGAGGAGATTAAGTTAAAGCAACTATCAAATACATCTTTTGCACCTCATGTGAAACTTATCGAGGAGGGTAAGACTTCGGATTTTACCTTTAATTTTGAAAGATTTTTCTACTATCGTGGGAGATATTGTGTACCTTTAGATTCATAGTTAAGGCAGTCTATTCTGAGGGAAGCGCATAGTAATCCTTACGTCATACACCTCGAAGGAAGTAAGATGTATCGGGATCTTCGTGAGCAGTATTGGTGGTCAAGATTGAAGCGTGATGTGACTGACTCTTTGGCAAGATGCTTCACATGCCAACAAGTCAAGGTCAAGCATCAATTTGCTTCTAGTTTGCTCCAACCCATTCAGATTCCTTAATGGAAGCGGAAGTGAGTCACCATGGACTTTGTGAGTGAGTACCTTCGTCATCCTCAAAGAAAAACCTCTTTTGGGTGATTATTGATCGGTTGACTAAGTTCGCCCAGTTTTAGCCAATGCGTACCAACTACTCGTTACAAAAATTAGCTAAATTGTATATTTATGAAATTATAAGACTTCACAAGGTACCGGTTTCCATAATTTTTTATCGGGATCCTCGTTTTACGTTTTGATTTTGGGAGAAACTACATGAAGCTCTTGGTACAAGGTTGAATTTCAGCATCACTTTCCATCCACAATCTGATGGACAATCTAAGAGAGTTATCTAGATTCTCGAAGATATGCTGAGAGGTTGCATGATTGATTTTCGAGGCAGTTGTGGGGAACATCTGTCGCTTGCTAAATTTGCATATAACAATAGCTTACAGTCGAGCATCTAGATGACTCCTTATAAAGCTCTCTATGGACACAAGTGTAGGGCACTTCTTTGTTAGATAGAGTTCGGGAGAAGAAAGTGTTAGGATTAGATTTAGTGCAAGAAATTGAGAACGCTGTGAAGATTCTTATTCTAAGTTGAAGAGAAGGGATATAGAGTTCAGTGTTGGTGATCAAGTCATCCTTAAGGTTTTACCTTAGAAGAAAGAGTTGAGATTTGACCGCAAGGGGAAAACTGAGTCCGAGGTTCATTAGACCCTGTCGCATAATTAAGAGAGTGGGACCAGTGGCATATCAACTAGTGTTACCTACAGAGTTGGATCGTATCTACGACATTTTTCATGTGTCCATGTTAAGGTGATACCAAAATTTTGATTGAGGAGATTGAGGTTTAATCGGATTTTTCATTTAATGAGGAATTGATGGATATACTTGATTGTGAGGTCACAGTTTTACGAAGGAAGCAGATTCCACTCATGAAAGTCTTGTGCAGGAATCACGGCTCTAATGAGGCCATTTAGGAGCTTGAAGATTCGATGCAACAATAATGTCCTCACCTTTTTTCATCAGATAAATTTCGAGGACGGGTTTTTTTTAAGGAGGGTAAAGTTGTCACATCTCATATTTTTAATATTATTTGTTCAAGAATGAAAACAAGGGAGTGTTTAGTCTAGTGGTTTAATGACTCTTTAGTTATCCTAGTGGTCCATGGTTCAATCTTATTATTCACACTCTTTCATTTATTTATTTTTTTACAAATTTCCCATGTGTTATAAGTTCTTGTCATCCACCCTCTTTTCGCCATAAATAGGAGGATTCCTTTCCACCAATATAGGTCCAACTTACCTTAAGTTGAGGGTGCATGATCCCCTTTTCACTCCATCTCTCCTTCCATTGCCAAAACTTCATATCTGGCCTATTTGTTGTGGTTCATTCAACCTAGTCACATTTGACCAAGCTCTCACCACCCCTTTTCCGTTCCTACCTCTCTTTTGCCCTCATTCTCTCTTTTTTTTCATTTCTTTTCCCATTCATTTTCTCTTATTTGGTAAGATAACCACTACCCTTTTCTTGTAGTTTTTGCTTTTCCTCCACTACAATCGACCCTAGTGTTAGAGTATGCCCAAAGACCAATCATGAGATGATTGTAATCACACACTTATTTTATCTTGTTTAATTAATAAAAGACATTGTCATTGTTATTTTAGTTTCTTTTTCTGTGTGTTTAAATAAACTAATTTATAATAATGTCCTGAGGATAATATGATTATTCTTAAAAGGTCATTGGTCAAGTATTATTGTGGGCTTGGACAATAATAATGTGTTAAGACTAATATGTAGTTGATTGATGACAAAGTGTTGTCATTGACATAGGGATGTCAAAATCAATACATGAGTATATGTTAGAGAACGACATATTGGACTAACCCATTATAAGTATGTTTCTTGGATTATTATGTAATACTCACAATATTACTTATAGTGATAACTATGTATACAATCCTTAGACTTGAGATAATCATTGTCCTAACATAGTGAATCGTATATTTTGATACAGTCAAACTTTTACTATAACAATTTTGACTATAAAGACTAATGTTGGGTATTGCACAATCTATGTAGTGGGATATGATTGATCAAGATAGGATTTGTCCCTCATACATAGTGGAAGCAATATATTAGGCCACTTGATGAAGTGAGACTAGAAATGCATGGTCATGCTAAAATAAGCTAATATGAGATACTACACTTATTTGTTTATTGTAGTTTACTTTGAATATCAAGAAACAGGAGATTGGATTATACAAGTGTAACTACTCCATGACTTGTGTCCAATCTAGATATAAAGGACAAAAGGATATGATACATGCAAATTTATCACAGAAAGGTTATGTCGAACCACGACTTCTTGTAACTTGGGTAGCAATGATGCATTGCTAGATGCCACTCATTCCTTGTAACGTTTGAATTGTTCTAGTATTACTACCAATGTTACAAGAACCTACAGGGTCACACCTAATGGTTAAAACGAACAGAATCTTAACACAGTTGGTATTAAATTTATTTGTCATGAGAATTAAATTAATTATTGAATTAATTTAGTTTGATAGTTAAATTGTTGACACATTTTATGTACGAATTTGTTGTACAAGAATAGAGAACATGTTAAAATAAATGTATGAATTTGATTCATATAAAATATTAACTAAATTATTAGTTATAATAATTTTGGTTAAACATAAAATATGGAATTAATGTCCTTTTAGGAATGATATAAATTAAAACAATGAAGCTTATATCTTTTTGGAAAAGGTATACTATTTTAATGCTTTCCATATTTCTCAAAGGGGGTAGTATTCCGTTTTTGTATTTGATATAAGTAAAAAAATACAAAACCCTAGTTAAGTGTGTAACCAAGAAGATTACGAAAAGAAAAAAAACCTAAGTCTAGCCGTCAAAAAATTCTTTTTGAAATTCTCTCTAAAACGTTTAGGGAGAATTTTGTGCTCGTTCTTTATTGGGTGGATTATGTAGAGGTCGAGGCGATTTTATTGCGGCTTGGGATCGACAGTGTGTAGAGGAGGATTTCCACAGCATCGTTTCCAAGGGTTTTCCAGAGTTTGAAAGGTATAATTTTGAACCCTTCCATCTCGATTCATTCCTCGTACATGGATCCAAGGTTAGGGATCACCAGAATAATTTTTTCTGTAACAACCCAATTTTTAAAATTTTGGGATTAAATTGTGATTTTAATGATTTTAAGGACTAAATTGGAAATTTAGCAAAATTTAGGGTGTAATTTGTAAATACAGCAAAGTTAGGGACTAAATTTAACTAAGAATAAAATTCTTAGGCTAAATTGGGAATTTTTGGATTAATTTGTGAAGTGGGTAAAAGTTGACGGCTTTTTCAGAAACCCTAGAGTTATTGGAGCCGTTCCGTGTAAATGACCCATTTTTGTGGGTATTTAAGCATCTTTTTCTCCTTCAAATGACTTTTCAAACTCCCACTTTTATTTTCTCTTTTTTCCTCTCAAACAAAAACTCTCTTATCTCTCCCTTCTCCTTTTTCCGTCCAAGCTCCGATGACGCCCTTCCCTTTTCCATGTAAACAACATTGGACATTCAGTTCTCTCTTGCATTGTCGATCCTCCGCCCTTGCATCACCACATTTTGATCACCCTCGGTGTTGGTGAGTTGTTAGTGTCTTTTTTCCTTCCTTTCCGATCGTTTCCGACGAGAAACACGTTGCTCCATCAAGGCTCTGGTGACCGGCACCATCAAGAGGATTAAGAAAACCCTAAAGTCCATTATTGCTAAAGATGCGATATTGGGCCACTTGATCAAGCCCAAGCCATGACCCAAATAAGTGACCTAAACAATGTCAAAATAGTGACCCATGTGTGAGCCCAAGCCTAAGGCAACCAAAATCCCAAAGACTGAATACCCTAATTGTAACCCAAAGACTGAATACCCTAATTGTAACCCAAAACCTTAAACCCAAATTGAGCCCCAATACCCAAACCTTAAAATTTGATACCCAAACCCATGTGACCCAATACCCGACCCAAACCGAATACCCGTGAGCTCGACCCGACCCATACATCTAACCTGACTTGTTAACTCGACCCATTGACTTTAACTTTGACTGTTGACTTTGACTTTTTTTACCAATACTATCCTACCATTTTTCGACGTCTTAATTTCATTTCCGCAGTCCATTTTGTCATATTTAAACCCGAAAACCTCATTTAAGCTATTTACAAGTTATTGTACTCAGTAAATTATCTAAGAAAAATGAATAAGGGATTTGACTTGGGTTATTCTGTGTGTAGGTGATTACGATTTTGAGAATGAAGAGTTACCTCCTCCACCTGTGCAGACTACCCTTGCACAAGCTCCGATAGTGACACGTGAGTATATGTTTCGACTTAGTGTTATGTTTAGTAGGTGGTATAGAGATAGATTTAATGTAGAATTTATTCTCCTAGGTTTTGATTCAATTAAATCTAGTGATAGATCTTAGCGAGGGAGACATTCTCTATGACGTTAGAGCTTCTGCCACTAGAGGTGTGTCTCTGTCTGTGCTACATATTGTTGTGTGTTTCTATCTGTGCTACGTATTTGTTGTGTGTTCTGTCTATGTTATATGATTGTTATGTGATGTTATCTTGTGATGAGATATCTGTGAGATTATTACTCGATGTTGTGTATCGCATGTTGATTTTCCATGCATTTCTGTTAGATTGTGAATATTTTGATTATCTTGTGTACGAATTTTTGAACTTTGATTTAATATCTTGAGATTCTGTTGAGACTGAGATTATTATGACATCATATCATTATGTGTACATGGGTTGGGATGTACGGAGGAAGTCGTGGTAATCACCCATTTAAACGGCTGATAGTAAAACCACTCTGATTGGTGACGATTGGATGGGGAGGGTTTCTAGGGAACCTCTCCACTATGTTGGTGTGCTAGAGTATTGGGTGCATTGCATTGTGCTTGTGATTTTATTACATTTGTGTTGTGATAAACTGTATGCTTGTTTTAAAATATTTTATCAAATTACTATGATACTGTGTTTGGGATTGTTTTCACTTTAGAGACACACTAGGTTTTTTAGCTCATTTCCCCTTATTTTCTCTTTTAGATATCCTTGGATGGGCAACTTGGTACTTGAAACATCTCTTGTTTTTAATTATTTTCATTTATTATTCATTATGAATTATTTTAGGATTGTAATGTTAATTTTTAATTTAGGATTTTGGATATTTGTTTAAGGTACTGGATTAATTTTTTTAAGTTTGAAACTATTCAGAAATGCGAGAAATTAACTGTTTTACTATCACTTAATTTAATTAAAAATTAATATATATATATATATTAAATGGTTTTTTAGGGCAAAATTACAATAGTGACCCTCTAGATTTGGCAATATCGCTGGGTTTTAGGAATTACATTTTTGCTGTACCACGAGACGTACTGATGACCTAATAATGGTATCAGAGCCACTTATACGATACAAATTCAGGATTAAATATAATGGTTGACGTTATTGTATGTTAAGCATGCCTTTTTTCGATATGCTTAATCTATTATATGTATGGTTTGAATGCAAATAATTTGTTTGATAAAATGAGATTGGTTAATCAATAGTTTGTTAAGAGTTAATTGTTAACTTACTGATATTTTTGAAAGAGAACAATGATTATTCCAATAAGAAAATTCATGGAAATACTATATAATTTGGAATTTTACTTGTTCGACAAGGTCCGTCAAATATACAGGTATGTTGTATGTTTTGCTTGATATGCATGGTGTTTGGAAATCATGGTTATAGCCTGATAGCCCATTTAGTTTATAATTTTCAAAGGTTTTAATTTTATAAATACAGCCTGCGTGTCGTGCCTTTCTATAGTTCTATCATACTTCTCTTCTTATCTTACTCCCTCGTATGTAAAACGAGTTTCTATAATTTGTAAAATTGTTCGAGCTATTGCGGAATCAAGGAGATGAAGGTGGAGTTATCTAATGTGAAAAAGAAGCTTGATAAGAGACTGGTACCCTTAGGATCTCTTTCGGTTCTCCCATTGGCTTGGGAGGAACCACGTTAGTTTTAATGGGCTATAACCATTGCATTTCATTTAATGCTTTATATTTTTCATGTATGTGATGCAATGAATGATATATTAGCATGTATGTTAATAAAATTGATGAGATCAATTAAAATATTAATAAGCCAAATTGTTTATTAATGGTGAGATAAATTATTACTTAAAACCCTCAAAAAAATATTAAGTTAAGATAGCCTTCCAATATTTACCCTCGTTAAAGCCTTGATCAATACAATGTGGGTTCTACTCAAGCGAAATACTTGTATCTATCTTGGTCAAGCACGAAGAATAAGGAAGTGATATTCATTGGTTATAATATTGATTAATAACTTAACTAGGTTACTCTAATAGAATTAGAAACTTAGAGGCAAAAGATTTGGATAATCATTAGATGATTAGAACAAGAGTTGTTCACCAAATAGTAAGGAGTTACATATGATGCAATTAGCAAGTGTTACATACTTAAATAACCATAATTTTGAGAGTAAAGCTAAAGCTGACTTAAGAGGAGGTAAAATACAGACCCTTACCCATTAGAAAAACCTTAGAGAAAGGATTTTTCAAAATTAATACATGAGGGTTATTAATTTTGAATAAAATAATGGGAGCGTCATTTAATAAAGTTTTTTTAATGATTATAATAAACTTGGTAAATTTACTTATGCAAATATTTCACTCTTGTAGATTTATTATGGGAAACAGCACAAACTCATTATCCTTGTGATCCGTCCTTGAGAAGGACAAGTTGAATGACTTGAACTTCCTTGACTAGTTCTATAACTTGAGGATTGTCCTTAGGCAAGAACGAAAATTATATGTTGTTGAAGAACCCGTTCCTAATGAACCAGCACTTAATACCTCTAGAGCTGAAAAGGATGCTTATAAGAAGTACCTTGATGACATGGTCGACATAGGATGTCTAATGCTCGCTACCATGACTCTTGAGCTTCAGAAGCAACATGAGGATACGGTTGCTTATGATATGATCCAGCACCTCAAGGAATTATATGAGGGGCAAGCACTTCAAGAGAGGTACGAGACCTTCAAAGCTCCGTTTCGATGCAAAATGGTGGAGGGAACTCTAGTGGGAACTCACGTTCTCAAAATGATAGGCTATATTGAATGCCTTGAAAAGCTTGGATTCCCTGTATGTGAGGAATTGGCCACTAATGTTATATTGCAATCATTTCCAAATAGTTTTAGCCAATTTGTACTTAATTTCAATATGAATGAGATTAATAAGACTTTGCCACAGTTACTCAGCATGTTGCGAACTACTGAAAGTAACATAAAAAAGGCTGGACCTAAGCCCATTCTGATGGTTCGCAACAACAAGGGAAAAGGTAAGCCTAAGGATAAGGCAAAGCCTAAGGATAATTGCAAGGCCAAACCAAACAAAAGAAAGGTTGCATTGGAACCTAAAGGAGGAGTTGCTAAGGAAGGAAAATGTTTCCATTGCGGTGATACCGGACATTAGAAGAGGAACTGCCTTATCTACCTTGAAGAGGTCAAAAAGGCTAACGCAAGCGGAGCATCCGCTCCACGTATTTATGTTATTGATATTAATTTATCAATGTTTACTTCTTGGGCATTAGATAATGGTTATGGTTCTCATATTTGTACCTCTGTACAAGGACTACAAAGGAGTAGGAATTTGGCTAAAGGAGATGTGGACATGCAAGTTGGAAATGGAGCAAGAGTTGCTGCATTAGCTGTAAGAACACGTATTTTATCCTTGCCTAGTGGATTTGATTTGTGTTTAGAGGATTGTTATTTTGTGCCCGGTTTAACTAGAAACATTATTTCAATTTCTTGTTTAGATAGAATTTGTTTTGAGATAATTATTAAGAATAATTGTTGTTCATTTTATCTAAATAATGTTTTCTATGGTTTGGCATAATTAGTTAATGGCCTTTACATTTTGTATCGAGATATGCTCATTTATAATGTAAATATTAAAAGATAAAAAATAAATGACTCTAATCAAACTTATCTTTGGCATTTTTGTTTGGGCCATATAAATGAGAAGTGCATATCAAAGCTCCATAAATATGGGTTTTTGGATTTTTTTTTTGAACAATTTGATATATGTGAGTCTTGCTTGTTGGGTAAAATGAATAAAACTCCTTTTAATAGTAAAAGTGAGTGACCTAGTGATTTATTGGGCTTAATACATAGTGATGTATGTGGGCCAATGAATACACAAGCTAGAGGGGGTTTTCAATACTTTATTACTTTCACTGATAACTTCAATAGATATGGGTATATTTATCTTATGCGCCATAAATCTGAAGCCCTTGAAAAGTTCAGGGAATTTAAGAATGAAGTACAGAACCAACTAGGAAAAAGTATTAAGATACTTCAATCAGATCGAGGAGGAGAATACTTAGGCGTAGAGTTTGATGAGCTTTTGAATGAGTGTGGGATTGTCTTACAACTTACACCTCCCGGTACTCTACAATGGAATGGAGTTTTTTAGAGGAGAAATTGAACATTATTAGATATGGTTCGATTAATGATGAGTCATGTTGATCTTCTTACTTATTTTTGGGGACATGCACTTGAGATAGTTGCCTTCACACTAAATCGTGTTCCATCTAAATCGGTTCAGAAGACATCATATGAGATGTGGACTGGGAAGCATTCTAGTATGAATTTTATGAAGATTTTGGGGTTGTGAAGCTTATGTTAAACATCATACATCTATAGAGCTCGAACCCAAATCTGAAAAATGCATCTTTGTGGGATATCCTAAAGAAACTAAAGGATATTATTTCTTCAATCCTACCGAGAACAAAGTGTTTGTTGCTCAGACAAAAGTCTTTCGTGAAAAAGAATTTGTCTCTAGAAAAGGAAGTGGTAGAAAGATTGAACTCGGAGAAATTCGAGAAGAGCAATAGATCACTAAACCAAAGATTGAACAACAATAAGTTCCACAAGCTGTCACGGAACAATCAATTGTTGTGGAAACACAACCACCACGAAGATCCTTAAGAGAACGTAATGTACCTGAGAGATATGGATTTCTTATTACAACACATGGTGATGTTCTACTTATGAATCAAGATGAGCCTAGGACTTATCAAGAAGAGATGGCAAGCCCAGACTCTGAGAAATGGCTAGAGGCTATAAGATCTGAGATGGATTCCATGTCAAAAAACCAAGTATGGACCTTGGTTGACCCACGTGAGAAGGTTAAACCCATAGGGTGCAAGTGGATTTTCAAAAAGAAAACCGTCATGGATGGTATTGTACAAACATACAAAGGGAGATTGGTTGCTAAAGGTTTTTACCAAGTTCATGGTGTCGACTATGACGAAACCTTTTTTCCTGTTGCTATGTTTAAATCCATCCGGATCTTGCTCACAATAGCTGTATTTCATGTTTATGAAATCTGGCAGATGGACGTCAAAATAACTTTCCTTAACGGGAAACTAGAAGAGGATGTGTACATGACACAACCTGAAGGTCTTATCGATCCAAAGGATGCTAGAAAGGTATGCAAGCTGCAAAGATCCATTTATGGATTGAAGCAAGCTTCTCGAAGTTGGAATCTTCATTTTAATGATTCAATCAAAGAGTTTGGTTTTACCAGAAACAAAGATGAGCCTTGTGTTTACAAGAAAGTTAGTGGGAGCACTATTGCTTTCTTGGTATTATATGTAAATGGAATACTTATCATAGGAAATGACATACCTACCCTATAGTCTGTTAAAATGTGGTTAGGATGTTATTTTTTTATGAAGGACTTGGGTAAGGCCACGTACATTTTAGGAGTCAAAATCTATAAAGATAGATCAAGACGACTCAAAGGTCTAAGCCAAATTACATACATAGATAAAGTACTGAAGAGGCTCAGTATGAAAGAATCTAAGAGAGGATTCTTACCTATGAGACATGGTATTTCACTTTCGAAGGAAATGTGTCCTTCAACTTCTCAAGAGTGAGAGCGAATGAGTAAGATTCCATATGCTTCGGCTATTGGGTCTATCATGTATGCCATGCTATGTACTCGTCTAGATGTATCATATGCTTTAAGCATGTCAAGTCGATATCAAGTAGATCCTGGTAAAGGTCATTGGGTGGCATTTAACAATATCTAAGTACTTGCAAAGGACCAAGGATACATTTCTTATATATGGAAGTGAGGAAGAGCTAAGTGTAAAAAGATACACTCATGCTAGCTTCCAAACTAACAAGGATGATTCACGATCGCAATCGGGTTTTGTGTTTTGCCTTAATAGTGACGCTGGAAAAGTTCAAAGCAAGGTACAGTTGTTGATTCTACAACAGAGGTCGAGTATATTGCAACTAATGAAGTTGCAAAAGAGACTATTTAAATCAAGAAGTTTATATCTAAATTAGGGGTTGGGCCTAGCATATCAGATGCTATAGAACTTTGTTGTGACAACAATGGAGCCATTGCACAGGAAAAGGAACCCAGATCTCACTAGCGATCCAATCATATAAGGAATTTTCATCTCATTCGAGAAATTATTGATCGAGGAGATGTGGAAACAGGTAGAGTACCAACAAATGATAACATTGTGGATCCGCTAACGAAGCCTCTGAGACAGTAGAAGCATGATTGCCACACTAAGTCACTTGGTATTAGATATATGAGTGATTGGTCTTAGTGCTAGTGGGAGATTGTTAAAGTATGCCCAAAGGCCAATCATGAGATGATTGTAATCACTTACTCATTTTACCTTGTTTATTAATAAAAGGCATTGTCATTGTTATTTCAGTTTCTTTTTCTGTGTGTTTAAATAAACTAATTTATAATAATGTCCTGAGGATAATATGATTATTCTTAAAAAGTCCTTAGTCAAGTATTATTGTGGGCTTGGACAATAATAATGCATTGAGACTAATATGTAGTTGATTGATAACAAAGTGTTATCATTGACATAGGGATGTCAAAATCAATACATGAGTATGTGTTAGAGAATGACATATTTGACTGACCCACTATAAGTATGTTTCTTGGATTAGTATGTAATACTCACTATATTACTCATTATGATAACTATGTTTACAATCCTTGGACTTGAGATAATCATTGTCCCAAGAAAGTGAATTGTATATTATTATACAGTCAAACGTCTACTGTAACAAGTTTGACTATAAAGACTGATGTTGGGTATGCCGCAATCTATGTAGAGGGATATGATTGATCAAGATAGGATTTGTCTCTCCTACATAATGGGAGCAATACCTTAGGAACGGTTATGTTAGTATGAGATATTTCACTTATATGTTTATTGTAGTCTACTTCGAATATCAATAAACATGAGATTAGATTATGCAAGTATGACTACTTCATGACTTGTGTCCAATCTAGATATAAAGGACAAAAGGGTATCATACATGCAAATTTATCACAGAAAGGTTATGTTGAACCACGATTTCTCTTAACTTGGGTAGCAATGATGCATTGCTAGATGCCACTCATTGCTTGTAACGTTAGAATTGTTCTAGTATTACTACCAATGTTACAAGAACCTACAAGGTCACACCCAATGGTTGAAATGAATAAAAACAGTTGGTATTAAATCCAACTGCCATGAGAATTAAATTACTTTAATTTGACAGTTAAATTATTGACACATTTTATGTACAAATTTGTTGTACAAGAATAGAGAACATAGTTAAAATAAATGTATGAATTTGATTCATATAAAATATTAACTATGTATTATTTTCTGAAATCATTAGTTATAATAATAATAATTTCAATTCAACATAAAACATGGAATTAATGTCCTTTTAGGAAGGATATAAATTCAAACATGGAAGCTTATATCTTTTAGGAAAAAGTATATTGTTTTAGTACTTTCCATATTTCTCAAAGGGGGTATTTTGGTTTTGTATTTGATATAAGAAAAAAATACAAAACCCTAGTTAAGTGTGTAACCAAAAAGATTATGAAAAGAAAAAAAACTTAAGTCTAGCAGCTGAAAAAATTTCTTTTCGAAATTCTCTCTAAAACATTTAGGGAGAATTTTCTGTTCGTTCTATATCGGGTGGACTACGTAGAGGCCAAGACGATTTTGTTGTGACTTGGGATCGGCAGCGTGCAAAGGAGGATTTCCACAACATCGTTTCCAAGGTTTTCCAAAGTTCAAAAGGTATAATCTCGAACCCTTCCCTCTCGATTCATTCCTCGTACATGGATCCAAGGTTAGAAATCACCGGAATAACTTTTTCGCTGTGTCACGAGGCGTACCAATGACCCAACACCTAGTACAACCATCGCCACAACATTTAGCCACCATAGCACTATCCTTTCCCTTTTCTTTATATTTTCGTCGCCCTCGATCGCTACCATAACCACCGTCGAAAGCCATCGCAAATTTCTCTTCTCCTTCATTTTCCTACTTCATTTTTATTTATTTTTCTTACTCCTCCCCTCTTATGCCGAAACTCCTTTAGCATTGTCCTTCAATCATCATCTGACCAACACTCTCTAAACATCAAACCATCATCGAAACCACCATCGAGCTACCACCGTCATTATCGTCACCACTAGTGACTAAAATTCTTCCCTTCTCTTCCTCCTCTAATTGTCTTTTCTCATATTGATTAAGTTATATTTTCTCCTTGGTCTATCAATTCTTTAGATCTCTTAACTCCTTGATCACGTTTCTTTCTCAATTCATTGTCCATCCCGTCTTAAATGTAGTTGTAAGTGTAGTTACTTGGATCGTAAAATCATTCTCTTGATGAATTCATACCATGGCCGAATGGTATAGTGTAATAGGGTTAATGTTATATTTTACAATTATTTATTAAGGTACTAATACAAATCCTTGTTGTTAAACTAAGCCTTATTGGATAATATGTTTTGATATAATAAATTAAAGTGTTTTTGAATAAAAGCTGAGTGGAAAAGACTCTAGTGAGACTTCTACCGGTAGAACTCCACTTCTACCGATAAAACACCACTTCTATAGATACCTTGAAAACTTATACCAAAACAAATCAAGTCAGTAGCTAAAATTCATCCTCCCCTCCACTTCTATTGATACTTTGATGGGTTCTACCGATACCAAATGAAACCTTTAGAGTTCTACCGATACAATGAAGCATCTACCGGTAGAATGACTCCAATGGTAATATTTTGTAAAGTCGTCTACCCTGAGACTTCTACCGGTAAAACTCCTCTTTTACTAATACAACTACAATTCTATCGATACAAGTATGCTTCTATCGGAATAACTAAGCTGCAGACTACATTTAATGCTAGTTTTTATGGCTGCAACAGCGACATTACTTTCTCAACAACCAAAATAGTTGGAATTCACTTAGAGGGTATAAATACCATCTTTCAAAGGTCTAGCATCAAGAAGAGCAATGTGCAAAGGCTAAAGATCAATCAAAGCAACCAAGAGCTTAATTCTTTCATACCTTTTCTTGTAAACACTTGTGAGCTTTCATTGTATTCATTTAGCTCAAGTGTTCTTCTTTGTATTTGTGCGTAATTGGCAAACATTGTAATCTTGTAAGGATTGTTTCTTTGTTTACTTGTTTGTTTCTCTTTGAGAGAGGGTTGATACTTAAGGTTTGGGTAGAAACCTTAAGAGAGTTCTATCTTAAGATTTTGGGGGTATAAGTCTTAAGAGAAATTATAAGGTTAAACATTGTCCTCAAAGGTTATACAAATCTAGTGGATTTAGGAAAATCCTTAGTTATGGAAAGCTAAGGTAGTGGAGTAAGCATTTGGGTCTGAACCACTATAAATCTTTTTGCCCTTTGTTGCAAAATTAAATTGCTTCAACCACAACTTCTTAAAGGTCGATTCAACCTCCGTTACCATCATTATCGAGTTGATCCATTGAGCTAACAATTGATATCAGAGCTAGAACTCTAGAGACGGTTTAACAATCAAGAGAATATCCTCGAAGAAGCTCAAACGATCAATAAGTCTTCCAACATCAATGACGTCAACTTTCGGGTTAATATTCGTGGGAGAAGGATTTTGCATCGTAAAACCTCTTTTTAATGGCACCGACTATTCTTATTGGAGAACAAGAATGAAGTTATTTATCCAAGCCAATGATTATGAAGTGTGGAGGATAATCACAAACGGGTCATTCATTCCAATGAAGATAGCTGAAGGTGTTAATGTTCCAAAGGAGGAGAACGAACGGGATGCAAATGACATCAAGAAGGTGCAACTTAATGCAAAAGTTATGCGCACTATATTTTGTGCTCTTGGTGAAAATTAGTACAATAGAGTCTCCTTGTGCAACGATGCCAAAGAAATATGGGACAAGCTTCAAGTCACTTTTGAAGGAACGAATAGAGTCAAGGAATCAAAGCTAAGTATTTTTACCCTTGAATATGAATTATTTAAATCAAAACCGGAGGAAGGAATCAAAAAGATGTCCAATCGATTCACCAACATCATCAATGGTCTCAAAGCCCTTGGGAAGGTTTATCCCAACAAGGGGATGGTGAAAAAGATGTTGAATAGTCTCCCAACATCTTGGGAACCAAAGGTGACGACCATAGAATAATCAAAGGATCTCAACTCACTCTCCCTTGATGAGCTCATTGGTTCTTTGCTTACATATGAGATGAAGCTTAACAAAGGGAGTGAAAAAGAAAGACTTATGAAGAAGAATGTTGGTAGAGCTTTTAAATCCACCACCATTGAAGAAAGTGAATCAAGTGAAGAGGTGGATGAAGATGAAGAGATGGAAAGGCTTGCTAGAAGATTCAAGAGATTCATGAAGTCCAACAAAGGAGAAAATTTTCGAAAGAAGGAAGGACTCAAACTTGAATCAACCAAGGAGAAAGATCCCATTATTTGCTATAAGTGCAAGAAGCTGGGACACATCAAATATGATTGTCCTAAACTTAAAAACAAGGGGTCTAGCAAACAAAAGACTTATATTGATTGGAGTAATGAAGACTCATCATATGAAGAAGCCAAATTAGTCCTTATGACAATCGATGATCTTAAGGTGACTTTTAACTCATCTACTTTAAATGATTATTTTTTTGATGAGTTGCAACAAGCCTATGATGAATTGATTTTGTAATTAAAAGTCATGATGACAAAACACAAGAAAAGTATTTCAAAATTTAAATATGAAAATGACTTACTTTCCAAAATCAATCATGAACTTGAAGAGAAAGTAAACAAAATACAAGAAACCATTAATGATTTTGAAAAGAAAAATTTAGACTTGTATAATTTACTTTCAAAAGTTCATGAGGATCATTAAAAGCAACTTGAGTTGCTTAAGAGTGAAAAAGCTCACTCTAACAAAGCTTTTGAAAAAGAAGAAAGATCAAAACAAAACTTTGTTAAAAATAGCTTTAATTTCTATAAACATAGAGGTCTCTCAAGATTTTACAAAGGAAAACTTATTAAGAATGCATGGGTCCCTAAAAGGACTTAATACCACTCAAGACAAAGAGGCTCTTTCAAAATGGATACCTAAAGGACTAAAATTTTGAAAACTAATAATTATGGACCCAAAAGACATTGGGTACCAAAAACTTAATTCCATGTTTGTAGGTAAGGTGCATTGCTTTAAGGTAAAAAAAATGCAAGTTTTATGTGATTCCACCTTAATATTGATTGCTTTATTGTTTATTTTTTATATAACATAAAGGGGGAGAAGTGAAAGGTAAATTTTATGGTTGATTGATTGCTTATATTAGTGATAAATTTTTCAAAGAAAAATGAATGTCAAATTTGAACTTATTGGAAATTTATGCTCTAAAAATTTATGTCTTAAATTGAAAATGATTTTTATATAAGGGGAGCTTGAATTGAAAATGACTTTTATTAAGGGGGAGAAATCCATTCAAAAACAAATTTACAAAATGTTTTGTTATATCAAAAAGGGGGAGATTGTTAAACTAAGCCTTATTGGATAATATGTTTTGATATAACAAATTAAAGTGTTTTTGAATAAAAGCTGAGTGGAAAAGACTCCAATGAGACTTCTACCGGTAGAACTCCACTTATACCGATACAATTCCACTTCTATCGATACCTTGAAGACTTCTACCGAAACAAGTCAAGTCAGTAGCTAAAATTCATCCTCCCCTGCACTTCTATCGATACTTTGATGGGTTCTATCGATACCAAATGAAACCCTCAGAGTTCTACTGATACAATGAAGCATCTACAAATAGAACGACTTAAACAGTAATATTTTGTAAAGTCGTCTACCCTAGGACTTCTACCAGTAGAACTCCTCTTCTACTGATACAACTACAATTCTACCGATACAAGTATGCTTCTACCGGAACAACTAAGCTGCAAACTACATTTAATGCTGGTTTTTATGGTTGCACGGCTACATTACTTTCCCAACAACCAAAATGGTTGAAGTTCACTTAGAGGGTATAAATACCATCTTCCTAAGGTCTAGCATCAAGAAGAGCAATGTGAAAAGCCTAAAGATCAATCAAAGTAACCAAGAGCTTAATTCTTTCATACATTTTTTTGTAAACACTTGTGAGCTTTCATTGTATTCATTTAGCTCAAGTTTTCTTTGTATTTGAGCTTAATTGGAAAACATCCTAATCTAGTAAGGATTGTTTCTTTGTTTGCTTGTTTGTTTCTCTTTGAGAGAGGGTTGATACTTAAGGTTTTGGTAGAAACCTTAAGAGAGTTCTATCTTAAGATTTTGGGGTATAAGTCTTAAGAGAGATTATAAGGTTAAACCTTGTCCTCAAAGATTATACAAATCTAGTGGATTTGGGAAAATCCTTAGTTGTGGAAAGCTAAGGTAGTTTAGTAGGCATTTGGGGTCGAACCACTATAAATCCTTGTGTCCTTTGTTGCAAAATTAAATTGCTTCCACCACAACTTCTAAAAGGTCGATTCAACCTCCATTATCATCATTATCGAGTTGATCCATCGAGCTAACACCTACGACTTTGAATGGATGAAATATAATCCTAGGGAAGACCCCTAGTTCCACTTCGGGAATCATCTTTTCGAGAGTCCGAAATCGTAGGGTAAGTGTTGGTGAGGACTTTGGTAATCGAGGTTCCTAACTAATAAGCATTATTCATGTGTTAGATTCATCTTTCGAGTTAGATCAAAGTGAGATCATTATTAAGGATTTTGACAAATTAGATCTATGACAAAAAGGTGTGGGATCGTTTCTATTTGTGCATTATAGTTATTTTATTACATTTATAATTTAATTATAATAAATCATGAGTACATTAAATATTCAAGAAGAATTGAAAAACTTATCAAGATGAACACCAAGTAAGTGACTCTAACCGAGTGATTCTATGAAATGCATGATTATTGATGTGATTGTGACTATGATGCATGTGTAGATCTCATCCTCATTATATGTGATGTATGGCTCATGTGATATATGGGATGATTTAAGCATGTGATATTTATATATGTGTATGTTAAAAATTAAGATCCATGATCTAATGTGAAAAAACATGTTTAACATGTTAAAAGTGATTATTATGTGATGTGTGATTATGAGAGCATGTTTATATGCACAACTGTAAAAGTGATACATATGTGCTAAAAGTGAAATTGCCATATCACATGCATGGGATGAGATTTTGTGAAAAGTTGAAGCAAAGGTAGTATATCTGCAAATCAGTGGTAGCATGTCCACAAAATTATATTAGTGGCAGTATATCTGCAAATTAGTGATGGCTTGGACACAAAAATATATTAGTGGCAGTATATATACAAATTAGGGTGGCTTGTTCATAACAGTGTTATCAGTGACAGTTTATATGCAAATCAGTGGTGGCTTGTTCACAAATTGTGATTCGAATGGACGCGTTCTAGGGAACTCGATATTGGCGTGTAACAAAGATGGGTAGGAAATTTTTATAAAAATGTGCATCGTTTTAAAGTATGCATTGACATGATCGTGCATAAATATCAGTGTTAAAATGTGTGTATATTATTATGTTGAAATTGATATATTGTTATGTATGTGATTTTAATAATGTTTATCTCACACTGGGCTATTTAAAGCTCACCCACGTTACTTATGTGTTTCAGATAATCCTCGTGGTTAGGACTCGGATTCGGTCATCGGAGAGGCTCTCCGAAAATGGTTTTTATGGTTGTGAATTTATATCTTATTTTGGAACTTTTTATGGACTTTACATATTATTTAGGCTCTTGGTTTTTGTGTTAAACAATTGAATTGTGGCATGATATTTTATATTTTGAACATTGGTTAAATTGCATGGATTTTTTTTGGATCAAATGAGTTGGTATTTTCTTAATAAAACCCTATTTATTGAATATGAATTTAAAAATCACTACGATGTTTTCAAAATAAATACAAAGGAATTTTCTATAATTTTTGAAAGAAACAAATTACTTCGATTTTACAAAGACAAATGAAATCAAGTCAATAAAGGTTTTCACCATTTCAATCGCCCGTGTAATTGTTTGATTGGGCTATAACGTCTAGGCTCGATTTGAGGGGTTACAATCCTAATGGATGTTGGACACGTGTATTAATACAAGTGATCACAAGTTAGATGCATGATAACTGTAGGGACTTACGTCTAAAAACACATACGTGACTTAACTTTGGGTCACAACTCGTCCCTTATCCTTAGTCATTTCCCCAGAGCATATTTGGTGGCGTAATGACTCACGCTTTGGCATATCTTGCCTTCTTGGCGGTGACTCCGTTATCTGAGTCTCCTTGATGCTTCCTTAGGCGTTCTCTCTTATATTTTCTATGCATTTATGTATTACATTAAAAGCACTAGTAGGGTGGATAACATCTTATTACTCAGGGTTCACCTGTACACTTGGCATTACCATGCCTCTAACTTTCCTAATTGTCGGCCTTAGATCTTTTCAGAGTTGATTCATCTTATCTTAGCCCTTACTCCACCGATGGGATGAATAGAGAGAAGATATCTTTCTTTTCAAAACCTTTTAACTTGTCCCAAGAATTTATTGGGAATTAACAATTCTCATATCAGTCATTTGATGGTCTTATCCATACCTTAGCAATTCCAATAATACTAATCAAGTGCTTTCCTTTGGTTCTTAAATATTTTAATTCATATTCAATTAAGTTTTAAAGATTGTTTCTTTATAACTTAATTGGCTTAAGGCCATCGTTATTAAGTGCACTCATTGCTAACATGGACTTCTCAACACAAGGTTTATTTCCTCGTTACTTATAATATATTCCACTCATCCTATTTAAGCCATCCAAAGGCTTTTGAGGCAAATCTTTCCTTATTAGACGTTACTCTTAATTGCTACGTGCCAACTCAGTGTCCGCCAACATCAAGGCGTTACAAGCGTACCCACATAGTTCTTCTCTTTTAGACTATCTTTAGCTATATTCACTTCTAAACTTGATCTATCTATCGTACTCTTTTGAATATTATTCAGATCCTAAGATTCTGCTAGACGGGATGTTACACGCGTGCTTTTACATTGATATATCAATGAACATTCTATTTCTTATTCTTTTTATTTATATCTCTTTCATTCATTTTGTTAATTGAATGTTTGTATAAATATTAGAATAAAGTTGTGCTTTTATAAATATCTTGCTTGAATTGATTGTTTAACTGATTAATCGATTACATAATTAATTATCTAAAATTGGATATTTATTCAAGTTTGCTAAATAACTTAGTATACTAGGATTGATGAACCTAGTAGAATATCTAGACAGGTAAGATCGAAAGGGTATCCTATTAAGTAAGCGTTAAGTGAACTTGTGCTAAGCGATGAGATCGACAGGGTGTCTTAGGTAGTAACTCTTAGCGAAGATGGGATCGATAGAGTATTCCTAGTTAAGGGTGGTAATTAACTCAATTAAGGGTAAGTATTAGCTTCATTGATAATTAGTAATTTAATTTATTCTAGGTTAAGTAGCTCGTATCGTTGAAACCAGGAATACTAAGTTCCAATCGTTTAGTTTAGGTTTAGGTTAATTTCATTAGTTTAATTGTCATCTTAAATTAGATTTTGCACTATTAATTTATAACTCTATTAGACTAGTAATTATTTTTTGATAATTAATTTAAAACTAGTTTTCACCAACTTAGCAATCCCTTAGGTACGATCCTCGAAATACTTGCGTGTTTCATTGTAAACAATATCTATATTACAATTTGACCTGTTCGCTTTCATATACCACACTTCACTTCCATATTCAATTGCATATTCCTAATCTCCGACGCATGCACGTCAGGGAGCGGTCATGACACTAGTGCGTGTGTGTCGCGACACTAACCCTCCATCACATCAAGTAAGTGAACTTCAACGAAAGTCCAACTTGAAGCAACCTATTGTTGAAGTCGTGACATTGAGCATGTGGTGTTATGAAATCGAGCCTCCATCACATGACATGCCTACACACATACTTCGTATAGAGCACAACATAACATATAGTTTATTTGTAACTTATCCTACTTAACAAACCTTTTAAACTTATCCATATGTGATTATGTACTAAATCTTACGCTTTTTCGACCTCATACGATGCCTACAGACCTAAAATTTTAGTCCCTCAAACGGCCCCTAATCGAGCCCAAAAATTGGCGAAAAGGGCTCACACAACCCAAAAGACCAACCTATGTGGTCAACACGGCTTATCACACGGTCTACAAAAATCCTACACGATCGTGTGCCTCACACGACCTGTAAAAACCTACATGGTCGTGTGTACAACACGGCCTAGTACACGACTTACCACATGGCTGTGTGGCAACACACAGTCAGTCACATGGGCTGCACACATGGTCATGTGAAGCTGGGAAGTTTCAAAAAACAGTCGAGTTTCACGATTTAGTCAAGTTTCTAACGAGTTTTCGAGTCAATTTCACACACCTAATTGTTGATATGATTAGCCATGCTCCTAAGACTCACGAAACTTACATTCGTTCATCAATTCATGCGAGTTAATCCATAATACTCAAGCAAAATAACCACCTTAAACCAAAATCACAATCCCTAAAACAAAGTTCGAATACTTCCTCGAAACAACACCGACAAATCGAATCTACTCTGCTGGAGGGTTAGGATTCTCACGCCTTTTGCCTAATTGAGCATCACAAAAATACAATCAAAATCTCAAATGAAAATATACAAACATAAACCCACCTTGCTTAAGAACCAAACTAAAACTAGAATAATAAAGAAACAATAGGAAGAGTAACCAAACAAACTTACA
Organism: Gossypioides kirkii; assembly: GCA_005610355.1. Classification (NCBI taxonomy): domain Eukaryota; kingdom Viridiplantae; phylum Streptophyta; class Magnoliopsida; order Malvales; family Malvaceae; genus Gossypioides; species Gossypioides kirkii. The sequence goes on along the minus strand of CP032247.1, from coordinate 34,551,929 downwards.
ATGTGATCGGAGAAGAATCCATGCAACAAAAACATACAAACAAAAAGTAATATCTAAGAATAGCAAAAAGAAAGACTCAAACAAATAGAAAGAAAAGAAATGGAAGAAACCAAAAGAAACAAGAATGTAAAGCAACAAACCAATGTGAAAAACGTGAAGAAGGGAGGGAGTTTTGTACGGTGCAAGTGGGACAGAAATTAGGAGTTTGATGGAATTAGACTTAAAAATAAAATAAATCTAATAAGAAATTTTAACTTAATCCAAACCCCCACTTACCAGATTTTTTTATAGAATTGAAAGATGATGTTGTCGAAACCAACTAAAAATTTGATTAAGGCAAGTGCACCTAGCAATTAATAGTATAGCTACGGTGAGCAAAGATATCGTTCTCACGAGGACTAAAAGTACTAGTAATTACCGTCTTCCTCTTATTTAACCGATAAATTAGAGAGATTGATTAAAACTAAAATTAGCTAAATTAATTAACTACTAACATGACAAAGAACAAATCAAGAAAAAAACGATTAACAATCAAGAAGCGAAACAATACTCAAGAAAGAATCCACCTAGATTTCATTTGTCATTATCAATTTTAATTAAACAAAGTATTCACTTAGTATCTTGATCCCTAGAAAACTCTAAATAATGCTAATACATCTATTCAAGCATAAAAGCAACTGACTCTAGGTTAATTAATTGAAATTTCTTTTTAATTAAAACTCTATTGTCGCATTAACTCGATCTTTGGATCCCCCTATTAGGTTTGACTCTAATCCTGTAGATTTATGTCGTCCTATTTCTAGGATTGTATGCAACTCCACTCAACTATGCTAGATCTACTATGGACTTTTCCTCTATTTTAGCACATCAAACATGAATTAATGCACTGAAAATACTAAACCAATAATTAAGCACACATAATTGAGAACAAGATATAAGTATTTATTGCGTAAAACAGAAATCGAATGATAGAATCCATCATAAGGTTTATCTCCCCTAGGTATTTAGAAAATTAGTTGATAATCTCAAATAAAAACATCCAAAAGATAGTAAATCCGCAAGAAACGAAGAAACTCATAATAAACTTCAAATAAATAAAAAAGAGACCTTCAATTTTTATGGAAATCTGCTTTAGAGACGGCTTCAATGATGTTTTTCAAGTTGTTTCCTTGAGTATTCTATGACGGCTTACTCCCCTCTTACCATATCTGGTATATATAGGTCTTAGAATGCCCAAAAAACCTAAAAATTACATTTTCCGCGTGTTTTGGAGTGCAATTCGCAAAATCCACATGACCTGGCACATGACCATGTAATAGCCCGTGTGGCTCACACGACCGTGTGCCCAACCGTGCAGTATTGGTGCAGCCCGTGTGACCCTTGTATCTTGCACAAATTTTTTGATTTTCACTCTTTTTGCTTCCAAATGCTTTCCTAAGTATAGAAACATGAATTTAAAGGATTAGGAGCATAAATTTTATCATTTTACATCGAATAATCACCCAAAAACATATGCATTAAGAATGAGAATAAAACATGTTACTTTTATTACTTATCAAAAAGATTTCACATTTGCGCATAACAAAATTCAAACTCAAGACCAAGAAGTAACCAAATGTTTAACCATTGAACCATTAAGCTCATTGTTGTCATAACCCAACAAAGAAAATAATTTAAGCTCTAAAGCTCAAGCTTAACTAAAAGCCAAAATTTAATGGAAAAACTCAAAATAAGGGGATCGAACTTAGGACCTAAAGTAAACATCCAAGACATTTAACCAACAAACCAAATCAAATTATTTGACAAACAAACACATTCAAAAATCCAAAAATTTAGGGTGTTACATATGTGGTCATAGTGAATCGTTGAATGCGAAAATATTAAATATATTTTCTCATAGATTTTTTTACAGTAAAGTCGTCATGATTTTCACAAAATTAGAATTGGGCTGAGAAAATTATTTAATTGAAAATATATAGTGAATTTTATTCTGAAAAATAGAAAAATAAATATTGAGTTGGATTAAATTATAAAGTATTTAATTAAAAGCTCAGGAAGTACTTGTAATTGGAATTGATATGGAAGAGGCCCAAAGGCTCCTATGTAAAAGTGTGGGACGGTAAACCCTAGTATTATTAACTAGGATTAGCACCCCTCCCCCTTATACTCCTAGTTGGACTAGGAGTTCATTTTTTTAGTTGAAATAAACTTCTACAATTCAAAAAGGGTTTTACTTTCTCTCCCTATAATAGATAGCATTGGTAAGGATCTATACACAACTTTTACATATTGTTATTCTACCTGAAAATAAAGAGACTTCTATTCTCTAAGAATTAAATATATTTTTCAAAATAATGATTCTATCGGTTTTTATTTGAGAAGAGATTTTCATCCACATTAAAGAAAAGAAAATTATTTCTTATTTTGTGTTTGATTCGAATCGTTCGAGCCGACACTCGAAGCAATTTGTGGTATGAGAATAACGAAGAAGATCGTTTGGTTGAAAGTCAGAAATGATCAGGATCCGTCTATCGGGAAACACAAGTGTTAATTCGGTCTAGGGTTTATTGCTATAAATATCACAAACAGGTTAGTTTTCAATTTTTTTAGTTTCTGTTGTGCGAGAAATACCATTTTTAAACTAAATTTTTTTTAAACAGTTAGTATCAAAGATCAGATTGTACAATGTTTATAGTATAAATCGAGATCAAAATTCTCTCTTCTTCATGTATGATTATATTTTATAAGATGTTGTATTCTTGTAATTGTATGCATGTTTAGGGGAATGTATACGAATGAATGTATGATATTATTTTATTATATATGATAAAGTAATTTTACCAAAGTTGTGATTCCTAAACAATTAATTGTAATTTATTAATTTATCAGGCATGTATATTTTAGATCGTGGACTATGATCTCCGTGCAGAGTTTAATTTTATTATTTATTTAGAATAAAATATGTGAGCTAGAAATGAACATAGGCATTTTGTAATATTTTTCCTAACGGGACCAGAAAACCAATATGCATCCAAACCGATCGAGATGACGCAAACCTCACCCAGTCAAATTGGTATGAAATTGATTGTGGTCCGATAATAAGAGTTACCGATGGTCCGATAGTGGCTAATGACGACAATGTCACAGAAACATTGACAAAAAGATAACAATGACGAAAATGTGCATCAGTACTGTAACAAAAATCCGTGGTGGAAAAATTGAAGACCAAAGTATGCTTTAGGGTAAATTTTGTAATTTTGCATTTTTTTTTTAGGATGGAATAATGTAAACTTTGGCTGGCTAGAGTTATTTAAATTTTATGCTTTTATTTATGAGATAAACATGATGATATTTACATGACTGTGAATGTGTGTTCATGCATATCTCATGGTAACCATTACATATTCATTGAAGAAAAGTCAATTACTAATAAATAGTAATTAAATAATTTATCTTTAAGGCATATGATCCGTGGCCAGGTTTTTTTTCATCTATCATGTAATTCGATGAAAGGACGTCATTTACCCTTTATTGGGCTGTGAATTTCACTATTGCAAGTGAAATTGTATCATGCAAAAGCATACCCAACATACCAGCTTTCGGCTCTATTATCAATTAAACACAGGCTATCAACATATCAAAATATACAAGTCATGCATACATAGCCAATCACTTACTCAAGATTGAAGTAAGTCACACTATGAATGTCACAAGTGAATAAATCCATAAACGAATCTATGATTTATTCTACTTAAGTCTTGTCCGATGTATAGTCAGTTCAATCACTCATCTATATATCTATCTTCTAAGAGTCATCCTCTCTAATACCCAAGACATTGAATATTCCCATTTGGACGTGATAGATAACATATTAGTCTTTAATATATTTTCTCAACTCAAATTAGACTAAGGATTGTTTAAATTATCTAGTAATATAAATTGTTGTTTCACACTACGATCCGACCATGTAATGTCACTTAATATTATTTAAACGTTTAGATAATTAGTGGGTCAATATTTACTTCCATTTTGTTTTGCTTGCAAAAATTTTTGAGAACAATATACAAAAGATATCAATGATAATGATGTATTTTATTAAATGAATTTATTCTAAAAATTACAAATATATAGACATAATTACTACACTAAAAACATTAGATCCCAACAATTACAACATTACCTCGAATTGGTTCAACAAATCTATGATCTATTATTAATTCTTCATCTAACAGGTTTTTTTTTTTCATTTTATTGGTTTTCTAGATTCCTTAATTATAGTTTTAGTTCCTTTGCCTTGAACTAATTACAATGAGTCTTCCTCCATCTCTATTTTTTGGAGACCCATATCCTCAACAAAGTGTAAAGCTTCAAACGAAACTGGGTTAGGAAAAAGATGATTTCTTGATATTTGGATAATGAGTTAAATAACAGAATACACATGTCAAAAACTTATTGAAGGGGCACTAAAGGGGACACCAAAAAGGGACAGAGGATTTTTTTTCATAATAAGATAATATTTTACAATAACTAATATAATATATAAACTTTATAATAAACAATACTTAATTAAAACGTAATTTATTAAATAAAATTGTAATATTACATAATTTATTAAAATAATACACTAAATTAATAATTTATTATATTGTTAAATATAAATAATTTAATGTGTATGTTTAATAATATTGAAAATTATAATATTTGATATTAATACTTTAATATGTCTAAATATTTTTAAAAACTAAAATTTATTATTAATATAATAATAATAGATTTTATTCAAGTTAATTTTTATATAAAAACAAAAACATTTATAAATGAGCTCTTTTTTCGAAAAATGATTAGTGCTTTTCAAAAAAATAAATTTATAATAAATCATTTTCCGTTGATCAACTTACTTTCTGTAAAACAAATATAAGAAAAATTCAGAAAATATTTTTCATCAAACAAATGGTTGATGTTTTGGATTAGTTTATCACATATGTCAACTTTTGCATTTGCATGTTGGGCCATCTATTATATTTTGCAGAATGGTTTGGCCCAATGGACTTCAGTGTTCAACATTTGATGTTCATTGTTTCCCCTTGCTTTTATCTTCTCAGCCACAAAATTTGCATAGCCATAATCTGATAAGAACAATAAAGGTCAAAGCTTTAGCAGAAATGGGATAATTAATTCATTCTAATAAGTTATCATCATTTACAATAGAGGTGATATTAAGTACATAATAGATATCGTTTTTTGTTATTAACGCTTCTGTTAATAGTAGTGTTAGAAAATATCGTTTCTTACAGAATCACTCTTTGGTAAGAATGTACGATTTGCTCCACTATTGAGATGTCTTGAAGAGAATGACTTGAAAGCTCAAAGATGGAGACTTTAAGAAGTTTACTTAACTGTTCTTTGGTATACAACTACCTACCTTCTCTCCCTCCACATTGATGAAATTGTTAAAGGACTTTTTTTATTTGATATTGGTTAGAATAAAATGTTTCAATCTTACTATATTACTTCTATTAGATATTGATTAAAATACGATTTTTTTCAACCTATAAATAGACGTAGTCGACTCCTCTTGTAATCATTCGAATTTGATATTAGTGAATTTTCTTCTCTTCTATTATGGTTTTTTTCTCGAAAGGGTTTTCACGTAAAATCCGTATGTTCTTTTTCTCTTTTGTTTTCTTTGCAATATTTTTTCATTGTCGACGCTCAATTTTAACAAAAAGTTATAAAGATAATGGATATCCTATAGAATATGCAACTTGTTTCATAGTCGTTCTTTTGGTAACTAATCTTGAAAAAACTAAATAAGAGGTTCAATGTTTCAGTTAGGCTCTTTTGATCTTCTGGCAAACATAAATACTCAAAAAATTTACTTTGAACTTTCATTCTAAGGTCACGACAATCACCGTAGCTCTCACCATTCCATCACCACCACTTGTTTTCCATGATCTGCTCCGATCTTTCTCTACAACATCTCTTCGCTATACTCTATTTTACTGACTCACTTAAACAAAAGAACCTCTTCAAATAACATTAAAAATATATTTATAAAATTAAAAACATATCAACATCTCATATTTTAAGTCAACTATATATATTTGTGTTTAACCCCAACCCTTTTAATTTAATAATTTTTATCCAAAACATATTAAACATCAAATTTCCCAAAACATAGCAATTGCAATAAAAACTTGAAAAAGAGTTGAAATTAGAAGACGGAGAGGAGAAAGTGGTCCTGCCATCACCCTCACCCACAAGGAGCAGTCTTTATCGGACAGGCAATTTGAACAGGATGGATTAATATATTACAAGTGGGCGAGAGGACCATTGGTGCCCCCACAATTCCCGGAACTGCCATGCCCCAACCTGCTCACCTTTCCATGTGGTGAATTAATTACTGAATTCCATGCTGTTATTTATAATAATTTATAACAATATTCACATCTTTCAGGTCACTTTCTATTATGCATAAGTTTTAAATTTATTTTTTAAATTGACTTAATATAATATATGGTACCTAAAGTTAACACATTTTCTTAATTTGGTACTTGAATTTTTTTGGTCAATTTGATACTTAAATTTGACACTTTTTTTAATTTGGTACTTAAACTTGACACTTTTTTTTAAGTTAGTACTTAAACTTTTTGAGGTCTAATTTAGTATCTGAACTTGACTATTTTTTCTAATTTGGTACCTAATTTTTTAAAATATTAATTCGTTAAACATAGGTCAATACCTATTTTTAACATGAATTTTCTCTAAAACTGACAATATTTTTGTAGCATAAAAACTATTATTGTTTTACGTAATTTTTATAATATTTAATAAATTTAGGTACCAAATTGAATCTAAAAAAAATTTAGGTACCAAATTAGGAAAAAATACCAAGTTCAAGTACCAAATAGGGTCCAAAAAAATTATAGGTACCAAATTAGGAAAAAATGTCAAGTTCAAGTACCAATTTAAGTAAAAAAAAGTTTAGGTATCAAATTAAAAAAAAGAATTAAGTTCAAATACCAAATGTTATATTAAATCTTTTTTAAATTGAATATGATTTTTTTAATTTGAAACTTTAAGTTGGAACTCAAATGATAGTTATTTAATCTGTTAATTAAAATTTTATTATTTTCAAATCCTATATGATGAAAATATTATTACATGTATAATATCATGTTCGAATTAACAAAAACTGTCCAAATACAATCTAGGAAATTGCATGGAAGCTACATTACTTATAGAAAATTACAAAATAAAAGCCAAAAAGAAAGTTGAAATTCCATTTTTATCCATAGAAATTATTGTCCGAGAAAGTTCCTACTTGTGGTAGTAAAAAACAAAATCCTATTCAATTTCAAAAATAGACATTGCAATTTCAATAGTAAAATCCTTTCGGTTGTTTTCTTGTTGGCTTTTTCCTTATTGTCCTTTGCTTTTACTAATTTATGCATCAATTCATATTGCAAATAAGATCATTGCTTTTCTTTTGCTCTACATAAAATTTTTGGACCTTTTCTTCAAATCAATATGTAATAATTTCAAAAACTTTCTATTCATTTGGTCAAACTAATCTCTAATTTTTCAAACATTTTAAAATAGAATTATTAATTTGTCTCCTATGAAAAAATAACTTCAATTTGACAATTTAATAGTGTTATATCAAACAAAACCTTAAAAACTTTTTTTTTCTAAGTTGTTTGCTTTTTATCTTTTGTTTTGCTCAGTGACAGTGTCAACTTCCAGACAGATTATCACCCGCCTTTTTCTCCTTCCCACCAACCCTTTTTTTTCTTTCTTTCTTCTTTTCATTCACCCCACATGTCTTCTTTCTTTTTAGTTTACAAATCTATTTTGTGAGTATATTTGTTGTCTTCACAAGTTGTGATTAACAAATGACAGTACCTTTCATTCTCTAAAACTGCATCGGCCACCAATAGTTTTTCTTGGAAAGTGGGTGGCTCTTCGTCAGCTTTTGAGAATATTTCAGAATAATAAATGATTTCACGAGTCAATTTGGATCCGTGTTATCTTAAGTTTTATATGTTTTTATTTGTTTTTCTATTGTTTAATAAGTCTTAAGTTTTAGAAGTTTTTGTCTGCTATTGTAGCACATTTTAACCTTATTTATGCATGTAATCTTCCTTTTGCAAGTGATTTTAGGGATGATTTTGTTGACGTCTTCTCTAGTTTAGTGAATGCTCGATTCATTCGTTGATTTTTTCTCGCCGCTTTGGACCATCCGGGGTTGATTTTCTTATCTATTAAGTGCTTCCAATCATCCAAATATGTCATGCTTGAGTTGTGACAAAACCAATTATCAACGTGTCATAATGTTCTATTAATGTTGAGGCTAAAGCTTTTGTTGTGTTGATAGAACTTTTCTTTCACCATCTATGGCAAGTATTGTTTTTTTTTTTTAATTGTACGTTTTCATCTATTGAATAAATTAATAAATTCACCTTTTAAAAAATAATGTTATATCAAAATTTTGATAAAATTCAAGTTATTAAAGATAAAAAAAATTAAATGTTTTGCTAATTATTAGGACTAGACTTTTCTAGATTTTCCGACAAACCATTTTCTAAATTATTTGTAATATTGTTGTGTTAAAGCATTGAACTTGCTCCAACACTCTTTAGAAGTGGTTCACATGTTGTACTAACTTTCAAAGACCTAACTTTAGCTTTACAACTTTTGTATAAAGAAAATACAAACTTTTCACGACAAGATAATTTGATGTTATAACAAAAGATTCATTTCTCACTTTGATTTATCGGTAGATAAAAGGATGAGAAGTTGGGAAAAAAATTTCAAATTGAGGAAATTAATTTCTTTTTAAATTAGAGTAATTTAATTTCTATTAATTTCGAGAGTAAATAATTGAGGATAATTAATCACAACATTATTATTTTCCATCAATTGCACATAATTTTGAGTGGTATTGGTATAATAACAAATTTATCTGTCAATATTTATATATTTTATCATTTTGACCTTAATTCTAAAAAATTCAACAATTTAAACCTCAACATTTACACAAATTTGTAGGATAAATTTGTTGAATTAGGACCAAAATGATAGAATGTGTAAATTTTTAAGGCTAAATTTATTATTATATTAATCAAAATAATGTACAATTGATAAAAACATTAACGTCGTGATTAATTGTCCTTGATTACTCACTTTTGAAATTGATAGAGATTAAATTGTTTTATATTTTTTGAGAGGGATTAATTTTCACAATTTTAAAATTGAAAGAGATTAGGAAGATTGTTTCACCTAAAAAGTTTCATATCTTTTAAGCAATATTTTGGATTCAAATCTTATTGATAGAGGAAATAAAATTAAAGAACTCTACCTGATTAAAAATATTAGAGATCGACCCGTATAAACAATGAGATAATAAAAGTAGAGAAGAATGAATATAAATATTTTCCGTGGAAAACCCTCAAAGAAGGAAAAACCACGGGCAAAGGAGGCTTCAACTTTTCACTAAATGAGAAAATAAACGAGAGTACAATATAGAATAAACTAACCTAAATATACAAAACATACATTATCAAAAACCCCGAATACAAAGCTCAAAATCCGAAAAAACAAACCGGTAAATAAAACCCTAAATTTCATAGGGCACTCACAAAAAGGAAATAAAATATTCTCCATAATTACTACGAAACTCTCACCAAAATTCATATGCGACTACATCTTGTCGCCTTCAAAGAAAAGTCCTTTTTCTGATTGACCTCTCAAAACAAAAATACTAAATCCCTTCAAATAAACTAAAATTAGAGTTCTAATCATACTAAATCAGAATTTAACTGAAAAAAATACGAAATACAACCAATAAAAAAATTCAACTCAATTCGACTCTTGATTTAATAAATAACATAAAATTTCAAACCAAAAGAAAATTAAAAAAGGTAGTCAAAGATGGATGTCCAAATGATAGAAAAAGTAAAGCCATTGTAGGTTGAAATGAATGGACAAGTAATGAAAGCATTCCCTTTAAGAAATAAAATTAGGTCATAATAATCTTTTTATATATGTGGGTGTCTGAAGAAAGAGGGGCAAACACCAATGTTTGATTTGATACAATTCAGAAGCACAAGGTGACAAGCAGACCAGCATGTATTGTGGTGTCAATTTTCTTACTGTTGACATGTCTTTGCCTAACAAATCAATAATCAGTATTAAATATGTCTATTACCTCTAATATCACATGCATGCAAAAGGAACAACTGCAATCATCAGCCTTCAAAATCCTAAAAGAAATGAAAAAGTGAGAGATCTCTTTTTCCTTTCATGCATGAATTTGGAGGTAATCTTTTCTTGTGTGGTTTAAGAGACAAAATGATGTTGATAGTCATTTTTAGAGTTGCATTTAGTAATTTTTATTGTGAGTTATAGAACGTGTTTTGAAAAATAATTTATTGAAAATATTAATTTTTAGTTGATTGAATGTTTTTAATATTTTATCAAATAGGATATTATATTATAATGATAAATTTAGAAATCTTAAAACTGTACATGAATTTGGTATAATGTACAATTTTATATATGAACTTTTATTTTGTGTAATTTTGTACATGAAATTTTGATTTGGTCTCGTTCTCACAAACTATTAACCAATGTTGTTGCAGGCTCATTAACAAAATCCGATATATTTAGATAACCTTTTTATTTTTTTTTATACTTAACTTACCACAAGTTTTTATTTTTAATTTTATTGATATCAAAAATCAATAAGGAGAAGAACTAACAAAGTTAAATGGGGTTCACCTTTGAAAGAAATTCGTCGCGATAAGGTGATGAAAGAGAATAAGAAAAAGAAAAAAGAGAAAGGAAGAGAGTTTATATATGAGACATAAGAATTGCCATGTGTAAGCATCTTGTTGGTAGTAGAGTCGCATCTTATTCCTTTGTAGAAATATTAATATGACTTTATAAATTAATAACGTGACAATATAATATGACTTGTCTCATTACAATTAAAAAATCCTAAGCACTGTTAGGAGAGTTAGTTGATCACGAATGTGTGCTCAACAATAACATAGACTATATGGAGGTGAACTCATGGATGCTACGCGGTGGTGGTCTAACAATTTCCCGAAAACAATGGAGAAATTATAAAGTGACATATGTCGAGAGTACTAAAAAAATTGGCGATCTTCATTGAGACTATAGGAGAAGTTGATGATTTTTAAAGTGTAGAAAGTTATTTTTTCGATTTTTAAAATTCAAATTTCAAAATGTAATTCAAATTTGGGCACCAAATGAATATGTAGAGATGTGTGTTAAATGACGTCAGTGACTTTTGATAAGTCGAAGTCAATAAATCATTAACCTTAAATATACACTTGAAATTACCTTTAATAATTAACATTCCATTTAAAGAAAATTATATAAAAATAGTGAAATTTCAATTTCGATCCCTATAATATATTAAAATTTGAGATTTGATATTTATACTTAAAATTTGTATATAATTTTAATACTTCAACGTTTATAATGTTATTAGTTAGTCTAAATATTTTATTTTAATTAAAATGCTAACTTAAATTTAAAGAATCGTTAACATTGTTACTTTTTTTGTTTAATTTAAATCCATTATAATTTCATTTTTTATAATATAATTATTAAGTAAATATTTATTTTGATTTTAAAATATCACACTAATAAATTTAAAAATTCAAGATTGAATGTCAAGTCTTTGGTGCTTAAAAGTTTAGGTAACTCTTTATTGGGAAAATCCAATATTTCCAGTTATCTTTTTTGAAGACGTCTGGAGCTACTCCATTACAAGTTGACTGCATTATGATTGTGGGAAAAAATCATTTACATAGTAAATCGAGTTGAATCGAGGTGTTATAATGATTTACTAAATATAAATTTAAAAACTGTGATTATTTAAAATTGAATTAAATTTTATTTTTATTTATTATATAATATATTTTAATTTTTGTATGATATAAAATAAATATTTTATATTTAAAGTAATGAAAATAATTTAAAAGTTTTTTAAAAATTATTGTTTTTTAGAAAACATTTGAAACATAAATTATATTCAAAAGTTACAAAACAAAATTTGGTTCGGTCAAGTTTTATAAATTTTTGAATCGTTCATCAAAATTTAATTCGGTTTAGTTTGATTTTCAATTTTTTTTTTTTTTTGTAAATTTTAAGATTTATTTAAAATCAACGTTATAATTCCAAAATGTATGATGCAATTAACTTAAATAGATTTTATATAAATTTATTATTGGGTTATTATTATGTGAGAGAAAATTGAAAACTTGTTTTTAAGGGTTTTTTTTTTTTTTGTTAATATGTAGTTTGTTTTTTTGAATTTGTTCAAAAATATTTAGTTGGTGAATCTTGTGTGTTGGCCTGATGGTTAGGGTGTTCACTGTCTCAAGTGTGACCTGGATTCGAGTCGCCTTAGTCGGGTTATTGTTAGGGCATTGCGCTCCTCTTGTAATTCACCCAAAAAAAAGTACTTAGTTGGTATCTGAATTTTGTTTATCATTTGTGATACATGACAACCTCTCAATATGTATATAAATTTCAATAATTAAAAAAACAATAAAAGTATTCTATTTATCTCTAAAGCAATAACTATTTTTTGTTACTTTTTATACACATTGTGTAAATTACACGAGGTATGATAAAATTATCATTGAGACCTTTGTATTAAGAATTAGATTGCTTTTTGCTTCCTCTACTATCAAAAATAGGCAAAATAGTCTCTGCACATTATATCAAAGCGTAAATTGATCATTCTGTTAAAAATTTTATTTATTTTTATTGTTAAAAATTGATCTTTGTATGTCGAAATGAGATACATGTGACACGTCACGTATAATTATTTTGTTATTCTGTCAACTACACCAATTTTTAATAATAAAAATGGATTAAATTTTAATAGAAAGAACTATTTAACTCTTTAATTTAATATATAAAATTAATTAATTTTTTTAAAATAAAAAATACAATCAAATTCTTAATATAAAAAATTTTATTTACTTTTACCCACATGTTTTTAATATTCTTTAACCTTCTTATTAATAGTAACTCTACTATGGTACTACATAGCTGGCATCTTTGACCTTGGCTTTTGTGTTTTGAACCAATTTTTTATTCTGGGTAAGCGTAAATCATTTTCCACTTCTTTTTATTTTTTAAATTTATTAAATAATATATTTTACAATATCAAAAATATATTTTAATAATTAAATAAATATTAGTCTAATTTATAATAAAATTTGATTAATTTGAAAAATAATCGAAAGAATGATACAATATCCTACTAGTAATGAAAATAAAATAGAAAACAATAGATAGTGAAATATATTAAGTAATTAAATAGAATAATTAAAATTAAAATAATTAAAAATTCTTTACATATAAAATAATATAATTAATTTACTATGATTTCAAATAAAATTTTAATTTTTATATGATACTTTCATTTTTTTTTCATTGTTTTAAAATTAAAAAAGTTTGATATTATACCCAAACTAATAATATCTAATAAAAGTAAAAAAAAAATTATATAATGCAAAAGATAAAATATATTTAATTGTATTAATATAAGTAAATTTGTGATAAAAAATTAAGTATGTATTATTAAAGGAAAGGATTGTATGAAACTGTGACTTTATGTAATCATTATTTCTTTCCAATAGAGAAATGACAAATCAATTTTTCTCCTGATTTGTCATTCTCCTATTGAGAAGGGATACTATTGAGAAGGGATAGAAATGACGTGAAATCACAGTTTCATATAATCCCTTCTCGTATGATTTAAATTAAATTTAAGTATTAAATATCAAATAATTATAAAAATTAAGCATATCAAATAATAATGAAAATCACATCATTTTTGTGATAAAAACAAAACATATAAAATAGTAGTGTCGATTGAATCTTAGGCTTAATTCGATTGGCATGAACATTATTACCAGTACAAGATGATATGAATTTGAACACGTTGAAGTAAAAAAATTTAGGAGTCGAGATCTGACAATCTCTCGTGAATATCATATTCATATAGATAATTGTATGGGCCAATTATGAAATTGAAATTGAGATGATATGAAATTAATAAAGGTGTAAGATTGTTGACATTAAATCTAGTTTGAGGACATGTTTTTTTTAAGGTTTGAAATTAGAGAGTAGATGAAGTTCCCATTGAATTAGTGGGACAACTTCTAATTCACTTTGTTCCTTTTCCATGTTTGTCGTTTAGATGTTCTGCAATAATCTTTCACATACAGACATTCTTTTAAGCCACTCTGCTCTTAAAATTGATTGTTTTAATTGCTTTGTATTTATAAGGGTGGAAGAAGAATGTAGAGACAGCAACTTTCAAATTTAATGTCCTCCAGAAAAACAAATTTGGAATCAAAATTAAATTATAAATATTTTGGGACTAAAATAATATTTATCATTATATATCTTAAACTAAAGAGGCTCAATATAAATTTACCATTTCATTATTCAATAAATTAAAATTTAGTCGAGTTGAGTCGAATCGAGTCGAGTCGTCATTTGAATTTTTTGAAATAATATTAAATGAATCAACAACCCAATTCAAAAATTCATTTCACTATTTAAAATAATATTTTAAAAAATAAAATAAAATCTTAACTCGATCAATATCGACATGTTGTTAGTATAAGAATATATGAGTTCGAGCATATTGAAACGTGTTTATTATTTTATTTAAATATAATTAAACAATTTTTTAAATGAATTTCATCATATCTGTTTTTCTAAATTATATATAAAACATTAAAAATATTTTTAACCTCAAAATAATATTTATTATTTTGTAAAAAAAAAATTGGTAACTTTACAAGATACACATAGATATTTTAGATTTAGATAACTTTTAACCCTCGAATCATGATGAATCATGCATGCAACCGACAACCCAAAGGTGAATTTGATGAACTTTGGCCTTCAAAAATATTTTTTTTTTAATTTAGTCCTCCTATAAATAGATAAATTACAATTTAATTTATAGTAGTAATTGTACTTTGACTCTCTCATAATCAGTTTATCCCTCTTAAAAATGAAACATTACTATTTAATCTCTTCAAAAATAATAAATTGTAAATTAATACATACTAAAATTATAATTAAATTTCGACTCCTACTAATTTTTTTTAATTCAACCAAGTTTAAAAAAATTAAAACCGAAGAAGGAGATGGAAGAGCCTTTAATATAAAAATTAGAAAGCTTAAGAGGCAAGGGAACATACATTGAATACCTAAATGTGGTGCCCCCACAATGAAGTGGCTAAATTCAATCCACTCACCAATTTTTTATTCAATGTTGGCTTATAACTCTAACAAACTGCAATTTTCAATTTTTTTTTTTAAATTGAAGTCCCCAAAGGGGGTGGGTGGGTGTAGTCCCTACGAGGGTCATGTTTGAACAAAAAAAAAAAAAAGTCCTTTTCATCATTTAAGATGTAAGCCATGGGTACCCAACATCTCACATGCCATGCATCTACTCACATTAATCCTACATGTGAATATATATATCCCTTTTTTTTTTTTTTTACCAATTTTGGGGTTCAAATAGTTTAAGCTGAATGAGATCACAAGAGTCAAAGAAACTTCCTATGTAAAAAGCTAGTCTTTAGCTATCAAACCCACCACAATAATTTCATTAAAACCTCTATTTTCTATGGAAATGTAAATGTTGAGTTTTAAGTTAAATGTTATTTCATAGGGTAAATTATAAAAATAGTAATTTTTATTTGTTTCAGATTATATTTTAATTATTTATGTTTGAAATGTTACGTTTTTGTTACTTATGTTATCTTTTTTTTACTAAGTGATCACTCTACCATTAAACTTTGTTACTTCTCTAACGGCAATCCTACGTGGTAATTCAAATGAGTTTTAAATGTCAACTTGGATGTCCAGTTGAGATGAGAATAAATTTTTAATTAAATAAATTCAATTAATTAAAAATTTTAAATTAATTACAACTGAAAAAGAAAAACTCAGTTGGATATCCAAGTTGGCATTAGACTGCCACGTAGGATTGTTGTTAGGGAGGTAGCGGAGCTTAACAGCAGAGTGATCACTTTGTAGCAAAATGATAATGTAAGTAACTAAAACGTAACATTTCAAATATAAGTGATTAAAATGTAATCTGAGACAAACAAAAATGACTATTTTGATAGTTTATCCTATTTTATATATGGACATCATATCATATAAGTTTATATGTTACCGATAAACAATAAATAAAAAGTTAAAATATGTCATAAGCTTTTGTATTGTTCATAAATTGAAAAATTTAGTCTTGACCTAAGCAATAGTAGATAAATTTAAATCTAATTACTAGTCTTGTACTCTGTGTACGGTTATAATTTTAGTTCATATTTTCCAACTGAATCATTCTAAGTCCCTATACTTTTTCAAATTTTGAAATTTCATTCCTGATGCAAATGATAACCGCTAATTCATTATTTGAATTTTTAGAGAGTAATATGTGGAAATAATCAAACTGACATAACATTACACATATGATAATATGTTTATTGCATCAGATTTTGAAAATAGTAGAATTTAATGAATTTAATAGTTATCGTTTAGTGAGTATTGGAATTTTAAAATTTAAAAAGCATAATGACTAAAAATGATCAAATTAAAGTTTAGTTCACCACAACTTTTGCAAAATATAAAGACTAATAGCAAAATTTAACCTAATTAAAAAGATGGGAAATGAAACTCCTTTAATTGGCCTAGTGGTTAAGGGCTATTCAACCATAGAACCCACTTGAGTTTGAGCTTCAGGGGAGTAGTAGTATACTTTTATTTGAACAGCTCCCTTTGAATGTAATGTATACATGTGTGATGTGAATATATCATTATAGTAAATGCATGAGTACTAACCCTTTAAAAAATATATATCTTGGTAAAAGTATTAGGATTGTTATGTTGTTTTATGAGAAAGGATTGTATGAAATTGTGATTTCACGTTATCTTTATCCCCTTCCAATAGGAAAATGATAAATTAAATTTTTCTTCTTGATTTTCAGCTTTTTTCTCCTAAAAAAAATTAAATCCAACTAAAAAAATAAAAAATCAAGAGAAAAAATCTGATTTGTCATTTTCTTATTAAAAATAAATAAAAATGACATAAAATCACAATTTCATTCAATACTTTCTCGCTGTTTTACCTATTTTATTTCAAAGGAATTGGATTCTGTTTGCTGACATTATCTAGAAGTTGCATATTATAATTCTAGATATGATAATAAATATAAAGTTTCCCACAATATGATAAGAGAATAATTTAAACTTGACACAAAGACATGGATGGCTTAAATTTTATATAATACAAATTATTAAAATATTAAATTTTACTTAATTATTTATTCACTTTTGATTGTAGTGATCAAACTTTTTTTAATTAAAAACATTATAAATATGAAAATATTATGGAATCTTTAGAGGTTTTTCACTTAATCTTGAATTCACATTGAACTTTGTAATTTTACAAAAAGTTGTGCTTCATATTTTCAATATCCCTTTCCGGTGAAAATAATATTTTAAAAACAGGAGATGCTTAACACTAATCAGTGTGCCACGTTTTCATTTATTTTAGGCAAGGCAAATGATACGTGATATTTACAAAAAAATTAATTCAACTAACGGAATAATTATATATTATAATATTATTTATTAATTTCGATTGATTCGATTAATCGATCGATTTTGAATCAAAATAATCGTTAATCAAATTTTTAAAAAATTATTAAACGATCTCTAACCGAATTAATTTGATTAATCTGATTCGATCGATTAACTGAATTAATTCAGTTTTATTCGAAATTTGCACACTCTTACATATCTGATTAATCATAAGTATTAAATTATTACATTATAAATAAATTGAATTAAATTAAAACTTGCACATAATAAAATTTGAAGATTTATATATATAATTGTACATAATAAATCTCAAACCTAAATACTTAACACCCGAACCTTTTACTTTTACCAATTATGTCAAATTTCATTAGCAAATATATACATATTTAAATTAAATAGGGATAATGCATTAAAATATAAAACTTCCTTTTAAAATTGCATTTCAATAATTTTCATTCGATGGAAACTTCTAGAAAAATCCTAAGAATGAAGCAGACCTTGCAACCAGGCAGGAATGGAAGTTACCATAAGAAGATTCTGAATTTTTACCTGCCAATGCCAAACACGGAATAGTTACACTTTAAACTAATTTTTTTTTCTTTTTTGTCGGAAGTAATACTTAAAGTTAAAATAATATATAAATTCTGTGTGTTAATTGATGGTTAGGGTGTTTATTGTTTTAAGTGTGGTTTGAATTCAAGTCGTGTTAATTGTATTACTGTTAAAGTTTTGTCCTCATTTTGTAATTTACCTAAAAAAATTAAAAAATATATTGACCAATTATAATTTTTCCGATTTTATAATTTTATAGTAATATTTATATTAATATTAATTAAAAATAATTATATTAATATTAAAAAATCTATTTTTAATTTTTATTCAAATATATATTTTTAATTTTTTTAATATTTGATTTTTTTTATGGATTCAAATAATGCAAATTTAATAGTATTAGAGATAAATATTTAATTACTATTCAGAGTAAATTCAAAGTGGATAGGAACTATCCTTTGAATATTTATTATCTGAATGCACTTTTATATCTTATGAATAATAAAACGATATCAGAATCTGTTTTATTTAAAAATTATTTTTGAAATATTTTTTATTTACTAAATTCGTTTTTAAGAAACTTAATTATTTTTCAAATAATGTTATTTAAAACAGATTTAATTTAAATTTAAAATGGATAATAATTACTAATAATCCAATCACACATGTACGTGTCACGTGATTAAAACTTTAGTCTGACAAATCGTTCGATTTTAAATAATTTCTTAAGTTCAAATCTGCATGAGTCAATTTTACTCTCTAAAAATGAGATTTCTCGTAGAAATTTTCTATGGCATTGAAACAAAATAGAAGTAAACTCAAAATAGAAAGAAGCTATGAACAAATAGAAAAGCCACAAGAAAAATAGTGCACACCAAATATTTGAGGAAAGACTCTAAAAATATTCTATTACTTTGAAGGTTTACAAATGAGAGGGAAAAACCTCTATTTATAGTTGAGTTCTCCTAAATCCAAAGGTAGAGATTGAGTTATATCAACGATCGAAATAAGAGCCTCTCTACAAGATAAAGTCATAAGGGATTTAAATTTTATAAATCTTTATCACTTATGATTTACAATAATTACCCTAATAATTTTAATTTATCTGAAGTGTTTCACTAGGTCATTAAAGCTTTAAATAAATGAGTTTTTTCATATGTTCCACGAGTCGAGCCAGTTCAAATGGGTCAAATGAGCTCCATTGAATTAGTTGACCTCCATGTGATGCTCTTTGCGCATTCGTCATGGGCTTTGGTCTACAGTTCGTGACATATGCGCATGGAAACCATGAATTTAGAACAATAATGTGTGTTTAAAAATAACATACAAACTTAATAAAACATATGATTTAAAACTAATTAATCATAATGACACATTAAGTATGTATGATATTAAAATAAATAAATTAAATTAAATTGTAAGTAAAACGAAATTTAAACACAAATACATCATATTAACAATACTAAATACACTACAATTTTTTATCATGATATATAAAACTGATGAAGATAACAAATTATGCATATTAAAATAAAAATAAGTAAAACATATTAAAGAAGTTTTAGTTGAGTAGTAAATTTAAGCTTTTACCGATCTAATTAGTGTAGGTTCAAATATTATCTTATGCATCTTTTATTATTTTTTAAATTAAAAAAACTAAAATACACTCAAATAATATAATTTATTTTAAATAGAAAAATTTATTTTTGTATTTTTTCTATTCGAATTGATACTCGATTAACTCGTGACATTAATTTTATCAAAAAAATTATTAACAGTATAAATATTTATATTTTAAATTGTTTGTTAAGTTTTAAATTTTTTATACAACGTCTATTAATATTCATAATTTATCCAAATCATTTTTTTTTTGTGAATTATCAAGAGAAGGTAAAACCTTAACAACAATGCTACTAGCGTAACTCGAATCCAAAACCACACCTATAGCAATGAACACCACTACCTTTAATCATCAAGTTAACACACAGGTTCAAATCATTAAAACTTTTTTTTTGATAAATACCTAAAATTACTCATAATCTCTCTTTAACCCTTAAATAGAAACATAATACGTTTTAATACACTCAAATTTATATTTTTTTTGTACTAATAATAATAACCATGCTAATCGAATTAAAATTTAATAAATTATAAAGCCATGGTAATTCGTAAGGCGGGCGAGCATATGGCGGATAATGCGGTGGGTTGTCAAATCATTGTCCAGCCAAAGGAATCTACCTCTCACTCACACGCATGCTCCCTTGTATTATTATTACTGTAGTTTTTTCACACACAGTCCTACCCCTATAATTATGACTTTCAACACTTTGACCCCCAACTCCTCACATTTCTCCACGTGTAGCTCATGCCGGCTTTCCTTAAATTATTTCTAAAATCCTCAAACTATTAATGTAAATTATGTGAATAGTGAGAGGATATATAATCAGTTAGTTGGGAAATGAGGGAAGGCCTGCTTCTGCTTCTGCTCCTGCTCCAGCTGAGTGAGACTTTTTGTGTAGGGTCGTGTTGGAAAGTGACTGCTGCTTACTTAACCTCCTCTTCCCTTCCTTTCCTTATCTTCTTCTTCTTCAGAATTCATGGGGAATTGCCAAGCCATCGATGCGGCGGCCTTGGTCATTCAGCATCCCTCCGGGAGGCTTGAGAGGTTATATTGGCCCATTCCCGTCAGTGAAGTTATGAGAATGAATCCTGGTCATTACGTTTCTCTCATCATTCCCTTGCCTGTTTCCCAAGAGGAGGAAGCCAGCCATCATCAAGATCGAGATACGGTGCGTTTCACCCGTGTTAAGCTCCTCCGCCCCACCGATACTCTTTCCCTCGGCCATGCTTATCGCCTTATCACTTCTCAAGGTCTTCTTCACTTTCTTTATTTACAAGATTGTCTTTCTTTTATATTGGTTTCTCAACTTTCTCTTCTTGTTTCCTGTGCCTGCAGAGGTCATGAAGTTCATGAGAGCCAAGAAATATGCAAAAGCCAAAAGGGAATCCATGAAAAAATTGCAGCACCATGGACAAGACAACCTAACTTCAGGAGGAAAGTCTGACGCACATATCACCAACCAAGTATGGCTCTGACTTATCTTTCATATATGTTCTTCCCAGCTAAGCAATCTGTGAACTATAAGCGAAGTATGATAATCAGATTGGAAGGATATCATAAATTGATAGTTAAAGTTTCCATCTGCATTAAGATTAGATATAAACTAAACTAGTTAGGAAAAGTTTTCATGTTCCATTTGAATCTTTCTTTCTCATTCAATCCTGAAAACTTAGGCGCTTATGTTCTAAACTTTCCAGGAACTAAAGAATGAAAGACAAATCTCACGGACATCATCTGTGAACGCTGCTTCAATGAGGTCAAAATCATGGCGGCCATCATTACAGAGCATCTCTGAGGCTGTAGGCTAATAGTTTTGTTTTCAAGTTTCTTTCCTTAAGTGCAGATTGGGTTTTGGGAATGGCAATTAACTCCCTCTTTTGTTCAATGAAACCCCACCCAAATTAGGGAAAATGGAAATTCACCAATCGAATGAAGGTGATAACCAAAGATTTCAACTTGCAATCAAAGCTCCCAAATTGAAATCTGTTTCAAGAAAAATAAACATATGTATAGCTTCTGAGTTCAGAGGAACATTGGATCCTAAATTGTGTATTACAAGTAATATTCTTATATGAAATTAGGACTTTCAGTCTTTGTCTTTCACTCACTACTTTCATACAAATCCGAAACTTGATCACTTTCAAAAAGTACAACACAATGCTATGTTGATCAAACTCAAGATCCTCCAATTATATAAAAAACTTTAGAAAAGTTTAATCATATCCATGTCTGATACACATCTATATCTAACTCTCACATCTGAGTTCGAGTAAATATTTGACTCCAAACATAGGTACAATCTGATGATAATGGAAAAATATGTTATGAAACATGTGGAGGAAATCATTTGGGAGAGTTTGAGTTCCAAACCTCCCAATCATGATCAAGGTGGTTTTGGGCCCATAACAAGGATGCCCGAGCAGCAACAGGTGCTCCAGGTAATTTCTTCTCCTTCAAAGCTACAAACATATCTGTGAAAGGCTCCACCAACAGTGTTCCAGGTCCTCCATACTCATTGTGCAAGAAATCATTAAATATCTGTTTTCAACAATAGAAAACAGTAATTTTCACAAAAATTTTAGGTTCCATATCAGAACTTGTATTCTTCAATAGGTAAGGCTTATACAGGTAGAAGTAATCTTCAACACTAACTATATATCACATGTATGCAGAAGCCAAATTCAGAGAAATCCCTGCATTGGGCCAAACATTCACATAAGGAAGAACATGACTAGCTGTCAGGGAAGGAATGATTTGTTATTTTCGTGCCAGATATTTCTTTTGGGATCAATTATTGAACAATTTCCAGCTCAATCAAAAAGCAGGCCTCTTAAAAAGACAAATGTTTGATTTAGAAGATATCATTGCTGATAAAAGCTATAAACAACCAAAAGTAGGCAATTATATTTATGTTGTCTGGATTGAAAGATTTGAATGAAGGGCTGTGAACCACTATTCGCAAACTGTTCTATGATTCTCTGATTACAGGGATTAACAGGCGAGGCTTAATGAGTGAACATGATCACTAATCACCATTGATCACATCGTGTACAATAGAACGGTACAAACCCATTTGAATGTGATGACAAGGAAGCCAGATGAAATCAGCTACCGTGAATGATAATATTGATATTTGTGTTTTTTACAGTAAAGAGCATCGCATACTAATAATACCCAGTTCACAAAATAATGTCAACTCTACGACCATATGTTGCATCAGCTTTATCATCAACAGAATAATAACATCTCTCAAGCATGATGAAGCCTCTCAGGTTATCAAGCATGGTAAAGCCACTTGTGCTTACTGATATCCTCTAATATAGAACTCTGAAGATTTACATTAACATTAATGTGTCATATTTGTTTGATGTAAAATGTAAGATATACTAAGGAATGAGACTATCATCATCGATACAAAAGACCATGTAGGCCTATCTCATTCCAAGATCCTAAGATCATCTTAGGGTTTGTTGAAGTCTTCTAAGAATGAATTTTGACATCTGAAACCATCTTATTATGCATTAATATTAACCACCATACTTGATACTACGTCCATGAATCGTGGGTTTTGACTCTTGAGAATGAAACAAGGCTCCAATAAAATAAAAAATTCTGTTCAGTGGTACATCCTTTCAAGTAAGTCATGCAAGTATGGAGGATCTTCAATTAGCAATGATAACAGCATGGGCGATTTTGGAACGTGAGGAACGCAGAGCTACACGAGGGCCGTCAATACAAAGAGGGATACCATAATACCTATCAGAATGCATCAGGAAGTCGCCAAGTGAGGGAAGAGTCAAAACTAAATTTGATGGAGCCGTTCAAACAAACAGTCGAACAGGTGGTGTTGAGTATCATTGTTCGAGACTCAATGTCAAGTTTTGGCAGGTTCGGCGAAGAATATGCGACATGTGGCGAAAACAGCAAAGGTGGAAGC
The DNA here is from genome assembly GCA_005610355.1 of Gossypioides kirkii. NCBI lineage: Eukaryota > Viridiplantae > Streptophyta > Magnoliopsida > Malvales > Malvaceae > Gossypioides > Gossypioides kirkii. The sequence continues at coordinate 34,528,137 of CP032247.1, read as the reverse complement.
AATGGCTGCCTACAGGGCTTTCGTATACGCAAATGAGTCGGGCTTATAAAGGATAGAGCTGGAAGGTGATGCTTTAACTCTCATTGAATTCAACAAAAACCATTCATAATATATGAACAATTAATCGAAATTACCCATCAAATAAACGGTGATGTTTGCTAGAAAAGAAAAAGGGAAAGTACCTCAACGCAAACGTCAATGACAGAATCAAGGTCATCACCAAATTTGTCTTTGTCTTTGGATAACTTCTTGAAAATCTCAGCTTTAAACTTCTGGGTCTCCTATTATACCAAATGCCCACAACAATAATCAAAAGAAAAACTACCATTGGAGCCTAAAAATCATAATACGTTTTTCTAAACATAGCAGTGTATGAACTTACGGCTTCAGCAAACTTAGGGATAGGGTCAGGGTAAACGTATTTCTGGGAATGCGAGGCTCTGAGAGCGCTAAGGAACGGTTTTACGGAGATGGGTTTTGAAGAGAGGGTTGAAAAAGAGAGAGGAGAAGGCGGGTTTAGGATAAGGACGGCGTTGCGCAGGATAAGAATGGTGGACGTTGGAGTTTTGGCGGGAGTTAAGGGTGGGTGAATAGAGACCAACGAACACGAAGAAGACGCCATTTTCGGGTGGTGGATTGTAATGGAGGGAGTTGGAATTTTAATTTCATTTGGATTTGATTGGGCCTGTAATTGATGGTTAATTTGGGGGCTAGGGTTAGTATTGGGCCCTTTATTTCATTTTTCTTTTTCAACATTATAGATCAATTTTGATTTGAAAATTTTCTAAAGATGTATATGAATTGCAAAACTACATACTAAATGCTATTATTAGTATCTGTACCATTTTATTCTTTATATTTTAATTTAGTCATTTTCAATATTTTTAGAATTTAAAAATTTTAATCTTGATCAAATGGTGATTGTTAAATTCATTAAGTTATATTATTTTCAAAATTTGATGTTACAAATATATTACGCATGTGTAATGTCAGATCAACTTGCTATTTCTACATTACTCACAAAAATCTAGCTAATAAATTACAATTGTCATTTGTATAAGATTGAAATTTCGACATTCAGAAAGTATATCAATTGGAGAGCATGGATTAAATCTACAACTTTACGCATAATATAATATTAATAGCACAATTTAACCAAACAAAATTAAATACTGCCGTTTGGTCAAGACTAAAATTAACCAATTTAAAAAATAAAAAAATTTAAAATTAATCAATTTAAAATATAAATACTAAATCCATAATACATGTTATAATGGCAAAATTTGATTGTCAAATATTCATAATTAATAGCTTCCCAATATAAAGGTAAACTTCCTTATTAATAAATTATGGGATAAATACCAAAATTATATATCAAATTTGACCCAATGTGTAATCATATACACTAACTTTAATTTTACATGTGAAGGAACATGTTTCCCAAGTGCAAGATGATCATTCAAAACCCTCAAACCTGGTGCCCAATCATCATGACAGAAGCTCGTATTCCTTTCATCCCTAATACTCCAAACTATCCTATCCTAGAATCTCCCTCAAATTTTAGATATAGATCTCCAAATATAAGAACATCTCACTCTTACAATCTCACGAGGGCATACTTCAAGGACTTTGTATTTACTCCTCAAGACTTTAACCTAAAGAGAATTCAATTTTGAAACAAATTGAAATGCAAGTTTCATCAGGAAAGCAACATTTTGAGGCATAAAACTCCGAATGCCCAATCCCCCTTGAAGCTTCGATTGGCAACAATCCTCCCATTTAACCAAAGACAATTTCCTTCCACTACTCATGGAACCCCAGATAAATTATCGAACAATAGCCTCAATCTTCTCACAAATTCCAATAGGTATCATTACAACCTACATGAAATAACCCGAAATTGCTAATAACACTGATTTTGCCAATGTTATTCTTCCAACCATAGACAGCAAACTTGCGTCAAAATCATTCAACTTCGATTGGATTTTATCCACCAAAAAATGAATTTTTTTCTTCGTGATACGATTATGGAAAATCGGGACACCCAGATATGTGCCCAAGTCCTCAGTGCTTTGAAACTTTAGTTCATTCCTTATTACCATTCTAGTATCCATTGTAGTATTTGGGGAGAAGTACATTAGTGATTTGCTAGAATTGACTTTATGCCCAAAGAATAAGCAAAATTGATCAAGAACCACCTTCATCACCCTCGCATTCTCCAAAATAGCTTCCCTGAACAATACCGAATCATCCGCGAAGAAGAGATACGATAATGGTGGCCCTCTCTTCCCAAAATAGTCGGTCTCTAATCTCCTTTCGATACCGCCTCTCTGATAGCTTGGCCTAATTTTTCCATCGTAAGTACAAACAAGTATGGCAAAATAGGATCACCCTGCCTTACACCTTTTGATGGCTGAAATTCCTCAGTAAAACCACCATTCCAAAGCACCTATAATAAAGGAGTCGTCACACATTGCATGATAACCCAAATGAGTTTAAGAGGTAACCTTGCATCCATAAGTGTATCCTGAATAAATTCCCATATTAACCTATTATATGCCTTTTCCATGTCAATCTTCAAAACCATCCACCCTTTCTTCCCCTTTCGAATCTTCATAGAGTGTACAACCTCCTAGGCAATAATCACGTTATCCATAATATACCTTCCCCCCACAAAGCTGGTTTGGTTTTAGCTACAAGAAATTACATAACGTGCTTCATTCGGTTCACTATCATCTTGGATAAGACCTTATAAGGAATGGTACAAAGGCTTATCGGCTTGAATTGTAACACATATTCCGGAACAGTAACCTTCGGGATGAGGACTAGAAGTGTTTTATTTACAAACACCTCCAACTCTCCATTTTCAAAAGCAATCTGAACCAAGTGAATGAGAGAGTTACCAACAACATTCCATTGCGTTTTATAAAATTATGCATATAAACCATCTATCCCGGGAGCTTTCAACAGAGGCATGTCAAATAAAACTGCTTTGACCTCCTAACTAGACACATTACTCTCTAACATCTGTAGGAATCTGTCATTAATTCTTGGGAATCCATTTTGAATCAGATAAGTCCCAAAACAACAACCCTCATCTGTATATAGTCACCTATAAAATTCCACCATAGTAACTTTGATCAAAGCTTCATCAAATATCCACACATCACCCTCCAATTTAAGTGCTTTTATTTGATTACTCTGTCGCCTTTTACTTGCTTGGGCATGGAAGTAACTTTTGTTGCAATCACTAAGAAAGAGCCAATCCTTACGTGATTTCTGTTTCTAGAGTAACTCCTCACTATCCAACACATTTTCAAGTTCAACTTGCATCTTTCTTTCCAAAGAGACCAAATTACAAGATCTAAAATTCTCAAGAGAGCGCTAAATCCTAACAATTCTAGCTATTAAGTGTCGTTTCTTGGCTAACAAATTCCCAAACACTCCTTTATTCCAACCCTTAGCAGCTTTCACAAATCCCGAAATGTTCTTTTCAATAGTAACATCCCTTTGCCAATTTCTATTCACCAAACAAACAAAATCATCATAAGAGAGCCAAGAGCTTAAAAAACGAAATGGTCTAGGATCATTGAACCTTCTAGTAATGCCAAAATTGATACCCAAAAGCGATGGTTTGATTTGAGTCTATGTAGATGACTGACCATTGTGTTAGGCAATAATCTATCCCAAGCATGGTTACACAAGGCACGATCCAACCTTTCAAATATTAATCAACGATTCCAAGTAAACATGGGACCTTGAAAAGCTATCTCCTGTAACCTAGAGTCAAAGGAAAACTGTTGAAAGAGTGGACATGCGACTTTCCTATGCTTCGAACCCCCTTTCTTCTTATCTTTACTCAAAAGGGCATTGAAATCTCTTGCTAATATCCAAGGGACATTAATTTTCTGAGCAATATCCCCAAGATCCTCCATAATAGTTTCCTCTCCTCACTTTTTGGACTACCATAAATCCTCGAAACCAGAATCCAATCCTCCAAATCTGGAATTTTCATCTCCATGTGAATAAATTGAGATTTACTGACAAGAATTCTAATATCCACTTTATCATTCCAGAGCACCCAAATGCCCCTTGAAAAACCACAGGATTCCACCTTGTGAGAGTGTTTCATTCCAATCCTCTTAGTAACCCAATCGGTAATAAATCCACTAACACGAGTTTCTAGAAGAACAACCACGACAGGATCAAACTCCCGATTGTATTCCTTAACAACTCTATGAAAATTACTCTTCCCAACCCTATGACAATTTCACACAATAATATCAAGCTTCATATATAAAATAATAACCAAGACAACCCTAAACCTGATCAGGCGCATATCAGTCCGAGGCATCTATTCCTTTCGAGAAATCATCTTCATCTGAATCAACTAGCTCTTAGACATCCTTCTCATGCTCAAAATTTCCACCACCAGGATCCTCACCTTTTTCAAGATTATGAACAATCCCAGAAATTGCCTGTTCCAAAGAGACCACCTCATCCCTTCTAATTTGACGATTACCACCATAAAGATCTCCTGTTTTTGACAATCTATTTGCCAAAACTTTCCTTTCCCTTGCTGGGATTAAAATTTGAAATCCCAAACTCTCGTTTTTTGATGAATCCATGGGGATTGAAATATTAGGATTATGATTTTCCTTCACAGTGACGACAAAATGAAAATTTGGGTCCAAGATTTTGACACCCTTCAACACTCCTTTAGTTTTTTTTACCCAAACTCCCACTTGATCTAATACCAAAACCCTTGCTAGAAAAAATTAACCCATCCTTCTTAGGCCCAATTCTAATGCCATATGATCTCAACAAGCTTTGTGATTGTTTCTTACCCCTAGACCCAAGTTTTAGCCCACTCTTACCCTTAGAATAAGATACATGAATCCTTGCTTAGTCAACAAAATCTTGCCCATTGACCACCTTATCCATAATAGACATTAACTCCTTAGGATTTGTCTGCTGCCCAAATTGGAATTTCGTTGAATTATTGTTCATGATTTTAGTTCTTTCCTCATCCACGTCAGCCAGTACATTGAACTTGGACCCTTTTTAGTTATTCACCATAAATGGTGTTGTTACCATTCCAACTTGCTATCGAGACCTCTTTTGGTACCGATCAACTATCATCCATGCACCAAAATATTCAGATTCCACCCTTTCTTGGATACCAATATTGGGAGCAGTCGGTTTAGGATCTTTACCACTAGTATGCCCATCCCCATTACCATCCTTACCCCCATCACTACTCTTAATAGGACATCCATCTTTCATATGGCTAAATCTCACATTGGAAGCAAATTGAGGGTAAAGACTCATATTCTATTCTGTGGAGCTTATTCGAAACTTGAATTTTTGAAACAAGAGGCTTTGACAAATTAACTTGGATTGCAAATCTAGCAAATTGACCCTAAGCACCTTTATTCATTTGGAGGTCAATTTTGATCACCTTCCCAACCAAACTCCCAATTTTCATCAAAAGGCTTTGTTTGTAAAAAGCACCTGAGAGTCAAAGAATACGAATCCAGGCAACCACACTCCGAGGATCAGCATCCAAGGTCGAAAAATCTGATGACCAAGGTTGAACAGTAAGGTAATGTCCAAAGATTACCCATGGCCCTTTGGCAACAACATTATTGTAGTCCTCCTCCGATTCAAACTTAGCTAAGTAATAATCATTTTCAATGTCCATAAGATGAAATCACATCCTTGGCTTCCATAAAGAGCAGACCTTATTTCATTGAGTGTTAAATCCGATCTCTTCCCAATAGTTTAATCACTAGAGTTTTCGCCATTCTTTTCTCTATAAGATCATAAACTCTGTTCGAAAAGTCAATTATTGGTACATCATCTAGGCTCTCCTTACAAACATCATTTTCATGGAGCTCCAAATCTTCCACTTCCCACTCATCCACTGTTTCATTCTCCTCAAAACTAGAATTCATAACCACATCCTTAAACGAGAACAGTTTAGGACGGTCTCCCTTATTAAGTGGCACATGAGGCCCTCATTCATCCGACAGCTCATCCTCTCTCCAGCGAACCTTTTTAGACACCCTGTTTGCTTCCATTCTAATTTTAAAATTTTTAATCTTTACTCCATAAAACTTTCATTTTGATTCAATTTTCTCGTATCATTAACAGCATTATCTATGTGGCACTATTTTCCATTAAACCTTGTGAAAAATAATGATATGACATTTTATTATAAAAATAAATAAATTTAATATATTTCCACATAACTAAAAAAATAAATATGAATTTTTTATTTAAACAAAGTTATACTAATTATTCATTTGCCTTTTCATCGATAAAAAAACTGCTTCCACCATAATTGATTTGATAAAAAAAACTATAAAAATATCTCTAAAAAAAGTTGGGTTTTTCTAAAAAAAAATTGGGTTGTCTTTTCCCAATTCCAGCTAAAAAAAATTGGGTTGTTTTTTTTAAGCAAATAAGTCCTATGCCTGGTAAGTGCAATTAGTCTGTCCCATACCTCTCTATTCAAACCTTTCAACTTCTGTCGCACTCTTCTCTATCGAGAATGGGTCTCTTGCCATTGTCCTATGGAAAACTGATGCTGCTCTTCTAGTAGCCATTGTTTGCTTCATCGGTTTTAGTATCCTTTGCTTGGTCAATTTATTACCACTTTACACTCTCTATTTTTTTTGAAAGCATGTTTATCAGAAGATGAAAATTCTGGTTATTTTTCTATCGGAAGAGTGATCTCTTATAACACAAATTGTTACCAAATGCATGGGATAAAATGTTAGAAATTAGAAAATACGAATTTTTACTCTTCCATAAATTACTATAAAATTCCAAGCAATAATGATTTTAGTCGAACAATGATCTAGGTTGATGTGGATCATAAAAGAAAGATGACAAAAAACAACAGTGAAGGTAAATTTCTTGTATTTTATCTGGTGAGGAGCTAAGGAGGGTCAATTGCTTATACGGGTCGGTGGTGTTTGTATCTTTGTAGAGTTCTTTTTATGTGTTTTAGCAAACATGACTCACTATATACTTCTTGTGTTTTAATTTGTAAGTGCGATGATCATTGGGTTGAAGAGTGAAGGTAAAGTTCTATTCTTGAGCAACAAAAATAAGTTTTGATTTGTAAATTTTGATGGAAATTTTTAGTTTCTTGTGAAATTTTGTATTAATATCATTGGGTTATATATTTAATTTAAAAAATATAGTTTAAAAATGTTCATGTGTTTTTTACGACTCAATGTATTGTTGTATGTTTTAATATGATTAAATGAAAAGAGCTTATAGTCATTTCAACATTGGATTAAAAAGATCAAATAATTTTTTATTTAATTTTAGAAATGATAATTTTTTTTCTCTCTATACTACTATTAAGAAGAGTCTGAAAATGAAATTTGTATATATAGAAGAAACTAGAATTCTTTATCACAAATCATTTTCACGTAATATTTTTTCTTGGTTAAATTGAGAAGCTAGGATTTGATTCTTTAAAAGGAAAGTTTTTGAATTTCATTAATTAAGCTGATCATATTATAATTCTAGCTCCAGTGCGTTTCTTTTATCATGATATATTTATGTGTGTGTGTGTGTGTTTGTGTGTGTGTGGATTAAAATTCATGACTCTGTAAGATAGGTAGATAATTGATAGGCCATGAAAATGTAGTCTTAAAGGAAGGCTTTTGGTGTATTTGCAAGTGAAAATAACGGTGAAAAACTAAGTTTAATGAAGACAATAGTGCTTATAGAAAATACCACTATAATAGGAGGGTTAGTTTTGGATTTTAAGGGCAAGTTGATTGACCAAATTGAGACCACATTTCGTCACCAATACTTCTCCTGATAGTTTTTTCTTTGAAGGTATTTTATCAATTAAAATTTTGTACTCTTTGAAATTTTCTCTTTAAAAAGGACAAATGATCAAATTTTATAGTAAAACTGTCCAATTGAATGATTAGTGGAAAATTTGAACCTCTCACATAAGTATATTAGTAAAATTGTACCTTATCCCTAGTTTTATTAAATTGAATTGTTTTGCATTTGTTTAGTTTGCTAGCAGCAATAGAGTTTATTTGTTAAAGTGGGGCTCAATAATCTTTGAGATTTTGAGTAGCCTTTTAACTAATTGACTTGAAGTCTTAACTATATGCATGCATATAATTAATAATCAATCTTTAAAATTAAAAATTCTTGAACAACAATAACAAAATTCAGTTTTCTCATGCAGTTAAAAAAGATATTAAAAATCGATGTACTTAAGTAATTAAAAAAAAGTAATAAAAAACACTTAAAATGTTACTTCTCAATGAACTTTTTCTTTGAAACCTCATTCTACCTCTATTGCTTTTTCTTTGTTGTTGAGTCTTCATTATCAATTGGTCTTGAATATGGATGCAACTACTCTTGGTTACCATCATGCATCGATTGTGACTAGTAGAATTACACAAAATTAGACAAAGTTAAAATGCATTCATTCATAATTTTACAAATTAATTTCTCTGAAAACAAATTATTACCTGGTTGATAGTAGATCTTTGTGGACAACCCCTTTGGTTATGTCCTAGTTGTTTACATATGCTACAAGTCATCGTTCTACCAATTTTAGATAGTCTATTTATTTTTTTTGTCTTATTAGATTCATCTTGCACCATCTTCGTCCTCTTTTTTTGGCCCTTCTTGGCATGACACTGAACTTTGGTGGTGATATTTTTTCATTTGTAGTCTTCTCCTATAAGTCAGGTCCATCTATTGGTTGTAAAGCATACTCATATGTTCTCATGTACATTTTCTTACTATAACATTTTGCCAAATATTTCTCTAGATCCTCTTTTTATTCTAAATGGCACACACTGCATGTGCACATGGGATGCCTGACAAGTCCCATAATCTACATGAAAAAGTCATCCTTTTGAAGTCCATAATATATGTGATCCTACTACACATGATCTCATATCCATAATCTCCATTGAAATGCACATTCCATTTAGTAGATTCTTTTATGCTCTTATCAAGCTTAGCTCTAATTAGAGGACCACACAACCCTTTCCATCCAAGTATTGCTTTCCTTTTACTAACAATTCGTTCCATGACAACCAACCTAATATCATTTAGCATACTTATTATTGGCTTTGACCTAGCTTGTATGATGCTAGCATTGAATGCCTCGGCTAGGTTGTAATTTTTTGAATCACACTTAGCGTTATAGTTAAAATATGCTTTGCAAAACCTTGTCTCATCTGCATCTAAAAGAGTTGTAGTTGTCATCTCTTTTTCTTTTTCAAGAGCAACACACATTTGTTCAAAGCATGGTACATTAGTGACTTTCACACATGCCTAAAAATCTTTTTTGCAAACCTTTTCCTCTGAACCCATTTGGACCTTTTCCATCCCAATTTTCCTATACATGCCTAGCACAAAACCTATGCTCTACGTGGGAGTAGTTGTTTAACAACTTTTTTTAGCCTGTACAAAATTACATTAAAATATAAAAAAAATATGATATACTACAAACTATGCAAATCAACAAATTAATTAAAGGTAATATTACCTTTTGTTGATCTGATGTGAATGTCCCCCCATATCCATCAGGAGTGCAAATGTCCCTTTTCAAAATCTAAAGAAACTAAGTCCATGATGCTGTAGACTCGACCTCCACAACACACTGTGCTAGAGGAAATATTTGGTCATTTGCATCCCTAGCCACAACAGTTAGTAACTCCCCTTTAGCTATTCCTTTTAAATAGCACCCATCCAATCCTAAGATAGACCTACATCTAGCTAAAAAGCCTCTCCTCAAAGCGTCAAAACAAGTATAAAACCTTAGGAATAATAGTGGAAATCCAGGAGCAAGTCTTTTTGTCTTAATTTCAATTGTACTCCCTTTTGTTAGATCTTCTCAACTCTTCTACATAATCATGTAAAGTTTCATACTCTTCAATCACATCTATCTCCATCTCTTTTAGTACCTTTAGCTTAGTTCTTCTAGCCTTACTGATGTTGATATTAATACCAAGCTTCATTTTCACTACATATTAATTAAGCTTGATAAATGGATGAACAAGAATTAATTCTTTGTATCTATTTGCCAAGAAAGTTGTTGAAGCTCTTTGCACCTTCCATTGAGGGTTGCACTTATGTTAGTTTCTGAACACCTTCACTTGAAAGTCTCCATTATTCTTCTCCACAAATGCAGATATATACCAATTACTTTTTTTTCTCACATCTTGCTGAGACCCTAGTTGGTTTGCTCCTTTTAATCTTTTTGTTATACCTAGTAGTGATTGCATACTTGGTCAAGGCTTCTTTAAATTGGGTCTTACTCAATAAAACCATTCCAATAGTAAACTCTAGAACTCCAATATTTGGATCATAAAGGGGAAACTTGCTTTTTCTCACACTAGGTTCATGTTTAGTTTCAAAGTGCGCGCTATTATTTGAGCTTTCACTATAGACTTGATCTGAGTCAAATCCAGCAGAGCAAAGATCGTCATCCAAATCACTATTAGAATCAAAATCATCTTCTATGTTACATGTCTACTCCCCACCATTTGTTTTCAGCTTTCTTTTATTTCTTTGGTCGTTATTGTCTATTCTATTGTACTCTAGAATTGTTGTAATGGCTTCAAACAACTAATCATCATTATCAAATAGGCATGTTACATCAATACTAAAATTCTCTTCAGCAACATTTTCCACCATCTCTCCTAATGGGACACTAAAGAAATTCTCAAATCCCCCACCCATTTGATTGCAAATCAATAAAAATAAAAATTTAGGAAGTATAAACACAAAGGAACCACTTACAAAACTAATTAATTTTTTATAACAATTGCTAACTATTCAAACTAATCATGATGCAGCATAATTAACAATGAAAAATAAATAAATAAATAAAAGTACAACAAAGTATTCAGAATATGATGTTGTGATTGAATGAGTGTTTATTTCCATATTTCTTATTATTTTGGCAGAGTGAATTCTTGGTTGTGTTATATTTTTTTGACATAAAACGAGCCAAAAAGGCCACGACCTCTTAATTAAAAAGAATCAACAATTACATCGTTATGGATTTCACTCAGATAATTCATATCAAAAGTAAAATTACAATGGTTGGCTAAAGCCAATTTACTCATCCTATCCAAAACTTTATTACAAGAGCGCGGGCACCATCTAATAGTACAATTACTACAAGCCTCCACTTTGATTTTAATTTTCTGAATCAAAAAACCCGTAGTAGAAATATCATCCTTTTTATTAAGGATCCGGTTAACAACACCCACATAGTCGCACTCGAGAATAAAGGTGGCCACGTTATTTTCAGCAGCCCATTCAATACCATGACTAATAGAATCGATTTCAACCCACTCAACACAAGCGACCTACTCTTTAAAGCACAGTGAGCCCTCAATCACAAACTTATCCGAGTCACGAGCAATTATACCAATGCAGCACCCTTATCCCACGTGACATCAACGTTGACTTTTATATAACTCGAAGGAGGTTTAGACCACTTGGTGTTCTTAACAGGCCTGGGCAACATGGCAAAATTATTGAGATTGTGTAAATGAAAATCATTACTGAAGTTAATAGCCCACTCCTAAATGATATTAGACTCCTCGTCCTGCCCACGGGATATTAAATTATTCCTTGAATTCCATATGTTCCACAGGATAATAACAAAGCATTCAAAAGAAGTACTGTCCATTAATCTCATGGCATTTTTATCAAGTCAATGCCACTGGTCCAACTCGATTTCAGTAGTTTATCATCAACGCCACCTTTCATCAAAATATCACGAGCCTTAACACAATCCCTTAAAGCATGGACCAACGTCTCCTCAGCTGAATTACACCTAGGGCACAAACTATTGGACGAGGGATTTATCAAGGCAATCTTAACGTTTGTAGGCAGTAAATCATGACCCAAACACCATGTAAAAATACGTACATGATTTCCAAATAGCTCTCCAAAAAAACTATGGGGGTCGTACCCATCTTCTTCAATATGAGCTAAGAGTACATTGCCTTAGTAGTATAGATGCCATTGTTCACATGATACCAAATGACCCTATCTTCAGGACCATCATACAATAGCGATATCTCACAAATCTTGACCCAAAAAATCACCATATAAGTTGGTAACACGATCCTTATCCCATACAGCCTCGTTGTGCTTCCACAAGTCACGAACCACGATCAAGTCCCCCATCTTCTCATGGTTTAAATCGTTCCAGCTAAGACCTTCAAAACCCCACCTACGGTCTCGCAACAACACGTTCTTGCCATTTCCAATTTGCCACCAAAACCCCCTTCCAGCACCTTGGTAGCAGTACACATGCTAGTCTAAACAAAGGATGGTTTGTCAATGTTTTTATGCCTAAAAGGGTTCCCATTTGGAAAATACTTGGAGGAAAAAAACTTTGTAACACAACGTCTCCATGTTGTTAAGCAGTCGAAGGTCCTTAATGCCGAGCCCTCCATCCCTTTAGGGGTGCACACTTTGTCCCAACTCAACGTCGCCCAACCACATCCCTTGCTTTTATTCTCCCACCAAAAATTCCGCATCTTAGCCATCATTGAATTAATAATCCCCCTGAACATTAAAAACACAGAAAACATGTAAGTTCGGAGGGATTGAAGTGCAACTTTAACAAATACCTTTTTGCCACCACGAGAGAGCAATATCTTTGACCACCCCTTGATCCTATTAGTGAACCTGTTAATAATATAACTAAACACATTAGTTTTATTCTTCCCAATAACCAAAGGGAGGCCCAAGTAATTATCTAACTCCTCCACCACCCTCATACCCAAAATATTACTCAAATCCAGTCTTTGATTACTAGGGGTATTTGGGCTGAAAAATAATAGGGATTTAGACAACTTTACTTTTTAACCCGACATTTCTTCAAAATTATGGAGAATATCATGCAGAATTTCCACACCATTTTTTTATTCTTGATAAATAAAAGAGCATTATCAGCAAAAAACAAATGGTTGATGTGCGGGCTATTTTGACTTACCCGAATCCTCAGAATCATCCCATTATTTTGAGCATTTAAAAGTAATCTAGACAATGCATCCATACAGAACAGAAAAAGATAAGAAGAAAGAGGGTCTACTTGATGCAAGCCTATGCCAGGAATCAGAATATCGGATAGACGCGAATTACACTTAACAAAGTACTTGATCGATCGCACACACTCCATGAGCTTCGACACCCAGTCTCTAACAAAGCCTTTCTTAAGCAACACCATCTCAAGGAAATTCCACTCGACAAAGTTGTAGGCTTTACTCATGTAGAGCTTAGCCACAAACCATTTATTCGGGCCATTCTTAGAGTTAAGGAGATAGTGCATCAGCTTGTGGGCGATAAGACCGTTGTCATGGATCATACAACTGGGAATAAACGCGCTCTGATTTTGATTAATACACTTGTGAAGAAAAAATTTCAAATGATTAGCCCAAACCTTCGTGAAAATTTTGTAAATTACTCGACATAAACTGATAAGTCTGAACTAGGTCATATCTTTAGGTCCACTGCATGAGGAATCAGCACGACAATCGTCTCGTTAATATCCACCACCCCCTGTTACCATTTAACATCTCATCGCACATACGAAGAATATCCCTACCCACCACCTCCAAATTCTCTTTATAAAACATCCTAGAAAGCCCGTCAATCCCAGAAGCTTTCCTAGGATCCATCTATCCGATAGCATCCAAGACCTCTTTGTCCGTCACCTTCTTCACAAGGAACTCGTTCATATCTGGGGTAATACATTGAGGGATCACACCGGTAATGTTATCGAAGCAATTATTACCCTCCAAAGTAAACAAGTTCTTGAAATAGTTTTGAGCCACACGAAAAATACCCTCCGAGTCAGTAGTCCATATCTCATTATTGTCACGAAGACCCTCAATAAAATTTTTCTTAGCCCGATGCGTCGCTCAAACATGGAAGAACCTAGTGTTTCTATCACCCTCCTTCATTCACCTAATTCTCGACCGCTACGCCCAATAAGCCTCCTTTGAAGTATAAAGCCTACCCAACTCCACACGTGCCTCTCGCAACCTCTCGGTATTTAAATCCATTCTAGGTTCATCGACCAACTTATCAATCTCTTTAATCAGAGAGTTCATACGACCTTTGTTGTCTCTATATCTTTTATGTTGCCAACTCCCAAGCAAAGTACAGATAGTGTCAATACCTTTTATAACATCCCCCTGATAGACACCCAAGAATTCTTGATCACTCTTTTGGCTTCATCATCCTTAGCCCAACATGCTTCATAACGGAATAACAGCCTCGAAAGTTGTGTTATATTTTGTTTTATGCCATTATGTGCCCTTTTTGCTATGTGTTTGTTGTTATACTAGTCTTTTCTTTACTTAATAAAATTTTACCTTTCAAAAAGAAATATTAGAATGCCTTTTCTTGTGTTTCTCATCTTTATAATCAAAACAAAAGTTTTCAACTCTATGAATATTACAATGATAGCCATTCTTAAAGAAGCACTCCACAACAATAATTTGTAAGTTGCATGGAGTAGAAGCAAACTCGTTCATAAACTTTTCATTGCTACTAGTCGTAAGTTTCATTGGAAATATTACCTAGCTATTTCTAACATTTAGATATTTTTATAGTTAATGCAGTCTATCATATCAAAGATCACACCTCACCTAAAACAAAACACTATAACACCTTAAAGTTGGCTTAGACGTTATGGTCAAATCTGGAGAAGTTACATCAACTTGTTGTAAAATTGATTTCAAAGAGTACGTTTGGTTCACTATAATGGAATAAGGCTATAATAGAATAGAGTTGCAATCAGTAATTCAATTGTTTAGTTGAATGGTATGGAATAGAGCTGTAATAATATTCTTGTGTTTGGTTGAATGGAATATATGTTGCAATAGAATAAGGAAAAAGGCTTAAATGACCAAAGTACCCTTAGCAAATTTTTTTTTAAGTAGATGATTATTATTATTGTTATTAAGTTTTAATAAGATTATTATTAAATTAATAAAAAAATAATAAATAATTTAATCATATTATAACATAATTATTATTAAATAAAATTTAATAAAATAATATATAATTTAATAACATTCTTAATATAATTATTATTAAATATGAATTAAAAAAATTATAATATATAATATTATAAAAATAATATATAACCTACGTTATTATTTTTAAAATGCAATACATATTTAATGTGTTAAAATATCATTGCGAAACAAATAATTTAATTATCTTTTAAAATAAAAAGCAAAATATTAGAAGTAATAAATAACTTGAAAATTATATTTTACATCCAAACATAATATTTATATATTAATAAAAAGTTACATGATGTCATTAGCTTATATGTCATAATCTATATGTTAAATTTTACAACATCAAAAAGTTACAACAGTCTGTGACATTCTATCATGTCATTATATAATCCAAATATTACATATACAAAAAGTTACCAAAACATCACGAACACAATCATGATTTTTAATGGTCAGAAAAAAACCTTCTCACCCATTTCAATTGCACAGAAGAAGGTAGACTAAATAAAATGAGCATTTGCGTTGGATGGTTTGGAATTTTTCTCAATGAGGGATAGCATTCATCTTCAGTTAATCCTTCTATATCACATAAGCTTGGATATAATTTTTCTCAACGCGCGATAGCGCTCATCCACAGGTTCGCATTCATGGAAATCGTTTCTTCATGAGTATTTACAATAGCTACATCCTCATCATTTAATTTTTCAATAATATTAGTGGTTGTTTGAGCATCTTTCCAGTGGCTCGATCTTTTGCGTAGATGGTAGGAAGTTGGTCATAATAAGGGAAACCATGATGTCTGAACTGACCGGCTTCTTTGTGACTCTATAAAAAAGAAGGAATTCATATTAGATATAAGTTTCGTCAAAACAAGATAATAAAAACAGAAAATAATTCTTACACTTATATATAAGTGCCACACAACATCTTCAGCAATAACAAGTTGCCTATGCTCATCCTAACCAATGCTGTTATTGTGTTTTCCACTGAGCATGTCATAAATGATTTCCCAATCCCTTTTTAATGTCCTAATTCTCGATTCAAGATTAGGTTTAGCCTTCAACATAGCATGTGGTAAAACTTTTTCTAACATTCTTTCTAGCTCATTTAAATAACTGGCCTTGAATACCGTATCTGTATTAAAGGTTCCAACATTGTACAAGTCAACCATACAAGCAACCAACGCAACATCTTCTTCTAGAACCCATTTTATTTTGGTTCCTCGAGAATTTTGGGAAGAAACACTTGATTGTGGAAAGCCTGACATAACTATCTTAAGAAAAAACACAAATTAAAAGATTCACACTTTATAAAATTATAAAACATGATGAACCAAAAGAAAATAAATTAAAGTTTTAATTCAACAAGTCTAGTACAATACATAAAGACAATTCAAACACCACTAAAGTTTCATAAAGTAGATACATTAACTAACATAAACAAATTAAACTTCTACTATTTATACCCTAAACCTAACTAATTTCTAGATGCTTGCCATTCATAGAGTATTTGATTGGCTAGTTCCATCCTCTAAGTAGCCCATGCATCCGATGGATGAATATTTACGATATTCGATTCATCATCGTCTATCACATTACTAGGTAATCCTTCTCCTAACCCATTTCAATAGGATCAACACTCATGTAGGTTCGAATAAAATTATGGAGCAAATAACATGCAATAATGATTTTATTGTGCACCCTCACAGGATAGAATGATGGACTCCTAAGTATTCCCCTTCTAAGTTTTAATAACCTAAAGCATCTTTCAATAATATTGCGTGCTGAAGCATGAATTCTTCTGAAGTACTTGGCTAGTAACCCTGGCGCCACTCATTCAAATGGTATCTTTGTTCTCTAAAAGGTGCAAGAAATCCTTCACAGTTTGTGTAACCAGCATTAACTAGATAATAATAACCTATAAAAAGGAAAAAAAACAATTTACCATGGTTAATTTTCCCAAAAAAGTATGATCTTAAAAATTAATTCAAATTCCTTCAATTCTGCATTTACCATGAGGAACTTTTAATCCATGTCTCCTACTAATGGCATCTCAAAAAACCTATCCATCAGTAATAGAACCTTCCCAACCAGGAACAACATAAACAAAATGCATATTAGGTGTACAAACACCTAACATATTTGTTGTTATATCACCTTTTCGCGTTCGATATCTAGGTTTATCAACTATTAGAACCCTAATCTTGAAGTAGGTTCCATCTAAAGCACCTAAGCAATTCTACATTACATGAATAAAACCTCGGGTTAGGATACTATATTTAAATCCTAAATAAACTAAATTTAATGAATTTTGTTGATTTAATAATACAAATTAAAAAAAGCACCTATAGTTGATGGCATAATAATAATCTTATATATACACACCTAACGCGACTAATGCATAAGAATATAACAAGATGGATTAATCACGGATTTAATGAATTTTGTTGATTTAATAATAAAAATTAAACAAAAAACGCCTATAGTTGATGGCATAATAATAATCTTATATATACACACCTAACGTGACTAGTACAATATAGAATATTACAAGATAAAATGAGCAGTACCGTTATGATACCACTCAAATATATGAGAAAAAGGTAAAATGAGCCAATTCTGAAAATACGAACATACCAAAAAGTAGTAGCCGATACCACTCAAATATATGAGAAAAAGATAGTCGAGTTGATAAAGCATCTAGAAGTTGAGCAAGCCAAGTCTAAAAGTGCTGAAGAACAATATGAAATTTATGTGGTCTGCTTCTAGGAGGAAAACAATGCATTAACCACACAAAAAGTGGAAAGTAGATTCGAAGATGATATATAGTTAATAACCAGAATAAAAAGAGCTCAACTAAGTCTAGCATACAATTGTTGAAGAGAATCCAAAATGAATCTGAAGTGACAAAGTCTAGATTTTTTTTAACTTTTCCTAATGTTTGAATCATTAATCTAGATGGACAGACATTTTTTGAACCAACAAATCCCCTACTCCATACACTTAAGATGCCAACATCAATTCAACCTAAAAATTCCCCCAAGTTCATCATGTTCTAAACTCCTACGGCAGAAAGATAACAAGAAAGCTACCATTCTCTCGATTGGACCCCCACCAATTCCATGAAAAAAAACCTTTAAGTTCTCATCAAATACTCATCTTCATGACACTAGAAACCTTATATCACTTAAACCAACTTGAAATTTCTAAACATGTATTGCATATAGCAATATTAAATTATCTTCTTGCAATTTCTGGCAGACAAATATATATATATACATACACAAAGCAAAAACAAACAAATAGATGCAGGGAAGAAGAGTTATTTTTGCCAGTAAATATGCAAGGAATGAGTTAGAATATCAAAACCAATCATTTAAATAGATGAACTAGAAACATGAATTCCTAATAACAGTGAAAAAAGAACATCTTTCTTCGTACTTGAGCACAATTGAGGGGGAAAATCCTGTTTATTCTCTTTGTTTCAAGACCGTTTTGCCTGCACAACCAAACAGAGAATTAAGCATCAAGAAGAAGAAAAATAAAAAGAAACCTTACCTTGGATATGAGTTCCAAGCTTCTACAAATGTTAATCAAAGCATAATAAAAAAAAGAAGATGAACTGAAACCTACGAAAATGATACGAATGATTAGGATAGTGAAAAGGGAGTTGATTCAAATATTAGAAAGAAAAAAAAACTTGTTCTAGGCGCAAAATTTGAGAATAATAAGATAGCATCCAAAAAACCCATAAGAAACTCTACTTAAATTGGCAGAGAGAAAAATGAAAAGAACAATGGAAAAGTGAAAAGATTTACCTGAAGGAGGCTTTGATGAATGCAAAGGAAGAAAAATCCTACTTAAATGGATAACAGAAAGAGCAGAAAATTTTAGGTAAGAAAAATTTGTAGAGAGGAAAATGAAAGGAACAAAGGAAGAGAGGAAAATCTTTACCTGAAGGAGATAGTGAGAGAAGTGCTATTGGTCGGAATTGGAGGAAGCAACAAGGGAGTGGCTGTTAGCCGAGCTAAGTGAGAGCGTTTTTTAAGTGAGAAATTGAGGAGGGTAAAATTGATTTTCTAAATAACGAATGAGCCATTTGGTAGGGAGGAGAGGGAATAGAAACAACATTTTTTTTGTTACATAAGCCTGTAATGGAATACACCTATAATAGGGTATTTCATTTAACCAAACAATTGTTTGTGGTGGGCCATTGAATAGAATTGTAATGGCTATGCCATTACATTGAACCAAACAAGCTGTAAGTGTTTAGAAAAACTTAATATGGAAAACATTCGTAAAAGTTATTCATTTGTTTATAGAAACCACTAAAGAAATTACTTAATTTGCAGCGAAAATTCTTTTTCAGAGTTTTCGTTTTAAAAATCGAAATCTATTTTGTTGTCTTGAGTCATTTTGCAGTTTCACTTATGAAAATATCAATCACCATCGATTTAAACAAACACCAAAAACAAGTTCAAAAACATATTACAGATTACAAACTCAAAAGCACAAAGCAAATAATTACGAAAATCACCATATTTACATTAAATGTGAAAACAATCCGAGCTCCCACACTCCGTCTAGTAATAAGTCAGGCGATCACCTAAAAAGTCAAAGACAAAACATAAGGGAGTGTGAGCTATGAAGCTCAGTGTATAACTAAACTTAAATAGAGATCATACAAAGCACATTATACAAATTAGAGTATCACAAAGAATTTCATAACGATCACATAAACAGAATGGAGAATGCATTACCATGCCAATGCGGTATTTTTTTTAGAAAATCATAATGTAGATTTTTCATAAAATTTCCTACCCAACTCCGCTACACACGAAAATAGAGTTTCCCAAAACTTGTCCAACCAAATCACACCAACAGAGCATTGTGGACATTGCCACCAGAGTTGCAGTTAAAGCTGCCAGATTAGGTATATGTCGTCAAACCACCATATTGCAGCTAAGCTGCCAGAACAGATATATGTGGTCTAGCCACTATAATTGCAGATAAGTTGCCAAAAAGAATTATGGATAAACAACCAAATATTAAAGATCATTAAGTTACCAGAACTTCCTCCTATTAACATCATCCCAAACCCCATGCAATGTGTCATGACATGCATATACAGAATCAGAATGATAAGCATGTAGGACATGCTGTTGTACGATAAAAGAAAATAGAAGGCATGGGAGTTCATGCTTTGCGAAACATATTTATCAAACCTTAATGAATCATATCAGTTTTTCCATGAAGTCACATGCATGGTTATATAACAGAATCAGTTTAAACAAATCAACATATTCGAATATCACATGCTCTCATCCAACATAATAACACTAAAATGTACCATAAAAATTAACAGAACACAGATTATACATGGATAAATCACATACCTTAAACACATCCCAAACAAAAGCACATTATACACTAACAGATCATCATATATCAGGTTTTATAGTTTAATCTATAACATACGAACCCTACGAAAGGCCTACGTTTGGTCTGAACAACATTTATGGCCTTAAGGAAAATTTCAGAATTTTGGCCCATAAGCCCGTGTGGCTTAAATTAGTACCTCACATGACCTAGCATACGTCCGTGTGACTCAAGTCAGTGGCTCACACGGCCCATGCACACGATTGTGGCAGACACCCGTCTAACTGAAGTTAGTTGGGCACACGATCGTGTGTCCTAGCATAGTGCCACACACGGCTTGTCACACAACCATGTGTCACACATGACCTACCACATGGCTTGGCACACAATCATGTGGTGCTAAAAGCCCCAATTCTGACTTTTACCATTTGTTAATTTTTCGGGTTTTCGTTACACACTTGGTACAATTTTGAAACAGAAGCAACAATAACGATTTTGGAACCTAAAAACGACATTCAATTGACCAATCAGACGATTAAACCTAACCAATTTGCTAAAACTAGCATGCAAAACGAAAACTATGTCGAAGAAATTCGACACAAAAACTCAAAACGAAGGTTAAATGCTTACCCTCGCACATAAACAACAACAGGAACTTAAATCGTTACGAAAAAGTTAGTCACAGGATCCTCACCAAACAAAGTCAAATTTACGCTACACAAAATGAAAAACAACTCCGTCCATCAACAAAACTCATGTAGGAACCTGACAGTGAATACTTACACGATTGATTGGAAGATCAATGACATAACAAACTTAGAGTAACAAATACCAAAAAGATTCAAACAATAAAGTGATGGTGGAAGAAAGATAACAACAAAAAGAAAGGAAGAAGAAGAAGAAATGGTAGAAAAAAAATGAACAGTGAGCATGAAAGAAGAGGGAATCTTGGGAAAAACTTATTTAATTTAAAAATAAAAACTAACTCACAAGGAAGCATAAAAAACATTTTCTTATTACTTTCGCAGGGACTCGAACTCAAGACCGAAAGGTATACAGAAGCTTAACCATTGAACCACTAGGCACATCGTTGACATCAATTGAACACGAGTAACTTATGAACCAAATGTTCAAAGACAGGGGTTTAGACAAAAAAAAAAAAAATCAAGAAGCAGGATTTGAACTAAAAACCTCGCGCACACAAACACAACACTTAGCCACTGAACTAGATTAATTCACTTGTCTTAATTTCATAATCTTACATAAAATCGAAACGTAACCACTCTTTATTTCACTAACCCAATTTCTTCTAACCCGATTTTTGAGATGTTACAACTCTCCCCACCTTAAAAGAATTTAGTCCTCAAAATTCTCATTGTCTCATCATTCACTTAACCATAATCTAAAATTTTCTCATTCATACTGATCACCACATTATCGCTGCACAACTTTGATTTTAGTACAAATCAAGACAATGTTTCTAACGAACTCTCTATTCACCAACTCAGATTATCACTAGAACTCTTCACAAAATATCACGAACAATTCTTCTACTCTAGACTCTCAAATACATAACTAAACACTTTCCACAAACACATAGGTGCAAACAATTCTTATAAATGCAGAGTACAATTAGAACAATATGTAAAAATACCTGTATCATTGCCAAACGCGTCTGGACTCTCTCGATGCCTAGTTGCATATCCCTTTCTCTGATTTCATTTTCGAGTCAAAGCTCATATTCGACTAAAAGAGTGTCGTGAGCAATCCCTAACTCGATGCTCCACAAATCCACATTTGAGACACGCCTCCATTTTCCTACAACATTTGCCAGGGTGGCGCCTATCACAGTAAATGCAAACTGGAACTCGATCCATGTTCACATTTTTCTCACCCTATGGAGGCCTGACTATTCTGGTCCGCTTCCTAGGTTTACAGATTCAAATCAATAGGACCAACTCTCCTCTTATTTCGCATTTTATTCCATTACTTATTCTCGCCCTCTAAGTGATTACTCTGTTTCACTAACTTGTCTTGATACGTCTGAGGTCGCTTAATCACATTCTCTCATCCTACAAATCCAAATTAGGTCTCATCAACCTTTTGAAAATATTTAAGTAGAACTTGGGGCATAGAAGCATCACCAATTTCCTAGTTTTTGTCCTCAAATTCGGGCGTCTTAGCAAACTCAGTAATTTTCATATTGGGCTTACTACCTCGAGAAGGGAACTCGACTCGAGTCACTAAGCTATGTGCAGCACTCCTTCGCACATCATGACCATGACTACTCATTATACTAATCTATAGTTTTAGAAATTCTATGAGTTAACTTAGGTTTTTTAAAATCCTAAGTCTAGAGTTTTAACAAAGGATTTAACAGAATTACCAAAGTCTTTAGCTAGAGTTATAGCACTAAGGTTTTGCTACTTTATCTACCATAGCTAAAGTAAAGATACTTATAGGATCGACGTCGGAGTTTTAGATTCTCCTTTTACAGTTTCAAATCTAAAAATTATCAAAATTTGAACACACACTTTTCATAAACCCCAAATATCAAAGTCAATCAAAAATTCAATTTACTTAAAACATTTTTCGGGAAGATTTTTGAACCAAAAAACCACAACTCGAGTTTTTGCAGCTTAACTCTAATACTAAATATAACACCCCAAACTCGGCCTAAAATTATGGCCGAATCTTGAGGAGTTGCATTAACTTGTTGAAAATCTAATTTCAATAAGTGTTTAGAAAATCTGAATACGACAAAAATTTGTAAAAGTTATTCATTCATTTATAGAAACCATTGAAGAAATTACTTAATTTGCAATGAAAATTCATTTTTGGAGTTTTAGTTTTAAAAACCGAAATGGTAGAAAAAAAATGAAGAAAGATAACAACAAAAAGAAAGGAAGAAGAAGAAGAAATGGTAGAAAAAAAATGAACAGTGAGCATGAAAGAAGAGGGAATCTTGGGAAAAACTTATTTAATTTAAAAATAAAAACTAACTCACAAGGAAGCATAAAAAACATTTTCTTATTACTTTCGCAGGGACTCGAACTCAAGACCGAAAGGTATACAGAAGCTTAACCATTGAACCACTAGGCACATCGTTGACATCAATTGAACACGAGTAACTTATGAACCAAATGTTCAAAGACAGGGGTTTAGACAAAAAAAAAAAAAATCAAGAAGCAGGATTTGAACTAAAAACCTCGCGCACACAAACACAACACTTAGCCACTGAACTAGATTAATTCACTTGTCTTAATTTCATAATCTTACATAAAATCGAAACGTAACCACTCTTTATTTCACTAACCCAATTTCTTCTAACCCGATTTTTGAGATGTTACAACTCTCCCCACCTTAAAAGAATTTAGTCCTCAAAATTCTCATTGTCTCATCATTCACTTAACCATAATCTAAAATTTTCTCATTCATACTGATCACCACATTATCGCTGCACAACTTTGATTTTAGTACAAATCAAGACAATGTTTCTAACGAACTCTCTATTCACCAACTCAGATTATCACTAGAACTCTTCACAAAATATCACGAACAATTCTTCTACTCTAGACTCTCAAATACATAACTAAACACTTTCCACAAACACATAGGTGCAAACAATTCTTATAAATGCAGAGTACAATTAGAACAATATGTAAAAATACCTGTATCATTGCCAAACGCGTCTGGACTCTCTCGATGCCTAGTTGCATATCCCTTTCTCTGATTTCATTTTCGAGTCAAAGCTCATATTCGACTAAAAGAGTGTCGTGAGCAATCCCTAACTCGATGCTCCACAAATCCACATTTGAGACACGCCTCCATTTTCCTACAACATTTGCCAGGGTGGCGCCTATCACAGTAAATGCAAACTGGAACTCGATCCATGTTCACATTTTTCTCACCCTATGGAGGCCTGACTATTCTGGTCCGCTTCCTAGGTTTACAGATTCAAATCAATAGGACCAACTCTCCTCTTATTTCGCATTTTATTCCATTACTTATTCTCGCCCTCTAAGTGATTACTCTGTTTCACTAACTTGTCTTGATACGTCTGAGGTCGCTTAATCACATTCTCTCATCCTACAAATCCAAATTAGGTCTCATCAACCTTTTGAAAATATTTAAGTAGAACTTGGGGCATAGAAGCATCACCAATTTCCTAGTTTTTGTCCTCAAATTCGGGCGTCTTAGCAAACTCAGTAATTTTCATATTGGGCTTACTACCTCGAGAAGGGAACTCGACTCGAGTCACTAAGCTATGTGCAGCACTCCTTCGCACATCATGACCATGACTACTCATTATACTAATCTATAGTTTTAGAAATTCTATGAGTTAACTTAGGTTTTTTAAAATCCTAAGTCTAGAGTTTTAACAAAGGATTTAACAGAATTACCAAAGTCTTTAGCTAGAGTTATAGCACTAAGGTTTTGCTACTTTATCTACCATAGCTAAAGTAAAGATACTTATAGGATCGACGTCGGAGTTTTAGATTCTCCTTTTACAGTTTCAAATCTAAAAATTATCAAAATTTGAACACACACTTTTCATAAACCCCAAATATCAAAGTCAATCAAAAATTCAATTTACTTAAAACATTTTTCGGGAAGATTTTTGAACCAAAAAACCACAACTCGAGTTTTTGCAGCTTAACTCTAATACTAAATATAACACCCCAAACTCGGCCTAAAATTATGGCCGAATCTTGAGGAGTTGCATTAACTTGTTGAAAATCTAATTTCAATAAGTGTTTAGAAAATCTGAATACGACAAAAATTTGTAAAAGTTATTCATTCATTTATAGAAACCATTGAAGAAATTACTTAATTTGCAATGAAAATTCATTTTTGGAGTTTTAGTTTTAAAAACCGAAATGGTAGAAAAAAAATGAAGAAAGATAACAACAAAAAGAAAGGAAGAAGAAGAAGAAATGGTAGAAAAAAAATGAACAGTGAGCATGAAAGAAGAGGGAATCTTGGGAAAAACTTATTTAATTTAAAAATAAAAACTAACTCACAAGGAAGCATAAAAAACATTTTCTTATTACTTTCGCAGGGACTCGAACTCAAGACCGAAAGGTATACAGAAGCTTAACCATTGAACCACTAGGCACATCGTTGACATCAATTGAACACGAGTAACTTATGAACCAAATGTTCAAAGACAGGGGTTTAGACAAAAAAAAAAAAAATCAAGAAGCAGGATTTGAACTAAAAACCTCGCGCACACAAACACAACACTTAGCCACTGAACTAGATTAATTCACTTGTCTTAATTTCATAATCTTACATAAAATCGAAACGTAACCACTCTTTATTTCACTAACCCAATTTCTTCTAACCCGATTTTTGAGATGTTACAACTCTCCCCACCTTAAAAGAATTTAGTCCTCAAAATTCTCATTGTCTCATCATTCACTTAACCATAATCTAAAATTTTCTCATTCATACTGATCACCACATTATCGCTGCACAACTTTGATTTTAGTACAAATCAAGACAATGTTTCTAACGAACTCTCTATTCACCAACTCAGATTATCACTAGAACTCTTCACAAAATATCACGAACAATTCTTCTACTCTAGACTCTCAAATACATAACTAAACACTTTCCACAAACACATAGGTGCAAACAATTCTTATAAATGCAGAGTACAATTAGAACAATATGTAAAAATACCTGTATCATTGCCAAACGCGTCTGGACTCTCTCGATGCCTAGTTGCATATCCCTTTCTCTGATTTCATTTTCGAGTCAAAGCTCATATTCGACTAAAAGAGTGTCGTGAGCAATCCCTAACTCGATGCTCCACAAATCCACATTTGAGACACGCCTCCATTTTCCTACAACATTTGCCAGGGTGGCGCCTATCACAGTAAATGCAAACTGGAACTCGATCCATGTTCACATTTTTCTCACCCTATGGAGGCCTGACTATTCTGGTCCGCTTCCTAGGTTTACAGATTCAAATCAATAGGACCAACTCTCCTCTTATTTCGCATTTTATTCCATTACTTATTCTCGCCCTCTAAGTGATTACTCTGTTTCACTAACTTGTCTTGATACGTCTGAGGTCGCTTAATCACATTCTCTCATCCTACAAATCCAAATTAGGTCTCATCAACCTTTTGAAAATATTTAAGTAGAACTTGGGGCATAGAAGCATCACCAATTTCCTAGTTTTTGTCCTCAAATTCGGGCGTCTTAGCAAACTCAGTAATTTTCATATTGGGCTTACTACCTCGAGAAGGGAACTCGACTCGAGTCACTAAGCTATGTGCAGCACTCCTTCGCACATCATGACCATGACTACTCATTATACTAATCTATAGTTTTAGAAATTCTATGAGTTAACTTAGGTTTTTTAAAATCCTAAGTCTAGAGTTTTAACAAAGGATTTAACAGAATTACCAAAGTCTTTAGCTAGAGTTATAGCACTAAGGTTTTGCTACTTTATCTACCATAGCTAAAGTAAAGATACTTATAGGATCGACGTCGGAGTTTTAGATTCTCCTTTTACAGTTTCAAATCTAAAAATTATCAAAATTTGAACACACACTTTTCATAAACCCCAAATATCAAAGTCAATCAAAAATTCAATTTACTTAAAACATTTTTCGGGAAGATTTTTGAACCAAAAAACCACAACTCGAGTTTTTGCAGCTTAACTCTAATACTAAATATAACACCCCAAACTCGGCCTAAAATTATGGCCGAATCTTGAGGAGTTGCATTAACTTGTTGAAAATCTAATTTCAATAAGTGTTTAGAAAATCTGAATACGACAAAAATTTGTAAAAGTTATTCATTCATTTATAGAAACCATTGAAGAAATTACTTAATTTGCAATGAAAATTCATTTTTGGAGTTTTAGTTTTAAAAACCGAAATGGTAGAAAAAAAATGAAGAAAGATAACAACAAAAAGAAAGGAAGAAGAAGAAGAAATGGTAGAAAAAAAATGAACAGTGAGCATGAAAGAAGAGGGAATCTTGGGAAAAACTTATTTAATTTAAAAATAAAAACTAACTCACAAGGAAGCATAAAAAACATTTTCTTATTACTTTCGCAGGGACTCGAACTCAAGACCGAAAGGTATACAGAAGCTTAACCATTGAACCACTAGGCACATCGTTGACATCAATTGAACACGAGTAACTTATGAACCAAATGTTCAAAGACAGGGGTTTAGACAAAAAAAAAAAATCAAGAAGCAGGATTTGAACTAAAAACCTCGCGCACACAAACACAACACTTAGCCACTGAACTAGATTAATTCACTTGTCTTAATTTCATAATCTTACATAAAATCGAAACGTAACCACTCTTTATTTCACTAACCCAATTTCTTCTAACCCGATTTTTGAGATGTTACAACTCTCCCCACCTTAAAAGAATTTAGTCCTCAAAATTCTCATTGTCTCATCATTCACTTAACCATAATCTAAAATTTTCTCATTCATACTGATCACCACATTATCGCTGCACAACTTTGATTTTAGTACAAATCAAGACAATGTTTCTAACGAACTCTCTATTCACCAACTCAGATTATCACTAGAACTCTTCACAAAATATCACGAACAATTCTTCTACTCTAGACTCTCAAATACATAACTAAACACTTTCCACAAACACATAGGTGCAAACAATTCTTATAAATGCAGAGTACAATTAGAACAATATGTAAAAATACCTGTATCATTGCCAAACGCGTCTGGACTCTCTCGATGCCTAGTTGCATATCCCTTTCTCTGATTTCATTTTCGAGTCAAAGCTCATATTCGACTAAAAGAGTGTCGTGAGCAATCCCTAACTCGATGCTCCACAAATCCACATTTGAGACACGCCTCCATTTTCCTACAACATTTGCCAGGGTGGCGCCTATCACAGTAAATGCAAACTGGAACTCGATCCATGTTCACATTTTTCTCACCCTATGGAGGCCTGACTATTCTGGTCCGCTTCCTAGGTTTACAGATTCAAATCAATAGGACCAACTCTCCTCTTATTTCGCATTTTATTCCATTACTTATTCTCGCCCTCTAAGTGATTACTCTGTTTCACTAACTTGTCTTGATACGTCTGAGGTCGCTTAATCACATTCTCTCATCCTACAAATCCAAATTAGGTCTCATCAACCTTTTGAAAATATTTAAGTAGAACTTGGGGCATAGAAGCATCACCAATTTCCTAGTTTTTGTCCTCAAATTCGGGCGTCTTAGCAAACTCAGTAATTTTCATATTGGGCTTACTACCTCGAGAAGGGAACTCGACTCGAGTCACTAAGCTATGTGCAGCACTCCTTCGCACATCATGACCATGACTACTCATTATACTAATCTATAGTTTTAGAAATTCTATGAGTTAACTTAGGTTTTTTAAAATCCTAAGTCTAGAGTTTTAACAAAGGATTTAACAGAATTACCAAAGTCTTTAGCTAGAGTTATAGCACTAAGGTTTTGCTACTTTATCTACCATAGCTAAAGTAAAGATACTTATAGGATCGACGTCGGAGTTTTAGATTCTCCTTTTACAGTTTCAAATCTAAAAATTATCAAAATTTGAACACACACTTTTCATAAACCCCAAATATCAAAGTCAATCAAAAATTCAATTTACTTAAAACATTTTTCGGGAAGATTTTTGAACCAAAAAACCACAACTCGAGTTTTTGCAGCTTAACTCTAATACTAAATATAACACCCCAAACTCGGCCTAAAATTATGGCCGAATCTTGAGGAGTTGCATTAACTTGTTGAAAATCTAATTTCAATAAGTGTTTAGAAAATCTGAATACGACAAAAATTTGTAAAAGTTATTCATTCATTTATAGAAACCATTGAAGAAATTACTTAATTTGCAATGAAAATTCATTTTTGGAGTTTTAGTTTTAAAAACCGAAATGGTAGAAAAAAAATGAAGAAAGATAACAACAAAAAGAAAGGAAGAAGAAGAAGAAATGGTAGAAAAAAAATGAACAGTGAGCATGAAAGAAGAGGGAATCTTGGGAAAAACTTATTTAATTTAAAAATAAAAACTAACTCACAAGGAAGCATAAAAAACATTTTCTTATTACTTTCGCAGGGACTCGAACTCAAGACCGAAAGGTATACAGAAGCTTAACCATTGAACCACTAGGCACATCGTTGACATCAATTGAACACGAGTAACTTATGAACCAAATGTTCAAAGACAGGGGTTTAGACAAAAAAAAAAAAAATCAAGAAGCAGGATTTGAACTAAAAACCTCGCGCACACAAACACAACACTTAGCCACTGAACTAGATTAATTCACTTGTCTTAATTTCATAATCTTACATAAAATCGAAACGTAACCACTCTTTATTTCACTAACCCAATTTCTTCTAACCCGATTTTTGAGATGTTACAACTCTCCCCACCTTAAAAGAATTTAGTCCTCAAAATTCTCATTGTCTCATCATTCACTTAACCATAATCTAAAATTTTCTCATTCATACTGATCACCACATTATCGCTGCACAACTTTGATTTTAGTACAAATCAAGACAATGTTTCTAACGAACTCTCTATTCACCAACTCAGATTATCACTAGAACTCTTCACAAAATATCACGAACAATTCTTCTACTCTAGACTCTCAAATACATAACTAAACACTTTCCACAAACACATAGGTGCAAACAATTCTTATAAATGCAGAGTACAATTAGAACAATATGTAAAAATACCTGTATCATTGCCAAACGCGTCTGGACTCTCTCGATGCCTAGTTGCATATCCCTTTCTCTGATTTCATTTTCGAGTCAAAGCTCATATTCGACTAAAAGAGTGTCGTGAGCAATCCCTAACTCGATGCTCCACAAATCCACATTTGAGACACGCCTCCATTTTCCTACAACATTTGCCAGGGTGGCGCCTATCACAGTAAATGCAAACTGGAACTCGATCCATGTTCACATTTTTCTCACCCTATGGAGGCCTGACTATTCTGGTCCGCTTCCTAGGTTTACAGATTCAAATCAATAGGACCAACTCTCCTCTTATTTCGCATTTTATTCCATTACTTATTCTCGCCCTCTAAGTGATTACTCTGTTTCACTAACTTGTCTTGATACGTCTGAGGTCGCTTAATCACATTCTCTCATCCTACAAATCCAAATTAGGTCTCATCAACCTTTTGAAAATATTTAAGTAGAACTTGGGGCATAGAAGCATCACCAATTTCCTAGTTTTTGTCCTCAAATTCGGGCGTCTTAGCAAACTCAGTAATTTTCATATTGGGCTTACTACCTCGAGAAGGGAACTCGACTCGAGTCACTAAGCTATGTGCAGCACTCCTTCGCACATCATGACCATGACTACTCATTATACTAATCTATAGTTTTAGAAATTCTATGAGTTAACTTAGGTTTTTTAAAATCCTAAGTCTAGAGTTTTAACAAAGGATTTAACAGAATTACCAAAGTCTTTAGCTAGAGTTATAGCACTAAGGTTTTGCTACTTTATCTACCATAGCTAAAGTAAAGATACTTATAGGATCGACGTCGGAGTTTTAGATTCTCCTTTTACAGTTTCAAATCTAAAAATTATCAAAATTTGAACACACACTTTTCATAAACCCCAAATATCAAAGTCAATCAAAAATTCAATTTACTTAAAACATTTTTCGGGAAGATTTTTGAACCAAAAAACCACAACTCGAGTTTTTGCAGCTTAACTCTAATACTAAATATAACACCCCAAACTCGGCCTAAAATTATGGCCGAATCTTGAGGAGTTGCATTAACTTGTTGAAAATCTAATTTCAATAAGTGTTTAGAAAATCTGAATACGACAAAAATTTGTAAAAGTTATTCATTCATTTATAGAAACCATTGAAGAAATTACTTAATTTGCAATGAAAATTCATTTTTGGAGTTTTAGTTTTAAAAACCGAAATGGTAGAAAAAAAATGAAGAAAGATAACAACAAAAAGAAAGGAAGAAGAAGAAGAAATGGTAGAAAAAAAATGAACAGTGAGCATGAAAGAAGAGGGAATCTTGGGAAAAACTTATTTAATTTAAAAATAAAAACTAACTCACAAGGAAGCATAAAAAACATTTTCTTATTACTTTCGCAGGGACTCGAACTCAAGACCGAAAGGTATACAGAAGCTTAACCATTGAACCACTAGGCACATCGTTGACATCAATTGAACACGAGTAACTTATGAACCAAATGTTCAAAGACAGGGGTTTAGACAAAAAAAAAAAAATCAAGAAGCAGGATTTGAACTAAAAACCTCGCGCACACAAACACAACACTTAGCCACTGAACTAGATTAATTCACTTGTCTTAATTTCATAATCTTACATAAAATCGAAACGTAACCACTCTTTATTTCACTAACCCAATTTCTTCTAACCCGATTTTTGAGATGTTACAACTCTCCCCACCTTAAAAGAATTTAGTCCTCAAAATTCTCATTGTCTCATCATTCACTTAACCATAATCTAAAATTTTCTCATTCATACTGATCACCACATTATCGCTGCACAACTTTGATTTTAGTACAAATCAAGACAATGTTTCTAACGAACTCTCTATTCACCAACTCAGATTATCACTAGAACTCTTCACAAAATATCACGAACAATTCTTCTACTCTAGACTCTCAAATACATAACTAAACACTTTCCACAAACACATAGGTGCAAACAATTCTTATAAATGCAGAGTACAATTAGAACAATATGTAAAAATACCTGTATCATTGCCAAACGCGTCTGGACTCTCTCGATGCCTAGTTGCATATCCCTTTCTCTGATTTCATTTTCGAGTCAAAGCTCATATTCGACTAAAAGAGTGTCGTGAGCAATCCCTAACTCGATGCTCCACAAATCCACATTTGAGACACGCCTCCATTTTCCTACAACATTTGCCAGGGTGGCGCCTATCACAGTAAATGCAAACTGGAACTCGATCCATGTTCACATTTTTCTCACCCTATGGAGGCCTGACTATTCTGGTCCGCTTCCTAGGTTTACAGATTCAAATCAATAGGACCAACTCTCCTCTTATTTCGCATTTTATTCCATTACTTATTCTCGCCCTCTAAGTGATTACTCTGTTTCACTAACTTGTCTTGATACGTCTGAGGTCGCTTAATCACATTCTCTCATCCTACAAATCCAAATTAGGTCTCATCAACCTTTTGAAAATATTTAAGTAGAACTTGGGGCATAGAAGCATCACCAATTTCCTAGTTTTTGTCCTCAAATTCGGGCGTCTTAGCAAACTCAGTAATTTTCATATTGGGCTTACTACCTCGAGAAGGGAACTCGACTCGAGTCACTAAGCTATGTGCAGCACTCCTTCGCACATCATGACCATGACTACTCATTATACTAATCTATAGTTTTAGAAATTCTATGAGTTAACTTAGGTTTTTTAAAATCCTAAGTCTAGAGTTTTAACAAAGGATTTAACAGAATTACCAAAGTCTTTAGCTAGAGTTATAGCACTAAGGTTTTGCTACTTTATCTACCATAGCTAAAGTAAAGATACTTATAGGATCGACGTCGGAGTTTTAGATTCTCCTTTTACAGTTTCAAATCTAAAAATTATCAAAATTTGAACACACACTTTTCATAAACCCCAAATATCAAAGTCAATCAAAAATTCAATTTACTTAAAACATTTTTCGGGAAGATTTTTGAACCAAAAAACCACAACTCGAGTTTTTGCAGCTTAACTCTAATACTAAATATAACACCCCAAACTCGACCTAAAATTATGGCCGAATCTTGAGGAGTTGCATTAACTTGTTGAAAATCTAATTTCAATAAGTGTTTAGAAAATCTGAATACGACAAAAATTTGTAAAAGTTATTCATTCATTTATAGAAACCATTGAAGAAATTACTTAATTTGCAATGAAAATTCATTTTTGGAGTTTTACTTTTAAAAACAGAAATCCATTTTGTTGACTTGAGTGATTTTATAGTTTCATGTATGGAAATATCAATTACCGGTGATTTAAACAAAGACCCAAAAACAAGTTCAAAAACACATTACAGATTACAGATGCAAAAACCCAAAGCAATAATTACGAAAATCACCACATTTACATTAAATGCGAAAACTATCCCAGCTCCCACACACTATTCAATCCTAAGTCAGAGGATCACTTGAAAAGTCAGAGGTAAACAAAAGGGGGTGAGCTATGAAGCTCAGTGTATAACTAAACTCAAACAGAGATCATACAAAGAACATTATACAAATCGGAGTATTACAGAATTTTGTAAAGATCACATAAACAGAATGGAGAATGCATGACTATACCAATGCAGTATTTTTTAGAAAATCATAATGAAGATTTTTCAGAAAACCTCCTACCCAACTCCGCTATACACCATAATAGAGTTTTTAAAAACTCATCCAACCAAATCACACCAATAGAAAACTGTGGACATTACCACCAGATTTGCAGTTAAAACTGTTAGATCAGATATATGTGGTCAAGCCATCATATTACAGCCAAGCTACCAGAATAGATATATGTGGTCGAGCCACTATAATTGTAGACAAGTTGCGAGATAGAATTGTGGGTAAACCACTAGATATTGTAGATCATTAAATTGCCAGAAACTTTCTCCTTTCAAAATTATCCCGAACCCATGCAACATGTCATGACATGCATATACAGAACCAAAATGATAAGCTTGTAGGACAAGTTATCGTAAGGTAAAAGAAAACAACAGGCATGGGAGTTCATGCTTTACGGAATAGATTTATGAAACCTCAATGAATTATATAATTTTTCCATGAAGTCACATGCATGGTTATATAATAGAATCATATAAAACAAATCAATATATTCGAATCTCACATGCTCTCATCCAACATAGTAACATAAAAATGTACCATCATAATTAACAGAACACAAATTACACATGGACAAATCACATACTTTAAACACATCCCAAATAAAAGCACATTATACACTAACAGATCATCAGATATCAGGTTTTATAGCTCAATCTATAACATATAGACCCTACAAAATGCCTACATTCAATTTGAACGACATTTACGGCCCTAAGGAAAATTTTATAATTTTGGCTCACACGCCCATGTGGCCTGACACGACCCACAAGTCTGGCCTGTGTGGCCCACACGACTTTGTGGCTTAAATCAATACATCACACATCCTGGCACACGCTTGTATGACTCAAATCAGTGGCTCACATGGCCTATGCACATGACTGTGGAACACGCCCATGTGACTCAAGTCAGTGGCTCACACGGCCTGGGCACATAGTTGAGTGGCTCGACACAGTGCCACACATGGCTTGGCACATGTCCGTATGGCATCGACAACCCTAATTTTGGCTTTTTTCGTTTGCTGATTTCTCGGGTTTTTTTTACATACCTGATACGATTTTGACGAAGAAGCAACAAAAACGATTTCAGAACCTAAAAATGAAATTCAATTGACCAATCAGACGATTAAACCGAACCAATTCGCTAAAACTAGCATCCAAAACCGAAACTATGTCGAAGAATTTCGACAAAAAAATTCAAAACAAAGGTTAAACACTTACCCTTGCACGTAAAAAACAACACGAACTTAAATTGTTGGGGAAATGTTAGTAATAGGATCCTCACCTAACAAGGATTCACACAAGTCAAAATTTACGCTACACAAAACGAAAATACAACACCGTCCATCATCAAAACTTACGCAGGAACATGACAGAAAATACTTACACGAATGTTTGGAAGATTAACAAATACCAAAAGGATTCAAATAGTAAAGTGATGGTGGAAGAAAGATAACAACAAAAAGAAAGGAAGAAGAAGAAGAAGAAACAATAGAAAAGAAAATGAAAAGTGATCGTGAACATGAAAGGAGGGAATTTTTGGAAAAACTTATTTAATTTAAAAATAAAAACTAATTCACAAGGTAGCATAAAATTTTTTTTCTTAACCATTAATGTGACACCTTAAACCCGACCCAGTTGTTGGATCCAAATATAAAATGTCACATTTCGTTGCCTAAGCAACTTACTTTTCTATTATTTTTTTAAATGAAAATGTGGTGGAAAAAAATATTTTATAAAAATTTCGGCAGCATTTCTGCTTATTTACGTAAAATCCACCTGTAAAATTTTGAATTTCACAATATATTCACATTCAAATAATCTCCCAAATCAATTCCCAACACTTCAACTCCTCAAAGCATTTCAATAAACTTAATATCTACTTTTAACCATTTCATCAAAATATTGATTATAAAGTACTAACAAAAAAGACATAATAAACATGTATTTAAATTTAATTTATGAAACAATATTATATATGTATATATAAGTCTATGTACATGCCATAAACATTTACCAAAAGTAAACTTTTTACCAACTTTGTTTGAGCTGATTTTCAGTTCTTCGGATGCTGCTGGAATGATCTATCGAATCTAACTACCTGCGCACGAAAAAATAAAGAAACCGTATGCTGAGCAACTTTTATGCTCAATGGTGCTAATATCATATAAATCATTACATAAGTATTAAATATACATTAATTAATAAAAGTAAATAAATAACAATAAGCTTTTTATTCAAATTTAAAATCATAAAACCAATTTAATTCACACAATAAGGAAGTTCAAATATATTCAACTTTTATTTTGTTTTTCTTTCAATCTAAACCTCGTACCAAAGTTTAGACTCATAACCAGATACACGAATCTGCCACCCCGAGTCGTTCGGCAATGATGGCTATCAGAGTAGTCCACGACCCTCATGGAATTGGGACATCCCACGACCCTCTGGGAATTGGGGTTAACAATAATAAAAACCGATCAATTGGCCTTTTCTCCTTCGACCCTCTAGGAATTGGGGAGATCTAAATCCTCTGATATAAAGACTCTATGGCATGCCGACTATATCTGATCTAGTCTAACTTAGTGTACCGGGGTAAAATCAAATTTCACTTCAATTCTATTTTTCACAGCATTCTCATTTTTGTCCCATTTCATGATCAAATCATATATTTTGCCTAATGTAAAATTAGACTTCCAATTCTAAAACATATAAAATATTTTCTTGCTCAAGCATTCAAAATCATAATACTCAAGCTCAAAATATAACCATGGATTTGCTAATTTAATCATTGGAAAAACATATTCCATCTCAAATCATAATTTTATAAATATTAACTAAATAATTATAACTCATTCAAAACTCATAATAATAATATAAAAATAAAATTAATAGAATTAATCATAATAATCAAATTATTCTAAAGCTTTATGTAATGAAAATAAGATATTAGCACAAACCGAATTTTGATCGCTTTACTTCTTCTCTACGTCTTTCTCCTTCAATGTGCTCGCTTCGTTTTTAGCTACAATATGAGCAATTCAATACAAAATAATATTATTTACCCGTTTTAATACTAAAACTAATAAAAACAACATAAATATGCATGATTAATCAAATTAATATACTAAACTTCCAAATTTGAAATTCTCATATCTTTCAACTCGATTATCCGTTTTCAATTATGTCTTCACCGGAATACTCACTAATTTATAAGCTATTATTTAGCATCAATATTACTCAAAATAATTAACTTTCTCTACTAAC
Source organism: Gossypioides kirkii (assembly GCA_005610355.1). NCBI lineage: Eukaryota > Viridiplantae > Streptophyta > Magnoliopsida > Malvales > Malvaceae > Gossypioides > Gossypioides kirkii. Next base: position 34,491,072 of record CP032247.1, on the reverse strand, counting down.
CCTTCACCATAGCCAAATAAACCAAATAACTTCCCATCCAATTTCATTTCTTTTTTCACACTTCTAATAAACTAGAATTCATCTTCTAATCATTCTCTAACAAGAAAATATGTCTATTTCACTTAAATTTCGTAAGCTTCCATCAATATTCTTTAATGGCAACTTTCAAAATACTTGATGAAATAAAAAATTATTGGTATATATATGTAGAACAAGCTTTAAATATTTAAAATCTATGAAAAATTTGATGAAAAACCATGCCTTATGCTTGAATTTTGAAGAAAAAATGGTGAAAGAAATAAATTCTTTCCCTCTTTCGTGAGAGCCAGAGAACTTGAAGAAAAATTAGAATTAAAGAAGAAAGAAACGTCTGTTTCTTTCCTTCTTTTATATTTATTAATATTATTATTAATTAAAATATCTTTTAATAATAATGATAATAATAAAAATCATTGATTGATTTTTTTAAAGTAATAGTAAAATTGTCATTAGGTTTTTTCCATCAAAATAAAAATAAAATATTTACTCTTTAGTCTTTATACTTTTCCAACTTATTCAATCTAGTCCCTAAACTCAATAACGAATTTTTTAACAAACCACATGCTTCTAATAATAATTCTCTATTTTTCCATATTTAATAGTTTCCTCTAAAAACGATCATTACTTCTTATACAACTATTTATTTATAAATCCTTGATTCAAGGACTTATACCCTAATTTATATTTTTAAAGTGGGGATGTTACAATTAAACCATTAGGCTCATCGTTGACATTAGTTAAACACAAATAACTTATAAATCAAATGTTCAAAGATAGGGGTTTAGATAAAAATAGCAAAAATTCAATGAGCTAGATTCAAACTGAGAACCTCGCACACACAAACACAACACTTAGCCACTGAACCAGACTAATTCACTTGTCATAATTTCACAATCTTACATAAACCCAGAACATAACCACTCTTGGTTTCACTAACCCAATTTCTTCTAACCCGATTTTTGGGATGTTACAAACACTCTCAAGGGTTTTCTTACTAATGCTGCCACACAATCTAAAGACTTACAAGAATGCTCTCTACAATAAAGCCTTTTGACTTCAGAATCCAAGGCTTTCTAGTTTAGACTTTTTTTTGGCTAAGTTCTAGTTTAAATCTTACTGATTTGTTTATGTTATATTTGCTTTACTATTTTTTGTTTTAACACTTTATCTTTTCTATGTGTGACTTGGTATCTAAACAGAATGTGTTTCATGCATTTTCATAGGAAGAACTATCCCATAAGATACCCATATAACAACATACAAAATTATAAATACAAATCTCGATGAAAGAATTGATAATAATAACAAAAATTGAAATCCTAATCAGATTAATGAAAAAAATCAATTGAGGTTGTTTTCGTATTGAAAGAACAATAACATATCTTTTCTTGTGATGTTTTCCTATCACTTCATTTTCTCAATCTCAAAAATATTAGTTTTTGTTTTTTTCTTGATCTAAAAATACCCAGTCTTTTTCTTTTAGATGAATGGTTGTAATCTATGTTTATATTTCTAACGAGAATTGATCTCCAAAACATGTTGAAAACCCTTTTTTCCAAGCAAGCATCTTTTGTGTATTTTTTTACTTAGGTGGAAATACATTAAATTTATTTATTTTTATAGTAAAATGTCATGTCATCGTTTTCCACAAGATTTAACGGAAACTAGTTCCACGTAGATAATAGGTTGGTGATACAGAAAATTGAATCAAAATTAAAATTTTATGTATATAATAGAACAAAATTAATGTTTATGTATATAATTACACATTGGATCAAAAAAATTATTGAAAAAAAAAAGAAAAACGTCCTTGTTAATAATTTTTTTTTAATATACTGGTGTGATTACATATGATAGTATCTATTCATACTTTCTTAACCCTTTGACAACGCACACGCACCTTACACACAGGCGCTCAAACTCGGGAACCCTAGAATGAACAACATCATCTTTTCCACTGGAGCCACTTGTTGGGTTCTAAATTTAATATAATTCTAATACTTATATTTAAACACTTTACTCAGATAGTGTCACCTTTATTCGAGTCACCAACTCAATTATGAAATTATAAAAATACTATTTTTTTCAATAATAATAATAATATGACACTTTTATATTTTCATAATTTTATATATCTTTAAATAAAAGAATTAAAAACTATAAATTTAAGGATTCAACACATGTTCCATAATACTAAAACACAATTTTATTACCACCCCACTTATATTCAAAAAATTATTTTTAACATAAAATATTTTCTTTCACCCACATCATGCTATGAAAAAGATCTAGTTAATTCTCTATAACAGCCACTTTTCAAAAATTTTAATAAAATAAAATTTATTCCTAAATGAAATAAAAATAATAAATTTTAATTAAGATATTATTTTAATAAATATTAAATAATATTTTATTTATTAAAATAATATTTAATAAATGACATTAAATTCACGGATTTTATTAAAAATATGAAGTAAATCTAAGTAATTAATATTAATATATTATATTAATTTTTTTAAAAAAAATAAATATGATTTAAATCGAGTATATAATAGTTTCCTCTTTATAACAATCAAAATTTTGATAGATAAATAGAGTTTTATAGAGAGAGTTATATCTAATTTCATTAATTAAAATTAGTTAGCGAATTCCAATGTAAGTAAAGACCCAATTGAACCGTGAATATGTATAACCTAAATTTTAAATTTTTAAAAATTTATCACGTATAATTATTATTTTTCATTTTTTAAATATTTTTATATCTATTTCACAGTTTATATTCGCAATTCATGAATTTCTCTTCCGACAATACTATTTTTAAAATTTAAACTTGTGTTCTTTCATTAGAGTACAATATGAACCTAAAACTTGTTGGTATTTTAAATTGTGATAAATATACAATTTTATATATAATTTTTTATTTACATATTTGTCCTATTTATATATAAAACTCGATTGATGTTGAACCCAACGAGTGACTCTAGTGAAAAAAAAGATGATGATCATCCTAGGAGTCTCGGGTTCGAGCACCTGTGTGTGCAAGGTGTATGTACTTTATCAAAAGCTTAAAAAAGTATGAAGAGATACTACCATGTAATCACACTAGCATATTAAAAAAAAAAAAGAAAAAACACTGCTGATGTTAGTGTCTAATATCTTTAATTATACTATTGTTGAAACCATTTTTTGAAAAAGAACAAAAACAAGTCTCGATTTCTACTTTGAAAAATGAAAATAAAGTCGCCACCAATAATTTTTTTAAAACAGGTGTAATTGGGTCACCTTTCAAGATTTTTTTTAAAAAATCATTAAAATAATTTTGGTCTTTGAAATCATGAAATGAGTTCGGGAGTCGATTACGCATCAGGAAGGATTAGCACCCTTACACGCCCAAAATTGATATCTAATCGATTATTCAAAATTTTATTTGTTGAAAATTAAAAGTTCAAGAAAAATTTAAATCACGATCCTTAAATGCATGAATGTCATATTTATTTTATTTTGAAAACAAATTTTGTTTCCGAAGAAAGCTCGTTATTTCGAATTAATCGAGAAAAAGTCACATTCAGTAAGTTAGGACATAACAATTCGAATATTCGAAAATGATGAGCTTTTCAAAAAAAATCTCGTGTTTAAATTTTAAAAGGATATTTAATTATTCCGGTTCAAAGAAAAAATCATACCCAGTGAGTTAGGACATTATTTTTTCAAATTCTCGAGACAAAGGATATTGCCTTGATTTATTAAAATAATTTGAGTATTTTTTTAAAAAAAATTTATCATATTATGCAAAAATATGTACATGATTTACAAGTATAAAAAATAAAAATAATATATACATGAAATACAATAAAATAATAAATTAAGTATAAATAACCAAACAAATGAATAAATAAAGACAAACGAATAAAATAATATACATATGCATATAAAAGGGATTTAATAAAAAAAAGAGATAAACAAGAAAAAAAAGCATGGAATATATACATATAGGATAAAAAAATTCATTAAAATCGGGGCAAATTCGAATTTTTGGAAAGTTTGAGGGTCAAATTAGAATTTTTGAAAAGTTTAAGGCTTAAATTCAAATTTTTGGATTGTATGGGGGTCAAAATATAATTTTAAGATAAAGTAGGTGCTTCAAGGGCAATAACTCAAAAATCCTGACACGTGGCAGTTCCAGGGACACTTTTGGGTCAAGGACCAAATTGAAAATCAACTGAAATTGTTGGGCTAAATTAAAAATAACAAAAAGAATGGCATCAAGGATTAAATTGCAACCTTTAAAACTTTTTCATTGTTCATTCTTTCTCAAAAACAAAACCAAAAAAAAGGCTTTTAGTTTTCTCTCAAATGGTCGATCGGATGACCCATGCCCGGTGTGTCCCTCCGTCGTCCGTCCACTGCACAACGCCTCCAGTAACCACCATACGCGGTGGTTGAAAGTCCAAAAAATCAGCCTTCTACGCTTTCGGCTTCCTCGAGCCCAGATCTGGGACTTTTCTTACCAAAATCGCACCCCACAAACCTCCAACGAGTGGAGACCGTTCGAATCTAAACATCACTCCTCCGACAACTCCTCAAACAGGGCACCCACGAGCATTCACGGCGACGAGGAAGGGCGATCGGCACGAAGGGACAAAAAAAGAAATTGTTAGTGTCGAAATTTCGAAAATTTGTGAATACTTGCTCGTATTTTGGTTGTTAAGTGCCTCTTGCAATTGATTTTTCTCGTGATTTTTCGTAATTTTTTGTGTGTACATTATTGTGTATTTATAACACATTTTACAATCAATTTTTCGGATTTTTGGCTTGATGGCTGCATGCGAATCATGAAGATTGTGATCCGAAGAAATCGGCTACGAAAGCGGCGATGGCGTGTGTTAACGGGGACGGCAAGGAAAAAAAGGGGTGTTAGGGTTTTTTTGTGCTTGAGTTAAGGTTTTGGGCTATTTGGGTTTTTAGGGTTTTTTGTTTTTTGGCTTGTATTTTAATTGGGTATGATTTGGTTTTAATTTGTAAATGGGGTTTTTTGGGACTTGGATATGTGTATTTGGTTTGTATTTGTTTAATTTTATTATTTATTTATTTGTCATTTGTATTTATGTATATTTATACATAGATAAATAAATAAATAAAATTAAAACGGAATTGGGCCTTTGAAAATGGGTTTAGACTTTGTTTTGGGTATTTTATTTTATTTTATATTTTATTTATTTACTTACTGTTGAAACCATTTTTGTGAAAAAAAAGTCTCGAATTTTATTTTGAAACTGAAAATGGAATCGCCACCAATCTTTTTTAATTTGGTGTGATTGGATCACCGTAAAATACTTAAGTTTATTTAAACAAAAGTTTTGGTCTTCGAAATCCAAAAAATAGGTTCGGGAGTCGGTTATGTGAGAGGAATAATTAGCACTCTCACACGCCCAAAATTGGTACCTAGTCGATTATTTAAGGTCTTAATTACTGAAAATTTGAAAACTCGAGTAAAATTTAAAATAAGATCCCTAAATACATGAATTATTTAATGTAATTTTTAAAAATTGAATTTGGTGAAGAAAATGTCCTTTTGTTTCAAATTAATCGAGAAGTTGAAGTCGTTTCCAAGACGTTAGGGCACAACATTCTCAAAATTTCGAAATCAAAGGATATTTAACAATTTTAAATAGGATATTCAATTATTTAGGTTCAAGGAAAAATCATACCCAACACGTTAGGGCATAATTTCTCGAGTTCCCTAAAATAATAGAACATTGAGTATTTATCGATTTTGAATAGGATATTCAATTATTTAGGTTCAAAGAAAAACCATACCTAATACTTTAAGACACAATTTCTCAAATTCTCAAAAATAAAAAAACATTACCTCTTTTTTAAAATAATTTACGTAATAATGAAAAATGACATAATTTATTTTATTAAGATTTTTCAAAGATTGAATAAATATGTTTTTTAATTTACAATTTAAAAATAACAAGATGACAAAATATACCTGCATAAAATAAATAAATGAATACAACTAAATTTAAATTACAAAAATAATAATAAATAAATAATAACAAATGGACTAACAATATAATGGCAATAAAGAAATAATGCACATAGATCAATAATGCAATAACAAATAGACAAAATGCATTCACAAAATAACAAAACAAATAATATCAAATAAGAGAAGAGAGAAAAAAAAGGAAAATGAAGGTAAAAATAATAAATAAATAAATGAACATTATTAAAAATAAAATAAAAAATAATATAATAAAAACATATAAAAGGGATGAATTAAAATAAACAGAATAAAGAGGACCACATTTAAAAGAAATAAGATGATAAAGGATTAAATTTAAAAAAATGAAATAGAATAATGGGCAAAATTGAAAGGAAGAAAATGTGAAAGGACTAAATTAAAATTTAAATAGAATTTAAAATCGAAAAAGATGAAAATAAGAAAAACGAGGTCAAACCCAAATATGTGGAAAGTACAAGGACCACATGGCAAATCGTCCGTGTCCTGACACGTGTCACTCTCCCATACAAAACAGACAGCGGATCAAATTGTAAAAACTTTAAAATCAACTTGCTAAATTTTAAAAAACAAGAAAGGATTAAATCAAGATTTAATTGAAAATCATAAAAATGTGAAAGGACCAAACTTGTAAATACCCTATTTCATGAAAACACGCGGATCCTAGGGATATTTGGGTCAGATCCGAATCTGGCATCAAAATGATGCTGTTTTGGGGTCAGAACCCAATCCCCAAAATGACATCGTATGGGTTTAGTGTTTAAGTCAATTTTTTTTTGAAATCATCATTCTCACCATTCATTTAAAAAAATTCCTTTCTTTTCATCTTTTTTCTCTCAACTCACCTCACCCCTCCCCCATGGCCGGTCAAGGGCTCCACCATGTGCCACCGATTACCGATACCGACGACCACCGTGCAATTCTAAAAAACCCTTTTCCTTGAAGCTCTTCAACTCCAGAACACAGATCCGGGGTTGATTTCTCCGAAAAACCTTATCAAACCCCAAAAAATTGAGATAAACCTTTCAATTTTTTAACGTTTTGAGAGATTTTATCCCTTTTTTATTTTTTCCATGTCGAAGTCCCTCTTCGAACATGGGTTGTTCGGAGGGCCTCTATTTTGGAAAAATGAGTCCTCCTTTAACGGCTAAAGAGAACCGAAAAGAAAAGGTAAGATTTTTTTTTGAAACCCTAGTTTTATTTATCTTTATATTTTTGAAATTAAAATAGATAAAAATATTTGTTACCTTGAAAATTTTTAATTGCTATTGAATTTCTCTGTGTTTCGAAAAAAAATGAAATAAAATAAAATGCTCTCTTTGAAGTTTTTTTTTCTTCTATTGATTGAATCTGTAAAAACTACAAATTAGAACATGGGACTTTTATAGCCGAATTTAAAGATTACATATATTTTTTTGTTCTTTTTTGTTTTGTTTTGTTTTGTCTTCTCTTTTCTTTTCTTTTGCAGGTCTTCCATGGTGGTAGAAGAGGAGATGGTGGCAAAAATTTCCGTTTCTGTGCAAAGAGAAGCGTAAGGGTAGGCCTCGGGGCATGGGTGCATTGGTTCATGTGCCCACTAATGTGGCAAAGGAGGTGCTGACATGGCAGCAACAACTAGGGTGTTAGGTAGATTAGGGTTTTTGTTTTAGGTTAAGGTTGTTGGGCTTGATGTGCTTGTAATGAGTAATTGGGTTTGGGTTTGTTTTTATATTTTTATAAAATGGACTCTATTATTTTTTTAGATTTGGTTTATATTTGGGTTTATCTTGGGCCAAATGAAAATTGGGCTTTACAGTTGCCCCTCTTTGCTTATTGTTGTGAAACGGGAATAGAGTAAAGACTCCAAGGAGGCCAATTTTGTCTGTCTTGCCAAATGTTACCTTCTTTGGTGTCTCCTTTCTTCAATAGCCCGCTCTTTCGCTTTATTGGTTACGCACTTAACTGTATCCGCTTCTCTACAACTTTAGGAAGATAAGATTTAGTGTCGTGCTTTTATCTTACCCTTGGCAACTTCAAAAAGATAAAATTTGTTATTGTATCTTCACTCCATTCCATTGCAACTTCAGGGAGATTGAGATTTGCTATTGTAATTTTTTATTCAATTCACTGAAACTTTAGGGATTTGGTGTTGGTGTTGAAGCTTCACTCCATTCCACTACAACTTCAAGGAGATGGAGATTCGCTTTTATGAGATGGTAGCTTCAATCTACCCCTCTTGATTTAGGGATAAAAGATTGGATAGTAGCTTTAATCTTCCCTTCTTGAATTAGGGGTAAAAGATTGGATAGTGGCTTCAATTTCTCCCTCTTGACTTACAGGTAAAAGATTGGATGGTGGCTTTAATTTGGCCCTCTTGACTTAGGGGTAAAAGATTGGATGGTGGCTTCAATCTGCCCTTCTTGACTTAGGGGGTAAAATATTGGATGGTGGCTTTAATCTACCCTTTGACTAGGGTAAAAGATTGGATGCTTTAATCTGCCCCATGATCGGGGTAAGAGATTGGTGTGTCTTCAGTCTGCCCTCTGATTAGGGTAAAAGATTGGATGCTTCAATTTGCCCCATGATCAAGGCAAGAGATTGGTGTGTCTTCAATCTACCCTCTGACTAGGGTAAAAGATTGGATGCTTTAATTTGCCCCATGATCGGGGTAAGAGATTGGTTTGTCTTCAATCTGCCCTCTAACTAGGGTAAAAGATTGGATGCTTTAATCTGCCCCATGATCAGGGTAAGAGATTAGTGTGTCTTCAATCTGCCCTCTGATTAGGGTAAAAGATTGGATTGCTTCAATCTGCCCCATGGTCCGGGTAAAAGATCGGATGGTCTTCAATTTGCCTCATGGTTGAGACAAAAGATTGGTTGCTTCAATCTGCCACATGATCGGGGTAAGAGATTTTTTCTTTGCTTTATTACAACGTTAGGGATAAAAACTTGCTACTACAGCTTTGATCTGATCCACTCCAACTTTAAGGTAGAAGATTCGTCGTTGCAGCTTCAATATGCTCCTCTTCAGCTTTAGGGACATAAGATTCGCCTTTGCGGCTTTAATATACTTTTTCTCATCCTCAGGGTATAAGATTCGCCGTTGCGGCTATAATCTTTCCCATCACATCTTTAACGTATAAGGTTCACCGTTGCGGCTTCAACCTTTCCCTCCATATCTACACGGTATAAGATTCGCCGTTGCAGTTCAATCTTTCTCATTATTTTTCTAAGGTATAAGGTTCACTGTTGCAACTTCAACCTTTCTCTCCATATCTCCATGGTATAAGATTTGTCATTGCAGCTTTAATCTTTCTCATTACGTCTCTAAGGTATAAGGTTAATCGTTGCGGCTTCAACTTTTCCCTCCATATCTCTAGGGTATTAGATTTGCCGTTGCGACTTCAATCTTTCCCTTCAAACCTGTAGAATATGCTTTTATGAACCTCTATGTAGGTTAGATTATTAGGATGCCATGATTAGAATGAGTCAAATGCTCCTAACCAGATGGGTATGAATGATGACTGCAAAAATGTCATCTTTAAGAATGATTTTATTTTTAGTCCTTAGGTCGACATTGTTTGTCATTTGTCTAAGTCCTATCACTAACGTGTTATCATGTTCTACTTTTGGTATGGTATCTTTGACATGAAACTTAAAAAGGTAGTCGTAATTTGAACTATTTGTTTCAAGACCCTTCTAACCCTCGAGTTTGGTTATTTCTAACTAGTGATCCTGTTTTAGGTCCCTATACTATTTAAAAAAATTTCAAAGCAATATGAAAAAATCCTTTTATTCCTTATATCATTAGACCACTAACCGTCATTTCAATGCAAAAATGCTTGAACTCGATTGTAAGGTGGATAAAATTGAATTTTGTTGGAGGTAAAGCTCACGTGAATGAAAAGATTAAAAATCATTAGTCCACTAACTGTTATTTCAATGCAAACATTCTTGAACAAGGTTGTAAGGTGGATAAAATTGAATTTTATTGGAGGCAAAACTCACATGAATGAAAGATTAAAAATGACAAACATTGGTCAAAAGTTGCCAAACATTAGGTGAGCAAAGAATGAAGTTAGGTGCCCCACATATCAAAGTATAAGCTTTACTGAGCAAACTTGATGAGGACCATTCTGAACTTGATATGTGTCCATGATACTTGGAGTACTTCGTCGATGCCTCAAGGTGTAAAGTTTCTCCACCTTGTTACTTTTGAGAGAGAAGATTGTTTCATGCTCCTTTTTTATTCATATTTGAGCAGCCCTTTCAGGTTTTCAACTCAAATCTCCTTAGGTTTCGAGATGCCCTTTATGGGTTTTCACCTCGACCTCTCCTTTTTCTTTTTTTTCTTTCTTTCCCTTTTTTATTTTTTAAGTGAAATTTCTTCCTTACCGAACCCGAGTTCACGGGGTTGGGCATGTCTTTACCTTCTATCTTGGTCAAAGTCAAATCTCCTCCAAAAAAGGCTTTGTTCACCTCATAGGGTCCTTCCCAATTCGGCATCCATTTTCCTCGGAGGTCTTTTGTAGGCAAGATCCTTTTCAAAACTAGAACTCCCATGTGGAATTCTAGAGCAGATCGTTCTTTGTCATAAGCCCTTGTTACTCATTTTTGGTTCATCTGATCATGACGAGTGGCTTTTAGCCTCCTTTCCTCAATCAATGTTTAACTAATCAAATCTAGATTGGCTTCGTTCTGCTTTGGATGGAGGGAATCTTGCCTTTAAAGAGGTAAAACTGCCTTTGAAAGAGGTGTTACCCTAGTGTAGGTCCCGATGGACGTTCAAATAAGCGTAGAGAGTAAATGTTGACTTCTCATGCCAAGCCTTTGTAGGTCTCTGCTATTTTCCAATCAATCCTTTGATGTTCTTATTGGTTGCCTCCACTGTCCAATTCACTTTTTGGGGATGTGGTGCTGAATTGTGATACTTGATCTTGATTTGGTCGTAGACTTCCGGTATCATGTCGTTGTTCAAGTTGTCGTTAGATATGACCCTTTTTGGCATTCCATATCAACATATAATCTCTTTTTCAGGAATTTTCTTAACCGCTGATTGGCATATGAAGCAGCTTCTACCCATTTGGTGAAGTAATGAATCGATGCCATTAGAAGCTTTTGATGAATTTAGCTCGGTGAAGTCCATGCCCCACATAAAAAGAAGCCATGATGTGAAGAGGTAAAGGCGATGCCCTTTGCTAGTTTTCATCTTGACTTTTTCCTTCTTTTCTTTGATTTTTTTTCTTGGGTTTCAAGATGGCTTTTTCGGGGTTTTTTTATCTCGACCCCTCTTTTTTTACGTCCTTTTTTATAACACGTCAAGCCTCAATCTTTGAAGTTTCTGTTGAATTGGATTGCATTCTTCCTTTATGGGAGGTTATGTGTCACGACATCAATTCCTTAAATCCGACATGCTTTGATAGGACCATGCAAAGACCTTTGGATTCTCAAAGCGGCTTACCTTATTTCGATAAAGATACATGCCTCAAATCTTACTTAAAATCAAAACTCTTCGAGGTGATATTCGTTTCCTGTCTTGCTCAACCATCCGTAGCAGATCGGGAGGCAAGTTACATTCTTGATCATTTTCAAAGTCCTGCAGTTTTTCTAGAGACATGTCCTTCTCAAAATAAGGCTCCAAGTTAACAGCAACGTCACTCATATGCTTGATATTAAAGGACACAACATAGAAACAAAATGGGATCCAAAGAATAATTGAATCAAAGAATGGTTAATTGTAGTATGATCGAATGAAAAGAATTGTAAGATGTTTTCCAAATTGGATAAAAACAATGCATCATATTATTGAAATAAAAGAAAGTGGTCATGTGCCCTTTATAAAAGGATCCCTACTACTCTCAGGCTTAAAGCGATACGTATGTTCTGAATATTACTTTGGAAAAGTCCTAAAACTACAGAAAGCTCCTCCACGATCTAGTTGTCCAAAACACTTCCAAGGGTATAGGGACGAACTCTCGATAGGTTTCATTCTCCGTTCTCTTATTCGGTTATGACTTTTCACTCAATATATATATATTTAACATTCTCTCATTATCTTGATTTATCATGTTTCCTCTTAGTTTTCATTTAGGGTTGATAACTCTTTTACACACGAATGTTTCAAATATGTGGGATTTGAACTTTAATGCATGAAGTATAATGCAAATGAATGGTAAAATGCATGCAAAAAGGCGTTGTATATAGTTCAATTCCATTAGAACAACTTTGCTATGAAACAAATTTCTTTACATAAGGCAGATACATATATAATCGTGCCTTAATTCTCAAAACCTTAATCTTCCAAGCTAATTTTGCTTCGATTTGACTTTGATTTCAAGCTCAAAATGTCGGTCTTGAATGGCTAAAGTCTGCAAGTGGTTAGTCACTTCTTGTCTTTGGAACAAAGCTTCGTTCGCAACATAGTTCCTATATTTGGCCTGTCCATGAAAGCGTTGAAGTTGTTTTTCAATATTCACTGTTTGTTTCTACAGTTTCTTCAAGAAGCTCAACTCGTAGTTCACAACTCCACAGTGAGACCTCAAGTTATTTTACCTTTGAATTTCTCACTCTTGACCTGGCTTGCCTTTCAGCTTAGTCACAAATCTGAGACCACATCCTCTATATGCACTGATGACTGATCCACAAACACTTAAGGCGAATATGTTAACCTTTTCCTTGCTTCAGGGTGTACCAAAATTAAGTCTCGCGACTCTTCCAAGCAATGCACTGGTTATCCCTTTTTCCTTAATGCGGGTCGTAACTTAATGCTCCTCCTTGGTTATGCTCATTAGCTTCCTTGAGGTATTGGCAGCTCTAGAGTAGGCTTTATCGACCTCAATCCTTGAGCAACGGAACAAAGTATTGTATTCTTCTATCGTGGGTATCATATCCTCCTTTTCAAAGGTGAAACAACTAGAAGTTGGATTCCGATACTACGTGGGAGCTTGGAACCGATGCTTATTCCCCTTAACATTGAGTAAGTCACTATACTCGCGATTGGACATCTGCCTCGTTTCATCGTATATACTTCTTTCAGCTCCTGCAAACTTGTTGTGGGTTAGTTTTATTTGAGTGTAAACCCGAAACTCTGATATGTTCCCCTTTGATAGGTTATCACCCTTCTCACATTATTTTTATTTAACCACACATGCACCACCATGTTGACTTCTACCTTATCAAGGAACCCGTTTTCTTATGACCAGTTCTTTATTTAGCAATAGAACATGAATCAACACTTTTTTTAGATGAAAATGCAGTGCAAACAGATTCAAAATAAATAAGTTAGTATGATTAATACAAGAATAAAACTTGAAAATAAATTGCAATTAAAAGCAAAGAAGCAAGAATATAAAATGCAAGTTAATAAAATGTGATGCTTATGAATGCATGTATGCATAAGAAAGGTATTGACTCATAGTTCAATTCTATTAGAACAACTTTACTAGAAAACAAATTTCTTTACATAAGGAGATACGTATATGGTTGTGTCATAGTGTTAAAAAGCCTTAATCATCTAGTTTTGCTTTGGTTTGACTCCGATTTTAAGTCTGAAATGTCAACTTGAGTGGTTAAAAACCTGTAAGTGATTAGTTACTTCTTGTACTTGGATCAAAGTTTGGTTCGTTGTGTGATCTTTGTCTCCGTCTTACTTGTCTGGCAAACTGTCGGTTTCTCTTTTTTGTCTTTCTTTTGACCATATATGCACGACCATATTGTCTTCTACTTTATCAAGAAACTCGTTTTCCATGTTAAGTTCTCTATTTGGTAATCGAGTATAAATCAACATCTTTCCTTATATGAAAATGCAATGCGAGAAGAAAAACAAAGACAAAAATAAGCAAGTCAAAATAATCAACATAGAAATAAAGTCTAACAACAAAATGACAATTAAAAACAAAAATCAAAACATAAAAAAGTGTCTCTCCTACAATCATTTGGGTGACCACTAAAGGTTTGACGTAGTCCTTCTTAGGGTAGGCTCCTAGTGTTAGACTACATGCGGTTTAAGTTCTAAAGTGTGGGTAACTGAACCGGTAGATTCCTCGATCCTCACCCATTATAGGCTCATACGGACGAGTTCAGTTTAGGGGGATACATTTCTCATATATTTGCACGGAAGTGAAAACTTCACGAAACAATAGGTACGGATGTATTCCCGAAAGCGATCCACTATCCTACATAGAGGTGAAGACCTCACGAAGGCATAGTTTCTCACTTCCACTTAAAGGGTAAAGTAACCGATCAATGTAATGCATGAAACCTTCACTTCGACAATGAACAATCTAAATTTAAAAATTAAACATATGAACACAAAATGCAAGGATCGCAAATTAAATTTGAACCAAACTCTCGATTTTCAACAAAAGTACCAAAAATAATAGACTCGCGGCTTGGCTCTCTCAAAGTCCCTAGTAGAGTCGTCAAGCTGTCGAAACCATTTTTTTGAAAAAAAAGTCCTGAATTTTATTTTGAAACCGAAAATGGAGTCGCCACCAATCTTTTTTAATTTGGTGTGATTGGATCACCGTAAAATACTTAAGTTTATTTAAAAAAAAGTTTTGGTCTTCGAAATCTAGAAAATAGGTTCGGGAGTCGGTTACGTGTGAGGAAGGATTAGCACCCTCACACGCCCAAAATTGGTACCTAGTAATTACTGAAATTTTGAGAACTCGAGTAAAATTTAAAATACGATCCATAAATACATAAATTATTTAATGTAATTTTTAAAAATTGAATTTGGTGAAGAAAATGCCCTTTTGTTTTGAATTAATCGAGAAGTTGAAGTCGTGTCCAAGACGTTAGGACACTAAATTCTCGAAATTTCGAAATTAAAGGACATTTAACAATTTTAAATAGGATATTTAATTATTTAGGTTCAAGGAAAAATCATACCTAACATGTTAGGACATAATTTCTCAAGTTCCCTAAAATAACATAACATTGAGTATTTATCGATTTTGAATAGGATATTCAATTATTTAGGTTCAAAGAAAAACCATACTCAATACTTTAAGGCACAATTTCTCGAATTCCCAAAAATAAAAGAACATTACCTCATTTTTAAAATAATTTAGATAATAATGAAAAATGAAATAATTTATTTTATTAAGATTTTTCAAAGATTGAATAAATGTTTTTTTTAATTTTCAATTTGAAAATAACAAGATGACAAAATATACATGCATGAAATAAATAAATGAATACAATTAAATTTAAATTACAAAAAAAATAATAAACAAAAAATAACAAATGAAATAACAATATAATGGCATCCAAGAAGTAATGCACATAGATCAATAATGCAATAACAAATACACAAAATGCATTCACAAAATAACAAATCAAATAATGTCAAATTAGAGAAGAGAGAAAAAAAAGTAATTAAATGAAGGTAAAAATAATAAATAAACATTTTCAAAAATAAAATAAAATACTAATTGAATTTCAAAATAAATAATAATATAGTAAAAACATATAAAAGGGATGAATTAAGATAAACAGAATAAAGAGGACCAAATTTAAAAGAAATAAGATGATAAAGGATTAAATTTAAAAAAATGAAACAGAATAATGGGCAAGATTGAAAGGAAAAAAATGTGAAAGGATTAAATTAAAATTTAAATAGAATTTAAAAGCGAAAAAGAGGGAAAATAAGAAAGATGGGGTCAAACCCGAATATGTGTAAAGTACAGGGACCACATGGCAAATCTCTCGTGTCCTGGCACGTGTCACTCTCCCATGCAAAACAGACGGAGGATCAAATTGTAAAAACTTAAAAATCAACTTGCTAAATTTTAAAAAACAAGAAACGATTAAATCGAAATTTAATTGAAAATCATAAAAATATGGAAGGATCAGACTTGTAAATACCTCCATTTCATGAAAACACGCAGATCCAGGGGTATTTTGGTCGAATTCGAATCTGGCATCAAAACGATGTTGTTTTGGGGTTAAAACCCAATCCCCAAAACGATGTCTATGGGTTTAGTATTTAAGTCAATTTTTTTTTGAAATCATCATTTTCACCATTCATTTTAAAAAAACTTCCTTTCTTTTCATCTTATTTTCTCTCAACTCACCTCACCCCTCCTCTATGGCCGGTCATATGCTCCACCGTGTGCCATCGGTAACTGTCGTCGGTGACCACCGTGCACGGTGGTCGGGAATTCCAAAAAACCCTTTTCCTTGAAGCTCTTCAACTCCCAAACACAGATCCAGGGTTGATTTCTCCAAAAAACCTCGTCAAACCCCCTAAAATTGAGATAAACCTTTCGATTCTTTTAGTGTTTTGAGAAATTCTGTCCCTTTTTTATTTTTTCCATGTCGGAGCACCTCTTCGGACATGGGTTGTTCGAAGGGCCTCCGTTTTGGAAAAATGAGTCCCCCTTTAATGACGAAAGAGAACCGAGAAGAAAAGGTAAGATTTTTTGTTGAAACCCTAGATCTTTATATTTTCGAAATTAAAATAGATACAAATATTTATTACCTTGAAATTTTTTTATTACTATTGAATTTCTCTGTGTTTCAAAACAAAAATGAAATAAAATAAAATGCTCTCTTTGAATTTTTTTTGTTTTTTCTTCTATTGATTGAATTTGTAAAAAATACAAATCAGAACATGGGGCTTTTATAGCCGAATTTAAAGATTACATATATATTTTTTATTCTTTTCTTTTCTGTTTTGTCTTCTCTTTTCTTTTCTTTTCTAGGTCTTCCATGGTGGCAAGAGAGGCGATGGTGGAAAAAATTGTCGTTTCTGTGCAAAGAGGAGTGGAAGGGCAAGCCTCGGGGCATAGGTGCATTGTCTCGTGTGCCTGCTAACGTGGTAAAGGAGGTGCTGACGTGGCAACAGCGACTGGGGTGTTAGGTAGATTAGGGATTTTTTTGTTTGAGGTTAATTTTGTTGGGCTTGATGGGCTTGTAATGAGTAATTGGGTTATGGTTTGTTTTTATATTTTTGTAAAATAGACTCTATTATTTTTTAGATTTGGTTTATATTTGGGTTTATCTTGGACCGGATGAAAATTAGCCTCTACACTTACATTTATAAAATGATAAATAAATAAAATTGGGTTTTGTAAAGGGGCTTGTTAATTTTGGTTTAATTTTCATTTTTATTTATTTATATTTATAAAATAAATAAAAATAAAACAAAATTGGGCTTAAAAAATTTGACATTTGGCTTAGATTTGGCCCGGACGAAATTGGGCTTATATAGTTGCCCCTTTTTGCTCATTATCGTGTAACGGGAATAGAGCAAAGAAAAGAAGATCAGTTTCGTCCGATCCTACTAAATTTTTTTTTTGATGTTTCTTATCTTAAGCCACTCATCCTTTCACTTTATTAACTGCTCTATTCTACCATAGTCTCTTCATTACAACCTCAAGAAGATAGGATTTAATGTTGTAGCCTTATCCTGCTCCACTTCATCTTTAAGGAGATAGGATTTGCTAATGTAGTCTCCATCCAACCTATTGGATATAGGATTTGATGTTGTAGCTTCATCTTGCTCCACTACAGCTTCAAGGAGATAAAGATTTGCTTTCATGACTTTAATCCGACCCACTGTAACTTCAGAGATATAAGATTTGTTCTTATAGCTTCATCCTGCTCTACTGCAACTTCAGAGAGATAAGGATTCGCCTTTATAGCTTCACTCCATTTCTCTGCAACTTCAGTGAAGATCAAGGTCTACTATTGTGAGTTTTAATCCGCCCCTCTACAACTTTAGAGGTATATGATTTGCTTCCATAGCTTCAATTTGCCCCTCTATAGCTTTAGGGGTAAAAGATTGGATTGCTTTAATTTTCCCCATGGTCAGGATAAGAGATCAGATGTTCTTCAATCTGCCCTCTGGTTAGGGTAAAAGATTGGATTGCTTCAATTTGCCCCATGGTTGGGGTAAGAGATTGGATGGTCTTCAATCTGCCCTCTAGTTAGGGTTGGATTGCTTCAATCTGCCCCATGGTCGGGGTAAGAAATCGGATGGTCTTCAATTTGCCTCATGGTCGAGGTAAAAGATTGGATGTGGTGACTTCACTCCATTCTATTGCAACTTCAGGGAGATTGAGGTTTATTATTTTGATCCGCCTTTTTACAATTTTAGGGGTATATGATTCATCATTCTATCGCCATTCTTTGAGGATATGACTTGTAGAACTTGTTTTATGAGCCTCTATCTAGGCCATGTAACTAGGATGTCATGATTTGACTGAATCAAATGCTCCTATCTAAATGCACATGAATGATGCTGATATGCATGCAAAGATGTCATATTTAAAATGGTTTTTTTAGTCCTTAGGTCGTCATTGATCGTCCTTTGCCTAAGTTCTAACACTAATGTGTCACCATGCCTTTCCTTCAAGTCTGGTGCTTTCGATATGACGTTCAAAGAGGTATTCATAAACTGAACCATTTGTTTCAAGACCTCTTTGACCCTTGGATTTGGTTATTTCTAACTAGTGGTCCTGTTTCAGGTCCTTATACTATTTAGAAATTTTCCAAAGCGATATACAGAAATCTTTTTATACCTTTATATCGTCAAGTCCATTAATCATTATTTCAATGCAAAAAAAATGCTTTGACCAAGTGATCAGTGTTTTTACGTCATAGTAATGTGCAAGTGGACACACGTCGATGCAAGTATAGTTGATAGACAATTCTATCGGATATCGATGCCACGAGGAATGAGTTCTTGATGTCTAAATGTCGAAACAATTAATACTATAATCAAGTAAGATGTGAGTAAGGATGTCAACGCAATTAAGTAAGATCTGCATAGCAAAAATAGTCAATATTGTCAATGCAATTATAAAAGTTAATTGTTAGAGCAACTGAAAATAAATCAAAGTGTTGTTGAAGTGTTGAGAATTTAAATACATAAAAGTAAAGGTGTGATCAAGTTTGAAGAATTGGAATGGATCACTAACTTCGTTAAGTAGCAATGCTAGATGCGCCGACAAGGTAAAATATAAATGGAATATCGCTGCAATGAAGTCTCTTTGAGTTCTTACCAATAATAACTCTTTACTTAATCCCGACTTAAATATCCACAATCACTCCACCTCTCGGTACGAGCAACGATGTGTATTCAATAACAAGTAACTGGAGTTTGTCCTAGTCCCAAGCAGCTCTCGCCTAACTTACTTGTTAATCCAACCTGTCACCGCATCTCTTGATGTCGGTACACTGCAATTTCACTCTCATGCTTAAAGTGATTAGATGCAAGAATAAATAGATAAGAAGTGTAAAATAATAACCAAAATAATTTAACATTAAAAGACACTCTCGTATTCATTTAATATCATCAAAATCCATCATCATTTAAGAAGAATTAAAGAGTACAACGAAGCTTACTATCTCTAGACTACTCTGTCTACTCCCTAATTGTTCCTCTTGCTCTGCATTAAGCACTCCTCATCAGAAGTTGCTGCACACTTGCTCCATCAACTCATCGTCCTCCGACGTCAAGCTTCCATGGTAGCTTACTTGAGGATTTGAGAGATTTTTGGATTTAAATTCTTCACTCCTTCATATTTATCTCCTTCTTCTTTCCTCTATTTATAAGCTCAAGAAATTACAGATTTTCTCCATTCTCAGATCCAACAACTTTGTACAGTTGTAAAAGTTTGTTATTGACAGCTATGCAGATCTGATTTGTTTACAGAACAATTGTAGAATGTCGACGCAATTTATAAATTTCACCGAAAATTTGCCGCATTTCTTGACCAACTTGTGATGCAACTCTGAATGCTTTCTGGCTTCAAGAATGATATATCTCATCTTTTCTCAATCTAATTCCATTTACAGCTGGCAAAGTTTGTTACAGTCCAGCTGTGCCTCACATAGGTCTAGTGTGATCTTCATAAATCTGCAGATTGTCACCGCATCTCTGATCGCGATCTAGAATCTTTAATTGCGACGACAGCGTGTGAAATTCCTGCGCTGGAGCTTCCAGATGTGCTTTTGGCTTGAATTCACTCAAACAAAGTAAAGCTTTCAATGCATCGACATCTCTGGTCGTAATTCCAAGCTATACTTATGGCTGCATTCTTCTTCCATAAATGAGCTCTTGGGCTGATTCCTGCGCTTACAATTCTAAGGCACGAAATATCGGCTGACTACAGTGACATTAGTACAAAAAGAGGTAAAAATAACAAGAATTTAAACCAATTAGCAATGAGTTAGAAAATATAAAAACTTAGTATGAAATGCTTATGATGCATGCAAAATAAGATATAAAAGAGATAATAAAAACACTAATTTAGGGAGAAAATATATTTCATTTGTAACACCATCAGCAGGGTTACAAAAAAGGATAAGATTGAATTTATGGGAGACAATGCTTGAATGGAATAAATGAGAAGATAACAAATATTAGTCAAAACTTTAGTCAAAATAACAAATGTTGGTCAAAAACTAGTAATCATTGATCAAGAATTGTTAAAGTAAGCAAAAAGAAATAAAACCAGATGCCCCAGATATCAACGTATGAATTTCTTCCAGCAAACGTGACAAGGACCACTTTAAGCCTGATGTGTACCCATGAAAACTATTACACTTCATCAATGTCCAAGATGTAATGTCTCTCTATCTTGTTACTTCTGAGAAAGAAGTCTGTTTTGTGCTCGATCTTTGATTCAGATTTGAGTCGCTCTTTCAGGTTTTCTACTCAAATCTCCTTAGGCTTCGAGACGCCCTTTGCAGGTTTTAATCTCGACCCCTCCTTTTTTTTGAGTTTGAGCCGCCCTTTGCGTGTTTTCAACTCAAACTTTTTTTTAGATGAATTATTTCTTCACTGAATCTGAGTTCACAGGGTTTGACAAATCCTTGCCATCCATCTCAGCTAGAATTAAAGCTTCTCCATAGAAGGATTTATTACAACAAATGAGCCTTCCTAATTTGGCATCCATTTGCCCCGGAAGTCTTTTTGCATAGGAAGGATCTTTTTCAAAACTAGACCTCCCTCATGGAATTCTCTAGGGAAAACTTTTTTTATCATAAGCTCACATCATTATTTTCTAGTACATCTGGCCATGTTGGACAACTCTCAGTCTCTTCTCTTCTCTTCAATTAGATTTAGCTGGTCATATCTTGACTGGATCCACTCAGCCTCATCTAACTTTACTTCTGATAAGACTCGGAGGGAAGGGATCTCGACTTCAATGGGTAAGACTACCTCCACTCCATATACTAATGAGAAAGGTGTTGCCCCAGTAGAAGTTCTGACAGACGTTCGATAAGCGTAAAGGGCAAGAGCTAGCTTCTCGTGCAAATCTTTGTAACTCTTTGTCATTTTCCCTAAAATTTTCTTGATGTTTTTATTAGCTGCCTTTACAACTCCGTTCATTTTCAAGCGATACGGTGCTGAATTATGGTGCTTGATCTTGAACTGACTGCAGACTTCTACTATTGTGCTATTGTTCAGGTTCAAAGCATTGTCGGATAAAATCTTCTCTGGCATTTTATACCGATATATAATTTCTTTCTTCAAGAACTTGCTGACTGTTGATCTCGTGACATTAACGTAGAAAGCAGCTTCCACCCACTTAGTAAAGTAATCGATGACCACAAAAATGAATCTATGTCCACTAGAAGCTTTTGGCAAGATTGGTCTGATGACATTTATGCCCCACATAGAAAAAGGCGAAGGGAAAGTCATAACATGGAGAGGTGAAAGAGGTACATGAATTTTGTCTCCGTAAATTTGACACTTGTGACATTACCGTATTTTGTCTCCATAATCTGTCTGGCCATTGTGAAACCATTGGCATATGTTCCACAAACACCCTCATGAATTTCTTTTAAGATCTTCTTAGCCTCAACAGAATCAACATACCTTAATAGGACTTGATCTTTTCTCTTTTTATACAAAATATCCCCGTCATGGACATAGTCAATTTCGAGCCTTCTCAATGTTCTTTTGTCATTCTCGATGGCTTGCTCAGGGTACTTACAGTCTTTTACATATTGCAAAATTTCCTGGTACCAAGGGTGATTATCCTTTTCTTCCCCTACAATGTTGCATCAATGAGCTAAAACCTCGTAGATATTCATCTGAATAGGCTTCATATCTTCTTGCTTACTAACCATGATCATGGAGGCAAGAGTAGCCAAAGCATCAGCCATCTAATTTTCCTCTTGCGGGAGGTAATGGAAGGTGATGTCCTCGAATTCTTTAATTAGCTCGAAAACTAACTTTCGATAATCCATCAACTTGGAATCTCTCATTTCCCATTCTCCCCTGAGTTGATAAATTACCAACACAAAATCCCCGTACACTTCTAGAATCTTAATCTTGTGTTCTATAGCTGCCCGAATACCCATGACACATGCTTCATTTTCTGTCATGTTGTTTGTGCAATCGAAGTTAAGCTTTCTTATCAGAGGATAATGATCTCCTTCCAAAGATACTAGAACTGCCCCAATCCCTTTGTCAGTAGCAGTTGAAGTACCGTCAAAATGCATTTTTCATGGTTACTCTTTTGATGCTTCTTCTGCTGTGGTTACAACATACATTAGATCTTCGTTTAGGAAATCAAAATCTAATAGATCATATTCCTCGAGAGCTCTGTTAACTAGAAAATCTTCTATTGCACTCCCTTTTATCGCCTTCTGGTTCACATAGATTATGTCCAATTCAGAAAATAGCATTTGCCATCTGGCCATCCTTCCATTCAATGCAGTCGATCCCATAATAAACTTGAGAGGATCTAATTTTCAAATCAACCAAGTCGTATGATATAACATGTATTTCCTTAACCTTCGGGTAGTCCAAACCAAAGCACAACATATTTTCTCGAATGGAGAATATCTTATCTCGCATTCAGTGAACTTCTTCCTAAGATAATAAATTACTCTTTATTTCTTTCTCGATTCATCATGCTGGCCTAATACACATCCCATAGATTTTTCAAATACGACCAAGTATAGGATTAAAGATTTGTTCGAATTTAGTGGCATCAAAACTGGAGCATTGGACAAGTAATGTTTAACCTTGTTAAAAGTCTTTTGGCATTCATCATCCCAAACTCCTGGGTTGTGCTAATTGAGAATACGAAAGATAGGATCACATTTCTCAATTAGTTGTGAGATGAACTGAGCGATGTAATTCAATCTCCCTAAGAAACCTCTAACTTCCTTTTGAGTACGTGGAGGTGGAAACTTTTGTATAGCTCTAACTTTATCAGGATCGATTTCAATCCCTTTCTACTAACCATAAAGCCTAATAGCTTGCCTGAAGTAGCCCCGAAAGTACATTTGTTTAGGTTCAACGTCAATTAGAACTTTCTCAATCTTAAGAACAAATTTCTCAAAACTTTCACATGTTCCTCTTCTGTTCGAGACTTTGCAATCATATCGTCGACATAGACCTCAATCTCCTTGTGCATCATGTCATGGAACAGAGTCACCATAGCCCTTTGATATGTTACCCCTACATTCTTCAGTCCAATTGGCATAACTTAGTAGCGAAAGGTTCCCCA
Source organism: Gossypioides kirkii (assembly GCA_005610355.1). Classification (NCBI taxonomy): domain Eukaryota; kingdom Viridiplantae; phylum Streptophyta; class Magnoliopsida; order Malvales; family Malvaceae; genus Gossypioides; species Gossypioides kirkii. Next base: position 34,467,543 of record CP032247.1, on the reverse strand, counting down.
CACGGTGACAAATGTAGTTTTATCCTTATCCTCAAGATGCATCTTTATTTGGTTGTACCTAGAAAAACCATCCATTAAAGAGAATAAGGAATGACTTGCTGTATTGTCCATCAAGGTGTCGATATGAGGTAACGGGAAATTATCTTTTGGACTAGCCCTGTTTAAGTCTCGATAGTTTACGCACAATCATTCTTTCTCGTCTTTTTTTTTGAACTGGTATTATGTTGGCCACCCATTCTGAGTATTTTACCACTCATAAGAAGTCAACATCAAACTATTTTCGAACCTCTTCTTTTATCTTTAGGAGTACATACGATTATTCTTCGAAGCTTCTATTAAACCGATTTACACTCTTCTCTTATGGGGAGCTTGTACACCACGATATCAATGCTTAGATCGGACATATCTTGATACAACCATGCAAACACATCTTTGAACTCTTGAAGTAGATCAATGAGATCTTGCCTTGTTTCTATAGAGATACTAGTTCCAATCTTAACCTCTCTTTTGTCAACTTCATCTCCTAAACTAACAACTTCTATTGGTTCTTTGTGAAGTAAGATCTGTTTCTCGTCTTGCTCAACCATCCATAACAAATCAGGAGATAAACTACAATCTTGGGCTTCTTCAAAATCCTTAGATTCCTCTGAACACACATCCTACACAAAATGAGGATTTAAACCGGTACCGACGTTACTCATATCGTTGATATCTAAGGACCTATCATATGGGCCAAAAAGATCCGAAAGATAAATGAATTTAAGAATGTTTATTGCTATATGAGATAAATGAAAAGAATAATGAGAATTTTTGCCCATGTAGGTGAAAAAAAGTGCATCTTTTTTATTGAAAATAAAAAGTTAATGAACATGTGCCCTTTACAAAAAGATCCTAATTGCTCTCGGGCTTAGAGCAACAAGGGTGTTCTAAACATTACTCTAGAAAATACTTAAAAGTTACAGAGAGCTCTTCTGCAGTCCAGTTGTCTAGAACGCTTCCGAGGGTATAGAGGTAATTCCTTACAAATTCCTTTATTCAATTATCCCTTCGAAAATAGTGTTGATGTTCAGATTCTCCATTATTCCTGCCAACCTATCTTTTGTTGGCTTTCCCTCGGGGTTAATAATACGTCTTGACACAAATGACTTTGAGATATGAGGAAGGACCATTGGCTTGCTTTTGATCTCTTCCTCACTCATTCGTGCTCTTCACTTCTCCTATTTTTTCTGTAGTCTTCCTTTCTCTATTTCATATTTGGCTTAAATCATAAGCCAAACTGATCACGTTTCTCTGTCAATACTAGCGTTGTAATCCTTCCTTGAAGATATCTCCCCAATCCTCTTCTAGGTGAAGCTCCTTTTCCAATCATCATTTTCAGCCCCATCCTAGTGGTTGTCGATATCTTCGGTGTGAGGATCTTATCTCTTTCAGCCACAAAGCTAGCATTCACAAACTCCAACAATCTAAATGAGTACTCCACGGCCTCCTCATTTGTACTTATGTAGGGCACATCGCTAGTCACTGATACAATGTTGTCCTCCTTAGCATTAATGGTGATTAATCGACCCTCTATCACCAATTTTAACTTTTGATGTAGCGATAACGGTACTACCTCTATAGAATAGATCTACAGTCTTCCCAATAAGCAATTGTAAGAGGACCTAATATTCATCACCAAAAAGTCTATCTCATACGTGTTTGGACCAATTAGGAGTGGAGTCTCAATTCTGCCCATCACTCGTCTCTCTGTTCCATGAAAGGCCCTTACTACGCTATGGCATGCCTTCATATGAGATCTGTCTATCGGTAATCTATTCAGTGTTGTTACTGGTAACACATTCAAGGCTGAGCCATTATCTATCAATACACTCGATAAACTGTACCCTTTGCATCGAGTCGTAATGTGAAGAGATTTCGTTGAGCCCATGCCTCCTGGAGGTATTTCATCATCATTGAAGAAAATGAAATTATCTGCACTTAAGTTATTAACCAGTCGATCCAACTTGTTTACCGAGATATCTTCCACCATGTACGTTTCGTTTAACACTTTCATTAGCATGTTACGACGGGCTTCTGAACTTGATACAAGGGTTAAAACTGATACTCGATTTGGTTGCCTATGTAACTATTCCACCACGTTCTACTCGCTAGGTTTTAGGAATTTCAAAAATTCCTTAGCCTTTTCCTAAGTTATTGACTCATTCACTGCCATCCTGAGTTTACTATTTTCTTTCTTCTCAAGCCCAATGATCAAGGCTTTCTTATTAACCTCCTCTGCATTTCTAAGACTTGCATTTTCATTCGATCCTTCCTCATTCGGTATCGTTACGCTGCAGTCATTCGATCCGGTATCCCTTTATTATCCTTATAAGAAAATGCCATGGGTTTCTAAATGATGACCCGTGGTGTCATTCAACCTCCAACCTCACCCCTTAGCTTGGATATAATTACCACTAGTAGGTTAGCCTTATAAGCCTTTCCCGGTACCCTTTCCTCAAAAGCACAAACATTATTTTTCCCTTCATATTTCCTCTCCTCAAAGAACTCAAGTTCTTTATTATCTATCAAATTCTGTACCAAGGTTCGAAATTCGACACACGCTTGGATTTTATGCCCTTCCACGATGTGAAACTCGCAGTAATTTTCAATTGCTGTCACCATGTCCTCTCTCTCTTGCACGATCAAACCCCTATTGACCATCTCTTGCCAAACCCATTTCAATGGAGACTTGACCTCCCCCACATCATTCTTAATCCTCTTACTCTTCTCTTTCGTTATTGCATTCACCCCCTGATTGGGATGATTTGGCAAGGTATTTCCAGCCACATTAGGTCCTGCGGATTTATCGAACCTTATGATCCACATCTTAATAAATCTTTTAATCAACTTCTTGAAAGTAGTGCAATTCTCGATAGAGTAACCCATTATTCCTGCATGGTAGTCACATTGAGCATCTTTGTCATACCATTTTTGGAACGAGTGTTGCATTGGCTTCAAATAATAGGGGAAACCACTCGGGCATCGTATAAACTCTTGTAAAACTCCTTGTAGGTCATCAAGATGGGTGTGAATTGGATTCTTTCAGTGTTCGGCCTCAAGCCCGACTCTTGTCTCGTTGATAACTGGTTGTTGGGGCTTTAAACTGTGTCACCATGACCGGTTTTGTAACATTCACTCAGTATAAGCTTATATTATTCACCTCACTGTTCTTCCTTCTAGGAACGAACTTTTTGGTACTCTTTTCGGCATCGATTTTTTTGTTTCAGATTGCATTTTCAATCATTTCTCCCGACATGACCATATCGAAGAAACTTTTAATACGTTTCCCAGCAGATGATTGATATACGATGCCTTCAAAGTACTGACAAAGAGAATGGTTGTCTCCTTTTCAGATAATGGTGGTTGTACTTGGGTGGCTATATCTCTCCACCTCTGAGCGTACTGCCTAAAGCTTTCACCCAGTCTTTTCTCAGCATTCTGTAATATGATCCTATAAAGAGCTATGTCAATGACATGAATGTATTGCCTCATGAAAGCCTATGCCAAATCCTTCCAATAATTGATCTTGGCACGGCTTTATTGATTATACCACCTTGCAGCTAATCCTGTCAGACTGTCCTGGAAACTGTGGATTAGTAGCTGATCATTATGAACATACCCCGTCATCTTTCTACAAAACATGGTAATATGTGCGTCCAGGAAGCTTGTCTCGTTGTATTTCTCGAACTCCGAAACTTTAAATTTGGAGGGAAGTACCAGGTTTGGAACCAAACTCAGCTCCTTAGCATCAATCCCACAGCATCCCTTAGCTCCTTCTAAAGCTCTGAACCTCTCCTCTAACTATTTACAGCTCTCCTACAACTGGTTAGGAAGTTCAGCTCTTGTTTTTTCTAGCTCCATCACCTCATTTAAATCAGGTACACCAATGTCGACAGGATTATTTCTTGGGTTAGAACTAGAACCCATTTGGTAATTTTCCAATTTTGGTGTGACAAACAAGCACGGTTGCGAGTTAATAGTGACATATGCTCTTCGAACACACGTTTCTTATGGAGCTTGGGCCAGCGTGAGGGTAACATTTGAAGGACACGGAATACCATCACTCCCTTCCTTTGGCTCAATTACAATACCCTTTCCCTTATCAGTTTTTCCAACCAGTAATTGAGTTAACTAATTGATAATGTCTTTCTGGGACTCAATAATCTGGTCCGTCAAATCCTTTTTCACTTTTGCTAAATGTTCATGCAACTGATCTTGCATTTCTTTTTGCGTCAACTCCAACTTTTCCAATCGTTGATCCATTGCTCTTGTCTTTATACGAGTGTAGTAAAGGTGTGGTTTTTCCATAGCAACTTTTAGAGGAAAATTTTAATTAATTAGAAATGTCTCTCTTGAAATTTTAATGCCTGAAAATGCGATGCAAAACTTTATGAATGCATATTCAAGAAAGGTATTAGCTCTCAATTGAATTCTGATAGAATAACCTTACTAGAAAACGAATGTCTTTACATAAGGTAATTACAAATAAGGCATTGCCCTAATGCTCAAAGTCTTAATCTTTTGAAAGAGACATGCTAACTTTTGGCCTTTATCAAACACCGACTCATACTCTATGCTCAAAGCATCTGCCCAGACAGCTAACTTCTGCAAGTATTTTGCCACTTCTCTCACTTGTGTTAATGCTTCACCCATAACATGGTCTCGGTCTCTGACTTGCCTTTGAGAGCACTGAAGTTGCCTATTACTTGTTTCAAAGGTTCCCTCAAGGAACTCAATCCGATTTTCAGAATTTTGTAATGTAACTTCAACCTCCTCTTTCCTTCTCTTTAATTCTGCATTTTTAGTTTGGCTTGCCCTCAATTCTGTCGTAGAGTTACGACTGCGGTGCCTTTGCAATGACTCCTCTAACTCATTTACCTGGGCTTTCAACTCAGCTTTTTAGCAACTCACTTTTTATATCATCCCCTTGGACTAGAGCATCTTTGAATTTTCTCTTCCACTGATCCGCTCGAGTCCTTTTCTCTTGGACTTATCATTGCCACTATTCTGACATCTTATCCAAACCAGCAGTTCTCATTAATTGGCAAAGCTTCTTATAGTCCTCCTTCAAGCCATCCAAGTCTTCCTCAGTCTTTTTCTTCCTTTCTTTAGATTTTCGGCTTCTAACTTTTGGATATCAACATCCAAACTCAACTACATCTTTTCCTCTTCTAATGCTTCTATCTTTTTCCTCAATTCGAAACTTTTCTTTTCAAAGTCTTGCTTGATGAGCTCTAATTCCAATGGGACTACTTGTAAATTCTCTTCAAGTGGGCAAACATTGTTGGGATTTGGCATGGTAATGTTATCATTGACTCTCCTACCCCTCCATTCATCATACTCTTAGGTTTTCATGGTTTTTGCAACAAATGGCTTCATTTTACGGGCTTGATTCCAGGCATTTGACATCTCTTGGACTCTTTTCTTATTGTTCTTGCCTTTGTATACAAACTCACACTGAGTCAAACCTTGAGTTGTTGGGATGAACTGTCTTGATTGATACTGTCTCATTACTAACAAAGGAGCATACCCTACAGCTCCCCAAATTCCTAGTAACGGAACGCAGTCGAAATAACCGTATCGATAAATAATTTTTTCGGGAATGAACTACGGTGCTCGCCGTTTTTTGTCTTCGTCTCGGAGACTATGGAGTATTGCCATCTACTTTTCCTCAGAAATATCCTCTCGCCTTTATGTAGTAACAAATTTCCTCAAAGGAGAATAACTCACAGAAAACACTCGACAAGGAACCTTTTCCACTTTTTAAAAGTGGCTATGAAACCAAACCATCAGTAGTGGTGCGCAACCAATAAATCTCCCTTCTCCTTCTCTTCGGCATGCATTTAATGACCTAAAAGTTTCGGCCAAAATTGTTAGAATAGGTGTAACCCCCTTATCGAGCTGATCAAATAAATCAGTGACCGCTTCATCTATGTGTCCCAATGCCTTGGGAAATATAATCAGTCCGTACAAACTTAGAGCAAATATATCAACCTTTTTCCTTGCATCAGGATGAACTAAGATCAAATCTCTCAAGATTTTCCAAGTAATAGATTTGTTATCGCCCTTCACTTCAATTCGAGCTGTAACCTATTGCTCACTCATTCCCGTAATGCTCATCAGCTTCTTAAGGAAAGTTGGCACATTAACGGCTCTCGAATAGGCTTTTATTTACCTGAATTTTGGGGCAACGAAATAGAGCGGTACATTCCTCAATCGTGGGCACCATATTCATGTTCCCAAAGGTGAAACAGTTATAAGCCGGGTTCCAATGCTGTGCAAGGGCTCGAAACAGATGCTTGTCAACCTTTACTTCTAGCAAGTATGGTAGATCCCCACTGATCCCAGATTTCTTTCAACTCTTGTAAGCTATTTTGAGTTACACTGATCCGAGTGAAATCCCAGTAATCCGATACATGGCCTTTAGCTAGACTATCACCCTTCTCACGTTGTCTATCCTTTGACCACATACGTACGACCACATTATCTTATACCTCATCAAGAAACCCTTTTTCCATGACCAGTTCTCTACTAGTAAACGAACTCAAGTCAATACCTTTCCAAATATGATGATGCAATGCAAAATAAGATAAAAAGAACAAGTTAGTACCAACAGTTATAAAATGTATCAACAAATACACCATAGAGAACCTACGCATCTATTAGGTGGTTTCTAAATGTTCGGATAATTCTACCTAGGGTGTGCACTTAGGGCTCATTATATGCAGTTTTATGTTCTAAAGTAATGGTATCCAAACCAGCAAATTCATCAGTCCTCACTCATTATAGGCTCATACGAACGAGTTCTGTTCAAGGGACCACATTTCCTGCATGTTTGCACGGAAGTGAAAACATCACGAAAACATAGGTACGGATGTATCCCGAAAGCGATTCACTATCATACATGGAGATGAAAACCTCACGAAAGAGTAGCTTCTCACTTCCAGTTAAGCGGTGTAGTAACAAATGTATGTACGTAAAAACATAGACATATAATATTAACAAGCTATTATCACAACAAACATAAAACACGAAAATGTATAAGATCGCAAATTAAATTAAATCGAATTTTAAATTTTCAACAAAAAAACTAAAAATAATCGACCTACGGCTTGACTCTCTTATTTTTTCCCAGTGGAGTCGCCAAGCTGTCGAAACCATTTTTTGAAAAAGAACAAAAACAAGTCTCGATTTCAACTTTGGAAAATAAAAATAGAGTCGCCACTAATAATTTTTTTAAAACAAGTGTAATTGGGTCACCTTTCTAGATTTTTTTAAAAAAAATCATTAAAATAATTTTGGTCTTTAAAACCATGAAACGAGTTCGGGAGTCGGTTACGCATAGGGAAGGATTAGTACCTTTATACGCTCAAAATTGGTACCTAATCAATTATTCAAAATCTTATTTGTTGAAAATTAAAAGTTCGAGAAAAATTTAAATCGCGATCCTTAAATGCATGAATGTCATATTTATTTTATTTTGAAAACAAATTTTGTTTCCAAAGAAAGGTCGTTATTTCGAATTAATCGAGAAAAAGTCGCATTCAATAAGTTAGGACATAACAATCGAATATTCGAAAATGACGAGCTTTTCAAAAAAACATCTCGTGTTTAAATTTTAAAAAGATATTCAATTATCTCGGTTCAAAGAAAAAAAACCATACCCAGTGAGTTAGGACATATTTTTTTCAAATTCTCGAGGCAAAGGACATTGCCTTGATTTATTAAAACAATTTGAGTATTTTAAAAAAAATAAATTATCATGTTATACAAAAATATGCACATGATTTACAATTATAAATAATAAAAATAATATATACATGAAATACAATAAAATAATAAATTAAGTAAATAAATAACCGAACAAATGAATAAATAAAGACAAACGAATAAAATAATATACATATGCATATAAAAGGGATTTAATAAAAAAACGAGATAAACAAGAAAAAAAAGCATGTAATATATACATATAGGATAAAAAATTCATTAAAACTAGGGCAAATTCGAATTTTTGGAAAGTTTGAGGGTCAAATTCGAATTTTTAAAAAGTTTAGGGGTCAAATTTGAATTATTTGATAGTTTGGGGGTTAAAACATAATTTTAAAATAAAGTAAGGGCTTCAAAGAAAATAACCCAAAAATCTTAACACGTGGCAGTTCCAGGGACACTTTTGGGTCAAAGGCCAAATTAAAAACCAAGTGAATTTGTTGGGATGAATTAAAAATAACAAAAAGAATGGCATCGAGGATTAAATTGCAACATTTAAAACTTTTTCATTTGTTCATTCTTTATAAAAAAAAACCAAAAAAAGGATTTTAGTTTTCTCTCAAATGGCCGGTGTGTCCCTCCGTCGTCCGTCCACCGCACAACGTTGTCGATAACCACCATACGCGGTGGTCGAAAGTTCGAAAAAAATTACCCTTCTATGCGTTCGGCTTCCCCGGGCCCAGATCTAGGACTTTCCTTACCAAAATCGCACCCTACAAACCTCCAACGAGTGGAGACTGTTCGGATCGAAACATCACTCCTCTGACGACCTTTCTAACGGGCACCCACGAGCATTCACGGCGACGAGGAAGGGCGGTCGGCACGAAGGGTAAACTTTTACCTTTATTTTTCTCTTTTTATTTTCAAATAAACAAAAAAAGAAATTGTTAGTGCTGAAAATTCGAAAAAAAAATAAGAATACCTTGTTTGACTGTGATTTATGAATACTTACTCATATTTTGTTTGCTAAGTGCCTCTTTCAATTGATTTTTCTCGTGATTTTTCGTACAAATTTTTTTCTTTTTTTTTGTGTACATTGTTGTTTATTTATAACACATTTTACAATCAATTTTTTGGATTTTTGGCTTGATGGCTACGTGCGAATCATGGAGATCGTGATTCGAAGAAATCAGAGATGGAAGTGGTGGCGGCGTGCGTTGAGAACGACGACGACGACAGCAAAAAAGGGGTGCTAGGGTTTTTTTTTGTGTGTTTGAGTTAAGATTTTGGGCTATTTGGACTTTTAGGGTTTTTTGTTTTTGGGCTTGTATTTTAATTGGGTATAATTTGGGTTTGGGTTTTAATTTGTAAATGGGTTTTTTTTACTTGGGTATGTGTATTTAGTTTGTATTTATTTAATTTTATTATTTATTTATTTTTCATTTGTATTTATTTATATTTATAAATAGATAAATAAATAAAAATAAGAATAAGAAATAAAATTAAAACGGAATTGAGCTTTTGCAAATGAGTTTAGACTTTGTTTTGGGTATTTTATTTTATTTTATATTTTATTTATTTACTTACATTTATAAAATGATAAATCAATAAAATAAAAATATAAAATAAATAAAATTGGATTTTGTAAAAGGACTTATTAATTTTGGTTTAGTTTTTATTTTTATTTATTTTATAAATATAAATAAATAAAAATAAAATAAAATTGAGCTTAAAAAAATAGACATTGGACTTCGATTTGTCCCGAACGAAATTGGGCTTATACAACTATTATAATAACTTTCTAACATATGAGTAGTTTTAAAAATCAGTTGCAATAATTTAATTGAAATATTTTTTTTACTCAATTCGATCAAACGTTTACTCCTAAACAAAACATTATTGGTTCATACAGTCTTTAGTTTGTTTCATTGGTATTCTAATTAGGGGCGAGTAAAACTCGATTCGACTCGAAAAATTTAAAAAAAAATTTGAATTTCGAATTATTCAAAATCGAATTAATCAAATCAACTCGAATTACAAGTTCGAATCTAATTAAATTTTTAAATTTGAACAAACCGAATATTAATCTATATTATTTTAAAATTTAAATTTATATGATACCAACCCAAACACTTCTACCCCATTCCCCCAACCCAAACTCTTTTACTCCATTTTCCCTCAAAATCCAAACCCCATCCCCTCCCCCACTTCAAAAGCCCGTTTGTCCCAACCAATCCAGCCCCATCATTTTTCCAATTTCCCCCCAAATAAAACCATCCAGCCATTCAAAACCTCAAATTCATTCTTCTTCTTAAAAAAATCTCTAAATTAGATCCTTCATTTTTCTTTTTCTTCTTCATTAGTTCATTCAAACCCTCCAAATTAAAATCCTTGCCAAAGTCATATATTTAATTAAACTTGAATAAATATATTCGATTCGAATTTTATTTCACTCAACTCGATTCGAGAAAATTTCAAATCGAATTAAGATAATAAAATAGGATTCGTAAACTCCATTAACTCGAAATTTTTTCATTCGATTCGACCGAACACTCACTCCTAATTTCAATGATCAATCTAAATGACTAAAAAATTATTTAAAAGTGTTCTTTATAACAACAACATTATAAAATATTTTTCAAAATTTGCGACCCGACTTCATGATTGAAACACAATAGATATGTAACTGAAAATTTAAAATTACTTTTATGTAATAATATTCTCTGATTAATTTACAATTTATATTTTTATGAAAATAACAAAAAATGTTTAACGAAAAATATTTACAATAAAAATGAGGAATGAATATGTGAAAAAAGATACCTTGCAAATAAATTGAAGTCTTACTTGAACAAAAAAACAAATCAAGCTATGTGAATGTAAAAAGAAAAACGAATTTCATAAGACTAGAGATTTGCCCAAATGTAGTAATTAGGGTTTAGGGTTTATATAATTTATTAGAGGTTACATGAGTATGTACAAAATGTAAATTAAAATTGATAAAAAATTTTATACAATACTTAAAATTACGTATAATTTTTCATTAATCTTTAAATAAGAAGGTAAATATGTTTTAGTACGCTCGAATTCACGTCCTACTATATTGGAAATAATGTCAATGTCAACCAAGCTAAGACTCAGTTAGTAAAATGTTTAATATATTACTAAAAATTCTATCACACGCGTATGCATGTGAAACCCACGTATTTAGAACATAAAGATGTGTTTAAAAATAACATAAAATAAATAATAAAATATTTGGTTTGAAACTAATTAATAATAATACATTAAATCCAACTAAAGATAAAAATTTTATTGGCCTTCTAAAACAAAAAAAAAATTAAAATACCCTCAACTAATGTTACTTATTTTAATTACAAAAGGGCATTTTCATAATTTATTTAATTGAGTTGTTACTCAGTTGATCCATGACACCAACTTGATCAAAAATTTTATTAATAATATAGATATATACAATTGATAGAGATAACAAAGTCAACATAACAAAATAAAAATAAAAATATTTTTTTAAATAAAGCTTTATTTAATGGTAAAATTTATGTTTTATCAATGCTGATAGCATAATATCAAAATCCAACCACATGTAAATTTTGTATTGTTGTTTTTGAAAGTAAAAAGATTAAAATATCCTCTATTAATGTACTTATTTTAATTGAAATTTTCGTAATTTCTCAATCGTGTTGATATTTGGTTGATTCATAACACCAGCTCAGTCAAGAACATTATTAATAGTATAGATTATATACATTAATTGTCAATATTATTATAGGTGATAATTGTAATTATTGAGTAATTAAAGATAAGATATCTTACAACAGTAAATTGCAAGTATAACGTTGGTATTTTAAACGGATAAATATCAAAATTATATATGGATTATAGTTTAATGTTCATTTGTATACATAAACTTTGATTTTGTGTAATTTTATGTATGAAATTTTGATTTGATCCAATTCTAGTAAATTATTAACACAATTATTAATATAACATCATTTTATGTCTATATATTGCATGCATAAATAATTATATTTATTTAATATAAAAATAAATGATATATTTATTTCTTTAAATGTGTATGATTAAATCAAAATTAAAGTTTCAAGTATATATTTGAACCAAAATTAGATTTTCAAGTGTATAATTGCACCAAATTAAAGTTCATGTATACAATTGTATATTAAATCAAAGTTCATGTATAATTTTGAGATTTATCCCTATTTTAAAATAAATCTAAATTCAAATATGTGTTTTGTGAAAAGGTATATTATACTAGACCTGATAATGGGCTGGGCCACCTGACACCACCCAAAGGCCCGTCCAAAAAATGAGAGGGTTTGGATAAAAATATAGGCCCGAAAAATGGGTTTGGACAAAAAATAAGGCCCATTTTCTAAATGGATCGGGCATCGAGTAAGAGTTTTTGGCCTGAGCCCGGCTCGACCCGAATAAATTAACCATTTTTAATAAAAAATTATATTATTGTTTTGGTGCTTTTTTGTGTTGTTTTGGTGTTGTGTTTTTACTGTTTTGGTTGCTGTTTTGGTGCTATTTTTTTACTATTTTGGTGCTGTTTTATTGTTATTTTTCTATTATTTTTGCTGCTGTTTTGGTTGTTATTTTGGTTGTTTGGATGTTATTTTTATGCGTTTTTATTATTGTTTCGCTGTCTTTTTTAATATTATTTGAATATTGTAGAACTTATGTTTTATCGTTAATTTTTCTACTACTTTATTTGCAACTATCTTAATATAAAAAATTTTTAATGTATTTTTAATTTGTTTATGTTTTAATGTTTGTTTTAAAGTTTTTAAGCATATTTGATATATTATATATATATTTAAATTTGTTGTACATAATAAAATAATTTCAAAAAATTAATATGGGCCGGGTCGGCTCGGGCTCGAGCTTGACTTATATAAATCGGGTCGGGTTTGGACAAAATTTTAGGCCCATTTTTGGGCCGTGCCGGGCTTGGACTTAGCAATTGGACCTAAAAATTTGTTGAAACCCGACCCGGCCCACGATCAGCTCCATATTATACATATAGTCACTCAATTTTTAAAAAAATTTATTTTAAACATCCAAAAAAAATTATAAAATGGATATTCATGTTACAAAGTTGATTCATTTTGATCACTCCCGTTAAAATTACAAATGGAAATCTGACATGATATTTCAACTATTTTTTTATTTTGTTTTCCACTTTGTATATTGATATAGTTATACTCAAAAATAGTAACTTTTGTTTGTCTCAGATTACATTTTAGTCACTTATGTTTGAAATGTTACGTTTTAGTCACTTACGTTATCGTTTTGTTACGAAGTAGTCACTCTGTCGTTAAGCTCCGTTACCTCTCTAACGAAAATCCTATATAACAGTCCAAATGGTTTTCAATGCCAACTTGAATGTCCAGCTGGGATGGGAATAAATTTTTAATTAAATAAAATTTAATTAATTGAAAATTTTACAACTGAAAAAGAAAAACCCAATTAGACATCCAAGTTGGCATTTAAAAACCATTTACTATCACGTAGGATTGTTTTTAGGGAGGTAACGGAGCTTAACGACAAAGTGACCACTTCGTAACAAAACGATAATAAAAGTGACTAAAATGTAACATTTTAAACATAAATGACTAAAATATAATTTGAAACAAACAAAAGTGATTATTTTTTGTAATTTACTCTATTGATATCCTTCTCATTATTTTATATTCAAATAATTTATTTTCCTTAGTTTTCAAAGTTCCTCCACCGCCACCCCATCAAGAACCGAAATAACGCACGACACTTCAAGTCTTCTCTTTTCTCTCTCTTTTCCATGGATTTCTTGTCTACCATAGCCATTAAAGCTGCTTCTTCGTCTTCAAGCTGTTCATCGTTATTTGCTATCTCTCAAACCTAAAACCACTCCTTTTCAACTTCCATGAAATACCCTGAGTCCATCAAAGCTTCTTCTTCAAGTACCTCAAATGCATTCAATCTCCTCCTCCTGGTTCTCTTCCTTCAAAGCTCACTTTGTTTCCATGCTCTGCTATTCAATCGTTAATCATTCGGAAAACTTTGAAAATTTTCTGTTACACTGTCTCCAAACACTTGCATTTGCGTTGTGGATTCAATGTTCGAGAAACAAATTTTATTTATTTAGATGGAAAATGTAAGCTAATTTTGTTATACATGTATAGACCCTTATGGAAGAACTTCTCTAGAAAAGATTCCATCTGTGCTAACATAAATTCTTTCCTAAATTTCTTCTTTTATCCTTTACTACGATTCTCTTCTCCCTCCTCTCCCAGCTTCATCCCTGACTGATTCGAATCGGGTCATATGTTGCACGGCCCGAGTTTGACTCGATGCCCAGAAGGACTCTGAAGGGAACAGTAGACTAGGTTGACAGCGATTTCGGCGAAAGGGTTCTACGCTTGCTTGATTTAGGTTCTTCATGGTGCTACAATTAAAAATAGGAGAAAATAAAATATTTAAATGCATAAGGATATTAAATATTAATAGTTGGACTGTGATGTCAGATTTCTTTTTTTGCAATATTAACAGAAGTAGTCTGATTATGGTTCGGGTTATTTGTTCAGACTTAAAAATCAGTTCGAAATTTAGGAGAGTTTGAGCTAAAATATTAGGCTAAAAAATGGGTTTAGGTAAAAAGATTAGACCCGTTTAAAAAATAGGTCGAGCTCGAGCATAAATGTTCAAGTCCAGACCTGGCCCGGCTCGACCCGTTTTAAGTTTATAATATTTTATATTATGTTATTTTTATATATTATAAAATTTAGAACACATTAAAAATATAAACATATACTAAATATATAATACTACTCTAATGTAAATATTAAAATAATGTTAAGATGACTATATAAAAAATTTCAATAAATAAAAAATATATAAAATTATTAAATATTAAAATAAAAATAAATATTTTAAAAAAAATAAAATGAACGGGCCTAAAATGAGTTTGGGTTAGTCTTTTGCAAATATGGGTAAGTTTGAACAAAATTTTAGGCCCAAATTTTGGGTCGAGTCGAGCTTAGACAAACATAAAGTATGTTACTATCATACTTAGCCCCAGCCCAGCCCGACCCGATCCGACCCGACCAATGAACACCTCTAAACAGGAGTGATTAAAATGAATTAATTTTATAATGTAAGTGCTCATTTTGTAAATATTTTTATTTTGAATGTTTAAAATAAAAAATTTAAAAGTTGAGTAACAATAAATGCAATTTACCCTTTATAAAAACAAATTAATTATTTATTTTTTGTTTGAACTTATTAATTTTAAATTATATTAATTACTATAGGTTAAATATAAAATTGTTATCCGAATTTATTCATTTATCTCAAATTGGTACTTATTTTTTTTTGTCCCTGATTGATACTTGAATTTTTTCTGTCTACTTTAATGGTACATGAGCCTAATGACGTTAATTTTTTGCTGATGTGGTAGTGCGGGCCAATCGTGTGGTGAAACGTGGATGGCTTTTTGTACCTTTTTTATTTTCTTTTTCATTTTCCTTCTTATCCTTTTTTCTTTTTTTTTTCCTACCCTAGCCCCCTTGCCTCTACACTGCTGCTAAGCCACCATCCGACCTAGCCTAACAATTTTTTAGTTTTATATATTATTATTATTATTATTATTATATTTTTTGAATTTTAAATTTTGTTCAAATGATGATGTAATGACATCATAATTTCCATGTGTCTTCGTTTCAAATTGTCACGTGTCTTAAATTTAACGTCGTTAGATTCGGGTATCGATTTAGTTGACGAAAAAAAAATTTAGGTACCAATCTAGGACAAAAAATATAGGTATCAATCTAAGAGAAGTGGATAAGTTTAAATACCAATTTTATATTTAACCAATTACTATACTTTTAATTTTTGTATTAACTAATTTTTTTTTTGCACAACTCAGTAATTTTTTCCTTTTATTTCAAAAATGCCTTTAGCTTATACTTTACTCAAAAATTTGCTCTACCATTCTTGGCATGTTTCTCTTTGCTATTCTTGGCACGTCTCTGTCTTTTTTCTTTCCATATTTTCGTCATTTTCATAGTTGACTTTTTTTGATGGATAATGTGGAAGACCACTTGGCCGGTTTGACCATTAAAGATGTTGAAGAGGATGCAGAGGTGTTGTTAATCGCATCTCAGTCAGGATCAAGGGACTCTTTGGTGAATTGTTTTGTGGGTTCCTTCTTAACAACGAGTGTTATAAAATTCAAAGCCATAAGAGCAACGTTGGCTAACGTCTGGCATCCTATTGGGGCTATTACCATCACCGATCTTTTAGAAGGGCGGTATTTATTTCATCTTTACCACAAAGTTGACTCGGATTAGCTAGAAGCGGGTGGACCTTGGAATTTCAACTTGCATTTGTTAGTGTGGCGCCGCTTATTTGATGGGATGACCTCAAGACTATTCCTTTAGATACAGTGGATTTCTAGGTGTTGATTTAGGGATTACCTTATGATATTTTTTCGAAACAAGTGGCGAAGCAAATGGGGAATTTCATTGGTAAGTTCCTAGAATATGATAGCAAGGTAGTGTCCTTAGGCTATAATGGAGTACTTCGGACAAGAGTACGAATTGAGGTTGATAAACCTTTGAAACGGAAAAAACGGATTGTCATGCCAAATGATTCATCCTCTTTTGTTAAATTTTCTTATAAGAAACAGACGCTATTTTGTTTTCTTTGCGGTAAATTGGGTCATGGGGAGAGTTTTTGCCCACTTCTTATTTTGCAGGAGGACCAAATTTTAGCTTTTGGTTGGGACATTTCCCTACAGGCTCCTTTCCGGCGATCGGCGGCACCTTCTAGTCGTTGACTTCGAGATGAGGGTGGAAACTTTTCAAACATAGAAATGCCTGATTTTGATACTACAAATCCCATGATGGGGACGATTAGAGATGATTCTTAGCAATCAAGATCTTTCAAATTTAATCCTAGTCAATAGTAGTTTCAGAATAAGAATTTGGAGCCGAATGTAGGGCCAAATGCTAATGGACTGAATATGGGCAGGACGGGCATCAATGGTGGGCCTTTGGTGGTTGGCTTTGAAGATGAGTTGGGAGAGAATAGCCTATTACGACATTGTGAGGGCTTAAAAAGGCAACATACTCAACTCAAAGGTTTTGATGACCAGGTGATGATCTATGGTGTGGCTTCGAATGTTGATATATCAGCAAGCCACGCTAAACGGGCCAGTCGATTTCAATAAGGCTCCTCAATTGGAATGCCCGGGGCTTGGGTAACCCCAAGACAATTCGTTGCCTTCGGCATGAGCTGAAGGAGCATAACCCCTCTGTAAATTTTTTAATGAAGACAAAGTTACGAAGTGAAGGGGTTAGGAGAATTTATGGCTACACGAATGAAATTGATGTGCCTTCGATAGGGAGTGTTGGGGGATTTTCCCTTGGATGGAATCATAGATGTTCAGTCAATTTAAGGTCTTACTCAAGTAATCACATAGATGTTCTAATTACTGGAGATTTGGATGGGAAGAGTTGGCGATGCACATGATTTTATGGGGTTCCTCAAGAAAATCGTAAACATGAGACGTGACATCTATTGCGTCAATTGAACGATTGCCCGGATATGCCCTGGTTAGTAATGGGCGATTTTAATGAAATTTTATTTTCATTTAAAAAATAAGGTGGTTTATTGCGGAGTAAAAGATAGATGCAAAACTTTAGTACAGCTTTGGAAGATTGTGCTCTCGAAGATTTGGGTTATAATGGAGCTTCATACACATGAAAGTGAGGTAAACTCGAGAGCAATAACATTAAGAAGAGGCCAGACCGAGTGGTTGCGAATAATGCTTGGTGTCGTTCATTTTCCCATTATAGGGTGTCGCACATGCTCTCATTTAATATCTGATCATTGCCCCATCATTGTGGAAACTACCCTCAGTCATTCTTCAAATCGATCATAAAATTTCAAATTTGAGGTTGCTTGGTTAATGGAGGAAACATGTGAAGGGGAGGTGGCTTGGCTTTGGAGTTGTTTTGAGGGTACAGTTTTGAAAAAGTTGGGCTTTGTCTGTGCAAGCTTGAACTGATGGTTTCAAAACATTTGTCGTGCAAAACGGGTTAATATGGCTACTCCCCATAATCGAATTGATTAGTTGAGTTATCTACCTCCATCGAATGTTGTATTAGAAGACTTAGTAGAGGCTTGATTGGAAATGAACTTTGAGGTGGATAAAGAAGAGGTTTACTAAGAGCAGCGTGCAAGGGCAAACTGGTTAAAAAATGGTGACCGGAATACTTCGTTTTTTCATCGTTTTGCGTCTGCAAAAAAGCAAAGAAAGCGAATTTCTCGATTGTTGGATAACAATGGGGATACGGCTCAAGAGGACATGGAGGTGGGCTAAGTTGTAAAGGAGTATTTTAAGAATTTGTTTCTTCCCAAGGAGTTTCGAATGTGAAGGAAGCTCTTGACGAGGTTGCTCCTTGTATATCTGAGTCCATGAACACAAGCCTATCTTGGCTTTTCACAACTATGGTGATCACTTGCCTGCTTAAATCCATGGCGCCTTTGAAAGCCTCAGGGTCAGATGGCTTAGGAGTTATCTTTTATCAGCATTCTGGCACATTCTAGGTGACGAGGTGACGACCTTTTGCATAAGTCTTCTTCGAGGTGATATCTCTTTAATCGATTTGAATCATACTTATATAGTTTTGATTCCCAAATTACAGAACCCTATAAGTATGTCGAATTATCGTCCAATCAGTTTGTGTAACGTACTTTACAAGATTGCTTCGAAAGCCTTGGTTAACAGATTTCAGGAAGTTCTTAATGTTTGCATTGACAAGGCTCAAAGTGCCTTTGTTCCGGAAGACTCATCTTAGACAATATTGTGGCAACTTATGAGGTTTTGCATACTATGAAGCATCGTCAGCTCGGTAAGGAGGGTACGTTTGTGCTCAAGCTCAATATAAGCATGGTGTACGACAGGGTAGAGTGGGGTTTTATAGAGGCGATGCTTTTGAAATTGGGTTGGAAACATCATGAGATTCATTACGACGGTCAATTACTTGGTTATTTTGAATAGAGTGGTAGGTGAGCGGTTTAGACCTTTTAAGGGCTTACGACAAGGAGACCCCTTGAGCTTGTATTTGTTCCTTATCTGTGGTGAGGGGCTATTTGCTTTATTTAGGAAAGTTGATCATGAAGGGAGGGTGAGGGGTGCTAAGGTGGCTCGGAGGGTATTGTGAATTACTCATTTGCTGTTTGTCGATAATAGTCTTATTTTTGTGGAAGCAACACCTTTTAGAGCGTCGATCCTCTTATCAGTACGTAATATGTATGCAAATTATTCAGGTCAACAGATTAATTTTGCTAAATCAAGTATTTTCTTCTGTGCAAATGTTGATAGCAGCGATAGATTAGAAGCAGACCGTATTTTAGGTTTGACCCATGCGGATAACTTGGAGAGGTACTTGGGTCTACCTTCTATTGTGGGGCGCAGCAAAACAAGAGCCTTTGCCATTTTGTGAGATAAGATTAAGAGTAGGATTTCCTCTTGGAGTACTCGGTTTCTATTAATTGGAAGCCACATGATCTTTATAAAATCGATCCTTTTATGAATCCTTACTTATGCCATGATGTGCTTCCTTCTCCCCAAAATTTTTTGCACGAAGCTCGAGTCGATATTGGCAAAGTTTTGGTGGCAAAAATTTGTCGAGAAAAGGGGAATCCATTGGTGCCGATGGTCTTATCTAAGTAATCTCAAGGAGGAAGGCGGTATGAGTTTTCGAGATTTAGTAAAATTCAATATTGTTTTGTTGGCTAAACAAGGATAGAGGTTACTTTCTAATCCTTCTTCATTGATGGGAAGAATCCTCAAGGCAAGATATTATCCAAGTTCGGGGTTCCTTGAAGCAAGGTTAGGGTCGAATCCTTCTCTTATATGGAGAAGTGTGTGGAGTGCCAGGAAGTTACTTGAAAGTGGCCTTATGTGGAAAGTTAGTTCCGGATCTCACATTAGAATGTGGGAGAATGGTTAGCTCCCGAAATACCCTATTGGACAGGTGCAATCTCCTCGAAGGAGAAGTATGGAAAGGGTGTCGGATCTTACAAGTCCCGACATAATGAAGTGGAATGTTCAGATTATTGATTCTTTGTTTTCCATTGAAGAAGCTACTCTTATTCGAAGTTTCCCATTGCCAATTTTTCCTCAAGATGATCGAATGGTGTGAGGGATGAGAGATTTGGGATTTACACCGTTCGTAATGACTACATGTTACTTTTCAGCAGTCAAATATTACAGAAACTGAGAAAGTGTTACTTAAACAGATATAGGTCGTAAACTGTCCTCCAAAGATTAGAATATTCATGAAGTAGTTACTTCATTCTTTTTACCAACTAAAGTTGCGTTACACGATAAAAGAATTTCTAGTGACCTACTATGTCTTAGATGTTCTATGGTAAGGGAATCTGTTGATCATGCTTTCAGAACTTGTGTTTTTGCAAAGGAAGTATGAGCTACTTTGGGGTATATATCAAACCTCCAAGATGCTACGATGGATAGATTGGTTGGCATGACTGTTTGACCAGCTTAACAATGCAAAGAGATTGGAAATTAGTATTACGTTTTGCGTAGTTTGGTATGCGCGTAATAAACTCTTATATGAAGGGAAGAAATAAGGAGTGGGTGAACTTACTATCTTCATTCATGGTTATCCAAAAGAACTCTTAGCTCTCGAATTAGGTCAACCTCACTCGTTTGTGAAAGATACAGTAAAATGGTCCCCTCCTTCAATTGGGCTTTCGAAAGTCAATGTTGATGCTAGCTTCAACACTAATCAAAAGAAAGCAGTATCGGGCATTATTATTAGAAATGATTTTGGGGAAATTTTGGGTGCTCGCCATAAAGTTACTTACCATGTGCTTTCGGGTTTTGTAGCAGAAGTGCTCGTCGTGATTCATGGCCTCCGTTTTGCTAGGGACCTGGGCTTTTTATAAGTTATCGTTGAAGGAGATTCAAAGTCGGTTATTAAGAAGATCAATAATGTGGAGGAAGACCTTTTTGAGATTAGTGTGCTCACCTGGACTACCAAATAACTTGCAAAAGGTTTCCATATGTGCTGATTTGTATTTATTGGCAGATCGGGTAAAAAATCGTCACATGCAATGGCAAAGGCCGACATGTCGACGGACGAGGATAGGTTTTGGATTGAGGATGCCCCAACCGAAGTTGTGGTGGTAGTTGTTGAGGATTGTTGCGATTAAGATCCCCCTTAGAATGGTTTTTGTCTCTAGTTTTCATGGGGTCTTTTAGATTTTGGCCCAGTTGTGTTTTATTTGCTCGCTATTCTCCTCTTGCAACGTAACGACCGCATCGTAATGGAAATTAAATTTACCGCGACGCATTATCGACGCAATGCATCAAAGAAATCGAATCACGATCGTTGCGGCGCAATATCTGTTATGTAATGCCGCAACACAAATTAAAATGTGGCGCAACGCCGCATCAACACCGCAACAGGTCGTTTAGAGCTTTGTTTGCTTAATTGCAAACTTAATTACATCTAATAATCCAATTATAACATCAGCGTTTTAACTCGAAGTTAGGTAAGGTGATGGATCGAGTCAAGAATTAGTGTAAAATTCTTAAAATATATAACAAATAGGAATTTTGAGTACTAAATTAGGAAGTATTTAGAACCAATAAGAAATTAAAAAAATACCCCTTAGATAGGACAATTTAAATAGATGTGTTGACTTAATTGAAAGAATAGAAAATTTGTTGTGGTCAAAGTAGGAAAAATAATAAGTTAGAAAATACATGAAAAGGAAGGAAGGATTTAGAATAAATATATTAGCAATTTTACCATTTTAAATAATAAAATATGATTGTAAAATGTATAGATATAATATTTTTGAAACATTGTGATTTTTGAAAAAAAAAAATCACGTCCATAACAATTATTTTACGTTACGTAATGTTCACAATACCTGTAACCGCAATCGCGATGGCCTCCGCAACCGCAATTTAATACTAGTATTTAATCCTTTTGGAGTGTTTAGATTACTTAATTGTGGGTTTCCTTTCCTATGTACTTTTTGAAGTCTTTGGATTAATCATTAATAAATTGATTGGCTTTACTTCAAAAAAACAAATACCTTTAGCTTACATGCATTTTGTAAATATGATTTTCTATGAAAATATTTTTAAATTATTATTGGTATGAGTTATTTTCATAGAAATAATTTAAAATTTATTTACTTCAAAAACTTTTTTACTTATCCATTTCGGTTTTTCCTTTTAGAGGCAATAATTTCAATAACATCTATTTTTTATTTCAATTTTGATGAATATTTAACCTAATAATTATGTCTATTAAAATTGTAAATTAAAACATAATTTTGTTAAATTTTTCTAATTTTCTCTTTTATTTATAACACATTAATTAAAATAATATATTATTAATTAAAAATATGGGTTAAGTTGGGTGATATGAATCTGAAAATATTATGTCTAATCGAACCTAATACTTTGTTGAACATTTTATGAATTAAAAATAGCCATGCAAGTGCCTTTCACATAAGAATTCTTTTTTATGTCTTTCATATTCTATTCATGAAAATTAAACTTTTTCAAAATTTAAAATTGTTCCAATTAAATTTCTCCTTTCTTCATGGGACACATAAGATTCATACTCGTTTTAATATTTTTGAGGTATAGATAAAATAATAAGATGTGGTTTTATATTTCTTAAAATTAGAGAAAAAAAAATTTAGATCCCTTAAAAGTTGGTAAAAAAAAATTTTGAACCCTTAAAAGTTAACTTTTTTTTGAAGCCCCTTAAAAGAAATTTTTGCCTTTAAAAGTTAAAAACATTGGACCCTTAAAAACTGAAAAACAATATTTTGGACTCATTTCAACCTTGGATCTTGGACGGTTACTCCTCTAGACGACCCCCGAGTCTGATAAGATTCTACTATATTTTTTTATTTGAGGAATGTAAATATAATTTATGCAACAAATATTAAAGAAATTTTATACACAATGATATACAATAAAAAGTTACCACAAAATTAGGTTAATAGAAAAACAAGAATCTAATTCTTTTACCATTATTATAAATTCTTTTAATATTTGTTTTTTTATTAATGTTTAAAATTACCTATAAACTTTCACTAATCCTTAATAGGAAGATAATAAGTTTCAGCGCACTCAAATTTACGTCCTTTTACACCGATAATAAAACCGATGCCAATTAAATTAAAATTCAATCAACAACAATAATCTAATTTCTAAAATACAACCATTTACATTGAATGAGATTATAAACTCATTTATCACCACATTAAAAGACCTATAATCCACATAAAAACACCCAACCAAAGGCATTCTCAGCAATCAACTTGAAAAATAAGTAGGCAGACAAATTGATTATCACCTGTGCCTAGCAATGCATTTGTCCCCAAATCTATACCAAACTTCAATGACAAACCTAATTATTTTTAAAGTGGATTTGTATGGACGATGGGGTGCGGTGCAATACGTTTAATTTACTTTTATCTTACGCTACAATATTATTACAATATCTAATCTCACTACTATCACTATTTTTATACTAACCACAAATAAATGCACCACTCATTCAAAATCCCCTTAACCTCTACAATATTTAGAAATCATCTTCCCTTCCCTAATGTTTCAATTGATTAAAAATTCAAATTTTACAAAAATAATTTTCAAATCAACTAAGCAAATCAATGAAATTTGAGTGAAAAGTTGTCCTTCTATAAACAATCCAAATTCCTCAACTTAAGAACAAATAAATAAAAATATCTTGTTTTGATGAATTAAAAGGGAGGATTAAATTTTAACAACAACATAACTAACGCGATGAACATTCTTAATTATCAGACCCATAAACGAAACTAATTAAATTTATTATTTAATACACTATCAGTATATAAATCTATTCACCATCGATGATTTAGATGATAACCCATCATCACATTACTTTATTTCTATTAATGTATTATCGGTTAATTCATTAATGATATAATAAAAATACACATTAATTTATCAAATATTTAATTCTTTAAAATATAATAAGTAATTGTTATTTTTGTTGTGACTTTCACTATTGGCCTCGAATTTTATTTTAATAATTATAAAAATCGAATATCAATTATTCCATGATGATATATTCAAATCGATATGCTTAAAAGTTGTTCAACTTAAAAAAGGGAGTAAGTGCAACATAAGGACAACTTTCAATTAGACGCTACATGAGAATAATGCTAGAAACTTCTCAAGTAAGGAAATGAAAAGAATAGGCTTAATATAATATTTGGTATCTGAATTTAATATTTTTTTTAATTTGGTATTTAAATTTTTTTAATCTAATTTAGTATTTGAATTTGACAAATTTTTCTTATTTGTTACCTAAACTTTTTTGACCCAATTTGATACCTGAATTTGATTTTTTTTTCTAATTTGGTATCTAAGCTTTTTTTAGGTTCAATTTAGTACCTAAATTTATTAAATATTATAAAATTTATGCAAAAAATAACGGTGTTGAATTTTTTTTTGATATGCCATAAAAATATTGTTAGTTTTAGAGAAAATTCAAGTTAAAAATAGGTATTGAGCTATACTTAACGAATTAATATTGAAAAAATTAGGTACTAAATTAAAAAAAAAATTCAAGTTCAGGTATCAAATTGGACTCCAAAAATTTTAAGTACCAACTTAAAAAAAATGTTAGATTTAAATATCAAATTAAGAAAAAATGTCTAATTTGAATAATAAATTGAATAAAAAAATTTTAATTAAAAAAAATATCAAATTCAAATATCAAATGTTATATTAAGAGAAAAGAATAATACTAGAAACTAATACATAGTATCACAAACCATTACGTAAGGACTTATTATTATTTTATTCTTATAATATGGAAACAAACCAGACTAATCCATCAAATAATTTGGCACACAATCCAAACACAATTGAAAAGTTATATAATAAAAAAACAAGCACAATACAATACAACATAACGACGTTGGTATGGTGTACATGATCCTTGCATGTCCTAAAACCTTGCTCAAAGTCCGTTCAAGTTTTGGTACGAAGCCATCAAATGTTGCACAAACTCAACGATACACTTGTCCGAGCTCCCTCCTTCATTGATTGCTTTTATGGCTGAATCCCTCCATTTGTTGGCATTTCTCTTTATCTCTTTGCTTTTTCCCCCTTCCATTACTTCCTTCAAGCACCTCAATAGCTCATCTTTCCTCACTACACCCTCCTCATCTTCCTTGGCTCTCACCCCTATCTCCCATATCTCCTCCACGAACTTCGCATCGGTCAATTGATCGGTCCATTTCGGCACACCGATCATTGGCACACCGAGGCTCAGCCCTTCTAAGGTTGAGTTCCACCCACAGTGTGTCACGAAGCAGCCCACAGTTCTATGTGCCAGCATTTCTAGCTGGTTGCACCATGTTATGACCTTGCCCTTCTCTTGAACCGAGTCTAGGAACCATTTGGGCAGTTTTTGCTGTTCTGAGTCTCTTACGACCCATAGGAAATACATATTGCTTTCCTTTAAACCCCATGCGAGCTCTGTTATTTGTTCCTCGGATAATGATACCATGCTTCCAAAGGAAACGTAGACCACTGAGTTAGATGGCTTTGTTTCAAGCCATTCTATGCACTCTTCGCTAAGTGGCTTCCATAGACTCGAACCATACCCTCTATCACCTTTGATCCTTTCATCTAAGTATGCGGAAGGTACCATCGGGCCAATCAACTTGGCTGGCCAGATCTCTGATACCCCTCTTGCTTCCTATGGCAACATGTAACTAAAACTATCACACCACCAAATTAAGAAAAATATTCGCAGTTAGTGATAATAAACATACCTTTCCTTCGAGTTCTTCGAAGGTGTTACCGAAAACCCAATCCGCTTGGTTCAAATTCGAATACTGACTCAACTTCATGGCCAAGTAGGCAGGGTAACTATCGGGAAACCTCAGAAAACTGGGACAGTCCCGGAAGTTCAACGGAGGCAGTCCCGGTAAAAGCAACGGCATCGTTTCAGGAGTGAGTGGTAGAGTGAGAAGACCATGGTGAATATGGGCAAAGATGCTACAAACAGTTGCAGAGTTGGTGAAAAATGCAGCTCCATAAATCCCATGCTGCTTGGCTACATCAAGAGCCCACGGTAGAAACGAGTCGTACACCACACAGTTAACTGGGGTGGCTGAGTTGCTGAACTTTTGGATGAGTTCAGCCAGGGTTCTGGAACCATGGTCCCTGAATGACTTGAGGTAAAACTCTACATTTCCTGCCTGAGAAAAACCACCTTCATCGAACCCATCCGAGATGGGTTCCACCCCAATGTGAGCAGCGGATATGGAGTTGAGGGTGTAATGGGTGGTGGCTAGTGTTGCCTTCACACCTTTAGAGGCTAAACGTTTTGCAAATTGGAGAAGAGGGTTAATGTGGCCTTGACTTGGGTATGGGAGTACTAGTACATGCCCTTTCATTTGTTTCTCCTCCATTTCTTTGCTATCTGCTCCCTCTCTCCCTCTCTCCCTCTCTCTCTATCATCGAGTGAGGGCTGCTTGGTAGAAGGCGTTTCATTTATAGACAAGCCTCAATCAAATCAAATTAGATGGGAGGATCTTAACGTAAATATTCCGGCTTGTTTACTAAAAAATACCCCATTTTTAAATTTATTTACGAAAACGGACCAAATTATAAATTATTGACGGGAATAGATCGATTTTGTAAAAACGCTTCCACGTGGAAGCTATGTCAGGGGGAAAACCAGAAAAGCGCTTCAAAGTGGAAGCATTTTTCTTTGTGTGCACTAAAAACGCCTTCACGTGGAGACACTTTTTAAAAGAGTGCCACGTGGACGTGCTTTTTAGCGTAATTTCAAAAGGGGATTGGACAAAAACGCTTTCACGTGTATGCTCTTTTTGGTAAAACGTTCCTACGTGGACGCGTTTTTTGTGCACATAAGGAAAAATACTTCACGTGAAAGCACTTTTCTGGTTTTTCCCCTGACATTGCTTCCACGTGAAAGCGTTTTTATAAAATTAACCCATTTCATTCAATAATTTACAATTTAGTCCATTTTTGTAAATAAATTTGAAAATAAACTTTTTTTTAGTAAATAACCTTACATATTCCTGTTTTTGTATTATATTATATTATATTATATCCATATTAAAGTATATTATTTTAAGGCTTAAAAATAATTTACAATTGACCGGAAAAAATTATATTATGATTAATTATTTTTAATTGCTCTCTTTCGAATTGGACAGAAATTAAATTGTTCGTAATTTTAAAAAAATAATAATAATTTGTTTAATTTTAAAATCGAGAATAACAGAGATTAATTTTATATTTGCTTCATCTTTCACCTTCCCCATTTCTCTCGGCATGTTCAACATTTCATCAACTGTCACAACAATGCTCTGCTCTAACCAGTTTGAATTTTCAGGTCCCAAAATTCCACATAACAAACACTGCCATGATTACTCCTTTTTTTCTCTTTTCCTTACGCTTAAACGTTTTGCATGAGTAAAGATTTAATTTTGCTAATTGCATTAGTAATGATTAATAATGGATCCTTTTTTTCAAAAAAATCATAATAAGCAATCATAATAAAAAATTTGAGATTTCTAAAATTATTGAATAGAGGGACTGGAAGATTCTGTAGGAGTTGAAGATTCTGTAAATTATTGAATAATGATAAAAAATTATATTATTTAAATACCAATTTTTTTAAAGTTATGATTGGAAAGTTTATTATAAAAAAATAATTTACATTTCGTAAAAGTGATAATATATTTATTTATAAAATGATATGACC
This sequence comes from Gossypioides kirkii, assembly GCA_005610355.1. Classification (NCBI taxonomy): domain Eukaryota; kingdom Viridiplantae; phylum Streptophyta; class Magnoliopsida; order Malvales; family Malvaceae; genus Gossypioides; species Gossypioides kirkii. Next base: position 34,439,905 of record CP032247.1, on the reverse strand, counting down.
TAAAAATATGAATATAATTTATTTACGTGTTCATGCTATATATTATAAAATAATATGTTTATTATAAAAAAAAAGTGTTATAAGTTTTTTATCATAATTTATTTGTAAAAAAAAATAACTCTATAAAATTATTACAAAAATTATATTATTTATAAGAAGTATTAAGAAAATTAACAGACACTTTATAATTTCTTTTTTAAAGGTTATATATTATAAAATTTATATTATTTTAACTTAATTTACATATTATAAAAAGACATATAACCTAACATAATTCTTTCTCTAAATTAAGTTTATATAAGTTTTTATGATTAAAAACTAAAAAACTATTTGCACCATGAACCCAAATATTATACGGTAGATGTTAATTACATAAAAACAAAACGTTTTCTTACACCATTTCGTGATGTAAAATACCATTTGAGAAAATGGAGCTAGACACAAACACCAAAGACAACTCGTGAACTTTTTAATTGAGATATTCAAGGCATCGAAATTAAGTTGAGAGGACCTTTGTTATTCCAAAAAAACATATTTTTCCCGTATTAACAACATCACCTTGATATAAAAATTTTTAAGAAAAATAATATGATTGGATTGTACTAACATCTTGCATACTGCACAACTTCATTCATAGGTGAATTTGGGAAGATCCATACTTTGAGGAGTAAATAACAGATCTTAATAATCTTAATGATACTGATTTAGATTTAGATAATAATGAACTCGGTCAAGGATCAAATTTGATGAAAAGGAGCTTATGCCAAATATTAAAGAGAGAATAATCCAACAAATATGAAACACTAGAACAATTAGATAAAATTAAATATGATGTTTATTTTTTATTAGTAGTTGCATTATCAACTATCTTTTTGGACTAACATAATGCATATGACTATTTGATTTTAATTTTTGTTACTTGTTTAGAATTTTTTTATCGTACTAATAATTTTTTTATAGTAACTAATATTAAAAAAAACATAAATTATGTAACTGTGTAATTACAATTTATACTACCAAACATGTCATAGGAAATTGCAATGTAATTACACTCAAACACATTTAGGGGATTGCAATTCTTTGTAATTACAAGAAAATGCAATTACTTTGTGCTATCCAAAGAGACCCTAAATGATAATTTAATTTAATTTTTATTTATATTAAATTTAAAATATTTTATTTAATTAAAATGCCACATGTAATGATATGATTGGTTAAGAGATTTTTTTAAAACGGAGAAGTAACGGTTGGACCAAAAGTAATAAAGGAATGATAATTTAAGTATTTCTTTGGAAAAAAAAATTAAATACCTATTTGAGAAAAATGTTATAATTTCAGGGTCCAATTTTTCATTTAAACCTTATTTCACACATTCATTTTAAAAACAGAAAATATGAGTGCACTACATATACATTTTTAAAGAAATTTTACATTTTAAAAATATTGAAAGATAAAATCCAACAAGTATATCCAGTTAAAAAGAGAATATTGTTCATCTTAGGGATTCCAGGTTCAAGTACTTGTGTGTGCAAGATGTGTGTGTATTGTCAAAGGATTAAGAAAATATGAACAAATAATACCATGTAATCACATCAGTATATAAACAATATTTTTTTCGCCTCAATATACATAAATACATACTTTTATTTTTTATATATATTTTTTATAATTATTTCACACACTATATATTTAATTAATTGGGTCGATTGAGCATTAGTTCAGCTCACAGTAGTATTATTGTCAATGCAGGAAAATGTGAGTTCGAGTGTGCTTAAATGCGTTATCCTCTTATTTAAGAGTTGGAGAAGGATTATAAATAATTGCTAGACATTGTTTTGAAAGAAATAATGAGATTAAATTAAATTAATTTTATATTAAAATAAATATAATGTTTGTATGGTTAATGGGGAAGCCAAGTGGAGTATGTTTGGGCTGATAGAACCAAAAAAGGCAAATATGCGTTTTTCATTGGTAAATTAGGTATGCCAATAAACTTTGAAATATATAGAATTTCGTATATTGATTTGATGGTTAAGAGTGTTTTTTATTTTAGGTGTGTCCTGGGTTTAAGCCGCCTTTGCTATAAAAGTTTCGCTCTCCTCTTGTAATTCATAAAAAAATTTAAAATATACGATATTATTTTAAAATATTGAGCATTTATGATAAACTTTTCTTTTTTAAAGTATTATAATTTTTTTATAATTTCTCCTCAATTCATACACAGGAAGATAATACATTTTAGCATACCCGAATTTATTTTTTCTTGCATTAATAACAATACCCATACTAATCGAATTAATACATAATCAATCTAGAAATTTATATCGTTTAAGGTGGCATGGTAGGATAGAAAATTATCACCTTAAAGAGATAATTTAATTAATGGATTGTGAATTTCACATAAATATACATATTTCATATTTTGTATAATAATAAAAGCATCGATATTTTGGGAATATAAGGAATCACTACTTTTTCGAGGACGTGATCTTTGTTGAAAAGATAAAATATAATTTAAAACAAAATTGTCTTTTTTATTTTTATTTATTTATATTTTATAATTTTTTATATGATTATTTAAATAGGATTCGTTTGATCAATCAAATTAAGAATTGATTGGAACATCAATTCTGAGAAAAGTTTTAAATCGATTGAGCATAAATTGGTATAAATCGAATTAAAAACTTAGTTGAACATATTAAATTGATTTATAATACTCTTTGTTATTATTTTTTAATGATTTATTTAATTAATTTATTTGACTGGTTGAACCCATAAATCAGTAACTTGTCCGATTCGATTACCGATTCGATTTTGAAAATTTTGATTTTTTATAACTATAAAATTGTAATAATTATTTAAATTGAAATTTATTTTAAGCAATGTCAAATTAAAATTTAATTTATATTTTTAGTAATTTTTATAAATAATAATAATTTTTCAAAAAATATCTATTCTATAATTTTAATTTTTCAAAAAAGTAACACCTAAGTTTACTAGTTAATAGTCATACCAATACATTAACGGTCAAAACAGATTCTGTTAATTAAACGACTTAATTTATACAATTTTTTAGTATAAAAAATATATTGAGTGCGTTTTTATTCAGTAATTTCATTGATTCTTTTCTTTTCTTTTTTTTGAAAATGTTATGAGGCTTCTTCAACCATTAAACATATTTTTGTAAATAATAAAAATCATTAAAATTTGAAAAATGATAAATTAATAAATTTTTTTATTTTATTTAAGAAAAGTAAATTTGAAAATTATCATCATTTTCCTAGTAAAATATCTAGTGAATCAAATGTATCAATGAATTTTTTTAAAAAAAATAATTAATATTTTTCTATATGTATTAAATATTGAAATATTACTTACTTGATAATCGCATTTTCATGACTTATATCCCATTGAAATATGAACATTGAAAAATATCACCATATTAAATTTTCAGTTTTTAATGAAAAATATAGATACTATAAAAGTTTTTCTCTTGTTTGACCCGAAACCCAAAAATATTATTAATTGAATCTTATGTGATGGTATGATGGTTAATAGTGTTTATCATCATAGATGATATATGGATTTAAGTCATACTAATCGTGTTTATTAATCGGGCTTTACCCTATTATTGTAATTCATCAAAAAAAATATTAAATTAATTAATTAATGAATTGAATCCATTCAAAGATCAAGTACATTCTAGACAGTATGATGAAAACTAATAAAAAAGATAAGTTATCAAAATAGTCACTTTTGTTTGCTTCGGGTTACATTTTAGTCACTTATGTTTGAAATGTTACGTTTTAGTCACTTACGTTATCGTGTTATAACATTTTAGTCACTGAGCTATTAATTGCTGTTAACGATGTAATGATAAGCTGACGTTGTACGTTAAATAACCATTTCAAACAAAATTTTAGGTTAATTTAAACAACCGATCCCCATATTTTTTCGTTTTAAGCAAATTTTTTTTCTTTTATGTTCTTTTAACTTTCCTTTATTTTCTTTATTTTTCATTATCTTCTACTTCTCCCTCTATTTTTCTCCCTTCTCATTTTATTGTAGTTTTTTTTATGTTTTCAATTTGTTAAAACTAGTCTGTATACTTTTATTTTTTTGAACAATTTGTTTTTTTTTAGTGAGGGGAGCTTGTGGGCTAGTTTTAACAAATCGAAGAAAAATTGCGTTAAAATAAATGAAGAATAGAGGAAAACAGAGGGGGAAGCATAAGAGAATGGAAAATAAAGGAAAAAAAAAAGGAAAAGTTAAAAGAACATAAAAAAAAATTAAATTGCTCAAAATGAAAAAAAAATAGGGAGCATTGTATAATTTAACCTAATTTTTTTGTTTGAAATGATAACTTAACGTGCCACGTTAGCTTTCCATTACACCGTTAATGACAATTAACGGCTCATTGACTAAAATATTACAACACGATAACGTAAGAGACTAAAACGTAACATTTCAAACATAAGTGACTAAAATGTAACTTGAAGCAAACAAAAGTGAGTATTTTAATAGTTTACCCTAAAAAAAACAATGTTATTAGAAGTACACTAAAATGGATAAATAATTATTATGAAATTTGGTGTGGTAGTAAGAGGCAAATTCAAGGGAGCTGACAGGGTCCTGGTTCCCTTTAAAATGAAAAATTTTTCATTTAGATCCTTGATTATTTTAAAATTTTAAATTAGTAAAGGTAAAATTACACTTTGACCCCCTAAAATGATTAAATTTTAATTTAATTTTTTACAAATTACATTTTTACTATTATAAAAATTATAATTTAATTTCGGTCTTCCTTAAAAAAAATTTCTGGCTTCACCACTGGTGGTAGTTGCTCACTTTATCTTTCAATTATGTGATTGGAGGTTTGATCCATGCATATGAAAATTGAGTACTTTTCGTGGCTAGCCTTTTATCTCTTCAAAGAACATCTACGACAAGAGAATTAGTTATTGTTACCGACAGTGGATACCTTAGTTACGATAAAAAATTGGATAATGAATTAATTAAAGCAAAACAAGAAACCAAGTGTAACACCCTAAACCCAGCCTAGGAGAAACAGCTAAGTCAAGGACGTCACACAGTCACCACCAGAATAAAGAACAAACACAATGGAAGCAAACATACCATTATGTCATATAACCATAACTAACATTCAACATCAGCTTAAAACTATTGTCTCAAATTCAGAAATCCTACCATAAGTTCCTATCATAGCTTACGTTCAACAAACTATAAATCCTACAAGTCCTAAGGTGACCGAGCTGCTTATCTGCTAGCCGCTAACCCTGTGAAGGTCCTGAAACATCAATGAATAAGTCAGTAAAGGATATAACGATATTTTTAAATCTCACTAATATAGTAATCTATACTCAGTCCCATCGGTCGCAACATTATAAGGGATGCATTATATAATATATCAGTAATCTAGCAGTGTTTACAGTGTCACCGCTAGTTCAATTGCAGTATCGCAGTGTTTACAGTGTCACTGCCAGTTCAATGATAGCATTTCAGTGTTTACAGTGTCACCGCCTACTCAGTTGTAACATCGCAATATTTTCAATGTCACTGCCAGTTTAGTACAGATATTGCAGTGTTTTTAGTGTCACTACCAATTCAAGCAATTTGGTAACTTTCAACAGTTCATTTGTGTGCAATTATAACAATTTCCAATGGCATAGTGTTAACCGTTCTCACGCCATACTCCTTTACTTTCATGCATTATAGCTCTTGCTTATTAGTACTGGTTAAACAAGATCTACAGTTAAATTACAGTGGCTCTATATCGAGTTTACACACAAAAGTACACTACACACGGTCTGGCACAGGATCATGTGCTAGCCCGTGTGTGTCACATAGCCCAGCCCACGCTCGCGTGTTCAACCCGTGTGCCCACTGTACCTGAAATGCTCAAAATAGTATAATCCACACGGTCTAGCACACGTCCGTGTACTCAACCCGTGTGGCACAAATCAGTATGCTCACACGATCTGGAACACGCCTGTGTGCTCAGGTCGTGTGTCCCTTGTACGCTAGTTCTCAAAACAGTATGCAAACACGATTTGACCCACGTTCGTGTGTCATAAAACAATATGTACACACGGCCTGGCACATGCTCGTGGGCGTAGCCCGTGTGTCTCCTGTAGCTTGTTTATATGGCACACTGCCTGGACACACACCCATGTACCTGCTCGTGTGCCCTCAAACAAAGGCAAAAACTAGGTAAATTTGTAGAAAAATACAAAAATCAACAAGGGTTCGATACCCTACCTGTTACGGTACTAACGACGAACAAAACAAAACCCAGCAACCTACATTGACGCAATAATGCATAACTACACATATATATATAAGTGGGCCTAAAATGGGCTTAGACATAATTTAAGACCTAAATTTCAGATTAGCTCGAATTGATTTGATCCAACTCATGGATGCCTCTAATTTAAGATTGTAATGATCCAGGTTATTTCGAATTTTAATAAATGTTAGTTTGGATTAATTTTAAATTTAAGTCATTTTGAGTTTGAATTAATTTTAAATTTTATTGAAAGATAAAAATGTAAAATGATACTTGAATTTATTTAGATATTAGTTTGTCATGCATTGATTGTTTTATACCGAAAACATATATAATAAATTTATTTTTATGTAAAATAGAGTTATATGTAATATAATTTTTAAACTAAAAATAATAATAGATATTTAAGATTTTTAAATAAAAAATTCATCAAAAAATTAATAAGTGTAGAAATATTTTTATTTGTATGTTAAACAATTTTAATTTAATAAGAAATATACTCTTATTATGTTTTGAAAACTTTGCATTTAATTGAAATATTTATTTTTAAAAATCTTATTTTTATTTTAAATCTTTTGAGTTCTGAAAAACAAATTAAAATTTTAATTTTAATTTTGATGGCAGAGTTTAATTTTGTTAACATTATTATTAAAAAAATTAAATATTAGTAAAAATAATATTTTAGACAATATAAATTTATTGCATATATTTTACTTATTAAACAATAATTTTTATTTATTATTTAAAGTTTTGTAAAATTTTTATTATTTAGTAAAAAAAATTATGTTTTTAAACATTTAAAATAAAAGTTTTAATTTTGAAAATAGTTTTTAAAATTTCCTTTTTTTTTTGTATGGGCGAAGGATGTTTGGATAATTTTTTAGAGATTAAGGTTAAATGGGGTGAATAGAGAGTTTCAAGAATAAGTAAAGGTAATTTTTGGAATTTTTGTGTATTTCTGAATTTTGCAAAATATTAGGAAAACATTTATCTGGTTATATTAAATTTGATTTATTTGACTTAAATATGAAATAAATTATCCTTTACATCTTATTAGAAACGTTTAATACATCCTTTGGTATTTGAGTTTGATACTTTTTTTACTATGATATTTATGTTTTTTAATTCAATTTAATATTTGTATTTGACAAAAGTTATACATTTTGATACTCAAAGGTAATACTGTTAACTTTTAAGTATTCAATTTGATTTTTAGCATTGATTTAATGAAAATTAATTGCTAATATTATTAGCTTCGAATGTTCGTGATTTTATTAATGAAATAAATTTAGTGTTAATTGCAACTTTATTTAATTTATTTTATTAATGAAATAAATTTCGTGATTTAATTTGTTAAATACAATTGGATGGTTATTGTAACCTCCCCAATCCGGCCTAGATTGTAGACTTGAACCGGAGAGATCACATTGGCCACTGAAGTGGCTCGATTTTTTTACACATCAATTTTCAATACTAAACATGTTTTATACAAGTGATCATCTCGATTTTATGAATTTAAAACCAACATTAATTTTAACAGTGAAAAATAAATCAATAATATTTTGTATAGTAAATTAACCCGTTTAAAATACTTAATAAATAAACAACATTCTAAAATCATTATCAGTAATAAATATTAAGTATAAACTATTGCATCTATATAAATTCTCTATTCATAAAAATTAATGAAATGCATCCTAAATGATGTAATTAAAATATTATCCCATACTACAGTTTAGAATAAGATTAAACGATAGTAGAAATAGTAATAGTAATAATTAAAATAATAACAATCCATTTGTGAGAACAAGTCGAGACCCTCAACATGTCGAGTATGCGTCCTGCTCCGTTGGGTTATCTGAAAAGAAGAAAAATAAGAGGACTGAGCTAGGGGTGTGCAAATTTAGGGTAAAATCGAATTAATTCGATTAAGTAACCAAATTCGATTAATCGATCGGTTAATTGAATTCATTTGGTCGGGGGTCGATTAATAATTTTTTGGAAGTTTAGCTAACGATTAATTCAGTTCGAAATCGATCAGTTAGCTGAATTAACCAAACTTAATAAATAATATTATAATATATAAGTATTAGCCCATTTAATAAATCGGTCGGTTAATTCGGTTAATTATTTATATGTTTTATACTTGTTTTAACCAAATATCAAAAAACATATAAATTTCGGATTTGGTTAACTGATCGAATTAACCAAAAAAGTTCGATTCAGTTAATTTTTTTTGAATAAATTTTGTTTCGATTAATGATTAAGTGTTTAAAAGGGTCGGTTAACTGGTTGATTAATCGATTGAAGACCCCTAGAGTGAGCTATGGAAGCTCAGTGTGAGTCCATTTACAATAAACCAATTCAATATTCGAACATGTATGTCATTCATAATAATCAAATTCACATAAAAATCCTTACAATACGATAATTCAGTTTCTATCACTCTACACAAGCAGAACATTAACACTCAATCGAATTCAATTAAATAAATTCAACTATAGAGTCATAATATCATTCACAATAGATACATGCGTGTCGAAATGTTTTTTTAAAAAGGTCTCGAAAATATCTTTAAAATCGAAATATGGAGTCGCCACCAATCTTTTTTATTTGGTATGATTAGAACACCTTAAAACGTTTTAAATCCGTTTTAACAAACATTTTGGTCTTCGAAATGCAGAAAAAGGGTTCGGGAGTCGGTTACATGTGAGGAAGGATTAGCACCCTCACATGCCCAAAATTGGTACCTAGTTGATTTTTCCGATCTCAATGTAAAAATTTGAAATCTCGAGTAAAATTTAAAATATGATCCATAAATGCATGATTTATTTGATGTAATTTTCAAAAATTGAATTTGATGACAAAAATGCCCGTTTGTTTCGAATTAATCGAGAAATTGAAGTCGTGTCCAAGATGTTAGGGCACGACATTTCCGAAATTTCCAAATTAACGGGCATTTAACAATTTTAAAATGAGATATTCTATTGTGCAAATTTCACGAAAAATTATACCCAGTTTGTTAGGGCATAATTTTCTGGGGCTTTTGCACAAAAGGATATTACCTCGTTTTTGAAATAAAATTTAAGGCACTCGCTTATTTCGAGTCGAAGAGGAAAAAAACACGCATAGTAAGTTAAGACATGAGTTTCTCGAATTCCAGTAAATAACGAGCGTTCCTTCGTTTCAAATTTCAAACTTTTGAGAAAAGGGTATTCAATTATTTTGGTTCGAAAAAACCTCGCCTAGTAAGTTAAGGCACAATTTTTCTAATCCCGAAATAAGGGAATATTGCCTCGATTTTAGAAATATTTTATATTTTTGAAGAAAATCGAAAAACAATTTTGATTAAAATATATTTTTTAAAAATGAGCATGTAAATTAAATACGAGTGTGCAATTAATGATAAAATTGAGCAATATGAAGAAAGTGCAATTATACGAGTAATAAATACACAAAACAAATAGATAAAAATAAAATAAATAAAATAAACGAAATACACAACACGAAAAAAAATTCAAATTGAAATATCAAAAAATAAAAAGACGGGATTAATTTTAGAAGAAAAATAAAGGATTAAATTAAAACAAAATGAAAATTTTGGGGTAAAAATGTGAAAATAAGGAAAAATGGGTCAAAATAAAATTTTGGAAAGTTTGGGGGATAAATTTGAATTTTTGGAAAGTTTAAGGGTCAATATATAATTTTTAAAAAAATATAAAGGTCAAAAAATAATTTTTGGAAAGTTTAAGGGTCAAAACATAATTTTTAGAAAGCTCGAGGCTCAAAATATAATTTTTGAAAAGTTTGGGGGTCAAAATACCATTTTTAAATAACACAGGAGCTTTGTGGGCAATAAACCCAAAATTTTGACATGTGGCAACCCTAGAGCCATTTTTGAGTCAAGGACTAAATTGTAAAAATCTTAAAATTATTACGCAAAATTGAAATAAATTAAAAATAAAACAAAAGGATTAAATTGAAACAAATAAAAAATACGGAAGGACAAAAGGATAATTCATCCATTTTTAAAAAACACGCGGATCACTTTGCTGGGTCGGAGCTATCCACTAAGCCAAAACGACGTCGTTTTGGGCTTTAGGGCACTAAGCCAAAATGACGTCGTTTCAATATTAGTATAAAAGCCAAAAAAATAATTTTAAATTTCATTTTCACTCTCCCTATCAAAAAAAAAAAAACAAGTTTCCTTCCCAAAAACTCTCTCAAGCTCCCCCTTGGTAGGCCATGGCTCCGATCGTTGGTCCGCCACACGTCCGACGCCTGTCGGTGTTAGCGTCGACATTCACCGTCCACGGCGGTCGAAAATCAAAAAGGTGCAAAAAATTTTATTTAAAAAAAAACGTAGATCAGGGCTAGATCTATCGAGATCAAGCCCTAATTTTAAAAAAAAAAGTGAAAAAACATTGAAACTTTTAGTTTTTAGTTTTTTTTTTAAATTTTCGTTTTAGGCTTTTTTTTATTCTTTTTGCAGATGGATCATCGGAGCCCTCTCTGTATCTCGTAAGGAAGATGATTGCTTCATCGTTTTGATCCACTTCTCTGTATCTCATCAGGAAGATGAGGTTTGAAGTTTCACTCATATTGAGCTTCGCTCCATTGTTTTGGTCCACTTCTTTATATCTCATCAAGAAGATTACCGCTTCATTGTTTTGATACATTTCTCTGTATCTCATTAGGAAGATGGGGGTTTGAAGTTTCACTCACATTGAGCTTCGCTTAATTATTTTGGTCCACTTCTCTGTATCTCATCAGGACGATGACCATTTCATCGTTTTGATCCACTTCTTTGTATCTCATCAGAAAGATGGGGTTTTGAAGTTTTACTCACATTGAGCTTCGCTTTATTTTTTTGGCCCACTTCTTTGTATCTCATCAGGAAGATGGGGGTTTGAAGTTTCACTTACATTGAGCTTCGCGTCATTGTTTTGGTCCACTTCTCTGTATCTCATCAGGAAGATGACCGCTTCATTATTTTGATCCAGTTCTTTATATCTTATCAAGAAGATGGAGGTTTGAAGTTTCACTCTACTTCAACTCTACTCTACTGTAACCTCAGGGATGTTAAGCTTTTCTTCATTGTTTTGATCCCTTTCTCTATATTTCATTAGGAAGATGGGGTTTGAAGTTTCACTCACATTGAATTTCGTTTCATTATTTTGGTCCACTTCTTTGTATCACATCAGGAAGATGACCGCTTCATTGTTTTGGTCTACTTCTCTATATCTTATCAGGAAGATGGGGGTTTGAAGTTTCACTCTACTTCACTGTAACCTCAGGGATGTTAAGCTCTGCTTCATTGTTTTTATCCCTTTCTCTGTATCTTATCAAGAAGATGGGGTTTGAATTTTCACTCACATTGAGCTTAGCTTCATTGTTTTGGTCAACTTCTCTGTATCTCATTAGGAAGATTATCGCTTCATTGTTTTGATCCACTTCCGTATCTCATCAGGAAGATGGGGGTTTGAAGTTTCACTCACGTTGAGCTCCACTTTATTATTTTGACCCACTTCTCTGCATCTCATCAGGAATGGGGTTTGAAGTTTCACTCACATGGAGCTCTACTTCATTTTTTGCTCCACTGTAACTTGAGTGAGATAATAATTTCAATCTGCCCCTCTTGACTTAGGGTAAAAGATAGGATGATGGCTTCAATCTGCCCCTTTTGACTTAGGGGTAAAATATTGGATGATGACTTCAATCTGCCTCTCTTGACTTAGGGGTAAAAGATTGGATGATGGCTTCAATTTGCCTCGTGGTCGGGGTAAAAGATTAGATGATGATGTAACTTCACTCCATTCCGTTGTAACCTCAAGGACTTTGAGATTTGTTACTTTTTTGGATCCGACCCGTTGCAGCTTCAGGGATATAGGATTTGGTGCTTCATAGAAACTTTGAGGTATAAGATTCACCGTCGCGGTTTCATTCTACTCCTCTTTAGCTTTAGGGACGTAAAATTTGCCTTTGCAGCTTCAATCTAGCCTTTTACATCTTTGAGATTTACCTTTGCGGCTTTATTCTGCTTCTCTACATATTCAAGGTATAAGATTCGCCGTTACGACTTTAATCTTTCCCTTCTCATCTCTAGGGTATAAGGTTCACCGTTGTGGCTTCCACCTTTCCCTCTTCATCTTTAGGATATAAGATTTACCGTTGCGGCTTCAATATTTCCCTTCACATCACTAAGGTATAAGGTTTGCCCTTGCGGCTTCAACCTTTCCAATCACATCTCTAAGGTATAAGATTCGCCATTGCTGCTTTAATCTCTTCCTTCACATTCCTATGGTACAAGATTCACCGTTGTGGATTCAATCTTTCCCATCTCATCTTCCAAGTGTAGGATTCAACGTTTCCTTAGTTTATCTCGCCATTTCGTGGGAATGAAACTTGTAAAAATATGCTTTCTATGGACCTCTATGTAGACCAAATTATTAGGATGCCATGATCGAAATGAGTTAAATGCTCCTAATTGAATGAGTGTGCTTGATATTAGCATGGATGCAACACATTATATTTGTTTTTTTTGTCCTTAAGTCAACATGGTTTGTCGTTTGCCTAAGTTCTATCACTGATGTCTCACCATTTTTCCTTTTCTAGTTTGGTGCTTTTGATATGAAATCCGAAGAGGTAGTCATAAACTGAACTATTTATTTCAGGACCCTTTCGACCATTGGGTTGGTTATTTCCAACTTGTGGTCCTGTTTTAGGTCCCTATACTATTTAGAAAATTTTCAGAGCGATACTCATGGGTTCTTGTATGCTTTATATTGTTAGTCCATTATCTGTTATTTTTAATGGAAAATACTTGAACAAGGTTGTGAAAGAATAAGGTCGAATTTTTTTGAGGACAAAATTCAAAGGAAAGAGTTGCAAACATTGGCCAAAGAAAGTTTCCAAGTATAAGGAACAATATTAGATGCCCTAGATATCAAAGTATGAGCTTCTCTGAGTCGATTTAACGAGGATCAATCTGAACTTGATATGTGTCTAGAAGACCTGGAATGCTTTGTTGATGCCTCAAAATTGTAAAGTTCCTCCGTATTGTTACGTTTGAGGGAAACAATTATTTCAAGTTCACTCTTTGCCTCCAATTTGAGTCGCCCTTTTCGGGTTTTCAACTCAAAATCCCTTTGGTTTCAAGACGCACTTTGTGGGTTTTTATCTTGACCTCTCCTTTTGCTTTTGCTTTTTCTTCTTTTTTCTTTTTTCTTTTCCCTTTTTCTTTTCTTTTCTCTCTCTCTTCTCTTTTTTTTGGGTAAAATGCTTCTTTACCGAATCAGAGTTCATAAGGTTGGGCATGTGTTTGTCGTCCATTTCGGTTAAAATTAAAGCTCCACCAAAAAAGGCTTTCTTCACCTCATGGGGCTCTTTCTAATTTGGAAATTATTTTCCTTGGAAATCCTTTTGTAAGCGAAATTCTTTTCAAAAATCAAAGCTTCCTCATGGAATTCTCTAGGGCAGACCTTATTGTCAAAAGTCTGCATCATTCGTTCTTAGTTCATCAAACATGTCAGATAGCTTTCAGCCCCCTTTCCTTGATCAAGTGTAACTGAACATATTTGAATTGGCTTTATTCTGTTTCATCAGTTCTAAGAAAATTTGAAGAGAAGGAAACTCGACTCCAATGGATAGTACTACTTCCATTCCATAAATCAATGGGAAAGGTGTTGCCCTAGCAAAGTCTTGCTAGATGTTTAATAAGAGTAGGGCAAACGAAACTGTTTCCTTGCCCCATTCACCTTTGGGCAATATGGTGCTAAATTTGTGATGTTTGATTTTGAACTGACGACAGACCCTTGCTTTTATGCTGTTTTTTCAAATTCAGTATGTAGTCAGATGTGATCCTTTCTAGCATTAACATGTAACCTTTTCCGAAAATTTGCTCATTGTAAGTCTTGTGTAGAAAGCAGTTTTTACCAACTTGGTAGAGTAATCATTGCTCATGAAGATGAATTTATGCTAAATGGAAACATTTGGAAAAAATGGCCCGATGACGTCCATGCTCCACATAGAAAAAGGTCATGACGTGAAGAGGCGAAGGAGATGTCATTTACGGGTTTTCATCTTGACTTTTCCTTCTTTTATTTTCTTTGCTTTTTCTTTTTTCTTTTCTTGGGTTTTAAGATGTCCCTTACGGTTTTTTTATCATCTCGACCTTTTTTTTTTTTCGTTCTTTCTTTCTTTTACCTCTTTTTTAATAACACATCAGTCCTCATTTTTCGGAGTTTCTGTTTAAAATGGATTGTATTTTCCTTTATGGGAGCTTGTGTGTCATGACATCAGTTCCTTGAACCCGACATGCTTTGATAGGGCTATGTGAAAACCTTTTGTCTCTTGGAGCAACTCAACAAGATCTTGCATTCTTTCCATAGAGATGGTTATCCTAATTATTATTTTTTCTCATCTTCATTCCTTAGGCTTACAACTTCCACTGACTCTTTATGAGGTAAGATCTATTTTTCAACTTATTCCATCATTCTTAACAAGTCGGGAGAAAAGTTACAATTTTGATCATCTTCAAAGTCCTGAAGTTCCTCTAAACACATATCTTTGTTTAAATGAGGTTCTGAGTCAGCATCAACGTCGCTCATATCTTTGATATCTAAAGACCGTCAAAGAAGTAAAAAAAGGGCTAAAGAACAAAATAAATTTAAGGATGAATGATTGTATGGTATGAGTATGAGTGTAAATGTTTGTCAAATTGGACAAGAATGAATGTTTTAAAGAATGATTGATTGTGTAGCTTGAGTATAAACGAATTTGTTTGTTGAATTGGATAAGAATGAAAGAATAATTAGCGAAATTTTTGTCAAGTAGGATAGAAAATGCATTTTCCATTAAAGACAACTAGATAATGATCATGGGCCATTTACAAAAAGATCCATATTGCTTTCGGGCCTAAAGCAATAGCTATGTTTTGAGTATTACTTTGAAAAGTCCTAAAAACTACAGGAAGCTGTTCCAAAGTCTAGTTGTCCAAGATATTTCCAAGGGTGTGGGGACGAACTCTCGATAGTTTCCACTCCATTCTCTTCTTCGGATATGACTTTTGCTCAAATTTTTTCAACATTCTCTCATCATCTTGATTTATCATGTTTTCTCTCAGTTTTTTATTTAGAGTTGTTAACACTCCCTTGACACAAATGTTTTAGATATGTGGGATTTTTATTTTTATGTATGTAATGAAATGCAATGCTAATGAATGCATGTATGCATATACAACAAAGACGCTGATTCTTAGTTCAATTTTGTTAGAATAACTTTATTAGAAAACGAATTTCTTTACATAAGGTATGTATATATATATATATATGGTCATGCCTTAATGCTCAAAGCCTTAATCTTTCTTAAGAAGCAAAGCTGAAATTTTTATCTCGATTCAACTCCGATTTCATGCTCAAAATGTCGGCTTGGATGGTTAGGGCCCGCAAGTGGTTAGACGCTTATCGTACTTGGGCCAAAGCCTGGCTCGTGACATGACCCTTATCTTTAACCTCGTAGTTCACAATTCCGCAGTGAGGCCTCAAGTTCTTTTACCCTTTTAATTTCTCATTCTTTGTTTGACTTACATTTCAACTTAGTCACAAATCTAAAAT
This sequence comes from Gossypioides kirkii, assembly GCA_005610355.1. NCBI lineage: Eukaryota > Viridiplantae > Streptophyta > Magnoliopsida > Malvales > Malvaceae > Gossypioides > Gossypioides kirkii. The sequence goes on along the minus strand of CP032247.1, from coordinate 34,423,984 downwards.
TGCATCATCTATATGCCCTAATGCCTTAGGGAAAATGATTGACCCATAAAAGATTAAGGTAAAGATGTCGTCCTTTTTCCTTGCGTCAGGGTCTGCTAAGATTGAATCATGCAAGTTCTTCTAAGTGGTACATTTATTATCTCTTTTCCTCTAATTCGAGTCATGATTCATTCCTCACTCATCTCGATTATGTTCATCAACCTCTTTAAAAAGAGTCGAAACAATAGTGACTTTTGAGTAGGCTTTATCGACTTGAATCCTCGGGTAACAGGGCAAAATGATGTACCCTCCTATTGTAAGTACCATGTCCTCCTTTTTAAAGGTGAGACAACTAGAAGTTGGATTCTAATACTACGTGGGAGCTTGGAACCGATGCTTATTCCCCTTAACATTGAGTAAGTCACCATATTTGTGATTAGACATTTGCTTTGTTTTATCGTATATATTTCTTTCAGTTTTTGCAAATTGTTACAGGTTAGTTTATTGGATTGTAAACCCGAAACTCTGATATGTGCCCCTTTGACGGGCTATCACCCTTTTCACGCTAGTTTTCTTTGACCACATACGTACGGCCATGTTGAGTTCTACCTTACCAAGAAATCTATTTTCTTATTACCAGTTCTCTATTTAGCAATCGAACACGAATCAACACCTTTTTTACAATGCAAATAGTTTCAAAATAAACAAGTTAGCATGATTAGTACAGGCATAAAACTTGAAAAAAAATTGCAATTAGAAGCAAAGAAACAAGAATATTACCGTATCTCTTACTTTTTTTGGGTAACCGCTAAAGGTTTGGCATAGTTCTACTTAAGGTAGGCTCTTAAGGCTCATTTCATGGAATTAAATACATGTTAATAAAATGTGATGCTTATGAATGCATACTTGCATAGGAAAGGTATTGACTCATAATTCAATTTTATTAGAACAACTTTATTAGAAAACAAATTCCTTTACATAAGGCAAATACGTATATGGTCGTGCCTTAGTGTTCAAAAGCCTTAATCTTCGTAAGGCAATCATCTAACTTCGCCTTGGTTTGACTCTGATTTTAGGTCCAAAATGTCAATCTTGAATGATTAAGTGATTAGTCACTTCTCGTACTTGGGTCAACGTTTGGCTTGTTGTGCAATCTTCGTTTCCATCTTACTCGTTTGGTAGACCATTGATTTCTTTTTTGTCCTTCTTTTGTCCATATACGCACGACCATATTGTTTTCAAACAATATAGTGAGCCATAAGTCCGTATGACCCATTTTTTATTTAGTAATTGAGCTTAAATGAACACCTTTCCTTTATATGAGGATGCAAAGCAAGAAAAAATGAAAAAACAAAAGAAAACAAGTCAGTATGATAACAAAATACAAATATAAAACAAGGAACCTAGGCATTTGAGAAACTACTAACAGTTCGGTGTAGTTCTATCCTAAGGCAAGCACTTATGGCTCACTATATGCGGTTTAAGTTCTAGAGTAGAGGTACCTAAACTAGCAAACTCCACAATCCTCACCCATTACAGGCTCATACGGACGAGTTCGGTTTAGGGGGACACATTTCTCATATGTTTGCACGAAAGTAAAAACTTCACGAAAACATAGGTACGGATGTAATCCCGAAAGCAATTCACTATCCTGCACGGAGGTGAAAGCCTCACGAAGGAGTAGCTTCTCACTTCCACTTAAAGGGTGTAATGACAGATGCAAATGAATGCAAATCTATACTAGCAGTATCAATATAGTATTATCATAAAAAAATGCCAAGGATCGCATTTTAAATTAGACCGAGTTAAAAACTTTAACAAAAAGACCCGAAAATAATCAACTTTTGGCTTGACTCTCTTATCTTTAAACAACTTCTCTAGTGGAGTCGCCAAGCTGTGAAACGTTTTTTCTGAAAAATGTCTCGAAAATATTTTTAAAATCAAAATATGGAGTCGCCACCAATCTGTTTTATTTGGTGTGATTGGAGCACCTTAAAACATTTTAAATCCGTTTTAACAAACTTTTGGTCTTTGAAATCCAGAAAACGGGTTCGAGAATTGGTTACGTGTGAGGAAGGATTAGCACCCTCACACTCCCAAAATTGACACCTAGTCGATTTTTTCAGTCTTAATGTAAAAATTTGAAATCTCGAGTAAAATTTAAAATACGATCCCTAAATGCATGATTTATTTGATGTAATTTTCAAAAATTGAATTTGATAACAAAAATGCTCGTTTGTTTCAAATTAATCGAGAAATTGAAGTCATGTCCAAGACGTTAGGGCACGACATTTCCGAAATTTCCAAATTAATGGGCGTTTAACAATTCTAAAATGAGATATTTTATTGTGCAAATTTCACGAAAAATTATACCAAGTACGTTAGGGCATAATTTTTTGGGCCTTTTATACAAAAGGATATTACCTCGTTTTTGAAATAAAATTTAAGGCACTCAATTATTTTGAGTCGAAGAGGAAAAAAACACGCCTACCAAGTTAAGGCATGAGTTTATCGAATTCTCGTAAATAACGAGCGTTCCTTCGTTGCCAATTTCAAACTTTTGAGAAAAGGGTATTCAATTATTCTGGTTCAAAAACACCGTGCCTAGTAAGTTAATGCACAATTTTTTTAATCCCGAAATAAAAGAATATTGCCTCGATTTTAGAATTTTTTTATATCTTTGAAGAAAATCGAAAAACAATTTTGATTAAAATATTTTTTTAAAATGAGCATGTAAATTAAATACTAGTGTGCAACTAATGAAAAAATTGAGCAATATGAAGAAAGTGAAATTATACGAGTAATAAATACACAAAACAAATATATAAAAATAAAATAAACAAAATATGCAATGCGAAAGAAAATTCAAATCGAAATATCGAAAAATAAAAAGACGGGATTAATTTTAGAAGAAAAAATAAAAGATTAAATTAAAACAAAAATGAAAATTTTGGGGTAAAAATGTGAAAATAAGGAAAAATGGGGTTAAAAATGAAATTTTAGAAAGTTTGATGGCTAAATTTGAATTTTTGGAAAGTTTGGGGGTGAGATTATAATTTTTGGAAAATTTAAAGGTAAAAACATAATTTTTAGAAAGTTTGGGGGTCAACATAATTTTTAAAAAGTTCGAGAGTCAAAATATAATTTTTGGAAAGTTTGTGGGTCAAAACACCATTTTTAAATAACACAGGGGCTTTATGGGGAATAAACCCAAAACTTTTACACGTGGCAGCCCCAGGGTCATTTTTGAGTCAAGGACTAAATTTTAAAAATCTTAAAATTATTGGGAAAAATTGAAATAAATTAAAAATAGAACAAAAAGATTAAATTGAAATAAATTAAAAATATGAAAGGACTAAAGGGGTAGTTTTTCCTTTTTAAAAAACACGCGGATCCCCTTGTTGGGTCGGAGTGAAGCGAGTCGAATCTGTCCACTTCAAAATGACATCGTTTTGGGTTTTAGGGCACCAAGCCAAAACAATGTCGTTTAAATATTAGTATAAAAGCCAAAAAAATCATTTTAAAATTCATTTTCTTTCTCCCTTTAAAAAAAACAAGTTTCCTTCCCAAAAACTCTCTCAAGCTCCCCCTTGGTCAGCCATGGCTTTGGTCGTCGGTCCGCCACACGTCCGCCACCCGTCGATGCCGACGTCCGCCATCCATGGCGGGTGGAAGTCGAAAAGGTGCAAAAAATTTTATTTTTTAAAAAACGTATAGATCAAGTCCCGTTTTTCAAAAAAGGTGAAAAAAATTGAAACTTTTAGTTTTATTTTTTTAAAAATTTTCGTTTAAGGCTTTTTTTTTATCCTTTTTACAAATGGATCCTTGGTTCCCAACAAATAAAGTCGCAGTTGGAATCTGTTACGGCTGTGAGTACACAATGAACATTCGTTTATGCAGTATGAACTGTCATTTTTCCACATTTCATATCATCCCCATGCATATGCAATATAATTAGACCTTTTTAATTCGTTCATTTAATATATTGTTCAACATTCTATCTCATATAAAAAGTAGGGCGGTAAATATATCAATCATTAAGGCATGCGGAACATTTCTTTGGCATGTATAACATTTAGTAAATATATATAATCATTCACAAATTCAAACAATCATTTATAAGCAATTTTTTTTAGAAAGACTGGATATTTTTATTGCTATTAAAAACTAAAAATAAGCAAAAATGAAGTATGGTTTCCTTCCCTAAGGCTGTTCAGACAACAAAAAAATAAAATAAATAAAAACTAAGTGACCTATCTAAAGCAGCCCAATTTAAAAGAATGATGTAGGCTCAAAACAGAAGAACATTTAAGAGTAAAAACAATTAAAAAAAAAACCTAAACACCAATATCTAGTCAAATCTTGAGCATTTTCAATCATTTCCATTCCAGCCATCTCAGAAGGTAGCAGTTTGCTCTAAGAGAACAGCAAAAAAACTCTTTATCTACTACCATTTCTTCTTCAGCAAAGCTAACCTTCCAGTCAGATTCAATCCGGGTGTCTCGGCCTTCTTCGATCAAAATCACGATGGACGTAATCAGCCACTCCTTTCTTTTCTCAATTTTAAAGTTTCGCATGCTAGGGTGTGGGCTAAAATATTCACCGATCTGGGTACAAAATGGAAATAGATCTTGTTAAAATATGCTTTTCGTTCTTGGATGTCTCTGATTATTGTCCCAATCTCAGATTTGTCAAGATCTTTAGAAATATACTTTTTAATCATTGTTCTTGAGTCTCCTTCAATCTCTATTGTCTGATAACCCATGGAAGTTCCTGATTTGATGGCTTGTAAACTTGCATGCACCTCTACGGCGAATGGAGATGGCACATTGTGGTGAAGAACCTTTGATGATACCAGGACCTCTCCTTCTGAGTTTCTGGCTACTGTTCCCTAAACAAACTTTGCTATTTGTCGATCATAGGACACATCAAAATTTATCTTGATTCTTCCACTATTTGGGGGTTTCCAGTGAACACCATCATTGTTTGAGGTAAGAGCCATTTCTTTTAAACCATCAAGTTTGTTAACATAACTCAGTATCCAATTTGAGATATCCTAACCCCACATGTGCTTTCCTTTGTGAACAAGTTGATTCCTAGAAGACCAGATCGCCCATAACCCGCAACAAAAGAATCTACACTGTTCAGTCGTACTGAATGAGAATACCCAGGTAAGCCACTCCCATGTTTTTTGTATTGCGCTTTCTAGAATCCACACCAAATTAATGTTCTTCCAGACTTCCAATGTTGTAGGGCATTGTCGAAAAATATAGTTACTGTCCTCCTCCGAGTCTCGAAATTTAGGGCAATAAGCTAGGTCGACCACCCTCTTCTGTCAAAGATTGACAAATGTAGAAAAATAATTCCATGAAAACCTCCATACTGTAAATTTAATTTTGGTTGGTATGTTTAAGTTCCAAAGCTTCTTATAAAAGGCTTTTATCTCAGCTTCTAATATATAATTTCTAGGATCAAAATTTGCCTCCTGTAAAAGTTTGTAAGCACTCCTAACTATGAACTCTCCGAAAGACTCGCCTCACTAAATTAGGAAGTCCTCGTGAGTCGATTATGCCAATAGAATTTGCATGATTTTTCTTGAAACTTCGTCACTAAAGGTAGTAGCAATTACTTCTCTCTTACATGTTCTGTCTACCACATTGATTAGTTTAGAGACTAACCGAAGTGGGCTGTTGTTGTTGTTGCATAACCTATCTTCTAACATCCGTGAAATCCACAAGTCTTCCCAAATAGAGATTTTCTCTCCTGATCTAACTGTCCAATGCAAGCCATTTTTTAGGAGTCCCTTTGCTGCCCATATGCTCCTCCATGTGTAAGAAGGTATATTTCCTAACTCTACATTTAAAAAACTTAAATTCGAATAATACTTCGCTTTTAAGACTTGAGCCAACAAAGAATTTGGAAAATTAATAAGACGCCATCCTTGTTTGGCTAATAAGGCAATATTTAATTTAGCCAAACATCGAAAGGCCATTCCGCCATTCTCTTTAAGTTCGCATAAATGCTTCCATTCACACCAATGAATGCCCCATTTTCCTCGCCCCTTTTACCACAAAATTGGTGAGTATGCTTTCTAATTCAGTACATAGGGTTTTAGAAGTTAAAAACATGCCATGGTATGAGTTGTGATGGATTGAAGAACTACCTTTATGAAAACCTCCTTCCCTCCTTGGGATAAATCCTGGACACTCCAATTATAAATGCATTTTTTAAATCTTTCCTTTGAAGTTTAAAAGGATTCTTTCTTCTTTCTCCCCACTACATTGGGAGGATCGAGATACCATTCAAGATCAATAGAACTTCGAACTACCAAAATATCTGAAACTACCCTCATTTTTGCTTCTAACGTGTTGGTGCTAAAAAACACTGTAGATTTTTCATAGTTCACACATTGACCCGAGAAGCTCTTGTAGTCTTGTAAAATTTCTTTTAACGAGTGCGCTACATTTTCCTCTCCAAACAAAATACAATTATCAGCAAATAAAAGATGTGAAATTTGAGGGCCACTTTTGCTTGCCTTGGCTCCTCTTAAAAAATCATCCCTTATTGCTAACCTCATAAAAGCAGAAAGGCCTTCACCACAAATCAAAAATAAAAATGGACTCAAAGGGTCACCTTATCAAAGCCCTCGATTTGGGTGGAAAATTGGACCTACACATCTATTAATTATTACTGAATAAGAAACCGTGGATACAAACCTCATGAGAGTCATCACCCAACCCACATCAAAGCCCATTCGAATCATCATCTCCTGAATGAAATTTCACTCAACCCTATCATAGGCTTTGCTCATATCCAGCTTAATTGCCATAAAGCCTTTTTTCTCTCCTCTCTTTTGGTGGAAAGTATGTAACACTTCATACACTAGAAGAACATATCAGATATCAGCCTTTCAGGCACAAAAGCGCTTTGTGTGTTATCAATGCATTTGCCTATACCCGTCCTAAGACGATTTGCTATTACTTTTGCAACTATTTTATAGAGCACATTACAAAGACTGATGGGCCTAAAATTGGCAATATTTAAAGGGTTGGACACTTTTGGAATTAGAAATAATTGGTTAAGTTTGTCAGACTAATATCCATATATAAGCAATTATATTCTATTGGTAATCCTATAACCATTCACAAAATTATGTCATCAATTATAAGTAATTAAATCATAAATTCTTGTATTCACTAATTCTATTCCTAGTCTAGGATTTATTTGCATAATCTAGTTTCCTACATGCCATTAAAAACTTACTCAAGGGATTGATTTGTATAAAATAATAAAAGTTATAGTAAAACAGTAAATTTTTTGAAGAATGGTGGCAAAACTGTAAAATTTAAAAAATCAGTGGCAAAACTGTAAAATCTAAAAAGTGGCAAAATTGTAAAATCTTAAAAATAGTGGCAAAACTATAAAATCTGTGAAACGATGGTACACTGTCGTGTGGGCCTAAACCTAAACATGATTTAACTCAGTTTTTCATAAAAGAATACACATCTGAACTTTCCGAGGTCTTGGGTGATTACCCTTCGTTCAAGCCCGATCCAATCACCTACAAAGGTCGATCTTGATAAAAACTCAATGATCTACTAATTTGATATTCAACAATTTGGAGAAGAATAACTGATGAGGACTTGATCAAATTTTTCAAAAATTGTAAAGTATTTTTCAGCAAAGCTTAAGGGCTTTAGAAGAGTTTTGAAGTAGAGAATTTGAGAGAAAACTAGGATATATATATATATATATATATATATATATATATATATAGAGAGAGAGAGAGAGAGAGAGAGAGTTTAGGGTTTTAATCTGATAAAATAACAAATGGGGAATGATAAATAATAATTAGAAATAAGAAAGATAAATTCTATTAGGATTTGAAAAAGAGTAATTTAAATTCTAGTTAGGATTTTAAAAGGATTAATTTAAATTTCAAATTAAGTTTAGTAGTTAAAAAGATAATGAAATTTTAATTCTATTTGAATTTTGGAAAAAGATAAGATATTAATTCTAGTTAAGTTTGGAAAAGATAATCAAAATCTTATTATGATTAGGATAAGGACTAAATGGCAAAATTAAGCAAACTTTAGAGGTCTGTTTTGGTAATTAAATAATTTTTCCAGAACCAACAAAAATGGGAAGAAGTTGGCGTGACTTAAACTTAAGTGTACTAAGGGAAAAAAAGTAAGCTTTAACCATTGAACTACTGCTTGTATCATATTTTTTTCTATCATATTTAATTCTTATACTAACTTGGTTTCCATCTTTAATTACTTGAAAAATAAAGAGGGGAAATACAAAGAGTAAGGTTTGAACCTTAACTTCCTAAGGAATATACAAGCTACTTAACCATAAAGCCTAAAACTTATTTCTTATTTATTATAACCATTTAATTATATTTATTCATTTCTGCTTCAACTTATTTATATATATATATATATAACTTATCTAACCTATAGTTTTTTTAATACTCTTTTATTTTAGTTTATATTAACACTCATGGTCAAGGCTCACTATTAAAATTTTAATTCACTTTTACTCTTTTTCCAATTATGTCTTAATTTAATTAGAACACGCTATTTTCAAATTAGATCTACTAATTATATTTCATTTTAGATTAATACAATAACACCTAATTATTCTAAACTCTTAAATTTTAGGGTGTTATAGTTTTCTCCTCCTCAAAAAAATTTCATCCGCGAATTTTTCCTACTAATATAATACAATAACACCTAATTATTCTAAACTCTTAAATTTAAGGGTGTTATAGTTCTCCCCTCCTCAAAAAAATTTCATCTGTGAAAATTTCTTAGTCACAAAATCTATTATTCAACTATCACGCTTTTGACGCGGTACTCTGATTCTTTATTTACTATCATGGATTGTCCTTCGGTTTCATATATCCTAAATTCCTATTCTTACCAAAACACTATCATTTTTTGAATCTAAAGTTTTATTACAATTTTCAAAAAAAATTCTAGTATTAGCTATTTTTTTTTCTAAGTTTTCACAATATGAAGTTTATAGTTTTCAAGTAAAAATTCAAACATTAGCTAGAGTATATCTACAATTTTCATAAAAAGGTTCACACATTAGTTTGGGTATAACTTCTATTCAAGAGTTTCAGTTTACCTACAGTTTTATTCAAAAGTTCAATCATTAGCTAGAGTATATCTATCGTATTGGTATAACAAATGGGGAATAATAAATAATAATTAGAAAGATAAATTCTATTAGAATTTGAAAATGAGTAATTTGATTTCTAGTTAGGATTTTAAAAGGATTAATTTGAATTTCAAATGAAGATAAGTAGTTAAAAAGATAATGAAATTTTAATTTTGTTTGAATTTAAAAAAAATATTAATTCTAAATAAGTTTGAAAAGATAATCAAAATCCTATTATGATTAGGACTAAATGGAAAGATTAAGCAAACTTTATAGGGCTATTTTGGAAATTAAACCATTCTATTGAAAGAGTTGGTGTGTCTTGCAAAAGGTGGGGTTTGAAACTTAACTTCCTAAATATTATACAAGTTACTTAACCATCAATCCTAAGTCTTATTTCTTATTTATTTTAGCCGCTTAATTATATATATTTATTTTTGCTTCAACTTATATATATATATATATATATATATATATATATATATATATATATATATTAGTTTATATAATTTTTTAACCAATAATTTTTTAATACTCTCTTATTTTAGTTTATATTAATATTGATAGTCAAGACTCACTATTAATATTTTAATTCACTTTACCCTTTTTCTAATTAGATCATAATTTAATTAAAACACACTATTTTCAAATTAGGCCTCCTAATCAGATTACATTTTAGATTAATACATGTCACGTCCCTAAAACTTGAATCTTGGAGCGTGCGGCCTTAGACGCTTTTTGAACACACAACGCCTAAGTAAGCTTGAAACTTGATCAAAGCTAAAGTGCTTAGATCCTTGCGGAAGCAAAAGAACTCTAAAAGAAAAGGCAAAACAAAAAGACAAGGAAGAAATTTGAGTGAATGCTCTGTATATTCCTTAAAAATGAAGTGTGTAAAATGAGGTGGGGGTAAACCTCTATTTATAGTTGAAGCCCCCTACATCCAACGGTCAAGATTAGAGTACATCGACGGTCTAGATACAATGACATCTATAATATCCCTTGATCTAAGGAATTCAAATCAAACATTCCAAAGATAAGAGATTACAAAGGATATGGAAAGAATCAAAAGGGAATATGCTAGATTATGTGCTACTTGCCATATCTACTTTGAAAGGCTCTTCAATCCCAAGTGTTGGGCTAAGTGGTGATAGGCCCAAAATGCTGCGGAGTGCTTCTTGGGCAGCTTGATACGAGCTGGTCTTAGGCCTCGATGCGCGGTCTGTTACATTCTCCCCCACTGAATCTAATGACGCCCTTGTCACTCGGCTAGCATGGGATCCATCCACTTGGTCCTTGAATTGCCACAGGCCCTCGGCTAGTTCCCAACTCCCCTCACTGTCGGGAAGTCCCTTCCACTGCACAAAATATTCGTGCCTCGACCGATAACCTGGTCGTCGAATAACTCTCTCGGTTTGGATCTCTCGAACCTCGTTCTCATAGGAGATCTTCACTCCGACTGGCGCTCGGTGTGATTTGCCTCGATTCGGATCTGACTTATCTTGATGGTAAGGCTTGAGTAAGCTAACATGGAACACTGGATGAGCTCGAATGGTCGGTGGCAACTCCAATCGATAGGCCATGGTGCCTATTCTCTTCACAACTCAGAACGGACCCTCGTATCTTCGCACAAGCCCTTTGTGCACGATTGGGTTGCGCAAGATTCCTGTCAATTTGGCAAGGACTAGATACCAACCTAGAAATTCACGTCCATACGCTTTCGATCCGCCCACTTCTTGGTTCGCTTCCCTGCCTTGTGTCTCGGGCTAAGTCGTGATGCTCTTGCCACTCCGTGGCAAACTTGTGTGCTACTGGATTCGGCCCTTCATACTTGGTAACAACCGTGTTGGGTGTAAGCGGTTGTTGCCCGGTCACGATCTCGAACGGACTTTGGTTTGTGGTCTCACACCGTTGCAAGTTGTAAGAAAACTGAGCCACATCTAACAGTTTTAGCCAGTCGCGTTGCGTTGTACTCACATAGTGCCTCAAATAGATCTCCAAGAGTGCATTCACTCGCTCAGTTTGCCCGTCGGTTTTGGGATGAACACCTGTTGAAAAATTCAAGCTTGATCCCATTAGCTTGAATAACTCGGTCCAAAATCTCCCCGTGAATCGTGTATCCCGATCACTGATAATCGTCTTTGGCACTCCCCAATACTTAACCACGTGCTTGAGGAAAAGACGAGCTACCTCCTCGGCTGGACACACCTTAGGCGCTGGAATGAACATCCCATACTTCGAAAACCTGTCAACAACAACCATAATACTCGACAGGCCGTCAGTGTTAGGCAAACCGACAATAAAGTCCTTGGAAACACTTTCCCATGGTCGCTCGGGAATGGGCAATGGCTGCAACAGTCTCGCCGGCTTCTTCATCTCTATCTTGTCTTGTTGGCACATAAGACAAGTCTTCACATAGGCTTCAACATCTGTGCCCATGTGTGGCCAGTAATAATTCTCTGCAATCAGTGCCAATGTCCGGTTCATCCTCGGATGTCCCGCCCACTTGGAATCATGGTATTCCCTCATGATCCCCTTGCGCAATTCTCCAAACTGAGGCACATAGAGGCGATGTCCTCGAGCATATAACAAGCCCCCCTCGAGCCAAAACTTTTTGGTTCTCCCTTCTTTGACATAATCAATGAGCATCTTGGCTGTTGGGTCGTGTGATAACCCCTCTTTGATGCGCTCCAATAGTTGTCCCTACGGCAAGCTAACAAACTCCATGTCATATCTTCAGCTTAAAGCATCGGTAACGGGATTCACTTTTCCTGGCTTGTACTCCATGGAAAAATTAAATTCTACAAGGAATTCCTGCCATCGAACCTGCTTTGGAGATAACTTCTTTTGGGTTAGAAAATAACTATTGGCAACATTGTCGGTGTATACCATAAACCTGGACCCAAGTATGTGGTGTCGCCAAGTACGCAAGCAGTGCACCACTACAGTCATTTCCTTCTCATGGATCGTGTACCTCCTCTCGGTCTCATTGAGCTTCCGACTTTCAAAGGTAATCGAATGTCCTTCTTGCATAAGTACCCCACCAATGGCAACATCGGACGCATCGGTGTAAATCTCAAAAGGCTTGGTGTAATCTGGTAACACCAACACTGGTTCGCTCGCCATGGCCTTCTTCAATTCTACAAAGGCTTATTGGCACTCAATGCTCCAATTCCACGCCTTGTCCTTCTTCAGTAACTCGATCAAGGGTATGGCTATTTTGGAGTAGCCTTTGACAAACCTCCGGTAGTAATTGGCTAGCCCCAAGAAGGATCTTAATTCTGTCACCTTGGTTGGTGGCTCCCAATCTTCAATGGCTCGGACTTTGGCCCCATCCATTCTGATCTTGCCACCTCCCACAATGTGGCCTAAGAAAGGGACCTTCTTTTGAGCAAACGAGCACTTCTCTTCTTTGACGTAGAGCTTATTCTCTCGCAAGACTTTGAACACCTTCCTTAAATGTCCCAAATGCTCCTCAAGTGTCTTGCTATAAATCACAATATCGTCAAGGTAGACAACAACAAATTGATCAAGAAAAGGTTGTTATACCTTGTTCATGAGGGTGCAGAAAGTAGCAGGAGCGTTCGTGAGACCGAAGGGCATCACTAAGAATTCATACGAATCATAACGCGTCACACATGCAGTCTTTGGTTCATCTCCTTCGGCGATACAAACCTGATAATATCCGGACCTCAAATCCAACTTGGTGAACCACCTTGCACCACCAAGTTGATCGAACAAGTTTGCAATAAGCGGGATCGGGTACTTGTTCTTCACAGTGAGCTTGTTCAAAGCTCGATAGTCGATACACATTCGAAGCGCCCCATCATGCTTCTTCTGAAATAGTACCGGTGCACCAAAGGGTGCCTTGGATGGTCGAATATATCCTGCATCTAGGAGTTCCTTCAACTGTTTGCGCAACTCCTCTAACTCGGGTGGAGCCATTCGGTAAGGGGCTCTAGCGGGTGGCTTCGCATTCGGCACGAGTTCAATCTTGTGATCCACCTCTCTCTTTGGTGGCAAGCTTTTGGGCAATTCGACAGACATCACATCATTGAATTCTGCCAACACTTGTCCCACCTCTTTTGGGACCTCGATGGACTTGGTAGGTTGCTCATCAACCAACACAGCTAAGTAAGTTGGTTCCTCCTTGCGCACCACCTTGCTAAACTGGATGGCTGATATCATCTTTGCTCCAACTCCGGCCTCTCGGGTTGCCGGCATAATGCATTAATGTTTCGGATCCAAAATGCACAAGCAATCGGTAAAGGGAACAGGGAACACATTAACCTGGTCAAGGAAATTAAGTCCAATTATGAAATCAAAGTCATCAAGAGGGATTACCTTGATGTTTTCCTTACCGGTCCAACCTCCAAGGTCTCTCATGACTTCTTTTGCCACTCCCGTAATCGGAGCCTCTTCGGAATTGACGGTTTTAATAAACCCACTTGCCTTTTCAACACAAAGGTCAAGTCTCTTGGCAGCCCGCTCGGACACAAACAATTCTGAGGCACTTGTGTCCACTAGAGCGCTCATCTTTTGGCCTGCCACGGTGATGTCAATGAACATTAGTCCCTTCTTCTTATGGCCCTTCTTAACCTCCATGGAGTTAATGATGGAGTTAACTTTAAGAGCCTCCTTCTCTTCGGCATCCTTCCCTTGGATGGAAGCTGCTTTTTGAGGGTAGTTCCTAGCCAAGTGCTTGTCTCCACAAGTGTAGCACTTGAAAGGCTCATTGTTCTTTTCCCAAGGCTTATGAAGCTTGAAATTACCACCTGTCGGCTTCTCGGACCCCTTCTTGGCTGGTCTTTCCTTGTCTCCCCCACCATTGCCTTTGGATTTTGGCTTTGGTTTGGTAGACTCGGACCTTTGAATTTCAAACTCAGCAATGGACTCAACTGCGGACAAGGCTTTGAAAAGCTCTTCAACCCCCCTCCGCTTCAACTCTATTTTGGCCCATCGTTGAAGTCCATCCATGAAGGCAAAGAATCCTTCTTCGTCCAACTTTGGGATCTAAAGCTTGAGCTCGAGGAATTCCTTGACATAGTCTCGAATCGAGCCAGTATGCTTGAGTTGTCACAACTTTGCTCGGGCTTCTAGTTGCGCATTCTTGGGATAGAACTGTTCCTTGAACTCAGATTGGAACTCGCACCATGTTGCAATGAAAATTTCTCCATTCTTTTTCTCGGATTACCTATGTCGCCACCATAAAAGTGCGATATCAGTCAAATAGACAGAAGCAGTGTTTACCTTTGTTGCTTCGTCCCTAATCCCCATGGCTCAGAAGTGCTGCTCCATGGCCCAAATGAAATTCTCAACATCTTGGGCTGATCGTGTCCCTGTATACATCTTCGGCTTTGGGACATCGATCCTTGGTGTGGGTGATGCTGTTTCTGCCATCACGCCATTCTTCATGGGTCTCTTGTAGATGGCTAGCTCACTTTGAGATCCTCGATCTCCTCTACCAACTCAGCTTTGGTAGCCTTCCCTGCTACTTCAAGGGAATTATCCCGTTGGTCTAACTTCTCATATATGTCATTGAGAAGTCCTTGAATCGCAACCATCACTTCTTCTTTAAGAGAGTGAAACGGTTCTATCTCATCTTGGGCCTCCTTGACTTCATTCATGGAATCTTCAAGTCTAACGACCCTTCTTTCCAAGACTGAAATGATATCCCTGGAACTCTCTCTCTTCTTCTTCTCAGTAGCAGCACGAGTCTCTCGTTCAGTTGCTGGAACTTCGCTTACGTTTTGTGGTGCCATCTCTCTCACTCGAACAGGCTCTGATACCACTTGTTACGTCCCTAAAACTTGAATCTTAGAGCGTTTGGCCTTAGGCGCTTTTCGAACACACAATGCCTAAGTAAGCCTAAAACTTGATCAAAGCTAAAGTGCTTAGATCCTTGCGGAAGCAAAAGAACTCTGAAAGAAAAGGTAAAACAAAAAGACAAGGAAGAAATTTGAGTGAATGCTCTGTATATTCCTCAAAAATGAAGTGTGTAAAATGAGGTGGGGGTAAGCCTCTATTTATAGTTGAAGCCCCTTACATCCAACGGTCAAGATTAGAGTACATCGATGGTCTAGATACAATGACATCTATAATATCCCTTAATCTAAGGAATTCAAATCAAACATTCCAAAGATAAGAGATTACAAAGGATATGGAAAGAACCAAAAGGGAATATGCTAGATTATGTGCTACTTGCCATATTTACTTTGAAAGGCTCTTCAATCCCAAGTGTTGGGCTAAGTGGTGATAGGCCCAAAATGCTGCGGAGTGCTTCTTGGGCAGCTTGATACGAGCTGGTCTTGGGCCTCGATGCGTGTTTCGTGATATACAAAAAAACTTAATTATTCTAATCTCCTAATCAGATTTCGTTTTAGATTAATCCATTATTCAACCATCATGCTTTTACTGCTCTACTTTTATTCCTTATTTGCTATCATGGATTCTCCTTTGGGTACTTACTTAATAGTATCATCTATCTAGAATTCCTATTCTTATCGAAACACTATCATTTTTTTGAATCTAAAGTTTTACTACAATTTTCAAAAAAATTCTTGTATTAGCTATTTTTTTTTTAAGTTTTCACAATCTGAAGTTTACAGTTTTCAAGAAAAAATTGAAGCATTAGCTAAAATATATCTACAATTTTCATACAAAAGTTCACACATTAGTTTGGGTATAACTTCTATTCAAGAGTTTCAATTTACTCATAGGTTTATTCATAAGTTCACACATTAGTTTAATTGAACAAGGAATAAAATTTATAGGTCAATTTGGGAGCTTTAGGACTTGATTGTAAAATAGGTACAGTTTGAGAGCTTGTTTGAAAACCTTATTGTTGTCTAGGGACTTTCGTGTAAATTACCCAAATTATTCGATATTAAACCCTTTTTCTTCTGATGCTTGATTTTTCCTCTCCCACTCCTCTTTCCCCATCGTCGAATCCCATCCCTTTTTCTCTCCCTTTCTCTCTTTTCCCAACTTTCCAATCAACATCCGACCATGCCCTTGCCACCGTCGTGGACGACACTGCCACCACCAAAGCATCCCTTACGCTAATCCTCCCTAATCGTCGTCATTGGTGAGAAATAGTGAGCAAACCATTCGAGTTTTATCTTCTCCTCCGTGCGTCGACTTCGGCATGGTAAGTTTTGGGTCGAATCCTTGGTGTTATTTTGAGTTCCTTTTTGCTCTGTCGTCGGCATGGTTGTGCCTTGTGGGTCTAAGATTAAAGTCATCATCAAGGGTATTTCAAACCCTAATAAGCTTGCTGCCAAATGTGTGTTGGTGTTGGCCAGGTGGTTATTACCCAATTTATTTGTAACTTGTTTTGGTGACCCAAGTTAGAAGGACAAAGTGTAACCCAAACCAAGCCCAGTTTGGATTGACCCAAACCTGTGAACCGAACCGAACCGACCTGAACCCGAACCAACTCGACCTGGATCCGAACTCGATCGTTGATCGACCCATTGGCTTTGACTTACCGTTACTAACTCGTTGAGTTTGAACTACCCATTGAATTTGATTCACCATTGATCGACTCGTTAACTTTGATCGTTGATCGTTGACCATTGATTATTGACTTTTTGGTTGACCGTTAAATGTTGACTTTTCAGTTGACCATTGACTTTTTTGGGAAAACTCTAACCTACCATTTTTCGATGTCTTGATTTTGTTTTCGTAATTTGTTTTGCAAAATTTGAACCCGAAAGCCTTGTTTTATCATTTTTCTTTTCATTTTGTACTTAATAAGTATTAAGAGGTTGAAATTGGGAATCTGATATAAGATATTTTCTGTAGGTGATCACGACTTCGAGGCCGACGACTTATCTCTCCTCCTATGCAACCTATTCTTACACCTGCTCCGAGATTTACACATGAGTTTTGTTATTTCGGTTAAGTATCGTATTAGAAGGTGGCATAGGAATAGTTTTTGATATAGAATTTGTTCACGTAGGTTCTAATCCCGCTAGACCCAATGCTAGATTTGAGTGTGAGAGATGTCCTCCTCATAGTTAGAGCTTCAACTTATTGTAGGTGTGTCTCTATCTGTGTTACATCTTTTTGTATGATATTGTTTATGTTGAGTTAATTAGGTGATATTGATTTGTGATGAATAGTGACATGATCTTGTGATGTGTTATGTGATCGCATGTTAATATTGCATGCATACCTATCAGTTTGTGGATTACTTAAAAATTGTATTAAAAATATTGTGTACTTTGAGAAATATATATTATTTCATTAGATTGGGTTTGAGACTGTGATAAATGTGACATCATGCCATTATATGCTCATGGGTTGAGATTGAACGATGGAAGATGTGGTAACTACCCCTTCAAACGGTTGATATAAAACCACATTGCAATTGGTGACGATTGGTTGGGGAGGGATTTTGGAGAACCACTCCACTGTGTTAGTGTGCTTGAGTATGGGTGCATTACATTATGCTTGTGTTTGTATCGCTTTGAGTTGTATTATGCTTTGTGGTTACTTTATACGTTATGAAATTTATTGCGATAATATAAATGAGGATGTATACACATTAGAGACACACTAGACTCTTTAGCTCATTCTCCTTTAGCTTTTCTTTCAGATACTGTGGATTTAGGCGACTTGGTACCCGGAGAAACTAATTTATTTTTATTGCATTTTATTTTACTATTTCGGTATAAGTTATTTTGGGTTTTCATACTATGTTATTATTTTATTTTAGGATTGTAAAGTTAATTTAAATTTGAGATTTTTAATGCTTCTTTAAGTATTTATTGATTATTTGATTTAATTACAACTCATATATATATGTATGTATGATTATGGATATTGAGGTTTTGCGAGGGTGAAATTATAATAGTGACCATCTAGATCCGGTCATATCTTTTAGGTCGAGTAAAGGGGGTTACATTTAGTGTTATTAAAGCTGAGTTCAACCCTTAGATTGTGAGACTCTCCAAAATTTTTTTTAAAGGTTTTAAAAGGTTTTGGTGTAAATGAAGATTTTTAAATATATTAATATGTTATATTTTAATTTTCATGTATGAGGTATTAAAGTTGAGATTTATTCAAAACTCTGGTACCAATTATTACTTTAGTGATATTTACCTATGTAGACATATACTATGCCACCTCGTAGGAGTTCTAGACTTACAATTGTTCGCGACCGTGGTCGAGGTCGAGGCCGTACTGTTAGGGACATTAGTGATCTTACGCCTATTATTTAGCTTAAGGAGAACTTGTACGAGTTGCCTCATGTTGAGGGGGATGAGATGCCCATTGGTGTTGAGGGTCAACCAGCTGCCGTAGAAGACCCACCTGCTAAGCAAACCCCTGGTGAGGACTTGCTTGATACTAGGGATAGTGGGACCGTAGAGCGGATAGTGTTACGATTAATCGAGAGCTATTACGTTTGCTTCGTGGTTCAATTGGGGGACAGTCTGAGGGTCCGAGGAGGCCCATATCATTTGATTTCCTAGCTGATTAGATGAAAGTTTTTTAGGGTAGGATTGATGCAGATCCTTCAGTTGCTGAGTATTGTTTGAAAGATCTTCAGAGGTTATTTGTGGAGATGAACTACCTTGCAAGTTAAAAGTTAAGGGTTACGGTTTCACTATTACGAGGTGAGGCGTAAAACTGGTGGGAGACAGTGGTGGAGTCTACTCTTACTAGTCAACTCACTTTGGAGTATTTTAGGGAGTCATTCCAAAATTGGTATATGGGTGTGGAGTTTCTTGCTAAATGTAGAGATGACTTTATGAATTTAAGGCAGAATGACATGTCGGTTAATGACTATGAGATCGAGTCCTGAGGTTGGTCCGTTATGCTTCTGAGTTGGTGACTACTGAGAAGGAAAAATGTGATTGGTTTAAGAAGAGACTTTTTCTTTCATTATAGGAGGGAGTTTCTATACATCACGATAGAGTTTTTAGCGACCTAGTTTGTCAAGCTAGGACTGCTGAGAGATTGGAGGCTCTTAAAAGGAATAAGAAGGCTCAAAATAGAGAGTGGGGTAGGAAACAAATAGGCACAATAGTTCAGCCTGTATTTGTTAGTCATTCTGCTAAGAGGCCTAAAGAG
Source organism: Gossypioides kirkii (assembly GCA_005610355.1). NCBI lineage: Eukaryota > Viridiplantae > Streptophyta > Magnoliopsida > Malvales > Malvaceae > Gossypioides > Gossypioides kirkii. The sequence goes on along the minus strand of CP032247.1, from coordinate 34,404,754 downwards.
GAGGCTGATCAAGTTAGTTATCTGAGGGTGACACCTGCGGTTTTGATAGTTCGTGTGGGTAGTGTGTGTGGCTCAAGATAGAGATTGGGGCATGTTTTAAGTGTGGTTCTCAAGAGCATTTCTTCAGAGATTGTCCACATCCTCCTACTGGTTCGTTTGTCCAAAGTCAGTCTCAAGCTTTGGTTCAAGCTCCTACTGGGGTAGCGGACAGATTAGATCTGCTGTTTCAAGTTCAACTAATAGGGGTAGACTAGTTCAGAGCGGTAGTGCGGCTGGATCTATGGTGGGACAATCGAGATTGGTTTATATGACTAGGAGACTTGAGGATCATGATGGGCCAAATATTTTTAAGGGGGAGAATTGTAACAACCCAATTTTTGAGTTAAAGATTAAAATTGGAATTCTTGTGAATTTTAGGGACTTGATTGATAAATTTAAGAATTTAAGGGTTTAATTTGTGATTTTAAGGAAATTTGAGGACTTAGTTGAACTGGGAATGAAATTTTTGGGCCAATCTAGGAACTTTAGGACTTGATTGTAAAATAGGTAAAGTTTAAGGGCTTTTTTGAAAACTTTATTTTTGTTTAGGGACTTTCGTGTAAATTACACAAATTATTGGGTATTTAAACCCTTTTTCTTTTGATGCTTGACTTTTCCTCTCCCATTTTTCTTTCCTCATCATCGAATCCCATCCCTTTTTCTCTCCCTTTCTCTTTTGTCCTAACTTTCCAATCAACGTCTGACCATGCCCTTGCCGCTATCTGTGCATTTAACCACCACTACCAAAGCATCGCTCATCGTCTTATGATTAAAATTTGTCACCCTAATCCTTCTAATCGTCGTCGTTGGTGAGAAACGGTGAGTAAATCGTTCAGGTTTTGTATTCTCCTTCGTGCACCACTGTTGTGTTGCCATCCTTGGTGTGGTAAGCCTTAGGTCGAAGCCTTGGTGTTGTTTTGAGTTCCTTTGTTCTCCGTCGCCGGTTGGGTTGTGCCTTGTGCATCTAGGTTCGACACTGCCATCAAGGGTATTTCAAACTAATAAGCTTGCTGCCAAATGTGTGTTAGTGTTGGGCTAGGTTGTTGCTAGCCCAATACATTTGTAACTTGTTTTGGTGACCCAAGTTAGAAGGCCTAAGTGTGAGACCCAAGCAAGTCACCCATACCATTATCCCAACCAAACCCAAACACCGAACCAAGGCCAGTTCAGATTGACCCAAACCTGTGAACCTAACTAACCTGAATCCGAACCAACTTGACCCAGACCTGAACCCGACCCGTTGAATTTGATTGACCGTTGACTGACTTATTGACTTTGATCGACCCGACGCATTGACTATTGACTTGACCTTTGATTGTTGACTTTTTGGTTGACAATTGACTTTTTCCAAAAAGCTCTACCTTACTAGTTTTCGACGTCCTGATTCCGTTTCCGCAGTTTATTTCGCCAGATTTGAACTTGAAAGTGTCATTTTATCATTTTACTTTTAATTTTGTACTTAATGAGTATTAAGAGGTTGAAATAGGAAATCTGATATAAGATATTTTGTGTAGATGATCACGACTCTGAGATCGACGACTTATCTCCTCATTCTCCTGTGCAACTTGTTCCTACACCTTTTCCGAGAGTTACACATGTGTTTTGTTATTTCGGTTAAGTATCGTATTAGGTGGTATAAGAATAGTTTTTTATGTAGAATTTGTTCATGTAGGTTCTAATCCTGCTAGAGCCGATGCTAGATCTTAACGTGAGGGACATCCTTCTCGTATTAGAGCTTTCACTTATTTGAGGCGTGTTTCTATCTGTGTTACATCTTTTTGTATGATATTTTTTGTGTTGAGTTAATTGGGTGATATTGATTTGTGATGAATAGTGACATGATCTTGTGATGTGTTATGTGATCACATGTTGATATTGCATGCACACCTATCGGTTTGTAGATTACTTAAAAACTATGATTAAAAATATTATGTTCTCTAAGAAATATATATTATTTCATGAGATTAAGATTGAGACTGTGATAAATGTAACATCTTGCCATTGTGTGCTCATGGGTTGGGATTGTACGATGGAAGACTTGGTAATCACTCCTTCAAACAGCTGATATAAAATCACACTGTGATTGGTGATGATTGGTTGAGGAGGGGTTCTGGGGGACTTCTCCACTGTGTTGGTGTGCTGGAGTATGGGTGCATTGCATTATGTTTATGTTTGTATTGCATTGTGTTGTATTATGCTTTTCTTTCAATATAAGTTATTGTGGACTTAGGCGACTTGGTACCCGAAGAAGCTCATTTAGTTTTATTTCATTTTCTTTTACTATTTTGGTATAAGTTATTTTGGGATTTTCATACTATGTTATTATTTTATTTTGGGGTTTTAAGGTCAATTTAAATTTGAGATTTTTTTAATGCTTGCTTAAGTATTTATTGATTATTTTGTTTAACTACAACTCATATATATACATGTATGATTATGGATTTTGAGGTTTCGTGAGGTAAAATTACAATTGTGACCCTTTATATCCGATCATATCTTTTAGGATGAGTAAAGGGGGTTACACTAGGGGTCATAGTCAGATGAGAGAGGGTAATGGTGGTATACGTGGTTAGAGAGCATCGGGCAAAGGTGCTGGTCAAGTTGAGGCTATGCAGCCAGCCTTAGTTTATATGGCGAGACTTCATGCGGACAAGGATGTAGGTGATGTCATTATCGGTACATTTGTTATACATTCTTTATCTTATCTTGCTTTAATTGATTATGGTTCTATGCACTTCTACATATCTAGTAGTATAACAGGAAATCTGGGGGTTTTGGCTATGGACACTAGTTGTGAACTTTTTGTGATTAGTCCTTTGGGTCAATTTATTCAAGTTAGTAATGTGTATAGGAGATGTCCACTTGAGGTTCAGGGGTTTTTGTTCTTGGTTGATTTGATGGAGCTGGCAATCGAGGAGTTCGACCTAATTTTGGGTATGGGTTGGTTGGTGGAGCATCGGGTTGGATTAGATTGTGAATTTAAGAGAGAGACCTTTAAGGTTGGAGATGATGTGGAGGTTGTAATGGTTAACAAGCGTCAAGATTATATCTTTAATGTGATCTTTGCTCTGATAGCTGAAAAGCTAATCCGAAAGGTTTGTGATGCATATTTGGCATATATGCATGATGTGAGTAATGTGAGTTCAATTATGTAAGGGATTCGCACTATTAAGGATTTTCCTAACGTATTTCTTGAAGAGTTATCGAGATTACCTCTAGATAGGGAGATTGAGTTCGATATTGAGTTATTGCCAAGGATAACTCCAGTGTCTATCTCGTCACATCGCATGGCACCGAAGGAGTTGGAAGAACTTAAGTTATAACTTTAGGAACTTTTGGACAGAGGGTTCATTCAGCCTAGTGTGTCCTCGTGGGAGGCACTGGTTCTCTTTGTTAAGAAAAAGGATGGTTTTATGAGGATTTGTGTGGATTATCGTCAATTGATCAAATTTACGATAAAGAATAAGTACCCACTTTCGAGGATTGATGACTTATTTTATCAGTTCTGTGGGGCATCTGCGTTTTTTGAAAATTGAACTTCGCACTGGGTTTCATCATTTGAAGGTTAAGGTGGTCTATGTGCATAAGACTACCTTTAGGACTCACTATGGACATTACGAGTTCCTTGTCATGCCCTTTTGTTTGACTAATGCTCCAGCAACGTTTATGGATCTCATGAATCGGGTTTTTCTACCATATCTGGACCAGTTCATCGTAGTGTTTATCGGTGACATTTTGGTATATTCTAAGTCTAAGGATGAGTATGATCAGCAACTTCGAATAGTTCTTTAGATTCTTCGTGGAAAGGAACTGTATGCCAAGTTGAGTAATTGTGAATTCAGGTTGGGTGAGGTTATGTTTTTGGGGCATGTGGTTTCTACTACGAGTATCTGAGTGGATCCTAATAAAATAGAGACTATTCTAAATTGGAAGTATCCTAGAAATGTGACTGAGTTTCAGAGTTTCCTAGGTTTAGTGGAATACTCTCGGAGATTTGTTAAGGGATTTTCTTTGATTGAAGCTCTTTTGGCTAAGTTGCTACGTAAGAATGCTCCATTTGTTTGGGCTATTGAGCAAAAATCGACCTTCGTGAAGCTCAAGTTGGTTTTAACTCAGGTATCTATTTTGATTTAGCCTGAGTCTGGAAAGGAGTTCGTTTTCTATAGTGATGCTTCACTTATTGGTTTGGGTTGTCTACTGATGCAGGAAGGTAAGGTTGTAGCATATGCGTCTAGACAACTTAAGCAACATGAGGGTAATTATCTATCTAACGCATGACCTTGAGCTTGCCACAATGTTTTTGCACTTAAGATTTGGAGGTAATATTTGTACGGTGAAGGTGCATCATCTATACCGATAATAAGAGTCTTAAGTACCTTCTCACTCAAAGTTTCTTAAGGACTATGATTGTTCGATTAAACATCATTCTGGTAAGGCCAATGTGGTGGCCGATGCTCTTAGTCGAAGATCTATGACAATTTGAGGGCTATGTTTGCTCGTCTACGTTTGTTTGATGACAGTGGGATTCTACCTGAGTTGCAAGTTAAGCCGTCAAAGTCGGATGAGTCTTTGATTAGTCGGGTTCAAGAGATGGATGAGGGTAGAACTAAAGACTTTAGATTTAATGGTGACGATATTCTGTGCTTTCAATGTCGCATTTGTGTGCCTAAAGATGTGGACCTAAGGCAAGATATTCTGAGGGAGGTGCATAGTAGCTCTTATGCTATGCATCCCAGTGGCAATAAGATGTATTGCAATCTCCATGAGTTGTATTGGTGGTTTGGGTTGAAACGTGAGGTAACCGAATTTGTATCCCACTATTTGACGTGCTAGCAAGTTAAGGCTGAGAACCAACTTCCTTTTAGATTGCTTCAACCCGTTAATATTCTATTGTGGAAATGAGAACGAGTAACTATGGATGTTTTTAGTGGGTTGCCTTTGATACCCACTAAGAAGGACTCGATTTGGGTCATCGTGGACTGTTTGATTAAGTTAGCTCATTTCATTCCGGTTAGAAATGATTACTTTTGCAGAAGTTGGCGAAGCTTTATGTCTCCGAGATTGTCAGACTTCATGGGGTTCTAGTGTCTATTATTTCTAACTAGGATCCTCATTTTACTTCCTGTTTTTGGAAGAAGTTACATGAGTCTTTGGGTACTCGACTAGATTTTAGTATGACATTTCATCCTCAGAGTGATGGTCAGTCTGAGAGGGTAATTTAGATTTTAGAGGATATGCTTCGGAGTTGTGTGATTGATTTTTTGGGGTAACTAGGAGGAGTTTTTGTCGCTAGCTGAATTTGCTTATAATAATAGATTCCAGTCTAAAATTCAGATGGTACCATATGAGGCACTGTACGGTTAGAAATGTTGCACTCCATGACAAGCGTCGTGAACTGTCAAAATAATTATCCTTAATCTCAAAAGAAATAATTAAATAGCGTAGTAAAGAGAAGAAGGGTCGATCCACAGGGACTTAGGAAATTCTGATGTAGGAAGCTTTTAATTTTTGATTTAAGTGACATGGGATAAAAAAAATAAGGGGTTTTAATCTAAAAGTTTAATTAAAGTAAAATAAAGAAATGAGTTTTTAAGTTGAAGAATTTTAAAGAAAATAAATTTAAAAAGAAATTTAATATAAGTATCAGCCTTAGGCTCTGCTTTGACTCATTTCCAATCGATCATCGAAAAAGATTTTACTTCGGATAAATGCCGGTTACAGTCTACAAGGCCCAACCCTTGTAACTTGTTTTTCTCTCCGGTAAACCAAAAATCAAAATCAATTTTTGAATTTCAGTTTTCTGGCTAGACTAACCACGACATCGCCGTTAGAATAAAACAGTTTAAAATCTGGAAAAACCCGACTCGGATTATGTTGTCTCAATGAGAATCGAATCAGATCTCAATTTCCCTTAGCGGACCGCCGCTAAGTGTGTTCACAGGAAGTCGAATGTGCTACAAGCCGTCCTTCCTCCCAACTATAAATCGAAACAACCTTCAAACCAACGGGCCCTTTTTGAATTTGAAAGTGTAAGGATTTTAAAAGGAAAGGCCGATTGCCAATCCAAGTTTGCAGAAAATTGAGAAATATATTCGAAGATATAAAGTACTTTTCAATCCTCACGATTGGAATTGAGAAAAAAAGAGTTTTTATTGAAATTATAAAGCAAGAATAAAACTAATAATGAGGGATGATGGCTGACGCCTTAGCCTATCCCCAAGGGGGTATTTATAGTTCTCCAAAATCCTAAAAATAACCTAAAAATAATAAAAGATAATTCTTGAAAATATTCAAATTAAATCCTAAAAGATAATTTCTAGTTTTGAATTTAAAATGCAGCTGATCCACTCGTCCATCCTTGCTGACTAGACCTTCTGAAGCTGCTGACTGGATGCCACGTCAGAATCTCATGCCCAAAGTCATGCCCACTAACCAAGCCTTGATTCCAAAAAATAAAACTGCTGAACTTTGCCCTTTTAAGTGCAATTTTCAGAATTGAAGTCCTGTACAGAAAAACATACAAAAATGTCCAATTCAGTAACATGAACTAATTATTAAGGAGTAATTAAGGATAAAATATTAATCAAATAAAACACTTATCAAATTCCCCCTCACTTATTCAATGCTTGTCCTCAAGCATTTCTCAACTAATACATCAAAATTCAAGTTCCATCCTTCATTTCACAATGCATCTAAGATAACCAAATGACCTAAGATCGAAACAATTATTGAAATCAAGAGACAATCAACTAAAGGCATAACCAGGAATAATTTTAAACCAAGCAAAACATTCCAATAACCTGTCAATTTCAATGAAGCAAAACTTAATACCCTCCCAAGGATTCACTCATTTCGCTCAAAGTGTTTGGGTTTAAGAATCGCTCAAGCCAGAACTAATCAAAACATTACCATAAGCTTGTAACTAAATCCAATCTCCACTACTAAAAATCGAACATGATGCAAATATCAAGGGGTCTTTAAATAGGGTTGTAACGGGGCTTAGGTAGGGTAGGAAAAAGGCAAAAAATGTGTGGTAAAATTCCAAGACAGAAGATGTAAAATGTTGAAGTTTAAGCTACGAATTGAACCAATATAATGAGACAAGCAAAGAAGTTTAAGCAACCATGTTTTTTTTTTCCATTTTTTCCATTCTTTTTTCTTCGAATCTTTTGCTTTTTTTTTTCTATTTTTTTGTTGTTCATTTTTTTTCATCTTTATTAGAACTCCTTTCTTTGCTCTCTTTTTCTTATTTTTTTCATGGAACAAATCTTCTTTTGTCTCGACAAGGGTATGAAAAAGAGGGATGAAAATAGGAAAAGGCTCGGGTTTTGTAAATATGGTGAAAACAAAGAATGAGAATAGGCTCAAAAGTGGCTAACTAAGGGAAATGAGTGGGAAGGCAATTTTTGGTAGAGAAATGGTTAATCCTAAGTGCCCTTATCATGTTAAACCATCATATTCAAGCATGTAGTCTCGACAAGTATTACGCTACAAGTTCTAGAATGTTGAGAATTAGTTCGGTACACTCAATGAAATAAGAGCAAGAATGAAAGTATATACTCATAAGGCTCAAAACTCACATGAAAAGGTGGAATGTGTACTAAGTCAAGCAACATGTCAAATTAACAAATATATGGAATGTCAAGTAAATTTTTATCGAAAATTACTAGTCATGCCCATTATCTATCATGCATCCTAAATTCTAACAAAAGCAAGATCACAAGTCATATGAAAATCAGAGAGATAAAGTGAAATAAAGGATAAGCAACAAGAAATTCCAACATATTACAATTAAGAAAAACTCAATTTCAACCAATCAAATAAGCAAGATAAAAATTTGATGCAAATTCTACCCCTTACTTAAATCATATTGTCCTAATATGTAAATGAAAGCACAAGAGAGGGAATAGAGATACTCCTCGTGTTTAGTGACGATCGCGGTCGCGACCACATCGGGATGTGCTCGGGCGAAGGTAAGACAAAATTTCAACAAGGTTGGTTTCAATGGAGTCGAGTCGACCGTGCACTTCGTGGATCTCGACATGGATGTCCGACTGTGGGTTTTTTGCTGGTGCCGATTGAGGTATTGTCCTCCTAAGGAATACATTCTGATTACGAGGTATAATGGTACCGAGCGAAATAATATAGGGTGCGTCGGGGGTGCCGGCTAGAAGTCCCATTGTGTCCAAACACCGTGCATCTAAAGCATCCATTGCAAAAGCATAAGTAAATTACGAAGTGTCAAAAGTCAATGGAAAAAGACGAGATGTAAGGTGAGTAATATAAAGCCCGAGAATGAGTGGGCGATTGGAGCGCACAACACACTCGAAAGCGCGCGCGAACCAAAATCCCAAATTTAGCTTAATACCTGTCTGCATACACCACAAAAAGAATAGTTCAACCTTACTTAAGCATGATGTAGTGTCATTACGTCTAGAGTAGTTATATGCTAGGAATCGATGAATGTAGCGAAGCGCGGGGTCATGTATGTGCCATCCTTTCGTCGTACGGGCATTGAATGGTCCATCTGCCTAGTTAGTGAGCCTCTCATAGGCAAGGTCAGCATCAAAATCCTGCGGAATCTCAAGTAAAGCAGTTAAATAACTAGGATTCATGACGTCCGTCACGTATCCCATAGAAAAATTAAAATATGTAACTGACAAACTAAAATACTGTCCCATTAACAGAAAAGAAATAACATGAAGCGAATTTACAGTAACAACTCGATTTTGCAAAAATGTAAATGTAGCATAAAATTCAAAAACCAGCTCATAATATGTGCTACATCTAATCTCAGAGTATAAGGTCCAGCCAATGGCATTAAAATAATGTATGACAGATTCGCGCAGATGTAAAGTATCAAGAGTATGGGAAGGAATATACTTGCAAACCTGAAACTTACGATGTCGAATGCTATTAAATCTCAAGGCTTCGTTGTCGTCAAATTGCAAGTATCCTTGCAAAACTTCCTCTATCGGGACAGAATATGTTTGGCCACGACGGTGACACTCGAAATATTGAGCATGATCGGATGCAGCATCATCGTGGAAGGGAACTTCGCCCGTACTTGCGAAAAAAGAAAGAGATGATGGTTGCTACCTAGAATGTTGTCGTGCGGGAGAATCACGTTCGACAGTTTGTGGTTGTGGTGCGTAGTTTGGAAAACCATGCTCGAAATCCTCTATATATCCAAAAAAGGGGTGGTATATTAATAAAGGTTGAATATTAACGGGTTCAAAGTGTACCTCGTCCGATTGGTTTGGTGATGTCGAGTGCATGGAGAATGAGGAAGAAGCATCGGGCATCGAGTGAGTAGGCATTGAATGGAAGGAAGGGGGTGACGACATTGGGCGTGAAGATGGTTGCCTAGAACGTGAAGGACCGTTAGCCTCAGACTGAGAAGTTCGATCGATAGGTGGAGAAGGAGCGGCAACGGGGGTCGGGGTTGGTTCAGGTTCGGGCTTAGGAGGGGCGGCCACTTGCTGCTGTCGTCCTCGGCCACGACGAAGAGGTGGCGCTGGCGATGGTGGTTGTGAATTTGAGTCACTTGGGAGCGACACGAACGCTGTCGCATAACGCCTCTGGCCGATAAGGTTGATCGGTGCTTGAGAAATCCGGCGGCCTTGGTTCCTAGTGCGTACCATGATAGGTGGATTTTTGGTGTGGCTAGAGGTTGAAGAAGATGGGGGGTTTGCTAGAAAAGTGGAAAAAAATGGGTTGGTGGGGTGGGTTTTATTATTTTATGAGTTTATTATATTTGACTTTCTTTTGTTATATCTTTTTGTTTTAATTTAAATGGGAAAAAGTGGGAAGTTGATAGATGTGATCGGTCAAAAAGATAAGATGAGGGTTTTGAAAATTGAAATTGAAGATGAGGTAGGACCCATGTGTAGGTATAATAAAACAAAAAAAAAGACAAATAAAGGAAATATAGGAAAGGGACAGCTGGAAAGGTGGAGTAAAAAGGTGGGTTTTTTTTTATATTTAAAATGTGTTTTAAAATAGGAGGGTAGTAATGGGTTTTGCTAACATGCGTCAATTCCCATTGTTGTTGCTTTCATGCAACATTTATTTCAATCTGAAAAAAAATATAAATAATATTAATAAATAGAAATTTAAAATATCAAAAAAAATAAATAAAATAAATAGAAATAAAATAAAATAATCAAAATAAATTAATAATGAATTATAAAATTAAATAAATAAAACAATGGGCTGCCTCCCATTAAGCACTTTGTTTAACGTTGTTTTAGCTCCCGAGTTATTCCTGGTCATAAATCAAAAACAAAAATTTTTATCAGTAATTTTACCGAAATCCCCGGCAACGGTGCCAATTTGACAAGCGTCGTGAATTGTCAAAATAATTATCCTTAATCTCAAAAGAAATAATTAAATAGTGCAGTAAAGAGAGGAAGGGTCGATCCACAAGGACTTAGAAAATTCTGATGTAGGAAGCTTTTAATTTTTGATTTAGGTGAAATGGGATAAAAAAATGGGGGGTTTTAATCTAAAAGTTTAATTAAAGTAAAATAAAGAAATGGGTTTTTAAGTTGAAGAATTTTAAAGAAAAGAAATTTAAAAAGAAATTTAATATAAGTATCAACCTTAAGCTCTGCTTTGACTCATTTCCAATCGATCATCCAAAAGGATTTTACTTCGGATAAATACCGGTTGCAGTCTACAAGGCCCAACCCTTGTAACTTGTTTTTCTCTCCGGTAAACCAAAAATCAAAATCAATTTTTGAATTTCAGTTTTCTGGCTAGACTAACCACGACTATCGCCGTTAGAATAAAACAGTTTAAAATCTAGAAAAACCCAACTCGGATTATGTTGTCTCAATGAGAATCGAATCAGATCTCAATTTCCCTTAGCGAACCGCCGCTAAGTGTGTTCACAGGAAGTCGAATGTGCTACAAGCCGTCCTTCCTCCCAACTATAAATCGAAACAATCTTCAAACCAAAGGGCCTTTTTTGAATTTGAAAGTGTAAGGATTTAAAAGGAAAGGCCGATTGCCAATCCAAGTTTGCAGAAAATTGAGAAATATATTCGAAGATATAAAGTGCTTTTCAATCCTCACTATTGGAATTGAGAAAAAAAGAGTTTTTATTGAACTTAGAAAGCAAGAATAAAACTAGTAATGATGGATGATGGCTGACGCCTTAGCCTACCCCCAAGGGGCTATTTATAGTTCTCCAAAATCCTAAAAGATAATTCTTGAAAATATTCAAATTAAATCCTAAAAGATAATTTCTAGTTTTGAATTTAAAATGCGGCTGATCCACTCATCCATCCTTGCTGACTAGACCTTCTAGAAGCTGCTAACTGGATGCCATGTCAGAATCTCATGCCCTAAGTCATGCCCACTAACCAAGCCTTGATTCCAAAAACTAAAACTACAGAACTTTGCCTTTTTAAGTGCAATTTTCAGAATTGAAGTCCTGTATAAAAAACATACAAAAATGTCCAATTCAGCAACATGAACTAATTATTAAGGAGTAATTAAGGATAAAATATTAATCAAATAAAACACTTATCACTTCACTTTGGGTCCTGAGTTAGTGTTTGAAACTAACGATAAAGTTCGTTTAATTCGGGATCGACTTAAGACCGCTTTAGATAGGCAGAAATCCTATGTGAATCTTAAGAGACGAGATATTGAGTTTGAGGTGGGGGACCGTGTTTTCCTTAAGGTTTCTCCTAGGAAGAAAGTTCTCAGGTTTAGTCGTAAAGGCAAGTTAAGCCCTTGATTCATTGGGCTGTATCAGGTTTTGAGGTGTGTTGGGCCAGTTGCTTATCAATTAGAGTTTCCTTCGGAGTTGGATCGCATTCATGATGTTGTTCACATGTCTATATTGAGATGTTATCAATCTAATGCTTTGCATGTGGTTCCAGTAAAGGAGATTGAGTTAAGGCCAAATTTGTCCTTCGAGGAGGAGCTTATATAGATTTTGAATCGTGAGGTTAAAGTTTTGAGAAGAAAGACCGTTCCTTTGGTTATGATGCTTTTGCGAAATCATGGTTCCAAGGAAGCTACTTGGGAGCTTGAGGACTTGATGTGTCAGCAGTATCCTCATCTCTTTGAGTTATGTAAATTTTGAGGCTGAAATTTCTTTTAGGAGGGGAGAGTTGTAATGCCCCAAATTCATATATTTTTAAGTGTGTATGTTTGTCTAATAATTTGATTTGGTGGGTTGGTTAAGTGCCTAGAAAGTCTGTTTAGCACCATACCTGACCCGTTCGATGGGTGTGAGCTATAGTGTGTCACATTCGTTGCCAAAGCAACTATAATTAATTTGTATTCGAATACACATCACAATTCATATAGCTTACTTATTAGTATATAATAACATTATTAACTAAATTCAAGAAATATTTATTTTATACTTAAGTTTATGTAAACATAAAGATTTACTAACAGTGACTCAACTAGATAGGTACATGCCAAACTAATAAAAAAAACAAATACACCAATATTGTTGAGTCCATGATCTTCTTTAGATGCTGTAGTCGAAATCAGGAGTTTGAAAATAACCTAACCTGCGCATGAAAAACAAATCATACGCTGAGTAATAAACTCAGTGGTATTTCTACAAAAATAATATCAACATGAATAAATTAATGAAAATACTCAACAATTACACCTATGCAAAACAACCTACTAAGTACATCATTTATACCACTTAAATCCATTTAAATAAGCTCCATAAACTAGTTTAAGAGTATAACATGTTAGCATATTATATTCAAAATCAAGTCGATTAATTTGTCCCAATTTCATGCCAACCTTTCGGATCATAACCTACTATGCATAATCTTTCATAATTGCAGTTCATGTTAAACCTCATTATCAAATTTTATATTCTAACATTGTCAAATACAATATAACATGCTATTATTACATATATCATGCATAACAACCATGACGGTTACTAATGTTAACATATTACGACCTTGAATTCAAGTCATCTAACATCCGATTATGACTTCCAATATTAATAAAATATCCAAATCATGCACATCATTAATAAAAACACAAGAGCTACCCCGAATATACATGTTACAAACACAAAAAGTTGGCCTCATAGCAAGATCCGCAAGTTTCTAACTGAGTCCCTTCACAATTCGAGAGAGCTCTAGTAAAACAAGAATTTGAGTGAGTTTAATATGATCTAATCATTTCTGATTTCACCCTTTTGTAAAACTAGTGTTTATGCTTTTTCATAGTTAAGCAAATAGGCAATTACAAACACATTAAACATACCAATAACACTCAACAGTCTAATGTGATTGGCAACACCCAATCTTGCATTATATACACTGTATATCCTTTACTTTACATCTTAAGAAATAATCTCTGAACACCAACTTTGTCCTTATTTTCAATCTCCATTCAATCCACCTTAACCTTCGAAAGATCAAATTAACAACATTTTCAATCTCCATTCACCTTGTCCATGTTTACAACTATGCCAAATATGGTCACATTACCAATCCATATTTATAGCATCACATGTATACAATTTGAACAACTTTGAGCATATCACTCGACTCAATGATGATCTAACAAAGTTTCAAACCCCTTCTAAAATGCAATTTGAGCAGTCCAATTAATTTTAATTCAACCAGTACTCAACTAAAATTGTACAATATGTCCTAAAAATCGGCAACACAAGTTAACCATTTTCCACAATAACAATGCATCAACATTGCTAGTCATTAATTTGGTAAGAACACACTTATATGTCATGTTTCAGACAGCAATAAATCTTAAATAAAATTGTATAAATAACAACACATTTGTTAGTGCAATTAATACACTCAAACATCTTAATTAACTTAATACATAAGCATAAATAACAGCTCATTCCCGATTAATTTAGTATGTGAACAACGTATTCCAATTTTGCATTTACAACTTGTTTCAATTAGCTTAAGACAGGAATTTAAATGCTGAAATTTTCCAGCATTCATACCCTCAAATATGCCTTACGGACAACAACCAAAGTTAACAACTAACAACCACTATTTTTCTTTTATTTCAAACATGCAACATACCAAACACAAGACACGTTTCAGCAATTTCAAAATAGTATTTACATGCTAGAACCATAAGAGTACAAACATTAAATTTGGCACAACATATTAAAATAAATCTTATTTTCACAACATTAACAATTGCTTTAGGCAACATTAAATCCTCAATAATACAAACATTAACTCAACAAAACATATGAAATGTCAAATTTTACTTTTTCGAATCTATAATCTGATATCCACTATCCATCCTTATTTCAATTTATAATAATCAATTTCTCAATTTCACAACATAATTTCACTAACTAATCATCAATTCGCATATGTTCTAGCACAACTTATCACAAATCGAATTCAATTGCACAATTATAACAATATATTATATTTTCAACTCTATTCAATTTAGTTCTTATCCCAAAACTGATACGAATATAATTTAATTCAGCTCGTTTTATCATTTCTAGCTTACCTTATGTTATTACCATGTAATGTAGTTCATAAATGCATCAATTAAAAAGGTTTCGGTTATAGAAATACAAACCGTAAACTCTGAGTTAATCGTCGACGACTTTGTCTTTTCTTTTCTTTTTGAGAAATTTGGGTCAACTTTAGCAATCAATTAATTTAAACATATAAAATTATCAATACACAGTCATTTTCACATTCAATTGCTATTTTATACAAATTTTACATTTTATTTAATTTAGTCCCTAAAATCAAGACTAACATAACTTTCAAATTTAGCTACAATATTTCATGTCAACTGTACTCTAGTCCTAAATGGACCTCATATTATTTATTTTTTCAACAAATTTCAAAATTTATGCATTTTAGTCCCTATTGAACAAAACCATCAATTGACTTTACAATCTAGTCCTTTTTCAACTCTAGACTTAAAATCTATCAAATTAACAAATAAAGCTTCAACTATTCAACCATAGAAACTTTCTCAAAATTTAACAGTATCGGAAACTATGGCATGGGTTAACCAGCTTAAGTATCGAGATTCCGAAAATATAAAAATTACAAGAAAATGATTAAATTGCACTAATCAATTAAGTTTCAAAATTAAACTCTAATGGAGGAATGTTTCTTCTCCATCTTTTCTAATATTTTGAATTGCATGAAGAAGGAGGAAAATGCTTTCTCTTTCCTTCCACTACAGTTAACATAAATGATTTAATTTTCTTTTTTTTTCTTTCAATTTTATTTAAACTAAAATCTTATAATATATATAACTTAGTGGCCAACCGACCATAATGATTCCAAGGTGGTATAATCACCACTTTGGTCCCTATTTTATTTCTAATTAATAACAATATTTAATAATCTAACCTTTGCTACTTTTATGATTTAATCCCTGTAGTTAAATTAAGAACTAATTCAACGAAATTACCTAACTAAACTTCAATTCACTTCTAATATAACTCCGTAAATAATTAATAAGAATATTTACGAGTCTAGTTTATGGAAACGAGGTCCTGATACCTCAATTTTCAAAACTACTGACTTTAGAATCGACATATTTGTACCTTGTCAAACTTTCCTAACAACCAAAATTATTAGACCAAGCTTCAATATAATACTATAATACCCTCGCAAATAATATAATATTTACTAACTCTATAATCAGGAAATAAAATTTTGAAACCACCATTTCTGTCACCACTAACTTTTGGGTCGTTACAGTTTGCTTTCGATCCTAAGTTCGATCCCTTATTTTAATTTTGTCGATCGATTATGGCATTATGTTAAGCGGTTCAATGGTAAGGTTTCAACTTACTTTTAGGCCGTGTGTTCAAATTCATAAATACATAATTGTGGAATATTTTTGCTTCTTCCTTTTTGTTGGTTGATGAGTTCAATTTGTACTTTAATTATAACTAATAGGATTTTTTGGGATAGGTTTTAACAAGGACTTAAATTCAATTTTATTATTTTATTCTATTTTTGATTTATCAAATAATATCCCTAGTTTTGCTCTCTCGTTTTGCACGTTCAAATAACTCACTCAAGCACCTTTTTCTTTCTTCTTTCTCTTTTCCCTATTTTCTTTTGTTTCAGCCGATTTCTTCCTTCTCTATTCTTCATCAAAATTCTCTTTGTTAAATTAAAAGTTTTCTTTTTCTTTTGGTGCCCCTATCATTTCACCTATTCACATTCATCCTTTATTGGGGTGTTGTGACAAGTTCGATACTGTTAAGATTATTCCTATTGTATATTTTGGGAAAAATGTTAACAAAAGTAGAGGTTCATGTTGTTTTCTTTGGCGTTTGACATCGGATTTTGTTCCTATGTTTTTAGGAGATAATCAGTGTGTGTCTGACGAACCCTCGACAGATTAATAACAACTTTGGTTGTTGTTACTTTTCATGGTAAGTGTTCATTCGTTGAATGTGGGACTATGTTTAAGTGAATTTGTGGGTTAATTGGGATTGTAATAGATGCTTTTGGGTGTTATGTGTAGGATTCAGAGTGCGATTCTTGTGTGGGTTATCAGATTTATCATTAGCTGTGTGAAATCAACCAAAAAACTCAACTAAAACTCGATAAAATCACGAAATAGGGTTCTTTTTCAAAATTGTCCAGCATCACACGATCGTGTGTGCAGCCTATGTGATAGACTATGTACGCTACACGGTTGTGTGAGATTTTGCAACCCATGTGGACCATACATGCTAGCTTTTTGGGTCGTGTAAGCCTTTTTAGCCAATTTTAAGCCCGATTAGGGGTTGTTTGAGGGACTCAAAAATTGGGTTCATAGGCATCATATGAGGCCGAAAAAGTGTAAGTTGTAATAGTTAAACATACATGGGTAAGTTTAGGAGGTATGTTAAGTAGGTTTCGTTATACTATGATTCGTAGGAAAATATATGTGTATGCATGCCATATGATTTATTATATGTATACATTGATATTATGATTATTTTTATGATCATGATTATGTTTTGGGGTGGATTATGATATGATGGAGAAAGTGTTATATGACAGTTTTTACTGCAATTATGGCGGTTAGATGGCAATTTCTATCTTCTAGCTCAGCTGCATATTTATGAGTGGCACACCGCCACATATTGGTGTAATTGGATGGATGGACTCTTGTAGTCCTATTTGGTGTGATTGGCTGATCACAGATGGTGTGTAATGGATAGGGTAGGACGTGATATGATATGCTATGATTCGATATGATATGATATGATATGATTCGATATGATATAATATGATATGATACGCTATGATATGATTTGCTATGAAATTTGATACGATATGAAATATTAAAAGATATGCTATGATTTGAATTATGTTATGCTATGACGCGTTCTGATATATATATTTATACTGAAATTTTTAGGCCAAATCACACACTGAGCTTAAAGTTCACACCTTTATTTTCTTTGTTTCAAGTGATCTTCAGACTTAGGATTGGTCGGCAACATTAGAGCTCGGGGTTCACACTTTTCGGGTTTTGTATGTTACAGACTTTCTTTTTATGGACTTTTATAAACTTTGGACATTTTAATTTTGTTTGGGACATTAGAATTTATTTTGGTATTTGTTTTGCTAAAGTTTTGGTTTTTAATCGGTGTTTAAAACATGACTAATTATAAACTAAAGGTGATGAAGGCCAAATTGCTATAATGTGTTCGCTACCAAATTTTGTCGAAAACCGCTGAAGTGTTTTATCTCGCAAACGATTTAACTAAATTAGGTTTGTTTTTAGTAAAACTATTAAACATGGTTTTCTGCAAAAGTATTCATGTGTTTTCAGAAATTGATATGTTATTCAAAGAGTTATTCAAATTGGTTTTCTCTTCACTGAAAGTTGGTTTCATAAAAAATTAAACATTAGTATTTTTCACATACGATGTAACCTCCATAATCCGACCGTAACATATAGGTCGGGTGTGAGGTGTTACAAACTATCAACTAATTGAAGCTTTTTTATGTCAAGCCTAGATTCTTTGAACCATTTTCAAACTATTTTTAGCTAATTCAATTTACTTACCTTTGTTATTTTTAGCTAGTAATACTCATATATATACTATGGCTCGTTTTTGCTCTCAATACACCTTAAAAATCTAGGCGTAATGACTTATTTGACTTTCCAACTTTACAAAAAAAGTCATTTTAGTCCTCAATTTATTTTTGTCTCTTTTAGCCCTTGAACTTGTATTATTTATTAAATCACCCCAAAATGGATGGAAAAGTTAACATCTATGAAATAAAAAATATTTTAGTCCACGTGTATGTCACATTAGCAATTAGTTAATTTCTAAAAAATAAAAAATAAAAAATAAAAAAATATTTATATATTTAATATTTTTAAATTTTTTAAAAAATAATTTTTTATTTTTTTTGAATTTTTTAAATTCTAAAAAATTAAATTAATTGTTGATGTGGCATACATGTGTATGCCATGTGAGCAAGTAAAGTTAACAAATGTTAAGTTTTTCATCCATTTTTGAGGTGATTTGGCAAACACCACAAGTTTAAGGGCTAAAAGAGGTAAAAAATTAATAGAAGGCTAAACTAAATTTTTCTTTTTGTAAAGTTGGAGGGCTTAATAAGTCATTATGTCAAAAGTTTATCATTTTCCTCTCGCTTCTATCATTCTCCTCTCACTTCTCATCTCCTCGTTTTGCGTTTGCTAAGTATTTTCTATTACGATCTATTATTATGTTCTTATTCTTGTTATATAATGGAAGAGCTTATTAAATCTCGAGGATACGCTATACGGAAAAAATATCCTTATGGACAATGTCCAACATGCCTTAAGTTACTCAACTCGTATTCTTGGTTCCTTAAATTGATGAATATTTTCCAACAATCTTAAGGATACTACGTACTTGGATGTTGTCCGCATTGCTGATTCTCATGTTCGTTGTTGTCATTATTAATGTAACACCCCATACTCGACTCGATCGTCGGGTCCAAGCTACAAGGTGTCATATTCGCTTCTGGAGCAACTACGAAAAAATTTAAATACAATTCACATAATTAGGCATACAAATATGAGTAATATAAGCAATTGATACAATAAATAATCATTCTCGGGACTTATATGAGCTTACAAAAGCTTTAATGCTAAACCAAGATTGAATACGTCGCAATGTGAGGAAGTTCCTTGTCGTGTCGTGACATATTATTTTTAGCTCGTCGAGACTGCGGAGTCTTTGGTCGCACCGTGACATTATAAGTCATTTCTCGTTGCAATGGCATACGTTTAATGTCGTGATGTCACATATTGTTTCTGCAATTCCTAATTGAACTTTGTTCTAAATTTTTCTATAACATCCCTCGCTGATCTGGTCGCTGGGTTTGAGCTATAGGATGCCACATCCGTTATCGGAGCAACTACGAACATATAACATTCAAATCAATACATAAAATATTTGAACAGTATCATTTCAATTCATAATCATGTTATACAACCTTTCTCGGGTTTTATACGAGCCTACATATGCTTTGAAGTTAACCCAAAATCAAACAAGGACCAATTTGCAACATTTTCCAATTTAAAAAATGATGTCGAGACGTGAGGGGGTTCCTTGTTGAAACGTGACATACTGACTTGCCTTGTTGTGATGACAAGGTTCCTTATAACACCGTAACCTAAAATCCAAGTCTCACCGACCATCGCTTGACGTCACGACATGGACTTCGTTTTTGGCACAATTTAGGACCTTTTGTGTACCTATTTCAAGTCAAACCAAACAATAACACAATTAGTGCATAATTACCAAACATACCTTCATAAAAGAATACCAAAACATTTCAGAACATGTATACAAACATCTACAGTAATCTTTATTCCAACTATACCAACAATTCAACCATTAATCTTAACATTTAATACTAATGCATTCTAACCAATACATTAGATACATATAAAATATTTTTCTAACTCAAAGCCTTTCAAAACATACCAAATACATCTATTTATACCATTTCATCTTGCCACAATCATATTTCAACATATTACCATCATATACCATAATAACAAGGCTTATCATTTTCAATATCAAATATTACCCAAGGTTCCAACTATACTATCATTCATATATTAACATATATATAAACACCTATGTACATGCCGCATAACCAAACTTTAAAATGAACGAAAGACTACTGAGTCAATAACGGGATAGTGTGTGCTTCTCGTAGATTAGATCAACACGTTTCGTAAGTTACCGATCTACAGGAAAGGGAAATTAATGAGGTAAGGATTTCAAAAGCTTAGTAAGTTCATATGTATTTAAACAAAATCTTACCTTAACTTTTAATTCAAACAGAATATGCTACTAATGTGACAGGGCTAGAGCTTTAGTCTCGCAATCTATGTGGCCTTAGGAGATCCTTTCGTTTCAAACACACCTAAGTCAGCCTAACCACCAAAGAGTTGAGGATTCAAAAAGAGTTCCTCCAAGGCACCAATTATATAGCAGAAGTAACTCTAGTAAAAAAAAGGCACAAAAGAACAAAAAACCACAGAAAACTATGCACAAGAGGTGTTTGAGTAAATGCTCTCAATTGTATTACTTTCTCCCAAAGAATACAAAATAATGGATACAATGGAATGAATTACAAGTGAGAGGAGACTCTCTATTTATAGTTGAGCTCCCCTAAAATTGACAGGCTATATCAAGTTACATCGACGGATGAGATTAACCTATCCCTTAAATCAAGAGATTTACAAGATTACATAATCAAATCAAATATAATATTATAAGATATGATTCCCCTCAATCTACTAATTTTAGTTCCTTTGTTTACCAAGGTAGTCTATCTTCCCATTTTTGCATTGTTGGACCCCCATGCTTCAAATGGATAGGCTTCACAAATAGCTCATTGAATCAGGCCAACTCTCATGGGTCAAATGATCCCCATGTCAATGATAGACCTTCATGGGATGCATCTTGTGCAATGGTCACTGGCTTTGAACTACAGCCCATGACATTCTCCCCCACCCATTCTCGTAACGTCTTTGTGTGCCTTGGGAATGGCACTAACTTGATTCGCCTCGTGACTGCCTCCGAACATACTAACGTCCATAATCTGAATACTGTTACAAAATATGTGGAATTTGAGGCAGTGTCCGCAAGTATACAGTTAGGTTGTGATATAGTTTGTTTACAATGAAACATTTCGTAAGTATTCCGAGGATTGCACCCAAGGGAAGCTAGTACTAAATTAACTCTAACCTAAATGCCAATAGATTTATTTAGTACTTTAAATAAGCTATATTACGAATAAACATAAATAAAGGGTTTTGGGGTTTTTATATTTAAAGAATTAAAAATAACATAAATACAATAAATTTAAGAGATCAAAGAATAGGATAAATCAAATATCATATGGGTGATTAGCTCGTTGCGATTATCCTAAAAAATTGTCGCTTCGAATTCCTCATCAATCAACTAGTTGCTACCTCAGTAGAATCTTTCGATCTTCCATTGACGTAACGAGTCAGTAATGACTACTTATCTTCCAACATTACAGTCTAGACTGGCTTGAGGTGAAGGTGTTCATGGATGGGCCATACCAATTTTGGGTTAATTCCTACCTTGATGACTTCTCGAGGTTGTTAGGCCTAGGCTTTGTTTCACGTTCTTCCTTTCCCAAATAGCTGATCCGTTGTGTAACCCTACAAAATAGTTGACAGATCATACCTCCGCTCGCTAATACCATATAAAGGGATTAGTTCCTCATGGTTTCCATAGACAATATAAGATCAATATAAAGAGAAAGCATGAAAAATAAATTTCCAGTATAGAGTTTACGAAAGAGTCTAATTGTATTAAGATTTGATGGCAAATCCATAAAGTTTGATGATCTCTACAAATTCGATCTCTTGAAAACAAAAACAACTCAAAATAAATTCTAATAAACCTAAGAAAGAAAGAAAACTAAACTAAATTAAAACATATAATTCTAGGTTAAGTGAATGGTGTGCAAAATGAGTACTTAAAGGGCCTATATATAGAGTTTTGATGGCCATCGTCCTCAACCTTAGGTCAGCTGTCGTTCTCGAGCTTAAAGTTGCATTGTGAAGACCAAAACATCGCTTATTTGGTTTACTTCAACATCTAGAGATCGATCTCACAATACCCAGGTTCGTGTCGTGACACCCAGGTCTCGTGTCGCTACACCTAGGTCCTGTGTAGCGACACCCAGGTCTTGTGTCGTGACATAGCAGTCAGTACACTCCTCTGTTAGACATTTTCAAGGGTATGTCGCGACATAGAAGGCAGCTTATGGATTTCTTCATTTTGGTCTCTATGTTATGACATTTGTTGTCTTGTGTCGTGGCATAGTGACCAACATTGATATGGTACGTCTTCTAATGGTCTCTTGCACACTCAGGAGGTACATTAGTCCACCTTTAGGCCTTATTCGACCAGGAGGTTAATAAAAAACTCAAATTTTCACTTTTACACATTTTATTGACTTTATTGAAAATTACTAAAACATAAGTAAACTTTAACCATAATGCTTAATTTCAAGCTCCTATATTGAGAAAACTAGTTCAATCTGTTGTGTCAAATTACGACCGATCAAATCCCCCATACCTTAGTCATTGCTTGCCCTTAAGCAATTAAACATATAATTAAAATAAATGATAAAGAAGGTATGAAAACAAGAAGATTTAGATATAAATGAAAGTAGACAAAATGACAAAACAAAATAAATAAATAAGCAAAAAGGCAAAATAAAATAATTTTTTTACTTCGATTCTTTCTTTAAACAAGCTAGAGTTAGAGAGGATGGATGTAAAAATGAACCTCACACCTGAACTCTCCCACACTTAACCTTTTGCTTGTCCTCAAGCAAACCAAGTCTAGACACATAACATGCAATAAGAAGACGTCCCTTGGATTTTATTTCTACTAAGAACATGATTTTCAAATATTAAAGGTATAACAATTCTTATTGCACATGTAACTTAATCTTGATAATTAGATGCCTTGAAATTTTTTTAAAGTAATTTAGTTTTAGTTTAGAAAGTTACATTAGTAACAAATTAGAAATAATTCCCATGACCAAATGTTTAACAATATCACCATTAACATAAATCAAACAGATATGTGGCAAACACGTTCATGTGAATAAAAACATTCATTAAGTATAATTGTTAGCAATTCCGGAAGATTAAGTTGGTAACGTTCTGAGGCTTAGGATGGTATGAGTTCAAAGAAAGACATGGTTCAAAACTATTCAAACACTAGAAATAGTATGTCCCATCCAAGTTCACCTCCTTTTGGCTCCCTCTCTCACCTACCTTATCTCTCCACTAGGAAGATACAATAAAATGCTAGCAATTATGGTCAGCTTAACGAGTTTGGGTGCACTGATGATTGAGTTTTTTTCACTTTTTTGACTTTTTGTTTCGTTATTTGACTTTTTAATTTTTTCTCAGTTACAATGCTTTTGTCTCTTTTCGATACTTTTCCACTTATTTTTACTTTTGACTTTTTTTCTTTTTCGCACATTTTTCACCGACCTCTAATCACTCTACCATATTGTTTCTTCCTTTTTCACTCTCTTTTTTTAATTTTTTTACAAAACCGCTGTAATATATCTTCCTAAACCCTCAATATCTATTGTCTGACATCTATTTCATAATGTATTTAAGGACAAAGGATAGGGAAGAGTTCAAGTTTTATGTGTGGTCTTTGGGTTTCAATTTTTTCAGTTCATCAAAAAGGAGTTATCATGCTCAAATAAGGAGACTAGGGATTCATAGCATTAAGGTATAGTCTTTTGGGAACTTGCTATTCAAACAAAGCCTTAGGTCATCCTTAAGCATCCTACCATACACAATTTCTTTCATGCTTCAAATTAAACCGAATGAATAATAATCAATTAAAGCATTCATGTCTCTACGACTACCTATAATATCTATATCTCATATGGCATCATCAAACATTCTTACTTAGGTACTTCTAATTTATTATGCATTTTAACTAGGTAACCTAATCTATTTTCCTTAGAAAAAAATATCAAATCATCTCATATGAAAAAAAATTTCATGCTTAACAACAATCATTGCATGCTTTATTATTTTCAACCACTATTCACAATATTAATATAATCCAAGCACCATGCAACAATAATGATAATTTTTTTTCAAGGAATTAAGTAATTAACTAAAACAAAATAACCAAACAAATAAAGCAAAAATTAATCCTATGTACTTCCCCCTTACACTTGAGAATATACATTGCCCTTAATGGAAAATGATTAGAGTGCAAACAAGAAAAATTCCTTGAGTAAGCCGAGTCCTTGTTATTATGATAATCTCGAGATTTGTTTGCTTCAAGCGGACGGAGAGCACCTAAAAAAATCTATGAAAAGAAATATGAAATATAATATAAAGAAAATAAAAATAAGAAGAAAAAGATGAAATGTCGATAATGGATGACAAAACGTCTTCAAATATTCTGATGAACTTGAGCCTTTAATGTTATAAGGTGTGTTTTGTCAAGGATGTCGCGACATTAGGGCACAATGTCATGACATCAAGCCCAGTTTCTGATTTCTTGGATTTTTTTCTATTCTATCACTCCATGATATCTACACCTGCTATGGGAAAAAACTAAAAACAACTAAAATTAATAAGAATAAAATAAATGAATAATAATAAAAAAATAAAAAAAATTAAAGCTGAAAATAAAAGTTCTTTAAAACCGGGTCAATTCATGTTGCCACCATAGAAGAACTTCCCACTAGTTCACGACACTTTGATTCGATGTTTGTTCCTCAATCGATGTATATGAACCAGCCCCTTCGATCGATTCAAATGATATCACCCTATTTTTGACTGGTGCGACATCTACATTACAAGCTATTTGGTACCAAATTTGAGCCAACCCCAAATTTTTTTCAAGGTATTATTGCCTCGAGCTTCCTCCCTTCCATGTTGCATAAAGTTTTAGTTGTCAAATGAAAATGAATCAAACTCCCCGACTTCTTCGGTTGGCATCTTCTCAACTATGGCCAGAAAGTGTATTAGCTCTTCTACACTTTCATTCACTATCAGTTTAAACTCCATGGTAGTGGTTAATTCCTGTATCACTTCTACTTTTACAATTAGATCTGTTGCTATGTTAGTTGGATCAGAGACAACTTCAACTATGTTCAACTCATCCTCATGGTCTTCAGTTACAAGCTTAGGTTGAATCTCACCATAATTCTCATCATGGTCATCGATGATATAAGGTTCTCTTGATCCAAGTTTTGAGCATCAAACATGTCCTCTTTCTTGGAAGGTAACACTTAGGATATTTCTTGCATCATTTTAATCATTTGCGCCATCATATCTGACATGTTTGATAATACCTTAGAGTTGGTTGTCTTGGTGGTTTCACATGAAAGCATTCTTGGTGGTTTCACATGAAAGCATTCTATACAAATCACAGGGAGGCTCGTCTAAATATTCGGGAATGTCATGATTTTTTTCAAGTGTCTCATACGAATTACCAGTGAACTCCTGTGGATGTTTGACTATATCAACACTTTGGTCATCACTCCACTAGTGTGTTGAGGCTTCATTCTCTCATTGGCTCATGATCATGAACAATTTTTTATTCTCCATGATCTCCCATTCTTCATATGCTCCCTCCTAGTATACTTCGTCATCCAAGACCATCTCATCATTAAACCACATGTAATCAGTTTGATCCATGTTTGAATAATTTTGTAAGATTAATTTTTTATGGATCAGAGACTGACTAAGCAGGTGTTTCGTTCTTCTAAGGTATATATTGAGATTGCTAAAGAAAAATAAATTAGTAAACTAGATTAATAAAATTAAAACTACAAATCGTATCTATAGTTCAAAATTTTCCTAATTAATCTAATGAACTAAAAAATTATAATTAACTTAGTAATGTTGCCTCTCCTGCAACGGTGGTAACAACTTGACTGCCTTCGAACGTACTAACGTCCAAAGTGTAAATACTGCTACAAAATATATGGAATGTGAGGTGGTGTTTACAAGTGTATGGGTCAAGTTCTACTATAGTTTTTTTACAATGAAACACTTCATAAGTATTTCGAGGATCGTACCCAAGGAAGGCTAGTACTAAATTAACTTTAACCTAAATGCCAAATGATCTATTTAGTACTTTAAATAAACTATATTATGAATAAACATAAATAAAAGGTTTTTAGGTTTTAATATTGAAAGAACTAAAAATAACATAAATAGAATAAAATTAAGAGATCAAAGAATAGGATAAATCAAATATGATATGGGTGATTAGCTCGTTGCGGTAATCCCCATCAACTGTCACTTTGGAATCCTCGTCAATCAACTAGTCGCTACCCCAGTAGGATGTTCTGATCTTCTAATAACATAACAAGTTAGCAAGGACAACTTATCTTTCAACCTCACAGTTTAGACTGGCTTGGGGTTAATGTGTTCACGGATGGGCCATACCAATTTTGGGTTAATTTCCACCTTCATGACTTCTCGGGCTTGTCAAACCTAGGGTTTGTTTCACGTTCTTCCTTTCCCAAATAGTTGATCGGTTGAGTAACCCTGCAAAATAGTTGGTAGATCATACCTCCACTCAATAATCCCTCATAAAGGGATTAGTTCCTTATGGCTTCCATAAATAATATAAGACCAATATAAAGAGCAAGCATGCAAAATAAATTGTCAGTATAGAGCTTATGAACGAGCTTGATTGTATTAAGATTTTATTGCGAATCCACAAAGTTTGATGATCTCCACAAATTAAATCTCTTGAAAACAAAGAACAATTGAAAATAAATTCCAAAAAAACCTAAGAAAGAAAGAAAGAAAACTAAATTAAAAGTCTAATTCTAGGTTAAGTGAATAGTATGTAAAATGAGTGCTCAAAGAGCCAATTTTTAGAGTTCTAATGGTCGTCATCCTCAACCATAGGCCAGCTACTATTCTAAAGCATAAAGTTGCATTGTGAAGATCAAAATGCCCCTTACTTGGTTTAATTCTACGTCGAGAGGTCGATGTCACGACACCCAAGTCTCGTGTCACCCACATTCTGTGTCGCGACATAGAAGGTAGCTTCAAGAATTTTTTCGTTTTGGTCCCTATGTTACATTTGTTGTCCCATGTCGTGACATAGTGATCAGCCTTGATATGGTACTCCTTCTAAGGTGGCCTTCTAATAGTCTCTTGCACCTTAGAAGGTACATTAGTCCATCTTTAAGCCTCATTCAGCCCCAAGGTCAATAAAAAACTCGATTTTGCACAGTTTACACATTTTATTGATTATTGAAAATTACTAAAATATAAGTAAAATTTAACCATAATGCTTAATTTCAAGCTCTTAGTGTGGAAGCTATTTTAATCTGCTACGTGAAATTACGAAAGATCACCTCCGTCTCGTCTTGACGCCTTAACATTTTCCTAACTAGTCTCGCTATCGGTTCGTCTTTTCCTTTGAAACTTTTACATTGACTTTCGTCGCCTCTTAACTCAAATTGTTTTACTCATTGGTACACCTCGTTGGCAAGAAGTCACAGCACTCACTTGTTCACATTTTGACATGCCTCTAATGGAATCCTTTTGATTCTCGAAAATCAACTTCGAATTTCCCATAGTTCCTCGACCCCCTTGCTTAAGAAATTTGAAAGGGCCCTTATGTTCTTGCAAGCCAACAAGTTATAATGCAAAACACTACCAAAGTGTTTGGAATGTACCTTTCTCGTAGCATTTACTCGAGTTAACTATGCAGTTTTCATCACCACTTTCCCAAAGTTTGATGCACAACCCACCTTTCCCAAAGGTGGTTGCTCCTTCGATGTGTTAACAAAAATGAGCCTCATTGATCCTAGCTTCAAAGTTTGCATTGCTACTTCTTCGTCTAAGTCCGATCCACAACTCACCTTGTCCTTGGGTGTAAGCCTAGCCGACGACTCATCTAACTCCTTCACTTTTCTTGAATTGAGTCTCACTGGTCCTAGCTTTAATGTATGCATCACCACTTTTTCCCCTAAGTACGATGCCAAACTTACCTCTTCCTTGGGTGGAAGCCCCACAATGACTCAACAAGCTTCAATGTTGCCTTTTCTTTGACCATGGCTTGCTTTGGAGAGTTCCGCAACTCATGTGAACCACGACACAAAAAACACTTAACTTGCTTCTTCTTGCTCCTTTTTGCCCCCTTGGGTTCAACATTTTCCTTGCTCGAACCAAGCTTCTTAGAAACTTTGTCTGATGCATCATCCCCTTTAATAGCAGGCTTTGTCGGACATTTTTGCAACCTATGCAGACCATGAAATAAGAAGCACTCTACTAGCTTCTTCTCGCTTTGGCCTCCTTAGCTTCAACACTCTTTGCGCTCGAACCAAGTCTCACGGCCTTACCTTCTAACTTGTCCTTCTTAGAAAGTGCAAATTTCTTTGGACATTTCTTTAACATATGTAGACCATCGCAAAGATAGAATTTCATCTTACTCCACTTTTTGTTGGGTTTCCTTTTCCTAACTTGTGGTTTCCCATTACCACTATCATTTTCCTTACCATTGCCATCATATTCCTTATGATTCCCTTCACATGTGCCCCTTTCCTTGAAGTATGAAGACTCAAGTTTGTCTTTCCTTAGACAAAGCTTGACCACAGACTCCGCTATCATCATGACTTTCGACAGCTCTTGGACACCTCCTCATTCCAACTCCTATCTAACTCACGACTTTAACCCATTCTTGAAAACAAGTAATTCCTCTTTCTCGGTCACATCTATAATTTGGAACATAAGTTCCTTGAACTCTCGAATATACTCCCAAGCTATGCCTTGTTGTGTTAGCATCGTAACTTTTCCCGAGCTTCTTCATTGACAAACTCTAGATAAAACTGCCCTTTCAACTTATGTTGGAACTTTTCCCAATCTCACTATGACTTTTTTCTGTAGACTTGCCTTAACACCATAAAAGCGTAAAATTAGTAAGAAATATGGAAGCAGTATTTACCTGACTCGTATCGCCCATGATGCCTTTGGCATGGAAGTAATGCTCTATCCTTCACAAGAAAATGTCCACATAGCATGTAGACCTTGTTCCCATAAACTCTTTCGGCTTCGGGACATCCTCGTAACTAAGTACTACACTTAACACTCCATTTCCAATAGTTTCTTGACATAAAGCAAGCTCTCCCTTGAGCTCCTCTATTCTTGTGCTCAAAGCCCTCATTATGGCCATTATTTCCTCCTTCAAAACCATTACCATGGCCTTGAGAGCATCATTCCTCTCTGTCAGCTTATTCCTAACGGAATTTAATAATTCTTGTACCTTTTCCACGTTGGAATTCAGAGACATGATCACAAAGTCCCTGGGCTGCTCCCTCAAGTCATCTATGCGTTCCACAACCACATCGATTGACTCCTTCATGTCCCCGATGGACCCCTCGAGTTTTTCCACTCATTCCTCTACTGTCAACAACATATCCTTCAAAAGGGTTGGTTTTCTTGCCCACTTCTAACTGATAACTTCTTTTGACATCTCGACAGTGCCTTCGCAACACAAGCTCAGAAACCAACTGTCACGAGGCTAGAACTTTAGTCTCATGTTCTATATGGCCTTAGGTGATCCTTTTAATTCAAACATGACTAAGTTTTCCTAACCACCACAAAGTGAGGATTCATAAAAAATTCCTCCAAGGCTTCAATTTATACACTAGGAGCAACTTTAGCCAAAAGAAGGCAAAATAGAATAGAAAGCCAAATAAAACTAAGCACGAGGGGTATTTGTAACAACCCCAAAAATTAAAACTTTTCTATGCGAGTCATATCATGAATCTGTCTCTGCTTCTGTGGTTATGTGTTATGTTTGTGTACTTGAGATTAGAGATTCGAGTCATATCTTTTGAAATTCTATACTTTTTTCTTAACCTTAGGCTTTGAAATTGTGACATAAATTAATTTCTGTGTATTGATGTTTCAATGATGAGCCTAGTGGTTCAGTGATTAAGGATCTGTCTATCTTCTGGTCATGTGTTCAAATCTTTGTGGGTATGATGAACGAATATTTTTATTTGCCACCGTTATTATATTTTTATTTTATTTCTTAAAAGTTTGAACTTCTTTCTTTTTAAAATTTCCCTTCACATTTTGGTTTTGAGCATCATTCTCTCTGTTCTTTTCATTTTAGGAATTTGGTCTGCAATTGTTGGCTCTAGTTGACCAATTTCTATGTCTAATCTCTTTTGTACTTGATTGTTTAGTCTAATAAATCCAGGTTCGTGTTTATCGCTCATTAATTAGTTAGTTTTTCTCATGTTCGAGAGTTGGATTTTTCTCTGTTGAATGCATTAGAATTTATGTTAATGGTTTAAATGTTTTACTTAGGCATCGAACTTGGTAAGGGCATCGCTTCCACTCCTTAGGCTCGATTGATTGTTGTTCTCACATCTATAAGTAAACGTTGAGGTTTTTGAGGAACTTCATCGAAATTTCTCAAAGTGTTGATGTTTGGTCGATTTTGTACTCAAATGCATCCATAATTCCCTAATTGGGTGTAATGACTATCATTTTAGGCTTGGAAATTGCATTTGGAGCTTCTACATCATCGTGTATTAGGTGGGTATCATGAACCCTCTTCATTCCTGCAATTTTTCTACATTTTCTTCCCAGAATCGAAATTGTTCAAAGGCACACGAGCGTGTGTCCAGGCCACGTGTCATTTAAATAGCCTATAGGAGGCACACGAGCAAGACACATAGGCGTGTGCCAAACCGTGTGTGTATACTATTTTGAAGCACATGGGTAGACACATAGGTGTATGCCAGACCATGTGTGTCTACTGTTTGGAGGCACACAGGCAAGGCACACGAGCGTGTGCCAGGCCATGTGAGTATATTGTTTTGCTATTAGAGGTGCAATGGTCACACGAGCCAGACACATGGGCATGTGTCCAAGCCGTGTGACTCAATTTGTGGACACACGGGCGTGTGACCCTAATCACTGGAATTTAGTTTTGTTCGTAGTTACTGTATAAGGAAAATGTCAGACTTCGTAAGTCTCATATGAATTGAATTGAGCTGGGAGAATTGTTTAGCATAATTATAAATTGATTTTGAGTATTTGTATGAAAATAACTGTAGCAATCTCAACTCCCTATTATACTAGAATTGCATATTTATATCTTAATATGAACTATGTACTTCTGATATTTGTTCTCTATATCTGCATGGGGGTGAGATTATGATTCGTAGGAAGTATTTGTATTGTTTGGTGTTTAAACTACCCATATTATATCTGAACAGACAGTGAGACTGTGAACATTACAATTTGTCATAACGACACTATGAGATGTGTAGGGTTGGATGGGTATTATATACCTACTAGTGTGGACTGGTAAAAGATGGTGTGACGGGTGGGGGTAAAATAACTGCATCTGAATCTGTTTCTGTATCTGATATTTTGTGTAACTGAATGGCATTATTTTGAAATTATGATGATTTGACAATCGTGATAGCTAAGACTAAATTTGTTATCTGAGTTATCAATTATATTAGAACTATTCGTGTTGCTAAACTCTTTTATTCATGCAGTGCTTTAGTATTTGTGTCACTGATATAGTTTTATGAATTTCAGGAACGTCTCAGAAGTAATCGTCCAGCGGACAGGGGATTCGGTCAACGTTAGGACTTAATATTCTATTGTATTATGCATGCTTAGACTTATGTTATTTCCATACTGTAAGACTTGAGATTTATTTATTTATGTTTGGTTTAATGGATGGTTTAAAACCTATATATACGAGTAGTTGAACTTGTTTATGATCGACCATATGCTAGCATTTTGCATGTGACCTCTTAGCCTTGGTCTATCTGTCTAGGCTGGGTTTAAGGTGTTACAGTGTTTGAGTAAATGCTCTAACTATTGTATTACTTTCTCTCAAAGAATATAATAAACAATGAAAGAATGAAGTGATTTACAACTGAGAGGAGGCTTTCTATTTATAGTTGATCTCCCCTAACAATCGACGGTCTAGATCAAGTTACATCGACGGATGATATTAGCCTATCCCTTAAATCAAGGGATTTACAAGATTACATAATCAAATCCAATCTAATCTTATAACATATGATTCCTTTCAATATTCTAAGATTAGTTCCCTTATTTACCACGTTAGCCTATCTTTCCATTTCTGCATCATTGGACCACCCAAGCTTCACCAATAGCTCCTTGAATCAGGCCAACTCTCCTGGGTCAAATGATCCCCATGTCAATTATAGACCTCCATGGGATTCATCTTGTGTAATGGTCACGGGCATTGAACTGCAGCCCTTGACACTAACTTGACATAGATTATGTAAACATGGCAATTCACAACAACAATAATAAGGTGAACTTATCAAGAATTCAAATAATATAGCAATATCAATCATATAAAAACAAAATTCATGTCATTTTGAATATCACATTTTCAATCTCGATCAATTAATGGATCTTGAATATCATATAAATATACATAAGCATCTTAATACCTAGTTGCTCATCCAAGCTGAATATATATACACATGTCAGGTTACTAGTCCAAGCTAAACCATTAAAACGACATTAAGTTACCAGTCCAGACTAAAACTGCGTCCCAAGTATCCTCGATAAATCAATTGCTCGTTCGAGCTAAAGACATATACATGTCAAGTTACCTGTCTAGGCTAAACCTTTAAATTGGCATCAGGTTACTCGTCCGAGCTAAACCTGTGTCACAAAAATCTTCGGTATGCCAAATGCTAGTTTACGCTGAATATATATTAATATCGGGTTACCCATCTAGGCTAAACCTTTATTGACACATTTGGTTGCTTGGTCAAGTTGGAAATATACATGTAAGGTTACTCGTCCGGGCTAAACCTTTAAAACGACATAAGGTTACTCGTCTAGGATAAACTTGTGTCACCTGTATCTTCGAGTCCATAGCAAATGTTGGATCTCAGTAATCATTGGTAATCAATTCATATCCATGTGTACAAGACATTTACTAAGTTCATTAGGGAAATTTCAACATATATATATATATATTCACATTCATTTATTTACAATTTAGTTCAATCTCATCTTTTGTACCAAATTGTACACAATTCAAATTCAACTAAACATATGTATATTCACACAATTTTAAATAACAATTTAAAAGCAATACACCATATAAACTTACTTGATTAAATTAGCAGAAAAGTTGAATTGCAAGGACTAATCGGTAAATTTTCCTTTTCCCTAGTTATCCTCAGTTTGGTTTAAATCTTGATCTAAATAAGAATTCAATTCAGTTTATCAATTCTACACACCTTATATCATCCTATTATAAGCATATATTATTTCAATTTCATTATTTGAATGCCCCTTAAAGTTTTGCATTTTATTTATTTTAGTCCCTAAAATCAAAATTGCCATATCTTTCAAATTTGAGCTTCGATTTCAAAACTGATCTCAATCACATCCTTTTAAGGCCCCCTATTATCCATAATAATAGAAATTCCACAAAAATTTCGAAATATTTACCCTTTAGTCCCTATGTTTAAAATTAACAATTTTCACTTTACAAATTAGTCCCTTTTAATATCTAAGCTTAAAATATAACCATTTGACACAAATTTCATCAAGAATTCATCAACGGAAACTTTTAGAAACTTTAACAATTTTGCAAATTGGTACATGAGCTAGCTAAAAAAGCTCTTACGACCTCAAAAACATAAAAATTACAAGAAAAGAACTAAATTGAACTTACCAAATTGAAGCCAAAAGTTTAAACCCTAACTTTCTCATCTTTATTTTGTGAAATGAAGATGTTGACAAGAAAATGTTTGGTTTTTATTTTATTTTATCTTATTTAATTTAGTTAGGAATTAATTAATCTTAACTTATTAAAACTAAACATAATTAATAACATTGGGGGACAACAATTGCCATCCATCACCATTTGTCTTAATAGAAATGGGCCAATTTCTCAATCGATCCTTCAGTTAATTAAAAATTCATAGCGATTAACTTTTACCACTTTTAAATTTAGTACTTGTACTGTAATTAACTATACACTTGACAAAATTAAAGAACCAAACTTTAATTAAACTTTATACTAGCCTGGTAAATATTAAATAATAATATTTACGGACTCGATTATCAGAAATGAGATTTCGAACTCACTATTTCTGATACCCCTGAAAAATAGACTATTATATTTTCAACCAAGTTTCTAAACACGTTCAAACATTAACCAGCCAATAATTGCAACTATATAACATCAATTCCTGCATCTCAATACCTTATACAATATTAGGCCTATACCTTAGCACCTACAATCCATTTACCTAATGCAGACCATTTAAATCATTTACACACTTACCTATTTAATCAAGTTCATATATATATTGGCAACAATTCATACCATTTCAAACTACCTTTAACTCCATTACAAGCTATATAAATTTAATCAAATTCTAACATTAACCATTTAAACAATAAGTGCATATACAAATTACTTTATATACCAAATTTGAATCAACCTAGGTACATGCCTTATAACCGACAAAAGAGACTTATACAAACATTGTTGAGTCTGGGATCTTGACTGGATGTTGAAGTCTATGCTTGGGATCTCGTTTGGGACCTAACATGTGCACGAAAAAAGAAATCGTATGCTTAGCGATAGAACTCACTAGTATTTCTATAATTCAAATAAATATAACATATATGTTACCCAAATGCAAATAATCAATTCAAATCTATTGTTCAACTAATTCATATACCAAATTGTAATGTAGACTTAGTTATCAATTCATTTGGTTATTTCATATCTTACTTTCTAGCACCAATCTAGCCATTTTCCATATATTACATTTCATACATGATCATTTCATATCACCATTTATAACATATACTCATATATGTAAAAAATTCATCAATTCATATATTCAATTTCATTTTATCGATTCAATCATTTTCGAGTCTATTGGCTCGTAAATACTTAGTCAGCCTGTTGGAATGATGAAAATATATAGACTTTTTCATGCCCTTTTTAACTTAAATTCATGCAAATTCTTAGTAATTAATGTCAAAAAATACAATTTAATTATAAAATAATTAATTTGTACTAAATTTGCCAACATATTGACTTTTTAATTATTTTTATAAATATTAAGCATGAATTTGATGATTTTTTGACAATTTTGCATAATTGGTGAAAATAGGCTAGATAGACACTACAGAAGACTACAGAAGGCCTGTACCGTTACAGGAATTTTTACATCGAGTGAGTTAAGAAGCTAAGAAGATTAATTTATAGAAAATTTTGGTCCAATTGATGAACATTACTATACTTTATAATATACTTTTAATTCAATTAAATTGGATTAGAAATTAATTTATAAAGCTTGGTGAAAAGTGGCTCGATGTGCATACAACCGAGGAACGAACCACCACGAATTGGGCAAGCCCAAGTGCCATCCAAATGGTTGACCCAATCAGCTAATTTATCTGATTTTTCATCCTTGAAATCAGCCCCCAAACTCTCTCTAAACCCCATTCAAACCCCTCAACTTTTGGTGCTTTTATGGATTTGCCCCTAGCCAAATTAAGCAAAGTTTGAACTTGTCAAACTTGCTCCATGTGTGGCCAGCCAAGAGAGTTGAGTGGCTGGTATTTATTTACTAAATATAGCCTTCAACTCTCACCTATAAACCCCCCAAGCTTCTCATTTCAACACACTAATTCACTCCATTCTCTCTTCTTTGCTCTCAATAGTTTTCTAGCTTTCCCTTCCATTTTCCCCTTCCATTCCCTTGCCGATTTCCCCTCTTGAAAAAGATTGGTCTTCAGCCCTTCAAATAGCTTTATTGAGTGTTCATCAGAGACCTCGATCTGGGAAGAATTGAGCAAGAACGACGAAGAACGCAACAACAGTTCTTGAGAAATTGTCAGATTTAATCCTATTGTTTTTCTCTCTTTTAGATTCTCGATTGTTATTATGATGAATACTATTATGAATGATATTGTTTATTTAATTAAAATGGCTTAAACTTCTTTAAGTGTTGGATTGATTGTGTTGATTACTTTATTATTTATGAATCATGTTTATATAGTTATAAGCTCTGAATATTTTGTTTAATTAAATATTATCATGCCTAAGTTATAATTGCATTACCTTTGTGATATAACTATTGAATTAATTATTTAAGCGCATTGAAATTGTGATTAATGGATACACTATTTTATTTGTGCATGTTCAATCTTCTAAGGAAGCTGAAGGTTAAATTAGTGATGGTATTGAATGATACACATCCTTGCATAACTTGCAGGATTTTTGTGATTAAATTGTTACAATATATGTGTATGTAGTTACTTCACTTGATCCTTTACTTACTTATGAATTTTAATTTAA
Organism: Gossypioides kirkii; assembly: GCA_005610355.1. Taxonomy (NCBI): domain Eukaryota; kingdom Viridiplantae; phylum Streptophyta; class Magnoliopsida; order Malvales; family Malvaceae; genus Gossypioides; species Gossypioides kirkii. The sequence continues at coordinate 34,368,309 of CP032247.1, read as the reverse complement.
TCGATCATATTGGCATAAGTGTATGTTCAAGAGATTACTTTAGTTCATAAAGTATGTATATACCATTACACATTTACTTATCAAAGATTAGTTTAGTCGGTTGAATTGCATAGGAATATGGTCAAGAGATAAATTGATTTTTGTAAGTAATGATGTACATAAGTTAGCAAGATACCGGGTTGCCGACATGATTTAGATTTAATTAAGTAATTAAAGCAATTAACCTGACACATTTATGTCATATTTATTAAAACTTATAAATCGTGCATTGGAATTAATTTTAACTTTTATTTTTATTTTTATTTTTAACTTAGATTGATTTAGTTTAGATTAATACTCTTCACAAATATTATCTTTTCTTTAACCAATTTGTCGATTAAACATTTCATAAATACTTTTCCTAGCACAATCCCTGTGGGTACGATACTCAACATTTACTTGTCACTTTATTACTTGAATATGATTGTGTACACTTGCACATTTTCGTCGTTCCACCTGCAAGGATAGTTTCTAGCCAATTTGCATGGTCATTCACATGATATTGAATATCACAATAATATATGAGCAATTATACTAAATCAAATCATATTTCATTTCAGCCTACCATATAACCTAGCGAAATCATGTTTATATAATCTTATTAACTTTACTCGGATTTCAAGACAGATATATGTATTAATCAACTTGCATCCCAATCAGGCATAGTAATGCATCATCTGATAAATTGGAGGAAATATACTGGTACACATAGTGCATTATCGGACAAGCCGAAGCAATTATACTAGCACACATAATACATCATCCAATAAATCGAAGCAATTATGCTGGCACACACAGTGAATCATCGGACAAGCCAAAGTAATTATATTAGCACACATAGTGTATCATCGGATAAACTAAAGTATAATGTGTACATTTAATAGGTAACCAATTGCCAATTCCATAATAAGTTAAATTCACAATGTATCAATCGCAATTTCATCATCAATACCATTCCAATAAGGTATATAATGAATCTCAACTAAATTTCATAGCAATTCCATATATTAGGTAAGCCATGCAACTTTCCATTCTATCCAATTTAGTCATCTTTCTTGGTATACCATATCAATCATCTCAACTTAACTCATACAAGCATTACATGCTTACCACATGACTAATTCATGCAATTTAATATGAACAAGCAATAATTAATTTGAATCGAATCATAAAAATACAAATCAAAAGCTCGCGTTAATTGTCGTCAACTCTCACCTTTCCTTTCCCTTTCGATAGTCTTGTGTCCTTTGACTACGAATAACAATTAAGCAATGATATAATATCAAATTCCATCAAAATCAAAATCAATTACAAAGTCATATATATTTTGCAATTTATTCAATTTAAACCCTAAATCAAAGATAAACATATTTTTTATTTAGACCCACGGATTAAAAGCTGATTTCACAATTACTCAACAAGGACCTCCTATTTCTTATTTCTACTATATATTTTACATTTTATTCAATTTTTTCCTTATGAACAAAACTAACAATTAAACTTTACAATCTAGTCTCTTTTCACATCTGTTAAACTAAACTTTATTTGATAAAGTATTTTGATATAACAAATTAAAATATTTTTGAATAAAAGTTAAAATTGACAAATTAATTTCTTATTTTAATGTCTAAGAGATAAAATTTAAATTCTTATCTTCAACTCTTAGAAAAGTTTGAAACAATTTTAAAATCAAGTTAAAATTATTTTAAACAGGTCAAAATGATTTCAACCAAGTCAAAATCATTTTAACATTTCAAAATGCTTTTCAAACAAGTTAAAATAGCTCTAGGCCAAAAAGTATCGATACCTTTTTGGCCAAGTATCAATAATTTTTGAAATATCGATACCTTTAGAAAAATCAAGACCAAACTTGCATTCTATTTTTACAACCCTTGAAAAATATCGATACCATTTTATAAGTATCGATAAGTTTTAAAAAAAATCAATACCTTTGTTAAAAAAGGATATCAAATGACCATTATGTTTTTCACAAACCCTAGGAGGTATTGATCCGGTATTGATACCTTACGAAGAAAGTACTGATAATTTATTTTGGTATCGGCTTTAAAGGTACCAACGGTCCCTGAATTTAGCATTGATGACAAGAAATATCGATACCCTTTTGTACGATATCGATACTCGAAGTTGTAGGTGACACAAATGCTCTAGTTTTATCCCCAATAGCTATAATTATTACACCAACAACCAAAACGGTTAGAAATCAATTTAGGGGTATAAATACCATATTCCAAAGACCTACAACAACTAACAAAGTACTTACAGGAAAATATCTTCAATCAAACAACCTAATAGCTTATTTTTCATATCTTTCTTTCATACACTTGTGAGCCTTATTTCCATTTCTTTGCTCAAGTGTATTTCATTGTATTTTTAGCTTTATTTGCAAATAATTTGATATTGTTAGAATTGTTTCTTGTTTGCTTATTTGTATCTCTTTTGAGAGAATTTGTTACTTAAGTTTGAGGTAGAAATCTTAAGTGATTGTAAGGTTAAACCTTGGCCTCAAAGGTTCTACAAATCTAATGGATTTGAGAAAATCCTTAATGGTGAAAAGCTAAAGTAGTGGAGTAGGCATTTGGGGCTGAATCACTCTAAAATCATTTTGTCAAATTGCTTTTGTTTTTTCTATTTTCATCCAACATTTTTAAAAGGCCCATTCACCCCCTCTTGGCAATTTTATTTTAAACCATCAAGTTAACAATTGGCATCAGAGCTAGAGCTCTAGAGATGATCTTACAACCAAGAGCTCTAGAGACGGCCTTACAACCAAGAGAAAAGATCCTAAAGTTATCTAAGATGGAGATCAGAAGTCAAGAGATGTGCTTCATGACATCAGAGTAAAATTTCATCGTGAGGCCTCCTCTATTCAATGGTGCTAACTACTCATATTGGAGAACAAGAATGAAGCTATTCATCTAAGCCAACGATTATAAAGTTTGAAGGATAATCACAAATGAACCATCCACTCCAATGAAGAGGGTCAAAGGTGTCATTGTCCTAAAAGAGGAGAGTGAATAGGATGACCACGATATCAATATGATGCAATTCAATGCAAAGGTTATGCAAACTCTATTTTTTTGCTCTTGGTGCAAATAAGTACAATAGAGTCTCCTTGTGTAACAATACCAAAGAAATATGGGACAAGCTTGAGGTCACCCATGAAGGAACAAGTAGAGTCAAGGAATCCAAGATAAGTCTTCTTACCCTTGATTACGAGTTGTTTAAGGCAAAACTAGAGGAATGAATCAAAGAGATGTCTAATCGCTTTACTGACATCATCAATGTTCTCAAAGCCCTTAGGAAGATCTATCCCAACAATAAGATGATGAAGAAGATGTTGAATAGTCTTCCAATGTCTTGGGAACTAAAGGTGACAGTAATAGAAGAGTTAAAAGATCTCAACTTACTCTCCCTTGATAAGCTCATTGGTTCCTTTTTGACATACGAAATGAAGATCAACCATAATGCAAAAGTAATCAAAGAAGTTCCAAAGAAAGTGGGAGTTTCCTTCAAATAGACAACTTGTGAAAAGAATGAAGATTCTAATGATGAGGAGGAGGAGGAGGACATGGCTATGTTGGCAAGGAAATTCAAAATATTCATGAAGTTCAACAAAGACAAAAGATTCCCAAGAAAAAATCAAGGGTGAACCAAGTAAAAAGGAAAATGACCCAATCATTTGCTATGAGTGCAAAAAGTCGGGTCACATCAATTTTGATTACCCACAATTGAAGAAAAAAGGGGCATTAAAACAAAAGAAGAAAGCCATAATGGCAGCTTGGAGCGATAGTGATTAATCCATGGTGATGAGGATAATGAAGTTGCCTAACTATGTCATATGACTATTCAAGAACAAAAGGTAATTCTAAACTCTAGTGAATTAAATGAATATACATTCAAAGAATTACAAGATGCATTTAATGAATTAACTATAGATTTTGGGACTATGAACTCCAAATATAAGAAAATGATTTCAAAATTAAAGGAGGAAAATAAGTCTCTAATCATAGCTAAAGAGGAAATAGAAAAAAAATTAAAGAATGAAAACTTACATAATTTCTTTTCTATGTTTCATATGGGTTAACAAAAGTTAAATGATATGCTTGAATCCCAAAGAACCTTCTTTGGCAAGAGTGATTTAGGTTTTGTAAATTTACAAAAAGAAAGCAAATTTAAAACTAAGAAAGCAAATTTAAAACTTTCTTTGAGAAACCAAGATACATTTATGATGCCTCACTCTTATGTAATCATTGTCATAAAAAGGGGCATGATATGCAAGTTTGTCCTTTAAGGAAGCTCACATCTAAAAGCAAACTCACTAAGAGTGTGTGGATTCCAAAAGGATGAAACACACCTCAAAATGAGGAAGCTTTAAATAAGTGGATTCCTAAGGGAACAAAAAATTGTTAGGACTAATGCTAATGGATTCACGACAGTTTGGGTACCAAAATCCAAAGTTTAACTTTGTGTTTGTAGGAGTAAGAGCATTGCTTCAAGGCAAGAAACTCTAAGAAGAATTCATGGTACCTTGATAGTGGATGCTTTAGACACATGACTAGTAACAAAAGCTATTTCATAGAACTAATTCCAAAGTATGGAGGAGAAGTTACATTTGATGATAACTCCAAAGAGCTTATTGAAGGTATTGGTTCTATAAGTATAAATTTTTCCACTCTTATTAAATATGTGCTTTATGTCAATGGTCTTAAGCATAACCTCCTTAGCATTAGTCAACTTTGTGACAAGGGATTCAAAGTAATATTTTATTCTAATGGGTGCAAAGTTGTAGATATTGTAAATAATAGAATTCTTTTTGTAAGACATAAGGTAAGTAATATTTTTATGGTAAATTTTGATGACATATCTTCTAATATTTCTTTTGTTGCTAATAATGAAAATATGTGTTGGTTATGGCATAGAAGATTAGGAGATGCAAGCATGAGTGTTATATCAAAGCTTATTAACTTTTCTATTGCTAAAGGTAAACATAGGAGAGCATCTTTTAAATCTAAAGATATAATTTCTACATCTAGAGTAATCCAACTTATTTATATTGACCTTTTTGGACCCATTAGAACTATGAGTTTAGGAGGCAAACAATATGGATTTGTTATTGTTGATGATTATTTTAGATATACATGAGTTTTCTTTTTGTTTTCAAAAGATAAAGCTTAGAAAAATTTATTACTTTTTGTAAAATGATTCAAAATCAAGTAGGGTATTCGATTTCTAGTGTAAGAAGTGACAGTGGAAAAGAATTTGAAAACCTTGGTTTTAATAATTTTGTAATGAACATGGTATTAGTCACAATGTTTCAACACCTAGAACCCTGTTCAGCGCAAATTTTGTAAAACTGTAATACAAAATGTCAGAGAAATTTAATAGAAAATGAAATGAATGTTGAATATGTTTTGCAAATGCAAATTAAGAAAATTAAAGAAGTAAAACAATGATAAAGAGATAGGGGGATCCCTGACTTGACAAGCTGGCAAACACTAAATGTGACTACAAGGTAATTGGTAGATAAATTATAACCGCAATCAAGATTAATGAGATCTCACTACTTTCGACTTCCCTGCTTATCAAAGACCCAAAACACTCACATTAGCCACACCTTCCAGTGCTAGCAATGCTTTTCATTTGAGAACAAGTGGCCAGAATTCCTTCGTGCCTCAAGCAATTTTCATTGTCTTGCTTGTTAATTTAACTTTTCACTGCACCTTCCAGTGACTGTGACTACAATCGAACTTTCGTGGTCAAAACAATTAAATCCAAAGATAAATAGTTAAGAAGATTTGAGCATAAATCCAAATAGATCTAACATTAAGAGGTACTTCCATACACAATTAAAGTCATCAGAATTTATCAACGTTTAAGAGGAAATAAAGAACAAGTTGAAGCATTCTATTCCTAGCCTACTAGAACTTTTTGTAAATGCTCCTCTTGCGTCATACTTAGAACACTCCTCGTTAGAAGTAGATGTTGCCTCATCGTTGCATCAATTCACCCTCCAAGGATTTAAGCTTCCATGGCAGTTTGCTTAAGAAAAATCAAAAATGGAATTAATTTATCATGAGCTTGATGATGATCCTCCTTCCCTTCTCTCTCTCCTCAGTATTTATCTTCACTGGCCAGTACAGGCATCCTTCTTTTCTCAGATCTCACTTCCTTGCAACTATACAAGTTAGTTACTCTAGCTGTACATTCACGCAAATCTGGTGTATGTAGTAAGAAATTGCAGGCTATCGCGACATTTCTGGACTCAAATTAAGATTTTAATTTGCTGCGACAACTTTGACATCTTCATGCGCTGGTACTTCTGAATATGTTCACATAGAAAAATCCCTGATGTAATTTGGAAGTACTCATGCGATGACATATTTGGGTGCAATTCTAGATCAAACTAGTAGCGACAGCTTTAAACACTTTCCTACTTTGATCTTCTAAGATAGATCCCTGCACCAACATCTCAAGATGCAAAACTGACACTAAATGTAGCGACATTAGTAATATAAATGGGATAAAATAGAAGAAAATTAAACCAAACATCACTGACTTAGAAAATGCAATTACTAAATATAAAATGCTAAAAATGCATGCTAAACATAATACAAAGGGAACAAATTATACTCTAAATAGGGAGAATTTAATGGTCTTTTCTAATGCTATCACACCCCTAAACTTGAGTTTTTACTTGTCCTCAAGTAAACAAAAGTTAGCAAAGTCATAACAAAATTCTTGTCAAAGCAATAATCATTCTAGCAACTTGAATTCTTTGAGGTCCTAGTGTATAAATTACGTTTATATGATAAAAAATTGTGCCGACAATTTATAGGCATGAATAATTAAAACTGCAACTCACTAATGCTAGGATCATGCTTTAAATCTTGAATCCTCTTAACCAATACAACATTTATTATATATATATTTTATCAGATTTTCTTTCTCTTTTCTTTTATGCGACTGAGAGATGTCATTGCATTACTATACCCTTGTTCCTAAGCAATAACGATGGGGTGCAACAAACCCCCAGGAAGTATGTAATTGCGCCGACACACACTCTTGCAGTGATAGCCTTTAGCTAGAATGCACCCACATTGGAGTGTTTTTTATTAGTAGTTTTAATTAAACATAGTTGTAAATGGCAAGTTATTCCAAGATTCAAGTAATGATACTACTCTTTTATTACTAATGCAAATTCGACCATTCATCCAAAAATAGAAGTACACAACATTCAATCACATTCATCCAATTCACGCATTAGCATCTCAAATAATTCAAGAATTAAGCATCAAATGAAAAAAAAATTGTAGTCACATTTTTCATAACTTTGCGTACTTTCATTAAATTGAAGGATAAATAATAGCTTAAAAATGTGGGTGCAATTGCATTTCCATTCCATACATATTTCCCCCCAAACTTAGAGTTTGCATTATCCCCAATACATTGACAATAATATAAAAATATTTATGGAAATGCAACTACAATGCAAATGCATAAACAAATAAAATGCAGAGACAAGTAAAATGCAATGACAACTATATGATATGCATGAATTTAAACTAAACTAAGTGCTGAAAAGTAAAGAATAACTCAGTGTGTTGTAGCCGAAGATATGGCTGCCTTGGCCTTTTTCTTTTCTTTGGGTGCTCCTCCTTGTGCTTCTTTTTGTCTTTGCGCTTATGTTTCCTTTCCGTTGGTTCAACCGGGGCAATGGATTGCTCCTCCAGGTTCGGTTGTGTGCTGGCTTCATCGACTGTAACATCCGAAGAATGAATTTCAACAAGTGGTGCCAAATAAGGCACAATAGCTAGAGGATTAAATTCCTCATTCTGAATATCACAGCTTGGACCTGATTCGCAACAGATGGTGCCAAGGCTTCAGTAGTTGCACCCACATTGTCGGGTGCAGCGACAAATTCTTTAAATAAATTTGTCACGACAAAGTCTTCCTCTTTCTTGTCTTCCTTTCTTTCTTATTCTTTCTCTTTTGCCTTCTCCTCCTCAATACCCACAGAGTTCATGGTTGTGTGCTCTTTTGCAGTAGTATCTTCCTTCTCCACCATATTTGCCCCCAAACTGTTAGAAAACTCATCTTCAAAGAGGTTAGAAATATTACAAAAACACTTCTCCACATCCTTGGAATGCACAGCCTAGTCCTCATTTGCAAAAATGTAGACCATGTACGGAGACTGGACAGATTGAGTCTTCCCTTCTAAAGCATCCTTCTCGGTTGATGGTCTTACCTCCTTAATGATAGGGGAAACACTGGGAATTCTGGCAAGGGCTGCTTGCTCATGCTGCGTAGCATGCTAACAATTGCAGTATTCCATGCCCTAGTGTAGGCATAGAATAAGTTCTGTGAGTACTCCATATCTTCCACTGCGATAACAAGTTTGATTTGTTGCACACTCATCTTGTCAGCAATTTGCTCAATTTCTATAACCTTCCTCCAAAGTTAAGGATTTGTGGGCGCATGAGGATGCTTGTCCTTCTTCTTTGCTTTGCCTTTCTCTTTCTTTTGCATAGCTTCCTTTAAAACAGGGGTCTCTTGCCCCCTCGACATTCGCTTAACTGAGACATCATTAATGGGGCCTTTATTTTCGAAGAACTCTTCCCCCTCACGAGGTAGAACAACCCTCTATCTACACAACTGCATGATAAGAGAAGGGAATGGCAGTATACCTTTTTGTTTCGCAGCGGATTCTGCAATCTCTTGATGGAGGATTGCACCAACATCTATCCGGTGGCCTTTGATGATGGAATAGATAATACACATTCTATCAAAAATGATCGTGGTATTGTGAGTGGAGGGCAATAGACGGTAGTTGATGAAATGGAACCAGACTTTGCTCTAGACCGTGAGGAAACGGTGATGCATTATATAATTATTAGGATTATTTTCGGTCCAAATAGCACCATCAATGCACAAATCATTCAGCAGCAAGTCAGCACCCTCTATTAGTTGTTCTAGGAAAGTGACATGCTCATCCTCCACCTCAATGATGTTGTACAAGGCATTTATAAGGTCAGCGCCCCACGGTACCAGCCTCTCTTAGATAAAGACAAATTCTTGCTCCTTGTCAATCAGATTGGCATAAAATTCTCTTACCAGGGACGGAGAATACCCCTCTGGATGGTCATAAAACTACTCCTACCCTAGGCGCTAGATGGTTCTGTTGACTTGCTTTCCCAACATGAGTAGTGGAGATAGCTGGAATTCTTGCTCTGGGTGGCAGTTTTGTTTCAACATAGTGTCATGAAAGCGGTCTTTGGTAGCTTTGGTTAAAAACAGGACTGGCTCTTTGGGTGGTGGCCGTTCGACATTACAAACCATCGCCGCAGATGATTCAATGACTGGTTTCGAAGGGGTTTTTGCTCATCTAGTTCTAACCATGGCTGTATGAGAGAAAGAAAGTCAAAATTCACAGGAAATCTAAAGGTTGAAGAAAAGAAAGGATTGCAGCAACAATGATGGATGTGAGTTTGAAGAACACCGTCGGCATAATAGTGTGTTTTATAGAGGATCAAGATGAAGAGGCATGATGATTTCCATTGCAGTGAGAGGACACTATGTCTACAACCCGTAAATGCAATGACACGGATTGTCCTTTTTCGAATTGATCCAACAGTTAAGGAACAGGGTGAATCAATCGACATGATTCTTTCTTGAAACATTTCACAATGGTGAGTCAGCAATTAAAATGCATCGACAAGTTTTGTTTTTGTGCATCAACAAAAAGGATAACTTTTATTCCTTGCAGCTGTACAAGTTAGTTAATCCAATTGTACACTCACGCAGATCTGGTTATGCAGTAAGCAATTGCAGGTTGTCGCGACATTTTTGGTTGCAAATTAAGATTTTAATTTGCTGCAACAACTGTGATAACTTCATGCACTGGTACTTCTGAATATGTTCACACAGAAAAATCCCTAATGTCATTTGGAAGTACTCATGCGATGACATGTTTGGGTGCAATTTTGGACCAAACTTGTAGCGATAGCTTTGAATGCTTTCCTACTTTGATCTTCTAAGATAGATCCTTGCACTAACATCTCAAGACGCAAAATTGACACTAAATGTAGCGACATTAGTAGTATAAGTGGGATTCAATAGAGAAAGTTAAACCAAATATCACTGACTTAGAAAATACAATTACTAAATATAAAATGCTAAAAATGCATGCTAAACATAATACAAAGGGAAAAAAATTATACTCTAAATAGGGAGAATTTAATGGTCTTTTCTAATACTATTAAACCCCTCAAAAAAATGGAGTTGTTGAGTGGAAAAATAAGACCTTAGAGGAAATGGCTAGAACCATGTAATGTGAAAATAATTTGCTAAGATATTTTTGGACGGAAGCCATAAACACTTCTTGCTATATTATAAATAGAGCTATGGTTGAAAATCTAACATAACCATTTTCATCCTTTTGGTTGAAAATGTTTTGTTTTGAATAATTGAAAAGAAATTTTAGGAAAATTTGATGCCAAAAGTGATGAAGGTATTTTTCTTGGATATTCCACTAATTATAAAGCTTATAGAATTTTTAACCAGAGAACTCTTATTGTAGAAGAATCTATACATGTCATTTTTTATGACTCTAACTCTCCTTCTAGAAAGGAATCTATTGATTTTGATGATGAAGAAATATATCAAATTGAGCAACATCAAGCGTCACATGAAGATCAAGGCATGAGTTAGTTGGTTCAAGAACTTAAAATTGATGAACTTTAAGAACCAACTCATGGTGAAAGAGAATCTAGCCACCCAAGAAAGTTTTCATATGTTAAGGATGGGCAAATCATCGGTGATCCATCAAAAGGGGTAATTACTAGTTCTTCTCTTAGAAATACTTGTAATTATGTTGCATTTATCTCATGAATTGAGCCTAAAAATATTAAAGAAGCATTAAATGATGAATATTGGATTTTGGCCATGTAAGAAGAGTTAAATCAATTTTAGAAAAGTAAAGTATGGACCCTAGTTGATGGACCTAGCGATAAATCCATGATAGGAACAAAATGGGTGTTTAGAAATTGTTGGAAAAAATGGTTTAAAAATGTAGCGGAAAATAAATTTAGAAAAAAAAAATCAGAGTTATAAAAATATTTTCCAAAACAAGATCTTTGTTTGTGATATCTAAAGTAATAAACATTTAACCAAAATTGTACATTTTCGATTAAACTAGGATGAGCACTTCGACCTTGTAGTCTTCTTCGCTATCCTCAAGCTCACGTCTATCAAGTGTGGGATTGCTTCGAATCAAAAAAAATTCACAAAATTACCTGTGGGGTAATTTTGCAATTTCTCTAAACTTTTGGGTTAAGTTGTAAATCAAAAAAATATCTCTAGAGATTTTCTGAAATAATCTCTTCAGTGAATTTTCTCTCTAAAACTTTCTCTTGAATTCAAGTGTGTGTCTTCTCTCAAAAATAATGACCCATGGCTCTCTTTATATAGGGAGAGTTTAGAAAGTTCAACTATGATTAATCACTTTAATATTAAATTAACATGATATTTATCAAGATAAATATTAGATTAAATTTAATATTACATCTTATAAAAATAATAAAATATTTATCTGCAAGATAAACATTAAATTAATATTAATATTAAGATAATCACTTTAATTTTAAATTAATAGAATACTATTAAAATAAGTATTAAAGTAAATATAATATTAAACTATTAAAATAATATTATTTTTTAAATAGTCCAATTCTCAAGTTCAATTACCCTTTGTACCTTCCGGGTATCCTACAAACATGCACAATTCTGTCCATGCATCCAACTTTTTTGCATCCTTATTTAGAACATTTGTTAGACAACCCCATATTCTAAAGTGATTTAGAGAGGTTTTCTTTCCATGCCCATATTCTAAGGTGTCTTAGACACAAGCAGACTTTGTTGGCACATCATTCAGAATATAACAAGCCGTTTGTATCGCATATCCCAAAAAGGAAGTAGGAAGTCATGAATAGCTTAACATTGAACGAACTATATCAAGCAAGGTTCTATTCCTTCTCTCAGCTATGTCATTCTGCTATGAAGTGCCCAGCGCAGTCAATTGGGATAAATTCTCATTCTCTATGAGGTATCCTAAGAACTCTTTGGACAAGTATTCCCCACCTCGATCAAACCGAAGATTCTTTATGGATAAACTTAATTGCTTTTCCACTTCTGTATGAAACTCTCAAAATTTATCAAAGGTTTCGCTTTTGCAGTGCATTAGATACACATATCCAGATCGAATATAGTCATCGATAAAAGTCACGTAATAATCATAACTTTCTCAAGCACTGATGCTCATGAGACCACATACAAAAGACCTTTTATTCATTTTACCTCCCAAGCAAGATTCACATTGTGGAAGACTAACTTCCTTACGCATACATAAGGGATCATCTTTCACTAGTCTAGTGATTCTTTCCTGGTTAATATGACCAAGTCTTAAGTGCCATAGGTACCCCTCATTAAAGTGAGAAGTTTTAAGCTTTTTATTCACTATTTCAGTTTAAAGCATCGAGTAGTTATTTGGTTTGATAAAGTAGAGATTGTTTTCTATCCATCCATTACAAATTAAAGAACTATTTCTGTGAATATCAATCCTTTTATTGAATGTCACGATATAATCGTCATAAAATAAACATGTTATAGAAATTAAATTCCTCTTAAAATGAGGTACATAAAAAGCATTCTTTAAAATAATCTTCCTAAAATTATCAAAGTGTAAAATAACTTCTCCCACTGCTTCAGCTGAAACATAGCTCTCGTCTCCAGTCTGTAACGAGAGGCTCCTGTCACACAGACTTCTCGTTTCACTAAACCCCCTGTAAAGAAACACACACATGGTTAGTGGCTCCAGAAGCAATAACCCAGTTGTCAATTAATTCTTTCACTAAGCAAGCTTTAACCATAAACAATTTCATACATTTTCCCTTTTCAGCTAGGAAATCCAAATACTCCTTACAGTTTGATCTGAAATGCCCTTTCCTATTGTAGAAGAAACAATTGATCTTTTTAGGATCTTTTGACTTCTTATTCTTCTTCCTATTTACACGAGGTAGAACCGAATACTTAGTCAATTTTTTCTTTCCCTTAGCTTTCTACTTCCCCTTAGAGGATGAGGAGCCTACAATTAAGTTTGCTTTAGGCTTCTCTTGAACTAACTTACCACCATTCAGCATCAACTCATATGATTGTCATTCCTTCACGAGCTAAGTCAAGATGAGCACCTTATTCCCCAAGTTGTAAGCGACCCTAAAACCAGCAAATTCCTTGGTTAAGGATTTGAACACTATTTCAATTTGAGTGTTCACGTCTAGTTCAACCCCATTTTCCTCCACTTTTGCAAAGAACCCCATAAGCTTAAGCATATGTTCTTTGATCAGAGTGTCGGGTTTTTACTGAGAGTTCATCAAATTTGTAATAGCGGATTATCGAGCCAATGAAACTTGGCCTCCGAGCAAATCCTCTAAATTTTTCATGATCTCTTTTGCCGTTTGGAAATTCTCGTGTTGCTTTTGCAACACACTACTCATGCTCGCTAACATATAACATCGAGCAATCGAGTCAGAATCTCTCCAGCGATTTCTCACTTTGGGCTGAGCATCAAGGGGGCATGTTTCGTCAAGAACGAATTTGTGTTTCTCAAAGTTAAGAACTATCAGGAAGTTTCATTTCCATTCTCGAAAGTTATTCTCATTTAATTTATTCTTAGTAAGAATGCTAATGAGAGGAATAGGAGACATATTTGAACTGAAAAAAATAAATATTCACTAATTACTATCTTTGTATTAAGCAAATATTTTCCATTTTAGCAATATATCAAGAATGTAGTAAAATGCATGCATCTTGTGTTAAAATCATGAAGAAACAATTTTCCGTTGCCACGATCATTCTCACACCCATCAACCATATCATCTTGGGGTCCCATGATTAACTAGCAAGAACATGGATAACATCCAATCAGTTCGTGAATCTTAATTCTTAACACTCCACACGAACTAATGATCATTTAAAGTTTGACCATCATCTCTAGCTTAAATATCGTTTCTTGGGAAACTATTTAATAAGATACAATCTTGAATGTGTAACCATTGACTCAACACCCATCATGAACATGCTTTCATTTGTGAGTCATCTCGGGACAATCTCTCTGGAAGTCATGCTTGACTAGTTGTCCTCTTAAAGGAAATCCCATCTAGTGAACCCAAAATATAAAGTTTACCTTGGGGTGCGGCCAGGGTAGGAATCGGCTCAAAACTTTATCATGCTATCACTTAGGGACCATCAATAGAGGTCGTAGGTTTTGTTCAATGACCTTCTCCCACTCAATATTTTAAAAAACTTGCAAGGTTTTTATTCCAAATATCAAGAATGATCATACAATAGTCCTAGTGACATTCTTACCTAATCTAAATGACATGCTTCCAATATATGCATGGCATGCAATGACAATTTTATAATATCCATTCATAAGATTCAACCAATCATCAAAACAAACAATTTTGATTCTCCATAGTTTTTCTTTTAAGGGAAAAACCGAAGAAGTGAATATGAACTATGCACCAGGTAAGATCCCAAGAAAGGGATTTGAGTTATATTTGATCTCTTAAAACCAAGTCTTTCCTAGCTAGAGCCCATCCTAGACATGCGCATTCTCATTACAACACTTCTCACAGTTATCGAATAATCAAAAGAAGTTAATAGAACAATACAACAAATTTATTTTCTCATCACCACACTTCTTATTTTTTAATCGATCAACTGTGTATCATCTCATTTATATATATCTCAAAATTATAACATTACATAATATAAATATTATAAACAATTACAAAAAAGATATATAGGAGATAGGTAATTAAAATAAAATTGTCAGCCAATATTTCCATGATTTTATTTTTAGAAAATAAAATGCATAATTTTTTGCCACAAGGTCGTTCTAGTGTCTTCAACCGCCATCGCATCTTTTCCTCGTCATGGACTCCTTTTGAAAAAATTACATTTAAGTCCTATGCCCATTTCCAGGTCACAAGAATTCTATGAATTTTTAAAAAATAGTCCTACGTGAATTCAAGTGTGTCTTCTCTAAAAAATATCTGAAAAATATCTCTAGAGATTTTCTGAAATAATCTCTTCAGAGAATTTTCTCTCTACAACTTTCTCTTGAATTCAAGTGTGTCTTCTCTCAAAAATAATGACTCGAGGCTCTCTTTATATAGGAAGAGTTTAGAGAGTTCAACTATGATTAAACTTAATTACTTTAATATTAAATTAACATAATATTTATCAAGATAAATATTAGATTAAATTTAATATTAAATCTTATTAAAATAATAAAATGTTTATCTACAAGATAAACATTAAATTAAATTTAATATTAAACTATTAAAATAATAATCTTTTTTTGGAATAGTTCAATTTTCAAGTTCAATTACCCATTGGGCCAATTGTCTGACTTGAAAATTAATTTTCAAAAATATCATATTAATTTTAATTAATTTGATTAACTTAATTTTACTTGATCAAAATTAATTTTCCAAAAATCACTTAAATTTTCCAAATTATTTTTTCAAGAAAATTCTTTAATCAAATTCTCTAGTTGAATAATTCTCACGACCGCTTAATTTAATTCCACATCAAATAAATTGACTCAATTACATTAATTCCAAAGTTATAGAATTTTCTTCTTATTCAATGCAGTCCGATTGAGCTTTTGTTGAGCTAGCAGAGGGACCAATAAAACATATACAATTAGGCTCTAGTAATCGTAATTATGTCCAGAAGCATCGTTATGATATTTCACAATTACTTAATAATGGAGTCAATCCACAAGAAGTACCATGATTGAAAACTCCTTATTGTATACTTTTTACGAAAGCAATTCATCTAGCTGTTTTGTCTAATGACCTCATCATGTGTGTGTTACCCTTATATGATATCCTTGATTCCTTCGAGTTAAATCCGTTCACTCAATAAAATCTAGCTGCTAGTAAAGCCATGTCATACACAAGTCATGTACCCAACATATCGGCTATGGGTTCGATCATCTTTAGAGAATAAGCTTCCACTTATATCAAAGCACACGAGTTGTATGCACATGGTCAATGACTAACTCAGGATTTAGGTAAATCACACAATGAACATCACAAGTGAATTAATTCACAAATGAATTAAGAATTAATTCATCTTCGTCATTCTACCAATGAATACATCTATGTCTCTACCCATGGAGTCAATTGCTCTGATAGCCAAGACTAACCATCTTACCAATTGGAATTGTAGATGGCATAATAATCCTTCTTAGTATTTGAATCAAATGCTCACTTTGATTCTTTTACGGGATTACAGACTCATTTAGATTATCTACGAAAGTAAGTTATCTTTCTCGCAATGTAAACGTTCTTACAATGCCACTTATCTTTAGTTTTAACTTAGACAATCAATGAGCTCATATTTGCTTGTCACAATTTCACTATGCATGCAAAATATGAAAGAAAAAAAATACAAAAGACATAATAGTAAAATGTGAAATTAACTTTATTTGTTTATTCATCGTTCAAATCAATAGAAAACAGTTGCATGTTTAGTACAATATGGGCACATTTCACAAAAGAAACAAGCTAGATGAGAGTGGTAACATAGTGAGAAACAAGGCTAGACTTGTTGCTCAAGGTTACAATCAAGAAGAAGGAATAGATTATGATGAAACTTATGCTCTCGTAGCTAGGATGGAAGCCATTAGAATGCTTTTAGCTTTTGCATGCTTTAATAATTTCAAATTGTATCAAATGGATGTAAAAAGTGCTTTTCTAAATGGTTTTATAAATAAAGAACTGTATGTTGAACAACCACCCGGTTTTGAAGATCCAAAATTTCCAAACCATGTTTTTAAACTTTCAAAAGCTTTATATAGTTCGAAACAAGTCGCTAGAGCTTGGTATGAAAGATTGTCAAATTTTCTTACTGAAAAAGGTTTTTGTAAAGGGAAGGTTGACAAACACTTTTTTATTAAAAGAAAAAGATCAAGATTTATTAGTAGTTCAAATTTATGTGTATGATATAATTTTTGGTTCTACTAATGATCTTCTTTGTCAAGAATTTTCTAAGCTAATACAAGGTGAATTTGAGATGAGTATGATGGGAGAACTAATTTTTTTTTTGGACTCCAAATCAAGCAAAGAAAAGATGACATCTTCATCAATCAAGTTAAGTACATAAAAGAAATTCTCAAGAAGTTTTGGATGGATAATCTCAAACCACAAGCTACCCCTATGAGCTCTTCTACAAAGCTTGATAAAGATGAGGAAGGTAAATGTGTTAATTTAAAATTATATAGGTCAATGATTGGTTCTTTGCTTTATCTTACCGCAAGTAGACCCAGCATTATGTTTAGTGTGTGTTTGTGTGCTAGATATCAATCTTGTCCTAGGGGATCACTTTTACAAGCCTTTAAGAGAATCTTTAGATACCTCAGAGACACTTCAAATTTAGGCTTTTGGTATTCTAAACACTCATACTTTAGCTTTCATGCTTACTTAGATGCGGATTTTAGAGGTTGCAAATTAGATATGAAAAGCACCTCCGGTTCTTGTTAATTCCTAGACAACATGCTAATTTCATGGTTTTCAAATAAATAAAATAGTGTTGTATTGTCCACCACCGAAGCGGAATATATTTATATCGGTAGTTGTTGTGCTCAAGTTTTATGGATGAAACAATAACTTACGGACTATGAATTGATGTAGCTACTATTCTTATCAAGTGTGACAATACAAGTGTTATTTGTCTCACTAAAAATCCCATTCAACATTCTAGGACTAAACGTATTGAAATTAGACATCATTTCATTAGAGATCATGTCCAAAAAGGAGAAATAGTTCTAGAATATGTAGACACCTTACATTAATTAGCTGATATTTTCACAAAACCTTTAGACAAATAAAGATTTTAGACACTTAGGAGAGAACTAGGTTTGACCACCTTGCCTTGACTATGTGTTAAATTGTTTTTACATTATTCAATTTTTGTGCAAAAGCTTGGTAAGCACGACTTTCTTGGCTTTTATTTGCAAAACATAAGGGGAGCTTTATATGATTGTTTGATCTATTTCATCTAGCGTGATTTCTATTTTGTGACTCTTATATAGATCAAATTAGCCACTTTTCAATTTATTTATTTATTTTTCATTTCATGCATCTTCATCCATCTTAGTCTTATTAATACTTTTTAAATCATTAGGAATAGTTTTAGAGCCATTTTAGGAGCCTTAGAAAATAATATGACTTAAAATCTCGTTTTTGCAATTTCACTACACTTAGAAAATAGAACTACAATTTGGTATTCATATTGTTTTAATATTATCGATACTTTTATAAAAATATCGATACTCATGTAAAAAAATCGATACCACGGGCTTTTAAATGGCACCTGTTACTGAGTTTTTCAAAACAGTTTCAAACCTAACCTAAAAACCTCACTTTTTCTCTGAACATCACATCCCTGTTCCAAACTTCTCAAAAATTTTCTTTTCTTCACTAAATCTTGGCTTTAAAACACCTCCTAACATCATCTCAACAAGATTTGCTCAACATTGCTTGAGATTTTTGTCTATTTCAATACTTTTGAGGTAAAAATCCTAAATTTTTAACTTGTTGATTTTGTTAAATGAAGGTTGAAATAATGCTTGTTGATGGTTTATTAGGATATTGTAAACCATAAAAATGTTGTTTTATTGCAGGAGGTTACCGATTTTTAAGGTTTTTGTTAAAATTTTTACCTAAAACCTTAGCTCACCAAGTGTTTGTTAAAATTCCTCAAACAGATTTTTCTTAGTTTTATTATCTGCTAAGCTCTTAGATTGTTCCCATGGCTCCTAAGACACGTTCTAGGACTAACACCTCTACATCTAGTGATGTTAAACCCCCGTTTAATGAATCTTTTCAAAATGCTCATTCGCTCCATCGTTTTAACACAAACTTTGCCTCAAAATGTGTATGAAAGGCTAGAAAGGTTAATATAACCATATTGGAGACTATCAGCTTTTCCTATCTCCCTATTTTAAAAAATTAGGAATGGATGAAATTTTTAAACATTTCTTCGCCTTTTTTTAAATCTTGTTCGAGCTTTCTTTTCAAATGCAATGCTTGAACATGATGAATCCAAAAAAACCGTAATAGTCATCTCCTCATATTTAATGGGCACCCTTATTTGCCTAACTCTAAAAGAGTTTGGCGAATATCTACATTTACCTCTCGGAGGTCTCTTCAATGAAAAGGGGGTTATAATCCCTAGCTTTTTATTCCTTCTAGCTCGGTATCCGTACTAAACCTTCATGACCGTGTTCTACACCTTATCCTTACGTGGAACCTTAGGCCTATTAAAAAACACGCTAAGATTCGAAACACCGATTATTGGTGGATCAATTTCTTTATAAACAATAGGTGTCCTTGTGCTTAACGACAATACGAAAGCTATCGGGAGGTAACTTAGTACCAATGTAACAACCCGATTTCCAATGGTGTCGGAAATAGTGGTTTCGAGACCACAACTCCGACGAGTCAAGTCGTAAATTTATTTATTTTAAATATTTCTGGTGATATATGCATTGTATGAAATTATGATTCAAAAATTTCATTGATTAAATAGTTAATTGAATAGAAAGGACTAAATCATAAAAAAGGTAAAAGTATAGATGTTTAATTAGAAGGACCAAATGAATAAATTAACCAAGGGAGTGTTAGTGGGTGGATTGGTATGATTTGTATTAATTATAAATAGGATTAATAAAGGTTAAAAATGATTAATTAAAGCTTAATGATGAAAGAATCAATAATTACAAATTTGTCATTTACATATATAAGAAATTAAAAGAAAGAATTTGAGAATTTCATCCCATTTTCTTTCTTCTTTCTTCTTCACAAGGCACAAAGGGGGGAAAACTTAGGGTTTTCAATTCTAATCTTTGAGCTTTGATTTGGGTAAGCAAACCTTGATCGTTTTTAGTAATTTTTATGTTTTTAAGTCTGTATCAACTTAATCTAGCTTATGCAAGGACTAATTTGTGAATCCGTCAAATGTTAGAAAAACTTGTCATTATTGAAATTTATTGTTCTTTATACCAATAACTCAATTAAACCTAACCCAATAAATTAACCCAACCCAAATTAATCTAAATATTAAAATATCTATAACTAAACCCAAATTATTATCTACTAAAAATTGCTATTCGAAAATCCCTTCCCCTAAAACCACCACGATCAGTAGTTCGGTTAATCTTTCTAGTTCGTTCTCACTGTCAAAGCAAGCGGTGGCACCGGCACCGGCACCGGCGACTCATTCACCTCAGTTCTCATCGCTCAGATTCTTTCTAGTCTCCCCGTTCATTCTCCTTTCGATCTTACCGTTCTTCCTCCCTCTTTCAGATTCACTAAGGTATTCTTCGATTTAGGCTTCAACCTCCTTGGATTTTTTGGGTTTAGGGTTAATTTTTATGGGTATTGATTTTTATTTGTGTTCTTTAGAATTACTACTTAATTTTGTGTGTTTTTATTAAATATATATACTGATTGGAGACCACTTGTTTTACATTTATTTCTCTTTACTGCATAATACTATAGTTTGCATGACGCCTTCAGTTTTAGGTAATTAACCAAAGCTTCGTTACATCTATGCTGGTTTAATTTCACTTTTATGAATGTTAGGACTGAAAAATTTTAAACCGTTGTTCTGCTCTTACTGCTATAGTTGATTGAATTTTAAACCCTTGTTCTGCTCTTACTGCTATGATTTAATTTGTTTATAGGATTACTCAAAAATGTATAGTAATGAAAATGTTATGATCATTGAGGACAAGAGTAAATGGTATGCTTGGTTAACGAATGCCTTAGAATATATCAAAACCAGCTTGTCTTTGATCTGATTTCCAAGGTTTGTTTGGAATATACCAAGCCCTGGAAATTCACCTAAACGCAGGGGTTTATCATGCAATACAAAAATGACAAACTTTGGAATTTAGAATGATACAGATTCCTGTATATGTCTATTACATAAATAGCTCTCCCTAGTAAAAAAAAAAAAAAGCACCACACTAGTACTCTACATCTCCTTTCAGACAGGGATGATAAAAAGCTCATATAGAAAGAAAATCATAAATGCATAAACTGCAGGCCAAAGACTTAATCAAGAATATAGAGATCCCCACAAGGGGAAAAACAATATATGGTTTAATCTTCTCCTGAAAGTAAAAAAAGTTAATCAAGGTTATCCCTGCTCCCAATGATTTGCTAACCCAAATAGTTGAATCAATAGCTTCACATCTTGAAAACCAAATTCTAAGCCCCTGTTCACGTTTCACCTGAATAGCCTGCATAAAATAAGTGCAGATGCTTCAGGGACCAACAACTGAATCCAAACAAGATGGTCTGGCTTCAACAATTTCACATTTTGTTCTCAACTAATTATATTTATTCAATGTTGAATCAATGGAAGTACATGATTCTCACTCAGTGCACACAGCATGTAGATCACAGAAGCAACATCCGATCATTAGACTGAAAAAACCATTCATAACTTACCAATTTACCTACAAAACGACTCCTGGTTAAATGTTTTGGTCACATTAATTTTATAATCTCATCCCAACTAACCTCAAAAGCAGATATGGTTAAATGGTTTAATCAAAGCTCTCTTGGATAGGTTTTTTTTCCAAATGGCTAAACTATTTTTCGGCTAAGTTTGCTCAAGGTGACATTACAGCTTTTATCATATAGGGATCACATCCCAAACCCATAGATAACATTTATAAATTCTTTAAGATTAGAATAATGATATTCTACAACTAAAAACTTGTATGGAACACATGATATTTGGAAAATGACTTGTTTTCCTGAACATAGTTCAGAACAAAGCAGATTCTTGTATTGAAAATAGAATAGAATCTCTTTGCTTAATCATGTTCATACTCATTCCATAAAAACAAAATTTATAGCAGGAGGAAGATATCAAGGCAAGTCATGAGCCCCAAATGCTACAACAAAATATAATCTTAAATTGTAACAGAGTAAACAATCTAGATAGCATACCATGCTTGAATGATGAACATCAGAGAATCATTACATTCTTAATAAACTAGGGATAATTCTCTGATTTGGCCATCAAGTAACTTCTTCAGGAACATTGGTTGTTGAATACACATTTATTGGTTGCATAAATATGTATTTATGAGGTAAAAGCAATTCCTTGCAACACAGGTTAATTGATTGCCTAACTCAAATTAATGCAACCCAAACAATGTAGAATAGGCTTGCATCTTAGTCATGTAGGCTAAACTCTAAAGTGGTATAATCAAAAGATACTGAAAAACAAACTTACCTACTGCATCTTCTTTTCTTTCTTAGAGGGCAATGGAAGCTTCCTTAATACTGTTTCATCGATTTTCCTGTACCGCATCTGTATGATTTTGTTTGTTACAGAAAGCTTTTCATCAATGTGGTGTTGATACTTATCATATAACACGGGAACTGATAGACTAAGAATAACTCCTGCAGAACATACCGAGTGAAATAAGCATGTATGAATAAAATTAAAGGACTCATCACTGTTATAGAAATGAATAGGATCTAATAAAGCTCACCGATATAGACCACGGTGAGGAAGCTAAAGAAACTACCAATGAAAGAAACAAACCACAAGACAACACCAACCTGAGAAGCAGATACATAAGGCAAAGATATCTTAAAAGTTTTACATCAAAGCAATGGAAAATGCACTTATATAGAAAGGTTAAAAATGTATAGTAATGCTAAAGGAACTGTAATAGTCACCCTCGAGTTGATCACCACCATTTGGTTTTCCTTGCCTTTTTATAGGGTGGGTGGGTACTGATTTGTGATTCAATTAATTTAAAGTCTTTCACCAAAGCAATTCTCTATAAATTTTCAATTCAAACATATCCGAACTATCCAACTTGCGAAAGTATCTATGCTTCTAAAGTTCACAAAGCTAGATTAGTTAACGGAGTGACATATTCTTTGCATAGTAATCTAAAAGATAAATGGCACTTTTATGATATTTTTCTTAATTTATTGATGGAGTTAATGTTCAAGACTCAACATGCAGTGTGCGAAATAAATTCTAGTTTAATTATTTAATTATATAATACACCATTTGGTATGCAGTTTGATTATATCAGCTTGATTATAATTATTTAATTATATTAAACTAAATAATTATATTAAATTATTTAATCATGTTTAATTATGTATTTAATTATAAACACTATCGATTAATTAAATATTTAAGTTAAAAGATTTAATTATTTAATGATATTAAATTTTATGATTATATTAAATTAAATATTTAATTATTTAATTATATTAAACTAAATAATTATATTAAATTATTTAATCATGTTTAATTATGTATTTAATTATAAACACTATCGATTAATTAAATATTTAAGGTAAAAGATTTAATGATATTAAATTTTATGATTATATTAAATTAAATATTTAATTATTTAATTATATTAAACTAAATAATTATATTAAATTATTTAATCATGTTTAATTATGTATTTAATTATAAACACTATCGATTAATTAAATATTTAAATTAAAAGATTTAATTATTTAATTATATTAAAGTAAATGATTATATTAAGATAAAAGATTTAATTATTTAATTATATTAAATTAAATAATTATATTAATTTAAAAGATATAATTATTTAATTATATTAAACTAAATAATTATATTAAGTTATTTAATCATGTTTAATTATGTATTTAATTATAAACACTATCGATTAATTAAATATTTAAGTTAAAAGATTTAATTATTTAATGATATTAAATTTTATGATTATATTAAATTAAATATTTAATTATTTAATTATATTAAACTAAATAATTATATTAAATTATTTAATCATGTTTAATTATGTATTTAATTATAAACACTATCGATTAATTAAATATTTAAGGTAAAAGATTTAATTATTTAATTATTTAATTATATTAAAGTAAATGATTATATTAAGTTAAAAGATTTAATTATTTAATTATATTAAAGTAAATAATTATATTAAATTAAATAATTATATTAATTTAAAAGATATAATTATTTAATTATATTAAACTAAATAATTATATTAAGTTATTTAATCATGTTTAATTATGTATTTAATTATAAACACTATCGATTAATTAAATATTTAAGTTAAAAGATTTAATTATTTAATGATATTAAATTTTATGATTATATTAAATTAAATATTTAATTATTTAATTATATTAAACTAAATAATTATATTAAATTATTTAATCATGTTTAATTATGTATTTAATTATAAACACTATCGATTAATTAAATATTTAAGGTAAAAGATTTAATTATTTAATTATATTAAAGTAAATGATTATATTAAGTTAAAAGATTTAATTATTTAATTATATTAAAGTAAATAATTATATTAAATTAAATAATTATATTAATTTAAAAGATATAATTATTTAATTATATTAAACTAAATAATTATATTAAGTTATTTAATCATGTTTAATTATGTATTTAATTATAAACACTATCGATTAATTAAATATTTAAGTTAAAAGATTTAATTATTTAATGATATTAAATTTTATGATTATATTAAATTAAATATTTAATTATTTAATTATATTAAACTAAATAATTATATTAAGTTATTTAATCATGTTTAATTATGTATTTAATTATAAACACTATCGATTAATTAAATATTTAAGTTAAAAGATTTAATTATTTAATTATATTAAAGTAAATGATTATATTAAGTTAAAAGATTTAATCATTTAATTATACTAAAGTAAATAATTATATTAAATTAAATATTTAATTATTTAATTATATTAAAGTAAATAAGTATATTAATTTAAAAGATATAATTATTTAATTATATTAAACTAAATTATTATATTAAATTATTTAATCATGTTTAATTATGTATTTAATTATAAACACTATCGATTAATTAAATATTTAAGTTAAAAGATTTAATTATTTAATTATATTAAAGTAAATGATTATATTAAGTTAAAAGATTTAATCATTTAATTATACTAAAGTAAATAATTATATTAAATTAATTATTTAATTATTTAATTATATTAAAGTAAATAATTATATTAAGTTAAAAGATTTAATTATTTAATGATATTAAAGTAACTAATTATTTAATTATATTAAAGTAACCATAATTTATTCTCAACTTTAGACTTCAAGAACTACGAAATGGATAAGAGTTGGATGCAATTGTCAAGGGTAACCAACGACTATCGGAATGGAGTGCAAACTTTTCTAAATTTTGCATTTCAAAATGCAAGCGAAGAGAATATGATTCTTTGCCCGTGTAAGAAATATGGCAACATCAATTGGCATATTCGTGAAGTTGTCTACGAACATCTAGTTGTTGATGGCTTTATTCGGGGGTATAAAAAATGGATTTTTCATGGAGAGTGTACACCTAATAGAACCTCTTCAACAATTAATCCAAGTTATCCTCATTATGCTGATCATCAGTATGCTAGAGAAGATGACATGGAAGGTATGTTGCGGGATGCATTTAATATGCACAATCATGGTTTGCAATCATTTCCATCTGAATTTATTGCATCCGATGATTGTGATATTGGTGATAATGCTTTTAACGAAACGGGAACAAGTGCACCTGATGAAGAGCCAAATGGAGAAGCGGCGAAGTTCTACAAGTTACTTAATGAAATGAATGAAGAACTCTATGAGGGATCAAAATTCTCAAAATTGTCTTTTTGCATTCGTCTTTTTCACTTAAAATGTTTGGGAGGGTGGACCGGAAACTCTTTTACGCTGCTGTTAGAGCTTTTGGCAGAGATATTTCCGTTTGCAAAAATCCCTCATTCATGCAAAGATATGAAGAAACTGATAAAGGATTTAGGCCTTGGGTATGAAAAAATTCATAGTTGCCCAAATGACTGCATGTTGTATTGGGGTGATCGGAGAAGCCAACAGTCTTGTCATGTTTGCGGTACGTCTCGTTGGATGAATAAGAATGCAGAAAATGTGAATGAGGATCAAGGTGAGGCACAGCCAAGAAAGAAGCCAGTGAAGATTCTACGATATTTTCCACTAATACCAAGGCTTCAAAGGCTTTTCATGTCGTCAAAGACGGTCGAGTCTATGAGGTGGCATCATGATGAACGAACCGATGATGGATTATTAAGGCATCCCGCGGATTCTTTAGCTTGGAAATCATTTGATAATAAATTTCCAAGTTTTGCAAGTGATCCTCGGAATGTGAGGCTTGGGCTAGCATCTGATGGATTTAATCCATTTAAACTCATGAGTACTTCGTACAGTACTTGGCCTGTAGTGCTTGTTCCTTACAATTTGCCTCCATGGATTTGCATGAAGCAATCTTCTTTTATCTTATCTATGATTATCCCTGGAGAGAAAGGTCCCGGGAATGATATTGATATTTATATGCAGCCACTTATTGAAGAGTTGAAACAGTTGTGGGTCGGTGTTGAAACATATGATGTTTCCAAAAAGGAGAATTTTTATTTACGTGCAGCTCTGTTGTGGACTATTAATGACTTCCCAGCTTATGCCAATTTATCTGGTTGGAGTACCAAAGGACGTTACGCTTGTCCTTGTTGTGCAGCGCAAACATGTTCAAAGTGGTTATATAATGGGAAGAAGTTCTCTTATATGGGGCATCGTCGGTGGTTAGATAGAAATCATAGATTTAGATTTCAAAGAACTCAATTTGATGGTACTGAAGAGTTGAGAGAAGCTCCTGAGCAGACCATTGGATCTGAAATCTTATTCATGTTGAAAGATGTAGATTTCAGTTATGGGAAGATGAATCAACCATCCAACACGCAAAGAAACAGAAGGCCGAGGGAGGCATATGTTGGCGATGTCGATCGGGAGAGTGATGATGAATCTGATGAAGAGGATGATCCTAATGAGGCGGAGTTGTGGAAAAAAGAAGTATTTTTTTTTATTTGCCTTATTGGGAGCATCATATTTTGAGACACAATCTTGATGTCATGCATATTGAAAAGAATGTTTGCGAGAACATAATCGGGACAATTCTCCATGTCGATGGAAAATCGAAAGACAATCTTAAGAGTCGACTTGATCTAGTTGATATGGGAATTCGGCATGATCTTCACCCCCAATTACTTCCGAATGGAAAATGTCGGTTGCCGCCTTCTATTTTTACAATGTCGAAGAAAGAAAAAGAATTGTTCTGCACAGTGTTGAAGGATGTAAAGGTCCCAGATGCGTATGCATCAAATATATCTCGATGTGTGAGTCTTAAAGATCAAAGACTATATTCCTTAAAATCACATGATTATCACATCTTGATGCAAGATTTACTGCCAGTTGCTTTGCGGTGTTGTATGTCAAAAAAGGTGACGTCTTGTATAATTGAACTGTCCAATATAATGAAAGTTATTTGTGGCAAAGTTTTGGATGTTGAAGAACTTGAGAAAGTACAAGATCGAGTCACCTTGACGTTATGCAACTTGGAGAAGATCTTTCCACCTTCATTCTTCACTATTATGGTGCACTTGTTAATCCATCTCCCTCATGAAGCAAAAGTTGGTGGACCGGTTTTCTATCGGTGGATGTATCCTATAGAGAGGTGCTAATTAATTTGCAAAGCTTTCATTCATTGATTAATATATCTTTAGTTACACTTTTTGATAATGTTGGATATCGTGTTTAGGTTTCTATGCAAATTGAAGTCTTATTGTCGTAATAAGCGTTATCCAAAAGGATCAATTGCTGAAGGTTACTTAGCTGAGGAGTGTATGACTTTCTGCTCTAGATATTTAGAAGATGTTGAAACAAGATTGAATAGACCAAGTAGAAATGCTGGGCTCAATAATGATCACAGCTTAGCTGAAACTTATCTATTTCAAACTTGTGGACAACCAATCGGGAAAGTTGAAATCGCATACTTAGATGATATGTCTTGGGTAAAAGCACATCGATATGTTCTTTTTCACCACGATTCAATTGAACCATTACGCAAGTAAGTTTTAGAATTTCATAAATATTCATCCTTTTCATCTGTTTATTTTTTTTGCTAACTAATTTATTAACTTTTTAACATAGTGAGTATAAACAACTCTTGAGATCTCGTTCACGCTCCCGAAGATTATAACATCGAGAGATTCATAAGTTATTCACATAATCTTTTCATGAATGGTTAGGGCAGATGGTATGCAACTGAAGCTTTCAATGATAAATAATAATGTTTTCGTACAACATTATAATTAATCAATTTACTTTCAATTCGATAGGTTTGGAGTGGGAAGGACGTCAGTGAAGAAGTTAAATGGCTTTCCCAAGGTCCTAATAGAGTAGTAAAAAGATATAATGCCTTCTTGATTAATGGATTCAGGTTTCATACAAAATCTCACGAAAGATTAAGGAGAACTCAAAATTCTGGAATAGTTGTTAATTCTTCAATTACAAGCTATGCTAGTGCTAAGGACAATAATCCTATTGAAGGAAATGTGGAGTATTACGGACTTCTTTCGGACATTATTGAGTTGGATTACTATGGAAAATGGAAGGTTGTTTTATTTCGATGTGATTGGGCTGATGTTAATACTGCTCGAGGAATTAGAAAAGATCAATTTGGTTTTACAATGGTGAACTTCTCTCGATTAATTCACACTGGGCAACAATTGATGGACGAGCCGTATGTATTTTCTTCTCAAGTCAAACAAGTTTTTTACTCAAGAGATCCAACTGATGAGGGTTGGTACGTTGTACTTCGTAACACCCCTAGAGACTTGTTTGACATGGGCAGTGGGAGTAGAGATGACATGGACGAAAGATCAGAAACTTTGCCTTTTCCAGAACAAGACTTAAATGAAACTATCCCTAGTACTAGTACACAATCTCAATGGGTTCGCCAGGATGTGGATGAAGATATTTACAAATCATAATGTAGTAAGATTTTACGTTTTTTTAATAATATGTATATTATAATTTAAATCTTGATCTTGTTAAATATATCCATTACTATTATTGTTGTAATTAGTTACTAATATTCTAACTATTTTATGCGTATTGCAGATAATATGCCTAGAAGAAAATTTCGAGAGCTAAGTATTATCCAAAATTCTCCAAATTCGGAAGGAACAAATAGTGAACAACAGACTGGCATTGGATCTTCGAATGTTCCAGAAACTGTAGAAATTGAAGGTATGTTAGGTATAATTTTCATGCATGTTTACTTTTTTTTTTTATTTTCGTTTCAAATTCTAATATTAACATATACAATTTTTTAGTTGAATATTCTGAGGGGCGCAGAACTCGAGGACGTACCGTATTAAAGGATTTATACAGCCTAAATCCTGAGGAGCGTGTCAAAGTATCTGCAAATAGTCATGGTCAGCCTGTTGGATCAGAAGCTCGACTTCTGGGAGGATACTTGGGCATAGTAGCACGAAATGGCAGTTTGTTGCCAATCAACTACGAGTCATGGCATCATATGCCTGATAGTAATAAAAATCAAGCTCTCGATAATGTTAAGGTAATAAAGTGAATATAATTTATAATACTTTGATTTATTTTAATTTATATTTACTTTCTAAACTTGTGTTATTTGCAGGAAAGATTTGTTTTAGAGCTCTCAGACAATTATATAAAGAAATCATTAGGAAAGAAATGGAGAGACCATAAAAGTTCTATAAAGAAAAATTATTTTAAGAATAATATGAGTCTCGAAGATAAATTGAAAAATGTTCCGCCGGGAATGCTGAGGTACCAATGGGAAGAACAAGTTAGATTTTGGAGCTCAAAGAAAGGAGAGGTATTATGTACTACAAAACGCTTATAATTATTTCGGTTTATAGGATTTATTATATACGTAATAATAAGTAATGTAGGATCGTGAGCGTGTTGGAAATACAAGTAGGCAAAAACAAAAATTCACGCACACAGCTGGATCGAAAAGTTTTGCTTGTGTAGCTGCTGATGAGGTATTTTGAGTTTATTTATTGTGTCAAATATTAATTACTTTTTACTAATTAATATTTTTCCTACTATAATGTAGGAACAATTGTCAGGTCAAAAAATTGGACGACTTCAGCTTTTTGACATTACACATAGAAAAAAAGATGGATCTCCTATGACTTCTGAAGCTGCAGAAATTATGGTATATTAACTTAATAAAATTTGAATTATTTTAAATATTTATCATATTTAATTATAATAGTTTAATTTGTCGTTTATAATACAAATAATGTCAAGTTATGTTGCATTTGTTTGGTTATATATTTCGTTTCTAACTTTTTGATTGACTTATTAGGATAAATTAAAAGATAAGAAGGCGGAGTATGAAGCGATGGCTTCAAGTGATAGTTCGGTTAATCTAGAGGACATTGATAACCGAGTTATTACTGAAGTTTTGGGTCCTGAAAAGTATGGTCGGGTTCGATTTCAAGGATCTTTTGTTAGCCCATCCCGATATTTTGGATCCAACTCGCAGAGATACATGCCTTCGAGGAGTCAAGATCAAGCTGAAGTTCAGAGGTTAAAAGATCAATTGGCTCAGGTACAAGCTAGCACAGTTGAGCAAATTGCTCAACTTAAAGAGGAGGCTGCAACGAGAGAAGCAGAGGCTCAAAAAAAATATGATGAACTCCATCTAAAACTTAAAGAGGAGGTTGCAGTGAGAGAAGCAGAGTCTCAAAAAAAATATGAAGAACTCCACATACAACTTAAAGTGGAGGCAGCAGCGAGGCAAGCGGAGGTAGCAGCGAGGCAAGCAAAGGAAGCAGAGGCTACAAGAAAGTATGACGAATTGCAGCTGTAGCTTCAAAATATGATGAAAATGTTTCAGCAGAATCCGTCCTCTTAGACTTTTGTTTTTTTATTTGAAAAGAATATACTACATTTGAAATTTATTTTTCATTGATTTATTAATTTAAATCATATGTATATTTCTATCATTTATCATTTACCTCTAAGATTTGAAGTTATTGGTTGGATTTGCATTGGTTGGATTTTATATTTACAGGAAAAATGCTGAAATTCGGGTTCTATGTGAATTAAAAATGGCTGTCAAAAACTGTTATATTAGCGGCGCTTGTGGAAAAAGCGCCGCTAAAGAACATGGCCTTCAGCGGCGCTTGTTAATCCTGCGCCGCTAAAGAACATGGCCTTCAGCGGCGCTTATGGGTAAGCGCCGCTAAAGGTCATGTTCTTTAGTGGCGCTTTTTCGCATAAACACCGCTATTTTTTACGGTGTTATCTTTAGCGGCATTTTTTACGGCGATTTAGAAAGCGCCGCTAGATTTTTTAGCAGCGCCTATAGACCTAAAAAAGCGCCGCTAAAAAACTGTTTTCCTGTAGTGAGATTTTTATTTGGATGTACTTAGCTAGCTTATAGGGCTTCTTAATTATTCATTAAGCAAATGGTTTTTTTCATTAATAAAGTTTTCAACTCTAGAAGTTAGTTTCTTTATGTAAGATTTCTTTCTTGTGATTTTCTTCAAGGAGTTGTGAGAATTCATTCTTCATCCTTCAATTTGACAAGGATTATTTCTTAAAGGGTTGATTAGAGCTATTAATTGAGTTTTTTTTTATTGAAACTATATTTAAAAAATCTTACATATTATTAAAAAATATTGAATGGGAGAAGATCCCTAAACAAGACCTACGACCTCCACCAATGATCTCTTGTGATGGCATGACAAGTGCATTACCCCACGGCAGGATTTCCATGTGGATTTCATTGAGGAGATTTCTTGAAAGTTAGAAGAACTATCTTCTATTCATATGATAATTGGACTGACCTATATGGTAGGTATTATAAAATGAGATAAGCATGCCATATAGATTAAAGAAGAATGTCACATGTACTTGTCATGAATATATTTATCTTTCATGATTGAAATCGGATTTAAAAAAGATTACATATTTTTTTAAAAATATTGAGTGGGAGAAGTCTCTAAACAAGACCTACGACCTCCATCAATGATCTCTTGTGATGGCATGACAAGTGCACTACCCCATGGTAAGATTACCATGTGGATTTCATTGAGGAGATTTCTTCCTGAAAGTAAGAAGAACTATCTTCTATTCATATGATAATTGCACCGACCAATTTGGTAGGTATTATCATATGGAATAGCTAGAAGTTTTATCTTCCAAGAGGACAGTTAGTCAAAGCATGCTACTCGGTGAGATTGTCCCACGATGACTCAATTTTGGAGCATTATGCAATAGGTGTTGAGTTGATGGTTATACGCTCAAGACCTTCTAGTTAAGTAACTCCCCAAGGAGCTCTTCTTAAGTTATAATGATGGCCAAACGTCACATGATTATTAGTACGTGTGAATGTCTAAGTAATTGTGTTCATGTACTAATTAGATGGAAATCCATGTTCTTACTAATTGATCATGATCACCCCGCAGTGGATTGATTCTATGTGTGTGAGAATTATCGTTGCAATGTCTTACAAATGATCTCAAGGTTTAATGTAAGACACATGCATCATTTTAATGCATATTGTAATGTTGCAAAAAATTTCAAACATTTGATTATACAAAGATATTAATAAATGAATGTTTTATTTTGGTTCGAAAATGGCACCCACTCCCTTATTGAACATACTCACTGAAAACAAACTGAATGAAAATAACTATAAGGAATGGAAAAGAAACTTGATAATTGTCTTGAGTTGTGAGAAACTTAAAATAGTTCTTAATAATAACTGTCTTCCGACCACTCAAGCTTTGAAAGACGTTTTCTATTTACCAAGTTTCAAAAGAAACTTAATTTTTGTTGCATGTTTATATAAAGACGGCTTGACTATGACTTTTAATAATGGAATTGCAATATTTAGAATTCGCAGTCTTACCTATAATCAATGGATGCCAAATAATCTCTATTTTATCAAACCAAAGATGTACACACTACTTGAGATTGAAATATCAAATAAAAACTTAAAACTTCTCACACTAATGAGACATACCTTTGACATTTGAGACTTGTTCATATTAACCGAGAAAGAATCATTAAACTTGTGAAAGGCGACATCTTAAGTTGACTTAAAGAAGTTGATCTTCCACAATGTGAATCTTACTTGGAAGGTAAGATGACTAAGAGATCTTTTAATGCAAAAGGAACGAGGGTCAGAACCCTTAGAACTTGTACATACTGACATATGTAGCCCTATGAGCGTCAGTGCAAGAGGTGGTTATGAATATTATGTAACCTTTATTGATGACTATTCCATATATATCTATGTATACCTTATGCACTTCAAGAGTGAAACATTTGATGTATTCAAAGAGTTTTGTGCGGAAGAGGATAAACAACTAGGTTACCCATAAAGGCACTTCAGTCATATCGAGGTGGGGAATATTTATATGATGAGTTCTTAGAGTATGTTATACATATTGGGATTCTATCCCAAGTTAACTGCATCGGGCACTTCACAACAGAATGGCGTGGTAGAGAGAAGAAATTGAATGTCGTTAGACATGGTACGCTTAATGTTATGTTATTCAAAGTTGCAAATCTCTTTCTAGGAATATGCGGTACAAATGATTTGTTATATTCTGAATGATGTGCCAAATAAGGCAACCTAAAAAACTTCATATGAATTGTGGCATGGTAAAAAGTTGAATCTTAATCATTTAAGGATTTGGGGATGCCCGACCTACATATTAGATAAAGTGTAAAGAATTGGACTTACGAACATAATTGTGCATGTTTGTAGGATATCCAAAGGGTGGTTTATTTTATAACTCGAAAAAGCAAATTGTTATAGTGTCAACTCATGCTACTTTCATTGAAGAAAGTTACATGAAGGACTTTAAAACTCAAAGTAAAGAAATACTCGAGGAACTTTCAGGAAATATAAAAAAAGTATGTAAAAAGGGTTCTAAAACCAACTCCTAACAGTAAACCTGCAAACGATCAACAACATAGGGTGCTTCGTCATAGTGGAAGGGCCTTTCGTAGGCCTGAGTTATTCCAATATGGCGAAAGTGCTTTTAACACCGAGTCTGCCAAATAGGAAGATGGCCTACTCACGTATGACAAAAAGATGCATAGTGCTAATTCCAAGCTTTGGAAAATAGGTATGAAAACTGAGATGGACTCTATGTATTCCAACTCAATGTGAGAACTTGTAAACTTACTGAAAGGGATAAAACCCATAAAGTGTAACTGGATATACAAATGCCAAACAGGAAGATGACCCATTCACGTATGAAAAAAAGATGTATAGTACTAATTCTAAGCTCTTGGAAATAGCTATGAAAACTAAGATGGACTCTATGTATTCCAACTCAGTGTGAGAACTTGTAGATTTACCAAAAGGGATAAAACCCATAGTGTGTAAGTGGATCTACAAAAGGAAAAGAAATAAAAATGGAAAAGTGGAAACTTATAAGGCCAGACTTGCAGCAAAAGGTTATACCTAGAAAGAAGACATCGATTATGAAGAAACCTTCTCTCCGATTGTGATGCCCAAGTCCATTCGCATATTATTGTCCATTTTGGTGGCTCTCAATTACAAGATCTGGAAAATGGATGCTAAGATAGTGTTTTTGAATGATTATCTTGAAGATAGCATCTACATGATGCAACCCACCAGATATATAGATAAAAGAAACGAGCATAAAGTATGGAAACAACTTAGATACATATATGGACTTACCCAAGCATCGCACTTATGGAATCAAAGATTTTATCAAGCAATAAGACTTTTGGATTGAGCAAAATGTTGATGAACCTTACGTTTATAAACGTTTAGGGGATTGAAAGGTGGTTTTTCTTATTCTACATGTTGATGACATTCTATTTATTGCGAATGATGTGGGGACGTTGTTATCGGTTAAACTGTGCTTAACCTAACAGTTTAGCATGAAGGACTTGGGAGAAGGTAATTTTGTTCTAGGCATTCGAATCTTAAAGGATCAAAATAAAAAGTGATAACACTATCTCAAGCTTCATACATAGAAAAGATATTGGAGCGTTATGAAATGACTGATTCAAATAAGAGAAATTAACCCTCCATATATAGATTTCATCTCTCTTTGGAGGACTGTCCTAAGACAGTGGAAAAAACAAAGAACATGAGAAATGCTCCTTATGCTTCGGTAGTAGGAAGTATCATGTATACCAATATATTGATATTATCTTTATATATAATGTTAATCTCATACATGTAATTTTTATTAATTATAAAAAAATGATTTTTAACATTGGACCTATAATGTAGCGACAATGACGCTCGACGAACCTAAAATCTACAAAGATGTTTCTATTTGTACAATCAACATTAACTTGTAATTAAGGGTAGAGTCGACTCAATTAGGTCAAGGTATATTAATTCCATAAATGTAAGTTAGAAACATCAGAAAAAGAGGCTTGGTTATGTTTCAGTTTAGTAGAGTAGATAGATTTAGGGATTCAACATTGTTACTTTTCAGTTTTTCGTTCCAAGTAATTTTTCAGTTTTTACAATTTTGTTCTCTATTTCTTTTCTTTACTTTTATTTATTACGGGATTTCCAATCGTGAGTGTTCACGGATCACCATTGCCACCCAAGTGAACTCAAGCTTGAGATTCGCTGATTTTTCTCTTAACCCTTACTTTGTTTTTGTTAGGGATCGACCCGATTAAGCAATGAACAAGTAAAAATAGTGGAAGAAATTAAGAAATTGAACACACAAATTTAACGTAAAAAATCCTTCAAAAAGGTTAAAAAAACCACGAGCAAAGATAAATTTTCCTATAATGACAAAAGACGAAGAGTACAAAAGATGGAGATAAAAACTAAACTTCGAAAACCCAAAATAAAGAACCCTCAAAATGTAAACACAAAAATCTCCAAAAGTGTTAGGAGTTCTAATCTCTAATGGGTGTTCTCTAAGGTTGTAAAAGAGCCTATTTATAGGCTAAATTCCTAGGTCAAATAATAAAAAATAATCTAAACTAATAAGAGGTTGA
The DNA here is from genome assembly GCA_005610355.1 of Gossypioides kirkii. Lineage (NCBI taxonomy): Eukaryota > Viridiplantae > Streptophyta > Magnoliopsida > Malvales > Malvaceae > Gossypioides > Gossypioides kirkii. The sequence goes on along the minus strand of CP032247.1, from coordinate 34,332,219 downwards.
CTGAAACAAATAAACAAAGTTTAATTGGAAGATTATTTCTCAAATTTGACTTGAAATATGAGTCATAATTAACAAATCTTCATCTTGACTTGTATTTCTACAATGCCATCTTTGCCAAAGCCCGCTACGGGCCTATCTTGAACTATGCAGGGAATTAATTGAGTCGAATCTATGCTTGGAAGTTGGAAGTCTTCTAGCCTTCGACTTGTGCACTGCCAAATTAAAACTAAATCGGGTCTGATTTTCACGAACACAATGCCCTAACTTTTCAAAAGCTGCATCCAAAAGAGAACCTCTCTTCAACGAAACGATCATACCTTTTTCCCTCCTATGACCAAGTTGCCTTCGCTCCAAACGAGTTGACTTCAACTTCGTAATGGACTAGGGACGTCCGATTTCATCAGTCATTATAGAACCTTTTAGAATATAAAGATTACCGGTCTTTTTACCTTTTAATAAAATGAGAGTTCCACGAGATACGTTAATGTCGCTCGATTCGATGTTGATTCTGCAACCTTTTGAGTTTAAAATACTTAAGGAGTTGAGATTCTTTCATAAATTAGGTACATACCTGACATATGATAGTGTCCTAATCGTACCATCATGCATCCTAATTTTAACAATACCAATACCGATTACCTTACTGGATGAATCGTTTGCCATGTGCACAACTCAACCTTCAACTGAACTATATGTGGAGAACCATTCTCTGTTGGGACACATGTGGAAAGAACATTCTAAATCTAGGATCCATTTGGAATTAAGCTCGGAGCTTTCGCTCGTTGACACTAACAAGAAATTATCACTACTTTCATCAGCCAAATTAGCACCAGCTAAATCTTCCTCGTTACTCTCAACAGCCTTTTTATTTCACAATTTATAACAATATGCTTTGATGTGACCTAACTTCTTACAATAGCGACACCTTTTGTCTCGTTTCTTTGATGCTACCAAAATGAAAACTTTCCTATCTGCCTTGCTATTTGAACAAAACTCATTGTTAAATTTGACTTTATTCAACAAATGACCTTTCACATCCTCGAACGAAATTTTGTCTCTTTTCATAAATTAGGGTCTCCTTGAAAGATTTGTATAAAAAGGGTAAAGAACATAATAATAGCATAGTCTGATCTTCATCGTTAATCTAAACCTCAACATTATTTAAATCATTTAAGAGAATAATGAATTGACTGATGTGATCTCTAAGAAGCTCACCTTCGTTCATGCGAAATGTAAATAGATATTGTTTCAACACTAAACGATTAGTTAGAGACTTAGTCGTATACAGTGTTTATAGCCTTTTCCACAAGGCGGATGAGGTCTTCTCCATTAATACCTCTTGCAATATCATATTCATAAGGCACAACTGGATTGCAGATAAGGGCTTTTCATCAAGCTCTTCCCATTCTAACTGATTTAGATTCTCGGGCTTTTTCCCAGTAACGACCTTTTTCAAGCCAATCTTAACTAGAATTGTCATCATCCAAAACTTACCACAGATTGAAATTTGTGGCACCATCAAACTTCTCAATGGTTAACCTTATTATTGTCATATCTGAACGGGCTGATCTACGAGAATTAAACTAGCTCTGATACCACTTGTTAGAGATCGACCCAATTAAGCAATGAACAAGTAAAAATAGTGCAAGAAATTGAGAAATTGAACACACAAATTTAACGTAGAAAACCCCCTCCAAAGAGGATAAAAAATCACGAAAAAAGATAAATTTTACTATAATGACAAAAGAATGAAGAGTACAACAGATGAAGATAAAAACTAAACCCCAAAAACTCAAGACAAATAACCCTTAAAACGTAAACACAAAATTCTCCAAAAGTGTTAGGAGTTCTAATCTCTAATGGGTGTTTTCTAAGGTTGTAAATGAGCCTATTTATAGGTTAAATTCTTAGGTCAAATAATAATAAAAATAATCTAAACTAATAAGAGGTTGACTGAAACAAATAAATAGAGTTTAATTGGAAGATTATTTATCAAATTTGACTTGAAATATGGCTCATACTTAACCATTTTCATTATTTTGGTATTTTCTAAATTAATTGGGTTTAGTGTATTTAGAATGGGTAGTAACTAAAACCGTAGAGAGATTGGTTAATTGAAGTGGGCATAATTAATTTGAGTTAGGGTTCCAAATAGATTAATTAGATTAAATCAAATGTGCATAAAATCTTAAAATTAACGACTTTAGTAGATGAGACCGAAAAGGTATTCTACTTAAAACCAATTTGATTTACCCCGATTTAGATCCATCAGGTCGAAAGGTATTAATTAGGTCAATTAATAATTAATTAGTAAAATCCTAATTTTAGGTTAATTACAGCCATGGATATTAATCAACCTCCTATTTTTCGTTCTCGATTGTTAATTCGTTAGTTTTCGTATTTATTCAATTTAGTCCTTTTAGTATTTAAATTCACTTTATTAGTTAATGTTTAGTCGTACTATAGTAAGTAGAGTAGTAGCTATTTATGCTTAGTTTAGCGTGTTTGTTATTATAGTTAGCTCAATTTAGTCATACCCCTTTGAATACGATCCTCAAAATACTTTCAATATTTTATTGTAAATCATTCTATATTACAATTTGACTTGTTCATTTGCAGATAATACACTTTATATCTATATTTAATTGTATTATTCTCAGTCTCGATACACGCACACTGAGGCACAATTAGCTAGCTCGATTTATTCAGAATCAAATTGCATATAGAATCAATGAATAGAAATGAATAGAAACGAAAAAGTAAGAGAAATAGATCGCATGTATCACTATTCGTAGTGAATGTGTTTTCTCGCAAATACAAAATTGACTTGAGAATTAATTAAGGCTCTTCAAAATATTAATTTATTATTATTAACAATTTGAAGTTCAAAAATGAAATTAAATTAGTTAGTCATTATGAGTTTGTTGAATAAAGGAAATTAAATATATTTCCTAATAGATTTACTACAGTATAGTTGGTATAACTTTAACAGAATTAGAATTGGGTAGAAAATATTATTTAATTGAGAAATTAATTTTTTTAATTAAATTAATTGATTAAATAATATTTATATTGATCTAGGATTTTCAAACTTTCTCTCTACGCCGCTCTATTTCTTTCTTTCGTTCTTGATTAGCTGGCGATGACATCAACTTTAATACTAGTCATCGACCACCGGTATTCCTTCCCCTTAATTTTTATATCCAGTTCTTATTTTCTTTTATATTTTGGCTTTTTTCTAGTTTTTATCTGCCTTTGTGGCATGCTTTTCCTTTTCCTTGTGGCACGTTTCTTCCTTATGGCACGTTTTCGTCTACCTATGTGGTAGATTTGCGTTCGTGGATAGTTTTCTCACAACGCTCGGCTCTGATTTGCGGTTATCGATGATATTTCAATTGTTTGATCCCCTTTTGTGGTTCATTTGTCGATGCAGTCAAATCTGTTTTACGAAGCAGCCTGCAAGATTGTTAGTTTCACTCACCACTCCTACTTCGATCCTTAAGCATGTAGGTGGATAGAGACAAGGAGTATTGTTTCCTGCTTCCTTTCTCTAATGTTTCATCTCATCCCTATCATTGTAGCTCACTAAAAGTGTTTTGTTGGTCTGATGTTTCATTTTTCAGTTTTTTTAGTTTCTCTTTGTTTTGTTATTTTTCTTCTACATTTTAATTTCGTTTGGAATGTCTCTCTATTTTAATTTCTAATAAATTCAGCTGGCATATTATTCAAAAAAAATAATATTTATATTAGGTAATAGCAAAAAAGATATTAGGTTGGAAGAAATTATAAAGTGTTGGGTTAAAAATATAAGAATCACATATAATTTGACTCAATACATGAAATGTCCAATTAAACCTCAAATGTACTTGAGGGGCAACAACCCTAGTAGAAAATACAATGATGTGTCGCTCCTTACTCTTAATTAGAGTAGGAATATATTTTCTATTAAATAAAATTATCTAGTCAGTTCTTATTCAACCATTACTTTTGTATTTCTCCCTATAAATAGAGAGCATCGGTTAAACTATTTACACAACTTACATGCATGATTATTTTGGTAGAAAGTAGTGATAATTTATTTACACAAAATAAATTGTATTTTATGGGAATTACTAGTTTTATTGATTTATATGAAGAACCAACTTTCCTATAGAAAGTAAATCATTTATTTTTTATTATGTTTGTGTTGCTTGAGCCCACACTCTACTCAGTTCGGAGTTCAAAAATAGCGGATAAGATCATTAGATTGAAAGCAAAGATAGACTTAAATCCGTATCACACAAAGCATAAGTACAATTCAGGTTTAGATTTATTACTATAAATATCACAGTCGCTCAATTTTATAAAAAAATTTAAACTTTCACTGTAACTAAATAATTGTATTCTTGAACCGATTTTCCAACAATTTATATCAAAGCTAAGTTGTGTTATGGTTATAGTATAAACTCGAATGTTATTGTGTGTATATTTTTTTCTAAGTAAAAGCTATGAAATGATAAAACTATCACCAAAATAATATAATTTACTTTATAAAAGATATTTTCATCATTACTCAACTAAATTGAAGCGGTTGATTTTAATTGAGTTCGTGTCACAAATTATGACCAACTCAATCATTGAAATCACTAAAAACTCATTTTTAAGAAAGTAAATAAATATTATAAAGGTGTTGTTGTCTTTTTTTTTTTGTTATTAAATGTTTAAATAAAATAACTAAAAACCAATTGTCTAGATAATGAACCCAGGATTGATGATGGTTTCTTTATAAGAAGGTTACCACTCTACCTATGATTCAATTATTTAAATAAATATTTTATAACTATACATTTAATATTGATTTTTTTTTACCCACATGGTAACATTTTCATAACATGATAAATAATACATTCTAAGACGATAACATTTCGATGTGCTATAAAAAATAAAAATATAGGTTGAAAAGCAAATGGAGTACATTTAATATTTTTATTTATATCATTTACCTATTTAAATTTCATTTTACTCATAATTTAAATTAAATTATTTTATTTTAATTTCATATGTTATTATTAGTTTTAAATCATGTATTTCATTATTTTTTGGATATTATTTTTTAATGTATATATACATTCTAAATATGTGAAGTTCTAGTATATAGAAATATTATTTATTGTATAAAAATTGTTAATGCAAGTCTGTTAGCTTGATTAATTAAACAGAAATCGTCAAGAGGGGGTGAATTGGGTTTTAAAAATATTGTGGAAGCTAGAAAGAAAAGATGGAACAAATGAACATAATGATTTAGAGTGGTTTGACCCCAATTGTTTATTCCACTACCTTAACTTTCCACTACTAAGGATTTTCTCAAATTCACTAATTTGATTAACCCTTGAAGACAATGTTTAACCTTACAACTCCCTTAAGGTTTCTACCCAAACCTTAATATAAAAACCCTCTCAAAGAGAACAAATAAGCAAACTAAGAATGAATCCTTACAAGAGTGGATTGTTTCCAATTTAGCACAAATGAAACAATAAAACACTTGATTTTAAATAAATAACAATGAAAATTCACAAGTGTGTATAAGAAAAGTGTGAAAACTTTAAGTTCAAATGTTGATTGATTGAATTTTTTTCTTGGATAATCTCTCTTGTTGTTGTAGACCCTTTGGAGGCTGACATTTATACTCTTTAATTGATTTCCAACCGTTGTAGTTATTAGAATAATGAATAGAGTCATTGAGAATGAAAATACCAGTGCATTAATGTCATCTACAACAATATGTATCAATACTTTTTCTACGAGTATTGATACCATAAGCATTTAATGCCTAATTTAGTGATCATTAGAACCATTAATATCGATGCCAAAGAAATTCTATCGATACCAAATATAAGGTATCGATACCGTATCGATACTTGATAAATCATTTGGAAGTTAGACTGTCAATTTTGTACCGATACTTAAAAAAAATTATAGATACCCAACAAAAAGTATCGACACTGTATCGATACTTGATAAATACTTTGGAAAACAGAATGTCATTTTGATATCGATACTGAAATGTATCAGTAAAATTTTGAATCTATTAATACTCAACAAAATTTATCAGTACTTGATAAAAAGTATCGATATTGAATCGATACTTTTTGACTTGGAGTAATTTTAACATGTTTGAAAAATATTTAACAGTTTGTTTAACTAATTTGGCCTAAAAATATTTTCTAAATATGAGAATTTTTCTTTTTAATTATCATTTGAAATTAATTTTTTGCCAAATTTTATTTAAAATATTTTTTATTCAAAATATAATATTTGTTATATTAAAGCTTAATTTAACAAAATCTTGGATCTTGTATGCTAAAAACGTTTTTTTTCTTAAATTTAGTTTTTGGGAAAAAAATTGTGTTTTATTAACTATTTACTGATCATCCATAATTCGGAATTATTGCATTTACTTTTATTAAACTTTATAATGGGTCAGATACAAATAAGGGTATTTAAGTTGTTTTAATTAAAAAAAATACCCACTAAAAAGCTATATGTTTGGTTAAAATACCTTGTATTTTTTGTTTTTTTGATAAACAAAATATTACATCAAGGTAAAAAAAAAAAATCAAAAGCGCTCCTCCCTTTGTCCCGTTGTAAAATATCTGAGATTTCATTAGGGGTAGTATCGATGATTTGTAAGCTTGATTTTCATGTGAGACTCAATTTGATCAAGTGATCCACAATTATATTGTCTTCTCTAGGTATGTACTTCAACAACCATTGCCCTTCAGCTTTCAAGAGTCGTTGTACCCTTCTAAGCACTGTAGTGCCTAAATCTTTTAATTTTTTTTGATGAATTACAAGGAGAGGACAAAGCCCTAACTGCAACACGACTGGCGCGACTCAAACCCGTACCACACCTAAGACAATGAACACCCTTAACCATCAGACCAACACACGTATTCAAATCTTTTAATTTTCAGTAAATAACTATTTGCTAAAAGTAATTTGCTTATTTTTTTTAATTTATTATTTGATTAACTTCTTTAAAATTTTTGTGAAATGAAAAATTTTAGTAAAGTATAAATTAATAATGTACAAAGGGACGGACAACATTACAATTTGGAGTCATTGATCACATGAACATTTCTTTCTGGTCATTGAAAATTCTAAAAGGTATTCAACCTTAATTAGCTTTCAACCTTCACTCCCTCAACCAAACTAGAAAGTTACAAATTATTCTATCATTTTTTTGATGAATTATAAAAAGAGGGTAAAGCCCGAACAACAAAAACGATTAACGCAATTCGAATCAAAGTCACATTTGAAGCTGTGAACACCCTTAATCATCGGACCATAACATGAGATTCATTCTTTCTTCCTATCATTTAGGTGGAATTAGGTTCTCATCCTTTAATTATTTTAGCATTCAATATAAAATAAATGGTGATTCCAGTTGTAATTTGCTTAATTGTTTGACTAGCATTGTCGTCAAGTGAAATAATAAAAGAAAAAATATAGTAATGTTGGAGTGAAGGAATAACGAATACTGTACTAGTGCTATGGTTTTTCTCAATTGCTCACTCAAGGTTCCAACATTACAATTGCTGGATGCTTTTTCAATAAAATTTTAATCTCTTATTGATAAAATATGACTTGTTAAGTCAATTGATAAGTATCAAATATAATATGACTTGTTAAGTGAAGTATCAAATATGTGTTATCATTTGCATTTTGTGTGGTTTTAATGTTTTAATCTTCAGTTTTAGGGTTACATTAGCATACTACTGTTACAAGTATTATTTTTTTCATTATGTTTTAGTATATAAATTAGCAAATATTTAATTTTAATTAGTAGTTTTAGTCATTCGAATGATTAATTTTTGAAAAAAAATTACTTATTTTTAAGAGATTTTTTTTACAATAGTTCTTACTCATTCTTTTAATTTTAAATTTTTCAAGAAAGCAAACAATTTAGTTATCAAGTAATCATTGTAACCTTCAAGATTCGATTATAACATCTAAATTGGGTTTGGTGTGTTATATTTAGTAGTATTAGAGCCTGATTCAAAACTCGAACCGTGGGTTTTGGCGAAAATCGTGTGCATGATTTTTGAAAAAATAATAATTTTAGAACTATGTTATTAGTAAATTTTTATAAATGTCAAGGATTTCAAAAAGAGAATTTGAGACTTCGACGTCGATCTAGGTAAGGTATTTTTACTTTAACTACTTTAGTCAACTGATGAACTTTAGAACTCGTAAGATAAAACTCTTTCTACATTATATAAGGACTATGTTACTTCTGTAAAACTCTAGACTTAGGATTTCAAACTATGGTTCTGGTGGCTTGACCTCATATATATGTTTTGGCAGCTTGGTTGTGGTTCTAATGGCATTGTCCACGATTATCTACTGTTGTGTTTTGCATGGACGAATTCTAGGGAACTCTATTTGATGTGTAGTGGAGTTAAGTAGTAAATTTCTAAAAATCTACATTATCGTAACCATGCATATTGAAATCTGCAAATTTAAAATTTGTAAGTTCTTTATAATAAATTGATATGTTTGATATATAAACAGTTTGACTACTTGAGTTAAAACCACATTGGGCTTCTAGCTCACCTAATATTTTATCATCACAGGAATTCCGCAGACTTAGGATCAGGCGGTGCGTAGGAGCACGGATTGAATTCTTAGTACAAAACGGTTTTTAAGAGTCTTTTTTAAAAATATTATCATGTACTCGTCCAATGACCTTATCATATGTGTGTTACCTTATAGGATATTCATAATCTCTTTAGGTTAAAATTCATTCACTTAATATGATTCTATTTTATCTCATGGTAACCATTACTTTTTCCTTAATTACTAACAAATAGTAACTAAATTATTCGTATTAGACAAACGACCTCTAACCACGTTACTTTTCCATCTACCATTTAATGAAAATGAGAGGTTAACATTTACCCTTTGTTGAGCTACAAATTTTACTATTGCAAGTGAAGTTATGTCATGCAGAAGTCGTGCACCCAATGTAACACCCAAAACTCACAACCATCTCCGGTTAAGGTCCCCGGTTGTAATAATACATATCTTTAAACAAATTTCAAAATCATATTTCGATTAATATCAAGCTTCAAATATTCATGAGTACATTCCATTTGATTCAACATTTATCTTATATCGTCATCTTAAGCAAGGACTTAATTGAAATACAACTGAAACATCACACGAAACTTTGAATTTCAGTGAAACAGGGGTCACACGGTCGTGCCCTAGATCATGTGCTAGACCATGTGCATACACAAAATACCAATACACGGCCATGTTACAGACCGTGTGACTAGCCGTGTGAACATGCAAAATTACCCCACACGCCCGTGTGTCAAACCATGGGCTAGACCGTGTGTCAACTTGAAATAAAGCCACACAGCCGTGACCCAGCCCGTGTGTCAAGTCGTGTGTACTTAGGAAAATTCAATTTAAAAAGAAACAATCATGCAATTCACTCCACAAGTACCAATAACAACAACCTTTGAAATTCTATTAAATCACATCTCAAACATATCATTCCATATGAAGAACTAAGCAAAACAATTCAAGTATTCATGAGTTAACATGTAAACATTTCTATGCATATATAACATGTCATAACATTTCTATGCATATATGCCAACTTATAACACTCAGCAAGCAATACAAACTTAAGTTCATCATTCTTATAAGTCATTAACAAAATATCAATCAACTTAAAATCAAGTATTACAAAAAGTAACATCAACCTAGTACATGCCATAAAATCCAAGTGATGTAAATACTACCGAACGAGCTCCCAAGATAGTGTGATTTCTTCAAGATGATCTAATCTTCAAACAGTAAAATACAATCTACAAAACAACAACAATTTCATAGGTAAGCTTTCATAGCTTAGTAAGTTTGTAAAGTTTAACAAGTTACCAAATAATATGTGTTGGATAGTCTATAACTCAACCGAACTAGAATAAGTCTTTGCTTCAATAAGCCATAACAAGAATTTCATCTTATTGTCTGTGTCATCTCTATTACCAGTATATGATGTTGCTGACACAAGCTAATGAGAACTTGCAACATATAAGGTACCTCAGCCATCGATACGGTATGTGTACATATAATTGTTCCCTAACGAAGCTACCCACACAAGCTGTTGAGAATATGCATTTATGTATAAATCTCAATCATCGTAGGGCCATATAATCCATTTCAAGATTCTTTTCAACATTTCCACGACTCACGATGCTGCTCACATAAGCTGTAGAGAATCTGCAACAAATGCAGTACCTCAGCCATTGCGTCGGATTCAAATCACCAATTTAAAGCCTAATATCTCTATCGATCCTTTCTTTTTCATTTTCCTCGATTTCACGTACCATCATTTGTTTGCAACAATTATAATAAGGGTACAAGTAATATGCAATTTAAATACAAAAATCACATTACGAACTTACCGGACTGTATTGCAGTTACGGATAGACTCTAGGGACTATTCTGTTAATTTCCCTTTTCCTCAATTTGTGACACGATCATAATCTAACATAAAAAATCATTCAATTTTCTCATTAAATCACATAATTAAATCATTTAACACAATTTATGAAATTATTAAATTACAAAATTAATCTTATTTGGAAAATTTATGAAATTACCCCTAACATTTCACTTTTATTCAATTTAGTCCCTGAACACAAAACATGCAAAATAACCATTTTCTTTTTAAACCCACACCAGTCGAATAATTGTAGATCTCATAAAAGTCCCTACAGTTCAATTATTTCACATCAAGTACACACAATTTCATCATTTAACATTTTAGTCCTTAAACCTTAATTTCATCAAAAATCACTTTACAAAAATATCAAACCCAACTACCAAGCATACAAATCCACCATAAACATTCAAGAACAAGCATGTTCAAAAATGGTAAAATTTATAACATTTGACAGATTCGCAAATTAGTCCTTGAGTTGGCTAGATTAAGCTAAAACGGACTCAAAAATATAAAAAATTACTAAAAACGGTCAAGGTTTACTTACCTAATCAAGCTTCAAAGTTTAACAATGAAAAACCCTAATTTTCCTTGTTCTTGCCTTAAAGAAGATGAAGAAAAAGAAGTGAAAATATCATTTTTCTTCTTTTAATTTCATATATATACCTAATGGCAAGTTTGTAAATATTTAGTCTTTCATGATTAACTTAATTAACCTCTTATTTAGCGTTAATTAATCCTACTTATAATCAACATATCTCATGATAATCCACCCACTAAAATGCTTTAAGTTAATTTGCTCACTTGGTCCTTCTAATTAAATAACTCAACTTTTGTACCTTTTACGATTTAATCCTTTCTACTTAATTAACTATCTAAACGTTAAAATTTCGTAACCAAAATTTACTATGATGCTAACGACATTATAAATATTAAAATAAATAAATTTATGACTCGACTCATAAGAGTTGTGATCTCGAAATCACTTTTTCTAACACCATTGAAAATTGGGCTGTTACAACTCTCCCCCTTAAGGAAATTTTGTCCCGAAATTTCTTACCAATAAACAGGTTGGGGTACTATGATCTCATTGATGCCTCTGTCTCCCACGTTACTTCTTCCAACCCATGACGATTCCATAAGACCTTTACTAGTGGCACTCTTTTAGTTCTCAACTCTTTTACCTCATGAGCTAAAATTCTAATCGATTCTTCTGAATACGACAAATTCGATTGTATCTTAACCTCATAGGGAGTAATCACATGAGAAGGATCTGATTTATACCGTCTCAGCATCAAAACATGAAATATGTTATGAATCTTCTGAAGTTCCGAAAGTAAAGCCAGCTTATAGGTTATCGGATCAGCCCTCTCGATGAACTCATACGGCCCGATAAACCGCAGACTCAATTTTCCTTTCCTTCCAAATTGTAACATCTTCTTCCAAGGTGAAACTCTCAAGAAAACTCGATCTCAACCAACAAACTAAATATCTTTTCTCTTGAGATATGTATATGACTTCTATCGGTCAGACTCTGCTTTCAAACAATCACTGATTATCCGAACTTTATCTTTCATCTCATGTATCAAGTTAGTCCCAACCAACTTCGGCTCACTCAGCTCTGACCAATATAAGGGTGTTCTGCATTTTCTACCATATAGTGCCTCGAACAATACCATTTTAATACTAGACTGATAGTTATTATTATAAGCAAACACTACAAACGGTAAGTATTTCTCCCAACTACCCTCGAACTCAAGTGTACAACACCGTAGCATATCTTCCAGAATTTGCATCACCCGCTTGGACTGGCCATCTGTCTGCGGATGGTATGCAGTGCTAAAATTGAGCCTGGTTCCCAAGGCTTCATGTTGTTTACCCTAGAATATTAATGTAAAATGTGGATCCCAGTTACAGATGATAGATACTGGTATCCCGTGCAGTCGCACAATCTCATATACATACAACTCAGCCAACTTCTCAAGTGAATAATCCACACAATAGGGATGAAGTGAGCTGACTTAGTCAATCTGTCAACTATAACTTAGATCGAGTCTTTCTTCCTCGATATCACCTGCAGCCTTGTAACGAAGTCCATAGTGACTCGCTCCCACTTCCACTCCGGAATGGTAATAGGTTGTAATAATCCATACGATACCTGATGCTCAGCTTTTACTTCCTGACATACCAAACATCTAGTCACAAACTCAAAAATCTCACATTTCATACCTAGCCACCAATACATCTTCTTTAAATCGTTATACATCTTTACACACCCTAGGTGAATGGAGTACGTACTACTATAAGTTTCTGCCAAAATGTCCCGTCTCAAGTCCGGATCATCAGGAACACATACCCTGTCTTAAAAGTACAGCATACCCTCAGTATCCATAGTAAAACTAATAGTAGCATCACTCTGAATCTGTTCTTTCTTGGCTACGACCTTTGGGTCATTTTTCTGTAACTCCCGAATTCGCTGTAAAAATAACGGTCTCGTTCTGAGTTCAGCGGTAACAGAGCCATCACTCTCTAGCGACAAATGAGCTTTCTTCACCCTCAATATAAACAATGATTTTCGGCTTAGGGCATCTGCAACAACATTAGCTTTTCTCAGATGATAATAAATCACAAGATCATAGTCTTTCAATGCCTCTAACCATCAATGTTGTCTCAAATTCAGCTCCCTCTGTGTCATCTGATACTTCAAACTTTTATGATTAATGAATACATGACATCTCTCTCCGTGAAGATAATGACGCCAAATCTTTAATGCAAAGATTATGGTAGCTAACACCAAATAATTAGTTGGATAATTCTTTTCATACGGCTTTAACTGTCAGGAGGCATAAGCTATTACTTTCCCAACTTGCATCAAAACGCAACCCAGACAATTGAAGGACGCGTCGCTATAAATAATAAATTCCTTCCTCGACTCAGGTTGTGTCAATATCGGAGCTTCTGTTAACATTTTCTTTAGCTGATCAAAACTTCACTGACACTTTTCTAACCAAACAAACTGGACATTCTTCTGTATCAACTTTGTCATGGACAAAGCTGTAATAGAGAAATCTTTCACAAACTAACGGTAATAACCTGCCAATCCTAGAAAACTACGTACCTCAGAAATATTCTTCAGAACTTTCTAATTGAGAATAGCTGAAACTTTACTCGGATCCACTCGGATCCACCCGTATCCCTTCCAAAGACCACATGACCTAAAAATCCAACCTCTCGAAGCCAGAACTCACATTTGCTGAATTTCGCGTACAATTATTTTTCCCGTAAAATCTGCAAAACCTCTCTCAAGTGTTGAGTATGCTCTGACACTGTCTTGGAATAGATTAGTATATCATCAATAAATATCACTATAAATCTATCCAACTAAGGCTGAAAAACTCGGTTCATTAAATCCATAAATGCTGCTAGAGCGTTAGTCAACCCAAACGACATCACCAAAAACTCATAATGCCCATATCGGGTCCTTAATGTTGTTTCTGATACATCACAATCTTTCACTCGCATCTGATAATAAGTTGATCAAATATCTATTTTGGAGAATACAGTTGCACCTTTCAATTGATTGAATAACTCATCAATATGAGGTAACGGGTATTTATTATTTATCATCACTTTATTCAACTTTCGATAATCTATACACATTCTCATAGAGCCATCTTTCTTCTTCACAAACAGCACAGGTGAACTCCAAGGCGATACACTCGGACGAATAAAACTTCTATCTAACAATTCTTGCAACTGTGTCTTTAACTCTTTCAACTCAGTCGATGCCATTCTGTACGGATGGATCGATATCGGTGTGGTGCCAGGTATTAAATCAATGTCAAACTTCACTTCTCTAAATGGCGGTAAACCCGGTAACTCTTCCGAAAACACATTTGTAAACTCATTAATAATCGGTGCATGTTTCAATTCTGCCCCTAAATCTCGTGTATCAAGCATATAAGTTAGAAATGCTTCGAAGCCTTTTCGAACCATCTTCTGTGCTAAGATAGTTGAGATCATCCTAGTATCACTGTTAGATCTACCGGACTCAACCGTGATTACCTCACCAGTCGGACATTTTAAATCAATCCATCTTCGTTTACAATTAACCACCGCGTCATGCTCAAATAACTAGTCTATATCCAAAATCACATCAAACTCGGTGAAGGGTAATAACATTAGATCAGCAAGAAATTCACAGTCCTAAAATTTTAGTGGACATTTACGACACACCAGATTAATTACGACACTATGACCCAATGAGCTTATAACTTGTACATCAAATTCAGTCGACTCAACAGACAAATTTTTATCAGTTGCTAATGCAGTACAAATATATGAATGAGTCAATCTTGGGTCAATCAAAGCATACACAATATCATTAAAAAGATAAAATATACCAGTCACGACATCAGGAGCAGTAGCCTCTTCTTTAGCTTTGATGGCATATGTTCGTGCAGGTGCTTAGACCTCAAATATGCTTACATTATCTTTATTATCTTCTCGATTTCCACTTGCACTACTACTCTGCCCCGGTCCTCTTCCTTTTTGCGGAGTAACTAGAGGTTTCACACTCCGATCCTCTTTCACCTCAGAAGCCATCGGGCAATTTTACATGAAGTGACCAGTACCCTCACACCTGAAACATGCTCCTTTCACTAATCGGTACTCATCCAAACGAAATCTTTCGTAATGCTCGCATGCCGGATTAGGTGCATTATGAACGCTAGCCACACTATCTGCAGGTTGGTTCTAAAATCTAGACTCAAGTTGCCTCGTTCTGCTTCTGCTCTGAAACCCAGATGAACTGCCCTACGATTTTCATTTTCTCTGAACTTCTTCGACGATGGCATAGAGAAAGTTCTGGTAGGATTCTTCTTTTTGAACTCTCGAAACGTAGTCTCTTTTTATCTTTTATGATTATAAGTTTCTTCCATCTTCTAAGCTCTATTTGTCAACATAACAAATGATCGCAATTCAGAGCCACCTACCATCATCTTGATCTCATCATTTAACCTGTCTTCAAAACGGACACATATAGCTTCACTTGTCGATACAATCTCTCGGGCATATTTGTTGAGATGTACAAATTCTCGTTCATATTCTGTTACAATCTTGTTTCCCTGTCTTAACTCTAAGAACTCTTTCTTCTTTCGATCCAGATACCGTTTACTGGCATACTTCTTTTTAAATTCAGTCTGAAAGAATTCCCAACTAATTTCATTTTTGGGAACCACTGATAATATTATCGTCCACCAATTGTAAATCTTGTCTTTCAATAACAAAGTAGCACACCTCAAATAGTCTTTCGGAGGACAAGTCATTTCATTCAACACCCTCAAAGTGTTTTCTAACCAATATTCGACCCTAGATGGATCATTCTCTATACTTCCTCGAAACTCCTCAGCCCTATATTTTCTAACCCTATCTGTCGAAATACAACATCTCTTTCTATCACTAAAAGGGGTGGAGGCACAACAGGAGGTGCTACCAGTTGGGCAGCAGGCTGTGCAACAGGAGGTGGGGGAGGTGGCGGTGCCATCGAATTGCTCCTCGTAAACTCTAAGAACCACTGTCCCATCAGTTCGAAGAACATATTAGCTTCATTCTCTGCCATCGATAATATCGATACATTGTGACTGGCCCTGAAATCATTAGCCGCGACATTATTGTTTACCTCGTTGGTTTCATCTCTTTCAGAATCAGACATCCTTTAGTTATCTGCAAAAATTGTAATAAGATCGGATCCATCTATATTCAACTATCACAGGTTCATATAGCATGTACGGCTAAATCATTTATACATAATTAGTACAATCCAAGAATCGACTAAATCATAGCTTTGATACCACTAAATGTAACACCCAAAACCCTTCACTATCTCCTATTAAGATCCCAAGCTACAATCATACATATCTTTAAACAAATTTCAAAATCATATTTCAATCAATATCAAGCTTCAAATATACATGAGTACATTCCATTTGATTCAGCATTTATCTTATATTGTCATCTTAAGCAAGGACTTAATTGAAATACAACTAAAACATCGTACTAAACTTCGAATTTCAATGAAACAGGGGTCACACGGTCGTGTACCAAATCGTGTGCTAGACCGTGTGCATACACGAAATACACATACACAACCGTTTCACTGACCGTGTGATTAGCCATGTGAACATGCGAAATTACTCCACACACCCGTGTGTCAAACCGTGGGCTAAACCGTGTGTCAACTCTAAATAGGGCCACATGATCGTGTCCCAACCCGTGTATAGCTCGTGTGTCCCTTACCCCTATTTTCCTCAGGGCACACCCCCGTGTGCTGGCCCGTGTGTCAACTCGAAATAAGGTCACACAGCCATGTCTCAGCTCGTGTATAGCCAGTATGTCCCCTATACCTATTTTCCTTAGGGCACACGCCCGTGTGATGGCCCATGTGTCAGGCATGTGTACCTACGAGAATTTAATTTAAACAAGAAAAAATCATGCAATTCATTCCACAAGTACCAATAACAACCTCTTTTGAAATTCTATTGAATCACATCTCAAACATACCATTCCATATGAAGAAGTAAACAAAACAATTCAAGTATTCATGAGTTTACATGTTATAACATTTCTATGCATATATGCCAACTTATAACACTAAGCAAGCAATACAAACTTAAGTTCATCATTCTTCTAAGCCATTAACAAAATACCAATCAACCTAAAATCAAGTATTACAAAAGGTAACATCAACCTAATACATGCCATAAAAACCAAGTGATGTAAAAACTACGGAACGAGCTCCCGAGATAGTGTGATTTTTTCGAGATGATCCGATCTTCAAATAGCAAAATAAAATCTACAAAACAACAAAAATTTCATAGGTAAGCTTTCATAGCTTAGTAAGTTCGTAGAGTTTAACAAGTTACCAGATAATATGTGTTGGATAGTCTATAAGTCAACCGAACCAGAATAAATCTTTGCTTTAACAAGCCATAACAAGAATTCCATCTTATTGTCTGTGTCATCTCTGTTACCAGTATACGATGCTACTCACACAAGCTGATGAGGACTCGCAACATATACAGTACCTCAGCCATTGATACGGTATCTGTACATATAATTGTTCCCTAACGATGCTGCTCATACAAGCTGTTGTGAATATGCATTTATGCATAAATCTCAGCCATCGTAGGGCCATACAATCCATTTCAGGATTCTTTTCAACATTTCCCCGACTCACGATGTTGTTCACTCAAGTTGTAAAGAATCCGCAACAAATGCAGGACCTCAGCCATCACGTCGAATTCAAATCACCGGCTCAAAGCCTAATATCTCTGTCGATCCCTTCTTTTTCATTTTCCTCGATTTCAAGTACCATCATTTGTTTGTAACAATTATAATAAGGGTACAATTAATATTAAATTTAAATACAAAATTTACATTACGAACTTACCGGACTGTATTGCAGTTACAGATAGACTCCAAAGACTATTCTACTACTTTTCCTTTTCCTCGATCCGTGACACGATCGTAATCTAACACAAAAAAATCATCCAATTTTCTCATTAAATAACATAATTAAATCATTTAACACAATTTGGTCGTATTTGGAAAAGTTATGAAATTACCCCTAACATTTCACTTTTATTCAATTTAGTCCCTGAACACAAAACATGCAAAATAACCATTTTCTTTCTAAAACCACACCAGCCGAATATTCATAGCTCTCGTAAAAATCCCTACAATTCAATTATTTCACATCAAGTACACATAATTTCGTTATTTTAACATTTTAGTCCTTAAACCTTAATTTCATCAAAAATCACTTTACAAAAATATCAAACCCAACTACCAAGCATACAAATCCACCATAAACTTTCAAGAACAAGCTTGTTCAACAATGGTAAAATTTATAACATTTTACAGATTCACAAATTAGTCCTTGAGTTAGCTAGATTAAGCTAATACAGACTCAAAAATATAAAAATTACTAAAAATGGCCAAGGTTTACTTACCTAATCAAGCTTCAAAGTTTAACAATAAAAAACCCTAATTTTCCTTGTTCTTTTCGTGAAGAAGATGAAGAAAAAGAAGTGAAAATATCATTTTTCTTCTTTTAATTTCATATATATACTTAATGGCAAATTTGTAAATATTTAGTCTTTCATGATTACCTTAATTAACCTCTTATTTAGCCTTAATTAGTCCTACTTATAATCAATATATCTCATGATAATCCACCCACTAAAATTCTTTAGGTTCATTTGCTCACTTGGTCCTTCTAATTAAATAACTCAATTTTGCACCTTTTACTATTTAATCCTTTCTACTTAATTATCTAAACGTTAAAATTTCATAAAAAAATTTAATACGATGCTAACGACATTATAAATATTAAAATAAATAAATTTACGACTCGACTCGTCGGAGTTGTGATCTCGAAATCACTGTTTTCGACACCATTGAAAACTGGCTGTTACACCCAAGCACCATCTCTTAGCTCTATTATCAATTGAACTCAAGCTTTCAATACATCAAATTATACGAGTCATGCACACATAGTCGGTAACTTACTCTGGATTTATGTAAGCCACACTATGAAAATCACAAGTGAATAAATCCATAAACAAATCTAAGATTTATTCTACATGGGTCATGTTCGATGTATTGTCAATCCAGACAAATCATATTTATGTATCTATCTTTTGAGAGTCATCTGCTTTGATACCCAAGACAATGTATCTCCCCAATTGGACTTGATAGATGGCATAATAGTCTTTTAATCAATTTGATCAATTTCGATTAGACTATAGACCATTTAGATTACCTACTAATATATATTGTCTTCTCGAATAATAATTCGACCACATAATGCAACTTAAAATTAGTTAAATGTTAGGTAATCAATGAGCCCATATTTTCTCGTTCATTTTTCTCTGTTAGCAAAAATCGTGAGGATAAATACAAGCGATATTAATGTGAATGATGGAATTTTATTAAATCAATCTATTCGAAATATTACAAGTACATAAGACGAAAAACTACACTAAGGGCACTAGATCTCAACATTTGCCATGCATAGTTGAAACCGAGTCTAGCTATGATCCTATAGTTGAGGGGAAATATTGGAAGTTTGAAGATAAAGGAAAGGGCTTGAGTAGTGAAAATCTTGGGCAAACCATTAAATCGTCGAATTTAATGCTTGCAACTGCTAGAAATCATCCTTAATGGGTCTAAACATCCATAAACTCTTTCCTTTTTATAAATACAAGTCAAAGACCCATCAAAACTCAAGAGAGCAACATTCAAGCTTAAAGATCAAAAGAAAAGTTTTTAAATATTCGTTCTTTCATTTCTTTTGTAAATATTCTCTAAGAGCTTAATGTCAAATCTTTTATCATTCACATATCTTTGTATTTAAAACTCAAACTTGTAAACATCCTCCTTCCTAGAGGTTGTTATTATTTATTCTTAATTTCACCAATTGTAAATTAGGAGTGTTTTAGTTTAGCCATAAAAACTAAGGGTTCTAGTTTAGCCATAAAAGCTAGGGGAAAAGAGTTTTATCTAAGCCTTATGAAAAAAATAGAGTTGTAAAAGTTATAGCTTGTGTACCAATTATAGTAATGAATTGTTAATTCCTTAATGGTAGAAAGCAAAATTAGTAGAGATAGGCAATTTGGGTTGAAACACTATAAACTATTGTGCTAGCTTTTCTCCCTTTTTCTTTTATTTTAGAAAAGTATTTACAGAGTTTTTAAAATACCAATTCACCCCTTCCCTCTTGGTATTTTTGGGTCTAACATTTTCTACAATCTAAGCAACTTAATGCTAGAGTAGCTTCAACACCAAGGAACTTTAGTTCAAATTTGAAAAATCCAAAAGTGTAAGATGAGAAATCAATGAAAAAATATAAATTTGAAAAATCAAATAATAAAGAAAAGAATAAGACAGATGGATCCTTGAAAGCTAGGCCAAACAAAGGAACTTCTTGTGCAACAAAGTAGCTTGCGACACAAAGGTGCTTAGAGACCTTCCCTAACCTAAAAATTCAAGAGAAAAAATAAGAATTTAAACAAGAAATTACAGAATTAAAGAACCAAAGAACCAAAGAAAAGAAACAAAAGATAACCTAATGAACCCTAACCTCCTTTGGTGAACTTGCACCAAAAAAGAACTATATTAGCCTTTAATGAACTCTCCCAATTGAAAAGAATTAGTTAAGTTGAAACAATCCTTGAATAATTGAAGCAAAAGTCCTATGAAGAAAGAAACAAGAAACTAATCTTGAAAGAAAACTCCCTTGAAGCAACTTTATTATTTAAAAAAATACAATGTTGCAAAGCATAATATAGACCTAAGCTATTTGAAAAAAAAAACAAAAACAAAAGGAACAACCCTTCTTTTGCCTCCAAGCAATTTGACCTAATCATAAAATTATTCTTAAAGCTAAAATGCTCCAAAATTCATTAAAAATAACTCTCTAAAATATAAGTAATAACTACATAATTTGTCTTTTATATAATTGAGTTTAAGCGTTAAAATTGAACTCAATATGACTTGAGCACTAACTTAAAATCCAAAACTCGTAATTCTCGTTTTTAACCACATCCTGATTTTTTTTACTCGCACATTTTTCACTAAAATGACCATAAATTGATCTTCTGAACTCAAAATAAGGTGATTCAAAGTGCGTTGAGAAGCTAAGAAACATCTTTTCAATCTGTGTGAATATATCTAAATCCAAAAATACCTGGATCCTATCAAAAAATGCGTCACAAGTCGACTGATCTTCCATACTCGAAAAATGGTAGCTTTGGTGAAGTTAATTGAATGAGCTTCACCTCATCCGTGCATACATCATTAGTCAATTACCTTCCTCGTCAGTATCGAGAGTGCTAAGGGTTGCTTAACCTACAAATGAGAGCTACAATTAGGGAGGAACATGAAACGATTTAGCTTAACTACACTACAGAGGTCAAGATTAAACTAAAAAGCCTAATAGTGTCAAGAGAGCCTAGGTGCCTATAATCAAAGATAATGCGCGTACGGTTCAAAAAATGCAAGCTTACCTCTAGTAATAAGATTACCCAAATGTAAGATTAGATAGCACGTTATCAATTATATTATAGTACACTTTTTAGTTTATTTGGTTGACTGAATGTTAAATTACTTAAAAACACATTGTACTAAATTGTGCTTATTATAAAAGTTGTTTATTGGTTTTTAAGTGTGTAGAAGGAATGAAGTTGAGATAGTATTAGAACTCATTAGAATGCAAATTAATCATGTGCACAAAGTAACCATATAAATATAGGTTCTATATTTCGAAATCTTGACACGACAATATCACTAATTCAAGGTAATCTTTAGAATCCAAATAAGAAAATATTATATTGGATCTCTGAGAACCACACATTACTTGAGCCAATCATCACCTAAATAGTTTAGCAATTCACCCATTGACATAATTTAATCTATAGACGTAAAGGTTATGTAATCACTAGTAGTTCAAAATTAAATTTAGAAGTTGGTTGCGAAGAAACATTAGCTAAAATACTTATTCAATTTACCTTGTTATTAGTGGTTGATGATGTGTTTATTCTTGTTTCGTAGTCATCTCTTGGTATTAATTCCCGATCTCTCTCTTTAAAATTGCATCATCGAAATATTTCGTTTCAATTTTACTATTTTTATAATTATTGGTTGATAAGCACTTACGGAAATCAAGACTTTAATCAACTAATCAAAAAATAAAAAAATAATAATAAATCAAGTCGATAGATTGCTTACCATACCATGGTGATTGGTAGCATTTTTCATTGAATTGAGCCAAAAAAATTGATTTAGTTGAGTAGATGAGCTCTCATTTATTTAAAAATTTGAATTATGATTCGAATTAAATTTTTTAAAAACTAGATATGTTAAAATAAAATATTATCATAATATAACTAAATTTTTATGTTATACATAAATTTGAAAGAATAAATATTTGAAAATTCTTTCAAAGTAAAGTAAAATAAAATACTTTAGTATCATAAATTTGAAACAATAATTTAATTGTTTAGACTCCCAAAATTATTATTTTGAATTCTTTTTTGAATTTCTTTTAACATTTTCATATATCCATTAAATATTTTCAAAATTTTTAAATTTTTATATTTTTAGAAAATATATAATATTATGATTCTTTTTATATAAATATTTAAAATTTTCAAACTCTTTATTAAATAACTCAATTTAATTAACTCAAATTTTAAAAAATAATAATAATTTTTCCGCATCACTTCAATTGCTGAAAATGGTCATTCTCTTTTTGCTCTTTTTTTTTTTTCATGCCGCCAATGCTCGTTCTCTTTTCTATTGAAAATGGGCAAAATATTTACTTGTCTGAAATTTGTTAGTACCTATATGGCACTAGAACTACCAAAATTTATGTTTAATGTATTTGTATTTTCAACCAGTTATAAGGTAGTACAAAGTTTTATTTAAAGACCAACAATTCCGCCTCAGAAGAGAATCAAACACTCCATATCATCCATGGATTCAATCTGTACAACATGAACTATTAGCATGTCAAAAATATATATAAATATGCAAGTCAAACAACAAGACTGACACAGAAAAATAATACCAGCATTAAATGGGGTACATGAATTACCAAATGCCACATGGCTTTGGTCAGGTATTTTTCACTTCATGCATTTTTAAATTGTTCAACAAGGAAAAAGGATGAATTAAAGCAAACAAAATTTTATGATATTAAAATCCACAAATTGCAGACTTTTCTTCACCAATTACAATACAGAACATATTTTGGGCAAATGGAGTAAAGCTTGTAACTACAATGTTTGGGAACAAAATGCCATTAGTGAAGCTAAATAGTCTTATCTTTGTCAAAAATTTTCCGTATGTACCTCAGTTTAATGGTTAGAGCTAAAGAATTCTAACACAAAAGTTGGGAGTTCTCACTGATACATACCAAATGAAGAATTATACCAAAAATCTGATTGTGGACATAACTCTCCAAAAAGAGAAATCCTAGAAGAAAATATTGACTTCCCTTTCACTCATCTCGTAAACATGATCTCTTGCATCTGTCAATGCACTCTGCATGATATCGTGAAAAACAACCAACTTAGAGACAAACCAGAAATGAACAACGAACCTAAACATGAAAATGGCATTTGCCAAAAGAGAAGGTGAAAAAAGCCACAATTTTGTCAGATTAGAAATGACGCAGAAGATACAATGGATTTTAGGTGAGAAATAAAAATTACCTGCCCAAATTTTGTAAGAAAGTTACTCGCAAGATTGAGTGATGTTACTGTGACATCTTCATTGGCCTTGAGAGCTTGAGCAATAGCAAAAGCACCATCATCCTACACAAAACCCCAAGTCAAACGATGCAGCACACGGAAAATCATGAAATATATAAATATTAATATGGAAAAACAAAATTTACCCTAATCTCGTTGAATCCCAAGTCTAGTGAAGTTAAAGCTTCATTAACCACTTTCAAGCTGCGAGCCAGACAGGCTGCACCCTGCAAAATACATGTATAACAAAGCAAATACTAAGATTCATTGTATATGGTGGTATAATGAAAAAACATGGAGTGTATCAGCAGGTACAAACTTCATCTCTAAGTCCATTTGCTCGCAAGTCCAGAACTGATATGGTATTATTATATCTCAACATATCTGCAACAAACTCTGCACCCTTTGGTCCTATCTACAAGAGATGCCATTTTGCATTGTTATGCATAAAAGATAAAATAATTGAAATTAGATTTTATAGAGGTTTATGGATGTGAGTTTACCTGACACCAACCAAGCTTTAGTGTTTTTACATTTCCATGGAATTTAAGAACTTCAGACAAAGCCTTTGCTCCATCTGCTCCAATGGGATTATAACCAAGTTCCAACTGAACAGAAAGAGGGAGAAGAAAGGGAGACGGGAGTCAATCATGTCATTGTCCCCATTGGGGTATAAAAAGGGAGGCATAATAAAAAGATGATAATAATGATGAAAAGACACACATTTGTAATGACTGTGTTATCTTTTAAGGCTTCAGCTATCGCACCAACCCCCTTGGCTCGAATATTATTTCCACCCTACAACATTAGAAACCAAATATTGTCTTCATATAGTTGTATCATACATGCTCCAAAAATTACCTCAAAATAGAGACATGCTCCAAAAATAATTAAATATCGAAATATATTACATGAGAAATTAACGAAGCATTCTCTTCTCACCAGGTCTATGGTTGTTACTGTTTGGTTTTCTTTCAAAGCATCAGCAATTTTTTCTGCTCCCTGATAAATTTTCAAAATTTTGTATCAATGAAGTTTAACTCCAAGTATACACAAGTGTAATTCTAAACAAGGTCCAACAAAGAACATATCCAATTAAAATATATATATTCCATAATTGGGTTGCCACTGTTTAGCTCTTATAAATGAAAAACCTACAAGTGAAAACTTGGTATATAACTGTTAATTTATTGAATACCTCATCACCAATGTCATTCATGTAAAGATTCATCCATAGCAAGTTCTTGCTCCTTTTGATATATTCCGCAACATGAAAAGCACCTTTTGCCGTTATTGAGTTGTTCCCAAAGTCCAGTAGGGTAATTTTTCCTAGAAAGAACATGTTTGTTAGGACTGCTGCAATAGGCTGGGAAAGATAAAAAGCCAATGACTACACACACATGCGTGCACCAAAAGAAAAAGTCCATAACTACACACACAAGCGTGCACCAAAAGAAAAAGTCCATATAATAAATGTGAACCTTTATGTGAAGATAAGCTTGAAATCAATGAGCGAATTCCTTCATCACCAATTGAATTTCCATGTAAATGAAGTTCCTGAAAAAAAACTCAAGGAATTACAAATTACAATCACTGTATAATAGATCACAAACAAATCAAATATAACCATTTGTCCCATTTTCTTTCTCCTCTTTCCTTCTTTGGAATTCACAAAATTGACTTCTTTTTTCTTCCTTGAATGCCTAGGCTTTACTGGGTAGGGTGAAAGTAAAATTGAAAAATAAAAAATTAGAGAAAAAATAGAAAGATTTTTTTTTTTTCTTTCCATTAGTGTGTTTGGTAGAATAAAAAGAAGAATGAAAAGAAAAAATTAACTTTTTGTTCCATGAATTGCTTTGTGAAGTTGAAAAATATGAATAAAGAAAATGAAATTCCTTAAAATTGCAAAATCTTGTAAATATGCACACTTAACTTGTATCTCTCTTATTTTCTTTCCTATAACCATTCCAGATAATATTCCAGATATAAATGGCCCAAGACATAATACTTTTGCCTTTTGGATCAGACTGAAACACATCAATTTAAACCCAATTTATAGATGCCAAAATTGAAAAGGATTGAGGCCCAACTATTAAATCCATTTTGAAACCCTATTATTAATTTAAGAGAAAGCCCTAGTCTCTCCTTTTATTGTTCTGCATCAACATTCCCCTCTTATTCTCAGTATGACGAAGCAATCACAAAATTACTGTCCCTCCATTTGTCTTAAGTTCTTCCTTTCATTTGCAACAGCAACTAAGAAAAGGGCGAAAAGATACATCCAAAAGTTCAGAGCCGTGTCGGGCACATATCATACTCTTACCAGCCTTGTGTCATGTTGACACTGATACGCTGACCCTAAATGCCCGAATCCATGTAACAGAGCTTATCAACTGCCAATATGACTACTTAATGAAAATGACCACTCTAATCACAAAAGCATTTCATTCAATATATGCAAAGGTCTCTAATGCTCCAAAACATTACTTAAGTACCAGAAGTAATGCTAAAATGAAAGGATTATATCAAACGAAGAAAGGTGTCAAAACCAGTAGCCTTTCATCATGTAGTTCAGAAAAAACAGAAGCTGAAGTGAATAGGAAATGTACCCGTACAGACTTGTTCCCCTCGAGTCCTTTGGCCAATGCATTAGCCCCCAGAGCACCACCATAATTACCACTTGAACAGTAACATTATGTCAGAAAGTTTTCCATATGCTGGTTAAAAATGAAAACAAATAATAAAAAAACCCAGATGTACAAGGAAACTTAAGCAGATATTTGCTTTTAATCAAAACACAAGTTCAAGAATGGAAGGTGCATTGCCATCCAGCCTACAGAGACAAACTATTACTTAAAAAACTCAAGATGGTTTTAGAATACAGAAACTAGAAGACTTTAACTTACTTTAGGTGAAAATTGCGGATGGTCTTATTCTCAAGAAGTGCTCCTGCTAAACTTGTAAATCCCTATCTCCATTCCATAAAAAAAAACAGAGAATAAAGAATAAATGCCACTTGCTTAATTAAATATGAAGCAATGATCTAAAGAAAATGGTAAGGTAATTTCCTACAGAATAGTCTATCATATTGTTATTGAGTTCAAGAGCACGTAAGGTAGAATTTTTCTTCAACAACTCAGCAATTGCCTTTGCACCCTGCATAGAATAGTGATTCATCATTAAAGTAAATCTCCACTGCAAACGCCTTTACTTCTTCACAAAACAATTCCATGGAAAACAGAGTGGATATTAACAGAAAGCTAACCTCATCCCCTAAGTCAACACTGTTTAGCTGGAGCTTTTGAATGCTAGCATTATTCACCAAAATATCACATAGGCACTGCAGGCGAAGGTAGATTATTTATAATAGACACTGGAGCATTAACAAAATTCTCAGCAAAAATGTGAATCCACAGAACATTTGCACAAACAATATTTATATATATTGCAAGTTAGTAATGACATTTGAAACATTAAGAGCCCTTGTTTGGGAAATCATACCCTAGAAACTAGAAAGTATAGTACACAGCTTCTATGCTAAGCCATGCTCCCAACTAAATCACAACATCCAGTGGGATTTAAGCATTCATGCAATTGATGCAGTATTTCTATCTACAGTATTACAGAAGTTCATAATCTTCACATAGCAAACAAATACTTTTTGATATTGTAAGAACAAGTAAATAAATAAAATCACCACAAATTAGATTTCTAAAGTATCTAAGTTATGAAGACGTGCAGAAAAGAATTCCACATCATCATATGCATGTAATTTATATTAGTATTAGACTACTTGACAATTTAAAAGAATTCATGAACTATCCTTCAATGGTTACAAGTACACCTTAAATTAAAGATTACCTCATTATAAGGTGATTTAGAAGTAGGGAAAAAAATGTTTTTACTATTTCCATTATAAACAATATAGAACTTGCTCATGGGAAAATTTTATCAAGGTTCCTAAGTATGTGCTTCCATCCCATTATAGTTCATTATGACATTATCAAATAAAAAACAAATACAAGCTGCAGAGATGATCTTATAGGAAACTTACAAGAATGAAAATTAGTAACCATACAATAGGGGCAAGGAATATGAAAGAACAAGGAGCCTCTAAATAACTGAGCCCTCAATGTTGGAGGACAGGGACATTTAACTATTTGTAAAGTTTTCAGTTATATAATTGCAATTTTAGGCTGACCTTTACTCCTTCATCTCCAATGGGATTGCCTGAAAGATCGAGGGTTTTCAATACCATATTTGCTTGAAGAACACCATCAAAGGCTTTCATTCCTTTGGCTGTTATTCCATTAGCAGCAAAGCTTACTTCCTCAACAATCTGAAAAGGAGAGGTACTCATTCAGAGAATGCGTTGAAAGGAGCACCAATGCTTTAAAGTTTCAATAATGAAATAGAAAAGGTGTACAGAACACAGTCAACATGAGGATCTTACAGGATAAGGTACAACACCTCAATCATGATAATGGACACAAAGAAAATAATAAAACAACACAGTCAAATAAAGACTAGGAAAGCATAACCTGATTGTAACCTAAGCTCTCGGCAAGAAAAAATAGTCCATCATCTCCAAAGTTGCGTCCTAATAAAAATGTATAGTAAGGTTTATCATGTTTCATTCACATGAAATGAATCCACATGCAGTAAAAATATATATTGCATCTTAAATCCAACTGGATAACTTGCTAACAGTGCTAAGGAAAGAAAGTAATTACATCACAATGAAAACTTTTAAAAGACTAGTAGACCATTTCTACTGTCCATTAACTGCATCTTTGATTTTCATGGCTGCGTCATTAAACTCAGACATGAAAAGTGAATAAGATTAAAATAGGTGCTTCACTTTATCTATGGAAATAGTCTACAATCAGTCAGCATACCTGACATATCAACACTGCTGAATGCCCTAAGTTCCTTGGCAAACTCATTGAGTGTCAGCTTTGACTGTCTATCAATCTTAGCAGCAACACTTGACAATAGATTTGTTCCTGGGGCAAAAGACCACTTCACTCCTTGTGAAGGAGATTTATTTTCAACAGATGAAGACCTAGATGGCTTCGGCATAAGGAGTTTCTCCACCAATTTCCATAAAACTGTCAGCTGAAGTCATCAATTAGGGTACATATAGGATAAACATAACAATGAATATGTGCTGCACTCTTGTAAACATTCCATACAAAGCCTAATGCAGTCCCAATAAAAGGAAAAGAAAGATTCCAAAATGCCATTCATATGCCTAGCGCAACAGAAAGAAATAGTTAAGGTATAAGAATTGACAACACGTTGGCTTAAAGACTAAAAGAAATGCTAAAATCGGATTAAGAATCAAATGCCATTAACAAATGTAATGGTTATAGCTATGGCCTGACTGAGCAATCAAGAAAAACCAGAACGCTAGTAAATTTTCATTGTGCTCAACCAAATTGAGGAATTTCAACATCCTCATCCTCATCCTAATTATTGACGAAACTCATGAATTTATACATAAGAATGCAATCAGTTACATTCTTCCAAATTCACCATCCACTAGAAAAGAAGAGAAACGGAAATCCATACCAAAAGTAGCGGCGATAAAAACGCCTGCCGGCGCCACAAAGGTTGCAATCTGCTTCACCGGAGCACTACTAAGAGGCTGCTGCGCCTGCGACTGTCTGTAAGCACGCCGCCTCGCGCCTCCCTCCGCACCGTACGCTGCCGTTACCACCAATCTCTTGGACCTGGAGTAACATCTCTTAGAAATAAACCAAGCGGAATCATGACCAAGCCAGCGGCCGTGGTCCGAAGCCAACGCTTGAAGGCCAAGCCTCTGCTTCTTCGGAAGAACCTGAGAATAACGAAACATATAAACAAATAGAGTGAGCTTCACCTTTCGAGAGAGTGAAGAGATTTCGAAAAAGAGTGAGCGCGTGTAAATTACCTTGGGATGAGAGTATAGAGGGAGAGTGGAAGTGAGGGCCATGGAAGTTGAGGTTAAATGCGCATAAGGGTAGAGAGGCTGATATCTTGCACCTACCGGTTGGACTTTACAGTTTATAGAGAAGAAGAAGAAGGGATAGGAGCGGCGACCGGAGCGTCAGTATCTCCAGAATGTTGTCTAATTATAAAACTAAAAATAAAAGCTTATGAACAGACCTTTCGGTTCGGGTTGGGTTTATCTTGATCCCTATAAGAATTTGATGATTATCTGTCCGGGTCAGGCCGGCTAAAGCAATTTTAATAATTCTCTCAATATTTTTTTATTTTATATAATAATTGGGGTCATTTATATATATTTATTTAGATTTTCTTAAAATTGATAAATTTATATATCAATTTTTAAAATTAAATAATAAAATTATTAAAATAAATAATACATATTTTATGATCATTTTTAAATTTATCAGATAATTAAAAATAAAAGTTTATTTTCATTTAATTTAATTTAATTTATAATCATAATCGTAATTCTTTTTAAAAAATCTAATGATAAGAAATTCAATTATTAAGATTATATTTACGATGAATTTTAAATTTAAATTTAATATTAAGATAAATACTATTAAATATGAAGATATTTTAATTAAATATTATTTATATTTAAGATAAATATTAAATTTAAATTAAAGAATGCAAATATTAAGACTACTTATCTTTATGATATTTTTTATATTATATTTTTAAACTACTTGAATTATTAATATTTTTTTTTATTATGATACTTGATGTTAACACTATTAATGAATTGTTAAACCAATAAATGAGAATTAGAATGTACAAGTTTTTAAAATCATCAAGTCCACATGTACAATATAAAATTATGTAAAAAGATAAATAAAACCAAAAAAATTGTATAAAAACAAAAAAATGAATTAAATTAAAAAATAACTAAATGTATGGTTAAAAAAATTAAAGAAACTAGGCCATTTATTAAAACAAATTCGCAAACAAACGTCAGACTCAGAATAGCAGAAAGCAAAACAAAATAAATAAGAGGAAACTATAAAAAATAGTCACTTTTGTTTGTCTCAGGTTACATTTTAGTCACTTATGTTTGAAATGTTACGTTTTAGTCACTTATGTTAGTATTTTGTTACGAAGTGATCACTGTGCCGTTAAGTTCCGTTATCTCCCTAACGGTAATCCTACGTGGCAGTCCAACTAGATTTTAAGTGCCAACTTGGATTTCCAAATGGAATGAGAATAAATATTTAATTAAATAAATTTAATTAATTAAAATTTTTAAACCCTAAACCCATTTCCACATACTTCTCTTCTTCATCTTCATCTTCTTCACTTTTGATTCCAATATCTTTAGTTACAAATCTGTCTCAAAACTTGAATCTTTAAAACCCATTAACCCAAAGATTTAATATCTTTGATTCCAATATCTTTTTCTCGTTAAGTTTCTTTGGGTTAATGGATTTCAAATATTCAAGCTTTGAGACAGATTTGTAACTAAAGATATTGGAATCAAAAGGGAAGAAGATGAAGATGAAGAAGAGAGGTGTGTGGAAATGGGTTTAGGGTTTAAAAATTTTAATAATTAAATTTATTTAATTAAAGATTTACTCTCATTCCATTTGGAAATCCAAGTTGGCACTTAAAATCTAGTTGGACTGCCATGTAGGATTACCTCTAGGGAGATAACGGAACTTAATGGTACAGTGATCAGTTCGTAACAAAATACTAACATAAGCAACTAAAACGTAACATTTCAAACATAAGTGACTAAAATGTAAGCTGAAGCAAACAAAAATGACTATTTTTGTAGTTTACCCATTAAACAAAACAAACCCAAAACAAGGGACTAAGCCCAAAATAAAGAAACAAAATAGAAGAAAGCCCAGTCCGAGCAACCTAACACACCAGCTTTCAATCTGAGGCTGTAGGCGATCTTTCAACCCCTGAAAAGCCATCTTTCTATTACAACCTACCATATTGGAAAGCCCCAAATACCACTTTGGTTCAGTGGATATTCGAACCCTCAAACATTGAGAAAGGCTAGCCATAAGAGATTCCTCCACGTTAGAGCTGAAAAAGATAAATGACTTTGCAAAATTAACACACCGCCCGAAAGCTTGTTCATACTCCAGTAGAACCTGTTTGAGAACCAAAGCACTAGCAATCGTGGCTTCTGCGAAAAGGATACAATCATCCACAAATAACAAATGGGAAGCCTACAGGTCTCCATGACTAATTCGAGCCCTTCTAACCAAATTATCCCGAAGCATTTGCCACATAAGAGAGAATAACCTTTCACTATAGATGAGAAACAGATAAGGACTCAAGGGGTCTCTTTGGCGAAGTCCTCTGCCTGGTGAAAAAACACGACTCACCTTCCACTTCAAAATGACCGAATAAGAGATCGAAGTTATACAATTCAAGATAAGAGTCACTCATTGCCCCCCCGGTCCTCTTCCTGCAATACACATTGAGAATCTCATAAGCTAGTATAATGTTATCTGTAATGAAAGCACTCTAATCCTCATCTATACACAAATGTAACACTGTCTGAAAACAATTGATCAAAATCTTTGAAATGATCTTGTACAACATCGTACATAAATTAATTGGGCCGGTGGAATTATTACATATTGTTTAGGTTCGAGACTTTGGGAATAAGAACAATGTGCATCCTATTAATGTTCGTCATAGACAACCCATCGTTGAATATGCCAAGGCAATAAGAGCTAACATCCCGCCCAACGATATGCCAAAACCTCTGATAAAACAGTGCAGAAAGCCCATCAGGACCCGAGGCTTTCATAAGATCCATGGATTTCACAGCCGCATAAACCTCCATTTCTATGAATCTCGCTGTAAAGGTCGAATTCATCTCATCAGTAAAACACTCATCAACCCCCTCTAAAATATGGCTAGGATCACCATGCCCATGAGTAGTGAACAACTCCTCAAAATACGTAGTCGCAACATCGAACAGGGCTATAGTGTCCCACACCAAATGCCCGTCATCCTACATAAGACAACTAACTCTATTGACCCTTCGTCTTTGAGTCACGGAACGATGAAAAAATCTCGTGTTCTTGTCACCCATTTTCAACCAATTGACACGAGCTTGTTGTTCCCAGTACATCTCCTCCTTATCAATCTCCAAGTTCATGTCAAGCTTCGTAGTCAACACCTCCAACAGATGCTCATCAGATATGTCACCCCTATGATGAAGATGGTCATTTATTTAAATGAAAATGATGATGTTGTTGTTTATGTAAGTTTATGTATTTTTTTATCAACTAGTTATTTACTTTTTAATTACTTTTTGTTTTATTATGTTTTCACATAATTATATTATTCATGTGGATTTGATTGTTTGAAAAAAAATTGTATGTGTCGAATTTTCATTGATTGGTTTAGCAATTTGGTGTTAAGACCAAGTACCATAATAAAAAACACATTGATAGTTCAAGTAGGTACCACATTAGACATTTTATGAAAGTACAGGTACCATAAAAAATACATATTGATAGTTCAAGTGTCACATTGGATGTATGCAAAAGACATGTACAACATTGAACATTCTATGAAAGTACAGGTACCAAATGTGATATTATCTCAAAGTAGTATAAATATTATCTCTTTAACAACCCTCAATTAGTAACATCGGAAGTTAGGCTCAGAGAATTATAAAATTTTATTGAGAATTAAAGAATTGATAATTAAGTATGTTATTTAGTTGGTGTAAGTCAAATAAAATTTTGTTTAAAGAGCCTAACTAATTAGTATGCTCTATTAAAAAGAAGGATCAAATGGAAAGAAAATGAAAAGTGAGTGGTTGTGGTTGTTAAAAGAAAAAAAAAAGAGGATTAAATAGAGGGGAAATAAAAAGCTATTGCACTCAAAGGAAAAATGCACCATTTTTTTTAAGATAGTGGATGTGGATGGATAGGTACATTAGTAATTTTTATAATTGAAAAATGGCATAAAAAGTAATTAACTAATAAAAGCTTATTAAACAAAACATGGAGGGATCCACTAAAACATTTTTTGGGGCTGTCATTTCTTTTTCTTCTTTACCGAAATTGAGAGAGAGGTTAGGGAGAAAGAAGCCATTGATGGGAGCTTGAGTTTTGGTTTAAGGTGTTTGCATGCAAGTGTACTTAAATGGATTTTTATTGTTAATTATATTTTTGGGTTGGAAATAGCTTAATTTAGCTAATCTAAAAA
The DNA here is from genome assembly GCA_005610355.1 of Gossypioides kirkii. NCBI lineage: Eukaryota > Viridiplantae > Streptophyta > Magnoliopsida > Malvales > Malvaceae > Gossypioides > Gossypioides kirkii. Next base: position 34,298,229 of record CP032247.1, on the reverse strand, counting down.
TTAGATTATAAAATCTTTGTAAGCAATGTACAATGCCATTGATGAGATTTTGAGGTTTTTTGGGTTTTATGAGTGAATTTATATGCGTGGATATTGTTATGGAAATTTTGTTAGAAAAGTCTCATAAATTAAGGATATAATGAGGTTTTGGATAAATTGATTTAGCTTAATATTGTTATGTGGAAATTTGTGGATATGCAATGGTGGTTTTCTTGTGTGTTCGTATGGTAAGAATCAAATTAAGAAGAAGGTTAATGTTAGTTGTCATTATGGGTAATTTAAGGGATAGTAGATGGAATTAATTACTAGGGATATAACTCCCTTAAAATGTAAATAGCATGAGGTTAAGTGATGAAATTCAAGGGCGTAGGAGTTGTTTGGAAACATATATGTTTTTGTGCTTATAAATTATTGAAAAATGGTTGCTGCCATGTGAGTTGGATTGGTTATTTGATAAGGAATTAGTAATGCAATTTTAAAAGTAGTAAGGATAAATTGAATGATGAGAATTATTGTAATTTGTTGGTTATAAAATTGTTAATTAAATTAAACTATTAAATTCTAGATCGAGAAACGAGAAATCCTGCTGCTAGTCGAGAGAAAGAGAAGATTGCCGAGTAACAACCTTGGATATAGACAGCTTGGATAATTCAGTAAGTTCGTACTTCCGAACTTAGCATTACTATCCATTTAATATTTTAAGTTCAATCACATTTAAATACTAAATTGAAATCTTAATATTTATGATTTGTTCCATGTATTTGGTTAAATGATAACATGTAAATTGTGAATTGAGGAATTGGTTGGTTTTGATGGATGTATAATGTCGGTTTAACTGACTAAAGCTGGACCCACATTCGTGGTTTATCCGGATTTGACGAATAATTGTTGGTTAATCCAACTACAGCTAGGCTCACATTTGCGGTTTATCCGCTAGACACTGGGTGCCATGATCGTCAGTTTATCCAACCAGCGCAAACCGTTGGTTAATCCAACTAGAGCTGGGCTCACTTTCGTGGTTTTTCCGCTAGGGACCGGGTGTCATGAATTAACGGAAATAACAACGACAAATGGATAGAAATTGAGAAGACTTATGAAGAAGTATGTCTATATTTGTGGAGTAAGAATTATAAGGAATGGAAGTATTATGCATTTGGTTATATGCATTAAATGAAATGTTGAATTTGGAATCATGATTTTGTATAAATGAAAGCTTTAATTGAAGATAATAAATATTCATGCAAATGGTTTGTGGTGAATAAAGGTTACTAATGTAATTGAATCTTCCATGATTTCAGGTTATCTTAATAGTAGATTACAACTCAGCATCAAAGTGGAAATCCCGAACTCCAAGTCAGTGAGGTCACTTTTTGATTATTTTGGCATGTACCTAGTTCTAGTTATGTGTAAAGGTCTTATAGGAAATGACTAAATGTGAATATTAGTTTCAAAGTAGTTGTTTTGATGTGAATTTTTTTGAATGATATGTATATAATGATTTGGTAAATTATGAAATATGCAAATATATTGGCTTAATGGAGTGTATTGAATTATGCATAGATTATATTTTGGTATGATGCTTATTTGGGTAATATGTTTGGAGGATGGTTTGATTATATTGTGGTGGTTGAACATTATATGTTTATTGAATTATTTATATGTATTTGAGAGAATGTTTTAAATGAATTTGAATGTTTGTTAAAAATAATTTAATGATTTTATTATATTCGGCAATATTTCGAAACTCTAAACCGGCAACGATTACGGGTTCCGAGTGTTACAATCTCTTGAATAATTAAATGATAATTTTTTTTAAATTTAATGATAAACTTTTTAAATTAATTGGGATGCATCAAAATTTTAATAAGTTGTTTTGTATAATTAAAAAAAAACAATGAAAAACGTTAGTGGAAGATCATTTATAAGATGTATAAATAAAAATATGATATTCTTGATTGGTCTGGGCATTATTATCAATGTAGGAATACGCAGGTTTAAATACGCTAAAATGTATTACTTTTTATTTATGAGTTGAGGAGGGGTTATGGATAATTCTAGATAGGGGTGCTCAAAGTTCGGTTAAAACCGAATTAACCAACCAAATCAATCTAATTTGGTCAATCGGTTGGTGATCGAATTCAGTTTAGTTAGAGGTCGGTTAATGAATTTTTGAAATTTCGATTATCAATTAATTCAGTTCGAAATCGGGTAATTAATCGAAATAAATAATATATTACATATAATATATTTTTATATTAACAAGGTATATTTTGAACTATTATTTTTTATATTAATAAAAATAAATAATTTTTATTTAGTTAGGCATCTTAATTTAGCACATTCGAATAACTTTTACAGTAACTAACTCCAAGGCCACCTTGCTCGAGTTTAGCAAGTGGGTTCTTGAAATTTGGTTACATTCAACTTTATCTGCCTGCATGCAAAGCTCCATAGTCGGCAGGGCAGTTTAATGCTTTTGTTTTAATGCTTCATCTTAAGCATATAACTGGAACATGGCATATGTTTAGTTTAAATATTTTCATCTTCGGATAAATCTCAAAATTATATATAAATTTTGATTTAATATATAATTATATATTTTAATTTTAATTTGGTGTAATTATACACGTGAAACTCTAATTAAGGTTCAAATGTATACTTGAAACTTTAATTTTGATTTAATAATACACATTTAAAGAAATAAATACATCAATTTATTTTATATTGGATAATATAATTATTTTTGTATGCAATATATAAACATAAAATGATATTATATCAATAATTATACACATTAAATCATAATTCATATATAATTTTGAGATTTATCATTTTCATCTTCTTCAGAACTAAATATAATGTAATAAATATTTATATTTAGTAATAAATATTTTATATTTGAAATTGATTTATTTTCATTCATTTAATATAATATATTTAGTATGAATATATTAATTTTTTTAAAAATAGTGGTTAATCTAAAATAATACATCAAATAGACTAATATTGATATCGATAACAAATTATATATCTATCGATAAGGTATTGAGTAACTTAATATAAACCTTAATTTTTAATTTGTATACGGCGCAAGAACAAAAACTTAACCTAATTTGACAACTATTTTTCCAACATTTCTTTTTCTTTTTTCTTTTTGGATTTTTTCAAGGATAAGATAAATATAATATATATCAAAAAGTAATATCTATATTAGAGTTGTTCATCCTAACCCGATCAGAAGGTCCGTTCGAAAAATGGGAGAATTTAAATAAAAATATAGCTCTGAAAAATGAGTTTGAGCAAAAAATAAAGTCCGTTTAGAAAATAGGTCGGCCTCGAGTAAAGTTTTTTGGCTTGAGGTCGGTTCGGCCTGTATTTGCAATAAAAAGACTTCGTTGTTTTGCTGTTATTTTTTTATGTTTTGCTGCCGTTTTCTCATTTTTTTACAAATGTTTTGTTACCATTTCAGTACTATATTGCTATTATTTTGTTAATGTTTGAACATTATATAACACTTATTTTATTCTTAATTTTACTATTATTTTAGAGATTCTGCTTGTTAAGATGCATTTATCTTAATGTTATTTAAGTATAAACACTTTTTTAATTTATTTTCAATTTGTTATGAAATATTTATTTTAATATTTTTAGTATATTTGGTGTATTATATTTTTAAAAAAATTTATATAAAAAATAAAAATTTTAAAAATTAATATGGACGAACCGAGTAATGCTTGGATTTTTAGCATTTTATTCAGGGATAGATTTGGGGAAAGATTTTGACCTATTTTTTGGATTGGGTTAGGCCAGACTTGGACCTATCAATCGGGCCTAAAATTTTGTTAGGGTTTGACATGACCCGACTCATGAGCAACTCTAATATATATACCTATATATAAAAGGAAGGACTTTTGACATTCCTTGGTTGACACGCAGATCAACCTCCTATTTTAGTAAATTATACAAATAGTCATTAACTATAATTTTTTTTTATTTTAGGCACTTAAAATAAAAAATTTGTAATTTAAACATTTACGTTATATTGTTCAGTCATTTTGTTTACTTCCGTCAAAATCATTAACAACAAGCTGATGTGATAGTTAAAAAATCAATATAATGACAAATTTAGTCCTCAACTTTTACATATTAGATCAATTTAGTCAAAGTTTTAAAAAATTACCTCAAAATTTACAAGTTATCCCAATTTGATCCTAATACTAAATAATTCAAAGAAATATATAAAAATGCACAAATATTTTCAAAAAATATAATAATAAATTTAAAAATTATATAAAAATTATTATTAACAAGAAATAACAATATATAAAATTTAAAAATATATTTTCAAAAACATATAACAATAAATTTAAATTTAAATTTTATATTAAAATTAAATAAATAAAATCATATTAATATTAAATAAAATAAAAATCCCCCCACCCCTGACCTCTCCCCCATCGAACCTCCCCCCCACATTCGTCCTTGAGTTTTGCAATTACCAGTTCTTTGCTACTTTTCTTGTTTTCTTCTTCCACTGGTTGCTTAGCATTCAACTTGCTGTGTGTAGTTTTAATGAGAGTGATCAAAATGATCGAATTATGTAACGTGAGTATTTAAATTACATTTTTTTTTTATTTTGGATGCCTAAAATGAAAACTTTTGATAGTTAAGTGACTATTGGTGTAGTTTACCCTTTTTTTGCATCATATAGTAAAATGGTTCAATTTCAATTTTAGTCCCTAAGCTACACTCAAATTTAAAATTATATTTGACACGTGGATCAACATCCCCTTTTTTTTCATCATAGAGTAAAATGGTTCAATTTCAGTTTTAGTCCCTAGGCTACATTCAAATTTAAAATTATATAAAAATGGTCAAGCTTCAATTTTGATCCCTATGCTACACTTCAATTTAAGATTCAATCTTTATAATTCAACTTTTTTATACAATTTGGTACCTTAATATTTTACAATGTCATTGATTAGCCCAAATATTTTATTTTGATTAAAATGTTGATGTAACTTTTAAAAATTGTTAACATTATTAAAATTGTTTGTAAAATCCATGTCCATTGCAATGCCATTTTTTTCCATGGCTACTAAGTGATTTTTTTTTAATTTTAAAATGTCACACCAGGAAATTTAAGAAAAGAATTTAATGGTGTTAACAATTAGATTTGAAATTTTAAATTCGAAAAATAGAAACTATAAATTGCTAAAAATAAAAGTACAAGATTAAATTTAAATATACAAATAGTATAGAGACTTGAATTATATTGTAATATTCAAATATTTGCTCTATAATTTGATCCATGTTATAAAATAAAAGAATAGAGAGTAAAGAACAAAGAAAACAGAAGAGCAAAAGAGAGTGTATTTTATTGATCAATAGAAGTAACTTACAATGATTTTCCAAAATCTATATTTATAGACATAAAAAGTATAAATGAAATAAAACTCTACTTCTAATGACTATTAGAATTTAAAGTTCATCAAAACTTATCTTGATCTTGATGGACATCCACCTAATAAAATCTTCATAACACTCCCCTTTGGATGTCTATTGGTAGATAATGTGCCTCGTTAAAATCTTTACTAAGATAAAAACCCTGTGGAAAAAATTTCTAGTGAAGAAAAAATAGTACAGATATCTATAATACTCATAATCTGTTGCCCCATTAAAATCCTTATCAAGAAAACCCAATGGAACAAAACCTCGGTTAAGGGTAAAAGAGTGCAACATGTATTTACTCCCCCTTATGAAAACATCACATAATATCTCATATATCACCATTCTTTTTATTTGAGTAAGGGAAAATTTTGGCAAAATATATTTTGATCTCTTCAGGAGTTTCAACAATAATCATAACAAACTTTAATCATGATTCCTCTATAAAAATACAATATGTATTTTGGATCATTTTGTAATCCTCTTTCAACTACTTTTGACTAAGTCAAATTTACCATATATGTTCAATTATTTCAATTCATATAAATGAACAAATTTCCATTTATTTAAATATGCTTCTGGCATTCTAAATCCTTCAAGAATTTTAGTATAAAATTTACTATACAGTGGTTCATAAAAGGTTGTAACAACAACCATTAAACGCAATTTAAATCTTCTATGAACTACTAGTTCAATAATATATCTAAAGGTTATTGCATCCACCACAAAAGAATATTATATCTTTTCATAATCAATGCTAGGACTTAATGAAAAAATTCATATTTTTATTCAGCTTTTGCAAAACTACTTCATTTGTACCCTCACTGGCTTTATACCTTTAGATATTTGGACTGTTGGTCCAAAAACTTCACGAATTAGAGTTGTGTCTTTCTATTTTGACTAATCTATTCCATATCTATATTTCTTAATAGATTTATTCAAGATTCTCCTTTCATTTCAACAATAATATTGCATGCAAAACCATTGTAGGCTACTTTTATTATTCGGTTCCACATTTTCTTGAATTGGCATAACTTATCGAGATTTCTTTATTTTCATTACTTTAATATTCAGTTTCAGGTACCAGAATCTCTTTTGAAGTTTTATTTATTAGTTATGTCTTAGGTCTCTTCTAGAACACTCACCTTCACTATATGACCATCTAGATTTATTATTTCCTTTTATGAGAATTTTCATATTTGGAACTTGTAATGAGTTATCTTTGTTGAACTTCTGATTCAAATTACTCTTCCCCTAACTCATTACAAGTTATTATTTCTCTCCCCTAATGTCGGGAAAACTATCGAATCAAAATAGTAATCATAAATCATGCAATAATTGAATCTCCAATACATTTAAAACATATAATAATACAAGGAGACTTGTAATTAATAGATATTCCCAACTTTCTTTGAGGATTCACTCACCTTTGTGTGTTGTGGTGGAGCAATTAGAACATATACGCACATACAAAAATTCAAAGATGAGAAATATTTAGCTCTTGACCAAAAATCAATTGTAATGGGGAGTATTTATAACTTATTGGCTTGATGCGTACAACACGTAAATCAACATAATCTTATGTTGAAAGAGAAAGTTTGGTTCTCATAAGTAATGGTTTAGACATTAATCAGAGGAGTTCAATTAATAATTTCTCTAAACCATTATGCACATAAACAACAAAATTTTACAAAAGTTTTTCAAACTCTATCAATAAAAGACTGAGATATAAACTCATCAGTATTAGCAAGATGAATTGTCTTAATTGCATGATCTGAAATTAATTATTTAAACAAGCAATCTTGCAAAGAACAAGTTGCAAGTTGATAGCATATTCATGATTATTTTATAGATGCATATACCAAAATCATATAATATCAAAATCATCCACATGGTGGATGAATGAGCCCATATTTATTTCAGAAATGTAAGACATTAAATCTCAACTTTAGCTAGTGAGTTTCTAATAATCAATTTTCATTGAGAACAAACAACAAATGAGAATTCTCTAAATTAAAGAATCTTCTGGTTTTTTAATGAATGTTCATATGAATCCTCAATTAATTTCCGCATTATATATGATCCAAGATGGTCTAATTGGTCACGCCAAGTAGTAAATACATTTGTATCAGTAAACTTCTGATTTACTTCAACATGCATTTCAATTGTACTAATAATGTCAATATAAATTGTGACAAATTGATACTTTTATTATAATATCTCGTTTTTCAGTGGTAATGGAAACAGTGGTTTCAAGACCATAATTTTGATATCTCAATCCGTAAATATTACTTATTTAATATTTATGAAGTCATTAATGTCGTATTAAATTCTTGTGAAGAAATTTTAACGTTTAATGAGTTAATTGAGTAAAAAAGACTAAATTATAAAAGAGGAAGAATTTGGTTATTATTGAAATATAAGGATATAATTTGGTTAAATCATGAAAGGAAGGATTTGAATGATAAAAATATCATTATTATTCATGTGGTTTGGTCATTAGGTGAATTTCATGGTTTGTATACATTAAAATATTATTATTAAAGATAATGGAATAATGAAATAATAAAATTATGAGAAAAAAATATAGAAAGCACTATCATTTTTATTTCTTCTTTGGAACCACCAAAACCTCCACGGGAGGAGACCTTTGAGTTTCGGCCAATTTCTTTAAGCTTGCATGGTTTGATTTTTTAATCTATTTTTTGTAATTTTTATGTTTTTTATATTGTTACAATTAGGTTTAGCTAACTCGTATCTTTATTTTTAAAACTGTTAAAGATTTTTGATGTTACCATTGATGAATTCTTGTTAGCTTGAATGATAAATGGAGAGTTTGAAGTATTAGAAGTGATTTATTAAGTATTTTTTTAGTTTTTGAGTTGCGGATTAAATTGCCAAATTATTAAAATTTAAATGGAATTTTTTGTGAATTTCGAATGGTTATGGATTGTTCTAATATGGTAGTATATTCGGCTAGTTTTGGTATTTACCCAATTTTTGCTAAGTTTGGAAATTTTAAAACTAAGAACTAAAGTGTGAAAAATAGAAAATATTGAGGAAATTGTGTAAATAATGCAAATTTAAGGATCTTTAGCATTTAATGGAACTTTAATTTTACGTGAATTTAATGAATTGAATTGATTTATTATATATAGATCAATAAACGTGTAAAAAGACATTAATCGAGAAAAAGGAAAAACCGCGGAGTGGTCCCTGTATTTTAATCAGAAATAAATCGTAGGTAAATTCGTAGTGACTTATTTTTTATTATAATTTACTTGTGATTTAAATTTTCATTCGTGATAAAATTAATTTATGTATGAAAATGAATAATTACATTGGATATATGTATCATTATGAGAGTTACTAATGTTAAGTAAATATGTATGGAATTGAAAGAAATTATAATGATGATCCATGAATTGTATTAAGTTCTAAATGAATGTTTAAAAATGTAATGGAAAATAAATTTAGGGAAAATAGAGTTTTAAAATTTTTTTCCAAAATAATATATTGGTTGTGATATCTAAAGTAATAAACACTTAACCAAAATTGTATCTTTTTATTCGTATAGGATGAGCACTTCAACCAAGTAGCTTTCTCTACTATCCTCAAGCTCACGTCTGTCAAGTGTGGGCTCACTTCGAATCAGAAAATTTTTCACAAAAATTACAAGTGGGGTAATTTTGTAATTTCTCTAAACTTTTAGGTCAAGTTATAAATAAAAAATTTAGAGACTTTCTGAAATAATCTTTTCAGTGAATTTTCTCTCTATAACTTTCTCTTGAATTTAAGCATGTAAAAAAAATAATGACCCAAGACTCTCTTTATATAGGGAGAGTTTAGAGAGTTCAACTATGATTAAACTTAATCACTTTAATATTAAATTTAATCTAATATTTATCTTGATAAATATTAGATTAAATTTAATATTAAATCTTATTAAAATAATAAAATTTTTATCTCCAAGATAAACATTAAATTAAATTTAATATTAAGATAATCACTTTAATATTAAATTAATAAAATACTATTAAAATAAGTATTAAATTAAATTTAATATTAAATTATTAAAATAATATTATTTTTGGAATAATTAATTTAACAAGTTCAATTATCCATTGGGCCAATTATTTGACTTGAAAATTAATTTTCAAAAATATCATATTAATTTTAATTAATTTAATTTTACTTTATCAAAATTAATTTTTCAAAAAGCACTTAGATTTTCTAAATTAATTTTTCAAGAAAATTCTTTAACGAAATTCTCTAAGTGAACAATTCTCACGATCTTCTAATTTAATTCCACATTGAATAAATCAACTCAATTAAATTATTTCCAAAGTCGTAAAATTTTCTTCTGATTCAATGCAGTCCGATCGAGCTTTTGTTGAGCTAGAGGAGGGGACCAATCAGACATATACAATTAAGCTCTAGTGATTGTAATTATGTCTAGAAACATCATTCTGATAATTCACAACTACTTAATTATGGAATCAGTCCGCAAGAAATATCATGATTGAAAACTCCTTATTGTATACTCTTTACGAAAGTAATTCATCCAACTGCTTTGTCCAATGACCTCGTCATGTGTGTGTTACCCTCATATGATATCCTTGATTCCTTTGAGTTAAATCCGATCACTCAATACAATCCTATTTTATCTCATTGTCAAGATTGTGTCTTCTTAATGATTACTATGATCACTATCAACAAATGATTGTGATAAATTGCTCGTTCGAGAACAAGTAACTCATGGCCACGTTCTATATTTATTAATCCACACAATGCCAATGAAAGGATATCATTAACTCTTTAGTTGAGCTATGAATTCCACTGTTGCTAGTAAAGCCATGCAATACACAAGTGATGTACCCAATATACTGACTATGGGCTCGATCATCTTTAGAGCATAAGCCTTCACTTATATCAAAGCACATGAGTTGTATTCGCATGGTCAGTAAGTAACTCAGGATTTAAGTAAATCACACCATAAACGTCACAAGTGAATTAGTTCACAAACGGATTCAGAATTAATTCATCTTGGGTCCAGTCCAATGTATCATTCTACCAATGAATACATCTATGTCTCTACTCATGGAGTCAATTGCTCCGATAGCCAAGACTAGTCATCTCCCCAATTGGCATTGTAGACGACATAATAATCATTCTCAGTACTTGAATCAAACGCTCACTTTGATTCTTTTACAGGATTACAGACTCATTTAGATTATTTACTGAAGTAAGTTGTCTTTCTCGCAATGTAAACGTTTTTACAATCCCACTTATCTTCAGTTTGAACTTAGACAATCAATGAGCTAATAATTGCTTGTCATAATTTCTCTTTGCATACAAAATATGAAAGACAAAAAATACAAAAGACATAATAGTGAAATATGAAATTAACTTTATTTATTTATTTATCGTTCAAATGAATAAAAAAATTACATGATTACTACAATATGGGCACATTTCCCAACAATGTCATGTTACAAAAATGAAGAAGTGGCCCTGTTCGAATATTTGTGCCCCTGTTTGCACTTTGGTACTCTTGACTTGCATCTATGATGCCCTTGAAATGAAGTAAAAATCGAGTATAAGAAATGAGTATTGATGATTTAATCTAAATGATATAAAGTGTTACATGAAATAAATGTATTGATGTTATGATAAAGTTCTTGAGAATCTATGAGCAATGAAAAAGAGATTTGTAATCGCCCATTTTTTAGTGGTGTCAGAAATAGTGGTTTCGGGACCACAAATTTGACGAATAAATTCATATAATGAGTATTTAAATTATATAAGTCAATAACAATTTTATATGGAATTTTGAATTGGTGAATTTTAATTATTGAATTAAAAGTTAGTATAAGTGGTTTGGTTTAAAAGTCAAGTGGTTTTAGAAAATGAGGTATCGGGACCTCGTTTTAGAAATTTAGGGCCGTAAATATTTTTAGAGTCTTATTATATGTGAATTGAAGTTTGGTCGGGTAATTTTGATGAATTATTTTTAATTAAGGAAAAAGGAGTAAATTGTAAAAGAGGTAAAAGTTAATTGCTATTGATTAAAATAAAAGGGACCAAAGTAGTAATTACACCATGGTCAAAAAGTCCAAGCGGTGGAGGATATGATTACCTTTCACTAACTTTTGAGATATTTATTCATTTAGTCCTAAGTAGTTTAAGGTTAAATTGAAATAAAATTTATTTAGTTAGAATTTAATATAATTGAAGGACCAATTGTGTAATTGGACCCTATGTGGAATTCTTTAGATTTTGGTAAATTGCAATTAAATCCTAATTAAATGAGGATTTACTAATTAGTCTATTTTTCAGTATGATTGGAATTGGTGATTTTGAGGCCACAACTTTGATGTATTAGACCGTAAATATTAATTATTTAATATTTATGAGGTCATTAGTATTGTATTAAAATTTGGTTATGAAATTTTACAATTTAGATAGTTAATTAAGCAAAAAGGACTAAATCGTAAAAGTTGTAATATGTAGAAATCATTGATTAAATATATTAAATTGTAAAGGGATGGCCTAGAAAAGTCCTTAAAGGGTAATTATACGTTTAAGGGGTGTAGTGGACAGTTTTGGACACTTAATAAGTTAAATTGTTAAGTGAAATTTAAGGGTAAAATGGTAATAATTAAAATAATGTAAATTAAACAAAAACCAAGTGAAATTCATCATCTTCTTCTTTTTTAAATTTTTCTTAGCCGAAACCGTAAGGAAGAGAAGAACACCATTCAGCCAACTTGGATTTTTGTCCATTTTTAGTGATATTTATATTTTTGAGTCAATATTAGCTCAATCTAGCTAGCTCGAGGACTAATTTGTGCATTTGTCAAATGTTATGAATTTTGCCATTGATGAATGAGTTGTTTCTTGAAAATTTATGGAAGATTAACAAGCTTGGTTGTTAGATTTGATTATTAGATTTGATTATTTTGTAAAGTAGTTTTTGATGATTTTAACATTTAAGGACTAAAATATGAAAATAGTAAAAGTATGAGGACTTGAGGTTAAATAAAAACAAATATGGGCTGCATTGAAGCTCTATAATATCCGGCTGGACCTATTTCTAAAGAAAAATGGTTAATTTGCATGTTTGGGGCTTGGGGACTAAATTAAATAAAAGTGAAAAGTTAAGGGCAATTTTGTAAAAATACCAAAAATGCTTATTTGCATAAAATGATTAAAAATTCATGTTGATTTAAATAATTGAATGAATTATTGTAATAGATCAAGAATGTGCCGTAGATCGAGGAAAAGTTTCAAAATAATCCCTGGTGTTAAGTCGTAGCAACAACTTAATCCGGTAAGTTTGTACTATTAACTTTCAAAATTGATATTTGTTATTATATATTTATTTTGAATATATTCTTGATGGCGGTTCGAGACTAAAGGCTTGAGGAGTAATCTGATTCTGGCTCGAAGGAACCTTATTCTGATTTTGGCTCGAAGGAGCATTATTCTGATTTTGGCTTGAAAGAGCGATATTCTGTCTGGCTCGCAAGAGCAATATTCTGTCTGGCTCGTAAGATCGATATTTTGACTGGCTCGTAAGAGCAATATTCTGATTGGCTCGTAGGAGCGATATTCTATTTGGCTCGTAAGAGCGATATTCTGTTTGGCTCGTAAGAGCATATTCTGACTGTCTCATAAGAGCTAAACTCTGTCTGGACTCATATGAGCTAAATTCCTAGAAGACCCAAAGAGATCAACTCGATGCCAATGTCGTGGGATTTCGAATATGTTCTTATCACTTTTTCTATAACCGAATATGTTATTCAGTAAGTCAATCGTTCTTGCGAACTTACTAAGCTTTGTAAGCTTACCTATGTATCTGCTTATAGTTTTGTGGATTTGTTTTACGGTGGAAGATCGGATCCTCAAGAAGAATCACACTATCTTGGGAGCTCGATTGGTAGTCTTTCGTATCACTTGGCTTATATGGCATGTATTAGGATTGTGTTACTTGAGTTGATTTGGTGTAATGGTTAAATAGCATGGTAACATTTTGATGAATGTTTTGAAATGTATCTTTGTTGTTATGTGAAGAATTAAATTTCAACATGAAAATGTCTATATAGGTATGATTTTGAGAAATTGGTAAATGATGTAGACTATTTTGAAAACTTAAAAATTTATGTGTATATTTGAAATCTGCATACTTGTTTCGGTAGAACTCTTGCTTGTATCGGTAGTAGTACAGGGTATTTAAACTTTGGTTATTGACTTGCATTGTATCGGTATGAGTCTTTAAAGTATCGGTAATCTGAACACTTGTATCGGTAGAACCTTCACTTCTACTTGTAGGAAGCTGCTGTTATTTTCTTAACTTACTGACTTGACTTCTACTAGTACTTGTTCAACAGATACCGGTAGAAGTCCTTCAGATTTTGTAATATGGCATTTTTTACCCTTATTGAAATGGAATGTTATTAAAGCTCAAAGTTTAATTCATGAATATTCTTGTGATATTGAATTGCTGAGATATGAGGATTTAATCAACAGTAAATGATCTGAAAGACCTCAGGACCGTAATCGACGACGGTGTCGAGTTTTGGGTATTACATAGTGATAGTAAGAATAATTGATGTAGCTCGATTTTTAGCTATGGTATTATGGTTTGGTATGGAATATAGATGGCATGATATTTGATATGAGTATTGATTATTTCCTGGCTAATTAGTAATGAAAGTTATGTGTTTAAGACATAGGGCCATGTGACCACTGTTGAGAAAATTTCCAAATGTGATCCTAAGTTCTTATATGATTCAATTTGATCTTGATTTGGTTGAAATATTGTAAACGAATGAGTAAAATTAAATAAGGTTAATATTTTGAGTTGTTAAATGTAATTGTATGCATTTGTGATTGATTTGTATTTAAAAAAAATTTGTAGAGTTCTGTAAACCCCTGAGATCCTTAACAAGTGATGGTTGTGGATTTTGGGTGTTACAGGATTTCTATTTAGCATGTTATAGTTTAAGGGCTTGTGTTATTTAAAATTAGCCAAGTAGACTTTAAACTATGTTCTTACTAAGCTATTTTTTATTAGTTTTCTCATATTGTTTTGTAGTTATCAATTACGGACTGTCGGAAGGATTGACTACAGAGCTCACACTATCCATCTATTTGGTAGCTTTTGATCTTTTTTTGGATTATGGCATGTATATAGGTTTTGTAGTAAGAATGTTAATGTTAGTAGTATTTGGATGGTATGAAGAATTATTTGATACTTAAGAATGTGTTATGAAATGTTTAATTGTAAATTTTATTAGTAAGTTTTGAAGATATTATTGTGGTTGATTATATAAGTTGAACTGAAGTGTACTAATGGATAATGTGTTGTTATGATTTTGAATGTTTGTTTATAAATTGTGGTACCTATGAATGGTACATTGGTTAGAAGTTTAGGTTGATAATTTTGACATGCTTTAAGTGTTTATTTGGTTGTTTTGGTCATGGAATGAAGGATGTTTTAGATGTATCTTAATGGTCAAGTTTTGATTTAAATTTAGCTTGTTTAAGGGGTCAAATGGGATGCACATGGGCTGTGACACGGGCTATCTCATGATCATGTGCCACACACAATCACCCTACCCGGCCGTGTGTGCTTAATTATTTTAGGTGCAGGATTCACATGGTCTAAGACACGGGCTGAGATATGGCTGTGTGTCTCAAATTAGTGAGTTATACAATCTTTGGCACGAGCTGGAACACGACAGTGTGTCCTTACTTCAAATGCTCACATGATTTGAGTTGAGTCACACGGCCTAGCGACACGGCCATGTAACCCCTTTTTCTCAAATTTTCAAGTGTTTTCTATTTGTTTCGTTTTGATCCCTGATTGCTTTAAAATTATTTTTATGGTCCCGTAAACCCGAATTAAGGCCCATATAAGTATTTACAATGAATTGGCTAATTTTATAAATTACTGGAATATATATTCTGTATTTAAGATAAATTATTTTGTTTGGACCTGTAACATTTCGATCCTTAATACGATAACAAAAACGGGATATGGGTGTTACATTTAGTGGCATCAGAATTATGTTTTAATTGATTCTAGGACTAACGTAGTGTGTATAGAGTCTAGAAAATACATGCCGCATATACCATGTGATAGTGTGATGCTATTGATCCACTCTGACATTGTATTTTCTTATAGATTCAAGAAGTCAACTGAATCAAATCGAGTTGTAGTTAATGTAGCTGAAAGTAACGCTCAAGCTTCGAATCCTGAAGTAAGTAATAGTGCATCTATTCCATAGTTTTTTTGTGATGATATGAGAAATGTATTTTTCGAGATGATGAACCAATGGTTCAATGAATTCAAACAAGCAAATACTATAACTCTGTCGCCTCCACCTCCTGTTGTGCCTTTTCGGCACCTCTGTACCCTCAAAATCCTGTGGTTGGCAATGATCTTGCAGTGGATAAAGCACATAAATGTGGAGCTGAAGAGTTCAGAGGAAAAGTTGATGAGGATCTTGCAAAACCCGAGTACTGATTAGTGAATACGAAGAGAGTTTTTTAAGAATTGATGTGTACTTTTGAAGACTCTTTTAGATGTGCTATTTCATTACTGAAAGCTGAAGCATAAGCGTGGTGGGACGCTTTGAGCACGATGACACCTGGTGATCGTATCAATTGGGATTTCTTTTAGATAGAATTTAGAAAGAAATATGTTAGTCGATTTTTTTAGACAAGAAATAGTAAGAATTCCTTGAGCTAAAATAAGGAAATGATCTGTTGCTGAGTATGAACGGGAATTTGTACAATTAAGTAAGTATGCCTACAATATAGTGTCAAATGAAGAGGAAATGTGCATTAGATTTGAAGATGGTTTAAATGATGATATAAGGATGTCTGTGGCGACACTAAAGATATGTGAGTTTGTAAAAGTAAAAGATAGTCAGATGCAAGATTTTGAGAATTCAACAAAAGGGGGTCGTTTAAGTCAGCCCAAACGTTTCCATCGAAGAAGTTCAGGAGTGAAGCCAACTGATCGACTGCTCTTTCAAGTTCACTAGCAGAGACAAACCGAAGCAAAGTAATATAAAGTCAGTGAATTCTTCAGCAGCTAGTGTTGGTAGTGTAAGGAATGTTAAGAGAATTTTCCCTATTTGTAATGATTGTGGCAAAAAGCATTTTGGAGAATGTCAATCAAAGTTGGGAGATTGCTTTTGTTATGGATTTACTGACCATTTCCTTCATGATTGCCCATTACGAAAAATTTAATCGGGTAATTAGACAAGTAAACATAAAGCAACTTCTTAGAGGGGTAGACGACCTGGACATGGTAGAAATACTACCCCTGGACAAGGAAAGTCTGGTGATGTGAATGAACAGTCTGAAGCTAGAGCATCTACCAAAGCATATGCTATCAGAGTTCGTGAGGAAGCCACTACTCCAGATATAATTTCTAGTACATTTTCTCCTTTTGATATTAATGTCTATGCATTGATGATCTTAGATCAACTCACTCTTATATATGCACTGCATTAGTAGATAAAAAGAAATTGTCTGTTTAGTCCACTAATTACATTGTTAAAGTAACAAATCCACTGGGTTAGTGTGTCTTAGTTAACCTGATCTGTAAATCATGTCCACTAAAAGTTCGAGGTTATGACTTCCCTGCTAGTTTGATGTTGTTACCTTTCAACGACTTTGATCTAATTTTGGGAATGGATTGGCTGACTAAGAATGATGGAATAGTGAGTTGCCGAAGGAAGCAAGTTAGTTTGAAGTGCTCGAATGGTGAATATGTTTGTGTTAGGGAAGATGGGATCGATCACACTACAAATGTGATTTCGGCATTGTCAGCTTAAAAACTGATTAAAAAGGGATGTGAAGCTTATTTAGCTTACGTACTTGATTCGAAAGTGACTGAATCGAAAATTGATCAAGTGCTAATAGTAAAAGAATATGTTGATGTTTTTCTTAAAGAACTACTTGGGTTGCCACCAACTCGGGAAGTAGAATTTGTGATTGAACTTGTGCCTGAAATGTAACAACTCGTTCCTGGTAACGACGGTAAATTATAATTTCAGGATCTTAAATCCAACAAACGAGTCAATGAATTATTATTATTATTATTAACTCATGTTTAATTAGTTTGAATTGCATGATAATTAAATTAGGTTATGAAATTTTGAAAATTTATTAGCAAAATGAGTTAAAAGGATTCAATTGTAAAAATGTGAAAAACATGTTCCATTAGTTAAAAATAGTAAGGAGTTATTAAATTAGGAGTTGGTGGATTTAAAGAGAAATTAAACCATGAAAAATATTGGTGGACAAGTTAGGACTAGTTAAGTTGACTTTTAGATTATAAAGCAAGGGTAATTGAGTAATTGATAATTATAAATAATGAATTGATAAAAGAAAAGAGACAAAGAAGTGGAGGGGTCATCTTCTTGGAAGTGCCAAAATTAAAGAAGGAAAGAGAAAAAACACCATAGGAGGGAAAAACTTAAGCTTTGAAGGGTTGAAGACTTTGCATGTAAGTGTTTTATACTTCATTATTAATGGATTTTATACTTTTGGAATTCTTGAAGCTTGGTTAAGCTAAATGGGGGATTAAATGGACAAAATGGGATAAGTATAGGGACTATCATGGGTTTGAATATTGTGCTGGAAATATGGGTTTAGTATTAAAATTTGAAGTATGAGAAATTATTGCTTTAGAGAAATGTTTCTTGATTCTTTTCTTTGAAAATGATATTTTTATGGTCACCAAGTTGAAGACTTGTTAGATTAAAGGATAGTTTATGGAAATGTAGAAGTTTATTGAGTTGTCATTGATATTCTTGAAGCCATATTGATGATATTTATGAATTTGAAGTTTGATGATGGTCTTGAGCTAATTACTAAAGGAAGTTTGGTCAGTTGAGTATAATGAGACTAAATTGAAAGTAAATAAAATAGATATGTTAATTTGAGAAGTTTAATAGGTGAGGATCAAATATGTGATATATATATTAGATACAAATTGATTGAAATTAAAGGAAAATAGTTAAAGAAATAATCATGTTGTAGTCTTGAGGACTAGAATGAATTAATTGCTATACTTGGGGACAAATGTATAAACTTAAAATCATGTAATTGTATGGATTAAATTGAACAACATTTTTTTAAGTAAAAGATTGAATGGTATTAAGATTTATACTAAATGTGAATATATGAAATATGATCAAAAGATATATGAGTTGAATCAATGTTCTTGATTATGGAATAAATTAAAGTAATTTAATTGTTAATTATAGATCGCGAAACAAAAGGGTCGACTAGAAATCGTGGAAAAGAGAAGGTCATCGAGTGATCGTTCTCAACCTTAATAGCTATCACATTACGCGGTAAGTTCGTAGTCTTGAACTCAAACTTTATGTTTTATTATTTGTGTATTTAGTTAATTATATTCATTAAATTTTAATAATCAATTCCATCTATTTATAAGTGATGAAAATTATATTAATGAATGATAAATCTATGAAATAAAAAAATATATTCGTCAGTTATCCGACTAGCGCTGTGCGCAACATCGTTGGTTTATCCAACTAGAGCTGAGCTCATATTTTATATTGTCGGTTTATCCGACTAGCGCTGGGCGCAACCTCTGTCAGTTTATTTGACTACTGCTAGGCAAACAACTTGTCAGTTTATCTGACTAGCGCTGGGCGCAATATTTGTTGGTATATCCAACTAGAGCTGGGCTCACATTTTATATTGTCGGTTTATCCGACTAGCGCTGGGCGCAATATTTGTTGATATATCCAACTAGAGCTGGGCTCACATTTTATATTGTCAGTTTATCCGACTAACGCTGGGCACAAACTCTTTCGCGATTTATCCGCTAGGCACTGGGTGTCACGTGCCGATTACGGTAAGGCTAAATGAACTGTTGGAGAAGATTTGGTGCACAAATATTAATAAGGAAGAGTTATACATATATTCATGTATATAATTAACCATTGAAAGATGTGATATATATTTCCTAATTTATTATATTAAAGTTGAGAAATAAATTAAAATACTTTGTATATACTCGTGATTATTTAAATAAGTAAGATTAATTAATGTGTATTGGTTCTCATGTTTATAGGTTAGGTAAATAGTAGGTTTGGACTCAACATCCTACAAGAATCTCGTACCATTGTTGGTAATGTTCTCTCTTGTGTTTTTGGCATGTACCTAAGGAGTCTTAGTTGAATTATAATCTTTTAACCATAGATAGCTCTTGGTGAATATTACATGTATGGTATATAAGTTATAATTTTTGGTGAAGGATGTATACATTTGATATATATATGGTATTTTTCTTGTTAAGCTTGATGTCCTATCTAAGTTGTTGCTCTAACTTGGTTGACATTGAAGTGTTAAATTAGGATTTACCTTTAAACTTGGTTATCATCCTTGAATTGGAATTGTGAAATAATTTGTATTTGTTTTGGTCATTTTGTTAATGTTTGAGTGAAAATGGTAGATGTTAGATAGTACATAGGTTCAAATGCCTTATTTGATTGTTTAGAATGTGGTTGAGATGCCTTTGAAAGGCATATTGGTTAGATTTAGGTTTGATGTTATCTTGACTTGAAATGATTTTATGTGAGAGAAGTATTTTGCAAAGTATGAATATATATAAACCTTGAATGATAATATAATGATTTGAAAATTAGGCTAATTAAACTTGATAGTGTATAAAATAGAAATATGTATGTTAAATTGAGCTATATTATGATTGTAGATATATTTTAAGTTGCTTGGTTTGATTGTTTGATATTAGGGATGGATTGAACTTTTAAAATGCAATTTTTACCTATTTGAACTTTGGTATCAATATTTTGGTATTAATATAGATACATGTTGGTATGTGCAATTTAAGAATTAAACAGAATGCCAAAATGGTATTGATTTTTATTTAGGTACCGATATTTTTCATAAAATATCGATACTTGGAAATAATTATCGATACACTTATCTTTGATGAGAAAAACAGAATTGAGTTTTGATATCGATTTTCAAAAAAGTATTGATTTAGTATCGATACCACTATAAAATTTTCGAGTTTGTGTTTAAAATTTCAAATTTGATTCAATTCAATTCTTGAATGTTGTTAATTTAATTTCATAGTCTTTTATATAAGATATAAGAGGTTTAAATGTGAAGTGTGCTAAGATTAATTTGCTTATGAATGTTTTATTTGGTAAATTAAATTGTTTTGGGAAAACTATTGTACTAAATAAATTGGTAATACTTCAGAACTCTAATTCGGCGAAGGATTCGAGTTTAGGGTGTTACGTAGAACATCCTCAATTTCGATAGCTCCATACAAAATGGCTCCTACGGAATTGAAAGAGTTGAAACCACAAATCCAAGAGTTGTTAAAACATGAATTTATTCGACCAACTGTGTCGCCATGGGGTGCTCCGATTCTCTTTGTGAAGAAGAAAGATGGATCAATGAGATCGTATATAGACTATCGACAGCTGAATCAAGTTACCATCAAGAACAAATACTCATTACCTCATATTGACGATTTGTTCGATCAATTAAAGTGTAATAACCTGTTTTTCAGTGGTATCGAGAACAGTGATTTCAGGGCCACAAATTCGACGAATAATTTTGTAAATATTATCACTTAATATTTACAAGTCAAATATAGTATTAAAATAAATTTTGAATTGACAATTTATGCTATTTGAATGAGTAAATAGATTTATGTGGTAAATTCTTAAAGTCAAGTGGTTTTAGAAATTAAGGTATCAGGACCTCGTTTTTATAAATCGAGCTTTTAAATATTTTATTAAAATTTTACAAGTGTTATTAGGGCCATATTAAATTTTGGTTAAGGATTTTTAACGTTTAAATAATTAATGGAGTGAAAAGGACTAAATTATAAAAGAAGAAAAAGTTGAATCTATATGCTAAAGGAGTCTAATAATTATGAAAAGGTGAATTGGTGGACTTTAATGGTAATTATACCATATTTAAAGATAGTGAATATTATTGGATAGGTTGCATGGTAAATTTTATGAAGTTAAAAGGTTATAATAGTAATTAAGTAGTTAAGTTAATAATAAACAAAACAATTTGTGGTCATCTTTTTGTTTCTTTCTTTCACCACCGAAATTGTGAAGAGAAGAAAGCCATTGTTGAGTTAAGGTTTGGTCAAGCTTCCAAGCTTTTCATGGGTATGTTTTTTCTAGTCCGTTTTACGTGATTTTTTATGTTTTTAGTTTCGTATTAGCTTAATCTAGCTAACCCAGAGATCAATTTGTTAAATTGTTGAATCTTTAAAATTTTACCATGGATGAGTTTGTTATGTTTTTTAACTTTTATGATAGATTATTAAGCTTGGGTGTTAAATATAAGTATTTTGTTAAGTGGTTTTTAATGATTTTAAGAAATAGGGACTTATTTGAGAAATAAGAAAAATTCCATGAATAATGTATAAAATGTTGAAAAATATAGGTTGATATGAACCTAAGGAAAATTCGGCTAACATAGATTTTAGCTAAAAATGGTAAATTTGCAAGATTTGGATTTAAGGATTAAATTGCATAAAAGGAAAAATGTTAGGGTAATTTTGTAAAATGATGATGGAAGGATTTAATTGAATAAAACTGATTATTTAAGTTCTGGAGTTATATTAATTGAATGAAAATTATTATTTAGATAAAGAAGCACTACGGTTTGATTTAAATCGAGGAAAAAGCTAAAATTTTCGGACTAGTTGTCGACTTTGTTTTAGCAACCATTTTAATCGAGGTAAGTTTCATAAAAATTAAGTTATTATATGTTATTTTGTATGTCATGTTCATAGTTACTATGTTATAAATAAATTAGATTAAAAATTATACAATATTTTGGTAACATAGACCTAAATATGATGTTAATTAAATTGAATGACATATTGCTTTGGTTTGGATAAAATATTTAAAAAAGGGAATTATGGTGATGGAAATGTATATTAGAAAAAGGATATGATAGAAAGCAAATCTAAGGCAAGTGTATTTTGGATGGTTTATTATGTATAATATGATTGATTGTATTGTATTTAATAATTAAAGTGAGTTAATGATGATCGTATGAGCATGTAAATTACATGAATGGTTATATGAGATATTATATCGAAAAGGGAGTTAAAGTTAAGTATGAAAAATGTAAATTCCACGAAAAAAATATTGAAATGTTAATATGAGAATGAAGGTCACGGATAAGGATATGGAAATAGACCCGATTGAGCCTAGAGAATGCTTAGGATACAAATGACATGTCATTAAGAAGTATATGTATTAGGTGCTGGTCCTAGAGGTTCTATCAATGGGTGAGATCTAGCATGTGTTGCGGATTCTCCACAGTTCGTGTGAGCAGCATCGTGTAGCTATCATCCCGATCCAAAACTCGTGTGAGCAAGCCCACTTCACAACTCGTGTAAGCATTATTGAAAAGGAAAGGTTACAGTTACATGAAAAGGGATTCCGAGTATCCAATGTTATTCGAAAAGGTTTAACGGGTAAGAAAAGGTCAATGGAAAGACATGTATAAAGACTTAATGTTCATATGAAATGGAAAGATGAATATGCATATATGAAATGATAATGGATGACAATTTATCATATGATGGATGAAATATGCATGGAATCCATTTCTTAATATATGTTATGTTTACTTACTATCTATTAACCATATGATTTCAATGGGAAGTATATGTAAAGGATATAAGTATGGGTGATGGATTATGGATAAAGCCTAAATGCTTATCATGTATATGCCATGAGTACTTGGGATTTATATGGAATGTTATATTTACTAACCTTATGAGGTAATGTGTATAGGAAAGGAAGTTTGGCATATGACATGTTGAGAGTAGGTTTGGTTGTTTAATTTAATATGTTTGGTAAGTTTAAGTTTCACTTATATGAATTTACTAAGCACTTACGTAATCGTTTCCTCTGTCTTGTAGATTATCGGAGAGCTCAGTCGGTTGAAATCTCGTCTTAATATTGTCACACTATCTATTCAACATATTGGTATTTATGGTTATTTTTGTTTATAGTTGTAAATGGCATGTAATAGGGTTGAAAGGTTATTCAAGTGGAATTACTTGCCTTGAGTGGTGTCAAGCTTGTTGTGATTAATAATGTAAATGTTGGCATGTAAATAATAGATGCAAATATGGGTGAATGAACCCTCATCACACTCCATAGATACTAAATAGTATATGGTTTGATGGCATGTTTTGGAATGGTTATTTTGGTATGGTTGGCTTAGGGTTAAACTAGAGCCTTGAATGGCATATCAGTTAGGTACATGCTGAATGATTTATGACGTGTTTTAGGTGACTGAGAAATGTGCTTTAGGCATGAAAAAGTACCTATAGATGGTATTGCTTGATGGGTAAGAAATGGTGTTAGAAATGGATTGGTTTAAGGCAATTTGTGCTACACACAGCTTGAGACACGAGCTGTCACACGATCGTGTGCCACACACGGTTATCCTACACGGCCTGTGTTTTATATGTTTTAGGTGCAGGTTTTACACAGTTAGGCACATGACCTACGACACGGCCTTGTGACCCTATTTCGAGTACACACACAGGCGGACACAGGCTAGGACATGACAATGTGCCCTTGTTTCTCACATTTTTCAACTTTTTCCTAAACTTTTTGAAACGTTTCAAAATAGTTTCAAAATGATTTTAAGTTGTTTTTAAGGTCTCGAAATCATGATTAAAGGTCTAAATATATATGTTTTCCATAAGATACATAGATGTATGATTGAGATGAATCATTATTGTAGTTAATTATTAAATGTTTATATTGCTCGGTAATACTTCATAACCTTAATTCAACAACGAAGATAGGTTAGGGGTGTTACATAAAGGAAGCTACAATGTTTTTATTCGAAATCACTACCTGACACATGATTTGGAACTGGCTGCAATAGTTTTTACCTTAAAAATTTGGCGACATTATTTATACTATGAAAAATGTCATATCTTTACTAATCATAAAAGTTTGAAATACTTAATGACTTAGAAAGAATTGAACTTGCTTCAGAGAATGTGGCTTGAATTGTTAAAAGATTACGATTTGGTAATTGACTATTATTCGAGGAAAGCTAATATTGATGTCGATGCCTTGAGTAGGAAGTTCCTATTTGCTTTGAGGGTTATGAATGAAAACTTGACATTAGAGCCTAATGGTTCTATCTTGGTTGAGTAGAGAGTAAAGGCAATATTTCTATCGAAGATTCGATATTTATAGAAAATTGACTCAGAGTTGCTATCCAACTTTAATTTAACTAAAAGTGATGAGAAATCTAATTTCTGTATCGGGAACAATGATTGTTTATATTTTCAAGACCGATTTTGTGTACCAAATAATCCAGAGTTAAAACGGGAACTGTTGAATGAAGCTCATAATAGTGTCTACTCGATTCACCTTGGGAGTATGAAAATGTATAACAACTTGAAACAACGTTATTGGTGGCATGATATGAAGCGTGAAATATCAGAATTTGTGTCCCGATGCTTAGTTTGCCAGCAGGTGAAAGTAGAACATCAAGTTCCATCAAGTTTGTTACAATCGATAATGATTCCAGAGTGGAAGTGTGAATAAGTCACTATGGGTTTTGTTTCAAGGCTACCTCTCACTCCGAAAAGAAAAGATTTTATTTGAGTCATTATGGATAGATTGACGAAATCAGCTCATTTTATCCCTGTTAAAACTAATTTCTCTCTTGAGAAATTAGCTTAGTTATATATTTCTGAAGTGGTGAGACTGCATGGTGTGCCGTTGTCAATTATATTAGATCGCGATCTGAGATTTACTTCTAGATTTTGGGGTAAATTGCATGAAGCTTTATGTTCAAAATTGAATTTTAGTTCTGCTTTTCATCCCCAAACAGATGGTCAGTCTAAGCGAATTATTCAGATTTTAAAAGATATGTTGTGGTGTTGCATTATCGAGTTTGAGGGCAGCTAGGAAAAGTATTTTCCATTAGCTGATTTTGCGTATAATAATAGTTATCAGACAAGTTTAAAAATGGCCCCATATGAGGCCTTATAAGGGTGTAAATGTAGAAGTACACTATTTTGGTCTGAATTGGGTGAAAGGAAGTTAACCAAGGATGATTTAGTTCGAGAAACTGAAGAAAATGTTAGGATTATTAGAGATAACTTGAAAGTGGCATTCAATCGTCATAAATCTTATGCTAATCTAAAAAAAAGAGTTATTGAATTTTCTGTTAGTGAAAAAGTATTTTTGAAAGTCTCGCCCTGGAAAAAAGTGTTACTGTTTGGAAGAAAAGGGAAGCTCAGTCTTAGATTCATCGGGTTGTATAAAGTTCTTGAAAGAATAGGACCGATAGAATATCGTTCGGCTTTACCTCCGGAGCTTGACAAAATTCATAACGTTTTTCACGTATCAATGCTTCGATAATATCGATCTGATTTGTCGCATATTTTGTCTACCAAAGAAATTGATTTACAGCCTGATTTGACCTATGATGAAGAAAATGTAAAGATCTTAGCTCGAGAAACAAAAGAGTTGAGAAATAAGTCCGTATCGTTGGTTAAAGTGTTATGGCGATGACACGGGATTGAAGAAGTGGCGTGGGAAACGGAAGAAAATATAAAATCTCAGTATCCGAATATTGTCTCTGGTAAGATTTTCGAGGACGAAATTTCTTTAGGGGGATAGTTGTAATATCTCGTTTTTTAGTGGTAATGAAAACAGTAATTTCGAGACCATAATCTAATATGCCAATCCGTAAATATTAATTATTTAATATTTATGAAGTCATTAATGTCGTATTAAATTCTAGTGGAGAAATGTTAACATTTAATGAGTTGATTTTTTCTAAGTTTGGAAATTTTAAGACTAAAGACTAAAGTGCGAAAAATAGAAAATATTAAGGAAATTGTGTAAATAATGGAAATTTAAGGGTCTTTAGCATTTAATGAAACTTGAATTTTATGTGAACTTAATGAATTGAATTGATTTATTATAGATCAAGAACAGAGTTAAAAAGACATTAATCGAGGAAAATGGAAAATCACGAAGTAGTCTCTGCATTTTAATCAGAAACGAATCGTAGGTAAGTTCATAGTAGCTTATTTCTTATTATAATTTACTTGTGATTTAAATTTCCATTTGTGAGAAAATTAATTTATGTATGAAAATGAGTAATTACATTGGATATATGTATCATTATGAGAGTTGCTAATGTTAAGCAAACATGTATGGAATTGAAAGAAATTATAGTGATGATCTATGAATTGTATTAAGTTCTACATGAATGAAGTGAAATATGTCATGTTACGGAAATGAAGAAGTGCCCTTGTTTGCACTTTGGTGCTCCTGTTTGCACAATTCGTGCCCCTATTTACACTTTGGTGCCCTGTCTTGCATCTATGATACTTTTGAAATGAAGTAAAAATCGAGTATAAGAAATTAGTATTGATGATTTAATCTAAATGATATAGAGTGTTAAATGAAATAAATGTATTAATGTTATGATAAAGTTCTTGAGAATCTATGAGTAATGAAAAGGGGATTTCTATTTAGCATGTTATAGTTTAAGGGCTTGTGTTATTTAAAATTAGTCAAGTAGACTTTAAACTATGTTCTTACTAAGCTTATTAGTTTTCTGATGTTGCTTTGTAGTTATTAATTACGGACTGTTAGAAGGATCGACTACGGAGCTCACACTATCCATCTATTTGGTAGCTTTTGATCTCTTTTTAGGTTGTGGCATGAATATAGGTTTTGTAGTAAATTTAGGTTGTGGCATGTTAATAGTATTTGGATGGTATGAAAAATTATTTGATACTTAAGAATGTGTTATGAAATGTTTAATGGTAAATTTTAGTAGTAAGTTTTGAAGATATTATTATGGTTGATTATGTAAGTTGAATTGAAGTGTACTAATGGATAAGGTGTTGTTATGATTTTGAATGTTTGATTATAAATTGTGGTACCTATGAATGGTACATTGGTTAGAAGTTTAAGTTGATAATTTTGACATGTTTTAAGTGTTTATTTGGTTGTTTTGGTCATGAGATGAAGGATGTTTTAGATGCATCTTAATAGTCAAGTTTTGATTTGAATTTAACTTGTTTAAGGGGTCATATGTGTTATATATAAAAATTTATAATACTCTTGAACAAATAAAAAATAATATTATGAATTGAAATCATGAATAAAATTATAATGAATTTGAACACGTCACTTTAAATAAAATTATATTCAAAATAAACCATAATAATAAATTATGCAAAATATAAATACAACTATCAACATGCAAAAATTTTCTAAAAAAATTAAAACATAAAAGGAAAATATTTGTTACATTATTAATAAATTTTTAAACTCTATAAGTAAAAAAATATAAAATATAACGTAACCTTTAATCTTATATTGATAATTAAAAGAGGAAGCAATCCCACATTGTCTAGAAACAAGTTGCAAACCTATTCATGAGTGTATATATACACAAATCTTATATCTCACATTACTTAAGAAAAGAAGGAAAGTTTGGTTTGTACGTTTTATTTCCACATTAATGGTGGCACCAAAAAGTCAAAAGAAAAAATGGTGCTACCACTTTTAGTGTTGATGTAACAAAAAACGCTTCCAGCTGGAAGTGTTTTACTGGTCACATATGAAAAGTGCTTTCAATTGAAAGTGTATTTTTTTAGTTTTACTTAAAAACGTTTTTAACTAGAAGCATTTTAACAAATCCGACCCATTTTAATAAATTTTCAAAATTTTGACCTATTTTCGTAATTAAAAAAAGATTTTATTTAGTAATCTAGTCATTAAAACTTCTAAAAAATTCAATTTAATCTTTAAAGTTTTAAATGAAATCAAAACCAACTTTTAATCTTTAACTTTAAAACTAAGCTAAAAATTAATTGAGGTTCAAAATCAAAGTAAATGGTGGATTTAGCACAAAAAGTTGACATAAATCCCTATTGGATTCAAAACCTAAGACTTTAACAACCAAAACAAAATTAAATGTGTAAAATATTATTGACTTTCAGTGCCACATTATCAATTCTATTTGTATTATTACAAAAATATCAAAATATGTGATGAAAACAAAGCTACTCACAAAGGGGAAAACGGTAAATAACTACAACAAATCAATACGTATGTTTATAAAACAAATTAAAATGTACAGCATCTCACATAAAAAAGAACAAATATTAAATTTTATAAAATAAAAGTATGTCTATAAATTATCCATAATAAACAGAGCACGTAATAAAGAATCTACAAAAATAAAGACCCAAATCCGACGGCCAAGAACAGAGCAAGGCCCCACCGAGGACCCAGATCACGGGGAACGCCGCCGCTATTCTCTCTCTCCTGCGTATTGGAAGTGGTGGAACCGTTATAGTTTGGATTAGTGCCGTACAACAATTGAATCCCTTGGATATCATCGTCCGCCAGCTCCACTTTCCTTGTCCGCGCAGTGATTGATGGGTACATAATCGCATCCTCTATCGACGAATGCCCCAAACCCAACAAATGCCCGATCTCATGAACGGCCACCGACTCCAAGTCCACCGCCGTCGACTCCGATGCCTTCGTCACATCACCCGAAACTACCCAGTTCTCATCCCCGTCCAAATGGAGCCTTCCGCTTGTCGGAGAAAAAGCGTGGGCCAACGTCCCTAAAACTCCATCGAATGGCTCGCCGTCTCCGTGGTCTCCAGTGTAAAACCCGATCGTTATGTCCGCCGAGGAGTACGAATCCGCTTGCGTGAACGTCAGCGGCGTAACGGTCGACCATTTCTGGAAGGCGCTAGTGAAGACGGCTTTTACTTCGTCGGTCAACCCATTCGCCGGCAAGAAACTGTACGTTAAGTCCTGCCGGTTCGAAGGCCAACGCGGTGTTCCCGGGAAGAAAGAGAAATGCGCCGTCGTGTGCCAGTGTCCGGTAGTGTGAAAAGACGACGATCTACCTGAGTTCATGGAACTCGTCCCGTTGATTACATCGGCGTTACCGCATCTGGGCCGTACTATCTGTTGAAGAGTCTGATCATCCAGTTGACCAGTGACGTTCAGGTTGAAGTTCTGCTGGTATGTTTTCAATGCATTCTCTAACTCATCGTCGAAGTCCTCGCTGAAATTAGAGGGCCAGTTGGGTATATAACCGAAATGGTTAAAGTACTGTTTAAGCTGCGACAAACCTTCCCGTCTTTCGCCAGGCCGGCAGCCGGCGAATTTGTTGAAGGCGTCCCATGGGGCCTTTGACGTGGCGTTGTTCTTAATCCATGACGGAACATCTGTGATATTCGGAAAGAATCTAGCTGAAACTGAACCAAAACATACCCAAACCCAAATCGCAATCACCAAAACTTGAAACTTCATCTTCTTTAATCCTTGAGCTTCCCTTGTATGTGTTTGAAAAAGAATGGGAATGAGAGAAATCTTAATGGGGATATATAATAGATAAAAGAGACAAAAACCCAAAGTTGAAAGCCGGTTGCTTTGAATGTGTAAGTGGAGCTGTGGGCAAGAAGGCAAATGGGGTTGAGAGTAAATAGAAAATATAGGAATGGTTTAATTTCTGGGAATGTTCTAAAATGCTGATGTTTTTAGTGTTTGTTTAGTTTTGAAAGGGCAACTGTGGTGAGGGAAGGCAAAGGTCAAACTTGGGGATTTGGGGGCAAAAGAAAAGTCTTTCAGGGTTTCAGGGTAGAATAGTATGGTAGGCAGGTTGGTGGAAACTCAACATCATGTCTGACGCGGTAACGAAGGGAAAGGAAGAAGCCATGACGGCCGAATGCATTAGTATAAAGTATAATAACAAAACAAAATTACATGTACGCTCAGTACTATGCACTAAATTTGAAATCCAATACGTCAAGGTAAGTTATCCAAGTCTTAGTTTTCTTTTACATCATTAACAACTTGGTGAAACGCTTGACAATGATTTTTGGTTGACCAAAGTTTATGGTAAAGTTGATATAATGATAGTAGGGCTAAAATTACGGGTGGATAAAACTTGATTCAATTTGAAAAATTCGAAAAAAAATTTAAATATCGAGTCAATAGAGTTACGCGTAATTTGATTCTCGAGTTCGAATCGATTTGGATTTTACAATTTGAAGAATTCGAATAATAGATTGGTGTAAATACACTTTTGATTCCTGTCAAGTTTGAAAATAAACAAATTGGTCTTTCTCTCAACAAAAATTACAAAAAAAATTAATTAATGTTAAAAAATTCTAATATATATATATATATATTAAAAAATTATAAAAATTTCAAAAAAAATCTAAAAATATATAAAGAAAGTTAAAAAAATTTAAAAATTTCTAGAATAATAATTTTAGAGAAATGATTCGAGTTTATCATATTAAAGTAATTTTTTATTTTGCTTTGAAAAAATTTCAAATATATATGATTTCAAATTTATGTGCTCTAACATGAAAGTAGTTATATTGTAATAAATATTTTAATTTGACATGTTTAATTTTTTAATTTAACTCGAATAATTCCACTTGATTTGACTTGAATTTTATTTCATTTGTCTCGATTCGAAAAAAATTTAAATTGAATTCGGATGATAAAATAAGACT
Source organism: Gossypioides kirkii (assembly GCA_005610355.1). NCBI lineage: Eukaryota > Viridiplantae > Streptophyta > Magnoliopsida > Malvales > Malvaceae > Gossypioides > Gossypioides kirkii. The sequence continues at coordinate 34,267,154 of CP032247.1, read as the reverse complement.
CGTTAACTCAAGTAACTCGATTCGATTGAATACTTACCCTTAATTAGACTGAAATTTTCAATGATTTAATTAAGGTAATACGTATATGGTTTATTTTTTATTTCTTCCCGTGATGTTTTTATTATCCATTTATCTTTCTATCTTTTTTGAATTACCATGCAAACATGTCATATATGCATCTGTTTGTATTATCATATTTATTATCATTTATACTGTATCTTATTTTTGTATTCTTATTATTCATGGTTCTTAATATTGATAGTATTTTAATGGAAAAATATATTCTTAGATGAAAAATAATAATAAATTTTAGTTAATATATTATGTAAATAAAATATTTAAAATTTACATAAAAAATCTCTTAATCAACCTTAATTAATGAAAAAAAATATTATTTAAATTTCAAATGTTTACACTGATTGCATAAACTTTTGATTCTTTTAGATTTTTTTATTACTAAATTATTTGTAATGTTTTTAAATTTGAGATAAAATTAAATAATTATTTGGACAGTAGTTACAGTTTTAGGAATTTTATTTTTTAAAAACATGGTTGATTGGCAAAATGTAATTATAACTTTTAGATTTGGAATGGTAAACTTTGTTTGTCGTTTTGTGTTGGTTTATTTGAAAATCTAGAAATGAGGCAATTTTCTGTAGTAGTCACAAACGCCATCAAACAGTTGTGGATATGAGTTACTTATGGGCAAAGAGTTATCATGACTATGACAGGAAGATGAAATCGTTCAACGGTTGGAATATACTTTTAGGATGGAAACCCCCGCCAATGGGATGGATAAAACTTAACTCCAATGGGGCTGTGTCTTTGGATGACCAACATACTTCAATTGGAGGAATTTTACGGGATTCGAATGCTAATTGGTTGTGGTGTTACACAATGAATTTTGGTAGTGAATCAATCTTCAAAGTGGAGGCACGGGTAATGTTAGAAGACTTGTTTTTTGCATGGGACAAAAGCTTTAAGAAAGTTGAAGTAGAAAGCGATAATATTTTATTGGTAGAGTTACTCCAATCGGGGGGAAGGGTCAATAGCATATTGGTGGAAGTTTGCTTCTTACATCAAGTGTTGCGACGAGATTGACAGATTCAAGTCAGACATGTTTCAAAGAATGCCAACAAAGTGGTCGATACCATGGCAAAATACATGACCATAAGAGACTCAATGCTTCAACTTTTTCAAGTACCACCAGCCGTAGTCAATCGTTTTCTTCAAAAGGATAACTATGTTGTTTGTGTTATTTCGACATAGTTTATATATTGTACTCGTTTAATGTTATCTTTTTTCTAAAAAAATATAATTATAACTTTAAAAATGAATAATAATAAAAAATAAGCTAATTTTCATAATGGTTAATTACCTCAAGATGCAATGCCACCAAACCTAAGTAGGTGGTGTTATGTTTAATTTGTAATATTTTGTCATTTTGATTCAATTTAAACAAAATATATTTGTTTGTAGAGTATTTTCATTATTGTTCTATCATGTAAAATATAACATAAATTATTACAAAATTTTACTTTTAAATAAATTGTAATATTTTGAGCAAAACTCGATTCGATTCGAAAAAATAAAAAAAAATTAATTTTCGAGTTAATAGAATCGAGTTATTCGATTTTTTGAGTAAACTAAAATAAGTAATTCGTGTCAAGTTGAATTTTATAATTCTAATAAGTCAAATAATTCGAATTGATATAAATACCCCTTTGATCTCTATCAATTTTAAAAATGAGCAAATTAATCTTTCTTTCAACAAAAATTATAAAAAAATTCAAAATAATCTTCAAAAATTTAAAATAAATTTTAAAATTCAAATTATTTATAAAAATTCTAAATTTATATTTTAAAAAAATTATAAAAGTTTAAAAAATTCTAAAAAATATATAAAAAAGTTAAAAATTTAAAATTTTTCTAAAACAATAAGTTTCGTAACTTAAATAAATTAATTAATGATTTAAGTTCATCATTTTAAAATATATATTTTTTGCTTTGAAAAAGTTTTCAAATATATATGGTTTCAAATTATATGCTCTAACATGGAATTAGTTGTACTATAACAAGATTTTAATTTGACATGTTTAATTTTTTAATTTAACTCGAACAACTTCACTTAATTTGATTCGACTCGACTTGAATTTTATTTCACTCGACTCGATTCGAAAAATTTTCAAATCGAGTTAAGATAATAAAATAGGACGTCAACTCGATTAATTTAAAATTTTATCACTAAATTTTATTTTTAATAAAACAACGATTTTTTACAATAATAATACAAAAAAATTTAAATACCAAAATAATACACTCCCCCCATTATTTATCAAAATGGTACATTTGGAGTAGTAGTGCCTCCTAGATAGACAGCACCACTTTAAAATTCTGACAATTTTTTTTTATTTAATAAAACATTGAGGGACTTGAGATGTAATTTTTTTATTTTTTATTAGCAGCTGAAAAAGTGTCAAAGGGTGCTGCCTGACAGTGTGGCGGCACCAAATTTTAAAATTTGGTTAATTTCCTTTTAAGCCATTCTTATTTATTATTTTATTTTATTTTCCTTCAACACAAAAAATAGAGAGATCTATAACCAATTAGTCCAAAAAAATTTCTATCAAAAAATATTTTTGTAAAAAATTCAATTTCAACCGGAAATGTGATTAATCCAAAAAATTCAAAAAATATTAACATTTAAATTATTTAGGTATATATAATTATCTTGAATATAATATTAAAAAACTCTAAAATAATGTATCAAATAATTACTCGAAAATAATTCTCCTTTTTTTTTTACGAATCCATGCTATCTTTTAATTTATTTGAAAATAAATATGCATTTTCAAGTTTGAGTTTTTTTTTAATTATTTTAGGTTTAATCTCGATTTAGTTCGGTTTGGATTTTTTATATACAAAGTAATTATATATACCTAAATAATTTAAATGTTAAAATTTTTTGGATTAACCACATTTTCGGTTGGAATTGAATTTTTTACAAAAATATTTTTTGATAGAAATTTTTTTAGACTAATTGGTAATAGGTCTCTCTATTTTTTGTGTTGAATGAGAATAAAAGAAAATAATAAATAAGAAGGGCTTAAAAAGCAATTAACCAAATTTTAAAATTTGGTGCCGCCACATTGTCAGGCGACATCTTTTGATATTTTTTCATCTGCCACGAAAAAATGAAAAAATTGTATCTCAAGTCCCTCAATATTTTATTAAATAAAAAAATTGTCAGAATTTTAAAGTTGTGCCGCCTATCTAGGAGGCACCACTCTCCCAAATATATCATTTTGATAAATAATGGAAGAAGTGTATTATTTTGGTATTTAAATTTTTTTATATTATTATTGTAAAAAACCCTAAAACAACATGTAAAAATTATTCTGGATTTCCGCGTGTTATGTTTCCATTCAGATGTTTCATGGTAAAAGAAAAGAAAATATTATATTTAGTTAGAGATTTAATTGGATTTTGTGAAAGTAACGTATTCTAATTTTATGATTAAATAAATAATTCAAGTGGGCCTCACATCATAATATTCCTGTCTAGCTTTGAGAAATAAGTTTAAGAATCTAGAATTCAATGAGTGACTCTAATGAAAGAAATGATGATGTTCATTTTAAGAAATCCGGATTTGAGCACGTGTGTATGTGCAATGTGTGTGTGCGTTATCAAAAGATTAATAAAGTATAAACATATATTACCATATAATTATACCAGTATATTAAAAAAAAAACCTAACTCCTTCCTCTTTCTTACTTCTTATTTGTCAGTCGAAGAACAACAAAATCATGAATAAATTAGGTAAAACTATCGTAGAAGACCCTTTATTATATAGTAAATTATATTTTGGTCTCCCTACTAAAATTATTGACAAACTTAACTCTATATATTAGATGAAATAGTAGAACGGTCCCTCCATTAAAATTGTATCGTTAAATGCTTAGGTGGCATTTGATATGTAATAATGACTTTAAAAAATTCTTGTAAATAATAAAATGATGATATATATAAAAGAGTTAAATATAAAATTAGTACTCGAATTTATACACTTCTCCAAGATTAGTATTTATATTTTTTTCTCAGATTGGTATCCAAATTTTTTTCAATCCACGAGTTTGGTACTAACCTAATGGCGTTAATTTTTACTGACGTGATAATGTTGGCCATTCGCGTGCTATCACATGTCGCTCTCTTTGGCTGGAAACTAGGCTCCTTTATTATTTTTCCTTTCATTTTCTCTTTTAATTATTTTTCCTTTAAAAAATAATAAAACTTTTTTTCTTTCATAAAAAATAAATCATGATTCCATTCCTTTTTCATTTTTCTTGTTTCTTTTCTTCTCATTTCTGTCTTCTTCTTTTTCTTGTTCCTCTTCTTCTAACCCTAGTCACTGTCGCCATGAGTCGTCAGCATCCATGGCCTTCTCCGATCAATTCGACCATCACCTGTTGATTAAAGGCTAAAGAGGCTTATGGTGAGGTTGAGAGTGAGTTGAGGAGCTAAAGGAAGCAGTAGCAACGTCGCTGCCATGGCAACAATAGAGAATCAATTTTCTTGGAGCCTAGTAGAAGTTCTTCAGGTCATAAAATTAAGGGTCAAAATTCAAGGGAGGTATTGCCCCTATTGTTAATTGGATTCATAGGATTTTATAAATTCTTGTATTTGATTTTTTTTTGAGTTCTTGCTCTCTTTCTAGGTTGTAAATTTCCTTTGTCATTGAGATTGAATTTGAGAACATATTGGATTCTTTTTTGTTTTTTGAAGATTTTGAGTTCTTTATTTGTTATTTTTTCTTTGAATGTGTTGAGTTCTTTGTTTGTTCTTTATTTTTTTTCTAATGGAGGTTGCAGGCATTTACCATCTTTTGTTCTTTCTCATATTTTATCAGGAAACAAACAGAAAAAATCTAACTACCCAAAAACTGAAAAAAGAGAAAATAAAAATTGAATGCGAAAATCCAAAAAGGAAGATAAACCAAGACTCGAAATACAAAGTAGAGATAAATCCAGAACCTAATAGCTAAAAAGAAAGCAAGGTAAACAAAAAAAAAAAAAGAATCCCATTTTTTTTTTGTTCTTTCTCATATTTTCTCAAGAAACAAATAAAAGAAAAAACATATTTAGCAAACGTATTTAGCAAAGAAAAGAAGAGAAAATGTGTTTAACAAGCATGAGAGAAATTGCCATTGAAAGCAAACATGTTTAGAATAAAAAAATAAGATAAAATAAAATTGGAAAGAAGAAAGGTCATCGTGGAAAAAGAATGAAAAAAAATGAAATAGTTTTAAAAATCTTTTTATTGATTTTTAATTTTTTTTAAATTATGACATCATCATAATATTATTTATGCCATGTGATATAGTCTTCTTTCGTCACATGTCTTGAAGTTAACGCCGTTAGGCTTAGATACCAAACTCGTGCACGAAAAAAAAATTCCGATACCAATTTGAAAAAAAAATCATAAATATTAATATGAAAAAAGTGAACAAGTTCGAATAACAATTTTATATTTAACCTCATATAAAAAAAATCTACTTCAACACTTGTTATAAGTTTGGATAAAAGTAGAACAACTAATCTATCTTTTATAATCCATGTAAATATTTTAAAGACTAATTTCCAAAAAAATAATGAAAGTATTTTTAGAATTGATATTAAAGCTTGATTTAAGGCATAATGATAAAATTAGCCCCTAATATTTGGGTGTTTTGTCACTTTGACCCTTACTTTTTTTTGGCTCACTTTCATACATAAGTTTTTGTTTTTAGGTCAAATTGATCATTTTTAACGGTCTTGCTGACGTGGTCATTAAGGGACTAACGGCGTTGACGTGACAATTTTTTTTCTAGCCAGGTGCATCCACGTAAGCATCCGCTAATGTGGCATATAAGACAAAAAAAATACCACGTTAGCAAATGATTTTAAAATTATTAAAATTATTTTTTAAAATATAATTTTTTTAAATTATTTTTAAAAATAAAAAATTATTAAAATCATCATCTCTTAAGTTTTTCTAGGTTTTTTTTTGTTCCCCTTTCCCTTTCCCTTTCCCTTTCCCTTCCCCTTCCCCTTCCCATTCTTCTTATTTTTCTTCGAAGAAAGAAGCAGTATGAGTTGAGTCGAGGAATTTGATAACTCGGTTACAAATTGGGACAAACGAGTCGAAAAACTCAACCATGGATTCACTTCTGGGTTTGCTTCAAGAAGATGATAAAAACGTGATGATAACTGTAGCACAGGGTGTGGTTCCAGTGCTAGTACGGTTACTGGATTCAAGCTCTTTAGAGATGAAAGAAAAGACGGTGGCTGCCATTTCGAGGATATCAATGGTGGAGTTGAGCAAACAGAGTTGAGCTTTCTCATCATTAACATGTTTGCTCCTCCTTGAACCCTTCTCTTTATTTGGTGTTATATCCCAACTGTTAAATTCAAAATCACCGAAAACTCTCAAAATTTTCAGCTTTTTTTTATAGAAAATCTCAACTAGCCTTGAGCACGCACTAAGAATCTGATTCACACAAAAAAGACAAAAGCTTTAGGTGTCAAAACATTAACTACCTTTTGAGGTTAAAAAAAAGAGAAGATTTTTTTGAGCAGATGAAAGGTTCTTGGCATTTGATGATAAATGGGTAAGCAAACAATGGCTTGGGAGATGATGAGTTCCAGTTGTTTGAGCAAATGAAAGGTTGAGCATTATGTAGGGCTTATAGGTGTTCTTGGAAATTCTAGTCAAATTTTAAGTTTGAAAAATCTGGGAAGTCTTATTTGGTTGATGGGAAAATGTAGAAAAATCTGAAAATTTTTTGTTGCTGAAGAATTTACACTTAGTTTTGAACTGTGATTGGGTCTTGGGGAAGGAAAGATTAATGGGTTTGTGTTTGAAATTTGAACTATGATAACCCATTTGCCATCTATGCAAGAATCTCAGCTGTATGCAAGAAAAACAATTTTTTTGAGTGTTTGGTTGATGGGAAAATATAAGAAAATTTAAAAATTAAAAAGATGAAGAAGAAGAAGATGAAATTAGAAATTAAAATTATTTAATAATTTTATTATTTCAAAAAAATAATTTTAATAATTTTATATTTTAAAAACTAATTTTAATAATTTTAAAATCATTTGCTGACGTGACATATTTTTTGTCTTATATGCCACGTCAGTAGATGCTTACGTGGACGTGCCCAGCTGGGAAAAAAAATCGTCACGTCAGCGCCATTAGTCCCTTAATGGCCACGTCAACAAGACCATTAAAAAATGATCAATTTGACAAAAAAAAAGGTTATGTATGAAAATGAGCCAAAAAAAAAGCGATAAGGGCCAAAGTGATAAAACACTCAAAAGTTAGGGAGCTAATTTTGTCATTATGCCTTCATTTAATTGATGCATGTAAACCAATAATATATAAAATTAATTATAATTTTATTGTATTAAAATTCCCAAATTGATTATAAGTTTTTAAATTTAATGTCAAAATATTAATATAATTTTTATTTTTAAAATTAAGAATTGAAATTTTTTATATTTTAAATATATTTTCTAATTTAAATGAAATATAAAAATTTATTAATTAAAAAGTAAATCAAATTGAAACAAATACTATAAGGTCCACAACCGATATTTGCAAGCAAAAATTGAGCAGTGCTATGATTAGTGTCAACTACTTCAGGAATTGAGAATGAACAAGGCAGAAAAAAGAAGAACACTTGATATGTTTATGTAGTTTGATTTCCTTACGACTATAGGGTCTTACCTAGAGAGATAATTCATTATCTTAACATGGTTGAGTATGTTCCCCTATTATGATTTTCTTCAAAAAATTGCCAACTTAAACATGTCAAGTTTTCTGAGTAAGCAACAACCAATTGGCACTTGTAACATCCCAATTATTGTGAAGGTAGGAACAGTAGCTCGAAGCTACGTGTTTCGATAAAAATTAAACAAATATTACTAATTAATTTAATTAGGAGAGTTGGGTAGAGATAAATTAAATTTTATTATCGGGGTTGGATTAAATTGTGACTAATTAGGATTTAGGGACTTGAAAATAAAAGTTATAAATTTAACTCTAAAAGTGAAATAAGTTGATTGGCTATAAAATGAGATTTAATGGAGCTAAAGTGGCAATTAAACCCCACTTGTGAATTAGTGGTGGAATTAGTAACCCACCATAAAAATGTGTGGTGATAAATGACTTAAAATTTTTAATAATAGTTAAAAATAAAATTTATAGTATAGAAAAAGGAAAAAGGGAGAAAGGAGAATTCGACTAGCTACTTCCATTTGTAGGATTTCTTGTCTTTGAAATTTTAATATAATAGAACTTGTTTTACCTTGTTTTATCAAAATTGGAGATTTACATGAAAGGTCTTGGAAATCTAGGGTTTTACCATTTGTGTGATAAGCTTTGGTTGCTATGGATGAATGATTGGTGTTGTGAGTTAGGGTAGTTTGCATGTGATTAATTATGATTTTAAAAGGCTAAGAATTTGGAGAATAAAAAAGAAACGATAATGAAAGAGTTGAGTTTTTGTTATTAAATTGGTATATGTGAATGGGGATTTTCATGAGTTAAAGTAGTTACTCTTATATTGAAGTTAAAATTTGAGTTTGAGTTAATGCTTCTTTCACATAAAGGTTAAACCATTGGGGGTGATTTGGGGAAATTACCCTAAATAGAACTATGATAATAAAGTAATTTATTTAAGTGTGAAATTAAGTGTTAATATATAAACTTGTTATTTAGATCAAGATTCGCATCGCGTGGAAGACATGCGAGGCAAGGGCAAAGCTGGTAACTAACTAGTGGGAGTAGTCACTCAACATGTAAGTTTTACTCGTAAACTTACTCCATGTTAACTTAAATATGCTAATTATGTTAGACAAATGTATATTGATATATATATATATATCCATGTTTATGTAATTGTACTTGTATAATATAATAACGTGATATTAAAGAAAATAAACACATATATAAGCTAACGAGCATAAATGTGTGCAAGTTGACGAGCGTAAACGTGTGCAAGCTGGCGAGCGTAAACACATATATAAGTTGATGAGCGTAAACGTGTGCAAGAGCGTAAACACATATATATAAGATGGCGAGCGTAAACATGTGCAAGGTGGCAGTGTAAACGTATATATATAGCCGACGAGCGTAAACGTGTGCAAATTGGCGAGCGTAAACGTATGAAAGCTGGTGAGTGTAAAACGCAATGAGCACATATATTGATCATTTTATGATAAATTATGGAAATGGTATATGAATGTGATATTGACTACAAATGAAACCTATTATAAATCGGAAGTTCTTAAGGAAAATTTTGAATTGTATTAGGTTTCTTAGAAACTATAAAATATTCTCTAACCTGGAAGATATTTAATATGGTTCAACGGATGTTAAAGGCTTAAACGAATATGTATATATATTGTTAGAAGAATATGGTCAAGACATGCGAATTGGAAAACGTTGATACATGTGGTTGAAATGAGAAAATATGTTTATTGAACATATGATGGATGATATATATAGTTAATGTTTTATTATTAGAAGTTACATTAATTATTGAAATTATATTTTTCTTGGTGATACTCATCAACCTTATGAGGTTATGTTGCATAAGAAGGGAATGTTTATATAAAATGGTATGTGAATTGGTTATGTGAACATATATGTATGAATTGAGACATTAGATTTAGACAATTGAGATGAAAAGTGATTGTTAAGTGTAAATATGATGTTTGGTTTATATGCCAAATGTGTTTTTCATGCATAAGTTTGATATCATGATAAAGTACATGTCTACATACGAATTCACTAACCTTGTGAGATTTTTTTATGTGTATAGAAAATCTACGAACTCATGATTCTGATGTTAAATTATCTTGTAAAAGGTTTAAAGTTTCAACCCTTATGATAAGTTGAATTTAGGTTTATTATAAATTTACTAAGCTTTAAGTAAGCTTACCTCGTTTGATTTTTATTCCTTGCAGACCGTCTGATACGAGCTATCGATTTGATTACTTTTGGAGGTCATACTATCTGGTAAGTAATCGTTTATGTGAGTTCAGTTATAAGTGGCATGTAAATTTTGGATGTCTCTTTAGGGTGTTTTAAGGTATGGTAAAATGGTTGTATGAATTGGTTTAAGTCTCTAAACAAATATGTTAAGTTTGAGCTTGATTTTAGTCACTTTTGGGTACACCAATCTGGCACACGGTCGTACGGATTTTGTAATTTAAGTGCAGTAGTCACACGGTCTGGTACATGGTCATGTGACCCATTTTCATAAGCAAACACGATTTGACACATAGTCAGCGATACAACTGTGTGTTCCTTTTTTGCATACACACGGGCAAGTACACGGGTTGGCACACTATCGTGTGCCCTTGTTTTCTTAAATTTTTAACTTTTCTTAAATTTTCTGATTTGATTCAAATTAGTCTTGAATTGTTTCTAAGCTATTTTAAGGCATTAAAGGCATGATTTTAAGTTCAAGGTATACGTATGATATGTGATATGAGATTGTATAATTTAAGTTGAATTATCATACAGTAATATGAGATTAAGTGTTTGATTGCCTGGTAATGCACCTTAACCTTAATCCAGTAACGTAAACGGGTTATGTTTGTTACATTTATTGGTATTAAAGCTTCAGTTTAGTCGATTCTAAGATTGAAAGTAGCATGTATTGAGTCTAGAAATAAATGCCACTTTATAACATGTGATAGTGTGATGACTCCCAATCAGTTTGACTTGTTCCTTTTTTGATTAAAGATGTCAACTGAATCCAATCGAGTAGATTTCGATGGAATACATAGTTATGCTCCAGCGACTGATCGAGGCGTTGCGCATAAGGTGCATGAGTTTTAAGGGCTTAAAGAAAGTTCATGATGATTTGTTATTAAATGTAATTCAATGGTAATCTATATTCATGTCTTCTAGTTAAATGATTTATATATAAGTGAAATTACTTTGATTATTTATGTATATAGGAAATTGAGAAGAGAGTATAGTAGTGTTTCTTAAAAGTATATTAAATTTATATGTGAATAAAATGAATTTAGATATGTATACAGAAATGAAGAGGTGCTCCTGATTGCACTTTGGTACCCCTATCTTGTATCAATGACACCCCTAGAAATAATAAATAATCGAGTATGTGAATGGAGTATTAATGAACTGGTTAATTTGATATGAAAGTTTTCTTTGAATTGGTGTATATATATATTTGATGCAATGAATATCATAAAAAAAATTCGTAGTGAAATATGAAAATTAAACTAAGAAAAGAAAAAAAATGTTGTATATGTTATTAAAAGTGAAGGACATTGTTACATGAATGTCAAGATGAGGTCTAAATTGTTAAGTAAGTAAAAGTAATAGGTAAAATGCATAATAAGAGTTATAATTGAAATTATGGGAGATTATTAAATATTGAGAGAAGTTATATGTGTTAATGAAAGAGGAAGATATAATTATATGAAGTATTATTATAAGGATTTAAATGGTAAAAAGTGTAAAGGTAATGTGTGTATGTTGTGACCTACCCAAGCAGACAAGATAAGAACTATTAGGATATTAGTGGCATGCCATTAAAGAACCTTAGCGCTCTCTCAGATTATTAGCATGTCAGTGCTCACTAATATGCATATCTGTGCTCTCTGTTTATTCGCTTTAGCGATGTTTTGTTATCTACTTGGATGGTGTTCTATTCTGTTTCGTATATCCTGTGTGTTCTGCTAAGTCTATTGGCCTTTGAAAAAGGTACAAAATTATTTTAATGATTATTGAATTATATAGATTATATGTGGTGAAAAGTTATGTAATTGGAAAACAAAAGAAATATATGGTTGAGATAAGAAAAGTAAATTAACTAAAATTTTAGCTAATTTTAACAGAGATCTGAATGCAAATCTATTGTTACTTTTAGGAGAGGTAGATGACCAAAAATTTGACACTTTTATATGCACTAAGTTAATAACAGAAAAGATTTTTTTTCAAATGAGTTACATGAGTATGTTATTAAAGAAAAAGGAACACATATGAAATAGTTATATGGAATTAGACAATGAATGGAGAAATTTACATGATTTATTGAAACAAAATGTGTTGTATGATTAGGTGTAATATATAAAAATGAAAAGGTTATATGATTTATACTTGTGAGTTTGAATATACTGGTATGAATACTTGAAATGGAAAAGTGATGTTTATTTGTTACGTGATGAATGAAGTGTGTACGTGGCATAGTTATTATTACAGGTTCTATGATATGTTGGAAATTGTATATTTCATTGTTACATCTAATAATCTTGTAAAGTTTGTGTTATATCGGATAGTAATATTGGTGCATATTCTATGGAACGAATTTATACATAATGATTATACAAAATCTTATATGAAAATAGATATATGAAATGATTTTATAAAGTATTTGTAGAATTATAAATATGCGAAAAGGGATCATTACTGATGAATCAATCACATGGAGATTCGGTAAGTATAATTTTTATGAATTAAGAATCAATTTAATTGTTTATGAAATTATGTGATTCGTATGATGGAGGATCAAAATATGATTATAATTATCGTATAAATGGGACTACGATTATGAGTACTAAATGTTAAGAATTAGAGTGAATTGAAGAGAGTAAAAACTCTAAATTTTAGTTCCCATTAGATAGTTGGTATGAAGTTAATTTGAAGCATGTTGTGACATATGACAATTGATTGATTGAAATAGAATTTAAACCTAAAGAAAGTGAAACTAGCTTAAATGATGAAATATTGCTCATGATTGAAATGGTAAGGTTTAATTAACTATGTGATAAATAGAAAATAGTATGATTTAACCAATATGTGGTACTCTATGTTAAATTATGACTAATGAAATAGTGAATTGAACTTATAATGGAATTGAAATTTAGTTACTTATTAAATGTAAGTGATTCTTGGGTTCATTCAATAATGCATTACGTTGCTAAATTGGGATACAAATTGGTCGATTTGTGTATCTAGTTGAGTCTGAGTAAGATTAATAAAGTTATAACATATGAATAGGTAAAATAAAGTATGAAAGGAGTTGATATTGTGATTAGTGATTTGAATGAAAACTTCGACATATGAATATTGATACTATGTAAAAGATTGTGTGATCCGATTAAACGAGTATAAGGAATCAATAAGAAAGGATTGAAAACAAATTGTGACTAGTTGATTCGTCAATGATACCTTAGTATCCCACCCTTTCTTAAGTAAATTTCGAGGAAGAAATTTCTTAAAGGGGGGAGAGTTGTAACATCCCAATCATTGTGAAGGTAGGAACAGTAGCTCGGAGCTACGTGTTCCGATAAAAATCAAACAAATATTGCTAATTGATTTAATTAAGAGAGTTGGGTAGAGCCAAATTAAATTTTATTGTCGGGCTTGGATTAAATTGTGACTAATTAGGATTTAGGGACTTGAAAATAAAAGTTGTAAATTTAACTCTAAAAATGAAATAGGTTGATTGACTATAAAATGAGATTTAAGGGAGCTAAAGTGGCAATTAAACCCCACTTGTGAATTAGTGGTGGAGTTAGCAACCCCTCAAAAAAATGTATGGTGATAAATGGCTTAAGAATTTTAATAATAATTAAAAATAAAATTTAAAGTATAGAAAAAGGAAAAAGGGGAAAGGGAATTTGAACACTTTCCCTTCTCCTTCATTTCATTAGACAAGAAAAGGGTTTGGGGAGAACTCGGCTAGCTACTTCCATTTGTAAGATTTCTTGTGAAAATCTTTTTGTATTTTTGTTATAATAGAACTTGTTTTACCTTGTTCTTATCAAAATGGGAGATTTACATGAAAGGTCCTTGGAAATCTAAGGTTTTACCATTTGTGTTTGATAAGCTTTGGTTGCCATGGATGAATGATTGGTGTTGTGAGTTAGATAAGGGTAGTTTGCATGTGATTAATTATGATTTTAAAAGGCTAAGAATTTGGAGAATAAAAAGAAATGATAGTGAAAGAGTTGAGTTTTTGTTATTAAATTGGTATATGTGAATGGGGATTTTCATGAGTTAAAGTAGTTACTCTTATATTGAAGTTAAATTTTGAGTTTGAGTTAATGCTTCTTTCACATAAAGGTTAAACCATTAGGGGTTATTTTGGGGAAATTACGCTAAATTGAACTATGATAATAAAACAGTTTATTTAAGTGTGAAATTAAGTGTTAACATACGAACTTGTTATTTAGATCAAGATTCACATCGTGCGGAAGACGAACGAGGAAAGGGTAAAGCTGTTAACTAACTAGTGGATGTAGTCACTCAACATGTAAGTTTTACTCATAAACTTACTCCATGTTAACTTAAATATGCTAATTATGTTAGATAAATGTATATTGATATATATATCCATGTTTATGTAATTTTACTTGTATAGTATAATAATGTGATATTAAAGAAATTAATCACATATATAAGTTGTCGAGCGTAAATGTGTGCAAGCTGAAGAGCGTAAAATATAAGCTGACGAGCATAAACATATATATAAGCTGACGAGCATAAATGTGTGCAAGCTGGAGAGCGTAAACGCATATATAAGCTGACGAGCGTAAACGTGTGCAAGCTAGTAAACGTAAACACATATATAAGCTGACGAGCATAGACGTGTGGAAGCTGGTTAGCATAAACGCATATAAATAAGCTGACAAGCATAAACGTGTGGAAGCTGGCGAGCGTAAATGCATATATATATATAAGCTGACGAGCGTAAGCATATGAAAGCTGGTGAGTGTAAAACACAATGAGCACGTATATTGATCCTTTTATGATAAAGTATGGAAATGTTATATGAATGTGATATTGACTACAAATGAAAATTATTATAAATCGGAAGTTCTTAAGTAAAATTTTGAATTGTATTAGGTTTCTTGGAAACTATTAAATATTCTCTAACCTGGAAGATATTTAATATGGTTCAACGGATGTTAAAGGCTTAAACGAATATGTATATATACTGTTAGAAGAATATGGTCAAGACATGCGAATTGGAAAACATTGATACAAGTGTTTGAAATGAAGAAATATATTTATTGAATATATGATGGATGATATATATACTTAATGTGTTATTATTACAAGTTACATTAATTATTGAAATTATATGTTTCTTGGTGATACTCATCGACCTTATGAGGTTGTGTTTCCTAGGAAGGGAATATTTATATAAAATGGTATGTGAATTGGTTACGTGAAAATATATGTATGAATTGAGACATTAGATTTAGACAATTGAGATGAAAGGTGATTGTTTAGTGTAAATATGATGTTTGGTTTATATGCTAAATGTGTTTTTCATGTATAAGTTTGATATCTTTATAAAGTACATATTTACATACGAACTTACTAGCCTTGTGAGATTTTTTTTATGTGTATAGAAAATCTACGAACTCATGATTCTGATATCAAATTATCTTGTAAAAGGTTTAAAGTTTCAACCCTTATGATAAGCTGAATTTAAGTTTATTATGAATTTACTAAGCTTTAAGTAAGCTTACCTCGTTTGATTTTTCTTTCTTGCAGATCGTTTGATACAAGCTACCTATTGGATTACTTTTAGAGGTCACACTATCTGGTAATTAATCATTTATGTTGGTTAAATTATAAGTGACATGTAAATTTTGGATGTCTTTTTAGGATGTTTTAAGGTATGATAAAATTTTTGTATGAATTGGTTTAAGTTCCTAAACAAATAGGTTAAGTTTTAGCTTGATTTTAGTCACTTTTGAGTACACCGATCTGGCACACGACCTTGTACACAGTCGTACTGATTTTGTAATTTAAGTGCAGTAGTCACACGGTATGGTACACGGCCGTGTAACCCATTTTCGTAAGCACACAAGATTTGATACATGATCAACGATACGATTGTGTGTCCCTTTTTCGAGCATTCACACAAGCAAGAACACAGGTTGGTACACGGCCGTGTGCCCTTGTTTTCTCAAACTTTTCAACTTTTCTTAAATTTTTTGATTTGAATCAAATTAGTCTTGAATTGTTTCTAAGCTATTTTTAAGGCATTAAAGACACGATTTTAAGTTCAAGGTATACATATGATATGTGATATGAGATTGTATAATTGAAGTTGAATTATCGTACAGTAATATGAGATGAAGTGTTTGATTGCCTGGTAATGTACCTTAACCTTATCCGGTAACGAAGACGGCACTTCTAAAAAATTGCCTCAACAATATCCCCTTTTGGCAAAATTTTGAACAAAATCATAATAGGAGAACATACTCAAAAATAGAAACAAATGCTAACCCTAGGTAAACCCCTTAAATCAATCAAATGTAACAATCAAGTAAACGGATGCATTAGCAATCAAAGTACAACATCTATATCAACCTTTTTCATCTTACTCCCCTTTTTTGTTCAATATATATATGTCAACACACTCCCCCTTAGTAGTAACATCAACACACTCCCCTTAATAAGATGTTTTAGTAGAGGTGTAATGAATCTAACTCATCAACAACTTTATTTGTGGGAGATGTAACTCGCGGAACAAAAAGGATTTTTACTATGAGATCTTGAGGGAGTAGAAATATCTTCATGTTGATTTTCAAAAGTTATTGCATTAGTCGCACTTCACGTTTCACTTGTGCATCAATCAACCATTGATCTTTTCTTACCCATACATGTTTCTAATTGTATTTTGGTTGGGTTGCAACTTGTCTTTTAACATTTCCCAATCTTAGGTCATTCAACATCTTATAATAATGTGGTTTGATATGACCAATCGTACTACAATAATGACATATAATCTTTCTCTTCTTATGCTCCTATATTCCATGAGATGGCCTCTTATTCTTCCTTTATACAGATTTTTGCCTTTGACCTTGAGCAGTGCTAAGAGCAATGGACACTGGTTCTGCCACGACTTGCTTCCACCTTTGATCTCTTAGCATTTTAAAGCACCTAGGTCTAATATAACCAGAATCTCTACAATAATAACAAATAACTTGATGATTATATATTACCTTCTTTTTAACATTGATCAAAACAAACTTTTTGAAGAATTCACCTTGATCATCATTATTAGTAGCTTTGACAAACATTGTTGAACTTCTCATCACATATTTTTCCTTCTTCTCAACATAGCCGATGCCACTTTTTGTTACACTCTCTTTTCTTGCAACAAGGATTTCTTCAAGTTTACCACTACTATTATTAAACTTTCTAGCACGGATTGTGTATTCATAAAATCTTTTTGAGTAGTCACGAAGTCTTTCCACTATAGTATTGTGATTGAGCTCTCCCTAATGGCATACCATTACGAAAGTAACTTGATAAATGCTTGTCCAATGACCTTGTCATAAGTGTGTTACCCTCATAGGATATCCTTAATCTCTTTGGGATAAATTCGTTCTCCCAATATGATCCTATTTTATGGTAACCATTACATCTTTCTTCATGAAAAGTCAATTACTATCAAGTAGTAATCAAGTCATTCATCACAAAGACGAATGACCTATGACCATATTTTCTTTTCATCAACCATGTAATGTCAATGAGAAGATATCATTTACCCATATCTCAGGCTATGAATTCTACTGTTATGAATAACACTGCATATCGTAGAAGTTGTATACAAATCATGCTAGCTTTCGATTTCTTATCTATTTGAACTCAGACTTTTACTCATATCAAAGTATATGAGTCACACATACATAGTTCGTCATGCACTCAAGATTAAAGTATGCCACACGTTGAACGCCACAAGTGAATAAATCTATAAACAGATTCAAGATCTATTATTCTTGGGTCCAGCCCGATGTATTGCCAGTCCAGGTAGTTACATCTATGCCTCTATCTTCTGGGAGTCATCCACGCCAATGCCTAAGACAAGGCATCTCCCCAATTGGACTTGATAGAGGACATATTAGTTTTTTAATCAGTTTGCTCATTTTCGATTAGACTAAGGATATGTTTAGGTCTATTAATATAAGTTTTCTTTTCGTATTACGATCCGACCATGTAATACCACTTAGTATTAGTTTAAACATTAGACAACCATTGAGCTAATATTTACCTCTATTTTGCTTTGCATGCAAAAACCACATGAGGATATTATACAAAGAATATTAATTTAATCTATGAAATATTTTATAAACCAATCTGTTCGAAAAAAATACAAGTTCACGAACAAATATTCTACACTTAGGATACCAAATCCAACATTGCAACCCAGCTGTTTTCAGGTTTCATGGATCGAACTCTATTTATTTCTTTCGTAGGTGGTTCCTAACTTGATAAAACAACCTTCCAAGCCTTCTCATGAATAAACTTTATAAAGGCTCTAACCTGCCTTCCAGTAGGAATAATGTGATCCATCAAACATAAGGGGACATGAAACTGAAGAACCTTCCATTACAAGCAATAATTGCCACAAGGAAACAGCACTAGCTATGTTAAGTGGGAGGCTCTACTACCAATTGTAAGATTCAAAACTGAACACCACTAGCTATGTTAAGTGGGAGGCTCTACTACCAATTGTAAGGTTCAAAACTGAAATTTGTAAGTAGAAACCAAGTAATGACAGAAGTAGTGTTATGATTAGTGTCAACTGCTTTAAGCATTGAGAATGAACAAGGGAAAAAAATGAAAAACATTCGGTATGTTTATGTTGTTAAGTTTCCCTACATCTACGAGACCTTTCCCAAAGAGATAATTTACTATCTTAACACCTCATACAACAAGTGATTACAAGTACTAACACTCACTAGATCAACAACCTCACTTTTGCACTAAAGATCTAGATCACTCTCCTCTAAGTTTCCCCCCTAAAAACTTAAGATAAAAAACTAATTGACTCACTTGATTAGTTACGAACTACAGTCTTAAAAACAAGTTCTAAATAATAATAAAAAGTGCTAAAATTCTCCACACTTTTTACCTACACAAACCTTTCAATATAACACTTTAAGGCTTGTTAAGATAAAGATCAACATCAACATGAATAGTATCTTCAATATGAGCATAATAAGTCTTCAAATCTTCAGGTTATCTTATCAAATTACCCAATTTAATCCAATCTCTTAAAAAAATAGGAAGCCAAATTCCTTGATCCAATTCAAACCAATCTTCAATATATGTTCCTATAACAAGTTTGGATATCATATATGAGCTTGCACACATCCAAAATAATAGGAAATATCATAGCCCAACAATTTTTGTTACCAAAATTTGTCAACTTAAACATGATAAATTTTCTAAACAGGTAGTGGTACAACCAGTTGACATTGATCCAAGCACTACTGATTCAGACACTGCTCCAAACCAGTCTGAACAAGTATAATCAAAGCAACTTTATTAATCTTATGCAAAGTTGACTTATTTAAATGGAATGAGATTACAATAACATTCTTTTTTAATTTTATAATTTTTCATTAATGAAATGGCTACAGAAAATAAAACATCCAATATAAAAAATAATATGCAATTAATTAAAGACTAAAGATAAATTAAGAAAAACCTTCAATTATTTAAAAGGAAGTAAACTAAAATTATACTTAGATCAAAGTAAACAATCCAACTTTCTAAAAATAATTAATAAAATCTAATTAGAAATAAACCTTAAAAATATTTAAAATATATATTTAAATGTTTTCAATCTTAATTTTTTCTTCAATTTATCATTCTCGTTCATCTTCAATCTTGATCCAACCTTCAAAAAAATTATATTTTTTCTTTAGCATCCTATTAACATATTGTTTTATATAAGTTATATATAAAACGAGTTATATTGAAATAAGTATATAAATGCATAATTGAATCTTTTACCAATTATAGATTTGTCATATTTTGATTTGATGTTGAATGTTTAATAATTTTTTTTAACAAATTTATTATAGGTTTTACCCATAATCTCTCCCAACCCTTAAATAGAAGGATAATGTGTTTCAGCGCATTCGAACTCATGTCTTATTGCATTGAAAACAATGCTTATGCCAATCAAGCTAAGACCCAATCGAGCTAAGACTCAATCGATGAATGTTTAATGAATTACTTATGCACCAAATGGAGAGATTTTTCCACGTTAAATTTGTGTGTTCAAATTTTTAATTTTTTATCGATTTTTACTTGTTCGTTGCTTAACCGGATCGATTCCCAACAAGTGGTATCAAAGCTAGTTTAATTTTTCATAGATCAACTCGTTCAAAGATGACAGCAATAAGGTTTGACATCGAGAAGTTCGATGCTGTCACAAATTTCAATTTGTAACAAGTTCGGATGATGGTAATTCTAGTTCAGACCGACCTAAAAAATGTCGTTATCGAGAAAAAGCCTGAGAAACTAGATCAAATAGAATGGAAGAGCTTGATGAAAAAACCCTATCTGCAATCCAGTTGTGCCTAGCAAATAAGTATTGCAAGAGGTATTGATGGAAAAAACCTCATCTACCTTGTGAAAAATAAAAAACTCTTTATGCGAATAAGTCTCTAGCTAACCGTTTAGCGTTGAAACAACATCTATTTACATTTTACATGAACGAAGGTGAACTTCTTAGGTATCACATTAGTCAATTTATTACTATTTTGAATGATTTAAAGAACGTTGAGGTTCAGATTGACGATAAAGATCAAGCTATGCTATTATTATGCTTTTTACCCCTTTCATACAAGTCTTTCAAGGAGACCCTGATTTATGGAAGACACAAACTCTTGTTTGAGGATGTGAAGAGTCATTTGTTGAGTAAAGACAAACTCGATAATGAGTTTTGTTCAGATAGCAAGGAAAATAGGCACACTTCCATTTTGGTAGCATCAAAGAAGCGAGACAAAAGATGTCGCTATTGTAAGAAGTTAGATCACATCAAAGCAGATTGTTATAAACTACGAAATAAAAAGGTTGCTGAGAGTTATAAGGAAGATGTAGGTGGTGCTAATTTGACCGATAAAAGTGGTGATGATTTCTTGTTAGTGTCAACGAGCGAAAGCTCCGAGCTTACGCCCGAGTGGATCCTAGATTCGAGATGTTCTTTCCACATGTGTCCAAATAGAGAATCGTTCTCCACATACAATTTGGTTAAAGGTGGAGTTGTGCGCATGAGAAACGATTCATCCATTAAGATAATTGATATTGGTACTGTTAAAATTAGGATGCACGATGGGAGGATTAGGACACTCTCAACTGTCACATATGTACTTGATTTACGAAAGAATCTAATCTCCTTGAGTATTTTAGACTCGAAAGGTTGCAGAATCAACATCGAGTCGAGTGGCATTAAGGTGTCTCGTGGGGCTCTCGTTTTGTTAGAAGGTAAAAGGACCGACAACCTTTCTATTCTGAAAGGTTCTACAGTGACCAGTGAAATCGGACGTCCCTCATCCGTTACAGAGTCAAAGTCAACTCGTTTGAAGTGGAGGCAACTTGGTCATAGGAGGGAAAAAGGTATGATTGTTTCATTGAAGAGAGGTTTTCTTTTGGATGCAAATTTTGAAAAGTTAGGGCATTGTGTTCATGAAAATCAGACCCGGGTTAGTTTTGATTTGGTACTGCATAAGTTGAAGGCTATAAGTCTTCCAACTTCTAAGCATAGATCCAACTCAATTAATTCCCTGCATAGTTCAAGATAGACCTGTTGTAACATCCGTGTGCTTGAATCGGATTTGGAACAGTGATAGAGTACAATTGAGAATTGGAATATATGGTTGAATTTAGAAAGGTTTGGAGAAATCAAGGATTAAATAGTAAAGGAGAGAAAATATGGAGGACTAAATAGCAAATTATCCAAATTGAATTTTGAGTCATCATGGGAATTAGATTGATTGAGGAAGGGCAAAAGAGTAATTTGGTGGAAGATATTTTTGGAGGCAAAGTTTTGGGCCAAAGTGTAAAGTTGGAAGGCCTAAGGACTAAAAGTGCAATTTTACCATTTTTATTAAGTGAGATATTTTTGAAGAAAAGTCTAGAGAATTTGAGAGAGAGAGAAATCAATTAAAAAGCAAAGATATCAGCTCTCTCCATAAAGCTAACCGTCCATGCCATTCTCTCTTCCATCCAACTTTTGATTTTATTCCAAATAGGTCCTTCCATCATTTTTAAGCCCTCCAAGCTCCAAAATCTCCTATTTTCTTTGAAATTTCTGGAAGAAAAGTATAGAAAGGGGTTAGTAGACACCTCAAACTACTTATAGAATTTATTTTGAGGTGTTAGAGAGCATAGGGACTAAATTGAGAAATTTTGAATTCAAGGGTTAAGGTAAGAAATGGTTAAATTCTCATGACATACATGTATTTTACTGTTATTTAGCATGAAAACTATTGAATTATAGCTTATAGCTTATATGTGTTTATGTGAAATTGAAGAGAAAGAGAAGAGAGGCAAGGATCAAATTGAAGACAAAGGAAAAGAATAGAGCAAGGGGTAAAAGAGAAGAAATTCAGCCTTTTATTGTAAGTACTACAAGAATTTTAGTTTATAGTCTATTCTTCATAATATATTTGAGCTGTTAGCATGGAAATTGTTGTTTAATTAGGTGTTATAAAGATGATTAAGTGAGATTAGTGTAATAAAACATGAGAAAGAAAATGTTTTCATTGAAACAGATTGGACAGAATCAGAGGGTTAACTTTGAAAATGCACTAAAAATTGTGTAGATGGAGTTAAGGGTCGAATTATATATGTAATTAAAGGTTATTGAGTTTAGTTTCATATGGAAGAAACAGTGAATTAAATGGATCTGTATATTCTGAGTTATAACTGATTTTGTGTAACAAGGTCAGAGCAGATACGAGTTCCCCTGTTCTGATTTTGAAAAATCATAGAAAAATGTAGAAAAATCATTAGAGTCTGAAATTTATATGGTTGAATCCTTAATGAATCTATTTTCAAAAGAAACAGACTAGAACATTATTGGATCTCTGTACTAAAAGATAGATAATTTTTAGTGAAGAAAGGTCGAAACTGTCAGACAGCAGAGAAGGGGTAAATTGAAAGAATTTACTGTACAAATTGGCTAAAGTAAAAATTCTGGAAATTTTATGGTAAAAATATGATTGAGTATAGTTTCAGAAACATCAAGCGGATATTAATTTCGAATTCTTTAGCTCGAGATATAAATAATTTAGTGACTGTGACGCAAGTGGACAGCTTTGAAAATTAATGTGAAAATAAAAGTAAGAGGTATATGATGATGAATATGTGAGAAAAATATATGTGTGAAATATTATGTGTTTAATTATAATTGTTGATTATATGACTAAATGGTGATGTTGTGGAAGCATTTTTAGAAAATAAATGTGAGAAATACATGATTATGTATATGTGAAGAGAAATGTAAATGTGATGTATAAGTTATGGATAATGATGTTAAATGAGATTATGCCCATGTAGACGAAGTAGAACCATTGTGATATTAGTGGCATGCCATTAAGGAACACTAGCGCGCTCTCTGATTAGCACTGTGTGTGCTCTCTGTTTAGCACGTCTCGTGCTCTCTGTTATTAGCACTGTGTGTGCTCTCCGATTAGCACTTCGTGTGCTCTCCGATTAGCACTTTGTGTGCTCAGTACTTTGTGTACTCTCTGTTTAGCACTTTGTGTGCTCTCTATTGCCCAGCACTTATGTGCTCTCTGTTCAGTACTTCGGTACTCTCTGTTTGTTCCGTTTATCCGATAGGTTCTATAAAAGTCTACTACGGGCCAAGTGGATAAATAAGATAAGTGAGCTATGGTTAAGAAAGCTATGATGGCTAGATTGTGAAAAGTGAAAGAATGTGCAAATTATGACATTCAGGTAAGTGAAATGATGAATACATGAAAGATAAGTACCATATGTGTATGTGTAATTAAATGCTGATAATTAAGTGAACTAATGTGGCTGAAAGGACTAAGTTGTGAAAAAAGGATGAAAATGTAATATCTACCATTGAGGTAAGTTGGTATATGAGAATGAATGTGTGTTATGGTGGCATTAAGGTAAGTTAAATGTTACATGCAAGAAAGGTTAGAAATTTTATACGCATGAGTATTGAAATGTTTGATAAAATTAAGTAATAAATAAATAGTCATCTATTATTCTTGTAGTGCTTACTAAGCCTTCACCGGCTTAACGCGTTTATTTTAACGCGTAGGTACAAAGTAACAAAGAGAAAAGTCGAGTTCAGGGACCTCTCATCACATCACATCATCCTTTGGTGGACTCCAAATATAGGTATTTTTTTTAAGAAAATGGCATGTACAATAGTATCTGTGTGAATCCCTAATGAGTGGGAAAAATGTTATCTCGAATGTTATGAATTATGAAAATGAAATAATTAATATATGATATTTCGATTTGAATGGTCTTAAAAGACATCGGTTTTTAAAGAAAATTTGCTGTTACTCAACTTTCTGTGCCTTACTGTAATGTAATGCTCTTATACTGGGTTTATACGTATAAACCGAGTATAGGGGTGTTACACCTGTGGCGGGCTTTGACGAAAATGGTGTTGTGAGAATTCGTGTCAAAGTGGAGATTGTTAGAGTTGTGTGACCCAAATTCTAAGAGATTGCTTGCAAGTCAAGTTAAACAAAATATATTTTCTTTCTAGAAGATTTAGTATTTATTAGTATAATATATTTTGCATTTATTAGTATAATTTATTTGACATACGAATTTAACCTATAAATGGGCTCTTTACAACCTTAAAAAAAAACCTATTAAAATATTAGAACTCATAACACTTTTGTAGAATTTTGTGTACGTTTTGAGAGTTTAGTTTTATCTCCATCTTTTGTACTCTTCATTATTTTACCATTATAGTAAAATTATCTTTGCCCATGGTTTTTTATCCTCTTTGGAGGGATTTTCCACGTTAAATTTGTATGTTCAATTTCTTAATTTCTTCTTCTATTTTTTTTTTGTTCATTGCTTAATCGGATTGATTTCCAATAAAGTTGAATTTAAAAATCAGCCGAATGGGAAAGATAATAAGCTAACAACTCATAATTTTATTATATGCAAAAAAAAAAAAGTGAATGAAGAACACAAAAAAACATGAAAACCCAGAGCTTTTGGCCATTCAATTTGTATTATATCACCTTTATTTTTTATTCTGCTTTCTGCTTTCATCAATAAAACTAAAATGACAGTTTAATATGATTATGATTAAAACTTGTTATCAAAACAGTATTTGGGTCCGATTTTCACAGGCCTTTTTAAATTATTATTGATGTGCTTTTTATGATTGTTATATGTTATATATTGTATACATACATTTATCACATGACTTTATATCTTATTCTACTTTTGTAGTTTAATATGTACAGAATGGTATTTGGTTTGCCATTTGTTAAGACAATTGTTACCATCATTTTTGTAAATTCACATGTACAGTATGGCATTAATTTTTATTTTTATTTTATTGAGATTGATTAAAACTTCTAAATTAGCTTGCTTTATTTACAATATTTATTTACAATGCAGGTTTCTGCTGTATTTTAATTTTTGTTTATGTTTTTTTATTATAATTTTATTTTGTTGTTGTTTATTTGGATTTTTATTTATGTTTTTTTATTATAATTTTGTTGTATTGTTGTTGTTGTTGTTGTTTACTTGGACTGATGTTGTATTACTTTTATTTGTTCACTTGTTTACTTTAATTTTTCGTTGTATGATCATGATTAAAAATTTTAAAGAAAAATAATTTTTAAAAAATTACATTAAAATAAACAACATCAAAGTTTTTTTTGAAAATTTTACTCAAACAAATATACTCGATTCAATTCTAATCGAATTCCATCTCACTCGACTAGATTCGAGAAAATTTTAAATCGAGTTAGGATGATAAAATAAGATTCCAAAACTCGATTAACAAAAAAAAATTTCATTCGATTTGATCAAACACTCACTTTTACATTGTACATGTGATAGATAAATGTGTTCTATAAAGGTTATTCTGGTATATTATAAAACAACATAAATTTGAATAATCATAAAATAATTATTTTTTATTCAGACAATGTAAGAAAGCTTAATAGGGTAGCTAAGATAATTAAAAGATTATATGATATTTCTGGATTATAAGATAAATGATGAAATAATGATTTAAAGAATAATATAAAATGATAGAATTATGAAAAGTGATAAAGAGAGAATTTATTTGATAAGCATAAGAAAATTAAAGAAAATGAAATTGTAATAACAAGCATGTGGTAATGATAAATGGTATTGAAATATAACTTGAATAAATTTTAAGATAAGAATATAAGATGTATTATGTGATTATAATTAAAATAAAATAATAAAGAAAACTCATTATAAGTTCATAATAAATTAGATATGAAATAATGTGATCTAAATTATAATGAAATAGTGAGATAGTTTTTTTTTTTTTGTAAATATGAAAAATTAGTCAAGGTTAACCACACTAAACTTAATCTTCGACAAGTAGAATTTTTATCGCACGATAGATGTTATCTCAAGTAAATTCCTCACATATATTGGTGAATTCACATGAATAAATAATTCCTCCATGTCACCTTGAATATATAGTGAAAATAGTTTAAAGATATAGTTATGATGTAATTGAGACAATGTGTCTTAGTGAATTGAAAATTGATAAATTATAAAATTATAGTGACTAAAATGTGAATAAAGATTATAAAATATAAGTAGAAGTAATTAAATAAATTAGTAATTAAGTAATAAAAATTTATGAATATAAAAATTATTAAAGTTAATTTTTATATAAAATAATATTTTATTTATTAAAAAAATTAATTTTTATATAAAAGAATATTTTTCTTACGTTTAAGCTAGAATCAATTTAAAGTAATAAAATATTATTCATTTATAAATTTGGGTAATTCAAAATTTATATTTAGCTTTAATATAGTTATAAAAGTAATAGTTTAAATTATAATGGAGTATGATTAAACATGAATATAAATTATGTTGATTAAGTTTTAGTTTGATTTGTATAGATATTGTTGTCAATGTAAGAGCATGTAGGTTCGAGTGCGCTGAAGCGTATTATCCTCCTATTTATGATTGAGGAAAGGCTGAGTAATTTTAGGCATTGAGTTAAAAAAAATAGATGTGATAAGAACTAAAGGTATTCATGGGCCGGGTCGGGATGAGTTCGGGCTGAGCCTAAACATGATATTAATATATTTTTATGTTTGCCCAAGCTCGACCCGATTAGAAATATGAGCTAAAATTTTGCCCAAATCCACTCATATTTACAAAAGATTAACTCAAACTCATTTTAGGCTCGTCCATATTATTTTTATTTTTTTACAAATATTTATATTATATTATTGTAATATTTAATAACTTTATAATTTTTTTATTTATTGAAATTTTTTATATAATTATCTTAACATTATTTTTAATGTTTACATTAGAGTAATATTATATATTTTGTATATATTTATTTTTTAACATGTTCTAAATTATATAATATAAAAAATAACATAATATAAATTATTATAAAATTAAAAATGGCCGGGCCGGGCTCGTGCTTAATTTTTTTATCCAAGCTTATTTTTCGACCTAATATTTTTACCCAAATTCTCTTAAATTTCGGGCGAACCTTCAAATCTGGACAGATATATTATAATTTAATTTTTTTAGTAGATAGATTATTTTATTTCTTTATCTAATGTTCATAAATTAATTTTTTATTTTTAATAAAAAAATAAAATGCAATCTAAAATATAATATAAGGATTTTGACCGCAATCACTAGTGGACCTCGTCAATATTTGGCGGCCTTCAGCAGTTCCAATTTGATTGTTATTTAATAATTAAAATTGTTGACAAAAGATATGTAATTATTTTAATATAATAAAATCATGTGCTGGTTGAATTTAACGAGTCTGTTAAACAAACAAATTTATATAGGGTAAATTTAAAAAATAATCATTTTTGTTTGCCTCATATTACATTTTAGTCACTTATGTTTGAAATGTTACGCTTTAGTCACTTATGTTATCGTTTTGTTACGAATTGATCACTCTGCTATTAAGTTCCATTACCTCCCTAATAGAAATCTTACGTGACAGTCCAAATTAATTTAAAATTTCAATTAATTAAATTATTTAATTAAAAATTTATTCTAATCCTAGCTGGATATTCAAGTTGACATTTAAAACTCATTTGGACTGTCACGTAAGATTGCCATTAGGGAGGTAACGGAGCTTAACAGCAAAGTGATCATTTTGTAACAAAATGATAACGTAAGTGACTAAAACGTGACATTTCAAACATAAGTGATTAAAATATAATATGAGACAAATAAAAATGACTATTTTTATAGTTTACTCATTTATATAAAGATTCAGATCTGCTTTAATAGGAACCATGTGCACAGTGGCGTATGTAGGGCTTCCCAATAGAAAATTTTTTTATTTAAATATTTAAAATTTTAAATTAATAAAAATAAAATTACATTTTAAATTTTTTTATTGATAAAATTTTATTTTAATTTTTTAAAAATTATAAAAATATAAATTATTCAAATGATGAAATTATAATTTTAATATCGTAAAAATTAAAATTTAATTTCGATCTTAACGCCGTGCATGTGCAGTTAAGCTACAAAGAATAAAAAATTAGGGCATCCAAGAATTTCACATTTTGTAGCAGACGCATGAAGAAAACGTTTTGGCATCACAAAAACGGCATATGCTGTTAATTGGCCTCCAAAAGGGCAAAAACTGTTTCAAAGACAAAGTTCAATGCAAATTAAAACATAGTACGACTGATGTTTTAAGAATGAATAAAATATATTATTAAAAATTATATGTGTAAAAATTAAGTATTTAAAATATAAATATTAATTTTTAAAAAATATACGATAAATAATGAAACATAAGGTTTGAAATTAATTAATAATAACACTTAAAATGTGTATAATATTAAAATGAAAAAATAGATTAAATTGTGAGTAAAATAAAATTTAAATACGTAAATACATCATATTAAAATACTAAATGTATTACAATTGTTTATTATGATATTATCATCAATCTTGAGTTAGTATCTTGTTTACTTGTCACATCAACTCAATCAACAACATTATCAATACTAGAATTCTATAGCAAGCGTGATTGAGATAATAAAATATGCATATTATAATTAAAATATAAATATTGTATTAAAATAAAATTTTGGTTAAATGATAAAGTTAATATTATATTGATGTAAATAGCACGCGTTTTAAACCAACCACATGCAAATTTTTTATTTGTTTTTTAAAAGATTGAAATACTCATGAATAACATAATTTATTTTAATTATAAAAGGATATTTTCGTAATTTCTCAAATCGAGTTTGTGCCCAGTTGAATTTTAACACCAACTCAGTCAAGTGCTTAAATAATATATTAGATTATAATATATTTAATTGAGTTGGTGTCATCTATTAACTGAGTTCCAACTCAGTTGTAAAATTACAAAAAAAATCACTTCTTTTACAAAGTAACAATATTATTTGAGGGTATTTATGTTTTTTCTAATACTTTAATAAATCCAGAAAAATGCATATCTATACAATTATTTAAGCCCTTGATTAAATTGGTGTCATGAGTCAATCGAACACCACAACAACTTAATTAGGGAAATTAAGATAATGTCCATCTGTAATTAAAATAAAATATATTATTCGAGGGTACTTTAGTATTTTTGTTTTAACAAAATCCAATAAAAATATGCATACGGTGAGATTTTTACCTACGCTAATTGAATTGGTAAAACTTTAAATTTACCACTCAACCAAGACTTCATTTTAATGTGTTTTATACATTTTTATATGTGTTTTATACATTTTTATTTTAATAGACACAATATATTATCTTCATCAGTTATATTTATTAATAATGTTGTTAATTAAGTCGATTTTACGAGTCAGCTCAAAGCTAACACACAATTGATGATAACGTCATGATAAATAATTGTAGTACATTTAGTATTGTTAATATGATCCTTTCAAGAATGTGGCCCACTAGCAAAATGATCTCTGTCTTGATGTCCTTCACAAAGCAATGAAAAGGATGAAACTCAAAGTAAACTTGATTATCTTTAGCAAATTGAGAAACATATAACAAGTTCCTACAAACAGTTGGAACATGAAGAACATGTTTATGGTGTAAGAGCCTATTACCATTAACCAAAGAAGAAGACCTTGCATGAGCCATAAGTATAGAAGCATCATTTCCCATGAAAAGTTTACTAGAACTTGTGTATTCAGCAGCATTGTTGAGGTTAGACATATCATTAGTGATATGATAGGTGGCTTCTAAATTTGGATACCACATCTTGTCAATGGTGTGGTCTGAATTTGATGAAAAATGACCTGGTTGAGCAAATCTTGATTGTAAAGGACTACCGTAAGGCTGCCACACTTGAGTAGATGAAGCAGAACCTTTGATTTGCCACAAATTGATGTGGCAAATTAAGCTATTCCGACGCACTTAAGGAGCTTTTTCTCGAGCAAAATAGTATTTTTAGAGTAATTTTTTATTTTTAGATTTTTAGTTAATAAGTGAAAATGTATCATTTTTACCCATTTTGTGACCTAAATTGGCCAATAGTGCCATTGAGAGGCCTAACGCGTGATTAAGTGGTGTAGGGACGTGTTAGAGGTTGAAAACGAGCGAGAACGACACTAAGGGTAAGGGTATTGCGATATCCACATCTTGGAATCATCATACCTCCAACAATATTGAAGATTGAAGACTCTTTTCACTAGTATCGCCATATCTTCTTTGGGTATCGCTATATCCACCCTTCAAAGGAAACCCCAAAGCTTGACACTGCCCGAGCTATCACGATACCCACTTCTGGATATCGCGACATTACTTTCGTTAAGGGGACAAACTTGGACAAAACGGGTAGTCTTTCTCCACCTGGTCCACCAATCACCCACGACCCATGTAAAGGTATTTTTGGCAACGAAAAGTTATCAGAAGACAACTTAAAACAACCAAAATTTGGTAAGGAGGAGAGAGACACATATTAGCTTAGTTTTAGGTATAGTTTTCTCTTAGTTTTTTTTGCACTTTTTCTAATGTTTTAATTTCCTCTTCTTCTTCCTTAATTTAGATTTTATTTTTCAGAATTTACTTCTTGTTCTTGATATTCTTAGTGTTAGTTAAGTTATTTATTATTGTACCTAAGATTATTTTACACTTTTAATCCTTGTACCTTGGTTTCAAGACACTTTAAGCTTTAGCTTAATGTATTTCAGTTTCTTTTACTTTGAATATGTTAAAGCTTGTTCTTTTTATGTGTATTGCTTTATATTTTCTTGTTAAATGTTGCTAGTTTCATGTTATTTAAGTTTACTTGCATAAAAAATCCAAACTTTCATATTTTTCTTAAGCTTTTTTTATTGCTGCTTTGTTTTCCATTTCCATGTTCATTTCTTTTACTTTTAGCATGAGTAGCTAAACCTCAAAGGAGGTTGATTAATGGAGATGTGGGTAAATTGAAATCTTTGAAAAAATGACTAAATTATAATAAATTAGACTAAATCTAATAGACCTAAAAACTTAGGAAGTGACGCCCTTAAGGGAATATCGAGGCAAGTGATATCGAAAGGTAATATTGTTACACACCCGTTCATTAGTCTCGGATTAGCTAGTGATATCAGAAGATAAATCAGAGCTAATTCATCTAAGGCTATAAAATTGAGATCGGAAGATAAAATGAAGTCACTTAGTAATTTGCGCGATTTAAGTCCCTTGTTCGAGGACCAATGAACCACATTGAAATTAACCAACCACCTTTAGTTATTTATTGGATAGTCTCTTAGTTTTACATTATTTTTAATTTAGTCCTTAGAGTATCATATTTAATTTTCTTTCCATCTTTTCTTATTATGAATTGTTGTACTATAAAATCGTATCAGTAGTCGCTTAGACTTTATCGTGTATGCTAACTATCGCTCAATATCCATCTCCCTTGGGTTCAATCCTTGGAATACTCTGATGTTTAATTGTAACACTATAAATATTACAACTGACCTATATGCTTGTAGTAAAGCTGAGCTTTAAAATTTGTTTTATAAATTCATTGTTTTATTGCATATGTGCGATGTCGGTTAAGTTGTTGGCACCGTTGTTATGTAATATGGTGTAAGATTGAGTAATTTTTAGTGTACACTTTTAGGTAGAGATAAATATCCAAAGTAGGATTTATAGATAAAACTTTGTTTTCTATTTGTTTATATTTTGTTGCAATTTTTTATTAATTTTCTTCACTTTCTTGTGCTTGTAAGAGGCATTGTATGACTCGTACCGGTAATAGTATCTTACTATTTAAGTTGAAATTGGAACGTATCATCACACACGCAAGGAGGGCATAACACCCTATAGACATCCCACTTCCACCGAGAGAGTAACTTATCAAAAATCTGCAAGGAAAGATTCAACAACCACCAAACCTACCCATGGAGCAACGAACTTTGTGCGACTATACGATGCCAAACTTAGATGTTGTTCAAGGCAGCATTAATTTCCCGATGATTAATGTTAATAACTTCGATGCTTTTATGTGGTTAGATTTGTAGTCGGTAGATTCTATCAACACTTGGGACAAGCTAGTAAGCAAATTTTTGGCAAAGTACTTTCCCTTGAGCAAGACCATGAAACTTCATATGGGGTATTACGATTTTTTTGTAGTTGGAAAGAGAGTCATTATATGAGGCATGAGAGCGTTTTAAGTTGATGTTGCGCAAGTGTCCATACCATGATTTACAAGATTGTCTGCAACTTTAAGTCTTCTACAATGGACTTGACGAAAACTTACGCTCTAGTCTTGATGATGCATCCGCGAGGCCATTCAGGTCAAAGACCTACGTCGAGGCCTATCAATTCATCGAGGACATAACGATGAACTCTTACATGTGATCGGCTGAGTGATTCACATATCAGGCTAGAGAATTAGCAGTGAACACTATTGGAAGCAAGGACAAGTATCAATAAGTTCTCAAAAGGCTTAAATAATTGGAGATGACTTCGACCAAAGCACAAGTCCGAAACAAACCCAATCTAAAACATTTTAATGCATGACACGATAATGAGAGCAACCATATAGAGGTTAACTATGTAGGGAATAAAGGATATAACACTTACTCCAACACCTAACTCCCATTAGTAGTATCGTTATATCCTCTTTAGGTACCGCGATATCCACCCTTCCAAATAAACCCAAAGCTCGACATTGCTCGAGGTATCGCGATATCCACTTCTGAGTATCGCGACATCACCTTTATCAGGGGGACAAACTTGAGCAAAAAGGGTGGACTTTGTTCACCTAGTCCACCAATCACCCAAGGCCCTTGTGGGGGCATTTTTTGCAACAAAAAGTCATCAAAAGACAGCCTAAATAGCTAAAAATTTCTTAGGAGGAGAGAGACAAACATTATCTTAGTTTTAGGTTTAATTTTCTCTAAGTTTCTCTTAGTTGTTTTGGCACTTTTTCTAGGGTTTTCATTTCCTCTTTTTCTTCTTCAAAAATTTAGAGTTTATTTTTCAGCATTTACTTCTTGTTCTTAATGTTCATTCTATTAGTTAAGTTAGTTATTACTGTAGCTAAGGTTTATTTACACTTTCAGTCCATATACCTTGGTTTCAAGACACTTTAAGCTTTAGTTTAATGTATTTCAGTTTCGTTTACTTTGAATTTATTAAAGCTTGTTCCTTTTATGTGTATTGCTTTAGAATTTCTTGTTAAATGTTGTTAGTTTCATGTTATTTAAGTTTTATTGTATAAAAATTTCAACTTTCATATTTTTCTTAAGCTTTACTTTCATGGTTGCTTTGTTTTCCATATCTGTGTCATTTCTTTTACTTTCAGCATGAGCAGCTAAACCTTAAAGAAGGTTGGTTGATAAAGATGTAGGTAAACTAAAATATTTAAACAAAGGATTAAATCGTAATAAATTGGACTAAATCAAATAGACTTAAAAACTTAGGAAGCTACACATATAAGGGAATATTGAGGCAAGTGAGACCGGTAGGTAATCTTGTTGCGCACCCGTTCATTAGTCTTGGATTAACCAGTGAGATTGAAAGATAAATCGGAGTTAATTCATCTAAGTTTGTAAAATTGAGATTGAAAGATAAAATAGATCCACTTAGTAATTTACATGATTTAAGTTCCTTGTTCGAGGACCGATAAACCACACCGAAATCAACCAACCACCATTAGTTATTTATTGGATAGTCTCTTAGTTTTACATTCTTTGCAATTTAGTCCTTAGAGTAGCATATTTACTTTTCTTGTCATCATTTCTTATTATGAATTATCGTACTATAAAATCTTATTAGTAGCTACTTAAACTCTATCGTGTATGCTAACTATAGCTCAACTGCCATCTCTTTTGGGTTCAATCCTTGGAATACTCTAGCGTTTCATTGTAACACTATAAATATTACAACTGACATGTACGCTTGCAGTAAAATCGAGCTGTAAAAATTATTTTATAAATTCATTTTTTTATCGCACATGTGTAATGCCAATCAACCTTGCACACCATAACCTTGAATACAACAATGAGGCACACCGGAACCTTGTGATGATTATACTAGGGGACCCTGATCATTGAATTGATGACAGTTCACATTCATTATTTGATCTGTGTCAAACACACATTCAAAGGTCTCATAAAGCCTGTAATAACACTTGCGCACAGTATGAACATTCCTTCCATAAAACTGACACTAAGGTTAATTGTGGGAAAATTGACCTCTAAAACCACTACCTCGATGGGAAAAAAGTTACCTTTAAACTGCTGCTCATGCCCTTGGCTATAGGTTCTATTATAACCATTTGAACCTGAATGCTTAGATTAACTTTCTTTATCACTCTTCTGTTGATTAGAAACATTAACTTGCATCGGCACACTTGAAACAAATTCCAGTTGCCTTGCTTCACAATCAACAAGCATTTCAGCAAGAAGATCAAGAGAATTGCAAGTGGCTAATGTCATCACTCGGACTGATTCATACTCTACTAAAAGCCTTGCAAGAATAATGTTCAACTGCTCCTGCCGTGAAATCACACTAGCAACTGCAGTCAGTGTGTCACACATAACCTTAATCTAGGCCAAATATTCCTTAACAGTCAATTGCCCCTTTTTTAGAATACAAAATGTAACGACTCGAGTAGAGTGACAACGAAAATAGTGGTTTTGTGACCATAATTTCGATGGGTAAATTATTATTTACTTTTAATTATATATGTTTAGAGCAATTAGTGAAGTAGTATTAAAATGATGGTAGAAGATTTAATGCCTAATTAGTAAAATAGAGAAAAATGGATTAAATTGAAAAAGGTGCAAAAGATTATGGTTAGTGTCAAAGGAACTAAATAGAATAAAATAGCAAAACAATGGGTTTGCATGTCAAATAATCCAAGTTTTATGGTAGTGGGGTTTGGTGGAATAAGTTAAGTATATTTAATGAATTTTTAAAGGTTAAAATAATAAATAAGCAATTACAATTTAGGGTAAATGATAGCAAAACATATGAATTTCTTCATTTTCTTTCTCACCAATGAAAATTAGGAAGAAAATCACCATTGTTGAAGCTTCACTGTTCGGCAAGAGAGAACTGTGTGAGCTTAGTTTTTCATGGTTTTTGTTTTGTTAAGCTTGTCTTGGTCTAATCTTTGTATATTGAGTGTTGGATTTTGAAATGGATAGAGCTATGGGAATTTACTTGGATGAGATTCTTATATTTTTAAGACTTCATAAGTGAGATAGTGAACCCATGTGATTGTTAAGTAGAAATGGTTAATTAAATTGTGGTTATTTTAAGTAAAGTGTTAAATTACTTGAGCTAGTGAAATTCATGTGAATTTAGTAAAAATAAGCAAAATGGTAAGTTGTTGAAGTTGGGAAAGACATTTGGCCTTATGATAACAATTTGGGAAATTAGTAAATTCAAGTTAAAAGTATAAAGGAGTAAATTGTTAAAAGTTTAAAAGTTTAGGGTAAATTTATAATTTATAAAAGTAGGAAAATATGAATGAAATGGAATAATTGAATTATATTTTAGATTTTAATTAAATTAAATCATATATTTTAGATCAAGAAAAAGATCAACTGAATCTAGACCGAGGAAA
The DNA here is from genome assembly GCA_005610355.1 of Gossypioides kirkii. Taxonomy (NCBI): domain Eukaryota; kingdom Viridiplantae; phylum Streptophyta; class Magnoliopsida; order Malvales; family Malvaceae; genus Gossypioides; species Gossypioides kirkii. The sequence continues at coordinate 34,231,027 of CP032247.1, read as the reverse complement.
TGCTAAAGTCGTGGAATAGTCGTCAACCTCAACCTCCAACTTTAGTAATCGAGGTAAGTTCGTATGAATTTATGTGAATGAAATACATTTATACTAATTTTTAAATGTTGTTATTTGTAAATATATGCATATCAATATAAATAGAGTTAAAAATGCCAAGTTGCTTGTATATTAAGTGGAAAGGAAAATCCCGTTTAAACCTAGAAAATACTTAGGATACAAATGACACGTCATTAGGAATATATTATGTTTTGGGTGCTGGTCTTGGAGATCCTACCGATAGTTGAGATCCAGCATTTGTTGCGAGTTCTCCACAATTCGTTTGAGCAGCATCGTGTAGCTACCATCCTAACCTACAGCTTGTGTGAGCAAGCCAATTCACAGCTCATGTGAGCATAAATGAAAAGGAATAAGGAAAAGGAAAAGGAAAAGGATATATGTACATGGAAAGGTTTCCGAGTATCGGATGTTATTCGAAATGGTTCCACGAGTATGAACTATGTGATGGAATGGAAATACCAATGATGCTATGGCTAGTTAATTCAAGGAAAAGGAACGGTTAAATACTTTACTCATCTTGTGATAAAGAGCATTACTTTAATAGATTATGATATCTATTTGCTAATGGAATGAGTTGTGATGGTTAGGATGGTGTATGAATTATATGAAACATCAAGCATGAAAGCATGTTTAATTGTAAGAATCTTGGTAAGTATAATTACCTATATAGGAACTTACTAAGCATGATTTACTTACAATGTTGTATTCCTTGAATTTGTAGATCATCAGAAGCTTATCGGTTTTTGGACATCGTCGGAGATATATCATAGTATCCAACAACCATTTTAGTAACTTTTGTACTCCTTTGATCTTGGTTATCAATGGCATCTATAGGAGGTTATCTTGTGGTAGTAAGTAGATGATGTTAAGCTTGTATATAATAAGGTTCATTATGCTTTTGTGTGCATATTTGGTTAAAACTAGTAGAACTTGTATGTTTGTATGTAATGCACTTGCAAGTAAATTCATATGAGATGTTTTCAAGATATGCACTTGTATGTTTGATGATGATGGTTGATAAAATGTGGTGTCTTTGGTGGGCATATTGGTTGGATGTTTAAATGATAGGATTTCATGTAACATGGTGTTCTAAATGATGTTTTTAGGTTATGATAAGTTTACATGTTAAATCATGGTAACTTGTGGTGCAATTCATGTTAAGAGCATACCTTGTTTAGGAAGAAATTTTGGTACACACATCCCGTGACACGAGTTGTCACACGGTCGTGTGCTATTTTAAGGTACAGTGTAGGTTACATAGGTAGACACACGGGCTGAGACATGGTCGTGTTGCCCAATTTCCTATAGACACATAGTTTAGCACATAGTCCCTCACACGGGCGTGTCATGTAAAATAGTATGGTTATTTCTTGTATGAATACGGGCGAATACACGTACTAATACATGATCGTGTGACCCTATTTCTAAGGCACACACGGGCAAGCACACGGACTGGCACACGGACATGTGCCCCTGTTTCACTAAATCTTCTAAATTTTCCTTAAGCTTTCTAACTTATTTTAAATCCGTTTCAAATAGTATTTTAAATCCGTTTCAAATAGTATTCATGCATGTTTATGTTGATTTGAGATGTTATCAAGAGAATGAAAGTGTGACTTGTATAGTAATACTTCTTAACCTTAGTCCGACAACGGATACGGATTAGGGGTGTTACATTTATTGGTATCAGAGCTATGATTTAGTTGATTTTGGACTATCGTAACATGTATGGATTCTAGAAATACATGTCATTTTATAACCTGTGATAGTGCGATATATCTTGACATGATTTGAACAATGTTTTATATAGATAAAAGATGTCACATAACCGAGCTGATCCCAATGAAATAAAAAGTAATACTCAAGCTCCAGTGCTTGGAGTGGCTAGTAGTGAGCATGTAACTACGGGACGTGGGAGTAAGGCAAAGAAGCCTTCTTTCAGATGAATGATAGAATGGTTCACTATGTTTGTAAGAATAAACCGGCAGGGCAACGACCTCCACCCCCTCCAGCTCCTCAACTAGTTCCCCTTATGCCTCAAGGTGTAGAATATGTACGGGTGAATTGAGCTCCTGTTAAGAAACTTCGTAAGTTTAGGGTAGAGGAATGTAGAGGTACAAGAGAAAATGACCTTGAAAGAGTAGAATTTCAGCTCAAAAATACAATTCGTGTGTTGAATGAATTATCTTGCTCTTGTTGAGTGTTTAAAATGTATTATTTCACTTCTAAAAGATACAGCATACCTTTGGTGGAATACTATTATAGCTACGACGCCAAAAAATTGAGTGAATTGAGAATTCTTTCAAATAGAGTTTAAAAAGAAGTACATTAGTCAGAGTTATTTTAATAAGAAACGAAAACAATTTTTGAAACTAAAGTAGGGTAATAAAACTATGGCAGAATATGAGAGGGAATATTTACATCTAAGTAAGTGTGCTATAGAATGTATTCCTAGTGAAGTTGCAATGTGTACTCGATTTGAAGATGGATTGAATAAAGACATAAAGATACTTGTAGGAATCTTAGAAATAAAAGAATTTGCAAAGTTAGTAGATCGAGCACATAAAGATGAAGAGCTCAGTAACGAGAAAAGACTAGCAAGCAGAGAAGCGAAAGATTTGGGGAAATCATTTTCTTCACCATCAAAAAAATCCAAAGAGGTCTATAGTCGGATGTTAGCTCCATCAGGATTTTTTGGAAGAAAAAGAAGAAGGCAACAAGCAAGTTCGAGGCCTCAAGCTACCTCGATGTCGAGTGTGGGAAGTGTTCGTAATGTCAAGCTTGTTTTAAATGCGATTCCTTTGAGCATTTCTTGAGAGATTATCTTGAAAGGTTTGATAGGGATAGAACTTAAAATGCACGATCGAGTAATATGCCATCCAAAGGGAGATCCATTTGAGTTAATGGTAACATCGGGAACGCTAGAAGTGGGACAAGAGATTCAACGACCAAATCTGAAGCTCAGGCACCAGCTAGAGCATACGCAATTTGAGCTCGCGAGGAAGCTTCAAGCCTTGATGTGATTACTGGTACATTTTTTATCTTTGATATTAATGTTTATGCTTTGGTTGATCTAAGATCAACGTATTCGTATATATGTATGACATTAGTGTTAGATAAGAAATTACCAATGGAAGTAATTGAATTTGTGATTAAAGAAACTAATCCTTTAGGCCAATATGTGATAGTAGACAAAGTTTGTAATAATTATCCCATGAAAATTAGGGATTGCTACTTTTCGGTTGACTTGATACTTTTACCCTTAAATGAGTTTGATGTGATTCTAGGCATGGATTGATTTGTAACACTCTAAAATTTTTAAGGTTTAAATTAGGAAATTATGAAATTTTGAGGGCTTTGTGGGTCAAATCGAAAATCCTAGGAAACCTAAGGACCTTTGAGTAAATGTTCCTTTTTCAAGGGGTTTTTAAAATCCCTTAACCCTTTTTGGACTTTTTTGCTTCTTTTAATTTTTGTTGCTGCCGAAACCTCTCCAAAAGCTTTCTTTTCTTCACTTTTTCGATCACCTTCGACGAAGCCCCTCCCTTCGTGCGTGTTCAACACCGCCAATGCCAATCTTCTCCTTGCTTTTATGCGAACAAAACCCCTCCCTTTTGGTTTTCTTAGTCGCTGTCGTTTGTGTGTTTTGGATAAAGGGATTTTCGACCTTTGGATCTCGTTTTGCTCCGTCGTTTTTCGTCGACTTTGGTGTTGGTAAGTTGTAAAATCGAGTGTGGTTTGTATTTTTGGGTGGTTTGCTTATGGAATCTTGGTGGTCAGACGTTGGTGACGGAGGTGGTGACGATGACGGTGTCGTTAGGGTCTTCAAACCCTAATTTTTCCTTTGATGGCAAAAGATGTTGAAATGGGTCATTGTTGCAAGCCTCATAAAAAAATACCCAAACCAAGCCATGACCCAAAATTTTGGAAACATTTAAGCCTAAACCCTTTAAAATAACCAACAGAATTACTTGTAAAACCCAAACCTTTTTAAACAAATCTTTAAGCCCAAACCTAAACCCAATAACCCAAACCCAAAGTGAACCAAACCCAATTAAACCAAGTCCAAACCCAAACCAAGTCAAACCGTTGACCGACCATTGACCATTGACTTTGACCATTGGCTGTTGACTTTTTCTGAAAAACTTTACCCTGCCATTTTTTCGACGTCCTGAGTCCGATTCCACCATCCGTTTTGCCAAATTCGAACCCGAAATCCTCATTTTGACTGTTTTATCTTTTGTGTTGTACTTTAAATTATTTAGAGTTTTAATTTTGGGATTACTAATATAGGATATTCGTGTTTAGGTGATCACGATTTCGAGGCGAACGATTTACCTCCTCATCCACCTGTGCAACCCACTTCTGTAACAGTTCTGAGAGCTTCAAGTAAGTTATTTTAGTTTAGTCTTGTGTTAAAGTGGTGGCTAGGTTTGTATTAATATTTAGTTGTACTTATAGAATCTAATCCTGTTAGACCAGGTACTCGTACAGTACGTGACAAACGACCTCCTCGTCGCTTGAGTTCTATGTTCTTGAGGTGTGTTTCCAATTGTACTTAACCTATCATTGAGATGTTGTGATTTGGGTGACTGCACGATATATTGAGATACATGTTGTTGATGTGATGTTTTTGTTGAGATTTAGAAATGGTATGATTGGAAACTGGGTTAAGTAATATATATTGATCATGTCATGCTTTTACTCAGTGTATTTGTTGATTAAATTATTGTGATACTTTATAGTGCTTTGAGATAATTAAACATATAAGAAACACTGTGAAATTATGACTGAGATTATATTGAGATAATAACGTAATCATACCATTGTGTGTTCATGGGGTGGGATTGTATGGTGGAAGAAGTGGTTATCATTCCTTTTAAGGTTGATGCTAAAATCACACTGCGATTGGTGACGATTGGTTGGGAAAAGGGTCTGGGAAACCTTTTCACTATGTTGGTGTGTTGGAGAATTTGGTGCATTGCATCATGCTTGTGTTTGCAACATGATTTGTGGTTACTTTTTGAGTTATATATATACATATGATTGTTGTGAATATATGATAAGTTGTATGTGCTTTAGAGACACACTAAGCTTTATAGCTCATACCCCTACAGTTCTTATAGGTATTCAGGTTTTAGGTGATTTGATATTGGAGGCGTTATTACAGACTTTTTTACATATTATTTTACCATATGATTATTTTGATTTTGGGTTTTTACTATACTTGGTTCATTATTTTTTATAATTGGGGTTGTAAATACATTTTAATTTGAAAATTTTGGTATTTTTATTTTAAGATATTAATCATGTTATCTTATTTTAATTATAGACTTAATATTATATATTTATAATTATTTTTTTGTAAATAATTTAGGACTGTCGAGTTGTGTGTGGGTGAAATTACTTAAATAATCTTCTAGATCCGATTGTATCTTTTAGGTCGGGTATAGGGGTTATATTTAGTGGTATCCGAGTCGAGTTCAACCCACGGACTGTTAGGCTCTCCAGACTTGGTTTTAAAATTTTTGGGTTATATGGGGATTTTAAATAAATTGATGAGTTATAAAAATTTATGATATATATATATATATGTGTGATTTATTCTAAATCTCCGGTACTAATTCTTACTCTAGTACTTTTTACTAATGTATATAGATAGTATGCCACCACGTAGGAGTCTTAGACTTACGACTGGTCGCGGTCAAGGTCGAGGCCGAGACCGTACTGCTAGGGCCGTAAGGGACCTTACTCCTGTGTTCGAGCCTGAGGCGAATGTGGATGAGATGCCTCATGTTCATGTTACTGAGGATGGATTGCTCGTGGGTGTTGGAGGTCAGCCAGCTATTAGGGGAGACTTACCTACTGAGAAGGCTCCTGTTGAGGATGTGCCCGATACTGAGGATAGTGAGACCGTGGAGTTGAACAGTGCCACGGGTAATCGAGAGTTATTGAGATTACTTAGTGGGTCTACTGGGGGTCAATCGGAGGGTCCGAGGAGGCCTATTTCTGTTGATTTTGTTGCTACCGGGATAAAGGTGTTTGAGGGTAAGACTGGTACAGATCCTTCAGTTGCTGAGTACTGGCTGAAGGATTTGCAAAGATTGTTTGTGGAGATGAACTACCCTGTTGGACAGAAGGTTAGAGCTGCTGTCTCTTTACTGAGGGGTGAGGCCCAAAATTGGTGAGACACTGTGGAGGAGTCTACTCCTACTGGTCAGATTACATGAGATTATTTCAGAGAGGTCTTCCAGGATTGTTATGTGGGTGAGAAGTTTCTCGACAAGTGCAAGGATGACTTTATGAACTTGAGATAGGGGGACATGTCTATTAATGATTATGAGATAGAGTTCCTGAGGTTGGTCCGCTATGCATCTGGGCTTGTAACAAATGAAAAAGAAAAATGTGATTGGTTTAGGAAGGGACTTCGACTCTCACTTCAGGCTGTGGTCAACATGCCTCATGATAGAGTATTCAGTGACCTGGTTAGTCGAGCTAGATCTACAGAGAGTTTGGAGGCACATAATAAGGCTCAGAGGGTTCAGGGCAAGGAGCGTAGTAAAAAGCCAGTGGGCACATCAGCTTAGCCTATTACGGATGGTCTTTCTGTTAAGAGGCCTAGAGAGGAGACAGCTCAACCTAGTTATCCGAGAGTGAGGCCTGCGATTTCGGTAGCTCCAGTGGGTAGTGTTGGTGGTTCTACTGGACCTCGCCCCATGCATCTCTATTCTTACTGTAATAAAAGGCATGGGGGTGAGTGTTAGAGAAAAATCAGGGCTTATTTTAGATGTGGATCGCAGGAGCACTTATTTAGAGATTGTCCCCATCCTCCTACTAGTTCTTTTGTGCAGAGTCAGTCTCAGGCTCTTATTGAGAGTAAAGGACAAGTTAGACCGGTTGCTTAGGGTTTAGCTACTAGACGTAGGCCAGTTCAGGTGGTGGAGCTTCTAGATTTGGGGCGAGACAACCTGGGTTGGTATATGCTACTAGGAGGCATGAGGATCGTGATGAGCCTGACGTCATAGCAGGTACTTTCTTTGCTCATTCTATTCCGTATTTTGCTTTGCTCGACAATGGTTCAACACATTCTTATGTGGAAAGTACTGTATCTTGGGGTCTTAAGATTACTGCAAAAAATGTTGAGTCTGCGGTAACTGTTCAAAGTTCGGTGGGTAACTCTGTAGAGGTTAATAGAATTTACCACAATTGTCTTTTAGAGATCCAAGGGGAAATCTTTCCTGCCGATTTATTGGAGTTGGTATTTAGTGAATTTGACCTTATACTTGGTATGGATTGGCTTTCGAAGCACCGAGTTAATCTGAATTGTGAGAAGAAAAAGGGCAACTCTGAGAACTTCTGATGACTGACAGATAACCCTAGTTGGTGAACGTAGAGGGTTTCTGTCTAATGTGATCTTAGCCTTAAAACCGAAAAGTTGATTAAAAAGGGATCCATGGCTTATTTGGCTTACATTCTTGATCCAAGACAATCTTATTCCGAGATTAATAAGATTTGAGTAGTGAAAGACTTCCCTGATGTGTTTTCGGAAGAATTGTCTGAGGTGCCACCTAAGCGTGATAAGGTTGAGTTTGGCATTAAGGTCTATCCTGGTACGACTCCTGTGTCTATGGCACCTTATCGAATGGCACCTGAGGAACTCAAAGAGTTAAAAGTGCAGCTGCAAGAGCAGTTGGATAGGGGTTTTATTCAACCAAGTGTTTCACCTTGGAGAGCGTCAGTCCTGTTTGTAAAGAAGAAGGATGGAACATTTCGATTGTGCTTTGATTATCGAAAGCTAAATAAGCTGACGATTAAGAATAAGTAGCCCTTGCCTCGAATTGATGACTTAATAGATCAGTTTCGAGGAGCTACGGTATTTTCCAAAATTAACTTGAGATCGGGGTACTATCAGCTTAAGGTGAAAGATTCTGATGTATTCAAGACAGCTTTCCGAGCTCGCTATGGGCACTATGAGTTCTTGGTAATGCCCTTTGGGTTAATTAATGCCACTGCTACTTTTATAGACATGATGAATAGGGTATTTCAACCCTACTTGGATCAATTTGTGGTGGTTTTTATAGATGATATTCTGGTATAATCTAAGTTTGAGGCTGAGCATGAGAAGCATCTGAGGGTTGTTTTGCAAATTTTGAGAGAAAAGCAGCTTTATGTTAAGTTTAGCAAGTGCGAATTTTAGTTATCTAAGGTGATGTTTTTGGGTCATATAGTTTCTGCTGAGGGTATTCATGTGGATCTGAAGAAGATTGAGGATAATATAGGCTGGAAGCAACCTAAGAATGTTTCTGAGAAAGAGTTTTCCATTTGTTTGAATCGAGGCTCAAGAGGCTAGTTTCGAGAAATTGAAGTCTGTGTTGACTCAAGCACCAGTTATGATCCAACCTGAGCCTGGGAAAGCTTATACTGTCTACAGTGATACTTTTCACACTAGATTGGGATGTGTGCTAATGCAAGAGGGAAAGGTTGTAGCTTATGCCTCTCGAAAGTTGAAACCGCATTAGATTAATTACCCTACTCATGATCTTGAGCTTGCTGCGGTAATCTTCGCTCTTAAAATTTGGAGACACTATCTCTATGGGGAGAAGTGTATATCTTTACTGATCATAAGAGCTTGAAGTACTTACTTACTCAGAAGGAGCTTAACTTGAGGCAACATTATTGGTTGGAGCTAGTTAAGGACTATGATTGTGAGATTGAGTATCATATTGGTAAGGCTAATGTTGTTGCCGACGCTTTAAGTCGTAGTACTGTGGCTGAGTTGAGGGCATTGTTTGCCAGGATGAGTTTGTTTGAGGATGGCTGTCTTTTGGCTAAACTCTGAGTTATTCTCACTTTACTCTCGGAGAATAAGGCTGAGCAAGCGAATGATCCGTATCTAGAGCATCGTATGAGGGAGGTAAAGGAGGGTACATTTGTGGACTTCTCGGTAGATCAAAATGGTTTACTATGCTTTCATGATCGATACTGTGTTTCGAGGGATTCTGAGATTAAGCAGGCTATTCTCCGTGAGGCACATGATAGCCCTTATTCCATGCATCCTGGTGAAGATAAGATGTATAAGAATCTTCGTAACAGGTATTGGTGGAAGGGTTTGAAGAGGGATGTCGTGACTTTTGTGTCGTAGTGTCTGATTAGCCAGAAAGTTAAGGCCGAGCATCAGTGTCCCTCGGGGTTACTACAACCGATTGAGATTCCTCAGTGGAAATGAAAAAGGGTGACTATAGACTTTGTGAGTGGTTTTCCCTTAACACCGTCCAAGAAAGATTCAGTGTGAGTGGTTGTGGATCGACGCACTAAGTCTGCACATTTCATTCCTATAAAGGTCGATTATCTTTTGAGTAAGTTAGCTCGACTCTACATCTCGGAGATAGTTCGTCTTCATGGGGTACCGTTACCTATCATCTTTGATCGAGATCCAAGGTTTACTTCGAGATTTTGGGAATCCTTGCACCGTGCTTTGGGTACTCGGTTAAACTTTAGTACTGCTTACCATCCGCAGACTGATGGTCAATCCGAGTGGGTGATTCAGGTCTTGGAGGACATGTTGAGGGATTGTGTGAATGAGTATCAAGGGAGTTGGGAGGATTTCTTACCACTGGCTGAATTCGCTTATAATAACAATTACCAAGCTAGTATTAAGATGGCTCCTTATGAGGCTTTGTATGGGCGTAAGTGTCGTACCCCTATTGGTTGGACTGAGTTGACTGAGCATCGATTGTTGGGATCAGATCTTGTTCACGAGTCTGAGGAGATTATTAAATTGATTCGTGAGAGACTTAAGGCTGCTTTTAACAAGCAAAAGTCTTATGTCGACTTGAAGCGTCTGGATATTGAGTTTAGTGTAGGAGATGAGGATTTCTTGAAAGTGTCTCCATGGAAGAATGTGCTTAGGTTTGGGTGGAAGGACAAGTTGAGTCCTCGTTTCATCGGCCCTTACCGGGTACTTTGTCATGTGGGATCGATTGCTTATCAACTTGAGTTACTGCCTGAGTTTGAGCGGATTCATGATGTTTTCCATGTCTCTATGTTGAGGCGTTATCGATCGGACCAGTCTCACATTGTGCCTATTAAGGAGATCGAGGTTCGTCCAGACTTGAGTTTTGAGGAAGAACCAATTGAGATCATTGCTTAGGATGAGAAAGTTCTTAGGAGGAAGACCATTAATGGTTAAGGTCTTTTGGGACGACCATGGTTATGAGGAGGCTACCTGGGAGCCCAAAGCCATCATCAAGGCCCAGTATCCACACATTTTTTTGGTCCAAGTAAATTTCGAGGACGAAATTTCTTTTAAGGGGAAGAGTTGTAACACTCTAAAATTTTTAAGGTTAAATTAGGAAATTATGAAAATTTGAGGGCTTTGTGGGTCAAATAAAAAATCCTGGGAAACTTAGGGACCTTTGAGTAGATCTTCTTTTTCAAGGGTTTTTTAAACTCCCTTAACCCTTTATGGACTTTTCTACTTCTTTTAACTTTTGTTGCTGCCAAAACTTCTCCAAAAGCCTCTCACTCCGTGTGTGTTCGACACCACCAACGTCAATCTTCTCCTTGCTTTTGTGCAAACAAACCCCTCCCTTTTTGTTTTCTTAGCCGTCGTCGTTCGTGTGTTTTGGACAAAGGGATTTTCGACCTTTGGATCTAGTTTTGCTCAGTCGTTTTTCATCGACTTTGGTGTGGGTAAGTTGTAAAATCGAGTGTGGTTTGTATTTTTGGGTGGTTTTCTTATGGAATCTTGGTGGTCGAACATTGGTAGCGAAGGTGGTGACGACGACGATATCGTTAAGGGCTTCAAACCCAAATTTTTCCTTTGATGGCAAAAGATGTTGAAATGGGTCATTGTTGCAAGCCTAGTAAAGAAATACCCAAACCAAGCCAAGCCATGACCTAAATTTTGGAAACCTTTAAGCCCAAACCCTTTAAAATAACCAACAACCAACCCAATTACTTTTAAACCCAAACCTTTTTAAAAAAATCTTTAAGCCCAAACCTAAACCCAATAACCTAAACCCAAAGTGAACCAAACCCAATTGAACCAAGTCCAAACCCAAACCAAGTCAAACCGTTGATCGGGCATTGATCGACTATTAACTGACCGTTGACCGATCGTTGACTGACCATTAACCGTTGATCGTTGACTTTGACTGGTTCTGAAAAACTCTACCCTATCATTTTTTCGACGTCATGAGTTCGATTTCGCTGTCTGTTTTGTCAAATTCTAACCCGAAAGCCTCGTCTTGACTATTTTATATTTTGTGTTGTACTTTAAGTTATTTAGAGTTTTAATTTTGGGATTACTAATATAGGATATTCATGTTTAGGTGATCATGATTCCGAGGCGGACGATTTACCTCCTCCTCCACCTGTCAACCCGCTCCTGCAACGGTTTCCGAGAGCTTTAAGTAAGTTATTTTAGTTTAGTCTTGTGTTAAAGTGGTGGCTAGGTTTGTATTAATATTTAGTCATGCTTATAAGATCTAATCCTGTTAGACTGGGTACTCGTACAGCATGTGGCGGACGACCTCCTCGTCGTTAGAGTTCTATTTGCTTGAGGTGTGTTTCCAATTGTACTTAACCTATCATTGAGATGTTGTGATTTGGGTGACTGCACGATATATTGAGATACATGTTGTTGATGTGATTTTTTGTTGAGATTTAGAAATGGTATGATTGGAAATTGGGTTAATTAATATATATTGATCATGTCATGCTTTTACTCAGTGCATTTATTGATTAAATTATTGTGATCTTTAGAGTGCTTTGGGATAATTAAACATATGAGAGACACTGTGAAATTGTGATTGAGATTATATTGAGATAATAACGTAATCATACCATTGTGTGTTCATGGGGTGGGATTGTATGGTGGAAGAAGTGGTTATCATTCCTTTTAAGGTTGATGCTAAAATCACACTGCGATTGGTGATGATTGATTGGGAAAGGGTTTTGGGGAACCATTTAACTGTGTTGGTGTGTTGGAGAAATGGGTTCATTGCATCATGCTTGTGTTTGCAACATGATTTGTGGTTACTTTTTGAGTTATATATATACATATGATTGTTGTGAATATATGATAAGTTGTATGTACTTTAGAAACACACTGAGCTTTATAGCTCATACCCCTACAGTTCTTACAGGTATTCAGGTTTTAGGTGACTTGGTACTGGAGGCGTTATTACAGACTTTTTACATATTATTTTACCATATGATTATTTTGATTTTGGGTTTTTACTATACTTGGTTCATTATTTTTATAATTGGGGTTGTAAATACATTTTAATTTGGAAATTTTGGTATTTTTATTTTGAGATATTAATTATGTTATTTTATTTTAGTTATAGACTTAATATTATATATTTATATTTATAATTATTTTTTTGTAAATGATTTTGGGCTGTCGAGTTGTGTGTGGGTGAAATTACTTAAATAACCTTCTAGATCCGGTTATGTCTTCTAGGTCAGGTATAGGGGTTACATAATTAATGTTACATGATGTTGTAATGAGTTGTAAGCAGAAGAAAATTGAATTGAAACGTCATGATGGTGAGCTAGTTACGATTGAATCAGATAGGTTTGATAATGCTTTAAGAACTATTTCAGCTATGTCAGCTCAGAGTTGTATTTGTAAAAGTTGCGAGGCATTTTTGGCATATATTTTAAATACCAAAATTTTAGAATGGAAATTAGAATCAGTTCCGACTGTGAATGAATTTTCAAATATATTTCTAGAGGAATTACCGGGGTTACCACCGATTAGGGAAGTTTGCTATCGAGTTAATTCCGAAAACTACACTTATATCGATTGCTCCGTATCGAATGACACTTACTGAGCTGAAAGAGTTGAAGGCATAATTGTAAGAATTACAGACAAAGGATTTATGAGACTTAGTTTCTCTCCTTAGGGTGCGCTAGTGCTTTTTGTCAAAAAGGACGGATCGTTACCATTATGCATTGATTATCATCAAATCAATAAAGTCACGATCAAGAATAAATATCCTCTACCCCATATTAATGATTTGTTTGACCAATTGAGAGGGGCGAAGGTTTTTTCAAAGATAGATCTCCGTTTGAGATATTACCAGCTCCGTGTTAAAGATTTTGATGTATCGAAAATTGCTTTAATAACCAGGTACGGACATTATGAATTTTCAGTTATGCCTTTTGGGTAAATGAATGCACCTGCGATATTTATTGATCTTATAAATAAAATTTTTCGGCCCTATTTGAATAAGTTTGTGGTTGTATTTATCGATGATATCTTGATTTACTCAAGAGATGAGGAAGAGCATGCACAACACTTGAAAATAGTATTGCAGACATTACGAGAGAAGCAACTTTTCGTAAATTTTGGTTGCAAGAAGTGGGGTTTTAGGGGCATGTAGTATCTGCTGATGGCATTAGAGTAGACCCGAGTAAAATACCTGTGGTGTTTGATTGGAAACCTCCAAAGAATATTACTAAGATCAGAAGTTTTCTAGGTCTAGTTGGATATTATAGAAGGTTTGTTAAAGGATTTTCAATTGTTGCATCACCTTTAATGAAATTACTTCAGAAAGATGTGAAGTTTAACTGGACTGAAAAGTTTTAGTGGAGTCTCGAGCAATTAAAGAGAATGTTAACCGAAGCTCCTGTTTTAGTTCAGCCAGAGTTTGGGAAAGAATTTGTAGTTTATCACGATGTGTGGTAAAATGGATCGGGTCTTGTATTAATGCAATAGGGTAAAGTTATAGCGTATGCTTCACGGTAACTTAAACTACATGAAAAGAATTATCCTACGCATGACTTGGAACTTGCGGCTATTGTGATTGCATTGAAGATTTGGCGACATTACTTATATAGAGTAAAATATCATATCTTTACAGATCATAAAAGTTTGAAGTATTTAATGTCGCAAAAGGAGCTTAATTTGAGGCAACGTAGATGGTTAGAACTATTGAAAGATTATGATTTGATCATTGACTATCACCCAAGTAAGGCTAACATTGTTGCTGATACTTTGAGTCGAAAATCTTTATTTGCTTTGCGAGCTTTGGATGCAGAACTATCCTTAGTTGATGGTGGTTCTATCTTAGCTATATTAAAAGCTAAACCAGTGTTTCTACAAGAGATTTGCGAAGATAAAAAAATGATTAGGATTTGATCAATAAAAAGAAGCAGATGGAAGAAGCAAGTGATTATGAATTTTGAATTGGTACAGATGGGGGATTGTATTTCAGAAATAAAATTTGTGTTCTGAAAAATTCAGAGATTAAGCAGAAGATTTTACAAGAAGCTCACAATAGTAGTTCTTCTATACATCTAGGAAGTAACAAAATGTATAGTGATTTGAAACAATTATATTGGTGGCCTGGTATGAAGCGAGAAATCGGGGAATATGTTTCCAAATGTTTGGTTTGTCAACAAGTCAAAGCCGAACAATAGGTACCTTCTGGGTTACTTCAGCCCATTATGATCCCCAGTGGAAATGGGTGTGGGTTACCATGGATTTCGTGTCAGGGTTATCGATATCTCCTTGGAAGAAAAATGCTATATGGGTGATTGTTGATCATTTAATGAAAGCTGGACACTTCATTCCCGTTCGTATGGATTATTCGCTGGAGAAATTAACAGAGTTGTACGTTGCGAAAATTGTTAGATTACATGGTGTTCCTGCGAACATAATATCTGATCGTGATCCACGATTTACTTTAAGATTTTGGGGTAAATTATAGGAAGCTTTGGGAACTCAATTATATTTTAGCACAGCTTTTCAGCTGCAAATAGATGGTCAAACCGAGCAGGCAATTCAGGTACTTGAAGACATGTTGCGATGTTATGTTCTACAGTTTGAGGGTAGTTGGGAGAAATTCCTTCCATTAGTGAAATGTTCTTACAACAATAGCTACCAATGAAGCATTAGAATGGCGCTGTATGAGGCTTTGTATGGACAAAAATGTTGAACACCATTATATTGGACTGAGTTGGGAGAGAAGAATTTTTTTGGTATCGATTTGATTCGGGAAACAAAGGAAAAAGTTAGAGTAATTCAAGAGTGTTTAAAAGCTGCATCAAATCATCAAAAATCCTATGTCGATTTGAAAAGGAAAGATATCAAATTTCAGGTTGGAGGTAAAGTATTTCTTAAGGTGTCACCGTGGAGAAAAGTTCTTCAATTTGGTAAGAAAGGTAAACTAAGTCCTCAGTTTATTGGACCATATTAGATCCTTGAGAGAATCAGACCAGTGGCTTATCGTTTGTCATTGCCGTCTGGGTTGGAGAAAATGCACGATGTGTTTTATATGTCAATGCTAAGGCATTATAGATCCGATCCTACACATGTGATTTCACCGGTAGATGTGGAGATTCAACCTGAAATGTCGTATAATGAAGAACCAATCAAGATTTTGGCTCAGGAAATCAAAGAGTTAAGGAACAAGCGGATTGCTTTACTGAAAGTGTTATGGCATCGACATGGGGTTAAAGAGGCAACTTGGGAACCGGAAGAGGCTATGAGAGTGCAATACTCGAATTTGTTTTCTAGTAAGATTTTTGGGGACAAAAAATCCTAAGGGGAGAGAATTGCAACGACTCGAGTAGAGCAGTAACGAAAATAGTGGTTTCGTGACCACAATTCTGACAGGTAAATTATTATTTACTTTTAATTATATATGTTTAGAGCAATTAGTTAAGTAGTATTAAATTGATGGTAGAAGATTTAATGCCTAATTAGTAAAATAGAGAAAAATGAATTAAATTAAAAAAGGTGCAAAAGATTATGGTTAGTGTCAAAGGAACTAAATAGAATAAAATAGCAAAACAATGGGTTTGCATGTCAAATAATCCAAGTTTTATGCTAGTGGGGTTTGGTGGAATAAGTTAAGTATATTTAATGAATTTTTAAAGGTTAAAATAGTAAATAAGTAATTACAATTTAGGGTAAATGATAGCAAAACATATGAATTTCTTCATTTTCTTTCTCACCAATGAAAATTAGGAAGAAAATCACCATTATTGAAGCTTCACTGTTCGGCAAGAGAGAGGCTTGCAAGTAAGTGTGTTTGACCTTAGTTTTTCATGGTTTTTGTGTTGTTAAGCTTGTCTTGGTCTAATCTTTGTATATTGAGTGTTGTATTTTGAAATGGATAGAGCTATGGGAATTTACTTGGATGAGATTCTTATATTTTTAAGAGTTTATAAGTGAGATAGTGAATCCATGTGAATGTTGAGTAGAAATTGTTAATTAAATTGTGGTGATTTTAAGTCAAGTGTTAAATTACTTGAGCTAGTGAAATTCATGTGAATTTAGTAAAAATAAGCAAAATGGTAGGTTGTTGAAGTTGGAAAAAACATTCAACCTAGTTATAACAATTTGGGAAATTAGTAAATTCAAGTTAAAAGTATAAGAGAGTAAATTGTTAAAAGTTTAAAAGTTTAGGGGCAAATTCATAATTTTATAAAATTTGGAAAATATGAATTAAATGGAATAATTGAATTATATTTTAGATATTAATTAAATTAAATCATATATTTTAGATCAAGAAAAAGATCAATTGAACCTAGACCGAGGAAAGGCTGAAATCGTGGAATAGTCGTCAACCTCAACCTCTGACTTTAGTAATTGAGGTAAGTTCGTTTGAATTTATGTGTGAATTTATTTATACTAATGTTTAAATGTTGTTATTTTTAAATATATGCATATCAATATAAATGGATTTACAAATGCCAAGTTGCTTGTATATTCAGTGGAAAGGAAAATCTCGTTTGAACCTAGAGAATACTTAGGATACAAATGACATGTCATTAGGATTATATTATGTTTTGGGTGCTGGTCTAGGAGGTCCTACCGATGATTGAAATCCAGCATTTGTTGCGGATTCTCCACAGCTTGTGTGATCAGCATTATGTAGCTACCATCCCGGCCAACAACTTGTGTAAGCAGGCCCATTCACAACTTGTGTGAGCATAAATGAAAAGGAATAGGGAAAAGGAAAAGGATATATGTACATGGAAAGAATTTCGAGTATCGGATGTTATTCGAAATAGTTCAACGGGTATGAATTATGTGATGGAATGGAAATACCAATGATGCTATGCCTAATTAATTCAAGGTAAAGGAAAGGTTAAATACTTTACTCATCTTGTGATAAAGAGCATTACTTTAATAGATTACGATATCTATTTGCTAATGGAATGAGTTGTGGTGGTTAGAATGGTGTATGAATTATATGAAATATCAAGCATGAAAGCATGTTTAATTGTAAGAACCTTGGTAAGTGCAATTACCTATATACGAACTTGCTAAGCATGATTTGCTTACTATGTTGTTTTCCTTGAATTTGTAGATCATTGGAAGCTCATCAGTTTTTGGACATCGTCGAAGATATATCACACTATCCAACAAACATTTCTGTAACTTTTGTACTCCTTTGATCTTGGTTATAAATGACATGTATAGGAGGTTATCTTGTGGTACTAAGTAGATGATGTTAAACTTGTATATAGTAACATTCATTATGCTTTTTTGTGCATATTTGGTTAAAGCTAGTAGAACTTATGGAAGAGTTATGTTTGTATGTAATGCACTTGTAAATAAATTCATATGAGATATTTTCAAGATATGCACTTGTATGTTTGATGATGATGGTTGATAAAAATGTGGTGTCTTTGGTGGGCATATTGGTTGGATGTTTAAATGAGAGAATTTCATGTATCATGGTGTTCTAAATGATGTTTTTAGGTTATGAGTTTACATGTTAAATCATGGTAACTTGTGGTGCAATTCATGTTAAGAGCATACCTTGTTTAGGAAGAAATTTTGGTATACATGGCCTGTGACATGGGCTGTCACACGATCGTGTGCTATTTTAAGGTGCAGTGTAGGTTACACGGGCAAGCACACGATCGTGTGGCCCAATTTCGCATAGACACACGATCTAGCATACGGTCCCTCACATGAGTATGTGATGTAAAACAGTATGGTAATTTCGTGTATGAATACGAGCGGGTACACGTGCTGATACACGATCGTGTGACCCTATTTTGAAGGCACACACGGGCATTTGCCCCCGTTTCACCAAATCTTCTAACTTTTCCTTAAGCTTTCTAACTTGTTTTAAATCCGTTCCAATTAGTATTTAAGCTACCCTTAAAGTCATTAATGTATGTTCTAATTTGAATGTATGGGATTATATGAATATAAGTTCATGCATGTTTATGTTGATTTGAGATGTTATCAAGAGAATGAAAGTGTGACTTGTTAAGTAATTCTTCTTAACCCTAGTCTGGTGACGAATATGGGTTAGGGGTGTTACACAAAACATGTATCAAACTAGAGATTTTGATACTAAACTTAATAGCAAACCTTCTCTCAATAGTTGTGTTGGATCTGGTGCCCTAGGTGTAGTATTTTTGTCTAAGAACACTTATAATCTTTTGAACAGATTGGTTAATAAAATTATTCATGAATTACATTAATACTTTTTATATTGTCCTCACAAGGTTTTTGCACGCAAAGCAAAATGGAAGCAAATGTTGCTCACTGGTTGTCTAATGCTTAACTAATACTAAACAGTCTTACGTGGTTGGATTGTAATACAAAAATAAACTTATATTAGTATACAAACCTAAACATGTCCATAATCTAATAAAAAATGAGAAAACTATTTGAAAGACTAATATGTCGTCTATCAAGTCCAATTGGGGAGATGCCTTGTCTGGGCATCAGAGAGAATGACTCCAGAAGATAGAGACATTAATGTGAGTGACTGACTAACAATACATGGGATTGGACATAAGCAAATAAATCCTGAATTCGTTTATGGATTTATTCATTTGTGACATTCATAGTGTGGCATACCTAAATCTTGAGTGGATGACAGACTATGCATGCGTGACTCGTACATATTGATATAAGTAAAAGCTTGAGTTCGAATAAATAAGGAACCGAAAGTTCATGTGTTGGGTGTATGACATCTATAGTATGTAGCGTCATTCATAACAGTGAAATTCATAGCCCTAGACATGAGTAAATGATATCCTCTCATTGGCATTACATGGTTTATAAAAAGTAAATGTGGCCACGAGTCATTCGTCTTTGTGATGAATGACTTGATTATTATTTGATAGTAATTGACTTTTCATGAAGAAAGATGTAATGGTTACCATGTGATAAAATAGGATCATATTAAGAGAGCAGATATTATCCTAAACAAATCAAAGATATCCTATGAGTGTAAGACACTTATGTCAAGGTAATTATGACAAGGTAATTGGACGAGTACTAAGTAGTTCTTTCGTAATGGTATGTCATTAGGGAGAGCTCAGTCATGATACTATAGTAGAATGACTTCGTGATTAAATGAATTTATAATTAATAGGCAAAAAGCCAGAATTTAATTATAAATCATTTGAGCCCTAATTACATATGTCCAATCAATCCTTCCGCTAGCTCGTTGAAACTAGAAATGAATTGCGTGTTTGAATCAAAATGAACAGAATGAATAGAAATAAAGAAATGGAAAACATTTGGAAATGATTATGATTTTCTTCGAAAAGGAGAAATGGAATCATTTGGAAATGAATGTGATTTTCTCAAAATGGAAATGAAAATCAGAAATGATTCATTTGCAAATGTAGATGACTTAGTTAAAAATGATCGGGAGAATGAATTTATGTTTTTAAGCTATTTTAAATCCCAAAAATAAAAATAAACCATTTGGTCATAGTGAACATATTGAGTTGTGAAATATTAAATATATTTTCTCAAAAATTTTACTAGGGATAAAATCATCATAATTTTATTGGGGAAAAAATTGGGATGAGAAAATTATTTAATATAAAATATTGAAGTTTATTTTGGAAAATAAA
This sequence comes from Gossypioides kirkii, assembly GCA_005610355.1. Classification (NCBI taxonomy): domain Eukaryota; kingdom Viridiplantae; phylum Streptophyta; class Magnoliopsida; order Malvales; family Malvaceae; genus Gossypioides; species Gossypioides kirkii. The sequence goes on along the minus strand of CP032247.1, from coordinate 34,211,110 downwards.
AAATTGAATCGAGTTGATCAAATTACAAATTATTGGGTCAAAAAGTCCGAGAAGTATTTGTAATTGGACCTAATGTGAGAGAGACCCAAAACCCCTTATGGATATGAAAAGGGCGACAACCCTAATAGGAATACTAGGGGATGTCGTTCACCCTACTCCTACTATAAGTAGGAAGTTGTTTTTGTATTTGAAATAAACTTCTACAATTCAACAATGGTTCTACTTTCTCTTCCTATAAATAGATGGTACCAGTAAAGCTATTAACATAACTTTGAGAGATTGTTACTCTACCGAAAATAGAGAGAATTTATTCTCAACTATTAAATATATATTTTTAGAATAACAATTATACCAGTTTCTATTAAAGAAGAAAGAATTTTCGTTTTTACCTAAAAGGAAAAGAAATCTTTTTCTAGTTCTGTGTTTTGATTCAATTGGTTCGACCCCACACTCAAAGTAGTTCGTAGTATAAGAATAGTGGAGAAGATCATTTGGTTGAAATTCAAAAAAAATTAAGGATCCGCTTATCCGAAAATACAGGTACGATTTTGGTTTAAGGTTTATTGCTACAAATATCACAAACAGGGTCGATTTTCAAAATTTTAATTTTCTACTATGCAAAAAAACCATTTTCAAACCGGATTTTTCTAACTCATAAGTGAGATATATTAAGACTTCATCACATACGGTTCACAACAACCAAGATGTCAACAACTTATCTTGTTGTCTATACAACAACAACTTAGGATTATCAACTAGTTTCCCATCCTTATCAACTAAGAACTGAGAAGGAATACTGAAAGTTCCTAAGACATAACCTTGCAGACCATATCCTTCAAGAATCAACATAACTCGATGTTTCCATAAGAGGAAATTGTTCTCACTAAGTTTAATAGTTTCATGCTTTGAAAATTGTTGAATCCTTTTACCAGGTACAGAAGAGATTGATCCAGGCTCTAAGGGAGGAAAATTCACATGTTCATCAGTATTGGAAGAGTGATGCTAACTACCCTCGTTCTTTGAGTCTGATGCCATAAAGAAACAAGATTAACACTTAGACAACAACCAATCACCATTCATAGCAAGAAAAACCTTAGCTCTGGTACCATGTTGAAATTAATTGTAAACAGCAAGAAAAGAAATAGAAGAAATGGTCTACTTATTTTATTAAAATGAATCTAATAATACCAAAGGGATTGAGCCTAGTATTTATACAAGTAAAGCTAGTGTATCAACAAGAATTAAGACAAACAACATCCTAACTAATTCTCAGATGAATACTAATTAGAAAGAAACAAATTACATTAAACCAAAACTTATTTTAACTAACTACTTGATAGACTTACCTAACTAACAATTGATCATAATAGAATTACCTAACTGTTAGTTGAAAGACAAGCTTAACTGCTACTAGCTGAACAACAAGATATGTTGTGAACCACACTTTCATGCTATAACAACATGCTCTTATTTCTCTTGAATTCATAGGACTATGAACACAAGAGCTAGACTTTGATGATGTTATAGAGCATTTGGTTTCACTGAAACCTTTGTTGTTGGCAGCATCAGGACAAGCTGGCCTCGCAAATACTAGCTATTGTTGCTTTTTTATGCTGAATTGGAACAATGTGAATGTTGTTTCTAAATAGATTCAGCCTATTGCAATTTCGATTGTTGTTGGTGCATCGAGGTCAGTTCAACCCCAGGCTAGCTAGATTAAATGCAATGTTAACAAGACAAATTTCAATAAAGAATAGTTGATTAGGTATGTTGCTGTTATTTGTGATCTAGTGGTCGACTTATTAAGTGCCTCTTGGGCACTTTCGTTTGTGTTTGGAACCTAAGTTGGTTGAAACTTTTACTGTTCGTGAAGCACTTTCTTGGTTAAAATCGTAGGCACTAGATCAAGTTGTTGAGATGGACTACATCCAAGTGATTTTTGCTCTTCAATGGAATGCCATTGATGTTTCTGAATTTGGTATGATGATTTCAAATTGTAAAATTATCGCCTCTTAGGTCTAAAATTTGTCCCTTATGTTGGACTCATCGGGAAGCTAATAAGGTGGCTCATTTGCTTACTAAGGTAGCCTTATCTTATACGGACCACACCGAATAAGAAAGACTTCCTTCTCATCTTTCATTGGTAACTACTATTCCAATTATTGTTGAAGATGACAGGACCAGGTGCATAGGGTTAGATTATTGGCTTGAGATTTGGTTTTATCCTCTTAGTTATCATGTTTCGTTTTCCTTTACTTAATCAATGAAAGTATTTTCCCTAAGAAAAAGTCTTAAATATTTTAATATGAATTATTATTTAATATATAAACAACATATTTACTTAATTATACAAGTAAAATTAAAAAATTGTCATGTGCCTCATTTATTTAATTTTTTTTAAAAAAAATCAATTAAGGACAAATAACAATAAACCTTGTAAAATTAAGAAACTCCACAGTTAACATATCAAATAATTATCTAAATGGATCTCATGTGATGGCTTCATGGTCAAAAGTATTCACTACCCCAAATGTAACCTGGACTTGAATCGCGTTAGTCGCATTTGTTGTTCGAACTTTACCCTATTATTATAATTCACTAAAAAATAATTATCTAAATAATATCTAAATAAAATTATTATTTAATATTGATTAAACCTTTATTCAGTTGGTACTGTTATTATTACAACAAAAGAGAAATATAGATTCTAACACCCTTATATATATATATTTTCCTTTGGTTTAAAGGTAAAAAAAATGAATAAAAGTAAACTTTGTATAAAAGTTTATTATTCATTACACGTAATAATTAAAAATTTTAATTCCACAATCAAATTAAAAAAAAATCAACACGTGACTTTCGAATAATGGCTTGCCAGCTCAACTTAAGTCTTAAAATGTTATTGTTTAAATGGAAATAATTATTTTATCTGACTTTTAAAAATAATATATTTATTTATTTATTTAGTTTTCTATGCAAGGAAGTAGGAATCGAACTTTTTCTAGTAAAGTCAGGTCATCAATGAAGCTTTCATATTATGGATAAAGGTTGACAACATGAGAGATTTTAAATATTTCGGGTCAAGCTTTTATTTTCAGAAATTAATTACATTATTTTTAAAATTTTAAATTTTAATTTAACTATTAATGTTATTAAATTTATTGATTTGATATTTTGAAATTAAAAAAAAATATTCACTTGAAAATCATATAGTTAAAAAAAATGAGTTACGATTCAATTTTAACTCGATTGGCATGTGTATTGTTGCAAATACAGGAGGATATAGAATCGAGTGCATTGAAGCGCATTATATTCCTATTTTATGGGTTGATGAGGGGCTATGGATAATTATAAGCATTGTATAAAAAAACAGATATGATCTGAACCTATAATAAGATTGTTAAAAAAAAATTGTAATTAACTTGGATTTAATAAAAAAAAAGTTTAACCATATTAACAATTGAATCTAAATTTTAAAATCTAAAAAAAAGATAAATTAAATTTTTAAAAATAATTAAATTCCATATTTTCGAAAAGTATAGAAACTTACAACATATTTTAACTTTTTATATATTATTTTCTGTTTTAACTTCAATGAACTTTATTCAAATTTATTCTAATATATATTTAGACATATTTCGATATTTTATTCATTGCGTTTTATATTGTATTTATCATAATTATAATTATCGAATATTTATTATTTTTAATTTTTACTTGTATATATAATTATATTTGTAAATTCTTTAAATAAATTTCCATATATATTGTTGAAATTCGAAATAACCATAAAATATAATTATAATAATATTACATTTAATTTGTATAATTTTTATATCTTAAATTATTACATCTTGTATTCATATATAAAAATAAAAAAAATCCAATAACATAAGCTTGTAAAAATGTTCCAAGTACATTCTAGAAGCTTTGGAATTAAAAGAATCTAGAAACAAGGGGGTAAAGAAGTCAAATATGTCGTAGGCAACGGCGTGGATCTACGCAAAGGGTTTGAATCAGAACATTTCCATTTCTTCCGCCGCCACCCCATAAATTATATGCTTCAGAAAAAGCAGCCTAAACACATTTGTAAAGCTTAATATAATATTTGGTATTTAATTTTTTTTTAATTTAGTATTTAATTTTTTTTATCCAATTTGATATATAAACTTGACATTTTTTTTAATTAGGCATTTAAATTTTTTTTATCCAATTTGATAACTGAACTTAGTATTTTTTCTTAATTTGGTACATATGCTTTTTTTTTAGATTCAGTTTAGTATTTAAATTTATTAGATATTCTAAAAATTACATAAAACAATAATGATGTTAAATTTTTTTTGTTATGCTACAAAAATATTGTTAGTTTTAGAGAAAATTCATGTTAAAAACAAGTATTGAGCTATGCTTAACGAATTAATATTAAAAAAAGATTAGGTACCAAACTAGGAAAAAGAGTCAAGTTTAGGTACCAAATTGAACCCAAAAAGTTTAAGTACCAACTTAAAAAAAATGTCTAAGTTTAGGTATTAAATTAATTTAATTGGATCATTTTAATTATACTCTCTAATTAGAAAGTGGTGAAAATTGTGAGAAATGCGTTGAATTTTCTTTCTTTTTTTTTTTTCATTCACTACACATGTTTTCTCTCTTTTCAATTTACAAATCTTTTTTGTTGTAATTTTTGCTGCCTTCACAAGTTGTGATTGGCAAATAATGGTGCCTGACATTTGCTAAAACTCCACTGGCCACTAGTAGTTTTCTTGGAAAGTGGGTGGCTCTTCGTCAACATCTTAATTTGTTTATGTTTTGAGAGTATTTCAGAATAATAAATGATTTCACGAGTCGATTTGGACTCGTGTTGTCTTAAATTTTATATGTTTTTTGTTTGTTTCTCAATTGTTCAATAAGTCTTCAATTTTAGAAGTTTTTGTCTGCTCTTATAGCACGTTTTTTAGTCTTTCTTATTCATGTAATCTTAGTTTTATAAGTGATTTTGGGGATGATTTTATCGTCGTCCTCTCTAGTTTAGTGAATGCTCAATTCTTTTGTCGATTTTGCTTGCCACTTTGGACCATTCGGGGCTAATTTCCTTATCATATTAAGTGCTTGCAATCACTCCAGATATGTCGTGCTTGAGTTGTGACAAAGCCAACTGTCAATGACTCATAATGTTCTATTGATATTAAGGTTAAAGCCTTTGTTGCGTTGATGGAGTTTGTTCTTCACCATGTATAATGAACATTTGTTATTTTTCCCTTGAATTGTATGGTTCCATTTATCGAATGAATTAATGAATTTACCTTTAAAAAAAAGATATGATTATCTTTTACCAACTTATGAGTATTATTTTTTACACATGTTTTGGTATATAGATTAACAATAAATTAATTTAATTGATAAATTTATTCACTCCCACGACTTATTTTTAATAAAGAGAAAGAAAAATTTTCGTTTATTTTGAAGATGTCTTATTTTTTATAAGAGTTATTACTCATCTTTTTAATTTTATATTTAAATTTGTACTAACTATTCTTTATTTTATGTCTAGCTATTGTAAAACATACCTAACCAATAACCTATTTTTCTTATGTTATTACATTAATAGCCAAACGATTCAATAAAGAATTAAATTTCATTATAATTACAAGATTAATTATTACCCTAATAATTAAATTTTATTACAATTAATCTATGATATTAAAATACATCCTATTTGAACCCGTGTGTTGACCTGATGATTAAGGTGTTCACCGTCCTAAGTGTAGCCTAAGTTAGAATCACGTTAATCGCGTTGCTGTTAGAACTTTGTCCTCCTCTTACAATTTACAAAAATATTACATCCTATTTTTTCCTTATTAAAAATAGCCTAGCAAACTACTCTCACGTAGTTTAACAAATGAAAAAAATAGAAAAATTATGTTAAAAAAAATGAAGGATGGAGGAAAACAAAGGGAGAAGCATAAGAGAATAAAAAAAAAAGAAAACAAAAGTTAAAAGAACATAAAAGAAAAAAAATTAAATTGTTCAAAATAAAAAAAATATGGGGACCAATTGTATAATTAACCTAAATTGTTTGTTTATTTCAGGTTATATTTTAGTCACTTATGTTTGAAATGTTACGTTTTAGTCACTTACATTATTGTGTTGTAACATTTTAGTCACTGAGCCATTAATTATCGTTAACAATGTAACGATAAGCTGACATGGCACGTTAAATCATCATTTCAAACAAAAAAATTAGGTTAGTTTATACAATTGGTCCCATATTTTTTTGTTTTGAGCAATTTAATTTTTTTCTCTTATGTTCTTTTAACTAATTTTAAAAAATGAAAAGCATAAAAAAACTATGTTAAAAGAAATGAAGAAATGAGCAAAAGAAAATGAAAAATAAAGGATAAAAGTTTAAAAAACATAAAAGAAAAAAATAAATGGCTCAAAATGAAAAAAATATATTGAGATCAATTGTAGAATTTAACTCAAAATTTTCGCTAGAAATGATGATTTAACGTGTTACGTCAGCTTACCGTTACACTATTAATATCAATTAATGACTCAGTACAATAACATAAAAGACTAAAATATAACCTGAATAAAATAAAAGTACCCTAACCAAATAAAGTGGCTGATTATAATAAGGTCGAAATCAGCAAAACAAATGGCTAGTCTATTTCCGATTAGGTTTACACGCCACTCTAATAGTTTAAATTTTATAAAAATGTGTTGAAATATCTTTCAATTATTCTAATAATTCGCATTCAAAGTAAACTTATGACAAAATAATCATTTACACGAAAATTAAACTTAGGAAATATAAATAATTAATTAAAACTCAAATTTTGGAATCACCACCTTCGATGTAATTTCCTTGTTCATTCTTCGAACCATTTGTTTTTATTTGACGAAAAAACAGAATAAAAAGCTTTGTTTTCAAGAAGCATACACATTTTCTCCTTTTGCTTTCCGATAAACATCTTGTTTCCTTTATCATCCCCTCTTCTCTTTTGTTAGAAATGGAATCCCACAGCTCGTATGGAACATCATGGGCCGATCAATGGGACAACGGACCCGACCCTTACCCGATCGAACCGAGCAAGACCGGCACCGGAGGAGCTAAGGCTAAGTATTCGAAGAAGGTTGAGAACGGTCTCGGAAAAACGAAAACGGTGGCGATAGCAAGCATGAAGAAAGCTAAAGAAGGAGCCACGGTGGGGCTTAATTGGATAAAGAAGAAGTGCAGTAAAAATACCCAGAAATAGACACCTTGGTCGATAAATTATATGAAACAATTACTTCTTGGTCTTTTGTTTCTGTTGGTTTCGTTTTCTTTCTTATTTTGTGTTAGACTTGTACTTGTTTTAGGGTTTTGATTGTCGATTTTACTACAGGAACCTGCATGTTCATGTCTGGTTCTCGATTGTATTGATTGATGATTTCATTTTTAATGTGTATAATTTGTTCTTACAAGGTTTTGTTCTCTTTGGGTGCACAACTTCAACAGATGATAGATCCACGGTCGGTCGGGAATAATATAAAAAATGTTATATTTAGCAACGCATTATAATACAAGAGAGAGGATATTGAGAGGGACAAGATATACCAAAGTCCATGTATCGGGTTGCTTGGTCAAACACAATTCTTATAGAAGTTAGACACAGTTTGGTAAACTGTATTATATTTGGCAATGAGAAGGTATTTTATTAAATTGTAGTTTCATGTGATTCGAGAAAGGATTGTATGAAACAGGGATATTATCCCTTTGTAATAGTTTTATGACACATCAATAATTTCATTCTAAATTTCAGGATTTTAATTGTAATTTGATTTTTTTTCAAGATGAAAATATTGAAATTAAGAATGAAAATACTGATGTGGCATAAAACTATTGGAAAAGGGACACAAATGACGTGGTATCACTGTTTCATTCAATCCTTTTCCCATGTGATCCCAGTATGTTTACAATAGAAAAATGATAAATTTAATTTTTTTCTTGATTTTCATTTCTTTTAGTTGGATTTATTGTAAGAGAAAAAAGCTGAAAATTAGGACGAAACATTTGATTTGTTATTCCTCTATTGAAAAAGGATAAAGATGACATGAAATTACAGTTTCATACAATCATTTTTCATTTGTTAATGGCTACTACTTGCATCATCCCTTTCCACATTTTCTTTTCCGAGATTTTACAAAACAGTATAATTTTTTTAGCGGGTAAAAAGACAATCCTTTATGAAAAAAAAGCAGTTAGATTAAATTTTTATTTTTTAAATTAATTAATTAATTTTTGTATGTTAAATAAAAAAGTAAATGGATCCTTACGGTTAGAAATTGTATTCATTTCTATTGTTAAAAATTGGTGTGGCTGATGGAATAACTAAACAGTAAGACATTGTGTGCACGTATACCTCATGCTGACATACGTGGATCAATTTTTAACAATAGAAATGGATGCAAATTTTAACAAAAGAACTTATTTACTCTTTAATCTAATATATATGGACTAATTTACTCATTTTTTGAGTAAAGGAGATAAAATGTAATCCGACTCCTAATATAATGGCATCCATGATATTTTTACAAAGAAACTCATTACGCACTTTCATTAACAAAAATTGCTATTGATTGGTTTGATTATCAACGAACCCTGACATGGCTAAGAAAAGCTAACACACGACAGACCATATGGATAGTACGCTGGTATTAAAAGAAATTAAAAAAAAACCTAAAAAAATCACTAAAATTTATCTTTAAAATAAATTCAAATAAACAGATGTCCAAATTCATTTGAATCTAGACACTTGTTTGTCCATATTCATTTTGGATGCAGTTAAGAATATTATAAAATTTATTAATAATTATAATAATTATTAAAAAAATTTAAAAATATATAAAATGGTGAAAATATTAACAATTTATTTGATTATCAACGAACCCTGACATGGCTAAGAAAAGCTAACACACGACAGACCACATGGATAGTACGCTGGTATTAAAAGAAATTAAAAAAAAAACCTAAAAAAATCACTAAAATTTATCTTTAAAATAAATTCAAATAAACAAATGTCCAAATTCATTTGAATCTAGACACTTGTTTGTCCATATTCATTTTGGATGCAGTTAAGAATATTATAAAATTTATTAATAATTATAATAATTATTAAAAAAATTTAAAAATATATAAAATGGTGAAAATATTAACAATTTATAAAAAGTTATCCAGATTTTGTCTGTGGCCCTTTGTATACCCATTTTGTCTTGTTATAGAATATCCGAAACCTACTAAAAATGAATACAAAACAATAACACCCCTCACCCATCCCAACGTATGGTATGAATAGGAGGTGCTACTAGAGAACTTTCAAGCTTTAATCATGAGGGTGAGGGAAGTGTTAACTATAGGTCGTCTTGATGGTCGTATTATTGATAATTCCAGGGATAATTGTACAAATTGGATTGATGATTCTATGAGGTTTCTTGATAAGCGAGCTTTTGAGAATTTTGTAATTGTTTTATGGAATATTTGGAACAGTCATAATAATTTTATTTTCAGGGGTAAGGAGGAAGATGCAAGGCTGATTTGGGAGAGAGCAAAGGCATTTGATGATGAGTTCTGGATCCATAATTTTACAAGCTGTAAGTTGATCCCTAAACTGGTGAGAAGCAGTAAGTGGCAAAAACCCCCTGCGAATTTCATCAAAATTAACGTTGGTGCAGCTTATGCGAACAATGAGGTTGGCATTGGTCTGTTAGCTCGGGATGATAATGGATTTGTCCTGAGGGGTAAAATGAAGTACATTGAGAGGTCTGCGCACAGTGAGTGGGCCGAGATTGAGGCGGTGCACGAAGTGGTCGTGTGGGCACACGATAAAGGTTTTGACGCTGTTATTATCGAGAGCGACAGTGCCAGCACCGTCAACCGCCTAAATACTAGAAAAGACGATATTACTATTCTTGGTTACATTGTGCAAAGTTTAAAAATTTTGTTTTTAATTTACCAAATTTTATTTTTAGATGGAGTGGCCGTGAGAGTAATAAATTAGCCGGTAGTTTAAGTACTTTAGCTTTACAAAATAAATGTAATTTTAATTTACCGAATGAATCAAAATTTATATTTTTTATTTATTTTTGGTTAAAACAAGCATAAAACATATAAAAATTAATCGATTTATTAAGTGGGTTGATACTTATATATTATATATTATTTATTAAGTTCGATTAATTCGATTAAATGATCGATTTACCAAATTCAATCGGTTAACCGAATTAATTCGAATTTACCCGAAATTTGCACACCCTTAATTCCATCCTCAATTAGCTTGAAAACTCCATTTTCTCATCTTTCCAATTTTTCCATACAAAAACAATATATCGAAATATAAACATAAAATCTTTTTAAACTCTCCCCTAACGTCTGAACTCAAATATCTTGTTAGGGGAGGTGGAAAATTACATTATTTACTATTTTAAAGTTTTCTCTCTTTAGTTTCAACTTTCTCTCTCAATAACAAACCTAGATAAAAAATGATGATTTGAAGGGAGATTTGTTATGGGATAATGTATGGTTGGTTAGGGAGGAAGAATTTATGTTCTGTTATGTTTGTTGTAGAAATAAAGGGTAGGGAATGATTGTTATAGTTAAAACGGTGGGTTTAATCAGATAGGTAAATGGTGCGTTTTGTTTGTCTTCAAACGGTGAGTTTTGATAGCTATGTTACCAGCTGCTGTTAGCTGTCAGTTTCTTTTCATTTTAGCTAGAAAAGGGAGGTGGTTATACAGGAAATTTTTTTTGAATTTTGATCAATCTATTGAACTTCTCCTTGTTCTTTCTACTCTATGGTTTCTCTCTTCTTCTCTTCTTTTCTATCAAATTTATCTCTCAAATTTCTGTTCATAACAAAGGTATCAGAGCTTTAGTCGATCCTTTATGGCTGATAATGAGTCGAATCGACCTCTCTTGATCACAATCCATCATATGATTTATCCTATTACTGAGGAAGTGCTCCACCAAGTTTTCTCACCTCATGGATTTGTGGAGAAGATTGTCACATTTCAAACCTCAATTGGCTTTCAAGCTTTAATCCAATTTGAAGGACATTAGAATGCTTTCTTAGCTAAAATTTCTTTGCGGGGCCGTAATATTTATGATGATTGTTGCTAGCTTGATATACAGTTTTATGATGGTGATATGGAGATCCAAGGGTCATGTGCAGGCAAAAATGTGACTGGAACATCTTTGGCAGTACCACAAACGCCGATTTCCAAATCTGAAAATGGTGATGCGAATGATGGTGTGGTAGAGGTAGAAGGGCCTAATAATCATAGTTCTTCACCATCCGATTCGACACTAACAGTACCGAGTGACTCAAATGAGTACCACGTGATTCTTAAGAACAAGCTCCATCAAGTCTGCATGGTTGTTGCTCTCTCCCATGCGTCGACTGTGAAGGTAAAAGGGTTGTTTGTGCAAGTTGAAATTCAAGTGTTTTAATCGGATCCAATTGATGATTTCAATTATATTTCAGCCTATGAAGGATATGTTACTACAAAAATTTCAAAGTTTTGCAAACCCTTTTTGAGTAGGGATCTCTCAAAGTTGGTGTGCAAGTCAGATGAAATTGGTGGGTTAATTTTGATTTGGCTAATGTCTTCAAGGATGATTAAAGCTCAACAATATTGTGCTTCATGGGATTTGGTGTAGAATTTTGATGTAGTTCACAGAGAAACATTGTTCAATTTTGATAATAACTTACTTGCTAATTTTGAGGTATTTCATGCAATTGAAAATGAGAAAGAGGTACATACAACTACAAGGATATACATTATGGACAGAGCTATTTGTGGTTGTATAGCAGGTATGATTGCAAAAGGATATGGTGACACTGGGTTTGCTGGGCAGATTAATATACTATTTCTTGGTAGTGTTGGGCAGTCATTTGCATGCTTTCTAACTCTTGGAGAAGTTAACGATTATGTGGGAAATGAAATGGTTGGAGAGTGCTTTGTTGTAAGAAACTCACTTGCCCAAGCAATGGTTGAAGGCACTGGTGACAATTGTTGTGAGTTCATGACTAGTGGTTATGTGGTTGTACTTGGAAAAGTGGGGAGAAATGTTGCTGCTAAAATGGCTGGAGGTTTAGCATACATACTTGATGAGGATGATACTCTAATACCTAAGGTAAATAAGGAAATTGTGAAGATCCAAAGAGTAACCGAGAGTGCTAAAGGCTCTACAATTTGCTTGAATGGGACAAGTACAGTGATCCAAGCACTTATTTTGTCACATGTTCTCGAAGTTGGTCTTTCATCGAACGTGTTGATCTCCTCGTCATGGTTGCCTTCATTTTGGCACAACTCATAGCTGTAATACTTGTTGTTTAAGCACAACGGGGTTTTTCTAGAAACAAAGGTATCGATCGAGTGGCCAACGCATTTCCAAAGACACCACTTGGGAGCCACCGCAACAGCTGCAAGTCTTTTATCCACACTTTGATCCTTGAGGACAAGGATCTTTTCGGGAGGGGAGTAATTATTATGGGATAAAATGTATGGCTGGTTAGGTAGGGAGAATTTATGTTCTGTTATGTTTGTTGTAGAAATAAAGGGTAGGAAATGATTGTTATAGTCAAAACGGGGATTTAATCAGATAGGTAAACGGTGTGTTTTGTTTGAGTCTTAAAACGGTGAGTTTTGACAGCTGTATTACCAACTACTGTTAGCTGTCAGTTTCTTTTCATTTTAGCTAGAAAAGGGAGGTGGTTGTACAGGAAAAAAAATTTTGAATTTTGATCAATCTATTGACCTTCTCCTTGTTCTTTTCTACTCTCTGGTTTCTCTCTTCTTCTCTTCTTTTCTATCAAATTTCTTTTCATAACAAGATTCAAGCTCCTTAAAGGATTTTTTTTAGTTGATTTCAACAGGAAATCAAGGTTTGCGTCATGGGTTTTGATGAGATTTAAGAAAAAATGATAAAAGAAAAAAAAAAGCTTTTCCCTCTTCCTCCATGGTTGGCCTGCTATTCTTGCTGGTAATCGGGTGTTGTTACTCCTATTTTATTCTTTTAAACACATAAAAATATCATGGTCAAAGCTTGATCAAATTCCTATTAAAATGTGGTCCACATTTCATCACACTAAAATAATTACATTCAATGGTCAATATTTATTCCATAAATTAAATATATCATAAACATGATATAAAATACTTGAAAAATAATCAGATCAACTTTTTATAGTAAAATTACCAATTTGCCCTCTCTCTTTTTGTACACTTTTTCATGATAATAGACAATTATCAACTAAAAATCTCAAATTTCACTTTTAACCTATAATATAAATCTATATATGGTGAAAATTACATCTTTACTCTTTTGATAAAATTGAGAAATTTAAAATTTAGTTCATATATTTTTCAATTTGGTCCCCAAAGTGTTTTTTTTTTATCAAACTAGCATATATCCAAATAATCCTTATCTCAATCACTAATACCTTAATTTTTCTATTTTATCAAATTGTACTTTAGTCATCAAATTTTTCAAAATTTACGATTTAGTCATTAAATCACATTTTCACTTATAAAGTTCTTTTCATTAATTCTCATATTCAAAATCAATTTTATTTTTATGATAACTCTCTTTCTTACTTGTTTTCCAAATGTTCTTATAAATATACTTATTCGATACCGAAATAGTGCTACGTGTAAAAAAAATTAGTGCGTTACAAAAACTCATGTTATTTGATAAGTTTTAGTAATTCAAAAAATTTATTACTCACCAAAATGTCTCAAAAGAAGAAAAATCTTTTAAAGTGACAATTATGTTGATTTTTCATAAGAATTATAAGTATACATAAATTTGATTTTTCACTAACTAAAAGCTTAACAAGTTGGATTGGTAGATTTTTATGCTCAATTTGTTAGTTTCGATGATATGATGAATGAGGGTGTAGGTGGAGTCAGATGAAGATCGGTGGAGATGGGAAGACAAATTTGAATACAAACAAGTATTTTTTTTTTGAATTACAACGAAAGGACAAAATTCTAATAATAGCGCAATTAACGTTATTCGAATCCATGTTATATCTGGGGTAATGAATATCTTGAACTATCAGGTCAACGCATGGGGTTAATACAAACAAGTATTAGTCCTTAATAATGCGTGACATTTTTGATAGAACAAAATGTAGATAATTTTCACTAGAAAATTCATCCAATATAATAGATAGAAATTAATGTAACATCAGTTTCAATAACATATTGTATATACTTCATAGCATTTAGATAGTTCTAGTGTATAATTTAAAAATGATAAGGCAATACTATACAAACAAATATACTAGCATTGTATCAAAGAAAACATCAAATTAATAAGTTTGGAGGTAATTATAAAATTTAAATAGAAAAATTCTTGAATGTCATATTTGAAACAACTAAATATAGAACATTAGCCTCAATACAATAAAATCAAAGTTGAAGACACAAACATTTGTTGCAAATAAAATTTATCAATTTTCAAAATGCACACAAATGAATATTTTCTTTGCATAGAAATATGTGTAAAATTAAGCAAACTGCATGAACATACCGTAAATGCACAACAATTAAAAGTTGAAACATACTATGGAACTATTAATCTGAATTCCAACATCAATCTTATTCTCAGTCTTCGTATTATCTTAATTTTTCTATTTCTAGTGGCGAGAAGGATTATTATAATCACTCCTTTTTTACTAGTCATTTATCACATCTACATCCAAGACTGGGTCTTTAAAATTTATTATACATTGCTGCATTCACTTCAGGGAATGTAGCAAATCTAGTAGGACGTGCTTTATGATTTTTCATTTAATAGCTTGTCATTTTATTCAAGCACAAGTAAACATGATATCAATTCAAAATATATCTTAAAACCTTTTTCACGGTATTGTTATTATAGGAGCATATTTAAAGCATGTAAGGTTAAAAACAATTCTCTAACAAGTTCTCATCAATAATATTCTCCTCCACATAATTTTAACTGAAAACTTAGCCTAAATGCTGTAGAATTTAATTGTTTTAAAATATTTCAAACTTAGACCAAAATAATTTGAATAAAGGTAAATTTCATCTCAATATTCGGACACTCCATTAATATTTCATCTTTGGACAAAAATATTAACCTGTAAGTGATATCTTATTGTAATAATCAAATACTGACAATAAAAACATGTTGAACAATAAATCTTTCTTTGGGTCAATTGATTGCTCACATGTAAGATTGAATAATCGTCACATGTTTATTACCACGGTTGCACATATAATTTTCTTAAATATTAACTTTCCTTTGGGTCGATCAATATTAACTTAACTTAAGTTACATGCACACAACCTTTTATATTTTAAAACAAAATAATTTCAATAATAAAGGTCATTTTGGCAACTCTTTATTTCATTAAATTATTTAAAAATATATATATAAACACATTAATATTTAAATTTAAAATGTTCAAATTATAACCAAAATAAGATTATTTTATTGCTGGATGAGAAACCAAATACCTTAATCTTTAATGAATTAAAAGCTGCCATTAAATTTCTATAATAAAATTCAAAATCAAATTTGATAATACTAAACTTAATATTAATGATTATCACGAGTTTCATAAAAAATTTGAATATATTTCCAAAAACATAACTTCAATAAATATCTATTGACAAAATATCATAATTGAATTCATAAGAATAAATACACAAAAAACTTAAAATCATATATATGTATATATATTATATTCACTAACATCCAATTCATATATAATAGTATATATATATTACATCTGAAAAAAATTGAAATTGAATAAATAAAACAGAAAGTTTAAATTTGTACTCGTAGTAGTAGCAGAAATTAGAATGGTAGTTGAGGTCTGTTTTCACAGTTTTCTTAAAATAGATTCGACCGTTTTTTTGGTGCTAGAGAAATGTTGGTTGACTGTCTCCCAGAATACAACAACGAGATGATCACGTCAGTAGCACGACTGCAATGATCAAGGAATTGTAACTTTGTCTTCTTCTATCACTGAAAACAGGTTCGAAAATATGCGAGAAAAATTTTCAAAATTTTTTTCTGGAAAAATTATAAGGAAATTCAATGTCTAACTTTTCCTGCAGATTATTTCGGTTCAAAAAGATAATTCAAATCAAGGAACTTTTGGAAATTTTTTACTAATGAAACCATTAATGTCAATGAATTAAGCAGCCACTAAAATCCAAATTGATGTCTGAATTAAAAGAGTCATTAAATCAATTAAAATTAAATCAATTTATTATTTGTCCTTTTAATTCCAAAACAGGATTTGAAGAGATAAGCTCTGCTAAGGAAAATAAAATTACGTATTGGACTAATATAAAATATACACTAGCCTAGAAGGGCCCGACCGATTTGAACATTTCAGTCGCCCACATTGTGCAGGTGCACCCCCAACCCCAACGACTCCTTACACGGGAGAAAAAACTTTAGCTTAGTCATTCAATAACCACTAAGTTGGTTCACATATATAAACATATTCTACACTTAATATCTAACCAATATAGGATCTAAGCTTTCCATTTCCTCAACATAATTCACAAGTAACTTATTTGAGCATCAATTTCTCATTCATCACTCAACCATTTTGAGCATATAATATATCATTGTAAAGGTATCATGGAGTAGAATATAAAACCACAATTTTATGATTCAAATCTCCACCTTTACCAATCGAGAATATGCCTCAAAATTTCTAAAAATCTATTTTTTTCCAACACAAAAAACTTAAAATCATATATATATATATATATATATATATATATATATATATATTATTCACTAACATCCAATTCATATATAATATAATCATGCATTATTCTGTAAACCACGCACTCAAACCAACAGTAAAGTTTAATGGATAAACATATATTTTTTATATTTTAACCAAATATAATACACAAAATTCTTTTGAAATAAAAAATAAAGTGGATTCCAGCTAAAACAAAGAGTAATTACATCCTTCTACATGGGGGACACTTTCTTTTTCAGAAAAAGGAAAGGCCAAAGAAAACAAAGGAAATAAATGCGAAATAAATGAAAAACGACAAAGCTTACAGGCTAAGAAAAAAGAAAAGAAACGCCTAGTCTGTTTCATCAAATCAAAAACCCTAAAGAAAATCTTGAAAGAAAAACTAAAAAACACCTGCAAATCTTGCCTTTGGAAATCCACAATCTGATCACTGCCACTAATCCGTATGTTAGATCTGATATTAAAAACCATTCAGCTTTGTGTAGTTTCTTTGTAGATATAGAAACCGTCGGAGTCATTGTAACTCATTTTCCTTCGACCCATTTCCATCATATAGAGCTTGTCGTTGATTTCTCTCTACTATCTCCTCCACGCTATGAGGAGCCTCTTCGATCCCTACTTGTTGGTTCAGCCACCGCTTTCCTTCTACCGTCATTGTGTGAGCCACTTGATTCGAAGAACATTTGACCAACGGACAGGTAAAAACTTCAAAACTTAATGTTTTGCATTTTATTTCTTGAATAACCTTTGACAAATATGATCGATCCTCATTATTGTCCTTTATTTTTTTATCACTGACGAGCAATCACCCTCTAGAACTATCCTTCGAAAGCCCAGATCCACCGCAACGGTAATCGATTGTAGGCCAGGCACTACTTCGGCTATGACCTAATCTAGAACATGCTTATTTTGGTGAGAACATGCCGCCATTATTTCTCCTTTCTCGTTTTTGAAAATAATGCCTGATACCAAAATTTTTGTGTTGGGGTTGAAAGCGGCGTCGAAATTTTATTTTATCATTCCTGTGCTTGGGGTTGACCATGTCTAGGAGTCATATGAATGTTACTTGATGCCAATGTGACTAACCTATCATTTTCTATTTTATATGCCCTTATGGATGCAATAAACCCTACTATACTCAATTTGGTTCCTTGATGATGAATTTTGTTTCTTGTTCCCTAAATAAACCAACATGTAACAGTCAATAATAAAAGATTATTTTCATCCAAACTGATAAAGTTGTTGGCTAACCTTGTTCTCCATATTTACATGTTATTATTGGAATCGATGGCTATCCCCACACCATTCAATATTTGTTTAGTGACCATACATCCTCCCACCAAATGGATCACAGACTCTTCTGCGGAGCGACAGAGCGGGCAAACATTCGAGACTTGTAAATGCCTGGCTTGTAAATTTGAGAATGTTGGTATGTAATTCTGGAACAATCTTTAGAATGTAATCTTGATTTTACTAGCAAGTTGTAACCCTTATAGGCCATTATAGAAAATTTTGAAGAGCGGTTGTTGTGTAGTCTGGTTTTTTTGTAACCATCTATACCCACTTTTGGCTGAGTACTCTCTAGTGGAATCAAACTCTGATATCCTATGATTCAGCCCCTGTAATTGGAATTGTCAAGATTCTAATGTGGTTTTCATCAAAAGCTTCCTCCAAGGCACCTGTTCGCCAGGTATTTCTCTTGTGATCTATTAAACCCATTACAAGAGTGTATTTAGTGCTAATATCTAGGCATGATATCCTTCCACATTCTGATCCAGGCAGCCAAGCTTCATTCCAAATATTAATCCTTCTGCCATTACCTACTCGCCATCCCAAGCCTTCATCCAGAAGGCTCCTAGCACTCAATATGCTCCTTCAGGTATAAAATGGGTGAGATCCTAAACTTGCGTTAACAAATTCATCATTTTGGATAATATTTCGCTCGCATTATTCTAGCTAGCAAACAATTAGGGCGTGTAATTAACTTCCACCCTTATTTAGCCAGAAGAAAATGTTAAACTTGGCTAAATCTCTAAACCCTAACCCATCTTGAGCTTTTGGTAAACATAGGCTATTCCAGTCACACCAATGAATCCCTTTCCTAGATTTCGAAGTTTTCCACCAAAAACGACTAGTTAATCTTTCAAATTCTCTACATAATGTAATTGGTAACAAAAGCACTACATAGTGAATACAGGAATTGCTTGTAAAACGGACTTAATAAATACTTCTTTACCTCCAATTAAGAGAAGGCAATTGTTTTTCACCTCCAGTCAATTTTCAAACCTGTTTTTAAAACTCACAAAAGCTTCTTTTTTTCATTTTCCAATCATAATGGGAAGCCCCAGGTATTTTTCGGGATTGATTGAGATACGAATATCTAATGATGTGCCAATCTACATTTTAATATTACTGTATACATTGCCACTAAAATAAATAAGAGATTTATCAAAATTTATAGCTTGAACCGAGACCCTTTCATAATCATTGAGAATCGCTTTAATTGCTAGAGCTCCTTCCACGCTAGCGTCACCAAATAGGATACTGTCATCTACAAAAAATAAATGAGTTAAAGCAAATTTGCTGCTCCCCACCCGAACTCCTTTAATAGTGCCTTCAAATTTAGCTAGCCTTAACAGTGACGAGAAACCCTCAGAGCAAAAAAGAAAAAGGTAAGGACTCAACGGATCGTCTTGCCTTATCCCCTTAGAGGGTTTGAATTGTTCCCCCTTTCTTCATTTAGAATAATAGAGTAACTTATTGATTGAAAACAACTCATAACCAAATCTACCCAACCTGCACAAAAACCCAGGCGAAGCATAACTTTCTCAATGAAAACTCATTCGACTCTATCATAAGCTTTGCTCATGTCAAGCTTTAGGGTGAATTGATCCTTTTGACCCCTTTTTTTTTATTTTAATGATTATAATACCTCGTACGCTATAACGGTACTATTGGTAATCTGTCTGCCAGGAACAAATGCAACTTGAGCCTCATCAATACACCCATCTAGGAATTTCCTAAATCTATTAACCATAACCTTTTCTATAATTTTATAAAGGATGTTGCATAGGTTAATCGATCGAAATTGAATCATATCTGTAGGATTAGATGTTTTTGGTATCAGTACGATGCTGGTATTATTAATAACGCCTACCTCTTTCCTTCTATCCAGCACATCCAAGCAGAATTCGCTAACCCCCTCCCTCACAATATGCCAAAATTTTTGAAAAAATAGGACGGGGAAACTGTCCTCTCTAAAGGCTTTTACAGGAGCCATACTCATAACAACAGCTTCTATTTCCTCTTTTTGAAATTCCCTCATTAATTCCAAATTCATGTTTTCATCAATGCATCGATTGATTCCCATTAACGCTCTCTCCTCATTCCTAATTGACGAAGCGAAAAAAAGAGTTTGGAAATAAGTTTTTGCAATTCGTTGTTTACCAGACTCATCTTCCACCCATGTACCATCGGTCACTTTCAATTTTGACAATATTTCTTTGCTTCCATTGATTGGAAAAATTGTGAAAAAAAACTGTGTTTCGATCCTCAAAAGACAACCAATTGGCTCTAACTTTTTGCTCCCATTCGGCTTTTTCCTTGTTAGGCTCTAAATTAAGTGCAAGTTTAATTTCTTCAATTTCGACAAGTGTTCCATCATCTGGATCCATCGAGGAAAGGGAATTCAAACGTTGAGATAATCGGTTAATCTCTCTCTTTTTGGTAGTTGACAATAAGCCCATCTCTTTAGATAAAAGTTCCCGTAATTGTTGTAATTTCACGTTGACATTATCAAAATTTTGATGCCAAAACTCTTTTATGATTCACTCGCATTCTTCTTCAAGCACCCAACTTGCATTGAAGCGAAACCTTTTTCCTCCTTTTTTTTCATCGCTTTGAAGCCCAAATTGATCATAATAAGATAATGGTCAGAAGATGAATTTGGGAGATGAACTAGTGAGTGCTTCGGGGAATTTCCCTATCATGCCTGATTCGCCACACCTCTGTCTAATCTTTCCCGAATGTTGTTCGTTGGAAGGTGACCTCTCTCCCAAGTGTACCAATTACCAGTAAAACCAATATCAGTAAGATCGCATTCTTCTAACACTGATCTAAATCTGGCCATGTTTCTTTCATTATGTGCTCATCCTCCCCTTTTTCAAAATAGTATAAGATTTCATTGAAATCCCCCACTACCAACCATGGGGTATTTTACGACCTACCTAACCTTCTCAAAAGGTCCCAAGATGCTTGCCGATTAAATTCCTCTAGGGCTCCGTAAAAACCCATCAACCTCTTTGAAGGCATCCCTTCTTTCTCTAATATAACCACATCAATATGGTTATTTGAGAAAATTTGTAACCATACCTCCTATTCCTCTTTCCAGCCGATGGATAGACCACCCCTGGTTCCTTTCGCATCAACATCAATCCCGTTGTGCTATCTAACTTTGTTTCCATAAGAAACAAAATTTGAGGCTAAATATGTCCAACCTTATTTCTAAGTTGAGTAACCACTCGTGGATGCCCCAACCCACAAACGTTCCAACTTACTATTTTCATTGCGTCTGGTCAGCACAATGGTTAGCGGCTTCCGATCTCTCAGTAAAAAGTGTTTCTTCTTTTTCTTCAAAAACTTCTCTTGTCGGGGCAATCATTGTTCTTTGTAACCTTTTTCCCTCTTCGATGCCCACTAAGGTGTTCTCCAATTCGGTTTCTTGATTTCACAGATTTGAATCATCTAACCCGTCATCACCTCTTTGCTCAAAAGATCCTCTATGGCAATCAATCTCCATGCGATTTGGGAAGGAACCCCATCTAGCTCCATTTGAACTTGTTTCCTTTAGCCACTTGCTACCAGCGCGTAACTCCTCTCTAATTGGAGCTCTAAGTGATAGATCCCATCCAAAATTGACTTCTTGGACCCCTATTATTTTATGTATTGGGTGAAACCTTTTTCCATGCCCTAGCTTGCCGCATAAGAAACAAAATAAGGTGATTTGTTCGTACTGGAAAAAAGCGTGTCTTCCTTGCCCTCTTTCTAGTAGTAACTTTTTCTTCCTTTTTAATGCCAATCGAACATCCACTCTAACCCTAAAGTGCATGTATCTCCGTTCTCCTCTCGAGATTAGAGCCGCGTCATACTGCACAAATTCTCCAATAAAGTTTCCAAGGTTTTTGGCTAGTCTTTTAGATACTACCTCGTAAGGAAGATTAAGAACTTAGATCCAAAAATAAGAATGGTTGAGAGGGATTGTTTTTGGATCTTCTTCACCAACTAAACGATGAAAGAGAATTAAATGTATGTTGAACGACCAAGGCATTCCATCCCATACTCTATTTATATCGACTTCAAAAAAGAAATAGAATAAATATCTTTTATCCCCAAGATTAGTAATTTCAACCCCCCAATGGATGCCATAGATCTATGAAAGTTCTTTTTAGGGATGGAAAGTGTATAATGCAATCCGTAAATGCCCTACCCACAAGATAAAACCTTCGATATTCTTCCTCTGTAGAATCAACCTTTTCACACTGTATTGGATTTCCTTCCTCATCACCTTCAAGGCTTAGGTTAGCCAATTCGACCTCTATGGAACAGTCGAATTTAATGCTTTATTAGGGTGATGCTTCCTGTACTTGAACGATTTCTTGTGAGAACCAATGTTTTGACGACTATAAAACCTAGCAAAGCAAGAACGAAAAAATGAAGAAAAATGATGCGCTAAAAAACCCTAACAGACAAAAAAACTTCAATTTTAATCCACAAAATTCTTAAATTCATAAAAAACTCAAATATATAAAAGAAAAAAACCATCACTACTTGCCATTATGAAATTCAATTGTTCTTTCCCAGAACCAATAGCTAATATGTTGAATATATATCGAATCTTCAATATGTCATAATCAAGATTTCTACGGTTTTAAAGTAGATATCTTGTTATTTTGGGAATGTAAATTTTGATTTGCACAAATTTAAATATAGTAAAAGTTATATTATTAAAAGCATTAAAAACCCTAAAATCTTCATTATTAATATCAAAGATTTAACATAAATTAATCGAAACATCAAATCAATATATGAAACCATAAAATTTGAAGAACGTATCAAATCAAAATATAAAACTTAATAAATCAAGATCTATCATATCAGATCATCAAGAATAAATCAAGAACAAAATTAGATGTCAAAGGGTACTTGAACCCACCGATTCCTTGAAATCTTTATATCTCATGGTTTTGATCTTCCAAACTAGCACACACAAAGAATGTGACTCTCTTTAGTCTAAAGATGAGACATTAGAAAAGTAACGTACATGTAATTTGAGGATCATAATCATAATATAAAACTTTTGCACATTAACCCTAATTTTTAATCAATCAATCATCAATTAGAAATTAGTTACTAGAATATCTATACATATTTAACCCATACTTTATTTAATAACTAAAGCTCAATGAAACTTAACCAAATTAAACCACTTTTAATTTGGGCTAATCTTTTATGATACTAAATAATAACATGTAAATATTTTACTAGTATTTGTTTCACTTAAAACAATTTCTAAAAAACTAGTTCAAAAAAATTTATCAAACAACGAAAAATATTTTACATAGAATCATTCAAACACAAAAAAAAATTCCAAAAAAATTATACTATTTTCCAAAAAACATTTTCTAGAAGAGTCTTTAGTAAAATATCAATCAAATGAAATGAAACCTCCGTACCATGTTTTGAAACCTTATGCGTACGCAGGGGCGAACGCAAGGGTTGGCAGGGTTCTGACCCTCCTTAAAATGGAAAAAAAAATTAGGTTTTTTTAAAATTTTAAAATTTTAAATTAGTAAAGGTAAAATTACAGTTTGCTCCCTCTAAAATGGATAAAATTTTGATTTAATCTTTTAAAAATTATAATTTAATTTCGACCTCTAAAAACAATTTCTAACTTTGTCTCTGTGTGTTCGAGGAATTTATGGGCTCTCATGTAAAAAAGTATTATTAAAAAACACTAACGTTTGACAAGCGAAGAAAAACAATGAAATAAAAAAAGTTTCAAAATTTTAACAAATGAAACCCTAAATTAGATATAAATAATATAATAGATACTCAAAATATGTAAGTAGTATTACATTTTGTACTATTTGTAAATACAATAATCATTTAATTATATGTGTTTGAGAATTAAATTGATAGAATTTGTAAATATAAAGGATTAAATTTATTGAATTATTTAGAATTTGGATCAAAATGATAGAATATGTAAGTATTGTGAACTAAATGAGTTATTATATCAATTAGAAAAAAGTTAAGTCATCATTTCCTTTAACCATCTAACGGAAATTGATCAAAATAGAAACAATCTAAAATGTTAGTGTTGAAATTGAAAATTTTTTATAGTTTGATGACAAACAAAAAAACTCTAATAATTGGGTGACTAATGGTATAGTTTAACCTATTTTTTTAAATTTAAAATCTTAAAATTATTAAAAAATTATAAAGTTGAAATTTGTTGAAAATTAAAAAATCTAAATAAAAAACTGAAAATCATACTAACTTTTTTAAGTATATGTAACAACTCCTACCTAGCTTGGAGGGCTGCTTAGATGGAGAGTGATACATTCATAGGTAGAAGCGAAATTCAAACGATTTACAAAATAAGCAAAAGTAATATTGAGCAATATATAAGTGGCATGATCATAGGTTAGGTCAGGCAAAGGACCATTCAAAAAGTGTAAGGGTTTGAATAAAAATATAAATTTAAAAAATGAGTTTGGGAAAAAAATAATGCATGTTTAGAAAAATGGGTTCGGCCTCAAGTAAGCTATTTTCGCCCGAGCCCGACCTAAATTTGAAAAAAAAAACTACTACGGCCATTTCACTATTATATTACAATTATTTTATTGTTATTTTTTGCATATTGTATAACTATTGTTTTATTCTTAATTTTGCTACTAGTTTAGAGGCATTTTCTTGTTAAGTTGCACTTATCTTAATATTGTTTAAGTAAAAATATGTTTTAATTTATTTTCAATTTGTTGAGAAATATTTATTTTAGTTTTTTTAGTGTATTTGATGAATTGTTGTTTTATTTTAATTTATTTTTATATAAAAAATGTTAATACAGTCGGGTAGGGTGGGGCAGGTCGAACTTGAGTTTATTTTTTTATTTGCATCAAACTTGAGCAAAATTTTAGACCTAGTTTTCGAGTCCGGCCAAGGTCTTTCAATCGAACCTGAAATTTTATCACGACCCAATTTAAACCTAACCCAGTTCGACCCATTATCACCTTTACGTATAAGTTCTAACGTAAGTTAATAGCGAAACACCAATGACAAAATAATCAAGCTTGTTTCAAATTTGTAATTTCCTTACAATATAACCTCAACGGTTACCTAATATAATGTGATATATATTTAACCAAATCACCTGTGCTTCAAATGCCACATTGAGACTAGATGTATAAGCAAAACGTCAATTTTTTTATCAAATGCAAAGTTAGACATTTTACTAGATTCAGACATATTCAACCTGGTTCAAACTTGCAAAACATACTTAACTTCCTATGTTAGATTCTAGGCATAATAACTTCACATACAAAATAGGTGAATCCTCACTTCTGTATTGAGAACAAATAGACCTTGGGCTTATATAAGCCTCATAATAACAGAAAAGAGAAAATAAGTCTCAATGATTTTGCTATACTAAAATCATGCTAAGTAGCTTTAGGAAAAAAATCTACTGATTGCATATCCCAAATAATTAGGGACTTATTAACAAGAGAAAATCATAAAAGAATCCTAACAAATCTTCCCCTAAACTGATTGCAGTAGCCTTAAGTTTATTTCAGGTACTACACATACACCAAGAAGTTTGCGCAACTCTAAAAACACATCCAGTTTGAGTGGTTTTGTCATGATATCAACAACTTGTTCTTGTGTACCACAATACTTCAGCTCCACTACTCTTTCTTTAGTTAAGTCACGTAAGAAATGAAACCTGACATCGATGTGCTTGCTACGCCCATGTAGAACTGGATTCTTGGAAAGCTTAATAGTGGAACTGCTGTCACAAAAAATAGTAATCTTGTGCATTTGTGAGTGACCAAGCTTTTCCATCACTCTTTTCATCCAAACCCCTTAACATTCACATGAGGCTGCTGCCACAAACTCTACTTCTGTGGTGGACAAAGCGACCACAGGTTGCTTTTTGGAAGACCATGACACTTCTCCTTTACTAAGTTGAAACACATAGCTAGAGGTGTTTTTCCTGTCATCTACATCACTTGCATAATCGCTGTTGGTATACGCCTTGAGTTCTTCTTTGCTTTTCCCCTGATAAAATACTCCCAAATCCACAGTACCTTTCAAGTACCTTAAAACCCTCTTTGTAGCTTGTAAATGCAACTCAGTTAGATTTGACATAAATCTGCTAAGAAGACACACCACATACATTAGATCAGGCCTTGTTATTGTCATATACATCAGGCTCCCTACCAATTTCTTGTACATAGTAGCATCCACCTTAGTGCCTCCCTCATCTTTCATCAATTATATACCAGGAATGATAGGATTCTTCACGCTGTTACTTCTCTCCATATTGAATTTTTCAAGAACTTCTCTTGCATACTTCCTCTGGCAGATATATATACCTTCAGAATTTTGTAAAACCTCCACGCCAAAAAAATACTTCATTCTTCCCAAGTCAGTCATATCAAATTCAGGTTTCACGGAACTTTTAAAGTTAATAAGCATGCTTTCATCATTATCAGTAAAAATCAGATCATCAACATATAGGCTGATAATCAAAATTTTACCTTCATCTCTTCTTTCGATAAACAAAGTATATTCACAGCTACTCTTTTCAAAGCCTTCCTTATTAAAATAAGCTTCGATGCGACTGTACCATGCACAATGAGCTTGTTTGAGTCCATTCAGTGACTTCTTCAATTTGTATACTTTATGCTCTTCACCTTTCCTCTCGTAACCTTGTGGTTGCTCAACAAATACAACTTCACTCAATTCTTCATGAAAGAAAGCAATCTTGACGTCAAGTTGATATATATCCAACCATTTTGAGCTGCTATCGCAATCACAATCAAATTTGTATCCCATCGAGTCATCGGTGCAAACACCTCATTGTAATCGATTCCATGTTGCTGAGTGTATCCTTTTGCCACCAATCGAGCCTTGAATTTATCAACTTCACCATTCTCATTGAGTTTGGTTTTGAAAATCCACTTTACTCCAATTTTCTTTGATTTTTTGGGAAGTTCTGTCAGCTCCCATGTCTTATTACTTTCTATTGCTTCTATCTCCAAATCCATTGCAGCTCTCCATTTGGAACTTTTACAGCCTCCTCAAAAGTAGTTGGATCTGAATTTGATGCAAATAGAACCAGATTATGTTCGGATTCTTCTTCTTAAAAGCCCTCTCCAGTTATTAAATATTCCATCCAAAAAGGTATTCGTCTATTTCTCCCCTCTTGTGGTGGTGTTTGAGAAGACTTTCCATTGGAAGAATTACTTAAAGAGTCACTTGAATCTTCACCTTCTTCTTCTTCTTCCTCCTCTCTTTCCTCCTCAACATCTTCTTTTTCATTCGAGTTGTTTTCTTCCCACTCAAGTGCATCAAGATTTGTTTCTTCGTTGCTCCTCCCCTAATTCCAACTCTCGTTCTAATCAAAGACTACACATCTCTACTGATCACCATTTTGTTGGCTACAGGATCCTAAAGTCTATATGCTTTAGACTCTTACTGATCTTTAGTAGGACATACTTGAAGCTTTTGTCATCCAGCTTTGATCTTCTATTGTCTGGCACATGAACATGACCAATGCACCCAAAGATTCGAAACTAATCAACATTGGGCCTTGAAACTGCTCCAAGCTTCCTCCGAGGTCATGTCCTTTACATCTTGTGTAGGACTTCTATTGAGCACGTGAGTTGTCCATTTTACAAATTTTGGCCAGAATTTCTTTGGAATTTGCTTCTTTAACAGCATACTCCTAACCATGTTCATGATTGTCCTCTTTCTACGCTTAGCTACTCTATTTTTTTGGGATGTGAAAGTTGTCGTAAGTTGTCTGCTAATGCCATTTAGTTTGCAAAAATCCTCAAACTCAGAGGATGTGAATTCACTACCCCTGTCTGTACGTAAGCACTTAATGTATACATCTGTCTCTTTCTCAACAAGATTCTTAAAATTCTTGAAGATAATAAAAGCTTCAAACTTTTCAGCAAGAAAATTCACCCACATTTTACGACTAAAATCATCAATGAAGCTTATGAAGTACCCCTTTTTGCTGTTAGAGATTGGTTTGATAGGTCCACAAAGATTAGAGTGAATTAGTTGCAGTCTTTGTGTTGCTCTCCACGAACTCTTCTTTGGTATTGCATCTCTATGTTGTTTTCCCACCATGCAATCATTGTAAACTTTTGAAACGTTATTCAAAGTTGGTAGACCTTTCACCATCCTCTTTTTCTGTAAGGTTTTTAGACCTTTGTGACTTAGGTGTCCATATTTGTGATGCCAAAGTTGAGTGTTGTCCTCTAGAGTTATTTGAAGACAAATAGAAACATTTGACAGCACCTTTGCCCGTATTACGAACATCCTGTTTGTAGACATTGTTGTTTGAATGATAAGGCCTTTTTTTGAATGATAAATTTTGCACCCTCCATGTTGTATTAAGATGGCTAAACCTTTCTCTTGCATCTGGCCAATGCTCAACAAATTATTTCTTAACTTAGGAATATAGTAAAAGTCAAAAATAACTTGAGTCTTACCAAAAATTTGTAACCTGATGGTACCTCTTCCCAACACTTCTAGCTTGGAGTTGTTTCCAAATTTTACAGATTAACAAAATCCCCATCAACATTGAAAAACCATTGTTTGTTTGCACACATGTGATTACTACACCCTAAGTCAAGAAACCATGTCTCTTCTTTTGCTTCATTTGGCTTCATTTTTGTCATTAGCAGCATCTTTTCTTCTTCCTCAATTTTAGTATAATTACTTTTTTTCTCCCGCCTTGGACATTCATATTGAAAATGTCTCAGTTGATGACATCTCCAACATTCAATTGTGTCTTTCCTAAAAGCTTGTTGGTCTCTCCCTATGCCTCTTCTTTGAACATTGCCTCAATGAAAGGCACGACCTCTTCCACTAGCTAATTTGTCATCAAAGGTCACTTTTAGTGCTTGTTCATCTGTTTCATGCCCTTTCATGCGTTTCTCATGCACTAGTAAACTACTTTGCTACTCGCCAATTGTCAGAATGTCTACATTATTGGATTCTTCAATTTAACAAAGAACATAATCAAATTTAGAAGTCATTGGTCTCAAGATTTTTTCAACAATCTTTACCTAACCCATGCTTTCTCCATGAACTTTCATTTTGTTTGCTA
Organism: Gossypioides kirkii; assembly: GCA_005610355.1. Classification (NCBI taxonomy): domain Eukaryota; kingdom Viridiplantae; phylum Streptophyta; class Magnoliopsida; order Malvales; family Malvaceae; genus Gossypioides; species Gossypioides kirkii. Next base: position 34,181,899 of record CP032247.1, on the reverse strand, counting down.
TGGCAAGAGTCCTGGCAAAGTACTCATCAACACTCTCATCCTCTTTCATGTTAAAAACCTCGAACTCCCTTTGAAGAGCTTGGAGTTGTGCTCTTTTAACCCTTGTTGAACCTTGGTACTTCTGTTTCATGGAATCCCAGATACTCTTAGCAGTATCTTTTCTAAAATGGTCTCCAAAATGGAAGGATCAATGGCCTGAAATAAATAATTTTTGACCTTCAAATCTTTCAGTTGTTGCTCGGCACACACCCTTTTCTGAGCTTCAATAAGCTCTGTTTCCTCTGTTGCAGTAGGGACTCCATTTTCCATAAGACTCCAATACTCTTTTGAATGCAAGAAATTTTCCATAAGCATGGACCAATGATCATAGTGACCATCAAATTTAAGAATAGCTGGTTAAACAAAAGTACTCTCAAAATCCATTCTTCAAACACTCACTCTCTTAAAAAAACTATTGTTTTTTTTCTCCCTCAAAACAAGCCATATAAGAAAGCTCTTGATACCATAATTGTTAGATTCTAGGCATAATAAGTTCACACACAAAATAAGTGAATCCTCACTTCTATATTGAGAACAAACAGACCTTTGGCTTATATAAGCCTTACAATAATAGAAAAGAGAAAAATAAGTCTCAATGATTCTGCTTTCTTAAAATCATGCTAAGTAGCTTCCGGAAAAAAATCTAGTGATTGCATATCCCAAATAATCACGGACTTATTAAAGAGAGAAAATCATAAAAGAATCCTAACATCCTATTTACATATGTAGCTTTTACATACAACATAACTTAACATGCATATATAATATATACTTTGAATGCAACTAAAAATTTATTAAATATTTAAACATTTTACACTAAAATAAAGTTCATAATCTCCTCATATTAGATCTATTGTTATTTCTTCGAAAAACCTCTTCCAAATCCACAAAATCAAATGCATAACTCTTAATATTCTCACCTTTCGATATTCTTTATGCATCATTAGATCATAGCTAGACTTCAACTATGCCTTTTCCTTATTGGGATCCTCATTCCCACTATTCAAATTGTTGGAATTTGAGGTTTAAAAGTGAAAGGATGATCTTTGAGGTGTGACTAGAAATTTCTTTAAGGATATTTCTTGGATTTGTGTATCACTTAAGAATCAAAAAATATCGAAGAAAAATAAGGAGTAGGAAGTACTTATCAAAATAAGTACTCCGCTAAAGAAATGGAAAGAAAGGTTAGGAGAAGAGAGTTTTGAGAGAGAAGAGGAAAATACACTGGTTGAGTGATTTGGAAGAGTGGTCATGCATAGTATTTATAGGTACCATGCATTCCTAAATATAGAATAACATAAACGTTAGGGAATTTGGTTTTAAACATTAGAAAGTTTGGCTCGATGAGAAAATGAAAGGATCCTAGATAAGCTTGTATCTTGGATAAGCTTGTGATCTGTCGCAATTCGTTGTAGCAGATTAAATAATTTTTGTACTTAAGGAGCTTGAATATGAGCAATTTCATTAGGTTTTATTTAGTTTTTCAATTTCAGTTATCCATTAATAAAAAGTGTGATTTGAGCCGTTTATATGACCTTAGGGGCCAAAGTAGGCCCAAAGGAAGGCTAATGTGTGTGGTGAGTATGCAGGACATCACTTGGAGGCATAAGAACTTTAGACTGGTCGCCATGTTGTAACACGGAGGTTCAACGTCGCAACATAGTGAGTAGGAATCCAAAATGCCTTCAATGTCACAACATAGCCAGAGGATGTCGCAACACAACCCTAAATTTAAGCCCGAGCCAAGCAAACCGCCATCAGGGTTGTGACATAGGGCAAAGGATGTCGTGACACCAGCCTTGTATGTGAAGAATTAATGAGCTAAGGGCATTTTGGTTTGTACAATGAACTTTAATGTGAAAATTTCAACCGAACTAGGGCTAGGGACGATGGCCAACCCTAATGTTATAAATAGGCTTCATTAAATACTTGAGAGCATCTTTTCTATATATTAGAACTTTTCTTTTAGTTTAGGTTGCAACTTTTATTTCAAATTTCAGTTTTTAGTTCATTTGTACTTAGGATTCCTATTCAGTTTTATTTTCATTTGTGTTCTTCGGAGAATCTGACTTGTGGATTCAACAAACCCTTTATGGATTTCTGCACTTCATTATTGAATATGAATCAGGATTTCTCTTAAAACTTTTACACTTGACCTATTCTTCATGTTTATTTTCTTTATCAAGTTTATATTGTTTATGAGATCCATAAGAAACAAATCCTCTTATGGGGGATTAGTAAGTGGACGTAAGAGTAATTAATTTTTATGTAGGGTTTCTTAGCGAATCAGTTGTTTAGGATAGGAAGAACTTAAACCCTAAGCCTGACAACCCTAGGCCTGACAACCCTAGGAAGTCATCTAGGTGGGAATGAACCCAAAATTGGTATTGCCTATTCGTAAATCTCTTACCCCAATTTGGTCTGGACTGTGAGCGACTAGTTGATTGAGTAAAACTCGAAATAGGAATTAGTTATGACCACCGAAGCGAGTTAGTCTCCCATGCTTAGATGTACTTGAGTCAATGGTGTGCCGTCGGGAACACCAAATATAACATATTCTGAAAATTAAAGTAAATAATAGGAAAAGGGAATTAGGGTCTAATCCTCAGGGACTGGAGATCGTAAAAAGTCTTGTCTATCAAGATTGTGGGCCAAATCGTGCCCAAGAAAAGCGCCGCAATTTGAGGAAAAAAAAGAAATAGAATTAAAAATAAAAGAAAATAGAATTAAAAGAAATAGAAAATAAGAAAGTCGAAGTAAAAATAAATAGCATAAAATAAACATGTTGAAAGAAGAAGAGTTCATCAATATTCAAAGATCCAGCCTCCGGTTATCTTGATTCTTCCTTGGTTCAATCATAGGCTTTGGATGGTTCTTCTCATGCCCGAATAAGCCAGTTATAGTGGAAGAGGACGCCTACGACCACCAGCTCCGGATATAGTTTTTAGTGGAACCTGACTCTAGCCAACCGTCGCTCCAATGGGACTGTCTTACACTAGATCACCTTTCCCTAACGACGAATGCCACGCCATTTTATCTCTTTTGGCTCGGCAACCTCTGACGTAGTATGTTAACGAACCGACTGTGCAACCTTCTCAAAACACACAAAGCGGCCGTCTTTGCACAAGACGAAAAGATTACTTTTGTAGGGATTTTGGACGGAAGCGTCAATCCCGTATTATAGAGAATTGATGAATACTCGGGTTGAAAAGAATTAAGCACGGATTCTAAGCCTCATGAACCTTGGAGGAATATTTGAAAACCTTTGGCTAGAAGGGTTTTAAGTTACTCATGATTTTGGGGAAGAACGCAAGATAATAAAATAGAGCTTTTATTGAACTAGTGATTTAGGGAGATGGAGGATTTTTTCAATGAATGGGGAATGAATAATTCAATCACTCCACCCCCTATTTATAGTACATAATATTCCTAGTTGAATCCAATCTAAATTCTAAAAGATAATTAGAATTATATCTAACATTTAATTCTCCTAATTGGATCCAATTTAAATTCTAAAAGATAAATACAAAAAGATAAACATAAATTAAATACAAATTTAAATAATAAATAATATCTTAAATATTAAATCCTAATATAAACTAAATCCAAGTCTTTTTGTCCTATAAACTCTCTCTTTTAGCATTCCATTTTCACACAACTTCAAATTCTCCTCCAAAACCATGCTTTTTGTCTCCAATTTATCTTCTATCACCACTTGAGTCCCTACAAAATAAAAAGACAATAAATAGCCCAATTTAATAAGATCATACTCTAATATATATATATATTTAAATCCAAAAGTATATCATATTTAAGCATTATCATATTCCCCCCTACTTAGCCCATGTCTCAGGTATGACTCATAATCTACTAAGTAATTAAAATTCCACCATGGAAAATAATACTCCAAAGTTCTACAAACAATTAGGCTTAATGCTTACGAAAAATAAAGAGAACCTTTAGCTTGCTGTAAGTAAAATCGAAAAAGTAACCCAATTAAAACACACAGCAATTAAATCATCTTGAATTATTTCATGAGAGTTAGATAATTTACTAAACTTACCGAGATACCTATTTGTTCACCCTTGTTTCCAAATTTAGTACTCTTCCTTTTATTTTATCAATTTTTTTATTTTTTTTTCTTTAAGAATACATTGGACCTTTTGACGCGAAAAGAAATGCCACCGAAGCACTCCATCCCGGTTACTCAGCCCAACATGCTCTCAATTTTTTTATTCTCTCTTTTTTTTTGTAGAATGTGTTAGCCCTTTTGACACGAAGTGAAATGACAACTAAGCACTCCACCCCGGTTACTCAATCTAACACACTCCGAATTTATTTATTTCTATTTTTTTCTTAGGTTAGCGAAGTTTTGCTTAACACGTCACACAACCTTTTTACGCGAAGTAGAAAGACAACCCAAGCACCCTACCCCGGTTACTCAGTTAGTCACATTTTAAACTATGCTCATAACCGCGGAATCATCAAAGGGTTTTTTTTCTTCTTTTTTTTCGGATAGAGAACTTTAATTTAGGAGGACTAGGAAAAACAAACAAGTATCAAAAATAAATTTGGCAATTAACTAACAATCAAGAAAAATAATTTTAGCATGCATCAGAATTAACTGTTCTCTTATACTTAGACTCAACCAATTTTACCATAAGCAAGATAAAATTTTCTTCATTAATCATAACCATATGAGCTTAATAGAAATAAAACAGTGGAGACAAATTTAATCATAGCAAAATCAAAATTAACTTAGCAAACAAGAATCATACTGATGAGCAAAATAGTGGGCATTTCGTGGGTAAAATCATGGGCATGAAAACGCATAGCAAGGTAGTAGCAACAACAAACCCATAGCAGCACAAATAGTAGATAAAAATAGCAAAAACAATGAGGAAAATCTCCCCCTACTTAAAACGCATTGCCCTCAATGTGAAGATAAATACGAAAAGAAAAGGGTTTAGAATACTCCCCATGTTACCGTTGCTCTCGTAGTCCTGCAGTTTCCATCATTAATTTTTTTTGAAATAAATTCCTCGAGTTTTATGGACAAAAATAAATAAATAAATAAATAAAATAAAATAGAAAAATAAAAATAATTGGGTCGCCTCCCAACAAGCGCTTGTTTAACGTCGTTAGCTCGACAACCAGAATTAGTACTGAGGCTGTTCAAGATGAATTTTCTCGATTGTCTGAGCTTGAAAATTTTCATAGAATGGTTTCAACCTTTGACCATTAACTGTGAAACACTTCCCTATCTCCTCACTTTCTATTTCTACTGCACCATGGGTAAATAATTTAGTAACAATAAAATGTCTTAACCATCGAGACCGAAGCTTACCGGGAAATAATTTTAGAATTAAGTTGTAAAGTAACACTATTTACCCTATTGAGAATTGTTTTCGGGATATCATTCTATCATGAAACAGTTTTGTTTTATCCTTGTATATACGAGCATTCTCATAGGTGTCATTTTGAATCTCTTCCAACTCTTGGATGTCTAATTTCCTAGCTTTTCCTGCAGGCTCTAATTCCATATTACATTGCCTTACGGCCCAATAAGCTTTATATTCTAGTTCAACAGGAAGGTGGCAAGCTTTTCCAAAAACAAGTCAAAATGGAGACATACCTATTGGGCCTTTATATGTTGTTCGATAAGCCCAGAGAGCATCATTCAATCGAAGACTCCAATCCTTTCGATTAGGTTGAACTGTTTTCTCCAAAATAGTCTTGATTTCTCGGTTTGAAACCTCCGCTTGGCCGTTTGTTTGGGAGTGATAAGATGTTGCTATACGATGATGAACCCCATATTTCTTCATGAGTGCTTCCATTACTTTATTGCAAAAATGAGTTCCACGGTCACTGATCAAGGCCTGAGGTGTGCCAAACCTGGAACAAATACAACGTTTTAGAAATTCTACCACGGTTTTAGCGTTATCATTTCGAGTAGGAATTGCCTCTATCTATTTAGAAACATAGTCTACTGCTAGAAGTATATATAGATTTCCAAATGAAGAGATAAATGGGCCCATAAAATCAATACCCCACACATCAAAAATTTCACATACATGGATTGGAGATTGGGGCATTTGATTTCGCCTAGTAATGTTTCCTACCTATTGACATCTATCACAAGATTTACAGAATTCATATGCATCACAAAAAATTGTGAGCTAATATAATCCACATTCTAATACCTTGTGAGCAGTCCGTTTACGTCCAAAGTGGCCTCCACATGCATGCGAATGACAAAAAGTAAGTATAGATGTTACCTCGGTTTTCGGAACACATCATCGTATTACCTGATCTGAGCAATGTTTCCACAAGTATGGATCATCCCAAATATAATATCGAGCTTCTCTTTTAAATTTTTCTTTCCTAGAATGAGATAACTCAATAGGTAAAGAACCTGTAGTAAGAAAGTTTACCATATCTGCATACCATGGAAAATACTCTTGGGCCGAAAATAGGCCCACATCAGGGAATTCATCTCTTATAGAAATATCGTCATATGGCATTTTTACCCTACTCAAGTGATCAACCACCAAGTTTTCACATCCTTTTTTATTTCGAATCTCGATGTCGAATTCTTGTAGCAATAAAAATCCATCTCATAACTCTCGGCTTTGCTTCCTTCTTTGCAATCAAATACCTAAGACCTGCATGGTCAGAAAAAATAATTACTTTAAATCCCAATAAATAAGATCAAAATTTATCTAAAGCAAATACAATAGCTAGAAGTTCTTTTTATGTGGTAGTGTAATTGCTTTGCGTAGCATCTAGGGTTTTTAAAGCATAACAAATGACATGGGGCTCTCAATCTATCTTTTGCCCCAACATATCCCCTACACTTCGGTCACCGGCAGCACACATGATCTCAAAGGGGCATTTCCAATTTGGGGGCTTGGACTATAGGAGCAGAAACCAACTTTTGTTTCAACGTGTCAAAATCCTCTTTGCATTTTGGGCCGAACTCAAATTTTTTGTCTTTTTGCAACAACTCGCACAATGGTTCAGCTACTTTCGATAAGTTTTTTATGAAGCGCCTATAAAATCCTGCATGACCAAGGAAAAACGAATTTCCCTCACAGTTGAGGGGTATGGTAAAGAATTTATAATATCAGTGTTAGTCTTATCAACCTCAATCCCTTTAGATGAAACTATATGACCTAGAATTAAACCTTTATCTACCATAAAATGACACTTTTCATAATTCAAGACAAGATTAAATTCTATGCATCTACTTAAAGTTTTTGTGAGATTCCTAAGGCATTCATCAAAAGATTCCCCATGCACAGTAAAATCATCCATAAAAACTTCAATGATATTTTTTACGTATTCTGAGAATATACTCATCACTCCACCCTCTATTTATAGTACATAATATTCCTAGTTGAATCCAATCTAAATTCTAAAAGATAATTAGAATTATATCTAACATTTAATTCCCCTAATTGGATCCAATTTAAACTATAAAAGATAAATACAAAAGGATAAACATAAATTAAATACAAATTTAAATAATAAATAATATCTTAAATATTAAATCCTAATATAAAATATATTTTAAAAAATAAAATAAAATAAAACGAAGTCTTTTTGTCCTATAAACTCTCTCTTTTAGCATTCCATCTTCACACAACTTCAAATTCTCTTCCTGAACCATGATTTTTGTCTCCAATTTATCTTCCATCACCACTTGAGTCTCTACAAAATAAAAAGAAAATAAATAGTCCAATTTAATAGGATCATACTCTAAAAATATATATATTTAATATCCAAAAGTATGTCATATTTAAGCATTATCATTCAACTAGTTAGTTTTTTGTTTTTATCTTTATGCAGTTTGTTTATTTTCCTTATAAAATAATTTCTCTTCAATTTATGTTCTATCGTAATATAATTTAATTAAAATACTAATTAGATCTATTAACGTTTAGGTTATTATTAATTTAGTACTCGTCTCCTTTGGGTTTGATCCTCAGAGTACTCACCTATTTCATTGTAAAAAACTATATTACAACCTGACCCGTATACTTGTGAAAACCGCCTAAATTTCATATTTGGTTGCATGAAATATACTCTAGATGTTAACGTCCGGAGGCAATAAACTTGCTGGCTAAAATAATTAAAAGAACAAAAAACAAACTGGGCCTATTATTGCGTACAAGGGGAATCAACCCATTTACACTTAACAAACCTTTTGAGTTTAGTTCTCGTGCGCACATGTCTATCCTCTTATTTTGACTCTTATAATCCAAATGTCAAATACTGTTGTATAAACAAAAACCCAAAGGGATTCTTTAGGGAATTTGGGATTCTTTAAATTATATTTAAATTCCTAACAATCCCCCACAAATTTCAAAGAACTAAAGAAAAAAAATCTAGCTGAGTACTTTGATATAATGCAATGGCTATGGTGTTCTTTAGACTATGAGTCAAAACTTAGATAAATGAGACATAGTTTACTAAACAATTGGTGAAACTTGAGTTTATATGAACTAATTATTTATCATGTAAATTAACATTCTCATTCATCACATTATACCTATTATTCATTCTTCAACGCGGTTGTACTCAAATAGACCATGTGCATGTCTGGTTTTTCATGAGTGCTCTAAACACTTTTCCATGCATCTTATAAAAAAGACCGCGCTTCTTATTCATAGAGGTCAATCCATCAAATGTATGCTACAAATTAATACACCACTTATAAAGTATATGGATTTAATTAAGAGTTTTTACTAATCCTCACTTTCATTGTAATTTTATCACTATTTCCACCATAGGAGGGACATAATTGTATTGTGCTTAAAAAATCAATTAATGACTTCATTATTACCCATATGAACTTAATTCATGTGATCTCTAATCACATAGGTTTGGTGTTTGTCAATCTTGATGTGAGCCAGGTCACACCGTGTGTTAATTCAACTATGTGTGTTAATTCAACTATAAGGGTTCAAGAGTGGACCAAACATGAGTCGTTTCAAGTTAATTGGGTTCAACAACATGGAAAGCCTAAAGTTAAAATGAAATCCATCATTCAAGTTCTTTACTTGATATTTACATATTAGTGTTCTTATGTGTCTTGTGCGCGTGTTTCATATCATTTATGTTTATTTCATGTCACATGTTTGTTTGTTTTTAATGTGTCACGTGCCATCTTTATTATGCTTTTAATTTTATAGCATGTATACTTCTATTTTGCATTGTGTTTGATTTTTATCTATAGTTTCTTTGAGTCATATTTGTTGTCTGTGGTTTGTTTTGCAAACAAACTAATGAACTTTATTTATGATGTTTTCTAGGTATATGATCAGTCACAAAGGGTGCCCTATGACTATTTGTATTCCTTTTCAAATTCATGCACATTCATTTCCTTAGCCAACAAGAGTTCATGCATTAAGAGGCCATTTGAATTGTGCTCACAAATGCATTGTTCTTGCCTCATTCATGGATGGACGAATACATGCACCACGGCTCTTAAATGGACAGTTCATCAAAGGGGATTAACGTGACTTTTGGCTGATTCATGAACTTGACAAGTTCATGCACAGTTAAAGGGGAGAAAGGTGTCTTTTTTACTAGCCCATGTTCAAGCATGCACCTACTACCAAAGGGGATGTAAGAGGTTGTTGGGAATGTTCTTTGCACCTAAAATGTTCATGCACATTAAGAATCTATGCTACATGCTTTGGACAGCCAAAGAGGGATGAATTTGTATTCGGATTAATCTTTTAATGTGTACATTTATTAATATTGGAGTGCATGTACGACACTATTCTAAAAGCATCATTAATTGTCGTTTGTGGCCATTGGTTTACTTAGTTTATCCTATAAATAGGGCTTCATTGTAAGACTTTATAGAACTTTTGATGTATTATAATATTGTGAGAATTATTCTCTTTGTTCTTTAGAACATCAATTCAAACTTATCAAGACTTTGTCTTATGGCGTTCAAACTATCCTGATTTTATCACTCCCTTCTCATCCTTATCTGGAGTGTGACAATCAATTATACCAACGGTTCTTATCTCTCTATAATTAGCGAGTCTCGATTTTCTATTTTTTATACCTTTTTTATTCCTTAGCAACTTTATAGAAAACGGGTCACAATCTTTTATATCATTAGTTCTTTTTTTATTTCGTTATTGTGTCGAAGGTCCTACCTTTAGATATCTAATTACTTTAATTTTTAATTTAACTTATTTTCATACCTGTTAGAAACAATCAGGCAATAAAAATGATCTTGCCATCATTGAACGATTATGAGCTCACATCATCTGGTATCAGAGTTAATTTTCTAATCAGGTATTGTATCTGTTCTCGTTATTATTGTTAAAAAAAGAGAAGAAAAAATTCTGAAAAATGGGGAAGGAAAAGACAAGGTGAGATGCAAAAAAAAAATGTCTAGAGACCTATCAAAAAAATTTCCAATGAGTTAGTGTTTTTTACATTGTTTTACACCTTTCGACAAACTTCGATGATAGTGAAAATTTTTCGGTTTGTCACAAACTATTCTATCATTTTGTGGTTTCATTGTCTCTATTTTGCCAAAATGGTATTCATCTTTTGGTATTTTATTCTTTCATTCATAATTGGCTTCTTTGCGTGATTGTTTTCTTCTCACCATTTTGTTTCTGTTTCCTCAAATTGCCACTTATATCAACTTCTACAAGATCAATTTTGAATAAGTTATTCTATATCATTCTAATGAACTTAACAAAATCGAGTGGTAAAAGGAAAGAGTGGTGAGCGCATTAAAACGAGTAAAAGCCAAGATTGAGTGCAAACACGAGTGGAGTGTTTTTCAATCATTCGAGTGAATCTGTGAGGAAGTTGGTGAGGAATTCCTTTTGTTTTACTAATCATTTTATTTTGTAGTCATGTCAGAAGAAGAAATTTCAAATCTTGTGCTTCAATACATGCGTGATGAAATGAGATGAATGATGAATGAAGGATTCAAACGAATGCATAGGACGCTCGGTAAAATCAAAGGAAAGACATCATGGCGTCATCCATTTAAGGCTCTTATTGTACAAAGAGAGCAAAGAGATTCCATTAGGAAGGATTAACGTTTTGATTCTACTTCAGCATGGAAATCAAGTCAAAGCATCGAGGGTAGGAAGTTTGAAGATTTTCGAGGTAATAAAAGGAAAGTCACTCAAATTAAAGATACAAGAGTTACCTCGCATATTCCGAAGTATTCATCTGTGGATTTGCAACCAATGAGAGAGGGATGTGTCCTACATGATGAACATCCCATTCGATTTCAAAGGAAGTTGACCCGTTTGGATTCTCCAATTCTAACACCAATCTATAAAGATCAAGTTCGATTGGTAAAGGATTCAAAAATCAATAAGTTCAATTTGGAAAGAAAATGGGAGAAAGGAAAGAAAAGAGTGTTTAAGTAATGAGGGTGAGATGAGTGAAAATAAATGTGAAATTAAAAAAAAGGAGAGTTTCAATTTGGAAAAAGAAAATAAGCAACAGGGAAATAACCAAGCAAAGGAAAAAGATGTTTTAACTAACCAAAATTTGAATTTGCTTTGTGATAACCTTTATTACAAGTTTCCAAGAACCCATCGACTGATGTTTTATTTCATTAAATTCATCCAGCGAAAGATGGTTCCACTTGATTAAGAAGGGTAAGTTGGAAAGTGAAAATACTCTTCAAGTGCCAGAAGGTAAGGAAGGTAAGGGAATTTTCGTAATTGAATCAAGAAAGCTTATCTTGAATGTTGATGATGAGTTTGCTTTTGATTTTGTCTTTAAAATTTTTCCCTTACAATGAGTTGTTTTCTTTGGTCTAGTGTTATTAAAAATGAGTTTTCTCATAAAAATCTTGAATTGTTTGATATTAACGGCCATGTGGAATTTTTGAATCACCATTGGAAAGCTTTATGGTTTGCCAAGTTTATTCGAAGAAAGTTCATGGGTAACTTTTACATGGACACTAATTTATCCAACTTTTCTTTGTTTGATATTGGTAATGTATCTTTGAAAAAAAGGACATTTGCTTCATGGTGAAATAGGAGATCAAAATTATGTTTTCAAAATCGGATATTGTTCTATATCATTGTTGAATGGAATTGAGCATCGAATTTTCATTCTGCATGATTGTGTGAATAACTTTATTTCGAACTATGTTTTTTCTTTATTTCCAAAAACGAAGTCTTTGATTTGTGATGAGTTGCAAAAGTAGAACCAAGTTTTTTATCTTGGAGTTTGTTTGTGTTCAATTTTTGAAAAGGGATTCGGGAAAACATTTTGTGTTTTTAATCAGTATTGTGTTTGATCTATTTCATTTCTATGTAGGTGACCATTTGAAGGCATACCTTTTTAAAGAGGGAGGGCTTGAGAAGGCTCTAACGATAGACCGTCATATAATTGTATGTCCAAACAATGAGGGGTGTTCAATTAGCAAATCTACTTTTTAAACTATGTTTGTTTTACAGGTTTTCAGAAGAGATGTTATCAAGTTTATGTCTAAAAGTGGTTGTGTTCGTAAAAGGTTTTTTTTAGAAAATGGCTCAATTTGAGGATAAATCTTTTCAAAGAGGAAGGAAATTATGTGAGTTCTGTCACATCATGTGTTGGTTCAACTATAAGGACCATGAGTGGACCAAACATGGGTCGTTTCAAGTTGATTGGGTTCAACAACATGGAAAGCCCAAAGTTAAAATGAAATCCATCATTCAATTCTTTACTTGATATTTACATATTAGTGTTCTTATGTTTGCGTGTTTCATATCATTTATGTTTATGCCGTGTCACATGTTTGTTTGTCTTTAATGTGTCATGGGTCATGTGTCATGTTTGTTATGTTTTTAGTTTTACAGCATGCATGTTTCTATTTTGCATTGTGTTTGATTTTTATCTATAGTGTCTTTGAGTAATATTTGTTGTTTGTGATTTGCTTTGCAGATAAACTAATAAACTCTATTTATAGTGTTTTGTAGGTATATGGCCGATCACAAAGGGTGCCTTATGACTGTTCGTATTCCTTTTCAAATTCATGCACATTCATTTCCTTAGCCAACAAGAGTTCATGCATCAAGAGACCATTCGAATTCTGTTCACAAATGCATTATTCTTGCCACATTCATTGACAGACTAACACATGCACCATGGCTTTTAAATGGACTGTTCATCAAGGGGGATTAACGTAACTTTTGGCGGATTCATGAACTTGCCAAGTTCATACACAGTTAAAGGAGAGGAAGGTGTCTTTTCGACTAGCCCATGTTCATGCATGCACCTACAACCAAAGGGGATGTAAAAGGTTGTTGGGAATGTTCTTTGCACCTAAAATGTTTATGCACATCAAGAATATATGTTACATGCTTTGGACAGCCAAAAAGGGATGAATTTGTCCCTTCGGATTGTTCTTTGAATTTGTACATTTATGAATATTGGAGTGCATGTACAACACTATTATAGAAGCATCATTAATTGTCGTTTGTGGCCATTGGTTTACTTAGTTTATCTTATAATAGTTGCTCCATTATAAGACTTTATAGACCTTTTGACAAAATTATAATATTGTGAGAATTATTCTCTTTGTTCTTTAGAACATCCATTTGAACTTATCAAGACTTTGTCTTGTGGCGTTCAAACTATCCCAACCTTATCACTCCCCTTCTCATCCCTATCCAGAGTGTGGCAATCAATTATACTGATGGTTTGTAACTCTTTATAATTAGTAGGTCACGATCTTTTGTTTTTATACCTTTTTGATTCGTTAGCAACTTTATAGAAAACAGGTCACAATCTTCTATATCGTTGGTTCTTTTTTTAGCTTGTTATTGTGTCGAAGGTCCTACCTTTAGTTATCTAATTACTTTAATTTCTATTTTAACTTATTTTCATACCTATTAGAAACGGTCGGACAACAAAAGTGATCGTGTGATCATCCAACGATTACGAGCTCACATCAATTCTTGATATCATCCTTTGGCAATAGTCTCATTAACCACGATGTTTCATTTACTAGTTTCTTTCCTATTAGTTTAGTTAGATGATAGACCAAATTTACCTCTAACTTCACATAATCAATTGATATTGCTTTATCTTTTTGTAGTCGTTTGATCATATAATGTCTTAGACAAATATGTTTATTTTTAGCATTGAAAGTTTTATCCTTTGCAATGGTTGTTGTCGATTGGCAATCACAATGCATGGAAACAAAAGTTTTTGGCTTTGTGCCCAATTGAATACTTTCTAATAAGGTTTCCAACCAGTGAGTCTCATTACTAACCAACTCCAGGGCAATAAACTTTGACTCCATCGTAGAGCTTCCTATAATCATGTTCAAGTTCGATCGATATTTTAAACAAGTCTATTCTTTTTTTTTTCTAGCTTATTTTTCAAGTTTAATATTTTTATTCAAACTCTTATAAATTTTGAGTGTGCCTTTAAGCTTGAATGATTAACTTGACCCATAAATAACCTACATTCGAGAAAGAAATTTTTCTTAAAAATTAACTTTTTGTTCTATTATATTTCACTCATTATATTTTTGTTCCTAATAATGAGATTTGTATTGGGTTTTAATATTCATGAAACTCGGTAGATATCAATCTAAATTTAATTACTTCAAAATTAACAGTTTCTTAAATAAAACTAAATTATTTTTGTTAGAAAATATATATAAATGTGTGTATTTCGTATTTTTTCCGATTCATCAACAAGGATGATGCCTTTAACAACCTTGAGCTCCCCCCCCCCCTCTTTTTTTTTATTTTCACATTTTTTTTAATTTTATGTAATTTTTAAAATTATATTATTAATTTTTTTTTATATTTTTCTTATAATTTCAGCCCGGACCATAAGAGTTGTTTTAATTTAGCAATATGTAATGTTTTGTGTTTTATAAAATTATTTAAAATTTTGATTTTTTACAATTTTTGAAAACTTCCTCCTTTATCGAATTTTTTGTATTTTTTAAAATTAATGTACCTTGTTAATATGTGGAAAGTTTTAGAATTTTAAAAATTTTCTGGTTTTTTTTTGGTTATTTTTAAAATTTTCCATCTTCCTTATTTGCACCTTTAGGGACAAATTGAAGCAAAAATTATCTCAGTATTAAAGTGGTAACTGGGTACAAGTTTGAAGGCTAAATCAACATTTAACTTATTTGGATTTTTGAACTTATCGCAAGTTCGATAATCATCATATGTGAATTTATTATAGATTTGTTTTGGTTAATTTGTTTGATTTAATTAATTATACAATAATTTAATGTTTGTAATACTGAATTCTAATGGTAAATTGTTGATATAATTTTAACTTTAAAAAATACCAATGAGGAGCAGACTTTTTCCTCGAGCATTTTAACCGAGTTTAAATTTCTAAAACCATCATTATTAGGAGGGCTTTAACTAAATACCGCCCACTCAAAAAAGCCGTATTTGAATTAAACCTGAAACCTGACTTGACATTTGAAAACATTTATACAAAAATATTATGTTTTAAAGTGAGTGAAAAAATTTAAATTAGACTTGAATTCCAATATTAGAAAGTTCAAACTCCACCTTTCTCTAATATTGTAATATATTATTTATTATTTATATGACAAAATTTAAATATATAATACTACAATACGAACATCAAAAAAGGTAAATTATTTATATTTAAAATAGTATTTTTTTTTAAATAATTATTAACATATCTAAAACCGAAATGATTTGTCCGTCAAACAGATGTGAACAAAATTTGACATATTTTTAAACTGAGCCTAACTTGGAAAATTTGACACATTCACAACATGTCAAGGATATTCATTATCATAAGTATAACCTGAATTCAAGTAGCGTCAATCACGTTACTGTTAAAACTTTACCCCTCCCATATAATTCACAAAAAAAAAAAAAAAAAAACTTATTCTAACCCATAATTACCTCTTCTCTATTCCTTTCCTGATATTCTCTAAATTCTTTATTTAACGACTGGCATGTGAAATGAGTTCAAGCTCACTTGTGATAACTCCAAATATTGGGCAGAACACAATAAGGGCCTGGGCTTCAAAGATTTTAGGGGCCGAATTGCTTGCGACAACCTTTTAACACATAAACTATGTTTACTACCACAAAAAGTACTATTTACAGAAATTGAGTGGACGCATATATATATATATATATAGTGCAGGTACAGTGTGGATTTTTCCAGAAAGGCGTCTTTGCATTCAGTACAAGCATGAGTGGGAGAGCCATAAACGACAAATAGATTGCTATCAGACTTCTAACATCTCATAGGCCTATCATAAATGGGAGGTAAGGATGGGCAATTTTCATTCATATTGGCATATGGCTCTAAGCTGTTATAAAATGGCAATTCCATCCAATACTCACCCAGAATCTGACAGAACGGAAGCCGGCCATTCCCATTGTTACACCAACTAGGCAGGCTCGTTTGGTTGTTCTCAAATATCTTAAGCATGTACGCATCACGGATCTGTAAATAATAACTCATGTCAAACCTTATAAGTTCAAGTCAAAAGAATATCGACATGGAAAGATGACCAATGTGCTGATACTTACAGTGAATTCAGTTACTTGAATCGAGTTTGAAAGGCGACCGAAGACCCCAGCTTCTTTATACATCTCAAGAATAAAGGCAACGCATGTTGTTGATTTCCCATCACTGTAGACCCATTCATCTTGTTCCGGGATAGTGAGTAATTGATCAAAGGTTATCCCGCGCCTTTCAGTCTCCTCTAATATTCCATAGAGATCCAAATCCTACAATTCCACCATAACAGATTATACCTAATTTACTTCTATCCTCCCATGTCATACTTCACTAGAAGTCCAAAATCATTTATTAGAGACACTAAGAGAGAGCAGGAAAAGAGGAATCACTATTTCTCATAAAGTACAGTTATAAATTTATAAAAGGACGGACGATTATGCACAATACCTCAGTCCCTAACCGCTTATTCAACGCTTCATTCCACATATTTGCAGCATATGCTGGCTGCACTCTTGTCCACATAGACATGACAGAAATGACCTGCAATAAAAAATCTAGTTAGGACTTGTGAAAAAAGTCATTTAGCAAGCTCAGTATCTCAATGTTATGGAAGAGCATCCTCAGGATGTGCAGAATGATCAGAAGATGCCTACCAAGTGAGCATCAAGAGGTGGTGGATAGTTGTCAGCTACAGTGTCTATCCAACTAAATATCATGTTGTGATAACCATATGGCTTGCCTGACATGCTCCGAGCATACTCCCACGCTGCGGCGGAGTTGAACTTTGCATGTATATCTGGATGTAAAGGAAGCAAGGCTATCTGTGGATTAGAATTGTCCTTCAGTGACAGTTCCCACCATTCATCCCATGGAATAACCACTATAATTTCTTCACCCTGCAAAATTCATGCAAGCTAATGGCATAAGGAAGAAAACATACCCTACAAAATCATACTAAAATTTCAGGACCTCTAACCATTCTAATTGAAAACAGTCCCTTCAACATACCCTTAACCCAACCAAAGGAAGAAGGGGATTGATCGAAGCAAAATGTTAAATTGAACAGTGTGATCAAAACCTGACCAATAGTTAAAAGGTGATGATACATCATAAAACAAGGTGTTAAAACCAAAAGTTATTGAACCCAGGACAACATTTAAATACTTTTAAATTCAAAAACTTTCTTTGGTTGAGCAGTATATGCATAATTTTTTTCTGACTAGACATCGTAAGACAAATGAAGAGAAAAGGAAGCAAAGCACAACAAATAAATAGAAGTTATTAACAATCGGAAATCAATGAGTTATTTGTAGCATACCTTTTCATTTTCATGCCCTGATTCAGCAACCCATAGATTACCAATGTCATCCTTCAAGCAAACCGCAGTATGACCAGCAAATGCTCCAGTCACCCATTTTTCTAATGTCTCAAATCCTCCCCACCTACCACGGATCTTTGACACAGCCAAAAAGTCACCAGAATGCACATCTTCTGGATTTACCACTGCGCGCCATGGCTTAGGACGCTTTTCAAATGAAGCACCCATGTGTGTTTTCAAAAAAGCGAGATTGGCATTCTGACCCCAGACAGTATTTGAAAACAGAGGCAATACATCAACTAAAGAAAGCAATGTGCCAAGCATTCCAGATGGCATTAGAAATACAGAGATTCCATGCTGCTTTACCTGCAAAAAAAAAAAAAATCAGACTGTCATTTCCATGCATTAAACATGTTTTCAATGATATTCAAAGACCAACTTAATTGAAACATACATATTCCAATTCAGCAGCTTCTTCCCAAGAATCGAATTTCAATGTGTGCTCTCGAGCAGAAAAGTAGTAATCCCAAGTAATCCTATAAGGTGTTGCAAAGACATAAAGATCCATACAAGTCCAGCTGTGCGCTTCAGATGTCTGTAAAAGAAATTTTTTACAGTTCAAGCGAAAATCAGAACGCCAAAATTAACCATAGTATGTAAAATAATCACCCTCGTCTTTGAACCAAGACTAAAGAGAAGAGATACCAACCAGATTTTCAATTTGGGGTTTTTAGTCTACTAAGGAAAATTAAAGGATTTCAAGTTTAAATAAACAACTTAAAGTTGCTAAAACTTATTAAAACACCAGCACCTATAGTCTGCTAAACATAAACAAGTAGCCTTAAATAAACTCCATAACTCATAACTAGGAACAAACACAAAGGAAAGTGATTCGAGTGAATACTCTAAAGCAACTAAACTAAATGAATTGAACTCAAACAAGAAGGATACACTGAGAATTAATCACACGAAAATAAGTAACTAACTTGTCAATAAAGAGGCTTGAATTACAACCAGTCATAATGATCAACAGGTCAAAAATACGAACCGTGAGGTGAAGCACACCACCGCCCAATCCCGAATCATCGCGATCACTATTGGTGAACTCGAGACGAGCCTCGTTTCCATGAAAGCAAGCTCCTTTCCAATCAATTGAGCCATTGTTCGGGGTCACGGATCCGATAAAAGCCGGCAACAAGTCAACGGCGGAATGAAGAGTGTTCAAGACCGGCCAAGATACCTGGCGCGGAAGTACCGGGAGAACATCATTGACCCTAAAGGGTACTTTGAAAGCATGACCCAAATCAACGCCAAACCCTAACCCTAAAACACAGAAAAATAACGATAAGAGGAAAGGACTGAAGAATCGAGGCATGGGAAAGAAAGAAGGGATGAATTGGGGTTGGGATTGAGGACTGGAGAGAGATAGAGAGATGAAATTTGCCCTAAAATTTGAGAGCCATTAGAGTTGGATATTGAGGGAGAAAGGTCCGTTTTGGTGGTTGGGGGAATTATTGAGATAGCATTTTGACTTTGACTTCTGGTTTGGCTGACGACGATGAGGAATAAGGAGAAACGGGATCCCTTTCGGTTTTACCCACGCTTTTACCCTAACGTGGCGAATGGATATAAGAGCCTTCACAAACAAAAACAGAATATCCAAAAGGGAATTTCCATTATTTTGTTTTTCATTTCCTTTTGCCGTTTTCAATTTCCATTATCTTAATATATACTATTTTTTTAATTAATTACTATTGGATTTATGAAAATATGAATATCATTATCAAAAACCTATGTTTACATAGGAGTCACCGAGGGAGCCATATAAAAAGTTCTTAACCATAAGGTGAAACTAGTGAAGGTTAGAAGGGCCAAAGATGAGGATCGGGTTATTCGTTTAGGTTTGAAGGTCTGTTCAAAATATTGAAGGGTTTAAATAAATATATAGGTCCGAAAAATAAGTTTGAAAAAAAATAAGATCCATTTTTTAAGCGGATCGGGCTTCAGGCAAAATTTTTTGCCTCAAGCCTAGCTTGGTCCAAATCATATGCTTATACTATTTTTTATATTTTTAATTTGTTGGGAAACATTTGTTTTAATATTTTAGTGTTTTTTATGTTTTATATTTTTTTTAAAATTTATTTTTATATAAAAAAATTTATTACGGTCATATTAGGTCAAGCTCGAGTTTAACATTTTTAATATGGACTGGACTTGGATAAAATTTTAAATTTAATTTTCAGACCTAGTCAATCAAGCCCAAACTGTAGCACCCCTAAACTGTCTCCGTTACCAGAGTAAGGCTAAGGTGCATTACTACCTAAACAAACAATTAATCTTGTATATTAATCCTACTAAAATCATGCATCCACATATCCCATTACATTCATATGTGTAGATTCTGAATTAAGCCTTTAATACCTTAAAGGTAACTTGTAACACCCCTATACTCGATTTATACGTATAAACCCAATATAAAAGCATTACATTATAGTACGGTACAGAAAGTTGAATAACAGAAAAATTTCTTTTAAAAACCGATGTCTTTTAAGACCATTCGAATCAAAAAGTTGAGATAACATTTTTTTCCACTCATGCCATATTTAACCAAAAAGTCACGCATCAAAAACTACTAAAGAAGGATGTGAGAAGGTGTGATTGCTCTAGTGATCCAACCCTCGAAGGAATCAAAAGTTCAAAAATCTACAAAACAAATAAAACAAGTAAGTCCGAAGAATATTTAATAATTTCTAAAGAAACCTAATACAATTCAAACATTTTCTTCTTAAGAATTTCAAGTCTCCAATAGGTTTAATTGCAGTCAATATCACATTCATTTAACATTTCAATAATTTATCACATAAGGATCAATATACCTATTCGTTGCGTTTTACGCTCGCCAGCTTGCACACGTTTACACTCGTCAGCTTGCACACGTTTACACTCGTCAGCTTGCACACGTTTACGCTCGTCAACTATATATGCATTTACGCTCGCCAGCTTGCACATGTTTACACTCGTCAACTTATTAATGTGTTTATGCTCGTCAGCTTGCACATGTTTACGCTCGTCAATTTATATGTGTTTACGCTCGTCAGCTTGCACACGTTTACACTCGTCAGCTTATATATGTGTTTACGCTCACCAGCTTGCACACGTTTACTCTCGTCAACTTTTATATGCGTTTACGCTCACCAGTTTGCACACATTTACGCTCGTCAGCTTATATATGTGTTACTTTACTTTGACGTATTAATATTACACATGTTTATATATATAGACGTCATCTTATAAATAGCATATTTAGCAACATTCAAATTAAAATAAAGTAAGTCTATAAGTAAACTTACATGTTAAGTGATACACCTAATCAAAACTAGTTGACGACCTTTCATTTGCCTCGTATGTCCTCCACACATTATGATTCTTGATCTAAACAAAAATTTCATTCCATTAACACTAAATTCCATCTTAAAGACTAATTCATTTTTCATAATCCTATTTAAGGAGATTTTACAAAATTTCCCTCCATATTTTAACTTTTGCATATTTGAGTCATTGACTCAAAACTCACAATTTTACTATAATCTGTGAGAAACTAAATTAGCTCATGCTAATCCAAGTTCACACAACCAAAGATAACACAAAATTTCATTTAGCTCATAAAGCTTCCATTGAATTTAGAATGTTTTCACCATTTAGTCTTTAACTTCTAAAAATCACAAAGATTACTCAACAAAAATCTTCTATTAAGCTCTTAGCCTTAATCATTCATTCATAGCAACCAAAAATCATATTCAAAAATCATAAATGGAAAAACCCTAAACTTTCAAGGACTTTACAAATAAATCCCCCATTTAGATAGATCAAACTAACATAAGCTTAACTATAACAAAAATTACTAATAAAATTTCATAGAAATCTTACAAATGAAGCTTGTATTGGTCGAAACCCTTGTTTCCCCCAACTTCTTTTCTTTTTTCATGAGAGAAGATGAAGAAGAGGAAAATGAATTTCTCAAATTTTCATCTCCTTTCCTATCCACTTAATTTTATTAATATTATTATTGTAAATCATTTTATCACCAGAAATATCTATAGTAGCTTACCAACTTCTCCACTAATTCCTAAGTGTGGTATAATTACTATCTTGTTTTATAAATTTTCCCTTTATAATTAATCAATCATTCCCTCATAAAGATTGACTTTCACAACTTTTACTTTTAAATCCTTTTAACTTACTTAAACAGTATTTCATCTAAGTCTCAAAATTAAAATTTAATATAACTCTACCCAATTCTCATAAACATTGAAATATTAAAATTTGCTAGATAATCCGTCAGAATACGTGGCCCCAAGTCACTATTCCCAACACCACAAAAATCGAAATGTTACAACTCTCCTTCCTTAGAAAATTTCATCCTTGAAATTTCTTACCAGGAAATAGGTTTGGATATTGTGTCCTCACTGAGTCTTCAGTTTCCCATGCAGCTTCTTCGACCCCGTGACGATTCCATAACACCTTCACTAAGGGTACTCTTTTGTTTTTAAGCTCCTTTACTTCACAAGCTAGGATTTTAATCGGTTCTTTAGAATACGACAGACCTGGTTGTATTTCCACTTCACAAGGAGTAATTACGTGCGAAGGATCTGATTGATAATGTCCTAGCATTGACACATGGAAGATGTTATGAATCTTTTCAAGCTCTGGAGGTAACGCTAATTAATAAGCTACTAGACCAATCCTCTCGGTAATCTCGTACTGCCCAATGAATCTTGGACTCAACTTTCCTTTTCTTCCAAATCGTAATACTTTCTTTCACGGTGAGACTCTCAGAAACACTCTATCACCTACAAAAAATTTTATGTCTTTTCTTTTTAAATCTGCATATGATTTTTTGTGACCTGACGCTGCTTTCAAATGGTCTCGAATTATCTAAACCTTATCTTCTGTCTCATGAACCAGATTAGTTCCAACTAACTTGGATTCACTCTAACTCTGTCCAACATAATGGTGTCATGCATTTTCTACCGTATAGAGCTTTGAATGGTGCCATTCTAATACTAGATTGATAACTGTTATTATATGCAAATTCTACCAAGGGTAAATACTTCTCCCAACTACCCTGAAATTCCAATACACAATATTGTAACATATCTTCCAAAATCTGAATTACTCGCTTGTTTGTCTATCTGTTTGCAGTTGATATGTGGTGCTAAAATTTAGCCTAGTGCCTAGAGCTTCATGGAGTTTACTCCAAAATCTTGAAGTGAATCTTGGATCCTTGTTTGAAATGATGGATAGCAGTGCACCGTGCAACTTAACTATCTTTGACATGTACAAGTCCACTAACCTCTCCAATGAGTAGTCCGTTCGAACAAGAATAAATTGAGTGGACTTTGTCAATTTATCAATAATAACCCAAATTGAGTCTTTCTTCCTCGGTGTCACTAGCAACCTCCCATGGTGATTCTCTCCCACTTTCACTCAGGAATAGTGATAAGTTGTAGTAACCCTGACTGTACTTGATGTTCATCTTTCACTTGTTGGCATACCAGACATTTAGCCATAAATTTGAAAATTTAGTGTTTCATACTTGGCCACCAATACATTTTCTTCAAATCGTTAAACATCTTAGTACTACCCGGGTATATGGAGAACGAACTACTGTAAGCCTCAAATAGAATATCCTCTTAAGTTTCAGGTTATTTGGGACACATAATTTGTTACGGAAGTACATCATACTGTTATCTCCTACTGAAAAACTCATAGTTAAATCATTTTGGATTTGCACCCTTTTGGCTAGCGACTTTGAGTCACCTTCTTGTAGTTCTTTAATCCTCTAAAGAAATAATGGTCTAGCCTTTAATTCGGCAATGATGCAACCATCAATATCCATTGATAAATGAGCATTTAATGCTTTCAGCACAAACATTGATTTTCAACTCAAAGCATCTGCGACAATATTTACTTTTCTCAAGTGATAATCTATTATCAAGTCGTAGTCTTTCAATAGTTCAAGCCACCTACGTTAACGAAGGTTGAGTTCTTTTTGAGTCATTAAGTATTTTAGACTTTTGTGATCTTAATAAATGTGATACTTCTTGCCGTAGAGGTAATGTCGCCAAATCTTTAAAGCAAACACTACTATCGCTAACTCCAGATCGTGTGTCGGATAATTTCTTTCATGCATCTTTAGTTGTCGGATAATTGGGGCTTTTATTAGCATTCTTTTCAATTGCTCGAAACTTTGTTGACATTTATCAATCCAAACAAATTGAACTCCTTTCTGTAGTAATTTCATCATCGACGAAGCCATAATCGAAAATCCCTTCACAAAATGATTGTAATAACCCGTTAACCCCAGAAAACTTCTTACTTCAGTGACATTCTTCAAAGGCTTCCAATTCAAAATTGCTGAGATTTTGTTCGGGTCAACCCGGATACCTTTAACAGAAATCACTTGTCCCAAAAATCAACTTCAGTCAGCCAAAACTCACACTTACTATATTTTGTGTAAAGTTGCTTTTCTCTAAAATCTGTAATATTATCCTTAAATAACGATCATGCTACACTTCATTCTTGGAATAAATCAAGATATCATCGATAAATACTACTACATATTGGTCTATATGCGGCTGAAACTCCCTATTCATGAGATCCATGAACATGGTAAGAGCATTTGTCAACCCAAACGGCATAACTAAAAATTCATAATGACCATATCTAGTTCTGAAAGCTATTTTCGAAATATTCAATTCCTTGACTCATAACTAATAATACCCATAGTGCAAATCAATTTTTGAGAACACAATCGCTCCTTTCAACTGATCAAACAAATTGTTTATCTGTGGTAACAGATATTTATTCTTTATTTTTACCTTATTCAGTTACCGGTAATCTATGCAAATCTCAGAGTACATCTTTCTTCTTAACAAATAACACAAGAGCTCCCCAAGGTGACACACTCGGTCTAATAAATTCGTGCTTCAGTAATTCTTGCAACCGAGACTTTAATTCTTTTAATTCAGTTGGGATCATTCAGTATGGTGCCATAGATATCGGAGTAATTCCTGGTGCCACGTCAATAACAACTAGGTTTCCCTTTCTAGTGGTAGATCCGATAATTCTTCAAAAAAGACATCCATAAACTCCCGTACGATTGGAACCTGATCCATCTTGAGCTCAGATGTCCTAACATCCAAACTGTAAGCTAGAAAAGCTTCTGCACCCTTATAGATCAATTTTTGGGAATTCAAAGCTGATATCAAATTAGATGTGTAATCACTTTGCTCCACTTCAATACTCAATGAATCCCCATTCAAACACTTCAAGATAATTTGTTTGTGCTTGCAACTAACAACCGCATCATGAACGGTTAACCAATCAATTCCCAATATAACATCAAACTCATTGAATGGTAACAACATCAAATCAGTAGGAAACTCATAACCTCAAATTTTTAGCAGACAATTTTTAAGAATTTTATTAACTATCACACTTTGGCCTATTAGGTTTGACACGCTAATATCAAATTTAGTAGACTCAACAGGTATTTTCTTTTTAGAGGCTAATGTGGTGCATATATAAGAATGTGTAGATCCATGTTCAATTAATGTAATAACAGTAGTGTCAAGAATAGCAAATATACCAACAATGACGTTGGGTGTTGTAGCTTATTCTTTAGCTCGAATTGCATAGGTTTTGGCTGAAGCTCAACCTTCAGATCTAAAAGTCGAATCACGCGATTCATTATGATATACATCAGAGGTACTTCTAGGTCTTGACTTTCTACTCTTTTACGAAGTAACCGTAGGCTTCATTACTGGTTCTGAATCGAACTTGCTACTACATAGGCATTCCCTTATACGATGCTCAAATGACCCGCAGCGAAAATAAGCCCCAAATCTGACCTTACACTCTCTCCCGGATTAAACGTGCTTCTTCTCAGATTTCCAATAGTAGGAACGGAGTGGTTATTGAATTCACGTAGCTTTTTGGGTGGAGGAGCAAAAAAATTTCTAAATTCACTTCGTTTACTCAAGGGTCCCTTTCTTAGCCTTGGCTTATTTCTTCTTTTTCCAGATTACTTTCATCTTCTGAGCACGTAGTGATAGCACCACAAATTCTTTAATTTTCAACATCCCTTCCATGGCTTGGATGTCTTCATTCAGTCCTCTTTTGAATCTAGCACACATCTCGGCTTCAACAGTCATTTGTTCCTGGCATACTTACTCAGGTTAAACTTGCGCTCGTACCCTAACACTGACATATTTCCTTATTTCAGATCAAAGATTTCTCTCTTCTTGTCTTCCAAGTACAATTGGCTGACATATTTCTTCTTAAATTCAATTTGGAAGAACTCTCACGTCACTCGTTCACGAGGAATCACGAAAGTCAAAGTTATCCACCACTAATATGCATCTTCTTTCAAAAGCAAAACAACACATTTCAGACTATCTTCAAGAGAGCAGTTTAGTTCATCAAATACACGTGTATTCACTAGCCAAAACTCCGCTTTGGTAGGATCATCATTGTAAAGTCCTACAAATTCTTCATCCCCACGCTTATGTATTTTATCAGTAGGTAGGCAATGAATCGATACTTGCTCTGTATTTTGAGGCCGTGTAGGAATCTTAGAGGGTACTAGAAGGGGTGAAGGTCGTGGAGCCATCGAATTATTCTACATGAATTGAGCAAACCACTCATTCATCATCTGAAAGAACATATCATGGTTCTCACTTCCAACTATTTGAGATCCGAACACATCCTGATTTGCTCCCTCACTAGCAGTCGGAGCGTGACTTTCTACCTCGTCATTAACTGTAGGGTTATTTCTGTCTACCATTTCTAATGGATTAAAAGAAAATATTGTTAGATTGGATCATGAGTATCACATAACTTACAGGTTAATATGGCATGTAATTTCTAGACTTATGCACATTATGTTTAGTCCTAGAATCAACTAAACCAAAACTCTAATACCACTAAATTTAACACCCTTAACCCCTCTCCGTTACCGGAGTAAGGTTGAGGTGCATTACTACCCAAACAAACACTTAATCATGTATATTAATCCTACTAAAATCATGCATCCACATATCTCATTACATTTATATGTGTAGATTTTGAATCGAGCCTTTAAGACCTTAAAGGTAACTTAGAAACATCTCAGGACTAAATTAAAAACCAATCGAGACATTTAAGAAAAAGTTTCAAAAGTTGGGAAACAAGGGCACACGGCCGTGTGCCATTGTGTGCTTGCTCGTGTGTTTGCCCATGTGCAACCTGCAACTACACACTCAAGGCACACGCCCGTGAACAGCCTATGTGTGCCCAAAAATACTTAAAAACGTATTCAAATATCACTCATTTGATTTAAATGCCAAACCTAATTCATAACACTATCTACCAAAACTTAAAACATACATAGAAGCATCCTAAAATATGATAACATATACCATTTGAGTACAGTTACAATTACCTACACAAAGCATAATATAAAGGCTTATATGTATATACAGCCTGTGTGTGCCCATAAATACTTAAAAACGTATTTAACTATCACTCATTTGATTTAAATGTCTAACCCAATTCGTAACACTATCTACCAAAACTTAAAACACACCTAAAAGCATCCTAAAATATGATAACATATACCATTTAAGTATACTTACAGTCACCTACGCAAAGCATAATATAAAGGCTTATATATATGTCTGTGTGTGTGTGTGTGTGTGTGTGTTTTACCCATTTCAAAATAACATATGAACAACATCAATAGGTAATTTCAAAACACTATACATCCATAGCCTCTAAATGAAGATAATGTACAAACACAAAACCTAGCCTAGTTCATGCCTTTACAATGAGACATCTTACACACATGTCACATTTAACCAAAAAGTCGTGTAACCCCATAAACCTGGCCTAAAAGATATGGCTGAATCTAGAAGGGTCACAATTGTAATTTCACCCTCGTGAAACCTTTAAATCCGTAAATATACGTAAATATAATTTATAAATAAATTAAATCATAGTAAACAATCCATTTCCCATATTCTAAATAATTTCAATCATAAAAATATTTAGCAAATACCTTAAATAAATATCCAAAAACCCAAATTAATAATTTAATATCACAGTCCCCAAAATAATTTAATAACATAATAATCTGAAAATCCCAAAATAACTCATAGTTACTAAATAAGGAAAAGGATTAAAAACAAGAGTTCCTCCAAGTATCAAATCACCTATGTGCAATGTATCTAAAAAATAAGCTATCGGGGAATGAGCTAAAGAGCCCAGTGTGTCTCTAAAGTGCAAGCAATCACAAACACAGTATCACAGTAATTTCATAAAAACATTTTAGAGTAAGCACACATTATATCACATCACAAATGCAATAAAGTCACAAGCACAATGCAATGCACCCAATCTCCAACACACCAAAGCAGTGGAGAGGTTCCCCAAAACCCCTCCCCATCCAATCGTCATCAATCAAAGTGGTTTTACTATCAGTTGTTTGAAGGGGTGATTATCACGTCTTCCACCGTACAACCCAACCCATGAACACACAATGGTATGATAACACATGAATCTCAATCCTAATCACAATCTCATGATAACATATATCAGAGTACACAGTATATTAAACACAACATTTAAAAATGTTCACAGTCTGATAATTATGTATACAATACTAACATGTGAAATCCCAACACAGCTCAGATCATACCATTAACGCATCTCATAACATTATCACACAAATAACTCAACAAAGAGCATTTATCACAAATCATAATGTAGCACATATGGAAACACACAATAATATGTAGCACAGTCAGAGACACACCTCTAGCAACAAAAGCTCTAACGTCGTAAAGAACGTCTCTCACGCTTAGATCTATCTCTGGGTCTCGTTGAATTGGAACCTACGAGAATAAATTCTTAATTAAATATCTATCACTATGCCACTCACTAAACACAACACCAACCCGAATAACAAAATACTCACGTGTCACTATTGGAGCTTGTGCAGGGGTAGTCTGCATAGGTAGAGGAGGTAACTCGTCGTTCTCAAAATCATAATCCTACACACAGAATATCCCAAGTTAAATCTCTTATCCATTTTTCTTAGAAATTACTAAGTATAATATTATTGCAAATAGCTAAAACGAGGCTTTCAGGTTTGAATTTGAAAAAACAGACTGCGAATTCGAAATCAGGATGTCAAAAAGTGTCAAGTCAAGGTTGGTAAAAAATTCAACGGTCAAAATCAATGGTCAATGGTCAAAGGGTCGGTTCAAAGTCAACGGGTCAACGGGTAGAGTCGGGCTCACGGGTTGAGTCGAGCTCATGGGTTTGGGTATTTTATTTTAGGGTTTAGATTAAGGTTTTGGGTTGGGAAATGAGTTTTGGGGGTTTGGATTACACATATTTGGGCTAAAAAATTGGGTTGATAATTAGGCCATTGGTTGGATTCACACTTGGGTTAATGGTTGGGCTAAAATTGGTCTTTGGTTTTGGTTGTTTCAAGCTCCAAACCTCTCACACTTGTTGTAAAAAGGGTCTAGGGTTTTTAACCCTCTTTGACGACGTCGGTCTTAGAGTCCGACGTAGTAACGTGTCCACGTCGACGACAGAACTAAAGAGAACCAAAAAAGAGGTCGTAACACGAGGATCGACTCACTTAGGCCGAAAAATGATGGATTTGTGATGGAGCAACCATCGAGGAAAGGAAACCCGAAGCGTTCAACCACCATATCTCGCAAACGACCAACGACATAGGCCTTCGGAAAGACAGGCCTTGATCGCACGACGATAAAGAGCCCATAGAAGGTGCTTGTGCGACACATGGACCACAGGCTATAGGCGGTTAAAGTTTCTGTAACGACACAAATTCGAGAGTGTCGAAAAGTGTATTTTCGAGACTCCGTAATTTTGAATTGGACCCGTAAATATTTAATAAAAATATTTACGAAAATAAATCGTAGAATAATTATTTTTTTGAATAAGTAATTTTAATTATAAAGTGCTTGTGAGGACTGAATTGCATAAGTGGTAAAAGTGCAATTTATAAAAGGATTTTAATTGAATATAGAAGAAAGGACCAAAGGAGCAAATTTCCCTTTGAAAACATTAGTGCCGTTAGGTGGCCAATTTGTGGCTTAGAAAAATTGTTAAAATTTTTAATTAAAAAATTAATTAAAGAAAGGTGAAAAAGAAAGTAATGATATATATTAGGTGTTTAAAGGAAAAAGAAATCATAAAAGAATTCTATTATATTTCCTTTCTTCCAAAAACGTGAAAACCCCCGTTGTTGAGCAAAGGAGCATTCGGTTGAGCTTCCCCCTTTGACTTGGTAAGTTTTTGAGTTTGTTTTCAATGATTTTTACGTATTTGAAATTGTTTTAACTTAGCCAAGCTCACCCGAGAGTTGATTTGTGAAATTATTAAAAGTTTGGGGACTTACCATAATTAGGATAGTTGTATTTGTGAACTTATTTGCTAGATCCTTGTGTTTGATGGTCAAATATAAGTATTTTGTTAAATGATTTTTAGTGATTTTTGAATGTTAGAGATTAAATTGTTAAAATAGAAAAATTCAAGAGAAATAATGTGGATTGGTGAAAGATGTGGGTTGTTTAGACCTCTAAGAAAAAAATGGCCAACATGGTGTTCTTTTAAAAATGGTAAAATTTACAAGTTGTGGGTCTATGGTCTAAATTGAATAAAAGAAAAGATGTTGGGGAAACTTTGTAAATTTTCATTAAAAAGGAGTTATAAGATTGAATTAATTATTTTAAGCTTTTTAAATTATTCAATTGAATGAATTTATATTATTTAGATCAAGAAGTGTTAGGATTGGATTTAAACCGAGGAAAAGTTAAAGTTTCGAGCAAATCGTCGACATTATTTTGCAACCGTTTTAGTCGAGGTAAGTTCGTAGTCCTTAAAACTCGAAATTTAATTATTTAATTAGTTATGTTATTAATTAAATTGATATCCAATTGATATATATATATATTTAAATGGTTGGTTGTATATATATAAAAATGGTTATGGAATGATTCATAGATATTTGATATTTAATTATGTTCTTATATGTGTAACTAAATATTCCCTTTGAATGGAAAATTATGAAAATATATATATACATGTATGATTATGGAATAAATCAAGAATAACTTATAATCATTCGTTGTGAAATGGTTAAATTATGAAATGAGGAATTGTTGATTATGTAAATAGGTAAGTTCGTATTCCCGAACTTATTATTATTCTATTAATTGTGATTTAAATTTAATTATGTTTAATGTTATAGAACTTTTGACTCATGTATAACATAAGTTGTGTATATGTGATTAAATAGTAATCGATCTTGAAATGATGAAAGGGTAGAATTTGAATTGTTGTGATGGAGTATGAGTTGATTTGAATTATATGTAATTGTATATGAAGGTGAATGTGTGCATTTGGTTGATGAAATGTAAAAAAATTATTGTTGAGTTTTAAGTGAAATGATTATCCTATTAACTGTTCGAGCTAAGTCGGATATAGATGGCATGCCATAGGATAGGAAGAGTTTAGGGTACTTCGACCACGAGTCGATGAGGCATTGGGTGCCAAATTACTTCGGTTTAACTGATGAGACACTGGGTGTCACTTACATTATAACGCTGGGCACGACTATTACTTCGGTTTATCCGATGAGGCACTAAGTGCCAAACTGGTGTGTTGGTTGGATCCGTGTATCCGTTAGAGTCCGAGTCTTGTTAATATGGAAAATTAAAATGATGAGAAATATATTATACATATATGAAATGAATTTGTTACATGACAATTATCCTATGAAAATTTGAAATATGAGAAAGCAATTTATGAAATGTAAAATGATTTTGTATAAATGAAAGTTTTATTTGGAGATAGTAAATATTCATACAAATGGTTTGTGGTGAATAAAGGTTACTAAAGTTATTGAATCTTCCATGATTTCAAGTTATCTTAATAGTAGATTACAACTCAGCATCAAAGTGGAAATCCCGAACTCCAAGTCATTGAGGTTATTTTTTGATTATTTTGGCATGTACCTAGGACTAATTGTGTAAAGGTCTTATAGGAAATGACTAAATGTGAATATTAGTTTCAAAGTAATTGCTTTGATGTGAATTTGTTTTGAATGATATGTATATAATAATTTGGTAAATTATGAAATATGCAAATGTATTGGCTTAATGGAGTGTATTTAATTATGCATAGTATATATGTAGGTATGATATGAAATAAATGTATGCTTTTATATTAATTTGAATTATACATGAATCAAATGAAATTTATATTGAAATTTAAATATTGTATGCTGTGAAATTATTCCGATGACGGAATACAGGATATGGGTGTCACAGTTTCACTGGAAAAGATGAAGGAGAGGGAGAGCTGGTTTCGGTTGTGGGGAAAAAAAGGAAAAGAGAAACACAATGGAAGGTGAAAGGTCATCAAAAGGTCAAAAAGTGATATAAATACCACCCAAAATGGGTAAATTTCTCATAAGGACCCAATTTAATTAAGGTTTCCACAATGGCCCCTAACTTTACCCGCTTTACAACTCTATCCTAAAAATCCCAAATTGGCCACAAAATTTTAACAAAGCTCAATTATCCTTAAAGTTCACTATATTTTAAAATTAGTCCCTAAGATTCGTAAAAATTCTAGTTTAATCCTTAAACAAATTTAGGGGTGTTACAATTCTCCCCCTTAAAAGAAATTTCGACCTCAAAATTTTCCCTAAACCAAACAAATATGGATATTAGGTCTTGATGACGACTTTAGGCAAAATAAAACACATAAGAAATAGAAAGGATAAAGAAAATACCTACTAAAATATCTGGGTTATCACGATCCTCATGTCTCCTAGTTGAATAAACTAATCCTGACTGTCTCACCCAAATCTAGCTGCACTACCACTCTAAACTGGTCTACCTCTATTAACCATACCCGAAGCAACAGGTCTACCCTGTCCTATACCTCCAGTAGGAGTCTGAACCGATAGTTGAATCTGACTCTGATTAAACGAAGCTGTAGGGAGATGTGAAGAAACATTGAGGAAGTGGTCATGAGAACCACATTTGAAACACGCACATATCTTTTTTCTACACTCACCATTATGCCTCTTATTACAGTAAGAGCATAACTACCAAGGACGAGAACCAATCGAACCACCCACACTACCCGCAGGAACAGTTGAAACTACAGGTCTCATTATCAGATAACTCTACTAATCAAACTCCTCTCTAGGCCTCTTAACAGTGTGACTAACAAGACTAGGCTGAATTGTTGTGCCCGGTGGCTTCCTACCTCGATCCCTGTCTTGAGCTCTCTAATTTCTCTTAAGAGCCTCTAACCTTTCAACTGTCCTAGCTCGACTAACTAGATCGCTAAATACCCTATCATGGTATAGACACTCCCTCTTATATAGAAAGACGAAATCCTTTCTTAAACTACTACACTTCTCTTTCTCATTAGTAACCAACCTAGAAGCATATTTAACTAACCTCAGAAACTCTATCTCAAAGTAATTGACAAACATGTCGTTCTGCCTCAAATTCATTAAGTCCTCTCGACACTTCGCAAGGTACTTATCACCTACATATTGATCTTGAAATGCCTCTCAAAAATACACCCAAGTAAGCTGACTAGCAGGAACAAACTCCTTTACTATCTCCCACTAGTTCTGCGCCTCACCTAGCAATAGTGAAACGAAGACCCTCAACTTTTGATTGGCAGGGTAGTTCATCTCAACAAACAGTCTCTGTAAATCCTTCAACTATTACTCAGCAACCAACGGATCTGTACCAATCCTACCCTCAAAAACCTTAATTTTTATAGCTAGAAAATCAAAAGATATGGGCTTCTTCGGACCCTCTATATGTCTCCCAACTGCACCGCAGAGCATACGTAACAACTTTCGATTCACAGTAGCACTATCTAGCTCCACTATCTCACTATCCTTAGTGTCAAGCAAGTCCTCGCAAGGAGTCTGTTGAGCAAGTGGGTCCCTATAAGCAGTCTACTAGCCCTCAGCACCAATAGGGAGCTCGTTCTCCTCAACATGGGGTAACTCATTCAGATTTTCCTCTAGTTCAACAAGAGGTGTAGGATCGCTAACAGCCCTAGTAGAACGGCCTCGGCCTCGACTTCGACTGCGACCAATCGTAAGTCTAGAACTCCTACATTGTGACATAGTATCTATCTACAGAGGCAAAGATCGCTAAAGTAAGAATTAGAACCAGAGTCTCGAATTAAATCTCAACTTAAAAGTTTAAAGCAAGAATATAATTTATAAAATAAATAGATTTATCTAAAATCCCTATTCACCTCAAAACTTTTCACAAGCTTGCAAAATTTTTTCAAAACTTTGAAACCAACTGTTGTAAACCTCAAAGTTCGAGGGTTGAACTTGGCTTTGATACCACTAAATGTAACCCTCTAAACTCAGCCTAAAAGATATGGCCGAATCTAAAAGGGTCACAATTGTAATTTCACCCTTGCAAAACCTTTAAATCCGTAAACATACATAAATATAATTTGTAAATAAATTAAATCATAGTAAACCCATTTCGCATATTCTGAATAATTCCAATTATAAAAATATTTAGCAAACCTTGAATAAATGTCCAAAAACCCAAATTTATAATTTAACATCACAATCCACAAAATAATTTAACGACATAATAATCTGAAAACCCCAAAATAACTCATAGTGAATAAACAAGAAAAAAGATTAAAAACAAGAGTTCCTCCGAGTATCAAATCACCTATGTCCAATGTATCTAAAAAAGAAACTATTGGGGAATGAGCTAAAAAGCCCAGTGTGTCTCTAAAGTGCAAGCAATCACAAACACAGTATCACAATAATTTCATAAAAACATTTTAGAGTAAGCACACAGTATATTACATCACAAATGCAATAAAGTCACAAGCATAATGCAATGCACCCAATCTCCAACATATCAACGCAATGGAGAGGTTCCCCTAAACCTCTCGCCATCTAATCGTCATCAATCATAATGGTTTTACTATCAGTTGTTTGAAGGGGTGATTACCACGTTTTCCACCGTACAACCCAACCCATGAACACACAATGGTATGATAACACATGAATCCCAGTCTCAACGCAATCTCATGATAACATATATCAGAGTACACAGTATATTAAACACAACATTTAAAAATGTCCACAGTCTGATAGTTATGTATGCAATACTAACATGCGAAATCCCAACACGGCTCAGATCATACCATTAACGCATATCATAACATTATCACACAAATAACTCAACAAAGAGCATTTATCATACATCATAATGTAGCACAGATGGAAACACACAACAGTATATAGCACAGACAAAGACACACCTCTAATGGCAGAAGCTCTAACGTCGTGGAGAACGTCTCTCACACTCAGATCTATCTCCGACTCTAGCTGAATTAGAACCTACGAGAATAAATTCTTAATTAA
This sequence comes from Gossypioides kirkii, assembly GCA_005610355.1. Classification (NCBI taxonomy): domain Eukaryota; kingdom Viridiplantae; phylum Streptophyta; class Magnoliopsida; order Malvales; family Malvaceae; genus Gossypioides; species Gossypioides kirkii. Next base: position 34,146,539 of record CP032247.1, on the reverse strand, counting down.
ATATCTATCATTATGCCACCTACTAAACACAACACCAACCGAATAACAAATACTCACGTGTCACTATTGAAGTTTGTGCAAGGGCAGTCTGCACAGGTGGAGGAGGTAACTCGTCGTTCTCAAAATCGTAATCACCTACACACAGAATATCCCAAGTCAAATCCCTTATCCACTTTTCTTAGAAATTACTAAGTATAATATTATTACAAATAGCTAAAACAGGGCTTTCGGGTTTGAATTTGACAAAACGGACTGTGAATGCGGAATTAGGACGTCGAAACTTGTCAAGTCAAAGTTGATTAAAAAAGTCAACGATCAAAGTCAACAGTCAAATTTAAAGTCAATGGTTATTTGATTTTAGGGTTTGGGTTAAAGTTTTGGATTGGGAAATGGGTTTTAGGTTTTTGAGGTTTAGGTTACACACATTTGGGCTCACAAATTGGGTTGCTAATAGGCCATTAGTTGGGTTCACACTTGGGTTCATGGTTGGGCTAAAATTTGCCTTTGGTTTTAGTTATTTCAAGGCCTAAACCTCCCACACTTGTTGTAAAATAGGTTCTATGGTTTTTAACCCCTTTTGACGGTACCGATCTTAGACCCCGACGAAGCAATGTGTCCACGTCGATAGCAGAACAAAAGAGAACTAAAAGAGAGATCCCAACACGAGGATTGACTCACGTACGCCCAAAAAGATGGATTTCACGACGGAGCAACGACCAAGGAGAGGAAACCTGAAGCGTTCAACCACCGTATCTCGCAAACGGCCAATAGCATGGGCCTTCCGAAATGCAGGCCTTGATCGCCCGACAATGGGGAACCCAAAGAAGGTGGCTGTGTGACACACGGACCACAGGGTATAGGCGATAGGAGCTTTGTCGAGAGAGAGGAATGAGAGGGAGAGATAGGTTCGATTGTAGGGAAAAGAAAGGAAAAGATAAACACAATGGAAGGTGAAAGGTCATTAGAAGGTGAAAAAGTGATATAAATACCACCCAAAATGGGTAAATTTCTCTTAAAGACCCAATTTAATTAAAGTTTCCACAATGTCCAACTTTACTCGCTTTACAAATCAGTCTTAAAAATCTTAATTTAGCTACAAAATTATAAACAAAGCTCAATTAAGTCCCTAAACTTCACTATATTTCCAAATTAGTCCCTAAGATTTACAAAATTTCAAATTTAGTCATTAAACAAATTTAGGGGTGTTACAAGTCAGGCATAAAAAACTACCAAAGATGGACGTGAGAAGGTGTGATTGCTCCGGTGATCCAACCCTCAAAGGAATCAAAAGTTTAAAAATCTACAAAACAAATAAAAACAAGTAAGTACGAAGAATATTTAATTTACGAATTCCAAAGAAACCTAATACAATTCAAACATTTTCTTCTTAAGAATTTCAAGTCTTCAATAGGTTTCATTGCAGTCAATATCATATTCATTTAACATTTCAATAGTTTATCACATAAGTATTAATTTACGAATTCATTGCGTTTTACGCTCGCTAGCTTGCACACATTTACGCTCGTCAGCTTATATGTGTGTTTACACTCGCCAGCTTGCACACTTTTACGCTCGTCAGCTTTTATATTCATTTACACTCGCCAGCTTGCACACGTTTACGCTCGTCAACTTATATATGCGTTACTTTAATTTGACGTATTCATATTACACATGTTTATATATACATGTCATCTTCTAGATAGCATATTTAGCAACATTCAAATTAAAATAAAGTAAGTCTATAAGTAAACTTACATGTTAAGTGATACACCCAACAGGAACTAGTTGACGACCTTTCCTTTGCCTTGTATGTCCTCCACGCGTTGCGATTCTTGATCTAAACAACAATTTCATTCCATTAACACTAAATTCCATCTTAAAGACTAATTCATTTTTCATAACCCTATTTAAGGAGATTTTACAAAATTTCCCTTCATATTTTAACTTTTGCATATTTGAGTCATTGACTCAAAACTAACAATTTTACTATAATCTATGAGAAACTAAGGTAGCACATGCTGATCCAAGTTCACACAACCAAAGTTAACACAAAATTTCATTTAGCTCAGAAAGCTTCCATTGGATTTAGAATGTTTTCACCATTTAGTCTTTAACTTCTAAAAATCACAAAGATTACTCAACCAAAATCTTCTATTAAGCTCTTTGCCTTAATCATTCATTCATAGCAACCAGAAATCATATTCAAAAATCATAAATGGCAAAACCCTAAACTTTCAAAGACTTTCAAATAAATCCTCCATTTTGATAGAGCAAACTAACATAAGCTTAACCATAACAAAAATTACTAATAAAGTTTCATAAAAATCTTACAAATGAAGCTTGTATTAGCCGAAACCCTTCTTTCCCCCAATTTCTTTGCCTTTTTCGTGAGAGAAGATGAAAAAGAGGAAAATGAATTTTTCAAATTTTCATTCCCTTTCCTATCCACTTAATTTTATGAATATTATTATTCTAAATCATTTTATCACCACAAATATCTATAATAACTTACCAACTTCTCCTCTAATTCCTAAGTGTGATATAATTGCTATCTTGGTCTCTAAATTTTTCCTTTATAAATTAATCAATCATTTCCCTCATAGAGATTGACTTTCAGAACTATTACTTTTAAATCCTTTTAACTTATTTAACTATTATTTCATCTAAGTCTTAAAATTAAAATTTAATATAACTCTACACAATTCTCATAAATATTAAAATGTTAAAATTTGTTAGATAATTCGTCGGAATACGTGACCTCGAGTCACTATTTTCGACACCACAAAAATTGAGATGTTACACAGATCTAGAAAACAGACTTTAAATTCTACATCGGCCCGATCGGATCCATGATTAGTTCTAGGTGAAAGGCCAAATTATTAAACCAAAAACTAGTACTACCACCATTCCTAATCACCCACCTAAGTCCTTGGTTAAGCACCTCTTGTAACCGAAATGTTTGAAAGGGTTTTACTAGAGTCAATAATTTTGTGTAGAGAGGGTGTTGAGCCTTTTTTTTTTAGTGAATTACAAATAGAGGACAAAATCTTAATAACAACGCGACTGATACGATTCGAACTCAGGCCACATCTGGGGTAATGAATATCTTTAACTATTAAGTCAACACACGAGGTTCAGTGTTGAGCTTTCATTCTCTTCAATTTCTTCTGTTTTGTGACAATTAACTTTGTGAATTTGGTGCCTAAAGGAGTTACCTAATTTGTAAAGATTCTCTCAATTTCTTCTCGCCTGGAAAAAACAAAGATTTGAAGTTTACTACCATTGAGACTAGTAGATGAAGAAATGGGTTCCTTGTGACTCAATCACCTTGACTCTTTTCTTGAAATATCCAAAGTTTCATAGCCTTTGTTCGAAACTGAAATCCATATGACTATTTGATCTTTAAAGCATTTTAAGGCTCAAAGATGTTGTGGAGTATTTTCGATTTAGGGTTCATGCCACCAAGTCCGATCTTAAGGGTCATCAGAAAGTGCAGTCGCACAAGGTTCAAGGTTGAAAGAGATTTAAAATATTATTTTTCAACTTTTAAAAGATCCAAAAAAATTAATTTTTAAAAACCAAAATTTTTTTTATAAACTTTTAAAGGATCCCAACAAATCACAAATATCAAGACGGACTTGCATATCACAAAAATAAAATGGCACTATTAACTCTCTTAACCCTAAATGTGCAAGCCTTGCCCCATTAACAGTTTCAAACCTATTAGGCCCTACAGAACTTCATTACAAAGATTGTTGCACAAAGGTTAATAAGCTTATCTCCCATCTTTAGTCTAGCTTTCTTACGTTATTATTTTCCAAGAAACCATTCATTGGATGAAATCCAAGAAAAGAAACTTCACCTCGAAAAAGCTTTGAGTAGGATTTTATTAGAAAAGCTCTGATTTTCTTCAATTTTCCTCCACTCGACCAAATATTATATATCAAATCGATTCAAACCAAATTTCAGGCGAGACCCTAAACCCAAAAACAGCACAACACTTGGGGCTTAAACTAAACAATATATAAGCTGCAGGAAATTGAAATTCAGAAATCCGAGAAAATTTCAGAGGGAAACTAAGGAGGTAGGGTTATTCATCTCTCACTCAGTTCGATTATGTACAACAAACAAATATAAATCACGAAAAATCACCAGTGAAAAATGAGAAGCCCAAAGAATTCAAAACAAATAACTGGGGTATTCAAAGAAATTGGCAAAAGCAGAAGGAAAAGTTTGGTGTTTGATTAAATTCCCTTTGTAAAGATCATAGGATTCCCAAATCTGATCAAGAGGGCATGGGTTTCCACCATCCAGTCGAACCCATGGCTTCCCTTTCCCACTCCAATGCAACAAGCTAACCGGACCCGGATGCAACGACCGACATGAACCTCGTATATTGTCCCCTCCAAGCCCATGTTGGTTCCATCTATGATCAATGCCTTCTACATTCCCAGCAAATACCAGCAAATAGGGTGGCAATGAACCCAACTCGTATATCTTTTTTTTCCTTTGTATTTCCATCCAATTCTCTATTCTTTTCCTGTAATTCCCTTCTCTCCAACGCACTAAATCCATTACCATGACTCCCGTGTTGAAATAACACGGCTTTCTCGACCGGAAAACCCGGGATATTACCGGGTCCGACCAAAACCCGGCCGTGAAATACTTGGTGAAGTTTGCATGGCAGTATTCGGGTGCGCCGATGACTCGAGAGTTAGTCAACGTTGTGTTCCAGAGTTTAAGGATGTCATCGACGAGGACCAGGTCTGAGTCGAGATAAATGACTCGGTCTACTTGGAGATCCAAGATGTCCCCGAGGTAGTTCCGAGCGTAGTTCAGTGGGTTCTCGAGGGCTTGCCGAATTGAAGAAGAGATCAAGTTGATCACCGTGTCTTCCCGGAAGATGTAGATTCTGAAGTTGAGTGAAGGGAATGTGGACCGAACGAGTTTGCTCAAGACTCTTGGACTCGCCGGGTCGAACTCGGCGGCAATGAAGTGAAAAAAGATGTTTTCAGGACACGAAGCGTGGCGGACGACGGAGTGGACGGCGGCGATCGACCCACGCAAGTATTCAAAGTCTAAAGTCATTGCCACTTGGACTAAATTTCGGTCCCCGGACGAAACCGGACACTCCACTCCGTTACGGTAATACGGTGCCTCAGGAAACCGGAACCCCGACCAATCTCCTCCGACTGTGGTCCGAATAGCAAGACAAAACGATACCGTAAGCAAGAAATGCAGAAGTAGAACGGTGGCCGCATATAAAATAAAACGCATTATTCTTCAAAAAAGAAAAAGAAAGAGACCGTTTCTTTTAAACTTTCAGTCGGAAAATAAGAAGATTGAGATGAACGGAGGAAGAGAGGTTTGGTTTGGGTTCTTCGGCTTCATTGTAAGCGAAAACGCAGCTTATTGAAGGATCATTATTATTACCCAAAAGCGAAAGGGTTGGGTCTTCTGTGTTTTAAATGACAAAAAAGTAAACTGGTGATGGAAGAAAAGAATGGGATGTTGCACCATCGGAGATTTCTTGAAATATCCTTTGTTTCGGAATATGTAGATTTTGGCAAATATATTGATTTTTTATTTTATTTTTAAATCAAGATTCTGTTGATTGAGACATTGACGGCCTTCTAAAATGAGATAATTTTTTAAACATTCTGTTATTCTTTCAAAAAAAAAAATTATATTAATTTTATCTTTCAAGTGTTCATATATCTGCATTTTGCTAAATGGGGCCTAAAAGCAAGGAGTTTGGGGTTAATCAAAGCCGTTTTAGTTCAAAAAGGATACTTGGCGTCAACAGGATTTCCTGTCAGTGAAACCCAAACTGAGCCATTGCTGAGAAGAGGTCTAGAGTGGCAGGCTGCTTCGGAATGGGGTCAAGGCAAAGTACGTACTAATCATTTCTCACACACCTACGCTCAAGCTTCCTCTTTCTTTGTGGAAGTTAAGTAATAACTATCTTCCCAGTAAGTAGAATATATTAGTACTGGATGTGCTGTGCCAACAGAGCTGTAAGACCTATGATCACATGTTCATGGACCACATCTTTGCCCAGCTTGTTTGGTTCGCTACCAAATTACCAAAATTGGATCCCCTGAGAACAATTTCCCTACTAGCTACTGGCTTGTAGGAGTTAGTGACCACTTCTGAGAAAGACTTCTTCAGTAATAATCCCCTGGTGATCTCTATCAATCGAGATTAAGAGCCCGCCCAGTTTGATACTCACCTTACAGGAACATAAGAAGCTACGGACGTATATGTCAACTCAAGCCAACCAGAGGAAATCATGTGGAACTGGCTCTACAATTCTTTCTGCTTATAGTAGTGAATGTTCATGACTGTTAAGACTTGAATAAATTCGGGAAACATTATATTAAAAATTTCCTTGTTCAAAACTCATCGATACGATTTTCATGGAGCGACACGAATCATTAATTTCAGCTAAAGTTAATAACGAATGAACCTGAAGAAACTTACCTTTGAGCTATAAAAGAGAGCATAAAGGCTCTTCTCCATTTGAAGAAAAGAAAATTCATGCATTGCTTCTCTCAGAAATGCAACCTATTTTAATCAAATCATAGGGAATGTAAAACCGTGGGATAAACCACAACATGACACATGACAACTCAGCCATAACCTATAGAGAGGAATCAAATCAAGTATTCTATACAAATACAGATAGAAGTGCAAAATCAAATTGAAAGAAGAAATCAGATCACCTTCCCTCGCTGCTTTATTTCTTTTCAGTCTTGCAAGATTGATTGGTGGGCAACGAGTTAAAAATTAGTGAACTGACGAGGTCGAGTGCTCCAGAGAAGTCTCAAACTATGGAAGTGTAGCTCTTACTTCTTTCCTATCTGCTCCAAATGACTGCGGATGAAACAAAATAATAACAATGAAATCCCATCAGCAATGAGTAGAAAATCAGACTGAGACCATTCCAGTGACCTTTGGATCATTCATTCATTTATTGAACAGGTTGAATCAGATTATTCAGTTAAAATATAATATTAAATATGAATATTCATGCACTGCTTATCTCACAAATGCAACCTATTTATTGAACATTTAGTCGCTGAACTTTTTCTTGGTCCATATTAGTCTTGAAACTTAAAAGTTTTTCCCAATTTGTCCCTAAACTTGAATTCCATTAAGGTATAATGATGTGACACTCAAAGATCATGTCACATCATTGGCTAACATTTTTTTAAAAATGTTCAAAACATTTTATATTTTTTAATAATTATCTTTGTGCTCTTTTAAGATTATATATAATGTTTTAAAAATTTTCAAGTGATGATCTCAGAGTACCATATCATCACTTTAATGGAATCTAAGTTCGGGGATCAAATTGGGAAGAGTGATCAAGTTCCGGGACTAATGATTCAAGGATCAAATTGCGAAAAATTACCAAGTTCAGAGACTAAATGTTGCCTTATTCCTAAATATGTACTTAATTTAATAAATATTACTAAGAAGTTTCAAGTTTAAATTTAATCACTTACAAAAATAATTTTAATTAAAAATCAATTTTTTATCATTCTTTTTCAAATTATTATCAATTGAATTGACTTGCTAGAAGGATACTGTTCTTATCTCACAGTAAGCTTTATTTCAATATAGAAATTCAAACTTTACTAACGAATTAAGAAACCTTAGCGAATATAATGATAGGCAAATACTATAAATGTATTTATATCTTAAGCAAATGATTCAGACCTCAACACCCAAACCTTTCGCATACACATTTGTGAAGAGTTCAGAAGGTTCAGGCATTGGACTTTCCTGAAAAAGAAAAAAGAAGAATTTTAGTATCCACAAATAACTAAACAGAACTTTAAAATAACAATATTAAACATAAAATACAAATAAACCCGTTAAAAAAAACTCAGAATGAAAGCAGCAAAAAATTTCTAACCTTAGCTTGAGCAATTGCATCATCTACCTCTTTTCTCACTTCCTTTTCAACATCCTGAAATTTTCCATATTTTGATATTTTCACTACCCAAAACAATACATAACAACATTTGAATGCTGATAGTTCCAAAAGTGACTCAAATACCTTCAACTCTTTTTCAGTAGCTAGGTCATGAGACAATATCAGCTTCCTGATTCTTTCAATTGGATCACGCTCCTAGAAACATACATCTAGAATGTCAGTTTTGTATTACTTGATTAAATTACAAGAATAAATGTTTAATATTTAACAAATAAGTCCTTGAGAAAGTATCATGAATTGTGTATACCTGTCTAACACCACTAATCTCATCACGTGTTCGATAAGTGCTTCCAGGATCAGACATGGAGTGGCCATGATACCTGTATGTGTCCATTTCAAGAATCTGCATACAAGAAACAAGAATCAAAATATGTCAATTATGCAATGAAATATTGAAAGTAGTATGAAATTTCCAACAGGAAGTAGCAGCAAATAAACATGCCTCGTCATTACTAAAAACATCCATGAACTTCAGAATCATATATCTTTGGTATAAAGTGAATTTTTCACAACTTTAAACCTATGTCATTCAGACTTCGGTATGTGTCTGACATGGTTATGTTGAATTTTGAATTTTTCTATATATTTTGCGGGTCCCTTGGAGGGTCAAATCCTCATAAGTCATATCTATTCACAAATAAGCATTGAAAATGGGAATCGAAAATGAAGAGTTTAAGCAATATAGCTTTAAACCCATGTGAGTTACAGGAGTCAGGACCTAAAATTCCAGTTCATGATAATTTACAGCATCTTCTTGCTTTGAAATTACAAGTCACTAGCATTTATTTTTCTGAAAAAGAGAAGGGGGAAAGAACTGAAACAAAGACTAATTAATACCCAGCCAAAAACCAGGTACAGATGCCCCATTAATTAACAATAGAGAGCCACAGAATAATTTCCCATGGCAAGCACCTAATGTACTTTTCTGTCTAGCAAGCATATTTGAAGTTACTGAGTTACCTATAAGCACCAATTAATTTTAGGATACTGCTACTTTTAGCTTTTATATGTGAGAATGAAAAAAAAAAAATCCATAACAGTTGTGCCTCAAAATATTCTTTTTTCTCAGACAAACAGGTTGTCCCTGCAAACAACTTCTCATCAGAGATAAGCATCAAAGGCATCTTATCATCCAATCAGTGACTGCCGTACCATAATCTCCTTGTGGCATAATAAACAAGCTGTTGACAGTAAGCATCTGACATTGGAATTCATGAGTCCCATAAAACTCGTGTAACATGACATTGCTACTTATCCTTTCTATAAAAAGTTTCCAAGTTAAGCTTGCCATTGACCACAAATTTAGACCTATTTTTTAGGTGTCATGAAGATTTATCAAGCAACTTTACAGCCAGGAAGACTTCTCCAGAAATTCTCTGATATTTGCTCTGGATAAGCTCTACAGAGTTTCAGCTCACCTAAACTGCTATTCATCTAGAACCAGGTTAAATATAATCAACATGAAGGCAAAAAGATGACTTCTGGCAATTCAGTAACACAATTGAGATCCATAAGTTAACCAGGCTTCAGAAAATTCCTCTAAGCCTATAAACGGGTGGGATTTGCACATACAAGCCAAAATAGATAAGTCAAAATAGATAAGTTTTGGCTTACTCTTTTGTAGAGACTAATTTAAGTAGATAAGTTTAACCTTCATGGTTACAACTCTAACAGCATGTACATCTACAAAGCTCCAATAGCTACAAAACAAAGATTTTTCCTCCTTAATACTACTTATCTGAAAGGCTTCAGATAAAGCACACCATTAATAAGACCAGTGAGAGAAATGGAAAGCAAATAAGAGAAGGTGATTAAGTCCATCTTTATAGATAATCCTAAAAGGAGAAAATAAGCTAACTATCAAGTTGATCCACTTTTAAAATCTCTCCAAGTATATGCCCAATCCATAGCCAAAAAGTGGTCATATTTTTTTAATTGTAATTTCATCTCATTTTTCTCTCACTTCTCTCAATATGTAAATAACTGAAGGAAATAGAATTTGCTTTTTTCAGTTTCCATTTTCTCTCTTAGGCTCTCCAAATAACTTACAACCAAACTTTTGCTTCATTTCCCTTACCTATTCCTCCCTTGAGAAACCAAACATGTTGTTATTATTAAAACAGGACTGTACCATTAGATAGGCACTCATACCCACCCCAGGGTAACAAGTGCTTTGCATAGGTCTATTCTGTTATGTGCTGATATCTTGTATTTTAGCCCTCTTGAAATTCAATCTCAAGGAGTGACCTTCCCATCTTAAGGCTTGGTACATGATACAAGCATTCATGTTGCACTATCTGTCAGGATAAAACTATTAGCATGCTGATATCTTGTGTTTTAGCACTCTTCCAATCCAGTCTCAATGAGTGCCCATTTTCCCATCTTACGGCTTGGGATGTGATACAAGCATTCATGTTGCATTACGTCAAGATAAAATTTATTAGCACTCTGAATCTTAGAGATGTTATGTAGGACTGTTGCAAGAAGAAAATAGTTTGAAGTAAGCAAAATTTTCCAAGGAAGAGTTTTACTCCCAAGCTTGCTCTTCGTAGGTAATAAACTAAAGATTGATTGATCGGAAAAAGGTTTCTAAATGAAACATGTGACTTCTCAGTCAAAGTGAGCATTTTAACCATAGAGGAACTAGTATTAGACTTCTATTATAATGTTAATCATGTAGGAGTAATAGAACTTGCTTGCTACATAGTAGAGAAATTTGATTGTTTAATAGCAGTAAGTGTAAGCAAGATAATACAAATTAAACAAATATTAAGATCTTACAAAAGGTAAAGAGTAGAAAAGAAATTCAAAGTTTTTCTCAAGCAGAAGTGATCAAATTCACACCATTATGTAAGGATAAAAATAGTATATGAAAAATGGCCGGCACAAGAAAATGAAAACAATAAAAACATCAGAAGCTGGATGAATAAACTTACAATTGGTCCATTCTTCAAGGCATGCTCTTTGGCAAACTTGCAAGCCTGCTTCACAGCAAGGGCATCCATGCCATCCACCTATAGGATAAGAAGCATATGACAACTAGAACTAAAGTGCAACATCACAAAATACATTTATTGTCTATCATCCCGGAAAGGAACTTCAAACATATATTAACTCAAATCTACAAATAAAATATAAATTAAAAATTAAAAATTTACATCCTTATAGCTGAAAAAGGTTTTCTCTCAGTAGGTCTAGTAGAAAACTCTTTTTTTGCATCAAACCCTGAACTTTAGAAGAAAACAAACTTTTATGTTAAAAACCAAATAGTAGAACTGTCTAAGCAGTAAAAACCCATTGAGATCCCATTTAAGTTCTAATCTAAAAGGATTATCAGAACAAAGCCATAAATCTCCATTTTAAATCAGCATAAGTACTTTCACGTAGCGCAAAATCACAACCATCACAGTTTATCCGCATACGGTAGTATGACATCTACAGTTTCACATAGCTCAAGAACCAATAAATTGCAACTTAAGAAAACCATTGTCTCAACAAACCAACTAATTCTCACCTTCAAACCAGGAACATAATCCCCACGTTTGTAGTACGCTGGATTCTTCGCGGCTCTCCACTCTGCTGTCCCCATACCATCTGTACATTACAAATAAATAAGAATATCTACCAAAAAACTGAATATCATAAACCAAAAATATTCTCACAGTGATTGTTCTCGCAGACTAGAATTGCAGGCAGATCCCAAAGCGCAGAGATATTCAATGCCTCAAACAACTGCCCTTGATTAGCGGCCCCATCACCGTACAAAGCAAAAGCCACGGTATCGTCTTTAGAATACTTTTGCGCAAACGCCAAGCCACATCCTAACGGAACCTGAGCTCCAACAATCCCGTGACCGCCATAAAAATTCGAATCCTTCTTGTAAAAATGCATCGAACCTCCTTTGCCTTTAGAGCAACCAGCCTGGCGTCCCATCAGCTCAGCAAAAACTTCCAGCAGGGTTCCACCGCGACTGACGAACGTGCAGTGGTCGCGGTAGGCGGTTATGATGCAGTCCTTTTTGGTAATGGCGGCTTCCATGCCAACGGCGACGGCTTCTTGCCCGTCGTATAGATGACAGAAACCACGGATAAGCTTAGCCTTGTAGAGCGAATCGGCAGCGATCTCCATCCGACGCATCAGCGCCATGTCTCGGAAAAAGGTAAGGAGCTCCTTCGGATTGGTCTCGACGGAACGTGAGGGAGCTTCGCACTGGTGAGAGGTGAAAGGGACGGAGGTCTCGACGGTCAAGGGAGAGCTATCGCCGGAGATCGGGCGTCGGAGGGAAAGAGCCGACGAGAGGGGTTTAAGAAGATTAGAGGAGCGAGAAGCAGAAGCGGCGAGGTGTGATAGAGCCATCTCGACCGTCAGATTAGGAGACGAAGGTTGGTCCAAAACTAAGGATGCGAGTGGGATTTAAGGAATAGAGAGAGAGCAAAGAAGATGAAAGCTATAAAATAAAGGAAGAAAATTGTTACTGTTCTTATATAACTATTATGGTCTTATCCTTCTCTCAGTCCTTATACTCTTTGGATATTTGAAATTTAGTCTTCTTACCTAGGGTAACATGGTTCAATTTGGTCGGTTTTTTTAGATTTTTTAACTATTCATTATAATCTGGTTCGACTCGATTCAGTTCTCAGTTTCTGCATATTAATTTTTTATTTTGAATTTTCAAATTTATTTTAACAAAATGTGTTTTGTTTTATGATTTTTAAATATTATTTAACAAAATTTCAAAGTCTTTTTCATAAATATTTTTAAAAAAAACAAAACTTTTTCAAAAACTTTTAAATTATTTTCATTTTTAAATATAAAATATTTTTTATATCATAAAATTTAAAAATTAATTATATATTAAATAAAAAATGGAATCTAATTTGGTTCCGTTTGATATTGAATAAGTGCAATTTTTAAACTTACATTTCATAAACCATTCAAACATCTTAGTTTCGGTTTTTTTTGCTCAGCAGCTAATTCCAAAATTTTAGTCTCATTATATTTCTCTTAGTTAAAATTGAAGACTAATTGATAACATTGTTAATTTATTTTTACTAAATTCTAATTATTTATATTTATAAGCGCTTGATTGGATCAATAAGTTAACTCGACACGAACTTAAATAGATATTATTATTAAAATATCATTTTATATATAAAAAGCAATAAATATTTTTATTTTTTAATAAAATACCATTTTATACAAAGTAACAAATATTTTCTAAGAATGTTATTAGAGTTAATTACACCAAACATCTCTAAATTATAATTTTTATTTTAAATTGGTTACTAAACTTCAAATCATTCTAATTACATTCTTAAATTATCGAAGTTATCAATTAAGTCCTTTTGTTATTAAAATTGACTATTAAATTATACCCAGATCTTATGTGACATAATTTAAAATAAAAATTTAAGAAAAAAAATATTGTAAAGATAGATGTTTTAAAAATATTAGTTTTGAGGTTTTCAAAATTTGTACAGAAGCTTTAAGCTCACTCTTTTTTGTTTAGTTTTACTTTATTTTTAGTTTTTACTTTTTTGATTTCTCAAGGTATCTTATTGGATCAAGCCCAATAACTAACTCTTCGCATTTTGTAGGCCCATTAAGGAAGTGGATGCTGGTCACGAGTTTTAAAGCTGCTCCATACTCAGGACGAGGATCGAACTCTCGACACTGGTTAAGGTAAAAGAAACCCTTGCCATCTCACCTAACTACCGTGGTTTAAATTTTTTTTATTTTAAATTTAGTTATGTAAGATTTGACGTGTTATTTAACGATTTAATTAACAATTTTAATAACAAAACGACATGATTGATATAACATCGCTAATTTGGATATGTAATTAAACGTTTTGAAGTTTGAGAATCAATTTAAAATGAGGAGCATAGTTTGAGGATACCTCCTGCAATTAACTCATGTTATTATATAACTATTATGGTCTAATTTTTCTCCCAATCCTTATACTCTTTAAATTTTTGAAATTTAATCTTTTTACTTTTAATTCCAAAAATTTACTCTCATTCTATTTTTCTGATTTAAAATTGAAGACTAATTAACAACAATGTTAATTGGTCTATCATTCATAGTGTTTTTGGTTCAAATATCATTATGATCAATTTTTTATTGATTTATTATATTAAAAAAAATAATACTCTTATAAAAATAGAAATTAATTTTATACAAAAGAATATTTTAATAAATTTATAATTGAGTTTATGTTCAGTTAACTCGTAATATTGATTCAGTAAAATATTTAAAATAAATTTAGATAAATATAATATATTTAAATTTAATAAAAAAATTAGTAACAATTGTACCAATTAGACTTTTAATTTTTAAATTAAAAGTTGTGAGAAAATAAAAGATTAATAGGAGTTGAACATGGTTTTGGTCCCTTGGAAATGAAAGAAAAAAGAAGTGTAGAAAGGCAACAGGCAATTGGCGAATGAAGATGTTGAATTTATTTATTTATTTTTGAATGAGAGTTTAGTGAAGAAAATGGATGCCATTCGCTGCTGGCTGCTGCATCATGGCAGATCTAACACCCTAAAATGGGGTATTGATTCCACAATTTCTTTTAATCATGGAACCAACTAGAGTAGAGTGGTGGGTCTGAGCAATTCCATCTTTTATATTTTTTTTCTTTCAATGCAAGCATAATATTAGGATTAGGGTATTTTTGAAAAGGGATGAATAAAATTCGATTCGATTCAAAAAATTTGATAAAAAATTTAAATTTTGAATCAAATAGTTCGTGTTATTTGAGTTAATCAAATTATTCGGATTAACTCGAATAAAAAATTAAGTTTTTCGGATTAACTCGAATATGAATTACACAATTCGAGTTTTCCGAAAATCTGAATAAAAAAGACAAAACTACGTCGTTTTGATAAATGTTTACCTTTTCTAAAGTTAAATGTTAAAACGCAACGTCGTTTTGATAAATGTTTACTCATTAAGTTAAAAGGTAAAATCATTATATTATTTATGTAGTTAAATAATCTTGTACTGCCTCTACTAGTTAAATAATCGATTCATGTAAACACAACATTGAGTATAAATAATAGGATTTTTTAACTCAATTTGAAATTTTTTGACTCGATTCGAAAAAATATTCAAATTGAATTCAGTTACTAAAATAGAATTCGTCAACCCGACTAACTCAAAATTTTTTGACTCGGCTCGATTGAATACTTACCCCTACCTTTGAATGGGCGTTTATCTTTAGTACAATGTGTTCAAGTTTTTTTGTCTCATGCTATATATTGTTACAGTATCTAATTTCATCATCACCGTTATTTTTACACTAACTACAAATAAACGTATCGTCCGTCCAAAAAAGCAGTTAGTTGAACCCATTTAAATTTACAAAATCTATATAAGATTCGATTCTTAAATAAATCTTTTTCTTTTAGAACCAAAAACCAAACTTTATTGATTAGATAATGTTTAATACCATTTCATTAGATTCCAATGAATAGTAGAAGGGTAATCTTCCACATGTATCTTTTCATCTCTGGTTGAAACACCATGAATTTCTACCGTGAATGTACAAGTGTCAATCAATTTTCTTAAATTTTTCCCATTGGGAGACGTTAACATAGACAAAAAAAAGTCATCAATCAACATGTGAAAAATAATTTCAAAAGATAACAATGAAATAGCCTAGCAATTTATTACTAGAAAGCTCTTTGCAGTGTCATTTTCCTCTTCATAAGTCTCTATAAACAGCCTTTGTTTTATAATAGGAGGCATCTTGAAGTTGATATCAAGATCATTTTCTTGTTAGTATTTTTTTATTTTAAAAACTCAAGTTTTTTATATCTAATATGTCTTTTTCATATAAGTTTGAGTTGTTAAATTTTATTATGTTATTTTAAGTTTTCAATGTGAAAGGATGAAACTTTTGACAAATATTAAAGTAAATTTCATTTCATCCTTTGAGCTAATTATCAATCACTTGTTATAATCATACTTGTAACGTAAAATCTTTTATATTTATAGATAATAGATGTCACAATGAATGCTTGGATAAATTAACATTGATTTGTTGTAGACATATAAAAATTAGAATATTAAATATTTGAAATTTTTTATAAATTTTGAAGTTATCAAGTGATTATAATATCATATTGCACCATCCTTTTCTTATGAATTCATTTGCTAAACTCTTGGACTTATTAGACAATCCTTTGATGGGCATACCTTTGCTCATAGATTCATAAGCTTAATTATTAGACATACATTGCTAGATTATCCAATTGGGACCTCTATTTTGTGTGGATTCTAATTGAGTAATGACATTGAGTATTAAAGTTTAATCTTAATATGACACCAAGAGTTAATCCTCTAACCTTAACATATTTTCTTCTAGGTATTTGTTTTTTAGTTAATTTATTTTGTTGATTTTTATTTTTATTTCTAGCATTTCTTACTCCTACTTTTATTTTCGACATTCCAAAGTTAAATGTTAAAGATTTGTTCTAGCATAATACTTGTAATTTTGTAAGTACTAATCAATTTCCTTGTGGATCGACCTCGGACTCCTGAGATTTTATAACTTGAATATAACTAATTTTCTAGTTTAACTAGAAGAAGGGGGTGGCATTCTCTAGTTTAGGACTCTTCAATATTGGGTCCAATTATATATGTTTCTGGACTTTTAGACTAACACTTTATAATATAATCCAACATAATACATGTTTTTCTATTTCTCAAAATAAATATTATTTATAAATTAATTTAATCATGTAACACCCATTTCTGGCAGGTCTTGAGTTTTGACAACTAGTTTGGAGGCAATCTGTGTGGCGCAATTTTATCCGCCTAATTTTTATTTTTCACGTATAAATTGGGCATATAGTAGATGTTAGGTTGTTATGTAAAGATTGATCTCAAAATGTGTTGAGTTGTAAAGAAAAAGAGTTTGGTAAGAGTATTGAGGATTTTGTAAGTAGGATTATCGTCACAGGCATTGTGTGCCAAGTTCATTGAAATTCCTGTGCTACTTACATTATAAACGACTTGGTTAGAAATTAGTAGAATAGATTAACTAGGGATACATTCTTTCAGAATTCACAACAGTCGAGTGTTACTGCTTGCCAATTATTCAGACTTTCCCGATTTCCAGTAAGGCATAATCTCATTTTAGTAATAACTAAATATCATTCGTCCGAGCCAGTTACAAAATTTTGACTGGTTCATGATGCTACTCACACAAGCTGATGAGAACCCACATCATGTAAACTCAAAATCCTTAAGCATTCATGTATATATATAGATAAGTCACAATTAAGTTAAATAGTCAATAAAACCAACCATTTCCTGATATTCTGAATAATCATAAATACCCAAATAATCATTTAAAATCCCAAATTTTAAATTAACTTTACAACCCAAAATAATATAATAATAATAACATAATCTGAAAATCCCAAAAATAACTTATACTGAAATAATATAAAGAAACGAAATAAGAATAAATGTCCTCCGAATACCAAATCGCCTATGTCCAAAGTATCTAAAAGAAAACTATGAGGGAATGAGCTAAAGAGCCTAGTGTGTCTCTAAAGTGCATACATCCATGTTCTCATAGTTACAATCATTCCATAACATTTAAATTAACCACAAAGCATATTTCAATTTAATGCAATACAAACACAAGCATAATACAATGCACCTATTCACCTGCACACCAACATAGTGGAGAGGTGCCCCAGAACTCCTCCCCAACCAAACGTCACCAACTGCAGTGTGGTTTTACTATCATCCATTTGAAGGGTTGATAACCACGTTTTCCATCATACAAACCCAACCCATGAGCACACAATGGTATGATATCACATTTTTTTCAGTCTCAATCTCAATCCCATGATAATATATATATATATCTCAGAGTACACAGTTTATTAATCATATTATTTTCAGTAATCCACAAACCAATATATATATATATATGCATGCAATTTCAACATGCGATAACACATCACATAACACAATCATACCATTTTCATAACATGGAATATCATCATACTAACATCATAACTCAGAATCATCACATATTAGCATAATACAAAGCATTACCATACAATAGAATGTAACATAGATAGAAACACACCTAAAAAAGGCTAAAGCTCTAATGACGCGGAGGTCATCTCTCACGCACAAATCTAGCACCGGGTCTAGTTGGATTAGAACCTACGAGCACAAATTCTACATTAAAATTTATTCCTAAGCTACCAACTAAACATAATACTACACTGAAATAAAATCACGTGTAACTCTCGGAACTGATGCAAGAACAGGTAGAGGAGGAGGTAAGTCGTTGGCCTTAGATTCGTGATCACCTAAACACAAAATATCTCATATCAGATTGCCAAATTCAATCTCTTAATAAACATTAAATACAAAATTTAAGAGCAAAAAGCTAAAACAAGGTTTTCGTGTTCGAATTTGATGAAATAGACAGCGAAAACATAACCAGGATGTCAAAAAATGGCAGGGTAGGGTTTCTCGAAAAAAGTTAACGATTAATGTTAACGGGTTGAGTCAGAGTCAACGGCTCGGGTCAACGAGTTTAGATCGGGTCAACGGGTTCAGTTCGGGCTGGTTTAGGTCTGGTTCTTCCATTTGGGTTGGGTCACGTGGTTAGGTTGGCTTTAGGTTTGCTTTAGGTTTTCAAATAGGTCAAACTTGGGTTTTAAGGTTGGGTTAACTTAGGCTTAGCATTGGGCATGGTTTTAAGGTTAGTATTAGAGCCCACTATCTGTCCTTTAGTAACACAACACTCAGGGCTTTTGATAACCCAATCAGTGGCGCCGAACAACCATCTCCGACGAGCAATGCACAATCACCGGATTGGCTATCAAGTGACCAAAATAAACCCTAAATTGAAGGCAACCACTTACCCAAGACAAACTAACAGTAAAAGGACGAAGTACGGTGGAGAATAGGCGAAGACGAGGGAAATCGAATATTTTTATCTCCCGTTCTCACGAATGGCAATAACGAGAGAGAAAGGGAGAGTGAGATTGAGATATCAGGGTGACAAGGAACGTGTTGATGTGGGTGGTTTCGAACATGAGTGGCGACAAGGGCTTGAACGGAGCTTTGTCGAAAAAGAGAGAGGAGAGGGAGAAGGGAGAAGGGTTTCGATAGATGAAGAGAAGCAAATAAGAGAAGAAAAGTCATTAACAAGGGGAAAATAAAGGGTTTTATACTCAAAAAAAAGGACCATTTAATTCAGAGGCCCTTAGAAAACCATAGGATTTTTGAAATGGCCTCAAACTTTTACTTAAATCACAAGTAAGTCCAATCATCTCAATTATGCCACAATAATAAACTTAAAAACCTAATTAACCCCTTCATTTTCCAAAATTCCTAATTTAATCCTTAAAATTAAATTAGGGTGTCACAACTCTTCCCTTTTAAAAGAAATTTCGGCCCCAAAATTTACCTGGACCAAAAAATGCGGATACTAGGCCTTGATGATGACTTTGGGCTCCCAAGTAGCCTCCTCATGATCATGGTTGCACCACAAGATTTTAACCATCTTAATGGTTTTTCTCCTAAGAACCTTCTCATCTTGAGCAAGAATCTTAATCGGCTCAAAACCCAAATCTGGATGAACCTTGATCTCCTTAATAGGAACAATATGGGATGGGTCCGATCGGTAATGTCTCAACATAGCGACATGAAAGATGTCATGAATCCGCTCAAGCTCAAGCGGTAACTCAAGCTGATAAGCAACTAGTCTCATACGTCTAAGAACTCGATAAGGATCGATAAAACGGGGACTCATCTTGCTTTTCTAACCAAATCTGAGCATATTCTTCCATGGAGATACCTTTAAGAAAACCCGATCCCCCACATTAAACTCAATATCTCGACGCTTCAAATCGACATAAAACTTCTGCCTATCAAAAGCAGCCTTAAGTCTCTCTTGAATCAATCTAACAATCTCCTCAGACTCTTAAATAATATCTGGTTCCAATAAACGATGTTCATTCAACTCAGTCTAACCAATAGGAGTGCGACATTTACGCCCATACAAAGCCTCATATAAAGCCATCTTAATATTGGCCTGATAACTGTTATTGTAGGCGAACTTTGTAAGTGGTGAAAAGTCCTCCCAATTACCTTAATACTTAACCACACAACCCCCTAACATGTCCTCTAAAACTTGAATCACACGCTCGGATAGACCGTTAGTCTGCGGATGGTAAGCAGTACTGAAGTTCAACCGAGTACCCAGAGCATGATGCAGAGACTCCCAAAACCTCGAAGTGAACCTCGGATCCCGATCAGAAATGATAGATAGAGGCACCCCATGAAGAAAAACCATCTCGAAAATGTAGAGTCAAGCTAACTTAATTAAGGAATAGTCAAACCTAACAAGAATGAAGTGATCAGACTTAGTGAGTCGATCCACAATCACTCAAACTGAATTTTTCTTGGACGGTGTTAAAGGAAGACCACTTAAAAAATCCATAGTCACACGCTCCCACTTCCACTGCAGAATCTCAATAGATTGAAGTAACCCAGAAGGACACTGATGCTCAGCCTTGACTTTCTGACAAGTCAAACACTTCGACACAAACTCAAAAACATCTCTTTTTAGATCCTTCCACTAGTACCTCTCTCGAAGATTCTTATACATCTTATCCCAACCAGGATGCATAGAATATGGACTATCATGCGCCTCACGGAGAATAGTCTTTTTTAACCCAAAATCCCTTGGAACACAATACTGACCTTGAAAGTAAAGAATACCATCATCGATAGAGAAATCCTCAAATGTACCCTATTTGACCTCTCTCATTCGGTGCATCAAGTACGCATCATTAGACTGCTCAGCTTTAATCTCAAAAATCAAGGTAGGGATAACTTGGAGTTCAGCTAAGAGATTATCATCCTCAAACAAGCTCATTTTAGTAAACAAAACTCTCATTTCGACAATGGCATTACGACTTAAGGCATCAGCAACTAAATTAGCCTTATCAGGGTGATACGCAATCTCATAGTCGTAATCCTTAAAAAGTTCCAACCAATGACGCTGCCTCAGATTAAGCTCTTTCTGGGTGAGCAGATACTTCAAACTCTTATGATTGATGTAGATATAACTCTTCTCCCTATAGAGATAGTGTCTCCAGACTTTTAGAGCAAAGATTACTGCAGCAAGCTCAAGATTATGAGTTAGATAGTTGCACTCATGCGTTTTCAATTGAGGACACCGATGTTGCGACATAGGAAGCAATCTGCTAGAACATGAGAATTACATGGTTTGTCGCAACATAGGGTGAGCTACGTCGCGACAAACAGACATTGATGGGTTGGTTGCGGCAAACTTTGGGCTACATCGCGACATCGTTTGTAATTTTTGTAGAGATGACTCGACCCGATTACGCAACCTAAGATTCTAAAAACCTATTTACCCGAATTTAAACATTTAAAACACCTATTTTCTATCACCCCTACATATACTAACCTAAGCCAACATATTCCCTCACTTAAACACTCCTAACTCATTCCAAATCCTCCAAACCTCTAACTATTCCTTTCTCACTCAATAACCTAAACCTTAAAATCCTCCAAAAGAAATCCTTCATTCAATGGTACAAGGGACTTCATGAAAGCTCTCCCTCAAAATCAAAGGTATTTTCTTCCTTTTTACTGTTTCATTGGTTATTTTTCATCTCTTTTTTATGTAGATTACGATGCCGTCAAGAAAGAGAGTAATAATCCAAAGCGACAGCGATTCGGGCTTTAAATGATTTGCAAATGCCCAAATAGAAAATTATTTTTTGGCTTCGCAAAGGAGGACGTTCATTCAAGAATGAGGCTTTAAGCCATCGATGATTCTTTGTAAAGAGGTATGGCCACTGGTACGATATCATAAGTAGGAGCAATTTTGTATTCTCCCAATAGGTAATGTCGTAGTATCAGTAGTCCACGAATTTTATGCATCCCTTAAGGATGACATAATTAAACAAAAACCTTTAGGTATAGTGATAGTACGAGATTGTGAGGTTCAAATGTCACCTAAGGATATATGCCGGTACTATAATATCCTTTACTATGAGAAAGATTATGTACAGAGGGTAGATTTAAACACCTTTGAGAATATTGATATGAGGGAAATAGTTAAATTCTTAACGAAAAGGTGAGGTGTATGGAATATTAGACCTAACACCGGTACACCCTCAAACTTTAACCAAGCTATCATGTTTTTGGTAGCTAAAATGTAGATGCAATTCCTAGCTACACGACTTATACTTGCTTTAAATGTTTCTAACATTAATTTTTTGCGCGCTTTATTGTTGTATGGCATTTTGCAACGCAAGTAGGTTTGTGTAGGCTCTTGGATATACGAGGAAATGAAGCGACGCACCCAAAGCCAAAAGAGCGATCTCTTTTTCCCACACTTGGTAACTACTCTATGCAAGAATGTAGGAGTACCAATGAAAGATGATGAACAATTTGTCAAGCCGACTCGGAGCATCATTGGAGACTCCCTATATAAGCAATATGTCGAGCTCCAAAGGAAGCAAATCAAGGAGTGAAACCAGAGACGAAAAGAAAAGATAGATGTACCGGCCTCATTGAAAAGAAGGGAGAAGACCACAAAGAGTCAAGGAAGCATCGAGTCCAAGCTTAATGAGATGATAGCTTGGATGAAATAAACGACCCCGGTGCTGATAGAGTTTGCGAGGATACATGGGTTACCAACCCCGAACTACCCTCAAACATGTTTCGAAAGGAAGGAACCGAGGATGAATCCGAGTTGAGAGAAGCAAATGAGGAGCAAGACGAGCCCGACACTGATGACGAGTATGAGGCAATGTTTCAACCTCAATACTCAACTCCAAAAGGACCAGTGATTCGGAGCCCAGAACGATAACAAGGTGGAAGCTCTCGACAAAAATACACCGGCAAGGGAAAGGCTCCAATAGATCGCCAATCCAATGACGAGGACGACAACTAACCTTTAAGTTTTAATTGTTTTTGGATTTTGTTTTAAGACTTGTAATTTTTGGGATAATTTTTCTTTTAATTTTTAGACTTATATAATTCGTAAGAGTAGGATTAGGAATTATTTTAGTATGCTTTAATTCTTTTTGTAGGAACCCCATATTTTGGAGACAACAATTCCAAGCATTCACGTCAAAAGAAAAAGGACAACCACCATAAGAAGAAAAGGGCCTTCACGACCAATCTGGTAACTTCTTTTCTTAACTACTTTTCAGGTTACACATTGAGGACAATGTGTTTTCTAAAGTGTGGGGGTGTAACATAGGAATTTTGGCATATAGTTTTTCTATTTTTACTTTTTGATGTGTGTTTGAGCTTGTAGAAATACAAGTGATTGGTTAGGAGCATGAATAATAGGTTGATTGTGTTTTCTTGATAAACTTGTCATGATGTTAGAGAAATTTTACATTTTGAGCATGATATTTTTAAAGTTCTATAGGTTACACTATGTATAGATAGAAAAAGTTTTATTGATACCACATGATATGCATAATATGAGGAAACGAGCATGATAGTATATATGATAAACAATAATCTTGAGATTAGGTAATTAAATTGACATTTGTGCATATTGAGTTGTTTAAGGATGACCTAAGGCTTGACACAATTAGAGCTAAAAAGTCAAACCCTATTCTGAATTATCAATTAGTACCCATTTTTGAGCCTTATGACACCTTCTTAATGAGCCACACTACAAGCCTTCTAAGCCTCAAATAATGATTTGTGTATATCTTTTTCTTTGGTCCTATTTTGTATGAAAATAGATGTATGACCATATGTATTGAGGGTAGGTAGACACATTACAGTGGGGGTTGTAAAATAAAATAGGGAAATCATGACAAAGTATGAAATTTAGAGTTAGCCAAAGAAGGGAAAAACAAGTGAAAAGAACAAAAAAAATGAGTAAAAATACAAAAAGAAAAGAGTAAAAAAAAAGTGTAAAAAGTGACAAAGTCACTGATAGAAAAAAAAGAGAGAAAACTTACTTGCACATCGTATACTCATAGGCTAGCTAGAAGAAGTACTTTGGATTGATTTCCTAAATGGAGAAATAAGGAAGGAGGTGAGATGGAGTAGGACGTAAAGGGAGAGAATAGGAAACAATACAATGTGCCAAACTATTTTCGTGCTTGGTAACCCTTTGTATGCTTAACTGTTCTTTGAAAATCACACCTGTACTAAGCCTCAACATGTTACAAGCCGAAAATCCCTATGTGACTTGACCAACTCTATGCACAGATGAATATATATATTGCTTAATCTCATTATAATTATTTGTATTGTATTAGGATAATCAAAGTACTCATGTTAGGCATTGATGAAATCATTT
This sequence comes from Gossypioides kirkii, assembly GCA_005610355.1. NCBI lineage: Eukaryota > Viridiplantae > Streptophyta > Magnoliopsida > Malvales > Malvaceae > Gossypioides > Gossypioides kirkii. The sequence continues at coordinate 34,122,174 of CP032247.1, read as the reverse complement.
TGATAGAACTTTGATATTTGTATCTTTTGTAATCTACTGAACTTGACTTGTCTCTACTCTGAATTAGTGAAGTTGCTCCATTATCATGTTAAGATTGTCAAAAGATACATGAAACCTAGAATAAGTGTTGCAAGCCTATCCTTGTATGATACAGTTTGAAGCTCACTTATCTTTTCCTTTTTCTTGTTAGTTATCTTATTTTCTTGTTTGCTTGAGGACAAGCAAAGACTTAAGTGTGGGGGAGTTTGATCTGCCGATTTCGTACCTTACTGATTGAACTTATTTCCACATTTGATGAGCTTGAAATCAAGTAATTTCCTTTATATTTTATGCATTTTTAGTCTAGTTTCGTTTTCTAGTAAAATGTTTTAAAAAGGTTGTATTATTTCTTTTAAGGCCAAACGAGGCCTAAAGATTAGCTAACATACTTCGTGAGTGCACAGGAGACTAGTAGCAGCAAGCCATAATGATACTGACCATTCGTCACGACATAGACAGCTCTATGTTGTATCATAGGGATCAGTAGCGAAGAATTCCAGAACTGCTTACTACGTCGCGACATAGGTCTTGGTGTGTCGTGACATCGGCCTCAGACTCTAATTTTGCATCTTACGAGGGGCATTTCCGTCTTTACAATACAAACTTATACACGAAGGATGGTAGCTAACTTAGGGTTGAGGAAAAACGGCCATGTAAAGCTATAAATAGGACCTTTAGCACTAGGGTTTAGACGCCATTACTTAGACTTTAGTTTTCAGTTCATTTATATTTTTAGTTTTCAAGACGAGATTGTAGAAACTCGCGTAAATGATCGAGGAAATTTTCCTGACAGATCGCTTAATACAATTTAGTTTCTTTTTCATTCAATTCTTGATTTACATGTTTTCATATATTGTGTTATTGATGAATAAAGAAACCATGAGGAACTAATTCCATTTTGGGGAATTAAAGAGTGGACGTATGAATAATTGATTGTTGTTTTAAAGTGGTTTTTACGTTTCTGATTAGTTGTTTGGGAAAGGACGAGCATCAAACAAATACTAGGCCTGGCAACTCTAGAAAGTCATCTAGGTGAGAATGAACCCAAAATTGGTATTTCCCATTCGTGAACACCTTTTCCCCAAACCGATTTAGATTGTGACATCTAGCAATAAGTAATCTCTATCGACTTGCTATGCCGGCGAAAGATCGAGAGATCCAACTGGGATAACGACTAGTTGATTAGAGGAAAATCCCAAAAACCCAACAATCGAGAAACTCATACGGAAATGACCTAATATCCCAAGCCTTTCTACAAGCCAAGCTTTTTCTCTTATTTACTTTATTTTATTTTTACCTTTTTATTTTTATGCTTTCAAACAAATCTCTTATTTTCCCTTATATTATAAACTCTAAAATCAGTACTAATTAATTTTATTCTTTGCAGGGATTTTATTTACTATCGCCTTAAGCCTCCTTTAAGTACGATCCTTGGAATGCTTCCAAGTGTTCCGTTGTAAACACATTATATTTACAACCTAACCCATATACTTGCGAAAAGTCGAAATCTACACCAAACAGGAGTACGTTCGGGGGCAGTCAGGTTCCTAAAGTATGTTATTGAGATCGATTTTGAAATAGAAGTTCAAAATTGAAAGGTATTGTTATTTTGATTTCAAGGACTAAATTGAATAAAATAAAAACTTAAGAGGAATTCAAAAAATGAAATTAAGTAGTTTCATGCATATCATGGAATGACATAAAAATGTTTGCTATTGATAAAATGTTTAGATCAAGAATTGGATCAAACCAGAGATAATTAGGGAAAAGCCAAAATTATCGATTAGGTCTTATAAATTCAACTTATTTGTTATTTTAACCAGGTAAGTTCATATCGTATGAATGTTTTAAATGGATATGTATTTGTTTTTTTATATATATGTTTGATTATGGGTTGAATTGTGTCAAATTGGCATGAAAGGTGAGATTTGGACTAAAATGTAAATAAATGTTTATATGTGTTAAAGATGCTCGGATGAACTTAGTAAATGTTAGGATACGATCAACATGCCAATAGGGTCTTGTGAATACTTATGTAGATTGATGACAGATATTATCGAGATCCTGCATTTTGTTGTGGACTTGAAGATATATGTGACACAAGTTTAGCTTAGACTAGTAAATTGATGTCGTTTTAAAGGTTTAGCCCAGACAGGTAACTTGACATTTATATTTCCAACTTGGACAAGCAATTAGATTTTTCTTTATAAAGGTTTAGCCTGGACTGTTAACTAGGCACAAATATTTTTAGCTTGGATGACCAAGTGGCGTGATATAGTTATCTGTGTATTTAAGTCCGTTTACTAGAGCTCATTAGGCCATACAACTTATATGAAAGGACAAATCAAATTGTGATAAAAAGAACTTGATGTTCAAATAGAAAGATGTTGAAATAAGCATGAACCATGTGTTTGAATGAAAATGAAATCAAAATTGTGACCTACTAACATATTGATCACTTATAGCATTATATAGTTTGATTTTGGGTGTAATACTCGCATTGTTGATTTTGAGATATGCTATGTTTAGCCAAACTATGGCAACAATGTGGTAGCTTAATGTATTTAATTGAAAGATAAGGTAAGTTTTGTTTAACGCCTATGAACTTACTAAGCATCGTATATTCTTACCCAGTTGTTTTCCCTTTTCCTTGTAGATCAACACCCTACGGAATGCTTCAAGCCGGATCAAATTGAAGCTCACACTATCCTATCATTGAATTGGTAGCTTTTTTTTATCATTTTAAGTTAGGTGTCATTGTAAATACTTAAATGTATAAAAATCTTGATGAATTAGTATCTTATGATGAATATGGTACATGATGATGATTTCAAACGTTGGACATGGTATGATTGATTTCCATGCTTGAATTATGTGTTAAATGGATGGTTATCTAGTTCATGGTTAAAATCATGAAAGTTGTGATGTTGAACTATACATGTATGGATATGTGAGTTAGGTTAAACATGATTAACATACACTTGGGATCAAACATGTTTGAGTGATGGTTGATAAAGAATGTAGTATAATTTGGATAATTAATTGTTATATTTTGATGCTTATAAGACATTGATGTGCATAAAGTGCCAAAGTCTATATAAATGAAATGAAATGAAATGGTGTGTTTAAAGATGGTAAAGGATAAGTAAAGTTTGGTGTTGGAAGATTTAGTTGGTATGCTTTAAAGAAATTAAAATGTTTAAGTCTAATTGTTTGTTTAGGTAATCAATGACTTGTTGAAAATTTGAAAATGAGTATTAAGCTCATTTGGTATGATTTTGGTATGTTTTGAATAAGGTAAAGTAAATGTTTTGTGCATAAATTGGTATGTTTGGTGGAAAGTTTGAAATAGGTAGCAAATGACTCAATTTTTACTAAAAACAGAGTCCATGTCCTAACGAGCAATTCTCCTCGTCGCAACTTTGACCAACAATAAATGACGCTGCGACATCAAGTGGCTTGACATCGTGACGTGACAAACTGTTTGGTGACGTCACTACATCGATCCTAAAATATTAAAACTTTGCAATTTGGTTCTATTTCATGCTCAAGTCAACAAAAGAGCTATCGTAAGCTTGATTAAGACTCGGTTTATTGTTTATTCATAAATGCATATGTTTGGTATTGAATTACACATGCATGTGAATATTTTTGTGTAAATTGATTGTAGTTGCTTTGGCAATGATTGTAGCACCTTGTAGCTTAGACCCGACGATCAGGTCGGACGAGGGGTGTTACAAATAGCCATTGAGCCAATATTTGATTTTTTTTGCTTTATGTGCAAAAACCATTGAGGACAATATACAAGGGTACTAATGTAATTTATAAATATTTTTATTAAACTAATTCATTTAAAAAATACAAATATACAAAACGAATATACTACACTGATCCAACAATTACTTTATTATTAGTTCATTTATTCACTTGTTGATCACCTAACCCTTTTAATGATTCTTGTTTCACTAATTCACTTATTACTATTGGCATTAATAGTCTCTTATTGAATCTTCTTCTATGAATCTATCACTACCTCCATTTGTTATCAATGCCATTTTATTCCTATATTTTTTAGGTCACATTGAAATTTTACTTTCAGTTATCAATAATTGTAACACTTAGCCCTCAGTAAACTCTAGCAAAATTCACTTGGATACTTGAGATTTCAACCAAACATCGTACACTAATTTGGACTAAAGGTGTAACCAAACTTACACCAAATCACTAAGGTCCTCACTATGCACTTACGTGCTATGCCATATGGCATAAATATATGCCTTCACACTAAACACTATCTTCAACACAAAGCGTGCACACTTATCCTTATTGGCATGCTAATTGTAGCCTCACTATTTTACTAAGCTTATTAGGGCATTGCATTTATAAGGTTGTTTATCATATTACAAAATCTATATTGTACATCATTACCACACAATAACTTATGTACACATAATTACATACACATTTCTAAAATTTCTGTTTTAAAAATAATTTGTTATTACTCATTTATTAAGTATTACTTTGTGCACTTCACTGGTTCACTTATCACTTTATGAACACTTTCACTCTGGTGTATTATTCTATATATGATGGTCCATATATTGCAATTCTTTTACCATTTTCACTTCATTATGTTTATCTATAATATTTTACTCAATTACGAACATTAAACGTTTCTCCTTTCATGACCTAAACTTTTATACTATACTATGGCATAAGAACACTCATACAACCTTTTAGCTCATTTTCTCTTAAAATGAACCTAGTATTAATGATATCAATAAAATCATTTTAACCATCTATCTTTATGCTCTCTTTTTTTGTGAATTACAAGAGGAGAGCAAAGCCTTAACAACAACACGCCTAGCATGACTCAAACTCAAGACACACTTTGGGCAATGAACACCTTGACATCAAATTAACACACGGGGTTCTGTCTCTACATTTTTAAGCCATGGTTTCAAGTTTCCACTACAATAATTGTACTTCAATCATTTATTAGCTTAATTAATCTCAATTTAATAATCATAATACTAAAGGAAAATTAAGAATATTGATGTGTCATCCACGTGACAATATAAGTATATATCACATTAACAAAGTTAAAAAAAGTTAATTTTTTCATTTATTTTGAATGATTTGACATAAAAATGTAAGTTTAAAAGCTAAAAAGAATAAAAAGTTAAAGGGTTAAATATAAAATTATTACTTGAACTTTCCACTTCTCTCAAATTGGTACCTATAATTTTTTTTCCTAGATTGGTACCCGAACTTTTTTTCATCCACTGGTTTGGTACTTGAGTTTAACACCGTTAAGTTTGAGACACGTGGAAGAATAATATTATGACACATGGCATAAATGATGTCATGGTGATGTCATAATCTATTTTTTAAATTTTTTTTTCCCTTTTACATTTCTACCCCAATTTTTTTGTCGTTTCTTCTTCGTAGTTCAGCACGTCAACTGGCAATCTAAGAAGTCGTAAACCCTGAGCCCTTTAAAGCGCTGGCTTAATATAGTCTAGGTGAAATCTCTATTTGCCTCCAAGTCAAGTTCCTCACTCAAATCCTTACACCGGAAAGAAAAAGCACTTTTGGATGTAAAGACCCGCTGACTCTTCACTTTACTACTCGCTTGGTGACTAACCTACCAAACCTACCCAATCATACATAGCTCCTTCGTCCCTTTCCTCTCTTTCAACCCATCTCACATCTACGATATGGCTTGGACCCTTCTTTGAGTGGGAGAGTGTGTTGCAATTATCCTCGAAAGTCTCTCTGCCCTCGTAAGGCCAAGCGAAGATGTCAAGGCTCCACACTTGAGAAATTTTTCACGTTCCTCATTCGAGCTTTCTTGACTAATTATCCATTTTCGTGGGTTGGCGGGAACAAGCTCTCTTTTTAATTCCACTAGTAGGCGGGTCCTATGAACCTATCTATCTAATAATTTCTTCTATCTACTGAATTCAAAAGACGACCTGCTACGCCGGGCTATAAGATAAGATACAGCTGTTGTACTACTTGATTGGTAAGAAAAAGCTTACAAAAGAACTGGAAGAGTCTTGTATGTACGGTAACCCTCTCTTCCGCTATTGGTGGACTGTTGCACAGAAAGGCCGACAGAAATAACATTTCTTAGCACGCTTTTCAAGCACTTAGCTTCTGCTAGCGGTGGGTGGTAAGGCCATAAAGTCAGTTCAGTTGGAAGTCTAAGCCAAGAAGGTATGAACGAAGTGACGGGCCCTTTTAGAGATAAGGTAGGGGGTGGCTCTCTTGTGGTAGTAATTGCGAACATCTCTCATTTTCTCTTAGCGTGCACAGTTTGCTTGCATGCCGCCTTAGGCACATCTTTCTTTCTTAGTTTCACGCTGGCCTAATGAATGAATGAAAGTCAATCTTTTAGTAAGCATATATAAGCAGCTATTTAGTGTATAAGCAATTCTTTAGTGGTCGTACCGAAAGGTACGTATGGAGGAGGTTGGTTGAAGATGATGTTACGCAGTGTTCAGAACCAGCCTTGGAGTGAATAAATTAGAAAGAACGAAGAAGTAAGGAAATGAGACGACTTTTTCTTGAACTATATCATAAACAGATCTTCCCGTCCACACCAATGGAGAAAAATCACTTCTTGCATTTTCGAGGTTTAAGCTTCACTTATATGTTCTTTACTCTAAAACAAACTCTGTTTTGATGTCAGATTTTTATTTTATTAAAGCATTGTTGTAGGGAATTAAGCTGAATTTTGTTCATAACTAAAACAAACACTGTTTTGCAGGTTTTTGTTCCAAGTGCTTTGGCTTTTTTGATTGATGAGGAGGCTCAAAATATTTAAAATTTAAACCCAAATTAGTACATGAAAAGGTTAACCTTATATGTAAAAATTACTTAGGTTTAATCAATACCAAGATCTAAAGTTTGTAAAATAACATCAAGTAAGACAGGGAGAGAGAAATGGAGAAGAAAGGAACTTGAGAATTCGAATCTCGTTATCTAGAAGACGAGAAGCTCGGATGATGTCCTCAGTGGTCATCGAAGCCACTTGCTCCTCTTCAAAGCTCGAATCTTCGACCATGGTGGTCGCTATCAGTGATGAATTTCAAAAAGAAATGGAGAATCTGATCGAAAGATTAATCAAAGAGTCCAGAAACCAATAGAACAAAGAGGAAAGTAAAGGTAGAGAAAATGAATAGGTGTAAATTTATGTGTTTATATATATATTCTCCTAGGAGAGTAGCGTCTGTTGATTCTGGGTTTATGTTTGTGGTTATATATACCCGCAGTGGTGGTTCCATCCTTTTTAAATGCAGGCTTCATCTTTGCTAAATTTGCCATGTTTGTGTTTGGGCGGATTCCATCATCTACCATAATTATGGTTGACTTCTCTTCTCCAATTTTGGGATCCAGAATCTTTGCAGATTAAAACAAGTTAACCAAGCATCATAAAACAATCCTAAACTAGAATAATTTACTACACAAAACTTACCTTGATAAGTAGAGGGACAATTTCATCTTTGAATTTACCAAAGGCTGTTGTAACAACAACACATCGATGAGATTCAACCTATGTTAACAAATTGTAGGCATTTCAAACTGATAACGATTAAGCTTATATCAGTATATAAAAGTAAATGCACAGAACTCATAGCAGCCTGGTCTTGCTCTTGCTGTGTCACACCATAGTGTTCTGCAACATTTTCAGAAGTAAATGCACAAATTCTGGTATTTAAAAAGGATGGAATAATCACTCGATCGCTTTTGTTGATATCCAAATTTAGAAATCCAACTTGAAGAAGAAGAAGAAGAGACAATAGAAAAATTTGGGGAGGGGGAAGTCAAAAGGGAAAACAATTTTTTTTATTAATTTTTTTAGATTATGATATCACTATGACATCACTATGATGTCATTTATGCCACGTGTCACAATATTATTTTGTCATGTATCTCAAACTTAACGATGTTAGACTCAGGTATCAAATCAGTGAATGAAAAATATGTTCGGATACCAATCTGAAACAAAAAATTTATAAGTATCAATTTGAGAAAAATAAATAAATTCAAGTATTAATTTTATATTTAATCCAAAGTTAAATGGAGTGCAATTTTTTTTGTTTTGAAATTGGAAGCTAAAAAAATCTTATACAAAAAAATCTAGTGTAACGCTGCCCGAAGTAGATAACGAAACGAAGCAAAGATATTTTGAAATTTATATAACAAAATAAGTATTCAAACCGCCGCCGGTTCGATTTTGTATTGGTTGGTATCCAAATGGATTGTCCACTGGTGTAAGTAACTCGGTCTACAGTACTGCTGAGCCACTCCCGCCATGAACACTCTCTCAATCCTCTCCCTTCCTTCTCTTTTCCGACAAACCAAACACTCCCAATTCCCACGCTTCCGCTCCATTTCTCAATCCCTACCTTCTCGCCCCACTTCCATCCTCTCTCCGCTCTCTTTTCGTCTCTCTTTCAAATCCCCTCGCTCTCCCTTCTCCGCTGAGCCACAACTCTCTGACGAGGAACTCGAAGATGACGAAGACGACGATGATTTTGAAGCTGCTGATGAATACGACGAATACGAAGACGTTTCCGGTGAAGTTTCCGACGATGTCCAACCGAGCGAAGACGAAGATGAAGACGATACCGAAAACGAAAACGAAATCTCAGTGGATTCATCCAACTGGCAAAAAGAATCCACTTGGCAACGAGTTGAAAAGCTTTGTAATCTAGTTAAGGAATTGGGGGAGGAAATGATTGACGTCGATGCACTCGCTGATATTTACGATTTTCGCATTGATAAATTTCAGGTTCCTTATTTTTAATATCTTCTTAAAGAAAAAAAGAAGAAGAATTTGAAGTTCTAATGATCTTGCCTTTGTATTTTGAAGAGAATGGCGATAGAAGCATTTTTAAGGGGTTCATCTGTGGTGGTTTCAGCGCCCACCAGCAGTGGAAAGACTTTAATTGCGGAAGCCGCTGCCGTGGCGACGGTAGCCAGGAGGAGGAGGTTATTCTATACAACTCCGCTTAAGGCATTATCCAATCAGAAGTTTCGACAGTTTAGGTAATTAGATCTTTTTTCTTCCCCTCTCAACATGCATAATGAACTATAGTTTTCGTTTTCTAATATCTTTTTCAAATAATTTTAAGTTTCATTAGTTTGTAAATGGTTTTGGGTTGAAACATGCTATTAATGCATTAAGTTTTAAAATTTAAACCTCACCATAATTGTGGAGTTCATATGGCCTCCAGGCTCCAAATAACTTTCAAGGGGCCCTGCCACTATGAATAGTGGGATTGGGTCATGCTTACATTGTAGTGCAAATAATTATAAGTGATATGAACCCTTCGAGCTGATATAGTGATCTTTGTTGTTTTAGGGAGACATTTGGGGATAATAATGTTGGCCTTCTCACAGGAGATTCTGCTGTCAACAAGGATGCTCAGATTTTAGTCTTGACTACAGAGATTCTGCGGAACATGTTGTATTATAGGTACTTCGGATAATAGTTTCAAGAATTTCATGGTATGAGTGGTGTAAGAATTGTTCTTGGTATTTCCTAAGCATAAGCATGACATTTGTGGAGCTTTGATGTGAATGGCACCAAGTATCTAGTGCATATTAATTAGTAACTGTATTATATACTTTTTTGTATTAAGTACGGTATATCACTTTGCAACTTGTGGTAGCAGTTTCTACCTTCATCTAGGTATTTCATGTCTAACAGATAATTCAATTTCAAGTTGCAACCTCTATTAGTTTCCTTCTTAATGTTCTTGTTAATTGGTAATATTAAGCATGTCGGTTTTGGATTTGTTGATGCAGTGTTGGAATGGCTTCTTCTGGGAGTGGTCTTTTTCATGTTGATGTGATTGTTCTTGATGAGGTTCATTATTTGAGTGACATATCTCGGGGTACTGTGTGGGAGGAGATTGTGAGTTTATCTGATTTTTGAATCTCATTTATTTCTAGAATGTAAATGGCAATACATTTTCACCGAGTTCTGAAATATTTTCAGGTAATTTATTGCCCGAAAGAAGTTCAACTTATATGCCTGTCAGCGACAGTTGCAAATCCAGATGAGCTAGCTGGTTGGATTGGTCAGGTAGCGATCCTTGTCTTATTATATCATATGTTCCAGCACTGATATTAGTTCAGATGTTTGATAGTTGTCATGATATCTACTGTCTATCTTTCATTGCTTTTGTTTGTCTTCTCTACGTCTTGGGTTCACAAACTCAAAATGGATGTTCTAGTGAAGTGTTTATGCCTTAATCTTGATATTGGAGTTGAAGTGTTACTACTCTTCTGCATTTTGGCTTTTCCTCCATGATGAAATTTATTTCTTTTTTTCTACTGCTTGTTACACTTCTTGATGTACCTTTTTTCACATGGCTTGATTACTAAAAAAAGATCATGTGCAATATATTTTCTGGTCATGCATGATCTCATGGGGCTTGATTTGATGTCTCAGCGTATTGATTTGCTGGGCTTGGCATCCTATGCCAAGATGAGCTTTGTCAGAAGTGCATATGCTCTAGTCTTAGTTTTGTAATTTTGATATTTCACCAAGAATGTAATATTGGTTGTGGACTCCATTGAGTTAAACTTGTTTTATTTATTTATATTTTGGGTGAAGGTGGATTTGAACCTAGTGTTGTGCCAAATGGTTTGGGTAAATTTGTTTTTATTTGCCATCAGCTTAACTTAACTGACCCTTAAATCTCAAACTTGCTTTGTCATTTTCTTGAGGAAAATTCAGCCTATATTTCTTTATAAGTGTTATCTCCATGAGTAAGAATGCTGTTTTCAACTCATCCATATTATTGAATGTCCTTGGTCTTGGGTTTCAGGTAATCTTCTGCTTTTGGTATTTCTCATTTAGTAAATGCCTAAATGCTATTGGGGCCAGTTCCTATATAGTAAATTCTTAGATTTGCATCTTTGTTGTCTTGGTTTGACTCACCCATAGGAAACCGTATTTATTCTACAGTGGCTTTCTTGGTTCATATTCCAAGTCAGATTGGTATGCACGTTGAATGTGCTCAAAGATTTGAAAGTTCCCTCCTAGCTTTGTTGTCTTCATTCACTTGCGCATAATTGCTGTGCTGCTGGCCTTACCTCTATATCTTGGAATTATAGTCTATGAGCCCATGAGATTATTGAAATTTCCCCTTAATCTCCTTTTGTTTCTAGATTCATGGTAAAACAGAGCTGGTAACATCATCATGGCGTCCCGTTCCATTGACTTGGCACTTCTCAACAAAGACCTCTTTATATCCGCTTCTTAATGAAAAGGGAACACACATGAATAGGTATTTCAATCGGAACTGCTGACCTTATGCAACTTCTTATTCATATGCTGGAGGAACATTTGGTTGTAGGCAGTTGACATGTGTATCTGTTATTATATAATTTAAATAGGTAAGATGAGACTGGTCATTTCACGTTAACATGATTAGTCTATTGTTACCATTTTTACCATACCCAGACATGCAGTCATATCCAGTTTATTCTCGGGTTAATTTTTTTCTGTCTACACTTTCAGAAATTCCATCTCTCTCTCTCTCTCTGCAAAATGAAAATTGATAAAATTTCATAACTGTAAGTTAGGAAATAAAAATTGATAAAAATGAAATTGTTTGCTTTTTCTGTTAAAACTAAAATTGATAAAATTTTCATTTTTGCATCTTTTCGATGGTTATTTTCTGTAATTTTTCAAGTCAACATATTTTCTTGCAAGTTACAGCTTTCTGTTTTCCAATTATCAATTTCAAGCAATGTGCATGTAGTTAAAATTTGTCACGCTTGTAAATTATAACTTCATTGAATGCTTTATTGTTTGATTATATTTTGCATAGTATCACATCTATCTGTTACTAATTCTAACAAGTTTTCAATTTCTTTTGGAATTTGAGCAGGAAGTTGTCACTCAATTATTTACAACTTTCTGCTTCAGGAGTTAACTCGTACAGGGATGATGGATCTAGAAGAAGGAATTACAGGGATGATGGATCTAGAAGAAGGAATTCACGAAGACATGGAAGAAACGGTAGCTTTGATAGTATAGTTGGCATGTCTGAGCAGCCTCTTTCAAAGAATGACAAAAACATGATTCGCCGTTCACAGGTATGGTTTATTGATTTTATACTTGCAGTTTGCGTAATTTGTTTGCAAATAAAGGATACTTTTCAATAATATCCTTTTACCTGATTAATAGCAATCCTAATGAAAAAAGTATATGTTTACACCTTACACGATAATTTTCAGGTTCCTCAAGTTGTCGATACACTATGGCAACTCAAAGCAAAGCACATGCTTCCAGCAATTTGGTTTATTTTTAATAGGAGAGGCTGTGATGCAGCTGTGCAGTATGTTGAAGATTGTAGCCTTTTGGATGAGTGTGAGATGAGTGAGGTAGAACTTGCATTGAAGAAGTTTCGGCTTCTGTATCCTGATGCTGTGAGGGAGACTGCAGTGAAAGGACTAATTAGAGGGGTGGCTGCACATCATGCTGGTTGTCTTCCACTATGGAAATCATTTGTTGAGGAGCTCTTTCAGCGAGGACTTGTTAAGGTTGTCTTTGCTACAGAAACCCTGGCGGCTGGAATTAATATGCCTGCTAGGACTGCTGTTATTTCATCTCTTAGCAAAAGGACAAGCACTGGACGTATCCAATTAAGCCCTAATGAATTGCTTCAAATGGCAGGGCGTGCTGGACGTAGAGGCATAGATGAAAGGGGCCATGTTGTGATAGTGCAGACTCCTTATGAAGGTGCTGAAGAGAGCTGCAAGCTTCTATTTTCTGGAGTTGAACCCCTCGTATCACAGTTCACTGCTTCATATGGTATGGTGTTGAATCTTCTAGGAGGTGCAAAAGTTACACGTCACTCCAATGAATCGGATGAAACAAATACGTTACAAGCAAGGAGAACTTTGGAAGAGGCAAGGAAATTAGTTGAACAAAGTTTTGGAAATTACTTAGGCAGCAATGTGATGCTTGCTGCAAAAGAGGAGCTTGCTAAAATACAGAAAGAGATAGAAGCATTGACTTATGAAATTAGTGATGAGGCTATAGATAGAAAGAGCCGGAAACTTCTAACGGAGATGGCATATAAGGAGATTGCAGATTTACAAGAGGGATTAAGGGCAGAAAAACGTGTCAGGACTGAACTTCGAAGAAGGATGGAGTTGAAGAGATTTTCTGCTCTGAAACCTCTCCTAAAGGATTTTGAAAATGGACACCTACCCTTCATTTGCTTGCAGTATAAGGATTCTGAAGGAGTTGAAAACTTCGTTCCTGCTGTTTATCTAGCAGAGGTTGAATCGCTTGATGGATCAAAACTTAAGAACATGGTTTCAGTTGATGATTCTTTTGCACTAAGCAGTGTTGGAACATCTGACACTCATCAAGATGTTGAACCAACTTACTATGTGGCCCTTGGTTCAGATAACTCCTGGTATCTATTTACAGAAAAGTGGATTAAAACTGTTTATAGAGGTGGCTTTCCCAATGTTGCTTTAACTCACGGGGAAGCTTTGCCCCGGGAAATAATGAGGACACTTCTCGATAAAGAGGAAACTCAATGGGAAAAACTTGCTGATTCTGAGCTTGGTGGTCTATGGTGCATGGAAGGATCTCTGGAGACATGGTCTTGGAGTCTAAATGTGCCAGTTTTAAGTAGTCTTTCCGAAAGTGATGAGGTGTTACATATGTCACAAGAATACATTGAATCAGTGGAACGTTACAGAGAACAAAGGAACAAAGTTGCACGTTTGAAGAAAAAGATAGCCCGTACCGAGGGCTTCCGAGAATATAAAAAGATCTTGGGCACGGCTAAGTTTACGGAGGAAAAGATAAAACGGTTGAAGGCTAGATCAAATCATTTGATCAATAGAATGGAGCAAATTGAACCTTCTGGTTGGAAGGAGTTTCTACAAATCAGCAAAGTCATTCATGAAACAAGGGCATTAGACATCAATACACATGTAATATTTCCCCTGGGTGAAACAGCAGCTGCAATTCGAGGAGAAAATGAACTATGGTTGGCAATGGTACTTCGGAACAAAATCTTGCTAGAGCTAAAGCCTGCGCAACTCGCTGCTGTGTGCGCGAGTTTAGTGTCCGAGGGGATCAAGGTACGCACATGGAAAAACAATAATTACATATACGAATCTTCGTCTACTGTCCTAAATATGATTAGTTTACTAGAAGAACAAAGGAACTCGTTTGTGCAACTTCAAGAGAAACATGAGGTAGAGATAGCTTGTTGTTTAGATGGCCAGTTTTCAGGAATGGTGGAAGCCTGGGCGTCCGGGTTATCGTGGAGGGAACTGATGATGGATTGTGCGATGGATGAGGGTGATTTAGCTCGACTATTACGGAGAACGATTGACCTTTTGGCTCAGATTCCTAAATTGCCTGATATCGATCCCTTGCTGCAGAAAAATGCCACAACTGCATCCGATGTCATGGATCGTCCACCCATAAGCGAGCTCACTGGATGAAGTAAGTTCCTTTGCAAAAGTCAAAGTCAATCATTATTTTTGTATAACATTGTAACAATTTGTTGTATTTGTACTATTAATTAAATGATGATCGAGTTTGGTGTCAAAAATCAAGTGATATCAACTCAATTATTAAAGTGATTAAAAAATCTTTATGAATAAAATAGATATATTACACGAACGATTATATGTCTTTTTTTTATTATTAATCAAATAGATATCAATTTAATCATTAAAGTGATTAAAATTTATTTTTTATTATACACCATTAAAAATAAATTTTAATTTTATAAATTGTTCCTTTAAAGTCTTTATTTTTAAATGTATGAATGTATTTAATTATTTATAGTTTAATTGATACACTTTTTAGGTCACACATGTAATAAAATAATAGATACACATTTAAATAATTGAATATATTTAGATATTAAATAAAAATTTTACACATAAGATTAATAAAATTACATATTTTTATTTATTTATTTTCTAAATATTTTTTTATGCATCTTAAAAGACACCAATATAATTAAAACATTGATACACATCAAATTTTTAAAGAAAATTAATTTCTAATATTGGTTTAAACTTTATATAATTTTAAAAAATCTTCTTCAATAAATTTATACACATTGAATTTGGACAATGTTATGTCTAGATTCATTATGAACTTCACTTTTAAATGGTTTTTTTTATTAATTTTTAATAATTAGTTTAATATTTTTATGGTCTTTAATAATATTTAATAAATTTATAAAATTTAAAAATATATTTTTAGATTTTAAAAAGAAATAAGATTTGAAAGAATGAACTAGATAACTATATGTCGAGTTCATTCCAATTATTTTTTGTTGATTTGGCACTATCATATCATCAACTTTCTGTTGACATAGAATACCACATTAAGACTGTAATGGTGAACATTAATTAAAAGATTTATTTAATCAATTTTATTAATTCAAAAGTTTAATTATATAAAAAAATTTCGAAACAATTTAATTAATTTTTTCAAAAAAAAAGTCTTAGAATAAAAAATATAATTAATCCTTGTTATTTTTATAAAACATCATCCATATCCTATATTTGAAAGTACCTTTCCCTTGAAATTTTATAATTTTTTAAAAATAGGATTTGATATTTGAAAATAACTGATTCTCAATTAATAGCATGTTAAAAAGAATATGCAATAAGAATTGTATTGTAGCATCGCCAGAGACTTATCTTGGGCTCCTAGTGATGGTGGGGCTCAATAAGAATCATGCATTCCAACATTATCTGGATAGGTTTCGGAACAGATTGGATAGTTGGTCATTGCGACTACTTTCGATGGGTGGTAAGGAAGTTTGTATCATGGCTGTCGTTCAGGCTATACCGGTGTATGCCATGCAATGTTTCCTGTTTCCCCTTAGACTTTGTCGCGCAATGGAAGGTTTGCTCAATTCTTTTTGGTGGCGGAATGGTCGGTCCAAGAGGGGTATTCATTGGAATTCTTGGCACAAGTTGTGTATGCCGAAAGTGGAAGGGGGTTTGGGGTTTCACAACTTTGCGAGCTTTAACGTGGAATTGTCAGCTAAGCAAGGCTGGCGCTTGATGACTAAGCCAGACTGTTTATTGACTTGTATGATAAAAGCTAGGTACTTCCCATCTGGTGATTTTCTCTCGACTCCATTGGGCTCTAACCCGTTGTTTGTTTGGTGTAGTTTGGTTGGTGCGAGGGGGTTGTTGCATATGGGGACTGGTTGGAGGATTGGTACAGGTGAAAATGTGAACATATGGAACGATTCTTGGATTCTCGGTCTTGGCGATGGTCGTCTTTCGTGCCCTTCTGTTGACATTCGTAATTCTATAGTATCCCAACTGATCTCTGTTGTGACTGGTTATTGGAATGAATCTACTATTCGTGCTGTGGCATCGAGGAAGCAGGTTGATATGATTTTGCGCATTCCCCTTGTGCGGCCTCAGCTTCTGATAGTATTAGAAAGAACCATTGATTTCTCCCTACTTATTGTTTGAGTTGTTCCCATTTTGTCATCCTTAGCACATTTTTTTAGTATTTTTAATTTAGCTATTGCATTTTCTAACTTAATAGACCTTAGCCTAGTTACCTTTGATTTTATAATATTTTTACTACTGATGTCGCTGCATGAGTCTATCCAGAATTGCGTTCAGAATTTGTCATAACATCTGACAGCTGTCTGGTTAAAAAAAATCAGAAAAGCGTGAGCTATACAGCTGATGTAACTAACTGGTACGACTAGAGATTGCTAGATTTGGAGGAAAGGACACCTGTACTATTCAGTTAAAGTTAAATACTCATAAGGGGAGAGAGAAAGGGGTCTTCTTCCGGATATTTTTTCTTCTAAAATCCATCTTTGAAGCTTGCGGCCATGGAAGCTTAGACTTCTCAAGGGCGAACCGACGTGAAGAAGAAGGCAGATCTGCTCCTGACGAGGAGCCCCTAAGTGCGACGCAAGAGGAGAGTAAGAGAGTAAGTCGAGTAGCCTAGGAATAGTATTCTCCATTTGTTCTTTTATATCTCTTTCTTAAACGCTAGTGATGAATGTTTATTTCAAGTTTGTATGGAAGTACAATTGATTTCTAGACTAAATGGTATTTTATCCAAGCTTGCTTTTACTGTTTAATCTTTAGGTTTGAATGTTTTAACTACGAAAGTGTTATTGCAGTCATTGTCACTGGAAGGTGCAGTGATTTAAACTAATAAGCAAGACAACAGAAGTTGCTTGGGGATTGAAGGAATTTAATCCACTTGTTCTTGAATGTGTTGCATTGCCAACACTAGAAGGTGTGGTTATTGTGCATGTTTAAGTCTTAGATCAAATAGAGGAGCCAAGTTTGGTAAGACATTCATTGTGCCTATTACAGTGACAATCACCTGTTATTTTAAACCTTGTGACCCATACTTAGTTTTCTACTGACTAATCACGTCGGGGACCCCATTTCATTATTATTACATTTCATCTTTATTTTCGCATTATTGCTTCGACAATCTCTCTCGCAGTTTATTTGCATTTACTTATTCATTGTGACGACATTAATAAACAACAAACATCCATCCTCGCGGGATCGATATTCGAAAGATTCACATCTATCTACTATACTTTCATCGACAGTGTATGCTTGCACATTATTGTTGTGACGTTCATAGCGCGATCAAGTTTTGGCGTTGTTGCCGGGGATGACGTTTGTTTGATGTTTGTTTTTGTTTTTGCATTTATTCTTTATTATATAACGTTTAGTTGTTACTAACTTGTTTTCTTTTTATTGCTACTTTTACATTTTATTTTAGGTGTTTTATGACCCGGAGAAATTCAAAATTATTGTTGGTTTAGATCTAGAAATCGAACAAACCATTCAGATGAGACGTCAAGAACAACGAAATATGGCTTTTTAAGGAAATGATGCAGCCATACCACAATTGCTGCCACAAAATCCTGTTATACCTCTGATACAACCATAAAACGTTAATCATTCACCACTACCGCAAGATGATCAGATACAAAATTGAACTATTCGAGATTTTGTTGTTCCTATTTTGGATGATTTGCAGCCAGGAGTTCTTAGACTAGCTATTGAAGCTGGAAATTTCGAATTAAAGCCAATCATGTTCTAGATGCTAAACTCTAATGGGTAGTATGCTGGACTGCCACATGAAGATGAGATAGAGCACCTTAAATCCTTTCTATTGATTTGTGCTTCCTTCAGTCAGTAAGGCGTTCCTGATGACGCCTTGAAAATTTAGCTATTCCCTTATTCATTGCGAGGACGGGCTCGTACCTAGTTTCTTAAACTACCTGCCGGATCAATCACTTCGTGGAATGCACTCGTAACATAATTTGTCTTGCGTTTCAACCCTCGACTATGAATGCTTATCTTTGAAATGATATAACTGCGTATCATCAGTTGGATGATGAAAATCTTCAGACCATGTGGGAGTGTTATAAATCTTTGCTATGATGCTGCCCCATGCATGACATTCAACAAGAGACACAGATTGAAATTTTTTACAAGGGCTGAACGCACAAACAAGAAATCTTGTCGACACATCTACTAATGGTCCTTTGTTGGACTGTACATACGATGAAACTGTTAGAATTTTAGAGAGAATCGCTCAGAATGATTGTCAATATCCGATCTCTAGAGTAGCACAAGTAAAATCTAATCTTAGAGTTATTGAATTGGATGCCATATTTGCTCTGAGTGAGCAAGTTTCTTCGCTCGCAAACATGATAAAAAACATGAACGGGACTAGTGACGTTGCACCCATTCAAGTCGCTCAACAAATTGATGTTCCTACATTTTGTTGCGAGATTTGCAGTGACAACCACAGTTATGAAGATTGTCCACAGCATGCGGAGAATGCTTTCTATGTC
Source organism: Gossypioides kirkii (assembly GCA_005610355.1). NCBI lineage: Eukaryota > Viridiplantae > Streptophyta > Magnoliopsida > Malvales > Malvaceae > Gossypioides > Gossypioides kirkii. The sequence goes on along the minus strand of CP032247.1, from coordinate 34,103,242 downwards.
AGTAATATCCGTGAAAATTCTTATGGTAATTCCTATAATAATTCTGCACGCAATTCGCAACCTTGGGGAAATCAGAATGCCGCTACATTCAGATATGAGAATTCATCTAATCCAGGTAATTATAGACAAAGAAATTACAATCAGCAGCAATACAATTACAATTAGTAGCAACAAAATTACAACCAGAATACTCAGATGCATTCACATCAAGACCAGATGCAGCCACATCAGAATTATGTGCAGTCACAACAATCTTCAATGCCAAATCTGAATGTTCAAGGATAATAACAATAACAACAGTACAAACAAGCACGATCTGATCCTTTAACAGCCCTCGAAGCCTTAATGCGTGAGCATGTCACTCGAACAGAAGTCATTGTGTAAGGAAATTCATCCTCCGTCTAAGCATTGGAAGCACAGTTAGGACAAATTGCTTCGAATTTAAACACCCGACCACTAGGTGCATTACCCAGTGACACAGAAAATCCAAATTCAAAAAAGAAGGAGCATTGCAAAGAAATCACCCTTCGGAGTAGTCGACAAACTACCGAGCCATCTGCCAACTCTACTACAACACTTATAGACACTAGTGAAGTGAATCAAGGTGAGAGAGTTGTATCTGAAGAAATTATAGATTAACCAAATAAGGAGGCTCCACAAATTGTCACCCCGATACCTATTGTCCGACTAACAAAGATGTCGATGCAACTTGATGTATCCATACCCATGCCTTTCTCACAACGATTTAAAGAAAAGGAGCATGATAAACAATATCAGAAATTTCTGACAACATTAAAGCAACTTCATGTCAATATCCCTCTCATGGACGCTCTTGTTCAGATTCCTAGTTATGGGAAATTTATGAAGGAAATCTTGTCTAAGAAGAAGAAGTTGAATGATATTGAAATGATTGCACTCACAGAAGGCTGTAATGCAGTCCTGACAAATAAGTTACGGCCCAAAATGAAAGATCTAGGAAGCTTTACGATCCCATGTTCAATTGGCAACCACTACTTGGGTAAAGCTTTATGTGATTTGGGCGCTAGCATCAACCTTATGCCACTATCTACTTTTAGAAAGTTGGGAATTGGTCATATGAAGCCCACTGCAATGACATTACAGTTTGCGGATAGATCTTTGGAGCAACTTGAAGGACAAATTAAAGACATCTTAGTTCGCGTGGATAAGTTTGTGTTTCTGGCGGATTTCATTATACTGGACTGCGAAACAGACAAAGAGGTCCCCATAATCTTGGGTCGACCATTTCTAGCTACCAGACGCACTCTCATCGACGTGTATAAAGGTGAGTTAACCATGCGACATAATGATGAACATGTCACCTTCAGTGTTTTTGAAGCTATTCGCAAGGACAAAGAAGAATGTCACACTGTCTATGTGCTGGACAAATTAATTGAGGAAGAGTTCAATGATCGAAGCACATTATTTTTTGAAGAATTTGCGGTGAAATCAGATGAAGAATATTTAGCTAATTGTGACAACAAGGTTGAAACGAATAACATTGAGCTTAGGTGTGGATGGAATATGGAATCTCTAGATCTAACCAATAGAACGACTCTAGTTTTTAAGCCATCTATTGAAGAAGCTCCTACTTTGGAGTTGAAGCCATTGCCTGCTCATCTTAAGTACGTCTTTCTTGGCAACAACAATACTCTACCAATCATTGTCTCCGCAACATTAGATGTAACTTAGGAGAAAAAATTGATCCATATCCTTAAGCAGCATAAACATGCTATTGCCTGGAGTATTGCCTACATTCGAGGCATTAGTCTATATTTTTGCATACACAAAATTAAGTTGAAAGATGAAGGAAGGCAATCGATCAAAAAACAAAGAAGATTGAACGAGAAAATGAAGGAGGTGGTTAAAAAGGAGATTATCAAATGCCTTAACGCGAGCATTATTTACCTAATTTTTGATAGCAATTGGGTAAGTCCAGTTCAATGTGTCCCTAAGAAGAGTGGTATCACTATGGTGAGTAATGACAAGGATGGCTAATCCTTATACGCATTCCTACGGGTTGGCGAGTATGTATGGATTATCGCAAATTGAATGCAGCCACAAGGAATGGCCACTTTTCACTTCCCTTCATCGATCAGATGTTGGATAGGCTTGCTAGAAAAGCCTACTATTGCTTCTTAGATGGTTATTCTAATTATAATCAGATCGTTATTGCACTTAAGGATCAAACAAAAACAACGTTTACTTGCCCCTTTGGCACTTTTGCTTTTTGCCGTATGCCGTTTGGTCTTTGCAACGCACCAACCACATTTCAAAGTTGCATGATGATAATATTTTCATATACGATCGAGGATTTTTTAGAGGTATTTATGGAAGATTTTTCAATTTATGGGAATAATTTTGATCAATGAACTGACAATTTAGCTAGAGTCTTAAAGCGATGTGAAAACACACATCTTATGCTGAATTGGGGAAAATACCACTTCATGGCAACTGGATGAATTGTCTTAGGTCATCATATTTCCTGTCAAGGCATTAAAGTGGACAGAGATAAGGTGGAAATTATTGAAAAGCTACCTATCTCGACAAATGTGAAGGGCATCAGAAGTTTTCTTGGGCATGCAGGGTTTTATCGTCGATTTATTCGAGATTTTTCCAAAATTGCAAAACCCCTCTGCTCATTGTTGGAACAGAATAACAAAATTCCTCTTTGATAATGCATGCTTGGCTGCATTTATTCAAATAAAGCAGCAGGTAGTTAAAGAACCCTTTGTCGTTGCACCGGATTGGTCTGAACCATTTGAAGTTATGTACGATGCCAACGATTTTGCTGTGGTTGCTCTCTTAGGTTAACGCAAGGAAAAAATATTTCACGCTAGGAAAAAATATTTCATGCTATCTATTACAAAGGCTCAAAGTAATTATATAACCACAGAGAATGAATTGTTGGCTGTTGTATTTACTTTCAAAAAATTTCGTTCGTACCTTATTGGTGTAAAAGTTATTGTATTTACTGACCATTCAGCATTGAGATATCTTTTTGCAAAGAAGGACGTAAAACTACGATTGATACATTGGATCCTATTATTGCAAGAATTCGATATAGAGATTAAAGATCAGAAGGGTTTAGAAAACCAAGTGGCAGGCCACCTGTCTCGTCTGGAAGTTGGAAGTTAAGATGGAAACATACTTCAGATTGTCGATGCATTTCCTGATGAGAAGTTGTTTGCTGTCAACGCAACCCCGTGGTATGCGGATGTGGTTAAATATCTGGTATATGGGAAACTACCCTTGGGTGTCACAGGCCACAAGAAAGAAAAATTTCTTCGAGAAGTAGAGAAATACTATTGGAACGAACCGTACTTATTCAAGGTTTGCAATGACAATATCATTAGGCGTTGTGTCACGATGCTCTTTATGGAGGTCATTTTGGTGGCATTAGAACTGCTGGAAAGGTTCTTCAATCAAGATTCTATTGGCTTTCATTATTTAAAGACGCCCACAATTTTGTGTATCGATGTGATCGATGTCAATGTACTGGTTCTATATCTCGTTGCAATGAGATGTTACAACAGCCAATCATGGAAGTTGAACTCTTCGACGTTTGGGGTATAAACTTCATGGGACCATTTCCAAGTTCATTTGGAAACGTCTATATTCTAGTTGCTATTGACTACGTATCAAAATGGGTTGAAGCCATTGCAGTCTCAAAGGATGATGCAAGGATAGTGCTTAAGTTTTTTCACAAGCATATACTCACCCGTTTTGGCACAACTAAAGCATTGATCAGCGATCAAGGTACTTATTTCCATTGTAACCAGGTGGCAGTCGCACTGAAGCGGTATGAAGTTAATCATAGAATGGTGAGCACTTACCATTCGCAAACTAATAGATAAGCTAAGGTATCTAATCGACAAATCAAGAATATTCTCGAGAAGGTGGTGAACCCCTCAAGAAAAGATTGGTCTTCTAGACTTAATGATTCTTTGTGGGCTCTGAGGACAGCATACAAAACCTCACTTGGGATGTTGCCGTATCAGCTTGTTTTTGGAAAAGCATGTCACTTGCCTGTTGAATTGGAGCATAAGGTAATGCGGGCAATTAAGCAAGTGAACATGAATTACGAAGCTGCTGGGAAGAAGAGGCTATTAGACATCACTGAACTAGAGGAAATTAGACGAAATGCCTATGAGAATGTAGCAAGTTACAAGGAAAAGACCAGGCGATGACACGATAAAATTATTTTGCAGCGATAATTTACTGCAAGTCGACAGATGTTATTATTTAATTCTCGACTGAAATTTCACCCAGGTAAATTGCGCTCATGCTGGTCTGGACCATTCGAAGTTGTTGAAGCATTTCCTCATGGTGAAGTCACGATTAAAGATTTACATGATGTGCATCAATTGAAAGTGAATGGACAACGACTGAAGCATTATTTTGGCCATAATGATCACAAACAGGAAGAAACCATTAAATTGGTCAAATTTTTCTAATTTTCTTGACATTTTTATCATGTAATTTTTTTTTTTTTGTTTAAGTTTATTTTACTTAGTATTTTTTGCAGGATAAAGTCATCTCTTTTGTCGATGCATGTAGATCTCCTTGTCAATGCAACTCGTCCGCCTGCAGTGAAATTGCTGACTCATCAGAAAATCAGAGTGTATCAGGAAATAAATCATACCGTTTCATCCATCAACACCCAATCGTTGGATCGGTCTGAAGGGGTGTAATCCTATTGGACGCATTTATTCTTGCAGACTTTATGTCATTTCCTTTGATGCATAAAAGACACGCGTCTCCATTTTCCCTTTTCATTCCCTATAAATAACCCCTTTATGTCGACTGTGCTGTTCACAAAAACGTAATTTTTCTTCACAAACTTTCTTCAAGCTTACATCTTTCCACCTTACAACCCTTTTTGCTTACCAAAACAATGGCCAGAACTCGCTAAGCAATGAAGAAAACACCTAAATCTATTACAAAACCTTTTTCATCTGTAACAGTCATTCGTGAAACAGAGCTTCCAATGTCCAAAGAGCCTGTGATGTTCCTCACAAAGGCGACTAAAGACCGTTTCCAAGAGAACATGCTGAAAAGGAACTGTCACCCAGAGCAAGGTTTCCTATTGTCGAGACAACAAGAACTACAGAAACAAATCCACAAAACCATCGTGAAGTTAAAATAGGAAACTTTTTGCCAACACCTTGGAAGCCATTCTTCGTCTCTGGTACGTGAATTTTATGCCAATCTCATTGACCATGAGTCAGAATTTGGTTTTTTTCCATGAAGGTTTAGTCCCTTGGGATGCCGGACACATCAACGAGCTTTACAATACCACAGTAGACAAGGATGAGCACGTTGCGTTTATTGAGGAACTCACTGATGAAGCGACAGATATTTTAGTGAAGGATCTCTACATTTAAGGAGCCACATGGACGGGTTTGAATCCAAACAACTACACCAGGCATAGGCGCTTTTTAACATTGCAAATCAAGGTCTGGTTCCACTTTGTGAACTACAGATTGATGCCTTCAACACACAGCACAACTGTCACCCTTGATCGAATGTGTCTGATACATTCGATCATTAAGGGAAGGAAAATTCATGTCGGGGCAATTTTACACCAAGAGATTGCTGACTGTGCTGCCAAAGAAACGGGCATATTGGTGTTCCGCTCACTGGTAATGCAGTTGTGCCAAAAAAGGAGAGTTGTACCCCGTGATGGAGAAAAGATCTTGGAGAACAAGGGCTCGATAAATGAAGCATCAATCAAAAGAATGACTCGTAGGAAAGATACTCCCACAGTAAATGAAGCAGATGCAAGAAAAAAAAGGGAAAATCAATAGTAGAAGATAAGGGTGTATATGTGACTGCATATTCATATCTATGGCGTAAAATGAAGAAGGTCGAGAAGATAGCAAATTCCATAAACATTAGGCAAATCAAGCTTATCGCTACTATGGAAGACATGGAAAGGTCATAGAATTTATTCTACGCTTATACCAGGGCCTGGAATAGTGCTGCTGTGACCATATTAAGGCGGATGAGCAAAGCACCTCTCTTTGAATTCCCAGTATTCCCTCCAATTGTCTCAAGGGAGAAAGACCAATCAGTGGCCTCCTCTCCAATGGTGAACATATCTGATGATGAGAAGGAGGTAGAATCAAGGAAGGTAGAGGAATGTTTGTGGAATATTGCAAGCTTGTTTGAGAATGAGTTCACTGCTAGTCCGAATGCACATGTTGCTAAATAAGAGACTCCTATTGAAGGGGAGGAAACACAAGTTGAAGAAGAGGAAGAAAAAGATGATGGAAAAGAAGCAGAAGAAGATTCAGCTGAAGAATTTGTCACCGTACCCGAAGTTATGGGTGTAGCAACTGAGGGGTTGACAAGAACTGAGTGAGTCAGGCGGAGGTTGTGGATGAACTGAATGAGGATCACAATCCTTTGGCTATCGTGGTCTACACTGGACCACTCGAAGTGATCCATCCAATAGGAGCCACAGCTGTTAATGCCTAGGCACAGCCAGATGTTGCGGAGAAATCCGAGGATCGGGCAAAGCCAAAAGAAAGAAAAAGAAAGCGCTCCAAGGACAAGAAGCACAGAAAGGACGAGAGGGAGAGAAGAAAGAACAAGCACCATGCAGCCAGATCAACGACTGTAGAAAATTGAGTTTGTCTTATTTCAATTCTTAGCTTTAGTTTTCATGCATAGCATGTAGCTGTAATTTGTAGTATGTTAGTAAGCATTGTTATCACATTCCCGTTGTCATTGCATTTGGATTGTCATTGCATTTCCATTTGTCATTAGAATTTAGTGTCAGTGCATTGGGGACAATGCAGACTTTAGGTTTGGGGAAATGTATATGGAGTTTGGAAATGTAATTGCACTCACGTTTAAAAAATTTTTCTTTTTAAGTTTAATGAAGCATGCAAGGTTATTGCAAATGTGTTTGAAATTTTTTCAATTGATGCTTGATTCTTGAATCATGTGAATTGCCAATGAATGAGTTAGATAAATTTGACTGAATGTTATATCTTCAATTATTTGATGAATGATTTAGATTGCATTAGTAATGGATGAATAGTATCATTCTTTGAATCTTAAATAAATCTGCCATTTATAGGTATTTGTATATATATATATATATGGTTATAAATAAAAGACACTCCAATGTGGGTGTATTGTAAGCTGTTAAAGGGGGAACACTCCAATGCAAGTGTTAGAAAAAGTAATCTAGCCAAAGGTTATCACTGAAGAGTGTGTGTCGGCATAATTACACACTCCCTGGGGGTATGTTGCACTCCATCATTACTTCTCAGGAACAAGGGTATAGTAATGCAAATACATCCCTCAATCACACACACACACACACACACACATATATATATATATATATATATAAAAGAGAAAAGAAAAGAAAAGAAAAGAAAAGAAAAAGATATATGTATATATATTATTATACAATAAATGCTGTTTTGGTAGATAGAATTTAGGATTTAAAGCATAATGCTGGCGTTAATGAAGTTGCAGTCTTAGTTATTCATGCCTATGAATTGTCGACGTAATATTCTGTCATTTGAATGTAATTCATTCATTGGGATTTTAGACGATTCAAGTTGCTAGAATGATCATTGCCTTGATAAAATTTTTAATATTTCCTTGCTAGTTTCTGTTTTACTTGAGGACAAGTGAAAACTCAAGTTTGGGGTGTGATAGTGTTAGAAAGAACTATTGATTTCTCCCTACTTATTGTTTAAGTTGTTCTCATTTGGTCATCCTTAACACATATTTTTAGTATTTTTAATTTAGTTATTGCATTTTTTAACTTAATAGACCTTAGCCTAGTTACCTTTGATTTTTTAATATTTTTACTACTGATGTCGCTGCATGAGTCTATCCAGAATTGCACCTAGAATTTGTCGCAGAATCTGACAGTAGTCTGGTTAAAAAAACCAAAAATGCATGAGCTGTACAGTTGGTGTCACCAACTAGTACAACCAGAGATTGTTAGATTTGGAGGAAAGAACACCTATACTATTCAGTTGAAGTTAAATACTCATGAGGGGAGATAGAAAGAGGGTTTTCTTCTGGATTTTTTTCTTCTAAAATCCATCTTTGAAGCTTGCAGCCATGGAAGCTTAAACTTCTCAAGGGTGAACCGACGTGAAGAAGAAGGCAGATCTGTTCCTGACGAAGAGCCCTTAAGTGCGACGCAAGAGAAGAGTAAGAGAGCAAGTCGAGTAGCCTAGGAATAGTATTCTCCATTTGTTCTTTTATATCTCTTTCTTAAATGCTGGTGATGAATGTTTATTTCAAGTTTGTAAGGAAGTACACTTGATTTATAGACTAAATGGTATTTTATCCAAGCTTGCTTTTACTGTTTAATCTTTGGGTTTGAATGTTTTGACCACGGAAGTGTTATTGCAGCCACTGTCACTGGAAGGTGCAACGACAATTTAAATTAACAAGCAAGACAACAGAAGTTGCTTGGGGATTAAAGGAATTTAGTCCACTTGTTCTTGAATGTGTTGCATTGCCAACACTGGAAGGTGTGGTTAGTGTGCATGTTTAAGTCTTAGATCAAATAGAGGAGCCAAGTTTGGCAAGACATTCATTGTGCCTTATTACAGTGACAATCACCTATTATTTTAAATCTTGTGAGCCACACTTAATTTTCTGTTGACTAATCACGTTGGGGACCTCACTTCATATAATTGCATTTTATCTTTATTTTCACATTATTGCTTCAACAATCTCTCTCACAATTTATTGGCATTTACTTATTCATTGTGACGACATTAATAGGCAACAAAAATCCAACCTCGTGGGATCAATATCCGATAGATTCACATCTATCTACTATACTTGCATCGATAGTGTACGCTTGCACATTATTGTTGAGACATTCATAGCGCGATCAGCTCCCTGATTCTTTGATCTGGCGTACTAAAAGCACAGGTTGTTACTCAGTTAAGAGTGGCTACAGGCTTCTCATCTCAAGGAAACGTGCTATTGATGCTAACAATCCCTCTATCTCTATTGGCCCGAGACAATTCTATCGCTCCTTATGGGATCTTCCCCTCATGGGTAAGCTTAAAATCCATTGTTGGAGACTTTGTAACAATTTTTTTCCTACTTTTTCTAACTTGAATCTACGACATCTTAGAACAACTAATACGTGTCCATTGTGTTGTGTACCTGGTGAGACGGTAGATCATATGGTGCGCTTTTGCTCTGTCACTCGGTTGCTCCTCTCTTTGCTTAAAGTCGATCTTCTACATCCTGCCACAAGTCCTAATTACTTAATTTTGATGGGACAAATATTTTAGCTTGTCAGTGCTGATCAACACTAAATTTTGGTTATTACCTGGTGAGCTTTATGTTCGTCCCACAATCATTTACCTCATAAAGGTGTGCGATAATCTATGTCTGCTCTTGCTGGTTTCATCTTGGGTCGGGTTCGAGAGCTCTCCCTATTGGCTCAAGTCACAAACATACCATAGGTGAGTCCACATTTAGCTTGGTATCCCCCTGTTGTTGGAATGATTAAACTCAATTTCGATGCCTCATTTTTTAATAACACTAAGATCTTTGTTTCTCGTGTAATTGCTAGAAATACAAAAGGACAACTGATGGGTGCTTGTGCTTACTCACATAGTTTTATAGCAGATGTGTTTGTGGATGAGGCACTAGCATGTGAAAGGGCCATCCTGTTTGCTGTTGACCTAGGCTTTCATCTGGTTGTAATTGAGGGGGATTCTCTCACCGTCATCAAGAAATTGAACTCAGGTGATGCTGATCATTTGATTCTCAGCCCGATCTTCCATGATATTCTGTCCCATCGACACTCCTTCACCGCCATCAGTTTCAACCATGTGTTTCACGAAGCGAATGGGGCTGGTCATGCCATGGCGTTCTTTGGATGCCAACTGACCGAACCACAGTTTTGGAGATAATGCTTAAAAGTGACATACTTATATATATATATATATATATATATATATATATTGAGTATGATCCTACTAATTGGGCTATTTATGATTCTTTTATCTTGTAGGGACTAAATTGAAGACAAAAAGAAAATTTAGGGCAAAAAGCATGAATGTGGAAGAGAAAGTGTCAAAGTATGAAAGTGTGGAAGACTTAGGAAGAGATTTATTGGATATAAGACTTTATTTAAATTTAAACTCTATTTTTCAGGATTAATATTTTGGATTATTATTATTATATTGTTTATTTAATTTTAATTTATCTTTTAGGCTTTATAATTTAGAGTTCAATTTGGATCCAACTAGGGATTTTCATGTACTATAAATAGGGGATGGAGTGATATGAATGATTCGCTTCCAATTTTCTGTAAAATCCTTCATCTCCCAAAAACCTCAACAGTTTCTTTTAATAAAAATTATATTTCCATTAAGCTTGTATATTTTCCAAAAGCATGAGCAACTAAAACCCATCTAGCCCTAGGTTATCAAAATTCCCCAAAAAGGTTCATGAGGCTTAAAACCCACACTTAACCCTTCTCAACTGAGTATTCATTGCTTCTCCGTATTACGAGATTGACATGCTTCCGTCCATATCCCTTCAAAAGTAATCTTTTCATCTTGTGTGAAGACGATCGCTTTGTGTGTTTTGCGAAGGTTGCATAGTCGATTCGCTAAATTACTGTGTCAGAGGTTGTCGAGCTAAAGAGACAAAATGGCGTGGCATTCGTCATTGAGAAGAGATGATCTAGTGTAAGATGGTCCCATTGGAGTGGCGGTTGACTAGAGTCAGGTTCCTTTAAAAATCTATAATTGGAGCTAGTGGTTGTGGGCGTCCTCTTCCACTATAATTGGCTTATTCGATCACGAGAAGAAACATCTAAAAGTCTATGATTGAATCAAAAAGGAATTAAGATAACCGGAGGCTGGAACTCTAGAAATCAATAAAACCCTTCCTTTCTCAACTCTATTTACTTTTCTGCAATTTCAATTATTTCAATTCTTCAATCGTTCATTTTCTAATTCTGTTTATTTATTTCACCAGGTCAGACACTTTTCCTAAGCATGATTTTGGCTAGGATCTCGATATACAAGATTCTGTGACATTCTAATCCCTGAGGATTTGACCCTACTTCCCTTTTACTATTATTTTCAATATTTTATGGATAGGTTATATTTGGTGCTCCCAACGACACAACATTTGGGTTGAAGAAGCTCTGGCTGTGGTTTAACGACACAACATTTGATGGATGTCTCGATCCTCACCTCTCTTCTGTTTGGGGTTTTTTGCTCTTCTCTGACTTTTGTATCTGATTGCAACATTGGCTTTCCTCTCCTATATTCTGGCTGTCGATCATCGAAGAGCTCTCGTCATCTGGATTCTTTGTTTGTTTTTCTCAAGGTGTTGGGTTTGTTTATTTTTCTGGTTTCTGCTTGTTTTCCTTTCTGGTTTCAGACTGCTGTTTGGATGGTTTCTTGTTGGGGTTTTCTTTTCTGTTTTTGTTTTACGTTGTACTGGACTTCTTTAGGCCTTTTGGTCACCCATACTTGTTTTTTTTATGGAATCAAGTTGTTTGTTTCAAAAAAAAAAAGAATACGCATAATTGTAAAGTTCATCCTAAACATTTTAGAGTTTTGTTCACTATATCCCTTAATTTTTTTTTTGTTTCAATTTCACCCGCATCATTGCAAAAAATTTCAAATAAAGCTAGACTTGACAGAATCCGTTAGTCAACTAATGGTCAACCATTCTGTCCTATATGGCATGCCACCTTAGTTGATATATGGTTGATGTGGCATGCCACATCATTAATGATGTGTCATTTTATAAACAATAAAAATATTAAAATACTAAAATTTCAAAAAATCATTTAAATCATTTATATATTTTTTAAAAAAATTATTAAAAAATAAAAAAATAGAAAAAATTTATAAAAATTCAAAATATGTTAAATTAAAAAGAGAAAAAATCTCAAAAACTTTGTCTCTCCAACATCATCTCCTTCCTTTTTCAGACATTTCGAATCCCATTCATTTCTCGTATTCTCATATTTTAATATCTAAAAGACTTTCAACTTTTTTAATCAAAAGCTTCTTTCTGTTTGATGTGTCATGGAACTAACTAAAAATTTGATTAAGGGAAGTGCATCTATCAATCAATAGTATATCTACGGTGAGCAAAAATATCGTTCCCACGAAGACTAAAAGTATTAGTAATTACCGTCTTTCTATTATTTAACTGAATAATTTGAGTGATTAATTAAAAACTAAAATTAATTAAATTAATTAACTAACAAACACGGCAAAGAACAAATCACGAAAATAATTAATTAACAATCAAGAAGCGAAACAATACCTAAGAAAGACTTCACCTAGATTTCATTTGTCACTATAAATCTAAATTACACAATTTTTTTACCTAGTATATTTAATATGTAGAAATATCTAAATTATGCAAATATGTCTTTCAAGCATAAGAGCAACTAACTTTAGGTTGATTAATTGAAATTTCTTTCTAATTAAAACCCCTATTATCACATTAACTCGTGCTATGGATTCCCCTATTAGATTTGACTCTAATTTGGTTGATTTATTTCGTCCTATTTCTAGGATTGCATGCAACTTCACTCAATTACGCAAAATCTACTATTAAACAAGGTCTAATCAACCTCTGATTTAAATACATCAAATATGAAATACTAATCTAGAAATATCAAACCAAGAATTAAAAAAACATAATTGAGAACAAGAACTAAGTATTTATTGCGTAAAATAAAAATCAAACGATATAATCCATCATAGGTTCATCTGTCCTAGGTATTTAGAAAATTAATTCATGCTTGAAAATAAAAAAATTCAACATACAATATAACTGAAATAAATAAAGAAACTCATGATAACTCCTAAGAAATCAACTGTGAATCTTCAATCTTGATGAAAATCTGCTTCCAAATCGGCTTCAATGGTGTTTTTCGAGTTCTTTACTTGAATATTTTATAACGACTCACTCTTATCTACTTATTTTTGTCACATATATGTCTTAAAATGCCCGAAAACCTAAAAATAATGATTTTCTAAAGTTCGATGTGAAATCCCGTAAAAATGACACAGCCTACCACACACCCATGTGGAATGGTCCAGCTCGTGTGACTCTTATAATTTGCTCATGTTTTCCAATTTTTGCTCATTTTTGCTCCCAAGTGCTCTATTAAGCATAAAAACATGAATTTAAAAGATTATGAGTATAAAATTCACCATTAACATCAAATAATCACCCAAAACTGCATTAAAAACGAGGTTAAAATATATTACTTTTAGCACTTATTATTATTTCTTCTCTTTTCACTTCAAACCAAAAGCATAAGATTTCACATCTTGTCCATACAATAACCTTAGCTACCGATGTTCAAATATTGCCATCATCAACCATCACTTCAGCCTCCAAGCAAAGGTCGAGGGTTCCTTGTTGCTCTTTTTCCGCTTTCATTGTTTAAATTAAACCTACACCTCCCTAAATTGATGTACCCAAGTTTAGCCAAGTGGGTTTTTGCTTGTTTTTTATTTTTTATTTCTATTTTCTTTCTTTGATTTTCGTTTTCCTTTTCTTGTTCTTTTGTAGGTTTTAAATAAATGTTTGGAAAATGGGGCATTTTAGGTTTATAGAGAACGAGGGTGGATTTTGTTTTAGGCAAACATGAAACTTGGTTTTACTAGTTTCGTGTAAAAGAATATCTCAATATGGAGGCTCCCACTTCAACTGCGGTTGTAATGGTAAATATTATTCGTCGATAACTCGTGAGCTAGATTGGCATCAACAACAGAGATTGTTAAAGGATAAAAACCTTTGCATACGCTGTTGTTTTACTACTATTATTTTTAAGAATGTTAAAGTAGTTAAATACAGCTGTGAGTTGTGAGGTAGTTAGGAGGTTGAAATTAGTTGTAGTCTGTTAAGCAATTGATCAGTACTAACTCTGTGTATATGCTAGTATAAATTGAACACTGTAAATAGAAATCAAATTAAGAATCAATTCATTTTACAATTCAGATCTATAGTAGTTATATTCTCAGTATTTCTCTCTAAATTCTTAGTTGTTTTCATGGTATTAGTTACTTAAAAAGATCTTGGTGCCTTATTTTTTTCCTTATTTCGAGTGCTTTACCTTCTCTATTATTTGAATCATGGCTCAATTTGTTACATCAACATCTATCAACAATGCTAATACTATTCCAGTCACACCAGTGCCAAATCCAATACCTTCTGTAAATTTCGAATCTGGTAAGCCTTATCTCGTTCAATGTTTTCCTCGTCACGACACTGTGAAACTTGATGAAAACAATTTTATTCAATGGCAACAACACGTGAGACTCATAGTAGAGGGGTATGAACTTACTAATTTTTTGGAAGGGACGTTGACAACTCCACCTCTGTTTATTCAAAATTTGAATGGCGAGCTTGTGTTGAATCTTGAGGCTTCTTTCCACGGTCAGTGGATCTTTACTCTATTGTATTACTAAGGCTCGTACCTCGTCTGATGTATGGACCATTGTAAATTGGATGTTTGCTGTTGTGACAGGTGCAAATTTTTCTCATCTTTGCCATGAGTTACACTCTGTTTGGAATAGAACATTGACGGTGAAGGAGTATCTCTCCAAGATCCAAAACATGTGTGCACTGATTGAAGCTTCTGGACACCAGATCTAGGAGGCTAAGCGTGTGGGGGTAATTCTTATGTGCTTATCATTGGACTACGATGCGGTTGTAACTTTGGCTTCGGTTTTTCAGAGTCGCTTCCCATGTGACGGCTCGTGGACATCCTATTGGAGTACGAAAGCTGATAGCAGCGGTTAGCCCTTGAGCCCTCATTTCAAGTGAATCTGACGGAGACTAGTGTGTCGATATTCCTGGTTTTGGCAGAATCATTACGTGGTGGTTGTTCGATCTTTGGAGGTTATTGTAAAGGTGTTCGTAACAGGCCACATTATCAGATTTATGGTCGCTTTGGTCACATGGAGAATGCTACTTTTACCGCTTCGGTCGAAAATACGATGGTCTGACGATATTGACGGTGGCTAAGGCTTTGTATACTCGACCAACTTATGCAATCAGATGGGGATATCAGTTATTCATGGTTGATGGTGGTGATTATTATTCAGGCTCGAGGCCTGGTGGTTACATTGGAAGATTTTCGATGCCTCTTCCACCGTACATTCCTCCTGGCCGCCGCATGCATGGTGAAAGAAAGGTTGAGGAAATGGTTGCTAACAATGATGGCTCTATAGTTTACCCTAGTATTCAGGTGGACAAGTCAAACATGTCAGTTGGGCCGAGTACTAATTTCATGGTGTTTGGTGGCTCTATTAGTCCAATTACTTGTGATGGTAGGTCGAATTCTTTTTGGTCCAATAAACCAAGGACCGTTTATGAGAAGAATGTGGATATGTTGGCTCATAATTATTTTGATGTTCGTCAATATGAAAGGTCGTCTTGAACATGTGATGCTTTTGGGTTGAGATTTTCGAATGATACTGGATTAGATATGCATTCAATGTAGTATGGTTCTAAAGTTGGGCAGTTGGGGTCGTGTCCAGATGCATAATACGGCCTAGTATCCTGACTCAGGTGTTACGTACCATGTTTGCGAGGATGCTTCTACTATGAAGGAACTGCGCACTATTCAAGTATAACTATGATTTTAATAGGGATGGGACTCCTGCTAAAATTAGTTGTGTAGGAAATACTTCATTACTCATAAGGGATAAGGTACTTCGCTTATCAAATGTGTTACTTGTGCCTAACATACGTAAGAATCTAATGTTTGATTCTCAGTTTACTTTGGAAAATAATGTGTTTTTTGAGTTTCACTCTTCTTATTGTGTGATAAAGGACACGCAGACTTGGCAAATCTTATTACGGGGCCACATTCGTGATGGTCTTTATTGGTTTGACCTGGTTGATGATGTTGACAATAATATGCTCCCGGTTGTGCACAATATTGTTGTTTCGTCAAGCTCTTCGAGGTGTGGAGTTCTTAAGTTGTGGCATCGATGGCTCAGTCATTCGTCTTCACGAAAGTTAAATCATTTTTACATACTTGTAATGTTGTTTTCAATAACGATTCACTTGACAATATTTGTATTACTTGTCAGCAAGGGAAATTTCATAAACTGCCTTTTTCCAAATAGACTATTGAATACAGTTATCCGTTTGAACTTGTTGTGTCTTATTTGTGTGGGGTCTTGCGTCCATTGATTGTGGGAATAACTGGTACTATATATCGTTTGTTGACATGTATAAGCGGTTTGATGCGAGCACGAGTAGTGCGAACACTAATAATACGAGCACAGACCTTGCGAGCTTGGAAGATGCGAGAACTGGTATTACGAACACTCATGTTGCAGACACACACGACGCGAACACTGATGTTACGAACACTCGCGTTACGAGCACGGAGGATGGACGAGCCTCGCACGATTCAATCGAGTTACCTAGAGGACCAATCACGCGAGCACATGCCAAGAAATTTAATCAGGCTGCCACGAGTTTAATTAAACGAATCTGGGAAGAACTTCATGCATTCCATGCAATGTGCTGCACATTCAACTTTAACTTTAATCTAATTAAAATTGTTGGAAAATAAAGTATTAACCATTTAGTTATTTTAATCCATGTCTTAATTATGTTTTCTGTTATTTTGTTAAGTCTTTTAATATGTCCTAACCAGCATGTTTAAGATGATGTAGGGATGTCCATGGCTAGCCAACACAAGCTTTTAATGCACCAACCAACATTTAAAGTGCTGAAAACACCTCTCCAAAAGGGTATTTCGTGATCAGCAAAGGAATTCAATGTTCTCTTCATGCATGGATGATTGGGTTCATCAAAGGTCTCAAGGTTCTTAAATGCTCAAAGGCTGATCATGGGAACATTAAAAGTGGCTGTTCGGTTTACTCAAAATCATTAATGCACCGCCCACATTTATTCCAAGTGCTTTGGGGAATTTTCAGCAGAATTAAGAGCACTTCTTCTTTCTAGCCAATGAAGCACTAAATTCGACCAACTACTCCGTTGAAGCAACCACCATATTAACTTAAAGTGCTTGGGGAATATTGGACGGATTTATGATGTAATTTTGATTAATTATTTTATGTCTTTTCAGCTGGTCATCTGTAAGCCTTTAAATATGATGCTTGGAACATTTTGTATCAACTTTTGATGAATATTAATCTTATTCTGAGTTTGTAAACTCCTTGTTCTTATTTGACTCAAATTGACTTATCAAGTAACCCTTGCGGCGTCAATCTGATTCTTTCGAACTTATCACTTCTTTGAAGTGTGGCGTTCACCCTTATACCGATTGGTTCCTATCTCTCTATAGATAAAGGGTAACGATTCTTCTTGTTTTCGTTCTAAGTACTAATATAGGAATTGGATCAATATTCTTCTGTAATATTGGTTCATTCTTGAGTCCTTAAAATCGAATTCAAGCCTATCCAACTATATCCTTTGCATATCCATCCATCCATCCTTCTACAACCCGTCATATTCATTCGCCAACCATCACAAAATCCATTACGAATGATACTTCTTAATTTCGATCGAGAACTCACGCGACTCGTAATCATCCCTCGAGGACAAGCTCGCATCACGATTTACTTGGATATTTTTTATACGACGTAAATCTCAAGCAATTGAGTGTTTTACGTAGTTTCAACAGCTAGTTAAAACTCAGTTTGGCAAGGATATCAAGCAGTTTCAGAGTGATCAGGGTGGAGAATATCGCGTATTTACGTTCGTTTTAGCTCAGTATGGGATTGTTCATCGGGTTACATGTCCACACACATCGAACAGAATGGCGTGGCTAAGCGAAAGCATCATCATATTGTTGAGGTAGGCCTTATTCTTCTTGCTCAAGCAAATCTGCCTATGAAATTTTAGGGTTTTACATTTACTTGTGTAATTTATTTAATAAATAGACTCCCAACATCTGTGTTACGAGATAATACTCCTTTTATGATGTTATATGGTAAAGAACCGTCTTATAATCATTTATGGGTGTTTGGGTACTGTTATTTTCCTTATCTTCGACCATTTTAGAGTCATAAACTAGAATTTTGGTCTCAATCGTGTACGTTTTTGGGATATAGTCCTAATCACAAGAGATATCAGTGTCTTACTCTAGACAATAGGATTATTATTTCTCGTCATGTGGTTTTTAATGAGAGTCAATTTTTGTAACATGAACGAGAGGTAACGGATAGTGCGTTGACTTAGTGTGTGCCTACTTATGTTCCGTTTGTTCAATCTGATTGTTCTTCATTTTCTCGGCCGGTTATTGCACCAGGTGTCTTGCGTATTGTTGTGTCGCCTGGTGTAACACATGTTGCCCTTTTTGGTGTTGTTGCTGATGGTGAACTAGTGGGATTGGTTTTTGATGAAACCAAATTAATGGGATTGGTTTCTAATAGGACTGATCCAGTGGCATTGACTGCACTAGTAAGTATGGTTCCTGATGAGACTTCGTCATCCACTTCGGTCAATATTAACTCTGATATGCCTACTGTCAGTTTGTTCCATCCGTTACGTGAGAACGCGCATCCTATGATTACGCGTGCTAAGGCAAGTATTTTTAAACCCAAATTCCTAGCATTTAAGGTTCCTAAGCGTAAGCCGCACAATATTGTTGAGGCTTTTATGCATGAAGGTTGGAGGCTTGCAGCTCAAGAAGAGTATGATGCTTTGATTAGGAATCGTACTTGGGAGTTGGTTTCATTGCCTCTTGGGAGGAAGGCGATTGGGTGTAAATGGTTGTTTAAAATCAAGCGGAACCTTGATGGTACTATAGCTCGACGTAAGGGTTGGTTAGTAGCAAAAGGTTGTTCTCAGGTGCCGAGTTGTGATTTTAGGGAAATATTTAGCCTAGCGGTTAAGCCTGCTACTATACGTGTCATCTTGTCTATTGTCGTATCCAAAGGCTGGAAATTGAGACAAGTTGATGTTAATAATGCATTTTTGAGGAGGTATATATGCAACAATCACTTGGTTATGTGCAGTATGGTACTGATGGTGAACCGCTGGTGTGTCGGTTAATGAAAGCTTTGTATGAACTTTGTCAACCCTCCCGTGCCTGGTTTGATAAGTTGAAAACTTTCCTTCTCTCGTTGAAGTTTGTTCCTTCTAAATCAGATGCTTCGTTATTTATTCGTACTAGTGGAGGTAGTTTGTTTGTGTTGGTGTATGTCGATGATATTATTATCACAGACGATGTACCTGCGGATATTGATGCATTTATTCGGTAGTTACACACTACGTTTTCTCTTAAAGACATGGGAGCGTTGCATTATTGTTTAGGTATTAAAGTTACTCGGTCTGATGTTGGCAGTCTTCATTTGTATCAAAGGAAGTATGTTTTGGATTTGCTTGATCGTTGTGGTTTGACGATTGCAAAAGGTGTTCCTACGCCCATGGTGAGTACTCCTATGCTATCTAAGCATGATGGTGTGTTGATTGATGATCCAACTGAGTATAGAAGTATTGCTGGAGCTCTTCAGTATGTTGTTCTTATTGCGTATGCAGTTAATCGCATTTATCAGTTTATACATGCCCCAACTAATGTTCATATGGCTGCGCTTAAACGTATTCTGCGGTATTTGAGTGGTATCGTGACTACGGATTGATTTTTCGGCCTACTAATCAGTTGTATCTGGTTGGATATGCTGATGCTAATTGGAGGTTGGATTTTGATGATAGACGGTCGACTACAGGATATTATATTTATTTTGGTGACAATCCTGTATCTTGGTGTTCTAAGAAGCAGCAGGTTATGTCTCGTTCAACTTTTGAGGCTGAGTACAGGGGTTTGGCTAGAGCTACAGCAGATGTTACGTGGTTGGTATCATTGTTACGTTAGCTTGGACTTTGTTCTGTTGATGTGCCTATGATCTGGTGTGATAGCTTGAGTGCTATTGCGGTGGTTGCTAATCCAGTGTTACATTCTAAATTTAAACATTTAGAGTTAGATTTGTTTTTTGTTTGAGAAAAGGTAGTTGATTAATCTCTTTTTGTTGGGGAGTTTCCAACCTGTGATCAGGTTGCTGATGTTCTTACAAAGCCTTTGTCTGTTATGCAATTTGCTCGTTTTCGCAAGGTTCTTCGGGTTCTAGAGTGCGAGAAGATGGGTAAACGTTAGAGTAGTCAAATATAGCTGTGAGCTGTGAGGTAGTTAGGAGGTTGAAATTAGTTGTAGTCTGTTAAGCAATTGAGCAGTACTAACTTTGTGTATATGCTAGTATAAATTGAACACTGTAAACAGAAATCAAATCAAGAATCAATTCATTTTACAATTCAGATTTATAGCAATAATATTCTCAGTATTTCTCTCTAAATTCTTAGTTGTTTTCAAAGAAAAATGAGGGACGAGAAAAGAAGAAAGAAGAGAAGGTGATAGTGAGGAGTGGAGGCCAACATTTGTGAGTGACGGTACATCAGGCGACGGTTGGGGTTTGTTTTGGGAAATGAAGAAGGAAAAAATGAAAGGAAGAAGAAGATTAAAAACAATTAAAATTTCCCCAAATTTGGCACAAATAAAAAACTATTAAACTCGAGCTCGATCCAGCTTTATCGGACCGTATTAATTGTTTTTTAGATTATTGTTTATATAAAAAAAATTTAAAAATATAATATATCAAATACAATAAAAACATTAAAATAAATGTTTCCCAACAATTGAAAATACTTTAAAAAAAAATAAAAATAAGAGTTATGCAATATCTAAATAATAACAAAATAGTAGCAATACAATAGCGAAATGGTAGCAAAACAATAACATAACAATAGTAAACAAAAGCAAACAAAAGAAAAAAAATTAGTCAAATTTGGGTTAAAAACGAGCTTTA
Organism: Gossypioides kirkii; assembly: GCA_005610355.1. NCBI lineage: Eukaryota > Viridiplantae > Streptophyta > Magnoliopsida > Malvales > Malvaceae > Gossypioides > Gossypioides kirkii. Next base: position 34,082,375 of record CP032247.1, on the reverse strand, counting down.
TTTTTTGTCAAAACTCATTTTTCAAATCTACACTTTTACTTAAACTCTTTTGTTTTTCGGACGATGTTCGCCCTAGAGGAGTGATCTAATCCATGATCAAATCTAGAGAAAAAAAATAGGAAAGAAAAATAAAAATTTTAATATTTTTTTGAATTTTTAACAAATTTAATTCAAAATTTCATGTCATCATTGATATCACGACACCTCAACAATGTTATAAACTAAGGTACTATGCCACATTAGACATAAATGTTGACTATTAGTCAACTAACGGCTTTGTCTGTTTTGATCTTATTTGAAATTTCTTCCAATATTAGGGTGAGATTGAAACAAAAAAAGTATTAAAGGTTGAAGTGAAAAAAATTCGAAGCATTGAGGGTGAATTTTGCAATTCTGTCAAAATAATAAGCACATATATATGGCTTAATATAACATTTGATATTAGAACTTGACATTTTTTCTTAATTTGGTACTTAAACTTTTTTTTGGTCTAATTTGGCACTCAAACTTGACACTTTTTTTAAGTTGGTACTTAAACTTTTTGGGGTCCAATTTGGTACCTGAATTTGACTATTTTTCCTAATTTGGTACCTAATTTTTTAATATTAATCCGTTAAGCATAGCTGAATACCTATTTTTAACATGAATTTTTTTAAAACAGATAATATTTTTATAGCATAACAAAAAATTTTCAACATCGTTATTGTTTTATGTAGTTTTTTTAATATTTAATAAATTTAGGTACCAAACTAAATCTAAAAAGAAGCTTAGATACCAAATTAGGAAAAAATGTTAAGTTCAAGTATCAAATTGGATAAAAAAAGTTTAGTTATCAAATTAAGAAAAAGTGTCAAGTTCAGGTACCAAAATAGGTCAAAAAAGAGTTTAGGTACTAAATTAAGAAAAAGTGGAGAGTTCAGGTATCAAATGTTATATTAAGCCCATATATTTATTCATACAAAGATATCTGCAAAACCGAACCTGAGAAAACGAAATGAAATCTGATGCAAAAATCATGTATTTCACCTCCCATAAAAGAAAAATAGATTTAGATTCTCTACTTGCAACTACCGTATAGCAGCAAGTGGATTTAGACTTGTTAATGGCGTTGAAGCATATGCAGAAAGCAACCTCCGAAACCGCTGTTGGCTTCCACCATTGGCCGGTTATGGCATGGGTAGCTGCCTTCCATTTCAAACCTTGCACATGCAACAATGTGATGGAGTTTCTACACTTATCATATACTTTGGAACCAATCTTGCACTCCAACCCATCAACTTATCGTCCATTCCATCACTTGAAGCTATGGCAAGCACCACGAAGATGGAAACTTTACAGTCGGAAATGCAGGGAAAAGGAATTGCCTGTTCGACGAGTTTATATATTAGCTTATCTATCGTGAATAGAACATATGACTCTGCTCCAATGATAGCTAGGCAATCATCCTCGAATTTACCTGGCATAGACATCAGTAGAACTTAGACGAATTAATCTTTGCTGATCGTATAATGTCTATTGAAATTGTTCTAAGGGCCCCTCAGAGCATGAAGAAGAAGAACCAGAGGTCACTGATAATAAAGGACCAGCTTTGGTTAATATGATAGTTCAAAAGATTATTTATAACAAACAAAAATCCAATTGCATGTAAACAAATGAAATTGTAGTGCCATATGATCCTCATAGATGCCAATATATTCAATGATCAAGCTCTACATCCCTTTATCCACTAAAATGAAAATGTGCTCAAGTTCTTGGAATGGAAGCTCTGGTGATCAAGATGCTTAGCATAAATTTCAGCCCAAACTTCATTAAAACCAGAATGACATGTAGACTTGTAGTCCATTCAACCTGGTTAAAATAACTGGCAGAGCAAGTTGAGCATTGTTCCTTAATTCATCCATCACATCAAGTCCATGATCATCATATCAGCGTTCAATGCACCCAAGGTTCAGAGCTGCATTCACAATCATAAGACAACAACAATCAGGAAAGGGTGTGCTACATGATGCATATATTTTGTTCTTGTTAGTCAGCTTATACAACCTGTTAAGTGCTCCTCGATACAAATTGGACAGTCTGTTCTGATTGTATTATTGTTGACCTTTTCTACTTTCTTGATTGTTCCCCTCACTCTAACAACATATCCAGTTCAAACCTGAGATATTAATAATTCCCAAACTAAATCATCATTAAGAACTTGAGAATCAAGCTTTGATCTCCAGCTTGCAGCAGGTCTTGGATACTGAAAGGCATTAACAAGTAATTATAAGAGCATCAACATATATTCCAGATCATAAGAACAAGGATCAGTAAGACCTAACAACTGCATACATTCGCAGCTGGAGAGGTCAAGTGCATTAATGGATTCACCATCCCAAGTTGTAGTCCTATCTTTCTGCCAGATATTCAGCTTAATTTTCAATCCCAAAAAAGAAACCTTGTCAGCAAGAACAATGTGCATTGTAGAGTTCCTACCAGAGTAATTATTGAGATTAGAGTGTGGTGGGTGGTGAGGTATCAGGTTGGAAACAAGTGAGTTCCAAAAACATATCCGGATGGTCTTCGAAAAGAGCAGCAACCTAAGGAATGTAGTTTCTCATCATCTCAACCAGGCATCCTAGGGAGTAGATAAATCAATTCCATGCAAAAAGCAAAGAGGTAAACCTCAGTGGTAGACATAGACTTGTTTTCTTTTCTACAATTATTCATAATGTCTAAAAATGACTTAAACACATGCTCACCAGCTTGAAACCTTGGCTGCAAGAACCCCACAATGAGATCACAAACTTTGCACCCTAAAAACCGATCTCATAAATTTGCAGAGACACAAATAATTGTAGTTGTACCTGAGCCTTGTTCACAAGACCATTGGCTTTTTCAACCTCTTTTGCTTCAGCTGGTTGTTCATCCATTGATGACAGGGGAATCTCAAATGCTTTAGGCAAAAACATCTTGAAACCCAGAATTAGGTTTCAGTGCCCTTTAAACAAGTCTCTCACCCTTGCTATGATGTCAGCCGTGTCGATTCTACAGTCAACATAGTCGAGGAAAGTCATTATATTCCTCAAACTGGAGTTTAACCACGTTCAGATACAATAATGCATCGTTCATTATCAGTTCCTCGTTAGACCCTATCCCTTCCACCATCTGCGGTTGCCCACCGTTAGATACTATCCCTCCCACTTCTCTGGTTGAAGAAAGCTTCAACATTCAAAAACATACAATCAAACAAAAATACTGTAGTTAAATAAAACAAATTTTCGGAATCTTTTTTTTTTCATTATCGCTTTAAGAAATCACCACTAAATAGAAATCTACAAGCAAATTTCGATTACTTGCAGATGAAGTCACTTTTCTAATTTAAAGAGGAGGAGAGCTTAACTATATATATAATCTAAGGGTAGGTTTTCAAGCAAATTAAAAAGTGTTCGTTCCTTAAAAAAATTGTTTGAACTATATAACGTCAATGCATTAATTAAATATAATTAATTTGTAAATTTTATTTTTGGCCCTCATTGTTTGCATTTTATGCTGTGTAGTTACTAATTATGATAGTTAACCAAATGCGGATGAACTTTCAAACTGAAGGGACCTAATAAAAAAATAATCCAAAAACTTGAAAGAATCTACCCTTCACATGAATGCTAAAATCGGCTTCACTAAAATTAATTACTAAATGTTAAGCTTTTTTAATATTCTTAATGTCTCTGCTCTCTACAGCACGTTTCTGTTTGCTTTCGGTAACACATTTTGGTTTTTCTTTTGTCTGCTTTTTAGCAATATCTCTTTTATCTTTCACTCTCTTTTCTTTTCCCCTGTTTAAGAGAAAACTATGGAAAAGGAGATGGCAGGTCTGTGCATAGATGATGGGGAAGAAGAAGCTTGGCTTATCCCTATGGAATCGGGTTCTAAAAAATTTGCATATGACTTCTGTTTGGTCAATTGTTTTCTTACGGCGAGTGTGGTTCATTTCCCGACTATGAGGAACGCAATGGCAAATCTTTGGCACCCGTTAGGAGGAGTCCAAATCACAGATCTGGGTGATAGATGTTACCTGTTCAAGTTCTACCATGAAGCTGACAGTGATAGAGTTATTTTTGGTGCCCCATGGACTTTTAAAAATCATTTATTGGTGTTTCACCGGTTAATGGAAAGTGAGGACCTGATGCAAGTCCCACTCATTTTTGTGACGTTTGGGTTCAAGTCCATGATCTCCCTCCAAGTTTCTTTTTTGAGAATGCTGCGAACAATTCAGGGATTTTATTGGTAAATTCTTGGAGTTAAATCGGGGCCTAAAGAATTTCCTTTGGATACGTGTTCAACTAGACGTCCATCGACCACTGAAACGAAGGAAAAACTAATGTTATCTCATTTGAATTTTACCTACGCTAAATTTCGATACGAGAGATTGACCCTATTTTACTTCTTCTGTGGTTGCCTAGGCCATAGTGATAATTTCTGCCCCATTAGACTTATTCATGACTTGAAAAAAATGGAGCTTGGTTGGGATCTTTCCTTGAAGGTGCAACTGCGAAGAGCTAATACTGTGAACAGTGTTTGGCTCTAGGAGGGAGATGATGCTGGTTTTCGAGATGGAATTTTGGGCAAGCAATAAATGGGGAGTAATTTAAGGGATGAGATTAGGAGTGAATCATGGAAGATCATAAATCCCATTTTGGGATTTAATCTAGAAGGTTTACAAAATCAAACTAATTTAAATAAGGAGGGAACCTTTAGTGGGTCGGGTTAGGACAATATGGAGCAAGATTTGGAGGATAGCCCGATTAAGCATGGGGATGGGTAAAAAAGGCCTAGATCTAATATAGTAGGATATGATGTTTCTGTTTCTTTGATTCATTAGGAAACACATATGTGCGTAATACTGCTTGTTTTCCAAATTTATCGGCAGCTACCAGTAGGCAAGCTGATCAATCGCAATGAAAATCCTTTCTTGGAATGCTCGTGGCTTGGGGAGCCCACAAGCTGATCTTAATGATGCGAGCATCAAAACCTAATCAAGGGAGCATGGACATGATGGGCTAACTCTACCTCAAGGCCCTATTACAAGATCGAAAGCTAAGCAAAACAAGTCTGGATTGAATGTAATAGTCCAAGAGTTTGTGATGAAGCCCTTACAAGCTTATTCAAAGGAAAAAGGATATCAAGATTCACTTTCTTGGCCCGGTTCCATCATATATGAAGATCCAATAATTCAAAAAAACAAGATTCTGAATCTTGGTCTAAGAAACCACATTTTGGAGTTAGAACGAAATGAATCACATTGACGAGCTTAAACAAGCCCAATCTTGCAACGAACAAATCCAACATGCAAAATCAGCCCATGGGGACGTCCATTAGCCCATCTTGAAGTTTCAACTGAAGTCGATTCGAGTCACTTTAGGGCTTAGTTTAGTTTTCAGTTATTAGTTTGGCCCAATCTGCTAATGGCCCAATTAATAAACTTAGTCAAATCAAGTTGTCTTCCACAATTTCAAGGATTTGTTTGACTAGAGTGTAGGCATCTATATTCCACAATTTCAGGGATTTGTTTGGTTAAATTGTTGGCATTTGTCTTCCACAATTTCAGGGATTTGTTTCTCTTTAATCCTGTCTCCTTGTAGTATAAAAAAAGAGTGTTGTCCACCATATTCAGAAAAGCATTATGAGTTTTGATTAATAAAAAAAATATTCTTTGAGTTTCTTTTTGCAAGATTTGTTTCTTGTCTGATTTAGGAGTTGTTCAACACAATCTGGTTAGATTGTTGGGGATCGTCTTCAAACTTTGACTTGTCAAGAACTCTTTCTTGAAGGGGAGATTAGAACCGATTGAAGGGAGTTGTTGGGTCTTCTGTTCCAAAAGCTTCTTAGGACCCTATTCAACCATTCATTCTCCATCTTCCATTTTCAATTTCGTCCACCTGTCATCTTCTCATCTCTTTTTTTAGTTTTATTTGTTTTCTTGAATTAATCACTTCAAGTTTAATTTTTTCAGATTCGAGAATTCTAAAAATTCATTTGGTAATAAGGCCATAATTTTTCATTCAAGTCTGTCAAGCGCCTTAAGTCAAATTCGCAACTTGAAAGTTTTCAATCCTATTCTGCTGCTTATATAATTTGGTATCAGTTTCTTGGGCGTTTTAAGTGTTCTTTGTATTCTTATAAACTAATTTCCAACAAACAGCCTCAAAACAGTTTGTTACCCAGTTTTTTGAAAAAAATATTTTTCAGTGGGTAAATGATTGTCAATCGATCTTAAATTTTGCATACTTATTCTTGGCACACTCTTAGAATATTAAAAAAATATTTCCCCAAAAAAGTGATCGAAAAGAGGAAAAAAATAGAAAAAGAAACAAAAAAATAAATTGTGTAGGTTGAATTTCGTGCCGAAATTTTTTAGATCAAATCTACATAATTTGAGGAGGTTCCAGTTTAAATTTTTTGATTTTTGAAAATCGGGAACACTTTGAACGAAGTTTGTCAAGTTGCTCTGCAAATTTTTGAGTTTTCGAGTTTCATGCTATTTCTTTGAATCTTAACAATAGGTTTTCCTTTGTTTTTTCTCTTATTGTTCCTTTACGCTTTTTAAGACTTCATTGTTTCTTGTGTTAGTAGGATTTACAAAGTTGCACAATCTTTCATCCGGGCAACAAGCTTCCTTGGTGTCTAGCTCTTCCTTGGACTCCTACTACCTAGGATTGTTTTTGTTAGTGCATGATCTTCATAAATCTAAAACGGTTAAGATGATTTTAAAACTTACAAGATTGACATCTTGCCTCATTAAGTATTTTTAAAAAAAGTTAATGGCGATATTTACTTTATATTTTTTTCTTGTGAGTGTTATTTTTTTCAGCAATTCAACAATGACCTGTGACACTCATAGCCGTAAAAACCATGATGAGATGCCATCCGATGACAAACAAAAATATATTTCATTTGAGAATGTTGTGGGGATGGTACATTATCAAAATCAACAATTGCACGAGGTACGTGATACATTTGAGGCCAATTTGAGTAAGTGTCAAATGGAACAAAAAGAGAGCATTAATTAGCTTGCCAATAAAATTCAAATACTAACTCAAGTTGTTTCTCGTTTGGAGACTTCTTCGGATCAACGGTCTCGTGCTCATGAAAGTGATGATGATGGGGAAAATGAATAACCTCGTACTTGTTCTAATACTGGTAGACGAGGATATCGTCACATTGATAAAACTTTGGGTACTCATGATTGTGGCTACCTTCTGTAGCTAAACCAAAGTTCAACATTCCACTATTCCGAAGAAAGAATGATCCAGACGCATATTGTGATTAGGAGGCTAAAATTGAGATCATGTTTCATTATGATAGATGTCCGGAGGAGGAGAAAGTTCTATTGGCTACATTGGAATTTTTGGATTATTCATTAAGTTGGTGGACTCAACTTGTGTTGAACTGCCAAATGAATCATGAACAAGATGTTAATTCGTGGGAGTAGTTGAAACAAATCATGAGAAAATGTTTTGTCCCTTCTCACTATTATAGGGATATTAAACAGAAACTTCAACGCCTTGTTCAAGGTAATCGATCCGTTGATGAGTACTTTAAGGAGATGGAAATGCTCATGCAAAGAGCAAATGTGAGAGAAGATGAGGAAACTACCATGGTGCGGTTTGTAGATGGCTTGAACGTTTCAATATCCAATGCTCTTAATCTTAAAACCTACATTGATCTTGAAAAGGCAGTACACAAGGCAATTGAGATTGAGCAACAGTTTCAACAACGTCAATCTCGCCCTTTGGTGCATCACAATATATTATAGAGGTACGAATTCTAATTCTACTTTCAAGATTTCAAAACCTTCTTATGTTACTAATAAGTTGCTGCCAAAATCTGATGAGACTAAATCTTTTGAGTGAAAAAGTGGGGCTCCTACAAAATCTTCTTCTACTTCTTCTAAGCAACCCATTTCTACTAATTCTTCACCAAAACATCAAAGAGCTTGTGAAATTGAATGTTTTAAGTGCAAAGGGTGTGGGAACTATAGTCATGATTGTGCCAACAAGAGACTTTTGTTGATCAAAGAAGATGGTCAGTATACCTTTGATTAAGAGAAAACAGATCTGAATATGCCCGTATTAATTGATGATGCCGATGATGGAGGTGAGTTTTAAGGTGAAGAAGAGTTGGTGGAACCACCAATAGATGGAGATGATTTTCATTTTCTAGTTGTGAGGTGCACCCTCAACATCCAATTGAGGGATGATCATGACCTTCAAAGGACTAATATATTCCATTTGAGGTGTTTGATTAAAGGTAAACTTTGTTCACTTATAATTGATAGTGGAAGTTGTGCTAACGTTGTGAGTAGCTACCTTGTGGATTCTCTTGCTTTGCCATGTAGCAAATACCCTAAGCCATACCATCTTCAATGGCTTAACGAATGTTCAGAGGTACTGTTGCAAAATAGTCCTTGATCACTTTTAAACTTGGGAATTGCATTGATGATGTTTGGTGTGATGTTGTTCAAAAAAAAAAAGAAACTTAAAACAACATGAAATAAAAATTATAAATGTAAGTGGGAGAGAAATTGAACCTAGGACTTAAGGATAAAATCACCAACATTTAACCATCCAACTAAAGAAATTAATTGTATTAAAAAAATATAAAAAATTACAACTTAAATGGAAAGCACATCCAACTGGATAAGCTTTTTGAAAACTCGCCTAGCTAGATGAGCTTTCCCTCAAAATCGGCTTATTTCCTTAAATAATTTTAAAATCGACCTAAACCCTAAATTAAAAATAAAAAACGACACATTCTCCTTATTTTGCATCTAATTTATATAATATATAAAAATAACATAATGTAAAGTATTATAAACTTGAAAACAGATCGGGTCGGGCCGATATACTTAAGATGTAGCTGAGATTGAGATTGTGTGTATAAGTTTATATACAAAATTGAGTTTCCAATAGAAATTTTAGTAATAGTTAAATATTTTTATAGTGGTTATAAAAAATGTTACATAAATTAAGACTTTTTTTTATATATTTAGATATTTTGTTATATATTATATAAATAGATTTTGGTACCGATAACATGACAAGTTGATCCCAAATGTTAACCGACTTTGACCTATCAACATCCAAGATCAATGTGCCACATCTTCGGTTCCAAAAATTATTTATATAATATATAACTACCAAAATCTATGATGCATAACAACATATTTATTTATATCAATAAAAAATATTTAAAAAAATATTTTATAATTAAATGTAAATAAAAAATAATTAATAGAACAAGTTGTGTAAGGCCGAAACCAAACAGACTAGGCCTATCAAACCTTTGGCTTCTAAGCTAGCAATCCAATAATATATGTAAGAAACAGTGGAGACGGCCCACGGGATTGTTCCTTCTCACTTTACTCTTCCATGGATGCTAAAACCCATTTATCACTCTACATTGCTTCTACCTACGTTTTCCATTTAAATAATAAAATATGTTTTTAAAATTTAAATTTAATATATAAAATATTAATATAAAAATATATTCTTAATTTTTGAACAATAAAATAGATTTTTGAGCCGTCGAACCAACCTAAAAATAAATTTACATCGGACTGCAACCTTGTCTTACCCAATTCACGAACAATTCTACTTTACATCAATCCTAATTTTACTAATTATTTAAAAAAAAAATTTCTAATTATTTTAAGCTTCACTATTATAAAAGACATATAGTATTGTAATTTACTCTTAATTTTATATAGTCTATTCATTTACTATATAAGTTTTACTATATATAAGTAACATTTCTTTTCTTAAAAAATGGTAAACTATAAAATAGTCATCTAACTATTCTTCACATGTTTATATTTTAGTCGTCCAGTTTTAAATTTTTTTATGTTAGTCATTAATATTATCGAAATTTAATATTTTAACCACTCCTTCATTAAATTATTAATGATGTCTTTTTTATTGGCACAATAACAAATTTAGCTCTCTAATGTTTATAGATTCTATCAATTCTAAATCTAAAAATTTCAATAAATTTAGCCTTCAACTTTACACATTCTGTCATTTTACTCTTGATTCTTAAAACTTAAAAATTTAAAAAACTATTTTTAAAAAATATTTAGAGGTTCATTTTTGATAAAATACATTAGATTTTATAAAAATGCATATAAAATTATAAAATATTCATAAATAAATGAATATCTATTTTTTTCTATTTTTTTAATATCAAATTTATTTATTAAAATAATAATTCTATAAATGAAATAATAATCTTATAAATAAAACTTTAAGAGGAAAAAACCATAAAGAGGACTTATGCAATTCAACTTTTCTATTTTTTCAACATTAATGTCTACCATGTTCAGGGTGGATAAAAAACTATTGCCTAAGGTTGAAAAGGGCAAGAATTGATGTCTTTAGGATGTTGCCTAAAATGGGTTTGTTGCATTTGAGGTTGTGCTTGAGGTTGGACAAAATTAGATGAGGATGAGGTCTTGGAGACTTAGTAGGTGAAAGGCTATGCTGTTAGGTCCACAACCAATTCTTAGTTCTGATGATTGAAGTGAAGGCTGCCCAACGTTCGACAAATTTAACAAGAACTAAAGAGTAAGGTTAGACGTAAAATAAAATTCATTATGTATAAAATAAACTATAAACAAGGACAAGTTTGAATCCGATTTAAGACTTATTTGTGGGTTTTTAAAAAATATTTATAAACATGTTATTTTAATAAATAAATTTCATGTGAAAAAGAGAAAAATCGCTATTACTTTATTTATAATTTTATTATATTTTTATAAAATTTTATATATTTTTATCGAAAAATTAAGTTTTAAATTTTTTTTATTTTGAATTTTTAAGAAGTAAAACTAAATTGATAGAATGTTTAAAGTTGAGGGCTAAATTTGGTGAATTATTAGAATTGTAACTAAATTGATAGAATCTAAAACATTAGAGAGCTAAATTTGTTATTATGCCAATAAACAGACGCCACCATTAATAATTTAACAGAGGAACTATAACGACCTAATTTCCAGTGGTGTCAGAAAAACATGGTTTTGGAGTTGAATTGTTAAAATGAGATGATTAAGTTCGGAAGTAAAAATTTATGTGTCATCTACAATAGTGATGACTTAAATTGTTTAGTAGAATTAGCATGAATTGATTAATAATTATAGTAGAGAGACTAAATTGTAAAAACAGAATCCCTATTGAATTTTTAATTTAAAAAATGAAAAAAGTATTTAGTTAGAAATTAAGTTTGGGCTATAAGATAACTTAACTAATTGCATAATAGATTGAATGATTAAGTTCACTTATTAATGTTATAATAGTTATAATATATAATGGTTTCATGAAAAAAAGTAACTTAAAGTTAATAATTTTTTAAACTAACATTATATGCATATTTACTAAGGACCTCTTTGTAAAAGGTGAAAAAATTGGGTTTTATAAATAAATAATGAAATTAGGAAATCCCCGTGCTATATTTATTAAGTCAGATTTAGATTCGGTCAAGTAAATCATATGATACAAACGTTTCGGACATTAGGAGTTCAAAGGATTAAATTGCAATAAATGCATTCATGTTGAAATTATTGTAAATTATTTGAATTGTATGAATAATGAGTTTCTGTATTCAAATTTAACTTTTATAGCTAAAGATGATGTAGGACTGTCTCGGGACAAAGGAAAAACTGAAGTCGCTAACGAATAGTCACTTTTGGTTTGTGTTTCTATAATTCAATTTCAATTTGCTTCCATAGACTAATTAATCATTATAATCAATATGACTATGCATCAAGGTAATGATATATTTCCCTATAAATTTGAATAATGGATTCGATTGGTGATATTTGGAATATGTGATAAATATTTAAACTTGTGTTTGCTATGTATATAAATATTGAGACATTGATATTATAATGATATGTGTTACAAAGGTGATTACGATGTTAAATCCCCCTTAAACGATGTTAGACATAGTTCCGGTATAGTTGACATGTCATAAGGTCATCAATATAGTGATTTACTAGCCATCGTTGTTGGGCAATCCGGGATAAATGAACAGTACGAACAATAGTAAAAGCCATCGTTGCTGGGCAACCTAGGATGGTAGAATATATACATTCTAGAAGTCATCATTGTCAGGCAGCTCGGGATGAAAAAATAAACATAGATCCGAGTATCCATCCTAATGTCTATTGTCGAATAATAGCGGTCAAAATGAATAAGCATTGAAATTGATATTAAAATGTGAAATGAATAAGAAAGTTGAAAAATGTTATGATGAGTTAAACTAGTAATTATCAAAGTAATTCATACTTTTTATATATACTTAGTTTATTCTTAATGCAATATATTGGAATTTGAATTATATTAGCATCACTAGGTATTCAATACTCAGTGTACGATTATGTTTGTTTTCTTGTGCAGGACGTAAGTAGACGTATATTATAATGGTCAAGCATGCAATTCACAACTCAGCTCAGGACATGCTTTATTACCTCTTTTGTATGTATATATATGTGTTTGAGTTGAAATGGTGTGTACCTAGGTTGTTTTGGGCATATTGCTTAGGTAGTCATTTTGGTATATATGGTATATTGGCCTATAAGGTTTTATAAGTTGAATTTTAATCTTTAGTTAGTAGATAATTATGCTAGTTTTTATAAGTTTGTTTGTATGAATTAGTTTGTTAAATGATGTTTCATGATGATGTTTGGTTGTGTTTATATGTGTTTAATTGATTGTCTTAATTGGATGTAAAGTTTAGGTATGTTTAAAGTACCATTTGGTATGATTTGTACACTTGAAAATGTGCATCTAGAACTATTTTACCATTGAGTCTCGAGATCATAAGAACAAAATTTACTTTATATTTTGATCCATATGCTTAGTGTCTCGAGACTGGACAAGCTAGTCTCGAGACAATCTTATTAAAGCATCGAGACAAGTGGCCTTTGTCTCGAGATGGGTAAACTTTGAAGCTTAGTTTTGCCCTGCTTCAGGTCTTGAGACATTTAAACATCGAAACAAAATTAAGGAAAACAAGGGAGGTTGGTCTTGAGACATAAAGAATCTTGCTTCAAGACACCACCTCTAGTGTTTCGAGACATATTAACATCAAAATAAAAATCTCTAAAATAAAATGAGGCTTGTCTCAAGGCAAGAAGTGCTTTGTCTCGAGACACAACATTGAGATTTGATAGTTGAGTTTGGATTCGAGTCCTAACTCTAAATTTAACCCTGCATAACCCCGTAACATGATGAATTGAATCTTAAATAGTATGAATGCATATGTGTGAGTATGATTGATGATTAAGTTGGTTTGAATGATAATTATGATTTAAATTTTTATGATTATGTAATGAGATAGCTTGAGTTGCTTTAGCAACGTAATATGACGTCACGCATTAAATATGACGATTGGGATGGGTGTAGGTTGTTATAGAAGTTCCAATACATTAAATTTTGATAATGTTAATGACTAAAACAACTACATTAAAAAAAGAATAAGCAATTACCAAAAAAAAAAAGAAGGAAAAAACCCTTTTCCATTGGAAATGGAATGAAAAAATAAAATCCTAAGGAAAAAAGGCATTCATTCCCCTTCCACTAAGGTTCATAGACATGAAGGCTCCATATGTTTTGATGTCTTCATTTCCCAGTTACAGACAATAAAACAATGGTGAAGTGGACCTATGCGTACATTTGCATGCATTTGTTAGACTTACTACAACATTGATTTTGACAATAGAGAATGAGAGTTGCCAAAACAATTTTTTCAAAGCCTGTTGAGGAAATTTCACATGGCATGGTGGTGGCCAATGAGAGAATGTTTTCATGCGGTGCGGGTGCCACTAAAACATCCAGATAAAATGGTAAATTTTCAATTCAAGTCTTTTATAATTTATAAAATTTTAAATTAGTAATAGTAAAATTGCATTTTTGATCTTTTAAAAATGATAAAAATTTGATTTAATCCTTTAAAAATTATAAATATATAGATTATTAAAATGATGAAATTATATTTTTACTATTATAAAAATATATAATTTAATTTCGATCTCAAAAAAATTCTAACTCCATCACTGTTTTCATGAGATGTATCTTATACAATATTTCAAAAAAAAAAAATCACACAGGATTAATTGATCGGATTGATTAGATGAAATTTTGGAATTTATTCGATTCAATAAATTGGGTTATATAGTTAAATTAATATATCAGAAAAATAAAATAAATAACAACTCTTCTAAATATTTGAACTAAGGTGGAAAATATTTTAAGACAATCAAAATCTAATTAATAAAATTATTATTTAATATATCATTTGGTATTCAAGTTTATCACTTTTTTTTATTGTTGTATTATTTTTTATTCAATTTGGTACTTATATTTGACAAAAGTGGTATACTTTGATACCCAAAGATACTTGTTTTAATTTTTTAATTTTTAATTCTGGTTTGAGGGTTAATTGAATGAAAATTAGTTGCTATTATTATTAGGTTTGAAATTTTCATGATTTTGTTATTATAATAAATTTAGTGTTAATTATGAATTTGTTTAAGTTTACGTTTAACTTGTCAAATACAAACCACTAGATGTGATTCCTATTATTTGCATGTATATTTTTAAATTTATCAAAATATAAAAATTAACCTTTATTGTTCTGCAAAAGAAACGCGATTTTGGCAATTTCACAATCACTCGATTGATAAGTAATACCAACTTAATCAAAAGCTTTATATATAGTATAGATAAAATATATATAATTGTTATATAATTATAATTAAAATGACTCGACTTGGGATTCGACCTGAAATCCAACTCGATATAATAAGAGGCAATGGACATCCTAAAGGGGGGGAGGGTTCATCTTCTTCTTCTCTATTTTTTTTTTGGACCAAAAGAACATCCACCTCCATTTTGACCTTCGTTGATACCGTGTATCAATAATATTTAATGATTATCAAATATAAAAATTATATGTAAAAAGTAAATTAAAATATGTTTGGCTTTATTCATTAAAACGATGGAGCAACATGTGAAAGTGTCTCCCACAGAAAGAACACATAGAAGAATAATGAAGCAAATTGGAAGGTTTTAGTAATAATGTAAGAGTTTTGGGGGATGTGAAAGGGCTAAGCAAAACAGCAATATCTAAGGGATAAAGCTTTGATTAATAGTTTTGGTTTTGCCTCTTAGTCATACAACACAAAGATGATAGGGCATTGGCCATTTTGGCTAACCCTGCACCACCCATATTTTACTCTCATTTAATAATTCAACCTTACAATCTACAATCATAGGTCAATTCGACTATTTATATATTTTTATATTAAATTCAAAATTAACTTATATAAAAGGAATTGAAAATTAAGGACAGCCAAATGCCGAAACCTGCCAAAGCATTTGATCATGAAGGCAAACAGAGGTCACATGGATTTAACTTATTTCTACAAATTTTCCGGCCTCCTTTGGAATCATGACAAATTATTGGGTCCCTTCCCATGTTCACACTTCAATCTCTAAATAATTCATTCTTATATTCATCTTTAACACATTTTATGTTTTTTTTTTCATGATATTTAGATATATAAACTTCATATATAGGGTAAACTATAAAAATAGTTATTTTTGTTTGTCTTACATTACATTTTAGTTACTTATGTTTGAAATGTTATGTTTTAGTCATTTTCGTTAACGTTTTGTTACGAAATAGTCACTCTGTGTTAAAATCATAAGTCAAGATATGATATAAAACTTAATAAACCATAAACTAAGATCTGTCATGTCAAATCATCAAGAACAAAACGATAATAGAACTAGATGCGGAAGCGTACCTGAATTCATCAGTTTCTTGAAATTTACAAATCTTGGATTTTGATATTTCAAATTAGCACACAAGCAATTTTTGAGAGGGTGACTCTCTCTTTTCCAAGGATGGGATATTAGAAAAGCTTTATTGTGAGTAATTTGGGGACCATAGCCCTAATATATATAACTTTGGCACATAGCCCCAATTCCTAATCAGCCCATCATTAATTAGGAATTAGTCTTCAATTAGAATTTAGTTATTAGAGTATCTACACATATTTATTCCATACTTTATTTAATAATTAAAGCCCAATAAACTTTAACAAAATTAGATCACTTTTAATTTGGGCTAACCTATTATGATAGTAAATAATAACATGTAATTTTCCTTATTATATATGTGATGTCCATATTTTTCCAACAATCTTCCACTTGGACCACATATATATACTAATTACATGTCATTATATAACCTTATGAGCTCAGAACTTTACTATCATATCTAAAAGGTATTCCGAACAATCTCGTCCATTAATTATGTTAACATAGAACCAAGGCGACTTTCGTTACATATATCGTAACTAAATCTTCCTTGATCACGTATATTAACACAACCAAATGACATAGATCAAGCATGGATGTGTAGCATGAAAATTACATGCAATATGATCTAAACATGTTTATTTCCAACTGGTCCTCCTTAAACTTAGTGAGATCAAACTTTACCAAAATCAGGGTGTGAATAAACCAAATAAACTTTATTTCTACAAAAAATAAACTTAATATTAGTAAACTGAAATAACTGAAAATGTGTCTATTACATAAAAGCATTTAAAAGTACAAACTCCCACTAAAACCAAATATCCTTAAATGACATTAAACCCATATGAGCAGTGTGGTCTTATAAAATCTTAGGTGTAGTCCCTTAGTAAGCAGATCCTCAATCATGGAGTTTGTCCCAATATGCTTTATAGACACCTAACCACTCTGAACTTTTACTTTAACAACTAGGAACTTAAAGTCTATGTGCTTTGACTTTGATATGCTCCTGTTGCTCTTGGAATAAAAGACTGCAATTTGTTTTCACAGTTTGCACATCAGTAACAAAATCATGTATTCATATTCCATCAAAATCGGAGTTTGTATACCTAATGATCTCTAACTGATCAGACCTCCGATATGTGAGCATCTAACCTTTTGTTCTCTGAAAATACCTTATAACCCTCTTGGAAGCTATCCAATGGTCCAAACCAATGTTGCTTAAATATCTGCTTAGCATCCCAATAGTTTACACAATATTCCAATGTATACAAACCTGAACATACATTAGACTTCCCATTGCTAAAGTGTAAAAATTCTTATGCATTTCTTCAATCTCAAAATCATTCTTAGGGCATTGATTGAGACTATACTTATTATTGACAAGTAGTATGTTATTAACATATAAAACCAAATATAGAACCTTACTCCCACTAAACTTATGTATATACAATTATCGGCCAAATTTATCTCTAAACTGAATGAGATAATCATTTGGTAAAATTTGTAATACTACTAACGAGAAGTTTGCTTAAGCCCATAGATGAATTTCTTTAATTTGCAAATCATTAACTTTGCATCATTAGACACAAAGTTCTCTAGTTGCACCATATAAATGCATGATCAATGTTACCATTGAGAAATCATTAACTTAATATTCATCTAATGCAACTTAAGGTCAAAATATTCCACTAAAACCATTATAATCCTTTCTTTAGTGGACCTTCTTAATGACATTCGTTCTTGAGGTTGTTGAGTTTGTTCTTTTGGAACAATTACCTCATCTTGAATAGTAAGTTGTTCAACTTTGTCTTGTTGAGGTTCTAGATTCACTTCTTGATCAATGATAGGTATGAGAACCTGAATATCATCAAAAGTGATGGTAGAAACTGAGTTAGAATTCAATTCCTCCTCAAAAGCAATGTCTCTAACCTTATTTCTCCTTCCAAAGCCAACATCCTCAAAAATGTTACAATTCTCATCTAAAAAAAATATTCCTAATTATAGGATCATAAAACTCATAGCCCTTAGATTGCTTAGAATAACCAATAAAGTTGTTGTTCACTATTTTGGAGTCCAAGATCTTTTCATGTGGCCTATAAGGCCTTACCTCAGCTGGACATCCCCAAATATGTAAGTGCTTTAGACTAGACTTTCGATTTATCCAAAGCTGATAAGGTGTTTTTGCAACTGCTTTAGTGTGTATCCTATTCAGAATGTAAGTTGTTGTCTTTAGAGGTACCGGTTAAATGAGCACTTTCAGACTTATCATGTTCCAACCTTTATTTCTCCTTTAGACAGATGTAACTAATGTAAAATTGGTTAAACTGTGCAAGAAGCAGTACCAAAACCATAAGAACAAGCAATTCATCAAAAACTTGATCTTAAGTGTCTTAAGTCTTGAAGCAACATAGAACATCTCTATAATGTACTCCCTCACGTTTCCTTGACCCTTTATACTTTATAGACATTAAAAAATTCAAAAGTGATGTCATATGAACCCTATCGTTTTTTGGCAAAACGTTTCTCAATTTCGTCAAGGAAACCTTAGCCTGAGTAATCTCTTTAGATTTTGTGCCCTTAAAGGCTTTTGGAATACTGTGCTTAATGATCATTAGACTCATGATATTTGAACGATCCCACCTCTTAATATCCCTTTTAACATAAGGGGTGCTCTCTGCAGTGAGAGGTGCGGGTTGTTCTTCCCTTAATGCAAGGTCTATATGTCCACACAACCAAGCACCATAAGTGCCTTTTCCATTCCTTAAAATTAGTCCATTTAAAAATGGGTATAGAATTTATATTAGTAGATATTGTAGCAGCAAAAGATGATAGCTAAATATAGAACAAAATAGATAGAAACAAGCTCACATTAATATTCATAAGTAAACAATAAATTCAAAATAATGGCTAATCCCATCTCAAAATACCAAACACAACATTAATATCAAGTCTTTGGACAGTAATACTAACTGTAAGTTGTACTCTTGTTGTAGTAATCAAACATTGACAATAAATTATGTTAAACAATGAACTAATCTTTGGACTAACTTATTACTCACATAAAGTACCTTATAATTGTCACACATTTTTCACCACAGATGACTTTGAAATTCGGCCAAATATTAACTTACCTTTGGGTCAATTAATAAACGCATGAATCATAAAAACATATAATCATCTTAATATTTTAAATAAACTAATCTACGCAAAAGAGATCACTTTGGCGGCATTTTGTTTCAACTAATCTATTTAAAATTTTAGACATTCTTAATTAAAATCCAAAGCCAAAATTTGAATTTATTTGTTTCAAAATATTTCTCTTAATTTCATTTTTCAATCAAATTAAAAGATAATAGTATATATATGTATATATATAGATACCCCAAAACAACATACAACTATGTAGACAAAAATAATAATAGCTAAATAAATCAAAATAACCTCATATAAGACTTCAAATTTAAACCAAATAATTTGAATAAAGGAAAACTTCATATCAAGATATCAAACACTCTATTAATATTTCATCTTTGGATAAAATATTAATTTGTAAGTGATATCTTGGTGTAGTAATCAAACACTGACAATAAGAACATGTCGAACAATAAATCTTCCTTTGGGCCGATTTATTGCTCACATGTAAAACCGAATAATTGTCACATGTTTAATACAATAGTTGCACATGTAATATTATTAACCTTACTTTGAGCCAATCAATATTAACATAACTTAAGTTACATGCACACAACCTTTAATATTTTAAAACAAAATAATTTACAAATAAAAAAAATAAAAAAAAACCTTAATCTTTAATTGATATATATATATATATATATATATATATATATATATATATTTATTAACCGTATATGTCAAAACCAAACAAAAAAAAATGTAGAAATGCAAGGTCAAATAATTGACAAGCACATGTATTCATAATTTTGGTATAGGCAAAACACTAAAGCAATTCACACATATACGTGTAATCAAAATAGAATATAAAACCTTACCCTACATATACCATATAAATCCAAAATTGTATTTATGATAAAACAAAGATTCATATTTATACTTGAAAAATATTTCCAAGCCAATAAATCTCAAAAATATAATCATAATAGTTGGCATACATCACAATTCATAAAATAAACCATATCATCATAATTTAATCAAATATTTGGAATCATAAGATGGCAAAACCTAATATCATAAAACCAAACTTAAAATTAAATTCTTTAAACATGCATCAATTTAGCATGAATTTACATCAAAGCACCCATAAAAATAATTTAACAATATATATAATTGAATCCATAAAAAATTATCCACAACCTTAGCATCAATGTACAAAATTTTAAATCATAACATTTTATTGATTCAATAATATCCAACTCATGCATTATACCTTTAAAATCACACTGCTTTTGTTTCAAAAGCATAAAAAATTAATTGTATTTATATATTATGATTAACATGAGTTTACTTTAAAATATCCAAAAACTGAATAAATATTCATAACATGAAAGTAATAACTTCAATGAATATCCGTTAAAGTTTAATATAATACAAATATACAATTTGTATCAAACTCAACTATATATACTTTTATACTTGAACTAAATATAATATTTAAAAACATAAAAATTTGGCCATATAACAGTAATATTATCCAAATTCCAAAATATATACTTAATCTTAATAGTATGAAAAGAATAAGCATATAAACTCAATAATAAATATCAATGAATTAATATTATTCCCACGGTCAAGCCAAAAACAATTTTTATAACAAGAAGTTAAAGATTTTAATCAAGAACTCAATCGCACGAATATTTATCGAATATCAAGAATCAAAGCCTTTATTAACAAGAACACCAAATTAATATTATAAATCCATATTTGATTTTCAAGATCACACAAATATTTCAAACCCTAAAACTTTGAATAAAAATACAAGATAATCAAGACCTAAAAAAAAACTTTAATAATCTTCAAGTTAGATCTCCACGATTAGGTTTTCTTAATAAATGTATTAATGATGTTAATGAATCACATAAATCAAAAATACTATACCCTTTGATTACAATTAAACGTAATTTATATCATTAAGAAAACCTAAAAGTATCAATTCATAATTAATCAATATTAAAAATTAAAATCCTAATAAATATAAATCTAAAAGATTTGTCACGTATTATCGAAAAACACCAAATCCAAATATTGTCCATCACATTTGAAAAACGAATCAACCCAAAATAACAAAAAAATCAATTTATTCTCAATGATTCAACATGACGAGACTCTGATACAACTTGTTAAAATCATAAGTCAAGATATGATATAAAACTTAATAAACCATAAACCAAGATTTGTCATGTCAAATCATCAAAAACAATACGATAATAGAACTAGATGCGAAAGCGTACCTGAATTCATCAGTTTCTTGAAATCTACAGATATTGGATTTTGATCTTCCAAATTAGCACACAAGCAATTTTGAGAGGATGGCTCTCTTTTTTTCAAGGATGAGATATTAGAAAAGCTTTCTTGTATGTAATTTGGGGATCATAATTCTATTATATAACTTTGACACATAGCCCTAATTCCTAATCAACCCATCATCAATTAGGAATTAGTCTTCAATTAAAATTTAGTTATTAGAGTATCTATACATATTTATCCCATACTTTATTTAATAATTAAAACCCAATAAACTTTAACTAAATTAGATCACTTTTAATTTGGGGTAACCTATTACGATAGTAAATAATAACATGTAATTTTCCTTATTATATATGTGATGTCCATATTTTTCCAACACTCTATCGTTAAACTCCATTACCTCCCTAACAACAATCCTACGTGGCAATCCAAATGAGTTTTAAATGGTAACTTGGATGTCCAACTGGGATAATAATAGTTTTTTAGTCAAAATGGAAAAGAAAACTAAAAGAAAAAAGAGACAAACGGTTTTTCTTTTCCAGTTCAAGGTGTAATTAATTTAAAAATTTCAATTAATTAAATTTATTTAACTAAAAACCTATTTTCGTCCTAGTTGGACATTCAAGTTTTCATTTAAAACCCATTTGGACCGCCACATAGGATTGCCGTTAAGGAGGTAACAGAGTTTAACGGTAAAGTGACTACTTCGTAACAAAACGATAACATAAGTGACTAAAACGTAACATTTCAAACATAAGTGATTAAAATGTAATCTGAGGCAAATAAAAATAACTATTTTTATAGTTTATCGATATTTATTTATTTATTTATGCAACAATATGTTTTATAATGTGCCATGCTTTATGCTATATTTTAAACATTTGCATCCTATGATTGCATTGTGTTTAATATTGTCATGATTATATGATGCTCCATCTTCATCCTCAAAATTATATACTTAGGTTATACTCAAGGGTAAAATTAAATTTTATATTTTTACGATGATAGTAAAAATACAATTTTATCATTTTAATAGTTTATATATATTTTTTTATAATTTTTAAAGGATTAAATCAAATTTTATCATTTTTGGGGGGTTAAAGTGTAATTTTACTATTAAAAATTAAAAAATTTAAGGGACCTAAATAAAAATTTTTCATTTTAAAGAGGATTGGGGCCCTACCAACCCCCGAGTTCACCATTGGTAGTACTTGAGAAAATGGAAAGAAAATTAAAATAAATAGAAAATTATATATTTTTTAATTTTTATTGTCATGCATAATAGAAAAGATTGAAAATGAAAATAAAAAAATAATTATTTAACCTTTTTTAGTAGGTTGAAATATGAGATAAAAAAATAATTTTTTAAAAAAAAACATAACTTCATAAAATACTTAATTTTCATATTTATCATTTTTTTCTGATGTAATCCTTCTAATTTGAAATGATTTATCTATGCGCATTAAAATAAAAAATAATCATCACCTTTTTTTTTATGTCATTTTCCTTCTTAATTTATTTTTTCTCTTTTTTCTGCTCGTCTTTTTATTTCTTTCATTAGTCTATCTATTCCACTTTAGCAAATTCCTAAATTCTCTTGAACCATGATCACCATTACTCAAGTTGAGATGTCTTGACACGAAATAGAACCCGACGAGATACACAGAAGCACTATTGTTACTTTTTTCACTCTCGAAAAATTGTTTTTATAATTATCAAAAATTTAATAATATAACAACAATGTGCAAATAAACTATAATAAAAATAATAAATCAAGATACGTAATTTTTACGTGTAAAACTCTTTTAAAAAAAAGTAAGATTTTAAAAATTCATAAAAAATTTCACTGTAATCAAAGTTTTGCTACAAGATCACAATCAAGCTATAATAAAGAGTATACAACTCAAAACAAGACTATCAACAAATAATCTCAAGCAAACTTGAAGAGAAAAGTTGAAAATATCACAAAAAAGGGCTGACTTTGAAAGCCAAAAACTTGGAGCTACAATACCCGAAATGAAAATAGAATCATACATATTAAAGATCTCAAGTCTACTAGCTACTGTAAAAAAAAAAAAACAGTTCCAACAGACACCAAATAAATCTATGATCAAAGAAAATATGAAGGTTGGTCTATGCAAAAAAATTGTTTTCTCTCCCACTTTTTTCCTTTTTTTTTTCTTTAACTTGCAGCATACATTTTCATTTTTTTAGCAACTAACCTGTCGTCAAATGTAGTAGTCAATTTGGGTTAATTCTACACTTAAGGAGTTTGTTTTCTAAGCAATTTAGTATTTTAATTTATATTTTCGATATTTAAGCCTTAAGAATAAAAGTTAATAAAATAAATGTTTTTAACACATTTTGTAAGTGTTGTGAACCAATAGGCCTACACGGGCCTATAGGTTGTGCTAATTAGTTTAATTAAGTGTGTAGGATGAAGATATAAAGACCCAATTGACGTGGAAGCAAGGGTACAGTGACGCACAAGCTTCTCGAGCCATCAAAGCAACAAAAGAATGACATTAGGTTGAAGTTGCATGTCGTGTCGTGCCATGCAAGGGGTGTGGCGCGACACAAGGCCGATATGCTGCCCAAGTTCATCGAGGTTATTTTTGTCTGTGCAATCAAACCAATACAAAAACCTAGGATGTGCTAAAGACCTAGTTTGGGCTTCCAACACTTCTATAAATAAGATGTTAGGGGCTTGACGTAACTAAGTCGTACTAGACGTCTTCAAAAACCCTAGTAGTTTAGGAGTAGGATTTAGATTATTTTCTTTTTAGTTTTTCTTAACTCTTTTGTTTCTCCTTTTGAAATCAGTTTTGATTCAAGAGTTTATTTGTTTAATTCAAGTATTTCAATTTATATTTTCTTTTACATTCAATTTATTTCTTTATTACAACCAAGAGATTTACTACTTTGTTCCTCATTCGATATTTAATCCACGATTACTCAAATCTCTTCTCTTCCAAATTGATTGTGTTCTTTACATGATTTCATCAATCGGAGTTGAGATTATGAATAACATGAATGGCTAAATCTTTTAGGGGAGATTAAGGAGTAGATGATGATATGATTAACAGAGGATGTAGGGTTTCTTGAGAGGGATCAGTTGGTTTAAATTATGTGTTCTTCAACTGTTAGGATAGAACACCCTAATAAGTTATTGTAGGTTAGACGAGGTCGGGAGATAAGTCTAACCGAATAAATCGTAATTTATCCAGGTTGAGAAAGTGAGGTTAGGAGATAAACGAGTATCAACCAATCAATTAGTTAATTATAGGTCGAATAATTTTTTAATCGGTAGCTAATCCACCTTAAAACCCTAATTTGACGTTAGTTACAAACCCTAAAGTGAGTTAATCATCTTGATTGGTTTATTGATTTATTTCGTTTGTTTATTTTCTTTATTTATTTTGTTTTGTTATTTATTTATTTTTATCTCTCAATCTATCTTATGGTTAATCGTAATATAGGAATTAATAAGTACTATTCAGACTTTTATTGTAGAAACATTTTTACCATTTATTCCATCCTCTCTTAGGTATGATCCTTAGAATACTTCCAAAGTATTTTGTTGTACTAAACTATAATACAAATTGACCCGTGCACTTGCGGACACCATCATTCTTAATTTTTATATTTTTGTTGTTTTATTTATCTATAATTGATAATACGTTTATATGCGGTCAGCAACCCCACAAACTATATATATATGTAGTACACATATGGAAGTGGGCTTCTGTTGGGTCGTCGGTACGCCCTGTAGCACAGTAGAAAAATTATTTCGGCGATCCCTAACCCTAGATCCATGTACGAGGAACGAATCGGGAAGGAAGGGCTCGAAATTATACCTTTTGAAATTTGGAAAACCCTTGGAAACGGTGCTGTGAATCCTCCCTGCACGCTGCCGATCCCAAGCTGCAAAAAAAATCGTCCTGACCTCTACGTAGTCCACCCGATCCAGAACAAACATAAAATTCTCCCTAAACGTTTTAGAGAGAATTCTGAAAAGAAAATCTTTGACGACTGCTAGACCTAGGTTTTCTTTATTTTCTTTTGTAATCTTTTTTGGTTTCACACACACATACACTAGGGTTTTGTATTTTTTCGTTTTATATTAAATACAAATAAACGAAAATACTCCCCTTTTAGAAATATATATCTTTTTCAAAAAGATATAAGCTTCTTTGTTTTAATTTATATCCTTCCTAAAAGGACATTAATTCCATATTTTATGTTTAACCTAAATTATTATTATTATAATTAATAATTTTGGTAAATAATAATACATAGTTAATATTTTATATGAATCAAATTCATACATTTATTTTAACCATGTTCTCTATTCTTGTACAACAAATTTTATACATAAAATGTGTCTATAATTTAACTATCAAATTAAATTAATTCAACAATTAATTTAATTCTCATGACAGTTAAATTTATTACAAACTGTGTTAAGATTCTGTTCGTTTCAACCATTGGGTGTGACCCTGTAGGTTATTGTAACATTGGTAGTAATACTAGAATAATTCTAACGTTACAAGCAATGAGTGACATATAGCAATGCATCATTGCTACCCAAGTTACAAGAAGTCGTGGTTCGACATAACCTTTCTGTGATAAATTCGCATGTATTATATCCTTTTGTCCTTTATATCTAGATTGGACACAAGTCATGGAGTAGTCACACTTGCATAATCCAATCTCATGTTTCTTGATATCCGAAGTAGACTACAATAAACAAATAAGTGTAATATCTCATATTAACTTATTTGAGTATGACCATGCATTTCTAGTCTCACTTCATCAAGTGACCTAAGATATTGCTCCAATTATGTAGGAGGGATAAATCTTATCTTGATCAATCATATCCCACTACATAGATTGTGGCATACCCAACATCAGTCTTTATAGTCAAACTTGTTACAGTAGACGTTTGCCTGTATCAAAATATACGATTCACTTTGGTGACTAATGTGTCGCTCGAAATTCGGGTTGGACCATCCCGACCGAGTTTAGGCTATCACATTTTCGCATGTCTTCCTTCTCTTTCACTGTTGAAGGACTTTGCTTGGAATGAACTGTATAACAAAGGGATTGCTCACCACTTTAGCTATATCCATATCAAATATTTGAAGTAATTTTTTAATGTACCTCTTTTGTGATAACCAAAGTTCCGTAATCTCATCATCAAATTTAATTCCCATACAAATTAGTCGAATAAAAAAAAACCTTGAAACTCATTCAAGTGGTCGGCTATAGAAGTTCCTTCCTTATAACTCAACTTCATCACTCTCTTAAGCATGAACAACTTGTTATTGCCAGACTTCGAAGCATACAAGTTTTCAAGCTTGTTACACAATATCCTGTATGTGTCTCTTGATCAATGTGGTTATCAACCTCTTCAACAAATCATTCGAATAAAACCACACAGTTGCTGATGCTCAAATTCCCACTCTTCATCAATTTTCAACTTGAGTTTTTTTAATAGCAAAAACATGAAGGTGCAAAGCTTTAACAAAAATATCTTTCATTTTCTTCCTCCAAAGTTGATAACTTGTATCATTCAACATAACCATCTTACTAGTGCTAATTTCCACGATTACCGAACACAAGAATTAAGATCTTGATACCAGTTTGTTGGGATGAAACCAAACTCAACGAAATATGCGAAAGCACAATCAATATTCTTTCACTTTTGAAAATCAATCTGATAATTATGGAAAACTCAATAACACAATATATATATAAACAATCGATGCAAATAAACCACACTATCGCAAGCAAAAATAGTAAATCAAGATACAATTTTTACGTGGAAAACCCCTTTAAAATAAAGGATATAAATCACGGGACTTTAAAAGTTCACAAAAATTCCACTATAAACAAAGTCTTGCTACAAGATCACAACCAAACCATAACAAAGAGTATACAACTTAAAAAAGGCTATCAACAAATAATTTCAAGCAAACTTTAAGAGAAAAGTTGAAAATATCACCAAAAAAGGACTAACTTCGAAAGCTGAAAACCTGTACCCCAAATGAAAATAAAACCATACACATTAAAGATCTTCACGTCTACTAACTATCGTAAAAAAAAAAATCAACTCCAACGGACACCAAACGAACTTACAATTGAAGAAAATATGAAGGCTAATCTATGTAAAAAAACTAATTTTCTCCCACAAACTATATATATAGGGTGGCACATATGGACTCCCACATAGTAGGACCACCCATGGCCTAACAAGATGGGACTAGTTTTGAGTAAAATTTTCATGCCTAAATTCAAATCAAATTTAAATCATTTTAATGTTTAAAAATAAAATAATAAAAAATATTATAAATTAATATTTATATATTTCACAATTAAATTTAAATAAATAAATTTTATTATTCAATCTTAATTCAAATTATGAGAGACAACCATAAATCTTAAACATAAATCATAAAATGAATATAAAAAAATAAATATTTTATTCTTAAATCAATGAAAAACTTCTAAATACCATTTAAAAAATAAAATTTAAACCGAATTTAGCGAGACAAGTAAAATCCAATTCGAGGTTAAATATATAAATGTGTGCATTCGGTTTGTTATACAGCTAAGTGAACTAAAAGAGTAGAAAAAAAAGTTGAAGAGTAGATATAGATCATTGAATAACGCTATCCTCAGTTTCATGTGGTTTGCTGTTAACCATCACATGCATTTCAATTTCATTTAACCTTTTGAGAAAAATATAGCTTTAGTGATAAATTTTGTTATTTGAAAAATATATATAACTTGATTGATATCGATATTATTAAAAAAATTAAATAAAAAAATACTAGTTAAAAACCTTTTGAAGGTTGTGGATTTAAATAAATTTAAGCTTCTAACTATATTTGGTACGCTTGATGGAAAAGAGGAGTATTGTGTTAAATAACACTAGTGTTTCAAAATAATGAATAAAAAATAAATGTACATCTGTTATAAAATAATCAAATAAAAAAAACACTTAAAGTAAACAATAGATCAAATTGGTAAAGAATTTTCTCTTATTTTATTTTCATTCACGTAGGATCCTATTTATAAGTAATTGACATTCAATATAACATAAATAAATGAAGCTTACTTAAGTGCTTCATTAATAAATAGATTAAATAACATTCCTATTACTTTCATAATAAAGAAGGGGATTAATCTCATAAATGAGGGGTCGCTACAATGGAGGTTATAACTTAAGAGTTATGGATATCCATAAAATAATATTTATAACACTCTCTCTTGGATGTCCATTAGAGAAAATTGTGCCTCATTAAAACCTTTATTAGGAAAAACCTTGTGGGATAAAAACCTAATGAAGGAAAAAGAGTACACAATCTCCTATTACAAGTTGCCTCGTTAAAAACCTTTACCAGGAAAACCCAGTGGGAAAAAACCTTGGTTAAAGGAAAAGAGTACTGGAGAATTTTTAGCTGGTATGTGAGATTTTGTAATTCTCTTTAGGTCAGTAAATGAATCTGGCAGTTGATTGCCGATGTTTTCGAAATGTATGATCCTTTGAACTTCTTGTTCAAATTGATTTGTACGAGGATCTAATTGAGATAATGATGATCCATTCCATGTAATCTCTTTTACCAGTTGTATTTTCTCTCCCCCTAATGTTGGGAATGTTGTTTCATCAAAATGACAATCAATAAATCATACAGTAAATAAATCTTTAGTTAATGGTTCAATATACTTAATTATAAAAGGAGATTCATAACCAACATATATTCCCAACCTCCTTTGAGGACCTATCTTTGTGCGTTGTTGTGGAGCAATTAGAACATATACTACACATCCAAAAATTCTAAGATGAGAAATATTTGGCTCCTGACCAAAAGCCAATTGTAATGTAGAGTATTTATTATAACTTGTTGGCCTAAAGTGCACAAGTGCTGTTGCATGCAAAATAGCATATCCCCAAGCTGTAATAGGGAGTTTTTTTTTCATAAGCAATGACCTAGCTATTAGTTTGAGGCGTTTGATAAACGATTCAGCTAAACCATTTTGTGTGTGAACATGAGCTACAGGATGTTCAACATTTATCCCAATTGACATACAATAATCATTAAAAGCTTGGGATGTAAACTCACCAGCATTATCAAGACGAATAATTTTGATTGCATAATATGAGAATTGTGCTCTTAATCGAATTATTTGAGCAAGTAGTCTCGCAAATTCCAAGTTGCGAGATAATAAACACACATGTGACCACCTGCTAGATGCATCTATCAATACCATAATATATCTGAATGTTCCACGTGGTGGATGAATGAGTCCACATATATCACCTTGAATACGTTCTAGAAATGCGGGAGATTCAATCCCAACTTTAGTTGGTGATGGTCTAATAATCAATTTTCCTTGAGAACAAGCAACACAAGATAAATCTTTGAATTCAAGAATCTTTTGGTTTTCTAATGAGTGTCCAATTGAATTCTCGATTATTCTTCGCATCATAATAGATCCGAGATGGCCTAATCGATCATGCTAGATAGTAAAAATATGTGGTTCTACAAACTTTTGGTTTGTAGTGACATGTGTCTAAATTGCACTAATATGTATATAATATGAACCTGATGAAAAAGCAGGTAACCTTTCCAAAACATATTTCTTTCCATATTCAACGTTAGTAATGTATAGATATTCAATATTTTTCTCCTTCATAGTCTCAATATAATATCCATTAAGACGAATATCTTTAAAACTCAATAAATTTCTTTGAGACTTAGTGGAATATAAAGCATCATCAATGACAATTTTTGTACCTCTAGGTAATAATAATAGCTCTTCCGGAGCCCTCAATAAGTTTTGAACTACCTGATATTGTATTAACATGGGCATCACTTATTGACAAATGAGAAAAATATCTTTTATCTTTGAGTATCGTGTGTGTTGTAGCACTATCTGCAAGACACATATCTCTATTGATTTTGGGTCCAACGAAACTTTGTTGAATATTCATATTCTTCATAAAAATAAAAAAAATATAATATGAGAAACATTGCAAATATTTATTAAATATAAAATATTATTTATGCAAGAAAATAAAGCATACTTAAATCAACATGAAAATGTCAAAATAACATCAACTTTTCTAATGATTCTCCGAGAAATTTGTCATATCTAGGTGAGTTATATTATTAAGGTCATGAAATTTATCACCCTCGTAGGCATGGTCATAGTGAATATTTTCATCTTTTGCCTCCATTTCATCATCATTTTGGGATATAAAATTTATCTCCATATTCTTTCCCTTCTTTTTAATGGATGCTTGATAAAGTTTCACTAAATGCTCAGACGTACGAAAGGTACGTGACCAATGCCCCTTCATACCACATCAATAACATAAATTTTCAACAATCTTTGAAGGAATATTTTGACCACCTCTTTCTTGTCCTTCATTGTTATTCTTTTTTCTGGTGTTTAGTAGTACCATTATTATGACCACCATGATAACGATTACTAATACATCCTTGACTATGTCCCCCACTACGTCCACGACCACAGTTGCGACCGCGACCTTTATATTTTCTATGTTCATAATTATTGTGTACTATTACATTTACTTCAGGGAATGGTGCAAAACCAGTGGGACAAATTCCATATTTTTCATCAACAACTCATTATTTTGTTCAGCCACTAAAAGACATGAAATCAATTCAGAATACCTTTTAAAACTTTTTTCACGATATTGCTACTACAGAAGCACATTAGTAGCATGAAAGGTTGAAAATGTTTTCTCTAACAAGTCCTCATCAGTTATGTTTTCTCCACATAATTTTAGTTGAGAACTAATTTTGAAAAGTTCTGAATTGTATTCACTTACAGTCTTAAAATCTTGCAATCGTAAATGCATCCAATCATAATGAGCTTTAGGAAGTATCACTGTTTTCTGATGGTCAAATCTTTCTTTGAAATCATTCCACAAATTAAGAGCGTCTTTCACAGTGAGATATTCCACTTTTAATCCTTAATGTAGATGATGATGGATGAAAATCATTGCTTTTGCCTTGTCTTGATTAGAAGCTTCTTTATCTGCTAATATAGTATTTCCTAGACCTTTAGCATCTAGGTGAATTTCAGCATCTAACACCCATGACAAATAGTTCTTGCCTGATATGTTTAAGGCCACAAATTCAAGTTTGGCAAGATTTGACATTATAATTACTTGAATCAAAATAAAAGAAATTAGTAAAATGATAAGCATTCTCAATCGTAAAATAAGTCAATTATATATATATATATATACCAAATTTTCTAAATAATAATATGTATGTCAAATCTTGATATGCAAAGGAATAGTCATAATCATAACTTAACACAAATTACATTAATTGAAATTTCTTTTAATAAAAAAAACATGTATATATAATTATCATTATAACATTTGAGTTGTAAAAATAAATGTGCAAATGTTATCCAAAACAAATATTTCATCTAGAAAATAAAATAAAAGAATGATGAAAATATGTATACCATATATAGTTTAACGAGAGTTATATGGACAAATTATATAAAGCCGAAATTACAAGAACTTCACAATGAACTTGTAGAGGCTTGTGCTGATAACGTGTTATAAAATAATCAAATAAAAAACACACTTAAAGTAAACAATAGATCAAATTGGTAAAGAATTTTCTCTTATTTTATTTTCATTCACGTAGGATCCTATTTATAAGTAATTGACATTCAATATAACATAAATAAATGAAGCTTACTTAAGTGCTTCATTAATACATAGATTAAATAACATTCCTATTACTTTCATAATAAAAGGGGGGTTAATATCATAAATGAGGGGTCGCTACAATGGAGGTTATAACTTGAGAGTTATGGACATCCATAAAGTAATATTTATAACACTCCCCCTTGGATGTCCATTAGAGAAAATTGTGCCTCATTAAAACCTTTATTAGGAAAAACCTTGTGGGATAAAAATGAAGGAAAAAGAGTACACAATCTACTATTACAAGTTGCCTCATTAAAAACCTTTACCAGGAAAACCCAGTGGGAAAAAACCTTGGTTAAAGGAAAAGAGTACAACGTGTTTTATACTCCCCTTAATGAAAACATCATATTATATCTTTGAGTCGACGCATTCCAATCTTGTCTCGTAGTCTTTCAAATGTTGAAGTTAGCAATGCCTTAGTAAAAAGATCTGCTAAATTATCACTAGAACGAATTTGTTGAACTTCTATGTCACCTTTCTTAACTAATAGAGCCTTGTGACCTTAATATTTATCAAGGCTACTATTGACTAATGAGGTAAACAAGAGAATAAGGTTATGGTTGAATGAGGAAAGAGTGAATCTTTAGGTACGGCTAGAAATCTGTTTGGAGAAAAGTAGAATGGTTGTAGAAGAAGGGATCAACATGTAGTGTCTATGAGCTATTTGCATGGCCCATTTTATACTGGGGGACAAACTTTGCTACATGCCCTAAGATTGTTGATGTGGAAGTCTGATTTGAAACCTTTGGCAGTGACAATGTTGTGACGTCCTAGGATGAAACATGTTAAGATGACTAGCAATCAATTACTTCGGGCCTCCCTGTGCTCTTCATATAACCTTAGTAGAGGTGCATAGTTTTGAAGTTTGCCAGGCTGTGGTTCGTGAACTAGCTGTGGTTTGCAGTATCATTAGTTCCAATTGGGATACACATGTCAAACTCTTTATGGGTGCTTTGTAAGGTGTGCTACATAGGATATAACAATTGCCTCCTAGGTGAGTGAAGGTTATAAAGTGACTTTCACGAGTCTAGTGAATAATTCATAGCATGGGTGTCTGTGATGAAAGTGTTTTGAAGTTTATGATTGAGTGTTATACATTGTTTAGGTATTCTCGTTTTAAGCCTATATATATATAAACTTTTAAACAAATTAAATTTATGGAGGGAGAAATAATTTTTATATGCACGTTTGTTTGAGTTTAATGATGAATTTCACAAAACATGCAGTGTGTTACGGCGTGTTGGTTAGATTCCCAATGAAATCATCGTTATCTTTAATATTTATATACATGTGGCGTGTATTGATTGGAGGAACCATCTATGCATGGGTAACAGTGCACGTAATAACTTACCCTGAGAAGTTTCATAGTAGTCGAAAGGTTTTGTCTTGTTTATATAAATAGGGATAAATTTTTTAGCCTCATTACCACCTGCAATTCCTCTCTCGTTTGTGTTCCTGGTGTAGTCTAGTTTGGTTGTTTTCAATTACTTTAATTTTTTATATTGTTATTTGATTTTCCTTTTACTGTTAGCAAAACATGGCTCCCAGATTGCTTATTGTTCCTACTGAAAGTGAGGAATTTGACTGTTCAATGTCTATAGAAGAGATGTGGAAATTATTGGAATGTAGAGGAATTATGTATTTTAATAATTTCAAATACAAATGTTTTGAAGAGGAGGCATAGATTGAGTGAAATGAACAATTGTAAGAGAGCAAATCTTTGGTTTCTTTTGCCCTACGCTTTTGAAGTAGGGTTTCATCTACCATTACATTTTTTTCATAGAATTGTTGAATTCATATGGGGTAAGTCTTGGATAATTAATGGATTCTTCATGGTGGACTTTAATGGTGTATTTATTAAATTTCCAGCTACATGGAGAAGAAGCTTTTGTAAGAATAATATACATTGTAACCCCTACTATTGAAAGCTATCAAAAGGGGTTTGTAATGTTCGCCACTCGAAAAGGAGGGAAAGTTGTTGTAAATAACACCACCAGCAACCTGCGTTTAGTGAGGGATAAATATATTAAAATTTATCAAACTTATGGGGAATTTTATTTTCCTTTGGCCTAGGTTAAACCTTACACTAAAAGGAGCACTTGGGATCCTTGTTCCTTAAATGTCATAGAAGAGGCTCAATTGAAAAGACTACAAATAAGTTTATCGATTAGGTATCAGCAAGTTTACAACTCACAACTTGAGAAATGTTTATGTTTGGATTCTGCTTAATAGAGAAAAGCCCTAACGGTTGGGATGATTTGGACTTTAATACCATCAACAAAGCTCAACTTGATGGGATAAAGCCATGTAATGAGGCTTGGCCAGATGAGGACAATAGTGTAATAATAGAGATTCTCTTGGGATTATGCGAAGAACTCAAAAATTGGTTATCTGAGTATGCCTTTTGTCTCAAACATAGATGCGATTATTGAAGCCAAAAAGGAAAAAGTAGTGACACTTCTACAAGGATTCCAAGAGCTTTAAAAGGAAAGAAAGTTACACATGTGATTGAAGCTTTGCAAAAATTATTGATGTTACTCAAAAACTATCTAAAAAGAATAAAGGACCCAATTTGAAGGTTTGCACGAAGAAAAGAAGAGATTCATATTCACATTCACTTCCCTCTACTGGCAAAGGTCCCTTAAGAGGAGATGTGATGAATATTGAGTCTCGTGCAGGCTTTGATACATAATCTATTATTAGTGGTATCACTTCGAACTTTCTAATTTGTTGCGTTCATTTTTGCATGTTTTTGTATTTTCTTAGCAAGCGAACTATTATAACCGAGTGAATCATTCCCATTAGATATGAATAACCATAGTACGGAATCTAGAGCCCAAATTTATCCCTTGAATGTTTCATCGAGTTGTGATATTCTTGATGAATTTCTTTGTGAAAGTTATTGTAACAATCCGATTTCCAATGATGTCAAAAAATGTGATTTTGGGACCTCGTTTCTATAAATAGATTTTGTCAATATTAAATAGGGATATTTATGGGGTTACTGTATAGATGAATCGAAATTCAATTTATTAATTTAGTCGAATTTGTGATTAATTAAGGCCTAGGGACTAAATTGTAAAAATCCAATCGCTAAAGATTTTTAATTAGGAAATGAATTGGAGACTTATATTGCAATTATCCAAAGGGTTAAAATGGTTAATAAACCATTTTGAATTATTTAGTGCACGATAATGATCTATGTCAATTAACTTAAGTAATTAATGATTAATTAACTAAAACATATTTAATTAAGTAAACAAAAATGAATTAACAAATTAAACTTAGTATAAAGGTTAAATTTAGTGGAGAATGGTCATCATTTTCATTCGAAAACTAATCTCTATAGCTTAGAGAAGCAAGAAACTTTCAAAAATCATTAAGACATTTGACCATACAATTTCAAGTAAGTCCTTAGCCATTTTTCTTTTATTTTTATGAAAATTGAACCATGGGAGCTTGATTTAGCTAGCCTATGTACTAATTTTTGAAACTGTTAAAGTTTTAGAAAGTTTCCATTGTTTATTTCTTGAAGAATTAGGTGTGAAATTGATAGAAATTAAGCTTAATTTATGAAAATGACTAAATTGTAAAGCTTAATTGTTAGTTTCGTTCATTAGGGACCAAATTGAATAAAATCAAAATTATTATGAAATTTTGATAGGAATAGAATGTAGGGGTTCCCTAATGAATATATGTGAAATCAAATTTTAATCTGAAGTTTTAGATCCGCGTATCCCTTCTAAGTCTGTGTATGGTTAATAGTGCTATAAAACATGAATTGGCTAATTTTTATATGAAATGAGTAAAAATAAGCCCCGAGGGTCGATTGATTATGAACAAGTTAATAAAATAAAAAATGATTAAAAAGGATTAAATGAAATTGAGTAATTGTGCTTATAATTGTTAAATGTATGTAGATAAGTATATATTTGTAATTATTTATATGAAATGACTATGTAGTTGGTGGATTGAATGAGAAATTGCATGATAAGTATGAGAAATATAGTAATGGAAACTTTTGACATGAAATTTGTATATGAATTGGTGTAAATTGAGTTTGAAACTTGATGTGTTGATTGATTGAATTTGTATTATGTTGTCTTGAATCATGGAAATACCATTAAGCTTTATCGCTCAACATATTGTTTGCTTTCTCTGTGAGTAGGTATAGATGATCCTCAAGAATATGAGAAGTAGTTCCAGTATTCAAGAAGCAATTTTTGACTTTGCAAAGTTGGTATAGTCCTGTTTTGTTAAATATATGACATGTACCTAGGCTGAATCAATTTTTGGTATAATATGCTATCTTGTGAACTTTTGAAAATTAGAATTGGTAATTTTGGGTAATGGAAAAATGAAATAGTTGTATAGAATTTTTTTTCTATACTTGAAATGCATGAGTTAATACCTTAAGGCTAGTAATTAGCATGTGGTAAATGTATTTGGTAAAAAAATTAGAGTGATGTTTTGATATAATGTGTATGCGTAAGTTGTGTTAATGCCTGTGAATGAGCATCGAGTTGTAATATTTTTCTTATTTGAATGAAAGAAAGATTAGGTTGTGTATTTGGAGTATATAAAATAGGTATCAAATTGGACCCTTTTGAAAATAGTGAGTCACATTGTGACGACAGACTCTCAACGTCACGATGAGATCAATTAGAGAGTTACATCATAATGACATAGAGTTGCATCGTGATGATGAACCCTCGAAGTCGCAATATCAACTCGGTACGTTGAAATCATTACAATTTTGTCTTAATTCAACCTCAGGTTAGCAATAAAGCTTTCGTAAGCTCGTGTAAGACCCGAAATGTGATTATGTTTGTATAATACACATATTTTACTTATATTTAAATGTATAATGGTATAAATTGATTTTAGTTATTCGTAGTTGCTCTGAGAAACGAGTGTGGCATCCTATAGCTCAGACTCGACGATTGGGTCAGGTATGGGGTGTTACAATTTTAATTGGTCCTCTAGTAGTAGTTCTAGTGTGTGTTGCTTTTATTGCTTATTTGTTTGCTAGAATTTATTAGTTTCTTCTTGTTTGTTATACAGAGGACTTATGCGAAGATGGAAGTTCTCCTGCAGGATATAATGATGATATTTCCATTAAACCTGAAGTCCATGTTGTTCCTATTGTTTCCACTATACCTATTTCAACCTCTCCTACAACTCAAGCGCATGTTCCTCTTCCTGCCTTAACAAGCTCTACTTCAACAACTCTTGCTTCAATTTTTTTCCAATTCACTGATCTTAGCCACTTCAGACTTAGGCATTAAAGAATCAATTACTCAAAGTCTAAGTGTCATGAGAAGTGAACTAATAAACTAGAGGCCTCCGATTCCTCCCAAGGATCAGCAACAGAAGAAACAAAAAGAAAGATTGTACCTCACAAGAAAGCTGGCTCTAAGATTTCAACCACAAAAAATTAGGCCTCTTCTACCTTCTCTTCAAGTGGCTCTATCCAAATTACTCATGTTATTCCTTCCTTTCCATCAAGCTTATGCAATGAGTTTGCTCCTTTGGCTAGCTTATCTCCAAGTTTGCAAAACTTACTAAGTAGCTATGTTTCCTCAAGTTTTTCTGGTAATAAGTCTATTATTATGTATTATCCGCTTCATTAGTCTACCCATTATTTTATTTAAAATTATCAGCTTGATATGATTTTCTATCATAGGTTCTATCTCTAATATATCCACCATACTACATGTAGCTTCAAACTCTTCTACTTCATCAATTGATCCTTCTTTAACTTTTCCAAACTCATCAATTCCTCATTCTATTAGTGTTTCAAGTGTTTCAAGGGTTTCAACAAATTCTCCTTTTGTTGGTGTTCTCCAAACATCTGGTGGACCTTTACAAAGTTCACCTTCCATAAGCAATACTCCCTCTAGGATCTTCCATGGTGGGATAATGAAAAGTATTATAAAGCCTTATTCCCGCTATTTTCTTTGGCGAGGGTTTCAAGGATCAGCCATCTTCTTTCATCCTGATGAAGCAACCAGGAAAATATTTGGCTTCTTTCCATCTAAACTGATTGAGGGTTTGGTTCGCGACGGAATGTGCAAGTGTACATAGTCATTATCAAGTAATAAGTAACTAAACGAGTATTTTCTCTATAGGGACTGTGTCTATTAACCAGTAATTGTAAAATTAAAAATTTACAAATTGGTTTAGGAAACACAATATTTTTAAGGTGATTGATGTTAAAATTAAATTAATCAACTATATGCAAATGAATTAACCTAAATGCAATGAAATGATTTAATAGCAATTCAAAAGTTTTAACAACAATAACATGAATAAGCTAGAACAATTACAACACTTGACTCAATTCATTCTTTATTATGTTTAACAATGTTCCAGAAAAATTCCATGGCAACTCGAACATTCATTAACTTGGAATCTAATATAAGTTCTTTCAAAGTCTTATACTTAGGAAAACATGTATATTTTTATGTCCATATTTAACTAAAGATTCCTTAAAATTTATGTGAAGTAATAGGGATTGGATCAGTTGGAAAAAATTTAATCACATAAAGTTATGCAAGATAATAGAATTCTTTTGGAATCATTATGAACCTTTAATTTATTTTGGGTTGGATATAAATTTAGCATGCACCTTCCAATTATTATGTCCATTAATCACCATCTGGTTCAGATTAAACAACTATTTCTAATGCATCCAAATATATTTTAATGCATGAATAACATAAATGATTTTAATTGGAAGCATGAACAACTGAGGCACATAACCATAAAAACATGAATTTAATGAATTTAGTCAAATCATTGCAATTATTCTAGCTGAAACAATTTAATTCATCATCATTAATGGAAAAATAATCAAACAACTTGCAAACATGTTTAAAAACTAAGAACAAATTAAAGATAAAGGAAGACGAAACTCTTGATGAATTTGGTGATTCCTTGAAGATTGTTCATGGTGGTTACTTCCAATTTCAACGGTTTCTCCTTTGCAAATTGCTCCTCAAGGTGCCGAAAAAGAGATGTTTTTCTCAAGGAAATGCTTGCTAAAGAAATGGAAAGATAGAGAGCTTAGGCATGGAAGAGAGGAGAGAAAGATGATTGAAGAATGAGAAATGAGGGATGTGAGGGATGATTTGAAAGGTGAATGGTAGGTGCTATTTATACTTGAGGGAGAGCTTGCTAAAAATAGCATGCAAATCCCTTGAGAATCTACCATTCATGGTCGACCATGATTTTTGGGATGAAGGGTTATTGGTTGCTTGATTTTTGATCGATTCTCCTTTGATT
This sequence comes from Gossypioides kirkii, assembly GCA_005610355.1. Classification (NCBI taxonomy): domain Eukaryota; kingdom Viridiplantae; phylum Streptophyta; class Magnoliopsida; order Malvales; family Malvaceae; genus Gossypioides; species Gossypioides kirkii. The sequence continues at coordinate 34,043,018 of CP032247.1, read as the reverse complement.
CATGGTATGGGGTTGGATGGTAATCAAGGAACTTAGTTGGGGCTAAGTAATTCTTCCAAACATGTAGGGACCTTCCTCCAATTGTTCCAAAGCTGATTTGGGCTACTCTTTCATGTCTTTCCGAATTTTGGCTCCTCTCCCCTATTGGACGGTTTGGCAACCCAATTAAAAAGATGATAAATTCTTTTCAGCAACCATCTTCCAAACTGGGTCAAGGCAATTTTTATGAGCCCAATTCATCAACTTTGTCGTCCATATTGTTGGGTAATTAGATCACTTGAATGTGTGTCCTTACTTTCTCCCAACATTGAGCAATTTAATGGTCCATATTGCAACATTTTAAGAAAGAAATTATCATGTAGCATAATTTAGCAAAATTATGTAAAATTAACACCTAATTATTTAAAAATACAAACTTTACTTAAATTATGCCCAATGTCTCAATATGAACTAAAGTTACACAATTAGCTATCCACATGCTTAGAATTTGCATAATTCTAAGTAAAAAGGTGTTAAATAAACCTATATAATTTAGACTTATCACACCCCCAAACTTAATCCATTACTCGTCACGAGCAATTTTTTTTGCAAAGAAAAAACGTAGGGCAATCTTGCATAATATTTACATTGAATCAATTTTTCACATAATCATGCATCAAAAAATTTATGCTCACAAGCTCTTCGTGCTAATAAGTCACTCACATGCAGACATTATTTCGAAATTTTATATTAAGTAAAAGAAAATGCTATCATAAGTCATAATTTGCATGCATTTCAAAGTCATATATAAAATCCACCATTCAATAAATTTTCCTTATCTAATTAGACAAAACAATCTTAAGGTTTAATTAATGGTCTACATATGTTGAACTTAATAATTTATCTCCACTAATGTATTCGACATTGTTAGGGATCGACCCGATTAGGCAATGAAAGTAAAACTAGTAGAAAATTTTGAGAAATTGAACACATGAATTTAAAGTGGAAAAACCCCTCCATATAGGATAAAAAACCACGGGTAAAGATAATTTTACTATAATTGCTAAAAAAAGAAGAGTACAAAAGATAGAGATAAAAACTAAACCCAAAACCCGAAAACAAAGGGCCCTCAAAACATAAATAAAAACTTCTCCTAAAGTGTTTTGAGTTCTAATCTCTAATGGGTGTATTTTCTAATGTTGTAAAAGAGCCTATTTATAGGCTAAATTCCTAAGTCAAATAATAATAAAATAATCTAGAGTAACCAAAGTTTGATTGAAACAAATAAATAGAGTTTAATTGAAAGATTATTTCTCAAATTTGATTGAAATATGAGTCATACTCAAAAGACAAAATTCTCAAGGTAGGGATAAAGAGAAGTTATTTTTAGGATAAATAATATTAACCCTAACTTTGTATTGGATCTTTTGGGCATACTCTTCCTACTAATGGGTTTTAATGCCCCCAAACTTAATTTGAAACTTATGCTCAACAATACATCTAAACATTTGAGCAAATTTTTTTTACTCTTTTTTTCATCATAAGTATATCTTTCTGAATTCACCCTCGAATTTTAATCTCTAAGACAAGTATAGTTAAGTTTGGTGCAAGTCAGGGAAAAAGATGACAATATGGCTTATGATGTAGGTAAATAACAATAAAGTAGGCCATATAGCTCAAATTAAGGTTTCAAGGGTTAAATTCATATGGTATGCTTGAAAGGCTCAAACGATCTAAAAATAATGTGTCTAAATCATGTTTAAATTCTTATGCCTCCTAGGATTTCGCCTCAAGAAAGTTACTAAGACAATTCTAAAGAGTTAAACCTTCATGCATGTTTATTTCTAAGGAAAGTTAATTTTCATGGCGAAGACTATAGATGACTATACAAGAAATTAAATCATAATTGAGCTAACATAAAAAAGCTTAAATAAAATAAAAAATTATACGTGCATATGAGCTAACTTATTAACAAAAATTGCTTCTGAGCATTACTTTATTTCATCATACTTATGTGTGAAAATTGAATTTTTTTTTAAAAAAGAAGCAATGTCCTCATTGCAAAAAAAGAAGAAGAAAGATAGTAAATGAAAACTGCACACTAGGTAGGATTACAAAAAATAGAGGTGAGTCATGAAAGTACCAAGTCTTTCTTGAAAATCCAATCCTTAGTCATGTACATTCATATTGCCACACTACTATTCTTTTTACTTGAGAACAAAATTAATAGAAAGGAATGACTTAGTTTATTCATAGATTACAAATTATTCAACTTTATTGTGCATAAATAAAATATTCCTAAAGTAAATAATTGTCTTAAAAGCAATACTAAGAAAAAGAAAAAGAAATTCACTCCTTTTATTATTCAGTATCATCCTTTTTTTTATTGTTCTTTGCCTTCTCGTTCTCGCTTGTATTCATTACATCTTCTTGCCATGACTTAAGATATGATTTAGGAACTCAGGAATTAAATTGTTAGAAATATTTTTAAAAGTATTCCTTATGGAATCATCTCTAATTTTTGCACATTTCCAATAAGCATGTTATTGGTTATGCATAAATTTCCACATATCCATTATAGTTGAAAATTCTGACTTATTCATAGTGTTTGAAGAAGTGGTCATCGAAATGGTCAACTCAAGATTAACATTTGGTTCAACTGGTTCAACCATATTTGGTTCCACTCTTGGTTTAGGGCTTTTTGGTTCTCCTTCATACCGCTTGTTCTATTCCATTTACTAAATCAGCTTCTGGTTCAGATTTGGTTAACGACTCATTAGATTCTGGTTCATCCGGCTCATTCCGATTCAACTGTTCTACTTTCTCCACTAACCTTTTAAGATCGTGTCTTGTTATGCAGCCTTGGACATAACGACCTTTCAAGTTTGCTTTTTTTTTTCCACTTGTACTCGCAAACAAAGTAAAGTAATCAATGATGGAAAATAAGCACTTCTTACCTTTTTCTTAGCACAATCTTGGATTTCTTTGAGAATAATTTTCCCAACATTGATTGACTTCTCTGTCATAATTGCATATAACAAAAGAATTCTTTCCATCGAGATGGTGAAACTATGTGAGATAGGCATGAAGCTAATCGTACAAAGTAGAACTATACATTAGCCACTAATTTTAAGTACTCCTTTCGACAAGAATGACTGCCGTATTTTCTTATTATCCATTGAGATTCTGGATTTGCAACAACATTGAGTACTTGTTGAAGAAAATCCCAATTGATATTTGTCATCATGGCAGAGTATTCATTTTCTTCAACACCAGACAAATTAAACAAATCATTAATGGATTTATATGAAAGAGGCATCTTTTTTTTTATGAATAAGAACTTCAGAAGCGTTTGACACAGTTAAATAGCATAGAATTCTCGTACTAATTCCTCTTAAAGTAGTGATCGTGCATCACAAAACCGATTTCACTTTAAAGACTCAATTATTTTCCGAATTAGCAATGGCACAATCATCTTATCATTTCTTTCCAAATTCTAACTTTTTTCTAGCATCATGGGTTAATTTTTGAAGATGGAATCAAATCTTGAATCACAATTGGATTTTCGGCAGAAATCTTTGAAGATCTAGTTCTCTTTCGAGTCATGATGATTTTTCTCGAAAGAAGTTGAGCAAAAGATTCGGCAATTTGAGGTGTTGACTTAGGGCGACAATGGAATAAAGGTAATGGACATTGCGGAGACAAAAGGAAAAGTTTGACGTAGAAGCTGTGGAAAAACTTGGCTAGGAGTGGAGATAGTTGCTACAACAAGAGGGTTGCGGCGGCGGTGGGGGAGATTTGTTGTGTTGAAGGGTAGTGCGACAACTAGAAAGAAAGATATAAAAAGAAAATTAAGAGGGAGCTTTTGAGCTTTGAGGTTGACGACTAAAGGAAGAAAAATAAAGGGAAAAATTGGGGCTAATGGCTTGAGTGTTGTGAAAATTAAGATGGTGTTAAAGTGCATTCATAGTGGTAAACTAGGGAAAATTTTTAGAAAATATTTAGCTAAAGGGAATGCTTGGGCGACAAGGTATGGAGGGAAATAAGTGGCAACAAAACTAGGGTTTTATGAGTATTTTAAGGGTGACATGTATTGGGTATTTTCCTTCTCTTCACAATTCTGGTCCTCGAGCCCAAACTATAAATATTTCCTATATTGAAAAATTTAAACTAAACCAAAAAATAAATTGATTATTACTTGGGCCAACTTGACCCTCTTATTTAACATAAAAAATAAAATAAAATTTGAAAATAACAATTAAAAATTTCTTTTAGGCTAATTAAATTTTCTCAAAAATTACATTAAATTAAATTTACAAGAAAGGTTGGAGGGGTTACAAATGGTGCCGCTTAAGTTTCAATCTCCTTAGATAGAATTAATTTAAAGTACTAATTTAAGAAAAGTTTTTCTAAGTATGTCATTTATTCAAATTAATTACATAAATAATCAACGGTCTTTTAAATTGAACAAATTATCAATTCTCTCAACAGAAATGACTCTTCCCAAAAGTAACACCTACTATCATGAAGGAATTTCTTCCTTTGTTGGTATGTCATTCCAAGAGGCATTATTCCACATGTTAAATAGTTTGCATAAATCGAAAACCAAGGAGTTTCATGGATTTAACTTACCTCGAAGATATGCTCATCTGGAAAATTTTCATTGAAAGAAAAAAGTGAGTTACCTCGTTTTGTTCCAACCTTGGAAGATAGTCTACTACTTGATTTTCAACTCTCTTTTTGTCTTGGATCTCAAGGTCAAATCCTTAGAGAAAAAGTACCCACCGAATCAATATCGTTTTAGCATCTTTCTTCATGAGTAAGTATTTGATGGATGCATGATCAGTAAAAACTTTGATTTTTGTACCTATAAGATATGCATGGAACTTGTTAAAAGCAAAAAATATAGAAAAGAGTTCTTTTTCAATTATTGTGTAATTTAGTTAGGCTCCTGTCAAAGTTTTGCTTGCATAGTAGGTCAGATGGAATACTTTGTTTCTTCTTTGACCCATCACAGCCCCCACAGCAAAGTTGCTAGCATTACACATCAACTCAAAAAGAGAGTTCCAATCTGGTGTAATGATTATTAGGGCTAAGATTAATCGATTTTTCAATTCTTCAAAGGCTTCCAATCATGCTTTGTTAAACTCAAAATTTGTGTCTTTCTCTAATAACATGCACAAAGGCTTGAAAATTTTTGAGAAATACTTGATAGACCTTTGGTAAAAACCGGCATGACCGAAGAAACTTCTAATTCCTTTAACAGTGACTGGAGGTGGTAATTTCTCAATTACTTCCACCTTTGCTTTGTTGACTTCGATCCCTCTTTTGGAAATTTTGTGTCTTAAGACAATTCCTTCCTTAACTATAAAGTGACATTTCTCCCAGTTAAGGACAAGATTTCTCTCCTCACACCTATTAAGTACCTTGGCCAAATTATTCAAATAAATATCATAAGTATTACCAAAAACAGAAAAATCATCTATGAATACCTCAAAAAAATTCTAACCATATCAGTAAATATAATCATCATGCATTATTGAAATGTTCCAGGTTGACCGCCTCCAAACGTACCAATGTCCAGAGTGAGAAACCTTCACAAATGTATTAAATGGGTGGTGTCCGCAAGTATCTGAGTCAAGTTGTAATATAGTTACAACAAAGTAGGTGAGTACTTCGAGGATCGTACCCAAGGGAGGCGAGCACTAAGCCAATTCTAACCTAAGCACCATCAAATCTAATTAGTACTTTAAGTAGATCATATTACAAATAAAAAATAAAAGAGAAGTATTTTTAGGGTTTTTATAATAATAATAATAAGTTATAAAACCAAAGAAATATCGGGAAATCAAATAAGGAAATTTATCAAATTTGATCATGGGTGATTAGCTCGCTTCGGTAACTATAACCAACTGTTGCTCCAGGCTTCTCATTCAATTAACTAGTTGATACACTAACAAGATCTTCCGATCTTCCACTACAATAATAAGTCAACAAGGACTACTTTTCTCTTTACCTCACAGTCCAGACTGATTCGAGTTAAAGTTTTCACGGATAGTCCATACAAATTTTAGGTTGATTCCCACCTTGATAACTTCCTAGGGTCGTCAAGCCTAGCGTTTAGGTTCTTCCTATCTTGAACATCTAATCGGTTAAGCAATCCTACAAAATAGTTAATTAATCATACCTCCACTTGCTAATCACCCATAGATGGATTAGTTCCTCATGGATTTCGTAAACAATATAAAAATGATATAAAGATTAGACATGAAGAACAGGTCAAGAATATAGAGTTTAGGAAAAGCTTGATTTGTATTAGAAATAATGTCGAACCCCACAGAGTTTGATTGCATTCACAAATAAGATCTCTCGATAAAAGCAAGAACGAAACTAAAATAAAACCTAAAGCCTAAGAAAAAAAGAAAAACTAAAACTAGAATTATAGGAAAAATTCTAAACTAAAGAAAAAGGTGTGTTTAACATGTGTTGGCTGAGCCTATTTATAGACTTCGTCGTCCTTAACCCTAGGTCAGCTGACGCTCTAGATCTTAATGTTTAACTGTGCGAACGAAAACGCCTCTAGCTCATGGTGTTTTCCCGTATAAAGTCGATGTCGCGACATACTATAAATTGTGCCGCAACAACGAAGGTAGTATGCTCATATTCAAGGTATCTTCCGGGGTATGTCGCGACATCCTCAGTATATGGCACGACATTGAATGCAGTTTTAAAATTCTTCTATTATGCTTCCTGTGTTGCGACATCGAACCCTCCATGTTGTGATATAACGACCAGTATTGAGTTAGTACACCTTCTAATAGTCTCCTGCACAGTCACAAAGCATATTAGCTCACCCTTAGGCCTTATACAGCCTCTAAGGTCAATAAAAGACTCAAATGACATAGTTTTATTAATTTATTATAAATTATGAAAACATAACTAAAACTTAGCTAAATTGCTTATATTCCAGCTCCTTAATTGTGAAAATGTGTTTAATTTGCTACACCGAATTACGGCAGATCAAACTCCCCCACACTTAAGTCATTGCTTGTGTTCAAGAATGGCAAAGAAAATTAGAAAATAGAAATGACAACCCTTGAGCAGTATGATACAAGTGGTAGCTTCGAAGCACATGACTAGGCATTTAATAGTTACACATAATCTTGTCATGGTAAATAGTTGACTTACCACTTTTAACACCAAACATTGAAGTTCAATACATTACAAAGTATACAAGCATTAAGGGTCTCAAATGTAGGAGTCCATCAACAAATCATACAAATAATTTAATTATCCTAGAATAATACAAATAGTTGCACATGTAATTGTCTAATGTGATGTCCATTCAAGCATAAGGACACCAAGACCCATATGAATTTTTCGCTTTAAACATTTTGAGGTTTAGGATAGGTATGGAAATCAAGAATAGTAAACATTAAGAGGGTTTCAAGCACAAAAATAATTTGGCACATCATATTGTTCCCTATTCTCCCCCTTAGTGACCCTTTCCCGCTCACCGCCTTATTTCTCATTCTCTCACCTTCCTTATTTCTCCTTATAGGAAATTACAACTTCATATAGTAACTATGCTAGCTTACGAGTTTTTGTGCACTAATAAATGAGTTTTTCTATTTTTGTGATCAGGGATCCTCACTCATAAATGCTTTGTCATTCATGTACTTTTTCTACTCATTTTTTATTTTCTTTCTTGATTTTTCTTTTGTTTTGCACTTTTATGCTAACCTCTAATCACTATAATACATTGGTCTTTCCTATAATTCTATTTTAAAAAACCACCATAATGTATATATTTAAACCTCAATATGTTGGCCAGACATCTATAATCATGCAATTCAGGACCAACGAAAAGGTTAAGTACAAATTATAGTTTTTCGGCTTAGGTTTTGCATAGGGGTTGATCAAGAAGTGTTGATAGGCTTAAAATAGGTACTCAGGATGAAAAAATAAGGGTTAGCTTTTTGGCTTGGGATGTGTTCAAAATAATGCCTAAGGTCATCCCTAAGTATCTCAATATGCACGAATTTAATCAACCATACAAACACAAATTCAACATATATCATCATACTAGCATGCTCATTTTCTTGTATTTTCAATATCATGTGGTACATTTGATTGCTTAATGTATATTTACAGTGTAATATATAGAACTTATTAGTCTAATAATAAAAAATTTAAAATCATCTATCATCATGCCAAATTGACTGTAAATATAAGCAACCTAGGTACATGCTTCTAACCAATCACTCGTATTTTTACAAGATCAAGCACAAAATTGACAAGAAAAATCAAAGAAAGCATAAAAAAAAACTAAAACAAATTTTTTTTGTTAGCCCCCCACACACTTTAGATAACACATTGTCCTCAATGTGTAGCCCTAGAAAATATAAGGGAAGAAGTTACTCGATTAATTATGATAGTTCCGTAGCCTATTGATGGGTACCTCCTCCCTTTTACATTGAAGGCTTAAAATTATTATGCCTCTTCCATGTGGGGTTCCTACGTAGAAAATTAGAATAGAAAAAATAGCTAATAATCTATTGTTACTCTTACACCGAACAATTGAAATAAATTAAAAATCATCCAAATTTTTAATACAATCCTAAAAAAATAGTTCAATCATCCTCCTCAAAATCCATCTCATCGTCTCTCTTCTCATCGTCATCTCCTCCTTCTCTTCGCTCTCATGTTCCTCTTCTCCCTGCTTAGGTTGCATTGCCCTAAAATTTGGCATATAATTAGGTACCCTAATATTGTTTTGCCATGCAAACTTTTGAAAGATAGGGCCTGATTCTTGCATCCAGTGTATCATCTAATTTAGCTTTGGATGACTGCTCTCGCCTGCTTTTTGTGAAGCATTTGATTTTTCCCTCCTTTAAGTCGAAGCCAAAGTGGCTGTCGCCTCTTGTTGGCTTTTGTTCCATTGCTTTATCTATTTTGCTCGAAGATCAATGTACTGTGTAAACAAAGTGTCGCCTATGACACTTCAGGATAGATTTATTGAATGCTTTATGGATGCTATCGGATACCTACTCTTTTTCATATATTTGTCACTAAGTGAGGAAAGAAAACTCCTACTTTCTGGCCATTGACACATCTCTCCATGTTTTGTTAAATCCATTTCATGATGCATACATGTTTGTTCTACAGAATGACATAAAGCAAAACCACTCAAAAAATATTGACATTAGACACATTTGAAGTAGGAACAACTCGTGTGCATAAGAATTGAATCCATATTTTAGCTTTAAGAAACATTATAACTTGATTAAAGGAGTTTGTGATATCAATACTTGGGTGACATTTATAATGTGCCAAGAAACCATGAGGAACTAATCCCATTATAGGGGATTAGGGACTAGTGTTATAATTATTTAATTATTGTTTAAGGATCTTCAGCAGATCAACTATTTGGAAAAGGAAGAACGTGAAACAAACCCTAGGCCTGACAACCCAAGTAAGTCATTTAGGTGGGAATTAACCCAAAATTGGTAATGCCCATTCGTGAACACATTTTGTAACACCTGAAACTCGATATCGTTACCGGTAAGGGTCCCGGTGTCCTTCCAATCATTTACCGCAGTTTATCTGATGTTACTGTTCCATTAACCATATTTTAATAGAATAATGTAATAAGCTTGACGTGAATCATCAATTGAAAATCAACATAACTCAGAAAGGGAAAAACTGATATTTCCATGATTTTTAGAGACTTCTACCGATACCTGTTGGACAGGTATCGGTAGTAGTCAAGTCAATAAATAATTTAAAAACAGTGCAGACTTCTACCGATACTTGTGAAAGTTCTATCGATACAAGTGTAACTTCTACCGAAACAAGTCATGGTCCTACCGGTACAAAATCTCTAGAGAGCTAGGAAGTCGTACCCTAACTTCTATCGATACAAGCATCCTAACTACTGATACAAACATACAGAGATCTACCGATACCTACTATGTAACTACCGATACAACTCAAGTCACTAAACAACCTCTCTCCTACCCTGTACTTGTACCAATACATGCATGGGTTCTACCGAAACAAGTATGAAGAATTCTAATATTCATACAAGTTCATCCACAAAACTTCTTTTCATAAACATAAGGTGTAAATGGACAACAATATCGTATTCAAGAACAACACCTAACATTACATTTAAGTACTAGATAGTAACATTGATCAAGCATTGAAGTATTATTCAATTTCGATATAAAGCATTCACAAAATAACATTACCCTAGTACATGCCATGTAACCAAGTGATGTAAGAACTACCGAACCAGCTCTCGGATAGTGTGATGTCTTTCGGGTAATCCGATCTTCAACCAGCCAAAACGAAATCTAAAAAATAGCAACAATGCACAGGTAAGCTTTCTAGATTAGTAAGTTCGCAAACAGGGTGTCATAGCTCAACATTAAGCATAGTAACAATAATTAACATTAGAGTCGTAAAAACTTCCTCGTTAACCGATCTCATACTTCACAGGTTCATAAGTCTTCCTTTTAAAACAATCTTATGCTCTACCGAGTCATAAGTCTTCCTTTTTAAACATAACCTCACACTCATTCCCAAGGCATGAGTCTTCCTTTATCATAATCTCATTCTCATCCCGAGACATGAGTCTTCCTTTAACATATTCTCATGCTCAATTCTGAGTCACGAGTCTTCCTTTTTGTATAAACTCTCATGCTCAACCCGAGACACGAGTCTTCCATTTATACATCAAGTTTTTCAAGTACTTCCTCAATAGATAACGATTAGCAATTCAAATATAAAATTGAACAAACGAACTTGTCGGACTAAATTACAGTTCAGGTGAAACTTCAAGGACTATTCTATGATTTTTCCCTTCTCGCGATCTGTGGCCCGATCTTGATCTATCACAACAATAAATAAATTCTCCCATTAAATCATATAATTTAATCAATTTACACATATAAGTCCTTTTCGAGAAAATTACGAAATTACCTCTAACTTTTGTATTTCTATTCAATTTAGTCCTAAGGTCAATACATGCAAAATAACCATCCCCAAGTTCAACCCATACCAGCCGAACACTCTAGGATATATTCTCAACTCACTCATGCAATTATTTCATATCAAGGACATGTAATTTCTCTATTTTCACAATCTAGTCCTTAAAACCTAAATTCATCAAAATCACTTTACAAATTCATAAAATCTATCCATCAAACACACAAATCCATCAAAAGGTTTCAAGAATAAGCTTACTCATTCATGGAAAGTTTTATAACATTTGACAGATTTATAAATTAGTCATTGAGTTAGCTAGATTAAGCTAATACGAACTCTAAAACATAAAAATTACTAAAAACGATCAAGGTTTACTTACCCAAATCAAAGCTTAAAGTTTGAACAATGGAAAGCTCTAGGTCTCCCTTCTTATCCGTATGAAGAAGATGAGAAATGAAGAAAATACAAATTTCTTCTTAATATTTTTACTTATACAACAATGAAAAATTTGTAAATTTTGAGACTTTCATTATTAAGCTTTAATTAACCCTTTTTAGTCTTAATTAAACCTATTTATAATTAATATAACTCATGCTAATCCACCCACTAAAATACTTTAGGTTAATTTCCTCACTTGGTCCTCCTAATTAACCAACTCAACTTTTGCACCTTTTATGATTTAATCATTGTTACTTAATTCACTATCTAGACATTAAAATTCCATAACCAAATTTTTAATATGATGCTAATGACATCATACATATAAAAATAAATAAATTTTTAATACAACCTATCAGAGTTGTGGTCCCAGAACCACTATTTTCGACACCATTGAAAATTGAGTTGTTACACCTTTACCCCAAACCAATTTAAATTGTGAGGTAGAAAGATAAGTGGTTCTTTTTGACTCGTTTTGTTAGTGGAAGATCGGAAGATCCTGCTAGGGTAGCGACTAGTTGATTGACGAAAACCCCAAAAGGAACAGTGCCAGAAATCATGTCGAAGCGAGTCAATCCCGCATAAATCTTTTTATCGAATTTTCTCATCTCTTTTCCTTTATTTTATTTTATCTTTATGTTTTTTATTATTACTATAAAACCCAAAAAATTTATTTTAGTTTCGTACTATAATCCTAAGAAGAGTACTAATTAGATCTTTTCTGTGTAGGAAATTAAAGTTACTAGTACTTTGCCTCCTTTGGATAGGATCCTGAAACTACTCTTTACTTCGTTGTAACTATATTACAACTAGACCTGTATACTTGCGGAAGCCCAAAATACTTGTTGAACGGCAGTACGTTCGGAGGCAGTCAAGTTGTTGGCGTTATTGTCAGGGAGGCAATGTCTTTAGTGATTTTAGTTTTTGCATTGTTAAGATGAATTATTACGAAATTTTTAGGATATAGTTATGATTATCATTTAACAATACTAACAATTATTCATTTTTAGATCAATCACAACCATCAGTAATTCCACGATAACTTTCTGTGTAGGAAATTAAAGTTACTAGTACTTTGCCTCCTTTGGGTAGGATCCTGAAAGTACTCTTTACTTCGTTGTAACTATATTACAACTAGACCTGTATACTTGCGGAAGCCCAAAATACTTGTTGAACGGCAGTACGTTCGGAGGCAGTCAAGTTGTTGGCGTTATTGTCAGGGAGGCAATGTCTTTAGTGATTTTAGTTTTTGCATTGTTAAGATGAATTATTACGAAATTTTTAGGATATAGTTATGATTATCATTTAACAATACTAACAATTATTCATTTTTAGATCAATCACAACCATCAGTAATCCCACGATAACTTTGTGCCATGGAAAAGTACTAGTACATGTGGTCAGATGAGGAACATGACTATGACGATGATATTTACGAGGATGGATTCTATGAGGATTGGGAGATATAGGAAAACTATAGATTATTGAAGCTCGTGTTGAGTCAACTTCAAGGAGAAATCCCAATACCTGATCAAAAGTGTGATGAATATCCGAAAAGACAATAAAACAATCCCGATCAGGAATTACAACAAGAGGAAAGGATAGTTCTTGTTCAGGATGAAGAGATAGAATCTTCTAGAGAACATATTGGCGAATCCATTGAGCATATAGAAGAGACATCATCGGAGGAAGAAATTGAACATATTTTGAGAATCAAGAGTGAGTATCAATATGGTGATGAATTGGTTTCTTCGATTAATGCAGGGCTTATGTATAACCTAGACTTACAAAGTATAGGTTTTCAGCTAACAACTGTTCTAGAAGAATGTGCCAACGAAGTTTTGGAATTTGAAGAATCCAAAGATAAAGGATTAAGCCTTGAATGAGAATTAGTTGTATCATTCAATATCTCACTTTTAAAGCAAATTCCCCGAGAGATCAATAATATTAGGATTTTTCATACACTTCAGATAACAGGAAGAATATACATCGACGAGCCATCACACAACTCTTTAGATGACAAAGTAATTATGTCATCACCTAATAAGGAAACATCTCCGTGGAAAGTTCAAAACTTTCGATGGTTTCAAGAACAATGTGAAGAGATAACGTTTAATCCATTGGGAATGTTTGAAGACAGTTGAAAAAGGAGTTTAGGAAGTACCACAACTGCACCAATATTAATGCAATCACATGAAAATCCATTGAGAAGATCATTTTTTTAGGAGAAATAATTGAGCAGCTGTTGAGGCACCACAATCAAACATATATTTTTTGCTATTGGTACAACAAAGAAAGTAACAACAGAATCGAGTGGTGGCGCCAATCCATACCAGTCATTAATAAATATGACTGATGGAAAGAAGCATTTGTAATTAATGCTGGTCAGAAGGGAAAGTTTAGAGAGAGATAAATGCCAACGGATAACGTGGCATGCTAGATGTTGGACCAATAGTGATAGAACAAATCCCTTTAGATGACAAAATGCACATTGATCGAACTACCAGATAGTTCTAGCATCCATTAACAAAGTATTTCTATTTTACATCTATACTAACATTGAGAAATTTTGTTTCAGGCTAATCTCCAAAAGACATTGATAGAATTTGATGTGGCTGTTGCAACACTCTTTACCTGTGTCACAACCAAGCAACCAGACTACTCAAATCGACCAAAACACCTTAATGGCGTGACATAGATGGTAGAATACTAGCATTACAAGAAATTTCAGGACTGGAAGGTATGTCATGACAAAGGGGTGTTTGTGTCGCGAAAAGCCACACTGAGAAGTATGTTACGACACCATATCCCATGTGTTGCGACATCGTCTGCAATTTCTGCAGGGTCAACCGACTCGATTGCTAAACTTGGCCTAACCTTTTAACAACACTTAAACACTCTAAAAACTCTTCCAAAATCCCTAGTTTCCTAACCCCTTCTTCAAAATCTCCAAAACCTCATCTTTATTATTCAAGCAAAAGGAATCCGAGATGACGGTTTCAGCATTGGCAAAGCAATCATAAAGGTTTAGAAATAGGAAAATGAGGTTCATGTATTTCTAGATTTTTACTATTATATTTATTACTATTCATTGATTATCCAGAATGCCTCCAAGAAAGAGCAAGAAGAGTACGGTTCAACAATCCCAGGATGTCTCAGATCCTGAATGATTTGGGAACATCGAAACTGAGAGATACTTTCTTGCACTACAAGGACGACCTCTGATTCAGGAACGTGGCTTCGAGCCGTCCATGATACTGTGTAAAGAAACATGGACTTCGGTAAGGTATCACTAATGGGAATAGTTTTGTGTTACCCCAACAAGTAATACTGTTATACCTGTGGTTCAAGAATTTTATGCATCTCTTAAAGCCCACATAGTAATAAGATTATATAAATAACATTGATATTGAAATGTTAGGAACATAGATATAGAAGAGGTTAGGAACTATAGGTCATATACGGGGTTATCTTCTAATTTTAATCAAGTCATAATGTTTTCGATTACTAAAATTTGGATGCAGTTTATTCGATCTTGTAACAGCCCGATTTTTAGTGGTTTTGAAAACAATGATTTTGAGATCACAACTCCGATGAGTCGAGTCATAAATTTATTTATTTTAATGTTACAATGTCATTAGCATTGCATTAAAATTTGGTTACGAGATTTCAGTGTTTAGATAGTTAATAGGGTAGAAAGGATTAAATCGTAAAAGGTGCAAATGTGGAGTTAAGTGATTAGAAGAACTAAATGGGTAAATTAGCCATAAATAATGAGATAGTGGAATATCATGGCATTTAGATGTTAAGGGAGTGATTAATTAAGACTAAAAATGATTAAGAAAGTTTAGTTATGAAAGTTACAGAATTACAAAATTGCCATTACTATATATATGAAATTAAAGAAAGAAAAATGATAAAAATCCTTATATTTTCACACCTTCTTCTCCTACATTCGACCAAGAGGAAGAAAAATTAGGTTTTCCCCTTTTCAATCTTGAGCTTTGATTTGGGTAAGCAAATGATAATCGTTTTTAGTAATTTTTGTGTTTTTGAGTTCTTATTAGCTTAATCTAGCTAACCTAAGGACTAAATTGTAAATCTGTCAAATGTTAAAAATTTCAACATTTTTGAATATGCTTGTTCTTGAAAGCTTTTGATGGATTTGTATGGTAGATGATTGGATTTGATCTGTTTGTAAAGTGATTTTTTATGAAATTAGGGTTTAAGGACTCAAATGTAAAATGATGAAATTTTGGGTAGTTGATGTGAAATGGTTGAAATGTAGGGCTTGTATGGAAGCTTTGAACAAATGGATGGTATGGGTTTAAAGAGAAAATGGTTATTTTGCATGTTTTGTGTTTGAGGACTAAATTGAGTAAAAATGAAATGTTAGGGGTAATTTCATAAATTTCCAAAAAAGGATCAAATTGCATTAAATGATATATTTTTGCATGAGTTAATTAGAAATTTGGATAATTTATTGTGATAGATTACGATTGTGCCACGGATCGCGAAAAAGGGAAATTAGTAGAATAGTCCCTATAGCCTTTTCGTCACTGCAATTCAGTCCAGTAAGTTCGTAATGTAAATTTTGTATTTAGATATTACTTGTATCTATTTCATACTTGTTACAATAACTGATAGCACTTGGAATCAAAGAGATTGTAAAGAAAAGGATCGACAAAGATAGTAGGCTTTAAGCCGGTAAACTAAAACCGATGCGATGGTTGGGGTGTCGCATATGTTGCGAATCCTCAACAGCTTGTGTTAGCATCATCGTGAGTCGAGAAAAGTGAAATGAATCCAAGAATGAATTATAGGCCCTACGATGGTTAGGATTTATGCTTAAATGCATATTCTCGACAGCTCGTGTGAGCAGCATCGTTAGGGGATAGTTATACGTATAGAAGCCGTACGGATGGCTGAGGTACAGCATATGTTGGGAGTCTTCGACAACTCATGTGAGTAGCATCGTGTATCGATAACAGAGATGATACAGAAAAGAAGTTGAAATGATAGTTATGGCTCATAGAAGCAAATTCTTATTCTTGCTCAGTTGGGTTATGAGCTGTTTAATGCATATGATTGGTAACTCGTTTTAAACTCTTCGAACTTACTAAGCTATGAAACTTACTTGTGATATTATTATTGTTTTTTAGATTTTATATTTGCTACTTGAAGATTGAATTATCTCAAAGAAATCACACTATCTCGGAGCTCATTCGGTAGTATTTACATCACTCAGTTATATGACATGTACTAGGATTATGCTATTTTGTATAATACTTGATTTTGGGTTGATTAGTTCTTTATTGAATCTTGTAGTTGAATGTTGAATATATTTTGGATGGTGTGCTTAATGTTGGAAGTAAGCATTATGCTTTGAAATGTAAAGACATGTGAGTCTATGATCACTTAGGTTATTTCTATTGTATGATGAGGTTATAAAAATGAAGAATGTTTGTTAAACTTGAGAACTTGTGTGAATATTTGAAATCTGTATACTTGGTTCAGTAGAACTCTCACATGTATCGGTAGAAGTACAAGGTAGGAGAGAGGTTGGCTACTGACTTGCATTGTATCGGTAGTATCACAAGAAGTATAGGTAGTTTTGTTTATAGAAGTATCGGTAGTCTAAGTTTTTGGTATCGGTAGTAGCATGAGTTGTTTCGATAGAAGTCACCCTTGTATCGGTAGAACCCTCTCAACTACCGGTAGGAAACTGCAGTTATTTCTGAATTGTTTACTAACTTGACTTCTACCGATAGATATCCAACAAGTACCGATAGAAGTCTCCTAGAATTGTGAAAATGACATTTTTTCCTTGAACAGATTATGTTGTTATGTGATTTGATTATTTATGTTTTGTATAATATATTAATTTAAAAAAATCATATTAAATGAAGTATTTTTGGAAAATAGTCAAAGTTAAATGATCGAAAATACCCCGAGACCCAACCGATGACGGTAACGGGTTTTGATTGTTACAAATCTCAAATTGTACCTTAATTGAATGTTTCTAACATTAATACTTTTCGAGTTGTTGTGTTATATGGTATTTTGTAGCGCAAACAAATTTGTGTAAAGCGATGGATCTACAGATAAATGAAGTGGTGCACACAGAGCCAAAAAATAGAACTTTTCTTTCCTTACTTGGTGACGACATTTGCAAGAAGGCAGGAGTGTTGATGGCTAAGAACAAGCAGTTTTTGAAGCCGACAAGGAGTATAATTGGGTATCCCATGAATAACAATACGTTGATCTTCAACGAAAGAAAATCAATGAATGGAACCAAAGGAGGAAAAAAAGATGGACGTGTTGGCATCTCTAAAAAGGAAAGACAAAGAAACAACTTGGGGAGGACGTGCCAGCAACATGGAAGGTAAACTTGATGGCATGATTCGATAGATGTAAAAAATAAGGCCGTTACTCATGAAATTCATGAAGATGTATGCACTTCGCGCACCAAACTACCCCCAAAACATGTTCCCGTCAAAACTAGTGTGAGAGGAGGAAGGAGATGATGAGGAAGAAGAGGAAGCCACCTAAGAGTATCCTGAAACAGAGGATGAGTATGAGGCGATGTTTCAACCATAACACTCTACCCCTAAGGTGATCGCTTCGGAACGTACTCCCATTCGGTGTAGATTTTGGCTTCCGCAAGTATACGGGTCAGGTTGTAAATATAGTGAGTTCACAATAGAACACTTGGAAGTATTCCGAGTATCGTATCGAAAAGAGGCTTAAAGCAATAGTAAATGGAATTCCTACAAATAATAAAATTAATTAGTATTAGTTTTAGGGTTTTAGTACGAGGGAAAATAAGAGAGTTTGTTGAAAGCATGAAAATAAAGAGATTAAAATAAAATAAAGTAGAGAAGAGTTGTAGAAATTCTTATAAACGTCTTTGGGGAGATTAGGTCATTTCCGTATGATTTCCTTAATTGTTGGGTTTTTGGGGATTTTCCTTCAATCAATAGTCACTACCTTAGTTGAACCTCTCGATCTTTCGCCGATATAGTGAGTCGATAGAGATTACTTATCTCTAGATTTCACAATCTAAACCGATTTGGGGAAAAGGTGTTCACAGATGGACAATACCAATTTTGGATTCATTCCCACCTAAATGACTTTTTAGAGTTGTTAGGCCTAGTGTTTGTTTGATAGTCTTCCTTTCCCAAACAACTGATCCGAAAGGTAAAGCCCCTTTAAAACAAAAATCAATTATTCATATGTCCACTCCCTAATTCCCCAAAATGGAATTAGTTCCTCATGGTTTCTTTATTCATCAATAACATAATATAGGAAAATATGTAAATCAAGAATTGAATGAAAAAGAAACTAAATTGTATTGAGCGATCTATCGGGAAAAATTCCTCGATCGTTTACATGAGTTTCTACAATCTCGTTTCAAAAGATAAAAATAAAGCAAACTAAAACTTGAAAATTAAAGACTAAGTAATTGTGTGTAAACCCTAGTGCTAAAGATCTTATTTATAGCTTTACATGACCATTTTTCCTAAACCCTAGGTCAACTATAATTCCTCGTGTTTAAGTGGCATTGTAAAGACCAAAACGCCCCTCGTTAAATGTGAGATCTACGTCCAGGGTCGATGTCGCGACACACTAGGTCCATTGTCGTAACATAGGCATCAGTTTCCTTGTGAAGCTTCAGTCTACAGGTGTTGTCACTACATAGATCTTGTGTTGTAGCGACAAAGAAGTCAGATGTCAAATTCCTTAAGTATGGTCCCTTGGTTGCGATGTAGCTCAGCTTATGTCGTGACGAAGTGATCAGTTTTCTTTTAGTGCACTTCTTTGTGGTCTCCTGCACACTTACTAAGTAGGTTACCTAACCTTTAGGCCTCATTTGGCCTTAAAGACAAATAAATTATGAAATAAGAAATCTAACTAAATACTATGAAAATATTATGAAAACACTTGATTTCAAGCTCTTCAAGTGTGACAAATAGTTCAATCTGTTAGGTATGAAACCACCAAATCAAACTCCACCACACTTAAGTCATTGATTGTCCTCAAGCAAACAAAACAAAAATAAAATAAAAATGAAGAGCTTTAGTTTATAGATATACAAAGAGTGGCTCATAACATGTAGCCTAGGTATCATATATTTCTTAGTAACTTTGGCATGATAATTAAGAAACTTTATCATTTTTAATTAGAAATAATATAAGTTCAGTAGGTTATAAGAAATACACATATTAAGTTTTTATCAACACCTATCCATCAATGCCACATATAAGTATTTTAATTATTCTAGTACAATACAGACAACCATAATGAAATCATGCAATTCCCTATTTATTCATGCATAAATTTGTTTAAGTCACATAGGGCTATTCAGCTGGTAACATGTTGAGGCTTAGGATAGGTATGAATTTTAAAGAACAGTCAAGCACAAAAGGTTACAAACACGAAAATAGTTTGGCACATTGCATTGTTCCCTATTCTTCCCCTTTATGTCCCACTCCATCTCACCCCCTTATTTTTCCTTCTCTCATCATCCTTTTCACTCCATTTTAGGATACATGAAAAAGATGGACATGTCGGCATCTTTGAAAAGGAAAGACAAAGCAACAACTTGGGGAGGACGTGCCAGCAACATGGAAGATAAACTTGATGGCATGATTTGATGGATGCAGAAAACAGGGCCATTACTCACAAAATTCACGAAGATGTATGGACTTTGCGCACC
Source organism: Gossypioides kirkii (assembly GCA_005610355.1). Taxonomy (NCBI): domain Eukaryota; kingdom Viridiplantae; phylum Streptophyta; class Magnoliopsida; order Malvales; family Malvaceae; genus Gossypioides; species Gossypioides kirkii. The sequence continues at coordinate 34,022,890 of CP032247.1, read as the reverse complement.
AAACTACCCCCCAAACATGTTCCCATCAAAACTAGTGTAAGAGGAGGAAGGAGATGATGAGGAAGAAGAGGAAGCCACCTAAGAGTATCCTGAAATAGAGGATGAGTATGAGGCGATGTTTCAACCATAACACTCTACCCCTAAGGTGACTACTCCCGAACGTACTCCCATTCGGTATAGATTTTGGCTTCCGCAAGTATACAGGTCAGGTTGTAAATATAGTGTGTTTACAACAGAACACTTGAAAGTGTTCTGAGGATCGTACCCAAAGGAGGCTTAAAGCAATAGTAAATGGAATTCCAGCAAAGAATAAAATTAATTAGTACTAGTTTTAAGGTTTATTGTATTAGGGAAAATAAGAGAGTTTGTTGAAACCGTGAAAATAAAAAGATCAAAATAAAATAAAATAAAGTAAAGAAGAGTTGTAGAAATTCTTATACACATCTTTGGGGAGATTAGGTCGTTTCCGTATGATTTCCTTAATTGTTGGGTTTTTAGGGATTTTCCTCCAATCAACTAGTCATTATCCCAGTTGGATCTCTCGATCTTTCGCTGATATAGTGAGTCGATAGAGATTACTTATCGCTAGATGTCACAATCTAAATCGATTTGGGCAAAAGGTGTTTACGAATGGGAAATACCAATTTCGTGTTCATTCCCACCTAAATGATTTTCTAGGGTTGTTAGGCCTAGTGTTTGTTTAATGCTCTTCATTTCCCAAACAGCTGATCCGAAAGGTAAAACCCCTAGGGGCTACACATTTAGGAAAATGTGATTTTTAAAGTGCAGGGGGTAACATGGAATTTTTTTTACTTTTTATTTGTGTTTTTTTATTTTCTTTTTTTTTTTCATGTGCTTGAGCTTGTAGAAATATAAGTGATTCGTTAGGAGCATGTACATAGGTTGATTGTATTTTGGAATAAGTTTGGCATGATAATGAGTAATTTTAAAATTTTTAGGCATGAGACTACTAAGTTTTATAGGTTACACTAGAATATAGGTTATAAGATATTATTTGTACCAAATGACATGAGTAATATGAGGAAACAAGCATGCTAGTATATATGATAAATGGTACTTTTGGGATTGTGTGATTAAATTGAAGTTTATGCATATTGGGATATTTAGGGATGACATAAGGCATTGTTTGGACACACTTAGAGCCAAAAAGCAAACCTGTTCTGATTTTTGCCTTCGAGTACCAACATTTGAGCCTATTGACCCTTCTTGATGAACTTCATTACAAACCATAAAGCCTAACAAAAAAGTCAATTTGTGTTTACTCTTTTCTTTGGTCCTAAATTGCACGATTATAGATTTATGGCCATATGTATTGAAGGTAAGTAGACACATCAAGGTGGAGTTTGTAAAACAAGAGCGAAATAGGAAAATCAATGTGGTATGTGAACTTTAGAATAGCCAAGTTTGGGAAGTAAGAAAAAAATCCAAAAGAAGGAAAAAGATGAATAAAATGAGAAAAATGAAAAAAAATCTAGAGTGAGGAAAAAAACATGTAAGGTGACAAAGTCACAAAGTCAAAAGAAAAACTTATTCAAAAAAGTAAAATGCTCGTAGGCTAACTAAAAGGATTTTACTATATTTAGATTTCCTAATTGGAGAGATAAGGAATGTGAGAGAAGGAGAAATAAGGCGGTGAGCGGGAAAAGGGTTACTAAAATGGAAGAATAGGGATCAATACAATGTGCCAAACTATCTTCATGTTTGTAACCTCTTGATGCTTACCATTCTTTTGAAGTTCACAATCTTAAGCCTTAAAACGTTACAAGCTAAAAAGACTTATGTGACCTAAATAGATCTATGCATGAATGAATATGGAATTAAACAATCCCATCACAGCTATTTGTATTGTGCTAGGATAATTAAAGTATTCATATTAATCATTGATGAAATCATACAAATAAGATCTTTACATTTGAATCTTTTGTAACTTACTGAACTTAGATTTTTAAATCAAAAGTGGTAAAATTACTTGTTTATCATGATGAAATTATTAGAAGATATAAAATGACTAATGTAAGTATTTCAAACCTAGTCCTTGTATAATATGTTCTCTAGACTTTATGTTCTTTTCATTGTTTTTGTTTTTGTTTTTGTTTGCTTGAGGACAAGCAATGACTTAAGTGTGGGGGAGTTCGATCTGTCGTAATTCGACCTAGTAGATTAAACTGGTCTTCGCATTATACGAGCTTGAAATTAGGCATTTTAGATAGAATTACTTAGGATTTACTTCAGTTTTAGTATGTTGAATAAAAAGTGTAAAAAGTGTAAAAAAGTGACTTTTATTGACTTTAGGGTCGATTGAGGCCTAAAGGTTGGCTAATGAACTTTTTGAGTGTTCAGAAGATCCATAAAAGCGAACTACATTGAAACTGATCACTATGTCATGACACGAGATAAGCGATGTCGCAACACAAGGACCAGATTCAAAGAATCCTAAAGTTGTCTGCTATGTCGCGACACAAGCATTGCGTGTCATGACAACGCTTGGAAATTACACCAAGGAGTAGACTATCTGCCATGTCACAACACGAAATTACACTGTGAGGGGCATTTTGGTCTTCACAACATAACTTAAACCTGAAGAACGACAACTAACCTAGGGCTAAGGAAAACAACTGTTCAAATGCTATAAATAGGTCCCTTTAGCACTTAGTTTTACAAACCTTTTCTTTCATTTAATTTCTCTCTTATAATTTAGGTTTAGTCATTTTATTTCCTTATTTATTTCTATTTTCATTTTTATAGAAACGAGATTTCTAACTTTCGTATAAACGATTGTGGATTCATCCCAATAGATTGTAATACAAATCTTTAAGTTTCTTCAATTATATTTTCAATCTTTTTTATTATGCTCTATCTTTTTATTGAATTTATAACATGCCAAGAAACCATGAGGAACTAATCCCTTTGTGAGGGATTAGGGAGTGGAGGTATGATCATTTAATTATTGTCTAGGGATCTTTAATGGATCAACTATTTGGAAAAGGAAGAATGTGAAACAAATCGTAGGCCTGACACCCTAAGGAAGTCATTTAGAAGGGAATTAACCCAAAATTGGTATTGCCCATTCGTGAACACCTTTACCCCAAACCAATCTGAACTGTGAGGTCGAACGATAAGTAGTTCTTGTTGACTCGTTATGTTAGTGGAAGATTGGAAGATCCTGCTAGGGTAGCGACTAGTTGATTGGCAAAAACCCCATAATCAATAGCTGAAGAAATCATGTAGAAGCGAGCTAATCCCCCATAAATCTGTTTATCGAATTTTCTCATCTCTTTTCCTTTATTTTATTTTATATTTATGTTTTTTATTATTACTATAAAACCCCAAACTTTTATTTTACTTTTTTACTATAATCCTAAGAAGAGTACTAATTAGATATTTTTTGTGCAGGAAATTATAGTTACTATTACTTTGCCTTCTTTCGGTACGATCCTCGAAGTACTCGTTACTTCGTTCTAACTATATTACAACTCGATCCATATATTTGCGGAAGCCCAAAATACACGCCGAACGGGAGTACATTCAGAGGTGGTCAAATACTCCCATTGATTCAAGGTAGTCAGATTTAAGGATTGCTATCTCATTACAGTATTCCCCTAATTTCCTCCTACCTTCCTTGCTCTGTTGGTGACCACATTTAAAAGTTTTTATCTCAACATTGATCTTCATAATTAACTCAATTTTTCTAACTCAATGGTGGACCTTGACATGGATAGAAAAGGTTTACCTAATAGGATAGGTATTTCTTGATCTTCCAAATCTAAAACTACAAAGTCTATTAGGATTATAAAGTTGTGCACCTTTACTAGCACATCTTCCAACACTTCTTTTGGATGTACAGAAAATTTGTCGGCCAATTGTAGAGTTATTTGCATATTCTTATGGTCCTCTAACCCGAGTTTCTCACATATAGATAAAGGCATCAAATTGATGTTAGCTCCTAAATCACTTAAGGGTCTATTGAAATGGATGCTTCCAATCCCTATGAAAATTGTGAAACTTCCCAAATCTTTTAGCTTTTGGGGAAGTGACCGCCTTCAGACGTACTAATGTCCAGAGTGTGAATACTGCATAAAAAATATGAGGAATTGAGGCGGTATATGCAAGTATATAGTTCAGGTTATAATATATATTAGTTTACAATGAATTACTTAGACAAGGATTCAGAGGACTATACCCAAAGGAGGCGAGCACTATGCTAATTTTAACCCACGCACCACAAGATCTAATTAGTAATTTAATCAAGTAATATTACAAAACATAAATAAAGTAATTTTTGGGTTTTTAAGAGAATAATAAAATGCTAAAATATGAAAAACAAATAATATGGAAAACTTGAAGGTAAATTTATCAGATCTAGTTATGGGCGATTAGCTCGCTTCAGTATGTTTTCTTCAACTATCGCCTTCGGCTTTTCATCAATCAACTAGTCATTACCTTAGCAAGATCTTTCGATATGTTCACTAGAGTAATGAATTAGCAAGGACTAATTATCTTCCAAGCTCACAGTTTAGACTGACTCGGGGTTAAGGTGCTCATGGATGGGCCACACCAAGTTTGGGTTAATTCCCACCTAGATGACTTCCCAGGGTTGTCAAGCCTAGGGTTTGTTTTATGTTCTTTCTTTCTTTCCTGAAAGCTGATCCATTGAGAAACCTTGCACAATAGTCAATTCATCATACCTCCAGTCGCTAATCCTCTATAGAGGGATTAGTTTCTCATGGTTTTGATAAATAATATAGAATCGATATAAAAGATGAACATAAAGAATGAATAAAAAATATAAGATTTAGGTAAAGCTTGATTTGTATTTAAGAATTGGAATGAATCCACAGTGTCTGATTGTATTCACAAATCGGGTCTCCGAAATAAAGAAAGACAAAAGGAAATAAAATAAAACCTAGGAAAAGAAAGAAAAATTAAACTGAACGAAAGAATGAAATTTTAAGCTAATGAATTGGTGTCTAAAATGAATGTCATGTTAGGTCGTCGGTACGCCTCGTGGTGCAGCGAAAAAATTATTTCGGCGGTCCTTAACCTTGGATCCATGTATGAGGAACGAATCGAGAAGGAAAGGTTTGAAATTATACCTTTTAAATATGGAAAATCCCTAGAAACGGTGTTGGAATATCCTCCTCTGCATGGTGCCGATCTCAGGCCACAACAAAATCGTCCTGGCCTCTACGTAGTCCACCTGGTTAAGAACAAATAGAAAAATATCCTTTAAACTTTTTAGAGAATATTTTGACAACTACTAGACCCTCTTTTTTTTTCTCTTTTTGTGTTAAAAAAAATCAACAACACCATTCTGCTATCATTCCGTTTAATTTTAATATCTCATATTAAAATAGAAATATATATATCTTTAGAGAAATATATGAAAGGTTTATTAAAACATTATATCCTTTCCAAAAGGATATTAACTTCCATGTTTTTAATATTAAATTTTCTTTTATATAATATCTCATATTAAAATGGAAATATCCCTTTAAAGAAATATATGGAAGGTTTATTAAAACATTATATCCTTTCCAAAAGGATATTAACTTCCATGTTTTAATATTTAATTAAATCATTATAATTAAAAATTATAATTGCGTTAAAATATATTCAGTAAATATTAAAGTTTTATATGAATCAAATTCATATATTTATACTAATTATGTCCTCTATTCGCATACAACAAGTTTGTACACATAATGTGTTTAATATTTAACTGTCAAATTAAATTAATTCAATAATTAATTTAAATTATGTGATAGCTAAACATAACACCAATTGTGTTTGGATTCCATTCGTTTCAACCATAGGGTGTGACCCTGTAGGTTATTGTAACGTTAGTAGCAATATTAGAATGATTCTAATATTACAAAAAATGAGTGGCATCTAGCAATGCATCATTGCTACCCAAGTTACAAGAAGTCATGGTTTGACATAAACTTTCTGTGATAAATTCACATGTATTATATCCTTTTGTCCTTTATATCTAGATTGGACACAAGTCATGGAGTAGCCACACTTGCATAGTCCAATCTCATGTTTCTTGATATCCGAAGTAGACCAAAATAAACAAATAAGTGTAATATCTCATATTAACTTATTTGAGCATGGCCATGCATTTCTACTCTCACTTCATCAAGTGGCCTAAGATATTGCTCCCATTATGTAGGAGGGACAAATTCTATCTTGATCAATCATATCCCATTAAATAAATTGTGGCATACCCAACATCAGTCTTTATAGTCAAACTTGTTACAATAGATGTTTGACTGTATCAAAATATACGATTCACTATGTTAGGATAATGATTATCTCAGGTATAAGGAATGTATACATAGTTATCACTATGAGTAACGTCTTGACTATTACATAATAATCCAAGAAACATACTAATAGTGTGTCAGTCCAATATGTCGTTCTCTAACACATACTCATGTAATGATTTTGACATCCCTATGTCAATGACAACGCTTTGTCATCAATCAACTACATATTATTCTCAATGCATTATTATTGTCCAAGCCCAGAATAATATTTGACTAAGGACCTTTTAGGAATAATCATATTATCCTCAAGACATTATTATAAATCAGTTTTTTAAATACATAGAAAAAGAAACTGAAATAACAATGGCAATGTCTTTTATTAATAAACAAGGTAAAATGAGTATGTGATTACAATAATCTCATGATTGGTCTTTGGGCATACTCTAACAATCTCCCACTAGCACTAAGACCAATCATTCATGTACCAAGTGACTTAGTGTGACGATCATGCTTCTACTATGTCAGAGGCTTCGTAAACAAATCCGCGATGTTATCATCTATTGGTACTCTGCATACCACATCTCCTCAATCAATAATTTCTCGAATGAGATGAAAATGCCTAAGTATATGCTTGGTTCACTGGTGAGATCTGGGTTCCTTTGCCTGTGCAATGGCTCCGTTGTTGTCACAACGATTCTACAACATTTGATATACTAGGCACAACCCCTATTTCAGTTATGAACTTCTTGATCCAAACAGCCTATTTTGCATCTTCACTAGCTGCAATATACTCGGCCTCTGTTGTAGAATCAGCAACTGTACCTTGCTTTGAACTTTTTCAGCTCACAGTGCCACCATTAAGGCAAAACACAAAACTCGATTGTGATCGTGAATCATCCTTGTCGATTTGGAAGCTAGCATTAGTGTAACCTTTTACAGTTAGCTCTTCCTTACCTCCATATATAAGGAATGTATCCTTAGTCCTTCGAAAGTACTTAAGGATATTCTTAACTGCTACCCAATGACCTTCACCGGGATCTACTTGATTCCGACTCGTCATGCATAAAGCATATGATACATCTGGACGAGTACATAGCATGACATACATGATAGACTCAATAGCAGAAACATATGAAATCTTACTCATTCACCGTCTCTCTTGAGAAGTTGAAGGACACATTTCCTTCGTGAGTGAAATACCATGTCTTATAGGTAAGAGTCCTCTATTAGATTCTTCCATATTTAACCTCTTCAGTACTTTATCTATGTATGTACTTTGGCTTAGACCTATGAGTCGCCTTGATCTATCTCTATAGATTTTGACTCCTAAAATGTACGTGGCCTCACCCAAGCCCTTCATAGAAAATAACGTCCTAACCACGTTTTAACAGACTGTAGGGTAGGTATGTCATTTCCTATGATAAGTATGTCATCTACATACAGTATCAAGAATACAATAGTGCTCCCATTAACTTTCTTGTAAACACAAGGTTGATCTTTATTTTTGATAAAACCAAACTCTTTTATTGCATAATTAAAACGAAGATTCCAACTTCAAGAAGCTTGCTTCAATCCATAAATGGATCTTTGTAGCTTACATATCTTTCCAACATCCTTCAAATCGACAAAACCTTCAGGTTGTGTCATGTACACATCCTCTTCTAGTTTCCCATTAAGGAAAGCTGTTTTGACGTCCATCTGCCAGATTTCATATTCATGAAATGTAGTTATTGCGAGTAAGATCCGGATGAATTTAAACATAGCAACAGGAGAAAAGGTTTCATCATAGTCGACACCATGAACTTGGTGAAAACCTTTAGCAACTAATCACCCTTTGTATGTTTATACACTACCATCAGTGTCGATTTTCTTCTTGAAAACCCACTTGCACCTTATGGGTTTAACCCCTTCAGGTGGGTCCAACCACCCTTTGTATGTTTGTACATTACCATCCATGTCAATTTTCTTCTTGAAAACCTACTTGCACCCTATGGGTTTAACCCCTTTAGGTGGGTCAACTAAGGTCCATATTTGTTTCTCTAACATGGAATCCATCTTAGTTCTCATGGCCTCTAGCCATTTCTCAAAGTCTGAGCTCACCATCGCTTCTTGATAAGTCCTAGGCTCATCTTGATCCATAAGCAAAATATCACCATGTGTTGTAATGAGAAATCCATATCTCTTAGGTACATGATGTTCTCTTAAGGATCTTCGTGTTGGTTGTGTTTCCACAACAGTTGATTGTTTCGCAACAACTTGTGGAAACTGTTGTTGTTTAATCTCTGGCTCAGTGGTTTGTTGTTCTTCTCAAATTTCTCCGAGTTCAATCTTTCTAACACTTCCTTTTCTAGAGACAAATTCTCTTTCAAGAAAGACTCCTGTCCAAGCAACAAACACTTTGTTCTCGGTAAGATTGAAGAAATAATATTCTTTAGTTTCTTTAGGATTTCCCACAAAGATGCATGTTTTAGATTTAGGTTCGAGCTTTGTAGACGTTTAACGTTTAACATAAGCTTCACAACCCCAAATCTTCATAAAATTCATACTAGGACGCTTCTTAGTCCACATCTCATATGGTGTCTTCTGAACCGATTTAGATGGAAAATGATTTAGTGTGAAGGCAGCTGTCTTAAGTGCATGTCCCCAAAAGGAAGTAAAAAGATCAACATGACTCATCATTGATTGAACCATATCTAATAATGCTCGATTTTGCCTCTTAGAAACTCCATTCCATTATGGAGTACCGAGAGGTGTAAGTTGTGAGACAATCCCACACTCTTTTAAAAGCTCATCAAACTTAAAGCTTAAGTATTCTCCTCCTCGATCTGATCGAAGTGCCTTAATACTTTTGCCTAGTTGATTTTGTACTTCATTCTTAAATTCCTTGAACTTTTAAAGGGCTTCAGATCTATGGCACATAAGATAAATATACCTATATTTACTGAAGTCATCAGTGAAAGTAATGAAGTATTGAAAAGCCCCTCTAGCTTGTGTATTCATTGGCCCACATACATCATTATGTATTAAGCCCAATAAATCATTAGCTCGCTCACTTTTACTATTAAAAGGAGTTTTGGTCATTTTACCTAACATGCAAGACTCACATATATCAATTTGTTCAAAAACAAAAGAATCCAAAAACCCATCTTTATGGAGTTTTGATATGCGCTTCTCGCTTATATGGCCCAAACGACAATGCCAAAGATAAGTTTGATTAGAGTCATTTCTTTTTTATCTTTTGGTATTTACATTATAAATGGGCATATCTTGATACAAAATTTAAAGATTATTAACTAATTGTGTCAAACTATAGAAAACATTATTGAGATAAAATGAACAAAAATTATTCTTAATAATTATCTCAAAACCAATTCTATCTAAACAAGAAATTGAAATAATGTCTCTAGTTAAACTGTAACACTCAAAACCCATTACCGTTGCCGATTAGGGTCCCAAGGTCTTTTCGATCAAATACTGTTCAGTAAATTTTCAATAACTCATATTTTCAATATCATAAAAATAACATGCACGAAATTAAATAAAATATTAATTAACAATAGAAGCATTAAGGGCAAAAATGTCATCTTTCAAATAAGGGGACTTCTACTGGTACCTGCTCAACTAGTATCGATAGAAGTCAAGTCAGAGAGATAATTGACAATAGGTGTAGTTTCCTACAGGTAACTGTGGAGGTTCTACCGATACAAGTATGACTTCTACCGAAACAACTTATGTTTCTATCGATATAACAAACTCCAGAGAGCTAGGAAGTTTACCCTGCAACTTCTATCGATACACGTATTCGAACTACCGATACTACTATGATCAGAAGTACCGAAACTTCAAATTTTACTACTGATACAATGCAAGTCCATAACCAACCTCTCTCTTACTCTGTACTTCTATCGATACATGCATGAGAACTATCAAAACAATTAAGAAAACTTCCAAAAATACACCAAAATTCTTCAAAGTATTGTACCTAACCATAACAAGACTTTTCATAGGCATATGCATTATGTTTGAACATTCAAAACAATTCTATGTAGGTTATAACAAGTTGATACAAGCTCATCTAAACCACAAAATACAATTAAGACAAAAATCAAGTTTGAAATTATTCTAGAATCCTTATACATCAAAACATATCAAGCTCACAATCCTACTACATACAAATATAAGCCAAGTGATACGAAGACTACCGAACGAACTCCCAAGATAGTGTGATTCTTCTTTGAGGATCCGGTCTTCCACATCAAAATAATCTACAAAACAAGAAACAAAATACACAGGTAAGATCACATAGCTTAGTAAGTTCGTAGAACAGTTAACTTATAGAATATTATATTTGGTTATAGAAAGAGTAATTAAACAACTCCAATATCCCGTGACATTCCATTGAGTCGATCTCTTCGAGTCTTCTAGAAATTTAACTCAAATGATCCTTGATAGAGTTTAGCTCTTATGAGTCCAGATAGAAATATGCTCTTACGAGCCAGACAGAATATTGATCTTTCGAGCTAGGATTTAGAATATCACTCTTACAAGCCAGACAGAATATCACTCTTTCGAGCCAGATAGAATATCGCTCTTTTGAGCCAAAATTTAGAGTGTCTTCATCGTCTTCCATCATGTTTTCCCCGTCAAGAATATAAGAATGACAATAAAGAATAGAATTCATTAAATAGTATTATGATCACACGAACTTACCGGATGTGATTGTAGTTATGGCTAAACTTTAGGAACTACTCTACAATTTTCCCTTTTCCTCGATCTGCAACCCGCTCGTGATCTAAATCAATAAATCATTAAATTCTAAATTAAATCATGAAATTTAAATCACTTCTTGCATTTATGTCCTTTTTGGAAATTTTCAAAATTACCCCCTATAATTTTATTTTTATTCAATTTAGTCCTTAGACCTCAAACAAGCAAAATAACCATTTCCAAGTTAAACCCATGCCAGTCGAATAAACTAAGATACAATCCCAACTCATACATACAATTTATTTCACATCAAGTACGTTTATTTTACAATTTTAGCAATTTAGTCCTTAAACCCTAAAATCATCAAAAATCACTTTACAAAATCAACCAATATTACATCCAAACTTCCAAAACCTTCTTAAACTTCCAAGAAAAAGTTCATTAATCAATGGAAAAGTATACAACATTTGATAAATTCACAAATTAGTCTTTGGGTTAGTTAGATTAATCTAATACGGGTTCAAAAATATAAAAATTACTAAAAACGGATGAGTTTTACTTACTCAAATGAAGGATCTAAGCTTGGTTGAATATGGTGCTTGTTCTCTTAGGGTTTCTTCTTTTCTAATTTTGTTTAAGTGAAGAAGATGACTAAATTATCATTTTTTTTCTTTTTTTCATTTTATTTATTAATTACTAAATTACCCTTGCTTAAATAGTCACCAATTTAACAATTTGTAAGCCCTTTACCGTCCACTTCCTTAGGACTGGTCTAATTACCCTTTTAGGCCTTTTTCTCACCTTTCAATTAACAATCAATACCTTTTATGAATGGAATTTGACTTTTTAACCTTTTACGATTTAATCCTTTTTACTTAATTAAATATCTAAACGATAAAATTTCTTAACCAAAATTTAATACAAGGCTTACGACATCATAACTATCAAAATAAATAAAATTTACGACCCGACTCATCTGAGTTGTGATTTCAAAATCACTATTTTTGAAATCACTATTTTCGACACCACTGAAAATCGAGCTGTTTCAACTCTCCCCCCTTAGGGAAATTTCGTCTCGAAATTTCTTACCTGTGAACAGATTTAGGTACTGTGATTTCATTAAAGCCTCTGTTTCCCATGTGGCCTCTTCCAACCTATGTCGATTCCACAAAACCTTTACTAGTGGTACTCTCTTGTTTCATAATTTTTTCACTTCATAAGCTAGAATCCTAATCGGCTCCTCTGAATACGACAAATCCGATTGTATCTTAACCTCACAAGAAAAAATCACATGAGAAGGATCTGATCTATAATGTCTCAGCATCGAAACATGAAATACATTATGAATCTTCTCAAGTTTCGGTAGTAAAGCCATCTTATAGGCTACAAGGCCCACCCTCTCGAGGACCTTATACGATCCAATATATTGCGGACTCAACTTTCCTTTTCTACCAAACCGTAACACCTTCTTCCAAGGTGAAACTTTCAGAAAAACTTGATCCCCAACGGCGAAATCTATATCTTTTTTCTTAAGATCTGCGTATGACTTCTGCCAGTCAAACGTCGCCTTTAAACAATCACGGATTACCCGAACTTTATCTTCTGCCTCATGTATCAAGTCAGTCCCAACCAACTTTGACTTACTCAACTCTGACCAATATAGGGGTGTTTTGCATTTTCTAACATATAGTGCCTCAAACGGTGTCATTTTAATACTAGACTGATAGTTGTTATTGCAAGCAAACTCTACCAATGGTAAGTATTTCTCCCAGCTACCCTCGAACTCAAGTATACAACACCGTAACATATCTTCCAAAATTGTATTACCCACTCGGACTGACCATCTGTCTGCGGATGATATGTAGTGCTAAAATTCAACCTGGTTCCCAAAGCTTTATGCAGCTTACTCCAAAATTTTGAGGTAAAACATGGATCTCTGTCAGAGATAATAGATACCGGTACCTCGTGTAGTCGTACAATCTCAGATACATATAACTCAGCCAACTTCTCTAGTGAATAATCCACACGGATAAGGATAAATTGAGTTGACTTAGTCAACCTATCAACTATAACCCAGATTGAATCTTTCTTCCTCGGTGTCACCGGTAATCCTGTAACAAAATTCATAGTAACCCATTCTCACTTCCATTCAAGAATGGAAATAGGCTGTAGTAACCCAGACGGTACTTGATGCTCAGCTTTCACCTGCTGACACACCAAACATTTAGTCACAAACTCAAAAATCTTACGTTTCATACCTGGCCACTTATACATTTTCTTCAGGTCGTTATACATTTTTGCGCTTCCCTGATGAATGGAGTAAATGCTACTATGAACCTAACATAATATCTCACCTCAAATCCAAATCTTTAGGAACACATACTCTGTCTTAAAAGTAAATCATACCCTCATCGTTAACAGTGAATCTAGTGGTGAGATAGTTTTGAATCTATTCTTTCTTGGCTACAAGTTTCGAATCATTTTTTTTAATTCTCGAATCCGCTGTAGAAATAATGGTCTTGTCCTGATTTCAGCTACAACTGATTTGTCGCCCTCCAGCAACAAATGTACATTTATCACTCTCAAAGCAAATAATGATTTTCGACTCAAGGCATCTACAACAACATTATCTTTTCCCGGATGGTAATCAATCACTAAATCATAATCTTTCAGTAGTTCCAACCATCGACATTGCCTCAAGTTCAGTTCTTTCTGAGTCATCAAATACTTCAGGCTTTTGTGATCGGTGAATATATGACATCTCTCACAATAAAGATAGTGTCGCCAAATCTTTAATGCAAAGATAATGGCAGCTAGCTCCAAATCGTGAGTCACATAATTTCTCTCATGCGACTTCAACTGTCAAGAGGCGTACGCTATCACTTTCCTAGCTTGCATCAGTACACATTCCAATCCATTCAATGACGCATCACTATAAACGATAAATTCTTTCCCTGTCTCAGGTTGTGTCAACACTAGAGTTTCTGTTAACATTTTTTTCAACTGATCAAAACTCTACTGACATTTTTCTAAATAGACAAACTGAACATTCTTCTGAAGTAACTTTATCATTGGCAAAGCTATGATAGAAAAACCTTTAACAAATCGACGGTAATAGCTCGCCAACCCTAGAAAACTGTGTACCTCAGAAACATTCTTTAGAACTTTCTAGTTAAGAACAGCAGAAACCTTACTCGATCAACCCGGATCCCTTCCGAAGATACAACATGCCTTAGGAATCCAACTTCTCTAAGCCAGAACTCACACTTACTAAATTTTGCATACAACTGTTTTTCTCGTAGAATCTGCAACACTTCTTTCAAATGTTGTGTATGATCATCCTCCATCTTAGAGTAGATTAGTATATCATCAATAAATACCAGCACAAATCTATCTAACTGAGGCTGAAAGATACTATTCATTAAATCCATAAATGCTGTCGGTGCAATAGTCAACCCAAACAACATTACTAGAAACTCATAATGCCCGTATCGAGTCATGAATTTAGTCTTTAGTACATCACTGATCGGCCTGTAATGTCACAGCAATTGTGCAAGCGGACACACGTCGATGCAAGTATAGTTGATAGATTGCTTTATCAGATATCGATCCCACGAGGAATGAGTTCTTGATGTTCACTTGTCGAAGCAACTATAGCTAAAATTAGAGGAAATGCTAGTAAGGATGTCAGCGTAATTAAATCAGAACTGCACAGTTAAGCTAGTTAGAATTGTCAATGTAATTATAAAAGTTAATTGTTAGAGCAACTGAAAGTAAATCAAATAGTTGTTGAATTTTGGAGAATTTAAATGCATAAAAGTAAAGTGTGATCAAGTGTAAAGGATTGGAGTGGATCACTGACTTCACTAAGTAGCAATGTTGGATGCGTCAACAAGGTATTTTATAGATGAACTGTCGCAACAATGAAAATCCAATGAAATCATACAAATAACAACTCACTGTCTAATCAAGACTCAAGCACTCACAAGTACCACACCTCTCAGTGCTGCCATTGCTTCACACCTAAGAACAAGTGACAGAATCCCTTCTAGTCTCAAGCAACTCTCGCTTACTTGCTTGTTAATTCAACTTGTCACCGTAGCTCTCAGTATCAGTAGACTGCAATTACACTCTCGTGGTCAAGCAGTTAAATACAAGAATAAACAGACGAGAAGAATTAATTTTGAATCAAAATAATCTAACATTGAAAGATATTCTCATATACAATCAAATGCCATTAGAATTCATCAGCATTAAAACAAAGGAATTAACAGATAACCAAAGCATACTATCCCTAGGCTACTAGGATTATCTCTTAACTGCTCCTCTTGTGTCGCACCAGCACTTCTCGTCAGAAGTGGTTGCTCGCTTGATCAGTCAGCTCACCGGACTCTAGCATAAAGCTTCAAAAAACTCAAAGTGTTTGCAGAATTAATTCCTTCACTTCTTAATATCTTTCTCCTTCTTCTTTTCCCTATTTATAGGCTTCAACAATTGTAAATCTCATCTCCTCTCAGATCCAACCTCTTGTACAGTTGTCAAAGTTTGTTGAAATCTAGCTATGCGCTACACAGATCTGGTGTGATATTCATAAATCTGCAGATTACCGTCGCATTTCTGGGCGCGATCTATAATCCTTAATTGCAGCGACATCGTGTGAAATTCCTGCACTGGTGCTTCCAGTTGTGCTTTCAGCGTGAATTCACCCATACAAAATAAAGGTTTCTATGTGGTGGCGTCTCTAGACGCAATTCTAAGCTAACTTGTGGCTGCATTTTTAAATTCTTTCTAGCATCGATCTTCTGAGATGGATCCCCGCGTCGACAATTGTGGACATATTCTGTATACGCTGACATTAGTGCATAGAAGAGCTAAAATAACGAGAATTTAAGCCAAACAACAATGAGTTAGAAAATATAAATACTAAATATGAAATGCCTTTCGTGAATGCTAAATATGCTACAAAAGAGACAATTAATAGACAAATTTAGGGAGAAAATAGGTGTCATTTCTAATGCTATCACACCCCCAAACTTGAGCTTTTACTTGTACTCAAGTAAACAAAAATTAGCAAACTTCACAAGCAAGCATGTCACCGTAATCAATATTCTACCCACTTAAACTGTCTAGAATTCTAATATATAAATTGCATTCATATAATAGAATATTGCCCCGACAATTTATAAACATGAATAATTAAAACTGCAACTTCACCAATGTTAGTAACATGCTTTGAATCTTAACCCTTCCTTAACTAATACAACATTCATGGCAATATATTTCTTTTATTTTTCTTTCTTTTTATGAATTTTTTTTATAAGTGACTGAGAGATATCATTGCATTATTCTACCTTTATTCTTGGGTAGTAATGATGGGGTGTAACAAACCCTTAGGAGGTATGTAATTGCACCGACACACACTCTTGCAGTGACATCCTTTGGCTAGATGATTTTTCTAACACATGCAGCAGAGTGTTCTCCCTTGACAAGTCACAATGCACTCACATTGGAGTGCCTTTTATTAGTATAGTGTCGCTGCAATTGGCAAGTTAGTTCAAGATTCAAGGGTTGATACTATCCATTCATTACTAAAGCAAATCCAATCATTCATCCAAAAATAAAAGGTTCAATATTCATTCATATTCACCTAATTCACATATCAGCATTCCAAACAATTCAAGATTTACGCATAAAAATAAAAATTGTGGTCACATTTTTGTTGAAACTTTGCATACTTCCATTGAACTAAAGAAACAAGTAATTTTTCAAATATGTGGGTGCAATCACATTTCTATTTCACACAAGATCCCCCAAACTTAATGTCTGCATTGTCCCCAATGCACTGACAATACTATATAGATAAGAATGGAAATGCAACTACAATGCATATAAACTAACAAATGAAATACAATGACAAATAAAAATGTAATGACAACTAAATAAGATGTATGCAACTAACTACTGAAAAGTAAAACTAGCTTATTGTTCAGCAGCCGATGAAATGGCTGCTTTGGCTTTCTTCTTCTTTTTCTTTGGGCGCTCGCCTTCCTCTATGTGCTTCTTCTTCTTATCCTTGCGCTTTCTCTTCTTGTCCTTCAAATCAACTAGAGCAACGGATTGCTCCTTCACAGTTGGTTGGGTGGCGGCCTCATCGACAGTTACATCTGATGGATGGACTTCAACAAGTGGTGCCACATAAGGCATAATGGCTAGAGGATTAAGATCCTATACGCTGCTGGTAACTGCCTCACTTCAGGTGGAGTCACATCTTCACTAGATGCCCCCACAATTGTAGGTGTGCAGACAATTTCTGCCTCAAAATTTGCCGGAGCATCGTCCTTCTTCTCTTCTTTCTCTTCTTTAGGGTCCTTCTCATCAGGTTCCCCTTCTTTTCCTTCATTCTCCTTCTCATTTCCTTCCACTTTCTCTACTTCTTCTTCCTCAAGCTTCTCCTACTCAGTTGTGTCTTTGTTAGCGCCTTCCTCTGCCTCTCGCCCCACAAATACGATTGGGATGTACAGCTCCTCAATAACAATCACCCTGTCTACCATGGTAGCGCCAAGGCTATTCCAAAATTCCTCCTCGAATAGGTTGGCAATTGTTTTGTAACAGTCTTCCATGACGTTGGAATGCCCCTCGTGCTCCTCGTCATTGGAGATATGAATTCTTGTTGGGGATGGGACATTCTGAGGCCTACCATCAAGAGTAGGCTAGTCGGAGAATGAGGGAGCTTCCCTAATAATAGGTGGGAATACAAGGAATTTTGGTAGGGGATTTGGACTCAAACTTCTTACTGCATCGACAATAGATTTGTTCCACACTTTTGTGTACGCATAAAATAGATTTTGTCCGTAGTCCATCTCCTCTAACGCACTGACAAGTCTGCTTTGACGCATATCTATGCAATCAACAAGTAGTTCAATTTCAACCAGTTTCCTCTTCATCTAATGGTCTGTGCACGCATCTTCTTGCTTTTCCTTCTTCTTTCCTTTCTCTTTGTCTTTCTTCTTGGGTGCCTCTTTTACCAGTGGGGTTTCTTGCCCTCTCATCATTCTCTCTACTGAGATGTCGTTAATGGGGCCCTTGTTGTCTAGCACTTCCTCACCATCACGAGGAACAATCCCCCTTTGTTTACAAAGCAGCATTACCAAAGAAGGAAAGGGTAATATATCTGTCTGCTTAGACACAGCTTCAACAATCTGGTCATGTAGAATTGCATCGACATCGATGTGGCAACCCTTTAGGATGGAGTGCAGGATGCACATGCGATCTAATGTCGTCGTGGTGTTATGTGTTGAAGGCAGTAGGCGTCTATTCAAAAAGTGGAACCACACTTTGTTTTAGGTTGTAAGATAACATCGGTGCATTGTGTAGTTGTGCGAACCGTTACCAGTCCACACAGCACCTTAGACACAAAGGTCTCTCATCACCTAGTCAGCACCTTCATCGGTCAACTCTTCCAAAAATAAAGTGTGGGTGTCTTCTTTCTCAGAAATCTGGAATAGAGCATTGATGTGGGCAGCACTCCAAGGTACCAAGCTCTCCCCTACAAAAATAAACTCCTGTTCAGAGTCTACAAGATTGGCATAAAATTCCCTTACCATGATGGGGGAATATCCGGTTGAGTGGTCGCAAAAAAATTCCCAGCCCAAGCGACTGATCATTCTCATGATTTGCTTCCCCAATGTCTGGTGTGGGGACAACTGTAGACCCTACTCTGGGTGGTAGTTCCTTTTAAGCATAACGTCATGATAGCGATCCTTTACTGCCTTGGACAAAAATAGAACTGGTTCATTTTGTGGGGGTTGGTCTATGGTCCAAACCATGGAGGTGAAAGATTCAGCAGGGGTTTTTGAAGGAGTTTTTTTACGCCTAGTGTCATTACCATGATAGCTAAGTAAAAAGATTAAGAGAAAACTGCAAAAAAAAAACCTTAAAAACGATGAAGAAGATAAGTGTACCAATAATGGCGATTGTGAGTGGGAGAAAAAAGTCAACAGAAAAAGGGTTTTATAACCTTTCAATGGTAAGAGACGTGATTATTTGTAAACGTCCTGAAAAATCATCACGTCTGCAGCCAATAAAATGCCCGACTGCAGATCGTACTTCTTGGCTTGATCCAACGGCTAGGGATAGATGAAGATCAATCTACGCAATTCTTGCTGCAAAAGCTTTGCTGAGTCATCACATAATGCATTGACGAGTTGTGCTTTATGATGCATTGACAAAAAGACGATTTTT
This sequence comes from Gossypioides kirkii, assembly GCA_005610355.1. Classification (NCBI taxonomy): domain Eukaryota; kingdom Viridiplantae; phylum Streptophyta; class Magnoliopsida; order Malvales; family Malvaceae; genus Gossypioides; species Gossypioides kirkii. Next base: position 34,003,652 of record CP032247.1, on the reverse strand, counting down.
TATTCCTGCATAAGACTTAAAGGAAAGAAGTAAAAGTTAAAAGATAAAAATAAATGTAAAAATACATTAACATTAAAGAACTGTGACCAGATTAATGGTCTCGTTTGGTTCTTTGACATTTGGGCTCACGTAATGTGTTAGTCGTTGGTCATTCACCTTGAATTGGTGACCATCCTTCACATTTTCAATTGTCACTTCACCATTCTGGAATGCTTCGACAACCTTAAAAGGACCTGACCATCTTGAATGCAATTTACTTAGATGTAGTTTTAAACGTGAAGTAAACAAAAGTACTAACTGACTAGGATTAAATTGTCAACGCAAGATGATATTTTCATGCTGTCTCTTGGTTTTTTCTTTGTATATTATAGCATTCTCATAAGCATTACGTTTAATTTCTTCTAACTCAGCAATGTCTAACAACCTTTTTCGTCCAGTAGCATCGTAGTCCATGTTTACCTACTTAATTGCCCACATGGCTTTGTGCTCAAGCTCAACTGGCAGGTGACAAGATTTTCCAAACACTAATTGATATGGCGACATCCCCAACGGGGTTTTGTATATGGTACGAAGCGCCCACAATGAATCATGTAACCGCGAAGACCAATCTCTTCTAGATGGGTTAACCACCTTCTCAAGTATACTTTTGATTTACCGATTGGACATCTCTGCTTGACCATTTGTTTGTGGATGATATGTGGTGGCCATGCGATACATCACACCATATCTTTTCAATGTTGTCGCCATTTAGTTTTTGTGAAAATGAGTACCTTAATCACTTATCAATGCCCTCGATGTTCCAAATCGTGTAAGAATATACGTGTGGAAGAACTTTAACACCTTCGAGCATCATGTTTTTGGCACCGCAATTGCCTCGATCCACTTAGAGACATAGTCAATAGCAATTAGAATGTACACATTCCCAAAAGAGTTTGGAAATGGTCCCATGAAGTCTATACCCCAAACATCGAATTACTCCACCTCCATAATAGGTTGTTGGAGCATCTCATTGTGGCTAGATATAGAACCTGTACATTGACATCTAGCACAATGTTGAGCAAAATTATGGCCATCTCGAAACAACGTAGGCCAGAAGAATCCAGATTGTAGGACCTTTACAGTAGTCCTCATTCCACCAAAATGGCCTCCATAGGGAGCGTCATGACAATGTCTTAGGATGAAAGTCATCTCTTCTTCAGGAACGCAGCGATGGATAATATTATCGGCACATACTTTGAACAGGTATGACTCATTCCAATGATACTTCGCAGCATCGCGTATAAACCTAATCTTCTTGTGACCAGTGGCACTCAAGGGTAGCTTACCACAAACCAAATAATTGAAAACATCAGCATACCATAGAGATGTGTCAACATGAAATAATTGTTCATCTGGAAATGCGTCAACAATGCATAATTGATTGCCATCCTCACTTCCAGCTTCCAAATGGGATAAGTGGTCTGCTACTTGATTCTCGGATCCTTTCCTATCTCTAATTTTAACATCAAATTCTTGTAAGAGTAGGATCCATCTGATCAATCTTGGTTTGGTGTCTTTCTTAGTAAAAAGGTATCTCAACGCAGAGTGATCTATGTAAACAAAGAATAATTGCTCGTCTGAAAATGCATCGACAAAGAAAAATTGCATCGATAAAGAGTGATCTAATTTCAATATCGGCATACCAGGGTGATGCATCGACAAAGAATAATTACTCGTCTGAAAATGCTTCGACAATTTAAGATATCTGTCCATCTTCACTTTCAACTTCCAGTCGAGATAAGTGGTTAGCTACTTGATTTTCAAATCCCTTCCTATCCCTGATTTCAATGTTAAACTCTTGAAGGAGTAGGATCCATTGAATTAGTCTTGGTTTCACGTCTTTCTTTGTGAGAAGATATTTCAATGCTGAGTGGTCTGTGTACACTGTAATCTTTGCGTCAACAAGATATGAACGAAACTTGTCAAGTGCGAAGACTACAGCTAGCAACTCCTTCTCAGTAGTTGTATAATTGATCTGCGCTTCAGTTAGAGTTTTACTAGCATAATAAATGGAATGAAATACCTTATCTTTTAATTGGCCTAGTACAGCTCCCATAGTAAAGTCGCTTGCATCGCACATTAATTCAAATGGTTGCATCCACTCCGGTGCGACTACAAATGGAGCTTGTACTAGCTGCTTCTTTATTGTCATGAATGCATCCAGATAGTTGTCATCGAACACAAACTTTTTATTTTGCTTTAATAGTGAGCATAACGGTTTAGCAATCCTGGAAAAATCTCAGATGAATCTCTTATAAAAACCAGCATGTCCAAGAAAGCTTCTTATTACTTTAATGTTGGTGGGAGGTGATAGTTTCTCGATGATTTCTACCTTTGCTTTATCAACCTCAATGCCCTGACAAGATATTCGATGCCCAAGGACAATGCCTTTAGTTGTCATGAAATGGCATTTCTCCCAATTTAGAACTAGATTTGTGTCCTCGCATCTCTTCAAAACTCTTGCCAGATTGTCAATGCATTGGTCGAAATTTTGTCCATAGATAGAGAAATCATCCATAAATACCTCTAAAGAGTCCTCGATCATGTCTGAGAAAATTTCTATCATACACTTCTAGAATGTTGCTGGCACATTGGACAATCCAAACAGCATACATCGGAAAGCAAATGTTCCAAAAAGACATGTAAATGTAGTTTCTGCTTGATCTTCCGACACAATGGCAATTTGGTTGTACCCATAGTAGCCGTCTAAGAAGCAATAATAGGCTTTACCAACTAGTTTATCCAGCATCTGGTCAATGAAAGGGTAGTAGGAAATGGACCTTCTTTGTGGCCGCATTCAGTCGGCAATAATCCATGCATACACGCCAGCCAGTTGCAATGCAAGTAGGGATTAATTCGTTCTTGTCATTACTCACAACAGTGAAACAACTTTTCTTAGGCACATTGGATGGGGCTCACCCAATCACTATCAGAGATAGGGTAAATGATGCCTGCGTCTAGCCACTTGATAATTTCCTTTTTCACTACTTCTTTCATCTTTTCATTGAGTCTTCGTTGTTGCTCAATTGATTGCTTCTTTTCATCTTCCAGCCTAATCTTGTACATGCAAAAAAGGGACTAATGCCTCTGATATCAGCAATACTCTAGGCTATGGCTCTTTTATGCTATTTCAAAATGGAAATGAGCTTATCTTCCTGCGTTGTCTCGAGGGATGCGTTGACAATAACGGGTAATGTATCATTGTCACCAAGAAAAATGTACTTTAAATGCGTTGGCAATGGCTTCAACTCCAAGGTAGGAGCTTGCTTAATAGATGGTTTAAACATCGGGATTGTCCTGTTCGACAAATCCAAAGATTTCAGTTGCCAATTCTGTCTCAGATCAAAATTATTAACCTTCTTTTTGTTGACACAATCATCTAGGATATCATCGGTGGATGTCACCGCATCTTTATCTGACATTGCTAAACTTCTTGCATTGAATTCTTCCATAATGATTTCGTTCAACATGTCAATATGGTGACACTGCTCTTTAGTTCTTGACGGAGATGCCTCAAACACACTGAAGGTCATATGCTTGTCGTTATGTCGCATGACAAGTTCTCCTTTGAATACGTCGATAAGTATGCGTCCTGTTACTAGAAATGGCTGCCTCAAGATAATGATCACCTCCTTATCTACTTCGCAGTCTAGGATTATGAAATCAGCAAGAAACACGAGTTTATATACTTGTACAAGGACGCCTTTAATTTGGCCTTCAGGTTGTGCTAAGGATCTGTCCGCAAGTTGTAATGTCACCGTAGTGGGCTTCATCGAACCTATTCCTAACTTTTTTAAAGTAGACAAAGGCATCAGGTTAATACTTGCTCCCAAATCACATAAAGCTTTACCTAAATAATGATTCCCAATAGAGCATGGGATTATGAAGCTACCAGGATCTTTCATCTTTGGTGGCAACTTGTTTGTAAGCACAGCGCTGCACCCCTTTGTGAGCACAATTGTCTTGATTTCGAACAATTTCTTCTTCTTTGACAAGAGCTCTGGGTATTTGCAAAAGAGCATCTACAAGAGTTATGTTAATATACAATTGTTTCAAAGTAGAAACAAACTTTTGATACTCTTTATCATGGACTTTCTCTTTAAATTTTTACGAAAATGACAAAGGTATTATGACATTGGGTTGTTGTGAAAAACTCGGGGGTGTCGACATTGGCAGTTGCGTCGACAACTTTGTTGGGCAAATTGTAGGCATAGAAGGCACTATAGTTGGTTCCTCTTCATTTACTTCTACTTGACTTCCTTCAGCTGCATCCTCTTCTTGTTACTGTGGTTCAGATGCATCGACATGGTCTTGGCCAAAACTGCTTGGTTCAGCCGTTTACTTTTCACTCCTCAGCGCAATAGCTTTGCAATGCTTCTTCCCTCTTGTTGGATTTTTAGTATCACTAGGTAAATTACCCGGTAGCCTCGTATTCAGATTAGAAGCCAACTATCCTAGTTGGGCTTTCAATGCTCGGATGGAAGAAGAGTTGCCCTGCACTATTGCTTCAGTTCTTGTAATATGCTCGCGCATCAATGCCTCAAGAGTAGCCTTAGGATCTGACTTAGGTTGAGAGAACTGCTGCTGTTGATGCTGATGATGTTGTCCTTACATATGTGGCAACACAGACTGTTGTGGCTGTAATCGAGATTGTGGTTGCATCTAGCTATGTGACTGCATCTGTTTAGAACGAGAACTCATTTGCGAATTTTGATTATAATTCTACTATTGATGGTTATTGTAACTCATTTGTCTATAACCCCCTTGATTAGAGGAATTTCCATATCTAAATGTGGAAGCATTTTGATTCCCCCAAGGTTGTTAAGATCGATTATTGTATGAATTACCATATGAACCCCCTCTGATGTTGTTGACGTAGAAAGCATTTTCTGCATGTTGTGGGCAGTTCTCATAACTATGGTTGTCGCCGTAAATTTCACAGAAAAATATCGGTGCATCCGATTGCTAGGCCACTTGAATAGGAGCAACATCACTTGTCCCCTTAATATTCTTTATGATATTGGCCAATGAGGATACCTGCGCACTCAAAGCAGTAATGGCATCTAACTCAAGAACTCCAGGGTTAGTCTTTACCTGTGCAGAACGAGAGATCGGATATTGATAATCGTTCTGAACAATCCTCTCTAGAGTTCTTATAGCTTCATTATATGTACAATCCAACAAGGGACCATTAGCCGATGCATCGACAAGATTACTTTTCTGAGCATTCAAACCATTATAAAAAATTTCTATTTAGGTCTCTTGCTGAATTCCATGCATTGGGCAGCGTCGAAGCAATGTTTTGTAATGCTCCCATGTTGTATGTAAGTTCTCATCATCCAGCTAATGATATGATGTAATATCATTTCACAACCTCGCATTCATTATCGACGAATTGAAATGAAAAACAAACTACATTGCTAACGCATTCCAAGATGTAATTGATCTAGCCGGTAATCCCAAGAACCATGTTCTCGCTTTACCCTACAATGAATAAAGAAATAATTGTATTTTCAAGGCATCATTAAGGACACCATGTTGACTAAAGGATTTACAAATGAGTAAAAATGATAAATGTTCTCTTGCGTCTTCATGAGGCAATCCAAAATATTGCCCATTTGAATTAAGCATCTAAAACATCACCGGTTTCTGCTCGAAATATCCAGCTTGGATAGCTGGTCTCACAACCCCTGGTTGCACATCATCAAGGATAGGCATAAAAAAATTTCTTATTGTCCTATTTTGCACTTGTTCTTCTTGTGGAGGCGATGGTAGTATGTTATTAACAATTTGTGACAGCGCTGGAGGAACTCCATCTGGTGGTAGCAATAGTGGTAATTATTGTTGTTGTTGTTGTTACCAGCCATTTTCCGTTGTTCTTGACTTCTCCTCCTTAATGTCCTTTCAAGCTCTGGATCAAAGCTCACAATGTCCTTAGGATTTCTCCTTGTAAACATGCAACACCTAAAAAAACTGAAAAGAAAACAATAAAAAAATAAACAGATTAGTAAAGATTAAAAGTTAAGTAAGTAGAATTAATTGCAACTATAAAAGTAAACATCAAACAAAGCCAATTCCCCGGCAACGGTGCCAAAACTTGATCGCGTTCGAAACGTCACAGCGATTGTGCAAGCGCACACACGTCAATGCAAGTATAGTTGATAGATAATTTTATCGGATATCGATCCACGAGGAAATGGGTTCTTGATGTTTAAATGTCGAAGCAACTAATACTAAAATTAAGTAAAATGTGAGTAAGGATGTCAGTGCACTTACGTCAGATCTACACATTAAAATAGTTAATATTGTCAACACAATCAAAGTTAAATGTCCGAGGTTAAATGTTAATGTACTGAAAGTAAATAAAATGTGTTGAGTGTTGAGTGTTGAATATTTAAATGCATGAAATGTAAATATGATCAATTGGAAAGGATTGGAGTGGATCATTGATTTCATTAAGTCGTAACGCTGGATGCACTGACAAGGTATTGTATAGATAGAATGTCACAGCAATAACGCAACAATGAACTCTTACCAATATCAGTCTTCCATTTACTCGAGACTTAAATACCCACAATCACCTCACCTATCGGTGCGAGCAACGATGTGCATCCAAGAACAAGTAACTAGAATCTCTTCTAGTCCTAAGCAACTCTCGTTATCTCACTTGTTAACCTAACTTGTCACCGCATCTCTCGATGTTAGTAGACTGCAAAGCCACTCTCGTGTTTGATGCGGTTAGATCCAAGAATAAATAGATAAAAAGCATTAAGTAAGAATCAAACTAATCTAACAATGAAAGATATTCTTGTACTCATTCAAATGTCATTAGAATCCATCAGCATAAGAGAAGGATTAAAGAATACAATCGAGGCTTACTATCTCTAGACTACTAAGACTACTAGGACTACTCTTTAATCGTTCCTCTTGCGCAGCATCGAGCACCTCTCGTCAGAAGTGGTTGCTCCCTTGCTCCATCAGTTTACCGTTCCAGCTTAAATCTCCAAATCACACAGAAATTGTACAATTTAATCCTCTACCTCTTTATGATTTCTTCATTCTTCATTATTCTATTTATAGCCTTCAAAAGTTTCAGGTTTCAGCCTCCCATTCTTAGATCCAAATCTAGATTTTAAGCTGTCAAAGTTGGTTTAGTACAGTTGTGCACTCACGCAGATTTAATGTTTTCTTCAGAGGTTTACAGGTTGTCGCTGCATTACTGGGTGCAATCTAAAATCGTAATTACGGTGACACTTGTGATGTTCCTGTGCTGGTGCTTCCAGATGTGAATTCAACTTGAGTTTACCAATTCGGAGTTCATGTTCTATGCGGCGACAGCACTAGTCGCAACTACAAGCTGATCTTGTGGCATCATTCTTCTTCCAGCATTGAGCTCCTGGGCTGAGTTCCTGCGCTGACAATTCTAAGGCGCAATATATCGACTACTTACGTTGACATTAGTACAAAAAATAGATAAAAATAACAAGAATTTACTAACTAGCGATGAGTTGGAACATATAAAAACTAAGTATGAAATGCTTATGATGTATGCTAAATAAGATACAAAAGAGACAATTAAAACACTAATTTAGAGAGAAAATATATGTCATTTGCAATACTATCACGCTCACAAGAACACAACTCTCAATGCTGGCATTGCTTCACACCTAAGAACAAGTGACAGAATCTTTTCTAGTCTCAAGCAACTCTCGTTGACTTGCTTGTTAATTCAACTTGTCATCGCACCTCTTAGTGTCGATAGACTGCAATTACACTCTCGTGGTCAAGCAGTTAAATCCAAGAATAAACAGATGAGAAAAATTGAATTTGAATCAAATTAATCTAACATTGAAAGATATTCTCATATACAATCAAATGTCATTAGAATTCATCAGCATTAAAACAAAGGAATTAATAGATAACCGAAGCATACTATCCCTAGGCTACTAGGATTATCTCTTAACTGCTCCTCTTGTGTCGCACCAGCACTTCTTATCAGAAGTGGTTGCTCGCCTGATCGATCAGCTCACCGGACTCTAGCATAAAGCTTCAAAAAAACTCAAAGTATTTGCAGAATTAATTCCTTCACTCCTTGATATCTTTCTCCTTCTTCTTTCATCTATTTATAGGCTTCAAGAATTGTAAATCTCATCTCCTCTCAGATCCAACCTCTTGTGCATAGTTTGTTGAAATCCAACTATGCACTCACGCAGATCTGATGTGATCTTCATAAATCTGCAGATTGTCATTGCATTTCTTGGCGTGATCTATAATCCTTAATTACAGCGACTTCATGTGAAATTCCTGCGCTAGTGCTTCCAGATGTGTTTGTAGCATGAATTCACCCATACAAAGTAAAGGTTTCTATACGGTGACATCTCTGGCCGCAATTCCAAGCTAACTTGTGGATGCATTTTTAAATTCTTTCTAGCATTGATCTTCTGAGATGGATCCCTACGCTGACAATTGTGAACATATTCTGCATACGCCGACATTAGTGTATAGAAGAGCTAAAATAACGAGAATTTAAGCCAAAAAAATGAGTTAAAAAATATAAATACTAAATATGAAATGCCTATCATGCATGCTAAATATGCTACAAAAGAGACAATTAATACACAAATTTAGGGAGAAAATAGGTGTCATTTCTAATGCTATCAATCACAGTCTTTTACTCGCATCTAATACTATCTCGATCTAAGATTATTTTAGAGAATACGATTGTAGCATTCAACTGATCAAATAATTCCTCAATATAAGGCAAAGGATACTTATTATTCATTGTAACTTTGTTCAACTGCCGATAGTCAACGCACATCCTCATCGAACCATCTTTCTTTTTTACAAACAAAACTGGTACACCCCAAAGAGATACACTCGGACCGATAAAATCCCAATCTAGTAACTCTTGCAACTATGCCTTAAGTTCTTTCAATTTAGTCAGTGCCATTCTGTACAGTGGAATCGATATCGAAGTGGTGTCATGTATCAAATCAATACCAAATTCCACCTCTCTGATCGGCGGCAATCCTGGTAACTCCTCAAGAAACACATTTGTAAATTCTCTAACAATCGGTACCTGATTCATTTTTGTTCCTAACCCCCAAGTATCAAGTATGTAAACTAGAAATGCCTCGCAACCCTTTTAAACCATTCTTTGTGCAGAAATAGCTGAAATCACTTTAGCATCACTATTCAGTTTATCGGACTCAACTGTAATTATCTCACCGTCGAACATTTTAAATCAATCAGTCTCTACTTACAGTTAACCACTGCATCTTGCTTAGATAACCAATCTATACCCAAAATCACATCGAACTCATAAAAAGGTAATAACATCAGATCAGCGGGAAATTCAAAGCCCTGAACTTTCAGTGGACATTTACGACACACCAGATTAACTATAACACTATAACCCAACGGGTTTGTGACTTGTACATCAAATTTAGTTGACGCGATAGACAAATTTTTATCAGTTGCCAAAGCAGTACAGATATATGAATGAGTCGACCCTGGGTCAATCAAAGCACACACAGTTACATAAAAAAGATAGAATATACCAGTCATAACGTCTGGTACAGTAGCCTCCTCTCTAACTCGAATGTCATAAGTTCTAGTAGGTGCTCGAGTCTTAAATCTGTTCGCACCATCTTTAGTTACTCCTTGGTTACCGCTCACATTACTGCTCTGTCCTAGACGTCTTCCCTTCTAGGGTGTGATTAGAGGTTTTACACTCCGGTCCTCTCTTACTTCAGGCACTACCGGATAATTTCTAACCAAATGATCCGTTGCTCCACACCTGTAACATGCTCCCTTCTTATAACGACACTCTCCCAGATGAAATCTCCAACAATGTTTGCATGCAGGAGTCGATGCATTCCAGACACTAGCCACATTATTCGCAGGCCGATTCTGGAATCTAGACTCAGGTTGTCTCGATTTGCTCCTACTCTGAAAATCGGATGAAGCAACTACACGATTCTCGTTTTATCTGAATTTCTTTGGCGACGACATAGAGAAAGTTTTTTGAAGGAGCTTTCTTAATAAACTCCTTGAATCTTTTTCTCTTTATTTCTTGTGATTATAAATTTCTTCCATTTTTTTAGCCCGATCAGTCAAAACCATAAATGCTCGCAATTTCAAACCACCAACCATCATCTTAATTTCATCATTTAACCCATCTTCAAAATGGATACACACAGCTTCATCTGTTGGCACGATCTCCCGGCATATTTTCTGAGATATACAAATTCTCGCTCGTATTCAACAACTAACTTGTTTCCTTGCTTTAATTTCATAAACTCTTTCTTCTTCCGGTCCAGATATTATTTGCTGATATATTTCTTTTTGAATTCAGTCTAAAAGAATTCCCAGGTAATCTCATTTTCAAGAACCACCGCCAGCATTGTCATCCACCAACTATAGGCCTAATCCTTCAATAATGATGTTGCACAACTCAAATAGTCTTTAGGAGGACAGGCATTTCAATCAGAACTCTCAAGGTATTTTCCAACCAGTTTTCATCTCTGGATGGATCATCCTTGGTACTTCCCTGAAATTCTTTAGCCCCGTATTTTTTAACCTTATCTATCGGAACACGGCATCTCTATCCTACAGCGGAAGAAGGTGGAGGCACAACCAGTGGTACTATACGATGCACAGCAGGTTGCACAAGAGGAGGTGGAGGCTACGGAGCTGTTTGATTATTTCTCATAAATTCAAAAAACCATTGGCCCATCAAGCCAAATAACATATTTTTCGCCTCATTTTTGTCATCAGTATAATCGATACACCTAGGCTCGTACCAGAATCAGAAGTCGAGATAATATTGTTTACCTCTTTAGTCTCTCCCCGTTCTAAATTAGATAAATTTACTTATTTGTTAAAATTTAGGGTTAGATCGAATCACCATAATCATACTATCACATGTTTATATGGCATGTAGTTTCTAAACTTTTAAATTCATAATTGCAGTCCAAGAACTAGCTAAACTGTAAGCTCTGATATCACTAAATATAACACTCAAAACCCGTTACAATCACCGATTAAGGTCTCGAGGTCTTTTCGATCAAATACCGTTAAGTAAATGCACAATAACTCATATTTTCAATATCATAAAAATAACATGCACGAAATTAGATAAAATCTTAATTAACAATATAAGCATTAAGGGCAAAAATGTCATCTTTCAACTATAGGGGACTTCTGCCGGTACATGTTGGACAAGTTTGGTAAAAGTCAAGTCAAAGAGCTAATTGATAATAGGTGCAGTTTCCTACCAGTAGTTGTGGAGATTCTACCGCTACAAGTATTACTTCTACCAAAATAACTCATGTTTCTACCGATACAACAAACTCTAGAGAGCTAGGAAGTTTATCCTGCAACTTCTACCGATACAAGTTGTAACAGCTGTGTGTTTGAATCGAATTTGGAACAGTGATAAAAAAGAATTGAGAATTAGAAATGTTTAGTTAAAGTAAGGAAGGAGGTTAGAAAAATTTAAGGATTCAATGGTAAAGGAGAGAAAATATGGAGGATTAAATAGTGAATTATCCAAATTGAATTTTGAGTCATCATGGGAATTAGATTGATTGAGGAGGGCCAAAAGAGTAATTTGGTGGAATATATTTTTGGAGGCAAAGTTTTGGGCTAAAGTGTAAAGTTGGAAGGCCCAAAGACTAAAAGTGCAGTTTTACCATTTTTTTAAGTGAGATATTATAAGTGAAAATTCTAGAGAATTTGAGAGAAGAAAAAGTGATTTAAACGATGAAAATATCATCTTTTTCATTATGTTAGCCGTCCATGCCCTTTTCTTCCATTTCCAACTTTTACTTTTATTCCAAATAGGTCCTTCCATCATTTTTAAGCTTTCCAAACTCCAAAACCTTCCATTTTCTTTGGAATTTCTGAAAGAAAGTCATAAAAGAGAGCTAGTAGACACCTCAAATCTCATATAGAGTTACCTTTGGGGTGTTAGAGAGATAAAGGACTAAATTGAGAAATTTTGAATTCAAGGGTTAAGGTAAAAAATGGTTAAATTCTCATGACATACATGTAATTTACTCTTATTTAGCATGAAAATTATTGAATTATAGCTTATAGCCTATATGTGTTTATGTGAAATTGAAGAGAAAGAGAAGAGAGGTAAGGATCAAATTGAAGAGAAAGGTGAAGAGAAGAGCAAAGAGTGAAAAGAGAAGAAAATCAGCCTTTTTGTTGTAAGTACTACAAAAATTTTAGTTTATAGTCTATTTTCCATAATATATTTGAATTGTTAGCATGGAAATTATTGTTTAGTTATGTGTTATAAAGATGATTAAATGAGGTTAGTTAATGAAACATAAGAAAGAAAATGCTTTCATTGAAACAAATTGGACAAAATCAGAGGATTAACTTCGAAAATTCACTAAAAATTTTATATAAAGAGTTAAGGGTCAAATTATATATGTAATTAAACATTATTAAGTGTAGTTTCATATGGAAGAAACGGTGATGGAAATGGATTTGTATATTCTGAGATATAACTGATTTTGTGTAACAAGGTCAGAGTAGGTTCGAGTTCCTTTATTCTGACTTTGAAAAATCATACAAAAATGTGGAAAAATCATTAGAAGCTGAAATTTATATGAATAAATCCTTAATGAGTCTATTTTCAAAAGAAATAGACGGGAACATCATTTGATCTATGTACAAAAAGATAGATAAAGGTCGAAACTGTCAGGCAGTAGAGAAGGGGTAAATTGAAAGAATTTACTGTACAAATTGGCTAAAGTAAAAATTCTAGAAATTTTATGGTAAAAATATGATTGAGTCTAATTTCAGAAACATCAAGCGGATTATAATTTCAAATTCTGTAGCTCAAGATATAAATATTTTAGTGACTGTGATGTAGGGGACAGCTTTGAAAATTAATGTAAAAATAAGAGAAAAGAGGTATATGATGATTACATATATATGAATAGAAATGTAAATGTGATGTGTGAAATAATGAGAAATGATGAATATGAAGTGTTATACCCATGTAGATAAGTTAGAACCACTGAGATAGTAGTGGCATGATTGCACTGTGTGTACCTACTGGATTGCACTGTGTGTGCTTACTGTTTCCCCAGCACTTGTGTGCTTACTGTTAAGTACTTCGGTACTTTCTATTCCGTTTATCCGATGGGTTCTATAGAAGTCTACATTGGGCTAAAATGTGAAAAAAATGGACCAAAGTGAAATGAATGTCAATGTGGTAAGATACAAGCTATATACTTGTAAGGCAAAAGAGTAAATTACATTAGAAAATTTAAAAGTTTATACTTCGCTTTTATAGTGCTTACTAAGCCTTCACCGACTTAACGCGTTTATTTTAATGCGTAGGTACAAAAGCTACCGAAAGCTAGAGTCAAGCGAGAGACCTCTCATCACATCACATCACTCTTGAAGCTTAAGTTTAGGTAATTTACTTTAAAGTAAAATGGCATGTACAAATGGTACTTACATGTGACCCTAATGGAAGAAAGAATGTTGATTTGGGATGCTTTTAGTTGATGAAATGAAATGATGAATTTTGGTTGAAATTGTGTTTTGGACTAAAAATCATATTTTATTTCTTTTAAATCAATTTTAAGTCTCGATTTTAATTATACATGATTAATTTACGATATTTTGAATCAATAAGCCAAAAAATGAGTCGTTTGATGAAAAAAAATTTACATGACTCAGTTTTTCTGTACAAAACTTTATTGTAATACTTCAATACCGAGTTTATACATATGAATCGGGTAGAGGGGTGTTACATTTGGTGGTATCAGAGCCAGGTTTTCTAATGTTTGGGGTCGAGAAATGAGTCCACAAGTACATGTCATTTTATATGTTGATGTGATGAGAGGTTATTAAGTTATTTAATTGCTTAAATTGTGAATATTGTACAAAGTAAAGATGTCAGACAGACGAGAAGAGTTTGAAAATGAAAGTAGGGTTGCAAACCCTAATAGAGAAGAAGATCCCCATAGGATCCGGACTGAAGAGAATCAGTAAGTGAAGAAAGAACTCAACCCCTAAGTGAATTAATGTCCCCTCCTCAAGAAATTTCGATTGCTACTTTGTTACGAACGATGAACCAGTTGTTACAACAAGTAGTAAGAAGCAATGTACAGAATGTGCCCCCACCACCATTTACTAGTTCCCCTTAGTTGCAACCCTCTGTATCCAGTCGCCGATCTCCTTTAGAGAGATTAAGAAAGCATGGAGTTGAAGAGTTTAAGGGAAGAAAGGACAATGATCTTGCAGAGCCAGAGGGTATTTGAGGAAATACAGTGCACGGAAGAAGAAAAGGTAAGATGTGCTGTATCTCTGTTAAAGGGTGAAGCCTACCAATAGTGGACTACAGTATCGAATATTCATCTTGAAGAGAGAATTAATTGGAATTTCTTTGTATATAAATTCAAGAAAAAGTACATCAGTGAGCTTTATCTGGAAAAGAAAAAAAAGGGAATTTTTAGATTTGAAACAAGGAAATATGTCGGTAGCTGAATATGAACATGAATTTATCAGATAGGTATGCCAAGGAATTGATTGCCAATAAAGCTAATATATACAGAAGGTTTGAATGGGGACTAAATGAAGAAATATATGTTCCACTTCTACCATTTCATCTGCAAGAATTTTCTGTTCTAGTTGATAGAGCTCAGAGATTGGAAGAGGGACTGAATCGTTCAAAAGAGAAGAGTGTTAGAAAAAGAATAGCAACAAGTTCCACTCCTCCTCTTTCTTCGAAGAAAATGAGAGAGTTTCGGGAACCAAGATATGGTTCATTACTGGTCAAAGGTCTTGAAGTCAAACGAGACGGAAGCAACAGGGAATTTTCATAGTCAGTACAGGTGGCACTAGAAGAAGAGCATCACAAATACAATCCCCATGTGGACACTGTGGAAGATTCCATTGGGGAGAATGTCGAGTAAATACTCGAGCTTGTTTTAGGTCTGGAGCTAAAGATCATTTTGTCAGAGATTGCCCGAGATTGATAGAGAACATTACAGAGCAGTCTGTAAGAGGAAGTACAGCTTTGCAGGGAAGTAAAGTGCCCAGGAATTCGAGTAATATTGGCATGAGAATAGTAAGAAATGAAGTTGATAGATCTGAGTCTCGGAAGCCAAACATATGCCATTAGAACCAGGGAAGAAGAAGATGCTCTCGATGTGATCACTGGTAAATTCTCTTTATTTGACTCTTCGGTATTTGCATTGATAGATCTAGGTTCTACGCATTCATACATATCCATTTCATTAGTGAAAGATAGAGAATTAGTAGTAGAACCTACGGAACATGAGGTGATAGTTACAAACCCTTTTGGGCAAAGTGAGAGAGTCAATAAGGTGCATAATAGGTGTCTTTTAAAGATTCAGGATTGTGAATTTCTAGAAAATCTTATGGTCTTGTCATTTAATGAATTTGATGTGATACTGGGGATAGATTGGTTATCGGAATATGGAGTTGTGGTTGATTGCAAAAGAAAAAGAATTTCTTTGAGAACTACAAATGAAAATGAGGTGATTGTAATTGGAGAGAATTACAGTGCTATGCCAAATGTGGTTTCTACAATCAAAGCTTGTAAAATGATTAAGAAAGGATACGAGGCTTTCTTAGCCTATGTTCTGGATACTCGAGCAGAAAGTGGGATTGAAAAGATACCTGTAGTACGAGAATTTCCTGATGTATTTCCTAAAGAATTGCCAGGTTTACCTCCTAAAAGAGAAGTTGAATTTGGAATTGAATTAGTTCCGGAGACTGCACCGATTTCGATAGTACCATATAGAATGGCACTAGCAGAGTTAAAAGAATTGAAGACTCGGTTGCAAGAATTGTTGGATAAAGGATTCATACGTCTAAGTGTATCACCATGGGGAGCTCCGGTCTTGTTTGTAAAGAAGAAAGATGGGTCTTTAAGGTTGTGTATAGATTATCGTCAGCTGAACAAAGTGACGATAAAGAATAAGTATCTGTTGCCCAGAATTGATGATATGTTCGATCAGTTGAAAGGAGCAAGTATGTTCTCAAAGATCGATCTGAGATCAGGATACTATCAGTTGAAGGTAAAAGACTCAAATATGCCAAAGACTGCCTTCAGAACTCGATATGGTCATTACGAGTTCTTAGTCATGCCATTTGGGTTGACTAATGCTCCAATTGCATTTATGGACCTGATGAACAGAATTTTTCAGCCATATTTGGATCAGTTTGTGGTAGTATTCATTGATGACATTATGGTATATTCGAAAGGTGAAGAAGAACATGAAAAGCATCTTCGAATTGTATTGCAGATTTTGAGAGAGAAATAATTGTTTGCTAAGCTGAGTAAATGTGAGTTTTGGCTAAAAGAAGTCATTTTTCTGGGACATATTGTATCGGCCGATGGCATTCGAGTGGATCCGAAGAAGGTTGAAGCTATTCTAGAGTGGAAGCCGCCAAAGAATGTAACAGAGGTAAGAAGTTTCCTTGGATTGGCTGGTTATTATAGAATATTTGTACAAGGATTTTTTATTATTGCATTGCCATTAACAAGGTTATTGCAAAAAGATGTGAAGTTTGAATGGAATGAGAAGTGTCAACAAAGCTTTGAAAGATTAAAAGTAGCATTGATTGAAGCTCTAATGTTAATACAACCAGACTCTGGTAAGGAATTTGTAATTTATAGTGATGCTTCTTATAATGGTTTGGGTTGTGTATTAATGCAAGATGGAAAAGTAGTGGCATATGCATCTAGACAGTTGAAGCCACATGAGAAGAATTACCCAAAACATGATCTCGAGTTAGCTGCAGTAGTGTTTGCACTGAAGATTTGGAGACATTATTTGTATAGAGAAAACTGTTATGTGTATACATATCACAAAAGCTTGAAGTATCTGTTAACTCAGAAAGAGTTGAATCTAAGACAGAGAAGGTGGATTAAATTGATTAAAGATTATGACTGTATCATTGACTATCATCCCGAGAAAGCGAACATGGTAGTTGATGCTCTGAGTAGAAAATCAAATTGAGCTAAAAGTAAAGCCAACTCTGTCGCAAGAAGTTAAAGATGCACAAAAAGATGATGAAGAGCTGATAAAGATCAAAAAGCAATTAGAAGAAGATAAAAGTGGTGAATTTGAGATTGATAGTGAAGGAAATTTGAGATTTCTTAATAGGCTTTGTGTGCCTCGTCAAGAAGGTCTGAAACGAAGGATATTGGATGAAGCTCATCATAGCTCTTTTGCTATGCATCCGGGAAGTAATAAGATGTATTGTGATCTAAAGCCATTCTACTGGTGGAAAAGGATGAAAACGAGATATAGTTGAATATGTTTCCAAATGCTTAACATGCCAGAAAGTGAAAGTTGAACATCAAGTGCCATCGGGGTTGCTTCAATCCATCACTATACCAGAATGGAAATGGGAAAAAGTTACAATGGATTTTGTCACGGGATTACCACTTTCACCAAAGAAGAAAGATGCCATATGGGTGATCGTTGATTGATTAACTAAGTCTGCTCATTTCTTACCGATAAGAACTAATTTCTTAATGGAAAAGTATGCTCAATTGTACATAGATGAGATAGTTAGATTATATGGTGTACCTGTATCTATTATTTTTGATCGAGATCCAAGATTTACATCAAAGTTTTGGGAAAGATTACATGAAGCTTTGGGTACTCAATTGAATTTTAGTACAGCATATCACCCTCAGACAGATGGACAGACAGAAAGGGTGATTCAGATTCTAGAAGACATGATGAGAAGCTGTATTATTGAGTTTGAAGGAAATTGGGAAAGGTATTTACCGTTGATTGAGTTTACTTATAATAATAGCTATCAGTCAACAATTCAAATGGCGTCTTATGAAGCATTATATGGAAGAAAATGTAGAACTCCTGTGTGCTGGACAGAGTTAAGTGAACAGAAGCTCGTGGGTCCTGATCTGATTCGAGAAACTGAAGAAAAAGTGAGTTGATCCGAGAGCAATTAAAAGCTACTTCAGATAGACAGAAGGAAAGATATGGAGTTCAATGTTGGTGAAAAGGTTTTCTTAAAAGTGTCTCCGTGGAAGAAAGTTCTTCAATTGGCAAGAAAGGGAAATTGAGCCCAAGATTTATCGGGTCATATGAGATTTTGGAAAGAATTGGTCCAGTTGCTTATCGATTGTCTCTTCCTCCAGAGTTAGATAAGATTCATAATGTTTTTCATGTGTCTATGCTACGAAGGTACCGGTATGATTCATCTCATGTGATTACTCTGGAGAATATTGAAATACAACCGGATTTGACTTATGAAGAAGAGCTAATAAAGATACTAGCTCGAGAAGTGAAAGAATTGAGAAATAAAAGAGTTCCTCTGGTAAAAGTGCTTTGGAGACATCATAATTCAGAAGAAGCTACTTGGGAAAGAGAGGAAACGATGAAACAACAGTATCCTCAGTTGTTCAGTACAGGTAAATTTCGAGGACGAAATTTATTTTAAGGGAGGGAGAATTGTAACATCCGTGTGTTTGAACCGGATTTGGAACAGTGACAAAATAGAATTGAGAATTAGAAATGTTTAGTTGAAGTAAGGAAGGTTAGAAAAATTTAAGGATTAAATAGTAAAGGAGAGAAAATATGGGGGACTAAATAGCGAATTATCCAAATTGAATTTTGAGTCATCATGGGAATTAGATTGATTGAGGAGGGGCAAAAGAGTATTTTTGTGGAATATATTTTTGGAGGAAAAGTTTTGGGCTAAAGTGTAAAGTTGGAAGGCCCAAGGACTAAAATTGTAGTTTTACCATTTTTTTAAGTGAGATATTTTAAGTGAAAATTCTAGAGAATTTGAGAGAAGAAAAAGTGATTAAAAAGATGAAAATATCATCTTTTTCATTATGTTAGCCGTCCATGCCCTTTTCTTCCATTTCTGACTTTTGTTTTTATTCCAAATAGGTCCTTCCATCATTTTTAAGCTTTCCAAACTCCAAAACTTTCCATTTTCTTTGGAATTTCTGAAAGAAAGCCATAAAAGAGAGCTAGTAGACACCTCAAATCTCATATAGAGTTACCTTTGGGGTGTTAGAGAGATAAAGGACTAAATTGAGAAATTTTGAATTCAAGGGTTAAGGTAAGAAATGGTTAAATTATCATTACATACATGTATTTTACAGTTATTTAGCATGAAAAATATTGAATTATAGCTTATAGCTTATATTTGTTTATGTGAAATTGAAGAGAAAGAGAAGAGAGGCAAGGATCAAATTGAAGAGAAAGGTAAAGAGAAGAGTAAAGAGTGAAAAGAGAAGAAAATCAGCCTTTTTGTTGTAAGTACTACAAAACTTTTAGTTTATAGTCTATTTTCCATAATATATTTTAATTGTTAGCATGGAAATTGTTATTTAGTTATGTGTTATAAAGATGATTAAATAATGTTAGTGTAATGAAACATGAGAAAGAAAATGTTTTCATTGAAACAGATTGGACAGAATCAGAGGATTAACTTCAAAAATTCACTAAAAATTGTATATAAAGAGTTAAGGGTTGAATTATATATGTAATTAAATATTATTGAGTGTAGTTTCATATGAAAGAAACGGTGATGGAAATGGATTTGTATATTTTGAGATATAACTGATTTTGTGAAACAAGGTTAGAGTAAGTTGGAGTTCCCCTTTTCTGACTTTGAAAAATCATATAAAAAAGTGGAAAAATAATTAGAACCTGAAATTTATATGGATAAATACTTAATGAGTCTATTTTCAAAATAAATAGATAGAAACATCATTTGATATCTGTACAAAAGATAGATAATTTTTAGTAAAGAAAGGTCGAAACTGTCAGGCAGCAGAGAAGGGGTAAATTGAAAGAATTTACTGTACAAATTGGCTAAAGTAAAAATTATGGAAATTTTATGGTAAAAATATGATTGAGTCTAATTTTAAAAACATCAAGAGAATTATAATTTCAAATTCTGTAGCTCAAGATATAAATATTTTAGTGACTGTGATGCAAGGGGACAGCTTTGAAAATTAATGTAAAAATAAGAGTAAAGAGGTATGTGCCTACTGATTTGCACTATGTGCACCTACTGATTGCACTGTGTGTGCCTACTGATTTGTGTTATGTGCACCTATTGATTGCACTGTGTGTGCCTACTGGATTGCACTGTGTGTGCCTACTGGATTGCACTGTGTGTGCTTACTGTTTCCCCAACACTTGTGTGCTTACTGTTAAGTACTTCGGTACATTCTATTCCGTTTATCTGATGGGTTCTATAGAAGTCTACATTAGGCTAAAATGTGAAAAAAAAAATGGACCAAAGTGAAATGAATGTCAATGTGGTAAGATACAAGCTATATACTGGTAAGGCAAAAGAGTAAATTACATGAGAAAATTTAAAAGTTTATACTTTGCTTTTGTAGTACTTACTAAGCCTTCACCGGCTTAACGCGTTTATTTTAACGCGTCGGTACAAAAGCTATGGAAAGCTAGAGTCAAGCAAGGGACCTCTCATCACATCACATCACTCTTGAAGCTCAAGTTTAGGTAATTTACTTTGAAGTAAAATGGCATGTACAAATGGTACTTACATGTGACCCTAATGGAAGGAAAAATGTTGATTTGGGATGCTTTGAGTTGATGAAATGAAATGATGAATTTTAGTTGAAATTGTGTTTTGGACTAAAAATCATATTTTATTTCTTTTAAATCAATTTTAAGTCTCGATTTTAATTATACATGATTAATTTACGATATTTTTAATCAATAAGCCTAAAAATGCATTGTTTGATGAAAAAGAAATTTACATGACTCGGTTTTACTGTACAAAACTTTAATGTAATACTTTTATATCGGGTTTATACATATAAACCAGGTATAGGGGTGTTACACAAGTATTCGAACTACCGATACTACCATGATCAGACGTACTGATACTTCAAATTTTACTACTGATACAATGCAAGTCAGTAATCAATCTCTCTCCGACTCTGTACTTCTACCGATACATGCATGAGAACTACCAAAACAATTAAGCTGACTTCCAAAAATACACCAAAATTCTTCAAAGAATTGTACCTAACCATAACAAGACTTTTCATAGGCATATGCATTATGTTAGAACATTCAAAACAATCCTATGTAGGTTATAACAAGTTGATACAAGCTCATCTAAACTAAAAAATACAATTGAGCCAAAAATCAAGTTTGAAATCATTTTAGAATCCTTATACATCAAAACATATCAAGCTCACAATCCTACTACATGCCATAAGTGATACGAAGACTACCGAACGAACACTCGAGATAGTGTGATTCTTCTTTGAGGATCCGATCTTCCACAACAAAATAATCTACAAAACAAGGAAAAAAATACACAGGTAAGCTTACATAGCTTAGTAAGTTCGTAGAACAGTTAACCTATAGAATATTATATTTGGTTACAGAAAGAGTAATTAAACAACTCCTATATACTGTGACATTGCATCGAGTCAATCTCTTTTAGTCTTCCAGAAATTTGTCTCAAACGAGCCCTAACAGAGTTTTTCTCTTGCGAGTCTAGACAGAAATATGCTCTTACGAGCCATACAGAATATTGCTCTTTCAAGCCAGAATTCAGAATATCGCTCTTACGAGCCAGATAGAAATCGCTCTTTCGAGCCAGATAGAAATCGCTCTTTTGAGCCAGAATTTAG
Source organism: Gossypioides kirkii (assembly GCA_005610355.1). Lineage (NCBI taxonomy): Eukaryota > Viridiplantae > Streptophyta > Magnoliopsida > Malvales > Malvaceae > Gossypioides > Gossypioides kirkii. Next base: position 33,981,937 of record CP032247.1, on the reverse strand, counting down.
AATATCGCTCTTACGAGCCAAACAGAATGTCGCTCTTTCGTAAAATTTATTTCACATCCAGTACATGTATTTTACCATTTTAACAATTTAGTCCTCAAACCCTAAAATCATCAAAAATCTCTTTACAAAATCAATCAATCTTACATCCAAACTTCCAAAACCTTCATAAACTTTCAAGAATAAGTTCATTCATCAATGGCAAAGTATACAACTTTTGACAGATTCACAAATTAGTCTTGGGTTAGCTAGATTAAGCTAATACAGGCTCAAAAATATAAAAATTAATAAAAACGGATGAGTTTTACTTACTCAAATGAAGGATCTAAGCTTAGTCGAATATGGTGCTTGTTCTCTTAGGGTTTCTTCTTTTCTAATTTTGTTTAAGTGAAGAAGATGACTAAATTATCATTCCTTTTCTTATTTTCATTTTATTTGCTAATTACTAAATTACCCTTGCTTAAATAGTCACCAATTTAACAATTTGTAAGCCCTTTACCATCCACTTCCTTAGGAGTAGTCTAATTACCCTTTTAGGCCTTTTTCTCACCTTTCAATTAACAATCAACACCTTTTATCAATGTAATTTGACTTTTGCAACTTTTACGATTTAATCCTTTTTACTTAATTAACTATCTAAACTATAAAATTTCTTAACCAAAATTCAATACAAAGCTTACGACATCATAATTATCAAAATAAATAAAATTTACTACCTGACTCGTTGGAGTTGTGATTCTGAAATCACTGTTTTCGACACCACTGAAAGTCGGACTGTTACATAAACTGGGCACAAAATAACAATCCTCCAAACACAAATCAAGTCCACTAGGCAAGGATAAAATACGTGTTCCTACAGCTAATGCAGCAAATCTTGCTCCATTTCCAACTCGCAGCTCCACTTCTCCTTTAGCCAAATTCCTACTCCTTTGCAATCCCTATACAGAGGTATAAATATGAGAACCACAATTGGTATCTAATACCCAAGAAGTAGACGTTGATAAATTAATATACATAATATAAATACCTGAAGTGGATGCTCCACTTGCCTTAGCCTTTTTCACCTCTTCAAGGTAGGTAGGGCAATTCCTCTTCCAATGTCCGGTCTTACCGCAATGGAAACATTTTCCTTCCTTAGCAACTCCTTCATTAGGTTTTGATGCAGCCTTTACTTTGTTTGGTTTGGCCTTGCCATTGTCCTTAGGCTTTGCCTTAGCCTCAAGCTAACCTTTTCCCTTATTCTTACGAAGCATCAAAATGGGCTTAGGTCCAGCCTTTTTCATGTTACATTCAGCAATTCGCAACATGCTAATAACTATGGAAATGTCTTATTAATCTCATTCATATTGAAATTAAGGACAAATTGGCTAAAACTATCCGGCAATGATTGCAAGATAACATCAGTGGCCAATTCCTCACCTAGAGGGAATCTAGGTTTTTTAAGGCTTTAAATATAGCCTATCATTTTGAGAACATGAGTTCCCACTGGAGTTCCCTCCACCATTTTGCATCGAAATAGAGCTTTGGAGGTCTCGTACCTCTCTTAACGTGCTTGCCCCTCATATAATTCCTTGAGGTGCTGGATCATATCAGAAGCAACCATATCCTCATGTTGCTTCTGAAGCTTAGGAGTCATGGTAGCAAGCATTCGGCATCCTATGTCAACCATATCATCAAGGTGCTTCTTATAAGCATTCTTTTCAGCTCTAAAGGCATTAGCTACTGGTTCATTAGGAACGAGTCTTCAATGACCTATAATTTCCACTCTTGCCTGAGGACAATCTTCAAGTTACGGAACCAGTCAAGGAAGTTTAAGCCATTCAACTTGTCCTTCTCAAGGACGGATCACAGTGATAATGAGTTTGTGTTATTTGCCATAACAAATCTATAAGAATGAAATATTTGCATAAGTAAGTTTATCAAGTTTATTATAATCATTTAAAAGAACCTTATTAAATGATGCTCCCACTATTTTATTCAAAATTAATAACCCTCATGTATTAATTTCAAAAAATCCTTTCACTACAATTTTTCTAGTTGGTAAGGATCCATATATTCACCTCCTCTTAAGTCAGCTTTAGCTTTACTCTAAATATTATGGTTATTTAGGTAAGCAACACTTGCTAATTACATCATATGTAAATCCTTAATATTTGGTAAACAACTCTTGTTCCAATCATCTAATGATTATCCAAATCTTTTGCCTCTAGGTTTCTAATCCTATTAAAGTAACCTAATTAAGTTATTAACTAGTATTATAATCGATGACTGTCACTTGCTTATTCTTCGCGTTTAACCAAGATAGATACAAGTACTTCGCTTTAGCAGAACCCACATTGTATCGATCGAGGCTTTAATGAGAGTAAATATTGGAAGGCTATTTTAACTTAATATTTTGTTGAGGGTTTTTAAGTAATAATAATCTCACCATTAATAAACAATTTGGCTTATTAATATTTTAATTGATCTTATCGATTTTATTAACATACATGCTAATATATCATTCATTGCATCTCATACATGAAAATATAAAGCATTAAATGAAATGTAATGGTTATAGCTCATTAAAACTAATGTGGTTCCTCCTAAGCCAATGGGAGAACCGAAAGAGATCTTAAGGGTACAAATTGCTTCTCAAGCTTCTTTTCCACATTAGATTGCTCCACCTTCATCGCCCTGAGTTCGCAGCAGCTCGAACAATTTTACAAATTATAGAAACTCGTTTTACATACGAGGGAGTAAGATGAGAAGAGAAGTACAATAAAACTATAGAAAGGCACGACATGCAAAGGCTGTATTTATAAAATTACAACCTTTGAAATTTATAAACTAAATGGGCTATCGGGCTATAACTATGTATTTCCAAACACTGTGCATATCAAGCAAAACATACAACATACTTGTATTTTTAACATATCATATTATTATTATTAAATGATTTTTCTTACTAGAACAACCATTGTTCCCAAACACATTTGTTTACTTTTAACAAACTATTTTTTTAATCAAATAGATTGCATGCTTTCAAACATACATATAACAAATCAAGCATATCGGAAAAAAAAAACATGCTTAACATACAATAACGTCAACCATTGAATTTAATCCTAAATTCGTATCGAACAAGCAGCTTTAATAACATTGTTGGGTCATCGGTACGCTCCGTGGCATAGTGAAAAAATTATTTCGGTGATCCCTAACCCTATATCCATGTATGAAGAACGAATCGAGAAGAAAAGGTTTGGAATTATACCTTTTAAATCTGAGAAATCCTTAGAAACGATGCTAGGAAATCCTCCTCTGCACGCTATCGATCCCAAGCCGCAACAAAATCGTCCCGGCCTCTACGTAGTCCACTAGGTCAAGAACGAATAGAAAAACACCCTCTAAACTTTTCAGAGAATATTTTGACGGCTATTAAGCCCTCTTTTTATTTTTTCTCTTTTTGATTAAAAAAATCAACAACACAATTCTGTTATCTTTCCTTTTTATTTTAATATCTCATATTAAAATGGAAATATATATATATATCTTTAGAGAAATATATGGAAGGTTTATTAAAACATTATATCATTTCTAGAAAGATATTAACTTGCATGTTTTTAATATTCAATTTCCTTTTATATAATATTTCATATTAAAATGGAAATATTCCTTTAAAAATATATATGAAAGATTTATTAAAACATTATATCTTTTCCAAAAGGATATTAACTTCCATGTTTTTAATATTCAATTTCTTTTTATATAATATCTAATATTAAAATAGAAATATTCCTTTAAAAATATATATGAAAGATTTATTAAAACGTTATATCTTTTCCAAAACGATATTAACTTCCATGTTTTTAATATTCAATTTCTTTTTATATAATATCTAATATTAAAATGGAAATATTCCTTTAAAGAAATATATGGAAGGTTTATTAAAACATTATATTCTTTCCAAAATGATATTAATTTCTATTTTTTTAATATTTAACGAAATCATTATAATTAATAATTATAATTACGTTAAATTATGGAAGGTTTATTAAAACATTATATCCTTTCCAAAAGGATATTAATTTCCATGTTTTAATATTTAACGAAATCATTATAATTAATAATTATAATTACGTTAAATTATATTTAGTAAATACTAAACTTTTATATGAATCAAATTCATATATAATACTAATTATGTCCTCTATTCGTATACAAAAAGTTTGTACACATAATGTGTTTAATATTTAACTGTCAAATTAAATTAATTCAATAATTAATTTAAATTATGTGATAGCTAAACATAGCTCCAATTGTGTTTGGATTTCGTTCGTTTCAACCATAGGGTGTGACCCTGTAGGTTCTTGTAATGTTGGCAATAATATTAGAACGATTCTAATATTACAAACAATGAGTGGCATCTAGCAATGCATCATTGCTACCCAAGTTACAAGAAGTCGTGGTTCGACATAACCTTTCTGTGATAAATTCACATGTATTATATCCTTTTGTCAGTTATATCTAGATTGGACACAAGTCATGGAGTAGTCACACTTGCATAGTCCAATCTCATGTTTCTTGATATCCGAAGTAGACTAAAATAAACAAATAAGTGTAATATCTCATATTAACTTATTTGAGCATGGCCATGCATTTCTAGTCTCACATTATCAAGTGGAATAAGATATTGCTCCCATTATGTATGGGGGACAGATTCTATCTTGATCAATCATATCCCACTACATAGATTGTGACATACCAACATCAGTCTTTATAGTCAAACTTGTTACAGTAGACATTTGACTATATCAAAATATACGATTCACTATGTTGGGATAATGATTATCTCAAGTTTAAGGAATGTATACATAGTTATCACTATGAGTAATGTCGTGACTATTACATAATAATCCAAGAAACATACTCATAGCGGGCCAGTCCAATATGTCATTCTCTAGCACATACTCATGTATTGATTTTGACATCCCTATGTCAATGACTACGCTTTGACATCAATAAACTACATATTAGTCTCAATGCATTATTGTTGTCCAAGCCCAAAATAATACTTGACTAAGGACCTGTTAAGAATAATCATACTATCCTCAGGACATTATTAAAAAAAAGTTTATTTAAATACACAGAAAAAGAAACTGAAATAACAATGGCAATATCTTTTATTAATAAATAAGGTAAAATGAGTATGTGATTACAATCATCTCATGATTAGTCTTTGGGCATACTCTAACATGTCAAAGGAGCCTATTTATAAATTTTAGGTAGTCCTCATCCTTAACCCTAGGTTAGCTGACGTTCCTAAGTTTTAAGTTGTCTTGTGCAAACCAAAACGCCCATGTTTCATAATTGTTTCCCATCCAGAGTTGATGTCACGACACACCAAGACCTATGTTGCGACATCGAGGTTAGTATGCTCCTCTTTGAGATGTCTTCAGGGGTATGTCGCGTCACCCTCAAGCTGTGCCGCGACATCGAAGGCAGTCTCGAAATTTCTTCATTTTGGTCCCTATGTTGCGACAGCAAATGCTCCGTGTCGTGCCATAGAATTTAGTATCGATGTAATAAGCCTTCTAATGGTCTCTTAAAGACTCACAAAGTGTGTTAGCTCACACTTGGGCCTCATTCGACCTCATAGGTCACTAAAAGACTCGTTTTGCATATTTTAGTGAGTTGATCAAAACTTGTGAAAACATAATTAAAACATATTGATAATGCTTAATTCCAAGCTCCTAAAGTGCACAAATTAGTTTAATCTGCCACTACGATTTACGATAGATCAAGAACCCAGCTAGATATAATAGCACTACAGGATGCGCTTATATCAACTTGTTCACCAGCCTTAATTTTCCTATGCCTAAACATGATTTTTTTTAAAAACTTTGCATACTTAGGGACTTTCACAATTAGTTCAATCAAGAGCAAGTTAACATTTAGCGTTTTAAACAAGTTTAAAAATCTTACAAATTCTTCATCATCATGTCTTTCTCCTTCATCCTTTCTAGGAATGGTATCTTTGCAATAGCAGTCTCTCCTCAATTGTTTCCTTCTCTGGCTTAGATGTCGGTTCGACCACCTCCTCTGATTCTGGCTCATCAACCACTTCTTAGCTTTGTCAATGTTTTTTGCTGAATTGGTGCATTCAAACTGTACTTGATTTATATTTGTCCTCATTGATTGCTTTTCCCCTTCAATTTGATCCAAGCGTTGACCACATAAAGTATGATCATTTGGATTGACCCTTTCTTGAGGTTTCTGTAAATAAGGAGGTTGATAATTAGTTTTTTTAACTTGATTAGAACTATTGCCTCCTCCTTGGTTTCCTCCCCATCTCAGGTTTGGGTGATCTCTCCAACCGAGATTATGGGTATTTGAATAAGGGTTTCCACCCCTATTTCCAATATAGTTTATATCCTCGATAGGATTGTTGATATAATGAAAGAGCAGTTTGTCCCCTCCATATATAGATGATGCACTAGTTGAGGATTCTATATGGTTAAGTCTATCCACTAATTGCTGATACCCATCATCTTCCTGGACAGCCTTCACAGTAGATGGTTTTTGATCATACATGTATCATTTAGTGGGCCACTAGCAAGAGGTTGATAATTTTAAAACATTTCGCACTAGGTTGGCAGGTGAGGTTGCAAGACCTAGTTCACCTTTGAAAAACATATTTTATGAAAACAGTGCTAAAAACAAGCTTATAAAATTCTTTCTGGACAACCTTCACCGTAGATGGTTTTTGACCATATGTGTATCATTCAGTGATCCACTAGAAAGACATTGATAATTTTATAACGTTTCGCGTGCTGGGTTCACAGGTGAGGTTGCAAGACCCAGTTCACATCTAAAAAACATATTTTGTGAAAGTAGTGCTAAAAACAAGCTTATAAACTTCTTTTTAAAAAAACTTGCTTAAAATAGGCTCGCATTAGATTTGTGAGCCCATCTTTATTCAAAACATTAAAATAAACTGAGTGTAACACCCATAACCCGTTTCTTTCATCAGGATAGGGTTACGAAGTTTCACTATACATATCAAAAATTATCGTATCAATTGGCATTCAATTATCAAATAAATTTCATAAATACATATATGATTCAGAATGAAATACAAATATCGAGCCTTTGAAGCCCAAAAATATGTTAGGAACATTCAAGGACCAAATCAGAATATTTAAGGAAAAAATGAAAATTTTCACTATAGAGGCCACACGACCGTGTGTCCAAGCTTTGTAATAGAGACTAAACCATGTGGCTCTAAACATGGCTGTGTGGCTATCCCACATGCCTATGTGGCTACCTCACATACTCATGAGCTCACCCATGTAACTCACTAACTTGGGTCACACGCCCATGCCTCAGCCCGTGTGCCAGCCCTTGTGAACTCTGCACCTAACATGCTAGGGCACACGCCCATGTGGATTACCCGTGCATGACACACGGCCATGTTACAGCCTGTGTCCCAAGCCGTGTGTGCCCAAACATAACCAAAATAATGCTCATTATTCATCCAAATGCATAGGTACCTAAACCAACATATAACATATCATCACAAGACCCCAAAACACATTAAGAGCAACAAAAACATGCCAAATATAACCACCTAAGACCTAAGCAATGTCTCATCCAAGATCCACCATATAAGCACTTACTTACTTCATTCCTTAAACCAATATAAAAACCACACACACACACATGAATTGGTTTACCTTTGACCTCAAACACCATGCTTAATTACAAGCTAACCATTACCATTTCATGCTCAATCACTTATACCCAACTTAGGATTTAAACTAGCATATCATATGAAGTCCTCAATCCAAAACATCAAGCATACCAAATACCATACACATATCTATGAAATATTATAAACATAGCTAATTGTCCCTATTACATGCCATATAAGCAAAGTTGTTTGCCAAATTTACAAAAGAGGGCCTCAGGATAGTGTTATTCTTCAAGTTGATCCGATCTCTTGGTTCCACAAAAGAGTAATCTAAAAAGAAAAGACAAGGACACGAGTAAGCTTACATAAAGCTTAGTAAGTCCATCGATTAAACGATCAATCTTACTAAATTATACATAACAATTCAAATAATAAGAATTATAATAGAGTTCCTGTCACAAGGTTATTATCAGGATTCTTGTCAATCACAGCTAATAACAAGTGAGTAATGCTCAATATAATAGAACAAATCAGTTTGCATATTTCATTAACATTCAAAGATCATAAAAACATAGTCTGATGAATGATAAGTGGATACAAGTACATGGTTAACCATCCAACACACCAAATGCTCGTAAGAGCTAGTCCAACCAACCCACTAAATGCTCGTAAGAGCTAGTTCAACCAACACACCAAATGCTCGTAAAAGCTAGTCCATCCAACACACCAAATGCTCGTAAGAGCTAATCCATCCAACACACCAAAAAATTGTAACATATCTTATTAGTCCGCAACAAATACAGGACCTCGTCATATCCAATGAATATAGAATCTATTATAATCATCTCCACAACTCCCATCAACCCCGTACCTCGCTTAACATAACCTATTGGAATGCCAATCGTACTCTATCCTATGTTCATCAGTTCAGAGCATTCCATCACAAAACAATACATGAATAACTCAGTATCTCATATTCCATATGCGAGCATTAGTGCAATAATCAAACATTCATCGGCTCAGAACATTTCAATCAGTGATCGATGTCATATCAATTCATTATATCCACTTTCAATTGCAAAGCATCAATACAATCCAACATAATATAATTAATTCAAATAATACAATTAAAAAAGTATTAAAATTAAATCGAACGAACTTACCTGACTAAACTGCAACACGATAAAGTACAGGGATTATTAAGAAACTTCTCTATGTCTCGATTTTCAACCCATTCTTGATCTATTGAGGAACCAAAGTTTAGCCAAATAACTCCATTGTTCTCCAAGCGTTTTCGGTTGAAGTTAGAAATGAAGAAGATGAAAATGATTTTCTTATCTATTTAATTTTTGTTATAACCTCTTTTATTTCTAATTTACCATTATACCATTAATTTAATCCTCCAAATTTAACAATTATAGTCTCTAAAACCATCCACTATGGGTAATGGTCATTTATTTACCATCCAAACCCCTTTAATTTACCTTTTAACTAATAAATCCATCATTTTAATGTTTACAATTTAGTCCTTTTTAGTTAATTAACAATCCAAACGTTAAAATTTCCTAACCAAATTTTAATATGATACTAATGACCTCGTAAATATTAAATAATAAATATTTACGGGCTGACACATCGTATTTGTGGCCTTGAAACCATAATTCTGATCATACTAAAAAATAGATTAATTAGTACATCCTTATTTAATTAGGACTTAATTGCAATTTACCATAATCTAGAGAATTCCATGTAATTTCTTTTATTAGACCATTTAAGAAGGGTCCAATTACACAATTGCTCTTTCAATTATATTAAATTCCAATTGGACAAACTTAATTACAATTTAGCCTTAAACTAATTAGGACTAAATAAATAAATAACACAAAAGTTAGCGGAATGATTAACATCCACCACCTCTTGGACTTTTTTACGATGGCTTAATCACCATTTTGGTCCCTTTACTATTTTAAATCTATAGCGATTAACTTTTACTTCTTTTACAATTTAATCATTTTATCTTAATTAAACAATAAATCATCAAAATTACCGGATCAAACTTCAATTCACCTATAATATGACTATATAAATATTTAATAAAAATATTTACCGTATTAAATAACGAAAATGAGGCACAAATACCTCATTTTAAACAACCACTTGACTTTTGGACTAAACCACTTATACTAACCATTAATTCAATTAATTAAAATTCATCAAATCAAAATTTAATATAAAATTATTATTGACTCGTATAATTTAAATATTAATTATACGCACTTACTCATAGGATTTGTGGTCCCGAAACCACTGCTTCCGATACTACTGAAAAATGGGCTGGTACAATACTCCCCGTTTAGGAAATTTCGTCCTCGAAATTTTTACCTAGCAGTACCTGTTTATTTCGAAGTTTGCTTCAAATTGAAATCTTCATTGAATCATCCAAAAATGAAAGATAACAATCCCATAACAATCTCGAATAACACAAACTTTATCTTCGGTTTCACTACTCAGGTTTGTCCCACTATTTAGTTTCTACTCAATTCAACCAATATAACGAGGTTCTACATTTCCCAGCTATCTTTAAACTCAAGTATGCAACATCATAACTTGTATTCCAAAACTCGTATTACCCATTCTCATTGCCCATATGCTTACGGAAGAAATGTTATACTGAAATTTAGTTTAGTGCTAAGAGCCCAACAAAGTTTACCCCAAAATCTAGAAGTAAATCTTAAACCGGTATCAGAAATATTAAACAATGGTACTCCATGCAATCTGATAATCTCTGACACATACGACTCAACTACTTCTCAAGCGGATAATCAATTCTGACAGGAATAAATAAGCTGACCTTACCAATCTATCAACCATAATCCAGATCAAATATTTCTTCCTCGGTTATACAAGAAATCCAAATACAAAATCCATCGTGACTCTCTCCCATTTCCACTCAGGAATCATGACCGGCTATAATAATTCCGACAATACTTTATGTTCAGTTTTTATCCGAAAGAATGGAATATGTGCTACTATGAACTTTAGATAAAATGTCTCGTCTAACTCTTGATTATTCAGAACACACAATCTATTTAAAAAATCATACTATCAGTATCCACTGTAAATCCTGTAGACGACACACTCTAGATTTGCTCTCGTTAGTTAACAGGTTTGGGTCATCATCCTGAAATTCTTGGATTCCCTGAAGAAACAATGGTCTAGTTTTTAATTCATCTAATACAGAATTATTACTATAATCATCACTTTCCTTCTCAGATTCAGGATAGATCGGTACAGGAATTCTCAAAGACATTTTTCGAAGTTTTCAATATAGAAATAGAAAATTTTTTTACTCGGATCTACATGAATCCTATCTTCCAGATTTACGTAACCAAGAAAACCAACCTTACTGAGCCAAAACTTACCCTTATTAATTTTCACATAAATTATTACTAGCACAAAGTCTGTAGTACAATTGTAAAATTTAAGCGTGCAAGGATGCTATTTAAAATGAATCAGGATATCATCAATAAACATAACTATGACTATATATAAATATCTAGATAAAGCTAAACAATCTGATTCATCAAATTTGTAAATTAACAGAAACATTAGTTAGTCCAAATAACATTACCTGAATTCATAATGGCTACATCAAGTTCGAGAAGTAGTTTTAGAATATCAAAATCTATAACTAGCAACTGAATAACCAAATTTGTATTAATTTTCGTGAACACTATTACACCTTTTTAACTGATTAAACAAGTCGTCTATACGAGATAAAAGATATTTATACTTTGTCCTAAATTAATTCAAATTTCACATTCAGATAGAAATCCAAGAAATTCCTCAAGAAACAGATCAAGAAATCCACTAACAATCGGTACATGATCAATCTTTGATCCCAATTCTTGCGTATCAAGTAGATATATATATGTATATATATATATACCAGAAATTCTTTACAATCTTTTCAAATCATTCTCTGTACCAAGATAACTGAAATAACTTTGGTTGTCCTATTTGATTTACTAAACTCAACTATAATCACTTTACCAATCTGTCATTTCAAGTCAATTCATTTCAGTCTACAATTCACTACAGTATCATATAACTTTAGTTAGTCTATTCCTAGAATAATACAAATTCATGAAATGATAGTAACATTAGATAAACAGGAAAATCATAGTCATAGATTTTCAGTAGATAGTTTCAACATACCAAAATAACTATTACACTCTAACCCATTAGATTATAACTTAAACATCAAACTTATCTAATGCCAGAAATGGATACTTATTCGTTACTAATGTAGTGCAAATATATATGTAAATTGATTTGGTATCAATTAGTGAATATACAATAGATAATATCAAAAGGATGGAACGTACCAAAAATAATATTAGGCGCGGTAGCTTAGCTCTAGCAACTATGTCTTAAGTCTCACTACATTTAACTCTAGTATTATTGCTCTAATCAGGACGTTTGCCTTTTCAAGATGTAAACAATTGTTTAACACTATTCACAAACACAATTTCTCAATTACATTTATCGACCTGTTCAAATTCCTATCTAGATAACATTTCTCTTTCTGAATTCAAATATGAAGGAATCCCAATTAACCTTATCTCTCGTTACCACCGTTGTTAATGTCAAGCACCAGTTATAAACCTTACCTATTATTTAATAAATAATGCATCTGAGATAATCATCAACGAAGCAAGCATATCCTCAAAATTCCCTTGATATTTTCAAACCAGTACTCTGTCCTAGTCGAATCATCACCTGTTTTACCACTAAATTCCTCAGTATCATACCTTCTAATTAATTAATTGAAAGCCATTGAACTATTTCAATCTCTTGAGAACCCAAGGATGCCATAAGGGGCATATCAAGGGTAGAGGTTGTAAAGCCACTAAATTGGCTCGCACTAATTCTGTGAACCATTGACTCATTAAATCAATAAAAATTTTGACTTCACTATCAGACATTTACAAAATAGATAAACGGTAACTTACTTCCTGTTCAGAAGTCAGGTATTACCATTTACCTCATCAACATCAATATGATCAAATTCTATAAACATTCATTAAATTGGTACAAAAATATTCCTAGCCTCATTTTTAGACATTTGTGGAACCAGTATTCTATGACTTGGACCAGAATAAGTAGTCGGAATGTTAATGTTAACCTCATTAGTTTCATCACTTTTAGAATCAGATGATATCTTTAAAATCTATAAGAAAATAGGGGTTAGATTGGATCAATCAATATCACACTATCACAGGTTTATATGGCATGCAATTTCTAGACTTTAAACACGGTACGTTCAGTCTGAGAATGACTAAACCGTTTCTTTAATACCACTAAAATGTAACACCCATAACTCATTTCCATCGTCAAAATAGGGTTACAGAGTATTACCATACATATCAAAACTTATCATATCAATTGGCATTCAATTATCAAATAAATTACATAAATACATATATGATTCAGAATGAAATAGAACATACATTTACTGGTTTTAAATCAAGCCTTTAAAGCCCTAAAAATATGTTAGGAACATTTAGGGACCAAATCAGAACATTTAAGGAAAAATAAATAATTTCAATACATGTGTCTCACAATCGTGTGTCCATGCCATGTGATAGAGCCCAAACCGTGTGTCTCTAAACATGGCCATATGGCTATCCCACACACTCGTATGGCTACCCAACACACCAATGTGGCTACCCCACATGCCCGTGTGTCCACCCATGTAATTCACTGACTTGGGTCACACGCCCGTGTCTCAGCCCGTGTGCCAACCCATGTGAACCTGCACCTAACACGCTAGGGGCATACGCCCATGTAGGTTACCCGTGTGTGACACATGACCGTGTGACAGCCCGTGTCCCTAGTCGTGTGTGCCCAACATGACCTAAATCATGCTCCTTATTCATCCAAATACATAAGTACCTAAAACAACATATAACATATCATCAAAAGAGCTCAAAACACATCAAGAGCAACTAAACCATGCCAAATATAACCACCTAAGACCTAATCAAAGAGTCATCCAATATCCACCATATAAGCTCTTACTTACTTCATTCCTTAAACCAATATAAAAACCTCACACACACATGAATTAGTTTACCTTTGAACTCAAACACCATGCTAAATTATAAGCTAAAAATTACCATTGCATGCTCAATTACTTATACCCAACTTAGGATTTAAACTAGCATATCATATGAAGTCCTAAATGCACAACATCAGGCATACCAAATACCATACACATATCTATGAAATATTATAAATATAGCCAATTGTTCCTGTTACATGCCATATAAGCCAAGTTGTTTTCCAAATTTACCAAAAAGGGCCCCAGGATAGTGTGATTCTTCGAGTTGATCCGATCTCTCAGTTTCAAAAAAGTGTAATCTACCAAGAAAAGACAAGGATGCGAGTAAGCTTACGTAAAACTTAGTAAGTTCGTCGATTAAATGATAAATCTTACTGAATTATACATAACAAGTCAAATAACAAGAATTAAAGAACAGAGTTCCTGTCACAAGGTTGTTATTAGGATTCCTGTCAATCACAGCTCACAACAGGTGAGTAATGCTCAATACAATAGAACAAACTAGTTTCCATATTTCAATAACATTCAAAGATCATTAAAACATAGCTAGATGAATGATAAGTGGATACGAGTACACGGTTAACCATCCAACACACCAAATGCATATAAGATCCAGTCCAACCAACACACCAAATGCTCGTAAGAGCTAGTCCATCCAACACACTAAATGCTCGTAAAAGCTAGTCCATCTGACACACCAAATGCTCGTAAGAGCTAGTCCATTCAACACACCAAAACACTATAACATATCTCATTAGTCCATAACAAATGTAAGACCTCGAAATATCCAGTGAACATAAAATTTGTTGTAATCATCTCCATAGCTCCCATCAACCCCGTACCTCGCTTAACATAACCTATTGGCATGCCAATCGTACTCTATCCTATGTTCATCAATTCAGAGCATTCCATCACAGAACAATACATGAATAACTCACCATCTCATATTCCATATGCAAGCATTAGTGCGATAATCAAACATTCATCGGCTCAAAACATTTCAATCAGTGATTGATGTCATATCAATTCATTATTTCCATTTTCAATTGCATGCATCAATATAATCCAATATAATATTATTAATTCAAATAATACATTTAAAAATGTATTAAAATTAAATCGAACGAATTTACCTGACTAAACTTCAGCACGATAAAGTACAAGGACTATTCAGCAACTTCTTTATGCCTCGATTTTCAACCCATTCTTGATGTATTGAGGAACCAAAGTTTGGCGAAATGACTCCATTTTTCTCCAACAATTTTTTATTGAAGTTAGAAAAGAAGAACATGAAACTGATTTTCTTATCTATTTAATTTTTGTTATAACATCTTTTATTTTAAATTTACCATTAAACCCTTAACTTAATCCTCCAAATCTAACAATTATAGTCTCTAGAACTATCCATTATGGGTAATGGTGGTTTATTCACCATCCAAACCCTTTCAATTTACCATTTAACTAATAAATTATTTTTTCCATATTTATAATTTAGTTCTTTTTACTTAATTAACCATTCAAACGTTAAAATTTCCTAATCAAATTTTAATGTGACACTAATAACCTCGTAAATATTAAATGATTAATATTTATGGCCTGGCACATAAGAGTAGTGGCCCGAAAACCACCATTTTTATCATACTGAAAAACAAATTAATTAGTACATCCTTATTTAATTAGGATTTAATTGTAATTTACTACAATCTAGAGAATTTCATATAATTTCTATTATTATACCAATTAAGAAGGGTCTAATTACACAATTGGTCCTTTAATTATACTAAATTCCAATTAAACAAACTTATTTACAATTTAGCCTTAAACTAATTAGGACTAAATGAATAAATAACCCAAAAGTTAGTGGAATGATTAACATCCACCACCTCTTGGATTTTTTAACCATGGCTTAATCACCATTTTGGTCCCTTTACTATTTTAAATCTATAGCAATTAACGTTTACTTCTTTTACAATTTAATCCTTTTACCTTAATTAAGTAATAAATCATTAAAATTACCGGATCAAACTTCAATTCACCTATAATATGACTGTAAATATTTAATAAAAACATTGACCGCCTTAAATTACAAAAACGAGGCCCTAATTCCTATTTTGAAAAACTAGTTGACTTTTGGACTAAACCACTTATACTAACCATTAATTCAATTAATTAAAATTCATCAAATCAAAATTCAATATAAAATTTTGATTGAGTCGTATAATTTAACTATTAATTATACACACTTATTCGTTGCATTTATGATCCCTAAACCACTGTTTCTGATACCACTAAAAAACGGGTTATTACAATTCTCCCTTTTTAGGAAATTTCATCCTCGAAATTTTTACCTTGCAGTACCTGTTTATTCCTAAGTTTGCCTCGAATTGAAATCTTCACTAAATCATCCAAATATGAAAGATAACAATCCCATAACAATATCGAATAACACAAACTTTATCTTCGGTTTCACTACATAGGCTTGTCCCACTATTTAGTTTCTGCTCAATTCAACTAATATAACGGGGTTTTACATTTCCCAGCTATCTTTAAACTCGAGTTTGCAACATCTTAACTTATCTTCCAGAACCCTTATTATCTGTTCTGATTGCCCATCTGCCTATGGATGAAATGTTGTACTGAAATTAAGTTTAGTGCTAAGAGCCCCACAAAGTTTACCCCAAAATCTAGAAGTAAATCTAGGACCGGTATCAGAAATAATAAACAATGGAACTCCATGCAATTTGACAATCTCTGACACATATGACTCGGTTACTTCTCAAGCGGATAATCAATTCTGACGAGAATGAATGAGCTAACCTTGCCAATCTATCAACCATAATCTAGATCAAATATTTATTCCTCGGTTATATAAGAAATCCAGATACAAAATCCATTGTGACTTGCTCCCAATTCCACTCAGGAATCATGACAGGTTGTAATAATTCCGACAGTACTTGATGTTCAGTTTTTCTTCGAAACAATGGAATATGTGCTACTACTAGCTTAAGATAAAATATCTCGTCTAACTCCGGATTATTCAGAACACACATTCTATTACGAAAATACATCATACTATCGGTATCCACTGTAAATCCTATAGACAACACACTCTACATTATTAACTGACAGCTTTAGGTTGTCATCCTAAAATTCTTGGATTCCCTGAAAAAAAAGGGTCTAGTTTTTAATTCTTCTAATACAAAATTATTACTATAATCATCACTTTTCTTCCCAGATTTATGAGAGGTTAGTACTAGAATTCCCAAGGACATTTTTCTAAGTTTTTAATATAGCAATAGAAAATATTTTTACCCGGATCTACACGAAACCCATCTACCAGTTTTACGTAACCAAGAAAACCAACCTTGCTAAGCCAAAACTCACCTATATTAATTTTCACATAAATTATTTCTCGCACAAAGTCTATAGTACAATTCTAAAATATTAAGTGTGCATGGATGCTGTTTAAAATGAATTAAGATATAATTAATAAACATAACTACGACTATATATAAATATCTAGATAAAGTTAAATAATCTAATTCTTCAAATTCATATATTAACAAAGACATTAGTTAGTCCAGACAACATTACCAGAATTCATATTGGCTACATCAACTTCAAGAATCAATTTTAGCATATCACAATCTTTAACTAGCAAATAAATAACCAAATTTTTATTAATTTTCGTGAACACTATTACGCCTTTTTAACTTATTAAACAAGTCGTCTATACGAGATAAAAGATATTTGTCATTTTTCCTAAATTTGTTCAAATTTCACATTCAGACAAAAACCCTAGAAATTCTTCAGGAAACAGATCAAGAAACCCATTAAAAATAGGTACATGATCAATCTTTGATCCCAATTGTTGCATATCAAGTAGATATATATATACCAGAAATGTTTTAAAATATTTTCCAATCGTTCTCCGTACCAAGAAAACTGAAATAACTCTGGTTGTACTATCTGATTTACCAAACTCAACTATAATCACTTCACCAATCTACCATTTAAAATCAATTCATTTCAGTATACAGTTCACTACAATATCATGTAACTTTAGTCAGTCTATTCCTTGAATAATATCAAATTCATGACATGATAGTATCATCAGATCAATAGGAATATCACAGTCATAGATTTTCAGCAGATAGTTTCGACATAACAAAATAGCTATTACGCTCTAACCCATTGGATTATGAATTAAACATCAAACTCATTTAATTCTAGAAGTAGATCCTTATCTGTTACTAATACAGTGCAAATATATATGTAAATTAATCTGGTATCAATCAATGCATATACAATAGATAATATCAAAGGGTTGTAACGTACCAGAAATAATACCAGGCGCGGTAGATTAGCTCTAGCAACTTTGTCTTAAGTCTCACTACATTTAACTCTAGTTTTATTGCTCTAACTAGGAAGTTTGCCTTTCTGAGATGTAAAAAATTATTTAACACTATTCACAGACATAATTTCTCAATTAAATTTATCAAATTGTACAAATTCCTATCTAGATAACATTTCTCTTTCTAAATTCAAATATGAAGGAATTCCAATTAACCCTACCTCTTATTACCCTTGTTGTTAATGTCGACCACCAGTTATAAACCTTACCTTTTATCAAAGACATAACTCATCTGAGATAATCATCAAGGAAGCAAGCATATCCTCAAAATTCCCAGGATAGTTTCAAACCAGTACCCAGTCCTAGTCAAATCATCACTTGTTTTACCATTGAATTCTTTAATATCATACCTTCTAATTAATTAATCGAAAGCCATTGAACTATTTCAATCTCTTGAGGACCCAAGGATGCCATAAGGGGCATATCAGGGGTAGAGGTTGTAAAGCCACTGAATTGGCTCGCACCAATTTTGTGAACCACTGACTCATTAAATCAATAAGACATTTTGACTTCACTATTATACATTTACAAAACCGATAAACGATAACTTACTTCCTATTTAAAAGTTATAATATTACCATTTACCTCATCAAGGTCAATATGATCAGATTCTATTAACATTCACTAAATTAGTAAAAAAAATATTATTCACCTCATTTTTAGACGTTTGTAGAACCAGTATTCTATGAGTTGCACCAGAATCAATAGTCGAAATTTTACTGTTAACCTTATTAATTTCATCACTTTTAGAATCTGATGACATCTTTAAAATCTACAAGAAAATAGGGGTTAGATCGGATCAATCAAAATAACATTCACAGGTTTTATGGCATGTAATTTCTAGACTTTAAACATGCTACGTTCAGTTTGGGAATCGACTAAACCGTAGCTCTAATACCACTAAATGTAACACCCAAAACCCATTTCCATCACTGGAATAGGGTTATAGAGTATTACCGTACATATCGAAACTTATCATATCAATTGGCATTCAATTATCAAATAAATTACATAAATACATATATGATTCAGAATCAAATAGAACATACATTTATGGACCTTAAATCAAGCTTATGAAGCCCTAAAAATATGTTAGGAACATTTAGGGACCAAATCAAAACATTTAAGGAAAAATGAAAATTTTCACTACATGTGTCACACGGCCATGTGTCCAAGCCGTTTGACAGAGCACAAACTGTGTGCCTCTAAACATGGTCATGTGGCTACCCAACACGCCCGTGTGGCTACCCAACACGCCCATGTGGCTACCCGTCTATCCACCCGTGTAACTCACTGACTTGGGTCACATGCTCGTGTCTCAGCCCGTGTAAACCTAGCACCTAACACGCTAGGGGCATATACCCATGTAGGTTACTCATGTGTTACACACAATCATGTGACAACCCATGGCCCAAGCCGTATGTGCCCAAACATGACCTAAATCATGCTCATTATTCATCCAAATGCATCGGTACTAAAACCAACATAGAACATATCATCACAAGACCTCAAAACATATCAAGAGCAACTAAAACATGCCAAATATAACCACCTAAGACCTAATCAATGTGTCATCCAAGATCCACCATATAAACTCTTACTTACTTCATTTCTTAAAACAATATACAAACCTCACATACACATGAATTGAATTACCTTTGAACTCAAACACCATGCTTACTTACAAGCTAAACATTACCATTTCATGCTCAATCACTTATACCTAACTTAGGATTTAAACTAGCATATCATATGAAGTCCTCAATCCACAACATCAAGCATACCAAATACCATACACATATCTATGAAATATTATAAACATAGCCAATTGTCCCTATTACATGCCACATAAGCCAAGTTGTTTGCCAAATTTACCAAAGAGGGCCTCGATTTCACAAAAGCGTAATCTACAAAGAAAAACAAAGACACGAGTAAGCTTACGTAAAGCTTAGTAAGTTTGTCGATTAAACAATAAATCTTACTGAATTATACATAACAAGTCAAATAACAAGGATTAAAGACTGGAGTTCCTGTCAATCACAGCTCACAACAAGTAAGTAATGCTCAATACAATAGAACAAATCAGTTTCCATATTCCAATAACATTCAAAGATCATTGAAACATAGATTAATGAACGATAAGTGGATATGATTACACAGTTAACCATCTAACACACCAAATGCATATAAGAGTTAGTCCAACCAACACAGCAAATGCTTGTATGAGCTAGTCCATCCAACACACTAAATGCTCGTAAGAGCTAATCCATCCAACACAAAAAAACACTGTAATACATCTCGTTAGTCCGTAATAAATGCAGGACCTCAACATATCCAGTGAACATAAAATCTATTGTAATCATCTCCACTGCTCCCATCAACCCCGTATTGCATGCAACATAACCTTTTGGTAAGCCAATCATACTCTATCCAACATTCATCGGTTCAGAGCATTCCATCACTGAACAATACATGAATAACTCACTATCTAATATTCCATATGCAACCATTAGTGCAATAATCAAACATTCATCGGCTCAGAACATCTCAATCTGTGATCGATATCATATCAATTTATTATTTCCATTTTAAATTACATGCATCAATATAATCCAACATAATATTATTAATTCATATAATTTTAGAACTATGTATTAAAATTAAATCGAACAAACTTGCCTAACTAAACTGCAGCACGATAAAGTATAGGGATTATTTAGTAACTTCTCTATTCCTTGATTTTCAACCCATTATTGATATATTGTAGAGCCAAAGTTTGGTCAAATGACTCCATTGTTCTCCAAAGGTTTTCGGTTGAAGTTAGAAAAGAAGAAGATGAAAGTGATTTTCTTATCTATTTAATTTTTGTAATAACATCTTCTATTTCTAATTTACCATTATAACCTTAATTAAATCCTCTATAGTTAACAATTATAGTCTCTAAAATCGTCCACTACGGGTAATGGTGGTTTATTCACCATCCAAACCCTTTAATTTACCTTTTAACTAATAAATCCATCTTTTTCCATATTTATAATTTAGTCCTTTTTACTTAATTAACCATCCAAACGTTAAAATTTCCTAAACAAATTTTAATGTGTCACTAATGACCTCATAAATATTAAATAGTTAATATTTACGGCCTGACACACAGTAGTTGTGGCCCCAAAACCACTATTTCTGATTATACTAAAAATGGATTAATTAGTAAATCCTTATTTAATTAGGATTTAATTGTAATTTACCACAGTCTAGAGAATTCCACATCATTTCTATTATTAGGTCATTTAAGGAGGATCTAATTACACAATTGGTCATTCAATTATTTTAAATTTCAATTAAACAAGCTTATTTACAATTTAATCTTAAACTTATTAGAACTAAATGAACAAATAACCCAAAATTTAGTGGAATGATTAACATCCACCACTGCTTGGACTTTTTTATCATGGTTTAATTACCATTTTGGTGCCTTTACTATTCTAAATCTATATCGATTAACTTTTACTTCTTTTATAATTTAATTATTTTTCCTAAATTAAGCAATAAATCACCAAAATTATCGCCAAACTTCAATTCACCTATAATATAACTCTGTAAATATTTAATAAAAATATTTATCGCCTTAAATTACGAAAATGAGGCCCCAATACCTCATTTTCAACAACCACTTGACTTTTAAACTAAACCACTTATATTAACCCTTAATTCAATTAATTAAAATTCATCAAATCAAAATTCAATATAAAATTATTATTGATTCATATAATTTAAATATTAATTATACGCACTTACTTATCGGATTTGTGGTCCCGAAACCACCGTTTTTTACACCACTAAAAAACAGGTTGTTACACTGAGTTTATGTTTGCATTAAGTAGCATGACCAACTCGCTCATATCATAATTTATGAACAGATTCGAACTTAGGTCACACGACTGGTTCGTCAAACAATGTCTTTATCTCGTTGAATATGTTATATCCAACCTAGCTCGCAAGGAGCACGCAAAATGAGACTTTTAATTGAAAGCTTACTAAGAAGCTGGTGAGAGTACTCACAATCTTTGGTATCCAAATTAAAAGGCTAGCAAAGGAGCTCGCACATAGCAGTGCTTAATAGAGGGTTCCTATAAAGCGAACTTAATAGAGAGCTCGCAGAAAGTAGAGTTAAAACTTTTGCTAATAAAAACCTCACACGTAAGTGCCTTTTAAAAACAATATTTAAAATTGTTCTTTTCAAAACATTCTTATAATAAAAGACTCACATAGGACCTCACATAAAATTGTGCTTTAAAATCATCTTTTCAAAATCATAATTTTGAAACAAAGTTCGTAGCTTCAAAACCTTAACTGTTCAAAAAAATCTCTTTTGGGTTTCGAAAATAGAGTTCTTTAGAAAGTAATACCGATTAACCTAAAAACATGGCAGTTGGCATATTCTTAACAAAACCTGACCACTCACCGAAAATGAAGAAACTTAAACGAGTTTGGCTTTGTCTTTTTCCTTGCTAGAAGATGGCTTGGTTGGTTCGCAACAAACAAACAAATTACTAAACAGTGCATACAGATTTCACTCATGTAAGTGAACTTAGCTCTAAGGATGATCAACCCTAATAAGACAAGGACTTACCCGAATTGCTACAAATAAAACTTAGGGCAGAGACTGTGATAGTAGAATATTCAGTGAAGAATTCACTGAATTAAGGGTCATATTTATAGACTTAAGATTCCTAGATATCTTTGGATACCCTATTTGACTTAGGAAAGTTGTTACTTGCACGTAAAGTATTCCTAGACACACTAAATCACTTTTTCCTAATTTAAGTCTTACTGTATCTTTGACCAGCAAACCCAGTTTGCAACTTACCTGGTGAACCTTATTCGCCACATAGACTAATGAACCCTAGCTCGCTGAACAAACTGTCGATGTAACACGCCTAACCCATAACCATCGTCGATTTAGAGTCTCAAAGCTTTACAAAACATTTTGTACTAAATAACAAGCTTTTAAACCATTAATCAATCATATATAAACATACTCAAACACATGGGTCATCATATTAAATTCACATATATTAAACTTATTTCAAGCATACATGGTCATAAAAATACATTGAGGACATTTAGGGATCAAATTGAAATGAAATAGAAAGTTTAAGAGAAATTTGAAATTTTCTTGATCTAGGGGTCACACGGTCGTGTGTTCAATAAAAATGCCTGTGTGACTACTTCCACACACCCGTGTTCCTAAACCGTGTAGCTCTCTGACTTGCAACACATGCCCGTGTCACAAACCGTGTGTCAGGCTGTGTGGCCTCACTAACTTGGGCCACACGCCCGTGTCCTAACCTGTGTGTCTACCCGTGTGACTACTGGCTTAGTTATAAAATGGCACAAGACTGTGTGACAACCTGTGTCATAGGCCGTGTGCAGCTTAGTTAACCTCTAAAACAAGCCATTCAATCAACATTCCTTGCATAATAACGTACACTATAAATAGGTCAAGCCCCTATGTTCTAAAACACATTTCAAGCATTAAATTCAAGTCAAAACATCATCAACCTAAGCCTAACCAATATGCCATTCAAAGGCACCACAACAAGTTTTAAACTATTAAATAAGTAATTTGAATAAATGCACTACCTACAACTATCATTCCCACTCAAGCATCATCCAAATAATCAATTAAAATAAGCATTATTCCTTAATACCAACTCACGAATGATAGCCAAATCTAGTTAAAGTCTCAATTTCTACAACATCCATATAAAATATACCAAACCAACTAATTTAATGGGTTAACCATTATATAAACATCATTTACATGATATCACAAAACAAATATACGCGAGCATTTGTTCCAAGCTAATACATCATTCACAAACTTATAAACCTAAATTCTAAAGAAGTGAATTTCATTAGGATTAATTATAACTCAAAAGACAAAAATTCACTCATTGACATCCTAGGTATATGCCAAAATGAAAAAAAGAAGACATCACCAATGTTGAGTGCGGGATTATCATAGGATGTTGAGTCCAAAATCTATTGTATACCTAACCTACATACAAAAGAACCATTAATTACTTGTTCAATTGTAACTTATCTCCGATGTTTACACATATGTTAAACATCCAAACTTAAAACACATAATATGAATTTATTATCTCAATAATTTCCATTGGTACAAAATCACTTCCAATTTGCATCTTATAACAATTTCCATCTTATAACAATTTCCATAACAACCTTGATACACAATACTTTCTCAATATGTTACCTCGACTTTACCGTGTGAGTTGAATAGAGAGTGGCACCCAATGCCTAGCGGATAAACCGTAACCAAGTTTGTGCTCAGCGCTAGTCGGATAAACCGATAATATCAATAATGAGCCTAGCTCTAGTTGGATATGCCAAAAAATGTTTTATGCCCAATGCTAGTCGGATAAATCGACAATGTAAATAGTGAGCCCAGCTCTAGTTAGATATACCAACAAATGTTTTGCACCTAGTGCTAGTCGGATAACCAACGAATATAATTATTTTTATCATAGTTTCATCATTCATTATACATTTCAAAGCCCGAACACCGTCGCCGATTAGGATTCCGGTGTTTTCTATTCATTTAATGTTGTTCATCTTTTAAAAATATTCGAATATCTTTATTTTTATTCAATATGAAATTCACTTCTCACATTTTAGATCAATATTTAATCAACATAATTTCAACAAGGGTAAAAATGGTATTTCTAATAATTTAGGAGACTTTTACTGGTACCTGATGGTCAAGTATCGGTAGTAGTTAAGTCAGTGAACAATTTGGAAACTGTGCATAATTCTACTGATACTTGTGCTAGCTCTACCGATACAAGTATGACTTCTACCGATACAAGCATGACTTTTACCGATACAAGTCATGCATCTACCGATACCAAAAACTCCAAAGAGCAAAAATTCTCACCCTACAACTTCTACCGATATATGTATAACAACTACCGATACATCAATACTAAAAACTACCGATTCTTGTAATTCAACTACCGATACAACTCAAGTTAGAGAACAACCTCTCTCCTACCCTGTACTTCTACCGATACATGCATAAGTTCTACCGAAACAAGTATGCAGAATCTTAAGAATTATGCCAAGACACAATTTTAATATCTCAAACACATCCATCACAAGTTATGCATTAAGTCATCACACAACATACATTACTTCTAGGTTTTTACAATAATCATAAGCTTAAACATCTAAGTTGTACTTCATGCATTTACACAATCAAAATAGTAAGATTTCAACATCTTTAGTTCAACTTCAAAGGTTAATATCATCCTAGTACATGCCATAAGACCAAGTGATGCAAAATCTACCAACAAACTCCGTGATAGTGTGACTTCAAGAGATGTCGATAATCCGATCTTCAGTCAGCAAAACGATCTACAAAACAACAATATTAACTATGGTAAGCTTTATAGCTTAGTAAGTTTGATAGTTAAGAAATACCAAAATGGTAATAAGAAACATCAAGCCAACGTAATTCTATTGCTCTTTAAGTAATTTACAACTCTTTTTCTTGTTCATAACTTTCTGTTACCAGTACCCAATGCTACTTACACGAGCTGTCGAGGACTCGTAACCTATGCGGTACCCCAATCATCAGTACGGTGTCGATCTATACTGTAAACTGTTTCCTAACGATGCTGCTCACACGAGCTATCGAGAATATGCATAAAGTATAAGTCCCAACCATCGTAGGACATCTAATCCATATAGGATCCATATCTTTTTTTCGAGTCACGATGCTTCTCACACGAGTTGTTGAGGACTCGCAACACATGTGGTACCCCATCAATCGTGTCGATACTATTTCAATGGCATAAAGCCTACTATCTCTTGCGTTTCATTTCTGCGATCATCTTCAATATCGAATGCTTTCGATGTGCTGTACATTGACAATATATACATACATATACAAGGAATGTTAAGTAAGATTTACACTACGAACTTATCGGACTAGATTGCAATTTAGAAAAGACTTTAAGGACTAATTTGCCAATTTCCCTTTCTCGCGGTCTATAGCACGATCGTAGTCTACATTCACTAGTCATTCAATTCTCACATTAAGTTACATAATTTAGTCATTCAATACAATTTAGTCCTTTTGGGAAAATTATGATTTTACCCGTACTAGTTTCCTTTTATTCAATCTAGTCCTTTCAACACAAAACAAGCAAAATAACCATTTCTGCCACAACTAACCATAGCCGAATTTATTGGGTGTCCATTCAACCCATTCACACATTTATTTTCACAACAATACATGTAATTTCACCAATTTCACATTTTAGTCATTAAACCCTAATTTCATCAAAAATCACTTTACAAAAAGATTTAACCCAAGTATCAAACATTCAAATACATCAAAAACTTTCAAGAACAAGCAATTTCAACAATAGCAAGTTTTCTAACATTTGACAGATTCACAAATTAGTCCTGTATAAGCTAGATTAAGTTGATATGGACTCAAAAACATAAAAATTACTAAAAACGATCAAGGTTTGCTTACCCAAATCAAAGCTCCAAGATTGGAATTAAAAACCATAAGTTTTTCTCCCCTTGTTTCCATGTGAAGAAGAAAGAAGAAGAAAATGGGATGAAATTCAATTTCTTTTCTTTTAATTTTCATATACATTGTAATGGCATTTTTGTAATTTTTAAGACTTCCATCATTAAGCCTTAATTAATCATTTTTTAATCTTAATTAAATCTATTTACACGTAATATAAATCATACCAATCCACTAACTAATACTTCTTTGGTTAATTTATTCATTTGGTCCTTCTAATTAAACATCTATACTTTTACCCTTTTTATGATTTAGTCCTTTCTATTCAATTAACGATTTAATCTATGAAATTTTCAAATTATAATTTCATAAGATGCATATATCACCAGAAATATCTAAAATAAATAACTTTACGACTCGACTTGTCGGAGCTGTGGTCCGAAAACCACTATTTTTGATACCACTGAAAATCAGGCTGTTACACATTTATCATCATTTGTATATAGATAGAATTGGATATCAAAAATGTGCCGCTCTATTTCTTTCTTTCGTTCTTGATTAACCGAAAGCGACGTCAACTTTAATGCTGTTCGTCGATCATCGATATTCTTTCCCATTAATTTTTTATATTTAATTCTTATTTTCTTTTATACTTTGGTTTTCTTCTAGTTATTATCTGTCTTTGTGGCATGCTTTTCCTCTGCTTTGTGGCACGCTTCTGCCTTATGGCACGTTTTTGTCTACCTTTTTGGTAGATTTGCATTCGTGGATAGTTTTCTCACAACGCTCAACTCTGATTTACGGTTATCGGTGGTCTTTCAGTAGTTTGATCCCCTTTTGTAGTTCGTTTGCCGATGCAGACAGATCTATTTTGCGAAGCAGCCTACAAGATTGTTAGTTTCGCTCATCACTCGTACTTCGATCCTTAAGCGTGTAGGTGGATAGAGATAAGGAGTTCTGTTTCTTGCTTCCTTTCTCCAATGTTTCATCTCATCCCTGTCGTTGCAGCTCATTGGTTGTGTTTTGCTGATCTAATGTTTCATTTTCTAGTTTTTCTTAGTTTCTTTTTATTTTCTTATTTTTCAGCTATATTTTAATTTCGTTTGGAATATTTCTTTATTTTAATTTCTAATAAATTCAGCCGACATATTATTCAAAAAAAAAAGAATTGGATATCAAAATTAAATAAATTTAAATAATTAATTATATAAATAATTAAATACAAAGTTCGAGTTCAAGACTACGAACTTACCATAATGCAATAGGTACTAAGTTTGAAAACGATCACTCAACGGTCTTCTCCTTTCCACCAGCCGACCCTTTTGTTTTGCTATCTATAATTAAACAATAAATTACTTTAATTTATTCTATCACCAAGAACATCTATTCAACTCATGTTCCCTTTGATCATACTTCATATATTCACATTTAGTATAAATCTTTAATACCATTCAATCTTTTACTTTAACAAACAAAAATGTTGTTTAATTTAATACATACAACTACTTGATTTCAAGTTTATACAATTGTCCCTAACTATAGCAATTAATTCATGCTAGTCCCCAAGACTACAACATGATTATTTCTTTAATTATTTTTTTTTATTTCAATCAACCCATATTTATAAAATTCCATAGTCGATCCTCACATGTTAAACTTCTCAAAATTAACATATCTATTTTATTTATTTTCAATTTGCCCCCATTATATTCAATCTAACCAAAATTCATTTAGTAGTTAGCTCAAGACCATCATCAAACTTCAAATCCATGATTATCATAAATATAGCTTCAAGAATATCCATGGAAACTAAATAAACTTCTATGTTTCCATAAACTATTCCTTAATCTAACAAGTCTTCAACTTGATGATCATAAAAATACCATTTTCAAAGAAAAAGAATCAAGCATCACTTACTAAAGTGATAATTTCTCATACCTCAAAATTTAATAACTACACCCATATTTCCAACACAATATACGAAGTTAAAATAGTCCTTTTACTTATCCTATTTTATCCATTTAGTCCCTCATTTAGCTTGACCAAGCTTCAAGGATTCCAAAAGTGTAAAATCTATTAAAAATGAAGTACAAAACACTTACATGCAAAGTCTTCAACCCTTCCAAGCTTAAGTTTTTCCCTCCTATGGTGTTTTCTCTCTTTCTTTTCTTTTCTTTATTTCTTTATTCTCGACACTACCAAGAAGATGACTCAATTTTTTTTCTTTTGATTACTTTTATGTTTTCTTATTATTTAATAAGTATTTACCTAATTGCCCTTGCTTTTTACCTTGACCATCATCTAAGCTTAGTCCAAGGTTGTCCACTAACATTTAAGTTGGTTTAATTACCACATAGACCACCAATATATTTTTAAATAATTACTTAATACTTTTAACTATTGAAACTAACTTTTCAAGCCTTTATGATTTAATCTTTTTTATTAACTTAACTAACCAAACGTCCAGATTTCTTAACCAAATTTTAATACGGATTTCACTAATATATATAAATATTAATTATTTAAAGAAACACTGACTCAACCATTTGAATTGAGATCTCGAACTATCTTTTTCGATGCTACTCATAACGGGTCGTTAAAGTCAAACTCCCAGCTTGCCAACACATTAACGAACCTGCCTCGTAGGGACACTAGTGAACCCCTTACCACTTCAATTGGCGTACAATGTTACTTGTCAACACCCTTGTTGAAACTTCCATGGAGAACATCCAACTCGTTTGAATCTTGGCGAACTCCCAATTTGCTCCATTTTTGCGATCTTTGTTCACCGGAACATAGGCGAACCTTACTTCTCACAGCCAAAACTTTCAACCTCGATTTTCGAGTTGTGACATTGAGAATGGATTAGGTGATTAGACAACATTCTTAAGTGGAGTCTCAACTAATCATTTTCTTTTTGTAATGACTTTTATGTTTTTTAGAAGAATATAACATGCAATTAGGTCATAAGTTGGATATTGAGATATTTGTAATGCCCCAAAATTTTAAACCTTCCCATTTGAGTTATGTCAAAAGAATCTGTCTCTGCTTCTGTGGTTTTATGCTCTATTTGATTACCTGAGATTTGAGGTTCGAGTTGTGTTTTTGAATTTCTATGTTTATTTTCTGGATTATAGACTTTGGGACTGTTACTTACATTTATTTATGCACGTTATTATTTTAACAACGAGCCTAGTGGTTTAATGGTTGAGCATATTCTTATTCTCTGGTCTTGAGTTTGAGTACTTACGTATGCGAGTAGAGATATATATTTTCTATATATATTTTTTGCAGATTCATTTTATTAAAAACAAAATTGATTTAAAACATTTCTTCCCTCTTTTTGAAAATTCCTGTGTTCTTTTCACAGTTTTTGGTTACTCTCTTTTTGCATTTTTATTTGCTTTCGATCATTGCAAATGTACGATCGTTCGTTGGCTTTCTTCGTGTTCCTTAACGTTTCTAGAAAGATGTGTTATTTGTGGAGTTCGATTCGAGTGGAATATTGATGAATTTTAGTTTTTATCATTGTTGTAAATTCTTAAGTTGTTCTCTGAAATTGCACAAACTTGCGCTTGTGTTTGATTATGGTGTTTTAGGAGAACTTCTTGACGGTAGTGATCTCCCCATTTTATGTAATATCTGATTTGACTCTCCGAAAATGAAGGTATTATTGTTGTGAGTCGAGAGTCATGTTGAACCTTTCGACGGTTTCATTGCGTGCGTTATTTGTTTAATTCGTTAGAAATAATTAAGTAATTGAATTCTTATTACCTCATTTAGGCTTTAGGAGTCCTTGTTGCGGATTTACTTCGATTCTATAACAGGTGGGTATCAAATCCCTCTTAATTTCTGCATTTTTCCTACATTTTCTACTTGGAATCGGGGCTGTTTGAAGGCGCACGGACATGTGTCCAGGCCGTGTGCCATTAAAATAAGCTACAGAGGGCACACGGGCAAGGCACACAAGTGTGTGCCAGATCGTGTATGGCTACTGTTTTGAGAATTAAGGTATAGGAGACACATGGGCCAGGCACATGGGCATGTGCCAAACTGTGTATGTATATTGGTTTGAGACACACGAGCATGTGCCAGACCGTGTGTCACACACGGGCCAACACACGGTCATGTGTCAGGCCGTGTGGCTTTCGTTTTTTTCATAATTACTAAAAAAGGCGAGCATGACTTGACCGTAAAACTCGTATGACCTGAACTAAATTGTGAGAACTATTTAGTATATTCATAATCTTATTTTGAATATCAGTAATAAATTTTTATAACTTTGGTATCTAGTTTATTGGAAATATTGAATTATATATGTATCTAAAATGTGTAGTTTTGTTGTTTGATTTCTGCATCTGCATGGGGTGGGATCATGAACTAAACGAAGTGTTCTGTATCGTTTTGGTGGTTAAACCACCCAAGATTATATCTGATCTAGTAGTGACACTATGAACACTACGACGTGTCATATCGACACTGTAAGGTGTGTAAGGATGGACAGGTATTAAATACCTATTAGTGTGATGGATTGGTTGGAGATGGTGTGTAAGGGATGGGTATTGCATATCTGCATTTGTGAATGTATTTGAATATGGAATGATCTTTGTATATGTCTGACTACATATTCGAACTGTAGAAATGTTGTCAATTTGATTAAGATTACTACTTATATCAACTAAATTGTTAGTGGTGTCTGAAATAATTTTGCACGTAAAACTTTATGAATTTTGTAAACCTTCAATATAAGTTGTACTAACTAGATTAATTGAATTTCAGGACCTTCTAGAATTGACAGCCGGTGGACGAGGGACTCGGTCATCTGTATGACTCTATTATGACTTTTATAAGTGACTGTTATTATGCTAATTTTAAACTTTAAGTTTAGGATTTCTTTGGATATATGTGTGAGCAGTTTAACTTGGTGTTTATTTTCGTTTGTATGTTTTCGAATTGCTTATGCTAAGATGTAGTTGCCATGGACTATTTCTATTGTTTCATGGTATTCTTTGTGATGATGATGTAACATTCTCGACTTAGTCTTTTGATCTAGGCCAGGTTTAGGGTGTTATAATATTTGTTGAAGTATTGGTGTTGTTTTTGGTGATTTGATGTTTTAATACATGTTGACACTGAAATGTTGAACCTTTTATGATGAATTCATGTCAAGGATTGAATGATATGCGAATATGCTTTAGCTTTCACATTTTACTTGTTTAGTCATTTTATGATTTAATTAGTTATTAGTTGTGGAATTACATGTTTTGAACTTATTTTGAATTGTAAAATTTGCTTATAAAGCTTTGATGTCATGTTTGACATGTTTAGAAGTGTTTAGAGGCATGATTACTTGACTTATACTATTATCTTTCTGCATTTCTAAGTTCATGTCTCAAGACAGGAAGAACAAAATTACTTGAATATGCATTCCTAGGTACATGTCTGAAGACATTCCATGTTTGTTACCCTATGTCTCGAAACATACAACTTTGAAGCTAAAATTTGAAAATTAGGGAGGCAACACTATATTTTGATATTTTAGCCCAAGATTCGTAACTCACCCCCATATTTAACCCTAGAACATCGTATCCGGATCTATTTGAGTTTGACTTTCATATATAATAATCTACAAATACTCAATACATCGATTAGCATGTTGTAACTTTAAATTTTTGTGTAAAAGGATTATGATCGTTTGTTTACGTTGTGTTGGCAACAAATGAGGTGTTTTACATCGGATCACCTCTAAAAGTAGGTGCATGGTGTTACATCTATCTTAGCCTTAAGAAAAATATATGGATTGTAAATTTTATTATTTATCCTTGATAAGTATCAATTCAATAGAGTGATTTCGAAAAATCATTGGTTAAAGTATACCAAGATAGTGGAGGTATGCAATTAGAATAAAACCATTATATTGTAACAGTCCGTTTTCAGTTATGTCGAAAACAATGGTTTCATGACCAAGATTTTGACGAGTGAGTTAGTATTTTTATGTATATTAAATTTTTTATGTAATTATTAGGGAAGTGTGTTAAATAGTTCCCCTCATGGTAAGTGTTTTTTTCTTAATTATTCATGGTTACATTTAGTACTAATGAAAGTGGAGTATGATGAATAGGGATATAAAAAATCTATATAAATTTTCAAGCATGATTGAATGTTTAATTTTGGAAGAATGGTAAATATAGATTCACTTCATATGAACTTACTAATTATTATTTGCATACGTAGTTGTTTTTATGGTTTTGTAGATTATCGGAAGCTCAATTGATTCTTGACATCATCGGAGTTCTATCACACTATCCAACAAACATTTTGGTAGTTTTTGTGTTACTATGGATATGGTTATAAATGGCAAGTATAGGTTGTTTTTGTAAAGAAAGATGTGAAGTTATGTGAATATTATGGTATGTTCATGCTTTTATGTATATATTTGAATAGGCTTGTAATACTTTAGCATGATAAGTCTTTTGGTCACTTTTAGAAATATATATATATAAGTATAATGTTCAAGATAAGAACTTGTGTTTTTGAATGCAATGTTTGAGATAAATTGTGGTGCCTATGAATGGCATATTGGTTAAAGGCTTTAGGTGGATTGTTTTGGCATGTATGAAAGTGTTTCCAGGGTGTTTTTGATTGTAGGAATGCATGTATAATTCTTGTGCCTTGTTTGACAAGGTTTGACATTGATTTGGCTTGTATTAGGGGTTTGTATGGAAGCACATGGGCTGTCACACGGCCATGTGCCACACACAATCACCCCACACAGTCGTGTGTGTTTGATGTTTTAAGTGTAGGTTTTACACGGTCTAAAGCACGGCCTAAGATACGATCGTGTGTCTTAAGTCAATGATTAACACGATCTGGCACATGGCCTACGACACGGCTGTGTGACCTAACTTCGAACACACACACAGTTTGGCACACCTTATTTCGAGTACCCACACGGGCAGACACTCGAGCTGGGACACAAGCGTATGCCCTTGTTTTTCATATTTTTTCAAATTTTTTTAAACTTTTTGATTTGTTTTAAATTAGTCCCGATTTGATCCTAAACTAATTTTCAAGGCCTTGAAAACCCGATTTAAGGCTAATATGTATATCTTTGATATGAAATAAGTAAATGTATGTTTAATTTGAATTATAATGGTATTTTGAAGTTAAATGTTTGTATTACTTAGTAATGCTTCGTAATCTTAATCTAACGACGGAGACGGTTTAGGTATCAGAGCTATTTTATAACTTGTGATATCTCTTGACATGATATGAACTATGTTTTCATATAGATAAAATATGTTGAATAATCGAGCTGACCCCAATGAAGTGGAAAGTAATGCTCTCCAACTAACTATTTAAAATGTGTTATTTCTTTACTGAAAGATTCAGCATATCAATGATGGAACACTATGATAGAAGTGGTGTCAAATGATCGTGTGAGTTGGGATTTCTTTCAGATAGGGTTTAGAAAGAAATATATTAGCCAGAGGTATCTTGATAAGAAGCAAAAAGAATTCCTGGAACTAAAACAAGGTCGTAGAACTATCGCATAGTATAAAAGAGAATTTGTACAGTTAAGTAAGTACTCTCGAGAATGCATTCCAAATGAGGTTGTGATGTGTACTTGGTTTGAAGATGGTTTGAATGAAGATATTAAATTGCTCGTGGGGATTCTATAATTGAAAGAATTTGTTATGTTAGTGGATTGAGCACATAAGGCTGAAGAACTTAGCAAGGAGAAAAGAAAAGCAAATTAAGAATCGCAAGAAGAAAGTAAACGACCAATAGGAAAATCATTTTCTTCTCCAACAAAGAAAATAAAAGAATCTCATAGCCATATGTCAGCTCCATCGGGGTTTTCAGGAAGAGATAGAGGGAAGCAACAAGCTAGTTCGAGACCTCAAGCTACTTCCGCAGCGAGTGTTGAAAGTGTTCGCAAAACAAGCCCGAATGTCAACAATGTAATAGAAGACATCTTGGAGAGTGTCGATTCAAGGATGGGTCGTGTTTCAAATGTAGCTCCTTTGATCATTTTCTTATGGGTTGTCCTAAAAGGTCTAATTGAGATAAGGTTCAAAGTACATAGTCGGGTAACATGTCATCAAGGGGAAGACTATCTAGAAATAATGGTAATGCTTGAAATACTCGAAGTGGTACGAAAGATTCTACGATTAGATCTGAGGCTCGGGCACCAGCTAGAGTGTATGCAATTTGAGATCACGAGGAGGATTCAGCCTCTGATGTGATTACCGGTACATTTTCTATCTTTGATGTTAATGTTTATGCTTTGATTGATCCAGGATCAACTCATTCGTTTATATGTACAACATTACTGTTGGATAAGAAATTACTTTTTGAGTTGATTGAATTTGTGGTTAAAGTAACTAATCCTTTAGGTCAGTATGTGTTAATGGATGAAGTTTGTAAAAATTATCCCTTGAGAATTTAGGATTGTTACTTTTCGGTCGACTTGATGCTACTACCTTTCAATGAGTTTGATGTAATTCTAGGTATGGATTGGTTAACTTTACTTGACGCTGTAGTGAATTGTAAGCAGAAGCAAATTTTGTTGAAATGTTAGGATGGCATGTTGGTCAGGATTGAATCATATAGTTGTGAATATTATTTCAGCTATGTCAACTCAGAGTTGTGTTCACAAAGGTTGTGAGGCATATCTAGCATACATATTAGATAACAGAATTTCAAAATCGAAATAAGAATTAGTTCTGGCAGTTTGTGAGTTCTCAGATGTATTTCCAAAAGAGTTGTTAGGGCTACCACCGGTTAGAGAGGTTGAATTTGCTATTGATCTAATATCGAGAACATCACCAATATTGATTGCTTTATGTAGAATGACACCACTGAATTGAAAGAATTGAAAGCACGGTTACATGAGTTGACGGACAGAGGGTTTGTTAGACCTAGTTTTTCTTCCTAAGGTACACCAGTGCTGTTTGTCAAGAAGAAAGATGGGTCAATACAATTATGTATTGATTATCGACAGCTTAATAAAGTAGCAATTAAAAAAATATTCGTTACCACGTATTGACGATTGATAGCATTAGAAAGAACCATTGATTTCTCCCTACTTATTGTTTAAGTTGTTCCCATTTGCTCATCTTTAGCATAAATTTTTAGCATTTTTAATTTATTTATTACATTTTCTAACTTAATGGAACTTAGTCTAATTGCTTTTGAATATATGATACTTTTACTACTAATGTTGCTGCAATTGTCTGTTTAGCATTGCGCCCAGAATTATCGCTGCAAGAACCTGTTCAAAATTATGGCTGCATGAATGTGTCCAGAGTTGTCACCACATAAGAGGATCCAGAATTATGCCTAGAACTGTCGCAGCATCTAACAGATGTCTAGTTAACGTACCAGAAATGCGTGAATTGTACAGCTGGTTTAACCAATTAGTACGGCCAGAGAATGTTAGATCTGGAGGGAAGGACACTTGTACTGTTCAACAACAGTTAAATACTGATGAGAATGAGAGAGAAATGATCTTCTCTTCTTTCGGATTAATTTTCTTATAAAAATCCATTTCTCAAAGCTTGCATCGATGGCATCTTAACTTCTTAAGGGCGACCTGATGCAGAAGAGGAGGCAGATGTACTCTTGACAAGGAGCATCCTAGGTGTGACACAAGAGGAGAGTAAGGGAGCAAATTGAGTAGCCTAGGAATAGTATGCCTTATTTGTTCTGATATTGCTCTTTCCTAAACGCTGGTAATTCATGTTATTTCAAGTTGTATGGAAGTACATTTGACATTTAGACTAAATGATATCTATTTCAATCTTGCCTTTACTGTTAATCTTTGGATTTAATTGTTTTGACCACGGAAGTGTGATTGTAGTCACTGTCACTAGAAGGTGCAGCAACAAATTAAATTAAAAAGCAAGACAATGGAAGTAGCCTGGGGATTAAAGGAATTTAATCCAGTTGTTCTTGAATATGTTGCATTGCTAGCACTGGAAGGTGTGGTAAGTTTGTATGTTCAAGTCTTAGATCTAATAGAAAAGCCAAGTTTGGTAAGACATTCATTGTACCTTATTGTAGCGACAATTACCTGTTATTTTTTAACCTTGTGAGCCACACTTAGTTTTTATCCAACTATTCACGTTAGGAACCTCATTTCATTATTACTGCATTACTTCTTTAATTTTACATTATTGCTTCGACAATTCAAACTCACAATTTTATTTCATTTACTTGTGCATTGCACCAACACTTATAGACAACAAACATCCATCCTCGTGGGATCGATATTCGATAGGTTACACATCTATCTACTATACTTGCATCGACAATGTATGCTTGCACATATTTGCTGTGATGTTCATAGCGCGATCAAGTTTTGGCATTGTTACTGAGGATGGCATTAGTTTGATGTTTATTCTTGTTTTTGCATTCATTCTTTATTTTCTAAACTTTATTTGTGACTAACTTGTTTTCTTTTGTTTCTAATTTTACATTTTCTTTTCAACGTTTTATGACCAGGAGAAATCTTGAATTTATTGTTGGCTCAGATCCTGAAATTGAACGTACCATTTGAAGGAGACGACAAGAACAAAGAAATATGGCTTTGCCAGGAAATGATGTAGCCATACCATAATTGCCACCACAAAATCCTATCATAACTCCTATATAGCCGCAAAACGTAAATAGTCAACTGCTGCCACAAGAAGATCAGATGCAAAATCGAACTATTCAAGATTTTGTTGTTCCAAGTTTGGATGATTTGCAGCCAGGTGTTGTGAGGCCAGCTATTCAAGTTGGAAATTTTGAATTAAAGCCAGTCATGTTCCAGATGTTAAACTCTAATGGGTACTATGCTGGACTGCCACATGAGCGAGGGAGCACCTTAAATCCTTTCTACTGAAATGTGCTTCTTTCAGTCAGTACGACATTCTTGATGACACTTTGAAAATGCAAATATTCCCTTACTCATTACAAGGACGGACTTGTACCTGGTTCCTTGGATTACCTGCTGGATCAATCACTTCATGGAATGTGCATGCAACTCAATTTGTTTTGCATTTCAACCCACCGAATATGAATGCTCGTCTTCAAAACGACATTACTACGTATCATCAGCTGGATGATGAAAATTTGCATACTACGTGCGAGCGTTATAAATCTCTTCTTCAACATTATCCTATGTATGGAATTTAATAAGAGACACAGATCGAAATTTTTTACAATAGGCTAAATGAACAGACAAGAAATCTTGTCGACACATCTACTAATGGTCCTTTGTTAGACTGTACTTACAATGAAGCTGTCAGAATTCTAGAGAGAATCGTTCAGAACGATTATCAATATCCGATTTCTCGAGCTGCACAAGTGAAAGCAAATCCTGGAGTTATTGAATTGGATGCTATATCTGCTTTAAGTGCACAAGTTTCTTCGCTCACAAACATGATAAAGAACATGAAAGGGACTAGTGAAGTTGCACCCATTCAAGTTGCTCAACAAATTGATGTCCGTATATTTTGTTGTGAAATTTGCAGTGACAACCACAGTTATGAAGATTGTCCATAACATGTAGAGAATGCTTTCTATGTCAATAACATCCGAGGAAATTCTTATGGTAATTCCTATAATAACTCTACAAGAAATCAACAGGCTTAGGGAAATCAGAATGCCGCGACATTCAAATATGGAAATTCTACCAATCAAGGTAGTTGTAAACAAGGGAATTACAATCCGCAATAGCAGAGTTACAACCACAATACTCAAATGCATTCACATCAAGATCAAATGCAACCACATCAAAATCGTGTACAGCCAGAACAGCCTTCAATGCCACATCTAAAGGCTCAAGGACAACAGTAGTAGTAGTGCACAAAACCACGATCTGATCTTTAGCATCCCTCGAAGCCTTAATGCGTGAGCACATAACTCGAACAGAAACCATTGTGCAAGGAAATTCATCCTTCATCCGAGCGTTAGAGGCACAATTGGGGCAAATCGCTTTGAATTTAAACACACGACCACCAGGTGCATTACCTAACGACACAGAAAATCCAAATTCAAAAGGGAAGGAGCATTGCAAAGCTATCACTCTTTAGAGTGGTAAATAGATTGTTGAGCCAGCTACCAGCTCTACTGCAGCACCTATAGTCACTAGTAAAGCAAATCAAGGAGAGAGTTATTTCTGAAGAAATGGTAGATGACCTAGAGAAATAGGCTCCATAAATTGTCACCCCCATGCCTACTATCAAACTGACAAAATTGTCGACACAACCAACTATGTCGATGCAACTTAATGTATCCACACCTTTGCCATTTCCAAAAAGATTTAAAGATAAAAAGCATGATAGACAATATCAGAAGTTTCTGACTATATTAAAACAACTGCATGTCAATATTCCTCATGTGGATGCGCTTGTACGGATTCCCAATTATGGGAAATTCATGAAGGAGCTATTGTCCAAGAAGAAGAAGTTGACTGTTATTAGGACAATTGCGCTCACAGAAGGATGCAGTGTGGTTCTTACAAATAAGTTGCCACCCAAGATGAAAGACCCTGGAAGCTTTACGATCCCATGTTTGATTGGCAACCACTACTTGGGTAAAGCTTTATGTGATTTAGGCATAAGTATCAACCTTATGCCACTATCTAGTTTTAGAAAATTGGGAATTGGTCATATGAAGCCCACTGCAGTGACATTGCAGTTAGCAGATAGATCGTTGTGCAACTTGAAGGACAAATCAAGGACATCCTAGTTCACGTAGATAAGTTTGTGTTCCCTGCAAATTTCATTATACTCGATTGCGAAGCAAATAAAGAGGTACCCATAATCTTGGGATGCCCATTCCTCGCTACCGGACGCACTCTCATTGACGTGTACAAAGGTGAATTAAAAATGCGACATAATGATGAACATGTCACATTCAGTGTTTTTGAAGCCATTCCCTGTAAGGATAAAGAAGAATGCCACACCATTGATGTGCTGGACGAATTAATTGATGAGGAATTCAATGAGCGAAGCACAGTATTTACAGAAGAATTTACGGTGACAACGGATGTAGAATTTCTAGTTGACTATGACAGTAAGGTTGAGGCACATAATATTGAGCTTAGATGTGGATGGCAAATGGAATCTTTAGATTTGACCAATAGAATGGCTCTAGTCTTTAAGCCATCTATTGAAGAAGCTCCTACCTTGGAGTTGAAGCCATTGCCTACTCATCCGAAGTATGTTTTTCTTGGCAACAATAATACTCTACCAGTCATTATCTCTGCAACGTTGGATGCAATTCGGGAGGAAAAATTGATCCATATACTGAAGCAGCATAAACGTGTGATTTCCTGTAGTATTGCTGACATTAGAGGAATTAGTCTCTCTTTTTGAATGCACAAAATTCAATTGGGAGATGAAGGAAAGAAATCGGTTGAACAACAAATGAGATTGAATAAGAAAATGAAGGAGGTGGTTAAAAAGGAGATTATCAAGTGGCTTGACGCAAGCATTATTTACCCAATTTCTGATAGCAATTGGGTAAGTTTAGTTTAATGTGTCCCTAAAAAAAGTGGTATTACTGTAGTGAGTAATGACAAGGATGAGCTAATCCCTACTCACATTCCTACGGGTTGGTGCGTATGCATGGATTACCGCAAATTGAAGCAGCCACAAAGAAGGACCATTTTCCACTTCTTTTCATCGATCAGATGTTGGATAGACTTGCTGGAAAAGCCTATTATTGCTTCCTCGATGGTTATTCTAGCTACAATCAGATTGCCATTACGCTAGAGGATCAAGCAAAAACAAGATTTACTTGTCTTTTTGGCACTTTTGCCTTTTGTCGAATGTCGTTTGGTCTTTGCAATGCACCAGCCACATTTCAAAGGTGCATGATGGAAATATTTCAGACATGATCGAGGACTCATTAGAGGTATTTATGAATGATTTTTCAGTTTATGGAAATACTTTAGATCAATGCGCTAACAACTTGGCTAGAGTTTTAAAGCGATGTGAAGACACAAATCTTGTGTTGAATTGGGAGAAATGTCACTTCATGGTGGCTGAAGGCATTGTCTTATGTCATCTCATTTCCAGTTAGGGCATTGAAGTGAATAGAGCAAAGGTAGAAATTATTGAAAAGTTGCCCCTGCCAACTAATGTGAAGGGTATCTGGAGTTTTCTTGGACATGTAGGTTTTTATAGTAGATTTATTCGAAATTTCTCCAAAATTGTGAAACCCCTTTGCTAATTGTTGATGCAAAATAAAAAGTTCTTGTTTGATGATGCATGTGTGGATGCATTTATGCAAATAAAGAAGCAGCTTGTAAAGGCACCAATTTTCGTTGCACCAGATTGGTCACAACCATTTGAAGTGATGTGTGATGCCAGTGATTTTGTAGTGGGTGCAGCCTTAAAACAACACAAGGAAAGAGTATTTCATGCTATATGTTACGCCAGCAAGACTCTCATAGAAGCTCAGATTAATTACACAACCACAAAGAAAGAGTTGTTGGTAGTAGTCTTTGCTTTCGATAAATTTTGCTCATATCTTATTGGTGCAAAGGTTAATGTATTTACTGACCATTCAGCGTTGAGATACCTTTTTGCAAAGAAGGACGCTAAACCACAGCTGATACGATGGATCCTATTATTACAAGAATTTGATATAGAGATAAAGGATCGAAAGAGGTCGAAAAACCAAGTGGCAGATCACATGTCTCATTTGGAAATTGGTAGTGAAGATGGAAATACACTTCAAATTGCCGATGCATTTTCTGACGAGAAGTTGTTTGTTGTCAACGTAACCCCGTGGTATGCGAATGTGGTCAATTACCTGGTATGTGGAAGTTACCTTTGGGCACCACAGGCCACAAGAAAGAAAGATTTCTTCGCGATATAGAGAAATACTACTAGAACGAGGCATACTTATTCAAAGTACGTAATGACAATATAATTAGGCGCTGCATTCCAGAGGAAGAGATGATTTCAATCCTGAAGCATTGTCACGATGCTCCTTATGGAAGGCATTTTGGTGGCATGAGAACTGCTACAAAGGTTCTTCAGTCAGGATTTTATTGGCCTGCATTATTTAAAGACGCCCACAACTTTGTGCACCATTGTGATCGATGTCAGCGCATCGACTTTACATCTCAACACAAAGAGATGTTACAATAGCCAATCATGGAAACTCTTTAACGTATGGGGTTTGGATTTTATGGGACCATTTCCAAGTTCATTTGGAAATATCTATATCCTAGTTGTTGTTAACTATGTACCAAAGTGGGTGGAGGCCATTGTAATCCCAAAAGATGATGCAAGGACAGTGCTGAAGTTTTTCCACAAGCATATGCTCACTCGTTTTGGCACGCCTAAAGCAATAATCATCGACCAGGGCACTCATTTCCACTACAGTCAGATAGAAACCGCACTGAAGTGGTATGGAGTTAACCATAAAATTGCGACCACTTACCATCCGTAAACCAACGGACAAGCCAAAGTATCCAATCGACAAATCAAGAATATTCTCGAAAAGGTGGTGAATCCATCAAGAAAAGATTGGTCTTCTAGACTTGATGATGCGTTGTGAGCATTACGGACAGCATACAAATTCCTACTTAGGATGTTGTCGTATTAGCTTGTCTTTGGTAAAGCATGTCACTTGCTTGTGAAATTGAAACATAAAGTAATATGGGCAATTAAGCAAGTGAACATGGATTACAAGGCTGCTGGAAAGAAGAGGCTGTTAGACATAACTGAACTTGAGGAAATTAGGTGCAATGCCTATGAAAATGCTGCAATTTATAAGGAAAAGACCAAACGCTGGCACGACAAATTTATTTTACAGCGACAATTTATTGCAGGTCAACAGGTGTTATTATTCAATTCTCGACTGAAATTGCACCCAGGTAAATTGCGCTCACATTGATCTGGACCATTTGAAGTTCTCGAAGCATTTCCTCATGGTACAATCACAATTAAAGATATACATGATGGGCACCAATTTAAAGTGAATGGACAACGGCTGAAGCATTATTTTGGCCATGATGATCACAAACAGGAAGAGACCATTAGGTTGGTCACATTTTTCTAACCTCTCTTGTGACATTTTTATCATGTACTCTTAGTTTCTTTTGGTTTTGTTTTAGTTTATTTTACTTATCCTTTTTGTAGGATAATGTTCTTTCTTTTATCGATGCATGCAGATCCCCTTATTAACACATCTTGTCTACTTGCTAACTCATTAAAAAATCAAAGTATATCAGGAAATAAATCATGGCGTTTCATCCCTTAACACTTAACCGTTGGATTGATTTGAAAAGGTGTAATCCGATTGAACGCATTTATTTTTGTAGACCTATTATCCTTTCTCTACTGCATAAACAAACACGCCTCTCCATCTGCTCTTTTCACTCTTTATAAATAACCCTTTTGTGACGGTTGTCCTATTCAAAAAAATACATTTGTATTCCCAAGATTTTTTTCAAGCTTACAACTTTTTACCTTACAATCACCCTTGATCACCAACAAAAATGGCTAGAACTCATGCAGTAAAAAAGCCAACAAAATCTGTTGCGAAATCTTCATCGACCGCAA
This sequence comes from Gossypioides kirkii, assembly GCA_005610355.1. Classification (NCBI taxonomy): domain Eukaryota; kingdom Viridiplantae; phylum Streptophyta; class Magnoliopsida; order Malvales; family Malvaceae; genus Gossypioides; species Gossypioides kirkii. The sequence continues at coordinate 33,938,584 of CP032247.1, read as the reverse complement.
TAGTTCGTGAAACAAAGTATCATCCATCCAAACAGCCTGTGATGTTCCTTACAAAGGAAGCCAAAGAACATTTCTAAGAGAATATGTTGAAACGGAATTGACATCTAGAGCAAGGCTTCCAGTTGTCGAGACAACAGGAACTTGGGAAACAAGTTCATAAAACCATAGCGAAGCTAAGATGGTAAATTTTCTGCTAACATCCGGGAAGCTACTCACCATCCATGGTACATGAGTTTTATGCAAATCTCACTGATAATGAGTCAGAATTTATGTTTTTCCGTGAAGGTTTGATATCATGGGATGCCGCACATATCAAAGCAATCTACAACACAACAGTAGATGAAGATGAACATGTGGAGTTTATTGAGGAACTCACCGACGAAAAGGCTGATATTTTGGTTAGAGATCTCTACATTGAATGTGTTGTGAATGGGCTCAAACCCAAATAATTACATAATGTACAGGAGATTTTAAATGTTGCAGAGCAAGGTTTGGTTTTATTTTATTAACTGTAGACTGATGCCTTCCACCCACAGCATAATTGTAACACTGGATCGGATGTGTCTGATACATTCAATCATTAAGGGGAGGAAGATTGATGTTGGTATAATTCTACACCAAGAATTGCTGATTGTGCGGCTAGACAAACTAGCATATTGGTGTTTCCCTCCTCGATAATGCAGTTGTGCCAGTAACAAGAAGTTGTGCCTCGTGAGGGAAAGGAGATTTTGGAAAACAAGGGCTCCATAAATGAAACCTTCATCGAGCGGATGACTCGTGGGAAAGATACTCCCATAGTCAAAAAGGCAAATGCAAGAAAGAAAAAGGGCAAAGCAAAAATAGAAGACAATAGTGCAAATGTGACTACAGATCCATCTCTGTGGCGCAAAGTAAAGAAAGTTGAAAAGATCGTAGATTACATCAACATTAGGCAGATAAAGCTTCTCGCCACTGTTGAAGACATGGAGAGGCCTCAGAATCTATTCTATGCCTACACCAGGGCATGGAATACTACTGTTGTAACCATATTATGGCGAATGAGCAAAGTACCTCGTCTTAAGTTTCCTGTCTTCCCTCCAATTATTTGAGAATATGAGCTTTCTACTGAGGAGGCTGACTCAAGGGATAGGGACCACTCTGTGGCTTCCCCTCAAATGGTAAATATTTCTGATGATGAAAAGGAAGTCGAATCAAGGGAAGTGGAAGAATGTTTAAGGAATATTGTGAGCTTATTCAAGGATGACTTTATTGCTAGTCCAGAAGCCACTGTTGCTGAAGACGAGATTCCTACTGATGGGGAGGACATATAAGTGAAAAAAGTGGAAGAAAAAGAAAGAGAGGAAGGAAAAGAAGTCGAGACAAATTCAGCTAAAGAATTTATCCCTACACCTACAATTGTGGGTGCAAAAACTGAAGATTTGGCATCATCTAAAGCGAGTCAGATGGAGGTTGGGATCACAATCCATTAGTTATTATGGTCTATACTGGACCACTCAAAATGATCCACCCAACAGAAACCACAATCGATGATGTCGGGGCACAGCCTGATGCTGAGGAGCAATCTGAAGATCAGGCCAAGCCAAAAGAAAGAAAAAGGAAGTGTGCTAAGGATAAGAAGCACCGCAAGGAAGAAAGGAAGTGCACGAAGAAGAAACATCATGCAGCCACATCAATGCCTGTAGCAAATTGAGTTAGTTTTATTTCAATCTTTAGTTTTAGTTTTCATGCATATCATGTAGCTGTAATTTAATTGTCACCACATTCCCTTTGTCATTGCATTTTAATTGTCACTGCATTTACATTGTCATTGCATTTCCATTTGTCGTTGTAAATTAATGTCAGTGCATTGGGGACAATACAGACTTTAAGTTTGGGGGAATGTATATGGGGCTGGAAATACAATTCCACCCATATTTCAAAATTTTTCCTTTTTGAGTTTAATGAAGCATACAAGATTACTGCAATTGTGCTTGAAATTTTTTTCATTTGATGCTTAATTCTTGAATCATGTGAACTGTTAATGAATGAGTTGGATGAATTTGATTGAATGTTATATCTTCAATTTTTGGATGAATGATTTAGATTACATTATTAATGGATGAATAGTATCATTCTTTGAATCTTGAATGAATCTGCCACTTAGAGCTAGTTGTATATAATTATAGTTATAAATAAAAGACACTCCAATGTGGGTGTACTGTGAACTGTCAAGGGGGAACACTCCAATGCAAGTGTTAAAAAAAGTAATCTAGCCAAAGGCTGTCACTGCAAGAGTGTGTGCCGCCGCAATTACATACCCTGGAGGTTTGTTACACCCCATCGTTACTTCCCAGGAACAAGAGTATAGTAATGCAACGACATCCCTAGTCACATAAAAAAAGAGAGAAAAAGAGAAAAAAGGAAAAGAAGAAAAATATGTATGTATATATTACTGTACAATAAATGTTATTTTGGTAGAAAGAATTTAGGAGTTAAAGCATGATGTTGGCATTGATGAAGCTGCATTTTTAATTATTCATGCTTATGAATTGTCAACGTAATATTCTGTCATTTAAATGTGATTCATTCATTAGGATTTTAGATGATTCAAGTTGCTAGAATGATTATTGTCTTGATAATTTTTTTTACTTGAGGACAAGTAAAAACTCAAGTTTGGGGGTGTGATAGCATTACAAAGAACCATTGATTTCTCCCTACTTATTGTTCAAGTTGTTCCTATTTGCTCATCTTTAGCATACATTTTTTAGCATTTTTAATTTAGTTATTGCATTTTCTAACTTAATGGAACTCAGCCTAAATACTTTTGAATTTATGATACTTTTACTACTGATGTCGCAGCATTAGTCTGTTAGCATTGCGCCCAGAATTGTCACTGCAGGAACCTGTTCAAAATTATGGCTGCATGAATGTGTCCAAAGTTGTCGCTGCATAAAAGGATCCAAAATTGTGCCTAGAACTGTCACAGCATCTGACAGCTATTTGGTTAACACACCAAAAATGCGTGAGTTGTACAGCTGGTATAACCAATTAGTACGGCCAGAGAGTGTTAGATCTGGAGGGAAGGATACTTGTACTATTCAGCTACATTTAAATACTGATGAGAATGAGAGAGAAAGGATCTTCTCTTCTTCCGGATTGATTTTCTTATAAAAATTCATTTCTCAAAGCTTGCATCGATGGCAGCTTAACTTCTTAAGGGCGACCTCATGCAGAAGAGGAGGCAGATCTACTCATGACGAGGAGCATCCTAGGTGCGACCCAAGAGGAGAGTAAGGGAGCAAATTAAGTAGCCTAGGAATAGTATGCCTCATTTGTTCTGTTATTTCTCTTTCTTAAACGCTGGTAATTCATGTTATTTCAAGTTGTAAGGAAGTACATTTGACATTTAGACTAAATGATATCTATTTCAATCTTGCCTTTACTGTTAATCTTTGGATTTAATTGTTTTGACCACGAAAGTGTGATTACAATCACTGTCACTGGAAGGTGCAGCGACAAATTAAATTAACAAGCAAGACAATGGAAGTTGCTTGGGGATTGAAGGAATTTAATCCACTTGTTTTTGAATATGTTACATTGCCAGCACTGGAAGGTGTGGTTATTGCGCATGTTCAAGTCTTAAATCTAATAGAAAAGCCAAGTTTGGTAAAACATTCATTGTGTCTTATTGCAGTGACAACTACCTGTTATTTTTAACCTTTAAGTCACACTTAGTTTTCTGCCAACTATTCACATCAGGAACCCCATTTTATTATTACTGCATTACTTCTTTAATTTTACAACATTGCTTCGACAATTCAAACTCACAATTTTATTTCATTTACTTGTTCATTGTACTGACAATTATAGATAACAAACATCCATCCTCGTGGGATCGATATTCGACATGTTACACATCTGTCTACAATACTTGCATCGACAGTGTACGCTTGCACATAGTTACTGTGACGTTCATAGCGCGATCAACGATTTGTTCGATCAGTTAAGAGGTGCGATTATGTTTTCAAAGATTGATCTTCGCTCTGGATATTACCAGCTTCATGTTAACGATCCTGATATGTCAAAAATTGCTTTTAAGACCAGGTACGGATATAATGAAATTTTAGTTATTCCATTTGAATTAATGAATGCACCTGTCATGTTTATGGATTTGATTAATAGAATATTTTGTCCATATTTAGACAGATTTGTGGTTGTTTTCATTGATGATATCTTAATTTACTCCCGATATAAAGATGAACATGCTCAGCATTTGAAAGTGGTCTTACAGACTTTGCGCGAGAAGCAATTATATGCGAAGTTTAGTAAATGTGAGTTTTGATTACGAGAAGTTGGATTTCTGAAATACATTTTGTCTACTGACGGCATTAGAGTGGATCCGAGTAAAATATCTATTGTTTTGGATTGGAAGCCTCCAAAAAATATTACTAAGATCAGAAGTTTTTGGGTTTACCTGGATATTATAGAAGATTTGTTAAGGGATTCTCAATGATTACATCACCATTAACGAAGTTACTTCAGAAAGATGTGAAGTTTAATTGGTCCGAAAAGTGTCAGCAAAGTTTTAATCAATTGAAAACGATGTTAACCGAAGCTCTTGTGTTAGTTCAGCCAAAGTTTGGAAAATAATTTGTGGTTTATAGTGATGCTTCACTTAATGTTTGGGTTGTGTTTTAATACAAGAGGGCAAATTTATAGCGTATGCTTCACGTCAGTTAAAATCTCACGAGAAAATTTATCTGACGCATGATCTTGGACTTGCAGTTATTATGTTTACCTTAAAAATTTGGCGAAATTATTTACACGGGAAAAATCTCACATTTATACGGATCAAAAAAGTCTGAAATATTTGATTTCCCAAAAAGATCTCAATTTGAGACAGCGTCGATGGTTGCAATTGCTAAAAGATTATGATTTGATTATTTATTATCACCCGAGTAAGGCAAATATTGTTGTCGATGCTTTGAGTCGAAAGTCTTTGTTTGCTTTGAGAGCTTTAAATACTCGAATGACGTTGTTTGATGATGGTTCCATTTTAGCTAAATTAAAAGCTAAATCAACGTTTTTGCAATAGATTTGTGAAGCTCAGAAAAATAATCTCGAATTGCTTAGCAAGTGGAAACATATGCAAAAGGCAATTGAGTCAGAATTTCATCTTGGTTCTGATGGTAGTTTATACTTCCGAAATAGAATTTGTGTTCCGAAAAATTCAAATTAAACAGAATATTTTACAATAAGCTCATAACAGCAATTATTCGATTCATCCTAGAAGTAACAAAATGTACAGTGATTTGAAACAATTGTATTTGTGGCCAGGTATGGAACATGAAATTTTGGAATTTGTATCTAAATGCTTAATTTGTCAGCAAGTCAAAGTCGAGCACCAAGTATCTTATGGGTTGCTACAACCTATTATGATTCTTGAATGGAAGTGGGAACGGGTTACTATGGACTTCGTGTCAGGATTACCGCTATCTTCGTGAAAGAAAGATGTTATATGGGTTGTTGTCGATTGTCTGACTAAATCTGCACATTTCATTCCTTTTCGTATGGATTATTAGCTTGAAAAGTTGGTAGAGTTATATGTTTCTGAAATTGTTCGACTACATGGTGTTCCTGTAACCATTATTTCCAATTGGGATCAACATTTTACTTCTAAATTTTTGAGTAAGTTACAAGAAGCCTTAGGTACCAGATTACATTTTAGTACTGCATTTCATCCACAAACGGATAGTCAGTCTAAGTGAGTGATTCAGTTGCTTGAAGATAGCTTTGTTGTTGTATTCTGCAATTTGAGGGTAGCTGGGAGAAATTTCTTCTGTTGGTGGAATTCGCTTATAACAACAATTATCAGTCGAGTATTAAAATGGAGCCATGTGAAGTTTTGTATGGTCGAAAATGCAAAACGTCATTATATTGAACTGAGTTGAGTGAGAAAAAGCTTTTTGGTACTGATTTGATCCGAGAAACAGAGGAAAAAGTTAAGGTAATTCAAGACTGTTTGAAAGTCACATCTGATCGTCAGAAATCTTATGCCGATTTGAAAATGAAAGACATTGAATTTCAAGTTGGTGACAGAGTATTTTTAAAAGTATTGCCTTGGAAGAAAGTTCTTTGATTTGGTCGGAAAAGGAAACTTAGTCCACGATTCATCGAGTCGTATAAGATCATTGAAAGAATTGGATCGGTAGCTTATCATTTAGCTTTACCATCTGAATTGGAGAAAATTCATAATGTGTTTCATGTGTCAATGTTGCGGCGTTTTTGATCTGAACCTTCACACGTGATTTTACCTGTTGATGTAGAAATTCAACATAATATGTCATATCCGATTAGAATTTTGGCTCGGGAGATCAAAGAATTAAGGAATAAACTGATAGTGTTGGTTAAAGTTCTTTGGCATCGTCATAGAGTTGAGGAGGCTACTTAGGAACCGGAAGAGACTATGAGAGTGCAATACCCAAACCTATTTTCTGGTAAGATTTTCAGGGACAGAAATTCTTAAGGGGGAGAGTTGTAACAGCCCTTTTTCAATGATGTCAAAAATAGTGGTTTCGTGACCACGATTCCGATGAGTGAGTTAGTATTTTTATATATATTAAATTTTTTGTGTAATTATTAATGTCATATTAAATTTCTTAATAGAAAATCCGAAGGTTTAAATAGTTAACTAAGTAAAAGAGGTTAAATTGGAAAAGGCTAAATAAGGGACTTGCATGGTAATATTGCCAAAGTTAAAGTTAGTGGATGTTGGTGGATTGATAGTTAGGTGAAATGTAGTGATTTTAAAGGTTACATAAGTAAATAAGTAATTATAAACTTAAGTAAAAGATAGTAAGATAAATAGTTTTCTTCATTCTTCTCTCCACCGAAATTAAGGCAAGGAAACCACCATTTTTTAAGCTTAAAATTTCGGCTAGGACAAGGGCTTGCATGTAAGTGATTTGATCCTTTTTTTAAAATAATCTTTATGTTTTTGAGCTTATTCTAGCTTAGTTTACTTAGCCATTTACAAAATGGTGAAAGATTGAGGGAGTTGTTATGAATGAAATTTATGTATTTTTGGAGGTTGTGAGTTGGATAATGAACTTAAATGGTTGTTGAGCATAATTTGTTAAGTAAATTTTAGTAAATTCAAGATAGATATTAAATTGTTTAATTGGTAAATTCCATGTATGTTTTTGTTAAATGAGGGAAAATGTGGGTTGATGTTAGCAAAGAAGTTAAGTCAACTTAAGTTAGATGAGAAAATAGTTAAAATTCAAGCTAAGGTGAATATTAGGGGCAAATTTGTAATTTTACTTAAATTCGGAATAAAAGTTGAATGGAATAATTAAGTTTATTATTTGGATGTTAATTAAGTTAAATTATATTTTAGATCAAGAAAAGAATCAACTAGACCTAGGAAAAGCCAAGATCGTGGATTAGTCTTCAACTCTGATTTTACGATCTTAGGAACCGAGGTAAGTTCATATAAGTTTTATGTTTATTGGAATTATATTAATTTGGATGTTGTTATTTGTAACTTACAAAATATAAAGTGAATTTTACTTCTATAATACTTTAAATGTTTGACAATATTAAGTCCCCATTTGAACCTAGAGAATTCTTAAGATATGAATGACATATCATTTGGAATTATATGTACCGGGTGCTGGTCTTGGATGTTCTACCAATGGCTGAAATCCTGCATTTGTTGCAGATTCTCCACAGCTCATGTGAGCAGCATCATGTAGCTATCATCTCGACCCACAGCTCGTGTGAGTACTAATTGAAAAGGAAATGTTACAGTTATATGAAAAGGTATTCTGAGCATCCGGTGTCATTCTATATGGTTCAACAAGTAAAGTAACATGAAATAGCTTGTACTTGATATTATGAACAATTATGTTCCAAAGGAAAGGTGCGTTGAATAGCTCCCCTCAAGGTAAGTGCTATGTTTCTTAATGATTCATGGTTACATTCACTACTAATGAAAGTGGGGTATGATGAATAGGGATATCAAAAATCTATATATTTTTTCAAACATGATTGAATTTTTTATTGTGGAAGAATGGTAAGTATTGATTCACTTTATACGAACTTACTAAGAATTCTTTGCTTACGTAGTTGTTTTCTTGGTTTTGTAAATCATCGGAAGCTCAATCGGTTTTAGACATCATAGAAGTTCTATCACACAATCCAGCAAATATTTTGGTAGTTTTTATGTTACTATGGCTATGATTATAAATGGCATGTATAGGTTTTTTTTTTTTAAAGAATGATGTGAAGTAAGTTATGTGAATATTATGGTATGTTCATGCTTTTATGTATATATTTGAATAGGCTTGTAATACTTTAGCATGATAAGTCTTTTGGTCACTTTTAGAAATATATATAAGTATAATGTTCAAGATAAGAACTCATGTGTTTGAATGCAATGTTTGAGATAAATTGTGGTTCTTATGAATGGCATATTGGTTAAAAGCTTTTAGGGGGATTGTTTTGGCATGTATGAGAGTGTTTAAAGGGTGTTTTTGATTATAGGAATGCATGAATAATTGTTGTGCCTTGTTGGACAAGGTTTCGCATTGATTTGGCTTGTATTAAGGGTTATTTTGGAAGCACACGGGTTGTCACACGCCGTGTGCCACGCACGGTCACCCCACACGACTGTGTGTGTTTTATGTTTTAGGTGCAGGTTTCACATGGTCTAAGCACTGCCGTGTGTCTCAAGTCAATGAGTTACACGGTCTGGCACGCGGCCTTTGACACAGCCGTGTGACCCAACTTCTAACACACACACGATTTGGCACACGGCCTGTGACACTACTATGTAACCTTATTTTAAGTACCCACACAGTCGTGCACATGGACTGGGACACGACCGTGTGCCCTTGTTTCTCATTTTTTTCAATTTTTTCTTAAGCTTTTTTATTTGTTTAAAATTAGTCTCGATTTGATCCTAAACTATTTTTTTAAGGCTTTGAAAACTTGATTTAAGGTCCAAATGTATATGTTTGATATGAAATATGTAGATGTATGTTTAAGTTGAATTATTATGGTATTTTGAAGTTAAATTTGAATAACTTTGATGACAAAATTTTTTAAAAAAATAAAAATTCACTATCTTTTACCAAATTAAAATGATTTAATATAACATTTGCTACTTGAACTTGATATTTTTTCTTAATTTGGTACCTAAACTTTTTTGGACCCAAATTGGTACATGAACTTGCCATTTTTTCCTAATTTGATGCCTAAGCTTTTTTTAGATTCAATTTGGTACCTAAATTTATTAAATATTATAAAAATACACAAAACAATAACGGTGTTGAATTTTTTTATTTTGCTACAAAAAAATATTATCAGTTTTAGAGAAAATTCATGTTAAAAATAAGTATTGAGCTCTACTTAACGAATTAATATTAAAAAATTATGTATCAAATTAGGAAAAAAAGTCAAGTTCAGGTATCAAATTGGACCCCAAAAAGTTTAAGTATCAACATAAAAAAAGTGTCAAGTTTAAATACCAAATTAAGAAAAAATATCAAGTTTAAGTACTAAATCAAACCAAAAAAATTAAAGTATCAAATTAAAAAAATGTATCAAATTCATGTACCAAAAATTATATTAACCCAATTAAAATTGATCTATTTCAATTTGAAATTTTAGAACAAAATTTCGAATTCAAATAAATTTTAGTTCTAAAATTTCAAATTCAAATAAATTTTAGAAACTTACTGAAACATGGCGAATATTAAAAGGTGTATGCTGAACTGCCATAAAGACAATAGCATAAAGTGTCTCTAGATTTAGTGCATTCAATAAACCTATCTTCAACTGTCACGTGATTGGCTGTTCAAAACTTCCTCTCATCACTTTCAACTATTCATTTTACTTATTAAAAAACAATTTATTTTTTAAAGAAAAAAAAACAATTTATTTTACTCATAAGTCATAAGGAGGTTCCCCATTTCACAATTTTAAATAAATAAATAAATGTAATACACAATAAGTTATGTATCAATAAAAGTTTATTTTTAAAATTATTTACGGAAGTGGATTAAAAAAATAAAAATATGTTTATATGATGTCGTTTTCAAAAGATAAATTAAAAAAATGTTTTCACGTAAGTATTTTTTTGTTGTGTCAGGCAAAAGTGCGCTAACATGAAAGCGTTTTTCAAAAAAGCGTCCATGTGAACGCGCTTTTATCCACATTAGTGCGTTTTTTCCCGTTGGGAAATTGACCGTTGGGGAAAAACACAGGCAAAAGCGCATCCACGTAGACGCTTTTTTGAAAAACGCTTCCACATCAGTACGCTTTTGCCTGACAACAAAAAAAACACTTTCATAGAAACATTTCTCTGATTTATCCCTTGAAAATTAGATATCACGTAAACGCGTTTTTGTGTTTTTGACTCACACTCATAATTATTTTTTAGAATGATCCATTTCCATAAATAATTTCAGAAATAGGCCTTTAATGGTATTAAACCCACACAATAAAGAGAAATAATAGTACGGATAGATTTTAAAATTCTATTTTTGTTTTTTTTATTATAATATAATTGCTTACATTGTAAAAAATATTTTTTTAAAATTACATAATATAAAGAATAACAACGACATAATTAACACAATTCATTTAATATTAAAGATACATTTTATGTTAATATTATATTTTATAATTAGAATAAATGAATAGGAAAAGTATATATGCAACTCTATTGAATTTTAATTGGATAACCTAATTAAAATATTGTTTACATAATGCATCATTAAAATGAATGAAATAATAAGGATGTGTTAAGAAATTAGAAAAGAATTTAAATAAACAAAGACTGAAGTCAGAAAAATATTTTAGGGATCAAAATTAAATTGTAATTTTTATGATAGTAAAAATGTAATTTCATTCAAAGGCGAATTTAGGAGGTTGACAGAGGCTCTAATCCCTTTAAAATGGAAAATTTTTCATTTAGGTCCTTAAAATTTTTTAAAATTTTAAATTAGTAAAAGTAAAATTACATTTTAGCCTCCCTAAAAATGATAAAATTTCGATTTAATATTTTAAAATTTACATTTTTACTCCTAAAAATTACAATCTAATTTTGGTCCCCCTAAAAAGTTTTTCTGGCTTCGCCTCTAATTTCATCATTTTAATAGTCTACACTTTTATAATTTTTAAAAGATTAAATCATATTTTTATCATTTTTAAAAGAACCAAAATACAATTTTACATTTATTAATTTAAATTTTTAAAAGACCTAAATAAAAAAATTTCATTTTAAAAAAGATTAAAACCTGCCAACCCTAACTACACCACTGGAAATAGATACCATTGGGATATTATTCACACAACTAGTCCTCTAATCAACCACCATGTGCTTCTAAAATTCTCGCCCTATTAATTCCTGAATTATTAAGTTGTTGCAAAAGTGCAAATATGAAAACACTATATTAATGCAATGTATAGGTTTATAGGTAAGAATTAAATGTAAGATGATAAGGTTGATTTTTGTTTCTATTTGCTTGTTTGAGCTTTTTTTTAAGTGAATTTGATTTTAGAAAAGTAAAATTATATTTCGTAATAAGATTATGAGAACGTATGATTGAGAAAGGATCGTATGAAACTATGATTCTACGTTATTTTTTTCCTTTCTCATAAGAGAATGACAAATTAAATTTTTTCTTCTAATTTATCATTCCCTTATTGAAAAGAAATAGAGATGACGTAGAATCACCGTTTCATACCATCCATTCTCACGTAAGATTATGTACAATATATTGTTTATTTAGCTGAACTTTAAGATTCTGAGTGTTTGATTGATAGAATGTAAGATTATCTAGAAACACGTTTTACAAGTCGTCCTTGTTATAAAATTCGTTTTTTTTAAGTTTAGTTCTTTTAATATTTTTAATCTCAATTTTTTTAAATTATGATAATTTATTACAATTTTTTATTAATATGTAAAAATATAATTTTAAAATAAATTTATAAATCATAATTATAATAATTCATGAAAAATAATTGCATTACTAATCATAATTAATATATTAATAAATAATTTATTATAGTAAATATAATAATATTTTAAAGTATGACATCTAGAGTTTCATTGTTAAGAAAAAGAAGAAGATATTTTCATTTTTAATTAGATTTTAGGGTAAATTAGATTAATAGGCACCCAACTATTAGTAACTTTTTTTTTGTCATCTAACTTTGATAAAATGATCTTTCAACTATTAGTAATTTTTTTTTGTCACTTAACTATAAAAAGTTACAAAATGGTAGCACAATTATTTAATTTTGGTTTTATTTTTTATTAGCTAGCTAATGTGTAAATGGAAATGCCTAAAAATTCAAGATAGTTAGGTTATCATTGAATAGTTGAATGATCATTTTATAACTTTTCATAGTTGGGTGACAAAAAAAAATATTGATAGTTGAGTGACTACTAGTGTAGTTTACCTTAAATTTTATTTGAGGGAAAAAACCTAAATTGATTAAAAAAAAGGGGAAAAATTATCGAAAATTTAATATTACACTTGTAATCTAAGTTAACCTAAGGAATGAGACGTAATTTGATTACACCCTATATTAGGATCTAATGATACTATTTGGGAATGTAAGGTTACGGGGTGATCAGAATGTTGAAAATCCAAACAACGTAATCGTATTTCGGAATGTAACATCATAAGTCGTAATGTAAGATTCGGCCAACAAAACGTACCCTAAATATAAATGTACGACGCTTAGAAGTTGAACTTAGAATTTGTATAAATTGAACTACATATTTAGATATAAGTGTGTTTGAAAAAAACATGTAATAAATAATTAAAATATAATATTTGAAACTAATTAATGATAACACATTCAATATGTACGAAATTAAATGAAAAATTATCTTAAATTATGAATACAACGAAATTAAAATTAAAATGTACAAAATATTTTAAGATAAATTTTGATGAAGCGTTAAAGTTAAAGTTTTATTGATCAAAATATCATGTGTTCAAATTCTATCATATAAAAATTATTCTTTAAAAATTAAAAAAATTAAAATATTATCAAATAATATTATTTATTTTAAATACAAAAAAATATTTCATAATTTCTCTAATTAGTTTGGCATGCAATTGATTCGTGCAACCAACTCCATTGAAAGAATTAGAACCATATAAATAAAGTTTTTATTATGTATTGTAATTGAAAAAATTAAATTATTTTTTTAATATTAATCTCATTATATGTTCTTATTATATTTATTTTTTATACAATATCTAAATTTAATCATCATCTTTCTCAACCCTTAAAATAAAAAAAATAATGTACTTTAACTCATTCGAACTCATGTCTTTTATACTAATAATAATGTCGATAACAATTAACTAAGATTAAATCGATAAAAATTAAATTATTTTTAAAAATAATATTTTTTTTCACCCACAGCAATATTATTAGTTATGCCACATATAAAAATAATAATTTAATATGAAAATTTAAAAAGAAAAGAAGAAAATTGTAATTAATGGATAAAGGCTTCTGCAAGCTTCATTTATTATTATTATTATGACCATAATAACTGACAACCATCGCCTCCCTTCCGCTGCCGCCATTTCCCAAAACCACCAAAACTCACCGCTTTTCTCTCTGTTTCCCCCAAATTTATCTGAAAATACATAACGTAGCGCCAAAACAACAATGTCTTTCAAGAACCGATCTCCGACGACGATTCTTCAACCGCAACGGCAGGATCTCAAACAACGCGTTTATACTTGCCTCAACAAACTCGCTGACCGCGACACTCTTGCCGTCGCTTCCGCCGAGCTCGACTCCATCGCTCTCAACCTCACTGCAGATTCCATCTCTCCCTTCCTTAACTGCCTCCACGGCACTGATTCTTCGTCGAAGTCTCCGGTTCGGAGACAATGCGTTTGCCTTTTGACGTTGTTGTCTCGTTCGCATGGCAACGGACTGTCTCCTCACCTTTCTAAGATGGTTTCCATGCTTTCACGCCGACTACGAGACCCTGATTCCGCCGTCCGGTCCGCCTGTGTCGAGGCAACCGCCGCAATGTCGTCTCACATCACTAAACCTCCGTTTTCGGTTTTGTCGAAGCCGTTGATCGAAATGCTCGTTGTAGAGCAAGACGTGAACTCGCAGGTCGGAGCCGCGATGTGTTTGGCGGCGGCGATCGATGCGGCGCCGGATCCTGAGTCGGAGCAGCTTCGGAAGGTGTTGCCGAAGTTAGGGAAGTTAGTTAGGAACGAAAGTTTCAAGGCGAAAGCAGCAGTGTTTGGAGTTATAGGAAGCGTCGCTAGTGTTGGCGGTGCTGGAAGTAAAGGTGTTTTGGATTGGTTGGTGCCTTGTACGGTGGATGCTTTGAGTAGCGAAGATTGGGCAACGAGAAAGGCGGCAGCGGAGGCGTTGGGGAAAGTGGCGATGGCGGAGAAAGAGCTGACAGCGGAGTATAAATCGGCGTGTGTGGTGGCTCTAGAAAATAAGAGGTTCGATAAGGTGCATTCTTGTGTAACTCAGTAATTATTTAATAATTAATCGATTTTTTCCCAAGAATGAAAAATAAGAAGAGTGCTTTATCCTTTTGTGAAAATTTTGCTGCTGCAGGTAAAGATTGTACGAGAAACTTTCAATCGTAGTTTGGATTTATGGAAGGAAGTTCCTGGAGTTTGTGAGGTCTCAGCTCCTTCACAGTCCGACTCATGTTCAGTAGGTATAATAAAGAAATATTCAATTTTGTTTAACTTAATTTTCTGATGTTTGGAAGTTAATCATGTCCAAACCCAGAAATTTTGGCATTAAATGGACGATTGTTTACATTTCTTTTTAGTTTAAAAACAGGAAAATTCAATTGTCACTATTTTTCTGCTGCTGTAAATTTTCATGCTCGGTGACTACTGCTGCAACTATTTCTTTTATCATTTATATGCTTTTGTGCTTTGCCCGTAGAAACAGGTAATGGTAGCTTTGGATGCTTTCCTTCAGATACAAAAAGTGTCGATGATGCTGGTTTTAGAACTCCCCAATCAAAGAAAGTAGTCCCCACAAGCAGGTCGCCTCCATCGGATGCTTCAACCGAGCCCACTGCCAAGAAAGAGACTCCCCTGAGGAGTAATAATAGGAATTGGAATATATCAGATTTCAGTAAGCTGGACCGCACAAAACCCTCTGATTGTAAGACTGAAATTGCTGAGCCGAGGAAGTCTCTGTTTTTTAAGGCCTATGATAATTTCAAGAGTAGTGACCTTGGAGTAATGGAGTCGAGAGAAATTGGGGACAGCGGAGATTCTAGGTTGGAGACAAAACATGTACTCTTTGCTAAGGTCCATGATGAAAATGTTCAGAAATATGGAGGCTTGAAATCTGGGTCTCGGGTGGTTCCATTTCATGATGAGAATTTAGATTTTGATGACAAAAATGCAGCTGTAGAAGTTGATGAGAACCCGAAAGAGGTTGAAGATCTGTCTTTGATACGTGAACAGCTTGCTCAGATTGAAGACCAGCAATCCAATCTATTAAATCTCCTCCAGGTAGTTTACTGAAGCTGAATATCCTCTCTTTACGGAGGGTTTTTTTTTTTTCAGTTTTGCACTTACCCTGGGATGCTTTTAGTGATTTCTTATCTGGAAGTTACTATTTTTAACTCTGTTTTTTTTTCGGTTTTTACAGTGAATTCCTTGGCTGCTTGTCTTTGTGATATTCCCTAGTACATTATGTGATTCTTTAAAAGCCTACTAGTGCTTGCTTCTATTATTTAGCCATCCTTTGGAGGATAATTTGGGGTATTCATCTAGAGTATATCCCAAGAATTAATTATTAATGTTTTCCTTTGTTTTCTTTTGTTCCTTTCTTTTAAGAAGAATAATGAATGATTAATTTGTTCTTACGACCAAGTAGGACTTAGTATATACATTGTCTATGCAATACACTCATCTTTCTCAGAATCCTCTTCATCTTTTCTTTTACCCTTTAAGTACCATATGGAGTTTATTTAAGGTGGAGATACATCCTTTCCATAAATAGTTTTCATGCTTTATAATGTGATATGCATTGCATGTATTTGTTGTTAGCTTTTCTTTTTTATCTTTTTTCCATACTATTTTGTTTATGATTCATAAATCCACTTCGTTCCATACTTCGGTGATGTTAAACCATTTTTATTTTAATTTCTGACATGTTTATAATGGTTCTTCATTTGATTCCAGAAATTCATTGGGAGTTCCCAAAGTGGGATCAATTCTCTGGAGACACGCGTGAATGGCCTGGAGATGGCTCTGGATGAAATATCTTATGATTTGGCTCTTTCAAACGGAAGGATTCCAAACATGGATTCTGCAGATAAAACGTGTTGCAAGCTGCCTGGTACAGAATTTTTGAGTCCCAAGTTCTGGAGGAAAACTGAAGGTCGGTTTTCTACTTCAAGGTTATCTTCTTCTGGGCACATGCTTTCCCTAAATGCTGCACATAACGTACCTGATAAAGATTCTGTCGCTGAAACGTATATGGCAGCAGTCAGCCAAAGGCATCAGCATCAAGGTTGCGGTGGATTTATAATGAATCCAGTGGCTGATGGTTGCAACGGTATAACTGATGATTCAGGGTCCTCAAATAGATTGTCAAAGAATACCATTCAAAATGCTGAGAGGGTTCAGCTTGGAAATGCTAGCGGTCCTGATGGGACGACTTTGATTCGTTGAATTGCACCAATGAAACCTTAGAAGCAGGTAATGTAATTTCACTGTAAATTGACTTGTACGTATTTTTTATTATTATAATTCTTTATTCAGATCAATAAATGCTCTTTGAATTTGCTATAGTTTATGGCTGTCTAGAGGCTTTGTGCACTTGAGTCAGTTGCTTTATTAAAGTGGCAACAGGTGTTGCTTGTTATTTGCTTTCCATTTTTTCCCCCTGAAAACAAACGCTTTTAACTAATCTTACTATTGAAAAGAAAATTTCAAGACTTTAATCTTGGTTTGGTTGGTGGCTTTGTTACATGGCTTTTCTATTTACTTTTATGTCTTTAAAGAAATTGCTAGAAAGCAAAAGGTAAAAAGTAATAGGATTGCTGATCTGAAATGACAAAAGAAAGTGTAGAAATGTAGTTATGTATTTTTTTGTAAAAAAAATTACATATATTTGTATATGATCCTTTAAAGAATATTTTTCTTGCTACTTTTAAAGTAAAAGACAAATAACAAAAGTATCAACCAAATACAGCCTTAGTTTCCCTATTCTTGTTTGTCACCTTTTTTCAGATTATAAATTAGTTAATTTTGATAAAGAATTCCAATATCTTACTTTAATTTATATTCTATGGAGGTTTTGAAGTGCCTATCGGAGATGGACATTAATGTAGTATTGCAAACTGGCTTACATCCACAAAATAGGAAAGCCTATCAAGACCATAGAAAATTTACCAAGTTATTAGAGCACAGAGCCAGCACCTTAGAGCCTCAACCCCTACAAAATGTGTGTTAGGCCACATCGGAATTTGAGCCCTGAAATATTAAAGTCATGTACACCTGGCAATTTGTTGTGTCATAATTGCATTGAAGGTATTTTATGTATAGATCAACTTTGATATGTTAACAATTTATATATATGGATGTTGATAGTGCATAATAATTGAAAGAGTGGAGCCAATGTTACATTCCATCATATTTTTATCTTCCTGCATAAGAGACAAAAGCAAGTGTTTGATTCAACAAATCAATTGTTTGATCTTTTTTCTGTTTGCCTATCAGATCTCTTCAACTCGAGCTATTTCAAGAACCAGCCTCAAATCTAGCAGACAAGTCGGGGTTTGGCCGGTTGCACGAGACGGTAGGTTGTCCTCTTAATTATCAGTAGTCATTAACTGCAATATTAGAGCCAAGGGTTTGCAAATATGGTGTATTCAACATAATCCTTGCCTCCATTACTGACCTGTGTTTTAGCAATAGCCAATAGGCTAATAGAGAGGCTCCATCCATGTACATAGGAGGTTAAAAGTCTCTGTGTATCTCATTTCAGCTTGGCATTAATTTTTATTATTGCATCATGCATTTTACTTTTTCAATCTTAATGAAGAATTTCATCAAGAGAAAAACAGAGATGTTTCCCTGCTGTCCAGACCTCTTCGGGTTGAGCTGCCTCGGCCTAAATTATACTCATTTTCGCGGATGCAGCCCGCATTAAGGTGGGTTTATATATATATAACATTAAGATAAACCAACTTCTTATAACACCCTTCCCACTAACATTTGCTTGTAGCAAGGGTAAAAGGTCTTATGGTTGTAACGAAATTAGAGAATGACAGGAGAAACAAAAGAGAATGAGAGAGCAGAAATTTAGAATAGAATTATTGTGTATTTATTCTATCAAAGAATCATATATGTATATATATATATGTTAGTGCTTGTTCTACAAGTAAAGAAAATATAATCTAATTAAGTCCCTACAAATCTACTACATAATAATTCTACATAACATTAGATATTATTAGAGATGTGCTGGAGCATAGATATTGTAATCAATTCACTGTTCATTCAGGGCTTTTGTAAAGATATCTCCCAATTGATCTCCTCTTTTGACATCATGAATAAAATGACGATCAATTTCAATATGGTTGGTCCGTTCATGAAATAATGGATTAGAAATATGAAGAGCAACTTGGTTATCACACAATAGCTTCGCTGGCACTAACACTCGAAAGCCTAGTTCATTCCACAATTGTTGTAACCATATAATCTTACAGGCAGACTTCGCCATTGCTCTATATTCTGATTCTACACTTGATCGCGATGCTACATTTTGCTTCTTGCTTTTTTAAGAGATAAGATTTCTTCCAACAAAGACCCGATATCCTGTAGTAGACCTCTTATCCATGTTAGGTCATGCCCAATCCTCATCTGTAAATCCCTTAATGTTTGTGTGCCCATGACTCTTATACCAAAGACCACAACCTGGACCCCTTTTTAGATAGCACAAGATTTGTTCCAACACTGCCTAATATTTAACTGTTGGTGAAGACATAAGTTGACTCACTACACTCATAGAATACACAATGTTAGGACGAGTAACTGTGTGATAATTCAGTTTCCCAACTAGTCTTCTATACCTCTCAAGGTCTTCAAACATATCACTATCTTCGTTCATAAGTTGCAGATTGGAATCCATTTGTGTGTTGCATGGCTTACATCCCGATTTTCCAATTTTTGCTAACAAGTCAATAGCATATTTCATCTTAGACAAGAATAAACCTTTTTTACTTCTGGTAACTTCAACTCCAAGAAAATATTTCAAGTGTTCCAAGTCTTTTGTTTGGAACTAAGTATGAAGGGAGGACTTCAATGCAAAACGCTTGCATCATCACTCCCATTAATGACAATACCATCAACATAAATCACTAATAAGATCATGCCAGCCTCTGAATGCTTGTAGAAAACCTAGTGATCACAACTGCTTTTCTGTAGAACCAAAATCTTGGACCACCTCACTAAACCATCCAAATCGAACCCACACACTCTGTTGCAAGCCATAGAAAGATTTTCGAAGACAACAAACCTTCCCACTCTCCCCCTATGCAACAAATCCTGGTGGTTTCTCTATATAGACTTCCTCTTAAAGATCGTAATGTAGAAAGGCATTATTTATGTCAAATTGGTGTAAAGGCCAATCATACAAAGCTTCCATAGATATAAACAAGCGAACTAAAGTCAACTTAGCCACTAAAAAGAAAGTATCAAAATAATCAACACCATAAGTTTGAGAATAACCTTTACCAAGAAGTTGAGCCTTTACATGTGCAACAGACTCACTAGGATTAACTTTGACAATAAATACCCACTTACACCTAATAGCATTTTTACCAGTAGGTAGATCCATCAATTCCCAAATACCATTTCCATCTAAAGCAATCATTTCCTCTAGCATTGCTTCTCTCGTCAGCCAAATGAGACAAAGCCTCTCTAACAGTTCTAGGAATCAAAATAGAGTCTAAGAATGCAATAAAAGAGCTAGTCATAGGTGACAAAAGGTCATAAGAAACAAAGGATGAAATGGGATAAGTACATTGACATTTACCTTTTTGAAGGGAAATAGGAAGAGCAATACTATGCTGGATTTGGTGTTTTAAGTGTAGTATATTCGTTTGTAAACTTGTAATTTTTTTCGAACAGATTAGTTAATAAAATAATTCATAGATTACATTAATATACTTTGTATAATGTCGTCATGTGGTTTTTGCATGCAAAGCAAAATAGAAACAAATATTGGCTCATTGGTTATCTATGTTTAAACTAATTGTAAGTGGTATTACATGGTTAGATCGTAGTACGGAAAGACAATCTGTATTAGTAGATAAACCTAAACATGTCCTCAATTTAATAAAAAATGAGCAAACCGGTTGAAAAGCTAATGTGTCATCTATCAAGTCCAATTAGGGGATGTTTTGTCTTGGACATTGGAGTGGGTGACTCCCAAAAGATGAGACATAGATTGGACTGACAGTACATTGGACTAGACCCAAGAATAATAGATCTTGAATTTGTTTATGGATTTATTTACTTGTGACGTTCAAAGTGTAAGATACCTTAATCCTGAATGGATGATGGACTATGTATGCGTGACTCGTATATTTTGATGTAAGTAAAAGGTTGAGTTTAAATAGATAAAGATACCTTCCTAGCAAACAATGAGTCGATTGCACATTCCTCTTCAACCAAACTTGAAAATCAACCATGAAAAAATCATGTTGCAACTAATCAATCTGTAATTCGCACCAAACCTTTTTTGCAAATGTACACGGACGTAGTATGTGATCAATAAATTCAATCACCCTACACAAAGGTCGCATAAATCAATCGACGGCATTATCTTTCTCATCCATACCTGATTTGTATTTAACTTATCAAGGAACACGAGCCACAAAAAGAAACGAATGCATTCAGGACATGGCAAAATCCACAGCCTGCCCACCTTCCCATCAAGTGTTCCATCACCATGTCGACTTGCTAGCATAGAGTAGGCAAAACCGACAGAAAACTTGCCACAACTTTTCATAGCCCCAGTAAAAAGTATCATCCCGAGCTTGTAAAAAATAGAATGGGGATTGCTTGGATTTCTATAATCGTATCTGTAGGAAAAGTACGTGCAACAGGCGAAAGTTGCCAATTCCTTGACAAATCAAAGAACACTGGAATCACAGCATTTGATGGCATAAAATCATTCGATTGAAGTTGTTTCCAGAGAGGTCCTTTACCTGCCCACCAATCATGCAAAAAACCACACCCAATAACCTATCCCAATATGTCATTCGCAACCTAACAATGCCACATACCTCACTTTAAGAATCCCTCTCCAAGTAGATGTTTACTACGAAAAATGGAACACCACAACAAGCTATGATTTGTGAGTAACCTCCAACTTATTCCATTGAGATTGGTGCAGCCCCAGACCATCTTTTCGCTTCGGTGAGCACATTCTATTCCAATTGACCAAGTGATTGTGTTAATACAAATCTGACTCACCCCACAAAAAAATCATACTGATACAACCAAGCTAGTCACAAAATGAGACTGGAACAAGTGTCGATTGCATTATATACAGCGGAAGTGTAGACGTCGTCAATTGGATTAGGACTTTCCTCCCTACCGGGGAAAGAATTTTACCCTTCGAATCGCTTAATCTCTTTCAAAACTTTATCCACCGCATGTGAATATGTTTCTCTCGTAAACCAAGGAAGCCCCCATGTTATTTGTAAGAGGAATACCACAAGCCTCACTTAATTTGACTGAATTCAAGTAGAGAATTATTGATAACTGCTAATTACGCCTGAGTAGCTTTTTTGAAAAGCAATAAGTCATCTGCAAAGAAAATGTGTGAAATATTTGATCCCCCATGAGAAAATTTATGACCAAGCCAACTCCTTCTATCGACCTAATCCAAAATCATAAGTGAAATTTTTTTCATTACCATGATGAACAAATAGGAGGAAAGCAAGTCACCCTGATGCAGAACTTGTTGCAGAGTAAATTCCCTAGTCACCTACCCATTACAAATCAGAGTAACTTTACTAGCCCCGATTCAGAACATAATTAACTCAATCAATTTTCCAGGTACCCCAAAATCCATAAGCACCTTCCGAAGAAATGACTAATTGACATTATAATTCGCTTTTTGGAGATGAATTTTCAAAATCATAGCCCCGACTGATCACACATATTCATCATTGAATGCACCATAGACTGAAGTAATTAGAATATTATCTGTCATTTTTTTTCTTGCAGGCAATGCTTTAGGAATAAGGACCAAAAACACCTTGGGTATATTAACATCGAAACATTCATCTCTTAACGTCGCACGACCAAAATCAAGCAAGGTTAATTTCACTGAGTTCCAATCCTTTTCAAAAAAGACAGGTTGAATGCCATACGGCCTTGGAGCCTTTAGCCCATTCATAGAAAATAAACTAAATCTTGCCAAGGGGTGAAACTAGTCGGTCCTCTTAAAATGAAAATTTTTTCATTTAAATCTTTTAAATTTTAAATTTAAAAAAATAAAATTATACTTTGATCTCTTAAAAATATAAAAATTTGATTTAATATTTTAAAAATTATAAAAATATAAGCTATTAAAATTATGCAATTGTATTTTTACCATCGTAAAAATTGTAATTTAATTTCGACATCCCTACAAAAATTTCGCCACTATCTCACCTCTTCAAGTGAGACGTCAGCCAAAAAAAGAACCCACATCATCATCAGTCATCAGTGGTTGAAACCAGGAACTATCTTGGACCAACAGCACAACAAGCTTCTGCTTAAACAAACTATCAAAGTACTGCCACATGTTCCCCTAAAATGGCTTGATCCATAACCCAAACATCATCCACATCCAAACCTGTAACTCTGTCTCTATTATGATGCATCAAAGTTGTAAGATGGAAAAAACTTGGTATTACCTTCACCTTTCAGAATCCAATCCAAATGTGATTTATGCAACCAAAAAAGCTCCTCTTGCACAAGAGTAAGTTGATACTCAGCATGCAAATCAGCTTGAGGTAAACAAACCAAGTTACCCATTCATTCTTTTTCGAAAAGAGTTTTAAATTCAAGGGAGACTGCTCCAAAACTAAAAAGCTATGGCTTCTTTAGTGGAACCCAACTACTACTAGTAATGAACAAAAATTGGGTGATGATCTGAATAAAGCTTTGACATGTTAATTATGTTCATCTCAGGAAAAGAACGAAGAGCTATAGCATTAACCGAAACCCCCATCAAGCCTTTCTTGTAACACCACTCTCTCATACAACTGTAGAACTCAAGTGAAATTCAAGTCATGTTCAAGGCAACCAGCACCTGTTCGACAGGTTTAACAGCACTCGAGTCGCCTGGAGCAATACCACAACTCGATTTTCCCACTTGACAATAATTCATCTAAACCTGCAGGTCACCAAAATGTTCCTGCCAGTTATCTTCCATCATGGGTTCATCACAATCACCTGTAACTGTTAAACCATCAATGTCCATTTCCATAACCTGTGCTCTTCTTTGAGAGTCCAGTTATCTTGCAGTTGTAGACATCTTAACATTTCCATTGGCATCATCATGATCTATAACTTTTTGAGATGGATTCTTCTCATGGCACACATTATTAACATTGGGCCATGGCTCCTTACCACCAAAAGGCCTTAATTGCGGCCCATACATATCCCATGGCTCCTAATCAATGATTAATTATCACTTTGATTTGGCACATTTGAAGCCAACCTTCCCTTTCCTA
Source organism: Gossypioides kirkii (assembly GCA_005610355.1). Classification (NCBI taxonomy): domain Eukaryota; kingdom Viridiplantae; phylum Streptophyta; class Magnoliopsida; order Malvales; family Malvaceae; genus Gossypioides; species Gossypioides kirkii. Next base: position 33,914,814 of record CP032247.1, on the reverse strand, counting down.
AATCCAACAATCATTTGCTGTGGAATCATTTGTCATGTTCCTGAGTTGCATATTGATGGCAAGTGCAAATATACGACAATGATTCAAAAAATTAGAAAAGTAAAGCCTCCATAATTAAGGATTTGTGTAATAAAATATAAAATAGAGAGAAATCAATTTATCGAACTGTTTTTCTTCAAAAATTTCGATGATTAATGTGGAAATCATGTTATTCTAAAAATCCACTAAACTATTATTTATGCGGTGTTAGATTTTGACTTGTACAACGGTAAGATTTTGAAATTTTTTTGAACTTTTGAGTCGAACGGATAAAAAAATTTTAAATTTTTTCAATTTGCAATCTTAGGCTTCGTTTGGTTTTGAAAAGCAGAGGTATTTTTGTGGAAAATTAAAAATAATAAAGAAAACATGTTTTGTTGAAAATTTTAAAAATGATTTTTAAAAAATGAAAATATGTGAAAACTAGAAAACAAACAAAAGTTATTTTCATTGTTTTCACTAAACATATATTTGCAAAATTGAAAAAACTGAAAATAATTATTTTTAACTTTTTATAAATTGGCATTAATTCAAATTAACACAAATGCAAAAATATTATTTTTATCAACAAAATTTAAATATAATATCGAATTTATTATGCTAATTCCAATCCATATAAATATACAAATTGTTTTGTTTTGTTTCTCATTACTCTATTATGAGTGTTAATATAGGTGTTCGGCAAGGAAGAGGAAAAGAGAAGGTGGTGGTTATTAAGAAAACTAGTTCACCTGTGACTAGTAGAGAGCCGAAGATAGAGGCTGAGTAGGGGAAAGGAGGGCTTAGGAAGGTTTGGAGAGTGGGTATAAATTGCTTTGTAATGTGCTTAAGGAAGAAGAAGATCTCTTTCTCTTTTCTCTTCGTGGGTTGGGGTATATCTAGGGGAAACTCTTCTTGTCTAGCAATGTCATGTCATCCACAATATTGATGGTGGCTTGTTATGTGGTTGACCAAGTGGCATTGTTGTTATATGTCAGTTGTCGTTAAGTATAGTACAATGTTGTGTGGTCCCTATGGACAGTCCATAGAAGGTGGTCATGAGGTATGCGTGTGATTAATCATTCATGATCAACCGGACGACTATTACTAATGAAATAGGACGTAAGGCCATCCATGGGCGCCTTTTAAGCTACCACTCTTACTGCTACATGTTCAAATTGGGATAGAGGTATAATAATGAGAAAATATTTACTAAATTATTTCAATATTTTTATTATTGAGAATAAATTTTGATTTATTTTTACTTTTAAAGAATAGAAAATAATTTTTTAAAATAAAAAAATTTCCCTACACCGAAGGATAGATTTGAAACTTTAAGGGTAAGGTTTAACCTTACAAATCTCTATCTTTTCAAAGGTAAGATAGAACCACTATCCCTTAAGGTTTTCTACCCAAAACCTTAAGTAACACCTCACAAAATAAGAGAAAATAAGAATGAATGAGAATGTACCTCCAAAAGACAAATAAGCACTCTCACACAAAGTTACAACACTTGAAAGAATGATTGAAAACTTAACCCACAAGCGTGTACAAGAAAAGTTTGCTAGAAGATTGATAAAAGATGGAAAAATGAGTTCTTCAAAGTTAAGCACTTGTTTCTTGTTTTTGTTGACTTCAATGGGGAGCCTTGACCTTGTATTTAAGTCCTCTAACAACCTTGTGGTCATTTGTAGCCATTAGAAATAAATTAGAGACGTTGCAGCCATTAAAACCAGCATTTAATGTAAACAGCAGCTTTGTTGTTCCGGTAGAAGAAGACTTGTATTAGTAGAAGCCTTTGCAAAATATAACCGTTGGAGTCGTTGTACCGGCTTGTATCAGTAGAATTCTGAGGGTTTCATTTGGTATCGGTAGAACCCATTAGAGTATCGGTAGATTTTCAAATTTTTGTTCATGTTCGTTTATTTAAAATTATGTGTGTTCATATTCGTTTGTTTAATAATGTTCACGAACATTAAACAAACATGTTCATAAACATATAATTGAATATGTTTACGAACAATGTTAATGAATAATAAATAAACAAACAAACAAACAATAAATACATACACATAGATATTATTTTAATATTTTTATAAGAAAATATCATTAATAAATAAACAAGCTACAAACGAGTCAATAAACGAGCTTATAAACGAGCCAATAAATGAGCTTGTTCGTGAATATAAACGAACCAACACACCTCTATTCGTATTCGTTCGTTTATTTAACTTAATAAACGAACGTCATACGAACGGTTCACGAATAGTTCATCAAATGTTTTGTTTATTTACACTCCTACAAGTGCCTTTTTATGATAAAATAATAGTGCTTTTAAATGGAATATTGGGTGTAATCATATTTGCGGTACGAATTTTGTTGAGTTTCCTGTCTAAAAATCTATTTTACTATTCAAAATAACATTAAATTTTTTTATTTATTTTTATATTTTTATAATTAAATTTAAATAAAAATATTGTATTATTAAATATGAATTATCCAAAATTATAAAACATTAGACTGAAATTCGGCCCGTAAAATACTTTAAGACATCCACTCAATTGGTTTACCATATTTAGGAGGGTAATTTACATTCTAGGCCACTAAATTTAATATCAATTTTCATTTAAGTCAATCTTTTAATTTCATTAACATTTAGACAAAATCTGTTGCATAATTTTAATTTAGACACAATCTTTTTAATAAAAAAAAACAATTAAGTTTAGAATTTGATGACGAGTTACGTATTCATTTTAAGTCCACCTTTTTCATGAAAACTACTTAATGGAGTTAGCATAAATGGCTTAATAAGTTGATAATAGAAGTTCACCAATATGAAATTTAATTTTAAGTGAACTAAAATATAAATTACCCTATTTGGGAAGGGACACTCAATAGTTTAAAATTAGAAATATACAATTTTCTTTTGGTTTTTTTTTAATTAAAAATAAGGCTTATTAGTAAAATAAGCCCTCGAACTTTATGAAAAAACCAATTAAGCCTCTCCCAACCTTTTACACCCAATTGAACCCTTGAACTAGTAAAATTGACTAAATAGTCCCTTTAACTAACATTGACTGTTAGTGTTTAATGGCAACGTTGATGTGTCCATTTGATAGATGCCATGTCAGCACTATTTTGTTGATGTAGTAGCCTCACATCGAGCTAATTGGCATGCCACATCATCGGGTATTGATGTGGTAGTGTCAGATCATCACCTATTGTTGACATGACATTGTCACATACGTAACAAATATAGATTTAAAAAATAAAAAATATTTTAATATTTTTGTAAGATAAGTACACAATAAATCTGGATAAATAGTTGTTCAGGTTCATTTGAATTTGGACACTCCTTATCTAGATTCATTCTGGATTTATTCTAGATTTAAACATAAAAATTATGAAAATTATAAAAAATATTAAAATTTATAATAATTATTAGAAATTAATTAAACATCATAAACTTTTATAAAATTATAAATAAATTAATTTATTAAAAACATAAAAATTTAAAAAAAATTATAAAAAATCATTAGAAATTAATTAAAAACCAAAAAATTATAAAAAAAATAAATTATCTTTAAAATTTTATAAAAAATTACTTTTCTGATTTTTATTAAATTATTTGATTAATATAACTGAAAAAAGATGAGAGGCCAAAATATAATAAAAATTTTGCTAATCTTGATTTTATTATATAAGTAGTTGATTTTCGTTTTTAAATTAAAATATAAAATAATAATTTTTTTTTCTTTTTATAAATTTTACAAATTATTTATGTATTTTATAATTCTAGAATGAATCTAGACAAGAAGGTGTTCAAATTCAAATTAACCTAGATAATAATTTGTTCAGATTTATTATGTACTTTTCTTACAAATAAATTTAAAATATTTTTTTATAGTTTGAATCTTTTTTATTTTTTTGCTAACATGGTACTGTCAGGTTAGCACTCAACGATGATGTGGCGTCCATTAAACAACCACATTAGCATTATCATTAAACAGTAACGATCAACATTGGTCAAAAAATCTATTTTGCTAGTTCATGGGTCAATTGGGTACAAAAAGTTGAGAGCAACTTAATTAATTTTTTCGAAAATGTTTTAAGGCTTATTTTACCAACAAACCTAAAAATAAAGAAATATATGTACATGATTGAAAGAAACTGAAGTGTTAACGTTTTCCTTTTCTTTGATCAAAATTAGTATGATTCCCTAGCTTCATGTTGGTTTATTTTTTTTGTTTGTGTGTCAAATTATGGAGTATAAATTTGAAAGTTAAAATATACTTTAATTCTATTTTTAGTTTTAGAAATTTAGACTTTCTACTTTTTTTAGTTTAAAAATTTAGATTCAATTGTTACCACAGTTAAAATTTTTCTATTAAATTCATAAATGTGAAATTTTAAACTTTAAAAAAATGATTTCGTAATAATGTAACAATAAAAATAAGATTGAAAATATTTATATGGATTTTTCTTGAAAACATTTGCTCTAACTCTTCATGATAAAATAATTTTTTTGTTGGAATATCGTTCTTAAGAAAAATTGACGTCAATATTTTGATTAAAATAGTTAACAATATTAAATATTTAGACTAATTAATGACATTATAAAAGTAAAAAATAAAATTATGTCAAAAACTAAAATATTTAAATTAAATCTCTAGTTTCAACATAGTATAAGGCCAAAACTGAAGTTTGCTCATTGTAATAGAAATAGAAAGCTACGTATATGTCTCTAAGTCCCTTAGGGCATTCAAATCATATATAATCACGTAATATTTTAATTAAAAATAATAATAATATTAACTATTTGGATTAACTAATAATATTATAAAATACATGGACTAAATTACATTAGAAATTAAAGTGTAGTAGTTAAATCTCAAATTTAAGCATAATAGAGGAGCCAAAGTTGAAATATAATCATTTTTCTAAAACTACAAGAAAAAGAGTAAGATCGATGTAAACCTAAAAGAAATAGGAAACCACGTGTGAATCTCTAGGACTCTTAGGGTATTCAATTTATATACAACCATGTAATATTTTAATCGAAAAGTTAACAAAGTTAACAAAGTGCATGCAGTTTAGTTGTTAACATCGTTAAAAATTCTTCTGCTAAATTTCCTAATGTGAAAATTTAAAATTTTAAAAAATACGCACTCGATAATAATGTGAAAAAAAAATGTCATTGTAATGGACTTGAATTTAATAAAAACTTTAACGATACTAATAATTTTATAAGTTTACATAAGCATTTTACTTAGAATAAAATATTTAAACTAACTAATGACATTATAAATATTGAGGTACCAAAATATATCAAAAAATAAAATATAAATATTAAATCTCAAATTTGCGTATAGTATAGAGATCGAAATTGAAATTTGATCATTTTTATATAATCTAAAAAATAGAGAGACCATAATTGAATTTGACCACTATTGGTAAAAATGTAAAAAAAGAAAGAAAGAAAGGACATATGTCAGAGAAGGATGGTCTTAGGGCCTTCCTATATTATAACCTAAAAAATAGAGGTGCCATAATTGCAATTAATCATTATTACTAGTAACATATAAAAAAAGAAAAGGAAATGACATGTGTCAAAGAAGGAAGTAGTATAAATATGGAAAAGAAAATACAAAAAAAGGGGAAAGAATAATTCTTATCCTTGAGAAATAAGGATTCACATCACATGATTGATTTATTGATGGAAAATTAAAGCATAAATTGGAGAAATTAGGCATACAAGGAACCAAACTTTGGGCAGCTAAGCCAGCTATGATCCACCAACATATGCATTATTCACTTTTTAAATAATACAATATCATTAGCTACATATCTACTCATAATTTTTTGGTTCAATGGCAAGATATTAAGTTAGAAATGAGTAAAATTCGATACGATTTAAAAAAATCGAAAAAATTTTAAATTTTGAGTTATTTGAATTATTCGAGTTAATTCGAATAACTCGATTCGAGTTTCAAATTTGAGTCGAGTTAAATTTTATAATTCGAATAGTTCGAATAATTCAAATAACAGATTGGTGTAAATTCTCTTTTGATCTTTGTCAACTTTGAAAATAAACAAATTGATCTCTCTCACAACAAAAAAAATACAAAAAAAAAACAAAATAATTTTTTAAAAATATAAAAAAGTTAAAATTTAAAAAATGTTCTAAAGTAATAATTTTGAATCTTAATTAATGATTCAAATTTATCATACTCAAGTATCTTATTTATTATTATTATTATTATGCTTTAAAAAATATTCAAATATATATGGTTTTAAATTTCTGTATTCTAACATGAAATTAATTATACTATAACAATATTTTTATTTGACATATTTAATTTTTTTTAATTTAACACGAACAATTTCACTCGATTCGACTCGAATCGAAAAAATTTCAAATTGAGTTAAGATAATAAAATAAGACTTGTGAACTCGATTAACTTAATTAACTCGAAAAATTTTCAATATATTTCGAACACTCAACCCTAAACATTATCTTATAAATATAAGAGCTTAAGTTCGATTCCAATAACCTCCATTCCTCTTTCCCATTATAAATTCAATTTTTCTTTCTTTTATGTATTATTAATCACATTAAGAATATATACCCATTTTTATCTCAAATCATTTTAACTAATTCTCAAATTTCTATTGTTTTTTCCTTCTTTTTTCTTTAATAGAAAATGAAATTATTTTAATCTATAGTTTTATTGATAGAGTATTGCCATTAAATTTATCCATGGCAGAGTCTAAAATAAAAATTTATAATTTAGTTTCTAATTAGCCTGATTCAGTTTAAATTATTATTAAAGCAATAAAAATATTTTTAATATTTTAATGTTTTGAATAATAAAACAAATTTCATTTAACCTTTGCTCATTAAAAGTGTTCATGGAATAAGTTAAATAGCAACATGATTTTTAAAAAGAATTTTAAACCTCAGTTGGAGCTTGACTGTGCCTAACCTGCCCATATAATCCATTGACTTATTAAAAAATAAAAAAATATAATTCTATTTTAACATTTTTTATATCTGACAATCAAATTATAAATAAAATTTTTAATTTACATTTGGGATGGATTAGACTTGTCCATAAGTCGGGTCGGGTTGAAAAGTGAAAAGATTTGGACAAAAATATAAGTCTAAAAAATAGGCTTGGATAAAAATATAAAGCCCGTTTAAAAAAAGATCAGGCCTCAAGTAAGACTTTTTTTACTTAGGCCCAGTCCGAATTAGCAAAAAAATCTGTTATTTTCTTGTTGTTTTCTCATTATTTTTGCTACCATCTCATTATTTTATTACTATTATTTTGTTATTGTTTAGGTATTGCATAACTCTTGTTTTATTGTTAATTTTGTTATCATTTTAGAGGTGTTTGTTTCTTAAGTTACACCTATGTGTTATTTAAGTATAAATATTTTTTTAATTTATTTTTAATTTGTTGAAAAATATTTATTTTAATATTTTTAGTATTTTTATATGTATTATATTTTCAAATTTTTTATATAAAAAATAATAAAAAAATTAATTTGAGCGAACCAGATCAAGTTCGAATTTTACTATTTTTTATCTGGACCGAACTTGAACAAAACTTTATGCTCATTTTTCGAGCCAAGTTGAACCCAAACCTAACAAATAGACTTAAATTTTTTGAGAAGAGTCAGCCTGAATCTGACTTGACCCATGAATAGATCTAGGCCGGATGATATTAGCCGGAAGTATTAATAAAAAAAAACTAAAATCACCATCTAAGCACATCAGCATTGGGTGTTATTCTTTCGTTATCAACAAGAATAAAGAGCAATGAAAAATCTAACTTTTTTTGTTTCAAACAATAAACAAATATTGAAAGGGAAAGAATTCCTAGTTGATATCAAGACTTTGTTGGACTCTTTCTTTATCACATGATGATAATGTCATTTTTTTTTTGTAAAAATAAAATACATTTAGCTTATGTCATTACTTCCCAAACATTATTAAGAAAGATATTTAAAAAAAAAAAGGCTAATCTAAGATTTATATATTAATGAATTAGTTGGTTCAACTTGAAGGAAACAAGATGTGGTCACCATATGGCAGGATATTGTATTGAGAAATAAGTCAAGTTAGAAAGTAAAAAGACAAATATATATAAAAAAATTTGGTGAATTACAAACAATGACTAGCGCGATTTGAACCTAAGTCACACCTGAGACGATAGACACCCTTGATCATCAGGCTAATACATAGGGTTTAAATTTTTCTTTTGAATGTGAGATCTGGGCAAGGGGAAATTTTCTACCCTTACTATATTTAATTGGACCCTCCCTCCCTCTCTCTCTTCTTGTTCATTTGAATGGTGAAATAAGGTTGAAAATTAGATCTATTTTTGTTCAGTAATTTTTTTACATCTGATTAATGAGAATATTTGAGTATTTATACATATTATTTTTGTTAACGACATAATTCACTGTTTATGATTTGACACCATTATTCTTAAGTTTGACACTTTGAACTGGTTTCAGGCGTGCTAATACGAGTCCCATATAGGGTCGTCTGTCAGACCTCGCGATCTTCCCCTGCAAGCTAAGATTGTGCGATCCCCGTTGGCACGTGCGAGCTAACGCTGCGAGCTCTCCTCGTTGTCTCCTCGCACTCCCTCCACCTGGTGGAACTTACTCGAGTTGCGGACAAACGACCCGAGTCCTATCTGGATTTTAAGTTGACAATTAGCAATGTATAACAATTTTAGGTTTTGTTTTCATAATGATTAATTAATAGTTTTTTTTCCAAATTAATCATTAGATTTATTGCATAAATTATGTAAATAAAATTTTAAATAAGTTCGATTAAGTTTTGAGGTAAATATAATGAAAAACTTTAATACTTGAAATATAATATGAAAAAAAGAATTACTTAATCCTTATTTCCCAAGCTTGTTGCCTTTAAGCTCCAAAAGTGTTGAGTAAAATGGAAGGAAACTGTTTTTTGTTTGAACGATAAATGAAAGGGAACTTCATAACTAACATAAAGCGACAAATTAATAAATATATTTTATTTTTTTTAAGAAAAAAAAAGAAAAGAAAAGAATGAAACGTGTAAAGAATACGTGTAAGCCTGTATGGTATGCATATGCTTTTACCGACTTTAATATTTAAATACCAAATATTAGAAAACACGCTTAAACCTTACCATCAGATTCGGTCAATAAAGCGTATATGAATGTAAATTTCGATTAAAATTAAATTAATTTGATTAATCAATCAAATTTAATTAATTATTTAGTTAATTGAATTAATTCAATTAAAATTGATTAATAATTTTTTTAAAGTTCGATTAATAATTAATTCGATTCGAAATCGATCGATTATTCAAATTAACCAAACTTAATAAATAACATTATAATATATAATTATTTGGTTGGGGTCAGTCGGTTGATTTAATAGGTTAATTCGGTTAATTTTTTATATGTTTTAAACTTGTATTAACCAAAAATAAAAAAAATATAAATTTTGATTAATTCGATTAATTTCGATTAACCAACTAAATTAACTGAAAAAATTTGATTCGGTTAACGATTAAGAGTTTAAAAAATCAATTAATTCAGTTATTGATAATTCAAATTTAATTAATCGATTAAACACTCCTATATATATTGTAGTAAATATAAATATGATTATTTTACCAATATGTTTGTGAGATATTATGCTTAAAAGTGTTATGTCATTGCATTTTTTTTATTAAAAATTTATATTTAATTTATTAGTAATGCATAATTCTACAACTTATTTAAAAGTTATACATGATACTACAATATAAATGAATTTATATTCAAATTTTTATAATATATCATTATTTAATTTGATATTATTTTTATTAGAATTGTATCATATTTAAAATTATAACTCCATAATAGATGATATATTTCTATTTATACTCATAAATAAAAACATGATATGTGATATATTATCAAACGTTATATATATTTTAATTTTTTTTATAAAATAAAATAAAATTGATAATTTAAGTAATTCAAGGTTAGTAAGCCTTTTATCTCATATATTTTTAAGTGTCCCATAAATATTATAATAACTTTTATTTAAAAAGTAATTTTTTATCTAAAAAAAACTTGTCTTTTAACTGTATCATAAATTTTCTTAAAAGATAATAAGAATATTTTCTTAAAGAAAATATCTTATTAGGAAAGTATTTTAAAATTAAAGCTTAATGTACAAAATTTAACCCTCAATGGTGCATTTTTTTATTAACTTGACTCTTGTATTTTTAATTAAATTTGACCTTTAACATTTTTTTAATAAATTATAATGGAAGGGCAAAATCCTAACAATAACGTGCCTGACACGATTCAAACTCAAACCACACTTAAAGTAATGAATACTCTTAACTATCAAGCTAACACGTAAAATTCTTGACCTTTAACATTTTAAAAAAAATCAAATCACTTTTCTAAACAAACATGTTAACTTAAACTTACTTTTTTCAACGATGTTAGATAACAACTTGCATAGCAATCCACATATATTTTCATACTAACATAGTTCTATCTATTTTATATGTTATATCAATAAATAATTAAAAATATAAAAATAAAAATATTTAAAATTCAAAAAATTATAAAAAGTTCATAAAAAAATTAAAAATTTAGCATGAAATATATATTAATTGTCATTCGAATTATTATGCTTTAAAATTTAATGTTTTAATTAATATTTTCATTTAAAAAACAAAAATTTAATTCTTTTTAAAAAATTGATAGTCAAATTAAATTTTTTTTTAAATTAAGGGCTAAACATAACTTAAAAAAGATTAAATTGACCAAATATAAATATTTAAGATTAAAATTGACACTATACCTAAAATTAATAATTAAATAATATAAACCAAAATTAATTTATAAACACGAATCAAATAAATTTAAAAAGTTTCTATAAAAAAAATTATAAAAAAAAAGGAAAGGAAAGGAAAGGAAAGAAAAGGAAGTCCATCACAGCACATCACCTTTGATTTTGAACATCTATGATTGAGCATAACCACCTGTCCATTGTCTTAGACCAAATAAATAAATAAATAAACCCTGTATTAAAACGAACAAATAAACCCTGTATTAAAACGAATTTCATAGAAAAAGAAAGCGAAAAAGAAAAAGAAAAAGCTAACCTCTCCGTCTGTCTCCCCCACTGGGTGCTTTGACGGCTGCCATTAACGCGTGTCGCTACTGCTTCAGGCAAGGCCCCTTCCAGATCTGAGCCCTCCAAAGAACTCCACTCAATCATTTACCCACATCTCTCTTTGGTATTATTATTGTTCTTATTTGGCTTCGGATTTGGATTTTGGATTCCGAAAAACATGGAGTCGGAGCAGCGTTTGAAGCGGAAGAGGATCTACAGGCCCTACTCCCGAGCTCAGTTTTTGTCACGGAGGTCCTTAATCTTGTGCCTTTCTTTCTTCGCTTTCCTCATGTTCTTGTCTTCAGAGAGGTTTCCGATCCGAACGGTGTCGTTTCACCCGGTTGTGAGCGTCCCCAGCCTTTCTATCCTCTCCAAAAATTCCCTTCAAGATTCTTTTCATGCTAAGTTACGGTTTCCTTTGACCGTCGAAGACCGAGTTTTGTTCCCCGATCACTTGCTTCTGCTTGTATCCGACAAGATCGATGAAGCAGAAAAATTGGACTGTGTTTACCACAAGGATTTGAATCATAAGGATGTTGTTCGTCAACGGGTTTTCTCTGTGGATGAATTCGATGGATTTCGATCGGTTGTTAGGTGCCCTCTTCCACCATGGAATTACTCTGCTGCTGCGGGTTTGATGTGGCGAGGACATGGGATTGATTATAGTTTATCTTTGAGGAGTAATCGGACGGTTCATTCGTGGGATAGATTGGTTTATGAAGCGGCATTCGATGGGAAAACTGCCGTTGTTTTCGTTAAAGGGTTGAATCTTCGTCCGCATAAAGAATCTGATCCGAATAGGTTCATGTGCCAATTTGGTTTGAAGAATTCGGATGAAGATGAAGGGTTTGTGGTAATGACTGAAGCAATAGTGGCTGCACAGGAGGTTGTTAGGTGTTCATTGCCCAGCAGTATAAGAAATAATCTGGATTCGGCTCAGGGGATTCGAGTTACAGTTGTTCTTGCCAGCGGGAATGATGTCGAACATGGACGGATGCCATCTGCAGTTAGGTTTGGCAATTCCAGATCCTATGGTCACAGGAGGAATCGGATGAGGCATAAGGAGAATATTGCTATGCCTTCTGTAGCTAAACTACACAATTCGATGTCTTACCAGACGAAAAGGAATGACGGGAAATTCGAGCTCTGCGCCTGCACTATGCTCTGGAACCAGACACCGGCACTGCGGGAGTGGATTATGTACCATGCCTGGCTCGGAGTTGAACGTTGGTTCATTTATGACAATAATAGCGATGATGGAATTCAAGATGTTATCGAAGAACTTGATTTTCAAGACTATAATGTTAGCAGACATACCTGGCCATGGATTAAAACTCAAGAGGCAGGATTTTCACATTGTGCTTTGAGAGCAAGAAATGAGTGTAAATGGGTAGGCTTCTTCGATGTCGATGAGTTCTACTACTTCCCTCGTCATCACCGGAGAGGGTTACCAGGTCAGAATTTACTAAGATCCCTAGTAGCAAATTACTCGTCATCACAGACGATTGCAGAGATAAGAACAGCTTGTCACAGCTTTGGACCATCCGGATTGAGCTCACCGCCATTGCAAGGAGTAACTGTAGGTTACACTTGCCGGCTCCAAAGCCCTGAGCGACACAAGTCCATTGTGCGCCCTGATTTGCTCAATGAAACTCTTCTCAATGTGGTGCACCACTTCCAGCTGAAAAAGGGATTCAGGTACCTGAATGTACCCGAAAGTTCTATCATAATAAACCACTACAAGTACCAGGTATGGGAGACCTTTAGAGCAAAGTTCTTCAGAAGGGTTGCAACATATGTTGTTGACTGGCAAGAAAACCAGAACCAAGGGTCAAAAGACCGAGCCCCAGGGCTAGGAACCGAGGCCATTGAACCACCAAACTGGCGAAAACAGTTCTGCGAAGTCTGGGACACTGGTCTGAGAGACTTTGTCCTAGCAAATTTAGCTGATCCTGCCACAGGAAGCTTACCCTGGGAGAAGTCTCTTTTGTAACAATACCAAATATGATTGCTTCCAAGCTTGGTGCCCATGGGAAACAGTGTAATGACAGCGAAACACATTCTTTTCATTTTTTTTTCTTTTGCATTTTTTTCTGATTTTTTTAGACATGAGATCTATTGATTATAGGTTCTTACACGGCTGTAAATTTTGTGATGATGGAATAACATTTTTTCCCCTCTTTCATTTCTATCCTAGCTCATTCGTTTGTTGATGATTTTACCTGTAGTTTATTGCTGTTCAAGTGACTAATACTATATCTTCATGTTTTTCCTACAAATAACATGATAATTAGGGTAGGAAATAAGATGAAGACTAGGGCAATACCAAACAATTCAAATAAAAGTAGGAAAAGCTCACAATTCTATTATATTAGCAATAGTAGTAATAATAGGAGGGTGAACTTGAATGCATGATGTAAAATGTTTTCAATTATCTTAAAGTAGAAAATAACTGCATTCTCTCTATATTAAATAGACAATGCATAGTTCTTTTGAGTGTATTACTTAAGTAGAAGATAACAGGCAGTTTTGGAAGTTTAGCCTATAACAAGCACCTGTATTACTTAGACCTGTGTGTGAGTGTGAAATATGGATATGCGTCTGGTGATCAGTTCCTTGGTAAGTTTTTTAATACATAGAGGGTCATATTCTAGTACTCATGTTCAGATATGAGTTGGATACAGGTGTCAAATGAGAGGACTTCCAAAAACTGAAGAGTCAGATCAACATAAATATGTTGAAGATATACTCACACTCATACACAGCACATTATTCTTTACTGCTAGAAATATGCCATTGTAGATTTTACGGGAATACTAGGTTAGCATATGTTTTTGTTTAAATAAGAAAATTTCAACTGCATATTCAAGAATGTTAGACGTAAAGCATCAGAAATTATCAATAGCAATAGCAATAGTTTCAGGACCAGAGCAATATCGAATTATCAATTACATGGCAGCATTGTGGCTCCGGTCCGGACATCTTCTGTGCTCAGTTCCAAGAAACATCACTGCCTGGGAAACCTAAAAATCCGAAAACAAGATCAAACACCTTAAAACTCAAAGAGACGGAGAGAGGGATGATAAAATTCACAAAGTAGGGGAAACAAACAAACAAAATAGCATATTAGAAACTTTCAAAAGGACCAAAAGGGCATGCAGTTTATGTTCTCATGTCTACAGTTGTTTAGTGGGATCTACATTTGTGAACCAAGATGTTGCAAATATTGCTGTCAATACAAATTTATCTCATGTCCATCTCATTGCTGCAAAGTTGTGAACATTTAATACAAGTCAAGTATACCAAGTATTACACTGTTGTCAAAAAGCATCACTGAAACTATGACCAAAATATCCAGGTACCATCAAATCTGGATGGTTTTCAGGAAGGCTATATCCAGATACCATCAATTGTCCTTAATAATATCATGCTAGTATTCTCTGCATGTCATATGATATGTGCCTATTAACAGGTCTTAGCAGCAACAAAACAGAGTATGGTGCAAGTTAATGAGGAAATTTGAGTGAAGTATAAAGTCAAGGTAAAAGAAGTGACAGCAATATATTGCATTTTTATCATTGGTGTTTACCAGAAGAATATCCTAAATTTATTCAACAAAATTGCTGTCTACAGTTGTCAAAGATGCCTTCAGATGAAATTCAACACTCCAGAAAGAAAGTGGGAAAGGGAGAAGCTCCATTTTATGTCATTAAGGGTTTTCTGTTTTTGCCTGATCAGTCGATTTCTCACCAAAATAAATCTTTTAAAAAAGGACAAAAATGGCCCCTTTTTTTATTCTACAAGAAATATATAATTTTTAAAAAGTGTTTCATAATGTTGAATTGCGCAAGAAGAATGGGAAAAAGAACTACCTTAAACAAAGTCCGCAGCTGATGTTATGAGCAAGATATGAATGCTCATAGCTTGATTTGATCAAACTCACTCTTGAACCACTGATGGCATGCTACTCATGGACTTTGCAAGCGTGGCATCCAATTTCTCTCCAATGTATGTAATCCATGCCTGAAAATAAAGAAAGCAGGTCAATAAGATTATTCTTTCTAGAAACAAAAAGCGAGGGAGAAAAATTAACAGAGAACACCCAAAAATTTAACTCAGTGTTGCATGTTATTCTCCGAGCCTTTCAGCATAGTTTGAATACCCCTTTCCCCAAATCAAAGAAAATTTAAGAGAAGACAGTGGGTAACAAACTACCATTACCGCAATAAAACTGGAGTTACTGATTAACCAGCAAGACAATGTCTTAGAAATTAAGAAAATGTTTTATCCACAAGAGACAAAGTTCGACGGAAAATAACCATAGCATCTGTAAGAAAAAAGTAGGGTAATATGTCACGATTAAAATTTTGCATCTTTCAGGGATGAGAATGAATGAAAAAATTAGTCATTATTAATATCTTGAGTATAATAAATGAACTACACAAACACTAAAGAATAATAATGGACCTACAATCAAGTAAAGAGAGACATCAAAAGGGAAGAGGAAAAGGAAAGGCAAAATAAAGCTAGGCATGAAATAAGACACTTATAGCATAAATTTCAAATTGGCCAGATTAATACTAACAAAATATTGGATGATCTGTCAACACTGATATCTAAACTACCTGGTCAGAAGTTGTAAAACCCCTAATTGTGTCCCCACCAATAACTGCAATGCCTCTATCTCCCAGTGGTTGCAAGATCACTGCCTAGTAAAGTGAAAATCATATTAGTCCTTTGATCTTTATATGCACACATAATTATATGAAAATGGCAGAGGAAAGTTAATACTGTACTCTTCCTTAAGTTGTGTAGTAACCATTTTCATTTGTACTTTTTCTTTTTTGGTAAGAAGAAAGTTGGCATCGAAATTTCTTTAAGAATTAATATTATTCCAAATCTTAGGATATTACTATTTTGTTTGTTTAATGATTTTTTTTATATTTTTTAGAAACTCGGGGTTATATTAATATTTTACATTTACATTTATATTACTGTAGAATAATGCTAGTATTTAGAACCTATGTTCTTAGTTTTGATTGTTCATATTACATCTTTAAAAAGGATATAGATTTTGGACAATATGATGAGGAAACTATGAGTTCCCTCCTAGAATAGGGGCAAAGATTGTGGAGAAAGCTTTTCTACTCCATCTGCTATGACACAAGCTATTATAACTCTAATGAAAATGTGCTCTTAGTACCTCATCCAGTTTTCCCACTTGGAGTTGCGGCAATGGCAGATGAAATGTTAAACATCATGCAGATTTTATGCTTTCATTCAATTTAAAAACTCCTATTTTCTTTCCTTCTTTAGTTTTTTTTTTTTTTTTTTTTGGGGGGGGGGGGGGGGGAAGGGGTTAAAAAGATGAATACCTAGAGCTTCTATCAATGGCTAATCATTCATTTATATGAAGATTAAAGATTACTAAATTATGCCTTCTTTGAATATTAACAATTTTAGTGTTCAGAAATTTTATAACTATAGTTAATATTTCAAAATTCAAAAGAAAAATGTTACATGAAAAACAAAAGAAGAAGAAAACGCAATCCTAGGTCTCTAGTGCATGAAAAGGTGCATTTGAGAAATAGTAAAGATAATTAGAGACCTGAGCATTTGAAGGCAGAAATGGCAGCTCGGACCTCCCAGGGTAAAGAGACAGATTCGCCAAGTAGCTCTCTGCAAAATATTGAATTGAGTAATGGGAAGCTTGTCAAAACCTCTTTCCAAACAAATCATTTGAATTGTAATTACAACATGAAAGAATGATTGTAAACCCAGACAGAAGTAACTTACGTGCTCCAGACTTCAAAACACCTTGATAAAGTGATCCCTGCATCAGTTTAGCAGCATCCACAGCAAAAGGTTCATCAATGTTCAGTGATTTAGCTGCCACACCAATTTGAACAATACATTGGCAGTCATAAACAATAACTAGAGACTTGCAGCACGTTACAGCAGAAAGAGATTCCCACACCCTGTAAACAACAAACAACATAAATATTTCACTTTCAAAACAGAAGACAAGAAATAAACATGTTTATTCTTTGAATATCCTTTATTGTGAAGAAAGTAAAGCATCTTATGTTAGCCAATTTAAGATTGTTTCACCCAACTGAAAAACAAATAAATAAACAATGATGTGTTAAGTGTTTGTTAACCTTCTTTCAAAAATTTCAAGCAAGAAAAGTGTGATTTTTGGTGAAGGTATCCCTTATTTCATCAAGGAAATACAGCCTAATACTTATTTTAGGGTGGCTGGCATTCCAGTCCATTATTCTAGGAAAGATAATAGACAATCCCACAAAGTTAGAAATCTTAATAAACTAGGAAAGCAACTAATTAGGAATCAATTAATGACTGATCCTATAAATCCTAATCTACCAGATTACAGCTTATGAGAAATTTCCTAATGAATACAAACTAATTTTTATCCTTCCTACACTCCGCTCAAGATGGAGTATATATGTTATACAATACCAGCTTGGAGTTGAATTCATCGAAGCTGATTCTTGGAAGAGTTTTGGTGAGATGTCAGCAAGCTGCAGTTGAGTAGGAATGTAGCTCAGTTGGACTATTCCATTGTTGACCTTCTCTGAAATGAAATGTCTGTCAATTTCCACATGCTTGGTCCTGTCATGGTGTACTGGATTTTTAGCAATGCTTATAACAAATTGACTGCCACTATGTATTTTTATCTGGTCCTTAAAATCAACTTTTAATTCTCTTAGTAATCTCTGAATCCACATTCCTTCGCAAATGCCCAAAGCAAGAGCACGATATTTTGACTCTGCACTACTTCTTGACACCACTGATTGCTTTTTGTTTCTCCATGTAACAAGACTACCCCCAACAAAGGAGCAGTAACCACTTGTGGATCTTCTTTCAGTCAATTCTTCGGCCCAACTTGCGTCGATGTAAACCTCTATCTCACGAATTTCACTCTTTTTAAAGAGTAAACCTTGGCCTGGTGTCATCTTCAGGTATTCAAGAATCCGATTTACAGCCTCTAGATGTTCCTCATACACACCATTCATGTGTTGGCTAACAATACTTATTGAGAATGCAATGTCTAGCCTCGTGTGTAAGAGATAGATCAACTTGCTCACTAGTCTTTGATACTGCCCTTTATCCACTGATACACTCTTCTCATTTTTCCTTAACTTTAGGTTTGGGTCCATAGGCGTCTCCGAGGTTTACACCCAAGCATGCTAGTCTCAGTTAGCAAATCTAAAATGTACTTTCTTTGGTATATAACAATCCCTGCCTTAGATAGAGCAACCTTCATACCTAGGAAATATTTGAGGGTATCAAGATCTTTAATTTCAAACTCAATAGCAAATAATCTTTTCAATTTGATAACCTCCTCTGAGTCATCTCCAGTTAGAATGATGTCATCAACGTAGATAATGAGAATAGAAATTCTACCTTTTGATAAGGATTTCACAAATAAGGAATGATATGCCTGGCATTAATTGTATCCGTTTGAGACTACTGTTTTGGAAAACCTGTCAAACAGGCACGAGGTGATTGTTTTGGCCCATACAATGACTTATTCAGTTTGCACACTTGATGGCTATTTGAGGAGTTTTCTAGACTTGAAAGTATTTCCATGTAAACATCTTCTTCAAGATCTTCGTTCAAAAAAGCATTTTTGATGTCTAACTAGTACAAGGGCCAATTTTTATTTACTGCTACTGACAACAGGACTCAAACCATGTTTAACTTGGCAACAGGTGCAAAGGTTTCCTGATAATCGATTCCATATGACTGAAAAAGCCCTTTGCCACCAGCCTGGCTTTAAACCTCTCGATCCTTCCATCTGCTTTATACTTAATTGTAAATATCCACTTGCAGCCCATTGGCTTTTTCCTTTGAGGTAACTCTGTAAGAGTCCAAGTTCCATTGCTATCTAAAGCCTGATTTCTTCCTCAATAGCCTTCTTCCATGCTGGACTTTTCAAAGCTTCTTGAATGGAATTTGGTATCTGTATACTATCAAGAGCTAAAATATATGTTTTATGTGATGGCAACAATTTTCCATATGTCACATATTTCTCAATAAGATGGTCTGTACATGTTCAGACACCTTTTCTTTGAGCAATAGGCAAATCAGAATCATCAACAAAAGGAAGAAGAGGCTCACGAGTTGAAGAATCCATACCAATGTGAAATTCTAAAGTAGGAGGCTCCGATTCAAGTTCTTGACAATCTCTGATTTGAGTGTCGTTTTCTAGATTTTCAGTAGGTTATCTCCTAGAATAGACACGAAGTTCATGATAATTTGCACCAAGTTGAGGTTGAATGGACTCATGGAATTGAGACTCGAATGGTGTGTCGTTTGGACTTGATGTGGAATTGAGATTCGAATTTTGAGGACTCGGAAGAGGTAAGATATTTGAGAACTTGGAAGAGGGTAATGGTGTCGGATTGACGACACTTTGGGGTGATATATAAATGGATTAAGTGTCTTCAAGGATGTCCCAAAGCTGAAATTCCCTCGAGTTCTCTCCCTAAATTTCGGATTTGGAAAAATAGGATTGGTGTTCAAAAAAGGTGACATCCATGGAATTGTGCATATTTCGAGTAACATGTGAGTGACACTTGTACCCCTTTTTATTAGGAGATCATCCTAGGAAAATGCATTTTATTGATTTGGATTCAAGTTTGGTTCGATGTTATTGGTGTATGTGAACAAATGTTGAACAACCAAAGACTCTGAGTGGAAGATCAGAAGAAAAAGATTTAGCATGAGGGAAGGCTTGTACAATGACTTCACGAGGTCTTTGAAATTGTAGCACTCGACAAGGCATTCTATTGATGAGATAGGTGGCAATAAAGATGGCTTCACCCCAGAAGTGTTTAGGTACATTATTAGTAAACATGAGTGATCTAGCTAACTTAAGTAAATGTCTATTTTTTCTCTCGATTATCTCATTTTGCTGAGGGGTGTCAACACAAGAACTCACATGAATAATTTCTTATGCTATGAAATAGGAACCCAAGGCTGATGTAAATACTCTCTGCCATTATCGATCTTAGGAATCTGAATTTTGCTTTTGAATTGGGTATGAATCATGAAATAAAAAAACTTAAAGATTTCCCCAATTTCAGATTTTTCTTTCATAAGGAATACCCAAATGGTTCTAGTATGATCGTCTATGAAATATATGAACCAACGAGCCCCATTACTATTTTTCACTTGTGAGGGTCTCCAAATGTCACTATAAATTATAAAGAATGGATGTGAAGGCCTATATTGAATGCTAGGATAAACATGCCGTGTGTATTTTGCAAGTTGACATATTTCATAATGGAAAAACTTTAAATTTTTATTTATGAACAAATAAGGAAACAATTTTTCAAGGTACGCAAAATTTGGGTGGCCAAGGCGGAAGTGCCATAACATGACTTAATTCTCATTTGAAACAAAAACAGAATTAGAGAAAGAGTTAGAAACAGACTCAAAAACACAACCTTAATAAGCTTGTCCATGTAGAGGAGAGTTCCCTTTGAGCAAGTAGAGATCACCACACATTTCAACACTGCCAATCACCTTCCCCGAATCCGCTGCGTGAATTTCACAGAGATTTGGATAAAATTTAGTCACAAAAAGGACAAATGAGAGAAGGTCTTTTGTCAATTTGATTGATCCAATTCTTGCCACTTTTGAGAGTGATCCATTGCTATTCGTACTGTAGAGGAGCTTGAATATGGATTGAACTTGTGGAAGTATTGATGTCTCCGGTCATATGATCCGAAGGTCTAGAATCAACTATCCATGGTCTTAATTTTCTGGTTGCTGCAATATGAGCAGAGGTAAGTGTACCTTGATGTACTAGCATGCTAGTATGTTGTTCGGTAGTGAGTTTAGAGCCTAGCTCTGTTGCCATGTGAATTTTGGTGAAGGAATCTCTTATTTCATCAAGGAAATACAGCCTAATACTTATATTAGGATGGTTGGCATTCCAGTCCATTATTTTAGGAAAGATAATAGACAATCCCACAAAGTTAGGAATCTTAATAAACTAAGAAAGCAACTAATTAGGAATCAATTAATGACTGATCCTATATTTCTTAGGAAACTAAATAAATCCTAATCTACCAGATTAAAGCTTAGGAGAAACTTCCTAATAAATGCAAACTAATTTGGCTCCTTTCTACACAATGCCACCATCTCAATAATTTATCACTCCCTCCTCTAGAAATTGAATGTCCACCTTACTATTTATAATGAATTAAAACAAAATCAACTTTCCCAAAATGGAAAATACTTTCTAATGTTACCCCTAATTGAAGTACAAACTTTAGGAGGGCACTCTAGTTTTTACAACTTTTAAGCGCAATAGTTATACAGCAAAGACAAAAGACCTCATCTTAAAATATTGTGCTTTTGAAAACTGGTAATTTAATTTGAAATGAAGTATTTTTTTTCAACTCTGAAGCATAACCATTTGTCCATTTAGAGCTCTACCAAATACCGAAGTCAAAGTATTTATAAATTAGAGAAAAAAAGGTGTTTTTGTAGTGCCCCCAATGGTGTTATTTCACAACAAAAACATGATTTCAACCGGTTTGAAACCTAAAGTTCCATATTATCCAGACAAAAACCCAATAGACCTGAACAAGCAAAATCTATAAAATGCTTATTCAGATTCTGGAATCATAAAGAATTTGAGTACAAACTTGATTTAAGAACCACTGCATAGAGAATCTTATGCAACTCCTGAAAGTAATGTACATTTTATTTTCTCCTGTTCAAAGACGTAAAAGTGATTTACTGGAAATCCACAAAGTTAAAGAACAAAGCAAAAGAATACCTTTCTGGGTTAAAATAGAAATATTATACTCTATACATCGGTATAAACTCCCAGAATTAACGAACCCACCATTGGAAAGCCATACACTTAAGACAAACCAAGTAAAAGGAGTAAAGAGAAGCGAGGAGTACCAAAGTATCTCAGAAACAACTGATTCAGGAAGGTGAGAATAAATTACTTGGCATTCCACTCCTTGAGGCTCTACCTGATATTAGTAATCAAGAAGACATTATCTAAGAGAGGAAGGGGGAATAAAGAACTACCTACCGAACTAATCAACTTAATTAAAGTGCATATGCCTGAATTTCTTTTGGGGATGATGGGGTTACTATCAATACTCTTACCATTCAATATCAGATGCAAATGAACATTCCCCATGTATGCAGGCTTGTGGAAGAAATAAGAACAGGAAAAAAGTATAGACAGGCCTTTACCGGAATGATGGATTTTGG
Organism: Gossypioides kirkii; assembly: GCA_005610355.1. Lineage (NCBI taxonomy): Eukaryota > Viridiplantae > Streptophyta > Magnoliopsida > Malvales > Malvaceae > Gossypioides > Gossypioides kirkii. The sequence goes on along the minus strand of CP032247.1, from coordinate 33,892,335 downwards.
TCGGATTGATAACCAAACTAATCCAGTTAATACATTGGTCACAGCCAAACCAAGTGTCAATAGATCTGCTCTTGACTGTGAACTGATCGAAAAAACCACAATCATTTAAGTATCTTACATTGAAGATCACAGTGACCTCAGACAGAAAAGATGGATATATTAGCAGCAAAACCTTGAAATCGAAAGAAAAATAGGATCATTAAAAAGTACACTAGCAGTAAGAACATTATTCTATCAGGCACAAATTTCTAAAAATCACTGAATTCATAATAAAGAAACAAAATTTAGCTAAACTATTTCAAACCCATCATTTGTCTTAAGTCTAAGATCAGTTGAGCAATCAAATCATCTGAAAATGACAATTTCCGCTAAACCAACCAAAATATTAAATCAACATTATAGTTTCCTACCAAACAACCTATTAGTCTAAAATTAGTTCAACAATTAATTCATTTAAACTGATACACAATCCTCTTATCTAATTTAACCGGAAATACTCAAAATAATTCATGAAAAATCTTCCGATTAATCAAACATAAAAAGCGAATAATATAACCTCAAAATATCAATTTTTAGCTCAATTTAAATAATAATAAGGGTCCGATTGATGATTGCTTACAGATACCTGTTCAAGATTATTTAAATATTATTTTAAGAATTTTTTTCTTTGATACGTTATATTTTATGAATTCAAGAATAAGTAATGCAACAATTTCTTTTATTTTCTCTATAATATAACCGACTTGCATTTCCATCATCATCATACTAATAATAGAGTACCTGCTGGCATCCGCAACCGGAGCAATCCCCGAGATGGCACGGTTAAAGAGAACGGCTAACAAAGAGGCTCCTCCGACGTAGATTGGCATACTCCGAACGGCGTCATCGTTCTTGGATATCCAATCGGCAATCCAATCTCGGCCAGGCTTTGGTCCTTTGTAGCTCCCCTTTTTTTTTAATTTAGAGAAAAATGGCGTTTAGTTCGTTGATAACATTTTGAAATGGAGCTCAAAGACATAAAAGGGGGGGGGGGATTTAGGATTACCCGCTGAATAGAAGAAGCACAAATAAAGCGCGGGAAGGTAGGGAGACGAGGAGGCGGAGGAGGAGGCGAGCGCCCGGTGATCCATGGAATGCCGATGTGGAGGATCCTTCCCGCTTCCATTGAAATTAAATTCACAAAAAGATTTAAATAACTGTACAGATAAATCTTATCATCAATCCTACACACAATTACTCTATCTAATGGGTGTTTGTCATCCGTACGAGGAGGATAGTTTACCTATTTATTTTGATAGGAAGGGAGAATTGGTTGTCCAAACATTTGAATCTTGGATTTGAGTCAATTAGAAATTGATTTTGCCCCTTTTAGGTCGAATTTGAATAAATTATTTTATATTTTAAGGTAGATTTTGTTAAAATGTTATATAAGTAGAATATAATTAAAAGTATAAATATAAATATATATTTGGTAGCAGTGACCAAGTCAAAAAATTATTTGAGGCTAGAATTAAATTGTATTAAATTATATATTTTTATAATAGTAAAAATGTAATTTTATTATTTTAATAGTTTATATTTTTATAATTTTTAAAAAATTAAATTAAATTTTATTATTTTTAAAAAAATTAAAATATAATTTTACTATTAATAATTTAAATTTTATAAATTATAAAATATCTAAATAGAAAATTTTCCATTTTAAAAACTGAGCTTTACCAGCCCTCTAACTCCACCCGTGTTTGGTAGTCACAAATATCAAATTGTTAATGTATAAATCAATTGTTTAAGTAATTATAAAATATAATTAAACTATTATAATATAAACAAATTAAAAATAATTCAAGTCATGAAATCATGATTTGTTTGTATGTAAAATATTTTTTTAAAATATTTTCATTATTTTACAGTATTTATTTAGTGAAAAATGAACTACCAGTGAAAATTATTTTCAAAAAAGGGTAAAATGTCTTGTCAAATTTATTTTCGTAAGATATTTTTCAAATTGATAAGATTTTGTTCACAGTCTTCATTATCAAAGAAATAAAAAAGAGACTCTCTTCATTGTCGAAAAAATAATCTTTTATATTCTAATTTTATATTTTTTAAACTTTGTTTTCAGTAATTAATCGATGATTTGTAACATTTTTTTCAAAAGATGGTTTGTAAGATTTTTTTTAATTGAATAAATGGGATTCTTTTTAATAGAAATAATGTTTGTTTTTTATTTAATATTTTTATTATTTTATTAATTAAGTTATTAAAATTTTATGCTGATTTTAATTTTTAGATGATATCTCAAATATTGATACAAGATATATTTTTTAATTGTATATTTCGGTTCTTTTTTTTTTCATTGATTTTTTTGGGATTAGTTATTAAAAAGATAATATAAATTATTTTTGGTGAATTATAAACCATAATTAATATGACTCGAATTTAAATTAAATTTAAAATAATCAACACCCTTAATCATCAGACCAATACATAAAGTTTCAAAATGCTTAAATATAGTAAGCTTTCATTTACAGTATATGTTTGTAGCACGGTTTCTTTGCTTGTTCTTTTAGTTGTTTCTTTTGTTTTTCCTTTATTTTGTTCTCTCTCAATAAACATTGATGTGAATATTTGGGGTTGTTTTCACGTTTTTCAAGATGAAAGATGAGTTGATAAATTTGAACATTAACGATGGGGAATAAGAGCTCAGGCAAATTCAAGGAGAGGAGGAATCAAAGGACCCAATTATGATCTATGACTGGTTGGATGTTTTCTCATCGATAGTATCGTCTATTTCGAGGCTATGAGAAATACTATGGTTAATTTGTGGCATCCTTTAAAAGGGAGTTTTAATCATCGGTCTTAGTGAGAAAAAGTTTCTTTTCGTTTTTATTGCAATTTTGTTATTGATAGAGTGATAACATTCATATCCTAATTTTTCACAGATTGGTGAAAGGAGAAGATCCGTCATAAATTGCTCTATTTTATTTGAATTTTTTGGTGCAGATTCATGATCTGCCAACAGGTCTTATGTTGGAATCTATGGGTTGTTGGTTTGGCAACTTTATTGGATAATTTTTTATGTGTTAATGCAAAGATGATTTCGAAAGGTTTAAAGAATTTCATGAGAATTCGAGTTCAATTAAATGTTTGTGCTCCCCTTAAAATACGAAAGAAGATTGTTTTAGCTCAATCAAAAGCAGTTTATGCTTGATTTCAAAATGAAAGATTGACATTGTTATGTTTTCATTGTAGACAACTTAGGCATGGGAAAAACTATTGTCCTATGCAGATTATTCATCGAAAGGAACTAGAAATGGGCTGGGATCTATCATTGAAGCCCAAACTTCAACAAGTACCAACGATCATAGTTGTTGACTTTGAGATGACGTTGTGTGGATACAACCCGATTTGGGGGGAAAAGGTTGATATGGGAGATTTTAAAAAGGGTAAAGTAAATCAATAATTACTCAACTTTTAAAAAATAATAAATAATTTCATTAACTATTTTTCGTTACAAACGTAATGAAAAAGTGACCTGACATGCAAAAATAAGATCTGTACTAAGATTAACTATGTCTCTCTCTGAAAACTCTCTCTGTGAAAGTCCCAGATCTGAGGATGTCTCTATGGAGGATCTAATCTCCAAGAAAGTTCGATTTAGAGAAAAGGACGATTCTTCGAAGGAAGCAGGGATACCAAATTCGTCACTTGCACCGACAGTTTCTTGGAAGGACAAGTTGATAGGAACCACAAACAAGGGGAATAAAGACTCTGAGGATGAAGATGACACTGAGGTTTTAGATGGGGAAATTCAAACATCTACTGTTAATGAGACTCCGTCTATAGACTTCTCGGATAGGATTTTTCAAATCCTTCTCAAGGATATGGACAATACTGTGGTCATCAAACTTTTGGGAAGAAGTGTAGGCTTCTCTATGCTCCAAAGCAAAATATAGTTTTTGGAAGCCGTCTTCTTCGTTCCACTTAATGGACATTGAAAATGGCTACTTCTTGGTTAATTTTCAAAAGCGTTTTGTTTGTGAAAAAGTGCTCTCAAAGGGGTCATGGATCATATTTGGGTAATATTTGACGGTTCAACCTTGGACCCTTTCTTTCAACCCTGCCCAAAGTTTCCCGAGCTCAGTTATGTCTTGGATTAGATTACCGGGACTTCCAAGCTATTTATATAGGAAGAAGATTCTCAAGGAGATAGGCGGGTTAGTAGGAAAAGTTACGAAATTGGATATGAATACGGACAGTAAAACCAGAGGTCGATTTGCTCGTTTGGCTGTTTATGTGAATTTGGACAAACCCCTTATTTCTTAAATTCTCATTAATGGGAAAGTTCAAAGAATTGAGTATGAATTTCTTCCCACAGTCTGCTTTCAGTGTGGAAGATATGGACATGTGAAAGAAGGATGCCCACAGAAAGTGAATGTTCCTGAACTTGCAAAAGAAATTATTACTTCTGCTCCGGTGATGGGTGGGCAGTCGGTGGTGGAAAATTCTAGTGATGAATCCATTGAATCCTACAGTCCATGGATGTTGGTCGAAAGAAGGAATAGGAGGAAAATTCGGGATCCCATCCAATCAAAATCTTCTCTTTCGGCTGGAATCAAGGAGCGATCCAGATTCTCAGCTTTGTCTACAAGGGAACAATCTTCAGAAAAAAATTTCTCTAATTTGGATAAGGAGCAAAATTTTAGGAGGCGAAAAGGGAAAGAAATCATGGATTCTGAATTCCCTGATAAGTCTTTTAAGAATGAAAATTCAAATTTACAAAAGGACCGTTTAAACTTGCAAGGACCAGTTAGAAAAAACAATAAGCTGGAGGGGAATAGTTTTAGCAGACTAAGTAATCAGGCCAACATTGCTGGACCACCTAAGCCCATTTTGGTGAGCAAGGCTACTATCCTTAATGATAGTGGAGTGGGTAGAGGCCCAATGAAAACTGTATCAGCTTTAGAAAATAATTCGGGTTTGGGGTAAGTGGTGCTAGATGGTTCGGGCTGTAGCATGGAGGGGGCTTACAGGTTAGGAACATAGATTTTCCTGGTTCAACAATCGAGTGCGATGAGTTTAAGAGAGTTGATTTTCCTACCGATTTTGACGACGCAGTAGGAAATTTAGAGGGACCTACTATGGATTGTAAGGATGGTGGGGTTCAAAACCAGTTCGTACTTGAGCAAACCTCGTTTGTTGCTGTGGATGTATCGGTTTCAAACTCGATCGGGGGCGGCCTCGATCCAACAAAGCATACAGCGGTGATGTTTAAGCTGGATCTTCCTTCGACAGTCGACAGAACAGTAATGAACCATAAAGCAGATGAGGCAGATGGGAGTACTCAAGCCGTGATGATGGGAAAGGGCAAGAAAACCAATACTTACAAATATGGCTTCTTAGAAAGAGGTTCTAAAATTTCGAAACCCATAAAAATCGGTCAAACAAATGGGAACAAGTTTAAAACTGGCAGCGGTCATAAATTGTTGTTGAAGGAATCTATGGCTAATTTGGCAAAAGCAATTTCTACTCCTATTTCTACTGTGACAGGAGTGAATATTATTCCTCCTTCGGAGGGGCATAAAGAACTGCAAGAATTTCCTACGCAGTAGTCTCTGTTTCGGCAGTTTGGTAAATGGTTTTATAGTGATTTCTTTAATTTTCTTTTATATTTTTACTTATTAATTTTATTATGTCTAATGTAACAATTTTTTCGTGGAATTGCCTAGGATGTGCGAGTGGTAAGTTTTCTCGGGTATTTCATGAATATAATGATGAGTATAAACCTGATACTGTTTGTCTTTTGGAGCCATGAATTAGTGGTAAGAACACAAATTTTGTTATCAAAAAATTGGGTTTTTGTTATTCTCACCGTGTTGAAGCCACTGGTTTTTCAAGAGGTTTTTAGGTTGGCTAGAAGGACCAAATCAATATCTCTGTCCTTTTTAATCATCCCTAATTTATACTTGTGCAAATTTTTGGTAAGGACCTTCTTACTCCTATCAATGTTTTTTTTGTGTATGGAAATCCTAACAAGAGCAAACGTAAGGTGTTGTGGAACGAATTAAAAAGTACTCTGCCCCGAGACCAATTTCCATGCATACTCATGGGAGATTTCAATGCTATTTTATCACCCTCTGGCAAAAAAAGTAATCATTCCATAGATAAGAGATGTAAATTATTTGGTGATTTCATTGACTCGTGCAATTTATAGGATTTAGGATATGTTGGGCCTTCTTTTACTTGGCAACGAGGGGACACGATGGAGAGATTGGATCGAGCTCTGGTTAATGATGCATGGTTATCCACCTATCCTCAGAGTCTACTATCTCACTTGCCTCGTATCAAGTTTGATCACAGACCTATTCTTTTAAAGACTTTTCCGTCATACTCTTCAAATATCGGAAGACCTTTCAGATTTCTGGTTGGATGGACTAAACACGTGAAATTTCCTTCCTTTGTTAGAGATAAATGGAGTTACTCAGGTGATATGGCACAATTTTTACATATCTTTACTAATCATATAAGAGAATGGAACAAATCTATCAATGGTTTTATAGGTACACGAAAGAAGCGACTTCTGAGATCCCTCAACCATATTCAGTCTTCCTTGGAACGATCATACTCTAGTCGTCTTGAGCACCTTGAGTCGGGAGTGAGGGATGAGTTGGAAAATCTTTTAGATCATGAAGAGATGCTTTGGAAACAGAAGGCTCGGTGTGACTGGTTACATTTCGGGGATTAAAAACACCAAGTTCTTCCATGGACGCACACTTCAACGTCGTAAACATAATCGTATCCATACATTGAAAATTAATGGAGAATGGGTCTCTGATCAAGATGCTTTACAAGATGAAGCAGTTCGTTTTTTTGAGAAATTGTATGGAGAGAAGATGGATCTCATTAAAGACTTACCGACTGAGTTGTTCATGCGCTTCAGTAAATAGGATGTATCCTTCTTAGGAAAAATAGTGACAGGATGAAATAAAGAAGGCCCTTTTCAACATGGTGCCCTTGAAAGCTCCTGGTAGTGATGGCTTTCATGCACATTTTTTTTAGAGTCAGTGGGATACGGTGGGTAATGCGGTGTGTACTTGGGTTAAAGGCATTTTTGCTGGGAATTCCATTGATTATGAGCTTAATAATACTCTGATAGTACTTATCCTTAAGAAGGATCATCCTGAAGATTTCAGCCAATTTCGACCCATCAACCTTTGTTCGGTGCTCTACAAACTGGTAATGAAAATTATTGCTAATAGATTAAGATTGGTCTTTCCTAACATTATCTCGTAGGAATAAGCTGGGTTTATTGCAGGGAGGAACATTTTGGATAATGTTATCATAGCACATGAAGTTATTCACTGTATGCGCAATAAAAAGAGAAGCAAGAATTGGATGGCTCTTAAATTAGACCTCGAAAAAGCTTATGATTTTGTTAGCTTGGATTTTATTAGAGCTTCGCTTCAGATCGTAGGGACCCCGGAGTTTCTCATCTTCGTGATTATGAAGGCCATATCCTCTTCGACTATGCAGATTCTATGGAATGGAGTGCCTTCTCAGAAGTTTAAGCCAGCCAGAGGCATTCGCCAAGGGTGTCCCCTTTCTCCTTATCTTTTCGTTCTATGTATGGAATGGTTAGGAAGAATCATCCAGGCACAAATGGGTGCAGGCAATTTGAGGCCCATCAAACTTTTTAGCTCGGGTCCTGACCTCTCACATCTCTTCTTCATTGATGATTTAGGGATTTTTTGCAAAGCAGAGACGGAGCAAGCGCATCTTCTTTCAGGTATGTTAAAACTTTTTTGTGATTTCTCTGGTTACAGGATTAGTATGAGGAAAAGTAATATTTACTTTTCCAAAAGCACGGGTGATGACACTCGTACAGAAATTAGACAAGTTTTTGGGTATCAGATTGTTCATAATCTAGGTAAATATCTTGGTATTCCACTTTTACATGAAAGAGTCACTAAAAGCACCTTTAGTTTTGTTGTGGATAAAGTCAAGAGGAAATTGGAAAACTGGGAGGCTAGGAAGTTTTCTATTGCTGGTAGGCTAACCTTGGCCCAATCTGTTCTTCTAGCTATCCCCAATTACTTCATGCAGTCGATGGCTATCCTGAAAGATATTTGTGATGAGATTGAATAGATTGCGAGACATTTTGTGTGGGGCTTTAAGAATGGTTAGTCTAAGCTTGCATTGGTGGGATGGAGTTTTATTTGTCAACCAAAGGAAAGAGGTGGCCTTGGTCTTCGTCAGCTTCACGATCAGAATAATGCCTTTCTCATGAAACTCGGACACGGTTTGCTTACTAAAAAGGATGCTCTTTGGGTTCAGGTTCATCGGTCCAAGTATAAGTTAAAAGATCAGATTCCTCACACCATTTTTCGAAGCCAATGTTCGCATTTATGGTGTTCTCTATCTAAGATCTGGCCTCTTCTATGTGATAACTTGGCTTGGTCAGTTGGGGATGGTTCTACTATTAGATGTTGGTCTGATCCATGGATTAGGGAGGTTGGGCCTTTAACTTCTCATATACCTGCTCAGGTTAATCTTGATTTAGAATGCAAGGTAAAAGACATGGTTATGGAGGATGGTACGTGAAATCTTGAGCTTTTTTGATTGTGGCTTTCAGACGAAGTCATTCAATGCATCATCAGTATTCCTCCTCCTCATCCTAGTGCAGGTAAGGACAGAATAATATGGAAAGCGTCTACATCTGGTAAGTTTTCAATTCGTAGAGCCTACTGGTCCTTGAAACAAGAGTCGTGGGATATGAAGGATCCAAACTAGAAATCCTTATGGAAATTTCATGGTCCCCAACGAGTTTGTTTCTTTCTATGTTTGGTTTATAAGCAAAGATTTCTCACTAATACTGAGTGCACTAGACGTGGCATGGGATATAATACTGCTTGTGGTATTTGTGGGCATGTGATAGAGGACAACCTTGATGTTCTTCGAGATTGCGAGGCCGTCAGGGACGTGGCATGGGACATAATATAGCTCATGATGTTGTTAAAGCCTCTGTCAGTTGGGCCCGTCAGTTTCAGGAAAGTGCGACTGTTCATTCATCATGCACTTTGCAACAGCATATTGGAAGCCCTTCAGAGGATCTGTGGATCCATCTCTTCACTGATGGAGCAGTGGCGAGAGGTTCTGAGCTAACTGCTGCGGGGGGTGTCATTCGAACTGGAGATGGTAAATGGTTTCTAGGATTTAATCATTTCCTAGGAAAATGTAGTCCTTTGGAGGTTGAGCTTTGGGCCATAACGGATGGGATTTTACTCTGTTTACAGAAGGGTTTTAATCGAGTTATGATCCATACAGATAACCTGGAAGTAATTAATAGTTTGACTACGCAGAAGGTGGATGACTTTGGGATCACTATCCTCAAAAGAACACAATGATTACTTCATTGTGAAGGCCATTGGAGGTTTCGATACGTGCCTAGAGAAAAGAACTTATTGGCGGACGCTTTGGCCAAGTTAGGCCTCTCGTGGAAATCCAGTCTGCAAGTGTTAGAGAAGCCTCCTAATGAAATGCTTAGCTCTATCCAAGTTGATATGGAGAATGATTTTATCACCTTACTGAATTGATGTAATTGGTTGGTTTTTTTTTATCACAAAAAAAAGTGACCTGAAATTTAACGGAAAAGAAAAAAAGACGAAAAATAAAATTTTTACCCAAAAAATTCATTAACGAGAAATTTAAAAAATTCCATTAACCCAGAAATTAAAACCCATAAAATCATCATTAACCCAAAAATTTAATTCATATCTCTCTTTTCATCTCTCTTATACAAGAAGAAAAACCTCATGAATCATTAACCCAAAAATTAAAATTCTTCATAATCATGTCTCTGATTTCATCTCTTCTTCTTATAGAAAAGAAAATCCTGGAACATGTAAGAGCACAAGTTAATAAGGAATGATCCTCCTCGTAATCAATGTCCAAATATCATTTTTTTCATCAGTTAACCTGAAAGAAAAAAAAGTAAAATCCAAAATTTTCCCAGAAAAACTCATCTTACAAAAAAACTTAAAATTTTTGGATCCAAATATTCAAAAAAAAATTTGGATCCAAGTACTTTTGGTTGAAATGAGATTAGTTCAAATCCCACCAAATATCATAGTATACCACCAAAGTTTTGTGTGATAATAGATGAATAGAAGACTAGAACTTGAGATGGTTATAGAACAGACTTGAAAATTGGAGCCATTTTCTTTTTTGAATGAAGGACGTAAGGTTAAAAAAACTAAAAATCCCAAAAAAATTTAAAATTTCATCTCTTTCACCAATTAACATAAAAAAAAAGGAAAAAAAAGCCAAATCTCTACTCAGAAAAACCCATCGTTCGAATATATTGTGTCTGTCAAATCTTCCATGACAAAAATGAGTCAAGTTTCCTCTTCTCCTTCAAGCTCTTTCTAGAATGGATTTTCTTCAGATGAAGAAAATATGTCATTTGAAAACTAATTTCTAATCAAATCGGAATCCAAATCTAGAAAACTCCAACTCCAGAAAAGACATAATCAAAATTTACAGATTTTTAAGGAAAAATTAACCTTACTAACAGATCTTAGAAACGACGAAAAAAAAATAAAATAAAATCGGATAGGTTTTTAGAGAATAAAAAAAATAGTGGGAATTGGTGGTGTGACCACCTCTGGCCGTCGTCCTGCTCCGCCATCATAAGAATAGATTGCTTTCAGAATGGGCCGATAGGGAATGAAAAGTTTAGATCTTTGATGATTTTTCTTGTTTCAGCATCTCCATTTCTTCTCTTCTTCTCCTTCTTGTTCTTCTTCTTTTACGATTTTGTTTGGTTCTTAAACTGGGTTTTCACCGTGGCAAGTTAACTGGCCAAGTCATCTATTTCGTTAGGCCTATTATCGAAAATGTTAGTGGGTTAATGATTTGTCACTTTTCAATAACATTAGTGACTAATTTGTTATTTTTTTAAAGTTGAGTGATTGAGTTGAAAGTTGAATGGTTGTTTTGTTATTGAAATCAAAGTTGAATGACTATTAGTAACTTTACCCTTTTAAAAATTATAATTTTCCAATTCCAATTGGGATTAACGTTAATCTGGGCATTAATTTAAAAAGATTTACAAAACCTTATCACAAATATTTGAATTCCAAGTTGGGGTTTGCTAGGCTCGATACATAGAATAGGGGCTTTGATAAGGATGGTAACATGGAAATGGGCATGGAATCAGAGGACAATCTAATTGAGATTGTTGATGGAAAAAAAGGCCTTCAATTATTTCTACTAACCCTAATGTTTTTAACAATCATGATTCGTTGGGGATTCTAATTGAGCAATCTTTAGGTTGCAACAATGTTAGATCGACGGGCTCCATTTAGCAGGCCAAATGGATGGTATTAAAATATTAAGTTGGAATGGTTGCAAATTAAGGAGTCGTTGTTTGTTTGACATGTTCAACATAAGCTGAAAGAAATAAATCCCCATGTGATCTTTTTGATTGAAACTATGTTAAATAGTAGTTGAATGGAGAAGATTAAGCATAGGTTTAGTTTTGAAAATGGAATCAAGGTGGCTACTGAAGAGCCATGAGGTGAGCTGGCTTTAGGATGGAAATTGTAACACCCTAAACCCAACTCGATCATTGGGTTAAGGTACTAGGATGTCACATTTGTTGTCGAAACAACTACAGAAATTTCAGATTGATTGATCATATTATTTGGTTATTGAAGACCATTTTACTCATTTTAGTAATAATTGAATTTATGGCAGAACTATTTACAAGTTAAAGAGCTCATTAAAAAAAGATATTCAATCAAATATAACAAAGTTTATAAAATTAACACAATTATTAAAATTTTATAAATAAGTTTATTGGAGGACTTGCACTTTTTGAAACTTTATGTATATTTCATATTTTTTTTCTAAATTGTGCCAATTAATTTAATTCTTCATAAACTTTTAGTCAATATTTCAAAATCACATCAATTAAAAACTAGTCACTTATTTTTTTATCAGTTTGTTTAAATATTCTCACATGTATTAATCATTCCATCACTTATAACCATTTCGTAACATTTCAAGTTCATCTATTATTTTTTCCTTCTCCTCCTCCTCTCAATTCCACATCCTTTATGTATATATATTAGAATCTTTAGCTTTTAGTATGACATGCTTATATGTAACATTAACTATAATTCCACTATTTACTTATGTGTTCATATCAAACTTGTCCACTTGTGTCAGAGTCACTAAATTATTTATATCTTGAGCTAAAGAATTCAAAATTAATATATGCTTGATGTTTTTTTTAAACTAGAATCAAATATCTTTTTACCATAAAATTTCATAATTTCTACTTTAGCCAATTAGTAAAGTAAAATTTTCAAAATTTCCCCTGTTCTGTTACTTGACAGCTTCGAAGTTTCTTTACTAAAAATTAATTATCTCTTAGTACGAGGTTCAAATGATGTTTCTATTTGATTCTATTGAAAATAAACTCATTAAGAATTTAAAAATATAAATTTATTCCCAAATAATTTTTGTACATTTTTTATGATTTTCTAAAGTCAAAATAGGAGAATCCGAATCCATTCTGACATTATCCCACAAAAACTAATATATCTCAGAATCTAAAATTTCATTGCTTACATCGTTTCTTCCATACGAAACTAGACTCAATAAGATTTAATCTCATATTTAATTCAAACTCTAACCAAATTTCTATGATTTTTGGTGAATTTTCAAAGTTAAGTCACTGTTGTTGTCCAAACTGTTTTAATGAAAATATATTCTTTTCCATGGTTCTTTGCACTATCTTTCATTCAATCATACATAACTACCACACTTTTGATTATTATTCAAATTAATCACTTATGTTTATGTGTATGTTACATATTCATTACTTAATCTTAATACTTTACAATACAAATCACATTTTCTCTTACTTACCAATTTAGCATTTTAAATCTCTATACTTCATCAAATACTTCCTATTTCTAGTATTTAGATTAAAATACATGTTCCATACATATCATTCATAGCATATTTAACTCAATCCATTGATATACAAGTAGGGTTAGTATGGAACTTACCCTTTTCTTCCTTTCTGTTTCATTTCCCTTCATTCCTCAAATTCACCACTTCCCTTTTCTTCACTTTCATCTACTATTTTCTTGCTTCTAAATTGATGAACATATTTTCTAGAATCTCTACTTCATCTTTTGTTTTTGGTGTCTAAGAAAATTTTCAAGAATTTTTGGTGAAAAGGTGGGTTTTCATGGTAAATGACTAAATTGTAAGAAAAATAAAACATGCTCTTCGCTAGCTGTAGCACCCCTCACCCGTCCCCATCACCAGAATCAAGTTATGGGAAGCTAGAACAAATAACAAAATAGTTACATGTGATTTTAAATCAAGAATTCATTTAAACATTCAATAAATCTCATACATTCACACAAATCATGCTTTGCAAACAAAATCGGGTTTAAATTGAGCTTTCGAAAGCTCTAAAATCGACCCAAAATCAATCAAGGAATATTTTGAAATTTTTACAAAAAAAGGGAAATAGTGCAAAACAGGGGTCACAAGGTTGTGTGCCCAGGTCTGTAATAGGCTGAAACCGTGTGGATCGAAGTGCAAGAATTCATTAAAAGTCATACGACCATGTGGCTAGGTCGTGTAACAGACTAAGGCCGTGTGAAAAGTTAAGTGACCAAACCTACAATACTCACACGAGCGTGTGGTCAGCCCGCGTGACAATCAAAAACTATGTGGCACAAGTTCACCCTAATTTCTAGTGAGCACACGATCATGTCACTTGCCCGTATGTGACATACTATCATGCGTCAGCTTGTGTGATGCAAAAAAAAAAAAAAAACATTGATGCATAGTACAAACCAATTCCTAAATGTCACATAAAACTGCACTTTTAGCCAACATGAACATGTTCAAAACATGCCCATTTCCATGCCAAAACATAACTTATAACATTTCCTTAAACATTCAACCAATATGCCACGTTTAGCACCAAACACAACGTCGAACAAGAATCAATATGAACCATTTTATAGCCCTTATCCATTTCATACCAAAAAATGTTCATAAGCACAAAACTTATTATAATTAGCCATTCATGTTTACATATCGAGGTTTAAAAATTTATGAACACGACCATTCATCATCTCCTCAAGGTACCATATATATATATTTATATTCAAAGATCAATAATGCCAAAACACATACATTACTTTACAAGTATTTGACCATCCTATGTACATGCCACATATAACCAAGTTGGAAACAATCCAAAGTTTACCGTATCAGGAGACAAAGGGTGTGTGCTTCTCACTGATCCAATCGTCACATTTCGAACACCCAAAATCTACATAGGAAATAGTAACCACGAGTAAGTATTACGAATACTTAGTAAGTTCATACAATTTAAAAAATTAACTTACGTTATTAATTTAACATTTACAATTCAATATGCAAAACAATTTCACTTATCATAACATACACAACATCAACAAGGTGAGATTTGGAACATTATCACATTTATAATTTCCAAATGGTAGTGTACCTATTTTAAGTCAAAATACTTCATATACAAATTTGTATTTATCACTTTCCATTGGCAACAAAATATTTTGCACGTTTCATATCTTTATATTACCCAATGAATCATCGTAAAAGAACTCAATACATAGCTATGTATCACATCTGATGCTCGTCGGAGCTAATCACATACATCATTGTCAAGTTACCCACCCGAGCTAAACCTTTATCAACACAATAAATAGTTTGGCCAAGGTTGTATATACATGTAAGGTTACTCGTCCAGGCTAAACCTACAAAACAACATCAGGTTACTCGTCCGAGCTAAACATGTGTCACATGTATCTTCGAGTCTGCAATAAATGCAAGAGCTAGGCATCATCGGAAATCAACCTCTAATCATGTGTATGAGACTTTTACTAAGTTCATTGGGATTATCTCATCACTTAAATTCAGAACCATTTTATTACAATTTAATCCATTTCCATTATATGTACCGATTCATAAATAATCTTATATATATGAATTTAAATAAAACTTAACAAAAAAGATAAATATGTTTATATCGTATGAACTTACCTAGCAAAACAACAACGGTTTAGGCGTTCGGGACTATTCAACAATTTTCTCTTTTTCGTGTATAGCCTCTGATTGTTGTAAATCTCGATCTAAATCATAATTTAACTCAATTATCTATTCCAAATATCATTTAACAACATAATATAGTTATGTGACTGTTCAATTTCATTTATGGAATAATTCCTCAAGCTTTCATTTATTTTAATTTAGTCCGTAAAACAAAAAATGTCATAACTTTCAAAATTGACCTTCGATTTTGAAACTGATATCAATTCCATCCATCTACAGTCCATTAAAACCTATATTTACTGAAATTTCATGCCAATTTAGAATTTATTATATTTAGTCCCTAAGATCAAAGCTAGCAACTTTTACTTTACAAACTAGTCATTTTACATATCTAAGCTTCAAATCTAACTAAATAACCACAAAAGCTTCAAGAATACATCAATGGTAACTTTTATAAACTTAAACAGTTTCATGAAATAGTATCTGGGTTAGCTAAATTAAGCTCTCATGATATCAAAAACATAAAAATTATAAGAAAAAAACTTGAAAAGCTCACCAAATTGAAGAACTAAATATCCAAAACCCTAAAATGTTTTCTTCCCCATTGAGCTTCCAGTTTTATTTCCATGGAATGAGTTGAGAAAAGTTTTCTTTTCTCTTTCCACCCACCATCTTATGTTTTATTTAATTTAATTTCTTTTCTTTTATAAATTTCAATTCAAATTAACACATATAATTATACGTGTAACATCCGCGTTTTTGAACCGGAGTTAGAACAGTAATAGTGTCGAGTTAAGAGTTAGAATATGAGGTTAAAATAAGAAGATTAGGAAAAATTAAGGATTAATTAGAAATTGTGAGAAAGCATGAGGGACTAAATAGCAATTTAGCCAAAATGAAATATAAGTCATTATGGGAATTATAGTGATTAAGGAGGGGCAAAAGAGTAATTTGGTGGAAGATATTTTTAGAGGCAATGTTTTGGGCCAAAGAGTAAAGTTGGAAGGCCCAAGGATTAAAAGTGCAATTTTACCATTATTAAAGAAAGATATTTTCATAAAGAGAAATTGATAGAAAAATCTAGAGAAATGAAGAAAAGAAATGATGAAAAGGCTATAAAAGCCATCAGCCATTGTGTTTCACGTTAGCCACCATTTTTCCATCATTTCAACTTTTACTTTTCTTTCAAATTAGTCCTTTTTCATCAAATACAAACCAATTAAGCTAGTTTCTTTCAAATTTTTTCAAGATTAGCGAATTAAATTAATAGAGATGTGTAGTAACTATCCAGTTGTTAAAAGAAATGCATCCATACTTGTCTTGGAGGAGAAAGAAAATGGACATTAGTGTTGAATATAAGTGATTAAGGTAAAAAAGTTAAACTCCTCTTTAAATACATGTTAGTTTTTGGTTTAGAAACATAGATTATGATATGTTAGAAGGATTTTAACATGAATATATGTGTTTTGTATGAAATTGAAGAGAAAGAAAAGAAGGAGAAGGACCAAATTGAAGGAAAAAGGAAAGGAGAAAGTCAAGGAGTGAAAAGGGATTATCTACAAGAGTTGTAAGTACTACAAGTATTAAAAGGTTTAGAATTAATTAAGTTAAAGTGTTTATAATTTTAACATATATGATTAATTATGATAAAAATGATATGTTTAATTATAAATGTTAATTATGTAAGATTGAATGAAATTTAGTATAAAGAAACATGAGAAAGGAATTATTCTCATTAAAACAGATTGGACAGAATCAGAGGACTAACTTAGAAAATTCACCAAAAATTGTATAAAAAGAGTTAGAGGTTGAACTAAATATGTAATTAAATTTTATTGAGTGTAGTTTCATATGGAAGAATTGGTGATGGAAATGGTTCTGTATATTTTTAGATATACTAGATTTTGTGTAACAAGGTCAGAGTAGGTTCGAGTTCCCCTGTTCTAACTTTGAAAAATCATAGAAAAATTTAGAAAAAATTTTAGACACTGGAATTTATATGGTTGAATCCTTAATGAGTCTATTTTCAAAATAAACAGATGATAACATTATTGGATTTCTGCACTAAAAGATAAATAATTTTTAGTAAAGAAAGGTCGAAACTGTTAGGCAGCAGAGAAGGGGTAAATTGAAAGAGTTTACTGTACAAATTGGCCAAATTAAAAATTATGAAATTTTTATGGTAAAAATATATTTGAGTCTAGTTTTAGAAACATCAAGCGGGCTATAATTTCGAATTCTTTAGCTCAAGATATAAATAATTTAGTGACTGTGACTCAAATGTACAGCTTTGAAAATTAATGTAAAAAAAAGAAGAAAAATTGAATAGAAATGAAAAATTGATGCATATAAAGTGATATGTGATGAAATTGAGAAATGAGAATGAAATGGATAAATCAAAGGTTTCCGAAGTTATTAGTACCTAATTGTTTATAATATTTGGTTGTTATTTGGTTAAATTGATTTGTTATTGATTTGTATTACTATAATTTGAATTATTCATTATTTAATGTTTATTTCGATATTTATATTTAATAAGTGAATATAATGTAAGCGTTAATATTGAGATGAATGAAAATTTATTTTGAATTAATAGTATATTTGAATTGAATTTGAATGATTTGTGATCAAAATTGAAAGTGAAAGTGAAAGTGAAATTGGAATTGAAAGTGATATGAATTGTAAATTGAAAATCCCTATTAACTAGTCGGGCTGAGTCGGATATAGTTGGCATGCCATAGGATTGGAAGAGTTCAGGGATACTTCGACCTTGAGTCGATGAGACACTCGGTGTCATTATTTTACTTCGGATAGATTCGATGAGGTATAGGGTACCACTTTACTTCGGCTAGGCCGATGAGACACTGGATGTCACTTTATTGCTTCGAACTATCCTATGAGGCATTGAGTGTCATTCTGGAGTGTTTGGTTGGATCCGTGTATCCGCCAAGGTCCAAGTCTTGTTAATAGGGTAAACAATGTGAAAAAGAAAGAATGTGCAAATTGTGACATTGAGGTAAGTAAAATGATAATCACATGAAAGATAAGTACAATATATGTATAAGAAATCAAAGAATGACAAAACTAAGTAAGCTAAGAGATTGGAATGGCTAAAATGTGAAATGAGGAAGAATATGTGAATTCATAACACTACTGTAAGTTAAATGTTATACACATAAAAGGTATGTATTTTACATGAATAAATAATTATATGAATAAGTTTGAAATGTATGATTAAAAGATGAATGATTAATGACTCTTGTAGTACTTACTAAGCCTTCACCGACTTAACGCGTTTAATTCAATGCGTAGGTATAAGATCTCTGAGAAGCTAAGGTTGGATTAGGTGCCTCTCATCAAATCACATCAACATTGGAAGATTACAAGACAAGGTATACTTATTTTGAGGTAAAATGGCATGTACAAATGATACTTATATGTCCTCAATGAATGGGTTATAAATGTTATTTTGGAATACTATGAACTTATGAAATGAGATGATGAATTTTGAATAGAATTGTGTTTTAGACTGAATTGATTTATTGGTAAAGTTTTTATATAATTTCAGGGGTTAGTTTGAAGTTTCTAGCTATATTTCTTGATTTTAGAATAGAGGTATCAATATTTTTATGGTGGTATCGATATTTACCCTGTTTTGAGTAAAAATTACATTTTCATTATTTTCAAATTGGTTTTAAGTCTCGATTTTGATTATTTTGTGATATTTTGAGTAAAACGATTCAATTACACAGTATTTGAAAGAAAATTTTGTTATACTCGTTTTTAATTCTCTGACACTGTATGTAATGCTCTTATACCGGGTTTATACGTGTGAACCAGGTGTAAGGGTGTTACAATACGAACCCTCAATTATACCTCCAAAATGGTATTTTTTTTCCATTTTGTTCCTCAAACAAATTAAAAGTCCATAGCAATTGAACTTTATGAATTTTGCAATTTAGTCCTCATCCCTAATTAACTATCAATTCAATAAAATTTTCAAACCAAAATTAAATATAACACTAGGATAGACTCATAAATATTATATAATAGTATTTACTTACTCGATCATTAAAAAATGAGGTTCCAAAACCGTCATTTTCGATTCCACTGAAAAATGGTTGTTACACTAGTTATCTCTCACTTTGGAATGTGAAAAGATGGTGAATTCTCTTCATCTTTCCTCTCTTTTTATACCAATCATTTTCATAATAAAATATTAATATTATAACGTTTATCTAATTATTTAATTTAAAATATTATTAAAATATCTCCCATGTTATCATTACACTCTAAAATTCTCTTTGACGCTAATTGACCATTTTTTCCTTTATAATCCTTAAAAATTTCATTATTGAATCATCACTTAATTTGATAAAATTATGATCTAATCCTTTATAATTCTCTATTTATTCAATTTAGTCCTTATTCATCCATTTTCCTTATTTTCTAGACTCGTCCACCCTTAAGATATTTGCACTATTGACCCTTCAAATTTTTTATATTTATACTTTAACCCCTCACATTTTAAATATTTACACTTGGACCACAAAAATTTTCATATCTTTATGATTTGGTCCTTATCTTAAATTAATATTTCACAACATACTTCTTATTTCATTTTTCTACATCATCCCTTATCCTTTACTTTTTTTTATATCTTATTTCACTAAGAATATATCACATATTATTTTCAACTAAGGGGTTTCGAGGATGTTATAGAAATCTAGCTTCTAAAAACCATATTGATGTTTAGATATCTGAGAATATTGATAAGGTTACATAGAGATTGACCAACTTCTACGTTGGGCCTAATACTCGACTTACGACGAATTCTTAGAATTTGTTGAAGAAATTAAGACAAGATCAGGATTAGGAATTGCATTGGGTTGCGATTGGGAATTTCAATGAAATTCTTTTCTGGACAAAAAGAAAG
This sequence comes from Gossypioides kirkii, assembly GCA_005610355.1. NCBI lineage: Eukaryota > Viridiplantae > Streptophyta > Magnoliopsida > Malvales > Malvaceae > Gossypioides > Gossypioides kirkii. Next base: position 33,872,270 of record CP032247.1, on the reverse strand, counting down.
GGTGTAACACCCTCACCCGTATCAACGTACAATATGGATGAAAGGTGCCACTAAAGTACGTACTTATCAAAATCTTAAAGTTATTTAAAATTTAAAACCTTAAAAAAATTTGTTATAAAATCATTACATTAAATTTGAGATAGTTTGGGGGCTTTAGAAGCAATTTAAAATCATTTAGAGAAAGGTTCGAAAGTGATCGGGGGTGTCTGGGACCCAAAACAAGTCCTTAAGAGCTAAAACGGGTCAAAACAATACAATAACCCAGATATGGGGTAGTTATGTTGGTACCTTTGTGACGATGTATCGATACATCAACATAAATTACTCATTTTAACCCTCTGACTTAGTTGTTCCAAAACAATGGAGTAAGGTATCGATACCTAGACCCATAAAGTTGAAATTAGTTCAAAAACACTCTAAAACATCCTCAAACACTACCAAAATATATCCATAAGTTTCAAATTATTATAACTCAATTTTTAAATCAGTTAAACTCAAAATACAAGGCATACATTCATTCAAAATAAATAACGAAATAAATCTTCATTAAGAAAACAAAAAGAGATTCGAATGATGAATCAAATTTACAAATACAATTTCAATTTAAGTATCTATATACATGCCAAAGTCCTAATACAAATTATAACAACATAAACACTTTATAACCCTAAAGTCTCGAATAGTCATACAATGTTCTCAAGTCGAAACCACAAACTTATAGGCATATCCATAACTTACGTGTTTAAACAACTAACCCGTGAGCTCGAGGAACTCAGTAAGTACACAAGGATAAGCCTACTTATTTTTGAAAAAATTGGTTTAGAAAATAGTGCTTTTAGGCATAGAGAAAGTTTAATTTGTTTTCTTAAAACCATTCTTTATGATATTTATAATAATAAACCCTTAACCAAATTATTACCCATGATTTATACGAGGTGGTCCAAGTCGTTTCTCAAATTTCTATCGACGACCTTCTCAATTATCCTCAAACCCAATTTGCTTCGAATGTGGGCTCAAACAAAATGAACCAAGTGCGTAAAATGAAAACTTTTATTAACTTTATGTGGGAAAGTTAATTCTCTTTATAAAACCAAAAACTATGAGTTTTTTTTCCAAAATATAGAATTTATTCTAAAAATAAATTTTCATTATTTTTTGATAGAATAACGTTGCTCAATAACTTGTGTAAAAATTGTGTAATTAGGTCTTGTTTATAGTTCCTGTTTATAGGGAAATGATACAAGAGTCTTGCTTGAACAATAGTTAATTAAATAATAATATTTAATAGAATATGCATTATTCTACAACATGCAAAATACAAGGGGTGGCGACATACACTTACTAGGACTAAATGTAACAACCCGATTTTTAATGGTGTCCAAAATAGTGGTGTCGGGACCACAAGTCTGACGAGTTAGGTCATAAATATTAATTATTCAATATTTATGATGTTGTTAGAGTCATATTAAATGTTGGTTGAGAAATTTAATCGTTTGGATAGTTAATTAAGTAAAAAGGACTGAATCATAAAAGGTGTAAAAGTTGAATTTCATTGATTAAAGGTATTATATGACAATTGGAAGGTTAGTTAGGGCACCTAAATGGTAATTAGACCATTTAAAGAATAAGTGGATGGTTTTGGCTATTTTAAATAGAAATTTATGTGATTATCTAAAGGGTAAAAAGGTAAATTACATAAACCATAAGTAATTAAACTAAAAAGGGTTAGAAAATCATTTTTATTTTCTTTCATCTTCTTCCTCTAGCCGAAAACCCTAGGAGAACACCAAGCTACATTTGGCCAAACTTTGAGCTGAGTTTGGTGAGTGAAATCTTGTCCGTTTTTAGTAATTTTTATGTTTTTGAGTCCGTATTAGCTTAATCTAGCTAACCTAAGCACTAATTTGTGAATCTGTCAAATGTTAAATATTTTTCCATTGATGAATGAGCTTATTCTTGAAAGTTTGTGAAAGTTTTGAAAGCTTGGTTGTTAGATTTAATGATTTTGTAAAGTGATTTTTGATGATTTTAGGGATTGAGGACTAAATTATTAAAATGATGAAATTACATGTACTTGAAGTGAAATAATTGCATGTAGGGTTTGAGTGAATGATCTAAAATTCATGATTTAATGTGAAAATTGGTGTATTTATTGATTTAGATCACAAGCGTGCTGTAGATCGAGGAAAAGGGAAAATAGCAAAATAGTCCTTGGAGTTTAACCTTAACTACAATTTTATCCAGTAAGTTCGTACTATAATTTTTACATTGAATGATAATTCTCTTTATACATTCCTTGTTATTGTAGCAAATTACAGAATGTTTAATGATTTGGAAAATTGAGAAATGAACGAAGTAATGAGATGTCAAGCCTTGAGCTGGAGATCTGAATCGACGCGATGGTTGAGATCCTACATATGTTACAGATTCTCAACAGCTTCTGTGAGCAGCACCGTGAGTCGATGAATTCTCAATGGATACTGGACTCTGATTATATGGACCTCTACGAAGGCTGAGATTTCGTATATGTTACAGATTCTCATAAGCTTGTGTGAGCAGCATCGTTAGCAAGTGATATGGATCGTTGCGATGGCTAAGGTCTCACATATGTTGCGGATTCTCATCATCTTGTGTGAGCAGCATCGTAAATCGATCAAAACTCTGATTTTGGGATCGTAAGTGATAAACTCTGTTCTGGGCTCGAATGAGCTATATTCTGTACAAGCACAAGTTATCTGTGGCAAATATATCTAACTATGCGAACTTAATAAGATTTGAAAGCTTACCTGTGGATTTGTTGTTGTTTTGTAGATTTCATTTTGCTGTATGAGGATTGGATCATCTTGAAGAAATCACACTATCTCGGGAGCTCATTCTGTAGTTTTTACATCACCTGGTTATATGGCATGTACTAGGATGTTGTCTTTTATAATACTTGATTTGGTTAAATTATATAAATGATAATAGTCTAAATGAATGACATATATTTTGTTAACATGACTAGTGCTTTAAGTAGGCATATACGTAAGGAAAGTAAAATGCTTTGTGGATGATGGTTAATTGATACGTTTTGCCTTTTTCTTATGTGAAAATTCTATGTTTATGTTGTGTATTAGTAGAGGTATCAAGGTTGTTAAGATTGGTGCTTGTTATGTGATTGGTATGAAATTTTGTTACTTATTTTTGGGCTTTGCAGGTGAACACGACATGACACACGGGCCACTACAGGGGCGTTTGCCTTGGGTAAATAGGTGTAGGGTACACACGAGTTGGGACACGACCGTGTGGCCTAAATTCGAGTAAACATAGGGTTTCACACACTGGAATGTAGAGTGATTTCGCATGTCCACACGGCTTGTCACACAGTTTTTGACAGGACTGTGTATGGGTATTTCGTGTATGCACACGGTCTAGGGCACGACCGTGTGACCCCTGTTTCGTTGAATCTCGACATTTCCTAAAATGTTTCTGTTGTATTTTAATCAAGTCCCCGTGAATTGAGATGACATAAATGAGGATGATGTGCTCAATTTGAATTGTACCTTAAATGTTAAGTGTAATATTGAAATAAGATTTAATTTTTTGATTGCATTGATAGTGAGTGTTTGTAAGCTCGAAACCCTAATCGATGACGGTGTCGAGTTTTGGGTGTTACACTAAGCTCGAAATTTAAATGTTCATTCAATAAACCTACTATGACTAATTAATTGAATTATCACATCGAACTTCAATTATTTTATTACAATTAATTAATTAACAATTTTGATGAAATTAAATTAATTTTTAAGTCATCTTTTACACTTAGCGAGAAAAGGCATTCATGTTGAAAAAATCGATTTGAAAAAAAACAGAATAGTGCACAACGAAATTTTAAAATTTCTTTTAAAAATAAAAAAGCTTTTATGTTTATAGCAGTATTGAATCAAAATTTGATTTCACATTCTTTCATAAGCGACCTGGAACTTTCAATCTATAACATAATTTTATAATAATTTTTAATTTTGTAACAGCCTGATTTTTAGTGATGTCGAAAATAGTGGTTTCGAGACCACAACTCCAATTCGTCAAGTCGTGAATTTATTAATTTTTGAATATTTATGATGTCATTAGTGACATATTAAATTTTGGTTAGGGAATGATATCGATTAGATAGTCAATTAAGTAAAAATGATTAAATTGAAAGAGGTGCAAAAATAGAATTATTTTATTAGAAGGACTGAATAGGGAAATTAGCTAATAGAGGTTGAGATAGTGGAATATCATGGCATTTAGGTGTTAATGAGATGATTAATTAAAGCTAAAAGTGATTAAGGAAGCTTAATTAAGAAAGTTACAAAAATTACAAAATTGGCATTACTATATAAATGAATTAAAAGGAAGAAAATTGGAAAATTTCATCTTATTTTATGCTTTCTTCTTCTTCCACACAGCTAAGGAGACAAAGAATTAGGGTTTTCCATTTTCAACTTTGAGCTTTGATTTGGGAAAGCAAATGTTAACTGTTTTTAGTAATTTTTATGTTTTTGAGTCCGTATCAGTTTAATTTAGCTTATGCAAGAACTAATTTGTGAATCTGTCAAATGTTAGAAAACTTGCCATTGTTAAAAAATTCTTGTTCTTGAAAGCTTTTGATATATTTGAATGTTTGATACTTGGGTTAAATCTTTTTGTAAAGTGATTTTTGTTGAAATTAGGATTTAAGGACTAAAATATGAAAATGGTGAAATTTCATGTATTGTTGTGAAAATAAATGTGTAAATGGGTTGGATAGACACTCAAGAGAATTCGGCTATGGTTGGTTGTGTGAGAGAATGATTATTTTGCATGTTTTGTGTTAAAAGGACTAGATTGATTAAAAGGAAACTACTAGGGGTAAAACCATAATTTTCCTAAAAAGGACAAATTGTGTTGAATGATTAAATTATGTGACTTAATGTGAGAATTGAATGATTTGTGAATGTAGACTACGATCATGCTACAGACCATGAAAAAGGGAAATTAGCAGATTAGTCCTTGAAGTCTTTCCTAAACTGCAATCCAGTCCGGTAAGTTCATAATGTAAATTTTACTTAAAATTCCTTGTATATATATTGTCAATATTTAGCAAATCAAAAGCATTCGATATTGAAGATGATCGAAGAAATGAAATGCAAGAGATAATAAGCTTTATGTCGTAGAAATAGTACCACGCGATGGTTGGGGTATCGCATGTGTTACGAGTCCTTGACAGCTCGTGTGAGCAGCATCGTGACTCGAAAAAGAGATATGGATCCTATATGGATTACAGGTCCTACGATGGCTGAGACTTATGCTTTATGCATACTCCCGACAGCTCGTGTGAGCAGCATTGTTAGGAAACAGTTTACAGTACAAATAACACCATACCGATGGCTGGGGTACCGACTAGGTTGTGAGCCCTCGACAACTTGTGTGAGCAGCATCTGGTACTGGTAGCTGAAAGCTATGAACATGAAGAGAAGATGTAAATAACTCAAAGAGCAAAGGAATTATGTTGGCTCGATGGACTCATTGTTGCTTATTGCAATGTTTGGTAACTCCTTAGACTATCGAACTTACTAAGCAATGAAGCTTACCATAGTTATTGTTATTGTTTCGTAGATCATTTGCTAACTGAAGATCGGATCATTGCCATCTCTTTGAAGTCACACTATCGCGAAGCTTGTCGGTAGTTTTTGCATCACTCGGTCTTATGTCATGTACTAGGATGATATTAACCTTTGTAATTGTACTAAAGATGTTGAAATCCTACTATGTTGAATGTGTATATGCATGAAGTACAATTTAGATGTTTGAGCTTAAGATGTTTGTAAAGACTTAGAAATTATGTATGGTGTGATGGCCTAATGCATAATTTGTGTTGGATATGTTTGAGATATTAAACCCGTGTCTTGGCATAATTCTTGAGATACTGTATACTTGTTTCCGTAAAACTTATGCATGTTCCGGTAAAAGTACAAGGTAGGAGAGAGGTTGTTCTCTGACTTGAGTTGTATCGATAGTTGAATTGCTAGTATCGGTAGTTAATAGTATTGATGTATCGGTAGTTTGTATGCTTATATCGGTGGAAGTTACAGGGTGAAAACTATAGCTCTCTAAAGTTTTTGGTATCGGTAGATGCATAACTTGTATCGGTAAAAATCATACTTGTATTGGTAGATCTAGCACAAGTACCGGTAGAAATCTGAATAGTTTGTAAATTGATCACTAACTTGGCTATTACCGATACTTAACCTTCAAGTACTGGTAGAAGTCTCCTAAAATATTGGATAGGCCATTTTTACCCTTGTTGAATTATGTTTATGATTAAATGTCGATATATAATGCGAGAAGTGAATTTCTTATGGAAGAAAGATGAATATTAGGATAATTCTAAAGATGAACAGTGTTAAATGAATAGAAAACACCGGAATCTTAATTGGCGACAGTGTTCGGGATTTGGGTGTTACATTTAGTGGTATTAGAGCTTTCGATTTAGCCGTTTCTTGGACAGTTATGATTGTATTAAATGATTTTGTAATACATGCCATATGGGCGTGAACATTTTGTACATCGTATGCCTACTTTTTTAAAACAGTTCCGGTTATTTTGGTAGACGGAGACAGAATTGTTAGAGCGGATTTCCCTTTTAGAAAGGCAGAATCAAAGTATAGTGTCAAACAAGTAGGTGTAATTGTTGAGTTCTATGGTGGCGAACTCAATGGAGTGAGTTATAGTGATCCTGCTACTGTGAAAAAATATGCTAGACGTGCTCAATTGGGCGAAATTTTTGAATTAGATCGTGCTACTCTGAAATCTGATGGTGTGATAGTGTGATACAGATGAATCCGATCTAATCATAGTTTTTGCAGATAAAGGTAATGATGCCTGAATCTGAAAGAGATAAGACTAACGAAGTAAATAGCAATGACCCGACAAGTAATTTCGGGGCTAGTCATGGGGCCTCTATCTTACTAATGACAGAAAGCGAAGCTAAAAACATGTTCTTCGGCTTAATGGGATAACGATTCTTGGAATTTATGCAGAATAACCGAATGGCGCCAGCTCCTCCACCCCCAGCTACACAACCTGCTCCTCGACCTACGGTACCTCTTGTAATGCCTCCACCTCCTCCGGTAATTAAACAGAGGCGTCGTATTTTGATAGATAGGGTAAGGAAGTACGGGCAGAGGAATTTCCTGAAAATGCTGAGGATGATCCATCCAAGGCTGAGTATTGGCTAGAAAACACTCTGAGAGTACTGAATGAAATAGCTTGTCCGCTTAAAGATTTTGTAAGGGTTTGCCGTTTCATTGCTAAAAAATGAAACTTATAATTGTAGGCAATGATCGTGACAGTGATACCAAAAAATGAGGTTACTTGGGAATTTTTCCAGACAGAGTTTAAAAAGAATTATGTCAGCAAGAGATATCTAGACAAGAAGAAGAAAGAATTCTTGGAGTTGAGACAAGGAAACAAGACTGTGGTAGAATAAGAATGGGAGTTTATATTTCTTAGTAAGTATACACGGGAGATCATACCTACGGATGAGATTATGTGCGTCCGATTTGAAGATGGTTTGAGTGATGAGATAAAGATGATGGTAGGTGGCTTAGAAATTTGGCCATTTGTGGTACTGGCAGACAGAGCACAGAAAATGGAGGAAGTATACAATCAAAAGAAGTAGAGAGAAAAGAAACTTTAGGATTTCGGGAAGAAAAATCCTATCCGTACCTTCTCAATGCCACCCTCGAAGAGATTTAGAGATAGTGAAGTCCACGGAGTAGTCTTTTTTGGTTTTTTGAGCAGAAGCTGATCGGGATCACCAGAATCCAGATTTCAAAATCGACCGGTTGATAGTGTGGCTAGTGTTCGCAACGTGCCAACATCGATGTGTGAGCATTGCAAAAGAATCCATTCGAGCGAATGTGAGTTGGTTAAAGGAGCTTATTTTAAATGTGGAAATACCGTCCACTTCATGCGGAATTGTCTGATGAACTCAGAAGCAAAAGAAGATCGGAGTGTTAACCCTTCGATTACACCGCAGAAAGGCAGACGCTCGGGGCAAAGTAGCGGAGCGGTTGGAAATTGAAGTGAACAGAGAGATAGTGAGAGTAGGTCAGAAGCTCGAGCATCTACACGGACTTATGCCATCCGAGCTAGAGAAGAAGTTACCGCTCTTGATGTTGTGACTGGTATATTCTATCTTTTTAATGACATTGTATGTGCTTTGACTGACCCAGGGTCAACTTATTCATATATTTGCACTTCCTTAGCTACTGATAAGAAATTGTTCGTTGAATCGACTGAATTTGATGTGCAAGTCACAAACCCATTGGGTCATAGTGTCATTGTTAACTTGGTGTCGTAAATGTCCACTAAAAGTTCAGGGTGAATTTTTTGCTGATCTAATGCTATTGCCATTCACCGAGTTTGATGTGATCTTGGGTATGGATTGGTTATCTGAGCATGATGTGATAGTAAATTGCAAGGAAAGATAAATCAGTTTGAAATGCCCATCAGGTGAGGTAATTATAGTGGATTCCGACAGATTAAACAGTGAAACCAAGGTGATTTCGACTATTTCGGCACAAAAGATAGTTCATAGAGGCTGTAAGGCATTCCTGGCATACATACTAGATACTCGAGGCTCGAGAACAGAATTGGATCAGGTACTAGTTGTTCAAGAGTATACAGACGTGTTTCCAAAAGAACTACCGAGTTTACCGCCAGTTAGAGAGGTAGAGTTCGGTATTGATTTACTACCTAGTACCGGTCCGATCTCTATTCCACCGTACAGAATGGCACTGATCGAATTGAAAGAGTTGAAGACTCAGCTGCAAGAATTGTTAGAGGGTTCATACGACTCAGTGTATCACCTTGGGGTGCGTTTGTATTATTCGTGAAGAAGAAGGATGGATCGATGCGGATGTGTATAGATTACATGAAACTAAATAAGGTGACGATCAAGAACAAATACCTGTTACCTCGGATCGATGAATTATTTGATCAGCTAAAAGGTGTAACCGTATTTTCCAAAATAGACCTTCGGTTAGGGTACTATCAGATGCGAGTAAAAGATTGTGATATTATGAAATCAACATTCAGAACTCGATATGGTTATTACGAGTTTTTGGTTATGCCGTTTAGATTGACCAATGCCCCCGCAGCATTTATGAAGTATTTCAGCTCCAGTTGGACAGGTTTGTAGTTGTGTTTATTGATGACATATTGATTTACTCCAATACAGAATCAGAGCATACTTAGCATTTGAGAGAGGTGTTACGAATTTTTTGAGAAAAGCAATTGTATGCAAAATTCAGTAAATGTGAATTCTGGCTTCGAGAGGTTGGATTTTTGGGTCACATAGTATCCTCGGAAGGAATACGTGTTGATCCAAACAAAGTCCTAGCTATTCTCAATTGGAAGGTACCGAAGAATGTCTCTGTGGTACGCAGTTTCTTGGGATTGGCGGGTTATTATCGTTGGTTCGTGAAAGACTTTTCCATCATACCCTTGTCGATGAAGAGGTTGCTTCAGAAAAGTTCAGTTTGTGTGGTCTGAAAGGTGTCAACAAAAATATGATCAGTTGAAAAAGTTGTTAAGTGAAGATCCGGTTCTGAAGCAGCCAGAGTCGGGAAAGGAGTTCATTGTTTATAGCAACGCGTCTTTAAGCGGATTGGGGTGTGTTTTGATGCAAGATGGGAAAGTGGTAGCTTATGCTTCCTGACAGTTAAAACTGCACAAAAAAAATTATCCGACTCATGATCTGGAGTTTGCTGCTATAGTCTTTGCATTAAAGATTTGGCGTCGCTACTTGTATGGGGAGAGATGCCACGTATTTACTGATCACTAGAGTTTGAGATATCTGATGACACAGAAGGAGTTGAATCTGTGATAGCGTCGATGGTTAGAGCTGTTAAAAGACTATTAACTTGTGATAACTATCATACGGGTAAGGCCAATGTTGTTGCTGATGCCCTGAGTCAAAAATAGATGTTTGCTTTAAGAGCAATGAATACCCATCTGTCATTGGAACGTGATGGTTCTATCACCGCGGAGCTTAGGACAAGGTTGTTATTTCTACAATGAAATCAAGAATTACAAAGAAAGGATCCAAAGCTCATGGCTAAAAGGAAGCAGTATGCAGAATGAAATTACCATAGGGCTTACAGTAGATTTAGAAGGTATGCTGTATTATAGAGGCAGAGTATATATTCCGAATGATTCGGATTTGAGATGAGACATTCTGACGGAAGCTCACCGCAGTACTTATTCCATACATCCGGGAAGAGTGAAAATGTATAATGACCTAAAGAAATTGTATTGGTGGTCAGGTATGAAACGAGAGATTTTAGAGTTTGTGACTAGATGTCTTATATGTCAGCAAGTGAAAGTGGAACACCGGGTGTCATTTGGGTTACTACAGCCGATTTTCATACTAGAGTGGAAATGGGAACGAGTCACAATGGATTTTGTCGCAGGACTTCCAGTAACACTGCGAAAGAAAGATTCGATCTAGAATATTGTAGATAGATTGACGAAGTCAGCTCATTTGATTCCCATTCGGGTAGATTATCCACTTGAGAGACTGGTCAAGCTATACGTGTCTGAGATTGTGCGATTACATGGAGTATTAGCCTCTATCATCTCCAATAGGGATCCACGCTTTACCTCGAGATTTTTGGGTAAGCTGCATGAAACTTTAGGAACCAGGATGAATTTCAGTACTGCATATCATCTACAAACTGATGGTCAGTCAGAGCGAGTGATACAGATTCTTGAAGATATGCTACGATGCTGTATACTTGAGTTTGAGGGAAGCTGAGAGAAATATATGCCGCTGGTAGAGTTTGCATATAATAACAACTATCAGTCCAGCATTAAAATGGCACTGTTTGAAGCATCATACGGTCGAAAATACAGAACACCTTTGTACTGGTCAGAATTGAGCGAGCCTAAGTTGATTGGAACCGACTTAGTTCATGAGACTGAGGATAAAGTACGGGTAATTCGTGATTGTTTGAAAGCAGCGTCTGATCGACAGAAGTCATATGTAGATCTTAAGAGAAGAGATATAGAATTTACTGTGGGAGATTGAGTTTTCCTGAGATTTTCACCTTGGAAAAAGGTGTTGCGGTTTAGTAGAAATGGAAAGTTGAGCCCGCTGTTTATCGGTCCATATGAAGTCATCGAACAGGTTGGCTTTGTAGCATATAGGTTGACTTTACCACCGGAGCTAGAAAAGATTCATAATGTGTTTCACGTCTCGATGCTGAGACGGTATAGATCGAATCCTTCTCATGTGATTGCACCCTATGAGATCGAAATACAGCCGAATTTGTTGTATTCAGAGGAACCTGTTAGAATACTAGCTCGCGAGGTAAAAGAACTAAGGAACAAGAGAGTACCGCTAGTGAAAGTATTGTGGAATTAACACGGGCTAAAGGAAGCCATTTGAGAGACAGAGGTTTCGATGAAATCACAATACCTTAACCTATTTACTGGTAAGAAATTTCGGGATGAAATTTCCCTAAGAGAGGAGAGTTGTAATAGCCCAATTTTTAGTGGTGTCGAAAATAGTTATTTCGGGACTACAAATCCTACGAGTCGAGTCATGAATTTATTAATTATTGAATATTTATGATGTCATTAGTGACATATTAAATTTTGGTTAGGGAATGATATCGATTAGATAGTCAATTAAGTAAAAATGATTAAATTGAAAGAGGTGCAAAAATATAATTATTTTATTAGAAGGACCAAATAGGGAAATTAGCCAATAGAGGTTGAGATAATGGAATATCATGGCAATTAGGTGTTAATGAGATGATTAATAAAAGCTAAAAGTGATTAAGTAAGCTTAATTAAGAAAGTTACAAAACTTACAAAATTGCCATTACTATATAAATGAATTAAAAGGAAGAAAATTGGAAATTTTCATCTTATTTTCTCCTTTCTTCTTCTTCCACACGACTAAGGAGATAGAATTAGGGTTTTCCATTTTCAACTTTGAGCTTTGATTTGGGTAAGCAAATGTTAACCGTTTTTAGTAATTTTTATATTTTTGAGTTCGTATCAACTTAATCTAGCTAATGTAAGAACTAATTTGTGAATTTATCAAATGTTAGAAAACTTGCCATTGTTGAAAATTCGTGTTCTTGAAAGCTTTTGAGATATTTGAATGTTTGATATTTGGGTTAAATCTTTTTCTAAAGTGATTTTTGATGAAATTAAGGTTTAAGGACTAAAATGTGAAAATGGTGAAATTTCATGTATTGTTGTGAAAATAAATGTGTAAATGGGTTGGATAGATGCTCAAGAGAATTTGGCTATGGTTGGTTGTGTGAGAGAATGGTTATTTTGCATGTTTTGTGTTGAAAGGACTAGATTGAATAAAAGGAAACTATTAGGGGTAAAACCATAATTTTCCCAAAAAGGACAAATTGTGTTGAATGATTAAATCATGTGACTTAATGTGAGAATTGAATGATTTGTGAATGTAGACTACGATTGTGCTACAGACCGCGAAAAAGGGAAATTGGCTGATTAGTCCCTGAAGTCTTTCCTAAACTGCAATCCAGTCCGGTAAGTTCGTAATGTAAATTTTACTTAATATTCCTTGTATATATATTGTCAATGTTCAGCAAATTGGAAGCATTCGATATTAAAGATGATAGAGGAAATGAAACGAAAGAGATAATAGGCTTTATGCCGTTGAAATAGTACCGACATGATGGCTGGGGTATCGCATGTGTTACGAGTCCTCGATAGCTCGTGTGAGTAGCATCGTGACTCGAAAAAGAGATATGGATCCTATATGGATTACAAGTCCTACGATGGCTGGGACTTATGTTTTATGTATACTCTCGATAGCTCGTGTGAGTAGCATCGTTAGGAAATAGTTTATATTACAGATAACACTGTACCAATAGCTAGGGTACCGCATAGGTTGTGAGTCCTCAACAGCTCGTGTGAGCAACATCGGGTACTGGTAGCTGAAAGTTATGAACATGAAGAGAAGATGTAAATAACTCAAAGAGCAAAGGAATTATGTTGGCTCGATGGAGTCATTGTTGCTTATTGCAATGTTTGGTAACTCCTTAGACTATCGAACTTACTAAGCTATGAAGCTTACCACAGTTATTGTTGTTGTTTTGTAGATTGTTTGTTGACTGAAGATCGGATCATCGCCATCTCTTTGAAGTCACACTATCACGAAGCTTATCGGTAGTTTTTGCATCACTCGGTCTTATGTCATGCACTAGGATGATATTAACCTTTGTAGTTGTACTAAAGATGCTGAAATCCTACTATGTTGAATGTGTATATGCATGAAGTACAATTTAGATGTTTGAGCTTAAGATGTTTGTAAAGACTTAGAAATTGTGTATGGTGTGATGGCCTAATGCATAATTTGTGTTAGATATGTTTGAGATATTAAACCTGTGTCTTGGCATAATTCTTGAGATTCTGCATACTTGTTTCGGTAGAACTTATGCATGTTTTAGTAGAAGTATAGGGTAGGTGAGAGGTTGTTCATTGACTTGAGTTGTATCGGTAGTTGAATTACAAGTATCGATAGTTAATAGTATTGATGTATCGGTAGTTTGTATGCTTATATCGGTAGAAGTTGTAAGGTGAAAACTATAGCTCTCTGGAGTTTTTGGTGTCGGTAGATGCATGACTTGTATCGGTAGAAATCATACTTGTATCGATAAATCTAGCACAAGTATCTGTAGAAATATGCACAGTTTTTGAATTTATCACTGACTTGGTTACTACCGATACTTGACCCTCAGGTACTGGTAGAAGTCTCCTACAATATGGATATGCCATTTTTACCCTTGTCGAATTGTGTTTATGATTAAATGTCGATATATAATGCGAGAAGTGAATTTCTTTTGGAATAAAGATGAATATTTTAAAGATGAACAGTGTTAAATGAATAGAAAACTCCAGAATCCTAACCTGCGAGGGTGTTCGGGATTTGAGTGTTACATATTTATTCAATTTAGACCCTAATGTCATAAAACTGATTATAAGGCTTAGTTGAAATTTATAATCAAATCCAAATTTTTTCTCTACTTTTCAGCTTAGTCCTAAAATGCCAAAAACTCATACCCTCACCCAAAAAAATCAAGCTTAAAGCTAAATAAGTCCTTTAATGGCATCTTGAATAAAACTCAATAATCTAGAAATCTAAGGCATGTGCATTAAAAATCAAGTTTAGATGATCATGAAAACATAAAAATTTTAAAAGAAAAGCATGTTTACCTTAAAGATTTTGGGACCAAATTGTAAAAAAAAAACCAAAGGAAATTTTCTTTCTTTCTTTCTTTCACCTTTGGACGACAAAAAAAAAGGAAGGAAAGATGAATTATTTCATCTTTCCACCCAAATTTGTTATGTATACTTAATTAGAGATGTAATTAAACTTAATTAACTTAGATTTTTAACTATTAAACATGTTTAATCTATTAATTAACCTTTTTTGATTAAATGTGGGTGGATGAACATCACATTCCACTATACATATTACATAAATGGTTAAATAACCATTAAGTCCCTTGATTAATTTCTATTCAAGTCCCCATGCATTTTCAAATTAAAATTTGATAACGATTACATTTTTACAATTTAACCCTTAAACTATAATTAATGATTTTCTCGATTTAATTACTTGATTGTCCTCTAATATATTTTCATACTAAATATGTAAATCCTTCTATTCACAATTTCACTGACTCGGTTTATGGAATTGGGATTCCGAAATCACTTTTTTCAATATCGACCAAACTTAAGTCGTTACAAGGGACTAAATTGCAAAATCTAGACTGAATTAAATAAGATAGTAAACATAGAATTGATGCCTCTAAATTGAATAAAATATAGATAGGTAAGATCGAGAGGAGACCCTATCGAGTAACAATTCATTTAGTTCAATTTAATCAAATAAAGCTGAGAGGATAATTTGATTAAATTTATTGTTTATATTAAATTAAGATCAAAAGGCGAGATTTAACTAGACGAGAGTAACTAGAAATTAAGGTTCCCTAAGCCTAAGTTCATTTCTAGTATGGAAATCATCCAATCACTATTGCTTTTCAATTGTTAAATTCATAAGTTCGATATTTGTATTTTAATCCTTTTATTTAAGACTGTTTAGAAATTCACTCTTTTTATTTATCGTACTAAGTAGTCTCTTTAGTAACCTAGTAAACTTTCATGTGCATGTCTTTGTTCGTAGTATTTTAGTTACACGTTGTTCTTTGGGTTCAATCTGGTGCTATCTCAGTTTCAAAAATATAGTTTCTCATTCATTAAGGGATGTGGATCATTATAAAAAAATGGGTTTGTAGAAAAGAGTTCTAGTTCGATTTTCTCCATTATCTTCGACAGGTGAAGCTTCACCTTTGAGATATGTTTCATTTTGTCTACCAGTTGACATGAAATTTTTAGTGTTGTCACTACAGCTATTCATGGGCCAGGCTACCTGCCCAAAATTTGGGAGGATTTGTGTAAAAATATTAGGCCCGAAAAATGAGTTTGGACAAAAAAGTAGGCTTGTTTAAAATATGGGTCAGGCTCATTCAAGCTCATGCTCGACCCACCTCGTTTTTAAGTTTATAATACTTATACAAAAAATATATAATACTACTCTATAGTGGAGGAGCGTAGTAGAGACCCAAGGGGGCCATGACCCCCTAAAATAGTAAATTTTTAATTTAGGTCCTTTATAATTTATAAAATTTTAAATTAGTAATGGTAAAATTGCACTTTAACCCCCAAAATGATAAAAATTTGATTAAACCCTTTAAAAGGCTATTAAAAATGATGAAATTGCATTTTTACTATTGTAAAAATATACAATTTAATTCCAGCCCCCCTAAATTTCAGGCTCCGCCACTACTACTCTAATGTAAACATTAAAATAATGCTAAGATGACTAGAAAAAATTTCAATAAATAAAAAATATTAAATTAAAATAATATAAATATATTTTTTTAAAAATTAAAAATAATATGGGCCAGCTTAAAATGGACTTGAGTCAACCTTTTGGAAATATGAACAAGCTTAGGCAAAATCTTAAACCTATATTTCGAGTTGGGTTGGGCTTGGACAAATATAAAATATATTAATATCATGCTTTGTCCCGACCTATGAGTACCTTTAAATATCACACCAACCTTCGAACACCATAAAATCTTGGGTATCACCAAATGTAAACTCAAACCCTATCGAGTCCTCTTCCTCCAATTTTTCTTTTCGTTTAACAGAGGCATGCCTTGGAACTCTACTAGTAGCCATATTGTTGCATTCTCCCCACTCAAGAGTCACTGAATCAACAAATAACCCGTTAGCTAAAGTAGGTTGTTCACCAATAGGAAAAGAGACGTACCTCATCTTAAAAGGATAATATTTGCATGGACAGTTATCACATGCAAAACTAGTAGACTCCTCTAGTAGGTATTTCTTGACTTGGTAAGTTTTTCTCCTTTTGGACCACTTGTGTTTGGTTTGCCTCATTTATTTGTGCCTTCTCAACGGGTTCTTCTATCTCCATCCATGCGGTATAACCATTTATAATGGCTCTGGTTCTGGATTAGGATGACGATAAAACACTCTAAAGTTCTTGAGATGATTTTTATTTAAATAGGCTCTCATATAGTTTGAGAAATGTATATCATAGGGATTCATACCAATCGGGTAACCAAATCTTTTATTAATAATGAGCATTTGACTCTCCAAATCTCTTTTCCACGTCATCATTATCAACAGTACATTTTGTGACTATATGTTCGAGTCATCCATAATGTCTCTAGAGTTATAAACCCTCTCATATCTAAAGTCAACCCATCGTTGTGCATTGCCACCATTACTGATAAAACAGCCAATCATCAAAAGGTTCCAAGGATTTATAGGCACCCTCACCCGTAAAAACCAAATGTTCATAGGGAAATCATTTTGCCAATCTACTTCAATGGTACGATTGTTAACAGAAGAGAGAGAAGAGACAATAGAGAAGAAAAGGTAGAGAGAAATCAGAGGGAGAAAACTAGTTCAATAGTAATCATTCTTGTGTAACTGTTTTTTGTCTTTGTCACCGAACATAAGGGAAATAAAATTGAAATGGAAATACACTTTAAAAGTTGGTTAAAAACAAATGATAAATTAAAAATTATTAATTAAGCTAAATGCTCGTTTAACTAAACCTCACTGTACAGTGTTTCATTAATCCTTTTCCCTAAAACACATCGTTTTGCCACTATTTTATTCCAGCTTGTAACAAATACCCCCTACTCAAAGGGATCCTTGACCTCAAGGATCAATATGTGGGATGTTGTCTTTGAGTTTTTGGAGTGGTTCCCACGAGGCATCTTTTGGAAATGAGTGTACCCATTCCACCAAAACTTCAATGACTGCAGCATTGCCTCTTTTCACCATTCTTTTTACTAGGATCTTGGTAGCTTCTTTTGCCCAAGTTCCTTGTTCATCGATGACTAGTACGCAAGCTTGAACAGGAGCTTTGAATAGGAGTTGCACCAATATGCTTTTTCAGCTGTGATAAATGGAAGATAGGGTGCACATGAGATCCTTGGGGAATTGGAGCCTGAAAGCCACTTTTCCAACCCTGTCTTCCACTCTAAAGGATCCAAAAAACTTAGGGGCCAATGACGATATTTCAAATGACATATATTTTATCCCTAAATTTGTGTACTATTTGTCTCTTTTGTACCATATTTAGCATGCATGTAGGCATTTTATACTTAGTATTTATGTTTTCTAACTCATTACTAATTGGTTTAAATTCTTGTTATTTTTACCTCTTTTTGTACTAATGTCGCCATAATCAGCCTACATATTGTGCCTTAGAATTGTCAGCATAGGAACTCATCTCAGAAGATCAATGCTGGAAGAAGAATGCATCCACAAGTATAGCTTGGAATTGCGGCCAGAGATGTTGACACATAGAAATCTTTACTTTGCATGAGTGAATTCAAGCTACAAGTACATCTAGAAGCACCAACGCAGGAATTTTACAAGTTGTCGCCACAATTAAAGAATTCAGATTACGACCAGAAATGCAGCGACAATCTGTAGATTTATGAAGAACACACCAGATCTGCGTGAGTGCACAGCTGGAATTTAACTAGCCTTGATAGCTGTCACTAGATCTGGATCTGAGAAGAGATGAGGTCTACCATTCTTGAAGCTAGAAAGCATTAAGAGTTGCGACCAAAGGTTGGTCAAAAAATACGGTAAATTGTCGATGCAAATTATAAATTGCGTCGGCATTCTATAGTTGTCCAGTAAACAAATCAGATCTGCATAGCTGCCAATAACAAACTTTTACAACTTTACAAAGCAGTTGGATCTGAGAATGGAGGAAATCTGAAATTTCTTGAGCTTATAAATAGAGGAAAGAAGAAGGAAGAAATCATCAAGAGCGAAGGGATTTAATTCTAAAAATTCTATGTGAATTGGAGATTTGAGCTGGAAATCGGGGAACTGATGAAGCAAGTCTGCAACCACTTCTGGCGAGAGGTACTTGATGCAGAGCAAGAGGAACAATTAGGGAGTAGGCCTAGTAGTCTAGAGATAGTAAGCTTCGTTGCACTCTTTAATTCTTCTTAAACGATGATGGATTTTAATGATATTAAATGAATACGAGAGTGTCTTTTAATGTTAAATCATTTTGATTCTTATTTTACATTGCTTATCTGTTTATTCTTGGATCTAACCGCTTTAAGCACGAGAATGAAATTGCAGTGCACCGATATCGAGAGATGCGGTGACAGGTTGGGTTAACAAGTAAGTTAGGCGAGAGCTGCTTGGGACTAGGACAAACTCTAGTTACTTGTTCTTGAATACACATCGTTAATCGCATCGAGAGCTGGAGTGGTTGTGGATATTTAAGTCAGGATTAAGTAGAGAGTTGTTGTTGGTAAGAACTCAAAGGAACTTCATTGCAGCAACATTCCATCTATATTTTACCTTGTCGACGCATCCAGCGTTACGATTTAGCAGAATTAGTGAACCATTTCTACCCTTCTACACTTGATCATATTTACATTTTATGCATTTAAATATTCAGCACTCAACACTCAACACAATTGGATTTATTTTCAGTACACTGACATTTAACCTTTGAAGTTTAACTCTAATTGCGTTGACATTCCTAGTTATTTTAGTGTGCAAATCTGACATAAATGCACTGACATCAATACTCACATTACACTTAATTGCAGTATTAGTTGCTTCGACATTTAAACATCAAGAACCCATTCCTCGTGGGATCGATATCCGATAGAATTATTCTATCAACTATACTTGCATCGACGTGTATCTGCTTGCACAATCACTATGACGTAAAAACACCGATCAAGTTTTGGCGTCGTTGTCCGGGAATGGCGTTTATTTGATATTTATTTTTGTCGTTGCATTTATTCTTTATTATCTAAATTTTATTTGTCACTAGCTTGTTTTCTTTTTGTTGTTTACTCTTACATTTTTGTTTTAGCGAAATATGACCAGGAACGAGGTGTATAGAACCTCAAGATGTTGGATGAGTGATGCTATAGAAATTAAGCTTGATGCCATAAACTCCGAGGTATCTTCTTTGACTAATATGAGTAATTCAATGCAGAATGCTACAGCAATTGCAGAATGGAAATTTGCTGTGACAATTTGCAATCACTATGGAAGAAACCATGAGTTTGAACAATGCCCATCAAATCAAGCAAATTTGTACCACATGGGGAATTTCAGTCGGTATGAAAATCCATATTTCAACACCTACACGACAAAGTGGGAGCAACATCCAAATTTTTGTTGGAACAATCAAGACCCTGGAAATATAGACAATGATGTTAGATCCGAGTAGACATCGCCCAATTATGATCAACCTTTGTCAAGGCAAAATATCTAGCAAGACGAAGCGTCAGAGTTTTCATCAATTGAAAATTTGCTGAGGCAATATATTTTCAAGACTGAATATGTGCTTCAGACTGAAACTGAATCCATACGAGCTCTAGAATATCAATTTGGCCAAATTGTGGGCGCAATAAATTTGCGACCACAAGAAACTTTGTCGATTGATATTGAGAATTCGATATCAGAAGGGCAAGAGCATGATGAGGAAATCATTCCCAGAAGTGAAACTCAACTAAATGAAGTTGTTAGAGATGCTATAGCAAAAGAAGATAATTCAAATCTCAACAATGGAAAGATGTCAGCGCAATCTGAAAAGCAAACTGCAACTGAAGAGGTTAAACAAAATATTATAGCGACAGCATCAGATCACTTTGTCACCACAAATGCTACAACAAAACAACCTCAGAAACTTGAAGACACATTGTCAGAGAAGAGAAGATTGGGAGATGTCGAAGTAATCGCACTAACTGAAGGGTGCACTATCATGATAATTAAACTGCTCCAAGAATTTAAAGATCCCAAGAGCTTCTCAATACCCTATTCTATTGGTGATCGGTATATTGGAAAGGCATTATGTGATTTCAATGAAAGCATAATTTTGATGCCTATATCCGTAATTAAGAAGTTAAGGACTTGGAAAAACGCAAGAGTGAAAATTTTTGGGACTGTGTGAAGAATAAAAGAGTACGAAGCACTTGAAGAAGAAGGAATAAATACTGTGTCTGCACTGATTGAGAAATAAGTAAACACCATTGTTGATTCATTAGGATTCCATTGTCAACATAATTTTGTACAGCTGTACTGCACTTCCGGACTTAATGCTGAAAACGAAAGAAGTTCATGTGGAGGAAGAAAAAGATGAAGAAATAGGTGTCGAGGAAAATTTAGCTGAGAAATTTGTTCCCACACTTGAAGTTGTGGGTGCAATAACTGAAGACTTGGCGCAAGATGGAGTGCGTCAGGTGGAAGCTGATGATGAAAACCTGCATTCAACATGGGAACGTTTTAAGACTTTGCTACGATTTTGACCTATGTATGAAATTCAATAAGAGATTCAGAATGAGATCTTTTACAACGGCTTAAATGCTCAAACAAGAAATCTTGTCAACGCATCTGCAAATGGTCCCTTGTTGGATTGCACCTACACTGAAGTTGTTCGAATTCTAGAGAGAATTACACAGATCCAATCTCTCGTTTTGCTCAGGAAAAAACTAATCCTGGTGTTCTTGAGTTAGATGCAATTTCAGCTTTAAGTGCACAGGTATCCTCTTTGGCCAACATTATAAAGAACATGAAGGGAACAAGTGAAGCTGCTCCCATTCAAGTGGCACAACAATTGGATGTCCCGACATTTTCATGTGAAATTTGCGACGACAACTATAGTTATGAGGATTGCCTATAACATGCTGAGAATGCGTTCTACGTTAACAACATCAGAGGAAATTCCTATGGTAACTCATTCAACAATCGAACTCAACAACCTTGGGGGAGTCAAAATGCATCTGCATATAGATATGACAATTCCTCACATCAAGGGAGTTATAGACAAGGGAGTTACAAACAATCAGCAACAGAACTATAATCAAAATTCTCAGGTACGTTCAATTCCTGATCAAATGCATGCACATAGCCAAATGCAACCACAAGAGCGAATGCAGCCATAACAGAATGTGCTACCGCATATGCAAGGATAGTATCAGCGATAGCAACAACAGTTTTCTCTAAAAAGATCAGATCCTATGGCTGCTCTTGAAACACTGCTACGAGAGTATATTTCTCGAACTGAAGCAGTAGTCCAAATTTTATGCAGGAATAAAAAAATCATCTTTTTATTGATGTATCATAAAGCACATCTTGTCGGTGCATTATAAAATGATTCAACAAAGCTTTTTCAGGAAGGGTCGCTGCTATGTAAACAACGGGGTATTGTACCCAGAGATGGTGAAGAGGTGCTAGAGAATAAGAGCCCCATCAACAACATCTCAGTAGAGAGAATGACGAGAGGGCAAGAGACACTGATAGTGAAAAAAAACACCCAAGAAGAAGGAGAAGGGGAAGAAGAAGAAAAAAATAGGATAATGTGCTCACAAACCCTCAGTTGGGGAAGAGGTTGGCTACAATGGAACTAAACATTGATTGCATTGACATGCGCGAGATTCGTATTACCAGAGCATTGGAAGACATGGACTACAGACGAAGTCTATTTTATGTGTACACAAGAATATGGAACAAATCTATTGTCAACGTATTGAGAAGTCTGAGCCCAAATCCCTACCAGAGTTCCCTCTCTTCTCACATATTATTAAGGAAGCTATCTCATCCTCCGACCAGCCTACTCTTGATGGTAGGCCGCAACATGTTCCTTCTCCAATAAGAATCCATATTTCAGATGATGAGGAGCACGAGGGGCATTCTAATGCTATGAAGGATTGCTACAGAACTATAGCTAGCTGTTCGAAGAAGAGTTCTCGAATAGCCTTGGGACTAATATGGCAGAGCGGGCAGCTATGGTTGAGGAGGTGCATACTTAAATTGTATCCATGGGTATGAACGCAGAGGAAGGCATCGACAAAGACACCACTGAGCAGGAACAGCCTGAAGAAGGAGAAGCAAAACAAGAAGGCCAAGAGAAGGAGAAGGAAAGAGAGGAAGAATTTGAGAAGAAGGACCCTATAGAGAAGCAGGAGGAAAAGCAAAACGATGCCTCGACAGATATCACTGAGGATATTATCGAAGTACCTGTAAATGTGAGGGCATCCAATGCAAACGTGGCTCCACCTGAAGCGAGCTAGGTTAAGGTAATTACTAGCAATGCTGAAAATTGTAATCATTTGGCCATAGTGCCTTATATAGCACCACTTGTAGAAGTCTACCCATTAGATGTAATTGAAGATGAGGTTATCACCCAACCAACTGAAGAGGAGCAATCCGCTGATCCGACTGGTACGAAGGACAGAAAGAGGAAGCGTAAAGATAAGAAAATAAGGCACAAGGAGGAACAAAAGCGCAACAAGAAAAAAGACTAATGCAGCCACATCTTCGGCTGCAGCACACTGAGTTAGTTTTTATTTGTTAGCACTTAATTTAGTTTTTATGCATATCATATAGCTATAGTATAATTGTCCCTGCATTATTAATGTCATTGCATTTTTATTGTCGCTACATTTACATTATCATTGCATTTCCATATATATATATTTATTAATGTTAGTGCATTGGGGATAATGCACACTTTAAGTTTGGGGGGAATTTGTGTGAAATGGAAATGCAATTGCACCCACATTTTTTAGAATTTACCTGTGTCTTTAGTTAATGAAAGTATGAAGAATTTCAGCAAAAATGTGACCACATTTTATTTGATGCTTAAATCTTGAATTATTTGGAATACTAATATGTGAATTGGGTGAATATGAATGAATATTGAATCCTCTATTTTTGGATGAATGATTAGAATTGCTTCAGTAATAAATGGATAGTATCACTCTTTGAATCTTGAACTAACTTACCAATTGCAACGACATTGTATTAATAAAAGACACTCCAATGTGAGTGCAGTGTGACTTTTCAAGGGAGAACACTCCACTGCAGATTTTAAAAAATCATCTAGCCAAAGGCTGTCACTGCAAGAGTATGTGTCAGCGTAATTACATACCTTCTAGGGGTTTGTTGCACCCCATCGTTACTACCCAGGAATAAAGGTAGAGTAATACAATGACATCTCTCAGTCACTTGAAAAAAGAAAATGAGAAAAATAAAGAAAAAAAGAAAAGAGAAAAGAAAAGAAGAAAAAAAATGTTTGCTATAAATGTTGTATTGGTTTAGGGAAGATTAAGATTCAATGCATAATACTAACATTAATGAAGTTGCAGTTTTAATGATTCATGTTTTTAAATTGTCGGCGCATTATTCTATTATATGAATACAATTTGTACATTAGGACTTTAGAGAATTCAAGTTGTATGAATAATGATTGCGGTGGCATTTTTACTTGTGACTTTGTTAATTTTTGTTTAGTTGAGAACAAGTAAAAACTCAAGTTTGGGGGTGTGATGGTATTACAAATGACATATATTTTCTCCCAAAATTTGTGTACTATTTGTTTCTTTTTACCATATTTAGCATGCATGTAGGCATTTTATACTTAGTATTTATGTTTTCTGGCTCATTGCTAGTTGGTTTAAATTCTTGTTATTTTTACCTCTCTTTGTACTAATGTCGCCGCAATCAGCCTACATATTGTGCCTTAGAATTTTCAGCGCAGGAACTCATCTCAGAAGATCAATGCTGGAAGAAGAATGCAACCACAAGTATAGCTTGGAATTACTGCCAGAGATGGCGACACATAGAAATCTTTACTTTGGATTAATGAATTCAAGCTACAAGTACATCTGGAAGCACCAGCGCAGGAATTTCACACATTGTCCCCACAATTAAAGAATTTGGATCGCGACCAGAAATGCGACGAAAATCTACAGATTTATGAAGAACACACTAGATCTGGTGAGTGCACAGTTGGAATTTAACTAACTTTGACAGATGTTATTAGATCTAGATCTGAGAAGAGATGAGGTCTACCATTCTTGAAGCTAGAAAGCATTCAGAGTTGCGACCACAGGTTGGTCCAAAAATGCGACTAATTATCGGCGTAAATTATAAATTGCAATGACATTCTGTAACAGTCTAGTAAACAAATCAGATCTGCATAGCTGTCAAAACAAACTTTTACAGCTGTACAAAGTAGTTGGATCTGAGAATGGAGGAAATTTGTAATTTCTTGAGCTTATAAGTAGAGGAAAGAAGAAGGAAGAAATCATCAAGAGCGAAGGGATTTAATTCTGAAAATTCTGTGTGAATTGGAAATTTGAGCTGGAAATCGGGGAGCTGATGAAGCAAGTCTGCAACCAGTTCTGACGAGAGGTGCTTGATGCAAAGCAAGAGGAACAATTAGGGAGTAAGCCTAGTAGTCTACAGATAGTAAGCTTCGTTGTCCTTTTTAATTCTTCTTAAACGATAATGAATTTTGATGATATTAAATGAATACGAGAGTGTCTTTTAATGGTTAAATCATTTTGATTCTTATTTTACATTGCTTATCTGTTTATTCTTGGATCTAACCGCTTTAAGCACGAGAGTGAAACTGTAGTGCTCTCGTGCATCGACATCGAGAGATGCGGTGACAGGTTGGGTTAATAAGTAAGTTAGGTGAGAGTTACTTGGGACTGGGACAAACTCCAATTACTTGTTCTTGAATACACATCATTGCTCGCACTGAGAGGTAGAGTGATTGTGGATATTTAAGTCGAGATTAAGTAGAGAGTTGTTGTTGGCAAGAACTCAAAGGGACTTTATTGCAGTGACATTCCATCTATATTTTACCTTGTCGACGCATCCAGCGTTACGAATTAGCAGAATCAGTGAACCATTTCTGCCCTTCTACACTTGATCATATTTATATTTTATGCATGAAATATTTAGCACTCAACACTCAACACAATTGGATTTATTTTCAGTACATTGGCATTTAACCTCTGAAGTTTAACTCTAATTGCATTCACATTCTTGATTATTTTTGTGTGCAGATCTAACATAAATGCTCTAACATCAGTACTCACATTACACTTAATTGTAGTATTAGTTGCTTCGACATTTAAACATCAAGAACCCATTCCTTGTGGGATCGATATCCGATAAAATTGTTCTATCAACTATACTTGCATCGATGTGTGTTTGCTTGCACAA
Organism: Gossypioides kirkii; assembly: GCA_005610355.1. Lineage (NCBI taxonomy): Eukaryota > Viridiplantae > Streptophyta > Magnoliopsida > Malvales > Malvaceae > Gossypioides > Gossypioides kirkii. Next base: position 33,846,596 of record CP032247.1, on the reverse strand, counting down.
TCGCTGTAACGTAAAAACATCGATAAGCTAACTTCTGATTCAAGACCATCGTCACTGAATATTGTCTATAAGGTTGGAGTTTCAGATAAAAAAATCCCCTACTTCGAACTACTTCTATGTTTTGTGCTTGTCTGCTTATTATTTCATTCGATCTTGGGCTCTCTTCAAGTGAAACTGTAGAAACTTCCTTGCAACTTCTCTTTGTTGTAGTTCCCTATCCATAGTAGCTACTAGGATGTTCTAGCCAAATAGGGAAAATGGAGAGGAGGGTTTTGCCCATACAATGCCTCATATGGGGTGACTTGGATGGTTGAATGGAAGATGGTGTTGTACCACCACTAGGCCAAAGGAAGCCACCTCTACCAATCTTGTGACCTCTCTCTTGTCATGCACCTCAAGTATCCTTCAAGTCATTTGTTCACCATTTCAGTTTATCCATCTATCTCTATGTGATAAGAACTGGACAAATCCACCTTGGTCCCACCCTTTTAAAATGATCTTGCAAGAAGTTACTAACAAAGACTTTATCTCTGTCAGAAATTATCGAATTTGGCATCCCATGCAACTTATACACATTATACATTAACTCTTAAGCCATAACCACAACAATAAAGGGGTATGCCATTGATACAAACTGAGCATACTTAGTGAGACAATCAATCACTACCAAAATGACATTCTTACCTCTCGAGTTTTGGAGCCCTTCAATAAAGTCCATGGAGATGGAAGACCAAGCTCTATTTGGAATTGAAAGTGGTTGCAAAAGGCCAAGAGAGGCTACTATTTTTTACTTGCATTTATTTCATGTAAGACACTCCGTTGCCCACTTCTTCATATCAGTGGTTAGGCGTTTCCAATATAAAAGGCTTGTCAGTCTCTTTTTGGTTGCATGTACCCCAAATGTCCTTCTATGTTGCTTGCATGGAAGATTTGAAACAGTTCATGTTTAAGGACAACAATATGTCCCACCATAATCTTCCCCTTTCTTCTAAGGAATATACCATCCCATGAGTACTTTGGATGTGTGAAGCCTTGCTATTGAACTTCTAAACATAATTTTTGAACCTTAGGGTCCACTAAGTAAGATGCTTGCATCTTGGCCAGGAGATCAAAATTGATAATGCTTTCAATGAGTTCCAGGTGTCGAAACATTTATTTTCGGGGAAAACAAACAAGTCTCGAACAATATTTAAATATAAAAGAAATGGGTATTTTAAATGATCGAAAAAAATGGGAGTTGCCACCAATCTTTTTATATGGTGTGATTGGATCACCACAAAACGTTTAAAATCTATTTTGAAAAATATTTTGGTCTTCGAAATCCAGAAAATAGGTTCGGGAGTCGGTTACGCATGAGGAAGGATTAGCACCCTCATACGCCCAAAATTTGTACCACATTGATTACTTTCGGGTCTTGGTTTGTTAAATGTTTGAAAACTAGAGTAAAGCTTAAAATACGATCTTTGTCTTTAGAAAACTTTGCATGATTTTCAAAAATCCTATTTGAGGAAAATCGTCCGTGTGTTTCTAATTTCTGAGAGAACTGGAAGTCGTGTCTAACACTTTAGGTCACCATGTTCTCGGACTTTCGAAACTGAAGGACATTTTGAAAGACTTTTAAAGAGGATATTCGATTGTGTGAATTATATGAAAATCACACCCAGCACGTTAGGGCATGGTTTTTCGAAGTTTTCACACGAAAGGATATTGCCTTGTTTTGTTTTAAAATCATTTGTATACATATATATATATTTTTTAGAACTTGAAATTTCATATTGAGTTTAAAATACGATCCTCGGACACATGACTTAAAAAGATTTGAAGAAAGAATGCCCGTTTGTTTCGGCTTTTACGAAGAATTGAAGTTGTGACCAACACGTTAGGGCACGACGTTCTCGGAATCTCGAAATTAAAAGGCATTTGAAAAGTTTGAAAGAGGATATTCGATTAGTGTAAATTATACGAAAAATCACACCCAGCATGTTAGGGCGTGGTTTTTCGCGAAAAGGACATTGCCTTGGTTTTAAAGGTTTATTTGTATGTAAAAGTATGTAACTAAGCAGATAAATAAATGCGTAAAAATCAAAAATTGATAGCATATATATAATACGAAAGAATAATAATTAAATTCTAGGCATGAATATTGAAGAGAAAGAAAAAGCAAAACAAACGGTGTCAAAAACGTAATTTTTGGATGCTCGGGGGCAAAATGGTAATTTTGGACACTTCGAGGGCAAAATGGTAATTTTGGACACTTCGGGGGCAAAATGATAATTTTTGGACACTCGAGGGTAAAATGGTAATTTTTGAATGTTCGAGGGTAAAATGGTAATTTTTGAATGTTTGGGGGTAAAATGGTAATTTTGGATGTTCGGGGGTAAAATGATAATTTTTGGAAAATTCGGGGTTAAAAATACAATTTTTAGACATCCGGGAGTAAAATGGTAATTTTGGAAAGTTTAAGGTCAAAAATATAATTTTTGAGAAGTTTGGGGTCAAAAATGTGATTTTTAGGAAGTTTGGGGGTCGAAATGTAATTTTTGGAATGTTCGAGGGTCAAAATATGATTTCTGGATAGTTCAGGGTTTTTACCTTCTGGGCAATAAAACCAAAGATGGGACACATGGCAGCTTCTCAGGCATTCTGGGGTCAAAGGACTAATTTGAAAATCATTTAAAATTTTTGGGCCAATTTAAAAAACAAAACAAAACTTGATTTAAGGACGAAATCAAAACAAATAAAAAATAGAAGGGACCATTTGCATAAATAAACCAAAAGCTGGACACGTGGCAGCCTCTTAGGCTTCCAGAGAGTTGAGGGACCAAATTGAAAAAGAATGAAAATTATTGGGGCAAATTAAAAATATAAAAAAGGACCTGATTGGAAATTTTAAAAAAGTGAAAGGACCAGTTGCACAAATAGACCATTAAACAAAAACACGCGGATCTTGAGGAGCGGGTTGGGTCTAAAACGGGTCATGCTCAAAACAGGGCCGTTTTGAGCCTGAAACTCAGCCCTTAAAACGACGTCGTTTCCTATAGGGTATTTAAATTAAAACTTTGCTTTTGAAATTCATTTTAGCCATTCTTTTAAAAAAACAACCTTTGCTTTTCTACTTTTTTTGTAAAACCCTCTGCAGTAGCCCAGAGTCCGACCACTCCTCCGCATGGTTCGTCGTCGTCCTCCCTCACGCGTCGTTGCCACGTGCTGTCATCCACGGCCGCCGGTAAGTGTAAAGTTTCTCTTTTTTTATTTTTTTCTTTTTCAAAACTTAGATCCAAGCATAAATCCAACAGATTTAGCCTGGATTTTCGAAGAACAAAATGAAAAACACATTTTTTTAAAAACATTTGAACAGATCTGGTTCGATTCTCCTTTTAAAAACTTTTTATAAATCCTATTTTGATCTTTAGTTATTTTTTTTCAAAAGGAATCTAGGATGGGTTTTCCATTTTTTTTAAACTCATTCTTCATTTTTTCATTGTTGTTAATGCTTGTCTATTTTCCCTTTCTTACAGGCGTACGAAAAAGGGAAACTTTCGTGGTCGTGGTACGGCCCGGTGGAGCATTCGTTCGGTGCCGTGGTGGTGTCGGAGTAGTTTCAGATATGTCCCTTCGAGTGCCTTTTTCTTTTTTATTTAATTATTATTATTATTATTATTATTATTATATTTATTATTATCATTATTATTAATGTTATTTATTAAATGCGTTTTGAAGTTATAAAAAATAATAATAAATGATGATAGTGAGGTATTTAATACATGCATTAATGCATATTTGAAAACTGATGGGATTAGAATTTCGAAATATAAATAACAATAAACACATGTTGAAAGTACCTGGATGGCTTTAATGCTTGAGAACTCTGAATCTGGCTTGGGTCTGTTTATTATTGTTTCGTGTGTCTGTTCGAATGTCTTTTGCTTTGTATTGATCTCTAAAAAATTTTATGTGTATTAATTTTAAAGAGAGCCTTTCTGTTGAATTCGAATGTTTCTAAAAAAAGTCCTTACAAAATGTTTGAATTCGACTTTTTAAAGCCTTGTTTACAATGATGCTTTTTTGTTGTTTGCAACTAAATGCTTGTCTTGTTCTTTCTTTTGCAGGTCGGCTTGACAGTGGCGGTGGCAGCTCAAGTTGAAGGTGGTGCTGTTACTGGTTGCTGACGTCGCAGGTATTGAGTGGCTGAGGATGGTCGGTGGTGACGTGGTGGACTCTGATTGGGTGAGAAGGAGGTGGCAGATAGCACAAGTTGCTGATTAGGGTTTTTTGTTTAGGCTTAGGTGTTTGGGTTGAGTGTTTGGGTCAATTGAAATTGGGCTCAATTGGGTTTGTAAAAATGGGTTCAGACTTTGTAATTTTGGACATTTGGAATTTTTTAATTTTGGACATTTGGAATTTTTTAATTTTTAATTAAATTTAAATTTACAATAAACTTAAATTCACAATAAATTTAAATTTATACTAAATTCAAACTTAAAATAAATTAAAAATGGGTTCACTTTTGCTCAAGTGTTAGGCCTGATCAAAATGGGACTCCAACACCAGGTACTGACCTTCCTTTAGAATTTGCTTCCTTGACAGTGCATCTGCTGCTAGATTACTAGATCCCTTTTTGTAGACCACCTTATAGTCATACTCGAGTATTTTTGCTACCCACTTTTGCTAGAAAGGAGTAACTGCCATTTGGTCAGCTTAAGCTTTAATGGTCAATCTTGATTTTAAAGTGCCTTCCCACTAGGTATGAATGCCATTTCCTCATAGCCAAAAGTACAAAAAGTATTTACTTTTCATATATGGAAAGGGCTTGATGCCTTATTCCCAATCCTTTGCTGAAATAGGCTACAAGTCTTCCTTGTTGTTAAAGGATTGTCCTCACAAGTAAAGACAACCTGGACACTAACTTAGAGTTAAGGAACTTGTGTGTACTCCCCAAATCTACCAAGAATATAACAGTAGCCAACCCAATTCTTGCCTCGAATCTGATGGTATGGGAACCTTAAGACCCTTTTATTACATGTAAAGACAACACAACACCTTGTGCTTGTTCCCCTTCAGCAGGAAGATCTTACAGTTGATTAGAGCATTCTTGGAACTCCTCAGCATTCTCTTCACTAGGTGAATCCAATAGCATCTAATAGAGTTGGCTTTTAACACATTTACGGCCAATGTGATATTTTGCCCCACACTAGAAACAAAGACCCTTTTGTTTCCTTTCTACCATTAGTGCAGGACTTGCACCCTTAGTGGATGGCTTAAAGGCCACAGGTCCTCTTGAGGGTGGGTGTACTAAGAAACTCGACTTATTGGAGACAAGAGCTCGGAAGGAGATTGCAGTGGTCTAATTGAGGTTGAACCTGGTGGAAAAGTTAGTCCTAGCTAGAAATCCCTTATTATGAGAGATCCCTAGGATACCTTCCACTTGTTGAGCAATATGAAATTCTTCTACAAAGGATTGAGGTCTAACATATATGTTGAGTGCATACGATTCAGGCAATTACAACTAGTTTAAAAGACTTACAAATTGGTCATGATATTACTCCACTAAGCCTTGTTACTTCAAGGTCACCAACTCAGCCATTGATGAAAATACTTTTTCGAAAACGCTCCGTCAGATTATGGGCATAGCAGACATAGTCCAACAAGGGGAGACCACCATGCTTTTGGGCATAGAAGTGGTGCCAATCTAAGGCACGAACCTCAAGGTGAAGCATTATTGTCTATACCTTGTCACCTTTAGGTACTCCCTCCACAGTGAAATATTATTCAAGCTTTGACTACTTGCCCCAAAAATCAGTGCCATGAAAATGAGGGCACTCCAACCAATAGGTACGCTCCTAAAGGAACCTGGTTCTTGGTGGGTTAGGGTTTGACTGCCCTACAGTCTGCAGAGGGACTTCCAAGCTATCCTTGGCAGGGAATCTAGATGGTGGTCCTCCAAGAACCCTTTTTCCTTTGGCTTGAGTAGTAGTTGTGGTGTTAGAAGCAGTCGTGTTGCCCAGGTACTTTTCAAATAGAGAATGAATCTCCATCTGAAATTCTTCCTTAAACCCTTGAAATCGAACCTCCATTTTGGCGTCCCACTTAGAATCCAATTGGGAAAACTCATTTTGGACCTTCACCATTTCCTATTGGACCACGATGATGTCCTTTTGTAGCCTCATGGTTATCCCGTCACCGACCATCGCTGATTGTTGGCTATGATACCTTTGGTACAACTATTGACATAAGAGAGAGAAGAGACAATAAAGAAGAAAAGACAAAGAGAATTGAGAGAGAAATCAGATGGAAAAAAGTGGTTCAATAGTATTCATTCTTGTGTAACTATTTTTAGTCCTTATCTCCGAATATAAGGAAAGAAAATTGAAATGGAAATGCACTTTAAAAGTAGGTTAAAAACAAATGGTTAATTAAACTGTATGAATTAAGCTAAACGCCTCATTTAACTAAACGTCACTGTGCAATGTTTCATAATCCTTTTCCCCAAAATGCATCGTTTTGCCATTATTTTATTTTAGCCTGTGACATTCAAGTACTTCTTCTGCGACATTTCTCAAAGTATAAGTCACCTCAGGAGAAAGGTATTCTATTGGAAGTCCTAGATCTGCATCCATATTAGAGCAAATACAAGGTGCAGGTCTCTGATGGGGACATTTGGATTCCACCATTCAAAAAAGAAGAATCCCTCTTCCAAAAACTGAGCTAGGTGGGGACCTATAATGAAGTTGGGTTTGATGGTTTCCAGGTGGACTATGTGTCCTGGGAAAACTACCTTACGGCTTTTTTGTTTGAGATTAGGGAGTTTGGTGTTCTTATGGTCCAAGAGTTGGTGAGCAATACCTAATATTTGAGGGGATGAGTGACTATAGTTTCCAGGGAGAATTAACTTTTTCATTTTCCATTTTGAAGAAATAATTAACCTACTTATCTTCTAACCTCACAGTCCAAATCGATTTGGGGTTAAGGTGTTCACGAATGGATCATACCAATTTTGGGTTAATTCCCCACTCGATGACTTCTTAGGGTTATTAGGCATAGTATTTGTTTCACGTTTTTCCTTTCCCAAATAGCTAGTCTGCTGAGAAACCCTACACAATAGTTAAATCATCGTGCCTCCACTCGTTAAAAGTTCTTTTTTTAATGTTATTTACGTCTAAAAAAACACACACAAATAAAACCCAAAATTTTAATGATTGTTGTAAAATAATAATAATAATAATAATAATAATAATAATTAAAAGAACATAAGAATAATAGATGAGAATAAAGAGATATTTTAATTGTACTTCTCTTCTTTCCATCATCATTACAAGTGGTATACTCATATATATATATATATATATATATATATATAGGGAGATTAGACTCCTCATTTTGTAATACATAAATAGAAAATGAGTTACAATGAGATAAAAAGGTGAAGAGCTAATGAAGATGAAAGGTAAAAGGTGAAAGGTTGATTATAATGAACATCCACTTAATAGCATTCATAAAACTCCCTCTTGGATGTTCATTTTATAAAGGATATGTCTCATTAAAAACCTTACATGGAAAAATCCTGTGGGACAAAAATCTAGTGAAGGAAAATAATCCTTTAATACACAGTATGTCACAACCTTAAAAGAAAAATGTAGTGTGAATTTACTCTCCCTCATGTAAGCATCACTTAAGATCTTTAAAACGACGCAATCCAATGCTGAAAATTAACTTCTCAAATGTAGTAGTGGGGAATGCCTAATTGAATTCTTGATTATTCTTTGCATTGGGTGATGAGTGTTACAACAAATCTTATTTTTCTCCCCTTATTTGAACATCATCTTATAACTCAATATTGAGTCATTTAATATTATTTATCAATAATAAATCATCAACATATACAACAAATCTTGTATGCATATCAATATAGAAATAAAATTCAATGGCATTCTCATGCTTTAGATGTCGTCAACAACTTTATAAAGCATGATGTATTGTATCATTCACTATTACCAATACAATGAGTGCATTGGACACATAAAGAAATGGTATTTCAAGACCATCATTTTATTGTTTGACCATTTATATTCCTTTTCAATATCTCCAATCTACATGAAAAATTAGCCTAATTAATTTTGATTATATAAACACTATTGGATACTCAATAGTAATTCTTTATAATATCATTGTGTAAAATTTTTTTCTTATTGAACACTCGATTTTCATGTCGAGACTAATTTTCATTTTTAGATATACTTTCATTATAAAGTTTATCTATCGAATAATTATTTCTTTTGGAAATTCTTTAAGAACTCCAATGATATTCGATACATTAATATCAACAATGATGATAATAACCTATATGAATAAATACAATAATTAATAAAAAAATCTTGAACAAAATCATATTCACTTTTAATGATTTTCTCATGAAACTCGAGTTTTATGCTTCAGGCATCAATATTATCAAATAATGTATATCAGTTGAATACAAGTTCACTAGACGTAAATAAATAACTTTATTTGGTGTTTACATCCACCGCAAATTAATCATTTTTCATAACCAAAACCAAGTGTATTGTGAACATTCTTGTTACAAGTAAGCTTTATATATTATGACTTGTATTTTTCGCTATTATGCTAACATGTACTCCCCTTGACTTTACATCATCTGGGTGTTTGAACTTCTTTTTCGAGATACATTTCATTAGTTATAGTAGAAGCGTTTATTTATTTTGATGACTTGTTTTCATCTCAATGCTTTCAAGTATATTTTCATTCAAAATCCTCATTTTTCCATAATATTTCCTTTTGTCAGCTCTATCGTCTTTGGTTATGAATTAACTAATTGATATATCTCATTATAGTCATAATTTCAGGTACTTGAACTTCTTCTAGGGTTTTATCAAAAGTTATGCCTTGAGTCTCTTCATGAGTACCCGCCTTTTTTAGCATTTGACCATCTTCATTTCTTTCTCCTTTCTTTCAAGAACTTTTCATTTTATGGAGCATGCCTAAGACTTATTTTTATCACATTGTCCTTTTGGGACATATACTTATTTGGAGTATTTTAACTGGTATATGTATTAGTTAGTATATACAATCTCTATGTCATCACTAAACATGTCTAGCAAATAATTTTTATCCTTCAAGCTTTGTGCACATAATATTAGTGAGGATCACAAAAAAAGTGATGATATAATTATTTAACCAATTCATCTCCCCTTAATGTTGAGAAAATTTGCAATATGACAATACTTTTTTTTCAAATTATAAATATATCTCCCTTAAACTTTTAAAATCTAATAAAAAATCTAAAATTTCTCAACTTCATACTTGATGATCCATTTTAGTGCAATATGGTGCAATATGAAATAGATATTGTACATTCAGATATTCTTAGATGGAATCTATTAGCTCATAAATGAAAGTCAATTCTCAAAAGACAAATTTTTTATATGTTGGCTTGATACAAATAAAATTACATGCTTATTGTAAAGTAATTATTATATTAATGGTTAAACAATTAAATGAAGGCATAGTTTTGCTAACCATTAAGTATAGCATATATAGGCAATAGACAACTTAATAATATCGCAACTAGAACTATGAAAATCAAGTTTGGGATATAATGCACCAGCATTGTTAGCACAAATTTCATACTATAGAGATTGTGCATCAAATTATTTCAAGAAATAATATCGCAAACTTCTGGTTGCACGCATGTAATACATGAGCTCATATATTATTTGATTGTCATCTAAAAATGCAACCGACCTCTAACTTTAGCCGGTGTTAGTTCAATATTTTCTCCAAAAAAATTAGTATTGATGATAATTATTAAAATATAACTTCTAATTCTTCAATAAAATCATATAAATTTCCACCAAATTGTTATCATTGACTCAGGATAGTCTAACCAATCATACCAACACTATGAACTTTTTTTCACTATCTCATATGTCATTCATATAAGTGTAATGTATTCCTTCAGGGAATATATATAACACAAATACATGAGTGTAATCATTTTTTTTATATATCCTTAATGAATGTTTAATTTATTTTAAATAATATCCACTTTTTCACTTCTTTTCAACATGAATGATAAAAATTCCTGATCTTCAAAAACTTTATTATTCATGTAAAAGTAAAATGAATAGGTATAAAACATATATTAAACATAACAAATAATGAATTTATGTTACTAATAAATCACTATGGTTAGATAATGTTTTTTTTATATGTACCACAACACAACAAATGAAAAATACTATAACGTCAGATTAAAGTAACTTTACAGCTATAAAGGTTTAAACATAAACATTTTCTATCCTCCATATCAATCATGAAACCATCCCGTTAGGGTGGATATCCCAAAGTTCTTGAAAAGTAAGTACTTTTACTCCCATTTTGCAATAATCATATATCTTAATCAAAATTAAAATTAAACCAATCAATTCTATTAAAAATGAACCAATAAAAAATAAAAACATTTATCTCAACATAAAAATTCCAATAACTAAATCCGTGAAGAGATTTATAAATTCATAAAGTTGCGAATAATGAATTATATAAATTGAACTTCTTAATAGAAATCAAATCAAATTTCAAAAGTAGTTTATTAGAAGGACTTAGGTTTCCATATTTGAGAATTAGTGACTATAAGCATCTTTTGTAATGAAGAGAAAGAGACCACCCCAAGCAAATATCAAGTACACATTGATTCTAATGATTCTTAAATCAAACACTTAAATTTCAGTGCTTGGATCCCAAAATTTTTTTGAAACAAACTAAGAACATATTAATCATCGTTGTATGCATGGTCAGCTTTAGCATCATATTGAAAATTTTCATCTTTTGCCAAACAAATTATCCTTCATTTCATCATTTTGGGATAACGAAATTTGTCTCAATATTGTTTCCTTTTTTTTAATGGATACTTTTGTTAAAATTGAATGTCAACAATGAAGAAATATCACAAAGAAAGCGAAAAGAAAGAACACACAGATTTTACGTGGAAACCCTTTTGGTAAAAAACCACAAGCAGAGGAGAAGAAGATTCACTAATGTCGAAAATTGAATGATTACAAGAGGAGATGATTACGCCTATTTATAGGCTGAAAAACCTTATTCCAATCAACAACTAATAGAAGTAACGTAATAAGGTTGAAACACCTTGTTCTAACTAAAATAAAATAGATAACTTATTCTAATTAAAATAAAATAAAAGAAGTCTAGTTTTATTTAGACTTTACTTTTATTTTATTTTACCACTGTATTTTATTTTAGCAGGAATTTTAGTCACCCAATTCTAACAATCTCCACCTTGACACGAATTCTCTACAAACAAGTTCTTCACCACGAACTCTCAACGAACAAGTTCTCCACCTCTTCCACAAAACCACTTGAGGGGTATTCTTCAACAATGAACATCAACCAAGTCCAAGCAATGCTCAAACTTGGTTATAGGAAGTGACTTAGTTTTCATATCTACAGGATTTTCATGAGTACTCACTTTGCTCACAACAATATCTCCACGAGCAATAATATCACGCACAAAATGATATTGAACATCAATGTGCTTTGTTCTCTCATGAAACATTTGATATTTCATATGAAAGATGGCACTCTGATTGTCACAAAATATTGTACCGATCTGAAGATCTTTATTAAGTTCACCAAAGAGTCCTTTTAACCAAATAGCTTCTTTAAAAGCCTCAGTAATCGCCATGTACTTAGCTTCAATAGTAGACAAACCAACTATAGTTTGCAAAGTAGCTTTCCAACTACTTGCACAACCCCTAATTGTAAAGACATATCCTATGAGAGATCTTCTTTTATCCAGGTCTCCAGTAAAATCAGCATCAACATACCCAATGACTCCATCTCTAGTTCTTCCAAACTGTAAGCAAACATCAGTAGTACCTCGTAAGTATCTTAAAATCCACTAAACTGCTTTCCAGTGTTCTTTACTGGGATTTGTCATGTATCTACTAACTACACTGACTGCATATGATAAATCTGTACATGAGCAAACCATAGCATACATTAAAGATCCTAATGTACTAAAATATGGAACACGTGACATGTAATCAATCTCATCATCTGATTGCGAAGACAAAGCCAATGAAAGTCTGAAGTAGGCTGCTAATGGAGTACTAACAGGCTTGGCACTCTACATATTGAACATGCAAAGAACTTTCTAAATGTACCCTTTCTAACTTAAGTACAACTTACATGCCTTTCTATCTCTAAGAATCTCCATCCCAATCATTTTTTTTGCTGCTCCCAAATCTTTCATCTCAAATTTTCACTAAGTTGGGCTTTAACCTTTCTTATCTCTTCTTTATCTTTCGCTGCTATCAACATCTCATCAACATAAATGAGTAGATACACAAAAGAACCATCACTATTTTTCTTAAAATAAACACAACTATCAAAGTTGGTTCTTTTGAAATCATGGGTAGTCATAAAAGAATTAAACCTCTTGTACCATTGCCTTGGTGATTGTTTCAAACCATAAAGGGACTTTTTAACCAGCAAACTTATTCCTCCTTTTTTGAGACCATAAATCCCTCTAGTTGTTGCATGTAAATATCTTCCTCAAGTTCTCCATGCAAGAACGTTGTTTTTACATCTAACTGATCAAGTTCCAAATCATACATGGCCACAATACCAAGTAAGGCTCGAATCGAACTGTGTTTCACAACTGGAGAAAACATGTCTATGAAGTCCACACCGAGAATCTGACTATAACCTTATGTAACAAGTCTTGCTTTATATCTAGGTTCTTCAATTCCTGGAATCCCTTCTTTCCTCTTGAACACCCATTTACAACGAACAATCCTTTTACCCTTTAGAAGCTTCACTAAGTCCCACGTTTTATTCTTATGGAGTGATTTCATCTCTTCTTGCATGGCAATCATCCACTTTTCTGAGTCTTCACAACTAACTGCCTAGGAATAAGTAGACGACTCTTTATTTACATCAATATCTTCAGTCACGTTTAAAGCATAAACCACTAAATCAGCTTCGGTGTACCTCTTCAGAGAATTAATTTCTCTTCTAAGTCTATTTTTGGCAATAGAATATTGTGGTGAAGAAGTGGCTCTATTATAAACTTCTGTACTAACTTGAGAAGTTGACTCTGCTGTAGAAACTAGATCAATCTGAAACTCCACTTGCTTTTTTTGTTCTTTACTGGAAGAGTCTTTAAGAGATAAGTTATGTAACATAGCAGTTTCATCAAAAACAACATCTCTGCTAATCACAACTTTTTTATTTTCAGGACACTATAACTTATATCATTTTGCACCAGCCTTAAAACTAAGAAAACCACATTTAATGGATCTTGGTTCCAATTTTCCATTATCAACATGAGCTTATACAGGACACCTAAAAATCTTTATATCAGAATAATCAACAGGCATACCAGATCATATCTCTTGCAGAGACTTTTTCTCTTTGGCAATTGATGGATATCAGTTGATCAAAAAACATGCAGTAGAGGCTGCTTCAGCCCAAAATGACTTCGATAAATTAGCATTCGACAACATACATTGAACCTTCTCCATGATCATTCTGTTCATTCATTCTGCACTGCCGTTTTGCTATGGAGTATGACGAACTATCAAATGTCTCATGATCCCTTCTGATTTGCACAATTCATTAAATCATCAAAACAGAACTTCAAGCCATTATCTGTGAGGAGGTGTTTTATCTATTTTTCTGTTTGTTTTTCAACCATAGTTTTCCAAGACTTGAATGCGGAAAACACATCGCTTTTCTACTTCAAAAAGAATGCCCAAACTTTTCTGGAAAAATCATCAATAAGAGTTAGCATATAATTAGCTCCACCTCTCGAAGGCACTCTAGATGGTCCCCAAAGATCAGAATGAATGTAATCCAACATTCCCTTCATGTTATGGATTCCTCTGGTGAATCGAACTCTTTTTTTCTTCCCAAAAATGCAATGCTCACAGAACTTCAGTTTGCTAATGCCTTACCCATCAAGAAGTCCTCTTTTACTTAATTTTGCCATGTCGTTTTCACTTATATGCCCTAGACACATATGCCAAAGTCTAGTAACATCATCATCTGACAAGGAAGAGAAGGGACTGCAGCATCACCAGTAATAGTTGAACCTTGCAAAACACATAATTTGGCTGTCTTTCTCTGTCCTTTCATCGCAACGAGAGAACCCTTGCAAATTTTTGCAACCCCACTTTTAGCTGTGTACCTGTGTCCTTTTGAATCAAGAGTACTCAATGAAATCAAATTTCTTTTCAATTCTAGTACATGTCGCACGCCATTAAGAATTCTAACAACCCCATCAAACATCTTTATTTTGATTGTGCCAACACTTGCGATTTTACATGAAGCATTATTTCCCATCAAAACAACACCTTCAAACACAACTTCATATGTTGTAAACCAATCTCGATTGGGACTCATATGAAAGGTGCAACCAAAATCGAGGATCCACTCCTCGCTCACTTTAGAATTGTCAACAGAAGCAACAAGGAGTTCACTATCACCATAGTCTTCTACTACATCAGCTTCATCGGATTGTTCTGGTTATTTTCCCTTTTAATTCTTTGCCTCCCTTTTGATCTTATTTTGTAACTTGTAGCACTATTTTTTAATATGCTCTTTCTTCTTACAAAAGTTACAAGTTTTACCTCTATTTGAAGATCTCGATCTACCTTTAGTTTTACTGCGGGGATTTTGTTCCTATGTCCTCCCACGATTATCATCACTGTTTCAATCTTGTCTTCCACGAACAATGAGACCCTCTCCCTGAGAGTCAGATCCAACCAAAAGATGTTTCATCTTGTCATATGAGGCTAAGGAAGCATAAACTTTATCAACTATAAGAGATTCACGACTATATAAAATTGTATCTTTAAAGGTTGAATACGACGGTGGCAACAAATAAAGGAGAATTAACCCTAAATCCTCTTTATCATACTGAATCTCCATGGCCTCCAAGTCTGAGACAATTTCTTTAAACACATTCAAGTGTTCGTGGACAGATGCACCTTCTTCCAAACGATGAGAATACATATGCTGCTTCATATGTAATTTACTAGTTAGGGTTTCGACATACATAATTGTTGTACTTTTGCCCATAATGCAGCAGCAGTCTTCTCCTTTAACACATATTGTAGAATTTTATTCGACAGATGCAGCTATGCCTTCCGATCTTTACGCTTCTTCTCTTTATTCGTCACAGTCGAAGGCATCTCATCCAACCTTAACAAGGCATCCTCCAAATCCATTTGCGTAACAACTGCCTGCATCTTTACCTGCCACAATGCGAATCTAGTGTTACGATCCAACAACGGAACATTATACTTCAATATCTCCATTAGCGTGATCGAGACTAGTAACCCGAAAAAGCTCTGATACCAATTTGTTAAAATTGAATGTCAACAATGAAAAAATATCGCAAAGAAAATGAAAAGAAAGAACACACAGATTTTATGTGGAAACCCTTTCGGGAAAAAACCACGGGCAAAGGAGAAGAAGATTCACTAATGTCGAAAATCGAATGATTACAAGAGGAGATGACTACGCCTATTTATAGGTTGAAAAGCCTTATTCCAATCAACAACTAATAGAAGTAACGTAATAAGGTTGAAATTAAAATAAAATAGATGATTTATTCTAATTAAAATAAAATAAAAGAAGTCTAGTTTTATTTGGACTTTTCTTTTCTTTTATTTTACCACTGTACTTTATTTTAACAAGAATTCTAATCACCCAATTCTAACAGCTTTGATAAAGTTTTACTAGATGCTTAAATATACGACATGTACGTGACCAATGCATTTTCATACCACATTGGTAGCATGAATTTTCAATAACTTTTGAATATTTTATCCACCATTTTCTTTTTTTTCCTTATTATTCTTTTTCTAGTGGTTACAAGTACCATTATTATAACCACCATGATAATAATTATTAGTACGTTTCCAACCCCATCCTCAATTACAATGATATCCACGATCTCTATATTTTGATTTTTCATAATTTTTAAGTATTGTTACTTTCACTTTCAAGGAAGAAGCCTTTTTCACTAGAAGGCATGAGATCATTTCAAAATGCTTTTTAAAGCCTTTTTTACAATATTGTTGTTGTAGAAGCATATAAGATATTTCAATCATAAAATTTTTTAAAGAGTATTATGTTTTTCTAATAGTCAAATTATTCTTTCAAATATTAAACAATTCAAGAGTCAAGAGGGTTTTTCCCAATTAGACATTTCACTTTTAATCCTTACTGTAAATGATAATCATTTAACTTCTACAATGATAACTTTCTCATAATTATTTCTATCAAGTTATATATTCTAAGTTAACAACTAAAGCGAGAAAACACTATTATTCATGTCTACTCAAACTTAAGTATAAAAATACTGTAACACCCAGGCATTGTAGGTCATGAGTCCAAGCATCTAGGCCAAAAAGGAACTTGGTTGGCATAATTCAACTTGCCAAATTTACATTTCTAGCGCGCAAATATGGCGCATAGGTAATGTAAGGAAGGTGGAACAAGGGGGTAAACCTTGAAAGGCATGATTTGGAAGAGGGGAAATTGACGAAAATATCTATAGTGCCATTGGATTGAAATAAGGCGTTGCCAGACCTATAGTACGCCCAGTTTGTATAACTCAAAGATAAGTTACATACTAACTAGATAGTTAAGTGTGAATGACAAGTCAAATAAAATATATGAAAATATTTTGGCTTTCCGTATACATTTCTTTACGGTTGTGAGCCATTGACAAAGGTAGCCTTAAAATTTATGACACGTGTCAAAGCTCTATGGTTTAAGCAAAGATTTTTACCAAGGGAGACTTCCGATAGAAGGAAAGTAATCTTTTCCCCTTTTATTTAAAGAAATCATTTTATCTTCATAGAGAAGATGATCAGGGACCTTCCCTGATATGTTAAGGCTAAGGATCAATATACATGTAAAAGGTTTCTCACCAAGGGTAAGTATTCTAGTCCTTCATAAGAATCTCAGAAAGAGTAAGTCTATTTGCATGCATAGAAGTAAGACCTACATGGTGTCCTCTAGGTTCAAAAAAGAACGAATGAGTTGTATGAGAAAGTTTAAATGTTGTCCTTATATTTTAAGTAGAGATCTTTAAGATTTCAAGGAAGGATGCTTGGATTGGCATTCTAGTTGCGGTTTGATGTTGCAAGGTGAGAGTCTCGTGAATCTCTAATCTAACACTTACATGTATGTTTTTATGCTAATATTTCTTTTTACTAAATGACTAACATGTGAAACATAAACTACGAATGTGATACGTTGATTCTGTGAAAGATGTATGTTTGATAAGCTTACATGTGATGCTTTTATGATGCTATCCCTTTGGTATGAAAATAAGTATATGAATGATGAATGTGTAAGGTGTAACACCCAAAACTCGAAAACCATTATCAGTTAGGGTCCTGGTGTTACCATATTTATTTATCACAGTTCAACTTTAAATTCATGTCATTTGGTCTTACATTATTAAAGAAGTACACCCAACATGTCAACACTATCATTTAGTTATAAACGCAATTCGACAAGGGTAAAAAGGTTAATTCCATGATTTTTGGAGACTTCTACTGGTACTTGTTGGACAAGTATCGATAGTTGTCAAGTCAGTAAGCAGTTCATGAACAGTGCAGACTTCAACCAATACTTGAGGTAATACTACTGATACAAGTAGGACTTTTACTGAAACTTATCATGCTTCTATCGATACTAAAAACTTCATAGAGCTAAGAAGTCTCACCCTACAACTTCTAAGTACAGAACTACCAATACCTACTAAACATCTACCGATACAACCCAAGTCAGTGAACAACCTCTCTCCTACCCTGTATTTCTACCGATACATGCAAGGGTTCTACCGAAACAAGTATGTAGAATCTCAAAAATCATGCCAAAACACAAGTTTATCAACACATACCATTAATAACCTCAAAATGCATTAGGCCATTACAAGATTCTTAGTTCCCAAGTCATTACATTAAAAGATAATGTCATCCTAGTACATGCCATAAAACCAAGTGATGTGGAAAAACTACCAATGAGGTCCGCGATAGTGTGACTTTGAGGAGATGATCCGATCTTCAAGTAGCAAGGTAAATCTACAAGACAACAATAACATCTTTGGTAAGCTTCATAGCTTAGTAAGTTCGAAGAGTTTAAAGAGTTACCAATCATATGCATAGAGCAATTATAACCCAACCAAGCTAGCATGAACTGTTGCTTCCACAAACCATATTTAGTATTTCAACTTTCTTGCCTATAACTTTTTGTTACCAGTACTTGATATTGCTCACACGAGCTATCGAGGACTCGCAACATATGAGTTACCTCAGCCATCGGTACGGTGTTTGTCTGTAAACTGTCCCCTAACGATGCTGCTCACACAAGCTGTCAAGAATATGCATTCAAGCATTAATCTCAGCCATCGTAGGGCCTATAATCCTTTTAGGATTTCATATCTCTTTCCAATTCATAATACTGCTCACACAAGCTATCGAGGACTCGCAACATATGCGGTACCCTAACTATAGCGTCGGTTTCGTTTCAACGGCTTAAAGCCTACTATCTCTTTCGTTTCATTCCTTCACATCTTGTTAAATCCAAGATCTTACCTTTGTCAAACATAGATAAGATACGTACAAGGAATATTTAGTTACAAAATTTACGTTATGAACTTACCGGACTGGATTATAGTTGTAGATAAGCACCAAGGACTAATCTGCTAATTTCCCCTTTCCACGTTTCGTGGCTCGATCATAATATAAATCAACAAATCATACCAATTTTCATATTAAATCACAAAAATCAAGTCATTCAACTCAATTTGATCCTTTTTGGGAGAATTATGATTTTACCCCTACTATTCTCCTTTATTCAATCTAGTCCTTTCAACATAAAACATGCAAAATAACTTTTTTCTTACACAATCAACCATATCCGAATCCTCTAGGGTGTTTACCCACCCCTACACACAATAATTTTCACAACAATACAAGTAATTTCATTGTTTTCACATTTTAGTCCTTAAACCCTACTTTCATCAAAAATTACTTTATAAAGAGATTCAACCCAAACATCAAACATACAAATTCATCAAAAGCTTTCAAGAACAATTATATTCAACAATGGAAAGTTTCACAGATTTACAAATTAGTCCTTAGATTAGCTAGATTAAGCTAATACGAACTCAAAAACACAAAAATTACTAAAACGATTGTCATTTTCTTACCAAAATCAAAGCTCAAAGTTTAAGTTGCAAAACCCTATCTTCCCCTTGTTTAGCCATGTAAAAGAAGATGAAAATGAGAAAATTTTCTATTTTCTTCTTTTAATTTACTTTATATACTAAAGGGTAATTTTGTAATTTTAGTGACTTTTATAATTAGCTTAGTTAATCACTTGATTAGCTTTAATTAATCGTATTTATTTCTAATATTTCTCATGATAAAGCATCCACTAAAATCCTTTAGGATAATTTATCCATTTAGTCCTTCTAACTTATCAACTCTACTTTATCCCTTTTACAACTTAGTCCTTTCCACTCAATTCACTATCTAATCATTAAAATTTCTTATCTAAATTTTAATGTAATGCTAATGACATCATAAATATTAAAATAAATAAAATTTTTAACTCGACTCGTCAGAGTTGTGGTCTCGAAACCATTGTTTTCGACACCACTGAAAATCGGGCTGTTACATGAAGAAAGCATGAGCTTGACGAATGTGTGTGAAAGTACGTTAAGTTTGTCATGATTAAGTCTCTGCATGAAAAGAGTTTGCGTACGATGGTAAAGAAAAGTGTGTCAGATGTTTGGAAATGTGAATGCATCTAGTGTGATGAAGTTTGAAAGAAGTAACTTTGTCAAGCATGAGTCTACATGATCAGTTTGTGTTTGTCTAAAGGGTCCATAAGGACAATAAACACGAATCTCTGATATAGAAAGTCCATGGCCATGGAATTTGAAGACCATATAGTATAAGACCTAGTCTAGATGACTATGGCATCATATGGGAAATGAAGACCTCATAGTGTAAGACTTAGTCATGGTAGCTATGGCATCATGTGGAAGAAGATGAAAAGGATGGTTGGGTGAGTACCAGGTGATGAGGGGAAAACCTCATGACGGTGAGTTTAGCCGAATCCTTATCGTAAAAAATATCATTTACAAAAAAGAGAGCCTTTGTGGCTGATTCTGTTATATGCGAGTCTTTGTGGATGATTCTGTTATATGTGAGCTTTTGTAGTTGAATTTGTTATATGTGAGCCTTTGTTACTGACTTTGTTATATGTGAACCTTTATGGTTGAATCTATTATATGTGAGCCTTTGTGGATAATTCGATTATATGTGAGCCTTTGTGGATATCTCTGTTAAAGTACGCCTTTGTAGCTATCTTTGCTTATGGATGACTATATGCCTATCTATTGATCAAGGATGCCTCTATGGCTCTTTATATCAAAAGGGAAAACTTCTGCAATTATTTCTAAAAAGCATGCCTTTATGGCACAGTCTGTGGAATGGGCTTCGTGGTAATAATCCAAAGACAATGCCCGATTAGGTGGACTCTAAAGAAGTTAAAGTTGGACGTTATGATGAGTTCTTGAAACTTTCAATACAAGGATGTGGATGGAGGAAATCAATGAAGAAATCTTGAGACTTGAATTCAAGTAAAAAGGGGGATTTTTTCACTAAGTTCTGTTAAACTTACCCCTCTGTGTTATATGCTTCAGGTAAGGATGAGGCTAAGAGGGATGATGCTAGAGCTACGCCGAGGAAATGATGAAGTTGGGCACTTATGTATACAGAGCGGATCTGTATGGGGGTGATGGAGCTTTAGGAGTCACGCAATTAAATGGAGAGAACTATTTTGTGAACCCTTGTAACACATATAGAATGGGCTAACCATGCAATGGTAGCTAATGTCGTAGACTTAAAACAATTTGAGAAGAGTTATATTAAATAGTTATATATATTCCTTTTGTAAGACTCCGCCAACTATAAAGAAGTCTTAAATTTTTGTAAGTTCTCAGGGTATACTTGGACTTGAGTCAATTAGTACTAATAAAATAAATGTATTATTTAGTATAATGAAGTTTTGTAAGTATGAATTAATTACGAGTTGGAATTAGTAGTAGCACCCGAGATTAGGATCTGGTCGATCGAGTTGGATTGAGGGCGTTACAAATATGATCATCTAAATTTATTAATACTCAAGGAATAAAAAGGATGCTATTAAAATCTTATGATAGCTAATGACACCTTACAATTTAATCAACATAACAATAAAATACCTCAGAAATGTTTTATGGAATATTAGCTAGACACATCACATTATCCTATTTACTATGATAAATGCTTCCATAGAAAATTTCATCCGCAAAGAAACAAATAGCCATCAGCTATGTCATATGCATTTGGATATATTTCAATACATCTATATTTAACTTTTTCTAAGTTGTTCATATCGCATATCCAAATATTGAACATGAGCCTCTAGTGTCAAAAATAATAATCTAATAATCTAATAGGCAACATAATACATTTGGTAAAGGTCACCAAATAAAATAAAATTTTTAAAAATGGCTATTATTTTTTAATCATACCAATGACATATGTTATGAAAGATATTCATATTTAAGTAAAAATATTCAAGTTTTTTATACTTCAATCTTATTCAAAGTCTTAGATCATAAACAAGCATACCATGGAATATATAAAACATAAATCCATACTTAAATACGAAGAAAAAAATGAGCATCATTTTGAACTTTTTTTTCATTAGGAATATCGAAATCTCAAAATCTTTCAATCATGCATAGAAATCACATACCTTATGAGTGTTGCTTCAACAAGAACATTGTATGTCTAGATTACTTGTTCTACAACGAAATATTGAATACTATCGAGCAAGCTCGTGTTAATAACATGTTATAAAATAATAATGTAAAGAACACAAGAATAAAAGATGAGAATAAAGGAAGATTTCTATTGCATTTCTCTTCTTTTCCATCATCATTACAAGTAGTATACTCATCATTTTCTAATACATAAATAGAAAAGGGATTACAAGGAGATAAAAGGTGAAGAGTTAGAAAAGATGAAAGGTGAAACGTTGATTATAATGAACATCCACTTAATAGCATTCATAACAACGATATAATTTTATTCTATATATACAATACATACTTTTACTCAAAATTTCATTCAAACTCTTTAAATAAAAGGGTTAAATATAAAATTAGTACCTGAACTTGTTCACTTCTCCTAGATTGGTACTTATGACTTTTTTATCCTAGATTGGTACCTGAGCCTAACGCAATTACTTTTTTGCTGATGTGGCAGCGTTGGCCATCCGCGCGCCACCACGTGTCATCCTCCTAAGCACATGACCAGACCCCTTTAATGAAAAAAATGATTAAATTTATTTCTTAAATTTATTAACTTTATTAATTAAATTCATTAAATAAAAATCCATTAAAATCTTTTACATCGGTTAGTGAAAAGTTCCACGATTGCTTAAGAAACCTTTCATCATCTCTAAATCTTCATTTTTATTTACATTAAATCCTTTCACCAAAGATGTTTCCATCCTTCAATATTTCTAGAAAAACTTTTTATCATCTCAACCATTTGATAAACTCTTTTATTATCTCAACCATCTAAAAGAATTGTTCATCATCTCACTGAAAGAAGCCAGGTTTCATCATCGATTACCCTAGTTTCAGCCCACTAAAGTAGTATTTGAATTAAGGTTATTCTAGTTTGGGTGTTTATTTCAGTTTTCATTCTTCGTTCTTCTTCCGTCTTCTTTAGTCTTCATCTGAGTTTTTTTTTTAATATTTCCATGTGATGTGCTTTTTATCTTTTGTTTTTTCATAAAATAAGTTTTTATTTTTCCCCTGCTTCGATTTTGACTCATTCTCAAAGAGTGATTTTTTTAATTTTATTGGGACCATCGATTTTCTGGTTTAAAAAATTATTTATTTCATATGTTTAACAATTCCTAATGGTTTCTTAGTGTTGGCTTAATGTTGATCCAATTTTTAATAGTGCATAGTGTCTTTGTTGTTTAGATATTGTATTTGTATTATATATTGTATTGTAATTTTTTTGTTGGCTTTTGTGTGTATGCAGACAACTCCATACTAAAGGGATTTTTTTTGGAGGGTGAAATTGTTTGAGCCTGAGAGGTCAATCAATTGATATATTAGTATGAATATTATGTATGTTATGATATATCAGTGTGTGTATATTATGTATGTTATGATATATCAGTGTGTGTATATTATGTATGTTATGATATTTTAGTGTCTATATATTATGTATGTTATGATATATTAGCGTGTATGTTATGTATGGTATATGTTAGACCCTTTATTATGTAACTAACTATTATGTAGTGTTTTATCTTGACTTGGGATAAATGTGTGGTGCATATTTTGGGTGGAAGCTTTTTCATAGACCCTTTTGCAATCTATGTAGGAGGGGAAGTGTTGGAATGGGATTTTGACCCAAATTTCTTGTTTTATTACACGTTGTGTGAGATGGTAGTGGAAGCTGGATATAGAGTTGTGAAGAACTTTATATATTGTGAAGGTGGGTTACATTTTAGTGAGGGACTAAGTGTTTTCTATGATTATTCATTATTCGTAGAATGATTAACCATATTAGAAATATAGGGTCCATAAATGTATATGTTGAACACGGGTTAGACACACTTGATGTTGTGATGATATGATGTTGTTGCCCACCACTAAGGAAATGGAATTAAATAATGGGGGTGAGATACCAAATTGTAATGAGGGAGTAAATAGTGGGGTTGGGAAACCATTTATCGAGTTAGGTAGGGAATCTAATGAGGGATCAGAGTTGGGCGAGACTAGTGATGCATTGCTAAGAATGAGGAACAAAATTTTGAAAGTAGTGGGTCTATTGATACAGATAGCTCATTTGGCAGTGAAGAGATTTTAGGGGTAGATTCTGGGGATGAAGAGGTGAGATATATCAAGGTTTGGTGTAGAAATTATAAAGGCAACAAAAAAAGGCAAATAGAGGAAACAAATATGGTTAACAGTGATGGTGTAAAGGTAGGTGAATGTAGTGAAAGTAGAGAAAAAATGTTAAGATACCAGATGAATCAGGTGAAGGAACAAATTACGTTGATTCATTAGATTTAGGGTCTTGTGAAAGTGATTCAAAGAGTGAGGTAGTTTGTAGGAGAAGTTTACATGCATGTTTTGATCCTACTAACCTAATCTCACATTTAGAGCTTGGTATGGTGTTTAATGGACATGAGGAATTCAAGACTACCTTAGCAAAGTATGCAACAAACAAGAGGTTTGATATTGTCTATCTTAAGAATGAAAAGGGGAAGACTACGACTAAGTGTAGGGAAGATGGGTGACCTTTTAGAATATATGTTGGTGTAAATAATAGTGATAGGTTTTACAAGATAAAAACTTTTATACAAACCCACGAGTGTTCAATAACTTTTAAAAACAAAAGGGCAACTTACAAGTTTGTGGGAGAACATTTCTTAAGTAAAATCAGGGTGATTCCAAAGCTGAAGTTAATTGATATGTAAAAAACTAGCCAAGGAAGAGTTGAAAGTTGATCTGAACAAGGGTACATGCAACAAGGTTAGAAGATGGGCATTAGAGGAGATCAATGAAAGGGTAAGCTATTAGTTTAACAGACTATGGGACTATGCATATGCACTTAAAACGACAGGTTCGGATGCCAATATAGAGATGATGGTAGAAATACCAACCCCTACTGAGGTTCCTAGGTTTTGAAGATTTTATGTAAGGTTTAGTGCATTGAGGAGGGGGTTTAGGGAGTGTAAACCTTTTATTTGTCTAGATGAATTTTTTTAAGGGAAGATTCAAGGGGGAACTTCTGTCTGCTGTCGAAAAAGATAAAAATGACCAAATCTACCCTATTTCATGGGTCGTTGTGGATAATGAAAGCAGAGAAACATGGTGTTGGTTTCTTAAGAATCTTATTTCAGATTTACAAATTAGTGATGGTTTTGGATTCACATTCATGACTGATAAACAAACATTTTGGGCAGCATGCAAATCATACTTAATTGCTAACTTTGAAGCTAACATCAATAAGATTGAACGTATCAAACATAGTGCCAAGGTAAGTCTACTTAGGATTGATCCTGAGCAATGGTTAAAGGCTTTTTTTCTGGTAGGTCTATATGTGATGCAACTGAAAACAATTTTGTTGAGTCTTTTAATGCAACAATTCTAGGAGTTAGGTCAATGTCCATCATTTTCATGTTAGAAGAAATTAGGTAGTATGTAATGGGGAGGATTGCAAATAATTTGGCTAAATGTAAAATTTGGAATGAACAATTATGTCCTAAGATATGTGATAAGTTACACAAGAGTATCCAAATGAGTTCATACTGTCATTTAAATAGAATGGAGTTAAAAATGTTTGAAGTGGCAAACTTTGGTGATGTTGTAGTTGTCAACTTAAGTGAATGGTCATGTCGTTATAAGAGATGGGACATCTCTAGCATCCCGTGTCC
This sequence comes from Gossypioides kirkii, assembly GCA_005610355.1. NCBI lineage: Eukaryota > Viridiplantae > Streptophyta > Magnoliopsida > Malvales > Malvaceae > Gossypioides > Gossypioides kirkii. The sequence goes on along the minus strand of CP032247.1, from coordinate 33,821,012 downwards.
ACATGCTATTGCTGCCATTTTGTGGAAAAAGCTAATATTTTTAATTTTGTCTATACGAGGTTTAAAAAAATATATGTTTGAAAAGTTGTATGGCTTTATATTTCTTGTTATCGCAAGTGAAAATTTTTGGCATAAAATCAATATGAGACCAATTGACCCCTAATCCCAAGGGAAATGCCTAAGAGACAAAAAAAAGATAGTAAGAGAATAGGGAAAGAGGAGTGAGAGTAAACTGTCTAGAAGAGGAAGAAAGATAAAGTGCCACAAGTGTTTCATGGTTGGACACAACTCCAAAAATTGTCAAACTTTATCTAATGTAAGTGTTTTCATTACTAAAAATTTTAATGCAATTGTTGGCTAATTTGAGAACTCCTAACATGTGAATTTTGCAGAGTACACCTCCATCAACTCTTACTCCACTAGCTCCTAATCAAATAATTGCATCTGAAGCATCTGCATCATCACCATTGGCTCCAACAACATCACCCTCATATGTACCAAGACCAATAATAGCATCTCATTCAACCCTACTCATGTTACGACTACATCTTCTATGGTAATCTTTTTCAAGACTTTTATTAATTTTTCTTTCATAGTATTAGACTAATGTTACGACATCTACTACAGCCACCACCAGCTCTTTAAACATAACCAACTCCTCCCACCATGTCAACCTCTTCAACATAGAAAATACTTACAAGACTTCGTAGAAGGGGAAAACAAGTTGTGCAAGGGATTGGGTTATACATTAATGAGAGGTCAAGAATGCAAATTTTGAATGTAAGTTACCAATTGTTGAACTGTGTAGACTATATAGCAATTGTTATGCTTATTGTATTTTGGGGACATGTTTGTTTATTATGTGTCATTGCATTGCAGCTTGATATGAGAGGAGAAACCATGGTAATTGCCCCAACCAAGTGCACTGATAAAAGGAAGGAAAGCAACAACATTCAAACTTCTAGTGGCACTTAAGAAAGCAAGAACACAAAAGTCCAAAGATCCACCCAAGTAGAATCCTAAGCTAGGGATATATTGCGTCAAGAAATCTGATGTTGATGTTGAGTCTAGAATCCTAAGTAAACATGTTTTGTTGATGTGAATTTGATTTCATTAGGTTGGATGAGTTATGGATTCTATTTTGTTGACATACTATGGATAATTTGATGGTACAATATATTATTAATATTATTCTCAATGGTAAAATAAAAAGATTTTCCATTCAATTAAATTCATTCATTCTTAACAACTAATGCAACAAATACGTGAATAATAATTTACCATCCATAAGCAAGATAACCCAAAAACACCATCCATGATACAATTAACAACATTTTATAAGCAACTATTACTATGTTGTTCCTTGACATTTTAGCCTTGTACAATGTGATCTTCTCTTCCAAACGAGTTACCTTCAATCACATTCTTTGCATTTTCCCAATATTGAGTTCACTGTTCTCAAGTCTTAATCTCTTATTCAATGTCAATAACATCTTATTTTGAAGCATTATTTCATTGATTGTGCATCCTTGTTCTTCTGCAGTTGAATTTGTGCCCTTATTGTTACCTTCAACCCCCCGAAAAAAACCACAACCCTCGGTTTTCATTTCTCACATACAACAAAAAAAATCAGAATATTAAAAATTTTAAAATATTTCTTCAACCCAAATTGCAACAAAATGTCAATACATAAAATTACACAAAATCTTCAACTAAAATCACAAAGCCTTTGTTTTTCATACACCCAATAATGGCAGACCAAAATACAAACCCTAATTTCCTTCAACCCAATAATTACAAATCAAACTTTTACCTCTTTGAAGTTCGCACACTCAAAGAATTTTCTCCCTTTGTTTTGTGAAGTATTTGTGTTACAAACGACAGCCTTTAAACTACAATGACAGTACAAAACCCTTTTTTGAGCACTTTATTTTTTGTTGGTGGAAGAAGATATTTTCACTTGTTTTCTCCTTCAACAATGTTATTAATAGATAAAACGAAAGAGATAGAAAACAAATAGGTGAAAGAGAAAAAAAAAGAGATGGTGAAAGGAAAAAACAAAAGGATGAACAAAAGAGGAAAAAATGAAAGGATGAACAAAAGAGGTATAAAATGAAGTGAGGTAGAAGACTATGGTCAAAAAAAAAAAAACCGAAAAAATAATATTTAATGAAATAATATTTAAAGGAAAATGAAAAGAAAAATAATTAAAGGGATCCGGTCTTGTGTTTGGGAGGACGATATGTGGCGGCACGTGAATGACCAGTGCTACCATATCAACAAAAAAATAACAATATTAGACTCGAGTATAAATATAGTGGACGAAAAAAATTTAAGTATCGATCTTAGACAAAAAATTATAAATATTAATCTAAAATAAATAAATAAATTCATATACCAATTTTATATTCAACGTAAATAACAAAATATGCTTCAAGAATCCATATCATCCTTGTTACTATTAACCAACGCAACTGGGCTTTATAGTCTAAAACACATTTAATTGTTATATAATTTTTTATAAATTTATTAATATAAAAGTTTTGTAGTAATTGGACGGAAAGAACAGAAAATTCTGGGTGAGAGTGAAACTAAGTTAAATAAATAACATATACATAAATAGATGTATAAATTTGAAAAAAAATCAAAATTTCTTTTTTGCAAAAAAAAAAAAACTACGGTCGAACTGAAAAAAAAAAAGAACACAGAAAGGAATGAGATCTTGGAATTCATCAGTTGTTTTGTTCTTCTTTTCCTTGCCTTTCCTCCTTCCCCTCTCTGTCTCAGCTTCTTCAATTCATCACCAACAGTAATTCCCCTATTTTCTTTTCTCTTTTATTTCTTATTTTTCATGCGAATATAGAGTTTTAATTTAATTCCATATTATTTAAGCTTTAAACCCTAATTTTTTAAATATATTAATTGCAGTGAAAGAATCGGGCACAGAGTTTTGATGAGCTTTAAAGAAATTTCGAAAGAAGCTAACAGTACTTTCGATTGCTCTCCCTCTGGTCCTTGCGTTCCTTGCCTTTACTCTGAGAAGGTTCTTTTTCTTCCTATTTTATTTGATCTCTTTTTTTATTCAATTTGTTAATTAAATTGTTTAGTTCCTTAGCTTCGATTTATAAAGCTGTAGATTTTAACCTTAGTATTCATATGTGACAAAATGTATGAAATCCAGTTAAATTTTCTGGGTGCCGCCTTTCTTAATTTACTGGAAATGGAATCTAATTTTCTGAGAAAATTTCTAATCTCCCATTTAAGACACTGTTATCAGTGAAAAAGTAATACATTTAACCATTTTTAATCTAAACATTCTTTTCCTTTACATTGATGTCAACTGATGAATTAGATCTGGCATGCCAAAGATTTTGTTGTTAAGTTGATATGCTTGCTAGTAGACCCAGCAATTCGTGGATCCGGATCATGTTCGTATATTTTTTTTCGTATCATAATCATGTTTAATATATCTTATATTTATGTAAATTTTTGACATGTTAATAATTCTTATTATATATATTGAGACATTTGTGTATCCATGTTGGTTGCGACTGCTCTTATTATATTTTGTCATGATCATGTGTTAGTTTTTTTTTAATGGTGTGTGGGTGTTATGTCTAATACTAGGCATACTTTCTAGGAATCAATGATCTTTTTCAACTTTTCTTGTTATTACCATTTCAAATCTGAAATAGCTGATATATTTCAATTCCATGGTCATCTCTATGGATTATAGCTATTAAAATGAGATTAACAATGACTTATATTTTGCTTGCATTTGCTGTTTTATTTGTTTGGAAGGCTTAAATATTTTATTTTATATTTTCATTTCTGTAAATTGTTTGTGGGTTTAATCAGAGTGCTACTTGTTCTTCAGAGTGACAAAAAATATCGATGCAGTGAGACTGGCTATCGTATCCCTTTCAAATGTGTAGAAACTGATGATGGTTCAAAGGCCGAAAATAAACAAAAACCAGAAAAGGGTAGGTCTAATCTTGAAATCTCAGTTATCAATGAGAATTTAAGACAACGAAGAAGCTTACTTGATGATTCATCAACATCGGAGAGTGGGTCACGAGCCTATATCACCTATAGGAGCTGTATACCTGCAGTTAACGAGGAGAAGTTATCAGTACTCGGTTTTGAGGTATGTGCCTTTGGTCTTCATTATCTTTCAATTGATTTTGTATAACAGCAGTCTATGTAGCTTTGACACTTCATTTTTCATAGTATTCATATCTGATAGTCATGTCCAACACATGTTTGGACATGAGAATAGGGACATGATCTACCAAATATATGGAAAAACTTAAAAAAGAATAGAGCACTCTCTTGTTGGACACATACAGGCATCCAACACTAATGCTCAAGACTGAGTTATATAGCCAGCAAAATGCCAATTGATTGGCTGCTTTAGTCATTACATTTTATAATTAAATTGGTTTTCTGTGTTTAGACCAGAATCCTGCTGTATTTTCCTTTGCTTCATATTCTATTCATGTTCTTTTTGCTTTTTCCGTACCATAAAAGCCTAGCTCATAATCAGAAGAAAAGCTAAACTTTACTATTCTTTTCCTACTTTGAATTTTAAAAGTTCATAGTAGAATGATCGCACTTCGGCTTCTTTTCCGTTACAGCTGATGGCCTTGTATTAATGGACAACTTGTGGGGGCCATGTAGTCATGCTTTGATTAAGTTAAAACCTAGTTATATTGCGGTGACCGGTTTCTAATTTGGCATTCTCTTGGTGACTATATATGCTTACCAATAGGGTACATAACATTTTCGACCAATCAATGAAGATATAAAATCATGGATTGATCAACTCTTACATGGAGAAACAAAAACCAAAAACTTAGTCAAGTTATATCCTAGTTATATTTGTTGTGACCGATGTCTAATTTAGAAGTTATAAACGGTGGAGCCTGGTATTTCTCTTGGCGACTCTATGTGCATACCATTTCGGTGCATAGCTTCATGTTGTTGACCAAGTGTCCATGAGAATACAAAATCATGGATCAATTGACTCTTGCACTGATAAGTGCACATAACCAATAGCTTGGTCAAGTTAAATCTTAGTTAATATTTTTTGTGACTGATTTATGGTTTAGAAGCTATAGAACAGTGGAGCCGGACATTTCTCTTGGTGACTATGCACATGCCAATAGGGTGCATAGCATCACATTATCAACCAAGACTCTTAGACAATTAGAGTTGGTAACCAGAGATTAAAGAGCTTGTACTTGGATGATTATATGTCTTCTACAATGCATTTACTTGGAACTAATCTGTGCAGGGAATTATATTTGGATTACTGCTCATTAGTGGTTCGGTTGTATTCTTGAGAAGAAAGCGGGCCATTACCATGCCTGGAGTTTCAGCAGGGAGGATCCAACCAAACTCTAGGTTTTGATTAAGAAGCCCTTTCACATGAAACTGACTTTGTTGATTGTTGAGGCTTTGGAGTAATTTAGTATAAAACTACATCTACAGGTAAATGCTTTAGCTGCTCTTCCTTCTTCATATATTTTTTTAATTTTTCTCCATGTTGCTGTAAAAATTGTTGAAAGTAATTTTCGTAGAATGTAATCGATTTTCCAGCACTCTATAATTAGATCAGTAGTTGGTAAACAGTGTTAAACTATGTTACACGAATTCTTCGTTCTCCGATTCTTCCTAAAGTACACATGTTCAAACATTGATAATAGAACACTATGATTATATCCTCCACATATATGAGAAGTTCTTAAAAAATAATTGAGGATATGAACTCATATCTGACACTGACATGGACAACAAAGAGTTCCTTTCACACTGAGTTCCTACATGTCTGTTCTGCTTTGTTCAATGACTTTGTTATTCCTCTGCTGTTTGTTTCTTGGGATATTGGACATAGATACGTGTGTTTAATATGCCCCTGATTGTAAAAATTGACTGCCCGATTTAGGAATATTTTTATCTCAAAAGTGCTTCTTAAAAGTAATATTAAACATAGTTTTTTTTTTTATTCGGAAGTTCAGATTCCATGGTGTGGTACAAATAAAGAATTCGGATAACAGTTTCTATATTGGGTTACGCATTGCATTTGCTTCAATGAGTTCTCGTTTTATTGTTGTTGGCACCAATTTTGAAATGATTATGTATATCTATATTTCGACACAAGCTTTGTCAATGCATTAAAATTCTTTCTCTTTTTTTTAATAATGGGTTGACAAATCAAATAAAAAAAATTTCTGACTTTCGAAATCTAGCTTTTAAATGAAATTATATTTCGCTATTGTTTTAAACTTTATATTTTATTATTTTTTAATTATTTGCAGTTTTTTATCACAATAATAATCCCAGTCAGTTTCAAGTGTCAAAGTTATATTTTAGTTAAAATATACGCTGCATTTTTTTATGAACTTAAAATTTAATCAGTACACTTTTATTTCTAGAAGTTTAAATTTTAATTTTTTGGATTTCAAATTTTAAATCTGAAAATTATTTTGTTAAAATTAAAATCGTTACATCATTATATTTGCTAACGAGTAATTTTTTTTATTTTAAAAATACACAGTTTCTAAAGTAGAAACTAAATTTCTATAAATAGAAATGCAAGAAATTTGAATATCTGAAAAAAACAAAATGCCACTGCATATTTTAATCTTATATTTTCCCAATACGTCTTTTAGAGGTAGACATTTTCTTAGGATACGAAACAAGTTTTGTCTAACAAGTAACGCTTTGATAAGGGTATGTTTTATGGCCAGCGTGAGGTGGAAGCTGGCTATTTGAAATTTTTGAGATGCTGAAATGCTATGGATTAAATCCCTTTTTCCATTATTGGACGTTTACATCATCATATTAATAGATAATATCATAAGATGAATGCTGAATAAGGCAAACTCAAAATGTAAATATTTCAAGCCATGAGATTTTATAAAATCAATACTTCCAAAGTCATAGACATGATAACTTCTAAAGTTTAAACGGGCATTTGTTCAAAATTTATAATTAATTATAACATAAATACAAACTCTGCTTAATATATAAATGCAGAATAACAAACTGAAAAATGAAAATTGTAATGTCATACACTATAACACTAAATTTTAAATGTGTGATTGGTTGAGTGAAAAAGTGGACGGATGAAAAAAAAGTAAAAAAATGAAAATAAAATAAAATATGAATGTGTTTAGTAAAAAATAAAAGCGAAAACAATCATTTTTCATCATAATGCATAAAAATCAATCTTTCTAAAATAAAAAAAAAATGATAAGAGAGAAAATAAAAACGATGTATATTTTAATTTAAAATTATAAATTTTTCAAATATTTTATTTTTTCTTTTTATTTTTCAACCCTATCAAACAATGAAATTTTTCTTTATCATTTTCCTATCAAACACGTCTATGGAAAGAATTTATATTTCCATCATTCTAGTTTTCCATCCCTTCAATTCTCCATCCTTCTAATTTTCTTTCCTCTTAAATGATATAAATAATATGAATGTTTTAAAGATTCATATAATACAATTTCTATTTATGCCAATGTGAATTGACATATACCACCTTAAACTGATCAAATTTAATTAATTGATCAATTAATCGAATTAACTGAACTTAATAAATAATATTATAATATATAAGTATTATAATCGGTCAATTAATTTGGTTGTTAACCGAATTAATTGAAAAAATTCGATTCGATTAATTTTTTTGAAAAAATTTCGATCCGATTAATTTTTTTGAAAAAATTTCGATTCGATTAACGGGTAAAGATCGATTAATTCAGTTAATGATAATTCGAATCAGTTAACCGATTAAACACCCCTACGTAAACACCCCTATGTAGTTGCTACATGGAAGAAAAGAATACAGGGATGATATAAACACATGAATTATCAAATCTACGAACTTAGACTAAAAAGGGCAACCGGATATAAATACATGGAATATCAGATCTACAACTTACCCAGAAAACGGTAGCCTCCACAATTCAGAGTCAAAACAAGACGAATAGCCTGTTGAGATCAAGTGCAAAATAATAGAACAATATAATACAGGTTATTGCCATGCGAAAAATATACAAACTTATCACTATGAGATTCTAGAGCACATTAACAAAGAACTGGCAGCAGCTGGACGAACTCCGGATCAAAGAATGACGATGTCGATGAACCTTAACTGAAAACTAGGGGAAAAAAGGGTTTCCACTTCCACGACACATCTACAGTGATACAGCAGCGAGCAGGCGCTAGAAACCGGTAGCAGAAATATAGGCATATATAAATTACAAAAAGTAATCAGGCGTCTTGCGTGTGGTGTCGGGTTCAACTTGCCGGGGTGCTGGATCGAACTGAAGAAAATTCTGGTCCATATTCTCCCCGATCTCTAAAATTGCAGCCATGTTTCCACATCGGTAACAATAGTTTGGAGCACTGAAGACGGTCACAACATTTTTGTCCTGAAGAGCATATAATGAATAATCAATATATATGCGTGCATATATGTGTGTATACATATTAATGAAATCCGAAGTTCAGCTCAATTGATTCATTTCACTATACTTAAAGACCTAGCATTTAGCAGGCCTGGGATTCAAACCCCCCAGCAATTGCAATCCTTCTCCTTGATTCCCAAGCTACACGTTACAAAACCAGGCTAAACTGATTCTTTTCGGGTTTTCACACACCTGACACCAATTGTATCCTTCCATGACAAGCTGATGGGCTCTTGAAATCAGAGTGAGACCATTTGTATGGTTGAACTGAGTCGCAATATCTTGTCCAAATGTATAGCCAGCTCCACGAGGAGAGATCCCCCATCCACAACGGTCATCAGGATCAGACCACAAGAGATCACACATTGGTCCTTCATGAGGAACCTAACCATGAATTAAGCCACACAATACCATAATTATGAACAAAAAGAAAAACATAAGACTTACTGATCAGAGCTAAGTTTAACTACAAAATTTTAGTTACATCCCTGGCACCAAAGGAGACGATACATTTTAATACTAGGATCCAACTTTTGAGCTTCTGGGCCATCCTAGCATTTATAATTTAAGTATTTATTGAAGTTTTCATAATTTTACTTGAATGCTTAAGATTATAATAAGTACATGACAAATTACCAATACTCCCTGCAGACACAAACACAGGGGATTAGGAAAAGCTGAGAGAATCGTTTCTATACATACCTCCTGTATACGGTCCAATGCTCGAATATTGTCTAACGTGTCCAAAGATGGGGAAAGTCCTCCGTGCAAACAAAAGATCTGAGATGTAAAAGTTCTGTGGCTATCAGGAGCCGTCATGATATTAATCAAAATAAATAGTCTGCTAGAAGTTAAAGCAAACCTGACTCTCAATAAGAGCTGTGAGCGGTAAATAATCGAACAGGTCAGTAAAATACTTCCACACATTAGCATTTCCATATTTTCTCAAGCATTCATCATAAAAACCATACCTGAAAAGGACGGAAAATAAAACCTTCAGAGAAACAATAATATAGCAACCCCATATACCACCACCTATTACAATGAGAGCAAGTTCTGAACACTAATAAATGAACCCCAAGGGTTTTTCAAAAATCTAACAAAAATTAAATACGAATGCAGTTTAGCATTTCATGAGACGCCATGATGTTTGTAATTACTGGATGTCAACTTTGACATCCTTATCTCTATCATAGATGCATTGCTTCAGCCATGGCATCTCAGGCTTTTTCAAGGCTTTAATTAGTGAGATTTTAACATTAGAAAGTTGAACAATCACAATCCTAATCAGTTTTATCTCAGCTCAAATTCATGTAAATTAATTTTATATTATAGTACTAGACATTCGGCAGGAATATTGAGCACAAAACTTACCAATCTTGTCTCTTTATAGAGGTGCAATACTCGAGAAAGATCATATATGTTATAACCAGAACCAGCAAATTGGTAAGATAAATGCAGCATCCAAATAACCATGCTGTTTGTTTTCTTCTATTGGAAATAAAGAAACTAAAAAGTGAAGCATACTGAGAAAACTGAGCCGGGGAAGAAACTTAAGATGTTAAAAGCATACTATAAAGGGAATAGGGGCTGAGATTGGTTTGTCATCAGAAGTGTGAGCTTGGCTGGTTCATGCTAACAGTAATAGTTTTTCTTCCATTTTCATACTCCCTACCAAGCAAACTTAAATGTTGTTTTATTAATCCAAAAGTTAAATTTCGTAACCACTTTGCTCTTTTTTAGCTTAGCTATCGGATTAACAATATTTCATTCTTAGTTCTTATCCATTTCCATACTTCCTAAGCAAAACTTGAAGGTTTTTTATTCATTAGTGTATGCTACAAGCCTATGATATCATTAGAAAAGCGAAAGGTGGGTGCAAGATCTTACACTTGTGTTATTTGCCGGCTCTCATGATTTCCTCTAAGAATTGTTATTCTATCTCTATAACGGACTTTGAGGGCCACTAAAAGCGTAACGGTCTCGACTGAGTAGTACCCGCGATCTGCACATATGCAGCTAAAGATAAAAGAAAATCCCATTCCATTCATAAATGTCAATTTGCAAACAGCTGCAATATTATTTGATTATATGGAAGCACTTTAAATTGAACTTACTTCTACCCAAATCTCACTCCTCTCAACCGTCTAAAAGCTTTAGACTAAGTAGCCACAAGTTAATGCAAATAATAATTGACACACGTAAAAGCTAGTATTTCTAACTTACAGCAAAATCCCCTGATAAGTTGAACATGTCCGAACTCAGCCGAACAAGAATTTGCGCTCAAGGATTTGAAAGAATACAACTCCTGTCCCTCAAAGATAAGGAACTGGTAGAGCACAGTCGCCAACAGTTTAGAACAAGTTGAGCAAAGCTCAAATGCCAGTCCTTCCCGAAATTTTCAGCTATTAAGGCATCCTAAGAGCAATACTAAACATAAAAGCCTTAGTGACATTTACAAGTCATACCAATTGAATCGATATAATTTGAATATACTAATTTCCCAGTTTAACAACACATGAAGACAACCGCTAAGCCAACTAGTGGCTCTTAGTCTTCTAAGCCAAGCCAGGAAAAATGCCTACCTAAGATTGGATATTATAACATTCCATCAAGTAATCCAGACAAAAAGATTCACTTAAAAACTTGAAATATTAAGAAAAATAACAAATTCACCTACCAATTTTTCACAATGTTTTTTTCTTTCTTAAGAACTGGCTTGAACGAACAATCCTTTATGCATGTTTGTTTATTTTAAGCATTTTTAAGCTTGTTCCTATTTGGTTCATGTTCATTAAGAATTTAAAATATTGTTTGTGTTCATTCATTTTAAATTCTGTATGTTCGTGTTCATTTAAATTAAATAAACATGTTCTTGAATACTAGAAGTACATGATCAACAAAATTAAATGAACATGTTCATGAACATTGAACCAGCAACCTCATGAACATATAATCAAATATGTTTGAGAGCCATAACAAACAAATCACAAACAAATATATTTCCTTTTTTAGACATAAAATAATCAAATTGAAATATTAATAACTATATTTTAAATAACTAAAATAAAATCACAGATAATAATAAATCAACCAAGAATCAAATCTTAAACTTTTTCTTTTGTTCATTAATTTTAAACTATATTTAAGTAAACGATTAAACATTTTATAAAAGAGCTTGCCATATATGAACCGAGGACGATGAACTGAACATGCATGTTCATGTTTGATTCGTTTGATAAACGGACCTTAAAATTTTATTTAACTTAATAAACAAACAAACGAAAACTGAACTCCATCGAGTTCTAGAGCTAAAAAAAAAAAACTAAAAAGAAGTTACTCTTAAATCAATCACATCAAAATTCCGAATAATACAAATGCACAAAAAAAAAAGCAAAAAAAATCAACAAGAAATTTAACAGACTGACCTACATAATCTCCCATGAAGAGATAATTAGTATCAGGCGCATTGCCTCCTATCCGAAACAGCTCTATTAGATCATAAAATTGTCCGTGAATATCTCCACAAACTGTCACAGGACACTTCACCGGCTGCACGTTCCATTCCTCCACCAGTACTGCTCGTGCCTGGTCGCACAACGCCTTCACCTCCGCCTCAGACAGCGGCTTACACTCCATCAGCTGCTCGATCTGACGTTCTAAGTCTCCCTGTGACGGCATCCTCCCTTCGCTTCCACCGTCCGATCACCTTATCAACCCCTCTTTCCTTCACAACTGGCAGTACAGTCGTGAAGATAAGCAAGTAAGTAAACCGGCCTGATCGATTAACTTCGATCCGTCAAGCGTTGGGGATTAGGAAACATGACGCAGCGCTTTGAAGATCAGATAATTTGATTTTGGATTTCGTTTTCGATAAATTTTCTCTCGGGGAAAGAAACCCGAAGAATTGTTATAGTCTGTCTTCTTAGAGAGGGAAATAAGATTTAGGGTTCTTAGGTTTTGGAAAATGACATTCAAATCCTAAAGCAAATGAAATGGGAAATTTTGAAGAAAAACGAAGTTATTTTTTTTATTAGCTTACATGTAAAAATAAAGAATTAATTAATTCATTGTATTAAATTAATATTTAATTAAAATAACCAATTAAGTTTTTAATTGTTTTTGTTATTGACCACTTTAACTATTAAAATAAATTGACGGATTAATTAAATGATAATATGTAGTAGTTTGGGGGTTTAAGAAAGGGTGGAAAAAGAGGAGTTCGGAAAGTGGATGGTGGTTAATCGTCGGCAACGATGTCGGCAATGCTAGGGAGTGACGAGATCGAGACCATTTCAGAGAAATAATCAGGTTGGATCTAGGTTTAATGTTCTTTTCAAAGTTGGGGAGGTAAATGACGGATTATAGGCACCAATTTCGAGATCCTTTCAATTTGGGAAGCAGAATAATGAACGTGGGATAGAGGCTACTTCTTTGGGAAATAATAATGGGGATAGGATTAGTGAAGATAGGGTAGAAACAAGAGACAATTCATGGAAGGATGTAACTAAGAATAAAAGATCAAAACAAAAGGGGCTAAAAGTTACAAATAAGCCCAGGAAACAAAAACAACTAATAAATGGGCCAATAGGTGTGAAGCTGAGTATCCGAAAGGATGGGTCGAGACCTGGTTTGGGCAGTAAGGATGCTGGGTCAATGTTTGGGCTTGGAAGGAGAAGTGGAAGGAATTCGAATGGGCTTATACTACTTGATCCAAACACCACTCTATGGTGACTTTAAAAGAAAATGGAAGCCCAAATGAAGGTACTATTGTAGCTTAGGTTTATTTTCAATTTTAGTCCTCTTCCTTGCTTGTAATGACATTTAAATCTTTGCTTAATGTTATTTTAGTTTCTTTTGTTTTCAACTGTTAAAGATTTCGCCTTTAATCTTTATTGTTCTTTATCTTGTTGTTAGCTAATCATCTTCTTCTTTCCTTTAAGTTTTCTAGATTAAAAATCAAAACTTTCAACTTTTCTCAAGTTTTATTTTCATGGCTACAAAGAATTCTTCTTTTATTTTTGTTAGTTTAGTTTTTCATATGGGTAACTAAACCTTTAAGGGGGTTGGTTGATGGAGATGTAGCAAGCTGATTTTTGGATGGGAGACCAAATTGTAATAAATTGGACTAATTTGAATGAACCTAAAAGCTTAGGATTGACAACCCTAAGGGAATATTTAGGCAAGTGAGACCAAGAGGAGATCTTGTTGAGCACCAATTCGTTAGTCTCGGGTTAGCCGGTGAGATCGAGAGATAAATCGAATTAACTTGTCTAACTTGGTAAACTTTAAGCTGAGAGGTAAAATGGAATCATTTTAGGAGTTTAAGCAATTTGGATCCATAATTCGAGAATGAGTGAACCATGTTGAGATCAATCAACCACCGTTTGTTATTTATCTATTAATTTCATAATTTTGCACATTTTACAATTTAGTCCTTAGTAGCTAGATTGTAGATTAGTATAATTATCATTGACTTCATGATTTGGAGTACTATAATGTTTAGCGATTAGTTGGTTAGACTCTTTATTTTGCTTGTTTGTTAGTAGAAACTGTTCAATCCTTGACTCTCTTGGGTTCAATCCTCAGAGTACTCTTGTACCCCGTTGTACAAATATATTACAACTGACATGTCACACTTACAGACAACACACCTATTAGTTTCATTCGATTGTTGTCTTTAAGTTGTTGATTTACTCCCCCTGGTTCGCGAGAGAGTGGGGGAGAGGAGCGATAATCTGATGTCGTTTTAAAGGTCTAGCCTGGACTGATAATCTTACATGTATATATAGCCCTGGCCAGGCTATTATTGTGTCGATAAAGGTTTAGCCCGAATGGGAAACCTGACACCTCTGTACATGATTAGCTCGAACAAGCCTCTAATGTGAAGCATACCTATGTTATGAGTTTTTTTTACGATGGACTTATCTGGATGATTCAAGTTGACATTTCGTCGATCTTTTATTCATGTTTCAATTTTAAGAATTCAAGAAGACAATCTTTCACGATAGTCAGTATGTTTATTATCTGCAATAGTCCACCAAGGATTAGTGTTAAGTCAAGAATCTGCAATGACTATCCGCCAAACAAGAATTTAATAGTGATTCCTTCAAATAAGATTCTTGTAGCAGTTATCAGTTAAGATTGAGTTCACAAGTAAGAATCTGCATATATGAATCTTAATGATAATTCTGCACATAAAGGTTCGCCAATATGTGTTCATTAAGCCTAAATCTACGTATATAAGATTTTATGTGTATATTCGCATATAAAAGCTCACCACGTGTGAATCCCCATACATAAGTTCTCTAAGGTCAATTCGTCGTACGTTAGTCCGTAATGGCATTAATTGTTAAGGCAAATTGCATATGTTTTTCTAGCACAAGAGGGTTGTAGCATTGCCAAAAGTGTACAAATTCTTAAATTGAGCCAACGCAATGAGGGAATAATAGTATGCCAAGAATATGTGCAAACTATAATGGTGTAAATGATATCAGAAAGGAGTTCAAATCCATGAAATTCTAACTTATAGTTTCATGAATGATATGAAATATTAAAAACTCACTAAGTTCCTTTAAGCTTACTTATCTTTGTTATGTTTTCCAAGTATAACGATTTATATGAGGCGTTGAGGAGGGATCAAGCTAGAATTTGCTCAAGTTTAGGCGAATTGTGTTGATAATGGTTTAGCCCGGACGGGTAACCCGACACCTCTGTACATGATTAGCTCGAAAGATCTTCTAATGTGAAGCGTACCTGTGTTACGAGTTCTTTTATGACAGACTTATCTGGATTATTCAAGTTGACATTTCCTCGATCTTATATTCATGTTTCAATTTTAAGAATTTAAGAAAACTATATTTCACAAGAGTTAGTATGTCTATTATCCGTAAGAGTTCGCCAAGGATTAGCATTAAGTCAAAAATCCGCAAAAGTCTGCCAAGAATTAGCGTTAAGTCAAGAATCTACAATGATTATCCGCCAAACAAGAATTTAGTAGCAACTCCTTCAAATGACTCTTGTAGGAACTATTGGCTAAGATTGAGTTCACAAGTAGGAACTCACATATCTAAATTTGTGATGATAATTTTATACATAAAGGTCTACCAGTATGTATTCGCCAAGCTTAAGTCCACGTATATAAGATTTTATGTGCATATTCGCATGTAAAAATCTTGTCACGTGTGAATCCCAATGCATTAGTTTCTTGAGGTTAATCTATCGCACGTTAGTCTGCAATAGTAATAATTGCTAAGGCAAATTACATATGTTTTGTCGGTAAGAGTGTAATTTTTTTAAGAAACTGGAGCAAATGTGTAAGCGAAGTCATTTCGCATTGTAGCTTATAGGAAGAGTGATTGTGTAACACCCTAATTTTATTATAGGGATTAAATTGGTAAATTTTAAGAATTTGAGGGTCTATTACATAAATTTAATTAAATTATAGACTTAATTAAAGTCTAGATAAAACTTAATGGATGATTTGGAAATGTTGGGACTTAATTGTGATTACGTAAAAAGGTTGGGGCCTTTTTGAAAACCCTAGTTTTCTCTAGGGGCCTTCGAGTAATTGATCCAATTCTTGGAGTATTTAAAGCCCTCTTTTTCCCCATAGTTGACCCTTCTTCTACTATTCTTTCTTTTCCTCTTTGCCGAACCCCCTACTTTCTCTCTCCCACGATTTTTTGACGAAGCTCCGACAAACCCTTACCACCGTCCTGCACGTCACCACCCACACCTTTGAGTTTTTTTCTCCCTCGCAAGCAATACCCCTCTCCCAAACTCGCCTCCGTCGCAGTCATGTGTGAGAACGGTGTAATTAACCGTTAGGGTCTTGAGTTTCTTTTGTGCGCCGCCTTCCCTCCATCATTTCGAGCCATTCTAGGCATTGGTAAGTAATGCTTAGTGTTAGGGCGTTGTTTTGGTTCTTTTTTAGTGTTGTTTCGGCGAGCGTGCGCCGTGTGTGTAGGCCATGTTTGGGCGCCGTCGATCAAGGGTTGAAACCTTAATCTACCTTGTGCTAATGTGTGTGGGAATTGGGCCACTTGCATCCCAAAAACAAAACCCAATATGTGATCCATTAACCCATTACCCAATTGAACCAAATTGAAGCCCAAACCTTTTGACCCAACCATT
Source organism: Gossypioides kirkii (assembly GCA_005610355.1). Classification (NCBI taxonomy): domain Eukaryota; kingdom Viridiplantae; phylum Streptophyta; class Magnoliopsida; order Malvales; family Malvaceae; genus Gossypioides; species Gossypioides kirkii. The sequence goes on along the minus strand of CP032247.1, from coordinate 33,804,393 downwards.
AACCCAAACCAAACCCAACACTCAAACCCTAGCCCAATTCGGATTGACCCAAATCAAACCATGCCCTAACCCGAATCGTATGACCCGACCCGACCCATTGATCGACCCAACCTGACCCATTGACTTTGACTAAATCGACCCGTTGAATTTGATCGAACCGAACTATTGACTTTGACCAACCGTTGACCGTTGATCGTTAACTTTTTTCGGGAAACCCTACCCTGTCGTTTTGAGTCTGTTTTCGTTGTCCATTTCGTCAAATTCGAACCTAAAAGCCTCGTTTTAGCTATTTTATTCTTAATTTTGTACTCAGTGTATATTATGAGGTGAAATTTGAAAATCTGATGTGAGACATTTTGTGTTTAGGTGATCAAGACTCCGAGGCCGACGACTTACCACCTCCTCCACCTGTGCAACCTGCTGCTGCACCAGCTCCAAGAGTTACACGTGAGTTAATTCGGTTTAGTGTTGTATTTAGTGGTGGCTTAAGAGTAGTTTCTGATGTAGAATTTGTGTTCGTAGGTTCTAATCATGTTAGATCTAGTGCTAGATCAGTGCGTGGTAGACGACCTCTTCGTCATTAGAGCTTCAGCTTTCTAGAGGTGTGTTTCTAACTATGACATATCCTATTGCATGTGATGTTTTATGTTAAGATATTCATGATAATACTTACTGAGATATGAAATCAATGTGATTATTTATATTGTGTTATGAAAATGGTATGATTATGTTTTGAGTTGTGTTAAAGCATGTTGATATTATCATGCATACCTATTGGAATGTGATTAATTTAATATAATGTGATAAAAATACTGTGAACTCTGATATATATCTCATGAGATTGAGATTGAGATATACATGTGATCATATCATTGTGTGTTCATGGGTTGGGTTTGTACGGTGGAAGACGTGGTTATCACTCCCTTCAAACAGCTGATAGTAAAACCACATTGCGATTGGTGACGATTGGTTGGGAAGGGGTTCTGGGGAACCACTTCACTGTGTTGGTGTGCTGGAGTATGGGTGCATTGCATTATGCTTATGGTTGTATCATGCTTTGTGGTTACTTTACATGTTATAATGTTGTTTGTGATAATGTAATAGGATGTATGTACTTTAGAGACACACTGAGCTTTTTAGCTCATTTCCCTACAGTTTTCCTTACAGATAACTTAAGACATAGGAGAGTTGGTACCCGAAGAAACATCTATCATTTCTTTTATCTTATTTTACTTTCTTTTATCACTACATATAAGTTATTTTGGGGTTTCAGTTTATTTATTATCATTATATTATTTTGGGATTGTAAAGTTGATTTAAATTTGGGATTTTGGTATTTGTTCAAGTATTTATTGGTTATTTGATTTGATTTATATATATATGTGTGAAAGAATGTGGATGTTAAGGTTGCGAGAGGGGTAGAATTACAATAGTGACCTTTTGGATCCGATAATATCTTCTAGGCTGGGTAAAGGGGGTTACAGATTGAAATGAAGGATTGTAGCAATGCCGAAAGTGTACAAATTCTTAAATTGAATCAATGCAAGGAAGGACAAGAGTACGCCAAGAAGATGTGTGATCTGTACTTGCACAAGTGATGTCAAATAGGAGATTTGACCCATAAAGTTTTAATTTATAAATTCATAAACGGTATGAAATATTAGAAACTCACTAAGTTCCTTTGAGCTTACTTAGTTTTGTTATGTTTTCTAGGTATAACGATTTTTATGAGGAGCTGAGGAGGGATCGAGCCAAAATTTGCTCAAGTTCAAGCGCTTATTTGTAACATGCATGTAGCGAGGTGACTATTATGGATTTCTATTTGCTAATGATAATACATTAATCAGTTAGGGCCTAAAAAGATACTTGGCCATTTTTTTTAGATAGTGGTCGGATAAGTGTTGGTATTATCTATAATAATGTTAATTTTAATTAATAATTTGATTAGATATATATACCGTAACATAATGGATGGAAAGAGGGAGTTCATTTTCTTTCTTTCATCCTCTCCATCATCGTTTTTCTTTTTTGTTGAGTTAGGAAAGTTCGGTCAAGTTTTGTGCTCTTGCATGGTAAGCTAATTCGAGCTTGTTTTGCATGGATTTTGTGTTTTTGAGATTGTTGTGCTTCAATCTAGCTAATAGAGGTATTCGTTTCTAAAACTGTTAATAATTTCATGAGATTGTCATTGTTGAATACCTGAAATTGTGGTGTTAAATAATTAGATTAGAAGAATGGTTATGAAAAAGGGTCACTTGGTAAAATGAAAATTTGCTAGTTTCGAATATCAGGGCTAAAGTGTAAACATTTCGAACAAGTTTAAGATTTCTATAAACTTTTTTATAAAAGGGCTCAACTATATAATGTGTCCTAGGTGATAGAATTGAAATGACTTGTATGCTTTCATAAGCTGATGAATGATATTAGTTGATAAAAATTGAATTAAATTAGGTTATAGATCAAGATTTGAATCTTAATACAATACTTGAATCTCTCTATATTTAAGAAGATTTTAGATAGTGACGAAGTGAATAATTTTCATCATGTGATTTTGTATCAAGATCGGTGTCATATCAAACGATATTGTAAGTTCGTTATTTTTATTCTACATTATCTTTACATAATAGATTTTGAGACATGATAATTATATTAGTATCAGAGTTTAAGTTTTTATTTTTTATCTAGTCGTAAAAACATAGATAAAAATATTGGACTAGATTGTGTTGAAACATTAAAATAAATCGGAATATGTTTAAATCCATAAGGAATTATACAAATGTATATATGATTGCAAAACATGCATAGTATATTATTATTATTTATTGAATAGAGAGTAGAACAAAATTAAACCACTGACAACTAATGTTAACACTAAATCAGATACATCAAAACAAGGCTCTTTAAACACTTTCTAGACAATTGATATCCTCATAACTAAGGCTGCCCTACCATTCGCTATCTGATTCCTCTATCACCCAACATGCTGCACTCGGACACCTCCCATCCATTGCATAATTTCCTTAGCCCTCAGGCTTGGCAAACCTTAATCCGGACCCCAACTATTGAGAATATTAACAGTTTTTACGCAGTCGAATTTCAAGATAACTTTATTTAAACCCTTCTCCCATGCAATTTGAATGCCCTCCAATATTCCCCATAATTTCGCCTCAAGTATCAAACGCATTCCAATCTTTCGAGTATATACTTTCATTTTCCCTTGCCACCCCTCCAACCGCTGCTACGGACGATTCACTATGTAGAGTCGCATCAAAATTTATTTTAATCCAGCCCCTGTCTGACACTTGCCACTTTCCTCCACAACCGCATAACCTTCAACTTCCGTCCCCTGCTGCTGTAAACAACCAGCATAGTATATTATTTTTTAAATTTGTTAGATAGTAGACTTCAAAATTTGTGATTTTTCTTATTAAAACCCAGATCAAATGAACAATCTTTATTTATTTTTCCCAAAAAATAAATGCCATTATTTCATAATGGCATCGGATGCCATTAATCTTCTCCACATGAAATCATTTTTCTATCTATTTTAATTTATTTGTTTGAGAACATTTTTCTATCGAAGGTATCAATTCTTTCTTTTCATTGCTAACCATTCTTTGATCTTGAAAACATATTTGAAAGGTGAGGAATTCAATAGATTTTTTAGAAAAATGAGAGATATTATCCTAAAATTGGAAAACTAAAGTTTTTTTTGTCTATTAATGTAGCTGTACATCCATGTCCCATACTGTAAACCCTGATATTTGATTTAGCCTTCAATCAATTAAAAAAGAACCTACATCAAATGGACTAATTATTTTACAGATTTTCTAAGGTTAGACTATGAAAAAAAAAGGGGCAATCAATTGTTTTCATTTTTATTTTGGTTTTGGCTTCGACTTCATGCTAGCTCTCCGAGCAATATCCCATGCCTTGGGTGGAACATATTTACCAAACTGTGTAGCAAAAAATGACTCATAACCTGGTGAATCAAACGCAAATCCACTGTGTTTCGATACTTCCTTCGGCAATTGAGATATTTCGTTGCTTCTTGCCTCGTTCGGTGTAAGGTGTTCTTTTGTTTCTTGTGAATCTGGTGTATTGATGCTGTCGGTATCATCCTTGTGACTTTCTTGAACTATCTGATAATCATAGGGGAAGAACCATCTTTGCACACTGAAAAACAGGTAAAGGAGAATGTTTAACAAAGAAAAAGCCCTGAATGGAGCATGAGCAAGCAATTCCATGCATCAAATATAATATATTAAGTATCCGTATCCAACATATATTAAGACATTGGTGTGCAGATATGACCCCCTCCAAATACATAAAAAGCCTTTTAAAAGCTGAACAAAGTTGTCACATTCTTACCCAAGGTAAAGGAAATCTCCGAGAAGTGCAGCAACTGGAACAAGAAGAAGAGTGACGTAGAAATAGGATGTACTCATCAACACATATATGACCCAAAACATGTTATCCTGCAGTAGCCAACTGAGTCAACAAGTTGCTTTTCACGAATCAAAATGGATGAAGAAAGATAATGAAACATGATTCATGACTTACGTTGCGATCAATTCGAGTCATAATACCAGAATATATGAAAATAAACACGAACCACACCATAATGCTTCCTCCAACACTAATGTAGTGCCATCTTGTGATAGAATTACACATCATGAGAAGCCGTAAATTAACAGTTACTACTATACATGTGAAGGCCATCGTGCTGACATCCCAAAGACCAAACATTTTACCATCTGAATCCCTACTCGTTGAACTTGAAAGAGATACGAAGTAAAAGAAAACTAGAGATTGATATACTGCAAAAAAGGCCCATATTGCGACAATTTTCCGGTTGAAAAACATATTTCTTACTCCCTCCTTGTATAATTCAGGGTACTTCTTTGAAAGGGATGAACTAATATCCTGGATAACAAGCAAGGTATTTGCATAAACCAAGCATAAACAGGCAGAACAAGATTCCATCAGAAATAAATTGAAAAGAATGGAGTACCTGGTCGAAGAGCCCAACAATAACCACCGGTAGTGCAGTGAATATGACATTATACAATGACTGGAACCAATCATCATAGAATCTTTGACCAGAAAATCCGGTACCGAAGGTGAACCAAAACTGAGTCAAAGTGAACGCAAGGTTCTTGTAAAAGAAATACATCACAACCTGCAAAAGGAGGTACCATGAATATCATCGACCAGAAATTTTAAAAATGTTTTGGACATCGAAAAGTCAAAGCATGCATAAGATAAAGATCGTACGAACACCCGTGCATAATACCAACCACAAATGTTAAAACGTCCTTTAAAGGAAGAGGAAAGTCGAACCTTGCATAATCTAATATAAGCCCAACGTCCATGCACAAGGAGCAAATCTTCAAGAAAGCGAAACTGAGCAATTGCAAAATCACTAGCCATGACCGCTTGCATCCCCTCAAGCCCACTAATTCCAATACCAATATGAGCAGCTTGAATCATGCTAACATCATTTGCACCATCACCTATACTGAGTGTAATTTTACGTGCACCATTCTTCACCAGACTTGTTACCTGCAAACGCCAAAAGTAATTTCAGATGTTACCTCTACAACAGAAAATATCTAACCACATGTACTCTCTCTCCTTCCAAAGGTTTGAAATACAATTAAAGAAAGAAATGGAAAAAACTGAAATTCTGACAATAAAGTAATCAATCAACATAGGGGAATATTGGTTTAGCAAAGGGTTGCTTACACACCAACCACTATTAAAACGTGGATTATTTTAAAAACTTCTGAAGAATACTGTAATGCACCAATCCTACGAAGCTGACAATAATGCAAGAATTGAATTAAAATAATACACCATAACAGTTGCAGTAATTTTATCCAAGTACATTATCAGTTATGAAGGCATTTAAATTTTCATTTACTGCATAACCTTTTTAATTCTTGTACGCAAACTTTTTATTTACAGTACTGCAAGAAAAATTAATATGTTTCAGTACAATTGCCATCAATAACCAACCTGTGCTTTCTGTAAAGGGGAGACTCGGCAGCAAACAACTGAAGAGCAATTCAAGCTTAAAGTGAGGAGCATTATCCTTAAACATGGCTCTAAAGCATACATCAGACACTTTCCATCTATAACAAGTGCTAATTTTGGTCCAGAGGGTGAGCAAAAATATTGTGGTGCCTCGTCAAGGCACTGCTTCAGTTGCTTTTTAACTTCCTCCTTCATAAAGTGTGCAGTTTCAGTTTGGTCCCCCTGATAATAGGCATTTGATTATGAATAATCATGACTGCAATGAATAGTTTGTATCATAGTACATTAACAAGACTCGTACAAAATGCTTACCCTTTCTTCAACTTCTCTAATAGCATCTGTTTCAGAGCTGATAATGAATTGTTTCATCTCATTGTTTAGTAAGTTGCACGCTGCAGAGTTATTAAAATCATAAAGCAAATGAAGAGATCATGAACAACACAAGGAATGAACACACGGTTCCAAGGAAGGTTTCACGGAAAACCAATCTCCATTAAATACTTACCGTAAGCTATATTTATTGCAGTTTCTAACTTATCCCCTGTTAGCACCCAAATCTTAATTCCAGCTCTAGAAAGAGTCTGAATGCAATTCGGCACTCCTTCTTGAAGCTTGTCTTCTATTGCAGTTGCACCAATTAAAATGAGTTCCTTCTCTATGAGTTCAGCCACCTGCATAAGTTTTAAAAATATGATTAATTAAATAATCATTAAAAGTACCTCCACAAATAAAGGTCTTTCAACTTTTCAATAACAATTAAGCTGCATTGGCTTTCAATATTTCTGTTGTGAAAAGAAATATATATTATAAATTCTTATAGATTGTGTGTTTGTCCAAGTCAGAATTTGGCCATATTATTGTGCTACTTCAACCTCTATGAAATGGCAATTGCCAACTGATTCAGAAGATTAACAGATTTTAATTTGAGGGTTTTCATGGGTGAAAATTAAAAGAATAGGGGCCTAGTTAGGTACAATAAAATCAGAAGGGTTTATTTACAAGGGCTTTTCTAATATATCTGCCTTTATGGTCCCTCTCAATTTTGATATGGAGCAAACTGGTCCCTCTCAAAGAAATTAAAGCAATAATCCCTATCAATTTCAAAAGTGAGCAACTAAGGACAATTAATCATTAATATAATAAGTTTAGCTCTCAAAATTTACATAATATGTCAACTTGGTCTTGATTTAATAAATTTAGCCCACAACATTTATGAATTTTGTTAACTTGGTCCTAATTTAACAAATTTAGCCCATAACATTTACACATTTTTTCAACATTTACACAAAATATATAAACATCGAGGTCTAAATTTATTATTACACCAATCAAAATTATGTACAATTGATATAAAACATCATCGCCATGATTAATTGTCCTTAGTTGCTCACTTTTGAAATTGATAGAGATCAATTTGCTCCAATCTTTTTAAAAGGGACCAATTTGCTCAACATTGAAATTGAGAGGGGCTGAACATATGTTTTTACCTTCATTTTTAATTAAGACTAAATAAGAAATCAACATTCATGAAAAGATCAAATTTCTCTAAGCAAAACATGCCAATCATCACATAACAAAACATACCTCATCCAACCTTTTTTCACGATCCCGTAGAGCTGACTTGGCTGTGATGAACTTCTCATTCCAACTCTCATACAAGTCAGGAGCTAGATCTCTATAGGCCAAGCAAAGGGTACGTAATCCAGCTGAGCCAAATTGTTCCAAGTGAACCCTGGTCACTTTGTTTAAGCCATCATTTCCAGTCCCCAATCTCTCATAAATGACAGTATCAGCTCCCTGTGAAAAGCATCGTTCTAGCTCAGTGTCATTTTCTTGCCACAAAAACAGTATATAATCTCATCCTGTTTGGAAGTTCTGAAGACTCATTACCTTACAGTAAAGAACTAGTCTGCCATCTGGATAACGACATACAACAGACTGTCGCTTCCTCGTACTATTTAATGCAAAAATGCATAAACATTAGTGCTGACCAGAATGCACCCATAAATTAAAGATAGAGAAAAGGCTGCATCCTAACCTATTGAACTCAAGAACATTTAAAATCTCATAAGACACATCTTGGTTTTTACCCATCTTCTCCACATGAGATTCACAAACATATATCATCGTAGGTGTACGTCTGCGAAGAAAGAAAATCAAATCAAGCTTTTAAAGCCATGCAGCAAGAGTAACGTCCTCAACTAATTTGCACCAATACAAACAAATAATCATTACCAAAAAATAAACTTGTAATTATTTCCTCTACCACCTATCAATTAGAAACTGATGAATGTGATGAACCTAAGAGAAAAAGGAACTAGAGGGTTGGAATATCCCAAGTAATTTAAATCAATTACAATTAATAGCAATAAATTGTGAAGTTATGCTGCTTTCACGAACCCTTTTCCCCCTTTTTCTAGAAACAGAAAACAACCTAGGGAAAATGTTAAACCCTTCCATTAGATCTTGAAATAAATTTATGTGGATTGCTCAATATATCTGGTTTGCTTGGTAAAGCTCCACTGACATCAAGATAGATATTATGTACTTCAAAAAACGTGCCTCCATAACATGAAGATAAGGGATAAATCCAACAATTTTCAGTTGTAAAAGAACATGCAGTCAAATATTTAGAATAGATTCAAGCAGAAAGAATAAAGAAAAACTCAGAATCAAATTGAACCTATAAATTGTTTAAAGGAATTCCATTGTTATTAAAAGAAAAAGAGAAAGAAACAACTCCAGCTTCTCATTGAGACAAAGGGCATCACCAACCTGTAAAAGAAGAAGCCAAAATTTTTTGCAGCCAAAACCAAAGCAGCTTCATCTGGGGATGCTGCTTGATATTTGATTTTCTCAGGGGTCTCCTCACCTTCAGGAAGCACAGTGTGACATATGGCAAGGCATCTAAAAAATTCCTGGAAAACAAACATAAGAAAAACTAAGCCTTAAAATGGTGTAGTCACCATATTATTCCTAGGTAGGTATCCAGCATCAGAATATTATTTGGTTTGAAATCCATACAGGTAGATCCTAATGGAAAGAAAGGAGGTTGAATATCGATCGTGTTTTTCTGCATTCCTTCTAAACTAAGTGCATTACAAATGAATAAAACAGGAACATAAAAGGAAACCTCCATTTGAGTACAAACACCCACCCCGCTTTGATGATCATAACATACGGAGAAGGCACCCAGTATTACAAGCTAGGTTCAGTAACTCACTTATCGGTACATATATTGCCTATTCCATTAACATGCACATGTAGGCACACATGCACACAAAATTCAGCACTTAGTTTCTTTTTTTTATTCAGCATTTAATAGATAAACTAAAAACAAGACAGGTAGAAGGTCATGCAATGTCAGAACTTGGAGCCATTGGTTTACAATTACTAAGTGCAACAGTTATGCTAATCCAATAATGGTACAACAACTCAGACGCTATATCATCCAATACATCAATAAGAAGTTAATTAATTCCCACCTAGAATCAGACAAACACCATGAACATCGCCATTCAAATGTGTAGGAACCATGTAGGATCCATCTACTAAATGTGCAAATCAACTTGTGAATGGTAATTAAACATGCATTGGATATTAATGGGTGAAAAAATAACGGAGTGGAGTCACACCCATAGGAAAAGAGATTATTACAACCACAAAAAGATCCAGCAGAGAGTTGTCCAAAAGTGAAATCAGTCTATGATTCTTACATTTACTCTTTCCCCACATATAATGATAGTCTTGCATTAGAATAAACAATTCATCTGCAATTCTTGCTTATGAAGGCCAAAAAGCAATACAAAACATTTCACAATAAAGTCATTCCCCAACATCCAAGCAAGAGAAAATCAATGCACATATAAACAGAAAGAAAAGATCCTTGACAAATATTAAATAGGACAGCTGGCTGCAAACCTTTATATCACCAAAGCTCCCTTTACAAACATGTTAGCTTAAGTTTTTATGTATCTGAGCTTCAAATATAGCTGAAACAATAGAGGACAAGCTCTTATTGCTCACAAAATATCAGGCCTGAGTAGGCCAAGCTCAAGCTCAAGCTCAAGCTCAAGGCTAAGGTTGAAGTTGCAATTAGAAACTTGCAATTCATTTGTATTTCTAAATGAGTTTTCTAAAATAAAATGAAGTTAAGCAGATCTCCTAAGCTTCATTGTTGACAGAATCAAATACCACATTTGCAATGCAGAAGATTGACTTTTAGTACACAAATATATATCGAGTTAAAAAATCCAAATTAAAAAAAATCCAATTGGGCTAAACACCTTAAAAATCCAAATGGATAAGACAAGTATCAAATATTATTATCAAACACAAAATCCTTTTAAAATCACATAAATAGATTTCTTATTCTTAAAACAAGACCAAAAAAAAACTCACAATGAGATGGAAACAAGCTTTTAATGGAGCATCCTTTAGTTGAGTAAAAGCCATTTACTAATAAATATTCCATATTAAATACCAAATTCTATTGCAAAAGAGACAAAGAACATAACCTACCTTACAAGTATCATGATTAGGTTCATTTCTCCAAGCTCCTTGCATAAGCCTCACATCATCAAAATTGAAACCCTTTTCCCGTAGTGAATTGGTTGATGCTTGCGCCTAAAGATGTTATAAGAACAAGAATATCATTTCCATGAAAAATAGGTAAATTTACTCAACGAGCTCAAATATCAGTTGCTTCATAATTAGATATGGAAGGGACTACCTCTTGAACCTTTATGCCTTTTCTTTCAGCAACATCCCTCTCTATTTCAGTCATACCTGTCCCGTACATTTCACCTCCAATTGAACACTTGAAGAACTCCATTAAATTTCTTGTCAAAGTTCCAGTTTTATCAGAAAAAATGTATTCCACCTAATCATACCAGCAATTCAAAATGATTTAAACTCAATACACAAAATAAGAGAACTGGCTGCATCTCATTCAAGTTGGCCCAAATTGCATATCCTTACCTGCCCAAGTTCCTCATTCAAATTAGAAGTTCTAGCTGAAGCAGGTGTGTTGGATTCAGCATGGTACATATTTAAGTCCTTGTTGATAAATTGAGAGGACTGAATGAACTTGATTGTCTGAAATTTTTATGCGAAATCCAGTAAGGCAATCTTTGTGCATTGATCAAGCAAGAAATCACATCAACAAGAAAAAAGGAAGAATGACCTCAATAGAAACGTATAGAGATATAGGGATAATTGTAGAGTATAAAGTGAGTAGGGTCAACATGGTCAAAATAATAACCTGTAAAACCAGAAAAAAGAATTGAATCAGATTTTTCCTATGTAAGAGAGAGAGCTTGAGAGAAAAACCTAAAACTAACAAGAATATAGTACCAGAAATCTTTTACTAGGATCGAATTGATCTTCCACAGATAGACTGAGACCTAAGTAGTAGTACTTTCGGTCAATGAATATACCACTGCAATTTAAACCAGAGAACATCATTACCAACAAAATATGGGAGAACGAATAAAATCCCACAACACTTAAAATTGTAATAGTATTGCAGAGAGCTATTTCCCACACCTGCCTATTGCTCCAAGCAGACACATAGAGAAAAGAGTAGAAAAAAGAGCGAGTATAAGTTTGTCAAGTTTCCTCTCTAATGTACTTCTTTTTGAAGGAACATTCATGGAATTCATCATAACCTGAAAACTCATCCCAAATTACCACAAAAAGACATTTAACTTAAACTAGTAGATCAAACAGATAAAGGGAAGATAAAACACAGTTGCTAAGTATCAAAGGGCGAGATTTGATATATAATGGAAAAGGTTTTTCACATTTAAATTATAAACATTTCCCAGAAACCAACAAACTCCAGCATGTTAAGTGTCTCAGCATACTGAATATAAGAGATACTATAAAACTTCTGCAACAAACCTTTGTTTCGTGACCAGTAAAAATAACAGTCCCAACAATGTAATCAGTGTTTTTCAGACTGCAACCCTGAAATCAAATTGCAAAAATCAGCGCTATTTAATTTCATCAATGGAGAAAGAACATCAAATGCAGTTTTTCAACAACAAATTATTAGAAAAGAAAATTAAGAGACTCAGAAATTTAAACAATGTACCAACAAACTATTGGCTGGAGTTGTAATAAATTTTAAGTGCAAAAAGCACCGCCAAATTAAATGAGGAAAATAACTAAGATTAAGTTCCTGACAAAATCTAGAGGGCGAAAAAAAACATATTAACTTCATAGTCATTGCATGCGATAAGAAAGTCTCGGGGAAAAAAAGGACAAATAAGCTGGAAACAGGTTAAGTAAACAGCTGTTGATCAATGTTATCAAGGGCACAAGATGGACTCTTGGCACTAAGCTCTTATATTGCCTCAGGCACAAGCACAAAAAAAATCGCTCAGCTGAGTGAAGTAAAGTGCAATATGTATATGGATGTGATTTTCTACGAGTGTTTGTACAATTAACTATAAAACTGATCTAGTTTATATGCACCTTTTTTTTGTTTGTCAAAATGCACTATTTCCTTATGGAGAGTGACACTATTACTCTCTTACTAGTGAAGGTACATCTAGTGAAAAAAGCGAAAAAGAAAAGAAACAGAGAGAACTTCAATGAAGCAGACTTTTTTTTACGCCTGTCCCCTTAAATATAGGACATGTACGTGCACCAGGCATGCACCACACCCAAAAGGGTCTGAGGTGTTTTTGTTGTCTAGCACCAAGGGAAAAGTATAGGCACACCTAGGTGCATGCCTTGACGACATTGCTGCTGATGGAAGGAAGTTAATCAGAAAATACCCTCAGTAAAATCTGATTTGGAGAAAGAGGCATTGTTTGATTGTCCATTACAAGATTGCCAGTAAAAGTGTACAAAGAGTTGTTTGGTTGCTCACACTGAACTTCACCTGCAATTAACAAAGATTGCTTCCATTTAGAAGTTTAGAAGAAGGAACAAGAAAATATACAAATTGGTTTTGAAAGCATCACTTCCGAGTATTAGACAAAAAGAAAAAAAGAAAATACATTAATTCCTTCCCAGAGACTTAATGATGCAGTGCAGCCAAGGAATCCTTCATTGTACTCGATATCAAGTAATCGATGATATTGGATATTATATTAGAACTTTTAAATTTTTTAATAATAGAACTGTCTAATGGTTTTTATTGCAGCAAGGTTAACGAAAAAAAAATGAACAGTTAATAAGGAATATAGAAAAAGTATGTATTATTAAGTGTTTAAAATGGTGAAAATGAAGAAGTTAAAACTAAATGAAATAGAACATTAAAAACATAAAACAAAATCAAGCCTTAGCAAAACTATGGTCTTAGAAATGGCAAAGAGGCAAAAGCAAAATTCCACAAACCCCAGCAGGAACAAATAACGGGGTTTCCTGCACTAACTTAAACTCCAATGTGTTGGCCATGCCTCACCATATCCTCATTGCCGCTGAAAAGTTGAAATGATCTCTTTTCACAATTTTTCTTCGGTTCTAAATTAATACTCTTTAAAAATAAGAAACACGTAAGGAAGAGATGAAGACTAAAATGAGAAATATGAAGGAAAGTGACATATTATAATAGCAGAATAAAGAAGATATTTAAAAATGAGCAATAACCAATGTCAACAATCTTATGCCTCAAAGGCAGAACCATCCTAGTCAGATACTCAGATATAAAAGCATTTTCAAGAAAAAGTGAAAGTGAATTTCATCTTTAAGAAATTAATTTTATTAATTCACAAGACTTTAACTACTTTTTTTTGGCCAACAGACTTTGACTACTATTTTAGTTCTGCTATTATACACTCAGCAGAATAGCATTGAAGACCTGTAAACTAACAGACAAAATCATGGAAAACTTTGAACAAAATTAATTTATGATTTATCAGTCATTAAAGTTGGAAATATGACATAACTAAAAGGTTTAACCTTTAAATTCACATGCTTTTTCAGGAGTCACGTAATCCCAAGTCCTCTCAAGTGCCTTTCTGATTTTCAGATTTGTTTCACCATCCAAATTTGCAGTCTGCGGCAAATTTTTTTTTTAGAAATTCAGTTCAAGAACAAATCACTCAATGAGGCATAACATTAGAAAGGCAATGGCTTTTCATAAATAGAATAAAAAGAACAAAATAACAGCTCCAAATAGATCCAGAACAGGTAATAACCTCAATGTAGCAAACTCCATCAACATTTGTACTAGCAAGTAAAAGAAGATCGGCAGGAAAAAATTCATCTTGCTTAACCTGCAAAAAGGGAAAGTTTTCACAATATGTTCATAAATTTGTTCAGTAGGTGATACCATGTAAATCAACTCAGTAAGCTTTAATCACGATAATAATATTATATTGTAGAATATATATAAAAGGAAAAGAAAATTTTCTGCAAGCGACAAATATCTTAATATTTTCAGTCTCCAAATGGATAGAAAAATCATCAGGGAAAAATAGGAAACAAGTAAAAAGGCAATGACAGGTCATTGATTGACCTTGACCAAGTGTACAACTGTACATGAAGGCAGTATTAGCAGTACTTCTTTTTGAGAACTTAGGTGGGGGAAACACAGTCCTGAGCCGGAAATGCATATAATATGCCCGTAAACTGAATTTATGTCTACGAATTAGCAATTAGAAAGGATCTCTCTGTACGCCACCTTAACTTCCAATCAATCATTCATAAAACAAAAATGAGAGAGAAGCATACAAAGGGAAAAGAATATTGTTTTGAAGATCCTTCCTAGATATATAGTGGAAGAGGGGAGGGGGAAGAAGGATGAAGTTGCACAACAAATCAAGACAACCATTTGACTGTGCAGGGGAAACAAATGAACAACAGGAATTTAGAAGCTTACCCTGATAATATCTCCAACCTGCAGCTTTTTCCATTGAAGAGATTTCCACCCTTGTGCTTGCAACACATCGACAAGAGTGTTATTTATAGTCATATCATTCTGAAGACGTTGCTGTTGTATATGATAAGGGAAAGAACGAAATTCAGCATTCAACCCAAAGTTACAAAAAGTCAATGCTCAAGCTAAACCTTCCAGAAACTTAATCCCTGGCCCAAAAACCTCCCAAACCAAAAATAAAGATAAGAAAGTCAATAAGGGCACAAGCCAAAGGAAGAAAAAGTATGCTACAATGAGCATGCAATGTAATACTCACCCAGTCCTCAAATGCCTCTTTAATGAGAGAAAATAAAAGCACAAGACTCAGAGGAACCATATTTGTTATAGGATGAACAGGACTGCATCAAGATAAAATTGTTATTACATAAGAGTTCACATTTACACAAATCAGTTGGTTAAATCTTCAGTCTTACAAATCATTACCACCAAAATATTTACACTAGAAGACCGGGAGGGGGAAGAGAGGTTTCAAATGCAGCACAATAGTAGAAGATGAGGTAAATGCAATCAATGAGCACATGGAAGAAGGTAGAAGATGATTAAGGGGTATGTATAATTGTGTCTAAGAGGTGGACTTTCAAGTTTCAACATGCACCATGACTACTAAAACAGCAGTATGAAGACTTTTTTTTTCTTTAAATGATAATAGAATAGAGTTTTAACAATATGGAACAGAAGAACTACAAGAAAATACTATAGATAGTCATGTCAGTTTCTGCACCGAAAACACTTGCAGTTTCAACATCTATTTTTATATTAAAAATAAATAAAATGAAGCATGTCAGACCAATAAAATATTAGTGATATTTAACTCAAAGCGATATAATTTTAGATCAGAGACAACAAATAACTCTCATTCTGTTCGTGAAATAATTTAGTTGTGCCCCAAGCCACATTCCCTACATCAAGTGAGCACCACCCCGTGGACATTGAACAAATTTACTACTTCCATCATTCCAGGAAACCTACTCTTTGTAATTAACAAAGCTAAAAAAACTCAGTTCACCTATTCAGTAGAAAACGTTACCTATACGGAGTTGCTGATAGAATTGACACCATAAGAAAGTACAAGTTAGCTACCCGTCTGAACTGTCAGAGTAAAACAGAACTTTGTCAAGATCAGAAGTAGCTGAAAACATTAATCAAGCAAGATTTCTAACTCACATTCCAGACCCAAAAAATAATGGTTCATACAGTGAGACAGACTATTTGACGATGGCCAGAGATATGGAAGTTGAAGCAGCATACAGAATGGGAAAAGAAATTATTTCATTATGATTATGCAAAAAATAATTGATGGGTCTGAACATCCTCAAATTTGTCAACAATAATTAACAGAAGAACTAACCCCTGAAGAAGAAATCATAAACATGGAATACTTAATTGGAACAAAACTTGGTATAGTTTTCCTTTCAAAAGGACTGATAACATTTTAACTTTACTAGGTATTATTTCTCATTAAGATAGTACGGCCCACTAAACATGCATTAGCCAAATTAAGCTGTTTAGCACTTAAAAGAAAAAATATATCAGTATGCTATAAACCAAAGATTAAAACATCTGAAGTGACAAGTAAAAAGATTATACATGCCTCTACAAATGTGATTGCTAGGTTTGAAGTGTTTCTAGGAAAGGTTGTAGGATTTTTTTTTTAAAAAAAAATATGAAAAAGGAGAAATTTGAAGGAAGATGAGATAAAAACTAGAATATCTTTTCATTTATCATTATTCTCGAAGAAAAAGATTAAAACCCTCCCCGCAAGAACCATGATTGAGTTAAGAATAGAAATAATATCATATCTTCCGTTGTGTTCCCAACCATATACCAGTAAAAAGTTATCATAAGATATGCCTAAAGAATCACACAACCATATACCAGTTTCAGTTCTGTAGAACTCCAACAAAATTACCTGTTCATATAGCCCCTTTGGTACAAAGGTAAAAATGTTGTACTTGGTAGTCGATATCGAATTCCCCTGGAACAATAGAAACCACATTAATGAAAACCAAATCATACTCTTCAAAATCAGATGCAAGCAACAAAAGTACGAATACAAACAAAACTTCTAGAACCCAAAAACATTCTTACAAAATAATGCAAATCTAATCATGGTCCAATTTTATACAATATATATGAATATATGGAATAAGCATTGAGAACTTATGTATCTGCATCTGCTTTTAGAAATGACAGAAATACACCTCTATATCTACTCATGCATCATAATCGAACTTTCGAAATGAGTCACCACTTCCCCCATATAAGCATGGCATGAACAAGACCACGTGCTTGAAAAGTAGTAGAATAGTAGAGTGATCGCAAAAGATTATGGTCACATTAATATCTGGAATCTCATCAAATAACTATGGAAAACTACTTTTTGAAACTTCAGTAAAATGAATCTTACAGTGAAATTCCTATTTCTGGATAGCAATTAATTTTGGATAATCAATAAATAAAAATGACAAACCCTGAAGAGAAATAATGAATGAAAAATAAGGATTTATCTAGATGAATCACAATATTACAACAGATTTCACCTCAAATTACATAAGCCTATTGCAAATATAAAAATGAATCATTTCTGCAGACACAGATGTGTATATGGCACATTTCACACGTCAAACAAAGAGTTTAGTAGAGGCTGGTAGAACTTTTTGGACCAATTACAGGTCACCGCAATATAAAACTTAAGCTTCAATAGATGACAATCCTAAGAAATGATTAGTGGTCTGAAGAAAATGCTTAAATACTATCTTCATAAGCATCGTAAATGATACCAAAACCACTTACTGTATTTGCACTCTCATGGACTCCTAGCAGAAAACTCAAAATTAGAAAAGATAAAACATGAAATAGGCACTGCCCCTTGAAGCTAGATAAGAAAAAAGTCTAAAACCTTTGAGCACAGCATAATTGATCAGGCCCACGCCTAATGCACTTAAGTGCACATTGTTGTAATGTGATAAACGCTAAAAAAATCTTGCCTAATTAAAGTTCACTTTTTGCATTAATTGAAACTTTCCTAGTGAAAAATAAAAAAGGGGATGAAATCAAACACTTCTCGGTTTATGAGTATTCAGCAAAAAACGTTAGACTGGGAAATCATGCATAATGGCCAGCCACAAAAAAAAAGTTTAAAAAAAATCAACATGTTTTTGAGGATAAACTGGACCGCTTTTAGAATTTATTATCGTAATTATACATCTTACGCCTCAAGTCTAGCGCCTAGAGTGCAGATTGCACCATTAACAATAAAGCCAACAAAAGTGAAGAAAATTAGTTTAAAAAAATTAGAAACCGAAATCATGCACCTCCAGATAGTAGCATTAGTTTCGTAAATAAAATAAAAAAATTGGACTCAAGTTCACTGTATTTCCTATTTTCCAGGGAACCAAAACGTCGTAAAAAAGAAAGTACGAGGACTTTTCCCAACAAAACCAGAAACTAAAATATAAATTATATAAATACCTTGTACCGATGAGCGAAATTGGCCTCGCGGTCATTGCAGTAGATAGTGCGGAGGGCGGGCGCCTGTGGCTGAACCCGTCCAAGTGTGACTGTCCGACTCGGCGTTCCCCATCCACTCATCTTCCTTATTTCCTTCTCTTTCTTTCACTTTTTTTCTTTTCACCGATCCGAGAAGATGAAAAAAAAAATTTAATGTAGAAATGTAGATTCAGAGAAATGAACACTCAATTGGGTTTAAATGGGACGTTTCGTTTCCATGCACGATGAAACGGATATGACACTATTGTTTGGATTCAATTTTCGCTTCGATGATGTTTCAGTTTTCTTTTTCTTGGTAAAAAAAATTTGTATTTACAAAAATTCCATTTTGGCATCGGGCAGTTTTTCATTTAAAGCAGGATCGATCGAACCGCGTTTATTTTGCCTAGCATTTCGCCGCGTGGCTCCATTGTCCATTTACCGCGGCACCAATCAAAAGTGAATATTGGATAGTTTTGGATTTTGAAAGATATTTCCAACTTCTCTTTTTAAAATTTAAAAAAAAAAACGATTTTTATTCTACGAAAGTATCAACGCAACAGCTTCAGCTTCTATTGTTTTCATCATCAGCTTCAGCTTTTTTAGTAAATCCAATTTGATTCAGGAGAGAAACTGAGGGGTGGCAGTGCCCGGCGCCCTAAAACGGAAAGGAAAATAAATTAATAAAGGTAAATTTGCACTTGACCCTTCTTAAAAAATATATAAAAATTTGATTTAATTTTTTAAAAATCATAAAAGATATAAAATATTAAAATGATAAAATTGTATTTTTATTATTGTAAAAATTACAATTTAATTTCGGTCCCTAAAAAATTTTATAACTTCTCCCCTGATTTGATTGTTTTATTACTCATTTTTAAGGATGATTATAAAAGTGAGCGTTCAATCGAATCGAATCGAATAAAAAAATTTAATTTGATTGTTCTATTACTTGGTTTTAGGGATGGCTGTGTGAGGAGTTTTCTTATTCTATATGGTTGATTATGTGTATTTATTAAAATAGGATATATTTATTTTTTAAATTTTTGTACAAAATTTATTATGTGTATTTATTAAAGAGTTTATAAAAAAATAATTATTATTGCATGTTCCAAATTTTCAAGTCAATTTCTTTTGTAAAATTATGAGCTATATATATATATATATATATTAAGGCCAAAGCTATTAATTATAAATATTATTAACATTATTTTATATTTTTTTCAAATTTTTAATTAAAAATATTTTTAAAAATAAAATTTAAATCGTTTATCAAAATATTAATATTTTTATGCTATTTTAATTTTATGAAAAATATATTAAAATATACAGCTATATTGCTATATGTAAAATAAAAGGACTAATACTTTACTTCTAAAAAGCATAAAGAAATATATGGTAATTTTATTTATGAAATCAAAATAATTTATGCAAATATAATTAATTGAAAGAAAAATAATAATATGCTTATAAAAATAATTTAAAATAATTAAAAAGGAAAATTACCGTTTAAACTGGACAATGACTCGCTTAGTGCCTAATTTGATGTTGGATTTTGCGGAAGAAGAGGGAAAAGTTCGCAGGATTCATTCAGTTGAAAGCGCCAAACAAGAAAAGGACTTGTTTGTTGTAAAGGATGAAGTGAAGCAAACGACGGCGTTTCCTGGAAATTTCGTTGAATGTCCTTTATGACCTTTGCCACGTAGGAATGACGGTTACTTGTGAATTGAAAGATAAATGTTACGCATAAAGGCTCTGTGCTGTGATTGGTTTATTTTGGAAGGGAATAATTCCAATTAAAATACCAAAATTCTTCAAACTACCAGCGTGAGTGTGACCAATAATAATAAGCATAATCATTTCATCCTTCAATTTTATAAAAACAAATCATTTTAAGTTTTTATTTAATTTTTTATTTTTTTTAATTTTTAAATTTACGATTTTTATCAAATCACCTTAAAACAAATAAAAAAATTAATATTTTTAATTTTGTTGATATTAGATACAGGTAAATTATCACATGAATGACATATTAGTATTTAATTAATTTTTTAAAATTTAAAAATTAAAAATAAAAATAAAAGTATTTTTAAAAATTAAAAATATATAAAAATATATATTTTTTATTTTTATTTTTTATTTTTTCAATTAAATGATGATGTGTTATGTACGTGCCAATCAACACATATATCATGTCAGTAACTTTACCATCTATTTTTGGATGATTTTACAAAAATGCAAGTATAAGAATTAAAAAAAAACAAAATATTAAATGGAAGACTAAAATAATTTTTTTTTTGTAAAGTTAAAAAATAAAAGATTTATTATGCCATAATAATACAACATCTTTTTCACATATTCGACAAATCTCACACAAATTGATTGGCTTTTAAATATTAGGATGTTTCTAATATAAACAATCCATAGATTATTTCTTATGGATATTACATCCATAATGAGAAATAATCTTTCGATATGCTCTTTCCAAGTTTGAGTGTTTCCTTTCTATATGGTATTTTCATTATGTGCAATTTAGGCTAAGAGAAGGAAAAAAATGAAGGAGTGAAAGGAAAATAAAGAAATTTTTTATTTGGATAGACTTTTTTATTTAAGAAATAGATTTTTTGTAGTGTAATTGGAGATCGATAAATCAATGTTTTCATCTATAAACTTGGTGTCCACTGAACTTGTAGTTTACCTCTGCTGCTATTGAGGACACCTCTTGTTGGATGGTTTGCGAACTCCTTCGTGAACTATTGTTTTCCCTTAATGCGATTATTGTTATTCTTACAAAACTTTGGAAGTTGACTTCTTTGGTCTGCTTCTCCCCGCTTGATGATTGTCTGATCTTGATAAAGTTAGGTGCTCTTCGCAATAAAGTTTAGGTTTTAGACGGTGTCCCATGGACGTTTGATAATCACCTTCTATTACTTATTTTGGTTGGCCTCGAACCTAATGCTATATCTTTTGAATGATTGCATGCATGATTAGGTTTGTCATAATTAGATTGGTCTCTTTTTTTTGCTTAAAAGATTGGCATTCATTAAATGTTGTTTGGCTCAAGGTAGAAACACTGACACGATGCTTCAATCAATCCACCTGAAGTGACCCATACCCACACAAAAGTAAAAAGCATAGTTAAAATAAATAAAACCACAAGAAGCAAACTAAAACAGTTCTAAAAACGTTTCAAAGCCAAACCCTAGATTTCTTTTCGAAAATGAATACTAGCGATCATCCTTCTCAGCTTAACCAAATGCTCTCCATGAAAACAAAATCAGCACTCTATAGGAAGGAACAACTTTTAAGTCCTCCTTAGAGATTCCATCAAACCTTCTCTGATTTCAAAGTTAAAAAAACTTGCTATCCGTCCTCTGACGAACTCATGCTTCCCAGTCTGCAGCCACCACTCTCTCAACATAAATCAACACTCTATAGGAAGGAACAACTTTTAAGCCCTCCTTGGAGATTCTATCAAACCTTCTCTAATTTCAAAGTTAAAAAAACTTGTTATCCATCCTCCGACAAACTCATGCTTCCCAGTCTGCAGCCACCACTCTCTCAACATAAATCAACACTCTATAGGAAGGAACAACTTTTAAGTCGTCCTTGGAGATTCCATCAAATCTTCTTCAATTTCAAAGATAAAAAAACATGTTATCCGTCCTCCGACGAACTCATGCTTCCCAGTCTGCAGCTACCACTCTCTCAACACAAATCAGTGCCTCCTAAACCTAGAATAAGGATCAAGCCATCGACGTCCTTCCATCGCTAGAACATGTGCTACCATGTTTGATTCTCTCCAAACAAAACGGTAAGAAATCTCTTCCACCTTTTTTTTCACAAAGCGAATGTTATGAATAATCGATCTAAGAACTGATCTATCGTCTTCTAATGCCTTTAGCTTTTTGATGACCTACAAAGAGTCCTTTTCGATTAAAATTTTTCTGAAGCCCATTTTAATCGCAAAAATCAAAGCCGCTCGCATGCTCGTGCTTCTGCAATAAAAGCATCCACTACACCAAAATACGGGTGAGAGCACGAACCTATTATCTAACCCTCTTCATTTCTATCAAAGATTGTTGCAATAGAAAAATTTGTATTAGCTTAGAAATATGCATCAAGATTTAATTTGATAATACCATTATCTAAGGGTCTCTACAGCTCCATAGTCATTGGTCAACTTGGTATTATATCCTCTTGAAACAGGTTAAGTTATTGTACATAGACCCATATAAATCCCACTAATTCCTGCATACTCCCTTTTTTTCCTTTATTCACTAGTCAATTTCGTCGATACCATAGGGCCTAGTAGGAAATTGCCATCAACTACTTTGTTTTTGTGTATGCAATGATAAATTCATGGGCTAACCATTCTTTATAATTCGAGGTACCTGGTGTTGGAGTGATCAATATTCTCAAATGTTGCCAAGTTTGTTGTAACTTAACACAACACCAGATTAGGTGATCAATGTCCTCCGAAGATTGCTTGAACAAAGGGCATTCAATATTAACCATCAATCTTCTCCTAACAAGGTTACCATAATGAGGCAAAACTTTCACATGTCTATCTTAATTTTCGTCAAAATTTGTAAAGCCCATATTTCATTGTATAGAGCTTTGATTGTGTCTGATATAGTAGGGTTACTGCCCATAGGAATAGTCTATTCAGCAAGAAGTGTTTTGTACCCACTCTTCACTGAGTACACACCTATAGATTCATGTTGCCAAACCAGAGTATCAGGAATAGAAAAATTAGCTAGAGGAATTCTAAGAATGCATTCCACTTGATCCTTATCAAATAGTCCATGAAGCACCTCAATTTTCCAGGTACCTAGCTCTCCATTAATCAATTGACTAACTGTAGACAAATTGATGTTAATACTCTGAACAAAAACTCTGCTATTTCCAAGACCAAGCAACCAGAGGTCATTCCAAATGTTGACAGCCTCACCATTACCAATATGCCAGATAAACCCCTCTTCTACCAAATCTTTTGCACTATAGATACTTCCCTAAGTAAACAATGTGCAAGAGTTAACATTAGTTGACAATACATCTGAATAAGGATATCGAGCCTTAAGCACCTTCGTTAAAAAACATATAGAGTGAGTTAATAAACGCCAAAACTGTTTAGCTAATATGGTCTTATTAAACAAATGAAGATCACGAAAACCCAACCAACCATCTTTTTTCGACTTACAAAGTGTACTCCAATTTGAGCAATGTACGCCTTTAACAGACCTATTATTCAACCACCAAAACTTATTCATAATACCCTCTAATTATCGACATAAGTGCTTTGGTAGAGAGAAACACCGCATAGCATAAATAGGGATTGCCTGCAAAATGGCCTTGATGAACACTTGTTTTCCTCCAATCGATAATAGCGTATGCTCCAATTTTTAATCCTCTTTCTAAATTTGTCAACATAACTAGCAAAAACCCATTTCTTCTTTCGTCCCACCATCATTGGTAGATTCATATTCTGAAATAATTCTGCGAACTATATACCCCTATTCTTCTGATGCATCACCAAATAATATTCGATCTGCAAAGAACAAATGGTTAATTGTTAGACCACCTCAGCCTATCTTGACTCCTTTCATTGTGCCTCTTTGTTTAGCCTCATTCAACATTGCAAAAAACCCTTTAGCTCACAATAGGAATAAGTATGGGCTCAAAGGATCTCCTTGCCTCAAAACTCTAAAAGGGGAAAAACGCTCACTAGTGCCCTCATTCACCCCTACTATATAAGATACTGAACACACACATCTCATAATTAAAGTGATCCAGTCAACATGAAACCCTAACTTACTCATCATATTAGCCAAAAAAATCCAACTCAACTCAATCATATGCTTTGTTCATATCGAATTTAAGCGCAAAATTACCCTTTCTACCCTTTTTCTTCATTTTAAGAGCATGTAATATCTCATAGGCGATGAGGACATTTGTTAGAAGTTTTCCTACCCAAGATGAAAGCCCTTTGAGCCTCATCAATACAACTCCCCAATATCTCACTCATCCGATCCACAATAACTTTCACAATAATTTTATATATGACATTACATAGTCTTATGGGTTTAAATTGAGTAATATTTTTAGGCTTTTCAATTTTGGGGATCAAAACAATATGAGTGTTATTTATTTCATCCATTTCGATTTGACCTCGTAAAATTGATAAATAATATTGAGTGAGAGATATGTGGACCAATGATGTGTCGATACCTTTGATAAAAAAAGTTGGGAAACCATCAATCCTTGGTGCTTTGAGAGGTACCATCGATTTAACTACCTGCTAAATATCCTCCTCAGAGAAAGGTTTGAGTAGTTCTTCGATCATAGCTGCTGTAACTTGCTGTTCCACTAACTTTAACACTCGTTCATCATCCCCAGCCTTAAAAGCCGTGAGCAACTGTCGAAAATGTGACGATGCTATCTGCAACAAATCTTCCCCATTAGATACCCAATTACCATCATCATCATTTAGGCCTGTGATCTTGTTCCTACTCTATCTCCCTATTGTCATTTTATGGAAGAAACATGTGTTTCAATCTCCATGCTTCACCTAGTTACCTCGAGCTCTCTGCTCCCAAAATAATTCCTATTTATCTACCTCAAGATTTAGGTTAAGTTGAACATCTCTGATTTCAACCAGAATGTCATTTGTTGGGTTTTGGTTGTAGAGTTCCAATAATCTTTTCTCTATATCCATACGACCCCTCTTTTATTCCTGCTTTAAAGATAATTCCAATGATATAGATGATTGCTTAACTTCGCCAACTTTCTTGAAATAGAAACAATTGAGCTTGACCATCCCATTATGATTTCCTCTTCAAAAGATTTTTCCAAACACCAACTAGACTCAAATTGAAATTTTCTATTAGCTCCCCTGTTAGTCGTCCCAAGTCTTCCCCGTGTATCCACTAAAATCGGACAATGATAAAAAAATGAATGGTTCAAGTGCTCCACCAAATAACTTGGAAAAAGAGACCACCATGCCAATGTCACAACACATCGATCAATTCTCTCTCGAATATTGGTCGAAACAAATCTACCCCTTTCCCATGTATACCACCTTCCATTAAATCCCAAATCGCTTAAACCATAATCTTTCAAAACCAAATGAAATTCGGATATTTGTCTTTCCGATCGGAGGCGACCACCTTTCTCTCAAAGGAATAAAAAACTCATTAAAATCCCCTATTACCAGCCATTGACCATTTTGGCCCCTTCTTAACTAACGAAGAAGATCCCACGATAATCGTTTATTTTGCTTCTCCGGACAGCTATTAAAACATGTTAACCTTCATGTTTCACCATATTCATTATCCCTTATATCAACATCAATATGGTAATGTGAGAAGCTCCATAAGAAAAATAATGAATTCTCTTTCTAACCTAGTGAAAAACCCCCTCTCAAACTTATTGCCCTTACGTCAATGCCATTCCCAATACCACATTTTCGTTGCACTGTTTCCATCTTTTTTGAACTTAGTTTTGTTTCCATTAGAAATAAAATACGAGGATTAATGGCTCACAATTTGTTTCTGAGCTGATTAATAACCCATGGTTTTCCCAATCCATAGACGTTCCAACTTATGATCTTCATTACGCTCGACTGCTCTGACCTGCAGAGCTAGCCGATTTCACATTGATACCTCTCTCGATATCAAATTCCGATAATGGTAGCACCTCTCTTGCTAAATGTTGTCATTTCTTTCCTTTCAAAGTATGTATCGAGTCATTTTCACCATCCAAACCTAGATCCATATGCCCATTTTCAAAGGCAACCCAATTAGCCTCTTTACTTTCCATATTTAGACGTTGAACAAATCCCCTATTATCCGTCTCTTTCCTATTTCCTAGTGGAATGAAATTGAGATTTAAAGAAGTTGGCGTAATGTCCTTCCTTTAATTACGCTGGAAAATATATCCTCCCAAGAATTTTGACCATCAAATCCACTTTCCTTATTCACCATTTTATATGCCAACCGTTCGATTCGCACAACCATTTGCTCATGATGGTAGCTCTTCTTGTCGTCGCACGAAAAGAATCACCCCACCCAAAAATTATCTTTGAAGGGTCTGTTGAATTATGACTCCTATTTCAAGTCAAATTTGAGAAATAATCTTTCAGTTAAACTCCATTTATTTGTTTCAATTAAACTCTATTTATTTGTTTGAGACAAACTCTTATTAGTTAAGATTATTTTATTATTATTTGATCTTAAATTTAGCTTATAAATAGGTTCTTTTACAACCTTAGAAATACATCCATTACAGTTTAGAACTTCAAATACTTTTGGAGAATTTAGATTTTACGTTTTGAGGGTTCTTTGTTTTTCGATTTTCGAGGTTTAGTTTTTATCTTCATCTTTTGTACTATTCATTCTTTTTCCATTATAGTAAAATCATCTTTGCCCGTGGTTTTTTATCCTCTTCGGAGATGTTTTTTCACGTTAAATTTGTGTGTTCAATTTTTCAATTTATTTCGCTATATTTTACTTATTCGTTGCTTAATTGAGTTGATCCCCAATAAGTGGTATCAAAGCTATTTTGAATTTCACAAATCAGCCCGTTTAGAGATGGCAAAAACAAAATTTGACATTGAGAAGTTCGATGGTGTCACAAATTTCAATATGCGGCAAGTTCGGATGAGGGTAATTCTAATTCAGACTTGTTTGAAAAAGATCATTACCGAAAAAAAATCCGATAATCTAGATTAGTCAAAATGGTAAGAGATTGATGAAAAAGCCCTGTCTACAATCCAATTGTGCCTCGCGAATAGGGTATTACAAGAGGTATTGATGGAGAAGACCTCATCTACCTTGTGAAAAAGGCTAGAAACTCTTTATGCGACTAAGTTTTTGGCTAATTGTTTAGTATCGAAACAACGTCTATTTACGTTTCGCATGAACGAAGGTGAGCTTCTTAGAGATCACATCAGTCAATTCATTACTCTTTTGAATAATTTAAATAATGTTGAGGTTTAGATTGATGATGAGGATCAAGCTATGCTATTGTTGTGCTCTTTACTCCCTTCATACAAGTCTTTTAGGGAGACCTTGATTTATTGTAGAGACAAACTCTCGTTCGAGCATGTAAAGGGTCATTTGTTGAGCAAAGATAAACTCGACAATGAGTTTGGTTCTGATAGCAAGGCAAATAATCAAGCTTCTGTTTTGGTAGCATCAAAGAAGCGAGACAAAAGGTGTCGCTATTGTAAGAAATTAGGTCACGTCAAATAGGGGTGAGCATTTGATCGAATCGAATCAAATCGAATAAAAAATTTTCGAGTTAATCGAGTTTTCGAAGTTTATTTCATCATCCTAACTTGATTTGAAATTTTTATGAATCGAATCGAGTGAGATAGAATTCGAATCGAATCGAATATATTTGTTCGAGTTAAATTAAAAAATTAATTTGGTGTTATTTAATTTTATAAAAAAATTTAAAAATATTTTTATTTAATTTAGAGTTTTTTTTTAAGAAGAGAAAATTAATTTTGAGTTTAGTTTATGAGTTTTTTTTAAGAACAAAATTATATTTGGGTAAGATAAAATGTAAAAAATTAAAAATATTTGGGTTTACTTTATGGATGGGTTTTAACCTTTAGGGAAAAAATTTGATAAGATAAAAGGTTTGAGCTTTGGGGGAAAATGGATGAAGTAAATTGAGCCTGAGTAATATAAATTTAAAATTAAAAATAATATAGTTTTATTTGGTTTATTCGAATTATTCAAATTCGAAAATTCAACTCGATCCGAACTCAAAATTCGAAAAAAAATTCAACTCGATTCGCTTAACTCGAATAACTCGAATAACTCGATTCGAATAATTTGAAATTCAAATTTTTTTTCGAATTTTTCGATTCGAATCGAGTTTTGCTCACTCCTAATGTCAAAGCAGATTGTTACAAACTGCGAAATAAAATGGCTGCTGAGAGTAACGAGGAAGATTTAGCTGGTGCTAATTTGGCCAATAAAAGTGGTGATGATTTCTTGTTAGTGTCAACGAGCGAAAGCTCCGAGCTTATATCTGAGTGGATCCTAGATTCAGGATGTTCTTTCCACATGTGTCCCAACAGAGAATGGTT
This sequence comes from Gossypioides kirkii, assembly GCA_005610355.1. Classification (NCBI taxonomy): domain Eukaryota; kingdom Viridiplantae; phylum Streptophyta; class Magnoliopsida; order Malvales; family Malvaceae; genus Gossypioides; species Gossypioides kirkii. The sequence continues at coordinate 33,775,870 of CP032247.1, read as the reverse complement.
CTCCACATACATTTCAGTTCAATGTGGAGTTGTGCACATGGGAAATGATTCATCCAGTAAGGTAATATGTATTGGTACTGTTAAAGTTAGGATGCACGATGGTACAATTAGGACACTATCAAATGTCAGGTATGTACCTGATTTACGAAAAAATCTCATCTCCTTAAGTATTTTAGACTCAAAAGGTAGCATAATTAACTAGTGGCATTAAGGTGTCTCGTGGGGCTCTCATTTTGTTAAAAGGTAAAAAGATTGGTAGTCTTTATATTCTAGAAGGTTCTACAGTGATCGGTGAAATCGGACATCCCTCGTCCGTTACGGAGTTGAAGTCAAATCGTTTGGAGCGGAGGCAACTTGTTCATAGGAGGGAAAAAGGTATGACTATTTCGTTGAAGAGAGGTTCTCTTTTGTATGCAAGTTTTGAAAAATTAAGGCACTGTGTTCGTGAAAATTAGACCCGAGTTAGTTTTGATTTGGTAGTGCACAAGTCGAAGGCTAGAAGTCTTTCAGTTTCTAAGCACAGATTCAACTCAGCTAATTCCCTGCATAGTTCAAGATAGGCCCATGGCGGGCTTTGGCAAAGATGACATTGTGGAAATATGAGTCAAGGTGGAGATTATGACTTCTATTTCAAGTCAAATTTGAGAAACAATCTTTCAGTTAAACTCTATTTATTTGTTTCAATTAAACTCTGTTTATTTGTTTAAGGCAAACTCTTATTAGTCTAGATTATTTTATTATTATTTGACCTTGAAATTTAGCCTATAAATAGGCTCTTTTACAACCTTAGAAATACATCCATTAGAGTTTAGAACTTCAAACACTTTTAGAGAATTTAGTGTTTACGTTTTGAGGGTTTTTTGTTTTCGAGTTTTCATGGTTTAGTTTTTATTTCCATCTTTTGTAATCTTCATTCTTTTGCCATTATAATAAAATTATCTTTGCCCGTGGTTTTTTATCCTCTTCAAAGGGATTTTTCCACATTAAATTTGTGTTCAATTTCTCAATTTATTCTGTTATATTTTACTTGTTCGTTGCTTAATTGGGTTGATCCCCAACAGGTTTCATTCTAACTCTGAGTGGGTAGAAGCTTTCCATGTAGCCAAGTTTGCGACAAATGAAGCAAAAAAGAAATAGTCCCATCGCTGGGACAGTTGTGTCATTTTCAAGAAATAGTCCCAAAAAATCTCCAAATTGTTTGGCCATCAGTGCAGACATTAATCCGAGCGGTAAATTATGTATCTGAACCTAGAATTCAGATGAAGATAATGAAATTATCATTGGATTTTCTCCCGGATAAATTTTACTTAAAATCAACAAATGATTATTAAAAAAACCATGGTGCTTCCAATAGCACCCTGTTTTTGTCTACATCATTAAAAAATTGGAACAGATACCTTTTCTCTCCCAGATCCGCAATATAGATTCTTCTAATAGGATGCCATTAATCAACCTTAGTGTTATGCAAAGAAGGAAAATGAACTACACTATCAGTCAAGCAACGTCTCACTAAAAAGAACATGTATTCATTATCCACCACTGAGGCCACCTCTTTAAAAGCATCCTCCTCATCCAGCAGATTCAGATTCAGTTCTTCCTGCATAGAAAATGAAACAATGAAGATTTTCACAATAAAAAGCATGAAGAAAATAAACCCAGAAAACTCGTGTCAAAAGCGACAAACTAAAAATCGTGTCATTACAATAGATTATAAATAGGAATATAATTACAATGAATGGTTTTACATATGCTCTATAATGCTATTATCGCTCATGAATGCTTTGACATGTTTTGCTTCATTTCAACTATGTTTCATGAACAAAGATGTCAGCTTTTGAAGCACAATTCATAAAGTCTAGTTTAGATATGTTTCGAAGGTTATTTTTTACTATTAAAAAAAATGATTTTTAAGCTTTAAATATTTGACAGTAAATATGATATTGTTTGGGGTTGAAATTAGAGGTGTTTATGGGCTGGACCAGGTTCGGGTTGAGCCTAAACATGATATTAATATATTTAATGCTTATCCAGGCTCGACTCGGCCCAAAATTTGGACCTAAAATTTTGCCTAAATTGTCCATATTTGCAAAAGACTAACACAAGTCTATTTGGGGTCCACCCATATTGTTTTTCAATTTTTTTTAAAAAAAAATTGTATTGTTTTATTTTAATATTTATAATTTTATACATTTTTTATTTATTGAAATTTTTTATATAGCATCTTAAAATTTTTTATTGTTTACATTAGAGTAATATTATATATTTAGTACATGTTTAATCTTTTACGGCTCGTTTGGTTCACTGGAATTGAATAAGGTTGTAATAGAATAGAGTAATAGAATTGTAATTGAATAAAACTGTAATCAATAATTCAATTGTTTGGTTGAATGTAATTGAATAGAACTACAATAATATTCTTGTGTTTGATTGAATGTAATATATGTTGTAATAGTATAAGAAAAAAGCTAAATTGATCAGGGTACCATTAGCAAATTTTTTTTAAATAGATGATCATTGTTATTGTTTTTAAATATAATTGGATTATTATTAAATATAATTTAATAAAAATGATAATAAATAATTTAATAATATATAATTTAATAACATTCTTAATATAATTATTTTGATATTAAATTAAATTAAATTAAAATATTTTTATTTTTATATTAGATTATATTAAAATATTTTATATTAATTTTTTAGTTTTATATTAAATTATATTAAAATATTTCAAATATTTTATTTTTATATTTTTCAAGTCTAAATTTCAAATGACTAATTTGGAAATTAATTTTGTTTTGTTATTCAAAGTTGAATGGAATAGCTATTCTTTGGTATTACCAAAAATACCAAAGAATAGCTATTACGAGAGAGTAATTAATAAGGAAGTAATAGTCATTCCATTGAATGGGTATTACGTTCAACCAAAGAAATGAATGGTTTACCATTCAATGAATAAAAGGAGAATGTAATTCCATTCCTCCAACCAAACACGATGTTATTATTTTTTAAATTACATAATATATAAAAAAAACATAATATGAAGTATTATAAACTTAAAATAAGTTGGGTTGGGCCGGGCTCGGACAATGTTCAAGCTTGAGCCTGACTCATATTTTAAACGAGCCTAATTTTTTTTGCCCAAACCTTCCCAAATTTTTGGTAGACCTTCGGGCCTAGACAAGTAGCTCAGCTCATGAATAGGTCTAGTTAAAACAGAGGTATTTCAAGGTAATTTTTGACCCCTAAAATAAAGATATGAGTACTTGGGCCCAGAGGTATCACTCCCCAATTCATAGAATACCAAGATGTACAGTACCAAGATTAGGTATTAGTACCTTTGGTCCCAAGTACCACACTCCTGCACTATTTTGAGCCATTACACTATTTTGTGCAAAAAGAGCTTGATATTGATATCAGATACCTCTGATCATCCCCGAACCACCTCAAAATGATTTTAAATTGTTTCAAAAGTCTTTAAATAATATCAAGAGCGATTTTTGCAATTTTTAAAAAATGTTTTGTTATTTATTTTCTTAAATAAAGTATTAGTTTTTTACCTAAAAGGTTTTGTTAGTGTCTCTTGTTTGTATTGACTATTTGGACAGGTGAGGGGCGTTATAATTATTGATCTCTATTTATACACTCTAGTTGATTTGTAGCCATTTGGAGTGGTTAGAGGGAAAATTGAGCCGTTGGAGATAGTAATTTGAGCATTTAATGCAATTGCAGGAGCATAAGTATTAGTAACAGACAGTCGTTGTTGACCCTATTGTCATTTCACACAAGCAATCGTTATCGACCCGATTCACATTTCACCAAGCAATCATTGTCGGCTCGATTCGCGTTTCATCTTTTTTTTTTTTCTCAAGATATTTACTGGAGCAAGCCCAATAACTAATCCTCCGCATTTTGTAGGCCCATTAAAGGGTGGATGCTGGCCACGAGTTTTAAAGCTGCTCCATACCCAGGGTGAGGATCGAACCCTCGACCACTGGTTAAGGTAGGAGAAACCCTTGCTATCTCACCTAACTCTCATAGTTACGCGTTTCATCTTTTTAGCACTACACAAAAATTTTGTTAACTCGATAAAACAAACCGAAATCGCCAAGAGGGGGTGAATTGACCTCTAAAAATGGGTGGAAGTAAAGAGAGAAAATAGGAACAATGAACACAAAGATTTAGAGTGGTTCAGCCTCAATTGTCTACTCCACTATCTAAACTTTCCATCACTAAGGATTTTTCCAAATTCACTAAATTGCTCAACATTTAAGGACAATGTTTAACCTTACAACTATGAATTGAAATAAATGATTTTTGGAGGGATTTATATAGGAAAAAAAATATGACTGTTGGGGTGTAACTGTTGGAATTGTGGTCGTTGGGATTGTGATTGTTGGGGTGTAACTGTTGGAATTGTGGTCGTTAGGATTGTGATTGTTGGGAATGTTACCGTTGCCCTAAAAACGCGTCCTACAAGACGTGTTTTCATTTCTCTTCAAAAACTATATATCTCAGTAAATATAAAAAAAAGACTAAATACTTAAATTAAAAAAATAAACAACATATTTCATTAATTTACCCTACTTTTCTCTTTTTATAAATATAATTTTAGAATTTTCACTTGGTTAAAATATGTTGCAAGTTTATGTACTTTCTGAAAATTTAAAATTTAGTTCCTATACTTTTATTTCTAAAAATTTAGTCCCTATACTTTTTAGTTTGCAAAATTCAAATCTAATTATTAACCTTCATTTGTTTTTGTTAAATTCAAACTTATTACAATGTCATTTTTTTAACTACATAGCTACCAAGTGAGTATTTTTTTTATTTTAAAATGTCACACGCATAAATTTAATAAAAAAAATTAACAATGTTAATAGTTTGACCTAAATTTTAAAATCTAAAAAATATAAGAGCTAAAATTTTTAAAATAAAAATTTAGAGACTAAATTTCAAATTTTTGAAATGTATACAATATAATTTAGGATAATCTACTTAATTTGTCACCTAACTTTTAGGGCGCTTTCATTTTGATCACCTAAAATGAAATCTTTGCAATTTCTTCATTTAACTTTTAGGGTGCTTTCATTTTAGTCACTCAACCGTTAAATCTCTAACGACGGTTAACTGTACACGCATTTTGATCACCAAAAAAAAAAATCCTTTTCTAAAATATTGATTGAGGTAAAAATCAATTAAGGATTAAAGTGAAAAAAGGTAGAAACTAAAATAATGCATCAAAATTTGTCAATTTGTACTTATTTATCACATTGTTGAAAATTCTAATTTTTTTTTCATTATTGAAATTTAAAATTTGAAAACATAAAAAATCAATTAAATAAATTGTTGAAAATTTTTTATCCCTTAATAATTAACCGCTTTGTTACCGTAATATTAAAATTAATTAAATTAATCACCTTCTAAATTTTAAAATTTTATTTTATGTTTTCATATTATTCTTAATGAAATCAACTTGATAACTCATATTTAATAATTGTTTACTAAACTTAAATTTCTTTTGATTAATTAAATTAATTGCTTATTATTTGTTTGAATAAAAAAGTGATGAAAAACTTTTGGGTTTTGTTTGACATAGAAGATAAAATTAATCAATTTAATTAATTGTAAGAATTTTCTTTACTTTTAGTTTGACATGAAAGATTCGAAATCATATAACCAAAAAAAATTTGAGTTTTCATGTACAATTATTAAAGATGATTTATTTGAGTTGCTTTCTAAGTTAATTAATTTTAATTTTTTTTTTAAAATAAACCGAATGCATTAAGAATTTGCTTAGGCAGAAAGCAAAAGATAAAAAAAGTTCAAAAATAAAAAGCAACCACTGTTCAGCTTACGCATCCACCTGTCACGTAATTATGGGGTGTTTGAAACGGTGCATTGAAACTACCAAACCTAGAAAAATTAAAAGCCAAATATCTCTGAAAAAGCAAAAGACAATGCATTTTTAAGAAAAACTGACCTTTTCTTTCTACTAAAACCCTAAAACAAGTATTTTGCTTAAGTTCTATCCATCGTTTCATGATGCACTAGAATGGAAAGAGAAACAATCGCAAGAAATCCAAATAATCTTCAATCTTATCACCATTCTTGATCTTGCTTTCTCTTTGAATTGAGCATCCTCGGAGAATACCCTTGTTTTTATCAATAAGATCCCTCTCTTCGGTCTCAACTTTGTTAATTTTGACGTTCTCTCAACGTGATTTGTTCCACTTCTAAATGGGCTTCTTCTACCCAGCAACTTGGTTGTTCACATCTCCGCCTCCATCGTGCCATTTCATGCGTCGCACCATTAGTCGATCTTGGGACATAATTAAAGGTATGATGTCTCAATCTTAGCATCGACGCCTTATTTCTTTGATAATATCACCGATCACTGACTTATCTTCTGCGGACTGGTTTATTTTATTCACTATTATCAGGGCATCTTCTTCTATGCAGACATTATCAAGACCTAGCTCAACCGTGAAGATGACGGCCTGAAGACATGCCCAAGCCTCTGCTACTAGTGGGTCTTGAATTCTCTGAAACGGGTAAGCGCACGCCTCCATAATTAGTCCATTCCTATCTCTCACTACTATTCTTGCAATAGCCTTTTGTGATACTTGGTCTATTGAAGCGTCAAAATTAATTTTAAACTGGTTTCAATCCGGAGGCATCCATTTAATGTCTTTTGGTGGTAACCTGGTTGTGGTGTATTAGGCTAACATTTCTATTTCTGCGACATATGCTTTGATAAAACTTACTATTTGATCTGCACTATCTATTCTCCCCTCATGTTGCATTTTATTTCTGTTGAACCAGACTGCCCAATAAACTATGGCTAGTCTTATTCTTTGTACATTGTTGCTTTGATCAATAATTTTCGCTAACCAAGATTTCCACTCTTGTTCTGTATTTGCTTGCGAGATATCAACACCGATTTGTTGCAGAATCAGTCTAGTAAACGTGTAGTCTCGAAATACGTGTGAAACTGTTTCTACTTCTAGTTTGCAGATAGAGCACCTATCTACCTCCAGGATTCTTTTTTTCTTTAAATTACTTAGTGTTGGTAAATAGTTGTGTATAATCCTCCAGAGATGTATTTTTATTTTGTTTGGGATTTTTAGTCCCCAGAGCTTCTTGTAAGCAGATTGTAGGAGGTTTTGTTGTAAATTACTGCCAGTCTGTAGTTCAACATGTAAACTTGAGATCTACCATCGATAGCCACTCTTGACAGAATACTAGCCTGACTAGTCTCCTCTCCACACCAACACATCTGGAAATTCTCTGTTTACTAGTGGTATAGCTATTACTTGCTTTGGTTGTTCTTCATTAAGGATGTCGTTTATGGGTTTTGTTTTCCGGGTATTTGAATCCGGTTCTATTAAATCAACTACTGTCGTAAATCGAATGGCTATATTTTGAATCTGTGCACTTTCGTTTCCAGGGCCTAGAATCCAACTGTCATTCCAAATGTTTACCTGTTCGCCATTACCAATTCTCCAGCTAAGTCCCTCTTGCAAGATACTTCGCGAGCCCCAAATACTTTGCCATGTAAAAGAAGGTTGATTTCCTAACCCTACACTCAAAAAGTCTCCTCTAGGATAATATTTTGCTTTCATAACTCTCTCTAAAAGACTTAAAGGATTGATAATTAATTTCCACCCCTGTTTTGCTAACAGGGCTTTATTAAAACATGAAAAATCTTTAACACCAATCCCCCTGAAAGCCTTTGGGACACACAATGATTTTTTCCATGAGCACCAATGTATACCCTAATTCGATTTCAAATTGCGCCACCATAATTTACATATTAAGCTTTCTAATTCGTGACAAAAAGTAACCGGTAATAAAAAACATTGCATTGCATATATCAGGATTGATTGTAAAACAAACTTAATAAATAATTCTTTACCTCCAATCGAAAGGTTTTGAACGCTCCACATACTTATTCTTTTTAGAAATCTTTCTCTTAAATCAACAAACACCTCCTTCTTCCTCCTTTCAACCATAGTAAGCCAACCTAAATATTTTTCAAGACTATTTGCTATATGAACACCTAAGGCAGTGCCAATTGTCCTCTTTTCACCATCCTTAACATTGCTACTAAAGAAAAATAATGATTTATCAAAATTAAATAACTGCCCTGACATATTCTCATAATCCTTAATTACTTGTTTCATCGCTCTTGCTCCTTCGTTTGTTGCTCTCCCGAATAAAATACTGTTGTCCGCAAAAAACAAGTGTGTAATCGTCATCCCCCCTTTTCCCACTTTTGCACCTTCTATCTTTCTTTCTTGTTTTGCCAGGTTCAGTAATCTTGAAAAACCTTCTGCACATATAAGAAATAAATAAGAGCTTAGAGGGTCTCTTTGTTTGAGCCCTCTTGACCGATTAAAATTCGCCCCAAGGATCCCATTTAGTAGAATAGAATAAGATACGCTCTTAACATAGTTCATCACTAATTCGATCCATTCTGGCCAAAATCCTAGACTCTGTAACATTTTCTTTACAAAACACCCATTCCACCCTATTGTACGCTTTGCTCATGTCTAGTTTAAGAGCAAAATTTCCTACACCTTGCTTTTTCTTTTTGAATCAATACAGTAGCTCAGACGCAACTAGAATGTTGTCCGTGATTTAGCGTCCAGGCACAAAAGCCCCTTGCGTTTCTTCTATACAATTATTAAACACCTTTCTAAATCTATTGGCTACTGCTTTGGAAATTATCTTGAAAATAACGTTGCAAAGGCTAATTGGGCGGAATTGCCCCATATTTCTTAGGTTCTGAACCTTTGGGATTAGTACAATTGTAGTACCATTAATCACTCTTAAATCTCTTCTATTATTTAACATGTCCAAACAAAACGATGCAACTTCTGGTCCAACTATATGCCAGAATCTTTGATAAAAAAGTGCGGGAAAGCCATCCTTACCAGAAGCTTTAAGGGGTGCTATTAACTTTAGACCTTCATTTATTTCCTCCTTTGAAAATTTGACCATTAACTCTTCATTGGTGGTCTATCCAATACACGGCTGTATGCTCCTCATTAGTATATCGCTTTGATCAACTAGCTTTGTCTCAAACAGCTCTTGAAAATACCTAGTAGCTAACTCTAGAAGTTCATCATCCTTTTGCACCTGTCGTCCCTTTTGGTTTTCAAGACTTTTGATTCTATTTTTATTTCTTCGATAAGACGTAAAATTATGAAAAAGGTTGTGTTTCTATCTCCCATTCTTAACCAATTGACTCGGGCACTTTGTTTCGAGTAAATTTTCTCCTTGTCAGCTTCCATAGTAAGCGCTAATTTGACCTTAGTCAACTCTATTAAATTATCATCATCTACGTCCTCATTAAAAGCTTACTGAGCTAAAGATTCAACTCTTGTTTATTCTTCTTACGGGGTTTTCCGCATTCTGCACTCCATTCCATCAAGTAAGAACCTAGCCGTTCAATTTTTGTTGGAAGATCACAAATTATGCTTGACCATCCATCTCAAACTTTGGCCTCAAAATCCTCTTCCAAAATCCATTTTGCATTAAAACGAAATCAGCCTCTCTCTTATTTGGTTTCCCCTTCGATTTGATCTTTCTACCAGCAATGGATAATGGTCAGAAAAGCTTTGTGAGAGGTGTGTATTATGATCAGGGAAGTGTTTCCACCACTTTGGGTTGGCTACTCCTCTGTTTAGCCTCTCTTTGATTTTATTTGAGGCCAATCTCCCTCTTTCCTAAGTGAACCAAGCCCTTTGAAAACCTAGATCATATAAATCGCACTCTTCTAATGTCTCTCTAAAAGCCCTCATCTGTCTTTCCTCCCAAATTCTTCCTCCCTTCTTCTCGAAAGAAAATAAAATTTCATTGAATCTTTAATTATTTCAACAACTCCCACGATTTTTTTCTTGAATGTTCAATAGGATTCCCATAAAATCCTGTCAACCTCCACCGTTCTTCGTTGTTTTCTTCTATGAGTTCAACATTTATATGTGACTATGAATAGCTTCTTACGGAGACATTCAACCCATCTTTCCAACCCAACGATAGTCCACCTCTTGAACCCTCTGCACTTGCATCTATTCCGTTATTATAGCCACAAGAAATTTGTATCTTCTCCATTCTTCTCTAATTTACCTTTGTTTCAATAAGAAACTAAATTTGGGACAGCACTTGTCTCAAAAATTCTTGAGACGTCTTACTGTCTGTGGTTGTCCCAACCCCCGGACGTAACAACTAATGACTTTCTTTAGGATCGATCGACCAGCTTGCAAGCCACCGAACCATCTTCGGTGAACTCTATTTCCATTGGACTGTTATGAATTTGTCCCATTCGAGTGACCCGTTGCCTCTTCTTTCCTTCAATCATTCCAACTGGGCTGTCCTCCTCATCCAAAGCCTCAGCTCCATCCTTCAATAATTCTTGTAGGAGAATATTTTTGAGCCGAAAATATGCTTCTAATTTATGTTTTGCGATACCTTCATAGGTTTTTGTCATACCTCTGTTTTCCCTATAGTCCTTACCAAACTGGACCCATTTAGGGCATAATTATCCTTTTTTTTTTTTTATGATCTCTTTCCCCTGTATTAATTCTGACCATATCTTTCGACGCATCCCTTAGCCATGTACTGTTGTTTTGTAGACCCCTGTTGAGCATTGCTCTTAATGAAACATCCCAGCCAAACGAGACTTCTTTAGTACCAAAGTTAAATGTATCGGGCAAAAACTCTCCCCATGCCCTAACTTTCCACACATGTAACAAAAAAGAGAAAGTTTCTCATATTGAAAAGTAGCATATGTAGATATATTCTGGCTATAGATTATACGTTTTTCCCTCTTTAGAGGCTTTCTCACATCAATAATGGCCTTTATTCGCATGAATTTTCTCATACATTGGGTAATTATTGTTTCATCGTATTCTAAAAAAGATCCTAAAAAATTTCCCAATTGCATCACTATACCCTCAGACATACATCCTGTGGGCAGATTATGAACTTGTATCCAAAAACTTGTAAAAAATAAAGGGATTTGTACTGGATTCTCTCCCTTTTGATAAGCGGTGGAGAATAATTAGACGCTGGTTAAAGAACCAAGGGATGCATTTAATCACCCTATTAATATCGAGTTCGTTGTAGAATCTGAATAAAATTCTTTTTTCTTCTAATTATGTTATTGTGACACCTTCTATTGGATGCCAAATCTCTACCAATATGTTTCGGAGCGAAGAGAAGTGCACCGCCCTGTTGGTTAAGACCCTTCTAACCAGACAAATTGAAAAATCGTCTTCGTCATCCTTTTCGTCAAATTGATCCACCACCGGTTCATCCTCAATATTTAACCTTGCGGGATCTTCTATCGTAACAGGAGGAGGCTTATCCATATCGTGTTTTAACAAAGGCTGAAGCTTAATAGATTTGAAACAAATTGCATTGACCACGATTGAAGCAGACAAAGAACGCAAAGAAGAAAACTTTTAGGGAAAAACCCTAACACAGCAAAAGCGCCGACTATGTAAAGTCTAGTTTAATTAGTTAATTAATTTAATTAATTTCAATATTATAGTAACAAATCAGTTGATATTACCAATGGATAAAAAATTTTCAATAACTTATTTAATTGATATTGATGTTTTGAAATTTAAAATTTCAATATTGACAAAAAAAATTAGAAGTTTCGATAAAGGGTAAACAAGTAAAATTTGATAATTTTTAAAATATTATTTTAGTTTCTATCGCTTTTTTCACTTTAATCCTTAATATTCTTTTACCCTGATCAATGTTAAAAAAATATTTTGAGTGACCAAAATGAAAGAAAACTAAAAATTAGGTGACCAAAATAAAAGTGTGAATATGATGTGGTGTGTATAAGTTAACTATTATTAGACATTTAACAGTTGGATGATTAAAATAAAATCGTCCTAAAAATTAGATAAAAAGTTGCAAGAATTTCATTTTAATAATCAAGGTAGGTGCGAGTTTAGATGAATAGTACGGTAAATTTAGTTTATTTTTTTGTCTCACGTTCCAATATCACTTCAATATTTAATTTTATGACCATTTAGATAAAAAGTTGCAAGAATTTCATTTTAGTAATCAAGGTAGGTGCGAGTTTAGATGAATAGTATGGTAAATTTAGTTTATTTTTTTGTCTCTTATTCTAATATCACTTCAATATTTAATTTTATCGTCTCCGTTATTTTTACCCTAATCACAATTAAAAGTAGGAATGAGCAAAACTCGATTCGAATCGAAAAATTCGAAAAAAATTTGAATTATTCGAATCGAGTTATTCGAGTTAAACGAATCGAGTTGAATTTTTTTTTCGAATTTCGAGTTCGAATCAAGTTTAATTTTTGAATTCGAATAATTCGAATAAATCGAATTAAATTATATTATTTTAATATTTTAAAATTTAAATTTATATTATTAATTTACCCAAGCCCAAATTCAATACCCATTTTCCCCCAAGCCCAAACATTTATCTTACCCAATTTTTTCTCCTAATATTTAAAACCCATCAATAAACTAAATTCAAATATAATTTAATTCTTAAAAAAACTCATAAATTAAACTCAAAATAAATTTTTTTCATCCTAAAAAACCCCCCAAATTAAACCCCCATTTAGTTGAAACCTATCTACTCTAAGAAGCTAAAATCCCTAAAACATTCAAACTTTCCCCTCTTTCTTGGCCTCGGCAGGTGCATCTCCAAGACTTCAATAGACCAACACCACCATCGTCTGTCAGTTAAAGGAGCGGCTGCGGCAACTCCTACCCAAAGGTAAGATCTGTTTCAACTTTCAACCCACTCCGTCCATTGGCAACTGGAGTGCTAAAGTGATGTATACCTTGTTGGCATTTGGAACAAGGTTTTGCAATGCTTTTATTTTCTCATTAATCCTACTCCTCCTCCTCCTCCTCTGCATCATTCAAAAATCAAAACCCATAAATCAATAAAATCGATGAAGAAACCAACCCAATGAACCAAGAAATCCAATTAGTACAAAAACACCATAGGCCAAACTAGTAACCTTTTCAGACAAATTAGTAATATATTTTGTAAGATATGTAGCCAAAAATGTTTGGATGCTGAGAAAAAGAAGGAACCAATTAGTTTATATAGGGGGAAAGGACTGAGTAGTTTGTTAATTAGGTAACTATGTTTCAGATAATCCCCTGTTAGCTGCTAGACAGGTTTGCATCTTAAGCAGCAACTTACATGTCTGGCCCGAGAGGCTGCTGGTGAATCACTTTAGAGTGAGGTCAAAGCCAATTAACAATTTCTGTAATGGAAAATCTAATTTATTAACAGTAAATTAAAAAAAATTTAGAAGCTGACATGAGGTTGATGAAGAATAAAATGGTTTTGGGTGGTGTTTTATTTTTAATATTTAAGCCAAAATTATTTACATGATTTGATTAAGCTAAAGGGGGGGTTATTGTGGGCATGGATGCATGGTTGCCTGGTAGCCTTCAATCTCCAACCATTAATACTTGTTAATGAAGCCAAAACAGAATTATCTTTGTTAGCTATCGGTGGTTCCAAACTGTTTAAGTTCCTTAACAAATTATGATTGCAACTTCACTTTCACTGCCCCTTTCTCTCAATTCATCTAAATCTTTTTTGTTATTTTCTTTTTTGATTGCTACATTTTAGATTTGAAAACTAAGTGGGTTATGAGAATTGAATTAAGTGTTTTAAATAATAAATATCTTTATTGCAGGGTTGTTGTAGCAGCAATTTATACACTGCTAGGTGTGTATATTGTACTTTAAATAATTAATTTGTTTTTTTTAACTTGTAGATGAGTGATCCAATTTCAAAGCGAGATGGTTCAACTCAAAGTTCACAAAATTCTTCGCCAAGTCGGGATGATCAAACAACAACCAAGGAAAATGTTCGAAGAAAAGTTACTCCGAGAGCAGCATGTTGGAGCCATTTCACCAAATATGTAACTGAAGAGGGGGAGAAGAGAGCAAGGTGCAATGCTTGTGATACTACTTACACCATGGAGTCAACTTCGGGTTCTACAACGAATTTGAACAATCATTTGAAAACATGTCAAAAAAGACCTCGAGGTAATACTTCTGACCCAAAGCAATCAGAATTAACATTTGTGAAGACTAACCAAGAAACAACGGATTTATCAACTTGGGTGTTTGATAAAGATGCTGTTAGAAAGTCATTGGTTTATATGATAATTGTCGATGAACTTCCTTTTAAAATTGTAGAGGGAGAGGGTTTCAAACACTTTCTTTCTATAGCATGCCCACGATTTAGTATTCCATCTCATTGGACAATTAGAAGGGATTGTCTAGATTTATTTAACTCCATGAAGAGTGTAATGAAGAAATGTTTTGAAAAAGATATGAGCAGAGTTTGTTTGACGACAGACACTTGGATTTCATTACAGAGGATATCTTACATGGTTTTAACGGCACATTGGGTGGATGATGAGTGGAGGTTGCAAAAAAGGATTATAATTTTTTGCCAATATCTACTCATAGAGGTGAAAGCATAGGTCAAACCCTTGAAAAATGTCTTCGAGATTGGGGGATTGAGAGGATCTTCACTATTACGGTTCATAATGCCTTCGCCAATAATGTTGCGATTGAATATTTGAGAAAGAAATTGAATCATCGAAATGTATCTGTTGCAAATGGGAAATTTATGCATATGAGATGTGTTGCACATATTCTTAATCTCATTGTGCAACATGGTATTAAGGATGCTTTTGTGTCTGTGGATCGAGTTAGAGGTGCTTTGAGGTATATAAGAGCGTCACCATCAAGGTTGGCAAAATTTAACCAACGGGCAAAAGAAGAAATTATAAATAGTAAGGCTCAATTATGTTTAGATGTGCTTACTAGATGGAACTCAACTTATATGATGTTAAAGGTGGCAGAAAAATATGAGCGTGCATTTGAATCATATGTACGTGATGATCATAACTTTTTTCTTGACCTCAGTGCTGGAGATGGAGTTCCTACATTTGATGATTGGGAAATTGTTCGAAAAGTTATAAAAGTGCTAGAGCCTTTTTATCATCTTACACTTAAGGTGTCCAGATCTTTGCATGCTACCTCTCATTCACTTTTTGAAGTATTGACGGATGTCCATTGTCTTTTTGATGGGTGGCAACATTGTGGAGATTTAGACATAATTTTTATGACTTTTAAAATGAGGGATAAGTACAATAAGTATTGGGGTGAAGGAAACAAGATCAACATGCTAGTTTATTTGGCGGTTATCTTTGATCCGCGATGTAAAATGAGCTTTTTGGACTTTGGGGTGAACTTGCTTTTTCCTAATGTTGCTAATGACATCATGAAAATGATTGATAAAGATTTGCGTTGCTTGTTCAATGAGTATTCTTCTAATGTTGGGGGAATTCAATTGTTTGAAGGTAGATCTACTTCTTCGACAAATCTTTTTAGTTCTATGGAAATATATCACTCAGAAATGCAAGCGAGCTTGGCCAAGCAAAAATACCTTAAGAAGAAGAAACAAGTTGGAGTAGAAATTAAATCTAAGTTGAATAGGTATTTGAGTGAGGAGGAAGAAGTAAATAATTCAAGTTCATTTGATTTATTATTGTGGTGGAAAATGAACAGTCCTAGATTCCCTATTCTTGCACAAATGGCTCGAGATATTCTTGCTATTCTTATCTCAACAGTTGCCTCGGAAAGTGCATTTAGCACGAGTGGACGTGTTCTCTATAATTTTAGAAGTTCTCTAACTCCTCTCATGGTCGAGGCTTTGGTTTGCACACAAGATTGGCTTCGAAAATCTGATGGTGCCATCAATCTTGAAGACTATGTTGATGAACTTCAAACCATGGAAGATGGTAATATATTAATTTTGATTCATTAAATAAGCTTTTGTGTTATTTATATTAGTAAGCATTTTCATAATTTAACTAATATTTTGTTTTTAAATTTGCTAGACTTATCCAAAATACCCGAAGCTCAAGAAGGTAATATACTTCGCATTAGTTTATAAAGTTAAATGTTTATTTAATTTATTTTTGCAAATATTTGTTTCATTTGACTAACTCATTCAATATTTTTAGTAGATGTTTCAAGTATACCAACGATGTCTCAAGCAAAAGAAGAAGATTAAACTATTCTAGTTTTGTGTTATTACTGTTGGTTTTTTTGACTTTTATTGTGTTATTTTTATTTTTTGTTTTGTTGTTTAGAATGATATTGTCGTGCAGGTTTTTACTGTATTTTGGATTTTTGCTTATTTTTTTTATAATTATTGTGTTCTTGTTGTTATTTGGACTTATGTTATTTACTTGAACTTTTGCTTTTTTTTATTATGATCTTGTTGTGTTGTCATTATTTACTTAAATTTATTTCAATTAAACAACTCCAAATTAATTTTTTTAATTTAACTCGAACAAATATATTCGATTCGATTCGATTCGATTCGAATTCTATCTCACTCGACTCGATTCGTAAAAATTTCAAATCGAGTTAGGATGATGAAATAAGATTCGAAAACTCGATTAACTCGAAAATTTTTCATTCGATTCGATTCGATCGAATGTTTACCCCTAATTTAAAAGTAGACCCACGCTAAAAATGCCCTATTTTACCTATATTTGAACCGTTTCTTTCCATCCATATCATCCCTACCAGAAGAAAGTTATACTCATAGTTCTGATGGCGGGAAGCTTTAGGGAAAAAGTAAAACAGCAACTGTTCTTCATGCTTGATGAATAAATGGCAGTTAAATCAAGAATTAAAAATGGAAATGGAATTGCTCAGGTTGTCCAAATTCAGTCTCCAGCTTCGAGCTCTCGTCACGGACTCTCGCGATCTCAGAGTAATCATTTCTTTTCTCAGTTTTCTATACTCTGTGTGCGTGTGTGTGTGACTCGCCATCTCATTTAGTTGCTCAACATTGTTTAATAGGAGAGAAATCGTTCTGCAACCGAACAAATCCATCTCTTAATACAGGTTAATACCATTCATTTTACAATTTCTTTTCTTCTTTTGAAAAAAAAAAAGTTTGGGTTCATGGTGTTTGGATGCAGAAACAAAAGCAAACCGAGGAGGAATACAATAGAAAGTTACAAGAATTGCAAGCCGAAGTAGCTTCGTGTAACGAATCACAGCAAAAGCTTGAAAGAAAGGTTTATGAATTTCGGTTTCCTGCCTTCTTCTACATGCTCGTGAAAATGCTTGTTAATTAGAAGTTCATAGATAATATTTCTTCTTTTGTTGCAGGTGAGTTACCTTGAAATCGACAACGCTTTGCTTGAAAACAAACAAAAGGAGTTACAAGGAATCATCCAGAGCCTACTTCAGTCCAGGGATAGCTTTATAAATGCATATCAGGTGCGTGTTTGTTAATTCGTTTATTCTTTTTTGTAATGGCAAGTTTAGTCTCATTCTCATCAGTGCTACTATAATATAATTAAAATATATATTTTTTATTTGTGTTTCACTTTAATGATATGCACAAACAAGAAATTATCATACGATGTAAAAGCCAACGTTTTACGTGAAAGGTTATGCATATAGTATGAAACCTAAGTGATAATATTTAAAGAGATCTGGTGAAATATAAAAATAATGTATTAAGTATTGAAAAAAAATTGTTTGAAGAATAGTTAAAGATTGATTGAATGGAGAGAAAAAGTTAAAGCAGAATTAGTGACTTTGAGAAAATTAAGAGAGCCAAGACTTGACCATTTGTGCATTCTTGTTGTATTCGCCGTGCTATAGATTTTGGCATGCTAATAATTTGTTCTATGTAAATTTTGACATGTTCATGTATTCGGATAGTGATTTGATTTTATTTTTTCATGTTTCATGTCATGTTTTAAAATTCTTTTCCCTATCGCATTAGAGTCCTGTTCAACATTGCCAAATAATAAAAAAGATGTTGGAACTTTTTAGGGTAATCTCTAGATTTGAAAAAGTTTAATGACCTCCTCTCCGGCCCCCTGGCTTCATCATTGAGCAAATTGATGACAAAGCAAATCAAAGAAGTCGATGATTTGATACTTTGTAATGCCTTAATTATTTCTTCTATAAATCACTTCAAAATTCAGTTCATTGTGTTTGTTTCTGCTTAATGTTTAAGATACTGTTTTGCTCATATAGTCATCGTCTTTTGAAGACTTGATCATTTCAAGTGAGTATATTCAACTTATATATCATTTGTTGGCCTGATGTTTATGTGCAGGAATCTACTTATGAAATGAAACAGTCAATTGAAGCTAGAGATAGAAAAATAGCTGTCCTATCTGAGAAATTGAACTCTCATTTATCACTATTTGATTCAATAGAAAAGGAGGCATTCTCTGTCAAGCAGGTTGTGGATAATGTGGAAAGAATTGTGAGTGAAAAAGAGGAAGTAGGCATGTAACTGTTTAATCTATTTCCATTTTCTTGTCTACCGTCATCCTCTACATGTGAAAAGCTCAAGTGATTATGTGATGTTGCAGTATCTGTATTCTCTAATTGTGTTTGGTGTATTCAGTTGCTGGATTAAGGAGGGAAATGGATCAAGTCTCTGCATTTGAAAAAGCATTTGTTGGTAACTTCAAGTACTTATTTACCCGTTTTAGACTATGAAAATCTATGTTGCTTTGACTTTTTATGTTTTTTAGTGTATTGTGTTGAGTGCGCATAAAACACTTCTAAATTATGTTGTTCAAAACCTTTATTTTTCTTAAAGTACCCAAGTCTGGTACATTTTTTGACATAGGTATAGAGGATATTATTCTTCATGAATCCTCTTAATACCCGTGTCCCACACATTTGTATCTAACACTCATTATCCAAGTCCGGGTAACATAACTTCTAAGCTTTCATGGGTCCTGGAGTGTATGTAGGGAGAACCTAAGAAAAACAGTGTGCATTAATGGACTCTGACACCCACACCTGAGTTCAAGCGAAGTGGATGAATGTGTTATTCCCTGTCTTTCTTGTATTGGGCACCTATATAGGTCATTAATTGACCAATAAGATCTTCGCTGACCATTCCCAAGGAAATTGGGAAAAGGTTGCATCTTATACAAATTCCTTAGACATCTAGCTCTTAAATGATATCTTTTCACAACCCATTATTTCTGATACAGCACAAAAGCCAAATATGTCCCGAACAAAAGTCATTACCTTCTTTATTGCACTAGACCTGATTTACTTTTGGTTTTGCAGAGAGGATCAATGACCTGGAAACTAGGCTGAAAAATGATGGGTATGAGTTTCAAAGAAAGAATAAAATAATTTCAGAGCTAGAAGCACAATTGGAAGCGGCAAAAATCAGCGATTGTAGCCGAGCTCAAATTGAAGAGATATCCATCCAAGTTTTGATTACAAATGCAACATTATTTAGTTTCAGAAGAACTAATTGCAAGTTGAACTAAAGATATTTCTCATCATTGTGCTTCCTTAGTCAACAATACCTTCAGAAAACCATATCAGCAAAGGATACTGTCATACAGAATCTAGTATCTGAGAAAGAGGTACCCATTTCAAACTGTCGGTTGTTCATTTGACATCCTTTTCCCTGTATTTTGTTCTAATCTTCTCTAAATGTTTTTGTAACCAGGCATTGCATTTTGAGGTGAGAAATTTGGGAAATATATTACAGAAGATCCAGAATGCTGTTGCGCATATGAATGAAGAGGTACGAAGACTTAATTTGGCTTTTACATGTCATTCTCAAAATTCAAACAGGGAACAGACTTTATCCTTAAGAAACTGTTTAAGAAGCTTTTTAGCTTCATAGTTATTCATTTAAAGAAATACTTTAGTGATTAAATCCATCAGATTTGATTGATGACATTTGCCTTCTGTGTTATAACTAATAACCTTGAGCCACTGGAAGGAGCATTATATGTATTGATGGTTGCTCGTAACTTTCTCTTGGTAGATAACATCAAACTGACCTTTTTAAACTTAAAATATTTAAGACACGGTTTTGGGATTCTTCAAGTGAACTAATAAATTGGACAATAATCTGCAGCTAGACCAATTTAGACCATCCTCTTTGCTCATCTGGCAGCTTTTTCCTTCTAGCTCTTTGTGTAAAGCTATGATGCTCCAACTCTTCGTTTGTCTTGAAGTAGTGAATCTCTAGGCATAAGAATGGGGGATATGACCTTTAAAAACCTTTCAAATACATGAAATTTTTTGAAATATAGAGCTTACTTGTAGCCAACACTCATACTAGTCCGAATAACATGGGCGTGGAATACTTCTGCTTTCTCCTTTAAAAAACGGAAAAAAGAGAAAGGAAAACAATTAAAAAATAAAATAGGTTGATCTATAACCCATTTGTCTTTTGTTGTCTGAAATGCTATTGATTTATATGGCAGGATAGAAGGGCCGTCTCTTCGAAGCTGGAAAGTCAAGAAGAGTGCCAAATGAATACATCAGAGGAAGATAATCGGTAAAATGAAATTACATATAGCGAATATCTTTACTGAAATTATGCATAATTCTCCAAAATTGAATATATTATAATGTGATTATAGAAGATAAATTTGTTACGGCATTGAAATGGTTCATCATTTATATGTACATTTGTCTCTCATATGAATCAACTGGCTTGTATGGTCATTCTGATCAATGATCAAGCTGTTCAATGAAATTTGGCATGCACGTTAAATGTGATATGACTCTTGATAGTTTCAATTATACAAAGCAATGTGTGGGAAGAAAAATAATTTTTTCCTTCCAATTTTACATCTTTTCTATTAAGCATGCTATGGAAAGAAAATTATTTTCTTCTTTTCATTTTTCTTCCCTTCTAATTTCTAACTTTTCATTGTTCCATGCTCCTTACCAAGTAAAATTTTTGAGTTTAAATTGTTTGGATTCAAGATAGATTGTAAAAACAATAACGCCATCTTTATTGAAGTGAAGAAAAATGATATTAGCAATGAGTTTTCGTTTTCTTTGTTACCTTTTTCTTAGTTGTTTGTATTCTAATTGGCCCGCTAGGATTCAAGGTACAACTAAACGCAGTGCTGAACAATCTCCAAATAAGACTTGCAGAATGGATCCTGCAGAGAACAGAGGTATTGAGGTTTGTTTTCACTAATATTCGCAGGGATCCTTAATGGGCCAACTTATTATATTGTTAAATATTTCATTTTATGTTGCTCCCACTCTTTAGGAGTTAGGATCCACTCTATTACCTTTTTATCCCTTAATAATAATAATCACCATTCAAATGTGTAGGACCCATCAATTAATTAAATGTGAAAGTCAACTTATTAATAGACAAAAAAGTAGTGGAGTGAAGTCAGGGGCACTCTTCAGTTCTTTTTAAGCACCTTTGTCCGACAATCATGTCTAATGTATGTTAGGATTTGGCTATGAGGATATCGCCCATTGAAGACACTCTAAATACATGAACAAATAAATTGTAGAAATTTTATCTGCTGAAATGCTTCGTTCAATGTTTAAAAAACAGGTTTTACAATCTCCTATATATACAGACTTTCAACCTTATCAAAACTAAGTAATCTCATCAGTAACTAAAGGAAAACTTAAAGAAATCTTATCAAAACTAAGTATTTAAAAATTAAAAATTAAAAGAAAAATTATCAAAATTCATTATTTCAAAATTAAAATTAATAGCAAATTTATCTAATTTACAGCCCATAACAATTAAAACTCTTATTTAGAGCATTTTACCAAAATTCAAACACTCACATATTATCACCTTATCTATTACCGATATCAAATACATATTCATATTAGATGCACACCATTGGAAGATGGTAGCAGGGTCATGGGATCTTGGCCGTCCAAAAATTTTGGAAAACTTTCCATAACATAGATTGCTATCTATTTATATTGTAAATAAAATTAATTTGGCCCCCTCGATTAGTAGCAAAATTGTAACGTATAGAATCTTTTTTTTTTCTCTGTTCTCATTAGCAGCAAAATCCGTTGTCATTGTTGCACCATCTATGAATGTGAAAAAATTGTAACCTCATGCCTCCACGGTTCCACCACTTGGTTGTTCATTTGAAAGTTAAATGATAATTAATTGCTCCATGTTCCTTTTTCTTGCTTTGACTTTTTTTGTCTCGTACTCAAGGTATGTGTAAGTTTAGGAGAGGAAAAAAGTTATTTCTCTGTACTCTGTATAAGTTGTCTAATTTATCCAAAAAAAAGTGAAACTATATTTCTTGATACAAGGGAACTGTTATCTTTTGTTTTAAACTACTTTTCTAATGCAACCTATCCTTATCTTCAAGGATTCTACCTACCCAAAAGGATCAAAGAATTTATTCTTTAAACTCCCCCTAGTCGGTGCATACTTAGTAGAAATTCAAACTATGGCTTGAATAGACCCTTGGTGAGTAATCAACTATTTGATCTGAGGTCGGATCAAATGGCATGCAGATTTCTCCTCCCTTCATCTTCTCTTTTATAAAATGCCTATATACTTCAACATGTTTGGTCTTGTCATATTGGACAGGGTTGCTAGCGATATTGTTCGTGGCTTTGTTGTTGCAGTAAAGTCTCATAAGCATTGTTATAGGCTGATTTAATTCTTCTATGCCATTTTTTCTCACACTCCATTTGCCATAGCTTGATACTCTACTTCAGCACTACTTTGAGTTACCACAATTTTTCTTTTTACTCCTCCAAGTCACTAGGTTGCCTTATACATAAGTACAGTATCCTGAGGTAGACTTTCTATCTAAAAAGAGCCAGCGCAATCAACATTTTTATAGGCTTCTATGCTTTGGGTTTTTTTTTTTGTTTGCAATGAACAAGCCTTTTTCTGGTGAGCCTTTAAGGTATCTCAAGATTCAATAGATTGCCTTTAAGTGATCTTCTTTAGGAGAGTGCATGTGTCACAGACTTTGATTTTTACCACGCAATCCGTGCGGGCTTAGGTCGCTTCTTTGCTCCAAAAACGCCTAAGTCAGCCTAATTCCCAACAAATGAGGATTCAACAGAATTTCCTCTAAGGCACCAACACAAAAGCGGAAGAACTCAAGATGAACGAATGAAAAATCAAAGAACACAAAAGAGAGAGAGTTTTGAGTGAATGCTCTCAAGAATTCTTATTACTCAAGAATGAAGTGATTTACAATGAGGGGAAGAGGCCTCTATTTATAGTTGAGCCTCCCCAAAATCAACGGTACAGATCAAAGTACATCAATGGCTAAGATTGAAAAATATCTACAAAAAGAATCTTTAAGATTACAATCAAATCTCTAAGATCACAAGGATCATATCTTCTAAGATTGCCTATCTTGAAGATTACATTCCATATTTGCCGACTTTGTAGATGGACCATCAATCTCTCCAAGCACTGGGCCAGTCCGATTGGGCCAAAAGACCTCCCTTGAACTCGATGGATCACTTAAGTGTGCCATGGTTGCGGGCTCCCATACGCAACCCATGACACATGCATTGGCTTACTAGGCTGACTGCAAAAGCTATATTTGGGCTTGTATGAAATAGGTAGATAAGCTTTCCAATCAACCTTTGATATTGCCATGTATGAGTCGATTTTCTATCCTTGACCCCGAACTTTTTATTTGGATCTATAGATGTTTTGGTTGGTTGAGCACCACTCATCCCAGTTTCTTTGAGCAAGTTAGTTATTTACTTGCATTGAGACACCATAATTCCTTGCTTAGATCTAAGCTACCTCCATACCTTGAAAAGTACTTCCATGAGTCGAGATCTTTAGTCTAAAATTTTGAGGCCAAACTCTTCTTCGGACTCTTCATCTCCACTATATCATCCTTTGCTAGGATAATATCATCAACATAAACTATCAGAACTGCTACCTTTTCTACCTTTGAATGCTTGATGAACGTTATATGGTCAGTTTTCTTTTTCTTGAGCATAGCCTTGCTTGCTTATGAAATGAGTGAATCTCCTGAACCACACTGTTTAAGAAAGCATTCTTTACACTCAACTGCTGGAGAGGCCAATCCAAGTGATAGGTCCATATAAACTTCCTCTAGTAGATTGTGGTTTAGGAAAGCATTCTTTACATCCAAATGTTGGAGAGGCCAATCCAAGTTAGCTGCAATTCTTAGAAGTACTCGAATAGTGTTCAATTTGTCGTAGAGGCAAACATCTTGAGATAACTTATCTTGTATGTTGCATGAAACTTTTTGCCACTAACTGAGTATTGTATCTCTTTGAGGATCCATCAGATTTAAACTTCATAGTAAACACCTATTTGTAGCGAATTATCTTCTTCCCTTTCAACTATTCTACTACCTCCCGCATTCTATTTTTCTCCATAGCCTTCATTTCCTCAAGTATTGCTTTCTTCCACTCAGGAATTTTTAAGGGATCCTATACATTATTTGGTATTTTCACATCTGACAATTGTGAGGTGAAAGCAAAAAATAATGGAGATAGATTTTTTAAAGATGCAAAAATCAAGGTCATTAGTTTTATGGTGAGCAGAACCAGGTTGAAAAATATCTATTAGGGTCAGAAAATTACCTTGGGGAATGGTAAAGTCTCGATGTTGGGATTCTTGGCAGTGCCAAGTTGTTTCAACCTCTTTTCCTTGATCTTGGTTCTTCCTTGGGTAGTGTTGGATTTTTGATGAAGGAAAGGTTGAAACAAAAGCAAAAAGGATCAAAAGTGGAGAGGTTAATTGGTGATAAACTGTTTTATTACATAAAAACTGATTGCATAATTTACATGAAAGATTATGCTTAAATAAGTTGAAAATAATAATAAACAATTAAAAATTGACTATTCTTAGAACTTGAACAGTTCAACTTGCTTGTCTATTGGCTGATTTTAGTCTAATCACCAAGCAAAACATCTTATAAAAAATTATCACTGTTTCAGTGCAAGTTGGCAAGTTGACAACTTGCAAAGTAAGGAGCTCGCAGGTATGGGCTCGCCTGACAGAGCTTGCACTTTGTGTCATCATAGGTTTTGTTAGCTCGTCGTCTTGGTGTTCAGTGTTCGCCATCGCATGGAAGGTCACTTCGCAACACTCTTTGGCCTCCATGTTGCGAACCCCAATATCATAACGCAACTTTTCAAATCTCATCTTCCTGAGAGGTTTTGTCAGAATATCAACCAACTGATCTTGCGAACTACAATGAATCAATGTGACTTTCTTGGCTTGTTTCACTTCTCTCACAGAGTGATACTTGATTTTGAAGTGTTTTGTTCTTTCATGGAACACTAGAATTTTTGCAGTTGCAATAGCAAATTGATTATCACACTTAATCTATATTGCTTCTTGTTTTAAATTCAAATCATTCAGTAATTTCCTTAACCAAATAGCTTGGTTTACAGCTGTCGCGATTGCAACATACTCAATTTCAACAGTTGACTATGCTATTATTTCTTGCTTCTTCGAGCTCCAACAGACCTAGAGTAAAGAAATAACCTGAGGTGCTCTTCATGTCTTTAGTAGATGCAGCCCAAGTACCATCTGAATACCTAATTAGTTTGACCTTTTCAGTCTTCACAAACTTCACTCCATGGCTTAAAGTTCCATTTATGTATCGCAGAACCCTTTTTGCTTCCCTTTAGTGGTTCACATTGCAACAATGCATGTATCTAGACAACAAACTTACAACATACATTATTTAGGTCTAGATGCTATCAAGTAAAGCAGACATCCCACCAAGCTTTTGTAGCTTGTTTCATCAACCTTATCAACATCTTCATTGGTGGTGAGCTTCTCATCTTGAGCGATAGGGGTGCTCATAGGTTTACAATTCTCCCTGCTATATATTCGCAGGATTTTTATTGCAAACCCCTTTTGGTTTATGAAAATTACATCGCGAGCTTGATTCACTTCCAAACCGAGGAAGTTTGTCATTTCACCTAAGTTTGATATTTCAAACTTTTCTTGCATTTGGTCCTTAAATACAATCACCAGCTCACTATTGCTGCAATCACAAGTAAATCATCAACATATAATGAAATAATGAGGAGTATTTCATTATTAGTTTTCTTCACATATAAAGTGGGCTCACTGAAACTTATTTCAAAACTCATCTTTGTTAGATGATTGTCAATTCTTTCATACCACGCTCTTGGTGCTTGTTTCAAACCATACAATGCTTTGTGCAGTTTGTACACCTTGGCTTCGCACCCAAGTACTGCGAATCCTTGAGGTTTCTTGACATAAATTTCTTCCTTCAGAAAGCCATTTAGGAAGGTTGACTTTAAATCCATTTGATGTATCTTCAACCCTTTTGAGCTGCAAGAGTTATTAGCAGCCTTATGGTGTCTAACCTTGCAACAAGCGCAAAGGTTTCAATGAAGTCCACTCCGTATTGTTAGCTAAACCCCTTTGCAATCAACCTCGTTTTATAATTGTTGACTGATCCATTAGGATTCATCTTGGCTCTAAAACACCAATTTAACTCCAATCACTTTCTTGCGAACTGGTTTGTCCACAAGCTCCCATGTTTCATTTTTGTTGATCATGGTGATTTCATCTTTTATAGTTGTTCACCATTCAGCATCTTGAGCAGCTTCTTCAAAAGTGATTGGCTCTAGCTTCGCCAGATTACATTGTTGATAGATTTTAGTGATGGACTTGGTTACTCGTATCGGTTTTTCATCGATTGCATCATTTTCAGTTTGGTCCCTAGTGGCTCATAGGTCAGGTTTTGGACTCTTTTGTTCACACATCTCCTCTTTTGCAGTCCAATTCCAATTTTTTCTTTCATCAAACTTCACGTCTCTTCTTATGATCACTTTCTTGGTGAAAGGATTATAGATTTTATATCATTTTTTAACACTGGAATATCCAACAAATATTATTGGTTGCGATCTACTGTCCAATTTGCTTCTTTCCTCTTCTTGAACATGAACAAAACAAGTGCAACAAAATACTCTTAAGTGTGAAATAGAAGGTTTAAAATCATACCATACCTCTAATGGTGTCTTTTCTTCAACAAATTTAGTAGGTAGTTTGTTTAGCAAGTAAACAAACAATGTTTACTGCTACTACACAAAAATCATTTTGCAGTTTACTTTCAAACAGCAAGCAGAGAGCCATGTTCATTACAGTTCTATTTTTCTTTCACTTCATTTTGTTGTGGAGTGTTCACATTGCCCAATTGATGATGAACACAAAACTCTTTGTAGAATTTTTCAAACTTCTCTGAGGTGTATTTTGCCCCATTGTCTGATCTTGCCATTTTGAGCTTGCAGTCACTTTGGTTCTCAACCATGACTGTAAATTTGAAGAAGATTTCAGCCACCTTGGACTTGTTTTTCATGAAGCACACCCAACAAAACCTTGTACTGTCATTAATAAACAATACAAAATACTTACTTTCATTTGGCGAACTTGTATTCATGGGTCCGCAGATGTCTGTATGTACTAAGTGCAAAAATTTCTCGCCATGCTGTGTTCGGAAGAAATGGAGGCCTCACCTATTTCCAAAGTTGGCATACCTCGCATACATCTTCATGATCAACCATATTTGATAAATTTTCAACTAGGTAATTCTTGGACATTTAACTTAAGGATTTGTAGTCAACATGCTCTATTCTTCTATACCATAACTTGGTTTCATCCAACGAGCTGATATATGCTACTGAAGTTGCTAAGTTCCAGTTGACAGCAAAGCTTCTATCAACCATTTTTGTTGAAATGAGCTCACATCCACTCGGATCAAAGATTAGGCATTTGCTGTTGTAAGTTTGGTGTAGAAAAATTCTCATTTCATCAAGGAAATACAGCCTATCTTATATTAAGATGATTGACATTTCAGTCATTTATTTTAGGAAAGATAATAGGACAATCCCATAAAATTAGCAATCTAAATAAAATAGGAAAGCAACTAATTAGGAATCAATAATGACTGATCCTATATTTTTTAGGAAACTAAATAATAAATCCTAATCTACTAGATTACAGCAAATCAGTAAATTCCTAATATATACAACTAATTTTTGGCTCCTTTCTACACTACCCCTCAAGCTGGGGTGTATATGTTATACAATCCCAACTTGGGGTTGAATTCATCGAAGCTGATTTTTGGAAGAGCTTTGGTGAGAATGTTAGCAAGTTGCAGTTGAGTAGGTATGTAGCTCAGTTGGAGTATTCCATTGTTGACCTTCTCTAAAATGAAATGCTTGTCAATTTCCAAATGCGTGGTCCTATCGTGGTGTACTAGACTTTTAGCAATACTTATGGCAAATTAACTATCACTATGTATTTATTTGGTCCTTAAAATCAACTTTTAATTCGCTTTGTAATCTCTGAATCCACATTCCTTCGCAAATTCCCAAAGCAAGAGCACGATATTCTGACTCTGCACTACTTCTTGACACCACTAACTACTTTTGCTTCTCCATACAACAATATTGCCCCAAACAAAGGAGCAATAACCACTTGTGAATCTTCTTTCAGTCAATTCTCTAACCTAACTTGCGCTAGTGTAAACCTCTATCTCACGACTTTCACTTTTTCTGAAGAGTAAACCGTGTCCTGGTGTCATCTTTAGGTATCTGAGAATCCGATTCATGTGCTGGCTAACAACACTTACTGAGAATGCAATGTTTGGCCTCGTATGTGAGAGAGAGATCAACTTGCCCAATAGTCTTTGATGCTTCCCTTTATCCATTGGTACACTTTCCTCATTTTTCCTTAACTTTAGGTTGGGATCCATAGGCGTCTCTATAGGTTTGCACCTAAGCATGCTAGTCTTAGTTAGCAAATCTAAGATGTACTTTAACAATTCCTACTTGAGATCGAGCAACCTCCATGCTTAGGAAATATCCGAGAGTGCCAAGATCTTTAATTTCAAACTTAGTTGCAAGTAATTTTTTGAGTTTGATAATTTCCTCTAATTCATCTCTAGTTAGAACGATGTCGTCGACGCAGATAATGAGAATAGCAATTCTACCTTTTGATGAAGATTTCACAAATAAGGAATGATCTGCCTGGCATTAGTTGTATCCGTTTGTGACTACTATTTTTGAAAACCTGTCAAACCAGGCACGAGGTGATTGTTTTAACCCATATAATGATTTCTTCAACTTGCACACTTGATGGTTGTTGGAGGAGTTTTCTAGAGCTGGAGGTATTTCCATGTAAATGTCTTCTTCAAGATCTCCGTTCAAAAAGGCATTTTTTATGTCTAGTTGGTACAAGGACCAGTCTTTATTTATTTCTAGTGATAATAGTACTCGAAACGTGTTTAACTTGACAACAGGTGCAAAGGTTTCCTGATAATCTATTCCATATGATTGAGTAAAGCCCTTTGCCACCAACCTAGCTTTAAACCTCTCTATACTTCCATCTGCTTTATACTTAACTGTAAATACTCACTTGCAACCTATTGGCTTCTTCCTTTGAGGTAATTTGTAAGAGTCCAAGTTCCATTGCTATCTACAGCCTTGATTTCTTCCTCAATAGCCTTTTTCCACGCTGGATTTTTCAAAGCTTCTTGAATTGAATTTGGTATCTGTATACTATCAATAGCTGAAATATATACTTTATATGATGGCAACAATTTCCCATATGCCACATATTTCTCAATAGGATGGTTTGTACATGTTCAGGTACCTTTTCTTTGAGCAATAGACAATCAGGGTCATCAACAAAATGAATAAGAGGTTCACGAGTTGAAGAATCCATACCAGTGTTAAATTTTGAAGCAAGAGGCTCCAATTCAAGTTGTTGATAATCTCTGATATTAGTGTCGTTCTCTAGATTTTTAATAGGTCGTCTCCTCTTAGAATAGACACGAAGTTCCTGATGATTTTTACCAAGTTGAGGTTGAGTAGACTCATGAAATTGAGACTCGAAAGGTGTGTCGTTTGGACCTGATGTGGAATTGAGATTCGGATTTTGAGGAATCGAAAGAGGTAAGCTATTTGAGAATTCAGAAGAGGGTAAGGATGCTGGATTGACATTTGGGGTGAAATATACACAGATTGAGTGTCTTGAAAAATGTCCCAAAGTTGAAATTTCCTCGAGCTCTCCTCCTTAATTTCATATTTGGGAAAATAGGATTGGTGTTCAAAAAAGGTGACATCCATGAAATTGTACATCTTTCGAGTAACATGTGAGTAACACTTGTACTCTTTTTTATTAGAAAAAATCCTAGGAAAATGCATTTTACTAATTTGCGATCAAGTTTGGTTTGATGTTGTTGGTGTATGTGAACAAATGTTGAACAACCAAAGACACTGAGTGGAAGATCAAAAGAAAAAGATTTAACA
Source organism: Gossypioides kirkii (assembly GCA_005610355.1). Classification (NCBI taxonomy): domain Eukaryota; kingdom Viridiplantae; phylum Streptophyta; class Magnoliopsida; order Malvales; family Malvaceae; genus Gossypioides; species Gossypioides kirkii. The sequence continues at coordinate 33,745,690 of CP032247.1, read as the reverse complement.
TGAAAGGAGGCTTGTAGGAGGACTTCACGAGGTCTCTGAAATTGTAGCACTCGACTATGGTGAGATTGGTGCCAGTAAGGATGATTTCACCCCAGAAGTGTTTAGGGACATTATTAGTAAACATGAGTGATCTAGCTACTTCAAGTAAGTGTCTATTTTTTCTCTCCGTTATCCCATTTTGTTGAGGGGTGTCAGCATAAGAACTCACATGAATAATTTCTTTTGTTGTGAAATAGGAACCTAGGACTGATATAAAATACTCTCTGTCATTATCGGTCTTAAGAATTTGAATTTTGCTTTTGAATTGGGTGTGAATCATGAAATAAAAGGACTTGAAGATTTTTCCAGTTTCATATTTTCCTTTCATAAGGAATACTCAAGTGGTTCTAGTATGCTTGTCTATGAAAGATATGAACCAACGAGCCCCATTAATATTTTTCACTCGTGAGGGTCCCAAATGTCATTATAAATTATAGAGAATGGATGTGAAGGCTTAAATTGAATGCTAGGATAAACATGCCTTGTGTGCTTTGCAAGTTGACATATTTCACAATGAAAAAACTTTGAATTTTTATTGATGAACAAACGAGGAAGCAATTTTTCAAGGTACAAAAAATTTGGCTGACCAAGGCGAATGTGCCATAACATGACTTGATTTTCATTTGCAACAGAAACAGAATTAGAGTTAGAAACAAACTCAAAAACACAACTTGAATGAACTTGTCCATGTAAAGGAGAGTTACCTTTGAGCAAATAGAGACCACACATTTCAGCACTACTAATCACCTTCCTTGAAACCGTTGCTTGAGATTCACAAAGATTTGGATAAATTTTAGTCACCCAGTTCAAGTCACGGGTGAGTTTACTAATAGAAATCAGATTGCAATATAATTTTGGAACATAAATGACAGATGAGAGAAGAAGGTTCTTTGTCAATTTGATTGATCCAATTCCTGCCACTTTTGAAAGTGATCCATTTGCTATTCATACTGTAGAGGGGCTTGAATATGGACTGAACTTGTGGAATACATTGATGTCTCCGGTAATGTGATTCGAAGCTCCAGAATCAACTATCCATGGCCTTAATTTTCTGATTGTTGCAATATGAGCAAAAGAAAATGTACCTTGATGTACTAGTGTCACGGGGCTAGATCTTTACTCTCGTAATCCGTGCGACCTTAGGCAATCTTTTCTTGCAAACACACCTAAGTCAGCCTAACCACCACGATTGAGGATTCACTAAGGGAATTCCTCCAAGGCACCAACTTGTATAGCGGAAGCGACTATTCAAAAGAAGGCTCAAAAGACAACAGAAAGCCATAAGAACAAAGAACACCAAGTGTTTGAGTAAATGCTCTCAATTGTATTACTTTCTCTCAAAGAATACAATGAATGCAATGAATGGAATGGAATGAGTTACAAATGAGGAGAGGGTCCTATTTATAGTTGAGCTCCCCCACAACCAACGATCAAGATCAAATTAAACCAACGATCGAGATTAGCCTATCTCTTAATTCATGGAATTTATAAGATTATAAATATTATCTAATCCTAAAGATAAGATTCTTCCTTATCTTCTAGGATTAGTTCTCATATTTATCAAGATGCCTTATGTTGTCATATCTTCATTATTGAGCCACCTAAGCTTCAATTTGATAGGCTTGACCAACAACTTTCTGAATCGGGCCAACTCATGTGGGTAAATGATCCCAATGTCAATGACAGACCTTCATGTGACTCATTGTGTGTGATGGTCAAGGGCTCTGAACTCTGGCCCGTGACATTCTCCCTCACCCATTCTCATAACGCCTTCGTTGCGACTTCAGAATGACACTGATTTGATTTGCCTTGATCTCGTCTCGTTGTCTCAGCTTCTTCCTGACTAGTTTTACTATTAGGTTATCCCTTTTTTTGGAACTTTCGCCTCGACTTCTGTTTCCTCTTATCTTGAACCGTTGCACTCTTTGGTACATCTCGTTGGCAATAAGTCTCCACTCTAACTTGCCCCAATTTTGACTTGCCTCGTTCGGAATCTTCTTAATTCACACCACTTGGCTTCGTAATTCCTATAGTCCTTCGGCCTCCTTGATCAAGAACTTTGAAAGGGTCCTTACAATCTTGCCAAATCGACAAGTCAAAATTCACAACACTACTAAAGTGTTCACTATGCACCTTACTCGCAGCATTTACTCGACCCGTCTGTCCCGTTTGCATCACTTCTTTTCCCTCGAAGTCCAATGCACACTTCACCTTACCCAAAGGTGATATCTCTACAGAAGACTCACCAAGCCTCATATCGGTCCCAAGCTTCACTAACTTCCTCGAGGTGGCTTCCGCAACACTTCGTTCTATCGAGTCGATGTTCTTCCCATACGAAACATCCTCGATTAGTTGGATTGATGACAACACCTTGGTCCCAACCTTCATATCTCGATATACCGGCGCAATAATTCGTGATAACGCATCGGTAATAATATGAATTTGATCGGCCCATGGAAACATAGTAGCTTGAATCCTGTCAAGGAAGTTTAAGCCAAGCACAAAATCGTAATCGTCTAATTTGATTATCTCAAAGTCTTCCTTGCCTTTCCATTCATCCATTTGTAGCATTACATTTTGAGCTACTCCAATAGTTAGGGCCTCCTCGAAATTTACAATCTTGATCTTCTTATTCTATTTCCGAATCGAGAGACCAAGCTTCTTAACAGCTTTTTCCGATATCAACAAGTCAAATGCTCCTGTGTCAACAAGAGCACTCTTCTTTTGGCCTGCGATGTTGATGGCCACAAACATCAACCCTTGCCATCTTTTTTGGCAGGAGTGACCACCATAGCATTAACCATCGATGCTTTCTTCTCAACAGGTTTCCCTTCTTTCGGCTCATATTGCGTCTTGATAGCCGAAAACAAAGATACCTTTGGACAATTCTTCTTCATATGCAGTCCCTTATAAAGGTAGCATCTAATCTTGCTCTTCTCTTTTAGGTTGTTGGGTCTCCACTTTTCACGTTGTGATTTTCCATCGTCGCTACTACTACCGTTACCATAATCACTATGTCCCTCTTCATTCTCATCATTGTCTCCCCCATTATCGCCCTTCCCATTGGGCTTGGAAGGTTCGAACCTATCTCTGCTTGGATCAAGTTCCATTATGGACTCTATAACTATCATGGCTTTGGTAAGTTCTTTGACTTCTTAGCGTTGCAACTCTTGCTTCGCCAATGGTTTCAACTCATCTGTAAAGGAGAAAAATGCATTCTTCTTGCTCAAATCAGAAATTTGAAGCATGAGTTCACTGAACTCTTGCACATACTCTCTAATCGATCCTCGTTGCATAAACCGTCGTAACTTTGCTCGAGTTTCATCCTCGGCATATTCTGGGTAAAACTGTACCTTGAATTCTTGTTAGAACTCTACCCAAGTCCCAATCTTGGTCCCACCACGTTTCACATTTGTGACCTACGTCGCCCCCATAACAAAGCAACGTCAATAAAATACATAGCAGCAGTATTTACCTTAGTAGCGTCATCCTCGATGCTCATCGTTTGGAAGTATTGCTCCATTGCCTAAAGAGAGTTGTCCCTTTAAACCCTTTTGGTTTGGGCACATCCATCCCTTGTTGCTTTGGCATCGAAGCCAACATTCAATTACCCAAGGCAGCCTTGAAAAACCTGAGCTCCCCTTTAAGCTCGGTGATTTCTTCCTTCAAGCCTACCACCATTGCCTCAAAAGCATCATCTTTCCTCGTCATCTTGTTCTCCAAGGAACCAAGAGTATCTCATACATACTCTCTCAGCTGTTCCTTCATCAATTGCAACCCACTTGAGAGTCCCCTTTTTGACTTCATTGAGCCTCTCCTTGATGTTTCTCATAGGCTCTTCGAGATTGACCACTCGATTTTCCAAAGTTGACAGTACGTCCCTCGAACTAATCTTATGCCTGACCCTTCCACGGGTCTCCATTGGCTCAATCTGTTCAACAACTTTTGACATCACGGACGGTGCTTTCGTAACCTTTAGCTTTGATACCACTTGTCACGGGGCTAGATATTTGATCTCGCAATTCGTGTGGCCTTAGGCGATCTTTTCTTGCAAATACGCCTAAGTCAGCCTAACCACCACGATTGAGGATTCACTAAGGGAATTCCTCAAAGGCACCAACTTGTATAGCGGAAGCGACTAGCCAAAAGAATGCTCAAAAGACAATAGAAAGCCACAAGAACAAAGAACACCAAGTGTTTGAGTAAATGGTTTCAATTATATTATTTTCTCTCAAAGAATATAAAGAATACAATGAACGGAATGGAATGAATTACAAATAAAAAGAGGCTCTTATTTATAGTTGAGCTCCCCCACAACCAACGGTCAAGATCAAATTAAACCAACGACTGAGATTAGCCTATCCCTTAATTCATGGGATTTATAAGATTACAAATCTTATCTAATCATAAAGATATGATTCTTCCTTATCTTTTAGGATTAGTTCTCATATTTGTCAAGATCCCTTATGTTGCCATATTTTTATTATTAGGTCACCCAAGCTTCAATCTGATAGGTTTGACCAACAGCTCTCTGAATCGGGTCAACTCATGTGGGCTAAATGATCCCAATGTCAATGACAGACCTTCATGGGACTCATTGTGTGCAATGGTCACGGGCTCTAAACTCTAGCCCATGACACTAACATGGTAGTATGCTGTTCGGTAGTGGATGATATCTGTTCGACTAATTTTTACAGTATCTCAGTTTGCTCTCTAGTGAATGGATTGGTTTCCTTGCTAGTTTTGGTGTTGTTGGAAATGTTGGCAACATTTGCGTGGTTATCTTGATCCTGGCGTGCTCGGTTGGGCCTCCAATCAGCAGGCTTCCCATGTAATTTCCAGCAAGTTTCTCTGGGGTGATCAGGTTTCTTACAATGCTCGCACCATGAGCTTTCTTTTCTTTGCTTGTTATCTTGAGATGAGCTATGTGTGTACAAGTGTCACGTCCCTAGACCTTGAATCTTGGAGCGTGCGGCCTTAGACGCTTCTTTGAACGCACAGCGCCTAAGTAAGCCTGATTTCCACGATGAGGATTCACCAAGAGAATACCTCTAAGGCACCAAATTTGTATAGCGGAAGCGACTTGCCAAAAGAAGGCTCAAAAGACAACTGAAAGCCCACAAGAACAAGAGAAAGAGTTTGAGTAAATGCTCTCTATTGTATTCACAAAGAAACAATACAAGAATGAGTATTTTTGGAGTGTGTTTACAAATGAGGGGAGGCTCCCTATTTATAGTTGAGCTCCCCCACAATAGACGGTCAAGATCGAATTACATCGACGGATGAGATTGGCCTATCCCTTAAATTATGGGATTTACAAGATTAAATTCAAATCAAATCCTATCTAATCCTAAAGATATGATTCTATCTTATCTTCTAGGATTAGTTCCCATTTCTGCCAAGATGCCTTAAGTTGACAAAGCTTCATCATTGGGCCACCCAAGCTTTAATCTGATAGGCTTGACCAACAGCTCTCCGAATCGGGCCAGCTCATGTGGGCTAAATGATCCCAATGTCAATGATAGACCTCTATGGGACTCATTGTGTGCAATGGTCACGGGCTGCGAACTTTTGCCCGTGACATTCTCCTCCACCCATTCTCGCAACGCCCTCGTTGTGGCTCCAGAATGGCACTGACTTGATTCGCCTCGGTCTCGTCTCGTTGCCTTAGCATTATCCCGATTAGTCTCACTATCGGGTCATCCCCTCTTTCGGAACTTTCGCCTCGGCTTACGTCGCCTCTTAACTCGAACCGTCTCACCTGTTGGTACATCAGGTTGGCAAGAAGTCTTCGTACTCACTTGCCCACATTCTGACTCGCTTTGATCGGAATCCACATGATTCACATCACTTGGCCTTGAATCGCCCATAGTCCCTTGGCCTTCTTGCTTAAGAACTCTGAAAGGGCCTCTACATTCTTGCCAAGCAACCAAGTTAGAATGCAAAACACCATCAAAGTGTTTCGAATGTACCTTACTCGTCGCATTTACTCTGGTCAACTGTCCTGCTTGCATCGTCATTCTCGCAAACTTTGATGCACCACCCACTTTTCTTATAAGTGGAAGCTCCTCCGATGTGTCAACAGAAATGAGCCTCATTGAACCTAGCTTCCAAGTTTGCATCGCAACTTCTTCCTCTGAGTTCGATGCCAAACTCACCCCTTCAATGGGTTGAAGCCTCGCCGATGACTCGGCCAACTCCGTCGCTTTTCTCGAATTGAGCCTCATTGGTCCTAGCTTCACTGTTTTCATCGCGGCTTTCTCCATTAAGTCCGATGACAAACTCACCTCTTCTTTAGGTGGAAGCCCCTTTGATGACTCAACAAGCTCCGATGTTGCCTTTTCTTTGACCCTCACGGATTGTTGCTTCGGACAGTTTCGCAACTCATGCGGACCACGGCACAAGAAGCACTTGACTCGCTTCTTTTTGCTCCTCTTTGCCCCCTTGGCTTCGCTCGAACCAAGCTCCTTGGGCACTTTGTCTGTCTCATCAGTGGCAGACTTTTTCGGACATTTCCGCAACCTATGCGGACCATGACACAAGAAGCACTCGACTGGCTTCTTCTCGCTTTCGGCCTTCTTGGCTTCGACACCCCTTGCGCTCGAACCAAGTCTTGCGGGCTTACCTTCCGGCTTGCCCCTCTTAGACAACTCGGATCTCCTTGGACATTTCTTCAGTAAATGTGGACCGTCGCAAAGGAAACATTTTAACTTGCCTCGCTTTTTGTTGGGTTTCTTTTTCCCAACTCGTGGTTTCCCATTACCACCATTGTCGCCGTTGCCTTCGCCATTATCATCTTCCTTGTGATTCCCTTCACATGCGCCCCTTTCATCGAACTTGGAAGATTCAAGCTTGTCTTTCCCTAGACCAAGCTTGACCACGGATTCTGCTACCGTCATGGCTTTTGACAGCTCTTGGACACCTCCTTGTTCCAATTCCTGTCTGACCCACGGCTTTAATCCATTCTTGAAGACAAGTAATGCTTCTTTCTTGGTCACATCTCTAACTCGGAGCATGAGTTCCTTGAACTCTCGAACATACTCTCCAACTGTGCCTCGTTGCGTTAGCCATCGCAACCTTGCTCGAGCTTCGTCCTCGGCATCATTTGGGTAATATTGTCCCTTCAATTCATCTTGGAACTCTTGCCACGTTCCAATCTCACTATGCCTTTTATTTGTGGTCCTGTCTCGCCACCATAAAAGCGCACTATCAGTAAGAAACATTGAAGCAATATTTACCTTGCTCGCATCATCCTCGATGCTTTTGACACGGAAGTAGTTCTGCATCCTCCACAAGAAATTGTCCACATCGCATGCAGACTTGGTCCCCATAAACTCCTTCGGCTTTGGGACATCACTGAGTGCTGCACTTGACACTCCTCCATTCCCCACGGCTGCTCGACACAAGGCAAGCTCTCCCTCGAGCTTCTCTAGTCTTGTGCTCAAAGCCTTCGTCGTGGCCATTGTTTCCTCCTTAAAAGCCACCAGCATGGCTTCGAGAGCATCGCTCTTTTCTGTCAGCTTAGACCTTTGGGAATTGAGTAACCCTTTTATCTCATCCCTAGTCTTGCTGAGTTTTATGGTCACATAGTCCCTCGATTGCTCCCTCGAGTCATCTATGAGATCATTAGTTCTACTGATGGACTCCTTCGCGTCCCTCATGGACTCGTCAAGTTTGTCCATTCGATCCTCTACAACTGACAGCATGTCCCTCGTTGATATCCAAGGCAACTTCAGTTTGAAATCTTCTTTCGACATCACGAACGGTGCCTTCGCAACACTAGCTCGGATACCACTTGTCACGTCCCTAGACCTTGAATCTTGGAGCGTGCGGCCTTAGACGCTTCTTTGAACGCACAGCGCCTAAGTAAGCCTGATTTCCACGATGAGGATTCACCAAGAGAATACCTCTAAGGCATCAAATTTGTATAGCGGAAGCGACTTGCCAAAAGAAGGCTCAAAAGACAACTGAAAGCCCACAAGAACAAGAGAAAGAGTTTGAGTAAATGCTCTCTATTGTATTCACAAAGAAACAATACAAGAATGAGTATTTTTGGAGTGTGTTTACAAATGAGGGGAGGTCCCTATTTATAGTTGAGCTCCCCCACAATAGACGGTCAAGATCGAATTACATCGACGGATGAGATTGGCCTATCCCTTAAATTATGGGATTTACAAGATTAAATTCAAATCAAATCCTATCTAATCCTAAAGATATGATTCTATCTTATCTTCTAGGATTAGTTCCCATTTCTGCCAAGATGCCTTAAGTTGACAAAGCTTCATCATTGGGCCACCCAAGCTTTAATCTGATAGGCTTGACCAACAGCTCTCCGAATCGGGCCAGCTCATGTGGGCTAAATGATCCCAATGTCAATGATAGACCTCTATGGGACTCATTGTGTGCAATGGTCACGGGCTGCGAACTTTTGCCCGTGACACAAGGTTAAGCTTTAAGCAATTGGGGAACTTATATTTTTTGTAATCATCAGTTTCTACCTGCTTTCTTTTCATTTGACTTTAGCGAATGTCTCTCGGATGGAAGGTAAAGGGTTGTTGCCCAAGATTCTACCCTTTACTTCATCCAAATCCTTATTGAGACCAAGGAGAAATTTGAATGTTCTCTTTAGATCAACAATCTTTTTGTGTAAAGCTGCATCATTTGGACATTTCCAAGGGTATATTTGAAACATATCAAGGTGTTGCCTGTACCGGGTTATTGTGTTGAAATATTGAGTGATAGTCATCTCCTCTTGTCGTAGATCATGAAGTCGAGTTTCAATCTCAAAAAGTTCGAAGGTATTTTCAAAATTGGAGTAAGTTTCTCTTGCTGCATCCCAAATTTCCTTGATTGTTTTGTAGAGAAGGAAATTTTCTCCAATTTTTATGCTCATGGAGTTTATTAGTCATGACATGACCATGTGATTTTCAATTTTCCACGTGCAATACTTGGGATCTGTTGTCGTCGGAATAGGATCCTCATCGGTGAGATAATTATCCTTGCCTCTACTAGAAATATACATAAGGATTAATTGTGACCATTGAAGAAAATTGTTGCCATTGAGTTTGACTGGTGATGGGAAGAGGAGAGTTTTCGATGATGTTGGTTGAGGAATTTTCATAGTTTTTGGCTGAGGGATTTTGCTCGGGTCTAGAATTGACTTTCGAGGAAGAGATGGTTTGTGTATCCATGTTGTTTTAGGGCTTAGAGCCTAGCATTGATACCATGTAAGTTTGGTGCAAAAAAATTCTTATTTCATCAAGGAAATACAACCTATCTTATATTAAGATGATTGGCATTTCAATCAACTATTCTAGGAAAGATAATAGGACAATCCCCAAAATTAGCAATCTAAATAAAATAAGAAAGCAAATAATTAGGAATCAATAATGACTGATCCTATATTTCTTACAAAACTAAATAATAAATCCTAATCTACCAAATTATAGCAAATCAGTAAATTCCTAATATATACTGTCAAAAATTTGCTTTTTATTCTTATATATTATTCACAAGAAATTACACTGATATATATACAAACAGTGGACCTAACTTAAGAAACTCTAGATTAGGAAACTAACTAATTCTAGGAATGTTGACCCAAAATTACATCCTTAAAGTTAGGGATTACGGTTACTGAGATATTTACAGTATCTCCTAAATAATTACACACAATCTTCCTTAATTAGGAAACTGATTTCTGACACTCCCCCTCAAGCTAGGAAGTGAATATCATCCATTCTCAGCTTGCTTGCTAATTTCTGAAACTACTTCCCAAGTAATCCCTTGGTAAGTATTTCTGCCAGTTGATCACCAGTGGATACAAAAGGAGTGCAAATTAGGCCACTGTCAAGATTTTCTTTTATAAAATACATGTCAACTTCGATGTGCTTCGTTCTGTCATGTTGGACTGGATTATGTGTAATATTGATGGCAGATTTATTATCACAGTACAGTTTCATTGGATCTTCCCACTTGACTTTCAAATCCTCCAAAATAATTCTCAGCCATAACAACACACAAATTCCAAGTGCCATAACACTAAATTCAGCTTCTGTACTGGATTTAGCCACAACATTCTGTTTTTTGCTCCTCCAAGTCACAAGGTTGCCTCCTAAGAAAGTGCAATAACTCGAGGTTGATCTTCTATCAACTATAGACCCTGCATAATCTGCATCAGTATAAACTTCAAGAGTTAGCTTTTCCCCTTTCTTGAATAAAATTCTTCTGCCTGGTGTACCCTTTAGGTATTGTAGGATCTGATTCATAGCACTAAGATGTGACTCATTAGGGTTGTGCATGAATTGACTTACAACACCAACTGCATAGGCAATATCCGGTCTAGTATATGACAAGTAGATAAGCTTTCCCACAAGTCTCTGATAGAAGCCTTTGTCAACTGTTGTATTTTTCAGTGCATCTCCAAGTTTGTGATTAACTTCTATAGGCGTCTCCGCTGGTTTGCATCCCAACTTGCTCGTCTCTGTCAACAAATCTATTACATATTTTTGCTGAGATATAAAGATCCCTTCCTGAGAATGTGCCACTTCAATACCGAGAAAATACTTTAGTCTATCGAGCTCTTTGACTTCAAATTCCTTTACTAAGCACTTCTATAGATTCTCCATTCCTTCCAAATCATCCTCTGTGACTATAATGTCGTCTATATAGACTAATAGAGCAGTTACTCCCCCTGAAGATGAGTGCTTCACAAACAAGGTGTGATCGCCTTGGCTCTGTTTATATCCCAACTTGAGCATTACCTTGGTGAACCTTCCAAACCAGGCTCTTGGAGATTGTTTTAGTCCGTATGCTGCATTTTTTAACCTGCATACTACCTGCCCTGTATTTGAACCGAATCATGGTGGGACATCCATATAAACTTCCTCCTTAAGGTCCCCATGTAAAAAAGCATTCTTGATGTCAAACTTCTGTAATTTCCAGCGTCGAATGGCTGCCAATGACAGCAGTATTCTCACGGTGTTCATCTTCGCAACAAGAGCAAATGTCTCAAGGTAGTCTATCCCATATGTTTGAGAATACCTTTAGCAACTTATCTTGCTTTGTACCTCTCTAATGAGCCATCTGACTTGTACTTCACTGTAAACACCCATCTACATCCCATCGATTTCTTCCCTTTTGGTAGTTTTACCAAGTCCTATATTTTGTTCTTCTCGATTGCTTCCATTTAAACCGGCATGGCATTCTTCCAATTCTCGTCTTCTAATGCCTCGGATACGGTTTTGGGAATGGAGATGGAGCTTAGGCTAGTAAGAAAGGTTTTGTGGTTATGGGACAAGTTTTTATATGACATGAATAGGTACAAAAGGTGTTTTTTGTGCATGCTCTAGTTCCTTTTCTAATTGCAATGGGAAGATTATAATCACTTTGATCAGAATTTTTAGTGTCATTGTTTTGACTAGAAATAGGTTTAGCAATTACCTCGGATTGTATAGGGGCAGAGGATGATTGAACCTGCATTGGTGCCTTTTTTCTTGAATAAACCAGCAAAGGACGAGTAGTGTCCTGAACCCCTTCTTGTGACTTGGGTGTATTAGGCTCGATTTCCTCGGGTTGTATAGAAATAGGTCGGGCTAGATCAGGTTGTTTGGAAAATAGTGGCTAGAGCTGGAAAATCAAGAAGAAAAAAGTCTGTCCTTATCTTCTCTAAATGAAATCTCCCTCTGAAGAAAAAGACGAGTAAAGTAGTTCTCTTCTTCTACAAAAGTGACATTAGTCGATACAAAGTGTTTTTTTGTGGGAGGATGATAACATTTGTACCTCTTTTGAGTGGAAGAATAGCCAAGAAAGACACATTTGACTGCCCGTGGATCAAGTTTCCCCCTATTTTGAGAATGCACATGGACAAAGACAACATAACCGAATATTTTAGGAGTAAGATTATTGGAAGTATTGAAATTGGGAAAGAACTTTGTTAGGGCTTGTATAGGGCTTTGAGACTCAAGGACCTTTGTAGGTAGTCTATTTATCATATAACTAGCAGTTAAGATAGCTTCCCCCAAATATTGTTTAGGAACATTTTTCTGGAACAATATGACCCTTGTGATAGCTAGAATGTGACCATTCTTTCTTTCGACTACACCGTTTTGCTGGGGTGTGTTAACACAAGATGACTCATGCATGATGCCTCTTTCTCGAAAATATGGTGAAAGAACCTGATTGAAATAGTCTTTGGCATTGTCAGATCGAAACCTCTTTATTTCAGCATCAAATTGGGTTTTGATAATGTTGTAAAAGGTTTGGAAGGTGGAACTCACATCAGACTTTTGTTTTAGGAGAAATATCCAAGATACACGGGTACAGTCATCAATAAAGAAGACAAACCACCGAGCCCCAGAGATGTTTGAAATAGTTGATGGTCCCCAAACATCATTATGAATAAGACTAAAAGAAGTGGAGGTTCTTTTATTGCTTATTGGAAAAGAGGTACGTTTGAGTTTTGCAAGTTCACATACATCACAATGAAACTATTCAACAAATAACCTTTGAACAGAGAAGGAAACATGATTTTAAGGACTCTAAAAGATGGATGACCAAGGTGGAGGTGATGGAGCCAAATTTGGTCTTTATTGGTCTTAGATTCTGATAGGAAGGATAATGGTGAGGACTTCAACTTTTCAATTTCTTCTCTATTGAACTCAACAGCTGATTCTTGAGAATCTTCTCCAGCCAGCTGCTTTGCCGTATATGCTCGTCCTTTTCCCCTTTTTTCTAAAAAACCTTTATTTGCTATCTGTGGCTTCCCATGGAGTTTCCAGCATTTCTCTTTAGTGTAATGGGATTTTTTTGCAGTAGGTGCCCCATAAGGAATCCCTATTGATTGGCCTTGTGAGTTTTCTCTGCTTACTATCTTTGTTAATCGGCTATTTCAGGCCAAAGCTCCTCTCATTTACAGCCTTCGTGACCAAGGTTGAACTATCCACTTGATTATTCTTAATCATAACTCCTCTTTTTCCTTCCTCAGCGCGAACAATCGCAATCGTCTCATTTAGTGAGGGCAGATGCTCTTTTCCAAGTATTTGAACTCTTACTGCATCAAACTCAACATTTAGTCCAGCAAGAAAGTCATAAATTCGAACTTTTTCAACAAACCTTTTCAGGACTGCTGCATCATCACTGCATTTCATCTGGATGCACTGGTAATGATCCATCTCTTGCCATAGACTTTGCAACAGATTGGAATACTCTGTAATTGATCTACTTCCTTGCTTGGTGGATGAAATCTTAGTCTTGATTTCATATATTTGGGTAGCATCTCGAACTTTTGAATAAGTCTGCTTCACAGCTTTCCATATTTCTTGGGCTGTGGTTGAGAAACATGCATGTATCACTAATTTCTGGCATCATGGAGTTCCATACCCAGGACATTACCATAGGGTCTTGTTTATCCCAAGCATCAAACTTAGGATCCCCTTCTTTAGGTCCTTTTTCGAGTAGATGACTCAATTTTCCTCTCCTCTTCAAGAACGTGCGAACTAGTTGAGACCACTTCAAGTAGTTCTTCCCATTTAGTTTGTAAGCTGCTTGAATGTTCTGCAACTCACTTATTGAGTTTGAGTGATTTCCTTTATTCACTGAGGCTTCTGAAGTAGTCTCGATGTTGCTGGTTTTAATAACTTCAATCATGTTCTTTTTGAACAAACACTACAGGCTTGAGAAAGGATCGAGAGTGATAAGGGATGTAAAAAAATAAAAGATCCCAGATTTGAGCTAAAATAGCTCTGATACCATGTCAAAAATATGTTTTTTATTCTTATATATTATTCATAAGAAATTACACTGATGTATATACAAATAGTAGATCTAACTTAGGAAGCTCTAGATTAGGAAACTAACTAATTCTAAGAATGTTGACCCAAAATTACAGCCTTAAGGTTAGGGATTATAGCTACTGAGATATTTACAGTATCTCCTAAATAATTACACACAATTTTTCTTAGTTAAGAAACAGATTTCTGACATATACAATTAATATGGCTCCTTTTTACAATTGTCTTTGAATATCACTAAATATTTTTTTCTCAAGCAACTGACCTACATTCAGCAGATTTTGATCTATCTTAGGAATAAAAGAACATCTGTGACAAGTTTAGTACTTGATGAAGTTTTAATCAAAACATCTCATTTTCCTACTGCTTCAACGTACTTGTCATTTTCAACTTTCACTTTGGAATGAAACCTTTTGTCAATGCTTTTGAAGATGTTCGCATCTGCAGTAATATGAATTGTACAACCATCGTCAACCAACCAGTTTTTCCTTACTTTGTTGGAGGATTCACATGGTGTCGCGAATTGGACTTCACAGGGGGGTTCATAGGATTCTATGAGTTGTGCTTCGCATGAGGCTGCGAACATTAGTTCTTCTTGGCTTGCTTTTGCAGTTTGTCCCTGAGTATTTTGTTGTTGTGCGTGCCATTTATTCTTGCACACCCTTTCTTCATGGTCAAACTACTTGCAATTTTTGCATTTGGCATTAGGCTTGAACTAACAGAATTTCTCAAGATGACTCAACTTCTTGCAATGCGAACACGGTGGATTTTTTTTTCATTGTCTTTCTTTGACTTCTCCTTCTTATCTGACCAGGTCTTTTTTCTTTTGTAACTTGAGGAGTTCATAGCTTCTCTATTTCTAGCTTGAAAAGCTCCTTCAACGTGTCTTTCTTTTTTGCTTGCCATTCTTTGTTTCAGAGCATACAGAGCATTGATTAGTTTTGAGAGTGAGATAGTTGATAGATTCCTTGAGTCTTAGAGTGAGGATATCTTTGATTCGTATCTCTCAGGAAGTGTGGTAATCACCTTCTCAACTACTCAACTATTCGCGAACTTGACACCTAGCAGTCTTATCTGGTTCACCACTACCATGATTCTGTTTGAATATTGCTTCACAGTCTCAATTTCCTTTATCATGAGGTTTTCAAAATCTTGTCTGAGATTTATCATTTGATGCTGCCTTGTCTTCTATGAACCCTGAAATTCCTCCTTGAGTTTATCCTAAGCTTATTTGGGAGTATCACAGGCCATGATTCTTGTAAAGATCATGTGTGAAACACTGTTTTGTAGGCAAGACATCATCTTGTGTTTTTTGGCACATTCCTCACTGTGTTGTTTCATATGAGTCAGTGTAGGATTTGGTCTTAACATTGGTGGTTCAATTTCAACATTTACAACCTCCCAAATATCAAAGGCTTGAAGATAAGTTTTCATTTTTACTACCCAAATATGGTAGTTTTCTCCTGTGAAAATAGGGGTGATGGTGGTGTAAAGTTTGCTGAAGACATTTTTATGAAAATAGGCCCTTAAAGATAAGTGGCTCTAGATACCAATTGTTGGATTTTTTATGAAGCAAAAGTTGAAACAGAAGCAAAAAAGGATCAAAAGTGGAGAGGTTAAAAGGTGATAAACTGTTCCATTATATAAAAACCGATTGCATAATTTACATGAAAGATTATGCTTAAATAAGTTGAAAATAATAATAAACAATTACAACTTGACTATTCTTGGAACTTGAACAGTTCAACTTGCTTTTCTATTGGTTGATTTTAGTTTAATCAGCAGCCAAAACATCTCATAAAAAATTATTACTGTTTCAGTGCAAGTTGACAAGTTGGCAACTTGCAAAGTAAGGAGCTTGCAGGTGTGGGTTCGCCTGACAAAGCTTGCACTTTTAGTGTCGTCATAAGTTTGGTGAGCTCGCAGTTTTGGTATACAAGGTTCGTCATTGCATGGAAGGTCACTTCGCAACAGGTAAACAATGAGCTTTTTTGTGCTTTTTTAGGTAGATTTTTCCTATTTAACTTACTAGATTATAGTAAAAGACCTCCCAAGTCTCTCTCAATGTTTTTCCTAGAACCTTTGCTTTGTATATCAACCTCTAAAGAATCATCTAGAGTCTTTTTCACGAACTTGAGTCGAATATTCACTTAATGTCTCCTACTGAAGATGAGACCTAAGAAAGGATTCTGAGTCCAACAAGGTAACATTACTATGTATTAAGAAAAACGGTTTTAAGCTTTGTACGATTTAGGAGGAAACATTGTTCGATGATGATTAACAAGTTTACAAAATTCACATCTAAATGAATAAATCGGGAAATAAATGTTTTAAATAGACAAAGCTAGGGTGTCCTAATTTTGTAATGTTAAAGCATAACATTATTACAAATAAGACTAGAACAAGCATTCAGAGATTGACACCTAAAATTGATTCCATCGTCAATTATGTTGAGTTCTCCACTTTCTCTAGCACTGCCAATCATGGTGGTATGACTGAAGTCTGTAGCTATGTCTTCACTAATTTGACTTTTCCTTTTAGGGTTCTACCTACTCAATAGATCCAGGAATTTATTATTTTTTCCTAATCTTTATAGTATATTAGGACATGAATATGGAGAACTGACTCTCCAGTGATCCTGTAACGACATAAAAAATTGGGGATATGATTCTCCTAGGATCTCCAAAGGCGTGGAAAGCTTTAAAAAATAGAACATACTCATTTAGTAGACATGTATATCCGACATTCACATTTGAATTCAAGTAACATAGATTTTAATGACAAAAAGCCATATCTTCATGTACTCTTCTTTTTTTCTTTCCATGGAGAGCAAGCATGATTTTATTAGTTGTTGAACCAACCTTGTTTCTTTCTGGGATCTTTAATTCAGCTTCGCAGCAGCTATCTCAAGGGTATAACTCAACTAGCCACCATTTGCAAGCAAACGGTACCTTCAACTCTTGTGTTACAAAGGTAAGTTATTTATTCTCAGTATCAACAAAACTAAAACCTCAGAATATTGACAGTTTTTATAGCGAGAAAATATGATTCATTTTGCTATGATATGTTCAGTCTGCCTGTTCTCCACCTTGTTCTGATCCGCAACCACCTGCTAATGTTTTGAGTATCTCTGTAAATGGAAGAATGGCATGTGACAAATTTCTGTGGGGGAAAGTTGTTTATTTATTGTTCATTTTAAACGGAAAAGAAATAAAGTGTACATGTTCGATTTGAACTTTAAATGGCTTAATGCCATTTCTTAAAGAGTGACTGCATGAGCATATATTGCTCCGATTCTTTATTTTTCCTAGAGTACATATATTTAATTTGTATAAAAAGACTTAAAAGACACTATATAGACATGAGTTTAGACTTGGTAATTAGCAAATTCATACCGTGTTGGTGGTTTTTCTCGTGTCATGATCATGCCTAAATTATATTATATTTGTATAATTTTTTATAAGTTAATTATTTGTGCCATATTAGTTTTGACATGTTCATATAACCCTATCGTGTTAATGTTCTTTTCGTATATTGTAATTATATATTTTGTACAGCATTATTTGATCTACTCGTGTTAGATATATGTCATTATTGAACACCTATATTCAAATATGTGTAATATAAGCATGAATCAGCTGGGTTAAACGTAAAACGATCAGTTTCCCTTGGAATCTCAATGAGTTGAGAATTTCCATAATGCCATATGCTTATGCATTGTTTTCTTTTATACATATAGGATACGTGTGGAATATCAGTACACCAACTTGATTCAGAGTGCTCAACCACCCAAGCAGAAACATCCAATATCCAGGTTAAATTGTAGTTTAGCATTATTTGTCATTTTTAGAAGATAGCCATTTTGAACAGTATTCGCATACCTATATATTTTGTTTGAAACCATTTGGAAACATGATCATATAGGGATTATGTGCAGTCATGATCAAAATTTTGTTGGAATAAAATTTTCATACCCGACTTGAATTATATGCAGTCATGGGTATTTTTTTAATCGGAAACAGATACAAGCTTATATATATATATATAGATCATGTGAGATCACTCATAAAAAAAATGGCATTTTTTCGGAATGTGCAGTTTTAGAAACCTTTTTCGTTTGTTGACATTTGAATTCATATATGGTTCTTCTTACATTAGCAAGTGCCGTGATTTTACATATTTTGCTGAGTTGTTAACTATTTATCAGAAGCGGATTGAGACTTAATTAGATTGTTATGAACATTATTATTAATGCAGAAAAATATGGATTTGAGTGCGTTGAAACGTATTATCTTTTTATTTATGAATTAAAGAAGAATTATAAATAATCTTAAATATTAAGTGAAAAATAAATAAAAATAATCAAAATTTATAATAAAATTATTCAAAAAAATATTTATCCGAACACCATGGTTTTGTACGTAGCATTTAATTCTTTTTATTCATTAAATTAAATGTTCACTTAAATAAAAAATGACTTTCCTGTGTGCGTGTGAAAGAAAGGCATGTAGGCATAGTATAGACTTGGTTCCTGATCAGCAGCCAACATCGCGGTGTGATGTGCAGTCCCATTAATTTGACGATAGACTATTTTTTATCTGCACTCGCCACTACCGCTCGAAGCTCTCTAATACACCTGACTAATCTCAGGTTACTAGTTGTAGTAAATGTATCTGATCTTTTTTTTTATAAGAAAATAGCTGGCATTGAATAAGGGGATGAAAGTACATCTGTCCCAACTATAAAGCAACAAAGTAGCTAATAATAGTTCACAATAAATGACAACAAAACCCAAAAAGCAAAAGGAAATAAGCTAAGAAACAAAAGGAAATCATATCAACAGAAACAAGAAAAAAACCCCAGAAAACTCAAGAACCAGCATTACTCCCTCCTCCATAAGCTTGAAAATCGAAACCATTAACAAAGCCCAGAGGAGATGGAAGCTTTAGGAGAAGCATCGAAGCAAAAGATCACAAGTTTTGGATATGCTAAAGCTGGAACTATGTCAAGATACACATTTCAATCTGTTTGTCGTCGCGGCCCGTTCCACGGCTTCATGTGCATCTTCAATACAAAAACATCATTCACTGAACCGGCGTCCCTCTTTGGCTAAGGTATGGGCTGCATTGTTCGTTACTTTTTTGATATAGTGAAATGAGATTTGTTCAAAGAACCCTAATCGACATCTGATATCTGCCAAAATCGGGTTAATTACTGATCTATCATCTGGTTTTGCGTGTACCTTCTTGATGACAGTCAACGAGTCTCCCTCCACTTGGATGCACCGAAACCCAACCTCCTGGGCAAAACGAATCGCTTGCTTGCACCCAGGGCTTCTGCAACAAAAGGGTCGACAACATTAAGGTGAGGGTATGTGTACCCCCCCATTATTAATCCTTTGTTTCTTGCAATTACACGTGAAAATGATGTTTTCTCTTGACAATTAAAGATTGAATCAAAATTTATTTTAATAAAACCTGACCAGGTGGTCTCTAGTGAGACTGTGCACCAATAATTTTCGAGCTATTCACAGAATCCAGGCCTTCAATTTCAGCCAAGTAGCCTAGAATGAACACTACCATGTCTTGCACAGATTTCCTCAATCCATCTATGTATTAGTTTATTTCTTGCGTACCATATAGCCCAAACAAATATTGTCATGAGTTTTTTACTTCTTTCATCTGCTGCTTGGAAACATTCAACTAACCATGACATGTAATCAGGGTGCTGTGATTTTGTGGCCATAGGAAGGTGTAGAGATTTCCAGATCTGGCATGTTATTGGACAAGCTCACAACAGGTGGTCAACAGTTTCAGTTTTAGTATGGCATAATTGGAATAGGGTAGGGGGAGCAATTTGGCGTCTGTTGAGATTGTTATATGTAGGTACGAAATTGTTGTAGAATTTCCACATAATAATTTTTATCTTCTCTGGATGTTGTAAAGAGCAAAGATCGGAGAAGAAATTCTTTGTAGTTAGGGCCATAGGATTGGACAATGCTTGTTGTAGATGAGATTTGCCTTGTAATAGGAATCTGTAGCCACTCTTCACAATGTAAGTACCCGAGCCCTTCAACCTTCAGATTTTATTATCGGGCAAAGGTATTTTGCGAGAGGAATTGATAACTTTTTCTTGGTCTTCTTCTACAATATCACGAACTGCTATTTCATTCCACGTACCACTATTAGGATTGATTAGTTGTGATACTGTCGTATACTTGACATCAATATTCTGACATTTAACCCTTCCATCTCCAGATCCCAAGAGCCACGGATCGTTCCAAATATTCACGGTATCGCCATTGCTTATCTGTAAAAGCTTAAACTCGATGATAAAAACTCCAAATGAGGGAAGTAACGCGATTTCATAACACGAGCTAAAAGATTGGTTGGGTCCAAATACACCAACACTGTTTAGCTAAAAACGATAAGTTAAATAAGGATAAATCATGAGAGCCTAGGCCTCTAAAGAGCTTGGGTAAGCCGAGAAAACTCCATGAGCTCTAGTGAATTTCTTTTAAAGTTTTTTGTGTTTCTCCACCATAAATTATTTAACACATTTTCAATCTTAGCACACGGTGATTTTGAGAAAAGGAAACAATACATTGTATAAACTGGTATTGCTTGCAGCACAGCCTTTACCAAAGTTACTTTCCCTCCCATAGATAGGAACAGTAGATTCCAATTGTCCAATCTTTTTTGAATTCTGTCTACATATTGTACAAAAGCTCTCTTCTTACTTCGTCTCACCATCATAGGCAAGCCAAGATATTTCTCGAGATTTGAGGATACCTTTGCTTTTAGAATACCACTTATAATTGCTTTATCTTGCTCAACCACATTAGCCCTAAAGTAAATTAAGGACTTATCATAGTTTACTAGCTGATCAGAAGCCTTCTCATTATTTGCAATTATTCTATAAATGTTCTCGGCCCCCTCCTTCGTAGCTTCCCCAAAGAGAATGCTATCGTCAGCGAAGAATAAATGATTGATAATCATACTTCCTCTTTCTATTCGAATCCCTTGTACCACGTTTTCCTCTTGAGTCGCAATTAGACTTGTTGATAATCCTTTTACACATAACAAAAAGAGATAGAGGTTGAGTGGGTCTCCTTATCTTAATCCTCTCGAAGGCATAAAACTTTTGCTTTGAAAACCATTTATTCCCACTATATATGGGATGAATGCAACGCATCTTATGACCAAAGTCATTCAGTCCACATGAAATCCCAATTTTAGCATCATTCCAACCAAAAAATCTTACTCGACTCTGTCATGTGCTTTGCTCATGTTTAATTTGAGCGCAAAGTTATCTTTTTCCCCCGTTTCTTACATTTCAAGATATGAAGGATTTCATAAGCAACCAAGACATCAGATATTTGTCAACTTGGAATAAATGCCCCTTGCATCTCATGAACATAGAGATTTAAAAATCCACTCATTCTATTTGCGATGACCTTAGCAATTATCTTGTATAAAACATTACAAAGACTAATTGGGCGAAATTGCATAATAGTACATGGATTACTAACCTTGGAAATTAAAATAATATGTGTGATGTTTATGTCCTCAATCGCAACAGCTCTTCGAAGCACATCAAGGCAGTAGTTGGTAACCTCCGGATCCACGATATGTCAGTATTTTTGAAAGAAGAGGGCTTGGAAGCCATCACTGCTTGGTGCCTTAAAAGGACCCATCTCCTTTAACACACCTCAGATTTCTTCTTCAGAAAAAGGCTTGGTCTTCAACCTAACTTTCATTTTCATTTTCCAAGCCTTTAAATTGTATTTTGTTTCTTCCTTCTCGTAGCTATCTTATGAAAATAAATCGTATTACGATCTCCATGAGCCAGCCAGTTGGTTCGAGCCCTTTGTTCCCAAAATCTCTCTTCTTTATCCGCCTTTAGATTTAATCCAATTTAGATCTCCGATAATTCGGCAAGAATGGCATCAGTGGGTTCAGACCCTTGAAGTTTCATCATTCGAGCAACTAACCCATTCTTATATAACTTTCGGGTTCTTTTACTTTTAGATTCCACTCGAGTAGCTTTTTTTCCAATTCCATAAGCTTAGTCGGCAGCACCTCTGATATGGAGTCGTAGTATTTCCGGATTATTTCCTCACATTCACCATCCAAAACCTAGTCTGCATCAAATCTAAACTATCAATTACCAACTGCATGGTTGGAATGAGTCCATCCCCTCATATTTACCATAAGGGGACATTGATAAAAAATTGAGTGGCTTAAATGATATAACGAAAATTTAGGAAATAATTCCAACCAGGCTTGATTTGTAACCCCATGATCAAGTCTCTCTCGAATATTTTTTTCAACAAATCTTTCTCTTTCTCAAGTGTACCACCTTCCAAAAAATCCCAAACCATTAAATGCACAATCAAATAGTACCGAATGAAATGTTGTCATGTTTTTATCTAATCGAATATGACCTCTCTTTTTTTCGAAGGAGAAAGCTATTTCGTTGAAATCTCTAACCACTAACCATGAAAGTCTTTGGTCTCTACCCAATTGACAGAGTAAATCCCAAGAAAACTTGCACAGGCATTCATTAAGGTTACCATCCAGTGAGTCTTCAGCAAAAAGCATTCTGTTCATCAAGAATCTCCACATCAATATGATGTTACGAAAAGCTCCTACGGATGACCACATCATGTTGTCTCCATCCTAAGCACAATCCTCCTTTTATCCCTCTTCACTCATTTCAATACCATGCAAAGAACCACATTGTCGTCTAACACCTTTCATCTTTCTCATACTGATTTTTGTTTCCATAAGAAATAAAATTTGGGGACAAAATTCTCTCAAGTAATTCCTGAGCCGTTGAATTGCTCGTGGATTTCCCAGCTCACAAACGTTCCAACTTAGGATCTTTACTATTCCCGGCTAACCCGCCCTACGATTTCAACCAATCCTCTATTTCGGTTAACATCTGCGTGTTCTCCTAAGATCTCGCTCGAATCCTTTATGCTTGAAACTTGCGAAACATAACTAGTCCTGAGCCTTTTTTTCCCATTAATAGTCTCAAAAGGCTTATCTTCATCAAGAGAGTCCATATCCACCAAATCAGTAAATTGTCCCTCATATTAGGGTTTGAATTCCCTGCCAAATTGATGCCAAGATTTACCCCCATCAATACCTTCAAATTTAGGATAGCTTGATTACTAAAGATTCGGCTCTTTCCTTTTTCATTGTTTCCCAAAATAGCTTCCCAATTGTCGCCTGCATCCCTCAACTAATTCTTTCTCCTCTCGTTGTCCTTCGTGGGGTAGCTTTTGTAAAAGCCCAATTTTGACCAGCCTAGTACAAAATAAACTAAAGCCCAAACCAAATAAAAATAGAATATAAAAATACAAATAAAAATCCATTTATTTTAAAATGTCAATTTACAACCCAAGTCCAAAATACCCTAACCCAATTACCCAATAAAACCAAAACACAAATGCCAACACAAGCCCACTTCCTTAAAACATCAAAAACCCTAATTCACCCTAATCCCTTCAACAGTCGTCTCCCTCGCCATATCATCAACGCATCATTCGAGGCCCTCTGACACCTACGCCCAGATCTGTTGTCGAACTTGCACCAAAATGGTAAGGGCGAGGCTCCCCATCGTCGTTGACCCCTCTTTACTCCTGCAAATGGAAAAGACAGAAGAGACAAAAGAAAAAGAAACAATATTTTGTAATAAAATTTGGCTATAAAGCCATCATCTTAAATCTGTAATATTTTCACGAAGAAATACAAGAAAATACCAAAAAAGATCAAGAAATTTGAAGCATTCAAAGGTAGAAAATATTTTTTATTTATTTATTTTTATTACGAAAGAAAAAATAAAAATTATAAAAGGAAGGTTTTTTTAACCTGTCGATCTTTGGTATTCCACCACCATAGGTGGTCGAGGCCACCATCCTCGATGAAAGGTGGTTCACTCCTCAGATGACAGCTCCATGAACATCCCATGTTTGTGTGTGGCCTTTTCGAAGAGGAAAAAATAAAAAGAGAACAAAGCACTTTCGAAACAAACCCTAGGAATCAAAATTTTATGGCTTTCTTGGGGTTTTGAAACCAGATCTAAAGGATTTAACCCTAGATCTGGAATAAAAAAAAAACAAAAGAAAATGGTGTCTTTTTTACTTCCTGACCACCGTATGCAGCGGTCTCCATCATCGATGACCGATGACCACGGCAATTGGGGGCCAAATCCTAGGTGGCCGAATGTGGAGGCTTTAGAGAGAAAAAGGGAAGGGTGAGAAGTTTTTTTTAAAATGGGTTGACAAATGAAGTTTTTTCTCAAAAAATTGATATTTATTGACACCCCATACAAGGTCGTTTTGAAATGAGCATTTTGTGCTCCAAACGGTTTCGTTTGCCTCTACCCGAACCGACCCGGATCCGCCCCACCAAGGTCCGCGCGTTTCTGTTAAAAGGGCAAATTATTTTCGCAGTCCCTCCACATTTCAGGGCATTTCGATTTGGTCCCTTTTCACATAATCTATGCTCCATACGGCGTCGTTTCAAGCCTAATTCTAGTGGCCTTGGAACAGCGTCGTTTCTCGTGACCCGAGAACCAGATTTGGACCCTTTTTAGGATCCGCGTGTTGTTAAAAAAGGGGAAATTCTTCCTCAGGTCTTTCCACATTTTCATTTTATTTTAAATTTGTCCTTTTGTTTTTTAAAACTTTTTAAATTCAACCACATGATTTTATATTGCTTACGTTCTTGTCCTTAAACTTTGTTTTTTTATCCTTTTTACCTTAAATTTTGTTTTAATTCAAATTTAACCCTCAAATTGATTTTTTTTCTTCTTAAATTTTGGCCCTCTTATTCCCTTTCTATAAGATTTAATCATTTTATATATATATATATATATATATTAAGTTTCAATCCCTTTAATCATTTGTGTTACTTATTTTAATCTTGATATTTGCTTTTTTGCATTTGGTGTTTTGTTTACTCAATTTTTCATTATTTTTGTCATTTTATTGTAAATTACATGAATATTTATCAATCTTTTGAAAAATATTTTAACAAAATAAGTTGTATATTATTTTTTAAAATATGTAACACGTAGGTTTGTGCAATTGTATACAGTTGTTATCAAGTAATAAATCAGTATCGAGTTATTGTCTCCACAAGGATTGTATTTGTGTTAATCAATTAATTGTAAAATTATATTAACAACTTGGTAAATTTAAAAACACAATATGATTGAGAAGTGATGATTAAATATATTAACTAAATGCAATGATCCCTAATGCAAATTAACCTAAGTATGCTAACTATATGTATGAAATAGATTTTAGCAAAATTAAACACAATTCACAACGATTATAACATAAATAAACTAGGACAATTACTTTAATTAAACTCAATTTATTATCATCATGCTTAATAATATTCGAAAAAATATTCCATGACAACTCGATCTTTCATGAGTTTGGAAACCAAATTAGGTTATTTCGAAATCCTTTACTTAGTAAATATGCATTTTACTGATCCTTATTTACTAAGAGTTTCTTAGTATTCATGCGAGGTAACAGGGACGTGTCAGGTTTGAAACAGTTCAATCACACAAATCTAAAAACTATGCAGATAACAGAGCTTGGTCAGAGTTGTTATGAACCTACAATTTAATCGAGTCAGGATCTAAATCGAGCACGCAGATTTCAATTATGTGTCCACTAGCCGTCGTCTGGTATGGACCGCTCAGCTAATTCAGGTGCATTTCAATCACGTATGAACGAAATACAGACTTGATTTTAATTGAAAACATGATTGATTGAGACACAAACATCATAAGCATGAATCAAATAAATATTATTTAATCAAAGCAATTATCCTAGCTTAAATAAAATTAAGCTAACATTGTTGTAAACAAGAACAAAGAACACATAGCAAACGTTTAAGATTAAATTAAAGAAAAGAAAGATTAAACCCAAATCAAAGTGGCTATCACTCAATAGTCTGATCGAAGAGGGCTCCTTCGTTCTTTCACTTCGCTCCTTTGCTGATGGCTCTCCAAGGTGGCAACCAAGGGTTTTTTAAGGGGCTTAATTGCTAAAATCTCTATGAAGAGATGATGCTAGGCGTGGGGAATGGGAAATGCTAGAGAGAATTGAGAGAAAAGAGAGAATGTTGAATGTTTAAGGGATGAGGGATGAGGGATGATTAGGAATGGTGAAATGGGGTCTTATTTATAGGTGAGAAAAGGGGAGTAGTTTGCTAAAAAGAGAGAGGTTTAGTCTCTTCAAGCTTCTTCAATGGGTGGCCGGCCATCAATAGTGGAATTTGAGTTGATTTTTGATTGATTTTTAAGCAATTTAAATGCCATAGCAACTAAGGACTGAGACTCGATCAAATGTAACTCTTCGGGCCAATCTCTAATTTCTTCGTAAGGACCTTGTGCAATTAAACCAAAAAGTGGTTTATTTAGGCAGCCATGTGTAGCTGAAATTTGGTTGACTTGGTCTTCAAGGACGGTTTTGTGATCTAGCAAAGTTACCAGACCTGTCAAAAATAAGTTAATTAATTAAAGGACTAAATAATAAAATTAACCCTATTTAATTAATTAATTCAACCCAAATTATTTAATGAAATATTTTAGAATGAATTATTAAATATAATTTTATATTTTATTATTTAATTTAATCATGCATGTCTTAAAAATATAATATGTTCAAATAATTATAAAATAAACCATTTTATGCATGAAAACTATATAATAAAGCATAAAATCATATTTTAATAATTTCTATGTTCTAATTTCATATTTTCACATATTTCATTAACTTATTAAACAATTACTTAGTTTTTACAATGAATTTAAGTAAAAAGGTGATAAATTACATAGGAAAAAACCTATTTATTTTTCAGTTTACAAAATACATAAATTATTTTTTTTTAAAAACAAGGTAATGTTTATTTACTTAGGGAACTCGAGAAATTGTGTCCTATGTGTTGGGTATGATTTTTTCTTGAACCTAAATAATTAAATATCCTATTTAAAATCAATAAATCTACAATGTTATTTTATTTTAGGGAACTCGAGAAATTGTGCTCAAACGTACTGAGTATGATTTTTTTTCTTTGAACCTAAGTAATCGAACATCCTAATTAAAATCGTTGAATGTCCTTTGTCTTTCGAAAATTCTAAAATATTGTGCCCTAGTTTACTGGATATGATTTTTCTCTATCGATTCAAAATGAAAAGGGCATTTCTTCATAAAAATTCATTCTTTTTAAAAAGGCACTAAAACATTACATCTAGGGATCACATTTTAAATTTTTATTCGAGTTTTCAAGTTTTCAACAATTAAGACCTTAAATAATCGATTAGGTACCAAATTTGAGGGGATGAGGGTGCTAATCCTTCCTCACACGTAATCGACTCCCGAATCTATTTTCTAGATTTCGAAGATCAAAACTTTTTTTTAAATAAACTTAAGTATTTTATGGTGATCCAATCACACCAAATTAAAAGATTGGTGGTGACTCCATTTTCTATTTTAAAAATATAAGTCGAGACTTTTTCTAAAAAAATGGTTTCAACAGCTTTGAATGTAATATCTCAGCCCAACGACAACTCTTTGTTTCCATGGATCATACGAATGGGGCAATAACTTTTCCCATGTCCCAATTTCCCACAAAGAAAACAAAAAATTGTTAGCTTTTCATACTTGAAGGACACACAAAATTCTTTATCGTTTGAGAAGATCAGTTTTTTTCTCCTCTTGAGAGGTTTTTGAACATCAATCACCACACATACATGCATAAAATTTCGCAACCCTACCGCTATTGCCTTGGCATCATAATGAAAGCACTAAATTGTTTAGCCATGGCTTCCGTATGCATCCTAGTTGGAAGATCATGGATTTGGACCCAAAAAACAGTGTGAAATAACGGGACACCCAAAGAATCTTAACCTTCTCTTAATTTTTGGAAAATCAGTTAGTGATTGTTGAATGTCCATGGTGCACCATTGAGAATTCTGTCAATATCAACTTCATAGTAGAATATGAACGTGAATCTCTTTTCCCCCAAATTCGTAATCGTTACACCCCCAGGGGATGCCATTGGTCTGCTAACGTTGATTTCATAGAGTGAAAATTGACCGCCCTTGTCGTTAAGAAACAACCCACTAGTGTGAGATTGGGAACTATTTCTCCCTCATGCACATCCTGATCCACTTCCCACCCCTCGTTCTCTTCTTTCTCATCTTCAACATCTAGACACATATCTGCTAATCCGGCTTCCATGACTAACCAGGGAAGAACCAAAACCAAAAAAAAGAATCAAAGATACGAAAGTAAACTAAATAAACGAAAGCAAGAGCTTACAGAAACCTTCTGCCACACAGGTAGACAAATCTCCCACTCAAATTTCAATTTTAAATATTCATTTTTATATAAGTTTAAGTTATAATTTCTTTTTACATTATAAGTATGAACACATATAGATGTATTTGATCTTATATTAACTATCATTGTGGTTAAATATTGGTGTTGGAGAACCCCATGTGATGGTCTAATGGTCAATGGAATTTATTGCTCCAGATGTGACTTGAATTCGAGTTGCGTTAGTCGCGTTTGTTATTCGAGCTTTATCCTATTATTGTAATTCATCAAAAAAATATATTTGTGTTGGAAACTTGAAGTTCAAGGTTTAAGTTATGGTGTTAACATTCCCTCAAATTCTTGAAATCTCACAATAATAATGATGTTGGTGATGTAAACTTTGATTGCATAAAAATTTATTGTTGAATTATGCGACTAAAGTTTAACTTTACAATCATGAAATGTAGTGTGGTGGTTGCTCGCCTTATTTTTTTAATCATAAGGTTAGAAGTTTGATCTTTATCCATGAGAATAAAACATATTTCATGATTAACTATTTATTTTTTCGGAAAGCATAAATAAATTGTTACAATAAGCAACAAAGAGAAAAATAATCTGAAGAAATAAAAAAAACTATTGTGTATTCACTTAACCTTCAATGTATACATCAATAAGTATTTATAGACTCATTAACAACCTACTAACAGATTATTGACTTCTTAACAACCTATTAACAGTCCTTAACAAAAAAATTTAATTATCAACATCTTTCAAGAATCCGCGGTGAGAGAATTAATTACCTGGGCAATGGATATTTTAATTTCAATCAACCAAAAAAAATTAACTTTACTTTTATATTGATTAATTATTATTCTGTTTATTTTTGTTATCTCAGTTTTTATATTCAATAAATTTAATTAAAAACAATAAAAATCTAATTAATTATAAAATATTTTTTGGTATATAATTAGTTATAAAATATTTAAATTATTATTAAAATAAATTATAAATTGTATTATGTACTAATATAATCATATATTAAACATAAAGCATTTTTATTTGAATATTTGTTTAAAAGTTACAAGTATAATCACTTACAAAGGTTACATCTAAATAATTATAACCAGAATTAAATGTTTTAAATTATAATGAAATTGATAATTAATATATATATATATATATATAGATTGATTGATTGAAAACTCATTCATGGTTTAGAAAAAGTAAGACTCAAACATGTGATATTAAAATTTTAGGGTTTAAACCTTATCATTAAGTTAAAGCTTAATTCACGGTAATTTTATTTTTCAAAAATGGTTATCAGTGATAATTATATTTTGTTTGTCTTTCTTTCTTTCTTTTTCTTTTTAAATAAACGATTATGTGTATACATGTTGAATATTTGAATTTTAATTTAATTATAATGTTTAGCTTTGAGATTAATTCAATTTTCCTTTATTATTTTAATTAATTTATTATCTATTAAAATCGTCTAAAAATAACTAATTCATTTTACATAAAAACATTTTTCAGTTACTCAATAATTGTCATGAGCGTAAATTTCACACTAAATTCATGGTTTAAGGGTGTAAAAAGTTCTTAAAGTTTTTTTAAAAAAACAATTAAGCCCTTCCTTTTTTTTTACACTCATTTGGGTACTTGAACTTTCATATGCATCGAAAAGATCTTCAAACTCTATCAACAAAAATCAATTAAGCCACTACTATTTTTTTGCACTCAATTGGATACTTAAACTTTTAAAATACATAAAAAAGACCCTCAAACCTTTTCAAAAAAAAAGCAATTAAGCCCTTTTTTTTTTTTTCACTCAATTGGTTACTTGAATCACCTCTAATTTTTTTAGTTAAAGCCACCTCGTGCCACAACTATAACGTGGCATGTGGCAAAAAATGATAAAAATAAATATCAATAAAAACAATTAAATTTTAATAAAAATATAAAATATTTAAAAATTACTAAAAATTAGAAAAAAATATAAAAATCGTAAAAAAATTATAATCAATTGTAAATTTTTATAAAAATCATAAAAAATTATAAAATATATATAAATATAAAAAATTTATAAATTCGTAAAAAAAATTTAAAAATGTAAATAAATATAAAATTCGTAAAAAATATAAAAATTATCATACTAAAAGAACTATTTTATTATTTCTCTATAACTTTTATTGATTTTTATTTTTTATCGTTTTTCGCCACATGTCACACTAGGTTGCGACACATGATGGTTTTAACTGAAAAATAGGAGGTCATTAACTTTAACAGTTAACGGTTAAACGGTCTTTTTGATGCATTTTATAATTTTTATGATTTTTATAAAAAATTTCAAATTTTATAAATTTTTTTCTAAATTTTAATATTTTTTTTATTTAAGTTTAATAATTTTTGTAAATTTATTGATTTTTATTTTTATAATTTTTTTACCACATGTCATGCCATGGTTGTGACACGGGATGACTTTAACTGAAAAATTAGGAGCAATTAACTTTAATGATCTGTTAAAGTTAATTATCAAATAGCTTTTTTGATGCATTTTATAGTTCAAGTACTTAATTAAGTGAAAAAAAATCAAGGGCTTAATTCCTTTTTTTGAAAAAATTTAAGGGTCTTTTTAATGTATTTTGAAAGTTCAAGTACCCAATTGAGTGCAAAAAAAGTAAGGGCTTAATTGTTTTTTTTTTTAAAAAGTTTGAAGGTCTTTTTGATACATTTTATAAGTTTAAGTACTCAATTAAGTGAAAAAAAAAAAGAGTTTAATTGTTTTTTTTAAATTTGAGGACTTTTTACACCTTTAAATCTAAAATCATCTTAAGATTAATATATAACCAAATTAAATATAAATTTAAAATATTTAATTTTAACTGAAGCCAAATATTTTTTTATGAAAGGAAATATAACCCTTAAAAAAAAGGAAGAAGATAAATATATTCAAATTTATAGAAATTCAACATGTAATTATTGTAATTAAAAATGGAGAAATGAATAAACCAAATAGAAAATATATAGATGAATAATAATAAAATATATTTAAATTTACTTAGGGTTTATTTGTACAGTGCAAAGTAATTGAATGAAAATGTAATTAGTAGGATAGTTTCTATACAAAAAATTATAATTCTCTAGACGTATTTAGCTAATTTCCTATACAATTATACCATGTTTAGTATTACAAATTATAATTACACAATTATATAAATTAAATTTTAAAAAATATTAATTACTATAAAAATTATGAGCACGATAAAAATTTCTAAAAAAATAATAAAAATTATAATTCTCTAGACGTATTTAGCTAATTTCCTATACAATTATACCATGTTTAGTATTACAAATTATAATTACACAATTATATAAATTAAATTTTAAAAAATATTAATTACTATAAAAATTATGAGCACGATAAAAATTTCTAAAAAAATAATAAAAATTATAATTCTCTAGACGTATTTAGCTAATTTCCTATACAATTATACCATGTTTAGTATTACAAATTATAATTACACAATTATATAAATTAAATTTTAAAAAATATTAATTACTATAAAAATTATGAGCACGATAAAAATTTCTAAAAAAATAATAAAAATTATAATTCTCTAGACGTATTTAGCTAATTTCCTATACAATTATACCATGTTTAGTATTACAAATTATAATTACACAATTATATAAATTAAATTTTAAAAAATATTAATTACTATAAAAATTATGAGCACGATAAAAATTTCTAAAAAAATAATAAAAATTAAAATTAAATCATCATATGTATTATATTAAAAAAAATTAAGCATATATTCTATTTTTAAAATGAATTTAGTAAATTAAGTCAGCTTTTTTTAAATTTAATTGATTTTAGAAAGAGAAATTGAAAACATTTCTTGCAGGAAGCGTTTTCAGTTGAAAAAGCTTCATGAAGTGTTTTCAGCTTCTCTCTCCTACAACATCAACATAACCATTTTGACTTATTTTTTTAATTTAAAATTTGTAACCGATGGATTCTAACTAAAGCATCAGATTTAATATTTAAAAAATTGTTGAAAAAATTATATTTACTTGCTTATATGATCCTACTTCAACCCTTTATTTTCATTATTTATAGTTTTATAAAGTATTTTTACCGAAAATAATGAATTTTTTTTATTTCCTAAATTTGACATATTTTTATCTTTCAAAAATCTTTTTTAAAATTTTCAATCAAACACATTTTCTTTTATAGTTTTCATTTTCTAAAGAATGAAAATGATTTCTGTTGGTTGAAAACTTGAAATATCTCTAATTTTTTTCAAAATCGAATTGAATATTAAAGATAATTAAATTAATTGAATTAAATTTAATAAACTTAAGCCTTTTTTTCGAAATCAGCTTAAATATGTTCGATTTATTTTATTTTTTAAAAAAATTTCTTTTTTATAATAATAAAAACAATACCTCTTATACCATAAAAGTTAATAATTAATGATTCAAAGGTCATGCATTTATTTATCTTTTTAATATAAAAAATCTAATTTACAATTCAAATTCTAATAACTTTAGTAAATTTTTATGCTAGAAGAATTCATAAGCCTAATTAGATTGCAGTTTAATTTTTCTAAATAAAAATTATATTAACTTTGAATTCCATCTATTAAAATGATTTGTTTAAAAATGAGATAAATATTAAATTTATATATGAATTTTATATTATTGTGCAATTTGATACATAAACTTTAATTTGATACAATTATATCTGTTAAACTTGACTTGGGGTTTATATATTTATGAAATTTTAATTTTGATTCAATTGCACACATCTAAAGAAATAAATAGATATGTTTGTTTTCATATTGGATTAATATATTATTTGTGTACGTAAACTTATGCTAATTCAATGAAGTTGGTAGTGATTTGTGAAAACTGAATCAAATCAAAATTTCATGTATATAATTGCATAAAATAAAAGTTCATATATGACATTACACATTGGATAATTTTGATATTTATCTTTTTTAAAATTAATAAAAATTTTAAATTAAAAAAAGCCAAAACGATTATACTAATGTGGTAGGAGAGAGAAGTTGAAAAACGCCTCCTACATGAAGAGTTTTTAGTTTCTCTCTCCAAAATTGCCTTATTTTCCTAAATTTGGAAAAAAACCGACCTAATTTGTTAAATTCGTTTTTAAAATGGCATAGTGTCTAGTTTTCATGTATTATGTTAGTTCAAAAAAGTAGTTGATAATACGATTATTAATAAAAAATAATAAGAAAATAAAACATTATATGCAATTTTATCTAATTGTTCTAGTGTTCCATATTTGTTGAGTTATTCCGTCTGTAATATTTAACATAAGCTCCATTTAATCAAATGTTGGTCCTTGACTGAGTTCCATCATCATCATTTGGATTTGTATTATTAAGATTTCCAATATCTCTTTCTTTCATGTACTCTTTGAAGTATAAATAATTCGAAATTCACTTATAAATGAAGTTATGAAGTATGCAAAATTTTAGTAGGATCTAACCTTTTTTTATGCTATATTAAGGAGATGTTATTAATATATGAAAATTTTTTTAAACAACATATGTCCTCTCAACACATTTTGAAACCTCAAATGTTACAAATTAAAGAGTTCGTAATCCGTCTTTGATACTTGTTTCTAGTTCCATTCTTTCAAATGGTATCATATCGTACGATATGATGTAAAAAAACTTTTTGTATTTGCATAATCAACACCTACCATATAATATTTAGATTCATGGTACAAACAAATTGCAGCTTTAATCATAAAAGCTTATATAAGCTTAATTTGGAAAAATAATTATGTTAGATTATAACCTATTTTATAATATGTAAATTAAATAAAAAATAATATAAAATTTATAATATATGACCTTTATAAAAAAAGTTTTAATAAAGTATCCAATAACTTTTATAACACTTTATAAATAATATAATTTTTGCCATAATTTTAGAAAGTTGTTTTTTTCAAATAAGTTACGATAAAAAAATTATAACACTTTTTTTTTATGAATAAGCATATTATTTTTATAATATGTAGTATGGACACATAAATAAGTTATATACATATTTTTTTATTATATTTTTTTATAAATAAACATATTATAACACTTTTATAACATATAAATTATTTTTTATAATAAACTTTTGACCATAAATTTAAAAGAATTAGAATTTAAATAATAAGATTTTTTGTTATAATTTTTTAAAATGCACATAAATTATTTTTACAATATAATCTTTTATGATTTATAATATAATAAATCTTTGACTATAACTATCCCAAACACTTATACGTGTTCATGCTTATAATATAATAATTTATAAATTAAACTTGTATAAAAATAAATGTTTAAAATTGAATTTGGGGTTATGTACGAATAAAGACCCATTGTAACACCCTAAACCCGACCTAAAAGATTTGACTAGATTAGGAATGTCACTACAGAACAAGGGACAAAACATAACGGAAGCAAGCACGCAGAAATGTATTATATAGATAAACAAGATTTAATAACAACATAACTATCCACAAAGAGTCAGAAATTCCATAGTTAAGTCTTAACATAACATAGTCCTAATAAGTACTATATGATCTAGAGAGACCGAGTTCATCGACTACCAACCGTCATGTTTGGAAGACCCTGAAACAACATCCATTAGGTTAGTGCAAAGCATAATGACAATTCAAAAGGGCCACTAACGTAAGCATACAGATAAAAAGACATTTGTATTGTAAATCAACAACAGCCTGTAGTATTTCTAGTCTCATTACAGCTTTAATATAGCATTGCGATGTTTATAGTGTCATTGCCAGTTCGGTATAACAATTGCAGTGTTTACAGTGTCAACATAAGCTCAATCGAGCAAACATTGGTCGTAGTTCAGTCATTGCTCGGCGACTAAGAGCGTTACCCATAACATTTGCTTTACCAGGGTGATATTCTATCGTACAATCGTAGTCTTTAAGTAATTCGACCCATTAACGTTGCCTCATATTCAACTCTTTCTGAGTCAACAGATATTTGAGACTCTTGTGATCAGTATAGATTACGTACTTCTCACCAAATAGGTAGTGCCTCCAGATTTTCAATGCTAACACAACCACAGCTAATTCAAGATCATGAGTAAGGTAATTACTCTCATGAGTTTTGACCTACCATGACGCGTAAGCTACCACTTTACCATCCTGCATCAGAACACAGCCTAGGTCGACGTGTGATGCATCACTGTAAACTACAAAAACTTTACCCGACTCAGGCTGCACCAACATAGGAGCTTGTATCAGCATCGACTTGAGCTTCTCAAAGCTCGCCTGATGTTTCTTCGACCATTTGAATGGAACATTCTTACGCAGAAGTTTCATTAGAAGGGATGCTATCAGGGAAAACCCCTCAACAAACCTTCGGTAGTACCCCGCTAACCCGAGGAAACTCCGAAGCTTAGACACATTCTTCGATTGTTTCCAGTTTACAACTGCTTCAATTTTCTTAGGATCAACTCGAATCCCCTCAGCGATAACCACGTGACCCACAAAAGACACCTCCGATAACCAAAACTCACATTTACTAAACTTCGCGTAGATTTGTTTCTCGCGAAGCGTCTGAAGTACAACCTGTAGATGTTCATCATGTTCTGTCTCAATTAGAATATATCAAGATGTCGTCTACAAAAACCACTACAAACCGGTCTAAATACGGTTAGAACACCCAGTTCATCATATCGATAAACATTGTCGGGGCATTGGTTAACCCGAATGGTACCACTAGGAACTCGTAATGCCCATAGCACATTCTAAATGTCGTTTTGAACATATCCTCATCCTTAACCTTCAACTGATGATAACTCGACCGGAGATCAATTTTTGAAAATACTGAGGGCCCTCGAAATTAATTTAACAAGTCATCAATCCTCAACAACAGATACTTATTCTTTATCGTCAGTTTGTTTAGTTGACGATAATCGATACACATCCTCATTGTGTCGTCTTTCTTTTTAACAAACAAAATCGTTGCTCCCCACGGAGACATACTTGGCCAAATGAACCCTCGATCGAGGAGTTCTTGTAATTAGGCCTTTAGTTCAGTCAATTTCTTCTATGCCATGTGATAAGGAGCAATGGACACCAGAGCAGTACCTGGTAGCAAATCTATCCCAAACTCCACCTCTCGAGTTGGCGTCACCCCCGGTAGCTTACCAAGAAATACATCCGAAAAATCCCTAACCGTCCGAATGTCACTAATGGTTAGCTTAGGTGATGCAGAATCAGTGATAATAGCGAGATACGCCTCACAACCTTTCCTTAATAGTTTTTCGGTCACAAGAGCGAAGATTACATTGGATAAGTTATCTCAACGCTTATCAATCAGTACTATTTCACAATTTTCTTTAGTTCGTAAGGTAACCCTTTTGTCGCACAATCCAAACCGACCCGATATTTCACAAGCCAATCCATTCCCATTATTAAATCAAACTCCCCAAACAAAAGCTCTATTAAATCTGCTGGAAACATAACCCCTTAAATTTCTAACGGTACCCTTCTTCCTATACACTTTGTCAACCCGAATGGACTGACCCAACAAACTAACCACAAAAACCACACTAGCAGTGCATTCAGCAAATATATGCAAATTCATAGATACAATATTAGCTACATACGAATAAGTAGATCCAATATCAATCAAAGCAAAGTATGAGTTTGAATAAATAAAGAACGTACCCGTAATAACGTCAGCGTCGTCCTTATCCTCACGCGTCTAGCTGTATAAATCAGTGCCAACTGTTGGGCCTCGATCTAGATCACACCTCTGTTTGGTGCCCCACGACCTCTACCAAAGGTGGTACTACCCTTGCTAGAAACAGTGCTACCTCTACTAGTGCCTTGTCTTCTAGGTGGTGACGGTGTCGCGCAGGCTGAACAATGCTTGCAACTGTTATCAGTGTAGCCACTGACGCTTGTCGGTGCGGATAATATCGTACTCTGTGCTTTAGTGACCCACAGTAAAGACATGCTCATGTCTTCCTCCAGCATTTCCTAGATGGCGTCTCTTATAGTAATCACAGTGTGCCACCATACTAGAACCAACTAACGCCTCAACTCTGAAAGGTCCATCGAATCTACCCCGTTTTTTAAGATGTGGAATATTCCCAACAGATTCAGTCTCTCTCTTAACTTTAACCTGAGCTTTCTCTAGCTTTTTCTTCTCTCGCACCGTGCGTTTAACCTCTTCTATAGCCTTTACCTTATCCACTAACACAACAAAAACACGTTCCCTTTAGGAAGCTATCAACACCCTCAGTTCATACCGCAATCCTTCTTCGAATCTCACGCACTTGTCATACTCAGTAACAACCACCGCTCGAGCATACCTGCTCAATCTTAGGAACTCGGCCTTACACTCAGCTACGGACCGCTCTCCCTATTCTAGACTCATGAATTCCCTACGACGAGCCTCGATATAACTGGCTCCCACATACTTGTTCTGAAAGGCATTCTTAAAATACTCCCAGGTCACTAACTCAACCTGAGTGCCTTACTTTACGATCAACCAATATTGATATGCCTTGTCCTGCAACAAGGATATGGAACCTTTATGTTTCTATGCTGGTGTACACTCTATGTCATCCATTATACGCTCAGTAGCCTCAAGCCAATACTCCGCCACCGTAGGCGACGCTCCAATGATACCTCGAAATAACTCAACTCCATTAGAATGGAGCCGCTCAATAACGGAAACTCAAGGTACGTGTCCAGCATGAGTTCCAGCCATCCTTTCCAATTCCCTCAACATAGCTTAGGACACAAGGTCATCCCCAATCGACTCGACCTGAGACCTCGTCTCAACAATAAGAGTACTAATAGTTTCGCTGGTCTCTAGAATGAGAATACTTTCCATGAAAGATAACTTAGCTCGAGGTCTTCCCCGGCGCCTTCGTGTTCCGCGTCCACGACTTCCTCGTGAACTCATCTTACAGTGTCTACAACATTAGGAGTACACAAATTAGTTCAAAGTTTTAATCAAAATATTCCCCAAAATTTACCGTTAGATACCAATTCAGTCAGAAGTCAACTAATAACAGTTTAATTATAAATCAACCAATCATAATACAATATACATATGAATGCTTTAAAAGATACTTACAGCCACGACCCAGAGACATAGTCTTCCTAAATCAGTTTCTCAAGTCCTATTCTAACATAATCACATTTTAAATCCCTAAGTAGACTCATTAAACAGTCTGAGCACTATTAAACTTGACTTTGATACCACTAAATGTAGCACCTAAACTCGACCTAGAATATTTGACTAGGTTAAGAATGTTACTAGGGAATAAGGGACAAAACATAACGGAAGCAAGCAAGCAGAAATGTATTATATAGATAAACAAGATCCAATAACAACATAACTATCCACAAAGAGTTAGAAATTCCATAGTTAAGTCTTAACATAACATAGTTCTAATAAGTCCTATATGATCTAGAGATACCAAATTCCTCAACCGTCGGCCGTCATATCTGGGAAGACCCTGAAACAACATCCATTAGATTAGTGCAAAGCATAATGACAATTCAAAAGGGTCACTAACATAAGTATACAGATCAAAGACAGTTGTATCATAAATCAACAACAGCCTGTAGTGTTTACAGTCTCACTACAACTTCAGTATAACATTGCGATGCTTACAGTGTTATCGCCAGTTCAGTATAACAATTGTAATATTTACAGTGTCACTATCAGTTCAGTTATCAATGCAGTGTTTACAGTGTCACTGCTAGTTCAATATATCATTGTAGTGTTTACAGTGTCACTACCAGTTCAGTTTATTCCCAACATGGGGGATCTACCATAACAGTTTATTTTCATGTAGTGTACATGCATATCGACCTCCAATAATCAGTTTAGGCCATACAAGCCCTGCGGTTAATTTACGTTCACTTTATATCAAGTTACTCTTGAATTTAACCTGTACACGGCCTAGCCCACGACCATGTTCTCGCCAGTGTGTGTGACACACGGTTCGGCACACGCCTATGTACCCAGCTCGTGCCATCACTGTATCTGCAAATGTAAAACAGTAAGTACACACGGTCTGGCACATGGCCATGGGTCCAGGCCGTGTGTCTCAAGTCAGTAAACACACATGGTCTAGGGCACGCCCGTGAGTCCAGCCTGTGTATCCCCTGTATGTCATCTCACAAAATAGTATGCACACACGGTTTGACACATGTCCGTGGTGTGTTGCCCATGTGTCTCAAGTCAATATACACAAAATAATATGCACACATAATTTGACGTACGCTCGTGCGTCTAGCCCGTATCTCAAGTCAATATGTACACATGGTTTGGCACACTGCCATGGGCGTAGCCCGTGTATCTCCTATAACTTAATTATATGGCACACGGCCTGGACACATACCCATGTGCCAGCCTGTAGCCTTCGAACAATAGCATTCCAGACAAAATTTACAGAAAAATGGCAGCATACTCAAACGGAATTTGATACCCTACCTGAAGTATAATGAGATAGAAGTTCCCAAATGTTTCTCTGAAGCCTAAATCAATTCCCAAGTAACCAATTCAGCAATTTAACTCACAAAACACAGTTAATCAACACTTAAGTCTACCAATACATCTACCCATCAAACCACACCTTTGTACGAAAATACAATCACGAATTACAACGTTGCGAAAGGAGTACCGTCGTGATCCAGCCTAGAGTAAACCAAGACGCATTTCAATTAATAATTCTAAAAATTTCACAACCAATCGCCATTTTCAATAGTTAAACCTTCACAATCAAGTTTTAAATATAAACTCAAAGATTACCGAAAACTTACGATGTGACGTCTCAAATTGCAACAATAACACAATAGTTACTTCAATTATTGTTCGGCACTAAAAAGGACAGATTCAATGGCATAAAGAATTGATGCGGTGGGAATTTTCTTATTCAAGGCAAGCCAACTCAAAAGTAGAACGATAAACCAAAAAAAAAAACCAATCAGGGAAGGAGTTCTTGTAACAGCTTATTTTTCAGTCGAATTGGAAACAGTGATTTTGGGGCCACAAATTCGATGAGTGAGTCCGTAAATATTATTACATAATATTTACGAGTCAATTTTAGTTTAATAATAAATATCAATTTGATAATTTATGTTTTTTGAATTAATAGATAAGTTCAAGTGGTTTTGAAAAAAACGAAGTTTCGAGATCTCGTTTTTGTAAACCGAGCTCGTAAATATTTTTATTAAATATTTATGGAGTTACTATATGGGCATATTGAAGTTTGGTCTGTAAATTTTAGTGATTTGATTGTTAATTAAGTAAAAAGGACTAAAATGTAAAATTTACGAAAATTGAATTCTATTAGTTAATTGTAATCTAATAGCCATGTAAAGGAAAATAGGAGGGCTTAAATGGCAACTATGCCATGTCAATAGATTGTGGCTGTGGTTGAATCACTTTTGACAATTTCTAAGATGAAAATTTAATATATATATATATATATATATATATATATATTAAAAATATTAAGTATTAGGTGGTTTTGGATAAAAACAAAAGAAAAAGAAAGAATAAAAACATAAAATTCATTCATTTCTTCTTCCTTCAGCCATGGAACCTCTATTTTTGAGGAAAAGAAGTTCGGCCAAGCTCCCCTCTTTACTTGGGTGAGTTTTTTAGTTTTTTTTTAATAATTTTTATGTTATTGAGCTTGTTTTAGTTTAGTTTAGCTAACTCGAGGGTTGATTTGTGATATTTTTAAAAGTTTAAAGACTTATCATGAATGAGAAAAATGTATTTGTGAGCTTAATAACTAAATCTTTGAGATTTAAGGTCAAATATAAGGGTTTTGTTAAGAAAATTTTGATGATTTGGGTTTAAGTACCTATTTAAGAAAATGGCAAAAATGTAAGGGTAAAATGTGAAATGATAGGAAATATGGGTTGCTATAATGTCATAAAAAAATTGGGTTAGTGTTTTTTGTTTTATTTGCTTGAGTGGAGATTAAATGTTGTATTTTGGTTTAAGGATTAAAAGGGGCAAATGTTAAAGTGTTAAGGGTAATCTTGTAAAATCACCTTAGAGGATTTGTGAGTTCAAATTAAATATTTAAGATGAATTTTTGAATGTCTAATTTAATAAGTTATTATCTAGATCAAATACTCGACAACCGGACACGAGTCACGGAAAAGTCAAAGTTGTAGAATAGTTGTCGACCTTTATTTTTTGTACAATTGGATTAGCCAAGGTAAGTTTATATGAAACTTACTTTGTTAATTAGTGATACAGTTTTTATTATAATGTTTTGCTTAATATTAAAATTGTTATTTATATAATGTTTTTGGCATCAAGGAATTAAATAAAAAAAATACGAATAAATTACGATTTGAACAGCTCGAAGCTTACGGTGAGCGAAATTTTTAGTTTGATGTTTATTAAATTCTATATATTATGATATTTTATATCCTTATTGCTATAGTCCAATGCTAAGTAAGAATTGACTTATCTTGAAGTAGTTATATGGAATTGACTTAAATATGTATTAATCAGATTGAAATTGAGTAAAAGTATGTTCCAAATGCTGTCAAAGTAAGTTCGTAAATTTATGAAATTAGTTATATGTTATCTTCGTGACTTAAAGCATATTTGTTTATATTGTAATTGAGTTTGACTGCTTGAGATGAATTAGACTAAGTGGAGATGATGTTTATATTGAGTATTATGATTAGAAATATGAAATACATGAATATGAGTTTAAAATAGTATAATTGAAATAAAATTTATAGTTGAGGGTCACAAAGGGAAATAAAGAAAGGTTTTAAATAATTATACGATATGTTAGTAATTATTTATGTTATGTTTGATAAATAAGGACTCTAGAGATGTGTGCCCGTAATGGTATAATATGAAGTAGGTTTGTACCGATATCTTTGGTACAATTTGATAATATTTTTGTTTAAAATACCTTTATACATATTAAATTTTCATATCAATAAATATATTGATTTATAAGATGTATATGTAACAGCCCGATTTTCAATGGTGTCGGAAACAGTGATTTCGGAATCACAAATCTGACGAGTTGAGTCGTAAATTTATTTATTTTAATATTTATGGTGTTATATGCATTGTATTAAATTTTGGTTCAGAAATTTTACTGATTAGATAGTTAATTGAATAGAAATGACTAAATTGTAATAGGTGCAAAAGTAGAGAATATTAATTAGAAGGACCAAATGAGTAAATTAACCAAGAAAATGTTAGTGGGTGGATTAACATGAGTCAAATTAGGTATAAATGGGTTTAATCAAGATTAAAAATGGGTTAATTAAGCTTAATGATGAAAGTCTAAATATTTACAAAATTACCATTGAC
The DNA here is from genome assembly GCA_005610355.1 of Gossypioides kirkii. Lineage (NCBI taxonomy): Eukaryota > Viridiplantae > Streptophyta > Magnoliopsida > Malvales > Malvaceae > Gossypioides > Gossypioides kirkii. The sequence continues at coordinate 33,703,112 of CP032247.1, read as the reverse complement.
TATATATATGAAATTAAAATAGAAAATGAGAGAATCCACTTATTTCTTCATCTTCTCCACAAAAAAGAAGAGGAAAAACTAGGGTTTTGCCATTTTAACTTTTGAGGCTTGATTGGGTGAGTAAACATTGATCGTTTTTAGTAATTTTTATGTTTTTGAGTCCATATTAGCTTAATATAGCTTATGCAACGACTAATTTGTGAATCTGTCAAATGTTAGGAAATTTTCCATTATTAACAATGCTTGTTCTTGAAATCTTTTGTTATTGTTGAATGTTTCATACTTGGGTTAAATCTTTTTGTAAAGTGATTTTTGATGAAATTAGGGTTTAAGGACTAAAATGTGAAAATGGTGAAATTATATAATTGTTGTTAAAATAAATGTGTGAAGGGGCAGGATCAACACCTTAGGGAATTTGGCTAAGGTTGGTTGTGTGAGAGAATGATCATTTTGTATGTTTTCTGTTGAAAGGACTAGATTGAATAAAAGGAAAATACTAGGGGTAAAATTGTAATTTTCCTAAAAAAGACCGAATTATGCTATATAATTGAATTGAGTGTGTAATGTAAGAAATTGAATGACTTGTGGATGTAGACTACAATCGTGCTACAGATCACGAAAAAGGGAAATTGACAGATTAGTTCCTGAAATCTATCCTAAACTGCAATCTAGTCCAGTAAGTTAGTAATGTAAATTTTACTTAGTATTTCTTGTTTGTACATTATAAATGTTCAGCAATTGGAAGTATTTGGTGTTGAAGGATCGTAGAAATGAAACGAGAAAGATAGTAGGCTTTATACCGTTAAAAAAGTACCGACGTGATGGCTGGGGTACCGCATATGTTGCAAGTCCTCAACAGCTCGTGTGAGTAGCATCGTGATTCAAAAAAGGGATATGAATCCTAAAAGGATTATAGGCCCTTCGATGGCTGGGACTTATGCTTTATGCATACTTTCGACAGCTCATGTGAGCAGCATCGTTAGGGAACAGTTCACAGTACAGACAAATATCGTACCGATGGTTGGGGAACCGCTTAAGTTGCGAGTCCTTGACAGCTCGTGTGAGCAGCATCGGGTACTGGTAACAGAAAGTTATAGAGAGGGAAATGAAGTTTTATTTAACTCAAAGAACAATGGGATAATCTTGGCTCGATGGAGCTAACCGTATTGGTAACACTTTAAACTATCGAACTTACTAAGCTATGAGGCTTACTACAGTTGTTGTTGTTATTTTGTAGATCGTTTTACTAACTGAAGATTGGATCATCGTCATCTCTTTGAAGTCACACTATCACGGAGTTTGTTGGTAGTTTTTACATCACTCGGTTTTATGGCATGTACTAGGAATTATATTATCTTTTATTTGTATTAGAGATGATATAAACTTATTATGTTGCATGTGGTATGCATGACGTACAACTTAGAGTACAAACTTAATATGTTATGTAAGACTTGGAAATTATGCATGTGTGTGATGGTCTAATGCATAATTGAAGTTGGGTATATTTGAGTTATTAAACTTGTGTTTTGGCATAATTCATGAGATTCTGCATACTTGTTCTGGTAGAACTTATGCCTATATCGGTAGAAGTACAGGGTAGGAGAGAGGTTGTTCACTAACTTGAGTTGTATCAGTAGTTGAATTGCAAGTATCGATAGTTATATGTATTTATGTATCGGTGGAAGTTGCAGGGTGAGAATTATAGCTCTCTGGAGTTTTTAGTATCGGTAGATGCATGACATGTATCGGTAGAAATTATACTTGTATCGGTAGAACTAGCACAAGTACCGGTAGAAATCTGCATAGTTTCTAAATTGTTTACTAACTCGGCTACTACCGATACTTGACCATCTGGTACCGATAGAAGTTTCCTAAAATATTGGAAATGTCATTTTTACCCTTGTTGAATTGTGTTTATATTTAAATAACAAAATATAACGTGTGAAGTGAAATACTTTAATAAATAAAGTTGAATAATATAATGTTAAAGATGAACAATGATAAATGAATAGTAAAACACCAAAATCCTAACTGACGACAGTGTTCGGGTTTTGGGTGCTACAGTATAAATGAAGTATACGAAAGGTTCCAATGGATCAATTAAAAAGTTTCATTCGTAAGAATTTCTATGTGAATATCTGTTCTATACCAAGCTCCTACATGTGTTGCAGACTCGGATTAATACGAGACTCGGATTTAGCATGATTTAGATATCCGTTGTCACTTCATACGTTCACCTAGCTCTGGCCAAGCTAGTTCATATGTGCTGTCTTTGGTTTAATCCGAAAGGGTAACCTGACGCAATAATACGGGATTTGCTTAGCTCATATGAGCATTATACGTTCTGAACTTACGTTTAATTATTTTTATTATGATCCATCGAAATAATAAAAGTTATCTGATATGAAAATATTCAAATGAAGTGTTACAAGTCACGAAGTTCAAATATCTATAAGCTTAAACGATTCTACCTCTAAATTTTTAAATCATGTTGAACAATGTCAAGGTTCAAATGATTATGTGCTCATAGATAATAAGTGAATAAATTCTTGGAAGCTTACTAAGTATTTCTTGTACTTACTTTGGTTGATACTTTCTCCATAACTCTATATGTTTAAATATTCTTTGACATGGAATATATTTCAGCTAGTTCAACGGGTGGTAAAGGTTTAGAGATTTAGAATATATATACACACACACAAGAAATGTTATATGGTCAAGTCATGTAAACTGAAAGATGTTTATATAGAGAATTGAAATGGAAGCTTGTTATCAAACACATGACAAATATGGTATGTACGTGTATGTTTCTATGAGATACCCACTAATCTAGTGAGGTTGTATTGTGGAATAAAGAAATGTAAGTTCAAGACTTAATGATGATTATATGTTAATTGATAAAATGAAATGTTTAGATGAGGTAGTTACATGAAATATTATCATGAAAATTTGATATATGAAACGATTATATGAAGTGTTTTATACGTAATATTTAACAAGAATGTTGAGATGTAAAAAGAGTAACATTTGAATTGTATACTTGGAATAACGATGTTAAAGGATATAAATATACATTGAATGCTTATGGTAATTGGTTGCATGAACTATGGAAGAATTTTATGTTCATTAATAGACCTGCGATTCTTTGAGAAGTGGTATATATAGGAAAGGAAATATTACTCAGTATTAAAGAAATTATCCTTAGTTGTTTAACCTAAAGGGATCGGTAAGTTTTCTTTTTACGAGCTTACTAAGCATTAGTTGCTTATGTGGTTGTTTCCTTGTTTTGTAGATCATCGGAAAGCTTGATTGGTTGGAATTTCGTTAGAGCATCGTCACACTATGCATTCGTCATACTAGTATTTATGGTGATTTAGTTTACGGTTATAAATGGCATGTAATAGGGTTAAAAGACTTGTTTAAGTGGATTGACTTGTTTTGAGTTGTGTCAAGTTTGTTGTTTTAATAATAGTATTTGAAAGGACTTGTTTCGGTAGTAGCCAATAAGATATCGGTAGAAGCAAATCAGGTTTCAAAAACTCGTTTAATTTTTAAGTTGGTTTTGCCAACATTAAAGAAAAAAATAAAGTACAGATTTAAAGATTTTAAATTGTTTCATGAAAGTGTATTATTTGCGGTAACGCTCTTTTGATCGGGTCTAGTGATCGGATCGGGTGAGGGGTGTTGCAATTCTTAACATGTTTTTAAAATGATATTTGCCGAAAAAGTGCAAAAATAAATGCGTTGTACACATACGTGTTAGATTCGAACACGTGACCCGAAATCAGACAAATAAATACATGACCATTGAACCACTATGCTCATCGCTGAAACTAACTGCGCAGAAATCATTATATGCCACAACCTCAATCACTAATATACAAAAAAGGAAATGCAAAAATGCTCGAGATGCCACTCGAATCTCAAATCTCAAGGAAACAGTTAAAGCATTTAACCATAGTAGCAGAGATAATTTCAGTGACATAACCCAAATATGAAAGTTTAAAATTTTGGGAAGTTACACCCATTTTCAAAATTATTTACGGAAATGGGTCGTTTTGGTCTATTATAATTAGAATAGATTGATTTTACAAAAACGCGCTGAGCTGACTTTATTTTCAAGGGAAAACCAGAAAAGCGCTTCCAGCTCAGCACTTTTTTCTCCTGCCACAGGCAAAAGCACGCTGACGTGGAAGCGCTTTACTAAAAAGCACTGACGTGGACACGCTTTTGCCTGTGCTTTTCCCAGTGGGTTGATTGCTAATTAGGGCCTAGGTTAAAGGGTTTAGGGTTTGATTAGTGTTTTGGAAATTTTAAATTAGCTTATTAGCTTTTTAACGGCTTAGGTTTTAGGGTTTATTTTTTTAATTGCTTATTATTGTTCTGGAAAAAATAATTTTGACGAGATGGGTTTTGAAAAAATAATTTTGACGAGATGGGTTTTGAAAAAATAAATTTGACGAGATGTGTTCTGAAAAAATAATTTTGACAATATGGATTTTGTTTTGTTCTGAAAAAAGGCTCTAAGTAGGATGCACAATCAGTAATAGTACAAAAAAAGTTTCCAACTGGACGCTTTTTTTATACTGATGCTTCTGAAAAAATATTCCGAGATTCCTGGAAAATCTGAATGCATAAAATGCCCCGAATAATGGGAGTTGAAATTTGTAGGGGAAAAAAGCTCCAAGCAGGATGCACTGTTAGCAAAAGTACTGAAAAAAGCTCTCAGCTGGACGCCCTTTTCAATAGTGTTGGTGATAGTGCATCCTCCTTGGAGCGTTTTTCTCTACAAATTTCAACCCCACTATCCGAGGAATTATACAGAAATAAGCATACCACTATCCCTTAGGTTATAAATGACCCATATTTCAGCATCTAGTTGCATAAGTTGCAGCAAGAGAAATTGAAAAAGTTCAGAATAATAGAAATTGAAGAAGTTGAGAAGGTATAAGTTGATTTTCGTGTTAATATTTATATAAATCATTATATTTTTGCATAATGTTTTTTGTTTTGAATTTCTTTCGATAGATAATTTGGTTGAAAATGAGTGGACATACTAGTGTTGTTATTTACTACGACGGGAAGGCCGTTACACCGAGAATGATGTTGTTTTTTTATCGGAGAACACAACGTGACTGGTTTTTAACTAGAACATAGAATTGACAGAACTTCGTAAAAGAATTAGGCTCAAAATTTCAGAACAACGCCGATGAGAGTTTCATCTATAAGTATCGATTTTGTGCTTCGATCGATCTCGTAACATATGACTCATTTGATATCAAATGTGCTCATGGCTTGGAGGTGATGATGCAGACATACCTCGATAATAGACCATCGTATCTTAAGTTATATGTGGAATTTTCATGGCCAGATGAAGCACTTGCGACTTCAACATCTACTATTGTTCGAGAGAAATACACAACCCTTGTACGACACTCAGTTAGTGGGAGACAGAACACCGAATCGTCCATTTTTTGTGGTAAAACAAAATACATGACCCCTACACGACACTCCGTTAGTAGATGGGATATGCACCTCAGTGGGTCGATATTCAATGCTAGGAATACTTATTGGGAATGGCATAAACTTTCAGTAATTGGCAATTGACATCTGAATGGGGTCGTTTATGAAACATACACGAGAAGGGATGATGTCACCCTTACAATGTCCACTAGCGAGGAGACCTCTAACATGGCAATTGTTGGTGGGTCAGAGGATGAGTTCAATGTGATCCACCCTGGGAGCCCAGTGTCGACGATGCAGAAGTTACATTATTTTTTAAACCAGAGCTTGTTCCAACCAAACCTGAAGACAATAAAAGAGGCTCAAATAAAGAGTAAGAAGATCCACGATTCATGACGTACTCGTCTCTAGCCCACATGCATAATGTCGATCTATCGATAAATGATGCATTGAAGTTTCCAAATCCACCACACAGAAGGCGTGGCCACACAAGTTCGTCGTTGTATTCGGGTGACTTAAAAGTTGGTAATGAGTTTTCCAATAAAGATGGTTTTCTCTATGTATTGAAGCAATATAACATCAAGACCGGGGTTAACTACCACGTAATTAAATCAAAATCCGAGAAGTTTGAGGCAAGTGTGCAGTGCGAGACAATATTAGTTCATGAAAAATCATGGCTTCAGTTAAGAAGAGGACGTGGTTGTGAGTGATAAAAAAGTTCAATGGTTCGCATACGTGTGTTGCCTTCGATACAGTATCTCTAGGTGTTTACGGTTTAGGGTAAAGTTGTATTATTTAATGTACTTGTGGGGTTACAAGTGTTTCACAAGATCATCTTAAGCTGGATTCAAAGATGATAGCGAATCTTAAGACTATTCTGTCGGTCTTAATTGCCAATATTCGTAGCCAATTCAACTATATGCCTTCTTACCGCAAGGCCTAGATAGCTAAGTAGAAGGCGTCGAAGAATATGAATAGTGGGTGGGATGCTTCATACAATGAGGTATGGCAGTGGTGCCAGGTGCTGGAGAGGTACGTCTTAGGTTGCGTAAGAAACCTTGAAATAGGTCCTGTGTACTATAACGATCGCTTGCTCCGTGGACGCCGAGTGTTCAAGCGTCTGTTTTGAAGCTTCAAGTAATGTTGAGATGCATTTTAGTACCGCAAGCTATTGGTTCAAATTGACGGTACAATAATGTGTACAGAAATATTCAAAATAACATCAATGCATATGTCGGTCAGAATCTGTGTCATATGGGGGTGGTCGACGGTTACGCACTGGATTCCTTCTTGGTTCAACTTTCGGTTAAGATTGTGGTTGTTCGGGATCAACTTTCGGGCGAGGTTGCGGTTGTGGGTGTTGGGAAGATGATCCACCTTGATAAAACAAAAATCTTGGAGGTGTTTGCATCACCCACGGTAAATGAGCGTAACCGGGTTGAATCATATAGGAAGATGGGAATTGAGGTGAAGATTGGAAATTAGTTGAGCTCCCCGTCTGTGCCTTGTGCAGTGCCTCCTGCGATAATGGCCTATATATCATCGGTTGAGACGGAGTCATCGGGAAATGAGATGCCTCGGCACATATCGTCCAACCTGGCATAGGAGTGGAAGCCGAAAAATGTGGTACAACAAATGGGTTATTATACATATAAGGGTTATGATACCCAACCGGTATAATCTGAAGAGATTGTGGTGGTGTGGGCATCGTTGCTTACTCCATTGGGGTCGGTGATTGCGTAGGCACTGATGATAGGCTCGCCTCGCCACACTTTATCCTTTGATTTAAAGGGCCCTATCGTGTCCTTTCGGTACAGAGTTACCGACGTCTCGCTTCTTCATCGAGCAAATATGGCTTGCTATAAATCCTAAACCATGGCATGTAATCCGACTCGCACGCTAACTCCAGAACGATAATCGATTCGTGAGTAGGTAGATAATCATATCGATTTTCCCACATATCGATATATTGCGAGTGAAATACCGACCAAGTCGTATTCGATCATCGTAAGTCTATTTTGTGCAGATAATCAAGCTCCTCAGGTGCCACATGAATCGATTGTCGGAATTCAAACTTCCGCAACACTCATCCGCCTGGTGCATCTCGATAGTAGTGTAGATGACCAATTGGGCCCTAATGTGCCAGAGGTTCGGATTTTACAGGAATTCCTTCGAAATTACTGCCTGAATTACCGGATCCTTATTTGGTGTCCATTCAAACTATATGAATGTGATAAAAATATTACTTATATACATAATACTAAATCGAAATCGACTATGTTATGTATATATAGTTTAAAATAAAATAAATACTTACATCCATTTCCAATCATTGGTCTAACAGAAGCCATATATCTTCAAAAGCGGTAGGTACTCCCACGTAACTCAGCGAATTGTTCCACCAATTTAAATAAAATTTTAGCATAAAATTTTATTTTAAATCTATTTAATAATGGTAAAATCTAATATAAAATTTACCTTTTAATAAGTGGGAATGTGTACGACTAGTCCACTCGGTAACGTAAAAATGGAAAGCAAAACCGAGCTCATGATTGTAGCAGTGAGTGGTAACCATCGATTTTGATTTTATTTGGTTGCATTGCCCAACACATCTCCCGATACAATGTCGCCAACACGGTAGACCCCCAACTGAGTTCGTTAGCTGCTCTAAAATCGATTAGTTTCAATAGCCACCTTAGATGTACAAGGTTTTGTGACTTGTCCGACGTCAGATAATCCTCGATAATCTGAAGGATGTACACCCGAGCAGATCGTTCTCTTTTTACTACACTCGAATCATTTGGCAGCTTTGCAAATCTCTCTCGTAACCAGGCCATTTCGATCCGACCTCCGTATATATTATCGGAACCACACCCAAAAGATCGTAACATATTTATCCCTAATCAGCAGATCGAGTAGACTTGATGACTACGACCCCATCCACCGGTAACTAGGGATGTCAATTGGGCGAGGTGAGGTGAGTGTGGGGGTGCTCCCTCCACACTCATCCCTGCCAAGAATTTTCATCCTCATCCCCCCAACCCACTTTGGATACAAAACCCAAAACCATCCTCGCCCCACGACCCGCAAGACTAAAACCATCCCTGCCCCACCACCCACGTGGGTCCCCAAACCCACCTAATATCCGCTATATCTGCCTCGCGACCCACTTCATGTAATATATTTATAAGTATCAGTTAAATAAATATAATCCAAAATTTTTATGAAAAAAGTATAAATGCTTCGACCAAGTAGTCTTTCTCCATTATCCTCAATCTCACGTCTACTAAGTGTGGGCTCGCTTCGAATCAGAATTTTTTTCAAAAAATTACTAGTGGAGTAATTTCGTAATTTCTCTAAACTTTTGGGCCAAGTTGTAAACTTAATCACTTTAATATTAAATTAATATAATACTTATCAAGATAAATATTAGATTAAATTTAATATTAAATCTTATTAAATTAATAGAATGTTATCTACAAAATAAACATTAAATTTAATTTAATATTAAATTAATGAAATACTATTCAGATAATTATTAAATTAAATTTTTATAAATGTTTATTTTCTAAATATGCTTATTATATTATGCAAGGCGGGCAAAGATGGGGCGGGGTAGGTACAATGTCATACCCATGCCTGCCCCACCACCCACGGCGGATCTAATTTTTGTCCCCTTCCTTGCCCCACCACTCACGAAACCTGTACCCATCCTTGTCCAATTGGGTGTGAAGTGGGGCGAGGCCCTGTGAAACCCGCCCCACTGACATCCCTACTGGTAGCCCCAACCGTAACTGCTCATCCTCCAGAGTGATAGTATACTCCCCGCATGGAAAGATGGAATGTGTGCACCTCGGGTCTCCACCTTTCCACAAACGCGCTGATGAGTTTTAGTTCCAACTTGCACCCCCAACCTATAACGGCAAGGTGCCAAAAATCGACTTCCCACAAATAATTTTCAATCAACGGTGATGGAGGATCGGGTAGATTACAAATAAAACATTGTAAAACTCGATCTACTGACTATTCACATAAAAATTATAAAAAACTATTAATTAAATTATAAAAATGAAATAAAAATATTAAAAAATATTTAAAAAATAAATTAATTCTTACCATTTGTATTTGGTCGACGGAGATATGGTTCTCATCGAGACGGATTAAATGCTCGGTCATTGCTAACATGATCAAACTTTGTAATAATACTAATAAAATAATAATAATAATAATATAATTATGAAAAAAATAAAATTTAGAGACTATTTGAAAGCTTTTTTTGAGAATTAAGTGAGAAATTATAAAAAAATTTGAGAAAAAATTAGAAGAGATTTGTGTGAAAATATGTTGGGTGGGCGTTATAGTTTTTTCTTACCGTTGGGCTCCCAACAGTCAAATTTTTTAATGATCGTTGGAAAAATAGCTGTTGGAGAAAATACGGGGTAAAGTGTATCCACATCAGTGCTTTTTAGTAAAGCGCTTTCACGTCAACGTGCTTTACCCCGTGACATGGGAAAAAAGCGCTGAGATAGACACGCTTTTTTTATTTCCACCTGAAAACAATACCAACTCAATGCGTTTTGGTAAAAATAGTCCATTCCCATTATATGGATGAAAATAACCCATTTTCGTAATTAATTTTGAAAATGGGCATTTATTGGTACTAAACCCTTGAATTTGAGTGTAATTGAATTCTCTCTCTCCCATCTAAGAATTAGAAAACACAATTGGGATACTCTAATTATTTTAAATTCAGTGGGATCCATTTATTACAATCATTACCCAAACATGTCATCCCTATATAATTACACATAATTACACAATTACATTCAAATCCAATTATTAAGTGACTTTTCAAACAATACCTTGAAAAATAGATTTTATTAATGTTTTTGAGATTTTCTTCAAACTTAATGCGTAAGTAAATATTCTTGAAACATATATTTACACTAAACTTGAGAGATGGATGTCTTCCCCCTTTACTAAATTATATATTTTTATTTTTTTAATAATTTTGTTCAGAATTTAATTATGTTATAAAAATTTAACTATCAAAATAATTAATATATTTGAATTCTATTTAACAAATTTAACAATATATATTAATTACATAAAATAAAAATATGTTAATTAAATAAAAATTAATATATAAAATCACTTATGCTAAAAATTAATACGAATAAAAAGAATTATTCAAATTTTAATATAAAACCATAAATTAATATATAATATTTTTTTTATAATGTGTCATCTTAAGTTTTACTATTTGACCCCATTATAATAACTATTCTTTTGAATAATTTCATTATAGAAGGATAATACGCTTCAACGCACTCGAACTCACGACCTCCTACATTAACAATAATACCTATGCCAATTGATCCAAGACACAATCGGCTAATATAATAATTGTTTAAATGATAATTATACATTTATCATTATAATTTTTGAAAGGGACATTCATTAATTCATTTAATGAATGAGACCATACAATTCGGGAATAACAAACACCCGTTGTATGCGCTGAAGTAAAACCTCCATCAACATAATAAAAGCTTCAGTTTCAGCATCAATAAAACATTATAGCACGTTGACAATTAACTCTGTCACAACTTAAGTACAACATATCAGGAGTGATTGCAAGCACTTAATACAGCAAGGAAATCAGTCTTAGATGGTCCAAAGCGACGAGCATAAATCGGCAAAAGAATCGAGCATCCACCAAACTAGAGAGGACGATGACAAAACTAACCCTAAAATCACTCACAAAAGCAAGACTGCATGTATAAGTGTTAGAATTGTGTGACCAACATTCTTGTTAAATAAATAAAATACGAGCGACAAGATAAGGGGATTTATAGGGGTGAAGTTCGAGGGCTGAAGGCCCGAAGCCCTCGCAGTACAGTATAGACTACACAAGTGGAATCTGTATAGAAATATACCTCTACTATTTGATTTTGTTTAGAATAAAGTGTTTCGACCTTAATACATTACTTCTATTAGAGATTGATTAGAATAAGTTTTTTCAACCTATAAATAGACGTAGTCGTCTACTCTTATATTATTCGATTTTCGACATTAGTGAATTTTCTTCTCCTTCGTCATGGTTTTTTCTCGAACAGGTTTCAACGTAAAATTTGTGTGTTCTTTCTCTTTTTTGTTCTCTTTACAATATTTCTTAATTGTCAACACTCAATTTTAACAATAAGCAAGACTAAAAAGCGTATTACAAGAGTAGACAAAAACTTCTAAAAACGAAGACTTATCAAACAATGGAGAAACAAACAAAAACATATAAAATTTAAGACAATACGAGTTCAAACCGACTCATGAAATCATTTATTATTCTTAAATATTCTCAAAACAGAAACAAATTAAGCAGTCAATGAAGAACTATCCACTTTTTAAAAGAAATTATCGATGATCGGTGGTGTTTCAACGATGATAGACAACGTCATCTGTCCATCACAATTTGTGAAGACAATAAATAAATTTATAAACTGAAAAGAGAGAAGACACATAAAATGAATAAAAAGAAAAAAAGACTTTTGACGGGCAAGAGGAAAAGGCGAGTGACAGTTAGCTCGAAAACTATCACTCCTGCACAAAAAGAAAAAGATAAGAAGCAAACAATTTGGGGAAAAACAAAGTTTTAGGGTTTTTTTATTATCATTATAAAATTTTAATTAATTAACTTTTATTAAAATTTTAACTAAAAAAAAAGCTTGTATAAAAATTCTGTTTCTCCAAAGAAAAAAGGTTTTGCAAAATTTGGTTTGAAAAATCCCGACCCACTCTCATATCTCGTCGCCAAACCCGCCTCTCACCACTGCTTCTGTCCAGGACTCGTCTTTCTCCTCCTATTTCATCCCACTCTCCTCCTCCTGTGCCTGACCCAAGCTCCGCAGACCCTTAAATTAAATAAGGTAATCTTCGAAACCCTAACCCTAAACTTAACTTGAAGATTTGATTTGTACTAGAGTCATGAGATTTTCAGCTGCAGCTCGGTTCGTGTTATCTGCTCTCTGCCTCTGCAGCTTTTTTCTATATTTGATTTTCTGTTTTTATTACTGTCCCTCTCTTTAATTTGTTTGGAATGATAACTTTTTTTAAATCAGAAATAGCAGACCGTTTCTATTTCCCTTTACATTGCTAGTTGTGGTTGTGATCCACCGCTATTGATGTGAAATTTGTTCACACTGTTGTTGAGGTCGTTAGCAGTGGCGGACAGCTGCGCCACCCCAGATACTGGTATTTAGCCAAATAATAAAATAATTATGTTACAGATTCTGTAATGTGAGAGAACAAGATGGTTTACTGACTCTTTAGTGCGAGAGAATAAGCTGGTTTTCAAATGATAGTTAAAGTTGCATTTGTGGCGAAATTGGAAATAGTAATGAAGGCAAGAATTTCGATATGATAACTTGCGAAATGGTAATGATTTAACTTTAGAAGTTTTAGTGATCACGATCTGTACAAACATTTGTGGGTTCAATGTGAAAATTGTTATGGATTAAATTATAAGAAATTGCTTAAGTCAGAAATGAATATCTGTGAGTAATGTGGATATAATCTGAAAATAAGTGAAAATAGTGTGTAATATTAAGCATTTTGGTGAGATTAATTTATAAGGTTGTTAGACTTGTAATTAAGTAGATTTAGAACTTAGAAGTTGAAACTTATATCCGATACTATTACTCCGAAAATTGAACATATGCATTTTCTCTCTTCAAGATAAATGGATGAATCTGAGAAAAGAAAGGAAAGGTTGAAAGCAATGCGCATGGAAGCTGCTAATGCTGAAGTGTCTGATAATGTTGAGAGTTCTGCAATGCCTGGTTCCCTTTCGAATCCATTGATTGAGACATCGTCGAGTTTGACTGCTCAGGATGGTTTTTGTAGAGCTCCGCGTTTTGACTACTATACTGATCCTATGGCAGCATTTTCTGGTAACAAGAAGAGGGACTATGTTCATAATCCTGCACCATCCCATCCTGGTACTCTCTTTTCCTACTATTATTTCTTTTTGCAAACATGATATTAATCTATTAAACTGCCATTTTAAGTCAATGCATGCCTTCCTCCCCTGCCTATTGAGTATCGACCTAGAACTGTTGTCAAGGCTGGGTGACTTCAGAAGTTTTCCATATTTTGCATATGTAGTCATATTCTTTCCCAGTATTTTTAAAGAAATTCAGATATTAATGGCTACAAGAAGGATATTAATAGTCTGATTTGATTTGTACTACTATGCTGGTCATTTTTGAATGAGTTATTGATTAAAACTGGTAGCACTAAATTTCTCTAATTGTTCAATTAACATCAGTTGCTACTTATTTTTTCTAATTAATTGGCCTATGTATTCTGGTTTGGTAGGACCAAGGAACACTGGTAGGGGTTTTCCTGTCCATCAGATGCAAAGCCATTTTGCACCTGATCATGGTGTATACAAACAAGGTCCATACAGCCCTAGATTAAGAGGTCCGTCACTCATGCATCAAGGCCAATCTGATGCTTGGAATGCACCACAGGCCACTGAACATTATAACTTTGTTTCTGATGGAAATTTAAGAGGAATGTTTGGTGATCCTCCCCAGCATCCTGGAACTTTTCATAGGGTCTGGAATCCCTCTAATACATCAAGCTATGGTAATTTACCCAACCCCGGCTTTTCTCCAGCAGATGGCTGTAGTTTCAATTATGGAGTAGCCAGGCCACAAATGTTTGGTAGAAATCCAATCCTTGATCAAGGACCTGGAGGTAGTCCTAGTTTCAGTCCAGGAAGAGGCAGGGGTCCTGGATACCAAGAGAGTGGCGGTCCTGGTTTAGGAAGGAGTGCCGGACGAGGGCAAGGCTTTCATGGTCGTAGCTCAGCATCAAACAAGATGTTAGGGCCAGAGTGTTACTTTGACGAATCCATGTTGGAAGATCCTTGGTTGCGTTTAAAACCTATTCCATGGAGAAGACAAGAAGCTGGGATGGATAGTTTGGGTACACCGGGCACTTCGAACTCCAGTGGCATAAAAAGGGCAAAAGTTTCAGAGGCTTCTTCTAAACAAAGTCTTGCTGAATACCTTGCTGCTTCATTCAACAAAGCTGTTGAGGGCACGGAATGAAGGTTGCTCAAATCTGAAATGAATGGCAATGTAGAAGAGGTGATGTCTGGATTCCATTATTGAGGCTTGAAGATGGCATGAATGTGGATATACATAACAATATTGGGGTACACATTCTGATATGGTTTTCGCCCATTCTCCTTAATCTAAAATTTGATAACAGGAGTCTAGTAAAGTAATATATTATTTTTTATGTTCAGGACTGGTGGGATATTTTCTCATAGTATACTTTTCAGAAAATATAATCATGTGAATTGTCTTAAGGATAACAACAGGCAAGGGGGAAGCCTGAAAAAATTAAATTGTAATTTTTATTATAGTAAATTTTTTTATAATTTTTAAAAGATTAAATTGAAATTTTATAATTTTTAAAGAGTTAAAGTGTAATTTTATTTTTATTAATTTAATTTTTTAAAAAAATTTAGGAGTCTAAAAGAAAATCTTTTCATTTTAAGGGGTTGGGGTTGGATCTTATCAGCTCTTAGATTCGCCCCTAACAACAGGCAATTTTCGCAGTTAAAACCCTCAACTTCATTTTTTATGATCAGTTTTGTTATTAATGTCATGTGTCTCGTGTTTGTTTTTTAATTTATTAAACAATATTTACGAAAATAAAAAAAAATTGAAACAGGTTATAATAAATTATTAAGTAATTAGATAAAATATATATTATTTTAGTACTCTTGTTTTTTTACATAATCTTCAAAAACATTTTGAAAAAAATACTAAATATTATTAAAATCAAATAATAGTACATGTATTAAATATCAAATAAAAAATTTAGCATAAAAATCATAGATATGTATTTTTAATGAAAACAAAATCTATTAAACAACAGTAAAATATATATTTTTTCATTGTTTCAAGGTTAATTAAAACATAAATATGATTAATTAACTTAATATTTTCTTAATCTAACTATATAAACAAATTGATAGTGGAAGATGGAGACATTTTGTCATCTTCCTCATTACCTTGCCATCCTCCATTGAAGTAGAAAAGAAAGAATAAAACTTTCGGCCATTAATCAAGTAAGTCCCTAAGCCAATTTTTTTCTTAAATTTTTATAGATTTATGATCATGGGAGCTTGATTTATCTAGTCTATGCATCAATTTGTTCAATTTTTGAGTTTTTAGCAAGTTATCATTATAGAAAAATTGATGAATTAGGCTTGAAATCGATAGATATTAAGTGTAGACCATGATAAGGACTAAATTGTAAAACTAATTAAGCTTGTTTGATAACATTGAAACATTAGGGACTAAATTGAATAAATAAAAAACTTGTCATGAAGTTATGCTATGAATAGAAAGTATAGGGTCTCTAATGAAAGAATGTGAAATCGAATTTTGATCCGAAGCTAGATATCGAAAAATATGCACATCCCGAATATAAGGACTAAATAGAATAAAATATGAAATATGAATGACTATGTATTTAAATGTGAATTGGATGAAATATGATATTGTTTTATTTATTGAGTTATCGAATGTAGCTAAAGATGACGCCGAGCCGTCACGAAAGAAATGAAAAGCAAGAGTTGTCGATGACTGATGAGAGAATTTGGTTTGTAGTTTTATGATTCAAGATCGTTATATTTATATGCACATTCATATTGAATGCATGATTGACTATCGATGTAAGCTTATACTTTCGTATGAATTGATTTGTATTGAAAGATATTGAATATAAAAAAATTGGACTGAATTGAATATAATAGAAAAGAGTATGATATAATTGATAAATGATTTTTGATACAAAATGATGATGAAAATGGTATGAATTATGCTATGTGGTATTGAATATATGTCTTGATGATGAGATGATTGATAATGATGTTATATGAATTGAATTATATAACGTAAATGAAACATTAATACCCTATTATACCCTATTAACTGTTCGAACAAAATTAGATATAGTTGAAGATTTAAGGTAAAAAAGCACTCAAAAGTGAAAAATGCAAAATACATAAAATATTTCACAAACGAATAAATTGTGCAATCTAAGCTTATACAATTCCTATGACAACTTTTTCTGATTGAGTCTTAGCTCGATTGGCATGGATATTGTTACCAATGCAAGAGGATATGGGTTCGAGTATGCAAAAACTCATTATCTTCCTATTTATGGGTTAAGAAGGAGGTATGAGTAGTTTTAAGTATTCTGTTAAAAAAACAGATATAATCATAACATATAATGAGATTGTTCAAAAAAAATCCTATGGCTATAAAACATGTAAAACCTTATCACCAAGTCGATGATATATATATATATCGGTGAAGATCCTAACCATCAGACTAACACACAGGATTCCCAAATGGGATAATATTAAATAATCAACAAGACTCAATTTATCTTCAATAATCAATATTATCACAGAAAAAATCTTATTATCTTCTAATTAACTACCTAAAATACCTTATTACCTTTTTCCATCTTCAATTCACTTATCAAATAAGTTTTGCATTATCTTCAATAAATGCGAATTAAATCTCCACAAATGATCTTCATAATAGCCAATTTGCTATCAACTTACCATGCCATGTTATTCATTATTGATTAGGATAAGTACCAAATTTTATCCCTTGTAAAATTACCCACTTGCCCCAATGAATTATCACCCGATTTTGCTGCCAAATTATCTGTTAAAATAGGAAGTATAATTGTAGTAAAAAACTACCTACATATGTAGCACAATCTGGATGCAGGTGTGGTAAGAAATACCCATGTGTTGATCTGATGATCAAAGTGTTCATTCGTTTCAGGTGTGATCTGGGTTCGAGTCACGCTAGTCACGTTGTTATTAGGACTTTATCCTCTTATAGTAATTCACAAAAAAAAATACCAACATATGTAGCACAATCTGGATGCAGGTGTGGCAAGAAATATCCCAACTTCACTTTTTACAATTTGGAATTAATTTGATATCTCTATCATCTTAATCTACAATTACTATATATATATAACGGTTGACATTCTTTTACATAAAATAAATTGATACTTTTTTTATTTCTAAGTTGACATACATTATTTATATGAATAGAATATAAAATATATGATAGTTAACATTTCACATGCTGGAGTTGGTGGTGTTTTTAGAAATACTGATGCTAATTGGTTATGGAGAGGGGGTTCTTAATGTTGCTTGGTAAAGATGAGATATTTAAGATTGAAAAGAGAGCTCTCTTGGAAGGGTTTCATATAGCATGGGCAAAGGGATTTCATTAGTTAGAGGTTGAGAGTGATAATGCGCTGTTAATGGAGACAATTATTGAGGGAGGAGCCGCTGATAGTTATTTGAGGGAATTACGTTCCATTCATAGTATGGTGTGTCGTGATTGGAAGATTTGTTTTCGTCATAGCCCAAGAACCCGCAATACAGTTGCTGATCATATGGCTAAGATTATGGCTACAAGCTTTACTGAGGTCCAAGTTTTTGAAGATCCACCTTATTCTATGCGAGATTTAGTACAAGTAGATTATAGTAACGTTTTACATGCTAGTGCATTATCCTAACAGTGTCGCGTAAAGCTGTTTATTTTACCAAAAAAAATTATTAAAATATAAATTGTGAAATATGAATAGAATATAAAATACAACAATTAAATTACTAAAAATATCAACCGTGAAAAATTATAAAAATATTTAAAATCAATCAATATATTAAAATTTTTTGGTGAATTACAAAAGGAGGACAAAACCTTAACAACAATCCAACTAGCGCAACTCAAACCTACGTCACACTTAGGACGGTGAACACCCTAATCATCAGACCAACACACGGGATTTAATCAATATACTAAAATTTGTAATTATAAAGCGTATAATAGTTTATAGTATTGATGATTAGTGTTAGGGCCCAATTTTGTCCGGACCCGAAACCCAAAATCAATAAAACCAAAATATAAATGTTTTTAAATTAAAATTTATTTTAATTAAAAATGTCCATTTACAAACAAATCTAAACCAAATCGACCCAATACCAGCAAACCCAATTACCCGCCTAAACTTACCCAATACCCACATAAGGCTCAACAAGCCCAAAAGTTTAAGGAAATTAGAAAACCCTAATTTCCCAAGCATCTCTGCCACTGTTGCCTTGCTCACCTCCTTGCCACGTCAGTCGTATGGTCCCGAGGCCACCTACCATACGTCTGACACCACCACGCCTCTACCACCATCACCCACGCCCTGCCATCGTCGATAGTGCCTGCAAAGACAGAAAAGAAATAAGACAAAAGAGAAAAACAAATCACCATGATTGTATCTTGGCTATAAAAACCTTTGATTTTTCTTTGTAAACGGGCTCTCTTCGATTTCAAGCAATAAAAATCATAAAATCAATCAAAAAAAGCAGATTCAACTACAAGCATTCAAGAATATTTTCTTTGTTATCAAGGTATATTGGTTTTAATATATGTTTATATATTTTGTTATACTATTATTACATTTTTTTATATTCGAAAACAGTCTTTAAATAATTATAAAACAAAAAAAATACAAAAGAAGGAGTTAAAAGGGTTACATGGATCCGAGTTCTCGTCATTGTGGCAGCAAACAGAGTCCCTTCGAACTCGTTCACGTTCATGAGGGACTCCAATATTCGGGTTTTAAAAAAAAAATATTAAAAATAGAACACTAAAAAAATAACATTAGATTTCAGAAAGAAAAAATAATCAAAACATTTGTTTTTTAGATCTGTAATGATCTAATTAGATCTAGATTAATTTTTTTTATAAAAACGAACAAAAAAAAAAGGAAAAAACGGATTGAAAAAGAGAACTCAAAAGTCGAAATTTTTAAACCTCTTTTTAAAAACAGATTTGGCACGATCGTTAAATCCAAGTCTAGATTTGCTGTTAAAATAAAAAGGAGAAGGTTTTTAACTCACTTGGCCGCCGTGCACAGCGGTTTGCGACGATCGGAGGCGGTGGAGCAGTAACGGACCAAGAGACGGCATTGAGATTGGCAGTGGGGAGCTTCAGAGAGAAAAAGAGAGCAAAAAGGATTTTTTTTAAACAAAATGAAGGAAATGAAATTTTCAGCAAAAAAAATTTAACTTAAATACCCCTTCCAAACGGCGTCGTTTTGGTGTCAATGCTCAGATGGAAAAACGGCGTCATTTTGGTGCTCAACCCGCATACTCGACCTGGTCACAAAGGGGATCCGCGTGTTTTCACGGATAGGGCTATTTGCGCCCTCGATCCTTCCGCTTTGTTACTCGTTCCAATTTCGTCCTTTGATCTTTTCTAAATTTATTGCAAATTGGCTCCAAAATTCATTTTTGTTTTCGGATTAGTCCTTTAACCATAAAGCCCCTGAAGCCGACATGTGTAAGGGACTTGGGAAATTTCCCATGTAGTCCCTATAGTTTTTAATATTCGATTTCAAGCCCCGTGTTTTCTTCCTTTTTAAAATTTTTACTTTAAATTTTATTTTTATTTTAATTTAACCCTTAAATTGTTTTTTTCCTCTCCTTTTAAATATTGGCCCATTTTATTCTATTTTCTTAATTTAAGTCCTTTTGTATATATTAAAAATTAAATCGTTTTAAAATCAATCCATTTAGCCCCTTTTAAAATTTTTGTTTTAATTTATTTCTTTCAAAATTCTTTTAAATATATTAATTTTAAAATTAATTACTATTTTAATTTTATTTTAATTTAATCCATATTCTTTCAAATTTGTTTTAATCTGATTTTATTTTTTTAAACCTCTAAACGTTTTAAAATTTGGTTACTGTCTCTTGTTTTATTCTCAATTAAATTCTTTTTTTTATTTATTTGTTAATATTGTTTCTATTTGTTTTGTATATCAAATGTATATGTATCATTGCTCTATTTCATCATATGTTTTGTCTATTATTTACGCCATATCATCATCATTAAGGTGCAAAATTGTGCTCATACAATTTTTTGTAAGATATATCCTCGTGTTTTAGTAAAAATAAAAATTTTAAAACTAAGGCAATATTTATTATTTCGTAATTTAAAAAGTCGGGCCTTAATTTATTAGGTGCAACTTTTTCTTGAAATCGAAATAATCAAATACCCTTCTTCCTTTGTACAAAATAATAAAATGCAAAATTAAAAATAAGAATGCTTGCGATCTCTTGAAAACGTGAGGTATTGTGTCCTAACTTACGAGACGTAATTTCCTTTCTCAGTTTTCAAAATAACGAGCCTTCTTCGAAAAATTCGACTTTTTATAGAATAGTTTCAAAATCTATTAATCATGCATTTAAGGATTGTATTTTAATATATTCTCGAGTTTTCAAATTTTCAACAAGTAAGACCTTTTAAAAATCGACTTGGTACTAATTTTGGGCGTGTGAGGGTGCTAACCCTTCCTCATATGTAATCGACTCCCGAACCCATTTTTTGGATTTTGAAGACCTATTTGTTTTACAAATTAAAAATGTTTGAGGGTGTTCCAATCGCATTGAATAAAAATTGTCGAAACCACCTTGAAAACGAATAGGTTTCGGAGAATATTTTATGTTTTGGAAAATGAGAATAAAAAGGGAGTCGCCACCAATCTTTTATTTGGGTGCGATTGGATCACCACAAATCGTTTTAAAAAACGTTAAATGTCGGTCCACGAAATCCAGAAAAATAGGTTCGGGAGTCGGTTACGCACGAGGAAGGATTAGCACCCTCGTACGCCCAGGATTGGTACCACATGATCATTTTCGGGTCTTATTTTATGAAAACAATGAAAGCTCGAGTGAAGTTTAGAATACGATGTTCATTTTGAAAGGCTCTGTGTAATTTTAAAGGAGACCTTTTAAGAAGAACTCGTCCCCGTGTTTCGTTCTTCTTATGAGAATTAGAAAGCGTGTCCAACACATTAGGACACTACATTCTCGGAATATCGAAATCGAAGGACGTTTAGGGAACTTTTGAAGAGAGCATTCGATCGCGTGATTTGTACGAAAATCATACCTATCACGTTAAGGCACGATTTTTCGAGGTTTCCACGGGAAGGAACATTATCTCGTTACTTAAAAATTTGGATATGGATAGGGGTGTGTTAAAAAACTTTTAAGGGGGATATTTCTTTCGTACAAATTACGAAAATCATACCCCGCACGTTAGGGCACGATCTTCGAAGTTTTCACACGAAATAATATTGCCTTATTTTCGTCATGAAAGTCCTTTGTATATATATTTTGAGAACTTGAAAATTTCGCATGAAGGTTAAAATGCAATTCTCGAACACATGATTTGAAGAATTAAAAGGAATACTCGTTTACTTCGATTTTCACGAAGATTTGAAGTCGCGACCAGCACGTTAGGACATGACATTCTCGGAGCCTCGAAGTGAACGGGTGTAAGAAGAACTTGAAAAGGATATTCAGTTCGCGCGAATTATACGAATAAATCGCACCCGACACGTTAGGGCGTGATTTTCCGAAGTTACGCTCGAACCGAACCTTGCCTCGATTTTTGAAGTAATTTGTAAATGAGAGTGTATATTTCAAAAACACGAGTAGCAATTGATAATAGAAATTAGATACGAAGTAGTATAATAAGTAGATAAATAATGCGCGAAAATATAAAATGTAGGTGCAAACAAATGCAAATATTGATAAATGATGAAATCGGGGTGAAAAACGGGACTTATGGATACCCGGGGGCAAAATGGTAATTTTGGCGAAATCGGGGTTTAAAATGGAATTTTAGAAGCTTCGGGGGTAAAATGGTAATTTTTAGTGAAATCGGGGTTAAAAATGGGATTTAGGAAATTTTTGGGGTAAAAATATAATTTTTGAAAGTTTTAGGGTCAAAATGTAATTTTGGATTGTTTGGGGACCTATAAGCAATAATACCAAAGAGTGGGTGACACGTGGCAGCCCCACAGGCATCCAGCAGTCAAGGGACCAATTTGAAGATCTTGAAAAATTTTTGGACCAATTTTGTAATTAAATAAAAGTTGATTTAAGGATTAAATTAAAACAAATTAAAAATAAAAAGGACTAAATGCATAAATAATCCAAAAAATGACACGTGGCAGTCTCTGGTACAGTCAAACAGTCAAAGGACTAAATTATAAATCGATTAAAATTACAGGGTTAATTTGCAAATAATTAAAAAGATGCAAAAAGGACTAAATTAAAGCAAATAAAAAAGCGGAAGGACCAATTGCGCAAATATACCATTTTCTAAAAACACGCGGATCCTCTGAACTGGGTCGGGTCGGGTCGGATCGGCCCATCGGTTCGTATAAATAGCAATTTCAGATTTTTTTTTTATTTTTTTCATTTCTTTAAAATTTAGTCCTTTTTTCTCCCCTTTTCTCTCAAACCCCCAAAGGCCGGCCACCCCAAACCAAGCTCCGGCCGCCGTCGATCAACGCGCGTGGGCGTGCGTGGCCGAGGCACCGGCCACTTCCGACCCAGCTCCGCCGTCGTCGGGTTTGCACGCGCCCTCCGACCACCGTCCGTTCGCCGGTAAGTTCAAAAATCTCCTTTTAATTTTTAATGCTTTTCGTTTTATTTTTTCTTGTTTTTCATTTTAAGACTGTTCTTTGATCCTCGAAAACCCCTGTCCACTTTTCTTTATTTTTCTTTTTTATCTTCTGTTTTAAAACCCTCCCAAAAAAGGTTTTGGTTCTTTCAAATCCAGGTTTTTAGTCTTTTGATTCCTTTAGATCTATGTCCGTTGCTTAGGCCTGGTTGCTTAGATTTCGAAATCTGTTAAAGATCACAGTTCTAACCTTTTGTTGTCTTTATTTTGCAAATCCGTTTATGAGAGAAGGGCGGTCGGTAACGGTGGCGAACTCCGGCTCCGATGGTGACGGTAGTCAGGGGGTTTCTTTTCGTCCTTCCAAATTCTTTTTATTGTTATTTAATAATATTTACTTGTTATTATTAAAGCATTTATTATAATTATTATTTATATTAATGCTGCTTTAAGAAATTATATATATAATATTCTGAGAAAAGATAGATAATAATATAAAGAGGGTTGCAGGGTATTAATGAACTTTAAACGTTTCACATACATATACATGCACTTTTAAGAACGGCAATATTAAAGAGGAATTTATGCATGCATTTAATGTGTACCTAGTTATGCTGAGAGTATTGATTGCTCGGATATCTGCTTTACTTTCAGATACTTTACACTATTCGAATGCCTTTGCTACTGCTAACTGCTTCTGTCTGAATTCATAAAAGCTTTGTGAAGTCTGCTTTGTGTGGATTTTTGTTGTGAGATTCGTAATCGTGTATTGATTTCTAAAAGAGAGTTCCTTTTTTCATTTCAAGGATAGGGTTTGTATATTGACTTTGAGAACAGGGTTTGTAACCCTTTGTACAGAAATTCAATTTGGCTTTTAAAGCCAATTTACAATCATTTCCTTTTTTGTTTTTTTCAATTAAATGCATTTCTAATCTTTCTTTTCTCCTGCAGGTACTCCACAGTGGCGGTTGGAAGCAGTTGGCAGTGCAAGTTGAAGCTGAAGATGGTGACTGACTTGCTGACGTGGCGCGTTTCCAGTGGCTGAATTAGAGGTGATAACAGCAGCAGATTTGGGTCAAAAATGGGTCATTGTAATTTGGGTCACTTGTAAAATTTGGGCTCAATTTGGGTTTCTTAAGATTTGGGCTCAATTTGGGCCCTTGTAATTGGACATTGGACTTTTAATTTTTAATGTTTAAATTTAGTATTTAAATTTAAATTTAAATTTAAATTTAGGGTAAATTTAAATAATTAAATTTAAATTTAAGATAAATTTCAATTTAAATCAATTTAAAATCAATTTAACTTTAAATTAAAAAGTCCAAGCCTGGTCAAAATTGGGCTCCAACAGCTGCCCCTCTTTGCTTGTTGCTGCGTGATAGGAACAAAGCAAAGATTAAACGGAGGCCCAATTTTGTCAGGTTTCGCTAAATCTTGGCTCCATTGTTGACCGCTTCATAATGCCAGCACTTGACTTGCAGCTCTATTCCAATTCACTGCGACTGTGGGAAAGATGAGGTCTGCTATTTGACTTGCTGCATCCTCAAGAGTAGGTTTTGACGTTTAGGCTTCGTCTTGCTCTTACTTCAATTTCAGAAGGACGAAAATGATGTTGGTGCTTTATCTTACTCTTACTTCAATTTCAGAGGGACGAAGGCTTGTTATCCAGCTTTACTTCAATTTCAAGAGAATATGAAATGATCTCGCTCTTACTTCAATTTCAGAGATAAAGACTTGATATCCAGCTTTACTTCAATTTCAAGAGGATAGGAAAAGATCTTGCTCTTACTTCAATTTCAGAGATAAAGACGTGTTATCCACTCTACTTCAATTTCAAGAGGATAGGAAATGACCTTGCTCTTACTTCAATTTCAGAGATAAAGACGTGTTATCCACTCTACTTCAATTTCAAGGGGATGACGTTGCTCTTACTTCAATTTCAGAGATAAGGACGTGTTATCCACTCTACTTCAATTTCAAGCGGGTGGCGTTGCTCTTACTTCAATTTCAGAGATGAAGTCTTGTTATCCAACTCTACTTCAATTTCAAGAGGATGACGTTGTTCTTATTTCAAAGATAAAGACGTATTATCCACTCTACTTCAATTTCAAGGGGATGACGTTGAGACCTGCAGAAAATGCTCAAATGGTCCTCTATGTAGGCCAGATATGTTTAAGATGTTATGCCTGGAAATGAGTTAGAATGCTCTTAACTTAAAATGAATGTGTATGATTCAATGTTTGCATTTTTCAAAGATTAGTCTTTTATATTTGGAAGCCATCTCTTGACGTTCCTTTGAATTCAATTCGGCAAATTCGACTTTTGAATTGCTTCTTCCAGGTTTTAGCTCTTTCAACTAGCAGTTGCTTAGAAATCTCGCATCTTTTAGGCAATTCCTAAAATAATACCCGCGAACCCTAGTTTCCTTTTATGACCTTTTATCCATCATTTTAATATGAGAATACTTGGACAATATGAAAAAGAATGGGATCAAATTTGGAGATTTATTGGCTATGATATTAAACATTTACAAAGAACAAATAACGACCGATAGGAAAGTATTAGACCTAGATATCAGCTATAAGTTTCCATGATCCAAAGATCATTTTTCACTTGCTATGTTTCTGGAGGTCTTGGAATTACTCCGTCGATGCCTCAAGATGTAAAATATTTCCATTTTGCCACTTTTGAGGGAGCCATTGGTTGTCCTTGTTTTGTATTTGAGTTGCTCTTTTCGAGTTTTCAACTCAAAACCCCTTTGGTTTCGGGATGCCCTTTCACGGGTTTTCATCCTGACCTCTCCGTTTTTTTTTTATGTGTAATATTTCTTTACCGAGTCTGAATTCACCGGATTGTATAGTTCTTTGCCATCCATTTCAGTCAAAATTAAAGCTCCTCCAGAGAAGGCTTTCTTTACAACGTACGGCCCTTCCCAACTAGGCATCCATTTTCCTCGAGAGTCTTTGTGTATTGGAAGTATCTTCTTCAAGACTAGGTCTCCCTCATGGAATTCTCTAGGACGAACCTTTTTGTTGTAAGCGCGCATCATCCGTTTTTGGTACATATGACCATGGCGGATAGCTTTTAATCTCTTTTCCTCAATCAAATTTAACTGATCATATCTAGCTTGAACCCATTCCGCTTCATCCAAATTCAGCTCTGATAAGACTCGGAGAGAAGGAATCTCCACCTCGATGGGTAAAACAGCTTCCATTCCATATACAAGTGAGAACGGTGTTGCCCCAGTAGACGTTCTGACAGAAGTTCTATAAGCAAGGAGCGCGAATGGTAACTTTTCATGCCAATCTCTATAAGTTTCTGTCATTTTTGCAATAATCTTCTTGATGTTTTTGTTCGCTGCTTCTACTACTCCATTCATCTTTGGGCGATATGGGGACGAATTATGGTGTCTGATCTTAAACTGTTCACAGACCTCCGATATCGTACTGTTGTTTAAGTTTAGTGCATTGTCTGATATGATCTTTTCAGGCATCCCATATCGACATATGATCTCCTTTTTCTGGAATTTGCTGACTGCGGACTTCGTAACATTAGCATAAGAAGCAGCTTCTACCCACTTGGTGAAGTAGTCGATAACCACAAAAATGAATCTATGTTCATTGGAGGCCTTTGGTGAAATTGGTCCAATAACATCCATGCCCCACATAGAAAAAGGCCACGGGGATGTCATGACGTGCAGGGGTGAAGGAGGCACATGTATCTTGTCCCCGTAGATCTGGCATTTGTGGCATTTCTTGGCATAATTGATACAATCAGTCTCCATGGTCGACCAGTAGTACCCAAATCTCATGATTTGCCTAGCCATTTTGAATCCATTCGCGTGTGTTCCACAAATCCCTTCATGGACTTCTTCTAAGATCTTTTTAGCCTCGATTGAGTCCACACATCTTAATAACACCTGATCCTTTCTTCTCTTATATAAGATTTCTCCATCCAGGACGTATTCATTTGCGAGCCTTCTCAATGCTCTTTTGTCATTTTCCGTCGCTCCCTCGGGGTATTTTCGGTCCTTCACATACTGGAGAATGTCTTGGTACCAAGGATGCTCTTCTTTCTCTTCTTCTTCGATGTCGCAGCAATGGGCTGGAGTTTCGTAAATGCTCATTTGAATGGGCTTCATATCCTCTGGCCTATTCACTTTTATCATTGAAGCTAAAGTGGCCAAAGCATCAGCCATTTGGTTTTCTTCGCGTGGGAGGTACTTGAATGTGACTTCGTCAAATTCTTTGATCAGTTCGAGGATCATATTTCTATATTCAATTAATTTGGAGTCTCTGGTCTCCCATTCTCCTTTGAGCTGGTAGATTACCAATGCTGAATCTCCATAGATTTCTAAGACCTTGATCCCTCGATCTATGGCCGCTTGGATTCCCATGATACATGCCTCATATTCTGCCATATTATTTGTGCAATCAAAGTCAAGCTTACTGGTGAAGGGATAATGGTCTCCTTCTAGTGACACTAAAACTGCACCGATCCCATTGCCCACAGCGTTTGAAGCACCATCAAAGTTTAATCGCCATGAATGCTCAGTCATTGTTTCTTCGGCATTTGCGACATACATCAGATCCTCATTTGGAAAGTCAAAATTTATCGGCTCATAGTCTTCCAAAGCCCTACTGGCAAGGAAGTCTGCGATTGCACTTCCCTTAATTGCTTTTTGGCTCACATAGACGATATCAAATTCCGACAATAGGATCTGCCATCTAGCCATTCTCCCATTCAGCGCGGTTGACTCCATCATGTATTTTAGAGGATCCAACTTTGAGATCAACCATGTCGTGTGGTATAGCAAGTATTGTCGCAACCTTCGAGTAGTCCAAACCAGTGCGCAGCATAGTTTTTCTATTGGGGAGTATCTTATTTCACAGTCAGTAAATTTCTTACTGAGATAGTATATGGCCCTTTCTTTCCTTCCCGTCTCGTCGTGTTGGCCCAAGACACATCCCATAGAATTCTCGAAAACCGTTAAGTACAAAATTAATGGTTTGTTGGGATTTGGTGGTACTAGTACCGGAGCATCAGACAAATACTGCTTAACTTTATCGAAAGTCCTTTGGCACTGATCATCCCAAACACCTGGGTTATGCTTTCTAAGAAGGCGAAATATTAGGTCACACTTCTCTGTTAACTGCGAAATAAACCGAGCGATATAATTCAATCTCCCAAGAAAACCTCGAACCTCCTTTTGCGTACGAGGTAGGGGTAATTCTTGTATGGCTTTAACTTTGTCTGGGTCTATCTCGATCCCCTTTTGGCTGACCACAAAACCCAACAATTTTCCGGACGTAGCCCCAAAAGTGCACTTGGCAGGGTTCAATCTTAGCTGGAACTTCCTCAACCTCATGAACATTTCCTTAAGACATTCACATGTTCCTCCTCCGTTCGGGACTTTGCAATCATGTCGTCGACGTAAACCTCAATTTCTTTGTGCATCATGTCGTGAAATAACGTCACCATGGCTCTTTGATATGTTGCCCCAGCATTTTTGAGCCCGAACGGCATCACTTTATAACAAAATGTTCCCCACATTGTGACAAAGGTGGTTTTCGCCATGTCTTCGGGGTCCATCTTTATTTGGTTATATCTAGAGAAACCATCCATGAAGGAGAAAAAGGCATGCCCCGCTGTATTATCTACCAGAGTGTCGATGTATGGAAGCGGAAAGTTATCTTTTGGGCTAGCCCTATTCAAATCCCGGTAGTCTACGCACATACGTACTTTACCATCTTTCTTGGGGACAGGAACTATATTGGCGACCCATTCCGAATATTCAACTACTCGGAGAAAACCCGCGTCGAACTGTTTTCGGACCTCTTCTTTTATTTTAAGTAACACATCAGGTCGCATTCTGCGAAGTTTTTGTTGGACGGGTTTGCATTCTTCCTTTATTGGGAGCTTGTGAACTACGATGTCGGTGCTTAGCCCCGGCATGTCTTGGTAGGACCAAGCGAAAACGTCCTTGAACTCTCTTAGCAGCTCAATAAGATCTCCTCGTGTTTTTGTTGAGATGCTGGTCCCGATTCTTATTTCTTTCTTTTCATCCTCATCCCCTATGCTTACTGTTTCCACTATCTCTTTGTAGGGCAAGATTTGCTTTTCCTCCTGTTCCATCATTCGTTGCAATTCAGGAAATATGTTACCATCCTGATCATCTTCGAAATCCTGAAACTCTTCAAGACACATATCTTGCTCGAAATGAGGTTCGGAGTCAGTATCACTCATATTACTGATATCCCAAGATCTGTAAAGAATGAGAATGGGCTAATGAACAAAATAAATTAAAGAATGGCTGTATGACATGATTATGGGCGTATATATTCAAGAATGATTTATTAATTTATATGTGTGAGTGTAATTAATTTATTTTGGGATTTGAAAGGCAAAGAATAAAGAGATAGTTTGTCAAAATGTATCTTCATTTAAGATGATGGATAAAAACTCAAAAGCCCTTTTACAAAAGATTTATATCATTCCTGGGCATAGAATGACAAAGGTTCAACGAGTATTACTTTGGAATGTTCCTAAAAACTACGGGGAGCTCCTCTTCTGTCCAGTTGTCCAAATTACTCCCAGGTGCATACGGACATATTTGAAGCGATCTCCTTTCTTCAGCTTCTTCAGAAACGACATTTATGCTTAATTCCATTACCCGTCTCGCCACTCTTGCTTCCTCAAGCCTTAGCCCGCCAGAAATGAAAGTTTTTGAAATATGAGGGAAGGTCATTGGTCTCCAACCGATTTCTTCCCCGGCTTGTCGAGCTCTTCTTATCTCTCGTTTCCGCTCTATCTCTTTCTTCTTTTCTTTCACATCCGGTTTGTACCCTAGCCCGAAACGGTCCCACTTTCCAAATAGCGACGGTGCATATATTACTCCTTGGAGGTGTTTCCCGAGCCCTTTTCCCGGTAATGCTCCTTTTCCAATCGTCAAACGCAATCCCATCTTGTCGTTTGCGATAATTTAGGTTCAGGAATTTTACTTCCCTCTCCAATGAATGTGGCATTGACAAATTCCAACGAACGGAAAGAGCATTCTATTGCCTCTTCATCATTGTCTATGTACGGGGCATCATTAATTACAGACGCAACAATATCCTCCTCAGCGTTGATTGTAACCAACCTTCCG
This sequence comes from Gossypioides kirkii, assembly GCA_005610355.1. Taxonomy (NCBI): domain Eukaryota; kingdom Viridiplantae; phylum Streptophyta; class Magnoliopsida; order Malvales; family Malvaceae; genus Gossypioides; species Gossypioides kirkii. The sequence goes on along the minus strand of CP032247.1, from coordinate 33,672,920 downwards.
TCGGTTACCAGCTTGAGTTTTTGGTGAAGTGAGGACGGTACTGCCCCTGCTGCGTGAATCCAAGGTCTTCCTAATAAGCAATTATAGGAAGGCTTGATATCCATCACCAGGAAGTCAACCTCGTAAGTATTTGGGCCTATTTGCAATGGTACCTCGATCCTACCTATCACTTTTCTTTCAGTTCCATCAAACGCTCTGACTATGTTGTGGCACGTCCTCATGTGGGAGCTATCGATGGGTAATCTCTCGAGAGTGGCTAACGGTAGAACGTTCAGAGCTGAGCCGTTGTCAATAAGCACCCCGGGTAGAGTATACCCTTTACAGCGAGTGGTAATATGTAATGCTTTGGTCGATCCCATACCTCCAGATGAGATTTCGTCATCATTGAAGAAAATGAAATTATCAGCATTGATGTTGTTAATCAGTCGATCCAGCTTGCATACCGATATATCCTGGGCCACGTAGGTTTCATTGAGCGCCCTCATTAATGCGTTACGGTGTGCCTTTGAACTCAGCAGTAACGCCAAGATAGATAAACGTGCGGGCTGCTTATGTAATTGTTCAACTACGCTGTACTCGCTGTGTTTCAAGAATTTTAGGAACTCTTGTGCTTCTCTTTCTATCACCGGCTCGTTTATTGGTTCTAACTTGTCAGTCATCTTTTCAGGTTCAACCGTTATACCTTTCCCTTTGATAGCTGCTCTCTCCTCCACATTGTAAGTTTTACCGCTGCGAGTGACTAAGTTCACGTTTTGCAGCTGCTCATCCTTGGGTGCCTTGATATCGCATCCGTAATTCCAGGGCACTCTTTTACTTTCATAAGGAAACGGTGCGGGTTTCCGTATGATCACACATGGGGTCTCTTGTTTTCTCGTCTCAGCTCCCTTGGATGTGGAGATGATTATTATTGGGTGATCATGTTCATGTTTCTTTTTTCCTTCGGAGGAGCAAATGTCCCCTATCTCTTCCCCTTCTTCGAAGAACTCTAATTCCTTGCGGTCCATCAGGTCTTGTATTAGGACCTTGAACTCTGTGCAATGCTGAATCTCATGACCTTCAGCGTTGTGGAAGTCGCAATAGTTCTTTGCTTTTATCATCCTTTCGCCGTCCTGTCCAATTATTCCTCTAGCCACTAGCTGACGCCATACCCATCTCATGGGGGATCTGACCTCTTCAATGTGAGCTTTAACCCTTTTTCTATCTATTCCCGTAATTGCATTTACCCCTTGGTCAGAGTGGACGGGCAAAGGGTTTCCAGCCACATTAGGTCTCGATGGCTCATCGAATCTTATTTTCTTCATCTTGATTAGTTTTTCCACTAATTTCTTGAAGGTGAAACAATTTTCAATGGAATGGCCAATCACTCCTCCATGAAATTCACATTGGGCATTGGCATAATACCACTTTGGAAATGGTGGTTGTACGGGCTCCGTGATATATGGGGCTACCATGTGTTGGTCATACAACTGCTGATAGAGGTCTTTGTAAGTGACGGGAATTGGAGTGAACTGAATCCTCTCGGTATTCTTTTTCCAGTTTGACTCTGTTATTGGTAAATTCTGATAGTTGTCAGAAGGAGGTTTTGACTGCGTCATCGCGATTGGTTTCGAATAAGTTGGCCTGTATGTACTTACATTGTTTACCCCGGTTTCTTTCCTCTTTGGGGCTACCCTTTTTCCATTGTCCCCCGCGTCGATTTTTCCGTTTTTAATCGCGCTCTCAATCATTTCTCCTGACATTACTATGTCGGAGAAACTCCTTGTAGCATTACCCACCAAGCGATCGAGATATGGCGCCTTTAGTGTGTGGACAAAAAGCATCGTTGTTTCCTTTTCGGTTAAGGGTGGTTGTACTTGAGTGGCTAAATCCCTCCAACGTTGAGCATACTGTCGAAAGCTTTCACTTGTTTTTTTCTCCATGTTCTGCAGGGTAATTCTGTCTGGCGCAATATCGGTAACGTGGCCATATTGCTTCATAAAAGCTTGGGCCAAGTCTTTCCAGGAATTGATCTTTGCGCGGCTTAGTTGGTTGTACCACTTGGCAGCGGATCCAACCAAGCTATCTTGGAAACAATGAATTAATAATTTTTCATTGTGGACGTACCCGTCATCTTCCGACAGAACATCGTAATGTGCGCTTCTGGGCAGCTGGTCCCATTGTATTTTTCGAATTCGGGCATCTTGAATTTTGGGGGTAGCACTAGGTCTGGGACCAGACTTAGTTCTTTGGCATCGATTCCACTGTAAGCGTCAATTCCCTCCATTGCTCTAACCCTGTCTTCCAGCCACTTGTACTTTTCTTCTATCTGTTTAGATACTTCCATTTTGGTTCTTTCCGCTTCCATTGTATCATCGAGGTCGGGGTTGATGGGATTCGCAGCGTTTTCTCCCGGGTTCGAACCTGACCCGACTAGGTAATTCGCTTGGCTTGATGCGCCAATGGGCTGAGGTTGCGCTCGAATTAAGACAGGTGTTTCTCGCGGGTTTGTTTCCGGCGGGGCTTGATGATGCACAGGTGTGAAGCCAGGAGGATACTGGGGATCCTCATTTTCCTCTCTTGGGTCTTCAGCGGGTCCTTTTCCCTTATCCGAATCCCGTAACAACTGGGTTAGCTGATTAATTATATTGCTTTGGGATTCAATTATTTGGTCTCTCATGTCCCTTTGAACTCTCTCTAACTGGTCCTGCAACTGAGCTCGCATCTGTTCTTGAATTTCTTTTTGCATTTGTTCTAGCCTCTCTATTCTTTGATCCATCGCTTTTGCCTTCTTACGCGTGTAATAACGATGTAGGTTTTCAATGTTTACTGATGTTAACTGTTATAATCAATTTTAATTAGTTTGGAGATGTTATGTCAATAATGTGCAAGATATGATGCAAAATACATGTATGCAAATGTGAGAAAAGGCATTGATTCTAAAGTCCATTTTCATTTAGAGCAACTTCTCGAGAAGAAAAACTTCTTTACATAAGAGAGTTTATACAAATGGTTTGGCCTTTCGACCCAAATCCTTAATCCTTCCTAGCAATCCCGCTAATTTCCTTCCTCGTTCCGATCTTGACTCGTACTGAAGGCTCAAGACGTCGGCTTCAGCGGCTAGCTCCTGCATGTGATCGGCCGCTTCTCTCATTTGGGTTAGTGCCTTACCCATGACATGATCTCGTTCCTCGACTTCTCTCTGGGCTTGACGGGTGTGCCATTCACTGGTTTCTAAATTTCTTTCCATGATCTCAAATCGGATCTCATTATTATGTAGTGTAGCCTCCAGTTCTTGCACTTTTTCTTTTAATTCTTGCTTGTCGGCCATGCATGCTTTCAGCTCCGATACTGTGTTTCGATTTCGGTGCCTCCATAATGATTCCTCTAACTCCTTTATTCTTGCCTCTAGACTGGCCATCTGAGCTTTCAACTCAGCCTCCTCGACCCGTTTTTCTAGTAGCTCTCCCTTCAAGGCGTTTTCTCGGGCTTGACCATCTTGGAACTTTCTTTGCCAATGCTCCGTTTGGTCTTTTTGTTCCTGAATTTCCTGACGCCATTGCTCAGAAGTTTTCCCTAACCCTGCAGTCCTCATGGATTGTCGAAGCTTCTTGTAGTGTTTCTTCAAGTCTTCAAGGTCTTCTTCGGCCTTATTTTTCCTTTTCTCAACTTTTCGGCTTCTAATCTGTAAAAATCCACGTCTAACCCTAGCTGTATCTTATCTTCCTCCAGTACTCCTATTCTCTTTCCGAACTCCGAGCTCTTATTTTCAAAGTCATGCTTGAGGATGTCTATCTCTGTTGGGACCTCTTGTAAATATTCCTCTAGAGGGCGAACATTTTCTGGATTTGGAGCAGGGATGTTGTCATTTACTCTCTTGCTCCTCCACTAGTCATAATTCGGGGTTGTCAATGGTTTGGCACTGAACTTCTTTATTCTTTGTACCTTTTTCCACGAATTTGCTATTTCCCGAACCTTCTTCTTATAGTCGTTCCCTTTATAAGAAAATTCGCAATGTGCCAGGCCGTGTGTAACAGGGATAAACTGCCTTGTCTTATATTGTCTTAGAACAAGCAACAGAGCATATCCAGTAGCACCCCAGACTCCGAGTAACGGGACCCAACCGAAATCACCACATCGGTAGAGAATCTCGTCTGGGAGAAACCAAGGCGCACACCATTCAATATTTTCATCTTGAAGATTCTGGAGAACGGCTGCCCACTTTTCTTCGGATATATTTTGCTCACGTTGCGTGGCCACAAAGTCTTTTAGGGGCAAGAACTCTGTTGAAAATACTTTATAAGAGAACTTCTCCACTTTCCAGAAGTGACTGTGAAACCAGACCATTAATAGCTGAGCACAACCAATGAATCTCCCTTCTCCTTCCCTCCGGCAAGCACTTAGCGAGCGAAAGGTTTCTGCCAAAATAGCAGGGACGGGTGTAATTCCCTTACTTAGTCGGTCAAACAGTACTACTACCGCGTCCTCGACGTGCCCCAACGCCTTTGGAAATAAGATCAAACCATATATGCCGAGGGCGAAGATATCAACGCGTTTTCTCATATCTGGATGAGTCGCAATTATTTCCTGCAGACTATTCCAGTTAATACATTTGTTATCTCCTTTCACCTTAATTCGGGAAACAGCCCATTGCTCACTCATTCCTGTGACACCATCAATCTTTTTAGAAATGTCGGAACACTTGCATCTTTCGAAAATGCTTTATCGGCTTGGATTCTAGGACAACGGACTAAGGCGGTGTATTCTTCTATTGTCGGTGTCAAGTCTAAATGTCCAAAGGTAAAGCAGCTATAGGCAGGATTCCAATGTTGGGAGAGGGCTCGAAACAGGTGTTTGTCAATTTTTACCTCGAGTAGGTAAGACAGATCTCCATAATCTCGGTAAAACATCTGCCTCACTTCATCATCCCATTGCCCCCAAATCTCTCTCAACCCTCGCAAGTCGTTCTGAGTTACATTAATACGAGTGTAGTCCCATAATTCTGACAGATGCCCGTCTTTCAAGCTGTCACCCTTTTCACGCTGTTGCTCCTCGGACCATAGGCGTGCCACCATATTGTCCTCTACTTTATCTAAAAATCCTTCTTCCATGATAAAACTGCCTAATTTGTAAACGGACCTCAATCAAACCTTTTCGTTCATAATGATGCAAATGCAAGTAGAAAGAGACAAAACGAACGCAGTTAGTAGCATGTAATAGCAGAAAAGCATTCAAATATACATAACACAGAACCTAAAAAATACTTCGGGCATATACTAACGGGGCTTGACCTAACTCCATCTAAGGTGAGCACTTATAGTTCACTATATGTAGTTTTAAGCTCTAAAATGTGAAGGGTACCCAAACCAGCAGATTCCTCGGTCCTCACCCATTACAGGCTCATACGGATGAGTTCGGTTTAGGGGGACGCATTTCTCGCATGTTTGCACGGAAGTGAAAACTTCACGAAAACAAGGGTACTTTGTAATCCCGAAAGTGATTCACTATCCTGCACGGAGGTGAAGACCTCACGAAGGAGTAGTTTCTCACTTTCACTTAAGGGGTAATATCGCGATGCACATGATGCCAAATTATGCTAGAAATATCACAGAGCACGATATTAGCAAAAAGATGTCGAGGATTGCATTTTAAACAAAATCAAAGTTTAAAAGTTCTCAAAAAGAAAAAGACCCGAAAATCATCAATTTTGGCTTGACTCTCGTTTATTTTGAAAAATGTCCCCAGTGGAGTCGCCAAGCTGTCGAAACCACCTTGAAAACGAATAGGTTTCGGAGAATATTTTATGTTTTGGAAAATGAGAATAAAAAGGGAGTCGTCACCAATCTTTTATTTGGGTGCGATTGGATCACCACAAATCGTTTTAAAAAACGTTAAAATGTCGGTCCACGAAATCCAGAAAAATAGGTTCGGGAGTCGGTTACGCACGAGGAAGGATTAGCACCCTCGTACGCCTAGGATTGGTACCACATGATCATTTTCGGGTCTTATTTTATGAAAACAATGAAAGCTCGAGTGAAGTTTAGAATACGATGTTCATTTTGAAAGGCTCTGTGTAATTTTAAAGGAGACCTTTTAAGAAGAACTCGTCCCCGTATTTCGTTCTTCTTATGAGAATTAGAAAACGTGTCCAACACATTAGGACACTACATTCTCGGAATATCGAAATCGAAGGACGTTTAGGGAACTTTTGAAAAGAGCATTCGATCGCGTGATTTGTACGAAAATCATACCTATCACGTTAAGGCACGATTTTTCGAGGTTTCCACGGGAAGGAACATTATCTCGTTACTTAAAAATTTGGATATGGATAGGGGTGTGTTAAAAAACTTTTAAGGGGGATATTTCTTTCGTACAAATTACGAAAATCATACCCCGCACGTTAGGGCACGATCTTCGAAGTTTTCACACGAAATAATATTGCCTTATTTTCGTCATGAAAGTCCTTTGTATATATATTTTGAGAACTTGAAAATTTCGCATGAAGGTTAAAATGCAATTCTCGAACACATGATTTGAAGAATTAAAAGGAATACTCGTTTACTTCGATTTTCACGAAGATTTGAAGTCACGACCAGCACGTTAGGACATGACATTCTCGGAGCCTCGAAGTGAACGGGTGTAAGAAGAACTTGAAAAGGATATTCGGTTCGCGCGAATTATACGAATAAATCGCACCCGACACGTTAGGGCGTGATTTTCCGAAGTTACGCTCGAACCGAACCTTGCCTCGATTTTTGAAGTAATTTGTAAATGAGAGTGTATATTTCAAAAACACGAGTAGCAATTGATAATAGAAATTAGATACGAAGTAGTATAATAAGTAGATAAATAATGCGCGAAAATATAAAATGTAGGTGCAAACAAATGCAAATATTGATAAATGATGAAATCGGGGTGAAAAACGGGACTTATGGATACCCGGGGGCAAAATGGTAATTTTGGCAAAATCGGGGTTTAAAATGGAATTTTAAAGGTTTCGGGGGTAAAATGGTAATTTTCAGTGAAATCGGGGTTAAAAACGGAATTTTAGAAGCTTCGAGGGTAAAATGGTAAATTTTGGTGAAATCAGGGTTAAAAATGGGATTTAGGAAATTTTTGGGGTAAAAATAATTTTTGAAAGTTTTAGGGTCAAAATGTAATTTTGGATTGTTTGGGGACCTATAAGCAATAATACCAAAGAGTGGGTGACACGTGGCAGCCCCACAGGCATCCAGCAGTCAAGGGACCAATTTGAAGATCTTGAAAAATTTTTGGACCAATTTTGTAATTAAATAAAAGTTGATTTAAGGATTAAATTAAAACAAATTAAAAATAAAAAGGACTAAATGCATAAATAATCCAAAAAATGACACGTGGCAGTCTTTGGTACAGTCAAACAGTCAAAGGACTAAATTATAAACCGATTAAAATTACAGGGTTAATTTGCAAATAATTAAAAAGATGCAAAAAGGACTAAATTAAAGCAAATAAAAAAGCGAAAGGACCAATTGCGCAAATATACCATTTTCTAAAAACACACGGATCCTCTGAACTGGGTCGGGTCGGGTCGGATCGGCCCATGGGTTCGTATAAATAGCAATTTCATATTTTTATTATTATTTTTTTTATTTCTTTAAAATTTAGTCCCTTTCTCTCCCCTTTTCTCTCAAACCTCCAAAGGTCGGCCACCCCAAACCAAGCTCCGGCCGCCGTCGATCAACGCGCGTGGGCGTGCGTGGCCGATGCCTCGGCCACGCTCCGGCCTCCTCCGGCCACTTCCGACCCAGCTCCGCCGTCGTCGGGTTTGCACGCGCCCTCCGACCACCGTCCGTTCGCCGGTAAGTTCAAAAATCTCCTTTTAATTTTTAATGCTTTTCGTTTTATTTTTTCTTGTTTTTCATTTTAAGACTGTTCTTTGATCCTCGAAAACCCCTGTCCACTTTTCTTTATTTTTCTTTTTTATCTTCTGTTTTAAAACCCTCCCCAAAAAAGGTTTTGGTTCTTTCAAATCCAGGTTTTTAGTCTTTTGATTCCTTTAGATCTATGTCCGTTGCTTAGGCCTGGTTGCTTAGATTTCGAAATCTGTTAAAGATCACAGTTCTAACCTTTTGTTGTCTTTATTTTGCAAATCCGTTTATGAGAGAAGGGCGGTCGGTAACGGTGGCGAACTCCGGCTCCGATGGTGACGGTAGTCAGGGGGTTTCATTTCGTCCTTCCAAATTCTTTTTATTGTTATTTAATAATATTTACTTGTTATTATTAAAGCATTTATTATAATTATTATTTATATTAATGCTGCTTTAAGAAATTATATATATAATATTCTGAGAAAAGATAGATAATAATATAAAGAGGGTTGCAGGGTATTAATGAACTTTAAACGTTTCACATACATATACATGCACTTTTAAGAACGGCAATATTAAAGAGGAATTTATGCATGCATTTAATGTGTACCTAGTTATGCTGAGAGTATTGATTGCTCGGATATCTGCTTTACTTTCAGATACTTTACACTATTCGAATGCCTTTGCTACTGCTAACTGCTTCTGTCTGAATTCATAAAAGCTTTGTGAAGTCTGCTTTGTGTGGATTTTTGTTGTGAGATTCGTAATCGTGTATTGATTTCTAAAAGAGAGTTCCTTTTTTCATTTCAAGGATAGGGTTTGTATATTGACTTTGAGAACAGGGTTTGTAACCCTTTGTACAGAAATTCAATTTGGCTTTTAAAGCCAATTTACAATCATTTCCTTTTTGTTTTTTTCAATTAAATGCATTTCTAATCTTTCTTTTCTCCTGCAGGTACTCCACAGTGGCGGTTGGAAGCAGTTGGCAGTGCAAGTTGAAGCTGAAGATGGTGACTGACTTGCTGACATGGCGCGTTTCCAGTGGCTGAATTAGAGGTGATAACAGCAGCAGATTTGGGTCAAAAATGGGTCATTGTAATTTGGGTCACTTGTAAAATTTGGGCTCAATTTGGGTTTCTTAAGATTTGGGCTCAATTTGGGCCCTTGTAATTGGACATTGGACTTTTAATTTTTAATGTTTAAATTTAGTATTTTAATTTAAATTTAAATTTAAATTTAAGGTAAATTTAAATAATTAAATTTAAATTTAAGATAAATTTCAATTTAAATCAATTTAACTTTAAATTAAAAAGTCCAAGCCCGGTCAAAATTGGGCTCCAGCAAAAATGATTGGCGACGACTCTCATTTTTCAATTAAAAATAGTTGTCGAAACGTTTTCTTTTTAAAAAAAAACGTTTCGGCAGCTTGGCGACCAGAGGCGAAACCAGAAAATTTTTTAGAGGGCTAAAGTTAAATTGTAATTTTTACGATAGTAAAAGTGCATTTTTTAAAGGATTAAATTAAAATATTATCATTTTAAGGGGGCCAAAGTGCAATTTTACCTTTATTAATTTAAAATTTTAAAAAAATTTAAGGGCCTAAATGGAAAATTTTCCATTTGCCCCTGCCAGCCTCCTGGTTTCGAGCCTGTTGGCGACTCCGTTGGGGAGCAATAAGAGAGTCAAGCCAAAAGTTGATTATTTTGGGGTCCTTTTATTAAAAATTTCTAAATTCGGTTTAAATTAATATATGATGCTTTGCATTTTCTATGAAATATTATGGTGATCCTTTGCATTTTCTATGAAATGCCATGATAATATTTGCTAGTATAAGTTCGCATTCATTTGCATCTGTTGCTACACCTTTTAAGTGAAAGTGGGAAGCTACTCCTTCGTGAGGTTTTCACCTCCATGCAAGATAGTGAATCGCTTTCGGGATTACATCCGTACCTATGTTTTCGTGAAGTTTTCACTTCCGTACAAACATATGGGAAATGTGTCCCCCTAAACTGAACTCATCCGTATGAACCTATAATGGGAGAGGATTGAGGAATTTGCTGGTTTAGGTACTCTTACTCTAGAACCTAAACCGCATAGAATGAGCCTTAAGTGTTTGCCTTAGGATAGAATTACACCGAACTGTTCTTCAAGCCCAGGTTCCTTGTTTTATTCTGAATTTTGTTATCATACTGACTTGTGTTCTCTTTTGCTTTTTGATTACTTTTTGCTTGCATTACATCCCCATATGAAGAGAGGTATAGTTGTAAGCTCAATTGCTAAATAGAAAAACCGGTTATAAGAAAACAAATTCCTTGATAAGATAGAAGACAGTATGGTCGGGAGTATATGGCTAAAAGAAAAGGTGAAAAACCAATAATTTACCAAATGAGCAAGATAGAGACGAAGATTGCGCAACCAACCAAGCTTTGGCCCAAGTACGAGAAATGACTGATCGCTTAACCTTTCAACCTAATATTTTGGACCAAAAAAACCAGAGACAAACCAAGGCGAATTTGAATGACTTCATGCGAAGATTAAAGCTCTTGAATACTACGTCACGACCATATACGTATCTACTTTATGTAAAGGAATTTGTTTTCTAGTAAAGTTTTTCTAATGGAATTGAACTATAAGTCAATACCTTTCTTATGCATACATGCATTCATAAGCATTGCATCTATTAACATGCATTAAATTCTAAAAACATACACCTAATTAATTAAACCTGAAACAATTATATTGGAAACCATTGAGAACTCTCATCGTTACTAAACTTGCACTAAATCAAAAGCCATGGATCAGAGGATAGAAAGCCTTGAACAAACACTAAGAGAGATGCATGAGCAAATGCATGCACAATTACAAGATCAAATGACAAAAATACAACAAGACATGAAAGATCAAAGAGATTTGATAAATCAGTTACCCCAAATGTTAAGAGAAAAGGCTGATAAAGGGAAAGGTCCCACAATAAATCTTGAGGAAGAAGAAGAGGATCCCATTCACCTCCCAGACTATACTCCCCAATATAATCAAGTCCCACTTGAAACATATACACAAGGAGCTCTCGTCACCATAAGAACGCAACAACACCCTACTGACACATCAAGACCAAATAATTGTTCAATGGGATCAGGATCCAACCCGAAAGAAAACGTCACAAATACTGGTGTTCCTGACTTCGATGAGATAGCAAGGATGAATCTTCCTAAACAAATGGAGGAAAAATACAAAGTGTTGGAAGAAAAAATCCAAGCAATACAAGGATTTGAAAACTTCTATGGGATGGATTCCAAAGAGTTGAGCTTGGTCCCAGACCTAGTGCTCCCGCCCAAATCCAAGGTCCTAGAATTTGAAAAATATAACGGGACGAGTTGCCTAGAGGCTCACATCACCATGTTTTGTAGAAAAATGATGGGATACATCCACGATGACCAATTACTGATCTACTGTTTCCAAGACAGTTTGGTAGGTTCGGCTGTTAGATGGTACAATCAGCTTAGTCGTGCAAAAGTTAGTTCATGGAAAGACTTGGCACAGGCTTTTATGAAGCAGTATGGTCATGTTACTGACATAACCCTCGACAGGATCACATTATAGAATATGGAGAAGAAGCCTAGTGAAAGCTTCAGGCAATACACCCAAAGATGGAGGGATATGGCAACTCAAGTGCAACCACCTCTATTGGAAAAAGAAATGACAATGTTGTTTGTTAATACCTTGAAGGCTTCGTTCATCAACCACATGCTGGGGAATGCTACTAAAAGCTTCTTTAACATGGTTCTGTCCGGAGAAATGATCGAAAACACTATCAGGAGCGGGAAGATAGATGTAGGGGAAGGAGGCAAGAGAGTAGACCCCAAGAAAAATGAAAATGGGATAAACAACGCAAGCCTGTACAGTAGGATAGACTCAAAGTTGGTAGTGATGATCCAACTTAGGGCTATAACAACTAACAACAGAGGTACCCCGAGACAGTAAACTAGGTCAAATAATGAAAGGCGTTGGTTTACTCCAATCCTCATGACATATCAAGAGCTATATCAGGACTTATTTGACACCCATGTTGTGTCATCATACCATGTGACCCAATACAACCCCCATTCCCAAGTTGGTATGATACAAACGCCCAATATGAGTTTCACGTGGGAATAATAGGGTAATCGATCGAGAATTCTTTTAGTTTTAAGAAAGTGGTCAAAAGACTCATCAAAAGGGGAGTCGTGAGGTTTGATAACTCAGTAAGGTCCAACGTAAAGAAGAATCCATTACCCAATCATCCGAATTCAAGAGGCAAAATGAGAGCGTTAATGCTATTACCGAAGAAAAGAGTGGATATGAAAATCTATAGTGAATTCATTCTTATGCTCCTAGAAGTATTCTGAGTAATTGGACTATAAAGGAGCTCCTTATAGCTTTTGGGATATATTTGGAGTAATACTTAAGATACACCTATTGCTCTAAGCCCGAGAGTAATAAGGACCCTTTTGTAAAGGTCATGTAATGCTTATCTTTTATTTTAATGAGAACAATGCATTTTCTATCTCATTTGACAAATATTGTAAATAAATTAGACAAACATTCTTTCCACACCTGACAAATAATCATCCTAAAACTCATTTGTTCTCATCTGATTTGACAGATGTTTTCATGCATACTCATACCGTGCAATCATTCTCAAAATTCATTTGTTTTTTTGGATCTCTATTGGTTCCTTTAATATGTCCTTTGGTATCAATGATATGAACGGCACTGCTGCTGACTTGATCCTTTTGAGAAGGACGTGTTGTCCGAAAAAACTTTAAGACTTTGAAAATGATCAAGGATCTAACTTGTCTCTCGATCTGCTACGGATGTTTGAGCAAGACAGGAAACGAACATCACCTCGAAGAGCTGTGATTTTAAATAAGAATTGAGGCATGTGTCTTTGTGGAAACAAGGCAAGATGTTTCTAGAATCCAAAGGTCTTTGCATGGTCCTATCAATGCATACTAAGTTTAAGGAACTGATGTAGTGACAATACGATTAGATTCCTCGAAACTTTGAAGAATGAGGATAAAAAAGGAGGTCTAAAAAAAAGGTCAAGATTAAAGCCCTCAAAGGGGATTTTGAAAATCTATGTATCTCCTTCACCTCTTCACATTAGGACCTTCTTTTATGTGAGGCATGAATGTCATCGAGCAAATTTTGCCAAAAGCTTACAATGAGCATCGATCCATTACTTCACCAAATAGGTAGAAGCTGATTCCTATGCCAATAGACGGGTAAGCAAAATCTTGAAGAGGAGAGATTATATGTCGATATGGAATGCAAAAAAGGATCATATCTGACAACAATTTGAATTCGAACAACAGCACGATAGCAGAAGGCTTCAGCTAATTCAATATCAAGTATCACGATTCAGTACCACGTCGCCAAAGGCAAATAGAGCAGTGGAGGCAACCAATCAAGATACCAAATGATCGATTGGAAGATAGTAGAGACCTACAAAGGCTCAACATGAGAAATTACCATTTTCCCTCTATGCTTATCGGACTTCTATCAAAACACCCATCGGGGCAACACCTTTCTCACTAGGATAAAAGTCGTCCTACCCATTGGAGTCGAGTTTCTTTCCCTCTAGATTTTGTTAGAACTAATGATGCAGAATGGATCCAATCCAGATACGTTTAACTAAACTTGATTAAAGAAAAGACGCTAAAAGTCATCCTTCATGGTCAGATACACTAATGACAAGGGCTTATGACAAAGAAGGGTCCGCTTTAGAGAATTTCACAAGGGAGCCTTAGTTTTAAAAAGGATCTTGCTTACAAAAGACTCCCAAGGAAAATGGATGTCGAATTTGGAAAAGTCTCATGAGGTGAAGAAAAACCTTTTGAGAGAAGCTTTGATTTTGACTAAGATGGATGGTAAAGACTTGCTCAGCCTCATGGACTCAAACTCGGTGAGAAAAGTTTTCACCCAAAAAGAAGAAAAAGAAAACAAAAAGAAGAAAAAAATAAAAAGAAAAAAGAAACAAAAGGGAAAAGTCGAGGTGAAAACTTGTGAAAGGCATCTCGAAACCTAAAGAGATTTGAGTTGAAAACCTAAAAGGGCGGCTCAATTTTGAATAAAAGGAAGAGGCATGAAGTGGTCTTCTCTCTCAAAAGTAACAAGGTGGAGAAACTTTACACCTTAAGGCATCAACGAATTACTCCAAGTTTCCTGGACACATGTCAGGCTCATAATAGCCCTCATCAAGTTTGCTCAGCGAAACTCATATTTTAATAACTGGGGCACCTAATTTCATTCTTTGTTCATCTTATGTATTTTTAACAAAGTTCGCCATTTTTTGATATTTCTTTCATTTGAGCTTTGGATCCAATAAAATTCCATTTTATCTTTCCTATGAATTTGTTCAAGCATTGTTGCTTTAAAATAACAGATAATGGATTAATGTGAAAAGATTTTGTGTACCCTTTAGAAGATTCCTAAAAGGTACAGGAACCTGAAACAGGACCACCAGTTAGAAAGAACCACGCTTGAGGATTGAAAAGTTCCCCAGAGCAAGTAGTTCAGTTTGTGATTCTCTCATTGATTTTCATGTAAAGATGTGAAACCGAAAAGAAAAACATGATAACACATCAGTTATAGGACTTAGACAAATTACGAATGATGTTGACTAAGGACTACAAATAAAATCATTTCTCAAAGATGACATTTTTTCATTCAGCATTCATACTCACATGTTTAGGAGCATTTGATTCATTCCGATCATGAAATCCTAATAATCTAGTCTACACAAGAGGCCACAATGGCGAACCTGGTACCTTAGAAACATGACGGGAAAGATTGAGGCCGCAACGTCGAATCTTATACCCTAAAGTTAAAGAGGAGCAGATTGAGGTCGCAACGACAAATCTTTTACCTCGAAATTACAGTGAAGCAGATTAAAACTACAATAGCAGGCCTTTATCTCTTTGAAGCTGTAGTAAGAGCAAGATGAAGCTTCGACATCAAATCCTATCTTCCTGAAGTTGCAATGGAGTTGGATTAAAACTGCATACATTCCAGTCTGTTACCCTTAGTCAAGAGGGGCAGATTGAAGCCATTTTAATCTTTTACCCCTAATCAAGAGGGGCAGATTGAAAATTCCAATCTTTTACCCTTAATCAAGAAGGGTAGATTGAAGATTCCAATCTTTTACCCCTAGTCAAGAGGGGCAGATTGAAGCATCCCGTCTTTTACCCCTAATTAAGAGGGATAGATTGAAATTACCATCCCACAGAAGCGAATCTCAAGTTCCCTAAAGTTGCAGTGGAATGGAGTGAAGTTACAATGGCAAATTTTACCTCTTCGAAGTTACCTCGGAGCAAGATGAAGTCACAACACTAAATCTTATCTTCCTAAAGTTGTAAAGAAGCGGATGCAATGAAGTTGAGCGACTAATAAAGCAAAGAGCAGATCAATTGAAGAAGAAGCGCCAAAAAGCCAAATTCAGTGGGACCGAACAAAATTGGTATTCGTTGAAGTCTTTACTCTGTTTCTGTTACACAGCAACAAGCAAAGAGGGGCAGCTGTTAGGGTTCAATTTTGTCCAAGCCCGAAACCCAATATCAATAAAACCAAAATATAAACATTTTTAAATTTAAATTCATTTTAATTAAAAATGTCCATTTACAAACAAATCCAAACCAAATCAACCCAATACCAGCAAACCCAATTACATGACCCAATTACCCACCTAAACTTACCCAATACCCACATAAGACCCAACAAGCCCAAAAGCTTAAGGACATTAGGAAACCCCAATTTCCCAAGCATTTCTGCCGTCGCTGCCTTGCTCACCTCCTTGCCACATCAGTCGTACAGTCCCGAGGCCACCCACCATACCTCTGACATCACCACGCCTTTGCCACCATCACCCACGGCCTGCCATCGTTGACAGTGCCCGCAAAGACAGAAAAGAAATAAGACAAAAGAGAAAAACAATAGCAAAAAAACAAATCACCATGATTGTATCTTGGCTATAAAAGCCTTTGATTTTTCTTTATAAAGGGGCTCTCTTCAATTTCAAGCAATAAAAATCATAAAATCAATCAAAAAAGGCAGATTCAACTACAAGCATTCAAGAATATTTTCTTTGTTATCAAGGTATATTGGTTTTAATATATGTTTATATATTTTGTTATACTATTATTACATTTTTTTATATTCGAAAACAGTCTTTAAATAATTATAAAACAAAAAAAATACAAAAGAAGGAGTTAAAAGGGTTACCTAGATCCGAGTTCTCGTCATCGTGGCAGCAAACGGAGTCCCTCCAAACCCATTCACGTTCATGAGGGACTCCAATATTCGGGCCTTTTTTAAAAAAAATATTGAAAATAGAACACTAAAAAAAATAACATTAGATTTGAAAAAGAAAAAATAATCAAAACATTTGTTTTTTAGATCTGTAATGATCTAATTAGATCTAGATTAATTTTTTTTATAAAAACGAACAAAAACAAAAGGAAAAAACGGATTGAAAAAGAGAACTCAAAAGTCGAAATTTTAAAACCTTTTTTAAAAACAGATCTGGCATGATTTCGTTAAATCCAAGCCTAGATCTGTTGTTAAAATAAAAAGGAGAAGGTTTTTAACTCACTTGGCCACCGTGCACAACGGTTTGCGACGATTGAAGGCGGCGGCGCAGTAACGGACCAAGAGACGGCATTGAGATTGGCAGTGGGGAGCTTCAGAGAGAAAAAGAGAGCAGAAAGGATTTTTTTAAAACAAAATGAAGGAAATGAAATTTTCAGCAAAAAAAAATTAACTTAAATACCCCTTCCAAACGGTGTCGTTTTGGTGTCAATGCTTAGATGGAAAAACGGCGTCATTTTGGTGCTCAACCCGCATACTCGACCTGGTAACAAAGGGGATCCGCGTGTTTTCACGGAAAGGGCTATTTGCGCCCTCGATCCTTCCGCTTTGTTCCTCGTTCCAATTTCGTCCTTTGATCTTTTTTAAATTTATTGCAAATTGGCTCCAAAATTTATTTTTGTTTCCGGATTAGTCCTTTAACCATAAAGCCCTTGAAGCCGACACGTGTAAGGGACTTGGGAAATTTCCCATGTAGTCCATATAGTTTTTAATATTCGATTTCAAGACCCGTGTTTTCTTCCTTTTTAAAATTTTTTACTTTAAATTTTATTTTTATTTTAATTTATCCCTTAAATTATTTTTTTCCTCCCCTTTTAAATATTGGCCCATTTTATTCTATTTTCTTAATTTAAGTCCTTTTGTATATATTAAAAATTAAATCGTTTTAAAATCAATCCATTTAGCCCCTTTTAAAATTTTTGTTTTAATTTATTTCTTTCAAAATTATTTTAAATATATTAATTTTAAAATTAATTACTATTTTAATTTATTTTAATTTAATCCATATTCTTTCAAATTTGTTTTAATCTGATTTTATTTTTTTTAAACCTCTAAACGTCTTAAAATTTGGTTACTGTCTCTTGTTTTATTCTCAATTAAATTCCTTTTTTATTTATTTGTTAATATTATTTCTATTTGTTTTGTATATCAAATGTGTATGTATCATTGCTCTATTTCATCATATGTTGTCTATTATTTACGCCATATCATCATTATTAAAGTGCAAAATTGTGCTTATACAATTTTTTGTAAGAAACATCCTCGTGTTTTAGTAAAAATAAAAATTTTAAAACTAATGCAATATTCATTATTTCGTAATTTGAAAAAGTCGGGCCTTAATTTACTTGGTGTAACTTTTTCTTCGAATCGAAATAATCAAATACCTTTTTTCTTTTGTACAAAATAATAAAACGCAAAATTAAAAATAGGAATGCTTGCAATCTCTTGAAAATGTGAGGTATTGTGCCGTAACTTATGGGACGTAATTTCTTTTTTCGATTTTCAAAATAACGAGCCTTCTTCAAAAAATTCGACTTTTATAGAATAGTTTCAAAATCTATTAATCATGCATTTAAGGATTGTATTTTAATCTATTCTCGTGTTTTTAAATTTTCAACAAGTAAGACCTTTTAAAAATCGACTTGGTACCAATTTTGGGCGTGTGAGGGTGCTAACCCTTCCTCACACGTAATCGATTCCCGAACCAATTTTCTAGATTTTGAAGACCTATTTATTTTACAAATTAAAAATGTTTGAAGGTCTTCCAATTGTATCGAATAAAAATAATTAGTGACGACTCTCATTTTTTAATTAAAAATATTTTCGAGATTTAAAAAAAAAACGTTTTCACAGTTAACATAAATTTGTGTCCTTTCTCTTGGGAAAAAGTCAAATCTTGGTTTGGCCATCCATCTTTGATGGTAGACGGCGGCAACGACACCCTCCACTCAAACTGATTGTTATTACAATGTCAAACATAATCTTTGGTCAAGATTTGATACCCGATGGGGATGCAAACTCATTCAAAATCACATGCTATTATTCTTTTTCATTATGCATTCAAAATCAAATACTTAATATATATAGATTATGATTAATTACGATATAGGTTAAAAAATTATATAAAAAATATAAAAATCAATATAATTTTAATTGAAATGGTAAATTTAAAATAATGAAAAATATGACGTGTAAAAACAATAAATAATATTTATTATTTTATAAAAATTAAATTTTTTGATAATTTTATATTTAAGTTGAGACCTGTTGAAATATTAACAGATAGTGAAGGAACACATGAACCTCAAAAAATAAATGAAGAGAAAATAACAAAGAGAAGAAAGAAAGAATGATTTCTTCACTAAGTTCAACATGAACACAAAAAACCTACAGCGGTAATATTTATACTAATTAAGCCTTAACACAGAAAATGAGTAAAAACCTGAATCAACTAACTCAATAACTTACTAACAACCTAACTATTGCAGCAGTTCATTCTGCTTAACAGCTGATGCAGTTCGTTCATTAACATTTAATTGATTGGTGAAACCAATTTAATTAAATTCTTAGTATATAATATAAATTTCTTGAAATTTTATTTTATATAAATTAAATAGATTAATTATTTAAATTATATATATTTAAAATACTTATATAATTTTTTCCATCAATTTTAATTATTTTATCTTTTCTTTGGTGAATAAAGAAATGGAATTACAACAAGTCAACTACTACGTAATACAAAATGCTTTATCTTGCTGAAGAGTTATGAACACACTGTCAAGACGCTAGTTATTTTTGAACTTCACCAAAAAGTTCTTTCATTGATTAAAACTAGTATTTTCAAAATCGGACTGGTTGGTCGAACTAGAAATTGGTCAGGTACTTGTTTGAAGATAGAAGTTGAACCGATTGACTTACAAACCAATATAAATTAATTGAACTAAGATAAAAACTGATTGAAGCGATTTTCTCTACTTTTAAATTTTTTATTTTTACAAGGTTTTTTATAATTTATTTGATTTAATCAAACAAATTGATCAAATTAAGAACTGGTGACTTGACTGATTCAATCGTCGATTCAATTTTGAGAATCTTGATTAAAACCATAAAGCCTAAAATGCTCTCACTTATAGAAGAAACCCAAAATGAAAGGAAGAAGAAAAAAAATATAAAGTAAAATAATACTTTTGTCTTTTATTTTACCACATGGAAATTTTTAATTAGTTATATTCTTTTTGAAGAGACTTAAACAAATAAAAGTTACTAACTTGGGATAAAAAAGTAGTTTAGATACCGGCAAAAAAAAGATATCAAAATGAGAATAAAGACATAATTTAAGGATCAATTTGTGAGTTAATTTTTTTTTTTTAAAAATGACTTAACAATTTGACTCATGGAAGTACCAACTTGGGAAAAAAAGTAGTTTAGTTACTACTTGTGACAAAAAAACAATTTAGATACCGTGATGGGTAAAGGGATATAGTATTTTTTAGCAACTTGAAGGTTCAACCTCACAACTAAAAGAAATGAAAAGAAAAGAAAAGAAAACCTTTTAAAAATATATAATTTTGAACTAACATGAATGCACTTCTCATTGTCTCTCTCCTTATCATGAAAGTGTAACATATCAAAAACCGGGTTAGAAGAAATTGCATTAGTGAAACCAAGAGTTGTTATCCCTCGATTGTGAGTTAGAATTTTGAAAAGTTTGCAAGTAGTTTAATCTAGTCTAGTGGTTAAGTATTGTGTTTGAGTGTGCAAGGTTTTGGGTTCAAATCCTATTTCTTAAAATTTTGTCATTTGATTAAACCCCTATCTTTGGACGTTCGAGTTATAAGTTATTTTCAATCAATTGATGACAATGATGAACTTAGTGGTTCAATGGTTAAATATTTGTTTATTTTTCGGTTTTGTGCTTGAATCTTTGCGAAAGCAATAAGGAATTTTTTTTTTTTTTTTTGTTTATGTTGCATTGTGAGTTAGTTTCCTTATTATCTTAAAAGAAACTAAAATTTCCCAAAATCTCTTTCTCTCTCACGTTCACATTCTCATTTTTGTTTTCCGTCGTTCCTCTTTATTTTCTTTCCTCCTTGTTTTGCTTTTTCTTCTTAAATTACTTTTGTTTTGCTATCTTACGTGAAATTGATTCCATACCGGGTTGGTTTCTCCTTTTTAGTTCAATTTGTAGTGCCGGTAAGAATCTGTTTCACTAGTACGGTGAATTTGTTCTGTTTGGTTTTGAGCTTGTGTTATAAGAGTCGATTCTGCTGTAAGTGTTGGTTTAATGGGTTTGGTTAATTCAGGAGAGGATCGAGCGATGATTAAAGTTACTCCAACGATTTAGAAATTTCGTATTTGCTGATTTAGTTGCTGGTAAGTTCCAGTTCGAGTTGCTTTGTCAAAAGTTCTTCGGCATAACTTCAATTTTGGAATGTTGTTTTAGATTATGAATTAATCGTTTGTTTGGATAATTAATTGTCGTTTTTAGGTTCCAAAATCATCTGTGTTGCTTCTGCATTGAAATTACTCCAAGTGTGTAACGATTTCGTTGTTTTATGCGTTTAGCGAAGGTCGAAAAATGCCATTGTCGACGTCACATGACCGTGTGGCTAGATCGTGTGTATCACACTGGCAAACACACGGGCGTGTGTCTAGGCCGTGTAACTCACTGTTTGTGATTTAGGGTAGCACGGGTAAGAGACACAGACGTGTGTCAGGTCGTATGTGTAACACCTGAATCCCGAAAATCGTCGCTGCTAGGGTCCCAGTGTCACTCTATTCATCTATCACTGTTCATTCTTTAAAATCATATGATTTGATCTTACATTATTAAAGAGATACACCCAACACGCCTTAAATTATAAATTCATTATAATCATCATTCAACAAGGGCAAAAGGTCATTTTCAAGATTTTTGGAGACTTCTACTGGTACTTGTTAGACAAGGATCGGTAGTTGTCAAGTTAGTAAACAATTCAAGAATAGTGTAAACTTCTACTGATACAAATGATAGTTCTACTGATACAATTGACTCTTCTACCGATACTAAAAACTCCAGAGAGCTAAGAAGTCTAACCCTGCAACTTCTACCGATACAAGTATCCCAACTGCCGATACCTTAGTAAGCAGAACTATCGATACTTCTATTACTACTATTGATACAATGCAAGTCAGAATATAACTTCTCTCCTACCCTGTACTTCTATCGATACATGCATAAGATCTGCCGAAACAAGCATGTAGAATCTCAAGAATCATACCCAAAACACAAGTTTATCAACACATACCATTCATAGCATCAACATACATTAGATCATTTCAAAATACATATTTTCCAAGCCATTACATTGTGCTTCTAAGTATATATTCTAACTTAACAACATACTTTACTACATTCAATAGTCATTAAACATAAAAATATCATCACAATCTCAATACATAAAGCAAAAGATAACATCATCCTAGTACATGCCATAAGATCAAGTGATGTAAAAACTACCAAATGAGCTCCACGATAGTGTGACTTTGTGGAGATGATCTGATCTTCGACAGTAAGGTAAATCTATAAGACGACAATAACATCTTTGGTAACCTTCATAGCTTAGTAAGTTCAAAGAGTTAAGGCATTACCAATCATATGCATAAAGTAGTTATAACTCAACCGAGCTAGCATGAACAATTGCTTGCTCAATCCATACTTAGCATTTCAACTTGCTTGTCTATAACTTTTCTGTTACCAATACTTGATGTTGCTCACACGAGCTATTGAGGACTCGCAACATATGCGGTACCCCAGCCATCAGTATGGTGTCTGTTTGTAAACTGTCCCTTAACGATGCTGCTCACACGAGCTGTCGAGAATTATGCATTCAAGCATAAATCCCAGCCATCGTAGGGCTTATAATCCATTTAGGATCTCATATCTTTTTTCGACTCACGATGCTGCTCACACAAGCTGTCAAGGACTCGTAACATATGTGGTATCCTAACCATCGCGTCGTTTCATTTCAACAGCTTACTATCTCTTTCGTTTCTTTTCCTCAAATTTCTTTGAATTCAAGTGCTTCAATTTGTTAAACAATGATAAGATACATACAAGAAATATTTAGATACAAAATTTACATTACAAACTTACCGGACTGAATTGCAGTTGTGGATAAGCACTAGGGACTAATCTGTTAATTTCTACTTTATGCGATCCATGACTCGATCATAATCTAAATCAACAAATCATACAAATTTTCATATTAAATTACAAAATCAAGTCATTCAACTCAATCTGACCCTTTTTGGAAAAATTATGATTTTACCCCTAATATTATCCTTTTATTCAATCTAGTCCCTTCAACATAAAACATGCAAAATACTCATTTTCTTCTAAACATACTCCAGCTGAATACTCATAGTTCTTATACAAATCTCTACGAGTAATTTATTTGTCATGACAATCCACCCACTAAAACTTCTTTGGTTAATTACTCATTTAGTCCTTCTAATCACTTAACTCTACTTTTGCACCTTTTACAATTTAATCCTTTCTATTCAATTTACTATCTAAACATTAAAATTTCATTACCAACTTTTAATAAGATGCTAATGAAGTCATAAATATTTAAATAAATAAATTAACGACTCGACTCGTAGGAGTTGTGATCCCGAAATCACTGTTTTCGACACCATTAAAAATTGAGATGTTACAACTCTCCCTCTTAGGGAAATTTCATCCCGAAATTTCTTACCAATGAATAGGTTGAGGTACTGTGTTCTCATCGAAGACTCTATTTCCCATGTAGCTTCTTCAAGCCCGTGTTGGTTCCATAATACCTTCACCAATAGTACTCTTTTATTCCGTAGCTCTTTTACCTCGCGAGCTAGAATCTTAACCAGTTCTTCTGAATACGACAAATTCGATTGTATCTCAACCTCACAAGTTGTAATCACAAGAGAAGGATCAGATCTGTACCGTCTTAACATCGAAACTTGAAACACATTGTAAATCTTTTCAAGTTCTAGAGGCAAAGCCAGTTTATAAGCTACAGGGCCAACCGTTCGATGATCTCATACGGCTCGATAAATCGTGGACTCAGCTTTCCTTTTCTACCAAACCGTAATATCTTCTTCCAAGATGAAACTCTCAAGAAGACTCGGTCTCCCACTGCGAATTCTATATCCTTCCTTTTAAGATCTGCATACGACTTTTGCCAATCAGCCGCTACTTTCAAGCAATCACGGATTATCCGAACCTTATCTTCCATCTCATGAATCAAGTCGATTCCAACCGACTTAGGCTCGCTCAACTCTGATCAATACAAAAGTGTTCTGCATTTCCTACCGTATAATGCCTCAAACGGTGCCATTTTAATACTAGACTGATAGTTGTTATTATACGCAAACTCCACCAACGGTAGATATTTCACCTAGTTATCCTCAAACTCAAGTATATAGCATCGTAACATATCTTTTAGAATCTGTATCACACGCTCTGACTATCCATCCGTGTGCAGATGATAAGTAGTACTGAAATTCAGCCTGGTTCTCAAAGCTTCATGTAACTTACCCCAAAACCTCGAGGTAAAGCATGGATCTCTATTAGAGATAATAGACGCTGATACTCTGTGTAGTCGTACGATCTCTGACACATATAACTCAGCCAACCTCTCAAGTGGATAATCTAACCGGATTGGAATGAAGTGATTGACTTTGTCAATCTGTCTACAATTACCCAAATCGAATCTTTCTTCCTCGATGTTACCGGAAGTCCTATGACAAAATTCATAGTAACCCATTCCCACTTTCATTTCGGAATGGAAATCAACTGTAGTAACTCAGATGGTACCTGGTGCTCTGCTTTCACTTACTGATATACAAGGTATCTAGTCACAAACTCTAAAATCTCTCGTCTCATACCTGGCCACCAATACATTCTCTTCAGGTAGATGTACATTTTTACACTCCTCGGGTGAATGGAATAAGTGCTGCTGTCAGCTTTCGTCAGAATGTCCCGTCTCAAATCTAGATCATTCGGAACATACACCCTGCCTCTGCAATACAACATACCCTTCGTACCCACAGTAAACTCTGTAGTGGCATTACTCTGTATCTGGCCCTTTTTAGCTATAAGCTTTGGATCATTTCCTTGTAATTCTCGAATCCGTTGTAAAAATAACGGTTTCATCTTGAGTCGATAATGACAAAACCATCATTCCCTAGGGATAATCGAGCATTCATTACTCTCAGTACAAATAATGACTTCTAGCTCAAGGCATCGGCAACAACATTAGCATTTCCCGGGTGATAATCAATCACAAGGTCATAATCCTTTAACAACTCTAACCATCGGCGCTGTCATAAATTCAACTCCCTCTGTTTCATTAGATACCTCAAGCTCTTATGATCAATAAACACGTGGCATCTCTCCCCATATAGATAGTGACGCCAAATCTTTAATGCAAAGACTATTGCAGCTAACTTCAGATCATGTGTCGTATAATTCCTTTCGTGCGACTTTAACTGACGGGTGGTATAAGCTATTAGTTTCCCATCTTGCATCAAAACACATCCCAACCCACTCAAAGACACGTCACTGTAAACAACAAACTCTTTCCTCGACTTTGGCTACGTTAGAACCGGAGCTTCTGTTAATAACTTTTTCAACTGATCAAAACTCTGTTGGCACTTGTCAGACCAAACAAACTGGATATTTTTCTGTAGCAGCTTCGTTATTGGCAAAGCTATGATAGAGAAATCTTTCACGAATCGATGATAATAACCTACAAATCCTAGAAAACTACGTACCTCAGAGACATTCTTCGGTACTTTCCAATTGAGAATTACTGAGACTTTGTTTGGATCAACCCATTTTCCTTTCGAAGATACTACATGCCCCCAAAATCCAACCTCTCGAAGCCAGAATTCACATTTATTGAATTTTGCATACAACTATTTTTCTCGCAAAACTCGTAACACTTCTCTCAAATGCTGAGTATGCTCTGACTGATGTTAGAACACTCTGTTCATCAGATCCATAAATACTGCTGGGGCGTTAGTCAACCCAAATGGCATAACCGGGAACTCATAATGTCCATATCGGGTCCTGAATGTTGTTTGCATTATATCGCAGTGTTTCACTCGCATCTGGTTGTAACCTGACTGGAGGTCTATCTTCGAGAATACGGTT
The DNA here is from genome assembly GCA_005610355.1 of Gossypioides kirkii. Lineage (NCBI taxonomy): Eukaryota > Viridiplantae > Streptophyta > Magnoliopsida > Malvales > Malvaceae > Gossypioides > Gossypioides kirkii. The sequence continues at coordinate 33,647,513 of CP032247.1, read as the reverse complement.
GCACCCTTTAACTGATCAAATAACTCGTCAACGTGAGGCAATAGGTACTCATTCTTGGTTATCACCTTATTCAACTTCTTGTAATCTATACAAATCCTTATCGAGCCATCTTTCTTTTTCACGAATAACAAAGACGCATCTCAAGGTGAAACACTAGGTCAAATGAACCCTCTATCTAACAATTCTTGTAACTGAGCTTTCAACTCTTTCAACTCAGTCAATGTCATTTTGCACGGTGATATTGAGATCGGGGGGTGCCAGGTAACAAATCAGTACCAAACTCTACCTCTCTGATCGATGGTAAACCCGATAATTCCTTTAAAAACACATCCTCAAACTCACTAACAACCGGTACATTTTTCAATTCCGTCCTTGAACCCCGTGTATCAAGTATGTATGCCAGGAACGCTTTACAGCCTCTACGAACCATATTCTGTGCCGAAATAGCAGAAATCACTCTGGTTTCATTATTCAATCGACCAGACTCAATTGTGATTACTTCACCTGTCAAGCATGTTAGATTAATCTGTCTTCATTTGCAGTTTACCACTGTATCATGCTCAGATAACCAATCCATACCCAAAATCACATCGAACTCGATGAATGGTAATAACATCAGGTCAGCAGGAAATTCATAGCCTTGGACTTGTAGTGGACATTTACGACATACAAGGTTAACAATGATACTATGACCCAATGGGTTTGTAACTTGTACATCAAATTCAGTCGACTCGATAGACAATTTCTTATCAGTTGCTAATACAGTACAAATATAAGAATGAGTTGATCTCGGGTCAATCAAGGCACACACAATATCATTAAAAAGATAGAATATACAGTCACAACATCGAGAGCGGTAGCCTCTTCTCTAGCTCTGATGGCATATGTCTGTGTAGGTGCTCGAGCTTTCGACCTGTTTACATTATCTCTATTTTCATTTCGGTTCCCACTACACTACTGCTCTATCCTGAGCGTCTATCTTTTCGTGGAGTAACTGGAGAGTTCACACTCCAATCTTCCTTTGCTTCAAATTTCATCGGGCAGTTCTGCATAAAATGATCAATACCCCCACATCGAAAACAAGCCCCCTTAATAAATCGATATTCACCTAAATGGATTCTTTTGCAATGCTCACACACCGACTTCGCTGCGTTACGAACACTACCCACACTGTCCGCTGGCCGATTCTAAAATCTGGACTCTAGTGGCCCTGATCGGCTCTTACTAAAAAATTTGGAATAGACTGCTCCCCGGGCTTCACTATCTCTGAATTTCTTCAGTGGTGGCATAGAGAAAGTTTTGGTAGGATTCTTCTTTCTAAACTCTTGAAACCTGTTCTCTCTCTGTCTCTTCTAATTGTATTTTTCCTCTTTTTTTGTGCTCTGTCTGTCAGGACAACAAATGACCATATTTCTGAACCACCTACCATCATCTTTATCTCATCATTCAAATCGTCCTCAAATCGGACATACATAGCCTTGTCTGTAGGTACAATCTCCTGTGCATACTTACTGAGAAGTATAAATTCTCATTCATACTCTGTCACTATCTTGTTTCCCTGTCTCAACTCTAGGAATTCCTTCTTCTTTTTATCTAGGTGCTGCTTGCTGACATATTTCTTTTTGAACTCTACTTGGAAAAATTGCCAAGTAACTTCATTTTCAAGCATCACTACTACAATCATCATCCACCAATACTTAGCCTTGGATAGATAATCATCATTGCTACAATCATCATCACTTCTTCTTTCCAGGCCTCGTCTTTCAGTAATGAAACAACACACCTTACATAGTCTTTAGGAGGACAAACCATTTCATTCAGTACTCTCAGAGTGTTTTTCATCCAATACTCAGGCCTAAATGGATCATCCTCAGCATTTTCGCGAAATTCTTCCGCCCTATATTTTCTTACCCTATCTGTCAGGATACGACACATCTGTTCTACCACAAAAGGAGGTGAAAGCCTTTCTGGAAATACCACAGGTCGGACAGTAGGCTGTGTAGCCGAAGATGGAAGAGGTAGTGCTATAAGATTGGTCCTCATGAATTCTGAGAACCATTGTCCCATTAAGTTGAAGAACATGTTTATGGCTTCATTTTCTCATCAACAAGATTGGTACCCCATGACTAGCCCCGAAATCATTCGTCGAGACAATGTTATTACCTCATTCATCTCGTCTCTTTCAGAATCAGACATCTCTACTTTTATCTGCAAAAACTATGGTTAGATTGAATTCATCTATATCACACTATCACAGGTTCATATGGCATGCACTACTCGATCATTTAATATAGTCAATATAGTCCAAGAAACGGTTAAACCATAGGCTCTGGTATCACTAAATGTAACACTCGAAACTCAAAAACTATCGTCGGCTAGGGTCCCGGTGTCACTTTATTCATCTATCACTGTTCATTCTTTAAAATCATATTATTTGTTCTTACATTATTAAATAAATACACCCAACACGCCTTAAATTATCAATTAACTATAATCATCATTCAACAAGGGCGAAAGGTCATTTCCAAGATTTTTGGAGACTTCTACCAGTACTTGTTGGACAAGTACCGGCAGTTGTCAAGTCATTAAACAGTTCAGGAATAGTGTAGATTTCTACTGATACAAATTATAGTTCTATCGATACAAGTGACTCTTCTACCGAAACAAGTCTTACTTCTACCGATACTAAAAACTCCAGAGAGCTAAGAAGTCTAACCCTGCAACTTCTATCGATACAAGCATCCCAACTACCGATACTTCTATTACTACTACCGATACAATGCAAGTCAGAATATAAACTCTCTCCTACCTTGTACTTCTACTGATACATGCAAAAGATCTACTAAAACAAATATGCAGAATCTCAAGAATCATACCCAAAACACAAGTTTATCAACACATACCATTCATAGCATCAACATACATTAAGCCATTTCAAAATAAATATTTTCCAAGCCATTACATTATGCTTTTAAGTATATATTCTAAATTAATAACATACTTCACTACATTCAATAGTCATCAAACATAACAATATCATCACAATCTCAATACATAAAGCAAAAGATAACATCATTCTAGTACATGCCATAAGACCAAGTATGTAGAAACTACCAAACGAGCTCTTCGATAGTGTGACTTCATGAAGATGACCCGATCTTCAACAGTAAGGTAAATCTACAAGACAATAATAACATCTTTGGTAAGCTTCATAGCTTATTAAGTTCGAAGAGTTAAAGAATTACCAATCATATGCATAAAGAAGTTATAACTCAACCAAGCTGGCATGAACAATTGTTTCCTCAGTCCATACTTAGCATTTCAACTTACCTGTCTATAGCTTTTCTGTTACCAGTACTCAATGCTGCTCACATGAACTGTCAAGGACTCGTAACATATGCGGTACCCCAGCCATCGGTACGGTGTCTGTTTGTAAACTGTCTCCTAATGATGCTACTCACATGAGCTTTCGAGAATTATGCATTCAAGCATAAATCCCAGCAATCGTAGGGCTTATAATCCATTTAGGATCTCATATCTTTTTCGAACTCACTATGCTGCTCACATAAGCTGTCGAGGACTCGCAACATATGCGGTATCTCAGTCATCGTGTCGGTTTCATTTTAACGGCTTTAAGCCTACTATTTTTATTTTTATATATAATTTTTATTTTTGTAAATTAAACTTCGAAATTTTTTATTAATTTTAAATATTATTATTAATTTTAAAAATGTAATATTTTTAAAATTTTAGAATTAAACTTTTTTTTCTCAAATTTCAAACTTTTAATGATTTTAATAATCCTTTATGAATTTTGTTTATTTTTCAATTTTTTGATATTATATAATTTTTTACAATTATGATTGGTTGAATTTGTAAAAAATTAAAAAGTTAAAGGGACCAGTTTGCTTATTTTTAAAACTTGCAAGGACTTAAGAGATATTTATACCAAAGTAAAAATAGTAAAAGAAAAAAGAAAAAATGTCTAATCCTCTAAATGACCTTATTTTATTATTTGAATTTTCGGGTGTACCTCATTTAGAACTTGAATACTCAAACTACTTATTCGAATTGATCAAATAACTCAAATTTTGAATTTTTTTTAAGAAGTTAAATAAAAGTTATGTATAATAATAAATTTAGTCCTTAACATTTATTTCTTTTTTCACTTTGCTTTTAATTTTTTTTTTTAACACTCAAAATTTAATTCAAAATCCTCTCTCCAAAATCCATCATCTTGAAGTTTCAACTCTTCTTCTCGAATTTTTTTTCGTGATACAGTCCTGAACTAATAAATGGAGTTTTGACTTTAGTTGCTTTGATTTGAATCTTGTGATTGGCCCTTGAAGAAATCTAAGCCCATCGTTATTATGACCTTTGAATTGGACTGAGCTGCTTGTATCATTCCCCCCTTCCAGAAAAGGATTCGTCCTTGAATCTACAATTTCAAAAGGAGAAAGGTCAGCGACATTAAAAGTGGCACGTGGGTCCAATTTGATATGCATTATCGTTGATGCACTTGAGTACTTGGAAAGGTTCATCACCACGTGGGTCCAATTTTGTCTTGCACCTAGTCAGAAATCATTCTTTTCACATATGGACCCAAACCCAATCAACGGGTTGAAAGATAACTTGTTTCCGCTGCTTGTTAGCTTTGTTGGCATTCACTTCATTGGTTTTGGTGATTTGTTATTGTAATAGTCCGATTTTCAGTAGAGTCAAAAACAGTGATTTCGAGATCACAAATCCAACGAGTCAAGTCATAAATTCATTTATTTTAATATTTATGATATCATTAGTGTCATATGAAACTTTGGTTAGGAAATTATATCGATTAGATAGTTAATTAAGTAAAAAGGATTAAATCGTAAAATGTGTAAAAATAGAATTTGTTTAATTAGAAGGACCAAATAGATAAATTAACTAATAGCTTTTAGTGGGTGGATTATCATGAGATATGATAACTATAAGTAGGATTAATTAAGGTTAAATAAGAGATTAATTAAGTTAATTAGGAAAGACCAAATATTTACAAAATTGCCATGGATATATATATATGAAATTAAAAGAAGACAAAAATAGCATTTTCAATTTTTTTCTTCCTTCTTCACGGAAAAACAGGAAAACCACGGGTTTTCCATTTGTGAACTTTGAGCTTTGATTTGGGTGAGTAAACATTGATCGTTTTTAGTAATTTTTATGTTTTTAAGTCTGTATTAGCTTAATCTAGCTAACCTAAGGACTAATTTGTGAATCTGTCAAATGTTATAAATCTTACCATTATTGAACATGCTTGTTATTGAATGCTTTTGATGGATTTGTATGCTTGATAATTGGGTTTGATCTTTTTGTAAAGTGATTTTTGATGAAATTAGGGTTTAAGGACTAAAATGTTAAAATGATGAAATTAAATGTATTTGCTATGAAATAATTGCTTGTATGGTGTGAGCATATACCCTTTGATGTTTGGTTGGTATAGGTTTGAAAAGAAAATGGTTATTTTCATGTGTAACACCCAAAACCCGAAAATCGTCGTCGACTAGGATCTCGGTGTCTCTCTATTCATCTATCATTGTCCATCTTTTAAAATCATTTAATTTAATCTTACATTATTAAAGAAATACACCCAACACTTCATAAGTCATCAATTAATTATAACCACAATTCAACAATGGAAAAAAGGTTATTTCTAAGATTTTTGGAGACTTCTATCAGTACTTGTTTGACAAGATTGGTAGTTGTCAAGTCAGTAAACAGTTCAGGAATAGTGTAGACTTCTATCAATACTTGAAGTAGTACTACCGATACAAGTGAGACTTCTTCCGAAAAATGTCATGCTTCTACCGATACTAAAAACTCTAGAGAGCTAAGAAGTCTTACCCTACAACTTCTACAGATACAAGTACATAAACTGTCGATACTTCTAAGTGCAGAACTACTGATACCTACTATGCAACTAGTGATACAACTCAAGCCAATAAATAACCTCTCTCCTACCCTATACTTCTACCGATACATGTAGGAGTTCTACCGAAACAAGTATGCAGAATCTCAAGAATTATGTCAAAACACAAGTTTATCAACACATACCATTCATATATCCAAAATGCATTAGACCATTACATAATTCATAGTTTCTAAGTTATTACATTATACTTCTAAGTCTAAATTCCAACTTGAACAAGCATACATTACTACATTTAATATTTCATTAAAACATATCAAAATCATCACAATCTCGAACGAGTAAAACAAAAGATAACATCATCCTAGTACATGTCATATAACCAAGTGATGAAGGACTACCAAACAACCTCCTCGATAATGTGACTTCGTGGAGATGATTCGATCTTCAAGCAGCAAAGTAATCTACAAACAACAATAACATCTTTGAAAAGCTTCATAGCTTAGTAACTTCGAAGAGTCTAAAAAGTTACTAATCATATGCATAAGCAGTTATAACTCAATCGTGCTAGGATAAATTGTTGCTTCCTCAAGCCATAGTTAGTATTCCAAATTTTTAGTCTATAACTTTTCTATTACCAAAACCCGATGCTGCTCACACGAGCTATCGAGGACTCGCAACATATGCGGTACCCCAGCCATCAGTACGGTGTTTGTCTATAAACTATTCCCTAACGATATTGCTCACACGAGCTGTCGAGAATATGCATTTAAGCATAAATCCTAGCCATCGAAGGGCCTATTATCCATTTAGGATTTGTATCTCTTTTTCGAATCATGATGCTACTCACACGAGCTGTCAATGATTAGCAACATATGCGGTACTCAGCCATCGCGTCGGTTTCATTTCAATGGCTTTAAGCCTACTATCTCTTTCGTTTCATTTCTTCAAATCTCCTTAAATCTGAGTGCTTCCATTTGTTAAACAATGATGAGATACAAAGAAGGAATATTTAGGTACAAAATTTGCATTACGAACTTACAGGACTGGATTGTAGTTGTGATTAGACTCTAGAGACTATTCTGCTAATTTCTCTTTTCTGCGATCAATGGCACGATCGTTGTCCACATCCACAAATCATTCAATTCTCACATTAAATCACACAATCAGATCATTCAACACAATTTAGTCTTTTTAGGAAATTTATGAATTTATGCCTAACCTTTTAGTTTTATTCAATTTAGTCCTTAGGCATAAACCATTCAAAGTAACCATTTTCCTTTCACCACTATACTAGCCAAATATCAAAGGGGATGTTTTCACTCCTTACAAGCAATTATTTCATACCAAATACATGTAGTTTCATCATTTTGGCATTTTAGTCTCGAAACCTTAATTTCATCAAAAATCACTATACAAAAAAATCTAACCCAAGCATCAAGCATTCAAATCTATCAAAAAAGAACAAGCATTTTCAACAATGGAAAGTTTTATAACATTTGACATATTCACAAATTAGTCCTTAGGTTAGCTAGATTAAGCAAATATGGACTCAAAAACATAAAAATTACTAAAAACAATCAAGGTTTCTTACCTAATCCAAGCTTTAAGGTTTCAACAATGGAAAACCCTAGGTTTTCTCCTTTATCCGTATGAAGAAGAAGAGAAAATGAATAAATTTCTAATTTCTTTTCTTTAAATTTCACTTATATAACAATGGCAAATTTGTAAATTCCCTAACCTTTATAATTAACTTAAATTAATCATTTTAACCTTAATACATCCCACTTATTTCACTTAAATGACATATCTTTTCACCCACTTACTTACAAATGACTAACTCACCTATTTGATCCTTCAAATTAAATAATTTTACCTTTGCATCTTTTTCAATTTAGTCCTTTCTATTTGATTAACTATCTAATCGATTAAATTTTCAAACCAGAATTTCATATGATGCTATAGACGTCATAAATATTAAAATAACTAAATTTACGACTCTACTCGTTAGAGTTGTGATCCCAAAATCACTATTTTCAACACCATTAAAAATCAGGCTATTACAGCCTGTTTTGTGTTTAAGGACTAAATTAAATAAATTTTCAAAAAAGGACCAAATTGAATTAAATGATTTAATTACATGATTTAATGAGAAATTTTGATGATTTATTGTGTTAGATTACGATCGTGCCACGAATCGAGGAAAAGGGAAATTAACAGAATAGTCCCTAGAGGCTAACCGTAACTGCAATTCAGTCCGATAAGTTCGTAATGTAAATTTTGTATTTAAATATTAATTGTACCTATTTTATATTTGTTGCAAACAAATTATACTACTTGAAATCAAGGAGAATGAAACTGAAAGGATTAACAGAGATATCAAGCTTTAAGTCGGTGATTTGAAATTGATGTGATGGTTGGGGTACCGCATGTATTGCGAGTCCTCGACATCTTGTGTGAGCAGCATCATGAGTCGAGAAAATGAGAAAGGAATCCAAGAATGGATTATAGCCCCTACGATGGCTGAGATTTATGTATAAGTGCATATTTTCGATAGCTCGTGTGAGAAGCATCGTTAAGGAAAAATTATATGCATAGATACTGTATCAATGGCTGAGGTACCGCATATGTTGCGAGTCCTCAATAGCTGTTGTGTGAGCAGCATCATGTACTGGTAATAGAGATTATACAAACAAGTTGAAATTTTAGTTATGGCTTGTCGAAGCAAAGTCTTATTTTGGTTCGGTTGAGTTATAAGTTATTCAATACAAATGATTGGTAATTAGTTAAAACTCCACGAACTTACTAAGCTATGAAAGCTTACCTAGGATATTTTTGTTCTTTTGTAGATTCTATTTTGCAGCTAGAAGATCGGATCACCTCAAAAAATCACACTATCTCGAGAGCTCATTCGGTAGTATTTACATCACTTAGTTAAACGACATGTACTAGAATGATGTATCTTTTGTAATGCTTGATTTTGGTTTGATTGGTTCATTGTTGAAACCTTAGTTGAATGTGAATTTAAGTTTGCATGCTTGCTTAATGTTGAAAGTAGGCAATATGCATTGAAATGTAATGACTTGTGAATTCATGAACACTTGTGTTGTTTCTATTGTATTTTGTGGTTATGTGATGAAAAATGTTTGGTAAACTTGGAAACTTATGTGTATATTTAAATTCTGGACACTTGTTTCGGTAGAAGTACAGGGTATTTGAACTTTGGTTACTGACTAGCATTGTATCGGTAGTGAAATCTGAAGTATCAGTAGTTCTATTCATTGTAGTATTGGTAGTCTGAGTACTTCTATCAGTAGAAGTTGCAGGGCAAAACTTCTTAGCTCTCTAGAGTTTGTAATATCAGTAGTAGCATGTATTATTTCGACAAAAGTCACCCTTGTATCGGTAGAACCTTCTTAACTATCGATAGGATACTGTAGCTACTTCTGAATTATTTACTGACTTGACTTCTACTAATACTTGTCTAACAAGTACCGGTAGAAATCCCACAGATTTATGAAATGACCTTTTTGCCCAAATGAATTGTAATGTTAATAAAGTTATAATTAAATTTCGTGCACATTAATTAGTTCTTTTAATATATATTGAATTGATATAATATTGAGAGTTCATTAAACGATAAATGATCGGAAAAACCCTGGGACCCTAATTAACGACGGTAATGAGTTTTAGGTGTTACATTTAGTGGTATCAGAGCTACGATTTAGTCGTTTCTTAGACTGTATTGACTATGTTTAAATGATTTAAAAGTACATGCCATATGAACCTGTGATAGTGTGATATAGATAGATCAGATCTAACTACAATTTTTGCATATAATGAAAGATGGTTGATTCTAAAAGAGACGAGACCAATGAGGTTAACAGTAACATATCGACAAATGATTCAGGGGCAAATCATGATGTGCCGATATTATTGATGACAGAAAATGAAGCAAAGAATATATTCTTTGAACTAATGGGATAGTGGTTCTTGGAGTTCATGAGGAACAATCTGATGGCATCGCCACCTCCTCCACCTTCTGTTACACAGCCTGTTGCCTGATCGGTAGCACCTCTAGTCGCGCCTTCACCTCCCCAACGATAGAACAGTAATGACGTATTCCGACGGACAGTTAGAAAATACAAGGCTGAAGAGTTTCAGGGAAGTACGAAAGATGATCCACTCAAAGCTGAATACTGATTAAAATTACTTTGAGAGTTTTGAACAAAATGGTCTATCCTCCAAAAGACTTTTTGAGGTGTGTTGCTTCGTTGTTGAAAGATGAGGCTTACAGTTGGTGGACGACGATCTTAGTAGTGGTTCCTGAGACTGAAGTTAACTGAGAATTCTTTCAAGCTGAGTTAAAAAGAAATATGTTAGCAAAAGGTACTTAGACTAAAAGAAGAAAGAGTTCTTAGAGTTAAAACAGGGAAACAAGATAGTGGTAGAATATGAAAGGGAATTTATACATCTTAGCAAATATGCCCGTGAGATTGTACCGATAGATGAGGCCATGTGTGTCTGTTTTGAAGACGAGTTGAATGATAATATCAAGATGATGGTAGGTGGCTCTGAATTACGACCATTTGTTGTTTAGACAAATAGAGCACAGAAAATAGAAGAAATTTATAATCACAAAAGACAGAGAGAGAAGAGGTTCTGAGATTTCATAAAGAAGAAACCTATCAGGACTTTCTTTATGCCATCACTGAAGAAATTCAGGGAAATTGAAACTCGCGAAGTAGTCTCATCCAGATTTCAGAGTAAAAGTAGAATGAGGCAACCAAAGTCTAAGTTCTAGAATCGGTTGATAGTGTGGCCAGTGTTCGTAATGTACCAAAATCAGTATGCGAGCATTGTAGAAGGATCCATTCTGGTAAGTGTCGATTAATGAAGGGAGCTTGTTTCAGATGTGAGGGCACAGATCATTTTATGCGAAATTATTCGATGGCTTCTGAAGTGAAAGAGGATCGGAGTTTGAAACCTTCAGTTACTCCGTAGAAAGGCAGAGGCTCGGGGCAGAGTAGCAGTGCAGGTGAAAACTGAGAAGATAACAAGGATAATGTAAACAGATCCGAAGTCCAAGCACCTGCACATACATATGCCATCAGAGCTAGAGAAGAGACTACCATTCCCGATGTCGTGACCAGTATATTTTATCTTTTTAATGATATTGTGTGCTTTGATTGACCTGGGATCGACTCATTCATATCTTTGTACTGCATTAGCAACTGATAAAAAATTTTCTATTGAGCCGACTGAATTTGATGTACAAGTCACAAATCCATTGGGTCATAGTGTTATAGTTAATTTGGTGTGCCGTAAATATCCACTAAAAGTCTAGGGCTGTGAATTTCCTATTAATCTGATGTTATTACCTTTCGTCGAGTTCGATGTGATCTTGGGTATGAACTGGTTATCTAAGCATGACGCGATGATTAACTGTAAATGAAGACGGATTGGCTTGAAATGTACGATTGGTGAAGTGATCATAGTTGAGTCTAGTAGATTGAATAGTGATATTAGGGTGATCTCAACTATCTCAACATATAAAATGGTTTGTAAATGTTGTGAGGCATTTTTGGCTTATATACTTGACACACGGGATTCAAATATAGAATTGAAATAGGTACCGATTATTAATGAGTTTACAGATATATTTCGGAAGAGTTACTAGGTTTATCGCCGATCAGAGAGGTAGAGTTTGGCATTGATTTGATACCTGACACCACACCGATTTCGATTTCACCGTACAAAATTACACCGACGGAGTTGAAAGAGTTAAAGGCTCAGTTGCAAGAATTGTTAGACAGAGATTTTATACGACCAAGTGTATCGCCCTGGGGTGCACTTGTGCTATTTGTGAAGAAGAAAGATGGCTCAATGAGAATGTGTATAGATTACAAGCAGTTGAATAAGGTGACAATAAAGAATAAGTACCCGTTGCATCGTATTGACGAGTTATTTGATCAGTTGAAGGATGCAAACGTATTCTCCAAAATAGATCTTCAGTCAGGTTACTATCAGATGCAATCAGAGACAACATTTAGAGCCAGATATGGACATTATGGGTTTCTGGTAATGCCGTCTGGGTTAACTAAAGCTCCAACAACATTCATGGATCTGATGACCCGAGTATTCTAGCCTTAGTTGAACAGATTTGTAGTGGTATTTATTGATGACATATTAATCTATTCCAAGACAGAGTCAAAGTATACATAGCACCTAAGAGAGGTTTCGCAGATTTTACGTGAAAAATAATTATATGCAAAATTCAGCAAATGTGAGTCCTGGCTTCGAGAGGTTGGATTTCTAGATCATATAGTATCTTTGGAAGGAATACAAGTTGATCCAAGTAAAGTTTCAGCAATTCTCAATTGGAAAATTCCGAAGAATGTTTTTGAAGTATTTAGTTTTTTAGGATTAGTAAGTTTTTATCATCGGTTTCTGAAAGATTTCTTTACTATAGCTTTGCTGATGACGAAGCTGCTATAGAAGAATGCCTAGTTTGTTCGGTCAGAAAAGTGTGAGCAGAGTTTTGATCACCTAAAGAAATTGTTAATGGAAGCTTCGATTTTGACATAACATGAGTCGAGGAAGAAATTTGTTGTTTACAGTGACGCGTCTTTGAATGGTTTGGGTTGCGTTTTGATGCAAGCTGAGTAAGTGATAGCTTATGCCTCCCGATAGTTAAAGCTACATGAAAAGAATTATTCGACTCATGATTTGGAGTTAACTGTCATAGTCTTTGCATTAAAGATTTGGCGTCATTATCTTTATGGTGAGAGATGTCATGTATTTACCGATCATAAGAGTTTGAAGTATTTAATGATGTGGAGAGAGCTGAATTTGAGGCAACGCCAATGGTTAGAACTATTGAAAGATTATGATCTAGTGATTAATTATCATCCGGGAAAGGCTAATGTTATTGCAGATGCTTTGAGCCGAAAATCGTTCTTTACATTGAGGATGATGAATGCTCATTTGTCGCTAGAGAGTGATGGTTCTATCATCGTCGACCTCAAGACGAGACCCTTATTCTTATAAAAAATTTGGGAGTTACAGAAAAGTGATTCAAAGCTTATAGCTAAGAAAGAACATATGCAGAGCGATGTCACTACTGGGTTTACTATTGATGCTGAAGGTATGTTATATTTTCGAGGCAGAGTGTGTGTTCTTGATTATCTAGACTTGAAACGAGACATTTTGACAGAAGCACATAACAATACTTATTCCCTTCATCTGGGGAGTGTGAAAATGTATAATGATCTGAAGAAGATGTATTGGTGAGGAGGTATGAAACGCGAGATTTCTGAGTTTGTGACTAGATGTTTGGTATGTCAGCAGGTAAAAGTAGAGCATGAGGTACTGTCTGGATTACTGCAGCCTATTTTCATTCCTGAGTGGAAGTGGGAACGGTTACTATGGATTTTGTTACAGGATTGCTAGTGACATCAAGGAAAAAAGATTCGATCTTGGTTATAGTAGACAGATTGACGAAATCAGCTCATTTCATTCCTATACGAGTAGATTTTTCACTGGAGAAGTTGGCCGAGTTGTATGTATCAGAGATTATGCGACTGCACGGGGTACCAATATCTATCATCTCTTACAGGGATCCATGTTTCACATCGAGGTTCTAGGGTAAGTTGCATGAAGCTTTGGGAACCAGATTTAATTTCAGCACTACATATCATCCGTAGACATATGGTCAGTCAAAACGGATTCTGGAAGATATGCTACGATGTTGTGTACTCGAGTTCGAGGGTAGCTGGGAGAAATACCTACCGTTGGTAGAGTTTGCTTATAATAACAGCTATTAGTCCAGTATTAAAATGGCACCATTTGAGGCACTATACGGTAGAAAATGCAAAACACCCTTATATTGGTCAGAACTGAGTGAGCCTAAGCTGGTCAAGACTGACTTGGTACATGAGACAGAAGATAAAGTTTGAGTAATCCATGACTGTTTAAAAGCATCGTCTAACCGGTAAAAGTCATACATAGATCTTAAGAGGAAAGATATAGAGTTTGCAATTGGAGACTGAGTTTTCTTAAGAGTTTCACCTTGGAAGAAGGTATTATGATTTGGCAGAAAAGGAAAATTGAGTCCACAGTTTATTGGCTCGTATGAGATCATCAAGCGGGTTGGGCCTGTAGCCTATAAGTTGGCTTTACCTCTAGAACTTGAAAAAATTCATAACGTATTTCATGTTACGATACTGAGATGATACAGATCAGATCCTTCTCATGTGATTACTCACTAAGAGGTTTAGGTACAACCGAATTTATCGTATTCAGAAGAACTGGTTAGAATTCAAGCTCGTGAGGTGAAAGAGTTGAGAAACAAAAGAGTGTCACTGGTAAAGGTCTTGTGGAATCATCATGGGTTGGAAGAAGCAACTTGGGAAATAGATGCTTCAATGAGATCACAGTATCCTAACCTGTTTACTGGTAAGAAATTTCGGGACTTTTTTTCACTAAGGGGGAAAGAGTTGTAACAGCCCGGTTTTCAGTGGAGTTAAAAAATAGTGATTTCGGGATCACAACTCTAATGAGTCGAGTTGTAAATTCATTTATTCTAATATTTATGATATCATTAGTGTCATATGAAACTTTGGTTAGAAAATTCTATCGATTAGATAGTTAATTAAGTAAAAAGGATTAAATCATAAAAGGTGCAAAAATAGAATTTGTTTAATTAGAATGACCAAATAGATAAATTAACCAATAGCATTTTATTGGGTGGATTATCATGAGATATGATAACTATAAGTAGGATTCATTAAGGTTAAATAAGAGATTAATTAAGTTAATTAGGAAAGACCAAATATTTACAAAATTGTCATATATATATATATGAAATTAAAAGAAGAAAAAAATAGCATTTTCATTTTTTTCTTTCTTCCTTCTTCACGGACAAACAAGAAAACCTAGGGTTTTCCATTTGTGAACTTTGAGCTTTGATTTGGGTGAGTAAACCTTGATCATTTTTTAGTAATTTTTATGTTTTTGAGTCCGTATTAACTTAATCTAGCTAATCTAATGACTAATTTGTGAATCTGTCAAATATTATAAATCTTACCCTTGTTGAATATGCTTATTCTTGAATGCTTTTGATGGATTTGTACGCTTGATAATTGGGTTTGATTTTTTTGTAAAGTGATTTTTGATGAAATTAGGGTTTAAGGATAAAATGTTAAAATGATAAAATTACATGTATTTGGTATGAAATAATTGCTTGTAGGATGTGATCATATACCCTTTGATGTTCAGCTGGTATAGGTTTGAAAAGAAAATGGTTATTTTTAATGTTTTGCATTTAATGACTAAATTGAATAAAAGTAAAATGTTAGGGGTAAATTCATAAATTTCCAAAAAAGGACCAAATTAAATTAAGTGATTTAATTACATGATTTAATGAGAAATTTAGATGATTTATTATTTTAGATTACGATCGTACCATGGATCGAGGAAAAGAAAAAATTAACAGAATAGTCCCTAGAGCCTATCCGTAACTACAATTTAGTCCAGTAAGTTCGTAGTGTAAATTTTGTATTTAAATATTACTTGTACCTATTTTATATTTGTTGCAAACAAATGGTAGTACTTGGAATCAAAGAGAATGAAATGGAAAGGATCGACAGAGATATCAAGCTTTAAGAAGGTGATTTGAAATTGACGTGACGGTTGAGGTAACGCATATGTTGCGAGTCCTCAACAGCTCGTGTGAGCAACATCGTGAGTCAAGAAATTGATAAATGAATTCAAGAATCGATTATAGGCCTTACGATGGTTGAGATTTATGCATAAGTGCATATTCTTGATAGCTTGTTTGAGCAGCATCGTTAGGGAACAATTATATGCACGGATACCATATCGATGGCTAACGTACCGCATATGTTGCTAATCCTCGATAGCTCGTGTGAGCAGCATCATGTACTGGTAATAGAGATGATACAAACAAGAAGATGAAATTTTAGTTATGGCTTGTCGAAGCAAAGTCTTATTCTGGTTCGGTTAAGTTATAAGCTATTCAATACATATGATTAGTAACTCGTTTAAACTCTACGAACTTACTAAGCTATGAAAGCTTACCTATGATATTTTTGTTGTTTTGTAGATTCTATTTTGCTGCTAGAAGGTCGGATTACCTTAAGAAATCACACTATCTCAGGAGCTCGTTCGGTAGTATTTACATCACTTGGTTATATGGAATGTGCTAGGATGATGTTATCTTTTGAAATGCTTGATTTTGGTTTGATTGATTCATTGATGAAACCTTAGTTGAATGTGAATTTAATTTTGTATGCTTGCTTAATGTTGAAAGTAGGCAATATGCATTGAAATGTAATGACTTGTGAATTCATGAACACTTGAGTTGTTTCTATTGTATTTTGTGGTGATGTGATGAAGAATGTTTGGTAAACTTGGAAACTTATGTGTATATTTGAATTCGGCACACTTTTTTCGGTAGAAATCTTGCATGTATCGGTAGAAATACAAGGTATTTGAACTTTGGTTACTGACTAGCATTGTATCGGTAGTAAAATCAGAGGTATCGGTAGTTCTGTTCATTGTAGTATCGATAGTTTGAGGACTTCTATCGGTAGAAGTTGCTGGGTAAAACTTCTTAGCTCTCTGGAGTTTGTAGTATTGGTAATAGTATGTATTGTTTCGGTAGAAGTCACCCTTGTGTCGGTAGAACCTTCTCAACTATCGATAAGAAATTGCAGCTATTTCTAAATTGTTTATTGACTTGACTTCTACCGATACTTGTCCAACAGGCACCGGTAGAAGTCTCTTAGATTTGTGAAATGACCTTTTTGCCCAAATGAAATGTAATGTTAATAAAATTATAATTAAATTTCGTGCACGCTAATGAGAGTTCATTCAATGGAAAATAATCAGAAAAACCTCGGGACCTTAACCAATGATAGTAACAGGTTTTGGGTGTTACAGTTGTTTTGGTGATTTGTTGTCTTGCTTTCTCGTGCATGGATTTCACCAATTCAGCTTTCTTCTCAATATTTAAACTAGAAATGTGTTCTATAGGCAATGACGCAAGATCAAGTACAGTTAATGGATTAAAACCATAAACAAGTTCAAATAGGGAATAATCAGTAGTAGCGTGAATAGATCGATTATATGAAAATTCTACAAATGATAAACATTCTTTCCAACTTTTAAGGTTCTTACCCACAACAGCTCGTAGTAAAGTACTTAAGACTCGATTGACTACCTCAATTTGTCCATCGGTTTGATGTGACATGTAGTAGAATATAATAATTTAGTACCAAGCTTACCCCCGCAACACTTTCAAAAAGTGGCTTAGGAAATTTACATCTCTGTCAGATACAATGGTGCGGGGTATCCCATGTAGGCACACCACCTCTCTAAAGAATAAGTCAGCCACATGTGTCGCATCATTTGTTTTGTGATAAGGAATAAAGTGAGCCATCTTTGAAAACCTGTTAACAAAAACAAAGATACTATCTAGACCCTTTTTAGTTTGTGGCAAACCAAGAATGAAATACATGGATAAGTGAAACACCCAAAACCTGACATCGTCGTCGGTTAGGGTCTCGGGGTCTTTCAGATCATTTACTGTTGATTAAAATTCTCATATCTCAACATTATAGAATTATAAAAAAACATGCATGCGATGAATTTTAATCTTTAATACCATTACAAATTAATAATGGTAAAAATGTCATTTTTTAGAAAATATGGGGACTTCTACCGGTACTTGTTGGACAAGTATCAGTAGAAGTCAAGTTAGTAAGGTCTTGGAAATAAATGCAATTTCTTACCGATAAAAGTGAAGGTTCTACCGATACAAGTATGACTACTACCAATACAACCCACTCTACTACCGATACAACAAGTTACAATAAGCTAAGTAGATTTACCCTACAACTTCTACCGATACAACTATGAAAAGAACTACTGATACTTTAGAGACTTATACCGATACAACGCAAGTCAGTAACCAAACTTCAAATACTCTGTACTTCTACTGATAAATGCAAGAGTTCTACCAAAATAAGTATATAGAATTTCAAATATACGCATAGTATCCTAAGTTTACAAACATTCTTATCCTATGTTAAATTCACAAGATCATACTAGCATAGTTAACATCATGTTGATACTTAATTCATCACATAACAACAAAATACACTTAGAAACGTATATCAAAGATGCTATCATTTTAAGTACTTTATACATTAAAATATCTCAATACACAATCCTACTACATGCCATATAAGCCAAGTGATATGAAGGACTACCAAACGAACTCTGGGATAGTGTGATTTCTCTGAGATGATTCGATCTTTAGACAGCAAAATGAAATCTATAAAACAACAAACAGATACACAAGTAAGCTTACAAAGCTTAGTAAGTTCGCAATATCGTTTAACTTACAGAATAATCAATTCATTATAGAAAAGTAGTAATCATCTTCTTAAATCCCATGATAATAGCATCAGGTTGATTTCTTCAGTCTTCCAGAACTTTAGCTCATACGAGCCAGTTAGAGTTTTAATCTTAGAAGATCAAATAGATTTTAGCTCTTATAAGCCCAAATAGAGTTTAACTAGTATACGATGTTACTCACATAAGCTGATGAGAATCCGCAACGTATGCAGGACCTCAGCCATCGATACGGTCCAAATTACCCGCTCACGATGCTACTCACACAAGCTGATGAGAATCCGCAACGTATGCAGGACCTCAGCCATTGTAGGGTCATATAATCAGTATCCAGTATTCATTCAGATCCTATCGACTCACGATGCTGCTCACACAAGTTGTCAGGAAACTATAACATATGCAAGATCCCAGCCATTGCGTATATTCAGATCACCGGCCCAAGTCCTAACATTTCATTTTTTTCATTCGTCTTCAAATTTCCCAGAATGTGAAGCATATGTAATTTGCAACAATAAAAATGTACTATAAGAAAGATATATAATAATATAGAAGATAACATTACAAACTTACCAGACGAAATTGCAGTTAAAACGAAACTCTAGGGACTATTCTACAATTTTTCCTTTTCCACGATCGGTAGCACGATCTTTATCTATCACAAAAAATAAATCAATTCTCTCATTAAATCATGTAATTTAATCATTTAATACATTTAAGTCCTTTTTTAGAAATTTATGAAATTACCCCTAACATTTCATTTTTATTAAATTTAATCCTTAAGCCTTAAACATGCAAAATAATCATTTCTTTCCCAATCATATAGCAACCGAATACTCAAGGCCCTTCAAAAACCCCTTATAAACAATTATTTCACATTAAAGACATGTATTTTCATCATTTTAGCAATTTAGTCCTCAAATCCTAAATTTATCAATAATCACTTAATAAAATCATCAAATCTAACAACCAAGCTCACAATACTTCTATAAAATTTCAAGAACAAGCTCATTCATCAATGGAAAGATTTATAACATTTAACAGATTCACAAATTTGACCTTGGGTTAGCTAGATTAAGCTAATACGATCTCAAAAACATAAAAATTACCAAAAACGAACATGATTTGCTTACCCAAATAAAATCTTCAAATGAAAGAAAATGGAGACCCTAAAAACTCTATTTGGTCGTGTGAAGAAGAAGACGAAAGAAGAGTGAAATATTTTCTTTCTTAATTTCATATATATATTAATGGCATTTTTGTAATTTTTGAGTCTTTATTAGTTAAGCTTAGTTAACCCCTTTTTAACCTTAATAAATCTCATGCTTATAATTTAAATACCATGATAATCCACTTACTAAATCTTTATTGGCCATTTTACCACTTCAATCCCTCTAGCTAAACTATTCAATGTTTGTAACTTTTGCAATCTAGTCCTTTTACCTATTTAACTATTTAAACGATAAAATTTCTTAATCAGAGTTTACTAAAACACTAATGGAATCATAAATATTAAATAAATAGAATTTATGACCCGACTCATCGAAGTTGTGATCCCGAAATCATTGTTTCTGACACCATTGAAAACCAAATTGTTACAATGAGTTTACCCATGGCAAAGAAGGAATCGACAAAGGAGTATAAAGTCCATGAGGCATTACCTTAGATTTTGCTTGTTTACAAGCAATACATTTAGAACATACTTTTTGAACGTCCTTTTTCATGTGCGACCAATAAAAATGTTCTTATAGAATATCTAGTGGTTAGGCGACACCGAAGTGTCCCATTAAGCCTACACTATGTGCCTTACGAATTAATAACTCTCGCATGGAACATTGTGGAACACAAAACCTATTTAGGCAAAAAAAGAAACCCATCTACAAGATAAAACTTGTCATGCTTACAATTAGAAAAAATATTTGTGAAATTAACATCATTTAAGTATAAATCCTTTATATGTTCAAACCCTAAGACTTTAGCATTTAATGTAGTTATCAAAGAATATCTACGAGATAAGGCATCAACAATTACATTTTCTCTACCTGTTTTGTACTTAATTACATATGGGAATATCTCTATGAATTCTACCCATCCAGTGTGTCTCTTACTCAACTTACATTATCCTTTTAACCATTTTAAGGATTCACGATCCGTATGGATAATGAACTCATTTGGAAGCAAGTAATGTTGCCAAGCTTATAAAGCTCAAACTAATGCAAGCAACTCCTTATCATAAGTTGAGTAGTTTAATTGTGCCCCATTCAATTTTACATTGAAAAATGCGATTGGCTTCTTCTCTGCATCAACACAGAACCAATTCCAATACCTGAAGCATCACATTCAAGTTCAAAAGTATCAGAAAGATTAGGTGATTTAAGAACCGCGCAAAACATAACTTATCCTTTAAGGCTTGAAAAGCCTTTTCTTGAGCTTCTCCTTACTTGAAACCTACAGATTTTTTAATAACCTCAATTAATGGGGCGACAATAATGGAGAAATCCTTTACAAAATGTCTATAAAAACTTGCTAAACCATGAAAAGATCTCACCTCAGTAATTGATTTAGGAGTAGGCCACTCCCTAATTGTCTTTACTTTGTCCTGATCTACATGTATACCTTGAGCACTTATTATAAAACTTAAAAAGATTAGTTTCTCACAACAAAAAGTGCATTTATTAACGTTGACAAATAACTTTTCAACTCTTATAATGTCCGAAACAGATTGAACATGGAAAACATGATCAGCTAAAGATGTTAAATAAGAATATCATCAAAATATACTACCACAAATTTACCCAAATAAGGCCTTAAAACATGATTCATTAATCTCATGAAAGTACAAGTTGCATTAATTAGACTGAAAGGCATAACAAGCCATTCATATAATCCAAACTTAGTTTTAAAGGTTGTTTTCCATTCGTCCCCTTCCCTTATACGAATTTGATGATAACCGCTTTTTAAATCAATTTTTGTAAATATTATTGAACCATTAACTCATCAAGCATGTCTTTAAGTCTAGGGATTGAATGTTTATACTTTATCGTTATTTTGTTGATTGGGCGACAATCAAAACACATTTGGAAGGAACCATCCTTCTTAGGCACCAACAGGACAGAGACGACACAAGGGCTAAAACGTTCTCTAATGTGCCTGTTTTGTAATAACTCTTCCACTTGCCTTTGTAACTCCATTGTCTCCTCGGGATTGCTTCAGTAAGCTAGATGGTTTAGAATGGTTACATTGGGTACTAAGTCAATTTGGTGCTATACGCCTCACAAAGGTGGTAAACCTTCAAGCGCCTCATTGAAAACATCCTCATAATCCTACAAAAGAGATGTAAAACACCAGGTAAAAAATCGTTAAGGTTAGTTAAAGATAAAGAATTTTTCCTAAACCTCACAAGGATAAAAGGTTGTTTGTGTAATAAGACTCTGCTCATATCTTTTTACTTGCAAATAAATTTCGTGCTCTGTTTTTTACCATTAGAGGGTTCACTCACCATTGGGCTATTTGTATTTTGACTTTTATCACTAATGGCCTCTTTTCTCTCTATCTTTTCAAATTTATCTTTTTTCCCTATAACCCCCTCAAAAAACTTTTTCATCTTGAGTTGATCATTGTGTACATCTTTTAGATCCAAAGGGACTAGAGTAAATTTCTTCCCTTTAAACACAAGGGAGTAACGGTTCAATTTTCCATGGTGCACCACATCACGATCCCGAAAGGCATAACAAGCCACTCATATAATCCAAACTTAATTTTAAAGGCTATTTTCCATTTGTCCCTTTCCCTCATACGAATTTGATGATAACCACTTTTTAAATCAATTTTTGTAAATATTGTTGAACCATGTAACTCATCAAGCATGTCTTCAAGTCTAAGGATTGAATGTCTATACTTTATCGTTATTTTGTTGATTGGGCGACAATCAACACATTTGGAAGGAAACATCCTTCTTAGACACCAACAGGACAGGGACGGCACAAGGGCTCAAACTTTCCTCTAATGTACCCATTTTGTAATAACTCTTTCACTTGCCTTTTTAACTCCTTTGTCTCCTCGGGATTGCTTCTATAAGTTGGATGGTTTGGAATGGTTACATTGGGTACTAAGTCAATTTGGTGCTCTACGCCTTACAAAGGTGGTAAACCTTCAAGTGTCTCATTGAAAACATCCTCATAATCCTACAAAAAAGATGTAAAGACACTAGGCAAAAAATCGTTAAGGTTAGTTAAAGATAAAGAATTTTTCCTAAACCTCACAAGGATACAAGGTTGTTTGTGTAATAGGGCTCTGCTCACATCTTTTTTACTTGCAAATAAATTTCGCACTCTATTTTTACCATTAGAGGGTTCACTATTAGGCTATTTGTATTTTGACTTTTATCACTAATGGCCTTTTTTCTCTCTATCTTTTCTAATTTATCTTTCTTTCCTATAACCCCCTCAAAAAACTTTTTCATCTTAAGTTGATCATTGTGTACATCTTTTGGATCCAAATGGGCTAGAGTAAATTTCTTTCCTTTAAACACAAGGGAGTAACGATTCAATTTTCCATGGTGCACCACATCACGAACATATTGCCATGGTCTACCAATAAGAAAATGGGCGACATGCATGGGAACTACATCACACCAAACCTCGTCAGAATAATTTCCAATTTTAAATGCAATTAAGGACTGTTTAACTATCTTAACTTCTGGACCGTCATTAAGCCATTATAAGTGATATGGCTTAAGGTGTCTTTGACAAGGTAAAGATAAAATATCCAATAAAAAACTACTCACCACATTAGCACAACTACCACTATCAACAATAAGAGAACACAACTTTCCTTGAATCAAGCACCGTGAGTGGAATATGTTAGTCCTTTGCACTTCGTCAGAATTGTCCTTTACTTGAATACTAAAAGATTGTCGCACTACAAGATAATGGGAATTAAGCAAATCCTCCCCATTAGTAGGAGGTTCCAAAACCTCTTTATATCCTTCCTCGTCATCATAGTCACAAACAACATTAGTAGCATCGTCATTCTTAGAATTAGAAATAAGGGTATCATCATTACTTACCAACATTACCCTTTTATTGGGACAATCACGAGCATAATGTCTATTGCCATTACATTTGTAGCATTTAATATCACGAGAACAATTCGAAGTAGCTTTAGAAGAAGTATTGGAAGATACCTTTACAATAGAATATGTGCCTTTAGCTAGTGCCTCATCCTTCCAACTAAGCTGCTTAGGTTCGTCTTTAGATGGAAGGATATGATTTACTTGTGGCGAAATAACTTTTAAGCCTTGAAAGGTAGAGGCCGATGTACTCCAATTAGACACTCAACCCCATAAACGGTTCTTAGATTTTCGTTTTAATCGTTCTTCAATCGTACAAGCTTTCTAAACTGCTTCGTCCAAATCAATAAAAGTATGAATATCTAAAATCTCAATGATATTTTCATTCAACCCATTGACAAATCGAGCTATAGTATCTTCCTCCTCCTTATCCTTATTAGCTCGTTATATCAAAATCTCCATCTAATGAAAATATTCCATCACATATTTATTACCTTGAACAAGATTTTGAAGCTTTCGCTTGTTGTCCTTATAGTAATGAGGTAGAACAAACCGTTTCCGCATGATTCGCTTTAAATCATCCCACGAGTAAATCGATTCCTCATGGTTCATTCGTTGGGACCATAATAATTGAGTCCACCAACTTAAAGCATAGTCAGAGAATTCCAAGGTAGCTAATGGAACTTTCTCTTCTTCTGAACATTTGCAATATTCAAGCACCAGTTCAATTTTATTCTCCCAATCACAATAGGCGCCAAGATCATGCTTTCCGTTAAATGGTGGAACATTGAATTTTGGTTTATTCACAGAAAATTAGCTACGAGAACTAGTACCGGAGGTTGCATTACAAGTACTCGAGCCACGTTTAATACGTCCAGAAGATTGTCGCGACTCATAACCATCATCATAATCACCAGTCTTATCATCATGGTAAAGAGGCTGCTCATCATCAATATCATCATTGTTAGTTTCCATTCGAGTTAAAGTTTGACTAAAATTTTGTTGGACCGCTTCGTGTTGAAGGACTTGAGCTTGCAATGTAGTGAACTTATTTTCGAAACGTTATTGAGCCTCTTAGAATTCTTTTCGAATTTCGTCGAGCATTGTTGCAATTTGGTCCATGGTAACCATGGATGGATCGTGCTCCTCGTCTTTACTACGTGTACATACCATTATTAGGGCTAAAATAAAAAATACTAAGAGAAAAAATTATCAAAGAAAATGAACCTCACCGTTATACACTCGCAATAATAATAAACAACTCTAAGATGAAAAAAAAGTTAACATTTTCTCACTTGTAACTTTTAAAAAGTAATCAAACTCAATAATATTAAAAAAATGCGGGATCACTCTTTAACAAAGTTGACCTAAGGCTATAAGAAGCCAAAGAAAAACTTGACTTAAAAGGAAGTAAGTTGCGCGGAGAAAGGAGAGGCAATTCTTTTCTTACCTATGAACACAATAAACGAGAATGTGTTAGAATGCGTAATAAAATAAGAAAAGCTAAAACAAAAGAAAACCTAATGCTAGAATCAAAGAAAAGAAACTACCCAACCAAAAAAACCTGAAATAATGGAAAACAACTTGAATGTTTTCGTTCGAGGTGTTTTCAATTTCCAAAAATCACGAAATTTAAACTGTAGTCTCCTCAAATAATATAGATCTGATCTGGAAATTTTCGGCAGAAAATTCAGCCCACATAATATTTTTTTTATTTTTCTTTTTTTCGTATATATTTGTTATTGCAGTTTTTATTACTTTTTTGTGGGAAATATTTTTTATATTCTTAGAGAGTGCCAAGAATCAGTATGTAAAATTTCATATCGTTTGGAAAGCATTTACCTACTGAATTTTTTTCAAAAACTTTTTAGGTAAAAAAGAGAAAAAAAATTGTTTTGAGACTGTTTGTTGGAAATCAATTTATAAGAACACAAAAAAACACCTAAAACGCCCGAATCTGATACCAAATGATACGGAATCAAAATGGAGGAAGCAAAAGAAAGATCAAATTCAAGTTGTTTGACTCGAAGAAGAAAAAATTTGGATCTAATCTGAAAAGAAGAAATAAACAAACTTAGAAATTAACGAAAACAAAAACACTAAAAGAAGAAATTGAAGAAACTAATGATAAATATTCAAAATAATAAATAAATAAAAGACGAAATTTAAAAGTGGAAGATGAATGAGTAAACTGATGAATATAATGGATAGAAGGATAAGTGTCCAATTGAACCTTTTGAAATTTAAATCTCAACAAACTCAACTAATGGCTTTAATCAACCCCCCAAGAAATAATTCCTGACAAATTGAAGGGTGAAAAATGGATTCCCACGACTCCTTGAAGAAAATCAAGAAGAAAACTACTTCTAAAATTCACAAGAAAAAAATCTTGCACAAGAAACAAACTCCCAAAGTTAAAAACTTTATTCATGAAAATAATTGTCTGCTTAATAAAAAATGAAGAAGCCTTTATATAGGCTAGCTAGATACATCCAAATAAAAGTCTAAAGTATACTAAAATTCTAATTAATTTAAACAAGAATTAGTTTTTAAATAAAACTTTATTGTTGACATAAAACTCCTAAATAACTTAAAATACTTAATAATTATAAAAAAATCATAATAATAAAATAATAAAATAATAAGAGCTGATAAATACACTATTGGGCTCATATATAATAAAAATTAAGCTTAAAACCCGAACCCAATATGAAACGCTTAAGCTTATGGAGTTGATTGGGGTCCTTGAAGAGAAACGCCTAAGCTTGTTAACATTTTCCACATGGGCTTGTCATCATATATTGAGAGTTTATGCCAACGAACAAAATTAGTCCCTTCTATACCATCCTCTCTCCAAAATCCATCGTCTTGAAGTTTCGACTCTTCTTCTCGAATTTTTTTTCGTGATAAAATTTTGAACGAATAAATAAAGTTTTGACTTTAGCTGCTTGTATTTAGATCTTGTGATTGATTCTTGAGGAAACCTAAGCCCATTGCTATTATGGCCTTTGAATTGGACCGAGCTGCTCATATCATTAATTGTCAAGTTTAACTTTAAAAAAATAAGAACCAGATTAACTAAAAATATAAAAATTAATGAAAAATTTATCATTGTGCCTTTTAAATAATCTACTTGAGGTATCTTAACCATTTGTGAAAACATTAAGATAATATTTTTTTTTGAACAATCTCATTATAGATTCTGATCATATTTGTTCTTTTTGGCACAATGTCTAGAACTATTCAGTTTCTCTCGAACTCATAAATAGGAGAATAATGCGTTTCAGTGCACTCGAACTCACGTATTCTTGCATTGACAATAATACCTATACCAATCGAATTAAAACTCAATCAATAATATAATATTTAATATTAAAAAGAAAATTTAATACATGATTTTATTTTGTTTTCCCTAAAAAAGGAGATCCCTAAATATATGATATCATTTGTAACTATATTTGTTGGCATAAAATGGTTTTTTCAAGCATAAAATTAAAAAAAATTGATTAAAAAAGAAAAATATTTTTTTCCAGTTTTTGTGTTGAAGTCCGTGAGCCTAGTCTCCTATGATCTGCTTTGTGATGGGCATTGCGATTTCTTGTGAGGCAAAGCTTATGGATGTAAACATTGGCTCCTATCAACTTATTTTATTTTATTTTCTCTTTTTTTTTTAATTTTCCCTCCAATCAAACAAGTTTTTTTTCATAGATTAGATAGGGATTCAATTTCTAAATATTTAATTTTGATTGGGTTTCATCTCGATTTTTGTGTAAATTATTTGGTTTTAATTCAAGTTATCTCTAATGTTATTTTAAGGTTTAGTTTGTAAATAAGTCTAATGATAAGACAGTTAATTTAATCATATATATATATATTTTTTGTTAATTGGTTAAAGAAGTCTTTCTTTTAATATTTAGGAAAATAGATTGATTTTGAAGAGAGTGTGTGTGAAAGCGCCTCTAGCTAGATAAGCTTTTGCTGACATGTTAAAAAAGCATGTCCAATTGGAACCATTTTCTGAAAATTCCAAAAAAAAAAACGTATCTAATTGGGCACGCTTTCCCTAACATGTCAGCAAAAGCTAATCCAGCTGGACGCGTTTTCCTGCCAACTGTGCAAAAAACTCGCCTAACTAGATAAGTTTTTCTGTCAACTGTGTAAAAAGCGCGTCTAACTATTCGCGCTTTTCATTCTCTCTCTCCAAAACCGATTTATTTTTCTAAATCTTCAAAAAAGCGACATGTTTGGCCAATTAAAAAAAAACAGCACATATGACTAATTTAACCTGATAAGACACTCAATTAAAAATAGATATATTTTATACTAATATTAATAGAGAATGAAAATAATAAGTAACATCATATTTTATGTAAATTAAAAATATATATAAATATTAATTTCAAAGTATGTTTTTTGAAGCTTAAATTTAATAATTTTTTTCATATTAGAATCTGATTTTTTTTCTAGATTAGGTCTTATTCTTACATTAAAGCTTAAACTTTTTTTTATCCAAGTTAATTTTTCAAAGCCTTAGAGTTCCAGTCTAATTTGAGAATAATTGTCAAGTTCAAATCCTAATATAGGAATAATTGTCAAGTTCAATGACTAATTTGAAAAAAAAAGTTTAAGCCCAAATGTGAGAATAATTACCTAATTCAGACCTTAATGTGAAAACAATCGTCTAGTTCATACTTCAATGTGAAAAGAATTACTAAATTTAGTGAATTGGGCAAGAATTATGCAAGAAAAAGCTTGGATATTTCAAAAAATTTGAATTATGATTTGACATAAGGGTGAAGTTAAAAATATTTTGAGGATGATGAAATTAAATTGTATATTTTTACGATAATAAAAATATAATTTTATCATTGTTAATAGTTTATATCTTTAAAATTTTTAAAAGATTAAATCAAATTTTTATCATTTTTGATATATCAAAATATAATTTTATCATTAAAATTTTAAAATTTTAAAAGATTTAAATAAAAAAATTTATTTAAAAAAGGGGCCGAAAACCAATCCCTAAACTCGTCACTGATTTGACACCACTCATAAATTTTTCTAACAGATAGTTATGTGCTGGAAAAAAATCTAGTTGAATTAAAAGAAATCCAGAATAAGTCATATTAGTATATTTTGTGGTGTCACAATTATATTTAATATTTTTCAAAATTAATAAATTGCATTATAAAAAAATTAGCCTATCCATATTCGTCTTATCGTATTCGTACAGTGTTAATTTTGTTTGCTCACACCATACAAGGTGGTCCAAAATATTCAAATCTATTCAGGACTGGGTCGGAACTAATCTCACCTGCCCTGCTTTGCCCGGCCTTCAAACAAAAATAAACCATATAAAACCAAAAAAGGAAGAAAAGGAAACGTGAGTTGGACGCAAATGGAGGAAGGCAAGGCAGCCAACGACCCCGGGAATTAGCGGAAGGCTGTGTACACGCAAAATCTCCTATCTGCCCTGTGGAAACCACACGTCATGCGCCACTTGGCTTTCATCTGGCCCTGGCCCTACATTTTCACCAACATTACTTGGCCGATTTTGAATTATTATGATAATAATGAGAATATGCCGTCGCTTAGCTTGAGAGAGACCCCGCCCGCTTCTCTTTTCTTATTTTTAGAGTTCCTGGATCAGAATCAATTAATTAATTCATGTTAATATTTTCCTTTTTTCTTTTTACTTTTTGGCTTTGATGCATTTGTGTTGTGTCTTTTTACTTATATATATTTTTTAATATATTAGTGTGATTATATAATACTATTTGTTCATATTTTTTTAATTTTTTAATAATACATACACATTACATATACAGATATTTAAATCCGAATTTTTTAAAATGAACATTATCTTTTTTATCAGTAGAGTCACTCATTGAGTTCACTTTTTACCTATGTGTTCATTATTTATTTAATTTATTATATTCAAGTAAACAATGGTCTTCGATGCTACTCATAGGGATGGATGCAGGGGCACAATGACTTAATTTTTTTATATTTTTAAATTTTATATATAAATTATTATATATTTTAAATTTGGCGTTCATATTGTATAATATTTATTTTTTTAGCTAAATTATATTTTCATATAATTCGTCTCCTTAAATCATAAGGTTATGTTTTATATTAACAAAATATTTTTCAGTTTTTAATTATAAAATTTTAATAATAATAATCAAATATTAATGTATGATAGGTTTTGAAAAATTAAACTTAGAGATACTATTAGGTTAGAAATTTTCTTGTATTTTGATTTGTATGTCTTGCTAAGGAATTATCTTTCTCTGGTAAGATGTCAACATTTGCTAAGGAAATAAGACTAAGGCCAATTTTTTAATTTAATTTTTAAAATTATAATGATATTTATGAAACTTTTAGTATAGTATTAATATTTTTTGCATATTGAAAAGAAATATTTAATTTTATATAGTTTGATTTTTTTTCTTTTAATATTTTTACAATTAAACTGTTTATGCTTTTTAAAAAATATTAAATTGATTTATTTGATAAAAATATTCGAAAAGAATTGACATTTTCTTACGTTAAGAAAAAAGTTGTTCAAATTTGAAATTTTCACCCCTTGAAATAAAATCGTAAATCCATTTATTATGATCATACCTTTCACAGATTTGACATGAATGCCTTTTCACTGTTGTAAGAGCCAAACATATTTCAAGACCACTTTTAAATCCTCCATTTCGAGACTCATGACCACTCTTTCTTCGGCCTTTAGTGTGAAAAACATGTGGATCAGTAATATTTATTAACGAACGAATATGATTAAGTTGATTCTCATATTTCACTACAAACTTTTGTAATGTTGTTGAAAAAAAAAAAATTATGCTTTCACTCCTTTGGGAATAACATCACAAAAATGCTCATATGCTAACCAAGACCAAGCATCAACCCTAAATAAGTTCACCATATGAGCATCACCATTGCACTGGATTGCATAAAGAAAAACTTGGATTCTCAGCCAACATCTAAATTTTTTCTCCTTAAATCTATAAGATGATTCCATTCCAACAATCTCTATCTGAAAATTGTTGGTCTACATTACTAAACAATGCTGCCACTTTTCCTGAATGAATTCCTCCATTAAAATTTTCAACAAAACTCTTAGTAGCCAAAGTCATTTTCTTATAACAACTAAGATAAGACACACTATTAGGACTAACCATAGCATGATTATATTCATTTGAAAAATATTTTGCAACCCACTTTTGAATTTTCTTTACCTTTTCTATCTTAAGAAAAATGCTCCACAACACGTTCTTAAAGTTGAACATCTATTTTTAGCTGTCTTGACATCAATGTGACTGTCATTACTCTCTATAGTTTTTTTCTTGTACCAACATTCATTACAACAAACATAAATTTGACTTACTATTGCATCACTTCGAGAACCTGTTTTGCTTGATCGAATATGAATACCAAAAACTTGTTCCCGAGCAGAAGCTTTATAACAGCGTTCACCCTTGTCCAAAGATTCAAATTGCCTTCCATCAAGTGGCTCTTATGTGTTTCTATTGAGAAGAGATTTTCGTTTTTACACGAAAAGTAAAGAAAATTATTTCTGGTTCTATGTTTAATTTGAATTGTTCGAGCCCACACTTAAACTAATTCGTGATACGAGAATAACAAAAAAAGTCGTTCGGTTGAAAGCCGGGTTTTTCAAATTTTTTTCCATCGTCATAGTCACCCCTAAAAGTCTTCTTACCCCCAACTCTGTCACATGTTCAAAAGCATCCTCTTTTGCTAGCATGAAACTTGAACTTGTGACTGTATAATTACCGTCAACTTGGGGCGAGTTATACCTGAATCCGTAACCGCATAATCACCATCAACTAGGAGCCCTAGTTATACTTGAACCGGTCACCGTATAACCACCATGAACTGAGAGCCTGAGTTAAAATACGATATTTTTTAAAGTAATGGTTTCATCCTCATATGACAGGTGAAATGTGTAGGTCTCCAATCGTCATCGCATCATCATAAACTCAAACATATCTTAAAATTATCACAATATCTCTCTCAAATACAAACACAAATAAATCTTTCTTCTCAATTTTTCAACCTCCAACACAAAATAAAAACGATTTTAAGAAAAATGGCCTAAATCCTTAATTAATTTTAAAAAAACAGCCTTTCTATCCAAATCCTTAAATAGTAAAAGAGACGTGGAAAGATGAAGAGAGAAAACTTATTTGGCGTGAAAATTAGAAAAAGAAAAAGAAGTTTTAATTTAATCTGAGCCACAAATTTATTTTTGACCAAATTGTTTAAAAATTATGTATTTTATGCATCCCGAACATAGACTGTAAAATAAAAATGAATAATATAAAAAAATAGTATATCTTAACGAGTGTAACTGCTCTATAAGTGAATCCCTTCCCTAAAATATTATTTATTATAAAATTTTATATTATGCAACAATAAATATTTTACACAAAATAATCAACTGAATATTAACATTTAAAAAATAATCTATTTTAAAATTAGGTTTTAGTAAAACATAGTCTTAAATACAAAATTATTAATCTTTCTTTTTATTAATTATTATTTTTAAAGTAATTTCACTAGTTAAGTTAGTAACTTAATTGTCTTAATTTTACATTATTTTATTGTTGATTTAGTCGATTATAGTTTTTTTTAATTTGAAAAGTAAATATTATTTGATTAAATTAATTCTGAGAATAAAAATAAAAATAAAAATAAAAATAATTCTAAAATATAATTATTCATTAAAAAGTTTATTTTTAAATACTGGCAAGTATTTTTCTAACTCATTATTTTTTGAATACTAGAATGTTTTGCCGGCTTTTGCTGGGCTTCAACTTTTTTAATTTTAATTTTAATTATTTATTAAAATAATTAATATAAATTAAATTCTAAACTTTAGAAAAATAGAAGGATGAATATTAAAATTTTACCTTTATCTTAGAGATGCCTAAATGATATATAATATCATAATCTCATTATTTTCATAAAATTTAAAAATTATGAATGAGATAATAAATTAAAGAAAATTACTTATTTTAATATATTATTCATATTAAATTTAATTATATAACTATTTCTTTAAATAATATTTCTCTATTAGTGGCCAAAAGAAAATATTTCTGTTTAACCTTTCACAAGTTGGAAGTTGAAACCAAACCCCATGAAATATTTAATAAAACTCTCCCACCAAAAAACAAAACAATAGTAGTTTTTGTTTGCAGTTGTTAATGCTGTTGCTGTTGCTGTTCCTCTGTGTTTAACTTTCATTTTCTCCCTTTCTCTTTCTATCTTCTGTATCATTATTGCTGTTGTTGATGTTTGTCGCCTTCTTTAACATGCTGATATGATGGAGAGTTAAATTTGATCCAAGGAAGAGAAAGCCAGAGATGGGTTCTTGTGTGTCAAGACCTGAAGGCTCTGTTGGCCCAAAGTTAAGGTCTTCCAAGAAGAATAAGAAGAAGCAGAATCGGAAAAGGAGGAAAAGCTTCGAGAAAAGGGTGTCTAATGGGCTGCCTGACCCATTCTCCGATGAGTTTTGTAGCTGGGTTGCTCCACCTGATCATCACTCTTCCTTCTCAAACCCAACTTTTCAAGGTCTTTCCTTCATCTGTTATCAAAACTGTTTTCTTTTTTTTTTTTCCGTTTTATTTAGCTTTTTGATTGTCATGTGTTTATGGATTTTCTTTTTCTGGTTGATTTGCTTGGTGGGTTTTGGAGGTTGAGATGCTTTAGGTTGTTGCATGGAGAGTTCCGGGTGTTCAAGAGCCCGATTCTGGTTTTTTTTCTTACCCGGAAATGCATGCCTGAATTATAGGTTTAAGACTTAAATGATAGTATTGTTTTCTAAATTCTGATAATTGAGGCCTGCTCTTTAGATGATCAATTGTCTTATGGTTTTTCTTCAAAGCATATAGTTTGAGCATATCCGCTAAATTGGAATTTTTATATAGATTGATGCTCCACTTGATCATCACTTCTTTCTCAAACCAATTTTTTCAAGGTCTTTCCTTCCTTCTCTCCCTGTTATGAAAACTGGGTCTTTTTGTGTGATTTATTTGGCCTTTTGATTGTGATGTTTTTATGGATTTTAATCTTCTGGTTGATTGGCTGGGTGGGTTTTGGGTTTTTAAGAGTGTGGGCCAGGAAATACATGCCCGAATTATAGGTTAAAAAGATATGTTGTTGGTGGATCCTATTCTTTATTTGGTCAAATGGCATCTGAATTTTCTTCAAAGCATATAATTTGAACTTATCCTTAACACTGGGATTTTTTATACAAATTGATGCTCTTCGTTTTTGTTGATTATCAGAGGAAATGTAGACTGATGAGGTTGAAATTTGACTATAATATAAAATTGTAAAAACATAGCAACAGAATTGCAGCATTTGAAACTTTCAGTTTTATTTTTTTCTTGACAATGGCAGTAGTTTGATCCATTATGGTTCTTAATTTGTGTCTATTCTATTAAGCTTTAGAAAATCAGGGTTTAAACCAGTAGCAGATGCGTATGAACTGGTTGGAGTTTCATTAAGTTGGAATTAGCTGCTGCATTGCTCTCATTGGTTGGTGGTTTCAGAACTAACATTGTTGTTTCTAAGACTCATATAAGCAGTAAGATTGCTTTGAGCAGTTTCTTCTTATGATAAAAGTTTGTATAGGAGATTTGGTGAAGAATTTGATGTCCGTTGAACCAGAGTAAATAACAGGCCTTTGGACAAACTTGACAGCTTATCAAGATCGTAGCGTCTTTATTTATGTTTTCCATTGACCTTTCTAGTTAAACGCATCCATGTTACGGACTGTAGTTTGTTAGGTAAGACTTACATTTTACTTTTAGCAGCTTGATACATAATCTGCTGTACATTACTTGAAGAGGTAGAAACTGGGAAGAGTTTGATGGATATCGATGCATTTTTCCTTGATTTATTGCTTTTAAGAGTTTGGAAAAAGGGTCTAAATTAATCTCTATATATTAAGATTACATACAGGAATTTGTGAATTTCTTATTAAGTTGGTAAAGTTTAAAGGATGTTTCCTTTCGATAATAGATATACTACTGGGGTTCTTCATTGTTCACTTTCTGCTATTTATCATTTTCTTATTTCTTTTTCTGCTGATTTTCTTTTTATCTTTTGTTTCTTAATATTGATAATTTCTGCAATTTATATACTTACTTTCAATCTTTTTTCAACTTTCTCCTAGTTCTTGTTTCTATGCATTAGTTTTCAAAGTCAGAGTTTGTTAAGCTGTTGATTTATGATGTGACCTCGGCAGGGAGCGAGGAATTGTGGTTCGATCCAGTTGCAGTATTTGAATCTGAATATGATGAGGAGTTCGAAAGTGTTCAGGAGGGTATGGTGTTTTGAAATATTACTCGGACCTCTCATTTAGACTAACTTTCGTTTTACTTGGAGATTATTGGAAATGGTTACCATTCACTATATATGCATCTCTATGTGCAGATGTGTTATCATTAAATGGTCTTGAGGGTGTATCTGTATCCAGCATTTCATCTTTAACAGATGCTAATAGCAGAGACCATTCTTCTTTAGTCTATCATACACAGAAACCAGGGGATGTTAATCCCAGAACAAAATCTGATGGGCCTTCAAATGAAGCGAAAGAACCTGTATTCCTTGATGATATTGCCTCTTCCATGGATGAAGGTCCTGGTAAGGAGGATGGGTTGTTGGGTGATTGTGGTATTCTTCCAAGCAATTGTTTACCTTGTCTTGCATCTACTGTTCCATCAATTGAAAAGAGAAGATCACTTAGCTCTAGCCCGCCGAGTGCAAGAAAAAAGCCTGCCTTAAAACTTTCATTTAAATGGAAAGAGGAGAATGCCAATGCCACTTTATGTGAGTATCTACATTATCTGTTGAGCTCTCCAATTTTTAGTCATTGTGTTCATCATGAACTGTCTTATTATGAGACTTCAAGATGCATGTGACATGGTTTTCATTGTGAAGATATTAGAAGAGTTTTCCCACCATAGTAATTGATGCATGTTAACCTTTTGAGTCACTTAGAAACAAGCAGTGTAGTATACGAGTGGTTTTTTTAAATTTACTCCTTTTATTCTTTTGTTCAGTTTCTTCAAAGATGCTGCTTCAGCGACCGAAAGCAGGTTCTCAGGTGCCGTTTTGCCCTATAGAAAAGAAAATTTTTGATTGTTGGTCTCATATTGATCCTGGTACTTTCAAGGTTCGAGCAGAAAATTATCTTAGGTATGACTATAAAACTTGGTCCCTGATTCATTTATTTACTGTATGCCCATATATTCTTTTTTTTCATGCAAAATTATTGAAAAGCATGTATGGGATATTTAGAAACTTTTGATATGTTATTACCATGACAGTTCCCCACATTATTTGTTTGTTTGGCAGGGATAAGAAGAAGGATTATGCACCTAACCATGCTGCATATTATCCTTTCGGAGTTGATGTATTCTTATCCCAACGAAAAATATATCACATAGCTAGATTTGTCGAACTCCCTGTTGTTAGTCATTCCGAGAAACTACCATCTATCCTTGTCGTAAATGTTCAGGTATAAAGCTGATTGTTTTGAAAGAATGTGGTTTTCTTTTTTTGTTATACTTCCCTTGGGATGGAAGTAAGCATGATGTAATGGTCCTTCTTGGCTATGCTTCTCTGACTAGATGTAAGTGTCAGACATGGGAATGCGTTCACCTTAGGTATGTTTAACTTTTTTTAGATTTCCATTTAGTTTAATGCTTACATTTTGTGACAACGCAGATTCCCTTGTATCCTGCTGCACTTTTTCAGAGTGAAACTGATGGAGAAGGGATGAGTTTCGTTCTTTACTTTAAACTTTCTGACAGTTACTCGAAGGAGCTTCCGCTCCACTTTCAAGAAAACTTCAGGGTATGATTGATACCAAAAGTCATTTTTATTCTTCTTTTATAGTACTATGTGAACCTTTATTGACTGGAAATCCGAATAACATCATTCATTACATAGCTATGGATAATATCATCCATTACCAAAAATTTTGAAAATTAGAAAATGGGTTGTTTTAGCCATGAAACTTCACGTGAAAGCTTATGAGACCATATTATGTTATTTAGAAGCCTTAAAAAATGGCATTGGCATGGCTGAAATATAAGATGTGCCTAAACCAACCTAGTTCAGGCTCTGCGATGCATCCAGGGCCAATCCTGTCTGCATGTGGTTTTTTACATTTAGTTAATATCTTCTTACATTCATTCCTTGCTACATTATTTGATCTACAACCAAGTTTACTGAATCCTTATTTCTTTCTCAAAGCAGAGGTTAATTGACAACGAAGTTGAAAAGGTTAAGGGATTCCCTGTGGATACAATTGTTCCATTTCGTGAACGGTTGAAAATATTAGGCCGTGTTGCAAATGTGGAAGATCTTCACATGGGTGCGGCAGAGAGGAAGCTTATGCATGCGTACAATGAAAAGCCTTTTCTTTCACGTCCACAGCATGAGTTCTACTTGGTACGAATGCTTGTATGACTTAGGGATGGCTATATATTATAGATTTCAATATTTGCATATATCTAATCCATTTTCCTTCTTTTTTTGTTTAATTAGATATTATGGATTTGGATAATATTCGAACTTTTGGATATTGTAATTACTATATGTAGCGGATGTAGGACATTAACGTTCGGATGTTTATTATTCAAATCTGCTGTGACTTTTTGATAAAGGATTTGGATGTTCGAATTTGCTTTGCTGTTATACATAATGAATTCAGATTTGGATATCTGAATCCATTATCCACTTCAGTTCTGAAGTGTTTATTTTTAAGAAATGACTTGCACAAGTCAGATATTTTTAAAATATTCTGTGGATAAATTCGGGTTTAGATATAACAAAAAAATGACCAGAAATGAGCAAGAAGGTTGAAGCTATTAAATTAGAAATGTAGGAAGCTTGTATTTATCTTAACGGAATTAACACAACGTATTTGTAGGCAATAGTTTTAACTCAAGCAGATAGAATGATACCTATCGAGGTAGTGTCAAAAGTGGTTGATACCTATCTTACTCGTACTTGGGTATAAGTGTTATATGTAGATTTGTGTCTGACACGGGTATGTTTCAACTTCTTTTTATTAATTTTAGTTTGTGTAATTCCATAACTAGAATCATAAGCTCCAACAATCTACTAATGTTTGAGCGATGTGCTTCATTGGGAGTAAGTTTGGGTAGCAATAGAATAGCGTAGATACATTGCGTCACTATGGTTCTTTCTTAGGCTCACTAATTACTCTAAACTTTTGCAGGGAGGAAATTATTTCGAGATCGATATAGATATGCACAGATTCAGTTACATCTCTAGGAAAGGTTTTGATGCATTCCTAGATAGGCTAAAGTTTTGCATCTTAGACGTAGGCCTAACGATACAGGCAAGTTCCGATATCTCATTCAAAACTTCAACTTCCCCCTCCCCCTTTATCTGAACAAGATTGTTTGATTGTCAGTTTTATAATGACATTTGCTCACACACGATGTTTGCCTTCAAATACAGGGGAATAGACCTGAAGAGTTGCCAGAACAGATATTGTGTTGTCTACGGTTAAGTGGAATTGACTATATGAATTACCACCAACTTGGTTTGATTCAAGAGCCTTCTTATGTAAGTGCTGAAAAATGTTGCAATACATACAGCTATGATTTAATAAAACTCTAATTCTGGATATGTTTCTGCGATACTAGACTTTCTGAGCTACATAGCCCCTACTCTGAGACGACAACAAGACTTATCTTCCTACTCAGACATTTAGAGCTTACAGTACTACTTCCGGTGCTGAATTCAATTCAAGAGGGCTTCAGTTGAACCTTGTCCACTCCGAAGGTAATAATGATCATGAATTTAATTTCAGAAAAGATAAGAGATGAAAGGTATGGCCTTTGAGATCCTTGTACTCTTATATTGCTGTACATTTTAATGTTTAGGATCACATGCACAGGTTGAAGCCAGGTTGATTGTTCAATATTTTGTGTAAATGAATATTGAGAATATTATAGTTCAAGTAATACAAGTTTCTTATTATGTATTTCATGGAGTAATTTGTCCAATGTTACATGAATTCAGCTGTGGGTATGTTTCCAGTCAAAATTTCCCAAGTGTTTTCAATGTCTTTCGAGATGTGTGTTGGAACACAGACATCCTTGTATTATATTTTCCCATTACTTGAGACAACCCTGTTAAAACTTAGAAATACTGTTGTAATGAAAGATTATTTGATTTTTGGGGACCAACTTCCTTCTTTAGCTTTCATATGGAACATAATGAGGAAACTATGTGTTTGACACGAATTTGAACATGGATATCAACATTTTCACTCTACATCGGTACTAAGCAACCTAATTTTGGTGTGTTTCAATTTATTTCTGACAATAACACCCTATATTTGCTTCTCTAGGCTTAATATAACTGAACTTGACACTTATTTTTTGATTTGGTATCTAAATTTTTTTTCTGTCCAATTTTGGTACTCAAACTTGACTTTTTTTTTTAAATTTAGTATTTAAAATGACACTTTTTTAAGTTGGTATTTAAATTTTTTGGGGTTTTAATTTGATATTTGAACCTGATTTTTTCCTTAATTGGATATCTAATATTTTTTAATATTAATTTGTTAAGTATAGTTCAATACTTATTTTCAATATGAATTTTTTTTTAAAACTGATAAAATTTTTGTAGCATAACAAAATGTTTTTCAACACCGTTATTGTTTTGCTTAATTTTATAAGATTTAATAAATTTAGGTACCAAATTAAGAAAAAATGTTAAGTTATCAAATTGGGTCAAAAAAAATTTAGATACTAAGTTAAGAAAAAGTGTAAGTTCAAGTATCAAATTCAATCAAAAAAATTTAGGTACCAAATTAAAAAAAAAATATCAAGTTCAAGTACCAAATATTATATTAAGCTTGAATTAAATTTTAATATTTTGTATTTACATTTAAAATGAAATATTACCACTAAATTTAGTTGTTGAGCATAATTAATAATTAATAATTAATAATTTTATATTTATATATTTACATGTATATTTAATATATGTTATTAAAAATAGAAAAATAGATTTTATATATATATATATATATAATGTTTAAAAATAAGATAAATTGAAAATGATACTTGTTATTTGTAAAGAACTAAGGCTCTATTTGGTTTAAGGAAATTAAGACCATTTTCGTTTTTTTTTTTTTTGGAAAATGAGAAACATTGAAGAAAATATGTTTATTTGAAAATTTAAAAAATGATTTTTATAAAATGAAAATATGTGAAAAATTAGAAAACAATAAAAAGTTTAAATGATTTGGTTCTAATTTGGGTTAAACCAAAATTTTTTTTAAGGGAGTTGAAATTAAATTATATATTTTTACGATAGTAAAAAATTAAAATTTTTATTTGAATTAAATCAATATTTTTATAATTTTTAAAAAATTAAAATAAATTTTTATCATTTGAGAGGTTAAAATACAATTTTAAGATTAAAATTTAAAAATTTAAGGGATCTAAATAAGGTCGCCACTAATCTTAACCAAAACCACATATAAACACAAAAATATTCTTTTTTAACAGTTTTTCAAATATTAAGTTTCCATACCCTAATTTGAATTCATATAAGTATAAAAAATTGTATTTCTCATATATTTATTGTAGAAAATAATTATAAAAAATAAATTTTTATTTCTATTTATTAAACCTGTTATTTTGTTTTTAAAAAACAAAAATTGAAAATTGAAACTAAAATTGAAAACTAAAATTCATGTTTAATAAGACACATGAATGAGAGAAATTACAAATCAGATTGTTTCTCTTAATTTTTAAAAAGTTG
Source organism: Gossypioides kirkii (assembly GCA_005610355.1). Lineage (NCBI taxonomy): Eukaryota > Viridiplantae > Streptophyta > Magnoliopsida > Malvales > Malvaceae > Gossypioides > Gossypioides kirkii. Next base: position 33,607,236 of record CP032247.1, on the reverse strand, counting down.
AAAATTAAAAAAAAAATTTGATTTATTGTTTTCCTATCGAAAAGGGACGTGAAATTTAAGTTTCATATAATCATTTTTCCATGAATAATGAAGTTTGATGTGAAGTATAGTATAATAGAAACACACATTGATAAAAAAAGAAAGTGAATTAAGCCCTTAATAGGTGCATGTATAGCAAACACACCCTTACAATAAAGCTTATTCATCACCCATATTTATTCATATTTATAGTTTCCCCCCTAATTATCAAACCTGTGTTTCTCAATGAGCTTCAGCAGTTCACCCTTTTTAGCACCCACTAGCCTGCATATTTCTTTCCCTTTCTTAACAAGAACGAAGGTCGGCATTGCTTCAACTTTGAATTGACGAGCCACATCCTGTTTAGTTCTTTTGTTAGCCACCCCCATTCACAAATAAACTAGGAAGCATGGACACGGATGTTCCCTCCTCGTATTGGTATTGTATGTGTGTCTGATACAGACACTCATCGGACACGTCGAAATACGTCAAAAAAAAAATCAGATATGGTCACGATATGGGTGTCTAAAAACAGACACAGTCCCGACACGGTGATGATGGATAGAGGTGCTGGAAGTTGAGAGCGAAAGGAGAAGCAAAGAGATCTTTTCCCCTGATTTTGCGATGCGTATGTTTGTTGAAGATAGAAAAAGGGAACCTGATTGAAGATGAAAAGATGGAAAAGATCGATAATGGAGTTTGCTTCAACTGATCAAAATTTTCTTAGGGAAAGGAATGAATGTTTTGTGGATAGGAAACGTTTGAGCAAAGTATGAGGTATCTGTGGTGGACTGGTGTTTTGTTTGCATCTGGTTGGGTATTAGTTGAGGTGCTATACACCTGGCAATTTTTGTACAATTTCTTTAATCGTTGTTTTGTTTTGTTTGTCCGTTTGTGTGCCCTTCTTGGGCCTCTGTTGGTCTTTATTTTTGAAACAATAGGCTTGTTTATGTGTCAGTCCTCCAGTTTTTAATAAAACCCAATCTGATTACTACCAAAAATTAAAAAATAAACATATTAAAAAATGAAAGCTTATTTGAGAAGCTTTCATTGTCTACAAGTTTTCATTTTTTTATTGTCGTATCTCGTCATATTCGTGTCCTCATTTTTTAAAAATTATCGTGTCACTGTATTCGTATCGTGTCGTACTTATACTGCGTGTCCGTGTCCATGCTTCATAGCAAATAAACAATTTTAGCATGTAAGAAGATAAATACTAACCTCCAAGGTATCAACATCGATCTTGATGAACTCAACATCAGCATATAGGTTGGCATATTCTTCAATCACCGGTTCCATCCATTTGCAGGGTCCGCACCAGGTGGCCGAGAAATCAATTACCAGCTTTCATCACCAAACACACTCACCATTATTCTTATTAGACCAGACCATACCAACATGAAGATACAGAAAGTGGGAAGTAGAGTAGTAGTATTTACCAACTTGTTACTTTGCTTGGAGGCCTCTAGCTGGGCTCTCCACTGACTCGCCGAATGCATTTCGATGATTTTGGCAGTGGAGGCTCTATTTCCCATTCTTTTTCTTTTAGCAGTAGGTCGACGGAAGGAAGTGACTTTGGGATGTTAGGGAACGCCTTTATATACAGCTCCATGGAATTTCTTTTTTTACTTTATAATATAATATCATATGAATTTTTTTTTTTGCTAGCATATATGCCTATATATATATTATTTGGTAAAATTAATGTAGTTTTTTAAATCTTGCTAGAATCACTAATCATAGTGGCGGAGTCAGAATTTGTTTTAGGGGCCGGAATTAAATTATATATTTTTACGATAGTAAAAATGTAATTTCAATATTTTAATAATCTATATTTTATAATTTTTAAAGTGTTAAATCAAATTTTTATCATTTTTGCGGGGTAAAGTTTAATTTTACCATTACTAATTTAAAATTTTATAAATTATAAAGGACCTAAATTAAAATTTTACCATTTTAGAGAAACTATAATATATATACAAAGGGGAAATTGCAAAAATCTTAAACTTTGGGGGCTTACTTATATTTTTGGAAGGGCAATAGTATATTTACAAAGGACTAAACTTTAATTCTTCTTCTGTCTTATACATTTTTTTTTACTATACTGATGTGATTACATGGTAGTATCTGTTCATACTTTCTTAACTTTTTGACAACACACACCTTGCATACACAAATATTCAAATCCAAATATCCTAAAATAAACATCATCATCTTTTTTAATGGATCCATTCGTTAATTTCTCATTCTCATACATTTTTATTTTAGTAATAAATTGAAATCTTAAATTTTGACGGCTACTTGTGTGTTTAGAATATATTCTAAAGTTCGTCAAAATCATTTTAATAAAAGATAATAATTCTTCAACTTAAAGAAAGAAAAAAGCGAAAATAAATAAATAAATAAATGGAGAGGCAAATATTCGATGCCTAAGAAACTGATTCTGTATATTAAAGAAATATTCGATGTCCTCAAATATATATGTATTCGTGTTAAAGCATCTCTTTCATGTCTTCTTACGTTAAATATTCTCTAATTTAATTTTTTAAAAATTTAATTATTTTACTATTTAATCGTTAATATTATTAAAATTCTTTTATTAAATTCAGATCTATTATAATATTTCTTTTGTTATATGGTTATTGAATCAATTTAAAAATTTTAATTGTGTTAATAATTGAATCCATATTATTAAATTCAAAATGTGAAGGGATTAAATTTTTAAAAATGAAAATAAAAAAGACTAAATTCTAAATATAAGAAGAGCAAATGGACATAATGTTGGGAAATTATTTAGGATATTAGCAGAGTTGGCATAGCGGAATTTTAAAAGAAATTAAAATTTAAACTAATAAATTTGATCAAATTAACTATTTGTGTTATGAGACTCGGGGAGATGTCTAAATCGCAATTGGTTTTGGGAAGTGCTTGGATTTTTCGATCGATTTGAACTATAGTCTAAATTCTTCAAGTTTTTTATCGAATGATCTTCTTTATTTTTCTTGAAGAGAAATTATTTTATGGACCGTTTCCATCACATCATCCATGCTCCATTTCCAATTATTTAATGACATTTCAATAAATTTTTCATTTCATTAACACATAATTTTGGTGATTTTTTTTACCAAAAATTTGCATCCCGAACTTGGAACCTCGAGTTTGGATTCAAAGAATTCGAGATTCAGGGTTTGGATTTAAGGTTCAAAGTTTAGAGTTCAGAGTTCGAGTTTGGGGTTGAGATTTAGGACTTAACGTTTGGGTTTAAGGTTTATGATTTTGGGTTTAGGGTTTAGAGTTTTGGCTCGAGATTCTAGATAAAAAAATTATTAAAATTATGTGTTAATGACATGAAAAAAATTGTTAAAATGTCATTAAATTATTGAAAGAGACCATAGATGATGTGATGGAAAGAGTACATAAAATAATTTCTCATTCTTGAATACTTAGAGAGCCCAACTTTCTATCGGATGATTTTTTCCATTATTCTCAAATGCTTAAAGGGTGGTTCTAACTAAAAGAGCTAAACACATGATGAAAATCGAGATTTCTCTATAGGGAAAGTCAACTTCCTCTATGCAAATATTTCAAAATTGAAAATACAACTTCTAAACTTGAATTATAATTGCAAGATGAATGTAATTATAATCTCACAAGAATGAAAACTCAATAAAAATAGATTTTATTTGATTCCAAAGAGAATTAACTCAAATAAATTTTTACTAAATTTCAACCGAGTTTTCCCTTAATATTAGGTGTCTATAATTTTCATTTTTTTGGCACATTATCCTTATATATAAGGAGGTATTTGCAATAGTTATATTTGTGTTTGGAGCATATAATATTTTATTTCAGAAGAATTCGAGTCCAATTAAGATTTTTTTTTGTTCTTTTATGGCCAATGGCTCTTGTTGAAAAATATGAAATTGACTTTCTTTTGGTGAAATACAAATAGCGATTTGCGCGACTCGAACCCAGATAACACCTGAGGCGGTGAATATCCTTAACCATCAGATCAATACATGAGGTTCTGAAATTGACCTTTAAGTGCTAAGGAAGTATCCACTTACTTCCCTAGCATTGGAGCTATTTAATGACAATTTCCATATTTAAATATTGGCAATTTATTGAAGGGATTAAATGAACTGTGTTGATTATTTGGAGGATATTTAGCCTAACAATGTCATATTAATTGGGAAACTTACATGGAAGATTGGGTTTAATTTAAAAAAATCTGAGACAAATCCTTGCAACATGGACATTTGGATTGGATTGAAACTCTATGAGATTAACTTCTTAGAGTTTACTTTTGGTTTATTCTCTATTATTATATTGCAAACAAACTATTGTATTACTGTTTTAATGAGATTGTGATAGACTTTCTATGTTAATAAGTCTTGAACAAAAATATGTTCAACGGAAAGACTCGTCTATAATGAAAATCTGTTATAGATTTTTTTATAACAAATTTTTATGTTTATTTCATTTTAATAGTTATATATAAGAGGATAAAATAATAAATTCATATAGTGAGGCATGATGAGAAGAGATAAACAATTACCATAATAGTTTATTACTCATTGTTAAAAAAAAATCCAACCTCAAAAAACGCTCCATTTAAACCAATTTGTTTGAATTCATTGAACGATTTAAGTTTTGCCATCATATATATATTAGTTTTTTCTCGTGCAATGCACAGGTTGGTTCTATTTATTAATTAAATTACATATAAGTCTATTCTTTAAAACATGATAATTCATATTAGGTTGAATTTAAATAAATAATATTTAAAAATCATTTTTAAAATATAAATATTATAATAGTAGATTGTGTAAAATTTTATTTTTATATACAGTTTCTAACTTAATTTTAATTATTAATTATATAATTTAGATTGTTAATTAAATTTAAATATTGTGAACATTAAATAATTTATTGTAACATTATATCAATTTCAGTTTTAGTAGTGTATTTAATTTATAAAAATAGTGATAAATTAAAAAAAATACTTTTTAAATGATTTTAAATTTTACAATGACTTATTATGTAAAATTGTAAGTGAATTATTGAATATAAAGAAATTGAAAAGATTTATTATAAAAAAAAATTTGATACAAAAATTTATTATGAAAATATAACTTGCAAAATACCATTAAAAGTATATATATATATATGTAAAAGACAGGGATTTATGTTGAAGTTTTTCCATCCACAAATGCTTACTTTTCTTTTTCTTGTCACATGTCAAATTGATAGACATGAACATATTAAAAACTTAAGAATCGTGTAATATAAATGCAGGGATAATCTATACATAATCGAAATACTGTTTTTACATTATGCAGATATTAATATCAATATTTAAAACTATACTTTAATAAAAATATTAGTACTTATGTAACAATAAAAGTCTATTTCCAAAATTATTTATAGAAATGGATTGTCCTAAAAATTAATTACGGGTATAGGTTAAAAACACAAAAACGTGTTTACGTGATTTTATTTTAGGGGATAAATAAAAGAAAAGCTTCCACATAAGCCTTTTTTTATCCCTTGTGTCAAGCAAAAAAACACTGACATGGAAGAGCTTTACAAAAAAGCGCCCACGTGGACACGCTTTTGCCCATGTTTTTTCTAGTGGGTTATTTGCTCATTTTACAAAAACGCGTCCTCGTGTGTAATTTTTTGAAATAACGCTTCCATATCAGCGCACTTTTGCTTAACACAACGAAAAAAGTGTTTACGTGAAAACGTTTTTCTGATTTATCCCCTGAAAACGATACCATATAGGCACATTTTTGTATTTTTGACCCATACCCATAAATTTTTTTCAGAATGGCCCATTTTTGTTAATAATTTCATAAATGAGCTTTTAATGGTACTAAACCCAATTACAAAAGATAATTTGGCAAGGTAATCAGCAACTCGATTATCTTCCCATTAGACATACCTTAAAAATCATTACCCTTCATTCTAAAAAATTTGTTGAATCCTTCTAATCAAGACGGAGTTTGAATCAGTCGAATGCCTATTTTCAATGGCTTTAACCGCCTCTAAGCTATCAGTTTAAACCAACACTGTATCATAGACCATCCAAAATGGCCCGAAGCTCGGCATAAAAAACTAAACACTCCTCTTAGATAATGATTATATCAAAAAATCCAAACTCCATCCTAATCCCGCAACACTCCCTCGACAGATGCAAACCTTAGCTCACCCTTAATCACTTCATGAGTATTTAAATAAAGTCAATTTACTAACAAATAATAATAATAATTTTAAAAAATAAAATTGCAACAAACACAAAAAATAAAATAAAATTGACTTTGTTTTAAATCACTATTGGAAAAATCTTGGGAGGGATAAATAGAGGTTCTTTTTAAATTTTTAAATTTAAAATAAAAAATAAAAGTAAAGATATAATTTGATATGAATGAAATTAAAATATTTGTTGAAGGGTTTCAAATAAAATACACCATACTGATTTCACACCCTCAAGCTAATAAAAAACTCAAGGTAGATTTATTTCCTTGTGTATGTCTCAAGTAAAAATTAGATATTTTTTCATTGTTAATAATTTTATACTTAAATTTTTAAATTCAAAAAATAAAAAATTAAAATTTTAAAATTAAAATATTAAATATACATAAAATTTCGAGCATATTATAACATTTAAATTTTAATTATTTAATTTAAAATAATTAACTAAGCGAAACATGGATAAAAAAATTGTAATTCACATAATTACATTAATGATTATTTCCTTATAAAGAAATCATATATAAATATATAAAATTTAATACATTAATCATTTGTATAAAAATGAGCAAAATTTGATTCGATTTAAAAAATCGAAAAAAAATTCGAATTTCGAGTTAAACGAGTCAACTCAAATAACTCGATTCGAGTTTTGAGTCGAGTTGAATTTCACAATTTTAGTAACTCAAATAATTCGAATATTTTGAAAAATAGATTGGTGCAAATACCCTTTTGGCCCTTGTCAATTTGAAAATAAGCAAATTGGTCTCTCTCAACAAAAAAATACAAAAAAAATTAAAATATTTTTTTAAAAAAAATATAAATATAAAAAATATAAAATTTTAATTTTTTTAAATTAGTAATTTTGGGACCTAATTAATGATTCAAATTTATCATACTCAAGTATCTTATTTTTTTTATTATTTTGCTTTGAAAAAAAATTCAAATATATATGGTTTCAAATTTATGTGCTCTAACATGAAATTACTTATACTGTAACAATATTTTTATTTGACATATTTAATTTTTTTAATTTAACTCGAAAAATTTCACTCAACTCGAATTTTATTTCACTTGACTCGATTAAAACATTTATAAAATAATAAAATAAAACTCGTAAACTCGATTAATTTCTTCAAATTCTACCTTTTTATGGTGAAATTATACCGGCGGCTGATAGAAGTGAGCATCTCAATTCTTTTACGTTGAATATAAATTTTCACTTTATGTTCTGCTCATGAACATCATTTAGCACATCAATTAGTCATGTCTGATGTGCTACAACGGCTAATATTTTACATTTGGCATCAAAATCGATTCTAGAAATTAGTGATACGTAGGGATAGTAATAAATTATGGGTTAATTATCAATAAAAAAACTTTTTTTTATTTTATTTATGGAAGTAGATCAAATTAAAAATTATTTATTGGAATTGATCACTTTTAAAAAAATGTGCCATTTAGATAAAGCGCGTCCACGTGAAAACGTTTTTTTTTGTGTTAAGGAAAAGCGCTTCCACGTAAGAGTTTTTTCTCCCAAAATAACTTTCATGTAGAAGTGCTTTTCTTTGTGTTTTTGAAAGAGGAAATTTTATAATTTTAGCCTTTTGATTTTAAGGAGTTTTCAACGTTTTTAGTGGAAAATTTGCTATTTTGGGCCTTAGGGTATAGGGTGTTTTTGTTTTAATTAGTTAAAAAAATTAAAGATTTCAAAATATTATATAAAAATTAAAGAAGTATTTAACTTTTAAAAAATATAATATTCAGGAAAATTTGTCATAAATTTTATTTAACAATAAAAAATTTAAAGTCTAAAATTTCAAAACTAATATATCTAAATTTCTAAAAATTCAAAATAATATATCTAAATTTTGCTATTTTGGGCCTTAGGGATTAGGGTTTTTTTTGTTTTATTTACTTTTAGGGTTTTTTAATTAAGGTTTTGGTATTTTAAATAAAGATTTAGGATATTTTAAATTAATGATTATAGAAAATATTTAATTATTTTTTATTTTTATAATTTAATTATTTTAATATTATTTAATTAATTTGTCGATAATAAAATCGAAGTTCATTTGAATATTTTTTTACACATTAGTTTTGGCATATTATTTCATTTTATTGAGAACCAAATTAGAAAGTTCGAGAATTTTATTATTACTATATGAATTGTTACAACCACCTTATTGATTTCGATGTGGACATTTTGGCATTGAATGACCCAAATTCCTACACCACCCGCTTAACTTCTGTTGGCTTGTTCTTTATCGGATATCCATATTATTGCGTATTCGAGTCAATAACGGTTGACCTCTTGGTTTACGATGCAATTATATATCCGATAACAACTTAAATGGAGCAAGCGATACAAACGGCCACTTACGTTTATTTGGGACTAGTGGGAATACGTGTCTCCACACGTTGTACATGTATTCTAATTTGTACACTTCATCGACATAGCTGCAATACGTGTCTCCAAACGGAGATTTTGACAAGCTGCAATTACATGAGTGCATGGATAATGAAGTGCGTCAAACCTCCCACAGTCGCAAGTCCTATTTTTGAGGTGTACACGATATTGTCCATCGGTAATACCTTGGTGAGGTCTATTGAACTCTGTCACCCGAAACCATAGGTTGTCGCGATCGTGACACATTGCATGTATGGAGTTGGCTCGTGCCTTCTTTTGATTAATTTCTTATAGTACCTTTTGGCTCCATACATGCCCTCTCTGCATTTGACCTTTATAACTTGCCGCTCACTTTGGAAACAATGCTACCAGAGGAAAGTATGTCTCCTTTACAACGGATGTTATTGCCAAATGACGGGTCCTTTTTAAAACGGAGTTGATGCATTTCGTCAGGTTTGAGGTCATCTGCCCATATTGTAGGCTGCCGTCGTAGGAATGTGTCCACTGATCAAAAGGTATGTTACACAAGTAGTTTGCGTCTTAGCCGTTAATTGATTGGAAATTTGTCATTATCTCATGAAAACGGTCCTTATTTATCTCGTACCCTGTCAATATAAGTGGATAGCGATGATTACATACAAAAAAAATATATTCAAAACATAATAGTATTTTACAAACAAAAATATTGGCCACAATTAATTACCCATGTTGGTCACATGTCGTCAATTAGCAGTAGAGTTATGTTGCCCATAGTAGTTAGATGCAACATTCCTTAGACAATACCGATGGTATGTGTGATCCCAAAGGCTTGCATCCAGTTCAATTAGGCTAGTATTCTAGGGCCTCGATCCGAGATGATGTAAATATCATGTTAGGGACAGAAATACCTCCTCATAGAAAGAATTCCCAGTCGCCACCTAACTCCCCTGGTGTTATTACAAAAGCAATTGGAAGGATCCTCCCATCACCATCTTGTGCCACAACCATCAATAGTAGGTGGATGTATATACCATACAAAAAGGTACTGTCAATTTGTACCAATGACTTGCAATACTTAAATGCAACCCGATATTGTTTAAAGCTCCAAAACAGACACTTGAACACACGACATCTAAGGAGCAAGTGATCGTGGTAATACGCAGGACCCGTTTCAAGGTCTGTTATGCAACCTGGGATGTACATCTCCAGCACCTGACATCACTACCACACTTCATTATATGAAGCGTCTCACCCACTATGCATCTTCTCCAATGCCTTCTCTTACCAAGCCTTGCTGTAAGATGGCGTGTAGTTGAATTGGCTGCGAATATTGGTAATTAAAACTGACACCTCAATCTTGGGATTCGTTTTCACCATCGGTAGTATTAAGCTAACTATCATATATGAATCCAACTTAAGATGATCTTGTGATACACCTACAGCCAAACAAATACGTTAAATAATACAAACCTTAAACCTTAATATTCTAAAACCCTAAACATAATGATACTATACTAGAGGCAACACATGTATGTAGACTGGTGAACTTCTTAATCTCTCACAACCCCGTCTTCTTCTTAACCAAAGCCATGATTTTCCATAAACATGTACCATCTCGCAGTGCACACTTGGCCTCGAATTTCTCTGATTTGGATTTAACAACGTTATAGTTAGCCCCATTCTTGATGTTATATTGCTTCAATGCACCAAGAAAAACATCTTTGTTAGAAAACTGCTTACTAACTCCTATGTCACCCAAATCCAACGACGAACTTGTGTGGTCACGCCTCCTATGTGGAAGATCCGGAAACTCCAACTCGTCATCTGCCAATAGATCGACATTATGATGTGTGCTGGAGGCAAGTACGCCGTGAATCGTGAATCTTCTTTTTCGTCATCCGAACCCCCTTCAGATGGAACAGTCTTTGATTTAGAAATGGGTGTAACTTTTGCACCGTCGGGATCGGGCTCTCTGGGTAGATTCATATCTGATTCATATTCGATCCAACAATATCTGCCATGTTGAAGGTCCCTTTACCGATGGACGTCGTAGGGAGTAAATCATCCCTTCTCGTGTAAGTTTCAAAACGTCCCCAATCAAATGTAGATTGCCAACCAACAAAAGTTGATGCCATTCCCCACTAAGTATTTCCATCATTAAACATCGACCCATCGAGGTGCATGTCCCATCCACTAACGGAGTATTGTGCAGGGGTCGTGTATTCCGTCGTGCCACCAAAAATAAACGATTCTTTGTTTTGCCTCCCACTAACGGAGTGTCGAGAAAGGGTCGTGTATTCCTCTCGAACATTAGTACCTATTGAAGTCCCTTCACCTGGCCTTGAAAATTCAACATATAACTCAAGAAAGGGTGATTCACTAGCTAGGTGCGTCTGCATCATTGCTTCCAAGCCACGAGGACATTTTGATCTCAAATGAGTCATATGTCATGGGATCAATCGAAGCACAAAACCGATACTTAATAGTTGAGACTTTTACTAGCGTTATTCCGAATATTTTATGCCTAATTCTTTTACGAAGTTCAGGCAATTCTATGTTCTGGTTAAAAATCAATCGCATTGTGTTTTTCGATAAAAAATAACACAGTTCTCGATGTCGCGAACCTCACCATCATAGTAAATAACAGCACTAATACATCCACTCATTTTCAACCAATAATCTGTCGAAAGAAATTCAAAACAAAAAATATTATGAAAAAAATATAACGAGATCATAAAATATAAACACAAAAAAATCAACTATACCTTCTCAACAACAAAAAATTTCTATTCTTCTGAACTTTTTTAATTTCTCTTACTGCAACTTATGCAATCGGAGAATGGAATTTGGGTCATTTATAACCATTTCTATATAATTCCTTAGATAATGAGGGTTGCAATTTGTAGGGGAAACGCTCTAAGCAGGATGTTGTGTTAGCAAAAGTACAGTGCATTCTGCTTGGAGCGTTTTTTTTTAAATTGAGATGGTTTTGAAAAAATAATATGAGATTCCCAAGAAATCTGATATCTGATAGTGGGGGTTAAAATTTGTAAGGGAAAAATGCTTCAAGCAGGATGCTGTGTCAGCAAAAGTATAATGCATCCTTTTTGGAGCGTTTTTCCCCTACAAATTTCAACACTTATTATCGGATATTAGATTTCTCGGGAATCTCAGGTTATTTTTTCAGAACCTATCGAAACGTTTATTTTCGAAAAAACAAAGAAGTCTCGAACAATATTTAAAAATCAAGAAAATGGGTATTTTAAATGATAAAAAAACAATGGGAGTCGCCACCAATCCTTTTATATGGTGTGATTGGATCACCATAAAACATTTAAAATTTGTTTTGAAAAATATTTTGGTCTTCGAAGTCCAAAAAATAGGTTCGGGAGTCAGTTATGCATGAGGAAGGATTAACACCCTCAGACGCCCAAAATTGGTACCACATTGATTATTTTCGGGTCTTGGTTTGTTAAAAACTTGAAAACTCGATTAAAACTTAAAATATGATCTTTGTTTTTAGAAAACTTTTGCGTGATCTTCAAAAACCCTATTTGAGGAAACTCGTCCGTGTGCTTCAAATTTCTAAAAGAACTGGAAGTCATGTCCAACACGTTAGGGCACTACATTCTCGGACTTTCGAAATTGAAGGACATTTTGAAAGACTTTAAAGAGGATATTCGATTGCGTGAATTATACGAAAACCACACCTAGCACGTTAGGGCATGTTTTTCGAAGTTTTCACATGAAAGGATATTGCCTCATTTTTTTAAAAATTATTTGTATATTTTTTTGAGAACTTGAAATGTCAAATTAAGTTTAAAATACGATCCTCAGACACATGACTTAAAAGATTTGAAGAAAGAATGCCCGTCTGTTTCGACTTTCACGAAGAATTGAAGTCGTGACCAACACGTTAGGGCACGACGTTCTCAGAATATCGAAATTAAAAGGCATTTGAAAAGTTTGAAAGAGGATATTTGATTCGTGTAAATTATACGAAAAATCACACCCAACACGTTAGGGCGTGGTTTTTCGAGGTTTCCACACGAAAAAAATATTGCATCGGTTTTAAAGGTTTATTTGTATGTAAAAGAAGTTTTGAAAGCGAACATGCAAATTAAATATAAATGGACAATTAATAACGAAGATAAAATAATGCGAAACAAAGTAACAAAGTAGATAAATAAATGCGTAAAAATAAAAAATTAATAGCATATATATAATACGAAAGAATAATAATTAAATTCTAGGCATGAATATTGAAGAGAAAGAAAAGCAAAATAAATGGAGTCAAAAATGTAATTTTTGGATGCCCGAGGGTAAAATGGTAATTTTGGACACTTTAGGGGCAAAATGGTAATTTTTGGATAATCGGGGGCAAAATGTCAATTATTGGAAAGTTCAGGGTCAAAAATACAATTTTTGGTCATCCGAGGGTAGAATGGTAATTTTGGATGTTTGAGGGTTAAATGGTAATTTTGGAAAATTTAGGGGTAAAAATGTAATTTTTTAGAAGTTCAGGATCAAAATGTAATTTTTGGAAGTTTGGGATCAAAAATGTGATTTTTAAAAAGTTCGAGGGTAAAAATGTGATTTTTAAAATGTTCGGGGGTCAAAATGTAATTTTTAGACAGTTTAGGGACCTTTTGGGTAATAAAATCATAAAAAGGTGACACGTGGCAACTTCTCATGCCTTCAGAAGTCAAAAGGACAATTTGAAAATCATCTAAAATTATTGGGCAAATTTAAAATAAAATAAAACTTGATTTAAGGACGAAATTAAAACAAATAAAGAGTAAAAAGGATCATTTGCAAAATAACCTAAAAATTGACACGTGGCAGCTTCTTGGACTTTCAAAAAGGTCAAAGGATTAAATTGAAAAGAAATAAAAATTATTGGGAGAATTTAAAATTAATCAAAAGTTCAAAAAGGACGAGATTGTAAATTTTAAAAAAAGGATCAATAGAATAAATATACCATTTCATAAAACACGCGGATCCTTGGCTAGGAACGGGTCAGGTCGATCGGGTCATGGGTCTTCCTTACATGGAATGAAGTTGTTTGGGGCATTATAAGCCTTCCCCAAAACGGCACCATTTGTTAAGGCTATATAAGGCCCTCTTTTTCTAAAAGCCTCATTTTCAACCTTCTTTTTTAAATAAAATTGATTCTTTCCATTTTTTCTCTGAAATTCTCCTTGTCCGGCCACGGTTTCACCCACTGGTCCCTTGCGCCTCCGTCGCCACGCCCCGCCGTCTACGGTGGTTCCCAGGTGCAAAACCTTCCTTTCCTTTTCCGTTCCTTTTAAAACATCTTAAATCGAGCTTTAAAACCCCGAATCCAAACCAAAATACAACAAAAATTCCCCATTTTCTTTTAAATTTTTTTTTAATAAAAAATATTATATCTGAATTTAAAAACAAAGCAAGTTTTTTAGATTTGTTTCATATATATTTTCAGTTATAACTTAAAAGTGATTTAAATCTTAAACTTAGATCCAGGTTTTTTTAGTCAAAGTTCTAATCTTTTTTGTTTTGTCTCAAGTCTGTTCTTTGTAGCGCCTCTCACCATTGTGGACGAAATCGGAGAGGTCCCATTGACTCCGACGACAGCAGCGGAGGCTTTATGAATAGGTAAACCTCTTCGAATTTCTCTTTATTACTATTATTATTAATATTTATTATACCTATTTATTAAATATTCATTGAATGCATGCTTAGGGGTAAAGGTTAATAACAATATAATAAATACACATATTAATATGTTCAGAATATGTATAGTATCAAATTTTAAAACAATAAGTTATAATAAATATGTATGTATTCGAATGGTATACCTTGCTAACACTGAATCTGAGAATGCTTGATATTCTGTTCACTTTCTGATATTGAATGCTTATTGTTTGTATTAATTTTTAATAAGACAAAAACTTCTGTTTTGTATTAATCTCAAAATGTTCAACAGAAAGTCAGTAACCATACAAATGGTTTTGAATCAGCTTTTAAAGCCTAAATTACAATCATTACAATTTGTTGTTTGCAATTGAAACATTGTCTCTTCTTTTTGCTTGTTGCAGGTCAGCTTGGCAGTGGCGGTGGTGGCTGTGGCAAATGGTGCAACTTGGTTGCTGATGTGGCGACTTTTGGTTGGCTAAGAATGGATGGCAGCAGCAATTCAAGTTAGGGTGGCAGAAGTTCAGCTACCATATTAGGGTTTGACCTAGGGTGGTTTGGGTGTAATGGGTCAAAGTTTATAAAAAGCTTTGGGTTTGGGCTTAGGCAATTGGGCTTGGATTGCTTATAATTTGGACATTCAATTAAACTTTAAATTTTTATTTCAAAATAAATTTAAACTCCAAATAAGCTTAAATTTTCAATAAATTTAAACTTAAAATGAATTAAAATTTAAAATTTAAAATTGGGTTTAATTTTGATCCCAAATGTTGGGCCCGATCAAAATTGGGCTCCAACAGCTACCCCTCTTTACTCGTTGTTGTGTAACAGAAACGGAGTAAAGATCAAAAGAAGGCCCGGTTTTGTTGGGTCTCATCTCTTTGACGTTTCTTCTGTGATTAGCCCACCCTTCGCTTTGCTTGTCGGTCAACTTCACTGCATCCACTTTTCTCCCTCTTCGATGTTGTGATTCCATCTTGCTTTAAGGCAGTTTCAAAAAGACAAAATTTGCTACTATAGCTTCACCCTATTTGCAACCTCAAGGTTTGGTGTCATCGTAGTCCTTGATATCTTCTGACACACCAAGTGTTTGGTGTTGTAGCTTTGCATCTTGATTTCTTTCTCCATGTTTTACTAGAAAGACGGATTTGGTTCACTTTTGTGCGTCTCATCAGGAAGATGACCATTTTATTGCTTCGAGCTGCTTCGACCTGCTTCTCCGTATCTCATCGGGAAGCTAAGGTTTGAAGTTTCACTTACATCGAGCTTTAGTTTCATTGATTTGGTCTACTTCTCAGTATCTCATCATGAAGACAATCGCATCAGTTGTTTTGATCTGCTTCTCTGTATCTCATCAAGAAGACAGATTTGGTCTACTTCTCTGTATCTCATCAGGAAGGTAACCGCTTTATTGCTTCAACCCGCTTCTCAGTATGTCATCAGGAAGCTGGGGTTTAAAGATTTGCTCACTTTGAACCAGGTTTCATTGATTTGGTTTACTTCTCAGTATCTCATCAAGAACATGACCACCTCATTGTTTTGATCCACTTCTCTGTATCTCATCAGGAAGACGGATCTGGTTCACTTCTATGTATCTCATCAGGAAGGTAACCGCTTTATTGCTTCGACCTGCTTCTCAGTATCTCATCAGGAAGCTGGGTTTCGAAGATTTGCTCACTTTGAACCTGGTTTCATTGATTTGGTCTACTTCTCAGTATCTCATCAAGAAGATGACCGCCTTGTTATTTTGATCCACTTCTTTGTATCTCATCAGGAAGGTAATCGCTTTATTACTTCGACCTGCTTCTCAATATCTCATCAGGAAGCTAGGGTCCAAAGATTTGCTCACTTTGAACTTGGTTTCATTGATTTGGTCTACTTCTCAGTATCTTATCAGGAAGATGACCACCTCGTTATTTTGATCCATTTCTCTGTATCTCATCAGGAAGACGGATCTGGTTCACTTCTCTATATCTCATCAAGAAGGTAACCGCTTTATTGCTTTGACCTGCTTCTCAGTATCTCATTAGAAAGCTAGGGTTCGAAGATTTGCTCACTTTAAGCCTCGTTTCATTGATTCGGTATATTCTCTATATCTTATCAGGAAGATGACCGCATCACCTATTTTGGATAACTGCAATCTGCCCCATGATCGGGATAAAAGATCTGATGGTTGCAATCTGCCCCTATCTCGGGGTAAGAGATTGGCTGATGGTGATCTGCCCCAAGCTCGGGGTAAAAGATCAGTTGACTGCAATTTGAAATGATGTAGTTTAAATCCAACTCCACTGCAACTTCAGGAAGATAGGATTTGATGTCGAAAACTTCATCTTGCTCTTACTGCAACTTTAGAGAGATAAAGACTTGGTATTGTAGTCTGATCTGATCCACTGTAACTTCGAGTCACTGTTACGGCTTCAATTTACTCCTCTTTGTCTTTAGGGTATGAGACTCGCCATTGCAGCCTCAATCTTTCTCGTCATATTTTTAAGGTATCAAGTTTGTCGTTACGGCCTCAACCTTTCCCATTGCATCTCTATGGAACCGGATTCACCGTTGCGGCCTTCATATTTCCCATAATATCTTTTAAGGTACCGGGTTCGCCGTTGCGGCCTCAACCTTTCCCTTCAAATCTTCATGTTTGTCTCAGCTCATTTCGTGGTAATGAAACCTGTAGAATATGTTTTAATGGGTCTCTATGTAGACCAAATTGTTAGGATGCCATGATCAGGATGAATCTAATGCTCCTAAAATGATGAATGTAAAAATGTCATTTTTGAGAAATGATTTTATTTTTAGTCCTTAGTCGATGTCATTTATCGTTCGTCTAAGTCCTATCACTGATGTATTATGGTATCTTTGTTGTGAAACCTAAAGAGGAAATCGTAATTTAAACTTTTGTTTCAAGACCCTTCTAACCCCAAGGTTTGGTTATTTCCAACTAGTGATCCTGTTTCAGGTCCTTGTACTATTTAGGAATTTTCCAGAATGATATGCAGAAATCCTTTTATTCCTTATACCGTTAGACCACTAACCGCTATTTCAAAACTAAAGATGCTTGAATCAAGGTTATAATGTGGATGAAATTGAATTTAATTGCAAACAAAGGTCGCATGATTAAAAAGATCGTTGACTCATTAATCACTATCTTGATGTAGAATTGCTTGAATATAGTCGCAAGGCAAATGAAATTTTATTGGAGGCAAAGCTCACATGAATGAAAAGATTAAAAATGACCCATATTGGTCAAAGGATGCCAAACATAAAGTGAGCAAAGAATAAAGTTAGGTGCCCCAGATATCAAAGTATAAGCTTCACCGAGCAAACCTGAAGAGGACCATTATGAGCTTGACACGTGTTCATGAAACTCAGAGTACTTCGTCAATGCTTCAAGGTGTAAAGTTTCTCCACCATACTACTTTTGAGAGAGAAGACCGTTTCACGCTCCTTTCTTCAAAATTGAGCCGCCCTTTCAGGTTTTCAACTCAAGTCTTTTTAGGTTTCGAGATGCCCTTTACGAGTTTTCACCTCGACCTCTCCTTTTCTTTTACCCGTTTTTTCTATTTTCTTTTTCTTTTTTTTTTTTGTTTTTTTTGTTTTTTTCCTTTCTTTTTTCTTTATTGAATCCGAGTTTACGAAGTTGGGCAGGTCTTTACCGTCCATTTCGATCAAAATCAAAGCTTCTCCAAAAAACTTTCTTCACCTCATAGGGCCTTTCCCAATTCAACACCTATTTTCCTTGGAAGACTTCTGTAAGCAAGATCCTTTTTAAAACCAGCGCTCTCTTGTGAAATTCTCTAGAGTGGATCCTTCTTTGTCATAAACCCTTGTCATTTGAATCATGACAGATGACTTTTAGTATCTCTTCTTCAATCAAGTTTAGCTGACTACATTTGGATTGGATCCATTCTGCTTCATTAGCTCTAACAAAATCTGGAGGGAAAGAAACTTGACTTCAATGGGTAAGATAACTTTCATTCTAGTAAGAAAGGTGTTACCTCGGTGGATTTATGATAGAAGCCTGATAAGTCTTGAAGACAAATGGTGATTTCTCATGCCGAGCCTTTCTAGGTCTCTGCTATGAATCCTTTTGATGTTCTTATTGGTCACCTCCAATGTCCTATTCACTTGTTCTTGAATTGGCTGTAGAATTTCACTATCATGTTGTTGCTCAAATTCAAGTCATCGTTGGATATGATCCTTTTTGGCATCCCAAATCGACATATAATCTCATTTTCAATAATCTGCTTAATTGTCGATTGGCATAGGAGGTAGTAATTAATGATCATGAGGACGAATTGATGCTCATTAGAAACTTTTTACAAAGTAGACGTGCAAAAATGAAGGAAAATAAATTTTCAAGATGCCCTTCGCGGGTTTTCGTCGACCTCTTTTTTTAACACGTCGAGCCTCAATTTTTAAAGTTTCTATTGAATTTTCTTCCTTTTAAGGGAGCCTATGTGTCACGACATCATTTCTTTAAACCTGACATGCTTTGATAAGATCATGCAAAGACCTTTGAATTCTCGAGGCAGCTTCCTTGTTTTTTTATAAAGACTCATGTCTCGATTCTCACTTAAAATCACAACTCTTCAAGGTGATGTTTGTTTCGTGTCTTGTTCAACCATCCGTAGTAGATCGAGAGACAAGTTACATTCTTGATCATTTTTCAAAGCCTCAAAGTTTTTATTGACACATGTTCTTCTCAAAAGGGCTCCAAGTCAACAGCAGTGTCGCTCGTATCCTTGATATCAAGGGACCAGCATAAAGACAAAAGGGGATCCAAAGAATAATTTAACTAATGAATGATTAATTGTGGTATGAATGAATGAGAAGAATGGTAAGGTGTTTGCCAAACGGGACAAAAACAATGCATCATTTTTATTGAAATAAAAGATAGTAGTCATGTGCCTTTTATAAAAGGATCCCTATTACTCTCGGACTTAAAGTGATAAGTGTGTCCTGAATATTTTTCTAGAAAAGTCCTAAAACTACAGGAAACTCTTCCACAGTCTAGTTGTCCAAGACACTTCCGAGAGTGTAGGGATGAACTCTCAACAGGTTTCACTCTCCACATAACTTTTTCTCAAATTTTTATCATTCCCTATCTTAATTTATCACGTTTCCTCTCAGCTTTCATTTAGGGTTGATGACTCTCTCTCACACGAGTGTTTCAAATATGGGGGATTTCATTGAAATTTAATGCATGAAGTGCAATGCAAATGAATGGTAAAATGCATGCAAAAAGGCGTTGATTCTAGCTCAATTCCGTTTAGAACAACTTTACTAAAAAACAAATTCCTGTACATAAGGCAGATACATGTATGGTCATGCCTTAATGCTCAAAGTCCTAATCTTCCAAGCTAATTTGCTTCGGTTTGCAATTGAAACATTGTCTCTTCTTCTTGCTTGTTGCAGGTCAACTTGGCAGTGGCGGTGGTGGCTGTGGCAGATAATGCAACTTGGTTGCTAACGTGGTGGCTTCTGGTTGGCTAAGGATGGACGACAGCAGCAGTTCAAGTTGGGGAGGCAAAAGTTCAGCTACCAGATTAGGGTTTGACCTAGGGTGGTTTGGGTGTAATGGGTCAAAGTTTATAAAAAGCTTTGGGTTTGGGCTTAGGCAAATGGGCTTGGATTGCTTGTAATTTGGACATTCAATTAAACTTTAAATTTTTATTTCAAAGTAAATTTAAATTTAAAATAAATTTAAACTTCAAATAAGCTTAAATTTACAATAAATTTAAACTTAAAATGAATTAAAATTTAAAATTTAATATTGGGTTTAATTTTGATCCCAAATGTTGGGCCGATCAAAATTGGGCTCCAATAGAACCATCTTCTCATTTATTTTTAGAATCATCAGAATGAAAAAAGCGTTCAGCTAGAAGCTTTTTTTGTACTACCTCCAACATAGCATCCTACATAGAGCGTTTTAAAAAAAAAATCTATCTCGTCAAAATAAAATTTTTCAGAACACATCATGTCAATTTTATTTTTTAGAACCCATCTTCTCAAAATTAATTTTTCACAACACATCATGTCAATTATTTAGATATATTGACCAAATAATCAAAATATAAGTTTTCATCTTCCTCAACACGTTTCTTCCAAATCAAAACAAAATTCTATCAAAAATTCAAAAGGTCATTAAGTTTTTTTTGTAATTTTTTAAAAGTTAAATACTTCTTTAATGTTTATTTAATATTTTGAAATCTTTAATTTTTTTAACCTTAAACCCTAATTTAAAAAAACCTAAAACTAATTAAAACAAAAACACCTTAAACCTTAAAGCCCAAAATAGCAAATTTCTCACTAAAAAAAGGCTGAAAACTCCTTAAAATCAGAGGGCCAAAATTGCAAAATTCCCTCTTTCAAAAACACGGAGAAAAGCACTTCCACATGGAAGCTATTTTGGGGAAAAAATCTCCTACGTGGAAGCGCTTTACCTGAATTCCCCTTAACATGGCGTCCACGTAGGCGCGTTTTTCCAAAAGTGACCCATTCCAATAAATAATTTTCAATTTGGTCCACTTTCGTAAATAAAATAAAAAAGGGCTTTTATTGGTAATAATCCCATAAATTGTAGGGATTTAAATATTGACAAAAATTGTAGATTGGGATTTAATTTGATTGATATTGGTATTGTTGTAGGGGTGAGCATTTTATCAAATCAAAAAATTTCAAGTTAGTCAAGTTGATGAATCCTATTTTAGCAACCGAATTCAATTTGAAATTTTTTCGAATCGAGTAAAAAATTTTCGAGTCAAGTCGAGTCGAGTTAACAAATCCTATTATTTATACTCAATATTGTGTTTATGTGGATTGATTATTTAACTAGTAAACGAAGTAGAAGATTATTTAACTACATAAACAATATAGTTTACTTAGTAATTACATGTAAAGAACTATTTTAAGCATGCAAAGTAACTATACATAACACCCGAACTTAGGGGGCCGGCAGGGACCTTGGACCCTCCTAAAATAGAAAAAAATTTTAGGCCCTTTAAAATTTTTAAATTTTAAATTAGTAAAGGTAAAATTGCACTTTGGCCCCTTTAAAATGATAAAATATTGATTTAATCCTTTAAAAATTACATTTTTACTATCGTAAAAACTTACAATTTAATTTCGATCCCCTAAAAAAAATTCTAGCTTCGCCCCTGCATAACACTACAAGATGATCATTGTGGTCATAATTCGAGTCAGCTACATAAGTTATTCACATAGTTATATTTGTTGTGATTGTGAGACCAAACAAGAAGCCAGAAAGAAAGTTGGGGCGTGGGGGAAGGAATCAAAGTTAAAAATCAAAGCTTTTAGGTTAATTTTGAATAAAGGAAAAAGGGAAAGTGGGGGGATTCGAGAAGGAAATGAAGTGTACAGGCAAAGTAAGGTTGATGGGTTAATGATTTTGACTTTTAACTTAAGAAAATGAAGTTTAAACATTTATCAAAATATGCAATTTTGTCTTTTATTATTCAAATTTTCGGAAAATTCAAATTATGTAAATCATATTCAAGTTAAACCGAAAAATTAGATTTTTTTATTCGAGTTGATCCGAATAACTCGAATAGCTTGAACTATTTAATTCAAAATTTAAATTTTTTATTTGAGTTTTTCGATGTGGGTTCAAATGCGCTGAAGCATATTATCCTCCTATTTAAGGGTTAGGAAGTGTTAAAGTAAAGAACTGAAGCCTTTAAGAAGAGAATGCAAATCTTTTTCATTCAATTAAGACTTACTTGATACAAGCACAATACCAATATTTAAACACATTTGCAAAGAATTTACAACTAACTAACAGTCAGTAACTAACAATAACTGCTGTAACTGCAACTCAACTGACTTGACTTGATACTCTATCATTCCCCTGGTTTTCTAATCTTCCTTCATTAAGTTCACTGCTAGACAAAACACGAAAAGCAGTTCAAAAAGATGCAAATTGCTTAGGTGTAATTGGCTTGGTGAGAACATCAGCTATTTACTCTATAAAGGGGATAAAATTAACCTGCAACGTGTCATCAAGAACCTTTTCTCAAATAAAATAATAGTCAATCTCCACATGCTTTACTCTAGCATGGTGCGTAGGATTGGCTGCCATTGATATAGTGGATGTGTTATCACACCACACAACAGGTGGCTGCTCCACTGTAACCTCCATTTCAGTCAACAACTTCTTCACCCATAGGAGTTCTGAAACACAATTCGCCAAACTCCTATACTCAGCCTTTGAGGATGAACGAGATACAACACCCTGCTTCTTGGAACACCAAGCTACAGGAGTAGAGCCAAGAAACACCACATAACCAGATGTAAATCTTCGATCTTCAAGAGATGAAGCCCAGTCAGCATCCGAATAACAAACCAGCTGATACTGTCCCTTAGAAATAAACAAGCCATGATCTATAGTGCCAATCAGATACCTCAACACACGTTTAACAGCTTTCCAATGCAACTCAGTAAGAGCATTCATATACTGACTTAATTTATTAACACAAAAAGATAAGTCAGACCGAGTAATGCAGGCATACTGAAGCATACCAACCACATTACGATACAAATGAATGTTAGCAAACGAAGAACTTCCATCTGAAGCAAGAAGCTTTGGCATGCCTACCATAGGTGTAGGTGTGGCTGCTGCACCTAGCATCTCAATCTTCTGAAGCAGATCAGTAAAATACTTCTTCTGAGTAAGCCGCAACTAGTGTAGCACATTGTGCAAACGTATTGGAATTCAGAGCCATGAGAAAATACAAAAACAAGAAAACAACTAACAAATCTTTCCAGGATTAACTGCCAACTGATACCATGTTAAAGTAAAGAACTGAAGCCTTTAAGAAGAGAATGGAAATTTTTTTCATTCAATTAAGACTTACTTGATACAAGCACAATATCAATATTTAAACACATCTGCAAAGACTTTACAGCTAACTAACAGTCAGTAACTAACAATAACTGCTGTAACTACAGCTCAACTGACTTGACTTGATACTCTATCAGAGAGGGGTTATGGATAGTTTTAGGTATTATATAAAAAAGAGCATATATGATAAGAGTCTATAAGAAGATAAATCTTAAAAAATAATATTGACAAATATTCAATTTGAATTTTGAAAATACATGTACTGTGGATTTAAATAATATTTAAATTTGGATATTTTAATTATCATTAGAAAGAGATTTCAAAAGAGATGTATACTTGAATTTATTTTACTTTTGCAGATAGTGGATTTTAAGTTCAAATATATAAATCCATTATTCATTTTAATTTTTTAATTTTTATTTAAAAATATTTTTATATTTATTAAATGTGAATATTGATGGATTTGGATATTCAACTGATAATTTAATTAATTTATATTTAGATTTGAATAATAATATTTAAATTTAATGAAAATATTAAATGAATTTAGATTTAAAGCAAATTTACTAGTTTAGATTTCAAATTTTCTAAAAAAATATTGAGATGAAAATTAGCTGGCATATATTGAGGAAAAGAGTACAAACGTGTCTCATCAAAGTTTAATAGCGTGTCCCATACAATCCTCTGGACTCAACAAGAAAATAAAAGCAACACACAATTAAAAATGCAAGTCATAAAGCCATCAACCTAAAAATCAAAACAAGCAAACTGGAAAAGAAAATGATAGAAAACCATTTCCCCAAAATGAAACCCAAAACCAGCTAAGCTCTTGGACCTCCGGCAAGTTGAAGATAAAAGGGTGAAATCAACTAGCCAGTCAAGAGCTGACCTTTAGTTTCAACATCAGAGTAAAAGATATAGATTTTCGACTAACTAAAACCAATATTTAACCTACGGCATGATCGAGCACATGGATCTATCAATCTCCGCCGCACACTCTACCATCTCTGGTGCTTCTTCGATCTAGTAACGCCTCTCTCCAAGTATCTGTGCCCCTCTTTTGCCAAGGTATGTGCTATAGTATTCGCTTCTAGAATGACATGATGGAAAGAAACTTTTGAAAATCCCCCCATTTGAATATTAATATTTGCTAAAATCGAACTAAGTACTGATCGATCTATCCCATTTTATTGCAATTTTTTGATGATTGTCAATGAGTCGCCTTCAACTTGGACTCACCTGAAACCCACCTCCTGAGCAAAATAGAACGCCTTTTCATATGCACGCGCTTCAGCAACAAACGTGTCAGCTATGTTATCATAGAGGTATGTACAAGCCCTCATAATTAATCATCTTTCATTTCTTGCTACTATAACAGAAATAGTTATTTTGTCCTGCACATTGAATCATGAGTCAAAATTAATTTTGATGATATCTAGATTAAGTGGTCTCCAATGAATTTGCGTGATGGCATGTTTAACATGGTTTGTAGGATGTAAAGTTTCGATCTCAACCAAATAGCCTAAGACAAAACCCATTATATCATTCACATTATGCCTTAAGCCTTCATGAATTGTTTTATTTCTAGTGAATAGACCACAAAACCAAAGACACCAACTTTCTGCCTCTATCATCCATAATTCTAAAAGCTTCACCTAAACAAGCTTTATAATCTATAAATTTATCCACGGGGGGCACAGTAAGTCGAAGCAGAACCCATATTTGTCTTGTTACAGACCAGTACCTCAATAGATGGTCAACAAATTTTGGATCATTGTGGCAAAGTGGACAGGCAATGGGGGAGGGTATGTGTCTTTTGTTTAGGTTTTCATAGGTAGGCATGAAGTTGTTGTAGATTTTTCACAATGTAATCTTTATCTCTTGTAATTGTAATCCCCATAAGACCAATAAGAAGTTTTGCTCACAATTTGGTCTAGGAGTAGTTAAGAGTTTTTGTAGTTTGAGATTCTCCCTAATTAACAATTTGTAGCCACTCTTAACTGTGTAAATCCTCGAGCCCTCCATCCTCCAAATACGGGTATTTGGTATTGCAACTCCTACAAGCGGAATGGGTAGAATGGTTTTCACCTGGGTCTCATTAGTGATTTTGTGCTACGCAACTCCATTCCTGGTACCATCTTCTTGATTGATAAGTTGTGAAACAATTGTATATCGAGTGTTAATTTACTAACAATTTAATTGCCCGTTCTTAGGACCCGAGATCCACGAATCATTCTAAATATTCACTGTCTTCCCATCTCCAATACGCCAGCCCATACCTTTCTCCAGCAAACCATAGATGCTCATGATCCCTCTACAGGTAAGTGAAGGGCGATTTCCTAATCTTGCAGCTAGAAAATCCAAATAAGGGAAATAAACATACTTTAAAAACTCAGCCTAACAAACATTCTGGTTCAGACCAAATCCACCAACACTATTTTGAAAGTAAAAAAGCATTAAATAATGCTGAATCCCAAAAACCTAAACCCCCAATAGGTTTGGGTAAGCACAAGTACTTCCAGGTACTCCAATAAATGCCTTTTAAAAATCTTGAATTTCTCCACCAAAAATAATTGAGTGCGTTTTCAAATTTTAAGCATAAGGTCTTCGAAAAAAGGAAACACTGCATCGCGTAAACCAGATTAGCTTGTAGGACAGCCTTGATCAAAACTTCCTTTCCTCCCATAGATAAAAATCGTGTGAACCAGAAGTGCAAAATTACCCTTTTTCCCCACTTTTTATTCTTTAGTGCGTGTAGGATCTCATATGCAATCAATATATTATCTGAAATGTCTACTCAGTATGAATGCCCATTGTGTTTCGTGGATACAACAACCTAGAAATCCAATCATTCTATTGACTTTAACCTTAGCAATGATTTTATAAATGACATTACAAAGGCTAATAAATCTAAACTGCATTATAGTGTGGGGTTTACTAACCTTTGAAATTAACATGATGTGAGTTGCGTTAATCTCCTCAATCGTAACATCGCCTCATAACACCTTGAGATAGAAAGAGGTAACTTTCGACACCAGGATATGCCAATACCTTTGGAAGAAGAGTGCTGGGAACCCATCCACCTTAGGAGCCTTCAAAGTCCCCATTTCTTTTATTGCTTGTCGAATCTCATCTTTAGTAAATTCTTGCAATAATTGAGAATTCATTTCATCTGTAATTCTGCATTTAACATTATTAAAAATTTGAGATTTGTCACCTTCATCAGAAGTTGTAAACAAATCATTGAAATACCGAGCTACAATTACCATGATTCCGTCTTGGTCAGAAATCCAATTCCCATTACTATCTTCAAGGCCTGTAATAGCATTTCACTTCCTCCGACTTGTAGCTACCTTGTGGAAAAAAGGAGTATTGCGATCATCGTGGGTGAGCCAATTTGAGTGAGCTCTTTGCTCCCAAAAAAATTCCTCATTAGCTTTGAGGTTCAGGCCTAACTAGATCTCAGCTAATTCAGCTAGAATATCACCTGTTGGATTGACCCATTGTAACTCCTAAAGTGTATCTATGAGTTTCTGCTTGTAAGCTTTTTTGCTTCTTTTAACAGTCGAGCTCTAGTGAAGAAGCTCTTTCCCCAACAATTCAAGCTTTGTAGGGAGGTTACATGAATTATTATCTCAAAATTCTTGAATAACTTTCTCACAATCATTTTTAAGGCACCAATCAGTGTTGAATCGAAATTGCCTCAAGCTAGTTTTATGAGCTGGGCAGTGATCCGAAATTGAGTGACACAAATGAGTCACAGAGAAATCAGTAAACAAGTCCCACCATGCCTGATTAGCGACTTCATGGTCAAGTCGTTCGCGGATGTCCTTTGTCT
The DNA here is from genome assembly GCA_005610355.1 of Gossypioides kirkii. Classification (NCBI taxonomy): domain Eukaryota; kingdom Viridiplantae; phylum Streptophyta; class Magnoliopsida; order Malvales; family Malvaceae; genus Gossypioides; species Gossypioides kirkii. The sequence goes on along the minus strand of CP032247.1, from coordinate 33,580,197 downwards.
TTTTTTCCCATCATCAGATAAGATGGGGTTGCTTTCTCCATCAGGCCCCAAGTCCATGAGCCCAACATAATTACCATCCAGCCCACTTTTCCCCACTCCAACGTCCAACACACTTTTCCCCATTTCAGCTTTAAGGCCAACATTCAACATAGACAATCTGTCACCATTAATAGTAGATATACTTTGCTAAAATGGTGGTCCAAAATTATTCATAGTATCCCCTGATTACTGTACAGTAACACTCCTTTCCTTTTTGGAAACCAATAGCTTATTCCATTTGGTTGCCGAAACAATTTACTCATCCTTATCGAACGACGCTTGAAGAGTGATTTCCTAACCAAAGATAATTTTTTCCAGCTCAACATGGGCACAGATTAGGCAGAAGCTTTTTTCATGTCCTAGCTTTCCGTATATAAAATAGAAAATACTGAGTTTTTCATATTTAAAAATGACATAATACGTTTTGTCTCCTAGTAAAACCTTTTTCCTCCTTTTTAAGGGTAGTCTTACATCCATCTTCACCCTTAACCGTATATACCTTTGTAATCCTAAAGTAGGAATCTTTGTATCATACGCTATGAACTCACCCAAAAAAGCCCCCAAAACGTCTCGCCATTATTTTCGACATTAACCCTGAGGTAGATAATGTATTTGTATCCAAAACACAACATGGTTTAAAGTGACCGTTAATGGATCATCAGTCAAACATAATTCACGTAGCAAGAATAGATGGTTATTGAAAAATCATGGAATTTCAATCAAAACCCTTTTAATATCAACTGACAATTTTTTTTAAATAAATACCATTTTTCACCCAAGTCGGTAATTGCAATTCCACCAATTGGATGCCATATATTCGCCATAGTTATTCGAAGGGATGGAAAGTAGACAACACTGTCCATTAGATAGGTTCCCACGAGGCAAAATTGTAGATCCTGATCATTTTCCTTGGGATCCTCATCGGCGAGATGCAAGTTGGCCAACTCATCCTCCATTATAAACCAACAACCTCCCAAGAATTCCAATCAAAACTAGTAGAGAAATAGCAAAGAATGGTAGAAGAAAAAAGAAAAAGGAAGAAGAAGACGTGTCAACGATGACAGATGAAAAATCATGCTAGATTAGCAGACTATTAACATTGATTAAAATAAATTTTCTAAAATTACAAGTATTTGACTTGTTTTCATACCTATTAAAGACAATTACGTGAATTTGAAGGGAAGATAATTTTTTTGTGAATTATAAGAGGAGGGAAAGCCCTAACAACAATGCGACTAGCACGACTTGAACCCAGGCCACACCTGAGGCAATGAACACCCTTAATCATCAGGCCAATACATGGACTTCAAGGGAAGATAAATTTTAGTCTGTCCTTAAGGGCTTCTATGCAACATATTGAGGGTTAAAAGGTGAAAAAGAGGATAAGAAAGGAATAAGTATGGGGTTAGTGGTGATTCTTTAAGTTTTAAATTTCATCAATAAATTGGTTATTGCAATTTAGTCTTTTTCTTGTATTCTTTATGTTTTCAAAATTCTGGGAGCTTAATCTAGTTGACCCGTGTATTAATTTTTGAAACTATTAAAGTTTTTAGAATATATCATTGATAGATTCTTGAAGTTTTAGGTACTAAATTGGTAAATTTTAAGTGTAAAAGTGAAAAAGGATTAAATTGTGAAGTCAATTAATAGTTTTGTTTAATAGGGACTAAAATGCATAAATTTAAAAATTTATGATAGAAATGAGAAATAAGAAGTCCTAGAAGGACTATAGTGGAAACATGTTGAAAATATGAGTTCTAGTTTAAAAGATATGTTAGTGTCAATTTTAGGGACTAAATTGAATAAATTGTAAAAGTTGTATAAATTTTTGATTGAGTGTGAATTTGTTTGTATATTGAGGAATTGTTGTATTTATGTTAGTCCATAGCTAACATCGATTAAGATTCCTCAAAATGGAAAGGAAAAGACAAGATTATTGACGAATAACTCAGAGTTTACGATTTGTGTTTCTATAATTTGAACTATTTCAATTGTTGCAATTATGAACTGCATTGTATGGTAAGATCATAAGGTGAGTTACAATTGATAAAACGGGTAGAAATGATTTAATACGAATTGGTTGTTTTGGATAAGGATTGAATTGCATATATTCCAAAATATTAAATATTGTTTAAAGTGTGAAATTGCATCAATGTTGCGATGAGTTACATTGTCATATATGAGATGTTTTTATGGATTGATGGAGATTGTGATATGGAAATTGAAAATTGATTATAAATGGATGTGAGAAATTTTGTCCTATTATTTGTTCGAGCATGATCAAATATAATTGGCATGCCATAAGATAGAAAAAGTTAAGGGGCATCCGAAAAAAGAAATTGAATAGGTTTATGCATATTATAGGTTGTTATAAAAAAAATTTGGTATTGATAAATTGAATTGAATAATTGTATAGATCGAAAATTGAACCAAACTAAGGATAATCAAGGAAAAGACAAAATTGTGGAATAGTCCTTAAAGATACAATTGCTTGTTGTTTTACCAGGTAAGTTCATATGGTATGATAGTATTTAAATTTTTATGTATTTGAATTATGAATATGTGTATGTTTGATTGTAATTTGAATTGTTTGCGATTTGGTACAAAAGGTGAGATATGGACTAAATTGTAAAGAAATAATTATATATGTTAAAGATGTTCGAGTGAACGTAGTAAAGGATAAGATATGATTGGCATGCCAATAGGGTTTTATGTGCGCTTGTAAGAAATAATTGATTGTATAGAGATTATTACAAATTATATCGAGATTCGACATTTGTTACGGATCATCAAGTACCGCTACTATATGTCTCTACGGAGACCTTAGTGTGGTGGGGGACATATTGTTATATGATTATACGTATGATTGCCTACGGGCTTTACACTTTGGTGCCTTAGTGTAGTGTAGTTACTACTCTAATGAGCTACCTAGTTTGGTGTAGTTATCTGTGTATCCAAATTTGTTCACTTGAGTTCATCGGGCTAAAAGGATTAATGAAAATTTTAAATGACAATGGAATGATATGAGTTTGATGTATAGATGTATACATGTTATATTGAGTATGATCATGATATTGAGATGAATTGAATTTGTATATGCTTATATGACATCATGGTTTATTACATGATAAGCTCACCTTGTTGTTGTGATTTGCCATGTTAGGCAAATTTGTCAAGTTAATTAGTTCATTATGTTTAATTGTAAGATAACGTAAGTTTCTTGTTTAAATACTTATGAACTTCTAAGCATTCAATATGCTTACCCCATTTATTTTCCCTTTCCTTTGTAGATCACTTTGTGGAATGCGTCAGGTCGGATCAATTTGAAGCTCACACTACCCCATTGTCGAATTGGTAGCTTTTCGATCATTTTGAGTTGTAGATTGTGGCATGTATATAAGCGGTCTTGTTGTGCAACTTAACGTGTGAATATGTTTACTTGTGACAAGTTGGTTTTAATCAATACTTATCATCTTGATTTGGTGTTTTTGCTTGAACTTAAAGTGCAAAGTTCCATGGTTAAAAGAATGGTATATTGTTTGGTATGATATGATGTGAAAATAGTTGATGGTAGGTTCCAAAATGTGAAATAAGCTTGTGAAATGTATTTTAACATGGCTAGTTAATAGTTTGGCATAGTTGAAAAGTGAATGACTTAGTTGGTATGCTTCAACATTAAAATGCTTATGTTTAATTGGTGAATTTTAATTAAATATATTGTAAGAAAGTTAAGTTGAATGTTTAAGCTTATTTGATAAGGTTTTGGATATGTTTTGGACCTTTTGAAATTGGTTTTGAATGTATGTAATGTTAGGTATGATGGAAGAATTGAAATAGGTACCCAATGGTTTATTTTTACCCAAATAGAGTCCATGTCGATTGACAGTGAGTCACGTCGCAACGTTAAGTGGCCTGAGGTCAGGACATGACAAACTGTTTGGCGATGTCACGACATGGAAAAGTGATGTCATGACGTTGCCCCTAAGATTTTGAAACTTTACAATTTGGTCCTGTTTCGTGTTCGAGTCAATAAAAGAGCTTTCATAAGCTCGATTGAGACTCTGAATAGATTGTGTATCATGATGTAAATGTGTTTAGAACTTATTTGCATGTTTGAATGATTAAGTTGTTGATTAATTAATTATAGTTACTCGACAACAAATGTGACATCTTGTAGCTTGGACTCGACGATCGGGTTGGGTAAGGAGTGTTACAATGATGTAATTACACTCTACAAGTCAAACACGTTTAAGGAATGAAAATTCTTTGTAATTAAAAAAGAGCGTAATTACTACACTAATAATTATACTTTCATTCAATTACTCTGAGCTGTCCAAACAAAACCTTAATGATAAATTTATTTGTGAAAAAAAAAGATAGTTACTCTTTATTGGAGTGGAGAAGAAGAGTCATAATTGTTATATGAATTGTAAAACTAAAGTTGAGGTTACGATCAATGTTCATCCTTGGCAAAAATTAATGCATGCCTTTTTGATTTGTAGATACAAACTTGTTGATACAAGGTTCAACAAGGGAGGAGGCAAAGAGGAAATAGTAGTGGTTTTGTGGATGTTGGTTCACCTGGAGAGGCCAAGAGTCGGACCGGAACAAGAGGACTGGCTGATAGAGGGTGTATAGGGAGTTGCTAGAGTAGCACTAAGTTATTCAAGGCTCGATCCTTTCTTATTTGCTAACTTGGTTTTTTATTAGAGAGGTCTTCTTGTCCATCAGTCTGACGTGGCAAGATAAACATTTAGTCTCGTTAAATGCGTAAAAGATAATCTTGGGCGTATATCAGGGTGACTTTATTAGTATGAGAATATTATGCTTAAGTAGACTCCTTATCACATTGAAAGTGTGCTCATATTTGAGCAGTGCTCCCCCCAACGCATGGGCTTGATAACAGAATGATGTCGCTTCTCTGCTTTAGGGATGGGTGGTCGGTCAAGCACTCAGCCCCTTATGCCATGGTTAATAATGGGTCAATGCTATCTGAGAATCTAACACATGTCTGTGTGGCAGAGAGATATAACAAAACTCAAGATAAATAAAAAGGCTTCTTATTCTTCCATTCATCATCAATTGCTTCTATTCTTTTTTGGTCTAGTACTTGTCCAAGAATCAAGAAATCAATGAACCAATTTTTTAACTAGTTCATTTGATAAAAAAGACAAAAAAAAAACATAATTAAACCAGTAAATATTATCAATTTTTATTTTTTACTTTTTGCTAAAACAATTTTTGCAAGTTATAAAACTTACACCTTTAACCTTAAACATCTTGCATCAAATATATATTTTTATCAATCTAATTAATCTATTTATACTTCATAAAGACAAAAAGCTTACAAATATTTAGCTAATACATCATATCCCAAATCCAAGCATTAGATAATCCTTTTCTCCTTATCAAAAATAAATAAATAAAATCAAAACATGCAACATATGGTTTAAAACTTTTATTTGAATGATTTAATTAAATGGGTTGAATCAATGAAAGACTTGGATTTTTTCTTTTAATTGAATAATGACCAACAATTCCTTAGGCCTAAGGCTAGGAGGATATATTCTCTTCTCTTTTTTTTTTCATCTACTTCACTTATGAATATATTTTCGAGTAAATAAAAAACTATTAAATTTTGTACCATATTCTCTGAGAGAAAATATTGTATGAAACAACGACGTCATGTCATTTGATTTCTTTTTCAATAGTTTAATGTCACATTAACATTTTCATATTGAATTTTAAGATTTTCATCTTAAAAAAATCAAAATCCAAATGAAAATCTTAAAGTTAAGAATGAAATTACTGGCGTGACATTAAACTATTAAAAATGAATAATATCACTATTTCATACAATCTTTTCTCTATTTTTATGTCATCTAAGGAATCTAAAAAACAATTATAAAAAATGTATAAATCAATGGGATTAAACTTCACTTCCTAAACCCATTTTCACATTCCTCTTTTTCTTTTGTTTTAAGATTCTTTTTCCAAATTTTATTTTTTTATAATCACTTCTTTTCCACCCAAAAGAAAAAAGAAGATTTTTTTATAAAGCAACCTGTATCCTTTAGTGAACTTCTCTAAACCACTAAAAAAAGTAAGGTTGTGAATGCGTGTTGTTATGGAAGGAGCATCTTATTCATATCATAAACTATAAATAATTAAAGAGAAAATGACAGCATAAATTCCCAATTAAGTTGTATTTTTCTATTATGTTGGCTCAACCAACATTGAGTAGTTTTTGTTTTTTAATATATTAAGAAGAATGTTATCAAGTGGGATATTGTTGGAAAATATAGACTAGATTTGTTCATGGGTCGAATTATTCGTCTAGGCTCGAAGGTTCGCTCGAAATTTGGAAGGGTTTGGGCAAAAATATTAGGCCCGAAAAATAGTCTTGGGCAAAAAATTAGGTCCGTTTAAAATATGGGTCGGCTCGAGCTTGAACATTCAAGGCCCGAATCCGGCCCGACCAGATCCATTTTAAGTTTATAATACTTTATATTATGTTATTTTTATATATTATGTAATTTAAAACACATTAAAAAAATAAACTTATACTAAATATATAATACTACTCTAATATAAATATTAAAAAATATTAAGACGGCTTTATAAAAAATTTAATAAATAAAAAATGTATAAATTTATTAAATATTAAAATAAAACAATATAAATATTTTTAAAAAAATTTAAAAATAAAATGGGCAGGCCTAAAATGGGCTTGGGTTAGTCTTTCGCAAATATGAACGGACTCGGAGAAAATGTTAGACTCATATTTTGGGCTAGATCGGGTTTGGACAAGCATAAAGCATGTTAATATCATGCTTAGACTCGGACCGAACCCGACCCAGCCCTACCCATGAACAACTCTAATATGGACATCAAATGTATAATATAATTAATTACATGTTATTATTATTTACTTTCATAGTAGGTTAGCCCAAATTAAAAGTGATCTAATTTGGTTAAGGTTTATTGTGCTTTAATTATTAAATAAAATATGAGTCAAATATGTGTAGATACTCTAGTAACTAATTTCTAATTGATGATGGATTGATTAGAAATTAAGTCTAATGTGTCAAAGTTATATATTAGGGTTATGGTCCCAAATTACACACAAGCTAACTTTTCTATAATTCCATCTTTAGAAAAGAGAGAGCCACATTCCCTAGATTACTTGTGTACTAATTTGGAAGATCAAAACCCTAAGATCCGTAGATTTCAAGAAATTGATGAAATCAAGTACGCTTCCGCATCTAATTTTGTTATTAATGATTTGACATGATAGATCATGTTTTACAGTTTTAAATTTATATCAAATTTTTTTTACGGTTCTCACAATGTCAAGCAAAGATGAAGTTAAAAAAAATATCAAAGTAGATTGATTGAATTGATTAAATTAAAAGTTGATGATCTATTTGATTTGATAACATTTCTTTAATAAAAAAATTATTCAACTTTTAAAGTAGAGTTATAGTGTGCATTTTCCATCATACTATAAGTGGATATTGAAATTTGTTATTATATTTTATTTTAATTGATGTTAACCATTATACTTTAAAAAATAATAAATTTATCACTCAACTTTTATGTAATTAAAATTAGCTGTTAAACTTTAAATTTAAATTAATTTTACCATCAACTTTAATTTTTTAAAATAAAATATTACCATTGGATATTGATTTTAACTATTTGAAAACAACATTTAATGAAAAAAATATTTCAAATCTTTTAATTTTAATAGTCAACATTAACTTACTTTATAAAATTATTAAAAAGTTTCAAAGATAGTCAATTTGAAAATAATATTATTGGGAGGGATAGTCATAAAACTTGAATATGAACAGTAAAACAATGAATATTAATTTTTATTTAAGAGTAAAAAGACTTGAAATTTTTTAAAAATATAAAAAGAATACCTTTTTTTTCCATAAATAACATTTTTTTATTAATATTTAATATTATGTTACTCATGCCATCAAAAAAATATTATGTTTCTCAATTAATAATTTTTAATTATTTAAAAAAATATTTAAATTATTTTTATTAAATTAAATTAAAGTTAAGTTAAATCAAAATCGAATAGTAAAATTTAATAAAAGACGATATTTTAGTTTTAAAATAAAAGTTGAGTGAAAAAAATTCAATATAAAATTGAAGTAGAGCGATAAATTTACAGTTAATTTAAAAGTACAATGCAAATATCAACAAAAACTAAAACATAGTGGAAAAATATCAATTTGTATTTAAAATATAGTGGCAAATTTGTACATTAACCCTCTAAAATATTGATTAAAAAACTTACTGAATAAGATACAATTTTGTTATATTCATATATTTTTATTTTCTTTAAAAATAATTGCTTTTAAATAATTAGATTCAAACATTTAGGATGTGTTTGATAAATCATTAAATTTTTTATTTTATTAAAAATTAAAAATTTCAATATTTAATAGTTTAAATGTGTTTGATAATTATTTTAATTTTTTACTAATATAAAATTTCAACCAAAAAATGCTGAATAAGATAAGTAGATAGATAGTTACTTATCACTTAATGTAGAAAATATTAAGTTGATTTTATTTTATTAAAAATTTAAAATAAATTAATTTTTTTAAAAAAATTGAGATATTCAAATTATCATATTTATTTTTTATTCAAAGCTATCCAAAATAATATAAAATATTAGATTAATATGATTAAAATTAAAAAATAATTAGCATTTTAAAAATAAGTAATTACTTTTATCAAAAAATAAAATTACATTTTTACTTATATTTTCTAATTTACCAAACAAAAATTTTTAATATAAATTCAGCACTTATAAAATTTAGTATTAAAAAATATAATATTTAATTTTTCAGCACTTAAATTTCCTGTTTATCAAGCACACCTTTAATCAGTGGTGAATCTAGGGGATGGAAATTTTCCATTTAGGTCTTTTAAAATTTTAAATTTGTAATGGTAAAATTATACTTTGGTCTTCAAAAATGATAAAAATTTTATTAATCCTTTAAAAATTATAAAGATATAAGCTATTAAAATGATAAAATTACATTTTTACTATATTAAAAATATACAATTTAATTTCGGCTCCCCAAAATTTTTTTGGACTCCACCTCTACCCTTAATCTCGTAATTTTAAATTGGAAATACTACAATTCAAGAAGATGTTTTCTGTTTTTTGTTTTTTTTATTGTTAAGTATTTTTTATTGAATTGATGTCATAATTTAATCGAGCACTAATTTAATTTAAAATTTTAAAATTTTAAAAACAATAAAATTTATAACAAATATATTTATGTTAAATAATTTTATACTCTTTTGAAATTAAATAGTTGTATATTTGATCCATTTATATAATTTCTTCTTTAACCATTTTAAAAAAAATCAAGAAATCATTATATCTAAGAAAATTCTACATTTTTACCCTTTTTTTTTAAAGAAAACATTTGGTATTAAGTTATTTTGAAACAAGTACATTTCATTCTGGATCTCTTTTGAAATCAAAGTGTTGTATTAGTTGAAAAGTTTAGAAAGGAGAGATAACTTTGATTTTATAGATTTTTTTTAATATATTGGTCTGATTATATGATAATATCTATTTATATTTTTTTAATTTTTTGATAATGCACACACATTTTACACACACAAGCGCTCTTAACCGAATTTTTTAATATAAACATCATCCTTTTTTCTACTGAAATCACTCGTTAGATTCTTTATTTTATAGATTTTGAGCCTACATTTTTTATCCCATTAATAATTTGAATTAAAGGAGGAGTTCGTATAGTATATAACTCTAGAAGTGGGTCATTTTGATTCTGTGTAATAGACATTGAAAGTTATGTCACAATGAATCTCTCTGTACATTTGTTCGGATGTGATATAAAAATTCGATGTTTCTTCTAAAGATTCTATTGGAGTTATTATGATTTGTCTTTTCGATACCTGTGAAGCATACATGAAAAGGAAGTGTTGTGGACGAGTTGAAGAGGTTAACTTCACAAGACGTACTAGACGAGATGGAATATAAGATGATGTTCATACTCTTTTATCTTAATATTTGTATTATATTAAATTTCATGTGATGACTTGATGGTTAAAGGTGTTTATCGTCTTAGATATGATCTGGATTTAAATTGTGTTAATCGTATTTGTTATTCGAGTTTTACCTTGATATTGTAATTCACAAAAAAAAGTATTTATCACATTATGAAAAAGTTTACCAAAGTGGAACTTGGATCCAATATATTTATTTAAAAGGGAGTTATTTACATAAGGATGAGCCTAAAAACTAAAGTTTTTAGGCGTCAATAAAATTTTGCCACATTATTAAATTTTAAAAACATAAAATTATTATTATTATATACTCATCTATAGAGAAACTATTTTATGGACTCATCTCACCACATTAAAAACACATAAATTTTATATTTTTTTAGCCTAAATCCAAAACCATGAATCTAAAATTTCGAATCCTAAACCCAAAATATAGAATCCAAAACTTGAACCCCAAACCTTAAACCTCATACCCTTAAACCCAAACCCTAAACTCGTACCCCATAATCCAAAACTCTTGAACCTTGAAACCAAAAACCCTGAACCTAAACCTTGAACGCTAAACTCAAAACCCAAACTCGAAATCAAATCCTGTACATTGAAGTTTGGGGTTTAAAGTTTAGGGTTCGAATTCAATGTTCAAGGTTTTAAGTTTTAGGTTCAAGGTAAAAGAAAAAAAGATATTTATTTATAATTTAAAAAATTAATTATTTTAAGTAATTTAATTAAAGTTAAATTAAGTTGGAGAAAATATTAGATATGAATGAGTGTATGATAATACTTTGTTATCTTTAAAATTTAATGATGTGGTACTATTTTATTAGTGCCTAAAAATTATATTTTTTTAGAATGATTTTAATATAATTTATTCCCTATTTAAAAACCTAAACTAATAATAATAAAACAAAAAATTATCTATTTTCTCTTTAATTATGGTATGGTGTCTATAATTTATTTGAATTTAAACTTATTAAAAGTAAATTGAATAAGGTGAAAAATTCATTTTGACATTGCGTTGTAATGGCATTTAGCTGGAAGGGGAATATTAGGTGTGGAGAATGACGGCCAAAACAAAGTTGCAGGCAACGGTATCAATTATTGACGAATCTAAAGATGGCTCATCACTTAACACTGCTCAACTCAACCTAACAAGTGGCTCCAGTAAAAAAGAAGATGATGTTCATCTTAGGAGACTCGGGTTCGAATACCTATGCGTGCAAGGTGTGTGTGCGTTGTCAAAAGGTTAAAAGTATGAACAAATACTATCATGTAATCACACTAGTATATTTTAAAAAAATATTGCTCAACTCATATTCCTTGTGAATCAATATCATGGTTTTTGAAATATAAGTTAAAATAATTGTGATTAGTTGAATTAAATTGAATCGAATCGAATTTATTTTTTTTATTTTTTGGTAAATAAAATGATATAGCCTTATGCTAAAGTTATATCAATATTAATCTTCAAGCAATGGATACATAGCGCAATAGATATCATCATCCAATCAATTTCTTACAATATTTTGTGGTTTCTTATAAATAATCAATTGTTTCATTGGCTTCGAGCCTCTTTGGCGATATGATTTGGCACCCTGTTACTTTCACTCAAGATCTGTCAAAATTTCACTTTTCAATCTTTAAAACACCAGTCTTGAATAAGCTTAACTTCAATGTAATTATTGACTACTGTTAACCCATTTTGTATGATGACAATCAACAAAGAATTATCACTCTCAATCTCCCCTCGATGGTACCTTTGCCCAAGCATACTTTAAACTTTCAAGTAATGCTCGAACTTCAACTTGAAAAATATCTGACAATCTTACCACCATTTCAAAACCTCCCATCCAACTTCCATTCGGCCCTCTCAGCACTCTACATATGGTCACTCTTGATTTATAATTCGATACTGAACCATCATCGTTTATCTTAACCCATCCATAAATACGAAATTACCACCAACCCTTAATCATGGATCTACAAGCCCAATTTCCACACACTCATTTGGTATATAAAGACCTTGTCCAAGCCCCAGTTGAAGCTAAGAGAGCATGACAACTGTTACACGCCTCGATGAAAATTAATTCATTCTGATTCTTCCAAAGAAATCAAGTAATAATAATAATAATAAAGTAAATCATTCACGATATTGAAATTCGATTTTTTATTTAATATAATATATTTTATATAATAAAATACGGTTGTATGAATAATTGAATCAAAATATATATTTTTTTGTATATTATAAACAATCCATTAAAATCATGATTTAGTATTTGAAAAATTCTAATTTTATTTAGGTATAATGATGTATTTAGTCTTTAACATTTACTCATCTTGTCATTTTGGTCCTTATTCTTTTTTTGGGTTATTTTGATCCTCAACCTTGAAAATTTAGTAAAATTGCTTGTTTTTTTAATGAAAAACTGACTGAACTGCTAAAATATTAATGGGATTGACATGACAGCTCACGTGATGTTTTATGTATACTTCACTGCTAACATGGAAATTTTCTAAAAAAATTTATGAACTTTGTTGATTTTTAAATATTTTCATTTTTTATAAATTATACATGGACTACCATGTTAGTAACCACATCAATGATGCTAAAATTATTTAAATAGAAAAAATAGATACACTCTTAAATATTTTTATTACTAAATAAATAACAATTTATTTATAATACATTTATTTAACAAATTAAAGAAGTCACTATGAAGTGAATGTTTGAATGGAGAAAATTAGATAATTTCTTAAATATTTTTTATCATTAAATTTAAAAGTATTAAAGATATATTTTTTTCAAAAGTTAAGAGATAAATTAAAAAATTTAAATAAAAATAAATTTAATATAATCATATATAATATAATAAAGTATCAAGATGACAAGTGGTGCATCATTCTTTTTTTATTTTCTTTTTATGTTTTTAAAAGATAATTTTGATAGTTAAACTTAATATATTAAATTTAAAATTAAAAAAAATATATTTTGAATCTAAAATTAAAATTATCTTAAAACTTAAAATATAGCTAACCAATTTTATTTCAAACTTCAAAAAAAATTTACTAATTTAAAAATAAACTATGAAAATTAAAAATATTTTTAACAGAACAAAGAAAACACGGTAATGACTACAATTTTTAAATTATTATTTTTTGATAAAAATAAAGTAACAAACTAATTACATAATAATATACTGAAAAAGAGATCCACCTTTAGTCTTGTCCAAATCCAGAAGGGTGCCGACCATCGTGTGGTGGACATCAAAGACTTGCAAATCATCATTTCCGTTCAAGGTTTGTTTAGTTAGGGAATTTGCAACTTTGTTTTGATCTGTTGGAATGCATTGCATGATCCATTGTTTCTTTTCAGGTAAGATATTCTGAATTCGTTTAATCAAAACTGAATTCGACTCGATATAAGTTATTATTATTCTTTCAATAATAATTTTAAATTTTTAAAATATTTAGAATTTTTGTAATTTGTTAAAAATATAAATATTAAAAATTAAATTAAATTAAAATTTAAAAAGTTAATTAAAATTATTTAAGTAATAATTTAAAAATTAAAAATATTTTTAAAATATATTTAACAGTTTAAAAGCATATTTAAAAGTTTAAGATATTGTTAATAAATTAAAAATGTTTCATTTTTACTTGATTTGTTGGGCAATTTTTTTAAAAAATAGAATTAAAAATGTTTTAAAACTTTTATTTAAATATTTTAATAACAATTTTTTGAATAATGTAAAATGTTTTAAAATATGCTTGATTTAAAATTTTTTGAATTTGTTCCGCAATTTTACTTTTTTACTATAAATAAAAGTTGATTTCATAATAATTCATGCTAAATGAATGTTTTATTCTCATTGTAATTCATTATATAGATTTTTTTATGAATATAAAAAATCATAATTGTTGCTACTTTAAGTTGCTTGTTCGCTGAAATACAAAATTATAATAATTTGTTTGATTGTAGTGGTCACTATGGCTTGACATTACGAAAAACTATGCAAACAAAAACTAAATAACGTTAAGGATTCATTTATGCAATTTGGTTTTCTTACGTCTGCGGAGCTTAGCTTAGTGAGTAATTCAACTATCTTTAATACACAATACAACAAGTGGCTTACGCTATATCACTCTTCAAGTATAGAGATCTCACATTTGTTCTTAAAAATTAGAACACTCACATTCAAATCCTCCCCCTGAGAACATGAGTAGTAAACACTTAATAATGTTTACAATTCAATTTGCACTATCTTACAAAGAAAGTTTCTCAATGAACAAATTAGAATGCACTCCATAAGGTCTCATACAAAACCTAAACAGGCTTTAAAGCATATATGAATCCAACTTGCTAACATAGAATCTAACTGAACATAAAGCAACTCCTTGAAAGTTATTACAATTACCACATTTAAAGCACAATAAATGAAAGATATACTTTCCATATTCAACTATGTAATCTTGATCGAATTTCCACATTTCAAGGGCTGAGTTGATTCACTTGTATCCAATCCAATCTTCAAAAGCCAAGGATTGGTTTCCATAGATGAATCATATTATCTTCAATATAACAACACATTCATAGGTCCAAAGATTTTATTCATTAAATTATCAAACCAAATAAGATAAGTAATAAATTTTCTTAGTGACAGTTTGCAACGGGTACTGCTGAGTGTCACTTAGCTCCATTCAACACATTTTGCCTTGACAATCTCCCCTTTGGCAATTTATTAAACAAAACCAAATAGTATATGAAGCTAAATATCACAATCATCAATAGCTCTCCCTCAGCACAAATCTCACTCTATTAAACTCAACTTAGACCATAACATAGTAATTTTAATTATCAATGTTGTGTCTAGAATTCACAATAACAATCAAAATACTAGATTATATCTAAGCAGTAGCTAAGGCATAGTGCAGCAAAGTAAACATCCACCATAGCATAATGCCATAGTTCAATATCAGTTCCACAATATCACATTAGCATAATCATATCACCAAATGAGTATCATCTTAAAATTATACATACCATATCAAAAGAAAAGAAATCATCCCGATACAAAATTAGCTTCATCATCAATCAATAACATCTTTTTCAGCAAACGTAAATAGCTTTAAATGCAAAAGGGCATATACTTCCCATATAGCATGATTGCACCGATCACAACATAACCAAAGCACATTCAACATTAAAAACTCCTCGTATATTCATTCTATTCATGTCATTTATATACTCTATTATCCTTTTTGTTTAAGAAACTTGCCAATCAGAATGCTAAAGATCCTTACACTTTTAACCAGAGCAAGGCAAAAAATATGTTGAAGAATATAAGAATTAAAACAATACAATCTAATCAATAGGACAAGATTATTGGATTAAGTGAATAGTTGTGCAAGGATCGCTTGCTATATAGATCCTTCCTTAGTGCAATCTCCCTATCTTGAATTTGTTCTATGATTGTAATCTCAGTACATGTTCTGGAAATCACATTATTATGAGACTCAATAGAGGAAGTTAGATGATCAATCATCTTTCTATTGAATCATTCACTATTGCTCGTAGTGCTTGTGGGTGTGGGTACTTCAGCCTCCCTTACAATAGATGTTGCTTCATAATTTGCTTGTTTTGTTTGCTCATCTTCTTCTTCAATTGTTTGTTCTACTGGCTCTGCACTAACACGCTTACCCTCCAACCATTTAAGAAAAAAACTTGTCACACCCCAAGATTTACAAATCCAAGTAAGAGTGAATTGATTTATGTTAATTATGTTTTGGGCATACCATGATAGCTTAATCCGCCACTAGACGGGTTGATTGGTGAATTGGAATATTGGCGCATACTAGCATTAAAGCATTTGTCCATTGAAGGTACCTAAGGAATTGATCGCAGGATGTTTCCAGGAGAAGACATATTAAGCCCAAGAAAGTGTGTGCCTATGAAGGGGGTACGCTCCAAAGTTTGTCTGAACACTTAGAGACTGTCAGATGTATAAGGAAACTATATGAGGCTTAATTGGCTTTAAGATCATGCTAAACAAAAGTCTCCGTCAAGATCCAGTATGCCTGATTTGTATGAGTATTGTTCAATTGAATCTCATAACGGGTTAGTTGGAAGTTGTTGGGATTCTAAAAAAACAGAAGGTAAAAACCAGAGTGAAGAGCAGAGTAGTAAAATGAATGAAAGGTTACTTGTACACTAAAACAAGCCAACTAAACAAATCATCATAAGTAGCATGGTTGGCCATTTCTGAACAGGAGTAAACTAGATTGATTTGACCTCCCCATGACCGGTCAATTGTGAGGTTAATTGTCACCGGATTTTCTTTTACCTACATGAGATTTGGTAAGGAAATTAGGAGATCGAGAATATATTTAGGGGAAGAGAAAACTTCGAATGGTTTTTGGATATCTGCTTAATGTTCAGGTTCTTCTTTCTAAACTCAACATCTTCTTCCTCTTCGATAAGGTCGAACTAAGATAGATTATTCAGCCTTCTGGTAAGTCTTACAATTTTACAGATTAGGACTACAAAAGAAGAGAGTGTTACAAGAAGGCCCTGCATGGGGTCACTTGTAGTTGAAATATTAATAAAATGTTTGTAATGAGGATTCTAATGGAAATCTTATGATCGTTTAAGCAATTGTTGTTGTTGGATCAGGAAGGAATTTCGAAGTAGAAGCTCTAGGTTGAGTTAAAGGTAGGTCTCTGGTGAGTCTTTAAACCTGACTCTTGAATGTCATATAATTATGTGAATGCATGTTTGTGAAAGATATCTACAAATACGTAATTGAGGTGAACAATGTGTAGCATTATGTTGCCTCCGGTAGGGTAGGTATATTGCTACTCGAACAGACAGATCACTGTGAAAATGAGGATTTATTGTGTATCCTTCGATAGGGCAACTATAATGCTAACCAGACTGACAAATCATGAAATTAATTTGTGAAAAGTCCATGGCCATGGCATCATATGATAATATGCCAAGGGGGTGTGAAGATGTAAGCTCATGTGAGAGAAGTCCATGGCATCCACCAAAATGATCCATTGGGATAATAAACACAGATTTCATGGAAAGACTGTGTGACAAATTCTCTGGAAAGCCTTTGTAGCTAACTCTCTCTAGAAGCCTTTGTGGCTCGTTACCTCGAAAATTCGTAGAGTGAATTTTGTAATGGTCAAGTGGAGAAAAGCTAGTCTGCCTTGCGTAAGATCTAGGTATGATTGTGAGCTATTTTTCGATAGAATACTTAATAAAGTAACCAGCTAATAAATATGCCTTAGTGACCTACCATGACAAGGAATTTAGACATCTGGAATATTGGTGGTGTAAGAGTCCTCAATATCTAAGAACTATCAAACTCTGTATGAAAATCATTTGGAATTTCTATTATGACAAATAAATTTTTATATTCTTCTTTTAAGTCTGTTTGTATGGGTTGACTCGAAGGTATAAGGTAACGAGTGTTTTGGTAATTGTTGGAATATGTAAAAGAATCCGCCAAGAATAGTATCCATTGGGTAGTAACATAAGAAGCGTATCCAACTACAAACTACAAGGGAATCGTATAATGGGATTCAAATTAATGTTGTAACATCCGAGATCCGCTAGTCAAGTGAAAGGAGTATAAGACAGTTAAGTGCAGAGATTGAAATATGCTTATCTGTTAACCATGAATCAGAATTGTATTTGCCATTGTCTAATAGGGAAACCAAACCTATTTAGTCCAAAAGCATTTTATGCGTGTCTTGGTTTGCCGTTTTGTGAGTGGAATCTGTACGCATTGAGGGACCAAGCTAGGAATGCACCATGATGGTAGACAAGGGAAATATTTTGCATACAGAGGGACATTTGTAGAACAATGTTTTTCAATTGACAAATAGAAATATAAGCCATGAATATGTCTATCAAGTAATTTGATGTAAGGTCTTATTTTATCTTTAAAAGTTTGTGATGAAAACTAAATATATTATTCAAACTTAGTATCTTAAAAAGGAATTTTAATAAATAAGAGGTATAATCGATATAATTTTTCTATAGATATTAATATTTAGCTAAGTAAGTATTGTGGCGTTTTATATTTGGATTCAATAAATCAAGTTAGGTATAGGGCGTTATAAGTTAATTAGTATTAGAGCTTTCGATTTAGCTGATCCTCTATAAGTTAAGTGAGTCAGCCCTGTATGCATAATACACTAGACCTGACTTAGTCCCTCAAGTAAGTTAAAGATTTTTGTGTGTAGCGAATAGTTTGGTATATTGTTAATATTGTGGTAGGAAAAATAGTTGGAAAGAGAAATGATAGTTTCATTGATAAAAAAGTAAGCAAAATATTACACGATGAACAAAGTAGATACAAGAAAAATAGAAAAATTCTTAGTTTCCTCCCTCAACTGGCTGATCAATTGGTTTAGTAGGGGTTTCTTGTGTTTGTAGGTGCTCTCCAAGGGCTTCCTCTAGATCCATAGAACCTTCTAAGTCCTTTATAGTATTAGAAAGAACCATTAATTTCTCTCTACTTATTGTTTAAGTTGTTCCCATTTGGTCATCCTTAGCACATATTTTTAGCATTTTTTATTTAGTTATTTCATTTTCTAACTCAATAGACCTTAGCCTAGTTACCTTTGATTTTATAATATTTTTACTACTGACATCGCTACATGAGTCTATTCACAATTGCGCCTAGAATTGTTGTTGCAGGAACTTGTTCAGAATTATCACTGCGTGAATATATCCAGAGTTGTCACTGCATAAGCAAGTCTAAAATTGTGCTCGAAATTTGTTGTAGCATTTGACAGCTGTACAGCAGGTGTAACCAACTAGTATGGCTAGAGATTGTTAGATTTGGAGGAAAGGACACCTATACTGTTGAGCTGAGGATAAATACTCATGAGGAGAGAGAAAAGGAAGTCTTCTTCAAGATTTATTTTATTCTTGAATCCATCTTCGAAGCTTGCATTCATGGCAGCTTAAACTTCTTAAGGGCGACTTGACGCGAAGAAGGAGGCAGATCTGCTCCTGATGAGGAGTCCCTAAGTGCGACACAAGAGGAGAGTGAGAGAGCAAGTCGAGTAGCCTAAGAATAGTATTCTTCATTTGTTCTGTTATATTTCTTTCTTAAACGCTGGTGATTCATGTTTATTTCAAGATTGTATGGAAGTACACTTGATTTTTAGACTAAATGATATTTTATCCAAGCTTGCTTTAACTGTTTAATCTTTGGGTTTGAATGTTTTGACCACGGAAGTGTTATTGATGTCACTGTCATTGGAAGGTGCAACGATAATTTAAACTAACAAGCAAGAAAACGGAAGTTGCTTGGGGATTGAAGGAATTTAATCCACTTGTTCTTGAATGTGCTACATTGCCAAAACTGGAAGTTGTGGTTTGTGTGCATGTTAAGTCTTTAGATCTAATAAAGAAGCCAAGTTTGGTAAGATATTCATTGTGCCCTATTATTTTAAACCTTGTGAGTCACACTTAGTATTCTGCTGACCATTCACGTTGGGGACCCCATTTCATTATTATTACATTTCATCTTTATTTTCGCATTATACTCTCAAAATTTTATAACATTTACTTATTCATTGCACCGACATTAATAGACAACAAAAATCCATCCTCATGGGATCGATATCCGACAAATTCACATCTGTCTACTATACTTGCATCGACAGTGTATGCTTGCACATATTTGCTGTGACCTTCATAGCGCGATCAAGTTTTCGTACAATTGTCGGGGATGGTGTTTATTTGATGTTTATTTGTGTTTTTGCATTTATTCTTTATTATCTAACCTTCAGTTGTTACTAACTTTTTTTCTTTTTGTTGCTACTTTTACATTTTATTTTAAGTGTTTTATGACCTAGAGAAATTCAGAATTTATTGTTGGTTTAGATCTAGAAATTGAACGAACTATTCAGAGGAGACGTCAGGAACAACGAAATATAGCTTTTCTAGGAAATAATGAAGTCATACCATCGATACCGTCACAAAATCTTGTTATACCTCCGATACAGCCACAAAACGTTAATAATCCACCACTGTTGCAAGATGATCAGATACAAAATCGAACTATTCGAGATTTTGTTGTTCCTGTTTTGGATGATTTGCAGCCAGGAGTTGTTAGACCAGTTATTCAAGCTGGAAATTTCAAATTAAAGCCAATCATGATCTAGATGCTAAACTCCAATGGGTAGTATGCTAGACTGCCACATGAAGATGTGAGAGAGTACATTAAATCCTTTCTATTGATTTGTGCTTCCTTTAGTCAGCAAGGCGTTCCTGATGACACCGTGAAAATGCAGCTATTTGCTTATTCATTGCAAAGACGGGCTCATACCTGGTTCCTTAGACTACCTGCTAGATCAATCACTTTGTGGAATGCGCTCGCAGCACAATTTGTTTTGCATTTCAACCCGTCGACTATGAATGCTCGTCTTTAAAATGATATAATTGCGTATCATCAACTGGATGATAAAAATCTTTATACTACATGGGAGTTTTATAAATCTTTGCTACGACGCTACCCAATGCATGGAATTCAACAAGAGACATAGATTGAAATTTTCTACAACAGGTTGAACGTACAAACAAGAAATCTTATTGATGCATCTGTTAATGGTCCTTTGTTAGACTATACATACGACGAAGCTGTTAGAATTTTAGAGAGAATCGCTTAGAATGATTATCAATATCTGATCTCTAGAGCTGCACAAGTAAAATCTAATCCTAGAGTTATTGAATTGGATGCTATATCTTCTCTGAGTGCACAAGTTTCTTCGTTCGCAAACATGAGAAAAAACATGAAGTGGACTAGTAATGTTGCACCCATTCAAGTCGCTTAACAAATTGATGTTCCTACATTTTGTTGTGAGATTTACTATGGCAACCACAATTATGAAGATTGTCCACAACACACGGAGAATTACAACCAATTCACAGCCTTGGGAAAATCAGAATGCTATGACATTCAGATATGGGAAATCATCTAATCCAGGTAATTATAGACAAGGAAATTATAACCAACAGCAGCAGAATTACAACCAGAGTACTCAAATGCATTCACATCAAGACCAAATGCAACCACATCAAAATCGTATGTGGCCACAACAATCTTCAATGTCAAATCTGAATGTTTAAGGACAACAGCAACAACAGTACACATAAGCACGATCTGATCCATTAGCAGCCCTCGAAGCCTTATTGCAGAAGCATATCACTCGAACAGAAGCCATTGTACAAGGAAATTCATCCTCCAGCCGAGTGTTGGAAGCACAATTGGGGTAAATCGCTTTGAATTTAAGCACTCGACCACCAGGTAGATTGCCCAACGATATAGAAAGTCCAAGTTCAAAAGGGAAGGAGCATTGCAAAGCTATCACCCTTCGGAGTGGTAGACAAACTGCCGAGCCACCTACCAACTCTACTGCAACACCTATAGATACTAGTAAAGTGAACCAAGGTGAAAGAGTTGTATCTAAAGGAATTGTCGATGAACCAAATAAGGAAACTCCACAAATTGTCACCTCGATGCCTACTGTCCGACCATCAAAGCTATCGACGCAACCGAAGATGTCAATGCAACCTAAGGTATCTCTACCTTTTCCTTTCCCATAATGATTTAAAGAAAATGAGCATGAGAAATAATATCAGCAGTTTCTCACAACATTAAAGCAACTTCATGTCAATGTCCCTCTTGTAGACGCTTTTGTTCAGATTCATAGTTATGGGAAATTTATGAAGGAGCTCCTGTCTAAGAAGAAGAAGCTAAATGATATTGAAACGATTGCACTCACAAAAAGCTGTAGTACAATCTTAACAAATAAGTTACTACCTAAAATGAAAGATCTAGTAAGCTTTATTATCCTATGTTCAATTGGCAAACATTACTTGGGTAAAGCTTTATGTGATTTGGGCGTTAACATCAACCTTATACCACTGTCTGCTTTTAGAAAGTTGAGAATTGGTCATATGAAGCCCACTGCAGTGACATTGCAGTTAGCAGATCAATCCTTGGCATAACCTGAAAGACAAATCAAAGACATCCTAGTTTGCATGGATAAGTTTGTGTTCCCGACGGATTTCATTCTACTTGACTGCGAAGCAAACAAGGAGGTTCCTATAATATTGGGTTAATCATTTCTAGCTACCGGACGCACTCTCATCGACGTGTTCAAAGGTGAGTTAACCATGCGACACAATGATGAATATGTCACCTTCAGTGTTTTTGAAGCTATTATCTGCGAGGACAAAGAAGAATGTCACACTGTTGATGTGCTGAACGAATTAAATGATCGAAGCACATTATTTTCTGAAGAATTTGTAGTGACATCAGATGAAAATCTTTAGCTGATTGTAGCAGAAAGGTTGAAGCGAATAACATTGAGCTTAGGCATAGATGGCAGATGGAACCTCTAGACCTAACCAATAGAACGACTCTAGTTTTTAAGCCATCTATTGAAAAAGCCTCTACTTTAGAGTTGAAGCCACTGCTTGCTCATCTTAAGTACGTCTTTCTTAGTGACAACAATACTCTGCCAGTCATTGTCTCTACAACATTAGATGTAACTCAAGAGAAAAATTTGATCCATATCCTTAAGAAGCATAAACGTGCTATTGCCTGGAGTATTACCGACGAGGCATTAGTTCATCTTTTTGCATGCACAAAATTAGGTTGGAAGATAAAGGAAGGCAATCGATTGAATAACAAAGAAGATTGAATGAGAAAATGGATGAGGTGATTAAAAAGGAGATTATCAAGTGGCTTGACACAAGTATTATTTACCCAATTTCTGATAGCAATTGGGTAAGTCTAGTTCAATGTGTTCCTAAGAAGAGTGGTATCACTGTGGTGAGTAATGACAAGGATGGACTAATCCCAACACGCATTCCTACGGGTTGGCAGGTATCCATGGATTATCGCAAATTGAATGCAGCCACAAGGAAGGACCACTTTTCAGTTCCCTTCATCCATCAGATGTTGGATAGGCTTGTTGGAAAAGCCTACTTTTGCTTCCTAGACGGTTATTCTGGCTATAATTAGATCGCTATTACGCTGGAGGATCAAACAAAAAAAACGTTTACTTGCCCAATTGCCATTTTTGCTTTTTGTCGTATGCTGTTTGGTCTTTGCAATGCACCAGCCACATTTTAAAGGTGTATGAGGATAATATTTTCAGATATGATCGAGGATTTGTTAAAAGTATTTATGGACGATTTTTCAATTTATAAGAATAATTTTTATCAATGCGCTAACAATTTAGCTAGAGTCTTAAAGCAATGTGAAGACACACATCTTGTGCTGAATTGGGAGAAATGTCACTTCAAGGCAACTGAAGAATTTTCTTAGGTCATCGCATTTCTAGTCAAGGCATTGAAGTGAATAGAGCTAAGGTGGAAATTATTGAGAAGCTACCTCCGCTGACAAATGTGAAGAGCCTTAGAAGTTTTCTTGGGCATGCGGGGTTTTATATCAAATTTATTCGAGATTTTTCCAAAATTACAAAACCCCTATGCTCATTGTTGGAACAGAATAAAAAATTCCTTTTTGATAATGCATGCTTGGATGCATTTATTCAAATAAAGCAGCAGCTAGTTAAAACACCCATTGTCGTTACACCGGATTGGTCTCAATCGTTTGAAGTAATGTGCGATGCCAGCGATTTTGCTGTGGGTGTTGTCCTAAGTCAACGCAAGGAAAAAATATTTCACCCTATTTATTATGCCAACAAGACTCTTATAGAGGCTCAAATTAATTATACAACCATAGAGAAGGAATTGTTGGCTGTAGTCTTTGCTTTTGACAAATTTTGCTCATATCTTATCGGTGCAAAGGTTACTGTATTTACTGGCCATTCAACGTTGAGATATCTTTTCGCAAAGAAGGACGCAAAACCATTACTGATACGTTGGATCCAATTATTGCAAGAATTTGATATGTAGATCAAAGATCGAAAGCGGTCAGAAAACCAAGTTGCAGATCACCTGTCTCGTCTAGAAGTTGGTAGTGAAGATGGATATACATTTCAAATTGTCGAAGCATTTCCTGATGTGATGTTGTTTGCTGTCGACGGAACCCCGTGGTATGCGGATGTGGTTAATTATCTGGTATGTGAGAAGCTACCCTTGAGTGTCATAGGCCACAAGAAAGAAAGATTTCTTCGAGAAATAGAGAAATACTATTGGAATGAGCCATATTTATTCAAGGTATGCAAGGAAAATATCATTAGACGTTGTGTTCTGGAGGAAGAGATGCTTTCAATCTTGAAACATTGTCACGATGCTCCTTATGGAGGTCATTTTGGTGGCATGAGAATTGTTACAAAGGTTCTTCAATTAGGATTCTATTGGCCTTCATTATTTAAGGACGTCCACAAGTTTGTGCATCAATGTGATCGATGTCAGTGCACTGGTTCTATATCTTGACGTAATAAGATGTTACAACAGCCAATCATGGAAGTTAAACTCTTCGACGTTTGAGGTAGGACTTCATAGGACCATTTCCAAGTTCATTTGGAAATGTCTATATTCTAGTTACTGTTGACTACGTATTAAAGTGGGTGGAAGTCGTTGTAGTCTCGAAGGATGATTTAAAGACAGTGCTTAAGTTTTTGCAGAAGCATATACTCACCCGTTTTGGCACGCCTACAGTATTGATCAGCGATCAAGGTACTCATTTCCATTGCAACCAGGTGGCAACCGCACTGAAGCTGTATGGAGATAATCATAGAATGACGACCACTTACCATCCACAAACCAACGGATAAGCTAACGTATCCAATCGAAAAATTAAGAATATTCTCGAGAAGGTGGTGAACCCCCCAAGAAAAGATTGGTCTTCTAGACTTGATGATCTTTATGGGCATTGAGGATAGCATACAAAACCCCACTTGGGATGTTACCGTATCATCTTGTTTTTGGAAAAACATGTCACTTGCCTGTTGAATTGGAGCATAAAGCAATGTGGACGATTAAGCAAGTGAACATGGATTATGAGGCTACTGGGAAGAAGAGGCTGTTAGACATCACTAAACTTGAGGAAATTAGGCGAAATGCCTATGAGAATGTGACAATCTATAAAGAAAAGACCAAAAGATGGCACGACAAAATCATTTTGCAACAAAAATTTACTACAGGTCAATAGGTGCTATTATTCAATTCTCGACTAAAATTACACCCAAGTAAATTGTGTTCACGTTGGCTGGACCATTCGAAGTTGTCGAAGCATTTCCTCATGGTGTAGTCACAATTAAAGATCTACATGATGGGCACCAATTTAATGTGAATGGACAACGACTAAACTATTATTATGGCCATAATGATCACAAACAGGAAGAAACCATTAAATTGGTCAAATTTTTCTAATAGCTCTTGACATTTTTATCATGTAATTTTATTTTCTTATGTTTTTGTTTAAGTTTATTTTACTTAGTAAGTTTTGCAGGATAAAGTCATCTCTTTTGTCGACGCCATGTCAACACAACTCAATTGTTTGTACTGAAATTGCTGACTCATCAGAAAATCAGAGTATATCAGAAAATAAATCATACCGTTTCATCCATCAACACCCAACTGTTGGATCGATTTGAATGGGTGTAATCCTATTGAACGCATTTATTCTTGTAAACTTTGTCCTTTCCTTTGATATATAAAAGACACGCCTCTCCATTTTCCCTTTTCATGCCCTATAAATAACCCTCTTTGTGCTGACTGTGCTATTAAAAAAGATGCTATTTTTTTACTCATAATCTTTCTTCAAGCTTACACCTTTCTACCTCATAACTCTCTTTACGTACCAACACCATGGTCAGAACTCGTGGAGCGAAAAAGCCAACTAAATCTGTTGCAGAGCATTCACCCTCTGCAACAGTCGTTTGAGAAACAAAGCATCCCATGCCCAAAGAGCCTATGATATTCCTCACAAAGGCGGCTAAAGACTGTTTCCAAGAGAACATGCTAAACAGGAATTGTCATCCAGAGTAAGGTTTCCTCTTGTCGAGATAACAAGAATTGAGGAAACAAATCCACAAAACCATTACGAAGTTAAAATGGGAAACTTTTTGCCAACACCCTGGAAGCTATTCTCCGTCTCTAGTACGTGAGTTTTATGCCAATCTCACTAACCATGAGTCAAAATTTGTTTTTTCCCGTGAAGGTTTAATCCCTTAAGATGTCCCACACATCAACGAGCTTTACAACACCACAGCAAACAAGGATGAGCACGTTGTATTTATTGAGGAACTTACTGATGAGGCCACAGATATTTTGGTGAAGGATCTCTGTGTTGAGAGAGCCACATGGGCGGGTTCGAATCCAAACAACTACACCATGCATAGGCACTTTTTAACATTGTAAAGCAAGGTTTTGTTCTACTTTATGAACTGCAGATTGATGCCTTCAACAGATAGCACAGCTGTCACCTTTGATCGAATGTGTCGGATACATTCCATCATTAAGAGAAGAAAAATTGATGTCGAGGCAATATTGTACCAAGAGATTGCAGACTATGCTACCAGACAAATGGGCATATTGGTGATCCCCTAATCCGTAATACACTTGTCCCAAAAAAGGGGAGTTGTACCCCGTGATGGAGAAGAAATCTTGGAGACTAAGGATCCAATAAATGAAGCATCAATCGAAAGAATGACTCGTGGGAAAGATACTCCTACAGTAAAGGAAATAGATACAAGAAAAAGAAAAGGAAAAGTAACAAAAGAAGACAAGGGTGCACATGTGACTGCAGATTCATCTCTGTGGCATAAAATGAAGGAAGTCAAGAAGATAACTAATTCCATAAACATTAGGCAAATCAAGCTTGTCGCCTCGCCACTGTGGAAGACATGGAGAGGTCACAGAATTTATTCTACGTCTATACCAGGGCTTGGAATAGTGCTATTATGACAACATTGAAGCGGATGAGCAAAGCATCTCTCCATAAATTCCAGTATTCCCTTCAATTATCAAAGAATATAAGCCTTCAACTAAGGAGGCTGACTCAGAAGAGAAAGACCAATCAGTGACTTCCCCTCCAATGGTGAACATATCTGATGATGAGAAAGAGGTTGAAGTAAGGGAGGTGGAGGAATGTTTGTGGAATATTACGAGCTTGTTTAAGGATGAGTTCACTGCTAGTCCGGATGCCCATGTTACTGAAGAAGAGACTTCTGCTGATGGGGAGGAAACACAAGTGGAAGAAGAGGAAAAAAAAGATAAAGGAAAAGAGGCTGAGGAAGATTCAGCTGGAAAATTTGTCCCTGCACTAGAAGTTGTGAGTGCAACAACTGAGGGCTTAGTGCCAACTAGAGTGAGTCAGGCGAAGGCTGTGGATGAACTGAATGAGGATCATAATCATTTGGCTATCGTGGTCTACGCTGGACCATTCGAAGTGATCCATCCAACAAAAGCCACACTTGATGATGCCGGGGCACAACCAGATGTTGCGGAGAAATTCGAGGATCGGGCAAAGCCAAAAGAAAGAAAAAGAAAGCACTTCAAGGATAAGAAGCGTAAAAGGACGAAAGGAAGAGAAGAAAGAAAAAGCACCATGCAGCCACATCAACGGCTATAGAAAATTGAGTTAGTTTTATTTTAGTTCTTAGCTTTAGTTTTCATGCATAACATGTAGCTATAATTTGTAGTATGTTAGTAAGCATTGTCATTGCATTTCCATTTGTCATTAGAATTTAGTGTCAATGCATTGGGAACAATGCAGACTTTAGGTTTGGGGGAATGCATATGGAGTTTGGAAATGCAATTGCACCCATATTTCAAAAAATTTTCTTTTTGAGTTTAATGAAGCATGCAAGGTTATTGCAAATGTGTTTGAATTTTTTTTCAATTGATGCTTAATTCTTGAATCATGTGAACTATCAATGAATGAGTTTGATAAATTTGACTGAATGTTATATCTTTAATTCTTTGATGAATGATTTAGATTACATTAGTAATGGATGAATAGTATCATTCTTTGAATCTTTAATGAATCTTTCATTTACAACTATTTGTATATATATATATGGTTATAAATAAAAGACACTCCAATGTGGGTGTATTGTAAACTGTTAAAGGGGGAACACTCTAATGCAAGTGTTAGAAAAAGTAATCTAGCCAAAGGCTGTCATTGCAAGAGTGTGTGTCGATGCAACCACATACTCCTTGGGGGTTTGTTGCACTCCATCGTTACTTCTTAGAAACAAGGGTATAATAATGCAAAGACATCCCTCAGTCTAATAAATATATAAAAAGAAAAAGAAAAGAAAAGAAAACCAATATATGTATATAAATTATTGTATAATAAATATTGTTTTGGTAGATAAAATTTAGGATTTAAAGCATGATGCTGGCATTAATGAAGTTGCAATCTTACTTATTCATGCTCATGAATTACTGGTGCAATATTCTATCATTTGAATGTAATTCATTCATTATGATTTTAGATGATTCAAGTTACTAGAATGATCATTGCCTTGATAAATTTTTTTGTATAGCCTTGCTAGTTTTTGTTTTACTTGAGGACAAGTAAAAACTCAAGTTTGGGGGTGTGATAGTATTAGAAAGAACCATTGATTTCTCCCTACTTATTGTTTAAGTTGTTTCCATTTGGTCATCCTTAGCACATATTTTTAGCATTTTTTATTTAGTTATTGCATTTTCTAACTCAATAGACCTTAGCCTAGTTACCTTTTATTTTTATAATATTTTTACTACTAATGTCGCTGTATGAGTTTATTCAACATTACGCCCAGAATCGTCACTGCAGGAACTTGTTCAGAATTATCATTTCGTGAATATAACCAGAGATGTCACTGCATGAACAGGTCCAAAATTGCACCCGAAATTTATCGCAGCATTTGACAGCTATCTGGTTAAAAAAACCAGAAACGCGTGAGCTGTATAGCTAGTGTAACCAATTGGTACGGCCAGGGATTGTTAGATTTGGAGGAAAGGACACTTGTACTATTGAGCTGAGGATAAATACTCATGAGGAGAGAGAGAAAAAGAGGTCTTCTTCTGGATTTATTTTCTTCTTGTATCCATCTCCGAAGCTTACATCCATGGCAGCTTAAACTTCTTAAGGGCGACCTGACGCGAAGAAGGAGGCAGATTTGCTCCTGATAATGAGCCTCTAAGTGCGACATATGAGGAGAGTAAGAGAGCAAGTCGAGTAGCCTAGGAATAGTATTCTTCATTTGTTTTGTTATATTTCTTTCTTAAACGCTGGTGATTCATGTTTATTTTAAGATTGTATGGAAGTAAACTTGATTTTTAGACTAAATGATATTTTAGCCAAGCTTGCTTTTACTGCTTAATCTTTGCGTTTGAATGATTTGATCGCGGAAGTGTTATTGCAGTCACTGTCACTGGAAGGTGCAACGATAATTTAAACTAACAAGCAAGACAGCAGAAGTTGCTTAGGGATTAAAGGAATTTAATCCATTTGTTCTTGAATGTTCTACATTGCCAACACTGAAAGGTGTGGTTAGTATGCATGTTTAAGTCTTAGATCTAATAGAGAAGCCAAGTTTGGTAAGATATTCATTGTGCCTTATTGCAGCGACAATCACCTGTTATTTTAAACCTTGTGAGCACACTTAGTATTTTGCTGACTATTCACGTTGGGGACCCCATTTCATTATTATTACATTTCATCTTTATTTTCGCACTATTGCTTTGACAATTACTCTCACAATTTTATAGCATTTACTTATTCTTTGTACCGACATTAATAGACAACAAACATCCATTCTCATGAGATCGATATCCGACAGATTCACATCTGTCTACTATACTTGCATCGATAGTGTACGCTTGCACATATTTGCTATGACGTTCATAGTACGATCAGTCCTCCTTCTCTATTTTTGGCTCAATGGGAATGAAGAAGTCAGTTGATTGCTTCCACTTCCTCTAGAATTTTTCCCAATCCTCGTCCTCAAGGTTATAGATGTTGAAGTTTAGAAATTCTGTAGAGACCTTCTGAAGACAGTTAAAGTCTACCTAGCTTGGATTTAGAGGGCCCGCAATAACTTAGGCATGGAGGACCAAATTAGACCTCAGTTTGGGCAAGGCCTCTATCAGATTCTTCCTTGTGTCCTCTTGGTAATTTCTCGAAGATTCTTCGTTGGATTGACGTAAACCTTTTAACTCTGATAGGGCTTTGAATTTATCTTCCCAAGAGAACTCTCTAGCCTTCAGCATACTGCTTTCCTTCTCCACCTGCGCACACTTGGTTTATGTATCTTATACTTGGCCTTCCAAGCTAAGATACAAGGATTGAGATCCTTGATCTACCTCACAGCCCCTTGATGAGTCTGGTGTAATTGGGCCAAAGATTGTTCGCCAGATTTTACAGCTTCTTCCAAGCTCGCCACTTTAACATTATTTTGCTGACAAGCTTCTGGCAAGGCCTAATTCAGAAGCCTTCATTGACCTCGCTAGTAATGAAAGAGGAAATAATAGAGAATTTGAATAAAGGAACGAGAGGAGAGCCTCTTTTACCTACTGAGAAACGAGGTTGTTTTGCTATTGATAGATGGCACTCATCGAGAAGGGAGATGACCTTAACCTTAATAGATCTCGCCAAGGGACCTTAGGGTAGGGAACTGGAAGGAGCCACTGGCTGGTCTGGGCACATTGTCTCTATTAGAACCTCAACTGAAGGAGGATTAGTGACATGGACAGAAGAGTTCGCAAAAGTGACACTTTGGGAAGTAGGCCCTTTTCTGAGTCTACTCTAAGCCAACTATAGGCGTTCATTGCAATCAGAGTCTTGGGTGCTCCCTTCCACCCTTGGTCTTCTTTGAGTTTTCTTAACTGTCGCTTTTCTCGATGAAAAAGCAGTAGCACCTTCATTTGGACAAGCCTAATCTAATATGTCCAAGACATCCATGACTGTTGGTACGAGCGCAGTGGTATGAGAATTTAAAGAAGACCTTGAACCATCAATAAGAGAGTTAGCCCGATTAGGAGAAGAAATAGAAGATCTACCATGACTTATAATATTTTAGTGGTGTGGGCGAATCCCACAAGCATCATAGAAAAAGAAGGGAGGTTCCCTCATCCTCCCCACTAGAATTCATGAAAGATCTTCATTGGAGTTATGGGGCTAGACCCCTTCAATATTAAAGACATTTTGAGAATCTGCCTACAATAGCAGTTCATTAGCTTGGCGACCATTAGGGCTTAATCCTTGCAGACAATATTTGAAGACATGTATGGCAGTAACAACTCCCCCAATTCTAGTACATGCCCCCACCATTAACCGTTTATACTATTTCCATGCAAGCTCCTCTATTTGGTTCAATTATATGTATTAGTCATAACTGTTAAGACCAATAGAGTAAGTGAATGGCTTAGAACGTCACTCGATTTTTTTACGCGAAGATAGTGTTGGAGATTTTGAGAGAAGTTAGATCCAGAGACGATATTGAACTAAATAGTAAACTTCGAGGCATGAGTGACGCTTTCCAAACAGAACTATTTGCCCCCACACAAAGTTGCTAGAGGGTTATGATAAAAGTCCTCCTAGGATACAACGAAGTTTTGAATTTCCTTTGATTAGCAAAATCGCCGAATTCCCTAACTCTTACTCTAATTTCTGAAAATTGCAATTGATTGTAAAAAGAAATGTGTCCTTGTGAGCATCATAGCCCATCTATTTATATGAATTAAATGGACACTTGTTGAAGAGGCACAACCCTTTTCATGTTGGACATATTTTTGGAAGAGACTTGTCCCATGGAAATGTATCCATTGGATGATAAATCATCACTTTTCAATTAAATTTGAAAGATGATAAATCATTACTTTTAATTTGAATAGTGCTCATTAATTTGCAATCTATAAATTTCCAACAATCCCTCACTAGATTGCTAATTTCAGAAAATAAGTACACAACGATTAAGCATAAAGAAAGGTGTCCGCAGATTGAACCTTTCTTTAGTGCAAACTTCTCAAAGTATCAAAAAAGTGAATGGTGGCTAGTTGCTTGAACCATCACTCTTAAAGTCAATACCGGAAAAATTTCACACATATCGTAAAGAAATAGAGTAAGAGTTTAATTTGTTTTAGCATTGTTATGGCCATGTGCTCATCCAGTTTCATGAACATGTACAAGAGAAAACCATAAATAAAATCTCGTTGAAGCGGCACCACTTCATGTCCATATAGGTGGATTTCATGAGAATTAATGTCCATCTATTAAGAGTAAAACTCATCCTCTTAAAATTTAATCACTAAATCATGATTTTTAGTGCACATTGTCATTTGATAACTTGTTATTACCCTTTGAACCTTGAAACTAACTTTTAGCTAGAAAAAGGTAGGATTTCCTTTATCAATGACGCAATTAGAATGGTTTTAATCCCATCTTAGTGGTGGTATTTTTAACTAAATCCCTTGACAAACCTTTTGTTAGTGGATCCGTTAAATTGTCAATTGACATAACATAGGTAACAGTTATCACACCGTCCCTAATCAATTGTCTCACATACTCATGTCTCAAACTTATATGTCTAGACTTTCCATTGTATACCTTATTGTACGCTCGAGATATGGTGGATTCACTATCACAATATACGAAAATGGCGAACCTACGTTGTGCCCACAACTTTATATCTAGCAATAGATTTCTTAGTCATTCCGCTTCCTTGCCAGTAGCTGCCAAGGCTATAAATTCAGCCTCCATAGTTGAATGTGAGATGCAAGTTTGTTCTTGGAGGCCAAACTAATGACTCCACCTCCGATCGTAAAAATCCATCCAGATGTGGACTTATTGTCACTTGAACTTGTAATCCAACTTGCATCCGAGTAACCTTCTAGTATAGCAAGATAATCACTATACAATAATCCTTAATTTTTTTGTTTTCTTAAGATAACCAAAAATCTTACAAATTTCTTTCCAATGATCGGTACCAGGACAATTTGTAAATCTCGCCAACTTGCACACAGTAAATGAGTGCAATGCATTGCATACATTAGACTTCCAATTGCGCTGGCATACTCAAGTTGTGGTATAGCCCTGCCATTATTCTCACTTAACTTGAAGTTCGAATCGTATGGAGTGTTCGAATCCTTGATATTCAAGTGTTTGAACTTTTCCAATACTTTCTCGATGTAGTGAGATTGGCTTAATGTAAAGCCCCTTTCATGCTTTTTCACCTTTATACCTAGAATTGTATTTACCTCGTTAAGATCCTTCATCTTAAAATTCGAGGCTAGATACTCTTTGGTATCACAAACATCTTTCATGTTCATCCCAAAAATTAACAAATCATCTACATAGAGGCAAATAATTACATCGTATCTATTAGTGAATTTAGTGTAAATACATTTATCCGCGCCATTATGTAAAAAACCATATGACAAAATAACAGAGTCAAATTTCTCATGCCACTGTTTAGGGGTTTATTTTAAACCATATAATGATTTGATCAACTTACACACCTTGTGTTCATTCCCAGGAAGCACAAAGCCTTCTGGTTGCTCCATGTAAACTTCTTCTTCGAGATCATCATTCAAAAAAGTCGTCTTAACATCCATTTGATGTACATGTAACTTTTGGATGGATGCAAGTGCTATAAGAATTCGAATGAAAGTCATCCTAGTCACTGGTGCATAGGTGTCAAAATAATCTAGGCCTTCCTTTTGCCTAAATCCTTTAGCCACCAACCTAGCCTTAAAGATTGGAGAACCCCCTGTTAGAGGGTTTTTCCTCTTAAACACCCATGTACACCCGATAGGCTTCGATCCTTGAGGAAGATCAACTAGAATCCAAGTATTATTAGACAATATTGAATCCATTTCATCATTGATCGCCTCTTTCCAAAATGTCGCATCCCTAGAAGTCATGGCTTCACCATAGAATTGCGGATCACCATCCACATTATACATTATGGGGATCTTCTTAATTACGGATTCTCTATTTCCCTCAACAAGGAATGCTAGAGATTGTGAGGAAATGAAATCGGGACCAAAATCCTTTACTTTTCTCACTCTTTGACTTTTCCTCGGTTCGATATCCTTATTGTCACAAAGACTTCTTTTGGTTTGATGACTTGAGATTGTTGGTTGATATTCTTTTTTCGAATCTATTGAATCATCGAAAAACTTATTTTCAATTAACACAACATCTCTTGTTTCAATTATCGTATTTGACACTAAGTCAAGAACACGATATGCCTTAGAATGTTAGGCATATCTAACGAATACACCTTTGACGGCTCTTGGGCCTAAATTTGTTCTCCGTTGGTCAAGAACTCTATAATAAGCCAAACACCCCCACACTTTGAAATAATTTAAGTTTGGCATCCGACCCTTCGATAACTCATATGGAGATACTTTGAATTTTCTCGATGGTATTATGTTAAGAATATAACATGCAGTCAATAATGCTTCAGCCCATAAATTATATGGAAGTTTAGCATTTAACAACATCGAGTTAACCATATCCACTAAAGTACGGTTCTTTCTTTCAATCAAACCATTTTGTTGCGGAGTATAAGGAGTAGAACACTCATGTACAACACCTTGTTCCTCATAAAATACATTAAATTCATTTGAAAAATATTCACCACCTTTATCAGTATGAAGCACTTTAATTTTCTTACTAAACAAATTCTCAACCTCATTTTTAAAATGTTTAAACATATCAAAAGCCTCGCTTTACTTTTCATGAGATACACATAAGTAAATCTAGAAAAGTCATCTATAAAAGTGATAAAATATCATTTTCCACCTCTTGTTAGAGTTCCATTTAATTCACAAACATCCTAATGAATTAAATCTAACACTAGCAAATTCCTTCCACACTTATTAGGAAATGGCTTCTTGGTAATTTTTTTTATTGAATAAAAATTTCACATTTATGCACAAACTCATTATTACTTAGATTGATATAATCATTCTTTTGCATATATTGTAAATATTTAAAATTAAAATGTGCTAAACGTGCATGCCACAAAGGATAAGACTCAATAATATAAGTAGAAGAATTGACTTTATTCATATCAATGTTCAACTTGAACATACCCTCATTACAATATCCTTTTCCTGGATATATATCACCGTTAAGCAAAACAAACTTATCGAATTCCAAGATAACCTTGAACCCCTTGTTACATAGAAGACTCACAGACATTAAATTCTTTCTCACATTGGGAACATGCAACACATTGGTTAAAGTCAATTTCTTCCCAAATGTGAAGTTGAGTTCCACCGTCCCTTAATCGAGCACTTTAACCAACTGATAGTTGCCCATAAGTACTTCACGTTTTGCCACTAGTTCATAATTCTTGAATTGTTGTCGGTCATTACACACATGGACAGTAGCACCAGAGTCAAGCCACTAATTATAAGACTTATCGGTCATGGCTATGTTGAGTTCGGTAATCATACCAATCTCCAAATTCTTAACCCCTTCTGTAACCATGGCTACTAAGTTCATATCCTCCACCATATTGGCTTTGGAAGTTGTGGTATCTTGCTTATTTTTGAGAAGTTTACAATCTTTAATGTAGTGTCCTATCTTATTGCAATTATAGCAATTGCGAGTTTTTTTTTCTTCTTGTTTTGCATGTCATTGGTCTCAAATGTGGCCTTTGTTTTACCATTTCGAGAGTTCTTGGACTCGCTCACATGGTTCACTTTAGAACTTTGGGGAAGATACACTGCATCAAGCTTTCGAGTGTCCTCTTCAATACGCAAATGCCTAAGTATTTTCTCCACAGTGAAGTCCTCTGTCATATGCAGAAGTTTCTTCCAATAATTGTTCCAAGACGAGGGCAATTTTGAAATGATAGTCCCGACTTGTAACATTTCAGGAATAACAACTTTCAAGTCACGAAATCAGCTTACAATGACTTGTAATTCATGGACTTGATCCATGATCGGGATACTATCAAGCATTTTGAATTCAAAATATTTCATCATTAAAAATTTATCGGTACCTTGTCGCTCATTGTTGTATATCTCTTCAAGAGCTTTCCATATTTCCATCGGGGATTGCATCGACATGTAAAGATCATACAATCAATCGGACAAGGTGTTAAGAATGTGTCCATTACATGTGAAATTGTCTTCCTCACGCTTCTTCTTGAGTTCGGCCACTTTCGCAATTTCCTCGGGATTTGCATTGGGGGCGGGATCCTCTACGGGTTGTAAGTTTGGATCCAGAACGTACGCCACATTCAAGATGGTAAGAAGGAACAACATCTTATCCTTCCAACGATTGAAGTTTGAGCCATCAAATCGGTCCAGTTTCACAAACTCTTGGTTCATCACTTTGAATGCGGAGGTAGCCTCCATCGTCATCTTCAAAATAGTTCTCTTTGATTGTTGGAGATTTTGAGAGAAGATAGATCCGGAAACGATATTGAATTAAATAGTAAACTTCGAGGCACGAGTGACGCTTTCCAAAGAGAACTATTTACCCCCACACAAAGTTGCTAGAGGGTTACGACAAAGGTCTTCTCGGGATACAACAAAATTTTGAATTTCCTTTGATTAGCAAAATCGCGGAATTCCCTAACTCTTACTATAATTTCTGAAAATTGGAATTGATTGTAAAAAGACATGTGCCCCTGTGAACATCATAGCCCATCTATTTATATGAATTTAATGGACACTTGTTGAATAGGCACAACCCTTTTCATATTGGACATACTTTTTGGAAGAGACTTGTCCCATGGAAATGTATCCATTGGATGACATCACTTTTCAATTAAATTTGAAAGATGATAAATCATTACTTTTAATTTGAATAGTGCTCATTAATTTGCAATCTATAAATTTCCAACAGATAGATGACAACCCAAATACCCTAACCTCTGTTACTCAATCGATCAACATTCTAAGATTTTACCCTTAATCTAAATAGTTAGTAGGGTGTTTGTTGATTTTTTTTTTATTTCTTTTATTTTTTAATTTTATTAATATAAACAAACGCCTTTATTTAATGTTGTTGGCTCGACAAGGCCCGTCATTCTGTTCAAATTAGATTTCTAATCTTATTTCCTCTCACTCTTGAAGTTTCATCCTTGGGCATTCTCTTTTCCCTTCGTGCTTGAGAGGCTTCAGTGCCTCCATCTCATTGACAACTTGTAACGATCTGATTTTAAGTGGTGTCAGAAAATATAGTTTTAGAATCCTATTTTTGTAAACCAAGCTTGTAAAGATGAAATATAAAAATTAATAAAGTTAGTATAAATATATATTGAAGTTCAATTAAATAATTTAATCAAGAAAACCATTAATTAAAGCTCAAAGATTAAATTGTAAAAGTCCATCCGCTATTGAGCTTTAATTTAGAAAATGCTTGAGGATCAAGATAGCAATTATTTGAAGAACCAAAATGGTTAATAAGCCACTTTTAATCATGAAATAGTGGAGAATGATGATGGCTTACAAATTAATTTATGATTAAAATGTGTAAGTTAATCTTAATTAACTAAATTAAACAAGATTAATTGAAGTGTATATGTGTAATTTTAGTGGAAGGAAAGATGAAAAGAAACATCCCATCATCTTCCTCCACCGTCCACCAAAGTAAGAAAGAAAGAAATGCTTCAAACCATTCCAACATTCGACTATTAATTAAGTAAGGTCCTTACGATATTTTTATTTTGATTTTTATGGAATTTGAATCTCGAGAACTTGATTCAACTAATTTATGTATCAATTTGTTTAATTTTTTAAGTTTGAGAATTTGGCCATTAAAATGAAATTTAGTTTGATTTGATGAAATTGGTAGTTAGAAAGCTTAATTATGTTAAAGATTAAATTGGAAATTAAATTAAGTTTATTAGATAACTTTGTATCAATAGGGATTAAATTGAAAAATATCATAATATTATGCTATAGATGAAGAGAATAAGTCTTTAATGAAAGAATGTAAAATCGTTTTTTTTCGATGGAGCAGAAATAGCACCTTCATTTGCACGAGCCTCATCTAATATGTCCAAGACATTCATGACTGCTGGAACGGGAGCATGGTATGAGAATTTAAAGAAGACCTTAAACCTTCAACAGGAGAGTTAAGTCGATTGGGAGAAGAAGTAGAAGATCTGTCATGGCTTATAATATTTCAGTGCTGTGGGCGAATCCCACAAGCATCATAGAAAAAGAAGGGAGGTTCCCTCATCCTCCCCACTAGAATTCGTGAAAGATCTTCATTGGAGTTATGAGGCCAGACCCTTCAATAGTAGGGATGTTTCGAGAATCTGCACACAATAGCAGTTCATTAGCTTGGCGACCATTGGGCCTTAATCCTTGCAGACAATATTTGACATGTCTGGCAATAACAATCTCCACCAATTCTAGTACATGCCCCCACCATTATCCGTTTATACTAGTTCCATGCAACCTCTCCTATTTGGTCTAATTATATATATTTCTTAAACTTTTAATCCAATACTTTATAACTTAATCCAACCCAAATACATGTATTAATTGTTGCATATTTTAATCTTTTTATAATTTAACAATAAATATTTTATATTTAAAATAATAAAAATAATTTAAAATTTTTTTATTTTTTAAAACAAAATATTGTATAAGAGGTATTAATTTTTTTTATTTATTTGAAAAAAAATCTTTTAAATATTTATTAGAAAATTTGAAACATCATCAAATAAAATCCAAAAAACACAATATATAAATTATTTTGTTAAAATAAATGCAAAATTCAAATTTAATATGAAAAACCAAGAATCGAATCAATCAATATTATTATAGACAATTCAAAAAAAAAACCCAAGATATTCCCCTAAATCAACTCACCCTAATGTGTATTATATGCAACAAATGTGTATCACCACCTCCTACAATAACACAAATCTTAGGAAAGCTCACTCTAAAGAGTCTTTCATAAGTTAGTGTTGCACAAACCATTATAAAAGTTTTGTATAATTAAATAATAATTTAGATAATTTAATAATATTATTACTTCAATTAAATCTATCCTAGAGCTAGTCTATTTTGTGCTACAATAATTTAACTCTATTTTTATGATTATTCAATCCGTTTATGTTATAATAATTTGATATCTATGATTATTCGAATATGTATTTATATCATTTATTGATTGCACTATAACACTTACAACTTCAAAAAAAAAAATCTAATTTTGACACAACCTGTAATGCAATTTTCGTATTTAACTATTTTTTATAATAAAAATTAAATATATAATATTAGAACGTCAATAATTAAAATATAAGTTAAATTATTTATATTTCAGCTTTTAATAAAAGTATAAAATTAGTAAATATTAAATAAATATTTTTATTTTATTTTTAAATATTTTTTATCGGATGTTTTAAATAATATTAATGTAACTAAACATTATTAGGTTAATCATTTCCTAGAAAAACAGTTTCGGGATTGAGAGAATATTTTCAGTGAACAAAATTGCGGTCCATAACACAAATTGCAAGTTAAAGCAGAAAGGATAAATGACAAAAGTCTTCAGTTTTTAAATGATTTCCAAAGTCATTAATTAACCCACCTACAAAAGGAGTAAACGGATGGTACCATATCAACATGAACCCACATTCAAATCATGCTTTTCATGCAAACCAAAAAGACAAACAAGAAAAAAGAGTACATCTTCACCACCCACCTCTGCATACTGCACCTAAAGCTGTTATGAGGCAACACCAACGTCAGCAGAGGCATGACCAACCTGAACTGCTGACCCATGATTGTTGTAAGCATGCCCACCGCCTCTTCCACCCCTTCCCCGGTTGTTATGATAACTCCTAGAATAGTAGTTGTTTCCCGGCTGATCATAATATTGGCTACGACCATTTTGGTAGGCTCCGCCACCCCTTCCATTTCCTCGACCTCCACGGCCATTGGAGTAACCCCTACGACCACCCCCAGTACCACGACTCCCTCTTTGGTTGTGATAGGGTCTTCGAGGAACATATTGTTGCTCCTTGAGTTCTCCATCTCTCTGGTTGTCATCTGTATCCACAGATAATTTCCCACCTTGTTGAATTGCATTATCCTCTGCAGGATTTTCCATCTCCAGTTCATCCTGAAGAGCACAAGCTTCATTTATTAAACCAAATAAATGAAATCATAAAGGAACATATCTAGTGGCATAGCCAACTGAAGTCACCTTCTGATGTTCTTCTGCGACACTAAATTGATTGTCACTAGTCTCAAGTGTCTCAGGTTCTTGATAATTAAATGCATCTTCTTCCTGCATCCAATAGGAAAATAACTTGAAAACATAACCTCATTTGAATTCATAAAACCAACAGGTGGAAGACAGATCCGAATGAAATTTAAACATGTAATGCAAAACAAGTAACATGTATTGATCAGAAATGAGGCCTGAAAAAAGAATACAGTCACAAACAATAAACATCAAGTCCAATGTCAGGCTAAGGAATATGAAACTAAGAAACATCACATCCAGGTCAAGCAAATCCTGCCTATTGATTCATTCCTACCTCACCACCACATAAAGATCTGTAAGCATCGCCTAGTTACACAATGACAGAGAGAACCACCTACCAAAAGTTATTTTATTCTGGAGACCAATATACTATATGGGTCTGAATCTTAAGAATCATTTAAATACACACATACAGATTAATCCAAAACAGTTTACACCCTATTCCTAGTATCTCGAAGCTTTCCGTGACAAACTGAAAGCAGAAACTTAAGCCAACCCTCTGTTTTTCTTCAGCATCCCCTCTCAAAAACTTGACCACTTTAGGCCATTCAAGTTTCAGTTTTGTGTTCCATTAGCCAATACATGAATCCATACTACACAAACCAACATACTAATCAAGATCTTTCAGTTTCTCCAAATGAAAAACATGTTTTAATTCCTTCCTGCTAAAAGAGCTTCACCAAAGAAATTGGCCATGTATTATTTCTGAGCCAACTTCTAAATTTGCAACTTGAATACCAAGATTCTTTTCGAAAATAAAATCTAAATAACCTTGTCTTTTTCCAAATCCTTCTCAAATTTCACCTAAAACTAACAAAACTACAGCATGCTGCTTGAGACTGTTCTAGGGGTGATCACAAAGCAAGCAAACCAACAGAAATTGAAAGAATTTGAAGTGAAGGGAAAATCATATGAATGAATTCAATCAAACATGCTGAGAATTACAAAGACTATCGATCATTCCATCCCCCCTTAAGCTATATACTAATAGAGGGATACTAGTAAAGATAATGAGATGACATGAATAAGCAAGAATACTTGTTGTGACAAAGATTTAGAATTTGAAACATTATTCAAATTGAACAAATTTTTTAGAACCCAACTTTTAGCTGACTTGGACATAGTCACGGCCACCAATAACTTAGTAAACCAAACACCAACAATATTTCATTGCTACTACCAATCCCGAAATATAATACAAATACTAGTGGCCAAGAAAGTCCAAAAGCTTTATGCTAGAGAATCAACGTTCAGAATGCAACATATAAATGGTGCATAAATAACAAATAAAGGGAGTTCAGAGTAACCTCTGTCAACATCCAACTAGGACATATACACAGGTGGTATGAAGAAGTCAAAGGAAAACAGGGAGGATACTGGTTCTCAAAGGCATTTGCTTGTAGCCAAAGCCCAGAGAATCAATCAGTCTTAAAAAATCCACGAGTAAAAATTTCTCAATTCTTATCGCCATATTTGTTGAGTACAAACAACTTGACAAAAAAATCATCCAAAATACAGACCATCACAGTCAGTGGTTCTAAAAGTTGCTATTCAATCTACTGGCCACCAAGGAGAAACAACTAACAAGAACTTCAAATAATTCATCCAGTCATTGGTACAAACTATCAACCCTTTAAAAATCCTTCTCAGCCACCATAATTTCCCATTTTCTTTTATTCTAGTTAACCCTAACCTCAGATCTAAAGACTTCCTATTCAGCTGTGTTCCATCAAGTTTTATCACTAACAATACCAAAAATATTCTTTTAACAACCCCCTCCCTCCTTAGCAAAACGAGAACAATGCAACAGGTGGATTTAAATTCTCATTTCTATTCCGTTGATATGCATATATAAAAAAACTAGATAAATAAAAGATACTTGATAGATTTCGAAATGTTGATGTCAAAAGGATCTTGCAACCTAACATACTGATTAGGTCAGGTAAAAGATATATGGAGTTCTAACATTTTTTATGCATACTGGAATATAGATAGCCAACACGATTCCAATTCAACCTTTTTAGCATACAGATACAAAAAAAAGCTATGACAATGGTTTGAATGAAATGCCCTTAAGTTCTCTCATGTAGACACTCACTATTAGAAATTAGCAAATCATTTCAACAAGGCTGAAAGTATAGAAATAAAAGGGAAGTCAAGAACTTTATACTACAACATTTATCAGAAATAAAATGCAAAGTTAAATCCAATAACCAAACTCCTCATTCCTCTTCTTAAGCTAGAACAAAGTTAATACCTTTTGCTGATACTGCCCGACAGAATCTTCCACCTGAACAGGCACAGAGATGGGCACACTCTGCACTGGAACCTGGAAAGTGGTATAAGTCCCAGCAGCAGCAGCTGCAACCACTTCAACTGGAGCCTTCATCTCCGGCGTCGTCGTAAAGTAATCCAAAGCCATAATCTTGTTAAGCCTCTCTCTCAGCCCAGCATCTGAAACAAAAAGAATGCCCAAGTTAGAAAACCCAGAAATTCAAAAACAGAAAAACCCCCACAAATTGAGTGCTTTATTACAGGAGACGTCGGCATTGG
Organism: Gossypioides kirkii; assembly: GCA_005610355.1. Classification (NCBI taxonomy): domain Eukaryota; kingdom Viridiplantae; phylum Streptophyta; class Magnoliopsida; order Malvales; family Malvaceae; genus Gossypioides; species Gossypioides kirkii. The sequence continues at coordinate 33,537,340 of CP032247.1, read as the reverse complement.
GGTCGATGGCCTGGTCAGAGTTGGAAAGCCAAAGCTTAGCATGGTGTAGGCAACGGTGCAAAGCGTTCTTGTGAGACAAACTGGAATCAGCAGAGCGTGAAGTCAATAGTCCACTCAGCGTCGAAATGGAATCCAAATCTTTCTCACTAAGCAGATCGGTAGCGTCGTCGGTTACATAATCGTAAGTCAGGCAACAGCCCCTCTCGTGCGTCCGAGTCAACATCGTCGAAGTGAAATCATTCTGAGACTTGACATCGAACAACGACCCGAAATAAAGCAGGTTGAGGAGATCTTCAACAGCATGATCGGGCTCATTGGGCGGCTGCTGTTGTTGTTGGGCTTCCGAGGTAGTTTCTTCCGCGGAAATGGTTTGACGCTGTAAAGCGAGTGAGATTTCATCGGATACGGCGGAGGAGAGAGGCTGGCGAAGCTTCTCGAGTTCGTCGATAAGGGCGGAGACGGCGGGTTTTGAACGGAGGACTTCTTCTTGTTCTTTGTTTAAGGGTTTGCCCTGGGAGACGGATTCTTCCATCTGTAGGATGCGGTTGTATTTCTTGCGTAAGGCACGGATGCGTTTGTTGATAAGGCTAAGGACTGGACCGTCGGAGGAAGTGGTGGTTGTTGCGTCGGAGGAAACTGTTGTTGCTGCTGCAGCGGTCGCCATTTGAGTGGTTGTTGCTGTTGGCTGTGGTGATGGCTGATCGCTGTTTGGAAGAGCACCACTGGAAGGTGGTGTCGCTGCTGGTGGTGGTGGTAGCGGGCGGCGGGAGGAGAGATATTTGGAAAAGAAAGGGAAAGTGAATGGTGTTGATGTAGGCTTTTTTGGGTAAACTACTGGTTCAAGTAATAGTAATAGCTACAACAAAATAATTATAAAATACATAAAAGAAGATAAACGATGAGAAAATAAAATAGTTGACACTTTTAACTTTGGATTTTTTTTACGAAGACTTTAACTTAAATCAGGTTATCTAAAAAGTCATTTTTGGTTTTTTTTTTATAAATTATAAAAATAGTTATTTTTATTTACTTTAAATTATATTTAATTATTTATATCTAAAATATTACATTTTAGTTATTTATATTATTATTTTGTTACGAAATGATCACTTTAACTTTAATTTTCGTTATCTCCCTAACAGCAGTCCTACATTGAAGTCAAACTAGATTTTAAATGCCAACTTGAATCTCCAAATGAGATGAGAATAGATTTTTAATTAAATAAATTTAATTAATTAAAATTTTTAAATTTAAACCTTAGCTTAAAAAACCCTAAACTCATTTTCACACGCCTCTCTTTTTCATCTCCATCTTCTTCCCTTTTGATTCCAATGTTTTTAGTTATAAATCTATCTCAAAGCTTGAATCATTGGAACCCATTAACCCAGAAAAAAACTTATGTTTTCAAGCTGATAAATTTCAAGTCTTCCCCAATAGAGCTACTTGACCCTTTTAAATTCCTTAAATAATTATTTTGACTACTTTGTTTCATTAGGATTCGACTCATGGATTCAATTCTTGAATCTTGAAATCCTACCCAAAAAAATGGTAATTAAATTGTATCTTGAAAACATAAATTTCTTTGGGTTAATAGATTTTTAAGATTCAGGGTTTGAGACAGATTTATAACTAAAGACGGAATCAAAAGGAAAAAAGATGAAGCTGAAGAAGAGAAGCGTGTGAAAATAGGTTTTGGGTTTTTTCAATTAAGGTGTAGAGTTTAAAAATTTTAATTAATTAAATTTATTTAATTAAAGATATATTATCATCTCATTTGGAAATCCAAGTTAGCACTTAAAATTTAATTTGACTGCCATGTAAGATTACCGATAGGGAGATAACAGAACTTAATGGCAGAATGATCACTTCGTAACAAAATAATAACATAAGTGACTAAAATGTAACCTGAGGCAAACAAAAGTGACTATTTTCGAGTTTACCCTTTTTTTAATAAAAGCTTCCCATTAGAAATAGCACACACAGAAATAAACAAAGGCAAGCCCAAAGAGCCCAAACAGAAAGTCTAGACCCTCGAAGCACCACAATATAATCCACCTAGCAAAAACAAAGAAAACAAAACTTAAGTAAACAACAAAAAAAAAAGAAAGAAAAGGAAGCTAGGAGCCGCCAATGTCTACAGAAAACAATCAAGTCAGGAACAACAATGGAGACAAAAGGGTGCAACCCCGAGCACAAGCACCAGGAAACCAGACATAGGCACAAACAATGACGGACCCATCCCCCAAGACGGCAGGCATCCTCACAGACCACAGCTTCGACCTGGAACGAGACCTCCTTAATCCACGACCGATCCACAATCCACCAGAATCCCAAAGAAGCGAGAGTGTGAGCCGCAGTGTTCTATTCATGAAAACAGTGCTGAACCATTGGTAGATGAAAAGAGGTACGTAATCGCCGTTTGCCTTCATCAATCAAAGCCCATATCTCAAATCGATCCTTAGAGAAGCCATTGAGCTTACGAACCACATGCAGGGAATCCTCTTCAACACAACTCGAGAGAGGCCCAGGTTGCTCGCAAATTCCACCGCCACAAGAAAGGCCCGTGCTTCCGTCGCATAAGGGGAAGGAACATGTTGATAAAGGTGTCGAAACTATTTTTTTAAAAATAGTCCCGAATTTTTATTTTAAAATCGAAAATGAAGTCGCCACCAATCCTTTTTAATTGGTATGATTGGATCACCATAAAATATTTAAGTTTATTTAAACACAAGTTTTGGTCTTCGAAATCCAGAAAATAGGTTCGAGAGTCGGTTACGTGTGAGGAAGGATTAGCACTCTCACACACCCAAAATTGGTACCTAGTCGATTATTTAAGGTCTTAATTTTTTAAGATTGAAAACTCGAGTAAAATTTAAAAATATGATCCATATATACACGAATGAGATTTTTTAATGTCATTTAAAAATCAAATTTTTTGGAGGAAGCTCATTTATTTTGAATCAATCGAGAAAAATCATGTCCAGTAAGTTAGGGAACAACATTTTATAATATTCGAAAATAAAGAACATTTATCGATTTTAAATATGATATTCAATTACTTAGGTTCAAAGAAAAACCATACCTAGTATATTAGGGCACAATTTCTCGAATTTCCTAAAATAAAAAAAGAACGTTACCTTGATTTTTTTTAAAACAATTTAAGGTGCCATGCAATTCATTTTATTAGAACATTTTTACAAAGTATGAATGATTATGCACATAATTTAATTTAATAATGACAAAATAAAACATGCATACATGAATTAAATAAAGAGATAAAAATGCAATTAAATGTAATTAACAAGTAAATAAAATAATAAATAAAATGACAATATAATCATAATAAAAATAGTAATGAACATCAATTACTAATGTCATAATAATAAAAAAAGATCATAAAAGAATAAAAATGGGCAAATTTAAAAGGATTAAAATAAACAGAATAAAAAGGGGAAAATTTAAAAAAAAAATAAAAGAAATGAAAGAGATTAAATTAAGATTAAAATAAAATTCAAAGCATAAATAAAAAAAGCAAAAAAACGAGGCCAAATCTGAATATTCGGAAAGAGCAGTGACCTCATGGGCAATTTGCGCAGGCCCTTACACGTGTCTGCCTCAAAGGGTCATTGGTTAGAGGACCAATCTGAAAAAGAAACAAAATTAAGTAGCAGATTTGAAAAAGAACAAAGAAAAAAGAAAAAGGACAAAATTGAAAGCCCAAGGAAAAGCAGAAGGACCAGGGTAGTAAATAGCCTATCCTTCCAAAAACACGCGGTCTCTAGGCGGGTTTAGATCGAGCAGACATCAAAACGATGTCATTTTGAGGCCATTGAAGTTGGCCCAAAACAGCGTCATTTTACAAGGCTATTTAATTTTTTTTAAATTTCATTTCTTCACTTCTTTTTAAAAAAAAAGGGTTCCCTCACTCCCTTTTTCTCTCCAAGGCTTTCCCAAGGCCGATCATGGGAGTCATCATGCCCCATCGCGAGCCACCGATCATCGATACCGATAAACCACTGCCTACGATGGTCGATATTTCAAAAAAGGGTTTTTTTAGTTCTTTTTGAATCCTAGATATCAGATCTGGGTTCAGAAATTTTCTAAAACCCAACCTAGATTCAAAAAGAGCTGTAATCCCTTTGATTTTCCTAAAAAACGAGGCCCTCCACCTTTCTTCGACGGTGCCCAGGTGAGCCTAGGTAAACCCTAAAGTTTTTCCCTTTTTTCTCTTTTCGATATTTTATTTTTGAACTAAAAAAATAGAAATAAAAAGGCAAAAGTATATATATACTTTCGAAATCGAAAAATCACAAACAATAAAATTTTCAGGTTGCTCCGAAATCTTTCTTTTTTATTTCTCAGTGTTCGTTCCTCATAGAAAAATCGAAGAGAGAAGTTACAAAGTTTTTTTTGTGGCTTTTATAGTCAGATACACATCATGGTATTTTGTTTTTGTGCTAGTTGTCTTCTTGTTTTTGTCTTTGCTTTCTTTTCTGTTTTGCAGGTGTTTGACAACGGTGGCAAGTGGTGGCAGAGGCGTGCCTATGAGCGTGGCCTGATGTGGCCAAGGGTTTGCGATGCTGATAAACCACTAGCAATTAGGGTTTTTGATTTTTGCCTAAGGTTTGGGCTTGTTGGGCTCCTTTAGGCATTAGGTCTTGGTTTGGGTTAGTTAGGGTAATTAGGTTTAGGTGTTGGGTTTGCATGTAATGGATAATGTAAATAGGTTTGAATTTGTAAAGGACTTTTATTAAAGGAAATTTTTTTGTTTATTTATTTTTTTTGGTTTATTTTTGTTGGGCATGGACAAATTAGACTCCAACAGCTGCCCCTCTTTGCTCGTTGTCGTGTAACGAGAACGGAGCAAAGAATTAAAAGAGGACCAATTTCGTCTGGTCCTACTAGATCTGGTTTCTTCGGTGCTTCTTTTCTTTAAGTAACTCGCGCTCTCAGTTCATTGGTTACTAACTCCATTGGATCCACTTCTCTGTAACTTTAGGGGTATAAGATTTGGCATTGCGACTTCAATCTGCTCATCTACAACTTTAGGGGTATAAGATACACCCTTGCGGCTTCAATTTGCCCCTCTACAACTTTATGTGTATAAGATTCACCCTTACGGCTTTAGTTTACTCATCTACAGCTTTAGGGATATAAGATTCACTTTTACGGCTTTAATCTGCCCCTCTACAGCTTTAGGTGTATGAGATTAGCTTTTGCGGCTTCAATTTGCCCCTCTACAACTTTAAGGGTATAAGATTCGCCCTTACAACTTCAATCTGCCCCTCTACAGCTTTAAGTGTATGAGATTTACTCTTGCGGCTTAAATCTGCTGCTCTACAACTTTAGGGGTATAAGATTCTCCCTTGCAGCTTCAATCTGCCCCTTTACAGCTTTAGGTGTATGAGATTCGCCCTGGCGGCTTCAATCTACTTTTTTACAACTTTAGGGGTATAAAACTCGCCCTTGTGGCTTCAATCTACCCCTCTACAACTTTTGTAACTTTAATTCGACCCACTACAAGTTCAGGGGTATAGAATTTGGTGTTGTAACTTCACTTCATTTCATTATAACCTCAGGGACATTAAGATTTGTTACTTATTTAATTTTGCTTCAATGTAAATTTAGGAAGATAGGATTTGTTGTTGAAGCTTCACTCCATTCTACTATAACCTTAGGGACATTGAGATCTTTTGGCTTTAATCCGACCCACTGTAACTTCAAGGGTATAGGATTTGATGTTGTAACTTCACTCCGTTCCACTATTACCTCAGGGACATTGAGATCTGTTACTTGTTTTAATCCACTTCATTGTAACTTCAGGAAGATAGGATTTGTTGTTACAGCTTCACTCTATTCCACTGTAACTTCAAGGACATTGGGATTTGTTTCTGGCTTTAATCTGACCCACTACAACTTTAGGGGTATAAGATTTGGTCTTGTAACTTCACTCCATTCCACTGTAACCTTAGGGACATTGAGATCTGTTACTTGTTTTAATCTGACCCACTATAATTGTAGGGGTTTATGATTTGGTGTTTCACTAGTCCATCACGCTATTCTTTGGGAAATAAAACCTGTAGTTTCTTGTTTTATGGGCCTTTGTCTAGGCCAAGTAATGATTTGAATAAAACAAATGCCCCTGAATAAACAAGTACGAATGATATTGACATGAATGTAATATGTCATATTTGCCTTTTAGTTTTTAGGTCAACATTGTTCGTTGTTTGCCTAAGTTTTATCACTAATGTGTTACTACGCTTTCCTTTTAGTATGATATTTTTGACCTGAAACCCAAATAGGTAGTCGTAATCTGAACTATTTATTTCAAGACCCCTCTAACCCTCAGGTTTGGTTATTTCCAATTAGTGGTCCGATTCCCTGTACTATTTAGAAATTTTCCAGAATGATATGTAGAAATAATTTTATACCTTATATCGTTAGACCACTAAACATTATTTCAATGCAAAAATTCTTGAACAGGATTGTAAAGTGGATAAAATTGAATTTCATTGGAGGCAAAGCTCGCATGAATGAAAAGATTAAAAATGGAAAACATTGGAAAAAAATTGCCAAACATAAGGTGAGCAAAAATGAAATTAGGTGCCCCAGATATCAAAGTATGAGCTTCGTTGAGCAAACTTGATAAGGATCATTCTGAGCTTGATATGTTTCCATGAAACCTAGAGTTCTTCGTCGATGCCTCAAGGTGTAAAGTTTCTCCACCTTGTTATTTTTGAGAGAGAAGACCATTTTATGCCCCTTCTTTGATCCAAATTTAAGCCGCCCTTTCAGGTTTTCAACTCAAATCTCCTTAGGTTTTGAGAAGCCTTTTACAGGTTTTCATCTTGACCTCTCATTATTCTTTTTCTTCTCTTATTTTTCTTATTTTTCGTTTTTTTAGGTGAAATACTTTTTTACCAAATCCAAGTTTACGGGGTTCGACAGGTCTTTGTCGTCCATCTCGGTCAACATCAAAGCTCCTCCAAAAAAGGCTTTCTTCACCTTATGGGGTCCTTCCTAATTCGACATGCACTTTCTCGAAAGTCTTTTTGTATAGAAAGGATCATTTTCAAAACTAGAGCTCCCTCATGAAATTCTCTAGGGTAGACCTTTTTGGTCATATGCCCGCATCATTCGTTTTTGGTGCATCTGATCATGACGGATAGTTTTTAGCATCTTTTCACCAATCAAGTTTTGCTAACCGTATTTGGATTGGATCCATTCTACTTTATCAGTTCTAACAAATTTTGGGTGGAAGGAATCTTGACTCCAATGGGTAGGACTAATTCCATTCCACAAACCAGTGAGAAAGGTGTTACCCCTGTGGATGCTTTGATAGAGATTCGATAAGCATCGAGGACAAATGGTGATTTCTCATACCAATTTTCCAAATGATCTTCTTAATGTTCTTATTAACTACATCCATTGCCCTATTCCCTTTTGGGCGATCTGGTGCCGAATTGTGATATTTGATTTTGAACTGGCAGCAGACCTCCGTTATCGGGCTATTTTCTCAAATTCGATGTGTTGTCGGATATGATCCTTTTTTGGCATTCCATATCGACATATAATCTTTTTCTCCAAGAGTTTGCTTATTGTCGATTTTGTGAAATTGGCATAGGAAGCAGCTTTTACCCACTTAGTGAAGTAATGGATCAATTCCCATTGGAAGCTTTTGGCGAAATTGGTTCGATGACATTCATGCCCCACATAGAAAAAAACCATAACGTAAAGATAGTGAAGGAGATACATAGATTTTCAAGATGCCCTTTATGGGTTTTCATCTTGATTTTTTTCTTTCCTTTTTCTTTTCTTTTCTCTTTTCTTATTTTTCTTTTTTCTTTTTCTTAGGTTTCAAGATGCCATTTACGAGTTTTCATCTCGACTTCTTTTTCCTCCTTTAATAGCACGTCAGGCCTCATTCTTCGAAATTTTCGTTGAACTAGATTGCATTCTCTTTTATGGGGAGCCTGTGTTATGACGTCAGTGCTTAACCCCGATATGCCTTGATTGGACCATGCAAAGACATCTTTGAATTCTCAAAGCTGCTCTATTTTATTTTGCCTTATTTCTACAGAGATACATTTCCCAATTTTCACCTTTTTCTTTTTTGTTTTTCCTAAACTCACAGTTTTTGCTAACTCTATGTGAGATGATATTTATTCCTCTTTCGTAGCAGATTGGGAGACAAGTTACATTCTTGATCATCTTCGAAGTCCTGAAGTTTTTCTAGACACATGTCCTTCTCGAAAGGGGCTTTGAGTCAACAACAGTGTCGCTCATATCATTGATATCAAGGGACCCAATGTATGGACAAAAGGGAATCCAAAGAATGAATGATTGATTATGGTATGAAATGGATGGAAAGAAGAGTAAGATGTTTGTCAGATTGGATAAAAAAATGCATCATTTTTATAAAAGACAGTGGTCATGTGCTCTTTATAAAAGGAACCCTATTACTCTCGAGCTTAGAGTAATAAGTATGTTCTGACTATTATTCTGGAAAGTCCTAAAAACTACATGAAGCTCCTCCATAGTCTAGTTGTCCAAAACACTTCCAAGGGTGTAAGGATGAACTCTCGATAGGTTCCATTCTCCGCTCTCTTCTTCGAATATGACTTTTCACTTAATTTTTTTTAACATTCTCTATTATCTTGATTTATCATGTTTTCTATCAATTCTCATTTAGGGTTGATGACTCTCTTTGACACGAATGTTTTAGATATGTGAGGATTTTTTAATGCATAATGAAATGCAATGCTAATGAATGCATGTATGCATATGCAAGGAGGCGTTGATTCTAGTTCGATTCTGTCAGAACAACTTTACTAGAAAACAAATTTCTTTACATAAGGCAGATATATATATGGCCGTGCCTTAATGCTCGAAGGCTTAGTCTTCTTAAGAAGCAAAGCTAGTTCTTGCCTTGATTGAACTCCGATTTCAAGCTCAAAACGTTAGCTCGAATGGCTAAGGCCTACAAGTGGTTAGCCACTTCTCGGATTTGGGTTAAACCTTTGCTCGCAACATTGTCCATATCTTTGACTTGCCCTGAGAACATCGAAATTATTCCTCATTTGTTTCCACTTTGAGGAGCTCAATTCGTAGTTCACAATTTCACAATGATACCTCAAGTTCTTCTACCTTTTAACTCCTCATTCTTGGCATGGCTTGCCTTTTAGCTCAGTCACAGATTCGAGACTGCATCCTCTATATGTCCTAATGCTTTAAGGAAAATGATTGACCCATAAAAGCTTAAGGTGAAGACGTCGTCCTTTTTCCTTACGTCAGGGCGTACCAAAATTAAATCTCGTAAACTCTTCCAGGTGATGTACTTATTATCCCTTTTTACATTAATTTGGGCTGTAATCTATTTTTTGCTCATCTCGATTATATTCATCAACCACTTTAAGGAAGTTGAGACGTTGGCGGATCTAGAGTAGACTTTATCGAATTGAATCCTCGAGCAATGAAGCAAAGTTGTGTACTCTTCTACCATGGGCACTATGTTTATGTTCCCAAAAGTAGGATTTCAATACTGTGCTAGGGCTCGGAAAAGATGTGTATCCACTTTCCTCGAGTAGGTAAGACAAATCACCATATTTGTGATAAAATATTTGCCTCATTTCATCGTTCATATTTCTTTCAGCTCTTGCAAACTATTATGGCTTACGTTTATTTGGGTGTAATCCCAAAACTTTGATATGTGCCTTTTTGACAAGCTATCACCTTTTCACATTGTTTTTCCTTTGACCATATACGCACGGCCACAATATCTTCTACCTCATCAGGAAACCCGTTTTCTTATGTCTAGTTCTCTATTTAGTAATCGAACACGAATCAACACTTCTTTAAAATGAAAATGCAATGCAAACAAATTTGCAAGAAATGAGTCAATATGATTAATACAGGAATAAAACTTGAAAACAAATTACAATTAAAAGCAAAGAACAAGAATATAATTGTATCTCTTACACCTTATTCTGGTAACCATAAAAGGTTTGACACAGTTCTACTTAAGGTTGGCTCTTAGGGCTCATTACATGCAGTTGGGTCCTAAAGTAAGGGTACCCGAACTAGCAGATTCCTTAATCCTCACCCATTATAGGCTCATACGGACGAGTTCAATTCAAGGGGATACATTTTCCATATTTTTACATGGAAGTGAAAACTTCACGAAAACATAGGTGCGTATATATTCCGAAAGCGATTGACTATCCTGCACGGAGGTGAAGACCTCACGAAAGAGTAGTTTCTCACTTCCACTTAAAAGGTGGAGTAATAAATATGCAATGCATGTGAAGAGTAATCCTACACTATAGCAATATCAACATAAAGCGGTACATAAAAATAAAATGCAAAAGATCGCACATTAAATTAGACCGAATCTTTAATTTTCAACAAAAAGACCAAAAATAATCAACTTGTGGCTTGACTCTCTTATTGGTCTTCAGTGGAGTCGCCAAGTTGTTGAAACCCTTTTTTTGAAAAAAGTACCAAATTTTTATTTTAAACCAAAAATAGAGTTGCCACCAATCCTTTTTAATTTGGTGTGATTGGATCACAATAAAATATTTAAGTTTATTTAAACACAAGTTTCGGTCTTCGAATTCTAGAAAACAAGTTCGAGAGTCGATTACGTGTGAGGAAGGATTAGCATCCTCACATGCCCAAATTTGGTACCTAGTCGGTTATTTAATGTCTTAATTGTTGGAGATTGAAAACTTGAGTAATATTTAAAAATACGATCCATAAATACACGAATGAGATGTTTTAATGTAATTTAAAAAACGAATTTTGTGGACGAAGCTCATTTATTTTGAATTATCGAGAAAAATTATGCCCAGTAAGTTTATTTAAACATAAGTTTTGGTCTTCAAAATCCAGAAAATAGGTTCGGGAGTCGGTTACGTGTGAGGAAGGATTAGCACCCTCACACGCCCAAAATTGGTACCTAGTCGATTATTTAAGGTCTTAATTGTTGAAGATTGAAAACTCGAGTAAAATTTAAAAATACGATCCATAAATACACGAATGAGATGTTTTAATGTCATTTAAAAATCGAATTTTGTGGACGAAGCTCATTTATTTTGAATCAATTGAGAAAAATTATGTCTAATAAGTTAGGACACAACATTTTCAAATATTCGAAAATAAAGAACATTTATCGATTTTAAGTAGGATATTCAATTACTTAGGTTCAAAGAAAAACTATACCTAGTACATTAGGGCATAATTTCTCGAGTTCCCTAAAATAAAATAACATTGCCTTGATTTTTTTTAAAACAATTTAAGGTGCCATGCAATTCATTTTATTAGAACATTTTTACAAAGTATGAATGATTATGCACATAATTTGATTTAATAATGACAAAATAAAACATGCATACATGAATTAAATAAAGAGATAAAAATGGAATTAAATGTAATTAATAAGTAAATAAAATAATAAATAAAATGACAATATAATCGTAATAAAAATAGTAATGAACATTAATTACTAACGTCATAATAATAAAAAAACAATCATAAAATAATAAAAAAGGGCAAATCTAAAAGGATTAAATTAAAATAAACAGAATAAAAATGGGGAAATTTAAAAAAAAAAAAGAAATGAAAGGGATTAAATTAAGATTAAAATAAAATTCAAAGCAAAAATAAAAAAAGCAAAAAACGAGGCCAAATTGAATATTCAGAAAGAACAGGGACCTTATGGGTAATTTGCCTAGGCCCTTACACGTGTTTGCCCTAAAGAGTCACTGGTCAAAGGACCAATCTGAAAAAGAAACAAAATTAAGTAGCATAATTGAAAAAACAAAAAAAATAGAGAAAGGAATAAATTGAAAGCCCAAGGAAAAGCGGAAGGATCAGGGTAGTAAATAGCCCATCCTTCCAAAAACACGCGGACCCTAGGCGAGTCCGAATCGTGTCGATTCGGGCAGATGTCAAAACGATGTCGTTTTGATGCCATTGAAGTTAGCCCAAAACGGCATCGTTTTACAAGGCTATTTAAAAAAAATCCATTTCTTCACTTCTTTAAAAAAAAAGGGTTCGCTCACTCCCTTTTTCTCTCTAAGGCTCTCCCAAGGTTGATCATAGGAGCCACCATGCCCCATCGTGAGTCGCCGATCATTAGCGTCAGCAAATCACCGCCTACTGTGGCATTATATTTCTAAAAAAGAGTTTTTTTTGTTCCTTTCTAATCCTAGATATCAGATCTGGGCTTAGACTTTTCTAAAACCCAACCTAGATTCGAAAATGAGCCGTAATCCCTTCAATTTTCCTAAAAAACGAGACCCTCTGTCTTTCTCCGATGGTGCCCAGACGAGCCCAGGTAAACCCTAGAATTTTCCCCTTTTTTCTCTTTTTAATATTTTATTTTCGAACTAAAAATAAAAATAAAAAGGCAAAAGTATATATATGTATATATATGTTCTTTCGAAATAAAAAAAATACACAAACAATAAAATTTTCAAGCTACTTCAAAATCTTTCTTTTTTATTTCTTAGTGTTCGTTCTTAGTAGAAAAATCGAAGAGAGAAATTACAAAGTTTTTCTTGTGGCTTTTATAGTCGGATACACATCATGGTATTTTATTTTTGTGCTAGTTATCTTCTATTTTTTTGTCTTTGCTTTCTTTTCTGTTTTGCAGGTGTCTGACAATGGTGGCAGGTGGGGGCAAAGGCGTGCCCATGGGCATGCGCTGACGTGGCCAAGGGCTTGCGGCGTCGATGAACCCCTAAAAATTAGGGTTTTTGATTTTTGCCTAAGGTTTGGGCTTGTTAGGCTCCTTTAGGCATTGGCCTTGGTTTGTTGGGTTGGTTTGGGTTAGTTAGGGTAGTTGGGTTTAGGTGTTGGGTTTTTATGTAATGGATAATGTAAATGAGTTTGAATTTGTCAATGACTTTTGTTAAAGGATTTTTTTTGTTTATTTTATTATTTTGTATTTTTGTATTTATTTTTGTTAGGCCTAGACAAATTGGGCTCCAACAGAAGACAAGTGCATGCACCCAACACCAGACCCTCGTTATCCCTTACAATGACTCCAGAACAGGAATAGAGCAAATTGGCACTAAAAGCAACATCGAAATTCATCGTTACCCGCGAAGAGCTCGTAAGGTACCATTGTGTCATCCAACACGTGGGCCAAGGAGCATCAGGAGTACACAAACTTGCATGAGCTAACAAAAGGGAGTGGATAGTGGCCACCAACTCCCTTGATGGAGTGGTAGCGCCATCATGATAAAGGCAACTCCTCGCCCTCAAAGAGCCTAGATCGTGGTAAGAGCCAATTCAACAAACCCAGTTATAGAATGTGAACAAAGATAGGCAAACCAACGAACCAAATCAGCATCTCTGTAAGCAACCAGCCATGTCAATCCAAGACCAGACCACATTGAAGTAGCATAAGGGCAGTCCCGGACAACATGCACCAGGGTTTTGAGGTATCGTAACACATCTCGTACAATTCTTGTTAGTAGCTATGTGTCGATCTAAAAGAGTGGATAGAGTAGGCACAAAACCTCGTAAGAAATGCCACACCATAACCTACACCTTCAAAGGGACCTGGGCAGTCCAAATCTTAAGAAAGAGCAGCCCAGGATTTTCATTAGGTTGAGAAGAAGGAGGGATCGATGGTAGAGGGAGAAATGCCCGAAGCTAATGGTGCCTACTCTTCACAGAATAGTAACCAGTAGGATCCCCTAACCAAACCATGAAATCGACAGACTCCGACAAAACCAGAGGGATATGTAATATACACGCAGCTTCATCCGCAGAGAACAACCGGCTTACCAAATCAACATTCCACTGTGTAGCACTAGGGAGGAAAAGGTCCCTTACTTAATACACCTGCGTCATCATTGGGGTGTTGACAATGCGTGGAACACTAGGGCTCGATAGCCAACAATCGTTCCAAATCGAGATAAACCTACCATCCCCCACCCTCTATCCCAACCCATCTCCAATAAACCTCGAGCACTCCAAATACTCCTCCAAGTATAGGAAGGATATGAACTCAATTAAGCTTGGAGAAAATTCGTATGGGGGAAATAGCGTGCCTTCAAAACCCTACTCAGAAGACTAGAAGGAGTTGTCAGAAGATGCCATCCCTACTTTGTAACATCCGCGTGCTTGAACCGGATTTGGAACAGTGATAAAATAGAATTGAGAATTAAAAATGTTTAGTTGAAGTGATGATGGTTAGAAAAATTTAAGGATTAACTAGTAAAGGAGAGAAAATATGAGGGACTAAATAGTAAATTATCCAAATTAAATTTTGAGTCATCATGGGAATTAGATTGATTGAGAAGGGGCAAAAGAGTAATTTGGTGGAAGATATTTTTGGAGGCAATGTTTTGGGCCAAAGTGTAAAGTTGGAAGGCCCAAGGATTAAAAGTGCAATTTTACCATTATTAAAAAAGATATTTTTATTAAGAGAAATTGATAGAAAGTCTAGAGAAATGAAGAAAAGAAATAATGAAAAGGCTATAAAAGCCATCAGCCATGGTGCTTCACGTTAGCCACCATTTTTCCACCACCATTTTTCCACCATTTCAACTTTTGCTTTTCTTATAAATTAGTCCTTTTTCACCAAATACAAACCAATTAAGCTAGTTTCTTCCAAATTTCTTCAAGACTAGTGATTAATAGAGAAGTGTAGTAGCTATCCAATTGATAAAAGAAATGCATCCATACTTGTCTTGGAGGAGAAAGAAAATGGGAATTAGTGTTGAATACAAGTGATTAAGGTAAGAAAGCTAAACTGCTCTTTAAATACATGTTAGTTTTGGTTTAGAAGCATAGATTATGATATGTTAGAATGATTTTAATGTGAATATATGTGTTTTGTATGGAATTGAAGAGAAAGAAAAGAAGGAGAATGACTCAATTGAAGAGAAAGGAAAAGAGAAGATCAAAGAGGGAAAGGAAGCTTTCTACAAAAGTTGTAAGTACTACAAGTATTACAAGGTTTAGAATTAATTAAGTTAAAGTGTTTATAATTTTAATATATATGATTAATCATGATGAAAATGAGATGTTTAATTATAAGTATGATAATTATGTGTGATTGAATGAAATTTAGTATAAAGAAGCATGAGAAAGGAATAATCTCATTAAAACAGATTGGACAGAACAGAGGACTAACTTCAAAAATTCACCAAAAATTGTATAAAAATATTTAAGAGTTGAATTAAATATTTAGTTAAATATTATTGAATTTAGTTTCATATGGAAGAAACAGTGAAAGAAAAGGAATTTTACATTCTGAGATATACTAGTTTTAGTGTAACAAGGTCAGAGTGGATTAAGGTTCCCCTGTTCTGACTTTGAAAAGTCATAGAAACATGTAGAAAAATTATTAGAGGCTGAAATTTATATGGTTGAATCCTTAATGAGTCTATTTTCAAAGTAAATAGACGAGAACATTATTGGATCTCTGTACTAAAAGATAAATAATTTTTAGTAAAAAAAGGTCGAAACTATTAGGCAGCAGAGAAGGGGTAAATTGAAAGAATTTACTGTACAAATTGGCTAAAGTAAAAATTCTGAAATTTTTATGGTAAAAATATATTTGAGCCTAATTTCAGAAACATCAAGCGGATATTAATTTCAAATTCTGTAGCTCAAGATATAAATAATTTAGTGACTATGACGCAAGTGGACAACTTTGAAAATTAATATGAAAATTAAAGTAAGAGGTATATGATGATGAACATGTGAGAAAAATATATATGTGAAATATTATGTGGTTAATTATAAAGATTGATTGTGTGATTAATTGGAGAAATTGTGGATTTATTTGAGGAAACAAAGGTGAGAAATACATGAATATGTATATTTGAATTGAATTTGAATGATTTGTGATCAAAATTGAAAGTGAAAGTGAAAGTGAAAGTGAAAGTGAAAGTGAAAGTGAAATTGGAATTGAAAGTGATATGAATTGTAAATTGAAAATCCCTATTAACTAGTCGGGCTGAGTCGGATATAGTTGGCATGCCATAGGATTGGAAGAGTTCAGGGATACTTCGACCTTGAGTCGATGAGACACTGGGTGTCATTATTTTACTTCGGATAGATTCGATGAGGTACTGGGTACCACTTTACTTCGGCTAGGCTGATGAGACACTGGGTTTCACTTTATTGCTTCGAACTATCCGATGAGGCACTGGGTGCCATTCTGGTGTGTTTGGTTGGATCCGTGTATCCGCCAAGGTCCGAGTCTTGTTAATAGGGTAAATAATGTGAAAAGAAAGAATGTGCAAATTGTGATATTGAGGTAAGTGAAATGATAATCACATGAAAGGTAAGTACAATATATGTATAAGAAATCAAAGAATGATAAAACTAAGTAAGCTAAGAGATTGGAATGGCTAAAATGTGAAATGAGGAAGAATATGTGAATTTCATAACACTACTGTAAGTTAAATGTTATATACATAAAAGGTATGTATTTTACATGAATAAACAATTATATGAATGAGTTTGAAATGAGTGATTAAAAGATGAATGATTAATGACACTTGTAGTACTTACTAAGCCTTCACTGGCTTAACGCGTTTATTTCAACGTGTAGGCACAAGATCTTTGAGAAGCTAAGGTTGGATTAGGTGCCTCTCATCAAATCACATCAACATTGGAAGATTGCAAGACAAGGTGTATTTATTTTGTGTGAAATGGCATGTACAAATGGTACTTATATGTCCTCAATGAATGGGTTATAAATGTTATTTTGATGATACTTGATTATTTTGTGATATTTTGAGTAAAACGATTCAATTACACATTATTTGAAAGAAAATTTTATTATATTCATTTTTAATTCTCTGACACTATATGTAATACTCTTATACCGGGTTTATACGTGTGAATCGGGTGTAGGGGTGTTACATACTTTGCTAGGAGAGCAACATTAAACTTAGCCATGTCCCTGAAGCCTAACCCCACATCACTCTTCGATGCACAAAGAGAAGTCCAAGAAGACCATATCATACCCTTGTGACGATGCGACGTCTGCGACCATAATTTGCTCATGATAGCCTCCAAGTCACGACAAAGGGAAGGGGAAATAAAAAACACTACATAGAAAAAGTGGGCAAAACCTGGAGAACCGATTGAATAAAAATCCCCCGTTCTGCCTGTAAAAGGAATTGTAAACTCCAGCCATCTATACAATGCCAAAATTGGTCTTCCAAGTGTTGAAACATAGCACGTCGATAGCAACCCACCATAGCCGAAAGACCTAAGTACCTATCCGGATGATCCACGACACACACACCCAAAACTGAGCGGAATTGATCTCGAATTGGAGTGGGAACATTTGGGTTGAAGTAAGAGATAGATTTATCAAAATTAACCACCTGACCAAAACACCTCCCATACTCCCCCAAAACCAACTGAACTTGAGAAGCACATTCACGAGTAGCAGGACCAAAAATCATACAGTCATCCACAAACAGGAGATGAGTGAGGCGAGGACCACCACGACCAAGACAAACCCCGAAAAGAGACCATCCCCTTGCGCTAACCGGAAGAGAGACGAGAGACCCTCCGGAAAAGAACAGGACTCAAAGGGTCACCTTGACAAAGGCCACGAGTAGGTGAAAACACTTCACCCAACTGTCGATTGAGCACCACCGAATAAGATACAGTTCAAACACAACCCATAATCAAAGAGACCTACTCTTCCTAAAACCCCATTTGGATCATCATCACCTCTAAAAAATCCCATTCAACCTGATCATACGCTTTACTCATGTTGAGCTTAAACGCGAAAGAACCACAAAGACCACCCTGTCGATTGAGAAAAGAGTGGAGGACCTCATAGGCAATAAGGTAATTATTTTTGATATAACAACCGGGCACAAAGGCGCTCTGGGCTTCATCAATGCAAACAGACAGGACCTTCTTGGAACGATTCACCAGAACAGTTGAAATAATCTTGTACAAAACATTACAAAGACTGAAATCACACCGTTTGAATCCATATTAAATAAATATTTGATAAAAAATTTAATCATTACTTCATTCAAATTCAAAATATTTTTAATTTTTAAAATAATAATAATAATAATAATAATAATAATAATAATATAAGACACCAAATTAACAGTAATTACTACTTTTCTAACTTAATCAAATATCAA
Organism: Gossypioides kirkii; assembly: GCA_005610355.1. NCBI lineage: Eukaryota > Viridiplantae > Streptophyta > Magnoliopsida > Malvales > Malvaceae > Gossypioides > Gossypioides kirkii. Next base: position 33,519,191 of record CP032247.1, on the reverse strand, counting down.
ATATCCATTGTTTTTTTTTTTTCTTTTCAAACTTAAATTTAAGAATGAGTTTTAATAAAACTAATAAATATTAAAAAAGCCTTAACCCTAAAAATTTATATTTTAAAACCCTAAATAATAAATCATGTACCATAAATAGATTTTTATATGGGTCGGGCTTTGAAGGTCTACCCGAAAAATGAGAGGGGCAAAAATGTAGGCCCGAAAAATAGACTTGGACAAAAAATAAGGTCCATTTAGAAAATAGGTTGAGCTTCGAGTAAGGGTTTTGGCTTGGGCCCGACCCAGCTCGAATTTGCAAAAAAGTTTATTGTTTTGTTGTAGTATTCCTACTGTTTTGTTGCTGTTTTTCCACTGTTTTGCCATCATTTCACTATTATGTTGTATTATTCTATTGTTATTATTTGGATATTGTATAACTTTTATTTTATTGTTAATTTTGCTACTATTTTAGAGGCATTTGCTTGTAAATTTGCACTTATCTTGGTGTTATTTAAGTATAGTTTTTTTAATTTATTTTCAGTTTGTTGGGAAACATTTATTTTAATATTTTTAGTATTTTTTATGTATAATATTTTTAAATTTCTATATAGAAAAATAAAATAAAAAAATTTTAATACTGATTGTTCTAGTCGGACCCAATTTTAACATTTTTATCCGGATCAGACATGAACAAAAATTTAGACCCATTTTTTGGATTAACTCAAGCTCGAACCTATCAATCGAACCTAAATTTTTATTAAGGCCCAACCATGGACAAATCTAATCATAAACCTCAAACCTTAAAATTTAAATTTAACTCAACCTTAAATCTTAATCTAGTCATTTCTATAAAATCATAAATTTTAAAATTTTAAATTCTAAATCCACTATGAATTAGTTATCCATTGTTGTTTAAAAAAATACTTTTAGAAAGTGTTGCCGAAAAAATGCTATGAAAAAAAGTGATTTGATAATTTCAAATACATGTTATTGCTGTAAGAAATTATAGTGATAATTAAATTGTTGTTTTCAGACATAAAAATTAATTAATTTAAATAATTTAATATAATATATGAAATATAAATTTTAAATATCATTTAAATAATTATTATAATTTATTTGAAAATTAATGATATATAAAATATTTAAAATTTTAAACATAATGATAAATTATATTGAAATAATTTAATATAATAATATTTGTGAATAATATTTAAATAATTTAACATAATAATAAATTGTACTTAAATAGTTTAAAATAGTTATACATAAATTATAAATTAATCTAAATTTATGAATACTTCTTAAATAATTAATATAAATATGGATTTTTTTTTTATAATTTCCCTCTAAATCGCAAAAATAAAAAATAACTAAACCTCAACTTTTGAGTTCAGGTGGAAAAGCATTTCCTGAGAGCATTTTTAACTCAAAAACCTAAGTGTTATTCATTGGTAAAATTAGCAAAAAAAATGTCAATTTTCAAAATTATTTAGCAAAAGTAAATTTTTTTCTAAATTTAAGGAAATAGGTCGATTTGAAAGAGAGAAATAAAAAATGTGTCTAGTAAGATGCATTTTCATCCAACGATAAATTTTTTCAACGGTAAAAATTTCAACGGCTAATTTATTTCGAACTACTAAAAACAATTAGTTTATTTACTATATAAACTCAACTCTTTTTTTTCTTTTGCATTCAAATCCTATTCTCTCAATTCTCTCAAATCATTTATTCTATCAACTATTTAATTCTCAATTTTTCATTCAATTTCTCTGAAGTTCTTGTTATTTTAATTTTATAATTCATAATTTCTTTAATGTTATTTGATTTTTTTTTAATTTTAAAAATGTCAATGCCACTTATTTGTTTGGATGACAAATATATTTCCGACGTTGAATTGTAAATGGTAAGAAAATACTATTAATTTTTTAATTTTACTTAATTTAATTATTAAGTTGTTAACATTATTAATTTTATAATTTTTTTATGTTTATATAATCAAACCAAAGATCGGATCATGGAGACGTGCATACATAATTTAAGTGCGAGGGCACTATTGCGAAATATTCGAATGATGTGCAAGTGAACACAGTTGTCAACAAGTAATAAAGTAGTAAGTAAAAAATATCGTCTCCACAGGAATTGTGTCGAAACATTTTTTTTTTAAGATCCCAACTTTTATTTTAAACAAAACGAGACGAAAATAGAGTTGTCATCAATCCTTTTTAATTAGGTGTGATTGAATCACCTCGAAATTCAATCATTTTTAAAATGATAATTTTTCTTTTTGGTCTACAAATAAAAAAAAGGGTTCGGGAGTCGATTATGCATGAGGAAGTAACGCCCAAAATTGATACCTTGTTGATTACTTAGTGTCTTAGTGTTGAAAATCAGGAGCTCAAGGAGAATTTAAAATGCGATCCTTAAATGCGTGAATGATATGATTTGATGACATATATAAATTAAATTTCGTGAAGAAAGTTCATTTATTTCGAGTTAATCAAGAGGAAAAGTCATATTTAGTAAGTTAGGGCACAACATCTCGAATCTTCAAAAATAAAGAATGTTTCTAATTATTACTCAAACCTTATATACTTTTAATTTTAAATAGGGTATTTAATTACATCGGTTCGAGGAGAAAATCATACCTAGTAAGTTAGGGTACAATTTCTCGAGTTCCCTAAGTAAAGAACATTGCCTCAATTTTGAAAATTGCTTATACATTATGCGAAAATTGAATACAACATTTTAATGACATGCAATTGATTTATTCGAGTATTGCGTATGAATGAAGGAATGTATGTAAATATAATATACAATATGGTGATGGCAAAATTAAAATACATACATGAATAATAGAATAAAATAAATAACAATAATAAATAATACAATTAATAACATAAATAAAAGATGTAAAATAATGATAACCAATAAAATGATAATGCAACTAAGATGATAATAGCAATAAACATTAATCAATAAAGCTAAAAAATAACAATAAATTAATTTCAATTATGATAAAATAAAACATAATTAAATGAAGTACATAAAAAAATAAAACACATAAAACAAAAATGATGGGAATAATAAAAATAAATAAATAAAATAGCAAAGGACATAATTGGAATTTTAAATTAAATTTAAAGGGGAAAAATAAAAGATAAATAAAGGTTAAAGTGCTTGAAATAAATAAAATCAAATAAACATTAAAAGACAAAACTGAAACTTAAGGAAAATTAAAGAGATAAATTAAAGCAAAATATAAAGGATCAAAAGGATAAATATCCCAACTTCTGGCATGCATCATTCCCATAAAACCAACAGTCAGAGGATCGAAATGCAAACAAGAATAAAATTAAATGGCAGAATTAAAAATAAAAGAAAACCAAAATTAGGACTAAATTGAACAGTGCATAAAGGCAGAAGGACCAAGAAGACAATAAGACCATCTTCCAAAAACATGCTGATCCTCAAAGGATACGGGTTAGATCCTTGGGTCGAGTCAAAATGACAACGTTTTGAGGCCATTGGAGTTAAGCCTGAAATGGCGTCGTATAAAGGTCTGATTCTGTTTCAAGGGACTAAATTAAAAGTCCTCAAGAAGTGGAGGGCCCGATATTGAGGGACCGATATTGAAAATTGACCCTCTTCCCAAAAACACGCGAATCCTGAGTGGATCTAGGTCGAATCTACGGGCTGTGTCAAAACAATGACGCTTTGGAGCATATTAAACCAGGCTCAAAACGACATCGTCTCCTCTGGCCCTATATAAGTTAATTTTTTTAAAAAACTTAATTTTCCCCTTTCTTTTTTTTTAAAAAACTTTTCTTTCTTTATTTTCTCTCAAGTCTCCTTTAAGGCCTGATCATCGTGCCACCGTGCCTCCACCGTGGTCGTCGGTCATTGGCGACAGAGATCGCCGCCTTTGGTGGCCAAAGATCCCAAAAAAACCTTTCGACCCTCTCACTACCCCAAATTCGGATCTGGGTTGAAATCCCATAAATCCAACTTAAAATCCTAGAAAAAGAATGAAATCCTATTCATTTTCCTCTCTTTTTTTTTAAAAAAATAAGCCTCTGTTCCTTCTCTATCAACGGAGTCCCGATGAACCTAAAGGAATTCGAAGGATCCTCAAGCCAAAGAAGTGTTATCCATCATCAGGGATAGTGACCTTGACCACTTGCGGTGACGGAAGTCGAATTAACAAGGTAAAAAACCTTAAACTTATTTCTATATTATTATATTATTTTGCTTCGAAAATAAAATATACCTTATCCAAATTGCTTTTTTTATTTCTTCTGTACGTAAAAAAAATTACATCAAACTTGTGTCATTTTTATAGCAACAAATTATATGATTTTTGTACAATTTTCTTTTTCTTTTCTGTCCTTTTTCTTTCTGTTTATTGCTTGTTCGACAACAGATCTAGAAGGGCCTCATGTTGACCTGGCGAAGGTGGTCGATGTGGCTAGAGTAGCGCTGTTAAGTGATGATGTGGTAAGGAAGCGGTGGCTAGAGGTCTTAGTAGATTAAGGTTTCCTTAGTGTATTGGGCTTGTGGTTATTTGGGCTTTAGGGTTTTGGGTCATTGTAAGTTGGGTTAGGTTTATTTGTTATTGTAATTTGGACTTTAATTTTAATGGACTTTAATTTAAGTATTTGTTTTTTATTAATTTTGGGTAGGTCAAAATTGGGTTCGTACAGCAGCCCCTCTTTGCTCATTGTCGTGTAACGGGAAAGGAGCAAAGACTCTAAGGAGGACCAATTTCGTCCGGTCCTGCTGAATTTTGGCTTCTGGTGTTTCTTTTCTTGAAGTAACCCATTCTTTCAGCTCATTGGTTACTCTTCTTCACTGTATCCACTTCGCTACAACTTTAGGAAGATAATATTTAGTGGCATAGCTTCATCTTGCTCCATTGCAACTTCAAGGAGATAAGATTTGCTGTTATAGTTTCATTCTAACCTACTGCAAATTCAAGGAGATTGGAATTGCTGTTTTATCCACTTCACTGCAACTTCAAGAAGATAAGATTTGATATTGTAGCTTTATCTTAGTCCAATGCATCTTTGGGGAGATAGGGCCTGCTAATGTAACTTTAATTTGATCCACTACAACTTTAGGGATATAGGATTTGTTGTCGTAACTTCATCTTACTCCATTGTATCTTTAGAGAGATAAGATTTGCTTTTGTAGCTTCAATCCGACCCACTACAACTTCAGGGGTATAGGATTTGATATGGTAGCTTTATCTTGCTCTACTGCACCTTCAAAGAGATAAAGATTTGCTACTGTAGCTTTAATCCAATCCACTACAATTTCAGGGATATAGGATTTGATTTCGTAACTTTATCTTACTCCACTGTATCTTTAGGGAGATAAAATTTGCTTTTATAACTTCAATCTAACCCACTGCAACTTCAGGGGTATATGATTTGATATGGTAGCTTAATCTTGCTCTACTTCAACTTTAGAGAGATAAAGATTTGCTATTGTAGCTTTAATCCGGTCCCTGTAACTTTAAAGATATATGATTTGGTGTTGTAGCTTCACTCCATTCCACTGAACTTCATGAATATAGGATTTGGTGTTGTAACTTCACTCCATTCTACTACAACTTCAGAGAGATTGAGATCCACTATTGTTAGTTTTAATTTGATCCACTGAAACTTCAGGGATATAGGATTTGGTGTTTCACTGATCTATCACGTCATTCTCTAGGGAATAAGACTTGTAGAATCTGTTCCATGAGCCTCTATCTAGGCCAAGCAATTTAGATATCATAATTGGAATGAATCAAATGCTCCTAATAGATGGGCATGAATGCAAAATGTCATATTTCAGAATGATTTTGTTTTTTAGTCCTTAGGTCAACATTGTTCATCATTTGCCTAAGTTCTATCACTGATGTGTCACCATGCCTTCCCTTCAAGTATGGTGTCTTCGATATGAAATCTGAAGAGGTAGTCATAAACTAAACTATTCATTTCAGGATCCCGCTAAGCCTCGGGTTTGGTTATTTCCAACTAGTGGTCATGTTTCAAGTCCCTATTCTATTTAGAAATTTTCCAGAGCGATATGCAAAAATCCTTTTATACCTTATATCGTCGTTAGTCCACTAACCATTATTTCAATGCAAAAAATGCTTGAACAGGGTTGTAAAATGGATAAGATTGAATTTTATTTGAGACAAGACTCGAATGAAAGGATTAAAAATGGCAAACATTGGTAAAAAATTGCTAAACACAAGGGGAACAAAAAATGAAATCAGGTGCCCCAGATATCAAAGTATTAGCTTCTTTGAGCAATCTTGATGAGGACCATTCTGAGCTTGATATGTATCCATGAAACATGGAGTGCTTCGTTGATGCCCAAGATGTAAAGTTCCCCCATCTTGTTACTTTTGAGAGAAAAGACCATTTCATGCCTATTCTTTGATCCAAATTTGAGCCGCCCTTTTGAGTTTTCAACTCAAATCTCCTTAGGTTTTGAGATGCCTTTTGCGAGTTTTCATCTCGACCTCTCTTTTTTTAGGGTGAAGCGACCATTGCATGTCAATTCTTTGGTCCAAATTTGAGCGGCCCTTTCGGGTTTTGACTCAAACTCTTTAGGTTTCAAAACTCCCTTTTCGGGTTTTCATCTCGACCTCTTCCCCTCCTTTTTTTAGGTTAAGTATTTCTTCACTGAATCCGAGTTCACAGGGTTGGAGAGATCTTTTCCTTCCATCTCGGTTAGAATTAGAGCTCCTCTAAAAAATGCTTTCTTTACCACATACGACCCTTCCTAATTCAGCATCTATTTTATTCGGAAGTCTTTTTGTATAGGGAAGATCTCTTTTAAAACCAGATCTCCCTCATGGAATTCTTTAGGTCAGACCTTTTTTTCATAAGCCCGCATCATTCGCTTTTGGTACATTTGACCATGTCAGATAGCTTTTAGCCTCTTTTCCTCAATCAAGTTTAACTGATCATATGTTGATTGGATCCATTCTATATGACAAAATTCGGAGGGAAGGAATCTCGACTTTAATAGGTAAAACTACCTTCATTCCGTATACCAATGTAAAAGGTGTTGCCCCGACGGAGGTCTTGACAGACTTTTGATAAGTATAGAGAGCAAATTGTAATTTCTCATACCAATGTTTATAGGTCTTTGTCATTTTCCCAAAGATCTTCTTGATGTTTTTATTAGCTGCCTCTACTGTACCATTCATTTTTTAAGGAAATGGTGTTAATTATGATGCTTGATCTTAGATTGACTGCAGACCTCTGCGATCGTGTTGTTGTTTAAATTCAATGCGTTGTCAAATATGATATTTTATGGCATTCCATATCGAAATATAATTTCTTTCTTCAAGAATTTTCTAACCACCGATTTCGTAACATTGGCATAGGAAGCAACTTCTACCCACTTGGTGAAGTAATCAATGACCACGAAAATGAATCGATGCCCATTAAAATCCTTTGGCGAAATTGACCCAATGACATCCATGCCCTAGATAGAAAATGGCCATGAAGAAGTCATGAGGAGGTGAAAGAGATACATGAATTTTGTCCCCATAGATTTGACACTTGTGACATCTCTTAGCATATCTAATGCAATCTCCTTCCATATTGGACCAATAATATCCGAATCTCATGATTTGCCTGGCTATTGTAAAACCATTAGTATGTGTTCCGCAAACACCCTCATGGACTTCTTCTAGAATTTTCCTAGCCTCGACAGCATGGATACATCTTAGTAACACATGATCCTTCCTCTTATTATACAAGATCTCTCCATCTAGAACATAATCATTTGCAACCCTTTTCAACGTCCTTTTATCATTCTCGGTTGCTTTCTCAGGGTATTTTTGATCCTTTATATACTGTAATATATCCTGGTACCAAGGGTGGTCATCCTTTTCTTCTTCCTCGATGTCATAATAATGGGTTGGAGCCTCACAGATGCTCATCTGAATAGGCTTTACATCTTATTACTTATTGACTCTAATCACGGAGGCAAGGGTAGCCAAGGCATTGGCCATCTAATTTTCATCTCGCGGGAGATAATGGAATGTGAAATCATCAAACTCCTTAATCAATTTGAGAACTAACTTTCAATAATCGATTAGCTTGGAATCTCTCATTTCCTATTCACCTTTGAGTTGATAGATTACTAACGCAGAATCCCCATACACCTCCAAAACTTTTATCTTGTGCTTTATAGGTGCACGGATACTTATGATACATACTTCATATTCTGCCATGTTATTTGTATAATCAAAGTCGAGTTTACTCGTGAGAGGATAATGATCTCCTTCTGGGGACACTAGAATTGCCCCAACTTCTTTACTAGTGGCATTTAAGGTGCCATCAAAATTCTATTTCCAACAGTGTTCTTTTGGAACTCCTTCTTCAGTAGCTGTAATGTACATCAAATCTTCGTTTGGGAAATCGAAATTTAATGGCTCATAGTCCTCTAGAGCTCTATAAACTAGAAAGTCTGCTATTGTATTCCCTTTTACCGCCTTCTAGTTCACATAAATTATATCAAATTCGGAGAACAGAATTTGCCATTTATCCATTCTTCCATTCAATGCAGTCGACCCCATCATGTATTTAAGAGGATCCAATTTCGAGATTAACCAAGTTGTATGGTACAACATGTATTAGTTCAACCTTTGAGTAGTCCATACCAGAGCGCAACATAGTTTCTCAATTAGCGAATATCTTATCTCGCATTCAGTGAACTTCTTGCTAAGATAATAGTTTCACTTTCTTTTTTTCCTGACTTATCATGTTAGCCTAGTACACATCCCATAGAATTTCCAAATACAGCCAAGTATAGGATCAAGGGTTTATCTAGACTCGGTGGCATCAAAACTGAGGCGTTGGACAGGTAATGTTTGACCTTGTCGAAAGTCTTTTGGCATTCATCATCCCATACACTTGGTTTATGCTTCTTAAGAAGACGAAAGATGATCATATTTCTCGGTTAGTTATGAGATAAAACTAGCAATTTAATTCAATCCCCCTAAGAAGCCTTGAACTTCTTTTTGAGTATGCGGTGATGGTAACTCCTGTATAGCCTTAACTTTATCGGGATCAATCTCAATTCCCTTCTCATTGACTACGAAGCTTAACTACTTGCCTAAGGTAGCCCTGAAAGTGCATTTTGTTGGGTTTAACTTCAGCTGAAATTTTCTTAATCTCAAGAACAATTTTCTCAAAACCTTCACATGTTCTTCTCCTGTTTGGGACTTTGCGATCATATTGTCAACATAAACTTTAGTTTTTTTATGCATCGTATCATGAAACAAAGTCATCATAACCCTTTGATATGTAGCTCATGTATTCTTCAGTCAAAATGACATCACTTTAAAACAAAAGGTTCCCCACATTGTGACGAATATAGTTTTATTCATATCTTTAGGGTGCATCTTTATCTGGTTATATTCGAAGAAAATATCCATGAAGAAGAATAGAGAATGACCTATCGTGTTGTCTACTAAGGTATCGATGTGAGGTAACAGGAAATTGTCCTTCGAGCTGGCTTTGTTTAAATCCTGATAATCTACAACATTCGTACTTTCCCATCTTTTTTAGGGACGAGAACTATATTGGTTACCCACTCTAAGTATAACCACTTCTAGGAAACTAGCATCGAAATGTTTTTTGACCTCCTCTTTTATCTTCAATAGTACATCAGGCCTCATTCATCGAAGCTTCTGCTAAATCGGTTTGCATTTTTCTCTTACAGGGAGTTTGTGTACCACGATGTCAAAACCTAGACCATTTATGTCTTGATAGGACCATGCGAAGATGTCTTTAAACTCTAGAAGCAGCTTAATGAGATCTCATCTTATTTTTGCAGTAATGCATGTCTCAATCTTCACCTTTTTCTTTTCCTTTTCATCCCTCAAACTCACAATTCCCACTAACTCTTTGTGAGGTAGTATTTGTTTCTCGTCTTGCTCGACCATCCATAGTAGATCAAGAGACAAATTACATTATTGATTATCTTCAAAGTCCTGAGGTTCTTCTAAACACATATCCTACTTAAAAGGAGGCTCTGAGTCAGCAGCAGTATCGCTAATATCATTAATATCAAAGGACCTATCATAGGGACAAAAGGAGATCCAAAGAACAAATAAATTTAAGAACGATTAATTATGGTATGAGATGAATGGAAAGAATAGTAAGATGTTTGCCAAATGGGAAAAAAATTGCTTCGTTTTCATTGAAATAAAAGATAATGGTCATGTGCCCTCTTACAAAAGGATCCTTACTGCTCTCAGGCTTAAAGCAATAGGTATGTTCTGAACATTACTCTGAAATAAAGTCCTAAAAACTACAATAAACTCCTCCACAGTCTAGTTGTTTAGAACACTTCTGAGGGTGTAAGGACGAATTCTTAATGGGTTCCCCTCTCCATTCCCTTCTTTAGATATGACATTAACGCTCAAATTTTTCAACATTCCCCCCATTATCTTGATTATCTTACTTTCTCTCAGTTTTCGTCTAGAGTTGATAACCCTCTTGACATGAATGTTTTAATAGATATGTGAGAAAATTATTTGTTTATATTTTTTTTGAAATTTAATGCATGGAATGAAATGCTATGCTAATGAATGGTAAAATGCATGCAAAAAGGCACTGATTCTAGTTTAATTCCATTAGAGCAACTTTACTAGAAAACAAGTTTCTTTACATAAGGCGAATAGATATATGGTCATGTCTTAATGCTCAAAGTCTTAATCTTCCTAAGAAGCCAAGCTAATTTTCAGCCCAAATCTGACTCTTATTCGTATTTTAGGCTCAAAACATCGGTTTGAATGGCTAAAGCCTGCAAGTGGTCAACCATTTCTCGTACTTGGGCCAAAGCCTCGCTCGTAACATAGTCTCCATCTCTAATTTGCCCCTCTGACAGGCTGTCACCTTTCTCTTGATGCCTTTTCTTTGACCATATTCGCATAGCCATATTATCCTCCAATTTATTAAGAAACTCATTTTCCATGATAAGCTCTCTATCTAGCAATTGAACATGAATCAACACATTTTTTCTAAGATGAAAATGCAATGCAACCAAAACAAAAACGAAATGAAGTAGGTCAGTATGATTGATACAAGAATAGTTAAAACAAAGAATAAAGGTTAAAAGCGTCTCTCCCTTACAATCTATTCAGGTAATCACTAAAGGTTCGATATGGTTTTACTTAAGGTAGACTCTTAGGGTCCGTTACATGCGGTTTGGGTTCTAAAGTAAAGGTACCTAAACCTGTAGATTTCTCAATCCTCACCCATTATAGGCTCATACGGACCGAGTTCAGGGGGATACATTTCCATATGTTTGCATGAAAGTGAAAACTTTAACGAAAACATAGGTACAGATATATCTCGAAAGCGATCCACTATCCTATACAGAGGTGAAGACCTCACGAAGGAATAATTTCTCACTTCCACTTAGGAAGGTGTAGTAGAACCATTATGCAATGCATGTGAAAAAATAACTCTCGAACCTATTTCTTAACAATGTTAACACAACATTGGTAACAAAGTAGCACATGAAGGATAAAATGCAAGGGGTCGTAAATTAATTTAAATTGAGTTCTCAATTTTCAACAAAAAGACCAAAAAAAATCAACTCGTGGCTTGACTTTCTTATTGTTCCCAGTGGAGTCGTCAAGTTGTCGAAACCTTTTTTTCCAAAAATCTCAACTTTTATTTTTATTTTTAAAAACAAAACGAAAATGGAGTCACGACCAATCCTTTTTAATTAGCTGTGATTGGATCACATCGAAATCCAATCATTTTTAAAATGACGATTTTTCTTTTTGGTCTACGAAATCAGAAAAAAGGGAGTAGTGTCTTAGTGTTGAAAATCAAGAGCTCGAGGAGAATTTAAAATGTGATCTTTAAATGCGTGAATGATATGATTCGATGACATATATACATTAAATTTCACGAAGAAAGCTCATTTATTTCGAGTCAATCGAGAGGAAAAGTCATGTCCAGTAAGTTAGGGCACAACATCTCGAATCTTCGAAATAACGTTTCTAATTATTGCTCAAACCTTATATATTTTTAATTTTAAATAGGTTATTCAATTACATCGGCTCGAGGAGAAAACCATACCTAGTAAGTTAGGGCACAATTTCTCGAGTCCCTAAGTAAAGAACATTGCCTCGATTTTGAAAATTGCTTATACATTACGCGACAATCAAATGCAACATTTTAATGACATGCAATTAATTTATTTGAGTATTGCATATGAATGAAGGAATATATGTGAATATAATATAAAATATGGTGATGACAAAATTAAAATACATACATGAATAATAGAATAAAATAAATAACATAAATAAATAATGCAATTAATAACATAAATAAAAGATGTAAAATAATGATAACCAATAAAATGATAATGCAACTAAGATGATAATAGCAATAAACATTAATCAATAAAGTTAAAAAATAACAATAAATTAATTTCAATTATGATAAAATAAAACATTATTAAATGAAGGACATAAAAAATAAAACACATAAAACAATAATGATGGGAATAATAAAAAATAAATAAATAAATAAATAAAATAGCAAAGGACCTAATTGGAATTTTAAATGAAATTTAAAGGGGAAAAGTAAAAGATAAATAAAGTTTAAAGTGCTTGAAATAAATAAAATCAAATAAACATTAAAGGACTAAACTGAAACTTAAGGAAAATTAAAGAGATAAATTAAAACAGAAAATAAAGGATCGAATTAAAGTAAAGTAAAAATCTCAAGTATCAAAGGATAAATATCCCAACTTCACAAGCACAAGTCATTCCCATAAGAGTCAACGGTCAATTGACTGAAATGCAAACAAAAATAAAATTAAATGACAAAATTAAAAATAAAAGAAAACCAGAATTAGAACTAAATTGAACAGTGCCTAAAGACGGAAGGACCAAGAAGATAATAAGTCCCTCTTCCAAACACAAGCGGATCCTCAAAGGATCCAGGTTAGATCCTCAGGTCGAGTCAAAACGACAACGTTTTGAAGCCACTAGATTTTAACCCGAAATGGCGTCGTATAGGGGTTCGATTCTGATTTAAGGGACTAAATTAAAAGTCCTTTGAAATTGGATGGACCGATATGGAAAATCGACCCTCTACTCAAAAACACGCGGATCCTGAATGGATCCGGGTCGGGTCTGCGAGCCGTGTTAAAATGATGTCGTTTTGGAGCCTATTGAACCAGGCTCAAAATGACACCGTCCTCTAGCCCTATATAAGTTAATTTTTTTTTAAAAAAACTTCATTTTCCCTTTCCTTTTTTAAAAAAACTTTTCTTTCCTTTTTTTCCTCTCAAGTCTCCTTTAAGGCTGATCATCACACCATTGTGCCTCCACCGTGGCCGTCTGTCATCGGCGATAGAGACTGTCACCTTCATTGATCATAGATCCCAAAAAAAAACCTTTCGACCCTCTCAATGCCCTAAATTCGAATCTGAGGTTAAAATCCAAGAAAAAATGAAAATCCTATTCATTTTCCCTTTTTTATTAAAAAAAAACTAACCTCTGTTCCTTCTCTATCGACAGAGTCCCGATGAACCTAAAGGAGTTTGGAAGATCCTCATGCCGGAGAAGTGTTGTCCGTCATTGGGGACAGTGACCTCGCCCATTTGAGGTGACGGAAGTCGAATCGACAAGGTAAAAAAACCTTAAACTTATTTCTATATTATTATATTATTTTGCTTTGAAAATAAAATATACCTTATGCAAATTGCTTTTTTTTATTTCTTCTGAGTGTAAAAAAATTTACATAAAACTTGTGCCATTTTTATAGCTACAAATTACATGATTTTGGTACAATTTTCTTTTTCTTTTCTGTCCTTTTTCTTTCTGTTTGCAGGTTGCTCAGCTGCATATCTAGAAGGGTCTCATGCTGACGTGGCGAAGGTGGTCGATGTGGCAAGAGAGGCATTGTTGAGAGATGATGTGGCAAGGCAGCGACTGTTGGAGGTCTCAATAGATTAGGGTTTTTCTTAGTGTATTGGGCTTGTGGTTATTGAGCTTTAAGGTTTTGGGTCCATGTAATTTTAGTATTTGTTTTTTTATTGATTTTGGGCAGGTCAAAATTGGGTCCGTACAAACTATTTAGGCAAATATTGTGGAAATAAAAACTTAGCAAATTGGTAATGGAAATAATTGGGAGTAGATTAAATTAACTAATCAATTTAACTAAATTTAACTAAGTATGCTAAAATAAATGAAAGGTAAACACTGAATAATAAGGAGTAATTCACAAGTTTTAATTACAATGACACGAATGAATTAGATTAATTGCCTTCTTTAACTTAGAATTATTAAATTAATGTTAATTATATTACGAAAATAAACCATGACAATTCGATTATTTATTATCCCATGAAGCCTACTTATTTAATTATTAAGTTTTTCTAGCATATTTCTATGTTTAATCAACTTGACAATCTCATAAGTAGACATCATATTATGTGAAGTAACAATGATATATCTATACTGAAACAGTTTAATCACATTAATCTAAGGTTATGCAAGGTGATAAATTTCTTTTGATATTAATACTAATTTGACCTAATTTATCACAAACAAATCAAAAATGCACCATTTAAATGTTGTGTCAATTAATTACAATCTTGTTTAGGTTAAATGATTAATTTAGTTGCTTCCCTACATTCATAATACATGAGTAGCATGTTCATGTTTCTATTTGAATGCATAAACAACCAAATCACATAACATCCAGACCCGTTCTTGACATTTTTGGGGCCCTAAGCGAAACAATAAATTGAGGCCCCTTTTAAAAAAAATTATAAAATGCAATACAATAAAATAAAAAAATTAGAGTCTCTTTTTATATTTAATTGCCTGCAATGAAGCATCGATCTGAAAATTTAAAAGGTTGAGGTTTTTTTTCCACGTTAAAATCTAAAAAAAATATTTGGACCCCTTCCAGCCTTGAGCCCTAGGTGGCCGCACTCCCAAACTACCTCTAAGGTCGGGTCTACTAACATCATTAACATAATAATAACATTTTAAGCTAAAAGAATGCAATCAATCTAACAACAACATAATTAAGTCATTTTAATTAAATTAAAAGCAAAAAAAATATTTAGCAATCATATTCATCAATTCAGAGAAAAATAAAAAGTTAAAAGGGAAAGAAACTAGAAGACAAATTCGGTGTTTTTTCGTTAGCTCAGCTTGTGTTCCTTTTTCTCCTTTTTGCTTTGCTCCTTTGCACTATTGCCTTTAAGAATGCTAAATTTTACTACTCAGAAAAACTTCCAAAATGCTTCTCTCAAACTCTTGTGTTGCTCTCTCAAATGGGAAGTGAAAGAATGGAGAATGGGAGAAGAGATGATGAATGCGGGATGAATGAAATGAGTGAATAGATAGCCCCTATTTATACTTGTAAGGGCCGACTATTTTTAGCAAATTAGAGCCTTGAAAATCTCTTCTCATGTGGTCTGCCCTTGCTTTAAGGATAGTGAATGAATGGCTTTGAAATTTTTGTTTGATTCTTGCTTGATTTATGGGAGAGAAGGCTTGAAAAGAGGAGAGGAGTTGGACGGTCACATGTGGGAATTTTGTGGCTGATTTTCAATGTTTTATCAAGTCTTGGGTGGCTGATTTGGGCACCTCTATGGACGATGGGGCCTTCTCCTTGTTAGTGGATGGTTTGGGCTCCTATCTCTTTAACAAGCTGTTAATTTTTGCTAACCCAATTCTTGAGTTGGGTCAGGAGAATTTCCAAAGTCCAATAAGCCTTTAATTGGGCATCCAAAGATGACCAGATATCAGCTCTCTTTTGCATGGCTTTTGCTGTAGAAATGCTACAACATTAAGCATCAAAAGGTAACATTCAAGACTGCCTTTTCTTGTATTATATCGGTTGTCCCAAAAACTACAAAAATCATGTGTTTTAGTATGTAAAATGATCAAATGATCAAATTTATTTTAGTATCTTTCAATAGAAAAAAATTATAACAAAACTCCAAAATTTGTTATCAAACACTCAAAATTTCCATGAATTACTAGTTTAAAACTATTAAAGATAACTCTATATTCTAGAGTTATTAGGCACCGCGTGTTATTGAACAACACTTGCAAGAGGCGAGATTCTCGCACGTGTCTCATATACTCGGGGGACTAAATTGTATATCGCACTTATCAGCACTTTGATGAAAAGATGGAGACCCGAGATACACACATTCCATCTTCTATGCGATGAGTGTATAATTACACTCAAGGACATTTCTTTACAACTCAGTTTACCGGTGGATGGGGCAATCATTACGGGGGTAGTGGGCGTTGGTGATTGGAGCGCAATTTGTGAGAAATTATTAGCTAAGGTGTTGGACAAGTTTAGTGGTAGTTGGAGAGAGATAAAATGTTCAGAAGAGAATTTCAAATATATCAACAACTTCATGAGTGCCGTTGAAAGAGGACAATATGCTCGAGCATTCATCTTGAGGTTAATTAAGGGTCTTTTAATGCCAAATAAATATCAAAATCTGGTACATTTATGGTGGCTATTACAACTAGTCGACTTGAAAGAAGCGAGGAGACTTAGTTGGGGATTAACTGTGTGTGGCGATATTGTATCGAGAGATGTGTCAGGCAACTAGACCACAAAAAAATTAAAATCGACGGTTGCATACTCTTTCTTCAGTCATGGGCATGGTATCAGCTAGCATTTTTATGTCCCTGAGCAAATGCCCCTTATGAATTCCCACTCATAATAAGGTAAAATTCAATTGATAATAGAGTTATTATAATATTTATTATTATTATTATATTTTAAATAACATATTATTTTAAATATAAGGAACAATGGCACGAGTCATGTGGATATAATGGACGAGCTCAAAGATATCCAACTATTGTTAGATCAACGATTGAATGTCGAGGTTAATTTTTGAAAATTTAAATATATAATACTTACGTAAAGATTTAAAATTTAATATTAGGTACGTAATAAAATGTATAATTTATTATAGTTTGATTAGATGCCATATGCTGATCTGGGAATTCAAGAATGCATCACGGTCAAATTTTTTGTCAATCATAATATCTGACACGTCAAAATGTCATTTATAGTTTTTGCAATGGTCGAGATACGCGAATTCAATTGAGTAATGCACCAATTTGGGTTTAGGCAAAGCATTCCATTATCATCCCAATAGCTCGATGAAATGAACAAAATCAACTTGCGGTGGAGAACCAATGAAGATTGGCCTAAATTCCATGCAAATATATCTACATTTGGGAGCATAGTTATGACTTCATACCTATGGGCGAACCAATTCTCCTACCAAATTTGGCGACCTCTTTAGATTACATGACAGTGTAAACTTCACGGTAAGTCATATTTACTATCGTAAGAGGCCAAGGCGACCCCAAATGAGTCATAGGTCGAGAGTACATGCCTTGATGGAGTCATCATCAGCTCCAACCCTACATGAGGAACTGATGGGTACACCACATCTCGATCAGTATGGTTCATATTTTTTTGGTGCTTTTACTAACCCTTTTTTTACACAAGCATCACATTATGCACCATTATACCATGCATCAATACTTTCTCTAGGTATATTTTTTACACCATCATGCCTAGGACTATAGCCAATACCGACAACAACATTGATGTATCTACCATCACCAACAATTCCAGTATTCTATCCACAATCAAGTTATGTGACATCATACACTTATCCGCCCATAGTATCACAAAAACCCTCGATATCATTGTTCTACCGAGGTGGGTCATCTTTGCGACCACTTGTTAATACAATGGATGATATACAATCGCAACTTAGGACGATATGACACTCTAACATAGAGGACGAGATGAAGATGAAGATGAAGATCAAAATGGAAGTGGAGGTGAAGATGAATGTGAAGAATATAAGGAGCTGGAACCCTAACTATAAAGAAATCCTCCTTGTAATTGACACCCACTGGGTTGTGGCACACATTCAGGCCGACAACGCCGATGAATATTTTATTTTAAATTTTTATCATGTAAATCATCATTTACTTTGTTAACTTTTAATTTGAATTGTATTAAAATTTCCATCCATAATGTACTTATTCCAATTATATCAAAAAGTTGTTCTATTGTATTTTACATCAATAATATATTTATTTACAATCTAAGAAAAAATAAAAAATTGCTTGTATTGTATTCTATTGTATTTCATATAAATAATATATTCTTGTTTAGAATCTAAGAAAAAATAAAAAAAATTGTTTATATTGTATTCTACCGTATTTTACATTAATAATATATCAATATTTACAATTTACCAAAAAATGAGAAGCAATGTAAAAATGAAAAATAAGAACAAATTATTTGTTTGTTTGTTTCTTTTTTTTTTATGTCTATCAAAAAAATAAACAAATGTTTTAATTAGGTCTTCTCCTCAATGTTACCCCTAAGTGTGGAAATGTTGGTTTATTATGCCCTGGGTTTCTACAATAACTGCATAACCTTGGTTGGTCTATCCTCTCCAGAATATTCATATTGTCATGTATCTAAGTAGAATTCACCCAACCTTTTAGCTTGTGACACAACATAATATTCGATACCAACTCGAATGGAGTGTTCAAGATAAGTGGTTACATACTTTCATTTGGGACAGATGAAAATTTAGATTGTCATACTTTATACATGCATTTTAATTTGTACACTTCGACAACATAACACATGCAATCTAGATGTGTCGAGGCACATGCAACAATTGCATGTGTGCATGGAAAATGAAGTGTTTGAAATATCGCACAGTCGTAGGTCCTTCATCCCAGGTATACAAGGTACGATCCCCGATAATACCTCTATCGGATCTATGGAACTCTGTAGCCCAAAATATTTGATTTGGACACAAGTGACATATTGCAGACATAGAGTTTGTTCTTTCTGCATTTTCTCTAATTTCTTTCATCACATTCTCGCACCAAACATGACCACCCTTTATCTGTGAAACATATTTTTTCGCTCACTTTGAAAATAAGGCTTCTAAGCAAAAATATGTTTCTTTGACCACCAAGGTTATCAGCAAATGACGTGTCCCTTTTAATACGAAATTTATACATCCTGCTAGGTTCGTTCTTATGTGCCTGTATCGTAGACCTCCATCATATGATCGAGTCCACTAATCGTTCGGTATCCTATTGAGGTATTGCGCATAATGTTCGTTTATAGCTAGCAAGTTCTCTAATATTTCATCGAAACGATGTTGGATGAGCTCGTGCCCTGTCGAAAAAAAAATAAAGAGTATATCCATGAATGCAAACAATGTATATGTTAAAGAATGATATTAGTGGAGATGGAGAAAAAGAAAAAGTTGATTATACTGGAAAGCATCCTCTTCTGGTGTTATGAAACTTGAACCCATGACTGCATAACCACTATTAACTAAGGACTTGAGTTATACTTCAAGCCGTGATCGCATAACCATTGTTAACTAGGAGTCCTAGTTATACTTCAACTTGTGATTGTATAACCATCGTGAACTAGGAGCCTGGGTTGCAATGCGATGAGCTTCTAAGGTGATGATTTCATCCTTACATGGTAGGTGAAATGTGTAGATCTCCAAGCATCATCGCACCACCATATACTCAAACATACCTAAAGCTATTACAGTGTCTACCCCAAACACAAACACAAATAAATCTTTCTCCCCAAATTTTCAACACCCAACAAAAAAAATTAGAAAGAGAAAACACGTCCTACAAGAAGCGTTTTCTGCTGATGTGTAGCAGGGATCCTAAAAATGCGTCCTACAAGGCTAGCTTTTAGCCACCTCTAAAAAAAACACTTCTTGCAAGATGTGTCTTCTATTTCTCTTTTCAAAGTCGACCTATTTCCCTAATTTTGGGAAAAATGACCTAAATCCCTAATTATTTTTTAAAAACAATATTTATTTTTCTAATTTATCCATTATTCTCTGCTTTTAAGGTTGAAAATTACTTTTGACACCCCAAAACAATGAAAAACGAGAACTATATCATAAACTATAAACCTAGTAAAACAAAAAAAATATAAACCTTGCATTACTATTATTATTTGTTAGAAAGTGCATGATATTAATTAGCATTTCTTTTTAAAATATGAACTGACATATTTTTTTTACTTAAAGGGTGACTTTTTAATATCATGTTAATATAATTTAAACTCTAAAAATAAAAGGGAAATTATTAATTTTTTTAATATATTTTCTTGAGTTAAGGTTATGCGATGATCAAATTGGTCAAACCATTATTTCTCGACTGATTGATTGAACGGTGGGGTGTTGAGGTGTCCATCGTTATTTGTAGTGGCAATGTGGTTTTTATTTTCGGAGCTTACTGTTTTCCTTTTTAGTGAGGGTGTTCTTTTCCATAGTTTCTCTCGTACAACTTCGTGGTGGTTTTTTTTCGGAGGCACTAGAAGGCACATGGCTTTTACCATCAGCTGGATGCTTGGATTGTCCGTGTGCGATTGAATGATCAAGGGGGTGGTTGAGTTCCTCTTGATCTTGTTCTTCGTGGTGTCTGTTGCTTTGGTTATTTTCATTTCTTGTTGATTTTATTTTTTCTTGTTTTCTTTTTCGATGATCTTCTTGACCGGTGTGTTTCCTCCTATTCTGGGTGCGGTGGGTAGTTGGTGTTTTCTTTTGTTCTTTGGCTCCCGGACGCTGACCAGTTAATGGGACGGTTTTGTTGTTTTTTTTGAATATGTATTGTGGAATCTTTAGTGCTCTTTCAAAAGCTCATGTCCTCGCTGACGTAGGGGATAGGCAGGGTAGTACTTGTCAGTCACTAGTTAGGCGGTGTTTTGTTGTTGATAGGTTTTTTTTTTGTTCTTGTTCTACGTTAATTTTCTCTGTTTTCTTATTTTTTAATTTTGGTTTTCTTTTTACATTCTTTTGCATGAATTTACATGTTTTCACCTTCTTTACGTATCTTCATTATTTAACTTTTTCACGTGCGGTTATGATAACTCTTGTGAGATAGGGGTTATCACTTTTTTCTGATTGGTTCTCCGACTGTACTTTATTGTTTCTTTTATTTCTGTTTTATCTTTCCTAGTTGTTTTCTTGATTTTTCTGTTGTTTTTATTTTAGTTTTTTTTGTTAGGACTGGATGGTGGCGGTGTGGTGGTTTCTACAACCGAAGTGATCTGGGTCTACTGGAGTCGAGGAGCTATGGAACCAGTGTCGAGTGGCTGGGGCACCCTTGTCACCATGGACGAGGAGGTCTGTGAGATGCTAGCAAGATTAAAATTCTCTGATGAAGAGGCTAGGAAGATCTTCACTCTCAACTCATCTTCTACGGAGGCGAACGGGTGGGAAGCATGGGCAGTGGGAATGCTCCTGACAAAAGAGAAAGTGAACAAGGAGGCAATGTACAGGGTTCTACGCTCCCTTTGGTTTACAAATGAGTAGGTCAATTTTGTGGAAGTGGGTGTGGGGTATTTCCTGGTGAAGTTCGGATCGGTGGAGGATCGCGATCGTATCATGAATCTTGCGCCGTGGCTGTTCGATCAACATATCTTGGATCTAGTGTCGTATGTGAGGGATAAAGAATAGAAGTCATATGTGTTTTCCTTGGTTCCCTTTTGGTCACGCATCTTCAACATCCCTATGGATCTTATGGACATTTAACAACCAAATTTAATAATCTATCATTAACATTCAAAAACACACCAAACTCATCAATGGAAAAATCCACAACATTTAATATTTTTATAAATTAGTCCCTGAGTTAGCTAGATCAAGCTAATACGATGATAAAAACATAAATATCATTAAAAACGAGACTAAAAACATACCATGCTTGAAGAACATAGCTTGGTCGAACCTCCCTTGTCTTAAAAATGGTGGTTTCAATTTGGGAAAGAAGAACATAAGAAATAAAATGATATTTTATTGTTTACTTATTCTAACTTAACTTTTCTTTTAATTATTATTTAAATTAGGCATAATGACAAAATTAGCCCCTAATGTTTGGGTGTTTGGTCACTTTGGCCCTTAAGGTTTTTTTGGCTCACTTTCATACATAATTTTTGTTTTTTTGGTCAAATTGGTAATTTTTTAACGATCTTGCTGATGTGGCCGTTAGTTGACTAACGGCACTGACGTGGCAATTTTTTTCCACCTAGGCAAGTTCATGTATGCAGCTACTGACGTGACACTATCTTATATGCCACACCAGCAAATGATTTTAAAATTATAAAAATTATTTTTAAAAAAATATAAAATTATTAAAATTATTTTAAAATTAATTTAAAATTATTTTTTTAAAAAAATTATTAAAATCATCATCTTAAGTTTTTCTGAGTTTTTTTCTATTCCCTTTCCCCCTTCCCCTTATTGTTTTCCTTCTTTGGTGGAATAAAAGGGCAAAGTGGATGCAACACTGTAACTGTTGGTAGCATTGCCTTCATTTTTGGTGGTTTAAGGTTTCTCGAGAAACAAACAGAAAACTTCACAAACTTAGGAAGTGTTGTTTTTTGTGTTGATTTGAAGGGAAAGGAAAGATACCCATATGTTGAAATCGTTAGTTGTTCAAGTAAAAAGAGGAAATTTTTCGTTTAAGAAAAAGGTAAAGCAAAATTAGATGGGTTCAGTATTTTTCCCGATAAACAAATAGAAAACTTCACAAACTCAGATTCTTCATGATTTGATGCAAATGGACAGAGAGAAATGGATTTTGGATTCACCAGTCGAAGAAGAGAAGCCAAATTACATTGAATTTCAAAAGGTAAAGCAAAATTAGATGGGTTTAGAATTTTCCCGAGAAACAAACAGAAAACTTCACAAACTCAGATTCTTCATGTTTGGGTTGTGGTATTTATAATATGGGGAAGAAACAAAGTTGAAGGAACAATAATTTTATTGTATCAAAATATCATGTGAAATGCCTGTATCACAAAACCTCAAATTGGTTTGCTTTGCTGCTTGTATCAAAATATCAAGTGATCGCTTTGTTGCCTTTCATTTTCCTGAAAAACCTCAAATTTTTGTTGAGCTTGAAACAGGGCTAAGGGTCGTGGTTGAAGTTGATGCTTAGGCCTTGACCCATTCAATTCTTGCACCAAGTGACAAGGCTTGGAGTGATACAAGCATTGATTGCATAGCTAGAACATGAAGGATGAACAATAATTAGATGGGAGATGATGAAGGAAGGAAATGGGGAAGAAGATTTAGAAATTAGAAATTAAAATTATTTAATAATTTTATTATTTTAAATTAATTTTAATAATTTTATATTAAAAAATAATAATTTTTATAACTTTAAAATCATTTGCTGACGTGGCATATAAGACAAAATAGTGTCATGTCAGCAGCTGCATATATGGACTTGCCTGGGTGGAAAAATTACCACGTTAGCGCCGTTAGTCAACTAACAGCCACGTCAGCAAGACCGTTAAAAAATGACCAATTTGACCAAAAAAATAAATATTATGTATGAAAGTGAGCCAAAAAAAACCTTAAGGGCCAAAGTGACCAAACACCCAAACGTTAAGGGCTAATTTTGTCATTATGTCTTTAAATTATAACATATATTTTAACTAAAAATCATTACAAACCGTGCATGCCATTTAATTATGGTATAATTACCACATAAACACTTATTCCTTTATTAAATTAAATATTTAACACCTTTAAACTAATAGAAATTAACTTTCGCACCTTCTCAATTTAATCCTTTTAGTTGCAATTAACCACAAATCTTATTAACTATAATTTTTAATTTTTGAACTTCAATTAATTAATTAAATAATAATGAAAAAAATATAAATTAATTCACAAGTCATTTCCATACTTAGTAAGAAACCACATTCATTTTCGAATGTAACCTATTTATCTAACTTTTTCATTTCTTTCCATTTTTATTCATTTGATTCTATATGCAATTCATTTTTTTATTTCAAAGAGCTAGCGAAGGGGCTCATTGAACATATATAATTAGGGCTCAAATGATTTAGAATTAAGTACCAGCTTTTCGCCTATTAATTATAAACTCATTTACTCACGAAGTCATTTCACTATAGTATCGTGGCTGAGCTCTCCCCAGTTGCATACCATTATGAAAGCTACTCCATCAGTGCTTGTCCAATGACTTTGTCATAAGTGTTTTACCCTCATAGGATATCTTTATCTCTTTGGGATAAATTTGTTCTCCCAATATGATCCTATTTTATCTCATTGTAACCATTACATCTTCCTTCATGAAAAGTCAATTACTATCAAATACTAATTAAGTCATTTTTCACAAAGACAAATGACTTGTAACAATGTTTACTTTTCATCTATCATGTAATGTCAATGAGAGGATTGTTGAAAAATCTAGTTTGAAAACGATTTTCTTGCAAAGTGAAAAATTAAAATTTTGAAATTCGAGTCAGTTTGTGATTTTTATAGCAATAAACCCCTTATTGAAATCGCACCTATGTTTTTAGCTAGATAGATTCTTGTTGTTCTCGACTTTCAATTGAAAAACCTTTTTTGCTATTTTTGTACCATGAACTACTTTTAGTGTGGGCTCGAACGAATTCATATCAAACACTAAACTAGAAATTATTTACATTATTTTCACTACGAAAGCAAATCTCTCTTTAATAGAAATCGGTAGAATTGTTATTTCGAAAAATAGAATTTATACTTAGAAAGTAAATCCTCACTATTTTCGGCCAGAATGACAATATCTCAAAGTTGTGTGTTTAGCCTTACCTGTGTCATCTATTTATAAAGAGAAGAATTGAAACCCTTGTTGAATTAGTAGAATTCTATTTCAATAAAAAAACAAAATCCTAGTCCAACTAGTAAAGATAGAGGTGACAAACCTATATACTAGGGTTAGTCGTCCCATGTAAAAGAATGAGGGTCTTTTAGGCCTCTCTCATATCAGATCCAATTATAAGTGCTTCATGGACTTTAAACCTAGTACTTTATAATTCAATCCAACCCAATACACTTTTTTCTATTTTCCAAAATAAACATAAAAAATGAATTTAAATAAATAAATCAATTTCTAAGTCCATTAAAATCATGAGGACTTTACTGTAAAAATATCTATGAGAAAATATATTTAATATTTCTACATTCAACAAATTCACTATGACCAATTAGTTTATTTTCATTTTCGTACTTCAATTATTTAATTAACTAAATAATAATTCGAAAAACCATACATTAATTTTTTAGGTCATTTCCATTTAGTGAGAAAATCACATTAATTTCCAAATGTTTCTCATTTCTCCAACTTTGTCATTTCTATCCATTCTTGTTCATTTGATTCAACATACAATTCATTTCTGGTTTCAACTAGTTAGCGGAGGGACCGACTGGACATATGTGATTAGGAATAAAATAATTTATAATTACACTCCACTTTTTCGCCTATTAGTTATAAACTCATTTAGTTACGAAGTCATTCCACTATAGTATTGTGACTGATCTCTCCCTAATGATATTCCATTACAAAAGCAACTCAATCGGTGCTCGTCCAATGACCTTGTCATAAATGTATTACCCTCATAGGATATCCTTAATCTCTTTAGGATAAATCTGCTCTCCCAATATGATCCTATTTTATCTCATGGTAACCATTACATCTTCCTTCATGAAAAGTCATTTATCACAAAGACGAACGACCCATGGTCATGATTACTTTTCATCCATCATGTAATGCTAATGAGAGGATATCATTTACTTGTGTCTTGTGCTATGTATTTCACTATTGTGAATGATGCTACATATTGCGGAAATTGGATTCCCAATGCACCAACTTTCGGTTCCTTATCTATTTGAACTCAGGCTTTTACTTACATCAAAGTATACGAGTCACATATACATAGTTTATCATTCACTCGGGATTAAGGTATGCCACACTTTGAACGTCACAAATGAATAAATTCATAAACGAAACTAAGATCTATTCTACTTGGGTTCTACCTGATGTACTGTCAATCTAGTCAGTCACATATATGTCTTTATCTTCTAGGAGTCATCAGCTCTACCGCTTAAGACAAAGTATCTTCCCAATTGGACTTGATAGACAACATATTAGTCTTTTAATCGATTTGTTCATTTCCGATTAGACTAAGGACATGTTTAGGTTAATATATTAATAGAAGTTTTTTTTCTGTTTTACAATCCGACCATATAATTCTGCTTAGTATTAGTTAAATATTAAATAACCGGTGAGTTAATATTTGTTTCCATTTTGCTTTGCGTGCAAAATCATTAAGGATAATATACAAAGGGTATTAATGTTATCCATGAATAATTGTATTAAATCAATCTATTCAAAAAAAATACAAGTGTACATAGACGAAAATACTACACTTAAAGCACCATATCCAATATATTTAATAGAAAACACTTTCCCAATCTAATTGTGAGAGGGGTGGGCACACACCCTAGTAAATATTACTAGTGTTGTCGCCCCTTCATATTCACGAGGGGTAGCATTGATCTTCTCATGTATTTGATCCAATTATATGTGCTTATTAGACTTTTTATCCATCACTTTGTAATTTAATCCAACACAATATTTGTTTTATATTTTTCAAATTAAATATTATCTATGTAATTAATTTAATTAATCAAACTAACTCAATTAATTTTCAAATTAAATAATTTTTTCAACCCAATTCTAATTTCGTTAAAGTAATGTGAACTTTATCGTAAAAGAATCTATGAGGAAATGTATTTAATTTTCATGTTCTATAGATTCATAATGACTAATTAATTTAATATCATTTTCGAACTTCAATTTTTTAATTATAATTAATTAAATATTAATACGAAAACCTTAAATTAATTCTTAAGTGATTTCTATACTTAGTGAGAAAATGCATTCGTTTGTGAATGCAACACATTTTTCTAACGTCATAATTTGCATTCATTTATTATATTCATTTGGTTCTACATGCAATTCATTTCTGGTTTCAAAGAGCTAGAGGAAAGATCGATGAGGCATATACAATTAAGGCTCAAATGATTTATAATTAAGTTCTAATTTTCTCCTATTGATTATAAACTCATTTAATCACGAAATCATTCCACTATAGTATCGTAACTGAGCTTTCCTTAATTACATATCATTACGAAAGCTACTCAATCAGTGCTAATCTAATGACATTGTCATATGTGCGTTTCCCTTAAAGGATATCCTTAATCTCTTTAGATTAAATTTGTTCTTCCAATATAATCATATTTTATCTCATGATCATCATTACATCTTCCTTCATGAAAAGTCAATTACTATCTAATAGTAATCAAGTCATTTATCACAAAGACAAATGACTCGTGTCTACGTTTAATTTTCATCTATCATGTAATGTCAATGAGAGAGTATCATTTACCTATTAGCTGGGTTATGAATTCCACTATTGTGAATGATACTACATAATGCAGAAGTCGTATAACCAGGGTCGGCCTGGGGGCTATTTTGAGGTGCAGTTGCCCAAGGCCCAAAGATAAAAAGGGCCTAAAATATTTATTTCATTAAGGATAAAAGGGTCCCAAAAGATAAAAAATTCTTAAATATTATTTGTTGCTTCGTATAAATAATAGATTTTTAGTAGGGTAATTATTTTGTCCAATATTAATGGAGTAAAAAACTCAACAAGCAGATCTAAAGTAGTGACAAAGTTTTTTTTAATTATTATTGTATTATACTCTAAAAATAAATAAGATCAATCTAGACATTTTTTTACTCTAATAACAATATATAAAATAATTATATTTTTAATAAATTCACAATTAAATTGAGGTTGGATTAATTCATCGTATAATTAAGTAAAATTCTTAAACAACAATAGTATGAATAGATGAATACAAAATTTATATTTTTTTTTGACGCATTAAAATAAAAAATTATGATTTATTATGATAATCATCACGCAATATCCACTTATAATTGATTTTTATATAAAATTCTAATTTATGGGATTTGTACAGCGGTGATCTAGGAGTAACTAGAATAGATACTATATGTATAATAGTTTAAAATATGTTTTTAAATCCTTAATATTTTTCTGTATATTTAAAATTTAATCATTTTATTTTTCATGTTTTAAAATTCTAGTACAATTGTTAATTCCATCTAATTTTTCTAATAAGTTCACTAATATGATATTTTAAAATAAAAAAGATACTCACTTAATAATCATGTATAAAATTACACATTACACCAAAATTCGTGCTTAATTTTGAGTTGTGTCCCTTTTATTAGTAGTAACTAATTTTAAAATAAAAAATTGAGAAGGATTTTTTTTGGAAAAATTGATATTAATTGATGCAGTCGAAACCAATTAAAAATTTGACTAAGGCAAATGCACTTATCAATTAATAGTATAACTACAGTGAGCACAGATATCGTTCCCACGAGGACTAAAAGTACTAGTAATTACTGTTTTTCTATTATTTAACCGACAAATTGGAGAGATTGATTAAAAACTAAAATTATCTAAATTAATAAACTAAAGAACGCGACAAAGATCAAATTAGTAAATAACAAACAATTAACACCAAGAAACGAAACAATATCCAGGAAAGAATCCACCCAGATTTCATTTGTCATTATCAATTTGAATCAAACAATTTAGGCTTAAACAACAAAATGGTACCTAAACTATACTAGTTTTCCCAAATTGGTATCTAAACTTTTTTTTTGGTCAAAACTGGTACCTAAACTATTAAACCGTTACCTATTTTACCCCAACTGTTAGTCCCGTTAAAAAAAAATTAACCAATCACAACTTGTCACGTGAACATCTATTTATTTTTTTCAAAATATTAATAAAATTCATAAATTTATTTTAAAATAATTAAAAAAATTAAAACATTTTAACTTAAATTTAAACGGTAAGTAAAATTCTACTCCTTAAAAATCCCTAAAAACTTTCACTGATCTTTTTTCGTTCAAGAAATTTGAGGAACCCTATTTCATAAAAAAAAATTCAACAACTCTCATTCAATCAACAAAATTTCAGCAACTCACTTTGCTTAAACAATTCATCAACCCTTTTAATCATCTTTTGGGAACCTCTAATCCCTTGTAGACTTAAACCTTTGTAGGATTGATAAGAATGTAAGTTTCAAGAACCAATTTTTTTTACTGAAATCTTGTTTGATTGAAGAACTTTTTTCTTCATAGAACCCTTGTTTGT
The DNA here is from genome assembly GCA_005610355.1 of Gossypioides kirkii. Lineage (NCBI taxonomy): Eukaryota > Viridiplantae > Streptophyta > Magnoliopsida > Malvales > Malvaceae > Gossypioides > Gossypioides kirkii. The sequence continues at coordinate 33,490,029 of CP032247.1, read as the reverse complement.
CATTTTTATTGTTAAAATCTTTCTTATTTCATAATTATTTTATTTTTATTTTAGGGTTTTCAAGAAAATTCAAATTGATTTGGGCAAACTGAATGAGTTATAGAAAGGTATGGTTTAGGCTTAAGCTAACACTATTTATTATGTGTTTTTATTGTTGTTTAAGCCTAATCTAATTTATGTAAAATTTTGGCAGGTAGTGGGTTCTTCAAATTTTCAGTTAAAAAGTTGTATAGGGAGCAAAAAAAATTTCTTAATTTTAATTCTTCATTGTTAAATCATTAATCTATTTTTTTATTATCGTTTTTTTCTCATCTTGACTACCAAATTACTTAACAATGGATTCTCGAAATTTTTTGACAGGTTGTGGGTTCTTGAAATTTTATATTGAGAAAGTGGAACACACCTTTTTATACCTTTTAACAGACAAAAGGCCAAAAAAAGGTACCATATTTGTTGTATAATCTAATTCATATTTTTGTTACTTATTAATTTTGTTTAAGTATTGTTCAGGTTGACTGATTGAGATATTTGTTGACTGTTGGTAAATTAGTGGTATCTTACAATTTTTAATTTATTTTTTTAGACTCAAGCTATAGGGAAAATGTCTTGGGTTAGTGTTAATAGGGATTCAACTGAACTTGAGTTAACTGCTGAGGGTGTTAGGATTGAACCTGAGTTAGAGGGAGGGAGGATTAGTGGTCCTACGGAGTTAAATAAGGAAACTGTTGTTGCTAGTGGGGTAGAAGGAGTAAATACTAAGAGGATAAGCAGTGATATAAGTGAAGATGTAAATGAGGATGAGGATGGAAGTGACTTTCAAAGTAGTGAACCAAAAGAGGTAGGTACGGAAGGATGGGTTAGTAATGATGATGATGATGATGAGATAATGAATATTAGAAATAAGTATAAGGTTTTTATAGAGAAAAAGAAAAATAGGTTAGTGAGAGTTGAAGATTTGGAGCTTGTTGTTAACCTAAGTGGCCTTCAGAGGGATAGAACAAGGGAGGTTAATGGTGACGGTATTGGGGATGAAACAAATTATATAGGATCTGATGATTTGGGTAGCTATGATTCAAATTCTAATGGTGAGCTAGTTTGTAAGGAAAGTAGGAAAATTTTCTTTAATGAGGGTAGTGTTGAGCCTAGGTTTGAGATAGGAATGATTTTGAGAGCCCCAATTAATTTAAGGAAGCCCTTTCAGCTTATGCTGTCCACCATAGATTTGATTTTAAGTTTACTAGAAATGAAAAATTTAGGACAAGAGCTAAGTGCAAAGCACAAGGGTGCCCATGGATGATATATGCTACCAAGGATAATGAGGATGGATGCTTTAAGGTCAAGACATTTGATAGTGAACATACTTGTTCCATAATCTTCAAGAACAAAGAGTAAATTATAAGTTCATAGGGAAACACTTTCTTAGCAAGATCAAGATTATCCCTAGGTTAAAGCTATTTGAGATGCAAAGGCTAGCTAAGGAAGAGTTGAAAGTAGAACTAAACAAGAATGTTTGTCAAAGAGCTAGGTCTTAGGCTATAGAACAAATAAGGGGTAACTTAGAGTATGAGTTTAACCACTTATTTGATTATGTTTTTGCTTTAAGAAGTGTAGATCCAAATGGTAACTTTGACTTATTAGTTGTGAGACCAATTCCTACTGAGAACCCTAAGTTTAGAAGGTTATATATTTGTTTCATTGCTTTAAAGGGTGGATTTAAAAACTTTTGTAGATCAGTTTTATCTTTAAAAGGTTGCTACCTTAAAGGGTCGTTTAAGGGAGAACTCTTAGCTGCTATGGGTAGGGATGGTAACAACCAAATTTTCCCTATAGCTTGGGCAGTTGTAGAGGTGGAGAACAGGGAATCTTGGGCTTGGTTCTTGAAACATCTTCAATTAGACTCAGAAATGGGAGATGGGAAAGGCTTTACTGTAATAAGTGATATGCAGAAGGTTAGAATTTTCTATATATTTTTTCTTTATTTTACTACTATTATATGTGTAATGATATAATAATAATAATAGTAATAATAATAATAATAAATTTTACTTCTTTTGAAGGGTTTGCTAGAAGAAATGCCCTTGATATTACCACACGTTGAACATAGATTTTGTGCAAGACACATGTATGCAAACTGGAGGAAAGACCACAGGGGTGGTGATTTACAAAAGCTATTTTGGGCTTGCTGTAAGTCAACAACTGAAGGTCTCTTTAAAAAATATACTGCAAGAATTGCTCAGTTAAAGGAAGTTGCTTTGGAAAGTTTGATGAGGAAGGAACCAAAACATTGGTCAAAAGCTTTTTTCAAAACTCATTCAAAGTGTGATGCAATCGATAACAACTTCGATGAGGCCTTCAACTCCGCAATTGTGACAGCTAGGTTTAAATCTATCATTTCTTTGTTTGAGGATATTAGACACTATGTCATGAATAGGGTACTGCAAAATAAGAAAAAGTGTGAAAATTGATCCACTGATTATGCCCAAAAATAAGTAAAAAAAATTAAAGAACATAAATATTTAAGTTCTTTCTGTCATGTGTGTTGGAATGGGCAAGATGGTTATGAGGTCGAATAGAATGGGGATACTTATGTTGTAGATATTATGGGTTGAAAATGTACATGTCGATCTTGGGATCTAACAGGCATTCCATGCCTACATGCTGTATCTGTAATTTTGTTTAGAGAACAAAGAGTTAAAGAATATGTAAGTGATTATTACAAAATGTTGTACAACTGTACACTTCCCATTATCTGAAGTTTAAATTTTTGGAAGGACACTAGAATGGGGCCGATCGATCCCCCTTTGAAAACAAAGCTTCCTGGAAGACCCAAACATAAAAGGAGAAGGGAAGAGGGTGAGATATCAAATAGAAGAAAGCTTTCCAAAAGAGGAATCAAAATGACTTGTCGAAGATATTGGATGGTTGGCCATAACTCTAGAACCTGTCCAACTCAATACACATCAGTAAGCCTATTTAAGACTTCTTATTTTCCTTTATACATGTGGTTCCTTAATTTTATTAGAAATGACTTCAATCACTGTTACTTTTTTTTGTAGCAAATGGGCCAAAATGAAGGAACTTACTCACAACAGTATCCCCCAGCACAATCATTGATAGATGAAATGGTACTAAATGATATAAAGTTCGTAATTTTTAATTTTTCACTTTTATTCAACTTTTTTGCTGATTTGTTTGTATAGGTACCTCAACGAAGAAGTAGAAAGAAAGTTCGTGCCTCAAGGATAAATACATCAACTACTTCTCACTCACATCTTGAAACTGAAGGAATGAGGAGTAAACCCATTGGTGCAAGAGGGAGAACAAGAATGCAAGGCATAGGCATCTACACCAACACTACAACAGGAATGCAAATTCTTAATGTAAATGTCCTTAAACCCTTAAAAATTAATTGTTACCACTTTGATATTGGTTTGTTTGATTTATAAATGTTTCTTAAAAAAATCTTTTTTTGGTAGCCTGGGAGACGAGGGCAAATGATGATAAATAGGCCCTAATCTAGGCCTATGGCCTCCTCATCAATGGCACCAGCATCCCCCCAATTTGTTACCTGCTCAACACCTACATCCTCTGCTACTTCCTTAATACATGAATCATCTCAGCTTGTAGCCTCATCAAGACTTGCACAACCATCCTCATCAAGCCATTGGCCTGCTTGAAAGAGACAGTTCGTTAGTTAGATTGCAGTTGTGAATTGCTCAAAATTTGAGATTTTTGGTGTTATGTTCTTTTTGTATTATTGGAAAAAATCAATGTCAACACGTCAAATTTTGAGATTTTTGGTATTATATTCTCTTTGTATGCAATGTTATTTATAGATTCTAATGCTTCCGGCTGCCATGATTTAATTCTTTTGGCTATTACTTCCTAGGGCATATGTGCTAATGGAAAGTAGTGTATGATTCTTTTTTACTATTATACTTAATTTTGTTTTATTATAAAAAAATTTAAATCATACAGGTGAACTGTTGATTTTGCTTTATTATACTTAAAGGGGATACTTTTGGAAAGCTGAGTTGAAGGGGAATGATTTTGATTTTGCTTTAGACATTACAGTGGTATATGTCTTGTAATCTCTAAGCTTGGTGGGGTATGTTATGAATTGGAGAAAATGGATGTTTTATTTATCAAGGTGTCTTTTTGTTTGGAGCCTCTTCTGTGTTTTACTCTGGAGTTGTATATTTGTTTGGCATTTGTCTAGAAAAGCTGGTGTTTGAAGGTGATTCGTGTCTTGGGAATTCATGCTTTGGTTCGGGTGGCTGTGGTGCTTTTTCAAAAGTTAAATCATCTCATTACATTTTAAAAAAAAGGATGCCAAATTTATGTAATCCGACATAAATATACTCATAAACATACTTCATAAACATATTTTCAAAAGTTAAATCATCTCATTACATTTCATAAGTCTCATAACTTCCATTCTATTCCAAAGTCAATAAACAATGTAAAAGCATTACAAATGATTATTCTACTCTCTAGACCATAAATTTAAGGACAACAAAAACCATCCATGATGCAATGAAAGCAACCTTATAGAAATAGACATCATTCTTAGTCTTTTTCACCAACAATTTATATACTTTCAAGTTCTCCTTTTGCTTTGCAACCTTCTTCACTAACTTCTCTATTTCATCCACCTTCACCATTTTCTTCAATTCGATGTTCTCAATCCTAATTTCTCTATTCTCAAACAATAACATTTGGATCTTCTCTTTCAATTCATCAAGATTTCCATTGCCATCTTGCTTTTCAACCCATTCAAAGAAATCACAACCACCCTACACCATTCAAATATACACATCAATTTAATTCAAAAATCAAATATCTCATTTTACAACATGAACATAAAATCAGAAACACATTTCCTCACTAATAATTCATCAAACAGTATGTGGACTCATAACCAATAGCAGCAGCAACAAGAACCTTTACAAAATCCCAATATGTGTGCTTCTAAGGACATCCAAAGACTTACAGGAGCTTATGGACATGATTAGAAAGCATCAAACTTGAACTAATGGCATGCTCATGTATAAGGTGTGTACCACAAATTTTTCATTTTCATTTTCTTTTTAATTTTGGTGTATATAGGTCTGATACAAAAATTAATTATCACCTCTGCTTTTGGACTATCTGTGAGAAAATCAATCTTGTTATTAGCTTTTTTTTTGCTTTGCAGGGTAGAACTGCAGAATAAGGCTTTGTTGCAGTGTCTTTTAGTCTTCTTTGCCACTTTGCAAATGGCCATATTTTGCTAAGAACTGAGCGCTTTTTTTTTCTTGATTTTGTCTAACAATAACAAGTGGGAACTCTGGTTGTAATAAAAAGCAAAACTACAGAGAAAAAACATAGGGATTTTCAAGGCGTCAAACTTGTCGACAAACAGAGATTGTGCATGTGTGTGTTGTGTTACAATTTTGCAAATGGCCATATTTGTTGCAGTGTCATTTTAACATAAAAACACAGATATATACAACTACCCAATATATATTTATGTCAAATATGGTGTGAAACAAAAAAAAATTAAAATACCTCTTTATACTTTGAACAACCTTAGAATTTCTTCCCTTTGCTTCAAGGGGTATTTGAAGTACAAACTGGTGCTCTTAACCCACAAGAACAATGGACAACCCTCAACCCACTATGAGTTTTTGAGCTTCCAATCGACATCTACATCCAACCAAGTAAGAAAGAAAGAACCCTAAGTTTTTGCTCTACACCAAAAAACAATTCTTTAGTTAAATAAGTGTTTCAATAAAAAAATTGGTTCTTCAAATTTACCCTCCTATCAACTCTACAAGGGATTGAAGGTTCAAAGATGATGATTGGAAGGATTGATGAATTTTTAAAGTAAAGAGAGTTGCTAAATTTTTTTGAAGGAAAGAGGGTTCGTGAAATGTTTTAGGGATAATACTTACGGTTTAAAAATGTTTTAATTATTTTTAATTATTTTAAAATGCACTTATGAATTTTATTAATTTTTTGAAAAAAATAAATAGATGTTCACGTGGCAAATTGTGATTGGTTAAATTTTTCTTTAATGGGACTAACAGTTGGGGTAAAATAGGTAACAGTTTAATAGTTTAGGTACCAGTTTTGACCAAAAAAAAAGTTTAGGTACCAATTTGGGAAAACTAATATAGTTTAAGTATCATTTTGTTGTTTAAGCCAACAATTTATTCACTTAGTATCTTGATCTGTAGAAATCTCTAAATTATGTTAATATCTCTTTCGAGAGTAAGAGCAACTAACTCTAAGTTGATTAATTGAAATTTATTTCTAATTAAAATTCATATTATCGCATTAACTCGATTTATGAATCCTCTATTAGATTTTACTTTAATTCGGTAGATTTAAGTCATCTTGTTTTTAAGATTGCATGCAACTCCACTCAATTATGTTAGATCTACTCGTAAACAGAGACTTTTCCTCCTCTATTTAAGCACATCAAACATGAATTAATATATCGGAAATACTAAAGCAAGAATTAAGCACACACAATTGAGAACAAGATCTAAGTATTTATTGCGTAGAAAAAATCAAATGATAGAATTCATCATAGGATTCATCTCCCCTAGGTATTTAGAATATTAGTTCATAATTGCAAATAAACACATCTCAAAGATAGTATAACCACAAGAAATAAAAAAACTCATAATAAATTTCAAAGAAATCAAGAGGAGATCTTCAATCTTGATGAAAATCTGCTCCAGAGTCGGCTTCAATGGTGTTTTCCGAGTTGTTTCTTGAGTATTCTCCGACGGCTTACTCCACTCTTATCAAATTTAGTATATATAGGTCTTAGAATGTCCAAAAAACCTAAAAGTTGCGTTTTTGTTTTAGAGTGCAGTTCGCGAAATCCACACAATTTGGCACATGGTTGTGTGGCAACCCATGTGGCTCACATGGTTGTGTGCCTAGCCCGTGTGGCTCACATGACTGTGCGCCCAGCCTGTGTTGCTCCTAAAATTTGTTCCAATTTTTCAATTTTCGCTTTTTCTTCACTCCTTTCGCTTCCAAATGCTCTCTTAAGTATAGAAACATGAATTTAAGGGATTAGGAGCATAAAATTCACCATTTTACATCGAATAATAATCCAAAAAAGCATTAAGAATGGAATTAAAACATGTTACTTTTAGCACTTATCATTAATGTTATCATTAATGATTTTGCATTTAAAAATGCTTGTAAAATCCATTTTTTATGATTTTTTGTGTTTTTGTAGTTAATGATATAGGAGTAGATTGAATGAATTTTTTTTTATTTTGTTAGAAAAATATATTATTCACTTAATTTCATAAATGTATTATTTTAATGAAAATCCTATTATATTATTTTATTTTATTGTATTACATTTTATAAATTTTTTTAAAAGGGCCCGATTTATTGTTTCGCCTAGGACCCAAAAAAATCAAGAACGGGCTTGCGTATAACCAACGCACCAACTTTTGTTCCTTATCCATTTGAACTCAGGTTTTTACTTATATTAAAGTATACAAGTAACACATACATAGTCCATCATCCAGTCAAGATTAAGGTATGTCACATTATGAATGTCACAAGTAAATAAATCTATAAACGAGTATAAGATCTATTCTACTTGGGTCCTATTCGATATAAGATCTATTCTACTTGGGTCCTATTCGATGTATTCTCAGTCTAGTTAGTCAAATCTATATCTCTATCTTTCGGGAGTCATCCACTTCGATCCTTAAGACAAAACATCTCACCAATTAAATTTGATAGGCGACATATTAGTCTTTGAATCAATTTGCTCATTTTCGATTAGTCTAAAGACATGTTTAGGTTTATCTACTAATACAAACTATCTTTTTGTATTATGATCCAACCACATAATTCTGTTTAGTATTAGTTAAACATCAGATAACTAGTAAATCAATATTTACTTCCATTTTACTTTGTATGTAAAAACCATTAAGAATAATATACAAAGGGTACTATTAATATAATTAATGAACATTGTTATTAAATCAATTTATTTGAAAAAAATACAAGTACATATAAATAAAATACTACACTTAAACCACCAAATTTAACCCACATCCTCGATTGCATACAACCGGTGGAGAATTAGCAAATGACCATTAAAAGTCTAAAGATGACCTTCAACCACTCGTGCCACATCAACTTTTTAAAAGAGACAAAAGATAAACCGTGTCTCAATCGAGTTTGAAATCGCAACACCACCAATTGAATGCTATAAATGCGTCAGAGTAATATGCATCAATTGGAAACTAGCTACACTAGCCATGAAGAACTTTCCCACCAAACAATGAACAGACATCCTCCTCACCCTTATTATTAGATAGACCACCATCCCATTTTCCCTAAGACTGACCCCAAACCAGAAAACGAACCATTCAAAAGCCAATAAGAAATCAAAGAGGATAAAAATGACAAAAAGAACATGATACAAATAGGGGTGAGTATCCGATCAAATCGAGTCGAGTCAGGTCAAAAAGTTTTAAGTCAGTCTAGTTGATGAATCTTATTTCAGTAACCGAACTCAATTTGAATTTTTCTCGAATCGAGTCAAAAAATTTCGGGCCAAGTCGAGTCGAGTTAACAGATCCCATTATTTATATTCAATATTGTGTTTATATGGACCAATTATTTAACTAGACTAAGTAAAGATTATTTAACTACATAAAAATATAATGGTTTTGCCTTTTAACTTAATGGGTAAATATTTATCAAAACGACGTAGTTTTGCCTTTTAATTTAATAATTTTGACTTTTAACTTTAGAAAAGGTAAACATTTATTAAAACGACGTAATTTTACTTTTTTTTATTCGAATTTTCGAATAACTCAAATTGTGTAATTCATATTTGAGTTAAACCGAAAAATTTTAATTTTTATTCAAGGTAATCCGTGTTACAATGAAAAGAAATTATCAATAATAATAGAAAAACAAAGAACTCAATGATGTTGTGAACTACTACAAAATATTATTCATCGACCAAAGCTTTAAATAAGCAAAGAAAAAACAACAATGTGCTAAAAATAGAAGCACAAATATTTAAAAGTGAAACTAACTAATATCACTAACAATACAATCCCTAAAAACAAGGTATGCAAACCTCACAAATGACACATAAACTCAACAAATCCTCCCTTAAACCAAATATATTATAAATATTGGTTGAAAAGGAATATCAAAGTAGATCTTCTAAAGCGCAAATTCCAAGCAACGTCCTCAGCTTCTGAAATGAAGCTCTCTTTAGAGATTTGGTGAAGATATCAGCAACTTGGTCTTCACTTCTGCAAAAAAACTAGATCAATGATTCCATTATTTGTGAGATCTCTCAAATAATGAAATTTTACATCTATATGCTTGCTTCTTCCATGTAACACTGGATTTTTAGAAAGTTTAATTGTTGAATTATTATCACAAAAAATCCTTGTTGCTCCTTGCTGTAAAAAAATGTAGTTCTTCAAGAATATTTCTCAACCAAATAGCTTGGGAGGCACAAGCTGTAGCAGCTACAAACTCAACTTCAGTAGTAGAAAAAGTGACTATTGGTTGCTTCTTTGAAGACCATGAAACAACCCCTGTACCTAGCATAAAAGCATAACCCGAAGTACTCTTTCTATCATCGAGATCACCAGCATAATCACTGTCAGTGAAGCCAAACAAATTTGTCTTTTCACCCTTCTTGTAGAACAATCCGTAACTAGCCGTGCCTTTCAAATACCGAAGTATTCTTTTTGCAGTTAAGAGATGCATCTCCTTTGGACACTCCATAAACCTGCTAATGAGACTTACAGAATGCATAATATCTAGTCTTGTTGTAGTCAAATACATCAAGCTTCCCACTATTTTCTTGTAAGAGGTGCTGTTATTCTCCTTTCCTTCAGGATTTCGAACAAGCTTTAAACCAACTTCAGTCGGTGTGCAAACAAGATTACAGTTCTTCATCCCAAACCTGTCCAAAGTCTCTTGCACATTTTTTTCTGAGAAATGAAAATTCCAGCAGTAGATTGTATCGCTTCAATACCCAAAAAATAATGTAACATTCCAAGGTCAGTTATATCAAACTCAACCATCATGGAATTTTTAAAATCATCAAACATGGCAACATCACTCCCAGTAAATATAAGATCGTCAACATAGAGGCAAACAATAATGATTTTACCTCTTTCACCAACCTTGGTAAAAAGCGTATGCTTGTATGGACATTTCTGAAAACCTTTTTTTAAAAAATAAGCTTCGATGCGACTATACCAAGCCCTTGGAGCTTGTTTCAATCCGTACAACTCCTTTTTTAATCTGTACACATTGTTCTCATTTCCATGTTTCACATATCTAGGAGGTTGATCAACAAACAATTGTTCTTTCAAATCACTATGTAAAAACGTTGATTTCATATCTAATTGTAAAATAGGCCATGAATTTTGGGCAGCAAGAGAAATCACCAACCTAATTGTATCATGCCGGGTAATAGGAGCAAAAACTTCTTTATAGTCGATGCCGAACTCTTGCTTGTGGCCTTTAGCAACTAAACATACTTTGTACTTGTTAACTTCGCCATTCTCTTTCAGCTTTGTCTTGTACACCCACTTCACAGCAATGGTTTTTTGTCCTTGTGGAAGATCTGTCAATTCTCATGTGTTGTTTCTTTCAATAGAAACAATTTCATCATCCATGGCCTTTAGCCATTTTGAGTCTTTGACAGCATCTTCAAAGACCGTAGGATCACAGTATGAAAATAGAGAAAAATGAGTGAGAATATCTTCACTTTGATCAAATCCTTGTACGTCATAATCTTCCATCCATGCAGGTCGCCTTTGAATTCGTTGAGGTCGATCATCTCTTGTGACAGAGGCTGTAAATCGTTGAGTGTCTTCTAGCACATTTTCTAAAGGTTGTGTATTCTCCAAGGGCTGCTGCTCTTGTTCTCCATTTTCACCATCAAAATCTACCAGGATTTGACCTTGGTTATTGTTTTCATCACCAAACCGGAATTGTTCTTCATCAAAAAACACGTCACGACTAATGATAATTTTCTTGGTGATAGGATTGTACAATTTGTACGCTTTTGACTGTTCACTAACACCAAGAAAAATGCACTTTTCAGCTTTATCATCAAGTTTAGTCCTCTTTTGATCGTGAATGTGCGCATATGCAAAGCAACCAAATATTCTGAAATGCTCAACACTCGACCGTTTTCTGCTCTATGCTTCTTCAGGCGTCATATTTTGAACAGTTATGGTAGGACTTCTGTTCAACACATGAGTACTCCAATTAATAGCTTCGGGCCAAAAACTTTTTGGAATATCGCTTCTTATTAAAATGGTTCGCACCATGTTTAAAATTGTACGGTTCTTCCTCTCTGAAACACCATTTTACTGCGGGGTGTAGGCTGTAGTAAGTTGCTTTTGAATTCCATGCTCCTCACAAAAACTAACAAATTCTTGTGAGTTGTATTCTCCACCACGGTTGCTACGGAGAGTCCTAATAGGCATTCCTGCTTCCTTTTCAACAAGCGCCTTAAAGCTTTTGAAAGCTAAAAAAGCTTCAGACTTATACTATAAAAAATAAACCCAAGTTTTCCGACTATAATCATCAGTAAATGTTATAAAATAAAGTTTACCACCATTTGATGTCGGATTGATAGGTCCGCATATATCGAAATGAACTAGCTCTAGTACTTTGTTCGCTTTCCTTGATTTTCCTTTTGGAAAGTGGTCTCAATGTTGTTTGCCAACAACACATTCTTCACAAACTTGAGAAGGACTTTCAATTTTAGGAAGACTAGTTACCATGTTTTTCTGCTGTAGCATTTTTATACCACCAAAATTTAGGTGTCTATATCGAAAATGCCACAGCCATGCTTCATTTTTCACTTTTGCTGAAAAGCATGATTGAGCGGCATTGTTGAGATATAGTGGGAACATCCGGTTTGTTGTCATGTTTCCTTGAGCAATTAAGCCCAATTTTTCATCTTGAATGCGATAAACTCCATCTTTGATAAAAATCACATATCCCTTCTCTTGAAGCTGACCAACACTGAGTAGATTAGCTTTCAAATCAGGAACAAAGAAAACATTGAAAATAACCTGAGTAGTATTCTCCTTGGTGTGGATTTTCACATTGCCTTTACCCAAGACAGAAACTTTAGAATTGTCTCCAAATGAAACAGTGCTTCGAAATGCTTAATCTAATTTAGAAAACATCATCTTATCTCCACACATATGATTGCTGCAGCCTGTGTCTAAATGCCACAAATTTTGGTGAATTTCTTCCTTCACATGACAAGCCATCAAGAGAGAAATTTCTTCTTCCTTTTCTTTTTCTGTAAAATTTGATTTTGCACCACACTTTCTGTTAAGATTAGTTCTACACTCTGATTTATAATGACCATACCTGTGAAATCTGTAACATTCAATATTTGACTTGTCTATAGACTTTTGCTTGTAACCATATGAATAGTTATTGTCACGGACTTTTGTTTTTCCTTTGAAATGAGTAGAATAATCCTCATCTGCATTGTGGTGCTCCTTCTTGTCCTTCCATCTTGGTTTCCCACCCCCAGGACCTTTTGGATAGATTGTCACCCTTAACGCCTGTTCTTCTTTATCTTGTTGGACAATCTTTTGTTCATGAACCAGCAAAGAACTTTGTAGTTCATCAAGTGTAAGGGAACTAACATTTCTTGATTCTTTTATCGAATGTTGTCATCAATCTAAGTATCTTCTTAATAATGACAATATCCTCCATTTTTTCTCCATGGATTCTCATCTTGTTGGCGATTACCATCGTTCTTGATAAAAAATTAGTAATCGACTCATTGGACTTCATTCTTAAGTTTTCGAATTCAGTCCGAAAACCTTGCAGCTGCTCACTCTTCGACCTTGCATTCCCTTGATGCTTTCTCTTCATCGAGTCCCTTATCTTTGCAAAGAATCGTCTCCAAAGTGGCTCGATCAATGGCTTGGAAGAGATAGTTCTTGGCTTTGAGATCCTTCAACTGCAATGCTTCCAATTCTTCTTTTTGTGTATCTATCATTGCAACACCTTGCTCCGGTTCTATCACTCTAGATTCAACAACATGCCAATACTCTTTAGACCTCAAGAAATTCTCCATTAGCATGCTCTAATGGTCATAGTGACCATCAAAACGAGGAATAGTAGGCTAGACGAAGTTTTCTACTACCATCAAATGCTTATGGCTCGATACCACTGTTACAATGAAAAGAAATTATCAATAGTGATAGAAGAACAAAGAACTCAATGATGTGTGAACTAATACAAAATATTATTCATCGACCAAAGCTTTAAATAAGCAAAGAAAAAAACAACAATGTGCTAAAAATAGAAGCACAAATATTTAAAAGTGAAACTAACTAATATCACTAACAATACAATCCCTAAAAACAAGATATACAAACCCCACAAATGACACGTAAACTCAACAATCCGAATAATTCAATTAACTCGAACTATTTAATTCAAAATTTGAATTTTTTATTTAATTTTTTGAATCGAATCGGATTTTACTCACTCCTAACTACAAAAACAAACTAAACATGTCAAAATCGATGAAATATTTAAAAGATTATTACATAAGATACATTAAATTACATAGAAGTTTTCAAAAATTTTGAAAGAAAAATAATTTAATTATCCATTAAATTGATTTTATATTAAACATAATTTAATGTAATACAGTAAAATTAATAATAGTCAAATTAGTTATCTTTGTGATAATTAAATAATATTTATTAACTGAGTTATGCCTACATTTACTATAAACGAAAATTGTAGTTTTATTTTTACATCTATTCATTATAAATTAATATATAAATATTTTTTTGAGTAATATATAAATAATTATTATACCAAAAAAATTAAATTTATTTTAGCATTTTTCCCGTTATATATTAATATAAAAAGTTTTCAATCCACGCGTTAAAAAAGCAAGTAAAAATCAAGTATTGGTTTCTACGTCTGAATCTGTTTGACTGAGTCAAAGTGATAAAGATAGAAAGTTATTTAATGTTGATATTACATTTTTGTCCAACTATACTTTTATTTATAACTATGGAATGTAAAATCAGATCTGACCCTATTGACCCTTTCACTTCCGTTGATGTAAATTTGTGAATTATTTAAAACATAAAGGACTAATAAATAAATTTTAATTTACAGAAGAGTATCTCTGCAATATCAAAATACGCGGAGGGGTTTTATGGCTATTTATCCATATGCCAATAGCATAAAAGAAAATTATTTCCTTTTATTTCATTTTAGCGTCTTCTTTGTTTTAAAAAGGTTTAAGGGTGTAAAATTTTTTAATTTTTTTAAAAAAATAATTAAATTTTTATTTTTTTATTTACTTGGATACTTCAATTTTTAAAATGTATAAAAAAATTCTCAAATCATTTAAAAAAAAAGTAATTAAGCTCTTGTTTTTATTTTGCACTGAATTGAGTACTTTAACTTTCAAAATACATAAAAAAATCTCAAACTTTTAAAAAAAATAATTAAGTCACTAATTTTTTGCACTCAGTTAGGTACTTGAATTGTAAAATATATTAGAAAGGTCAATTGACAGTTAACTGTTAAAGTTAACTACCCTTAATTTTTTTTCGGTTGAAGCCACTCCATGTCACAATCACGAGGTGAAATGTTGCAAAAAATTATAAAAAATATTAAATTTTAATAAAAATATAAAAAATTAAAAATTAGAAAATAATAAAAAATATATTTTATAAAATACATAAAAAAGGCCTTTTAACAATCTTTTGCCATATGTCATGCTGTGGTTGTGACACGTGATCGCTTTAATTGAAAAAAATTAGGAATGGTTCAAGTATCCAATTTAATGCAAAAAAAAAAAAATTAGTGGCTTAATTGCTTTTTTTTTTTTTAGTTTGAAAGTCTTTTTTTTTATGTATTTTGAAAGTTCAAGTACCCAATTAAATGCAAAATAAAAGCAAGAGCTTAATTGTTTTTTTTGAAAAAGTTTGAGGGTCTTTTTGATACATTTTGAAAGTTCAAGTATCCAAGTGAGTACAAAATAAAAGTAGGGACTTAATTGTTTTTTTTTTAATTTTGATAACTTTTTACACCCTTAAACCTTCTTAAAAATTATGGATATTTGTAATTTTTTTACACAATCATAGTATTTTTTATTATTAGAATCGGTTAGAATTTTGATGCCATTGAATTATATCCAGCGGCGAAATTAAGGGCTTGCAAGTGTTCGAAATTTTTTTTATTCAATTTATTTAACATTTTTAAAATTTTAAATTAGTAAAAATAAAATTATACTTTAATCTCCTTAAAAAAATAAAAAATTATAAAGATATATGCTATTAAAATGATGAAATTACATTTTTGTTAATATAAAAATTACAATTTAATCTCGCCTCTTAAAAATTTTCTGATTTCACCCCTGATTATGTCGTTTGGAATATTTTTTTTCCCTAATTTTTTTAAGTCTTTCTATGACCATGGAGATTCTTACTAATCCGAGTTTGATTTTATTGTCAAAAAATGTTTATATTCCATTTGAGTCGTTGTCATTAAGAGTGACTATTCGATTGAGTTGATTCGAGTCAAAATTTTTTTAGTTAATCGAATTGACGAATCTTATTTTAGCAACCTAATTCAATTTAAAATTTTCTTTCGAATCGAATCAAATCAAGTAAAAAAATTTCAAGTTAACGAATTCTATTATTTATAATTAATGTTGCATTTACATGAACCGATTATTTAACTAGTAGATGAAGTACTATATTATTTAACTATATAAACATTATAATGATTTTGCCTTTTAACTTAATGGGTAAACATTTATCAAAATGATGTAGTTTTGTCTTTTCTTATTCGGATTTTCGAATAACTCGAATTGTATATTTCGTATTCGAGTTAAATCGAAAATTTTGATTTTTTATTCGAGTTGACTCGAATAATTCGAATAACTTAAATTATTTAAATTTTTTATTAATTTTTTTGTATCGAATCGAATTTTGCTCACCCCTAATTGTAAGCATATGAAAAAACCAGTTGCCTGAGCAATGGTGATTCAAGGCCATATATTTTATTTTAAATTTCATATTTTTATATTTTAATTTGTTTTTTTGTTAAACATTTATAAGTTTTCTATCAAATCTAATGGAGTTAATATTTTGTTGGTGATTCTGTTAATTTTTCTTAAATATTTATTTTTATCAACTGTTTAAAATTTCTATAGATATAATAAATTATGTAAGGTTTCAATATAAAATATTTAATATTTATTTTAAAATTGACAGGTATATATATATATATATTTAAAATATATCAATTACTTTTTTTAGTTTTTTCTTCAAATATAATTTTTTTATTCTAACTTTTATCACATATATATTTTTCTAAAATCACAAAATTTTAAATTATTAATTAATTTAAAATTTGAACAACCCACTTGTATTTATAGGTCATTCAACTTTTGATTAAGTTTAGTATAATTGATATTAACATTGTTGTTAATAAAAAAAACATAGATTCAAAAATGCTGGAGCACGTTTATTATTTAAGGGTTAAGGGAAATTATAAATAATTTTAAATATTGTATATCTATAAAGTATACCTATTTAAAATCCCTTACAAACAAATAAACCATATATGAAACACTCATGCATCCTGCAAGATTCATTCAGACAAGATCAAACATGAACATCCTTTATTATAAATTCAAGCTAATTTCCCATTCTTATTTTTTAACATGGTCTCTCTATACAGAACTTCACTCAACATATATAATAATGACCAAGTTTCCAGGCAAATTTCATCATTCAGTTTATCCTAACACTGCCCCTGTAATGATACCTTTGAGCGCAGAACGTGAAGACGACGAAGTCGAGCAAAGAAATCCCAGCTATCAAGAAATAGAATTTGTCTAATTTGCTTGTGTTTATGTCGCCACTCAACCAGCTGCTTCCACTCCTTCCTGTAACATCATTAACAATGGTGATAATCCAGTTGCTTGCGTAACTCGCCAATGAAAACGTCAAATAGACCAGCGAGTTCCCGATGCTTCTCATATGCTCCGGGAACTGTTTGTTGTAAAACTCGATCAGTCCAACGATGCTGAAGACCTCTGCAAAGCCGATAAGGATAAGCTGAGGTGTTAACCACATCATTGACATCGGAGCTACTCCGTCAGGGCTGCCATGGGAAAGGGCTGAATTTCTTCTCTTTGTTTCGATGAATCCCGAAACCAACATCGTTAGGATCGAGAAAAGGTTTCCGATTCCGATTCGTTGGAGGACCGTGATCCCACCTTCGAGCTTGGTGATTTTTTCGAGGGCCGGGACCAGGACTCGGTCGTAAAAGGGGAGCCAAAAGGCGATGGCGATGAGTGTAATGACACCGACTGAACCGGCGGGAATTTTAATCGTCGAACCGAATTGAAGATCCATTTTTAGGGCTTGGGAGACTGTGAAAGTTCCTTGTTGATTCATGGCGAGAAAGCCGAGGATGCTGGTTAGCCATATTGGGATGATGTTTAAAAGGCATTTAACATCTTCAACTTGTTGGATAGTGCAGAGCATCCATGGATTCTTACGAGAACCATCTGGGTTCACTTCATGATCGATCACTAGAGCCGCTTTGTTTAAGAACCTGTACTGTGTGGTGAGTTGGAGCTCTCTAACGCAAAGCAAGCTTGTCGTCGATGGAGGATCATAGAATTGGCCATCGACTCCATCAACCGGAATATAAAAGCGGCGTTTCTTGAAAGCAGCGACGAACACTTGTGCGACACCGGCGACAACGCTTCCTTTAGGCTTTATGTATACGTAAATTCTGGTTCCAACGAAGAACAAAACAAGGGCGAAGATCATGCAAAGCGTTGGGATCCCAAACCCTAATGCCCAACTAACATCATTCTGGATATAAACCACAACAGTTTGGGTAATCAATAAGACGATAGTTTGAGTAGTGTAGTATAAATTGTAGAAGCTGTTGTTCCCTTTCCGGCCTTCTTCGGTTGTTAAATCGAATTGATCGACGCTGAAAGGAATACTGCAGGGTTTGATTCCGCCGGTGCCGATGGATAACCAGCATAAGCTGACCATCAAAACCCCCAGTTGGGCTCCATTGTAGGGTATGCATTGTCCTTGCTGTAGGCCTTCATCCGCACACGGCGGTGGGCGCAGTGGTGGTAATAAAGCCGTTAACGTCATGATCATCATTCCCTGCCCATCATCAGTTGAAATCATGAGTCACTGAAAAGACTATTACAATTTACAACTTTCACGTCAACGTTAACGTACCAGGAGTGATGAAAAGGATCCTAAAACAATGGTCCAGAATTTGCCCATGAATGCATCGGAGACATAAGCACCAATAACCGGAGCAAAATTCGAGGCCGCTGACCAACCGTTAAGGATGGTAGCCGCCTCCACCTGGTTCATGTGATACTCCCTTTGCAGGTACACCATGAAATTCGCCATCAATCCATACGATGCTAATCTCTCGAACGTTTCATTTCCTGCACGCAGAAAACAACATCCAGCCTCACGGATTTCAACGACGGTTACAAATACATTTGAATGCAAAAAGAAATTCACCTAATACGAAAGAAACAGCTCTCCATCCCGCAGGTCTTCGTCGATTCGGAGTAGTATCCATTAAATCAGAAGTGACATTTTCTTCATCTGAGAGCGGAAAGCAACTGCAAGTCTCTGAACGTTGTTTGCCTTTTTTGGCAGCCATTTTTGTTGGATGAGAAACTTCGACTCGATAATGGGTGTATGTAAATATAAGATATAATCTGTTTTAAAAAGAAATAGGGTAGGGTCTTTAATAGCTTACTGATTCTGGAGGGACAAAACCGGATTTAGATTGATTTTATTCATGCACCTCTATGGATTTTTTTGGATTTGCTTCATGCATTCAATTGTAACTAGTCAGTATACCAAATCGTTTTCCATTTTTCGTGTATTATATTGTGTTGCTTTGAGTTCATAAATGATATAATTATGTATAAGGTTCATTAAGTTATGAAAAATTACAAAATAATCATCATATTATTCAATTTTATTTTTTATTATTGTTAACTTGTATAGGTAAAAATGAAAACATTCAAAAATTCAATATAATTAGATGATAAAAAAAGACAAAATTGAATAATTGAGTGATTATTTTGTAATTTTTCATAGTTGGGTGACTAAAATAAGAAATTTACTAATTATTGGATGACCATTTTGGAACTTTTTATAATTGGGTGACCAAAGAAAAAAAATCATAATTGAGTGATCAAATTGATTAAGTCATTGGTTCGACGGTCCGATTAAAAAATCTAAAAAATTCAAAAAAATTATTTTTTAAAAATCCGATTCCACTAATTTTTAACCGATTTGTACCAATTCTCAATTTAATCAGTTTAAAACCACTCTTTGAACCAATACCTTAACTAATCTGGTGAATTTCAAACAACATTATTTTTAATTGAATAATAATGACTAAGGTGTTTGTTTATTAAAATTTAAAAATATTAAATAACTTTATTTATATTTTCTTATTGTAATTTTGATTTTTTTTAATATATTTTACTGAGTTTTGTATTTGAATTAGTGATATCAAATTCAATTAGGCACTTTGTAATAATATAAATAGGTAAATATATCTTTAGAATTTAGGATGTAAAAAGAAAATCATATTTCATTAATCAATGGTCGAGAGTTCGATCCTCATCTTAGATATGGAGTAGCTTTAAAATTTATGGTCGAGAGTTCGATCCTCATCTTAGATACCTCCTTAATAAACTTACAAAATACGAAAAAGTAATTATTGGGTTAGCTCCAGTAAATATATATATATATATATATTGTTAGATACTTGGATTTCCAATTAATGATTTATCTTTAAAATAGTAAATAATAGATGTATATTAATTAAAAAGTATCTAAGAAAATCTAATTTCTCAATAACATGATGATTTGTTAATTTTTGCTACTGGATTTCAGGTCAACAAATCATCATATTATTGAGAAATTAGATTTTCTTAGATACTTTTTAATTAATATACATCTATTATTTACTAATTAAATCACGATTGATATTTATATAATATTTTTGTGAACTCTAGTCTTTTCAAGAAGTACTAGTTTTCATTACAACATGTATTGCACGTAATTTTATATATTTATTTTTTAATTCATTAAAAAATATTTTTTAAATTTTAAAAATATATTTTTACTAATTAAATCACGATTGATCTAATTATAATAAAAGTCAATTAATTTTAAAAAATAAATAAGAGAATAAAATAATATTAAAAAATTAATGAAAAGCGGAACCTGCTTATAGTAAAAACATTAAGGAAATAGATAAAATAACTTATCATTAAAATACGTCAAAATCTTATCTACAAAAAATCATTACTTTTGTACTCAATTGATTTTGACATAATATCTCGGATACATTTGTTTCATAAAAAATGATTTACGAAAAATAATTTTTATATTTTTTTATTTGTTTTATGGAAAACAATTTAATCAATAGAAAATAAATTTTTGTTTTCTCAATAAATGATTTATCTTTTTAAAAAGCATAAATTATTTTTCGAAAAAAACCTTCTTTATAAGTGATTTAATTATATATAAAAATTAATTTCATTCAAGCCTAATATTGTAATAATAAATTTAAATCTAAATTAATTTAAATTTAAAAATATTTAACAAATTAATATAAAATAATTTTCAATATTATTAAACATATATATTTAATTATTTATATTCAATAATGTAATAAATTGTTAATATAATTAATTTAGTTTATTAAAATAATAAATTATTTAATATTACATTTTCATTTTAATAATAATTTTTAAAATTTAAATAATATTCTTCATATATTGTTGAAAAATATTTAATATTTTAATGATAAATATATTTATAATAAATATTTTGTAGTATAAATGTTAAAATATGCTATAAGTACTCGTCATAAATTTGGAATTTAGTCTCTGTACTTTTATTTTCAAGAATTTTGTCGTTTTGCATTTCAGTTTTCAAAATTCAGGTCCAACTTTTAACAATGTTAATTCTTTTGTTAATTTTTTTGATGTGACATCTTTAAATAAAAATATTCACTTGGTACTGATAGCCATGTAATTAAAAAATGACATTATAATGAACCTAAATTTAATAATAATTTTAATAGTTTAATAGCTGAATCTAAATTTTGACATCTAAAAAATAGGATTAAATTCTCAAAAATAAAAGTATAGGGACTAAATTCCAAATTCACGAAAATTATAAGGATTTATGATATATTTTAACCTAATATAAAATGTAACGCCCGAAAATTTATTTGATTTTACTGTACACTGTTTTTGAGGGATTTAGTAGAATTTTGATATGAGAAATTTGAGTTTTTGATGGACTAATTAATTTTAAATTATTGAGAAGCCTTTAAAAGATAATTTATGTCAACTGGACTATATTTGGTCCAATTGGGTAAAAATACGTAACTAGGGACAAAATTAATTAGTCCATTGGATCACTATGTTTCAAGACACAACATGTATATCTTGAGACATTAAAAATATGTCTTGAGACATAATTTGTTGACTTGAGACTTGTCTAAGATTGTCTTGATACTTTACTCCACTAAAGCATATTTGACATTCAAAGTTTTATGTCATGAGACATATGGTCCCATGTCTTGAGACATACACCATTGGAAAAATACAATTTTAAGCTTAGAAACATTTTTAAAGGTATTGAGGATATAAAAAAAAACTTTTGTAAAATGTTTAAATCATTTAGAAAATTTATTTTTTAGTTTGTAACACTTGAAAATAGATTTAGGTGTGATCAATGTAATAAGAAAAAATAACTAATTGTTTTTAAATTTGAATTCCTAAAATCCAATAAATTATTTTTATTTGAATTTCTCTAAATTAGTTATAGTGGTTGTAACAAACCATATCTGCTAGGCTATATTTTTTTATATAAATACTGTTGAAGCCTAATTTTAATCGGGTTTGGACCTTTGGTTTTAATTGAAGTTTAAATGGGTTTTAAATTTATTTTAAATTTAAATTTATTTATTTAAATTTACTTTAAATTTAAGTTTAATCAAATTTAAAATAATATTAAACTAAAAAATTAAAATCAAAGTCCATTTACATTCAAACCCAAATCAAGCCCAGTTAGGCTAAGTCTGTTAGCCCAAGTGCCCATTTACATTTGACCCAAAAGCTAATCAGGCCCGAATGGCCCAATATCTAATCAAAACTCAATGCCCCAACCACTTGCACTGGCAGCCTCTGATTCAGCCAATAGGAGCGCGCCACGTCAGCATTATCACCTCCAGCCAACAACTTGGACTCCAACTTGCTCACCTGCCACCGCCACTGCTACAAGCTTCATCGTCGAACCTGCAAAAGGAGATTAGGACTAGCATTAAATTGTAAGAAACAAAATAGAATTATTGAAATGTTGGCTATAAAAGCCAACTTGAAATCTGTAAAAAGGGTTACGAACCCTGGTCTGAAAAATAAATACAAACTCAGCTTTGAAAATCAACACAGTCCCGAACTATATTCTGAAAACCAATACACAGAAACTCTGCTTTGAAGTTCACTAGAACAACACTCTTTCAATATAATCAAAGCAGAAGCAGTTGAAGAAGAAGGGCAATTGAATAGTCATACTAACAGTAGGAACGAAAATCAGAATCAGAACTCTCAGGCTTTTAAGACACTCAGGTATATTCAATGCATATTTATTTGTCACTAATGAATTGAAACTTTAAACCTATCAACTACCTAATGTATATTAAAGCATGCATTAAATACTTATGTTATCATTTATTATGTTTTGTTTGTTTTTTAAAAAAAAAAATATCATGGATACATGTATTAATTGATAATAAATAATAGTAATAAATATTTATAATTAATATTAATATTAATAAACAGTAATAATAAAAAAGGAAATTTGAAGCGGCTTACCTGACTGAAGCGTCGCCGTCGTTTCCACGGTCGGACCCCCTCCACACCGTTCCCGACCTCTCTTTCCCGACGTCGCCCTCATGGTTTTAAACATGGAAAATCGAGGAACGCATTAACACTAAATAAACTTTAATAAAAAAAACAAACACAAAATTAAAAAGGGAAATCGAGGTTTGTATTTCTTTTTGAAAGGAATTTTTTGTTTTACAAAGAGAAAAGGGCTTTGGAAGCATCCAGATCTAGACTTTCCAGATCTGGTTCGATTTTAAACAATAGACGAACAAAAGGAAAAAGGGGACGGTTTTACCTTCAGGATCGACAGCGTGTCGGCGCGTGGTGGTCGGAGAATGGTGTGAGTGACCAGTGCCGGCGTCGGACTTCAGTGGGCGACAGCGTGCACGGGCGCGTGACCGGTGACGCGTGCTCACGCGCGGGCTGGGCGACGGCCGGGGTTGGCCTGGAAAGTGGCCGGCCATGGGGCAAGGGGAGAGGGATGAGAGAGGACAGAGAGAAAATGAGAGAAGGGAGGGGTGAATTTCAAAAAAATGAAAAAATATAAAAAAAAAACCTAAAAAAGGTTATTTATAGGACCCATTGGACCGACCCGACCCGCCTCTGGATCCGCGTGTTTTCGTTAAATGGGTTATTTTTACGTTTGGTCCTTCCGCTTCTTTTATTGTTTTAATTTAGTCCTTTTCATACTTTAAATTATTTTTAATTTGGCCCAGTAATTTTGTATATTTTTCAGTTTAATCCTTTGACATTTTGAATGCACTAGAGGCTACCACGTGTCGTTATTTTGGCTTATTTATGAAATTAGTCCCTTTTATTTTTAATTTATTTTAATTTGGTCCTTAAATCAATTTCTATTTAATTACAAAATTGACCCAGGAGTTTTTCAAGCTTTACAAATTAGTCCTTTGACTTCTGGATGCTTGTGGGGCTGCCACGTGTCACCCTTTCTTGGTTTTATTATTTTATAGGTCCTTAGACTGTCCAAAAATTACCATTTTACCCCTGAACTTTTTGAAATCATATTTTTAACCCCGATTTCACCAAAAATTACCATTTTACCCCCAAACTTTCCAAAATTCCATTTTTAACCCCGATTTCACCAAAAATTACCATTTTACCCCTAAACTTTCTAAAATTCCATTTTAACCCCGATTTCGCCAAAAATTACCATTTTACCCCAAAACTTTCTAAAATTTCATTTTTGACCTCGATTTCACCAAAAATTACCATTTTACCCCTAAACTTTCCAAAATTCCATTTTTGACCTCGATTTCACCAAAAATTACTATTTTACCCTCGAATTTTCCAAAATTCCCTTTTGACCCCGATTTCACTGAAAATTACCATTTTGCCCTCGCGAGTCCAAAATTACCATTTTACCCTCGGGTATCCAAAAGTCCCGTTTTCAACCCCGATTTCATCATTTCTTCTTCCTTACCAATGTTTGTCTTTATTTGCACCTGCATTTTATATTTTCGCATATTATTTATCTGCTTATTATATTGCTTCGTATTTAACTTCTCTTATTAATCGCTATTCATCTTTTAAACTTACGCATTCATTTACAAGTTATTTTAAAAAATCGAGGTAATATTCCGTCCGAGTGTAAACTTCGAAAAATCACGCCCTAACGTGTCGGGTGTGATTTCTTCGTATAACTCGCGCGAACCGGATATCCTTTTCAAGTTTTTACGCCCGTTCACTTCGAGGCTCCGAGAATGTCGTGTCCTAACGTGTTGGCCGTGACTTTAATTCTTCGTAAAATCGAAGTAAACGGGTAATCTTTTTTAAATCCTTCCAATCATATGTTCGAGGATTGCATTTTAAAACGAGGCAATGTCCTTTCTGTGAAAACTTTGAAAAATCGTGCTTTAACGTGCTAAGTGTGATTTTCGTAATTCATGCAAATCGGATATCCTTTTCAAAAGTTTTCCAAAATATTCTTTAATCTTATATATTTACAAAGGATTTTAAGACCAAAAAAGAAACAATGTTCTTTCGTGTGAAAACCTCGAAACACCATGCCCTAACGTGTTGGGTGTGAGTTTCGTATAATTCACGCGATAGAATACTCTCTTTAAAATTTCCCGAAACATCCTTCAATTTTGAAACTCCGAGAATATAGTGCCCCAATGTGTTGGACACGATTTCTAGTTCTCATAAGAGATTCGAAACACGAGGATGAAATTTCTTAAAAGAATTTGCTATGAGATTAAAGAGCCCTTTAAAATAAACATCGCATTTTAAACTTGACTCGAGTTTTCATTGTTTTCATAAGAATAAGACCCGAAAATAATCATGTGGTACCAATTCTAGGCATATGAGGGTGCTAATCCTTCCTCGTGCGTAACCGACTCCCGAACCTGTTTCTCTGGATTTCGAAGACCAACTTTCTAAAACGTTTTCAAACATTTTGTGGTGATCCAATCACACCCGAAATAAAAGATTGGTGGCGACTCCCTTTTTATTCCCATTTTAAACAAATTTACAGAATTTTTTCGAAGCCCCGTTCTCGAGGTGGTTTCGACAAATACAATGGTCATTAATAGAAAGAGGTATGAAAAATATTTTACAGCAAACCTTCTCTTCTCCCTTAACTTTATTCAACATGGTATCATGAGCCTATCTCATACGAGCTTAGGTTTTTATCCTTACACTTGTTTGTTGATTTTTTTTCTCTCTTCCCTTTAGCTACTTCTTCTTCAAAAATTGATCAACACTCATCTAATGGCAACAAACAATACTCAAGCTACCCTCCCAAATACTTAGAAGCCAAACAGTCCTTTAACTTTGATCACCATCCACAACTCCGTTAAACTTACTCCAACCAACTATCTCTCCTAGAAAACCTAGATCGAATCCATCCTTATAAGATATGACTTGCACAAATTTTTAGACGGTTCGCATCCCTCTCCCCCTACCACCATTACCATCAACAATGTAATCTCCCCCAACCTTGCATATCAGACATGATTGAGACAAGATAAACTTTTGTTTGCATCACTGGTAGGCAGGATTTCACCCAACCTTGTGCCGCTCATCACTCAGTTAACAACGTCTTGTGAAGCTTGGCAAGCCCTGGCCAACACTTATGCTCGTCTTTCTCGTGGACATATCAAACAAATCAAAGACAACTTAAAAACATCTCAAAGGGTTCACAATTTGCCACCGACTGCATGCAAGTTGTAAAAGTCAAAGCAAATGAACTTGCCACCCTTGGCAAACCTCTTGATCATGAAGACTTAATTGAGAAAGTTTTTGACGGTCTTGATGATACTTTCTAATCTGTTATTGATGCAGTCAACAGCCGTGACACGGTCATTACCTTTGATGAACTCCATGAAAAACTCATTAACAAAGAGTTGCCCTTACGTAATTCATCACCCTCACCGGGATTTCCAGTCTTTGCCAACCCCACATGTACACAATGCTCTAACCAGAAGTCACCAAGCAATCGTCCACCATGGTCTACTCGTCCTCCAACTCAGCAGTCACCTTATCATCAGTCCAACCGACCAATGCATCTGTTTTTGAGAAAATGCCAGTGGTGTCATGCTCAAGGTCATGTTGTCTCTCAGTGTTCTATCTTCCGCCAACAGTTTCCTTATGCATCTTCACCATCACAGGCTGCCAATTCATTGCCAGTTCGTGCACCTCCTCTTGGAAAAGTCAAGAACATGTTGTTGCCACTTCAACATCACTCCTACATGATCCTTGGCTATTGGATAGTGGTGCAACCCATCATATAACAACCGACCTTCAAAACTTCAACAATCACAACCCCTATACCGATCCAGATGAAATAATGATTGGAGATGGTTCTGAAATTCCTATAACACACGATTTCAACTTCTCTCCTTACTCTTTCTCACTCTTTTACTCTTTCTATTTTTTTTGTGCCCCTACCATGAAACGTAATTTAATTTTCATTTCTCAATTCTGCAAATCTAACAATGCCTCTGTTGAATTCTTACCATCTTTTGTTTTTGTAAAGGACCTTAATACGGGAGCAGTTCTCTTCCAAGGCCAACCTAAATATGATGTTTATGAGTGGCTCAGCTTTTCCTCCTCATCACTGTTACTTGCTTTCTCTACAACAAAGACCACGTCCCCTATCTGGCATCATAGACTTGGTTACCCATCTCTATCGACATTCAAACACATGGTCTCATTATTCGGTTTGGATATCACTAGTTCTTCTCATCTTAACTTTCATTGTAATTCTTGTCAATGTAATAAAACTCATAAACTACCATTTTCTACATCTACATTATCCACTTATTCTCCCCTTGAGATTGTCTTCACGGATCTTTGGACCTTACCAGTTTACTCCATTGACAACTTTAAATATTATATTCTCTTTGTTGATCACTTCACCAAATATATCTAGTTGCATCCATTGAAACGTAAATCTGATGCTGGTAATGTGTTTATTCGTTTCAAAGCCTTAGTTGAAAACTTTTTCAATTGTGAAATCAAAACACTTTACTTTGATAATGGAGGAGAATACCATACCCTATCCTCATTCTTAACAATCAATGACATCTCTCTCTCACCTCTCCCCTTCATACTCCTAAACATAATGGTTATTTTGAACGTCGACATCGTCATATTATTGAAACTAGTCTTTCTCTCCTTTCGCACGCATCCATGCCTCTATCCTACTAGTCTTTTGCCTTTTCTACAGTCGTATACATTATAAATTGCCTTACTACATAGACTCTCAATAATAAGTCTTCATTTCTTAAAGTTTTTGGCACTACTCCCAACTACAGCAAACTTCAAGTTTTGGTTGCCTTTGCTATCCCTGACCTCGACCTTACACCTTTCACAAATTTGAACTTAGATCAACCGCTTGTCTCTTTGTTGGATATTCCTTCACTCAAAGTGCTTATCTTTGTCTTGATATCTCCTCCAAACGTTTGTACACATCTTGTCATGTCTATTTTGTTGAGACCGTTTTTCACTTGCCAACTCTAATCTCCCTCTCTCTCGTGCCACTTCCTCCACCACATTTGAATGGTATTCTATGACTTTACTTGCCATTCCTTCCTCATGTCCCACAACTAACCCTAAACCCAAACCAATCTTTCCATATCACACACCTCCTCATTCTCTCCTCAGGCTGAAACTACATATACAACCAGCTGTCCGATGCCATCATCTCCTCAAGGCATCATCACTCGCTACAAACGTAACATTCACAAACCTATTCAAAAACTCAACCTCAATATTAAACTTCACCATCCCACCCTTGAGCCCACCATTATCCGTCAAGCTTTGAAGGATCCCAAATGGAGGCACACCATGTCTACAGAATTTGATGCTTTTCTTCGTAATGGCACATGGGAACTTGTTCCCTCTCATCCTACTCAAAACTTGGTAGGGTGTAAGTGGATTTTTCACACTAAATATTTACCTGATGGTTTTGTTGATAGGTACAAAGCGCGTCTAGTTGCAAAAGGTTTTCATCAACATTCGGGGATCGATTTTGTGAAACATTTAGTCCAGTCATCAAACCAATCACAGTGAGTTTAGTTCTTAGTCTTGCACTAAGTGAAGGTTGGTCACTTCATCAACTAGATGTCCATAATGCCTTTCTTCAAGGTAGATTTTCAGAAGATGTCTTTATGTCTCAACCTCTAGGCTTCACTGATCGTGATAATCCTCACCATGTCTGCAAGCTTTGCAAGGCTATTTATAGACTCAAACAAGCTCCACGTGTCTGTGTTAAATAAAGCCTTATTGAATAATATATTTTAATATAACAAATTAAAGTATTTTTGAATAAAAGTAAAGTTGAACAAATTGAAAAAATCAAGTTGAAATGGTTTCAATTGAGTCAAACATTTTCAAATATGTTTTAATCATTTTCAAATAAGTTAGAATTGCTCCAGGAAAAAAATATCGGTATTTTTTTTATCTAAGTATCGATATTTTATATGATATCAATACCCCTCTGATAAACAATACCAAATGAGCATTTTGTTTTATCAAACCCTAGAAAGTATCGATTTTGTATCGATACCTTTTGTAAAGGTATCAATATTTTCCCTATGATATCGATAGTTCTTCTCCAATGGTCACTGAAATATACATTTATTACAAAAATATTGATACCCTTTTAGTAGGTATCAATACTCATTGCTGCAGGTGTAATTAATGAGCTAGTATTTCATCCTAAACGGCCATATTTACTTTCCCAATAATCACAACGGTTGGAAATCACTTAGAGGGCATAAATAGCATCTTCCAAAGGTCTAGTAACAAGAAGAGCAACGTGCAAAGCCTAAAAATCAATCAAAATAACCTAAAACTTAATTCTTCCTTACCTTTTCTTGTAAGCACTTGTGAGCTTTCATTATATTCATTTAGCTCAAGTGTTCTTCTTTGTATTTGTGCTTAATTGACAGACATTCTAATCTTGTAAGGATTGTTTCTTTGTTTGCTAATTTGTTTCTCTTTTGAGAGAGGGTTTATATTTAAGGTTTGGGTAGAAGCCTTAAGGAGTTGTCTCTTAAGACTTTGAGGTATAAGTCTTAAGTGATTGTAAGGTTAAACCTTGTCCTCAAAGGTTATACAAATCTAATGGATTTGGGAAAATTCTTAGTTGTGGAAAGCTAGTGTAGTGAAGTAGACATTTGTGGCCGAACCACTATAAATCCTTATGTTCTTTGTTGCAAATTTCAATTGATTCCATCACAACTTCTTAAAGGTTGATTCAACCTCTTTACCGACATTATCGAGTTGATCCATCAAGCTAACAACTAGTATTAGAGCTAGTTTCTAAAGACAGTTTAACAACCAAGAAAAGATCCTTAGGAAAGCTTAAATGATCAACAAGTCATCCAACAATAATGATGTCTACTTCTGGGTCAACGTTCATGGGAGAAGGACATTCCACCGTAAGGCCTCCTCTTTTCAATGGCACCAACTACTCATATTAGGGAACAAGAATGAAGTTATTTATCCAAGATAATGATTATGAAGTATGGAGGATAATCACAAACGGGCTATTCATTCCAATGAAGATAGTTGAAGGTGTTAGTGTTCCAAAAGAGGAAAATGAATGGAATGCTAATGACATCAAGAAGGTGCAACTTAATGCAAAAGCTATGCACACTTTATTTTGTGCTCTTGGTGAATATGAGCACAATAGAGTCTTCTAGTGTAACAATGCCAAAGAAATATGAGACAAACTTGGGGTCACCTGATCGGTTGTAAATGTCACAGCAAATACGTGCAAGCATACACTGTCGATGCAAGCATAGTAAATAGATATGAAACCGTCGGACATCGATCCCACGAGGGTGGATGTTTTGTTTTTTATTAATGTGGGTGTAATGAATAAGTAAATGCAATAAAATTGTGAGAGTGATTGTCGAAGCAATAATGTGAAATTAAAAAAGAAATGTAATAATAATGAAATGGGGTCCCCAACATGAATAGTCAGCAGAATACTAAGTGTGACTCACAAGGTTTTAAAGAATATGTGATTATCGCTGCAATAAGGTACAATGAATGTCTTACCAAACTTAGCTTCTCTATTCGATCTAAGACTTAAATATGCACACTAACTATACCTACCGATGATGGAAATGCAACACATTAAAGAACAAGTGGAATAAATTCCTTCAATCCCCAAGTAACTTCCATTGTCTTGCTTGTTAGTTTAAATTATCGCTGCACCTTTCAATGACAGTGACTGCAATAACACTTTCGTGGTCAAAACATTCAAACCCAAAGATTAAATAGTAAAAGCAAGCTTGGATACAATATCATTTAGTCTAGAAATCAAGTGTACTTCCATACAAACATGAAATAAACATTAATCACTAGCATTTAAGAAAAGAAATGTAAAAGAACAAATGGATAATACTATTCCTAGGCTACTCGACTTGCTCTCTTACTTCCCTATTCCTAGGCTACTCGACTTGCTCTCTTACTTCTCTCTTGCGTCACACTTAGGGAATCCTCGTCAGGAGCAGATTTGCCTCTTTCTTTACATTAGTTCGACCTTAAGAGGTTTAAGCTTCCATGACCACAAGCTTCAAGAATGGACTCAAGAAGAATAAAACTCAGAAAGAAAACTCCTTTCTCTCTCTCCTCATGAGTATTTATCTTTAGTTGAATAGTATAAGTGTCCTTTCCTCCATATCTAGCAATCTCTGGCCGTACCAGTTAGTTACACCAGACTGGACAGCTCACGCATTTTTGGTTTTTTTATCCATACAGCTGCTAGATGCGGTGATAATTCTAGGTGCAATTCTGGACATGCTCATACAGCAACAACTCTGGACATATTCATGCAGCGATAATTCTAAACAAGTTTCTGCAACGACAATTCTGGACATGCTCATGCAGCGACATTAGTAGTAAAATATAATAAAATTAAGGGCAACTAGGCTAAGATCCATTGAGTTAGAAAATGTAATAAATTAAACTAGAAAATGCTAAAATATGTTCTAAAAAACCTAAATGGGAACAACTTAAATAATAAGTAAGGAAAAATCAATGGTTCTTTTTAGTACTATCATCACCTCATGAAGGAACGAGTAAAGTCAATGAATTAAAGATAAGTCTTCTTACCTTTGATTATGAGTTATTTAAAGCGAAATCGGAGGAAGGAATCAAAAAGATGTCCGATCGATTCACCAACATCATCAATGGTCTCAAAGCCCTTGGGAAGGTTTATTCCAATAATGAGACAGTAAAAAAGACATTGAATAGTCTCCCAACATCTTGGGAACCAAAGGTGACGACCTGATCGGCTGTTTAGCGTCACAATAATAATGTGCAAGCGTACATTGTCGATGCAAGTATAGTAGACAGATGTGAGTCTATCAGATATCGATCCCACGAGGATAGATGTCTTTTTGTCTATTAATGTTAGTGCAATGAATAAGAAAAAAGGAATAAATTGTGAGAGTGGTTGTAGGAGCAATAATTTGAAAATAAAAAAGAAATGTGATAATAATAAAATGGGGGTCCTCAACGTGAATATTCAACAGAATACTAAGTGTGGCTCGCAAGGTTTTAAAGAATAGGTGATTGTCGTTGCAATTATGTGCAAAGAATATCTTACTAAGCTTAACTTCTATGTTCGATCTAATACTTAAACATGCACATTAACCATACCTTTCGATAATGGCAATGCAACACAGTTAAGAATAAGTGGATTAAATTCCTCTAATCCTCAAGCAACTTCTGTTGTCATGCTTGTTAATTTAAACTGTCACTACACCTTTCAGTGATAGTGACTGCAATAACACTTCCGTGCTAAAAACATTCAAACCCAAAGATTAAACAGTAGAAGCAAGATTAAATAAAATAACATTCAGTTCATAAATCATGAGTACTTCCATACAAACATGAAATAAACAGTAATCACCAGCGTTTAGAAAGAAATGTAAAAGAACAAATGAAAAATACTATTTCTAAATAACTCAACTTGCTCTCTTACTTCCCTCTTGCGTTGTACTTAGGGCTCCTCGTCAGGAGCTATTCTCCCTCCTTTTTCACGTTAGTTCACCCTTGAGAGACTTAAGCCTCCAAAGCCAAAAGCTTGAAAAGATGGGTTGGAGAAGAATATGCACCAAAAGAGCTCCCCTCTCTTTTTTTCCCTCTTTCCTAGTGAGCATTTATATTCAGCCAAATTATGCAAGTGTCCTTTGATCAGAATCGAGCTGTCTATGGTCGTACCAGTTGGTTATACCAGATTGGATAGCTCATGCTTTTCTGTTCTTATTCGAACAACTGTCAGATGCGATGACAATCTTGGACACAATTTGAAAATACTCATGCAGCGACATTAGTACCCAAATATGACAGAATTTATGGCAACTAAGCTAAGGTTCATTGCGTTAGAAAATTCAATTAACTAAATTAAAAAGTGCTAAAATATGTGTTAAGGATGACTAAATGAGAACAACTTAACCAAAAAGTAGGGAGAAAATAATGGTTTTTTCTAACACTATCACACCCCCAAACTTGAGTTTTTACTTGTCCTCAAGTAAAACAAAAACTAGCAAGGCTACACAAAAATTCACCAAGGCAAATGATCATTCTAGCAACTTGAATCATTTAAAATCCCAATGAATGAATCACATTCGAATGGCAGAATATTGCATCGACAACACATAAGTATGAATAACTAAGATTGCAACTTCATCAAAGCCAACATCATGCTTCAGATCCTAAATTCCATCTACCAATACAACATTTATTGTACAATAATATATACATATATCTTTTTCTTTTCCCTTTATTTTATGTGACTGAGGGATGTCGTTGCATTACTATACCCTTTGTTCCTGAAAAGTAACGATGGAGTGCAACAAATCCCATGGAGTACGTAATTGCACCAACATACACTCTTTCAATGACAGCCTTTGGCCAGATTCATTTTTCTAACACTTGCATTGGAGTGTTCCCTCTTAAATAGTTCACAATACACCCACATTCAAGTGTCTCTTTTTTATAACTATATATATATATTCAAGTGTCTCTTTTTTATAACTATATATATATGTATATATATATATATATAAGCAGTTGTAAAATGCAGATTCATTCAAGATCCAAGGAATGATACTAATCATCCATTACTAATGCAATCTAAGTCATTCATCAAAGAATTAAAGATACAACATTCAGTGAAATTTATCCAACTCATTCATTGACAGTTCACATGATTCAAGAATTAAACATCGAATGTAACAAAAATTTTCAAACACATTTGCATTAACTGTTCATAAACCTTGCATGCTTCATTAAATTCAAAAAGAATTTTTTTTTGAAATATAGGTGCAATTTCATTTCCAAACCCCATATGCATTCCCTCAAACTTAAAGTTTGCATTTTCCCCAATGCACTAACACTAAAATACAATGACAATGGAAATGCAATGACAATGTGCACTAACAAAATAAAAACTACAACTACATGTAATGCATAAATAGTACAACTAAAAACCTAAAATAACTAACTCAGTTTTTCGTAATCATTGATATGGCTGCATGGTGCTTCTTCTTCCTTCTATTCTTTTCTTCCTTTCTGCACTTTTTGTCCTTGTAGCACTTTCTCTTCCTTTCTTTGGGTTTCGCCCGATCCTCAGATTGCTCCTTAGAATCCTGCATTGCCCCGGCATAATCAATTGCGTCTTGTGTTGGATGGATCACCTTAAGTGCAGTGTAGACCACTATTGCCAGAGGATTATGGTGTTCCTCATTGGTTTCCTCTGTAACTTTCGCCTGACTCGCTCCATCTTGCTCCAAGTCCTCAGTCGTTGCACCCACAACCTCGGGTGCAGTGATAGCTTCTTCAGCTAATTCTTTCTCAACATCTTTTTCTTCATCCTTCTCTTTCTCATCATCAACATGGGTTTCTTCCTCTCCAGTAGGAATTTCCTCTTCAGCAGCATGCTCCTCTTGACTAACAGTGAAATCATCTTTGAACAAGCTCTCAATTTTTTGCAAGCACTCCTTGACGTCCCTTGATTCTGCTTCTTTCATATCATCAGAGACATGCACAATGGGAGGGGAAGCCACCGATCGGTCCTGGTCCTCTAAGTCAGCCTCCTCTTATGAGTGCTCATAGTCTCGGATGATTGGTGGAAATACTAGGAATTCTAAGAGTGGGGCTTTGCTCAACTGCCTTAATGTGGCTACAACAGAACTGTTCCAGGATCTAGTATAGGCGTAGAACAAATTTTGTGATCTGTCATGTCTTCTATTGTAGCGACAAGCCTGATCTGCCTATTACTGATGGAAGTGACTAACTTCTCGACATCCTTCATTTTGCGAAACAATGATGTCTCTGTAGTCAGGTTTGTTCTCTTGTTTTCTATTTTTTCTTTGCCATTCCTTTTGCTTACTTCTTTCTCTTTCACTGTGGGTGTATCCTTGCCACGAGTCATTCTCTCAATCGGGGCCTCATTGATTGGGCTCTTATTCTCCAGGATTACTTCACCATCTTGAAGCATGATTCCCTTCTACTGACATAGTTGCATTACCAGCAACGGGAAAACCAAGATGCTCGTTTGCCTTGCAGCACATTCAACAATTTCTTGGTGTAGTTTTACCCCAACATCGATCTTCCTGCCCTTGATAATAGAATGTATCAGACACATTTGGTCAAAGGTGACTATGGTGTTGTGTGTAAAGGGCTTAAATTTGTAGTTTACGAAATGAAACCATATTTTGCTCTGCAGAGTTAAGAAGCATTTGTGCATGGTGTAGTTGTTGTAATTTGAACCCGTTCATGTTGCTCCGTCGACACAAAGAACCTTCACCAAGAGGTCTGTCTTATCATTAGTGATCTCTTCAATGAACGCAGAGTGTTCATCCCTATCCACCTTGGTGTTGTACAGCTCATTGATTGATTCAGCATCCCACGAGATTAATCCTTCACGAACAAAGACAAATTCTAACTCCTGGTCAATAAGGTTAGCATAAAACTCATATACCTGAGACGGAGAGTAACTGCCAAGGTGAGTCAGAAGGTTTCCCATTTCAGCCTTGAGATATTCTTGTAGACTTGCTTCCCCAAGTCTTGTTGTCGTGAAAAAAGAAAGCCTTGTTTTGGGTGATAATTTCACTTCAACTTGTTATCTTGAAACTGATCTTTGGCCACTTTCGTTAAAAAAAGTCAGCGGATCTCTTAGCATGGAGGGCTTTGCTTCACGAACTGTTGTGGTAGAGGATGAGTGTTCTTCGGGAGATTTGGCTGCTTTCTTGACTGCTCCCTAAGTTCTTGTCATATTTTTGTGAGTAAAGAAGTTTTAAGGTGTAAAGGTGCAAGCTTGGTGAATAAAAATGGTTGCTTTGTAGTTGCTACAGTCGGCACAAAGAAGGGGGTTTATAGCGAGTAAAAGGGAACGATAGAAAGTTGTGATTTTTCTGTGATTAAACGAAAAGACATAAAGTCTGGTGGGAATAAATGCATCCAATGAGAATTTCGCACACTCATACAGATCCAACGATTGGGTGATTGTTGATGAAACGGTGGGATCCGAATCCCTGATATGCTTTGATTTTTCATGAGTCAGTAATTGCAGTACAAATATACGAATTGCATTGACAATAAAGTCCAAATGCGTCGACAAAGGGATTTAATTTTTCTGTAGAAAACAAATAAGAAATAAAACAAAAGCAAAAATAAAATAAAATAAAATTACGTAAAAATAAATTCAATAGTAATTAAAAAATTTTGACCAATTTAATGGTCTCTTCTTGCTTTTGATCACTATTCCCAAAGTAATGCTTCAGTCGCTGTCCATTCACTTTGAACTGGTGTCCATCATGTAAATCCTTAATAGTGACTACACCATGAGGAAATGCTTCAACAACTTCAAAAGGTCTAGACCAACATGAGCGCAATTTACCTGGATGCAATTTTAACCTAGAATTGAATAATAAAACTTGTTGACCTACGATAAATTGTCGCTACAAAATAATTCGGTCATGCCATAATTTTGTCTTTTCCTTGTAAATTGTAGCATTTTCATAGGCATTTCACCTAATCTCCTCTAGTTCAGTAATATCCAATAGCCTTTTCTTTCCAGCAGTTACATAATCCATGTTCACTTGCTTAATTGCCCACATTTCCTTGTGCTCCAGTTCAACTAGCAAGTGACATGCTTTCCCAAAAACTAGCTGATGCGACGACCTCCCTAATAGAGTTTTGTATGCTATCCGTAATGTCCATAAAGCATCATCAAATCTGGAAGACCAATCTTTCCTCGAAGGGTTCACAACCTTCTCAAGAATGTTCTTAATTTGTCGATTGGACACTTCGGCTAGTCCATTAGTTTGCGGATGATAAGTAGTAGCCATTCTATGGTTAATTCTATATCTTTTCAATGTGGCTGCCACTTGGTTGCAATGAAAGTGTGTACCCTCATCTTTGATCAATGCCCTTGGCGTGCCAAAGCGGGTGAGTATATGCTGTGAAAAAATTTCAGCACTGTTTTTGCATCATCCTTTGGGACTTGATCGCTCTATAAACATCACAACAATAATGTGCAAGCGGACACTGTCGATGCAAGTATAATAGACAGATGTAAGTCTGTCGGATATCAATCCCACTAGGATAGTGTTCTTATTGCTTAAATTTGTCGAAGTAAAAGTAGTTAAAATAAGAAGAATTGTCAGGAGTAATATCAGTTCAATTAAGTCAAGACTGCATAAATAGAATAGTTAAAACTGTAATACAGATTGTCAGAGCAATTTAATAGAAGATGAAATGAATGTGAAGATGTTTTGTGAATGTAAATTAAGAAAATTAAAGAAGTAAACCATTATAAAGGAGTGGGAAGATCCCTGATTTGGCAAGTTGGCAAACACTAAATGTGACTACAAGGTAATTGGTAGATAAATTGTCGTCGTAATTAAGTTCTATGAGATCTCACTACTTTCGACTTCTCTATTTAGCAAAGACCTAAACACTCACATTAGCCACACCTTCCAGTGCTGGCAATGCTTTGCATTTGAGAACAAATGGCCAGAATTCCTTCTTGCCTCAAGCAACTTCTGTTGTCTTGCTTGTTGATCTAACTTTGTCACCACACTTTCTAGTGACTGTGGCTGCAATTGCACTTCCGTGGTCAAAACAGCTAAATCCAAAGACAAACAAATAAAGAGAATTTAGTTTAAATCAAAGTAGATCTAACATTAATAGGTACTTCCATACACAATTAAAGTTAAAAAAATTTATCAACATTCAAGAGGAATTAAAGAAAAATTTGAAGCATTCTATTCCTAGCCTATTAGAATCCTTCCGTAATTGCGCCTCTTGTGTCGCACTTAAAGCACTCCTCGTCAAAAGTAGTTGTCTTCTCGTCACATCAGATCACTCTCCAAGAAAGTTAAGCTTCCATGGCAGCTTACTTAAGAAAGAATCAGAAAATTATGGAATTAATTTCTTCACGAGCTTGATCCTTTTTTTTTTAGATCTTCTCTCTCTCCCCTCTATTTATCTACATTGGCAAGTACAGGTATCCTCCTTTTCTCATATCTAACTTCCTTGCAGTTGTACAAGTTAGTTACTCAAACTGTACACTCACGCAGATCTGGTTTATGCATTAGGAAGTTGCAGGTTGTCACGACATTACTGGACGCAAATTTATATTTTTATTCGCTCCAATAACTTGACATTTTCATGCGCTGGTGCTTCTGGATATGTTAGCAGCGTAAAGTCTCTGTTGCAATATGGAAGTATTCATGCAGTGATATATTTGGGCACAGTTCTATATCGAACTTATGGCTACAGCTCTGAACACTTTCCTGCTTTGATCTTCTAAGATGGATTCCTACGCTGACACCTTTAGACACAAAAACTAATACTAAATGCAGTGACATTAGTAGCACAAATGGGATAAAATGAAAGAAAACAAGACCATACAATACTGACTTAGAAAATGCAATTACTAAGTATAAAATGCTGAAAATGTATGCTAAATATGATACAAAGGGAACAAATTATCCAATAAATGGGGAGAAAACATATGTTCTTTTTAGTACCATCACACCCCAAACTTGAGTTTTTACTTGTCCTCAAGTAAAACAAAAACTAGCAAGGTTACAAAACAATTTTTTTCAAGGCAATAATCATTCTAGCAACTTGAAGCATCTGAAATCCTAATGCATGAATTACATTCAAATGACAGAATATTGCGCTGACAATTTATAGGTATGAATAACTAAAATTGTAATTTCATCAATGCTAGCATCATGCTTTAAATCTTAAATTCATTCTACCAAAACAACATTTATTGTAATAATATACACATATATATTTTTTCTTCTTTTCCTTTTTGTTTTTTTAAGTGATTGAGGGATGTCATTGCATTACTATACCCTTATTCCTGAGAAGTAACGATGGGGTGCAACAAACCCCTAGGGAGTATGTAATTGCGCCAACACACACTCTTGCAGTGACAGCCATTGGCTAGATTACTTTTTCTAACACTTGCATTGGAGTGTTGCCTCTTGATAGTTCACAATACACCCACATTGGAGTGTCTTTTATTCATAACTATACTTATATACAAGTAGCTGTAAATGACAAATTTATTCAAAATCTAAATAATGATACTATTTATTCATTACTAATGCAATCTAAATCATTCATCCAAAAATTGAAGATACAACATTCAATCAAATTCATCCAACTCATTCATTAACAGTTCACATGATTCAAGAATTTAACATCAAATGAAAAAAAATCAAGCACATTTTTAATAACCATGCATGCTTTATTAAACTCAAAAGGACAAATTTTTGAAATGTGGGTGCAATTGCATTTCCAGCCGATATACATTCCTCCCAAACTTAAAGTTTTCATTGTCCCCAATGCACTGACATTAATAAATATATATGGAAATGTAATGACAAAGTACATGCAGCGACAAT
The DNA here is from genome assembly GCA_005610355.1 of Gossypioides kirkii. Lineage (NCBI taxonomy): Eukaryota > Viridiplantae > Streptophyta > Magnoliopsida > Malvales > Malvaceae > Gossypioides > Gossypioides kirkii. The sequence goes on along the minus strand of CP032247.1, from coordinate 33,450,603 downwards.
AAAAATGCAGGGATAATTATACTACAGCTACATGATATGCATGAAAACTAAACTTAGTGCTAAAAATAAAAACTAACTCAATGTGCTGCAGCTGAAGATGTGGTAGCATTGGTCTTCTTTTTCTTGCACTTTCGCTCCTCCTTGTGACACTTCTTGTCTTTGGTGCACTTCCTCTTTCGTTCCTTTGGCTTGGTTGGATCTGTGGATTCCTCCTCAACATCAGGTTGCACCCCGACATCATCGATCTTGACATTAGATGGGTGTATTTCAGCAAGTGCTGTAACATAAAACACCATGGCTAGAGGATTGGAATCCTCATTACCGACCATCACATCCTTCGCCTGACTCGTTTCAGGTGGCAGCAAATTATTAGATGATGCACCCACAAGTTCAAGTGCGGTGATAAATTTCTCAGTCGAATTTGTCATGACATTAGGTCCTTCTCTTCTGTCTTCTTTTTCTTTTGTTTGAGCTTCGCATTATCTATGGATTGCTCCTTAGTTTCCATCTCTGTTCCGACATCATCAGTTGCTTCATTCGTTGGTCCAGTATAGACCACTATCACCCAAGGATTGTGGTACTCATTAATTTCATCCACAGCTTTTGCCTGACTCACTCCATCTTGCGCCAAGCCTCAGTTATTGCACCAACAACTTCAGGTGTAGGGACAAATTTCTCAGCTAAATTCACCTCGACATCTATTTCTTCATATTTTTCTTCCTTTACACGAACTTCTTCTATTTTCAGCATTAAGTCAGTAGGTGCAGTACAGCTGTACAAAATTGCACTGACAATGGAATCCTAATGCATCGACGATAGTGTTGACTTATTCCTCAATCGGTGCTGTACAAAATTTTGCTTTCATTGAAATCACATAATGCCTTTCCAATATACCAATCACCAATGGAATAGGGTATTTAGAAAACCTTGGGATCCTTAAATTCTTGGAAAAACTTAATTGTCATGGCAGTGCACCCTTTAGTAAGTGCAATTGCTTCGACTTCTACCAGTCTTTTATTCTTTAACAATGTATCTTCAAGTTTTTGAGGTTGTTTTGCTGTAGCATTTGTGGCGACAAAATGATCTGATTCTGTCTCTGTAATATTTTGTTTAACCTCTTCAACTGCAGTTTGCTTTCAGATTGTTCTGACATCTTTCCATTGTCGAGATCTGAATTATCTTCTTTTACTGTAGCATCTTGAACAACTTCATTCTATTGAGTCTCACTTTTGGGAATGATTTCCTCACAATGCTCTTGCCCTTGTGATATGGAATTCTCAATATCAATCGGCAAAGATTCTTGTGGTCGCAAATTTATTATGCTCACAATCTAGCCAAATTGATATTCTAGAGCTCGTATGGATTTAGCTTGACTCTGAAGCACAACTTCAATCTTGGCAAAATATTGTAATAGTAAATTTTCCATTGATGAAAACTCTGATGCTTCGTCTTGTTGGGTATTTTGCCTTGACAAGAGTTGATCATAATTGGGCAGTGTCCACTCGAATCTAACATCGTTGTTTATACTTCCAGGGTCTTGATTGTTCCAACAAAAATTTAGATGTTGCTTCCACTCTGGCATGTAGGTGTTGAAATATGGATTTTAATTTTGATCGAAATTCCCCATGTGGTACACATTTTCTGGATTTAATGGGCATTGTTCAAACTCATGGTTGCTTCCATAGTAATCGCAAATTGTCACTGCAAATTTCCATTCTGCAACTGCTATAGCATTCTGCATATTAGTTAATGAAGATACCTGGGCTATTATGGCATCGAGCACCATTTCTACAGCATCACTCATGTCAGTCCAAAATCTTGAGGTCTTATACATCTTGTTCCTAGCCATATTTCGCTAAAAGAGAAATGAAAAAGTAAACAACAAAAAGGAAAGAAGTTAGTAACAAATAAAATTTAGATAATAAAAAATAAATGCAAAGATAAAAATAAACATCAAATAAACGCTATCCTTAACAACGGCGCCAAAACTTGATCGCGCTATAAACGTCATAACAATAATATGCAAGCGGACACTATCGATGCAAGTATAATAGTCAGATGTGAGTCTGTCGGATTTTGATCCCACGAGGATAGTGTTCTTGTTACTTAAATTTGTCGAAGAAAAAGTATTTAAAATAAGAAGAATTGTCTGGAGTAATGTCAGTGCAATTAAGTCAAGACTGCACAAATAAAAGAGTTAAAATTGTCAATGCAAATATTGTAAAATTGTAATACAGATTGTCAGAGCAATTTAATAGAAGATAAAATGAATGTTGAAGATGTTTTGTGAATGTAAATTAAGAAAATTAAAGAAGTAAAACAATTATAAAGGAGTGAGGGATCCCTGATTTGGCAAGTTGGCAAACACTAAATGTGACTACATATTATCGCCGCAATTAAGATTTATGAGATCTCACTATTTCAACTTATCTATTTAACAAAGACTCAAACACTCACATTAGCCACACCTTCCAGTGCTGGCAATGCTTTGCATTTGAGAACAAGTGGCCAGAAGTCATTCTTGCCTCAAGCAACTTCTGTTATCTTGCTTGTTGATCTAACTTTGTCACTGCACCTTCTAGTGACTATGAATGCAATCGCACTTCTGTGGTCAAAACAATTAAATCCAAAGATAAACAAATAAAGAGAATATAGTAGAAATCAAAGTAGATCTAACATTAATATGTACTTCCATACACAATTAAAGTCAACAAAATTTATCAACATTCAAGAGGAATTAAAGAAAAATTTGAAGCATTCTATTCCTAGCCTACTAGAATCCTTCCGTAATTTCCCCTCTTGCGTTGCATTTAGAGCACTCCTAGTCAGAAGTAGTTGCCTTCTCGTCGAATCAGATCACCCTTCAGGAAAGTTAAGCTTCCATGGCAGCTTACTAAAGAAAGAATTAGAAAAATATGGAATTAAATTCTTCACGAGCTTGATCCTTTTTTTTATATTCTCTCTCTCCCCTCTATTTATCTTCACTAGCAAGTATAGGTATCCTACTTTTCTCAGATCTAACTTCCTTACAGCTGTACAAGTTAGTTACTCCATCTGTACACTTACGCAAATCTGGTTTATGTATTAGGAAGTAGCAGGTTGTCGCGACATTACTAGACGCAAATTTATATCTGTATTCACTGTGACAACTTGACATTTTCATGCGCTGGTGCTTCTAGATATGTTAGCAGCGTAAAGTCCCTATTGCAATCTGGAAGTATTTCATGTGGTGACATATTTGGGCGCAGTTCTATATCGAACTTGTAACTACAGCTCTGAACGCTTTCTTGCTTTGATCTTCTAAGATGGATTCCTACACTGACATCTTTAGACATAAAAACTGATACTAAATGCAGTGACATTAGTAGCACAAATGAGATAAAATGAAAAAAAATAAGACCATACAATACTGACTTAGAAAATACAATTACTAAGTATAAAATGTTGAAAATGTATGCTAAATATGATACAAAGGGAACAAATTATCCAACAAATGGGGAGAAAACATATGTTTTCTTTAGTTCTATCAAGACTGCAATAGCTTCAACCCACTTTGAGACGTAGTCAACAACTACTAGTATATAAAGATTTTCAAGCAAACTTGAAAATGTTCCCATAAAATCCATACCTTAAACATTGAATAGTTTAACCTCCACAATTGGCTACTGTAACATTTCATTGCATCGAGATATAGAACCAGTGCATTGGCATTTATCGCATTGATTTAGAAAATTTTGGGCGTCCTTGAATAGTGAAGGCCAGTAGAATCCTAATTGAATAACCTTAGCAGCAGTTCTCATGCCACTGAAATGACCTCTATAAGGAGCATCATGACAATGCTTCAGGATTGAAAGCATCTCTTCTTCCGGAACACAACGCTGAATGATATTGTCATTGCATACCTTGAATAAGTACGGCTCGTTCCAATGATACTCCACTACTTCACGAAGAAATCTTTCCTTTTTATGGCCCATGACACCCAAGGGGAGTTTTCCACACACTAGGTAATTAACCAAATCCGCTTATCAAGGTGTTACATCTACAGCAAATAACTTCTCATCTAGGAATGTGTCAACAATTTGAAGTATGTTTCCATCTTCACTGCCAATTTCTAGTCGAGGCAGATGGTCTGCAACTTGATTTTTTGAACCCTTGTGGTCTTTTATCTTTATGTCAAATTCTTGCAACAGTATGATCCAGCGTATCAGTCATGGTTTTGCATCCTTCTTCACAAAAAGATATCTCAACGCCGAGTGATTAGTAAATACGGTAACCTTTACGTTGACAAGGTATGAACGAAACTTGTCGAAAGCAAAGACTACAGCCAACAATTCTTTCTTTGTGGTGCTATAATTAATTTGAGCCTCTGTAAGAGTTTTGTTGGTGTAATAGATAGCGTGAAATATTTTTTTCTTGCGTTGTCCTAGAACAGCACCCACAGCAAAGTCGCTTGCATCGCACATAGCTTCAAAAGGTTAAGACCAATCTGGTGCAACGATAATGTGTGCATTTACTAGCTACTTCTTTATTTGAATAAATACATCCAAATATGCATCATCAAAGAAGAATTTTCGATTGTGTTCTAGCAATGAGCATAAGGGCTTTGAAATTTTTGAAAAATCTCGAATAAATCTTTGGTAAAACCCTGCATGCCCAAGAAAACTATGAATGCCTTTCACATTTGTCAACAGAGGTAATTTCTCAATTATTTCCACCTTTGCTTTGTCTATTTCAATACCTTGACTAGAAATGCGATGGCCTAACAAAATGCCTTCAGTTGCCATGAAATGACATTTTTCCCAATTTACAATAAGATGTGTGTCTTCACATCGCTTCAATATTTTATCCAAATTGTCAGCGCATTGATCAAAATTTTTCCCATAGACTGAGAAATCATCCATAAAGACCTCTAAGGAATCTTCAATAATATCTGAGAATATCGCCATCATGTACCTTTGAAATGTGGTTGGTACGTTGCAAAGACCGAAAGGCATACGATGAAAAGCAAAAGTACAAAAGGGGCCAGTGAAAGTTGTTTTTGCTTGATCCTCCGTTACAATAGCAATTTGATTGTAACCAGAATAACAGTCTAAAAAGCATTATTAGGCTCTTCCAACAAGCCTATCCAACATCTGGTCAATGAAAGGAGTAGGAAGTGGTCCTTCCTTGTGGTGGCATTAAGTTTGCGATAATCCATACATACTCGTCATCTCGTAAGAATGCGTGTAGGAATTAACTCGTCCTTGTCATTCCTCACCACAGTGATGCCACTCTTTTTAGGTACGCATTGCACTGGACTCACCCAATTGCTATCAGAAATAGGGTAAATAATTTCATCGTCAAGCCACTTTAAAATTTCCTTCTTAACAACTTCCTTCATCTTCTCGTTCAATCTTCTTTATTGCTCAATTGATTGCTTGCCTTCATCTTCCAACTTGATTTTGTGAATGTAAAAAGATGGAATAATGCCTCGAATATCGAGAATACTCCGAAAAATAGCTCGTTTATGTTGCTTAAGAATATGGACCAATTTCTCTTCTTGAGTCACATCTAGCGTTGCGGAGACAATGACTGGGAGAGTATTGTTGTCACTAAGAAAGACATATTTAAGATGAGTAGGCAGTGGTTTCAACTCCAAAGTAGGAGCTTCTTCAATAAATGGCTTAAAAACTGAAGCCATTCTGTTGTCTAAGTCTAAAGATTCAATCTGCGATCCATGCCTAATTTTAATATTATTAGCTTCAACCATGCTGTCATAATCAGCTAAAAATTCAGCATCAGATGTCACTGCAAACTCTTCAGAAAGTAGTGTGCTTTGGTAATTGAATTCTTCCTCAATTAAATCATCTAGCACATCAAAGGTGTGTCATTTTTCTTTATCCTTGCATGGAATAGATTCCAAAACACTGAAGGTAATATGCTTATCATTAAGTCGCATGGTCAATTCACCTTTGTAAACATCAATGACAGTTCGTCCGATGGCTAAAAATGGTCATCCCAAGATTATGGGAACCTCCTTGTCTAACTTGCAATCTAGTATAATAAAATCAGTCGAAAAAATGAATTTATCCACAAGAACTAAGATATCTTTGATCTGCCCTTCAGGTTGAGCCAAGGATCGATCCGCTAGTTGCAATGTCATTATAGTAGGTTTCATGTGACCAATTCCTAACTTTCTGAAAGTAGATAGTGGCATTAGGTTGATGCTAGCTCCCAAGTCACATAAAGCCTTGCCTAAATAATGATTGTCAATTGAACATGGGATAGTAAAGCTCCCAGGATCTTTCATTTTAGGTGGCAACTTATTTTTCAAAATAGCACTATAGCCTTCTGTGAGTGCAATAGTATCAATGTCACTGAGCTTCTTGTTTTTGGACAAGAGCTCCTTCATAAATTTCTCATAATTAAGAATTTGCACAAGAGCGTCCACTAAAGGAATATTGACATGAAGTTTCTTCAGTGTGTTCAAGAACTGCTGATATTGTTTACCATACTCATTCTCTCTGAATCTTTGTGGAAAAGGTAAAGGTGGAGATACATGGGATTGCACCGACATCTTCGATTGCGTCGACAGTTTCGAGGGTCAGACAGTAGGCATATGAGTGATAATTTGTGGAACTTCTTTGTCTAGTGTATTGACAAACCCTTCAGATTCAACTTTCTCACCATAGATCACTTCACTAGTGTCTTGAGGTGTTATAGTAGAGTCGGTAATCGGCTCGCTAGTTTGTTTACCACTTCTAAGAGTGATATCTTTGCAGTGTTCTTTCCCTTTTGGATTGGGATTTTTCGTGTCATTAGGTAGTGTGCCTGACGGTTAAGTATTCAAATTCGAAGCAATTTGTCCCAACTGTGCCTCCAACGCCCGAATAAAAGATGAATTCCCTTGCATAATAACTTCTATACGAGTGATATACTCCTATATTAAAGCTTCAAGTGCTGTTAACGGATCAGATGGGGAAGCTTGCGTGTACTGTTGTTGCCAATGTCCTTAAACATTCTGATTTTACATTGAAGAGTGTTATAGCTGCATCCGATTCTGGTGTGACTGCATTTGGCTTTAGTGTGGATGCATCTAAGTATGCTGATTGTAATTATGCTGCTGTTGACTCTAATTCCCTTGTCTTGGGTTATAATTGCCTTGATTAGATGAATTCCCGTATTGAAATGTCGCAGCATTTTGTCCAGCATTATGAGTTCCCCAAGACTGCTTGTTGCGTGCAGAATTATTATAAGAGTTGCCATAAGAATTGCTGCAGATATTATTGACATAGAAAGCATTCTTTGCATGTTGTGGACAATCTTCATAGCTATAGTTGTCACCGCAAATCTTACAACAAAAGGTAGGAACATCAACTTGTTGAGCGACTTGTATAGGTGCAACGTCACTAGTCCCCTTCATATTTTTTTATCATATTAGCAATGGAAGAAACTTGAGCACTAAGTGCAGATATTGCACCTAATTCAATAACTCCCAGAGTAGCTTTTGCTTGTGCAGCTCTAGAAATAGGATATTGATAACCATTCTGAGCAATTCTTTCAAGAATTCGAACAGCTTCATCATAAGTACAATCCAGCAGAGGACTATTGGCTGATGCGTCGATAAGATTCCTCCTTTGTGAGCTCAGCCCATTATAGAAAATCTCAATCTGTGTTTCTTGTTGAATGTCGTGCATGGGGCAATGTCGAAGCAAAGATTTATAACGTTTCCATGTAGTGTGAAGATTCTCATCATCCAGCTGATGATAAGCTATAAAATCATTTCGGAGACGAGCATTCATTATCGGCAATTAAAGCGTAAAACAAACTATGTTGCTAATGCATTCCATGAAGTAATTGAGCCTACAGGTAGCCCAAGAAACCAAGTACGAGCTCTTCCTTGCAAGGAATAAGGAAATAACTACATTTTCAAAGCATCATCAAGTACGCCTTGTTGACTGAAGGAAGCACAAATCAATAAGAATGATGTGATATGTTCTCGTGCATCTTCATGTGGCAATCCAGCATATTGCCTATTAGAATTCAACATTTGAAACATTACTGGCTTGAGTTCGAAGTTCCTAACTTGGATTGATGGCCTAACAACTCCCGGTTGTAAATCATCCAAGACAGGTACAATAAAATCTCATATAATCCTATTTTGTATTTGATCATCTTACAGTAACGATGGGTTTTCAGCATTTTGTGGCGGTATCAGGGGTATGGTTGCATTGTTTCTTGGTAAAACCATATTTCTTTGTTCTTGAAGTCTCCTTCGAATGGTTCTTTCAATTTCTAGGTCAAAACCAGCAACAAGCTCCGAATTGCTTTAGGTCATAAAACACCTAAAATAAAATGTTAAAATAACAAAAAAAAGGAAACAAGTTAGTAGCAACTAAATATTAGATAATAAAAATAAAGTGAAAAAACAAAAATAAACATCAAACAAACGCCATCCTCGATAATGGTGCCAAAACTTGATCGGCTGTTTAACGTCACAGCAATAATGTGCAAGCATACACTGTCGATACAAGTATAGTAGACAGATGCGAGTCTATCGTATATCGATCCCACGAGGATGGTTGTCTTTTTTTCTATTAATGCCAGTGCAATGAATAAGAAAAAAGGAATAAATTCTGAGAGTGGTTGTTGGAGAAATAATTTGAAAATAAAAACGAAATGTGATAATAATAAAATGGGTCCCCAATGTGAATATTCAACAGAATACTAAGTGTGGCTCGCAAGGTATGAAAGAATAGGTGATTGTCGCTACAATTATATGCAATGAATATCTTACTAAGCTTAACTTTTATGTTCGATCTAAGACTTAAACATGCACATTAACCAACCTTTCGATGATAGCAATGCAACACAGTTAAGAACAAGTGGATTAAATTCCGCTAATCCTCAAGCAACTTCCGTTGTCATGCTTATTAGTTTAAACTGTCGCTGCACCTTCCAGTGACAGTGATTGCAATAACACTTTCGTGCTAAAAAATTCAAACCCAACGATTAAACAGTAGAAGCAATATCAAATAAAATAACATTCAGTTCATAAATCATGAGTACTTCCATACAAACATGAAATAAACAGTAATCACTAGTGTTTAGAAAGAAATGTAAAAGAACAAATGGAGAATACTACTCCTAGACAACTCGACTTGCTCTCTTACTTCCCTCTTGCATCGCACTTAGGTCTCCTCATTAGGAGCTGTTTTGCCTCCTTTTTCACGTTAGTTCACCCTTGAGAGACTTAAGCCTCCATGGCCAACAGCTTCAAAAGATGGGTTAAAGAAGAATATGCACCAAAAAAACTCTCATCTTTCTTTTTTTCTCTTTTCTAGTGAGCATTTCTATTCAGCCAAATTGTGCAGGTGTCCTTTCATCAGAATCGAGCTGTCTATGGTTGTACCAGTTGGTTATACCAAACTAGACAACTCACGCTTTTCTATTTTTATCTGGATAGCTATCAGATGCGGTGATAATCCTGGACGCAATTTGAAATTATTCATGCAGCGACATTAGTACCAAAATATGAAAAATTTAAGGGAAACTAGGATAAGGTTCATTGAGTTAGAAAATGCAATTAACTAAATTAAGAAGTGCTAAAATATGTGCTAAGGATGACTAAATGGAAACAGCTTAACCAAAAAGTAGGGAGAAAATAATGGTTTTTTCTAGCACTATCACGACCAGACAAGAATCAAAGGATCTCAACTCACTCTCCCTTGATGAGCTCATTGGTTCTTTGCTTACATATAAGATGAAGGTTAACAAAGAGGGTAAAGAAGAAAGACTCATGAAGAAGAATGTTGGTAGAGCTCCTAAATCTACCACCATTGAAGAGAGTGAATCAAGTGAAGAGGTGAATGAAGACAAAGAGATAGAGAGGCTTGCTAGAAGATTCAAGAGATTCATGAAGTCCAAAAAAGGAGGAGAATTTCGAAAGAAAGAAGGACTCAAACTTGAATCAACCAAGGAGAAGGATCCCATTATTTGCTATGAGTGCAAGAAATAGGGACATATCAAGTATGATTGTCCTAAACTCAAAAAGAAGGGGTACAGCAAACAAAAGCTTATGTTGATTGGAGTGATGAGGACTCATCCGATGAAGAAGCCAAATTATGCCTTATGGTTATCAATGATCTTAACGTAACTTCTAACTCATCTAGTTTGTAACAATTCGATTTTCAGTGGTGTCGAAAACAGTGATTTCGGGACCACAATTCTGGCGAGTCGAGTTGTAAAATTTAATATTTCAAATATTTACGGCATTGATAACCTTGCATTAAAATTTGGTTATAAGATTTTAATGTTTAGATAATTAATTGAATAGAAATGATTAAATTGTAAAAGGGTGCAAAAGTAGAGTTAAATGATTAGAAGGGCTAAAGGAGTAAATTGACCAATAAGATTTAGATAGTGGAAAGTCATGACATATGTGTTGATTATAATAAAGATTAATTAAAGTAAAAGATGTTAATTAAGCTTAATTATGAAAGTCATAAAAATTATAATTTTGTCATTTAGTATATATATGAATTAAAGAAGAAAAAGATGAAATTTTCATCTTCTTTCACCTTCTTCACGACAACAAAGGGGAGGAAATTAGGGATTGCATTGTTTAGCTTTTGAAGCTTGATTAGGTAAGTAAACATTTATCGTTTTTAGTAATTTCTATATTTTTTAGTCCGTATTAGCATTATCTAGCTTAAACAATGACCAATTTGTGATTCTGTCAAATGTTGAATATTTCACCATTGATGAATATGCTTATTATTGAAAGATTATGATGGTTTAGTATGCTTGGTGGTTGGGTTTGATGTTTTTGTAGAGTGAATTTTGATGAAATTAGGATTTAAGGACTAAAATGTTAAAATGATGATATTATTGTACTTAGTGTGAAATAAATGGATTTTAGGGATTTTTTAGGGTAATGAAGGTTCGATTGAGTTGTGTGTTGAGAAAATGGCTATTTTGCATGTTTTATGCTTAAAGGACTACATTGAACAAAAGTGAAAGGATAGGGGTAATTTTGTAAATTTTCCAAAAAGGACATAAATGTAAGAAACAATTTAAATTTCATAATTTTATATGGAAAATGTGATGATTCGTTGATTAGATCACGAGCGAGCGGCAGATCGAGAAAAAGGGAAAGTTACAGAGTAATTCCTAGAGTTTCTTTTTTGCTACAAAATCATCCGGTAAGTTTGCGTAACTAAGTTCTACTTATTAAATGCTAGCCTTACTTGTTTGGTACTATTCTTGACGATGGATCGTGATGGAAGACATCAAAAGGAGTAGCATACTGGATCGTAAGAGCATTTCTGGATCGCAAGAGTTATTTCACTAGAAGACCCGAAAGAAGTATTGAATATTGAAGACGGAAGGAATGGAAATGATAGTTCACATTCACTTTCTCGTTTATGGTTATTTCATAAGTTACTGTACTACGAACTTACTAAACACTGTAAGCTTACCTGTGTATTGTCTCTGTTTTGTAGATTCGTTTTGCTGATGGAGATCGAATCCCCGAGAAGAATCACACTATCCTAGGAGCTCGTTTGGTATTCTTTCATATCACCTAGCTTATATGGCATGAAGTAGGATGACGAACTTAAATGTGGTTAATATGTAATGTCATTAGATTTTTAGGATTTCTTAACACTTGCTTTCTAATGTTCTATGTATATTGCAGTTATTCAATATCATCATGTTGTTTCTTGTTTAAGCATGATTTGAAGTATTCAATGCATAATGAAATTGTATTTGTTGTGTTTGTGACGGTAGATTATAAACTAAAAAGTATGATGTGCATTTTTGGGAATTCTGCTCACTTGTTTTGGTAGTTTATATGCATGTATCGGTAGAAGTATAGGGTAGGAGAGAGGTTGTTCTCTGATTAGGGTTGTATCGATAGTTGCCAATAAGTTATCGGTAGATCTGTTCACAGGAGTATCGGTAGTCAGGATGCTTGTATCAGTAGAAGTTATAGGGTAAAACTTCCTAACTCTCTGGAGTTTTAGTATTGGTAGAAGCATGACTTGTTTCGGTAGAACTATCACTTTTATCGGTAGAACTATCACTAGTATTAGTAGAGGTATGTTGCTGTTTGAAAACTATTTACTGACTTGACTACTATCGATACATGTCCAACAGGTATCTGTAGAAGTCTCTCAAAAACGTGGAATTGACCTTTTTACCCCTATTTGAATTGTATTGGCTTCTCATTCATGTTTTATGATGTGTATATTGAAAATGTTTCATTAAAATGTGAATAAAGGAAGAAAAATTGAAAGTTAATTTGAGATTCTCAAACAAAGTAACCCCGGGACCCTAGCCGACGACGGTAACGGGTTTTGGGTGTTACATACTTTAAATGATTATTCTTTTGATGAGTTGTAAGAAGCCTGTGATGAATTGATTTTGGAATTAAAAGTCATGATGTCAAAACACAAGAAAAGTGTTTCAAAATTGAAAAATGAAAATGACTTACTTTTGTAAATCAATCGTGAACATGAAGAGAAAGTAAACAAAATGCAAGAAATCATTAATGATTTTGAAAAGAAAAATTTAGACTTACATAATTTACTTTCAAAAGTTCATGAGGATCATCAAAAGCAACTTGAATTGCTAAAAAGTGAAAAAGCTCACTCTAACAAAGTTTTTGAAAAAGGAGAAAGTTCAAAAAAAACTTTGTTAAAAATAACTTTAATTTCTATAAACATGGAAGTCCCTCAAGATTTTACAAGGGAAAACTTGTTAAGAGTGTATGGGTCCCTACTACTTAAGACAAGGAAGCTCTTTCAAAATAGATACCTAAAGGGACTAAAATTTTGAAAACTAATGATTATGGACCCAAAAGACATTGGGTACCAAAAACTTAATTCTATGTTTGTAGGTAAGGTGCATTACTTCAAGGTGAACAAATGCAAATTCTATGTGATTGCACCTTAATATTGATTGGTATGGTACTTCATTAATTCTTTATATTTAATATCTATATTTGAACTAACCACTTTCTTTTCCTCTTAAGTTTTATTTGTTTATTTTTTATATAATAAAAAGGGGGAAAAGAGAAAGATAAATTTTATGGTTGATTGGTTGCTTATATTATTGACCAATTTTTCAAAGAAAAATAAATGTCAAATTTGAGCTTATTGAAAATTTATGCTCCAAATCTTTATGCCTTAAATTGAAAATGATTTTTATATAGGGGGAGCTTAAATTCAAAATGTCATTTATTAAAGGGGAGAAATTATTCAAAAACAAATTTACAAAAAAAATTGTTATATCAAAAAAGGGGAGATTGTTAAATAAAGCCTTATTGAATAATATATTTTGATATAACAAATTAAAGTGTTTTTGAATAAAAGTGAAGTTGAACAAATTGATAAAATCAAGTTGGAATGGCCTCAATTGAGTCAAACATTTTCAAATATGTTTTAACCATTTTCAAACAAGTTAGAATTGCTCCAAGAAAGAAAGTATCGGTACTTTTTGTCTAAGTATCGATATTTTACGTGATATCGATACCCTTCTGATAAACAATACCAAATGAGCATTCTATTTTATCAAACCCCAGGAAGTATCAATCTGATATCGATACCTTTTGTAAAGGTATTGATATTTTCCCTACGGTATCGATAGTTCTGCTCCAACAGTCACTGAAATATGCATTTATTATAAAAAAATATAGATACCCTTTTAATAGGTATCCATACTCGTTGCTGCAGGTGTAATTAATGAGCTGATATTTCATCCCCAACGACCATATTTACTTTCCCAACAACCACAACGGTTGGAAATCACTTAAAGGGCATAAATATCATCTTCCAAAGGTCTAGCAACAATAAGAGCAACGTGCAAAGCCTAAAAATCAATCAAAACAACCTAGAGTTTAATTCTTTCTTACCTTTTCTTGTAAACACTTGTGAGCTTTCATTGTATTCATTTAGCTCAAGTCTTCTTCTTTGTATTTGTGCTTAATTGGCAAACATCCTAATCTTGTAAGGATTGTTTCTTTGTTTGCTAATTTGTTTCTCTTTTGAGAGAGGGTTTATACTTAAGGTTTGGGTAGAAACTTTAAGGAGTTGTCTCTTTAGACTTTGGGGTATAAGTCTTAAGTGATTGTAAGGTTAAACCTTGTCCTTAAAGGTTATACAAATCTAGTAGATTTGGGAAAATCTTTAGTTATGGAAAGCTAAGGTAGTGGAGTAGGCATTTGGGGCCGAACCACTATAAATCCTTTTGTTCTTTGTTGCAAATTTCAATTGCTACCACCACAACTTCTCAAAGGCCGATTCAACCTGTTTATCGGCATTATTAAGTTTATCCATCGAGCTAACAACCTAGTATCATGAATTACGCAAATTTCTGATTACTTCAAGTTTTCAAACTCTGTTGTAGACACATTTCTGTTCGTATTCAACACTCAATGAGTTATTATTTATCTTCTTGTTTACGTTGATGATACCATTGTTACTAGAAACACAGATCAAGTTGTACATCATTTTATTCAAAAACTCTAAACGTTTTTCTCTAAAAGATCTTGGTGACTTACAATACTTCCTAGCTGTTAAAGTGCTTTCCCATTCCCATTGTCTGTTTCTTAGTAAACGAAAGTATATTGCTGATCTCCTTCAAAAGACTCATATATCTGACGCAAAACCAGTCTCCACACCTCTTGCAATGAGTTTGTCTCTTACCTTGCATGCTGGTACTCCATTATCAGATCCTATAGAGTATCAAACCATGGTTGGAAGTATTCAATATCTATCATTGACTCATCTAGATATTACTTACACGGTTAATAAGCTCTCTCAATTCATGCATCAACCAACGACAGAGCATTAAACTGCTATCAAACGCTTACTTCGCTGTCTCTGTCGTACCTTAGATCATGGTCTAACACTTTGTCGTTAATCCTCTCTTACTCTTCATGCATTCTCCAATTCCAACTGGGCTAGCAACAAGGATGATTTCACTTCAGCCAGTGTTTACATCGTTTATCTCGGTCATAACCCCATATCTTGGAGCTCCAAGAAATAGAACACTATTGCCCGCTCTTCAACCGAAGCTGAGTATAAATCAATCGCTACCACGACTGCTGAACTACGTTGGATTTTTCTCTCCTAACTGAACTTGGCATCACTATTCCTTATCAACCCGTGATTTACTATGACAATGTTATGGCCACAAACCTCTGTGCCAATCCAGTGTTTCACTCGTGCATGAAGCACGTTATCTTAGACTATCATTTCATACGTGAGCAAGTTCAAAATGGTCTCCTTAGAGTCTCCCATGTCTCTTCTTCTAATCAACTTGTCGATGTCCTCACCAAACCGTTGTCTTGTCACCAATTCACCATGGTCATGAACAAGATCAGACTTACTCCACCATCGTCCATCTTACGGGGGCATGATAAGAATAGATAACCATTTGATTAAAGGAAATTAGAATTAATATTGTTATATCAAAACATTTGAAAGTGAAAGCTAATAATCTCCCCTGTTTTTATATAACAAAGCCTTTGAAAAAAAAAACTAGTTCGTAAACTCCCCCTCAATCAAATATTATTTTCAAGTTACTACTCCCTCTATTTAAAATGATTTATGAAGACTTTGTTTTGGAAAAAAAATATTTTAAGAAAATTGCTTGAATTTCATCAAAGTATGAAAAATTTTGTGAAGCTTAGAAATTCAAGTTTCATAACTTATTTACAATGTTTTAAATGTGAAATTGTTTTGTATTTCCATTGCACATTAAGTTAATGAAAATTGAAAAAATTTTAAATAAACTTCTCCCTTTTTTGGTATATCAAAATTGTGAAATACATTGAGGCACATCAAATCAATTAGTGGCATTTGAAAATCAAAGAGATGTAAAAGAAAACTATACAAATGTTAACAAAATAGGGCATAACTTAAAGCATCCATAATGCAAATGTTAACAAAAGAAACTACTAAAAGAAAATTAAAGAAAAGCTAGAGTAACATCCAAAACAAAACAAACATCCCAAAAGAAATGTACCAACCAAAGAGTGTAAAACAAATCCAAAAACCAAGTCAATCCAAAAGAAACACCAACAACCAATAGGACTATCAAGCATCTGAAAGAGAAGGTGGAGGAGGTAAGAACCGAGACATGATAGTTGCCATTTGATCCTCCAATTTGGTGAAGCACAAATCAACTTGTCGGGGAAAACCATCAAATTGTCTGATAAGAGAATAACTCGACCGAAAACCTTGTTAATGGTAGTGTGGAGAATCAATGCACGAGGAGAAAGAGGCGAAGCTAAAGTCAATGCATCCACTATATTGCCTTGGGCTTCGGGAGGTGGTTGCTCTTATGCTTGCTTGGGTAGGTCCTTGCCACCTTCGATATATTGAAAGGCATTGTTCAATTAGAATCAAAGCTGAAAGTTGGTATATTGAGTATATGACTTATGTATGGAATGACTTCACTTACAATAGTGGAATTCATAGCTTGGTTAAAGAGTAAATAAATCCTCTCACTCACATTGCATGGATTATGAAAAGGAACGTTGACACGAGTCATTCATTTGGGATGAATGATTGTTATTACTATGTTAGTAATAATTTTTTTTCATTATGGAAGCTGCAATGGAGACCATTATATAAAATAGGATAATATTGGATGAATGAATTTAACTCAGAGAGACTAATAATATCTTATGAGGGTAATCCACCAATGACAAGGTCATTGGACAAAACATAAATCTAAGTTGCCTTCATAATGATATATAATGGGGAGTTCAGTCATGGTACTTTTAGTGGATTGACTTCATGACTACATAATGTTATAATTAATAGAAGAAGAATCAGAACTTAATTATAAAATACTTAAACCCTAATTATATATATCTAATCGATCCCTTTACTAGCTCAACACAACTTTGTATGGATTGCAAATTAGAATCGTTACAATAAATGAATGAAAACAAAGTATGAGAAATAGATTGCATGAATTATAATTTGCAATACATGCATTTTCTTGAAAGGAACAAGAGACGACTTAAAATTTGATTTTAAATATTTAATTGTTTGTAATTAAATAGTTAAAAGGGAAAATTAAATTAATTATTCATGGTAGATGTATGAATAAGATAATTAAATTTATTTACTCATAAATTTTAATATGATAAAATCGTCATGATTTTAACAGAATTAAAATTGAATTGAGATAATAATTTAATTATTTATTTATTTTAAAATAAATAATACTTTGAGAATGAAAAACTGATTATTGAGTTAAATAATCATACGAGTTTGTTTTAATTTAATTTAAAATTAGACTACACATACTGTACACAATACATGAAAGGCTTAATCAGCATACATTGGCATCAGGTTGGGTGACACATTGGGAGAATCCTAGTATGTGCGTGTGTTTGTGTCTCCTACCAAACTATTGTTCTAGTGGAACTCTGAGTTTTTTTTTTATTATAATATCACTTTTTCCTCTCTTTCTACTCCGTTTGAACTTAGTGGTTTTTTCTCATATATAGGGATTGTCGGATAACTAAAAAAAATACATTAGTTAACATGGATATTCTATCGAAATTTAGGGAAATTTTATTTAGATTAAAATAAATTCTATATTTCGTGAATACTAGGATACAAAATTTTGAAATTATAATAACAATTTTCTTGATTATTATTATTCAAATTTGTGACTACAAATTTCAATTTTGGTTTGTCATACATAAAGTTTTAACCTTCGCTACTAAAAAGTTATAGTTTTTATTTCGTGTTCATTTTTTGTTATAAAAACTCACTCTTTCAGCAACCGAGAGTTCAATCATCAATTAAAATAATATTCTCAAATTTGTTTCAATATTGCTTCTTCAAAAAAACTATGATTTTAATGTTCCATTCTTTTTTACATAATTCTAACTTATTATTGTTAACAATCTCTATTTTTTATCGATAATATTTCTTCGATACTATTTGATTAATTGATAAATAACTTTAATACTAATTAAGTAATTATGAAGATGTTTAGAGATTTATTCAATTAATAACTCTATTTTACATAAATAAAATTAGCACAACATTTTTAAAAAAAATCATTTTTATAGTAATATCAAAATTAAATCATAATTATTTTTAACTAATAATTGTAAATTAAATTATAATTATAATTATCACAATTTTTTAGAGTTCTATTAAGTAATAATTATATTTTAAAATTAGTAAAATTTTGATTATATCAAACTTTTTAAAATAATAATGGCAAATTAAATTATGTTAATTTTAAATGTGTAATTATCATAATTAAACTATAGTTATTTTTTAATTATAATTATCACAACTTCTATTTTACATCAAATTTTTTAATTAATAATTATAAATAAAATATTATTATTTTTAAATATCAATTTAGTAATATGATGAAAAATAAAGAGTATTTTTGTTGATTCAAAAAAAGTTTCAAAATCATGCTTTTATATTATAAGTAAACATATTCACGGGTCGGACTACCCACTCAGGCCCCAAAGCCCGCTCGAAATTTAAGAGGATTCGAGTAAAAATATTACGCCCGAAAATGGAATCGGGCAAAACAATAAACCAATTTAAAATATGGATCGAGCCCGAGCTTGACCATTCAAAGCCAGAGCCCAACCCGACCCGACCCGACCCATTTTAAGTTTATAATATTTTATATTATGTTATTTTTATATATGATGCAATTTAAAACACATTAAAAAATAAACTTATACTAAATATATAATATTATTCTAATGTAATTGTATAAAAAAATCAATAAATAAAAAATATATAAAATTATTAAATATTAAAATAAAATAAAATAAAATAAATATTTTTAAAAAAAATTAAAAAGACAAATATGAAGTAAACATGTTCATGAGTCAAGCTATCCCCCTAGACCTGAAGGCCCACTCGAAATTTGTGAAGATTTGAACAAAAATATTAAGCTAAAAAATGGACTTGGATGAAAAAAGCAAACCCATTTAAAATATAGATAGGGCTTGAACTTAAACATTTAAAGCTCGAGCCCAATCCAACCAGTTTTAATTTTATAATATTTATATTATGTTATTTTTATATATTATGTAATTTAAAACACATAAAAAAATAAACCAATATTAAATATATAATACCACTATAATATAACATTAAAATAATATTAAGATAACTATATAAAAAATATATAAAATTTATTAAACATTAAAATAATATAATATAATATAAATATTTTTAAAAAATTAAAAATAATATGAACGAGCTTAAAATGAATTTGAGTTAAACTTTTGCAAATTTGGACGAGTTTAAACAAAACTTTAGGCCTGTATTTCGGATCAGGCCTTACTTGAACAAACATAAAATATATAAATATCATGCTTAAACCCGATCTAAACCCAACCGACCCGACTCATGAACACCTCTAATATAAAGTATGTTAATCTCATACTGAGACCCAACCTAAACCCGATCCATGATCATCTCTAATTATAAGTAAATTATGCTTATATACTGGGATTATAGATTAATATAATGTGCAAATAAATGTTTGCCTTAGATAAACCTTCTTATGACATAAACAATTTTTTTTAGAATATGCAGGTTCATGAATTAAGATATCAGAACAAAAACATTCATAGACCCTAAAGCATAGGTGCGAGATGAATCCGCCTATCTCCAGCAGCTTATTAATTCAAAACATTGAAACCAGCCAAAGACAAGATCAAGAGAGCAATATGAATTCTCCATGCCAGAGAACCCCCACCAAGTTTTAAACTTCAAGCAAAAATACTCACGGCCGGTAGATAACCCATATCCCAAATAGCATAAAACAGAAATTTATTGAAACATTAGACTTGTTGTTGCAGATTAAAATCTTGCCGATTGAGTTTTAATTTGATTGGAATGGACATTGTTGCTAATACAAGAGGAGGTAGGTTCGAGTGCATTGAAGCGCATTATCCTCCTATTTATGGGTTGGGAAGGGACTATAGGTAATTCTAGACATTGTGCCAAAAAAATAAATATGATCAGAACTTATAATGAAATTATTCAAAAAAAAAAAAAAATGAAACGTTAAACAGAAAATTGAAAATCCAGATTCACCATAGGCATACCAATTGTCAAAATCTTTCCCCAATCTAAGACCACCCACCCATGCATTTTAACTTGCAAAAACAATTTGCTTTGGCTTTGCTACTCTCTCTTCTTTTCTTTTGCTTCCTCCATTCTTTTTCTTTAGGCATGAATTTTCTGTACTTCACTATTTCATCTAAAAACAAAAAGGTGTTCCATCAATTTTAGGATTGCATTAGATTGAGAACATGTTACATATGGGATGAAAAACCACCTTGGTTAGGTATATTGCTCTGACTCTTCATTTTTCTATAAATTCTACTACCAACACCTCTTTCCACTATCCAACTCTTCTCTAAACATGGATATAACAACATGATCCTCCAAGAACCCACTAAATACATTAGTAGAAAAAGAAATGGAAAAAAAAACTTTAGAAGAGTGAATATATCCATGTTGGGCGCAAATCCATATTCGACATTCACACCATAGTTCAAATATGAGAAGCTGGAGACCAGCAAACAATACTTCTAGGGCTGCCCAGTTTTATCTTAAAGCATACTGCATATAAACTAACCTGTTTTATCGATTATAAGAGACTATGCCTGAAAGTTCCATATACTCTGAACACTCAGTTTTGGCGTGTGGAAGCCCTCAGCCAGATTGAAAGATGCTGAAACCTGGAATTCCATAATTTGGAATCAGTTGCAGAAGAAACAATCAAATCAAACTAAAAAACTTTGCATATTTCATATACAATTGAATGAAGGAAAAGAAACCATTTTTCTTTTGACAAGAGTGAAATTAACAATGTTGTCAATGATTGAAAAGTTAACTACAGTAGAATCAGAATGGTTGTAAATGATACAACAGAGTGGAAATTCCAATATATTTGGTTTTGCTTCAACATTTCCAGATATCGAAATCAGTCGCTGAACCTTAATCTATGTCACTCAGGTTCAGGGTTAAGTGTGGAAATAGATGGGTGTGTATCTGACACAAGAATGCTTTTTTTTCTTAAGTTTTTACCTCTACTTAAAAGAACCATACTTCCATACTCATGTCCAAAAAAAAGCACCTTAACCTGCCTAAGAACCAATTAGGAAAAATTAAACTATTCCCCTTAACTGCTAGAGGCAGAACCTCTGAATTTTCATTTTGCTTAAAATGTTCCTGGTAGACGTATTTTCAGATATGGATACCAAGATATGACTCTCCAAGAAAGAACCCCCAAATACATTAAAAAACATAGAAAATTGAATCCAAGAAAGCCTTTGAGCAGATAACAAGAAAATTAATATGAAAAGGTAATTACAATGTGTTTCATGACCAACCTCCCTCCTCTGTATGTTTCTTAAGCTATTTCCAAAGACCGGGACAGGAAAAGGTGCATCAGCTATGTCATCTAGACTCTTAGTATATGAGATGTGTTTAACACGGGTATCATGGTCTGCTCAATTTTTCCGGTATGTTTTCATATATTTGGAAGCTCATACCCTCATATCCATATCCGAATATGTTTCCAACATGAGTACTTTAATATAAACAAAAATCTGGAATAACATATCCCAACAGATGGATGTAAATGTAGCCTATAAACAAAGTAGATTATAGTGGATTACGCAGTAGAGAAGCAACCTGATAAATATACCACTAAGGTATGCATATATGTTGCCCTATGTAAGTTGAACAACATATCCACCATTTAAATAGCAGCTGCAATGTAATTTTGATTCTCGATGCTGTTACCGCATTTGTACCATTTTTCATGCTTGTAATTGTATAAAAACAATGGGACTAAAAAGATATCCACAGCGGAACCAGCCTAAGTTCGCCTTTCCCAGAAATAGCCTGGGTTTGAATATCAGTTATATATATATATCCGCACAGAAATTCAAATAGCAGGATCAACCTAACTCAACTCAAACCCATAAATTAAAAGTTAAAACCAAATGATATTACCTTAACTCTTCCATCTTCATTGACTAATGAGCTACACGACCACTCCACACCCAAAACCTGACTCGATGTCTCATAGTTAGCTTTAATTAAATCACCTCCGAGAACTCTCCTTGACACTGCTAAGTCCCAAGATTTCTTTGCCAAATCATAGCAAGGCTCAAAAGTTGTCAACCCTCTATGCACATAACTGTACTTCAATTTGCAATTAAAAGACCCGAGCTCATGGCTTGCAGATAACTTGTTGGCTGTATCAAACACCAAGGTCCCATCCAATACTGTCCGGTGGTCATTCCTCATGTGACTGTAACTCCAATTTATCTGTTTTCCCACCACCTTAAAAGTGTTCATGAACTGAAACTGAACATCCTGAGTAGAAAAAGAAAAGCCAAGGAAAATTAAGTAAAAGTCATTTTGACAAACACTTGCAATGCATAAACGAAATTATCACCTTTTTGGGGACGTCAAAGTCGATGATGAAAGAACCAGGCTTCTCAACTGACAGCAACAAGTCATCAAAGTTTAATGTGGAGCCATCGGAAAAGTTGGTGTCTGAAAACGATGCTCGGAGCTTAAGGTCCCCTGGACTAGCTGCTAGAGTTGCCGACAAGCCTTTCTTGTTGCCGTTGGTTCCTCCTATAAAAGACACTGCAGCATTCATTATCTTTCCCAAGTTTTTTTCTTTGTTTTTTCTTTGTAATATTCTTTTCTGCAAATTATAAAGCTGCGAGGGGGTCGATGAAATCTTCCGTTGTTATTTGCTTTCCAGGCGCCCGTAATGAAATCGAAGCAAAGCGATTCGTAGGTCGGGTCGGTTTTGAGTAGGATGAATTATATGATATTAATATATTTTATATTTATTAAGTTTAAATTAAAATAAATAAATATATTTTTAATTTAATATTTAATAATTTTATATATTTTTTATTTATTAAAATTTTATATTTAATTATTTTATTAATATTTTTCATTATAATAATATTATATATTATTATAGATTTAATTTTTATATGTTATAAATTACATAATATATAATATATAATATAAAACATTTAAAACTTAAAAACAAGCTAGACTCCGCAAAGTTCAATTTTCAAATATTAAAGCCCAAACATAATCATATTATAAATTAACTTAATTTTTTATCAAATTTTTTTTTTAAATTTAATATTTTTACCTAAATTTTTTTTAAATTTCAAGTAATTCTCCGAACTAAATGAATTATCAAACTCATAAACAAATCTACATAGCAGAAGAGTTAAGATTTTTAATTAGTTTTTTTCCTAATTTTGAGGATCGTAAATTTCTAATTTAAATAATATTTAAATTCTAACATAATAATTAAAAATAGATATGAATATATTGATATTTAAATATTCATTATATTATTTAAAATCGATTTAAATATCTTAAATCACTATTATATACTAATAACATGGATATAAATCCAAATGCACATAAAATTTTTACTTTTTAAAAATATTTATAATTTATATTACCTTTATTTTAAAGAAAAATTCATTAATTCAATCAATGAATAAGACCATACAATCTAGGGAAAAATATAAAAAGCACCCAATGTAAGAGCTAAATGACAAACTCCATAACACAACAAAAACTTCAACTTCTATATAAATAGAACATTATGGCACGTTGACAAACGACTCTATCACAATTCAAGCACAATATATCAACAACATATAGTCAGAATCTTAATTCAAATAGCATAAATATTATTGTTAAAATAAAAAATTACAAGAAGAACTAAATTCGAGTCTATTGATGAGCATTACTCCTCCTACTCCTATTATTTGAAGTTAAAAAAGTATTTTTATCATCCCATGTATGAAAAAAAATAGAAAAAAAGTAAATCCCGATCTAAAGTAACACAAATACCAAATATTAATTTTAGAGAACTGCAATGATGAAGGCCAATGTTGAAGACTCACAAAAGTTCTTAATTGGCAACCAAAGCCTCTTCTCCAAGCGTGCTGTTGTCAATCATCTGCTGGGGTAAGTGCAACACAAGATATGACAATAATACACTGTTTTATGGGTTTTAGCTAACACACATATATACCATGATCTTCCAAATATATGAAAAAAGTAAACCCATTTTAATCAAACACCCATACTCAACATTCAAAAACACTTGAATCTTTCAAAACATATCAATATATATAACAAAAAAACTATGATCAGTATAAACAAAATAAACAAAACATTGCATTCTTTGCTACTAGAGGAACATCATTAGAAGGCCATAAATCAAAACAACACCATTCCTTCAACTCATTTCCCCATCTCCAACACACAAACCATTTTCACCCTAATGACATTAGATTTCTAGAAATTAGAGTGAAAATGAACCTAATTCATAACAACTAGCACTATTGTTACAGAGTAGACAGATCCCAAGAACACTCACACGTCCTGCATTAGAGGATGTCATCATAGGCAACCATTCCTCTACATTTAAATGGCAATTCTAACATTGAAGAACCATCATCAGTGGTTCTTGGGTTGACTACGGTTGATGCAAGCTTATTACTTCTTCCGTGCCTGCTTAAAGGCACCTCAGGCCGCAAGAGCTTTGATGAAGATGTTGCCCCTTTATTGTTATTAGCATGAACCCCTATTCCGTCTCTCCATTGAGCTAAAGGATCGGTTGCCCACAAAACTTGAACCTGCAAGCAAAATCAGAATGCAGAATTTCAAACTTCTTGATGTTGAGCATCAACCGCTAAGCTCTACATCTGAACTTCATCTCATTAAAAAGTAAAATTTTCAATTTAACTGACTCCTTTAGATCAATTCAACCTCAAAGCTCTAAATTCTAACTTCAGTTCCTTATTAAAGGTTAAATTTTTCATTTTAATCGAGTTTTTAAGTTTCAATTCAACCTTAGAGCTCCAATTTCCAACTCTTTTTTTTTTCTGAAACTTCTAAATTCTAGCTTCAGTTCCTCATTAAAGGATAAAACTTTAAATGTAATTCACTCTTTAAGTTTCAATTCAACCTTAAAGCTCTAAATTCTAGCTTCACTCTTTAAGCTTACAACTATAAAAGCTCTAAATTGTAACTTCAGCTCCTCATTAAAGAATTTTCAATTTGACTCTCTTAGTTTCAAATCAACCTTAAAGCTCTAAGTGTAACTTGAGTTCCTCTTTAAAGGATAACTAAATTTCAATTTAATTGACTCTTTTAGTTTCAATGCAACCTCTTTAAAGGGTAAAAATTTCAAGTTAATCGACTCTCTCATTTTCAATTCAACCTTAAAGCTATCCAACTTGGTTAATTTAGCCAAATTAGGCTTAAAAGGAAGCACCGATTCAATTATAAAAAAAAAAAAAAAAACACCAAACAAGAATTGAAAAACTAAACGCAGTCAATTATATAATTACCCTTTTGGAATCAACGGTAATGCCGAAAGAGGAATCAAGGGAAGCCGCAATGGCCGACTCGGCGGATTCCTTAGAGCGATAAACAATGTAACCAACAAAATCACAATTGATGCGGATGCGAGAGATCGAACCGTAGATCTCAAACCTCGACTTCAAATCGAGCACCGAGCAATTCGGGGGAAGACCCATGACAATAACAGCCGGTGGCGGCTTTGGCTTGGCCTCATTCTCAGAAGACGGCGGAGGTGGCGGGTAAGGTGGCAGAGGACGACGCCGTTTAGAGATGGAAGCTGGGGCGTGACGGGAGAAGTAGGGTTTGTCTCTCTTTCGAGACATGTTTTCAGAAAGAAATAAAAAAGGAAATAAATTGAGACGACAATTGTGAGCGAGAGAGGGTGGAGTTAAGAGTTCGCGGGTTTTGTTCATAAATCATAACTTTCAAGTATGTGTTTGGAGATTGATAGTATATGTTCGAAGTTCAAGTCAGCTTTCCAAGTGTAGCAAATTGTGCGATTTTAGGTAAAAATTTAGTTTCAAATTCGTTTGAGTCTAATTTTAGAAAAAAAAAATTATAATGAATATTTTCTTGGGCAGCAAAATAAAGTTAAAAGCAAACTCTCAACGCGAAGAAGTAAAAAAATAAAAAAAAAATTATAAGATAGCACCCAAGTGTTTAAGTAGATGTTATCCCTATTACTAAAAAAATAGAGTGATTACAAACAAAAATTCTCTAAAATTACAAAATATTCATTCTGATGAAATATAAATTACTTAGTGTTTACATATTCACCAAGCTAAGTAGACGGGCCTTCAGTCTCTCCAAAAAATAGGTCAATCTTGACAAGCCAAATGACCCTGAATGAATAAGATGAATCATCAAAGTGTGCCTTGGTCGTGAGCTCATTTGTGCGGCCCGTGACATTCTTCCTCACCTGTTCTAGTGACCCTTCATCGCATCCTCAGAATGGATCTGGTTTATCTTGTCTTAGAACTGTCATAAAGCCTCAGCAAGTTCCCAACTAGCTTCACAGTCGAGAAGTCTCTTCCATCGAACGAAGTACTTATGCCTAGGCCTAAAGTACTTCCGTCGAATCACTTGAATTGCTTCCCCTTTGTACATCTTGATTGTAAAAGTCCACCGTTCTTCTTTCCCCCATTGTGACTTGCCTCAATCGAGATCGCCTTGATCCGTACAAATAAGCTTAGGCATGCCCACATTGAACACTAGCTTAACCTTGAGTATTGCCACCAACTTTGATTTGTAAGCCCCTTAACTTACCTACT
Organism: Gossypioides kirkii; assembly: GCA_005610355.1. Classification (NCBI taxonomy): domain Eukaryota; kingdom Viridiplantae; phylum Streptophyta; class Magnoliopsida; order Malvales; family Malvaceae; genus Gossypioides; species Gossypioides kirkii. The sequence continues at coordinate 33,423,893 of CP032247.1, read as the reverse complement.
TTAAAACTTTGAAAGGACCTCTGTGCCTTTGTGTTAACTCGATTGATCAAACCGAAATTGCCAAGAATGAAGTGAATTAAGTTTTTAAAAATTTTAGAAAATCTAGAGAAAATAGAGAGAAAAATGAACACAATGATTTAGAGTGGTTCAACCCCAATTGCCTACTCCACTACCTTAGCTTTCCACAACTAAGGATTTTCCCAAATTCACTAATTTGTTCAATCTTTGAGGACAAGGTTTAACCTTACAACTCTCTTAAGATTTCTACACAAATCTTAAGACACTAACCTTCTCAAAGAGTAAATACAAATAACAAACTAAGAAGAAATCCTTACAAGATCAAAATGTTTGTCAATTAAGCACAAATAGACAAGAATACACTTGAGCTTGAGGTAAAGGCTCACAAGTGTGTACAAGAAAAGTATGAAAGAATTGAGCACTAAGGTTGAATTGATTGTTCTTTAAACTCGATTATATCTCTTGTTGTTGTAGGACCATCAAAAGTTGGTATTTAAACCCTCTAATTCATTTCCAATCATTATGGTTGTTAGGAGAATAAATAGAGCCGTTGGGATGGAAATACCAGACCATTAAATTCACCTGCAATAAAAAGTATCGATACTTTTTATATGAGTATCGATACTAGAAGCATTCAATGTCTGATTCAGTGACAATTCAAATTAGTTTCCAACAATACCGAAGATGATTTATCGATACCTGGTAAAATGTATCGATATAATTTTATATGTATCGATACTTTTTGACATTTTTGAAAGATCATAAAAAATAGAATGCAAAATTGGTATTGATACAAAGTTTTGGTATCGATAAAAATCAATAGGTATCGATATAATTTTAAAGGTATCAATACGTATTGTTTGTGTTCAATTTTTTTATTCAAAATAGAGAGCAGATTTGGTATCGACAAAAAAATTAAGTATCGATAAAAATTATACAAGTATCGATACATTTTGGAAAACATCGATACTTCTTATAGGGAGCAGTTTTTCAATTGATTTGAAATAGTTTTAATTAAGTTCAAGAGTTTGAATTCATTTTCAAAACTCTCTAAAAAAATATTTGAACTGTTCAAAGCATTTTCTAAGATGTTTGGCAGTTTTGAAATATTATTAATGCTTTGAATTTTTCGTTCAAAAACAAATTTTATTTAAAGATATTTTTGTTTGTTATGTTAAAATAATTTTACAAATAAAACTAGTTCAACAATCTCCCTTTTTTTTATGTAACAAAATATTTTGGTAAATTTGTTTTTGAATTTGTTACTCCCCTTTTTAAAGTTCAATTTGAACCAATGACTTATTTTTGTCAAATTTGGAAACAAGGATTTGGCATTAAAAATATTGTCAATTGAAAATCAACCAAATAAAAATAACCAATAAGTTACCTTTCTTTTCTCTTCTCCCCCTTTTTGTTATATCAAAACGCAACAAATAAAGTTTAAGAGAGAGACTTTGTTAGTCCAATAAAAAAGGTAAATATTTGAAACCCAAAGAATTAACATAGATGTACCAAAATAAACCAACAAGTATCTACAAATAAGATACTAAAATAAACATTAAGTTTTAACATAGAGATAATAAAATGTGCAATGAAGATGAGTGAAATGCATGAGAAAATGAAATATATGCATCCTAGTCTTCTTGAGATGGTGGAGGAGGAGGGAATTGAGACATTAGAATTGCAATATTTTCCTCCATCCTAGACATCCTAGAGTCTAGACCACTAACATTATTATTAACACGCTCAAAGGCATCATCTACTCGAGTATTGAAACCCCTAAACTCCTCAATCAAGGAAGTAATGGCGCCAAGGATTACAGCAGACACTTCGTTAAAGAGAGGCTGAGCAGATCGTTGAGCGAAGGAAGAAGTAGGTGGATGGTCTTGCTAGATTGGAGGAATGCCATCATGGTCTTCTTCAAGTTCGTCATCATTATCATCTTGAGGGACATGGTGGACATCTTTAACCCCAAGTGTTGGTACTAGGATCTAGTTTAAAACTAACTCTTTGAAGGGTAGAAAAACTAATAGGTTCTATTTAACGACTATAGGAGGATCAAAATTTGCGAGGATGTTAAGACATGTGAAAATGTATGACAAGAACGTGCCAAAAGGCAAAGAGAGCTTACTCTCGGGCCTTTGACCAATATGTTTAGTAATGTTATAAAACAATAATAGAGCAAGATTCAGACGCTTATCGTTATGAAAAGAATCGATCCACCAATAGTCGATTGATTAAAGAACATGTTTTGAAATAGGACATAATATCCATGTAATTATAAAATGCAAAATGCGATCATAGACATTTAGCTCGGATGCAAATGAGCATCAAACATTCAAGGTCGAATTATAAGGGCCATTCTCGTTCGACTCACCCTCGGGAGAAAGTTTAAAAAAAACCACTGAAAATTTTTAAAGTGATACGAATAGGAGTATTCATAAGAAAATAATTTATAGCAACCACCGTCTCACCAGACTTACCATGTTCGAGTCTAGCATTTGAATAAAATACTCAAACAAGATTAGCATGATTCGTTGAACAAATTTTGAAAAAATCGATCCAATGCCATTCGATTAAAGTTTGAAGAAATGGGAAATCGATTTTGGCCAAAAATCAAAATCAACAGTGCAAGAAACATTAACTTTTTGTTTTAAAAAGTATTAATTAAAACGGTAAGAGTCATGATTATCTCGAAAACAATCATCAAAAATATTGTGTTGACCACTAGACGAAGATGAAAAGAAGAAAAATTTTAAAAGTTTGGTTAAAATTAGGCAACCACCTACATGAAAACACATATATATGTCCCAAATCAACCTAAAAGTTCATCCAAAAACAATATTTCAACCTACATTGCATAAAATCAAAAGAGTGAAATTTTTAGAGTTTACCTTAAAAATGTTGAAATAATGAAAATCTCCAAGAAATGGTGAATAAAACTTGTTTTTAGAGTGTTGCAAAGGCAGGATTTGACAAAAAATTCAAGAAAATTTAAGAAGTTTTGGAGAGGAGAAGAAAGGTTTTCGGTTGAAGAGAAAAAAGTTTTTTGGGGGTTTTTGCAAATTGATTTTGAAATAACGATGTTGGTGCCTTTAAAATCCTAGAGGTATCGATATTTTTTCTCGAGTATCGATATTTTTTAATTGGTATCGATACCAAATGCTGAAACTATTTTTCAAACTACATAAAATTTTCCCAACATGAATTTAAGTTCTAATAAGTTCTACACTAATAAGTTCTATACTAACTTAGGATGACTTAACAATAATTTCTAATGAGTTCATATGCTTGAATATGTCAAAATTGAGTATGATGCACATGAAACATAGAGTATTGTGAGGTATGCAAAAATTGAATATTTTCATCAAATAAGGTCTAATTGGGCACATTCAAAGGCATTCGAAAATTTTATACTAAACAATATTGATCAAGATAGATTAATCATGAAACAATTAACTCCGCCTAACTAATTGCATATAAGAGACATAAAAATCGTGCATAGGCACTTTTGCAATCAATTTTAAGCCATAAAACATTTTGAAAATAACAAAGTGCAAAAATTCATTTGAACACAAAATTAAGGTAAGGTAGTAATACCTAATTCTCTCCTAAGTGTCCAAAATCTTTCTTTGTTTAATGGTTTTGTAAAAATATCAACTAATTGATTTAATGTGTCAACATACTCTAGAACAATTTCTACTTTTTTGATATGATCTTTAATGAAATGATGTCTAATCTTAATATGCTTAGTTCTAGAATGTTGGATGAGATTTTTAGTGAGATAAAGAGCACTAGTATTGTCACACTTGATAGTAATGGTATCTACATCAATTCCATAGTCCACAAGTTGTTGTTTCATCCATAAAACTTGAGTACAACAACTGTAACACCCTTAACCCGTCTCCATTACCGATTTAAGGTTAAAAAGCATTACTAGTCAAATCAAACACTAAATCTCAAAAATAATTCAACTTAAATCACACATTCGCATATCTCATATCATACGTATAGTTAGAACTTAAATCGTACTTTTAAGGCCTAAAAAATAGCTAGAAACAATTCAAGACTAATTTGAATCAAATCAGAAAATTTAAGAAAAAGTTGAAAAATTTAAGGAATAGGGGTACACAGTCGTGTGTCAGCCTATGTGCTTGCTCGTGTGTATGCTCGAAAAAGGGACACATGGCCGTGTGTCAGCCCATGTACACCCTGAGCTAACACACTCAGGGCACACGCCCGTGTGTAGGCCGTCTGTGCTCAAAGGTGTCTAGAATTAAACTCAACCATCACATATTTGACTAGGTACCGAAACCGATTCATGCCACAACTTAACCATGACTTAAAATACACCCAAAAACATCTAAAACAACCTAAATATATGCCTTGTATAATCAAACTAACATAACGATTAATTACTAGATAATGTGACCTCCAAAAGTAATCCAAATCAACAGCTCGTATCCGACGGCCTGCAAGGGAGAAAATCAAACGAGGTAATCTTGCTTAAAGCTTAGTAAACTCGTAATAAACTTAAATTCAACTTACCATAAAAGATGTCATTTTAAACCTTTTACAAGATAATTTAATCTAATAGCCCGATTTTTAGTGTTGTCGAAAACAGTAATTTTCGAATCACAACTCTGATGAGTCATGTCGAGAATTTATTTATTTAAATATTTATGGTGTCGTTCATATTATATTAAATTTTGGTTGAGGAATTTTAACGTTTAGATAGTTAATTGAATAGAAAAGATAAATCGTAAAAGGTATAAAAGTTGAGTTGATTAACTAGAGGGACCAAATGAGTGAATTAACCAAAAGTATGTTATTGGGTGATTTATTATGAGATGAATTGAATAAAAATAGGATTAATTAAGGCTAAACAAGTAGTTAATCAAGTTAATTATGAAAGTGTTAAAATTTACCATTTTGTCATTAAGTATATAAGTGAAAATTAATGAGAAAAGATGATATTCTCATCTTTTTCACCTTCTTCTTCCACGGCAAGAACAAGGGAGCTAGGGTTTTGTGTTCTAATCTTTGAGCCTTAATTTGGGTAAGCAAATGATGCCCGTTTTTAGTAATTTTATGTTTTTGAGTTCGTGTTAGCTTAATCTAGCTAATCTAAGGACTAATTTGTGAATCTGTCAAATGTTATGAAACTTGTCATTGTTGAAAATGCTTGTTCTTGAAAGCTTGTGATGGATTTGTGTGTTTGAGGATTGGATTGAATCTTTTTGTAAAGTGATTCTTGATGAAATTAGGGTTTGAGGACTAAAATGTGAAAATGATGAAAATACATGTATTGTTGTGAAAATGATTGTGTGTAGGGGTTGGGTAAACACCCTAGAGAATTCGGCTAAGGTTGGTTGTGTAAGAGAAAGGCTATTTTGCATGTTTTGTGTTGAAAGGACTAGATTGAATTAAAAGGAAAATATTATGGGTAAAATCATAATTTTCCCAAAAATTGAATTGTGTTAAATGAATTGATTATATGATTTAATATGGAAATTTGGATAATTTGTTTATTAGATTACGATCGAGCCACGGATCACGGAAAGAGGAAATTAGCAGATTAGTCCCTGGTACCTATCCACAACAGCAATTCAGTCCGGTAAGTTCGTAATGTAAATTTGTATTTTGATATTACTTGTATTTATTCTATTCTTGTTAACCATAAATAGAAGCATTTGGAAATAAAAGGTTGAAAGAAAGAGATTGACAATAATAGTCAGCTTAAAGCCGTTGAAATGAAACTAACGCAATGGGTGGGGTACCGTATATGTTACGAGTCTTCGATAGCTCGTATGAGCAGCATCGTGAATCAGGGAAAGAGATATAAATCCTAGAATGGATTACATGCCCTGCGATGGCTGGGACTTATACTTAAATGCATACTCCCGACAGTTCGTGTGAGCAGCATCGTTAGGAGATAGTTATAAATAGACACCGTACTGATGGTTGGGGTACCACATATGTTGCGAGTCCTCGACAGCTCGTGTGAGCAGCGTTGATTACCAGAAATGAACAGACAGGGAAATTGAAATGCTAAACATGGCTCGAGGAAGCAGTGGTTTATCTTGGCTCAGTTGACTTATAAATTGCTCTATGCATATGTTTGGTAAACTTTTAAACTCTTCGAACTTACTAAGCTATGAAGCTTACCAGAGATGTTATTGTTGTTTTGTATATTATTTTGCTGCTTGAAGATCAGATCATCTCGTTGAAGTCACACTATTGCGGAGCTCGTTTGGTAGTATTATATATCACCCGATTATATGGCATGTACTAGGATGACGTTATTTTGTATAACACTTTATTTCAGTTGATGGTCCTTTGTTGAAACTTTAATTAAATTGTTGCACTTGGTTGAAAGTAGGCACCTAATGAAACGAAATGTATGGTTGTATATGTTTATGAACTTTAAGAAAATTTTCCATTGTACCTTATGTTGTTGAAATGAGAATTGCTTGATAAGCATGAAAATTTGTGTGCTTATTTGAATTCTGCATACTTATTTCGGTAGAACTCATGCATGTATCGGTAGAAGTACAAGGTAGGAGAGAGGTTGTTCACTGACTTGAGTTGTATCGGTAATTGCATAATAAGTATTGGTAGTTCTGTTCATAGGAGTATTTGTAGTCTGTATGCTTGTATCAGTAGAAGTTTCAGGGTAAGACTTCTTAGCTCTTTGGAGTTTTTAGTATTGGTAGAAGCATGACTTGTGTCGATAGAAGTGACACTGTATCGGTAGAACTATCTCCTGTATCGGTAGAATTTTGCACTATTTCTAAATTGTTCACTGACTTGAATTCTACTGATACTTGTCCAATAGGTACCGGTGGAAGTCTCCAAAAATCATGTAAATGACATTTTTGCCCTTATTGAGTTGTGATTATAATTAATTGATTATTTATGTTGTGTTTGACGCATTTCCTTATTAAAATAAGATTTAATGAAATGGTATTAAGAGATTAACAGTGTTAGATTATCAGAAAGACACAGGAACCTTAACCGGCAACGATTTTGGGTGTTACATTTAATATCACGATCATAAGTTCGTTAATTATCTATACACATCACAAATCTCACAAGATTAGTGAATTCGTATGTAAACATATAACTTTACCATGATATCAAACTTATACATGAAAAACACATTTGACATATAAACCAAACATCATATTTACAATTAATTATCACCTTTCAATTCAATTATCTAAATTTAATGTCTAAATTCATACATATATTTTCACATAACCAATTCATGTACCATTTCATGAAATCATTCCCTATAGCCTTTTTTTTTCTTATAATCATTTCATATAACCATTTCATTTTATACATAAAGATTCATTAAATCTTATACTTACATTTCTTTCCTATACAACACAACCTCACAAGGTTGATGAGTATTACCAAGACATATAATTTCAACAACTAATGTCACTTGCAATGATAACACATTATGTATATATATATATATCATCCATTATGTGTTTAATAAGCATACTTTACCATTTCAAACACTTTGTTGGAGCCCAATTTGTCCGGGCCCAACTTTAAACTCAATTTAAACCCCAAAAATAAAATTTAAAATTAAATTTTAAATTCAAAATGTCCAAATGTCCAATTACAGATGTTGAGCCCAAAATACCTTAAAACCCAAATACAACCCTAACCCAAACAAGCCCGATTACATATTTGGCCCAATTTTACAAAAAGAAAAAAAAGAGTCAAAACCTAGCATACTACTTGTGCTGCTGCCGCCCATGCCTTGACCACTCAGCTTTCGCCACGTCAGCACCACTGCCACCAGCAACTTGCACCACCGCCACTGTTGAACCTGCACTGCAAAGGAGAAAAGACAAGAGTTTTAATAGCAAGAGAACAAATTATCATAATTGTAACAGAGGCTTTAAAAGCCGATTCAAAGCATTTTGTAGTTTTTATAGACACGTTTTTGGAAATCAATACAAAACAAAGGCATTCAGAATAGAAAAAGAACGAAGCAGTTGATATTAGAACAACAATCAGATTAAGTCAATCTGTTCTTGAGGTACATTTATTGTCTGTTTATTACTCAAATTTCAAAACGTTTTTATTTTAAATGCATGTTAATATATTTATTCATATCATTATTGTCATTTATTACTATCATTAATAACCGAGACATTTTAATAAATAATAAATAAATATTAATATTAAATAAAAATAAAAAGAAACTTGAAAGGTCACACCTTGATTTGATCGATCACAATCGGAGCCGTGAAACATAAGAAACAAATTTAAAAAAACAAACATAAGAAATAAATTTTAAAAAAGGGGATAGCTTCGGTTTAGAGTTTTTTTTAAAAAAATATAAAGAAATCAACAATAACAAAGGAAACAAAAACAGATTGTTTTAAAAAAGAAGAAAAGTTAAAAAATCAAAACTTGGTTTTAAAAGACAAAAACAAAAACCCAGATCTAGGGTTTCATTTGGAAAATTTGGTAAAAAGCAAAACCCCTTTTAGATCCGGGGTAGATCGAGTTTGATCTGGACTTATAGCTGTTTTAAAGAAAATAAAATAAAAGAAGAAGACATTTTTACCTCTTCGACCACTATGGATGAAGGCGCGTGACCATCGGAGTGCGACGGAGCTCGACAATCGGCGAAGGAACGAGCGGAGGGGAAGAATAGAAAAAAAAAAGAGAGAAAGAACAGAGCTTTTTTTAGAAACGGGTGGGGAAATTATTTTTTGGGTTGATTTTTGGTTTATAAAGAGACCCCATACGACGCCGTTTTAGACCTTCTGACCATGGTCTAAAACGACGCCGTTTTGTCTTATAATCCAAGACCCGATCCGACCCGACCCGCTCTAGCCCAAGATCCGCGTGTTTTCAGTTAATGGGTTATTAATCCATTCAGTCCTTCTGTATTTTTTATTTCTACAATTTCGTCCTTTTCAGATTTTTAATTTATTTCAAATTTGCCCTTAAATTTTAAATGCCTTACAATTTAATCCCCTGACATTTAGAGGCCTAAAAAGCTGCCACGTGCCAAACCTTTTGAGTTTATTACACATAAGGCCCTTATTTTATTTAAAAATCACATTTTTATCCTTAAACTTTTCCAAAATTACATTTTAACCCCCAAACTTTCCTAAAATTACATTTTGACCTCAATTTTTCCAAAATCACATTTGACCCCTAGCTTTTCCAAAATTACATTTTGACCCCTAAACTTTCCTAAAATAACATTTTGACTAAATTTTTCCAAAATCACATTTTAACCCTAAACTTTTCAAAAATTATATTTTAACCCTTAAACTTTTTAAAAAAATACATTTTAACCCTAAACTTTTCCAAAATTACATTTTGACCCTAAATTCTCTAAAACTTCATTTTCGATCGCCCTTTTTTTTCTTTTTCTTCGATTTTTGTACATAAAATTTAATTATTTTTCTTCGCCTTTTTAATTAATCCTGTTTTCTGATTTTGTTTCGCGATTTTTCGTACTTTATATATTATTAATTTTATGCTTAATTTTACATTTACTTATCTGCTTGATTGCTCTATTTGATTTTTCATTATTTTCACATTCGTTTTTAATTTACGCACTCATCTTTAAATTAAAATTACTTTCTGATTTTCTCTAAAAATACAAATATTTTATAATCGAGGCAATATTCCTTTATTTCGGATTTTGAAAAATTGTGCCTTAACTTACTAAGCGTAATTTTTTTCTTCAAATCGGAATAATCGAATACCCTTTTCAAGGTTTGAAACTGGCAACGAAGGAATGCTCGTTATTTTCAAATCTCAAAATCTTATGTCCTAACTCACTGGACGTGACTTCCTTCCTCGATCATTTAGAAATAACGAGACTTCCTCACAAAATTTGATTTCCTTCTTAAACGTGTACATCAAATAAATCATGCATTTAGGATTGTATTTTAAACTTCACTCGAGCTTTCAAATTTTTAACAATCAAGATCGGATAATAATCGATGTGGTACCAATTTTGTGCGTGTGTAGGTGCTAATCATTCCTCACACGTAACCGACTCTCGAACCCATTTTTTAGATTTCGAAGACTAAAATATTTTTCAAAATGGATTTAAAACGTTTTGTATGATCCAATCACACCAAATAAAAGATTGGTGGTGACTCCCATTTTTCGATCATTAAAAATATTTTCGAGACCGATTTTCCTTTTTCGAAAAAAACGTTTCGACAGCTTGGCGACTCCAATGGTACTTTTTCTAAAATAAAAGAGAGTCAAGTCAAAAGCCGATTATTTTCGGGTCTTTTTGTTAAAAATCTTTAAACACTCGGTTTTGTTTAATATACGATCCTTTGCATTTTTGTGGGATGCTATATTATGTCGATATTGCTAGTATAAGTTTGCATTCATATGCATCTGTTACTGCCCCTTTAAGTGAAAGTGGAAAACTACTCCTTCGTGAGGTTTTCACCTCTGTGCAAGATAGTGGATCACTTTCGGGATTACATCTGTACCCATGTTTTCGTGAAGTTTTCACTTCCGTGCAAACATGTGAAATGTGTCCCCCTAAACCGAACTTATCCGTATGAGCCTGTAATGGGTGAGGATCGAGGAATCTTCTGGTTTGGGTACCCTTTACTCTAGAGACTAAACCACATGTAATGAGCCATAAGTACTTGCCTTAGAAGGAGTTATACCGAACCTTTTAGAAACTATCCAAGATAAGTTTTGCTAACTTGTTCTACATATCGATATTGATGTTTTTTGCTAACTTGTTCTATTTTGTCTCTTTTACTTGCATTTGCATCATCATACCAGGAAAGGTATTGATTCAAACTCAGTTACTGATAAGAGAATTGATCATGGAGAACAAGTATCTTGATAAGGTGGAGGATAACATGGTTGTGCGTATGTGGTCGGAGGAAAATCAATTCTAGAAGGGTGATAACTTAGTAGAAGGGCATGAATTTAACTTTTGGGATTATACCAGAATTAGTACAGCTCAGAACAGTGTACAAGAGTTGGAAGAAATATGGGACAAATGGGATTATGACATGAAGAAAATTTTTTACCACGAGTACGGGGATTTACCATACTTGCTCGAGGTTAAAGTAGATAAGTACCTCTTTCGAGCTTTGGCATAATATTAGAACCCGGCCTATAGTTGCTTCACTTTCGAGAATGTAGACATGACACCTATGATAGAGGAATACACCACTTTACTCCATTATCCAAAGATCTCGACTGATAGAGCTTATTCAAGAGCTCCTAGTGTCCCGACTTTTATCAAAAGATTAATAAACATTACTAGCATGAGTGAGCAATGGGTCGCAGCTCGGGTTAAGGTGAAAGGCGACAACAAATGCATTATGTGAAAGAGTTTGCGAGATTTGATCCTAGCCCACCCGGATTCAAAGAAAAATATTGACATCCTGGCTCTAAGTATATATGGGTTAGTCATTTTTCCCAATGCTTTAGGACACATAGAAGATGCGGTTACAGACTTGTTCGATAGATTGAATAAAAAGGTTACATCGGTCCCGACAATATTGGCTGAAACTTTCAGATCATTAAATGCATGTAGAAAAGAAGGAGAAGGACGGTTTATTGGCTGCGCATAATTGTTGATAGTATGGTTCCACAGTCACTTTTAAAAAACAGAGAAAGTTTCTTATCAATACCTTTTCAAAGATTATTCTCCTTTGAAAGAGTTTGTAACTACGCAAAGACAAGGGAACTTCTCGAAGGAAAAATGAATGGCGATACTTCAAAGTCTCCAAGACGGAGACATAGAATGGCAGACACTGTGGTTTGTTCCTGACGAAATCCTATATTGATGCAGAGACTTCGACTGGGTTCCATTGGTCGAAATTTAGGGAGCAGTAGGATACGCACCTTTATTGGTTTCAAGAGAATACAGGTCGAGACAATTCATACTAGCAACCCAAGTATTAGCCTAGTGTGAGTTCGCATATAGAGGAGAGAATAATAAGAAGAGGATTCGAGAGATCTCGAATGCATGGAACCAAGTTCGGAGGATGAAAGTGTTCTACACTAATCCCATGATAATTATAGAATATGATTGGTGGAGGAATAGAAGGATCAATGATAACATTCCTATACCAAACCCGGAAGTTGTTCGCTCAATTGAGGAACACTTACAGGTTGTCCTAACAGAACTGGAAATTATCAAACAAGATTTTGAGAGAAAGAATGCTGAAATGGAAAAAATGATAGAAAAATTGGAAGACGAAAAGGTACTCTTGGGATTAGATGTTGATGTTCAAAGATTAGAAGCAAAAAAATTAAGGAAAGGGAAAAACAAGGCCGAAGAAGATCTCGATAGCCTGAAGAAAGACTACAAGAAACTTTGTTTGTCGATAAGGACTGCTGATTTGGGCAAAACGTCGGAACAGTAGCAACGAGAAATCCATGAAGAAAGGAATAGAATGAATCAGTGGAAGAACAAGTTTCAAGATGCCCAGGTTCAAAAAAATACCATGAAAAGTAGCTTTTTGGAAAGTCAAGCCGAGGTAATTGAGTTAAAGGCCCGAATAAAAGAGTTAGAGGAATCCCTGTATAGACATCATAGTCGAAACTCGATGGTAGAACTGAACGCAAGTCGAGTCGAGATTGAGAGGTTAAATAAAAGGGTGGAAGAACTAGAAGCCTCGTTACATAGTAGCGAAATACGAACTAAGATTCTTGAGAGGACAATGGAAACAAATGAATGGCACCTTCAGCATACTCGAAGGCATGTTCAAGGCAGGGATTATGTTATGGGCGAAGCTCTGAATCAAATGCGGGGAGTAGCTGACTGCTTGCAAACACTAGCAGTCGAAGCGGATATGTTAAGTGTGCAGTATGAGACAAAGTTAGATCGGGGACAGAAATTAGCTAGACTTCTCAAGAAAATTATAACTCTGAACATTAGGGCAAAACCGTTTATGTAAATCTGCTTTATGTAAAGGAACTTGTTATCTAGTGAAGTTTTCTAATAGAAATTGAATTATAAGTCAAAACCTTTCTTTTGCATACATGCATTCATTTGCATTGCATCTTCACATATTTTAGCATGATAATTCTAACTAATTAAAACTTTAACAGTTATATCAGTAATCATTGAAAATCCACACCATTATAACACTCCCAAAAAAACTAAAGCCATGAAGCAAAGGTTAGAGAAAATCCAAAGAGAGATGCAGGAACAAATGTAAGAACAGTTATAGGAACAAATGACAAGAATGTATAAGGAGATGAAAGATCAGCTTATGGAAGTTTAAATAAATTTAATGAATGAATTGGCCCAAATGAGGCAAAATGGGGCCGACAAGGGAAAAGGTCCTGTAACAAACCCAACCGAGGAAGACGAAGATCCTATTAATCCCCCAGGTTTTACTCAAAACCAAGCTCCATAGAAGGCACAAACACGGGAGGCGACTGTTACTATAAGGGCATAACAATGTCATTGGTACATCAAGGCCAACTAATTATCCAATAGGATCGGGATCTAACCCTGAAGACAACATCGTAAATCTTGGTATCCTTGATTTCAATGAGATGATGAGAGTCGATCTTCCTAGACAAATGGAGGAAAAGTATAAGCAATTAGAGGAAAAGATTGAGGCGATACAAGGAACTGAAAACTTTTACGGGATAGACGTTAGAGAGTTAAGCCTAATCCCCGATTTGGTACTCCCTCCCAAGTTCAAAGTCCTAGAGTTCGAGAAATATAATGGAACAAGTTGTCCCGAACCTCACATTACCATGTTTTGTAGAAAAATGGCAAGATATGTTCATAACGACCAACTGCTCATTCACTGTTTTCAGGACAGTTTGGTAGGGTCGATAGTTAAGTGGTATAACCAACTGAACTAGGCAAAGATTCATTCATGGAGAGATTTGGCGCAGGATTTCTTAAAGCAATATGGCCATGTAACAGATATAGGTCCTGACCGAATTACACTACAAAATATAGAGAAGAGATCGAATGAAAGTTTCAGATAATATGCACAAAGGTGGAGAGATGTGGCAACTCAGGTGCAAGCACCATTGACAGAAAAAGAAACAACGATGTTGTTTGTTAATACTCTCAAGGCACCCTATCTTAATCATCTGTGAGGAAATGCCACCAAAAGTTTCTCTAACATGGTCATGTCAGGGGAAATGATTGAAAATACGATTAAAAATGGCAGGATGGAGGTTGGGGAGAACACTAAAAGGCCTGCTCCCAGAAAGAGAGACAATGAAATGAATAACGCAAGCGTATACAGGCCGAACTACACAAAGCCGTTCATGATGGCACAACCTAAAGCCCCGATGAGCAATTATCAAAATGCTCCTAAACAAGAGTTGAGCTCGAGACCGAATAGTGAAAGAATTCAATACACTCCCATTCCTATGTCATATGGAGAACTTTACTAAAGACTGTATGACGAGCATGTAGTATCTCCATACATGTAAGGCCATACAAGCCCCCATTTCCAGCTTGGTACGTTGCAAAATCTCGGTGTGAATATCATGCAGGAGTAGAGGGGCATTCAATTGAGAACTACCTTGCCTTCAAGAGGCGAGTTGAGGACTTATTCAGGAGGGAATCATGAGATTTGATGAACCGACGAGACCAAACATAGCTGGTAATCACTTGCCCAATCACCAAGACCAGGGAGTGAATGTAATAATGGAAGAAGGAAGCCAGAGAATCAAAATGAATGTCGAAGAAGTTAGGTCTCCAGTAAAATGGGTGTGGCTTCAGATGGTCAATGAGGGATTAATCACAGAAAATAGAGAGGATACAGTAGCAAAGACTGTTAACTACTGCGAATTTCATACCATTGAGGGGCATAAGATTCAAGACTGTGTTGAATTCAAATTTTGGTACAAACATTGATGGACAATAGAGAATTAGAATTTTTCGAGGAATGAGAGGAGGTTAAGGACGTTTACGCCTCCAAAGAAAGAGCAGCAAAGGCCCACGGGGATAATCGCCCAGTGTTGATTATTTCTAAGCCCACAAACATCACGGCAAGGGAGAAAATGATATCGCACATCATCATACAAAAGCCAGCGATGTTTCCCTATAAATATAGTAAAAGAGTCTTGTGGAACTATAATTGCAATGTAACAATACCAAGGGAGGAAGAACTCAGAAAGGATGTGAGTCTTGTCACTCGCAGTGGAAGGTGTTATGATTCAATGAGCAATGAGAAAGAGATAAACAAGGGGAAGACAGTAATGGTTGAGCTCGAGGAAGAAAGAATTAGCAATCCCGAAGCACACACAAATGAGCCTATATCAGAAAAAGAGTCAAAAGGGCTTCTGAAGTTCCTGAGACATAACGAATATAGTGTAGTGGAATAGTTGCACAAGCAGCCTGCTCGAATATCAATTTTGGCCTTGCTCTTAAGCTTAAAGGCCCATCGAAGAGCACTAATGAATGTGCTAAATGAAACTTACGTAGTAAATGATATTTCTGTCAGTAAGCTGGACCGATTAGTCAATAATGTGAGTGTAGATAACTTTATTTTCTTCAGTGATGATGAGATACCAACTAGAGGAATGACATCCATGAAAGCCCTACATATCACCACTCGTTGGAAGGGGTACATATTACCCGAAGTAGTCATAGATAACGTCTTGGCTCTGAATGTGTTACCATTGACTACCTTGTAGAGATTACCAATTGATAGCTCTCACTTGAAGGGATGCAATAATATAATGAGAGCATTCGATGAGATTGAGAGGAAAGTAATGAGCAAGATAGAAATACCTCTTCAGACTGGACTAAACACATACAAGGTAGATTCATTCAGCTGGGATGATACCTTCCTATAACTGTTTGTTAGGGAGACTGTGGATTCATTCAGCTGGGGTGGTACCTTCTTTATTGCACCAAAAACTGAAATTGATAAATGAAGGGCGGTTAATCACGATCAACGCTAAGGAGGAAATTATTGCATCTGTAACAAGTGATGCACCTTATGTTGAAACAGATGAAGAAGCTATCGAATGTTCCTTCCACTCATTAGAATTCCTCAATGTAACCTTCATTATCGAAGGAAGCAAGGTTCCTGTGCCTAAGTTGTCATCGACTATAAGGATGGGCCTACATTTAATGGTTGAAAAGGAGGCGTTGCTTGGAAAAGGACTCAGGAAATACATCAAAGGGAGAGTCAGTGTGCCAACACTGATAGAAAAATTGGATCATTATGGCTTGGGGTATAAACCATATGCAAAGAAAAAGAAGAAAGAGTTGGAAAGAAAGGAAGAAAGAAAGAGGGCAAGATTGTCCGGAGGAGAAATTTTGTGGGAACCCATGGTCTTCCCACACATATCTAAGACTTTTGTCTTGGGAGGGGTGATCAACTCGGAACGAAGGATGGAAAAAAAGCAAGTGCTAATCAAGACTGAAGGAATCACGAAGGATCTAGGCGTCAACGTTATATCCAAAGAGGGAAAACAAAGGACTCTGTCTAGAATTGATCCATGCGCACCGAGAAGCACTCTGGATAATTGGACTATAGAGGAGCTCCTTATAACTTTTAAAATTTCTTTAGAGTAATGCTCAGAACACACCTATTGCTTTAGGCTCGAAAGCAATATGGATCTTTTTGTAAAAAGGGCCTATGGTCATTATCTAGTTATTTTGAATGAAAATGCATCTTCTATCTTACATGGTAAATCTTTCGCTAAGTATTCCTTCATTCTTATCCAATTAACAAACCATTCGTACATATCCAATATACAAAATTGATCATTCTTTTAATACATACATTCTTACTCATAATCATACCATATAATCATTCTTTCGTAAATTCATTTTGTTCTTTGGACCTCCTTTTTTATTCCTTTGATAGGTCTTTGAATATCAATAATATGAGTGACCCTGATGCTAACTAAGAGCCTCATTTCGAGCAAGATATGTGTTTAGAAGAACTTCAAGACTTTGAAGATGATCAAGATTGTAATTTATCTCCTAATCTGTTAAGGATGATGGAGCAAGAAGAAAAACAAATCTTGCTTCATTCGAAACTGATGGAAGTTATCAGTCTAGGGAACGAAGATGGAAAGAAAGAGGTGAAAATTGGGACAAGCATCTCCATAGAAACCAGAAAAGATCTTATCAAGTTACTTCAAGTGTTCAAAGATGTCTTCGCATGATCTTATCAAGACATGCCTGGCCTAAGCACTGACATTGTGGTACACAGGCTCCCCATAAAAGAAGAATACAAGCCTGTTCAGTAAAAGCTCCGAAGGATGAGGCCAGATGTATTATTAAAGATAAAAGAAGAAGTCAAAAAGCAGTTCGATGCTGGTTTCCTCCAAGTAGTTAAATACTCAAAATGGGTAGCCAACATAGTCTTTGTTCCTAAAAAAGATGGGCAAATGCGTATGTGTGTGGACTATCGGGATTTAAATAAAGCTAGCCCAAAGGATAACTTTTCATTGCCTCACATAGACACCTTAGTAGATAATATAGCAGGTCATTCCTTATTTTCATTCATGGATGGTTTCTCCGGGTATAACCAGATAAGGATGGATCCTGAAGATATGGAGAAAACCACGTTTGTCACACTGTGGGGAACATTCTTCTACAAGGTGATGCCTTTTGGACTCAAAAATGCGGGGGCAACTTATCAAAGAGCCATCGTGGCTTTGTTTCATGACATGATGCATAAAGAAATTGAAGTTTATGTTGATGTTATGATTGCAAAATCTCGAACAGAGGAAGAGCATGTAAAGATCTTAAGAAAGATATTTGTGAGGCTAAGACAGTATCATCTAAAGTTAAACCCAGCCAAGTGCACTTTCGGAGCCACTTCGAGCAAGCTGTTAAGCTTTGTGGTCAGTAAAAAGGGGATTAAAATTGATCCAAACAAAGTCAAAGCTATACAGGATCTACCACCATCCTGTACGCAAAAAGGAGTTCATAGGTTCTTAGGGAGATTAAATTACATTGCTCGATTCATCTCACAGCTGACTGAGAAGTGTGATCCATCTTCCGTTTGCTTAGGAAGCATAACCCAGGTGTATGGAATGATGAATGCCGGGAAACTTTTGATAAAGGTAAAGATTACTTGTCCAATGCTCTTGTCTTGGTGCCTCCAATTTCTAATAAACCATTGATCCTATACTTGGCAGTTTTTGAAAACTCTATGGGATGCATACTAGGCTAACACGATGTGTCTGGAAAGAAGGAAAGGGCGATATATTATCTTAGCAAGAAATTCACCGATTGTGAGACTCGATACTCGCCCATTGAAAAGCTGTGTTGCGCTCTAGTTTTGGACCACGAGAAGATTAAGACAATACATGTTGTATCACACAACTTGGTTAATCTCAAAACTACTTCCTCTGAAATATATGATGGAATCAACCGCACTGAATGGAAGGTTGGTAGGTGGCAAATCTTACTGTTTGAGTTCGACATAGTCTATGTTAATCAAAAGGCAGTAAAAGGGAGTGCGATAGCAGACTTCCTAGCCAGTAGGGCTTTAGAAGACTACGAGCCAATAAACTTCGATTTCCCAAATGAGGACTTAATATATGTTGCAACCACTGAAGAATAAACCACAATGGAACATCCTTGGAGATTAAATTTTGATAGAGCTTCAAATGCTATGAGTAATGAAGTTGAGGCAGTCTTGGTATCACTAGAAGGAGACTACTATCCTTTCACCAGTAAACTTGATTTCGATTGTACAAACAACATGGCAGAATATGAAGCATGTGTCATGGGAATCCGTGCAGCTATAGAGTAAGGAATCAAAGTTTTAGAGATATATGGAGACTCCACACTAGTAATCTATCAACTCAAAGGAGAATGGGAAACGAGAGATTCCAAGCTAATTGATTACTAAAAGTTGGTTCTCGAGTTAACCAAGCAGTTTAATGATGTCACATTCCATTATATCCCACAAGAAGAAAATCAGATGGCTAATGCTCTTGCCACTTTGGCTTTGATGATTAAGGTAAATAGACTAGAAGTTATAAAGCCTATTCAAATGAGCATCTATGAGGCTTCGGCTCATTGTTATGATATTGAAGAAGAAGAAGAAGAAAGGGATGACCTCCCATGGTACCAAGATATTCTCCAGTATGTGAGAGATCGCAAGTACCCCTAGTAAGCTTCTGAAAATGAAAAGAGGACATTGAGAAGACTCGTCAATGAATATGTCCTAGATGGGGAAATCTTATACTAAAGGAGAAACGATCAGGTGTTGCTAAGATGTGTCGACATAGTTGAAGCTAGAAAGATCTTAGAAGAAGTTCACGAAGGCATTTATGGGACACACGCCAATGGTTTCATAATGGCCAGGCAGATAATGAGATTTAGGTATTACTGGTCTACCATGGAAGGCGATTGTATCAATTATGCTAAGAGATGCCATAAATGCTAGATCTATGGAGATAAGATTCATGTACCTCTATCGTACCTTTATGTCATGACTTCTCCTTGGCCATTTTCTATGTGGGGCACGGATGTTATTGGGCTAATTTCTCCAAACGCTTCTAATGGTCATAGATTTATCTTCGTGGTTATTGACTACTTCACCAAATGGGTAGAAGCTGCTTCTTATGCCAGTGTCACGAAGTCTAAAGTCGACAAATTCTTGAAAAAGGAGATCACCTATAGATATGGGATACCAGAAAGGATCATATCCGATAATGCCTTGAATTTGAACAAAGCACGATAGCGGAAGTTTGCTAGCAATTCAAAATCAAACATCACAATTATTCTCCCTATCGCCCAAAGATGAATGAAGCTGTGAAAGCAACTAATAAAAACATCAAGAAATTCGTTGCAAAAATGACTGAGACTTATAGAGACTAGCACGAAAAATTACTGTTTGCCCTCTTTGCTTATAAAACTTTGATCAGAACTTCTACTGGGGAAAACCATTTTCACTAGCATATGGTATAGAAGCAGTCTTACCTATCGAGGTTAAAATATCTTCTCTCCGAGTATTGACAGAATTGGATGAGGCAGAATGGATTTAGACCTGATATGATCAGTTGAATTTAATAGAAGAAAAGAGGTTAAGAGTTATCCGCCATGCTCAGATGTACCAAAAAAGAATGATGCAAGCTCATGACAAAAAGGTCTATCCTAGAGAATTTCATGAGGGAGATCTAGTTTTGAAAAAGATACTTCTCATACATAAAGACTTTCGAGGGAAATGGATGCCCAATTGGGAAGGGCCTTACGTGGTAAAGAAAGCTTTCTTCAGAAGAGCTCTCATTCTAACAGAAATGGACGGCAAGGATTTGCACAACCCCGTCAACTCAGACTCAGTGAAAAAATATTTTACCTAAAAAAAGAGGGAAATTGAGATGAAAACCCGCAAAGGGCGTCTCGAAAAAAATTAAGATGAAAACCCGCAAAGGGCGACTCAAATTCGGAATGAAGAATGGGATCGAAATGATCGTTTCTCTTAAATGTAACAAAATAGAGAAACTTTACAGCGTAAAACATCAGCAAAGCACTTTGGGTCTTCTAAACACATATCGGGCTCGGAATGATTCTCAGCGAGTCGGCTCAAAGAAGCTCATCCTGCTATATCCGGGGCAGTTAATTGTCTTTTGTTGTATACTTGGCAATTTTTGACTAATGTTTTCCATCTTTGATCCTTTCTTTTAAATTACATCTTCAATGAAATTCGACCTTATTCTTTCATAATCTCGTTCAAGCATCTTGCATTGAAAATAACGGATAATGAATTAATAATATAAATCATACAAAGATCCATAAGCATTACTCTGGACTTTCCTAAATGGTACAGGGACCCAAAATAGGAGCACCAGTTGAAAAACAAACTTGAAAACAAGCAGTTCAAGCTAAAGCTTAGAAGGAGACAGGACAACGCACCTACGACAAAATTTGGGACAAATGACAGACCTTGTCAACCTAAATAATAATAATAAATGAACCAGACATCCATCATGCGCATTCATGTAGTTAGGAGCATTTGATTCATTCTGATCATGGCATCCTAATAATTTGGACCTACATAGAGGTCTATAGAAGCATAATTTACAAGTTACATCCCCGCTAAATGGTGAGATGAACCAGGGAAACATTAAAGCTGACACCCTAGAGCATGGAGGGAAAGATCGAGACCACAAAGGCGAATCTAATACCCTAAAGTCAAACAGAAGCATATTGAAGCGCTCGATCTTTTACCCTAATCAGAGGATGGATCAGAGACACACTAGTATCTTACCCCAATCATGGAAAGATTGAAGTATACGATCTCTTACCCTGATTATGGGAAGAGTGAAATGTCAAAACAGTGATGCGGTCATCTTCTTGATGAAATACAGAGAAGTAGACCAAATTGATAAAGCGAAGCTCAATATGAGTGAAACTTTGAACCCCCATCTTCCTGATGAGATACAGAGAAGTGGGTCAAAGCAATAAAGCAGTCGTCGTCTTGATAAGATACAGAGAAGTGGACTAAATCCGTCTTCCTGATAAGATACAGAGAAATGGATTAAAACAAATGATATGGTCATCTTCCTGATGAGATACAAAGAAGTAGACCAAATCAATGAAGCAAAACTCAATGTGAGTGAAACTTCGAACCCCCATCTTCCTGATGAGATACAAAGAAGTGGGTCAAAGCAATAAAGTGGTCGTCTTCCTTATAAGATACAGAGAAGTGGACCAAATCCGTCTTCCTGATGAGATACAGAGAAGCGGATTAAAACAAGTGATGCGGTCATATTCTTGATGAGATACAGAGAAGTAGACCAAATCGATGAAACGGAGCTCAATATGAGTGAAACTTCGAACCCCCATCTTCTTGATGAGATACAGAAAAATGGGTCAAAGCAATAAAGCAGTCATCTTCCTGATGAGATACAGAGAAGAAGACCAAATCTGTCTTCCTGATGAGATACAGAGAAGCGGATTAAAACAAGTGATGCGGTCATCTTCTTGATGAGATATAGAGAAGTAGACCAAATCGATGAAGCGAAACTCAATGTGAGTGAAACTTTGAATCCCCATCTTCCTGATGAGATACAAAGAAGTGGATCACAATAATGAAGCGGTCATCTTTCTAATGAGATACAGAGAACTAGACCAAATCAAATGAAGCAACGTTCAATGCGAATGAAACTCCAAATCCCTATCTTCCTGATGAGATATAGAGAAGTGGGTCGAAACAATAAACTGGTTATCTTTCTGATGTGATACAGAGAAGTAGACCAAGAGATGAAGCCACAACACCACAAACTTGAAGTGTTAGTGAATTGAATCAAAGGCTACGATGATAGATCTCAAATCAACTTGAAGTTGCAAGTGAATTGAGTAAAGTTACAGTAGCAAATTATCTTTTTGAAATTGCCTTAAGGCAAGATGGAATCACAACACCAAAGATGCAGAGAAGCAGGTGTAGTAGAGTTGAGCGACCGATAAGGCAAAGGGTGGGCCAATTGAAGAAAGAGCGTCAAAGAAACGAGACCTGACGAAATTGGGCTTCCTTTAAGTCTTTGCCTTGTTCTCGTTACACGACAACAAGCAAAGAGGGGCAGCTGTTGAAGCCCAATTTCTCCGGGCCTAACTTTAAGCCCAATTTTAACCTAAAAAGTTAAATTTTAAAATTAAATTTAAATTCAAAATGTCCAAATATCCAATTACAAATTTTGAGCCCAAAATACCTTAAAACCCAAATACAACCCTAACCCAAACAAACCCGATTACATATTTGGCCCAATTTTACAAAAAGAAAAAAAGTCAAAACCTAGCAGACTACTTGTGCTGTTGCCGCCTATGCCTTGACCACTCAGCTTCCGCCACGTCAACACCCCTACCACCAGCAACTTGCAGCACCGCCACTGTTGAACCTATACTGCAAAGGCGAAAAGACAAGAGTTTTAATAGCAAGAGAACAAATTATCATAATTGTAATTGAGGCTTTAAAAGCCGATTCAAAACATTTTGTAGTTTTTACATACACGTTTTTGGAAATCAATACAAAACATAGGCATTCGAAATCAAAAAAGAACGAAGCAGTTGATATCAGAACAACAATCAGATTAAGCCAATCTGTTCTTGAGGTGCATTTATTGACTGTTTATTACTCAAATTTCAAAACATTTTTATTTTAAATGCATGTTAATATATTTATTCATATCATTATTGTCATTTATTACTATCATTAATACCCAAGACATTTTAATAAATAATAAATAAATATTAATATTAAATAAAAATAAAAAAGAAACTTGAAAGGTCACACCTTGATTCGATCGATCACCGTAGAAACCGTGAACGGATCCTCTCCGAGCGTCGCCTGTGCTTCGAGTATGGCAAATCTACAAAGAAAACATTAGAAACAAATTTAAAAAAAAACATAAGAAACAGATTCTAAAAAAGGGGATAGCTTCGATCTAGAGTTTTTTTCAAAAAAATATAAAGAAATCAACAATAACAAAGGAAACAAAAACAGACTGTTTTAAAAAAGAAGAAAAGTTAAAAAATCAAAACTTGGTTTTAAAAGACAAAAACAAAAACCCAGATCTAGGTTTTCATTTGGAAAATTTGGTAAAAAAGCAAAACCCCCTTTAGATCTAGGGTAGATCGAGTTTGATCTAGACCCAGATCTGTTTTAAAGAAAATAAAATAAAAAAGGAGACATTTTTACCTCTTCGACAGCCGTGGACGGAGGCGCGTGACTACCGGAGTGCGTCGAAGCTTGATAGCCGGTGAAGGAATGAACGGAGGGGAAGAACAGAAAAACAAAGAGAGAAAGAACAAAGTTTTTTCAAAAAAAAGGGGTGGGGAAATGATTTTTTTTAGGTTGATTTTTGGTTTATAAAGAGACCCCATACGAAGCCGTTTTGGACCCTCTGACCATGGTCTAAAACAACGTCGTTTTGTCTTATAATCCAAGACCTGATCCGACCCAACCTGCACCAGGCCAGGATCCGCGTGTTTTCAGTTAATGGGTTATTTATCCATTCGATCCTTCCGCATTTTTTGATTTCTACAATTTCGTCCTTTTCACATTTTTAATTTATTTCAAATTTGCCTTTAAATTTTAAATGCCTTACAATTTAATCCCTTGGCATTTGGAGGTCCAAAAAGCTGCCACGTGTCAATCCTTTTGGGTTTATTACACATAAGACCCCTATTTTATTTAAAAATCACATTTTACCCCAAACATTTCTAAAATCACATTCTGACCCCCGAACTTTTCTAAAATTACATTTTAACCCTAAACTTTCCCAAAATCACAATTTAACCCTAAATTTTTCTAAAATCACATTTTGGCCCCTAAACTTTTCAAAAATTATATTTTAACCCTTAAACTTTTCAAAAATTACATTTTAATCTTAAACTTTCCTAAAATCACATTTTAACCCCCAAACTTCCCCAAAATTACATTTTTTACCCTTAAACTTTTCTAAAATTATGTTTTAACCCTAAATTCTCTGAAACTTCATTTTCGACCCCTTTTTTTCCTTTTTCTTTGATTTTTGTACATAAAATTTAATTATTTTTCTTTACCTTTTTAATTAATCCTATTTTCTGATTTTGTTTCGCGTTTTTTTCATACTTCATATATTATTAATCCTATGCTTAATTTTGCATTTACTTATCTGCTTGATTGATCTATTTGATTTTTCATTATTTGCACATTCGTATTTAATTTACGCACTCATATTTAAATTAAAATTGCTTTCTGATTTTTTCTAAAAATACGAATATTTTAAAATCGAGGCAATATTCTTTTATTTTGGATTTTTAAAAATTGTGCCTTAACTTACTAGGCACGATTTTTTTCTTCAAACCGGAATAATCGAATACCCTTTTCAAGGTTTGAAATTGGCAACGAAGGAATGCTCGTTATTTTCGGATCTCAAAATGTTATGTCCTAACTCACTGGACGTGACTTCCTTCCTCGATCATTTCGAAATAACGAGAGTTCCTCATGAAATTCGATTTCTTTCTTAAACATGTACATCAAATAAATCATGCATTTAATGATCATATTCTAAACTTCACTCGAGCTTTCAAATTTTTAAAAATCAAGACCGGATAATAATCGATGTGGTACCAATTTTGGGCGTGTGTGGGTGCTAATCCTTCCTTACATGTAACTGACTCCCAAACCCATTTTCTGGATTTCGAAGACTAAAATATTTTTCAAAACGGATTTAAAATGTTTTGTGGTGATCCAATCACACCAAATAAAAGATTAGTGGCGACTCCCATCTTTCTATCATTAAAAATATTTTCGAGACCATTTTTCCTTTTCCGAAAAAATGTTTCGACACACTTGTATCAACATTTTCTAATTCGCATATCTTGACCATATTTATTTCATATAAATACATATTTGTTTAAGCCTTTAACACCCGTTAAACCAGATGAATATTTTCCAGGTTAGAGAATATTAAATGTATAGAGTTACAGAGACAGTATTAACCAAAGTAAGTGTAAGAAATACTTAGTAAGCTTCCAAGAATTTATTCACTATTTATTATATTCATCAATTGTCTATGAGTACATAATCATTTGAACCTCGACATTGTTCAACATGATTCAAAAATTCAGAGTCAGTACCGTTTGAACTTATAGATATACGAACTTTGTGACTTGTAACACTTCATTTGAATATTTTCATATCAGATAGCTTTTATTATTCCGATGGATCATAGTAAAAATATTTGAACGTAAGTTCAGAACGTATTATGCTCATAAGAGCTAAGTAGATCTTGTGTTATTGCTTCAAGTTATCCTTTCGTATTAAACTAATGATAGCACATATGAACTAGCTTGGCCAGAGCTAGGTAAACGTATAAAGTGACAACAGATAACTAAATCATGCTAAATCCAAGTCTCGTATTAATCCGAGCCCGCAACACATGCAGGAGCTCGGTCCATAATAGGTATTCACATAGAAATCTTACGTATGAAACTTTTACTTGATCCATCGGAACCTTTCGTATAATTCAGTTATACATTTTATAAATTAATATATTTATTGATATGAAAATTCATTATGTATAAAAATATTTTAAACAATAATATTATCAAATTGTATCAAAGATATCAGTAGAAATCTACTTCACATTATACCATTACGAACACATCTTTACAGTCTTTATTTATCAAACATAACATAAATAATAACTAACATATCGTATGATTACTTAAAACCTTTCTTTACTTTCAGTCGTGACCCTCGACTATAAATTTCATTTCAATTATACTATCTCAAAACTCATATACATGTATTTCACATTTCTAATTATAATACTCAACTTAAACATCATCACCACTTAGTCTAACTCATCACATAATCTCGAGCAGTTAAACTCAATTACATAATAAATGGAAATATTTTAAGTCACGAAAATAATATAATTAATTTAATAAATTTACGAACTTACCTCGATTAAAACAGTGGCAAAATAAAGCTAACGACTAGTTCGTTACTTTAATTTTTCCTTGATAAAAATCCAGTCGACCCGTTTCTTGATCTAAATAATAATTTCATTCAATTAATAAAATTTCAGCACTTAAATAACAATTTTATACAATTAAGTCCTTTAGTCATTAATTTACAAAATTATCTCTAACATCTTAACTTTCATGCAATTAAATCTTTTAACTAAAATTTATAATTTAATCACCATCCATGCAAATAATCAAACTAGCCATTTATTATGAGTTTATAACCTAAATTTTTCTACCATTTTTTTTATTCACTTTACATTTTTACCTATTTTCTCGAATAATTCCATAAACTCAAAATCACTTAAATTTACTTAACAAGATACTTATATCTAGCCATCAACTTAAATAATTCATCCCTTAAAATAAAAAACACTTCAAAATCATTAATGACAAATCCCTAAAAATTTAACAGTTTTACAAATAAATCCTTAAATTAGCTAGATTAAGATATCAAAATTCTAAATATATAAAAATTACGAAAAAGAACTAATTTAAACTTATCAATTTTAAGCTTGAACCTAGAAACCCTAAGCTTTACTCTCATTTGTTTTCTCCTGCTTCCTTCGAATGAAACGAAATGAAAGAAAGATATATATTCTTTCTTTCTTTCAACAACTTACTATATATAGATAAACTAAATAAATATCAACCATTTCTTTTCTTTTTTATTTAATTAAGTAATTAAAGTACAACAAAAATCACATATTCACTCACCTAACGCCACTATCCATTTTTAAGGAATCACTTTGGTCTCTCCTATTTATTTCAAATTATAATCTTTTTATGAATTACACTTTTACTTTTTATGCAATTTAATCATCTTTTTTAAATAACAATCAAATCACTATAATTTTCAAATCGAACTTCAATATACATAAATAGTAATTCCGTAAATATTTAATAAAAATATTTACGAGTTCGGTTCACAAAAACAAGAACCCAAAACTTTGTTTATCAAAACTACTTGAACTTAACTATTAATTCAAATACGATAAATGTTCAAATTAGTATTTATTATACTATTTTTAACTCGTAAATATCAAATAATAATATCTACGAACTCACTCTTCGGATTTGTGGTCTCGAAATTACTGTTTTCGACACCACTGAAAAATAGACTGTTACAACAACTACTGGCAGAAATATATTCTGCTTTGGTGGTGGATAATGCAACATTATTTTATTTCTTTGAAAATCATGATACTAGCATGTGGCCTATGAGTTGACAAGTACCGGAGGTGTTCTTCCTATCTAGTTTGCATCCTCCAAAATCCGCATTCGAGAATGCATGCAAGCTAAAGGATGAGTCTCTAAGATACCAAAGACCTAAAGTTGGAGTGTCTCTAAGGTATCTAAAAATTCTCTTAAGGGCTTGTAAATGTGATTTTTTAGGACATGATTGAAATTTAGCACACAAGCAAACACTAAACATGACATTGAGTCTACTTGCGGTAAGATAAAGGAAAGAACCAATCATAGACCTATATAACTTTAAATAAACACATTTACCTTCCTCATCTTTGGACTATCCGGGACTGATTTTCTAATCATATTAAGTGCTTGCAATAACTCCAGAAATATCGTGCTTGAGTTGTGACAAAGTCAATTGCAACGTGTCATAATGTTCTATTGATGCAAAGGCTAAAACCTTTGTTGTGTTGATGGAGCTTGTCCTTCGCCATGTACGATTAGTGTTGTTATTTTTTTCTCTAAATTGTATGATTCCATTAATTGAATGAATTAATGAATTTACTTTTTAAAAAAAAACTATAATATATTAATAATAATATAAGCTAGTGAGATTTAGATAGTATCTTTAATAGAATTTACAAATGTAATTCTATTTATTAAAAATTATTTTCATTTAATAAAATATGATCAATATATTTTTATAGAAAATTCAAGCATTTTATTTAAATAATATTTTAACTGAAATTTATTATTTTTATTTCATTTAGAAATAGAATTAATTTTATTAAAATTTGAGACTAGAGATTATTACTGAAATTTAATTTTGTAAAGAGTGTACTTGATACTTTATAATTGTTGTTGTTATAAATGAAAAGTTGTGATAGAAAATAAAAATAAAATATAAAAAATCGATTATGCTAAAAATTTAATTTTTATAATGGAATACTATTGTAGAAAGTAGTTGTTATAAATAAAAGTCATTGTATAAGAATGTAAAGAAAACTTTTTTTTTAATAATTTTATTATAGGCTCTGATTATATTTTTTTTGACATAATATTTAAAAATACTTATAGTTCTTCCCCAACTCATAAATAGGAGGATAATATATTTCAGCGCATTCGAATCCACATCCTTTTGCATTAACAACAATACTCATACCTGTCAAACTAAAATTCAATCAGCAATTTCA
This sequence comes from Gossypioides kirkii, assembly GCA_005610355.1. Classification (NCBI taxonomy): domain Eukaryota; kingdom Viridiplantae; phylum Streptophyta; class Magnoliopsida; order Malvales; family Malvaceae; genus Gossypioides; species Gossypioides kirkii. The sequence goes on along the minus strand of CP032247.1, from coordinate 33,395,030 downwards.
AAGAATACTTCAAATGTGATTTTCTAGCTATTTTCACGATTTGCACAACAGAGGATGACAACATCATCTCATAATAAGATTAAATAAAGGACTCCATTTAAGTATGTTAGTTTGCAAGTTTAAAGATATATATCTATATATAGGTAATCGTGCAAGTTTATTCTTCCTTCAATTTTTTTATAATTGTAAAGATTTTTATATTTCGTATTTTTAAAATTTATTTTAAAGTTTTATAAATTTTTAATAATTTTTACAATTTTTTATTCAAAAGTTTTTTTTAAAAAAGAATTGTCCAATAATAAAGTATTGTGACGTTATCATTGAGTAAACTATAAAAATAGTCACTTTTTTTTACCTTGAGTTACATTTTAGTCACTTATTTTTGAAATGTTACGTTTTAGTCATTTATGTTATAATTTTGTTACGAAATGATCACTCTGCCATTAAATTCTGTTATCTCCCTAACGGTAATTCTACGTGGCAGTCCAACTAGATTTTAAGTGCCAATTTAGATTTTCAAATGGGATGAAAATAGATCTTTAATTAAATAAATTTAATTAATTAACATTTTTAAACCCTAAACCTTAACTAAAAAATCCCTAAACCATTTTCACACACATCTCTTCTTCATCTTCATCTTCTTTCCTTTTGATTCCAATGTCATTAATTACAAATCTATCTCAAAGCTTGAATCTTTGAAACCCATTAACCCAAAAAAACTTATGTTTTCAAGCTGATTCAAGAATTGAATCCATGAGTCTAATCCTAATGAAGCAAAGTAGTCAAAATAATTATTAAAGGAATTTAAAAGGGTCAAATAGCTCTATTGGAGAGGATTTGAAATTTATCAGCTTGAAAACATAAGTTTCTTTGGGTTAATGAGTTTCAAAGATTCAAGGTTTGAGACAAATTTGTAACTAAAGACGTTGGAATCAAAAGGGAAGAAGATGAAGGTGAAGAAAAGAGACATGTGGAAATAAGTTTAGGGTTTTTTTCAACTAAGATTTAAGTTTAAAATTTTTAATTAATTAAATATATTTAATTAAAAATCTATTCTTATCCTATTTGGAAATTCAAGTTAGCACTTAAAATCTAGTTGAACTGTCACGTAGGATTACCGTTAGGGAGATAACGGAACTTAATGACAGAGTGATCACTCTGTAATAAAATAATAATATAAGTGACTAAAATGTAATATTTCAAACATAAGTAACTAAAATGTAATCTGAAGCAAACAAAAAAGACTACTTTTGTAGTTTACCCATTATCATTTGACACATGACAGATAATGAGTGGCTGTAAATTATTTTAACATAGAAAGAATTAGGATTAAAATGCAATTTTCACCGTACTATCGGTGAGTTTTAAAATTTGTCACTATACTTTATTCAGTCTATTATTGGCCTTTTAATTTGAGAATATGGTTAAAATTTTCACACAACTTTCATGTGATTGAGTTTTACGACTAAAATTTGAATTTTACTGAATATTACCACTAATTTTGATTTTTAATTAAAATTTACCTTTTAATATTGATTTTGATGATTTGAAAATGAATTTTAACAAGAGAATTAATTTTAAATATTTTATTTGAAAATGAATTTTTATTTAATAATGAAATATTTGAAAATAAAAAATAAAAACAGAATAAGTTTACTTTTTTATATATAAATAATTGATTTTTTATTAATTGTTAGTTTCATATTATTTTTTATTTTTAAGTATAATATTACTTTTATTAAAATTTCCCTTAAAATTAAATAGTAAATTTCAATTAAAAAATAAAATTTTAATGACAAAATTCAATAAATAAAATTAAATTGACAAAATTAAAGATAAAGTTAAAACATAGTGATAAATTATATTAACTTCAAAAGTATAATGTCAAATAACAATAAAAATAAGATATAGTAACATATTTAAACTTTCACATGAAGTATATAATGGCACCAGCAAGTTTGCATATTAACCCATCAAATTAAATTAGTCAACGTTAATGTTGTTTGAATCATCGAATCGAATTAACGGTCTAAAGAGTGATTTTGAACCGATTAGATCAAGAATCAGTATAAACAGATTGAACTGGTTAAAAAATTGATTGGTGAACCCTATGTGATGACCTGATGGCCAAGAATATTCACTGCCTCAAGTGTGGTCTCGGTTCGAATCGTATTGATTGTTCGAATTTTTAATGTTTTGAATTTTAATAATTTTCAATTGAACTAATTAGAATGATCAAACCGATAAACTAATGAGTTGATTGATTTGACCAACAATATTGTTTAAAAAACATTCTTCCAACATTATAAAATGTTACTACCTCATTTGGGAAAAAAACTTGGAGGACCAGAACGAATAAAAGGCATACTTTAGGACTCAATGATGCATTAGGCCATTAAAGAAAAATCTCTTATTGATTGTATCAATCTCACAATCCTTCCCTTCCTCTCTAAAACCCTTCATTAATGGGGGCAAAAAACAAAGTTCCGATAGCCCCAATTTCGTAGTTTACAATGGCTACTGTATCACCAGCAATTGCAACTTCGCCACAGCCATTATCATTCTATTTGAAGAAAACCCATCTCAATATCTTACCCACCCATTTACATGCCCCTACTGCTCGAAGCAATGACCTCTTTTTAAGGTCAAAATTTCAAAACCGGAAGTATTTTCCAATTCCTTCGACCCGAACTAGAGCTTCCTCAAATGGGTTTCTTAGTTCAGCTCATACAAGCAAAGAAGATGAAATATTGCCTTCTTTTGAGGAGGCACCAGTGAAAGTCCTCTTCTGGGTTGTCTTCTGGGCTTCTTTGTCTCTTGTTTGGTACGCTGCATCTGGGGACGCTAAAGCGGCTACTGTTGCTGCCGACTCCATTAGGGCTTCAAGCTTTGGCCTCAAGATTGCCAATGCATTGCGTGGCTTGGGTTGGCCCGATGAGACCGTGGTTTTCACTCTTGCAACGCTTCCTATTCTTGAGCTTCGGGGAGCTATTCCTGTTGGTTACTGGATGCAACTCAAGCCTACACTCTTGACAATATTATCTATTCTTGGGTTAGCTTTATTCTTTTTCGTTAATTGAGGATCTTTCAAGTCTTTAGTTCACTATAGCTTCATGTTTATAGAGTTGAGCTTAATTGTTGTGAAAGATTTTGATTTTAACCTGTTTGTTTATGGAAAATTTTGGCTTCAATTGTTTCCATAGAATGCATACTTGTCACTGAAATTTTAAGTCAAGGTAGCATTTTGATTTGAACCCAAAGTGATGGCCTATTTGTCAAGGGTGTTTCCTTTTAGGTGTGCTCTGGCTTCAAGTCGCGATAATCGTACTTGTTATTCGGGCTTTGTCTTGTTATTGTAATTCATAAAAAAAAAAAAGTTATTCATAGGGATGTAAAATAGGCAAATGTGCCGGTAAGCTATTTGGGTTAGTTTATATTTGGTTTGATCACTCTGAAGTCAAGCTTGAGCAATTTGAGGTTTTGGACGAGCTAATTTTAATATTCTAATGCATGTGCTTGAGTGTACTAAAAATTAACAATTAATTTCTTATGCATAATTGTTCTGGGAAATTAAATAAGCTGATGATAATTTAACTGCAGGAATATGGTTCCAGTGCCATTCATTGTACTTTACCTGAAAAGATTTACTACATTTCTTGCTGGGAAAAACCAGTTTGCATCTCAGTTACTTAACAGTGTCTTTGAGAGTGCCAGACAGAAGGCTGGTCCAGTGGAAGAATTTCAATGGCTTGGCCTAATGCTTTTTGTGGCTGTTCCTTTCCCTGGAACGGGAGCATGGACTGGAGCCATTGTAGCTTCGATTCTTGATATGCCCTTCTGGTCTGCTGTATCAGCCAATTTTGTTGGTGTGGTGTTTGCCGGGCTTCTCGTAAACTTGCTGGTGAACCTTGGTCTCAAGTACGCTATTGTTACCGGTATCTTTCTCTTCTTTATATCGACTTTTATGTGGCAAATCCTTCGGAATATTAAGATGTCTTCGAGCACATCAACCTAATGTTGAATTACTTATTGGAATTGCCCCTTTTTCTTCTACCATGTCTGGATTTGTATGATCCATCTATCGGAATCTTAAAGGGTATCTCTCTTATATATGCAAACCCTTATTCAATAATTAAGATTGTTATTTTTAGGAGCAGAGACTTAGAACTATACATGGTCTTCATTTTCTTGTTATCCATGATCCATCACATATTCAGAAATAGCTATGAGGCCATGATCCTTGAATACATGAAAATGTTTAGAAAAAATTGAACATTATATGTCACATACCCAGTCCAAGCTGCATGGTATTCAACCATTAGTATGCAAAATTATAACGGGTTTTGTACTTTTCATAAGTTGTGTATTTAATACTTATACTTTAATTTGATTAATTTTAATGTTAGTGTTTTTTGGTTTTTGAAATTCTGGTCTTGAACAAATAGTAACAATTAAATCTATTTAGTTAAATTTTGCTATCAGTTTTGTATTATGTGTAAGATTGTAGTTTTAGTCCATGTTTTCCAATTGAATCATTTTTAATCTCTATATTTTTCGAATTTTGAAATTCCAGTTATAATGCAAACAATAGTTGTTTAATCTATTAATTGTTTTTTTTAAAGTAAAATGTAAAAATAAGTTGGCATGTCATTACAAATGTGATAATATATATATCCAATTTTTTAAAACAACAAAATTTAATGAATTTAATAGTTATCATTTGGTTAAAATTAAAATTTTAAAAGTACGAAGGATTGAAAATGAACAAATTAATTTATAAGGAATGAATCTACAACTAATGCACAATATAAATACTAATAGTAGAATTTAACTTCAAAAACAAGATAGCAATAGTATTTTTGGGTAAACTACTCAATTAATCACCCTAAAATAGGATCGTTTTTATTTTGATCACTCCAAAAGTTTTTTTGTCAATTGTTAGAAAATATTTAAAATGATCACTTAGTCATTATCTCATTAACGAATTACTAATTGAACTTGTTAAAAAAAATATTTTAGTCTTTTTAAAAATTACAAAATTTTAAAGGGTAAATTACACCAACAGTCACTCAACTTTGATACGGGGAAATAAACAGTCATCTAGTTTACATTTCAGTCACTCAACTTTGAAAATGTGAAAAAACAGTCCTTTTTCACGTTTTTCGTCACAAACATCACGGAACAGTGACATGGCAGTTGACGGCATCGGTGGAGTATGGAAAACGTCCAACTGGCCAGTTACATTTTACACAACAGTTACTCAACTTTGAAAATATGACAAAATAGTCATTAACGTTATCAAAAAGTGACAAAACAATCACTGAAATCAAATGGGTTATGTTGTTTAACCTTAAAATCAAATTGTTTAGAATTTGATTAAGGAATAGGGAGAAACGTTTGGTTCTCTCACTGATTTCATTTCGATTTAGGATTAGAAAATAGATTTTGAAATCGATCTAGGTTAGAAATCGATTGAAATCAGTGACTGTTGGGGGATTAAAGGTAAATCATTCTCAACGACGATGCTGAATGGATGAGAAGATGGCAATGTTGATACAGTAGATGTAACAGGTATGTTTCTATTGTTTTTTTTGGGTTATAGGATATTTTTATTTAAGGCTATTTTGTGTTTATTCGAATTTGATGTCGATATTGATTGTGATTTTGATTTAGGGTTTATTCGATTTTGATTTTGATTTGGATTTTCATTTTTGATTTAGGGTTATTTCGATTTCGATTAAATTCTTATTGTTACTGTTTGGGATTTAGGGTTATTTAAATTTTTGTTTGATTTGATATTCACATATTTCGGTTAACATATTTTGGTTTATGGTTATTTTGGTTAAAGACATCGTTCCCGTTAAGCTCCTAACAGAAACTGTTAATTAGTGACTGTTTTATCACTTTTCGATAATATTAGTGACTATTTTGTCACATTTTCAAAGTTGAGTGACTGATGTATTAAATGTAACCGACCAACTGGACGTTTTCCACACTCCAACGGCACCGTCAATTGCTATGTCACTGTTCCGTGACGTCTGTGACAGAAAATGTGAAAAAAGGATTGTTTTATCACATTTTCAAAGTTGAGTGACTGTTGATATAATTTACCCAATTTTAAATTAATCCTTTAAGTCCTCATAACAACCCATGTTAAATAACATCAAAAGAATGCAAGATCCAACTTTTAATATGCTTCCGTTGTCATCTTCCCCCCTATCTCCTCTCTGCTTCCTTTAATCTTAAAATCGAAGTAAATTTCTTAATTGTGCATGTTTTCCCATTTTTTTATTTTCCAAATAAATAACCCATTAACTAACCTATCATCATCTTCAATTTCTTGTAACAAAAAATCCCATTGATAACTCTATAATATAGAGTTATCTACAATACTTTTTAGCTTATAATTCATGCAAATTCTAAGTGGTCGATAGCAATTTTTGTAGTTTTACCTATAATCATGAAAAATTGTTATATTGACTAATTATTATGTTGAACACATGATTTATCATCTTTGGAGGAAGTTAGTGGATTCCGTGAAATAAGTAGTAGAAGTTCATGTTTTGATGCTTAATGTCGCACCATTGGACCAACGGATTGGGCATTGGAACTCTATGTTTTTGGACGCCCAAATCAGCCTTGTTGGGCTTAAGAACTGCTCCCAACCCAATGCTGGAGGAGTTTATCTGACTAGGATGTCCAATAGAGGCCCAAACCATATGCCCAAGGAGAGAATTGAAAAAACTCAAAGGATGAAGGACCTAGTCTTCAACCTACTCAATTGCATGCCATAAATTAAGGAGCAAACTTACCAGCCTTGAGAAGATCATGGGGATGACACCCACTGGAGAAAATCAAAGGGAGTTGACACCAAAAATAGTAATGGAAGAAGGGGGCTCACTAGTATAAATAGGGGTAAGAATTTGAGATCATTGATCCATCCATCCATTAATAAATCACCATACAACACATAATTGAGAGAGCAACCCACGAGTTTGAGAGCAGGAAAGAATTCAACAAGAGCTTGAGAAAGCATTGCTAAGTTTGACACAAAGGGGAACAAAGGAGGTGTAACATCTTCAATGTACTGAGGGTTTGGTATAGTGGTGTGCCAGATTAGGGAAATAGAGAATTTTCAAAAATAGATTAAATAGGAATTTTAGAGTAAAAGTATAGAAAGTAATTAGAGCTGATAGAAATTAAAAATATTTTTGGGATAGGAAAATTTGACTTGAGGTAATGACTAAATTGTAGGAAAATGAAAAGTAGTGGGACAAAAGTGTAAAATTTAAAAGTTAAGTTAATAACATAGGTGTAAATGGAAAACAAGGAAGGATTAGGAAGAAATTTTACCAAATAAAATGTGATTCATGCATGGGAAATGTAAAGATGATGAAGGTTAAAGTAGTAATTACCAAAGCAAAATATTTATGGATAATGATTTGGGCCAAAGTGTAAAGATGAAAGGATGAAGGACTAGGTAGCAATTTAGCCATTTTTAGTAAAAATCACAATATCTTTATTATGAAGAGTGTAGAAGAAGGAAGAAAAGATGAGAAAGTCTTCATTTTTTTCTTCCAACCAACCCGCCACTTCCTTTTCTCTCAAAACCAAATTTTCACTCTTATTCCATCTAAGTCCTTTTCACTATTTTTTTTAATATACCGGTATGATTACATGGTAGTATCTGTTCATATTTTCTTAACCCTTTGACAAGGCACACACACCTTGCACACACAGGTGCTCGAACCCGGTTCTCCTAGGATGAACATCATCCTCTTATCCACTGAAGCCACTCATTGGGTTCACCTTTTCATCATTTTTTAGTCCTTGAAGCTTGTTTCTTCATTTTTCTTTCATGATTTCTCAACAAAATCAAGGGTAAAGCAAGGTAGTTACTTTAACTTCATGAAAAAAGAGTTGATAGTTACTTGAAAGGAGAGAGAAAGTTAGGGTTAGTTCGTATTAATAAGGATTCAAGGTAAGAGATGGAAAGTCTTCATGACGTTCATGTTATTTTTTATTATTTGAGCATAAATATGTTATATGTTTATGGTATTAACAAGTAAATATTATATGTTTATCATGGAAATCAAGGAAAGGAGAAGAAAGAAGAGGACCAAACTGTAGACAAAGGAAAAGGTGTAGCCAATGAGTGAAGAAAGAAGGAAAATCTACAATCAAGCCTTGTTTGTAAGTACTACAAGGATTTAATCCTATTTCTTTAGATATCTATAGTAAGAGTTATAAATTAAATGTTTAATTTTAGATTTATGTATAGTAGTAATATAAAAGACTAAATTATAAACATAGTAAGCTACAATACAAGAATGTGAATGAGAATTAAAGTGGTAAAGTATGTTAAGTGTATTAAGATTATTGTATGTGTGTGAAAAAGATGTGAAATTAAATGGAAGTTATATGTGAAATTATAAGATTAAGGGCTAAATTGAAAGAAATTGAAAGTTGGTATAATTGATACTAAGCCCAAGTAGATGGATATGAATTATTAGGATATTAATGGAATGCCATTAAGGAATATATTGTGCGCTTATTGTTTATCCGCTTCAGTGGTGTTCAGTTATCCACTTCAGTAGTGTTCAAATTCGTTCCATATATCCTAATTATTCTAATCAATCTGCTTTGAGCCTTGTAAGTGAATTATAAATTGGTAAGTGTAATTTTAATAAATGTGACTGTTACTATGGATAATTATATATATATTTACAATATAAAACATAGTTTACGATTAATTTCTTGCAATACTTATTAAACTATTTTAGCTTAACGCATTTTCTTTAACGCGTAGGTTGAAGCGGGAAAGATAATTTAGAACTAACCTGCTCGTCTAATCACATCCCGAGGCCAAGAGAGTATGAATTCTAAATTTTGGGTTAGAATGATATGTAACATAGGTATTTAGTGTGTGTAGGAAGGACTAAAATGTAAGCTTTATAAATTATAAGAATTTAATCTAAATGTTTGAGTAGTATGATGGTAAGATGGTGTTATGGTGGTTTTAAATGTTTAAATTATCAATTGGTTGGTTTCCTGTTGAAATTTGATATGTAGGGACTAAAGTGTAAAAGTTTAAAATTTGAAAAATTTCCTTCAATTATGGCCTACACAGTTTTCGAGAGTTACACGGGCTAGCCACACATCCGTGTGACCCACACAGGCTAGCTACACGGTCGTGTGAGTATTGGAATTGGTCATTTTTGGAACCATACAATTTCTGAAATCCAGACGACCATGTGGTAGACACAATCTGGCCACACAACCATGTGTCCTGTTTTTCACAAAAACATATTTCACTTTAAAACACTGTTTTCAATACTAGAATGTTTAAGAAACTTATCGGGCTCCTCCCTAACATTGATAATGGTTAATTAATGATTCGATAAGTTACAAATAGGTTCCAAATGAGGCTTTGTTTGTTAAAGTTTGATTGGTTAATACTCTGATATTTTTTGTAGTATTCCAATATTTCATTCGATAGCCGGGTTAGATATAGGGGTGCTATAGAAGGAGAATCGTAAGCAGTGCCATAGAGAACCACTAGGATCAGCATTACAATTTTCCCTTATAGAGAACCACTGGGATCAGCATTACAATTTTCCCTTTCTTTTATCTACTTACTTTGTTTTTGTGTTGACAAACATGATTGCAACTTATTTATTTGTTTTCAATTTAATTAGCATGACTTAATTTTATTGATGCTAAAATGATCATGAATCTTTAGCTTGAAATCGTAAATACTTTGCTAATGATGTTCTGTGCATTTGATTGTTTTACTTATTCAAGTAAAATCACAATTACGCTTGTTAATGCATAAACAATGTTGGTAAGTAAATAAATTAATTAATTGATCTAAGATGATTGTTATTAATGGACACATTACTTTAATGGTGCATATTTGATTGTTTGATAATTGAATTTGTAATGGTATCGAGAAATATTGTTACCTTGCATACCCTTAGGAATGATGCCTGAAAATGTAGCCTTGAAGTTAAAATTGACATAGACATATGGAAAAGAGACTAAAAGGTTAGGGATTTCAAGAGAAGCCTACAACTTGTCAATTCCTGGTTAGTAAATCACCAATTTGCCACAGTTCATGACCACCGTCAGACATGCGAACATTTGGACGAGAAATACTATAGCAAAAAGAAAATTAATTAAGTAGCAATGTCTACAAGTACACAGGTCAAATTGTAATATAGTAAAAGTTTACAATGAAACAGGAAAGTATTTCAAGGATTGTACCCAATGGAGGTTGAATTAAATTAAAAATTGTTTTCTACACTAACAAGGCTTAACAATAGTAACCTAAAACTATAGTACGAAAAACCAAATCAAAATTAAGTAACCGGAATAACATAAATTAACTAAAATTAAAGAAAACAAATTAATAACTGAAATTAATCCAATTAAATAAGCAGCAGATCAACTCAAGTTGATGTTCCTAATTAACTTTAGAGTTCGAGTATTATCAAATTAACTATTAATTAACCAGTTATTACCTTTCGATCTCTAACTAATTAACTAGCCTACCAATACTCACTTATCTTTTGACCTCACATTCTTGATCGGGATAAATTATTATTTACTCAGTAAACTTATATTTCGATATCGTTTATCCTAAATTACTTCTAAGGATTGACAATCATAGGGTCTAATCGCACATGATTTAAGCCATCTAACTAAAAAACAAGCCTTAATTCTTCCGTTAATTATTCCCACATCCAATCGTTAATCTTCCTAAGAAAATTAGCCACTCATGGATCTAAATGCAATTTTTCCTAATCATTCAACATGCAAAATAGATAATTAAATAAGAAAAAGGAATAAAGAAAATTGATTCGTTTCAATATTGATTTGCGTGCGAAAGCCAAAATTCCTTTGACAGTTGCAAAGGGAATCTTGATTGCAAATGAAAACCAAAAAGAAATCAATAAAAACTACTTAATAAAAGCTTGGATCTAAATCGAATCCAAGATAAACAGAGGGAAAAAATTCAGTTTCATAACATAAAAGGACTAAATTGAAATAAAGGTAAAACTAAAATAAAATCCTAAAACTAATATAAGAGTCTCACTCAGCCAAGCCTCCTAAACTGAGGCTAAACACTCATATTTATAGCCAAAATGTTAAACCCTAACTAAGTTAATTAACAACCCTAAAAGTGATTAATATACATTGTGCAGATGAAAACACCCTTGACTTAAAATTTTAGTTCGTCACTTCAGTGTCGTGTCACCATAGGACCAGTGTTGCGACAATACCTTTCGAGGGTGAATTTTTTGACTTCGAAGTCCGATGTTGCTATATCACATGTCGATGTCGCGACGCTTCTATTGCCCTTCGCGTTCTTAGCTCGAAACAGTGTTTTGCACACTCAATTAACTTGTTAATTCATCCTTAGGCCCGTATTGACCCGTTAGGTCATGACATGGCTAAAAATTGCGTAAAAATGCTTATTTTACTAAAATTAAACATAAATTACTAAAAATTGAAAAAGTAATAAAATCATCTAAAAGAGCTAAAAAATAAATTCGTTAATTATCGAAAAGACTCTAATTTGCCTTAATGAATTGTGGTAGATCTGTTCACTGTAGCATTCTTTAGCATTGTTTTTAATGGTTGCAAGTTAAGGGGAAGTAATTATTCTAGACCTTCATGTCATTGTGATTAAAACTTATTTCAATTGCTTTACATTTTGTGTTATCAAGTTAGATTGTTTACCTACTTAGTTAAATTTAGTTGAATTGTTCATTCCTTAAACACATAATCTTGTTTACTTAATAAGTTGAATAGTAGTCAGTTTCACAATTTTTTCTCACATAAAGTTCCTATGGAGACGATACTCTAACTCAATACTTTATTACTTGTTGACGATTGTGTACAGTTACTCATCATTCGATAATCTCGAGACATCCATCACCATTTTTTATCTTCTCTTTCATTCAATCCATATCCGTTCTTCCTCCCTTCCTAACTTAGACGATGCTAAATCTTCATTGTTTCTTCGGAAACGAGGTAGGTTCAGCCCCACCTATTATTTCATGGGGGAGGTCATCACTGGATTATCTACATCGTTCCTGGGTTTAGGTGCTTCCTGCTATTGTTTCTTTGATTTGTTATTTTTGGTGGGTTATGTTATTTTTTACCATGGTTTTTAGCTGATATTTTTGTATTGTTGTTATAGGCTCAAGCAACGAGGATTTGGAGAATGTGTTGGAGGATTTGGATTTGGCTCTGTAGAAGAAGCGGGTTCTTTGGTTATTTCTTTATTTTTTGTATGGCTTTTTTTTTTTCACCTCAGTGTCGTAGGAGGAAGCAGAGGAGATAGTGAGGAAAGATGGTAGCGAAAGCATATCAAAGGTTGGATTTAGCACTTTTTGATGTTATTTAGTATGATTTTTATGGGAAATTAAGAGATTATTTTAAAAAAATTAATTTTTAAATGGGCTAAAAAAATAAATTTTTTACAAGTCCAGTCAATAATTCATTAATCAGATAACGATTGAGTGATTTGTTTGAATAATTTTTCCGACAAAATTGATAAAAAAAAATAAATTAAAGTGACTAAAATATTATTAAAATATTACCCTAATATTTTAGGCATTTATGAAATTCTTTGGGCCAACGAAGAAAATGGTAAACATATCTCATGGTATCTGAATTTGATTTTCATCGTACACATTTTACTCCATTTCTATAATATTATTGAAATAGGATGACTAGATCAATCAAGTTGCTATATGTGACACATGTCATGTTGTCAGCAATAATAAATACTTTAAAAAATTAAAAGAAAACCATTTAAAAAATTGAAAAAATATAAAAAATTTAAACTTATTTATAAAAATTGAAAAATCATTTAAATTCTAACAAAATTTCCAAATTTTATAAAATAATATATAATATTAAAAAAATATAAAAACTCAAAAAATTGAAAAAAATTTATAAAACTTTAAATGTTTAAAAATATATAAAAAATTAAAAAATTTTAACTAAATTTTAGAAAAATTCAAAAAAAAGTAAAAGTTTATTTATTTTTTTACGCAACTCAACACCTAAAGCATAAACAAATCACTGTCATATACATCCCATGATTTGAACTCATGATGTGAGTTATGGGGTGAACACTTATAACCAATAGGTCAAATCTAAGGGTTCAAAAAATAATTTTTTTAAAATTAAAAAAAATCAAAATAGTTTTAGAAATTCTAAAAACATATAATTTTTTTAAAAAAATATCAATTTTGACTATAATTGGCTGTTGTTAATCACTGTTGACGGACATTTGATATTTATTGTAGGTTAACTTTTAAAAAGATATATATTTTTAATTTTGATTAAGTATCAATAATTTTTTTTATATTTTTAAAATTTAGATAATTTTTTTAATATTTTGAATTTGTTTATTTTTAACTTAGTTTAGTCAATTTAGTCCGTTTAATCGATTTTAACTATTTAAAAATAAATTATTTATATTATTGTATTAAAATTATTTAATGATATATATAATATTAAATCTAAATGATATAATATCATATATAAATTCAAATTATTATATAAATGAGTTTAATTTATATTATATAAAATATTTAAAAATAAAATGATGATTTGTTAATTGGTTTATTCAAATATAGATTTTTAAAGATGGATATCCAACCGTATTAATAGAATGAGTAAACTACATCATTAGACACTAAATTATGGGTAAGTTTTCGTTTTGGTTACTTAACTAAAAAAGTTACAATTTGATTACTAACAATTTCGAAATTGTTTTTTTTTGTCACATATTTGTTAAGTAACACTTTTTTAGTTGATATAATAACAATTTTAATCTTAAAATTTTATATTTTCTATCACTTTGGGGTTTTTTATCCAAGTGACCCAAAAAAATTTAATTATTTACAAAAATGACCCTAGTTTAAAAATATATAGTAGAATGACTTAAAATGAATAGTAAAGATTCTAAATGGCCATCAAATGACCGACATATCCTCAAATTCCACCCAAATGATTGGTGTCAAACATAAAAAATGGTATTTTTTGGTCTCGATCATGCAATGACTGACACCTATGTATTTTTTAATCCGATATTATACTGATATATGAAAATACGAGATTTTGAAAAAAAATTTGGTGTTGGCCAATGCTTGGCCGACACCACCTTTTTGATCAGATAAAAAAAAATTTGGTGTTGGCCAATGCTTAGCCGACACCACGTTTTTTATCAGAAAAAAAAAATTTAATGTTGGTCATGCATTGGCCGACACCATCTTTTTTATCAGATAAAAAATAATTTTTTTTGTGTTGGATATGCATTGGTCGACACCATCTTTTTTATCAGATAATAAAAAAAATTTTGGTGTTGGACAATGCTTGGTCGGCACCATCTTTTTTAAGTGATAAATAAACAAATTTTTTTGGTATTGGCCATGCATTTGTCGACACCACCTTTTTTATCAGATAAAAAAAATTTTGGTGTTGGCCAATGCTTGGCCGACACCACTTTTTTTATCTGATAAAAAAATAAAATTTTTTGGTGTTGGCCATGCATTGGCCGACACCATCTTTTTTATCAGAGAAAAAAAATAAAATTTTTTTGTGTTGGCCATGCATTGGCCGACATCAAGTTTTCCTCCTTTCTCTATATATAAGGTTTAGGTTTTGATTTGAAAATTGTAAGTAAGAAATATTTTTCTTAAAATAATAACAAAATGAGTGTTTTTTTTATTTATCATTAGATAAGTGTTTTGTTTTGGGGGAGAGTTGTGAAGTGTATAATCGAATTTCGGGGTTGAGCTATATACTTTCATGTATTGTCGGAGTTGAATTATATACTGTCATGTGAAGCGGTAAATAGATGTCTTCAATGGTTAGACAACTTTCTGTGCCTTTGAATACTATCTTAAATGTCCAAAGAAGATAAACATTATCTACGTTGGAAGAATTGTTATCCTGCAATTCAACAATACAACTATTAAGTTATTGATTCAACGTAGATGATATGTTTGTCGCCATATGTAACCAAGTGGTATAACCGTAAAGGTTATGCTATCAAAGGTCAATAACTAAACTTTGCCATCAAACGACCGACCGAGATGACTTGGTCAGGTATTCAAGCAAGTTGGCCCCATATTGCTTGAGGGTTTGAAGAATTTATTGAAATTGGCCAGGTATTCAAGAAGATGGACATTATCTAACCGAGACGAATTGGACAAGTTTAGGGTTTTGTAGGTTATTTTGTATTATTGTTGTTCAAAATTTAAAATTTTGTGTATTAATATTAACAATTATTTATAATTTATTGTATCTGTAAATTTAATTTGTTGCGTTGTAATATTTAATAATGTTTGTATTTTATTTTATTAATATATTTTTGATTTATTAAAATATTATTAAATATTTTGTTGTGAAAATGTTAAGAAATAATTATTATCGACAAATTAAAAATATATTAAAAATAATAATTACAATTAATGTTAAGAAATAAACGAAAAAAATCAAAGAACACGAGTTTAGTTAATGGAAAAAAATAGTTTTTGGGTGTCTGTCAAGCTATGGCCGATACCCCCTTTTCCATATATGAAAAAATATTTTTTCGGGTGATTACCATCCCATAGCCGAGACCTATTTTTGTAGGTCCCAAAAATATTTTTTTGGTGATTACCATCCAATGTCTGAGGCCCACTTTTAACCCTAATATCAGATATATATATAACTGTCAGTAATAAATATTTGAGGTTTTTTTTTTCATTATTAGTACAAAATATTTGTGTTTTGTTTGTTGAGAGAAAATCACAACTTTTTTTAAGATAGTTCCAACATTTTCTTTGTTTATGTTCATTTCGATGGAGAAATTATCAATACAGATGATGAAGGTTGTGTATTTCAAAGCAGAGAAAAAATCGGAATGAGACTGAACAAGTGTGTTTCGTTGGAGGAATTGAAACGAAAGATCAGTACAAAGATAGCTACTTATTGCGGGAAGCAAATGATGAGACTATTTTACAAATTTTCGATTTCATCAGATCCGATCAAGTTCTCGGAAATAGAGCTTGTTGATGATTATGATCTAGGGACAATGATTGAAATTTATTGCCCCTCTGAGATCGAAAATCCCTACCCCATTGAGTTGTTCGCGGAGATATCACAACCGAACCAATTCAAGTTTTAAATCCAATAAGCCAGCGTTCTGGAATAGATATTGATCTTACTGTATGTTGGGAAGATCAATCGAGTTATGGAGGGTCAACTCTAGAAAATCGAAACACCGGTGGATGTTCGTATAACATCCAAAACATGTGTCGTCGTCTACAATTTCATCCGGAGGTGTTGGTCCCAATAGAAGATGATGACGAAAATGAAGCTTTGGAAGACCTCGATTTGGATGACATCCTCGAAGACTCAAATGAGGAGGGGTTGGTGGAGGGTGATGATGTTAACACCCATTCGGGAGGAAATACAGCCCCGAGTATAGTTATTAGGAATAATCTCGAGCCCTTCATGAGTGACGTAGACCTAAATGCGGCTCGAGCTCGTGAGTTTTCGAAATATAGAAACATAGTTCTAGCTTACCTACTTGACGAACAAACCGACGAAGAAGAGTGGTTAGTAGGACAACAATTCTAGAACAAGAAGGACTGCTTAAATGCAATAAAGAAATACAGCTTGAAGTTAACTATAGATTATAAAGTAATGAAGTAGTTGTAGTCTTTGTACATCGGAGAATATTTGAAAGCCGAGAGTAGGTGTAAGTGGCGTATCCGAGCCGCATTAATGCAGCGGACTCAACTATAGACAATAAGGAAAATGGAAGGTCCGCACACATGCACCATGGCTCGTATGACGCAGACCATTAGAAGTTAGATGTAAAGACCATATGCAACTGTACCATGCCTATGGTGAAAACGTCCCCGCTGAATAAGATATCGGTCTATGTTGCGGCCATGCAAGCTCGCTTCAATTATAAGGTTTCATACCGAAAGGCATGGTGGGCGAAGCAAATGGCGATGCGGGAATTGTATGATAATTAGGATGCATCATACAACGAGCTTCAAGGGTGGATAGCCGCGATGCGAGAGTATGTCTTGGGGACAGTCACTGATTTGCAAACACTACCGTCTAAAAGGATCGGACGGGGTGATTGATCTGAGAAGACGACGTTTTCACCGATTGTTTTGGACGTTCGACCTGTGTTAGGGCCTTCCCTCACTGCAAACAGATGGTACAAGTTGATGGAACTTGGCTGTGTAGTAAATACACGCAAATACTACTAATTGTTGTTACACAAGACGACAACTGAAATGTAGTTCCGATCGCTTTCGCCATAGTAGAGAAGAGTGCTTCGAGTCGTGGGAATTTTTCTTAAAAAATCTGAGAAGGCACGTTGTTGAGCAAGACAACGTTTGCCTTATATCGAACAGATCGAAGGGCTACTTGCTGCAATAAGGCGATCAAAGGTTTCGTTGAGGTCCGTTTATTGCATCTGACACATGTCGGTAAACTTTCATAATAATTATAAAAATAAAGGATGAAAAGAAAAACTCGTGGAAATGAGTAATAATTATTGTTTGTATTTTTTATATTCGATTTAATTTTAAATTTTATTAGTGTGTGAATTATTAAAATACTTATTCGAAATTACATATGCAGCTTATGAATTTGAACCGCAGAGATTCAAGCAAAAGTTCGCAAAGCTTGAAGCTAAGATGAAACATTTACCAAATGGTAAAAATCTTCGTGGGTGGTTGGGTAGCATCTAGACGTATCAATGGACACAAAGTTACGATGAGGAGGCTCGGTATGGCCAGATGACGGCCAACCTGGTCGAGTCGATTAACATTGTCTTAAGGCGAACACGACATCTATTAATTGCTGCTGTTTTCTCGGCAACCTTCTATAGGTTGGCCACATTGATGCCTACGATGGGGCAGTGACAAGTGGCGCAGATGGAGGCCGGACACGTGTATGTTGAGGACATTCGAAGGGCCATGGCAGCAAACACTTAGAGAGCTCAAATGATGAACGCAAAAATCTATTCGGGAGAGTTGGAGATTTTTCGGGTTTCAGAGTACACCGATCGTCGCTCAGGTGTTCCGTCGAGGTTGTACGCAGTTGATTTGACAAACAGGCGATGAGAGTGCTTTAGATTTCAAGCTCTCTGATATCCGTGTGCGCATGTTCATGCAGCGTATGCGACTGTAAATTTAAATGTTGAACAATTCATAGATAAGGTGTACATGCTGAAAAGCACCTTCCATATCTGGGAGAATGAATTTCCCGTAATGACCAATGTATCGAATTGGAACGTTCCACCGCTTGCTTTCGAGATGCTGCCGGACCATAATCTCCATAGAAAGCCTAAAGGTCGACCACCTTCGACGAGGATTCGCTCTGATATGAACATCAAGGAAATGGGGGAACCAAAATTGTGCAGTGTTTGCCGAAGACCTGGCCATAACCGATCTACTTGCCCACATCGTGTCTATATTTTCGGTCAATTCTCTCGTAATACCAGACTGTCCGACGAAGAATGAGCGCATGTCCACGAGTATATATTAACAATATTTATGTTGAAATTAATTTGAAAATTAAATTAAGTTGAAATTAATTTCAAAATTAAAATACATGTTTAAATTTAAATTTAACTTCAAATTAAAATACTAGTTTGAAATTAAAATTATAGTTTAAATTTGAAATTAAAATTATAGTTTAAATTTGAAATTAAAATTAAAATTACATTTGAAATTAAAATTAAATGAAATTGGACTTAAAGTTGAAATGAAGTTTAAACTTTAATTTAATAAAATTTTTAAAATAAGTAAAAAAATTAATTTTAAACTTATAATTTTAAATTGAATTGAAATTTCAATTAAATTTAAATTTAATTTTCAAATGAATTTTAAATGAACTTGAAATCTAAAGTAAAAATTAAGTTGAAAATTAATTTAAAATATTTAAAATATCAAAAATAAATTGAAAATTGAAAATTAACTTGAAATCTAAATTAAAAATTAATTTGATTTGACAATACATTATTTACTAAATTCAAATTTAAAATTATTTAAATTAAAGTTGATTAGTATAATATTTCAATTTATATCAAACAATATGTTGATTTGACAATATATTATTTATCAAATTTAAATTTTAAAATTATTTAAATTAAAGATTATTATAATATTTCAATTTATATCAAATAATGTGTTGATTTGACAATACATTATTTATTAAATTCAAATTTAAAATTATTTAAATTAAAATGATTATTATAATATTTCAATTTATATAAAATAATGTGTTGATTTGATAATATATTATTTATCAAATTCAAAAATTTAAAATTATTTAAATTAAAAATGATTATTATAATATTTCAATTTATATAAAATAATGTGTTTATTTGACAATATATTATTTATCAAATTCAAATTTTAAAATTATTTAAATTAAAGATTATTATAATATTTCAATTTATATCAAATAATGTGTTGATTTGACAATATATTATTTATCAAATTTAAATTTTAAAATTATTTAAATTAAAGATTATTATAATATTTCAATTTATATCAAATAATGTGTTGATTTGATAATATATTATTTATCAAATTAAAAATTAAAAATTATTTAAATTAAAAATGATTATTATAATATTATCCTTAGTCGAAAGATGGCAGCCGGAGACCCACACGTTCCATCTCCCGTGTAGGGAGACAACTATTACGTTAGAAGACGTAACAATCCAGCTCAGACTGCCCGTTGAAGGTGCTACAGTAACGGGTTCTGGTTCACTAGACAATCCTTGTGGCACTTGCTACCGATTACTTGGCAAGGTGCTCCTAGACATTGATAACGAAAAATTACCGTTCTTAAAATTTAAGTGGTTGAAACAAAACTTTCAACGTCTCTCTAAAAATCCAACGCAACTAGACATTATCTACCATGCTCGTGCGTTTATTTTACAGTTACTAGGTGGTATCCTCATTTCGGACACTAACAATAATAGAATAAGCACTGCGTACCTCCCATTGCTGGATGATATGAAGGCAGACGGGAAATTAAGTTAGGACTCTGCAGTGTTGGCCACATTGTACCGAGAGCTTTGTCAAGGACAAATCCCAATGCGGATGCCAAGGGCGGTTGCACGTATCTGCTCAAATCGTGGTTACTATACCGACTGCTTTCTATCGCGAACGTCGAACACATACCATATAAGATGCCACTGGTTAATAGGTGACTCGATAAATCGATTTTATATTTTTTTAAATTTTATTAAATATTATTTTTATTCTAATTATTTTTCAATTTTCCAGATGATTTTCATATCCGGGATTTAGGTGACCCGACAATTTGCCCCATTTTCGTATGTGGATAGATACACATGGAGCAGATGATGTAAGATATATTTTCGAATTTTTTAAAATATTTTTTTCTATCTTCGAAATATTTTTTTATATTTTTGATTTTTTTAAAAATAATATTTTCGAAATACTTTTTTACATATATTTTTTAGCTTTTTGAATTTTTCTAAAATTATTTTTTATATCTTCGAAATGAAATTTTTTACATATATTTTTTTATAATTTTGAAATATTAAAAAATTACATTTTCAAAATATTTTTTTACAAATTAAAAATCTTATATTTTTTATATTTTCAAAATATTTTTTAGCTTTCGAATTTTTTTAAAATTATTTTTTATATCTTCAAAATGAATTTTTTTACATATATTTTTTATATTTTCGAAATATTAAAAAATAAATTTTTGAAATATTTTTTGACAAATTAAAAATCTTATATTTTTTATATTTTCAAAATATTTTTTTTACAAATGAAATATTTTTAATATTAACTAAACTCGTGTTGTTTATACTGTGCAATTCGTGTGGAGGTCTTATATCCAGGATGACATTGCGTCTTTCATTCCACCATTTGTTTACCAGCACGAATACCACTTGTTCTCGTGTAGTGCGCTGTTATTTAATTTTCATATGGTGGAATGACATGCTGGGTATTGGGTCTTACGACAGTTCGGTGTTATGCAACATATCCCAAACCCTCCCTTCCAACTCAATGATGTCCACCAGCTCGACAAAAGGGAACGGGTAGAAACAGAATAAATTGGGCCCATTATCTTGAGCCATATATCATGCTTTGAAATGACTGGGGGAATAGGTGCTTAACCTTGTATTCGTGTAACGGTGATTTTTCCGGTACCCCACAGTACAAGCAATGGTATATGGCATTTGGGATGCAGTTGGTTTATCTCGGGTAGTATATGTTGGTCCCGAAGAGACTTATTCTGGAAGGCAACCGATGTTGTCCAACGAATAACCCATGTCGATGCCATGGTCGAATCCCCGATTCAGATTTCGAGCACGAGAACGAGCTTGAGGATGAGCCCAAGTACGAGCCCGAGTACGAGGCCGCAGATCAGCCCGAAGACCAGCCCGAGCACCAACCCAAGCCTCAATATCAAGCATCTGACTCTTTATCTTTTTCGCCGCAAGACCAATATCATCGTTCCATGGTGTAGATTTTTGGCATCGACCCCGACCCTCAACGTTCATATTGCTCCGGTTCATCCTCATATCAATCAGAGATCCATCGGAAAGAAGGTACACCGACAATGAAGGATATTTTTGGCTCGACGCCTCCGATCACTTAACATAATCCCGATGACGATGATGATACGTACGATTTTTCCACCTTTCTACATACGCCGATCAGGACACCGAACGTTAAGACCACCGAGGCCGAACCGACGACCACCTATGTAACGCCTCCTCAACGAGGTGCACTATGGCCTTGGCCTCGTCGAGCCTGGAGGAACCCGATCCGTTACACGCCAACATCGGGGATGTTGTCGGGATCCACTCAATTTTGATTTTTTTCATTTATTTTTTAAATTTAATTTGTAATTTTGTTTATATTTTAAATTTAATTTCTAATTTCGTTTATATTTTAAATTTCATTTCTAATTATTATTTTTTCAAAATTTATATAATCTTTTTCAGTAATATTTATTTCTCCACATTTTCACAACAACATATTTAATACTTTTATATATAATTCGAAATTATTTTAATACAAGAAAATACAAATATTGTTGAATATTACTAAGCAACAAATTAATTTTACAGATACAATAAATTACAAATATTTGTTAATATTAATACACGAAATTTAAAGATTCAAACAACAATAATACAAAAAAAAATTAAATTTACATATATAACAAAATACAAACATAGATAATGTCCATCTACTTGAATACCGAGCTGTAAACGTTAGTACCGAGAAACTTGCTCGGGTTGCCGTTAAACATGGTCTTTTTCAGTTTGTAAAACACAATGCAGTCGGTCTCGATTACCTGTTAAATGGCGAAAAAAGTCATCCGACCTTTGACAGCATAACCTTTACGGGCTTACCACACCGCCCGCATACGGCGACAATATATCTACGTTGGATTTGCTATTCAACAGTATTTCTCGTGGTAACAAATTATTTCAACGTAGATAATGTCCATCTGCGTTGGACATCTTTGATAGTCTTCAATGGCATAGAAAATCGTCTTACCACTGAAGACATATCTTTGCCACTTCACATGACAGTATATAATTCAACTCCGGCAATACATGACAGTATATAGTTCAACCTTGAAATTCGATTGTACACTTCACAACTCTCCCCCAAAACAAAACACTCATCTAATGATAAATAAAAAAAACTCTCATTTTGTTGTTATTTTAAGAAAAATATTTCTTACTTACAATTTCAAAATCAAAACCTAAACCCTATATATAGAAAAAAGAGGGAAAGTTGGTGTCGGCCAATGCATGTCCAATACCAAAAAAAATTATTTTTTTATCATATAAAAAAAGTGGTGTCGGCCAAGCATTGTACAACACCAAAATTTTTTTCTTATATGATAAAAAAGGTGGTGTCGACCAATGCATGACCAACTCCAATTTTTTTTTATATGATAAAAAGGTGGTGTCGGCCAAACATTAGCTAACACCAAATTTTTTTATCTGATAAAAAAGGTGGTGTTGGCTAATGCATGGCCAACACCAAATTTTTTTTATCAGATAAAAAAGGTGGTGTCGGCCAAGCATTGACCAACACCAATTTTTTTTTTAAAATATCGTATTTTCGTATATCAGTATAATACCGGATTAAAAAAATACATAGGTGTCGGCCATTGCATAGCCAAGACTAAAAAATATCATTTTTTATGTCTGACACTAATCATTGGGGTGGAATCTGAGGAGGTGTCGACCATTGAATGGCCATTTAGATTCTTTACTTTTCATTTTAGGTAATTCTGGTGTGTATTTTTGAATTAGGATCATTTTTGTAAATAATTAATTTTTTTTGGGTTACTTGGATAAAAAACCATCAATTTGACATTGATTCTATATAAAAATTATAAATCTCAAAATTATTATTTTTATAAATTCTAGAAATAAATTCTCAAATATGTTGTTATTGAAAAACTATATATATATAAAGAAAATTATCATTTAATAGAATCCAAAAATAAATTAAAAATAAAGCAAAAAAAAAAAAAAAGATCATTACATGCTTCCTTATCATTTCTCAGAACAATACTTTGGCCTAGAGGATTTGTGACTAACATACTAACCTCCACGGGGACAACTCTAAAACTTTGCTCAATCACAAATTTATCGCAAATATAAGAATGGGTAGATTTAGGGTTTATCAATGCATATATGCAAGTGTCAAATAAAAAGAAGTTACTCGTAATAACATCATGAGCTTTAGCATCCTCCTTTGCTTGCATGATGTACACCTTGGCTGAAGCTTTTGGGCTGGGTTTGACTGTATTCGTTCTTGTAGCTCCTTGGATCGAACCTGATTTAACCATCATCCTTGATTTCACTTTTGGTTGGGACTCTCTGACCACCTGCACAGATTGCTCAGCATTTCCTTCTACTCTTACGGGGCAATCTCTCTTTTAATAGTCTTGGGCTCCACAATTAAAACATCCCCTAGTTTCCCTCCAATATACGCTAATATTGTTCTTCTCGCAACTATTACAGATGGGAAGTTTCATTCTCTAGGACCTTCCCGTGCTGGCCATAGACGTCGCTTGGCATACACTCCTTTCTTGTTGGAAGCCCACAATTTGTGACTCCTTGGCTGGGACAACATAACACCCTCTAACATCTCTGGGTCTTTCGAACTCAACATTAGACATTCTACCGGAAGCTGCACGCAGTCTTCTTTCGCTATCCCTGATCTTATTTCTTTCTTGAATGGCTGACCACCTCTAAATGTTCTCCCATTCGGTGTATATTTTTGGGCTTCCGCAAGTATACGGGTTGAGTTGTAATATAGTTTGTTTACAACGAAATACTTTGGTAAGTATTCCGAGGATCGTACCCAAGAGAGGCAAAACTATAGTAATTTAAATCCTTGCAAAGAAAAGAAGTAATTAGTACTTTGTAGAGACTAATTTTTATCCGGCCTAGTACAAAATAAACCAAAACCAAAAAAAAAAAAACAAAATTTAAAGTCCATTTACAAAATTAACCCACTACCTAAAATCCACTAAATCCTAACCCAATCCAAACCCAAACCTAAGCCCAATCCCAATTAGCCCATGACTTAAAGAAAAACAAGAAAACCTAATCTCCCAAACCCTAGCTTTAACTGCTTCTTGCCACATCAACGAGCAAATGAACTGAGGCATGCACGCCTCGAGGCCTGACTTTTCTATTGCCCCTTTAATCGAAACAGCAACTACCTGCACCATTGACCTCTGCCACCATGAAGACCTGCAAAACAAAGAAGAGAAAACATGACAGAGACAAAGAGAAAATAATATATGTAATTTAATGGGGGTTATAAAGACTCCTAATGATCGATTGTAATTTTCACGAGGAAATATGAAGAAAAATATAGAGAAATTGAAAAGAAATTTCGCAAGTAGATCCCTATATTTTTTTATTTTCGAAAGCATATATTAAATATAAAAAAAGGATAAAAAGGTTAGTTTTTTTCACCCTTATTGCGACGCATCCGCTACTGACGACGGTCGAGACTCCTACCTCCGTCGAAGGTTAGCGCTCGTTGTAAAAAGGGAAGATAAAAGGTTGTCTTAGAAAAACCTAAAAAAATGAAAGGATTTTGTCCTTTTTTGGAGTTTCAAAATCAGATCTGGAGGTTAGAACCCTAGATCTGGGATTGGGATAAAAAAAATTGAAGAGAGTTTTTTAGAAAAATGGCCGTCATAGGCGACGGTTGTCAGTGTCGATGATTGGCGGCTTACGGCGGACGGACGGTGAGCCCTATGGCCGGCCTTGAGAACTTTGAGAGAGAAAGGAGAGAAAAAAGAAAGGTTTTTTTTAAAGGAAAGGGAGAAATGAATTTTAACAAATTAATTTGACTTTTATAAGCCTTATAAAATGATGTCATTTTGGGCTTTGTTTCAGATGCTCAAAACGGTGTCGTTTAAGACGACCCGACCTGTAAGGGTCCGCTTGTTTTCAAAGAGCGGGCGATTTGTCTCCGTAATCCCTTATGTTTTGAAACTCTTCCAATTTGGTCCAAATTTTGATTTTTTGATTTTTTTTAAATTTAGCAACTTGATTTCAAAATGTTTACACTTTGGCCCTCAGATCAAGTGATCCCAGGGGTAGACACATGTAGGGCCTTTGGAAATTGCCCGTAAGGTCTCTGGATTTTTAAAAAAAAATTATGTTTTGACCTCGCCTACCTTTTTTTATTTTTGCCTGAAACTTTATTTTTAGTTTTAATTTAATCCTTTTACTATTTAATTTTAGATTTAACCTTATACTTTCTAGTTCTTATATATTTTACGTTAAAATTTATTTTTATTCTAATTTAACCCTCAAATTATTTTTCCCCTTTTTAAATTGGCCCTTTTGTTCTATTCTTTTTTTATTTAAATCCTTTTATTTGTATTTTTGTTAAAATTTAACTCTTTTATTATTATTTCTTTTAAAAATTACCCTTTTATTTTGTTTTTTTATATTTTAATCCTTTTTTATTAATTAAATCCTTTTTTAAAAAATTAAATACTTTTATTTTTTTTAAATTTTAATCCTTTTATTATGTTTTTTGTTTATTAAAATTCTTCATTAATTTTTATTATTATTTTATATATTTTGATAGTTAACTCGTTTTATGTTTTTTTAAAGATATATTTACTTAGCTAATATTTATGTTTGTTTTTTAATCATCCGCTTTTATTTTTTCTTTTCATTTTAGTGCATTTGCTATGTCATCACAAATTATGCTCACTCCATTACTTCATCTATGTATATTTTTAAACTAATGTACATTCATTTATTGTTGTAAAATATTTTAACAAAATAAATGGCGTTTTGTTTCTTGAAAAATATACCTAATTTGTTTATTTAAAAAAGAGGGCAATGTTCTTTTATTTAAGGAATTCGAAAAATTGTGCTCAAATGTACTGGGTATGATTTTTTTTTGAACTTAAATAATTGAGTATCCTATTTTAAAATCAACAAATGTTCGGTATTCTTTTATATAGAGAATTCAAAATTTGTGCTCAAACGTATTTTGTATGATTTTTCTTCTAACTTAAATAATCGAATATCCTATTTTAAATCAATAAATGTTCTTTATTTTTGAAGATTCGAAAATGTCGTACCCTAACTTACTGGACATGACTTTTCTCGACTGATTCAAAATAAATGAGCTTTTTCCACAAAATCTGATTTTTCTAGAAATGACATTAGAACATCTCATTCGTATTGTAACAACCTAATAAATTAGAGGGACCTAATTGGGAAATTTTGAGAATTTGGGGATTTTTCATAAATTTGGTTAGTAAAGGATTTAATTGAGCATTAGATTAAATTTTGGGGTCAATTAGGAATTTTGATGATTTAATTGTAGTGTGTGAAAAGGTTCAGGGTCAAACTAGAAACTCTAATATTGTCTAGGGACTACCGAGTAAATGCTCCAATTTATTGGGTATAAAACACACTTTTTCGCCTAATTGCCTCTTCTTCTTCCTTTTTATTTTTGCTACTGTCGATTTTCCTCCCCAAAAACCTCCTCCCTTTCCTTTTCTCCCTTGTTCCGTCATACTTTCGACGAGTGTCCTCCGATCGTGCGTGTCCAACACCACCATCATCAAAATATTTCCCTCGGTGTTGCGCATCAAACCCATACCTCATTTTCCCTCTACCAATCGTCGTTCGTGAGTGCCGAAAAAGGGGAACTGTCAGCCTTGTTCCTCTCCTTTTTCCATCATTAGTCGTTTTGCACCGTGGTAAGTAAGGAGTTTGTGTTGTGGCTTGATTTTGGAGTGGTTTGCATGTTGGTTTCGACGATTTGTTGCCGTTTGCGGTGGTGGGGGTTGACGGTGCTGATTTGGGGAAATAGGAAGCTAAACGCTAATTTTGGCTTATGTTGAGTGGTGAAGTGGGCTATTGTTGCAAGCCCAATAAGGAAATACCCAAACCATGCCTTGACCCAAATTTTGGAAACCTTGAGCCCAATAGTGTGACCCAATAACCCCCAACAGAATTGAACCAAACCCAAACCTTTGACCCAAACCAAGTGAACCAAACCCAAATGGACCGACCCAACAACCTGACCCGACAGTTGATTGATCGTTAATTGACCGTTGACCGTTGACTTTTGGGTTGACCATTGACTTTTTTCGAAAAACCCTATCCTGCCCATTTTTGACGTCTTGAGTCTGATTCCGCTGTCCGTTTTGCCAAATTCAAACCCGAAAGCCTCGTTTTGACTATTTTATCTTTAATTTTGTACTTTGAGATATTTAGAGATTTAAATTGAGGAATATAATATGAGATATTCGTGTTTAGGTGATCACGACTCTGAGGCTGACGATCTACCTCCTCCTCCACTGTGCAACCAACTCCTGTATCTGTTCTGAGAGCTACACGTAAGTTGTTTTAGTTAAGTTTTGTGTTTAAGTGGTGGCTAGATTGGTATTAATATTAGTTGTGTTTGTAGGATCTAATCCTGTTAGACCGGGTACTCGATCAGTACGTGGCGGATGACCTCCTTGTCATTAGAGTTCTGTTTGCTAGAGATGTGTTTCTAACTGTACTTAGCCTATTATTTGGGGTGTTGTACTATATGTGATTGCATGTTATATTGAGGTAAATTGATGTTGTGTTGATTATGTTGTGATGAGGTAATGGTATGATTTTGTTTGAGCTGTGTAAAGCATGTTGATGTTGTCATGCATAAGTACAGAGCATGTGACTGATTAAAATTAGTGTGAATACTCTCCTGTGCGTTGATATATATATACATTTATATTCTTATATGAGAAATACTATGAGTTTGAGACTGAGATTCAATTGAGATAATTATGTAATCATACCATTATGTGTTCATGGGGTGGGATTGTAAGGTGGAAGACGTGATTATCATTCCTTTAAAGGTTGATACTAAAACCACACTATGACTGGTGACGATTGGTTGGGAAAGAGTTTTGGGAAACCTTTTCACTATGTTAGTGTGTTGGAGTATGGGTGCATTGCATTGTACTTGTGATTGAAATATGATTTGTGGTTACTTTTTGAGCTATAAATGGTTGTGATTATATGTTTGGATGTATGTACTTTAGAGACACATTGGGCTTTATAACTCATATCCTTATAGTTCCTTTATAGATACTCAGGATTTAGGTGACTTGGTACCCGGAGGCGTAAATACAATTTTATTTAATTTCATCATATTATTTTATTTTGGGTTTTATTATACTTTGATAATAATTATTTTTTGGGTTGTAAGTTAATTTTATTTTTGGGGATTTTGGCATTTAATTTGGGAGATTAACTATTTTATTTTATTTATAAACTATATATGTTGATATATAAATTTGTATGCATGTGGTTGTTGTGGATTATTGAGTTGTGTATGGGTATAATTACATGAATAACCTTTTGGACCCGGTCGTATCTTCTAGGCCGGATAAAAGGGGTTACATTTAGTAATATTTATGGATCGCATTTTAAATTTTACTTGAGTTCTCCAATTTTCGACAATTAAGACATTAAATAATCGACTAGGTACCAATTTTGAGCGTGTGAGGGTGCTAATCCTTCCTTACACGTAATCGACTCCCGAACCTATTTTCTGAATTTCGAAGACCAAAACGTTTGTTCAAATGAATCTAAAATATTTTAAGGTGATCCAATCACACCAAGTAAAAAAGATTGGCAGTGATTCCATTTTCGGTTTTAAAATAAAAGTCGGGACATTTAAAAAAAAGTTTCGACAGCTTGGCGGCTCCACTAGGGAAAATAAGTCAAGTCGCGAGTTGATTATTTTTGGTCTTTTATTGAAAATTGAGAACTCAGTTTAAATTTAATTTGCGATCCTTTCTCACATTTTTTTGTTCAAATATGATTCAATTTGATTGTCAATTTATTTTTGAGTCGAATGCGAGGGTTTTCATGCATTGCGTTAACCGGCTACTTTACCCTTTTAAGTGGAAGTGAGAAACTATGCCTTCATGAGGTCTTCATCTCTGTGCAGCATAGTGGATCACTTTCGAGAATATATCTGTACCTATGTTTTCGTGAAGTTTTCACTTCCGTGCAAACATATGGGAAATGTATCCCTCTGAATTGAACTCGTCCGCATGAGCCTATAATGGGTGAGGATTGAGGAATCTGCTAGTTCAGGTATCTTTACTTTAAAACTTAAATTGCATATAGTCGACCCTAGGAGCCTTCCTTAAGACTACGCAAAACCTTTAGTGGTCATCCAAATGATCGTAGGAGAGACTTTTTACGCTTTGATTTTTGTCTTTAATTGTAATTTTGTTTTTGTTGATTATTTTGACTTATTCTATCTTGTCTTTGTTTTTCTTCTCACATTGCATTTTTATCAAAGAGAGGTGTTGATTTATATTTGATTACCAAAATAGAGAATTTAACATTGAAAACGAGTTTCTTGATAAGGTAGAAGACAATATGGTAGTGTGTATATGGTCAAAAGAAGGAAGAAAAAAGAAACCGATGGCTTACTAGACGATTAAGACGGAAACGAAGAGCATACAACAAGCCAAACTTTGACCTAAGTACGAGAAATGACTAATCACTTGACCATTCAAGATTGATATTTTTGACCTAATATTGAAGTTAAACCAAGGCGAAGTCAGATGATTTCCTTGCGAAGATTAAGACTTTTGAACATTAAGGCACGATCATATATGCATCTGTCTTATGTAAAGAAATTTGTTTTCTAGTAAAGTTGTTCTAGTAGAATTGAATTATGAGTCAATACCTTTCCTATGCATACATGCATTCATAAGCATCACATTTTATTAACATGCATTTAATTCCATGAATGCTCCTAAGAGCCTACCTTAAGTAGAACTGTGTCAAACCTTAAGTGGTTACCTGAATAAGGTAAAAGATACAATAATATTCTTGTTTCTTTGCTTCTAATTGCAATTTATTTGCAAGTTTTATACATGTTTTAATCATACTGACTTGTTTAGTTTGAATCTATTTGCATTGCATTTTCATCTAAAAAAAGGATGTTGATTCGCGTTCAATTACTAAATAGAGAACTGGTTATAAGAAAACGAGTTACTTGATAAGGTAAAAGTTAACGTGGCCATGCGTGTGTGGTCAAAGAAAAATAACGCGAGAAGGGTGAAAGCCTATCAAAGGGGTACATATCAGAATTTTGGGTTTACACTAAAAAAAAAACCTAACCCATAACAAGTTTACAAGAGCTGAAAGGAGTATATATGATGAAACAAGACAGATTTCCAATCACGAATATGTTGACTTACTCAATGTTAAAAGGAATAGGCATCAGTTCCGAGCTCTCACTTAGTATGGGAATCCAACTTATAATGGTTTCACATTTGGAAAGGAGGGCATGATACCCACGATAGAAGAGTACATCACTTTACCCTGTTTCTTGAGGATTCAGAATAATAAAGCCTACTTCAAATATGGTGATCGACCTTACCTACTTGAGGTTAAAGTAGAGATGCACCTTTTTCGAGTCCTAACACAGTATTGGAATCCAAATTTGTTGCTTCACTTTCAAAAACATGGACATACTGTAAAAGAATACACTACATTGCTCCATTGCCCAAGAACTCAAGTTGATAAGGTCTACTCTAGAGGAACGAGCATTAGGTTGTAGCCCTGATCAAGGAGAAAGGGGATAACAATTGTATTGCCTTGAAAATTCCGCAAGACATAGTACACTTAGATGCAAGAAACAATGTCGACATCTTTGCCTCAAACACGTATGAGTTAGTCATCTTCCCTAAAGTGTCGGGGCACGTAGAGGATGCGATTGCAGATTTGTTTGACCGACTTGACAAGAGATTCACTCATGTTCTAGCAATCTTAGCTATTAAACGCCTGTCGAAAAGAGGGCAAAAGAAGGTTTATGGGTGCATAACTTTTGCTAGTTTGGTTTTGTAGCCATTTTTGGAAAGCATAAAAGGTATCTTATCGAGTATTCTTTGAGGACTACTCTCTGTTGAAGGAATTTAGGGCTATCCAAAGACGAGAAGATATCGCCAAAGAAAATTGGAAATAAACAAGGAATGACTCAAATGCTCTTAGAGGCAAGTCTGAGATAGGGACCATGTCACGAGCAAGGATTTAACCTAAGTTCGAGAAGCAACTAATCACTTGCTGAACTTAGCCATTCAAGACCGATGTTTTAAGCTTGAAATCAGAGTCAAATTGGAGCAAAAGTTAGCTTAGAAGTTTAAGGCTTTGAGCATTAAGGCACGACCATATAGGTATCTACCTTATGTAAAGAAATTTGTTTTCTAGTAAAGTTCTTCTAATGGAATTGAACTAAGAATCAACGCCTTTATGCATGCATTTTACCATTCATTAGCATTGCACTTCATGCATTAAATTTCAAAAAAATCTCACATACCTAAAATAATCGTGTTAGGGGAGGTGTTAACAACTCTGAATAAAAACTGAGAAAATATGATAAATCAAGATAATTTGGGAATGTTGAAAATTTGAGCAAAAGTCATACGGAGAGTGGAACCCATCGAGAGTTCGTCCCTCCGCCCTTGGAAGTGTTTTGGACAACTAGACTATGGAGGAGCTTTTTGTAGTTTTTAGGACTTTTCCAGAGAAATATTCAGGACACACTTATCACTCTAAGTCCGAGAGTAATAGGGTTCCTTTTGTAAAGGGCACATGACCACTGTCTTTTATTTTAATAATATGATGCGTTATTTTTATCCAATTTGGAAAACATCTTACAATTCTTCTCATTTGATCATACCACAATTAACCATTCTTTGATTCAATTATTCTTTAGATCCCCTTTTGTCTCTATGCTGTGTCCCTTAATATCAGGCATATGAGCGACGTTTTTGTTAACTCGGAGCCTCATTTTGAGAAGGACATGTGTCCAGAAAAACCTCAAGACTTTAAAAATAATCAAGAATGTAACTTGTCTCCCGATCTGCTACGGATGGTTGAGCAAGACAGGATACAAATATCACTCAAAGAGTTATAATTTTAAGTGAGAATTGAGGCACGTATCATTGCAGAAACAAGGCAAGTTGCTTCGAGAATCCAAAGGTCTTTGCATGGTACTATCAAAGCATGTCGGGTTCAAGGAATTGATGTCGTGACACACAGGCTCCCATAAAGAAGGAATGCAATCCAATTCAACAAAAACTTTGACGAATAAGGCTTGACATGCTATTAAAAAGGAGGCCCAAAAAAGATGAAAACCTGTAAAGGGCATTTTGAAACCCAAAGAAAGAAAAGAAAAAAAGAGGGAAAGAAAAATATAAGATGAAAACACGTAAAGGGCATTTTGAAAATCTATTTATGTCCTTTACCTCTTCAGGTTAGGGTCTTTTTCTATGTGGGGCATGGACGTCATCGAGTAAATCTTGCCAAAAGCTTTCAACGGGCATCAATTCATTACTTCACCGAATGGGTAGAAGCTGCTTCCTTAGCCAATCGACGGTTAAGCAAATTCTTGAAAAAGAGAGATTATATGCCAGAAAGGATCATATCCAACAATGACTTAAATTTGAACAACAACACAATAGCAGAAGTCTGCAGCTAATTCAATAACAAGTATCACAACTCAGCACCACATTCCCAAAAGTGAATGGAGCAGTGGAGGTGACTAATAAGAACATCAAAGGATTGATTGGAAAATAACAGAGACCTACAAAGGTTTGGCATGAGAAGTCAGCATTTGCTCTCTATGCTTATTTGAACATCCATCAGATCTACACCGGGGCAATACTTCTTTGATTGGTTTAAAAACAAAGGTAGTTTTACCCTTTTGAAGTCAAGACTCATTCCATCCGAATTCCGGTAGAAGAGAATTTGGATAAAGCAGAACGAAGCCAATTCAGATTTGATTAGTTAAACATTGATCAAGGAAAGGAGGCTAAAAGCTATGATCCGATGTACCAAGAGCGAATGATGCGGGCTTATGACAAAAAGGGCCTGCCCTAAAGAATTCCATGAGCGAGATCTAGTTTCGAAAAGATCTTCCTTATATAAAAAGGATTTTCGAAGAACATGGATGCCAAATCAGGAATTACCTTATGAGGTAAAGAAAACCTTTTCCAGAGAAGTTCTGATTTCGACTAAGATGGACAGCAAAGATATGCTCAACCCCGTGAACTCGAGTTCAGTGAAGAAGAAATTTCACCTAAAAAAATAAATAAAAAGGGAAAAAAGAAATAAAAAGAAAAAAAAAGAAGGAAAAAGGAAAAGGAGAGGTCGAGGTGAAAACCCGTAAAGGGCATCTCGAAACCTAAGGAGATTCGAGTTGAAAACCCAAAAGGACGACTCAAATTTGAATAAACAAAGAGGTATGAAAGTGTCTTCTCTCTTAAAAGTAACAAGGTGGAGAAACTTTACACCTTGAGGCATCGACGAAGTACTCCAGGTTTCATGGACACATATCAAGCTCAAAATGATCCTCATCAAGTTTGCTCAGTGAAGCTCATACGTTGATATCTGGGGCACCTAATTCCATTCTTTGCTCACCTTATGTTTGACAACTTTTGATCAATGTTTGCCATTCTTAATCTTTTTCATTCATGCGATTTTTGTCTCCAATCAAATTCAATTTCATCCACCTTACTTCCTTGATTCAAACATTTTTTTTGCATTTGAAATAACGGTTAGTGGTCTAACGATATAAGGAATAAAAGGATTTCTGCGTATCGCTCTGGAAAATTTCTAAATAGTATAGGGAGCTCTGTAACAGCCCATTTTTTAGTGGTGTCAAAAACAGTGATTTTGGGACCACCAACCTGATGAGAAATTTTTTATAATGGGTGTTTAAATTAAATAAGTCAATAATAATTTTATATGGAACTTTGAATTGAAGAATTTTAATTATGAAATTAAAAGTTAGTATAAGTGATTTGGTTCAAAAGTCAAGTGGTTTTAGAAAATGAGGTATTGAGACCTCGTTTTTGAAATTAAGGGTCGTAAATATTTTTATTAAATATTTATAGAGTCTTATTATATGTGAATTGAAGTTCGCTGGGTAATTTTGACGATTAATTGCTTAATTAAGGAAAAAGGAGTAAATTGTAAAAGGGGTAAAAGTTAATTGCTATTGATTAAAAATAAAAGGGACCAAAGTGGTAATTACACCATGGTAAAAAAGTCCAAGTGGTGGAGGATATGATTACTTTCCACTAACTTTTGGAA
This sequence comes from Gossypioides kirkii, assembly GCA_005610355.1. Classification (NCBI taxonomy): domain Eukaryota; kingdom Viridiplantae; phylum Streptophyta; class Magnoliopsida; order Malvales; family Malvaceae; genus Gossypioides; species Gossypioides kirkii. Next base: position 33,360,295 of record CP032247.1, on the reverse strand, counting down.
TATTTATTCATTTAGTCCTATTTAGTTTAAGGTTAAATTGTAAACAAGTGCGTTTAATTGGAATTTAATATAATTGAAGGACCAATTGTGTAATGGGATCCTTCTTAAATGGCTGAATAATAGAAATGATGTGAAATTCTCTAGATTATGGTAAATTGCGATTAAATCCTAATTAAATGAGGATTTACTAAATAGTCTATTTTTTAGTATGATTGGAATGGTGGTTTCGAGGCCACAACTTTGATGTGTCAGACCGTAAATATTAATTATCTAATATTTACGAGGTCATTTGCATCATATTAAAATTTGGTTATGGAATTTTACTTTTTAGATAGTTAATTAAGTAAAAAGGATTAAATTGAAAAAGGTGCAAAAGTTGAATTCTCTTAATTAAAGGTCTTAAATGCTAATTGAAAGGTAAGTTAAAGTACTTAGATGGAAATTATACCATTAAGAAGGTATGTGGATGGTCATGGCCTTGAATTTGTTGAATTTTGAATGATTTAATGGAGGGAAAATTGGTAAATAAAGAAATAAATATTATAAACAAAATAAAAAGGAAAGAATCATCTTCCTCATTAAGCAATTGAAACCCGATTCAGCCATAGGAGAAGAGAAGAATATCGGCTAAGCTTAAGGCTTGAAATTAGATAGGTAAACCTTGCCCCTTTTTGGTAATTTTTATGTTTTTGAGTTCGTTTTCGTTCTATTTAGCTAATCCGATGACTAATTTGTAAAGCTGTTAAAATGCTGTGGGTTGTGCCATTGTTGATTTTTGTAAATTCTTGGAATTTTATGATGGATTTTTAATTTTGGTTGTTAAATAGGACAATTTTGTAAAGTAGTTTTTTGATAATTTTAACGTTAAAGGACTAAAATGTGAAAATAGTAAAAGTACAAGGACTTGATGTTAAATAAAAACAAATATGAGCTGTATTGAAGTGCTATAGTATTCGCCTGAGTTTGATTTTATTTAAAAATATTTAATTTGCAAGTTTTGATCTAAGGGACTAAATTGAATAAAAGTGAAAAGCTAGGGGTAATTTTGTAAAATTATCAAAAGGGACTTAATTGCATAAAATAAGTTTATTTTACTATTGGAATTAGTTAATTAAATGAAATTATTATGTTAGATCAAGAACTTGTTGATAATGGAGGAGAAAATAAAGTAGCACAATAGTCCTTATACTTTGACGATTGCTGCAAATCAGCTCGGTAAGTTCGTACAGTGAGATAATTGATTTAGTTTCTATTTGTAAATTATTGAAATTAATTAAGAATGCTGGATTTAAATTTTTTGCTTAGTAATTATTAAATTGATGATTTGAATTACATTGAAATGAAATTGTATTGAGAAGCATGATTGGAAGTGACAAAATGATACAGTTGAAATCGGGTGACAACGAAACGCTTAAATAATTAAGTGTTGTGTTAGTTATTATTCATGTTACAAATGAATTAATTTGATTGATATATGAAAAATAGTAAATTGAACTAAATGACATTGTTAGTTAATTCGATATTATGTTTGGTAAATAAGGATTATATGGATGTTTGCTCGAAATGGTATGACATGATGAAAGTTAATTGCAATGAATATAGTATATGAAAAATATGAACTTCATAATAATTGGGACATAAAGGACATGCCATTAGGGGCTATACAGAATCAGAAGCTAGTCTTGGATGAATTACGGACGGGTAGTCCCTGTACTTGAGCTGTTACTACAAATTAATCTTGTAAGTTCATTTATTACGTTTTATAATTGAATTGATAATTGTAATCTATTGAGGAGGTATTTGGAAAACTCAAAAGAAAAAGAAAGACTCTTGTCTCGGGATGAGAATGAGATTATGTATAAATGGAAGACTCATGTCTCGGGATGAGCATGGGATTATGTATAAATGAAAGACTCGTGACTCGAAATGAGCATGAGATTATGTTTTAGGAAGACTCGTGACTCGGAATGAGCATGAGATTATATTTAAGGAAGACTCGTGACTCGAAATGAGCATGAGATTATGTTTAAAGAAAGACTTACGACTCGGTAGAGCATAAGATTGTTTAGAAAGGAAGATTCACGACTCAGTTATTAAATGTTGTCGCAAGGCTTAATATTGTGCCGTGATATAATGATTGAGAACTTACTAAGCTTAGAAAGCTTACCCGTGTATTATTGTTGTTTGTAGATTTCGTTTTGCTGGTTGAAGATCAGATTACCCCGAAGACATCACACTATCTTGGGAGCTCGTTCGATAGTCTTTATATCACTTGGCTTATATGGCATGTATTATGATTGTGTTACTTGAGTTGATTTGGCATAATGGTTAAATAGCATGGAAACATTTTGAAGAATGTTTTGATATATATTCTTTGTTGTTATGTGAATAATTAAATACCAATATGAAAATATCTATGTAGGTATGATTTTGAGAAATTAGTAAATGTTGTAGCCTATTGTGCAAACTTAGAAATTTATGTATATATATATATTTGACATCTGCATACTTGTTTCGGTAGTATTCTTACTTGTATCGGTAGAAATACAGAGGAAGTGAGATGTAGGTTACTGACTTATGTTGTTTCGGTAAATGAAAGATAAGTATCGGTAGTTCTACTCATAGAAGTATCGGTAGTCTATGAACTTGTATCAATAGAAGTGGTAGGGTAGAACTTCTTAACTCTGTGGAGTTTTTAGTATCGGTAGAAACATGATTTGTTTCGGTAGTTATGTCACATGTATCAGTAGAACCATCTCGAGTATCAGTAAAACTCTCTACTGTTTCGAAACTATTTTTTGATTTGACAACTATCGATACTTGTCTAACAGATATCGGTAGAAGTCTCCAAAAATAATGGAAATGACCTTTTTGCTCTTGTTGAGTTTTGATTATAATCGATTTATGATTTATGATGTGTTTGGTGCACATATTTATTAAAATATGATTGAATGAAATGATAATTAAAGATGAGCAGTGATAGATGAACAGTAAGACATCGGGACCCTGATCGGTAATGGTTTCGGGTTTTTGGGTGTTACAACATGAAATAGGACCACTAGTTGAAAAGAACTAAACTCGAGGGTTAGAAGGGTCTTGAAACAAATAGTTCAAATTACGACTACTTTTTTAGGTTTCATCAAAGATACTATACCAAAAGGAAAACATGATAACACATCAGTGATAGGACTTAGACAAATGACGAACAATGTCGACCTAAGGATTAAAAATAAAATCATTCTCAGAGATGACATTTTTGCATTCATCATTCATACCCATCTGGTTAGGAGCATTTGACTCATTCTGATCATGGAATGCTAATAATTTGGCCTACATAGAGCTCCAGAAAAGCATATTCTACAGGTTTGAAGGGAAAGATTGAAGCCGCAACGACAAATCTAATACCCTAGAGATATAGAGGGAAAGGTTGAAGTATCAACAAAAAACCTTGTACCTTAGAGATGTGAAGGGAAATATTGAAGCCACAATGGAAAATCTAATATCTTAGAGATATGGAGGGGAAGGTTGAAGTCGTAACGGTACACTTGTACCTTAGAGACGTGATGGGAAAGATTGAAGCCGCAACAACGAATCTTATACCATGGAGATATGAAGGGAAAGGTTGAAGCCGCAACGACGAACCTTATACCTTAGAGATGTGAAGGGAAAGATTGAGGCCATAACGATGAATCTTATACCCAGAAGATGAGGAAAAGCAGATTGCAGCCGCAAAGGCGAATCTCAAGAATGTAGAAAAGTAGATTGAAGCAGCAAAGGTGAATCTCAAAGTTGTAAAGGGCTAGATTAAAGTTGCAAAGGCGAATCTTACGTCCCTAAAGCTGAAGAGGAGCAGATTGAAGCCGCAACAACAAATCTTCTACCTCGAAGTTGCAGTGGATCAAATCAAAGCTGCAGTAGCAAATTTTTATCTCTCTGAAGTTACAGTAGAGCAAAGCGAAGCTACCATCCAATCTCATACCCCGATCATGGGGCAGATTGAAGCATCCCAATATTTTACCCTGATCAGAGGGCATATTGAAGACACACCAATCTCTTACCCTGATCATGGGGCAGATTGAAGCATCTAATATTTTACCCTAATCAGAGGGAAGATTGAAGACATCATCCAATCTCTTACCCCGACCACGGGCAGATTGAAGCATCCAATCTTTTACCCTAATCAGAGGGCAGATTGAGGATACACCAATCTTTTACCCTGATCATGAGGCAATTGAAGCACCCGATCTTTTACCCTAATCAGAAGGCAGAATGAAGACACACCAATCTCTTACCTTGACCATGGGGCAGATTGAAGCATCCAATCTTTTACCCTAATCAGAGGGCAGATTGAAGACAAACTGATCTTTTACCCCGATCATGGGGCAGGTTGAAGCCATCTAATCTCTTACCCTAATTACAGGGCAGATTGAAGACATCACCCAATCTCTTACCCCTATCATGGGGCAGATTGAAGCCATCATCCAATCTTTTACCCCTAAATCAGGAGGGGTAGATTGAAGCTATCATCTCATAGAAGCGAATCTCAATATCCTTGAAGTTGTGGTGGAATGAAGTGAAGCTTCAACACCAAATCCTATATCCCTGAAGTAGTAGTGGATTGAATCAAGACTACGATAGCGAATCTCAATCTCCCTGAATTCGAAGTGGAATGGAGTGAAGCTACAGTAGCAAATTTTATCTATTTGAAGTTGCCTTGGGGCAAGTTGAAATCACGACACTAAATCCTAACTTCCTAAAGTTGCAGAGAAGCGAATATAGTGAACTGAGTAGCCAATAAAGCCAAAGAGCGGGCTATTTAAAGAAGGGAAGCATCGAACAAGTCAAGATTTGACAGGACTGGACAAAATTGGTCTTTATTGGACTCTTTGCTTCATTCTCGTTACACGACAATGAGCAAAGAGGGGCAATGTAGAGACCAATTTTTATCCGGCCCAGTATAAAATAAACCAAAACAAAAACAAAAAAAACAAAACAAAATTTAAAGTCCATTAAACCCAATAGTCCATTTACAAAATTAACCCACTACCTAAAATCCACTAAATCCTAACCCAATCCAAACTCAAACCTAAGACCAATCCGAACTAGCCCATGACTTAAAGAAAAACAAGAAACCCTAATCTCCTAAACCTTAGCTTCAGTCGCCGTTTGTCACCTCAATGTGTACATGAACCAAGGCACCCACGCCTCGAGGCTTGACTTCTCTGTTGCCCCTTTCATCGAAACAGCAACTCCTTGTGCCGTTGACCTCTACCACCATGAAGACTTGCAAAACAGAAAAGAGAAAACATGACAGAGACAAAGAGAAAATATATATGTAATTTAATGGGGTTATAAAGACTCCCAATGATCGATTGTAATTTTCACAAGGAAATACGAAGAAAAATACAGAGAAATTGAAAAGAAATTTTGCAAGTAGATCCTTATATTTTTTATTGTCGAAAGCATACATTAAATATAAAAAAAGGAGAGAAAGTTTAGTTTTTTTTCACCCTTGTTGCTACGCATTTGCTACTGACGACGGTCGAGACTCCTACCTCCGCCGAAAGTAGCACTCGTTGTAAAAAAGGGAAGATAAAAGGTTGTCTTAGAAAAACCTTAAAAAACGAAAGGATTTTGTCCTTTTTTGGAGTTTCAAAATCAGATCTGAAGGTTAGGGACCTAGATCTGGGATTGGGATAAAAGAAAATTAAAAAGAGAGTTTTTTAGAAAAATGGTCGCCGTAGGCCACGGTTGTTGGCGTCGATGATCGACGGCTAATGGAAGACGGTCGGTGAGACCCATGGTCGGCCTTGAGAGCTTTGAGAGAGAAAGGAGAGAAAAAAGAAAGGTTTTTTTTAAAGGAAAGGGAGAAATGAATTTTAACAAAAAAAAATTGACTTTTATAAGCCCTATAAAACGGTGTCGTTTTGGGCTTTGTTTCAGACGCCCAAAACGACATTGTTTAAGACGACCTGATCCAACCTGCTCCGGACCTGTCAGGGTCCACTTGTTTTCGAAGAGAGGGCAATTTGTCTTTGCAATCCTTTATGTTTTGAAACTCTTCCAATTTGGTCCAAATTTTGCCTATTTGTTTTTTTTTTAAATTTAGCAACTTGATTTCAAAATGTTTACAATCTGGCCCTCAGATCGAGTGATCCCTAGGGTAGACACATGTAGGGCCTTGGGAAATTGCCCGTAAGGTCCCTGAATTTTTAAAAAAACTCTGTTTTGACCCCGCCTACCTATTTTTTAATTTTTGCCTGAAACTTTATTTTTAGTTTTAATTTAATCCTTTTACTATTTATTTTTTAGATTTAACCCTATACTTTCTGGTTTTTTTTATATATTTTACCTTAAATTTTATTTTTATTCTAATTTAACCCTTAAATTATTTTTCCCTTTGTTAAAATTGGCCCTTTTATTCTGCTCTTTTTTTATTTAAATCCTTTTATTTGTATTTTTGTTAAAATTTAACTCTTTTATTTTTATTTCTTTTAAAAATTTCTGTTTTATTCTGTTTCTTTTATATTTTAATCCTTTTGTTTTTATTAATTAAATCTTTTTAAAAAAAATTAAATACTTTGATTTTTAAAATTTTAATCCTTTTATTATGTTTTTTTATTTATTAAAATTCTTCATTAATTTTTATTAATTTTTTTATATACTTTGATAGTTAACTCGTTTTATGTTTTTTTTATTAAAATTGGGCTTGAATATTTATGTTTGTTATTTAATCATTCGCTTTTATTTTTCTTTTCATTTTAATGTATTTGCTATGTCATCACGGATTATGCTCACTCCATTACTTCATCCATGTATATCCATTACTTCATCCATGTATATTTTTAAACTAATATACATTCATTTATTTTTGCAAAATATTTTAACAAAATAAATATCGTTTTGTTTCTTGAAAAATATACCTAATTTGTTTGTTTAAAAAAGAAGGCAATGTTCTTCTTTTTAAGGAATTCGAAAAATTGTGCTCAAACGTATTGGGTATGGTTTTTCTTTGAACTTAAATAATCGAATATCCTTTTTTAAAATGAACAAATGTTCGATATTCTTTACTCAGGGAATTCAAAAATTGTGCTCAAAAGTACTAGGTATGATTTTTCTTCGAGCTTAAATAATTGAATATCCTATTTTAAATCAATAAATGTTCTTTATTCTTGAAGATTCGAAAATATCGTACCCTAACTTACTGGACATGATTTTTCTCGACTCACTCAAAATAAATGAGCTTCTTCCACAAAATTCGATTTTTCTAAAAATGACATTAGAACATCTCATTCGTATATTTATGGATCGCAATTTAAATTTTACTCGAGTTCTCCAATTTTCAACAATTAAGACATTAAATAATCGACTAGGTACATATTTTGGGCGTGTAAGGGTGCTAATCCTTCCTCACCCATAACCGACTCTCGAACCTATTTTTTGGATTTCGAAGACCAAAATGTTTGTTCAAATGAATCTAAAATATTTTAAGGTGATCCAATCACACCAACTAAAAAAGATTGGTGGCGATTCCATTTTCGGTTTTAAAATAAAAGTCGGGACATTTAAAAAAAAAATGTTTCAACATACTTTTTTAGGGTTATAGTACTTAATAAAGAATATAAAATAAAAGAAATAAAGCAGTGGAAAGAGATGTGAAAATTCAATAAACGGATGTATGGGGGATTAGCTCGCTTCAATATGGATTCTTCAATCGTCGGTTTTTAGGATTTTTCTTGAATCAATTAGTCACTACCCTAATAGGATCTTTTGATCTTCCCCCAACACAATGAGTCAAAAAAGACTACTTATCTTTCGATGTCACAGTCTAGATTGGTTTGGGGTAAAGGTGCTTATGAATGGACAATACCAATTTTGGGTTAATTCCCACCTAAATGACTTCCTAGGGTTGTCAGGCCTAGGGTTTGTTTCATATTTTTCCTTTCCCAAACAATTAATCCATTGAAAATCCCTTTATACAATAATTAAATAACCGTACTTCCACTCCCTAATCCCCCACAACGGAATTAGTCCATCATGGTTTCTTTAGACATCACAGATTCAATAATATAAGCAAACATGAAATTTAAGATTGAAAATATGATTTGAAAGACTTAGGACTTGTATAGCAATCTGTTGGGAAAAATCCACAATCATTTATGCGATGTTACAAATCTCGTTTCCACTAAGAATGAAAATAAAATAACAACGAAATGAAAGTTACTAAAACCTAAATTACAAAGGAAATGAGATGCTAAGAAAAAGGTGTGTTAACCTAAGTGCTAAAGGGCACTATTTATAGCCTTTGGATGACCGTTTTTCGTACCCCTAGGTCAACTACTATTCTTCATGCTTAAGTGGTATTGTAAAGACTGAAATGCCCTTCATTTAGTGTTATTTCCACATTCATGAGCCAATGTCACAGGAGACATGTTACAACAAAGAAGAAAGTTTACTCTTTTGGCATGATCCTCAAACATTGTTGTGACACACAATGCCTGTGTCGCAACATAAATGACAACTCCTTATTCTTCAGGTCTGGTCCCTGTGTTGTGACACAAATCAGCCCTTGTCGTGACATAGTGATCAACTTCATGTTTGTTCATCTTCTAAAGGTCTCCTGCACACTCACAAAGTTTGTTAGCTAACCCTTAGGCCTCACTGGGCCTTAAAGTCAACAAAAAACACATTTTTACACTTTTTACACATTTTATTCAACATATGAAAACTAAACTAAATCCTAAGCAAACCTAAGGAAAATACTTAATTTCAAGCTCCTAAAGTGTGAAAAGTAGTTTAATCTGCTAGGTCAAAATACGACAAATCAATGGCTACTTTCATTCTTTGGGCCTTAGTAGACAAGGCTACAAAGTCTTTGAGCTCGAGGGCAAATAGTAGGACCCTCAATTCCTTATTCAAAGCTCCTTCAAACCTTATGCACAAGCCTGCCTCGTCTGACACCAAATCCTTAGTGTACTTGCTTAGCCTAATAAATTCCTTCTCATACTCAAACACTGCCATTTTTCCCTGTTTGAGTTCCAAAAAGTCCTCCATCTGTTCAACAAAGAGTCGATTGATAAACTTTTCCTTAAACTTCTTTAGCAAAATGTTCAAATTCATCTGATCTCTTAAGGGCATGCTAGATATTGTGATAAAGCACTGATACGCCTCATCCTTGAGCAGAAGGATGGTGTATCTCAAACTTTCAACTGGAGAACACTTCAGCTCCTTAACTACCCAAAAAACTTGAGAAAGATAGTTTTATGCTACAATTGGAACATTCTCTTTTTTGCCTTGACAAACTCTTTGGCACCCCATTTATAAATGATCTCCACCGGGTCCCCTCTAGTCACAGCTACAGTTGGAACTCGAGGTTTAGGGTAAGCTGGCTATGCAACCTCTATTATTATAACCATCTCCTCTTGTCTTATCAATTTTTCACGGCGTCTATGAGATAAGGTTGGAGTAGCTCCCATGTAACGGTTAAACCATTAGCCAATACTGTGGCCCATCAATCCCATTAAGGCATTAATAACCTTAGTTAATAATACTCCTCAACTCACAGAAGGCACAGGGCTGTTCACTTGTGGAGGAGCATTACTTTGTATTTTCTCACCATCATCTTCCCTAGCACTCATAAACAAACTTCTTTCTTTGCTACAATATGCACAAATTTAATTAGCAATCCTATGGGAAATCCAGCCAGATTTAGGTAACATGTATTGCGAGGTTTTGTAATTGACATTATTTTTCGAGAATTTGCTAAATCAAAACTCTGATATCAACTAAACTTGTAACACCCCACCATGCCAGACCTGATCAATAGATCCAGGTATGTAGTGTCACAGGTTGACCCAATTAGAAAACATACCTTTCTACCTTTCTAACTTTGGATCCAGGTATGTCGTGTCATAGGTTGACGCGATTTTAGAATAACAATGTGCCACATTTAAAGATTTAAAGATGCACTAATTAACTTTTGGCGATTGCTTAATTAGCATCAATGAGTCAAAAATAACATTATGCCAACAAGGCTTCCATTCAACATTAGACGTGTTCAAAATAACGTTCAATACAAATAATTTTCTTTTAAAATGATGGTATCTAATAGTTAACCTAACACCTAAAACAAATACATGTTAACCCCATAAAAATAAGAAGGTTTACAAATGGTCGTAGTTTTGGTTGTATCCCTTCGATCATTACACTTAACCTAAGAACCTAAATGGAAGAAGAATACTGGGTAAGTTCAGAAGAACTTAGTGAGTTATTGGCAAAATAACCTCACCATCATTACTAAGGGACTCGATTAATTCACCATAGTTGGTGGATACATTACTCTGGTCTATAGATCAACCGATGGACACTACCATAATCAAATTTAGCCTATTGGTAGATGACGCTAGTTTCTAAGCTCGTATAGGACAATCACGAGCACTTCTATTCTACAAATACGTCAATTTGTGGATTACCATTAATGGCTAACTTACTTACTGTTTATATTTTCATGCAACATACACTATCACATGCACCCTTTTTTTCCACGTACTCCATTCCTTGTGCTAGAATATGATCCTAGTTCCCGAAGAACCAATTTTTTCGGTATCTTCATATCTGCTCCTAGAACTAATTCCCCTTATTGTTTGAACACATAGGTGTTTCTCCACGAGGTTAGGTTTTCACTAGTCACGGTTGGCATCTAAGTGCCATACTAGAGACAAAACATTTTATCTTGTGTCTTCTTTATCATAATACACAATATCCCTTCAATACCTCCTTACACCCATCTGCATGTAGAGCTTGTGCACCAAGGAATTACTCAAACCATGTATATACCAGGTTTACTTACTTTGTTTAACCGTATATGGCCATGCATGCACTGACTCTTAGACAAGCTTCCTTAAACATGAACATTAGAGAAAAATAAAAAAGCCTTTCACCTAGCTGTACATAATTTAGAAGTAAACGAATTGACTCAGATACCAAACACAAGGTATAGAGGAACTCACCAGAATAATTTACTTAGAGCTTTATCTACTCTACTTATTTTTTCACTTTAGTATTGAAACCTTCTCCTGCTTCTTTAGCTAAAATAATAAAACAATCTCTTTAATCATAAAAATGACCAAAAACTTATGTTACAAAAAGAATCTATAGACATGCAAACGATTTCTTGCTAGAAGTTTCCTTCCTACCTAATATTCAAGGAAATCCCACAAATCCTTTCTTAAGTTAGCTTCTATCTATTTGGTAAAGCTTAAAGGAAGGTTTAAGAATTTACCAAAAGATAACTATTAAAAAAAGCTCTCCTAAGCTTTTACAATTAGCACCCTTATTAGCAAAAAAGGACTTTCCTAGTTTCTTCGATGATTACAGTCTAATGGAGAAGATGAAACATAAATCTTCTCTTTACTGTCACGCTACCCTATTTATAGATAATTGATCGCGTCTAAAACGTCACAGCGATTGTGCAAGTGAACACACGTCGATGCAAGTATAGTTGATAGATAATTTTATCGGATATCGATCCCACGAGGAAATGGGTTCTTGATGTTTAAATGTCGGAGAAACTAATACTGAAATTAAGTAAATTTTGAGTAAGGATGTCAGTACAATGACGTCAGATCTGCACACTAAAATAGTTAATATTGTCAATGCAATCAGAGTTAGATGTTAGAGGTTAAATGTCAATGTACTGAAAGTAAATCAAATGTGTTGAGTGCTGAATATTTAAATGCATGAAATGTAAATATGATGAAGTGGAAAGGATTGGAATGGATCACTGATTTTGCTAAGTCACAACGCTAAATGCGCCGACAAGGTATTGTATAGAAGAATTATCGCAGCAATAATGCATTAATAAACTCTTACAAATTTTAGTCTTCTATTTACTCGAGACTTAAACATCCACAATCACCCTACCTCTCGGTGTGAGCAACGATGTGCATTCAAGAACAAGTAACTAGGATTTCTTCTAGTCCCAAGCAACTCTCGTTGTCTTACTTGTTAACCTAACTTGTCACCGCATCTATCGATGTCGGCAGATTGCAAAGCCACTCTCGTGTTTGATGTAATTAGATCCAAGAATAAACAAATAAAAAGCATGAAATAGTCAAAGTGATCTAACAATGAAAGATACTCTCGTATTCATTCTAATGTCATTAGAATCCATCAGCATTAAAAGAAAGATTAAATAATACAATCGAAGCTTACTATCTCTAGATTACTAGGACTACTCCTTAATCGTCCTCTTGCGCATCATCGAGCACCTCTCGTCAAATGTGGTTGCTCCCTTGCTCTATCAGTTCACCGTTTCGACTAAAATCTCTAAATCACACAGAAATTACAGAATTTAATCCTCTACCTCATGATGATTTCTTCATTCTTTTGTCTTCTATTTATAGCCTTCACAAGTTACAGGTTTTAGCCTTCATTTTTCAGATCCAGGTCTAGATTTTGTAGCTGTCAAAGTTAGTTAGGGTACAGTTGTGCACTCATTCAGATTTAATATTTTCTTCCGAGATCTGTAGATTATCGCTGCACTGTTGGGCGCAATTTGAAACCATAATTGCGGTGACACCTGTGATGTTTCTGCGCTGGTGCTTCCAGATGTGGATTTAATCTTGAGTTTTCCAATTCGAAGTTCATGTTTAGTGCGGCAACATTGCTAGTCGTAACTCCAAGCTGATCTTGTGGCTGCATTCTTCTTCCATCATTGAGCTCCTAGGCTGAGTTCCTGTGCTGACAATTCTAAGGCGCAATATATCAACTACTTACGTTGATGTTAGTACAAAAATAGATAAAAATACAATAATTTAAACCAACTAGCAATGAATTGAAAAATATAAAAACTAAGTATGAAATGCTTATGATGTATGCTAAATGAGATACAAAAGAGACAATTAAAACACTAATTTAGGGAGAAAATATATGCCATTTGTAATTTCATCACACCCCCAAACTTTAGTTTTTACTTGTCCTCAAGTAAACAAAAATTAACTAAGTCACAAGTAGAAATGTCACCGCAATCATTATTCATACAACTTGAATTCTTTGAAGTCCTAATGTACAAATTGTATTCATATGATAGAATAATGCGTTGACAATTTATAGGTATTAATAATGAAAAACTGCAACTTCATAAATGTTAGTGACATGCATTGAATCCTAATCTTTCTTGAACCAATATAACATTTATAAAAAATTTCTTTCTTTTTCTTTTCTTCCTTTCTCTCATTTTGTTTCTTTTTTCAAATAACTTCATAAATGGTATGTAATTGCACTGACACACACTTTTACAGTGACAGCCTTTGGCTAGATGATTTTTCTAAACCTGCAGTGGAGTGTTCTCCTTTGGAAAGTCATAATGCACTCATAATGGAGCGTCTTTTATTAATACAATATCGCTACAACTGATCAGTTAGCTCAAGATTCAAATATCAATGCTAACCATTCATTACTGAAGCAATTCAAATCATTCATTCAAAAAAAGCAGACTTACCATTCATTTATATTAATCCAGTTTATACATCAGCATCCAAACAATTCAAGAATTATGCATAAAAATAAAAATTATGGGCACATTTCTGTTGAAATTTTGCATATTCTTATTAACAAAAGAAACAAGTAGAATTCAAATATGTGGGTGTAATTGCATTTCCATTTCACATTATCTCCCCCAAACTTAATGCCTAAATTGTCCCCAATGCACTGACAATGTTATACAGAAATAATGGAAATGCAACTACAATGCAACTAAGTTAACAAAAGAAATGCAGTCAAAACAAAATGCAATGACAATAAGAATACATGAAAACTATCTAAAAAGAAATGTACCAACTTATTCGTCAACAGTCGATGCAGATGCTACCTTTGTTTTCTTTTTCTTCTTCTTTGGGCGCTCACCCTCTTCTTTGTGCTTCTTCTTCTTCTTCTTGTCTTTGTGCCTCTTCCTCTTTTTATCCATCGCACCAATGGTTCGATGGATTACTCCTCCTCGATAGGTTGAGTGGTGGCCTCATCGGTTGTTACATCAGATGGGTGGATTTCAGCAAGCGGTGCCACATAGGGCAAGATAGCAAAAGGATTCAGATCCTCGATTTCACTCATAACAACCTCAGCCTGGCTCAAATCAGGTCGAGCCTCGTCAGAGATGGATGGCTCATACTCTTCGATGTGCCGACAACATCCTCAGCGATTGTTGTCGAGGCATCCTTTTCCTTCTCTTCCTGTACCTCAGCAGAGTCCTTCTCTTTATTCTCTTCTTCCTTTTTTTCTTCTTTCTTTTCCTTTAGCTAGTCATCTCCGTGATCCGTACCTTCATTCGTATGTTGCTCTGGCTCTTTTAGGCCACTGTTAGCGTATTCCACTACGTCAACATCTTCATCCATACTAGCCTCACGTTCAGCCATATTCGCACCAAGACTGTTGAAGAACTCATCCTCGAACAAATCGGTAATGGTGCGATAGCAGTCCTCATCAGACTTCGAGTGCCCTTCTTCCTTGTTATCATCTAAGATGTGAATCCGTGTTGGTACAGGGGCAGGCCTACCATCAAGGGTATGTTGATCAGATGACGAGAACTTCATCTAATGGAATATGGATAGAAAGGCTGAAAAGTCTAGTAATGTAGTGCGGCTGATCTGGCGTAGTGCGGCGATAATAGCCTCGTTCCAAGCTTTTGTGTAAGCATAAAATTTATGTAGCCTGTAATCCATGACATTGATAATACCATTAGTGTGGATTGAACGCATGTTAATACGGTCAAGATGTACTTCCATTAAAGTAAGCTTTTTCGCCACTTGTGAATTTGTGACGCATCGGATTGTTCTGTCTTCTTTTTCTCATTGTTTCTTTCCTTCTTCTCCAAGGCTTCTTTTGCCATCGGTGTCCCCTAGCCACGAGTCATTCGTTCAACGGATATGTCGTTGATGGGGCCTTTGTTTTCTAATATCTCCTCACCATCCCTAGGCACAATGCCCTTCTGTTTACAAAGCAACATAATTAGAGAGGGGAATGAGAGTATACCAGTTTGCTTGCCAGCGGCTTCTGCGATTTGATTGTGGATAATCTCTCCGATGCCAATGTGTTGAAAGTGTAGGATAGAAAGCAATAGACACATATGGTCTAATGTCGCCGTAGTGCTATGTGTCGAAGGCATGATACGGTAGTTGATGAAGTGGAACCATACCTTGCAAAAGGTTATGAGTTACCTTCTATGCATGGTGCAGTTTTGAAACCCGTTACCAGTCCATGTGGCTCCATCAACACAAAGGTCCTTCATCATTTGAGCGGTACTGTCATCGTTCAGGCGATATATAAACGGTGAATGGTCGTCCACCCACTCAGGAATCCTCAACAGCACATTTATTTGAGCAGCGCTCCATAGAATTAGTCCTTTCCTTACAAAAACAAATTCTTGCTCCGGATCCACCAGGTTGGAATAGAACTCCCTGACCAGTGTAGGGGAGTAACCAGAGGGATGTTCGAAGAAAAACTCCTACCCCAGGTAACTGATGGTACGAGCAACATGTCTCTCGAAGGTCTGATGTGGAGATAGTTGGATACTTTGTTCAGGGTGTTGGTTTCATTTTAGCATAATATTCTGGTAGCGGTCCTTGACTGCATTTGTCAGGAATAGGACCAGACCTATAGATAGAGATGGTGTTGTGGTCGGGGCCACAGTAGTTGAAGTTGTTGGGGTGTTCTTAGAAGGGTTTTTCGAAGCTCGGGTTTTTGCCATTGTCACTGAGGAATAAAGTTAGAAAGAATGTAAAGAAGATAACTTGTAAATAGAAGAAAAATATAAAGGCAATGAAAGAGATGAGATGTAGCAACAATGGAGGATGTGAGTAGGGATAAATCTGCAGGAGAGAGGTTTTATAACCTAAGCGTGATGATTGAAAAAATTATCGGGAAACGTTGCATCTGCAGTTATTAATTGCCATTCTGCAGATCGTACTGTTTCATTTGATCTAACGGTTGGGAGAGAAAAGAGATCAACCAGCACGATTCTTGCTAAAAAAGCTATGCTGACTCATCATAGAATGCATCGACAATTCGTGCTTTAAAGCTTTGACAAAAATACGATTATTATTTCTGCAAGGAATTTGAAATAAGAAAAGTAAAAGTGAAACAAATAAAAGTAATTAGAAAAATGCATCGACATTATTTAAATGTGACCAAATTGATGGCCTCGTTCTTTGACATCTGGGCTCACATAGTGCTTTAGACGTTGGAAATTTACTTTGAATTGTTATCCATCCTTTAGATTTTCAATTTTCAGCGCACCGTTTTGGAATGCCTCGACAATTTTGAAAGGACCTGACTATCTTGGTCGCAATTTACCTGGATGCAATTTTAAACGTAGTTAAATAAAAGCACTAACTAACCAGGATTAAATTGTCGATGCAAGATGATATTGTCGTGCCATCTCTTTGTCTTTTCCTTGTATGTTGTAGCATTCTCATAAGCATGTCAACGTATTTCTTTTAGCTTAGTGATGTCCAACATTATTTTTCTTCCGGCAACATCATAATTCATATTTACCTGCTTAATTGCCCACATGGTTCTATGTTCAAGCTCAACTAGCAGGTGATAAGACTTACCAAACATTAACTAATATGGCGACATTCCTAGCGGGGTTTTGTATGCTGTGTGAAATGCCCACAATACGTCATGTAGGCGTGAATACCAATCCTTCCTATATGGATTAACCACCTTCTCAAGTATGCTTTTAATTTGTCGATTGGATACTTCGGCTTGACCATTGGTTTGTGGGTGGTTTGTAGTAGCCATACGATGCTTCACACTATATCTTTTTAATGCAATCGCCACTTGGTTGTTATAAAAATGAGTTCCTTGGTCACTTATTAATGCTCCTGATGTTCCAAACCTTGTGAGAATGTATGTGTGCAAGAACTTCAACATCATCCAAGCGTCATCTTTTGGCACCGCAATAGCCTCGATCCACTTCGATACATAGTCAACAACTAATAAGATGTACTCATTCCCAAAAGAGTTTGAAAATGGTCTCATGAAGTTTATACCTCAAACGTCAAAGAGGTCTACCTCCATAATCGATTGTTGGAGCATCTCATTGCGCCGAGATATTGAACTAGTGCGTTGACAAGGATAACATTGTTGCGCGAAGTTGTGGGCGTCTCGAAACAATGTGGGCCAATAAAATATTGACTGTAGGACCTTAGTAGCAGTCGTTGGACCACCAAAATGTCCTCCATAAGGGGCATCATAGCAATGTCATAGGATTGAAGTCATTTCTTCTTCAGGTACACAGTGACGAATAATATTGTCGGTGCATACCTTGAATAGGTATGGCTCGTTCCAGTGATATTTTACAGCATCGCGTATAAACCTGATCTTTTTGTGATCAGTAGCACTCATTGGTAGCTTCCCACATACTAGATAATTAACTACATCGATATAGCAGAGCGATGTGTTGACAAAGAATAATTGCTCGTCTAAAAATGCTTCGACAATGTGGGACATCTGCTCATCTTCATTTCCATCTTCCAGTCTGACAAGTGGTCAGCTACTTGATTCTTAGATCCTTTCCTGTCCCTAATTTCAATACCAAACTCTTAAAGGAGTAGGATCCATCGTATCAGTCTAGGTTGGCGTCTTTCTTTGTGAAAAGGTATCTTAATGCGGAGTGGTCTATGTATACTGTAGTCTTTGCGCCGACAAGATATGAATGAAGCTTGTTGAATGCGAAGACTACTACTAGAAACTCCTTCTCAATGGTAGTGAAATTAACCTGCGCTTTTGTTAGAGTTTAACTAGCATAGTAAATAGAGTGGAATACCTTCTCTTTTCGTTGGCTAAGTATAGCTCAAACAAAAGTCACTTGCATCGTACATTAGTTCAAACGGTTGCGTCCAGTCTGATGCAACAATAATTGGGGCTCGTACTAGCTGCTTCTTTATTATTATGAATGCGTCCAGACAGTTGTCATCGAACACAAACTTTTTATTTTCCTCCAGCAATGAGCATAATGGTTTAGCTATCTTGGAAAAATCTCGGATGAATCTTCTATAAAAGCCAGTGTGTCCAAGAAAGCTTCTTATTGCTTTGACATTGGTGGGTGGTGGTAGTTTCTTTTTGATTTCTACCTTTACTTTATCAACCTCAATGCCCTGACAAGATATCCGATTCCCGAGGACAATGCCTTCAGATGTCATGAAGTGGCATTTCTCCCAATTCCTTCACCAGAGGGGTTTCTCGCCCCCTTGTCATTCGTTCCACAGAAATGTCATTGATGGGTCCATTGTTTTCCAACACCTTTTCACCATCACGGGGCACAATACCCCTCTACTTGCACAACATCATTATTAAAGAAGGAAAATACAGGATACCTGCTTGCTTGCTCGTCGCTTCAGTAATCTCATCATGCAGGATTACGCCAACATCAATATGTCTTTCTTTCAGTATAGAATGTAGGAGGCACATGTGATCTAGCGTTGCAGTGATGCTATGGGTAGACGAAAGAATGCGACAGTTGACAAAGTGGAACCACACCTTTCTTTGAGTGCTTAGGTAGCATCGGTGCATAGTGTAGTTATATGGATCGTTGCTTGTCCATACTGCACCGTCGACGCATAGGTCTCACAACATAATGTCCTCCCCCTCTCAGAGAGATTCTCTAAAAACTCAGTATGTGCATCTTCCCCCTCAGTAATATAGAAGAGCTCATTGATATGAGTGGCACTCTAGGGCACCAGCCCTTCGCGAACAAAAACAAATTCCTACATAAAACTTATGCTATCAGTTATGCTATCACTAAAACAAACTCAGTATGTGATTCTTGCCTAAAACGCTTTGCTGAGTCATCACAAAATGCGTCGACAAGTTATGCTATCAGTTGTGTAGACAAAAAGGGGAATTTTTTTATTCCTACATAAAACTTAAAAGTAAAATAATGAAAATAAAAAGTAAAAGTAAGAATTACAATGACATTAAATAAATGTGACCAGATTAATGGTCTTGCTTTGTTCTTTGACATTTAGGCTTAAGTAATGCTTTAGTCATTGGCCATTCACTTTAAACTAGTGACCATCTTTGATATCTTCAATTGTCACCACACCATGCTGGAATGTTTCGATAACTCTGAAAGGGCCTGACCATCTCAAGCGCAATTTTCTTGGATGTAATTTCAAATGTGAATTAAATAAAAGTACCAACTGACCAAGGAAAAATTATTCTCGTAAAATGATATTGTCGTGTCATCTCTTCGTTTTCTCCTTGTATATGGTTGCATTTTCATACGTATTGCGTCAAATTTCTTCCAGCTCGAAAATGTCCAACAACCGTTTCTGTCCAGCAGCATCATAATCCATTTTCACTTGTTTAATCGCCCACATGGCTTTATGTTCAATCTTAATTGGCAAGTGACAGGATTTACCAAACACCAATTGATACGACAACATCCCCAGTGGAGTTTTATATACAGTGCGAAGCACCCACAACGCATCATGTAGTCGCGAAGACCAATCTCTTCTAGATGAGTTAACCACCTTTTCAAGAATATTTTTAATTTGTCGATTGGAAACCTCCGTTTGGCCATTCATTTGTGGATGGTATGTTGTTGCCATATGATACTTCACACCATAGAATTTTAAAGTTGTCACCACTTGATTGTTATGGAAATGGGTGCCTTGGTCACTTATCAATGCTCGAGGTGTTCCAAATCTTGTAAGGATGTATGTGTGGAAGAATTTTAATACCGTCTGACCATCGTCTTTCGAAACTGCAAGTGCCTCGATCCACTTGGAAACATAGTCAACAGTAACTAAAATGTACACATTCCCAAAAGAGTTTTGAAATGGTCTCACGAAGTCTATACCTCAAACATCGAATAACTCCACCTCCATGATAAGTTGTTGGAGCATCTTGTTACGTCTAGATATTGAACCTGTGCGTTGACATTTATCACATTGTTGCGTAAAATTGTGGGCGTCTTGAAATAATGTGAGCCATTAGAATCCTGATTGTAGGACCTTTGTAGCAGTCCTAACACCACCAAAATGGCCTCTATAAGGAGCATCATGGAAATGCCTCAGGATAGAAGACATCACTTCCTCAAGAACACAGCGACGGATAATGTTGTAAGTGCATACCTTGAATAGGTATGGCTCATTCCAATGATATATTGCAGCATCTCTAATGAATCTGATGTTTTTGTGACCTGTTGCACTCAAAGGTAACTTACGACAAACTAAATAATTGGCGACATCAACATACCATGGAGATACGTCAACATAAAATAATTGCTCGTCTAGAAATGCATCGATAATTTGGGATTGATTTCCATTTTCACTTCAAATTTCCAAGCGAGACAGGTGGTCTGCTACTTAATTTTCAGATCTCAATATCAAATTCTTGTAAAAGTAGAATCCACCTGATCAGTCTTAGTTTGGCATCTTTCTTCGTAAAAAGGTATCTCAACGCAGAGTGATCTGTGTAAAATGTATTTTTTACGCCGATAAGATATGAACAAAACTTGTCAAATGAAAAAACTACTGCTAGTAACTCCTTCTCAATAGTTGTATAATTCACCTGCGCCTCATTTAGGGTTTTACTAGCATAATAAATAGAGTGAATACCTTCTCCTTGTGTTGTTTGAGCACAACTCCCACAGAAAAATCGCTTGCGTCGCATATCACCTCGAAAGGTTGCGATTAGTCAGGTGTGACGATAATAGGAGCTTATACTAGCTGCTTCTTAATTGTAAGAAATGTACCCAAACACACGTCATTAAACACAAACTTTTTATTCTGCTCTAACAAAGAGCATAAGGGTTTTGCTATCTTGGAGAAGTATTGGATAAATCTTCTATAAAATCTAGTGTGACCAAGAAAACTCCTTATTCCTTTCACATTATTGGGTGGAGGTAGCTTCTCAATGATTTCTACCTTTTCTTTATCTACTTCAATGCCCTGACATGAAATACGATGACCAAGGACAATGCCTTCAGTTGCCATGAAATGTCATTTTTCCCAGTTTAGCACTAGATTTGTGTCCTCGTATCTCGTTAATACTTTCGCCAAATTGTCAGCGCATTGATCAAAATTGTGGCCATACACAGAGAAATCATCCATGAATACCTCCAATGAATCTTCAATCATGTTAGAAAAAATAGCCATCATGTACCTCTGGAATGTAGCTGGGGCATTGTACAAACCAAATGACATACGTTGAAAAGTAAAGGTTCCAAATGGGCATGTGAACGTTATCTTTTCTTAATCGTCCATCACAATTACAATCTGGTTGTATCTAGAGTAGCCATCAAGGAAATAGTAGTAGGCCTTACCAGCTAGCTAATCCAACATTTGATTAATAAATGTTAGTGGGAAATTGTCCTTCTTTGTCGTCATATTTAAACGACGATAATCTATACACACTCGCCAACCTAGAGCAATACGAGTAGCGATTAGCTCATTCTTATCATTACTTATCATTGTGATGACACTCTTCTTAGGCACATATTGAACTGGGCTCACGCATGTGCTATTCGAAATGGGGTAGATGATGCTTGCGTCTAGCCACTTAATGATCTCTTTTTTCACTACTTCTTTCATTTTTTCATTCAATCTGCGTTGTTGCTCAATTAACTGCTTCCCTTCATCTTCCAGCCTGAGTTTATGCCTCTGATATCTGAAATGCCTCTGATATCTAAAATGCTCCAGGCAATGGCTCTTTTTTGCTGCTTCAAAAATGCTATTAGCTTTTCTTCTTGACTTGCGTAGAGGCTTGCACCGACAATCACGGGTAATTTGTCATTGTCACCTATAAAGACATACTTCAGGTGCACTGGTAATGACTTTAACTCCAAGGTCAGAGCCTGTTCAATTGATGGTTTGTATACTAGGATCATGCTATTAGACAAATCCAAAGATTCCAATTGCTAGCCTTGTCTCAGCTCATAAATATTAGCCTCAGTTTGGTGGTCGTATTCAGGTAGGATATTGTCAGTAGTTGTCACTTCATATTCGTCTTGAACTACTAAACTTCGTTCATTACATTCTTCTGTAATTAACTTGTCCATCACGTCAATATGGTGACATTGTTCTTTACTTTTAGACAGAGATGCTTCGAACACACTAAAGGTAACGTGTTCGTCATTATGATGCATAATCAGCTCGCCCTTGAAAACATCGATAAGTGTACGCCCCGTTGCTAAAAATGGGCATCCCAAGATAATAGACACCTCCTTATCTGCTTCGCAATCGAGGATGACAAAATCAATTTGGACGAGGACATCCTTAATTTGTCCTTTAGGTTGTGCCAAGGATCTGTCTGCAAGCTGTAATGTCACCGCAGTGGGCTTCATAGATCCAATTCCTAATTTCTTGAAAGTGGATAATGGCATGAGGTTAATACTGACTCCTAAATCACATGAAGCTTTACCTAGATAGTGATTTCCAATGGAGCATGGAATCGTGAAACTACTAGGGTCTTTCATTTTTTGTGGTAACTTATTTGTTAGCACAGTGTTGCACCCCTTTGTGAGCGTATTTGTCTCGATGTCAGAAAGCTTTTTCTTCTTTGACAGTAGCTCTTTCATAAATTTCCTATAGTTGGGGATCTGCACAAGAGCATCAATTAGAGGTATATTAATGTGTAATTGCTTCAAGGTAGAGACAAACTTTTGATAATCTTTGTAATGGTCCTTCTCCTTGAATCTCTGTGGAAATGGCAAAGGTATATTTTGAGTGGGTTGTTGTAAAGTATTCGGCTGTGTCGACATGGGCAGTTACGTCGACATATTTGTTGGTCGAATTGTGGGCATAGGAGTGACTACAGGTTGCTCCTCTTCATTTATTTATGCTAGGTCTTCTTCATAAGCAACTCCTTTTTGTTGCTTTGGTTCTGATGCGTCGACATGGACTTGGTTGGAGTTGCTGCTTATCTCAGTAGTTTGCTTTCCACTTCTTAGTGTGATAGCCTTACAATGCTCCTTCCCCTTCTGAGTCGGATTTTCAATGTCGCTAGGCAAAGCACCTAGTGACCTTATGCTCATGTTAGAGGCCAATTGTCCTAGCTGAGCTTCCAACGCACGAATAGAAGAAGAATTTCCTCAAACGACTGCTTCTGTTCTTGTGATATGCTCTTGCATCAATGCTTCAAGAGTAGCTAACAAATTTACTCTTGGTTGAGAATATTGTTGTTGTTGTTGTTGTTGATGCTGTCATTACATATTTGGCATCGCATTCTATTGTGGCGACATTCGAGCTTGTGGTGGCATCTAGTTTTGTGATCGCATCTGGTACGACTGTGCTTGCATGTGTGGATTATGATTATAATTCTGCTGTTATTGGTTGTTGTTGTTGTAAGTCCCTTATGTAAAATTCCTTAAGTTGAGGCATTCCCATCTCTGAATGTGGGCGCATTCTAGCTCCCCCAAGGTTGTTGTGTACGATTAGGATTACTATATGAGTTACCATAGGAATTTCCTCTGATGTTGTTGACGTAGAATGCGTTCTCAGCATGTTATGGACAATCCTCATAACTGTGGTTGTCACCGCAAATTTCACAGGAAAATGTCGGGACATCCATCTGTTAGGCTAATTGTATAGGGACAACTTCACTTGTTCCCTTCATGTTTTTGATATGTTTGCCAATGAGGATACCTGTGCACTCAAAGCTGATATAACATCTAATTCCATAACTCTAGGATTAGTTTTTACCAGAGCAGAACGAGAAATTGGATATTGATAATCATTCTGCGCAATTCTCTCTAATATCCGTATGGCTTCATTGTAGGTGTAATCCAACAATGGACCATTGGTAGATGCATCAACAAGATTTCTTATCTGTGCATTCAACCCATTGTAGAAGATCTTGATTTGAGTCTCTTGTTGAATTCCATGCATGGGGCAACGTCTAAGCAAAGTCTTGGAAAGTTCCCAAGTCGTGTGTAAGTTCTCATCATCCAGTTGATGATATGTCGTGATATCATTCTGCAATATTGCATTCATTGTAGGTGGATTAAATCACAAAATGAACTGCATTGCTAGTGCATTCCAAAAGGTAATGGATCTAGCCAGTAGACCAAGGAACCATGTCCTTGCCCTCCACTGCAAAGAATAAGGGAACAGCTGCATCTTCAAGGCGTCATCAGGAACCCCATGTTGATTAAAAGAAGCACATATAAGTAGAAACGATTTGAGATGTTCTCTCACATCTTCATGAGGTAAACTTGTATATTACCCATTTGAGTTAAGCATTTGAAACATAACCGGTTTCAATTCAAAACTACCAGCTTGTATTGTTGGTCTAACAACCCCTGGTTGTAAATCATCAAGCACAGGAATAACAAAATCTCTGATTGTCCTGTCTGGAATTTGCTCCATTTGTGGCGGTGGTATGTTATTGTTAACTCCTTGTGGTTGCACTGGAGGAACAACATTTTATGGCAGCAATGGTGGTAGATCATTGTTATTTCTAGCCATTTTCTTTTGCTCTTACTTCCTCCTTCGAATTGTCCATTCGAGTCTGGATCAAAGCTCACAATGTCCATAGGATTTCTCCTTGTGGACATGCAACTTCTAAAGAATTGAAAGAAAATAAAAGCAAATTAAACAGATCAGTGACAATTAAAAATTAAGAAAGAATAAATACAACTACAAAAATAAACATCAAATAAATACCATCCCCGGTAACGGCACCAAAACTTGATCGGCTTGTAAACGTCACAACATTTAAGTGCAAGTGGACACTCGTGGATGCAAGTATAGTTGATAGATTTGCTCTATCAAATGTTGATCCCACGAGGATAGAGTTCTTGATGTTTAATTGTCGAAGCAACTAAAGTTAAAATTAGAAGAATTGCTACTAAGAATGTCAGAGCAACTAAGTTAGATCTGCACAGCTAAAAGAGTTAGTTTGTAAAGGTAAATTTAGAACTTAAAATAAATGGATCAAGTGTAAAGAAGTGGAGAGGATCACTGATTTCACTAGTCGCAATGCTAAATGTGGTTGCAAGGTATCAAATAGATGAATTGTTACTGCAATTATACTTAATGAAATCTTACTGCTATCACTTCCTCTGTTTAACAAAGACCCAAATGCTAGTAATTACCACACCTTCCAATGTTGGTAATGCCTTGCACTTAAGAACAAGTGGCCAGAATTCCTTCTTAGCCTCAAGCAACTTCTGTTGTCTTACTTGTTGATTTAACCTGTCATCGCACCTTCTAGTGACTGTAACTGTAATTGCTCTTCTGTGGTCAAAATAGTTAAATCCAAATATACACAGTTAAGGAAAGTAGAGTAGAAATCAATTAAGATCTAACCTCAAATGGTACTTCCATACTCAATTGATAATCAATAGTATTCATCAGCAATTTAGAGGTATCAAAGATAAAAGTCGAAGCACCCTATTCCTAGTTTACTAGAACTATTCTATGATTGCTCCTCTTGCACCGTAGATAGGTACTTCTCGTCAGAAGTCTTGCTCCTTTGCTCGTCAAATCACCTTCCTCAGAAACTCAAGCTTCCATGACAGCTTGTTTAGAGATTTGAGAAATTTTGCAAAGTTTAATTCTTCACCACTTGATATCCATCTTCTTCCTTTCCCTCCTATTTATAAGCATCAGGAATTTCAGATCTCCTTTCTTCTCAGATCTAACCATTTTGGCAACTGTACAAGTTGGTTAATTCCTGCTGTGCACTCACGTAGATTTGGTATGTTTATCAGGCATCTACAAGTTGTCATCGCATCTCTGGACGCAATCTATGATCTTTACTTGCGACGATAACTTAACATTCCCTTACGTTGGTGCTTCTAGGTATATTTGTAGTGTGAAATCACTTGTACGAGGTTAAGGTGTCTTTACGGTGACATCTGTGGCTACAATTCCATGTTAAATTTATGGCTGCATCTTTGTACACTTTCCAGAATTGGTCTTCAGAGGTGAATCTCTGCGCTGATAATTGTAGACGCAAAACTTATGCTGCATATGGCGACTATAGTAGTATAAAAGAGGCTAAAATGAAAAGAATTAAAGCCATACAGCACTAAGCTAGAAAATGCAAACACTAAATATGAAATGTTTAACATGCATACTAAATATGATACAAAAGGAACAATTAATACACAAGTTTTAAGGAGAAAATAAGTGTCATTTCTAATGCTATCACTCATATATATATATATATAACACCTATGTACATGCCACATAACCAAGATTAAAATAAGTAAAAAGTCTATCGAGTCTATAGCAGGATAGTGTGAGCTTCGATGTGATCTGATCGACGCGTTCCACAAATCAACAATCTACAAAAAAAGGGAAAACAACTATGTAAGCATTTCGAGTGCTTAGTAAATTCATAGGTGTTAAAACGTTAAACTTACCTTGATTTATAATTAAACGTATCATACTAGTTAACTTGACACAATTTTCCTAACATAACATTTCAAAACAATAAAGTTAGTTCATTATATAACCGAATCATATAACAATTCAACATTTAATATGCTATTCAATTTAGTACCATACACATAGAATCCACAATTAAATACCATTTGCATTATCTAATAATCATATAACCATTTGAACATCAAACTCATAATATTACACTGTCATTTCTCTTTTTCATTAATCAATTAGCCTAATGAACTATAATAAATAGATTCAAATACACAAAATACTACACCACAGCAGAGAGCACCGTACTGCTAAACAAAGAGCATTGAAGTACTAAGCAAAGGGCATCGAAGTGCTAACCAAAGAGCACTGAAGTGTTTAACCTGTGCAAGCACACAAATAACCCTATTGGCATATCAATCGCATGCTATCCTGTAATAAGTTCACTTCGACACATTCACACATATAACCATTTCATTACAATTTAATTCATATCTCACCATTTTGTACCAAGTTGTAAACAATTCAACTTACACTTACACACAAACAAATTCATAATTCAAACATATATATATATATATATATATATATATATATATATTACAATTACATATAACTACACCATATGAACTTACATGATTAAATCAACAAGTTGAGTCGCCAGGACTAATCTACAATATTGTCTTTTCTGTGGTTATCCTTTCCTTTATAGCCCTCTATTATCTATATTTCCAGAAATTTAACATCAATTTTGAAATTTACACAACTTAGTCCATATATTCAAAAATTAGTAATTATACTTTACAAACTAGTATTTTTTTTCACTTCTAAGCTTAAAATCTAATAAATTAACATCATTTTCTTCAAGTATTCATTAATGAAAACTTTTGGAAACTTTAACAGTTTTGCAAATTGATACACGAGCTAGCTAAATCAAGCTCCTAAAACCTCAAAAACATAAATATTATAAGAAACTGATTTAATTTAACATATCAATTGAAGGATCAAAATTTTGAAAGCTTGAAGAGTTTTCTTTCTTTTTCTCACGGCAAAAGTAGAAGATGATAGAAAAATGTCATATTTTATATTACTTTTTCTTTTATACTATAATTATAAGTTAATTAATCATAATTAATTAATTTAATCATTACTTAATTAAGCTTAATCAAAATTAGCCAAAGTTAGTGATTCAAGTTGGACACCACCGTTTGGTCATTTAATAATGGTCTAATTCTCATTTGATCCTTTGGTTATTTAAAAATATATAGCGATAAAATTTTTACAACTTTTACAATATAATCTTTATACCTTAATTAAATATTCAATTAGTAAAATTAAAAGTCTTAACTTTAATTAAACTTTATACTAATTTCGTAAATATTAAATAATAATAATATTTACAAACTCGAATATCGAAAATAGAATTTCGAAACTACCATTTTTCGACACAACTGAAAATCAGACTATTACACTCTTATTCTTGATTTCTTATAAATATAGCATTTAATCAATCAACTAATATAAACTTTTGGTGAACAAACAAACCTTATATAGCATTCCAATATTAAAAGAAAATGTAAATTATACATGATCTGCCGGTTTCATACCCAGCAGGTTGAATTAATTTTCACATTTGAAGAGCTTGAAATCAAGTATTTTTTCTTATGTTTTATGGATTTTAGTTTAGTTTTATCTTTTGAATAAATTGTGCTAAAAAGGTTATTTTATTACTTTCAAGGTCAAATGAAGCCTAAAGATTAGTTAACCCTCTTCGTGAGTGCACAAAAGACTAATAGCAACAGAGCAACAGTGATATTGACCACTTCGTCACAACATAGAGAGCCCTATATCGCAATAAAGGGATCAACAATTAAGAATCAAGGGGCTGCTGTCTTTGTTGCGACACAGGTCTTGGTGTGTTGCGACATCGATCCCAGATTTCAACTCTACATCAAGTGAGGGACGTTTTCATCTTTACAATGCGACTTAAGTACGAAGGACGGTAATGGACCAAGGCTTGATGAAAACGACCGACCAAGGCTATAAATAGGGCCTTTAACACTAGGGTTAAAGACACCATTCATTAGTTTTTAGTCTTTAGTTTTATTTTTTTTAGTTTGAAACGAGATTGTAGAACTCGAATAAATGTTCGAGGAATTTTTCCAACAGATTGCCAATACAATTCGAGTTTGTTTTTATTCTCTTTATTCAATTATATATTTTTATATATTATTGTGTTTATTAGACATGGATGACTAGAATTCGTGTTAAAATCAAATACAGTGATAAAATAAAATAAAAGTAAAGTCCAACTAGAACTAGCCTTCTTTTATTTTATTTTAATTAGAATAAGTCATCTATTTTATTTTGATTTGAATAAGGTGCTTTAACATTACTACGTTACTTCTATTAGTTATTGATTAGAATAAAGTTTTTTAACCTATAAATAGTCGTTGTCATCTCCTCTTGTATTCATTCGATTTTCAACATTAGTGAATTTTCTTCTCCTCTACCCGTGGTTTTTTCTCGAAAGCCTTTCCACCTAAAATATGTATGTTCTTCCTTTTTTGTTTTCTTTGCGGTATTTCTTTATTGTCGAGTTCAATTTTATTAAATTGGTATCAGAGCTTTTCGAGTTACTAGTCTTGATCACAGTAATGGCGACATTGAAGTATGAATTCTATTGTTAGATCGCAACACTAGATTCGCATTGTGGCAGGTAAAGATGTAGGCAGTTCTTGTGCAGATGAATTTGGACGATGCCCTGTTACAGTTGGATAAGATGCCTACGACTTTGACAGATGAAGAGAAGAAGCATAAAGATCGGAAGGCTTTGACGCAATTATAGTTGCATCTATCGAATGAAATTCTATAAGATGTGTTAAAAGAGAAGACCGTTGCTGCATTATGGGCAAAATTGTAACAGTTATGTATGTCGAAAACCCTAACCAACAAATTGCATATGAAGCAACGTCTGTATTCTCATCATTTCTAACAAGGTGCATCTATGCACGAATACTTGAATGTGTTTAAAGAAATTGTCTTGGACTTAGAGGCCATGAAGGTTCAGTACGATAAAGAGGATTTAGGGTTAATTCTCCTTTGTTTGTTGCCACCATCGTAATCAACCTTCAAGATACAATTTTGTATAGTTTTGAATCTCTCACAATTGATGAAGTCTTTGCTTCCTTAGCCTCGTATAACAAGATGAAACATCTTGTGGCTAGATCTGACTTTTAGGGAGAGGGCCTCATTATTCATGGAAGATAAGATCGAAACAGTGATGATAATTGTGGGAGGACACGGGAATGAAATCCTCGCAATAAATCTAAAGGTAGATCGAGATCTTCAAACAAAGGTAAAACTTGTAATTTCTGCAAGAAGAAAGGGCACATTAAGAAAGAGTGTTTCAAGTTACAAAATAAGATCAAAAGGGAGGCAAAGAATCAAAAGGGAAAACAACCAGAACAATCCGGTGAAGCTAATGTAGCAAAAGACTATAGTGATGGTGTACTCCTAGTTGCTTCTGTCGATAATTTTAAAGTAAACGAGGAGTGGATCCTCGATTCTGGTTGCACCTTCCATATGAGTCCTAATCGAGATTGGTTTATAACATATGAAGTTATGTCTGAAGGTGTTGTTTTGATGGGAAATAATGCTTCATGTAAAATCGCAAGTGTTGGCACAATCAAAATAAAAATATTTGATAGTACTAGAAATGACACTTAAATTCTCCTTAATTTAGTGTATAATTTGTTCCTTTTGTATCATTTTTAGCATGCATTTTTAGCATTTCATACTTAGGATGTGCATTTTCTAACTCAGTGTTGTTTTATCTTACTTTCTTTCGTTTTATCTCTTTTGTGCCACTAATGTCAATGTATTTAGCACTAATTTTGCGTCTAGAGTTGTCAGAGCAGAAATCTATTTGGGAATATCAGCATAGGAAAACATTCAGAGTTGCGATCACAAGATGATCTAGAATTGTGGCCAAAGATGTCGTCACATGAATGCTTGCACAATTTATCAAAGATTTCACGATGCTTACATATCTAGAAGCACCGGCGAAGGAGAAAATTGTTGCAACAAATTAAAGTCATAATTTGGGTCCACAGATCTCGCGATAATCTGCAACTACTCAATGAACAAATCAGATCTGCGTGAGTGCATAGCTGACAATAACAACTTCTAAAGCTACAAAAAGGTGTTAGATCTGATAAGAGAGGAAGATCTAGAAGGAACTAGGGATTATAAATAGAAGAAAAGGGAGAAAAGAAAGATATCAAGTGGTGAAGATTTCAATTCCTAAATTTCTCTCATTCTAAAAGTCAACTACCATGGAGGTCTGACTTTGAAGGATGATGATCTGATCTAGCAAGGGTGCAACATCTTTTGACGAGAAAAGCTTGGTGCGATGCAAGAGGAGCGGTTAAGGGAGAATTCTAGTAGATTAGGAATAGGATGCTTCGATTCATTTTTTAATCTCTCTTTTGATGCTTATGATTTCTTTTGGCAATTGATTGTACACGGAAGTATCTTTTAATGTTAGATTACTTTGATTCTTATTCAATTCTTCTCATCTGTTTATCTTTGCATTTAACTGTTTGACCACAAAAGTCCAATTGCAGTCACAGACACTGGATGGTGCGGTGATAAGTTAGATTAAAAAGCAAGATAGTGGAAGTTGCTTGAGACTAGAAGGAATTTTGGTCACTTGTTCTTTAGTGCAAAACAT
Organism: Gossypioides kirkii; assembly: GCA_005610355.1. Lineage (NCBI taxonomy): Eukaryota > Viridiplantae > Streptophyta > Magnoliopsida > Malvales > Malvaceae > Gossypioides > Gossypioides kirkii. Next base: position 33,329,173 of record CP032247.1, on the reverse strand, counting down.
TACCAGCACTGGATGGTGTGGTAATTGTGAGTGCTTGAGTCTTTGTTAAACAGAGAGTTGTTATTAGTAAGATTTTATTGGAGCGTAATTGTGGCGACAAATTCATCTATAAGATGCCTTGTAGTCACAATTAAAGTTGCCACTTGTGAAGTCAGTGATCCTCTGCACTTCTTTACACTTGATCCATTTATTTTAATTTTCTGAATTTACTTTACAAGATCTCAACAATCCATTCATTTTCTATAATTCGCTCTGACATTTGACATTCTAATTGCGCTGACAGATTTACTTCTTAATTTGTATAACTTTAACCTAGTTGCATTGACATAACTCTTAACAGATCTTATCATTTTAACTCAGAATGCTTTGACATATTAAACAATAAACAGCCATCTCTGTGGGATCAATATCCGATAGATTCATTTCTATCTACTATTCTTGCATCGACAGTGTACGCTTACACATAAAATGTTGTGACGTTCATAGCACGATCAAGTTTTGGCGCTGTTATTGGGGATGGCGTTTGTTTAATGTTCATTTTTGTCGTTGCATTTATTTTTTGTTTTCTAACCTTGATTGATTACAAATATTTTTTAATTCTTTTCAATTTTATTTTTTAGGTGTTTTATGTACATAAGGAGAAATCCTAACGATATTGTTAGTTTTGATCTAGAACTTGAAAAGACAATTAGGAGGAGAAGACAAGAACAAAGAAAAATGGCTGGAAATAATAATGATCTACCACCATTGCTGCCACAAAATGTTGTTCCTCCAGTGCAGCCACAAGTAGTCGATAATATACCACCGCCACCACAAAGAGAGCAAATTCCTGATAGGATAATCAAAGATTTTGTTATTCCTATGATCGATGATCTAGACCCAGGGGCTGTTAGACCAATAATACAAGCTGGTAATTTTGAATTAAAATTGGTTATGTTACAAATGCTTAATTTGAATGGACAATATGCAGGTTTACCTCACGAAGATGCGAGAAAGCATCTCAAATCATTTTTGCTTATTTGTGCTTCTTTTAGTCAACATGGTATTCTTGATGACGCCTTGAAGATGTAGCTATTCCCTTATTCTTTGCAAGGAAGAGCAAGAACATGGTTCCTTGGTTTACAGGCTGGATCCATTACTTCTTGGAATGCGTTAGCAACGCAGTTCATTTTGCGATTCAATCCACCGATAATGAATGCTAGATTGCGGAATGATATCACGACATATCATCAACTGGATGATAAAAACTTACATACTACATGGGAATGTTACAAAACTCTGCTGAGACGTTGTCTCATGTATGGAATCCAACAAGAAACACAAATCGAGATCTTTTACAATGGATTAAATGCGCAGGCAAGAAATCTTGTCGATGCATTTGCCAATGGTCCATTGTTGGATTGCACCTACAATGAAGCCGTATGAATATTAGAGAGAATTGCACAGAATGATTATCAATACCCGATTTCTCGTGCTGCTCAGGTAAAAACAAATCCTGGAGTTATGGAATTAGATGTTATATCAGCTTTGAGTGCGCAGGTATCCTCATTGGCAAACATGATTAAAAACATGAAGGGGACGAGTAATGTTGCCTCTATTCAAGTAGCTCAACAGATGGATGTCTCGACATTTTCTTGTGAAATTTATGGTGACAACTACAGTTATAAGGATTGCCTACAACATGCTGAGAATGCATTTTATGTTAATAACATCCGAGGAAATTCATATGGTAACTCGTACAATAGTTCAAGTAGAGCTCAACAACCTTGGGAGAGTCAGAATACATCTACATATAGATATGAGAATTCCTCAAATCAAGGAAATTTTAGACAAGGGAGTTACGGTCAATAACAGCAGAATTATAATCACAATCAGCAAATGCATGTGCAATTGGACCATATACGATCACAGACCCCGATGCAGTCATATAATTAGATGCAGCCACAAGTTCGAATGCCACCACAATAGAATGCTATGTCAAATATGCAAGGACAATATCAACAATAGTAACAGCAATATTCTCAACCAAGAGCAGATCCATTGGTTGCACTTGAAGCTTTGATGCGGGAGTATATTACCAAAACGAAAGTAATTGTACAAGGAAATTCTTCTTCCATCCAAGCGTTGGAAGCATAACTAGGACAATTGGCTTCTAACATAAGCACATGGCAACCAGGTGCTTTGCCCAGTGATACTGAAACTCCAAATCAGAAAGGTAAAGAGCATTACAAGGCTATTATGTTACGTAGTGGAAAGCAAACTGCCAAAAATAGTAGTAGCTCTAACCAAGCACCTGTCGACGCAAAGGAACCAAAGCAACAAGGAGATGTTGCATCTGAAGAAGATATAGCATAAGCAATTGAGGAAGAACCACTAGTAGTTAGACCGATGCCTACCATTCACCCTAACAAGTTGTCGACACAACTGCCCATGTCGTCACAACCAGTTACAACAACACAACCCGCTGTACACATACCTTTGCTATTTCCACAGCGATTCAAGGAGAAAGAGCATGACAGATTATCAACAGTTTGTTTCTACCTTGAAACAATTACATATTAATATACCTCTAGTTGATGCTCTTGTGCAGATCACCAGCTATGGGAAATTCATGCAGGAGCTATTGTCGAGGAAGAAAAAGCTTTTCGATATTGAGACAATTGGACTCACAGAAGGGTGTAGCGCTGTGCTGACAAATAAATTGCCAAAGAAAATGAAAGATCCTAACAACTTCACAATTCCATGTTCTATTAGAAATTATTATTTAGGTAAAGCTCTCTGTGACTTAGGAGCTAGCATTAACCTTACGTCGTTATCAATTTTTAGGAAATTGGGGATTGGTCATTTGAAGCCCATTACGGTGAGATTGCAACTTGTGGAAAGATTTTTAACATAACCTGAAGGACAGATTAAAGATGTTCTCATTTGTGTTGATAAGCTTATGTTCCTAGCTGGTTTCATTATTCTTGATTGTGAAGCTGATAAGGAGATGCCCATTATTTTGGGACGTCCATTTTTAGCAACGGGACGCATACTTATAGATGTCTTCAAAGGCAAGCTGATCACGCGTCATAATGACGAGCATGTAACCTTCAGTGTTTTCGAAGCATTTTCATCACGTGTAAGGAGAAATGTCACCACATTGATATTCTGGACAAGTTAATTACAGAGGAGTTCAATGAACGAAGCTAAATAGTGCCATAGGAGTATACGGTGATATTTGACGACAATATCCCACCTAAATGTGACCACACAGTGGAGGTTAATGTTTGCAAGCTGAAACATGGCTGGCAATTGGAATCTTTGGATCTAACTAACCGAACGATCCCTGTGTTTAAACCATCAGTTGAAGAAGCTCCGACTCTAAAGTTGAAGCCATTGTCGATGCACCTGAAGTATGTTTTCCTAGGTGACAATTAAACATTGCCAGTAATTGTCAACGCAAGTTAGGAAGAAAAATTAATTGGAATATTGAAGCAACACAAAAGACCCATTACCTGGAGCATAGCGGACATTAGACGCATTAGTCCCTCATTTTGCATTCATAAGATTAGGCTTGAAGATGAAGGGAAATAGTCCATTGAGCAACAATGAAGACTAAATGAGAAAATGAAAGAAGTAGTGAAGAAGGAAATTATTAAGTGGTTAGACGCAGGCATTATCTACCCTATTTCGGACAACACATGGGTGAGCCCAGTCTAATGTGTGCCTAAGAATAGTGGCATCACAATGGTAAGTAATGATAAAAATGAGCTAATCCCTACTCGCATTGCTATAGGTTGGCGAGTGTGTATGGATTACCGTCGTTTAAATGCGTGCACAAAAAAAAATCACTTCCCACTTCTATTCATTGATCAAATGTTGGATAGGCTAGTTGGTAAGGCCTATTATTGTTTCCTTGATGGGTATTCTGGATACAACCAGATCACTATTGCGCCGGAGGATCAAGCAAAGACTACTTTCACTTGCCCATTTGGAACCTTTGCTTTCCGACGAATGCTATTTGGATTGTGCAATGCCTCAACCACATTCTAGAGGTGTATGGTGGCCATCTTATTGGACATGATCGACGATTAATTAGAGGTATTTATGGATGATCTTTCTATGCATGAGCAAAGTTTTAATATATGCACTGACAATTTAGCCAAAGTTCTGAAAAGATACGAGGACACCAACTTAGTTCTTAACTGGGAAAATGTCACTTTATGGCAACCGGAGGAATTATCCTTCGGCATCGAATATCTTGTCAGGGCATTGAAGTGGACAAAGAGAAGGTGGAAATCATTGAAAAACTACCTCCACCCAATAATGTGAAAGGAATAAAGAGTTTTCTTGGCCATGCCGAATTTTATAAAAGATTCATCCGAGACTTCTTCAAGATAGCAAAACCATTGTGCTCCTTGTTAGAGCAGAATAAAAAGTTTTTGTTCGATGATGCTTGTTTGGAAGCATTTTTAAAGATTAAACAGCAGCTAGTGCAAAGCACCCATTGTCGTCACACCAGGTTGGACGCAACCATTTGAGGTAATGTGCGATACGAGCGACTTTATTGTAGGTACTGTGCTGGTACGAAGAAAAGATAAGGTATTTCATTCAATATATTGTGCTAGTAAAACTCTAACTGAAGCACAGGTTAATTATACAACTACTGAGAAAGAGTTGCTGGCAGTAGTTTTTGCATTTAACACGTTCCGCTCATATCTTGTCGGCGTAAAAGTTACAGTATATACTGATCATTCTGCTTTGACATACCTTTTTGCTAAGAAAGATGCAAAGCCAAGGTTGATCAAATGGATCCTCTTACTATAAGAATTTAATGTTGAGATCAAGGATAGGAAAGGATCAGAAAATCAAGTAGCAGACCACTTATCTTATTTGGAAGCGGGAAGCAAAGATGGAAATAAGTCACAAATTATCGACGCATTTCCAGATGAGAAATTATTCTTTGTTGATGGATCTCCATAGTATGCAGATGTCATCAATTATCTAGTTTGTGGAAAGCTACCATTGAGTGTCATAGGTCATAGGAAAGTCAGGTTTCTGAGGGATGCTACGAAATATAATTGGAATGAGCCATACCTATTCAAGGTATGCACCGGCAACATTATTCGCCATTATGTTCCTGAAGAAGAAATGCTTTCTATCCTGAAGCATTGCCACGATGCTCCTTATGGAGGCCATTTTGGTGGTGTTTGGACTGCTGCAAAGGTTCTACAATTAGGATTTTTCTAGCCTACATTGTTTCGAGATGCTCACAATTTTGTTTAACAATGTGACAGATGTCAACGTACAGATTCCATATCTCGATGCAATGAGATGCTTCAACAACCTATCATGGAGGTTAAACTCTTTGATGTGTGGGGTATTGACTTTATGAGACCATTTTCAAACTCCTTTGGGAATGTGTATATTTTGGTTGTTGTTGACTATGTCTCAAAATGATTGAAGCAATCGCTACTCCAAAAGATGATGATCGAACAGTGTTAAAGTTCTTTCACACATATATCCTCACAAGGTTCAGAATACCTCGAGCATTAATCAGCGAACAAGGCACTCATTTCCATTGTAATCAGGTGGCGACAGCATTGAAACGCTATAGTGTGAAGCATCGTATGGTAACCACGTATCATGCACAACCAAATGGATAAACAAAGGTTTCCAATCGATAAATTAAAAGTATCCTTAAGAAGGTGGTTAACCTATCTATACGAGATTGGTCCTCACAGCTACATGATGCGTTGCGGGTGCTTCGCACTGCTTATAAAACTTCGTTAGGAATGTCACCATATCAACTCGTCTTTGGGAAATCATGTCATTTGCCTATTGAACTTGAACATAAGGTCATGTGGGCAATCAAGCAAGTGAACATGTATTACGATGCTGCTGGAAAAAAAGATTGTTGGACATTTCAAAGCTAGAAGAAATTCGGTGCAATGCCTATGAAAATGCTACCATCTACAAAGAACAAACTAAGAGATGGCACGACAACATCATTTTACGACGACAATTTTCTTCTGGTCAGTTAGTACTTTTATTTAACTCACGTTTAAAATTGCATCAGGGAAATTACGCTCAAGGTGGTTTTAACCTTTTAAAGTTGTCGAAGCATTTCCACACGATGTAGTGACAACTAAGGATTTAAATGATGGGCACAGTTTAAAGTAAATGGCCAATGATTGAAGCATTATCATAGCTTAGGCATCAGTGAACAACACGAGACCATTAACCTGGTCACATTTTCTTAATAATGTCATTACAAAATTTTTATTTTTACTTTTTGTTTTACTTTTATATCTTTTTCTTTAAGTTTTATGCAAGAATAAAAATCCCTTTTTTGTCAACACATGACAACACAACTTGTTGATCCAATTTATTGATGACTCAGTGAAGCGTTTCGTGAAAGAATCACGCCGGTTAATTCATCTCAATCGCCAGCCGTTGGATCATCCCAAAAAAGTATAATTTGTGTCCTAGCATTTATTAGCTGCTAGCACAGTGGACTATCACCAATCATCACGTCTCTTCGCCTCCATCATCTATAAAACATCCCTTTTGTGCAGACTGATATCTCATGCTCACAACCTCCATTGTTACTATATTCTCTTTATCTTCAGCCTTTTATATTTTCTGCTAGATGCTCTTACTCTTTCTATTTTAGTGCTCATGGCTCGTACTCGTGGAGCAAAAACACCTTCCAAGTCAACGACTGAATCCTCGGCTGCTGTGGTCAGGAACGCTGATCAATGATAACCCAAAGAGCTAGTTCTGTTCCTATCAAAGGCAGCGAAGGACCAATATCATGATACTATGCTAAAGAGGAACTGTCATCTTGAACAAGGATTTCAGTTGTCACCACATCTGACTCTAGGAAAGCAAGTCACCAGAACTATCTCTTGTCTGGGATGGGAGTGGTTTTGTGACCATCCAGCAGGCTATTCTCCTTCTATGGTAAGGGAATTCTATACTAACTTGGTGGACCCTAAACAGGAATTTATTTTTGGGCGAGAAGGTTTGGTACAGTGGAGTGCTGATTACAATTAGCGACCTCTTTCATATCGCTGAGAGGGAGGATGAACACTGAATTTCTAGAAAACTTAATTGAGGATGGTACCGAGATTTTATTGAACGGCTTATGCATTGAAGGTGCGGTATGGACTGGCAACAATCTCAATAACTACACCATGCACCTCGCTATCTCACGGTTCAAAGTAAGGTCTGGTTCCATTTTATTAACTATCGTCTGCTACCATCCACCCATAGCACCACTGCGACATTAGATAGAAAGTGCTTGTTGCATTCCATAATGAAGGGTCGTAGAATTGATGTTGGCGCAATCTTACATCAAGAAATTGCTGAGGCAGCCACAAAACAGACAGGTATCCTACCCTTCCCTTCTTTTGTAATGCTGCTATGTAAAGAAAGAGGCATTGTGCCTCGTGAAAAGGGGGAAACTTTGTAGAACAAAGGCCCAATCAATGATGTCTCGATAAAGTGGATGACTAGGGGACAAGAAATCCCTCTGGTAAAGGAGGTGCCATAGAAGAAAGAAAAGGGAAAAGGAAAGAAGAAGGCTACTCAGACTAATGAACCCACAGACCCTCTGATATGGAAGAAGCTTATGGAGATTGAACAGATTGTTGATCGAACAAGCTGTAGACGGATCAGACTTGTCGGTGCAGTGGAGGAAATGCAGTACAAGCAAACCTTATTCTATGCCTATACTAGGGCATGGAATACTGCTATTGTCACCATGTTATGCGGTTTGAGCAAGAACTCGATGCTGAAATTCCTCATGTTCCCTCCCATTATCAAGGAAACTACTCCATTCTACGAGTAGCACACTTTAAAAAAACGAACCCAATCCGTCCAATCCTCAACCAGAATCCACATATCTGATGATGAGGAGAAAGAAGTGCAGTTTAAGGAGATGGAAGATTACTTCCGCAATATAGCAAGCCGCTTTGACGATGACCTGTCAAATAGTTTGGGTGCCAACATGGCAAAACGAGAGGCTGCTGTTGCTATTGAGAAGCAGCAAACACTAGCCTCATTTGTGGATATTGAGCCAATGAAGAAGCACGAGATGAAGGAGCAAGAGAAGAAGAGAAAGAAGAAAAGGAAGAGGAGAAGGAAGAAGAAGAAAGTATTGCCCTGGCAAATTTATCTAAAGAATTTGTCGACGCATCCAAAAGTGTGAGTGCATCTGAAGAAAACTTGGCGACAACTGGGGCTAGCTGGGCCGAGGCCGTTGCATCCGAAAATGAGGATTCTAATCCTCTAGCTATTGTGCCTTACGTGACACCGCTTGCTGAAATCCATCCTTCGGATGTAGTGGTCGATGAAGCCATTAATCAACCAACCATAGAGGAGCAATCAACTCCGTTGGTTAAACCAAGAAAAAAGAGGCATAAACAAAAAGCAAAGGAGAAGGCCAAAGAGGAGCGCCCAAAGAAAAAGAAGAAATCAAAGGCAACCACTTCATTGGCTGCAACAATCTGAGTTAGTTTACTTTCCAGTAGATAGTTACATGTATATCTTTTAAATGTCATTGCATCTTTATTGTCTCTGCATTTTACTTGTTTCAGCATTTGCATTGTAGTTGTATTTCCATTATTTTTGTATAGTATTGTTAGTGCATTGGGGACAATGCAGGCACTAAGTTGGGGGAACTAGAATGGAAATGCAATTACACCCAAAAACTTAGGAATTTAATTGTCTTTTTAATTGAATGAAACTGTGCAAAGTTTAAAGAAAAATGTGACCACAATTTTTCATTTGATGCGTAATTCTTGAATTATTTGGAATACTAATGCGTGAATTGAATGAATGTGATTGAATGTTGATTCCTTCTATTTTTGGATGAATGATTGAGATTGCATTAGTAATAAATAGGTAGTATCATTCTTTAAATATTGAATTAACTTATCATTTTGCAACTATAATTATATCTATTAATAAAAGACACTCCAATTTGGGTGCATTATGACTCAAAAAAGGGGAACATTCCACTGCAAGTGTTAGAAAAATTATCTAGCCAAAGGCTGTCACTGCAAGAGTGTGTGTTAGCGCAAGTACATGCTCCCTAGGGGCTTGTTGCACCCCATCGTTACTGCCCAGGAACAAGAGTATAGTAATGCAATGACATCTCTCAGTCGTATAAAAACAAGAGAAAGAGAAAAAAGAAAGAAAAGTTGATAACAAGAAAGAAAAAGAAAGAATATATATTATTCAATAAATGCTACAGTAGGTCAAGAAAATTTGAGATTCAAAGTATGATACTAACATTAGTGAATTTGAAATTTTGATTATTCGTGCCTATAAATTGTCGGCACAATATTCCAGCGTATGAATGTAATTTATACATTAGGATTCTAAAGAATATAAGTTGCTAGGATGATGGTTATGGTGACAAAAATTGATATAACTTTGCTAACTTTTATTTACTTGAGGACAAGTAAAAACTTAAGTTTGGGGATGTGATAGTACTAGAAATGACACTTAAATTCTCCTTAATTTAGTGCATAATTTGTTCCTTTTGTATTATTTCTAGGATGCATTTTTAGCATTTCATACTTAGGATGTGCATTTTATAACTCAGTGCTGTTTGATCTTACTTTCTTTCGTTTTATTTCTTTTGTGCCATTAATGTCAATGTATTTAGCACTAGTTTTGCGTCTAGAGTTGTCAACACATAAATCTACTTGGGAATATTAGCATAGGAAAACATTCAGAGTTGAGGTCATAAGATGGTCTAAAATTGCGGCCAAAGTGTCGTCACATGAATGCTTCCACAATTTATCAAAGATTTCACGCTGCTAACATATCCAGAAGCACCAGCGCAGAAGAAAATTGTTGCAGCAAATTAAAGTCATAATTTGCATCCAGAGATGTCGCGACAATCTGCAACTACTTAATGAACAAATCAGATCTGCGTGAGTGCATAGCTGGCAATAACAACTTCTATAGCTGCAAAAAGGTGTTAGATCTGAGAAGAGAGGAAAATTTAGAAGGAACCAGGGATTATAAATAGAAGAAAGGGGAGAAAAGAAAGATATCAAGTAGTGAAGATTCAATTCCTAAATTTCTCTCATTCTAAAAGTCAGCTACCATGGAGGCCTGACTCCGGAGGATGATTATCTGATCCAGCAAAGGCGCAATATCTTCTAACAAGAAGAGCTTGGTGCGACGCAAGAGGAGCAGTTAAGGGAGAATTCTAGTAGACTAGGAATAGGATTCTTCGATTCATTTGTTAATCTCTCTTTTGATGCTGATGATTTCTTTTGATAATTGATTGTACACGGAGTGTCTTTTAATGTTAGATTACTTTAATTCTTATTCAATTCTTCTCATTTGTTTATCTTTGGATTTAACTGTTTGACCATGAAAGTGCAATTGCAAACATAGACACTAGAAGGTGCGGTGACAAGTTAGATTAACAAGTAAGACAGCGGAAGTTGGTTGAGACTAGAAGGAATTCTGGTCACTTGTTCTTGAGTACAAAGCATTACCAGCACTGGATGGTATGGTAATTATGAGCGCTTGAGTCTTTGCTAAACCGAAAATTGTTATTAGTAAGATTTCATTAGAGCGTAATTGCGACGACAAATTCATCTATAAGATACCTTGTAGTCACAGTTAGCGTTGTCACTTATGAATTCAGTGATCCTCTCCACTTCTTTACACTTGATCCATTTATTTTAAGTTTCTGAATTTACTTAGAACATCTCAACAATCCATTCATTTTCTATAATTCGCTCTGACATTTGACATTCTAATTGCGCTAACAGATTTACTAATTAACATGTATAACTTTAACCTAGTTGCGTTGACATAACTCTTAACAGATCTTCTCATTTTAACTCTTAATGTTTTGACAGATTAAATAATAAATAGCCATCTTTATGGGATCGATATCCGATAGATTCATTTCTATCTACTATTCTTGCATCGATAGTGTACGCTTGCACATAAATTACTGTGACGATCATAGCACGATCAATGTTCAATGGAGTCGTTAGAACTCTTAGTGGCGTGCGACATGTACCACAATTGAAGAGGAATTTGATTTCGTTGAGTACTCATAATTTAAAAGGACACAAGTACACAGTTGAAAGTGGGGTTCAAAAGATTAGGAAGGGTTCTCTCGTTGTGATGAAAGGGTAGAGAAGGATTGCCAAGTTATATGTTTTGCAAGGTTTAACTGTTACTAGTGATACTACAGTGACTTCCTCTTCTTTGTCATATGATGATGTTACTAGACTTTGCCATATGCGTCTAGGGCATATGAGTGAAAATGACATGGAAGAAATGAGTAAATGAGGACTTCTTTATAGGCAAGGCATTAGCAAACTGAAGTTTTGTGAGCACTGCATTTTTGGGAAGCAAAAGAGAGTTCGATTCACTAGAGGAATCCATAATATGAAGGGAACGTTGGATTATATTCATTCTGATCTTTGGGGACCATCCAGAGTGCCTTCGAGAGGTGGAGCTAAATTACATGCTAACTCTTATTGATAATTTTTCCATAAAAGTTTGGGCATTCTTTCTGAAGCAAAAAAGTGATGTGTTTTCTGCATTCAAGTCTTGGAAAACTATGTTTGAAAAACATAAAGCGAAACATAAAAAACACCTCCGCACAGATAATGGCTTGGAGTTCTGTTTTGATGAGTTTAATGAATTGTGCAAATCAGAAGGGATGGTGAGACATTTGATAGTTCATCAAACTCTACAGCAAAACAGCATTGCAGAACGAATGAACAGAATGATGATGGATAAGGTTTGATGTATGTTTCCGAATGCAAATTTACCAAAGTTTTTTTGGGCTGAAGCAGCCTCTACTGCATGTTTCTTGATCAATCGATCTCCATCCGTTGCCATTGAGAAAAAGACTCCACAAGAGATATGGTCTGGTAAGCCTGCTGATTATTCTGATTTAAAGATTTATGGGTGTCCTGCATTTACTCATGCTGATAATGGAAAATTGGAACCAAGATCTATTAAATGTGTTTTTCTTGGTTATAAGGCTGATGTAAAAGGGTACAAGTTATGGTGTCTTGAAAATAGAAAAGTTGTGGTTAGCAGAGATGTTGTTTTTGATGAAACTACTATGTTACTTAACTTATCTCTTAAAGACTCTTCCAATAAAGAACAACAAAAGCAGGTGGAGTTTTAGATTGATCTAGTATCTACAACAGAGTCGACTCCTCAAGTTAGTACAGAAGTTCAGAATAAAGCCACTTCTTCATCACAATATTCTATTACCAAAAAATAGACCTAAAAGAGAAATTAAACCTTCGAAGAGGTATGCCGAGGCTGATTTATTGTCTTATGCTTGAAATGTGACTAAAGATATAACCATATACTTATTCCGAGGTAGTTAGCTGAGAAGACTTAAAAAATGGATGTTTACTATGCAAAGAAGAGATGGAATCACTCCATAAGAATAAAACATGAGACCTAGTTAAGCTCCCAAAGGGTAAAAAAACTGTTCGTTGTACATGGGTGTTCAAGAGGAAAGAAGGGATTTTAGGAATTGAAGAACCCAGATATAAAGCAAGGCTTGTTGCAAAATGTTAGAGTCAAATTCCTGATGTAGACTTCACAGGCGTGTTTTCTCCAGTTGCGAAACACAGTTCAATACGAGCCTTACTTGGTATTGTGGCCATGTATGATTTGGATCTTGATCAGTTAGATGTAAAAATAACGTTCTTGTATGTAGAACTTGAGGAAGATATTTTCATGCAACAACTAGAGGGCTTTATAGTCTTATTAAAGGAGGATTATGTTTGCTTGTTGGAAAAGTCTCTTTATGGTTTGAAACAGTCACCAAGGCAGTCGTACAAGATGTTTGATTCTTTTATGACTACCCATGATATCAAAAGAAGCAACTTTGATAGTTTTATTTATTTTAAGAAAATAGTGATGATTTTTTTCGTGTATCTACTCCTCTATGTTGATGACATGTTAATAGTAGCGAAAGATAAAGAAGAGATAAGAAAGGTCAAAGCTCAGTTAAGTGAAGCATTTGAGGTAAAAGATTTGGTAGCAGCAAAGAAGATGCTTGGGATGGAGATTCTCAAAGATAGAAAGGCATGTAAATTGGACCTAAGTTAGAAAGGGTACATTGAGAAAGTTCTTTGTAGGTTCAATATACAGAGTGCTAAGCCTGTTAGAACTCCATTAGCAACCCACTTAAGACTTTCATCAGCTTTGTCTCCACAATCAGATGATGAGATTGATTACATGTCACGTGTTCCATATTCTAGTGTAGTGAGATCTTTCATGTATGCTATGGTTTGCTCAATTCTAGATTTATTATATGCAGTCAGTGCAGTTAGTAGATATATGGTGAATCCAGGTAAAGAACATTGGAAAGTAGTTCAGTGGATTTTAAGATACTTACTAGGTACTACTAATGTTTGCTTACTGTTTGGAAGAACTAGAGACGGAGTCATTGAGTATGTTGATGCTGATTTTGCTAGAGACCTTGATAGAAGAAGATCTCTCACAGGGTATGTTTTTATAATTGGGGGTTGCACAATCAGTTGGAAAGCCACTTTGCAAACTACAGTTGCTTTGTCTACCACTGAAGCTGAGTACATGGCGATTACTGAGGCTTGTAAAGAAGCTATTCAATTAAAAGGATTCTTTGGTGAACTCAATAAAGATCTTTAGATCAGTGCAGTATTTTGTGATGGTTAAAGTGCCATCATCCTTATGAAAGATCAAATGTTTCATGAGAGAACAAAGCACATTGATGTTCGACATCATTTTGTCCGTTATATTATTACTCATGGAGATATTGTTGTGAGCAAAGTTAGTACTCATGAAAATACTGTATATAATATGACTAAGTCACTTCCTATAACCAAGTTTGAGCATTGCTTGCACTTGGTTGGTGTTCATTGTTGAAGAATACCCATTAAGGGGTTTTGTGGAAGAGGTGAAGAACTTGTTCATTGAGAGTTTTTGGTGAAAAACTTGTTCGTTGAGAATTCGTGTCAAGGTGGAGATTGTTAGACTTGGGTGATTAGAATTAATGTTAAAATAAAATACAATGATAAAATAAAATAAAAGTAAAGTCCAAATAGAACTAGACTTCTTTTATTATATTTTAATTAGAATATGTCATCTATTTTATTTTGATTAGAATATGGTGTTTCAACCATACTACGTTACTTTTATTAGTTATTTATTAGAATAAGGTTTTTCAACTTATAAATAGTCGTAGTCATCTGCTCTTGTATTCATTCGATTTTCGATAATAGTGAAATTTCTTCTCTTCTGCCCGTGGTTTTTTCCCGAAAGGGTTTCCACGTAAAATATGTGTGTTCTTCCTTTTTTGTTTTCTTTGTGGTATTTCTTTAATGTCAACGTTCAATTTTATCAAATTGGTATCAGAGTTTTTTGGGTTACTAGAGTCGATCACGGTAATTGTGACATTGAAGTATGATATTCCGTTGTTGGATCGCAACACCAGATTTGTGTTGTGGTAGGTAAAGATGCAGGAAGTTCTTACGCAAATGAATTTGGAGGATGCCCTGTTAGGGTTGTATAAGATGGCTTCGACTTTGACGGATGAAGAGAAGAAGCGTAAAGATCGAAAGGCTTTGACGCAATTATAGCTACATTTGTCGAATGAAATTCTATATGATGTGTTAAAGGACAAGACAGCTGTTGTATTATGGGCAAAATTGTAGAAGTTATGTATGTCGAAAACCTTAACTAAAAAATTGTATATGAAGTAGCTTTTGTATTCTTATTGTTTGGAAGAAGGTGCATCTGTGCATAAACACTTGAATGTGTTTAAAAAAATTGTCTCCGACTTGGAGGCCATGGAGGTTTAGTATGATAAAAAGGATCTAGGGTTAATTCTCCTTTTTTTGTTCCCACCGTCGTATTCAACCATCAGAGATATAATTTTATATAGTTTTGAATCTCTCGCAGTTGATGAAGTCTATGTTTCCTTAGCCTCGTATGACAAGATGAAATATCTTGTGGCTGGATCTGACTCTCAAGGAGAGGGTCCTATTATTCGTGGAAGACAAGATCTAAACAGTGATGATAATCATTGGAGGATATAGGAATGAAATCTCCACAGTAAATCTAAAGGTAGATCGAGATCTTCAAACGGATGTAAAACTTGTAACTTCTGCAAGAAGAAAGGGTGCTACAAGTTACAAAATAAGATCAAAAGAGAGGAAGAGAATCAAAAGGGAAAACAACCAGAACATTCTGGTGAACTTGATGTAGCAAAAGACTATAGTGATGGTGAACTCCTAGTTGCTTCTGTCATCAATTTTAAAGTGAGTGCGGAGTGGATAATCGATTCTGGTTGCACCGTCCATATGGGTCCCAATCGGGATCGATTTACAACATATGAAGTTGGGTCTGAAGGTGTTATTTTCATTGGAAATAATGCTCCTTGTAAAATCGTAGGTGTTGGCACAATCAAATAAAGATGTTCAATGAAGTCGATAGAACTCTTAGTGGCGAGTGACATGTACTAGAATTTAAGAGGAGTTTAATTTCGTTGAGTACTCTTGATTCAAATGGACATAGGTACACAGCTGAAAAGTGGGGTTCTAAAGATTAGCAAGGGTTCCCTCGTTGTGATGAAAGGGTAGAGAAAGACTGCCAAGTTATATGTTTCGCAAGGTTCAACTGTTACTGGTTATGCTGCAGTCCCTTCCTCTTACTTGTCAGATGATGATGTTACTAGGCTTTGGGATATGCGTCTAGGGCATATGGGTGAAATCGACATGGAAAAATTAAGTAAAAGAGGACTTCTTGATGGGCAAGGCATTAGCAAACTGAAGTTCTGTGAGCACTGTGTTTTTGGGAAGCAAAAGAGAGTTCGATTCACTAGAGGAATCTATAACACGAAGGGAACGATGGATTATATTCATTCAGATCTTAGGGACCATCTAGAGTGCCATCGAGAGGTGGAGCTAATTATATGGTAACTCTTATTGATGATTTTTCCAAAAAAGTTCGGGCATTCTTTCTAAATCAGAAAGCGATGTGTTTTTCACATTCATGTCTTGAAAAACTATGGTTGAAAAACATAAAGGGAAACAGAAAAAATACCTCCGCACAGATAATGGCTTGAAGTTCTATTTTGATAACTTTAATGAATTTTGCAAATCAGAAGGGATCGTGAGAAATTTGAAAGTTCATCATACTCTACAGTAAAACAACATTGTAGAATGAATGAACAAAATGATAATGGAGAAGGTTAAACGTATGTTATCAAATGCTAATTTACCAAAGTTTTTTTGGGCTAAAGCAGCATCTACTGCATGTTTTTTGATCAACCAATCTCCATCCGTTGCCATTGAGAAAAAGAATCCACAAGAGAAATGGTCTGGTAAGCTTGCTGATTATTCTGATTTAAAGATTTTTTGGTGTCCTGCATATACTCATGTTGATAATGGAAAATTGGAACCAAGATCTATTAAATGTGTTTTTCTTGGTTATAAGGCTGGTGTAAAAGGGTATAAGTTATGGTGTCCTGAAAATAGAAAAGTTGTGGTTAGCAGAGATGTTGTTTTTGATGAAACTACTATGTTACTTATCTCTTAAAGACTCTTCCGATAAAGAACAACAAAAGTAGGTGGAGTCTTAGATTGATCCAGTATCTACAACAGAGTCGACTCCTCAAGTTAGTACAGAAGTTCAGAATAGAGCCACTTCTTCAACGCAATATTTTATTACCAAAAATAGACCTAAAAGAGAAATTAAACCTTCAAAGAGGTATGTCGAGGCTGATCTAGTGGTTTATACTTTAAACGTGGCTGAAGATATTGATGCAATTCAAGAGCCATCTACTTATTTTGAGGCAGTTAGCTATGAAGACTCAGAAAAGTGGATGATTGTCATGCAAGAAGAGATGGAATCACTGTATAAGAATAAAACGTGGGACCTAGTAAAGCTCCCAAAGGGTAAAAAGGTTGTTCATTGTAAATGGGTATTCAAGAGGAAAGAAAGGATTCTAGGAACTAAAGAACCCAAATATAAAGCAAGGCTTGTTACAAAAGGTTACAGTTAGCTTCCTGGTGTAGACTTCACAGGCGTGTTTTCCCAAGTTGTGTAACACAATTTGATACGAGCCTTACTTGGTATTGAGGCCATGTATGATTTGGAGCTTGATCAGTTAGATGTAAAAACAATGTTCTTGTTTGGAAAACATGAGGAAGATATTTTCATGCAACAACTAGAGGTCTCTATAGTCTCGAAAAAGGAGGACTATGTTTGCTTGTTGAAAAAGTCCCTTTACAGTTTGAAACAATCACCAAGGTAGTGGTACAAGAGGTTTGATTCTTTTATAACTACCCATGATTTCAAAAGAAGCAGCTTTGATAGTTGTGTTTATTTTAAGAAAAATAGTGATGATTCTTTTATGTATCTACTCCTCTATGTTGATGACATGTAGCAGCGAAAGATAGGGAAGAGATAAGAAAGGTCAAAGCTCAACTTAGTGAAGAATTTGAGATGAAAGATTTAGGAGCAGCAAAGAAGATGTTTGGGATAGAGATTCTCAGAGATAGAAAGGCATGTAAATTGTACCTAAGTCAGAAAGGATACATTGAGAAAGTTCTTTACAAGTTCAATATGCAGAGTGCTAAGCCTAATAGAACTCCATTAGCAACCCACTTTAGACTTTCACCAGCTTTGTCTCCACAATCAAATGATGAGATTGATTACATGTCACGTGTTCCATATTCTAGTGTAGTGGGATCTCTCATGTATGCTATGGTTTGCTCACATCCAGATTTATCATTATGCAGTCAGTGTAGTTAGTAGATATATGGCTAATCTCGGTAAAAAACACTGGAAAGTAGTTCAGTGGATTTTGAGATACTTACTAGGTACTACTACTGTTTGCTTATAGTTTGGAAGAACTAGAGATGGAGTCATTGGATATGTTGGTGCTAATTTTGCTTGGGACTTTGATTGAGGAAGATCTCTCACATGGTATGTCTTTACAATTAGGGGTTGCGTAATCAGTTAGAAAGCCACTTTGCAAACTACAGTTGCTTTATCTACCACTGAAGCTGAGTACATAGCGATTATTGAGGCTTATAAAAAGCTATTTGGTTAAAAGGATTCTTTGGTAAACTCAATAAACATCTTTAGATCAGTATAGTATTTTGGGATAGTTAGGGTGTTATCTTCCTTATGAAAGATCAAATGTTTCTTGAAAGAACAAAGCACCTGATGTTTGGTATCATTTTGTGCGTTATATTATTGCTCGTTGAGATATTATTGTGAGCAAAGTTAGTACTCGTGAAAATCCTGTAGATATGATAACTAAGTCTCTTCCTATAACCAAGTTTGAGCATTGGTTGCGCTTGGTTGGTGTTCATTATTGAAGAATACCCCTTAAGGGGTTTTGTGGAAGAGATGGAGAACTTGTTCGTTGAGAGTTCTTGGTGAAAAACTTGTTCATTAAGAATTCGTGTTAAGGTGGAGATTGTTAGACTTGGGAGACTAGAATTCTTGTTAAAATAAAATATAGTGATAAAATAAAATAAAATAAAAGTAAAGTCGAAATAAAACTAGACTTTTTTTATTTTATTTCAAATAGAATATGTCATCTATTTTATTTTGTTTAGAATAAGGTACTTTAACCTTACTAAGTTACTTCTATTAGTTATTTATTAGAATAAGGTTTTTCAACCTATAAATAGTCGTAGTCATCTCTTCTTGTATTCATTCGATTTTCGACATTAGTAAATTTTCTTCACTTCTTCTCATGGTTTTTCCTGAAAGGGTTTCCATGTAAAATATGTGTATTCTTCCTTTTCTATTTTCTTTGCGGTATTTCTTCATTTTCGACGTTTAATTTTATCAAATTAGTATTAGAGCTTTTCGAGTTACTAGTCTCGATCACGGTAATGGTGACATTGAAGTATGATATTTTGCTGTTAGATCGCAACACCAGATTCGCGTTGTGGCAGGTAAAGATGTAGGCAGTTCTTTCGTAAATAAATTTGGAGGATGCCCTGTTAGGGTTGGATAAGATGCCTTCGACTTTGACGGATGAAGAGAAGAAGCATAAAGATCGGAAGGCTTCGACGCAATTACAGCTGCATCTGTTGAATGAAATTCTATAATATATGTTAAAGGAGAAGACAATTGTTGCATTATGGGCAAAATTACAACAGTTATGTATGTCGAAAACTCTAACTAGCAAATTGCATATGGAGTAGCGTTTATATTATCATCATTTGGAAGAAGGTGCATCAGTGCACGAACACTTGAATGTGTTTAATGAAATTGTCTCGGACTTGGAGGCCATGGAGGTTCAGCTTGATACAAAGGATTTAGGGTAAATTCTCCTTTGTTTGTTGCCACCATCGTATTCAACCTTCACAGATACTATTTTGTATAGTTGTGAATCTCTCACAGTTGATGAAGTCTACGCTTCCTTAGCCTCGTGTAACAAGATGAAACATCTTGTGGTTGGATCTGACTATTAGGGAGAGGGTCTCATTGTTCGTGGAACAAAAGATCAAAACAGTGATGATAATTATGGGAGGACACAGGAACGTAATCCTCGTAGTAAATCTAAATGTAGATCGAGATCTGCAAACAGAGGTAAAACTTGTAACTTTTGCAAGAAGAAAGGGCACATTAAGAAAGAGTGTTACAAGTTACAAAATAAGATCAAAAGGGAGGCAAAGAATCAAAAGGGAAAACAACCAGAACAAGCTGGTGAAGCTGATGTAGCAGAAGATTATAGTGATGATGAACTCCTAGTTGCTTCTATCGTCAATTCTAAAGTAAGGCGGAGTGGATCCTCGATTTTGGTTTTACCTTCCATATGAGTCTCAATCAAGATTGATTTACAACATATGAAGTTGGGTCTGAAGGTGTTGTTTTGATGGGAAATAATGCTTCATGTAAAATCGCAAGTGTTGGCACTATCAAAATAAAGATGTTCGATGGAGAAGCTAGAACTCATAGTGGCATGTGACATGTACAACAATTGAAGAGGAATTTGATTTCGTTAAGTACTCTTGATTTAAAAGGACACAGGTACCAGCTGAAAGTGGGGTTCTAAAGATTAGCAAGGGTTCCCTCATTGTGATGAAAGGGTAGAGAAAGACATCAAAGTTATATGTTTTACAAGGTTCAACTGTTACTGGTGATGCTGCAGTCGCTTCCTCTTCCTTGTCAGATGATGATGTTACTAGACTTTGGCATATGCGTCTAGGGCATATGAGTGAAAATAACATGACAGAATTGAGTAAAAAAGGATTTCTTGATGGGCAAGGCATTAGCAAATTGAAGTTCTGTGAGCACTGAGTTCTTGGGAAGCAAAAGAGAGTTTGATCCACCAGAGGAATCATAACACGAAGGGAACGTTGGATTATATTCATTCTGATCTTTATGGACCATCTAAAGTGCCTTCGAGAGTTGGAGCTAATTATATGCTAACTCTTATTGATGATTTTTCCAAGAAAGTTTGGACATTCTTTCTGAAGCGAAAAAGCGATCTGTTTTCCGTATTCAAGTCTTAGAAAACTATGGTTGAAAAATATAAAGGGAAATAGAAAAAACACCTTTGTACAGATAATGGCTTGGAGTTCTGTTTTGATGAGTTTAAAAAATTGTGCAAATCAAAAGGGATCATGAGTGATCGACCTGTAACGTCACAACAGTTGTGCAAGTGGACACACATCAATGCAAGTATAGTTGATAGATTAATTCTATCGAATATCGATCCCACAGGGAATTGGTTCTTGATGTTTATATGTCGAGGCAATTAAAACTAAGATTAGAGATAATGTGAGTAAAGATGTCAGCGCAATTAAATCTAACCTGCACACTAAGATAGTTAAAATTGTCAATGTAATTATAAAAGTTAAATGTCAGTGCAACTGAAAGTAATTCAAATAGTTGTGGAAGTTTTGAGAATTTAAATGCAGAAAAGTAAAAGTGTGATCAAGTGCAAAGGTCTGGAGTGGATCATTGATTTCACTAAGTCACAACGCACGATGTGTCGATAAGGGTTTTAATATATGAACTGTCGTAGCAATCGAGTTCCAATGAAATCTTACCAATACCAATTCTCCGTTTAGTCAAGATTCAAGCACCCCCAATTACCCTACCTCTCAGTGTGAGCAACATTGTGCACTCAAGAATAAGTGATTAGAATCTCGTCTAATCCCAAGAAACCCTTACTGTCTTGCTTATTAACCTAACTTGTCACCGCATCTCTCGATGTCGATAGACTGCAATGCACTCTCGTGTTTGATGCAATTAGATCCAAGAATAAACAGATGAAAAGAATGAAATAAGAATCAAAGTAAATCTAACAATGAAAGATACTCTCGTATTCTTTCAAATGTCAATAATAGTTCATCATCATAAGAAGAGAGGAGTTAACGAATACATCGGAGCATACTATCTCTAGGCTACTCGGATTACCCCCTAATTGCTCCACTTGTACAGCATGAAGCACTCCTCGTCAGGAGTTGTTGCTCGTCGGCTCAATCAGCTCACCATTCTCCAACATAAAATCTGTAAAAACACAAAGTAATTGCAAATTTAATTCATTGAACTCTTGATGATTTCTTCCATCTTCTTTCCTTTATTTATAGCCTTCAAAAGTTGCAGGTTTCATCCTCCATTCTCAGATCCAGATCCAATTCGCAGTTGTCAAAGTTAGTTACAGTATAGCTGTGAACTCATATAGATTTAATGTGTTCTTTAGAGATCTGCAGGTTATCGCTACATTGCTGGACACGATCTGAAATCGTCAATCCCGGCGACGTGTGATTTTCCTGCGTTGGTGCTTCCAGTTGTATTTTTAGCTTAAGTTTACTTATCCAAAGCTCAAGTTTTTATGCGGCGGCATCTTTGGTCGCAATTTCAAGCTAATCTTGTGGCTGCATTCTTCTTCCAGCATTGATCTTCTGAGATGAGTTCCTGCGCTAACAAGTCTAAGGTGCAATATGTAGGCTACTTGCAGCAACATTAGTACACAAAAGATGTAAAATAACAAGAATTTAAACCAAACTAAAATGAGTTAGAAAATATAAAAACTAAGTATGAAATGCTTATGATGCATGCAAAATAAGATACAAAATAGACAATTAAAATAACGATTTAGGGAGAAAATATATGCCATTTGTAATGCTATCAGTGAGACATTTGACAGTTCATCATACTCCATAGCAAAACAGCATTGCAAAACGAATGAACAGAATGATAATGAGAAGGTTAAATGTATGTTGTCGAATGATAATTTACCAAAGTTGTTTTGGTCTGGTAAGCCTATTGATTATTCTAATTTAAATATTTTTAGGTGTCCTACATATGCTCATGTTGATAATGGAAAATTGGAACCAAGATCCATTAAATGTGTTTTTCTTGGTTATAAGGCTGATGTAAAAGGGTATAGGTCATGGTGTCCTGAAAATAGAAAAGTTATGATTAGCGAAGATTTTATTTTTTATGAAACTGCTATGTCACCTAACTTATCTCTTAAATACTCTTCCAATAAAGAACAACAAAAGTAGGTGCAATTTTAGATTGATCCAATATCTACAATAGAGTCGACTCCTCAAGTTAGTACAAAATTTTAGAATAGATCCACTTCTTCATCACAATATTTTATTTCCAAAAATAGACCTAAAAGAGAAATTAAAACTTCGAACAGGTATGCCGAGGCTGATCTAGTGGCTTATGCTTTAAACACGGCTGAAGATATTGATGTAAATAAAGAGCTATGCACTTATTCTGAGGCAGTTAGTTGTGAAGACTCAGAAAGGTGGATGTTTCCCATGCAAGAAGAGATAGAATCACTCTATAAGAGTGAAACGTGGGACCTAGTAAAGCTCCCAAAGGATAAAAAGATTGTTCATTATAAATGGGTGTTCAAGAGGAAAGAAAGGATTCCAAGACTTGAAGAACCCGGATATAATGCAAGGTTTGCTGCAAAAGGTTACAGTCAGATTCCCGGTGTAGACTTCACAAGCGTGTTATCTCCAATTGTGAAACATAGTTCGATACGAGCCTTACTTGGTATTGTGGCCATGTATGATTTGGAGCTTGATCAGTTAGATGTGAAAACAAGGTTCTTGTATGGAGAATTTGAGGAAGATATTTTCATGCAACAACTAGAGGGCTTTATAGTCTCAAAAAAAGAGGACTATGTTTGCTTATAGAAAAATTTCTTTTATGGTTTGAAACAGTTACCAAGGTAGTGGTACAAGAGGTTTGATTGTTTTATAACTAGCCATAATTTCAAAAGAAGCAGCTTTGATAGTTGTGTTTATTTTAAGAAAATAGTGATGATTCTTGATTGCGTCTGTAACATCGCAGTAGTTGTACAAGCAGACACACGTCGATGCAAGTATAGTTGATAGAATAATTCTATCGGATATCGATCCCAAGAGGAATGGGTTCTTGATGTTCAGCTGTTGAAGCAACTAATACTAGAATTAGATGGAATGTGAGTAAAGATGTCAGCCCAATTAAGTTAGATCTGCACACTAAAATTGTTAATACTGTCAATGCAATCAAGGTTAATTGTTAAAGCAACAGAAGGTAAATCAATTGTTGTGGAGGTTTTAAGAATTTAAATGCATAAAAGTAAAGGTTTAATCAAGTGTAAAAGATTGGAGTGGATCACTGATTTCACTAATTCGCAACGCTCGATGGATCGACAAGGTATTGTGTAGACGAATTACCGTAGCAATAGAGCTCTAATGAAATCTTACCAATAACAGTCCTCCGTTTAATCAAGACTCGAGTCCCCACAATCACCCACCTCTCGGTGTGAGCAACATTGTGCACTCAAGAACAAGTGACTAGAATCTCTTTTAATCCCAAGCAACTCTAGTCGTCTTGCTTGTTAACCTAACTTGTCACCGCATCTCTCGATGTCGATAGATTGCAAATGCACTCTCATGTTTGATGCAGTTAGATCCAGGAATAAATAGATGAAAGGCATTATATAAGAATCAAAGTGATCTAACAATGAAAGATACTCTCGTATTCACTCAATTGTCATTAGAATCCATCAACATAAGAGAGGGATTAACGAATACAATCGAACCTTACTATCTTTAGACTACTAGGACTATTCCTTAACCACTCCTCTTGCTTTGCATCGAGCACCTCTCGTCTGAAGTGGTTGCGCCCTTGCTCCGTCAGTTCACTGTTTCAAGCTTAAATCCCAAAAACACAAAGCAATTGTAATATTTAATTCCTCCAGCTCTTGATGATTTCTTTCAGCTTCTTTCCTCTATTTATAGCCCTTAAAAGTTACAGGTTTTATCCTCTTTTATTCCCAGATCCAGATCTAATTTTTACAGCTGTCAAAGCTAATTACAGTACAGCTGTGCACTCACGCATATTTGAGGTTTTCTTTAGAGATCTGCAGGTTGTTATTGCATTGCTAAGCGCAATCTAAAATCGATAATTGCCGCGGTAACGTGTAATCTTCCTGCGCTGGTGCGTCCAATTGTATTTTCATCTTTAATTTACTTATTCGAAGTTCAGGTTTTGTGCGGCGACATCTCTGATTGCAATTCCAAGCTGATCTTGTAGCTGCATTCTTCTTCCAACATTGATCTTCTGAGTTGAGTTCCTACGTTGACAATTCTTAGGCACAATATACTAGTTGCTTGTGGCGACATTAGTACAAAAAGAGATAAAAATAACAAGAATTTAAACTAAACTACAATGAGTTAGGAAATATAAAAACTAAGTATGAAATGCTTATAATGCATGCTAAATAAGATACAAAAGAGACAATTTAAACATCAATTTAGGGAGAAAATATATGTCATTTGTAATGCAATCAGACCCCCCAACTTGAGTTTTTTTTTGTCCTCAAGTAAACAAAAATTAGCAAAATCACAATCAAATATGTCACCGCAATCATTATTCTCACAACTTGAATTTCTGAAATCCTAATGCACAAATTATATTTACATGATAGAAAAATGGGCCGACAATTTATAGACATGAACAATTAAAAATTGCAACTTCATAAATGTTAGTATCATGCATTGAATCCTAATCTTCCTTGAACCAATACATCATTTATCAAAAAAAATTCTTCTTTTTCTTTTTCTTCCTTTTTCTCACTTTTCTTTTTCAAGTGAATGAGAGATGTCATTGCATTACTCTACCATTGTTCCTAGGTCGTAATGATGGGGTGCAATAAACCCCCAAGAGGTATGTAATTATGCCGACACACACGTTTGTAGTGACAGCCTTTGGCTAGATGATTTTTCTAAACCTACAGCGGAGTGTTCTCCCTTGAAAAGTCACAATGCACTCACATTGGAGTGTCTTTTATTCATACAATGTCGGTACAACTGGTCAGTTAGTTCAAGATTCAAACATTCACACTATCCATTCATTATTGAAGCAATTCCAATCATTCATTAAAAAATAAAAGACTCACTATCCATTCACATTCATCGAATTTACACATCAGTATTCCAAGCAAATCAAGATTTTCACATAAAAATAAAAATTGTGGGCACATTTTTGTTGAAGTTTTGCATATTTTCATTAACACAAGAAACAAGTAAAATTCAAAGATGTGGGTGTAATTGAATTTCCATTTCACAATATCCCCCTAAACTTAATGTCTGCATTGTCCCCAATGTACTGACAATATTATACAAATATAATGGAAATGCAATGACAATGCACCTAACTTAATAAAAATTTATGATAAAATAAAAAAGCAATCACAAAATAAAAATGCATGAAAACTATCTACAGAGAAATGTACCAACTTATTCCTCAGCAGCCTCTGCTTCGGCTGCTTTTGTTTTCTTCTTCTTTCATAAGCGCTCACCCTCTTCCTTGTGCTTTCGCTTCTTGACTTTATGCCGTTTCCTTTTCTTATCCTTCGAACCAAATGGCTTGACGGATTGCTCCTTTTTATCAGGTTGGGTGGTCGTTTCATCGGTAGTTACTTCGGATGGATGGATTTCAACTAACGGTGCCACATAGGTCACAATTGTAAGAGGATTAGGCTCCTCAATGCTACTCGTAACAACCTCAACCCTGCTCGAATCAGGTAGAGCCTCGTCAGTGCTAGATGCCCCCACACTCACATGTGTGCCGATAATATCCTTAGCATAATTATCGGGGCATCTTCCTTCTCTTCTTCCTACTCCTCAGCAGGGTCCTTCTTTTCATTTTCTTCTTCTTCTTCTACCTTCTCTTGGCCTTCGGCTTGGTCTGTATCTTTATCCCCAGGCTTCTCTGGTTCGGTTATGACAATGTCAATACCATCTGCTGCATCCATACCCATAAGGCTATGCAGCTCCTCATTGACAACCCCCTGCCTGCCATGGTTGCCTCAGGGCAATTCAAAAATTCTTCAAATAAGCTGGCAATTATTTTGTAGTATCTTCCATGGCATTAGAATGTCCCTCGCTCTCCTCGTCATCGGAGATATGAATTCTTGTTGGGGATGAAACATTTTGAGGCCTATCGTTAGGAGTAGGCTGATCGAAGGATGAGGCTTGTATTGGGCGAAAAATAGATGGAAAGGCTGGGAAGTCTGGCATTGGACTGGGACTCATGCTGTGCAATGCGGTGATAATTGTCTCATTCCAAGCTTTTGTATACGCATAAAAAATATGCTGTCTGTAATTCATATCTTCTAATACGTCGATAATGCATATAGTGCGTGTATCAATTCAGTCAAGGTGGACTTCCATAATAGCCAGTATCTTTGCCACTTGGGGATCTGTGGGCGCATTAGCTTGTTCTTCCTTCTTCTTCCCCTAGCCTTTATCCTTCTTCTTTAGTGCCTCTCTTGCCACCGGTATTTCTTGGCCGCGAGTCATCCTTTCAACTGATATGTCATTGATGGACTCTTGTTCTCCAATACTTCCTCGCCATCCCTAGGCATAATGCCTTTTTGTTTGCAGAGTAACATTATCAAAGAAGGGAATGGGAGTATACCATTTTATTTGGCAGTAGCTTCAGCTATTTGATCATATAGGATTTGCAAATGTCGAAGTGACGGCCTTGTAGGATGGAGTGCAGAAGACACATACGGTCTAGTGTCGTCGTAGCGCTGTGCATGGATGGTAGAATGTGGCTGTTCACGAAGTGGGACCACACTTTGCTGAAGATTGTGAGATACCACCTATGCATAGTGTAGTTATGGAAACCATTACCTGTTCAAGCAGTACCATTAATACACAGGTAGCTCAGCACTTGGGCAGCCCCCTCGTTAGTTAGTTCATGCACAAACAGAGAGTGGTCATCGACCCTCTCAGGAATCCGAAGCAGAATATTGATATGGTTGGCACTCCATAGGATAGACCTTCCCTCAAAAGTACAAACTCTTACTCCAAATCAACAAGGTTTGCATAAAATTTCTTTACCAGCCTAGGGGAGTAGCTAACGGGGTGTTCATAAAAGAACTTCCATCCCAGACGGCTTATAGTCCTCACGACTTGCTTCCCCAAGGTCTTATGCGGGGACAGTTGCAGACCTTTCTCTAGATGGATACTTCGCTTCAGCATAACATTCTGATAATGGTCTTTGACTGCAATGGTCAAAAATAAGACCGGCCCTGTTGATGGTGTTGGAGTTGTCGTTTGAACCACTGTAGCAGAAATTGAAGGGGTGGTTTTAGAAGGATTCTTTGCTCCTCTGGTTTTGGCCATGGTAACTGAAAGAGAAAATTAAAGGAACTTATAGAGAAAAAGTTAAAATTGTGAACGTAAGAGAAAATTAGAGGCAAAGAAAGAAAGAAGATGTAGCAACAATGGCGATTGTGAGGAGAAAAGAAATTAACAGCAAAAGGTTTTATAGCCTAACCTTGGCAAAAATCGTGATGATTGCAAAATATTATGGGAAAACGTTGCGTTTGTAGCCATTAAATGCCAGGCTGCAGATCGTACCTTTTTATCTGATCGAACGGCTAGGAGAGGAGAAAAATCAATCAACGTAATTCTTGTTGAAAAAGCTTTGCTGACTCATCGCAAAATGTGCCGACAAGTTGTTTCGATGCCTCGACAAAAAGATGATTTTTATTTCTGCATAGAATGTAAACAAAACAAGTGAAGGTGAAACAAATAAAAGAAAATGTAAAAATGCATCGACATTATTTAAATGTGACTAGATCGATGGCCTCGTTTGGTTCCTTGACATTTAGGTTCACATAGTGTTTCAGCCTTTGACCATTCACCTTGAACTGTTGTCCATCTTTCAGATTCTCAATTGTCACCGCACCACTCTGAGATGCTTCGATAACTTTGAAAGGTCCTGACCATCTTGATCGTAATCTACCTGGATGCAGTTTTAATCGTGAATTAAATAAAAGCACTAACTGACCAGGGCTAAATTGTCGATGCAAGATGATGTTGCCGTGCCATCTCTTGGTCTTTTCTTTATATATTGCGACATTCTCATAAGCGTGGCGGCGGATTTCCTCTAGTTCAATAATGTCCAACAATCTTTTTCTTCGGCAGCATCGTAATCCATATTCACCTGCTTGATAGCCCACATGGCTTTATGTTAAGCTCAACTAGCAAGTGACAAGATTTACCAAACACTAAATGATACGGTGACATTCCAAGTGGGGTCTTATAAGCAGTGCGAAGTGCCCACAACGTGTCATGTAGCCGTGAAGACCAATTCCTTCTAGATGGATTAACCACCTTCTCAAGGCTGCTTTTGATTTGATGATTTGATACTTCAGCTTGGCCATTGGTTTGTGGGTGATATGTAGTAGCCATACAATGCTTCACACCATATCTCTTTAATGTTGTCACTACTTGATGGTTATGAAAGTGAGTACCTTGATCACTTATTAACGCTCTAGGTGTTCCAAATCTCGTAAGGATGTAAGATGAAAGAATTTCAACACCGTTCGAGCATCATCTTTTGGCACCACAATTGCCTCAATCCACTTCGAGACATAGTCAATAGCAACTAAAATGTATACATTCTCGAAAGAGTTCAGGAATGGTCCCATGAAATCTATACCCCAAACATCGAAGAGCTCTACCTCCATGATAGGTTGTTGGAGCAATTCATTACGTCGAGACATCGAGCCAGTGCGTTGACATTTATCACATTGTTGAGCAGAGTTCTGAGCGTGTCGAAATAATGTGGGCCAGTAGAATCCTGACTGTAGGACCTTTGTAGCAGTCCTTACACCACCAAAATGTCCTCCATAAGAGGCATCATGGCAATGTTGTAGGTTTGAAGTCATTTCTTCTTCAGGTATGCAACGATAGATAATGTTGTCGACGCATACCTTGAATAGGTATGGCTCGTTCCAATGATATTTTGCAGCATCGCACAAGAATATGACTTTCTTGTGACCAACAGTACTCAAAGGTAGCTTTTCACATATAAGGTAATTGACTACATCAGCATACCAAGGCAATGCATCGACAAAGAATAACTACTCGTCTGAAAATGCATCGACAATTTGTGCTTTATTCCCATCTTCACTTCCAACTTCCAATCGAGATAAGTGGTCAGCTACTTGGTTTTCAGATCCTTTTCTATCCTTGATTTCAACATCAAATTCTTGTGGGAGTAGGATCTAATGGATTAATCTAGGTTTGACATCTTTTTTCTCAAAAATGTATCTCAATGCAGAGTGATCTGTGTAAACTGTAATTTTTACGCCGACAAGGTATGAGCAAAACTTGTCAAATGAAAAGACTATTGTTAGCAACTCCTTCTCCGTAGTTTTATAATTAATCAGTGCTTCAGTTAGTGTTTTACTAGCATAATAAATGGAATGAAATACCTTTTCTTTATATTGGCCTAGTACAACTCCCACAGCAAAGTCACTTACATCGCACATTAGTTCAAATGGTTGCATTCAGTTTGGTGCGACGACAATCGGAGCTTGTACCAGCTACTTCTTTATTGTCATAAATGTGTCTAGACAGGCATCATCGAACACAAACTTTTTATTTTGCTATAACAATGAGCATAATGGTTTAGCAATCTTGGAAAATCTTGGATGAATCTCCTATAAAAACCAGCATGTCCAAGAAAGCTTTTTACTCCTTTCACATTGGTAGGTGGTGGCAATTTCTTAATGATTTCAACCTTTTCTTTATCAACCTCAATGCCCTAACATGATATGCGATAGTCGAGGACAATGCCTTCAGTTTCCATGAAGTGACATTTTTCCTAATTCAAAACTAGATTTGTGTCCTCTCATCTTTTCGGAACTTTTACTAGATTATCAGCAAATTGGTTAAAATTATGTCCATATACAAAGAAATCATCCATGAATACCTCTAGAGAGTCCTCGATCATGTCTGAGAAGATCGCCATCATGCATCTTTAGAATGTTGCTAGCGCATTGCACAACCCAAATGGCAAACGTTGGAATGCAAAGGTTCCGAAAGGGCATATGAATGTAGTCATCGCTTGATCTTCCGGCGCAATGGCTATTTGGTTTTATCCAGAATAACCATCTAGGAAGTAATAATAAGCCTTACCAGCTAGCCTATCTAGTATCTGGTCAATGAAAAGTAATAGAAAGTGGTCCTTCTTTGTGGCCGCATTCAGTCGGCGATAATCCATGCATACTCACAATTGTAATCCATTGCTTACAATTGTGAAACCACTTTTTTTGGGTACACATTGAACGAGACCCAATCACTATCAGAAATAGGGTAAATGATGCCTGCATCTAGCCATTTAATAATTTCCTTCTTCACTACTTCTTTCATCTTTTTGTTAAGTCTCCTTTGTTACATAATTTATTGCTTCCCCTCATCTTTCAGCCTGATCTTGTGCATGTAAAAAGAGGGACTAATGCCTTTAATATCAGCAATGCTCCAAGCTATGGCTCTCTTATGCTGTTTCAAAATGACGATGAGCTTATCTTCCTACGTTGCATCGAGGGATGCATTGACAATAACAGGTAATGTATTATTGTCACCTAAGAAGACATATTTCAGGTGCGTTGGCAATGGCTTCAAGTCCAAGGTAAGAGCTTGCTCAATAGATGGTTTAAAAACCAAGATTTTTCTATTCGACAAATCCAAAGACTTTAGTTGTCAATTCTGTCTCAGCTCACAATTATTAACCTCCTCTTTGTCATCATGGTTAGTTAGGATTTTATTAACAGATGTTACTGCATTGAATTCCTTGCATTGAATTCTTTCAGAATTATCTTGTTTAGCACGTCGATGTGGTGACATTGCTCTTTACTCTTGGACGGGGATGCTTCGAACACATTGAAGGTCACATGTTCGTCGTTATGACGCATGATAAGTTCTCCCTTGAGAACGTCAATAAGCGTGCGTCCCATTGCCAAAAATGGTCGCCCCAGAATAGTAGGCACCTCTTTGTCTGCTTCGCAATCAAGGATTATGAAATTGGTAGGAAACACGAGCTTATCTACTTGAACAAGGAAATCTTTGATTTGGCCTTTAGGTTGTGCTAAGGATCTATCGGCAAGTTGTAATGTCACCGCAGTGGGCTTCATTGATCCTATTCCTAACTTTTTGAAAGTAGATAAAGGCATAAGGTTAATACTTGCTCCCAAATCACATAAAGCTTTACTAAATAATGATTTCCAATGGAGCATGGAATTGTGAAGCTGCCAAGATCTTTCATTTTAGGTGGCAACTTGTTTGTAAGCATAACGCTACACCCCACTGTGAACGCAATCGTCTCAATTTCGGACAATTTCTTTTTCTTTGATAATAGCTCCGTCATAAATTTCCCATAATTGGGTATCTGCACAACACAAGAGCATTTACAAGAGGTATGTTAATATGTAATTGTTTCAAAGTAGAAACAAACTGTTGATACTCTTTTTCATGAGCTTTCTCTTTAAATCTTTATGGAAATGGCAAAGGTATCGTAACAGTGGGTTGTTGTAGAAAACTTGGTGGTGTCGACATTGGCAGTTGTGTCGACAACTGCGGTAAGCAAACTGTAGGCATAAACGGTGCTACATTTGGTTCTTCCTCATGTGGTTCTGCTTTGCTTCCTTCAGCTGCATCCTCTTCTTGTTGTTCTGGCTCAGATGCGTCGACATTGTTCTGATTAGAATTGCTTAGTTTAATCATTTGCTTCCCACTTCTTATCGTGATAGCCTTACAATGCTCCTTTCTTTTCTTGGGTTCTCAGTATCACTAGGTAGAGTACCTGGTGATCGTGCATTCAAATTAGAAGCCAACTATCCTAGCTGGGCTTTCAATGCTTGGATGGAAGAAGAGTTGCCTTGCATAATTCCTTCAGTTCGCGTGATATGCTCTTGCATCACTGCTTCAAGAGTAGCCATTAGATTTGACCTTTGCTGAGAAAACTACTGATGTTACTGATGTTGTCCTTGCTTATGTGGTAATGCAGACTGTGGTGACTGCATTCGAGATTGTGGTTGCATCTGGCTATGTACTTGCATATGATCAGGGTGCGAACGTACTTGCGAATTTTGATTAAAATTCTGCTATTGATGGTTGTTGTAACTCCCTTGATTTGAGGAATTTCCATATCTGTATGTGGAAGCATTTTGATTCCCCTAAGGTTGTTGAGTTATGTTATTGTATGAGTTACCATATGAATTTCCTCTGATGTTATTGCCATAAAAAGCATTTTCAGCATGTTATGGGCAATCCTCCTATCTATTGTGTCACCATAAATTTCACAAGAAAATGTCGACGAATCCATTTGTTGAGCCACTTGAATAGGGGCAACATCACTTGTCCCCTTCATATTCTTTATGATATTGGCTAACGAAGACACCTACGTACTCAAAGCAAAAATAACATCTAATTCAAGAACACCAGGGTTAGTCTTTACCTGCGCAAAATGAGAGATTGGATACTAATAATCATTCTGGGCAATGCTCTCTAGAATTCTTATAGCTTCATTGTAGGTGCAATCCAACAAAGGACCATTAGCCGATGCGTCGACAAGATTTCTTGTCTGGGCATTCAAACCATTGTAAAAGTTTTCTATTTAGGTCTCTTCCTGAATTCCATGCATTAGGCAGCATCAAAGCAACATCTTGTAAGCTCTCATGTTGTATGTAAGTTCTCATCATCCAACTGATGATATGCTATAATATCATTGTGCAACCTTGCGTTCATTTTCGACGGATTAAAACACAAAACAAACTGCGTTGCTAGTATATTCTAAGATGTAATGGATCTAGTCGACAATCCCAAGAACCATGTTCTTGCTTACCCTGCAACGAATAAGGAAATAATTGCAGTTTCAAGGCATCATTAGGGATACCATGTTGACTAAAGATGCACAAATAAGCAAAAATGATTTTAAATGCTCTCTTGCGTCTTCATGAGGCAAACTAGAATATTGCCCATTTGAGTTAAGCATCTGAAACATCACCGGTTTTAGCTCAAAATTTCCAGCTTGAATAGCTGGTCTCACAACCCCTGGTTGTAAATCATCAAGGATAGGAATAATAAAATCTTGGATTGTCCTATTTTGCACTTGTTCTTCTTGTGGAGGCGGTGATGGTAGATTATTAATAACTTGTGGTTGTATTAGAGGAACTACATCATGTGGTTGCAATAGCGGTAGGTTGTTTTTGTTGTTGTTACCAGCCATTTTCTTTTATTCATGTCGTTTCCTCCTTAATGTCCTTTCAAGCTCTAGATCAAAGCTCACAATGTCCTTAAGATTTCTCTTTGCGGACATGCAACACCTAGAAAATTGAAAAAGAAAATAATAGAAAAGTAAACAGATTAGTAGAGATTAAAATTTAAGTAAAATTAATTGCAACTACAAAAGCAAACATCAAACAAACGCTAGTCCTCGACAACGACGCCAAAACTTGATCGCGTCTCTAATGTCACAGCAGTTGTGCAAGCGGACACACGTCGATGCAAGTATAGTTGATAGAAAAATTCTATCGGATATCGATCCCACGAGGAATGGGTTCTTGATTTTCAGCTGTCGAAGCAACTAATACTAGAATTAGATGAAATGTGAGAAAAGATGTCAGTGCAATTAAGTCAGATTTGCACAATAAAATTGTTAATACTGTCAATGCAATCAGAGTTAATTGTCAAAGAAACAGAAATTAAATCAATTGTTGTGGAAGTTTTAAGAATTTAAATTCATAAAAGTAAAGGTTTGATCAAGTGTAAAGGATTGGAGTGGATCACTGGTTTCGCTAAGTCGCAATGTTTGATGCGTCGACAAGGTATTGAATAGATGAATTGTCATAGCAATGAAGTTCCAATGATACCTTACCAATTACAGCCCTCCGTTTAATCAAGACTCAAGTACCCACAATCACCCCACTTCTCGGTGTGAGCAATGTTGTGCACTCAAGAACAAGTGACTAGAATCTCTTCTAATTTCATGCAACTGTCATTGTCGTGCTTGTTAACCTAACTTGTCACCACATCTCTAGATGTCGGTAGACTGCAAATGCACTCTTATGTTTGATGTAGTTAGATCCAAGAATAAATAGATGAAAAGCATTATATAAGAATCGAAGTGATCTAACAATGAAAGATACTCTCGTATTCATTCAATTGTCATTAGAATCCATCAGCATAAAAGAGGGATTAACTAATACAATCAAAGCTTACTAACTCTAAACTACTAGAACTATTCCTTAACCGCTCCTCTTGCTTTGCATCGAGCACCTCTCACAAGAAGTGGTTGCTTCCTTGCTCTGTCAGTTCACCATTTTCAGCTTAAATCCTAAAAACACACAACAATTGCATTATTTAATTCCTCCACCTCTTGATGATTTCTGCCATCTTCTTTCCTTTATTTATAGCCCTCAAAAGTTACAGGTTTCATCCTCCTCTATTCTCAGGTCCAAATCTAATTTTTGCAGCTGTCAATGTTAGTTATAATATGGCTGTGTACTCACGCATATTTTATGTTTTCTTCAGATATCTTCAGGTTACGGCTGTTCACTCACGCATATTTGATGTTTTCTTCAGATATCTACAGGTTGTCGCTGCATTACTAAGCGCAATCTGTAATTGTTAATTGCGGCGACAACGTGTACTTTCAGCTTGAATTTACTTATTTGAAGTTCATGTTATGTGCGGTGACATCTCTGGTCGCAATTCCAAGCTGATCTTGTGGCTGCATTCTTCTTCCAGCATTGATCTTCTGAGCTGAGTTCCTGTGCTGACAATTCTAAGGCACAATATATTGGCTGCATGTGGCGACATTAGTACAAAAAGAGATAAAAATAACAAGAATTTAAACTAAACTACAATGAGTTAGAAAATATAAAAACTAAGTATGAAATGCTTATAATGCATGTTAAATAAGATACAAAAGAGAGAATTAAAACATCAATTTAGGGAAAAAATATATGTCATTTGTAATGCTATCAATTCTTTTTTGTATCTAGTCCTTTATGTTGATGACATGTTGATAGTAGCGAAAGATAAATAAGACATAAGAAAGGTGAAAGCTCAACTTTGTGAAGAATTTGAGGTGAAAGATTTGGGAGTAACAAAGAAGATGCTTGGGATGGAGATTCTTAGAGATAGAGAGGCATGTAAATTATACCTAGGTCAGAAATGGTACATTGAGAAAGTTCTTTGCAGGTTCAATATGCAAAGTGCTAAGCCTGTTAGAACTCCATTAGCAACCCAGTTTAGACTTTCATCGGCTTTGTCTCCACAATCAAATGATGAGATTGATTACATGTCACATGTTTCATATTCTAGTGTAGTGGGATCTCTCATGAATGCTATGGTTTGCTCATATCCAGATTTATCACATGCAGTCAGTGTAGTTAGTAGATATGTGGTGAATCACGGTAAAGAACACTGGAAAGCACTTCAGTGGATTTTGAGATACTTACTAGGTACTACTAATATTTTCTTACAAATTGGAAGAACTAGAGATGGAGTCATTGGGTATGTTGATGCTGATTTTGCTGGAGACCTTTATAAAAGAAGATCTCTCACAGGGTATGTCTTTACAATTGAGGGTTTTACAATAAGTTGGAAAGCCACTTTTCAAAATACAATTTTTTTGTCTACCTCTGAAGCTAAGTACATGGCGATTACAGAGGCTTGTAAAGAAGCTATTTTGTTAAAAGGATTCTTTGGTAAACTCAATAAAGATCTTTAGATCAGTACAGTATTTTGTGACAGTCAGAGTGCCATCTTCCTTACAAAAGATCCAATGTTTCATGAGAGAACAAAGCACATTGATGTTCGGTATCATTTTGTCTGTTATATTATTGCTCATGGAGATATTATTATGAGCAAAGTTAGTATTCATGAAAATCCTATAGATATGATGACTAAGTCACTTCCTATAACCAAGTTTGAGCATTGCTTGCAGTTGGTTGGTGTTCATTGTTGAATAATACCCTTAAGGGGTTTCGTGGAAAAGATGGAGAACTTATTCATTAAGAGTTCTTGGTGAAAAACTTGTTCGTTGAGAATTCGTGTCAAGGTGGAGATTGTTAGACTTGGGTGACTAGAATTCTTGTTAAAATAAAATATAATGATAAAATAAAATAAAAGTAAAGTAAAGTCCAAATAAAACTATACTTTTTTTTAAATAGAGTATGTTATCTATTTTATTCTGATTAGAATAAAGTTTTTCAACCTATAAATAGTCGTAGTCATCTCCTCTTTTATTCATTGGATTTCGACATTAGTAAATTTTCTTCTCTTCTTCCCGTGGTTTTTTCTCGAAAGGGTTTCCATGTAAAATATGCCTGTTCTTCCTTTGATGTTTTCTTTGTGGTATTTCTTCATTTTCGACGTTCAATTTTATCAAATTGGTATTAGAGCTTTTTGGGTTACTAGTCTCGATCCCAATAATGGTGACATTGAAGTATGATATTTCGCTGTTGGATCGTAACGCTATATTCACGTTGTGGAAGGTAAATATGCAGGTAGTTCTTAAGTAGATGAATTTGGAGGATGCCCTGTTAGGGTTGGATAAGATGCCTTCGACTTTGACGGTTAAGGAGAACAAGCATAAAGATCGAAAGGCTTTGACACAATTACAACTGCATCTGTCGAATGAAATTCTAAAAGATGTTTTAAATGAAATTCTATAACATGGCTGAAGATATTGATGCAAATCAAGAGCAATCTACTTATTTCGAGGCAGTTAACTTTGAAGACTCAAAAAGGTGGATGTTTGCCATGTAAGAAGAGATGGAATCACTTCATAAGAATAAAATGTTGGACCTAGAAAAGCTCCTAAAGGGTAAAAAGACTGTTTGTTATAAAGGGTGTTCAAGAGGAAAGAAGGGATTCCAGGAATTGAAGAACCAAGATATAAAGCAAGGCTTGCTACAAAAGGTTACAGTCAGATTCTCGGTGTAGACTTCACAGGCGTGTTTTTTTCAATTGTGAAACACAGTTTGATACAAGCCTTACTTGGTATTGTGGTCATGTATGATTTAGAGCTTGATCAGTTAGATGTAAAAACAACATTCTTATATGGAAAACTTGAGGAAGATATTTTCATGCAACAACCAAAGGGCTTTATAGTCTGAGAAAAGAAGGACTATGTTTGCTTGTTGAAAAAGTCCCTTTATACTTTGAAACATTCACCAAGGCAGTGGTATAAGAGGTTTGATTCTTTTATGACTACCCATGATTTCAAAAGAATTAGCTTTGATAATTGTGTTTATTTTAAGAAAAACAGCGATGATTCTTTTGTGTATCTACTCCTCTACATTGATGACATGTTGATAGAAGCGAAAGATAAAGAAGAGATACGAAAGGTTAAAGCTCAACTTAGTGAAGAATTTGAGATGAAAGATTTGGGAGCAGTAAAGAAGATGCTTGGGATGGAGATTCTCAAAGATAGAAAGACATGTAAATTGTACCTAAGTCAAAAAGGGTACATTGAGAAAGTTCTTTGAAGGTTCAATATGTAGAGTGTTAAGCCTATTAGAACTCCATTAGCATCCCACTTTAGACTTTCATCGTTTTGTCTCCACAATCAAATTATAAGATTGATTACATGACAGTGTTCCATATTCTAGAGTAGTGGGATCTCTTATGCATGTTATGGTTTACTCATGTCTAGATTTATCATATGTAGCTAGTGCATATAGTAGATGTATGGCGAATCCTGGTAAAGAACACTGGAAAGCAGTTTAGTAGATTTTGAGATACTTACTAGGTACTACTAATGTTTGCTTACAGTTTGGAAGAATTAGAGATGGAATCATTGGGTATGTTGATGCTAATTTTGCTGGAGACCTTGATAAAAGATATCTCACAGGGTATGTCTTTACTATTGGGGGTTGTGCAATCAGTTGGAAAGGCACTTTGCAAACTACAGTTGCTTTGTCTACCACCGAAGCTGAGTACATGACGATTATTGACGCTTGTAAAGAAGCAATTTGGTTAAAAGGACTCTTTGGTGAACTCAATAAAGATCTTTCGATCTGTATAGTATTTTGTGACTATCAAAATGGCATCTTCCTTACGAAAGGTCAAATGTTTCATGAGAGAACAAAACATATTGATGTTCAGTATCATTTTGTGCGTTATATTATTTCTCGTGGAGATATTGTTGTGAGCAAAGTTAGTACTCATGAAAATCCTACAAATATGATGACTAAGTCACTTCCTATAACCAAGTTTGAGAATTGCTTGCATTTGGTTGGTGTTCATTGTTGAAGAATACCTCTTAAGGGGTTTCATCGAGGAGGTGGAGAACTTGTTCGTTGAGAGTTCTTGGTGAAAAACTTGTTCGTTTAGAACTCGTGTCAAGTTAGACATTGTTAAACTTCAGTGACTAGAATTCTTGTTAAAATAAAATATAGTGATAAAATAAAAGTAAAGTCCAAATAGAACTAGACTTATTTTATTTTATTTTAATTAGAGTAAGTCATTTATTTTATTTTGATTAAGACGAGGTGTTTTAACCTTACTAGGTTACTTCTATTAGTTATTGATTAGAATAAGGTTTTTTGACCGATAAATAGTCGTAGTTATCTCCTCTTGTATTCATTCGATTTTTGACATTAGTGAATTTTCTTCTCCTCTGCCCGTGGTTTTTTCCCGAAAGGGTTTTCACGTAAAATATGTGTGTTCTTCCTTTTTTGTTTTCTTTGCGATATTTCTTCATTATTAACATTTAATTTTATCAAATTGGTATTAGAGCTTTTCGGGTTACTAGTCTCGATCACGGTAATGAAGACATTGAAGTATGATATTCTGCTGTTGGATCGCAATACCAGATATTCTACTGTTGGATCGCAATACCAGATTTGCATTGTGGAAGGTAACGATGCAGGCAGTTCTTGCGTAGATGAATTTGGAGGATGCCCTGTTGGGTTGGATAAGATGCCTTCGATTTTGACAGGTGAAGAGAAGAAGCGTAAAGATCGAAATTCTTTGACGCAATTACAACTGCTCCTGACGAATGAAATTCTATAAGATATGTTAAAGGAGAAGACAGCTGTTGCATTAAGGGCAAAATTACAGCAGTTATGTATGTCGAAAACCCTAACCAACAAATTGCATATGAAGCAGCGTTTGTATTCTCATTGTTTGGTAGAAGCGTCTATGTACGAACACTTTAATGTTTTTAAAGAAACTATCTCAGACTTGGAGGCCATGGAGGTTTAGTATGATAAAGAGGATTTAGAGATAATTCTCCTTTATTTGTTACCACTGTCGTATTCAACCTTTAGAGATACAATTTAGTATAGTCGTGAATCTCTCACAATTGATGAAGCCTATGCTCCCTTAGCCTCGTATGACAAGATGAAACATCTTGTAGCTGGATTTGACTATAAAGGAGTGGGTCTTATTGTTCGTGGCAGACAAGATCGAAATAGTGATGATAATCGTGAGAGGCCACAGGAACAAAATCCCCGCAGTAAATCTAAAGGTAGATCGAGATCTTCAAACATAGGTAAAACTTGTAACTTCTGTAAGAAGAAAGGGCACATTAAGGAAGAGTGCTACAAGTTACAAAATAAGATCAAAAGGGAGGTAAAGAATCAAAAGGGAAACAACCAGAACAATTTGATGTAGTTAATGTAGCAGAAGACTATAGTGATGGTGAACTCCTTGTTGCTTCTGTCGACAATTCTAAAGTGAGCGAGGAGTGGATCCTCGATTCTAGTTGCACCTTCCATATGAGTCTGAATCGGGATTGGTTTACAACATATGAAGTTGTGTCTGAAGGTGTTGTTTTGATAGGAAATAATGCTTCATGTAAAATCGCAAGAGTTGGCACAATCAAAATAAAGATGTTTTATAGAGTCGTTAGAACACTTAGTGGCATGCAACATGACTAGAATTGAAGAGGAATTTGATTTTGTTTAGTACTCTTGATTCAAAAGGACACAGGTACTCAACTAAAAGTGAGGTTCGACGTATGTTGTCGAATGCTAATTTACCAAAGTTATTTTGGGTTGAAGTAGCCTTTACTGCATGTTTTTTGATCAACCGATCTCCAACCGTTGCCATTAAGAAAAAGACATCCTAAGAGATATGGTCTGGTAAGCCTACTGATTATTCTGATTTAAAGATATTTGACTGTCCTGCATATGCTCATGTTGATAATGGAAAATTGGAACCAAGATCCATTAAATGTGTTTTTCTTTGTTATAAGGCTAATGTAAAAGGGTATAAGTTATGGTGTCCTAAAAATGGAAACCTTGTGATTAGCAAAGATGTTTTTGATGAAACTGCTACATTACCTAACTTATCTCTTAAAGACTCTTTCAATAAATAACAACAAAAGTAGGTGGCATTTCAGATTGATCTACTATCTATAATAGAGTCGGCTCCTCAAGTTAGTACAAAAGTTCAGAATAGATCCACTTCTTCATCACAATATTCTATTGCAAAAAAATAGACCTAAAAGAGAAATTAAACCTTTGAAGAGTTATGCCGAGGCTGATCAAGTGGGTTATGCTTTAAACGTGGTTGAAGATATTGATGCAAATCAAGAGCCATCTACTTATTTCGAGGCAGTTAGCTCTGAAGACTTAGAAAAGTGGATGTTTGTCATGCAAGAAGAGATGAAATCACTCCATAAGAATAAAACGTGGGACCTAGTAAGGCTCTCAAAAGGTAAAAAGGTTGTTCGTTGTAAATGGGTGTTCAAGAGCAAAAAAGGGATTCCAAGAATTGAAGAACCCAGACATAAAGCAAGGCTTACTACAAAATGTTACAGTCAAATTCCTGATGTAGAATTCACAGGCATGTTTTCTCCAGTTATGAAACATAGTTCGATACGAGCCTTACTTGGTATTGTGGCCATGTATGACTTGGAGCTTGATCAGTTAGATGTAAAAACAATGTTCTTGTATGGAGAACTTGAGGAAGATATTTGCATGCAACAACCAAAGGGCTTTATAGTCTCAAAAAAGGAGGATTATGTTATCTTGTTGGAAAATTCCCTTTATGGTTTGAAATAGTCACCAAGGCAGTGGTACAAAAGGTTCGATTCTTTTATGACTACCCACGATTTCAAAAGAAGCAGCTTTGATAGTTGTGTTTATTTTAAGAAAAATAGTGACGATTTTTTTTGTATCCAGTCCTCTACGTTGATAACATGTTAATAATAGCGAAAGATAAAGAAGAGATAAGAAAGGTCAAAGCTCAACTTAGTGAAGAATTTGAGATGAAAGATTTGGGAGCAGCAAAAAAGATACTTGGGATGCAGATTCTCAAAAGTAGAAAGACATGTAAATTGTACCTAAGACAAAAAGGGTACATTGAGAAAGTTCCTTGTAGGTTCAACATGTAGAGTGCTAAGCATGTTAGTACTCCATTAGCAACCCACTTTAGACTTTCATCGGCTTTTCTCCACAGTCAGATGATGATATTGATTACATGTCACGTGTTCTATATTTTAGTGTAGTGGGATCTCTCATGTATGCTATGGTTTGCTCACATCTAGATTTATCATATGCAGTCAGTGCAGTTAGAAGATATATGGAAAATCTAGGTAAAGAACACTGGAAAGCAGTTCAATGGATTTTTAGATACTTACTAGGTACTACTAATGTTTGCTTGCAGTTTGGAAGAACAAGAGATGGAGTCATTAGATATGTTGATGCTGATTTACTTGAGTCCTTGATAGAAAAAGATCTCTCATAGGGCATGTCTTTACAATTGAGGGTTGCGCAATCAGTTGGAAAGCCACTTTGCAAACTATAGTTATTTTGTCTTCCATTGAAGCTGAGTACATGGCGATTACTGAGGCTTGTAAGGAAGCTATTTGGTTAAAAGGACTCTTTGGTAAACTCAATAAAGATCTTTAGATCAGTACAGTATTTTGCGACAGTCAGAGTGTCATCTTCCTTACGAGAAATCAAATGTTTCATGAGAGAACAAAGCATATTGATGTTCGATATCATTTTGTGCATTATATTATTGCTCGTGGAGATATTGTTATGAGAAAAGTTAGTACTCATGAAAATCCTGCAGATATGATGACTAAGTCACTTCGTATAACCAAGTTTGAGCATTGCTTGCACTTGGTTGGTGTTCATTGTTAAAGAATACCTCTTAAGGGGTTTCATAGAAGAGGTGGAGAACTTGTTCGTTGAGAGTTCTTGGTGAAAAACTTGTTCGTTAAGAATTCGTGTCAAGAAGGAGATTGTTAGTCTTGGGTGACTATAATTCTTGTTAAAATAAAATACAGTGATAAAATAAAAGTAAAGTCCAAATAGAACTAGACTTCTTTACTTTTATTTTATTTTAATTAGAATAAGTCATCTATTTTATTTTGATTAGAATAAGGTGTTTCAACGTTACTACATTACTTCTATTAGTTATTGATTAGAATAAGGTTTTTCAACCTATAAATAGATGTAGTCATCTCCTTTTGTATTCATTCGATTTTTGACATTAGTGAGTTTTCTTTTCCTCTGCCTGTGATTTTTTCTCGAAAGGGTTTCCACATAAAATGTGTGTGTTCTTCTTTTTTTTTGTGGTAATTCTTCATTGTCGACATTCAATTTTATCAAATTGGTATCAAAGCTTTTGGGATTATTAGTCTCGATCACGGTAATGACAACATTAAAGTATGATATTCTGCTATTGGATCGCAACACCAAATTCGCGTTGTGGCAGGTAAAGATGCAGGCAGTTCTTGCGTAGATGAATTTGGAGGATGCCCTACTAGGTTGGATAAGATGCCTTCGACTTTGA
The DNA here is from genome assembly GCA_005610355.1 of Gossypioides kirkii. Lineage (NCBI taxonomy): Eukaryota > Viridiplantae > Streptophyta > Magnoliopsida > Malvales > Malvaceae > Gossypioides > Gossypioides kirkii. Next base: position 33,286,073 of record CP032247.1, on the reverse strand, counting down.
CGGATGAATAAAAGAAGCGTAAAGATCGAAAGGCTTTGACGCAATTACAGCTACATCTGTGTAATGAAATTTTATAAGATGTGTTAAAGGATAAGACCGCTGCTGAATTATGGGCAAAATTGTAACAGATATATATGTCGAAAATCCTAACTAGCAAATTGCATATGAAGCAGCACTTGTATTCTCATCGTTTGGAAGAAGGTGCGTCAGTGCACAAACACTTAAATGTGTTTAAAGAAATTATCTCGGACTTAGAGGCCATGGAGGTTTAGTATGATAAAGAGGATTTAGGGATAATTCTCATTTATTTTTTGTTCTTTGTTGGAAGAGTCTTTAAGAGATAAGTTAGGTAACATAGCTGTTTCATCAAAAACAACATCTCTGCTAATCACAACTTTTCTATTTTCAAGACACTCTAACTTATACCCTTTTACATCAACCTTATAACCAAGAAAAACAAATTTAATGGACCTTGGTTCCAATTTTCCATTATCAACATGAGCATATGCAGGACACCCAAAAATCTTTAAATCAGAATAATCAGCAGGCTTACCAAACCATAAGTAACAACCCAATTTTCAGTGTTGTCAAAAACAGTGGTTTTGGGACCACAACTCTGACGAGACGAGCTAAAATTTTCTTTATTGTCATTAGCATTACATTAAAATTTGGATAAGAAATTTTAATATTTAGATAGTGAATTGAGTAGAAGGACTAAATCATAAAAGGTATTAAAGTAAAGTTGACAAATTAAAAGGACTAAATGGTGATGATTTTAGTGGGTGAATTATCTTGAGAAATATTAATAATAAATAAGATTAAATTAAAGGTTAATTAAGTGATTATTAAAGCTAATTTTGAAAGTTCAAATATTTACAAAAATGTCATTGGTTATAAATGTGAAATTAAGAAGAAATATACATATTTTCTCCTATTTTCTTCATCTTCTTCGGCAAGACAAAAGGGGAAGGTAGGGTTTTCATTCTAAGATTTGAGCATTGATTTGAGTAAGCTTTTGTTACCCATTTTTATTAATTTTTATGTTTTTGAGTCCATATTAGCTTAATCTAGCCAATCTGAGGATCAATTTGTGAAATGTTATAAAACTTTCCATTATTGAATATGCTTGTTATTGAAAGTTATGAATAGATTGGTATGCTTAGTGAATAGATTCATTGATTTTGTAAAGTGATTTTTGATGAAATTAAGGTTTAAGGACTAAAATATTAAAATGATGATATTGTTATACTTGTTGTGAGATAAATTGATTTTTAGGGACTTGTTGAAAGTTATGAATGTTCGGTTGGGTCGTGTGTTGAGAAAATGACTATTTTGCTTGTTTTGTGCTTAAATGACTAAATTGAATAAAAGTGAAAGTATAAGGGTAATTTTGTAAATTTCCCAAACAGACATAAATATAAGAAATGATTTAAGTTTCATTGTTTAATATGGAAATATAATAATTTGTTGATTTAGATCACGAGCGAGCGACAGATCATGAAAAGGGAAAATTACAGACTAATCCCCCGAGTTTCCATTTTTCTACAAATTCATCCGGTAAGTTGAGGTACTATATTCTACTTGTTAAATGCTAACCTTACTTTTGGTTTATTTCTCGATGATCGATTGTGATGGAACATGTGGAAGGAATATCATATTGGCTCGTTAGAGCATGTTGGCTCGTTCGAGCATACTGGCCCGTAAGAGTAATACTGGCTCGTATGAGCAATATTGGATCGCAAGGAGTTATTTCCCTGGAAGACTTGAAAGGGATTTTTAATATTGAAGACGAAAGTAATGGAAATGATAGTCCACATTCACTTTCTCATTTTTATGGTTATTCATGAGATAACTGTACAATGAACTTACTAAGCTTTGAAAGCTTATCTGTGTATTTTCTTTGTTTTGTAGATTCATTTTACTGTTGGAGATCAGATCCCCGAGAAGAATCACACTATCGTGGGAGCTTGTTTGGTAGTCTTTCGTATCACCTGGCTTATATGGCATGTAGTAGGATCTATGAACTTGATATAATTTGTTGTAAAAACTCGTTAGAATGTTTACTAATGTTTGGCTAGATTGTAGTGAGTTGTATGACTTGGGATGATTTGTTATAGCCTTGTTTGAATTATTTTGGAATGAATATCATGTTGTATTTATGTTATGAAATGTTCAGATACAATAGTTCCAACACTTGGAAGAATTATATGCATTTTTATGAAATCTGCTTACTTGTTTTGGTAGTTCTCTTGCATGTATTGGTAGAAGTATAGAGTAGGAGAGTGGTTAGATTCTGACTTGTCTTGTTTAGGAATTAGAACTTGATGTATCGGTAGTTCTAAACATAGAAGTATCGATAGAACGTAGCTTGTATCAGTAGAAGTTGCAGGGTAAAAGTTTCTAGTTATCTGGAGTTTTTAGTATCGGTAGAAGCATATCGAGTATCTGTAGAAGGTACACTTGTACTGGTAGAACCATTATAAGTATCAGTAGAAGTTTGTTATTGTTTAAAATTGTTCAATGACTCGTCAACTACCAATACTTTTCCAACATGTATCGGTAGAAGTTTCCAGAAATCATAGAAATGACCTTTTTACTCTTATTGAGTGTGGTTATAATCATTCAGTGATTATGACATGTTAAGTGCATTTCTTTAAATGAAATAAAATCGAGTGACATATTGTTAAAGGATGAATAGTGATAGATTAATAGCAGAACATCAAGACCTGAAATCAGTGACGATTTTAAGTTCGGGTGTATATTTAGTGGTATCAGAGCTTACGATTTAGTCGGTTCTTGGACTAAAATTACAAATTAAAGAGTTCAGAGACTACACGTCATATAAACCTGTGATAGTGTGATTTTGATAGATCCAATATGACTTTAAAATTTTGAAGATAAGTAAAATATCTGATTCTGAACGAGGAGAAACCAACTAGGTAAATAGTAATATTCTAGTTACTGATTCTAGCGTGAGTCATCGTGTACTTGTGATAACAGTGACTGAAAGTGAAGCTAAAAATATGTTCTTCGTCTTGATGAGTCAATGGTTCTCTGAATTTGTGAGGGGTAATTAGACAGTTTCGTAGTCTCCACCTCCTCCTCTACCTATACAACCTATTGTACGACCTGCAGCACCATCGATTGTACCTCCACCTCCCTCGGTAGTACCACAGTGACACCATATACCCACAGATAAAATCAAAAAATATGGGGCAGAGGAATTCAAAGGAAGTGTCGAAGACGATCCATCTAGAGCTGAGTACTGATTAGAAAATACTTTATGAGTCTTAAATGAGATGGCCTGTCCCCTAGAAGATTTCTTGAGATGTGCTGCATCACTACTGAAGGATAAAGCTTACAATTGTTGGACGACGATATTGGCTGTGGTTCTCAAAAATGAGATCACTTGGGAATTTTTCCAGACTGAATTTTAAAAGACATATGTAAGCAAAAAATATTTGGACTGGAAGAAGAAAGAGTTCCTGGAATTAAAGTAGAGAAACAAGTCCGTCGCTGAGTATGAGAGGGAATTTATATATCTCAATAGTTATGCCCGAGAGATCGTGCAGACTTATGAAGCTATGTGTATCTGTTTCGAAGATGGGTTACATGATAAAATTAAGATGATAGTTGGTGGTTCAGAGTTGCGACCATTTGAGGTTTTGACATATTGAGCATAAAAAATGGAAGAAATCTACAAGCATAAGCAGTATAAAGAGAAGAGATTCAGGGAGTTCAACAAGAAAGCTTCTTCTAAAACTTTTTTATGCCGCTACCGAAGAAGTTCAAGGAGAACGAGCATCGAGTAGTGGCATCGTCAGATTTTCATGGCAGTAGTAGATCAGGACTGCCTGGATCGAGGTTTCAAAATTAACCTACGGATAGTGTGGCCAGTGTTCGTAATGCATCGAAATCTGCGTGTGAGCACTGTGACAAATTCCACTATGGTGAATGCCAAGTTTAGAAGGGAGCCTGTTTTAGATGCGGAGCGATGGATCATCAGGTTAGTAATTACCCGGTGACACTTGAAGAAAAGGAAGATTGAAGTGTAAAGCCTACAATCACAATGCAGAAAGTTCGACGAGCGGGTCAGAGCAGTTATGTGGACGAAAATCATAATGATAATAGAGATAGTGCGAATAGATTTGAGGTTTGCACACCCACCAAGACCTATGCCATCCGAGCTAGAGAGGACGCTACTGCACCGGATGTTATGACTAGTATATTCTATCATCTTGATGTAACTGTGTGTGCTTTGATTGACCCAGGGTTGACTCACTCTTATATCTGTACTACTTTAGCAACTGATAAGCAATTGTCTATCGAAGCAATTGAATTTGATATGTAAGTTACAAACCCGTTGGGTCATAGTGTTATAGTAAATTTGATGTGTCGTAAGTGTCCACTAAAAGTTCAGGGCTATGAGTTTCTTGCTGATCTTATGCTGTTACCCTTTTATGAGTTCAATGTGATTTTGGGTATTGATTGGTTAACTGAACATGATGTAGCGGTTAACTCTGAGTTGAGACGGATTAGTTTAAAATGCCCAACTGGTGAGATAATTACAGTTATGTCCGGTAAATTGAATAGTGATGTTAAGCCATTTTTGCAGAGAAACAGGTTTGTAAGGGCTGCGAGGCATTCTTAGCTTACATAGTTGATACTCAAGGGTCAAGAACAGAATTGAATCAGGTACCGGTTGTTAATGAATTCACAGATGTGTTTCCTGAAGAGTTATTGGGTCTATCGCCGATTAGAGAGGTGGAATTTGGCATTGATTTAGTACCAGGAACCGCTCTGATGTCGATTCCATAGTACAGAATGGAACCAACTGAGTTGAAAGAGTTACTGGATAGGGGTTTTATATGACTGAGTGTATCACCTTGTGGTGCACCAGTGCTATTTGTAAAGAAAAAGGATGGTTAAATGAGGATGTGTATAGATTATCGGTAGTTGAACAAGGTTATAGTAAAGAATAGGTATCTGTTACCACGTATTGATGAATTGTTTGATCAGTTGAAAGGTGCAACTATGTTCTCAAAGATAGATCTCCGATCGGGTTACTATCAGATGTGAGTAAAAGACTGTGATGTGTTGAAGACTACCTTCAGAACGCGGTACGGGCACTACGAGTTTCTTGTAATACTATTTGGGTTGACTAACGCACCGACAGCATTTATGGATTTAATGAACAAAGTTTTTTAGCCTCAGTTGGATAGATTTATGGTAGTATTTATCGATGATATTCTAATCTACTCCAAGATAGAGGATGATCACACATAGCATTTGAAAGAAGTGTTGTAGATTTTGCGAGAAAAATAGTTGTATGCCAAGTTCAGTAAGTGTGAGTTCTGGCCTAAAAAAGTTAGATTTTTAGGGCATATCGTATCTTCGGAAGGGATTCAGGTAGATCTGAGTAAGGTTTCTACTATCCTCGATTGGAAGGTTCCAAAGAATGTTTCAGAGGTACGTAGTTTTCTAGGGTTGGCGGGCTATTACTGTCGATTTGTAAAAGATTTCTCTATTATAACTTTGCCAATGATGAAGTTGTTACAGAAGAATGTTCAGTTTGTCTGGTCAGAAAGGTGTCAGCAAAGTTACGAACAGTTGAATAAAATGTTAACAGAAGCTCCAGTTTTGACGCAACCTAAGACAGGGAAAAAATTTGTTATTTATAGTGATGCATCATTGAATAGGTTAGGTTGTGTACTGATGCAAGCCGGGAAGGTAATAGTGTATGCTTCTCGAAAATTAAAGCCGCACAAGAAAAACTACCCGACTCGCAATTTCGGATTAGCTGTCATTGTCTTTACACTAAAGATTTGGCAACACTATCTGTATGGTGAGAGATGTCACATATTCACAAATCACAAAAGCCTGAAATATCTGATGACTCAAAAAGAACTGAATATGAGACAATGTCGATGGTTGGAACTACTGAAAGATTATGACTTACTGATCGATTATCATCCAGGAAAGGCTACTGTTGTTGCCGATAACTTGAGTTGGAAATCATTATTTGCTTTAAGAGCGATGAACACACACATGTAATTGAAGGTGACAGATCGATTGAAGCTGAACTCAGGATGAGACCATTATTTCTTCAACGAATTCGAGAACTACAGGAAAATTATTCGAAGCTAGTAGCCAAGAGAGAGCAAATTGAGAATGATCCCTCTACTGGGTTCTCTGTTGATAGTAGGGGTATGATACACTTTCGAGACAAAGTTTGTGTTCTTAGTGACCCAAAATTTAAATGAGATATTTTGTCAGAGGATCATAGTAGGACTTACTCCATTCATCCGGGAAGCATGAAAATGTACAACGACTTGAAGAAGATGTACTGGTGGCTTGTCAAGGAACGTGAGATTTTTGAATTCATAACTAAATGCCTGGTATGTCAGCAGGTAAAAATCGAGCATCAGGTACCGTCTAGATTATTACAATCGATCACCATTCTTGAGTGGAAATGGGAACAGGTTACTATGGATTTTGTTACAAGTTTACGGATGACACCGAAGAAGAAAGACTCGATATCTGGGTCAGAGTATATAGATTGACAAAGTCAGCTCTCTTCATTCCTATCCATGTGGATTTTTCACTCGAAAAATTGGCTGAATTATACGTATCTAAGATCGTACGATTACACGGGGTACTAGGATCCATTATCTTGGACCGTGATTCGCGCTTTACTTTGAGGTTTTAGGGTAAACTTCATGAAGCTTTGGGTACTCGATTGAATTTTAGCACTTCTTATCATCCGCAACGGATGGTCAGTCCGAGCGAGTAAAATAGATTTTAGAAGATATGTTACGATGTTGTATACTTGAGTTTAAGGGCAGCTGGGAGAAATATCTACCATTAGTAGAGTTTGCTTATAATAACAGCTATCAGTCCAGTATTAAAATGGGACCATTTGAAGCACTTTATGGTAGAAAATGCAGAACACCTTTATACTGGTCAGAGTTGAGTGAACCGAAGCTGGTTGGGACTAATCTGATTCATGAGATAGAAGATAAAGTTCGAATAATTCGTGACTGCTTAAAAGCCGCATCTAACTGACAAAAATCTTATGCAGATATCAAAAGGAAAGATATAGAATTCATTGTCGGAGATTGAGTTTTTCTAAGAGTTTCGCCTTGGAAGAAGGTGTTACGTTTTGGTAGTAAAGGAAAGTTGAGTTCGTGGTTTATTGGACTGTATGAAATACTTGAGAGAGTAGGTCCCGTAGCTTATAAGCTGGTTACCATCGGAACTGGAAAAAATTCATAATATGTTTCATGTCTCGATGCTGAGATAGTACAGATCAGACCCTTCCCATGTGATTACACCTTGTGAGGTTGAGATACAATCGGATTTGACGTATTCAGAAGAACCGGTTAAGATTCTAGCTCGAGAAGTGAAAGAGTTACGAAACAAACGAGTACAGTTGGTAAAGGTTTTGTAGAATCGACAGGGGGTAGAGGAAGCAACATGGGGATAGAGGCATCAACGAAATCAAAATACCCTAATCTACTCACTGGTATGAAATTTTGGGATGAAATTTCCCTAAGGGGGAGGGTTGTAACAGCCTGATTTTTAGTGGTTTTAGAAATAGTGGTTTTTGGACCACAACTCCGTTGAGTCGAGCTAGAATCTTCTTTATTTCAATACTTATGTTGTCATTAGCATTACATTAAAATTTGGATAAGAAATTGTAATGTTTAGATAGTGAATTAAGTAAAAGGACTAAATCATAAAAGGTGTTAAACTAGAGTTGATAAATTTGAAGGACTAAATGGTCAAATTACCCTAGATGATTTTAATGGGTGAATTATCATGAGAAATATTAATAATAAATAGGATTAAATTAAAGGTTAATTAAGTGATTATTAAAGCTAATTATGAAAGTTCAAATATTTACAAAAATGCCATTGGTTATAAATGTGAAAATTAAGAAGAAAGATATATATGCTTAGTGAATAGATTCATTGATTTTGTAAAGTGATTTTTGATGAAATTAGGGTTTAATGACTAAAATGTTAAAATGATGATATTATTGTACTTGGTGTGAAAGAAATGGATTTTTAGAGACTTGTTGAGGGTTATGAGTGTTCGTTGGGTTGTGTGTTAAGAAAATGACTATTTTGCTTATTTTGTGCTTAAAGGACTAAATTGAATAAAAGTGAAAGTACAAGGGTAATTTTGTAGATTTCTCAAAAGGATATAAATGCAAGAAATGATTTAAATTTCATGGTTTAATATGGAAATATAATGATTTGTTGATTTAGATAACTCACGAGCGACAGATCGTGAAAAAGGGAAAATTATAAAGTAATCCCCAAAGTTTCCATTTTGCTACAAATTCATCTGGTAAGTTCACATACTATATTCTACTTGTTAAATGCTAACCTTACTTTTTGGTTTATTTCTCGATGATGGATCGTGATCGAAGACGCGGAAGGAATAGCATACTGGCTCGTTAGAGCATATTGGCTCGTTCAAGCATATTGGCTCATAAGAGCAATACTGGCTCGTATGAGTAATATTGGATTGCAATGAGTTATTTCCTTGGAAAACCCGAAAAGGATTTTTAATATTGAAGACGAAAGTAATGGAATTGATAGTCCACATTCACTTTCTCTTTTTTATGGTTATTCGTAAGATAACTATACAACGAACTTACTAAGCTATGTAAGCTTATATGTGTATTATCTCTATTTTGTAGATTTGTTTTGCTGTTGGAGATCGTATCTCTGAGAAGAATCACACTATCGTGGGAGCTCGTTTGGTAGTCTTTCGTATCACCTGGCTTATATGGCATGTAGTAAGATCTATGAACTTGATATAATTTGTTGTAAAAACTCGTTAGAATGTTTACTAATGTTTTGGCTAGATTGTAGTAGTAAGTTGTATGACTTGGGATGATTTGTTGTAGCCTTGTTTGAGTTATTTTGGAATGAATATCATGTTGTATTTATGTTATGAAATGTTCTATTATAATAGTTCCAACATTAAGAAGAATTATATGTATTTTTATGAAATCTGCTTACTTGTTTCGGTAGTTCTCTTGCATGTATCGGTAGAAGTATAGAGTATGAGAGATGTTAGATTCTTTCTTGTGTTGTTTCGGTAGTAGAACTTGATGTATCGATAGTTCTAAACATAGAAGTATCGGTAGAACGTCTACTTGTGTCAGTAGAAGTTGCAGGGTAAAAGTTTCTAGCTCTCTAGAGTTTTTAATATCGGTAGAAGCATATCGAGTATTGGTATAAGGTACACTTATACCGATAGAACCATTACAAATATTGGTAGATGTCTGTTATTGTTTAAAATTGTTCACTGACTCGTCAACTACCGATACCTGTCCAACATGTATCAATAGAAGTTTCCAGAAATCATAAAAATGACCATTTTACTCTTGTTTAGTTGTGGTTATAATTATTCGATGATTGTGACATGTTAAGTGCATTTCTTTAAATGAAATAAGATCGAGTGACATATTGTTAAAGGATGAACAGTGATAGATGAATAGTAAAACATTGAGACCCCCAATCAATGATGATTTCGAGTTTTTGGTGTTACATTTAATGGTATCAGAGCTTACGATTTAGTCGATTCTTGGACTTAAATTAGAAATTAAAGAGTTTAGAGACTACATGCCATATAAACCTATGATAGTGTGATTTTGATAGATCCGATCTGACTTTGAAATTTTACAAATAAGTAAAATGTCTAATTCAGAATAAGGAGAAACCAACGAGGTAAATAGTAATGTTCCAACTACTGATTTTGGTGTGAGTCGAGGTGTACCCGTGATAACGGTGACTAAAAGTGAAGCTAAAAATATGTTCTTAAGCTTGATGAGTCAGTGGTTCTTTGAATTTATGTGAGGTATTCAAACAGTTCCACAGCCTCCTCCTCCTCCTCCTCCTTCACTTGTACGACTTGTTGTACGACCTGTAGCACCATCGGTTGTACCTTCACCTCCCCCGATAATAGCATAGCGACGCTGTATACCCACAGATAAAGTCAAAAAATATGGGGTAGAGGAATTCAGAGGAAGTGTCAAAGACGATCCATCCAGAGTTGAGAACTGGTTGGAAAATACTTTGCGAGTCTTGAATGAGATGACTTGTCCCCCAAAAGATTTATTGAGTTGTAATGCATCACTACTGAAGGATGAAGCTTACAATTGGTAGACGATGATATTGGCTGTGGTTCCCGAGAATGAGATCACCTGGGAATTTTTCCAGACAGAATTTAAAAAGAAATATGTAAGCAAATGGTATCTAGACCGGAAGAAGAAAAAGTTCTTGGAATTACACCAAGGAAACAAGTCTATTGCTGAATATAAGTGAGAAATTATATATCTCAATAGGTATACTTGAGAGATCGTGTCGACTGATGAAGCTATGTATATCAATTTCAAAGATGGGTTAAATGATGAAATCAAGATTATGGTTTGTGGTTCAAAGTTGTGACCATTTGTGGTTTTGACAGATCGAGCACAAAAAATGGAAGAAATCTACAAGCATAAGCAGTAGAGAGAGAAGAGATTCAGGGAGTTCAGCAAGAAAGCTCCTTCTAAAACTTTTTCTATGTCGCCACCAAAGAAGTTTAGAGAGAATGAGCAAAGAGTAGTGGCATCGTCTAGCTTTCATGGCAGTAGCAGATCGGGATGCTTCGATCGAGATTTCAAAATCAACCTACGGATAGTGTGGCCAGTGTTCGCAATGCACCGAACTCTGCGTGTGAGAAATGTGGCAGATTCCACTATGGTGAATACGGAGTTATGAAGGGACCTATTTTAGATGAAGAGCGATGGATCATCAGGTTCGTAACTGCCCGGTGACACCTGAAGAAAAGGAATATCGAAGTGCAAAGGCTCTAATCACACCGCAGAAGGTTCGACGAGCGGGTTAGAGCAGTCATGTGGATGGAAATCATAATGATAATAGAGATAGTACGACACTCGCCAGGACCTATGCCATTCGAGCCAAGGAGGAGGCTACTACACCGGATGTTATGACTGGTATATTCTATCTTTTTGATGTAACCGTGTGTGCTGTGATTGACCCAGCGTCGACTCACTCTTATATCTGTACTACTTTAGCAACTGATAAGAAATTGTCTGTTAGGTAAACTGAATTTGATATGCAAGTTACAAACTCATTGGTTCATAATGTTATAGTAAATTTAGTGTGTCGTAAGTGTCCACTAAAAGTTCAAGGCTATGAGTTTCTTGCTAATCTTATGCTGCTACCCTTTTATGAGTTTGATGTGATTTTGGGTATGGATTGGTTAACTGAACATGATGCGGTGGTTAACTGCAAGCAGAGATGGATTGGTTTAAAATGCCTGACTGTGAGATAATTACAATTGAGTCCGGTAAATTGAACAGTGATGTGATCGCGCTATGAATGTCACAGCAAATGTGCAAGCGAACACTTGTCAATGCAAGTATAGTTGATAGGTGTAAGCTATCAGATATCGATCCGACAGAGATAGCTGTCTATGTTTAAATTTTTCAAGCAACAGAAGTTAAAATAAGAAGAATTATCAGGAATAATGTTAGCACAATTAAGTCAAAGACTGCACAAATACAGGAGTTAAAACTGTTAGTGCAAATCTTATAAAACTGTAATACTAAATGTCAGAGCAATTTAATAAAAAATGAAATAAATATTGAAGATATTTGTCAACGCAAATTAAGAAAATTAAATAAGTAAACAATGATAAAGAGATGGGGGATCCCTAACTTGATAAGTTAGCAAACACCAAATGTGACTATAAGGTAATTGGTAGATAAATTGTCGCTGCAATCAAGATTAATGAGATCTCACTATTTTCGAATTCCCTACTTATCAAAGACTAAAAACACTCACATTAGCCACACCTTCCAGTGTTGGCAATGCTTCACATTTAAGAACAAGTGGCCAGAATTCCTTCATGCCTCAAGCAACTTTCGTTGTCTTGCTTGTTAATTTAACTTGTCATTGCACCTTTTAGTGACTGTGACTGTAATCGCACTTTCGTAGTCAAAATAATTAAATTCGAAGATAAACAGTTAAGAAGATTTGAGCAATAATCAAAATAGATCTAACATTAAGAGGTACTTCCATACACAATTAAAGTCATCAAAATTTATCAACGTTTAAGAGGAACTAAAGAACAAGTTCAAGCATTCTATTCCTAGCCTACTAAAACTATTTCGTAAATGCTCCTCTTGCATCACATTTAGATCACTCCTCGTCAAGAGTAGATGCTACCTTCTCGTCGCGTCAGTTCACCCCCAAAGGATTTAAGTTTCCATGGTAGCTTGCTGAATATGTTCACACAGAAAAACCCTTAATGTCATCTAGAAGTACTTATGCTGTGACATGTTTGGGCACAATTCTGGATCAAACTTGTAGCGACAACTTTGAACACTTTCCTGCTTTGATCTTCTACAATAGATCCCTGCACTGACATCTCAAGATGCAAAACTGACACCAAATGTAATGACATTAGTAGCATAAGTGGGACAAAATAGAAGAAAATTAAACTAAACATCACTAACTTAGAAAATGCAATTACTAAATAAAAAAATGCTAAAAATGCTTGCTAAACATAATACAAAGAGAACAAATTATACTCTAAATAGGGAGAATTTAATGGTCTTTTCTAATGCTATCATGATGTTAGAGTTATTTCAGCCATTTCTGCATAGAAATAGGTTTGTAAGGGCTACGAGGCGTTCTTAACTTATATACTTGATACTCGAGAGTCAAAAATAGAATTGAATCAGGTCCTGGTTGTTAATGAATTCATAGATGTGTTTCTTGAAGAGTTACTAAGTCTGCTGCCGATCAGAGAGGTGGAATTTGGCATTTATTTAGTACCAAGTACCGCTCCGATATCAATTCCACAGTATAGAATGGAACTAACTGAGTTGAAAGAACTCAGGGTGTAGTTGCAAGAGTTACTGAACAAGGGTTTTATACGACTGAGTGTATCACCTTGGGGTGCACCAGTGCTATTTGTAAAGAAAAAGGATGGTTCAATGAGGATAGATTTCGGTAGTTAAACAAGGTTACAATAAAGAACAGGTATCGGTTACCACGTATTAATGAATTGTTTGATCAGCTGAAAGGTGCAACTGTGTTCTCAAAGATAGATCTCCAATTAGGTTACTATCAAATCCGAGTAAAAGAATGTGATGTGTTGAAGACTACCTTCAGAACGTAGTACGAAAACAATGAGTTTCTTGTAATGTTGTTCGGGTTGACTAACGCACCGGTAGCATTTATTGATTTAATGAACAAAGTTTTTCATCCTCAGTTCGATAGATTTGTGGTAGAATTTATCGATGATATACTAATCTACTCCAAGACAGAGGATGATCATACACAGCATTTGAAAGAAGTGTTGCAGATTTTGCGAGAGAAACAGTTGTATGCTAAGTTCAGTAAGTGTGAGTTATGGCTTAAGGAAGTTGGATTTTTAGGGCATATTGTATCTTTAAAAGGGATTCAAGTAGATCCAAGTAAGGTTTCTACTATCCTCGACTAGAAGGTTCCGAACAATGTTTTAGAGGTGCGTAGTTTTCTAGGGTTAGCGGGCTATTACCGTCGATTTGTAAAAGATTTCTCTATTATAGCTTTGCCAATGACAAAGTTGCTATAAAAGAATTTTCAGTTTGTTTGGTCAGAAAGGTGTCAACAAAGTTTCGAACAATTGAACAAAATGTTAACAGAAGCTCCAATTTTGACGCAACCTAAGACAGAGAAAAATTTGTTGTTTATAGTGATGCTTCATTGAATGGGTTAGGTTGTGGACAGATGCCAGATGGGAAGGTAATAGTGTATGCTTCTCGATAGTTAATGCCACACAAGAAAAACTACCCAACTCATGATTTGGAAGTAGCTGCCATTATCATTGCACTAAAGATTTGGCGACATTATCTGTATGGTGATGTCACATATTCATAGATTACAAAAGCCTAAAATATCTGATGACTCAAAAACAATTGAATCTGAGGCAACGTCGATGGTTGGAACTACTAAAAGATTATGATTTACTGATTGATTATCATCCGAGAAAGGCTAATGTTGTTATAAGTGCCTTGAGTTGGAAATCATTGTTTGCTTTGAGAGCGATGAACGCACATGTCTTTTGAAGGCAAAAAATCGGTTATAGCTGAACTCAAGACGAGACCATTATTTCTTTAATGGATTCGAGAACTATAGGAAAATGATCCGAAGCTGGTAGCCAAGAGAGAGCAAATTGAGAATGATCCCACTACTGGGTTCTCTGTTGATAGTAGGGGTATGATACACTCCTATTTTTTGTTCTTTTATTTTCTTTATTAATTATTTCATAACATAAACATATTTAATAAATAATTATTAATAAAAAGATACAATAGTTGAAATCTAGCCTTCTTTTCAAAATAAACTCACAAAATATTTTTCACTTACACCAAATAAATAATGGTTAAACAAAAAGATGCAACGATAATTTTTTTAAAAACTTTCTAACCTTTCTCTCGTTTGATTTTAACTTCATGTATAATAAATAAAAAACTTTCTAACCTTTCTCTCATTTGATTTTAACTTCATGTATAAAAGAGTGCTTGTTTTATATAGTATAAGCAACTTTCAAAAAAAAAATAGCATTATAATTAATTACTCCACTAATTAGAATAAGCTTCTATCTCTTCCTAATGATTTTATCGTTCGAATATAATGTGTTATTTCCACTTTGATAAACCATAACTAAAATACTACTTGATTGAATATGTTTGGATATTATATACAATTGATATATAACCCTAATACTAATTAAGTGATAATTAATCTTAATCAATCTCTATTTTATCTTTATACTTCTTTTCATATTAAAATAAATTAAATGTTTATTATTAAAAGACAAAATCAAACTTTATTTAATGCATAGGCTTATTGTCTTGTTATGACTATTTTATGTAAAAAAAGATTATCACTATTAAATATTTATTATTTGTTTTAAGCAAAAATAATAGATAAAGAATGAATATAAGAATATGAGAATTTATATTGCATTCTATATCTCCATTCCATTTACAAGTAGCATACTCCTCTATATATATAAGAAGATTCAACTCTTCATATTCTAATACATAAATAGGAAAAAATAGTTACAAGAATATGAAAGGTTAAAGAAGATGGAAGGTTAAAGGTCAAGGAAGATAAAAGGTTGAATATTCATTTAATAATATTCATAACATTCCCCCTTGGATGTTCATTGTATAAAGGATATGCCTCGTTAAAAACCTTATTAGGAAAAACCTTATGGGACAAAAATCTAGTGAAGGAAAAAAGAGTACATAATCCTTTGATACATAGTATATCACAACTATATATATAGTGTGAATTTACTCCCCCTCATGTAAGCATCACTTAAGATCTTTGAAACAATGAAATCCAATGTTGAAAATTAATTTCTCAAATGTAGCAGTAATTGTTTGTTTCATAGAGCGCTAAAAAATTGCAGTACCACCATATATGAAAGCATAATCAGTTTGTGATTGAGCATTGTGAGGATCAGAAAAGTACCCTGCATCTGTAAAACCAACTAATTCTGTTTTGGGTAGGTTAGAGAAAAATAAACTCATATCTCTTATACCTTGAAGATAACGAAAACATGCTTAACTCCATTCCAATGTCTTCGGGTTGGACAAAAGTTAAATCTTGCTAATAAGTTGACAGCAAATGATATCAAGTCGTGTATGACTAGCAAGATACATCAATGCACCAATAGCACTTAAATATGGTACTTTAGGACCAAGAAAATCTTCATCATTTT
Organism: Gossypioides kirkii; assembly: GCA_005610355.1. Lineage (NCBI taxonomy): Eukaryota > Viridiplantae > Streptophyta > Magnoliopsida > Malvales > Malvaceae > Gossypioides > Gossypioides kirkii. The sequence continues at coordinate 33,270,263 of CP032247.1, read as the reverse complement.
CTCGAAGATAAAAAAGGTCTTTATTTACATCAATTGACCTAACAACCATTAGGGTTCTCAACAGATGTGCATTATACATTTAAAATCTTCTTAACACTTTTTCTATTTATGTTGTTTGATGCATAAAGATTTCATCCTTTAGCTGCTCAATTTGTAATCCTAACCCTAGACAAAATCTTGTTTTTCCAAGGTCTTTCATTTCAATTTCTTTCTTTGAGCACTTCATTTTCACTAGATTCTCTTCAGGAGTCTTAATGATATTTAAATCCTCAACATACATAACAATTATAACAAATCCTAATCCAAACATCTTTATAAAAATGCATGGAGAAATGTGATCATTCTTATAGTCGTCCCTAAATAAGTATTCACTAAGGCGATTGTACCACATGCGCCCAGATTATTTCAATCCATAAAGAGATTTGTTTAATTTGATTGAGTAATATTCTCGAGAACCTGAATTAGCTGCTTCTGGCAGATTAAAATCTTCTAGGAGTTTCATGTAAATGTTATTATCAAGTGGGTCATATAAATAGGTTGTAGCTACATCCATTAGGCATAAATCAAACCCTTCTCTTATTTCCAAACTAATCAAAAACCTAAAAGTAGTTGCATCCACCACAAGAGAGTACTTCTCTTCATAATCAATACTAGGTGTCTTGTGAATGTTTTTGTTACAAGTTAATTCTATATTTTATGATTTGTATTTTTTTTCGCTATTATGCTAACATGTACTCTCCTTAGCTTTACACCTTCTGGTGTTTGGACTTTTTGCCCGAGAGACATTTCATAAGTTATAATAGAAACACTTATTTATTGTTGATGACTTGTTCTCATCTCAATGCTTTCAAGTATATTTTCATTCAAGATCCTCACTTTTCCATAATATTGAAGTGTTCTACGTATATTATCGTTGTCGACAACAATTTCATTTTTTTTCAACTCCATCATATTTAGTTATGACATAACTAACTGAGATATCTCATTATATTTATAATTTCAGGTACCTGAACCTCTTCTGGGGTTTTATCAAAAGTTATGTCATAGGTCTCTTCATGAGTACCCGCCTCCTTTTAGTATGTGACCATCTTCATTTCTTTCTCCTTTCTTTCAATAATTTTTCGTTTTATGGAGTCGACTAGTTTGTCATGCTTCTAGCATGCTCAAGAGTTATTTTTATCACATTGTCCTTCTGGGACATATAATTATTTGGAGCATTTTAGCTGGTATATGTATCAGTTAGTATATGGAATCTCTAAATGTCATCACTAAACATATCTAGTAAATAATTTTTATACTTCAAACTTTGTGCACATAATATTAGTGAGGATCACAAAAAAAAATGATGACATAATTATTTAAGTAATTTGTCTCCCTTTAATGTTGAGAAAATTTGCAACGTGACAATACTTATTTTTTCTAAATTATAAATATATCTCCCTTCAATATCTAATGAAAATTCTAAAATTTCTCAACTTCATATTAGATGATCCATCTTAGTGCATTATGATGGAATATGAAATGGATATTGCACATCCAAATATTCTTAGATGGAATCCATTGACTTATAAATGAAAGTCAATTCTCATGAGACAAATATTTCTTACATGTTAGCTTGATGCAAATAAAATTACATGCTTATCGTAAAGCAATTCTTATATTAATGGTTAAGCAACTAAATGGAGGCATAGTTTTGCTAACCATTAAATATAACATATATAGGCAATAGACAACTTAAAATTATCCCAGCTAAAACTACGAAAATCATGCTAGGGATATAATGCACCAGCATTGTTAGCACAAATTGTATTCTATAGAGATTGTGCACAGTCAAATTATTTCAAGAAATAGTATCGCAAACTTTTGGTTGCACACATGTGATACATGAGCTCATATATTATTTGGTTATCATCTAAAAATGCAACCGACCTCTAACTTTAGCTAATGTTAGACCAGCATGTTGTCCAAATAACTAGTATGATGAAAATTTTTAAAATATAACTTCTAATTCTTCAATAAAATCATATAAAATTGCATCAAATTATTTTGCATCAACATTGACTCGCGATGGTCTAACCGGTCATACCAACACTATGAACTTCTTTTCACTATCTCATATGTTATTCATATAAGTGTAACGTATTCCTTCTAGGAATTTTTATAATACAAAAACATGAGTATCTCATGTCATTTCTATCCATGTTTTTAACATAAAAATTTCCTTCAACATATATCTTCTTGATCTCAAAAATAATCTTATGTTTTACAAAATTTTGCATCTCAAGGAGGTAAAATATTAGCTCTTCAAAAGCTTTTTACAGTTTGATGCAATATTAACTCTTCAGGAGCATGCAATCATTTTATTATATATCCTTAATGAATATTTAATTTAGTCATATAAAAATAAAATGAATAGGTATAAATAAAACATATATTAAACATAATAAATAATAAATTCATGTTACTAATAAATCACTATGGTTAGATAATATATAGATTTATATATGCTATAACACAATAAAATGCAAAATACTATAATGTCAGATTAAAGTAACTTTACAACTATAAAGGTTTAAAAATAAATATTTTCTAATCTTCACATCAATTATGAAACTATCCAAACAAGGTGAATATCTCAAAATTCATGACAAGCATTTTTACTTCCAATAATCATATATCTTAATCAAAATCAGAATTAAACCAATCATTTCTATTTAAAACGACCCAATAAAAATAAAAACATTTATCTCCACATAAAAATCTCAATAACTAAATACGTGAAGAGATTTAAAAATTCTTAAAATTATGGATAGAGAACTATATAAATTAAACTTCTTAATAAAAATCAAATCAAAATTTAACAGAAGTTTATTAGACTAACTTAGGTTACCATGGATGAGAAATAGTGATTATAAGCATCCTTTGTAATAAAGAGAAAGAGATCATCTCCAAGCAAATATCAAGTAGACATTGATTCTAATGATTCTTAAATCAAACAATTAAATTTCAATACTTGGATCTCAACAAATTTTTTACACAAAGTAAATACATATTAATCATCCTTGTATGCATAGCCAACTTTAGTATCATATTGAAATTTTTTTTTTCCGAAAAAATTATCCTCCATTTCATCATTTTGGACAAAATTTGTCTCAATATTGTTTTTTTTTTAATGGATGCTTTGATAAAATTTTACCAAATGCTTAAATATACGACAGGTACGTGACCAATGCATTTTCATACAACATTGGTAGGATGAATTTTCAATAACCTTTCAATATTTTTAACCATCATTTTCTTGATTTTCCTTATTATTCTTTCTAGTGGTTAGAAGAATCACTATTATAATCACCATGATAACAATTATTAGGATGTCTCCAACTACATCATCAATTGTAACGGCAATCATGATCTCTATATTCTGATTTTTCATAATTGTGTTGTAACATTCACTTCAGGGAATGAAGTCTTTTTCACAATATTGCTGCTTTAGGAACACATAAGATATTTCAATCATAGAAAGTTTTAGAGAGTATTATTGTTTTCTAATGGTAAAATAGTAGGTACAAGTACATTTAACTTTTTCTAAGTTTTTCATACGACATATCCAAATATTGCACATGAGCCTCTAGTGTCAAAAATAGTAAAATAATAATCTAAAAATCTAATAGGCAACGTAGTACATTTGGTAACGGTCACCAAATAAAAAAAATTTAAAAATGATTACTTTATTTTTAATAATGTCAATGATATATGTTATGAAAGATATACATATTTAAGTAAAAATATTCAAGTTGTTGATACTTCAATTTTATTCAAAGTCTTAGATCATAAACAAACATATCATAGAATATATAAAACATAAATTCATATTTAAATATGGAAAAAAAAAAGAGCATCATTTTAACTTTTTTTTTTCATTAAGAATATTAAAATCTCAAAGTCTTTCAAGCACACAGAGAAATTCACATACTTTAATCTTGTTGCTTCAACAAGAACGTTGTACGTCTAGATTACTTGTTCTCCAACAAAATATTGAATAGTATCGAGCAAGCTCGTGCTGATAACGTGTTATAAAAAAATAATAGATAAAGGATGGATATGAGAATATGAGAATTTGTATTGCATTGTATATCTTTATTCCATTTACAAGTAGCATACTCCTCTATATATATAAAGAGATTCAACTCTTCATATTCTAATACATAAATAAGAAAAATAGTTACAAGAAAATAAATGATTAAAAGTCAAGAGAGATGAAAGGTTAAACATCCATTTAATAATATTCATAACATTATTAATATATTTTTATATTTAAATTTTAATGTAGATTGCCTTTTCTTTTCTTTTTCTTTCGATAGAACCTACTCTTACGTATGACTATTAAATTTTATTATTAAAATATTTTTATTTAATTTTTAATGTAGATTAAGAATAACATTTCACTTTTTTTCTTTTATAGAAGTATCATATTCTATTATTTAACTAATAATTATCTTTTTAAAATTATAAATATATTTAATATTTTTAAATCTCAATTTAATAATATAAATAAATATAAAGATATTCTTATGGATTCAAAATAAATTCAAACTCATGCTTATATAAAGAGGTGCTCATAGATTGGGTTCAGATCAAGTCTAAGCATGATATTAACATACTTTTTGTTTGTCTAAGTCTGGCTTGGCCCGAAATCTTGGCCTAAAATTTTGCTCAAACTTGCCCATATTTATAAAAGACTAGTCAAAACCCATTTTAGGTCCCCAAATTTTTTTAAATTTTTTTTTAAAATATTTATATTTTTTTAATATTTAATAATTGCATACATTTTTTATATAGTCATTTTAAAACTATTTTAATGTTTACATTAGAGTAGTATTATATATTTAGTATATATTTATTTTTTAATGTGTTTTAAATTACATAATATATAAAAAGAATAACATAATAAAAAATATTATAAACTTAAAATGGGCCGGGTCACGTTAGGCTCGAGCTCGAATGTTCAAGCCCGAGCCCAACCTATATTTTGAAGGGGCTTAAATTATTTACTCAAGCCCATTTTTCGAACTTAATATTTTTGCCCAAACTCTCCTAAATTTCAGACAAATCTTCGGACCTAAACAAATAACCTGACTCATGAACCGATATAGTTATATATTATAATTTTGTTTGTGGATAACCTTAGGACTGACTCTTAAGAATTTTACTTTCTTGATTTCCTTCATTATTTCAACCTGTGTAACAAATAACTCTGAGCTGATTAGACGACAATTTTTGTATTTTCTATCTTCGTCAAATTCCATCTCTTCATAATTATCGATTGCCTACAATTCCCTGAGCCCAAACCAGATATTATTCTCCAAAATCTCAGTAGGGCTAAACAGGTCAAGTTCATAAATTTATTTTTTGTTTGGGCCAGAAAACCCAAATCCACACCATGAATGGAAGAATATGATCTTCAAAGGTTATCCAAAAGGTAAGTGTCAAAATACTAAATCATTGCATGATGTAGAACTTTTATTGACGATGGGTATGAGAGAACTTTATTAAATGCGAAATAATTTTGTTTTTGAAAATTAACTTACATACAATTAGATCTGTTCATGGATCGGATTATCTATTCAAAATTAAAGGTCTGTTCGAAATTTGAAAAGATTTAGACAAAAATATTAGGTCCAAAAAATGGGCTTAAACAAAAAAATTAAACTTATTTAAAATATGAGTCGAGCTTGAATTTAAATATTAAGGCTCCAGCCCAGCCCGACCCAATCCTTTTTAAGTTTATGAGACTTTCTATTGTTATTTTTATATATTATGTAATTTAAAACACAATAAAAAAAACCTATACCAAATATATAATACTACTCTAATATAAATATTAAAAAGTTGTTTAAATAATCATATAAAATTTTTTAATAAATAAAAAATGTATAAAATTAATAAATATTAAATAAAACAATATAAATATTTTTAAAAAAAATTAAAAAAAAATATGGATGGGTCTAAAATGAGTTTGGGTTAATCTTTCATAAATATTATCAGATTTGGACAAAATTTTAGGCATAGATTTCGGATCAGGTTGGACTTGAACAAACATAAAATATGTTAATATCATACTTAAATCCAACCCGACCCGATCCATGAACACCTCTTCTTGCAATCACTATTTTTTTAATTCATGAGCCAATCACTGAATTGATACGTGTAATGTAGTGGATTAATTATTTAGTACGTACAATATGATTTGAGAAAGTGACGCATATTTTTCAGTAAAAAAGTAAAGGATAAAATGTATTAGTTTCTTTAACTAATGTAACAAATACAAACCTTAAATAAAAATATTATACTAAGTTTTAACCTTATCTATGACATCATTATTTAAAATAATGCTATAAAATGAAAGGTTCTTAACTATTATAACAATTAATTAAAACAACAGTTATTTCGTCAAATAATAATTTTAATGCTTGAGTTTGATAAGAAGCAAAGTTCGAAGGACAATAAATATTATGTGATATTATGTGATGGTTTAATAGTTAAAAATATTCATCATTTTAAATATAATTTAGATTTTAATGTTAATTATATTTATTATTTAAATTTTATTTATTATTATCATTCATAAAAAAAATTCGAAGGGCAATAGGTACTCTACACAATGGTGAAAAAAAACCGTGGGACCATTCATTAAAGAATTAAGTATAGATAGCTCCAATAATAGAACTATAAATTTATTTTAATATAATTGTCGTCGTGCTGTCTTGTCTCATTATGTCTCTAAGCCCCAAGAAAATTAGAACCATCAATTCGTCCCTAGTTTAATTTACTTAATTAACCTTAACTCACCTTCCACCTTGAAACTAGTACACAACATGCTTTATACCTAAATCTATGTTCACTTGTTTTAATATAATAATTTGCAGCTTAAATTATAGTTAAATTAATTGTATAATACATTTTACAAAATGACAAAAGCTAAAGGTTTAATGATCAACTTCATGCTGATGATATTGAATTCGAAATATTTAGTTGTAATTATGCCAAGTGGAGTGTTATTTAAGCTGTGCTTATCTATATATTTGTTTATTAATTGTCAGCTTAATTTTATTATCCTGTTTGAAGGTCATTTTCATGTGGTATTAATTTGTATTAATGTATGTCAACTACATGACTTAATAATTTAATCGAGTATTAAACTAATTGGCGAATAACTATTAATCATTTAGTCAACCTAGATTTGTTAATATAGAAAACAAAAATGGTTAGGAGGATTTTTCAATTGTTAAAGTGAATTGGGTATTAGAGAATAAGACATATTTCAAGGGAGGCGAATAGAGTTACAAATTCGCTAGTTAAAATGGTCTTTGATAAGAAAGAAGATGTCTAGATCTTTAAGGAGGTTCCTAGAGAAATCATACATCTCTTAGAATTCAACATGAGTAGAAATAATGGTTAATTTGAAGTAATTGTGATAATGCTTAAATATAACATAGTTTTGGATATTAAATATATATTTTTAGAGTATGATCCTATTAAATTGGGATATTTATTGTCTTTTTATTTTGTAGGGACTCAAGTGGTGATAGAAGATAAATTGGAGACAAAAAGCAAGGTTTTGGAGGAGAATTTGAAGTTGAGTGAAGATGAAATGCTAAAAGAGAGAGTTTATAGGACAAAAAGACTTGGTTTTATTTTATTTTATTTTTTAAATATATTTTACATTAGGATTTAATTTTTAAGATATTATTTATTATTTAAATTTGTATTTAATTTATATTTATATTTTTGTATTTATCTTTTAGAGTTTAAATTGGATCCAATTGGGGGAATTAAATGTTAGATATAATTTTAATTATATTTTAGAATTTAGATTGGATTCAACTAGGAATATTATGTACTATAAATAGGGGGTGGAGTGATTGAATTATTCATTCCTCATTCATTGAAAAAATCCTCCATCTCCCAAAATCCTAGTTCAATACAAAACTCTATTCTTTTTATTTTGTGTTCTTCCCCAAAAATTATGAGTTACTAAAAAATCCTTTTAACCAAAAGTTATCAAATATTCCTCCAAGGTTCATGGGGCTTAGAATCCGCTCTTAATTCTTTTCAACCTGAGTATTCATCAATTCTCTGTAATACGGGATTGACGCTTCTATCCAAAATCCTTACAAAAGTAATCTTTTCATCTTGTGCAAAGACGGCCGCTTTGTGCGTTTTGAAAAGGTTGCACAGTCGGTTCGTTAACTTACTGCGTCAGAGGTTGCCAAGCCAAAAGAGACAAAACGGCGTGACATTCGTCGTTGGGAAAAGGTGATCTAGTATAAGACAGTCCCATTGGAGCGACGATTGGCTAGAGTCAGGTTCCAGTAAAAACTATATCCGAAGCTGGTGGTCGTAGGCATCCTCTTCCACTATAACTGGCTTATTCGGGCACGAGAAGAACCATCCAAAGTCTATGATTGAACCAAGGAAGAATCAAGATAACCGGAGGCTAGATCTTTGAATATTGATAAAACTCTTCTTCTTTCAACTTGTTTATTTTATGCTATTTATTTTTACTTCGACTTTCCTATTTTCTATTTCTTTCAATTTTGTTTTCTTTTATTTTTCCTCAGATCGCGGTGTTTTTCTTGGGCACGGTTTTGCCCATGATCTCGACAGACAAAACTTTTTACGACTCTCTAGTCCCTAAGGATTAGACCCTACTTCCCTTTTACTGTTATTTGCTTTAATTTTTGGAATAGGTTATATTTGGTGTTCCCGACGACACATCAAATTGTTTGTTTATTTTATCAGAAAAAATATGGAAAACAAAAATGTTTTTGGTTTTATGAGTATTTTTTCGATTAGCTATTTAAAAAAAAAGCATAAATTAGCATCGTTGACTCACAAATTTCCAATTTTTTTGGGAGTACATAAAATTCCAAGGTTAGATTAAATAATAATAGATAATTGTATAGCAAGGTTTTGCCTCAAATATGACAATCTTATTTAGTTGAAATAGTCCTTTTTTTATCAGGTGTATATGATTTGAAATTATGGTGTTTGAAAATTTTGAAATATATTTTAGAAACATAAAATTTTGATATAAAACTTAATAAGTCAAGATTTGTCATGTTAAATTATTAAATATAAATCAAGAACAAAATTAAATTCGAAAGCATATCTGAATCTATTGTTGGGCCTAGAAAGTTTTTGATCTTCCAAGAAAATAGTTTTTGTTTTTGTATATCCTCTCTAATTGGGATAGAAAAAATACTAGATATATATCTATTTCTTGAGGACCACTACCTCTTTTTAAAATAACTTATTATTAAATCAATTTTGGGTATTTATAATTTGGCCCCTCATCAAATTATAAATACAACTTATGCTATCTACACATTATTTCCATGACACTTTAATACTTATGACACTTATAACATAATTGGTCACTTAATTTTGTATCACTCTTTATAATAGCGTTATACATTATACATATGTGCCCATAATTGAGGATTTTAGTCCAACAATCTCCCATTTGGGCAACATATGTTTCCTCATAAATGTACAACCTTGTGCGCTCAAAATTTGCTATCATATAACATGTATTCTATAACAATCTCGTCCATCAAATATATTCATATAGTATCAAAGTAGTCTTTTTCATATTAGTCATGACTAAACTCATCAATGGTCACATATACAAATATAGTCAAATGACATAGATATATCATGGATGCGTAGCATAGAAACTAGATGCAATGTGAACCAAACATGCTTATTTCCAATTGGTCCTCCTTAAATTTAAGTGAGGTCAGTATCAAATGAATTGAATACTTCATTTCTAATCAGAAAATAACCAAATATATAGTTGTCTAAAAACAAATATAAAGCAAATAAAATACAAACTCCCACTAAACCATGATGTCCTCAAATAATATAACACCCATATGAGCAGTGTGCTCGTGAAAGACTTTGGGTGGTAAACCTTTTGTGAGCGGATCCCCTATCATGGAGTTTGTCCCAATGTGCTTTATGGATATTTTGTCCACTTTGCACTCTCTCTTTCACAACTAGGAACTTTATGTCAATATGCTTTGACTTAGATGAGCTCCTGTTGTTGTTGGAATAAAACACCATTGACTTATTATCATAAAATAATTTAAGTTTTCTTTCTACATTCTCCAAAATGTGAAGTCGGTGACAAAGTTCCACAACCATATTCTATGGTTTGATGCCTCATAGCATGCTACATGTAACAACCAATACCCAGTTTGGTCGTAAAACCGGAGCTATGGGACGCCACATTAGCCAACTAAGTGACTCTCCATTTAAACCCAACCTAACCTCACACTATAAGTTAGACCATAAAACATGTTTCGATTTAAGAACTCAAGCTCGCAAACTCACATCACTTACTTCATGGTAGGCAATAGCAATAAAATGCAAACTCTAAGTTTTGCCAATAAAATGCAAACTCTAAGTTTTGCAAAATAATATACCATATGGAACAAAACAATTCAATTATCAGACTTTAGGGTTCGCACCCTTGCATAGCTTGCTCATTCTAAGTCTTTCATGAGGTAAGTTTCCTTAAACAGGGTAGGTCTTCATGAATGACCTCTATGTATTTATATATTATGAACACGACTCGTAGGGCTTCTCCTATTTTGTCTATCTAATTTATTAAGGGTTCGTAGGTACGAGTTCGCCAATTATTAGGGTTCACACTTTGCACAGGTCGACAACCCTTTCACTTTGTAGCAACTTTGGCGAACTCTATACAAGTTAGCTAGTTTTGATTATTTCATGCTTTTGCTTATGGCAAACACTTTATTAGAAATTTAGAAACTTAGGCATGAACTTGTAAACTAAGAAAATGTCAATCAAACTTGGACTATATTCATATACTTAAAATTCAGGTGTGTTCATATATTTTAAGTGGTTCGCAAAAAAAATTTTAAGAAAAGCTAAATCTTAGAATAATCGGTGAAGTAAATAGATAGAAATATATTTCTAAGCCCAAGTAGAGTCTCACATTGCCTTTAAGTCTAGGGTTCATTTGTACCACCTGTTCCATGTTATGCTACATCAGTATCAATCACTTTGCTGCTACACACCTTGAGATCTAACTATCTACAGTGTATAGAAAGGAGTGTGAGAGCTCTTGCGAACTCAGTGAATATACAAGAAAGAAAAACCATATAGCACACACAAAACATAAGTTAAACAAAAGCTTTGGCAAGGGTACTAAACTATGAACTGGGTTTGCCAAACATATGCGAAGTCTAGTTCGCAGATACTCACTGTCAGTTAGTTTAAAACATAGTATTTTGGAAAACACAATATTAATCTCATGTTCTTTTCTATTGGATAAATGGATCTCCTTATCACTCCTCACTTTGACTCAAAGAGTCTGAACATGTCCCATAAGTGTAGCATAAAACTAAATACTCTCCAAACATACCAACATATCCCATTGAATGGAGCTTTAGCTTGACATTCCCTTATTCCTCCTAACCCGTCCCAAGATCTCTTGCCCAAAACACAATACAAAGGTGAGCATTCGCAATCCTATTGCATGCCATTATATCCAACGATTACAGAAGATTTTAGTGTCAAAACATTTACATAAGCCAGAGCCCGCAGGTCATGAGGATCTCACATATCACTATTTATAATCAGCTCATAATATAGAGCTCGCATATCGTTGCTCTTTAAAACACAATCACAAAATGGAGTTATAGAGAAGACTTCCTCTCAGAACTTAAAATGAAACCCTAAGCTCCTATTTAGCACTATGGTTCGCACATACATATGACAATCTCTGAACACTCACCAATTTACTGAAAGCTTTAAACAATTTTTGCTTTTCCCTTGCTTCTTCTAGGTTCGTAATTTTACAAACATACACAAGTCACTAATAGTAAAAACACATTAAAACTCATACATAAGCACAAGCGAACCTAGGTTTGCACATGCTAGTCTTTTAGCAAATCTAGTTTCCTTTGTTGCGAACTTTTCTTAATTACTTCTAAACATCAACACAATAGAGAAACAAAGTCTTACCTTAAATCTTATGGGCTAAGTTATGGGTAAATCAGTAAATTAGAAATTAATTATGTTAAGTTAAAACAAAAGATGGAAGATATCATCTTCTTCCTTATTTTTACTTTATCAAAATTGAAACCCAATGGTTGGAGTAGCTTAAAGAATCAACTAAGCATATTTGTTTTCATGTAAGTGAATTCTTTGTCCGTTTTTAGTCATTTTATGTTTTTGAGATCATTACAACTAAGTCCAGTGAAATCGGGTGTTAATTTACAAAATTGTTAAAAGTTTTGATATGTTCCATTGTTGTGTTTTTGGATAAGGTGGTTTTGTGAGCTTGATGGTTAGATAAGGTTGTGTTGTTAAGTAGTTTATATTGGTTTTAATGGTTAAGGATTTAGTTGTTAAATTAGTAAATTTACATAAAGTTAATGTGAAATTGAGGAAAATATGGGTTGTTATAAGATTATAGGATATTTGGCTGACTTCTTTTTATTTTAATTGTGCTTAATTTGATATTTTTGAGTTAAGGATTAAATTGTATAAAGATGAAATTTTAGGGGTAAAATGGTAAATATGACTAAATCATGTATTTTTTAGGTTTGAATGTATTTATGTGGATTTATGTTATACTTTAGATCAAGAATCTCAACGTGTGGAGGGCGTACGAGGAAAAGGGAAAATCACTAATAAGTCCTTGTTAGTTAAATCACTCGACAGGTAAGTTTCTACTGATATATTTGATTATAATTTGATATTAATATTGTTAAATTTATCTATATACATATTGAATTGTTATTATACTAAATAATTTGGTTTATAAAAAGTAGAAATGAAATTTTTGAAAATATTACGATGGATCTAGTAAAAGTTTCGTATGTGAGGTTTTCTATCTGAATATCTGTTCTATACGAAGCTCCTGCATGTGTTGCAGACTCGGATTAACATGAGACTCAGATTTAGCACTGATTAGCTATCTGATGTCATTTCATATGTTTACCTAGCTCTAGCCAAGCTAGTTTATATATGTTATCATTGGTTTATTCTGAAAAGGGTAACCTAACGCAACCATTTATGTACCTGATTAGCTCTTATGAGCATTATATGTTTTTGGACTTACATATTAAGTACTTTTATAAAGATCCTGTAACACTCAAAACCCGACACCGTCGCCGATTAGGGTTTCGAGGCTACTAACGTCCTTATCTCAACACAATTACAAATCATATCTCATTTCAATAACATTCATAATATAATTAAACATTTAATTCTAGATCATCATTCATACTTAGCTTACAATTCAATCTATAAGGACTTGATTAAACACCACAAAACATATCACAAAACGTAGAATTCATCAAACCAGGGGTCACATGATCGTGCCCTGGACCGTGTGCTAGACCGTGTGCATACACAAAATACCCATACACGACCATGTGACAAGTCATGTGAATATGCGAAATTACCCCACACGCCCGTGTGTGAAATCGTGTACTGGGCCATGTGTCAACTCGAAAATGGACCACACGACCGTGTCCCAGCCCATGTGCAGCTCATGTGGACCTTGCACCTATTTTACCCAGGGCACATGCCCGTGTACTAGCCCGTGTGTTAGGCCATTTGTACCTGTGAAACTCCATAAATGGCATGCAAAATATTCATAAAAGCCTTCACAATTTTACCTAAATTTCCATATCCTAAAGACCTATGATCATACATCAAAGATATGGCAAATAAGGCTTCTAATCTTACCATTTCATTGACAAACAAACATCATATGAGTAAACACATCACTTTATGCATTACATAACAAAACATACAAGTTTGACATGTATACACATATTTTTCCATGATATGATTTCAACAATTCACTTTAAACATTAACATCTAGTGCAAAGTACCAATTTGACATCTTAATACATATCATTCAAAATAGGTTCAAACATTTCCTAGTACATTCCATACAACCAAGTGAGGTAAAGACTACCGAACAAGCTTCTGAGATAGTGTGATTGTGTTCAAGGTGATCCAATCTTCAACCAGCAAAGCGAAATCTACAGGTAAGCTTTCTAGCTTAGTAAGTTTGCAAGTAGTATAATTTACCACAATATCAAATGTCTTGCAATAATAAGATTCATCCGAGCTTTGTCATGGGATATCGCTCCTCTTGAGTTGAAACGACCTTATGCTCTAACTGAGACATTAGCACTTCCTTAGCATAACACTCTAACTGAGATGTAAGTACTTCCTTAGCATTACGCTCTAACCGAGATGTAAGCACTTCCGTAGCAATACGCTCTAACCGAGACGTATGTAATCATACAGCATTACGCTCTAACCGAGACGTAAGCTCTTCCATTGAATAAACCGCCAAGTCTTTCGTGTATCATATCATTAAAAGAAACTTCCAAGATAAATGTAATTAGTAATATAAATATGAAATTTAACAAAACGAACTTACCAGACTAAATTGTAGTTATGGACAAACTCCAAGGACTATTCTGCCAATTTCCCTTTCTCTTGATCCATGGCACGATCTTGATCTATCAAAATAAATCATCCAATTTCCTCATTAAATCATGTAGTTTAATCATTCAATACATTTAAATCCTTTTTGGGAAATTTTTGAAATTACCCGTAATATTTCACTTTTATTCAATTTAGTCCCTAGACCTTAAACATACAAAATAATCCTTCTCTTTCATAACTCATCCTAGCCAAATACTCAAGCACTTCATACAAGCCCCTTACATTTAATAATTTCACACAAATGCATACAATTTTATCATTTTAGCAATTTAATCCTTAAACCCTAAAATCATCAAAAATCACTTTATAAAATCAACAAATCTAACAACCAAGCTCCCAAAACTTTAATAAACTTCCAAGAATAAGAAAATTCATCAATGGTAAAATATTTAATATTTGACAAATTCATAAATTAGTCCTTGGGTTAGCTAGATTAAGCTAATACGGACTCAAAAACATAAAAATTACTAAAAACGAATGAGTTTACCTACTCAAATCACAAGCACAAGCTTGGTCGAATGTCTCCTATGTTTTTTAGGGTTTCTCTCCTTTTCTTTTGTTTAAAGTGAAGAAGATAACCTAAAATCATGACTTTTTCCATTAAAACATTTATTTATCAAATTACTAATTTACCCTTGGTTAAATATAAGCAAATTTGACATGTTCTAAGCCCTTAACCATCCACTTAAATTCCTAATGGTTTAATTACCATTTAAGGGCTTTTCCTTTCTTTTTAATTAACATTTAATCTATATAATTCAACTTTTATACCTTTTACAATTTAATCCTTTTAGTTAATTAACTATCTCAAGGATAAAATCTCTTAACTAAAATTTAATATGCGACTAATGACATCATAAATATTAAATAATTAATATTTATGGCTCGACTCGTCGGAGTTGTGATCTCGAAACCACTATTTTTGACACCATTGAAAATCGAGCTGTTATAGATCCATCGGAATAATGAAAATTATCTAATACGAATTGTTTCAATGAAGTATAACAAGTTATGAATTCTAAATATCAGTATGTTTAAATGTTACTGACTTTGAATGTCTGAACCATGTTGTAACAAAGTTGAAGTTCATTTATTTATATGCCATAACTACTTAATGAACATAGAAAGTAGTATGTGAATTTGTGGAAACTTACAAAGTATTTCATATACTTTGGTTATTGTTTTTATTTTGTAGATTTTGAACTCTTGGATTTTTATGATCGAATTTTCGGAGCACACATGTCTTCTTTCGTCTCCTTTCAGTAGATTTTGAAGTCTTGACTTTTGGGTAAATATGGCATGTAATTAGAGTGTTATTTTGTAAATATATGAACATGTTTTGGTACCTTGTTTTGCATATATTATGATGCTAGTCTAGTGTTTATACCAACATTATAAGTTTGGTCTTTTTTGTTATAAGATATGACTCATGATGTTTTTGTTTTGGTGTTATGAATGGTATGAAGTTAGGTGTAACACCCCAAACTCTGCCTAGAAGAATTGGCATTGTGAAATCCAAGAGTGGTTGTCCGTCGAATTTGTGTCTAGATTTTGAAAAAAATTATGACAACTGATTTGATTTGGTTCAGGGGTTAAGTGTTCTGGTTAAGCATGTGAGGTTCTGGGTTCAAATCCTACTTCCTGAAATTTTATTTTGTTTTCATCCATTTATCAAACCGCTACCTTTGAACATGTGTCTTATAAGGTATTCCGATCAATTGATGTCAACGATGAGCCTAGTGGTTCAATGGTTAAGCATCTGTCTATTCTCTAGTTTTGAGTTCGAGTCTCTACGTATACAACTAAGACTTATATTTTTGAACTTTTTTATAAAACTGATTTGAATTTTAAATAGCTCATTAACTTTACAGTTATTTTTAAAAATAAAAGAAAAGAAAATATTTCTTTCTCATTTTCTTTTCCGTTCTATTCTTGGTCTAAGTTTGTTCTTAAACTTTTCATTCTCTTTTACTCAATTTGCGTAGTTGGTAAGCTGTGTTGTAGTTTTGCTAGCTTTGATATGCTTTAAGGTAAATTGGGTCGATTAATTAGTTGTTAATTATTATTGTGCGAGTTGGGGGAAAGTTATTCAAAATAGTTTCGAGGTTTTTACTGGTAGTTTTGTGTGTTCGTCTATGTTTTGATGTGCTAGGAGAGGCTCAAGAGATGTCTAACGCTTTGCACCTTACTTAGGAGTCGATTGTGTGCAGCGAATTCGTGGTAAGTAGACTTTCGTTTGTTTCGCCTTGTGAGTCGAAGGTTTTGACGAACACTGATTTTGTTAATGAGTATGTTGTGAATGTTTTGTTGAAATTGGATGTTTGGGACTTGTTTTAGGCTTGGAAATTGTATTTGGGAACTTCTATATCGTCGTGTAACAGGTGGGTATCAAAACCCCTTTTGATTTCTTGCATTTTTTTGCATTTTTCTCGTCTCAATGGTGTTGTTTGAAGGCACATAGGGGTGTGCCCAAGAGGTGTCATTACAGTAAGTTGCAAGAGGCACACGGGCAAGCCACACGAATGTTTGTTTATACTATTTTGGAAGCACACGGGCTAACACATGGGCATGTGTTAGGGTGTGTGTGTATACTGTTTTGAGGCGCATGAGCTAACATACGGGTATGTATCTAGGTGTGTGTATACTATTTTAAGGCACATGGGCTGACACACGAATGTGTGTCAGGGTGTGTGTATACTGGTTTGATGCACACGGGTTGGCACATGGCATGTGTCAAGGTGTGTGTTTATACTTTTTTGTTATTTAAGGTGCAGTGGTCACACTGGTAGACACATGAGTGTGTGTCCAAGCCGTGTGCCAGGCCATGTGGAGCTACACGGGCACCCACACAGGTGCATGAGCTTATTTTGTGAAATTTTTGTTTAAGCCGTAATTATTGTACGAGGCGAGCATAGGCCTCCTGTAAGGTTTGAATGATGTATAATAAGCTGTAAACTCGATATTTGTGATCTATTAGTTTACAATCTACTATATGTACTTATGTTATGCGAATATAAGAAAATTAATAGTGACTCAATAATGTGTAATGTGACTTTGTTTGGATGCGTTAAAGTATGTTTTCTATTCAGGTACGATTCGTATTCTGTTAAGCATACAGGTACGCTTCTATGTTATTGTCTTGATTAAGGATATGCGGCATCTGGATAACTGTACGAAATGGTTATGAATAATCTAAGCACACTGATATCCTGGGATTGTATTATCACGTCTAGTGGTAATTATACATATCTATCATATGTAAGTGACATCCTTATGATACTTTAGAACTACTTTGTACTGGTTGTGTAAATGTCATTAAGTTTACCTGTGTTTTTACGATTTAATTATTTTTTATTTTGATTATGTACCGAGATTGGTAGCTCACCATTTGTCTTATCCTTATCTATTCAGGTAAACATCTTACTTGGGATCGTAGCGTACGGGGGCTTAAATTGGTTTTTATTAACTTAACTATGACTATATTTTTCGGGTTTGAAACTATTTTGCACTCATTCTGGTTTTTACTTAATTCATCGATAACTAAAAATTTCTAAATGCAAAATTGATTTTTAATGTGTTAATGTAACTACGCCAGATTCGGTCAAAAATTTTAGGTCGGGTTTGGGGTGTTAACATGCCAAAATTCGGGTTAGAAGAATTGGCATTGTGAAATCCAAGACTGGTTGTCCCTCGAATTTATGTCTAGATTTTAGAAAAAATTATAACAACTGATTTAATCTAATTCAGTAGTTAAGTGTTTTGGTTATGTGTGTGAGGTTTTAGGTTTGAATCATACTTCCTCAAATTTTATTTTTGTTTTCATCCATTTATTAAATCGCTACCTTTGAACATGTGTCTTATAAGGTATTCCGATCAATTGATATCAACGATAAGCCTAGTGGTTCAATGGTGAAGCATTAGTCTATTCTCTAGTTTCGTGTTCGAGTCTCTACATATGTAACAAAGACTTATATTTTTGCACTTTTCTGTAAACCTGATTTGAATTTTAAATATTTCCTTAACTCTATAGTTATTTTTAAAAAGAAAAGAAAAGAAAATGTTTCTTTCTCATTTTCTTTTCCATTCTGTTCTTGGTCTAAGTTTGTTCTTAAACTTTTCTTTCTGTTATACTCACTTTACGTAATTGCTAAGCTGTGTTGCGATTTTTTGCTCCAATACGCTTTAAGGTAAATTGGGTCGATTAATTTGTTGTTAATTGTTATTATGTGAGTTGAGGGAAAGTTATTCAAAACAGTTCAGAGGTTTTGCCTAGTAGTTTTGTGTGTTCGTTTATGTTTCGATGTGCTAGGTGAGGCTCAGGAGATGTCTAACTCTACACGCCTTATTTAGAAGCCGATCGTGTACTATGAATTCGTGGTAAGGAGACTCTCATTTGTTTAGCCTTGTGAGTCGAAGGTTTCGACGAACATTGATTTTGTTAATGCGTATGTTGTGAATGTTTTGTTAACATTGGATGCTTGAGACTTGTTTAGGCTTGGAAATTGCTTTTAGGGACTTCTATATCGTCGTGTAACAGGTGGGCATCAAAACACCTTTCGATTTCTTACGTTTTTATGGGCTTTTCTCGTCGAAATGGTGTTGTTCGAAGGCACACGAGCTGGCACACAGAGGTGTGTCCAGGCTATGTGTCATTAAAATAAGTTGCAAGACGCACACGGCCAAGATATACGGGCGTGTGTCAGGGTGTGTGTATACTGTTTTGAAGTACATGGGCTGACATACGGGCATCTGTTAGGGTGTGCGTGTATACTGTTTTAAGGCACACGGGCTGACACACGGGCGTGTGTTAGGATGTGTGTATACTGGTTTGAGGCACACGGTCTGACACATGGGTGTGTGTTAGGGTGTGTGTTTGTATACTATTGTTTTTATTTAAGGTTTAATTGTCAAATAGGCGTGTGTCCAGGACGTGTGACTCAATGTTTAGACACAAGGGCAACCACACGGTCGAGTGTCAGGCCGAGTGGAGTGACATGGGCACCTACACAGGCGTGTGAGCCTGTTTCGTAAAATTTCCGTTTAAGCCATAATTATCGAGCGAGGCGAGCGTAGGCCTCTTGTAAGGTCTGAATGATCTATAATAAGCTATAAACTTTATATTTGTGCCCTGTTAGTTTACAATAATTTTTTTGTATGTATGTTATACGAATATAAGAAAATTAATAGTGACTCGCTAATGTGTAATGTGACTTTGTTTGGTTTCGTTAAAGTATGTATTCTATTCAAGTACGGATCATATTATGTTAGGCATACAGGTACACTTCTGTGTTACTGTTTTGATTAAGGATATACAGTATCTGGATAACTGTACGTAATGGTTATGAATAGTCTTATTACACTATTATACTTGGATTGTATTATCACATCTATTAGTAATTATACATATCTGTCATACGTTCTTTACATTTGCATGGGTTGGAAATTATGATTTGAAGGAAGTTATCTGAACTGTTTCAATGGTTAACCCACTTGAGATTATCTGATCTGGAAGTGAAACTGTAAATACTGCGACGTGTCATACCGACACTATATGGTGTATAGTTTGGATATTGGTGTGTTGGGTTGGACAGAGATGGTGTATAGCAGATGGGGGTATCATGTCTGCATCTATACCTGTAACTATATTATGCCAAAATCTGTAAATGTATCTTTATAATGTCTGCATCTGTAACTATAACTGTATTATATCTATATTATGAGTTGTATTTATATCATGTCTGACTTTCTGATATGTGTCTGAAATGAATAGTTGTTGTCGCTTATGAAATGTTAGCAGCTGAGATCTAAAGTGACAATGGGTCTGACTTCAAGTAGAAATTCATTTGGTTCATAAGTGACATCTCTGCAATACTCTAGAACTACTTTGTACTGATTGTGTAAATGTCATTAAGTTTACCTATGTTGTTACGATTTAATTGTATTTGATTTTGATTATATACCGAGATTGGTAGCTCACCATTTGTCTTATCCTTATCTGTTCAGATAAACATCTGACTTGGGATCATACGGTGTACGGGGGCTCGGATTGGTTTGTACTGACTTAACTATGACTATATCTTTCAGGTTTGAAACTATTTTGCACTCATTCTGGTTTTTACTTAATTCATCGAAAACTAAAAATTTTTGAACACAAAACCAATTTTCAATTTGTTAATGTAACTATGCCAGATTTGGTCAAAACTTCTAAGCTGGGTTTGAGGTGTTAACATCCCAAAAATTGGGTTAGAAGAATTGGAGCCAAGAGTGATTTTCCCTCGAATTTGTGTCTAGATTTTGGAAAAAATTATGATAGCTGATTTGATCTGATTTAGTGGTATAGTGTTCTAGTTATGTGTGTAAGGTTCTGGGTTCAAATCCTACTTCCTGAAATTTTATTTCTGTTTTCATCCATTTATTAAACAGCTACCTTTGAACTTGTGAGTTAGAAGGTATTCCGATCAATTGATGTCAACGATGAGCCTAGCGGTTCAATGGTTATGCATTTGTCTATTCTTTGGTTTCATGTTCGAGTCTCTACGTATGCAAACAAGTCTTATTTTTTTGCACTTTTTTATAAAACTGATTTGAATTTTAAATACCTTAACTCTGTAGTTATTTTTAAAAAGAAAAGAAAAGGAAACATTTCTTTCTCATTATCTTTTCCATTCTATTCTTGGTTTAAGTTTGTTCTTTAACTTTTCGTTTGATTCTACTCTGTTTGCGTAATTACTAAGCTGTGTTGCAGTTTTGCTTGCTCTGATATGCTTTAAGGTAAATTGGGTCGGTTAATTCGTTGTTAATTGTTATTGTATTAGTTGGGAGAAAGTTATTCAAAATAGTTTCGAGGTTTTGACTGGTAATTTTATGTGTTCATCTATGTTTCGATGTGCTAGGGGAGGCTTAGGAGATATCTAACGCTTGATGCCTTACTTAGGAGCCGATCGTGTACTACGAATTCGTGGTAAGAAGAATTTCGTTAATGTGTGTTGCGAATGTTTAGTTGAAATTAGATGTTTAGGACTTGTTTCGGGGTTGGAAATTGCATTTGGAGACTTTTATATTGTTGTGTAATAGGTGGGTATCAAAACCCGTTTCGATTTCTTGCATTTTTCTTATTGAAACGGTGTTATTCAAAAGCACACCAGGGTGTGTCAAGACTATATGTAATAAAAATAAGTTGCAGGAGGCACACGGGCGTGTGCCAGGCTGTGTATACTGTTTTGAAGCACACAGGCATGTGTCAAGGTGTGTGTATACTGTTTTGAGGCACACGACCTGACACACAGACATGTGTCAGGGGGTGTGTGTATATTGTTTTGAGGTGCACGGGCTGACAAACGGGTGTGTGTCAGGGTGTGTGTGTATACTATTTTGTTATTTAAGGTGCAGTGGTTACATGGGTAAACACACAAACGTGTGTCCAGGATGTGTGACTCAATGTTTGGACATATGGGTAACCACACGGTCGTGTAGAGCCATACGGGCGTGCGAGCCTATTTTTTGAAATTTCTGTTTAAGTCGTAATTGTTTTGCGAGGTGAGTGTATGCCTCTTGTAGGGTCTAAATGATCTATAATAAGCTATAAAATAGATATTTGTGATCTATTAGTTTAGAATTTTCTATCTATACGTATGTTATACGAATATAAGAAAATTAATATTGACTCGATAATGTGTAATGTGAATTTGTTTGGATGCATTAAAGTATGTATTCTGTTCATGTACTATTCGTATTTTGTTAAGCATACAAGTATGCTTCTGTGTTACAATTTTGATTAAGGATATAT
This sequence comes from Gossypioides kirkii, assembly GCA_005610355.1. NCBI lineage: Eukaryota > Viridiplantae > Streptophyta > Magnoliopsida > Malvales > Malvaceae > Gossypioides > Gossypioides kirkii. The sequence continues at coordinate 33,247,909 of CP032247.1, read as the reverse complement.
GGTATCTGGATAACTGTACGAAAAGATTAGGAATATTCTCAGCACATTGTTACAGTAGGATTGTATGATCACATCTATTGGTAATTATACATATCTATCATACATTCTGTACATCTACATGGGTTGGAAATTGTGATTTGAAGGAAGTTATCTAAACTGTTTCAGTGGTTAACCCACTTGAGATTATCTGATCTGGCCGTGAAACTGTGAACACTACGACGTGTCATACCGACACTATATTGTGTGTAGGGTTGGATATTTGTGTGTTGGGTTGGATGGAGATGGTGTATAGCTGATGAGGGTATCATGTCTGCATCTTATACGAATATAAGAAAATTAATATTGACTCGATAATGTGTAATATGAATTTGTTTGGATGCATTAAAGTATGTATTCTGTTCAGGTACAATTCGTATTTTGTTAAGCATACAGGTACGCTTCTATGTTACTATTTTGATTAAGGATATGCGATATCTGGATAACTATACGAAATGATTAGGAATATTCTCAGCATACTATTATACTAAGATTGTATGATCACGTCTATTGGTAATTATACATATCTGTCATACGTTCTGTACATCTACATGGGTTGGAAATTGTGATTTGAAGGAAGTTATCTTAATTGTTTCAGTGGTTAATCCACTTGAGATTATCTAATCTAGCTGTGAAACTGTGAACACTACGACGTGTCATACCGACACTATATTGTGTGTAGGGTTGGATATTGGTGTGTTGGGTTGGACGGAGATGGTGTATAGCTGATGGGGGTATCATGTCTGCATCTTATACGAATATAAGAAAATTAATATTGACTCGATAATGTGTAATGTTAATTTGTTTGGATGCATTAAAGTATGTATTCTGTTCAGGTACAATTCGTATTTTGTTAAGCATACAGGTACGATTCTATGTTACTATTTTGATTAAGGATATGCGATATCTGGATAACTGTACGAAATGATTAGGAATATTCTCAGCATACTATTATACTAAGATTGTATGATCACGTCTATTGGTAATTATACATATCTGTCATACGTTCTGTACATCTACATTGGTTGGAAATTGTGATTTGAAGGAAGTTATCTTAATTGTTTCAGTGGTTAATCCACTTGAGATTATCTAATCTGGCTGTGAAACTGTAAACACTGTGATATGTCATACCGACACTATATTGTGTGTAGGGTTGGATATTGGTGTGTTGGGTTGGACGGAGATGGTGTATAGCTGATGGGGGTATCATGTCTGCATCTGTAACTGTATTTGTGTCATGTCTGGATCTGTAACTATATGTGGTTTATATTTGGAGTTGTATTCGTATCATATTTGACCTTCTGATATGTGTCTGAAATGAATGATTGTTGTTGCTTATGAAATGTGAGTAACTGAGATCTGCAGTGACAATAAGTTCGACTTCACGTAAAATTTATTTTGGTTTGTAAGTGACATCTTTGCGAAACTCTAGAACTGCTCTGTATCGATTGTGTAAATGTCATTAAGTTTACTTTTGTTGTTATCATTTAATTGTATTTGATTTTGATTATGTACCAAGATTGGTAGCTCACCGTTTGTCTTGCCCATATCTGTTCAGGTAAACATCTGACTTGGGATCGTACAACATACGGGGGCTTGGATTGGTTTGCACTGAATTAACTATGACTATATCTTTTGAGTTTGAAATTGTTTTGCACTCATTCTAGTTTTTACTGAATTCATCGATAACTAAAAATTTCTAAATGGAAAACCGATTCTCAATGTGTTAATGTAACTACGCCAGATTCGATCAAAACTTCTAGGCCGGGTTTGGGGTGTTACATTTAGTGTGACCTTATTTTGTGCAATTTTCGTTTAAGCCGTAATTATCGTGTGAGGTGAGCGTAGGCCTCCTGTAGGGACTAAATGAACTGTAATAAGCTATAAACTTGATATTTGTGATCTGTTAGTTTACAATCTACTATCTGTACGTATGTTATACGAATATAAGAATATTAATAGTGACTCGATAATGTGTAATGTGAGTTTGTTTAGATGCGTTAAAGATGTATTTTGTTTAGGTACAATTCGTATTCTGTTAAGCATACAGGTATGCTTCTATGTTACTATTTTGATTAAGGATATTTGTTATCTAGATAACTGTACAAAATGTTTGTGAAAAATCTCAGCACACTGTTATATTGGGATTGTATGATCACGTCTATTGGTAATTATACATATCTGTAATACATTCTCTACATCTGAATTGGTTGAAAATTGTGATTTGAAGGAAGTTATCTTAACTTTCAGTGGTTAACCCACTTGAGATTATCTGATCTAGTAGTGAAGCTATGAACACTGTGACGTGTCATACTGACACTATATGTTGTGCAGGTTGGACAGAGATGGTGTATAGCAGATGGGGGTATCATGATTAAATCTGTAACTGTATTTGTATCATGTATCGAGATTGTTAGGTCACCATTTGTCTTGTCCTTATCTGTTCAGGTAAATATTTGACTTGGGATCGTTCGATGTACGGGAGCTCGGATTGGTTTGCACTAAGTTAACTATGACTATATCTTTTGGGTTTGAAACTGTTTTGCATTTATTCTTGTTTTTACTTAATTCATCGATAACTAAAAATTTCTAAACACAAAACCGATTTTCAATGTGTTAATGTAACTAAGCCAGATTCAGTTAAAACTTCTAGGTCGAGTTTGGGGTGTTACATTAGATTATTAAGTTTAGTAGAAATTGATAGTGGAATGAATGAATTGTTTATGAATGAACATGCTTTGATTTAAATTAGGAATTGTGGTGTCAATGAGACACATTGGTTAGGTACTTAGGTTTGGTGTTTTCGACATGTTTTATGTTTGTTTAAGTGTCTTTTGGATAGGTTTGTTTGAGGTTAAATGGATTGCTTGTTGTTTAAGTAAGCTCAATTTAGTAAACTTGATTTTTAAGGCACTTCTAGGGGGCACACGGTCGTGTGTGTCAATTCAATGATTTACACGGGTGGACACACGAGCTAGGACACGGTCGTGTGATCCAAGTTAGTGAGTTGCACGACCTAGGAGCATGAGCGTGTAGGGTAGTCACCCGGGCATGTGGCATGGTCACACGGCCAAGTTTTGAGCCATACAGTCTGGGCTCTATCACACGGCCTGGTCACATGGCCATGTGACCCCTAGTTTAAAAATTTGTTAGATCTTCACTAAATTTTTTGAATTATTTCGAATTGGTCCCTGATTGTTTCTAATCTATTTTTATAGCATTGTAGACTCGATTTAAGACTCATAAATACATATTTTACATTAATTTACAATGGTTTATGAATATTGTTATTTAATTTTTATAATTGATTTTACTTGATGTTAAATGTTCTAAATTATACTATAATACTCTGTAACCCTAATTCGGTGGTGAAGACGGGTTAAGGGTGTTACAGAAGAGGTACTTGCATGTGTTCAGGCGATTAGATTCGGGCAAAAGTCAGGCTTCTAAAGACTTGAAGTTGAAAGTGAAACGTTAACTATTATTAAAAAGAAATAAAGTAAGGAAGAGGATAGATATGAAATTAGGGCTTACATTTCAGATGCCAAAAGATTAAAGAGCAACTTTACAACTTGTAATTTAAGCATGCAGGGAGACAAACAAACAAAGTAGCACGTATCATAACAAAAGAAGGGTTAAACGAGGATGCAAATACTTATCTGGCTAATGGACTCTCCAGGTTGGTAGCTCGAGCTATTGAGGATGACATAAAAGGTAGAGCAGGGGGTAGTTGACGAGATTGTGGTGAAATTGAAGGAACATCGAAGATTTGAAGATAAGGAAATATAGATCAGAGTGCTGGAAGGAGAATACTTCGGTTTTTAAAGAAGAAAATGAGGAGGAGAATGTAAAGGCATTTCAGATCTAAAAGTTGTAGTGAAAGAGCAACCATAACAACGAATAAAATTGCTCATAAAGGAGATGCCTTTGACCATAAGAAGATTTGGGTTGTTGACGACATTTCTCTGAAGCTTGGGAAGAAGATCCATTGAGAAAGCGAGTGACTGTTAAAGATGAAGACTAGCTACGGGATGGTTTATTTAGGTTTTGTTTGGAATAGTTGTTTATTTAAGGATTAGGCTTTTTTAGGATTTAGAAATAAGGCAGATTTTGGTTTTTTGTGGGCCTTTATTTTTAGTTTTGTTTTTACTTTACTTTTATTTAAATAAAAGAGTCCAGTTTAATTAAAAAAATCACTTATGCAACAAATCCTACTGGAAAAAATGTATTTTTTTGGTAACTTTGAGACATATTCTCGATAGGTAAAGGTGGATTGTTGAATCATAAAATTATGGTTTTACATTCTACTCTATGAGACCTTTACAACGGTATATCATATGCTCAAAATGAATGAGTAATGAATGAGAAATCGATGCTCAATATAAGTCACTTGTAAATAATGTTGAGGGCAAGAAAACCTTAGATCCCACATTGGTTAGATACCAAGTGGGGGATATGTATATATATGAAAACTCACTAAGGGATTATTGAATGACTAAGCTTGAAGCTTTGCTTTGCGTGTAGGGGGTGTAGATCCAAACCCATCGGGGTTGGGGCGCACTTGCACGATGTGGGCGATATGAAATGTCTGGACTGGTCGGGCCCCAAAAGGGCCTGTAGATATTTTAGCCCAATACGTAATTTATTTTTTTCCTCAACAAATATTATACAAAATCAGTTTGAAAAGGACAAATATCTCAATTTGATTTTATTTCAATCAAATTGATTTTTAATTTAATTTGATTCTATTCAAATTGATTTAAAATCTCCTTCAATGCATATTAGTATCCTTATTCATGAAAATTTTCCAAATTCCTTCATATTAAATGCCTATAAAAACCTAAAGAATACTGCAGAATTCTTTAAACACACAATGAGTTTATTTTTCACTCTTGAAAAATTATTTTTCTTTCTCTCCAAATTTTCCAACGTTTCGGTGATAGAAGAAGGTAATGCTTGTTTGTTGATCATTGTAGAGGTGCTACTATCGTGATCATTTTGTTGTTGTATCTTGAGAGACAGACGATCAACGTTTCTCCAAGTACCATAGGAGCAGCCGAATCTGTCTTAAAGAAATTGTGAAAATAAGCCTCAACATATAGTAAAACTCAATTCTCTTATTCGATTTCTAGTTTTTTCAGATTCTATTTTTAAATTGTTTTTAGATATGATGATTTAAATAAATATAAATACTTATTTAATTTGTTTTTATTTAGATCTGATGTTTTTACATAAATATAAATATTTGTTTATATTATTTTATTGAGATTTTATATTTAATATAAAAATTTATATTTATATGTGTTCGTTAACATGTTTTGTCAAATAAATCCGACCATAATGAAATCAATGTATAAATTATACACAAAATTACAAAAAAAAAAATGTAAAATTAATTAATTTAACACCAATGTAGGTTTTGAAGAAACTAAAGGTTTGTATCTTCCACAGGAACAATAACATTTCAGGTATGGGCAAATCAAAACAAAGAAAAGGTATATGATAATTGTCAAAGCCATATTTGTACGAGAATTGACTAAATTAACGAATAGCAAATATCATTCAACGAATATTATACATTACATATCACATTCTTAATCTCACTTCTTTTTCTTTTTGTTAGTCTTAGGCAAATCCAACTCTTTCTGCCGACCATCTGAGGCCATCTATTCATCATCATCCTCTCTCGATGAAAAACGTCAACCAAAACCCACATTTTCCAGCCGGCCAATGCTCCGTTTCACAATCCTTCACTCTCCATAGATTGCATAACTATTAGATTTTATGATTTAAATGTTTAATTATTAGGTTTTGACATACATCTAGATTTTCACCCAATAAGTGGAAGACTTAAGATTTTGCTTGGTAAAAGTGAAAGAAAATTAAAGATGAAAAATTAAAGTGGTAGAAAATTAGAATGAAAGAAGGAAAACGTAATTTTTTTTTTCCATAAGTGCGTTGGTAGAAAACATGGAAAAATTAAAAGGAAAAAATTGGTAGAGTTGAAAAATAAAAGGAACTGAAATAAAATATTTAAAAAATATATAATTTTGAAATAACATACATCATTATTTCATTTTCTTTTTTTTCATTTTTTTGATTCGGAAAGTTAATTTTCACACATTATGAAAAAAATGATCATATCTCTTATTTTCTTTTCTCTCACTTTTTTTCCTAATCATATCTCTGATTTTCATATATCACTATCTCATTTTCTCCTTTTCACTCCCTCTTCTCATCTCTCCATCTTTCCACCCAATCAAGCACATCCTAATAATAAAAAATATTGAGTTTATTTTTATCATGATTTATGGTTTGAAGAACCAGGAAGCTTTCTATTGAAGAAAAGGGATCAAGAAATTGAGATGGGGAGATCAAATGAGAAAAACAATTTGGATAGTGGCAAATCTATGGGTGCTCGCAGGGCCTTGATGTTTCTAAAATAATTTTTATTTATTTATTTAGATCTTTTAAAATTATTAAAATTTTAAATTAATAAAAATAAAATTATATTTTATCCCTCCTAAAATATAAATTATAAAATTTTAATTTTTATTATCATAAAAATTATAATTTAATTTTAATCCCTAAAAAATTATCTGACTTCATCTTGAATTTAGACAAATATGCCTTCCAATTCCTCTTATACACCAGCCTAGCACTAAGGTGCGGAATGTCAAACAAATTTTAATCCGAAGTGCATTCTGTTTCTTCTAGCGTAATAAATGAGCACTAGGATGCCCATATCAATGTTTTATGTTAAAATAAGATTTCAATGGGATTTTTGGTTTTCTTAAAGCCCTTGTGTGAAATTTAACTTAGATATATAATTATTATTAGAATTATGTCTAACTGCATAATGACCTATTTTCGTATTTTTCTCTCAACTTGTACGGCTACACTCTATTTTAGTCGATAAGGATTTCGAAACTTTACCTCTTAAAATTTGTGAAATCTAATCGAGTGTTATATTTTTATTCTTTGATAGTTTTACATATAAATATTACTCGTATTTAGTTTAGATTTTAAGGTCAATAAAAGAATCAAATGATACAATTTATTGAATCTACGTAAATATAAAAAAACTTAACTAAATCCTAACTAAAATGCTCATATTCAAGTTCCTCAAATGTGAAAACTAGTTTAATCTTTTACATCGAATTATGACAGATCAAACTCCCCCATACTTAAGTCGGTGCTTGTCCTCAAGCAAGGCAAACAAAGGCAGTAAAAAGAAAAGACGACCCTTGAGCAAGTATGATACAAGTGTTAGCTTCGGAGCACATGACTAGGCATTTCATATTTACACATAATCTTGACATGATGAATAGTTGGCTTACCACTTTTGACATCAAACATCTAAGTTTAGTACATTACAAAGTATACAAGCATTAAGGGTCTAAAATGTAAGTGTCCATCAACAAATCATACAAGTAATTTGATTATCTTAGCAGAATACAAATAGTTGCACATGCAATTGTTTGGTGTAACGTCCATTCATGCATAAGGATACCTAGATCACATAGGACTTTTTAGCTTGTAATGTTTTGAGGCTTAGGATAGGTATGAAAATCAGGAATAATAAGCATCAAAAGGGTTTTAAGCATGAGAATAGTTTGACACATTATATTGTTCCCTATTCTCCCCCTTAGTAACCATTTTCCCACTCATCGCCTGATTTCTTCTTCTCTCATCTTCTTTATTTCTCCTTATATGAAATCACAACTTCATTAGTAACTATGGCTAGCTCATGAGCTTTTGTGCACTAATGCACGAGTTTTTCTATTTTTGTGACTTTCTCACTTTTCATTCTTTTTCAGGGTTCCTTATTCACAAATGATTTGTCATTCATGTACTTTTTCTACTCGTTTTTATTTTTGTTATTGATTTTCCTTTTGTTTTGCACTTTTTATGCTAACCTCTAATCACTATACTACACTAGCCTTTCCTATCACTCTATTTTTACAAAACCACCATGATGTATCTACTTAACCCTCAATATGTATGGCCATACATCTATAATCATGCAATTCAGGACCAAATAGAAGGGTAAGTAAAAATTATCATTTATCGGCTTGGATTTTGCATAGGGGTTCATCAAGAAGTGTTTATAGCCTTAAAATAGGTACTAAGGATAAACAAATAAGGGCTAGCTTTTTTGCTCTGGATGTAATCCAAATAATGCCTTGGGTCATCTCTAGGTATCTCAGTATGAACAAATTTAATCAACCAAAAAAACATAAATTCAACCATTTATCATTCATACTAACATGTTGTTTCCTTGCATTTTATATATCCTTTGGTATCTTTGATTGCTTAATGCCTATTTACAATGTAATATATAGAAATTAATAATCTAATAATAAAAATTTTAAAATATCCTATCATCATGCCAAATTTATCATAAATACAAGCAACCTATGTACATTATCCTAACAATCACTTGTATTTCTACAAGCTCAAGCACACAATAGACAAGAAAAATCAAAGCAAAACATAAAATTTAAAAAACTAATTTTCTATGTTACCCCCACACTTTAGATAATACATTGTCCTCAATGTGTAGCCCCTAAAAAGTAAGGAAAGAAGTTACCCGATTGATCATGGTAGTTCCATAGGCTATTGGTGGGTGTTTTCTCCTTCGCTTGTTGAAAGCTCGACTTGTTGTGTTTCTACCGTGAAAGGTTCTTACATAGAAAATCTAAACAAAACACAAGACAACTAATAGTTTATTACTACTAGTACTACTACTCCTAACAACTAAAAATAAATTAAAATCATCCCAAGGAAAATTAATACAATCCATAAAAAAAGTTCAATCGCCTTTTTGAAAATCCATCTCATCATTTTCTCCTTCTTAATCATCTCCTTATTCCTCTTCGCTCTCATGCTCCTCTTCTTCCTACTCGAGTTGCGTAGGCCCAAACATATCTGGCGTATAATGAGGTAACCTAATATTGTTTTGCCATGTGAACTCCTGAAATATTGGGCATGATTCTTGCATCCAATCTATAATCCAATCCAACTTTGAATGACTGCTTTCGTCAACTTATTGTCTGTTGGTTGATCTTTCCATCCTTTGAGATGAAGTCAGAGCGGTTGTCGACTCTTGTTGGCGTTTGTTCCACTCCTTTATCTGTATTGCCCCAAGCTCTATGTCACACTCCAAAATTGGGCCTAGAAGTTTTGAGGGTATTCTAGGAATCTTAGCCCATATGTGCTCAAAATTTCGTACGCATGGTAACCGAAAATGTTTTCAACAATGGCTTTTAGGAAATTAAATCAATTTTTTAAAATGAGTTTTTAAATCCTTTAATTTTGAAAATAGGACTGATTTGTAAAAGGATCAAAATTATGAGTTTTTAAGAGGAAATTAGACCAAATTTTAAAAATCAACCTAAAAACCTCCTTCCCTAGTTTGTTTTCATGAAAGCACTTCCCCATTACTTGTGTTTGATTTCTATCATCCTTTAAGCCATAAATCTCCATAAAAACTAAGAAAAAAAAATCCAAAAACACCATTGATGTCATCATCTCCCAAGCTTATGAGTTTTTTGGATTTTCAACCATTTAAGGTAATGGTTCGATTCCATATTTGTTTTTAATGATATTTAGTCCTTAAAATAGAGTTTTTAGCAAATAAATTGTATGCTTTAAATAAAAGCCGAATTGGGTCGTTAATGGTGGATTTCGAGATTATAAGTAAAAATGTGGTTTCAAAGTGTTTTTCAACTTGTTTTGATATGATTAGAAGGTTTCTAAATTTTTCCAAAAGTTTCGTTAAATAGTTCTAAGGTTTTATATAGTTTTCATGAAAATGCTTATTTTACGTCGAAATTTTTGATACAATGAAACAAGTAGTTTTGTGTAGTTTAAGGGTTGAGAATTAGTCATAGATGAATATGTAGATGAATGAAATTTGTTCATGCAAAAATATTATGCATAGATCAAGATATTTGAATTTTAAGTTTACTATGTAGAAGGTTTCGGTTACATGAGAACCTAGCTTAAGCTTATGTTGTTGACTGTTTAAGGTAAGTTATTGGCTAATTATTGCTTGTGTATTTGTTTGGTTTTTCTTGTTGAAGCTTTGAAATTGGTTGGACCTTTAACAAGTAGATATAAATGAAAAGAAAAGCTTGTTTGAGCTTTCGGCTTTTCGGTGAAAGCCTAATTGGTGAGTGTTTTGGAATTGCTGCTCGTAAACGATTTATTGGGTTAATTGGGAATTTAGAAGTAACCTATATTCATACTCTATATTTTGAGTGTAATTGTTCTCATACCTATAATTAATTATGATATATGTGTGCATTTGCAATTGTGAAAATATGAACAAATGTGATGCTGTGACATGTATTGTACGCTTGTGATAACTATTGTGAAATTGAATATGTGGGCATGTTATTCAAGTCAAATGATAGTGATTATATTGTGCTAAAGATATGAATATGTAGTGAATATGTGCGGAAAATCGGTATGTAAAAGTGTGATAAAATTGTGGATATTTTGGCCTTGTGACCTTATGAGACCGTTGAATATCGTTTACATGTCATAAGATTGTGAATACTCACCTTTGTGTTATGATTTTGGGTGTTGAGGCCCGAGGCAGTTTTAAGGAGAAAAGAGAATATGAGCTAAGCTCCATTAATCGAGATATGTTTGGTGTGTTGGAGAGTGTGAGCTATATGCTTCACTTTATGAGACATGTTCAACTTTATGAGTCATTTGGTGTGTTGGAGATCTATGTATCTGATGAGTGGTGATAGTGCCCACTTTTATGTTTCATAACCTTAAGTGCAAAATAATCATTAAATGTGAATATTACGTGATGTTATATATACTTAAAATCTATGTGAATGAACTACTAAGTTATGCATGAGTAAATGTAACATGACACTAAAGACGACACTGCTATAATTATTATATTCGATTTTTGTTAATACATGATGACTTGTTTGCGTGGTAGTTATTTCGAGCATTCACTGAGCTTGTTAAGCTCACCTACTCATTTTAAACCATTGCAGATCAGTAGTGCCAATGTGAGCGGTGTGGTTTTCGAGGGGTGATCCAAGCCAAATATTTCATAGCTATTCATAGGTGTTTATTTGATTATTTACGTTTTGGGAAATAATGGAAATGTGGTAGACTATATGTTGCTTTTTCTATGATTTAAAGTTGTTTACATGATTGTTATGCTTTAGAGTTTAGGGACTTTAAGTGTGATGTTTTGGACTGTTATTTTAGACTTTTTGGTGTCTATTTGATGAGGTGAATGATGCATGATGTTTAGATTTTAGTTGGTATAGATTATTTGTTTAAAATTGTTGTATTTTATGGTCTAGAGTAAAGGTATCGATATTCGGTTTTTAAAATGATACCTTTATGATTTTCGAAGTTGCAAGAAGATAGCTTTGTAATTTGGTATCTATATTTTATCACGAGTATCGATACCTAGGGTAAAATTATCGGTACTTTATTAGTAGTACCGATAATTTTCAAGACTTTGATTTTTAAATGAGAAACAATAAGCAATTTTGCTATCAATTTTCCAAGCAGTATCGATACCACTTGAGAGAAATATCGATACCACACCTTCCGTATCAATACGTGCATAAAAAATTTGAAATTTTTTCCATGTGGTTCTAAAACATTTTTAGTTAATGTTATAAGCTCAACTGAAGCATGTTTGGCATGTTCTAGTGATGATTAAATATGTTAGTCTTAAAATTCATATAAATGCCAAGAAAAAAGATGTTTGCATAAAATGTGATGACTACTGATGTATATGATGAGAGGCTGTGGTGTAGCATCTTATTACTCCGGCTCAATGGCAGGCCGGGTATAAGGTGTTACACTCTATGTACTGTGTACACAAAGTGTCACTGGTGATGCTTCGGGATGGTTTCATTGATTGCTCTGTGGACATGATTGGAACGCCTATTCTTTTGCATAAAGCTGTCACTAAGTGAGGAAAGAAAACTCCCACTTTTTGGCCACTGACGCATCTCTTCATGTTTTGGTAGATCCATTTCCCGATGCATACCTATTTTTCTACAAAATAATGTAAAACAAAATTGCTTGAAAAGTATTGACGTTAAACACATTTAAAGCAAGAACAACTCGTGTGCATAAAAATTGAATCCACATTTTAGCTTCATGAAACATTATTGCTTAATTAAAGGAGGTTGGGATATTAGTACATTGGCGACATTTCCATTCGCCTTTTCCTTCCCTTAAAAGGTTTATAATTTTATCCATATCTATGTGTCGAAAATATTCTAAGTTTGTGTCATCAATAAAATCTTTTTCATAGTATAGAGCACTATAAAAGTTGCAAATAATTCGAGGGGTTATTCATACTTCTTTCCCTTGAACAAGTATCATTTCCCACATATGACCTTTGGTATTTCTGGACTCTTCGTCCAATAAGGATGCATAAAATTCTTGAACAACAGGGACTACAGCAATATCTTTTAGGATCATCCAAAAAGCATTCTCACTTATGATATCTAACTAAAGGTCATATTTCCTTACAGATAATCATCGACATATCAAATCCCCTCTCTTGAATGAAGGTTTTTACTTGAAGTTCTACAAAATATTTTTCAACATTAGGGTTTGAGAAACTAGAGGAGTTCATAATCGTCGATGATTATGGTTCATTAGTTCTTCAAACCTTTCTAGGAGGCATGGTGTTCTTAGGCTATAAACTAATGAAATATCAAGCAATTAATTTCAATGGAATAGTAAAAAGTTGTGTTAGGAACTCTTAACCTCAAGTAAGTCATTGGATTCCACGTAATATTCAAGTGTTGTTGTTCATTTGGGTGGTTCCCGTCCATCTCTACACCGAATAAGATTGGAAGAAGAAATTTTTCTAATAAACTAAGAATGAGAAGTAAAAAGTGAGATTTAGGGTTTATAAATTTTGAGATATTTTGAGGGGTTTAAAGGGTTAAGTTGTGTTTAAATGATGGGATAATGTGTGTTTTGGCATTAGAGTAAGTGTTTTTAGGGTTAAAATAGGGTAAAAATCAGGTTTAGCAAACCGATTTGCGTAATCGGATTGGGTCAACCCTTTAGAAAGTTACAGCGTTGTCGAGATAATGGGGTTCGATGTCGCGACACACATTGCAGTTTTGAAAACTTGGGGAAACATTCTGCTGTGTTACGACACAGAAGTTCCTTGTCGCAACATCGAGATGGTTTTCCTGATTCCTTAATTCTAAATGCAGTGTTGCGACATGGGGTTGTCGTGTTGTGACACCGATTCTATTTTAACCCAAATTTCCAATTCTCGGGATATCTCAGTCCCTATGAAGCATAATTTAAATACAAGTTAGAATCTAAACTAAGTAGTTTGTTAAATATACAATAATATACATAAGATTAAAGTTTAATTAAAGCTTGTCAAGTTTTATTGATGGATTCATCTGACAATTCCAACGAGACTTTTCCAATTCTATTTCTTTTAGTATTGGTCCAACGCCCGTCGTGTAATTCCACTTTCTTTCACTTGTTCCTTTCTTTAGACTTGCTCTTCAAACTCGCACTATTCTACCTCATTTGATTTAGAGTAGTTATATTTAAGGATAGCTATCTTGTTACAATACTCCCTTAACTTCCTCCTACCTTTCTCGCTCTATTGGTGACCACAATTAAAAGTTTTGATCTCACCATTAATTTTCATGATTAATTCATTTTTTTTCTAAATCAATAGTGGACCTTGACATAGCTAAAAAAGGTCTACCTAATTGAATAGGTACTTCTTGATCCTCTTCAAAATCTAGAACTACAAAGCCTATCGGGTTGATGAAATTGCGCACGTTTACTAGCACATCATCCAATACCCCTTTCGGATGTACCAAAGATCTTTCAGCCAACTGTAGAGTTGTTTGCGTATTCTTGAGGTCTCCTAACTTAAGTTTCTCACATATAGACAATGGCATCAAATTGATATTAGCTTCTAAATCACATAGGGCTTTATTGAAATTTCATAAAAGGGGGAGAGTTGTAACATCTCGCCCGTCGGAGTCTTAGTATTTGAATATGAAAACATAAAAAAATATAGACTATTTCAGCACATTTTTAGCACTAATTCAAGCAATTACTAAGTAATTTTTGTAGAATTTTATTCTTTTATCATAAAATAATTAATTTGAACTCAATTATTGGAACATTTTGAATTTTAGTTATTTTTATAATAATTTTGCATAATTTGGGTTATTTTGATAATTTTGCACAAAGGGTAAAGAAATAGTTTGGTAGTCACCTTGAAAGAATTAATTGGCGAGGCATCTTTGGAGCAAAAGCTGATGAATTAACAACCATGAAGGATTTATATTTATGCTTTTGGACTCTCTTGAATCAGTTAGTCAATTAAATTTTTATTGGGGAAAAACTGAACTGCTCGAACTGGAGATCACGGGCCTAAATTGAGCAAATAAAGAGGGAGGATCGACAAGCCCAAGAAAGCATCCCAAACCGTCCCATCTTGCTAACCAAATCAGCTAAATTTAGCTGATTTTAACAATTAAAAAAAACCCCTAAACTCTTCCAAATTGACGTTCAAACCTCTCCCCTTCTTATGCAATTTATTTTTAGTCACAAGTTAAAAATAGCAGATTCATTCAACCACTCCTTCCATCTAGCATTGCTGACCATATTAAGTGGGATTCCATGCTATTTTTAGCTAACCTGAGCTGTAAATTTCAAGTATCAATATCCCTCTTCACTTCCTTATTCAACACACCATTCATCATTCGTTCATCTCTTTCACACTTCTCTCTTTCACTCTATTTGTTTGCCCATATTTTTGTCTTCTTTTCCTTTGCCAATTTTCCCTCTTGAGAAAGATCTAACATGCCCCTTGGACCGACAGCAATCAAGCATTCGTGAAGGCCTTTAATCGACAGAACGAGCAAAGAAGAAAAGGAACACACTAGTTTAGCTTCGGAGAATCACTGGGATTTGTTTTCTAGTTCCCTTCTCTTTATCTTTTCATTTTATTTTGTGATCATAAATATGAATACTTATTCTGTTGATGTTTCTAATTTAATTAAAATGACTTAAATTTCGTTCGTGTTAGATTAATTGCATTATGTCCACTTAAATTGTTAAAATCATGTTTGTGTTGTTATAGGCATTGGTAAATTGTTCAATTAGATAAATTTATGCCTATGATATACTTACATTTTAATTGTAAGATAACAAATGAATTAATTCTTAATCAGATTGAAATTATAATTAATTGACACAATATTTAATTAGTGCATGTTTAATATTCTTTGGTAATTAAAGGTTAAATTTAGCGGATATATTAAACAATATAATTGCATTGCATATCTTGTAAGATTGTTGTGATTATAATATAGAAATGTATTTAATTCATTTTGTCTTATACTTGCTTATGAAAATTGATTAATTAATCTAGTATAGGAATATACTTGAAAGATTGATTGATTTAATAGGCTTGTGTGTTAACAAAATACCAAGTTGAAATGAAATTATTCGTAACAAAGTGAACATAATTTTAATAATTCTAAATTAAAAAATAAAATTGATCTAACATATTTATGTCACATTGATTAAAACATTTTTAGAAATCGTGCATTAAAATTTTATTTTTTATTGTTTTAATCACTTAGTTAATTTTTAGATTCTATATCACTTATTTCAAATCAAAATAATTTTTATTGCCAAATTATTTAATTTTATATTTCATAAATATTTTCTTTGACAGCCCTTGTGGGTACGATAACTCGACATACTGATCATTTTATTACTTGTTACGATTGTGTACACTTGCACATTTTCGTCGTTTCATTTTTTTGGCGTCGTTGTTAAGGACTTGTCACATCCCAAAAATCGACTTAGTAGAAATTGGGTTAATGATCCAAGAGTGGTCATGCCCAAATTTTTTTAGATGATATTTTGCTCATTTGACCGATTGTTTACAAGATTAAATATTGTCATAGAAGTCAAAGCGTAATTGTTTATCAAAGTTTTATCAAGAGTGTTTTAATGATGAAATATTCTCTTTGTGTGTAGATTTAAGATAAATAAAATTAAATCCGAAAGTGGGCAATAGAAGGAGTTTCCGTATTGGAATTGCTTAGATCAAGTGTAAGTTTTAACAGTAAACAAATAAATCTATGTTTTATATTGTTAAAATCATTATTATTTAAATTATAATTAAATGAGGATACTTTAAGTATCAATTAAAAGAGATAAAACCCATTGTTATAGACTATGTCAAGTAAGTGTTTCAAGACCATTAATTTTGGTGATATGTATGAGGTGTGATTTGTTGATGATTAATGATATGAAAATTATGAATATCTCATTCTCATGTTATGTGATTTTCACATAATTTATAAAATGAAAAATTTTGGTACCATGTTTAGATATGTGATTTGCATGTTAAGCATGCCTATGTGATTTTAAAACAAAAAGTGATTTTGTGGTCAAATTACATTCATGGGGTGGGATATGTGAAAGGTGGAAGAATGTAACAGTTTATCTGCATTAACGTGACATTGTTCACAATTTGATTATGTGGTTGTTTATCTGCAATGTGGTGGCTTTTCCACGATTTGATTATGTGGCAGTGTATTTGTGATTTTGGTATATGGTAGTTTATATGCATTATTGTGACACTATTCATAACTTGGTGTGTTATTGGATGGACAAGTTCTGGAGAACTCGATTATGGTGTGTAGCGGAGATGGGTAGGATAGTTTTCATAAAATCTGAATTGTTTTACAAAATGTGCATTGACATGATCATGCATAGTATAAGTGTGAAATATTAAGTTATATGAAACTGATATGATTATTATGAGTGTATAACGTATATGTTTATATGTATGTGATTGTGTTTATGTTAATCTCACACTAAGCTTTAAAGCTCACTCCCATTAATTTTCTGATTTTACAGATAATCCGGAGGTTAGGATCCGATGACGATATTTTGTGGAGTTTCTCGAAATTATTTTTAAATTAAAGTAATTAAATTTTATTTTGATATTTTGATATTTTGAAATTTTGGGTTTGTAATAAGTTTGAGTATGGATTATGGCATGAGACTTTATTTTTGGGATTTTTCATTCTGATTTGCTTGAATTGCTTACATTACATTAAGTTTTAAATATTGCATAAATTAGTATTTGATAAGATTATGCATGAAACTGAATTTTTATTAAAAATTTGACAAAATCACTCTTTTTTATTTCAACAATGAAAATGAGTTTTAGACAAAATATGATTTGGTTTTTGAGGTTTTAAATTTTTTATTGACGATTTATTAAATTTACATGAAATATCGATTTTTAACAAAATATTATTTTAGTAAAAAAATTTCGTTGAGATTCTTATAAAAACATGTCAATATTACAGTTTTTCGCTGCAATGTTGGAGATGAGTTTTTAATAAAGCTAGACTTAATTTCAAAAATACTAATGATTACAAACAAGATTTCTAAAGATATTTAATTTATGAAATTTAACAAGTTTTTTTTAAATAGTGATGAATAGTCAAGTTCTTTAGTTTTGATTAAATAAACGAATGACTTTGAAATATTATTGAAATTATGAAAGTTTTTTAATAGTGATCAAAATTTTACAAATATATAAAACGTCGAATCATTGATTTCTAAAATTCTCAATTCCACTAGTTTTAAACGATTTACGTAAATGGTTTAAAAAGTATGTTTGAAAACGAAGAAAGATTTTTTGGGTCATTGTAGCTTTTCGAATTCAATTGTAACATTTAGGTCGGATTTGAAGTGTTATATTTAATGGTATTAGAGCTGATTCAAAGTTTGAATCGTGAATTTTTGTTTTGAGACTGCATGCATATTTGAAAGGGGTATTTTAGGAACCATGCCACACACAAGATTTCAAAAAAGTTAAAATCTAAGAACTCTGATGTCGTTTTGAAGTTAGTACTATCCCTGCTAAACTGTAGACAAATATTAAATTGTACTATTTAAAGTTATAGATTAGAACTGTAAAACTTAAATTGTAAACACTTAAGAAATAGTTCGACGTTTTATTTTTTAGCTATAGATTAACATATTAGACTCAAGAAAGCGATATGAAAACTAGAGG
This sequence comes from Gossypioides kirkii, assembly GCA_005610355.1. Classification (NCBI taxonomy): domain Eukaryota; kingdom Viridiplantae; phylum Streptophyta; class Magnoliopsida; order Malvales; family Malvaceae; genus Gossypioides; species Gossypioides kirkii. Next base: position 33,229,764 of record CP032247.1, on the reverse strand, counting down.
TATGTGAACTCATGTATGTGATTTTGAGGAGCGTAATGTCGAGTAGCTTAAGATTATTCGCTAGATTTTTCAAGGACTTGTAGCTAACCTTGAGACAAATGGCATCGTTAATTCATTTACCTCTAAAGGCAAAAATCATGAGACTAGGGATGATGCAATATCCCAAACAATGTTGAGAGTTTTAGAAAGTGGTTGGAATGAGAGGGAAAGGAAAAGAATAAAGTATGAAATACGAGGAAGTCTAGTTCTACTGGTCCAAATTCACGACTTTTGAAGTAGGCCAGAGAGAATAGATCACAATAGAATGTTGTAAAATATAGTACTACAAGTTTTATTGGTTCAAGCAAGAATTTTTATTTGTACATATTGTAGCAAGCGTCATTAGAGAAAATGTTGGAAACACTAAGGTGCATGCTTCGGATGAGGGCCCATTGAGCATCGTGTTAAAGATCGTTCACATCTTTGTTTTAGTTAAATGCAAGCTTCAACTCATTCTCCCTCATGAGGTTTCCCATAGTACACACATTATCAAGCTCTATTTCTAATACCATCTACAACTAAGTTCTATCGAGGTCTATTATCTCGAGCTCTCTTTGTAGGATGCGAGTTAAGATTTCACGAGCCAAAGTCCCTCTTAACTGGAGTCTTGGTCTTGTCCCTTCTTTCTCGTTTAGCCCCTGTAACCTCTTTTAGAATTTTCTACCATCTTAACTATGTTATCAAAGACTCTCTCCTAGAGCATAGAAACTTGGACCTTCAGATCATATCGCGGCCCATTCTTGAACCTTACACACTTGTCTTGCTCGAAAGCTACCATCCCTTGTGCATAACGGCTCAACCTCAGGAACTCAGCCTCATACTCAGATACATTCTTGTCCCCTTGTTTCAGTTCAATGAACTCAAGTCTATGGGTTTCAACATACCTCGAGCCCACATACTTCTTCCCGAATGTAGCTTGGAAATATTCCCAAGTTATCCTATCAGCTTGAGTACCCTCCATAATGGATTGCCACTAGCAATAGGCCTCATTTCTTAGAAGTGACACCGTACCCTTAAGATTCTATTCTGGGGTATAGTCTAGATCATCTAAGATTCTCATGGTAGATGCCATCTAGTATTTAGCTACCGTAGGGGTTGTCCCAGCAACTCACCTAACACTTCGACTCCACTAGATCGAAGCCTCTCAACTATAAACTTGCAGCCTCCAGTATTAGATTGGCCTCCAACAACACGCCATAAACCCTCAATAGTGCTTGGGATATTGCACCATCAACAAGATATAAATTAGGCTCCTCATCAACAAATTCCTCAGGCTTTAGTCTCACGTTATCCTTAATTGGACTATTCTCATTGAAACTAAGGTCCAGTGCAGGCATCCATGTAAAAGATGACTCTTTCAGAGCCTCACGACGACGTACACCACGAGTTCGTACTCCTCGGCTATCCATAATGTCTATCGATAATTTTATGAGTTTTATTTGCTAATTTTATAAACAAGTGTTATGTTTTCATTTTGAGTGTTTTCAATCGGAGTTTCTCTATTAATAAATATGTCATCTCATAGTCTACAGTTTCATAATCTAAAATTTTAAGTATAAAGAGTTCTTATATTGGATCAGCTTTGGGAGTCTCAGATTTTCAGAAATTTAGTTTTAAATTCAATAGCAAAATACTTTTCTAAAGTACTTTTTAAAATATAAATGCAGGCCCGTTTAGAATCCACAATCCGAGTTTTAAACTCGACTATAATACCACTAAATTTAACACCCCAAACCCGGCCTAAACATTATAGCCAAATTTCAAAAGTCACATTAAAACTATTAAAAACATTTATTTTTTAAAATAGCTAGATTTGATTGTTTTTACGAAACTCAAAATTTTCAAATATTGATTAATTTTTGTTTTTGGGAAACAATTATTTTAAAACGTGGATATTTGTGAAGTTTATTATAATGCTAAAGAATCGCATCATAAATCATTTAAGTAAATGTTTCATAATATTCTTAATTATTTCCTTTTAAAATGATTTTCATAAAATCTTTTGTAGCGGTCTTTTGAAAATATTTAGAAAATCACAAAGTTATAGACTTGTTTAAAAACAAGTAAAATAAAAAAAATGATTTAAAGATATAAAATATTAGTAAATTCATCAAGCATGCATGCATGACAATTTAAAATTGTAAAATAAGAAAACAACTCAATTAAACAGTCCAAAGTCCCAAAGTCCAAAATAACATCCACAAATAGTTTTAAAACCCATTAATAAAAATATCCATCCGAGAGGCTCCTCAGAATGCTGAGTCCAAGCCCTGAGTCTGTGTATTACTTGAAAGGCTCAGAACTAATGGGGTGAGCTTTTAAAGCCCAGTGTGAGTCTTATATCAAGTTAAATAACAAATAATACATATTCATCATATAACATACTCAAATTTGATGCACATGATCATGGCAGTGTAATTTTCATAAAACAATTATGCAGGTTTTTATAAAACATCCTACCCATCACCTCTACACTCCAAAAAGAGTTCCCCAAAACTCGTTCATCCAAACACTCCAATATGGACGAAGCCACCAATATTTGTAGACAAGTTGTCATGTAGGTTGTGGATGAAGCTACCAATTCTTCCTCCTTACAATATCCGACCCCATGCATGCGATATGATCATAATGAACATAAATAAACATTTTACTCAGTTCAAGATATCACTTGTCACATTAGGCATGTTGAACATCCAAATCAAATACTATCATGTAGCGCATGTTTAACATACAATGAAGTCTTAATTTCAATATCGGTGGCATGACTAATATATTATGCCTATCATATAATGTCATCATATCACATGTCATGAGAGATGAGAATATGCACATAATTTCATAATATTCATCAAATCCAATCAAATATCACATACGATCATTAAACGATCAGTTCGAGGTACTTACTTGAGTATAACCCTTTTTATGGGTTTAGCATCCCTTTTCGAATACATAGTGTATTCTCAACTTCTCATGTTATAGAGATTTTTAACAAGGTTTCGGTTATAAATAATAATATTTTTTGTCAACAAATATTATATATATATATTTTCTAGTAAGTTAACCCACACCTAATTGTAGATCTAAAGAAAAACACCACTCTAAAAATGCCCATACTTGGATCTATTACTTACTTATCAACAAAAACGATATTTCAATTAGAGAGGTCATTTTAAATTATTTATGGCATAAGTCTATTTAATAACACTCCGATCAATACTCACCCTTATAGTAGTCAATCATAATATGATCTTGTTCCCAACGTTAGTAACTCTCTAGTTTGGTATCAATCGACCCTTCAACAAAAAGTAGTATATGATATGTTAACATTTGAAGGAAAATAATATACCATGGCCTCTAAAGACATTCAGCCTCAAGGAAAAGGGGAGAGGAAGGAGTGGGTTTTCATTCCACTACCATACTCACCCTAACTCGATTGAATCGAAAGAGATGTTGGATTATCGAAGCCTTGAGTCAGAGAAGAGATTGAGTCTAGCAAAAAATCACTTGAAAGAGTGAGTCAAGATACAACATTTAAATAAAATAATTTAAAATTAAGGGAAATAGGGATAGAGGATTTTGATTACTAAAGAGGATAAAAGAGGTTGGAAAAATACTAAAGAAAAATAGAAATGTCATCGAAATCGGTGGAGGCACGATGGCATAGAGGCGGTCCAACGAGAACTCGACGAATGGGAGAAGGAAGGAGAGAGGGATGTTGCGGCACTAGGGTGAAAGAGGAGAAGATCAAAAGAGGGAGAAGAAAAATGAGAGAGTAGAGAGGAAATGGAATTATTTTTTATGGTGGTGCAAAGTGGTGGTCACTGTAGTGTGAGGTGGTGTAAGGGGCATTGTTGGAACAAAATAGATGGAGTGAGCAGTGGCAAGGTGGTGGTTCAATTTTTGATAAGTGGTGAAAGAGATGAGAAAAGCTAAGGTAAAAGTGGTGGAAAATGTGGCCAAACAAAGAAAAATGGAGAGAAAGGGAGAAGATATAGAGAGGGGCGACAATAGGATGAGGTGAATAGAGAAAAATGATTTCATAGATGAAAAAAATTGTCTAAGTACAATGAATCGATTCATAAGGCAAGGATGTTGAAAGGGCTTGGGTAGGGGACAAAGGTGCAAAAAAGAGATCATGTTTGTAAACTTATGGCATGTTAATTTGTTAAGAAAGTAAATAAATCCTCCCATGTATGGTGTCATGGACAGCACACCAGGGCTCGAGACCAATGCACACCAAACTACAGAGAAAACACTCCACATAATCCTGGGCTTCTCACTACTCATCAAGTTGGCCCATCCATTGGGGTTGAAAAGCCTTGCAAATTGGATATGGCAAGTAGCACATTGAGTCAGGCATATTCTCTTTGATTTCTTTCTATATTCATTATAATCTTCTATCTAGGGAATGTTTGACTTTATTTTCTTAGATTAGGGGATATGATAGATAGCATTGTATCTCAACCGTCGATGTACTTTATTCTTAGCCATTAGATGTAAGGGGCTTCAACTATAAATAGAGGCTAACCTCCACCTCATTTCCACACTTTTGATTTGAGTAATACATAGAGCATTCACTCAATTCCTTTGCTTGTCTTTTGTTTACCTTTTCCTTTCATTGCTCCTTTCACTTTCACGAGGATCTAAGCACTCTAGCTTTTATCGGTTTTAGGCTAACTTAGGCATTGCATTGATCGAGAGGCTTTTAAGGTAGCACGCTCCAGGTAGTGAGTTTTTACGGACATGACAAGTGGTATCCAAGCTTGTTTGAGTGAGAGAGATGGCACCACAAAACCCAAGCGAGGTCCCAACAACCAAATGAGAGATTCGGGCTACTATCGGGAAGAAGAGAGAGTTCTAGGGACATCATTTCAACCTTGGAAAGAAGGGTCGCTAGACAGGAAGATTCCATGAAGGAAGTCAAGGAGGCCCAAGAAGTGGAAGAACCATGCCTCGAGAAGGTGGATTCTCTTAAGGAAGAGATCATGCTTGTAGTTCAAGGACTTCTCGACGATATGTACGAGAAGCTAGACCAACGAGATAATTCCCAAAAAGCTGCAAAGGAGGCTTCTAAGGTCGAGTTGGTGAAGGAGATTAAGGATCTCTGAAGTGAGCTAGTTATATACAAGAGAGCCATGAAGAATGGCGTGATGGTAGAAGCAGCAGCATATAGACCCAGGATCGATGTCTCAAAGTCGAAAGTGTTCACGGGGACACGATCGGCCCAAGATGTTAAGAATTTCATTTGGGCCATGGAGCAACACTTTCGAGCCATGGGTATCAAGGATGAAGCCACAAAGGTAAATACTGCTTCTACCTATTTGACTGATGTCGCTCTTTTATAGTGGCGATGTAGGTGCTCTAAGGAGGAGAGTGGGGAAATTCCCATTACGACATGGGGTGAGCTCTAGTCCGAGTTCAAGGAGTAGTTCTATTCGAAAAATGCTCAACTAGAGGCCCGAGCAAAGCTGCAACAACTCATGCATGACGGCTCAATCCAAGATTATTTCAAGCGGTTCTCCGAGCTCAAGCTTCAAATCTCGAGGTTGGGTGAGGAAGAAGGATTCTTTGCCTTTATGGATGGACTCTAACGATGGACCAAGATGGATTTAAAGCGGATAGAGGTCCAAGAGCTTTCCAAAGCCTTGTCCGTAACCGAGTCCATTACCAATTTTGAGATAAAAAAGATCGAGTCTACCAAACTAAAGCCAAAATTCAAAGGCAATGGTGGAGGAGACAAGGAGAGACAAGCCAAGAAGGGATCCAAGAAGTCGACAGGGGGAAATATTAAGTTTCACAAGCCATGGGAGAAGAACAACGAGCCTTTCAAGTTTTACACTTGTGGATGCAAGCACTTGGCGAGGAACTGTCCTCAAAATGAAAAAGTTACTGCCATATAAGGAAGGATGCCAAAGAGAATGAGACTCTTAAGCTTAACTCCATCATTAGCTCTATGAAGGTTAAGAAGGGTCATAAGAAGAAAGGGCTGATGTTCGTGGACATCACCGTGGCAGGCTAGAACATGAGCGTGTTAGTGGACACCGGTGCCTCAAAATTGTTCATGTCCAAACGGGCTGTCAAGAGACTTAACCTTTGTGTTGAGAAGGCAAGTGAGTTTATTAAAACCATCAATTCCAAAGAGGCTCCGATTGCGTGGGTGGAAAAAGGAGTCATGTTGGACATTGAAGGCTAAACCGGTAAGGAAAACATCAAGGAAATCTCACTCGATGACTTTGATTTTGTGTTTGGGCTTAGATTTCTTGATCAGATTAATGCGTTCCCTAATCCATTTGTCGATTGTTTATGCATTCTTGATTCAAAACACCAATGCATTATTTTGATAAATTAAGAGGCCGGAGTAGGAGCCAAGATGCAATCAGCCATCTAGCTTAGCACGGAGGTGCGCTAGGAGAAACAAACCTATTTAGCTGTATTGGTTGATGATGAGCCTACTATATCCGTAGAAGCCCCAAAGGAGGTGAGACAAGTATTGACAGAATTTTAAGATGTGATGCCTGTCGAGTTGCTCAAGAGCTTGCCACCGAAGAGGGAGGTGGATCACAAGATAAAACTTGTGCTAAATACGAAGCTGCTTGTTAAAGCCCCTTACCGAATGGCTCCGCCCGAGTTAGAGGAGTTGTGCAGACAATTGAAGGAACTCCTAAATGGATGTAGGGTATATCCGACCGTCTAAGGCACCTTATGGTTCATCGATGCTTTTTCAGAAGAAGAATGATGGTACGCTTCGAATGTGCATAGATTATCGGGCTTTGAACAAGCTCACCGTGAAGAACAAGTACCCGATCCCACTCATTAATGACTTGTTCGATCAGCTTTGTGGTGTAAGTTGGTTCACCAAGTTGGATTTGAGGTTCGAATATTACCAAGTGAGAATTACCGAAGGTGATGAACCGAAGACTGCTTGTGTGACATGCTACGGTTCGTATGAGTTCCTTGTAATGCCCTTCGGCCTCACGAATGCTCCCGCTACTTTTTGCACACTCATGAATAAGGTATTACAACCCTTTCTTAATCAGTTCGTTGTTGTTTACCTTAACGACATTGTGATATATAGCAAGACACTCGAGGAACATTTGGGACACTTGCGGAAGGTGTTCAAAGTCTTGTGAGAGAACAAGCTCTACGTAAAAGAGGAGAAGTACTCGTTTGCCTAAAAGGAGGTCCCTTTTCTAGTCCACATTGTTGGAGGTGGCAAGATCCGAATGGATGGGGCCAAACTTCGGGCGATTGAAGATTGGGAGTCGCCAATAAAGGTGATAAAGTTGAGATGCTTTTTAGGGCTAGTTAATTATTATTGATGGTTCGTTAAAGGCTACTTCAAAATAGCTGCACCCTTGACCGAGTTAATAAAGAAGGAAAAGTCATGGGATTGGAGCATTGATTGTCAAAAATCCTTCAAAGAATTGAAGCAGGCCATGGTAGGTGAACTAATGTTGGTGTTGCAAGAAGGACATCCGGTTACCTTTGAAAATCGAAGCTCAATAAGACCGAGAGGAGATACACAGTCCATGAGAAAGAAATGAAAGCAATGGTGCACTACTTATGCACTTGGCGACATTATGTACTTGGGTTCAGGTTCATGGTATACATTGATAATGTTGCTAATAGTTATTTTCTGATCCAAAAGAAGTTGTCTCTAAAGCAGGCCCGTTGGTAGAAATTCCTTGCAGAGTTCGATTTTTCCATGGAGTACAAACCAGGAAAGGTGAATTCTATTGCCGATGCCCTAAGCCGAAGGTATGACATGGAGTTCGTTAGCTTGCCATAGGGATAACTGTTAGAGCGCATCAAAGAGGGGTTGTCACATAACCCAATGGCCAAAATGCTTATCGACTATGGTAAGGAAGGGCAAACTAGAAAGTTTTGGCTCGAATGGGACTTGTTATATGCTCAAGAACACCGTCTCTATGTGCCTCAGTTTGGAGAATTGCGCAAAGGGCTCATGAGGGAATCTCACGATTTCACGTGGGCAGGACATCCGAGGATGAACCGAACGTTAGCACTGATTGTCGAGCACTACTATTGGCCGTACATAGGCACAGGTGTTGAAGCTTATGTGAAGACTTACCTTGTATGCCAGCAAGACAAGATAGAGATGAGGAAACCAGCGGGACTATTATAGTCATTGCCCATTTTCGAGTGATCATGGGAAAGTGTTTCCATGGACTTTATAGTCGGTTTACCCAACACTGATGGCATGTCAGGTATTATGGTTGTGGTTGACAGGTTTTCAAAGTATGGAACATTCATTCTAACATCCAAGGTGTGCCTAGCCGAGGAGGCAGCTCATCTTTTCCTCAAGTACGTGGTCAAGTATTGGGAAGTGCCAAGGACGATTATTAGTGATTTGAACACACGATTCATGAGAAGGTTCTGGACTGAGTTATTCAAGCTAATGGGATTAAGCTTGAACGTCTCAACAAGTGTTCACCCCCAAATTGACGGGCAAACCGAACGAGTGAATGCACTCTTGGAGATCTATTTGAGGCATTATGTGAGTGCCACGCAGTGCGACTGGTTGAAGTTGTTGGATGTGGCTCAAATTTCTTACAACCTGTAACGGAGTGAGGCCATAAACCAATGTCCGTTCAAGATTGTGACCAGGCAGCAATCGCTTACACCCAACACGGTTGTTACCAGGTATGAGGGGCCCAATCAGTATCATACAAGTTTCCCACGGAGTTACAAGAGCATCATGACCTAGTCCGAGCTTGTTTACACAAGGTAGGGAAGTGGACTAAGAAGTGGACAGATCGAAAGCGTAAGGATGTGAGTTTCCAGGTTTGTGATCTAGTTCTTGCCAAGTTGATCGAGATCTTGCGCAACCTCACTGTGCACAAAGGTCTTGTGCGAAGATACGAGGGTCCGTTTCGAGTTATGAAGTGAGTAGGCACCATGGCCTACAGATTGGAGTTGCCATCGACAATCCGAGCTCATCTAGTGTTTCATGTCAGCCTACTCAAGCCTTACCATCAAGATGAGTTAGATCCAGATCGAGGCAAATCACACCGAGCGCCAATTAGAGTGAAGGTCTCCTACGAGAAAGAAGTTCGAGAGATCCAAGCAGAGAGAGTCATTCGGCGACCAAGTTACTGGCCAAGGTACGAATACTTTGTTCAGTGGAAAGGACTTCCCGATAGTGAGGGTAGTTGGGAACCAGCTGGGCCCTATGGTAATTCAGAAACCAAGTGGACCAGTACCATGTTAGCCGAGCGATGAGGGCATCGCCAGATTCAGTAGGGGAGAATGTCACGGACCGCTTACAAAAGCTTGAGATTAGCGCATACTAACCTGCCGAGGAAGCACTCCACAGCATCCTGGGCCTATCATCAACCATCCGAGTTGGCCTATCCCTTGGGGTTGAAGAGCCTTGCAAATTGGAAATGGCAAATAGCACATTGGGTTAGGCATATTCTCTTTGATTTCTTTTCATATTCATTGTAATCTTCTACTTAGGGAATGTTTGACTTGGTTTCCTTAGATTAGGGGATATTATAGATAGCATTGTATGTCCACCGTCAATGTACTTTATTCTTAGCCGTTGGATGTTAGGGGCTTCAACTATGAATAAAGGCTTACACTCACCTCATTTCCACACTTCTTATTTGAGTAATACATAGAGCATTCACTCAATTCCTTTGCTTGTCTTTTGTTTGCCTTTTCCTTTCACTATTCTTTCACTTCCACGAGGATCTAAGCACTCTAGCTTCGATCAGTTTCAGGCTTACTTAGGCATTGCATTGATCGAGAGGCATCTAAGGCCGCACGCTCTAGGTAGTGAGTTTCTATGGACGTGACAATGGTAACAAGTGGACGACGAAAGCGGTATAATATGACAAAGTTGACCAAAACTTTAATTAAAAATTATGGGAGTGAGGAGACTTAAACCTAAGGCCCTTAGAATTTAATTAAACACTTAACCACTAAGTCACTTTATTCATTGTGTTCATTTTAACATAAATTATTTAAAAACATGGGATGTGACATTTATGCTGAAAATTAGTCCTTGCTTGTCTCTGAATTGATAATAGTGTTTCTTAGGTTCTATTTAAGTTTCGATTTTGTATGAATAGCTTGGTTATTGAATGGTTATCTATTAATAATTATTTAAATTGAATTTTTGAATTGAAATAGCATGTTCTTGTCTTGTTAAATTATGTAGCATCCCGTAACCTTAATCTAATGACGGAGACAGGTGAATGGTGTTACATGGTTATTATACATAGATTATGCTTATGAACAGTGAGTTTCTTGCTTTCCATGTAAGTTAACTTAATGGTTTAGTAAGTTAACTTTAAAGAAAGATTGTGTTCATGATATTTGAATGTGTTATTGTAGGTGCGAATGATTGTGTTCTTACACTTGGGTATTACGAGTCATGCATTCAATTTGGTGATGTTATGGGTAAATTTAAGTGAGTTTTGAAGTGATTCTTGGGTTGTGGCATAGCTGTAAAAGTTGTACAAAACTGAATTAAAAATCTTAGTAGATAAATTCCCTACAGGTTTCTATCCCACTAAGTTGCAATCCTTTTACATATAATTTGCCAAGCTATTACTAGACCCTCAACCTAAACACTCATGGGCTTGAATTTTTGTAATATGCCCATGAAATGTTGGATTTGAATCTCTCTAATTGAAGACATTGGTGAGCTCCAAGTCAGCTAACTATGTCCGTCGAAAAAGATTATAGTTAGAAGAATAAAGGACTGCAACGCTAGAGAGTAAATGGATTACAAAGTCTATAAAACTATGCTAACCATTTAGGAGGCTAAATGGTTAAAATTTGAAAAGAATTCCAACTGGAAAATATGAGCATCCATTATATAGAAGAAAAATATATGGGAAATTTGTAAATATAACGTCAAACATACACCACTACAAGATTATTACATGATCATTCAAAGATGGATTCCAAATAATATGTGAATGCATCCATGGGTTGATCAAAGCAAATCTGATCATATGTGTTTAAGTTTTGATGTCCAAGATCTAATCGAGATATCAGTTTTCTATCTCATTTAAAAAAACCATGGAAAGTTAAGCAAAAGGCAACTAAACGACTATTTAGAGAGTGTGATAAATCATTTAATGATTTGCTTTTTCTGATAACAATTTAGTTCAAGGGAAGCACATATTCCATCAATTATTTTCGACATTGAGGCCATTGATCGAAAGCATTTTCATACTAAAAATTGATTGTTCAAATAAATTGCACATTCTTATGTGGGAAGCACAAAGAGAAATTCCTGGTTGTCATAACTAAGAATGGGAATATTGAAACATGCTGGCAATTGTGTTTGCCAATATGAAGGATGAGAAAAATATGGGTATTCATTTGTTTTTTGAAAAGTTTGTGGTGACATGTTTCTTGGGATATTGAAAGACTTTCCTATCATGTGTTGTGTATTCAACATATCTAACAAAATTTCAGGAAAGAGTGCTATATGAAGAATTGCATTACCAACATATAAATGTTAGTACATAATATTATTTTTTTTCTAAATTTAATTTGAGGATTGTGATGTTGTTATGGGATTGTGAAATAATTTTATGTTGAATGGAGTATGAGCTTAAGAGACCGTAATTCCATGCTAAAGTGACCCTTATACGTACAATGGACAATGATGCAGGAAGTTTTCTTGATAGAATCTTTGTAGAGCAATGAGTGTAGTAATATGATAGAGATAAGGATATGATCATATGACAAGAAACATTGTGGAGCGTTTTAACAAGGCATAGAAGGGCACCCATAATTTACCTATTACTGTAATAGTTAAAACAACATAGTATAGGTGTAATGAACTTTGGTTTGAATGGGGAAGCAACAAGTTTAGATCATGTATGTTGACACATTTTGTTTTGCAAAGATATTACACGGAGACTCATTACCAATCAAAAGGCACTTAGAAACCATTGTGTTTTAGAATCCTCCCATTTGCAGCTCTCATTTAGGGTTGAGGAAGCTGTTGGTACAATATGAGCAGGTTTGGCCTTGAGGGTTGTCTGGAAGTGCATTCGTCCAAGGTCTAAGGTTAAAAGGGGTTTAAAAAAATCAATTTTTAAAGGTTTCAAAAAAATTTAAACTTCAATATTTATCCTAAGGTGGGTGAAAGGTTTTTATAAAATCTATTTTACAGGCAATTCCTACGTATTCAATGGCATGTTTTTGCTCCCTAAATCGTTATGAGTTGAGTTGGAACAAATTATGGCCAAGTTCTGGTGGAAAAAAGGACCAGAGAAAAAAGTGATTCATTAGTGTACTTGGGAGCATTTGAGCGAGCCGAAAGAGTTAGGGGGTTTGGGTTTTCGTAATCTCGCAAAATTTAATATTGCTTTGTTGGCAAAGCAAGCTTGGCGCATTTTTTGTTATCCCAATTCCTTATTATCGCAAGCATTAAGAGCTAAGTATTTTCTGAATTAAAGTTTTTTGCATGCAAGGTTAGGAAGTTTACCTTTTTATACCTGGAAGAGTTTGTGGGCAGCCAAAAGGCTCTTAGAATAGGGTTTGTGTTGGAGAATCGAATCGAGCACACAGGTTTTGGTCCGGGATGATACTTGGCTTCTAGGGTCGTCAACCTACAGATTGGATTTTTAGGTTAATTTGGGGGGTTTAGTTAAAGTTATAGATTTTATTGATGCATCAACAATGAGCTGGAAGGAAGATTTAATTCGGAATACCTTTCCTATGGAAATTGCAGAACGTATGCTTCGTATACCGTTGCCAAGTGAGCCGAAAGAGGATGAATTAGCCTGGCGTGGGGAACTTTCAGGGTTGTTTTCTATGCATAGTGCCTATAAACTATTACATGAGGGGGTTTTTAGGTCTAATTATACAAGTTTTGCTACCAGATATTTATACAAAAAACTTTGGAATTTACAGATTCCATCTAAAATACAAATTTTCATGTGGCATACAACTTGGAATTTTCTCCTTACACTGGTGAATTTACAACTTCGACGAATTGGTACTGTTGGTTTATGCCCACGGTGTGGATCTCGACCTGAAACAATATTTCATGTTTTTAGGGACTGTCCAATCTTGATTTAGATGTGGAGTTTTTTGGAATTAGATTGGGTGTTGTCTGTGTTGGAATCACCTGATGAGGAGTGGCTTAGTTGGATTTTTTCTAGATGCTCCAAAGAAAAGGGTCGGGTGTTTGTCTGTGAGGTCTGGGGAATCTAGTTCCATCGTAATAAGACTCTGCATGAGAGGAAGCATTCATTAGGAAAGCAAATCGCAGATTGGGTTCTAAGTTATATTAAAGAATTGGACGATTTAGAAGACAGAAGACTTACTAACGCTGTAACAGAGGAAAGATCGAGTCCTCTCTCTAGTTCGGTTGTCAAAATAAACTTCGACGCTGACTACCAGCAAGCAACAGGTAGATCTGCAACAGGGGTGGTTATCTGGAACTCTAGAGGGGATATTCTGGGCACGAACAAAGTGATTCACACGAATGTTGACTCTTCGTTTGCAGCGGAGGGTCTAGCTTGTCTACAGGTTTTGAAGGTAGGGGTATGGTTGGGGTTTGCAGAAGTTGTGATTGAGGGAGACGCTTGTACCATAATACAGAAATGTTAAGCAAATCAAAGGGATTCGTCAATCATATGGGCAACAATAGATGATATTCATAAAGAGAAAAGTCATTTTCAACAAATTCAGTTCCAGTTTGTTCCTAGATCGGCAAATCAAGAAGCTCACATTTTGGCCACATCTTGTCTACAAGAAATTCGAAACGGTTACTTGGGTACAAAGGAAGGTGAAGCATCCACGGGCATTTCACTGCTTGGAAGAACCAGAGAGCTAGATTGAAGAAAGTAGAGTCTTGGAAGAGAGAACGACAGATAATTTTTGAAGTTTTTCTTTTGGGAAGAGCTGCTGTTTTGGAAACTTGGCACAAAGAGTTTATTAGGTTTTCCTATTTTCAAAGTAATGGGTGCCAGTTCATTATTAGCTGGAATCTTTTGTTTTTGTTTTATTTTATTTAGCTGTAGATTTGTGGCTGTTGATTTTTAGTTTCTTGGGCCAATTTCGTTTGGTTTGGGCTAGTTATGTTTTATTTTCTTTGATATGTTTTAATAAAATCCAGTTAATAATTCAAAAAAAATTCAACTTCTAAAAGGTTTAAAAAAATTTTCTTTAACTTTTAAGGAACCCAAAACCTCAATTTATTATTTCGCCTATGACCCTAAAAATATCAAGAACGGACCTGAATTTGACGGATCCAACTAGGTAGGTTTAGAGCAAATATTGATGAGAGATGGTTTGATTGTAGGGATTTTAAGGAAAAATGGAGTAATGTTTTAATATGAAAAAATAAATAAGTGAAATGGACTATTTATATATTTTAGGGTTAGGACTTCATCAATATTTTTAATAAGAGTTTGACATCCATAGGTGGCAGGCTCCCCTTAAATTTTCAAGATCATCTCCCTACTCAAATACATGGTTTCAAGATTGGATATGGTAAATATTCTTAAACAAGCCTTTACACCATAGATGACAAGTGTTAATGTAATTTAATAAATTTAATAAAATTTCTTTAATTTTAAAAACTAATTTAAAAAAGTATTTCGTAACAGGTTTTATCCCGGAACTCGACATCTATTGTTGTTGAGATTTGTTTAAAATTTTACAAATTTGTTACAAAGTACATCAAGAAATAGGATTTAACGTTTTAAAAAATTAAAAATTTCAAACATTTCTTATTGCCTTGATTCCAATAAAACTCAAAAAACTAAATGACACAATATTTTAAGAATCTTTATCATATATGACGTGAAAATGAGAAAAGATTATATAAAATAGTGATATTATTTCTTTTCAATAGTTTAATGTCACATTACAATTTCATCTTGAATTTCAAGATTTTTAATTGAATTTGATTTTTTTAAGGTGAAAATACTAAAATTCCAAATGAAAATACTGATGTAATATTAAACTATTGAAAAAAATATAAATAATGTAACGCCACTGTTTCATACAATCATTTCTCACATTCAAATATCCCAACAACAACTATTCCGGACAATTACATTTCCATATACATATTTAAGTCATTATTGTTTTTCTTTTGCATAATTGAAATAAAAAACCTTTGGCGATCAATCATGTAAAAATTTATTAATAAAAAATCAAATCCTATTAACCTTAAATAAAAAAAATTAAATAAGGAGTATATGTCGATTTTGAAATTTATTTAGGTATTTAGATTGATTTTGAAATTATTTAGAGAAATAGGTCGATTTTAAAGGAAAGCGCATCTAACTGGGTGAGTTTTCCTTACACGTGTCTGAAAAGCTCGCCTAGTTAAATATTAAATAATTATTATTTCATATTATTTTTTAGTTACATTTATATTTTTTATTTCATATTGTTTTAAGCTTCTTCTTTTTTAATGAATGTTTTTAACATATTAGATTCCTTAGTTAAATGATTAAATAATAATTATTTCATCAATGAGACCCAATTTCAACTCCTCTTTTCTAAACACATTTGTAATTTTTATTTCATACTGTTTCAAATTTTTTTTATTTTTAATTAATAAATATATTGTTTTTAATTTTCATATTTTAATTCATCGTTTTAGTTAATAACTCTTTTATTCATAAAATAAAATAATAAATATGTAATTATATAATAAAATATATACTTTACATATATTATTATGTTAAAAATATTTGAAATTAATAACTCCTTTATATATAATATAAACATCAATTAATTTTTTTATATTTTTATATATAATATTTATATGCCAAATATTTATTTTCTCCACGTATATTGTGGGTATGATGATTTTTAAAATTATAAAATTAAATAATTATTTTAAATATAATTATTATTTTTATATGTAAAATATAAAAATATCATTGTTTTTTCATCTACATTATGAGTAAGATGTTTCAAATATTTTTATATGTAAAATATTTTAAATACACATAAACAATATTTACTAATTTACTAAAATATTAAAAACATTCATTAAAAAAAGAAGAAACTTAAAACACCATGAAATGGAAAATATAAATATAAGTGAGAAAAGAATTAAACTTGTGAGTCAAGAACAAAACCACCAGCATTTAACCATCTGATCAAAAAAAATTAATTATATTAAAAAAATCAAAAATTAAAACCTAAAAGAAAGCACGTCCAGACGAACTTTCTTGAAACGTGTAAAGAAAGCTTCACTAAATAAATGAACTTTCCCTTAAAATCAACCTATTTACCTAAATAAATTTCAAAATCGACAAATGCCTCTTATTTAGCCTTTAAAAAATAACAATCAAATAATTATTATTAAAAAAATTATATGTAGGGCGTATCTTTTAACAATTAGTGGATATGATTAACGTCAATCAAAATTAATTGACACTAAATCAATAACTCTTCAAGCCTTCGCTTTGTCTCTCTATCTCTTGTGTGTATTTCCATCTAACGAGTTACAGATAGTGTTGACAGCCAAATTCGTATTATTTTACTTCATTTAAATGCTCAGTCTACCACTTGTTCTAATTTGTTTTATATTATAAGATAGAGAAATGATGCAATCTCTATAACGTCAACATCTTTGCTTGTTTTTTATATTATATCTAAAGCAAAGCATGGTTATCCTTAGCTTTTCATGGATAGTTTAAACTACTAACGGATGTCATCGATGTAACGATAAGGAAATTGAGGACAAATCAACTCTGTAATCATTTGCTTTTACAAAGAATCATGCAGTTTGGACTGTTGCTAAGAAAAAATCATAAGAATAGACTATCTAAGGTCGGCTCATAAGTATAGGGTAAACTTTTATGTCAAATATCCACGCCTATCCAAATCATTATAAACCATGATTGATACCATCCTTAAACGGATCAAGAAGAAATCAAATTTATGTTGAATGAAATTGCATCTAGTTAGAGTTCATCTTAAGATATTCAAGTTTAAATATCTGTATATATAAAGTGTGTGTTGTCAAAATAATAAAAAAATATGAACAGATATTACCATATAATCACACTAATATATTAAAAAAAATTATCACGACATTTATAGTAAATTACATCTTTTCAATATTAAATCTAAACAACTTGTAGATCGAAATTAAATTAAAAAAATTCAAATGAAATTTCTTTATAAAAAAATTCAGAGAATGTAACTTTTTTTAAGCTCTAAATAAAATTTGTCTCTATATTTTCAAGTCAAGTTATGACTCAAAATTTGTGTGTACAATTTAGTTTATTATTTAACTTAATTTTACCTAATTGCAAATGCATTTTAATTATATGAAATGAAATCCCCTTTAGACCTTTAAATTAAAAAGAAAAGTAAACGTCACCCAATTATAACTTATTTTTGTGACACAACTATTAATATTTTTTTGTTTTGGATATCTAATTATGAAGTGTTACAGAATAGTCATTTAACTATTTAATTTTATCTTTTTTTTGTCACCAGCTAGCTAACATAAAAATAATGACATAAAAAAAATCCAATATAGTTGAGTGATAAAAAAATACAAAATTGAATAGTTGGGTGATCATTTTATAATTTTTCATATTTAGGTAATCAGAAAAGATAAAAAAAACATAATTGGGTGACTATTAATGTAGTTTGCCCAAATAAAAACTTGTAGATCGATAGTTGGTGATTTTTTAGGGGGAAATTTATGGACATATCCCAACCATTAGTTTAATTTTGACATAATGAAAAATTAAGCCCTTATTATTTGCATTTTTATCAATTTGGACCTTATTTTTTAACTAAATTAGGTCATTAATCTTTTAAAAAAAAAGTTCATTCACTTTTTAACGAAAATGCATATTAAAATATTTTTTAACAATATTGGCGTGGCAACTCACATAGAGATTCATGCATGCTTCATGTTGACATGTCACTATTTGTCTTATATGTTATATCAACAAATAATTTAAAATTATAAAAATGAATTAAAAAAATTAAAAGTTCATAAAAAAACATGCAGCGCATGTGGATTGCAATGTGAACTGTAATGTTTAAAAATTTAATATTTTAGTCAATATTCCAATTAAAAAATAACAATCCAATTTTTTTAAAAAACGTTAACGGTTGAATTTAGTTAAAAAAATAACGGTTAAATTAACACGATGTAAACTTCAAAAGCTTAATTTATCATTATGTTTTAATTTTTTAAATATAAGCATAAGATTTAAATTTTAAAGTTTAGTATTTAAGGTACAAAGTTTAACATCAAAGATTTAAGGATTAAGTAGTATTGTTTTAAGGTTTAGGGATAAATTTATTATTAGGATGAATTGTTTGTCAATCCCACGTAGAATAACGGCCTTTGAGCTAAATCCTATTCGTCACAATAGTACGCCTATGTGAAAGTAAATCAATCATTAAATCATTGATTGAAT
Organism: Gossypioides kirkii; assembly: GCA_005610355.1. Taxonomy (NCBI): domain Eukaryota; kingdom Viridiplantae; phylum Streptophyta; class Magnoliopsida; order Malvales; family Malvaceae; genus Gossypioides; species Gossypioides kirkii. The sequence continues at coordinate 33,211,315 of CP032247.1, read as the reverse complement.
CATAGGTTTAGACTTATATTCAAATCTTTAGGTAATATTTCAATCTTTGGGTAACTAAAGGTTAATAATCAAATATTTTATAAAAAATTAAGAGATAAATTTCAAAATTATACAAGAACATTGATTTAATGTACAATTGTATATATGAATTTTAATTTGGTGCAATTGTACATGTGAAACTCTAATTGTGATTCAAATGTATACTTGAAATTTTAATTTTGATTTAATCATACACATTTAAAGAAATAATTAGCAATTTATTTTTTATATAGAATAAATATAATTATTTATATATTGCAATATATATATATATAAAATGATGTTATATCAATAATTGTGATAATAATTTATAAGAACTAGATCAAATCAAAATTTTATGTAAAAAATTGCACAAAATCAAAGTTCATGTATACAATTGCACATTAAACCATAATTCATGTATAATTTTGAGATTTATTCCAAAAATTAATAGTAAAATATTTTATTTATATCCATATATGAACAAAATAAGGAAAGAGAAGCAGTAGAACTAGAAGAATAACAAGAAATGATTGTATGAAACTGTAATTTCATATCATCCTTATCCTTTTTCAATAAGAGAATAACAAATCAGATTTTTCCTCTTGATATAGGCTTTTTTAGTTGAATTTGAATTTTGTCAAGAGAAAAAAATTGAAATTCAGGAAGAAAAATCTGATTTGTCATTCTCCTATTGAAAAGAGATATAGATAATATGAAATTACAGTTTCATACAATCGCTTTGTGCATGCTTTTCTACCTATTCTTTTCGTCAACCACTTGCTATTTTTACAAAATATTCAAAGCAAAGGCCTCTCAGTTTGCTGAAAATAAATAAATAAATGTGTATACGTTTCGTGAAGCATGCGTGGGGAGTGCTCCCATATTTGACAAACTTAAATCACTAACCTTCTTTTCCGTCATGCATAAATGACATGGCAAAGAAAAAGCTTGTAATCAACACCTCGTCGGACCCTACCAGATATCAAAATCTTGAATTTTAATTTGGACCCACATTTAAATGATCTAATTTCAACCCATAATTTGGTATTATAAAGCAATTATTTCATTCAAAGATATAGTCCCACAATAGAAAGAAAAAGAAGTCTATATGAATCACTTTTTCTCCTTTTATTTTATCTTATTTTTCTTTTAATAGTACGATTGTACTAATTAGTTTTAATCGAAGAATGGTGAAAAAAACACGTGTTTCTGAAAAAAGAAAATCGTAAAATCATCTGAATTTAAAAGAAGGCGATCTCATCTCAAGCTCATGATGAGGCCGGTCGTTATTTTCAACTTGCTCTCTATGCAAATCTCGTCTTTCAAACGTCTCATTTGCATGCCATTTTTGAACGAAACCTTTTTTTTAATGATACTTTGCAAAACTTTTCTTTCAAACTGTACTCCAATTTGATAATTATTCAACTTATGAATGAAACACGTAAATCATATTACATTGAAAAAAGTTTTTTTTAGATAAACTCTCAAAAACAAAAACAAGCTTAAGCACGCTTTACATTCTTTTTCTTATTGTAATAGCAACAATATCAATTAATCTGAAACTCAATTATAATTATATAAAAAAAACTAAATTTTAAAATTGATTGTATAAAGCTAAATAAAATATAAGTTTATTATATCATTTATTTGTTACCAAAAATTGATTTTTTTTTTATATTTTCTCAATTAAGTTTGGCGTCTTTGAGTATCTAGGTTTGAGATTCATCATATGTAATTGTATATTTGGGTTTTCAAGTTCCATCATATGTGGTTGACATGTGCAGCTTTTAGTCTAGTTAGTCTAGTTCATTCACTTTAGTCTTGATTGTGTCAATTCTTAGTTCTTTGTGATATAATATTTTGACTCTACTTCGTGATTACTCTAACCGTTCATTTGTACTATAGTGGTTTAATAATTGTAGTTACTCGAACATGATTATATTGTATTTGTAACACTTTAAAAAAATATTTTGTAAATAATTTTTTTTAAAAAATAATGAAATCTTCTAATACCTATGCACATAAAAAAATCTTTGAGTGATAAAACTTAATGGTACTTTAATGATTCAAGTCAATACTACATTAGGGATAACCTAATAGATTCAATCAATGCCACTCCCTTAATATGTCTCATGGTATAACCTGTTCACTATCATGATGGCAACATACATATCAAATTTTTAACCAATTTAATTCACATATACATATTTAACATACCAATTTGATGCATAATCTCATCTAACCAATTCATCTAAATGGCTCATACTATACTTTCTAATACATACATAATCATTTTTCATTCATTTTTCTTCCTACTTATTCATTTCATCATCTAGATACAATGACACACACACACACACACACATATATATATATATATATACATATATACCAATTTGATGCTTCATTTTGTTTTACTATCTCATTCACTTTCGAGCCTATTGGCCCATTCATATTCAAATCAGTCCTCAAGGCTCATTTTAACTGATTCACATGATCTTTCACCTGCTACCATTTTCCACATTTCACATATATACAAACTATGTCAAATACAATTACATTTCATTTCAATTACCATATAACCAATTCATGTTTAATAAACCCTACTAACTTTATACAGACTTAAGATCGATACACAATCTATTACTCTGTCATCCCGGGTTGCCCAATAATGATGATTGCTAGCACATATACATACTACCACCCCGAGTTGCTCGGCAGTGATGGTTTTCACAATCTGTTTAATTTTTTCATTCCGAGTTGCCCGACATCGATAGCTTTCACAATTTGTTTACTCTTTCATATCGGGTTGCCCAAAAATGATGACTACGAGCATATGTACATTCTACCACCTCGGGTTGCCCACTAATGATGGTTTCTAACAATTATCCTTGACCCTATGGCATGTCAACTATATCTAACTCTGCCCGAACAGTTAATAGGGTAACCGATGTTTCAATTACATATTACAAACCAATTCTATATCACAATTCCATACTATTTCCATTAACATCTCATATCACAAATCACATGTCATTTAGCAATTCACATTATACACGTTTCTACTATGCTCATACCAATCCACAATCTCGACATTCAATATCGTCACATTATTCAATTTAGGACAAGTAATAATCTTATCTTAAAATTTAATACACAACAAATATGTATATGTATGTATATAAATAGAATGATCTCGAATCATAAAAGTATAAACCGAAACTTTCGCCAGTCGTCTACAACTCTCGTCTTTCCTTTCTCTCGTGACGACTTGGCGTCGTCTTTAGCTACATTTGCTAATTCAATAATAGAAACAACATCAGTTTACATCCAATTAACATTCAAATACATAACCAAATATATTTTGGATTTTATTCAATTTAATCCCTATAATCGGGATATGCATATTTTTCCATATCTAGAATCAGATTAAAATTATACTTTATATTCTTTTATTAGATTTGGGTGTTTTAGGTGTTCTTTTTGTTATTATAAACTGATTTTCAGCAAACAGCCTCAAAACAATTTTTTTTACCCAAAAAGTTTTTGAAAATAATATTTTTCAGTAGATAAAGGTTTTTCGAACGATCTGAAATTTTTACATACTATTTCTTGGCACTATTTTAAAATATAAAAAATTACTTCCCACAAAAAAAGTGATCAAAAAGTGCAAAAATTATACAAATACAAAAAAATAAAAAAATTTATTGGTTGAATTTCTTTCTGAAAATTTCCAGATCAAATATACATTATTTAAGAATACTCCAGTTTAAATTTTGTGATTTTTTGAACTTGAGAACATCTCGAACGAAGTTTGTCAAGTTGTTTTGCAATTTTTCAAGTTTAAAGGAATTTTCATTGACTCTTAGCCTTAAGTTTTAATTTGTTTTTTCTTTTTATTATTTATTTTAAGAAAACTCTATTTTTTTCTTGTGTTAGTAGGTTAAAGTGTCACGGGCCAGAGTCTAGAGCCTGTGACCTTCGCACACAATGAATCCCATGGAGGTCTGTCATTGACATTGGGATCATTTAGCCCACATGAGTTGGCCCGATTCAGAGAGTTTTTGGTCAAGCCTATTAGATTGAAGCCTAGGTGGCCCAATGATGATGATAAGGCATCTTGGCAAATATGGGAACTGATCTTAGAAGATAAAGGAGAATCATATCTTTAATATTAGATAAGATTTGCAATCTTGTAAATCCCATGAATTAAGGGATAGGCTAATCTAGGTCGTTGATTTAACTTGATCTTGACTATCGGTTATGGGGGAACTCAACTATAAATAGGAGTCTCTCCTCATTTGTAATTCATTCCATTCCGTTCATTGTATTATTTGTATTCTTGAGAGAAAGTAATACAATTGAGAGCATTTACTCAAACACTTTGTGTTCTTTTTTCTTGTGGCTTTTTATTGTCTTTTGAGCATTTTTTTAGTTAGTCGCTTCCGCTATACAATTTGGTGCATTGGAGGAATTCCTTTTGTGAATTCTCAATCATGGTGGTTAGGCTGATTTAGGTGTGTTTGCAAGAAAGGATTGCTTAAGGTCGCACGAATTGCGAGACTAAATATCTAGCCTCGTGACAAGTGGTATCCGAGCTAAAGGTTGCGAAGGCATCATCCGTGATGTTGAAAGAAGTTGTTGAATAGAGTGAGCTAATGGAGACCTGTGGGAGGGCCAGGCATAAGGGTCGTTCGAGGGACGTACTGCCAGCTTTGAAAAATTGAGTGGTCATTCTCAAAGGGTTTGTGGGAGACGTCAAGGAAAGGCTCGATGAAGTCGAGGAGGGACTCCCAAGTGGGTTGCAATCCATTAAGGAACAACTGAGAGAGTATGTATAGGATACTCTTGGATCCCTGGAGAATAAGATGACAAGGAATGATAATGCTCTTGAAGCAATGGTGGTAGGCTTGAAGGAAGAAATCGTCGAGCTTAAGGGGAAGCTCAAGATTTACAAAGCTGCCTTGGGTAATGGAATGTTGGCTTCGATGCCAAAGCAACAGATGATGGATGTGCCCAAATCGAAAGGGTTTAAAGGGGCAAGGACCACAAGTGAAGTGGATAACTTTCTTTGGGTAATGGAGCAATACTTCCGAGCGATGAGAATAGAGGATGACGCTACTATGGTAAATACTGTTGCTATGTATTTTATTGACGTTGCTTTGTTATGGTGGCAACGTAGGTCCACAGATGTGAAATGTGGTGGGACCAAAATTGGGACTTAGGTAGAGTTCCAACAGGAATTCAAGGTTTAGTTTTACCTAGAGTATGCCGAGGATGAATCTCGAGCAAAGTTGCAATGGCTTACGTAATGAGGATCAGTTAGGGAGTATGTGCGAGAGTTTAGTAAACTCATGCTTCACATTTTTGATTTGAGTGAAAAGGAAGCATTTTATCCTTCACAGATGGGTTGAAACCATGGGTGAAGCAAGAATTGCAACGTCAAGAGTCAAAGAACTTACCAAAGCCATGATGGTTGCAGAGTCCATTTTGGAACTTAATTCGAGTAAAGACAGGTTCGCAACTTCCAAGCCCAATAAGAAGGGCAATGATAGGGGAGACCATGATGAAGATGAAGAGGGACATAGCGATTATGGCAGCGGTAGTAGTAGTGACAGTGGGAAACCACAACATGAGAAGTAGAGACCCAACAACCCAAGAGGGAAAAGGAGTAATAGTAGATGCTACCTTTGTAAAGGATCGCAAATGAAAAAGAATTACCCAAAGTTATCTTCATTTTCGGCTATCAAGACGAAAGATGAGCCGGAGGAAGGGAAGCTTGTTGAGAAGAAAGCATCGGTGGTTAATGCAATGGTACTCACTCCTGCCAAGAGAGATAGCAAGGAAGGGCTGATATTTGTGGACATTAACATTGCAGGCCAAAGGAAGAGTGCTCTTGTTGACACGGGAGCGTCTGACTTGTTGATATCAGAAAAAGCTGCTAAGAAGCTTGGTCTCTTAATTAGAAAATCGAATAAGAAGTCAAGATGGTAAATTCTGAGGAGGCCCTAACTATTAGAGTAGCTTGAAAAGTGGCGTTACAAATCAGTGAATGGAAGGGCAATGAGGACTTTGAGGTAATCAAATTAGACGATTACGATTTTATGCTTAGCTTAAACTTCCTTGACAGGTTTCAAGCTACTATGTTTCCATGGGTCGATCAAATTCATATTGTTACCGATACGTTATCATGAATCATTGTACTGATATCGAGATATGAAGGTTGAGACCAATGTGTTGTCATCAATCCAGCTAGTTAAGGATGTTTCGTATGGGAAAAATATCGACTCGATGGAACAGAGTGTTGCGAAAGCCCTTTCGAAAAAGTTAGTGAAGCTTGGAACCGATATGAGGCCTAGTGAGTCGTTTGTGGAGATATCACCTTTGGGTAAGGTGAAGTGTGCATCGAACTTCGGGGGGAAAAAAGTGATGCAAATGGGACAGATGGGTTAAGTAAATGCTGCGAGTAAGGTACATCGTGAACACTTTGGTAGTGTTGTGAATTCTGACTTGTTGGCTTGGTAAGATTGCAAAGTTCTTGAGTAAGGAGCCCGAGGGATTGTGGGAATCACGAAACCAAAGGGTGTGAATAAAAAAGATTTCGAACGAGGCAAGTCAAAATGGGGCAAGATGGAGTGGAGACTTCTTACCATCATGATGTACCAACAAGTACAACGGTTCAAGATAAGAGGTAACGAAAGTCGAGGCAGAAGTTTTGAAAGAAAGGATAACCCAATAGTAAGACTAGTCGAGAAGAAGCCGAAGCAACAAGACAAGATCAAGGCGAATCAAGTCAGGGCCATTTTGAAGTCAGAACGAGGGCGTTGCGAGAATGGGTGGGGGAAAATGTCAAGGGCCAAAGTTCAGAGCCCGTGATCATCAGACACAATGAGGCCCATGGAGGTCTGTCATTGACATTGAGATCATTTAACCCACATGAGCTGGCCCGATTCAGAGAGCTTTTGGTCAAGCTTGGCAGATTGAAGCTTGGGTGGCCCAATAATGAGGATAAGACAACATAAGGCATCTTGGAAAATATGGGAACTAATCTTAGAAGATAAGGGAGAATCATATCTTTAAGATTAGATAAGATTTTTAATCTTGTAAATCCCATGAATAAAGGGACAGGCTAATCTCAGTCGTTGATTTTTAACTTGATATTGATCGTTGGTTATGGGGGAGCTCAACTATCAATAGGAGCCTCTCCTCATTTGTAACACATTCCATTCCACTCATTGCATTCTTTGTATTCTTGAGAGGAAGTAATACAATTGAGAGCATTTACCCAAACACTTTGTGTTCTTTGTTCTTATGCCTTTCTATTATCTTTTGAGCCTTCTTTTGGCTAGTCGCTTCCACTATAGAAGTTGGTGCCTTGGAGGAATTCCTTTTGTGAATTCTCAATTGTGATGTTTAGGCTGACTTAGGTGTGTTTGCAAGAAAGGATCGCCTAAGGCCGCACAGATTGCGAGACAAAAGATCTAGCCCCTTGAGAAAAGCAATGATCGACTTGTAAATGTCACAACATTTAAGTGCAAGCGAACACTCGTTGGTGCAAGTATAGTTGATAGATTTGCTCTATCGGATATTGATCCCACGAGGATAGAGTTCTTGATGTTCAATTGTCGAAACAACTAAAGTTGAAATTAGAGAAAATGCTAGTAAGGATGTCAATGCAATGTTAGAGCAAAATAAATGTTAGAGCAACTGAAAGTAAAATAAATTGTTGATGATATTTTGAGAATTTAAATGCAAAAAAAGTAAAAGTGTGATAAGTATGAAGAATGGAGTGGATCATTGACTTCACTAAGTAGCAACGCTAGATGCGTCGACAAGGTACTTTATAGATGAACTGTAGCAGCAATAAGGTTCCAATGAAATCATACCAATAACAACTCACTGTTTAACCAAGACTCAAGCATCCACATTTACCCCACCTTCCAGTGTTGGCAATGCCTTGCACTCAAGAACAAGTGACTAGAATTCCTCCTAGCCTCAAGCAACTTTCGCTGACTTGCTTGTTAACCTAACTTGTCACCGCACTTTCCAGTGTCGATAGACTGTAATTACACTTCTGTGGTCAAAATAGTTAAGTCCTAGGGAAAACAGATAAGAAGAATTAAATAGGAATCAAAGTAATCTAACATTGAAAGATATTTCCATATACAATCAACTGTCAATAAGAATTCATCAGCATTAAGAGAGGGATTAACAAAAAATTTGAAGCATACTATTCCTAGGTTAATAGGATTATTCCTTAACCGCTCCTCTTGTATCGCATCAAGCACTCCACGTCAGAAGTTGTTACACACTTGCTCAATCAGCTCACCGGACTCCCAAACCAAGCTTCAAGGCTTTAGAGAATTTGTAGAATTAATTTTTTCACCTCTTGATACCTCTTTCCTTCTTCTCTCCTCTATTTATAAGCTTTGAGAATCGTAGATCTCATCTCCTCTCAGATCCAACTCCTTTTGTAACTGTCAAAGTTTGTTAAAATTCAGCTGTGCACTGACGCAGATCTGGTGTGTTCTTCATGAATCTATAGGTTGTCACGACATCATTGAGCGCAATCTGTAATCTTTAATTGCGGCGACAACGTGTTATTCTCCTGCGCTGGTGCTTCCAGATGTGATTTCAGCTTGAATTCACTCATACAAAGTAGATGTTTCCATGCAGTGACATTTTTTACCGCAATTCCAAGCTAAACTTGTGGCTGCATCCTTGAACTTTTTCTAGCATCGATCTTCCAAGATGGATCCCTGCACTGACAATTTTAGACACAATACATATGCTGCATATGGCGACATTAGTGCATAAAAAAGATAAAATAACGAGAATTTAAGCCATATAACATTGAGTTAGAAAATGTGAATACTAATTATGAAATGACTCATGCATGCTAAATATAATACAAAAGGGACAATTAATACATAAATTTAGGAAGAAAATAGGTGTCATTTCTAGTGCTATCAAGCACATTGCATATTCCTTTCTCCGTGTAACACAATTTTTCGGTGTCTAGCCAAATTTTAACTTCTAGTGCCACTAGGTTTGCTTTGCTAGTTTGATTCTAATACATTCTGATTAGTTGATATAAGCACTTTTAAAAGACTCACACGATTAATTCTTACCTCATTGAGAATTTTATTTTATTTTTGTGTGCATAATAGTGAAGTTTGCTTATTTTTTTTTTCTTTTGAGTGTTTATATTTCATTCTCTAATATTGGTATGCAGACGTAGTATGCAAGAGGTTTTGGAGTCTCTTATTGATGGGGACGATTTGATTGAGTCCAATTATTTTACAGTGCGACAATCCCTTAGCATTCAAGTAAGAGACGATTTTGACGAAGAGCAAAGGACTAACATCTTCCAATTGAGGTGCTTGGTTCAAGGTATGTTGTGTTCTCTTACTGTTAATAGTGGTAGTTCTTCTAACGTGGAGAGTAGTTTTTTAGTGGATATTTATCTTTACCTTGTCAAAAACATCCTAAGCCATATCACTTATAATGGCTTAATAAAGGTTCGAAAGTTAAGGCAATTAAGGAGTCCTTAATTGCATTTAAAATAGGGAATTATTCTAACGAGGTTTGGTGTGATGTAGTTCCCATGCATGTCACATATTTGTTTCTTGAAAGATCAAGGCAATATGATCGTTGATAACTGCTAAAAGTAACATGTTTTAGTCCTATTCTTAATGCATATTTGGATGATTATTCGATGTAAAATAGTGAATTTTATGCTCCTAACCCTTTAAATTCATGTTCTTATACTTAGGAGAGCATTTGGGAGCAAAAGGAGTGAAAAAACAAGTGAAAATCAAAATATCGGAACAAGTTTCAAGAGCCACATGGGCTGGACACATGGTCATGTTAGCCACTGGCTGCCTTTGAATGTACTCCCATTCGACGTGTGTTTTTGGGCTTCTGCAAGTATACGGGTCAAGTTGTAATATAGTTACAATGAAGTAACGAGTACTCCGAGGATCGTACACAAGGGAGGTGAAGCTATAGTAATTTAAATCCTTGCAAAGAAAAGTAGTAATTAGTACTCTTTTTAGGGTTATAGTACGAAGGTAAAATAGAAGAATTCAGGTTTAAATTAAAGAACATAAAAATAAAAGAAAAAAAGCAAGGGAAAGAAATAGGAAAACTCGATAAAGAGATTAATGGGAGATTAAATCGCTTCAATATGAGTTCTTCAATCGTCGCTTTTAGAGTTTTTCTTCAATCAACTAGTCACTACCCTAGAAAGATCTTCCGATCTTCCACTAACATAACGAGTTAACAAAGACTATTTATATTTCAATGTCATAATCTAGATTGGTTTGGGGTAAAAGTGTTCACGAATGGGCAATACCAATTTTGGGTTAATTCCCACCTAAATGACTTCCTAGGGTTGTCAGACCTAGGGTTTGTTTCACGTTCTTCCCTTTCCAAATAATTGATCTATTGAAAACCCCTGTATACAATAATTAATAATCATACTTCCACTCCCTAATCCCCCACAATGGGATTAGTTTCTCATGGCTTCTTTGAACATCATAAATTCCATAATGTGAAAAAACATGAAAATTAAGATTGAAAATATGAGTTGAAAGAAACTAAGAATTGTATAGCAATCTGTTGGGACAAATCCACAATCGTTTATGCAAAATTACAAATCTCGTTTCCCCAAAAAATAAAAATGAAAACAAGGAAAGAAGTGAAAAATGATTAAACCTAATTACAAAGAAAAACAAAACTTTAGAAAGGAGATGTGTAAACCTAAAGGGCCCTAGTTATAGCCTTTATACGGTCGTTTTCCTTAACCCTAAGTCACCTGCCACTCTTTATGTTTATGTTGTGTTGTAAAGACCAAAATGCCTTTCAGTCGGTGATATTTTATCATTCAGGAGTCGATAAAGTGACACACATGAGCTGTGTCACGACAGAAAAGACAGTCTACTTATTGGTCCCTATGTTATGAGATAGATCAGTCCGTGTCGTGACATAGTGATCAGCTTCATTATTGTTCATCTTCTAAAGGTCTCCTGCGCACTTACAAGGTTCGATGCTAACCTTTAGGCCTCACTCGGCCTTAAAGCCAATAAAAACCACCTTTTTACACTTTTTATACATTTTATTCAATAACTGAAAACTGAAATAAATCCTAAACAAACTTAAGGAAAATGCTTAATTTCAAGCTCCTAAAGTGCAAAAACTAGTTTAATCTACTATATCAAATTACGACAGATCAAACTCCCCCACACTTAAGTCATTGTTTGTCCTCAAGCAACCAAAAACAAAACCATAAAAAGAAAACATAGAAGCTTGGGCACATATCATAATGTTTTTAGCATGGAAATGTTATTGCGGTCATTGCCACTAAAAAGTGAACGACAGTTTAAGCTAACAAGCATCACAACGGAAGTTGCTTGAGGATTAGAGGGATTTAATCCACTTATTCTTAATTGTGTTCCATTGCCATCATCGGAAGGTGTGATTAATGTGAATGTTTAAGTCTTAGATTAAATATACAAGTTAAGCTTGGTAAGATATTCATTGCAAATTATTGCATCGAAAATCATCTATCCTTTTATATCTTGTGAGAACTTAGTATTCTGTTAAAGATTCACTTTGGGGATCCCATTTTATCATTATCATATTTCATCTTTATTTTCAAGTTATTGGTCCGAAAACTATTCTCACAATTTATCTCATTTTATCTGTTTATTGTACTAACATTGATAGACAAAAGACAACCATCCTCGTGTGATCGATATCCAACAGATTCATATCTGTCTACTGTACTTGCATCGACAATGTACGCTTGCACAATATTCCTTTGATGTTAAATAGTCAATCAAGTTTTGGCGCCGTTGTCGGGGATGACGTTTGTTTGATGTTTATTTTTGTTTTTTCACTTTATTTTTATAATACTTAGCTGTTACTAACTTGTTTTCTTTTTCTCTCTATTTTCACATTTTATTTTGGGTGTTTTATGACTCGAAGCAATTCTGAGTTTATTGTTGATTTTGATTCAGAAATTGAAAGAATCACTAGGAGGAGACTTCAAGATCAAAGGAAATATGGCTTTACCAGAAAATAATGCAGCCATACCCCCGACGCAGTAATAAAATCTTGATGACCCACCGTTGTTGCAAGATGCTCAAATACAAAACAGGGCTATACGAGATTTTGTAGTACTTGTCTTGGATAACTTACAATCGGGAGTTGTTAGGCCAGCAATCCAAGCTGGGAATTTTGAACTCAAGCCAGTAATGTTTCAAATGTTGAATTCTAATGTGCAATATGCTGGACTACCACATGAAGATGCACAGGAACATCTTAAATCATTTTTATTGATTTGTGCTTCCTTTAGTCAACAAAGTGTTCCTGATGACACTTTGAAAATACAATTATTTCCTTATTCCTTGCAGGGAAGAGCTCGTACTTGGTTCCTCGAGCTACCTGTTGGCTAAAATACTTCTTGGAATGCACTAGCAACACAGTTTGTTTTGCGCTTAAACCTGCCGATAATGAATGCTTGTCTCTGAAATGATATTACAGCTTATCATCATCTGGATGATAAGAATCTTCACACTACATGGGAACGTTATAAACCTTTGCTTCGACATTGCCCCATGCATGGAATTCAACAGGAAACACAAATTGAGATTTTTTTATAATGGGTTGAATTCACTTTTAGGGTTTAAAGATTTTTTATATATATCGCTTCAGTATGAATTCTTCAATCATCACTTTTAGGGTTTTTCTTCAATCAGCTAGTTAACAAAGACTATTTATCTTTTGATGTCACAGTCTAGATTGGTTTGGGGCAAAGGTGTTCACGGTTAGGCAATACCAATTTGGGTTAATTCTCACCTACATAACTTTTTAGGATTGTCAAGCCTATGGTTTGTTTCACGTTCTTCCTTGTCCAAACAATTGATCCGTTGAAAATCCCTGTATACAATAATTAAATAGTCATACTTCCACTCCTTAATCCCCCACAACGGGATTAGTACCTCATTGCTTTTTTGAACATTATAAATTCAATAATGTGAATAAACATGAAATTAAGATTAAAAATACGAGTTGAAATAAACTAAGAATTATATAGCAATCCATCGGGACGAAACCATAATCTTTTACGCAAAATTACAAATCTTGTTTCCCCACATATCAAAAATGAAAATAAAGAAAGAAATGAAAATTGACTAAACTAAATTACAAAGAAAAACTAAACTTTAGAAAGGAGATGTGTAAACCTAAGTGCTCAAGGGCCTTATCTATAGCCTTTGGACGACCGTTTTCCTTAACCCTAGGTTAGCTTCCATTTTTCGTGTTTAAGTTATGTTGTAGAGATCGAAATGCCCTTCACTCGGCGTTATTTTCGCATTAAGAGTCAATGTCGCGACACACAGGAGCTGTGTCATGGCAGAGAAGACAATGTACTCCCTTGGCGTGTTTCCCAGGCATTGTCGCGACACGCTATGCCTGTGTCGCGACATAGAAGGCAACTTTTGTATTCTGCAGGTCTGGTCCTTATGTTACGACATAGATCAGTTCATGTCATGACATAGTGATCAACTTCATTATTGTTTGTCTTCTAAAGGTCTCTTGCACACTCACAAAGTTTATTAGCTAACCTTTAGGCCTCACTCGGCCCTAAATTTAATAAAAAAACACCTTTTTACACATTTTATTTAATAACTGAAAACTAAAATAAATCCTAAACAAACCTAAGGAAAATGCTTAATTTCAAGCTCTTAAAGTGCAAAAACTATTTTAATCTGTTACATCGAATTATGGTAGATCAGCCACGCGGCCATGTGCCAGACCGTGTGGAAATCGTGAATTGCACTCCAAACAAGCGGAAAAATGCAATTTTTAGGGTTTTCAGGCATTCTAAGACCTATATATACCTTATATAAGAAGAGGTTAATGAGCCGTTATAGAATATATAAGAAAATAACTCGATAATACTATTGAAGCCGATTTTGAAGCAAATTTCCATCAAGATCGAAGATCTCCTTTTGATTTCGTTGAAGTTTATTAGGAGTTTCTTGGTTTCTTGTGGTTATACTGTCTTTGGAATGTTTTTATTTGCTATCATGAACTAATTTTCTAAATACCTAGGGAGATGAACCCTAGGATGAATTCTGTTATTTGATTTCTATTTTTACGCAATAAATACTTGGATCTTGTTCTCAATTATGTGTGCTTAATTCTTGGTTTAATATTTTAGGCTATTAATTCATGTTTGATGTGCTTAAATCAGAGGAGGACTAGACCCTATTTAAGAGTAGATCTAGCATAATTGAGGGGAGTTGCATGGAATCCTACAAATGAGATGACATAAATCTATCGGATTAGAGCCAAATCTTATAGAGGGATCTAAAGATCGAGTTGATGTGATAATAGAAGTTTTAATTAGAAAGAAATTTCAATTAGTCAACCTAGAGTCAGTTGCTCTTACTCTCGAAAGAGATATTAGCATAATTTAGGGATTTCTATGGATCAAGATCCTAAGTGAAGAAATTGTTTAATTCAGATTGATAATGAAGAAATCTAGGTGGATTCTTTCTTAGGTATTGTTTCGCTTCTTGATTGTTAATCGTTTCTTCTCCTGATTTTTTCCTTGTCGTGTTCTTTAGTTAATTAATTAATTTAATTTTAGTTTTAATCAATCACTCTAATTTATCGGTTAAATAATAGAACAACGGTAATTACTAGTACTTTTATCCTCTTGGGAATGATATTTTTGCTCATCGTAGCTATATTATGAATTAATAGGTGCAATTGCCTTAGTCAGATTTTTAGTTAGTTTACAACTGCATCAATTGTGATGTGGTACACCATGGCAAATTGAATTGTTACTCCCTTGTGTTTAAAAGAAAAAATACACTTTAGCCCCTTTGGAGCCTAAATATGTGTACAAGGACCAATTGAAAATAATGAAATTCTATGAGGGGTTAAGGGGAAAGAAAAAATTGATAAGACAAAGAGAAAAAAGACCTTGAGTGATAAAAGTGTACTTGATGGTACACCTATCACTTTTGGTGAGTGAAAATACATATGAGGTAAAATTGGAGAGTTCTAAAGTGGGAAAAGAAAATGAAAAACCAAAAAAATTCTAAATGTGAGAAATGGTTATGTATTAACACACAAAAATAACCCAAATGCGACACTCAGGTTTCAGTGAATGCTCGTCTTTAACATTTTCGAACCCAAAATAATCATTGATTTTATCTACATCAAACAAGACAGAAATACCACGCACATATACAAAAGGACTATCAGCAGTAATATGCGAATAAAACTCTCTTACGAACTTTGGATAAACCTTAACAAGGAAACAGCAAAATATTTCCCAGTCGTGCTTCTCAACGACCTTGGCTACCCCATGAACGGTTCTTGTTTAAACATAAAAAAAAATTTCATCAATGGTTGGCGCTTCACAAAATTATCTCTGAACATATCCTATGAAATCCTATTGTAAAATTTATCGCTGATGAGACAACAGATTATTGTGTCATCTTCTTCTTCATTTTCATCTTTTGAACTCACAAACTTCAGGGAAAAGAAAAGAAAAAATAACGCTTCTTTAAAAGAAAGCAAATAAATTTTCAAATAGAAATCTAAATAAATTTTCAAATAGAAATCTATGTCTAAATATAAAGGAAACAAAAATTAAAAATAATAAAGAAGTAAATGGCAGCTAAATAACAACCAAGAATCTTGTGGCACGTGGGTGTGGGTTATACGTCGAATGCTCTACTATGACTGAGATTGTCATGACAGACACGGTAATGCCTCTCATTGGTCCAGCAGTCATTTTTCCATCAATGGTTGGCGCTTCACAAAATTATCTCTGAACATATCCTATGAAATCCTATTGTAAAATTTTATCGCTGATGAGACAACAGATTGTTGTGTCATCTTCTTCTTCATTTTCATCTTTTGAACTCACAAACTTCAGGGAAAAGAAAAGAAAAAATAATGCTTCTTTAAAAGAAAGAAAATAAATTTTCAAATAGAAATCGAAATAAATTTTCAAATAGAAATCTATGTCTAAATATAAAGGAAACGAAAATTAAAAATAATAAAGAAGTAAATGGCAGCTAAATAACAACCAAGAATCGTGTGGCACGTGGGTGTGGGTTATACGTCGAATGCTCTGCTATGACTGAGATTGCCATGACAGACACGGTAATGCCTCTCATTGGTCCAGCAGTCTCCTTACGGCTTCCGTCATTTATTGCTAAAGTTGTTTTCGTTTCACTTAACCTACAACACTAAGCATTATTCAAAATTCAAATTCTAAACCTAATAAAAAAACAATTAAAATAACAAAACAGCTTAAACTCATCCTACATCTTGTAATGTTATAGCATCTTTATGCCACGACATTGGATCATTCCAATAATGCTTCAGGCACTTTCCATTCACTTTGAACACATCTCCTGTCGTGAGATCTTTTATGTCAACAGTGTGGATACGCATAAACAACCACAAAAGGTCCTGACCATTTGGACTTCAACTTTCCAGGAAACAATTTAAGTCTGAAACTAAACAACTATACTTGCTGTCCAGGGTCAAATTGCTTTGGCAAAATTTTGCTATCATGTCATCTCTTTTGATTTCTCCTTATAAATCCCAACATTCTCATACGCCTGCAATCTAAACTCTTCTATCTCATTTAATTCCATCAATCTTCTTTCACCAGACACTAACCAATCAGCTTCTTTATCGCATAAAAAGCTTTGTGCTCTAATTTAACAGGTAAATGGCAAGGTTTCCCATAAACAAGCTTGAATGGTGACATCCCCAATGGCATTTTAAAAGCAGTACGATATGCCCAGAAAGCCTCGTCCAACCTTGACAATCAATCTTTGCGTGCGGGATCAACAACTTTCTCCAAAATCAGCTTTATCTCTCTATTCGAAATTTTTGCTTGTCCATTCGTCTGAGGATGGTATGTTGTAGCAATTTTATGATTTATACCATATATTGTCAAAGCACTTTCAATATACTTATAGTCAAAATGTGAACCTTCATCATTGATGGTAGCTCTCGACATTCTAAATCTTGTAAAAATATGCTTATGCAAAAACATTAACACTGATTTCGCATCATTAGTATGGAGTGCAGTTGCGTCAACCTACTTCGAAACATAGTTTACGACAAAAAGAATGTAGAGATTGCCCCATGATGGAGGAAATGGACCCATGAAATCCAAACCCCATACGTCAAACAATTCTACTTCAACAATGCCATGCAGTGGCATTTCATTCCTCCTCGAAATATTAACTATTCTTTGGCATCTATCACAAGAACAACAAAAATCTTGTGCATGTTTAAACAAAGTAGGCCAAAAAAAAATTGAATGCAAAATTTTTGCTGCAGTTCTTTGTTCTCCAAAATGACCTCCATAAGGCGCAACATGACAATGCTATAAAATGCTGCAGCATTTTTCATATGCAATACATTGCCTTATAATCTGATCTGCATAATGTTTGAACAAAAATGACTCGTCCCAATAATACTGTTTAGCATCATGTACAAGCTTTTTCTTCTTTTGGTTAGTCAAATAAGGGGGTATAATCCAATCACTAAAAAATTAACAATATCTGCATACCATGGCTATGCTGTAGCAACAAACAACTGCTCATTTGGAAATTCTTCTTTAATGAACCGAGCATCACCATCTCTAATATCCACTTCTAGTCTCGACAAATGATCCGCCAATTGATTCTCTGAACCCTTCTTATCTTTAATCTCCAAATCAAATTCTTGCAACAACAAAATCTAACAAATCAAGTGTGGCTTGGCATCCTTCTTTGTCACCAAATATTTTATTACAGCATGATCTGTTTAAGCTGTCACTTTTGTGCAAACCAAATACGATCTGAATTTGTCAAATCCGAAGACCACTGCCAACAACTCCTCGGTTGTTGTGTAATGAATCTGCGAGTCATTAAGGGTCCTACTTGCATAATAAATCGCATGAAATACTTTCTCCTTCCTTTGCCCTAGCACTGCTCCAACAACAAAATCACTAGCATTGCACATTAGTTCAAATGGAAAATTCCAATATGGAGCAATTACTATAGATGCAGCAACTAATTGCTTCTTCAAAATCTCAAAAGCATTTAAACATTCATCATTAAAAACAAAAGCTTTATCATGTTGTAGCAATTCACATAAGGGCTTAGAAATTTTTGAAAAATCTTTTATAAATCTTCTATTAAAACCAGCATGCCCTAAAAAACTACGAATACCTTTCACTGAAGTAGCTGGTTTATGCCCTAAAAAAACTTGATTAACAATTGTGCAAGCGAACACTTGTCGATGTAAGTACAGTTGATAGGTTTAGCTATCAGATATCGATTGCACAAAGATGACAGTTTATGCTATATTTGTCGAAGCAATTAGAATCAGAATAAAAGATCTTGTAAGGAATATTGTCAGTGCAATTAAATCAAATACTACACAAATAAAAGAATTAAAACTTTTAGAGCAAATATTGTAAAACTATAATACAATATGTCAGACCAATTTAATAAGGAAATGTAATGAATGTTTGAAGATATTTTGTTAATGCAATTTAAGAAAATTAAAGAAGTAAAACAATGATGATGGAATGGGGGTATCCTTGACTTGACAAGTCGACAATCACTAAATGTGACCACAAGGTAAATGATAGATAAATTGTTGCTACAATTAAGCTTAATGAGATCTCACATTTTTTACTTCCCTGCTTTTCAAAGAACCAAATACTCACATTAACCACACCTTCCAGTGCTGCCAATGCTTTGCATTCAAGAACAAGTGGCCAGAATTCCTTCGTACCTCAAGTAACTTCCGTTGTCTTGCTTGTTAATTTAACTTGTCACTACACTTTCCAATGTCAGCAACTGCAATAACACTTCTGTGATTGATCAACCTGTAAACGTCATAGCATTTAAGTGCAAGCAAACACTCATCGATGCAAGTATAGTTGATAGATTTGATCTATCGGATATCGATCCCACGAGAATAGAGTTCTTGATGTTTAATTGTCGAAGCAACTAAAGTGAAAATTAGAGGAATTGTTAATAAAAATGTCAGCACAACTGAGTTATATCTACATAGCTAAAAGAGTTAATTTGTCAACGCAAATATAAAATAAATTGTCAGAGCAAATTAACATAAAATGAATAGTTGTTGGGATGTTTCTAAACGTAAATTCAGAACTTAAAATAAATGGATCAAGTGTGAAGAACTAGAGAGGATCACTGACTTCACAAGTCACAATGCTAAATGTGGCTGCAAGGTAACAAATAGATGAATTATTGTCGTAATTATGCTTCAATAAGATCTTACTACTATCACTTCCTCTGTTTAACAAATACCTAAATGCTAGTAATTACCACACCTTCCAGTGCTGGTAATGCTTTGCACTTAAGAACAAGTGGCCAGAATTCCTTTTCAGCCTCAAGCAACTTCTATTGTCTTGCTTGTTAATCTAACTTGTCACCGCACCTTCCAATGACTGTTACTGCAATTGCACTTTTTTGGTCAAAACAGTTAAATCCAAATATAAATAAATAAAGAGAATAGAGTAGAAATCAAATTATATCTAACTTCAAATTGTACTTCCATACTCAATTGATAATCAACATTATTTATCAACAATTAAAAGGTATCAAAGAAAAAAAATCGAAGCATCCTATTCCTAGTTTACTAGAACTATTTCATGACAGCTCCTCTTGCGCCGCAGATAGGCACTTCTCGTCAGATCATCTTCCTTCGAAACTCAAGCTTCCATAGAAGCTTGCTTAAAGATTTGAGAAATTTTACAGAGTTTAATTCTTTACCACTTGATATCCATCTTCTTCCTTTCCCTCCTATTTATAATCTCTAGGAATTTTAGATCTCCTTCTCAAATCTAACCTTTTTGGCAGCTGTACAAGTTGGTTATTTCCAGCTGTGCACTCATGCAGATTTGGTGTGCTCATCAGGCATCTGCAGGTTGTCGTCACATCTCTGAGCGCAATCTATGATCTTTACTTGTGGTGGCAACTCAGCATTCTCCTGCGCTGGTGCTTTCAGGTATGTTTGTAGCGTGAATTCACTTGTATGAGGTGAAGGCATCTTTGTGGTGACATCTTTAGCTGCAATTTCAATTTAAATTTGTGGCTACATCTTTGAACGCTTTCCAGCATTGATCTTCCGAGATAGATCTCTGCGCCATCAATTCCAGACGCAAAACTTATTCTACATACGGTGACATTAGTAGCACAAAAGAGGCTAAAATGAAAAGAATTAAGCCATACAACACTAAATTAAAAAATGAAAACACTAAATATGATACAAAAGGAATAATTAATACACAAATTTTAGGGAGAAAATAAGTGTCATTTCTAATGCTATCACACCTCCAAACTTGAGTTTTTACTTGTCCTCAAGTAAATAAAAGTTAGCAAAATCACAATCAAACTTGTCACCACAATCATCGTTGTAGCAACTTAAGTTCTCTTGAATCCTAATGTATAAAGTGCATTCATATGATAGAATAATGCGTCGACAATTTATAGGCATGAAGAATCAAGACTGCAACTTCACTGATGTTAGCATCATGCTTTGAATCTTAACCTTTCTTAACTAATAAAGTATTTATAGCAATATTTTTTTCTGCTTTTATCTTTTTCTTTGCTTTCTTTTTCTTTTTTTTTAAATGTGACTGAGAGATGTCATTGCATTACTATACCCTTATTCTTAGACAGTAACGATGGGGTGCAACAAACCCCCAAGAAGTATGTAATTGCACTGACACACACTCTTGCAGTGTCAGCCTTTGTCTAGATAATTTTTCTAACACATGCAGTAGAGTGTTCTCCCTTGATAAGTCACAATGCACTCATATTGGAGTGTCTTTTTATTAGTAAATATCACTGCAGTTGGTAAGTTAATTCAAGATTCAAAGATTGATACTACCCATTCATTATTAAAGCAATTCCAACCATTCATTCAAAAATAGAAGGACTCAATATTCATTCACATTTGTCCAATTCACATATCAGCATCCCAAACAATTCAAGATTTAAGCATAAAACAAAAATTGTGGTCACATTTTTCTTGTAACTTTGCATACTTTCATTGAACTAAAGAGAAAAGTAAGTTCTTCAAATATGTGGGTACAATTGCATTTCCATTTCACACAAATTCCTCCAAAACTTAATGTTTGCATTGTCCCCAATGTACTGACAATATTATACAAATAAGAATGGAAATGCAACTACAATGCAAATGAACTAACAAGTAAAATGCAATGATAACTAAAATGCAATGACAATTAAATGAGATGCATGCAACTAACTACTGAAAAGTAGACTAACTCAATGTTCAATAGTTGATGATGTGGTTGCCTTGGCTTTCTTTTTTTTCATTGGGTGCTCCTTTTTACGCTTCTTTTTCTTGTCCTTTGTCTTTCTTTTCTTTTCCTTGGAGTCAATCGAGGCAACAGATTGCTTATTCATAGCCGGTTGAGTGGAGGCTTCATCGACAGTCACATCAGATCGGTGGATTTCAGTGAGTGATGCCACATAGGGCATAATGGCTAGAGGATTGGGATCCTCATTGCTAATGGTGACTGCCTCAGCCTGGCTCGCTTCAGGTGTTACCGAGTGTTCAGCTGTTGCACCCACATTCATGGGTATATCGACAAATCGCTCCTCTAAATTTGTCAAGGCAGCATCTTCTTTCTCTTTGTTTCTTCTCTTCTGGTCCTTCTTCTTCTTCTTCATTCACCTTCTCCTTACCATTTCCTTTTCTTCTTCACCTTTCTCCTTCTCTTCTTTACCTTTCTCGTCTTTTCCTTCTCCTTCTTCTTCTGTCAGACCCACAGAGACGATTGGTGTACGCATTTCCTCAGCAACAGCCTCCCGTTTCGCCATGTTGGCCCCAAGACTGTTGGAAAATTCATTCTCGAAAAGGTTGGCGATGGTTCTGAAACAGTCCTCCATAACCTTGGAGTGTCCTTCATGATCCTCATTATTAGAGATGTGGATTCTAGTTGGGGATGGAACAAGCTGAGGCCTACGTTTAGAAATAGGTTGCTTGGATGATGATGGGTCTTTCTTAGCAATAGGGGGAAAAATAAGGAACTCTAGCATGGGGTTCGGGCTCAAACTTCTTAATTTGGTGACAATAGCATTGTTCCACGCCCTTGTATAAGCATAGAAGAGATTTTGCCTGTAACCCATCTCTTTCAGTACGCTGACAAGTCGTATTTGTTGCATATCCATGCATTTAATGAGTTATTCTATCACAGTCAGCTTCTTCCCCATCTGAGGATCTGTAGGTGCAGTTACTTGTTTCTCCTTTTTCTTCCCCTTGCCTTTCTCTTCCTTTTTGGGAACTTCCTTCATCAAAGGGGTGTCTTTCCCTCTAGTCATCCTTTCCACCGAGATGTCATTGATGGGCCCCTTGTTCTCTAAAACTTCTTCATCATCATGAGGCACAATGTCTCTTTGCTTGCATAACATCATTATTAGAAAGGGGAAAGGTAAGATACCTGTCTACTTGCTTGTAGCTTCAGTAATTTCATCATGCAGGATTACGCCGACATCAATGCAATGTCCTTTTAGTATAGAATGTAAGAGGCACATGTGATCCAGCGTTGCAGTGGTGCTGTAAATAGACGATAAAACGCGACAGTTAACGAAATGAAACCACACCTTGCTTTGTATGGTAAGATAACATCGGTGCATAGTGTAGTTATGTGGATCGTTGCCAGTCCACACTGCGCCTTCAATACATAAATCTCGCATCATAATGTCGACACCTTCATCAATTAAGTTCTCTAGGAACTCAGTATGTGCATCTTCTCCTCCCACGATATGAAAAAGCGTATTAATGTGATTTGCACTCCAGGGCACCAAGCTCTCATGAACAAACACAAATTCCTGCTCAAAATCCACCAAGTTAGCGTAGAATTCTCTTACCATTGTTGAGGAGTAGTCAGCCGGATGGTCATAGAATTGTTCCCATCACAGTCGAGAAATTGTGCTAATGACTTGTTTCCCCAATGAACGATACGGGGACAATTGGAAACACTGTTCAGGGTGACAGTTCCTCTTGATCATCACATCGCGATACCAATCCTTTGCCGCTTTTGAGAGAAACAAAACAGGCTCTTTTTACTGTGGTTGTTCGATGCTTTGAACCACGATGGCCGATGATTCAGTAGGTGACTTTGATGGGGTTTTAGCTCCTTATGTTCTGGCCATAATATCTGGAAAAAGAGAGTGAGAATATTTGTGTAGAAAAACTGAGAGTAAAAGAAGAAGACAATTGCAGTAGGAATGGAGATTGTGAATGTGAGAGTAGAGTTAGTAGAAGAAGGGTTTTATAAACTTTTGAGGTGAAGAGACGTGGTTATCTCTGCCAGCATTGTAATACGTTGTGTCTGCAGTTAATAAATACCAGGGCATGGATCGTACTTTTTGGGTTGATTCAACGGTTGGGGATGATTGGAGATTAACCGGAGTGATTCTTGTTTCAAACATTTTGTTGTCATCACAGAATATGTCGACAAGTCGTGCTATCAGTTGCATCGACAAAATAGAGATTTTTTATTTCTGGATAAAACTTTAATAGAAATGAATGAAAATAAAAAGCAAAAAGTAAAAGTAAAAATTGCAATGACATTAAGTAAATGTGACCAAATTAATCGTCTCGCTTTGTTCTTTGACATCTGGGCTCAAGTAGTGCTTTAGTCGTTGGCCATTCACTTTAAACTAGTAACCATAAATCATATCTTCAATTGTCATCGCACCATGTTGGAATGTTTCGACAATTCTGAAAGGGCCTTACCATCTCGAGCATAATTTTCCTGAATGCAATTTCAAATGTGAGTTAAGTAAAAGTACCAACTGACGAAGGAAAAATTGTCGCTCAATTGACTGCTTCTCTTCATCTTCTAGCCTTATTTTATGCATACAAAAAGAGGGACTAATTCCTCTAATATCTGTAATGCTCCAGACAATGGCTCTTTTGTGCTGCTTCAAAATTACGATTAGCTAGAAAGACATACTTTAGATGCATTAGCAATGGCTTTAACTCCAAGGTCGGAGCTTGTTCAATCGATGGTTTGAAAATTGGGATCATCCTATTAGACAGATCCAAAGATTCCAATTGCTAGCCATGTCGCAGCTCACAGATATTAGCCTCAGCTTTATGGTCACATTCAGGTAGGATTTGTTCTTCTGATGTCTCCGCATATTCGTCTTGAACTGCTGAACTTCGTTCATTGAATTCCTCTGTAATTATTTCATCCAGCACATCAATGTGGTGACATTGCTCCTTACTGCGTGACAGAGATGCTTCGAACACACTGAAGGTGACATGCTCATCATTATGACGCATAATCAGCTCACCTTTGAAAACATTGATAAGTGTACGTTCCGCTGCTAAAAAAGGGCATCCCAAGATAATGGATACCTTTTTATCTGCTTCGCAATAAAGAATGATAAAATCAATCGGGAACACAGGCTTATCAGCTTGGACGAGGACATCCTTAATCTGTCCTTCAGGTTGCCAAGGATTTAGCTGGTAAACCAAGGAACCATGTTCTTTCCCTTCCTTGCAAAGAATAAGGGAATAGCTGCATCTTCAAGGCGTCATTAGGAACACCATGTTGACTAAAAGAAGTGCATGTAAGCAGAAACGATTTAAGATGCTCTCTCACATCTTCATGAGGTAAACCTATATATTGTCCATTCGAATTAGGCATTTGAAATATAACCGGTTTTAATTCAAAATTACCATCTTGTATTGTCGATCTAACAACCCTTGGTTGTAAATCATCAAGCATAGGAACAACAAAATCTTGAATTGTCCTGTTTGGGATTTGCTCCACTTGTGGTAGCGGTGGTGGTATATTAACCCTTGAAACTTTTTCTTTGGATATAAGCACATTTTGTTTGGATCGTTTGAGCCTCTCAAGCCCACCTTATTATATTAACCCTTGAAACTTTTTTTTAGCTTAATGACATGTTTATTGCAAATTACCTACATCATAAGTCATATTGTCATCTTTTTAAGTTTATCATATTTTATGCACCCATCTTAACTAAAGTTCTCGTGGTGATCAAAATTTGAGGAAAAATTCAAAAAGATGTACATCCTCAGTAAAAAAAAGAAGAAGAAGAAGAAAAGAAAGAAGAGAGAGCAAAGAAAAGTTTGCTCAAATTTTGAAAAATTTAATGAGCATTAGTTCAAAATAAGTTTGGGGGTGTTCCAAAACCCATTCAAAGGAAACTTGTGTTGCAAAATGATCCAAGACAAAGCTAGGGTTAAGATTATTGAACCTAAAAATTCACTTCTCTTTACCTTTAGTTTAGCCTCATTACAACCTCATAAAAGACCTATTGATTTGATGATTATATCGTCTACATTAGTGGAGAGAAATTGCTAAGTTCAACATATGAAGACCACAAAATAAACCTTATGATTGCCTTGTCTAGATTGATAGGGAAATTCTGTTGAATGGTCAATGTTACATATGATTTTGAATTGCATGCATATTATGACTCATGTTGGCATCTCCTTATACTTAGAGTAAAATTTTGGAATAATGTTTGCATTGGAGCTACTTATCAATAAAAAGAGTTTATGAACATGATTTTGTTGATGTATGATTGTGTGCAAAAGATTGATGCTCCTTACGTATTGCAAGATTGCCTTAGCAAAATTTTTACTCAATATGAAACATTACCTGGGACGAGCAATTGTTTAAGTTTGGGGTATGTAAACTCGAAATTATATAAGATTTTTCTAATAATTTTTACCACCTTTTACTTAAAAATAATATCAATCCCGAGTATTTGTTAAATAATTAAGTGAATTTTGCTTAAATGTTAATAATGGACATGAATTTAATAAATATGCACTTTCGTGCTTTATTATATGATTTTTGTGCATAAGTTACATTATTTCATGTTATTTATTAATGTGTTGATTTTAATTATGCAGTGGGGCCATAGAATTTATTTAATAAGTGAGCTTATTATAATGTTGCATGGACATGAATTATATTCTCATGTGTTGGACGACAAAACCATGCAAAATTGGATCATTTAATTGTCACCTTGATCCAATAAAAAAAATGATATATGTCGGATGAGTCTGCAAGCTTATTTTGTTTATAAAATGTATAATAGTTTATAGTATTGATGGTTAGCATAAATTTGTGTCCTTTCTCTTGGGCAAAAGGTCAAACCTTGGTTTGGCCGTCCATCTTTGATGGTAGACGGCCGCAACGACACCCTCCACATCTACAACTCAAACTCATTGTTATTACAATGTCAAACATAACCTCTGGTCAAGGTTTGATATCCGACGGGTATGCAAGGTCTTTCAAAATCACATGTTATTATTATTATTATTATTATTATTATTATTATTATTATTATTGAAATGATGAATTTAAAATAATGAAAATTATGACGTGTAAAAAGAATAAATAATATTTATTATTTTATAAAAAATAAATTTTTGATAATTTTAAAATTAACTTGAAATCTAATTGATTGCATACATCAATTCAATCAAATTCTTAATATATAGTACAAATTATTTGAAATTCTTTTTCATATAAATTAAATAGATTAATGTTATAAAATAAAAGAACAATGAGTAAAGAACAAAGAAAATAGGAGAGCAAAAGAAGAGAGCGTATTTTCTTGATCAATCGAAGTGAGTTACAATGCTTCTCCAAGGTCTATATTTATAGACATAGAAAATATAAATGAAATAGAACTCTAATTCTAATGACTACTAGAATTTAAAGTTCATCCAAACTTATCTTAATCTTAATGGACATCCATTGAATAAAATATTCATAACACTCCCCCTTGGATGTCCATTGGTAGATAATATGCCTCGTTAAAACCTTTACTAAGATAAAAACTTTGTGGGAAAAAATTTCCTAGTAAAGGAAAAAGAGTACACATATATATAACACGCATAACATGTTGCCTCATTAAAAATCTTACCAGGAAAATCCAATGGGACAAAATTTCGGTTAAGGGAAAAAGAGTGCAACGCGTATTTACTCCCCCTCATGAAAATATCAAATAATATATCGTATTCTACGTATTTAATCTTGAATACTAGTATTTCAAATGATTATTTGAATGTATCTTCTAAGCATTTATATCACCATTCTTTTGAAAGTCATGAGTGAGGGAAAATTTGGGGGAAATATATTTTGATCTCTTCAGGAGTTTCAATAATAATCATAACAAACTTTAATCACGATTCTTCTATACAAACACAAATAGGTATTCTAGATCATTTTATAATCCTCCTTCAACTACTGTTGACTAAGTCAAATTTACCACATGTTCAATTATTTCAATTCATATAAATGAACAATTTCCCGATAATTTCAATATGCTTCTGGCATTTCAAATCGTTCAAGGATTTTAATATAAACTTTACTATATAGTGATTCACAAAAGGTTGTAACAACAACCATTAGATGCAAGTATGAATCGCCAGTTTAATAATATATCTAAAGGTTATTGCATCCACCACAAAAGAATATTATATCTTCTCATAATCAATGCCAAGACTTAGTGAAAAACTTCATATTTTTATTTCGCCTTTGCAAAACTACTTCATTTGTACCCTCATTAGCTTTATACCTTTAAATATTTGGACTATTGGTCTAAAACCCTAGGAATTTAATTGTATTTGAGTTGAGTCTTTCTATTTTGGTCAATTTATTCCATATCTATATTTCTCAAGAGATTTATCCAATCTCCTCCTTTTATTTCATTATTTCAAAAATAATATTGCATGCAAAGCCATTGTCAACCATTTTTATTATTGGTTCGACATTTTCTCAAATTGACATAACTTATCGAGATCTTTTATTTTCACTATTTTATAGTCTTCAGTTTCAAGCACCTGAATCTCTTCTGAAGTTTTACTTATTAGTTATGTCTTGGGTCTTTTCTAGAGCACACGCCTTCACTATATGACCATCTAGATTTTTTCCTTTTATAAAAATTTTCATATTTGGAACTTTAATGAGTTATCCTTGTTGAACTTCTGGTTCAAATTACTCTCCCCCTTAACTCATTACAAGTTATTAGTTCTCTCCCCCTAATATCGGAAAAACTATCAAATCAAAACAGTAATCACAATCATGTCATAATTGAATCTCTAATACATTTAATATATCATAATAAAAGGAGGCCCATAATTAATATATATTTTCAACTTTGTTTGAGGATTCACTTATTTTTGTGCATTGTGGTGGAGCAATTGGAACATATACGCACATACAAAAATTCAAAGATGAGAAATATTTAGCTCTTGACCAAAAATCAATTGTAATGAGAAGTATTTAAAAATCATTGGCTTGATGCGTACAACACGTAAATCAACATAATCCCATGTTGAAAGAGGAAGTTTAGTTATCATAAGTGATGGTTTAGCCATTAATCAGATGCATTCAATCAATAATTTCTCAAAACCATTATACGCAAATAACAAACTTTTGCCAAAGTTTTTCAAACTCAATCAATAAAAGACAGAGATATAAACTCATGAGTATTAGAAAGATGAATTTTCTTAATTGCATGATTTGATATTAATTATTCAAACAATCTTGCAAATGACAGGTTGCAAGTTGATAACACATATGTGATTATTTTTTAGATGCATCTACCAAAATCATATAATATAAAAACCATCCACATGGTTGATTAATGGGCCCATATTCATTTCAGAAATGCAAGACATTAAATCTCAACTTTAGCTAGTGAGTTTTTAACAACCAATTTTCATTGAGAACAATTAACACATGAGGATTCTTTAAATTAAAAAATTTTCTGGTTCTTTAATAAATGTCTATATGAATTCTCAATTAATTTTCGCATCATATATGATTCAGGATGGTCTAACTGGTTATGCCAAGTAGTAAATATATTTGTACTAGTAAACTTCTAGTTTCCTTTAACATGTGTTTCAATTTGAACTAAATTGGAGCAAATTGATAATTTTACTATTATTCCTTTCACTTTGTATCCACATATAAGTACCATTGTGACATTTATTACTAGAAATGTTTAAATCAATGTGAAGTTTATAATGACATTAAATCATATAATATAATTTCCAAAAATAATTATATGCAATATTCGCTGCAGGGAATACGTCAAAATATTCACATGTCCAAAATCTTCATAATTGTTATGTATTGATACATTCACTTCAGGGAATGGAGCAGAACAGGTGGAACGAATAACTAGTTGTTTTGTATAGCCATAAGGAGATATGAGATCAATTCAAAATACTTTAAAGCCCTTTTAACAAGAGTTTTGCACAATCAGTTTAACCACCACACAACGACTCATGTCTTAGTGGATCCATTTTCCTATACAAACCTGCTTTTTCTGCAATATTGCAAATAATAAGACTGCTCGGAAAGTATTAACATTAGAAACATTTAAAGCAGGTATTATTCTTGTGCAAATAAATTGAATCCCCATCTTAGCTTCAGGAAACATGATGACTTGATTAAATGATGTGGGAATACTAGTGCCAGGCCTAAATATCCATTCTTCCTTCCCTCAGTCAAATAGGTAATTACCTCATGCATGTCTATATCACAAAAGGATTCCAAATCAATTTGATCTAAGAAATCCTGTTCATAATAAGGAGCATTGAGTAAATTACAAATTATTTTGGCGGTTACCTTAACAGTAATCCCCCTAATTACTAAGGTTTCCCAGTTAACTTCATCCCTAGTCCTAGAGATATGATCTTTTAAGGCAACATAAAATTCTTGGACTATAGGGATAACAACAAGTTCTGTAGGGATTATCCGAAAACGTTCCAATCTATGTTACCTGATCGGCCTGTACACATCACAGTATTTAAGTTCAAGCGAATAGTTGTCGATGAAAGTATAGTTGATAGATTGATCTATCGGATATCGATCCCACGAGGATAGAGTTCTTGATGTTTAAATTTTGAAGCAACAAAGGTTAAAATAAGAGTAATTATTAATAAAAATGTCAGTGCAAAATTGTTAGATTTGTACTACTAAAAGAATTAATCTGTCAATGCAAACCTAAAATAAATTGTCAGAGCAAATTAAGATAAAATGAATAGTTTTTGTGATGTTTGTAAACGTAAATTCTGAATATTAAAAGATACGATCAAGCGTAAGAACTAGAGAGGATCACTGACTTCACAAGTCGCAATGCTAAATGTGACTGCAAGGTAAAACATGGATGAATTATCGCCGCAATTATGCTTCAATGAAATCTTACTACTATCACTTCCTCTGTTTAACAAAGACCCAAATGTTAATAATTACCACACCTTCCAGTGCTGGTAATGCTTTGCACTTAAGAACAAGTGGCTAGAATTCCTTCTTAGCCTCAAGCAACTTTCGTTGTCTTACTTGTTAATCTAACTTGTCACCTCACCTTTTAGTGGCTGTGACTGCAATCACACTTCCATGCTCAAAACAGTTAAATCCAAATATAAACAGATAAAGAGAATAGAGTAGAAATCAAATTAGATCTAACTTCAAATGGTATTTCCATACACAATTGATAATCAACAATATTCATCAACAATTAAGAGGTATCAAAGAAAACAGTCGAAGCATCCTATTCCTACTCTACTAGACCTATTCCGTGACAGCTCCTCTTGCGCCGCATCTAGGCACTTCTCGTTAAAAGTCTTGCTCCTTTGCTCGTCAGATCACCTTCCTCCGAAACATAGGCTTTCATGGCAGCTTGTTTAAAGATTTGAGAAATTTTGCAGAGTTTAATTCTTCACCACTTGATATCAATCTTCTTCCTTCCCTCTTATTTATAAGCTCTCAAAATTTGCAGTTCTCCTCCCTTCTCAAATCTAACCATTTTGGTAGCTGTACAAGTTGGTTATTTCCAACTGTGCACTCATGTAGATCTAGTGTATTCATCAGGCATCTGCAGGTTGTCCTTACATCTCTAGGGGCAATCTATGATCTTTACTTGCAGAGACAACTTAGCATTCTCCTATGCTGGTGCTTCAAGGTATGCTTGTAGCGTGAATTCACTTGTACGAGGTGAAGGTATCTTTGCGGTGACATCTTTGGCAGCAATTCCAGGTTAAATTTATGGCTGCATCTTTAATCATTTTCAAGCATTGATCTTCCAAGGTGGATCTCTGCGCTGACAATTTCAGATGCGAAACTTATGCTGCATACAGTGACATTAGTAGCACAAAAAAGGCTAAAATGAAAAGAATTAAAGTCATACAACACTAAGTTAGAAAATGCAAACACTAAATCTTAAATGTTTAACACGCATACTAAATATGATACAAAAGGAACAATAATACACAAATTTTAGGGAGAAAATAAGTGTCATTTCTAATGCTACACACCACCAAACTTGATTTTTTACTTGACCTCAAGTAAATAACTGTTAGCAAAGTCACAATCAAACTTGTCACCGCAATCATCATTCCAGCAACTTAAGTTCTCTGGAATCCTAATGTATAATTGCATTCATATGACAGAATAATGCGTCGACAATTTATAGGCATGAGGAATCAAGACTGCAACTTCACTAATGTTAGCATCATGCTTTGAATCTTAACCTTTCTTAACTAATAAAATATTTATAGCAATATATTTTTTCTGCTTTTGTCTTTTTCTTTGCTTTCTTTTTCTTCTTTTTTTAACATGTGACTGAGAGATGTCTTTGTATTACTATACCCTTATTGCTGGGCAGTAACGATGGGGTGCAATAAACCCCTAAGAAGTATGTAATTACACCGACAGACACTCTTACAGTGACAACCTTTGTCTAGATAATTTTTCTAACATATGCAGTGGAGTGTTCTCCCTTGATAAGTCACAATGCACTCACATTGGAGTGTCTTTTTATTAGTAAATGTCGCTGAAATTGGTAAGTTAATTCAAGATTGAAAGATTGATACTACCCATTCATTACTAATGCAATTCCAACCATTCATTCAAAAATAGAAGGACTCAATATTCATTCACATTCATCCAATTCACATATCAGCATCCCAAACAATTCAAGATTTAAGCATAAAACAAAAATTGTGGTTACATTTTTCTTGTAACTTTGCATACTTTCATTGAACTAAAGAGAAAACTAAATTCTTCAAATATGTGGGGGTAATTGCGTTTCCATTTCAGACAAATTCCCCCCAAACTTAATGTCTGCATTATCCCCAATGCACTGACAATATTATACACATAAGAATGGAAATGCAACTACAATGCAAATGAACTAACAAGTAATATGCAACGACAACTAAAATGCAATGACAATTAAATGACATGCATGCAACTAACTGCTGAAAAGTAGACTAACTCAGTGTTCAATAGCTGATGATGTGGCTGCCTTGGCTTTCTTTTTCTTCTTTGGGCGCTCCTCTTTATGTTTCTTTTTCTTGTCCTTTCTCTTTCTTTTTTTTCCTTGGAGTCAATCGGGGTAGCAGATTACTCCTCCATAGCCGGTTGAGTGGAGGCTTCATCGACAATCGCATCGGATGGGTGGATTTTAGCATGTGGTGCCATATAGGGCACAATGGCCATAGGATTAGGATCCTCATTATTGATGGTGACTACCTCAACCTGGCTCGCTCTAGGTGTTACCGAGTTTTCAACTGTTGCACCCACAGTTATGGGTGCATCGACAAATTACTCCTCTAAATTTTTCGGGGCAACATCTTCTTTCTTTTCTGGTTTTTCTTCTTCTTCTTCATTCACCTTATCCTCTCCATTTCCTTGTTCTCCTTCAGCTTTTTCCTTCTCTTCTCTGCCTTCCTCATCTTTTCTTTCTCCTTCTTCTTCTTCTTCTAAACCCACAGAGATGATTGGTGTGCACATTTCCTCAGTAGCAGCCTCCCATTCCGCCATGTTGGCCCCAAGACTATTGGAAAATTCATCCTCGAAAAGGTTGGCGATGGTTTTGAAATAGTCCTCCATAACTTTGGAGTGTCTCTCGTGATCCTTACCTTTCTCTTTCTTTTAGGGCATCTCCTTCACTAAAGGGGTTTCTTGCCCCCTTGTCATTCACTCCACAGAAATGTCATTGATAGGCCCTTTGTTTTCCAACACCTCTTCACCATCACAGGGTACAATACCCCTTTGCTTGTACAACATCATTATTAGAGAAGGGAAAGGTAGGATACCTATATGCTTGCTTGCCGCTTCAGCAATCTCATCATACAGGATTACACTGACATCAATGCATCATCCTTTCAGTAAAGAATACAGGAGGCACATGCGATCTAGCGTTACAGTGGCGCTGTGCGTAAACGGTAGGAGGTGGTAGTTAATGAAATGGAACTACACCTTGCTTTGTATGGTTAGATAGCGTCGATGTATAGTGCAGTTATGTGGACCGTTTCCAGTCTACACTACGCCTTCAATGCATAAATCTCGCATAACAAGGTCGGCACCTTCATCAGTTAAGTTCTCTAGGAACTCAGTATGCGCATCTTCTCCTCCAACGATATGAAATAGCGCATTGATTTGATTTGCACTCTAGGGCACCAAACCCTCGCAAACAAATACAAATTCCTGCTCATAATCTACCAAGTTAACGTAGAAATCTCTTACCATGGTTGGGGAGTAGCCGGTCAGATGGTCACAGAATTGTTCCTAGCCCAGGTGAGAAATTGCTCTGGTGACTTGTTTCCCTAACGTCTGATGCGAGGACAACTAGAAACCTTGCTGAAAGTGATAGTTCCTCTTGATAATTACATCGTGATATCGATCCTTCGTCACTTTTGAGAGAAATAGAACAAGCTCTTTCTATGGTGGTTGTTCGGTGATTGATGCTTCAGCAGGTGAATTTGATGGAGTTTTAGCTCCTCGTGTTCTGGCGATAATATCTGAGAAAAAAGAGTGAGAATATTTGTGCAGAAAAATTGATAATGAAAGAAAAAGACGATTGCAGATGCAATGGAGGTTATGAATGTGAGAGTAGAGTTGGTGGAAGAAGGGTTTTATAAACTTTTGAGGTAAAGAGACGTGATTATCTCTATTGGCGTGTGAGTACGTTACATCTACAACCAATAAATGCTAGGGCATAGATCGTACTTTTTTGGTTGACCCAACGGTTGAGGATGATTAGAGATCAACTGGTGCGATTCTTACCTGAAACGCTTTGTTGAGTCATCACAGAATCCGTTGAAAAGTCGTGCTATCAGATGCGTCGACAAAAAGGAGACTCTTTTTATTCCTACATGAAACTAAAAAGAAACGAATGAAAATAAAAAAAACAAAAATTAAATGTAAAAATTCCAATGACATTAAGTAAACGTGACCAGATTAATGGTCTCGCTTTGTTCTCCGACTTCTGGGCTCAAGTAATGCTTCAACCATTAGCCATTTACTTTAAACTGGTGACCATCGTTCATATCCGCAATTGTTACTGCACCATGTTGGAATGCTTCGACAACTTTGAAAGGGCCTGACCATCTTTAGCGTAATTTCCCTGGATGCAATTTCAAATGTGAGTTAAATAAAAGTACCAATTGACCAGGAGAAAATTGTCACCGCAAGATGTTATTGTCATGCCATCTCTTGGTTTTCTCCTTATATATGGCAGCATTTTAATACGCGTTGCGACGAATTTCTTCAAGCTCGAAAATGTCTAACGATCGTTTTTACCTAGCAGCATCATAATCCATGTTCACTTGTTTGATCGCCCACATGGCTTTATGTTCAAGTTCAATTGGCAAGTGACATGATTTACCAAACACCAACTGATATGGCGACATCCCCAATTGAGTTTTGTAAGCAGTGTGAAGCGCCCACAACACCTCATGTAGCTTCGAGGACCAATCTCGTCGAGATGGATAAATTACCTTTTCAAGAATGCTTTCAATCTGTTGATTAGAGATCTCTGCTTGTCCATTCGTTTGTGGATGGTACGTTGTTACCATACGATACTTAACATTGTAGCACTTCAAAATTGTTGCCACTTGATTGTTATGGAAATGGGTGCCTTAGTCACTTATCAATGCTCGAGGTGTTTCGAATCTTGAAAGAACGTATGTGTGAAAGAACTTTAACACCGTCCGAGCATCGTCTTTCAAAATCGTAATTGCTTCGATCCATTTGGAGACATAGTCAACAAAAACTAAAATATACACATTTTAAAAGAGTTTGGAAATGGTCCCATAAAGTTATACCCCAAACATTGAATAACTCTACCTCCATGATAAGTTGTTGAAGATCTCGTTGCATCGAGATATGGAACCTGCGCGTTGAGATTTATCACATTGCTGCACAAAATTATGGGCGTCTCGAAATAATATGGGCCACTAAACTCCTGACTGTAGGACCTTTGCAGTAGTCCTCACACCACCAAAATGGCCTTCATAAGGAGCATCATGGTAATGCCCCAGGATAGAAGACATCTCTTCCTCAGGAACACAACGACAGATAATGTTGTTAGCGCATACCTTGAATAGGTATGGCTCATTCCAATGATATTTTACAGCGTCGTGCATAAATTTGTTCATCTTATGACCAGTGACACTCAATGGTAGCTTCTTACAAACAAGATAATTGACGACATCTGCATACCATGGAGATACGTTGACAAAGAATAGTTTTTCATCTAGAAATGCATCGACAATTTAGGATTTATTCCCATCTTCACTTCCAACTTCCAAGCGAGATAAGTGGTCTACTACTTGGTTTTCAGATCCTTTCTTGTCTTTGATTTCAATATCAATTCTTGTAAAAGTAGGATCCATCTGATCAGGTGTGGTTTGACATCTTTCTTCGTAAAAAGGTATCTCAAGGCAGAGTGATCTTTGTACATTGTAATTTTTGCACCGACAAGATATGAACGGAACTTGTCAAATGCAAAAACTACTGCTAGTAACTCCTTCTCAGTAGTTGTGTAATTCACCTGCGCTTCAGTCAGGGCTTTACTAACATAATAAATGGAATGAAATACCTTCTCCTTGCGTTTTCCAAGCACAGCTCCCACAGAAAGTCGCTCGTATCGCACATTACCTTAAACAGTTATGACCAGTCAAGTGAGACGATAATTGGAGCTTGTACTAGCTGCTTTTTAATTGTAGCAAATGCGTCCAGACACGTATCATCAAACACAAACTTTTTCTTCTGCTCCAACAAAGAGCATAGGTGTTTTGCTATCTTGGAGAAGTCTCAAGTGAATCTTCTATAAAATCCAGCGTGACAAAGAAAGATCCTTATTCCTTTTACATTTATGGGTGGAAGTAGCTTCTTAATGACTTTCACCTTTGCTTTGTCTACTTCAATACCTTGACATGATATGCGATGGCTAAGGACAATACCTTCAGTTGCCATGAAATGGTATTTTTCCCAATTCAGGACTAGATTTGTGTCCTCACATCTCTTCAATACTTTCGTCAAATTATCAGTGCATTGATCAAAATTGTGCCCATACACAGAGAAATCATCCACGAATCTTCAATCATGTCAGAAAAAATTGCCATCATGCACCTCTAGAATGTAACTAGGGCATTGCACAAACCAAATGGCATTCATTGAAAAGCAAAGGTTCCAAATGGACAAGTGAACGTTATCTTTGCTTGATCTTCCGGTGCAATTGCAATCTGGTTGTATCCAGAGTAGCCATCAAGGAGACAGTAGTAGGCCTTACCAACTAGCCTATCCAACATTTGATCAATAAATGGCTATGGTAAATGATCCTTCTTTGTGGCTGCATTTAAACGACGATAATCCATACACACTCGCTAACCCGTAGCAATGCGAGTAGGGATTAGCTCGTTTTTATCGATACTCACCACTATGATGCTGCTCTTCTTGGGCACACATTAGACCGGGCTCACCCAAGTGCTGTCCAAAATAGGATAGATGATGCCTGCGTCCAACCATTTGATAATTTCCTTCTTCACTTCTTCCTTCATCTTTTCATTCAATCTTCGTTATTGTTCAATGGACTGTTTTTCTTCATCTTCCATCCTAATCTTATGCATGTAAAAAGAGGGACTAATGCCTCTGATGTCCACTATGCTCCAAGCGATGGCTCCCTTATGTTGTTTCAATATTGCAATTAGCTTTTCTTCTTGACAAGCATCGAGGCTTGCGCTGACAATCACAGGTAATGTGTCATTGTCACCTAGAAAGACATACTTCAGATGCATTGGCAACAGCTTTAAATCAAATGTCGGAGCTTGTTCAATCGATGGTTTAAAAACAAGGATCATCCTATTAGACAGATCCAAAGATTCCAATTGTTAGCCCTGTCTCAGTTCACAAATATTAGCCTCAGCTATGTGGTCGAATTTAGGTTGGATATTGTTAGTAGATGTCAGTACATATTCGTCTTGAACTACTGAACTCCGTTCATTGAATTATACTATAATTAACTCATCCAGTACATCAATGTGGTGACATTGTTCTTTACTTCTTGATAGAAATGCTTCGAACACACTAAAGGTGACATGCTCGTCATTATGGCGCATAATCAGCTCGCCTTTGAAAACAGTGATAAGTGTACGTCCCGTTGCTAAAAATGGGCATCCTAAGATAATGGGCACCTCTTTATCTGCTTTGCAATCAAGAATAATAAAATCAGCTGGGAACACAAGCTTACTAACTTGGACGAGGACATCCTTAATTTGTCCTTCAGGTTGTGCCAAGGATCTATTTGCAAGTTGTAATGTCACCGCTGGGCTTCATATATCCAATTCCTAATTTCTTGAAAGTGGATAATGGCATGAGGTTAATACTAGCTCCTAAATGACGTAAAGCTTTACCTAGGTAGTGGTTTCCAAAGGAGCATGGAATCGTGAAATTGCCAGGGTCTTTCATCTTTGGCGGTAACTTGTTAGTTAGCACAACGCTGCACCCCTCTGTGAGCGTAACCGTCTCGATGTCGGAAAGCTTTTTCTTCTTCAACAATAGCTCCTTCATAATTTTCTCATAGTCAGGGATCTGCACAAGAGCATCAACTAGAGGTCTATTAATATGTAATTGCTTCAATGTAAAGTCAAACTTCAGATAATCTTTGTCATGATCCTTCTCCTTGAATCTCTGTGGAAATGGCAAAGGTATATTGTCAGTGGGATGCTGTAAAGGATTCTACTGTGTCGACATGGGCAGTTGTGTCAACATCTTTGTTAGTCGAATTGTGGGCATAAGAGTCACTACAGGTGGCTCCTCTTCATTTATTTTTGCTGGGTATTTTTCATAAGAAACTTATTTTTGTTGCTTTGGTTCTTATGCGTCGACATGTACTTGGTTGGAATTGTTGCTTAGCTCAATAGTTTGCTTTCCACTTCTCAGCGACATAGCCTTACAATGCTCCTTCCCCTTCTGAGTCAGATTTTTAATGTCGCTAGGCAGAGCACCGGGCGACCTTGTGCTCATGTTGGAAGCCAATTGTCCTAGCTGAGCTTCCAATGTACGAATAGAAAAAGAATTTCCTTGAACAATTGCTTCCGTTCTCGTGATATGCTTACGCATCAAAGCTTCAAGAGTAGCTCATGGATCTATAATTGGTTGAGAATATTACTGTTGTTGTTGTTGATGCTGTCCTTGCATATTTGGCATCACATTCTGTTATGGCTGCATTCGAACTTGTAGTTGCATCTGGTTGTATGACTACATCTGGTTCTGTGATCGCATCTAGTCCAGTTGCACATGCATTTACGGATTATGATTATAATTTTGCTTCTCTTGACTGTAACTCCCCTGTCTAAAGTTACCTTGATTTGAGGAATTCCTATATCTATATGTGGACGTATTTTGACTCCCCCAAGGTTGCTGAACTCTACTAGAACTATTATATGAGTTACCATAGGAATTTTCACGGATGTTATTAACATAGAATGCATTTTTGGCATGTTACGGGTAATCCTCATAACTGTGATTGTCGCCGTAAATTTTACAGGAAAATATCAGGACATCCATCTGTTGGGCTACTTGAATAGGGCTAACATCACTCATCCCCTTCATGTTTTTGATCATGTTTGCCAACGAGGATACCTGTGCACTCAAAACTAACATAACACCTAATTCCATAAATTCAGGATTTGTTTTTACCTGAGCAGCACGAGAAATTAGATATTGATAGTCATTTTGTGCAATTCTCTCTAATATCTACACGACTTCAGTGTATGTGCAATCCAACAATGGACCATTAGCATATGCATCGACAAAGTTTCTTGTCTACGCGTTTAATCCATTGTGCATGGGACAACGTCTCAGCAGAGTTTTGTAAAGTTCCCACGTAGTGTGTAAATTTTCATCATCTAGTTGATGATATGCCGTGACATCATTCCGCAATCTAGCATTCATTGCTGGTGGATTAAATCGCAAAACGAACTGCATTGCTAGTGCATTCCAAGAAGTAATGGATCCAACCGGTAAACCAAGGAACCATGTTCGTGCCCTCCCTTGTAAAGAATAAGGGAACAACTGCTCTTCAAGGCATCATCAGGAACATCATGTTGACTAAAAGAAGCACATATGAGCAAAAACGATTTGAGATGCTCCTTAGCATCTTCATGAGGTAAACCTGCATATTGTCCATTCAAATTAACCATTTGAAACATAACCGGTTTTAATTCGAAATTACCAACTTGTATTGTCAATCTAACAACCCCTGGTTGTAAATCATTGAGCACAGGAACAACAACATCTCTGATTGTCCTGTCAGGAATTTCCTCCACTTGTGGTAGCGGTGGTGGTATATTGTTCATCATTTGTGCCTGTATTGGAGGAACTACATTTTGTGGTAGCATTGGCGGTAGATCATTATTGTTTCCATCCATTTTCTTTCGCTCTTGCTTCCTCCTTCGAATAGTCTGTTCGAGTTCTTGATCAAAACTAACAATGTCCTTAGGATTTCTCCTTATGGACATAAAACACCTAACAAAAGATTAGTAATCAGTAAAAGGTTAGAAAACAAAAATAAATGCAACGACAAAACTAAACATTAAACAAACGCCATCCCCAACAACGGCTCCAAAACTTGATCAGCCTTTACACGACACAACATTTAAGTGCAAGCGGACACTTGTCGATGCAATCTATCGAATATCGATCCCACGAGGATAGAGTCTTTGATGTTGAAATTGTCGAAGCAACTAAGGTTAAAATAAGAGTAATTGTTAGTAAAAATGTCAGCGTAAAATAGTTAGATTTGTACTAGTAAAAGAATTAATCTATCAATGCAAGCATAAAATAAATTGTCAGAGCAAATTAAGATAAAATGAATAGTTGTTGGGATGTTTGTAAACGTAGATTCAGAAAATTAAAAGATATGATCAAGTGTAAGAACTGAAGAGGATCATTGACTTCACAAGTCGTAATGCTAAATGTGACTGCAAGGTAACACATAGCTAAATTGTCGTCGCAATTATGCTTCAATGAGATCTTACTACTATCAGTTCCTCTATTTAACAAAGACCTAAATGCTAAAAATAACCACACCTTCCAATGCTGGTAATGCTTTGCAATTAAGAACAAGTGGCCAGAATTTCTTCTTAGTTTCAAGCAACTTCCATTGTCTTGCTTGTTAATCTAAGTTGTCACTACACCTTCCAGTGACTGTGACTGCAATCACACTTCCATGGTCAAAACAGTTAAATCCAAATATAAATAGATAAGGAGAATAGAATAGAAATCAAATTAGATCTAACTTCAAATGGTACTTCCATACTCAATTGATAATCAACAATATTCATCAACAATTAAGAGGTATCAAAGAAAATAACCGAAGCATCCTATTCCTAGTCTACTAGAACTATTCTGTGATAGCTCCTCTTGCATCGCATCTAGGCACTTCTCTTCAGAAGTCTTGCTCCTTTTACTCGTCAGATCAGCTTCCTTCGGAACTCAAGCTTCCATGGTAGCTTATTTAAAGATTTGAGAAATTTTGTAGAGTTTAATTCTTCACCACTTGATATCATCTTCTTCCTTTCCCTCCTATTTATAAGCTCTCAAAATTTGCAGCTCTCCTCCCTTCTCAGATCTAACCATTTTGGTAGTTGTACAAGTTGGTTATTTCCAACTGTGCACTCACGCAGATTGGTGTGTTCATCAGGCATCTGCAGGTTGTGGCCGCATCTCTGGGCGCAATCTATGATCTTTACTTGCAGCGACAACTTAGCATTCTCTTACGCTGGTGCTTCCAGGTATGTTTGTAGCATGAATTCACTTATACGAGGTGAAGGCATCTTTGTGGTGATATATTTGGCCGCAGTTCCAGGTTAAATT
Organism: Gossypioides kirkii; assembly: GCA_005610355.1. Classification (NCBI taxonomy): domain Eukaryota; kingdom Viridiplantae; phylum Streptophyta; class Magnoliopsida; order Malvales; family Malvaceae; genus Gossypioides; species Gossypioides kirkii. Next base: position 33,170,016 of record CP032247.1, on the reverse strand, counting down.
TGTAGCTGCATCTTTGAACACTTTCCAGCACTGATCTTCTAAGGTGGATCTCTGTGCTGATAATTTCAGATGCAAAACTTGTGCTGCATACAGTGACATTAGTAGCACAAAAGAGGATAAAATGAAAAGAATTAATGCCATACAACACTAAGTTAGAAAATGCGAACACTAAATATGAAATGTTTAACATGCATACTAAATATGATACAAAAGGAACAATTAATGCACAAATTTAGGGGAGAAAATAAGTTTCATTTCTAATACTATCAGTACCTAACTAAAGGCCAGATTTCCTTGCACAAAACCATCAATGGGTCAAAACCCATCTCTTGAATGAAGGTTTTTTCTTGAAGTTCATAAAAATATTTTTCTACATTCATATTTAGAAAATTTGAAGGATTTGTACCCAATTATGGTTCAGATTCTACAGTACGTCTAACCTTTCTAGGAGGCATTCTAAATAAGGGAGATATAAGAGTAAGAACTTTAAACCTGGATGGTTGTGCTTCTCCCCTTACTTGGAAACCTAAAAAGTTAAAAGAGAATAATAGAGAAAGTAAAGGATTTCTAGGTTTTTTATGAGTTAAAATAAAATAGAGTGAGTTAGAATGATGTTTTAGTATTTATAGGGGTTAGAATTTAGGGTTTTAGGGTGCAGAAACTCGAGAAAATAAGCCCTTAGCCACTGGGTTACGTAGTTGGGCCAGGTCGATTCTGCAAAAATTATAGTCAATGTCGTGACATAGGGAGTCTTTGTCGTGACACGCTCTTCAGTTACTCTTGGTCACAACGTTCTTGGGGCCTTGTCGCAACATCCTCCTCAGTCCTAATATTTGTCAAATCTGTGCACTTTGCCAGGAAAAGGGGATAGTGACGTCGCGACGTCAGCTTCAATCTTAGTTTTTCCTGGATTCTATCACCTTTGTTGCGACATAGCTGATAGTATGTTGTAACATACCCCTGTTTTCAATTAAATACTGAAATTTTGTGCCAAACAAATAAAAGAAGAGAAGAAGAAATCACGAGATTCGACGGCTACACCAACATCCACACAAAGGTTGACACCAGCCCAACAAGAAGTTGGTGAAGGGAGTCATGCAAAGCTGGATTGAATGATCAAATGGATGCACGAAACGGGACCGGCATTCCAAGAGGTTGCTCTACAACATAACCTTAGGGTCCCTAACTACACTACGTAGAAGTTTAGGGTAGTGGATAAGGAGCATGATGAGGAAGAATCAGAAGTAGGGAGTGGTAGTGATGAGGAGGAAGAAGAAATGGATGATGATGAATAATTGTTTGAGACAATTTAAATATGTAAATTTTGGATAATTTTTGGGTTTTGTTTTAGATTTATATAATTCGTAGGAGTAGGATTAGATTTTATTTTTGTATATATATGCTTTATTTCTTTTGTAGGATCCCAACATTAAGGAAGACACCACAATTTCGAGCGTTAATGCCAAAAGGGAGAAGGACAACCACCATAAGAAGAGGACTTTCACGATAAATCAGGTAACTTCTTTCTTTACTATTTGAAGGGACTACACATTGATGACATTGTGTTTTCTAAAGTGTTGGGGATAACATAGGAATTTTTGGCATATATTTTTTATTCTATTTTGCCTTTTGATGTGTACTTAAGCTTGTAGAAATACAAGTGATTGGTTAGCAGCATATATAATAGGTTGATTGTGTTTATTGAAAAATTTAGCATGATGCTGAGGAATTTTTAATTTTTGAACATGAAACTTTTGAGTTCTATAGGTTATATTAAGTATAGATAGAGGCATTGTTAATACAAAATAATGTGTGAAATATAAGGAAACGAGCATGCTAGTATATATGCTAGATGATAATTTTGAGATTATATGATGAAATTGATATTTGTGCATATTGTGGTGGTTAGGGATGACCTAAGGCATTGTTTGGACACATCTATAACTAAAAAAACCAAACCTTGTTTTGAATTTCTAAGTAGTACCCATATTTAAGCCTTATGACTCTTTTTTGATGAACCACACTATAAGCCTCTTTAGCCTTAAATGAAAGATTTGTGTATATACTTTTTTCTTTCGTCCTGTTTTACATGGAAATAGACTTATGACCATTGGTATTGAGGATAAGTAAACACATTAAGGTGGAGGTTACAAAATCAAAATAGGAAAATCAATATAATTTATGAACTTTAGTTTAGCTAAAAAGCAAGAAACAAAGAAAAATAAAAAAGAAAAGAAAAATGAGTAAGAACAAAAGAATCATGAGTAAGAAAACATGTGAATAATGACAGAATTTTAAAGTCCCCAAAAAGAAGAAAAAGAGAATATTACTCAAGAAATAGAAGAAAAAGAATACTCATAGGCTAGCTAAAGGGATAACTTTTTATTGAGATTTCCTGAAATGGAGAAAAAAGGATGGTGAGAGAAAGAGAGATAAGGGGGTGAGATGGAGTGGGACATAAATGGGAAGAATAGGGAAAAATATAATGTGCCAAACTATTTTCGTGTTTGTAACCTTTTGTGCTTAACTGTTCTTTGAAATTCATACATATCCTAAGCCTCAACATGTTTCAAGCCGAAAAGCCCTATGTGACGTAAACAACTTTATGCATGAATAGATATGGAAATTGTATTATCTTATTGTGGTTATCTGTATTGTACTAGGATAATTAAAGTACTTATATTAGGCATTGATGGATGTATATTGATAAAACCTTAATATTTGTAATTCCTATAATTTACTGAACTTATATTGCTTTTACTAAAAGACATTAAAATTCCTTAATTATCATGTCAAAGTTATTAAGAGATATATGATACCTAGACTATATGCTACGAGCCCATTCTTTGTATAGCTATGAACTCAAGCTCTTCATCTTCCTTGTATTTCTTTTTTTGTTTGCTTGAGGACAAGCAAAGACTTAAGAGTGGTGGAGTTTGATCTACCGGTTTCATACCTATTAGATTGAACTATCTTTCACACTTGAAGAGCTTGAAATGAAGTAATTTCGTTATGTTTTTGTAGGATTTAATTTAGATTTTTCGTTTGAATAAATTACGTAACCAAAGTGCTAAAATGTCATTTTATTTGTCTTTAAGGCCGATTGAGGCCTAAAGGTTAGCTAATGTACTTGGTGAGTGTGCAAGAGACCACAAAAAGTGTAAAAGTAGGAAACTAGTCACTTTGTCACGTCATAGGCTAAGTTACGTTGCAACTAAGGGACCAGACTTGAAGAATTCGAAAACTGACTTCTTTGTCATGACATACATGAGCTATGTCGCGACAACGCCTCTAGGATAACACTTTATACGTGGATTGATGGCTTCATTGCGTCACAGGTCCTGGTGTGTCGCGACATCGACCCCTAGATGCAGATTCTACACCGAGTAAAGGGTGTTTCTGTCTTTAAAATGTTACTTAAACACGAAAAATGGCAGCAGACCTAGGGTTGATGAAAATGACCGGCTAAAATCTATAAATAGGGCCTTTAACACAAGGGTTTTAGGCACCATTCATTAGATCTTAGTTTTTAGCTTTGTTTTATATTTTCGTTTTGAAACTAGATTGTAGAAACTTGTATAAATGTTCGAGGAATTTTTACCGACAGACTGCTAATACAATTCTAGTTTATTTTTTATTCTCTTCTTCGATTATATGTTTTCATATATTGTGTTAATGATGATCAAAGAAACCATGAGGAACTAATTCAATTTTGGGGAATTAGGGAGTGAATGTATGAGTAATTAATTATTGTTTTAAGGGGATTTTACCTTTGGGATCAGCTGCTTGGGAAAGGAAGAACATCAAACAAACACTAGGCCTGACAACCCTAGAACGTCATTTAGGTGGGAATGAACCGAAAATTGGTATTACCCATCTGTTAACACCTTCTCCCCAAACCGGTTAAGACTATGACATCTAGCGATAAGTAGTCTCTATCAACTTGCTATGTAGGCGAAAGATCGAGAGATCCAATTGGGCTAGTGACTAGTTGATTGGAGAAAAATCCCCAAAACCCAACAATTGAAGAACTCATACGGAAACGACCTAATCTACCCAAAGTCGTTTATGAGAATCTCTACATATCAATCATTTACTTTTTATTTTCTCTTTTATTTTATACTTTTCAAGAATAAACTCTTTTATTGTTCTTCATACTATAAACCCTAGAATAAGTACTAATTACTTTTATGCTTTTTAGGGATCTAATTTCCTATTGCCTTACGCCTCCTTACACCGAATAGGAGTACGTTCGGGGACGGTCATTGATCTGTCGATTTCATACCTACCAAATTGAACTTATTTCCACATTTAATGAGCTTGAAACCAAGTAATTTCTTTTATATTTTATGCATTTTACGTATAGTTTTATTTTCTAAATAAAATGTGCTAAATAAGTTGTATTATTGCTCTTAAGGCCAAATGAGGCCTAAAGGTTAGCTAACATACTTCATGAGTGCATAAGAGACTAGTAGAAGCAATCCATAGTGATACTAACCAGTTCATCATGACAAAGAGAGCTCTATGTCGTAATAAAGGGATCAGTAGTAAAGAATTCAATGATTGCTTGCTACGTCGCAACACAGGTCTTGGTGTGTCGAGACATCGACCCTTGGACGCTAATTATTTCTCATCAATTTCAGGGTATTTCTTTCAAATCGGGCAAGTTTGTCACGACACAGGTAGGTGACGTCGGGACGAAGTAACCAAACTACCCTAGCTAGACTATGACGTGACATACCCTTTCCTATGTTGTAAGTAAGGGGTCAAAATACCTGAAAAACTAGAATTACTAAGTTTGTAGCGACCTAGACATGCCTACATTGCGACATAGGGAGCAAGCTACTGGAACATCAAGACTAAAGGGTTTGTCAAGAAAAACCAGCACTGACAGGTATGTTGCGACAAACTTTAGGCTATGTCGTGACATTATCTATAATTTTTGCAGGGTTGACTTGACCCAAATATGTGAACCGATATCCTAAACCCTACTTACCTGATTTTAAACACTTAAAACCACTAATTTTTAATGACTCCTATAAATACTAACCTAAACTAAACATTTCCCTCACTTAAACACTCCCCAAACAAATTACAAATCCTTTAAATCCCTCAACCTTCCCTCATCATTCAAAAAACCTAAAACTCCAAACAAAGCTCTTCATCTTTCAAAAAACATTACTTCATCAATCAAAGCTTCGATCGACACCCATTGGTAAGACAAAATGAAAGGTATTTCTCAAATATTCCACTGTTCTATTCGTTATTAATTGTTTTTCTCTGTGTAAATTATAATGCCTCCATGAAAGAGAGCATTGATCCAAGAGAGTGATAGTGATTCAGACTTTTAACGATTCACCAATACTCAAATAGTGAAATACTTCTTGGCTTTACAAGGGAGAACACTCATTCAAGAACTAGGTTTTGAGCCATCAATGATTCTTTACAAAGTGCTGTGGCCCTTGGTACGATATCATAAGTGGGATCAGTTCTGTGTTCTACCAACAGGTAATGCAGTGGTATCGGTAGTGCACAATTCTACACATCTGATCGACCTGTAAACGTCACAACATTTAAGTGCAAACGGGCTCTCGTCGATGCAAGTATAGTTGATAAATTTGCTCTATCGGATATCGATTCCACTTGGATAGAGTTCTTGATGTTTAATTGTCGAAGCAACTAAAGTTAAAATTAGAAGAATTGTTACTAAGAATGTCAACGCAACTGAGTTAGATCTACACATCTAAAAGAGTTAATTTGTCAATGCAAATATAAAACAAATTGTTAGAACAAATTAAGATAAAATGAATAGTTGTTGGGATGTTTGTGAAGGTAAACTCAGAACTTAAAATAAATGGATCAAGTATAAAGAAGTGGAGAGGATCACTGATTTCACAAGTCACAATGCTAAATGTGGCAGGAAGGTAACAAATAGATGAATTGTCACCGCAATTATACTTCAATAAAATCTTACTGCTATCACTTCCTTTGTTTAACCAAGGCCCAAATGCTAGTAATTAACACACCTTCTAGTGCTGGTAATGCCTTGCACTTAAGAACAAGTGGCCAAAATTCCTTCTTAGCCTCAAGCAACTTCCATTGTCTTGCTTGTTGATTTAACTTGTCATCGTACCTTCCAGTGACTGTGACTGCAATTGCACTTCCGTGGTCGAAACAATTAAGTTCAAAGATAAACAGATAAAGAGAATAGAGTAGAAATCAAATTAGATCTAACTTCCAATGATACTTCCATACTCAATTGATAATCAACAGTATTCATCAACAATTAATAGGTATCAAAGAATAAATGGAAGCATCCTATTCCTAGTTTACTAGAACTATTTCGTGACAGCTCCTCTTGCGCTGCAGATAGGCACTTCTCGTCAGAAGTCATGCTCCTTTGCTCGTCAGATCACCTTCCTACGAAACTCAGACTTCCACGGCAGCTTGTTTAGAGATTTGTGAAATTTTTAAGAGTTTAATTCTTCATCACTTGATACATCTTCTTCCTTTCCCTCCTATTTATAAGCTCTTGAAATTTGCAGCACTCCTTCCTTCTCAAATCTAACCATTTTACAGCTGTACAAGTTGGTTAATTCCAGTTGTGCACTTACACAAATCTGGTGTGTTTATTAGGCATCTGCAGGTTGTCGCCGCATCTCTAGGCGTAGTCTATGATTTTTACTTGTGGCAACATCTTAGCTCTCTCCTACGCTGGTGCTTCTAGGTATATTGTAGCGTGAAATCAATTGTACGAGGGTAAGGTATATTTGCGGTGAAATTTGTGGCCGCAATTCCATGTTAAATTTGTGGTTGCATCTTTGCACACTTTCTAGTACTAATCTTCAGTGGTGGATTTATGCGCTAACAATTTTAGATGTAAAACTTATGCTGCACACAACGACATTAGTAGTATAAAAGAGGCTAAATGAAAATAATTAAAGACATACAACACTAAGTTAGAAAATGTAAACACTAACTAGGAAAAGTTTAACATGCATACTAAATATGATACAAAAGGAACAATTAATATACAAGTTTTAGGAAGAAAATAATTGTCATTTCTAATGCTATCACACCCCCAAACTTGAGTTTTTACTTGTCCTTAAGCAAGTAAAAGTTAGCAAAGTCACAATCAAAATTGTCACTGCAATCATCATTCTAGCAACTTTAGTTCTCTGGAATCCTGATGTATAAATTGCATTCATATCACAGAATAATGCGCTGACAATTTATAGATATGAACAATCAGACTACAACTTCACTAATGTTAGCATCATCTTTTGAATCTTAACCTTTCGTAGCCAATACAGTATTTATTGTAATATATACTTTTTTTCTGCTTTTCTCTTCTTCTTTGCTTTCTTTTTCTTCTTTTTTTTATTTGTGACTAAGAGATGTCATTACATTACTATACCCTTTTTCTTGGGTAGTAATAATGGGGTGCAATAAACCCCCAGGAAGTATGTAATTGCGTCAACACACACTCTTGCAGTGACAGCCTTTGATTAGAAAATTTTTCTAACACATGCAGTGGAGTGTTCTCCCTTGATAAGTCACCATGCACTCACTTTGGAGTGTCTTTTTATTAGTAAATATCGCTGCAATTGGTAAGTTAATTCAAAATTCAAAGATTGATACTATCCATTCATTACTAATACAATTTCAACCATTCATTCAAAAATAGAAGGACTCACTATTCATTCACATTAATCCAATTCACATATCACATCCCAAACAATTAAAGATTCAAGCATAAAACAAAAATTGTGGTCACATTTTTGTTGTAACTTTGCATACTTTCATTTAACTAAAAAGAAAAGTAATTTCTTCAAATATGTGGGTGCAATTGTATTTCCATTTCACACAAATTCCCCCCAAACTTAATGTCTGCATTGTCCCTAATGCACTGGTAATATTATACAAATAAGAATGGAAATGCAACTACAACGCAAATGAACTAACAAGTAAAATGCAATGACAATAAAATGAGATGCATACAACTAACTACGGAAAAGTAAACTAACTTAGTGTTCAGCAGCTGATGATGTGGCTACATTAGCTTTCTTTTTCTTCTTCTTTGGGCGCTCCTCTTTGGATTTCTTCTTTGCTTTTCTTTTGCGCCACTTCTCTTGTTGTTCAACCATTGGAGTTGATTGCTCCTCCACAGCTGGTTCATTATTAGCTTCATTGACCGTGACTCCGAAGGATGGATTTCAGCAAGTGGTGCCTCGTACGGTACAATAGCTAAAGGATTAAAATCCTCATTTTCGGATGCAACAGCCTTGGCCTGGCTCGCTTCAGGTGTAGCAAAGTCTTCAACGGATGCCTCCATACTAGTGGGAATGTCGACAAATTTCTCATCTAAATTTGTCGAGGCATCTTCGTCCTCTTCATCCTTCTTCTCTTTCTCCTCCTCTTTTTCAGTTCCTTTCTCTTCCTCAAGGTTTTCCTTCTCTATTTCATTCTCCTTCTGTACTGTGCCTTCCTCATCTTTTTTTTCTCCTACTTTTACTTCCAAACCCACAAATACGACTTGTGTGCGTACTTCCTTAGCAGCAGCCTCCCGTTCAGCCATGTTGGCCCCTAGGCTGTTAGAAAATTCATCCTCGAAAAGGCTAACTATGTTTCTGAAATAGTCCTCCATAACCTTGGAGTTTCTCTTATGATCCTCATCATCAGAAATATGGATCCTATTTGGGGATGGGAGGGGCTGAGGCCTATCTTCAGAAGTAGGTTGTTCAGATGACGATAAGGCTTCCCTAACAATAGTGAGAAAAACAGGGAACTCTGGTATGGGGTTTGGGCTCAGACTCCTCAATATGGAGACAATAGCTTTGTTCCATACTCGAGTATAGGCATAGAAGAAGTTTTGCATGTAGTCTATCTCTTTTAGTATGCTGACAAGTCAAAATTGTCGCATATCCATACGATCAATGAGTTATTCTATTGCAGTCAACTTCTTCCTCATCTGAGGATCTGTAGGCGCAGTTGCTTGGTTCTCCTTTTTCTTCCCCTTGTCCTTCTCTTTCTTTTTGGGCACCTCTTTCACCAGAAGGGTTTCTTGCCCCCTTGTCATTCGTTCCACAGAAATGTTATTGATGGGTCCCTTATTTTCCAACACCTCATCACCATCACGAGGTACAATACCCCTCTGCTTGCACAACATCATTATTAAATAAGGGAAAGGTAGGATACCTGCCTGCTTGCTCGTCGCTTCAGCAATCTCATCATGAAGGATTGCATCGATATCAATGTGTTTTCCTTTCAATATAGAATGCAGGAGGTACATGTGATCTAGCATCGCAGTGGTGCTGTGGGTAGACGGTAGAATGCGGCAGTTGACAAAGTGGAACCACACCTTGCTTTGAGTAGTTAGGTAGCAACGATACATAGTGTAGTTTTGTGGATCGTTGCCAATCCACACTAGGCCGGCGATGCATAGGTCTTGTAACACAATGTCCGCCCCCTCATCAGTGAGATTCTCCAAAAACTCAGTATGTGCATCCTTCCCGTCAGCAATATGGAAGAGCTCATTGATGTGAGTGGCACTTCAAGGCACCAACCCTTCGTTAACAAAAAAAAAATTCCTGCTCGAAATTAATCAAGTTAGCATAGGATTCTCTTACCATGGTTGGGGAGTAATCTGTCGGATGGTCACAAAAGAACTCCCAACCTAGGCGAGAAATAGTTCTGGCGACTTGTTTTCCTAACGACTGTTATGGGGACAATTGGAACCCCTATTAAGGGTGATAGTTCCTCTTCTCATCACATCGTCATATCTGTCCTTCGCCACTTTAGAGAGAAACATAGCAGGTTCTTTCTATGGTGGTTGTTTAACGTTCCAGACCATGGCTGCAGATGATTCAGCAGGTGACTTTGATGGGGTTTTAACTCCTCCCTTTCTGGCCATGATATATGAGAAAAGAGAGTGATAATATTTGTGCATAAAAATTGAGATTGAAAGAAGAAAACGATTGCAGTAGTAATGGCGATTGTGAGTGTAAGAGTAAAGTTGGTAGAAGAAGGGTTTTAAAAACTCTGGATGTGAAGAGACATGATTTTCTCTATTGGCGTGAGGGTACGTTGCATCTGTAGCCAATAAATGCCAGGGCACAGATGCACTGTTTGGGTTGATCTAATGGTTGGGGATGATTGGAGATCAACTGGTGCGATTCTTTCCTGAAACGCTTTGCTGAGTCATCACAGAATACGTTGACAAGTTTTACTATCAGATGCATTGACAAAAAGGAAATTTTTTTATTCCTGCATCAAACTAAAAAGGAAATGAATGAAAACAAAAAGCAAAAAGTAAAAGTAAAAATTGCAATGACATTAAATAAATGTGACCAGATTAATGGTCTCACTTTGTTCTTTGACATCTAGGCTTAAGTATTGTTTCAGTCGTTGGCCATTTACTTTAAACTGGTGACCATCATTCATATCTTCAATTGTCACCGCACCATGCTAGAATGCTTCAACAAATCTAAATGGGCCTGACCATTTCAAGCGTAATTTTCCTAGATACAATTTCAAACGTGAGTTAAATAAAAGTACTAACTGACCAGGGAAAAATTGTCGCCTCAAAATGATATTGTCGTGCAATCTCTTAGTTTTCTCCTTGTATATGGCTGCATTTTCATATGCATTACGCCAAATTTCTTCCAACTAGAAAATCTCCAATAATCATTTCTGTCCAGCAGCATCATAATCCATGTTCACTTATTTAATCGCCCACATAACTTTATGTTCAAGCTCAATTGGAAAGTTACTGGATTTACCAAATACCAACTGATACGGCTACATTCCCAACGGAGTTTTATATGCAGTGCGAAGCTCCCACAACGCATGATGTAGCCACGAAGACCAATCTCTTCTAAATGGATTAACCACCTTTTCAAGAATTCTTTTAATTTGTTGATTGGAGACCTTCGCTTGGCCATTCGTTTGTGGATGATACGTTGTTGCCATACGATGCTTCACACCATAGCGCTTTAAAGCTGTCGCCACTTGATTATTATGGAAATGAGTGCCTTGGTCACTTATCAATGCTTGAGGTGTTCCAAATCTTGTAAGGATGTATGTGTGGAAGAACCTTAACACCGTCCGAGTATCATCTTTCGGACCCACAATTACCTCGATCCACTTGGAGACATAGTCAACATTAACTAAAATATACATATTCTTAAAAGAGTTTAGAAATGGTTCCATAAAGTCTATACCCCAAACATCAAATAACTCCACCTCCATGATAGGTTGTTGGAGCATCTCATTGTGTCGAGATATAAAACCTGTGCGTTGACATTTGTCACATTGCTGTGCAAAATTGTGGGCGTCTCGAAACAATGTGGGTTAGTAGAATCCTGATTGTAGGACCTTTGCAGTAGTCCTAAAACCACCAAATTAGCCTCTATAAGGAGCATCATGGCAATGCCTTAGGATAAAGGACATCTCTTCCTCAGGAACACAGTAAACTATGATGTTGTCAACACATACCTTGAACAAGTATGGCTCATTCCAATGATATTTTTCAGTGTCGCACATAAATTTGATCTTCTTGTGACCAGTGACACTCAATGGTAGCTTCCCACAAACAAGATAATTGACGACATTTGCATACCATGGAGATGCGTCGATAAAAAATAGTTTCTCATCCAAGAATGCATTGACAACTTGGGATTTATTCCCATCCTCACTTTCAGCTTCCAAATGAGATAAGTGGTCTGCTTTTTGGTTTTCATATCCTTTCCTGTCTTTGATTTCAATATCAAATTCTTGTAAAAGAGGGATCCATCTGATCAGTTTTGGTTTGGCATCTTTCTTCGCAAATGGTATCTAAATGTAGAGTGATCTATGTAAACTATAACTTTTGCACAGTAGTCGTGTAATGTACCTATGCTTCAGTCAGGGTTTTACTAGCATAATAAATGGATTGAAATACCTTCTCCTTGCGTTGACCAAGCACAGCCTTCACAGTAAAGTCGCTTACGTCGCACATTACCTTAAATGGTTGCTACCAGTCTGGAGCGACGACAGTAGGAGCATGTACTAGCTGCTTTTTAATTATAACAAATGCGTCCAAACATGCGCCATCAAACACAAACTTTTTATTTTTCTCCAACAAAGAGCATAGTGGTTTTGCTATCTTAGAGAAATCTCGGATGAATCTTCTATAAAATCCAGCGTGACTAAGAAAACTCCTTATTCCTTTCACATTATTGGGTAGAGGTAACCTCTTAATGATTTCCACCTTTGCTTTGTCTACTTTAATGCGCTGACGTGATATGCGATGGCTAAGGACAATGCCTTTAGTTGCCATGAAATGACATTTTTCCCAATTCAGCACTAGATTTGTGTCCTCGCATCTCTTCAATACTTTCGCTAGGTTGTTTGCGCATTGATCAAAGTTGTGCCCATACATAGAGAAATCATCCATGAATACCTCTAATGAATCTTTAATCATGTCAGAAAAATAGCCATTATGAACCTCTGGAATGTAGCTGGGCATTGCAAAAACCAAATGGCATACGTCGAAAAGAAAAGGTTCCAAATGGGCATGTGAACGTAGTCTTGGCTTGATCTTCCGGCGCAATTATTATTTGATTGTATCTAGAGTAGCCATCAAGGAAACTGTAGTAGGCCTTACCAGCTAGCCTATCAAACATTTGATCAATAAATGGCAATGAGAAATGATCCTTCTTTGTCGCCGCATTTAAACAACGGTTATCCATACATACTCGCCAACCTGTAGCAATGCGAGTAGGGATTAGCTCGTTTTTATCATTACTTACCACTGTGATGTCGCTCTTTTTGGGCACACATTGGACCGAGCTCACCCATGTGCTATTCGAAATAGGGTAAATGATGCCTGTGTCCAGCCACTTAATGATCTCTTTTTTCAGACCTCTTTCATTTTCTCATTCAGTCTATGTTGTTGTTCAATTGACTGCTTCCGTTCATCTTCTAGCCTAATTTTATGCATGCAAAAATAGGGACTAATGCCTCTGATATTTGCAATGCTCCAGGCAGTGGCTCTTTTGTGCTGCTTCAAAATTGCGATTAGCTTTTCTTCTTGACTTGTGTCGAGGCTTGCGCTGACAATCACAGTTAATGTGTCATTATCACCTAGAAAGACATACTTCAAATGTACTGGCAATGGATTTAACTCTAAAGTTGGAGCTTATTCAATTCATGGTTTAAAAATAGGGATTGTCTTATCAGACAGATTCAAAGATATCAATTGCCAGCCCTGTCTCAGCTCACAAATGTTAGCCTCAACTATGTGGTCGCATTCAAGTAGGATTTGTTCTTCTGATGTCACCGCATATTCATCTTGAACTGCTGAACTTCATTCATTGAATTCTTATGTGATTAACTCATCCAACACGTCAATGTGATGAAATTGCTCTTCTAGGCAGAGATGCTTCGAACACACTGAAAGTGACATGCTCGCCATTATGATGCATAATTAGCTTGCCTTTGAAAACATCGATAAGTGTACGTTCCTGTTGCTAAAAATGGGTGCCCCAAGGTAATGGGCACCTCTTTATCTGCTTCATAATCAAGAATGATAAAATCAGCTAGGAATACAAGTTTATCAACTTGGACGAGGACATCCTTAATCTATCCTTCAAGTTGTGCCAAGGATCTATCTGCAAGCTATAATGTCATCATAGTGGGCTTCATAGATCTAATTCCTAATTTCCTAAAAGTGGATAATGGCATGAGGTTAATACTAGCTCCTAAATCATATAAAGTTTTACCAAGATAGTGGTTTCCAATGGAGCATGGAATCGTGAAACTGCCAAGGTCTTTAATCTTTAGTGGCAACTTGTTTTTTAGCAGAGCACTGTACCCCTCTGTGAGCGCAATCGTTTTGATGTTAGAAAGTTGTTTCTTTTTTGACAATAGCTCCTTCATAAATCTCCCATAGCTAGGGATCTGCACAAGAGCATTAACTAGAGGTATATTAATGTGTAATTGCTTTAAGATGGAGACAAACTTCTGATAATCTTTGTCATGGTCCTTCTCCTTGAATCTATGTGGAAATGGAAAAGGTATATTGTTAGTGGGTTATTGTAAATGATTCGATTGCGTCGACTTAGACAGTTGCGTCAACATCTTTATTGGTCGAATTATGGGCATAAGAGTGACTACAAGTGGCTCCTCTTCATTTATTTCTACTAGGTCTTCTTCATAGGTAACTTCTTTTTGTTTTTTGGTTTGGATGTGCCAACATGTACTTGATTGGAACTGCTACTTAGCTCAGTAGTTTGCTTTCCACTTCTTAGTGTGATAACATTACAATGCTCCTTCTCCTTCTGAGTTGGATTTTTAGTGTCGCTAGGCAAAGCACCTAGTGACCTTGTGCTCATGTTAGTAGCCAATTGTCCTAGATGAGCTTCCAACACAAGAATAGAAGAAGATTACTTTTGTTCTCGTGATATGCTCTTGCATCAACGCTTCAAGAATAGCTAATGGGTCAGCTCTTGGTTGAGAATATTATTGTTGTTGTTGATGTTGTCCTTGCATATTTGACATTGCATTCTGTTGTGGCGGCATTCGAGTTTGTGGTTGCATCTGGTTATATGAATGCATCTGATTTTTTGATCGTATCTGGTCATGTGATCGCATATTATCTGGTTGCGCATGCAATTGCAGATTGTGATTATAGTTCTGTTGTTATTGGTTGTAACTCCCCTGTCTAAAGTTACCTTGAGTTAAGGAATTTCCATATCTGAATATGGGTGCATCCTGACTCCCCCAAGGTTGTTGTGTACGATTAGGATTATTGTATAGGTTACCATAAGAATTTCCTCTCATGTTGTTGACGTAAAATGCGTTCTCAGTATGTTGTGGACAATTCTCATAACTGTGGTTGTCACCGCAAATTTCATAAAAAATGTCGGGACGTCCATCTGTTGGGCAACTTGAATAGGGGCAACTTCACTTGTTCCCTTCATGTTTTTAATCATGTTTGCCAACGAGGATACCTGTGCACTCAAAGCTGATATAGCATTTAATTCCATAACATCAGGATTAGTTTCTACCTGAGAAAAACGAGAAATTGGATATTTATATTCATTCTGTGTAATTCTCTCTAATATTCATACGGCTTCATTGTAGCTGCAATCCAACAATGCACCATTAGCAGATGCATCGACAAGATTTCTTGTCGGTGCATTCAACTCATTATAGAAGATCTCAATTTGAGTTTCTTGTTGGATTCGATGCATGGGACAATGTCTCAGCAAAGTCTTGTAACGCTCCCACATAGTGTGTAAATTTTCATCATCCAGTTGATGATATGCTATGATATCATTCCGTAATCTAGCATTCATTGTCGGTGGATTAAATCGAAAAATGAATTGCTAGCACATTCCAAAAAGTAATGGATCCAGCCGGTAATCCAAGGAACCATGTTCTTGCCCTCCCTTGCAAAGAATAAGGGAACAGCTACATCTTCAAGGCATCATCAGGAACACCATGTTAACTAAAAGAAGCACATATAAGCAGAAATGATTTGAGATGCTCTCTAGCATCTTCATGAGGTAAACCTACATATTGCCCATTGGAATTCACCATTTGAAACATAACCGGTTTCAATTTAAAATTACCAGCTTGTATTATCGGTCTAACAACCCCTAGTTGTAAACTATCAAGCACAGGAACAACAAAATATCTGATTGTCCTGTCTAGGATTTGCTCTACTTGTGGTAGTGGTGGTGGTATATTATTAACTCTTTGTGGCTATATTGGAGGAACTACAACTTGTGGCAGCAATGGTGGTAGATCATTGTTGTTTCCAACCATTTTCTTTTGCTCTTACTTCCTCCTTCAAATAGTTTGTTCGAGTTCTGGATCAAAGCTCACAATATCCTTAGGATTTCTCCTTATGGACATGCAACTCCTAAAGAATTTGAAAGAAAATCAACAAAAGAAAGTTAAACAGATTAGTAAAAATTAATAGTTAAGTATGAAATAATAATTGCAAGTACAAAAATGATCAAACAAACGCCATCTCCGGTAACGGCTCCAAAACTTGATCGGCCTGTAAATGTCACAGCATTTAAGTGCAAGCGGACACTCGTCGAAGCAAGTATAGGTTATAAATTTTCTCTATCGGATATCAATCCCATGAGGATAGAGTTCTTGATGTTTAATTATCGAAGCAACTAAAGTTAAAATTAGAAGAATTGTTACTAAAAATGTCAGTGCAACTGAGTTAGATCTGTACAACTAAAAGAGTTAAATTGTCAACGCAAATATAAAACAAATTGTTAGAACAAATTAAGATAAAATGAGTAGTTGTTGGGATGTTTGTGAAGGTAAATTCAGAACTTAAAATAAATGGATCAAGTGTAAAGAAGTGAAGAGGATCACTGATTTCACAAGTCACAATGCTAAATGTGGCTGCAAGGTAACAAATAGGTGAATTGTCACTGTAATTATACTTCAATGAAATCTTACTGCTATCACTTCCTCTCTTTAACAAAGACTTGGTGCTAGTAATTAACACACCTTCCAGTGCTTGTAATGCCTTGCACTTAAGAACAAGTGGCCAAAATTCCTTCTTAGCCTCAAGTAACTTCCATTGTCTTACTTGTTGATTTAACTTGTCATCGCACCTTCCAGTGACAGTGACTGCAATCGCACTTCCATGGTCAAAACAATTAAATCCAAAGATAAACAGATAAAGAGAATAGAGTAGAAATCAAATTAGATCCAACTTCAAATGGTCCTTTCATACTCAATTGGTAATCAACAGTATTCATCAACAATTAAGAGGTATCAAAGAAAAAGTCGAAGCATCCTATTCGTAGTTTACTAGAACTATTCCGTGATAGCTCCTCTTGCACCGCAGATAGGCACTTCTCATCAAAAGTCTTGCTCATTTGCTCGTCAGATCACCTTCCTTCAAAACTCAAGCTTCCATGGCAACTTGTTTAGAGATTTGAGAAATTTTTTAGAGTTTAATTCTTCACCACTTGATACCAATCTTCTTGCTTTCCCTCTTATTTATAAGCTCTTGAAATTTGTAGCTCTCTTTCCTTCTCAGATCTAACAATTTTTGCAGCTGTACAAGTTGGTTAATTCTAGTTGTGCACTAACGCAGATCTGGTGTGTTTATAAGGCATCTACAGGTTGTCGCTGCATCTCTAGGCGCAATCTATGATTTTTACTTGGGGCGACATCTTAGCTCTCTCCTGCGCTGGTGCTTCCAGGTATGTTTGTAGCATGAAATCACTTGTACGAGGGTAAGGTATATTTGTGGTGACATCTATGGTCGTAATTCCATGTTAAATTTGTGGTTGCATCTTTGTACACTTTCTAGTACTGATCTTCAGAGGTGGATCTCTACGCTGATAATTTCAGATGCAAAATTATAATGCATACGATGACATTAGTAGTATAAAAGAGGATAAAATGTAAAGAATTAAAGCCATACAACACTAAGTTAGAAAATGTACACACTAACTATGAAATGTTTAACATGCATACTAAATATGATACAAAAGGAACAATTAATACACAAGTTTTAGGGAGAAAATAAGTGTCTTTTCTAATACTACCAACATCCTTTAAGGATGACATAGTTAAGTGAAAACCGTTAGGCTTAGTGGTAGTTCGAGACTGTGAGGTTAGTATGACACCTAATGATATATGCAAATATTACGGTGTACCTTACTTTGAAAACGATTATGTTCAAAAAATAGATCTTAATACATTCGAGAACATAAATATGGGGGAAATCATCCAATTTTTGACAAAGGGAGGGGCACCTACAATTTTAGGCTCTACACTAGCACACCATCTAATTTTAACCAAGCTATTATGTTTCTAGTAGCTAAGATGTGGATGCAATTTCTAATTACACAACCTATACCTTCTTTAAATGTCTCTAATGTTAATTCTTTGTGAGTTTTGATGTTATATTGTATTTTGCAGCGCAAGCAGGTTTGTGTAGGCTCTTGGAAATACGAGGAGATGAAATGATGCACCCAGAGCAAAAAGAATGCTCTCTTTTCCCACACTTGGTAACCATTTTATGCAAGAAGGCGAGAGTACCAATGAAAGATGATGAATAGTTTCTTAAACTGACGTGAAGCATCATTGGAGACTCCCTATATAAGCAATACGTTGAGCTCTAAAGGAAGCAAATCAAAGACTGGAATTAGAGAAAAAAAGAGAAGATGGATGTGTAGCCTCATTTAAAAGAAGAGAGAAGACCACAAAGAGCCAAGGAAGCATTGAGTCCAAGCTCAATGGAATGATAGCTTGGATAAAAGAAACGACTTCGATGCTGAAAGAGTTTATGAGGATACATGGGCTACCAACCCCAAACTACCCTCCAAACATGTTTGGGATGGAAGGAGACGAGGAAGAACCCAAGTTGGGTGGAGCAAATGAGGAGCAAGACAAGCCCGACATTGATGATGAGTATGAGGCAAAGTTTCAGCCTCAACACTCAACTCCTAAAAGACCAGTGATTCAGAGCCTGACATGACAACAAGGTGGAAGCTCCCGATAATAATACACCGGCAAAGGCAAGGCTCCCATGGATCCCCAACCCGACAAGGAGGAGAATGATGATTGAATTCTTATTTTTTTAAGACTTTGTTCAAAGACTAGTAATTGTTGGGATAGTTTTCTCTTTATTTTTAGGACTTATATAATTTGTAGGAGTAGGATTAGGAGTTATTGTTTGCATATATGCTTTAATTCCTTTGTAGGAACCCCACATCTTGGAGACACAACAATTTTGAACGATCAAGCCAAAAGGAGGAAGGATAACCACCATGAGAAGAGAAGGACCTTCACGATCAATCGGGTAACTTCTTTCCTTAATACATATAGGGGTACACATTAAGGGCAATGTGTTATCTAAAGTGTGGGGGTAACATAGGAATTTTGGCATGTAATTTCTTCTATTTTGACTTTTTGATGTGTGCTTGAGCTTGTAGAAATACAAGTGATTAATTAGGAGAATGACTAATAGGTTGATAATGTTTTCTTGATAAATATGAGGAAATGAGCATGCTAGTATATATGATAAACGATAATCTTGATATTAGGTAATTAAATTGATGTTTGTGCATACTAAGTTGTTTAGGGATGACATAAGGCATTGTTGGACATAACTAGAGCTAAAAAGCCAAACCTTGTTCTGAATTATCAATTAGTACCCTACTCACTTATGACACCTTCTTAATGAGCCACATTACAAGCCTTCTAAGCTTCAAATAATGATTTGTGTATATCCTTTTCTTTGGTCCTATTTTGCATGAAAATAGACGTATGGCCATATGTATTGAGGGTAGGTAGACACATTACTCTAAAGGTTGTAGAATAAAAGAGGGATATCATGACAAAGTATGACTTTAGTGTTAGCCAAAGAAAAGAAAAACAAGTGAAAAGAACAAAACAAAAATGAGTAGAAATGCAAAAAGAAAAGAGTATGAAAAAGTGTGAGAAGTGACAAAAACAAAAAAAGTCACCAATAGAAAAAAAGAGAAAGCTTACTCGAAAAAGCGATTCATATACTCATAGGCTAGCTAGAACGAGTACTTTGGATTGATGTCCTAAATGGAGAAATAAAGAAGGTGAGAAAAGGAGAAATAAGGAGGTGAGATGGACTAGGACATAAAAGGGAAGAATAGGGACCATTGCAATGTGCCAAATTGTTTTTGTGCTATGTAACCTCTTTGTGATTAACTGTTCTTTGAAAATCATACCTGTCCTAAGAATTAACACTTTACAAGCCGAAAATCCCTATGTGACTTGACCAACTCTATGCATAGATGAATATAGACATTGCGTAATCTCATTATAATTGTTTGTATTGTACTAGGATAATCAAAGTACTCATGTTAGGCATTGATGGAACTATATTGACAGAACTTTGACATTTGTATATTTTGTAACCTACTAACTTGAATTGTCTCTACTCTGAAATAGTGAAATTGCTCTATTATCATGTTAGGATTATCTAAAGATACATGAAACCAGAATAAGTGTTGCAAGCCTATCCTTGTATGATATTGTTTCAAGCCCACTTATCTTTTTCTTTTCCTTATTCATTGCTTTTTTTTTTTGGTTTTCTTGAGGATAAGCAAAGACATAAATGTAGGGGAGTTTGATATGCCGATTTCATACCTATCAGATTGAACTTATTTCCACATTTGATGAGCTTGAAATCAAGTAATTTCCTTTTTATTTTATGCATTTTTAGTATAGTTTCATTTTATAAATAAAATGTGCTAAATAGGTTGTATTAGTGCTTTTAAGGCCAAACGAGGCCTAAAGGTTAGCTAAAATACTTCGTGAGTGCACAGGAGACTAGTAGCAGCAAGCCATAGTGATACTGACCATTTTGTCATGACGTAGACAGCTCTATGTCGCAACAAAGGGATAAGAAGCAAAGAATTCCAAGACTACCTGCTACATCGCGACACAGGTCCTAGTGTGTCACAACATCAGCCTCAAACTCCACTGCGAGGGGTGTTTTCATCTTCACAATACAACTTAAACACGAAGGACTATAGCTGACTTACGGTTGAGGAAAATGGTCATGTAAAAGCTATAGATAAGACCTTTAGCAGTAGGGTTTAGATACAATTACTTATGTAATAGCCTGATTTCAGTGGTAAATGGAGTTTAGATTTAAAATTTAATTACATTTAGTAAATTAATTTTATTGAGTAAATTACACTCATAAGGTTATGTAAAGTATTTAGTCTAAGAAATTTCATTAGTAGTGATAATTAGTATACGGTATTAAAATATTAAATAATATTTTCCTTATTCTCTTCCTCATTTTCTTTCTTCTCCTCAGGTTCTTCCTTCTCAACTATGCCTGTTTCAACACCTTCCCCTGTTTTCAAACTCACAGATATGATCGGTGTACGCATCTCCTCAACAACAGCCTCCTTTTCTATCATGTGAGCCCCAAGACTATTCTAAAGTTCATCCTCGAACAGGATGGTGATTGTTTTGAAACAGTCCTCCATGGCGTTGGAATGTCCCTCATGCTCCTCATCATCGAAGATATGAATTCTCATTGAGGATGGAATAGGTTGAGGCTTACCTTCAAGAGTAGGTTGCTCGAAGGACGATGGGGCATCCCTAACAATAGGTGGGAATACAGGGAACTCTGGCATGGGATTTGGGCTCAGACTCCTTAATGTAGCGACAATAGCATTGTTCCACACCCTTGTGTATGCGCAGAAGATGTTCTGCCTGTAATCAATTTCCTCCAACATGCTGACAAAGCAAATTTGGCACATATCCATGCGATCAATGATTTGTTTTATTACAACCATCTTTTTACCAACTTGAGGGTTTATGGACGCATCTTCTTGTTTCTCCTTTTTCTTTCCTTTCCCTTTCTCCTTCTTCTTAGGCACCTTTTTCTCTAGAGGGGTTTCTTGTCCCCTAGTCATTCGCTCCACCGAGATATCATTTATTGGCCCCTTGTTGTCCAGCACCTCTTCACCATTACGGGGCACAATACCCTTTTGTTTGTAGAGCATCATAATTAAAGAAGGGAAAGGTAAGATACCTGTCTGTTTACCCGCAGCTTCAGTAATTTCATCATGTAAAATTGCATCGACATTAATGTGGTGGCCCTTCAGAATGGAGTGCAAAAGGCTCATGCGATTCAACATCGTAGTTTTGCTATGGGTTGAAGGCAGAATTTGACTGTTAACAAACTGGAACCATACCTTGCTTTGAGTGGTGAGATAGCGTCGATGCATAATGTAGTTATGCGGACCATTGCCAGTTTACACAGCATCCTCGATGCATAGATCTTGCTTCACCAAGTCAGCACCTTCATCAGTTAACTCCTTGAAAAACGTAATATGAGTATCTGCTCTTTCAGCGATATGGAAACATGCGTTGATGTGAGTCACACTTCAAGGCACCAAGCCCTCTCAAAGAGAAACAAACTCCTATTCAGAGTCCACGAGGTTAGCATAGAACTCCCTTACCATAGTAGAGGAATAACCAGCCGGATGGTCGCAGAAAGACTTCCAACCCAAGTGAGCGATCGTTCTGGTGACTTGTTTCCCCAACGTCTGATGTGGGGACAACTGGAAACCTTTCTCCGAGTGATAGTTTCTCTTGAGCATGACATCGTGGTAGTGGTCCTTCGTCACCTTGGAGAGGAACAAGATGGGTTCATTCTGTAAGGGTTGGTCGGTATTTAGAACCACAGCGATTGAGGATTCAACGAGGGATTTTAAAAGGGTTTTTGTACCTCGTTTTCTTGCCAAAATAACTAAATAAAGAGAACGAGAGAATTTGCAGAAAAGTTTGTAGACAGTGAAGAAGATGGTTGCAGCAGTAATGGAGGTTGTGAGTGGGAGAAGAGAGACGACAAAAGAAGGGTTTTATAATTCTTTTAGAGGAAGAGACATGATTATTACAATTGGCTTAGGAAAGCGTTATGTTTGCAACCACTAAATTCCAGGCTACAGATCGTACCTCTTGGTTTGATCTAATGGATAGGGATGGATGAAGATCAATCGGTGTGATTCTTGCTGAAAATTTTTATTGCTTGGTCATCACAGAATGCGTCGACAAGTTGTGCTTTATGATGTGTTGACATAAAGGATATTTTTATTCTTACATAAACTAAAAAGGAAACACATGAAAATAAAAAAACAAAAAGTAAAAGTAAAAATTACAATGACATTAAATAAATGTGACCAGCTTTATGGCCTCGTTGTGTTCTTTGACATCTAGGCTCATGTAATGCTTTAGTCGTTAGCCATTTACTTTAAACTGGTGACCATCCTTCATATCTTCAATTGTCACTGCACCATGCTGGAATGCTTCGACAACTTTGAAAGGGACTAACCATATCGAGCGTAATTTACCTGGATGTAATTTCAAACGTGAATTAAATAGAAGTATCAACTGACCAGGGTTAAATTGTCGCTGCAAGATGATATTGTCGTGCCATCACTTAGTTTTTTGTTTATATATGGCTGCATTTTCATACGTAGTGCGTCAAATTTCTTCCAGCTCGGAAATGTCCAACAGCCATTTTTGTCTAGCAGCATTGTAGTCTATGTTCACCTACTTAATCACCCACATGGCTTTATGTTCAAGTTCAACCGACAGGTGACAGGATTTACCAAACACTAATTGATATGACGACATCCCCAACGGGGTTTTGTACGTTGTGCGAAGTGCCCACAATGCATCATGTAGTTGTGAAGACCAATCTCTCCGAGATGGGTTAACCACCTTCTCAAGTATACTTTTAATTTGTCGATTGGAAACCTCCGCTTGGCCATTCATTTATGGACAATATGTGGTGGCCATGCGATGCTTCACACCATATTGTTTCAAGGCTTTCGCCACTTTGTTATTGTGAAAATGAGTACCTTGATCACTTATCAATGCCTTAGGTGTTCCAAATCTTGTAAGGATATACGTGTGGAAGAACTTCAACATCGTTCGAGCATCATCCTTTGTAACCGTAATTGCCTCGATCCACTTAGAGACATAGTCAACAACAACTAAAATATACACATTCCCAAAAGAGTTTGGAAATGGTCTCATAGAGTCTATACCTCAGACATCATATAACTCCACCTCCATGATAAGTTGTTGGAGCATCTCATTGGACGAGATATAAAACCTGTGTGTTGACATCTATCACATTATTATGCAAAATTGTGGGCATCTTAAAATAATGTGGGCCAAAATAATCCTGATTGTAAGACCTTTGCAGCAGTCCTCACTCCACCAAAATTGCCTCCGTAGGGAGCATCATGACAATGTCTCAGGATGGGAGTCATCTCTTCTTCAGGAACGTAACGATGAATAATATTATCGACACATATGTTGAACAGGTATGGCTCGTTCCAATGATACTTCACATCGTCACGCTTAAATCTGATCTTCTTGTGACCCGCGGTACTCAAGGGTAACTTCCTACAAACAAGATAATTGACAACATCAGCATGCCATGGAGATACGTCGACATAAAATAATTGCTCATCTGGAAATGCATCGACAATGCGTGATTGATTGCCATCTTCACTTCCAGCTTCCAGACGGGATAAGTGGTCTACTACTTGGTTTTCAGATCATTTCCTATCTCTAATTTCAATATCAAATTCTTGTAAGAGCAGGATCCATCTGATCAATCTTGATTTGGCATCTTTCTTTGCAGAAAGGTATCTCAACGCAGAATGATATGTGTACACTGTAATTTTTTCACCAAAAAGGTATGAACGAAACTTGTCAAATGCAAAAACTGCTACTAATAATTCCTTCTCAATAGTTTTATAGTTCACCTGTGCTTCAGTTAAGGTTTTACTAGCATAGTAAATTAAGTGAAATACGTTCTCTTTGTGTTGTCCCAGCACAGCTCCTACAGCAAAATCACTCACGTCACACATTAATTCAAATGGTTGCGTCCAATCTAGTGTAACGATAATTGGAGCTTGTACTAGACATGCGTCATCAAACACAAACTTTTTATTCTGCTCTAGCAATAAGCATAGTGGTTTGGCAATCTTGGAAAAATCTCTGATAAATCTCCTATTGAAACCAGCGTGACCAAGAAAGCTTCTTATTCCTTTGACATTCGTGGGTGGTGGCAATTTCTTAATGATTTCTACCTTCTCTTTGTTTACTTGAACACCTGGACATGATATTCAATGGCCGAGGATAATGCCTTCAGTTGCCATGAAATGGCATTTTTCCCAATTCAACATTAGATTTGTGTCCTCGTATCTCTTTAATACTTTTGCCAAATTGTCGCCGTATTGGTCAAATTCTGCCCATACAGAGAAAAATCATCCATGAATACCTCTAATGAATCTTCAATCATGTCCGGGAAGATAGCCATCATACACCTCTGGAACGTGGCTGGTGCATTGCACAATCTAAATGGCATACGTCGAAAGGCAAAGGTTCTAAACGGTCATGTAAACGTGGTCTTTGCTTGATCTTCCAGTGCAATGGCAATTTGATTATATCTAGAGTAGCCATCTAGGAAGTAATAGTAAGCTTTGCCAGCTAACCTATCCAACATCTGATCAATGAATGGTAGTGGAAAGTGATCCTTCTTTGTGGTTGCAATGAGACGACGATAACCCATACACACTCGCCAACCAGTAGCAATGCGAGTATGGACCAGCTCATTCTTATCATTACTCACCACTATGATGCCGCTTTTCTTGGGCACACATTGGATAGGGCTTACCCATGTGCTGTCTAAAATGGGGTAGATGATGCCCGCGTCCAGCCACTTAATAATCTCCTTTTTCACTACCTCTTTCATTTTCTCATTAAGCCTTGCTGTTGCTCAATGGCTTGCGTCCCTTTATCTTTCAGCCTGATATTGTGTATGCAAAAAGAGGGACTAATTCCTCTGATGTCTACAATGCTCCAGGCTATGGTTCATTTGTATTGCTTTAAAATTTGATAAGTTTTTCTTCTTGACTCACATTGAGGCTTGTGCTGACAATCACAGGTAACGTGTCATTGTCACCTAGAAAGACATACTTCAAATGCATCGGTAATGGCTTTAACTCCAAGGTTAGAGCTTGTTCGATTGATGGTTTAAACATAAGGATCGTCCTGTTGAACAAATCCAAGGACTCCAATTGCCAACTTCAGCTCACAACTATTAGCGTCAGCTTTGTGGTCGCATTCAGTTAGGATATCATTGGTAGTTGTTATTGCATATTCGTCTGGAACTGCTGAATTTTATTCTTTGAATTCTTCTATAATAATTTCATCCGGCATGTCAATGTGGTGACATTTCTCCTTACTTCTTGACGAAGATGCTTCGAATACACTGAAAGTGACATGCTCGTCATTATGACGCATAATTAGCTTGCCCTTGAAAACATAAATGAGTATGTGTCCCATTGCTAAGAATGGGTGCCCTAAGATATTGGGCACCTCTTTATCTGCTTTGCAATCAAGGATGATAAAGTCAGTAGGGAACACAAGCTTGTCAACATGAACGAGGACATTTTTGATCTGACCTTCAGGTTGTACTAAAGATCTGTCCACAAGCTATAATGTCACCGCTGTGGGTTTCATAGATCCAATTCCTAACTTCCTGAATGTAGACAAACGCATAAGGTTAATACTAGCTCTTGGATCGTATAAGGCTTTACCTAGATAATGAGTTCCAATAGAGCATGGGATTGTGAAGCTGCCATGGTCTCTCATCTTTGGTGGTAACTTATTTGTTTGCACAGCGCTGCACCCCTTTATGAGTGTAATTTTTCAATGTCAGAAAGCTTTTTCTTCCTCGATAGCAACTTTTTCATAAATTTCCCACAATTGGGGATCTACACAAGAGCATCCACTAGAGGTATGTTAATGTGTAATTGCTTCAAGGTAGAGACAAACTTCTGATAATCTTTGTCATGGTCTTTTCCCTTGAATATCTATGAAAATGGCAAAGGTATATCGTCAGTAGGTTGTTGTAAAGGACTCGGTTGCATTGACATCTTTGTTGGTTGAATTGTAGGCATAGAAGTAACTACAGGTGGCCCCTCCTCATTTATTTCTGCTGGATCTTCCTCATAGATAAATTCTTTTTGTTGATTTGGCTCAGATATGTCGACATGTACTTGATTGGAACTGCTACTTGGCTTAGTAGTTTACTTTTCACTTCTCAGCGTGATAGCCTTACAATGCTCATTCCCCTTCTACGTTGGATTTTTAGTGTCGCTACGCAAAGCACCTGGTGACCTTGTAGTCATGTTAGAAGTCAATTGTCCTAGCTGAGCTTTCAACGCATGAATAGAAGAAGAGTTTCCTTGAACGATTGCTTCCATTCTCATGGTATGCTTTCGCATCAATGCTTCAAGAGTGGCCAACGGATCTGCTCTTGGTTGAAAATATTGTTATTTCTGTTGTTGATGCTGTCCTTGCATACTTGGCATCACATTTTGTTATGGTGGCATTCGAGCTTGTGACTACATCTGGTTATATGAATGCATTTTATTTTGTGATCGCATCTGGTCATGTGATTGCATTATCTGGGTGCGCATGCAATTATGGGTAGTGATTATAATTCTGCTGTTGGTGGTTGTTGTTGTAACTCCTCTTTCTAAAATTACCTTGATTTGAGGCATTTCCATATCTAAATGTAGACGCATTCTAGCTCCCCCAAGGTTGTTGTGTACGATTAGGATTACTGTATGAGTTATCATAGGAATTTCCTTCGATGTTGTTGATATAAAATGCGTTCTTAGCATGTTGTGGGAAATCCTCACAACTGTGGTTGTCACCACAAATTTCACAGGAGAATGTGGGGACATCCATCTGTTGGGCTACTTGAATAGGGGCAACTTCAATTGTTCCCTTCATGTTCTTGATCATGTTTGCCAACAAGGATACCTGTGCACTCAAAGTTGATATAGCATCTAATTCTATAACACTAGGATTAGTTTTTACATGAGTAGAATGAGAAATTGGATATTGATAGTCATTTTGTGCAATTTTCTCTAATATCCGTACAACTTCATTGTAGGTCCAATCTAACAATGGTCCATTGGTGGATGCATCGACAAGATTTCTTGTCTGCGCCTTTAACCCATTATAAAATATCTCAATTTGAGTCTCTTGTTGAATTTCATGTTTGGGACAACGTCTCAGCAAAGTCTTGTAACGTTCACATGTAGTGTGTAAGTTCTCATCATCAAGTTGATGATATGCTGCGATATTATTCCGCAATCTTACATTCATTGTCGATGGATTAAATCTCAGCACGAACTGTGTTGCTAGCCCATTCCAAGAATTAATGGATCCAGCTGGTAAACCAAGGAACCATGTTCTCACCCTCCCTTGCAAAGAATAAGGGAACAACTGCATCCTGCAAGCATCATCAGGAACACCATGTTGACTAAAACAAGCGCATATGAGTAGAAATGATTTATCATTTGAAACATAACCGGTTTCAATTCAAAATTACCAGCTTGTATTGCCGGTCTAACAACCCCTGGTTGTAAGTCATTAAGCACAGGAACAACAAATCTCTAATCGTCCTATCTTGAATTTGCTCCACTTGTAGCAGCGGTGGTGGTAAATTATTAATTCTTTGTGGCTGTATTGGAGGAACTACATTCTGTGGAAGCAATGGTGGAAGATTACTGTTGTTTCCAGCCATTTTCTTTTTTTCTTGCTTCCTCCTTCGAATAGTTCGTTCGAGTTCTGGATCAAAGCTCACAATATCCTTAGGATTTCTCCTTATGGACATGCAACTCCTAAACAATTTGAGAGAAAATAAAAAGAAAGTTTAAACAAATTAGTAAAAATAAAAAGCTAAGTAAGAAAGAATAATTGCAACTACAAAAATGAACTTCAAAAAAATGTCATTCCCCAGTAATGGCGCCAAAACTAGATCGACCTGCAGATGTCACAACATTTAAGTGCAAGTGGACACTCTCGATGCAAGTATAGTTGATAGATTTTCTCTATCGGATATCGATCCCATGAGGATAGAGTTCTTGATGTTCAATTGTCGAAGCAACTAAAGATAAATAAGAGAAAATGCTAGTGGGCATGTCAGTGCAATTGAATAAGATCTGAACCACTAAGTTAGTCAAAGTTGTCAATGCAATGTAAAAAATAAAATGTCAGAGCAACTGAAAGTAAAATAAATTGTTGTTGATATTTTGAGAATTTAAATGCAAAAAAAGTAAAAGTGTGATCAAGTACGAAGAATGGAGTGGATTACTAACTTCACTAAGTAGCAACGCTAGATGTGATGATAAGGTATTTTATAGATGAATTGTCGCAGTAATAAGGTTCCAACGAAATCATACCAATAACAACTCTTTGTTTAACCAAGACTCAAGCGCCCATATTTACCCCACCTTCATGTGTTCGCAATGCCTTGCAGTTAAGAACAAGTGACTAGAATTCCTCATAGCCTCAAGCAACTTCCGCTGACTTGCTTGTTAACCTAACTTGTCACCGCACTTTCCAGTGCCGGTAGACTGTAATTGCACTTTCGTGGTCAAAATAATTAAATCTAAGGGAAAACAGATGAGAAGAAGTGAATAAGAATCAATATAATTTAACATTGAAATATATTTCCATATACAATCGATTGTTAATAAGAATTCATCAGCAATAAAAGAGGGATTAACAAATAAGTCAAAGCATGCTATTCCTAGCCTATTAGGATTATTCCTTAACCGCTACTCTTGTATCGCATCAAGCACTTCTCGTTAGAATTAATTAGGATTATTCCAAGAGGAGTGGTTAAGGAATAATCCTAGTTGCTTAGGATTAGTATGCTTCGAATTATTTGTTAATCCCTCTCTTAATGTTGATGAATTCTTATTGAAAGTTGATTGTATATGAAAATATCTTTTAATGTTAGATTACTTTGATTCCTATTTAATTCTTCTTATCTGTTTTCCCTTTGACTTAACTGTTTTTACCACGGAAGTGTAATTGCAGTATATCGACATTGGAAAGTGCGATGACAAGTTAGGTTAACAAGCAAGTCAGTTGCTTGAGGCTAGGAGGAATTCTAGTCACTTGTTCTTGAGCGCAAGGTATTGCCAACACTGAAAGGTGGGGTAAATGTGGGCACTTGAGTCTTGGTTAAATAGTGAGTTGTTATTGGTATGATTTCATTGGAACCTTATTGCTATGACAGTTCATCTATAAAATACCTTGTCGACGCATATAGCGTTGTCACTTAGTGAAGTCAGTGATCTACGCCATTCTTCGTACTTAATCACACATTCACTTTTTTAGCATTTAAATTCTCAAAATATCATCAACAATTTATTTTACTTTCAGTTGCTCTGAAATTTATTTTGCTCTAACATTTTTCATTGCATTGACAACTTTGACTAACTTAGTGGTGAAGATCTGATTTAATTGCATTGACATCCTTATTAGCATTTTCTCTAATTTCAACTTTAGTTGCTTCGACAATTGAGCATTAAGAACTCTATTCTCGTGGGATCGATATCCGATAGAGAAAATCTATCAACTATACTTGTATTGATGAGTGTCTGCTTCCACTTAAATGTTGTGACGTTTACATGTTGATCAAGGTGCCCTGATAATTCATCTAAGTGTGGTCACAACAGAACTATTCCATGCCCTAGTGTAGGTATAGATTAAGTTTTGAGACCTCCCATATCATTAATAGTGGTGACAAGTTTAATCTGGCTGACGTTGATGGAATCTACGATCTTCTCTACTTCTTTTACTTTACGCCATAATGATGGATCTGTGGTTACATTGGTTCTCTTTTCTTCTACTTTTTCCTTGCCTTTTCTTTTCTTGCCTCAGCCTCCTTTATAGTGGGAGTGTCTTTCTCACGAGTCATTCGCTCGATTGAGGCTTCATTGATGGGTCTCTTATTGTCCAAAATCTCCTCTCCCTCACGAGGCACCACACCCCATTGCTAGTACAACTGCATAATCAAAGAGGGAAACACCAAATTACCATTTTACCTAGTAGTACAATCAGTAATTTCTTGGTGCAAAATTGCGTCGACATCTATTTTTCGCCCTTTAATGATCAAATGTATTAGACACATTCGATCCAATGTTACAATTGTGATATGGCTGTAAGGCGTTAGGCGATAGTTAATAAAATGAAACCAAACCTTACTCTACAACGTTAGAAATTATTGGTGCATTGTGTAATTATTTGGATTGGAGCCCGTCAACACAGCTCCTTCAATGCAGAGGTCTTGCACCAAAATATCAACACCTTCCTCAGTGAGTTCCTCAAGGAATGCCATATGTTCATCCTCGTCCAGTGTAATGTTGTAAAGATCATTTATGTAGGTGGCACCCCATGGTACTAACCCTTCACGAACAAACACGAACTATGACTCATTGTCAGTGAGGTTCGCATACAACTCTCACACCAGGGATGGTGAGTAGCTCCCAAGATGACGGTAAAAGGTTTCCTATCCCATCTTTGTGATGGTTTTATGCACTTGCTTTCTAAGTTCCTATTGCTTTGATAGATGGAAACCTTGCTCAAAATGGTAGTTCTGTTTCATCATATTTTCTTGGAAATGATCCTTGGCTGCCTTTGTAAGGAACATCACAGGTTCTTTCGATGGTGATGATTTGTTTCATAAACCACAACAGCAGATGAAGATTCCACAACAGATTTTAATGGTGTCTTAGCGCCTCTAGTTCTGGACATATTTGGTGGTTGCAAAGGTAGTAATTAAGTAGAAAAGGTGAAAACATGAAGAGAATTTTGGGGATAACAATGGAGGTTTTTGAATAACACAGTCGACACAAAAGGTTGCTTTATACGGAATGAAAAGAGTAGATGGCGAGGCATGTTTGTTTATGCTGCATAGAAATGACAATAGGTCTGCAATCAATAAATGCGTCTACTTGGATTACACTTTTTCAAACCAATATAATAGTTGGATGTTAAGGGATGAAATGTTATGATTTATTTCCTGATATTCTTTGATTTTATGATGCGTCAGCAGGTAGATGAGATGCGTCGACAATGAGCTCTGCATGCATCGACAAAAGAAAGAGCTTTATCCTACAAAAATACTGAGTAAGATAAACTGAAACTAAAACAAAAGAAACTAAAATTACATGATAAAAATGACAAGAAAGATTAGAAAAATGTGACCAACTTAATGGTCTCTTTCTGTTTGTGATTATTGTGGCCAATATAATGCTTTAGCCATTTTCCATTCACTTTAAATTGGTGCCCATCATGTAGATCTTTAATTGTGACTGCACCGTGAGGAAATGCTTCGACAACTTCAAATGGTCTAGACCAACGTGAGCACAATTTACCTGGGTGTAATTTCAATCGAGAATTAAATAATAACACCTGCTGTCTAGCATTTAATTGTCACTGCAAAATAATTTTTTCGTGCTATCACTTACTCTTTTCCTTATAGTTGCGACATTTTCATAGGCATTACGCCTAATTTCCTCAAGTTCAGTGCTGTCTAACAGCCTTTTCTTCCCAGCAGCCTCGTAATCCATGTTCACTTACTTGATAGCCCATATTGCTTTATGTTCCAATTCCACAGGCAAGTGACATGCTTTACCAAAGACAAGTTCATACGATGACATCCCAAGTGGAGTTTTGTACGCTGTCCTTAAAGTCCACAACGCATCAGCAAGCCTAGAAGACGAATCTTTCCTTGATGGATTCACCACCTTCTCGAGAATATTCCTGATTTGTCGATTAGAAACTTCAGCTTGTCCATTTGTTTGTGGATGGTAAGTGGTCACCATTCTCTAGTTAACTCTATACCCCTTCAATGCGACTCCTACTTGATTGTAGTGGAAATGAGTGCCTTGGTCATTGATTAATGCCTTAGGCGTGCCAAAATGAGTGAGTATATGCTTGTGGTAAAACTTCAGCACTGTCTTCACATCATCTTTTGGATATTTCCAAACACGATACATAGTCAATAGCAACCACGATATAGATAATTCCAAACGAACTTGGAAATGGTCCCATGAAGTCCATACCCTAAACGTCAAAGAGTTCAACTTCCATGATTGGTTGTTGTAACATCTCATTGCATCAAGATATTGATCCGGTGCGCTGACATTTATCACATTAGTGTACAAAGTTGTCGGCATCTTTAAATAATGAAGGCTAATAAAATCCTGACTGAAGAAACTTTGTAGCAGTTCTTATGCCACCAAAATGACCTCAATAAGGAGCATCGTGGCAATGCTTCAGGATTGAAAGCATCTTTTCCTCTGGAATACAATGCCTAATTATATTTTCGTTGCATACCTTGAATAGGTATGGCTCGTTCCAGTAGTATTTCTCTATATCGCGAAGAAATCTTCCTTTCTTGTGGCCTGTTGTGCTTAAAGGTAACTTTCCACATACTAGGTAATTGACCACATCCGCGTACCAAGGGGTTGTGTTGACAGCGAACAACTTCTCGTCAGGAAAGGCATCGACAATTTGAAATGTATTTTCATCTTTAGTACCTACTACCAAACGAGACATGTAATCTGCCACTTGGTTTTCTGACCCCTTTCGATCGTTTATCTCTATATCAAATTCTTGTAATAATAGGATCGAACGTATCAACCTTGGTTTAGCATCCTTCTTTGCAAAAAGGCATCTCAACGCGAAATGATCAGTGAATATAATAACCTTTTAATGGTACTAAAAAGAACATATGTTTTCTCCCATTAGTTGTCTTTAGTACATATCTAGATTGCACCCAAAACTATAGCCGTATGAGCAGTTCCAGATTGCACCTAAAACTATCGTCGCAGGAATATTTTCGAAATGCACCCAAGACTGTCACTAAATAAATATTCTTCAAATTGCATCCAGAACTATCGCTGCACAAGTATTCTTCAATTACACCTAGGAATGTCGCTTCATGAACATGTCCAGAATTGTCGTTGCATGAACGTGTCTAGAATTGTACCCAGAATTGTCGTCGCATCTGACAGCTATCTGATAAGAACAGAAATATGTGAGCTGTCCAATCTGGTATAACCAACTTGTACAGCTTAATTTTGCAGAAAAGACACCTGTACAATTTGGGGCTAAATATAAGCACACACAAAGCATGAAGGGAGAGCCTTTCTTCCTTTGGTCTCCCATTTTTGTAATTTTTCTTCTCCAACAAAGCTTTAAAGCTTTTCGGCTATGAGGGCTTGAGACCCCTGGGGTGAACCGACATGAAGGCAAGGCAGACTAGCTCTTGACGAGGAGCATCCTAAGTGAGACACAAGAGAGAGAGTAAGGGAATAGTTCCAGTAAACTAGGAGTGAAGTACTCCATCTGTTCTTTTATTTTTCTTTCTTAAACGCTGATAAGTTTTGATAATTCGAGTTGTATAGAAATACAATTTAATTTCAGATCAAGTTTGATATTTATTTCAATCTTTCCTTCATTGTTTATCTTTGGATTTAATTGCTTGACCATGGAAGTATTATTGCACTCAGTATCACTGGAAAGTGCAGTGACAAATTAAGTTAACAAGCAAGTCAATGGAAGTTGCTTGAGGATTGAAGGAATTCAATCCACTTATTCTTGAGAATATAGCATTACCAACATTGGAAGGTGTGGTTAGTGTGAGTATTTGAGTCTTTGATAAACAGGGAAGTCAGGGTTGGTAAGATTTCATTGTGCTTAATTGTGGCGAAAATTTATCTATTATTAACCTTGTGATCACATTTAGCTTTTTGCCAATTTCTCAAGTCAAGGAACCCCATCTCGTTATCACTGTTTACTTCTTAAAATTTATTGAATTGCTTTGACAAATTATTCTCATGCTTTTACTGCATTTCCTTATTTAATTGCTTTGACATTATTCATCGCAATCTCTTTAGTTTTAACTTTCTTTCCATCGACAATTACAAACATAAGCAGCAATCCCTGTGGGATCGATATTCGAAAGATTCACTTCTGCCTACTATACTTGCATCGACAGTGTATGCTTACACATATTTGCTGTGACGTTTATAGCACGATCACCTTTGCGCCGACAAGATATGATCAAAATTTGTCGAAAGCAAAGACTACAGCCAACAACTCCATCTGTAAGAGTTTTGCTTGCGTAATATATAGTGTGAAATACTCTTTCATTGCATTGTCCTAATATTGCACCCATTGCACACATTACTTCAAATGGTTACGACTAATCTGGTGCAACGACAAAGGGTGCCTTTACGAGCTACTGCTTTATTTGTAAAATTGAACCAACCATGCATCATCAAATAGGAATTTTTTTATTTTGCTCTAACAATTAGCAGAGAGGTTTCACAATTTTGGAGAAATCTTGGATAAATCTGTGATAGAAACTTGTGTCCGAGAAAACTCTAGATGCCCTTCACATTAGTTGGCGGGGGCAACTTTTCAATAATTTCAACCTTCGCCCTACTTCAATGCCCTAACTGGAAATGCAATGACCTAAGACAATGCATTCGGTTTCCATGAAGTGGCTTTTCTCCCAATTCAGCACTAGATTTGTGTCCTCACATCGCTTTAAAACTCTAGCCAAGTTGCCAACGCATTGATCAAAAGTATTTCCATAAACTGAAAGTCGTCCATAAATACCTCTAATGAGTCCTCGATTATGTTTGAAAATATTGCCATCTTGCACCTTTGGAATGTGACCGGTTCATTGTAGAGACCAAATGGCGTTCGGCGAAAGGCAAAAGTGCCAAAAGGACAAGTAAAAGTCATTTTTGCTTGATCCTCCAGCGTAATAGCTATCTGATTATAGCCAGAATAATCATCGAGAAAGCAATAGTAGGCTTTTCCAGCATGCCTGTCTAGCATTTGATCGATGAAGGGATGTGGAAAGTGATCCTTCTTTGTGACTGCATCCAATCGACGATATTCCATGCAGACTCACCAGCCCATAGGAATGCGAGTAGGGATTAGCTCATCCTTGTCATTACTTACCACTGTGATACCACTTTTCTTAGGGACACATTGGACTACGCTCACCCAAGTGCTATCAGAAATTGGGTAGATAATGCCCACGTAATTATCTCCTTTTTAACCATCTCCATCATTTTTTCATTCAATCTCCTTTGATGTTCAATTGATTACTTTCCTTCATCTTCTAACCTTATTTTGTGCATGCAAAAAGAGGGACTAATGCCTCTAATTTCGACAATACTCCAGGCAATCAAACGTTTATGCTGCTTTAATATATGGATCAACTTTTCGTCCTGAGTTGCATCAGGAGTTGCAGATATAATAACTGGAAGTGTATTATTGTTGCCAAGAAAGGCATACTTCAGATGAGCAAACAATGGCTTCAACTCCAAAGTAGGAGCCTCTTCAATAGATGGCTTAAATACTATAGTCGTTCTATTAGTCAAATCTAAATAATTCATTTGCCATCCACACCTAAGCTCAATATTATTTGCCTCAACCTTGTTGTCACAATCTACTAGAAACTCTTCATCCAATGTCACCGCAAATTCTTCTAGAACTACTGTGCTTTGCTCATTGAATTCCTCCTCAATTAAAGCGTCTAACACATCAATGTGGTGACATTCTTCTTGTTGTTGCAAGGAATGGCCTTAAAAATACTAAAGGTGACATGTTCATCATTATGTCGCATTGTCAATTCACCTTTATACACGTCGAGGAGAGTGCGTCCAGTAGCTAAGAATGGGCGTCCCAAGAGTATGAGAACCTCTTTATCTGCTTCGCAGTCTAGTATAATGAAATCCGATAGGAACACAAACTTATCTACGCGAACTAGGATAACTTTAATTTTTCCTTCAGGTTGCGCCAATGATCTATCTACCAACTGCAATGCCACTACAGTGGTCCTCATATGACCAATCCCAATTTTCTAAATGTAAACAATGGCATAAGGTTAATACTCATGCCTAAGTCACATAAAGCTTTACCCAAGTAATGATTTCCAATCGAGCATGGGATTGTAAAGCTTCCAGGGTCTTTCATCTTAAGTGGCAACTTATTTGTTAGGACTACACTACATCCTTCTATGAGCACAATTTTCTCAATATCAGTCAGCTTCTTCTTTCTAGACAGTAGCTCCTTCATGAATTTCCCATAGCTGGGAATCTTTACAAGAGAATCCAAAAGAGGGATATTGACATGAAGTTGTTGTAATGTGGTTAGAAATTGCTGATACTATCGATCGTGCTCTTTTTCTTTAAATTGCTGTGGAAATGGCAAAGGTATGGATACATCAGGTTGCCTCGACATAGCTAGTTGCATCGATAATTTTGTCAGTCTGATAATAGGTACGAGAATAACAATTAGTGGAGCCTCTTTAATTGGTTCTTCTATAACTTCTTCAGATGCAACCTCCTCACCTTGATTTATATCACTAGTGATGACAGGTGTTGCATTAGAGCTGGTAGTTGGCTCGATAGTTTGTTTTCCACTCCGAAGAGTGATAGCCTTGCAATGCTCCTTCCCTTTTGAACTTGGATTCTCTGTGTCACTACGTAAAGCACCTGGTGGTCTTGTGTTCAAATTCGAAGTTAGTTGCCCCAACTATGCTTCCAATGCTCGGATAGAAGATGAATTTCCCTGCACAATAGCTTTTGTTCATGTTATATGCTCACGCATCAGGGCTTCAAGGGCTACTAAAGGATCAGCTCGTGGTTGTGTGTACTGCTACTATTGTTGTTATCCTGGAACATTCAGATTTGGCATCGAAGATTGTTATGGTTGTACACGATTTTGATGTGGCTGCATTTGATCTTCATGGACATGTATCTGAGGACTCTGGTTGAAATTTTGCTGCTACTGATTGTAATTCCCATGTCGAAAATTACCTTGACTAGATGAATTTCCATATCTGAATGTCGTCGCATTCTAACTTCCCCAAGGCTGTTGATTTCTTATAGAATTATTATAGGAATTACCATAGGAATCTCCACGAATGTTATTGACATTGAAAGCGTTCTTCGCGTGCTATGGACATTTCTCATAACTATGGTTGTTGCCGCAAATTTCACAACAAAATGTAAGGACATGAATTTGTTGAGCAACTTTAATGGGCGCAACATCACTCGTCCCCTTCATGTTTTTTATCATGTTTGCTAATTATGACACTTGTGCACTCAGAGAGGATATAGCATCTAATTCAA
The DNA here is from genome assembly GCA_005610355.1 of Gossypioides kirkii. Taxonomy (NCBI): domain Eukaryota; kingdom Viridiplantae; phylum Streptophyta; class Magnoliopsida; order Malvales; family Malvaceae; genus Gossypioides; species Gossypioides kirkii. The sequence continues at coordinate 33,132,427 of CP032247.1, read as the reverse complement.
TAACTCTAGGATTTGCTTTGACTTGTGCAGCTCTAGAGATCAAATATTGGTAATCATTCTGAGAAATTTGCTCTAGAATTCTGACAGCTTCCTTGTATGTACAGTCCAACAAAGGACCATTAGCAGATGTATCGACAAGATTTCTTGTCTGTGCACTCAACCCATTGTAAAAGATTTCAATCTGCGTCTCCTTTTGAATTCCATGCATGGGACAACATCAAAGAAGAGTTTTATAATGCTCCCACGTAGTATGCAAATTTTCATTATCCAGTTGATGATACGCAGTAATGTCATTTCTAAGACGAGCATTCATAGTCGGTGGATTGAAACGTAAAACAAGTTGAGTCGTGAGCACATTCCATGACGTGATTGATCCAGCAGGTAAACCAAGGAACTAGGTATGAGCCCGTCCTTGCAATGAGTAAGGGAATAGCTGCATCTTCAAGGCGTCATCAGAAACGCCATGCTGACTAAAAGAAGTACAAATCAGTAGGAAAGATTTAAGGTGCTCTCTCACATCTTCATGAGGCATTCTAGCATACTGCCCATTGGAATTTAACATTTGGAACATGACCGGGTTTAAATATAACTGGCCTAACAACCCATGACTGTAAATCGTCCAACATAGGGACAACAAAGTCTCGAACAGTTCTATTTTGCATCTGATCTTCTTATTGCAGCGATTGGTTATTAATGTTTTGTGGCTATATAAGAGGTACGAGGATTTTGTGGCAGCAATTATGGTATGGCTATATCATTTCCTAGCAGATCCATGTTTCGTTGTTCTTGTCTTCTCCTTCTAATAGTGCGTTCAATTTCAGGATCTAAGCCAACAACAAATTCAGGATTACACCTAGTCATAAAACACCTAAACAAATGGAAAATTAGCCAATAAAAATAAATAAGTTAGTAACAAATAAAAGTTAGAAATTAAAGAATAAATGCAAAATTAATGATAAACATCAAATAAAATTGTTAATACTGTCAATGTAATCAAGGTTAATTGGCAAAGCAACAGAAAGTAAATCAATTGTTGTGGAATTTTTTAGAAGTTAAATGCATGAAAGTAAAGGTTTGATCAAGTGTAAAGGATTGGAGTGTATCATTGATTTCGTTAAGTCGCAATGTAGGATGCATCGACAAGGTATTGTTTAGCGAATTGTCACAGCAATAGAGATCCAATGAAATCTTACCAATAATAGTCCTCTGTTTAATCAAGACTCAAGTACCCACAATCACCCAACCTCTCAGTGTGAACAATGTTGTGCACTCAAGAACAAGTGACTAGAATCTCTTCTAATCCCAAGCAATTCTTGTTGTCTTGCTTGTTAACCTAACTTGTCACTGCATCTCTCGATGTTAGTAGACTGCAAATGCACTCTCGTATTTGATTCAGTTAGATCCAAGAATAAACAGATGAAAAGCATTAAATTAGAATCAAAGTAATCTAACAATGAAAAATACTCTCGTATTCATTCAAATGTCATTAAAATTCATCAGCATAAAAGAGGGATTAACAAATACAATTGAAGCTTACTATCTCTAGACTACTAGGACTACTCCTCAACCACTCCTCTTGCCTTGCATCAAGCACCTCTTATCAGAAGTGGTTGCTTCGTTTTCCATCAGCTCACTGTTTTACAGCTTAAATCTCAAAAACACACAGGAATTGCAGTATTTAATTTCTCCACCTCTTGATATTTTCTTCCATCTTCTTTCCTCTATTTATAGCCTTCAAAAGTTGAAGTTTTCATTCTCCATTATCAGATCCAGATCCAATCTGCAGCTATCAAAGTTAGTTACAGTACAGCTGTGCACTTACGCAGATTTAATGTGTACTTTAGAGATCTATAGGTTGTCGCTACATTACTGGGCACGACTTGAAATCGTTTATTACAGCGACAACGTGTGATTTTCCTACTCTTGTGCTTCAAGTTGTATTTTCAACTTGAGTTCACTTATCCAAAGCTCAGGTTTTTTGCGGCGACATCTCTGGTCGCAATTTCAAGCTGATCTTGTGGCTGTATTCTTCTTCCAGCATTGATCTTCTGAGATGAGTTTCTAAGCTCACAATTCTTAGGCACAATATATAGGCTGCTTGTAGCGACATTATTGCACAAAAGATGTAAAAAAATAACAAGAATCTAAACCAAACTATAATGAGTTAGAAAATATAAAAACTAAGTATGAAATGCTTACAATGCATGCTAAATACGATACAAAAGAGACAATTAAAACATCAATTTAGGGAGAAAATATATGTCATTTGCAATGCTATCACTCACAAGGTTAAAAATAACAGGTAAATTGTCGCTGCAATAAGGTAGAATGAAAATCTTACCAAACTTGGCTTTTCTTTAGATCTAAGACTTAAACATGCACACTAACCACACCTTCCAGTGTTGGCAATGCAACATATTCAAGAACAAGTGGATTAAATTCCTTCAATCCCCAAGCAACTTCCATTGTCTTGCTTGTTAATTTAATTTGTCGCTGCACCTTCAAGTGATAGTGACTGCAATCACACTTTCGTGGTCAAAACAATTAAATCCAAAGATTAACAATAAATGAAAGATTGAAATAGATATCATTTAGTTCTAAATATCAAATGTACTTCCATACAACTTAAAATTACAAGATTTACCATCATTTAAGATAGAGAAATAATAGAAAAATGGGCATTCTATTCGTAGTCTACTCAAATTTCTCCCTTACTCTCCTCTTGTGTCACTCTTAGGATGCTCCTTGTCAAGAGCAGGTTTGCTTTCTCTTCTGCATCTAGTCGCCCTTGGAAAGTTAAGCTGCCATGGATGCAAGCTTTGAGAAAATGTGGATTGAAGAAGAAAATCAAATCTGGTTGAAAAAGAAGCTCCTTTCCCTCTCCTTCTCTTTAGTATTTAACAGCAGCTTCCCAGTACAGGTGTCCTTCCTTCCAGATCTAACATTTTTTGGTCGTACTAGTTGGTTATACTAGCTGTATAACTTACACATTTCTGGTGTGTTAATTAAACAGCTATCAGGTGCTGCGACATTTCTAGGTGCAATTTTGGACCCTCTTATGCAGTGAGAACTCTTGGCACATTTATGAATCGATACTTCTGGATAGGTTCCTGCAGTGACAATTCTGGCCACATTGTTAAATATACTGATGTAGCGACATCAATAGTAAAAATATCATAAATTCAAAATAATTTAGGCTAAGCCTCATTAAGTTAGAAAATGCAATAACTAAATTAAAAATGCTAAACATGTATGCTAAAGATGACCAAATGGGAAAAAATTATACAATAAGTAGGGATAAATCAATGGTTCTTTCTAATGCTATCAGAAACCTTAGTAATTCGTGGAATTAGTGTTAAGGTAAACCCAAAAATAATCTGTAATTTCTTTAATGCTTTCTATTATGAACAATATTTCTTAGATCAAATTGATTTAGAATCCTTTAGTGATATCGATATGCATGAGGTAATTACTTATCTAACCGAAGCAAGGGGAGAATGAAAATTTAGGCCAAGCACTAGCATTCCGACATCTTTTAATCAAGCTATCATGTTTCTTGAAGCTAAGATGTGGATCGAATTTATTTGTACCTGTATGATTCCTACTTTAAATGTTTCAAATGTTAATGCTTTTCGAGCAATATTGTTATTTGCAATTTTGCAGAAAAAGCAAGTTTGTATAGGGAAATGGATCCACTGAGACATGAGTCGTTGTGTAGGAACCTAGAGGGTAGGAATTTTCTTTCCTCGCCTAATCATCGGTTTGTGTGGAAGGGCAGGAGTGACCATGACACTTTCTTCCAACAATATGGAGAACTTTGTGCTAAACAAATAAGAGAAGGGAAGAAGAAATGACAAACTTCAACAGCTACACCTACATCCACACAATGGTTGGCACTAACCCAACAAGGAGTTGGAGAGGAGACTCACTCAAAGCTGGATTGGATGCTCCAATGGATGTACGAATCGAGACCAATATTCCAAGAGATTGCTTGACAACATAATTTTAGGATCCCTAAATACACTGAAAACATGTTTGGGGTAATAAATAAGGAGCATGATAATGAAAACCTAGAAAAGGGAAAGACAGAGAGGAAGAGGAGGAGGAGGATGAGATGGATGAGGAAAAATGATTGTTTGAAACAATTTTATTTTGTAACTTTTGGACGATTTTTGTTTTTCATTATAAGACTTATATAATTCGTAGTAGTAGGATTAGTAGTTATCTTTGCATATATGCTTGATTTCATTTTAGGAACCCCACATTATGGAAGACACAACAATTTCGAACATTAATACCAAAAGGAAAAGGACAACCACCATGAGAAGAAGAGGACCTTCACGATAAATCGGGTAACTTCTTTCCTTTATTATTTGAGGGGATTATACATTAGGGACAATGTGTTTTCTAAAGTGCAGTAGGTAACATAGGAATTTTTGACATATAGTTTTTATTTTTAAAATTTTTATGTGTGCTTGAGCTTGTAGAGATACAAGTGATTGTTTAGGAGCATGTATAATAGGTTGATTGTTTTGACTGGTAAAATTTGCATGATGATAAAGAATTTTTAATTTTTGAGCATGAAACTTTTAAGTTCTATAGGTTATATTAAAGTATAGATAGTAAGGTATTATTAATACCAAGTGATGTGCGATATATGAGGAAACACGCATGCTAGTATATATGATAGATGCTAATTTTGAAATTATGTGATAAAATTAATATTTGTGTGTATTAAGGTGTTTAGGGATAACTTAAGGCATTGTTTGGACTTCCTTAGAGCTAAAAAGCCAAAACCTATTCTGAATTTTTAGTTAGTACCCATCTTTGAGCGTTATAACCCTTTTTAATAAACTACACTATAAGCCTCTTTAGCCTTAAAACGAAAAAAATTCGTGAACACTCTTTTCTTTGGTCCTGTTTTTCATGGAAATAAACGTATGCCCATTGGCATTAAGGCTAAGTAGACACATTAAGGTGCAGGTTACAAAATAAAATTAGCAAACTTAATATAATATACAAAGATTAGTCTAGCCAGAATAAGAGAATAGAGAAAAATCAAAAAGAAAAAGAAAAATGAGTAGAAACAAAATAAGTATGAGTAAGACAACATGTGAATAGTGACAGAATTATAAAAGTCACCAATAAGATTTCCACTTTGAAGCTTTTCGAATATTGATAACGACATTAGGTTTATGCTCGCACCAAGATCACAGAGAGCCTTGTTGAACTGAAGATTCCCAACTTTAATTGGAATGGTAAAACTGTTGCGATCCTTCTATTTTTGGGGAATCATATTGAAGATAATGGCACTACAGGATGCGTTTACCTTCACTTGCTCGCCTACCTTGATTTTTCAACATCATGTCATGATTTTTGTTAAGAATTTGGCGTACTTGGGTACCTTTTCTATCAGTTCAATCAAAGGTAGGTTACTATTAAGGGATTTGAAAAGGTTAAGAAACTTACAAAATCGTCTTCATCTTGTTGCTTCTTTTCCTCTAACCTTTTTAGGAAGGGAACTAAGGTAGTCTTTTCTTTAGGCATGTCTTCTTTTGTTTCTAATGCCGCTTTTGCGGGCACCTCTTTGGGCTTGATTACTTCAGTGTCATTGTCAGAAGGGATGTTTATGAGGTCATGGGGTTTGTTAGGATCTTCTTCATCATTATGTCATTCTGGGCTACTCAGTACTTTGCTCGATCTTATCTCGATCACCTTGACCTGTTCTTTACCTTCTTTAGGGCTTATTTTCGGTGTTTCTAGGGATCCCTGAACCAATCTTTCTTGAAAGATCACTCATCATGCTTATCAGTTGATCAATTCTTTCCTCTGGCTTCACCACAGATATAGCGGTGTTAGTGCACTCAAATTGCACTTGTTTCAAATCTGTTTGATTGGTATTTTTACGTCACAGCAATATGCAAGCGAACAAATGTCAATGCAAGTATAGTTGATAGAACAATTCTATCGGATATCGATCCCACGAGAAATGGGTTCTTGATGTTTTAATGTTGAAGCAACTAATACTGCAATTAATGTAATGTGAGTACTGATGTCAGTGCATTTATGTCAGATCTGCATACTAAAATAATCAGGAATATCAACACAATTTGAGTTAAACTTTAGAGGTTAAATGTCCGTGTACTGAAATTAAATCCAATTGTGTTGAGTGTTGAGTGCTGAATATTTAAATGCATAAAATGTACATACGGTCAAGTGTAAAAGGGTAGAAATGGTTCACTGATTCTGCTAAATCGCAACGTTGGATGCGTCAACAAGGTAAAATATAGATAAAATCTGTTCTAGCTAGGTTAACCACCTTTTCAAGAATGCTTTTAATTTTTCGATTTGAAACCTCTGCTTGGCCATTTGTTTGTGGATGATATGTTGTTGCCATACGATTCTTCACATCGTAGCGCTATAAAATTGTCACCGCTTGATTGTTATGGAAATGGGTGCCTTGGTCACTTATCAATGCTCGAGGTGTTCCAAATCTTGTATGGATGTATCTGTGGAAGAACTTTAACACCGTCTGAGCATTATCTTTCGGAACCACAATTGCATCGATACATTTGAGACATAGTCAATAGCAACTAAAATATATACATTCCCAAAAAAGTTTGGAAATGGTCCCATGAAATCTATACCCCAAACATCGAATAACTCCACCTCCATGATAGGTTGTTGGAGCATCTCGTTGCGTCAAGATATGAAACCTATGCATTGACATTTATCACATTGCTGCATAAAATTATGAGTGTCTCGAAACAATGTGAGCCAATAGAATCCTGATTGTAAGACCTTTGCAGCAGTCCTAACACCACCAAAATGACCTCTAAAAGGTGCATCGTGGCAATCCCTCAGGATAGAAGACATCTCTTCCTTAGGAACACAGTGACGAATAATGTTGTCAGCGCATGCCTTGAATAGGTATGGCTCATTCCAATGATATTTTACAGCATAGCATATAAATCTGACCTTCTTGTGACCATTGACACTCAATGGTAGCTTCCCATAAACAAGGTAGTTGATGACATCTACATACCATGGAGATGCGTCGACAAAGAATAGTTTCTCATCCAGAAATGCATCGACAATTTAGGATTTATTCCCATCTTCACTTCCAGCTCCGAGACGAGACAAGTGGTCTGCTACTTAGTTTTCAGATCCTTTCCTGTCTTTGATTTCAATATCAAATTCTAGTAAAAGAAAGATTCATCTGATCAGTCTTGGTTTGACATCTTTCTTCACAAAAAGGTATCTCAATGCAGAGTGATCTGTGTAAACTATAATTTTTACACCGGTAAGATATGAACGAATCTTGTCAAATACAAAAACTACTGCTAGTAATTCTTTCTTAGTAGTCGTGTAATTCACTTACACTTCAATCAGGGTTTTACTAGTATAATAAATGGAATGAAATACCTTCTCTTTGCATTGACCAAGCTTAACCCTCATAGTAAAGTCGCTTACGTCACATATTACCTCAAATGGTTACGAACAGTCTGGTGCCACGATAATAGGAGCTTGTACTAGCTACTTTTTAATTGTAACAAATGAATCCAGAAAACTGACATCAAACGCAAACTTTTTATTTTACTCTAACAAAGAGCATAGGGGTTTTGCCATATTAGAGAAATCTCAGATGAATCTTCTATAGAATCAAGCGTAACCAAGAAAACTCCTTATTCCTTTTACATTATTGGGTGGAGGTAGCCTCTCAATGATTTCCACCTTTGATTTGTCTACTTCAATGCCCTGCCATGATATGCAATGACCAAGGACAATGCCTTCAGTTGCCATGAAATGGCATTTTTCCCAATTCAACACTAGATTTTGTCCTCGCATCTCTTCAATACTTTCGCTAGATTGTCAGCGCATTGATCAAAATTGTGTCCATACACAAAGAAATCATCCATGAATACTTCCAATGAATCTTCAATCATGTCAGAGAAAATAGCCACCATGCACCTCTAAAATGTAGCTGCGGCGTTGCACAATCCAAATGGCATTCGTCGAAAAGCAAAGGCTCTAAATGGGCATGTGAACGTAGTCTTTGCTTGATCTTTCGACGTAATTACGATTTGATTGTATCTAGAGTAGCCATCAAGGAAATAGTAGTAGGCCTTACTAGCTAGCCTATCAAACATTTGATCAATAAATGGTAGTAGGAAATGGTCCTTCTTTGTCGCCGCATTTAAACGACGGTAATCCATACATACACGCCAACCTATAGCAATGCGAGTAGGGATTAGCTCGTTTTTATCATTACTTACCACTGTGATGCCGCTCTTTTTGGGCACATATTAGACCGGGCTCACCCATGTACTATCTGAAATAGGGTCGATGATGCCTGCGTCTAGCCACTTAATAATCTCTTTTTTTACTACCTCTTTCGTTTTCTCATTCAGTCTACGTTGTTGTTCAATTGTCTACTTCCCTTCATCTTCCATCCTGATTTTATACATGCAAAAAGAGGGATTAATGCCTTTGATATCCGCAATGCTCCAAGAAATGGTTCTTTTGTGCTGCTTCAAAATTGCGATTAGCTTTTCTTCTTGACTTGCATCGAGACTTGCGCTGATAACCACAGGTAATGTGTCATTGTCACCTAGAAAGACATACTTCAGATGTACTGGCAATGGCTTTAACTCCAAGGTTAGAGCTTGTTCAATTGATGGTTTAAAAATAGGGATCATCCTACTAGATAGAGCCAAAGATTCCAATTGCCAGACCTGTCTCAGCTCACAAATATTAGCCTCAGCTATGTGGTCGCATTCAGGTAGGATTTGTTCTTCTAATGTCACTGCATATTTGTCTTGAACTACTGAACTTCATTCATTGAATTCTTCTGTGATTAACTCATCCAGCACGTCAATGTGGTGATATTGTTCTTTACTTCTTGACGGAGATGCTTCGAACACACTAAAAGTGACATGCTCGTCATTTTGACGCATAATTAGCTCGCCTTTGAAAACATCGATAAATGTACGTCCCGTTGCTAAAAATGGGTGTCCCAAGATAATCGGCACCTCTTTATCTCTTCGCAATCAAGAATGATAAAATTAGCTGGGAACACAAGCTTATCAACTTGTACGAGGACATCCTTAATCTGTCCTTCAGGTTCTACCAAGGATCTGTCTGCAAGCTGTAATGTCACCACAGTGGGATTCATAGATCCAATTCCTAATTTCCTGAAAGTGAATAATGGCATGAGGTTAATACTAGCTCCTAAATCACATAAAGCTTTACCTAGATAGTGGTTTCTAATGGAGCATGGAATCGTGAAATTGCTAGGGTCTTTCATCTTTGGTGGCAACTTGTTTGTTAGCACAGTGCTGCACCCCTCTATGAGCGCAATCGTCTCGATATCAAAAAGCTTTTTCTTCTTCGATAGTAGCTCTTTCATAAATTTCCCATAGCTGGGGATCTACACAAGAGCATCAACTAGAGGTATATTAATGTGTAATTGCTTCAAGGTAGAGATAAACTTCTGAAAATCTTTGTCATGGTCATTTTCCTTGAATCTCAGTGGAAATAGAAAAGGTACCTTGTCAGTGGGTTGTTGTAAAGGATTCGGTTGTGTCAACATGGGCAATTACGTCGACATCTTTGTTGGTCTATAGGTGGGTCCTCTTCGTTTATTTCTACTGGGTCTTCTTCACAGGCAAATTCTTTTTATTGCTTTGGTCCGGATGCGTCAACATATACTTGGTTGGAACTACTGCTCAGCTTAGTAGTTTGCTTTCCACTTCTCAGCGAGATAGCCTTAGAATGCTCCTTTCCCTTTTGAGTCGAATTTTTAGTGTCGCTAGGCAAAGCACCTGGTGACCTTATGCTCATGTTAGAAGCCAGTTGTTTTAACTGAGCTTCCAATGCATGAATAGAAGAAGAATTTCCTTGAACAATTGTTTTCGTTCTTGTTATATGCTCTCACATAAATGCTTCAGGAGTAGCAAATAGATTTACTCTTGGTTGAGAATATTGTTGTTGTTGATGTTGTCCTGGCATATATGGCATCGCATTCTATTGTGGCGACATTCGAGCTTGTGGCTGCATCTGGTTATATGAATGCATCTGATTTTGTGATCACATCTAGTTATGTGATCGTATATTATATAGTTGCGCATGCAATTGTGGATTGTGATTATAGTTCTGCTGTTGTTGGTTATAACTCCCCTAACTATAGTTACCTTGAGTTGAGGAATTTTCATATCTAAATCTGGGCGCATTCTGACTCCCCTAGGTTGTTGTGTACGATTAGGATTACTGTATGAGTTACCATAGGAATTTCCTCTGATGTTATTGACGTAAAATGTGTTCTCAACATGTTGTGGACAATCCTCACAACTATGGCTGTCACCGCAAATTTCACAGGAAAAGGTCGGGACATCCATTTGTTAGGCTACTTTTATAGGGGCAACTTCACTTGTGCCGTTCATGTTTGCCAACGAGGATACCTGTGCACTCAAAGCTAATATAGCACCTAATTCCATAACACCAGGATTAGTTTTTACCTGAGCAGAACGAGAAAGTGAATATTGATAGTCATTCTGTGCAATTCTCTCTAATATTCGTACAACTTCATTATAGGTGCAATCAAACAATGGACCATTGGCAAATGCATAGACAAGATTTCTTTTCTGCGCTTTCAACCCCTTGTAGAAGATCTCAATTTGAGTTTCTTGTTGCCATGCATGAGACGTCTTAGAAAGTCTTGTAACGATCCCATGTAGTTGTAAAATTTCATCATCCAGTTGATGATATGCCGTGATATCATTCTGTAATGTAGCATTTATTGTCGAAGGATTAAATTGCAAAATGAACTGTGTTACTAGCGCAGTCCAAGAAATAATGGATCTAGCCGGTAAACCAAGGAACCATGTTCTTGCCCTCACTTGCAAAGAATAAGAGAACAGTTGCATCTTCAAGGCGTCATCAGGAACACCATGTTGACTAAAAGAAACACATATAAGCAGAAACAATTTGAAATGCTCTCTAGCATCTTCATGAGGTAAACCTGCATATTGTCCATTGGAATTCAGCATTTGAAACATAATGTGTTTCAATTCAAAATTACCAGCTTGTATTATCGGTCTAACAACCCCTGGTTGTAAATCATTAAGCATAAGAACAACAAAATCTCTAATTGTCTTATCTAGGATTTGCTCCACTTTTCGTAGCTGTGGTGGTATATTATTAACTCTTTGTGGCTGTATTAGAGGGACTACAACTTGTGGCAACAATGGTGGTAGATCATTGTTGTTTCCAGCCATTTTCTTTTGCTCTTACTTCCTCCTTCGAATAGTCTGTTTGAGTTCTGGATCAAAGCTCACAATATCCTTAGGATTTCTCCTTGTGGACATGCAACTCCTAAAAAATTTGAGAGAAAATCAACAAAAGAAAGTTAAACAGATTAGTAAGAATAAAAAAGTTAAGTAAGAAAGAATAATTGTAACTACAAAAATTAACATCAAACAAATGCCAACCCCGACAACGGCGCCAAAACTCGATTGACCTATAAACGCCATAGCATTTAAGTACAACCGGACACTCGTCGATGCAAGTATGTTGATAGATTTGCTCTATTGGATATTGATTACACAAGGATAGAGTTCTTGATGCTTAATGGTCGAAGCAACTAAAGTTAAAATTAGAACAATTGTTACTAAGAATGTCAGCGCAACTGAGTTAGATCTGCACAACTGAAAGACTTAATTTGTCAACGCAAATATAAAATAAATTGTCAAAGCAACTTAAGACAAAATGATTAGTTGTTAGGATGTTTGTAAAGGTAAATTTATAACTTAAAATAAATGGATCAAGTGTAAAGAAGTGGAAATGATCATTGATTTCACAAGTTGTAATGCTAAATGTGGCTGCAAGGTAACAAATAGATGGATTGTCACTGGAATTATACTTCAATGCAATCTTACTGCTATCACTTCCTCTGTTTAACAAAGACCTAAATGGTAGTAATTACCACATCTTCCAGTGTTGGTAATGCCTTGCACTTAAGAACAAGTGGCCAGAATTTCTTCTTAGTCTCAAGCAAATTCCGTTGTCTTGCTTGTTGATTTAACTTGTCACCGCACCTTCCAGTGACTATGACTTCAATCGCACTTCCATGGTCAAAACGATTAAATCCAGAAATAAACAAATAAAGAGAATAGAGTAGAAAAAAAATTAGATCTAACTTCAAATGGTACTTTCATACTCAATTGGTAATCAACAGTATTCATCAACAATTAAGAGGTATAAAAGAAAAAGTTGAAGCATCCTATTCCTAGTTTACTAAAACTATTCCATGATTGCTCCTCTTATGCCACAGATAGGCACTTCTCGTCAGAAGTCTTGCTCCTTTCCTTGTCAGATCATCTTCCTCCGAAACACAAGCTTCCATGGCAGCTTGTTTAGAGATTTGAGAAATTTTGCGGAGTTTAATTCTTCTCCACTTGATACCCATATTCTTCCTTTCCCTCCTATTTATAAGCTCCCAAAATTTGTAGCTCTCCTTCCTTCTCAGATCTAACCATTTTGGTAGCTGTACAAGTTAGTTAATTCTAGCTGTGCACTCACGCATATCTGGTGTGTTCCTTAGGCATCTGCAGGTTGTCACCACATCTCTGGGCACAATTAATGATTTTTACTTGCGAGGACATCTTAGCTTTCTCCTACGCTGGTGCTTGCAAGTATGTTTGTAATGTGAAATCAATTGTACGAGGTTAAGGTATATTTAAGGTGACATCTATGGCTGCAATTCCATGTTAAATTTGTGGCTGCATCTTTGCACACTTTCCAACACTGATCTTCAGAGGTAGATCTCTGCGCTGACAATTTCAGACGCAAAACTTATGCTGCATATGGTGACATTAGTAGTATAAAAGAGGCTAAAATGAAAAGAATTAAAGCCATACAACACTAAGTTAGAAAATGCAAATACTAAATATGAAATATTTAACATGCATACTAAATATGATGCAAAAGGAACAATCAATACACAAGTTTTAGGGAGAAAAAAACTGTCATTTCTAATGCTATCAATGCTGTAATGTCATTTCGAAGATGAGCATTCATTGTCGGTGGGTTAAAGTGCAAAACAAACTGTGTTGCTAGCGCATTCCAAGAAGTAATTGAGCCTGCAAGTAGTCCAAGGAACCAAGTACGAGCTTTTCCCTGTAAAGAATAAGGAAATAACTGCATTTTTAAAGCGTCATCAGGAATATGCTCATTATATTGACTTATGCTACAAAAAATTTGTCCTGTGTTTAGACAAGATTATTGATAGCATTACAAATGATATATATTTTCTCCCTAAATTAATTTTTTAATTCTCTCTTTTGTATCTTATTTAGCATGCATTATAAGCATTTCATACTTAGTTTTATATTTTCTAACTCATTATAGTTTATTTTAAATTCTTGTTATGTTTATCTCTTTTTATACTATTGTCGCCACAAGCAATCGATATATTGTGCCTTAGAATTCTCAGCGCAGGAACTTAGCTCAGAAGATCAATGCTGGAAGAATAATGCAGCCACAAGATCAGCTTGGAATTGTGACTAGAGATGTCGTCGCACAGAACCTGAACTTCGAATAAGTAAATTCAAGCTGAAAATACAACTGGACGCACTAGCGTAGGAAAATCACACGTTGTCGCCGTAATTAACGATTTCAGATTATGCTTAGCAATGCAGTGACATCCTGCAGATCTCTAAAGAAAACATCAAATATAACTGAGTGCACAGCTGTACTGCAACTAACTTTGATAGCTGCAAAATTAGATTTGGATCTGAGAATAGAGGAGGATGAAACTTGCAACTTTTGAGGGCTACAAATAGAGGAAAGAAGGTACAAGAAATCATCAAGAGGTGGAGGAATTAAATACTGCAATTACTTTGTGTTTTTGGGATTTAAGCTGGAAAAGGTGAACTAATAGAGCAAGGGAGCAACCACTTCTGATGAGAGGTGCTCGATGCAAAGCTAGAGGAGCGGTTAAGGAATATTCCTAGTAGTCTAGAGATAGTAAGCTTCGATTGATTTCGTTAATCCCTCTTTTATGCTGATGGATTCTAATGACAATTGAATGAATACGAGAGTATCTTTCATTGTTAGATCACTTTGATTCTTATATAATGCTTTTCATCTGTTTATTCTTGGATCTGCATCAAACACGAGAGTACATTTGCAGTCTATCGACATCGAGAGATGCAGTGACAAGTTAGGTTAACAAGCAATACAAGCGAGAGTTACTAGGGATTAGAAGAGATTCTAGTCACTTGTTCTTGAGTGCAGAACGTTGCTCACATCGAGAGGTGGGGTGATTATGGGTACTTGAGTCTTGATAAAACAGAGGACTGTTATTGGTAAGATTTCATTGGGGCTCTATTACTATGACAATTCGTCTCTACAATACCTTGTCGAGGCATCCATCATTGCGACTGAGCAAAATCAATGATCAATTCCAATCCTTTACACTTGATCACACCTTTACTTTTATACATTTAAATACTTAACACTTCAACAACACTTTGATTTGCTTTCTACTGCTTTGACAATTAATCTTGATTGCATTGACCGTATTAACAATTTTAGTGTATAGATCTGACTTAATTGCACTAACATCTTTACTCACATTTCATCTAATTTTAGAATTAGTTGTTTCTACAACTGAACATAAAGAACCCATTCCTTGTGGGATCGATATCTGATAGAATTGTTCTAGCAAGTATACTTGCATTGATGTGTGTTCGCTTGCACAACTGCTGTGACGTTACAAATGCGATCAAGGTTTGGCATCGTTTTCGGGGAATGACATTTGTTTGGTGTTTGCTTTTATAGTTGCAATTAATTTTACTTAACTTTTAATCTCTACTAATATGTTTACTTTTTTGTTATTTTCTTTTTCAATTTTCTAGGTGTTGCATGTCCACAAGGAGAAATCCTAAGGACATTGTAAGCTTTGATTCGGAGATTGAAAGGATATTAAGGAGGAAAAGGCATGAACAAAAGAAAATGGCTGGTAACAATAACGACAACAATTTACCGCCATTACTACCACAAGATGTAGTTCCTCCAACACAACCACAAGTTATTAATAGTCTACCACCACCGCCTCCACATGTTAAACAAGTACAAAATAGGACTACCCGAGATTTTGTTGTTCCTATCCTTGATGGTTTACAATCAAGGGTTGTGAGACCAGCTATAGAAGCTGGAAATTTTGAGCTAAAACTGGTGATGCTTCAGATGCTTAACTCAAATGGGTAATATTCTGGTTTTCCTTATGAAGACGTAAGAGAACATTTAAAATCATTTATGCTTATTTGTGCATCCTTTAGTCAACATGGTGTCCCTGATGATGCCTTGAAAATGCAATTATTTCCTTATTCGTTACAGGGTAAAGGGAGAACATGGTTCTTAGGATTGTCGGCTGGATCCATTACATCTTGGAATGCGCTAGCAATGCAGTTTGTTTTGCGTTTTAATCCACCGACAATGAACGCAAGGTTGCACAATGATATTACAACAAGAAACCAAGATTGAAATATTTTACAATGGATAGAATGCTCAGACAATAATCTTATCGACACATCAGCCAATGGTCCCTTATTAGATTGTACCTTCAATGAAGCTGTACGAATTCTAGAGAGAATTGCCCAAAATGATTATCAGTATCCAATCTCTCATTTTGCTCAGGTAAAGACTAACCATGGTGTTCTTGAATTAGATGTTATTTCTTCTTTGAGTGCGCAGGTATCTTCGTTGGCCAATTTCATAAAGAATATGAAGGGGACAAGTGATGTTGCTCCTATTCAAGTAGATTAATAGATGGATGCATCGACATTTTGATGCGAGATTTACGGTGACAGTCACAGTTACAAGAACTATCCATAACATGCTAAAAATGATTTCTTTATCAATAACATCAGAGGAAATTCATATAGGAACTCATACAACAATAGAGCTCAATAACCTAGGGGGAATCAAAATGCTTCCACATTCAGATATGGAAATTCCTCATATCATGGGAGTTATAGACAAGGGAGTTACAACAACCATCAATAGTAGAATTTTAATTAGAATTCATAGGTACATTGGCATCCTGATCAATTGTAGGCACATAACCAGATGCAACCACAATCTCGAATGCAGTCATAACAATCTGCATTGCCACATATGCAAGGACAGCATCAGCAACCACAACGGTAGTTTTCTCAAACAAGGTTAGTGATCGATCTTTTTACATCACAATGATTGTGCAAGCGTACACACGTCGATGCAAGTGTAGTTGATAGACAATTCTATCGGATATCGAACCCACGAGGAATAGGTTCTTGATGTTCAGATGTCGGAGCAACGAATACTAAAATTAAGGTAATTGTGAGTATGATTGTCAACGCAATTAAGTCAAATCTGCATACTAAAATTAGTTATCAATGTCAACGCAATCAGAGTCAAATGTTAGGTATTAAATGTCAATGTACTGAAAGTAAATCAAATGTGTTGAGTGTTGAGTGTTGAATGTTGAATATTTAAATGTATAAAATGTAAAATTGATCAAATGTAAAGGGTAGAAATGGTTCACTGATTCTGCTAAGTTGCAATGCTGGATGCGTCGACAAGGTAAAATATAGATGGAATGTCACTACAATGAAGTCCCTTTGAGTTCTTACCAACAATAACATTTTACTTAATCCCGACTTAAATATCCACAATTACTCCACCTCTTAGTGCGAGCAATGATGTATATTCAAGAACAAGTAACTAGAGTTTATCCCAGTCCCAAGCAGTTCTCGCCTAACTTACTTGTTAATTCAACTTGTCACCTTATGTCTCGATGTCGGTATATTGCAATTTCACTCTCGTGCTTAAAGCGGTTAAATCCAAGAATAAACAGATAAGCAGTGTAAAATAAGAATCAAAATGATATAACATTAAATAGTTATTGTTTAAGAAGAAATAAAGAGTACAATGAAGCTTACTATCTCTAGACTACTAGGCCTAATCCCTAATTAATCCTCTTGCCTTGCATCAAACACCTTCTCATCAAAAGTGACTGCAGACTTGCTTTATCAGCTTCCCAATTCCCATCTCAAATCTCCAAAATCACACAAAAATTGTAGAATTTAATCGCTTAGCTCTTGATGATTTCTACATTCTTTGTTCGTCTATTTATAACCTCCAAAATGTTGCAAGTTTCAGCCTTCATTCCCAAATTTAGATCTAGATTTTTACAGCTGTCAAAATTAGTTAGAGTACAGTTGTGAAGTCACACAGTTCTACTATGTTCTTTAGAGATCTGCAAATTGTCGCTGTATCACTGGGCGCATTCTAAAATCATAATTGCAACGACATCTGTGCAATTCCTATGTTGGTGCCTCCAGTTATGAATTCAGCTTAATTCTTCTCATTCGACGTTCAGTTTTAATGTGACGACAACTCTCGATCGTAATTTCTAGCTAATCTTGTCGTTGCATTTATCCAGCATGAAACTTCTAGACTGAGTTCCTGCACTGACAATATTAAGACGCAATATATCGGCTACTTGCTTCGACATTAGTACAAAAATAGGTAAAAATAACAAAAATTTAAACTAACTAACAATGAGTTGGAAAATATGAAAATTAAATATAAAATGCTAATGATGCATGCTAAATTAAATACAAAAGAGACAATTAAGACACTACATTAGGGAGAAAACATATGTCATTTGTAATACCATCACACCCTAAACTTGAGTTTTTACTTGTCCTCAAGTAAACAAAAAATAAACAAAGTCACAATTAGAAATGTCACCGCAATCATTATTCATACACTTAAATTCTCTAAATTCCTAATGTGTAAATTGCATTCATATAATAGAATGATACGCTGACAATTTATAGCTATGAACAACTTAAAATTGCAACTTCATCAATGTTAGTATCATGCATTGAATCTTAACCTTCCTTGAACCATTTTAGCAATTTATTATTTTTCTTTTTCTTTCTTCTTTTTCTCATTTTTTTTTCAAGTGACTGAAAGATGTCATTGCATTATTCTACCTTTTTTCCTAGGTAGTAACGATGGAGTGCAACAAACCCCCAGGAGGCATGTAATTGCATCGACGCAAACTCTTGCAGTTACATCCTTTGGCTAAATGAATTTTCTTTTCTAAGTCTGCAGCGGAGTGTTCTCCCTTAAAAGTCACAATGCACTCATGATGAAGTGTCTTTTATTAATAAAATGTCACTGCATTGGTCAATTAGTTCAAGATTTAATACCAACACTATTCATCCATTACTGAAGCAATTTCAATTATTCATTCAAAAATAGAAAACTCATCATTCATTCATATTCATCCAATTTCTACATCAGCATTCAAACAATTCCAAAATTATGCATCAAAATAAAATTGTAGGCACATTTCTGTTGAAATTTTGCAAATTTTCATTAACTCCAGAAACAAAATAAAAGTCAAACATGAAGGTGTAGTTACATTTTCTATTCACATTATCTTCCCCCTAACTTAATGTTTGCATTGTCCCTAATGCCTTGACAATTGTTATACAAAAAATAATGGAAATGCATCTACAATGCACTAAACTAAAAGGAATGCAACGAAAATTAAAATGTAGGCACAATAAGAATGCATGAAAACTAACTAAAAAGAGATGTACCAAATTACTCAACAGCAGCCGATGCAGAGGTTGCTTTGGTTTTCTTCGTTGGGCGCTCTCCCTCGTCATTATGTTTCTTCCTTTTCTTGTCCTTGTGCCTCTTTCGCTTCTTATCTTTTGAACCAACCAGCATGGCAGATATCTCTTCCTCGACGTGTTGGGTGGTAGCCTCATCGATTGTTACTTTAGATTGGTGGATTTTTGCGAGAGGTGCCACATAGGGCACAATAGCTAGAGGATTCAGTTCCACTATCTCGCCGATGACAACCTCAGCCTGGCTCATAATCGGTAGAGCCTCCTTTGAGCTGGATGCTCCTACAATATCCTCAACGATCATTGTTGGGGCATCAATTTCCTTCTCCACTTGCATCTCGACAGGTTTTTCTCTTCTCTCTTCTTTTTTCTCTTCCTCCTCCTTTTCTTTCATTTGGGAATCCCTTTGATTTGCACCGTCATCCACATGCTGCTCAAATTCAACTAGACTAGTGTAGGCACAGTCTACCGCATCGACATCCTTCCCCACAAATGCTGCTTGTTCAGCCATATTTGCACCTAGGCTATTAGAAAACTCATCTTCAAATAAGTGGGTGATGTGGTGATGATAATCTTCATCAATCTGCGAATGCCCATCATCTTGTCATCATCAAAAATATGAATCTGGGTCGGTGCAAGTACAAATCTACCTTCTGGGGTAGGTTGCTTGGAAGATAAGTACTTCATTGGGCGATAGATTGATGGCAAGGTGGGAAAGTCTGGCAATGGAGTCTTGCTGATCTAGCTTAATCTAGAGATAAGGGTTTCAATCCATGCCTTAGTGTAGGCATAAAACTTGTGGAGCCGAAAATCCATATCGTCCACTATACTATTAGTATGGTTGGATCGAGTGCAAGGTGGTCCAGGTGTACCTCCAACAAGGCTAGCTTCTTTTCCATTTGGACCTCTATCGACGCATCAGATTGGTCAACATTCTTCTTACCCTTTCCTTTATCTCTCTTCTTGGATGTGTCTTTGGCCACTAGTGTATCTTGGCCTCGCGTCATCCTCTCAACAGAGATATCATTGATTGGGCCTTTGTTATCCAAGACCTCCTCATCATCTTTGGGCACAATGCCCTTGTGCTGACAAAGTAGCATAATAAAAGAGGGAAAAAGAAGGATACCAGTTTGCTTTCCTACAGCTTCTGCGATCTGGGCATGTATGAGTTCACCGATGTCGATGTGTCAATGATGCAAAAATGGAATGTAGGAGACTCATACGGTTCAATCTGGCAGTAGTGCTATGGGTAGAAGGCATAACATGGCTGTTGATGAAATGAAACCATACCTTGCAAAAGATTGTAAGGTATCGTCTGTGCATCGTATAGTTGTGAAACCAGTTGCCCGTCCATGTAACGCTATTGATGCAGAGATCGTTCATCATTTGGGCCAAACAATCATCATCCAAATGGTGCATAAAGGATGTATGGTTGTCTACTCATTTCGAAATTCTCAACAGTATGTTTATCTGCGCAGCACTCCATGAAACTTGCCCTTCTAGTACAAAGACAAACTCTTGCTGCTGATCCACTAAATTCGCATAAAACTCCCTCACCATTGTGGGAGAGTAGACAGAAGGATAGTCACAGAAATATTCCTATCCGAGGCGACTGATGGTACGGTGAACTTGTTTCCCTAGGGTCTGATGTGGAGGCAATTGGAGACCTGTTCAGAGTGGATATTACGTTTAAGACTAGGCCAATGGATGATGGTGGTGGTGTTGTGGATGGAACCAGAGTAGGAGTAATCGGGGTGTTCTTTGAAGGGGTTTTGGGTGTTTTTCTTGAAGCATGGGTTTTAGCCATGGTAATAAGAAAAGAAGTTCAAGAAGTTTTTGTAGAAAAATATTGCTCTGAGATTAGAAAATATGCAGACAATGGAGAAGATAGAATGTAATAACAATGGCGGATGTGAAGAGAAAACGAAACTACACTAAGAGGCTTTATAACCTAGGCGTAATGAGTGGAAAAAACACGGGGAAATGTTATGTCTACAACCATTAATTACCAGGTTGAAAATCGTACTATTTTGTTTTGATCCAACGGCTAAGAGAGAAAGAAATCAACCGGTATGATTCTTACTGAAAAAGTAATGTTGACTCATCGCAGAATGCATCGATAATATGTGCTTCAATGCTTCGACAAAAATATGATTTTTATTTCTGCCAGGAATTTAAAACAACACAAAGAAAAGTGAAACAATTAAATGTAAATAAAGAAATGTATCGACATTATTTAAATATCACCAGGTTGATATTTTGTCTGGTTCTCGAACATCTAGGCTCGCATAATGTTTAAGACATTGGCCATTTACTTTAAATTGTTTTCCATCCTTTAAGTTTTCGATTGTCACCACACCGCTTTGGAATGCTTCAACAACTTTAAATGGGCCTGACCATCTCGATCTTAATCTTCCTAGATGCAATTTTAAACTCGATTTCAATAAAAGTACTAACAGACCAGGATGAAATTGTCGATGGAAGATGATGTTGTCATGCCATCTCTTTTTCTTTTCCTTGTATATCACCGCATTCTCATAAGCATGGTGTCAAATTTCTTCTAATTCCGTGATGTACAACAATCTTTTCTTTCCAGTAGCATCATAGTATAAATTCACCTGCTTAATTGCCCACATGGCCTTATGTTCAAGTTCGACAGGCAAGTGACAAAGCTTTCCAAACACTAGTTGGTATTGCGACATCCCCAACGGAGTTTTGTAAGCAATGCGAAGCGTCATGTAGTCGCGCAGACCAATCCTTCCCAGATGGATTAATCACCTTCTCAAGTATGTTTTTAATTTGACGATTGGATACTTTGGCTTGACCATTAGTTTATGGGTGATATGTGGTGGCCATACAATGCTTCACACCATATCGTTTTAATGCAGTTGCCACTTGGTTATTATAGAAATGAGTGCCTTGGTTGCTTATCAATGCTCTCGGTGTTCCAAACCTTGTGAGGATGTATATGTAAAAGAACTTCAACACTGTCCAAGTGTCGTCTTTTAGCACTGCAATAGCTTCAATCCACTTTGAGACGTAGTCAACAGCCACTAAGATATACACATTTCCAAAAGAGTTTGAAAATGACCCCATAAAATCTTTACCCTAGTCATCGAAGAGCTCTACCTCTATGATGGGTTGTGAGAAATTGTGGGTGTCTCGAAACAACTTGGGCCAATAAAATCTTGATTGCAGGACCTTTGCAGTAATCCTTCTTCCACCAAAATGACCTCCACAAGGGGCATCATGCCAGTTTCGCAAGATTGAAATCATTTTTTCTTCAGGTACACAACGACGGATGATATTATCGACGCATACCTTAAATAGGTATGGCTCATTCCAATGGTATTTGGAAGCATCACGTATGAGCCTGATCTTCCTGTGACCAGTCGCACTCATAGGTAGCTTTCCACACACAAGGTAATTGACGACATCAACATACCATGGTGATGCGTCGACAAAGAATAGTTTCTAGTCAGGAAATGCCTTGACAATCTGGGTTATTTACCTATTCTCACTCCCAGTTTCCAACCGAGACAAGTGGTCAGCTACTTGATTCTTAGAGCCTTTCCTATCTCTGATTTCGATATCAAATTCTTGAAGGAGTAGGATCCATCTGATGAGTCTAGGTTTGGCGTCTTTTTTGTTGAAAAGTAATCTCAATGCTGAGTGGTCCGTGTAAACTATAGTCTTTGCACCGACAAGATAGGAATGACACTTGTCAAATGCAAAGACTACTGCTAGCAACTCCTTCTCCGTAGTAGTATAATTAACTTGCGCATTAGTTAGAGTTTTACTAGCATAGTAAATAGAATGAAATACCTTTTCTTTTCTTTGACCTAGGACAGCTCCTACAGCAAAGTCACTGGCATCGGAAATTAGTTCGAATGATTGCGTCTAGTCTGGTACGACGACAATCGGAGCTTGTACCAGCTGTTTCTTTATTGTTTTGAATGCGTCCAGACAAGCATCATCGAACACAAACTTTTTATTCTACTCTAGTAATAAGCATAAGGGTTTAGCTATCTTGGAAAAATCTCTGATGAATCTTCTATAAAAGCCAGCGTGTCCAAGAAAGTTTTTTATTGCTTTGACATTGGTGGGCGGGGGTAATTTTTTGTTGATTTTTACCTTAGCTCTATCAACCTCAATACCCTGACAAGATATGCGATGGCTAAGGAAAATGTCTTCAGTAGCCATGAAGTGGCATTTTTCCAAATTTAGAACGAAATTTGTGTCCTCACATCTTTTCAAAACTCTTGCCAAATTGTCAGTACATTGGTCAAAACTCTGTCCATAGTTTGAGAAATTATCCATGAATACCTTGAGTGAGTTCTCAATCATATCTGAGAAGATCGCCATCATACACCTCTGGAATATTGCTGGCGCATTGCACAACCCAAACGGCATCTGTCGGAAAGCAAAGGTTCCAAAAGGGCATGTGAACGTGGTCTTTGCTTGATCTTCCTGTGCAAAGCCTATTTGGTTGTATCCAAAGTAGCCATCTAGGAAGCAATAATAGGTTTTACCAGCTAGCCAATCTAGCATCTGATCGATGAAAGGTAGTGGAAAATGCTCTTTTTTTGTGGTCGCATTCAGTCGTCGGTAATCCATGCATACTCGCCATCCAATTTCGATGCGAGTAGGGATTAACTCGTTCTTATCGTTGGTCATGACTGTGAAACCACTCTTTTTAGGCACACATTGAACGAGACATACCCAATTGCTATCAGAAATAGGGTATATAATGCTCATATCTAACCATTTAATGATTTCCTTCTTTACCACTTCTTTCATTTTCTCATTGAGTCGTCTTTATTGCTCAATGGATTGTTTCCCTTCATCTTCTAGCTATATCTTATGCATACAAAAAGAGGGACTGAAGCCTATGATATTTGCGATGCTCCAGGCTATTGCTCTTTTGTGTTCTTTCAGAATTGCGATGAGCTTATCTTCTTACATTGCATCGAGGGATGCGTTGACAATAACAAGCAGCGTCTCATTCTCACCAAAGAAGACATACTTCAAATGTGTTGGCAATGGTTTTAACTCCAAGATAAGAGCTTCTTCGACAGATGGTTTAAACATCGAGATTGTCATGTTGACCAAATCTAAAGACTCCATTTGCCAATTCTGATGCAGCTCACAATTGTTAACCCCCTCTTTATCAACTCAATCATCTAGGATGTCATCGGTAAATGTTACTGCATCATCATCAGACAGTGCTGAACTTCTTGTATTAAATTCTTTCAGAATAATCTCGTCCAACACGTCAATGTGGTGACATTGTTCATTGGATCCGACCGGTGATGTTTCAAACACACTGAAAGTTACCTGGTCATCATTATGACGCATAACAAGTTCTCCTTTTAACATGTCGATAAGTGTTCGTCCCGTTGCTAGAAATGGCCTCCAAGAATTATGGGTACCTCCTTATCTGCTTCGCAGTCTAGGATGATAAAATCAGCAGGGAACACCAACTTATCAACTTGAACAAGAACATCTTTGATTTGTCCTTCTGGTTGTGCTAAAGATCAATCTGCCAGTTGCAATGTCACCTCAGTGGGCTTCATCAAACCTATGCCTAATTTCATAAAAGTGGACAAACGATTAGGTTAATACTTGCTCTTAAATCACATAAAGCCTTACCTAAGTAATGATTCCCGATGGAGCAGGGGATAGTGAAGTTGCCAGGATCTTTCATCTTGGTTGGCAACTTGCTTGTAAGCATAGCATTGCACCCTTCTGTGGGTGCAATCGTCTCAATGTCAGACAATTTCTTCTTCTTTAATAATAGCTCCTTCATGTATTTCCCATAACTAGGTATCTCCACAAGAGCATCTATTAGAGGTATATTAATGTGCAATTGTTTTAAAGTAGAAAAAACTTTTTATATTCTTTATCATGGATTTTCTCCTTGAATCGTTGTGAAAATGGAAGAGGTATGGTCGTAGAGGATTATTATGGATAACTCGGTAGTATCGACACTGGTTGTTACGTCGACAACTTTGTTAAGCAAGCTGGAGGCATGGATGGCCCTATAGTTGGTTCCTCAACATTAATTTTTGCTTGACGTCCTTCAGTTGCATCCTCCTCTTGTTGCTTTGGTTCAAATGTGTCGACATGGTCTTTATAAGAACCGCTTGGTCCCATCGTCTGTTTTCCACTCTTTAGCGTGATTACTTTGCAATGCTCCTTCCCCCTTTGTGTTGGATTCTTAATAAACTAGGCAGAGATCCTGGTAATCTAGTGCTGAGATTAGAAGCCAACTATCCGAGCTGGGCTTCCAATGCTCGTATAGAGGAAGAGTTGCCTTTCACTATTGCTTCAGTTCTTATGATATGCTCGCACATCATTGCTTCAAGAGCAACCATAGGATCTGACTTAGGTTAAGAAAACTGCTAATGATGATGATGTTGTCCTTGCATTTGTGGCAATACAGACTGTTGTGGCTGTATTCGTGATTATGGTTGCATCTGGTTCTATGATTGCATCTGTTCAGAACGAGAATTTATATGTAAATTTTGATGATAAATCTTCTATGGATTGGCATTGTAACCTCCTTGTCAATAACCCCCTTGATTTGAGGAATTTCCATATCTATACGTGGAAGTATTTTGATTCCCCTAAGGCTATTTAGAACAATTGTTGTATGTGTTACCAAATGAACCCCCTTTGATGTTATTAATGTAGAAAGCATTTTCTGCATGTTGTGCATAGTCCTCATAGCTATGATTGTCATCACAAATTTCGCAAGAAAAGGCACATCCAATTGCCGGGCCACTTGAATAGGAGCAACTTCATTTATTCCTTTCATATTCTTTATGATGTTGGCCAGTGAAGATACCTGCGCTGATAATGCAAAAATAGCATCTAATTAAAGAACTCCAAGGTTAGTTTTCACTTGTGCAAAACGAGAGATTAGATGTTGGTAGTCGTAATGGGCAATTCTCTTTAGAATTCTTACAGCTTCATTGTAAGTACAATCCAACAGTGGACCATTAGCCGATGCGTTGACAAGATTCCTTGTCTGAGCATTTAAACCATTATAAAAAATATCAATCTAGGTCTCTTGTTGAATTCCATTCATTGGGCACCGTCGAAGCAATGCTTTGTAACGCTCCCTTGTTGTGTGTAAATTCTCATCATCAAATTGATGATGTGCAGTAATGTCATTCCGCAACCTCACATTCATTGTTGGTGAATTAAATCGCAAAACAAATTATGTTCCTAACGTATTCCAAGATGTGATAGATCCAACCGGCAATCCTAAAAACCATGTCCATGTTTTACCCTACAACGAATAAGGAAATAATTACATTTTCAAGGCATCATCGGGGACATCATGTTGACTAAAGGATGCACAAATAAGTAAAAATGATTTCAAATGTTCTCGTGCGTCTTCATGCTGAAAACCTGAATACTCCCATTTGAGTTGAGTATCTGAAACATCACCGGTTTCAATTCAAAATTGCCAGCCTGAATAGTTGGTCTCACAACCCCTGGTTGTAGATCGTCGAGTATAGGCACAACAAAATCTCTTATTGTCCTATTCTGTACTTGTTCATTTTCTAGTAGCAGTGGTGGTAAATCATTGACTGCTTGTGGTAGCACTGGAGAATGTTATTCTGTGGCAGCATTGGTGGTAAATTATTGTTGTTTCCAGCCATCCTTCTTTGCTCTTGCGTTCTCCTCCTTAATGTCTTTTCAAGTTCTGGATCAAAACTTACAATGTCCTTAGGATTTCTCCTTGTGGACATGTAATACCTTTAAAGCTAGAAAAGAAAACAACTAAAAAAGAAACAGATCAGTAAAAGTTAAAAGTTAGAATTAATTGCAACAACAAAAATAAACATCAAACAAACGCTATTCCCCGGCAGCGGCGCCAAAACTTGAACGGTGTTTTTATGTCACAACGATTGTGCAAGCGTACACACGTCAATGAAAGTATAGTTGATAGATAATTCTTTCGGATATCAATATCACGAGGAATAGGTTCTTGATGTTAAGATGTCAGAGTAACTAATACTGAAATTAAGGTAATTGTAAGTAAGGTTGTCAATGTAATTAAGTCAGATCTGCACACTAAAATTAGTTATCAATGTCAACGCAATCAGAGTTAAATGTCAGGTGTTAAATGTCAATGTACTAAAAGTAAATCAAATGTGTTGAGTGTTGAGTGCTGAATATTTAAATGCATAAAATGTAAAAGTAATCAAATGTAAAAGGTAAAGTGGTTCACTGATTCTGCTAAGTTTCAAACCTGGATGCGTCGACAAGGTAAAATATAGATGGAATGTCACTGCAATGAAGTCCCTTTGAGTTCTTACCAACAACTTTCTACTTAATCCCGACTTAAATATCCACAATCACTCCACCCTATCAATTCGAGCAACGATGTATATTCAAGAACAAGTAACTAGAGTTTGTCTCAGTCCCAAGCAGCTCTCGCCTAACTTACTTGTTAATCCAACCTGTCACTACATCTCTCGATGTTGGCGTACTACAATTTCACTCTCGTGCTTAAAGCGATTAAATCCAAGAATAAACAGATAAGCAGTGTAAAATAAGAATCAAAATGGTATAACATTAAAAGACACTCTCGTATTCATTTAATATCATCAAAATCCATCATCATTTAAGAAGAATTAAAGAGTACAATGAAGCTTACTATCTCTAGACTACTAGGCCTAATCCCTAATTGTTCTTCTTGCCTTACATCAAACACCTTCTCCTCAGAAGTGACTGCAGACTTGCTTCATCAGCTTCCCAATTCCCAGCTCAAATCTCCAAAATAACACAGAAATTGTAGAATTTAATCCCTTAGCTCTTGATGATTTCTACATTCTTTGTTCGTCTATTTATAACCTCCAAAATGTTGCAAGTTTCAGCCTTCATTCCCAGATCTAGATCTAGATTTTTGTAGCTGTCAAAATTAGTTAGAGTACAGCTGTGCACTCACGCAGTTATACTATGTTCTTCTGAGATTTGCAAATTGTCGCTGTATCACTAGCCCCATTCTAAAATCATAATTACAGTGACATCTATGAAACTCTTGTGTTGGTGCCTCCAACTGTGAATTCAGCTTAATTCTTCTCATTCAAGGTTCAGTTTTAATGCGACGATAACTCTTGGTCGAAATTTCTAGCTAATCTTGTGGCTGCATTTATCCAGCATAAAACTTCTAGACTGAGTTCCTGCACTGACAATATTAAGACGCAATATATCTGTTTCTTGCATTGACATTAGTACAAAAATAGGTAAAAATAACAAGAATTTAAACTAACTAACAATGAGTTAGAAAATATGAAAATTAAATATAAAATGCTAATGATGCATGCTAAATTAAATACAAAAGAGACAATTAAGACACTAAATTAAGGAGAAAACATATGTCATTTGTAATACCATCAATCAGACCCTATGGCTGCTCTTAAAGCACTAATGCTAGAGCATATCTGGAGAACTAAAATAATTGTGCAAGGCAACTCTTCTTCTATCTGAGCATTGGAAGCCCAACTAGAACAGTTAGCTTTTAATTTGAATGCACGGTCACCAAGTACTTTACCTAGTGATACTGAGAACCCAACACAGGGAGGGAAGGAGCACTGTAAGGCGATCACACTGAGAAGTGGGAAGCAAATGACTGGACCAAGCAATTCTAATTAGAATAATGTCAACGCATCTGAGCCACAGTAACAAGAAGTGGATGCAGCTGAAGGAAGCAAAGCAGAACCACATGAGGAAGAACAAACTGTAACACCGTGTATGCCAATAGTTTGCTCACTGCAATTTTCGACGTAACTACCAATGTCGACAACATCGAGTTTTTCGTAACAACCCACTGTTACAACATCTTTGCCATTTCTGAAAAGATTTAAAAAGAAAAGTCTATGATAAAGAGTATCAATAGTTTGTTTCTACTTTGAAACAATTACATATTAACATACCTCTTCTAGATGCTCTTGTGTAGATACCAAGTTATGGGAAATTTATGAAGGAGCTGTTATCAAAGAAAAATAACTTGTCTGAAATCGAGACGATTTCACTCACAGAAGGGTGAAGTGTTGTGCTTACAAACAAGTTGCCACCTAAAATGAAAGATCCTGGTAGTTTCACAATCCCATGTTCCATTGGAAATCATTATTTAGGGAAAGCTTTATGTGATTCAGGAGTAAGTATTAACCTTATGCCTTTATCTACTTTCAAGAAGTTAGGAATAGGATCAATGAAGCCTATTGTGGTGACATTGCAACTTGCGGACAAATCCTTAGCACAACGTGAAGGCCAAATCAAAGATGTCCTTGTTCAAGTAGAAAAGCTCGTGTTTCCTACTGATTTCATAATCCTAGACTACAAAACAGAAAAGGAGGTGCCCATTATCTTGGGGCGACCATTTTTAGCAACAGGACGCACGCTTATCGACGTGTTCAAGGGGAACTTATCATGCGTCATAACGACAAGCATGTGAGCTTTAGTGTGTTTGAGGCATCTTTGTCCAGATGTAAAGAGAAGTGTTACCACATCGACGTGCTGAACGAAATCATTATGGAAGAATTCAATGCAAGGAGTTCAGCAGTCCTAGAGGAAGATGCGACGACATCTGTTGATGAAATCTTAACTGACTGTGATGGCAAATAGGAGGTTAATAATTGTGAGCTGAGACAGAATTGGAAATTGGAGTCTTTGGATTTGTCAAACAGGATAATCCTGATGTTTAAACCATCTATTGAGCAAGCTCCTACCTTGGAGTTGAAGACATTGCTAACACACCTGAAATATGTCTTTTTAGGTGACAATGATACATTACCTATTATTGTCAATACATCCCTCGACGCAACGTAGGAAGATAAGCTCATCACCATTTTGAAATAGCATAAGAAAGCCATAGCTTGGAGCATTGCTGATATCAGAGGCATTATTCCTTCTTTTTGTATGCATAAGATCAGGCTAGAAGATGAAGAAAAGCAATCAATTGAGCAACAAAGAAGACTTAACGAGAAAATGAAGGAAGTAGTGAAGAAAGAGATTATCAAGTTGCTGGATGCGGGCATCATCTACCCTATTTCTGATAGCAATTGGGTGAACCCTATCCAATGTGTGCCCAAGGAAAGTGGTTTCACAAATTTTAGCAATGAAAAGAACGAGTTGATCCCTACTCGCATTGCGACTAGCTGACAAGTATGAATGGATTATCGTCGATTGAATGTGGCCACAAAGAAGAACCATTTCCCATTACCTTTCATTGACCAGATGCTGGATAGGCTAGCTGGTAAAGCCTATTATTGCTTCTTAGATGGCTACTCTAGGTACAACCAAATAGCCATTACGCCGGAAGATCAAGTAAAGACTACATTAACATGCCTTTTTGGAACTTTTCCCTTCCGACATATGCCGTTTAGGTTATGCAATGCACTACCAACACTCCAGAGGTATATGATGGCAATCTTCTCGGACATGATAGACGAATCTTTAGAGGTATTCATGGATGATTTCTCTATTTATGGGCAAAATTTTGACCAATGCGCTTACAACTTGGCAAAAGTTTTGAACTGATGTGAGGACACAAATTTAGTTCTGAATTAAGAGAAATGCCACTTCATGGCAACTGAAGGCATTGTTCTCTGCCATCATATATCATGTTAGGGCATTGAGGTTGATAAAGAAAAGCTTGAAATCATTGAGAAATTGCCACCACCCACTAATGTGAATGGAATGAGAAGCTTTCTTGGACATGCTGGTTTTTATAGGAGATTCATTCGAGATTTTTCCAAGATTACTAAACCATTATGCTCACCATTAGAGAAAAATAAAAAGTTTGTATTCGATGACGCCTATTTGGACGCATTTATGACAATAAAGAAGTAATTGGTACAAGCTCCAATTATCGTCGCTCCGGACTGGACATAACCATTTAAACTAATATGCGATGCAAGTGACTTTGCTGTGCGAGCTGTATTAGGACAACATAAAGAAAAGGTATTTCATTCCATTTATTATGCTAGTAAAACTCTAACTGAAGCGCAGATTAATTATACTACTACGGAGAAGGAGTTGCTAGCAACAGTCTTTGCATTTGACAAATTTCATTCATATCTTGTTGGCACAAATATTACAGTGTACACAGACCACTCAACATTGAGATACCTTTTTGAGAAAAAAGATGACAAACCAAGGTTGATTATATGGATCCTACTCCTTCAAGAATTTGATATCGAGATCAAAGATAAAAAAGGATCTGAAAACCAAGTAGCTGACAACTTGTCTCGATTGGAAGTTGGAAGTGAGGATGGGAGACGTCCTAAATTGTCAATGCATTTCCAGTTGAGCAACTATTGTTTGTCGACAAATCACCTTGGTATGTCGATGTAGTCAACTATCTTGTGTGTGAAAAGCTACCACTGAGTACCACTAGTCACAAGAAGATCAGATTCTTACGCGACGCTGCAAATTATCATTGGAACGAGCCATACTTGTTCAAGGTATGCGCCAACAACATTATCCGTCGTTGCATACTTGAAGAAGAAACGACTTTAATCCTCCAAAATTGCCATCATGCCCCTTATGGATGACATTTTGGTGGTGTAAGGACTGCTACAAAGGTCCTACAGTCAAAATTCTATTGGCCCACATTGCTTCGAGACACTAACAACTTTGCTCAACAATGTGATAAATGTCAACGCACTGACTCGATGTCTCGATGCAATGAAATGCTCTAACAACCTATCATGGAGGTAGAGCTCTTTGACGTTTGGGGTATAGATTTCATGGGACCATTCTCGAACTCTTTTAGGAATGTATACATTTTAGTTAATGTCGACTATGTCTCGAAGTTGATCGAGGCAATTGCGGTGTCAAAAGATGATGCTCGAACGATGTTGAAGTTTTTTCACACTTACATCCTTACTAGATTTGGAACATCTAGATTGTTAATAAGTGACCAAGGAACTCATTCTCATAACCATCAAGTGGCGACAGTATTAAAAAGATATGGTGTGAAGCATCGTACTGCTACTACATATCACCCACAAACCAATGGCCAAGCTAAAGTATCCAATCGTCAAATCAAAAGCATCCTTGAGAAGGTGGTTAATCCATCTAGAAGGGATTGGTCTTCGTGGTTACATGACGCATTATGGGTGCTTCGCACTTCTTATAAGACCCCATTGGGAATGTCGTCGTATTTGTTAGTGTTTGGTAAGTCTTGTCACCTACCAGTTAAGCTTGAACATAAAGCCATCTGGGCAATCAAGCAGGTAAATATGGATTACGACGCTGCTGGAAGGAAAAGATTATTGGACATCACTGAACTAGAAGAAATTCACCGCCATGCTTATGAGAATGCTGCAATTTATAAAGAAAAGACCAAGAGATGGCATAACAATATCATCTTGCATCGATAATTTAGCACTGGTCAGTTAGTGCTTTTGTTTAATTCTCGTTTAAAATTGCACTAGGTAAATTACGATCAAGATGGTCAGGTCCTTCAAAGTTGTCGAAGCATTCTAGAGTGGTGCGGTGACAATTGAGTATCTGAAGAATGGACATCAATTCAACGTGAATGGCCAACAGCTGAAACACTACGTGAGCCCAAATGTCAAGGAACCAAACGAGGCCATAGATCTGGTCACATTTAGATAATTTCGACACATTTTACATTTTCTTTTATTTGTTTCACCTTCACTTGTTTTGTTTACATTCTATGTAGAAATAAAAATCATCTTTTTGTCGATGCATCGAAACACAACTTGTCGGTTCATTTTGCGATGAGTCAGCAAACCTTTTTCAGCAAGAATTGTGCTGATTGATTTCTTTCCTCTCTCAACCATTCGATCAGATGAAAAGGTACGATCTGCCACCTGGCATTTAATGGCTACAAACATAACGTTTTCCTATAATCTTTTGCAACAATCATGATTTTTGCCAAGATTAGGTTATAAAACCCCTCGCTGCAGATTCCTTTTCTCCTCATAGTCGCTATTGTTGCTACATCTTCTTTCTTTCATTGCCTCTATTTTTCTCTTATGTTAACAAGTTTAACTTATTCTCTTTAAATTCCTCTAATTTCCTTTTTTAGTTACCATGGCTAAAACCAGAGCATCAAAGAATCCTTCCAAAACTCCTTCTAAAACCACACCTTCAACTTCAACCACAGTGGCTCCGACCACAACTTCACCACCATCCATAGGGCCGGTCTTATTTTATACCACTGCAGTTAAAGACCATTATCAGAATGTTATGCTAAAGCAAAATATCCATCCAGAGCAAGGTCTGCAACTATCTCCGCATTAGACGTTGGGGAAGTAAGTCGCAAGGACTATAAGCAGTTTGGGTTGGGAGTTCTTCTATGAACACCTCGCTGACAACTCCCCGATGCTGGTAAGGGAGTTTTATGCAAACCTTGTGAATATGGAACAAGAGTTTGTGTTTGTCAGGGAAGAGCTCATCCCATGGAGTGCGACTTAAATAAATGTTCTGCTACGGATTCCTAAGAGGGTAGACGACCACTCTCTATTTTTGAAATTATTGGATGATAAAGTAACTGCTCAGATCATGAGGGACCTTTGCATTAATGGTGCTGCCTGGATACGTAATGGTTTCCATAACTACGCTATGCATAGGAGGTATCTCACAACCTTCAGCAAAGTATGGTTCCACTCCGTGAACAGTAGCATTCTGCCGTCCATGCACAGCACTACGGCGACACTGGACCGTATGTGTCTTCTGCACTCCATCCTACAAGGCCATCACAGCAACATTGGCGAAATCCTCCATGATCAAATAGTTGAAGTTGCTGCCAAACAAAATGGTATAATCCCATTCCCTTCTTTGATAATGTTGCTTTGCAAACAAAAGGGCATTGTGCCTAGGGATGGCAAGGAAGTTTTGGAGAATAAGAGTCCCATTAATGACATATCAGTTGAAAGGATGACTCACGGCCAAGAAACGTCGGTGGCAAAAGAGGATCCAAAAAAGAAGGATAAGGGCAAGGGGAAGAAATAGGAAAACCAAACTGATGCGCCCATAGATCCCCAAGTGGCAAAGAGACTGGTTATTATGGAAGTCTACCTTGACCAAATTGATACACGCACTATACACACTATCGGCGTATTAAAAGATATGAACTACAGGCAGCATATCTTCTATGCATATACAAAGGCTTGGAATGAAGCCATTACCGCTGCATTACGCAGAATAAGCCCTAGTCCATTGCTAGACTTCCCAACCTTTCCCTCTATTTTTCGCCCGATGCAAGTCTCTTCCTCTAATCAACCTTTTCCTGATGGTAGGCCTGCTCACTCACCACCAAGGATTCATATTTTTTATGATGAAGACTAAGAAGGGCACTCTAATGCTAAGAAAGATTGCTACTGCACTATCGCCAGTCTGTTTGAAGATGAGTTCTCCAACAGCCTCGACGTAAACATGGCTGAGCGTGCGGCTATGGTGGAGGAGGTGACTACCCCGATTGTGCCCATGGGTGTAGACACAGTAGAGGGCGCTGACATGGCCACAATTGAACAAGAGCAGCATGCGAATGAAGGTGTCGAACAAGAAGATGACCAGAAGAAGGAGAAAGAAGAGGAAGAGAAAGAAGAAAAAGAAGTACAGAATGATATGAAGGACCCTGCGACAAAGCAGGAGAAGAAGGAAGAAGATGCCCCGACAACTATCGTTGAGGATATTGTCGGCATACTTGTGAGTGTGGGGGCATCTAGCACTGACGAGGCTCTACTTGATTCGAGCCTGGCAAAGGTTGCTACGAGGAGTATTGAGGAGCCTAATCCTCTTGCAATTGCGCCCTATGTGGCACCATTAGCTGAAATCCATCCATCCGAAATAACTATCTATGAAGCCACTAACCAACCTGCTGAGGAGGAACAATCCATCGAGCCGGTTGGTTCGAAGGATAAAAAAAGGAAACGGCACAAGGACAAGAAGCGAAAGCACAAGGAAGAGGGTGAGCGCCCAAGAAAGAAGAAGAAGAAGAAGAAAAAAACGGCTTCTACATCAGCTACCGAGGAATAAGTTGGTACATTTCTCTGCAGATAGTTTTCAGGCATTTTTATTTTGACATTGCATTTTTATTTTTGTCATTGTTTTTTTGTTAAGTTAGTTGCATTGTCATTGCATTTCCATTATATTTGTATGATATTGTCAGTGCATTGGGGACAATGCAGACACTGAGTTTGGGGGGGATATTATGAAATGGAAATGCAATTACACCCACATCTTTGAATTTTACTTGTTTCTTGTGTTAATGAAAATATGCAGAATTTAAAAAAAAATGAGCCCTTAATTTTTATTTTTGTGTAAATCTTGATTTGCTTGGAATGCTGATGTGTAAATTGGATAAATGTGAATGGATAGTGAGTCTTCTATATTTGAATGAATGGTTGGAATTTCTTCAGTAATGAATGGATATTGTGAATGTTTGAATCTTGAACTAACAGACCAGTTGTAGCGACATTGTATGAAAAAAAGACACTCCAATATGAGTGGATTGTGACTTTTCAAGGGAGAACACTCTGCTGCAAGTTTAGAAAAATCATCTAGCCAAAGGCTGTCACTGCCAGAGTGTGTGTCGGCACAATTACATACCTCCTGGGGGTTGGTTGCACCCCATTGTTACTGCCCAGGAACAAAGGTAGAGTAATGCAATGACATCTCTCAGTCACTTGAAAAAGAAAAATGAGAAAAAGGAAGAAAATGAAAAAGAAGAAAAAAATTTATGATAAATGCTGTATTGGTTCAAGGAAGATTAGGATTCAGTGCATGATACTAACATCTATGAAGTTGCAGTTTTTAATTGTTCATGCCTATAAATTGTCGGTGCATTATTCTATCATGTAATTACAATTTGTTCATTAGGATTTTAGAACATTCAATTTGTGAGAATAATGATTACGGTGACATATTTGATTGTGATTTTTCTAATTTTTGTTTACTTGAGGATAAGTAAAAACTCAAGTTCGGGGGTGTGATAGCATTACAAATGACATATTTTCTCCCTAAATTGATGTTTTAATTGTCTCTTTTGTATCATATTTAGCATGCATTATAAGCATTTCATACTTAGTTTTTATATTTTCTAACTCATTGTAGTTTAGTTTAAATTCTTGTTATGTTTATCTCATTTTGTACTAATGTTGCCACAAGCAACCGATATATTGTGCCTTAGCATTATCAACGCAGGAACTCAACTCAGAAGATCAACGCTGGAAGAAGAATGCAGCCACAAGATCAACTTGGAATTGTGACCAGAGATGTCGCCTCACAGAACCTTAACTTCGAATAAGTAAATTCAAGCTGAAAATACAATTGGACGCACCAGTGCAGGAAAATCACACATTGTCGTCGCAATTAACAATTTCATATTACGCTTAGCAATGCAGCGACAACCTGTAGATCTTTGAAGAAAACATCAAATATGCGTGAGTGCACAGCTGTACTGTAACTAACTTTGACAGCTGTAAAATTAGATCTAG
This sequence comes from Gossypioides kirkii, assembly GCA_005610355.1. Taxonomy (NCBI): domain Eukaryota; kingdom Viridiplantae; phylum Streptophyta; class Magnoliopsida; order Malvales; family Malvaceae; genus Gossypioides; species Gossypioides kirkii. The sequence goes on along the minus strand of CP032247.1, from coordinate 33,096,240 downwards.
ATCTAGAATAGAGGAGGATGAAACCTACAACTTTTGAGGGCTATAAATATAGGAAAGAAGATGGAAGAAATCATCAAGAGGTGGAGGAATTAAATACTGCTATTACTTTGTGTTTTTCAGATTTAAGTTGGAAACGGTGAACTGACGGAGCAACGGAGCAACCACTTCTGACGGGAGATGCTCGATGCAAAGCAAGAGGAGCGATTAAGGAATAGTTCTAGTAGTCTAGAGATAGTAAGCTTAGATTGTTTTGATTAATCTCTCTTTTATGCTGATGATCTAATGACAATTGAATGAATACGAGAGTATCTTTCATTGTTAGATCACTTTGATTCTTATATAATGCTTTTCATCTGGTTATTCTTGGATCTAACTGCATCAAACACGAGAGTGCATTTGCAGTCTACCGACATTGAGAGATACAGTGACAAGTTAGGTTAACATGTAAGACAGCAAGAGTTGCTTGGGATTAGAAGAGATTCTAGTCACTTGTTCTTGAGTGCACAATGTTGCTCACACCGAGAGGTGGGGTGATTGTGGGTAGTTGAGTCTTGATTAAACGAAGGACTATTAATGGTAAGATTTCATTGGAGCTCTATTGTTGCGACAATTCATCTATACAATACCTTGTCGACGCATCCAACGTTGCGACTTAGCGAAATCAGTGATCTATTTCAATCCTTTACACTTAATCACACCTTTACTTTTATGCATTTAAATACTCAACACTGCAACAACACTTTGATTTACTTTTTGTTGCTTTGATAATTAACCTTGATTGCATTAACAATATTAACAATTTTAGTGGGCAGATCTGACTTAATTGCACTGACATCTTTACTCATATTTCATCTAATTTTAGTATTAGTTTCTTCGACAGCTGAACATCAAGAACCCATTCCTCTTGGGATCGATATCTGATAGAATTGTTCTATCAACTATACTTGCATCAACGTGTGTTCGCTTGCACAACTACTATGACGTTATAGACGCGATCAATTATGCACATGCAAAACAAGAGCTTGTTCCTAAGATTGCCAGCATATAGAATTAACAACAACTGAGTCACAAATCAATTAAGACATTTAATAAAACGATATCGGCTGAGTCAAAAATATTCATCCCTTATCTGGTTAGAGTAAGGGTGCAAATTGTTGTTCAGAAAAAATAAAAAACAAATTCGAAGATTAAGAGTACTCCTTGTTGAGACACAAAAAGAACATCAGGCCCACATTCCCGAATCTGCTTTGCTTTTCCATAAGAACATATCTTTTCTTTGGTGGTTTTGCTACAGCATTGTTAAGCTCCGCTCCCAGTGTCGACTAACAACTCCTCCTTTTGCACCTCAAATCTGTCGTGTCACTTTCCCGATTTCCCTCTGCCCAAAATCTAATGCAACAGTGCTCTAGCCTTACTTGAATAAAATCTTTTATATCTTTCCCTTCATCCAAATGTTGTTTACATAAGAGCTTGGCCACACAATACATGTTGTTAAATCCCCTTTTCTAGGGGTTTTAGAGACTCCTAGAGCTTCTAGTACAGACCACAATAGATCTGGCTTGCTTCAGCAGAATCTTGTGCACCTGGTACTGCTTAGCGTTTAGCAGCTGGAAAGTTTTACTACTTCCGCTCCCCAATAGGGCTTCATTATTGGGCCTTGTACTCTCATCTTCCTTCACCTTCTCCTGCATCAACAAACATGTACCAACAAGCGTAGTTTGCTACAACAAAAAGGGTAAAAACATATATATTTTGCCAATTAAGTGCACAACAACTCGAACGACAAAAAAAAAACACTACAAATGTTAAAACAAACTTACTTAAGATCAAACAAAATGTTCTAGTAAAAGTATGTAATATAACTCTTTTTCAAGAGTTATCACACCTCCAAACTTGAACTTTTGCTTGTCCTCAAGTACATTATGCATGAAAACAAAAAGATTACAATCTTGACATTTTCGTAAAACTTTTCTGTCCACATTCCAGTATGCATATATTTCAGTTCTCAGAAACCTTTATACTTGTAAGATTTTGTAGTAGTGCTGTAGAACAATCCAGAAAATTTAGTGTATAAATTTCAAGTTAAAGGAAAAAGAAATTTTAAATTCACATGCAATTAGTTTTAAAGCAAATAATTTCCTAAAAACTTATTTATTTCTTCATCTAAGTTTTTCAATTACTTTGCTTAGGCTTTTTATTTTGCTCTTAAGAAATTCATCTTGTCATGCAACGTTATACTTGACAACTACAGTGGAGCAAACACTTAATTGTCATGCCAACAAGCACATCACAATCTAAATTTACACTCATGCAGTTTAAAGTTTTCAACTAAAAGGATGGATGGAGCAAACAACTACCTCCTTAGCCTACTCTTCTTTTTGCTACAACGAAGTGTTCCTAAAAAATATTTTTCTTTTTACAAATTTTTCTTTTAACATTTTTCTTTCTTTTTACGCACTCATACTCAAACATATTCTTTTCTCATCAACAATACGATGGAGCAAACAAAGTATTGCTGATGTAGTTCGAACAGTTAAGCATTGGAGTGACAAAATTTTTCTTTTCTACATTTTATGCCTCAATATTCACATCTATCACTTATCTTAAAGAAAACCTAAGTTTTATTAAGAAATATTTACTTTAAAATAATCACAAAGATTTCAAAATCAAATTATCTTCAAAAATCAATTTTCAACACTTTCCTAATCTGAATTACATACTTCACTCCTACAAAAATTTTAAGTTTTAAGGTATAATTTCCCCATCAAACATAAAAAATATATTTATACTTTCCAATCTTCACAAACTTTTCACAAAAGTTTGTCATGGGATAAATCTCAATATGTCAAATGATATGCAATAACAACCTATAAAACAAAACTATGTACTAACAAATATATACCTATATGCAACTAAATGGATCAACACACCTCCAAACCTAAAGTTTGGATTTCCCTCAATGCAAGAACACAATGAAATGTAAACACAAAAACATGCATGAACAAATACCTATACAAAAACAAAAACAAATTGGAGCTGCAAAATTAAAATTTTACCTTTTAGTTAAGGCAAAGGGATTTTCTGGTAGGCTTCTTGCCTTTGAGCTTCCTTTTCTGTGGCATAACAGCCTCCTCCTCATCATCATCATTCAATTTTGTCATCTAGTCAATCAAGCAATCAACTTCTACTTCCTAGTCTGGTCCTTTGGATGGTTTAGCAAAACTTTTGGAGTTATTGGTTTCTTTGGTGTTACGTTATTTGCTAGCGGTGTTGTAGATTTCTATTTCACAATGGGACTATCATCGATATCATCAATCTTGGGGTCTTTGACCTCTTCTTCATCCTCCTCAGCTGGGTGGTACTCTTCACCGAAAGACGACTTTCCTAATGTCGATTAAATCATAGTGTTGCCTACATCGTACTTAGTCGTACCGTTTCATCGTAAAGGATCCTCGAAAAATCTAGGAACCTTGGGACTTTGACTTGATTCTGGTGTAGCACCTAGCGAATTGCATGAACACGAATACACATATATCCCCACAAGGCCTTAGTTTTGCAATGAAAATCCTCTAAAACTTTATCAATTTTCATGAGACGATTAAAAACATCATAACATTTTTCATCAACATTACCCAAACAAGCTAAGAACTGGATGGTTGCTTAAATGGTGTTGGTGTAAGCACATCCTCCTCTTGTTGACGTATCACCGATTGCTTGGTTATGACACCTTTGTTCGGCAACATTTCCTCATTATCTTCCAAAGCAACACTTGCTTGCAAACATAACGCTCAAATCAAGTTAGGACATATCCAATTACCCGAGTTTTTCTGGACACATTTGTGAACATCATCCCAAATAGTCTGCCCCACATTAATCTTTCTCTCTGTCATGATAGAATGTAATAGCAACAATCATTCTCTCCCAATAGTGGTTGTATGAACAGTAAGCATCAATCTGGTCCTCAGAAAACTCATTTAGATTTTACACTCGGGTTTCAAGTATTGCTTCTCAATCGTAAATCTATCAGTCGTCAATTTATCCCAGGTGGTTCTCGGAATACATACGACTCTTAACACCATTCCAAATTTTCCACTAAAATTCCTCATGCAAATATTGTATGCTCATCTTTTACGTCGTAGAGTCCATAATAGTCATTCACTTTATCTGCATAAAAAAGAATAGAAATGCCCTGAATGTATACAAATGAGTTGTCAGTAGTGAACTGCGAATAGAACTCCTTTAGCATCTTCGGATATACCTCATCCAGATGGCAACAGAACATTTCCCATCCATGGGTTTCGATTATGCGCACAATGTCTTCATAAAAACCCATATATTTTTTTTACTTAAATGTGAACCCTTTCTCTAGTAGAGGTTGGCGCTTCAGATAGTTCTCTTGGAACTTCGCCTCTACATTACAATCATAAAACTTTCTTGCGATGATGGGAATTGGTTGTTGCAGCATCTTCCCCTTGCGTCTCATTTTTTGGACAAGCAAACTATTAAGAGGAAACATAAACTTTTAAAGAAAAATAACCTAACAAATAAAGAAACAAAGTCTATATATAAGGAAACAAAAATAAAAGGAATTTAATATCACAAGAAATCAACTAAAATGTGTGGCATGTGGATGCGAAATTTACGTCGATTGCTCTTCCATTTTAGCTTTGTTATGACAAAGAAGCAATTGTCTCTAATTGGTCTAGCAAAACCCCACGCCATACTCATTTACTACTAAAGCTAACGATGTTTCAATAACCTACAGCTAATTCAAAAATTCAAAATCAAAGTTAACACAAAAATGAAATAAAAACAAAACAAATTCAAACTCTTCTGACATCACTTAATATAATAGCAAAATTCTACTACAACATCGGATCATTGTAATAGCGCTTTAGACGCTATCCATTGACTTTGAACACATTACTTGTCGTGACATTTTTTATATCAACAACACCTTGTGGATAGGCAAACACTACCTCAAATGGCCCTGTCCACTTAGATTTCAACTTCCCTGGAAATAATTTAAGCTTCAAATCAAACAGCAAAACTTGTTGTCCTGGTTCAAAATGCATAGATAAAAAAATACTGTCATGCCACCTTTTCATTTTTCTTTATAAATCCTATCATTTTCGTATGCCTGCAATTGAAACTTCTCTATCTCATTTAAATCCATCATCCTTTTCTCTCTTGAAACCAACCAATCAGCATTTATCTTTTTTCAAAAATTCAAAATCAAAGTTAACACAAAAATGAAATAAAAACAAAACAAATTCAAACTCTTCTGACATCACTTAATATAATAGCAAAATTCTACTACAACATCGGATCATTGTAATAGCGCTTTAGACGCTATCCATTGACTTTGAACACATTACTTGTCGTGACATTTTTTATATCAACAACACCTTGTGGATAGGCAAACACTACCTCAAATGGCCCTGTCCACTTAGATTTCAACTTCCCTGGAAATAATTTAAGCTTCAAATCAAACAGCAAAACTTGTTGTCCTGGTTCAAAATGCATAGATAAAAAAATACTGTCATGCCACCTTTTCATTTTTTCTTTATAAATCCTATCATTTTCGTATGCCTGCAATTGAAACTTCTCTATCTCATTTAAATCCATCATCCTTTTCTCTCTTGAAACCAACCAATCAGCATTTATCTTTTTTCAAAAATTCAAAATCAAAGTTAACACAAAAATGAAATAAAAACAAAACAAATTCAAACTCTTCTGACATCACTTAATATAATAGCAAAATTCTACTACAACATCGGATCATTGTAATAGCGCTTTAGACGCTATCCATTGACTTTGAACACATTACTTGTCGTGACATTTTTTATATCAACAACACCTTGTGGATAGGCAAACACTACCTCAAATGGCCCTGTCCACTTAGATTTCAACTTCCCTGGAAATAATTTAAGCTTCAAATCAAACAGCAAAACTTGTTGTCCTGGTTCAAAATGCATAGATAAAAAAATACTGTCATGCCACCTTTTCATTTTTTCTTTATAAATCCTATCATTTTCGTATGCCTGCAATTGAAACTTCTCTATCTCATTTAAATCCATCATCCTTTTCTCTCTTGAAACCAACCAATCAGCATTTATCTTTTTAATCGCCCAAAAACCTTTAAGATCCAACTTAACAGGTAAATGACAAGGCTTTCCATAGATAAGCTTAAATGGTGACATCCCTAAAGGTGTTTTAAAGGTAGTCCTATACACCCACAAAGCTTCGTCTAACCTCAACGCCCAATCCTTGAGCATAGGATCAACAAACTTCTCAAAAAATAGATTTAATTTCTCTAATCGATATATCCACTTGTCCATTCGTCTGGGATGATATGCAGTCCCAATTTTATGGTTTATCTCATACCTTGTTAACACATCCTCGATGTAACGACAATCGAAGTGTGAACCTTCATCGCTGATAATCGCTCTTAGCGTTTCAAATCATGTAAAAATATGCTTGTGCAAAAACTTCAGCACTGATTTTGCATTGTTAGTAGGGAGTGCAACTGCCTCAACCCACTTCGAAACATAATCAACAACGACCAAAATGTAAATATTTCCCCATGATGGTGGAAATGGTCCCATAAAATCCATACTTCATACATAGAATAATTCGAATTCAATAATGTTTTGCAATGGCATCTCATTCCTTCTTGAGATATTTCCTGTTCTTTGACACCTATCACAGGAACAACAAAAATTATGTGCATCTTTAAACAAAGTAGGCCAAAACAAAACTGATTGCAAATCTTACAGTAGTTCTTTGTCCTCAAAAATGTCCTCCGCAAGGCGCAACATGACAGTGCTGTAAAATGCTATGGCATTCAGCATCCGAAACACAACGCCTTATGACTTGATATGCACAATTGTTAAATAAAAATGGCTCGTCCTAATAATAGAATTTAACATCATGCAAAACTTTTTCTTCCTCTAGTTAGTTAAATCAAGGGGTAATAATCCACTAACTAAGAAATTGACAATATTAGCGTACCATGGCAATGCTGTCACAGCAAATAATTGCTTGTCTAGAAATTCCTCTTTTATAAACCTAGCATCACCATCTTCAATAACCAATTCTAACCTTGATAAATTATCTGCAACTTGATTCTCTAAACCTTTTCTATCTTTTATCTCCAGTCAAACTCTTGCAACAGCAAAATCCATCGAATCATATGTGGCTTAGCATCCTTCTTTGCTATCAAGTATTTTATGGCAGCATGATCTGTATAAACTATTACTTTTGTGCCAATCAAATACGAACAAAATTTACCAAATGCAAATACCACTCCCAACAACTCTTTCTCCGTTGTTGTGTAGTTGATCTGTGAATCATTAAGGGTCCTGCTCGTATAATAAATTGAATGAAACACCTTTTCTTTCCTTTATCCTAGCACTGCTCGTACAGCAACATCACTTGCATCGCACATAAATTCAAATGGAAAATTCCAGTTAGGAGCAATTACTATTGGTGCAGCAACTAATTGCTTCTTCACAAATTTAGAAGCTTTTAAATATTCATCATTTAAAAAAAAGCTTTATCATGTTGCAACAATTAACATAAGGGCTTAGATATTTTTGAAAAATCTTTTATAAATCGTCTACAAAAACCTGCATGTCCTAGAAAACTACGAATACCTTTCACCGAAGTAAGCAGCGGAAGGTTCTCAATTACCTCAATTTTTGCTTTGTCAATTGATATCCCTTGCTTTGAAAATTTATGACTAATGATATTATAAATGACATATATTTTCTCCCTGAATTTGGGTATTAATTGTCTCTTTTGTGTCATATTTTGCATGCATCATAAGCGTTTCATACTTAGTTTTTATATTTTCTAACTCATTGCTAGTTGGTTTAAATTCTTGGTATTTTTACCTCTTTTTGCACTAGTGTCGCTACAAGCAGCCGATAGATTGCGCCTTAGAATTGTCAACGCAAGAACTCATCTTAGAATATCAATGTTGGAAGAAGAATGCAGCCACAAGAATAGCTTGGAATTGTGGCCAGAGATGTCGGCGCATAGAAATCTTTACTTTGCATGAGTAAATTCAAGATACAAGTACATCTGGAAGCACCAACGCAAGAATTTCACACGTTCTCGACGCAATTAAAGAATTCAGATCGCGACCAGAGATGCCGCGACAATCTGCAGATTTATAAAGATCACACCAGATCTGCATGAGTGTACAGCTAGAATTTAACTAACTTTGACAGCTATAATTAGATCTGGATCTGAGAAGAGATGAGGTCTATCATTCTTAAAGCCAGAAAGCATTCAGTTGTGGCCACAGGTTGGTCTAGAAATATGGCAAATTGTCAGCTAAATTATAAATTGCGCGACATTCTACAATAGTCTAATAAACAAATCAGATATGTATAGCTATCAATAACAAACTTTTACAACTGTACAAAGTAGTTAGATCTGAGAATGGAGGAAATCTGCAATTTCTTGAGCATATAAATAGAAGAATGAAGAAATCATCAAGAGTGAAGGGATTTAATTCTGAAAGTTCTGTTTGAATTGGAGATTTGAGCTGGAAATCGGGGAGCTGATGAAGCAAGTCTGCAACCACTTCTAACGAGAGGTGCTTGATGCAGAGCAAGAGGAATAATTAGGGAGTAGGCCTAATAGTCTAGAGATAGTAAGCTTCGTTGTACTCTTTAATTCTTCTTAAACGATGATTGATTTTGATGATATTAAATGAATACGAGAGTGTCTTTTAATGTTAAATCATTTTGATTCTTATTTTACACTGCTTATCTGTTTATTCTTGGATCTAACCGCTTTAAGGCCGAGAGTGAAATTACAGTGCACAGACATCGAGAGATGCGGTGATAGGTTGGGTTAACAAGTAAGTTAGGCGAGAGCTACTTGGGACTAGACAAACTCCAATCACTTGTTCTTGAATACATATCGTTGATCGCATCGAGAGGTTGAGTGATTGTAGATATTTAAGTCGGGATTAAGTAGAGAGTTGTTATTGGTAAGAACTCAAAGGGACTTCATTGCAGTGACATTCCATCTATATTTTACCTTGTTGACTCATCAAGTGTTACGATTTAGAAGAATCAGTGAACCATTTCTGCCCTTCTGCACTTGATCATATTTACATTTTATGCATTTAAAATATTCAGCACTCAACACTCAACACAATTGGATTTATTTTCAGTACATTGACATTTAACCTTTAAAGTTTAACTCTAATTGCATTGACATTCCTGATTATTTTAGTATGCAGATCTCACATGAATGCACTGACATCAATACTCACATTACACTTAATTGTAGTATTAGTTGCTTCGACATTTAAACATCAAGAACCCATTCCTCATGGGGTCGATATCCGATAGAATTTTTCTATCAACTATACTTGCATCGACATGTCTCTACTTGCACATTGTTGTGACAAAAAAACACCGATCAAGTTTTGGCATCGTTGTTGGGGAATGGCATTTGTTTGATGTTTAATTTTGTCGTTGCATTATTCTTTATTATCTAAATTTTATTTGTCACTAACTTGTTTCCTTTTTGTTGTTTACTTTTACATTTTTGTTTTAGCGAAATATGGCTAGGAACGAGGTATATAAAACCTCAAGATGTTGGATGAGTTATGCTATAGAAATGGAGCTCAATGCCATAAATGTCGAGGTATCTTTTTCGACTAAAATGAGTAATTCAATGCAGAATGCTACAGTAATTGCAGAATGTAAATTTGCTGCGACAAGTTGCAATTCCTGTGGAAGTAACCATGAGTTTGAAGGATGCCCATCAAATCCAGCAAATGTGTACCACATGGGGAATTTCTATCGAAATGAAAATCCATATTCCAACACCTACACGCCAGAGTGGGAGCAACATCCAAATTTTTGTTGGAATAATCAATACCTTGGAAGTATAAACAATGATGTTAGATCCAAGTGGGCATTGCCCAATTATGATCAACCTTTGTCAACGAAAAATATTTAGTAAGACGAAGCATTAGAGTTTTCATCAATTGAAAATTTGCTAAGATAATATATTTCCAAGACTGAATCTATGCTTCAGAGTGAAACTAAATCCATACAAGCTCTAGAATATCAATTTGGCCAGATTATAGGTGTAATAAATTTATGACCACAAGAAACTTTGTTGGTTGATATTGAGAATTCAATATCACGAGGGTAAGAGCATGATGAGGAAATCATTCCCAAAAGTGAAACTCAACTAAATGAAGTTGCTAGAGATGCTACCGCAAAAGAAGATAATTCAAATCTCAACAATGGAAAGATGTCAGCGCAATTTGAAAAGTAAACTGCAGCTGAAGAGATTAAACAAAATATTATGGTGACAGAATCAGATCACTTTGTCGCCACAAATGCTACAGCAAAAGAGCCTCAGAAACTTGAAGACATATTGTCAAAGAAGCGAAGATTGTGAGATGTAGAAGCAATCGCACTTACTGAAGGGTGCACTATCATGACAATTAAATTGCTCCAAGAATTTAAGAATCCCAAAAGCTTCTCAATACGCTATTCCATTGGTGATCGGTATATTGGAAAGGCATTATGTGATTTCAATGAAAGCATAATTTTGATGCCTATATCTATAATTAAGAAGTTACGCAATTGGAAAAAACATAAGAAAGAGTGGAAATTTTTTGGGACCGTGTAAAGAATAAAAGAGTACGAAGCACTTGATGAAGAAGGAATAAATATTGTGTCTGCACCAATTGAGGAATAACACTATTGTCGGGGCATTAGGATTCCATTATCAACGCAATTTTGTACAGCTGTACTGCACCTATGGACTTAATGCTGAAAATAGAAGAAGTTCATGTGGAGGAAGAAAAAGATGAAGAAATAGGTGTCGAGGCAAATTTAGTTGAGAAATTTGTCCCCGCACTTGAAGGTATAGGTGCAATAACTGATGACTTGGCGCAAGATGGAGCAAGTCAAGCGGAAGCTGATGATGAAAACCTACATACAACATAGGAGCATTTCAAGACCTTACTACAACATTGTCCTATGTAAGGAATTCAACAAGAGACTCAAATTGAGATCTTTTACAACGATTTAAATGCTCAGATAAGAAATCTTGTCGACGCATGTGCAAATGGTCCCTTGTTGGATTGCACCTACACTGAAGCTGTTCGAATTCTAGAGAGAATTGCACAGAATGGTTATCAATATACAATCTCTCATTCTGCTCAGGTAAAATCTAATCCTGGTGTTCTTGAGTTAGATGCAATTTCAGCTTTAAGTGCACAGGTACCCTTTTTGGCCAACATTATACAGCACATGAAGAGAACAAGTGAAGCTACTCCTATTCAAGTGGCATAATAATTGGATGTCCTGACATTTTCATGTGAAATTTTCGGCGATAACCACAGTTATGAGAATTGCCCACAACATGCTACGAATACGTTCGACGTCAACAACATCAGAGGAAATTCCTATGGTAACTCATTCAAAAATCGAACTCAACAACCTTGGGGGAGTCAAAATGCATCTACATAGAGATATGGAAATTCCTCACATCAAGAAAGTTATTGACAAGGGAGTTACAATAACAATCAGCAACAGAACTACAATCAAAATTCTCAGGTACGTTCACTTCCTAATCAAATGCAGGCACATAGCCAGATGCAACCACAAGAGTGAATGCAACCATAACAGAATGCGCTGCCACATATGTAAGTACAGTATCAGTGACAACAACAACAGTTTTCTCAACAAAGATCAGATCCTATGGCCACTCTTGAAGTTCTGCTACGAGAGCATATTTCGCGAACTGAAGCAATAGTCCAAGTCTTATGTAGGAAAAAAATCGCCTTTTTGTCAACGCATCATAAAGTACATCTTATCAGTGCATTATAAAATGACTCAGCAAAGCTTTTTCAACAAGGACCCTTTCCTTCTTTAATCATGCTGCTATGTAAACAACAGGGTATTGTACCCATAGACGGTGAAGAGGTGCTAGAGAATAAGAGCCCCATCCATGACATCTTAATACAGAGAATGACGAGAGAGCAAGAGGCACCAATAATGAAAAAAACAGCCAAGAAGAAGGAGAAGGAGAAGGGGAAGAAGAAGGAAAACAGGATAATGCGCCCATAGACCCTTAGTTGGGGAAGAGGTTAGCTACAATGGAACTAAACAGTGATCGCATCGACATGCACCAGATTCGTATTGTCTGTGCATTGGAGGACATGGACTACAGACAAAATCTATTTTATAAGGACACAAAAATATGGAACAAATCTATTATCAACGTATTGAGAAGTTTGAGCCTAAATACTCTACCAAAGTTCCCTATCTTCCCACCTATTATTAAGGAAGCTACCTCATCCTCTGACCAGCCTACTCTTGATGGTAGGCCACAACATGTTTCCTCTCCAACAAGAATCCATATTTCAGATGACGAGGAGCACGAAGGGCATTCTAATACTATGGACGATTGCTACAAAACTATAGTTAGCTTGTTTGAAGAAGAGTTCTCGAATAGCCTTGGGGCTAATATGGCAGAGCGGACAGCTATGGTTGAGGAAGTGCATACTCTAATAGTATACATGGGTGTGGACATAAAGGAAGGCACCGACAAAGACACCAGTGAGCAGGAACATGAAGAAGGAGAAGCAAAACAAGAAGAAGGCCAAGAGAAGGAGAAGGAAAGAGAGGAAGAATTCGAGAAGAAAGACCTTGCAGAGAAGCAGGAGGAAAAGCAAGACGATACCCCGACAGATATCGCTGAGGATATTGTCAAAGCACCTGTAAATGTGAGGGCATTGATTGGTGTTTTTACGATACAACGATTGTGCAAGCGTACACACGTCGATGCAAATATAGTTGATAGAAAAATATATCGGATATCAATCCCTTGAGGAATGAGTTCTTTATGTCTAAATGTCGAAGCAATAAGTGTAATGTGTGTACTGATGCTAGTGCAATATGTCAGATTTGCACACTAAAATTAGATATCAATATCAACATAATCAGAGTCAAATGTCAGGTGTTAAATGTCAATATTCTGAAAGTAAATCAAATGTGTTGAGTGTTGAGTGCTGAATATTTAAATTGCATAAAATGTAAAAGTGATCAAGTGTAAAGGGTAGAAATGGTTCACTGAATATAGCTAAGTTGCAACGCTGGATGCGTCGACAAGGTAAGATATAGATGAATTGTCACTGCAATGAAGCCTTTTTGAGTTCTTACCAATAACAACTCCCTATTTAATCCCGACTCAAATACAATTACTCCACCTCTCGGTGCGAGTAACGATTTGTATCCAAGAACAAGTAACTGGTTTTTATCCCAATCCCGAGCAGCTCTCACCTAACCCACTTGTTAACCTAACCTGTCATCCATCTCTCGATGTCAGCATACTGCAAATTTACTTTCGTGTTTACAACTGTTAAATCTAAGAATAAATAGATAAGCAGTGTAATGTAAAAATCAAAATGATCTAACATCAAAAGATACTCTCGTATTCGTTTAATATCATCAAAATCCATCATCGTTTAAGAATAATTAAAGCTTACTATCTCTAGACTATTACGTCTACTCCCTAATTGTTTCTCTTGCTCGAAATCTAGCACCTCTCATTAGAAGCAGTTGCAGACTTGCTTCATCAGCTCCCCGATTTCCAGCTCAAATCTCCAGTTCACACAGAATTTTCAAAATTAAATCCCTTAGCTCTTGATGATCTCTTTCCTTCCTTGTTTGTCTATTTATAACCTCTAAAATGTTTCAAGATTCAGCCTTCTCTCCCAGATCTAGATATGGTTTTTACAATTATCAAAATTAGTTAGAATACAACTGTGCACTCACGCAGTTCTAGTATGTTCTTCACAGATCTGCAGATTGTCGTTGTATCGCTGAGCGCGTTCTAAGAATGAAGCTTACTATCTCTAGACTACTACGTCTACTCCCTAATTGTTCCTCTTACTCGAAATCTAGCACCTCTCGTTAGAAGTAGTTGCAGACTTGCTTCATCAGCTCCCCGATTTCCAGCTCAAATCTCCAGTTCACACAGAATTTTCAAAATTAAATCCCTTAGCTCTTGATGATCTCTTTCCTTCCTTGTTTGTCTATTTATAACCTCTAAAATGTTTCAAGATTCAGCCTTCTCTCCCAGATCTAGATATGGTTTTTACAATTATCAAAATTAGTTAGAATACAACTGTGCACTCACGCAGTTCTAGTATGTTCTTCACAGATCTATAGATTGTCGTTGAATCGCTGAGCGCGTTCTAAGATAATAATTGCAACGACATCTGTGACATTCCTGCATTGGTGCTTCTAGTTGTGAATTCATCTTCTACTCATTCAAGGTTCAGTTTCAATGCTGTGACATCTCTTGGTCGCAATTACTAGCTAATCTTGTGGCTACATTCGTCCAACATTAAGCTTCTAGGCTTAGTTCCTGTGCTGGCAATATTAAAACACAATGTATCTACTGCTTGCATAAATATTAGTACAAAAATAGATAAAAATAACAAGAATTAAAACTAACTATCAATGAGTTTGAAAACATGAAAACTAAGTATAAAATGCTAACAATGCATGCTAAATGAAATACAAAAGAGACAATTTAAACATTAAATTGGGAAGAAAATCTATGTCATTTGTAATACCATCACACCGCCAAACTTGAGGTTTTACTTGTCCTCAAGTAAACAAAAAAATAACAAAGTAACAATTAGAAATGTCACTACAATCATTATTCATACAACTTGAATTCTCTAAATTTCTAATGTTTAAACTGCATTCATATAATGGAATGATGCACCGACAATTTACAGACATGAACAACTTGAAACTGCAATTTCATTAATGTTAGTATTATGCATTGAATCTTAACCTTCCTTGAACCATATCAACAATTTATTCTTATTTTTCTTTCTTTCTTCTTTTTCTCATTGTTGTAAGTGACTGAAAGATGTCATTACATTACTCTACCTTTGTTCCTGGGCAGTAACGATGGGGTGTAACAAACCCCCAAGAGGCATGTAATTGCATCGACACACACTCTTGCAATTATAGCCTTTGGCTAGAACAGTTTTCTTTTTTTTGTTTGCAGCTGAGTGTTCTCCCTTAAAAGTCACAATGCACTCATATTAGAGTGTCTTTTATTCATACAATATCACTGTACTGATCAGTTAGTTCAAGATACAACACCAACACTATCCATCCATTACTAAAACAATTTTAATTATCCATTCCAAAATAGCAGACTCAACATTCATTCATACTCATCCAATTTCCACATTAGTATTCAAACAATTTTAATATTCCCACCCGAGGTGGCTGATGGTGCGGTGAGCTCATTTTCCAAGAGTCAGATGTGGGGAAAGTTGAAAGCTTTATTCAGGGTGGATGTTACGCTTTAGCATAACATTGTGATACCAATCTTTGGTTGTAGTCGTTAGGAACAAAACTGGACCTATGGATGAAGGCGGTGGTGTCGTGGACGGAACCTCAATAGGAGTTGTTGGAGTGTTCTTAAAGGAGGGTTTAGGAGTGTTTTTGGAAGCACGGGTTTTAGCCATGGTGAAAGAAAAAGAAAGTAAAAAAGAGTTGTAGAGAAATATCACTTCGAAAGAGGGAAAAGAAGTATGAAGACACTAAAGGAAATAAATCACAATAGTAATGGCAGATGTGAAGAGAAAAGATAACTGCCATGAGGGGGATTATATAACCTAGGCGTAATGAGTGGAAAAACACGGGGAAATGATGAGTCTACAGCCATTAATTATCAGGCCGCAAATCGTATCGATTTGTTTTAGTCTGGGAGAGGAAAGAACCAATCGGCGTTATTCTTGCTGAAAAAGTAATGCTGACTCATCGCAGGATGCACCGACAATATGTGCTTTAATGCGTCGACAAAAAGATGACTTTTATTTCTGCTAAGAATTTGAAACAACACAACGAAAAGTGAAACAATTAAAATTAAATAAAGAAATGCATCGACATTATTTAAATGTCACCAGGTCAACGGTTTCGTCTAGTTCTCGAACATTTGGGCTCACACAGTGTTTAATACGTTGGCCATTCACCTTAAATTGTTATCCATCCTATAAGTTTTCAATTGTTACTACACCACTTTGAAATGCTTCGACAACCTTGAATGGACCTGAACACCTTGATCGAAATTTCCCTGGATGCAAATTTAATCGTGAATTAATTAAAAGTACCAATTGACCAGGATGAAATTGTCGACACAAGATGATGTTGTCATGCCATTTCTTTGTTTTTTCCTTGTATATCATAGCATTTTCATAAGCATGGAGTCAGATTTCTTTTAATTTCGTGATGTCCAACAATCTTTTCTTTCCAGTAGCATCATAGTCCAAATTCACTTGCTTAATTGCCCGTATAGCCTTATGTTCAAGTTTGACAGGTAAGTGGCAAGACTTCCCAAACACTAGTTGATATGGCGACATCTCCAATGGGGTTTTATAAGTAGTACGAAGCACCCACAATGCGTCATATAGTTGCGTAGACCAATCATTCCTAGATGGGTTAACCACCTTCTCAAGTATGCTTTTAATTTGACGATTGAATACTTTGGCTTGACTATTAGTTTGTGGATGATACGTGGTAGCTATAAGATGCTTCACACCATATTGTTTTAATGTAGTCGGTACTTGGTTATTGTAGAAAGAGTGCCTTGGTCACTTATCAACGCTCTCGGCATTCTAAACCTTGTGAGGATGTATGTGTGAAAGAATTTCAACATTGTCTGAGCGTCGTCTCTTAGCACCGCAATAGCTTCAATCCACTTTGAGACGTAGTCAACAGCCACTAAGATATACATATTTCAAAAAGAGTTTGGAAATGGTCCCATAAAATTTATACCCCAAACATCGAAGAGCTCTACCACCATAATGGGTTGGAGCATTTCATTGCCTGAGATATTGAACCAGTGCGTTAACAATGATCACATTATTGTGCAAAGTTGTGAGCGTCTCAAAACAAATTGGGCCAATAGAATCCTGACTAGAGGGCCTTTGCAGCAGTCCTTGTGCCACCAAAATGGCCTCCATAAGGGGCGTCATGGAAGTGTCATAGGATTGACATCATTTATTCTTCAGGTACACAGCGGCGAATTATATTGTCAGCACATACCTTAAATAGGTATGGCTCATTCCAATGGTATTTAGCAGCAACACGTATGAACCTACTTTTCTTGTGACTAGTTGCACTTATAGGTAGCTTTCCACATACAAGGTAGTTGACAATATCAGCATACCATGGTGATGTATCAACAGCAAATAATTGCTCATCAGGAAATGCCTCGATAATTTGAGTTGTTTGCCCATTTTCACTCCCAGTTTCCGTCGAGACAAGTGGTCAGCTACTTGATTTTCAGATCCTTTCCTATCTTTGATTTCTACATCAAATTCTTGAAGTAATAGGATCCATTTGATGAGTCTAGGTTTGGCATCTTTTTGTTGAAAATGTGTCTCAATGCTGAGTGATCTGTGTAAACTGTGGTCTTTGGGCCGATAAGATAAGAACGGAACTTGTCAAATACGAAGACTACTGCTAGCAACTTCTTCTCAGTCATGGTATAATTGACCTGCGTTTCGGTTGGAGTTTTACTAGCATAATAAATAGTATGAAATACCTTTTCTATTCTTTGGCCTAGGATAGCTCCTACAGGGAAGTCACTGGCATCGCACATAAGTTTGAAAAGTTGCGTCCAATTTGGTGCGACGACAATCGAAGCTTGTACCAACTGTTTTTTTATTATTTTGAACCCGTCCAGACAAGTAACATCGAACATAAACTTTTTATTTTGCTCTAGTAATGAGCATAAAGGTTTAGCTATCTTGGAGAAATCTTTGATAAATCGTCTATAAAAGCCAGCATGTCCAAGAAAGCTTTCTATTGCTTTGATAGTGGTGGGTGGTGGTAAATTTTCGATGATTTTGATCTTTGCTTTATCAACCTCAATGCCCTGACAAGATATCCGATGCCCGAGGCTAGTGCCTTCAGTTGCCATGAAGTGGCATCTCTCCCAATTCAAAACTAGATTTGTGACCTCGCATCTCTTCAAGACTCTTGCCAAATTGTCAGCGCATTGGTTGAAATTTTGTCTATAGACAGAGAAATCATCCATGAATACCTCTAAGGAATCCTCGAACATGTCCAGAAATATTGCCATCATACATCTCTGGAATGTTGCTGGCGCATTACACAACCAAAATGGCATGTGTCGGAAAGTAAATGTTCTAAAAGGGCATGTGCGCATTGTCTTTGCTTGATCCTCCGATGCAATAGCAATTTGGTTATATCCAGAGTAACCATCTAGAAAATGATAGTAGGCATTACCAGCTAACCTATCCAGCATCTAATCGATGAAAGGTATTGAAAAATGGTCCTTCTTTGTGGCCACATTTAGTCGTCGGTAATCCATGCATACTCGCCAGCCAGTTGTGATACGAGTAGAGATTAACTCATTCTTGTCGTTGGTCACAACTATGAAACTAATCTTTTTAGGCACACATTGAATGGGGCTTACCCAATCACTATCAGAGATAGGATATATAATGCCTACATCTAACCATTTGATAATTTCCTTCTTTACTACTTCTTTCAACTTTTCATTGAGTCTTCGTTGCCACTCAATTGATTGCTTCTTTTCATCTTCTAGCCTAATCTTGTGCATTCAAAAAGAGGGACTAATGCCTCTGATATCTGCAATGCTCCATGCTATAGCTTTCTTATGTTCTTCCAGATTTTCGATGAGCTTATCTTCTTGCATTGCGTCGAGGGATACGTTGACAATAACAGGAAGTGTCTTGTTGTCACCAAGGAAGACATATTCCAAATGTGTCGACAATGGTTTTAACTCCAAGGTAAGAGCTTGCTTAATAGATGGTTTAAACACTGGGATTATCTTTTTAGACAAATCCAAAGATTCCATTTGCCAGTTTTTACGCAGCTCATAATTGTTCACTTCCTCTTTGTCAGCACAGTCATCTAGGATATCATCGGTAGATGTTACCGCATCATCACTAGAAAATTTTGAAATCCATGCATAAAATTTTTCCAAAATAATTTCATACAACACGTCTATTTGGTGGCATTGTTCTTTAGGTCCGAACGGTGATGCCTCAAATACACTGAAGGTTACATGATCATCATTATGACGCATCACTAGTTCTCCCTTGAACATGTCGATAAGTGTTATTCTTGTTGCAAGAAATGGCCGTCCCAAAATAATGGGTATCTCCTTATCTGCTTCGTAGTCTAGAATGATAAAATCAGCAGGGAACACCAGCTTATCAGCTTGAACAAGAACATCTTTAATTTGTCCCTCCGATTGTGCAAGAGATCTATCCGCTAGTTTCAATGTCACCGCAGTGGGCTTCATTGAACCTATTCCTAATTTCTTAAAAGTAGACAAAGGCATTAGGTTAATACTAGCTCCTAGATCACATAAAGCTTTACCTAAGTAATGACTCCCTATGGAGCATGGGATTGTGAAGCTGCTAGGATCTTTCATCTTGGTTGGCAACTTGTTTGTGAGCACAACGTTGCACCCCTCTGTGAGCATAATCATTTCGATGTCGGACAATTTCTTTTTCTTTGATAACAACTCCTTCATGTATTTCCCATAACTGGGTATCTGCAGAAGAGCATCTATTAGAGGTATATTAATATGCAATTATTTCAGAGTAGAAACAAACTTTTGGCAATCTTTGTCATGGACTTTTTCTTTAAATCGTTGTGGGAATGGAAAAAGTATTGTGGCAGTGGGTTGTTGTGAATAACTCAGTGGTGTCGACTTTGATGGTTGTGTCGACAACTTATTTGGCCAGACTGTAGGCAGAGATGGTACTATAATTGGTTCTTCAGCATTGATTTCTGCTTGACTTCCTTTAGCTATATCTTCTTCTTGTTGCTGTGAAGTGGATGCTTCGACATGGTTTTGATCAGAATTGCTTAGCCCTATTGTTTATTTTCCACTCCTTAGTGTGATTGCTTTGCAATACTCCTTCCCCTTTGCGTTGGATTTTCAATATCACTAGGTGGAGTACCTGGCGATCTATTGCTAAGAATAGAAGCTAACTGACCGAGCTGAGCTTCCAATGCTCGTATGGAAGAAGAATTTCCTTACATTATTACTTCGGTTCGTGTGATTTGCTCGCGCATCATTGCTTCAAGAGCAGCCATAGGATCTGCCTTTGGTTGAGCAAACTGTTGTGGTTGATGCTGATGATGTTGTCCTTACTTTTGTGGTGGTACAGACTGTTATGGTTGTAATCGTGATTGTGCTTGTATTAGATTATGTGACTGCACCTGGTCAGAATGAGAATTTATTTATGAATTCTGATAATAATTCTACTACGAATTGGCATTGTAAACTCCTTGTTTATAACCCACTTAATTTGAGGAATTTTCATATCTATACATAGAAGTATTGTGATTCCCCTAATGTTGTTGAGAATGATTGTTGTATGAATTACCAAATGATCCCCCTCGGATGTTATTAACATAGTATGCATTTTTTGCATGTTGTGGACAGTCCTCATAGCTATGATTTTCGTCACAAATCTCACAGGAAAATATCGGCTTATCCAATTGCTGGGCCACTTGTATAAGAGCAACATCGCTTGTTCCTTTCATATTCTTTATGATGTTGGCTAGTGAGGATACTTGTGCTGACAATGCAGAAATAGCATCTAACTCAAGAACTCCAAGGTTAGTTTTTACTTGTGCAGAACGAGAGATTGGATATTGGTAGTCGTTCTGGGCAATCCTCTCTAGAATTCGAACAGCTTCATCATATGTACAATCTAACAATGGACCATTTGTAGATGCGTAGACAAGATTTCTTGTTTGAGCATTTAAACCATTATAAAAAAAATCTCACTCTGGGTCTCTTGTTGAATTCCATTCATTGGGCAACATCGAAGCAATGCTAGGTAACACTCTCATCTTGTGTGTAAATTCTCATCATCAAGTTGATGATATGCAGTGACGTCATTTCGCAACCTTGCGTTAATTGTCGGTGGATTCAAATGCAAAACAAACTGCGTTGCTAACGTATTCCAAGATGTGATAGATCCTATCAGAAATCCTAAGAACCATGTTCTTGCTTTACCCTGCAACGAATAAGGGAATAATTGCATTTTCAAGGCATCATCAAGGACACCATGTTGACTAAAGGATGCACAAATAAGTAAAAATGATTTCAAATGTTCACGTGCGTCTTCATGCAGAAAACCTGAATACTGCCTATTAGAGTTGAGCATCTGAAACATCACTGGTTTCAGTTCAAAGTTACCAGCCTAAATAGCTGGTCTCACAACCCCTGGTTGTAGATCATCGAGTATAGGCACAATAATATCTCTTATTGTCCTATTCTGTAATTGCTCTTCTTGTGGACGTGGTGGTGGTATATCATTAATAATTTGTGCAAGCACTGGAAGAATTTCTTCTTGTGGCAACAATGGTGGCAAATTATTGTTGTTATTGTTACTAATCATTTTCCATTGTTCTTGCCTTCTCCTCCTAAGTGTTCGTTCAAGTTCTGGATCAAAGTTTACAAATTAAAGAAATAATGACAAATTAGTAAAAATTCAAAGTAAGTAAAGTTAATTGCAACTACAAAAGTAAACATCAAACAAACGCCAATCCTTGGCAACGGGGCCAAAACTTGATCGGTGTTTTTACGACACAATAATTGTGCCAGGGTACACACATCGATGCAAGTATAGTTGATAGACAAATCTATCGGATATAGATCCCTCGAGGAATGGGTTCTTGATGTCTAAATGTCAGAGCAATAACTGTAATATGAGTACTGATGACAGTGCAATATGTTAGATCTGTTCACTAAAATTAGATATCAATGTCAACGCAATCAGAGTCAAATGTCAGGTGTTAAACGTCAATGTACTGAAAGCAAATCAATTGTGTTGAGTGTTGAGTGCTAAATATTTAAATTACATAAAATGTAAAAGTGATCAAGTGTAAAGGGTAGAAATGGTTCACTGAATATTGCTAAGTCGCAACGCTAGATGCGTCGACAAGGTAAGATATAAATGAATTGTCGCTGCAATGAAGTCTCTTTGAGTTCTTACCAACAACAGCTCCCTATTTAATCCCAACCTAAATACAATCACTCTAGCTCTCAATGCGAGTAACGATGTGTATCCAAGAATAAGTAACTAGTTTTTATCCCAATCTCGAGCAGCTCTCGCCTAACCCACTTGTTAACCTAACCTGTCACCGCATCTCTCGATGTCGGTGTACTACAATTTCACTTTCGTGTTTAGAGTAGTTAGATCCAAGAATAAATTGATAAGAAGTGTAAAGTAAAAATCAAAATGATCTAACACCAAAAGATACCCTCGTATTCATTTAATATCATCAAAATCCATCATCGTTTAAGAAGAATTAAAGATACTCCCTAATTGTTCCTCTTGCCCGGCATCAAGCACCTCTCGTCAGAAGCAATTACAGACTTGCTTCATCAGCTCCCCGATTTCTAGCTCAAATCTCCAATTCACACAGAATTTTCAGAACTAAATCCCTTAGCTGTTGATGATCTCTTTCCTTCTTCGTTTGTCTATTTATAGCCTCAAAATGTTTCAGGATTTAGCCTTCTCTCTCAGATCTAGATCTGGATTTTGCAGCTGTCAAAATTAGTTGGAATACAGCTGTGCACTCATGCAGTTCTAGCATGTTCTTCACAGATCTGCAGATTGTCGCTGCATCGTTGAGCGGGTTCTAAGATCATAATTGCAGCAACATTTGTGAAATTCTTGCATTGGTGCTTCCAATTGTGAATTCAGCTTCTACTCATTCAAGATTTAGTTTCAATGCTGTGACATCTCTTGGTCGCAATTACTAGCTGATCTTGTGGCTGCATTCGTCCAGCATTAAGCTTTTAGGCTTAGTTCTTGCGCTGATAATATCAAGATGCAATATATCGGCTGCTTGCGTCGATATTAGTACAGAAATAGATAAAAATAACAAGAATTAAAACTAACTATCATTGAGTTGGAAAACATGAAAACTAAGTATAAAATGCCAACAATGCATGCTAAATGAAATACAAAAGAGACAATTTAAACACTAAATTGGGAAGAATATCTATGTCATTTGTAATACCATCAGGCATCTAATGCAAACGTGGCCCCACCTGATGCGAGCCAGACTATGGCAGTTACTAGCAGCTATGAAGATTGTAATCATTTGGCCATAGTGTCTGATATAGCACCACTTGCAAAAGTCCACCCATCAGATGTAATTGTCAATGAGGTCGCCACCCAACCAATTGAAGAGGAGCAATCTACTAATTCGGGTGGTACGAAGGACAGGAAGAGGAAGCGTAAAGACAAGAAAATGAGGCACAAGGAGAAACGGAAGCAAAACAAGAAAAAAACCAATGCAGCCACATCTTTGGCTGCAGCACACTGAGTTAGTTTTTATTTTTAGCACTTAGTTTAGTTTTCATGCATATCATGTAGCTGTAGTATAATTGTCCCTGCATTATTAATGTCATTGCATTTTTATTGTCGCTGCATCTAAATTGCCATTGCATTTCCATATTTATATATTTATTAATATCAGTGCATTCGGGACAATGCACACTTTAAATTTGGGGGGAATTTGTGTGAGATGGAAATGCAATTGCACCCACATATTTTTGAATTTTACTTGTTTCTTGTGTTAATTAAAATATGCAGAATTTCAACAAAAATATACCCACTATGTTTTTATTTTTATACGTAAATCTTGATTTGCTTGGAATATTGATGTGTAAATTGGATGAATGTGAATGGATAGTGAGTCTTCTATTTTTGAATGAATGATTGGAATTGCTTCAGTAATGAATGGAATTAGGGAGAATGTTTGAATCTTAAACTAACTAACCAGTTGCAGCGACATTGTATGAATAAAAGACACTCCAATGTGAGTGCATTGCGACTTTTCAAGGGAGAACACTCCGCTGTAGGTTTAGAAAAATCATCTAGCCAAAGGTTGTCACTGCAAGAGTGTGTGTCGATGCAATTACATATCTCCTGGGGGTTTGTTGTAACCCATCATTACTGCCCAGGAACAAAGGTAGATTAATGAAATGACATCTCTCAGTCACCTGAAAAGAAAAATGAGAAAAAGGATGAAAATGAAAAAGAAAAAAAATTTAAATGTTGTATTGGTTCAAGGAAGATTAGGGTTCAATGCATGATACTAAAATTTATGAAGTTACAGTTTTAATTATTCATGCCCATAAATTGTCGGCGCATTATTCTATCATGTGAATACAATTTGTACATTAGAATTTCAGAAAATTTAAGTTGTGAGAATATTGATTGTAGTGACATTTTTGCTTGTGACTTTGTTAATTTTTGTTTACTTGAGGAAAAGTAAAAACTCAAGTTTGGGGGTGTGATGGTATTACAAATGACATATTTTCTCCCTAAACTTGGGTATTAATTGTCTCTTTTGTGTCATATTTTCCATGCATCATAAGCATTTCATACTTAGTTTTTATATTTTCTAACTCATTGCTAGTTGGTTCAAATTCTTGGTATTTTTACCTCTTTTTGCACTAATGTCACTACAAGAAGCCGATATATTGTGCCTTAGAATTGTCAGCATAGGAAGTCATCTCAGAAGATCAATGTTGGAAGAAGAATGCAGGCATAACTATAGCTTGGAATTGCGGCCAGAGATGTCGGCGCATAGAAATCTTTACATTGCAACAGTAAATTCAAGCTACAAGTACATCTAGAAGAACCAGCGTAGGAATTTCACATGTTATCACCGCAATTAAAGAATTCAGATTGTGACTAGAGATGCGAAGACAATCTGCAGATTTATAAAGATCACACCAGATCTGCGTGAGTGCACAGGTGGAAATTAACTAACTTTGGCAGTTGTAAATAGATCTGGATCTGAGAAGAGATAAGGTCTATCATTCTTGAAGCCAGAAAGCATACAGTTGCAGCCATAGGTTGGTCTAGAAATACAAAAAATTGTCAGTGCAAATTATAAATTGCGCCGACATTTTATAATAGTCCAGTAAACAAATCAAATCTGCATAGTTGTCAATAACAAACTTTTACAGCTGTACAAAGTAGTTCGATCTAAGAATGGAGGAAATTTGCAATTTCTTGAGCCTATAAATAGAAGAATAAAGTATGAAGAAATCATCAAGAGTCAAGGGATTTAATTCTAAAAATTCTATGTGAATTGGTGATTTGAGCTGGAAATCAGGGAGTTGAAGAAGCAAGTCTGTAACCACTTCTGACGAGAGGTGCATGATGTAGAGCAAAAGGAAAAATTAGGGTGTAGGCCTAGTAATCTAGAGATAGTAATCTTCGTTGTACTCTTTAATTCTTCTTAAACGATGATGGATTTTGATGATATAAATGAATACGAGAGTGTCTTTTAATGTTAAATCATTTTGAATCTAATTTTACATTGCTTATCTATTTATTCTTGGATCTAATCGCTTTAAGCACTACAGGGAAATTGCAGTGTGCCGACATCGAGAGATGCGATGATAGGTTGGGTTAACAAGTAAGTTAGGCGAGAGCTGCTTGGGACTGGGACAAACTTCAGTTACTTATTCTTGAATACACATCGTTCCTCGCACCGAGAGGTGGAGTGATTGTGGATATTTACATTGGGATTAAGTAGAGAGTTGTTGTTGGTAAGAACTCAAAGGGACTTCATTACAGCGACATTCCATCTATATTTTACCTTGTTGACGCATCCAGCATTGCGATTTAGCAGAATCAATGAACCATTTCTGCCCTTCTACACTTGATCATATTTACATTTTATTCATTTAAATATTTAGCACTCAACACTCAACACAATTGGATATATTTTCAGTACACTGACATTTAACCTTTAAAGTTTAATTCTAATTGCATTGACATTCTTGATTATTTTAGTTTGCAGATCTGACATAAATGCACTGACATCAGTACTCACATTACACTTAATTGCAGTATTAGTTGAAAAGTTGTTGGCGCATTGCACAGCCAAATGGCATTCTTCTAGAAGCAAAAGTTCCATACGAACACGTGAATTTAGTCTTTTCTTTATCTTCAAGTGCTATGGTAATTTGATTGTAACTTGAATAACAATCAAGGAAACAATAATATGCCTTACGTACAAGTCTATCCAACATTTGATCTATAAACGACAAAGGAAAATGGTCTTTCCTTTGTAGCTTTGTTTAGTTTCCTATAGTCTATGCAAACTCTCCATCCTGTGATAGTCCTAATAAGAATCGACTCATTATTGTCATTACATACTACCGTAATTCCTCCTTTTCTGGGGACCACTGAACCGGACTAACTTAAGAACTATCATATATTGGGTAGATTATACCAGCATCTAGCCATTTTATCACCTCTTTCTTGACAACTTCTTTCATGATCGGATTTAGCGTCCTTTGCTGCTCTATCGAATTGCTATGACAATCTTCCAACAAAATTTTGTGCATGCAAAACACAAGATTGATTCCTTTAATATCAGCTATCGTTCAACCTATTACCTTTTTAAATCTATTCAAAACTTCCAATAGTTGCTCTTCTTACTCTTTTTATAGATCGGTAGAAATAACCACCGGCAAGGTTTTGTTATCACATAAAAATGCATACTTTAAATGTACTGTCAAAGGTTTTAATTCAAGTCTCAGGGGTTTAACAATATAAGGCTTCGGTACTTTAAAAGCATGATTAGATAAATTTAAATATCCAAACCTTCTTCTTAACCTTTCTACAAAATGCTTCAATGTCTTCACAAATTTTTGTAACAACATCAGTATGACAATAGCAAAAATTTGCTATTTTTTCTTCCACTACTAGCTCTTCTACATTAATCATGTGACATTCTTCAGCATCATCTGCATACTTTAACGCATTAAACACATTAAACGTAACTTGCTTCTTATTAACTCTCATAGTTTATTCTCCTTTTTGCACATCTATTAAAGCTCTACTCGTAGCTAAAAGTGGTCTTCCCAAAATTATGGGGACTTCTTTATCAACCTCAAACTCTAAAATTATAAAATCCATAGGTAAAATAAATTCATCGACTCTTACCAACACATCTTCAATCTTACCCTCCAGATGTGCGAATGAGCGATCTGCTAATTGTAACGTCACCGTTATATGTCTCACTCATCCAATTTCGAGTTTCCTGAAAACTGATGTTGGCATCAAGTTAATGCTAACACCTAAATCACATAATTCTTTACCAATATAGTTGTTACCAATAGCACAGGGAATAGTAAAACTCCCTAGATCTTTTAACTTTGGTGGCAACTTATTCACCAACATCGTTATGCACCCTTTAGTAAGCGTGACGGTCTCGAACTCACCCAATCTCTTCTTTTTGGACAAAATGTCTTTCATAAATTTCAAGTAATTGGGCATCTGTTACAATGCTTCTACAAGAGGAATATTAATATACAACTGTTTCAATACCTCCAAAAACTTCTTAAACTGAACATCTTGCTTCATCTCTTCAAATCTTTGCGAAAATGGTGGCGCAATTTTTTCTATTGTTTGAAGACAAGATTTTGTCTTGACATTTTCCGAACACTTTCCTTCTCATCTTCCAATACAACATCTTCCATCTCTCGTTTTGCTTCAACATTACTACTTGCTCCAGCATCTGACTCTAGAGTAACTTCATCATCTATTATAGGAAATTCGTTATCATAAACATCATCAATGAATAATTGATTACCTGTAAATGAAATGGCTTTGCAATGCTCTTTTCTTTGCAATCTCGCATTCTCAATATCACTTGGCAACGTTCCTTGCGGACGCGAACTCATTGCATTAGCAATTTGCCCAACTTGATTCTCCAATGCTCTGAAGCAGCTTGACTTTGAATAATTGTTCAGTTTTAGACATATATTCTTTCAACAAATTTTCTATCGATGACACACCTCCATTTAGCTGTTG
The DNA here is from genome assembly GCA_005610355.1 of Gossypioides kirkii. Taxonomy (NCBI): domain Eukaryota; kingdom Viridiplantae; phylum Streptophyta; class Magnoliopsida; order Malvales; family Malvaceae; genus Gossypioides; species Gossypioides kirkii. The sequence continues at coordinate 33,068,282 of CP032247.1, read as the reverse complement.
ATTTTGCTTTAGCACATTAGGCTCAAATTCAGGCGCTCTGTTAACATTTTATCGAACAACATTGCTCGAACTCGCTCCTTGATTATTGCTCTAACTAAAATTTGGATGTTATGTCCAACCTGCATTATATGTGTTAGAATAAGGATTATGATTACCTCTATTGAAATTCCACATGTAACAAACAGATACGAGATTGGATGGACATTCTTCAAAAATATGATCATCTCCACAATACATACATTTTGCTTCAGCAACTTTCACTTTTCTCGTCATATTCGGTTTCTGCATAGTTTTGATCATATTAGCCAACAAAGATACTTGTGTTGTAAGTGATGTAATTGCATCCAACTCTATTGTACCAGCATTTCTTCTACCAGAATTCATTCTTGCTGTTGGATATTGATAATCATTATCTGCAATCCTCTCCAATATTTCATACGCGTCATTGTACGTCTTATCCAGCAACGTACCATTTGCTGACGCATCAACAACCATTCTTGTGTGCGCATTCAAACCATTATAGAACATCTCCATTTGCATCAAATGCGAAAAACCATGCATAGAGCATTTCCTAAGCAAGTCCTTATATCTCTCACACTCCTCATAGAGTATTTCATCATCCAATTGTTTAAATGATGTAATATCATTTTTCAAATTTGCATTCATATTCAACGGATTATATCGTAGCAAAAATCTTTGGCATAATTCATTCCAAGACGAAATAATACCCGATGGTAAAGCATTTAACCATGCTCTTGCACAATCACGTAAAGAATAAGGATACAGTTTCAATCGCAAGGCATCTTCAAGAACACCTTGTTCTCTAAAAGAATCACATACCTCCAAAAATAATCGTAAGTGGATCCTTGGATCTTCCGTAAGCAATCCTCCAAACTACACAACAGTTTGTAACATCTGCAACATAACTGGTTTAAGCTCAAAATAAGTAACATCAATTTGTGGCTGCAAAATACCTGGACTAGGATTATCAAGAACTGGCACTACATGCTCTCAAATTGGTTTATCTCTATCATTAATTACTTTTGGAACATTAACAACCTCCATCTCATGAATAAATGGAATAGGAACTTCAGGATTTCCCCTTCCTTCAAAACTCTCTATTTCTTTCTCTCGCAACTCTCTTCTGCGTCTTCTTAACATTCTTTCTATTTCTAGATCTAATGGCAAATTATCTCCACTTCTTCTCATAAAATTGTTTCAAAAATCTGCAACAACAAAAATACAAACAAAATTAAAAATAACTAAATAAAATGTTAGCTCAACAATATAACAAAAATCTTACTAAATTGCACTTATCTCCCCGGCAACGGCGCCAAAAACTTGTTGCGTGTAAATTAATATTGTTGTAGCATGTGCAAGTGTACATAACATGCAAGTGTACCCACAGAGAGATTGGTATTCAGAAGAAATTGCTAATACTTTTGACGAAAGAATTGTGCATACAAAATTAAATGTGATAACAAGATAAAGTGTGTTTGCAAAGAGTGTCATAACAAAATGCAAAACAATAAAGCTGATCAAGATTTACCCAAGCAGAGCATCAAGTCCACTAAGTACTTATCAAGCATATCAAAGATGATTGGCAAAATCTTCAGTACAGGACAAGGTTACAATCAATAAATTTGGAATATTGCAGATTCAAGTTCTAGATTTATAAATGTCTTAGAAAATATCTGCTTCTACAAAATATCTCAAAATGACTAAGTAATGACGTGATTATTTAATGCAACAACATTTTACAGTGAACATACATTATATTCCTATAACATGCATCTTCCCAACAAAACTTATCTCATCCTTAATGAATGCAACTCATTAGAGTTACTACACATATCTTCCGATATATGCTCATTACATTGACTTATGCTCCAGCAAATCCGTCCTATGTTCAGTCAAGATTATGCATATGCAAAATAAGAGCTTATTTCTAAGACTGCCATCATGTAGAATTAACAACAAAAGAGTCACAAATCAATTAAGAGATTTAATAGAATGATATCGGTAATTCATTCATAAGTTCAGAAATATTCATCCCTTAACTGGTCAGAGTAAGGGTGAAATTTGTTGTTCAAACAAAATAACAAACAGATTCAAAGATTAAGAGTACTCCTTATTGAGACCCAAATAGAACATTAGGCCCGTATTCCTGATTCTACTTTGCTTTGGTGGTTTTGCTACAGCATTGTCGAGCTCCACACCTAACGTCAATTGACAACTCTACCTTCTGCACCTCGGATCTACCGTGTGACTCTCTCGATTTCCCTCCTTCCAGAATCTAATGCAATAGCACTCTAGCCTTACATGAATATTGTCTATGGAAAGCCTTGTCATTTTCCTGTTGAGTTGGAGCATAGAGCTTTTTGGGTGATTAATAAGTTAAATGTTGATTTGTTGGTTTCAAGAGAAAAAAGGATGATGGAGTTAAATAAGATAGAAGAGTTTCGATTGCAGGCATATGAAAATGCTAAAATTTATATAGAAACAACGAAGAGATGGCATGATAGTAGGATTTTTCATAAGCATTTTGAACCAGGACTGCAAGTTTTGCTATTTTATTCGAAGCTCAAACTATTTCCAAGAAAGTTGAAGTCTAAGTGGGAAAGGCCATTTGAGGTAGTTTTTTCTTATCCACATGGTGCTGTATATATTAAAAATGTCACGATAGGGAACGTGTTCAAAGTGAACGGCCAGCGTCTAAAACATTTTTACAATGATCCGATGCTACAGTGAACTTTTGCTATTACAATGCATGATTCAAAATGAGTTTGTTTTATTTTATTTTTATTTCAATTTATGTTAACTTAGGATTTGAATTTTTGAATTAATTTGCAAGTTAGTGAAACACCAATCGCTTTAGCAATAAATGTGGACGATGTGGGGTTTTGTTGGACCAAAAAGATGCGATTGCATCTCTGTCATAAAAAATCTGTAATGGCAAAGCAATCGGTGCAAATTTCGCACCCACATGCTACACATTTTAGTTGATTTCTTGATACATTGAATTCTTTTATTTTTGTTTCCTTATATTTAGTCTTTGTTTCCTTATTTGATAGGTTATTTTCTTTTGAAAGTTTATGTTTCCTCTGAACAATTTATTAGTCCAAAAAAAGAGACGCAAGGGGAAGCAACCACAACAACCTATGCCCATCATCGCAAAAAAGTTTTATGATCGAAATGTGGAGGGGAAGTTCCAAGAGAACTATATGAAGCACCAACCTTTAATGGAGAAGGGTTTCTTGTTTAAATAAGAAAAATTTATGGGTTTTGACGAGGATATTATGAGAGTAATCGAGTCTCATTGCTGGGAAATGTTTTGTTGCCATCAAGATGAGATTTTCCCAAAGCTGGTAAGATAGTTCTATTCTCACTTAACTACTGATATCCTGTTTGTGTATGTTCAAGGCATTTCTGTTTTATTTGATGCAAATAAGGTGAATGATTATTTTGCACTCTACGATGTAAAAGATGAGCACACAAAATTTACGCAAGGTATTTCAAAGGAAAGTTTGGAGAAGGTGTTATGAAACGTATGTATTCTGGGAACTACTTCCGATAAATCGAATCCTGACCGTTTTACAATCGGTAGGAATTATTTGAAGCCTGAATGTCGTATCTAGATGAGTTTTTTGAAATCCAGATTGATGCTAATGGTTCATACAACCACTATTGGGAGAGAAAGTTTGTTGCTATTACATTCAATTATGATGGAAAGGAGGATTAATATTGGACAGCTTATTCGAGATGAGGTTCACAAATGTGCCCAAAAAACTCAGGTAATCTTGTCTGTCCTAACTTGATTTGCGCTTTATGTTTGGAAGCAGGAGTTGTATTGGAGAATAATGAGGACATGTTGCCAAATAAAGGTGCAATCACCAAACAATCGGTGATGCGACAACAAAAAGAGGATGTGCCTATGTCGACACCACTTAAACAACCATCCAGTACTAAATCGCCATTGTTTGCAAAAGCTTCTTCTAGTAATCCTTTTGAACTGTCTACTTTATCTTGTTTAGGAAATATTGATGATAAATGTTGTGATGTTATTACCCGTCTTAAGAAAATTGATAAAATGTTGGAGGATTTTCACTGTAAAACTGAGGCCTTGTGGGGATATTTCGCATTCTTGATGACGCTATTCGCCAGGCACTGTAACAAATTCAAGTTAAAGTCTCACGGTATCCAGAATTTCTGAAAAACCTTTACGATGAGACGGTTGCCACAAAGTACGATGCATGCGACACTGAGATTCAGTTGGCATCAAGAAAGTCATCATTAGGTGAAGAGTACCATCCAACTGAGGAGGATGAGGAAGAGACCCCGAGGTTGATTACATTGATAATACTCTCGTTGAGAAAGAGAATACCGTGACAATGCCAACAAAAAACGTAACACCAAAGAAAACTGTTACGCCAAAGGTTTTTGTTACACCATCCAAAGGACTAGATCAAGAAGCAGAAGTCAATCACCTGATTGACGAAATGACAAACACGGGTGAAGACGATGAGGAGGAGGTTGTTACACCAATGAAAAGGAAGCTTAAGGGCGAGAAGCCTGTCAGAAAATCCCTCTACCTCAACTAAAGGGTAATTTTTCATTTTGTAGCTCCAATTTGTTTTTGTGATATATGTGTTTGTGATTTCATGTTTTTATGTTTGCATCCATCGTGTTCATGCATTGAGGACAATGCGCACTTTAGGTTTGGGGGTGTGTTGTTCAATTTAGTTACATATAGGAATATAATTGTTAACACATAGTTCTATTTTATAGGTTGTTATTGCATATCATTTTTCATATTGAGATTTTTGCCATGACATGTTTTTGTGAAAAGTTTATGAAGACAGGAAAGTATAAAAATATTGTTGATGTTCGATAAGGAAATTAAACCTTAAAATTTATAATTTTTTGTAAGAGTGAAGTAGGAAATTCAGATTAGGAAAGTGTTGGAAATTCATTTTTAAAGATAATTTGATTTTGAAGTCTTTGTGATTATTTTAAAGTAAATATTTCTTAACAAAACTTAGACTTTCTTTGAGCTAAGTATTAAATGTGGAATGTTTTGTCACTCTAATGCTTAACTATTCGAAGTATGTCAGCAATACTTTATTTGCTCCATCGTATTATTGATGAGAAAAGAATATGTTTGAGTATGAGTTTTTAAAAAAGAAAAGAAAAAGAAAGAAAAATATTTTTTTAGGAACGTTCCACAGTAGCAAAAAGAAGAGTAAGCTAAGGAGGTAGTTGTTTGCTCCATCCATCGTTTTAGTTGAAAACTTTAACTTGCATGAGTGTAAATTTAGATTGTGATGTGATTGTTGGCATGATAATTAAGTGTTTGCTCCACTGTAGTTGTCAAGTATAACATTGCATGACAAGATGAATTCCTGAAGAGCAAAAAAAAATGCCTAAGTAATTGAAAAACTTAGCTGAAGAAATAAAAAAAAGTTTTTAGGAAATTATTTGCTTTAAAACTAATTGCATGTGAATTTAAAATTTCTTTATTCTTTAAATTGAAATTTATACACTGAATTTTCTGGATTGAACTACAACGCTTCTGCAAAATCTTGCAAGTATAAAACTTGCTGAGAACTAAAATATATGTGTGCTAGAATGTGGAAGCAAAATTTTTATGAAAAGTGTCAAGGCTTTAATCTTTGTTTTCATGCATACATGCATCAGCATATTTTACTTGAGGACAAGAAGAAGTTTAGGTTTGGGGGTGTGATAACTCTTGAAAAAGAGTAATATTACATACTTTTGCTGGAACATTTTGTTTGATCTTTAGTAAATTTGCTATAACATTAGTAGAATTTTTATGTGTTTATGTTGTCGGAGCTGCAGTGCACTTAATTGACAAAATCTATACATTTTTGCCCTTTTTGTTGTAGCAAACTATGTTTGTTGGTATGCATTTTCATTATGCAGGAATCGATAAAGTAAGGGAAGAGTACGAGGCCCAAAAACGAAGTCTGATTGTTATTTTGTTTAAGCAACATTTTGCACCCTTATTCTGACCAATTAAGGGATGAATATTTCTGAACTTTGTTTATTTCTATGAATGAATTACCGATATCTTTCTATTAAATCCCTTTATAGATTTATGACTCAGTTGTTGTTAATTCTACATGCTGGCAATCTTAGGAATAAGATCTTGTTTTGCATGTGCATAATCTCGACTGAAAGTAAGACAGATTTGTTGGAGCATAAATCGATGTAATGAGCATGTATTAAAAAATATGTGTAGTAACTCTGATGAGTTGTATTCGTTTATGGTGAGATAAGTTTTGTTGGGAAAATGCATGTTATAGGTATATAATGTATGTTCACTGTAAAAAGCTGCTACATAAAAATAGCACGCCATTACTAAGTCATTCTGAGATATTTTGTAGAAGCGGATATTTGCTAAGACATTGGTAGATCTAGAACTTGGTTCTGTAATATTCCAAATTTATTGATTGCAACCTTGTCTTGTACTGAAGATTTTGCCAATCATTTCTACTAGGCTTGATAAGTACTTAGTGGATTTGATGCTCTGCTTGATTAATTCTTGATCAACTTTATTGTTTTGAATTTTTTTATGATACGCACTTTGCAAACACAAACTATCTTATTATCTCATTTATTTTGTATGCACAACTCTTTTGTTAACAGTCTTAACAATTTCTTCTGAATACCAATCTCTCTGTGGGTACGATACTCTACTTATCACTTTTTTACTTGAATATTGTGCACACTTGCACATGCTATAACAATATTAATTTACATGCGACACCTTCCCAATGTCACGACATACCTATCAGTTTTGGTTTTTTAGCATTTTAACCCTTTGGTTACGACGTATAAGGGGGTATGTCGCGTCATAGCATGTCTGGGTGCACTTACAGTGGTCTAGTTGCTTTATCGTGACGTGAAGAGGCTGTGTCACGAAAAACCTATTAGATCCAAAAGAAGAACCCTGGAATGGAAAAAATGTTAGTGAATTAGTACGTTAGTGACTATAAATTAAAACTTGAATGTTAGTACTTGCTAGAATTGTCAGGCAAGAGTGTTAGTGTGCACTTCGGCACCCCCAAACAGTTCATCTCATCATTGTTTGTCAAGCAGCCGTCATGTCAGGCTACTCTTTAACGTTAATCTCTTTATCAAAATTTTCCTCTTCTTCTTGCATAGATCACCGCCAGCTCTTTTCGCCGATCAAATCTATTGACGACGTTTGTGAATTTATACCACCACCCTTTTGTGTGATTACTTGTCTCACCGATCCCCTTGTGAAATTCAATGCCTTCGTGTGGTGGGTGTTGCGTGTAAAATAATATTGTTGTAGGATGTGCAAGTGTACACAACGTTCAAGTAATAAAGTGATAAGTAAAGTATTGTACGAACTGAGAGATTGGTATTCAAAAGAAATTGCTAACGATGTTGACAAAAGAATTGTGCATACAAAATTAAATGTAATAACAAGATCAATTTATGTTTGCAAAGTGCGTGTCATAACAAAACGTAAAACAGTAAAGTTGATCAAGAATTATCCAAGCATAGCATCAAATCCACTAAGTACTTATCAAGCTTAGCAGAAATGATTGGCAAAATCTTAAGCAAAGGACAAAGTTCCAATTAATAAGTCAGGAATATTGCAGATCCAAGTTCTAGATCTATGAATTTCTTAGCAAATATTCACTTCTACAAAATATCTCAGAATGACTAAATAATAACGTGCTAATTTAATGTAGCAACATTTTACAGTGAACACACATTATATTCCTATAACATGCATTTTCCTGACAAAACTTATCTTACCCTTAATGAACGCAGCTCAACAGAGTTACTACATATATCTTTTGATACATGCTCAATACATTGACTTTTGCTCCAGCAAATCCTTCCGGCTTTTAGGTCGAGATTATGCACATGCAAAATAAGAACTTATTCCTAAGATTGCCAACACGTAGAATTGACAGCATCTGAGTCATAAATCTATAAAGAGATTTAATAGAACGATATTGGTAATTCATTCATAGAAATAAAACAAGTTCAAAAATATTCATCCCTTAACTGGTCAGAGTAAGGGTGCAAATTGTTGCTTAAATAAAATAATAGACAAACTTAAGGATTAAGAGTACTCCTTGTTAAGACCTAACAAGAACATCAGGTCCGCATTCCTGATTCTACTTCACTTCACCACAGTAACGTCTCTTTTCTTTGGTGGTTTTGCTACAGAATTGTGGAGCTCTGCTTCTAGCGATGGCTGACAACTCTGCCTTCTGCACCTCGGATCTATCGTGTGACTCTCCCGATTTCCTCCTTTCGAATTCTTATGCAACAGCACCCTAGCCTTACTTGAATAAATTCTTTGATATCTTTTCCTTCATTAGAATGTTGTTTATATAGGAGCTTGGCCACACAATACATGTTGTTTAGATCCACTTTTCTAGGGGTTGTAGACCCCTCTTAGAGTTTTCTAGTGCAGACGACAATAGATCTGGCTAGCTTCAGTAGAATCATGCGTATCTGGTTTTGCCAGAGCGTTTAGCAGCTACAAAGTTTTGCTACTTCTGCTCCCAACAGTGCTTCATTATTGGGTCTCATACTCTTATCTTCCTCCACCTATTCCTACATCAAGAAACATGTAACAACAAGCGTAGTTTGCTACAGCAAAAAGGGTAAAAACGTACAAATTTTGCCAATTAAGTGCACAGTAGCTTCAATGACAAAAACACATAAAAACACTACAAATGTTATAACAAATTTACATAGATCAAACAAAATGTTCTGGAAAAAGTATGTAATATAAATCTTTTTCAAGAGTTATCAGTGGGATAATAACTGCTAGATTACCTCATTTAGTAAAAATGGCGAAGTTATTACAAGCCCATCTATTTGTCTCCCTTTATAATTTTCATCACTGCATTTTGTTTCCTTTGGATCATGGTACCAATGCAATAATTTCGTCTCCCACGAACGTACACTTTACTTAAGGGCCGGTACTCTAGCTAGTAAATATTTCCTATTTTCTGCAAAAATTGAAAACAAAATTATATTAGAAATTTCTTTGGGGATTTGCTGTACCAAGAAAGTATTATACATAGTAGCTATTTTCCATTGGAAATTGAATCTTTGATTAACGATATCTTCAACTAATATTTCTTTTGTTGACGGTTTAGTGATAGTAATTAGTTAAAGATTTAAATTTGGGATATGGGAACCATCTCCTTCCTCTATGGGGATTAACTTATCATTGGACTAGGGCTCACTCTCGATTTTTACACGACTATCCATTTCCCCTTCCAAAGGCGACATCTCGTTTTTCTCGGTGGGATAACTCTTGAAAAAGAGTTATATAACATACTTTTGCTAGAACTTTTTGTATGTTTTTAAGTAAATTTGTTATAGTATTGTTAATGTTTTTATATATTTTTGTCTTAAGAGCTATCTTGAGCTTTAGTGATAATTTCTATGTGTTTTTACCCTTTTTGATATGCCAATATTATGCTTTTGGTATGATATGGTATGGTGCAGGAAGGAAGGTGCTACGGAATCTGGAGAATGAAGAATTGTTGGAGCAAAACGATGTTGTCGAACACTCTAACAAAATCAGGATTACTAACTAAGCACAGTACAGCGCAGCATTTGCTAGCTATCAAAGGCACTAGAGGATTCCTTAAAAATCAAATCTGAACGCTAGCTCAAATATGCTATACCAAAGTCAAATCTACAGATGTTGCTACAAAACGCTCTGGCAATATCAGATTTTGCTACAACAAAACCAGATATACAAATCTAAGAAAAGCATTAGAAGGATCCCTTGAATTCTGGATTTGACATGAAAAAGGTGTGACAAAGCTCCTATAAATAGAGGAGCATGTGAATGAAGAAATTATCAATCAATCAATCAAATAAGCAAACGCTATAGTGATAGTACGTATACTCTGAAAAGAGGAGAATCAGGAGAGTCACACTAGCAAATTAAGTGCAGCGACAAAGTTGAAGGCGAGAGCTGGGAGCGGAGCCTCAGCACTGCTGTAGCAAAACCACCAAAGCAAAGAGATGTTGTTGTGGCAAAGTAGAGTAGAATCGGCATGCGAGCCTGATATCTTTCTTTGGGTTCATTTGAGTACTCTTGATCTTTTAAGTCTAAATGTTATTTTGTTTAAACAACATTTTGCACCCTTCTTCTGACCAATTAAGGGTTGAATATTTCTGATACATTGTTTTATTCCCTGAATGAATCACCGATATCTTTCTAATAAATCTCTTCACTGATTTATGACTCAGTTGTTTTTAATTCTACATGCTAGCAATCTTAGGAATGAGCTCTTATTTTGCATGTGTATAATCTCCACTAAAATAGGACAGATTTGCTGCAGCATAAATTGGTGTAATGAGCATGTATTGGAGGATATGTGTAGTATCTCTAAAAGATGAGTTACGTTCATTAAGGGTGAGAAATGTTTTGTTTGGAAAATACATGTTATAGAAATATAATGTGTATTCACTGTAAAAATTGCTACATAAAAATAGCATTCCATTTCTTTGTCATTCTGAGAAATTTGTAGAAACAAATATTTGCTATGACATTCGTAGATCTAGACTTAGATTCAAAATATTCCAGATTTATTGATCACAACTTAGTCCTGTACTTCGATCTTGCCATCATTTTTGCTAAGATTAATAAGTACTTAGTAGATCTGAAGTCTTGTTGATTGTTGATCAATTTACTATTTTTGCATTTGTTATGACATGCAAGTTGCAATCACAATTATCTTTGTTATCACATTTACTTTGTCTGCGCAATTTTTTTGTCAACAGTTTAAGGAATTTTTTCTGAATACTAATCTCTCTATAGGTATGATACTTTACTTATCACTTTATTACTTGAACGTTCTGTACACTTGCACATGCAACAGCAATATTATTTTACACGCGACAAGCTTTTGGCATTGTTCCCGGGGAGATCAGTGCAATTCAGTAAGATTTTTGTTAAATTGTTGAGCTAACATTTGCTTTCATTATTTTTAATTTTGATTTAGTTTTTGTTTTCGCAGAATTTTCAAAAATTTGTTGGATCCAAAATAAAAATAAAAAATTAGAAAAAAAGGAAATTTTTTGAAGAAAAAGAAAAAGAGAATTACGAAATATGGCTAGGAACGAGGTGTTTGATGATTGAGATAGATGTCACGTGTAAATTAATATTGTTGGAGCATGTGCAAGTGAACATAACATTCAAGTAATAAAGTTATAAGTAGAGTATCATACCCACAGAGAGACTGGTATTCAGAAGAAATTGCTAATATTGTTGACAAAAGAATTATGGATACAAAATTAAATGTGATAATAAGAAAGATTGTGTTTGCAAAGTGCGTGCCATAACAAAATGCAAAACAGTAAAGTTGATCAAGAATTAACCAAGCAGAGCATCAGATCTACTAAGTACTTATCAAGCTTAGCAAAAACGAGTGGCAAAATCTTCAATACAAGAGAAGGCTGCAATCAATAAATCTAGAATATTGTGGATCTAAGCTCTAGATCTATGAATGTCTTAGCAAATATTTGCTTTTACAAAATATCTCAGAATGACTAAGTAGAGACGTGGTAATTTTATGTAGTAGCTTTTTACAATGAACACACATTATATTCCTATAACTTTCATTTTCCCAACAAAACTTATCTCACCCTTAACGAATGCAGCTAATTAGAGTTACTACACATATCTTCCGATATATGCTCATTACATCGATTTTTGCTCTAACAAATCTGTCCTGCTTTTAGTCGAGATTATGTACATGCAAAACAAGAGCTTATTCCTAAGATTGCCAGGATATAGAATTGACGACAACTGAGTCATAAATCAATGAAGAGATTTAATAGAAAGATATCGATAATTCATTCATAGAAATAAAACAAAGTTCAGAAATATTCATCCCTTAACTGGTTAGAGTAAAACTGCAAATTGTTGTTTAAACAAAATAACAGAAAGACTTAAAGATTAAGAGTACTCCTTGTTGAGACCCAAAAAGAACATCAGGCCGCATTCCCGATTCTGCTTTGCTCTACCACAGCAACGTCTCTTTGCTTCGGTGGTTTTGCTATAGCATTGTCGAGCTCCACTCCCAGCGATTGCTGACAACTCTGCCTTCTGCACCTTGGATCTACTGTGTGACTCTCCCGATATCCCTCCTTCCGGATTCTAATGCAACAGCACTCTAGCTTTACTTGAATAAATTTTTTGATATTTTTTTCTTCATCAGAATACTGCTTATATAGGAGCTTGGCCACATAATACACGTTCTTCAGATCCAGATTTCTAGGGGTTCTAGAGCCCTCCTAGAGCTTTCTAGTGCATACCACAATAGATCTAGCTTGTTTTAGAAGAACCCTGCGCACCTGGTACTACTAGAGCATTTAGCAATTACAAAGTTTTGCTACTTCCGCTCCCCAACGGTGCTTCATTATTGGGCCACATACTCCTCTTCTGTCTTCACCAATTCTTGCATCATGAAAACACGTACCAACAAGCATAGTTTTCTACAACAAAAAGGGTAAAAATGTATAGATTTTGCCAATTAAGTGCACTGCAACTTCGACGAAAAAGATACATAAAAACACTACAAATATTATAGCAATTTTACTAAAGATCAAACAAAATGTTCTAGCAAAAGTATGTAATATAACTCTTTTCCAAGAGTTATCACACCCCCAAACCTGAACTTTTGCTTGTCCTCAAGTAAAATATGTTAATGCATGTATGCATGAAAACAGAGATTACAGCCTTGACAATTTTTATAAAAATTTTGCTTTCACATTCTAGTACGCATATATTTCATTTCTCACCAACCTTTATACTTTCAAGATTCTGCAGCAGTGTTGTAAATCAATCCAAACAATTCAATGTATAAATTTCAAATTAAAGAATAAAGAAATTTTAAATTCACATGCAACTAGTTTTAAAGCAAATGATTTCCTAAAAACTTGTTTATTTCTTTAGTTAAGTTTTCATTTACTTCACTTAGGCATTTTTATTTCTGCTCTTAAGGAATTCATCTTGTCATGCGATGTTATACTTGACAACTACAGTGGAGCAAACACTTAATTGTCATGCCAACAATCACTTCACAATCTAAATTTACACTCATGCAGCTTAAAGTTTTCAACTAAAAAGATGAATGGAGCAAACAACTACGTCCTTAGTCTACTTTACATTTTGCTATAGCGGAATGTTCCTAAAAAAATATTTTTCTTTTTACAAAATTTTCTTTTAACATTTCTTTCTTTCTTTTTCTTTTCTTTTTAAACACTTATACTTCAACATATTTTTTTCTCATCAACAATACAATGGAGCAAACAAAGCATTGCTCACTGATCGGTTGTAGATGTCACAACAATAATATGCAAGCGTACACTATCGATGCAAGTATAATAGATAGATGTGAATCTATCAGATATCGATCCCACGAGGATGGATGTTTGTTATCTATTAATGTCGGTGCAATGAATAAGTAATTGCAATAAATTGTGAGAGTAATTATCGAAGCAATAATGCGATATTAAAGAAGAAATGTAATAATAATGAAATGGGGTCCCCAATGCGAATAATTAGCAGAATACTAAGTGCGGTTCATAAGATTTTAAAGAATAAGTGATTGTCGCTGCAATAAGGTGTAATGAATATCTTACCAAACTTGGCTTCTCTATTCGATCTAAGACTTAAACATGCACACTCACCATACCTTCCGATGATGGCAATGCAACATATTCAAGAACAAATGGATCAAATTCCTCTAATCCCCAAGCAACATCTGTTGTCTTACTTGTTAGTTTAAACTATCGCTGCACCTTTCAGTGATAGTGACTACAATAACACTTTCGTGCTAAAAACTTTCAAACTCAAAGATTAAACAGTAGAAGCAAGATTAAATAAGATAACATTTAGTTAAGAAATCATGAGTACTTCCATACAAACATGAAATAAACATTAATCATGAGAACTTCCCTCTTGCATCACACTTAAGGCTCCTCGTCAAGAGGAGATCTACCTCCTTCTTCACGTCAGTTCGACCCTTGAGAGGTTTTAGCTTCCATTGCCGCAAGCTTCAAAAATGGATTCAAGAAGAATAATCCCCTAAAGAAGACTCCTTTCTCTCTCTCCTCGTGAGTATTTATCTTCAGTTGAGTTGTACAGGTGTCTTTTTCTCCAAATGTAGCAGTTTATGGTTGTACCAGTTAGTTACACCAGACTGGATAGCTCACGCAATTTTAGTTTTATCCGGACAGCTGTTAGATGCAACGACATATCTGGGCGCAATTCTGGACATGCTCATGCAGTGACAATTCTGGACATGTTCATGTAGTGACAATTCTGGACATGCTCATGCAGCGACATTAGTAGTAAAATATTACAAAATTAAGGGGAACTAGGCTAAGGTCCATTGAGTTAGAAAATGTAATGAACTAAATTAAAAATTGCTAAAATATGTGCTAAGGAAAACTAAATGGAAACAACTTAAACAATAAGTAGGGAGAAATCAATGGTTCTTTCTAGTACTATCACTGATGTACTTCGAACAATTAAGCATTGGAGTGACAAAATTTTTTCTTTTCTTCCTTTCATGCCTTAACATTTCACATTTAATACTTAGCTTAAAGAAAATATAAGTTTTATTAAGAAATATTTACTTTAAAATAATTACAAAGACTTAAAATCAAATTATCTTTAAAATCAATTTTCAACACTTTCCTAATCTGAATTTCCTACTTCACTCCTACAAAAATTTTAAGTTTTAAGGTTTAATTTCCTCATCGAACATCAACAATATATTTATACTTTCTTGTCTTCACAAACTTTCTACAAAATATGTAATGGCATAAATCTCAATATGACAAATGACATGCAATAACAACCTATAAAACAAAATTATGTGCTAACAAATATATACCTATATGCGACTAAATGGAACAACAAACCCTCAAACCTAAAGTGTGCATTGTCCTCAATGCATGAACACAATGAAAGTAAACACAATAACAAACACATATATCACAAAAACAAATTGAAGCTGTAGAAATTTAAAATTACTCTTTCTCAACGGGAGTATCTTTAATATCATCAATCTCGGGGTCTCTCATCTCTTCCTCATCCTCCTCAGTTGGATGGTACTCCTCACTGAATAACGACTTTCCTGATGCAGACTGGATCTCAGTGTCACATGCATCGTACTTTGTCACAATCGTCTCATCGTAAAGGATTTATGAAAACTCTGGAAACCATGGGACTTTAACTTGGCTTTGTTGCAATGCCTGTTTTACAATGGAAATCCTCCAACACTTTATCAATTTCCTTAAGACGAGTAATAACATCACAACATTTCTCATCAACACTTCCCAAACAAGATAAAGCAGACAATTCAAAAGGATTACTAGAAGAAGCTTTTGAAATAGTGGTAGCTCAGAACTGGATGGTTGCTTAAGTGGTGCTAACACAAGCGCATCATCTTTTTGCTACCGAATCATCAATTGCTTGGTGATTGCTCCTTTATTCGGTAACATGTCCTCGTTTTCCTCTAAAGCAACACCTTCTTGCAAACATAAAGCACAAATCAAGTTTGGACAGACAAGATTACTTGAGTTTTTCTAGGCTCATTTGTGAACCTCATATCGAATAATCTGTCCAACATTAATCCTCCTTCCTGTCATAATAAAATGTAACAGTAACATACGTTCTCTCTCAATAGTGGTTGTATGAACAGTAGGCATCAATCTGATTTCAGAAAACTCATCCAAACACAACATTCAGGCTTCAAAATGCCTATTAATTGTAAAACGATCAGTCTTCGATTTATCCCAGGTAATTCTCGGAATACATACATCTCTCAATACCTTCTCCAAACTTTCCTCCAAAACTCCTCGCGTAAATTTTGCATGCTCATCTTTTATGTCATAAAGTCCATAATAGTCATTCACCTTATCTGCATCAAATAAAACAGAAACGGCCCGAACGTATACAAACAGCTAGTTAAGTGAGAATAGAACTCTCTTACCATCTTTGGGTAAACCTCATCCGGATGGCAACAAAACATTTCCCAACCATGAGACCCGATTACTCTCGTAATATCCTCATCAAAACCCATAAATTTTTCATGCTTAAACAAGAAACCTTTCTCCATCAAAGGTTGGCGAGTCAGATAGTTCTCTTGGAACTTCACCTCCGCATTCCGATCATAAAACTTTCTTACGATGATAGGCATAAGTTGTTGCGGCATCTTCCTCATGCGTCTTATTTTTTTGGACTAACAAATTGTTCAAAGGAAACAAAAACTTTCAAAGGAAAATAATCTATCAAACAAAGAAACAAAGACTAAATATAAGGAAACAAAAATAAAATAAATTTAATATATTAAGAAATCAGCCAAAACGTGTAGCACGTGGGTGCAAAATTTGCACAGATTGCTGTGCCATTTCAGATTTGTTATGACAGAGACGCAATCACACATTATTAGTCCAACAAAACCCCACGTCGTACTCATTTATTGCTAAAGCTACTGTCGTTTCACTAACCTGCAAAACTGATTCAAAAATTCAAATTCTAAGTTAACACAAAATCAAAATCAAAATAAAACAAAATAAAACTCTTCTGACATCACGCAATGTCGAAACATTTTTTATATCAACAGAACCATGTGGATAGGCAAAAACTACCTCAAATGGCCCTGCCCAGTTAAACTTCAACTTTCCTAAGAATAATTTGAGCTTCGAATCAAATAGCAAAAATTGCTGTCCTAGTTCAAAATGCTTAGGCAAAATCTTGCTATCATGACATCTCTTCATTTTTTCTTTATAAATTTTGGCATTTTCATATGTTTATAATCAAAACTCCTCTATCTCATTTAAATCCATCATCCTTTTCTCACCTAAAACTAACCAATTAGCATTTATCTTTTTAATTGCCCAAAAAGCTCTATGCTCCAACTCAACTGGTAAATGCCAAGGCTTTCCATAGACAAGCTTAAACGATGAAATCCCTAAAGGCCTTTTAAAAGCAATCTTATACGCCCACAAAACTTCGTCTAATCTCGACCACCAATCCTTGCTTGTAGGATCAACAACCTTCTCTAAAATAAACTTAATCTCTTTATTTGACATCTTCGCTTGTCTGTTTGCCTAGGATGGTATGCGGTCACAATTTTATGATTTTTCCCATACCTTGCTAAAGCATCCTTGATGTATCAACAATCGAAATGTGAACCTTCATCGCTGATAATCACTCTTGGCATTCCAAATCTTGTAAAAATATGCTTGTGCAAAAACTTCAGCACCGACTTTGCATCGTTAGGAGGAAGTGCAATTGCCTCAATCCACTTCGAAACATAATCAACAGCGACTAAAATGTAAATATTTCCCCATGATGGCAAAAATGGTCCCATAAAATCCATACCCCATACATCAAATAACTCGACTTCAACAATGTTTTGCAATGGCATCTCATTCCTTCTCGAAATATTACCTGTTCTTAAACACCTATCACAGTAATGACCAAAATTATGTGCATCTCCAAATAAAGTCCACAAGAAACCTGATTGCAAAAGTTTGGCAGCGGTTCCTTGTCCTCTAAAATGTCCTCCGTAAGGCGCAGCATGACAGTGCTATAAAATGCTATGGCATTCATCATCTGAAACACATCGCCTTATGATTTGACCTACACAATTCTTAAACAGAAATGGCTCATCAAAATAATAGAATTTAACATCATGCAAAAACATTTTCTTCCTTTGGTTAGTTAAATCAAGAGGTAACAATCCACTCACTAAGAAATTGACAATATCAGCGTACCATGGCAATGCTGTCACAGCAAATAATTGTTCATTTGGAAATTCTTCTTTTATAAACCTAGCATCATCATCTCCAATATCCACTTCTAACCTTGATAGATGATCAGCAACTTGATTCTTGGAACCTTTTCTATCTTTTAACTCCAAGTCAAACTCTTGCAACAGCAAAAACTAACAATCAAGAGTGGTTTAGCATCCTTCTTTGCTATCAAGTATTTTATGGCAGCATGATCTGTATAAACTATTACTTTTCTGCCAATCAAATATGACATAAATTTATGAAATGCGAAGACCACTGCCAACAACTCCTTCTCCGTTGTTGTGTAATTGACCTACGAATCATTCAAGGTCCTACTTGCATAATTAATTACGTGGAACACCTTCTCTTTCCTTTGTCCTAGCACTGCTCGTACAGCAAAATCACTAGCATTGCACATTAATTCAAATGGAAAGTTCTAGTCAAGAGCAATTACTATAGGCGCAGCAACTAATTGCTTCTTCAAAAACTTAAAAGCTTTCAAACATTCATCATTAAAAACAAAAGCTTTATCGTGTTACAACAATTTACATAAGGGCTTAGATATTTTTGAAAAATCTTTTATGAATCATCTATAAAAACCTACATGCACTAGAAAACTACAAATACCTTTCATCGAAGTAGGCAGTAGAAGCTTCTCAATTATCTCAATTTTTGCTTTGTCAACTACTATCCTTTGCTTCGAAATTTTGTGACCAAGCACAATGCCTTCACAAACCATAAAATAACATTTCTCCCAATTTAAAACTAAGTTTTTTTCTTCAGAACACTTTAAAACAACCTCCAAGTTCTTCAAAAAATCCTCAAATGTATCTCCAAACACCGAAAAATCATCCATAAAGACTTCTAAAAATTTCTCCACCATGTTGTCACATGTAAAATAATATTACAGTAGAATGTTCAAGTGTACACAATGTTCATGTAATAAAGTGATAAGTAAAGTATCATACCCACAGCGAGATTGGTATTTAGAAGAAATTGCTAATACTGTTGACAAAAGAATTGTGCATACAAATTTAAATGTGATAACATAATAGAATGTGTTTGCAAAGTGAGTGTCATAATAAAATGCAAAACAGTAAAGTTGATCAAGATTTATCCAAGCAGAGCATCAAATCCACTAAGTACTTATCAAGCTTAGCAGAGATGATTGGCAAGGTCTTTAGTACAGGACAAGGTTGCGATTAATAAATCTAGAATATTATAGATCCAAGTTCTAGATCTACGAATGTCTTAGCAAATATCTGCTTCTACAAAATATCTCAAAATGACTAAGTAATCACGTGCTTGTTTATTGTAGTAACATTTTACAATGAACACACATTATATTCCTATAGCATGCATCTTCCTAACAAAACTTATCTCATCCTTAATGAACGTAGCTCATTAGAGTTACTACATTTATATTCTGATATATGCTCATTACATTGACTTATACTCCAGCAAATTCGTCCTATGTTCTATCAAGATTATGCACATGCAAAACAAGAGCTTGTTCCTAAGATTGCCAGCACGTAGAATTAACAACAACTGAGTCACATATCAATTAAGAGATTTAATAGAACGATATCGGTAATTCATTCATAAACATAAAACAAAGTTCAGAAATATTCATCCCTTAAATGGTCAGAGTAAGGGTGCAAGTTATTGTTCAAACAAAATAACAAACAGATTCAAAGATTAAGAGTGCTCCTTGTTGAGACCCAAAAAGAACATAAGGCCCGCATTCTCGGTTCTTCTTTGCTTCGCCATAGTAACATATATTTGCTTTGGTGGTTTTGTTACAGTGTTGTCGAGCTCCGCACCCAGCGGCGGCTAACAACTCTACCTTCTAGACGTCGGATCTGTCTTGTGACTCTCCCGATTTCCCTCCTTTCAAAACCTAATACAACAGCACTCTAGCCTTACTTGAATAAAATCTTTGATATCTTTCCTTCAACCGAATGTTGTTTATATAGGAGCTTGGCCACGCAATACACGTGTCAAATCTATTTTTCTAGGGGTTCTAGAGCCCTCCTAGATTTTTCTAGTGTAGATCACAATAGATCTATCTTGCTTCAGTAGAATCGTGCACTCCTGGTACTGCCAGAGCGTTTAGCAGCTGCAAAGTTTTACCACTTCCACTCCGCAACAGTACTTCATTATAGGGCCTCGTACTCTAATCTTCTTTCACCTTCTCCTGCATCATGAAACGTGTACTAACAAGCGTAGTTTACTATAACAAAAAGGGTAAAAACATATATATATATATATATATATATATATTACCAATTAAGTGCACAGTAACTCCAATGAAAAAAACACATAAAAACACTACAAATGTTATAACAATTTTACTTAAGATCAAACAAAATGTTCTAGAAAAAGTATGTAATATAACTCTTTTTCAAGAGTTGTCACACCCCGAAACCTGAACTTTTGCTTGTTCTCAAGTAAAATATGTTGACGCATGTATGCATGAAAACACAGAGATAAAACCTTGACATTTTTTGTAAAAATTTGCTTCCACATTCCAATATGCATATATTTCAGTTCTCAGCAACCTTTATACTTGCAAGATTTTGCAGCAGCGTTGTAGAACAATATAGAAAATTCAGTGTATAAATTTCAAATTAAAGAATAAAGAAATTTTAAATTCACATGCAATTAGTTTTAAAGAAAATAATTTCCTAAAAACTTGTGTATTTCTTCAGCTAAGTTTTTCAATTACTTTACTTAGGCATTTTATTTTGCTCTTAAGGAATTCATCTTCTTATGCAACGTTATACTTGACAACTACAGTAAAGCAAACACTTAATTGCCATGCCAACAATTACATTACAATCTGAATTTATACTCATGCAGCTTAAGTTTTCACCTAAAAAGATGGATGGAGCAAACAACTACCTCCTTAGCCTACTCTTCATTTTGCTATAGCAGAGTGTTCCTAAAAAAATATTTTTCTTTTTACAAATTTTTCTTTTAACATTTTTCTTTCTTTTTAAGAACTCATACTTAAACATATTCTTTTCTCATCAATAATACGATGGAGCAAACAAAGCATTGCTGACGTACTTCGAACAGTTAAGTATTGGAGTGACAAAACTTTTCTTTCCTACATTTTATGCCTTAACATTCACATTTGATACATAGCTCAAAGAAAATCTAAGTTTTATTAAGAAATATTTACTTTAAATTAATCATAAAGATTTCAAAATCAAATCATCTTTAAAAATCAATTTTCAACACTTTTCTAATCTGATTTTCCTACTTCACTCCTACAAAAATTTTAAGTTTTAAGATATAATTTCCTCATCGAATATCAACAATATATTTATACTTTCCAGTTTTCACAAATTCTTCACAAAAATATGTCATGGCATAAATCTCAATATGACAAATGATATGCAGTAGCAACCTATAAAACAAAACTATGTACTAACAATTATATACCTATATGCAACTAAATGGAACAACACACCCCCAAACCTAATGTATGCATTGTCCTCAATGCATGAATACAATGAAATGTAAACACAAAAACATGCAATAAAAACATATATTTCACAAAAACACAAACAAATTGGAGCTGCAAAAATTAAAAGTTACCTTTTTAGTTGAGGCGGAGGGATTTTATGGCAGGCTTCTTGGTCTTAAGCTTTCTTTTCTGTGGTGTTACAGCCTCCTCCTCATCATTATCCGTTTTCATCATTTCATCAATCAAGCAATCGACTTCTGCATCTTGGTCTGGTCCTTTGGATGGCGTACCAAAAACTTTTAGAGTTACAAGTTTCTTTAGTGTCACGTTCTTTGTTAGTGGTGTACTAGATTTTTCCTGCTCAACGGACTAACTACGATATCATCAATCTCAAGGTCTTTCGTCTCTTCTTTAGCCTCCTTAGCTGGGTGGTACTCTTCATCGAAAGATAACTTTCCAAATGCCGACTGAATCTCAATGTCGCTTGCATCGTACTTTGTTACAATCGTTTCATCATAAAGGATCCTCGAAAACTCTGGAAATCGTGAGACTTTGACTTGATTCTGTTGTAACACGTAGTGAATCTCATCATCCCGAATATGCGTATATCCCCACAAGGCCTCAGTTTCAGAGTGAAAATCCTCTAAAACTTTATCAATTTTCTTAAGACGATTAATTACATTATAACATTTTTCATCAACATTTCCCAAACAAGCTAAAGCAGACAATTAAAAAGGGTTACTAGATGAAGCTTTCATAAACACTAGTGGCTCAGAACTAGATAGCTGCTTAAGTGGTTTGATGTAAGCGCATCCTCCTTTTGTTGTTGCATCACCGATTGCTTAGTGATGGAACCTTTGTTCGGCAACATGTCCTTATTATCCTCCAAGGCAACACTTGCTTGCAAACATAACGCACAAATCAAGTTAGGACATACCAGATTACTTGAGTTTTTCTGGGCACATTTGTGAACTTCATCCCTAATAATCTGTCCCACATTAATCTTTCTCCCTGTTATGATGGAATGTAACAACAACAATTGTTCTCTTCCAATAATGGTTGTATGAACTGTAGGTAGCAATCTGGATTTCAGAAAACTCATCTAGACTCGACATTCTGGCTTCAAATATTGCTTCTCAAACATAAAACGATCAGTCTTTGATTTATCCCAGGTAGTTCCCGAAATACAAACGTCTCTCAACACCTTCTCCAAACTTTCCTTCGAAATTCCTCGCGCAAATCTTGTGTGCTCATCTTTTACGTCATAGACTCCATAATAGTCATTCACTTTATTTGCGCCAAATAAAATCAAAATGCCCCGAACGTATACAAATGGGCTATCAGTAGTTAAGTGTAAATAGAACTCTCTTACAATCTTTGGGTACACCTTGTCCAAATGGAACAGAACATTTCCCAATCATGAGTTTCGATTACTCGCACAATGTCTTCATCAAAACCCATATATTTTTCTTGTTTAAACAAAAACCTTTCTCCATTAAGGGTTGGCGATTTAAATAGTTCTCTTGGAACTTCACCTCCGCATTCCGATCATAAAACTTTCTTGCGACAATGGGCATTGGTTGTTGCGGCATGTTCCCCTTGCATCTCATTTTTTGGACTAGCAAACTGTTCAAAGGAAACATAAACTATAAAAGAAAAAATAACCTAACAAATAAAGAAACAAAGCCTATATATAAGGAAACAAAAATAGAAGGAATTTAATATAATAAGAAATCAGCTAAAACGTGTGGCACGTGGGTGTGAAATTTGTGTCGATTGCTCTGCCATTTTAGCTTTGTTATGACAGAGATGCAATCGCTTTTGATTGGCCCAGCAAAACCCCATGCCATACTCATTTACTACTAAAGCTAACGTCGTTTCACTAACTTGCAAACTAATTCAACAATCAAAATTTCATATTAATACAAAACCGAAATAAAACAATTTCAAACTCATCTGACATCACGCAATGTAGTAGCAAAATTTTGTTTCAGCATCGGATCATTGTAATAACGCTTCAAATGCCAATAATCGAAGTGTGAACCTTCAATGTGAACCTTCACCTTGTTAACGCATCTTCAATTTAACGACAATCGAAGTGTGAACATTCATCACTGATAATCGCTCTTGGCGTTCCAAATCTTGTATATGCTTGTGCAAAAACTTCAGCACTGACTTTGCATCATTAGTAGGGAGTGCAACTACCTCAACCCTCTTCGAGACATAATCAATAGTGACCAAAATGTACATATTTCCCCATGATGGCGGAAATCTAGAACGATAAAAATATATAGATTTTTTCATACTCTTTTTAACTTAAATTCATGCAAATTTTGAGTAATTAATGTCGAAAAATACAAATGAATTATAAAATAACTAGTTTGTGCTAAAATTTCTAACATGTTGATTTTTAATTATTTTTATAAATGTTGAGCATGAATTTGGTGATTTTTTTGACAGATTTGCACAATTGGTGAAAATTGACCCGACAAACACTGCTGACAGCTTGAACCGTTGAGGAAATTTTTACACCGAATCAATAAAGAACTAAGAAGAATATTTTTCCAGCAAAAGGTTGGTTCAATAATCAAGTTAGCCCTTTTCTTATAATTTTGATGTTTTTGGAACCCGAAGTTCATAATCTAGATTACCCATTTTGAAATTTTTGGAATTGTTGAAGTTTATGGAAGCTGCTATTGTAGAAAAATTTAAGTTCTTGGTGTTATTTGATAGATTTTAATGTTGGATGTGCATGGGGAGTGAATAGAGATTTAAGAATGAATCTTTTGAATAATTTTGTTTTACCGATTGATTGCTGCAAGTATTCCTTCTTCTAATAAAAAAAAATTACTTCATTAGCTAAGGGAGAAGAGGGAAGCAGCAGCAAGAAAGGGAAGAAAATTTCATTAAAGGAAAATTTTTGGTAAGTTCTTTCATTGAAATTTTGCAAAATTTTTATGTTTAAGATATGTTAAATACATGCAGGAAGATTTGATTATAAGGACTGTTAAGTAAAAAAAAAATTGTAGCTTAAAATACATGTTATCGTTACCAAAATTCTGCTGATAGAAGTGAAAGAAAAATTTGATAAATAATGTCCAAGTTGCTGTTGGAAATATGTTGTTAAATGCTTATTGTTTCAGCATGTAATTGAGCTGTAATGTACGGTCTAAATAATTACAGTATTTTTTGTGTGTTGCTGTTGTAATTGAGATAAATGTTGATTTTAGTCGCTGTTCGAAAGAGTTATTTGGGGTCTGAACGCTGTAACTTTCAGCATTTAAATTCTCTGCTTTAAGCTAATTAAAACATGTGGTAAATGCAACAATAGCATATGTGATATACAAGTTTTTTTTTTAGTATATTAGTGTGATTACATGATGATATCTGTTCGTATTTTCTTTACTCTTTGATAACGTACACACATCATGCACACAGGTGCAGGAACCCGGATCTTCTAAAACAAATAAATTTTCTTTACTACTGAAACCACTCGTTGAATTCAATATATTAAACTCACTGTTTATTGCAATATAGATTAGGCTATTCCATTTATTAATTATATATGTCGAATTGAGTTTAATTTTATTAGTAAAAATTGAGGCTATTATGCTATTATTAGTAATAATTAAGTTGTCCGTTTTGGATAGTATTACTGTCCAAAGTGGTGACGTCGGTGTTAATTTAATGACTTGCAATGTTGGTGATTTTATATAAATTAAGACTTTACGAATTAAATACCTTGTAAAAAAATGAATTGTTGTTGCGGCCTAAATGTCCATAATCCTGTGTTGGTGTGTTTTTTATTTTATTTGTTCAAACAAGAATTATAGTTGCAAACTTATTGTTCCAATTTGAGCAATTCTATGCTGTCCAAATATGAAATTTTATTGTTGTCTTATGTCTTAAATTAATTGTTTCCATGCTGTCCAATTAGGGATCATAATTGTTGTCGTAAGGTCCTTGAGCCTTAACAATCGGTGGTGTACTTAATTTACTTGTAACATTATTTGATTTGCATGAAGGTAAATTTATTCTTAACTTCTTGAAGTATGCATGTTTTTATTTATTTATTTCAATTATTGTTTTTAAATGGAACAATTTGAATGCTTGTCCAAAGCTGGATAATTTCATGTCATTTGGTTAGACTAAAATTCATGCCTTATGTGAGTTTAGATTCATGTTCCAAGATGGTAAATTTCATGATATATTGTTGGATTTAATACATGCTATAATCAAAGTTTAGTTGCTGTCCAAAATTAGACAACTTCATGTTATTTGGTTAGACATGATAAACGATTTAATCTAAGTTGATTGCTATCCAAAAGCTCGAGCATTTCATGTTATTTAGTGGTGGTGAAATACATTGTAACGATCTAGATTTCTCAAAAAAGAAAAAAGAAAGGAAAAGACGAAGTCGTTGACGAATAGCTCAGAGTTACCGATTTGTGTTTCTATAACCCAAACTATTTGTACATTTGTGCATATTGAACTGTTGTTGCATAGTAAGAACATAAGGTGAGATAATGCAATATGATGAGCTATTTTTTTGGATTGATTTGAATTGAGTAAGTTATGGAGGATCAAATTGAAATTATGTGAAGAATGTACATGTTTATATAAATGTGTAAGTGAATGCATATAAAGATGATTAATGCTATCATCAGTATGGATGAATGAGTTAGTGATGAATTTATATATGAAATGAGATGTAATTGTTGTTATTGAAATGGAAAAAGGGATAAGAAAGGATATGAAATGCAATATTCAATTGTAAAATGAGTTGGAACATTGATATAAATGTTCATTGAAATCATGGATTTGGAAATTGAGATGAAATGTATCATCATATGAATGGAGATATCAAATGATATGGGAAGTAGAATTGTCATATTTTTAACATTAGTAAAATGTAATAAACTTATCAATGAATGCATGAATTAACACGATTGACATGTTAATTGCATAGCAATATCTAATTTTTAACTTGGGCATTTTAAATGTATTATATTATGTTTTAATGTTTAGATTGTAGAAATACCACTGAGTTATACTCAGCGTACGATTTTTTTTTTCGTGCGCAGGCTACGTACTTCTCGATTCGATCATCAACTCAGCATCCCATGGAAATCCCATACTCAAGTATTGGTGTTGTTTTCATTTTTGGTCTTGGCATGTACCTAAGAAGTCTTATGGATATATGATATTCATTTTGAATTACATGTTTTACTTGATCAATTGAGTTACAATGATGTTTAATTGAGATTTTGATTTATTATTTGTATGTGATTGTTTGTAGCATACTATTACTTAGGTTCGACGAACGGAATGGATAAGAGGTGTTACACACCCAATAAGCCTCTTCCTTGGCGTAGTCCTGGTGTCCCTCTAGGTGCAATCCCTTAACATTAATACCTAAAACATGAAGAGAACAAGAATAAGTTCAGGAGAACTTAGTTAGAGCTAAAACAAAGTACCTTGGTTGATACTTATATAATGGAGGATCATCTGTACCATCTACTCTTCTTAATCATTCAATTTTCCTTTGAGGTGAATACCATCCAAATATCAAAATTTTACTTATACGCCAACTACCACATTCTTACTACTACCAAACTAACTTACAACTTTCCAAACATTTCTTTAAATTCCTTCTTGCTTCAAAATACATTAAAATATCTTTCGTAGTCCACTACATATTGATCATCACTTCACATATACACTTATTTCATAATAGTTGTTCACAGTTACTAATCATTGGTGGATACACTTACGATTGGTGGATATCCATACAATTTATTTACCATTAATTTACTAAATAAAATACCATCTAGTTCAACCTAAATACTTGTTTATACTGACAGAGCTTTATATGAACCTTTATGAAGAAATACAAATATACCCAGATAACAAGATTCCACAAATTTTGCACAACTCAAAAGTAAACTAAGTACATTCAAATATGGTAGATACCCTTTTTCAAATATACAGTTTCACTCTTTGATACATAACACATTATTCAATCTTATACAAATACAATAAAATTCTACTTTACTCAATTAACTTTTATCCTATCATAACCCTATCATCTCACTATCCAAATTTATATGGAACTTACCACACAATGAATCATCACCTTATACCTTATTGTCTTAGTTGAGCACGTTATAGAGCTAATTTGAATACACCACATGGGCGTCCTTCAGAATACACCACAAGGGCATCATTAAGAATATGCCATAAAGGCAACATTTAGAGTCATGTGTTTTCTATCCCGATGGGCTTCACAGAAGCTGTCATGGGTTTCTCCCTCATGGACTTACACATAACTTCTATCGTGATCTGCCATTTCGATTTTCACATTTTGAAGGCTATGCCATGAACATTAATACAATTAGATATTACCATGGGTCTCAACCACGTGAATTTACACACATTCATGTATCGTGATCTGTCATTACCCATTTCAAAAGCTACACACTGAACATTCATATCATATCATTTTATGTCGTGGGTGTCAACCACATGGACTTACACACATTCATGTATCGTGATTTGTCAATCCAATTTTCATACTACCAAAGGTTACACCATAAGTGTTTTCATATCATAAATTATCATGGATCATAACCACATGGTCTTTTACTTATTTTCATATTGTGACTTGCTAATTTGGTTAGCAATAAAACTGCCCTACCAGAGGCATCACCAAGGAACAATTACTCATCATTCACTTACCCAGATTAGTTCACACATCTGTTGATTCACACTGTTCTTACTTCAGACTTTACCTGCATACTTACTAGTTTTCAATCTTTACAACAGAACTTTAAACATTTAATATAGCACATGTCTCATCTTTACTATACTTATACCCTTATCATTTATTGTAGATATCATCACATCATGTATATATTCATATATATATATATATATATATACATCTCTACTTGAACAACATACATAGAAGGGTCAAGATAGAGACTCACCTGACACTAACCTACAGTAGCTTAAAACTCTAGACTCAAACATCCTTCATGAAGTAGAAGCAATCACTTCTTACAAAACATATAAACACCATTAAAACTCATTCGTATACAATTTACCATCATCTCAAGTATTGGCAACCCCAATGCAAAGCCTAATACATACATCTTACTATTCATATATTTGTTACAAACTTACTATTTCAAAATTTAACATGCAGAGTTGTAATACTTACCCAAAGATGGAATAACCATTGTTTAAACCAAGAATCTCAGTTTCCAGTTCAAGGAGGAAGTAATGAAGTTAGTTCCTGAAAAGAATTAAAGAGTAACATTTAAAATCAAGAAGAAACTCTTCTCAAAACCCTTTTCACTTATATATAGCTAATCTCCCTGACAGAATTTCAACAAGTGTCACTTAAATTTAGAGTTTGTCTTTCTTAGTGGCCTACAGATTCCAAGAGTAACATAAATGAAAATCCTACATAATAAATATTAAGACGACCAATTTAGTTAGTTTCTAACCAAGCACTTTACAACCCAATGAGAACAGTACTAAGACAACTGGGCGTAAAATACATTTGGCAATAACTCATGTTGTAGTTTGCCCTTTTTTTCCAACTAAAACCTTTACTTTTTGGCTAATTAGAATAATCCAAAATAAAATTTCACTTAATTACTCCACGTAGATTATACAGCCACAAGTATACGCCAAAAGAAACAATTAGGCAAGTTACAATCAGTCCAAACACAGATTATTTCACTACTATACGCCTTAACCTTAAACCTATTTGGACTAGAGTGTGACAAAAAAGTTCAACACATTGTAAGATCATGTCCTTCATAACAACGTAGTTCAACAAGCTTTCAACCAAACTTTTGCTCGATTGGATGATGAACCTGGTGCAAAACATAGATGTCATATTTGTAAAAAAAAAAAAAAAAAACCTACACAAACATGTCCCAATGCCACCCAATCTTCTATTGTTCATGGGTTTGTCAATAGCGACATTGGTACAAAAGACATAGCAAGCTATGTGAGCTTAAATGACTTTTAGAGGAGCACAAAAAATGTTTGGTGATAAGAGGGGTCACCAAGACTCTAAAAGCCAATAAGAAAATGAGAGTATGATTGATCTCTCGATTATTGTGAAATTTCATTGGTGTTATTTCAAAAGATCACAAAGGTTACCAATGTTTGATACACTATCCACCCAATAATGAAATTTGCAAAGAAGAATGTGCATATGATACTGAGCCTATTGAGTAGTCTTATTTTAGTGTTACCATTGATGATGATGATGATATGAATAAGTAAGAAATTTCGAGTGGTGTCGTTTGTGAAGAAAATGAATGTGATTTTGTGCTTATTGTTGAGTCTAGATCTAGCATTGCACCTTGTTCCAAAGTTTATGTCAAAGAAGTTGATAGTAATAGTGAGAACTGTGATGATAGTGATAATGCACTTTGTGAACTGAAAAAAGTTTATAGTTAGAATTGTTTCCTAGAGTCTATGAATTTGGATGAGTTAGACATTTATTGTTCTCCTAAAGAGTTGTATTTTGATGAATTCAATGTTTAAAATTTTTATGATAGGTTAAAGGGAAGTGAGTATGATTCATGTAAAATGATTGAAAGAAAAGAGACCTTGACCAAATGTGACACCCCAAACCTGACCAGGCCGGACCGGCCCGAATTCGAAGCGTTACCTTAGCCACTGAAGTGACTCTCCAACTAACGACTACCCGATGCACACCCTAACCTTATAACACCTCATTTATGCCTAATCAACTATCATTTATTAGCGCGAAAGCAATTAATGAACCATTTTTAAACTTTTTCTAAGTATTTAACCTAAGGGTATTTTGGTCATTCTACCACCTAAGGTTAAACTATCCGATTTTATTTCTAAAATATGACCGACCTTATTTTAGTCAAATTATGTAAGCCTAAAAAATTCAGCTTAATTCAAGTTCATTTACTATGTCTAATTCAAGTTTTACTATTAGGGACTAAATCGTAACTTTTACAAGCTTTTATTACATTTTCCAAATTAAAAATTAAGAATGTTTCTACCAAATTTTAATAGTTACAAGTCTGATCCTAAAATATTACCAAGTTTCCCTACCATTAAAGGCTTCAATTAATCTAATCAGCTTTTAGGATTAAATTATAAATTAAACAAATTAGAATGCTAGATTACAAAAAATAGTTTTAATTACCAGTGCACCTATTTTGTCAAAAATACATTTTAATTACCCGATTTTACATATTTTACGTACTAATTAAACTTGAAATAGCTAGAATTAATCACCATAAACATCCACACATCCCTATTTAATTTATTTACAACAAATAGGCAACAATTAATCAAAATTTAACACCCAGTTACACACTTAGCAAACACCAATTAATTCACACAAGCTACATACCTAGTTGCAAGCAATCCACTCCATGGTAAGCTTCAATTAAACATTGTTAGTCTAAAATACATGCCTCATACACCGTGTTATCAACCACCGTACGAACACTCATCAACATACCATAAATCAAACATCAATTAGACATAAAATCATGTATTAAAGCAATAAAAAAACAACAAAATTAAAGTCCAAAATTTAATGTCCAATGTCCTTACAAGTAAAATAACATTAGTCCCAGAAGCACCACAATGCCCCTATAAAGTTTCTAAAGTAAATTTTTTAAGCCACTACCGAGCCTAATTCTTGGATCACCCTTGCACTCGCTTCTCTACTCCTTACGCTCGAAAATTCTCTACAAGAAATGTCAGGGTGTGAGCTTAAAAAGCTCAGTGATTGATTGTAAAAACATCAAGTAAATTGCACCCAATCATGCATAAATCAAAGCAATTAAACATTAAATTTTAAGTCACAACACGTTAACTTTAACTTTTCACCATAACCTCACATGCTATTTCAGGAGTGAAGAATCATTTTTTCCATGCCATGTACGATCATCTTTTAACATAAAAAAAATTCAATTAAATTGGCGCAATCAATCAATTATATTAGCATATTACATCCATGGCAATAAGTAAATGTGTGATCATACATTGGATAAACAGATCTCCTAACTCCCACAAATCAAATACAGTCCTCTGAATTAAGCGGACCAAAGCCACACGCTCCCTTATAGCTCCTCAAATAACCCGATGAGTGGAGACTCAAGCTCAACACTCCCTTATCTACTCCAAACAAATCAGTTTACCAAGAGCCATAGGCTCACAATATCACAAATAATGGTGAGCACTCACAAATATTATGGCATGCCAACTATATCCAATGGATCAACCATGCAACTTGACAATCTCCTTGATGTAAAGCTTGTCCAACTGTTGCAAACTGAAGGTCGTATGCACAGGCAAGAAATACGCACATTTTGTAAACCGATCCACTATCACCCAAACTGAATCCTTCCGAAATGGAGTTAACGGCAATCTAAAAACAAAATCCATCGTGATCTGCTCCCATTTCCACTCTGGAATCCTGATCGGCTGAAGCAACCCAAACGGACGTTGATGCTCAACTTTAACCCTCTGGCAAACTAAACATCTACAAACGAAATCAGCTACATCCTTCTTCAACCTATGAGGTACTATTAGAGAGTTTAATTCACATTGAAAAAGAGAAGAAAGAAAGAACCTATACAAAAAAGAGTAATGATTATGTTTTCACTAACCTTAACTTGAATTTGTCCAGTGGACTTACTTCTTTCTTTCAGGAATTTGTCGATCATTTGAGAGGAGCTCAATTAAGCCATTCCACCTATTATAAAGATTCTTTCTTATTCGACCAAAGACAAGATTTGACGATAAATATTTTTGAGGAAAGGGAGAATGATACAAGCATGGATGGGGTGAAATTTATTAAAGTCAATTCAACTAAGCTGCCAATTTTCAAGTCTGGAAGATCAGTCGACTTGTGACGAATTTTCGGATGAGATCCAGACATTTCTTAGTTGAGATGTCTGCATAGCATTTGAAGATCTATCTCTTAACTTCGAAACGCACATCGAATCACTCAATTTTGAGTCTGAAAGCTAAAGTTATGATCATTTTACTGAAGACTGCACAAGCAGAATTTTTGGATGTGATTATTACGGAAATTACGAGTTTTGGGGTTTAATTTAAGTTTAAAACATATTGAGTTCGAGTTTAAGATCTAATTTTGATTATATATGAGCCCAATATTGTATATATTAGGTTTTTATTATTTTTATTATTTATTTATTATGATTTTTAGGATATTTTTAAGTATTTAAAGTTGTTTTGGAGTTTTCTTAGTCAACAAGAATAGTTTTAGTTCTTGTTTAGATTAATTAGAGTTTCACTATACTTGAGGGTTTTATTTGGATGTAATTAGCTAGCCTATATAAAGACATCTTCATTATTCATTAAAGTCAATTGATTATTCATTAATAAAATTTTCAATTTTTGGAATTTATTTCTTTCGTGCAAGATTGCTTTCTTTTTAATTTTATAAAGCGGTTTTTCTTCTCGATTTTCTTCAAGGAGTTGTGGAAATTTATTCTTCATCCTTCATTTTGCTAAGGATTGTTTCTTATAGGGTTAATTAGAGTCATTAATTGAATTTGATGGAGTTTATATCTCAAAGGGTTTAATTGGACAACTATTTTCTATCCATATTTATCGGTTTATTCGATTCATCTTTCACCTTTTAATTTTATTTCTTTATTTGTTTATGTTTTGAATCTTTATTTTTTTATTCTTGAATTTCTTTTTTTAATTGTTTTCATTTTCTTTCTTTCTAAATATGTTTGTTTCTTCTTTCTAAGTCATATTCAAATTTTTTCGAGTCAAACAACTTTAATACAATCTTAATCTATAGCCCCCTACTAATAACATTTTAAAAAACTATACCAAGACTCAAACCCTATCCAAGAATACATTTCTAGTAACTTTTTTTTTCGTTTTCGTAAGTGACAATTAGTCACATTTTTTTAATGTATAACAAAATCCCATCATAAATAATTGGTGGTCGAATCGATCAAACTATCAATTTTTGGTTTAATTAATTCGATCATTGATCTAATAATAATTCATAAAAATTAATTAAAAATAGTAGAAATTTATAAATTGGTTCAACCATCGATTTTTGTCCTGATTATCTTTTTTTTTACCAAATCTGAGTGGTTCACTCAAAAATCAATTCAATCCTTTTGTATGAAATATTCTATCAATCGATTTTCGATCTAATCAATTCAACCAACCAATCCAATCTAATTCTAACAACACAATTCATGGGTCTAGCATATATTTTCATTCACACTCAAGTGGATTTTGATTTTTTTTAATTAATTCAATAATTTTTAATAAAAAATACAAACAGAAAAAAGTTATTAAATATGAAAAATAATATAATAATTATACTATTATACTTAAACGTACAAATTAATAGATGTTTTTCCTTATTTCTTATAAACCAATTTATTTCAACTTATAGGAGAATATTCTATACATAGTATATCACAATCCAAAATTGGGCCTAGAAGTTTTGAGAGAATATTTATGAATTTTAGCCTATATGTGTTCGGAATTTTGTAAGGTTGGTAATTTCTAATGTTTTCGACAATAACTATTAGGATATTAAATCAATTTTTGAAAATGAGTTTTAAATAGCTTTAATTTTGAAAATAGGATTGATTTGTAAAACAGTCAAAATTAAGAGTTTTTACAAAGCAATTTGACCAAATGTCCAAACCAAACTTAAAAACCCCCATATTTCCATAACAATTGACGTCAAACACTCCCTCCCCCATGTCTAGCCGATTTTCACTCTCCCAAACCCACTCAATCTCTTTTAAACACCAGCTCTATATTTCCTTTGAATTCTAATAACCCTAAAACCTTAAATACTTATAAAACCAAGAGAAACACCCAAAAACCTTCGTCATCTTCATCGCTCATTTTTCTTCAAGCAAAGGTAACCAATCATTTTCCTATAAGTTTTAAATGATATCTAGTCCTTTTAACAAGGGGTGAGTATTCGATCGAGTCAAGTCGAATCTAGTTAAAAAAATTTGACTTAGTCGAGTTGACGAATCCTATTTTTACAACATAACTCAATTTGAATTTTTTTTGAATCGAATCGAGTCAAAAATTTTCGAATCAAGTTGAGTCGAGTTAACGAATCCTATTATTTATACTCAATATTGCGTTTATATGGAATGATTATTTAACTAGTAAACAAAGTACAAGATTATTTAACTACATAAACAATATAATGGTTTTGCCTTTTAACTTAATGGGTAAATATTTATCAAAATGACATAATTTTACCTTTTAACTTAATGGTTTTGACTTTTAACTTTAGAAAGGGTAAACATTTATCAAAACGACATAGTTTTGCCTTTTCTTATTCGGATTTTCGGATAACTCGAATTGTGTAATTTGAATCCGAGTCAAACCGAAAAACTTAATTTTTTATTCGATTTTTTTGAATCAAATCGGATTTTTCTCACCCCTACTTTAAACTAAGCTTTTAGCCATTAAAACACAAGTTTTGAATAAAAGCCGAAAGCAGGATCTTTAATGGTGAAATTTGAGTTTGTGTATAAAAACTTGATGCTAAAGTGTTTTTCAACTTGTTTCAACTTGATACTAAAGTTACTTTGAAGTTTTGTCAAGTATTTCTCGAGTTTTAATGAATTTTCGTTATTATAGCCATTGTGTCGAAAATATTCGTTATTTTAAAACGTGTAGTTTTGTGTGGTTTAAAGGTTAGGAATCAGTCGTGGGTAAATATGTAGATGAATGGAATTCGTTTGATGCGAAAAGATTAAGTGTAGATCGGGATATAAGAAATTAAAGTTTTTTAGGTTTAAGGTTTCGGTTTAAGAGAACATAGCTTAGGCTGTTGTTTATGACTGTATGAGATGTGGGTGACTGATGTTTTCTTGGGTATGTGTGTGATATGTGTGGTTGAAGCGTTGGAATCGATAGGACCTTCAACAAGCAATGTAAAGGCAAAGGAAAGCTTATCTAAGCTTTTGGGTTTTTCAAGATAGCGTATATTTGGTGAGTGTTTTAGAATCGCTACTCGTAGATGATTCATTGTGTATTTGGGAATTTAGAGATAGCCTAAATCCTTACTCTGAATTCTGAGTGCAAGTGTTCTTATATCTATGCTTAAATATTAATGTGATTTGTGCTCAAATATTAATGCGATTTCTGCTTAAATATTAATATGATTTGCTCTCAAATATTAATGTGATTTATGCTTAAATATTAATGTGATTTGTGCTCAAATATCAATGTGATTTATGTTTAAATATTAATGTGATTTATGCTCAAATATTAATGTGATTTTTGCTTAAATATTAATATGATTTGCGCTCAAATATTAATGTGGTTTGTGCTCAAATATTAATATGATTTGTGCTTAAATATTAATATGATTTATGATTAAATATTTAATGTGATTTGTGCTTAAAGAATTAAGATGTGATATTGTGAATAAACATGAGATGTTGTGACATATGCTATAAGCTTATGATGACTGTTGTGAAGGTGGATATGTGGGTATGTTCTTCATGCCATGTGACAGAAAATATGTGAGTATGTTCTTCATGACATGTGACAGAAAATATGTGAATATGTTCTTCATGCCATGTGACAGAAAATATGTGGGTGTATTCTTCATACCATGTGACTGATTATATTGTGATAATAAAGTAAATATGCAGTGAATATATGATAAAAATATGTAGAAATAATAATAATAATGTAGATATTTTGGTTTTGTGATCTTATGAGACATTTGGATATAATTGGCATAATTGGCATGCCATAGGATTGTGAGTACTCACGTTAGAGTTATATGTGGGGCGTTGAGGCGTAGGGACATGTTGGAGAGATAAGGGAATGTGAGTTATGCTCCATTCAATGGGATATGTTTGGTGTGTTGAAGAGTGTTAACTATATGCTTCACTTATGGGATATGTTTCGACTCTATGAGTCCAGTGTTAGTATGTTGGAGATCTTCATATCCAATGTTTGATGATAAAGCTCACTATATGTTTCATAGTCTCAATAGCCAAATTATCATAAATTGTGTTTGATTGTGATTATATGAATATATGACTGAATATGCTTGTATATGAATAAAATATGCTGAAAACTATGTGTAAATAAATATAAGAAAGATGCTATTAATATGTTGGTTGATTGATGGGTTGATGCATGATGATTGTTTATATAGTGGTTATTCTAGGCACTCATTGAGCTTGTTAAGCTCACCCACTCCCTTTTTAACCGTTGCAGATACTTAGTGTCAGTGTGATCTCGAGGGTGATCCAAGCTAAAATCGATACTTTAATTTTTTTATTAATAGGTTTTATGAGTTGTTTATATTTGAGAACCTAAGGCAATGTGCTAGGATTTATGATTGAATTATATTGGTTTTTGGTTATGGTCTTTTATGTTATTTGCATGCCATTATAAACTTGAAAATATGTTATTTGAGATTTGTTTTATATAATAAATGTTTGATAGTTGATAAATCGATGTAAGATTGAATTATTTAACATTAAATTAATATTTCGATAACTATGAGAAATGTGGTAATGAGAAGGTGCATGTCTAGGATTGGCTCTGGCTCGGAAAGGCTTTGTTTTTAAGCAGTCAAATTTGACTCACCTCCCTTTCTTGGGACCTACTTGGTGCACGATTCAAATTCACTTCTTTGATTTTTCCCTAAATATCATGTATGATGGTATGATTTAAACATTAATCTAATTATGTGTGACACATAATGACCATGAATTTGTGAATATATGAACACTACAGTAAGATAATTAAAAAGAAAAATTTTCATGCGAAATAAAACGTTTAAAATGAGGTAAGCATCATGTGAGACGGTGGTGTGGCATCCTAGTATTCGGGGTCGACAACTGGGCCAGGTATAGGGTGTTACATTTGGATTGCGAAACCCAAGTGTCCAAATTTCCTTTGATTTATTGAAATTGTTTAAGATATTTCTTGTTTAATTGTTGATGTGTGTTTTATTGCTATGCATGTGGGGTAGAAATGGGAACACATTGCTTTTAATCCTAAAGTTGTTTTGCAGGAATAAGACTTGGATCATTTCCCCCGCCACTCACACCTCTTATTTCTTTGTATGTTAGATCAGTAGGTTCGATATGCTGTGTAGATGTGTTAATGTGAGTGTGGACATATTCGTACATTCTAAGTGAATTAGCTAGTAAGTTGTAAATTTCGGTTAGAGTGTTCAATAATGGTTTCATTCGAGCTAGACCATGCAATAGAGCATTATGGTGGTAGATTTAGGTTTTACGCCTTTGTAAATTTTAAGTGGTTTAGCTATTAAGTGGAAAATCATGGTAGAGACTGTTGAATTAAGAAAAAAATGATTACAAGTTCTTTAAACGAGAGTGTCGTAGTGAATAGAGAAACTTGTTAGATAAGTTTCCATAGAACAGTTCATGGTAGTGAATAAGATCTTCAAGAAAAGCAGTAGGACGTTAGAGAGAATAGGAATCAGAGTGCACAGCGAAAGTGTGATGGTTAGTTTAAAAGTAAAAGTAGCAAATTATGTGATTAAGCAAGTAACGTGTTAGTAGGGAATTTTAAGGATGAAATTCTTTTTAGAGGGGGAGAATTGTCACACCCTAAAATTGGCCTAGAAGTTTTGAGAGCATTTTAGAAATTTTAGCCTATATGTGTTCAAATTTTTGTAAGGTTGTTAATTGGTAATGTTTTTGACAATGGCTATTAGGATATTAAATAAATTTCTGAAAATAAGTTTTCAATAGCTTTAATTTTGAAAATAGGATTGATTTGGAAAAGAGTAAAAATTA
Source organism: Gossypioides kirkii (assembly GCA_005610355.1). NCBI lineage: Eukaryota > Viridiplantae > Streptophyta > Magnoliopsida > Malvales > Malvaceae > Gossypioides > Gossypioides kirkii. The sequence goes on along the minus strand of CP032247.1, from coordinate 33,030,107 downwards.
AGAGTTTTTAGAAAGAATTTGACCAAATGTCCAAAATCAACTTAAAAACCCTCATATTTCCATAACAATTCACATCAAACACTCCCTCCCCCATGTCTAGCCGATTTTCACTCTCCTAAACCCTCTCAATCTCATTTAAACACCAACTCTTAATTTCCTTTGAATTTTAATAACCCTAAAACCTTAAATACTTATAAAAACCAAGAGAAACACCCAAAAACCTTCATCACATTCATCTTCTCCAAACGTGGATTTTTTCGAATTCGTGTCAAAGCTCGTTTTTCTTCAAGCAAAGGTAACCAGCCATTTTCCTATGAGTTTTAAATGATACCTAGTCCTTTAAACTAAGCTTTTATCCATTAAAATTCAAGTTCTGAATAAAAGCTAAAAATAAGGTCTTTAATTGTTAAATTTGGGTTTGTGTATAAAACTTGATATTAAACTATTTTTCAATTTGTTTTAACATTATTAAAAGGTTTCTAAAGTTACTTTGAAGTTTTGTCAAGTATTTCTCGAGTTTTAATGAATTTTCGTTATTATAGCCATTGTGTGTCGAAAATATTTGGTATTTTAAAACGTGTAGTTTTGTGTGGTTTAAAGGTTGGGAATTAGTCGTGTGTAAATATGTAGATGAATGGAATTCGTTTGATGCGAAAAGATTAAGTGTAGATCGAGATATTAGAAATTAAAGTTTACTAGGTTTAAGGTTTCAGTTTAAGAGAACATAGCTTAGGCCATTGTTTATGACTGCATGAGATGTGTGGGTGACTAATTTTTGCTTAGGTATGTGTGTGATATGTGTGGTTGAAGCATTGGAATCGATAGGACCTTCAACAAGCAAAGATAAAGGCAAAGGAAAGCTTGTCTGAGCTTTCGAGTTTTTAAAGAAAGCGTATATTTGGTGAGTGTTTTGGAATCACTACTCGTAGACAATTCATTGTGTAATTGGGAATTTAGAGATAGCCTAAACCCCTACTCTAAATTCTGAGTGTAAGTGTTCTTATATCTATGCTTAAATATTAATGTGATTTGTGCTCAAATATTAATGTGATTTGTGCTTAAATATTAATATGATTTGCGCTCAAATATTAATGTGATTTATGCTTGAATATTAATCTGATTTATGCTTAAATATTAATGTGATTTGTACTCAAATATTAATGTGATTTGTGCTTAAATATTAATATGATTTGTGCTCAAATATTAATGTGATTTGTACTTAAATATTAATATGATTTGTGCTCAAATATTAATATGATTTCTGCTTAAATATTAATATTATTTATGTTTAAATATTAATGTGATTTTTGCTAAATATTAATATGATTTATGATTAAATATTAATGTGATTTATGCTAAAAGAATTAAGATGTGATATTGTGAATAAACATGAGATGCTGTGACATTGTTATAAGCTTATGATGACTGTTGTGAAAGTAAATATGTGGGTATGTTCTTCATGTCATGTGACAGAAAATATGTGGGTATGTAACATCCCTACTTTAAAAATATATATTTATGGTAGAAGTCCTTGAATTAAGAATTTATAAATAAATAGTAATATAAGAAGTCATTATCGTTTTTAGAGGAACTATTAGACATGGAAAAATAGAGAATTATTATTAGGAGCATGTGGTTGGTTAAAAAAATCCGTTATTGAGTTCAGTGACTAAATTGAATAAGTTGGAAAAGTATAGGACTAAAGTGTAAATATTTTATTTTTATTTTGATGGAAAGGTCCTAATAGCAATTTTACCATTATTTTAAAAAATCAATGATTTTTTTATTATTATCATTATTATTAAAAGATATTTTAATTAATAATATTATTATAATATAATAATATTAATAAATATAAAAGAAGGAAAGAAACAAACGTTTCTTCCTTCTTTATTTCTAATTTTGCTTCATGCTCTCTATTTCTCTCTCGAAGGGAGAAAGAAAATTTTTCTTTCACCATTTTTCTTCAAATTCAAGCATAGAGTATGATTTTTCTGCAAAATTTTCATAGATTTTAAATATTTAAAGCTTGCTCTACATATATATACCAATAATTTTTGATTTCATCAAGTATTTTGAAAGTTGCCATTAAAGAACATTGATGGAAGCTTAGGAAATTTAAGTGAAATAGGTATATTTTCTTGATAAAGAATGATTAGAAGATGAATTCTAGCTTATTAGAAGTGTGAAAAAAAATGAAATTGGTTGGGAAGTTTATTTGGTTTATTTGGCTATGGTGAAGGGGTAGTAGAGAAAGTTGATTATTTTGAGTAATATTGATGCTAAATAATAGCTTATAAATTAGTTAGTACTCCGGTGAAGACGGAATTGAAAACGGATAATCAAGTTGAAAGATATGAGAATTTCAGATTTGAAAGCTTAGTATATTAATTTGATAAATCATGCATATTTATGTTTTTTTAGTAGTTTTAGTATTAAAATGGATAAATGATATTATTTCATATTGAGTTGTTCATATTGTAGCTAAAAACGAAGCAAACACCTTGAAGGAGAAAGACGAAGAGAAGAAGTAAAGCGATTAAAATTTCGGTTTGTGCTAATATCTTATTTTCATTACATAAAGCTTTAGAATAATTAGATTATTATGATTAATTATATTAATTATATTTTTATATTGTTTTTATGAGTTTTGAATGAGTTTGAATTATTTAGTTAATATTTATAAAATTATGATTTGAGATGGAACATGTTTAATTTTTCAAATGATTAAATTAGTAAATTCATAGTTATGGTTTGAGCTTTAGTATTATGATTTTATATGTTTGAGAAAGAAAACATTTAATATGTTTTTGAATTGGAAGCTTAATTTTACATTAGGCAAAATATATGATTTGATTATGATATGGGACAAAAATGAGAATGACGTGAAAAATAAAATTGAAATGAAACTCGATTTTTACCCCGGTACACTACGTTAGACTAGATCAGATATAGTTGGCATGCCATAGAGTCTTTATATCAAAGGATTTAGATCTCCCCAATTCCCAGAGGGTCGAGGGTGAAAAGGACAAATTGGTCGGTTTTTATTATTGTTAGCCCCAATTCCCAGAGGATCGTGGGCAGTCTCAATTCCTTGAGGGTTGTGGACTTCTCTGATAGCCATCGTTGCCGAACAACTCAGGGTGGCGAATTCGTGTATTTGGTTATGAGTCTAAACTTTGGTACGGGGTTTAGATTGAAAGAGAAGCAAAAACAAAAGTTGAATATATTGAATTTCTTTATTATGTGAATTAAATTGATTATGTGATTTTGAATTTGATTAAAAGCTTATTGTTATTTATTTACTTTTATTAACTAATCTATATTCAATATTTATGTAATGATTTATATGATATTAGCACCACTGAGCATAAAAGTTGCTCAGCGTACGGTTTGTTTATTTTTCCGTGCACAGGTAGTTAGATTCGGTAGATCATTAGCAGCATCCGAAGAACTGAAAATCAGCTCAAACAAAGTTGGTGAAAAGTTTACTTTTGGTAAATGTTTATGGCATGTACATAGACTTATATATATAATATTGTCTCATAAATTAAATTTAAATATGTTTATTATGTCTCTTTTGCTAGTACTTTATAATCAATATTTTGATGAAATAGTTAAAAGTAGATATTAAGTTTATTGAAATGCTTTAAGAAATTGAAGTGCTGGGAATTGATTTGGGAGATTATTTGAATGCGAATATATTGTGAAATGCAAAATTTTACAAGGGGATTTTACGTAAATAAGCAGAAATGCTGCCGAAATTTTTATAAAATATTTTTTTCCACCACGTTTTCATTTAAAAAAAATAATAGAAAAGTAAGTTGCTTCGGCAACAAAATGTGACCTTTTATATTCATATCCAACAATTGGGTCAGGTATAAGGTGTCACAGGGTATGTTCTTCATGCCATGTGATAGAAAATATGTGGATATGTTCTTCATGTAACACTCGAAACCGTCGTCGGTTAGGATCTCGGTGTCTTACTGTTCATCTATCACTGTTTATCTTTTAATAACATGTCAACCAATCTTATTTAATAACCCAACACGTCATGAATCATCAATATTTGTAATCGCAATTTAACAAGGGTAAAATGGTCATTCCAAGATTACTTGTTGGATAAGTATCTGTAGTTGTCAAGTCAGTAAATAGTTCAGGAACAGTGCAGACTTCTACCGATACTTGAGATAGTACTACCGATACAAGTGAGACTTCTAACGAAACATGTCATGCTTATACCGATACTAAAAACTCCAGAGAGCTAAAAAGTCTTACCCTACAACATCTACCGATACAAGTACACAAACTACCGATACTTCTATGGGCAGAACTACTGATACTTCTATGAGCAGAACTACCGATACCTACTATGCAACTACTGATACAACTCAAGCCAGTGAACAATCTCTCTCTTACCCTAAACCTTAAACCCTAAACCCTATACTTCTACCGAAACATGCATGAGTTCTGCCGAAACAAGTATGCAAAATCTCAAGAATCATGCCAAAACACAAGTTTATCAACATATACCATTCATAACTTCAAATGCATTAGACCATTACCAAAATTCATAGTTTCCAAGTCATTACATTGTACTTCTAAGTCTATATATTCTATCTTGAACAAGCATACATTACTACATTCAATAATTCATTAAAACATAACAAGATCATCACAATCTTGAACAAGTAAAAAAAAGATAACATCATCCTAGTACATGTCATATAACCAAGTGATGAAGGACTACCAAACAGGCTCTGCGATAGTGTGTCTTTGTAGAGGTGATCCGATCTTCAAGCAGCAAAACAATCAACAAAAGAACAATAACATCTCTGGTAAGCTTCATAGCTTAGTAAGTTAGAAAAGTTTTAAAGAGTTACCAAACATATGCTTAAAACAGTTATAACTCAACAGAGCTAGGATGAACTGTTGTTTCCTCAACCCATATTTAATATGTCAACTTTCCTGTCTATAACCTTTCTGTTACCAATACCCGATGCTGCTTACACTAGCTGTCGAGGGCTCGTAACATATGTGGTACCCCAATCATTGGTACGGTGTTTGTCTGTAAATTGTCCCCTAACGATGTTGCTCACACGAGCTGTCGAGAATATGCAATTAAGCATAAATCCTAGCCATCGTAGGGCCTATAATCCATTTAGGATTCATCTCTTTTTCGACTCATGATGCTGCTCACACGAGCTGTCAAGGACTCGCAACGTATGCGGTACCCCAGCCAGTGCGTCGGTTTCATTTCAACATCTTAAAGCCTACTATCTTTTTCGTTTCATTTCTTCAAATCTCTTTCAATCCAAGTGCTTCCATTTGTTAAAAATGATAAGATATATACAAGTAATATTTAGATACAAATTTACATTACGAACTTACAAGACTGAGTTGCAGTTATGGATAAACACCAAGGACAAATCTGCTAATTTTTCCTTCCCACGATCTGTGGCTCGATCGTAATCTAATCAACAAATCATCCAACTTCTCACATTAAATCACATAATCAATTCGTTTAACACAATTCGATCTTTTTGGAATATTATGATTTTACCGCTATTATTTTCCTTTATTCAATTTAGTCCTTTCAACATAAAACATGCAAAATAACTTCTCTTTCACACAACTACCATAGACGAATTTTTTAGGGTGTTTACCCAACCCATACACATAATTATTTTCATAATAATACATGTATTTTCATCATTTTCACATATTAGTCCTTAAACCATAATTTCATCAAAAATCTCTTTACAAAAAGATTTGATCCAAGCATCAAACATACAAATTCATCACAAGGTTTCAAGAACAAGCATTTTCAACAATGGCAAGTTTACTTACCCTAAATTATCTAGATTAAGCTAATACAGACTTAAAAACATAAAAATTACTAAAAACGAATGAAGTTTACTTACTCAAATCAAAGCTCAAAGAAAAGGATGAAAAACCTCAAGTTTTCCTTAGGTTAGCCATGAGAATAGAAGAAAAGAAGAAGATGATGAAACTTTTCATCTAATTTCTTTTATTTTTAATTTATATACTTTGTTTTTTTTGTAATTCTTTTGTCTTTCATAATTAAGCTTAATTAACCTTTCTTAAGCTTAATTTAATCCCTTCATTACACCACCAAATATCATATAAATCCACTAACTCAACTTCCATAGTTAATTTGTCTATCTAGCCCCTCTAATCACTTAACTCTACTTTTGTACCTTTTATAATTTAATTCCTTTTACTCTATTAACTATCTAAACGTTAACATTTCATAACCGAATTTTAATACAATATTAACGGCATCATAAATATTAACATAAAATAAATTTATGACTCGGATCAACGGAGTTGTGATCCCGAAGTCACTGTTTCTGACACCATTAAAAATCGAGCTGTTACAACTCTCCTCCCCTTAAGGAAATTTCATCCCTAAATTTCTTACTAATAAATAGGTTAGGATATTGCGATCTCATTAAAGCCTCTGTTTCCCACGTGGCTTCCTCCAACCCGTGTCAATTCCACAAGACCTTTACCAGTGGCACTCTTTTATTTGATATCTCCTTTACCTCATGAGCCACTATTATAACTGGTTTCTCTAAGTACGAAAAATTCGGTTGTATCTCAACCTCACAAGGTGTAATCACATGAGAAAGATCTGATTTGTATCGTCTTAGCATCGAAACATGAAACATATTATGAATCTTTTCAAGTTCCGGAGGTAAAGCCAGTTTATAAGCTACAAGGCCAACCCGTTCAATGATCTCATGCGATCAGATAAACCGTGGACTCGGCTTTCCTTTTCTGCCAAAACGCAACACCTTCTTCCAAGGTAAAACTCTCAAGAAAACTCGATCTGCCACTGCAAATTCTATATCCTTCCTTTTAAGATCTGCATATAACTTCTGTCGATAAGATGTTGCTTTCAAGCAATGACGGATTATCCAAACTTTATCTTCAGTCACGTGTATCAGATCGGTTCCAACCAATTTAGGCTCACTTAACTCTGTCAAATAAAATGTGTTTTGCATTTTTTACCATATAGCGCCTCAAACGGTGCCATTTAATACTAGACTGAGAGCTATTATTATATGCAAACTCTATCATCGGTAGATATTTCTCTCAGCTACCCTCAAACTCAAGTATTCAGTATCGTCACATATCTTCCAATATACGTATCACCTACTCTGACTGATCATCCGTCTGCGGATGATATGCAGTACTGAAATTCAACCTAGTTCCCAAAGCTTCATGTAACTTACCCTAGAACCTCGAGGTAAAACATGGATCTCTAGAGATAATAGATGCTGGTACTCCGTGTAGTTGTACGATCTCTTACACGTATAACTCAGCCAATTTCTCAAGTAGATAATCTACCCAGATAGGCATGAAATGAGTTGACTTCGTCAATATGTCTACAATTGCCCAGATCGAATCTTTATCCATCGGTGTCATCGAAAGTCCTGTGACAAAGTCCATAATGACCCGCTCCCACTTCCATTTAGGGATGAAAATCGGTTGTAGTAACCCAGATGGTACCTGGTGCTCGGCTTTCACTTGCTGACATACTAGGCATCTAGTCACAAACTCTGAAATCTCTCGTTTCATACCTGACCACCAATATATTTTCTTTAGGTCGTTGTACATTTTCACACTTCCCAAGTGAATGGAATAAGTGCTGCTGTGAGCTTTCGTCAGAATATCTTGTCTCAAATCTGGATAATTCGGAACACACACTCTACCTCTGAAATACAACATATCATTTGTATCCACTGTAAACCCTATAGTGGCATCACTCTATATTTGTCCCCTTTTAGCTATAAGCTTTGGATCATTTCCTTGTAACTCTCGAATCCTCTGTAGAAATAATGGTCTTGTCCTAAGTTCAGCAGTGACAAAACCATCACTCTCTAGGGACAAACAAGCATTCATTACTCTCAGTGCAAACAATGACTTCCGACTTAAGGCATCGGCAACAACATTAGCCTTTCTCGGGTGATAATCAATCACAAGGTTATAATCCTTTAATAGCACTAACCATTGGCGCTATCACAAATTCAACTCACTTTGTAACATCAAATACCTCAAGCTCTTATGATCAGTGAATACGTGGCATCTCTCACCATATAAATAGTGATACCAAATCTTTAATGCGAAGATATGGCAGCTAACTCCAGATCATGAGTCGAAAAATTCTTTTCATGTTGCTTTAACTGTCGAGAGGCATAGGCTATCACTTTCTCGGCTTGCATCAAAACACAACCCAAACCATTTAAGAACGCATCGCTGTAGACGATGAATTTCTTCCCTAACTCAAGCTGCGTCAATATTGGAGCTTCCGTTAACAATTTTTTTAGCTGGTCAAAAGTCTGTTGGACTTCTCTAACCAAATAAACTAGATATTTTTCTGTAATAGCTTCATCATCAACAAAGTTATAATAGATAAGTCTTTCACAAACCAGCGGTAATATCCTGTTAATCTTAGGAAACTACGTACTTTCAACACATTCTTTCAGACCTTCCAATCGAGAATAGCAAAAATCTTGCTCGGATCAACACGTATTCCTTCCGCTGACACCACATGACCTAGAAATCCAACCTTTCGAAACCAGAACTCACATTTGCTGAATTTTGCATACAACTATTTCTCTAGTAAAATTTGTAACACTTCTCTCAGATGCTGAGTATGCTCTGTTTCTGTCTTTGAATAGATCAGTATGTCATCAATAAATACAACTACAAACCTGTCCAACTGAGGCTGGAATACTTTGTTCATCAGATCCATAAATGTTGCTGGGGCATTAGTCAACCCAAATGGCATGACCAGGAACTCATAATGCCCATACCGGGTCTTGAATGTTGTTTTCATCACATCACAATCTTTCACTCGCATTTGGTAGAAACCTGACCGAAGATCTATCTTGGAAAATACGGTTGCACCCTTTAACTGATCAAATAACTCATCAATCCAAGCAACGGGCACTTATTCTTGATTGTCACCTTGTTCAACTACCTGTAATCTATACACATCCCCATCGAGCCATCTTTCTTTTTCACGATTAACACGAGCGCACCCCAAGGTGATCCACTAGGTCGTACTAACCCTTTGTCTAACAAATCTTGCAACTGAGTTTTCAACTCTTTCAACTCAGTCGGTACCATCCTGTATAGTGGAATTGAGATCAGAGCGGTGCTAGGTAACAAATCAATACCAAACTCTACCTCTCTGATCGGTACCTGATAGCATTACAAATGACACATATTTTCTCTCTAAATTGGTGTGTTAATTGTCTCTTTTGTATCTCATTTAGCATACATCATAAGCATTTCATACTTAGTTTTTATAATTTCCAACTCATTGCTAGTTAGTTTAAATTCTTGTTATTTTTATATCTTTTTGTACTAATGTCGATGCAAGCAGTCGATGTATTGCGCTTTAGAATTGTCAGCGTAGGAACTCAGTCTAAAAGATTAATGTTGGAAGAAAAACACAGCCACAAGATCAGCTTGGAATTATGACCGCCGCACAGAACCTGAACCTCAAATAAGTAAACTCAAGCTAAATTTACATATGAAAGTACCAGCGCAGGAACATCACAGGTGTCATCGCAATCATGATCTCAAATTGCACCCAGTAATGCAGCGACAACCTCCATATCTCTGAAGAAAACATTAAATCTACGTGATTACACAGCTGTACTCTAACTAACTTTAACAGCTGCAAATTCTAGATTTGGATCTGAGAATGGGAGGCTGAAACCTGCAAATTTTGAAGGCTATAAATAGAAGAATGAAGAACGAAGAAATCATCAAGAGTTGAAGAATTAAATTTGCAAATTACTTTGTGTTTTTGGAATTTATTGCTGGAGACCGGTAAGCTGACTAAGCCGACGAGCCATTCAAGTAGCCTAGAGATAGTATATTCCGATGTATTTGTTAACTCCTTTCTTATGGATGATGAACTATTATTAATATTTGAATGAATACGAGAGTATCTTCAGTATTTGATCACTTTGATTCTTATTTAATGCTTTTTATCTGTTTATTCCTGGATCTAACTGCATCAAACACGAGAGTGGCTTTACAGTCTACCGACATCGAGAGATGCGATCACAAGTTAGGTTAACAAGTAAGTTAGGCGAGAGCTGCTTGGGATTAGAAGAGATTCTGATCACTTGTTCTTGGGTACACAACGTTGTTCACACCAAGAGGTGGAGTAATTGTGGGTACTTGAGTTGGGACTAAACAAGGAATTGTTATTGGTAAGAATTCATTGGAGCTTCATTACTGCGGTAGTTTATCTATTCAAAACCTTGTCGATGCATCCTGCATTGCGACTTAGCAAAATAAGTAATCCACTCCAAATTATCGCACTTGATCATATTTACATTTCGTGCATTTAAATATTCAGCACTCAACACTGAACACATTTGATTTACTTTCAGTACATTGACATGTAACCTCTAACATTTAACTCTGATTACGTTGACAATATTGACTATTTTAGTGTGCAAATCTGACGTAATTGCGTTGACATCATTACTCACATTTTACTTAATTTCAGTATTAGTTACTCCGACATTTAAACATCAAGAACCCATTTCCTCGTGGGATCGATATCCGATAGAACTATCTATCAACTATACTTGCATCGACATGTGTTCGCTTGCACAATCGCTATGACATTTCAAACGCGATCAATGGCAAACCTGATAATTCCTTTGGAAACACATTTGTAAACTCATTAATAACTGATAACTATTTCAAATCTGTCCTTGAACCTCGTGTATCGAGTATGTATGCCAGGAATGTTTTACAGCCTCTACAAACCATTTTTTGTGCTGAAATAGCTAAAATTACTCTGATTTCACTGTTCAGTCTATCAGACTCAACCATGATCAGTTCACCTGTCGAGCATTTCAAACTAATCTGTCTTGGCTTGTAATTTACTACTGCATCATGCTCAAATGTGACCAAGTTTTGGCGTCGTTGTCGGGGAACTGACGTTTGTTTGATGTTTACTTTTGTTGTTGCAATTAATTCTGCTTAACTCCTAACCTTTACTAATTTGTTTACTTTTCTATTGTTTTCTTTTTCAGTTTTGTAGGCGTTGCATGTTCACAAGGAGAAATCCTAACAACCTTGATAGTTTTGATTCGGAGCTTGAGAGGACATTAAGGAGGAGAAGGTAAGAACAAAGAAGAATGGCTGGAAACAACAATAATTTACCACCATTACTGCCACAAAATGATATTCCTCCAGTGCTGCCACAAGCAATTAATAATATACCACTACCACCCCCACAAGAAGAACAAGTGCAAAATAGGACAATAAGAGATTTTGTTGTGCCTATACTTAATGATTTACAACCAGGGGCTGTGAGACCATCTATTCAAGCTGGTAATTTTGAGCTGAAACCGGTGATGTTTCAGATGCTCAACTCAAATGGGCAATATTCTGGTTTTTCTCATGAAGACTCAAAAGAACACTTAAAATCATTTCTTCTTATTTGTGCATCCTTTAGTCAACATGGTGTCCCTGATGATGCCTTGAAAATGCAATTATTTCCTTATTCATTACAGGGTAAAGCGAGAACATGGTTCTTGGGATAGTCGTCTAGATCCATTACATCTTGGAATGCGTTAGCAACACAGTTTGTTTTGCGTTTCAATCCGCCGACAATGGATGTGAGGTTGCGTAATGATATTACTGCATATCATCAGTTAGATGATGAGAACTTACACACAACATGGGAGAGTTACAAAACATTGCTTTGACGATGCTCAATGCATGGAATTCAGCAAGAAACCCAAATAGAGAATTTTTATAATGGTTTGAATGCTCAGACAAGGAATCTTATCGACGCATCGGCTAATGGTCCTTTGTTGGATTGTACCTACAATGAAGCTGTAAGAATGCTAGAGAAGATTGCTCAGAACGACTATCAATATCCAATCTCTCGTTCTGCAGGTAAAGAATAACCCTAGAGTTCTTGAGTTACATGTTATTTCTGCTTTGTCAACGTAGGTATTCTCATTGGCCAATATCATAAAGAATATGAAGGGAACAAATGATGTTGCCTCTATTCAAGTGGCCTAGCAATTGGATGCGTCGAAATTCTCCTATGAAATTTGTGGTGACAATAATAGTTATGAGGACTGCCCACAACATGCAGAAAATGCTTTCTATGTCAACAACATCAGAGGGGGTTCATTTGGTAACTCATACAATAATCGAGCTGAACAACCTTAGGGGAATCAAAATGCTTCCACATTTAGATATGGAAATTCCTCAAATCAAGGAGGTTATCGACAAGGGAGTTACAATACCAACCTACAACAGAACTATAATCAGAATTCGTAGGTGAGTTCTCAACAAACGCAATCACATCTAGATTATAGCCACAACAGTCTGTGCTGCCACATATGTAAGGACAGCATCATCAACATCAACAACAGTAATTTTCTCAACCAAAGTCAGATCCTATGGCTGCTCTTGAAGTATTGATGCGCGAGCATATCACAAGAACTAAAGCAATAGTAGAAGGCAACTCTTCTTACATCCGAGCATTGGAAGCCTAGCTAGGATAGTTGGCTTCTAATCTCATCACAAGGTCATCGGAGACTCTGCCTAGTGATACTAAGAATCCCACGCAAAGAGGGAAGGAGCATTGCAAAGCAATCACGCTGAGAAGTGGAAAGCAGACGGTTGAACCAAGCAGTTCTGGCCAAGACCATGTCGATGCATCTGAACCACTGCAACAAGAAGTGAATACGGCTGAAGGAAGTCAAGCAAAAGCAAATGAAGAAGAACCAACAGTAGTACCATCTATGTCTGCATTTTGCCCAACAAAGTTGTCGACGCAACTGACAACGTCAACACCATCGAGTTTTCCACAACAACCCACTACTACAATACCTTTGTTTGAAATTATTTTTACTCTAAAACAATTACACATTAACATACCTCTTCTAGATACTCTTGTGTATATACCCACTTATGGGAAATTTATGAAGGAGTTACTATCAAAGAAGAAGAAATTGTTTGAAATCGAGACGATTGCGCTCACAGAAGAGTATAGCGCTGTGCTTGCAAACAAGTTGCCAACCAGGATGAAAGATCCTGGTAGTTTCACAATCCGATACTCCATTGGGAATCATTATTTAGGTAAGGCTTTATGTGATTTGGGAGCAAGTATTGACCTTATGCCTTTGTCTACTTTTAAGAAATTAAGAATAGGCTCAATGAAGCCCACTGCAGTGACATTACAACTTACAGACAGATCCTTAGCACAACCTGAAGACCAAATCAAAGACGTTCTTGTCCAAATTGATAAGCTTGTGTTCCTTGCTGATTTCATAATCCTAGACTACGAAGCAGATAAGGAGGAGCCCATTATCTTGGGGCGGTCATTTCTAGCAACGGGACGCACACTTATCAACGTATTCAAAGGAGAATTTATCATGCATCATAATGATGAGCATGTGACCTTTAGTGTGTTTGAAGCATCTCTATCTGGAACTAAAAAGAAATGTCATCACATAGATGTTTTGGATGAGATCATTATAGAAGAATTTAATGTAAGGAGTTCAGCAATGTTAGATGAAGATGCAGCGACATCCACCGATGAAATCCTAGATGATTGTGTAGACAAAGAAGAGGTTAACAATTGTGTGCTGAGATAGAATTGGTAATTGGAGTCATTAGATTTGTCTAACAGGACGATTCCAGTGTTTAAACCATCTATTGAGCAAGCTCCTACCTTGGAGTTGAAGCCATTGCCGAGGCATTTGAAGTATGTCTTTCTTGGTGACAACGAGACATTACCTATTATTGTCAACGCATCCCTCGATGCAACACAAGAAGATAAGCTCATCGCCATCTTGAATGAACACAAAAGAGCCATAGCCTAGAGCATTGTAGATATCAGAAGCATCAGTCCCTCTTTTTGCATGCATAAGATAAGGTTAGAAGATAAAGGGAAGCAATCAATTGAGCAACAAAGAAGACTTAATGAGAAGATGAAAAAGTAGTGAAGAAGGAAATTATCAAATGGTTAGATGCAGGCATCATATACCTTATTTCTGATAGCAATTGGGTGAGCCCTGTCCAATGTGTGCCAAAGAAGAGAGGTTTCACAGTCGTGACCAACGATGAGAATGAGTTGATCCCTACTCGCATTGCGACTGGCTAGCGAGTATGCATAGATTATCGTCAACTGAATGCGGCCACAAAGAAGGACCATTTCCCACTGCCTTTCATTGATCAGATGCTGGATAAGCTAGCTAGTAAAGCCTATTATTGCTTCTTAGATGGCTATTCTAGCTACAACCAAATTGTCATTACGCCGAAAGATAAATCAAAGATCACGTTCACATGCCCTTTTGGAACCTTTGCTTTCCGACGTATGTCATTTGGGTTGTGCAATGTGCCAGCAACATTCCAGAGTTGTATGATGGCTATCTTTTCGAACATGATCGAAGATTCCTTAGAGCTATCCATGAATGATTTCTATCTACAAACAGAATTTTGACCAATGCGCTGACAATCTGACGAAAGTTTTGAAGAGATACGAGGACACAAATCTAGTTCTGAATTAGAAGAAATGCCACTTCATGGCAACTGAAGGCATTGTCCTTGGCCATCGCATATCTTGTCAGGGCATTGAAATTGATAAAGCAAAGGTAGAAATCATGGAGAAATTACTATCGCCCACTAATGTCAAAGCAATAAGAAGCTTTCTTGGACATGCTAGTTTTTACAGAAGATTCATACGTGATTTTTCAAGATTGTTAAACCGTTAAGTTCACTATTAGAGTAAAATAAAAAGTTTGTGTTCGATGACAATTGTTTGGATGCATTCATAATAATAAAGAAACAGCTGGTACAAGCTCCAATTGTCGTTGCATTGGACTGGACGCAACCGTTTGAAATAATGTGCGACGCAAGTGATTTTACTGAGGGAGCTATACTAGGCCAAAGAAAAGAGAAGGTATTTCATTCTATATACTATGCTAGTAAAACTCTAACTGAAGTGCATGTTAATTACACTACCACTGAGAAGGAGTTGCTAGCAGTATTCTTCGCATTTGACAAGTTTCGTTCATATCTTGTCGGTGCAAAGATTACAGTTTACACAGACCACTCTGCATTAAGATACATTTTCACAAAGAAAGACGCCAAGCCTGGACTGATATGATGGATCCTACTCCTTCAAGAATTTGATGTTGAAATTAGGGATAGGAAAGGATCTAAAAATCAAGTAGCTGACCACTTATCTCGACTGGATGTTGGAAGTGAAGATGGGCAGACGTCTCAAATTATCGAAGCATTTCCAGACGAGCAGTTATTCTTTGTTGACGCATCGCCCTGGTATGCTGATGTTGTCAATTACCTTGTGTGTGGGAAGCTACCCCTGAATGCTACTGGTCACAAGAAGATCAGGTTCATATGTGATGCTGCAAAATATCACTGCAACGAGCCATACCTATTCATGGTATACGCTGACAACATTATCCGTCGCTGCGTACCTGAAGAAGAAATGACTTCAATTTTGTGACATTGCCATGAAGCCCCATATGGAGGTCATTTTGGGGGTACAAGGACTGCTGCTAAGGTCCTACAGCTAGGATTTTATTGTCTCACTTTGTTTCGAGACACCCACAGCTTCTCATAACAATGTGATCGATGTTAACGTACTGACTCAATATCTCGATGTAATGAGATGCTCCAACAACCTATCATGGAAGTAGAGCTATTTGACGTTTGGGGCATTGACTTTAAAGGACCATTTCCAAACTCTTTTGGGAATGTGTACATTTTAGTTGCTGTTGACTATGTATAGAAGTGGATCAAGGCAATTGCAGTGCCAAGGGATGATGCTCGGACGATGTTGAAATTCTTTCACAAATACATTCTTACAAGGTTTGGAACACCAAGGGCATTAACAAGTGACCAAGGAACTCATTTTTATAACAACCAAGTGGCGACAGCGTTAAAAAGATATGGTGTAAAGCATCGTATGGCTACTACGTACTAACCACAAACCAATGGTCAAGTCGAGGTATCCAATCGTCAAATCAAAAGCATCCTTGAGAAGGTGGTTAATTCATCTAAGAAGGATTGGTCTTCGCGGCTACATAACTCATTGTGGGCGCTTTGTACTGCATATAAGACCCCATTAGGAATGTCATCGTATTAATTAGTGTTTTGTAAGTCTTGTCACCTGCCAGTTGAGCTTGAACATGAGACCATGTGGGCAATCAAGCAAGTGAATTTGGACTATGATGCTGCAGGAAGAAAAAGATTGTTGGACATCACTGAGCTAGAAGAAATACGCCGACATGCTTATGAGAATGTCGCAATATATAAGGAAAAGACCAAGAGATGACATGACAATATCATCTTGCGTCAATAATTTAGTCCTGGTCAATTAGTACTTTTATTTAACTCACATTTAAAATTGCATCCGGGTAAATTGTGATCAAGATGGTCAGGCCCTTTCAAAGTTGTCGAGTCATTTCAAAGTGGTGCGGTGACAATTGAAAATCTAAAGGATGGACAACAATTCAAAGTGAATGGCCAATGTCTAAAGCATTATGTGAGCTCAGATGTTAAAGAACCAAATGAGGCCATCAATCTAGTCACATTTAAATAATGTCAATGCATTTTTCTATTTACTTTTATTTGTTTCACTTTTACTTGTGTTGTTTCAAATTCCTTGCAAAAATAAAAATCGCCTTTTTGTTGAAGCACGAATTGTCGGTGCATTATGTGATGAGTTAGCATAGCTTTTTCAGCAAGAATTACGCCGATTGATCTCTCTTCTCTCCCAATCATTCGATCAAATGAAACAGTACAATCTGTAGTCTGGCAATTAATGATTACAGATGCAACGTTTCCCCATATTTTTTTCAATCATCATGATTCTAGGTTATAAAACCTCTCTCCTGTAGATTTCTCTCTACTCACATCCTCCATTGTTACTACATCTCGTCCCTTTCATTGCCTCTATATTCCTTTTTCCGTTCACAGGCTATTTTTTTCTATAAACTTCTCTTTCTTCTTCAGTAACAATGGCTAAAACCCGAGCATCGAAAAACCCTTCTAAGACTCTTTCCAAAAACACCCCAACAACTTCAACTACTGTGGCTCTGACCACAACACCATCTCCGTCTACAAGTCCGGTCTTATTCCTGACGATTGCGATCAGTGACCGTTACCAGAATATCATGCTGAAGCGTAACCTCCCCCCTAACAAGGTCTGCAACTGTCCCCGTATCAGACCTTAGGAAAACTTATTACCCGTACCATCAATCACCTTGGATGGGAGTTCTTTTGCGAACACCCCTCTAGTTACTCCCCTACACTAGTGAGGGAGTTCTATGCCAACCTTGTAGATCCGAAACAAGAGTTTGCTTTTGTAAGGGAGGGGCTCATCCCATGGAGTGTCGCCCAAATCAATGTGCTTTTGAGAATCCCTGACAGGGTGGACGACCACTCACCATTTATACATCGCTTGGATGATGAAAGCACTAGTCAGATGATGAAGGACCTATGTGTCAATGGAGCCACCTGGACTGGTAACGAGTTCCACAACTACACCATGCATAGAAGGTATCTGACAACCTTCAACAAGGTATGGTTCCACTTCATCAGCGAGCGCATCATTCCCTCTACACATAGCACTACGATAACATTAGACCGCATGTGTCTCTTACATTCTATCCTACACTTTCGACACATCGACATCGAAGAGATCATCCATGATCAAATCGTGGAAGCCGTTGGTAAACAGACTGGTATACTCCCATTCCCATCTCTAATCATGTTGCTTTGTAAACAGAAGGGCATTGTACCTAGGGATAGTGAGGAGATATTAGAGAATAAAGGATCAATCAACGACATCTCCCTTGAACGGATGATTCATGGTCAGGAGACACCAGTGGCTAAAGAAGCCTCGAAGAAGAAGATAAAAAAAAGGGAAAAAGAAGGCAGAATAATCTGATGCACCCATAAATCCACAACTAGTGAAGAAGCTAGCTCTAATGGGAGTACATCTTGACCGTATTGACATGCGCTCAATCCACACTGATAGTGTCGTCGATGACATGGATTACAGGTTGCATAAATTTTATACATACACAAAGGCCTAGAACGAGGCTATTGTCATCGCACTACGTCAGATCAGCCCCAATCCATTACCAGGCTTTCTAGCCTTTCCGTCCATCTTTCACCAGATGCAATACTCTACCTCCGATCAACCTACTCCTGATGGTAGGCCTGTCCCTGCAACATCACGGATTCACATTTCTGATGATAAAAAGGAAGAAGGGCACTTGAAGGCTGAGGAGGATTGCTATCGCAACTTTACCAGCTGTTTGAGGATGAGTTCTCCAACAGCCTTGGTGCGAATATGGCTGAATGTGAGGCTGTTGTGGATGAAGGTGTCAACGCAGTGGAATGCACTAACATTGTTCTAAACAAACTAGAGCAGCATGACCATGAAGGTGTGGACCAAGGAGATGACCAGCTAAAGGAAAAGGAAGAAGAAGAGAAGGAAGAAGAGAATAAAGAGAAGGACCCTGTCGAGGTGCATGAAGAGAAAGAAAAAGATGCCCCGAAAACGATCGCTGAGGATGTTATCGGCATACTAGAGAGTGTGGGGGCATCCAACTCTGATAAAGCTCGACCTGATTCGAGCTTGGCTGAGGTTGTTATGAACGAAATCGAGGAACTGAATCCTCTTGTTATCGTGCCATATGTGGCACCGCTCGTCAAAATCCACCTATTTGAAGTAACAATCGATGAGGCCACCACCCAACCTATAGAGGAGGAGCAATCCGTCGAGCTGGTTGGTACGATGGATAAAAAGTGGAAAAGGCGGAAGGATAAAAAGAAGAAGAAGCACTAGGACGAGGGTGAGCGCCCAAAGAAGAAGAAGAAGAAAACAAAGACAGTCGCTGCATCGGCTGCTAACGAATAAGTTGGTACATTTCTTTTAGATATTTTCATGCATTTTTTTATTGTCCCTGCATTTTTATTTATATCACTTTATTCTTTTTGTTAACTTAGTTGCATTGTCGTTGCATTTCCATTATTTCTGTATAATATTGTTAGTGCATTGGGGACAATGCAGACATTAAGTTTGGGGGGAGATAATGTGAAATGGATATGCAATTACACCCACATATTTGAATTCTACTTGTTTCTTTGGTTAATGAGAATTGACAAAATTTCAACAAAAATATGCCTACAATTTTTATTTTTATGCGTAATTCTTGAATTGTTTGGATATTGATGTGTAAATTGGATGATTATGAATGAATGAATGATGAGTCTACTACTTTTGAATTAATGATTGGAATTACTTCAGTAATGAATGGATAGTATTGATGTTTGAATCTTGAACTAACTGACCAATTGCAGCGACATTGTATTAATAAAAGACATTCCAATGTGAGTGCATTGTGAGTGTCCAGGGGAGAACACTCCGCTGTAGGTTTAAAAAAATCATCTAGCCAAAGGCTATCACTGTAAGAGTGTGTGTCGGCACAATTACATACCTCCTAGTGTCATAGGTTGTGTATTTGAGCCCACAACCATGACTCATTTGAGTGACCCGTCATGTTCAAAAAGTAGGCATTCGGCCCAATCAGACTGGCCCGTTGCTTGGAATGAGTGAAGGCTTATCTACAAAGCTTGGCAAACATGGAAGATGATCTTCAAAGATTGACAATATCAAATTTGATATGTAATCTTTAGAAGATATGATTTTGTAATCTTAGAAATTGATTTTGTAAATAGCTTTTAATCTTGGTCGTTTATGTATTTAATCTTTACCGTTGATTTTAGGGAGCCTCAACTATAAATAGAGGTCTCCTCCCCTCATTGTATTCATTCATTGAGAAATACAAATTGAGAGCATTCACTCAAAAACTCTCATCTCTTGTGTTCTTGTTTTTCTGTGGCTTGTTCTTAGCTTGTTCTTCGTTACGATTGTGTTGGTGCCTTAGAGGAATTCTCTTGAATCCTCAAGTGTTGGAAAGTAGGCTGACTTAGGCATTTTTGTGACAAGAACTGACCTAAGGCTGCACAATTATGTGGAAAAACTCTAAGTCCATGACAGTTGTTATCCGAGATAAGGTTCGAAAGGCACCGTCGGAAGATGTCAAAGGAAGTTGCTGAAAACTTTGAGCCAATAGAGACCCATGGGAGGGCCAGGAAATAGAGCTATTCGAGGGATATTGTGTCAGCTTTGGAGGGACGAGTAGTCACTCTTGAAGACTCCATAGGGAATGTCAAGGAGAGACTTGATGGGATTGAGGATGGAATACCCACTAAGTTGCAGTCCATGAAGGAGCAGCTTAGAGAGTATGTGTGGGATTTTGTTGGGTCCCTTGAAAGGAAGCTGACTGGTAGAGATGAGACCATTGAGGCTATGATCGCGGCCATGAAGGTAGAGATTGCGGAGCTCAAGGGTGAACTCTCAATCTACAAGGCTGCCTTGGGAAATAGGGGATTAGTTGCTGCTGCACCCAAGCCCAGTGTGGATGTTCTTAAGCCCAAAGACTTTAAGGGATCAAGGTCAGCAAGAGATGTGGACAATTTCCTTTAGGGAATGGAGCAATACATTCGTGCCAAGGGCATAACGATTGATGACACAAAGGTAAATACTGCTGCTATGTATATTACTAATGTTGCTTTATTGTGATGGCGTCGTAGGTCCACTGATGTGAAACATGATGGGACCGAAATTGGGACTTGAAAGGAGTTCCAAAGTGAGTTCAAGGCACAGTTTTACCCAAAATATGCCAAGGATGAAGCTCGGGTAAAGTTACGTCGGCTTACGCAACAAGGCACTATGAGGGAGTATGTACAGGAGTTTAGTGAACTGATGCTCCAACTCTCAGACATGGGTGAAAAAGAAGCCTTCTTTTCCCTTTTGGATGGTTTGAAACAAGGGCAAAGCAAGAGTTGCAACGCTGAGAAGTCCAAGAGCTTATCAAGGCCATGACCGTTGAGCCTTCCAAGCCCAAGTTCAAACCAAAGGGCAATGGTGGGGGAGACAAAGATAAGTTCGTCAAAAATGGCCATGGAAAGAAGCTGTTTGGTAAGGGAAAGCCTGTGAGTTGCTTTCATTGTGATGGTTCACACTTTATCAATGATTATCCGAAAAAGGCCGCTCTTTCTACCGTTGAAGCAGGGAAAGAGGCGGACAAGTCAACTGAGGGTCTTGGTTCGATATTGGGGGTGTCGAAGACAAGACAAATCAAGGATTGATGTTTGTAGACATCGTAGTGGCTGGCACATAATCAAGTGCACTTCTTCACACAGGTGCATCTGATTTGGTCATGTCCGAGGAGACTGCGAGTAAACTTGGTCTCAAGATTCAAAATGATTCGAGATGGATAAAAATAGTGAACTCAGAAAGTGTTCCGATCAAGGGGTCGCAAAGGGAGTGGATCTCAAGCTTGTGAATGGATCGGTAGAACTAACATCAAGGTAATACCACTTGATGATTATGACTTTATTATTGGTTTAAGATTCCTTGACCGGGTTAATGCTTCTATCTTTCCTTCTGGCAATTATATAATGATCTCGGATTCAAACCATCATTGCATGGTGAGAATAAAAAGGAAGGGAAGCTTGGAGGGCAAAACATTATCGGTGATCCAATTTGCCAAAGGAGTACGAAGAGATGAAGTCTCCTATTTTGTTACCTTGAAGGTCGAGGAATCCGTTAAGCCCATTAATGAGATTTCAAGGGAAGTGGGCCAGTTGCTTGATTTTTTTCGGGATGTAATGTCAGCTGAGTTGCCCAAGAATTTGCCACCTGAGATAGAGGTGGACCACAAGATTGAGTTATTGCCCAATTCGGTGCCGTCAGCAAGGGCCCCATATCGGATGTCTCCACCAGAGTTGGAAGAGTTACGGAAGCAGTTAAAGGTGCTTTTAGATGCTGGGTTTATCAGGTCTTCTAAAGCCCCATTCGGAGCGTCGGTATTGTTTCAAAAGAAGCATGATGGGTCACTAAGATTATGTATCAACTATAGGGCTTTGAATAAGATCATGTGAAGAACAGGTACCCTATTCCCCTTATTGCGGATTGTTTGATCAGCTTGGTAGTGCGAGATGGTTTACAAAGTTAGATTTGAGATCGGGGTACCATCAAGTCCGAGTAGCCGAGAGGGACGTGCCAAAGACAGCTTGCGTGACATGGTATGGTTCATACGAGTTCCTTGTAATGCCCTTCGGACTCACGAATGCTCCACCTACATTTTGCACCCTGATGAATAAGGTACTTCAACCTTTCTTGGATTATTTCGTGGTTGTTTACCTTGACGATATTGTGGTGTACAGTAAGTCGCTCGAGGAGCATGTGGAACATTTGAGGGAGGTGTTCCAAACCTTGTGGGAGAATGAGCTGTATGTCAAAGAGGAAAAATGCTCATTTGCCCAATGAGAGGTGCCCTTTTTAGGTCACATTGTGGGAGGTGGTAGGATCCGGATGGATGAGAAGAAGATCCAGGCTATTATGGATTGGGAAGCACCAACCAAGGTGACGGAGTTACAATCTTTCCTTGGGTTAGCGAATTATTACCGACGTTTTATTGAAGGCTATTCAAATATCACCGCACCCTTGACAGACTTATTGAAGAAGGGTAAGGTGTGGGATTGAGACCCCAAATGTGAGGCAACCTTTAATCAAGTGAAGGAGACAATGACGAGGGAGCCTGTTCTTGCCTTGCCAGACTATTTCAAGCCATATAAGGTACGCATGGATGCATCAGACTATGCCATTGGGGGAGTATTAATGCAAGAAGAGCATCCAATTGCTTTCGAGATTCGAAAGCCCAATGAGATGGAGCGGAGGTACACAGTCCAAGAAAAAAAAGATGACCGTTGTGGTACATTTCTTGCGCATATGGAGGCATTATTTACTAGGTTCTAGGTTTGTGGTCTATACTGATAATGTTACCAACAGTTATTTTCTATCCCAAAAAAAGTTGTCTCCTAAACAGGCTCATTGGCAGGTCTTCTTGGTAGAATTTGAATTCAAAATGGAATATAAGCTGAGAAGTGCCAATATTGTTGTTGATGCCCTTAGTCGAAAGATGGAATTTGTGGCAGTCAGTCAACCTGATGGTTCTCTATTGGAGCGCATTAAAGAGGGATTGATCCATGATCCCACAGCCAAAAACTTGACTGAGATTGCCAAAGAGGGGAAAACAAGGAGGTTTTAGCTTGAGGGAGAGCTACTTTATACTCATGGGCATCGCCTCTATGTGCCTTAGTATGAGAAGCTGCACAAGGAAGTTATGAAGGAGTGTCATGACTCGAGATGGGCTAGCCATCCAGGGATGCACCGCACGTTGGCCCTTTCGGTGGATCGTTACTATTGGCCTCACATGAGGGATGATGTGGAGACTTATGTGAGAACTTATCTAGTGTGCCAACAAGACAAGGTGGAGTTGAAGGCTCCGATGGATTTGTTACAACCATTACCTATTCCGGAACGACCATGGGAGAGTATATCCATGGATTTTATAGTGGGTTTGCCTAACTCTAACAGATTTGGAAGCATTCTTGTTGTGATGGACAAGTTTTCCAAGTATGGAACATTCATTCCAGCAACCAAGGAGTGCATAGTTGAGGAGGCAGCTCGTTTGTTCCAGAAACATGTGGTGAAATATTGGGGAATGCCACAGTCGATAACCAATGATCGAGACGAGCAATTCACGGGCCAATTTTAGACAGAGTTGTTCAAGTCAATGGGTTCAGACTTGAATTTTTCCACTAGTATGCATCCACAAACTGATGGGCAGACCGAATGAGTTAATGCATTATTGGAGACTTATATTCAGCACTATGTGAGTGCTACACAAAGGGACTGGTTGAAGTTGTTAAACGTGGCTCAATTCTCATACAACTTGCAATGGAGTGGGGTCATGAATCAAAGTCCATTTGAGATAGTAAAGAGTCAACAGCCACTCACACCACCCAACACTGTTATGACTCGTTATACTGGACCAAATCCAGTAGCTTATCGGCTCGCAAAGGATTGGCAAGAGAAGAATGATTAGCCAGAGCTTGTCTACACAAGGCAAGCAAGCGAAACAAGAAGTGGGCAGACCAAAGTCGAAAGGATGTTCAATTTCAGGTTGGTGACTCTGTCCTTGCAAAGTTACATTTGATTTTGCGATATAATGGCTTACACAACGAGCTTGTGCAACGATATGAAGGACCATTTCGAGTTTTGAAAAGAGTAGGCAAGGTGGCCTACAAGCTTGAGTTACCGTCGAAGCTCAAATTCCATCCTATGTTCCATGTAAGTATGCTCAAACCATTCCATGTAAATCAAAATGATCCGAATCGAAGCAAGTCCGAAAGAGCACCAATAGGGGTAAAGGTCTCCTATGATCGTGAAGTTGAAAGCATCGAGGCGGAACGTGTGGTGAGACAAAAGTATCATCGATCGAGGCATGAGTATTTAGTTCGATGAAAGGGACTTCTTGACAGTGAAACAAGTTGGGAACTTATCGAGGCATTATGGCAATTCTAAAGAAATATCGACCAGTTCCATGAGGAGGATGCGATGAGGGCATCGCTAGAATAGATGGGGGAGAATATCATGGGTTGTGTATTTGAGCCCACAACTATGACTCATTTGAGTGACCCGTCATGTTCAAAAGGAGGAATTTGGCCCAATCAGACTAGCCCGTTGCTTAGAATGAGTGAAGGCTTATCTACAAAGCTTGGCAAACATGGAAGGTGATCTTCAAAGATTGACAATATCAGATTTGATATGTAATCTTTAGAAGATATGATTTTGTAGATAGCTTTTAACCTTGGCCGTTGATGTATTTAATCTTTACCATTAATTTTGATGAGCCTCAACTATAAATAAAGGCCTCCTCCCCTCATTGTTTTCATTCATTGAGAAATACAAAAGTGAGAGCATTCACTCAAAAACTCTCATCTCTTGTGTTCTTGTTTTTCTGTGGCTTGTTCTTAACTTGTTCTTCGTTACTATTGTGTTAGTGCCTTAGAGGAATTCTCTTGAATCCTCAAGTGTTGGGAAGTAGGCTGACTTAGGCCTTTTTGTGGCAAGAAAGGACTTAAGGCCGCACGGATTGTGCTGAAAAACTCTAAGTCCGTGACACTAGGGGTTTGTTGCACCCCATTGTTACTGCCCAGGAATAAAGGTAGAATAAGGCAATGACATCTCTCAGTCATTTGAAAAAGAAAATGAGAAAAAGGAAGAAAAAAAAAAGAAGAAAAAAATTACGATAAATGTTGTATTGGATCAAGGAAGATTAGGATCCAATGCATGATGCTAACATTTATGAAGTTGCAGTTTTTAATTGTTCATGCCTATAAATTGTCGGCGCATTATTCTATCACGTAAATACAATTTGTGCATTAGGATTTCAGAAAATTCAAGGTTTGAGAATAATGATTGCGGTGACATTTTTGCTTGTGACTTTGCTAATTTTTGTTTACTTGAGGACAAGTAAAAACTCAAGTTTGAGGGTGTGATAGCATTACAAATGACATATTTTCACTTTAAATTGGTGTGTTAATTGTCTCTTTTGTATCTCATTTAGCATACATCATAAGCATTTCATACTTAGTTTTTATGATTTCCAACTCATTGCTAGTTAGTTTAAATTCCTATTATTTTTATATCTTTTTGTACTACTGTCGACGCAAGCAGTCGAGGTATTGCGTTTTAGAATTGTCAACGTAGGAACTCAGTCCAGAAGATTAATTTTGGAAGAAGATCAACTTGGAATTGTGATCAGCGATGTCGCCGCACAGAACCTGAACCTCGAATAAGTAAACTCAACCTGAATTTACATATGAAAGCACCAGTGCAAGAACATCACTGGTGTCACTGCAATCATGATCTCAGATTGCGCCCAGCAATACAGCGACAACCTGCAGATCTCTGAAGAAAACATTAAATCTACGTGACTGCACAGCTGTAATCTAGCTAACTTTGACAGCTGCAAAATCTAGATCTGGATCTGAGAATGGGAGGCTGAAACCTGTAACTTTTGAAGGCTATAAATAGAAGAATGAAGAATGAAGAAATCATCAAGAGTTGAAGAATTAAATTTGCAAATTACGTTGTGTTTTTGGAATTTATTGCTGGAGACCGGTGAGCTGACTAAGCCGACGGGCAGCAACTCCTGATGAGGAGTGCTTGATGCTGAGCAAGAGAAGCAGTTAGGGGGTAATCCAAGTAGCCTAGAGATAGTATATTCTGATGTATTCGTTAACTCCTTTCTTTTGGATGATGAACTATTATTAATATTTGAATGAATACGAGAGTATCTTCAGTATTTGATCACTTTGATTCTTATTTAATGCTTTTTATCTGTTTATTCCTGGATCTAATTGCATCAAACATGAGAGTGGCTTTATGGTCTACCAACATCGAGAGATGCGGTGACAAGTTAGGTTAAGAAGTAGTTAGGCGAGAGCTGCTTGTGATCAGAAGAGATTCTGATCACTTGTTCTTAGGTACACAATTTTGTTCACACCGAGAGGTGGAGTAATTGTAGATACTTGAGTTGTGACTAAACAAGGAATTGTTATTGGTAAGAATTCATTGGAACTTCATTACAGCGACAGTTTATCTGTTCAAAACCTTATCGATGCATCCTGCATTGTGACTTAACAAAATCAGTAATCCACTCCAGATCTTCACACTTGATCATATTTACGTTTCGTGCATTTAAATATTCAGCACTCAACACATTTGATTTACTCTCAGTACATTGACATTTAACCTCTGACATTTAACTCTGATTGCATTGACAATATTGATTATTTTAGTGTGCAGATCTGACGTAATTGCACTAACATCATTACTCATATTTTACTTAATTTCAGTATTAGTTGCTCCGACATTTAAACATTAAGAACTCATTTCCTAATGGGATCGATATCTGATAAAATTATTTATTAACTATACTTGCATCAACGTGTGTTCGCTTGCACAATCGCTGTGACGTTTTAAACGCGATTAGTGGCAAACCAGATAATTCCTCTGAAAACACATCTATAAACTCATTAATAATCGATACCTATTTCAACCCTGTCCTTGAACCCCGTGTATCAAGTATGTATGTCAAGAATGCTTTACAGCCTCTGCGAACCATTTTTTGTGCTGAAATAGCTAAAATTACTCTGGTTTCACACGCAATCTATCGGACTCAACCATGATCATTTCACCTGTCTGGCATTTCAAACTAATCTATTTTTTCTTGCAATTTACTACTGCATCGTGATCAGATAACCACTCCATACCCAAGGTTACGTCGAACTCAGTGAATGGTAATAGCATTAAATCAGCAGGAAGTTCACAGCCCTGGACTTTCAGTGGACATTTACGACATACTAGATTAATAAAGACACTATGAACCAATGGGTTTGTGACTTTTACATCAAATTCAGTCGGCTCGAAAATAATATATTATCAGTTGCAAAGGCAATACAAATATATGAATGAGTCAATCCCGGGTTAATCAAAGCACACACAATATCATTAAAAAGATAGAATATATCGATCATAATATCGGGAGCGGTAGCCTCTTCTTTAACTCTAATAGCATAAGTCCGTGCAGGTGCTCGAGCTTCCAACTTGTTCACGTTATCTCTATTTCCATTTCGATTTTCACCTACACTACTGCTCTGTCCTGGGCGTCTACTTTATGTGGAGTAACTAGAGGATTCACACTCCGATCTTCCTTGACTTTAGAATTCATTGGGCAATTCCGAATGAAGTGATCAGTACCACCATATCAGAAACAAGCTCTCTTAATCAATCGACATTTACCCGAATGAATTCTTTTACAATGCTCACATATCGGCTTTGGTGCGTTTCGGACACTAGCCACACTGTCAGCTGACCGATTCTGAAATCTGGACTCTAGTAGCCCTAATCTGCTCCTACTCAGAAATCCAGAAAAAGCTACTCCCCGTGCTTCACTCTCTGAATTTCTTCGATGGAAGCATAGAGAAGGTTCGGGTATGATTATTCTTTCTGAACTCTCAAAATCTCTTCTCTCTCTGTCTTTTTTGATTGTATATTTACTCCATTTTCTATGTTGTCTGCCAGGACAACAAATGGTTGTATTTCTTAACCACCTACCATCATCTTAATCTCATCGTTCAAACCGTCCTCAAATCGGACACACATAACCTTGTCTATCAGTACAATCTCTCGTGCATATTTGCTGAGAAGTACAAATTATCTTTCATACTCTACCACTGTCTTGTTTCCCTGTCTTAACTCTAGGAATTCTTTCTTCTTCCTGTCTAGATACTTTTTGTTGACATATTTCTTTTTAAATTATGTCTGAAAGTATTCCCATCTAATTTCACTCTTAGGAACCACAACTAGAATCGTCGTCCACTAGTTATACGTTTGGTCTTTCAATAACAAAACTGCACACCTCAAATAGTCTTCCGGTGGATAAGTCATTTCATTCAGTACTCTCAAAGTGTTTTCCAACCAATACTCGGCCTTAGATGAATCATCCTCAACACTTCCGCGAAATTCTTTCGCCCCATATTTTCTTACCCTGTCTGTCGAGATACGACACCTCTGTTCTATCATAGGAGGAGGTGGAGGCATTACTAGAGGTGCCACAAGTCGGGCATCAAACTGTGTAGTCGGAGGTGGGGAAGGTGGTGCCATAGGATTGTTCCTCATAAATTTTGAGAACTACTATCCCATTAAACCAAAGAACATATTTTTGGCTTCATTTACTGTCATTGTTAATATAGGTACACCATGATTGCTCCCGAAATCATTAGTCGAAACATTGTTGTTTACCTCGTTGGTCTCGTCTCTTTCAGAATTAGACATCTCTACTTTTATCTACAAAAATTGTAGTTAGATCGGATCCATCTATATCACACTATCACAGGTTCATATGGCATGTACTTCTAGATCATTTAATACAGTCAATACAGTCCAAGAAACGGCTAAACTTGACTCTGATACCATTAAATGTAACACTCAAAACTCGAAATCGTCATCGGTTAGGATCTGATGTCTTAGTGTTCATCTATCATGATTTATCTTTTAATAACATGTCAATCAATCTTATTTTAGTAAAAAAAATGCACCCAACACGTCATGAATCATCAATTATTTATAATCACAATTTAACAAGGGCAAAATGATAATTTTCAAGATTTTTGGAGACTTTTACCAGTACTTGTTAGATAAGTATCGGTAGTTGTCAAGTCAGTAAACAGTTTAGGAATAGTGCATACTTCTATCGATACTTGAGGCAGTACGACCGATACAAGTGAGACTTCTACTGAAACATGTCATACTTCTACTGATACTAAAAACTCTAGAGAGCTAAGAAGTCTTACTTTGCAACTTCTACCGATACAAGTACACAAACTATCGATACTTCTATGAGCAGAACTATCGATACCTACTATGCAACTACCTATACAACTCAAGCTAGTGAACAACCTCTATCCTACCCTGTACTTCTACCAAAACATGCATGAGTTCTATCGAAACAAGCATGCAGAATCTCAAGAATCATGCCAAAACACAAGTTTATCAACATTTACCATTCATAACTTCAAAATGCATTAAACCATTACCAAAATTCATAGTTTCCAAGTCATTACATTGTACTTCTAAGTCTATATATTCTATCTTGATCAAGCATACATTACTACATTCAATAATTCATTAAAACATAACAAGATTTCACAATCTCGAACAAGTAAAACAAAAGATAACATCATCCTAGTACATGTTATAAAACCAAGTGATGAAGGATCACCAAACAGGCTCCACGATAATGTGACTTCGTAGAGGTGATCCGATCTTCAAGCAGCAAAAAAATATATAAAACAACAATAACATCTCTGGTAAGCTTCATAGCTTAGTACGTTCGAAAAGTTTTAAAGAGTTACCAAATATATGCTTAAAGCAGTTATAACTCAACCGAGAGAGGATGAACTATTGTTTCCTTAACCCATATTTAATATGTCAACTTTCCTATCTATGGCCTTTCTGCTACCAGCACCCAATGCTGCTCACACGAGCTGTCAAGGATTCGCAACATATGCGATACCCAAGTCATTGATACGGTGTCTGTCTGTAAACTATCCCCTAACGATGCTGCTCACACGAGCTGTTGAGAATATGCATTAAAGCATAAATCCCAGCCATCGTAGGGCCTATAATCCATTTAGGATTCATCTCTTTTTCAACTCACGATACTACTCACACGAGCTGTTGAGGACTTGCAACGTATACGATACACCAGCCATTGCATTTGTTTCATTTCAATGGCTTAAAGCCTACTATCTCTTTCGTTTCATTTCTTCAAATCTCTTTGAATCGAAGTACTTCCATTTGTTAAAAATGATAAGATATATATAAGTAATATTTAGATACAAATTTACATTACAAACTTACAGGATTGAATTGCAGTTGTGGATAAACACCAAAAACTAATCTGCTAATTTCCCCTTCCCACGATTCGTGGCTCGATCGTAATCTAATCAACAAATCATCCAGATTCTCACATTAAATCACTTAATCAATTCTTTTAACATAATTTGATCTTTTTAGGAAAATTATGATTTTACCCTTATTATTTTCCTTTTGTTCAATTTAATCCTTTCAACACAAAACATGCAAAATAACTTCTCTTTCACATAACTACCATAGTCGAATTCTTCAGGGTGTTTACCCAACCCCTACACACAATTATTTTCACAACAATACATATATTTTCATGATTTTCATATTTTAGTCCTTAAACCTTAATTTCATCAAAAATCTCTTTACAAAAAGATTTGATCCAAACATCAAACACACAAATCCATCACAAGCTTTCAAGAACAAGCATTTTCAACAATGGCAAGTTTCATAACATTTGACAGGTTCACAAATTAGTCCCTAGGTTAGCTAGATTAAGCTAATACTGACTCAAAAATATAAAAATTACTAAAAACGGACGAAGTTTACTTACTCAAATCGAAGCTCAAAGCAAAGGATGAAAAACCTTAAGTTTTCCTTAGGTTAGTCGATAGAAGAAAAGAAGAAGATGATGAAAATTTTCATCTAATTTCTTTTATTTTTAATTTATATACTTTTGTTTTTTTGTAATTCTTTTGTCTTTTATAATTAAGCTTAATTAACTTTTCTTAAGCTTAATTTATCTATCTAGCCCCTCTAATTACTTAACTCTACTTTTGTACCTTTTACAATTTAATCCTTTTTACTTTATTAACTATCTAAACATTAAAATTTCATAACCGAATTTTAATATGATATTAACGGCATCATAAATATTAACATAAAATAAATTTATGACTCGGATCGTCGGAGTTGTGATCTAGAAATCACTGTTTCTGACACCACTGAAAATCGGGCTGTTACACTTCATGCCATGTAACAGAAAATATGTGGGTGTATTGTTCATACCATGTGACTGATTATATTGTGATAATAAAGTGAATATGCAGTGAATATATGATAAAAACATGTAATAACAATTTGGATATTTTGGCTTTGTGATCTTATGAGACCTTTGGATATAATTGGCATGTCATAAGATTGTGAGTATTGACGTTTGTGTTATATGTGGGGCACTGAGACTTAGGAACATGTTGGAGAGATAAGGGAATGTGAGTTATGATCCATTCAATAGGATATGTTTGGTGTGTTGGAGAGTTTTAGGTATATGCTTTACTTATGGGATATGTTTCGACTCTATGAGTCTAGTGTTGGTGTGTTGGAGATCCGCGTATCCAATGTGTGATGATAGAGCTCATTATATGTTTCATTGTCTCAATAGCCAAATTATTATAAATTGTGTTTGATTGTGATTATATGAATATATGACTGAATATGCTTGTATATGAATAAAATATACTGAAAACTATGTGTAAATAAATACAATAAAGATGTTATTAATATGTTGGTTGATTGATGGGTTGATGCATGATGATTGTTTATATAGTGGTTATTCTAGGCACTCACTAAGCTTGTTAAGCTCACCCATTCCCTTTTTAACCATTGCAGACACTTAGTGCTGGTGTGAGCGGTGTGATCTTAAGGGTAATCCAAGCTAAAATCGACACTTTAATTTTCTATTAGTATGTTTTATGAGTTGTTTATATTTAGGAACCTAAGGCAATATGCTAGGATTTATGATTGATTTATATTAGTTTTTGGTTATGTTCTTTTAAGTTATTTGAATGACATTATATAGACTTGAAAATATGTTATTTGAGATTTGTTTTATATGATACATGTTTGATAGTTGATAAATCGATGTAAGATTGAATTATTTAACATTAAATTGATTTTTTGATAATTGTGAGAAATGCGGTAATGAGAAGGTACATGTCTAGGATTGGTTCTGGTTAGAAAAGACTTAGTTTTTAAGCAGTCAAATTTGACTCACCTCCCTTTCTTGGGACCTTACCTGATGCACGATTCACATTCATTTCTTCGGTTTTTCCCTAAATATCATGTATGATGGTATGATGGTATGATTTAAACATTAATTTGATTATGTGTGACACATAATGAGCATGAATTTGTGAATATGTGAACACTACAGTAAGATAATTAAGAAGAAAAATTTGCATGTGAAATAAAACGTTTAAAATGAGATAAGCATGATGAGAGACGGTGGTGTAGCATCCTAATATTCGAGCTCGACAACCAAGTCGGGTATAAAGTGTTACACAGTCAATACACAATTTTAATGCATCATTAATAAATAATAATATGATACATTATCATTAAATAAAACAAAAATAATAGAAAACTTATAAATAAATAATCATAACTTTATGTAAACATAAATAAATATTAAAACTCTAAACTCTAGATTTAAAACTTTAAACCCTAAATTTTAAACTCTAAATTCAAAATAAAAATCTAAACACTAAACTCGATATTTACTAATATTTATCTATATTTAATTATATTTAAATATAATTATTAATATTTATTTATAAGACATTTATACTTAATTTAATAATAAATTGTAATATTGTTTTTTTATTGATGACATGTAAGGCATCAAATATTATTCCTATATGTAATTTTTAAAAGTTACTTTTGAAAAATATTTTTTTGATTAAAAAATAATGTTAGGAACAATATATATAGCGGGGGTCAGCACAAATTTTCTTTGTAATTTTAGACTAAAGAGAAGAACAACGGCCCTCTGTATCCCTTTGATTTTCATATATTTATATTTTTATATATACACATTTCCACCCGATATATATTGATTTCCCAGGTTTACTTTCAATCTTAAAACCCCATCCCATCTTCTTCTTCTTGGTGTTGTTTATAATTTTCCTATTGGATTATATATACAAGGAAGAGATATCGGCGGCGTGACGCAGGAAGCAGAGAGATTAGATGGAAACCCAGAATGGCGAAAAAGGCAGCGTTTGACACAACCGGCGAATGAATAATATGCCAAGCGCCATTACTTGACTTCATCAGCTCTCTCTCTCTCTCTCTCTCTCTCTCTCTCTCTCTCTCTGTCTGTCTGTCTTTGCGTTACTCTGTGAAAACCAAAAAAACAACGGCAGTACTAATTGTAATAGTTGTCAAGAGGCACACGCAGTAGTGGTTTCCGTATATGTCCCTTCACAAACACAGCTCATCAATAAAATCATAACCAGCTTGTTTTTTGTTTTTTTTATCCCCTTCCCCATGGAACGAATTCTTTCTTTTCATTCTCTCGATTCCCCGGTTTTTTACCGTCCTCTTCCCCTCCACCGCCGTCCGAGGTGGCCCCGTATGGGCTCCTCCACCCCCCACCACCGTAAAAACCAAAATAAGACCAAACTCATCGTCATCATGGGTGCTACCGGTACCGGAAAATCCCGCCTCTCCATAGACTTGTCAATCCATTTCCCTCACTCTCAAGTCATAAACTCAGACAAAATGCAACTTTACAACGGGTTAGATATAACCACCAACAAGATCCCTCTCCCGAAAGGAAAGGGGTCCAACACTTTCTTCTCGGCGAGTTCGACTCAATCGATGCCGACGTGGCGCCGTCGCAGTTCCGTTCCGCCGCGGGTTCAACTATCGCCGACATTGCCTCGCGTGGGAACTTGCCGCTTCTTGTTGGTGGGTCCAACACTTTCATTCATGCTCTCCTGGTGGAAACCTTTGACCCTCAAGTGGACGTGTTTTCCGAGTCGAGTTCAGTGAGTCGAGCGTTGAGGTATGACTGTTGTTTCCTTTGGGTCGACGTGGCTTGGTCGGTACTCTGTGAGTACCTATGCATACGAGTTGATGAAATGCTTGACTCAGGGATGTTGGAAGAGTTGGCTCAGTTCTATGACCCGACCAAAGCGGGTGTCATGGTTGGGCTACGGAAGGCAATCGGAGTACCCGAATTCGATGCCTATTTCAGGAAATACCCGCCGTGGGAAAGCCCAGAAAACGGCGTTGTCCCCAACAAGGACTGTGATCCGATCCGGAGGGAAGCGTACGAGGAAGCCCTACGGGAGATCAAAGATAACACGTGTCGATTGGCAAAGAGACAGATAGGGAAGATCCTACGGCTGAGAGAGGGGGGATGGGACTTCACTAGATTCGACGCAACGGCGACGTTTCAAGCGTTGATGAAGAAAAAGCAGTCGCCGACGGTGGCGGCGGCGGAACTAGAATGGAGGGAGATTTGGGAAAGGGAAGTGGTGGAACCAAGCGTGAAGATTGTGAAGCGATTTTTGGAGGAGTAGGTTTTCCAGCTAATTTTTTTCTTTTTTGCATTAAAAAAACAAAAACCGAAACAAAACAAAACTCTCTCCCACAAAAAAATGTTGGAAAAAATCAGATTAGGCAGAGTGGGAGAATGGTTGGACCAACTGACTCAGTTAGGTCGACCCATTTTGGAGCATCGGGGCGCCTTTGGTTCGAACCAGTCGTCAACGGTGGTGCTTATATTTTGACCATGGCTAGGGTGGGGCCTTTAAGGGGCTCTCTACACAAACAATATTATCAAAAAAGAAACAAATTTTGTGAGCTTTTGTTGTCTATGGTTTTTACAAATATTAAAATCTTTTTACTACTTAAACCACTGATTAGTTCCATTTTCCAAATTGGAATATACAAATATTTTTAAATATAAAATTGGTATAACATAATAAATGGGAATAATATTATGGTCATGTGCAAGTTGAAACAAATAAAACAGTTGAAATGGGAAAGCCTTTGGAAGGAAAAAGAGAATGCTACAAAATTTGCCTTTTCTTTTGGTTTTGGCCCCATTTTTGCTTTGCAGACACGATAAGTTGTGCCAGTAATACAAATATTATTTAAAATATATAAAAATTAATTTGTTAAATAGTTTAAATAAAAAAAAGCCAAATAATTAACTTTTTAAAATTCGAATAATAAACGTGACTCGAATCTAGATCATATTTGAAACGGTAAACACGAGTTAAGTAATTGGTTTTCTTTATTCACCAGTGTTGGATTCTATTAATCTTTCCCATAACTATATTTGTCAAAACTTTGTAATCCTTGGAAAGAAAAGAAAAGTGGGTTCTCTGCAAAAATGCAAATGGAATAAATTGTTCAATCACGAATCTTTGTCTGGAATGCAAAATTTACATCTTCTAGAGTATCTCCATTTACAATATTCATGGACGGCGGACAAAATATCTTCACCAAAACTATTCAGCACATATTCAGATTCAGTGTCTTTACACTTACCTGTTTTTCAAACAAAAGTCAAGAAAGGTATCTCCTTCTATTCCTTCACATCAAACTTATGATTTATACATATTAAATCTGATTATATGAACCAAATTGATTAGGGTTTAGTTTATTTTTTTTGTCTCACATTATAATATTTAATCTAATTATATGAACCAAATTTATTAGGGTTTAGCTTACTTTTTATCTCACGCTACAATATTTAATCTTATTGTCGTCGTTATTTTTACACTAATCGCAGGTAAATGTACCGTCCATCTAAACCCACCCATTTTCCGCAAAAGAGATCACGACAAATATTGAAATCAAAACTCTCAATCCTACCTCTTAAAGGTGCTATGAATCAATTTAATAGTGGGTTTGGATGGACAGACAGTATCGTTACAATATTTAATCTCACCGTTACCGTTATTTTTACACTAATCGCAAATAAATATACTGTCCATCCAAACCTATCATAAATCTCATGTGATTGATTTTCATTAAGATTGTAAATGTGAACTCATTTCACAATATAATTAGTAATTACATCTAACATAGATTGGTAACCCTAGATTCTTGGAGAAACATCAGAGTGGTCCTAATGCCTTGTAATCTAATTTTATGACGAGGGTACCTTATTTCCAGTTTTGTACAATGATAAAAAAGCCTATTCTATCTCTTGTTTCTCTAAGGATGGGGAATATCAATCCAGATCATTATTTTAAATTTTGATTTCTTTTATTTTTTATATTAAATTTGAATATAAAATTAATAAATTATCTCTAGTTATCGATTAAATATATTTTTAATAAATTATATAAAAAAAATAAAATCCTATCAACAATACAATTGACACAATTTAAATTTAAATCATACTTAAAATAATAAAATCATAAACTATCAAATCAACGTATATGATTCAATTATCTATCTAAATATTCAAATAAATTGAAATGTTATATTGATCTGCAAAAGTAAAATGAAATCATAAATATGATTAGAAAAGCAAATCGAATAGTCACAAATGTCTGAGACTGGACCTGTTACCATCCCTATGTTACATCAACGGTAAGTGCAGCCATTAAATACTGGGAACTCAAACTCGATGGTCAATTCCGGTACTTAAATGCCATCTTTGCTTAAAATGATTGAATGAATTGTCAATTTTCAGTGAAAGACAGAAACTGCAGTTTCTAAAAATCATTTTATTGTTTTCTTCACCTAAGGGTCTTCTGTTAAGTTTCATCAATATCACCAACAAAACTATTATTTACTTTTTATTATATAATGTATTTCTATTCAATCTTACTTATGAGCATGAAATATTTGATTTACTGTTTAAGTTTAAGGTTTGTGGTTGTTTTTTTCAATAATATTTATATTTTAAATATTTGAAATAATATAAAATTTGACAATACTTGTGTAGAACTGTTCAAAGGTCGGATAGTCCGCCCGACCCTATAATTCATTCCAATTTGAATTGATTGAGCTTGGATTTAAACTTGGATAAGGATTTTGTATTTCGTTCCGGGTTGGTTAAAATTCAATTTAAATCATAAAAAGTATTTTTAATTATTATTATAAAATATACATAATATCAATTAAAAATATTTTTTTAATATTTTATTAATTTTTGAATAATAAAATGGATTTTTTGGATGAGGTGAATCGGCCCGACCCATGAACAACCCTACACTTTATGTGAAACAAATATTTATATTCAACACTCACATCTAAATTCGAGTAAGAAGCCATTCAAATTGAATTCATTTCTTCTTAAAATTTAAGTTTTTATAATTACATAACTCTTATTTTTTCTTCAAATATAATATCTACTAAAATAAAGTTGAATTCAGTTTTATGAGTTAAAATGATACGATTTTAAGTCTTGACTTGTATGGAATGATGATTAAAAGTTTTATTAAGCATTTGTTTGGCAAGGATTTAAACAATGAGACCTCATCCCCTACCCAATATTGTATCAAAAAAAAAATAAATAGTAAATAAAATGATATTCCTTTTTCACTAATTCATAAAACATATTTTATTTAAAAATTAAAAAAATATATTTTTACATTAAAAATTATATATATAAATACTTATTTTTCCAATAAAAATATTTAGATTAAGTTTGAATTTTGGAATCATAATTGTTGAGAGAGTTTTACCTCAATACCGTCCCAACTTGAATAGAATTATGTTCAAACCCTAAAATGGTTGCTTCTATTCTTTTTAGTTTCTTGTTTTCATTAATATTTTATGAATTATTATAAGAGAAATTGATTGGTATAATGTCAGTAGAGTTTTTAGATTTTATAAGTAGGGTTAGGATGTTGACAAGTATTCTATAGAGGTATAGTAAAATATTAAAAAGAATATTTTAAAAAAGAGAAATGTATCAATTTTTCAAAACTAATTGTGGGATAAAAAAGTACGCTACCAGTATACCAAATATTCACTTTTATTATAAATGTAATTTAGTTTGTTACAAAAGAGAAGTCAATGGAAAAATAACGTGAAGTGAAGAATTCACTAAAATTAATATATATAATTTTTAAGGTAAATTATACAAATGGTCACCTAATTATGCTTACATTCTTATTTTGGTTACTTAATTTTAAAAATTTTTAATTTAAGTACTAATGTTTGAATTTGTTCCTATTTTGGTCCTCATTGTTAAATTGATAATGAAAAGTCCTTTTTTTAACTGACATAATAACATATTTAGTCCTTAATACTTACATATTCTATCAATTTAATCCTAATTTTAAATAGTTCAATAAATTTAGTCCTTCACAATTATAAATTCTATCAATTTTGTTCCTCAAACTTCCCAACTCAAGCTTTCAACTTTTAAAACAGAGACATTCCACATCTATTAATTGTTTTATTTAAGGTTAAAATTATTCAATTCGTTATATAACCCTTTTGTTTATATTTTTAAGAAGTTAGTGTTAAAAATTAACTAAACACCATTAAAAATAATAGAAAATACAAATTTAAAAATATAATATAATATATATATATATATATATATATATATATATATATATATATATATATATATATATATATAATAGAATTATATAAATAATTTAATATTTAAAAAATATTTTCATTCTAACTAGCATAATTTTAGTTTTTAATTAATTTGATAAATGATTTGACACTAAATCAAATTATTAATGATACATATATCATGGGTTTAAAAATTAAAAACAAATAATTAAAATTTAATAGAACATATAACAGGATCACGTTACAAAATGCTGAGAAAAGGCCGGGTGAAAGCTTCAGGCAGTATGCTCAAAGGTGGAGAGATATAGCCACCCAAGTATAGCCACCGCTTTCTGAGAAAGACACAACCATGCTCTTTGTCAGTACTTTGAAAGCGTCGTATATCAATCATCTGTTGGGAAACGTTACTAAAAGTTTCTCCAACATGGTCATGTCGGGAGAAATGATTGAAAATGCAATTTGAAGCAAAAAAATTGATGCCGGAGAAAGTACCAAAAGGTCTGCTCCTAAAAGGAAGGACAATGAGGTGACTAATATAAGCTTATACCGGACGAATGTTACAAAATCGGTCATGGTGACGTAGTCTAAAGGCCCAACCACCAATTTTCAAAGTAGACCAAGGCAATAATCGAGCTCGAGGCTGAACACTAAAAGAATCCAATTCACTCCCATCCCGATGACCTACAAGGAGCTTTACAAGAGTTTGTATGATGCTCGAGTAGTGTCCCCTATTATTTGAAACTAATGCAACCCCCATTCCCAGATTGGTATGACACAAACGCTCAATGTGAATCAATTTAAAAAATTTTAAAAATTATCAATGCAACAAAAAAATTTCTATTAATTCTTTCACATTTTTTCTTATAAAAAATTAAATGTTCATATTTTTCTTGTATAATTATTGATTGAACAATTGATTTTCAAAGCCATATTTTTTAACTTTGGATTTAATTTCCAATTTCAAGCACCAACTTCAAGGACTATTTCTATGTATCTTGAAGAAAATATCATACCGTTAATAACAAGAGTAAATCTAAAATATTTTTCTTCAAGGTTTTTAAGTTTTCTTTAGTCAAAATTTTATCAATCAAAAGGTTATAAAATATCATATTTAGAAGAAAATTAATGAAAAATGAAATAAAGTTTCAAGATAAACTCATTAGTATCAAGAATTGGTTCGGAAAACGACTCATTGGTTGAGAGAAGTTTTTTCCTTTGGGGTTTTATAAATTTATAGATGATGAATGCCTTTGTTTTAAAAGTTGAAAATTTTGGTCAGGAAGTTTGAGGATTAAATTAATAGAACTTGTAAATATGAAAGGTTAAATTTATTGAATTATATAGAATTAGGATGAAAGATAGAAAATGTAAGTATTGAGGACTAAATGTGTTATATATTAGATAAAAAAAAACTTTTCATTATCAATTTAACAGAGAGTGACCAAAATAAGAATGAATTCAAATGTTAGTGCCTAAATTGAAAAATTTTAAAGTTGAATAACCAAAATAGGAACGTAGGCATAGTTGAGTGATCATTTGTATAATTTACTCTAATTTTTATATAATATATTAACAATTTGATTTTCCATGTTTTAATATTCTATGACCAACTTTAAAGTAAATTGGAATAAAATATATAACTATTTATTTGGTATTATAAACTTTGACCCTGATAATAATACTTTTAACTAAATGATAAAAATATTAAATTAATTTGAAACATTACATACACAACAAATGCAATTATTGTTAAATTTAAATATGAATTATTAAAATCTTAATCATAAAAATGTTATAGAAGTGTGTAATTTCTTTTGAATAATCTCATTATAAATTTTAATCATATTTGTTCTTTTTGATATAATGCTTATAACTATCCATGGCTTCTCCCCAACTCATAAATAGGAAGATAATTCACTTCTACACACTCGAACTCATGTTCTTCTGTATTTGCAACAATGCACATACCAATCGACAATCGACAAGTGTGTAATATTATTTTAATTTTACACTAATATAAATGAATTTCTTCTACCAACCTATTTATATATCTATTTTTAGTACATATAAAATTTTTACATATCTGTTTTTTTTATATAATGTTTAGAACTATCTATGGCCCTTCCTCTAACCCATAAATAGAAAAATAATGCACTTCAGCACACTCAGACCCATGTCCTCTTGCATTGAGAATAATGACCATGCCAATCTAAGACTCAATCGATATATATTAAATTCAAATTTTAGTTGGATTTATTCGTAAAATTACATCTAAAATATTTAATGGTTTTGTAGTTAAAATCACAACATCATTAATTCTTTTATTATTCTTTTTTTAATATACTGGTACGATTATATGATAGTATCTGTTCATATTTTTTTAACCCTTTGACAAGGTATATACATGTACTCGAACCCGAATCTCTTAGGATGAACAATATCCTTTTTAACACTGGAGCCACTAGTTGTATTAACTTCTATATTATTCTTAAACTACTTTTTTTATTTAAAAATTTATTTTATTCTCAAATCACGATATATTTTTTTTGGTACATTATTTTTTAAAATGTTTGAGTGGCAATATCCGTACCCTTTGTCATTCACAACTACGGTATTTTCTATTATAATAAAAAATACAATTTAATTTTGGGAAGAGTTTTGAAGTGTTAATTTGGGGGCAAAAAGAAGTAATATTATATTATTCAAACTAATATTTTAAGAAACCTAGTAGTCCACTTTTAAGCATGGCAAGTCTTATGGAAATTGGAATGGCTTGAAATGAATAA
Source organism: Gossypioides kirkii (assembly GCA_005610355.1). NCBI lineage: Eukaryota > Viridiplantae > Streptophyta > Magnoliopsida > Malvales > Malvaceae > Gossypioides > Gossypioides kirkii. The sequence continues at coordinate 32,988,557 of CP032247.1, read as the reverse complement.
ATAATAAAATTGGATTCCATTAATGGCAGCCAAGAACATGATCATTGTCTGAATATGGACATGCTGCCGAACCTGTCCTAAGAAGGTAAAATATTAGAGACAAAACAATAAATAATAGTTAAGAAATGCAAATCGTTAAATCAAGGACAGAAAGTGAATGATGGAAAGGTGTTGGAAGGAGAGATCCAAGGAGAAAGAGTGTAAAGGAGAGAAAAAATAAATAAACAACGACATTGATCGAGAATATTGAGTGATTCAGAAGCATAAAACACATTTATATATAAATAAATTATAGGTCTTTTAGATGTGTGGGGCATAATCGTAATAAAAATAACAATAATAATGAAATTAAATACTGTAATCGTGAGATAAAAAGAAAAATAACACATCATATTGATTTGTTGGGTCGAATGCAAAAAATTTGGTATTTTTCAAGAAAAATTAACATTTTTTATTTTAGAATAATCGAAGTTAATAGAAATCTAATATGAAAAATTAAAGCAAGAAAATCTTTTAAAAGAAATTATATACGATCAAAACTTGAAACTTTTTCTTTTTTCATTTGCGGTAACGAGGAAGAGGAGCCTCGGCGGGGGCCTGGGCGCCTGGTCACCTTGGGCCGCGGGCAGTACAGTGAGTCAGTGCGCGTGCGGTTTGCATTGCGCATGATCCTATAATTCTCAGCCTTTCCCGAGCTGCTCGTTTATATTTTAATGCTTAACGAGGGAGTGTCGGTCAGTCTAATTCTCATAATTAGAGAGAAGGGAGATGCCTCTAAACTTTCATAGGCTGTTGTGGACATTTTTACAAGCACAATGACTACAATATTGAGGCTTGCATGCCTCAACTAATTAATTGTTTCATATTTATTATCACCTTCAGCACTTATTTGTTGACTATGTTCAACCCAAATCCCATTTTTTAGCTATATACACATAGAGAGAGGTAACAAGATGAATCGGGTGAGATTCTTCAAGTTTCAATTTTTTTTTTAAGTTTAAATTTTTTTAGTTTAGTTCATATAGGATTTTAGATAATTTTCGATTAAACATCTTTTGCATAACTATATTCATTTATTAAATCGGTTTAAATTATAAGCTAGGTAATTGAATTCCAACTCTACATCTATCAATTATATAGTTATTAGTCTTGGTGCCATACTACTAAAGGCTCAAGATTGAACTCTTAATTATATACCACTATGAAAGTTAATAAGTAAAACTTTGTTCGATGACCTCGTCAAACGTGTGCAACCCCCTTACACGGCATCCGTCATTCCTTTAGGTTTTATCTGTTCATTAACATTGATAACTTTTTCATAAAGTTCCATTATATAATATCATCCACCAATGAATAATATTAGTCAATTTGACATGACTCACAACCACGTTCTATTTACGACAACCATATAATATTTTTCAAAGGATACTCTTAACTCTTGATAAAAGCTATAATTATGTATCTATAAGCAAAGCTATATTATATACGAGTCATATATCCAATGTACTGACTTACAACTGAGACACTTTAGTCACTAATACAACAAAACATATAAGTCAAACACATTTAACCATTTACTTACTTTGGACTAAGGTGAACACACAATAAATGTTTCATGTGAATTAATCTTGCAATGTGTTGGCAGTCCAAACTAACACATTTATGTCTCTACTCGAGAGTTAGTCCTACTTCAATAACCATCATCTATCTCCTTCTTTTTGACTTAAGACAACATAATAGTGCTAACATGATTCACTTGTTAACCATGACTTCATGGAGAATGGACTTGCTTTTAGATTACCAACAAAAGTTGTCTTCTAATTATATTTTTTTGTGCTACTTCTTATTAGTTTAACATAGGTAAACAATGGGACATGTTTACTCATATAATTTGTTTATACATGCAAAACCATTTAGGAAAAACCAACAAATAGTCTTTTTTTTTCTTCTTTTGTTTTAGGACAATCTTCCAAAGAAAGATGTCAGTCTATTATAGATGGTTTAATTACCTTTCAAGTAACATGCATTACATATGTATCCACAACTTTTTCAAGGTATGAAGCTTAGGATAAGATCGTTATGCTCTATCGATGTTTTAAGTAAGTGAACACTTAGAACAAGATTAACTTTCCTTAAGTCCTTTGTAGCAAAGGCGAAGGCAGCAAGTAAGGGCCCTGACCCCTTAAAATGGAAAAAATTCTTTTTAAACTCTAAAAGCCCATAATATTTTTAATTAATACATGATAAAATTATAGTTTATCCCATCAAAAATTATAAAATTTTGATTTAATTCTTATGAAAATTATAAATATATATGTCAATAAAAAGATGGAATTGTATTTTAGCCCTTAAAAAAGTATATAACTTAATTTGCCCTCCTCCAAATTATTTCTGGCTTCGCCCTTTCATACTAAATTGCTGCATAAGCATCAATATAATTGATGATATATCCCTATTTCATTCCCAATAAGTAGAATGTTATCAACTTACAATATTATACCTTAGAACATTCTTCCAAAGAAGGATGAGAATGAATGAGATACTTGGTATTATACCTTACTTGGAGGCTAGCTTAGGGCTTAAGAGTGAATGGGGATTGATTCATTCTCGTTGTCCTTACTCAACCAATTTGGCATGGTAGGGTGTAAACTTGGTTGAACTGTGGTATTGTTAGTCCTTTCTCTACCATGATTATCAAAGAGTGAAAACTATGGATTGGAGGCTAGTTTGTTGCCAATGACCTTTTGCAACATTATTGTTCCCCATTAAGATCTCTTCTAGTTTCTCACATTTTGCGTACATCTTGAATTGTTATTTATTGTTGCATACATGGATAGTAGCCTTAGAATCCAACCACCATTCAGAAGGCTTTGTTACAATAACCATATGAACTTCAATCACCATGCCGATTTGCATTTCGATCACCATCGCAACAAGCTCCTTCACATATTGTTCATCAAGATTTATTGTATTTGTGCTTATAGAACCATAAGTAGTCTTACATCAACAATGCTAAATTCAAAGTATCTTGATGAACCTTCAGATTTGAAGTAAATTCAATCTCCATGATGATTGTAAGAAATGGTAATTAAATGCCTTAAGATTGTTGGAAAAATAATGTGAAGAAAGCTGTAATAAAGAAATCAAAATAAGACTTGGATGTGTGAAATCACTTTCCTTTTAAGGCTTTTAAATATGCCTAAAAGATACAATAAAATCATAAACGACAAAGTAATTGTAGAATCTTCCATATTTATTTTATGAGTTATGTTTGAGGTTCATGACCCTTTCAATAATGTCATATCTAAGACTCGAACTCACATCCTCTCATTGGGAGTGCATTATTCCTCACCATTTAACACTTGTTGGCTCCAAGTGTCCATCTTTGACTACACACTAATATGCAAGTCCACCTACCTAGTGAATTTGATACCTGACTCAATTACCCAAGTTATATTTAAATTTTTTATACTATATATTTATTAGCAATGTGAGATTATTAAAATTGTAAACTACCAACACTCGTGCCATAGGGTTATGAGCAGTTTATTCATTTTTAAAATATTCAAGGTAATTTAGTTCATGTCATATTCGAAAATGAACAAATAAAAATAATTGGAGATGTCATAATTTATTTCTTTTAAGACATGATACGTGTTTGTCTATGACTAATTGGTAACTTCATAGAATTGAATATATATATATATATATATATATATATATATATATTCTAAAAATACTTAAAAACTAAAAATATTCGAAAAAAATAATAAAATGTTTCCAAAGTTTCGAAAAGTTGTAATAATTCTAAGAAATTCTAAAGAATTATAAAATAATAATTTTCAAAAGCTTGAATTTTTTTAAAAGAAATTGAAAAAAAAAAACTATATAAGTTTAGATTTTGAAATTTTATATAAAATTTTAAAGGGTTTTATTTTTCGATTTTTTAAAGTTTTCTAAGTGTTATATTTTTTATTTCATTTTTAACTTTTTTTTTGAAACTTTTGTAATTTTCTAATTTTTTGGAAGTTTTTTTTTTTAGATTTCAAGATTTCTTTGGATTATTATTTTCTCTAACTTTTATTTAATTATATATATTTCAAATTTCTTTAGTTATTTAAATTTTCCCATGTAAATGAACACGTATTATGAATCAACAAAAATAATTAATATCGACTTCAAATATCCTTATTTACTTACTTTTAAATAATACAACAAATAAATTATCTTATTTCTTTTGAAAGAAATTAAATTGCTCATATCCCAATATAATTGGGACTTTTTATGATTTATACCAAAAGTTCAACCGTCATTGTATGCAGGTCCGTTCTTGATATTTTTGGAGCCCTATGTAAAATAATAAATTGGGGTTTTGAGTCCCTTAAAAGTTGAAAAAAAATTTTAGGCCCCTTAAAAATTGAAAAAAAAATTTGGATCCTTTAAAAACTGAAAAAAATAATTTTGGATCCTTTTCAACCTTAAGCCCTGGGCGGCCGCACTTCCAAATGACCCCAGGGCCGAGCTTGAATGTATGTACAAACTCTCAGTCAAATTTTATATCAGTGGAGTCTTCACTTGATATAAAGATTCTCTTGAAAGAATTAAGGGTGCATTCGGATGGACGGTGATTGTGATGCGGTGGAATTTTTTACTTCATAGTTATAGTAATTAATTTCACCGTCACCGATACTTTTGAGCTTCTCGAAAGTAAATGCACTGCCCATCCAAAGACACCCTAAATCTAGGTCGGAGTCTATATCAAATTCTAAATATCAATTAGAAAAATCTAAGAATACTTATGTTTTGCTTGTGATATAATGTATGTTATATTAAAGTAATTAATATATGTTTTGCTTAGATTAAGAAAGAAATGCAGGAAACCTAAAAACCGAATTCTAGAAATAGTTTTATAGAGAGGCCCAAAGTGTGACCCAAACCGGATCTGAATGGCCCAGCAAAGTAAAGCTAAGCAACATAATAATAAGGTCCAGCCTAGATTCACTGTTTTTAGCCCAAAACCTTTGGGTCTTTAGTAAAGTTTCTTCTATTGTTTATGCTATTAGCCCATTTTATTTAGTGTTATTAAATTGTCATGTGAAATGAAAAAGGATTATATGAAACTATAATTCCATATCATTCTTATCTCTTTTTAATAAGAGAACGATAAATCAGATTTTTCCTTCTAATTTTTAGTTTTTTCATCTTGAAAAAATTCAAATCCAACTAAAAATACTAAAAATCAGAAGGAAAAATCTAATTTGTCATTTTCCTATTGGAAAGGGATAAAGATGACATGAAATCACAATTTCGTACAATTCTTTCTCTTATTATATTGTTATCTATCTATACTATTATAATATATTTGTTTGAGTTGATCGCACTCATTAATCAAGTCTAACTCAATTGTAAAATTACCAAAAGTTCATTACATTTACAAAGTAACAATATTATATTGAGGGTATGTTCTTTTTATATATTTTGATAAATCTAAAAAAATCATGTTGTTTATTACTTTTATGATACTTATTACGAAAAGGGGTACTCTTGTTTACGATATCTATTTACCTATATATAAAAGAAGTGTCCATCAGGTTCTCCTTGTGGAATATGTCCTTATTTATCCCCTCGCTCTCTATATATTTACATTCTAGAGAAATAGTTATATTTTAGTTTTGATCCTTTTATTATGTTTAAATTGGAGATTTAATTTATATACTTTAATTTATAACATAATTTAGTCATTATATTTTTATAATGTTATTAATTAATCCAAATAATTAATATATTTAATTTTTCGATTAAAATATTTTATGGTTATATATATATATTGATATTTTTCATATCTATTTTATGTTTATATATAATTTGAATGTTATAAGAGTTTTAGAGACTAACAGTGGCTTCTCATTTTTTTAAGACTTACGTCACATTTTTTACAATGTAAAATAATGGTCAAATTTCAATTTTGATCTTTAAACTAAGCTGAAACTAGAAATTTAATCTATATACTTACTTTTTTTTTTCTCAACAGAAAGTTATACTATTATTCCGAAAATAGAGAGAGAATTACAACACTTAGCAGAAAAGGGAGAGCTTGAACGCCCATAACTGAAAAAAACAAGCTCAAAGCATAAAAAAAAATCAATATTTACCCCTCTATTTTTATAATGTCATTAATTATTGTAAATAGTTACTTTTGCTAGCTATCTCAATTAAAACGATGACGTTAATTTTTCTTAAGAATGCTATTCCAACAAAAAATTTATTTTATAATGACGAGTTTGAACAATTTTTTTTAAATCTTAATTACTATTTTCAATGTTATTTTTATTGATTATCAAGTGTACTTTTTTAGTTTTAAAATGTGACACCAGATAATTTAATAAAAAAATTTAGCTGTGATAATAATTGGACTTGAATTTTTAAATCTAAAAAATAGAGACATTAAATTCTTGAATATAAATGTAAGGTATTAAATTCCAAAAATATGAAATGTATAGGGACTTAGAACATATTTTGATCTTCAAATTTTTACTCTATCGTTTAATACAAATAAATAATCAATCTAACGTTACGAAAATTAATAATTATATTTTAAAAAAAGTAATAATTATTGATAAAGTAATAAAAATGCATACAATCGTTGATAAAAACATATTAAAAAAATAGGGAGCAGTTATTTTTATTATTTTAAAAAATAAATTAAAAAATATAAAATTATTTTTATTTAATAAAAATTAAAAACATAAATATTTTTAGCCCAAAAAAGTACTTATTTTGGGTTTACGTCTACTTTTTTCTTTTTTTAATATACTTACGTCAACCTTTTTATTCCACTAGAATCACGAGAATTTTTATTGTAACATATATTATAATAGAGAGGTTCATGAATCGGATAGAGCTTAAGAATAATATTAATATATTTTATATTTGTTCAAGTTTGACTCGATTTGAAATTTAGACTTAAAACTTTATTTAAATTCGTTCATATTTGTAAAAGAATAATCCAATCTCATTTTAAGTTTGTTTATATTATTTTTTATTTTAATATTTAATAATTTTATACATTTTTTATTTATTGAAAATTTTTATATAGTCATCTTAACATTATTTTAATGTTTACATTAGAGTAATATTATATATTTAGTATATGTTTCTTTTTAATGTGTTTTAAATTACATAATATAAAGTATTATAAACTTAAAAACGGGCTGAACTGGGCTCAAACCTTGAACTTTCAAACTCGAGCTTGACCCATATTTTAAATGAGCCTAAATTTTTGCCCAAATCCTTTTTTCGAGCTTAATAATTTTGTTCAATTCCTCCCAAATAGGTCTTAGACTTGAACGGATAACCCAACCTATAAACAGATTTTATCTTATAATGAGATGAGTCTTATTAAGCACTACTTTCGTACAATGGACCTTAATGTTTGTGCTCCTTGGATTTTGATTTTCCAACTTGGAACGATGATGTTTCCCTTCACAAATATTTTGATTCATTCAAAAGTAGACCTGATCATAAGTGCGGCCGTTCAACCCAATCCAAAAGTTAATTCAAAAAATGAGAGGGTTTAGACAAAAATATAGGTCAGAAAAATGGACTTGAATAAAAAATGAGACCCGTTTTCTAAATGGGCCGGGTTTCAGGTAAGAGTTTTTTTTGCCCGACCCGACTCGACCCAAATAAATTAACCATTTTTAATAAAAATTATATTTCTATATTTTACTGTTTTTAGTTTTTTTACTGTTTTGGTGCTATATTTTTTGCTGTTTTGGTATTATTTTTTTACTGTTTTGATGCTGCTTTTGCTATTATTTTTGTTGTTGTTTTGCTGTTATTTTTGCTACTGTTTTATTGTTGTTTTGTTATTTGGATGTTATTTTTATGCATTTTTACTATTATCTCGCTGTCTTTTTGAATATTATTTGAATATTGTAGAATTTAGTTTTATTGTTAATTTTTCTACTATTTTATTTGTAACTATATTAATATAAAAAAATTTAATGTATTTTAAATTTGTTTATTTTTTACTGTTTGTTATTAGTTTTCAAGTGTATTTATATATTGTTGTATATAATAAAATAATCTAAAAAATTAATACGAGCTGGGTTGGGTCGAGCTCGGGTTTGACTTCTATAATTCAGGTCGAGCTTGGACAAAATTTGAGATCTATTTTTCGGGCTGAGTCGAACCCGAACCTAATAATTGAACCTAAAATTTTGTTGAAATCTAATTCAAACCCGATCCGATCCATGATCAACACTATTCAAAAGGCCAAACGACAAAATTTCAACCCTATAAATGTTAATGTAATCCTCTACGCATCAATATATTAATAAAATAAAATTTCCATATATTTAATACAGAAATTATGTAAAAGAATATATTAAATCAACTATTTTTTCTACTATTTTAGTCATCAATTATTATGTTTATGTAAAAAATAATGCAAAATTATTAAATATATTTTTAATATTAAATAAAATAAACCTATGCATTGCACTAGTAAAAAACTAATCATTATATTATATATATATATATATATAAAAGAAATAATGGAAACATGTATGAAAACGTTGAGTTTAAAATTTTTTTTTTTTGAACTATAAGAGGAGGGTAATATCCTAACAGCAACACGATTAGTACGATTTGAATTCAAGTTACATTTGAGAGCGATAAATATCTTGACCATCAGACCAACACATTGGGTTCAAAACATTTTTTTTAGTTATATTTAAAGTGAATCTCAATTTTAGAAATTATGTTTTAAATATAATTTTCTTACCATTAGTATTAATGATGTATTATTACATTAATTCCAAATTCTAAATTATTAAACATTTTAAATAAATTCTCAATAAATTTTTTCGTATTTGCATTATTGATTCCCTAATACTCTATTTTGAATTGTAATTTACTCTTAACACAATTTATAGCTAAGCCGATTAATTACCATAAGGATAGGGAATATATTTTCTAATTATAATATCAACAATTCGTTTTATGTTAAATCTTATTTACTAAACCTCGTGTGTTATCTGATGGTAAAGATATTTATTATTTCAGGTGTGATTTGAATTCGAGTCGTGTCAGTCAAATTATTATTAAGACGTTGTCCTCTCCTTATAATTCACAAACCTTATTTACTATTAATATTATCGTAAAAGATAATAAAAATAAAAGATAATAAAAATACTTAATATTGATTGTAAAAATTAATGTTAAATTACTGGAAATACAACCACTACAATCAAGAAATTATTTATATAAAATAAAATTAGTATTCAAAGTCCACCCTTCTTTCTTCCATTTTATGCATGTATGAAGACATTGTAGGATTCCTCCAAAGATGATGAAACACAATAAAGAATTATAAATCAAATCACTGGCAATTTAAGGTTATTTTACATTATTTTCCTATTTTATAATTTTTCTTACTTTTACTTTATATCTTTTAATTTTATTTTGCATAATTTGTTTTGATATTATTTATTCTCTATTTTTTGACATTATGATCATGAAAGGGAATATCCATTAAGGATTTGAAGAATGAATTCGACGAGAGAGTGATTGATCATGGAAGGGAATATCCATTAAGGATTTGAAAAATGAATTCGACGAGAGAATGATTCAACAGTTGTAATGCAAGGTTCAGATGTATATGCTATTATACAATGAGGAACTTAAAATTAATGAAAATTTTATCCAAGCAATTGAAGGGTTTAACAATATACAATATTTTATATAGTATTTAGGTTATATCATTTGTGAAATTGTACAATTTTTTTTAAAAATAAAATAGATTTTTATAACTAAGAGTAAACTACCTAATTGGTTACCCAATTTTTTTAAGTGCTTTCATTTTGGTCACATAAATAAAAAGATTTTCAATTTAATTACTACTATTAGAGAAATTTTTTCATTTTAATCCCCAAACATTAAATCTTTAACTGCGGCTGACTGTGCAAGCGATATCATCATTTTTTACCTTTTTTTTTCACTCTCATTACTATTCATCATCTTCCCCTCCACACCACCCTTGCTTCCACCGTTACTGGCGGTGATTGAGCTACACCAATATCCCTTGAGCGTGTGAGAAATTCCCAATCTCTACCATCTCTGTAACCTTACAAAGTTGGTCCAACAATTAATATGGCTTGTTGTTGTTGTCGACCCGTCAACGGCTTTTGATGAGGAAACCTAACAAGCTATTGCTTTCTCATAAACAAATCATGGTCATAAAATGGTAGCTTTGGGATCTGAGAACCAAGTTCTAAGTTACCATGATTGAGCCTCCTTGATAATGGTTGTTCTCAAGGGAATGGCAACAAAAAATTAGGATTTGGGGATTTAGAATCTGGGGTTTAATTTCCTAGGTTTCAAGTTACGAAACATGGACACAGACACGTAATACGGGTACAACACTGTTGGAGCCCAATTTATTCGGAATCAAAACCAAACCAAAATAGTAAACCAAAAATAATAAAAATTTTAAATTAAAATTCATTTTAATTAATTGTCTCATTACACATCCAAACCCACCTAAACCTAAACCAATACCTAATTACCCATTAATCTAAACACCTAATGACCCAAACAAGCCCAACAAGCCCAAATCTTATGAAAAAAATTGAAACCCTAGTTCCCCACGCAACCCTCAATGCCACTGTTGCCCCTATGCTCGTGCCACATCAACTACATATTCCCGAGACCATCACGCCATCTACCAACACCTACCACCACTGTTGGTCACTTGCAAAACAGAGAAGGAATAGAAGCAAAAACAAGCAAACAAATAGGAAAAGACAAAAGAAAATCATTTGTATTTTGGTTATAAAAGTCAACTTTGAATCTGTGTAATTTTTTACCCACGATACCTATTCGAAATACAAAGAATCAAGAGCATTTTTTTTCTTTCAAGGTATACTGTCATATACATAAATATACATATCTTTATTTTACATTATATTTATTTTATTTTTGTATATTTTGGAAAGAAATATTCAATATATAATATAAAAAAGGGGTTAGGGTTTTACTTGGCCACCATCGATGCCTCCGTGCACAGTTGAGGTCGCTACCCCCGATGAAGGACAGCACATTCCAGTGTGAGCCCCGAATATCCCTTTTTTCGTTAGGAATCCTCAAAAATAAAAGAAAATAAAAACAAAGATTCTTAAAAACCCTAGAAGTTCGAAAGTTTTTGAATTTTTAGGGATTTTTGTTTGGTTTTTGAGAAATTCGAGCCCAAATTTGGTTTTGGGTTTGAAAAAGGAACAAAAAGAAGGTTTTTTTGGTTTTTTCGGCCCCCGAGAACGGTAGTCGCCGTCGTCAGCGATCGGTGGCTGAGGTGATACTGTTCCATCGGACCAAGGTTGGCTTGGGGGTTTGGTCTTGAGAGAAAAATAAAAAGAGGGAAGTGTTTTTTTTTTGTTAAAACAATTGAAAAAATGAATTTTTGTTAAGATTTTTTACTTATATAGTTACCCCTATATGACGTGGTTTTGGGAAAGGGGTTTTGTGCCAAAACAGCGCCGTTTTGGCTGCATGACCAATGACTCGACCCGTCCAAGGAGGATCCTCGCGTTGGACTATTGAGCTATTTGCGCCCTTGGTCCTATCGTATTTTCCCACTATTTTAATTTAGTCCTTTAGCCTATTTTGTATATATTGTAAATTTGCCCTTGCAATTTTATTCCATCTTCATATTGGTCCTTAGACCATTAACCTTAGGACAGACACATATCAGGGTCTAAGAAAATTGCCCAGGCGGTCACTTGTTTTTTTTAATATTCGAGTTTGACCTCGTTTTTTTTATAATTTTCCTCTTTTCTACTTTTAATTTCATTTTATTTTTAATCTAATCCTTTTTAATTATTTTTTTTTCTAAAAAAATTGATTTGCATTTATTTATGTATATATTGTTATTTTGTATAGTGATTATTGTTGCCTATCATTGAATTAATTACTTTTATTTCTTCTCAAATTAATATTGTTTGATTTGTTATTTTATTATTGTATTGTATATTTGTCATTATATTATTGATATATGTGCGTTACACACTTTGGTCGCAATTATATTTGTTTCATTTGCTATTATTTTTTGTTTGTAATTTGAATTTATTTCTATTCATTTAGTATATTTCATGCATGTATATTTTTCTTATTTTGTTATTTTTTTTTGCAAATTAAATACATATTTATTTCATTCTTGTGAAAATAATTTTAATAAAATAAATTATATGTTTTTATTACCTAAATTATTTCAAAGAGGTAATGTTCTTTTATTTAAGAGATTCAAAAAATTATGTCCTAAAGTCTTGGGTATGGTTTTTTGTTAAACTTACGTAATTGGATACCTTATTTCAAATCAAAAAATTTAATGTTTGGTTAAACAAATGACCTTTATGTTCGAAAATTTGAAAATATTGTGCCCTAAAGTCTTAGACATGACTTCTTTCTCTCTATTAATTCGAAACAAAAAGGTATTTCTTCACAAAATTCAATTTTTAAAATAACATTAATTAAATCATGCATTTAGGGATCACATTGAACTTTTATTCGAGTTTTCAAATTTTTAACAAATAAGACCTTTAAAAAAAATCGACTAAGTACCAATTTTGGGCGTGTGAGGGTGCTAATCCTTCCTCACATGTAATCAAATTGTGAACTTATTTTCTGGATTTCGAAGATCAAAACTTTTGTTTAAATAAACTTAAGTATTTTATTGTGATCCAATCACACCAAATTAAAAAGATTGGTGGCAACTCCATTTTCGATTTAAAAATATATATAAGTCAGGACTTTTTTTAAAAAAAATGGTTTTGACAGCTTGACGACTCCGCTGAGGACCAATAGGAGAGTTAAGTCACAAGTCGATTATTTTCTAGTCTTTTTGTTAAAAATTTAAAAACTCGATTTAAAATAATGTGAGATCCTTTGCATGTCATTCTTCATGTGTTGCTTTGTTAATAATGTTTGTATTAATATTGCTAGCAGAGGATTATTCGTATTCATTTGCATTTATTGTTACACCCTTTAAGCGGAAGTGAGAAACTACTCCTTTGTGAGGACTTCACCTCCGTGCAGGATAGTGGATCACTTTTGGGATATATCCATACCTATGTTTTTTGTTTTCGTGAAGTTTTCACTTCCGTGTAAACATATGGGAAATGTAACCCCTTGAACTGAACTCATCCGTATGAGCCTATAATGGGTAAGGATTAAGGAATCTGCTAGTTCGGGTACCCTTACTTTAGAACCCAAACCGCATGTAATGAGCCCTAAGAGCCAACCTTAAGTAGAATTGTGCCGATCCTTTAGTGGTTACCTGAATAAGGTGTAAGAGATACGGCTATATTTTTGTTCTTTGCTTTTAATTGCAATTTATTTTCAAGTTTTATTCTTGTATTAATGATACTGACTTGTTTTTTTTGAACATGTTTGCATTACATTTTCATTTCAAAAAAGTGTTGATTCGTGTTTAATTACTAAATAGAGAACTAGTCATAAGAAAATGAGTTTCTTGATAAGGTAGAAGTCAACGTGACCGTGTGTATGTGATCAAAGAAAAAGAACGCGAAAAGGGTGATAACTTGTCAAAGGGGCACATATCAGAGTTTTGGGTTTACACTTAAATAAACTAACCTAAAATAGTTTACAAGAGCTGAAAGAAGTATATACGATGAAACGAGACAGATGTCCAATCGCGAATATGGTGACTTACTCGATGTTAAGGGGAATAAGCATCGGTTCTAAAGCTTCCACGTAGTATTGGAATCCAACTTCTAGTTGTTTCACCTTTGAAAAAGAGGATATGGTACTTACGATAGAAGAGTACATCACTTTGCCCTGTTGCCCGAGGATTCAGAATAATAAAGCCTACTTCGAATATGGTGATCTGCCTTACCTACTTAAGGTTAAAGTAGATACACACCTTTTCCCAGCCTTAACACAGCATTGGGATCTAGCTTAGTTGCTTGATGGTATTACAAATGACATATATTTTCTCCTTAAATTTAGGTATTAATTGTCTCTTTTGTATCTTATTTTGCATGCATCATAAGCATTTCATACTTAGTTTTTATATTTTCTAACTCATTGCTAGTTGGTTTAAATTCTTGTTTTTTACCTTTTTTGTACTAATGTTGCCGCAATCAATCGATATATTGCGCCTTAGAATTGTCAGCGCAGGAATCATCCCAAGAGTGCAATTATGGAAGAAGAATGCAGCCATAAGTATAGCTCGGAATTGCGACCAGCGATGTCGACGCAATGAATTTGAACCTCAAATAAGTAGACTCAAGCTAAATTCACATCTGGAAGCACCAACGCAGGAATATCAAGTTGTCGCTGCAATTACAATCTCAGATTGCGCATTACAGTGCAGCGACAATCTGCAGATTTATGAAGAACACACCAGATCTGCGTGAGTGCACAGCTGGAATTTAACTAACTTTGACAGCTGTCATTAGATCTGGATCTGAGAAGAGATGAGGTCTATCATTCTTGAAGCTAGAAAGCATTCAAAGTTGCGGCCACAGGTTGGTCCAAAAATGCGGTAAATTATAGGCGCAATTTATTAATTACGTCGACATTCTGCAACAGTCCAGTAAACAAATCAGATCTACATAGCTGTCAATAACAAACTTTACAGCAGTACAAAGTTGTTGGATCTGAGAATGGAGAAAATCTGTAATTTTTTGAGCTTATAAATAGAGGAAAGAAGAATGAGATAAATATCAAGGAGTGAAGAATTTAAATCCAAAAATCTTTCAAATCTTTAAGCAAGCTACCATGGAAGCTTGACGTCGGAGGAGGGTGAGCTGATGGAGCAAGTGTGCAGTAACTTTTGACGAGGAGTGCTTGGTGCTGGGCAAGAGGAACAATTAGGGAGTAGGCCTAGTAGTCTAAAGATAGTAAGCTTTGTTGTACTCTTTAATTCTTCTTAAACGATGATGGATTTTGATGATATTAAATGAATACGAGAATGTCTTTTAATATTAGATCATTTTGATTCTTAGTTTACATTGCTTATCCGTTTATTCTTGGATCTAATCGCTTTAAGCACGAGAGTGAAATTGCAGTGCGCTGACATCGAGAGATGCGGTGACAGGTTAAGTTAACAAGTGGGTTAGGCGAGAACTGCTCGGGACTGGGATAGAAATCAATTACTTGTTCTTGGATACACATTGTTGCTCGCACCGAGAGATGGAATGATTGTGGGTATTTAAGTCGAGATTAAGTAGGGAGCTATTGTTGGTAAGAACTTAAAGGAACTTCATTGCAGCGACATTCCATCTATATTTTACCTTGTCGACGCATCCAACATTGCTACTTAACGAAGTCAGTGATCCTCTCCAATTCTTTACACTTGATCAAACCTTTATTTTTATGCATTTAAATACTCAACATTTCAACAACACTTTGATTTATTTTTAGTTGCTCTGACAATTAACTTTTATAATTGCATTCACATTCCCGATTATTTTAGTGTGCAGAATTAACGTATTGCACTGACATTAGTACTCACATTACATTTAATTTCAGTATTGATTGCTCCGACATTTAGACATCAAGAACCCATTCCTCGTGGGATCGATATCCGATAGATTTATCTATCAGCTATACTTGCATCGACGTGTGTACACTTGCACATTACTGTGACGTAAAAACACCGATTAAGTTTTGGCACCGTTACCGGGGAATGACGTTTGTTTGATGTTTATTTTTGTCGTTGCATTTTTTCTTTATTATCTAAAATTTTTTGTCACTAACTTGTTTCCTATTTGTTGTTTACTTTTACATTTTTTTAGTGAAATATGGCTAGGAACAAGGTATATAGAACCTCAAGATATTGGATGAGAGATGCTATAGAAATGGAGCTCGATGCCATAAACGCCGAGGTATCTTATTTGAATAATATGAGTAATTCAATGCAGAATGCTACAGCAATTGCATAATGGAAATTTGCTGTGACAAGTTGTGATTACAGTGGGGCAACCATGAGTGTGAAGAATGCCTATCAAATCCAACAAATGTATACCACATAGGGAATTTCTATCGAAATGAAAATCCATATTCCAACACATACACGTCAGAGTGGGAGCAACATCCAAAATTTTGTTGGAACAATCAAGACCCTGGAAATATAGACAATGATGTTAGATCCGAGTGGATATTGCCCAATTATGATCAACCTTTATCAAGGCAAAATATCTAGCAAGATGAAGCATTAGAGTTTTCATCAATTGAAAATTTGCTGAGACAATATATTTCCAAGACTGAATCTATGCTTCAGAGTGAAATTGAATCCATATGAGCTCTAGACTATCAATTTGGCGAGATTGTGGGCACAATAAATTTGCGACCACAAGAAACTTTGTTGATGGATATTGAAAATTCGATATCACGAGGACAAGAGCATTATGAGGAAATCATTCCCAAAAGTGAAACTCAACTAAATGAAGTTGTTAGAGATGCTACACCAAAAGAAGATAATTCAAATCTCAACAATGGAAAGATGTCAGCGCAATCTGAAAAGCAAACTGCAGCTGAAGAGGTTAAACAAAATATTGTGGCGACAGAATCAGATCACTTTGTTGCCATACTTGCTACAGTAAAAACAACCTCAAAAACTTTAAGACACATTGTCAAAGAAGAGAAGATTGGGAGATGTCAAAGCAATCATACTTACTGAAGGGTGCACTATCGTGATAATTAAATTGCTCCAAGAATTTAAGGATCCCAAGAGCTTTTCAATACCCTATTCCATTGGTAATCGGTATATGGGAAAGGCATTATGTGATTTCAAAGAAAGCATAATTTTGATGCTTATATCTGTAATTAAGAAGTTACGGAATTGGAAAAAATGCAAGAAAAAGTGGAAATTTTTGGGACGGTGTGATGAATAAAAGAGTACGAAGCACTTGAGGAATAAGTAAACACCATTGTCGACACATTAGGATTCCATTGTCAACGCTTTTTATATTTCCTTTTACCTTTTCACTTTTACTCGTTACCTTTTCAATTTTATGCAGGAATAAAAAATCATCTTTTGTCGATGTATCATAAGCACAACTTGTCGAAGCATTATATAATGACTCAGCAAAGCTTTTTCAGTAAGAGTCACGCCGGTTGATTTTCTTCTATCCTCATCCGTTGGATCAAGCAAAAAGGTTATAAACCCTTCTCTGCTGACTACATGCTTCCCACTCACAATCGCCATTGATGTTACATTCATCCTCTTAATATTCTTAAAGTTTTTCTGTAGTTTTTTTACCTTTTACACATAGCACTACGATGACATTAGATCGTATTGTCTCCTGCATTCCATCCTCAAAAGTTGTCACATCGATGTCGGCGTAATTCTCCACAACCAGATAGCTGAAGCTACTTCTAAGCAGACAAGTATATTACCATTTCCTTCTTTAATCATGCTATTATATAAAACAACGAGGTATTATGCCTAGAGATGGTAAAGAGGTGCTAAAGAATAAGAGCCCCATCAACGACATCTCAGTAGAGAGAATGACGAGAGGACAAGAGACACCGATAGTGAAAGAAACACCTAAGAAGAAGGAGAAGGGAAAGAAAAGGGCAAACATGAGAATGCGCCTACAGATGCTCAGTTGGGAAAGAGGTTGACTGTAATGGAAAAGAACATTGATCGTATCGACATGCGCCAGATTCATATTGTCCATGAATTGGAGGACATGGACTACAGAAAAAAATCTATTTTATGAGTACACCAGAATATGGAACAAATATATTGTTGATGCATTGAGAAGAATGAGTCCAAATCCCCTACCAGAGTTCCATGTCTTCCCACCTATTATTAAGGAAGCTACCTTATCCTCCGACTAGCCTACTCTTGATGGTAGGCCGCAACATGTTCCCTCTCCAACAAGAATCCACATTTTAAATGACGAAGAGCACAAGGGGTATTCTAATGCTATGGAAGATTGCTACAAAACTATAGTCAGCTTGTTTGAAGAAGAGTTCTCGAATAGTCTTGGGGCTAATATCGCAGAGTGAGCAGCTATGGTTGAGAAGGTGCATACTTTAATTGTATCCATGGGTGTGGACACAGAGGAAGGCGCTGACAAAGACACCACTGAGCAGGAACAACCTGAAGAAGGAGAAGTAGAACAAGAAAAATGCCAAGAGAAGGAAAAGGAAAGAGAGGAAGAATTTGGGAAGAAGGACCTTACAGAGAAGCATGAGGAAAAGTAAGACGATGCCCCGATAGATATTGCTGAGGATATTGTTGAAGCACCCGTAAATGTGAGGGCATCCAATGCAAACGTGGCTTTATCTGAAGCGAGTCAAGCTCAGAAGTCCACCCATCAAATGTAACTATCAATGAGATCGCCACCCAACCAACTGAAGAGGAGCAATCCACTGATCTGACTGGTACAAAGGACAAAAAGAGGAAGCATAAAGACAAGAATATGAGGCACAAGGAGGAATGGAAGCGCAACAAAAAAAGACCAATGCAGCTACATCTTCGATTGCAGCACAATGAGTTAGTTTTTCTTTTTTATTATTATTATTTTATTTTTTAGCACTTAGTTTAGTTTTCATGCATATCATGTAGCTGTAGTATAATTGTCCCTGCATTATTATTGTCATTGCATTTTTATTCTCGCTGCATCTACATTGTCATTGCATTTCCATATATATATTTATTAATGTTAGTGCATTGAGGACAATGCACACTTTAAGTTTGGGGGGAATTTGTATGAAATGGAAATGAAATTGCACCAATATTTTTGAATTTTACTTGTTTCTTGTGATAATGAAAATATGCTGAATTTCAACAAAAATGTGCCCACAATTTTTATTTTTATGCGTAAATCTTGATTTGCTTGGAATGCTGATGCGTAAATTGGATGAATGTGAATGAATTTTGAGTCCTTTTATTTTTGGATGAATGATGGGATTGCATTAGTAATAAATGGTTAATATCAATCTTTGAATCTTGAATTAACTTTCCAATTGCAGCGACATTGTATTAATAAAAGACACTCCAATGTGAGTGCATTGTGACTTTTCAAGGGAGAACACTCCGCTGCAGTTTTAGAAAAATCATCTAGCCAAAGGCTATCACTGCAAGAGTGTGTGTCAATGCAATTACATACCTCCCGGGGGTTTGTTGCATCCCATCGTTACTGCCCAGGAACAAAGGTAGAGTAATGCAATGACATCTCTCAGTCACTTGAAAAAGAAAAATAAAAAAAAGGAAAAAAATGAAAAAGAAAAACAATTTTAAATGCTATATTGGTTCAAGGAAAATTAGGATTCAATGCATGATACTAACATTTATGAAGTTGCAATTTTTAATTATTCATGCTTATAAATTATCGGCGCATTATTCTATCATGTGAATACAATTTGTACATTAGAATTTCAGAAAATTTAAGTTGTGAGAATATTGATTGTGGTGACATTTTTGCTTGTGACTTTGTTAATTTTTGTTTACTTGAGGACAAGTAAAAACTCAAATTTGAGGGTGTGATGGTATTACAAATGACATATATTTTCTCCTTAAATTTGGGTATTAATTGTCTCTTTTGTATCTTATTTTGCATGCATCATAAGCATTGCATTCATACTTAGTTTTTGTATTTTCTAACTCATTGCTAGTTGGTTTAAATTCTTGTTATTTTTACCTCTTTTTGTACTAATATTACCGCAATCAGTCGATATATTGCGCCTTAGAATTGTCAGCGCAGAAATCAGCCCAGAAGCACAATTATGAAAGAAGAATGTAGCCATAAGTATAGCTTGGAATTGCGACCAGCGATGTCGACGCAATGAATTTGAACCTCAAATAAGTAAACTTAAGTTGAATTCACATTTGGAAGCACCAACGTATGAATATCACAGTTGTCGCTGCAATTACGATTTCAGATTACGCATTGCAGTGCAGCGACAATCTGCAGATTTATGAAGAACACACCAGATCTGTGTGAGTGCACAGCTAGAATTTAACTAACTTTGACAGCTGGCATTAGATCTGGATCTGAGAAGAGATGAGGTCTATCATTCTTGAAGCTAGAAAGCATTCAGAGTTGTGACCACAGGTTGGTCCAGAAATGCGAAAAATTATCGGTGTAATTTATTAATTGCGTCGACATTCTGCAACAGTCCAGTAAACAAATCAGATCTGCATAGCTATCTATAACAAACTTTTACAGCAGTACAAAGTTGTTGGATCTGAGAATGGAGAAAATCTATAATTTCTTGAGCTTATAAATAGAAGAAAGAAGAATGAGATAAATATCAAGGAGTGAAGAATTTAAATCCAAAAATCTTTCAAATCTTCAAGCAAGCTACCATGGAAGCTTGACGTCGGAGGAGGGTGAGCTGATGGAGCAAGTGTGCAGTAACTTCTGACGAGGAGTGCTTGGTGTTGGGCAAGAGGAACAATTAAGGAGTAGGCCTAGTAGTCTAGAGATAGTAAGCTTCGTTGTACTCTTTAATCCTTCTTAAACAATGATGGATTTTGATGATATTAAATGAATACGAGAGTATCTTTTAATATTAGATCATTTTGATTCTTACTTTACACTGCTTATATGTTTATTCTTGGATATAACCGCTTTAAGCACGAGAGTGAAATTGCAGTGCACTGACATCGAGAGATGCGGTGACAGGTTACGTTAACAAGTGGGTTAGGCGAGGGCTGCTCGGGACTGAGATAGAAACCAGTTAGTTGTTCTTGGATACACATCGTTACTCGCACCGAGGGGTGGAGTGATTCTGGGTATTTAAGTCGGGATTAAGTAGGGAGCTGTTGTTGGTAAGAACTCAAAGGAACTTCATTGCAGTGACATTTCATCTATGTTTTACCTTATTGGCACATCCAGTGTTGCTACTTAGCGAAGTCAGTGATCCTCTCCATTTCTTTACACTTAATCAAACCTTTATTTTTATGCATTTAAATACTCAACATTTAAACAACACTTTGATTTACTTTTAGTTGCTCTGACAGTTAACCTTGATTGCGTTGACATTACTAATTATTTTAGTGTGCAGATCTGACTTAATTGCGTTGACATCCTTACTCACATTTTACTTAATTTCTGTAGTAATTACTCTAACATTTAAACATCAAGAACCTATTCCTCGTGGGATTGATATCTGATAGAATTGTCTATCAACTATACTTGCATCGACGTGTGTTCGCTTGCACATTGCTGTGAAGTAAATACACCGATCATTGCTTCACTTTCAGAAACATGGACATGCTGTAGAAGAATACGTTATGTTGCCCCGTTGCTCGAGGATTCAGAATAATAAGGCCTACTCTAGAGGAGTGAGCATTGGGTTGCAGCTCTGATAAAGGAAAAAGTGGATAACAAGTGCATTGCTTTAAAAAACCTGCAAGACATAGTACGCTCAGATGCAAGAAAGAATGTCGACATGCCTCAAACACGTATGAGTTAGTCGTCTTCCTTAAAGTGTTGGGGCACGTAAAGGACGCGATTGCAAATTTGTTTGATCGACTAGATAAGAGAGTCACTCATGTTCTAGCAATCTTAGCCTTTAAACGTCTGTCGAAGAGAGGGCAAAAGAAGGTTTATGGGTGCACAACTTTTTCTAGTTTGGTTTCGTAGCCATTTTTGGAAAGTGGAAAAGGTCACTTATCGAGTATTATCTGAGGACTACTCTCCGTTGAAGGAATTTATGGCTATCTAAAGACGAGAAGATATCACCAAAGAAAATTGAAAATAAACGAGGAATGACTCTAACGCTCTAAGGGGGAGGTCTGAGATAAGGGCCATGTCACGAGCGAGGTTTTGGCCCAAGTACGAGAAGTGACTAACCACTTACGGACCCTAACCATCCAAGTAGACATTTTGAGCCTGAAATTGGAGTTGAATTGAGGTAAAAATTAGCTTAACTTCTTAGAAAGATTAAGGCTTTGAGCATTAAGGCACGACCATATAATTATATGCCTTATGTAAAGAAATTTGTTTTCTAGTAAAGTTATTCTATTGGAATTGAAGCAAGATTCAACACTTCTTTGCATGCATTTTACCATTCATTTGCATTGCATTTCATTATGCATTAAATTTAAAAAAAAAAACAGAAAAGAAAAAAATCCCACATATCTAAAACATTTGTCTCAATGGGGAGTGTTATCGACTCTGAATAGAAATTGAGAGAAAACATGATAAATTAAGATAATGGAGGATTGTTGAAAAAATTTGAGCGAAAGTCATATCCGAAGAAGAGAACGAAGAGTGAAACCTATCGAGAGTTCATCCCTACACCCTTGGAAGTGTTTTGGACAATTAGACTGTAGAGGAGCTTCCAGTAGTTTTTAGGACTTTTCCTAAAAAATATTTAGGACACACTTATCACTCTAAGTCCGAGAGTAATAGGGATCCTTTCATAAAAGGCACATGACCACTGTCTTTTATTTCAATGAAAACGATGCATTTTTGTGTCTCACTTGACAAACATTTTGCTATTCTTTTTTCAGTCATACCCGTACGGTTAATTATTCTTAAATTCATTTGTTCTTTGAGTTTCTCTTATCCATATGTCGAGTCCCTTGATATCAAGGATACGAGCGACACTGCTGTTGACTTAGAGCCCCTTTTGAGAAGGATATGTGTCCAAAAAAACCTCAGGACTTTGAAAATGATCAAGAATATAACTTGTCTCCTGATCTGCTACGGATGGTTGAGCAAGACAATAAACGAATATCACCTCGAAGAGTTGTGATTTTAAGTGAGAATTGAGGCATGTATCTTTGCGAAAACAAGGCAAGTTGCTTCAAGAATCCAAAGGTCTTTGCATGGTCCTATCAAAGCATGTCGGTTTAAGGAATTGATGTCATGACACACAGGCCCCCATAAAGGAAAAAATGCAATTGAATTCAACAGAAACTTTGAAGAATAAGGCCTGATGTGCTATTAAAAGGAGGCCCAAAAAAGTGAAAAAAAAAGGTCGAGATGAAAACCCACAAAGAGCATCTTGAAACCCAAAGAAAGAAAAGTAAAAAAGAAAGAAGAAAAAAGTCAAGAATGAAAACCCGCAAAGGGCATCTTGAAAATCTATTTATCTCCTTTACCTTTTCACGTCAATGCCTTTTTATATGTGGAGCACTAATGTAATTAGGGCAATTTTTCCAATGATAACATTAAGAAGATCCTTTGGAAAATCAGTTACACTATTTGCCCTTGATGCTTATCGAACCTCTTTCAGAACATCCAGCGAGGCAACACCTTTCTCATTGGAATGAAAGCAATCCTACCCATTGGAGTTGAGTTCTTTTCCCTCCAAATATTTTTAGATTGATGAAACAAATGGATCTAATCCAGATGCGATCAGCAAAACTTGATTGAAGAAAAGATGCTAAAATCTATCTGTCATTATCAGATGTACCAAAAACGAATGACAAAGGATTATGAACAAGAAGGATTCGCTCTAGAGAATTCCACAAGGGAGCTCTGGTTTTGAAAATGATCTTGCCTACAAAAGGATTTCAAAGGAAAATGATTGAAAAATTAGAAAGACCCTTATGAGTTGAATAAAGCCTTTTCTAGAGGAGCTTTGATTTTGACCGAGATAGAAAGCAAAGATCTACAAAACCCGTGAACTCGGATTCGATGAAGAAGAATTTCACCCAAAAAAGAAAAAAAAAGAAAAAAGAAAAAGGAGAGCTCGAGGTGAAAACCCGTAAAAGGCATCTCGAAATCTAAGGAGATTTAAGTTGAAAACCTAAAAGGGTGGCTGAAATTTGAATAACAAAGGGAATGAAACAATCTTCTGTCTCAAAAGTAATAAGGTGGAGAAATTTTACCTTAAGGCATCGATGAAGTACTTCAGGTTTTATGGACATATATCAAGCTCATAATGGTTTTTATCAAGTTTGCTCAGCGAAGCTCATACTTTGATATCTGGGGCACCTAACTTCATTCTTTGCTCACCTAATGTTGGATAACTTTTGACCAATGATTGTCATTTTTAATGTTTTCATTCATGCGAGCTTTGCCTACAATAAAATTCAATTTTACCCACCTTGTGACCCTATTCAAGCACGTTTGCATTGAAATAACGGTTAGTAGACTAATGATTTTTAATCTTTCATTCACACAACCTTTACCTCTCATAAAATTCAAAATTTATCTATTTTACAAATTTGTTCAAGCATTTTTGCATCAAAATAGCGGTTAGTGGTCTAATGATATAAGGAATAAAAGGATTTCTGCATATCGCTTTGGAAAATTTCAAAATAGTACAGGGACCTGAAACAAGACCACTAGTTGGAAATAACCAAACACGAGGATTAGAGAGGTCCTGAAACAAATAGTTTAGTTTACGACTACTTCTTCGGATTTCATATCAAAAGCACCAAACCTGAAAGGGAAAAATTGTGACACGTTAGTAATAAAACTTAGGCAAACAACAAACAATGTTGACCTAAGGACCAAAAAGCAAATATGACCTATTGTGTTCATGCTAATATCATGCACACCTATTCAATTAGGAGCATTTGACTGATTCCGATCATAACATCCTAATAATTTGGCCTACATAGAGGTCCATAGAAGCATATTCTACAGGTTCATTCCCACGAAATGGCGAGATGAACCGAGAAAACGTTGAATCCTATACTCTAAAGATGTAAAGGGAAAGATTGAAGCCGTAACGACAAATTTGATACCCTAAAGATGTGAAGTGAGAGATTAAAGCCATAACGACGAATCTCATACCCTAGAGATATGGAGGGACAGGTTGAAGTCGCAACGGTGAACCTTATACCATAGAGATCTAGAGGGAGAGATTGAAGCCGCAACGATAAATTTCATACCCTAAAGATATGGAGGGAAAGGTTGAAGCTGCAACGACGAACCTTATACCTTAGAGATATTAAAGGAGAGGTTAAAGCCGCAACACCGAATCTCATACCCTAGAGATATGGAGGGAAAGGTTAAAGCCGCAACGACGAACCTTGTACCTTAGAGATATGGAGGGAGAGATTGAAGCCGCAATGGTGAATCTCATACCCTAGAGATATGGAGGGAAAGGTTGAAGCTGCAACGACAAACCTTGTACCCTAGAGATATGGAGGGAAAGACTGAAGCCGCAACAACAAATCTTATACCCTAGAGATATGAAACGGCGAACCTTATACCCTAGGGATGTGAAGGGAAAGATTGAAGCCACAACGGCGAACCTTAAACCCTAAAAATGTGGAGGGAAAGATTGAAGCCACAACAGCGAATCTCATACCGTGAAGATTAGGAGAGATAGATTGAAGTCGCAACGATGGATCTTATACCTCAAAGTTGTACTGAAGCAAATTAAAACTACAGCAGCGAATCTCAATCCCCTTGAAGTTACGGTGAAATAGAGTGAAGCTACATCACCTCATCCAATCTTTTACCCCTAGTCAAGAGGGACAGATTGAAGCTACCATCCAATCTTTTACCTTTAGTCAAGAGGGGAAGATTGAAGCTACCATCTAATCTTTTACCCCTAATTAAGAGAGGTAGATTGAAGCCACCATGCAATTTTTTACCCCTAATCTAAAGGGACAAATTGAAGCCATCCAGTCTTTTACCCCTAATCCAGATGGGCAAATTAAAGCGACCCAATCTTTTACCCTAATCTAGAGGGGTAGATTGAAGTCATACACAACTCTTATACCCTTAAAATTGCAGAAGAGCGAAGTAAAATAAATAGCAAATCTCAATCTCCCTGAAATTGCAGTGGAATGGAGTGAAGCTACAACAACAAATTTTATCTCTTTAAAGTTACTATCTACTTCAGGTTGTAGAGAAATAGATGCAGTAAATTTGAATGACCAATAAAGAAAAAAGCGGGTTATTTGAAAAAGAAGCGCCGAAGAAGTCAATTTCAGTGGGACTGGACAAAATTAGTCCTCCATTTAGTCTTTGCTCTGTTCCTATTACACAACAACGAGCAAAAAGGGCAGCAGTTGGAGCCCAATTTGTCCGGGTCCAACTCAAAACCAAACCAAAATAGTAAACAAAAAATAAAAAAAATAAAAATAAAATTCATTTTAATTTAAATGCCTCATTACACACCCAAACCCATCTAAACCTAAGCTAATACCTAATCACCCATTAGCCTAAACACCCAATGACCCAAACTAGCCTAACAAGCCCAAATCTTATGAAAAAATTAAACCCTAAATCCCCATGCAGCCCTCGACGTCATTGCTATCCTCATGCTCGTGCCACGTCAGTTGCGTATTCTCGAGACCACCACATCATCTACCACCACCTACCACCACTGTTCGTCACCTGCAAAACAGAGAAGGAATAGAAGCAAGCACAAGCAAACAAATAGAAAAAAAAAGAAAATGATTTGTATTTTGGCTATAAAAGCCAACTTTGAATTTGTGTAATTTTTATCCACGATATCCATTTGAAATACAAAGAATCAAGAGCATTTTTTTCTTTCAAGGTATGTTGTCATATACATATATATATATACATATCTTTATTTTACATTATATTTATTTTATTTTTGTATATTTTGAAAATAAATATTCAATATAAAATATAAAAAAAGGGGGGTTAGGGTTTTACCTGGCCACCATCGACGCTGCCATGCGCGGTTGAGGTCGTTACCAACGATGAAGGGCAGCACATTTCGATGATATTTTTGTAATTTTTGTTTCATTTTTGAGAAGTTCGAGCCCAAATCTGGTTTTGGATTCGAAAAAGGAGCAAAAGGAGGTTTTTTGGTTTTTTCGACCATCGAGAACGATGGTCGCCGTCGCCGACGACTGGTGGTGCTCCGTTGGACTAAGGTTGGCTTGGGGGTTTGGTCTTGAGAGAAAAATAAAAAGAGGGAAGTGTTTTTTGTTAAAATAATTGAAAAAAATGAAATTTTGTTAAAATTTTTCACTTATATAGTTGCCTCTATACAATGTAGTTTTGGGAAGGGTTTTTGTGCCAAAACATCGCTATTTTATCGTCGTGACCCGACCCGTCTAAGGAGTATCCGCGCGTTTTTGACTATTGGGCTATTTGCGCCATTGGTCCTTCCGTATTTTCCCACTATTTCAATTTAGTCCCTTATCCTATTTTGTATATATTATAAATTTGCCCCTGCAATTTTATTTCATGTTCAAATTGGTCCTTAGACCATTAACTTTAAGACAGACACATGTCAGGGTCTAAGAAAATTTCCTAGGCGGTCCATTGGTTTTTTTAAATATTTGGGTTTGACCCCATTTTTTTATAATTTTCATTTTTACTGAACCCAATGTGTTGGCCTGATGGTAAGGGTGTTCATTACTCCAGGTGTGGCTTGAATTTGAGTCGTGTCAGTCACGTTATTGCGAGGGCTTTGTCCTCCCCCTTATAATCCACAAACCTTATTTACTATTAATATCATCATAAAAGGTAATTAAAAATACTTAATATTGATTGTAAAAATTAATGTGAAATTACTGGAAATAGAACCACTACAATTAAGGAATTATTTATATAAAACAAAATCAATATTCAAAGTCCACCCTTCTTCCTTCCATTTTTATGCATGTATGAACACATTGTAGGATTCCTCCAATGATGATGAAACACAACAAAGAATTATAAATCAAATCACTGGCAATTTAAGGTTTTTTTTACATTATTTTCCTATTTTATAATTTTTCTTACTTTTACTTTATATCTTTTAATGCTATTTTGCATAATTTGTTTTGATATTATTTATTCTTTTGACATTATGATCTTGGAAGGGAATATCCATTAAGGATTTGAAGAATGAATTCGATGAGAGAGTGATTCAACAGTTGTAATGCAAGGCTGAGATGTATATGGTACTATACAATGAGGAACTTAAAATAAATGAAAATTTTATCCAAGCAATTGAAGTGTTTAACAATATACAATATTTTATATAATATTTAGGTTATAACATTTGTGAAATTGTATAATATTTAAAAAAGAAAATAGATTTTGATAACTAAGAGTAAACTACCTAGCTGGTTTTCCAATTTTTTAGGTGCTTTCATTTTGGTCACACAAATAAAAAAATTTTCAATTTGATCACTACTATTAGAGAAATTTTTCATTTTAATCCCCAAACATTAAATCCTTAACTGCGGCTGACTGTGCAAGCGATATCATCATTTTTACCTTTTTTTTTCACCTCATCTTCCCCTCTACTCAAACCCTGGTTCCACCATTACTGGAGGTGATTGAGCTACATCAATATCCCTTGAGTGTGTGAGAAATTCCCAATCTCTACTATCTCTGTAACGGTCCAACAATTAATATGGCTTGTTGCTATTGTCGACCCGTCAATGTCTTTTGATATGGAAACCTAACAAGGTATTGCTTTCTCATAAACAAATCATGGTCATAAAATGGTAGCTTTGGGATCTGAGAACATGATTGAGCCTCTTTGATAATGGTTGTTCTTGAGGGAATGGCAACAAAAAGTTGGGATTTGGGGATTTAGAATATGGGGTTTAATTTCCTAGGTTTCAAGTTATGAAACATGGACACGGACACGTAATACGGGTACGATACTGTTAGAGCCCAATTTGTCCGGACACAAAACCAAACCAAAATAGAAAAACCAAAAATAATAAAAATTTTAAATTAAAATTTATTTTAATTTAAATGTCTCATTACACATCCAAACCCACCTAAACCTAACCTAATTCCTAATTACCCATTAGTTTAAACACCCAATGACCTAAACAAGCCCAACAAGCCCGAATCTTATGAAAAATTGAAACTCTAATTCCCCATGCAACCCTTGACGCCGCTGTTGCCCCCATGCTCATGCCATGTCAACTGCATATTCTCAAGACCACCACCCCATCTGCCACCACCTACCATCACTTTTCGTCACCTGCAAGACAGAGAAGGAATAGAAACAAGAACAAGCAAAAAAAATAGGAAAAAACAAAAGAAAATAATTTGTATTTTGGCTATAAAAGCCAACTTTGAATCTGTGTAATTTTTTACCCACGATATCTATTTGAAATACAAAGTATCAAGAGCATTTTTTTCTTTCATGGTATACTGTCATATACATATATATACATATCTTTATTTTACATTATATTTATTTTATTTTTGTATATTTTGAAAATAAATATTCAATATAAAATATAAAAAAAGAGGGTTAGGGTTTTACTTGGCCACCATCGATGTCGTCGTGCGCAGCTGAGGTCGCTAGCCCCGATGAAGGGTAGCACATTTCGGTGTGAGCCCCGAGTATCCCTATATTCGTTAAGGATCCTCAAAAGTAAAAAAAATAAAAACAAAGATTCTTAAAAACCTAGAAGTTCGAAATTTTTCAAATTTTTAGGTATTTTTATTTGGTTTTTCAGAAATTCAAGCCCAAATTTGGTTTTGCATTTGAAAAAGAAGCAAAAAGAAGATTTTTTGGTTTTTTCGGTCATTGAGAACGGTGGTCGCCGTCGCCGTCACCGACGACCGGTGGTTGGGGTGATGGTGCTCCATCGAACCAAGGTTGGCTTGGGAGTTTGGTCTTAAGAGAAAAATAAAATGAGGGAAGTGTTTTTTGGTAAAACAATTGAAAAAATGAATTTTTGTTAAGATTTTTTACTTATATAATTGCCCCTATACAACATAGTTTTGGGGAGGGGGTTTTGTGCCAAAACAACGCCGTTTTGTGTTGTTACCCGTGACCCGACCCGTCCAAAGAGGATCCGTGCGTTTTGGACTGTTGGGCTATTTCTACCCTTGGTCCTTCTGCATTTTCCCACTGTTTCAATTTAGTCCCTTAACCTATTTTGTATATATTGTAAATTTTCCCCTGCAATTATATTCCATCTTCATATTGGTCCTTAGACCATTAACCTTAGGACAGACACGTGTTAGGGTCTGGGAAAATTACACAAGCGATCCCTTGTTTTTTTTAAATATTCGGGTTTGATCTCGTTGTTTATAATTTTCATCTTTTCTGCTTTTAATTATAGTGATTATTGTTGCCTATCATTGAATTAATTACTTTTATTTCTTCTCAAATTTAATAAATTTGATTTGTTATTTTATGAATGTGGTGTATATTTGTCATTGTATTATTGATATATGTGCGTTACCACTTTGGTTGCAATTATATTTGTTTCATTTGCTATTATTTTTTTATTATTTTTTGTTTGTAATTTTAATTTAGTTCTGTTCATTTAGTATATTTCATGCATGTATATTTTTCTTATCTTGTTATCTTTTTTTGCAAATTAAATACATATTTATTCAATCTTTGTCAAAATAATTTTAATAAAATAAATTATACATTTTTATTACCTAAATTATTTCAAAGAGGCAATGTTCTTTTATTTAAGAGATTCGAAAAATTATGCCCTAACGTCTTGGATATAGTTTTTCGTTGAACTTATGTAATTGGATACCTTATTTCAAATCAAAATATTTAATGTTTGTTTAAACAAATGGCCTTTACGTTCGAAAATTAGAGAATGTTGTGCCCTAACGTCTTGGACATGACTTCTTTTTCTCGGTTAATTCGAAACAAAAGTGTATTTCTTCACAAAATTCAATTTTTAAAATAACATTAAATAAATCATGCATTTAGGGATCACATTTAACTTTTAGTCGAGTTTTCAAAATTTTAACAAATAAGATCTTTAAAAAATTGACTATGTACCAATATTGGGCGTGTGAGAGTGTTAATCCTTCCTCACGCGTAACCGACTCCGAAACCTATTTTCTGGATTTCGAAGACCAAAACTTTTGTTTAAATAAGCTTAAGTATTTTATGTTGATCCAATCACACCAAATTAAAAATATTGGTGGTGGCTTCATTTTTTATTTTAAAAAATATAAGTCGGGGTGTTTTTTAAAAAAAGGTTTAGAAAACAATACAGACACAACGACACGATAATTTTTAAAAAAATGAGGACATAGGTACGGCAGGATATGAGAATAAAAAATATTTTTAATATTTTTATATATTTTTATGTTAAAATATTTAATATGAATGAAAATATTGATTTTTTTGAATGATATGTTAAAACTTTTATTAACCAAAAATAAAAGAAACGAGCCCAAATACAAATATCAAAGTCTTGGGCCTCAAAACATAAATCCATCAGAAAAAGGAGAAGCAACTCTCAAAAGCACTGATGCTTCAGCTAATAAGAAATAATGTAACTCTCCTGAAAAACAATAAAACATTTAATAAAAATCAGACTTAACATGTCTTTCCGTATCTTCCTTCAGTCCTTTCATCTCCATTTCTCAATCTAATCCAACCTAACAAAAACACATGTCTATGAAGATTGGTAAGAAATGAGCGGTGCACTGGGAACCTAAAGTTCCAAAAGCATCATCCTAAAAGCAAACTTAATTAAAAAAACAACCTAAATCTAAACAAAAAACAAAAAGCCCTAAATCCCTTTAGTTACCTCTTGATACTTTTCTCTCCTCCTTGCACCGAAGAAACCTGGCGGAAAGGCCTTGTTCATCGAAAACTTAGAAAACATTGTTGGTTCATCATTTAAACAACTACCCCTATACAAAAACCCTTCATTCTTTCCTTTCTTTTTTCTTTAATTTTCTTTGTTATAGTCGCTTGAGCCCAACAAATCATGAAGAAGAGGAAGAAACATGACGACGACGTCATCGTGCGTTCGTCACATGTCTGTTTTTAGACACTCGTGTCAGGACTGTATTTGATTATCTTTTTTTTACGTATTTCGATGTGTCTCGTACATAACCGGGCGTGTCCGACGAGTGTCCTTGTCGGACACACGTACGACACCGGTACGAGGAAGGATGAGCCGTGTCGGTGCTTCCTAGGTTTCAAGGAATTGGCTTTATTGTTTTTGTTGATAAAGCATAGGCAAAGACACATGAAGACCAATACTTTCAACTAGTGAAGTAAAAATCAAATTTTTGAATACCATTTCCAGGAAAACAACCCAAATTACCAGAATTTGAACTGATAAAGCTACCAATCGAGTCAAACCCGAGACCAAACTTAGGACCTATCTGAAGTAGTTGTTTAAGGCTAAAAGAATGGTCATCAACATCATCGGCGATCCAACGGAATAGTGAGTTTTGGTTTTGACTCGATGATCAGGGGTAAAGCTAGAAAGTTTTTTTAGGGGGCGAAATTAAATTGTAATTTTTACGATGGTAAAAATGAATTTCACCATTTGAATAGCCTATATTTTTATAATTTTTAAAAGATTAAATCAAATTTTTATCATTTTAGGGGGAAAAGTGCAATTTTACCTTTATTAATTTAAAATTATAAAAAATTTAAAATATTTAAATGGAAAATTTTCCATTTTAGAGGGACTCGGGTCCTTTCCAGCCCCTTATATATACCCCTATCAATGTCATAATTAACTTAGAAAACACAATCTCCCAGTCTTCTAATCCAAGATTGCATATTTGAATACCAATAGACCTATTGTAATAAGGTCTAGTTCACTCTGGATCTATTAAAACTCAAGAGGGGTACTCCTCAAGTGGTGCAATGGTGGAAGAAAGTGAGCAAAATGGTAAATGCATTGGTGGCATGGAGGGGAAGATGAAAAGTAATGGGGTATAAAAAAGGTCAAAAATGATAATGTGGCTAGGAATTTAATATTTGGGTGACTAAAATGAAATTTTTTACTAAGGATAGCGACCAAATTGCAAGTAATTTTATTTGGGTGGCCAAAGTATGACCAACTAAGTAGTTTTGTAACACCCCTATACACATTTTGACTATCGGATCAAGTATAGCAATGTCATATTGATTGACAAAATACGAACTATGAGATTCTACTAATAATTTAAATGTCATAAATCGAATGTTTTTATTTAATTATCCAAAATTTTATAAGTAACACAATTTGGGATGGGCTTGGATGAATTTTTTGAACATTTATGCACTTCAAACAACTTTCTTGTGAAAAACATGGGTCAAGTATCGATACTGGGCACGAAGTATCGGTACAAATGTTAATGGTATCGATAACCTTATCAAATATTGATACAGTTTTGAGCTTTAAAGTTTCAAAAAAATCAGATTAAAATCATTAGTATCGATACCGTGGTTGAAGTATTGATACTTTCAACTAGGTATCGGTACTTTGACTATGGTATCGATACTAAAACATGCTTCTGTTGTTTGAAATGTAGGAGAATTGCCAACTTCCAAACTTTATACATTTAAGTCACTGCATATCAACAATCTCAAATACAACCATCCCAATTCACCATTCAAGTAAATAAATCAATTGAAATATCAACATCTTATAACTCATCACAAGCTCATTAAGTTTTTAATTAAATTCAAAAGATTGACAAAGTTACAAAGTTGTGTTTTAGTCTTTTGTACCCATATCTATACCAAAATACCTATGTACATGCCAAACTAAGTCCAAAAGTTTAAACCATACTATTTTCCAAGCTTGGAGATGTGATGAGGTGAGCTGACCACGATCACTAACCTAGCCTATCGAATTTATCTTCTACCTACGCATTAGAAACAAATGTCTTAAGTCAGCGGAGACTTAGAAAGTGCAACAAGAATTTAGATCTTTTATTTAACAACAAGTAATGTAACACCCCAAACTCGACCTAGACGTTATAGTCGAATTTGAAGAGTTACAATCAATACGTTGAAATCTTTGCTTTCTAAAACGTGGCTCGATACGAAACTGAAAATCAAAGTTTTATAAAACTTGCCACAAATCTTTGATAAAAAAAGTTGCCATTCTTAAAAGGCTTATGTCACTTGCTTTATAAAACCCATAATTTTAAATAAAACTTTGCAGTAGAAATTTTAAAGTTGATAACTTGGAAACCGTGATCTTGATAAGTGAAAATGTACAGGTCGCTAATTGGGCATATTCTAAAACATTAGTTATAAATTTTCATAAAACCCATTTTTAAATTTGCAACACAAAAATGCTTAGTTTGTTTTAATTTTGAAAACTGAATTCTAAATTATTAGCTTGTATGATTTTACAATTTTACGTTAAAACTTCAAAAAATCGCTGAACAAGTCAAAATAAAAAACAACCAAATCCAAAAACATAGTCCAAAACCAAATGTCTAGAAATCTTAATTAACATAAATCAAACCATATTATTTGAAAGACCAATCTGAGCTCCCACACGTTGTCCGATCCTAAGTCAAAAGTTCACCTGAACATATCAAACAAAAGAGTGAGCTAGAAGCGTTGTGTGAGACCTAACCCAGAAATAGAATTTTCTTGTGGGTTTTGCATAAATAGTTATCAAGTCAAAGTTTCGTACCATATTACATAACAAAGCATATCATATAATAAGAAACATGTAACAAATCAGAATTTCATATTTTTTAGCATATTTCGGATTGGAATATCATATTTACATAAACAAATATATCAGACCAAAACAAATGCAGACACAAATACTACCCCTATCCGCTGCACACCAACTCCGACCAACTAATCACACCAAATAGGACTACAACAGTCTATCCATCCAATCACACCAACATGTGGCGATGTGCCACTCAAAAATATGCAATTGAGCTGCCATATAGAAATTTACGATCTAGCTGTCATATATTTGCAGTAAAAACTGCCACATAACACTTCCTCCATCATACCATAATCTTCCCCAATGCATATGCAAAGTCACATTAACATATATACATATAGCATAGGTTATATGGTATGCATACATAAATAGATATCATATGGAGCATAACATAACACATATCTTATACAGATCATAACATATTATATTACATAATCGAATTGAATAGTTTATCAAAGTAGATAACAGAATATGTATAACACATATGATTTACAGAATAGTCATGCTTAACACACGTACCCTAGTTATTTAACGTACCTCCTACATTTACCCATGTTTGTTTACTAAAATTTAAGTTTTTTGGGCCTAAAAATGCCCACAGACCTAATTTTCGAGTCCATTAATCGACTTCTGATCGAGCCCCAAAATTGGCCAGAAAGGCCCACATGGTTGTATGGCCCACACGACACAAAAGCTAGCCTGTGTGGTCCACACAGTCCACATGGTTATGTGCTCCACACGGCATACCACACGGTCGTGTGGCACTAGGCAATTTCGAAAACAACCCCTGATTCATAATTTTTTTTCGAATTTTCAATGAGTTTTTCAAGTTAGATCACACACATGATTGTTGAGTTGATCGACTACCCAACTATTACTCCCAAAAACCTACAGTGGTTCATCAACTCACACTAATTAACCGAAAGAAAGTTGATCTAAACTCACATCCTTAAACTAAAATTTTCATCCCAAAATCACAATTCGATTACTTACTTCTTCAAAACAGAATCCAAAACCAAGCCTCCTTTGCTAGAGAATCCTGACTCACAATCCTCTTGCCTAAAACATACCCAATTGAACATTTAATAAAGTATAGAACAAAACTAATATATTAAAGCTCAATCTTGATAACGAACGAGTTAAATTGAACAATAACAGAAAAATCAACGACAAAACTTACATTATTATTGCTTTATGACCCAAATCGAGAAGCAACATAACCCCCAGGACGAAAACAACAACAAAGATTAATCAAAAAGAAAGAAGAAACTTCCAAGAAAAATAAAAACAAAAGAAAGAAAATAGAGCAAAAAGAAAGGGAACACAAAGTGACATGGAGATTGTAAGCAATTGAATGGAGAAACTTAGGAATTTTTTTTCAATATTTATTTTTAAAATAAAAAGAATAAAATCAGAATATTTGAACATATCCCAACTCACTAGATTTTTTTGAAATAAATTCAAATTAAACATTCAACAAATAGAAAGTAGCAAAAAAAATTCAAATTTACGCACAACGGGAGTTAAACACAAGTCCTAGGGTACACTAACACCTTAGCACTGAATTAACAGGCTCATTCTATCAAAACTTGCGCGGAAATAAGATTTAAGCCAAAAGACTAGGGATATGAGTTGATCTAAAAATTAACAAAATTTATGAAACAAGATTCGAACCTAGAACCTTGCACACATAACTCCAATACCTCACCCAATGTACCAAACTAATTTACTTAACACAATTTCACAATCTTAACTCAAATATTAGAACGTGGCCAATCTAAGTTTCACTAACCCAATCTCTTTTAATTCGATTTTCAGGATGCGACAACTCTCTCCTTTTTAAAATAATTTTATCCTCGAAAATCTTATTATCACACCATTCGCTTAACCAAAAAATTTGAAATTTCTCGTTTCAAAATGATCACCACGCTATCGCTGCACAAGTCTGCTTTCAATGCAAACCCAAACAATTTCACTCCTAATATTACACAAAAATTATCTAACGAACTTCTCATTCACTATCTTGGATTGTTCTTAGAAATATTTTACAGAAATGTCACTAATGATACAATCCTAAAATCTCAATGACTCTAATAACAATCAAATACTTAATCAATGTAGTGCACGAATCCAAGTACAATTGTATTGCTGCCAAATACGTCTCAATCCTCATGACACTGAATTGCACAAACTAGTCTTTGATTTCCTCTATAAACTAAAACTTGTCTCCAACTAAGAGAAGGTCATGAATAATCCCTAACACGATTCTCATAGGATCTACGTTTAAAACACGCTCTCATTTTCCTCCAACACTCGTTCGAACAATGCTTAACACAGAAAGCACAAATTGAAACCTATCATAAGCTTACAACTGCCTCAACTCGCTAAAGCCTAACTATATTGGACCATTTCATAAATCGAAAATTCAAGTCAACAAGAATAGAACTCCTCTTATTCCATACTTATTTCTTTCCTTTTCCTTACTCTTTAAGTGATTAATCTCTTTCGCTAACTAAATCTCATTCGATCGAGATCGCTCAACCCCAGACCCTCGACTCACATACACGGATTGGACCCCAATGACCTTTTACAAATCTCTCAACATATCTTGGGACATAGCATCATCTCCAACTTCCCAATTACCTCCCTAAAAAATGGGCATCTCAACAGTATCACTAATTTCCAAATCGGCACGCTACCTAAAGAAAAGGACTTGGCATGAGTTGCTTGATAACGTTTACCACGTCCTCGTGCATCATGTCCGTGGGTACCACAAAAACTTGTTTCACTAATCTTCAGTTCAGAAATCTAAAGTTTAGCTAAGGTTATTAGAATTCCTAAGTCTTATGTTTAGCAAAAGTGTTTTTTTTATCTTAAAGCAGAGTATTTTATTCGATAATCTCTAATGTTCATTAGACTAACTAAAGTAGCTAAGTGCAAATAACCAAAGTATAAGTAACTTACTTGGATTGGCGTCGGAGTCTCGGATTCACTTTTTTAGAGATTTAATAAATTTTGTGCAAATTCACTCACATCATATTTTACAAAAGTTTCCTAAAATTGAAAATTTCAAAACATATTATGCATAAAATTTTATACCTAGAAACCACAGCCCAAGTTTTGTAACTTGACTTTGATACCACTAAATGTAACACCCCAAACCAAGCCTAGATGTCATAGTCGAATCTGAAGATTTACAATCAATATGTTGAAATCTTTACTTTCCAAAATGAGGCTTGATATGAAACTAAAAATCAAAGTTTTATAAAACTCGTCACTAATCTTTGACAGAAAAACTTGCCATTCTTAAAACGCTTATGTTGCTTGCTTTATAAAACCCATAATTTTGAATAAAATTTTGCAGCAAAAATTTTAGAGTTGATAACTTGGAAATCGTGATCTTAATAAGTGAAAACATACAGTTCACCAGTTAGGCATATTCTAAAACATTTGTTATAATTTTTCATAAAAACCCATTTTTAAATTTGCAGCGAAAGCATGCTTAGCTTGTTTTGATTTTTAAAACCGAATTCTAATTTATTAACTTGTATGATTTTGCAATTTTACGTTAAAAATACTAAAAACCGACGAACAAGTCAAAACCCAAAAACAACCAAATCCAAAAACATAGTCTAAAACCAAATGTTCAAAAATTTTAATTAACATAAATCAAACCATATTTTTTGAAAGAGCAATTCGAGCACCCGCACACTGTCCGATTCTAAATCAAAAGTTCACCTGAAATGTGTTAAACAAAAGAGTGAGCTAGAAGCCCAGTGTGAGACCTGACCTATAAACAAAATTTTCTTTTGGGTTTTGCATAAATAGTTATCATGTCAAAATTTCGTACCATATTACATAACAGAGCATATCATATAATCAGAAACATGTAACAGATCAGAATTTCATATTTTTTAGCATATTTCGGATTGGAATATCATATTTACATAAACAAATATATCAGACCAGAACAAATGCAGACACAGATCCTACCCCTATCCGCTACACACCAACTCCGACTAACCAATCACACCAAATAGGATCACAAGAGTCCATCCATCCAATCGCACCAACATGTGGTGGTGTGCCACCCAGAAATATGCAATAGAGCTGCCATGTAGAAATTTACGATTTAGCACCATATATTTGTAGTAAAAACTGACATATAACACTTCCTCCATCATATCATAATCCTCCACAATGCATATGAAAAGTCTTGTTAACATATATACATATCACATAGGTTGTATGGTATGCATACATAAATAGATATCATACGGAGTGTAACATAACACTTACCTTATACAGATCATAGGATATCATATTACATAATTGAATCGGATAGCTTATCAACATATAACAGAAACATATAACACACATGATTTACAAAATAGTCATGCTTAACTCACGTACCTACTTATAGATAATCATAACGCATTATTTTACTTATCGGAACATATTTAACGTACCTGTTACAGTTAGGGCTCATTCAGCTAGGCTTTTAGAAAGAGCTTTTCATTAAAAAAGCAC
Organism: Gossypioides kirkii; assembly: GCA_005610355.1. NCBI lineage: Eukaryota > Viridiplantae > Streptophyta > Magnoliopsida > Malvales > Malvaceae > Gossypioides > Gossypioides kirkii. Next base: position 32,949,721 of record CP032247.1, on the reverse strand, counting down.
TTTTGGCTTTAAGAAATGCTGAACAAACACCATTTGAGTTTTTTTTTTTACTTTTAAAATGGGATTTTGGAATGGTTAATTAGTCTTTTGCCTCAAAATTTTCACAGGGGACCAATTTCTTCTTCTTTTTTCTTCCAAAATTTCTCTACTCTCTTTTATTTCCTCCCTTTTTTTCCATTTTTTCTTCCATTTTCTTCACTGTTGTCGATGTTATTTTCCATTTTCTTCCCTTCTTCCATTTTAGCCGTCGGAGTTAGCTAATTATGGGTTTCAAGCAAGTATTGTGAGAGAGCAAGCTCATCCTCTTTCTCTCTCAAAACCTAGATTTGGCTCAACTTAAGGTTTCAAGTCTCATTTTTTTATAAACTTTTCTCTTCTTCATCTTCTTCAGCTCCAACGGGTTTAGCTATTGTGATTCTTCATAATTTGGTAGCCTCTTCAAGAATTTGTATCAGGTTAGAATATGCACTTCAATTCTCTACAACGCTCTCTTTTTCTTTTTTGATGCATGATTTCATTGCAACAAGAAGAGGATAAAAGAGATAAGAATCATAAAATATTAGGTTGAGTTTGACTTTTGGAAGCAAGGAATTTGGATGTTCAATTGTGTGTTTGATATATATGCATTTGGTTTTCATTATTTTCTTTCAAGAATTGCTCTTTAACATGGTGATTATGATGATCCTACTGTCAAACATACATACATACATACATACATACATACATACATACATACTCATCTAATTGTGTTGCACTCCTATTAATTTCGTATACTTATAATAATGAGGTAATGAGTATATATATTTCAGTGTGAAGCAAATCGGATATCCATTTAGATGGAGTATTTTATAGTGAATTATGTGGTTATATAAGAATAAACCAATAAGGTCATTGAAACCACATGTGATATATTCTATACCCATTGACAAGGCTGCATAATGGAAGATATTTTGTATGGAAGATTTATCAATGGTGGCCCAAAAAACATGTGAACAAGAAGACAAATTATACTTAAACTAAAAGTGGTTGATGTTTGTCATACTTTCATTTTTAGTGCTGGAAAACCATTAATTCATGTCATTCATCTGCCTTCTCTCCTTTCAATCCATTACCAATCAACCTTATTCAAATACTTTTAGTAATTACAATGATAGAGTAAGTTGAGTAATAGCCATTCAAATTAATATGGAATTACAAAGCTATGGTATGGTTGTAAGACTAATTACCTCTGAGTTCGTTGCAACTCCTCATATCTAGCTTTCAGTTTTAAGAACTCCCTGTAGCTGCTCTGTGAAAACAAAGATTAAGAACCATATGTTTTAGATTTTTAAGCAAAAGTTTGAAGACACAATCTATCAAACAGTTTATTAACCATATGGTGTGGTTATATATGCATTTGGTTTTCATTATTTTCTTTCAAGAATTAGTCTTTAACATGGTGATTATGATGATTCTACTATCAAACATACATACATAATTGTATTGCACTCTTGTTAATTTCGTATACTCATAATAATGAGGTAATTAATATATATATTCAGTGTAATGTAATCTTATTTTGAGCATAAATTAATTTTTAAAATAAGGTTTTATACATTGTTAAGTGAGAAATCAAAGAAGAATAATTACTTCGGTGATTAAAGTTAGTAGTGAAAAAGTCAAAGCATGGTGGGATAAGAGATTGACTGAAACATTTTGTGATATTTGTATTAAAGTGATATTGAAAGGGAATAGACCTAGTACTCATTTCAAAAAACATGGATGGTTGAAAATAATGACCAACTTTGAAAAAGAAACAGGCAAGACTTATTCACAAAAACAACTTAAAAATAGGTGGGATGTCTTGAAAAATGAATGAAAGGCTTGGAAGAAACTTAAAGACGGAGATACTGATTTAGAGTGAAATCCTATAAATAACATTGATGGAAATGGTAAAAAAAGGAAAACACCTGAGATATCAACTTAACATTTGAAAATTTGAAGGAAGAAATTCTCAAAGCAAATTGGAAGGACTGCAAGATTGCCTAGTCAAATAGAAAAATTATGCAATGCAGCTGACAATATGAGTCAAGCCACATCTTGTTTGACTCCTGTTATGGATCCATATGGTATTCCACAAGCAGTCAAAGTGCTTGATAGCATGTCGGAGGAAGTTCCAGAAGCTAGTTCACTATACTTTTTCTCACTAAGATTATTACTCAACAAGGACAAGCGAATTATATTTTTATCAAGTAATCCCAAGATTAGAGCTATGTGGCTTAAGACAGAAATGGAGATAGAGGATAATTGAAAATTTTCTAATCTTCTAGGGTCTGGAGATATCTACTATGTGACTAAATAACAATGCTAAACTAGTTTTATCAATAATTATTTATGTTTGGTTTTTAGATATTGAATTTATGTTCTACTTATTTATGTATAATCAAGTTTTATCAATAGTTGTTTATGTTTGGTTTTTGGATATTGAATTTATGTTCTACTTATTTATGTGTAATTTAGTTTTATCAATAGTTGTTTATATTTGATTTTGGATATAAAATTTGTTCACAGGTGATGAGTATGGTTGACAATTCTAGCGGTAATGAAAGTAATGATAAAAGATAAAAGAACGAGATTTTACAATGCATGGAATGTTTTAACCAGTTATTTGTTATTGCATCTTCTTCCATGCAATTATATTATGAGAAGTATATATTGAAGCAACCATGCATGAATTCAAAATAGTCAGGTGAGGCATAGATCCGAGAGATTCTTGATGGTCATGAATCACGTTGTATGATTAATTTTAGGATGTCTAAAATTGTATTCACAAGTTTGTTGGGAGTTTTGGAGACAAGATACAACCTGCAAACTTCAAGACACGTATCTTCTAGTGAAATGTTGGGAATTTTTTTGTACATCTTGGGCATCGGTGCAAAAGTTTCCCAATGTCGAGAAAGATTTCAAAGGTCTGGAGCAACAATAAGTCGATAATTTGCAATTGTGCTTGAGAAAGTTTCAAGGATGGCCATTGATCTAATTACACTTGAAGATCATTTTTTCAGCTCAATACCCAATCAAATACGTAATGATTCTAGATATATGCCGTATTTTAAGGTTAGAATTTATATTATATTATTATATTTTAATATTTTTGATAGATTAAAAATATGCATGGGACTAATATGATTATTTGCTTAGGATTGCATAGGTGCAATTGATGGTACTCATATTGTCGCTATTCTTCCACCAAATGAACAAATTCCCTACATTGGAAGAAAAGGTGTCTCGACTCAGAATGTTATGGCGGTGTGTGATTTTAATATGTGTTTCACCTTTGTCATGGCTAGATGGGAAGGATCGGCGCATGACACTAGAATATTTCTTGATTGAATTTGAGATCCAAAATACAAATTTCCGCACCCACCAAATGGTAAGATATTTCATTTATTTTTTTAAATAATAAAGTATAAGTTCTTTAATTGATAATTTAAAAAATAAAGAATTCTTGAATTAATTGTTTGTTATATTATAACATGTAGAAAAAATATTATCTTGTTGATTCTGGATATCCTCAAATAAAAGGTTATCTTAGACCGTATAGAGGTCAGCAATATCATTTACCTGACATTCATAGAGGTAGACTGATATCTGGTGAAGAAGAGATATTCAACCATTCACATTCATCATTACGCAGTGTGATTGAACGAACTTTTGGTGTTTTGAAAAAAAATGGGTCATTTTAAGGGATATGCCAAGTTATAATTTTGAAAAGCAAACGATGATCGTTGCTGCTACAATGATGATACACAATTTTATCCGAAATGATGCAGATTTTATGAAATACGAAAATATTAACAAGGCATATGAGGATATTATTGATTCAGAAGATGTGCATGATGGAGAAAGTGATGATGATGATAGTGATGAATCAAACAATTCAAGTGGTTTTGAAATGGAATTGACAAGAGATGTTATAGCTTCTAGTTTAATGAATTCACTTAGAATTATAAATGCTAATGTAAAACTTTTGATGATTTATTTGATATATAAATATTACCTCTTTTTGAAACTTTAATCAAAATACATGTAATATTTTAATCTGTTAGGTTTATATTTTCTATATTATGTTAATATCTAATATGGGTTATATATTCAAATTACATTTTAAAATAAAATAATACAAATGTATTAAAATCATTAACTAAAAATTAAAAAAAATATTATTTTAAATAATATAATTGTGCTAATATTTAAATATAAATATTTAATGATTATATTTAAATATTTAAAATATAGTTTATATAATCTAACTAAATTTTATAAATAATTAATATTAATTACTTAAAAATATTTACAATTAATATTTCATATATTAAAATATTAACAATAAGTTATAATAAATTATTTTTATATTCTTGCTAAAATATCATAATATTAACTAATTTGAACATTATTTAAATGCATATTTATTACTTTATAATATCATGTCTAAAATGGATATTTTATTTCTCAAAGGCACTTTTTGACAATAATGCTAAACAGTCAAATTTTAAACCACACTTTTCAAAAGCACTTCTCCACCACACTTTTTAAAAGCACTTTTCAAAAGCAATGCTAAAGTAGCCCTTATCCATGTTTCTTTACTGAAACTTATGATTTTTTGAACCTATAAAATACTCATAGACCTAATTTTTGAGTCCCTTAATTGGGCCCCAAAATTGACCCAAAAGGCCCACATTGTTGTGTGGCCCACAAGGCCCACATGGTCGTGTGGCCTACACGACCCAAAAAGCTAGCTCGTGTGGTCCACACGGTCTACCCACACGATCTGTATGATTTCACACGATCGTGAGCCCTACACGATCTACCCATATGGCCTGCATGATTTCACACGATCATGTGCCCCAAATGGCTTACCACACGGCAGTGTGATGTACACGATCTACCACACTGTAACACCCTTATACTCGGTTCATAAGTATAAACCCGATATAAAAGTATTACATTAAATTTCAGTACAGAAAAACCGAGTCATGAATTTTTTTTTCTTCAACCAATGCATTTTAAGCTTCTTGATTCAAAATATCGTAAATTAATCGTGTATAATCAAGATCGAGACTTAAAATTGATTTAAAATAAATAAAATATGATTTTTAGTACAAAACACAAATTCAACCAAAATTCATCATTTCATTTCATCACACAAAACATTTCCAAACAACATTTTTGTCTTCTTCTAATAAGGACACGTATAAGTTCTATAGTACATGCCATTTTACATCAAAAGTAATATACCTAAATTTGAGCTCCAAGTGATGTGATGTGATGAGAGGTCCCGATTTGGCTTCTTGTATTCCTTGTACCTACGCGTTAAGCCGATGAAGGCTTAGTAAATACTACAAAAGCAAAGTATAAACTTTTAAATTTTCTTATGTAATTTACTCTTTCGCCTTACCTGTATATAGCTTGTATCTTACCACATTGGCATTCATTTCACTTTGGTCCACATTTTTTTTCCACAATTTGGCCCAATGTAGACTTCTATAGAACCCATCGGACAAACGGAACAGAAAGTACTGAAGTACTTAATAGTAAGCACACAAGTGCTGGGGAAATAGTAAGCACACACAGTGCAATCCAGTAGGCACACACAGTGCAATCAGTAGGGCACATAGCGCAAATCAGTAGGCACACAAGATGCGAAACAGTAAGCACACAAAGTGCGAAACAGTAAGCACACAAAGTGCGAAACAGTAAGCACACAAAATGCGAAACAGTAAGCGCGCTAGCGTTCCTTAATGTCATGCCACTAATATCAAAATGGTTCTAATTTGTCTACTTGGTCACAATCTCAATTAGCATCATTTCTCATAAATGATATATCTCACATAAATACATCATCAAATACTTCACATTTATATTTTCAAAGCTGTTCACTTGCGTCATAGTCACTAAATTATTTATATCGTGAGCTAAAAAACTTGAAATTATAATCCGCTTGATGTTTCCGAAACTAGACTCAATCATATTTTTACCATAAAATTTTCAAAATTTTTACTTTAGCCAATTTATACATTAAATTCTTTCAATTTACCCCTTCTCTGCTTCCTGACAGTTTCGACCTTTCTTCACTAAAAATTATCAATCTTTTTGTAAAGAGATCAAATTATGTTCATGTCTGTTTATTTTGAAAATAGACTCATTAAGGATTTATCTATATAAATTTCAGACTCTAATGATTTTTCTACATTTTTCTATGATTTCTCAAAGACAGAACAGGGGAACTCGAACCTACTCTGACCTTGTTACACAAAATCAGTTATAATTCAAAATATACAGATCCATTTAATTCACTGTTTCTTCCATATGAAACTAAACACAATAAGATTTAATTACATATATAATTAGACCCTTAACTCAATATATACAATTTTTAGTGAATTTTTGAATTTAACCCTCTGATTCTGTCCAATCTGTTTCAATGAAAACATTTTTTTCTCATGTTTTATTACACTAACCTCACTTAATCATCTTTATAACACATAATTAAACAAAAATTTCCATGCTAAAAATTCAAATATATTATGAAGAATAGACTATAAACTAAAATTCTTGTAGTACTTACAACAAAAAGGCTGAATTTCCTCTCTTTTTATCCCTTGCGCTATTCTTTTCCTTTGTCTTCAATTTGGTCCTTGCCTCTCTTCTCTTTCTCTTCAAATTCACATAAACAAATATAATTTTCATGCTAAATAACAGTAAAATACATGTATATCATGAAAATTTAACCATCTCTTACCTTAACCCTTGAATTCAAAATTTTCTCGATTTAGTCCCTATGCTCTCTAACACCTCAAAATGAATTCTATAAGAAGTTTGAGGTGTCTACTAACCCCCTTCTATACTTTTATTTTAGAAATTTCAAAGAAAATAGGAGATTTTGGAGGTTGGAGGGCTTAAAAATGATGGAAGGACCTATTTGAAATAAAAGCAAAAGTTAAAAATGGAAGAAAAGGGCATGGACGGTTACTTAATGAAAAAGAAGATATTTTCATCTTTTTAACCATTTTTTCTTCTCTCAAATTCTCTAGAATTTGCACTTAAAATATCTCACTTAAGAAAAATGGTAAAATTGCACTTTTAGTCATTGGGCCTTCCAACTTTACACTTTAGCCCAAAACTTTGCCTCCAAAAATATCTTCCACCAAAATACTCTTTTGCCCCTCCTCAATCAATCTAATTCCCATGATGACTCAAAATTTAATTTGTATAATTCGCTATTTAGTCCCCCATATTTTCTCTCCTTTACTATTTAATCCTTAAATTTTTCTAACCTTTCTTACTTCAACTAAACATTTCTAATTCTCAATTTTATTTCATCATGGTTCCAAATCTGGTTCAAGCACACGGATGTTACACACACGATCGTGTGACAATAGGCAGTTTCGAGAAAACCCCTGATTCATAAATTTTTTTCGAATTTCAGATGAGTTTTTCGGGTTAGATCACACACCTGATTGTTGAGTTGATCGACTACCCAATTGGTACTCCCAAAAGCCTACATTCGTTCATCAACTCACACTAATTAACCAAAAGAAATTTGATCTAAAATCACATCCTTAAACTAAAATTTTCATCCCAAAATCACAATTTGATTACTTACTTCTTCAAAACAGCGCCCAAAACCAAGCCTCCTTTATTGGAGAATCTTGACACACCCCTTTCGCCTAAAACAAACCCAATTGAACATTTAATAAAGTATAGAACAAAACTAATATATTAAAGCTTAATCTTGACAATGAACGAGTTAAATCGAACAATAACAAAAAAATCAACAACGAAACTTACATTATTATTGCTTTATGACCAAAACCAAGAAGCAACGCAATCCTCACGACAAAACCAACAACAAAGATTAATAAAAAAAGAAGAAGAAATTTCCAAGAAAAAGAAAAATAAAAGAAAGAAAATATAGAAAAAAGGAAGAGAAAATATAGAAAAAAGGAAGGGAACACAAATTGATGAAGAAACAAAGTGAGGGGTTGTGGGCGGTTGAATGAAGAAAACTTAGGAATTTTTTTCAATATTTTATTCTTAAAATAAAAAGAATAAAATCAGAATATTTTAAACATATCCCAACTCACCATATTTTTTTGAAATAAAATTCAACATTCAACAAATAGAAAATAGCAAAATATTTTAAATTTGCACACAAGACCTAGGGTACACTAACACCACACAAGACCTAGGGTACACTAACACCTTACCACTAAACCAACAAGTTCATTCTATCAAAATTTGCACATAAATAAGATTTAAGCCAAAACAATAGGGATATGAGCTAAGCTAAAAATTAACAAAATTTATAGAACAAGATTTGAACCTAGAACCTCGCACACACAACCCCAACACCTAACCCACCATACCAAATTAACTTACTTAATATAATTTCACAATCTTAACTTAAAAATCAGAAAGTGACTAGTCTAAGTTTCACTAACTCGGTTTTCGGGATGTAACATATTAATAAACATAAACTTGCTTCATTTCAAATCTATCCTAAATGTTCAAAATTTTACTCTTGTAGAACTTATTTTTTATTTACCATGAAATTTATTTATTTTTTAATGCATATTTCATAATGTAGCCCAATGTAGACTAAATTGAACACTTAGGATATAAAGAAAATATAAAAAGGTGCACCGAAGTGCATTTGCATAGTAGTGCGCATAGAAGTGCTAAATAGATCAATGAGCACCGTAGTGCTTAACAAAATAGTAACCGCGCTAAACTTCGTTAATGACATGTCATGTATATCCTAATAGTTCTCCTCTCGTCTACATGGACTTTAATTTCATCGGATCATAACATTCATTCATACTAAAAGATACAACGTAAACTTTTCACTCTTTTCAATTTAGTCCTTGAACTCATAAATTCTATGTAGCTTATAACTTCACTACACTTTTCACATTCATGGCATAAATACTTTAACAATTACCTCATTATGCAACTCTTTGTTTCGATTCATGTTTTTATAGCATATTTTAGCTTCTTTACAATGTAATCCTTTTTGAATGCTAATTCTTTCTCATAAATTAAACTAACTAATTAACGTACTTTATAATTACAATTTAAAAGGAAAAACAAGATAAAATTCTTGAAGTACTTCGAACCAAAGCTTGGATGAAGTGTTTTCTCCTTTTTTACTCTTTGATTACTCTTTTTCCTTTGTCTTCAATTTGATCCTCGCTTTTCTTCTCTCTCTTCATTTTCATATCAAAACACATAGCATCTACTTGTTAAAATCATAACCAAATAATAATCTCATGCTTGAATAATGAATCTAACATGGATTTCATGAAGAACTCATAATCTCTTACCTTAATTTTTTGATATCACAATTTAATCTTCACTTTCCCTCTCTTCCTAAACAAATATCGGTGCCCTTTTTATAAAACTAAAGTGACTACTAGTCTTCTTTATTTATTTTTCTATAAAAACATGAAAGAAACTTGAAGATATAAGTTTGGAAAGGTTCAAAAATGATGAAAGGACCTAAATGTAATAAAAGTAAAAGTTGGAATAGGAAAAATATGGAAGTGGCGTGAATGCTTGGTGAAAGATGAACACTTATCATCATTTTTTTCTTGAACTTTCTACATAATATCATTAAAATATCCCCTAATTAAATAATTAAAAATAACAATTTGCAATTTAGTCCATCAATGGTAATTTAACATTAAGTTTCCATAATTATCTCATTTAACTAATTACCATTTTGTCCTCCCACTTTCCTTATAATGCCTTTCATGATTCATGCTTTATTTTGGTAAAATTACACTTCTAGTCCTTTCTCCATTTCCACCAATTTCCATGGAATCTTTCAAGCTTTTAATTTTCTACTTTTACCACAACACTTGCTACTCTTCTTCAATTTAGTCAATATGTCCAATTAATTTCCTCATCTAAAAAGCATTTTCTAATTTTTTATTAGCTCTAACTACTTTCTATATTAACACTCAAAATTTCCTATTTAATCCGTTTCAAAAATTCTCTAATATTCCTATCCCGACATGACACTGTACCCAACTCTAAGGCATAACGCGAATGTTACAAGTTTGCCTTAAACCTGATTTTTTTGATTTTTTTATTTAATCAATTTTTATGTCCAACTTAATTGATTTATTCGGTTGGTTTTCAGTTTTATCGTTTTAAACCAATTAAGGTATAACCCATAGGGCCATAAGCCCATAACCCATTTACATATCCAAACTCAAATTTAAACATTAAACTCAAATGCCCATTAAAACTTAATATTGCTAAACCCAAACCCATTAAACACAATACCGATTAAAATTTAATATTGTTCAACCCAAACCCATTAAACCCAATACCCATTAATATTTAAAACACAATTTGATAATATGATTTTTTATGATATTCATTTATATATATGCAATAGCATATAGCAAAGTAAGTATATGTTTGTAATTCATCAAAATAAAACAAAAAAAAAAAGTAAAGATATGTTGGTCATATAAGAAAATAATTTTTTTGAGTTCATTAAATTTTTTTATTTAATTTTTAATATTTTATAAAGAATTTGAAATAAAATTAAAATTAAAAGTGATACATGTAGTAAATTAAATAAAGAAGATAATTATGGGAAAAAAGTTAAAAGGAAATAAGATTATGAGTATCTCAATTTTTTTTTTCAACTAAAAAATTATCAAAATCGAAAAATCGAATCGAATCGAATCGAAATTTTTTATTCAATTTTGTTCCCTAAGTCAATTCGATTTACTAATTTAAGTGATTAATTTACTTTATTTGGTTTTCGGTATAAAAAAAATTGAACCGACTGAATGCACACCCCTAATTTACTCTAAAATTAATATATACAATTAATTCGTACATCACACAAGATAAAAAAAATTAATATATATATAAAATCTATTTTTTTTTAAAGAAAACATCATTCTTTTTTCTTAAGGCAAGTATTCAAATTCATTTATTGATTAAAATTGTTGAAATGGAATAGCAAGTGGTGAAAATATAGTAAATTACAACCTGATGTACTTTCAAATTGTAGTTTAAAAAAATAATAAAATCTAAATTCGTGTTGACTTAATGATCAAGGATATTCATTATCTCAAATGTGGTGTACGTTCGAATCACGTCGTTGTTAGAGCTTTGCTGTTATTTTATAATTAAAAAATAATAATCCAAATTGTATTATAAAACAGAAACAATTACACCTATTTCGACGCAAACTCTCCACAGTTGCGTAATGAAATTGTGGAACACCATGTTCTTATCATTCCTCTTTTCTTCTTCATATACTACATAGATACGAAATGTAATATATGAAAACCTCAAATTTTTATATATTCTAATAAAAGTAAAATAGGCTAAATTTTACGACAAAAAGCAAACAAATGAAGGAGAGGATGCTTCATATTTGACCTTGCCTGCAATTTCAAGGAAACAGCAGCAGCAGGTTTTATTTGATTTGAAACCAATAACTTACTTATATCAATTAATAATTTCCATTGTCAAATCTAAATTCACGACTGCGTATCTCAGAAGAAGTTGAATAACGAAAATGGCGACCTGGGTTTTTCACTTGCCTGGAAAAGGCGCCAACCCTGACTCTATTCCTATCCGTCTCTCTCATGTCATTTTTTCTTTATTCAATTCAGTTTTCTCACGGCCCCAACATCTTAATATTAAGTTGGTGTCCCGAATTAACTCAGACATCAACTCAGTTATAAAATTATAAAATTATTTTTATTTTAAAGGGTAATTAATATTGTTATAATGATATTTTTCTCTTTTCATATTTTTATATAATTTTCAAATAAAATAATTGAAATACATGATTGAGGAACCTCATACCGTCCCAACTGTGACCTAAATTCGAGTCGCACTAATCACTTTATTATTCGGGCTTTGCCCTATTTATTGTAATCAAGTTAAAATTTGATTCAAGATAAATTTTATACCTTGGCCTATCCATAAATTTTTAATTTTATTTTGCCACTCCTAACATAAAATCATTGTTCATCCTTACCGTAAGCTACTTGAATATAGTATCAAGTTGATATTGTACTTGTCGTACTGATCGATACGTATTATTTCAATTCTAAATTGGTGCTAAGTACTCTATGTTTCGTTTTAGTCAAAATATTGGTGCATTTCGATCATTTTGATGTGTTTTGACCCATTTTGGTCATTACACTTGTACCAATGTGTACCAACCCGTACCATTGATACAAAATTTTGATATTTTAAACTAATTTTAAAAATTTTATTTTAACCATCTTAATTTTTTTATAATTATATTTAAAGTCAAAGCTATTAAATTAAATTATTGAAATTAATTAATAATTTTAAAACTCATATTTACATATAAATATATTTATATGGATGTAACTGAAATATATTTGCATGTATATATAATATATAATTTTTTTTTCAAATTTATATATGATTTATTAAGAAAAAGAATTAGACTATAAATATATATAAAAATATTTGAATGTATATATAATTTATGAAAAAATAAAAACGAGATTATAAATATAAGATATGAAAAATATTTAAAAACATCGATAAATGTAAAGCAATATATCAAATATATCATATGCCAAAACAAAATAAATACGTTAAATAAATATGCTATCTTTTTTTTTTTTTGTGAATTACAAGAGGATGACAAAATATTAATAGCAACGTGACTAACGCGACTCGAATTCAGATTACACCTGGGGTGATGAACACCTTCATCATCATGCTAATACACATGTTCAAATAAAAAGTATCTTAGTTCCATTCTTTGTTGTCAATTTTTTTGGTGAATTACACGGGAGGGTAAAGTCCTAACAACAACGTGATTAACACGATTCAAACCCAGATCACACTTAAAATAATAAACACCCTTAATCATTAGACCAACACGGATTGAACTTTGTTGCCAATTTTGTAGTAAACTTTACGTCCGAAACTATAATAAAGGAAAGACTACTGACATTTAAATCTTAGTCTGGAGTCAAGTCTGGGCATCTCATGATTAATAAATAGAAAAAAAAAAGATATTCTTATCGTGACTGTAATTTAGAAAGAAGAAAAATAACTTGCAAGTGATGTAATACGAGAAAAGTATTATATATATTATTCCTACAATGAACAGATTAATGTTATGAATTAATTTAAATATATTATATTTATTTATTAAGAATTTGATACAAAATTTATATATTTTAGGGATTAAAATTAAATTGTAATTTTTACGATAACAAAAATATAATTTTATCATTTTAATAATTTATATTTTTATAATTTTTAAATGATTAAATCAAATTTTTATATTTTTAGGAGGGTTAAAGTGCAATTTTATCTTTACTAATTTAAAATTTTAAAAAGCTTAAGTGGATTTTTTTTATTTTAGCCCTTTAAAATTTTAAAAATTTTAAAAATTTTAAATTAGTAAAAGTAAAATTGTACATTGTCCCTCTAAAAATAATAAAAATTTGATTTAATCTTTTAAAAATTATAAAGATATAGACAATTTAACTTCAGCCTCCCGAATTCCTAACTTTATCTCTGTTTGACCATCAATCCAACACAGGTTCATGACTATTTTAATATTCATCGGTGTATATTTTATCTTAAAATTTCTTTTGACTTTTTTAAATGAAGAATTGAAACGTGTGAAATGAATTTAGTAAGAAATTTTAGTTAAAACATCCAAAAAGTCAATAGATTTATTAATGTATCGGCTGAGTGATGAAGGCTTTCGAAGTCGAAGCTCAACATGCCAGAGATATTAATTAATTAAGGCTAATATATTGAAAATGCCTTTAAATTATTATATTTTATTCAAATAAGTTCTTAAACTATTTTTATAATTAAATAAGTCTCTATCTTATAATTTTTACCTATAAAAGCTGTTGATTTTAATATTAAAGTAAATTAATTTGAATTTCAGGCTTTTATATTAAACTTTTGTTGATGCAATAGAAATTTTATACATTTTTAACATCAACACAAAATTTAAAAAAGCAATCAAAATATTTAAAAGAATGATTTCGTGTATTATGTATAAAAGCATTTTCAAGAAATTTTAAAATATTTTGTTTTACTTTCAAAAAATTATTATTTTATTTTTATTTGATAAATATGTTATGTATAAAAGCATTTTCAAGAAAATTAAAATATTTTGTTTTACTTTCAAAAAATTATTATTTTATTTTTATTTGATAAACCATTTTCATTAAATTTACATCAGTATAAAATGTAAATTAATTTAAAAATTCAAAATATTTTATTTTAATATTAAAATCAAGGATTTTTATGGGTAACATAAGTGCTTTTATTTAACTACAAAAATAAATTAAAATCAAAATATTAGCAATTGTAATTGTATTGTGGGGATAAATATTTTAGAAAAAAATGGGTTATTGAATTTGCAGGGTAAACTACCTGCAGGTTACCTTAAAATAACTTCATTTCTATTTTGATTATTTTAATTTTTTTGTCAATTTAGTCAGTCTAATTAAGAAAATTGCTCGAATTAATCATTACCATTAAAAAATTCATTAAATCACTAATAGATTGCTAATGTGACATTTTTTATTTTTAACTAAAACTAAAGACCTCTTTATAATTAATCCAAAACACTTTTTTACTTTTAAATTCTTTCACACTTTGCTGGTACCTTTATAAAAATTTGGAAATATTTATTAATTTATTGATGTTAATTTTTATGTTTTTGATTTTTTTTAATTTTAAAAATTCAATTAGTGTATGATAATACACAGATATTTTTCACAGCTAAATTTATTTTTTTATTTTTTCTTTCATCACATCAATTTTTACGAACGTAAATAAATAACGTCATATTCAATTGCGATTATCAATTTTCCTTTTTCTACACACTTTGAAAAGGTACATGACATTTATTTTGAGAGGGACTAAATAGCTGCTAACCTGATAATAGAAGAACCTTTTGTGAATTTATTCCATTTAAAACGCAAGCGGCAAATAGTAGACAAAATCACTTCTTCCACTATGAATGACTTTGCTTGCTACCTCAATTTCTTCCTAATTTTATCTTCTTCTTTTTTTCTTTTTTTTTTTCCTTTTTATTAATTAGAGTTCCGTTCAAATAAACGAGAAAATTATTAAAAAAATAAAAAATGGTGTAAAATAATAATAGAATAATTGGTGGTGAGCACTAATTTAATTAACACAATTGACAATTATGTATTTAACATAAGAAATTAAAATTTCAAAATTCATAAATTAGAAAGGAATATTTAAAGAAAAATATTACAACTGACTTTTTGTCAATTCAATCCAGTATTGTCCATTGAATGGATTTTGACCAGTTTATCACATCAAGGTTAAAATATGCTGTAGGTCCCTCTATTTTTTTAAATTTAGAATTTAATCCATATGCTTTTATTTTTAAGAATTTAGTGTCCCTACTTTCTAGATTTCAAAATTCAGGTCCAATTGTTAACACCTTTTTTTAACAAATTTGTTGGTACGACATTTTGAAATATAAAAAGTACTTACCTGGTAGCAATGCAACTAAAAAAATGACGATGTAATCAGCGGTGAAGGCAGAATTTTTTTTAGGGGGCCGAAATTAAATTTTAATTTTTACGATAGTAAAAATGCAATTTTATCATTTGAATAGCCTATATCTTTATAATTTTTTAAAAGATTAAATAAAATCTTTATCATTTTTAGGGGGCAAAGTGCAATTTTATCTTTACTAATTTAAAATTTTAAAAAATTTAAAGGCCCTAAATGGGAACTTAAATTTAATAAAATAGTCTTAACAGTTATACTTGAATTTTGAAATCTAAAAAATAGAAAGATTAAATTCCTAGAAATAGAAGTATAAGGATTAAATTCCAAAATTGAGAAGAGTATAGGGACCTATGCCATATTTTAACCATCAAATCAAATATATACTATTCAAAAACCTTAAATCAAAATTTAGCATAACATTTTTCAAGATTTCTTTTGTTTGACTTCAACGCCAGAAGTCAAAGAATTCCCAAATCCTATAACGTCTATACCTATTTCAAATAGGTACGGCCCTTCATAAGGAAACAAAAAGGCAATAGAAAAGAAAATAAGGTCAATATTTTATGGAAGAGAAGCCTAAGAAAGAATAATTTCAGCCAAGGAAAAATTAAAATATATAAATATATGAATTATCAATGTATTAAAATATAAAATAATTTAAATAAAATTATGATACGATGAAATATATATAAATGTGATACAATTATTGAATACTTTTATTTTTTATAAAGTAATAAATATTAATATAAGAGTATTTTTATTTTTTTATTTTTTAGTAAAATAATATTATGGTAGGATTTGAATTTGAGACATCTATCTATATATTTAAATGTTTTATTGAGTTCATTTATTAATTGAGTCTCAATTTAATTAAAAAATTACCAAAACTTTTATTTTTATAAAGCGTTCGATATTAATTTGATGGTAGTTTTATCTTTTTATATAGAAAAATACATATACATTATGTGATTTGAACTTAAGATCTCATTACATTTATAAACTCAACATTATTGTTTCAACTAAAGCTACGTTTAATTTTTATTTCAAGTTATTGTAAATTTGTTACATATTTTTTTCACCTACATAATGGGTTTGTCAGAATTCAATATGAATTATAAATTTTTAGTGTAACCATTTTAACCAAAACTTTACTTGATTTTAATATATTTTTTTATAAATGTAATATTTTACAAAGGTTGATCTAGAATTAAACCTGTTCATAGGTTAAGTCAGGAGAGAAGTTAGGAAAAATTTTCAAGGGGCTCGAAATTAAATTCTTTATTGCTTTATAATTTTTAAAAGATTAAATCAAAATTTTATCATTTTTAAGGGGTTAAAGTACAATTTTACTTTTACTAATTTTAAAATTTTAAAATTTTAAAGGGCTAAAATGGAAACCATTTTAGGGGGGGCTGGGGCCCTTGCCAGTCCCCTTGTATCCTCTGGGTTAAGCTATCCATCCAGGCCTGAAGGTCTGTCCGAAATTCGGGAGGGTTTGAGTAAAAATATTAACCCCAAAAATGAGCTTAGACAAAAAAATTAAGCCCATTTAAAATATGAGTTGGACTCAAGCTTGAACATTTAAGGCCTGTGCCTGACCTGTTTTATATTCATAATACTTCATATTATGTTGTTTTTATATATTATGTAAATTAGAATACATTTAAAAAAATAAATCTATACTAAATATATAATACTACTCTATTATAAACAATAAAAAATGTTGAGATGACAATATAAAAATTTTCAATAAAAAATGTATAAAATTAATAAATATTAAAATAATATAATATAAATATTTTAAAAAAATTAAAAAATAATATTGGTGAACCTAAAATGAGTATGGGTTATTTTTCTACAAATATGGATCGGTTTGAGCAAAATTTCAGGCTCAGATTTTTGACCGAATTAAACTTGAACAAACATAAAATATGTTACTATCATGCTTAAACTCGACTTGAACCCAACCTGACCATGAATAATGTCAATATTATACAAAATCTTAATCCCAACCTATTGGCGCATCTACAATTTAAAATTAAGGTAAAACTTGTTAAGTACGAAAATGAAAATATTTGTTAAGTTAAAAAAATTTACTGATTCGACCAATTATGAATATTTAATTGTTAATTTTATCCTTTTATTATTTAATTATGGTTGAATTGATAGTTTAACACATTAAATAAAAAATAAATAATCTCATCGATTGGATTTGTAACCCATTTGGGAAATACTTCAGATGATTATATTATATAGACTGGTACTAAGAACCGGTAGCTGCGCCGTCGTTGGCCGCCGACAAACATGCCCTCTAAACAAAACCAGAAATTCAAACAGGCAAAATACTAGCTTTTTGGCAATTATTTTATGTTGTCTGTCAACTCTTAACCACACATGTTGTTCCTTTAGTTTATTATGAATTACTATTTTATACGTCAAGATATATATTTTTCTCCCTTTATTTTCGTCAACGGTCAGAATCGCTGGCTTCACCTCCAATTCATCTCTTATACATCTATGTCTATATATATGTGTTTATCTCCATTTATCTCTCTACCTTCATCAAGTTCTAAACATCTTCTTCAGTTTAATTTCACAGGTTTCGAGTATGAGTTCTTTAAATTCCCATGAACGTGCTCCCAGGAAAGAACTGATGATGAACGGTTTTCGTCCATCTCCATTGAAGATCAACAACGGCTCTCATGTCATTCAAAAGCCATCATCTTCATCAGTTCTTCATCACCCAAAGCAACAACAACAGCAGCAGCGACGGGGTCCGGTCATCATTTACACCCATTCCCCCAAGATTATCCACACGCAGGCTCAGGATTTCATGGCCTTGGTTCAAAAGCTTACAGGGCTTTCCAGATCCGATGGTGAAGTTGTTAACCAAACTGCAGCTCCCCCACCATCGCAACCGCCACTCAAGAACAAGATTATTACCAGACAGAAAGATAACGAAACCTCTTCTGCCATTACAGATGATGTCTGCTCGACTTGCGTTGCCACGACTGTGAGTCCTATAAGTCAGTTTCTGGCTGATATGCCTCTCTTTACACCGAGTTCCACAGATTTCTTTTGCTCAACGAGGCCGCCTGCACATAAGTTTGCTGATATGGGAACTTTGAACTCACCATCTTTGCTTGAATTCATGAAAGGGCTCCCAGATTACTGAACAAAGGAAGGGTTTTTTTTTTTTTTTCTTTATCCGATGATGATGAACTGTGTCATGTTCATAGTTGTTGGTTAATTCTTTGTTAATTTGTGAATAAACCTTACCTGGATTTAATTCATTCTTTTAAACGTCCGAAGCTCAACTGTCCTAATTTTCTTTCAGATCCATTAATTCTTGGTCAATGTTCAAAAGGAAATAAAAAAGTAAACCCTAAATCAGCTCATGCTTCATGCTTCATGCTTATGAGAGAGAAAACTTCAAAACAATTTATGATAGGGAACGAAAATTCATTAATTAAATTTGAAGCTTCTTTGATTTAATTTATTCATGAATTTATTTTAAAAAGTGATAATTTAATAAATCTACATTTCTAAAAATAAAAAATCTCAATAGTCAACGCTGCAGAATGGTATCAATTCTGGTGTTCTAGACCAATAATTCATCAAATCTTGAATGTTTATTTAATAAATGCTAAAATCTACTATTATGACTCTGTTTCTTACTTTGTATGTTTATATTTGAATTTCTTTTTCAATCCAATTTATCATATTTTGAAAATATTATATGAAATTAAAATTTTAAGAATGTATTTGAAATTTTTGAAATTCAAACATTACACATTTTATTTTATATTTTTATATTTTTTTTGTATGATCAAATATCATTTATATTTATTTTACGGTCCATGAAAATTAATCTTTACGATATTCAGGGTTGTTTCTTTCAATAATATTTTATCCAAAATTCAAACCTAAACTCGCTTCCTGTAAATGTAATATACGTTATCATTGTACTCAATAGTTATTGACATTTTAATTTTTTAAATAATTTTATGTAAATAGTGGTAAAAATTGAATTAATTTTAAAAAAATAAATAAAAATGCCGGGAAAGAAGTCTATAATAAGATAATGGAAGAACCCAATATTATTTCAATTGCGCAAAATAATGACTAGAATTAAGATTTTCTTTTATCTAAAATCAAAATTTTATGTTTACAATTATTAAAAAAATCATAAAATTAGGGTTAAGACCCTTCAATATTAAAAAATGATTCAATTAATTTAGATTCAAGCTAGATTCAAGACAAGAGAACAAAAGGAGAGATTAATTTTTTTTGGTGAATTACAAAGAGAGGATAATGTAACACCCATAATTCGTCTCCGTTACCGGATTAAGGTTAAGGTGTATTAACAGTCAAACAAATACTTAATTTCATATTACTGTACAATAATTCAACTTAAATTATATCGTTTCATATCTCATATCATACGTATACATTGAACTTAAAATCATGCCTTTGAGGCCTTAAAAATAGCTAGAAATAATTCAAGACAAATTTGAATCAAATAAAAAAATTTAAGAAAAAGTTGAAAAATTTAAGGAACAGGGGCACACGACTGTGTGTTTGCCTGTGTGTCAGCTCATGTGCACCCTGCAGCTAACACACTCAAGGCACACGCTCATGTGCAAATTGTGTGTGCCCAAAGGTGTTTAGAATCAAACTTAACCATCACATATTTGACTAGGTACCTAAATCGATTCATACCACAACATAACCATGACTTAAAATACACCTGAAAACATCTAAAATATCCTAAATACATACCACTTATAACCGAACTAACATAATAATTAATTACCAGATAGCGTGACTTCCAAAAGTAATCCAATCGACAGCTTGTATCCGACGGTCTGCAAGGAAGAAAAATTCAAACGAGGTAAGCTTGCTTAAAGCTTAGTAAATTCGTAATAAACTTAAATACCACTTACCATAAAGGATGAAATTTTAAACCTTTTTCTAGATAATTCAATATAATGATCATAAGTTTGTTAATTATCTATACACAACACAAATCTCACAAGGTTAGTGAGTTCGTATGTAAACATATAATTTTATCATGATATCAAACTTATACATGAAAAACACATGTGGCATATAAACCACCATCATATTCGCACTTAACAATCACCTTTCATTTCTATTATCTAGATCTAATGTCTCAATTCATATAAATATTTTCACATAACCTATTCTCATACCATTTCATATAGCTGTTACTTTTTATACATTTAACATATAAAGATTCATTAAATCATATACTTGCATTTCCTTCCTATACAACACAACTTCACAAGGTTGGTGAGTATTACCAAAAAACATATAATTTTAATAATATAACGTCCCAATAGTTGAAGTGTGATTAATTGGGAAATTTAGACTTGTAAAGTTGATTATTATTTATTACCCTTAAGATGATAAGTGGTTAATTAGAACCATTAGTATTCATAAAATAGAAAAAAAAAAAAAAGGTGTGAGTTGAAATAGTAGAAAAATATAGGAGATAAAGGTTAAAGGAGCCATTCATTAATGAGTTATAAGATGATGTATTTAAAGGGTTATTATTCAATTAAATAGTGAGTGGACAATATAGGGCTTGAGAAAAGTCAAAGTAGAAAGAGTGGAATAAGGGTAAATGGGTAATTAAATAAAGCATCACATAATTAAATGAAAGACAGAAAAGAAAAGGGATTTTTCTTCTTCTTTCCTTGTTCTTGCCGATTTTAAGAAGAAATATAAGCATTAGAAAGGAGCTTGGCAATCGGTTGGAAAAGGAACTTGCATGTAAGTAATTTTAACTTCTTGTTGTTTAAATGACGTGTTTCTATGGAATGGGTGGTTTTGATCATACAAAATGAAGCTCATTTCTTAGAAAAAAGTGAGTTGGTGTTTAGCATTTGGCGAAGAAGTTGTAATTTGTAAATGGTTTGGTGATGTTTTGATTAAGAAAGTTTGAAAGTATGTGGTGTTAGCTTAATATGGGCTTGGTTATTATAAATTTAAATATTTATGGATTTTAGTTAAAAATCTAAGTGGTTGAGAAGTGTGAAATTTCTAACAGAAGTCCTTATATTTAGTTTTAACTTTCAAAGTTAGCTTTTAGTTGAGAGACAAGTTAGTAAGAAGTGAAATTTAGTATGTACATTGTATAATGCATTGATAGAAATTTTATGTGAAAATATATGATGTTTAAGGAACTGTGGAGTTGGTGTAATTAAATTAAATTGTTGTTTAATTATTTATATCAAGAGATAAGTACGGTTGTGGATAATCGGGGAAAGAGCAAAATCGCTGAGTAGGCATCTTTGGTGTCATCGTTGTCAGAAAGGTAAGTTCATAACTTATAAGTATTTTTATTTAATTAAATGCCCTTTAATTATTATTTTAAGCTTTACATATGTTAATGGTTCGATTTATGTATTGAATTGCTTTGGATTTAAATGTGGTTATTTGATGAGAAAAAGGATGAATTGTTAAGTTATGTTTGAATAAATTCAAGCTTTGGCTTAGCAGGTTATGAGCTAGTGTTAAAACTCAAGCTACGGCTTAGCAGGCTATGAGTCGATGTTGAAATTCAAGCTACGACTTAGCAGGCTATGAGCTGGTGTTAAAACTCAAGCAACGGCTTAGCAGGTTATGAGCCGCGATGTTGAAATTCAAGCCAAGTCATGGCTTAGCAGGCTGTAAGCCGGTGAAATCGTGTGGTATGAGTATGAAATAATGAAATAGGAATGGTGAAAGAGTTATTTTTAAGATGTGGTAAAAAGTGGAAGAATGAGAAAATCATTAATTTGATTAATCAAGATAAATGGGTGAATAGGTATGAGATGGTTTGGGAAATGAAAAAGATGATGTTTTGTCAAGTATATTTTAAGTACTAGTGATATCCATATGGGGTGGAGATGATGAAGTTGGTTTTGTTTTTAAATAAACACTTGTTAAAGTGACTTTGCATCAAGTTTATAAACTTTAATTGTTATTCCTCAAACTTATGTTGTCATTGTTTCTATTGTGGTGTAGGTTATCGGATATAAATAGTAGATTGGACAACTTGGATTTATTTCCTTACATTTTGGGTTACTAGTGGCATGTACATAAGACTTTTGGTCAAAACTCTTGGGTAGTTCCTAGTAAATACTTAAATGTAGGAACATGTGTTTCCTTTTTGCTAGAATGATCACGATGTAGCAAGCAACAATAGCCTATAACTTATGGAATCCAATGAGGAATGTTTTGAATGTTAATGTGGTGTTAATGTTTGTGTATTGATATGTTCTTAACCTTATTAGTGAAATGTTTTAAGCACATATACATGAATGGAAAACTTGAGATGCTTTGTTGGTGTATGTATGAATGAATTAAATAGTGTTTATACTCTTTGGTAAAGCATGATGTGGTATTTAGCTTATTGTCTAAGTTTGAGCATGGTGATAGATTATTTAAGGGGTTACTTTGTGACACACGGCCTGGGACACTGGATGTCACACGGTCATGTGTGATTTTAGAAATAGGTGCAGGTATTGTTCGAACTTACACACGAGTTAACACATGGGCTGGTACATGCCTGTGTGTCCTCATTTCGCACATACACACGGACTGAGACACGGGCCAACACACGTCCGTGGGTCTCTAATTCGATTGTTCACACGGTCTGGGTAATTGTCACATGGCTTGGCTACACGGTCGTGTGACCCCTGCTTCCAAAATTCCCAACTTTCTTTTAAACACTTCGGGTTGTTTTGTTTGTGATTCTGTATTATATTACAATTGAGATATGATTAGTAATTTATGTATTGGTGTGTTGTATGGTTATTGTTGATCATAATTAGTTGAACGTGATGATTTGGAAATTACGTAAGATGTATTTAAAATAATTAGAGATGTGATTATGAGCCTATACCGGGGTTGGGGTGTCTCAAATAGTTAATGTAACTTGTAATAATACTGCATTAAGTGTATATATCATCCATCATATGTTCAATAAACATACTTTCTCATTTCAACCATTCATATCAACATTTTTAATTCGCATGTCTTGACCATATTCATTTCATATATATACATTTCATTTAAGCCTTCGACACTCGTAAAGCCAAATGACATATCATTTACCTTCCAAGTATTTCTACTTAGAAGCATTTTACATTTCCTTGGGATATTTTATCATAATGATTAACTTTTATTATTTCGATGGATCCTTATAAAAATATTCGATACGCAAGTTTAGTGTGTTTACGCTCGCCAGCGAATGTACGTTTATGCTCGTCAGTTAATGTACGTTTATGCTCGTCAGCCATTGTATGTTTATGCTCGTCAGCCACGGTACATTTATGCTCGTTAGCTACTATACGTTTATGCTCGTCAGCCACTCAGATAAAAACATTACGTTTGACACTTTTATTTGATTTATCGAAAATTTCCTCAATTAACTCATTTACTCCTCTCATAATTTTTTATACTTTCTAATAAATATAAGTTTCACATGTATATAGGTAAGCTTAATAACATTAATATCGAAATATAAATACCACATAGTTAGAAATTTACTTCACATTATACCAATAGGAGCACACATTCCTAAAGTCCTTATTTATCAAACATAATAAAAATAATAACTAATATATCATATAATTAATTTAATCTTTCTTTGTCTCATGAATTCATTTATATCCTTTCATTATTTGTTGTCATGACCTTAAATTTTAATTTCATTTTCATTATACCATTTCAAGCTCATATCCGTATACTTCATCTTTTTCAATCATAATACCCAACTTAAACATTATCACATACTTATTTCAAGCAGTAAAACTCAATTTCAACATAAAGAAATATGTCTTGAGTCATGAAATAACATATAATTAATTTAATAAATTTACGAACTTACCTAGACTAAAACGATTGTCAAACAAAGTCGACGACTATACCAAAATTTAACATTTTCTCGAATTAAATCCGATTGCTTCGTTTCTTGATCTAGATAATAATTCCCATCAAATTAATATTTCTACTAATTTTAAAAAAAAATAATTCTAACTTACAACCCATCTTAATATAAAATTACAAAATTATCCCTAACATCTTAACTTTCATGCAATTAAATCCTTAAACCAAAAAAAAAATTCAAAAAAATCAAACTAATCATTTTATTTTGAGTTTATAACAACCCAAATTTTCTACCCTTTCCTTTTATTCCCTTTACATTTTTACCCATTTTCTAAAATAAATCCATAACCCGAAATCACT
Organism: Gossypioides kirkii; assembly: GCA_005610355.1. Lineage (NCBI taxonomy): Eukaryota > Viridiplantae > Streptophyta > Magnoliopsida > Malvales > Malvaceae > Gossypioides > Gossypioides kirkii. The sequence goes on along the minus strand of CP032247.1, from coordinate 32,924,872 downwards.
AAAAATCACTTAACAAAATACTTATATCTAGCCATCAACTTCATTAATTCATCCTTTAAAATAAAAAACACTTCAAAATCATTAATGACAAATCCCTAAAACTTTAACGATTTTACAAATAAATCTCCGTGTTAACTAGATTAAGGTACTGAAATTCCAAAAACATAAAAAATATTAAAAAAAAACCTAAATTAAGCTTACCAATTGAAGCTTCAACCTTGAAAACCCTGAATTTCTTTTTCTCTCTCCTGCTTCCGTTTGATGGGGACAAAATGAAAGAAAAGAAAAATATCTCCTTTCTTTCTCAACAACCCCACCCATTTAATACAACTCATTTCCATTCTTTTTAATAATATTATTACTTACTTAATTACTTTTCTTTACTTTACTTTTATTATTATTAAATAAAACACCCACAATATCAATACTTGGTCCACCAAACACCTTAACCTTTGACATGGTATATTTACCATTTAAGTCCTCTTATTTCTCTTTCCATAGCTATTAGGTACATTTAGCTTATAGGATTTAACTTTTGTTGCTTTTATGATTTAGCCCTTTTTATTTAATTAACAAACTAATCATTAAAATTCCCGAACTAAACTTCAATATACAGATAGAAGGGGTAAAAATATAATTTTTGAAAAGTCTAAGGATCTACGGGAAATTTTCCCAAGGCCATACACGTGTTTGTCCCATGAGTTGATGGTCAAAGGACCAATTTGAAAACAACATAGAATTTTTGAGCCAAATTGCAATAAATTTAAAAAAAGATTAAAGGATGAAATTGGAACAAGGAAAAAAGCGGAAGGACCAAGGACGCAAATAGCCCTTTGGTCCAAAAACACGTGGAACCTTGGCGGGTCTGGATCGGGTCGGAGCGGGACGTCCTAAAACGACGTCGTTTTAGGTCTTTGGCACCTAGGTCAAAACGACGCCGTTTTGATGCCCTATTTAAGTTAAAAATCTTCAAAAAAATCATTCTCACTCACCTTCATTTTTTTTCAAAAAAATTCTTTAAACCTTTTTGTTTTCTCTCAAACTCCCACCATCCCTCCATGTCCAACCTCGGTGGCTGGTCTCCGATCGTCGATCATCGGCACCGACGATCGTCACCTATGGCGACCAGATTTTGGGAATATATATAGTTTTTATTTTTTTCTTTAAACTTAGATCTAGACTTAGATCTTTTGAGATCGAGTCCAGATCTTCAAAAAAATTCAAAAGTTTTGATTTTTTAGGGTTTTAATTTTTTTAAAATCAAATATGTTTTTCATTTTTTTGTTATTTTTAAAAGCACACCCCTTCTCACGGAGCCCCTCTCACGAACATTGATGAGTTCAGAGGGACTCCGTTTGACCACAACGACGTCATCGAGGAAAAGGTATGAACCTTAGCCCTCTTTATATTTTTTATTTTTATTTAATATTTATTTCAAAACCAAGAAAAATAATAAATAAAATTAAATAGAATAATAGTATACAATATACCTTTGAAAGAAAATGCTAATTTTTGTATTTATAATTGCTTGTGTTCATAAAAAAAATTACATGGATTGTTCGTGGCTTTTATAGCCGATTTTACAATTATTTCTTTTTGTTTCTTTTCTTCTTGTTTGCTTGTTCTTGTGTCTGTCTTTTTCTTTGCGTGTGCAGGAGACAAATAGTGGTGTAGGTGGTGGCAGCCGTGGTGGTTTCGGGCATCAGAGGTGGTGGTTGACCTTGGGAATCCTCGATTGACGTGGCACGAGGATGGGGGTAGCAACGGCGCCAAGGAAGGAAACCAGATTAGGGTTTTCAAAATTTTTTAAGTTCTTGGGTCATTGGGTTTTGTATTTTATTTCGGCTAGGATTTTAGGGTTTGGTTTGGTTAGGTATGTGGGTAATTAGATCATTTGTGAATTGGGTATTGGGTAGATTTAGGGTTTGGGCCACTTGTGAATTTGGGTAATGGGTTTGTAATGAACATTTTAAATTAAATAGAATTTTAATTTAAAATTTTATTTTTTTTGATTTATTTGGATTTGGTTTTTTATTTGGTTGGGTTTGGACAAATTAGGCTCCAACAATATAAATTATCACATTCATATTAATTATTGTATTGGGTTTGACTTGTAAATATTAAATAATAATATTTACAAACTCACTTGTCGGATTTGTGGTCCCAAAATCATTGTTTCTGACACCATTGAAATCAGACTGTTACAAGTAAAGCTTTTACAATAACGTGATTGATGTGACTCGAACCTAAATTAAACCTTGAATAATGAACATTCTTGACCATGACGCCAACACACAGAATTCAGGAGAGATTAAATTTATTGTTAGCAGAATCAACATAAAATAGTGTTGGCTTATATTGCTCCAACTCTTCAATTTGTTGAAATATTTCTATTTGATATGTGTCCCACGCAGGGACAAGAGAAATTTTTTATTTGGGAAGTCGGAATTAAAGTATATATTTTTATAATAGTAAAAATATAATTTCTTTATTTTAATAGTTTATATTTTTATAACTTTTTATTATTTTATGAGATTAAAGTAAAAATTTATCATTACTAATTTATAATTTTATAAATTAAAAAAAGATTAAATTAAAAAAATTATTTTAAGAGAGACCGAGACCCTTGTCAACCTCTAAATCCATCCCTAGTCCCACGTGAGGATATGGGTATACATCTTTTAAAAATCTTTTAAACACACAAAAAATCTAACCCTTTGAGCTCCACTAAAGTGATTTAGGTGTGAGTTGAAATTAGACATATTTTTATGAGTTTAATTTGAACTCATACCTTATCATTTATAAATAACAAAACATTTGATACATTATTAGTAAAGTTTTTAGGTTTCACAAGTAAAATAAGAAGCTGATAAGTATTTTATTAAAAGTATAATAAAATATTAAAACTTTTTTTTTAGTGAAGTATAAGGAGAGAACAAAGCCTTAATAATAATATAACTGACGCGATTCAAATCCAAATCACACCTGAAATAATGTACACTTTTAACCATCATGTCAGCACACGAGATTTATTAAAACTTCTTTTAAATTAAAAAGAAATACATTACCAACTAACCCTTCATAAATTGCCTGCAAAATACTTAAATGTATGGAGGGGGTAGGGCTTTCCAACATAGAGGTGAGGGATAGTGATTAGATTAGAAAGTGTTGCAATTTTGCTTTAATGGCGGTGGGGGTACCTTTCCATGTGAGTTTATAAGTGACATGGAATCCTCCCTTTGTTGAATTACCCAATTGAAAAGTCTTTTACCAAGTGGCAGACGCCATGCCTAAATGCAACCATTCCAGGGACCAATTTCAATAAATTCTAGAAAAGGCTTAGTGGTGTTTATAGCTTGAAAATTGCTCTGAAGATTATTTGTATTTGCTCAAAGTTTATTTTATTTTATTTTTTTAAAAGAGATTATACATTGAAGAGTGAGTTGAAATAAATTGGTCTCTAAATAAAATTTAATAGATATAAGAAGTTTTCAAATTACGTAATTGAACTTTTGTATCCATATGAAATTTTTTCTTTAATTAATAATGCGAGTTGCAATTGAATATGCAACTGGAAGGTAAAATTAATAAATGTTTAATTTTTAAATATTTTTTTAATTTAATACTTGTTCTTTTATAAAATTTTCACACTTAAACAACTTATTTTTTAAAAATATTTATATTAGTCTTATATATTTAATATTTATATAATATAAAATGTAAAGTTAAAAGAAAAATAATAGGTTATAAATTTTTTTAAAAAAAATTGAGTTAAACTCGAACCGTAAAACTCAAACTTAACTTATATCACAAATAGACTTAATATTTTATTCAAATTCACTTTTCAATTCTAATATTTTTATCAAAATTCTCCTAAATATCAACTGTGAACAGCTCTTAATGTATCATTGGAGCCAAAACTAGATTTTGTAACCACAACCAAGACATTTGACAAACCCATTTCTGACCATGCAATGATATTCATTAGAAGGCAACAACAACTTTAAATATACTAAATTGTATCACACTTACAATATAGGTGAAACAAAATATAAAAAATTCCTTTAAAATTTATTCAACAATGATAATAAATAGAGTGGTAAATAACTTGTTTATAAAATATAATAAATAGAGTGGTAAATAATTTGTATATAAATTTTATTAAATACATATTATATCGTTATATATATGTGGTTTTTAATTGATTTATTTAAAAATTTGTTATACCTCCATCCACGTCAAGACACGTGGCAAGTCAGAAAGGCGCCAAAACAGTAAGCCTGCCACCAACGAATAAAGAGGTCACCTGCGAGTTTTCTCTTTTGGGATTACCATGCGAACAAGTGTAGATCATTCATTGTCCGGGTCTCAAGGTCTTTATTGAGAACATGAATTCGCTGATCACCAAACACCATGTGGGCTCAACAGCCCTATTCCATCAAGTTAAGATGAATGAAAAGATCTGTCCTGTCACAAAAATACTTCTCCCATTGAAGACATCTACCCCATACGTTTCATAATGATGGCTTAATGGAAAGTTCAACATGTTAACATCACCTTACACGGAACTCTTGGCTATAAATACCTCAAGGAACGAGGAAGAAAGGGTCGGCTCTCCAAGAATACCAAGAATACCAAGACTACATTCTGTCAACCTATCTTCAAATCTAAGCCAGGATACTTTCTTCACCTCCACTCTCCATAATCTCCGGCTCTCCACCCCAACTAGGCGAACCGACTTCTACAACCACCACCAACCTCTCCTCTCTACAACCACCACCAATTTCTCCTCTCTACCACCTCACTGTTGTATTCTGGATCAATAATCGGTGTGGTGAGCATGGAAAACATGGCTTCATAATCCCAAAATGGCACCCCTGCTGATCAAAACAACCAGACCAAGTACCTTGCCAACTAGATCAACTCCTCCTCTCCACTCATCACCTTCATTTCACTTGCTTTAAGAAATCCCACTAGTTTGAACTTTACCCAGACTGTTTCTCCTTCCAGCCACATAGGAACCCCCTCCATAATATGTGAGTGTCATCCTCTCACCTTAGAGTTGCTAGTGAAGGCTTTGAAGGATCCTCTAGTGACCAACCCTGTAACCCCTGTTGCGTTGGCAGGTACCAAACACCAAATTGCAAAAAAGGTATAAAAATTGCAAAAATTAAACCACAATATTCATCCCTAATTACAAGTGATCAAGAAACACACCTTAGAAAGTGATTCCAAGCACCAATGGATAATCAATTCGCCTTAACTCTACTGACTCTACCCTCGTTTTTACACTTGATTGAACAAAAATCCAGAGGACATGCAAAACCTTGCTGAGTGATAAATCTTAAAAGAATTATATTTCAAGCCTTTAATTTGAGTTAATTGTTTGTACTTAAGTAAATTTAGCTGCATTTTAGGAAATTTCATTTGCATTTTCTTTAACTTTGCATTTTGGAGCTTAAGATATGCTTAAAGGATATTTTATGTTATTTTTACCTGTTGGTGGAAACGAGTTGCTAGTGTTGTGGATAGCAGGTGCATGAGAAGGAAAAGAAACCAAGAAGTGAAGTATTTCCATGGCAAAAGGTTGAATAATTTGTCAACTTGAATGCCATGACAATTCTAGGAGACTGTTGATTTAGCACTCAAAGCATGTCATCAACCTGCTGTGCAAAGCACTAGAAGGATGTACCTAAAGCACTAAAAGGATCTACTTGAAGCACTAGAAAAATCACCCGGAAAATGAGGGAGCATGCATGCATTGTGTAATGATTACCTCAATAAAAAGGGGAAGATCTGAGAGAAAGGTATAACGGGGAGAGCACGAGAAAGAGAAGAAAAACGTGAGTAAAGAGAATTTCTCCGGGGGTGAAGATCTAAGCAAAAAGGAGAAGGGTAGCAATAGAGGCTGGGAGCGAATCTGAGTGCGAGGAAGAAGAAGCAATCTTCTCGATTCGTGCAAGACATTACGGCGTCGACGTTGAGGGCTAGATCAACATAACGCATCATGAGGTTCTTCCTTGGTTTTCTTAATATGTTTCTTTAGTGTTTAAAGTGTTAAAATGTTGGATGATACTTTTATTCTAGAGTTGGTTGAACAACCCATGAGCTAAAACTCATCGAGTTAGGTTACATGGATGATATTTTAATTTTCTTTTAATGTTAAAGCTTGATCTAAATTGTTTTTAATGTTTCATTCAATTTGTGTTTGTTGAAATTGCATGCATGCAAACCCGAGACATAGGCAAATGTATGTCATATGCATAAGCATATTCTAAATATGAAAAGGTTAGATTTGTTGGATTAAAATTAGATGATATGAGTAGGTGTTTGACAAAATACCTATAGTAGTCTCTAGAAATAGAGCAACGTTCATACAAAATTAAGAAAAGCTAGTGCTGGAGATCGTATCCTAGGCATTTAGACATATAATGCTTAGGGTGAAGTATCTTTAAGTTTTCTATCGAAAGAAGCAAACCACATTAGATCTACTCTGAGAAGTGAAACGATTCAGATTTTTCCAAGGCATTATTGATTTTTAAGATTGATTCCTATTAACCCCAACCTTATCATTCAACAACCCATTTACCTTTATCTTACGATCTTTGCCATTGTGCTTAGTTTAATTGTTTGTTTTACATTTTTTTTACATATCTTTTCCACTCAAATTGTTATCACATATTTAGCATTAGTTTTGCATGCATATTTCATACATCATCATTCTCTCAATTGCCTTTGCATTTTTTTAGTATTGTTTTGTCATAGTGTTAATCACACTTAACTATAATAACTTGACCAAATTATACTTATCCGATCCTCGTGGAAACGATACTCACTCATCACTTTATTCCTTAATTCGACGTGTACACTTGCATAATTTATTTACATGCGACAAGTTTTTGGCGCTGTTACCGATGATTGGCAATTTAGTAAAATTTGGTTTTGTTATTATTCCATTTAGTTTTGTCTAACTTCGTTTTTTTTTTAACTTTTACAGGTTTTCCATTAGTGCATGAGTAGAGGCATTCTTGACGATTATCCTTTTGATTCGGAGATTGAGAGAACTCTGAGGCGAAGAAAACAAGAATTAAGAGAGATGACTAGAATTGGAAATGAGATGGTAAGGAAGTTGATTTACCATTTGAGAGTGTGTTGTGCCTATCTTGGTTTATCTGAATCCTGGCATAATCTAGCCACAAATTCAAGCTCTTCATTTGAGCTGAAATCAGTGATGTTTCAGATGTTGGAAACTGTAAGGCAATTTAGTGGGTTACCTACTGAAGACCTACAATTACATCTATGACTTTCTTAGAAGTTTGTGACTCGTTCAGGCAAGAAGGTGTTCCTGAAGATGCCTTGCTACCTAAGTTGCTTCAGTATTCTTTGAGAGATCGTCCCAGTGCCTGGTTGAATGCTTTGCTATCAAGAATTGTGGGATCCTGGAATGATCTTTGCCAAAGGTTTTTATTGTTGTGTAATCCTCCAAACATGAATGCCAAGTTAAGGAATGTCATAACATCTTTCAGGAAATTAGAGGATGAAATATTATATGAAGCTTGGGAGCAATTTAAAGAGTTACTGCAGAAATGTCTGATGTATGGATTTCAGCATTGGAAACAGATGGAGATGTTTTACAACGGACTGAATGCGTATATGAGGATGGTAGTTGATGCATCTTCTAATGACACATTGTTGGATAAATCATATAATGAAGTGTATGAGATTTTAGAGAGGATTGCCAACAATGACTATCAATATACTACTACCAAAGTTGGTATTGGCAAGAGAGCTGCTGGTGCTATGGAGCTCGATGCAATTACTTCCTTGATAACCCAAGTGTCATCCTTAGCCAATATGATTAAAACGATGAAGAGACCAGCTACAGTTCAGGAGATGAAATTAGCTGAGTTATTATGTGTCTACTATGGTGAAGACCACATGTTCGATGAATGCCCATCAAATCTTGCATCTATGTGTTATATGGGTAATTTCAACCACAACAACAATCCTTATTCGAATACTTACAATCTTAGGTGGAAGCAACATCCAAATTTTAGTTTGATTAATCAGGGAGTAGGGAATTCAAGCAATGTGGTGAGATAGAATGCCACCAATATGCCGTCTAGTTATAATCAACCAATGCCATGGTAGAATCCACAACAAAGTTTAGCATCTTCTTCATCATCTATTGAAACTCTATTGAAGGAGTATATGGCCAAGAACGATGCTGTGATATCTGAGCTAAGCCGCATCCTTGAAAGCCTTGAAAAACCAAGTGGGCAAATTCAAGATCTCAAGGGAAGGATCATTGCAAAGCTATCATGCTTAGGGCCAGTTTAGCATTACTTTTGAAAAGTGCTTTTGAAAAGTGTGATGGAAAAGTTCTTTTGAGAAGTACTTTTGAAAAGTTTGGTTAAAGATTTGGCTGTCTAGTATTGCTATCAAAAAGTGCTTTTGAGAAATGAAATGTCTATTTTAGACATGGTATTATAAAGTAATAATTATACATTTAAATAATGTTCAAATTAGTTAATATTATGATATTTTAGCAAGAATATAAAAATAATTTATTATAACTTATTGTTAATATTTTAATATATGAAATATTAATTTTAAATATTTCTAAGTAATTAATATTAATTATTTAAAAATTTAATTAGATTATATAAATTATATTTTAAATATTTAAATATAATCATTAAATATTTATATTTAAATATTAGCACAGTTGTATTAGTTTATAAATATATTTTTTAATTTTTAATTAATGATTTTAATACATTTGTATTATTTTATTTTAAAATTAATTTGAATATATAACTCATATTAGATATTAACATAATATAGAAAATATAAAACCTAACAAATTAAAATATTACATGCATTTGGATTAAAGTTTCAAAAAAGGGTAATATTTATATACCAAATACATCATCAAAAGTTTTACATTAGCATTTACAATTCAAAGTGAATTCATTAAACTAGAAGCTATAGCATCTCTTGTCAATTCCATTTCAAGACTACTTGAATTGTTTGATTCACCATCATCATCATCATCACTTTCTCCATCATACATATCTTCTGGATCAATAATATCCTCATATGCCTTGTTAATATTTTTGTATTCCATAAAATCTGCATCATTTTAACCGGCATGTTTTCAGATAAAATTGTTTATCGTCATTATAGCAGTAACGATCATCGTTTGCTTTTCAAAACTATAACTTGACATATCCCTTAAAATGGACATTTTTTTTTCAGAACACCAACAGTTCGTTCAATGACACTGCGTAATGATGAATGTGAATGGTTGAATATCTCTTCTTTACCAGCTACCGTCTACCTCTACGAAAGTCAGGTAAATGATATCGCTGACCTCTATATGGTCCAAGATAACCTTTCATTTGAGGATATCCAGAATCAACAAGATAATATTTTCCTACATATCATAATATAACAAACAATTAATTCAAGAATTCTTTATTTTTTAAATTATCAATTAAAGAACTTATACTCTATTATGTAAAAAAATAAATGAAATAGCTTACCATTTGGTGGGTGCAGAAATTTGTATTTTGGATCTCGAATTGCATCAAGAGATATTCTAGTGTCATGCGTCGATCCTTCGCATCTAGCCATAACAAAGGTGAAACACATATTAAAATCACACACCGTCATAACATTTTGAGTTGAGATACCTTTTCTTCCAATGTAGGGAATTTGTTCATTTGGTGGAAGAATATCGGCAATATGAGTACCATCAATTACACCTATGCAATCCTGAACAAATAATCATATTAATCCTATGCATATTTTTAATCGATAAAAAATATTAAAATATAATAATATAATATTAAATTCTAACCTTAAAATGTGGCATATATCTAGAATCATTACGTATTTGATCGGGTATTGAGCTGAAAAAACGATCTTCGGGTGCAATTAGATCAATGGCCATCATTGAAACTTTCTCAAGCACAATTGCAAAGTATCGACTTATTGTTGCTCCAGACTTTTGAAATCTTTCTCGACATTGGGAAACTTTTGCACCGGTGCCCAAGATGTACAAAAAAATTCCTAAAATTTCACAAGAGATATGTGTCTTGAAGTTTGCAGGTTGTATCTTGTCTCCAAAACTCTCAACAAACTTGCGAATACAATTTTAGACATCCTAAAATTAATCATACAATTTGATTCATGACTGTCAAGAATCTCTCGGTTCCATGCCTCACCTGACTATTTTGAATCCATGCATGGTTGCTTCAATATATACTTCTCATAATATAATTGCACGGAAGAAGATGCAACAACAAATAATCGGTTAAAACACTCCATGCGTTGGAAAATCTCTTTTTTTTTCCCATTTATCATCACTTTCATCACCGCTAGAATTGTCAACCATACTCATCACTTGTGAAAATTTTTATATCCAAAATCAAATATAAACAACTATTGATAAAACTAAAATACACATAAATAAGTAGAACAATATAAATTCAATATCCAAAAACCAAACATAAACAACTATTGATAAAACTAAGATTAGCACATAAATAAATAGAACATAAATTCAATATCCAAGAACCAAACATAAACAACTATTGATTAGATTACAAATAAGTAGATCCAAGAACCAAACATAAACAACACATAAATAAGTAGAACATAAATTCAATATCCAAGAACCAAACATAAATAACTATTGATAAATTAAATTACACATAAATAAGTAGAACATAAATTCAATATTCCAAAACTAAACATAAACAACTATTGATAAAACTAGTTTAGCATTGTTGTTTAGTCACATAGTAGATATATCTAGACCCTAGAAGACTAGAAAATTTTCAATTATCCTCCTTCTCCATCTCTGTTTTAAGCCACATAGCTCTAATCTAGGGATTAATTGATAAAAACATAATTCTCTTGTCCTTGTTGAGTAATAATCCCAGTGAGAAAAAGTATAGCGGACTAGCTTTAGGAACTTCCTCTGACATGCTATCAAGCACTTTGACTGCTTGTGGAATACCATATGGATCCATAACAGGAGTCAAACAAGATGTGGCTTGACTCATATTGTCAGCTGCATTGCATAATTTTTCTATTTGACTAGACAATCTTGTAGCCCCTCCAATTTGCTTTGAGAATTTCTTCCTTCCAGTTTTCAAATGTGAAGTTGATATCTCAGGTGTTTTCTTTTTTTTTTTTTACCGTTTCCATCAATGTTACATCATTCGAAATTTGAACATCATTTGAAGTGTTAACATCATTTCTTGCATTTTCTTTCTCATTCTCTTTAGGTATGTCATTGTCAACATCCTCAAAAATTTCACTACAAAATGTACCAAAAGAAGGTGCCCATGCTTTATCACCTGTTGCAACTATCCCCATGAACATTTGGTCCAACTTCCCTTCCAAGTCAGGATCAATGCCCGATGTTCTAAATTTTTGAGCTTCAGGCACAACCTACATATAAAATAGTAGTTTAATTTATAAATAACCTCATAAATAAGGAAAAACAAAAATATCTAAAATTATTAATGTACCTTTAGCCTACTCTCCCACCAATCATCCGATGCATCAACGGTTTTTTTTATAGGATTTCACCCTAAACCAGTATCTCCGTCTTTAAGTTTCTTCCATGCCTTCCATTCTTTTTCAAGGCATCCCACCTATTTTTGACTTGTTTTTATGAATAACCCTTGCCTGTTTATTTTTCAAAGTTGATCATTATTTTCAACCATTCATCTTTTGTGAAATGAGTACCAGGTCTATTCCCTTTCAATATCTCTTTAATACAAATATCACAAAATGTTTCTGTCAATTTCTTATCCCACCATGCTTTGACTTTTTCACCACTAACTTCAATCCCCGAAGTACTCATTCTTCTTTGACTGATCACATTACATTGAATATATATATTAATATATTCATTATTATGAGTATACGAAATTAACAGGAGTGCAACACAATTATGTATGTATGTGACAGTTGGATCATCATAATCACCATGTTAAAGACTAGTTATTGAAAGAAAATAATGAAAACCAAATGCATATATAACCACACCATATGGTTAATAAACAAAAGATATCATTCCTCATAACTAAAATCATTAACCAAAAGACAAGAAACATAGTTTTCCACCTTCCACTCAAAGTTTTGGTTGGCAGAAGAAAATACAGCACATGTCTGTGGAAACAACATGAATGATAGCTCATTTAAACAATTTTTTTTATGTAATTCAGGACAGCTTAACCATTAAAGATAAGTAGCATTTATACAACAAATGTTCAATCAATTAAAACATTAGAAATTGGACAGCATTAATATACAAGTTTTGAAAAACATTAAATCTTCAATTTGGACAAGCATTTAAATATGGCAAAACATAGGTAACATGTCCTGTTTTGGACAGCTTTAATACTTCCATTAAATAAGCACTTAATTCAACCGAACAACATTCAAGCAACAAAAAGTTAAATTCCATTCAACCAAAAAAAAACAATAAACAAGTCAGCATGATTAGATATGAACTGCATTGACAAAGCCATTGGCATTATGACTAAATCATTATCTGTCTCAAACTGATGAAATAAATTTTATTACGAGATAAGTTGATATATAATGACTAAAAGTGGCATAAAATAGCCAGAAGTATACGAGTAAAGAATTACCCTTAGATGGTGAAACTGTAGAGTTGGAGAAGTTGGTGCTTCGATAGGTGAAGGACCATCAAACTGTTTCCTGCACAACAGTGACAAAATAAAATCATTTGTACTGTTGATAGCTAGTTCTATTAACATAACATTTCACTTTGACTGCTGGAAATATGCTTCAAAAGCTAGTATAGCTACAACTGGGGTAACATTTATGTGTTCTTCAGAAGCAAAACAAGATATACTAAGAAATGGATACATATAACTTCAGTTGCATGAGACAACAAAAAAAGACTTTGTCTAGAAATTAACATTACTGATAGATGATCAAGCACAAAGGAGGACATGAAGACCAGATTAGCATAGTGAACATATTTCAGACCTGAGCTAACCCCCAACAGTTCAAATTTTGCTTATAAAATGATTCTCAACCATCTTATTTTAAGTACAAATTTCAGAAACACAAAAACCAGAAGGGCTTCCCTGGATGACAAGAAAATTCTAATAAATAATAAGTTCACAAACAATATATACAGAACAAATTTAATGCAGAAAGGTGGACAAGAAATAACAGATAGTAATATATGCACATATCTTATTCCAACTAGACATTGCAAAATCAAACATCCCAAATGTTACAAAGCAATAGGAATTCAGACATTGATAAAGCATAAGATAAGGCTTTTGAGTTCTACCAAAATATGAAAAATCCTAGCTTTTTCATGAGAAAAATGTTCAAAGGCTAAGCTCGTTATCACATTAATAATACTCTTTCTATTCACTAAATCTGTTTAACACTCTTCATTTAGAAACACATATTTCCGTTTGGCAGTCTATATATGTTTACAGAATACCGTTAATGTTTAAGACTTGATGAACAAGTCGAAAACTTCAACTATAAACACAACACAAAATTAGACAATGGTCAAAACTATGAGTTGGAAGCTTTTTTAAATGGCTGATTAGCTTCTTATCAAAATTTTTAATTAAATTCCATGGCTTCCCTACCACAGTAAAGATTTGGTTAAGCATTACTTCAACTTAAAGCCAACTAAACATCTTCAACACTACTGAATCTTAAAAAATACCATTAAAAAGCTTCCTTCTTGTTCCACATTTATGTACTAATTAATTGGGTCTTAAGTGATAAATTTTTATATTAATTAATTAATTTTACATAATTTGGTCTGCCATACATCTACTCCTACTGCTTCAAAAGCTTGCAGGTGAACTAATAAAATGTAATAACGGATTATTGTGTTTATATTTGCAAGTGTGGTTATTTTTTTGGACAAGAATCTTACTTCTTTTAACATGAATTTTGAGCCTAACCGACAAATATGAGTCCCCACCCATTCCACCAAACATGTTTACCTTGTCTGTGAGAACCACTATCATAAAACCTTTGAATTTATATATTATCTTTAAAGAAAACAAAAAGTAGCAGAAAGAAGGAAAAAATGGTGCATTGAAGGGGGGATCAAAAGTAGTCATGTGTGTGAGTTGTGACCACAAAAAAGTCCTAAAATCATACCAACCCTTTGCCAAAGCAAATAATCTCACCAAGCCCCCAAGCAACAAATCTATTTATTACAACCATTTCATCAAAGAAGGGGGGAAAGGAAGCACAAGACAACCACAACACTTACCGGAGGAGGAGATGATGGGTGCACAGAAGAATCACAACAGCTACTTGTTGGAGCTGAAGAAGATGAAAGAAGAGAAAAAAACAGCTTCAAAATGGAAGAAAGGAAGAAAATGGAAGAGGAGAAGGAAGGAAAAAAAAAAGCAGAAAAATTATGGAAGAAAAAAGAAGAAGAAATTGTTGCATGTGTCTAAGGCTAAAAAGGTAATAAAACTTTCTAAAAGCCCGTTTGGGATGCTACTGGTGATATTTTCAACTTTTTTAATAGACCCCTAAACCCGTTTGAAAAGTAAAAAAAAAACGCAGCTAAATGAAGCTTGTTCATTAATCCTTCAACCCAAAAGGAATTATTTAGTGAAAAGTCCTTTTTAAACTGGTTGTTGAACGGGGCCTTAAAAGTGGAATTCAGTTTCTAGATCGTGTTCCCAGCAAAAATGCCACAACATAAGAGTAGAGTTTAGACCCAAATCATGAAAACACTGTGGAACAATCTGAAAAGTCGCCTATAAATGAGGAAGCCCAGCAAAAGAATGTAGAGGTAGAAGGAGATCGTGATGTTTACAAGAATACCACAAAAAACCATATCAGCATCCTAAAGGAAGATCACCACCACTAGACTGATCCAAAGAATACACATGCCTAAAGATGCTAAGGACTCATCCAAAGTCCCATTAGACTGATCCTCACGATTTTTCTTACCGTCAGATTGCATTGCAGTTCTCAAGTCTAAAATCTTAAGGTATCTACAATTTTTCAATACACAATACCAATAATTATTCAAAAGCTTTAAAGCTCTAATCTTGCAGTTTCAAAGTTCCTACGGACTAGCACTAGAGTCTCAAACACATTGTTTAAAGTAAACAATTTAAAACACTGTGGTATGCTTTTGTCAAAACATTTTTAAAACCATACACACAGAGACATTAAAAACACAGGCCGAGTTTTTGCAAACTTAGCTTTGATACCACTAAATGTAACATTTCAAAACTTGACTCAAAATTTCTAACCAGATTTCGAAGGTCACATTAGCCACTAAAGTGGCCCAAAACAAAATACTGATCGGATTTCTAAATTCCTTTTCAAAATCATTTCCTTCTTATTTTTAACAAGATTCAATAAAAACTTAATTTACGTTTTGCTAAAAATGGTTTGATTATCGTTAAGATTAAAATAAAACCAAATTAATGTTTCCTTGTTTGGTTTGCAATTATTTCAAAATTTTGCTAACATTAATCGAATTTTCAAAATAAGTGTAGCAATGGAAAAATCTGTCATTTAGTGCTTAACAAAAAATCACAAGTTATTTTTTAAAAAAATCGAGTGATTATTAAAGAAAATAGCAAACCAATTAGCTAAAATCTGTGCATGGGAAATCACAAATTCAGTTCAAAACTAAAATCTGTGCTTAGGAAATCACAAATTTAGTTCAAAATCACAAATTTGTTTTGGCCGCCTAGCTGCAACATAGTGGCTTGACCACATATATTTGAGCTGGCAGTTTTAACTGCAAATTCTGGTGGCATTGACGACAATTATCTGTTGGTGTGTGATTTGGTTGGATAAGTTCTGGGGAACTCTATTTTGGTGTGTAGCGGAGTTGGGCAGGATGTTTTTTGAAAAATCTGCATTCTAATTTTTTGAAAAACACCGCATTGGCATAATCATACATTCTCCATTTTGTTTATATGATCGTTATGAAAATCTCCGTGATGCTCTAATTTTGTTTTGCTCTGGTTATATGATCGTTATGAAATTCTCTGCATTACTCTGTTTTGTATATTGTGTTTTGTTTGATCTCTGTTTGAGTTTAGTTATACACTGAACTTTATAGCTCACCCTTTTGTTTTAACTCCGTATGTTCAAGTAACGCTTTGACTTAGGACCGAATGACGTGCTGGAGCTCGGATTACTTTTGCACTTAAAGTAAATATGGTGATTTTCGTAATTACTTGTTTTGGTTTTATGGGTCTATAATATGTTTTTGAACTTGTTTTGGGTTTTTGTTTAATTCATTGGTAATTAAGATTTTCTAACACAAGACTACAAAATCACTTAACTTGACAAAATGGATTTTGGTTTTCAAAACAAAAACTCCGAAAAAGGTTTTTCGCTACAAATTAAGTAACTTCTTAAGTGTTTTCTGAAAGCAAATAAATAACTTTTTAATCACTGTTTGCTACACTCATATTTGCTAAATATTTACTAAAATCAGTTTTCCAAACGAGTCGATGTAATTTCTCTAGATTCGATCATAATTTCTAGGTCAAGCTTGGGGTGTTACATTAACCATGACATATTCGAAAGTCTTACACAAGATAAATAAATAAACTACAACCCCTAAGCTTAAGAATGAAGATCAACTAAGAGGAGTCTGACTAATTCTTAACATCGATGGTTTTGTTCTTTTAGATCTAGGGAGTGCATTTGTTGGAGGAGTATTGTGCGATGAGAATGGAGATTGGGTCTTGGGTTCTAACATATTTCTAGGAAATTGCTCGATTTTTAACGTAGAACTTTGGGGCATTCTAGATGGTCTTAAGCTCAGCCAAAGAAGAGGTCGTGACAAGGTAATTATTTAGTCAGACAATTTAGAGGTTGTTAAGGCCATACATGAAAGTGATTCGAGTACTTTAAACTTTGCCCTAATCAGACAGAGTCGTTACATATTGTCTCAAGAAGGTTAGTGAATTTTAAGACACATACCTAGGGAGCTTAATCAAGGTGCAGATAGCCAAGTTGGCTTTGGTAAAAAAAGAGGGCTTACAATTGTTTGAATTCCCTCCTAAGCATTAGAATTTCTTCAAGCAGATAAGGAGAGGGGTGTTTTTAATCCTCAGTCAATATCAATGTAATTCATTACAATAGTTTTTATTCACCAAAAAATATACATCATGTACTAATAAATGAGTTTTTTTTTATAAATGTTGATATTAAAATTTTGAGTTAATATTAAATACAATGTCAACAAAATAATTTAATGATAGTGAATTAATTTGCTGTTATTATTTATTTATTTTTGGCTAAATTATGAATAAGATGCTTCTAAATTCGTGTTTTTTTTCTTATCAAGTATACAATAGGAGCGTCGAATTTCAGAGTTAAACAAAATGGAGCTAAAATGGAACGAAGAGTGAAGAGAGGGGCTAAATTAAAAGAAGTTGAAGAGTTAGTGGATTGACTGGTTCAAAAATTGGATTGTTTGAAATTGTCAAATGGTCAAATAGTCAAATATAATTTTTTAAGCGATATTTTTTTGATTTTTAGTTAAAATAATTTTTATTTTAGCTAGTGGAGACTTTTTCTTAGGAAAGTCTATGCTAAATTTAGCATAATAAATGTATATAAATACCTACTGTTGGACACAATTGAGGATAGACTTGAATTAATTGGAATTTAATGCAATTATTTCATTTTATTTCATTTTTCATGCATCTGTAAGCAGCCAATTTCATTCCATTTTCTATTTGTTTAATTGCTTTCCAAGTCCTTCCTCTTTGCATTTTCGACCATTTCTATTAAATTCATTTCCATACATCTACCAAGCATAATTAATTTCATGCTCAACTAAGTCTCTTTTAGCCTTAGCCCGATTATCGCTCCGATAAGAAAAAAATAGTGAGATATGAACCCTCATTAAAAAAACCTTTTCAACTCGGTATTCGCTATCTCTCCAGTACATGGGATAGTAAAAATTGATCCCTTAAAATTAATTCAATTTCAATTCAAAAAAACTTGTTGGGTTGGGATAATTTGACATATAGTTGGGAAGTCTAGACGATCGTGCTGTGTTCGAATTCCTGTGAACAAATTGGCATGTTCAAGTGGAGAAAGCTAGCTAGATCCCGTCAAGGGAGCCAGAGATCGGATGTAAACGACCCTGGCGGTTGAGGCCGTTAATTCGAGTTGGGCTTTCTAAATCGTAAAGCTGTTGAAATTTTAAATTACGGGCATGAGCAACGTGGTTAGACATTCGACAATCGTCAGTTTGCACGTCATACCAGAATCGACTACGAAAGGAAAAGTTGGTGGTTGAGACATTCTCGGGCGTTATAACCAACTTATCGATTGAAAAAGAGAAAAATCACTTTTTTAGGTTCAGTTCAAGTTCGAAGTGAATCAAGGCCAAGGCTAAGATTTAATATACATATATATATATATATATATATATATATATATATATATATTTCTGCAATTTATTTTGCAACAAAATTTTGTTTTCACTTTATATCTTTAATTTTTTTCTTTAATATTTTTATCACTAAACCCCCCATTTATTTATTTTCAAGAAGCTCATTATAAGACAAGGGACCATTCCCGCGATAGTAATTTATTCAAAAGAAAAAGTGAAATTAGGCATCCAATTCATGAGGATTCTACCCTACTACTATATACTACTCTTTAGTATTATTTTTGTTGTAGGAATTATATTTGGTGAATCGGTACGCATTAAATTTTGGCACCGTTGCCGAGTATTGGTAATATATTTTCTAATTTTTTTTGTTTTCTTTATGACAAGGTCAGAATATGGGACCCTCGAATTTGAACCAAAAATAGAGAAGTTAGCCTGAATACTACAAAAAGAAGTTATTCGGTGTGGTAAACGACCACAACTCATATTCGAAGAAGGATCTTTTGCCAAAGATATTTTCTCATTTGACGAACCAAACACAATGGTAGACCAAACTATTTGCCAACTCGTAGCAGCACCAGACGAGCAACAGTCGTTGTGCATAACTTATTCAGCGGGAGGAATGCTATTCGAGTTGAAATCATGCTTAATTCATCTGTTGTCCACCTTTCACGGAATTCAAAATGAAAATTCACATATCCATCTAAAAGAGTTTCACATGGTTTGCACAAGCATGAAACCTCAGGGAGTAACCGAAGATCAAATTAAACTCCATACTTTTCCTTTCTCGTTAGTCGACTCTGCTAGAGAGTGACTATTTTATTTACCTCTTGTTCAATAAATAGATAATCCAGTATGTCTCGTTTATTTCTTAATAGATTTTCTCCAGTAGCACGGACAATCGAATTAAGATGAGACATCATAGGAATTCGAAAAAAGCAGAGCTCTATGATTATTATGAGCGATACAAAAAGTTGTGTGCAAGTTGCCCACAACATGGCCTGTCTGAGCAGTCACTTTTTCAGTATTTATATGAGGGATTACTCCCAATGGAAATGAATATGATAGATGCTGCTAGTGGAGGGGCACTTGTAAATATAATGCCTCAGAGAGCGAGAGAGTTGATTTCGACCATGGCTGTGAATTGTCTACAATTCCAATCGGCTAAAGAATCCATGAGACTGTTCATGGGTTAAATTCTCTATCTTTAGAAGATAAAATTGATAAGCTTACTAATATTGTTCAAAATTTGCTTACAGATAAGACGAACACAGCATGGTTGTATGGAATTTATGCTATGCCAGATCATCCGACGGACTCATGTCCTATTTTAATTGAGGATTCAATAGAATAAACAAATGTTGTCGTTAACTTTTTAGGGCCACCCTAAAGGTGATATTATTCCTATTCAAACACCTATAATGTGGGGTGGAGAGACCATCCAAATTTGAGTTATGGTTTGAATCCTTGATTCAATTAGTCATACCAACAAAGGCCGCTTTCGAATCAGTAATTACCACCTCAAATATCATCTTTGGAAGCCATAGTAGAAAGGTTAGCTAACAGTACTTAAAAATTTTAGCAGAAAACTGACATGCATTTGTAGGAAATAAATAAGCAGGTAAGCAAACTTGTGATCACGGTTAGCCGTTTGGAGTCTCAAGGTAGGTTACCATCTCAAACGGAACCCAATCCTCAACATAATGCAAGTGCTATGACATTAAGAAGTGTTATAATTTTGGAACCCGTGACTAGCACGAGACATGCCCACAACGTTGGACAAAAAAAACATAAACTTGATTTAGAGGTTCCAACGGAGTCGACGCCACATAAACCGCTCGTTGTACAACCTACATTTTTTGGAAGGCTCGCCTAATGTAAAAAGGAGCGAGAAGAGAAAGAAATCCTAAAGATGTTTCAAAAGGTAGAAATTATTATTCTCTTACTCGATGCAATCAAACAAGTTCCACCCTATGCAAAATTCTTGAAAGAATTATGCACTGGCAAAAAGAAACTCCAAGGAAACGAGTGGGTGAATCTGAGAGAAAACGTCTCTACAGTATTACAATGAAAAATCTTGCCTGAGTGTAAGGACCAAGGTAGGTTCTCTATATCTTACAAAATAGGTAATGTTGACATACAGAAAGCCATGTGCAATCTAGGAGCATCTATTAACGTTATGCCTTTATCTATTTTTAAATCACTAAACACGGGTCCTTTAAAAGAAACAAGGGTGATTATTCAATTGGCAGATAGGTCCTATGTGTATCTAAAAGGGGTGTTGAAAGATGTTCTCGTTAAGGTAAATGAACCAATTTTTCCTACAAATTTTTATATCATTGACATGGAGGACGAAAACTCAAAAAACTCTTCCGATATTCTACTCGGAAGACCATTCTTAAGCACTACGCGTACGAAAATTGATGTACGTACTAGAACGCTAACTATGGAATTCGATGGTGAAGTAGTTAAATTTAATGTTTATTAGGCGATGGGCCGACCTAGTATAATGTTAAATGTCTCTAGTGTTGTTGTTATTGAACCACTAACAAAGTTACATCTTGAATATTGTGTCGTAGATGGGTTACAAATTGTCCTTTACAGGTGTTTTGATCTTGAAATTATGGAAAAATTGGAGAAGATAATGGCGTTCAAAGATCCAATTCGTGAAGTCATTGTTCTCATGGAAGATCCAAAATTTCCTAGAAGTCAAGGTAAATATTTTAAACTGTCTCCTTCTAAAACTAAGTTATTATCTTCTATTTTGTAGGCTCCGAAACTAGAACTCAAACTGTTACTAGAATACTTATAGTACGTCTTCTTAGGAGATGGAAACACTTTATCAGTGATTGTTTCAGTAAATTTTTGAGATTGGAGGATGAGAATTTAGTTCGAGTCTTGAGGGACTACAAAGGTGTGATCTGATGATTGATTGTCGATATTAAAGGTTTAAGTCTTTCAAGTTGTATGCCCAGAATTTTGATTGAAAAGAATGCGAGTCCAAAGAGATAAGCTCAAAGACTCCTTAATCCACAGATGATGGAGATCGTAAAAAGGAAATTCAAAAGTTACTAGACGCTAGGATGATCTATCCTATTTCCGACAGTAACTGGGTTAGCCCAGTTCATATAGTGCCAAAGAAAATTGGCGTGACCGTAATTGAAAATTTTGCAGGTGAGATGGTTCCCACACGGGTCCAAAACGGGTGAAGAGTATGCATAGATTATAGGAAGTTGAATTCTTCAACTCGGAATGATTACTTTCCACTTCCTTTTATAGACCAAATGTTAGAATGTTTAGCTGAAAAGTCTCACTATTGTTGTCTTGATGGTTATTTAGGTTTTTTTTTTTTTCAGATTCAAGTGGCATCAGAGGACCAAGAAAAGATGATGTCTACGTTTCCCTTTGGCACGTTTGCCTATATATGAATACCGTTTGGACTTTTCAACGTGCCGACCACGCTTCAAAGGTGTATGGTAAGCATATTTTTTTACTATGTCAATAGAATAATATATGTATTTGTGGATGATTTCACAGCGTATGGCAATTCTTTCGATGAATGTTTATTAAACCTTGCTAAAATTTTGGAAAGATGCCTAGAATTTAACCTCGTTTTAAATTATGAAAAATGTCATTTTATGGTTGATAATGGATTAATTTTATGACATATTGTCTCCACTGAATAAATTACGGTCGATAAAGCTAAAACTGATGTTATTAACTCACTTTCAAACCCCACAACTATGAGGGAAATACATTCTTTTCTTGACCATGCAGGTTTTTACAGACAATTTATAAAGGATTTTCTAAAGATTTTGCGACCACTCTGTAACCTGTTACAGAAAGACAAAGAATTTGAATTCGATAAAACATGCAATGACGCATTTGACACTCTCAAGCATAAGCTTTTTTCAGCTGCCATAGTGTAACCACTGAATTGGGATTATCCCTTCGAGTTCATGTGTGATGCAAGTGACCACAGTATGAGAGCTCTCCTTGGACAAAAAATGAGGAAGGAGGCCCACGACATTTCTTACGCCTTTAAAACATTAGATGCCGCCCAAAGTAATTATTCAACCACTGAGAAAGAACTTTTAGCTATTGTATTGTCTTTGGAAAAAATTAGATCAAATTTATTAGACACTAAAATCATTATTTTTTTTCTGATCATGCAGCTTTAAAATACTTAATCGGGAAGAAGGAGGTGAAACCAAGGTTGATGATGCGAGTCTCAAGGCTTAATTTCAGACTCATGGATGTGATGGGTTCACACTACTTCAAGACCAACAAAAAAGTCAAAGGTCAAACAAAGATTCGATCAAAGACAAGATTCGAGGACGAATCTTCTTAAGGAAAGTGAGAAAGATATGTGCACAGATGGGGTGGAATTTAATAAATTCCATTCATCGAAGCTACCAGTTTTCAAGTTTGAGAAATCAGCAGACTTACGATGACTTTTTGGATGGGATCCAGGCATTTTTGGATTGAGATATCTTCATAGTGTTCAAAGATCTATCTCTTAGCTTCGAAACGCACTTTGTAACACCCTAATTTAATTTTAGGGACCAAATTGGTAATTTTTTGAGTTTAAGGGTTTAATTAATAATTTGGAGAAGTTTGGGGACTTAATTGTAATATGAATATAATTTGTGGGCTAATTTGGGAACCTTAAGACTTGATTGTAAAGCGGGTTAAGTTTTGGGGTTATTTGAAAACCCTAGAGTTATCTCAGGACTCCGTGTAATTAACCCATTTTGTTGGGTATAAAAACTTCTTTTCCCCATTGTTTTGTCTTTTCCTCTCCCATTTCTTCACTTTACCTCTTTCAAAACTCTCTAGAGCCCTCTCCTTCTCTTTGTTTTTCTGACCACCTCCGATCTCCGGCTTTCCCTTATCTGTGCACGTCATTGCCGCTGCTACTGTGTTCGCCATCACCTCGTAAACATAACCAAGCCTTCCAATGCCTCAAGCCGGCCACCGTTTGTGAGAATGGAGCTACACCGTTCTGTTCTCTTGGAACGATGAAAATATATAGATTTTTTCATACCCTTGTTTACATAAATTCATGCAAATTCTGAAAAATTAATGTAAAAAAATTTAATTATAAAATAATTAATTTGTGCTAAAATTTTCAACATATTGATTTTTAATTATTTTTATAAATATTAAGCATGAATTTGATGATTTTTTGATAGATTTGCACAATTGGTGAAAATTGGCCCGGCAGACACTATTGACAGCTTGAACCATTAAGGGAATTTTTACACCGAGTCAATGAAGAGCTAAGAAGAATATTTTTCTAGCCAAAGGTTGGTCCAACATGAAGCAAAATTATGCTTTAATTATATTTTTAATTCAATTAATTTGGATTAAAAATAAATTATAAAGATTGAAGCAAAGTGGCTCGATGTGCATGCAACCGAGGGTCGAACCACCTTGATTTGAGCTAGCCATGTGTGGTACAAGCACTGACCAATTCAGCTGAAAATGTTGACTTTTCAACCTTGCAAAACAGCCCCTGAACTTTCCCAAAATCCTATTCAAACACCTCCACTTTTGGTGGTTTTGAATTTTCACCCCAAGCCAAATTTAGCAAAGTTTGAATTTTTCAAACCTTGCTTATGCATGGCCGGCCAAGGGATGTTGGTGGCTGATATTTATTTACTAAATATAACCACCAACTCTCACCTATAAATACCACCCTCACTCACCTCATTTTCCACACCAACATACTTCATTCTCTCTTCATTCTCTCATTTTCTCTCTAAGTCATCCATCCATTTTCTCCCCTCTTGCTTTGCCGATTTCCCCCTTGAGAAAGAGTGGTTCTTCAGCCCTTCCATAGCCTTTTTTGAGTGTTCATCAGAGGCCTCGATCAGAGAAGAATCGAGCAAGAATGACGAAAAACGCGACAACAATTTTTAGAAATCAACATATTTAATCCTAGTCTTTTTCTTTATTTTAGATTCTTGTTTGTTATTATGATGAATGCTATTATTTATTTAATTGAAATGACTTAAATTCTTTAAGTGTTAGGTTGATTGTGTTTAATTGCTTGTTTATCTTTGAATCATGTTTATATTGTTATATGCCCTGAATATTTTGTGTAATTAAATATTATCATGCCTAAGTTATTATTGCATTACCCTTGTGATATAACTATTGAATTAATCATTTAAGCGCATTGAAATTGTGATTAATGGACACACTATTTAATTTGTGCATGTTTAATCTTCTAAGGGAGCTGAAGGTTAGATTGGTGATGGTATTAAACAATTCATAGCCTTCCATAACTTGCAGGATTTTTATCATTAAATTGTTTCAACATAGAGATATGATTGTTCCTTCACTTGATCCTTACATGCTTATGATTGTTGATTTAGTCGGTTGAATTGGCAAAGAGATATGTTCAAGAGATGAATGAAATTTAGTAAGTGATGTTTTTACAAAAGTTAGCAGAGTATTGGATTGTCGTGAATATTATTTCGTAACAAGCATGAACATGATTTAGATTTAATTGAGTAATTAAAGCAATTAACCTGACACATTTATGTCATATTGATTAAACCATTAGAAATCGTGCATTGGAAATTTAGTTTAGCTTTAACTCAGATTAATTTAGTTTAGATTAATACTTTAGATTAAATTCCTTCACATATCTTATATTGTTCCTAACCAAATTGTTAATTAAATATTTCATAAATATTTTTCATAGCACAATCCTTGTGGGTACGATACTAGACATTACTTGTCACTTTATTACTTAAATGCGATTGTGTACACTTGCACATTTTCATCATTCCATCTCCCTCACTCCACCATTTCTTTGTGTGCTTCGTCGTGCGAGATAGGTATTGGTAAGTTCAAATCTGGTGTGGGGGGCCCTTCTCGCTCCATGATTGGTGTCATTGAGCCATTTTGATGAGGTGTCGACGACGGCATCGATTAGGTTAGCAAAACGATCCCATTATTGCCTAATGTGTTTGAACTGAGCTCTTATATACCAAGACCAATGTAAACCAATTTTTCCTAAGTAATGAAGGCCGAATCTTTGCCCATTAGACCCAAACATGTGACTTTTGTGCAAGCCAACTTAAACCCAAAACCAATCCAACCCAAACCCAAACCAAATCCCTAAAGGCAAACCTAATCACCTGAACCGACCCAACATGAACCTAAATCTACCCGACCTAAACCTTAAACTAACCCGAACCTGACCATTGACCCTGACTTGTTGACTTTGATCGACCAATTGATCGCTGATCGTTGACCATTGACTGTTGACCGTTGAAATTTTCCAGAAAACCCTGCTCTACCATTTTTCACCGTCTTAATTCCATTTCTACTGTCTGTTTCGTCAAATTCGAACCTGAAAGCCTCGTTTTAGCTTTTTGCTCTTAATTTTGTACTTAGTGTTTATTAAGAGATTAAATTTGGGAATCTGATGTGAGATATTTTGTGTTTAGGTGATCACGATTCTGAGGTCGATGACTTTCCTCCTCTCCTCCTCCACCTGTGCCTATTCCTGCACCAGCTCTGAGAGTTACACGTGAGTTCTGTTTTTGGTTTAGTATTGTGTTAGTTAGGTGGCATAGGGATAGTATTAATATAAAATTTGTGCTCATAGCTTCTAATCTAGCTAGACCTAGTGCTACATCTGTGTGTGGGAGACGTCCTCCTTGTCATCAGAGCTTCAACCTTTTTGAGGTGTGTTTCTACCTGTGTTACATCTTTTTGTGTGATATTGATCTGTGATGAATAATGGCATGATATTGTGATGTGTTATGTGATCGCATGTTGATATTGCATGCATACATATCAGTTTCTGGATTACTTAAATAATGTGATTAAAAATAGTGTACTCTGAGTTACATATATTATATCATGAGATAAGGATTGAGATTGTGATAAATGTGATATCATGCCATTGTGTGCTCATGGGTTGGGATTGTACAGTGGAAGATGTGGTAATCACCCCTTCAAATGGTTGATAGTAAAATCACATTACGATTGGTGATGATTGGTTGGGGAGGGGTACTAGGGAACCTCTTCATTGTGTTAGTGTACGGTGATTGGGTGCATTGAATTATGCTTGTGTTTGTATTGCATTAAATTGTAATATGCTTTGTGGTTATTTTAAATGCTATGAAATGACTGTGACTTTGTAATTGTGGATGTATACACTGTAGAGACACATTAGGTTCTATAGCTCATTCCCCCAAAGTTTTCCTTTCAGATACTTTGCACATAGACGGTTTGGTACCTAGAGGAACATTTATTTTTATTTCATTTTCTTTTATATTTCAATATGGGTTATTTGGGTTTTATTTCCAGATTATGTTATTATTATATTATTCTGAGATTGTAAAATTAATTTAAATTTGGGATTTTAATGTTGTTTAAATGTTTGAACTTATTCAGAAATATTGGGAATTGTTTTATTTGAATTTAATTATAACTTATATGTATATAAGTATGATTATGGTTTTTGAGGTTACGTGAGAGTGGAATTACAATAGTGACCTTTTGGATCCGGTCATATCTTTTAGGTCGGGTAAAGGTGGTTACACACTTTCAATCACTCTAGTTCAAGTTTGGGAGCTCAAGTTATGATCGTTTTAATAAAGACTGTGTGGGAAGAATTTCTGGACGTGAGTATGACGGGAATTATGAGTTTCAAACTTTTAATTCGAGTTTAAATCATATTTGGTTCGATTTTTAGGCTTAATTTTTATTATATATGACCCCAATATCGTAGCTTTTATTATTTTATTTCGAATTTTTAATAATTATTAAGTGGTTTAAGTTATTTAGGAGTTTTATGTCAACAAGAAAGTTTAGTTTAAAACTAGTTCTTATTTAAATTAATTAGAGTTCTAGTTTATTTAAGAGTTTTATTTAGATTTATTTAGCTAGCCTATATATAGGCCTTGGCATTGTACTAAAAAATACACTTCATTTTTATTTTTTTGTTCAATAATAATTCTCTTTGAGTTTTTCTTCTAGAATTGCTCTTGAGTTTCTTTTAGAAGTTGTTTTAACAATCTTTTAGGTTGTGGGAATCATCTTTAAGTTTTTTCTTACCAAGATCTCTTTCTTGGAAG
Organism: Gossypioides kirkii; assembly: GCA_005610355.1. NCBI lineage: Eukaryota > Viridiplantae > Streptophyta > Magnoliopsida > Malvales > Malvaceae > Gossypioides > Gossypioides kirkii. The sequence continues at coordinate 32,897,335 of CP032247.1, read as the reverse complement.
GGGAATTAGAGCCATTGAAGGGAGTTTTAGATTTTGATCGTTTCCAAGGCTTTTTAGGACATTTACACGCTACATTTCATCTTTTCCATCTATCTTCTTTAGTTTCTTCTTTATTGTTTTATTGTTCAAATTTATTTATCTTAGTTATTTTAATTATTTTATCTAACTTAGATTTGATTGTGTTTAAGGTTGATTCACAATCCAAGTTCCTTATCGAACGTTTTAGAGTTGAAAGTCAAATCCGTAATTTGACAAACTTTATGATCCTCTTCCGCATTCACACGTTCATTCCCTATCTTTTGGTATCAGAGCTCTTTTTTCATAAGTAAAATCGCCTATTGGTGGTCGCGTAATATAATTGGAAGTTCGTCAATGGATCCCTGAAGTCTTGTAATGAAGAAACATCGCTAAACAAATTTGGATTAAGGTTAGTTAAAACATAATCATTCCTCACTTTTATATTGATATTTTCTTGCTTTTCATTTTTTTCCACTTGAGAACTGTCCAATTTTACCTCATATAAAAGATAGAGATAAAAGTAATCTTAAGTGATAAAATTCTACTTGATAGTCCAAATTTGATGAGTGAAAATCCATATGAGGTAAAATTGGAGAGTTCTCAAGTGGAAAAAGAAAATGAAAAGTAAAAAAAAAACCCATACAAAATTGAGGAATGGTTATGTTTTAACTAACCCTCACTCAAATTTGTTTAGTGGTGTTTCTTCATTACAAGACTTCAAGGATCCATTGACGGACTTCTAATTACATTATGCGACCATCGATTGACGATTTTACTTGTGGAAATATCTTGGATACCAAATGATAAGGAATGAACATGTGAATGTGGAAGAGGATCGTAAAGTTAGTCAAAATCGAGAATTTGACTTAGAGCTCTAAAACATTCGGAAAGAAACTTGGATTGTGAAACAACCTTAAACACAATCGAATCCAAGTTAGATAAAATAATTACTAAGATAAATAAAATTTAACAATAGAACAATAAAGATGAAACTAAAGAAGATAGATGGAAAAGATGAAACGTGGCGTATAGATGTCCTAAGAACTTGGAAACGATTAGAATCCACAACTCCCTTCAATGACTCTAATTCCTCCTCTAAGAAAGAGATCTTGGCAAGAAAAAGCTTGAAGATGATTTTTACAACATAAAAGATTATTAAAACAACTTCTAAAAAAACTCAAGAGCAATTCTTGAAAAAAAACTCAAAGAGAATTATTATTGAATCAAAAGAATAAAAATCAAGTGTATTTTTGTGTACAATGCCAAGGCCTATATATAGACTAGCTAAATAAATCTAAATAAAACTCTTAAGTAAACTAGAACTCTAATTAATCTAATTAGAAAGTTGTTTTAAACTAAACTTTCTTTTTGACATAAAACTCCTAAATAATTTAAACTACTTAATAATTATTAAAAATTTAGAATAAAATAATAATAAAATAATAAGAGCTGATAAATACAATATTGGACTCATATATAATAAAAATTAAGCCTAAAAATTGAACCCAATATGATTTAAACACGAATTAAAAGTTCGAAACTCGTAATTTCAGTCATAATCACGTTAAAAAATTCTACCCACATAGTCTTTATTAAAACGATCATAACTTGAGCTCCCGAACTTAAAATAGAGTGATTTAAAGTGTGTTTCAAAGTTAAGAGATAGACCTTTGAACGCTATGAGACATCTTAACCCAAAAATGCCTGGATCCCATCCAAAAAGTCATCGTAAGTCTGATGATTTCCCAAACTTGAAAATTGGTAGCTTCGGTGAATGGAATTTAATAAATTCCAACCCCATCTGTGTGCGTATTAGTTCATCAGATGGATCTTTTGCAAGAATTAGACCTCGACTATCTACTTCAAAAGACAGTACACTTGTGACAGATGATTTTCCAAACGAGTATCTATTTTTGACACAAGCAACTTATCCATGATATGTAAATATGGTAAATTACCTCGCAACAGGTATTATCCCTTCTGACTTAACACGTTTGGAAAAGGAAAAAATCAAGCGAGACTCGTGGTATTACATTTGGGATGATCAATATCTATGGAAACACTGTTTCGATCAAGTAATTCAATGATGCATTGTAGAAACTAAGGTACAATATGTCCTAACTTTCTGTCATTCTTACGCTTGTTGAGGACATTTTGGCCCTAAATGCATTGCATACAAAAAACTAGAATGTGGATTATTTTGGCCACACATTTTTCATGATACTTATTTATTTTGTAAGACTTGCGAGAGGTGCCAAAAAGTGGAAAATTTAAGTCGAATGAATGAAATGCTCCTAACTCCTTTACATGTAGGCAAAAATTTTTATGTATGAGGCATCGATTTCATGGGTCCGTTGATCGCCTCCGAACGTACTCCCATTCAGTGTGTATTTTATGGCCTCCGTAAGTATACGGGTAAGGTTGTAATATAGTTTTGTTACAATGGAACACTTGGTAAGTTTATCGAGGACCATACCTAAAGGAGGCGAAGCAATAATGATTAGAATTCCTGCAAAAAGAAGAATTAATTAGTACTATTTTTAGGGTTTATAGTATTAAAAGAATTAAAGAGTTTGTGATTTGAGATCATAAAATAAATGAAATAAAATGAAGGAAAGAGATAAGAGTATTCAATAAATAGTTTTGGGGAGATTAGGTTGCTTCAATATGGGTTCTTCAACTATCGATTTTGGGGACTTTGCTTCAACCAACTAGTCGCTACCCTAACAGGATCTTCTGATCTTTCACCAACCTAACGAGTCAATAAAGACTACTTATCGCTAGATGTCATAGTCTAAACTGGTTTGGGGTAAACGTGTTCACGAATGGGAAATACCAATTTTGGGTTAATTCACACCTAGATGACTTTCTAGGGTTGTTAAACCTAGTTTTTGTTTCATGTTCTTCCTTTCACAAACAGTTTATCCGATTGAAAATCCTAGTATACAACAATTAAATAACCATACTTCCACACTCTAATCCTTACAATGGGATTAGTTCTTCATGGTTTCTTCAATCATCATAAAATCAATAATATAATTTAACATGTAATTTAAGATTGAATTAATGAAGTAAAAGAAACTGATATTTGTATAGCAATCTGTTAGGAATAAATCCTCAATCATTTATGCAAAGTTACAAATCCCGTTTCTACAAAAACAGAAAAATAAAATAACGAACAAAATTAAAACTAAAAACTAAGGGATTTGTAAACCAAATTGCTAAAGGTCCTTTTTATAGTCTTGGACAACCATTTTCTTCAACCCTAGGTCAGTTTTCGTTCTTTGTGTTTAAGTGGTATTGTAAAGACCAAAATGCCTTTCACTCGGTGTCAAATCCGCGTTCAGGAGTCAATGTCGCGACACATGAGAGTCGTGTCACAACGAAGAGGTCAGTCCACTCCGTTAGGTCATTCTTATAGGCATTGTCGCGACATAGGTAAGGTATGTCGCGACAAAGAAGTCAGCTTCAATATTCTTCAAGTTTGGTCCCTTTTTTGCGATGTAGAGTAGTCTCTATCGTGACATAGTTTTGCGATGTAGAGTAGTCTCTATCGTGACATAGTGATTAACTTCATATTTATTTGACTTCTAAAGGTCTCCTGCACACTCATGAAGTTCATTAACTAACCTTTAGGTCTCAATCGGTGTTGAAGACAACAAAACGCACCTTTTTGCACTTTTTACAAAATTTATTTCATAAACAAAAACTAAACTAAATCCTAAGGAAATAGAAGGAAAATGCTTAATTTCAAGCTCCTAAAGTATGAAAAGTAGTACATTCTGCTAAGAAAAAATCCAACAGATCATCTGTTTGTTTCATCTTTTGGTAATGTTTATATTATTCTCACTGTATATTATGTGTCTAAGTGAGTAGAAGCTACTGCTACCCATTGTGATGATGCTAAAACTATAGTGGATTTTCTAAAGAATTAGCTTTAGCATTGATCAGCAATCAAGGAACATATTTTTGCAACAAATTAATTGGTGCACTATTGAAAAAGTATGGGGTGTCACAACACATTGTCACGACTTACCACCCACAAACAAGCGGTCAAGTGAAGGTTTTAAACTAAGAAATAAAGTCAATTCTAGAGAAAAATCGTGAAACCAATCGAAAGGAATGGAGCCTACGTTTGAACGATGCATTGTGGGCATATCGCACAGCTTACAAGGGACCATTAGGTATGTCCCCTTACCGACTCGTATTTGGTAAACCGTGTCACCTTCCAGTGGAACTAGAACACAAGGCATTTTGGGCGGTAATACGATGCAATATGGAGTTGGACGTCACATGTGATTATCGGAAATTAAGTATTCAAGAACTTAAGGAAATCCGGTGTCATGCATATGAAAACACCCGAATTTATAAGGTCAAAACCAAGGTTTTCCATGACCACAAAATATCTCGTAAACAATTTTCAGTTAGTCAAAAAGTGTTATTTTACGACCCCATGCTACGAATTTTTGCAGGTAAGCTTTGAACCAAATGAATTGGTTCTTTTGTTGTTACTCAAGTATTTCCTCATGGTGCAGTTGAAATAAAAGTTAAAAATCCAGAAAATGTTTTAAAGTCAACGAGTAAAGGTTAAAACCATATTACGAAAATTTCTAAGTGCACGTGGGGGAAGTATTTATTCTCGAAAAGCCATACGACACAAAACAAAAGCGCTTTTTGGGTGGCAACCCAAATTTATTTTAATTAATTTAATTTTGAATTCCAATTTAATTAAAAAAATAAAGATTATTATTTAATCCATTTTGTGTGTTATCTGTCAAGAACGTTAGTGGAGGCTATTAATTTTTCGAAAATCGAATACCGATCGTGTTGTGGGCATATTGTACTCAATGATGTCAATTATACTCTTCACAACCAAACACCCTAAATTCAAATAAAAATAAAATTCGATTCAACATAAAAACCAACACAGCGGCTCAAAAGAAAAAAAAAAGAGAGGGAAGTAGCCCAACAGGTCACACAGCCCAATAGATTGAAAAAAAGAAACAAATGGGAAAATGTGGCCCAAGAGGGTAAAAAAAGTTAGGCCAAAGGAAAAAAACAAAGAAAAGATATAAAAGAGCCAAACAGACATAAGCCTAAAGGAAGAAAAATAACCCTTCGCCTATTTTCTTTTTTCCCTTCTTCTTCATCTCCCTCAAACACAAAAAAGAAAAAAGCCTAACTCACTTACCTTTTCATCACCGCCAGCATCGTTGAATGTCGACGTCGTTGCACTCGACCTCCGTTTTGCTCTCTGATAGGCATCGAAACCAAAAAATATAAATATTCCTACAAAAAAATAATACAAAATATAAGACAATAAGGTCGATTCCACAGGGACTGGCTATTTAATCTACTTTCGTGTCTTCCTCTTGAACGTCGTGTCGAAGGGCATGCCCACGACTTGTGACTGCCTTCCTAAAAAATTAAACAATAGGGGATTTAGAGATAAAAATGTTAAACTAAAAATAAAAAGAAATAAAATAAATAAAGTAAAAAAATCTTTTTGTAAAGTAAATTAATCGAGATAAAAGTGAGAAAAACTATAATTAATAAGCTTAGCCTCAGCCTCGGTTCTCTCCGAACTTGAACCGATCCTCTAAAATTGATATTTCCTTTTAAATTGATAAGTTGGCTATAGCGCTCAAGAACGTACCAACCACCAACTTTTCCTCTTGTAGTCGATTCCGGTACGACCTATAAATCGACTCTCATCGAATGTCTAACCACATCGGACATGCTCGTAATTTAAGATTTCGACAACCTTGCGCTCTGAAAAGCCCAACTCGAATTAATGGCCTAACCGCGTGGGTTATATAAATCCGATCTCTATCACCCTTGACAGAATCCAACTAGTTTTTTCCCACCTGGACACGCCAATTTGTTCGTGGAACTCGAATGCAGCACGAGCAACTCGACTTCCCAACTGTAACCAAACTACTTCAAGCTAACGTGCACTTTTTGAATCAATGTCGAATTAACTTTGAGGGACAAATTTGTACTATCCCATAAACCAGAGTGATAGCGAGTATCGATTTGAAAAGGTTTTTAGCGCGGTTTCATAACTCACTATTATTTTCTTGGCGGAGCGATAACCGAACTAAGGCTAAAAAGACCTTAGTGGCACATGATTTTAATCATGCTTGATGGATGATGATGATGATGGATTATTTGTAATTATGAAAGGTGGAAATGGAAAGGATTAAGAAAGCAATTAAACAAATTTTTAAAATGAAAAGTAAATGAAATGAAAATGGCAGAATGCATTGACGCAAAGACAAGAAGAAATGGAGAATGGAGAATTATTTAATTGCTTCACAAACTCAAAAGTATGTTTTCAATTGAACATAAAAGACCCTATTTATATACAATTGGGTTACTAAAAATAACTTGACCACTCCTAAACTAATTTTTCCATTTACTAAAATAAAGAAATCCTAGTCAAACTAAAATGAAAATTATAAAAGAAAATAACAAAATTCTAAAATAGGCTATTGACAAATTCAACTAAAAATATCTTTGCACTTAAGCCCTCATATTCTCTCAAATCTCAATGTAGCCCATCTCTTCACATATTTCTTAAATTAAGTCCACTTTTTGCTTGCCTTTAGGTTGAAACATCAATTTGTGTACCTGATAAGAAAATGTAAAAAATTAGAAGTACTTTCATCATAATTAATAAAAAAAATACACAAATAAAATTACTCAAATTATTTACTATCAAAGTCTCCCTACTTAGCCTATGCTTGTCCTCAAGGATAATGTTTATTATATATTAAAATTATTTGATAAATTTTTTTTTGAATCCAAATTTCTTTCTTTAGCCAAGTGTCATGCAACAATTAGAGAAATAAATAATTGTTTATGTTTACTCAAATCACATTTTATAAACTTTAAAATACTATGAATAAAATCAATCACTTCACAAAATTAACCTACTTAGCCCATCTCTTCTATTTTTTTATTTACACATTTCTTGAGACATAATCAAATCTTTTTACGCGAATTGAGATGACATGCCAAGCACCTCAACCCGGTTACTCAATTTGAAAAGCCTAGCTTATTTTTCAAGGTAGCTCAGTTAGTGGAGTGTTACAAGCTTCGGTTCTTCACTCGAATCTTTTTACGCAAATTGAGATGACAAGCCAAGCACCTCAACCCGGTTACTTAATTCGGTCACGTTTTCGAATCTCCACTCATTACCAAGCTTAATTTATTTATTCACATCTAAATTTTATTTATTTACATACTTTGGGTACTTTGTTAGGTAAGTCTAAAAAGTCTCTAATTTTGTGAAATGTTTACTTTTCCCATAATATTTTCAACTTTATAAAATGCATGTTTGATTAAAATAAGCAATCATTTATTCATGATTTCTTAATTATTTAAATGAACCAAGTAACAAAAGAAAAATGCATTTGCAAAACCAATTTTCAAATAGTATTAATATAAAAATAAACATATTTGCAAACAAAAATAGCATGTCATGCATGATAAATTCCCCCTACTTAATTCACATTTCCCTCAATGTGCAAGTTCTAAAGAATAGAAAAGATAGGGCAAAGTGTACTCCCCATGTAAATTTAACGAGGTGGAGGGTGACGGCGGTGCTCGCGCTCTAATATGGGGAGGATGCGTTCAATGTTGGCTTCCATTGTGTCCAAGCGAGCTTCAAAATGATTCATTCTTTCCTTCATAGCGGAATGGGGCTACTCATCTCGATCCCTCGGAGTGAAATTTCGTGTCTATTGAAACACTCTACTAGTGCGAGGTGTGTATGTACCTAGAGGAACAAAATGAAAAGCAATAGGGGTGTCGACAAGCAATCCCTTAGAATCCAAGCAATACTCATCCAAAGGATCTATATTATAAGCATGCATGAGACATGTAGAATTGAATGATGGAAAAATATTCATGGCTAAATGCGTAATGTATCACCGAACACCATATGCCCACACCACGATCCGTAAAATATTTATGAAAAATTAATAGCTTCCACCAATAGACCTGAAAATAACACATGAAACTGATCAAATAACTTTTATTTCATCCTAAATTAAAATAAAATTCAAGATTAAATAAAATAAAATAAAATAAATTTGGGTTGCCTCCCAAAAAACGCTTTTGTTTAACGCCGTTAGCTCGACGAACTTAAATGTTATCCGTTTCGCACATTGCGGATCAATCCTTCCATTACGTGCACTTGGAAGTTCTCGTAAAAGGTTTCGACCTTTGCCCATTGTTCTCGAAGCTCTTCCTGAGTTCCTCCAGTTTTTCCATTGTTTCGAGGTTAAACTCCTGCATAAGACAATTTGTAACCCATCTATCTCACAACATTCAAGATGTAAATTCGTTAGTGGTTCAATAATATTAACACTAGAAACATTCGACATTGTACTGGGTCGACCTATCGCCTCATAGACATTAAATATAACTATCTTACCGTCGAATTCCATAGTGAGTGTCCTAATACAAACATCAATCTTCGTACAAGCAATGCTTAGGAACAGTCTTCCAAGTAGAATATCAGAAGAGTTCTTTGAGTTATCATCCTCCATGTCAATGATATAAAAGTCTGCATGAAAGATTAACTCATTTACCTTAATGAGAACATCTTCCAATACTCCTTCTAGGTACACACACGTCCTTTCTGCCAATTGAATTATCACACTTGTTTCTTTCAAAGGACCCATATTTAGTGATTTAAAACAGATAAAGGCATAACATTAATAGATGCTCCTAAATCACACATGGCTTTCTTTATGCCAACATTACCTATTTTATAGGATATTAAGAACATACCTTGGTCCTTACACTTGGGCGGAATTTTCTTCTGTAACACAGCGAAGACGTTTCTCCCATATTCATCCACTCGTTCCCTTGGAGATTCTTTTTTTAGCACAAAATTCTTTTAAGAATTTTGCATAACGTGGAACCTGTTTGATTGCATCAAGTAAGGGAATATTGATTTCTACCTTTCGAAATGTCTCTAAAATTTCTTTCTCTTCTCGCTCCTTTCTACATTGGGTGAGCTTTCCAGGAAATAGGGGTTGTGCAATAAGCAATTTTTATGGCACTGACTCTGTTGGAACTTCTGAATCTGGTTTTTGTTTTCCCGTTTAACGTCGTGGGCATGCCCCGTACTAGTTACGGGTTCTAAGATCATGCCACCCCTCAACGTCATAGCATTTACATTATGTCAAGGATTAGGTTCAGTTTGAGATGGTAACTTACCTTGGGTCTCCAAACAACTAACCGTGAGTGCAAGCTTACTCAGTTGCTTATCTATTTCCTTGAAGTGCGCTTCAGTCTTTTGTTGGAACTTTTCAGTGCTAACAGCTAACCTCTCTACTATGGTTTCAAGAGGTGACTTGGGGGTTGATATTGTTGAGGTGGAGGTTGTTGATTTGGAGGCGATCTTTACTTATACGGTTGATTGTATCAAGGATTCGAACCATAACTTAGATTCGGATGGTCCCTCCACCCCGCATTGTATGTGATCAAATAAGGGTCATATCGCCTTTAGGGTGGACCTGGAAAGTTTCTGACAGCATTTGCTTGTTCTACTGAATCCTCGTGTAAAATAGGACATGAGTCCGACGAGTGATCTGACATGGTACAAATTCCACACATCTTTCCGGGGTTTGTTTTTCTTGCAAGCAAATTTTGAACTACATTAGTGAGCTTTTCAATTTTATATTCTAAGGATAGAGTACTTACCTCATGAACCCTTCTCGTGGGTCCTGTAGTTAGTCGATACTATTGAGAATTTGCAGCCATCGTTGAGATTAGTTCCCTTTCTCTTTGGGGAGTCATGTTAACCAGTGCCCCAGCATCAATCATCTTCATCTCCATTGGGAGTAGCCCCTCATAGAAATACAACAATAGTGACTGTTCAGAAAGGTCATGTTGTGGGTAACTTGCACACAACTTTTTGTATCGCTCCTAGTAATTGGAGAGCGTTTCAGTCTCTTTTTACCGAATTCCCACAATGTCTCATCTCAGCTTAACTGCTTGTGCTGCTAGGAAAAACCTGTCAAGAAATAAATGAGACATATCAACCCATGCGTTAACAGATCCCGGAGGTAAATAAAATAGCCACTCTCGAGCAGAGTCGACTAATGAAAAAGGAAAAACACGAAGTTTAATTTGATCTTCTGTTACTCCCTAAGGTTTTATGCTCGTGCAAACCATATGGAACTCCTTTAGGTGTGTGTGCGGATTCTCATTTTGAATCCTGCAGAAGGTGGGCAATAGATGGATTAAGCCCGACTTCAACTCTAACGGTGTTCCTCCTGCTGGATAAGTTATACACGGTAGCTGTTGTTCGTTTGGTGCTGCTGCGAGTTGACGAATAGTTTGATCTACCATTTTCTTCTTTTCTTCGTCACCAGAAATTTCCTTGGTAAAAGCTTCTTCTTCAAATTTGATTTGTAAACGTTTACCGTGAGCTTCTTTACTCAACCTTTGGTCCAATTTCTCTATCTTCGATTCAAAATCATCGAGAGGTGTTTGTTCAGACCTTATCATAAAGAAAACAAATGAAAGTTAGAAAAATATTACTTGTCCCCAGCAATGGTGCCAAAATTTGATTGGCATCGAAACCACCAAATATAAATATTCCTATGGCAAAATAATACAAAACAGTAGTATAAGGCAGTAGGGTCGATTCCATAGGGACTAGTTGTAATCTACTTTCGTGTCTTCCTCTTGAACGTTGTGTCGAAGGGCTTGCCCGCGACTTGTGACTGTCTTCCTAAAAAAATAAACAAGAGGGGGTTTAGAGATGCAAATGTTAAACTAAAAATAAAATGAAATAAAATAAATAAAGTAAAACAAATCTTGTTGTAAAGTAAATTGATCAAGATAAAATTGAGAACAACTATATTTAATAAGCTTAGTCTCAGTCTCGGTTCTCTCCAAACTTGAATCGATCCTCGAAATTGATCTTTCCTTTTAAATCGATAATTTGGTTATAGCGCTCGAGAACGTCCCAACCGCCAGCTTTTCCTCTTGTAGTCGGTTCCGATACGACCTACAAACCGACCCTTGCCAAATGTCTAGCCACATTGTAACACCCTTATACCCGGTTCAATCGTATAAACCCAGTATAAGACTATTACATACGGTGCCAAAGCGACGTAGACAAATACCAATAATTTTTTCATTTAAACCAGATGTATTTACTCGTTTAAATCAAAATTTATCAAAACAATTACATAGGATTATTATCGAATCATAAAACGTGATTAAAAATAGTTGAAATATTATTTTTGCTCAAAATAGGGCAAAATATTGATACCTGCTTTGATGGTATCGATATTTTGTGAAAAGTATCTATTCCGAAAATTAAAAACGATACCAAAATGACATTCTGGAAGTCCGAATAATTTCAATTCTGAAGAAAATATCGATACCTTAGACTTAGGTAAGTATCGATATTTCCACCTGAATATCGATACTGATTTTTAAACGATACTAAAGACCCATTATGTCAATTAGGTATTGATACCTACATGTTTGGTATCGATACTTTTGGTAAAAATTCAAGAAAATCAGTTAAAAACTTTGTTAAACCCCTCTGAAAAATTAAAAGCTTATTTCCACATCTTATACCATACCAAATATGCATTATCACTACTTAAATATCTTCAATTTCAATCCCAATCACTACATTAATGACACACTTGAGCAAACATGATAATATCAATAACTTAGTTTATATGTATGTAAACAAAATATTTCATTCAAAGTATCCAAACCAAATCGGATCTCAAAGCAACATTGACCCCTTACCACAAATGGTAAACAATTAGCCTATTTATGTACATGTCATTTTAATACAAAATAAATACCTAATATATTACCCTTCAAAATGTGATGTGATGAGAGGTCACCTAACTTGACTTTTGCTCCCCAAAATCGACTGTACCTACGCGTTGAAATAAACGCGTTAAGCTGGTGAAGGCTTAGTAAGCATTACAAGAACAATTAAGCAATTTGTTTATATCACTATATTTAATTCAAGAAATAAATATAAATATATATAAATCTATATACATACCTTCACACATAATTTCTCACAACTAAATACACCTTAAATAATTTACTTACCTTAATAGTGGTTATACTCACCATAATACTAGATGCAATACTCTCATACTCAAATCACATCTTTGGCTCATAGTAGATTATCGTAGAACCTATCGGATATACGAAACAAGTACGGAGGTGCATTACTATACACTAATGAACAGAGAGAATCGAGGTGCTAAGCGGAGAGCACAAACGTGTTAAACGGAGACCACTATACGTGCTAAATAACGGAGAGCGCACTAGGGTCCCTTAATGGCATGCCACTAATATCATAATAGTTCTAACTTGTCTACTTGGGCATAAAAATCTAATTTAACACAATTTCTCATTGTTGGTATATCACACCAATTCAATATCCACAATTTCCATCACACATTTCTCATTGTATATTTACTAATAATTCCACAATTCTACACTTAGTATTTGTACAATATTTATACTCATATATATATTATACTGCATTTCTAGTTATAATAAATTTCTAGACTAAAATCATAATTATTAAAGTAATTAAATTATAATTCTTGTAGTACTTACAATAAAAGATGAAGATGGTAAATTTCTCTTCTTTTCACTCCTTAGCCTTCTCTTTCTCCTTTCCTTCTTCTTGATTCTTCCCCTGCTTTTCTTTCTCTTCAATTTGACATAAAGCATATACCATATATAAGTTAAAACTAAAATCAAATGATTTTTCTATGCTAATTTATGGAAATAAATATATATGCCATGATAATTTCTCAATCTCTTACCTTAACACTTAAAACCCAAAACCCTAGCTCAAGTTTTTTTCTCTTCAACACTTCTATGTGGGTTTTCTCAAGAGGGTAAGGTAACTACTAGCTTCCTTTTATGGTTTTATTAAAGAAATTTCAAAGAAAAATGGTGGTTTTGAGCTTGAAAGGTTTAACAATGGTGGAAGGATATGAGAGGAAATAAAAAGAAAGTTAGGTGAAAGCATGAAGGTAAGTGACGTTTTTGGGTAGAAGAAAAAGATGATATATTTCATCTTTTCTCATATTTTCTACAATATTCTACCAAAATATCACACCCTTTTAATTAAAAGGTAAATTTGTTAAAAAGTCCTTAAGCCATCCATCTTCACACTTTAGCCCACAATCATTACACCTAAAATATCTGCTAAGCTAATTACTCTTTTATCCTTCATTAACCACCATAATTCCTATGATGATTCACACTCCACTATAGTAAAATTTTTTCATAATTAAGAAGTATTATTTATTTTTTCTAATTTTCTTATTAACACTAAATACACTCTAATTTAATACTCAATTTCTCATTTATCTTAATTCAACCTCGTGCTCTAATCCTTGACCCGATCCGTTACTGTTTCTATCTCCAATTTAAAACGCGGATGTTACACACGTCGCACAAGCTCGTAATATAAGATTTTGACAGCCTTGCGCTCTAAAAAGCTCAACTTGAATTAACGGCCTTAACCGCGTGGGTCGTTTGAATTCGGTCTTTATCACCCTTGACGGAATCCAACTAACTCTTTCACACCTAGACATGCCAATTTGTTCACAGGAACTCAAATCCAGCCCGATCGACTCGATTTGTAGCAGCTCGTTTTTCAGTGGTGTCAGAAACAGTGATTTTGGGACCAGAAACCCGACGGGAAAATTTTTATAATAAGTGCTTCAATTAAATAAGTCAATAATAATTTTTATATCAAATTTTGAATTGAAGAATTTTAATTATTGAATTAAAAGTTAGCATAAGTGGTTTGGTTCAAAAGTCAAGTGATTTTAGAAAATGAGGTATCGAGACCTCGTTTCTAAAATTAAGGCCTGTAAATATTTTTATTAAATATTTACAGAGTCTTATTATATGTGAATTCAAGTTTTCTTAGGTAATTTTGATGATTAATTGTTTAATTAAGGAAAAAGGAGTAAATTGTAAAAGAGGTAAAAGTAAATTACTATAGATTAACAAAATAGTAAAGGGACCAAAATGGTAATTAAACCATGGTCAAAAGTCCAAGTAGTGCTGACATGATTACCATCCACTAACTTTTAGGTTATTTATTCATTTAGTCCTATTTAGTTTAGGGCTAAATTATAAACAAGTTTGTTTAATTTAAATTTAATATAATTGAAGGACCAATTATGAAATTGGACCCTCTTTAAATGGCCTAATAATAAAAATTATGTGAAACTCTGTAGATTTTGGTAAATTGCAATTAAATCCTAATTAAATGAGAATTTACTATTTAGTCTATTTTTAATATGATTGGGAATTGTGGTTTTGAGGCCACAACTTCGATGTGTCAGACTATAAATATTAATTATTTAGTATTTACAAGGTCATTAGTATAGTATTAAATTTTGGTTAAGAAATTTTGACGTTTAGATAGTTAATAAAGTGAAAAGGACTAAATCGTAAAAGATGAAAAAGTGGAATTCTATGAATTAAAGGCATTAGATGCTAATTTAAAGGTAAGTTAAGGTACTTGAATGGTAATTATACCATTTGAAAGAGTAGTGGACGGTTTTGCCTATTATTTTAGCTAAATTTCATGTGTGAATAAGGGATAAAATGGTAATGAAGTAAAATAAAGGTTATAACTAAAAAGTTAAAAGAAACAAATTATCATCTTCTTCTTTTCAAAGTTTCAGTTGAAACCCTAAGAGAAGAACTCCAACTTTCGGCTAACTTTGGTCCATCAATTGGGTAAGTAAATCTTACTTGTTTTTAGTAATTTTTATGTTTTTGAGTCCGTATTAGCTTAATCTAGCTAACTCAATGACTAACTTATGATTCTGTCAAATTTTATAAATTTTTCCATTGATGAGTAAGCTTTTTCTTGAGGATTTATTGAAGTTTATTAAGCTTGGTTGTTGGATTTGATTATTTTGTAAAGTAGTTTTTGATGATTTTAATGTTTAAGGACTAAAATGTTAAAGTGATAAATTTGCAAGGACTTGAGGTGAAATAATGGCAAAAGTGGGCTGTTGAAGGACTCATGATCATTCGCAAAGCTGAAATTTGAATAAAAATGGTTAATTTGCAAGTTTAAGGCTTAAAGACTAAATTGAATGGTGAAAAGTTGAGGGAAATTTTGTAAAAATACCAAAAAGGCTTAATTGCATAAAATGATTAAAAATTTATGTTGATTTAAATAATTGAATGAAATTATTGTAATAGATCAAGAAGGTGCCGCCGATCGTGGAAAAAGAGAAAATTACGAGTTTGCCCCTAGAGTTCACTTTAATTGTAATTTCATCCAGTAAGTTCGTAATGTTAATTTCTTATTAGTAACTGCTTATAACTGCCTTTCTAATGATTGCTGGAAATGAGAAACGATGATTGGAAACGTGAAAGATAAAAACGACGAGATGAGAATTTCCCGGTCTTGTGCCAAAGATAGTAAATGGTCCAATGGCTGAGATCATGCATTTGTTGCAGATTTTCAACAGCATCGTGAGTCACCGTAAGGTGAATATAATCCAAGAATGGATTACAGGCCCTACAATGGCTGAGATTTATGTTTATTTGCATATTTTGTCAACTTAGAGTGAGCAGCATCGTAGGGAATAGATATACCGTATCGATGGCTAAGACTAGCATCGTATACTGGTAACAGGCATGACCTTTGAGTCAACAGGGAGTAAAATGAGCATTATGACCTTTGGGTCAATAGGGAATAAGCATGACCTTTGGGTTAATAGGGAGTAAATCAGATATCGATCACCAAAGTACAGTTCTGATTTGGCTCGACTGATTTACGGATTTGTTCAACACATGTTATTCGATAAATTGATAAACCTTACGAACTTATTAAGGTATAAAAGCTTACCAGTGAATTTGTTGTTTTGTAAATTCTATTTTGCTGCTTAAAGATCGGATCATCTAAGGAAGTCACTCTATAGGGGAGCTTATTTGGTAGTTATTCATCACTCGGTTATATCGAATGTACTAGGATGATGTTACCTTGAAATGCTTGATTTTGGATTGTTGATTTCTTTGTTAAACTAAACTTGCATGCTTGCTTGATGTTCTAATTAAGAAAATGTGTTTAGTAATGAGTTGACATGTGAATTTAAGAATCCTTATGTTGATTGATTTTTTTTTGCATTATATGATGAAACAAGTATTGTCATGTATAGATTTTGCAAGATGAGAATTTGAATAAGAGTCTTGTATTGAATGATGATTGATAAACTTAAGGACTTGTGTGATTAAATGAACTCTGCATACTTGTTCGGTAGAACCACTACATGTATCGGTAGAAGTACAGGGCAGGAGAGATGTTATCTACTTATTTGGGCTGTATCCGTAGTTGCATATTAAGTATCGGTAGTTCTGCCCATAGGAGTATCAGTAGTTTATGTACTTGTATCAGTAGAAACTGCAAGGTAGGACATCTTAGCTTTCTGGAGTTTTAGTACCGGTAAAAGCTTCACTTGTATCGGTAAAACTATCATAGGTATCGGTAGAAGTCTGCATTGTTTCCTGAATTGATTACTAACTTGGCAACTACTGATACTTGTCCAACATGTACTGTTAGAAGTCTCCCAGAATTGTAGTAATGACATTTTTACCCTTTTTGAGTTTATAAACAAAGTAAAAATAGCGAATTATAAATATATATATTTTATTAAATCAAGAAAGATGTTGTAATAAGATTTGAATAGGTAATGATATGAAGCATGAATACATGTGACCTCGAAACCTTAACCGACGACGGTATTGGGTTTGGGTACTATACAATGATAGTAAAAATTATTGATGTAGCTTGGATGATATTGTGATATTATGGTTGATATGGAATATATATGGCATGATTTGTGATCTGAATATTGATTCTTTCTCGTAATGTAATGATGAGTATGTTTGGGTTATAGTTTGGTTAGCTAGTGATTTAAACTGTGTGATTGAGACACAGGGCCATGTGATCCCTGACAAAAAATATTCGTACCGATATCTAAGTTCTTACGTGATTGAATTTGATTCTTGACTGATTGGAAGGTTGTAAATGAATGTGTAAGATTAAATGGAGTTAGTATACTGAGTTGCAAGTTGTAATTGTATAAATTGTGATTGATTTGTATGTATTTTAAAAAAAGATAAGACTCGAAAAGTTCTGTAAACCCTGAGACCCTAGATCGAAGATGGTTACGATTTTTAGGTGTTACTTTTAGTGGTATCAGAGCTACGATTTAATCGATTCTCAAACTAAGTGTAGTGTGAATAAAATCTAGAAAGTACATGCCATATAAACCTGTGATAGTGTGATATTAATTGTTTCGGTCTAACTCTTGTTTATTTGCGGATTTTAAAGATGTTATCTGAATCTGAATGTGACGAAATTAATGGATTTAATAATAATATCTGATTACTGATTCTGGTGCAAGTTATATTATATTGGTTTCATAAATATATGAAACAAAGAGTGCTTTATAACCGCTATCTCTGAGTATAAGTAAATGGAGTGGGATTAAAGACATAATGATGGATCTAAAATTACAATGCCAACTATTATTCCTGGTATGGTATATTCTTTCGATATTATTTAATGGGCATGCACTTATTAAGATTGAGTTAATTTATATATATTGCATCATATTAATAATGGATAAGGGTTTATTTTTCAACTCAATGAGATTAATGTTGAATCATAATCAGCTAGAATAAAACTGGTATGTCAAAACTATCTGCTGAAAATTCGTGACTGTGATTTTTTTGTTGATTTGATATTATCATCATTTCATAAATTTGGTATTATTCCGAGAATAAATTAACTTAAGTTATATGATACTGTAGAAATGAATTGACTGAAATATCATACTGATGTACTGATTAGGGTTTGGCCAAGAAAATCAAATAGCATAATCAGAGTTGTTTCAAATACTATGTATAGTTTGTTAATGGGTCTCTTGATCTGTCTTCTAAAAGATTTTTGAGATTTCTGTCTAAATCTGATAATGAAATAAATTCAAGATAAAAGATAAATATCTTATATTCCATATAGAAAACATAGCTAACAAGTTAAAAGAGACATAACAGTATATCTGAAAGTTAATAAAGATTCAGTTATTAAATTCTAGTTAAAGATATGAGATGCTGAAAATTTATTTGAACTTGAGATAATCATTAAAAATTCTGATAATATTGCCTATATCAACTACTGTCTCTGTCGATTTATGAATATGATGAATCAGATTGTTCAATCTTATTTAGATATTTGGATACAGTCGTACTATGATTATTGATGATATTCTGATAGATTTCAAATAGAATCTGTGTATGCGTAATATCTAAGAAATGTATTATAGACTATGTGTGAGAAATAATTTATGTCAAAACTATCAACGGTGAGTTTTGGCTTAATGAGGTTGATTTTCTTGGTCAGGTAAAGTTAACAGATGGATTTGAGTAAGCTCGGCTAAAAGATTTTATTTTTATTTTTATATGAAAATTTCAGAATAAACAGGAACTACTAAATAAAAATTTCGAGGACGAAATTTTCTAAGGGAGAGAGAGTTGTAACAGCCTGTTTTTCAGTAGTGTTGGGAACAGTGGTTTTGGGATAACAAACCCGACGAGAAAATTTTTATAACAAGTGTTTAAATTAAATAAGTCAATAATAATTTTTATATGGAATTTTGAATTGAAGAATTTTAATTCTTGAATTAAAAGTTAGTATAAGTGGTTTGGTTCAAAAGTCAAGTGATTTTAGAAAATTAGGTATCGAGACCTTGTTTTTGGAATTAAGGGTCGTAAATATTTTTATTAAATATTTACAAAGTCTTATTATATGTGAATTCAAGTTTGCTTAGGTAATTTTGATGATTAATTCCTTAATTAAGGAAAAAGGAGTAAATTGTAAAAGAGGTAAAAATTAATTGCTATAGATTAAAAAATAGTAAAGGGATCAAAATGGTAATTAAACCATGGTCAAATATCCAAGCGGTGGTGACATGACTACTATCCACTAACTTTTGGGTTATTTATTCATTTAATCCTTTTTAGTTTAGGGCTAAATTGTAAAGAAATTTGTTAAATTTAAATTTAATATAATTGAAGGACCAATTATGAAATTGGACCCTCTTTAAATGGCCTAATAACAGAAATTATGTAAAACTCTTTAGATTTTGGTAAATTGCAATTAAATCCTAATTAAATGAGAATTTACTAATTAGTCTATTTTTAATATGATTGGGATTGGTGGTTTCGAGGCTACAACTTCGATTTTTCAGACTTTAAATATTAATTATTTAATATTTACAAGGTCATTAGTATAGTATTAAATTTTGGTTAAGAAATTTTAACGTTTAGATAGTTAATTAAGTTAAAAGGACTAAATCGTAAAAGCTAAAAAAGTGGAATTCTATTAATTAAAGGAATTAAATGCTAATTGAAAGGAAAGTTAAGGTACATGAATGATAATTATACCATTTGAAAGAGTAGTGGACGGTTTTGGCTATTATTTTAGCTAAATTTCATGTGTGAATAAGGGATGAAATGGTAATTAAGTAAAATAAAGGTTATAACTAAAAATTAAAAGAAACAAATTATCATCTTCTTCTTTTCAAAGTTTCAGCCAAAACCCTAAGAGAAGAACTCCAACTTTCGGCTAACTTTGGTCCTTAATTGGGTAAGTAAATCTTACTTGTTTTTTGTAATTTTTATGTTTTTGAGTCTGTATTAGCTTAATCTAGCTAACTCAATGACTAATTTGTGATTCTGTCAAATTTTATAATTTTTCCATTGATGAGTAAACTTGAGGATTTATTGAATTTTATTAAGCTTAGTTGTTGGATTTGATTATTTTGTAAAGTAGTTTTTGGTAATTTTAATGTTTAAGGACTAAAATGTTAAAATGATAAATTTGCAAGGACTTGAGGTGAAATAATGACAAAAGTGGGCTGTTGAAAGACTATGAACATTCCACAAAGCTGAAATTTGAATAAAAATGGTTAATTTGCAAGTTTAAGGCTTAAGGACTAAATTGAATAAAGGTGAAAAGTTGAGGGCAATTTTGTAAAAATACCAAAGGCTTAATTGCATAAAATGATTAAAATTTATGTTGATTTAAATAATTGAATGAAATTATTGTAATAGATCAGGAAGGTGCCGCCGATCGTGGAAAAAAGGAAAATTACGGATTTGCCTCTAGAGTTCACTTTAACTGCAATTTCATTCGATAAGTTCGTAATGTTAGATTCTTATTAATAACTGCTTATAACTGCCTTTCTAATTATTGTTGGAAATGAGAAACGACGATTAGAAACGTGAAAGATAGAAACGACGAGATTAGAATTTCCTGGCCTTATGTCAAAGATAAAAAATGGTCCGATGGCTGAGATCATGCATTTGTTGCGGATTCTCTATAGCATCGTGAGTCACCGTAAGGTGAATAGAATCCAAGAATGGATTATAGGCCCTATGATGGCTGAGATTTACGTTTGTTTGCATATTCTCGTTAGCTTAGTGTGAGCAGCATCGTAGGGAACAGATATACCGTATCGATGGCTAAGACTAGCATCGTATACTGGTAACAGACATGACCTTTGAGTCAATGGGGAGTAAAATAAGCATTATGACCTTTGGGTCAATTGGGAATAATCATGAACTTTGGGTCAATAGCGAGTAAATCAGATATCGATCACTGAAGTACAGTTCTGATTTGGCTCGACTGATTTACGAATTTGTTCAACACATGTTATTCGGTAAATTGATAAACCTTGCGAACTCATTAAGCTATGAAAGCTTACCAGTGAATTTGTTGTTGTTTTGTAAATTCTATTTTGATGCTTGAAGATCGGATCATCTCATGAAGTCACACTATCGGGGAGCTTGTTTGGTAGTTATTCATCACTCGGTTATATGGCATGTACTAGGATGATGTTACCTTGAAATGCTTGGTTTTGGATTGTTGATTTCTTTGTTGAACTAAACTTGCATGATTGCTTGATGTTCTAATTAAGCAAATGTGTTTAGTAATGATTTGACATGTGAATTTAAGAATCCTTGTGTTGATTGATTGTATTTTGCGTTATATGATGAAACAAGTATTGTCATGTATAGATTTTGCAAGATGAGAATTTGAATAAGAGTCTTGTATTGAATGATGATTGATAAACTTAAGGACTTGTGTGATTAAATGAATTCTGCATACTTGTTTCGGTAGAACCCCAGCATGTATCGGTAGAAGTACAGGGCAAGAGAGATGTTATCCACGAATTTGGGTTGTATCGGTAATTACATATTAAGTATCGGTAGTTCTGCCCATAGGAGTATCAGTAGTTTATGTACTCATATTGGTAGAAGCTGCAGGGTAGGACATCTTAGCTCTCTGCAGTTTTAGTACCGGTAAAAGCTCCACTTGTATCGATAGAACTGTCATAGGTATCGGTAGAAGTTTACACTGTTTCCTGAATTGTTTACCAACTTGCCAACTACCGATACATATCTAACAGGTACCGGTAGAAGTCTCTCAAAATTATAGTAATTACATTTTTACCCTTATTGAGTTGATAAACGAAGTAAGAATAATGAATTATAAAAATATATTTTATTAAATCAGGAAATAAGTTAGAATAAGATTTGAATAGGTAATGATATGAAGCATGAATGTATGTGACCTCGAAACCCTAATCGACGGTGGTATTGGGTTTGAGTACTATACAATGATAGTAAAAATGATTGATGTAGCTTGGATGATATTGTGATATTATGGTTGATATGGAATATATATGTCATGATTTTTCATATAAATATTGATTCCTTCTCGTAATGTAATGATAAGTATGTTTGGGTTATAGTTTAGTTAGCTAGTGGTGGAAATTATGTGATTGAGACATAGGGCCATGTGATCCTTGACGAAAAAAATTCGTACCTAATTTCTAAGTTCTTACATGATTGAATTTGATTCTTGACTGATTGGAAGGTTGTAAATGAATGTGTAAAATTAAATGGAGTTAGTATGCAGAGTTGCAAGTTGTAATTGTATAAATTGTGATTGATTTGTATGTATTTTTAAAAAAAAAGATAAGACTCGAAAAGTTTTGTAAACCCTGAGTCCCTAAATCGAAGATGGTTATGATTTTGGGGTGTTACATGATTTCCCAATTGTACGTCAAACTACTTCAACCCAATGTGCACTTTTTGAATTGAAGTCGAATTAACTGTCAGGGACGAATTTGAAGTATCCCATAAACCAGAGTGATTACCGAGCTAAGGCTAAAAAGAACTTAGTGCCACATGATTTTAATCATGCTTGATGGATGATGGATTATTTATAATTATAAAAGGTGGAAATGGAAAGGATTAAGAAAGCAATTAAACAAATTTTGAAAAGAAAAAGTAAATGAAATGGAAATGACAGAATGCACTGACGCAAAGACAAGAAGAAATGAAGAATGAAGAATTGTTTAATTGCTTCACAAAATCAAAAGTATGTTTTCAATTGAACCTAAAAAACCCTATTTATATATAATTGGGTTACTAAAAATAACTTGACCACTCCTAAACTAATTTTCCCATTTACTAAAATAAAGAAATCCTAGTCAAACTAAAATGAAAATTATAAAAGAAAATAACAAAATTCTAAAATAGGCTATTGACAAATTCAACTAAAAATATCTTTGCAATTAAGCCCTCATATTCTCCCAAATCTCAATGTAGCCCATCTCTTCACATATTTCTTCAATTAAGTCCATTTTTTGCTTGCTTTTAAGTTGAAACATCAATTTGTGTACCTGATAAGAAAATGTAGGAAATTAGAAGTACTTTCTTCATAATTAATAAAAAATACACAAATAAAATTACTCAAATTATTTACTATCACCGTCCCTTCTCTTTTTGTTTCCCTTCACCACTGAGCACCACCGCACCAACCAACGACAAATGACATCGATTCGTCTTCTTCATCGAGCACTGTCATTGCTCGTTCCTTTTCTCTTCATCGTTGTTCGACTCCCTATTTCTCCACCGCACCTTCGAATCCCGCAGAAAACACTACTTCCTCATTGTTAAACGCCCCCATGAAACCTCAAACACAACCACCTTAAAATAACTTAAACCTCAAATACTCCATCATCCACCTTTCTAAACCATTATTGAAACTCCACCCAAAGACACCACTGATTTTAATGACCCGACCTAGATCACCTTTCCCAAATTGCTTATTATCGTCATGTGCCACAATTTACCTCCATTAGTCACCGCGAGCCATCACCATCGTTCGTTCCCCAAACACAAATACAGGCCATGGTTCACACTAGAAGTCGTTCGACTGACATATTTTTGGCTTCCCTTAATTGCCGACAAAATCATTTTTCAACACCCCCGGTCATTGACATTGATGACGATGAATCAGATTCATCCTTACCACCACCAGTACATACTGCTAGGCTAAATTGACGTTGAAGAGGTTCGACACCTGTTTAAATGGAAGACCCACAAACTCAATTAAACGCTGCCAATGAAATGAGGTATAATGTTTTGAATTCACATTTTGTTTTTCCATTACTAACGTATCCTACAGGTCATTCGATCGAAACCAACACTTCAAATTATAATGATACAAAACTGTCGAACCAAAACAAGCAACCACCTTCGAGCCAAATGAGGTTAGCCACCGCACATTTTAGATGGCAATCATCAAACCAACAAAGAGAAGTGCCAGAGTCAACCCCAAACATCAGTACTGATGCTGCTGATGTGTCGAGTCCGTTAAACTATCCGATGGAAAAGCATCATCCTCAAAGAAATAATAGATGCGACCAACGATGATGCACCTACACGATGCCACCAAAATCAAGTTTTCAAGGATTTCTAAATTTCACGACCTAAAACACCAATCAAGATATGAGAAGATTTAACATCATCCTATCCCAATCTGTAAATATATCTTTCTCTTTACACTTGATACACATGACATGCGTGATACTTTGTTTAATTATTTAGATGCTATTGGTTAGACATCGTATGTTGATATTCACTATGGTACATTTTATGAGCTCGTGTACGAATTTTATGCAACTTTTCGCTTCGATATGTATGCTGTTAGCACTATTGAAACCCCAAACATATTGAATTTAGATTGCTTGGTAATACCTTTAATATGTCTATTTCGAATTTTAACATAGCCATGGGTTTCGCTGACCCTGACTATGTTCAAACAGACTCGTAGCATACTGCTTTACTAGAGATACCTCGCGATTTTGATGCCAACTCAACTTATTCGACCTTAACTAACTAAATTTCAAGCCCTTACAATTCTAAAACCTTGAAAGCCTTGTTAGTACATGAATCAGCCCTTAGGTATATTCATAGATTTCTTGCTTTTAACTATTCGGGTCGTAATGATTCTTCAACTGTCTTAACTGAGACAAAATTATTTTTCTATGGTGTATGTATTTTGGATATAGAGTAAACCTATGGTATTGGTTTGCACATAGTTTTCACACTGTAATCAAGGCTCGTCGACCTCTCATACTAGGTTCATACATCACGCATTTAGCTACGACCATTTATTCATCAATTGATTTTTCATCTCTCACACATGCTTATGATATAGATCCTTTGGATGAATATTGTTTGGATTCTATGAGATTGCTTGTTGGCACCCCTACTGCTTTTTACTTTGTTCCCCCAAGTACATATACTGCTCAAAGTAATATAGTATTTCCAAGGACACACGATTTTGCTCCTAGGGAGCGAGAGGAGCTACCCCATTCCGCTATGGAAGAGAGACTAAATTGTTTTGAGGCTCGCTTAGAAACAATGGAAACTAATATCGCAAGCTTACTCACAATACTACAAAGAGGTCATTATCGTCGTCCTCCGCCTCGATAAATATACATGGGGAGTACACTTTACCCCTATCTTTTTCTATTCTTTTAATTTGCACATTGAGGACAATGTGGGTTAAGTAGGGGGATTACACATGTCATGCTATTTTTTCTTTGCATATGCTAATTCATAAA
The DNA here is from genome assembly GCA_005610355.1 of Gossypioides kirkii. Lineage (NCBI taxonomy): Eukaryota > Viridiplantae > Streptophyta > Magnoliopsida > Malvales > Malvaceae > Gossypioides > Gossypioides kirkii. Next base: position 32,872,265 of record CP032247.1, on the reverse strand, counting down.
CTAATGTTAATCTTTAATTAGTTTCGAAAATGAATTTTTAATTTCTATGTTTGGTTTATTTAAATAATTAGGTAATTCATTAATAATTATTCCTTACTTTGATCGATAAACATTTCATAGAGTTGAAAATGTTATGGGAAAGCCAAACACTTCATAAAAATTGGAAGCTCTTTAAACTTGCCCAATACAAGTACTTAAATTATTGAATAAGTAAATTATGTTAATGGTTTGGTTAAGAGTGAAAATTCGGAAATGTGACCAAATTGAGTAACTGGGATGAGGTGCTTAGGTTGTCATCTCATCTCGCGTAAAAAGATTTGAGTGAAAAACCGAAACTTGTAACACTCTGCTAACCGAGCTGCCTTGAGAAATAAAGTAAGGACATGCCAAATTGAGTAACCGGGATGAGGTGCTTAGGTTGTCATCTCATTTTGTGTAAAAAGATTTGACTATGCCTCGAATTTGTTAATAAAAAAAAGAAGAAGAAAAGGGAAAGAAGAAAAATATATAATAATAAGAATGTAAATATTAAGTACGATTATCTCGCAAGTTTGATTAAGCCTCAGTTTAGTGAAGTAGTTGATTTTTACATAATGTTTGAAATTTTATAAATGCATATTGATTGAACATAGCAATTGCTTATTTTTTATTCACCTAATTGTTTGCATTATGCTTGGCTAAGGAAGGAGATTTGATTTTAAAAATGATTATCAAATGATTTTAGTATAGAATGCATATTATGCGCTTAAGGACAAACACATACTAAGTAGTGGGATTTTGATAGTAAATTAATTTGGTGCTATTATTTATTTATTTTTTTGCTAAATTACAAATAAGATGCTTCTAAACTCGTATTTTTTTATTAGGTATACAATAGGAGTGCCGAATTTTAAAATCAAACAAAATAGGGTTAAAATTAAATAAAAAGTGAAGAAAGGGGCCAAATTAAAAGAAGTTGAAGAGTTAGTAGATTGACTAGTTCAAAAATTGGATTGCTTGAAATTGTCAAATGGTCAAATAGTCAAATCTGATTTTTAGTTGAAATAATTTTTATTTTAGTTAGTGAAGACTTTTCTTAGGAAAGTCCATGTTAAGTTTAGCATAATAAATGTATATAAATACCTACAGTTGGACACAATTGAGTATAGACTTTAATTGATTGGAATTGAAACCAATTATTTCATTTTATTTCCTTTTTCATGTGTCTATAACCAGCCAATTTCATTCCATTTTTTATTTGTTTAATTGCTTTCCAAGTCCTCCTTTGCATCTTCCACCATCTCTATTAAATCCATTCCCATACATCTACCAAGCATGATTAATTTCATTCTCAACTAAGTCCCTTTTAGCCTTAGCCCAATTATCACTCCCGCAAAAAAAAATCGTGAGATATGAACTCGCATTAAAAACACTTTTTCAACTCGGTATTCGCTGTCTCTTCGGTATATGGGATAGTACAAATTCATCCCTTAAAGTTAATTTGACTCCAATTCAAAAAGCGCGCGTTGGGTTGGGATAGTTTGACATATAATTAGGAAGTCGAGACGGTCGTGCTATGTTCGAATTTCCACGAACAAATTGGCATGTTCAAGTGGAGAAAGCTAGCTGGATTTGTAACACCCAAAACCCGAAACCGTCGCCAGCTAGGGTCCCGGTGTCACTCAAATCGTCTATCACTGAACTTCTTTTAAAATTATGTCATCCGTTCTTACATTATTAAAGAAATGCACTCAACACGTCGTAAGTTATCATCTATTTATAAATACAATTCAACAAGGGCAAAAAGGTCATTTCCCAGATTTTTGAAGACTTCTACCAATACCTATTGGACAAGTATCAGTAGTAGTCAAGTCAGTAAGCAATTTAGAAACAGTGTAGACTTTTACCGATACTTGTGATAGTTTTACCGATACAAGTGTAACATTTACCGAAACTAGTTATGCTTCTACAATACTAAAAACTCCAAAGAGCTAAGAAGTCTTACCCTACAACTTCTATTGATACAAGTATTCTAACTACCGATACAAACATGCACAGAACTATTGAAACTTAAAATGCAACTACCGATACAACCCAAGTCACTAAACAACCTCTCTCCTACCCTGTGCTTGTATCGATACAAGCAGGAGTTCTATCAAAGCAAGTACGCAGAATTCTCAAATTTATGCAAGTTCATCTACAAAAGCTCATTTATAGACATAAGGTGTAATGAATAACACCTTTGTGTTTAAATACAACACTTAGCATACCATTTAAGTACTAGATGTCACATACAACATTGATCAAGCATTCAAAATTCATTATTTAACCAAGGTTCTACAAGTATCATAGTCTCAAAATAAGCATATACAAAATATAACATCATCCTAGTACATGCAATATAACCAAGTGATGTGAGAACTACCGAACCAACTCCTAGATAGTGTGATGTCTTCAAGGTGATCCGATCTTCAACCAACCAAAATGAAATCTACAAAACAACCATAATACACAAGTAAGCTTTTTAGCTTAGTAAGCTCGTACACAGTGAATCGTTACTCAACATTAAGCATTGTAACAATAATTAACATTAGAATGCATAATTTTCTCTTCAATCAATCTTATGCCCTATCGAGTCATAAGTCTTCCTTTAATTATATTCTCATTCTCATCCTGAGACATGAGTCTTCCTTTAATCAAAATCTCATTCTCATCTCGAGACATGAGTTTTCCTTTGATCATATTTTCATGCTCATTTCGAGTCACGAGTCATCCATTTATACAAATTCTTATGCTCAACCTAAGACACGAGTCTTTCTTTTTATACATCAAATGTTTCAAGTACACCCTCATCAGGTAATAATCAGCAGTTCAAATAGGAAATCTAACAAACGAACTTACAGGATGAAATTGTAGTTCAGGTGAAACTTCAGGGACTATTCAAGTATTTTCCTCTTTCTGTGATCTGTGACCCGATCTTGATCTACCACAAAATAAATCAATTTTCCCATTAAATCATATAATTTAATCAATTTACACATATAATTTATTTTTTTGAAAAAATTATGAAATTACCCCTAAACTTTACATTTCTATTCAATTTAGTCTTTAGAGCTAAAAAAATGTAAAATAACCATTTCTAAATTTACCCATTGCCAACTGAATATTCTAAGGCAAAAATCTCAACTCATTCATACATTTATTTCACATCAAAGCATGTACTTTTACCATTTTCATAATCTAGTCCTTAAACCTTAAATCCATCAAAAATCACTTTTCAAATATGTTAAACCCAATCTTCAAGCTTTCAAATCTTTCATAAAAATTCAAAGACAAGCTCATTCATCAATGGGAAATGTTATATCATTTGACAGAATCACAATTTAGTCCTTGTATCAACTAGATCAAGCTAATACGGACTCAAAAACATAAAAATTACTAAAAACGAGCAAGGTTTGCTTACCCAAATCAAGGTTCAAAGATTGAATGTGTAAACCCTAACTTTCTCTCTTTTAGCCATGAGTAAGGAGGAAGATGAAGTGAAAATGATGATATTTTCCACCTTAATTTCTTTAATTTAATATATATACTAATGGTAATTTTGTAAATATTTAGACTTTCATCATTAAGCTTTAATTAGTCCTTTTTAACCTTAATTAAACCTATTTATACTTAGTTTAACTCATGCTAATCCACCCACTACCATGCCTTTGGTTAATTTACTCATTTGGTCTTTCTAATAAACCATATCTACTTTTGCACCTATTACAATTCAATCCTTTCTATTCAATTAATTATCTAAACGATAAGATTTCTCAAGCAAAATTTGACACAATGATATTGACATCATGACTATCAAATAAATGATATTTACTTCTCGACTCATCGGAGTTGTGGTCTTGAAACCACTGTTTTTGACACTATTGAAAATCAGGCTGTTACAACTCTCCCTCCCTTAACGAAATTTCGTCCCGAAATTTCTTACCAGTGAACAAATTAGGGTATTGTGTTCTCATTGAAGCTTCTGTCTCTCATGTTGCTTCCTCTAATCCGTGACGATTCCACAGAACTTTTATTAATGGTACCCGCTTCGTAACTCTTTTACTTCACGGGCCAAAATTCTAATTGGTTCTTCAGAATATGACAAATCTGGTTGTAACTCATCCTCACAAGGTGTAATCACATGGGTAGGATATGATCTACACCATCTCAGCATTGAAACATGAAATACATTAAGATCTCATAAGCTACAAGCCCGACTCTCTCAAGGATCTTATACAGCCCAATAAACCATGGACTCAACTTTCCCTTTCGACCAAATCGTAATACTTTCTTCCAAGGTGAAACCCTCAAAAAAGCTCGATCTCCGACGACAAAATCTATATCCTTTCTCTTAAGATCGGTGTATGACTTCTGTCGATCATATGCTTCTTTTAAACTGTCACGTATTATTCGAACCTTGTCTTCAGTTTTGTGTGTCAAATCAATCCCTATCAACTTATGCTCACTCAATTCTGACCAATACAAAGGTGTTATGCATTTCCTACCATATAATGCCTCGAATGGAGCCATTTTAATGTTGGATTGATAGCTGTTATTGTAAGCAAATTCTACCAACGATAACTATTTCTCCCAGCTACCCTCGAACTCGAGTATGTAACATAACAACATGTCCTCTAGAATCTGTATCACCCGCTCTGACTGACCATCTGTCTGTGGATGATATGCAGTGCAAAAATTCAGTCTGGTTCCTAGAGCTTCATGCAGCTTACCCCAGAATCTCGAAGTAAATCGTGAATCCCTGTCGGATATGATAGATGCTGGTACCCCGTGCAGACGCACAATCTCAGATACATACAACTCTACTAGCTTCTCTAGCTGATAATCCACTCGAATAGGAATGAAATGAGCTGACTTGGTTAATCTGTCAACTATAACCCAAATGGAGTCTTTCTTCCTTAGTGTCAAAGGTAATCCTGTAACAAAATTCATGGTGACTCGTTCCCATTTCCATTCTGGAATGGTAATCGATTGTAGTAATCCAAACAGTACCTGATGCTCGGCTTTTACTTACTAACATAGCAAACATCTAGTTACAAACTCTGAGATTTCTCATTTTATACCTGGCCACCAATACATCTTCTTTAGGTCGTTATACATTTTCACACCGCCTAGATGAATGGAGTAAATGCTACTATGAGCCTCTGAAAAAATATCTCGCATTAAGTCGGAATCATTAGGATCACATACTCTTTCTCTGAAATATAACTCTCGAATCTGTTGTAGGAATAGTGGTTTCATCCTAAGTTCAGCTATGACAGCACCATTACTTTTCAGTTATAAACGAGCATTCATGGCTCTCAATGCAAACAATGACTTTCGGCATAGGGCATCAACAACAACGTTAGTCTTTCCTGGGTGATAATCAATCACAAGGTCATAATCTTTCAACAACTCTAACCATCGTCGCTGTCTTAAATTTAGCTCTTTCTGCGTCATTAAATACTTCAAACTCTTATGATCTATAAAGATATGACATCTCTCACCATATAGATAATGTCGCCAGATCTTCAATGCAAAGATAATGGCTGCTAACTCCAAATCATGAGTCGAGTAGTTCTTCTCATGTGGTTTCAACTGTCGGGAGGCATAGGCTACCACTTTCCCAGTTTGCATCAACACACAACCCAACCCATTCAATGACACATCACTGTACACCACAAATTCCTTCCCCGTCTCATGTTGCGTTAAAATTGGAGCCTCTGTTAGTATTTTCTTCAATCGATCAAAACTCTGCTGGCACTTTTCTGGCCAGATGAATTGAACATTCTTCTGAAGCAACTTTGTCATTGACAAAGCTATAGTAGAGAAATCTTTCACAAACCGACGATAATAACCTGTCAATCCCAAGAAACTGCGTACCTCAGAGACATTCTTTGGTACCTTCCAATTGAAAATAGCTAAGACTTTGTTCGAATCAACCCGTATTCCCTCCGAAGATACTACGTGTCCCAAGAATCCAACCTCACGAAGCCAGAATTCACATTTACTGAATTTTGCATACAATTGCTTTTCTCGCAAAATCCGTAACACCTCTTTCAAATGCTGAGTATGCTCTGATTCAGTCTTGGAGTAGATTAATATGTCATCAATAAACTCAACCACAAACTTGTCCAATTGAGGCTAAAATACTCTACTCATCAAATCCATAAATGCTGTAGGAGTGTTAGTCAACCCAAACGACATTACTAGAAACTAATAGTGTCCATATCGAGTTTTGAATGTTGTCTTCGATACATCACAGTCCTTTACTCGCATCTGATAATATCCCGATCTGAGGTTTATTTTAGAGAAAACCGTCGCACCTCTCAACTGATCAAACAACTCATCAATACGAGGCAACGAGTATTTATTTTTTACTGTGACTTTATTTAGTTGTCGATAGTTAATGCACATTCTCATTAAACTATCCTTTTTCTTCACAAACAGCACTGGTGCACCCCAAGGTGATACACTCGGTTGGATAAAGCCTCTGTCTAACAACTCTTGTAGCTGCGCCTTTAACTCTTTCAACTTAGTTGGCGCCATTCTGTACGATGGAATAAATATCGGAGCAGTACCTGACACCAAATCAATACCAAACTCTACATCTCTGAGCAAAGACAAACCCAATAACTCTTTGAGAAACACATCTGTGAATTCATTAACGGCTGGAACTTGATTCAGCTCTATCCCTGACTCCCGAGTATCCAAGATATATGCTAAGATTGCTTCACAACCTTTACGAACCATTTTGTGAGCAGACATAGCTGAAATCACATTCACATCACTGTTCAGCCTACCAGACTCAACTGTAATTATCTCACCTGTTGGACATTTCAACCCAATGTGTCTCTATTTGCAATTAACTACTGCATCATGCTCGGTCAACCAGTCCATACCTAAGATTTCATCGTACTCATAAAAGGGAAGTAACATCAAATCAATAGGAAATTCACAACCGTGGACTTTCAGTGGACATTTACGACACACCTGATTAACTATGACACTATGACCCAAAGGGTTGGTAACTTGCACATTAATTACAGTCACCTCAACAGACAACTTTTTATCTTTTGTTAACACAGTACAAATATAAGAGTGAGTCGACCCTGGATCAATCAGTACACATATAATATTATTAAAAAGATAAAATATACTAGTAATAACATCAGGCGCGATAGCTTCCTCTCTAGCACGGATAGCATATGTACGTGTAAGTTCATGACTCTTAGATCTGTTTGCACCTTTTTTTGCTTCACTTTGACTCCCGACCATACTACTATTCTGACCTGGTCGTCTACCCTTCTCTGGTGTAACTAGGGGTTTCACACTTCTATTTTCATTTTCCCTAGATTTCATCGGACAAAACCAAATAAATTATCAGTGGCTCCAAATCTAAAACTCGAGTTTTTCCTCAGTGCGTACTCTCCAAGATGGAACTTTCCACAGTGTTCACAAGCAGGTTTCGAGACATTACAGACGCTGCCAACACTGTCCGCCGGTCGATTTTGAAATCTTGAATCAGGCTGCATCGACCTACTTTTGCTCTGAAATCCAAACATTGCAGTTGGCCGGTTCTCATTCTCTCTGAATTTCTTCGGTGGTGGTATTGAAAATAGTCTAGAAGAACTCTTCTTACCGAATTCTCAAAACCTCTCTTCCCTCTGGCTTTTATGGTTATATATTTCTTCCATCTTTTGAGCACAGTCAGTTAAAACAACAAACGGTTACAGCTCCGAACCACCCACCATCATTTTTATCTCATCATTCAGCCCATCTTCAAATCGAATGCACATATCCTCATCCGTCGGCACAATCTCCCGAGCGTATTTATTGAGTTGCACAAATTCTCGCTTGTATTCTGTCACTGACCTGTTTCCTTGTTTCAAATCTAAAAACTCTTTCTTCTTCCGATCTAAGTACCTTTTGTTGATGTATTTCTTTTTGAATTCAGCCTGGAAGAATTCCCAGGTAATTTTATTTTCAGGAACTATAGCTAACAAAGTCGTCCACCAGTGATAAGTTTCATCCTTTAACAATGATGCAACACATCGCAGATAGTCTTAAGGAAGACAAGTCATCTCATTGAGAACTCTCAGCATATTCTCTAACCAATATTTAGCCCTAGAAGGATCATCCTCAATACTACCTTTGAATTCCTTTGCACCATACTTCCTTACCTTATCTGTTGGGATTCATCGCCTTTATTCAACCATTGGGGGAGGTGGAGGCTTGACAGGTGGTACGGGTAGTACTGTAGGTCTTACAGTAGGCTGTGCCACAGGAGGTGGAGGTTGGTGCCATCAAGTTATTTCTCATGAATTCCGAGAACCATTACCCCATTAAATCAAAGAACATATTTTTGGTTTCGTTTTTTATCATATATAATATTGGTACTCCATGACTTGCTCCAGAATCATTTGTCAGAACATTACTTTTTACCTCATTTGTCTCATCTCGCTCTGAGTCTAACATTTTCAATTATCTGCAAAAACTAAGGTTAGATCGGATTCACCAATATCACACTATCACAGGTTTATATGACATGTATTTCTAAACTTTAAATTCCACACTATGCATTCCAACAATCGGCTAAACCATGCTCTGATGCCACTAAATATAACACACAAAACCCGAAATCATTGTCGGCTAGGGTCCCAGTGTCACTCAAATCATCTATCACTGAACTTCTTTTAAAATCATGTTATTTGTTCTTACATTATTAAAGAAATACACCCAACATGTCGTAAGTTATCATTTATTTATAAGGCATAATGACAAAATTAGCCCCTAACGTTTGGGTGTTTTGTCACTTTGGCCCTTATGGTTTTTTTTGGTTCACTTTCATACATAACCTTTATTTTTTTGGCCAAATTGATCATTTTTAACGGTCTTGCTGACGTGGCCGTTATGGGATTAACGATGCTGACATGGTGATTTTTTTCCAACTGGGCGCCTCCACGTAAGCATCTGTTGACGTGACACTATTTTGTCTTATATGCCACCTTAGCAAATGATTTTAAAATTATTAAAATTATTTTTTAAAATATAAAATTATTTAAATTATTATTTTGAAATAATAAAATTATTAAATAATTTTAATTTTCAATTTCATCTTCTTCTTTTTCAACAACAAAAAATTCCAGATTTTCTCACATTTTCCCATCAATCAAACACCCAAAAAAAAAATTTCTTACATAATCCCATGCTTCCTCATTTTCTTTCTCGAAAACCCCTCAAATTCCACCATTTTTGTCTTCTATTTCAAAATCCCTTGCTCTTTTGATGAGAGTTCAATTTTAGCTTTCTTAGCAGCTTCCCAAAGCCTCTAAAGTGCAACAGTAGGTTCATTGATTATTCTCTCAACATCAAGGCCTGCAATCCTACCAGCATCCTTAGTTGCTTCCCTTTGGGCATTATTGAAATAAGCTGGAACGGTGATAACTGCTTTAGAAACACCCTTTCCAAGATAAGCCTCTACAGTTTCTTTCATTTTGGTCAAAATAAATGCCCCAATTTGACTAGGAGAATACTGCTGCCCATTTGCTTCAACCTACGCATCTCCATTGGGAGCCTTGACAATCTTGAAAGGAACCATTCCCATTTCCTTTTTCGTCTGAGGATCTTCATATCTTTTACAGATTAGACGCTTGGTTCCAAAAATTGTGTTGGTTGGATCGGTCACAGCTTGACGTTTTGCGAGGATGAAAAGAGTAAGGGATTTTGAAATAGAAGACAAAAATGGTGGAATTTGGGGGTTTTCGGGAAAGAAAATGAGGAAGCATAGGATTATGTAAGAAAAACAAAATTTTTTGGTTGTTTGGTTGATGGGAAAATGTGAGAAAATCTGGAATTTTTTGTTGTTAAAGAAGAAGATGATGAAATTGAAAATTAAAATTATTTAGTAATTTTATTATTTCAAAAAAATACTTTTAATACTTTTATATTTAAAAAATAATTTAATAATTTTAAAATCATTTGCTGACGTTACCACGTTAGCGTCATTAATCCCTTAACGGCTACGTCAGCAAGACCGTTAAAAATGATCAATTTGACCAAAAAACAAAGGTTATGTATGAAAGCAAAAAAAAAAAACCATAAGGCCAAAGTGACAAAACAGCCAAACGATAGGGGCTAATTTTATCATTATGCCTATTTATAAATACAATTCAACAAAGGGCAAAAAGGTTATTTCCCAGATTTTTTGAGACTTCTACCGATACCTGTCCAACAAGTATCGGTAGTAGTCAAGTTAGTAAGCAATTTGGAAACAGTGTAGACTTCTACTGATACTTGTGATAGTTTTACCAATACAAGTGTAATATCTACCGAAACTAGTTATGCTTCTACCGATAATAATAATAATAATAATAATAATAATGATGATGATGATGGTAAATTACACCAACAACCACTCAACTTTGAGGTAGCTGACAAAATAGTCACTCTAGTTTCAATTTAGTAACTCGACTTCGGAAAAATAACAAAATAGTCACTAACGTTATCAAAAAGTTACAAATTAGTCACCCATTAACATTTTCCGTTACAAGCCTAACGAGACAGGTAACGTGGCCAGTTAACTAGCTAACATGGCCAGTTAACTTGCTATGTTGGATGATGCAAAGTTTCAATTCAGTCACTCAACTTTCAAAAAAATAACAAATCAGTCACTAATGTTATCGTAAAGTGACAAATGAGTCACTCATGTACAGTTTCTGTTATAGGCCTAACGAGACAGGTGATGTGGCCAGTAAATTAGCTAATGTGGCCAATAAACTTGCCACGTTAGACGAGGCAAAGTTGAGTGATTATTTTTTTCGTCCTTCCTTTTTCATTTTTTAATAAATGGTCCAATATTTTTATTTTTTGCGTAAATGACCCAATATGGTTATACTTCTTCTTCATTCCAACAATCTCGCCGTCACCGCCTTCGTCATAACCACCACCCTTTTGTTTTTTTCTTTTTTAACCCCCAATAAAGGAGCTACCACGATTGGGACCTGACTGTTTTTTTTTGCTACCCAAAGCCATTAACTATGAAAAAACTAGATCAAAATGGGATTGAAGACAATTTTGGGTAAAACTACAATGCCCACAACCAAAACGGTGAGGAGAAAATCCTCCAAAGCAACATTAAAGCTATTCAAAAACCAAAACGACCTGGATTTGTCAAGATCTTCATGGGATATGATGATATAAACAAAAGGGTCGTTGATTAAGCTAAACAACACTAACTATATTGCCAACATTATCAAGTTGCATAAAACAAAATCAGAAGCAAAACAAAGGGAACATCCAAACAAACCACACAATCAATTAAATCCATGATTTTCGGGAACAAAGGAAGTAGTTCCTCTAAAGGGACAACTAAATGCCAACAAGTGAAATTTTGGGTCGGGTCAATGATTAGCAATATCCCAAAGTTGAAATCGGACCGAGTATTGTAGTAAAGGAGGATGAGAGATGGATCAGAAGAAGAGTGGCGGAAATGGTCGGCAATAAAAGTTGGGGTTGAGGTAAGGTAAGCCTAGTCATTGGATAGGAATTTGAATCGAGTCACGAACCTAATGGGTAATCTGGAAAGGATATCAAAAATGGTATTTTGAGTTAATTACAATGACGAAGCCATGGTTCTCTTCTTCCTGAACAAGAAGAATTCATTCAAGGGTTTTATTTGTTCATCTTTTTGGTGTCTAGTTTTTTGAAAGTTAGTAAGACTGATTTGTTATTTTATGAAAGTTGAGTGATTATTTTGTCATTTACCCTTATAAATATTTTGGGTTGGAAATAATATGGTGATCGGTTAACTGTCATGTCACTTTTTCGTTACGTCTGTAACGGAAAATGGTTAAAAGGACTGTTTTCTTATTTTTCCAAAGTTGAGTGACTGAATTGAAACTAAAGTGACTGTTTTGTCAGCTACCTCAAAGTTGAGTAACTGTTGATGTAATTTACCCTAATAATAAAGAGGTTATATTATGCTCCAAGTTCCTATACTCTGTACATTTGGAATATCGTCTTACTTTTCATATTTTAAAATTTATATCCAATTATGAACATCATTAGAATTCATCTTTTAAATTCGCTAGTTTGACATTTTAAAATATGAAAAATCACTTCGGTTTACCTTTGTTAAAGTTTTCTATGAAAACATATGTTATAGCAAGGTTTTCAACAAAGTTGTTTTGCAAGTTTTAGCAAGGGGTGGAATATAGCGAGAGACCGAAACTATTAACACAATTTGGATTAAACAATCCTACCTTTGTGTGGTCTAGCTAAAGAATGAATTCACTAAATAGTCTTTTCGATAAAACAATTAATTTAAGCCCAATCTATTATGTTTACAAAAATAATTATAACCTCAATGTTGTCCAATTATTTACCTTCACTCTCTCTAAACAAATATCTCGTTTATAAGTATAATCTCTAAAAAAAACCTTAAAGTGAATAAGAAAAAATACCAACAAAATATTCCCAAGTAATACAAATAAAGCACTCACAAAAATCTAGCCAAACTTGTGATTTTGGGTAGCTTAAATATGCAATATTTTAAAGTTCGTGTGTTGGCTTGATAGTTAAGAATGTTTATTGTTTCAGGTGTGATTTGAGTTCAAGTCGCGCCAACCGTGTTGTTGTTAGGGCTTTATCCTCCCCTTATAATTCACCAAAAAAAATATGCAATATTTTATCCAATTTATCAGAGTAAGATAGGTCATTTATCAACTTGAATCCAAACAATTTTGTACACATCTTTGTTCTTCAAAAGTGCCAAATGAATAAATTTTGTCCAGTTTGTATAATAATTATATTGTATTTTCTACTTAACACGACATTTAATTGTAATCTTTAGAAAATTACAAGTAAAAATCCTCAACACAACACAATATTTTGACAATCATAAAAACTTATTAAAACTCATTTTGTAATAAAAAGTTCTACGGGAAATTCGATAGTTTCTGAAAGAATTTTTTTTTTTTAAAAAACCTGGCTTAATAGTTATCTAACAAAGAAATTTACATGGAAACCAATTTATAAATTTAATAAAAGAATTTTAACAGTATTAACAATTGTATTTTTTATATTCAAGAAGTAAAGGGATTATATTTCTTGAAATAAAAATAAAAAAACTAAATTTCAAATACACAAATAATATAAAGATTTAAGGGAAAGGATTGAATGAAATAGAAACGCCACATCATCCTCCTTCTCTTATCAATTATTTAGTGTCATTTCAATATCATTTTCATGTAATTGACATATCATTTTGATATATTTTTAACATGAACACTATATCTTGAACCTTAAAACTTAAACCCTAAAATTTCAGACCTTATATCATGGACCTTAAACCTTGAACCCTCTACCCTGAATCTTGGATCGTGAACCTTGAACCCTAGGTCCAAGGTCTAGGTTCCATGGTCCAATATGTAAGGTTCCAAGGTCCATGGTCTATTGTTTCAAGGTATAGAATTCAAAGTTCAAGATCCATGATTTTAGAGTTTAAGATTTCAAGGTATAGGCTCTAGCGTTTTAAAGTTTAAGTTTAGGGTTTAAAATTCAAGGTTTAGAATTCAAAATTTAAGGTTGAGGATTCAAGTTAAAAAAATTATCAAAATGATGTGTCAATTACATTAAAAAATATTAAAATGATATTAAATAATTAGTGAAAAATACAAAATATTGTGACATCTCTATTTCATACAATCTTATCCCAAAGATTTAGTGCATATTTTTAGTAAACAAATAATATAAGAGCATATTTTAATCAAATAAATAGTATTAAAAGTCCACGTGACAAATAATTTATTAATGAATATGAGGATAATTTACAAATTTCGTCCAGGAGTAAGAATTTTCACATTTAAGGAGTCTAAATAAATAAACGCGTTAACACAGTCACATTGAATCGTCAACCCGCTCTTCGGAGACGATGCCGGAGTCAGCATCCTACCAAATATCACACTCACATTTCGTTAAGTTCCTTAACGGCGACATTACCATCCTCATATCACCCACTGTCGCCAACTTCCCCGTGACGTCAACCATTATGTAAACCTTCTCGACGCCGTCCGCATTGAGCGCTGCAATTTTCTCCACTGATTGTTTGGGCCTCCATTCTGCTACAATAGCCGGTACCCTACAACGAAGGCGAGTATCCCACGCGCCTACGGCAACTCGTCCAGATAACGAGCCAACGCCAGCAGAAATGATGACCGCAGGCGATGACAACGGTGCAGAAATCGCTTGAAAGCCATCCTTTCCGCCGAATATGGAAGCGGCATTCGTTCCTTTGTTAGCGTCGTACACGTTCAAAACGTCGTTGCTTTCGACACCAAACCCGAACTTTAGGTCGTCCCATAGTTTCACTACGCTTTTCCCTCTGCTTAGCTCCTCACTGCTTCGCCTCTTTGGAATGGTAAAATAACTCTTTCTCCACTCGTCGCCGACAAGATGACCGGATCCAGACTCTCTAACACGAAAATCCTCGTCAACTTGTCTCCAGGTCCTGGAAGTAAACGACGGTTCCTCATATTCTGGTTCGTCGTCCGACGAGGAGTCAGTGTCAGTGTCGAAATCTGTGTCATAAAGAAGAGCTTGGGATGGTAAAGAATGGTGTGACCGGAATCCGATGATGAAAGCCTTGAGTTTATTGATAATGGTAGATAGCGAAGCTATTAGGGCAAGAATCAAAGCTCCCCACTTAAAAAAGTTATGGGTTTCATAGATTTTGTGAATCCCAGAAAGCAAATGAAGTCGGGAATTGAAAGGTGGGTAGTTTAGAGAGGTTATGCCGGCCGTTTCGAAATCACTTATTCTGTTGATAACTGGAACTTCCATGGATTGTGTTAAAAGAAGATGTTGAATACTACCGAGAGTTTTGGAGATAAGGAAGGTGAAAGTGAAGAAATGGAAGTTTGTGAAGATGGTAAGGTTATGATGGCGGAATACATAAATAACAATGTGGTGGAGAATATTCGGGACACGTTAAAAAACGGAGGAGGCATTTGTCGGAACCAGAACCCGATTGGGATGGGATGGATGAGTCAGCAACACATGGCCCAGCCGTGAAAGTTTTCTTTTTCTTGGTTAAAATTTGCTTTGAAATTTATTCTCTTCATTTTTATTTTTAATATTTTAATTTTTTTAATTCAATTGTTAACTATTACCTATATTAAAGCTTTATTTCAAATTAAAATTATCTAATAAACTGATCCAACTATTTTACATTTTTATCGTGACTTTTTTCTTTTTAACAACATTATTTTTAAGGTTTGAATTTGATTTTTCACCTTAAAATTACCTCACAATTACATTCAATTTTTATTGATATTTAATTTAAATGATTTAAAATTTGCGATTTTCTCATTTAAGGTTTGCTCAAATTTTGAATTATTTTAAATTTGGATTATTTTATTAAAATATTTTAAGTTTCGATTATTTATATTTTATCATTAAATTAAATTATATTTAAATTGAAAGATGAATTTTCATAATCACAATTTAAGAGTGAGTTTAAATAAACAGTGAATACGATACGATATATTTTTAATTTTTTCTTATCTTACGTTACGATATTATTACAATATATAATTTTATTATTATTATTATTATTATTATTTTTATACTAATGTCTTAATACCACCCGCGGTTAAATGCGGGCATTTCACTAATTGGAGCGGTCAAAGTCAAAGAAAGATTTGAAAATGAATATTCATACATACAGATGCAAATCCCTAGGCATTTGAGTCGAAATCCGAATGCGTGCAAAGCTATCCTTCTGTGTTGACTGTTTCATATTTGCTAGGCTAGTGTGATTCATGAGCTTGGATTATTATATTAGAGAAATTTATACATAAATTATAAGGTAAAATAAGGGTATATTTTTAAAAAAAAAATTTAAACTTTTACGTCGTTTTAAAAAAAATTAAAGTTTTACGCTTGACATGTGTAAGGAAAATTCATCCAGTTGAATGCGCTTTTTAGATTTTCCTTTCATTTTTATTTCAGGTTGTTTTAAGTTTTTTTTTACTCAATCAATCATTTAAAAAACATTTATCATAAAAATACTAAATTCAATCAATCATATTTAATAAATAATAAATTAATTTAGGCGACTTTATTAAATATAGTTGATTGGATTTAGTATTTTTATCATAAATATTTTTTTGTTAAATGATTGATTGAATAAAAAATTAATTGTATTAAAAAAATTAAAAATTGCAACTTAAAGAAAAAGCGCGTCCAGTTAGACGAGCTTTCCTGACACGTGTAAGGAAAGTTCATCTAGTTGGACTAACTTTTCATAAAATCGACCTATTCTTCTAAATATTTTTAAAAACGACGCAAAACCTTAATCATTTTAAAAAAAGACATATATGCCTTGTTTTACCAAATTATAATTTAATATGTAATTATATATGAATTTTGATTTGATTCAATTCTTGTAAATTATTAACATAATTATTTATAAATATCATTTTATGTTTATATATTGCATACATAAATAATTATATTTATTCAATATAAAAATAAATTGATGTATCTATTTCTTTAAATGTGTATGATTAAATCAAAGTTTTTAAATATATATTTGAACCACAATTAAAATTTCACGTATATAATTGCACCAAATTAAAATTATGTATACAATTTCACGTTAAACCAAAATTCATATATAATTTTAAGATTTATCTCATTATATTATTAACACGAAAATACAATTAATTAATCATTTTGTTAAATTGACCTTAAACAATTCTCTTCAACTTATTTAACTCATGAAAATCGTGCGATAAATTATTTATACATTTTATATAACGCCTCTTGTTCGAATCGATGACCGTCAAAGATATGTGAAGTCATATTAACAAACTGCTTGCTTTATATTTTTTTTGATCAAAATCATATTTACTCGACTTAGTAGAATCTCATAACACAAATTTCACCTTTTTCAAGGCTTTAAACACTTTTTAAAAATCATATGACACCTTTCCTCGGGGTATTAGAACAAGCAAATACATAAAATAAACTCTCGAGCATCACATGATTTAAAAATACCAACTTTTGGGCTGCAATGGACCTTGTCTCAAGACAACGCCTGTATGTCTCGAGACATGCCCCTAAAACTGTAGCATTTGAGCTATTAACTTGCTTGTTTTGAGACTTTGAATTCTGAAGCTAAATTTCGATTATTGACTTTGTATGTCTTGAGACCTAAGTGCATGAAACAAGTTTAAGCCTCCAAAACATATCCACAGCATATCAAACCTCAACCAAATCATGACATTTTTATATAGGCACTAAAAAGCTATCATATTAGCACATTCATCAAGATTATCACATAATCAATCTTGTAACACATAATATGGTGTCTAAAACAAAGTATGCATGCTACTCATATCATTGTCATTATGATTCGTATCAAATACCAACATGTTTACAAAACATGTCTTCAAAGCCCTTAAGTGGCATGAAACCAAAGTGTCCACAAATAGACTTGTACTAACTTAAACTCCTGTGTACATGCCAAGTATTAAACCAGTTTGTACGTTCACTAGGGTTTCTTACTCTTCAAGCCTTGACAAGGTGATCTAATCCCCTAAATACGATCTTGGACTTCACGTAATCCACTAACAACCTACATGCATGAAACCACGACACGTTAAACAGATTATTTATGTGCATAGGTATCAAGATTTGGCTTCATTCCACTTGTTAACTACTTTAAGAAGAATCATGATGTTTGACACTAGTTCATTGCAATCTTTCAATCATCTAGTCTCATTTCAAGTATGAATATCACTTATTAGTCATTTATCCTTTTCTAAACATCTAAATTATGCCATTTATATTCTAGTTCTATTATTACACTATCACAATTACCATGCAAGCCTACTTGTTATCGCCATAGCATGACTAGTTGGGAGTTAACTTAATGGATTGACTGGTCAAATAACATCTGCACCGGATTATCTTTAATATTTTTTCTCGATTTTTATAGGGCATTTAAGGGACAATTTATGTATGCATTTGAAACTTTTCAGGATCCACTAAGAGGAACTGAGTATATATATGATAAGAAGGGAACATTCAGATGACTTTTCTTCCTTTTGTTCTACATTCAGGTTCTTCTTCTTAAATCCAAATATTCTCTCCTTCTTCGTTAAACTGGAAGCTAAGGTTTCTAGGATAATCGATGGATGTTTCAACCACCCGGTAAGTCTTGTAGTGTAACACTTTAGTTTTTTTAAAGGACGTATTTGGGAAATTGATAAATTAAAGGGGCTATTTTGTTGTTTAGGAACTTTAGGACTGATTTGTATGCATGTGAAACTTTTGGGTTAAATAAAAAACCTTAGAACTTTTTAAGGATCTTCGAGTAAATACCCATATTTTCTCAAGTATTTAAACACCCTTAAACTTTGGGGTTGTCTTTTCGTCTCCCATTTGTTGCTGCTGCCGAAATTCTCCCCCCAAAGCTCTCTCTTTTTCTCTTCAATCCGGCCAACCTCCGATGAACGGCCTCCGATCGTGCCTGTCAAACACCGCCATCATCAAAACCTTCCTCATGCCCTCGCCATCAAAACCCCTCAAGCCACATCACTATAGCCGTCGTCGTTCGTGAGTTTCAATAGCAAAACCATTCAGTCGTTTGCTCTTTGGTGGTTCATTCGTGTTTCTTCGTTTTTAAAGTTGGTGATCACGAATCCGAGGCTGACGAAATTACCTCCCCCTCCACCTATGCAATCTACCCCTGCACTGGTTTCGAGAGCTACTTGATCTAATCCTGTTAGACTAGGTACTTGATCAGTGCGCGATGGACGACCTCCTCGTCGTTAGAGTTTCTGCTACTAGAGGTGTGTTTCTAACTGTAACATAGCCTATTGTATGAGATGTTGTTTTATATGTGATTTCTTGCTATGTTGAGGTATGTTGTTATTGAGATGATTGTGTTGTGATGAAAAGATGGTGTGATTTGAGATTGAGCTGTGTAATGTATGTTGATAATGTCATGTATATATATATATATTGAGCATGTGACTAAATAATAATTGTGATTATTCTACTATGTATTGTGATATATGAGAAATACATGAGATTGAGACTGAGATTAATTATGATAATTATGTAATCATACCATTGTGTGTTCATGGGGTGGGGTTGTACGGAGGAAGAAGTGGTTATCATCCTTTAAATGGTTTATATTAAAACCACACTACGATTGGTGACGTTTGGTTGGGAAAGGGTTTTGGGGAACCTTTTCACTGTGTTGGTGTGTTGGAGTATGGGTGCATTGCATTGTGCTTGTGATTGCATCATGATTTATGTTTACTTTTCATGTTATAAACTGTTGTGATAATATACTAGGTTGTATGTACTTTAGAGACACACTAGGCTTTATAGCTCACTTCCCTACAATTTCCCTTACAGATAGTCGAGACATAGGAGACTTGGTACCTAGAGGCATAATTATAGATTTATTTCATTTTATTTTACCTTATTATTTTACTTTTGGGTTTTTTTATTATATTTTGTTAATTATTATCTATTTGGGTTGTAAGTCAGATTTTATTTTGGGGATTTGGTATTTATTTTTGGAATTAATTATTTTATAATTATCGACTATATATATTTTTATATGAATGGATGTGAATAATTATGATCTTTCGGATTGCGTGTGGGACTAATTACGTAAATAACCTTTTAGATCCGGTCATATCTCCTGGGCCGGGTAAAAAGGGTTACATTTAGTGGAATCAGAGCTGAGTTTAACCCACGGATTGTAAGGCTCTCCAGACTTGGTTTTAAAAATATTTGGGGTTAAATGGGGATTTTAAATAAATTAATATGTTATAAATAAATTTTTGATATATATATATATAATTGTGATTTATTCTAAATCTCTAGTACCAATTCTTACCTTAATACTTCTTACTTATGTAGATAGATAGTATGCCACCACGTAAGAGTGCTAGACTTACGATTGGCCGCGACCAAGGTCAATGCTGAGGCCATACTACTAGGGCCGTTAGTGACACTGGCCGGGGCTGTAATACTAGGGCCGTCAGTGACCCTACTCTTGTGTTTGAGCCTGAGGTAAATATGGATAAATTGCCACATGTTGAGGAGGATGAGTTGCCCATAGGTGTTGAGGGTCAGCAAACTGGTGGAGGAGACTTACCTGCTAAGAAAGCTCCTGACACTGGGGATAGCGAGATCGTAAGTAGTACTACGGTTAGTTGAGAATTATTGAGATTACTCTATAGATCTATTGGGAGTCAGCCTGAGGGTCCGAGGAGGCCCATTTCTGTAGATTTTATAGCTGCTGGGATGAAGGTCTTTGAGGGTAGGACTGGTACGAATCCTTTTATTGCTGAGTATTGGTTGAAGGATTTGCAGAGATTGTTTGTAGAGATGAATTATCCTGCCGGTCAAAAGGTTAGGGCTGTTGTTTCTTTATTGAGGGGCGAGGCCCAAAATTGGTGGGATACTGTGGAAGAGTCTATTCTTGTTGGCCAGATTACTTGGGATTATTTTATAGAGATTTTCTAGGATCATTATGTGGGTGAGGAGTTCCTTGATAAGTGTAGGTACAACTTCATGAATTTAAGGCAGGGAGACATGTCTATTAATGACTATGAGATCGTGTTCTTGAGGTTGGTCCGCTATGCATCTAGGCTGGTGACTAATGAGAAAGAGAAATGTGATTGGTTTAGGAAGGGACTTCGACTTTTACTCTAGGTTGGGGTTAACATGTATCACGATAGGGTATTCAGTGATTTGGTTAGTCGAGCTAGATTTGTTGAGAGTTTGGAGGCTCATACTAAGGCTTAGAGAGTTCAAGGTAGGGAGCGTAGTAAGAAGCTAGCAGGCATACCAATTCAACCTGTTTCTGGTGGTCCTTCTGTTAAGAGGTCTAGAGAGGAGGCAGTTCAGCCTAGTTATCCGAGGGTGAGGCCTGCGGTATCGGCAGCTCTTATGGGTAGTGTTGGTGGTTCTACTGGTCCTCGTCCCTTACATCTCTGTTCTTATTGCAATAAAAGGCACGGGGGCGAGTGTTAGAGGAAGATTAGGGCATGTTTTAGGTGTGGTTCATAGGATCACTTCTTTAGAAATTGTCCCCATCCTCCTAGGTTCATTTGTGCAGAGTGAGTCTCAGACTTCGGTTCAGGCTCCTGTTGGGGGCAGAGGGCAAGTTAGACCTGATGCTTCAGGTTCTGCTACTAGAGGTAGGGCGGTTCAGAGTGTTGGAGCAGCTAGATCTTGGGCGAGACAGCTTGAGTTAGTGTATGCGACTAGAAGGCATGAGGATCGTGATGAGCCTAACGTTATAGCAGGTATTTTTTCCATTCACTCTATTCCTTACTTTGCATTACTTGATAATGGGTTGACGCATTCTTATGTGGATAGTGCGGTATCTTAGGGTCTTAAAATTTCTATCAAAAATGTTGAGTCTACGATTTTTGTTCAAAGTCCTGTGGGTATTGTTGTAGAGGTTAATAAGATATACTGCAATTGTCCCTTAGAGATCTAAGGGGAAATCTTTCCTGCCAATTTATTGGAGTTAGCATTTAGTGAGTTTGATCTCATACTTGGAATGGATTGACTTTCTAAGCATCGAGTTAATTTGAACTATGAAAAACGAGGGTAATTTTGAGAACTCCTAATAATCGAGAGATAAACTAATTAGTGAACATAGATGTTTCTATCTAATATGATCTCAGCCTTTAAAGCCGAAAAGATGATTAGAAAGGGGTCCATGACTTATCTGGCTTACATCTTGGATCCAAGGTAATTAGATTCTAGGATTGAAAAGATTCGAGTAGTGAGGGACTTCCCTGATGTATTCCCAGAAAAGTTGCTTGGTGTGCCACCTAAATGTGATGAGGTTGAGTTTAGCATTGAGGTCTATTCCGGTACGACTGCTGTGTCCATGGCACCTTATCGAATGGCACCTAAGGAACTCAAAGAGTTGAAGGTACAGTTGCAAGAGTTATTGGATAGGGTTTTATCTGACCTAGTGTTTCACCTTGGGGAGCACCAGTTCTGTTTGTAAAGAAGAAAGATGTAACACTTCAGTTGTGCATTGATTATCGGAAGTTGAATAAGCTAACGATTAAGAATAAATACCCTTTGCCTCGTATTGATGATCTATTCGATCAGTTTCGAGGAGCTACTGTGTTCTCTAAGATAGACCTGAGATCTGGGTATTATCAGCTTAAGGTGAAAGATGCTGATGTGTTCAAGATAACTTTTTGAACTTGTTATAGGCACTATGAATTTTTGGTGATGCCCTTTGGGTTAACGAATGCTACTACTGCTTTCATGGACATGATGAATAGGGTGTTTCAACCTTACTTGGATCAGTTTGTGGTGGTGTTTATAGATGATATATTGGTTTACTCTAAATCTGAGGCTGAGTATGAGGAACATCTTAGAGTTGTTCTGCAAACCTTGAGAAAGAAGCAGCTTTATGATAAGTTGTGTGAATTTTGGCTCTTTAAGGTTATGTTTTTTGGACATATAATTTTTGCTGAGGGTATTCGTGTAGATCCCAAAAAGATTGAGGCTATTATGGGCTGGAAGTAACCTAAGAATGTTTCTGAGATTCGTAGCTTCTTGGGTTTAGCTAGCTATTATCAGAGGTTTGTTGAGGGTTTTTCGACTATTGCGGCACCTTTGACTAAGCTTCTGAGGAAGAGCGTCCCATTTATTTAGACCGAGGCTCAAGAGTCTAGTTTTGAGAAGTTAAAGTCTATATTGACTCAAGCACCGGTTCTGATCCAACCTGAATCTGGGAAAGCTTATATTGTTTATAGTGATGCTTCTCACACTGGATTGGGGTGTGTACTAATACAAGAGGGGAAGGTTGTGGCTTATGCATCTCGTTAGTTGAAACTGCATGAGATTAATTACCTTACCCATGATCTTGAGCTTGCTGTAATCTTCGCTCTTAAAATTTGGAGACACTATCTCTATGGGGATAAGTGTTACATCTTTACTGATCATAAGATCTTAAAGTATTTGCTAACTCAGAAAGAGCTTAACTTGAGGAAACGTTGTTGGTTGGAGCTACTTAAGGATTACGACTGTGAGATTGAGTATCACCCTAATAAGGCTAATGTGGTTGCCAACGCCTTAAGTCGTAGTGCTGTGACTGAGTTGAGGGCATTGTTTACCAGAATGAGTTTGTTTGAGGATGACAGTCTTTTAGCTGAACTTCGAGTTATTCCCACTTTACTCTCGGAGATTAAGGCTAAGCACCGTATGAGAAAGGTGAAAGAAAGTACACTTGTGGACTTCTCCATGGATCAGAATGGTATGTTATGCTTTTGAGGTTGGTACTGTGTTTCGAAGAATTTGGGGATTAAACAGATTATTATTCGTGAGGCGTATGATATCCCTTATTCCATGCATCCTGACGGAGATAAGATGTATAAGAATCTTCATGATAGGTATTGGTGGAAGGGTTTAGAGAGAGATGTTATTGACTTTGTGTCGAAGTGTTTGACTTGTCAGAAAGTGAATGTGGAGCATCAGTGTCCTTCTAAATTATTGCAACCGATTGAGATTCCGTAGTGGAAGTAGGAACGTGTGACTATGAATTTTGTGAGTGGTCTTTCCTTGACTTCGCCCAGGAAATATTTAGTTTGGGTGATTGTTGATCTACTCACTAAGTCTGCACACTTCATTCCAATTAGGGTTCACTATCCTTTGAGCAAGTTAGATCGACTCTACATTTCTAAGATAGTGCGCCATCATGGGGTGCCTTTGTCTATCATTTTTTATTGAGATCCGAGGTTTACTTCGCGATTTTGGGAATCTTTGCACCATGCTTTGGGTACTCGGTTAAACTTCAGTACTGCTTATCGTTCGCAGACTGATGCTCAATTCGAGCGTGTGATTCAGGTTTTGGAAGACACGTTGAGGGGTGATCGCTGTTTTTATGAAACAACAGTTATGCAATCGTACACACGTCAATGTAAGTATAGTTGATAGACAAATCTATCGGATATCGATCCCACGAGGAATGGGTTTTTGATGTTTGAATGTTAGAGCAATCAATACTGAAATTCAGTGTAATGTGAGTACTGATGTCAGTGCAATATGTTAGATCTGCATACTAAAATAATCAGTAATGTCAACACAATTAGAGTTAAACTTCAGAGGTTAAATGTCAGTGTACTAAAAATAAATCCAATTGTGTTGAGTGTTGAATACTGAATATTAAAATGCATGAAATATAAATGTGACCAAGTGTAAAGGGTAGAAATGGTTCACTAAATCTGCTAAGTTGCGTCGACAAGGTGTAATATTGATGGATTGTCGCTGTAATGAAGTCCCTTTGATTTCTTAGCAACAACAGCTCCTTACTTAATCCCGACTCAAGTACCCACAATTACTCCACCTCTCGGTGTGAACAACGAGGTGTACTTGAGAATAAGTAACTAGTTTTTAACCCAGTCCCGAGCAGCTCTCGCCTAACCCACTTGTTAACCTAACCTGTCACTGCATCTCTCGATGTCGGTATACTGTAATTTCACTCTCGTGCTTAAAGTAGTTAGATTCAAGAATAAACAGACTAGTAGTGTAGAATAAGAATTGAAATGATATAACATTAAAAGACACTCTCGTATTCATTTAATATCATCAAAATCCATCATCATTCAAGAAGAATTAAATCGTACAATGAAGCTTACTATCTCTAGACTACTAGGCCTACTCCCTAATTGTTCCTCTTGTGCAGCATCAAGCAGTTCTCGTCAGAAGCAGTTGTGGACTTGCTTTATCAGCTCACCGATTTCCAGCTCAAACCTTCAATTCACAAAGAATTTTCAGAATTTAATCCCCTTGCTCTTGATGATTTTCATTCCTTCTTTGTTCGTCTATTTATAGCCTCTAAAATATTGCAGGATTCAACTTTCTCTCTCAGATCTAGATCTGGATTTTGCAGCTGTCAAAATTAGTTAAAACATAGTTGTGCACTCATGCAGTTTTAGTATGTTCTTCTCAGAGCTGCAGATTGTCACTATATTGCTGGACGCATTTTGAATTTGTAATTGCAGCTACATCTGTGAAATTCCTGCATTAGTGCCTCCATCTGTGAATTCAGCTGATTTTGTGGCTACAATTGTTCAGCATTAGGCTTCTACGCTGAGTTCCTGTGTTGACAATATTAAAACACAATATTTCGGCTGCTTGCATCGACATTAGTATAAAAATAGATAAAAATAACAAGAATTTAAACTAACTATCAATGAGTTGGAAAACATGAAAATTAAGTATAAAATGCTAATGATGCATGCTAAATGAAGTATAAAGGGAACAATTTAAACACAAAATTGGGAAGAAAATCTATCTTATTTGTAATACCATCACACCCCAAACTTGAGTTTTTACTTGTCCTCAAGTAAACAAAAATTAACAAAGTAACAATTAGAAATGTCACCGCAATCATTATTCACACAACTTGAATTCTCTAAATTTATAATGTTTAAATTGTATTCATATAATAGAATGATGCACTGACAATTTATACACCTGAACAACTTGAAACTGCAATTCATCAATGTTAGTATCATGCATTGAATCTTAACCTTCCTTGAGCCATTTCCACAATTTATTCTTTTATTTTTCTTTTTCTCCTTGTTGTAAATGATTGAAAGATATTATTGCAGTACTCTACCTTTGTTCCTGGGTAGTAATGATGGGGTGCAACAAACCCCCAAGAGGCATGTAATTGCGCTGACACACACTCTTGCAGTTATAGCCTTTGGCTAGATAAGTTTTCTTTCCTTTGTCTGCAGCGGAGTGTTCTTACTTAAAAGTCACAATGCACTCATATTGGAGTGTCTTTTATTCATACAATGTCGCTGTACTGATTAGTCAGTTCAAGATTCAACACCAATACTATTCATTCATTACTAAAACAATTTCAATTATTCATTCCAAAATAGCAGACTCATCATTCATTCATACTCATCCAATCTCCACATCAGTATTCAAACAATTCAAGAATTACGCATTAAAATAAAAATTTGTGGGCACAATTTTGTTGAAATTTTGTCAATTTTCATTACTAAAGAAACAAAATAAAAGTCAAATAAGAAGGTATAGTTGCATTTCCAAGTCACATTAGCTTCCCCGCAAACTTAATGCATGCATTGTCCCCAATGCACTGACAATAGATATACAAAAAGTAATGGAAATGTAGCTACAATGTAGTAAATTAAGAGAAATGCATTGACAATGAAAATGCAGGCATAAGAAAAATGCATGAAAACTAACTAAAAGGAGATGTACCAATTTATTCAGCAGCAGCTGATGCAGAGGCTGCTTTGGTTTTCTTCTTCTTCTTTTTCTGGTACTCTCCCTCGTCATAGTGTTTCTTCTTTTTATTGTCCTTGTGCCTTTTCCTCTTCTTATCCTTTGAACCAACCGGCTCGGTGTATTACTCTCCCTCAACAGGTTGGGTGATGGCCTCATCAATTATCATGTCAGATGGGTGGATTTCGTCGAGTGGTGCTATGTACGGTACAATAGCAAGAGGATTTAGTTCCTCTACTTCGCCAGTGACAACTTCAGCCTGACTCGCAGTAAGTCGAGTCTCTTCTGAGCTGGATGCTCCCACAACGTCATCCACTATCATTGCTAGGGCATCGGGTTCCTTCTCTTCCTGCACCTCGGCAGGTACTGTTTCTTCTTTCTCTTCTTCTTTTCCTTCATCCTTCTCTTGATCACCTCCCTGATTGGCTTCCTCTTCCATATGTTGCTCAAGTTCAATTGGGCCAATGTTAGCTCATTTGACTGCATTGATATCTTCTTTTGCAACAGTTCCTCTTTCAACCATATTTGAGCCTAAACTGTTGGAGAATTCATCCTTGAATAGATCAGCAATATTGCGATAGCAGTCCTCCTCAGCGTTTGAATGCCCTTCATTGTTTTCATCATCAGATATGTGAATTCTTGTTGGCATTTGAGTAGGCCTACCATCAGTAGTAGGCTGGTCAGATGAGGAGTGGTGCATAGGATAGAAGATATCAGGGAATGCTGGAAAATCTGGTGCTGATGTGACGCAATGCAGCGACAATGGCTTCGTTCCAGGCTTTTGTGTATGCATAAAATATATGCTGCTTGTAATCCAAATCGTCTAATACACTCATGAGGTGGATTATACATGTATCAATACGGTCAAAATGGATTTTCGAACTAGCCAGTCTTCTTAATATTCATGGATCTGTGGGCGCATTAGTCTGCTCTTCTTTCTTTTTCCCTTTCCCCTTGCCTTTCTTTTTCGAAGCTTCCTTGGCCACAGGTGTATCTTGGCCTCGTGTCATCCTCTCAATCTATATATCATTGATCGGACCCTTATTTTTCATGACCTCCTCATCATCTTTTGGCACAATGCCCTTATGTTGACAAATGAGCATAATAAGAGAGGGGAAAGGAAGAATACCATTTTGGTTTCTTGCAGCTTTCACAATCTGGGCATGTATAAGCTCCCCAATGTCGATGTGACAATGGTGCGAGATGGAATGCAATAAACACATACGGTCCAATATGGCCATAGTACTGTGAGTGGATGGCATCACAAAACTATTAATAAAGTGGAACCATACCTTATAGAAAGTCATCAAGTAACGTCTATGCATTGTAAAATTATGGAATCCACTGCCCGTCTACGAAGCATTGTCGACGCAAAGGTCATTCATCATCTCAGTCAAGCTATCTTCGTTTAAACTGTGCATGAAGGGTGAGTGACTGTCTACGCCTTCTAGTATCCATAGCAGGACATTGATATGTGCCGCACTCCATGGTACAAGCCCCTCTAAAACAAAAATAAATTCTTTCTCTTTGTCCACTAAGTTGGCATAAAATTCACGAACTAGAGTAGGGGAATAGCCAGACGGATGGTCACAGAAGTATTCTTACCCTAAACAACTAATAGTGCGGTGCACTTGTTTTCCGAGGGTCAAGTGTTGTAAAAGCTGGAAGCCCTGTTCAAGATGGATATTGCTTTTGAGCATGATATTGTGGTGTCTGTCTTTGGCCGCAGTCGTTAAAAACAACACCGGACCTGTGGATGAGGGTGGTGGTATCGTGGATGGAATCTCAATAAGGGTGGTCGGAGTGTTTTTGGAGGAAGGTTTGGGAGTATTCTTAGAAGCATGTGTCTTAGCCATGGTGAAAATAAAAGATAATAAAGAAAAATTGCAAAAGGATATTGCTTTGAAATATGAAAAGGAAATCTGCCGATAGTGAGGGAGATGAGTTGCAGTAACAATGACAATGTGAAGAGAAAGATAACTGCAATGGGGGATTTTATAACCTAAATGTAATGAGTGAAAAAATATGGGAAATCGTTGTGTCTGCAGCCATTAATTGTTAGGCTATAGATCATACCGTTTTTGTTTTGATCTAACGGCTGGGATTAGAGAAAATTGATCGGCGCGATTCTTGCTGAAAGAGTAATGCTGACTCATCGCCAAATGCGTCGACAATCAGTGCTTTAATGTGTCGACAAAAAAATGATTTTTATTTCTGCTAAGAATCTGAAATAACACAACGAAAAGTGAAACAAATAAAAGAAAATAAATGAATACATCGACATTATTTAAGTGTCACTAGATCAACGGTTTCATCTGGTTCTCGAACATCTGGGCTCACATAGTGTTTAAGATGTTGGCCATTCACTTTGAACTATTGCCCATCCTTTTAGTTTTTGATTGTCACTGCACCTCTTGGAAATGCTTCGACAACTTTGAATGGTCCTGACCACCTTGATCGCAATTTTCCTGGATGTAATTTCAAACGTGAATTAAATAAAAGTACCAGCTGACCAGGATGAAATTGTCGATGTAATATGAGGTTGTCATGCCATCGCTTTGTCTTTTCCTTGTATATCGCAGCATTCTCATAAGCATGGTATAGGATCTCTTCTAATTTCGTGATATCCAACAATCTTTTCTTCCCAGCAGCATCATAATCCAAATTTACCTGCTTAATTGCCCACATGGCTTTATGTTCAAGTTCGACAAGTAGGTGACAAGATTTTCCAAACACTAGCTAATATGGTGACATTCCCAATGGGGTTTTGTAAGCAGTGCGAAGCGCCCACAATGCATCATGTAGCCGTACTGACCAACCCTTTCTAGATGGATTAACCACCTTTTCAAGTATACCTTTAATTTGGCGATTGGATACTTTGGCTTGACCATTAGTTTATGGGTGATATGTGGTGGCCATACGATGCTTCATACCATATCATTTCAATACAGTTGCCACTTGGTTGTTGTAGAAATGAGTGCTTTGGTCGCTTATCAATGCTCTTGGGGTTCCAAACCTTGTGAGGATATATGTATGGAACTTCAATACTGTTCTAGCATCGTCTTTTGGTACTGCAATAGCTTCAATCCACTTGGATACGTAATCAACAACCACTAAGATATATACATTTCCAAAAGAGTTCGAAAATGGCCCCATGAAGTATATACCCCAAACATCGAAAAGCTCTACCTTCATGATAGGTTGTTGGAGCATCTCGTTGTGTCGAGATATAGAACTAGTGCATTGACAACGATCACATTGTTGCACAAAATTGTGAGCGTCTCGAAACAAATTGGGCCAATAGAATCGTAATTGTAGGACCTTTGCAGCAGTCCTTGTTCCACCGAAATGTCCTCCATACAGGGCATCGTGGCAATGTCTCAGGATTGGCATCATTTCTTCAAGTACACAACGGTGAATTATATTGTCGACGCATACTTTAAATAAGTATGGCTCATTCCAATGATATTTGGCAGCATCGCGTATGAACCTAATCTTTTTGTGACCACCGCACTCATAGGTAGCTTCTCACATACAAGATAGTTGACTACATCAACAAACTATGGCGATGTGTCGACAGTGAATAATTGCTCGTCAGGAAATGCTTCTATAATCTGGGTCTTTTGTCTAATTTCTCTCCCACTTTCTAGTCGAGATAAATGGTCAGCTACTTGATTCTCAGATCCCTTCCTATCTCTGATTTCAACATCAAATTCTTAGAGGAGTAGGATCCATCTAATGAGTCTAGGTTTGGCGTCTTTTTTGTTGAAAAGGTATTCAAATGCTGAGTGATCCGTGTAAACTATAGTCTTTGCGTCGACAAGGTAAGAACGGAACTTGTCAAAGGCAAAGACCACTACTAGCAATTCTTTTACATTTGTGGTCTAATTAACCTACGTTTCTAGTGTTTTGCTAGCATAATAAATAGAATGAAATACCTTATTTTTTCTTTGGCCGAGGACAGCTCCGACAGCAAAGTCACTAGTATCGCACATTAGTCCGAATGGTTGCGTCCAATCTGGTGCTACGACAATCGGAGCTTGTACCAGCTACTTTTTTATTGATGTGAATGCACCCAAACATGCATCGTCGAACACAATTTTTTTATTCTGCTTTAGAAATAAGCATAAGGGTTTAGCTATATTGGAAAAATCTTTGATAAATCATCTATAGAAATCAGCATGTCCAAGAAAGCTTCTTATTACTTTGATAGTGCTAGATTGGTGGTAATTTTTTGATGATTTCGACCTTTGCTTTATCGACCTCAATGCCTTGACAAGAAATGCGATGGCCAAGAACAATTCCTTTAGTTGCCATAAAATGGAATTTTTCCCAATTCAGAACTAGATTTGTTTCCTCACATCTTTTCAAAACTATTGCCAGATTATCGACGCATTGGTCGAAACTCTATCCATAAACTGAAAAATCATCCATGAATACCTCGAGTGAGTCCTCAATCATATTCAAGAATATCACCATCATACATCTCTGGAATGTTGCTGGCGCATTACACAACCCAAATGGCATCCGTCGGAAGGTAAAGGTTCCAAAAGGACACGTGAATGTAGTCTTTGCTTGATCTTCCGGCGCAATAGCTATTTGAATGTATCTAGAATAACCATCCAAGAAGCAATAGTATGCTTTACCAGCTAGCCTATCTAACATTTGATCGATGAGAGGAACTGGAAAACGGTCCTTCTTTGTGGCCACATTCAGTCATTGGTAATCCATGCACACTCACCATCCAGTTGCAATGCGAGTAGGAATTAACTCATTCTTATCATTAGTCACAACTGTGAAACCACTCTTTTTAGGCACACATTGGACGGGGCTTACCCAGTTACTATCAGAAATAGGGTATATAATACACGTATCCAACCATTTGATAATTTCCTTTTTTACCACTTCTTTCATTTTCTCATTGAGTTGTCGTTGTTGTTCAATAGATTGCTTCCCTTCATCTTCTAACCGTATCTTATGCATGTAGTAAGAAGGACTGATGCCTCTTATGTTTGCGATGCTTTAGGCTATGGCTTTCTTGTGATCTTTCAAGATTGCGATAAGCTTCTCTTCTTGTGTTGTGTTGAGGGATGCATTGGTAATGACAGGCAGTGTTTCTTTGTCACCAAGGAAAACATATTTCAAAGGCATCGGCAATGGTTTTAACTCCAAGGTAGGAGGTTGCTCAATAAATGGTTTAAATACTAGGATTGTCCTGTTGGACAAATCCAAATATTCCATTTGCCAATTTCTACGTATCTCACAATTATTTACCTCCTCTTTGTCTTAACAATCAGCTAGGATATCATCGATAGATGTCATCGCATCATCCTCAAACAATGTTGAACTCCTTGTATGAAATTCTTCCAAAATAAACTCATCCAACACGCCAATGTGGTGAGATTGTTCTTTGGGTTCGGATGGTGATGCTCCAAACACACTAAAAGTTACATGGTCATCATTATGACGCATCACTAATTCTCCTTTGAACACGTCGATAAGTGTTCGTCCTGTTGCTAGAAATGGTCTTCCCAAAATAATGGGTACCTTCTTGTCTGCTTTGCAGTCTAGGATGATAAAATCAGCAGGAAATACCAACTTATCGACTTGAGCAAGAACATCTTTGATCTGTCCTTCCAATTGTGCTAGAGATCTGTCTGCTAGTTGTAATGCCACCACAGTAGGCTTCATTATCCCGATTCCCAACTTCTTAAAAGTAGATAGAGGCATTAAGTTAATACTAGCTCCTAAATCACACAAAGCTTTACCTAAGTAATGATTTCTGATGGAGCATGAGATTGTGAAGCTGCTAGGATCTTTCATCTTGGTTGGCAACTTGTTTGTGATTACAGCACTGCATCCCTCTGTGAGTGCAATCATCTTGATATTAGATAACTTCTTTTTCTTTGATAAGAGCTCCTTCATGTATTTCCCATAACTGGGTATCTGCACAAGAGCATATATTAGAGGTATATTAATATGCAATTGTTTCAAAATAGAAACAAACTTTTGATAATCCTTGTCATGGACTTTTTCTTTGAAACGTTGTGGAAATGGAAAAGGTATGGTCGTAGTAAGTGGTTGTGGATAACTCTGTTGCTTCAACAGTGATGGTTGTGTCGACAACTTATCTAGACAGACTGTAGGCAAAGATGGTACTACAATTGGTTCTTCAGCATTATTTTGACTTCCTTCAGTTATAACCTCTTCTTGTTGCTGTGAAGTGGATGCTTCGACATGATCTTGATCAGAATTCCTTAATCCTATTGTCTGCTTCCCACTTTTTAGCGTGATTATTTTGCAATGCTCCTTCCCCCTTTGCATTGGATTTTCAGTATCACTTGGTAGAGTACCCAGTGATCTAGTGCTGAGATTAGATACCAACTATCCAAGTTGAGATTCCAATGCTCGTATAGAAGAAGAATTACCTTACACTATCGCTTCGGTTCCTGTGATATGCTCGCGCATCATCGCTTTAAGAGCATCCATAGGATCTACCTTAGGTTGAGTAAATTACTGCTGTTGATGCTGATGATGTTGTCCTTGCATTTGTGGTAGTACAGATGGTTATGGCTGCAATCATGATTGTGGTTGCATTTGACTATGTGACTGCATTGGTTCAGTACGGGAATTCACTTGTGAATTCTGATGGTAGTTCTGGGATTGGCTGTTGTTGTAACCTCCTTGCCTATAACTTCCTTGGTTTGAAGAATTTCCATATCTATATGTGGACGTATTTTGATTTCCCCAAGGCTGTTGCGAGAGATTATTGTAAGAGTTCCCAAATGAACCCCTTCGGATGTTGTTGTTAACATAGTATGCATTTTTTGCATGTTGTGGGCAATCTTCATAGTTGTGGTTGTCGCAGCAAATTTCACATGAAAATATTGGCGCATCCACTTGCTCGGCTACTTGTATAGGAGCAACGTTACTTGTTCCTTTCATATTTTTTATGATATTGGCCATTGAAGATACCTGCACTGACAATGCAGAAATAGCATCTAATTCAAGAACTCCAGGGTTAGTTTTCACTTGTGCAGATCGAGAGATTGGATATTGGTAGTCGTTTTGAGAAATCCTCTCCAGAATTCGAATATCTTCATCATATGTACAATCCAACAACAGACCATTTGTCGATGCATCGACAAGATTTCTTGTCTTAACATTTAAACCATTATAAAAAATCCCAATTTGAGTCTCTTGTTGAATTCCATTCATTGGGCAATGTCAAAGCAATGCTTTGTAGCGCTCCCATATTGTGTGTAAATTCTCATCATCAAGTTGATGAAATGTAATGATGTCATTCCGCAACCTCGTGCTCATTATCGGTGGATTAAATCTTAAAACAAACTGCGTTGCTAATGCATTCTAGGATGTGATAGATCTAGCCGACAAACCTAAAAGCCATGTTCGTGCTTTTCCTTGCAATGAGTAAGGAAATAATTGCATCTTCAATGAATCATTAGGGACACCATGCTGACTGAAGGATGCGCAAATAAGTAAAAATGATTTCAAATGTTCTCGTGCGTCTTCATGTGAAAAACCTGAATATTTTCCATTAGAATTAAGCATCTGAAACATCACTGGTTTCAATTCAAAGTTACCAGCTTGAATTGTTGGTCTCACAACCCCTGGTTGTAAATCATCAAGTATAAGAACAACAAAATCCCTTATTGTCCTATTCGATATTTGCTCGTTTTGTGGTGGCGGTGGTAAATCATCGATTGCTTGTGGTAGCACTAGAGGATTTCCATTTTGTGGCAGCATTGGTGGTAAATTATTATTGTTTCCAGCCATTCTCCTTTGCTCTTGCCTTCTCCTCCTCAATGTCCTTTCAAGCTCTGGATCAAAACTAACAATATTGTTAGGATTTCCCCTTGTAGCCATGTAATACCTTCAAAACCAGAAAAGAAATATAAACAAATTAACAAAAGTTAAAAGTTAGATAAGTAAAACTAATTCCAACAATAAAAGTAAACATCAAATAAACGTCATTCCTCGGCAACGGTGCCAAAACTTGATCGGTGTTTTTACGACACAACAATTATGCAATCGTACACACGTCGATGCAAGTATAGTTGATAGACAAATCTATCGGATATCGATCCCACGAGGAATGGGTTTTTGATGTTTGAATGTCAGAGCAATCAATACTGAAATTCAGTGTAATGTGAGTACTGATGCCAGTGCAATATGTCAGATCTGCATACTAAAATAATCAGTAATGTCAACGCAATTAGAGTTAAACTTTAGAGGTTAAATGTCAGTGTACTAAAAATAAATCCAATTGTGTTGAGTGTTGAATACTGAATATTAAAATGCATGAAATATAAATGTGACCAAGTATAAAGGGTAGAAATGGTTCACTGAATCTGCTAAGTTGCAACGCTGGATAAGTCGACAAGGTGTAATATTGATGGATTGTCACTGCAATGAAGTCCCTTTGATTTCTTACCAACAACAGCTCCTTACTTAATCCCGACTCAAGTACCCGTAATTACTCCACCTCTCGATGTGAACAACAATGTAATTGAGAACAAGTAACTGGTTTTTAACCCAGTCTCGAGCAGCTCTCGTCTAACCCACTTGTTAACCTAACCTGTCATCGCATCTCTTGATGTCGACGTACTGTAATTTCACTCTCGTGCTTAAAGTAGTTAGATCCAAGAATAAACAGACTAGTAGTGTAGAATAAGAATCAAAATGATATAACATTAAAAGACACTCTCGTATTCATTTAATATCATTAGAATCCATCATCATTTAAGAAGAATTAAAGAGTACAACGAAGCTTCCTATCTCTAGACTACTAGGCCTACTCCCTAATTATTCCTCTTGTGTAGCATCAAGCACTTCTCATCAGAAGCAGTTGTAGACTTGCTTCATCAGCTCATCGATTTCCAGCTCAAACCTTCAATTCACAAAGAATTTTCAAAACTTAATCCCCTTGCTCTTGATGATTTTCTTTCCTTCTTTGTTCGTCTATTTATAGCCTCTAAAATGTTGCAGGATTCAACTTTCTCTCTCAGATCTAGATCTGGATTTTGCAGTTGTCAAAAGTAGTTAAAATACAACTATGCACTCACACAGTTCTAGTATGTTCTTCTCAGATCTGTGGATTCTCACTGTATTACTGGACGCATTCTAAATTTGTAATCATAGCTACATTTGTGAAATTCCTACGTTGGTGCTTCCGTCTATGAATTCAGCTTGATTCTTCTTATTTGATGTTCATTTTCAATGCGACGACATCTCTTTATCGTAATATTCAACTGATTTTGTGGCTACAATTGTTCAACATTAGGCTTCTATGCTGAGTTCTTGCGCTAACAATATTAAAACACAATATTTCGGTTGCTTGCGTCGACATTAGTACAAAAATAGATAAAATAACAAGAATTTAAACTATCAATGAGTTGGAAAACATGAAAATTAAGTATAAAATGCTAATGATATATGCTAAATAAAGTATAAAAGGAATAATTTAAACACTAAATTGGGAAGAAAATCTATGTTATTTGTAATACCATCAAGAGGTTGCATGATTGAGTTTCAAGGTAGTTGGGAGGACTTTTTACCACTGGCAGAGTTCGCTTACAATAACAGTTATCAAGCCAGTTTTAAGATGGTTCCTTATGAGGCTTTGTATGGATACAAGTGTTGCACTCCTATCGGTTGGATTGAGTTGACTGAACATCAGTTGTTGGGACCTGATATTGTTCAGGAGTCTGAGGAGACTGTTAGACTGATTCGTGAGAGGCTTAAGATTGCTTTTGACAGGTAGAAGTCTTATGTTGATTTGAAGCGACAAGATATTAAGTTTAATGTGGGTGATGAGGTTTTCTTGAAAGTATCTCCGTGGAAAAAGGTGCTTAGATTCGGACGGAAAGGTAAGTTGAGTCCTCGTTTTATTGGTCCTTATCGGGTACTTCACCGAGTGGGAACAGTTGCCTATTAGCTTGAGTTACCACCTAAGCTTGAGCGGATTCATGATGTTTTTCATGTCTCTATGTTGAGGCATTATCGTTCGGACCCATCTCATGCTGTGCCTATTGAGGAGATTGAGGTTCGTCTTGATTTGAGTTTTGAGGAGGAACCGATTGAAATTATTCCTCAAGATGAGAAAGTTCTTAGGAGGAAGACCATTAAGATGGTGAAAGTCTTGTGGCGCAATCACGATTATGAGAAGGCTACTTGGGAGCCCAAAGCCGTCATCAAGGCCAAGTATCCACATCTTTTTGGTCTAGGTAAATTTCGAGGACAAAATTTCTTTTAAGGGTGGAGAGTTGATACACTCTAGTTTTGTTAAAAGACGTATTTGGGAAATTGATAAATTAAAGGGGCTATTTTGTTGTTTGGGAACTTTAGGACTGATTTGTATGCGTGTGAAACTTTTGGGACAAATCGAAAACCTTAGAACTTTTTAGGGATCTCCGAGTAAATACCCATATTTTCTCAAGTATTTAAACACCCTTAAACTTTGGGGTTGTCTTTTCCTCTCCCATTTGTTGCTGTTGCCAAATTTTTCTCCCCCAAAGCTCTTTTTTTTTCTATTCAATCCGGCCAACCTCCGACGAATGGCCTCCGATCGTGCATGTCAAACACTGACATCATCAAAACCTTCCCCGTGCCCTCGCCATCAAAACCCCTCAACCCACATCACTATAGTCGTCGCTGTTCATGAGTTTCAATAGCAAAACCATTCGATCGTTTACTTTTTGGTGGTTTATTAGTGTTTCGTCATTTTTGAAGTCGGTGATCACGACTCCGAGGTTGACGATTTACCTCCTCCTCCACCTGTGCAACCTACTCCTGCACCAGTTTCGAGAACTACTCGATCTAATCCTGTTAGACCAGGTACTCGACCAGTGCGTGGTGGACAACCTCCTCGTCGTTAAAGTTTCTGCTTGCTGAGGTGTGTTTTTAACTGTAACATAGCCTATTATATGAGATGTTGTTTTATATGTGATTTCTTATTGTGTTGAGGCATGTTGTTATTGAGATGATTGTGTTGTGATGAAAAGATGGTATGATTTGAGATTGAGCTGTGTAATGTATGTTGATAATGTCATGTATATATATATATATTGAGCATGTGGCTAAATAATAATTGTGATTATTCTACTGTGTATGATAAATGAGAAATACAATGAGATTGAGACTGAGATTAATTGTGATAATTATGTAATCATACCATTGTGTGTTCAATTGTACGAAGGAAGAAGTGGTTACCATTCCTTTAAACGGTTGATACTAAAACCACACTGTGATTGGTGACGTTTGGTTGGGAAAGGGTTCTGAGGAACCTTTTCACTGTGTTGGTGTGTTGGAGTATGGGTGCATTGCATTGTGCTCGTGATTGTATTGTAATTTGTGGTTACTTTTCATGTTATAAACTGTTATGATAATATACTAGGTTCTATGTACTTTAGAGACACACTGGGCTATATAGCTCATTTCCCTACAGTTTCCTTTATAGATACTCGAGACATAGGAGACTCGATAACTAGAGACATAATTATAGATTTATTTTATTTTATTTTACCTTATTATTTTACTTTTGGAGTTTTTATTATATTTTGTTAATTATTATCTATTTGGTTGTAAGATTTTATTTTGGGGATTTTGGTATTTATTTTTGAAATTAATTATTTTATCATTATAGACTATATATATTTTTATATGAATGTATGTGAATAATTGTGATCTTTCAGATTGCGTGTTGGAATAATTACGTAAATAACCTTCTGGATTCGATCATATCTCTTGGGCCGGGTAAAGGAGGTTACATGTAGCTCTACAAGTTATGAGTTCCAAAAAGAGTAAGGATGTTAAAAGAGATAAATACAATAGGGAGTGAATAGGAGGCCTTGCATGGGGGTTGCATGTAATTGATATATTGATAAATTTTTTGTAATCGGGGTTTTAATGGTAACCCCATGTTTTTTAAGCAGTTTGTACTGCTAGTTCGAGAAGGACGATCGAATTTGGAACTTCGAGCTACAGTAAATGTAAGTTTTAGGTGAGTCTTCATCCTGAATCATGTATGATAATTTACAATGGAAATTTGTATGTTGATGCCATCTCATATACCTAATGATTGTATGTGTGTGTGAAGTATCGTAAAAATTCTGCATGTTTACAAATGAGATATATGGGTTGTTGCATGAATAAGAAGAAGTATGTTATGTACGCATGTGAAATTAGGTATGGAAGAGTATGAATTTGTCAAGAGTTTGTGAATGAATCTAGGTAAGTGTGTTTTGTGTTAACTGAGTAACACCACCATTTGTGATGCCTCTGGTAGGGCAAGTACATTGATAAATGGACTAGTAAATCACGACATGTAGATATGTGCAAAACCATGTGGTAGAGACCCATGGCATCGTATGAAAATGGGAATACTCATGGTGTAAAGTTCAGTGAGATGTAAATCAGATAGATAGATCATGACATGAGGATACATATAAGACCATGTGGAAGAAGCCCAATGGAACCCTCTGCTATATAGTCTACTGGGACAGAAAATACTAAATTTTCTATGAAGCCTTTGTGGCGTATTATGTAAAGCCTTTGTGGTGTGTTCTGTGATGCATGTGTGCCATATTTTGTAAAGCCTTTGTGGAGTATTTTTGTGATGCCCGTGTGGCATATTCCATAATGCCATTAAGGTGAAATCTGGATAATCGCCTTTGTGGTGAGATCAGGGTAAGTTTAGAGACTTCTCCATTAGATGACTTTGTGGTAGAGATCAGGGTAACTTTGAAATATCTATGTTTGTATTACCTTACGAAGAAATTTGAATATGACCTAAATGCATTTCTTGAAAGAGTTTTCTACAGTGTTTCTGAAGGGTGAATCCATCATAGTAGTTTGCCAATACAGAAAATTTAGCGTATTAGTAATTATGAGTAATCTAAGTGTTCATCGAAATAGAGTTTGTCTACTCTCTGTAAGGAAGTTATCTAAATTCTATGTTATTTGCCAAATTTGAGTGTTTCACGTTGTATGTAAAAAGGTTATCTAAAGTATAAGGTGTCCACCAAACCAGAGCGATCTCATGATATGTAACAAGGTTATCTAGGATTTGTTGTGATATTTTAAAATGTATCACCCATCATAATAAGTTGTGGTTTGGGGTGATTGAAGATCAATCTGGTACATTGATAGATACCAAAATCAGTATGAGAATTTTCCAAAGGTAAGATCTGTATGAAATTTTTCTTAAAGGATCAGTTAGTGTAAGTATCCGCCAAGAACAATATCGATGAGTACACCATCCTTGGTGAAGTGTTCAACATTCATTTGGGTGAGAATTCACCAAAGGTACATTTTGTATGAATATCTTTTTAAGGATCTGGGTGGTAAAATCTAAAATCTATCTAATAAGTGAACTGGATGTATGTTGGTCAAGTATGGAAAATTGGCATATATGTACACACCCGATGCCAAAAAAGTATCCGCCAAAGATTGGAAAGATATTAAGAATTATCAAGTTGAGGAATTCAACAATAAACGTTTAAAGGTAACCTGCATTAAAATTCACTAAGTTTGTTTGAACTTACAAGCGTCTGTTATGATGTAGGTTTCGATTAAAGAGTTGCTACGTTAGGTGGGACCAAGCCAAGAATGCGCAAAGTTCGTCTTTAACAAGTTTTAAGTTGTAATGTCATATGTTGTTTTTGAAACTTTGATGTCATTATTAAACATCCTATTTTATTTTAAGAATAGCACTAAAAGAAATAAGAAGTATGTTTTAGAATGGTTTTACACCAACTGTTAAAATTTAGTGTTAAATTTGATTCCTTAGCCCTTAGTAACCTTAGTAATGAGAGTTAGACACTCGCAATTAATCATCCCAACTTTACACATAGTGCACTATTAGTGCATCCATCCATCATACCATGTAACATCCTTAAGTCCCCTTAGATAGTAGTTAGTGTTAATTTGAGAATTTATGAGTAGATTTTTCAAAGCAAATTAACTGTGATTTATCAGTGTTAGTAGATAACTATACCAAGCAAATCCTTATACCATACTAATGGGCTAATTACAGACCACCTTTACTATTTGAATAACCCAATTTTCATGTAATTGTCATATACTCATTACAAGCTTCATCACCTTAAGCCCAAATCCCTGCAAATCCTAATATCGTACTAATGGGCTAATTCTGACCCATCGTTATTGTATTTCCTACCTAATTTGCATTAAATTTGCGCTTTCTCCTAACATGCTTCAACTCCTTAAATTAAAATCCCTCATAATCTGTAATTTTTTCCCACTGTTAAATTCCTTAACTACATGAATTTTATATTAGTTCTAAACACATGAACACGACATTTAATTGAAAGGTCAGTACTCTACGGTTTGAAAATCTACAGCCTTTGTCAGTCTTTGGACTGCAACCATTAGCATCATTGTTATTCTCATTTGACTAGTCTTAAACAATATATGAATTACATACCATTAAGTAAAAAGGAAGCCTTGCAAATAAATTAACTAGAGTGACACCTTATCAAAATGGCTATCTTTAGGATAATGTTCGATCTCACCTACTTCATCATCCGATGTAATATACTTTGAATCACTTATTTCACCAATTATTGAGATGCTACTAGCATCGACATTGAACACTTGGCAAGTTTAACATGTCCATATCTCGAACAAGTGTAACTTCTCTTCTTTTCTCCTTCTATTGATCTTGCTTCCTTGAAAGTTGGTTGCTTCTGTTGCAAGAGTCTTCAACTCCAGCTTCTTTATTGGAGTATTTGTTATTTGATTTTGAGGAAGCATACAAATTTGTTACCATCTTAGCCAGAAACTCTTATGAGTCACTCAAACTCTACTTGACTTTTTTAGGCATGATATGAAACACGATTAAAAAGGGAAATTAATGATCCTTGACACAATTTCTCCATTTCACCACCATCGATACCATAATAGATGGATGTCACACTAGCATATCTGGCATTCTTGGTCCATCGATTCATTATGCAAGACTCCGATATTGACTTCATATCCTCAATTTTCATCACAAATATAGAATGCCTGTAAGGAAACCCTCTAGTTTCAAACATTCTACATGAACATCTAATTGTTCCATTTGATGAATCATAACATAACTTTGTTTCCTTCTCGCGATGAAAATATTGTGTCAGCCTATACATTCTTATATTCTAGTCCATTTCTATTGCATTATCTTTTTTATTATAGTATCCTGCCTCCTCAACTCTTTCTGGAATCGCTTGAAAGAATATATTGTATAAACTTATGCAACATATTTCTTAATTGGTTGTATGAAGCTTGTAGTTGTGGGCTCACTTTGCCTCCTATCAAAATTTGTTTCAACATCTCAGCATGCTAGGTACAGCATTATCGATCGAATATAAAAACCTAAGCAACGATCCACTTCTCTTTATATACTTCTTCAAGTATAAGTTACACCGTTTGCATTTATATGTTTTCATATGACCAAATAATTTACTTGTCAGAAAAACTTGAGCTCACATACATCTTGTGTTATATTTCTCAACAATCCATGGATATTTTGTAGGTTAAGTGTCTCAACCATGTTTTTCCACTCTCTGTCAAATTCTTCTTCCGTCCACCATGAGTACATGCATTTTTTAAATGCCTTTAGAACTTCAGCCTTGTGGATATGAGACACAACATTCCTTTGTGTGTCAGAATCGAAGTCTATGGTTAACTTCTGGCATAATCATTTTCAAAGTCGAATGCATTGCCCAGTCCCCACACATAACCATCAACATAGACATCTTTGATCTCATACATCATACAAACTCATTCAGCACCAAAACAAAACTATTATGCTTCTCATTTGACAATATTACAAATGCAAATGTTATTGTCTAGTGATGATTGTTCACTCCAACAAAAACCAATAGCTAGAGATCGTATCCATTATTCTTGTATGTCATGTCAAACACAATAACATCTCTAAAGTATGCATAATCAATCCTATTATAGGAGTTGGCACAAAAAGTATTTTGAAGTCGATATAATTCATGTACAAACCAGGATCATTTGTTCTTTTCACCTCAAAATATTCTAAAGCGATATTTGCCACCCTGTGCTCAACTGCTTTCATCAACTCCACTTGCAGCAAGTTAATAAGATCATTTTTTCGGAAGCTCATTTTCCCATATCCCCTAACTTGGTCAGTGAATGACGACATCATCTGGAAAGCTTGGATTATGGCTTGTCTCATCACCAATGCTTCAACATTTACATCGAGGGAAACTTCACGAAATGACTTATGCATGATGTACAACCAATTCATGATTATTCTCTTTCACGAAGTTCATAACAACCCATTTTTTTTTTAACTATTTAAAGGCCACTCACATCATCGCTTCACATCCTATTTGAGTTATATTTTTTGGTTCTTGACTCCTTTTATTATTGTTACTATGATTATCCGACCGCTCCACTTCTTTGCTATGGTATAAATACTTAGCAATAACATCTCTAGTTTTGGGATTTGTCTTTATTCCTCCAAGCCTAAAACCAAAACCAATTATATGAGCATAGCTTAGATAAAACCATTGAGCATCATCTAAGTTGTTGAATTCCATTGCTTTAACTTCCTATACAGTTAAATTAGTAACATTAAAATCAAAAAATTCATGAACCCATCTCTTCCCATAAAATATTTGACATTCCTTGTTTTGATTCATCATTTAAAAGAATATCATCTTTGTGTTTCCTTAAACATTCAACCATTCTTAAACAGTTTGCTATTTATAAGTAATATTTTTCAGATTTAACCATGTACAATCTCAAAAATAAATGTAGATTTAACCATGTATAATCTCAAAAATAAATGTACTTACCAATTAAGGTAATTGACAACAGTTTCAAACTTTTCCCCAATACTTTGAAACAAAATCTCAATTAATCTATATCTTCAAAGATTATCAAAAAGCCACACCTAAAGTTTATAATTTTGTTGTCATTCTCAATGGGTTCAAAAGTTAGGATCTAAATTTTTCAGATTAGTATGTTGCAATAGAGAGAGTGTGGTATTTCTTTCCGTTGAAGCTTCACTGAAAATCCATTACTTGTAGATGGAATTGGTTGGATTTGTGGAATGGTAATAACACAATTATCTATAAAAATCCAACACGAACTTCCATTGCTTAGAAATGAGCATAGGTTAGATAAAATGATTAAGCATCATCTAAGTTGTTGAATCCCATCGCTTTAACTTCCTCTATCGTTAATTTAGTAACGCTAAAGTCAAAAAATTCATGAACTTGTCTCTTCCTATAAATATTTAGCATTTCTTGTTTTAATTCTTCATTTAACAAAATATCATCATTGTGTTGCCCTAAACATTCAACCATTCTTAAACAGTTTCCTATTTATAAGTACAATTTTTCAGATTTAATCATGCATAATCTTAAAAATAAATGTACTTACCAATTAAGTTCATTGATGGTATTACAAATGACAAATATTTTCACCCTAATTTAGTGTTTTAATTGTCTCTTTTGTATCTCATCTAGCATGCATCTTGAGCATTTCATACTTAGTTTTTATATTTTTCAACTCATTGCTAGTTAGTTTAAATTCTTGTTGTCTTTTTATCTATTTTTGTACAAATGTCAACGTAAGTAGCAGATATATTGCGCCTTAGAATTGTCAGCGCAGGAATTCAGCCCAAAAGATTAATATTGGAAGAATGCAGCCACAAGATCAGAATTGCGACAGAGATGTCGCCGCATAAAACTTAAACCTCGAATGAGTAAACTCAAGCTGAATTTACATCTGGAAGCATCAGCACAAGAACATCATAGATGTCACCGCAATTACGATCTCAGATTGCATCCAGTAATACAGTGACAATCTATAGATCTATGAAGAAAACATTAAAACTACATGAGTGCACAGCTGTACTCTAACTAACTTTGATAGCTGCAAAATCTAGATCTGCATCTGAGAATGGGAGGCTGAAATCTGTAATTTCTTGAGCCTATAAATAAAAGAATA
Organism: Gossypioides kirkii; assembly: GCA_005610355.1. Classification (NCBI taxonomy): domain Eukaryota; kingdom Viridiplantae; phylum Streptophyta; class Magnoliopsida; order Malvales; family Malvaceae; genus Gossypioides; species Gossypioides kirkii. Next base: position 32,827,901 of record CP032247.1, on the reverse strand, counting down.
AAGAAATCATCAAGAGCTAAGGGATTAAATTCTACAAATTCTGTGTGATTTTGAGATTTGAGTTGGGAATTTGGAAGCTGATGAAGCAAGTCTGCAGCAACTTCTGACGAGAGGTGCTTTGTGCTGGGCAAGAGGAGTGATTAAGGAGTAGTCTTAGTAGTCTATAGATAGTAAGCTTCGATTGTACTCTTTAATTTCTCTTTTAACGATGATGAATTCTAATGACATTGAATGAATATAATAGTATCCTTTGGTGTTATATTATTTTGACTCTTATTTAATATTGCTTATCTGTTTATTCTTGCATCTAACCGCTTTAAGCACGAGAGTGAAATTGCAGTCTGCCAACATCGAGAGATGCGATGAGAAGTTAGGTTAACAAGTAAGTTAGGCGAGAGCTACTTGGGATTGAAAGGATTCCAGTCACTTGTTCTTGGATGCGCAACATTGCTTACACCGAGAGGTGGAGTGATTGTTGGTATTTAATTCTGGATTAAATAGAAAGGTGTTATTGGTAAGAACTCAAGAGAGATTTATTGTTGCAACAATTCATCTAAACTTTACCTTGTCGACGCATTCAGCATTGAAACTTTGCAGAATCCGTGAACCATTCCTACCCTTTTACACTTGATCACTTTTACATTTCATGCATTTAAATATTCAGCACTCAACACTCAACACATTTGATTTACATTCAGTACATTGACATTTAACCTCTGACATTTAACTCTGATTGCATTGACAATATTAACTTTTTTTAGTGTGTAGATCTAACGTAATTGCACTGACATCCTTACTCACATTTTACTCATTTTCAGTATTATTGCTCTGACAGTTAACATCAAAGAACCCATTTCCTCGTGGGATCGATATCCGATAGAATTGTCTATCAACTATACTTGCATCGATGTGTGTACGCTTGCACAATCACAGTGATGTTTCAGACGCAATCAAGTTTTGAAGCTGTTACCGGATAAATTGGCGTTTGTTTCATGTTTAATTTTGTAGTTGCAATTAATTCTACTTACTTAACTTTTAATCTCTACTGATCTGTTTATTTTTCTATTATATTCTTTTTCAGTTTTATAAATGTTGCATGTCCACAAGGAGAAATCCTAAGGACATTGTAAGCTTTGATCCAGAGCTTGAAAGGACACTAAGGAGGAGAAGGTAAGAACAAAGGAAAATGGCAGGTAATAACAACGACAATAATTTACCACCATTATTGCCACAAGATGAAGTTCCTCCAGTGCTGCCACAAATTGTTAACGATATACCACCACCACGTCCACAAGAAGAACAAGTGCAAAATAGGACAATAAAAGATTTTGTTGTGCCTATACTTGATGATTTACAACCGGGGGTTGTGAGACCAGCTATTCAAGCTGGAAATTTTGAGCTAAAATCGATGATGTTTCAGATGTTAAATTCTAATGGGTAATATTCTGGTTTTCCTCATGAAGACGCAAGAGAACATTTAAAATCATTTTTGCTTATTTGTGCATCATTTAGTCAACATGGTGTCCCTAATGATGTCTTGAAAATGCAATTATTTCTTTATTCATTGTAGGGTAAAGCGAGAACATGGTTCTTGGGATTGTTGGCAGGATCAATTACATCTTGGAATGCATTAGCAACGTAGTTTGTTTTGCATTTCAATCCGTCGACAATGAATGCAAAGTTGCGAAATGATATTACTGCATATTAATAGGATGATGAGAATTTACATATAACATAGGAGTGTTATAAAACATTGCTTCGACGCTGCCCAATGCATGGAATTCAGTAGGAGACCCAGATTGAAATATTTTACAATGGTTTGAATGCTCAAACAAGAAATCTTGTCGATGTATCTACTAATGGTCCCTTGTTGGATTGTACATACAATGAAGCTATAAGAATTCTAGAGAGGATTCCTTAGAACGATTATTAATATCCGACCTCTCGTTCTACACAGGTAAAAAATAACCCTGGAGTTCTTGAGTTAGATGTTTTTTCTACTTTGTCAGCGCAGGTATCCTTATTGGCCAATATCATAAAGAATATGAAGGGAACAAATGAAGTTGCTCCTATTCAAGTGGCCCAGCAATTGGATGTGCCGATATTTTCTTGTGAAATTTGCGGCAACAATTATAGTTATGAGGACTGCCCACAACATGTAAAAAATGCTTTCTATGTCAATAGCATCAGGGGAAGTTCATTTGGTAACTCATACAATAACCGATCTCAATAACTTTGGGGGAATCAAAATGCTTTCAGATTCAGATATGAAAATTTCTCAAATCAAGGGGGTTATAGACAAGGGAGTTAAAATAGCAATCCACAGTAGAATTATAATCAGAATTCGCAAGTAAATTCTCGATCTGAACAAATGCAGTCACATAGTCAGATGCAACCATAATTTCGATCACAGCCATAACAGTCTGTGCTGCCACATATGTAAGGACAGCATCATCAACATCAACAGTAGCAATTTTCCAACCTAAGTCAGATCCTATGGCTGCTCTTGAGGCATTGATGCGCGAGCATATCACACGAACTGAAGCAATAGTGCAAGGAAACTCTTCTTCCATTCGAGCATTGGAAGCCCAGCTAGGACAGTTGGCTTCTAATCTTAGCATCAGGTTACCAGGCACTTTGCCTAGTGATACTGAGAATCCTTCGCAAAAGGGGAAGGAGCATTGCAAAGCAATCACGCTGAGAAGTGGAAAGCAAATAATGGGACCAAGTAGTTCTAATCAAGACCATGTCGACGCATCTGAACCACAGTAACAGGAAGAGGATGCAGCCGAAGGAAGTCAAGCAAAAGCAAATGAAGAGGAATCAACTGTAGTGCCATCTATACCTACAGTTTGCCCAACTAAGTTGTCGATGCAATTGCCAATGTCGAGACCACCGAGTTTTTCACAATAACCCACTGCTACAATACCTTTGCCATTTCCGCAAAGATTTAAAGAGAAAATCCATGATAAAGAGTATCAAAAGTTTGTTTCTACTTTGAAACAATTGCATATTAACATACCTCTTGTTGATGCTCTAGTGCATATACCCAGCTATGGGAAATTTATGAAAAAGTAGTTATCAAAAAAAAAGAAATTGTCCGAAATCGAGATGATTACGCTCACAAAGGGGTGTAGCGCTGTGCTTACAAATAAGTTGCCAACCAAGATGAAAGACCCTGGCAGCTTCACAATCCCACGCTCCATTGGGGATCATTATTTAGGTAAGGCTTTATGTGATTTGGGAGCAAGTATTAAACTTATACCTTTGTCTACTTTCAAGAAATTAGGAATAGGTTCGATGAAGCCCAACTCAATGACATTACAACTTGTGGGTAAATCCTTAGCGCAACCTAAAGGCCAAATCAGAGACATCCTTGTCCAAGTTGATAAACTTGTGTTCCCTGTTGATTTTATTATCCTAGACTGCGAAGCAGATAAAGAGGTCTCCATTATCTTGGGGTGACCATTTTAGCAACGGGACACACACTTATCGACGTATTTAAGCAAGAACTTATCATGCGTCATAACGACGAGCATGTGACCTTTAGTGTGTTTGAGGCATCTCCGTCTAGAAGTAAAGAGCAATGTCACCATATTGACGTGCTGGATGAAATCATTTCGAAAGAATTCAATGCAAGAAGTCTAGCAGCGTTAGATGAAGATGCGATGACATCCATTGAGGAAATTCTAGTTGACTGTAGCGATAAAGAGGAGGTTAATAATTATGAGCTGAGACAGAATTGGCAATTGGAGTCTTTGGATTTGTCTAACAGGACAATCCTAGTGTTTAAACCATCTATTAAGCAAGCTCCTACCTTGGAGTTGAAGCCATTACCAACGCATTTGAAGTATGTCTTCCTTGGTGACAACAGGACATTACCTGTTATTGTCAACGCATCCCTCTCATCACGATTTTGAAAGAGCATAAAAGAGCCATAGCCTGGAGCATTGCTGATATCAGAGGCATTAATCCCTCTTTTTGCATGCACAAAATTAGGCTGGAAGGTGAATAGAGCAATCAATTGAGCAACAAAGATGACTTAATGAGAAAATGAAAGAAGTGGTGAAGAAGGAAATTATCAAATAGTTAGATGCGGGCATCATATACCCTATTTCTGGTAGCAATTGGGTAAGCCCCGTCCAATGTGTGCCTAAAAAGAGTGGTTTCACAGTTGTGATCAACGACAAGAACGAGTTAATCCCTAGTTGCATTGTGACTGGCTGGAGAGTATGCATGGATTATTGTCGACTAAATACGACCACAAAGAAGGACCATTTCCCACTGCCTTTCATTGATCAGATGCTAGATAGGCTAGCTGGTAAAGCCTATTATTTCTTCTTATATGGCTATTCTGGATACAACCAAATTGCCATTGCGCCAGAAGATCAAGCAAAGACCACGTTCACATGCCTTTTTGGAACATTTGCTTTCCGACATATGCCATTTGGGTTGTGTAATGCACCAGTAACATTCCAAAGATGTATGATGGAAATTTTTTCGGACATGTCGAGGATTCCTTAAAGGTAGTCATAGATGATTTGTCTGTCTATGGACAGAATTTTGACCAATGCGCTGACAATCTAGCAAGAGTCTTGAAGAGATACGAGGACACAAATCTAGTTCTAAATTGGGAGAAATGCCATTTCATGGCTACTGAAGGCATTGTCCTCGGGCATCAGATATCTTGTCAGGGCATTGAGGTTGATAAAGCAAAGGTAGAAATCATCGAGAAACGACCACCACCCATCAACGTCAAAGCAATAAGAAGTTTTCTTGGACATGCTGGCTTTTATAGGAGATTCATTCGAGATTTTTCCAAGATAGCTAAACCGTTATGCTCATTACTGGAGCATAATAAAAAGTTTGTGTTCAATGACAACTGTTTGGACGCATTCATGACAATAAAGAAGCAGCTAGTACAAGCCCCAATTGTCGTTCCACTGGACTGGACATAACCGTTTGAACTAATGTGTGACGCCAGTGATTTTCCTGTGGGAGTTGTACTAGGCCGAAGAAAAGAGAAGGTATTTCATTCTATTTACTATGCTAGTAAAACTCAAACTGAAGCGCAGGTTAATTACACAACAACTGAGAAGGAGTTGCTAGCAGTAGTCTTCGCATTTGACAAGTTTCGTTCCTATCTTGTCGACGCAAAGACTACTGTTTACACGGACCATTCAGCATTGAGGTGCCTATTCACAAAAAAAAGATGTCAAACCTAGACTTATCAGATGGATCCTACTCCTTCAAGAATTTGACATTGAAATCAAAGATAGGAAAGGATCTAAGAATCAAGTAGCTGACCACTTGTCTCAATTAGAAGTTAGAAGTGAAGATGGGCAGACATCCCAAATTGTCAAAGCATTTCCAGACGAGCAATTATTTTTTGTTGATGCATCTCCTTGGTACGCCGATATTGTCAATTATATTGTGTGTGGAAGGCTACCCATGAGTTTTACTGGTCACAAGAAGATCAGGTTCATACGCGATGCTGCAAAATACCACTGGAATGAGCCATACCTATTCAAGGTATGCGCCGACAACATCATTCATCGCTGTGTACCTGAAGAAGAAATGATTTCAATCCTACTACATTGCCATGATGCTCCTTATGAAGGATATTTTGGTGGCCCAAGGACTGCTGCTAAGGTCCTAAAATCAGGATTTTATTGGCCCACGTTGTTTCAGGATGCTCACAACTTCGTACAACAATGTGATCGATGTCAACTAACTGGTTCCATATCTCGACGTAATGAGATGCTCCAACAATCAATCATGGTGGTAAAGCTCTTTGACGTATGGGGTATAGACTTTATGGGACCATTTCCAAGCTCTTTTGGAAATGTGTATATCTTAGTGGCTGTTGACTATGTCTTGAAGTGGATCAAGGCAATTGTGGTGCCAAAGGATGACGCTCGAATGGTGTTGAAGTTCTTTCACACATACATCCTTACAAGATTTGGAACACCGAGACCATTGATAAGTGACCAAGGGACTCATTTTTATAATAACCAAGTGGCGAGTGCATTAACAGATATGGTGTGAAGCATCGTATGGCTACTACGTATCACCCACAAACCAATGGTCAAGCCGAAGTATCCAATAGACAAATTAAAGGCATACTTAAGAAGGTGGTTAATCCATCTAGAAAGGATTGGTCTTTGCAGTTACATGATGCATTGTGGGTACTTCACACTGTACACAAGACCCCGTTAGGAATGTCGCCGTATCAACTAGTGTTTGGTAAGTCTTGTCACCTGCCAGTTGAGCTTGAACATAAGGCTATGTGGGCAATCAAGTAGGTGAATATAGATTATGATGCTGCTAGAAAGAAAAGATTGTTGGACATCACAGAGCTAGAAGAAATGCAACACCATGCTTATGAGAATGCTGCAATGTACAAGGAAAAGACAAAGAGATGGCACGACAACATCATTTTGCGTCGACAATTTTGCTCTGGTTAGTTAATGCCTTTATTTAACTCACGTTTAAAATTGCATCCAGGGAAATTGAGATTAAGATGTCAGGCCCTTTCAAAGTTATCGACGCATTCCAGAGCAGTTCGGTGACAATTGAAAATTTAAAGGATGGACAACAGTTTAAAGTAAATGGACAACATCTTAAGTATTATGTGAGCCCAAACGATAGAGAACCAAACGAAGTCGTCGACCTGGTCACATTTAAATAATGTTGATGCATTTCCCTATTTACTTTCAGTTATTTTAATTTTACTTGTGTTGTTTCAAATTCTTTTGCAAAAATAAAAATCATCTTTCTGTCAAAGCATTTAAGCACGAATTGTAGGCGCATTCTGTGATGAGTCAGCATTGCTTTTTCAGCAAGAATCATGCCAATTGATTTCTCTTCTCTCCTAACCATTCCATCCAATGAAATAGTACAATCTACAGCCTAGAAATTAATGACTGCAGACGTATCGTTTCCCCGTAATTCTTTCAATCATCACGCCTAGGTTATAAAACGTCTCTCCTGCAGTTTTCTTTTCTCCTCACATCTTTCATTGTTACTACAACTCGTCTTCTTCATCACCCCTATATTTTCTTTTTCATTCACAGAGTAATTGTTTTCTGTAACCTTTTCTAACTTATTTTTTCCATTACAATGGCGAAAACCCGTGCCTCAAAAAACCCTTCACAAACTCCTTCCAAGAACACCCCGACAACTTCTACTAGGGCTCCGAACACAACACCACCTCCTTCTACAGGCCCAGTCTTATTCTTGACGACTGTGGCCAAAGACCACTACCAAAATACCATGCTGAAAAGAAACCTACACCTTGAACAAGGTTTACAACTTTCTCCACACTGGACTTTGGGAAAGCATATTGTCCACACTATCAGCCACTTTGGTTGGGAGTTCTTCTACAAACATCCCTCTGGCTACTCCTCTACACTAGTCAGGGAGTTCTATGCTAACTTGGTGGATCTAGAGCAAGAGTTTGTTTTTGTCCAGGAGGGGCTCATTCCATAGAGAGCTACTCAGATAAACGTGCTATTGAGGATTCCCGAGCAGGTAGATGACCATGCACCATTTATGCATCGATTGGACGAAATTGTATGGCTCAGATGATGCAAGAATTATGTGTTGATAGAGCTACTTGGATTGGAAACAGGTTCCACAACTACACCATGCACAGACAGTTCCTTACACCCTTTAGCAAAGTTTGGTTCCCATTTCATCAACAGTCGGATCATACCTTTAACACATTACACTACGGCGACATTAGACCATATGTGTCTCCTACATTCGATCCTGCACCACCAACACATCGACATCAGTGAGATCATCCATGCCCAGATCGTGGAGGCAGCTGGCAAGCAAACTGATATACTCTCATTCCCTTCTTTAATTATACTGCTGTGTAAACAGAAGGGCATTGTGCCCAAGGATGGTGAGGAAGTCTTAGACAACAAAGGCCCGATCAATGATATTTCAGTTGAACGGATGACACTTGACCAAGAGACACCAGTGACCAAGGAAGCCTCCAAGAAAAAAGATAAAAGCAAGGGTAAAACGAAGGCTGACCAAACCAATGCGCCGACAGAGTCACAAGCGGCAAAAAAGTTACCTTTAATGGAAGTACACTTGGACCGCATCGACATGCGCTCAATCCATACTAATGGCATATTGGAGGATATGGATTTTAGACTGCAGATGTTTTATGCTTACACAAAGGCCTAGAATGAGGCTATTGTCGCAGCACTACGCCAGATTAGCCCGACTCCATTGTCAGACTTTTCAGCCTTTCAATCCATATTTCGGCCGATACAATACTCATCATCTGATCAACCTACCCATGATAGTAGACTTGCCTCAGTGCCAACACGGATTCACATCTCAGATGATGACAAGGAAGAAGGGCACTCAAAGGCTGATGAGGACTACTATCGTACCTTGGCCGATCTGTTCGAGGATGAGTTCTCCAACAGTCTTGGAGTGAATATGGCTCAACGAGAGGTTGTTGTGGATAACAGTGTCAATGCAGCAGAATGCGCTAACATTGGCTTAAATGAACCATAGCAGCATGTGGTTGAAGGTGCAGACAAGGGAAATGATCAGCTGAAGGAACAGGAAGAAGAAGAGAAGAAATATGAGAATGAAGAGAAGGACCCTGTTGAGATACAGGAAGAGAAAGAAACAGATGCCCCAACAATGATCGCTGAAGATGTTATCGGTGCACCAGAGAGTATGGGGGCATCTATCTCTAATGAGGCTCGACCTACTACGAGCCAGGCTGAGGGTGCTACCAGTGAGATTGAGGAACTGAATCCTCTTGCTATCATGCCTTATGTGGCACCGCTCGTAGAAATCCACCCATCAGAGGTCACAATCGATGAGGCCACCACCCAACCTATTGAGGATGAGCAATCCACCGAACCGATTGGCACGAAGGATAAAAGGAGAAAAAAGCGCAAGGACAAGAAGAAGAAGAATAAGCACCATGACGAGGGTGAGCACCCAAAGAAAAAAAAAAGGAAAACAAAGGCATCCTCTGCATCGGCTACTGACGAGTAAGTTAGTTTTCATGCATTGTTAATGTCATTACATTCCTTTTGGTTAGTTTAATTGCACTATAGTTGCATTTCCATTATTTCTGTATACATATTGTCAGTGCATTGGGGACAATATAGACATTAAGTTTGGGGGAGATAATGTGAAATGGAAATGCAATTACACCCACACATTTGAATTCTACTTGTTTCTTTAGTTAATGAGAATTGACAAAATTTTAACAGAAATGTGCCCACAATTTTTATTTTTATGCGTAATTCTTGAATTGTTTAGATGATAATGAGGAAATTGGATGAATATGAATGAATGATAAGTCTGTTATTTTTGAATGAATGATTAGAATTGCTTTAGTAATGAAATGATAGTGTTGATGTTTGAATCTTGAGTTAACTGACCAGTTGCAGCGACATTATATGAATAAAAGACACTCTAATGTGAGTGCATTATGACTTTCCAAGGGAGAACACTCCTCTGCAGGTTTAGAAAAATCATATAGCCAAAGGCTGTGACTGCAAGAGTGTGTGTCGGTGCAATTACATACCTCTTGGGGGTTTGTTGCACCCCATCGTTACTGCCCAGAAACAAAGGTAGAGTAATGCAATGACATCTCTCTGTCATTTGAAAAAAACAAAATGAGAAAAAGGAAGAAAAAGAAAAAGAAAGAAATATTTGATAAATGTTGTATTGGTTCAACAAAGATTAGGATTCAATGCATGACACTAACATTTATGAAGTTGCAATTTTTAATCATTCATGCCTATAAATTGTCGACGCATTATTCAATCATATGATTACAATTTGTACATTAGGACTTCAGAGAATTCAAGTTGCATGAATAATGATTGCGGTGAAATTTCTACTTGTGACTTTGTTAATTTTTGTTTACTTGAGGATAAGTAAAAACTCAAGTTTAGGGGTGTGATGATATTACAAATGGCATATATTTTCTCCCTAATTTAGTGTTTTAATTGTCTCTTTTGTATCTCATCTAGCATGCATCTTGAGCATTTCATACTTAGTTTTTATATTTTTTTAACTCATTGCTAGTTAGTTTAAATTCTTGTAGTTTTTCATCTATTTTTGTACTAATGTCGACGCAAGTAGCAGATATATTGCGCCTTAGAATTGTCAGCGTAGGAATTCAGCCCAGAAGATTAATATTGGAAGAATGCAGCCGCAAGATCAGCTTGGAATTGCTATAGAGATGTCGTCGCATAGAACCTGAACCTCGAATGAGTAAACTCAAGCTGAATTTACATCTGGAAGCACCAGCACATGAACATTACAGATGTCACCGCAATTACGATCTCAGATTGCGTCTAGCAATACAGTGACAATCTGCAAATCTCTAAAGAAAACATTAAAAATGCATGAGTGCACAGCAATACTCTAACTAACTCTGACAGCTGCAAAATCTAGATCTGCATCTGAGAATGGGAGGCTGAAATCTGCAATTTCTTGAGCCTATAAATAGAAGAACAAAGAATGAAGAAATCATCAAGAGCTAAGGGATTAAATTCTACAAATTCTGTGTGATTTTGAGATTTGAGTTTGGAATTGGGAAGCTGATGAAGCAAGTCTGCAGCAACTTCTGACGAGAGGTGCTTTGTGCTGGGCAAGAGGAGTGATTAAGGAACAGTCTTAGTAGTCTAGAGATAGTAAGCTTCGATTGTACTCTTTAATTTCTCTTTTAACAATGATGAATTCTAATGACATTAAATGAATATGAGAGTATCTTTTGGTGTTAGATTATTTGACTCTTATTTAATACTACTTATCTGTTTATTCTTGGATCTAACCGCTTTAAGCATGAGAGTGAAATTACAGTATGCCAACATCAAGAGATGCGGTGACAAGTTAGGTTAACAGGTTAGGCGAGAGCTGCTTGGGATTGAAAAGATTCCAGTCACTTGTTCTTGGATGCGCAACATTGATTACACCGAGAGCTAGAGCGATTATGGGTATTTAAGTCTGGATTAAATAGAAAGCTGTTGTTGGTGAGAACTCAAGAGAGATATATTGTTGCAACAATTCATCTAAACTTTACCTTGTAGATGCATTTAGCATTGCAACTTTGCAGAATCAGTGAACCATTCCTACCCTTTTACACTTGATCAATTTTATATTTCATGCATTTAAATATTCAACACTCAACACTCAACACATTTGATTTACTTTCAGTATATTGACATTTAACCTCTGACATTTAACTCTGATTGCATTGACAATATTAACTTTTTTTTGTGTGTAGATCTAACGTAATTGCACTGACATCCTTACTCACATTTTACTCATTTTTAGTATTAATTTCTTCGATAGTTAACATCAAAGAACTCATTTCCTCGTGGGATCGATATCCGATAGAATTGTCTATCAACTATACTTGTATCGACGTGTGTACGCTTGCACAATCGCTGTGACATTTCAGACGCGATCAGTCATTGACAACAATTTCAAAATTTTCCCCAATACTTTTAAACCGAAATCTCGATTAATCTACATCTTCAAAGATTATCAAATGGCCACACCTGAAGTTTGTAAGTTTGTTGTTGTTCTCAATGGGTTCAATAGTTAGGGTCTAAAATTTAAGATTAGTATATTGCAATTGCGAGAGAATGGTATTCCTTTCAGTTGAAGCTTCGCTAAATAATCCATAGATGGAACCGGTTGAAATTGTGGAATAGTAATAACTCAATTATCTATAAAAATCCGACTTGAACTTCCACTTCTTGTAGTTTCCCTAAAAATAGAGAGAGAATGGTATTTCTTTCCATTGAAGTTTCCCTAAAAAAATCCCTTTCTTGTAGTTAGAAAAGGTTGAATTGGCGGAACAGTAATAACACAATTATCCACAAAGTCCAACGTGAACATCCTTTGCTTAGATATAAGCATAGATTAGATAAAACGATTGTGCATCATCTAAGTTGTTGAATTTCATTACTTTAACTTCCTCTGCCATTAATTTAGTAAAGTCTCTTCTCATAAATATTTGGCATTCCTTGTTTTGATTCTTCATTTAACATAATATCATCTCTGTGTTGCCCAAAATATTCAACCATTCTTAAACAATTTCTTTTTACAAGTACAATTTTTTCAGATTTAATCATGCATATTCTCAAAATTGAACGTACATACCAATTAAGGTACTTCACAACAGTTTCAAACTTTTCCCAAATACTTTGAACCGAAATCTCAATTAATCTATGTCTTTAAAGATTATCAAATGGTCGCACTTGAAGTTTGTAATTTTGTTGTCGTTTTCAATGGCTTTAACAATTAGGGTCTAAATTTTTCATATTAGAATGTTGCAATAGAGAGAGAATTGTTTTTCTTTATGTTGAAGCTTTGCTAAAAAAACCCTTTCTTGAAGATGGCATCAATTGAATTGGTGGAACGGTAATAACACAATTATCTAAAAAATACAACGTGAACTTCCATTGCTTATATATGACCATAACTTAGATAAAACGATTGAGGATCATCTAAGTTGTTGAGTTTCATTTCTTTAATTTCCTCTGTCGTTAATTTAGTAAAGGTAAAACAAAAAAAAATTATGAACCTCTCTTCCTATAAATATTTGGCATTTCTTGTTTTGATTTTTCATTCCACAAAATATCATCTTTGTTTTGCCCTAAACATTCTGCCATTCTTAAATAGTTTCCTATTTATAAGTATTATTTTTCAAATTTAATCATGCATAGTGTCAAAAATAAACGTACTTACCAATTAAGGTACTTGACAACAATTTCAAACTTTTCCCCTATACTTTGAACCGAAACCTCGATTAATCAATATCTTCAAAGATTATCAAATGGCCACACCTGAAATTTGTAATTTTGTTAATGTTCTCAATGGGTTCAATAATAAGGGTCTAAATTTTTCAGATTAGTATGTTGCAATAGAGAGAGAATGGTATTTTTTTCCCTTGAAGCTTCGCTAAAAAATATCTTGATTGTAGATGGAATTGGTTGAATTGGTGGAACGGTAATAACACAGCTATCTACAAAATCTGGCATAAACTTCCATTGCTTAGATATGAGCACATCTTAGATAAAAAGATTTAGCATCATCTAAATTGTTGAATCCCATTTATTTAACTTCTTTTGTCATTAATTTAGTAACGTTAAAATCAAAAAATTCATGAACCCGTCTCTTCTCATAAATATTTGGCATTTCTTATTTTGATTCTTCATTTAATAGAATATAATCTCTGTGCTTCCTTAAATATTCAACCATTCTTAAAGAGTTTCATATTTACAAGTACAATTTTTCATGTTTAATCATGTATAGTCTCAAAAATAATCGCATTAACCAATTAAGGTACATGACAACAATTTCAACCTTTTCCCTAGTACTTTGAATCGAAATCTCGATAAATCTACGTCTTCAAAGATTATCACATGGCCACACCTAAAGTTTGTAATTTTGTTGTCGTTCTCAATGGGTTTAACAGTTATGGTCTAAAATTTTCAAATTAGTATGTTACAACAGAGAGAGAATGGTATTTCATTCCGTTGAAGTTTCACTGAAAAATCCCTTGCTTTTAGATGGAAGCAGTTGAATTGGTGGAACAGTAATAACACAAATATCCATAAAATTCGAGGTGAACTTCCATTGCTTAGATATGAGCATAGCTTAAAAAAATGATTGTGTGTCATCTAAGTTATTGAATTTTATTACTTTAACTTCCTCTGTCGTTAATTTATTGACGTTAAAATCAAAAAATTCCTGAACCCGTTTCTTCTCATAAATATTTGGCATTCCTTGTTTTGATTATTCATTTACCAGAATATCATCTATTTATTACCTTAAACATTCAACCAATCTTAAATAGTTTCCTATTTACAACTACAATTTTTCAGATTTAATCATGCATAGTCTAAAAAATAAACGTACTTACCAATACAACAGTTTCAAACTTTTCCCCAATACTTTGAACCAAAATCTCGATTAATCTAAGTCTTCAAAGATTATAAGATGGCCACATCTGAACTTTGTAATTTTGTTGTCGTTCTCAAAGGGTTTAACTGTTATGATCTAAAATTTTCAGATTTTTAAGTTTCAATAGAGAGAGAATAGTATTTCTTTCCGTTGAAGCTTCGTTAAAAAATCACTTGCTTGTAGATTGAACCGGTAAAATTGGTACAGTAATAACACAATTATCTATAAAAATCTGACATGAACTTCCATTTCTTAGATATGAACATAGCTTAGATAAATTGATTGAGCATCATCTAAGTTGTTGAATTCCATTGCTTTAACTTCCTCTATCGTTAATTTAGTAACGTTAAAATCAAAAAAATTCATGAACCCGTCTCTTCCCATAAATATTTGGCATTCCTTGTTTTGATTCATCATTTAACACACTCTTGCAGTTACAACCTTTGGGTAGATGAATTTTCTTTTCTAAGTCTGCAGCGGAGTGTTCTCCCTTAAAAGTCACAATGCACTCATAATAGAGTGTCTTTTATTAATATAATGTCACTGCACTGGTTAGTTAGTTCAAGATTCAATACCAACACTATTCATTCATTACTGAAGCAATTTCAATTATTCATTCAAAAATAGCAAACTCATCATTCATTCATATTCATCTAATTTCCACATCAGCATTCAAACAATTCCAGAATTATGCATCAAAATAAAATTTGTGGGTACATTTCTGTTTGAAATTTTGTAAATTTTCATTAACTAAAGAAACAAAATAAAAGTCAAACATGAAGGTGTAGTTGCATTTCCTATTCACATTATCTTTCCCCCAACTTAATGTCTGCATTGTCCGTAATGCACTGACAATAGTTATACAAAAATAATGGAAATGTAACTACAATGCACTAAACTGAAAGGAATGCAACGACAATTAAAATGCAAGCACAATAAGAATGCATGAAAACTAACTAAAAAAAGATGTACCAAATTATTCAGCAGCAGCCGATGTAGAGGCTACTTTGGTTTCCTTATTTTTCTTCGTTGGGCGCTCTCTCTTGTCATTGTGTTTCTTCTTTTCCTTGTCCTTATGCCTCTTTCGCTTCTTATCCTTTGAACCAACCGGCATGGCGGATTGCTCCTCCTCGACGTGTTGGGTGGCGGCCTCATTGATTGTCACTTCAGATGGGTGGATTTCTGCGAGAGGTGCCACATAGGGCACAATAGCTTGAGGATTCAGCTCCTCTATATCACCAATGACAACCTTAGCCTGGCTCGCAGTCTGTAGAGCCTCCTCTAAGCTGGATGCTCCCACAACATCCTCAACAATCATTGTTGGGGCATCAGTTTCCTTCTCCACCTGTACCTAGGTAGGTTCTTCTTCTTCTTTCTCTTCTTCTTTCTCTTCCTCCTCGTTCTCTTTCATCTATGAATCCCCTTGATTTGCACTGTCATCCATATGCTGCTCAAGTTCAACTGGACCAGTGTGGGCACAATCTACTGCGTTGACATCCTTCCCCACAAACTCTGCTTGTTCAGTCATATTTGTGCCTAGGCTGTTAGAAAACTCATCTTCAAATAAGTGGGCGATGTTACGATGATAATCATCATCAGTCTGTAAATGCCCGTCATCTTTCTCATCATCGAAAATATGAATTCGAGTCGGTCCAGGTGTAGATGCAGGTACAAACCTACCTTCAGGTGTAGGCTGCTCGGAAGATGAGTACTTCATTGGGCGATAGATTGCTGGAAAGGTGGGAATGTCTGGCAATGGAGTCTTGCTGATCTGGCTTAATGCAGCGACAAGGGCTTCATTCCATGCCTTAGTGTAAGCATAAAACTTGTGGAGTCGAAAATCTATATCGTCCACGATATTGTCAGTGTGGATAGAATGCATGTCGATGCATTCTAAATGAACTTCCATCAGTGCCAGCTTCTTTGCTACTGAAGTCTCTGTCGGTGCATTAAGTTTTTTAGCCTTCTTCTTACCCTTTCCTTTATCTCTCTTCTTGGAAGTGTCTTTGGCCACTAGTGTACCTTGGCCTCTCGTCATCCTCTCAACAGAAATATCATTGATTGGGACTTTATTATCTAAGACCTCCTCATCATCTTTGGGCACAATGCCCTTGTGTTGACAAAGTAGCATAATAAGAGAGGGAAAAAGAAGGATACCAGTTTGCTTTCATGCAGCTTCTGCGATCTGGGCATGTATGAGTTCACCAATGTCGATGTGTCTGTGATGCAGAATGGAATGCAGGAGATCCATACGATCCAATGTGGTCGTAGTGCTGTGGGTAAAAGGCATAACATGGTTGTTGATGAAATGAAACCATACCTTGCAAAAAAATTGTAAGGTATCGTCTATGCATCGTATAGTTATGAAACCCATTGCCCGTCCATGTAGCACCATTGATGTAGAGATTGTTCATCATTTAGGCCAAACAATCATCATCCAAATGGTGCATAAAGGGTGTATGGTCGTCTACTCGTTCCGAAATTCTCAATAGTACGTTGATCTATGCAGTACTCCATGGAACTAGCCCCTCTCATACAAAGACAAACTCCTGCTCTTGATCCACTGAATTCGCATAAAACTCCCTCACCATTGTGGGAGAGTAGCCAGAAGGATGGTCCTAAAAATACTCTCATCTGAGACGGCTGATGGTACGGTTAACTTGTTTCCCTAGTGTCTGATGTGGAGACAATTGGAGACCCTGTTCGGAGTGGATATTGTGTTTAAGTATAACATTGTGGTAACGGTCTTTGGTCGCAGTCATTAGAAATAAGACTGGGCCAGTGGATGATGGTGGCTATGCTGTGGATGGAGCCACATTAAGAGTAGTCGGCGTGTTCCTTGAAGGGGTTTTAGGAGTGTTCTTTGAAGCATGGGTTTTAGCCATGGTGAAAAGAAAGAACTTCAAGAAGTTTTACAGAAAGAAAGATTGCTTCTGAGATTAGAAAAGAAAATATGTAGACAATGAAATAGAAGAGTTGCAGTAACAATGGCGAATGTGAAGAGAAAAGGTAATTGCAATGAGAGGCTTTATAACCTAGGCGTAATGAGTAGAAAAAAAGGGGGAAACGTTGTGTCTATAGCCATTAATTACTAGGTTGTAGATCGTACTGATTTGTTTTTATCCAACGGCTAGGAGAGAAAGAAATTAATCGGCACAATTCTTGCTGAAAAAGTAATGCTGACTCATCGTAGATTACGTTGACAGTATGTGCTTCGATGCTTCGACAAAAATTCAATTTTTATTTCTACAAGGAATTTAAAACAACACAAATAAAAATAAATAATGAAATGCGTCGACATTATTTAAATGTCACCAGTTGACGACTTCATCTAGTTCACGAACATCTGAACTAGCATAATGTTTAAGACGTTGGCCATTTACTTTAAAGTTTTGTCCATCCTTTAAATTTTTTATTGTCACCGCACTACTTGGGAATGCTTCGACAACTCTAAATGGCCCTGACCACCTTGATCACAATTTTCCTAGATGCAATTTTAAACGTGAGTTAAATAAAAGTACCAACTAACCAGGATGAAATTGTCGACGCAAGATGATGTTGTCATGCCATCTCTTCGTCTCTTCCTTGTATATCGTCGCATTCTTATAAGCATGGCATCGGATTTCTTCTAATTCTGTGATGTCTAACAATCTTTTCTTTCCAGCAGCGTCGTAATCCAAATTCACCTGCTTAATTGCCCACATGGCCTTCTGTTCAAGTTCGAAAGGCAGGTCACAAGATTTTCCAAACACTAATTGATATGGCGACATCCTCAACGGGGTTTTATAGGTGGTGCGAAGCACCCACAATGTGTCATGTAGCCGCGCAAACCAATCCTTCCTAGATGGATTAACCACCTTCTCAAGTATGTTTTTAATTTGATAATTAGATACTTCGGCTTGACCATTAGTTTGTGGGTGATATGTGGTGGCCATACGATGCTTCACACCATATCGCTTTAATGCACTCGCCACTTGGTTATTACAAAAATGAGTGCCTTGGTCGCTTATCAATGCTCTTAGTGTTCCAAACCTTGTGAGGATGTATGTGTGAAAGAACTTCAACACTGTCCGAGCGTCGTCTTTTGGCACCGCAATAGGTTTAATCCACTTTGAGACGTAGTCAACAGCCCCATAAAATCTATACCCCAGACATCGAAGAGCTCTACCACCATATGGGTTGTTGGAGCATCTCGTTGCGTTGAGATATGGATCCAGTGCGTTGACAATGATCACATTGTTGTGCAAAATTATGGGCGTCTCGAAACAAATTGGGCCAATAAAATCCTGATTGCAGGACCTTTCTAGTAGTCCTTGTTCCACCAAAATGACCTCCATAAGGGGTATCATGGTAGTGTCACAGGATTGACATCATTTCTTCTTCAAGTACACAGCGATAGATGATATTGTGGCGCATACCTTAAATAGGTATGGCTCGTTCCAATGGTATTTGGCAGCATCACATATGAACTTGATCTTCTTGTGACCAATAGCATTCATGGGTAACTTCTCACATACAAGATAATTGACGACATCGGCATACCATGGTGATGTGTCAACAGTGAATAATTGCTCGTCAGGAAATGCCTCAATAATCTGGGTCATTCTCTGTAGTAGTATAATTAAGTTGCGCTTCAATTAGAGTTTTACTAGCATAGTAAATAGAATGAAATACCTTTTCTTTTCTTTTCTTTGGCCTAGGACAGCTCCTACAACAAATTCACTGGCGTCGTACATTAGTTCAAATGGTTACGTCCAGTCTGGTGCAACGACAATCGGAGCTTGTGCCAGCTGCTTCTTTTTTGTTATGAATGCATCAAGACATGCATCGTCGAACACAAACTTTTTATTCTACTCTAATAGTGAGCATAAGGGTTTAGTTATCTTGGAAAAATCTCTAATGAATCTTCTATAAAAGCCAGCGTGTCCAAGAAAGCTTCTTATTGCTTTAACAGTTGTGAGCGGTGATAATTTTTTGATGATTTCTACCTTTGTTTTATCGACCTCAATGCCTTGACAATATATGCAATGGCCAAGAACAATTCCTTCAGTTTCCATGAAATGGCATTTTTCCCAATTTAGAACAAGATTTGTTTCCTCGCATCTTTTCAAAACTCTTGCCAAATTGTCAACGCATTGGTCAAAAATTTGTCCATAGACCGAGAAATCATCCATGAATACCTCGAGTAAATCCTCAATCATATCTGAGAAGATCGTCATCATACATCTTTGGAATGTTGCTAGCGCATTACACAACCCAAATGACATCCGTCGAAAAGAAAAGGTTCCAAAAGGGCATGTGAATATAGTCTTTGCTTGATCTTCCGGAGTAATAGCTATTTGGTTGTATCCAGAGTAGCCATCCAAGAAGTAATAATAGGCTTTACCAGCTAGCCTATCTAGCATCTGATTGATGAAAGGTAGTGGAAAATGATCTTTCTTTGTGGCTGCATTTAGTCGTCGTTAATCCATGCATACACCCATCCAGTTGTGATGCGAGTAGGGATTAACTCGTTCTTATCATTGGTCGCAACTGTAAAACCACTCTTTTTAGGCACACATTGAATGAGGCTTACCCAATTGCTATCAGAGATAGGATATATAATGCTCGCATCTAACCATTTAATGATTTCCTTCTTTACCAATTCTTTCATTTTCTCATTGAGTCATCTTTGTTGCTCAATTGATTGCTTCCCTTCATCTTTTAGCCTTATCTTATGCATGCAAAAAGAGGAAGTGATGCCTCTGATATCTACGATGCTCCAGGCTATGGCTCTTTTGTGTTCTTTCAAAATTTCGATGAGCTTATCTTCTTGCATTGCGTCGAGGGATGCGTTGACAATAACAGGTAATGTCTCATTGTCACCAAGGAAGACATACTTCAAATATGTTGGCAATGGTTTTAACTCCAAGGTAGGAGCTTGTTCGACAGATGGTTTAAACACTGGGATCGTCCTGTTAGACAAATCCAAAGACTCTATTTGTCAATTCTGACGTAGCTCACAATTGTTAACCTCCTCTTTGTTGATACAGTCATCTAGGATTTCATCGGTGGATGTCGCTGCATCATCATAAGATAATGTTGAATGTCTTGCATGAAATTCTGCCATGATAATCTTGTCCAACAGTCAATATGGTGACATTGTTCATTAGATTCGAACGGTGATGCTTCAAGCACACTGAAGGTTACCTGGTCATCATTGTGACGCATAATAAGTTCTCTTTTGGATACGTCAATAAGAGTTCGTCCCGTTACTAGAAATGGCCTACCAAGAATTATGTGTACCTCCTTATTTGCTTCGCAATCTAGGATGATAAAATCAGCAAGGAATACCAACTTATCAACTTGAACAAGAACATCTTTGATTTGTCCTTCCGGTTGTGCTAGAGATCTATCAGCCAATTGTAATGTCACCGCAGTGGACTTCATTGAACCTATTCCTAATTTCTTAAAAGTAGACAAGGGCATCAGGTTAATACTTGCTCCTAGGTCACATAGAGCATCACCTAAGTAATGATTCCCAATGGAGTATGGGATTGTGAAGTTGCTAGGATCTTTCATCTTGGTTGGTAAATTGTTTGTAAGCACAGTGCTGCACCCCTCTATAAGCGTAATCTTCTCGATGTTAGGCAATTTCTTCTTCTTTGATAATAGCTCCTTCATGTATTTCCCATAACTAGGTATCTGCACAAAAGCATCTATTAGAGGTATATTAATGTGCAATTGTTTCAAAGTAGAAACAAACTTTTGATAATCTTTATCATGGACTTTTTCTTTGAATCGTTATGGAAACGACAAAGGTATGATGGTAGTAGGTTGTTGTGGATAGCTCGGTGGTATTGACATTGGTTGTTACGTCTTCAACTTATTTGGGCAGACTGTAGGCAGAGATGGTACTACCCTTAGTTCTTCAGCATTGATTTTTGCTTGACTTCCTTCAGTTATATCCTCTTCTCGTTGCTGTGGTTCCGATGCGTCGACATGGTCTTTGTCAGAACCGCTTAGTCCCACCATCTATTTTCCACTCCAAAGCGTGGTTGCTTTGCAATGCTCCTTCTCCCTTTATGTTAGATTCTCAGTATCACTAGACAGAGATCTTGGTGATCTGGTGCTGAGATTAGAAGCCAACTGTCCGAGCTGGGCTTCTAACACTCATATGAAAGAAGAGTTTCCTTGCATTATCGCTTCAGTTCTTGTGATATGGTCACGCATCATTGCTTCAAGAGCAGCCATAAGATCCGACTTAAGTTGAGAAAATTGCTGCTGTTGATGCTGATGATGTTTTCCTTGCATTTGAGGTGGTACAGACTGTTGTGGCTTTAATCGTGATTGTGGTTGCATCTGACTGTGCGACTGCATCTGGTCAGTACGAGAATTTACTTGTAAATTCTGATGATAATTTTGCTGTGGATTGGTATTATAACTCCCTTGTCTATAACCCTCTTGGTTTGAGGAAATTCCATATCTGTATGTGGAAATATTTTGATTCCCCCAAGGTTGTTGAGAATGATTGTTGTATAAGTTACCAAATGAACCCTCTTTTATGTTGTTAACGTAGAAAGCATTTTTTGCATGTTGTGGGCAGTCCTCATAGCTATGATTGTCACCGTAAATTTCACAGGAAAATATCGGCGCATCCAATTGCTGGGCCACTTGAATAGGAGCAACATCGCTTGTTCCTTTCATATTCTTTATGATGTTGGCTAGTGAAGATACTTGCGCTGACAATGCAGAAATATCATCTAACTCAAAAACTCCAGGGTTAGTTTTTACCTGTACATAATGAGAGATTGGATATTGGTAATCATTCTGGGAAATCCTCTCTAGAATTCTTACAGCTTCATTGTAAGTACAATCCAACAATGGACCATTAGCCGATGCGTCGACAAGATTTCTTGTCTGAGCATCAAACCATTGTAGAAAATCTCTATTTGGGTCTCTTGCTAAATTCCATGCATTGGGCAGCGTCGAAGCAATGTTTTGAAATGCTCCCATGTTGTACGTAAATTCTCATCACCGAGCTGATGATATGCAGTGATATCATTACGCAACCTTGCGTTCATTGTCTACGGATTGAAACGCAAAACAAATTGCGTTGCTAGCGCATTCCAAGATGTAATTGATCCAGCCGGCAATCCTAAGAACCATGTTCTTGCTTTACCCTGCAACGAATAAAGAAATAATTGCATTTTCAAGGCATCATCCGAGACACCATGTTGACTAAAGGATGCACAAATAAGCAAAAATGATTTCAAATGTTATCGTGCGTCTTCATGTGGAAAACCTAAGTACTGCCCATTCGAGTTGAGCATCTGAAACATCACCGGTTTCAGTTCAAAATTACCAGCCTGAATAGCCGATCGTAGAACCCCTGGTTGTAAATCATCGAGTATAGGCACAACAAAATCTCTTATTGTCCTATTTTGTACTTGTTCATCTTGTAGACGTGGTGGTGGTATATCGTTAATAATTTGTGGAGGCACTAGAAGAATTTCATCTTGTGGCAGCAATGGTGGCAAATTATTATTGTTATTATTACCAGCCATTTTCCGTTATTCTTATCTTATCCTCCTAAGTGTCCTCTCAAGCTCCAGATTAAAGCTTACAATGTCCTTAGGATTTCTCCTTGTGGACATGCAACAATTAAAAATCTGAAAAAGAAAACAATTAAAGAAATAATAACAGATTAGTAAAGATTAAAAGTTAAGTAAGTAGAATTAATTGCAACTACAAAAGTAAATATCAAACAAATGTCATTCCTCGGCAACGGCGCCAAAACTTGATCGATGTTTTTACATCACAACGATTGTGCAAGTGAACACACGTCGGTGCAAGTATAGTTGATAGATAAATCTATCAGATATCGATCCCACAAGGAATAGGTTCTTGATGTCTAATTGTCAGAGAAATCAATACTGAAATTGAATGTAATGTGAGTACTGATGTCAGTGCAATATGTCAAATCTGCTCACTAAAATAATCAATAATTTCAACGTAATTAGAGTTAACTTCAGAGGTTAAGTGTCAGTATACTGAAAATAAATCCAATTGTGTTGAGTGTTGAATGCTGAATATTTAAATGCATGAAATGTAAAAGTGATCAAGTGTAAAGGGTAGAAATGGTTCACTGATTTGCAACGCTGGATGCATCGACAAGGTGAAATATAGATGAAATGTCACTGCAATGAAGTCCCTTTGAGTTCTTACCAACAACAACTTTCTACTTAATCCCGACTTAAATATTCACAATCACTCCACCTCTCGGTGAGAGCAACGATGTATGGGATGCAAAGCAACTCTCTATGACAAGTAGATTCACCCTGGCACAGTTAGTTCTTCTCTCTATCCCTAATTATTTTATGCAGTCGATGAAAATACCAAAAGGGGTCTGTGAGGAGATTGAATGATTGGCAAGACAGTTCATTTGGGGATCTATCCAGGGAAACGAAAAATAGCGTTAGTTGATTGAGACTCTATATTTCAACCTTGTACTTGTGGAGGTTTGGGTCTCGTGCATTTGGAAGATCAAAACGCTTCTTTTTTATTAAAATTAGGATTCAACCTAGTATCCAAGGAGAGTGCCTTATGGGTTCTAGTATTGCGGTCAAAATATGGAATGAAAGAAATAATTCCTGAGAACATTACAAGAGGAAATTGTTCATCTACTTGGAGAAGAATTGCGAAATGTGGCCTTTATTAAAAGAGAACATGTGTTGGTCTATTGGTAGGGGAACATTGGTCAAATGTTGGGAAGACCCTTGGATTCTAAGAATAGATCCGCTAAAACAACACATGCTCTCAAGGGAGGATCCAAGACCAGACCGTTTAGTAAGCAATATGGTAACAACAGAAGGTACATGGGACCTAGAAGCATTTAGAGAACGGTTGCCTGAAGAAGTTGTCAGAAAGATTGCAAACATCCCACCTCCGCATCCTTTAGCTGGCAATGACAAGATATTTTGGGTATGTGCGTCAAACGAAGACTTTCCGGTTAAGAGTCCATATAAAATGATAAAAGACAACACATGGAACGAGCAAGATACATGATGGAAAGTAGTTTGGAAGTATCGAGGACTGCATCGTGTTCTTTTTTCCTATGGCTTGTTTACAAACAACTCTTATTTACTAATCTTGAACGTGCTCGACGAGGTGTAAGTCAAAGCATGTCTTGCCTAGTAACTCATTATGAAACTGAAAGATATCCTACATGTCCTTAAAGATTGCTCAATAGCTAGGGATGTCTGGAGGTACCTTGTGCTGGAAAATTGCCAATCTCGTTTCTTCTCTGGTAGTCTCTTAGACTAGATCAAGACAAATCTGGAGAATCCTAAATGATCCCTAAGGATAAAGATCTCTTGGCAAACTCTTTTTGGATTGATAGTTTGGCATTTATGAAAAATAAGAATCTCTTTGTATTTATGAAGTATATTGAAAACTTTTAAGGGATCAATAAACTAGACAAATAAGTACATAGAAGTACTTAATTAAAACCCATCTAGTGAACATAGGTTAGATTTAGAACGACTTTTAGGAAATTATTAGAATAGGATAGGAGAATGTTAATTTTAATTACTTAGTTTAAGCATAATCTTATCACAAAAAAAGCACCCCCAATTTATAAAATAATAAGAGGTTTTATATTTTTATTTTAATTCTTAACATTAAGAAAATTCATCATTTATCTTTCAATCAAATGTTGAAATATCATTTGAATTATAGGTTATGGTATTAATAAAAAAACTCTAGAAATTTATAAACAGAGTCAACAGAGCATTGAAAAAATTAAATTTCAACAAGAGTTATTTCAATGCATTTGTCTAGTTCATTTAAAATTCAACTTTGAACACGGTCTATCAAATAAAACAAACTTCACATACTATAAAATTCTATTTAAGGAAGACGACTTCTAAACCTATCAAAACCATTTCGAATTCATTAAAACAGCAAACTGTATAACACGACAGTGTGTTCGTAACTGCATTCTTGATGTGCGTGGTTCATGGGGCGACTACCTATTTCCCACCCTTACTGTACGTATCCTTAAGCGTAACCGTACGATTAAAGACGAGCTTCTCGGAAGTCGAGTCTTTGTCAACTGTGAAATAGCCTGAAATTACAAATCAAAATAAGTATCACGAGTTACCACACTTCAAATGACGACAAAACACGACAGAGGAAGATTTATTACTCGATATAACGTATAGTGCCAAAATATAAGAACCAATAACTCGTATCATAATCATCATAATCTGTTCTAAATACAACGATACTATATTGATGGTATTGTTCAACCTACCTAGCCTTTCAAACTGAAATGTATCCCCTACAGCAGCCTTACCAAGTGATGGCACTGCATATGCAGTAGGTACCACCACTTTGGAATTCGGGTTGAGATCAGTGAGCCAATTATCAAGTTCAGCAGGATTCTGATGAAATAATTCAAGTCGTAAGATTTCATAATACAATTGGCAGAAAGCAAGAAACAAATCCAAATCACTAGTAAATAATAACTGCCAACCTCAGAATTAAAGAGTTTGTCAAACAATCGGACTTCTATCTTCAATGGATCAGAACCCGGGGAAGGTTCAGCAACCCAGTGGAGTACCCCCTGTGCAAAAGTTTTGAAAAGGACATGGGACTAAATACGGAGTCGAAAAAAGTATATATCGCATTGCACGACCGTTAAAGAATATGATTCAAACAAATAGTAGTTATCGGAATACTCCAGAACTACTTCAAGAAATAAACAAATAAGAACCTTTGGCTTGCTTTTTTTGGAAGGATCATATTCAGCTCGAATCTCAAGCACAGTTTCTTTATCATCTGCTAATATTGCATCTGTACACTTTATAGGGAATGCATATCTGCAAAATAGAATCATGAAAACTATTAACTAAAATTTACTGCACAAAGTACATACTTCCATGTGCGAGTGGTTGGGGTGTGGAGGGGGATTATGTACACATGCATACCTTAGCAGTGCTGACTTGCCAGGAGCCAACCCATAGTAATCTTTAGAATCTTTCATCCGGAAATCTGAGCGCTCAATATACACAACATTTGAAAAGGGCACCTAAAATTAGAGTAGAACAAGTGGTTATGATCAGACTAGAATAACAAAAAAAAATATGCAGAATATTTTTATTTGAAGTTGATATCTGTTTTTGTAATTGAATTGAGATACATAATCGGATAATACTCAATACAGATAATTCAAATTTAAAACAATCCAAAAACATGTCATTCTTATTTATCCCCACCTTGTAAAAGGCAGATGTGTCATTTGTTCGAGCATCAGGCCATTTCTTTGCATCAAGATCCAAAACTGAACCAGACTCGAGGTTGGTTATGACAACCTGGAAAAAGGAGAGAGAGATGAGGCAGACAGTAGAAAATATGGTTTTTGAAGAATGAATCCAGACTAGATGACGACCTTAAGAGGATGCAGCACAACCAATACACGAGGTGCTGTCTTGTTTAATTCTTCTCTTATGTGATACTCGAGGCGATCCAAACGAATCATGCTACAATCACTGCGGCACAAGATGTTAAAACATGAGGCTCGGCAAATGAAAAGCCAGATTCGTCTTTGTTGCATGTACTTATAGTGTACTAGAACAAAACTACGCATCAAAGTTAATGAGATGAGAATGTGTATATTCAACCTTCTAGTGATTCCAATCCCTCGAACAAAAGCATTTATTGCAGTTGAAGTCACACCCCTACGTCGTAAACCAGCTAATGTCATGAGACGGGGATCATCCCAACCATCAACATATTTGTTTGTCACGATGTAGTTTAACTAAATCACATCACAGTAGATGAATATTAGACATATAAGTTGATCAAACCCGTGACACAAACAGGAACATTTGATGCAAAAATATTATTTTTTTCACCTTCCGTTTAGACATCACAGTGTTCGTAACATTCAGTCGTGAGTATTCCCACACATATGGCTGGTAAAGGTCCAATACATGTAGCAGCCAATAGTAAGAAGCACGCCTTGTCTCAAATTCAAGTGTACACAGCTACACAAAAGAATGAAATGGCACTTTAAATATCTTTAAGAATGAATCCGCACTTCAAATAATTAACAGAACACAGTATAAAGAACTCAATAAACTATTTGTCAGCAAAGGAAACAAGAAAACATAGACCTCCCATGCCCTAGAATCTACTATTGAAATTTTAATTTTTATTCAGTTAGTTCAATAAAAGAAAATATATATATCTACTATTTGCACATTAGGTCCATGAAGCAAAAAACTATCCGTGAAGCAAGAAACTTAGGTCCAAAACAGAACAACCTTAAACTAAAATGAATTAGACAAAGAAATCCTGTATCACACATATCACATACATCTAGCATATTCATGATTTCAGTAGATGAACTGGTTTAAACTAAAAGGCAAATTACCCAATGTTGTCCTTGAAAGTTGCAAAATTAAATAGAATAGTTAAAGAAGAAAACATACTGAATGTGTGATATTTTCAAGAGAGTCCACGATGCAATGAGCATAATCATAGCTCGGATAAATGCACCACTTATCTCCAGCATGAGGGTGAGGAGTAAACTGGAAATAGAGAAAGAGGATGTAAAAAATAATGGCAGATGGAAACAGACTCATCATTAACTGAACATCAATAAGATACATACTTGCCTTGATACGATAAGCAATGAGGTCATACATATTGAAGTTATCACTCTGCATATCTTGCTTCATCCTAAGTGTTGCTTTGCCCTCTTCTATCAGACCTCTCTTCATGTCATCAAAGAGTTTTAATGACTCAGCAATTGGTCTATCTCTCCAAGGGCTGTTCATCTTCTTTTCCCTATACTCCTTTATCTCTTCAGGGGTCTAACACCAAGAGAAAGTGCTGGTTAGGTCAATCAAGCATTGCATGAAAGCGACAATTAAGTGTCAAAGTAAAAACAAGAAAGTAGTGTGCATTTGTTGCTCCATGTTATGGATAATATCATGTATAAGAACCTGGTGATCAACATATGCATGACCCCTTCGTATCAGCTCCACTGCTAATTCATACAATTCTTGGAAATAGTCACTAGTGTAAGTTATCTGCAAAAAATCCAATGCAAACATCCGTCAACCAAATCTTTTACTAGAACACTCGGCTTATACTGTTGAGAAATGTTATACCTTGAATGGTTCCCAGCCCATCCACTGGACAATTTCTTCAATGTGATTAATGTATTCTTTCTTTTCAGCTTCAGGATTTGTATCATCATATCTTAAAGTACCCAAGATAAGATTAGAAAAGTATGCAGCTAGACATATCATTAATCCGTTTGAGTTGCCAGAATACATTAAAATAAAATACAGAGCTCCATTGATTATCAAGATGGATAAACAAAGAAAAAATAAGTTAAAAAACTTTGGATGATAGCACAATGAGCAATTCTCACCTGAGGTAGCAACATCCACCCCTCTCTTTCGCAAGGCCAAAGTCAATAAACATTGCCTGAGAAATAGTTATATCATTAGAATAATCATTGTAAATTCTCAATACAGTGCCTGTACCCTTCTGAATGAATTCTAAATAGAACTTACTTTTGCATGTCCAATGTGTAGATACCCATTTGGTTCGGGAGGGAAACGAGTAAAAACTCTTCCCCCGGTGACCTTCAAGTGATTTTCAAGCCTTTCCCTTGTATTGCAACATCTTAGCACAGAACCATTGCTGAAAAATACTTCTGTGTGCACCTAATATCCACAAGAAAGTTACGATTTATGGGACAGTCCACTGATTTTCCAATTAAAAGGAAAATATAGGCTATGTAAAATATTGCTTCAGTTCTCATCTTTTCCCTTTGTTTTCTTCAATTTTCCAGCTCTATTTCTTTTAGAACTAGGGAGTCTACATAAATTGATACTCTTTCTGTTGGAAAACATGGAATTATTATGAGAATATTTAAGCATTAGTAATCTTGCAATTGCCTCATGCAATCAACCTTATGCCAAGACTCCTAAGGAAGCCCGGTTTGAGGATTGGGGTTTTCTACAATTCCAACTTAGATGTGACTCGAAATAGATTTCTTTGGAGTAATAAAACTCTTCCCAAGGAACTCTAGGTGCCAAGTTGAGGAATATATTTCTGTTCTCTATTTCCGTTAGAATTCTTATCAGAGACTGACCTTAACTCTAACCTAGTTGCTATCTTACGACATCTTTACCCTTTATTTTCGCAATTTTCCAGTTTTGTCAATCATTGCCGGACCAATAAACACAACTAGTGCAATTACATACAGCCAGAACTACAGACAACAAATATAGATTGTAGCAACAATGGTACTGAGGTAAATAATGTTGTTCCTGAATCTTTGATTAATTGAAGGCAAGGGAAGAAGAGAAACTCTGCAAGAAAAATTTAGCTATATACCTTTATATTGTCTTCTGGAGCAGGAAATATTGAAAAGGGATTAAGTTCTTCTTCAGATGGCTGTGCAGGAGTCTCAACAACAACAGGTTTCTACAACAGGGTAATACGAACTGGTGTCAAGAAAAATTATATCACAGAAAACTCCCATGTAAATATATGAAAAACAGGTTGTGATGCTCACTTCAACTTTAGCAGGTTTCTCTTTCTTTTCCTTCTTTTTTGAAGGCTTCTCATCATCTGCTGCTGTCCTCTCACCAAGTAACTCATACATTTTTGCATCTACAAGTTGCTGTTACAGAAGAAGAGAACAGAATCAGAGTGCTCTTATATTAATTAACAGCCCTTCAAGCAGTTGAAAATATAGAAAATCACCTTAGCCATCTTTGGATCCGCCCAAGGATGCTTCTTCCTAATGCTCCCAAACAATTCACCAACTAGATTTGCCGGTAAATTATGAAAAGAATTAGAAAAATATACTGAAATGCATGTACATGATAGGAAAGGTGCAAAAATCTCAGACAGCATACACCACAACAGAGAGACTAGAACAAACTAGACAGCTGGTTTCAAAAAGATAAATGAAGGAATAACAGTCTGCTTATGCTATAAGCTCCTATGATCACACTGTCCATGATAGTGCATAAAGTTTGCACATCCTTATACATGCACATTCAATGCCTGCATGTTTCTCTAGGTGTCTGTTTATCTAGTAATTGAGGATCCTCATCTGTGTGCAATTGTGCAAGTTTATAAGAGCAAAAGGAACAACATAGGAAGAGGAAGACAGGAGAAAAATCACACACACGTGTGTATATATATATATATAAATATGTTCCTCTAGTATGTTTATATGTGCATGCTTATATAAATATGTAGATATGTATATAGAGAGGGAGGGAGCTAGAGAGAAAACGAACCATTTGTTCGGTAACGTCGTTCCAAAATTACAGCCTTATTCTCTTCAAAAATTTCATTGACAGTCTGTGTAAGTTCCTCCAGAGAAACTTCGACTCCTGTTCAAACATAAAACGAAGTAACCAATATCGATACTGTAGGGCATTAGAGAAATCTCAAGCTAAAACTAACAGCTCTGTTGAGAGAAATACCAACGGAAAATATTAGTAAACAATATCAATTGCATCTAACATTATTATCAATCATAAGATGAACGATTTTATGACATACCAACTCCGCATGCTTCTTCAAATTCATTCCTCTTAAAATCCTCCGATGCAACATTCGAGAGAAATGAAAATGCAGCTTCTAACTGTGCCGGAGTCTTAATCTACAAAAACTCAACTGTCTTAGTAATAATAATAATCCGTGAATTAAAACCACTGAAAACACAAATTATGTTCCAAACCTTGGAAGAGACAACATATTCAAGTAACTTTGGACGATGTACGAGTGCATTCGCAGGGTACTTCGTTGCAACCTATGTGATAAATGTATACAGCAAAAATCATCTCCATTTTTCATTTTTATGAACACTACAAATAAAAACAGAGAAATCAACCAACAAAAAGATCAACTTACAGTATATAAAAGATTTCCAATTACACGGTCACATCCGTTAGCCAAAGCAGCCTAAAGAAAACAGATTGAAATGAAAAATTAATAGTTCTACTTTTTTTAGAAAATCAAGAGAGAGAGAGAGAGAATAGATTCAGAAGTATACCTCGCGAATGACGGCAGTGAGATTAGCAGTGACCTTGTTGTTAGCGATGGTGTTACGAGCAGTTCGTTCGTCTAAACCAATATTTAAGAAGAGCTCTAAGATTTTTTCAGATTCTTCGCCTTTGACCACCATTTTCTTCGATTTGTTGTTCTTTTTCTGAGGATTTAGATTATGCAGGTGTGAAGGAAGGGGCCGGCTTTCAAGAAAAGGAACGGATAAATCGTGATATAAACCCTAACCAGCAAACGGAAATTAGGCCACGGTGTTAAAGGGATGGGTGAGATTCTAAGGAATCTCAATCTGTGGAAAAATCTGCGATACTTTTTTCAAAATACAGACAAATTTATATATGGAGATGGAATAGCGTTCCTCATTTCTTTTTATTTATTTATACATTCATTTTTCACTTCAATTTTTTTCCTTTATTAAGACCACCGGTAGTCGGTAATAATTTGAGTTTTATTAGTTTGTACGTGAAAAAAAAAAAAAAAACCTTAACAAAATGTAAAAATTTTAATTAAGTACAAGTATTAGATTTATATTTAATTAAATTTTTATCGATAATTAACATAATCAATTGAGTTATTATGTTAATAGTTTTTATCATTAATTACGTTGATTGATAAAATAAATTGATAAATTAATTAAATGATAACATATAATAGCTTCTGGTTTAATATAAGATTTTCATGAAAAAATATTAAACAATAAAAAATTATTAAAAATATATTATATATTAAAATTTAAATAAACTTATTAAACTTATAAAATATTATAAATATTATAAAAATATAATAAATCTAATAAATTATAAAAAAATTCTAAAATTAATAAAACTTATTTAAAATTAGAAAATGTATTAGAATTTTAAGAATAATAAAGAATTGTAAAAAAATATATATATAAAAATTTTAAAGTTGATATAAACTTATAAAATTACAAAAAAAAAATTATAAAAACTTGAATTGGACCGTTTAGCCCAAAATCGGTAAGGGTACTAGTCCGAGGAAAATCATTAGACCAGTTGACTTGGGAATCGGACGTTTGAACCGATTTTTTATTTTTTAATATTTTTATCAAATCAAAATTTTATTATCCAACTATTAGCATATGTCATAATGAAATATTCTAACCAAGATTTTCAAAATTGGACCAGTGGTCAAACCGATCAAATTATTGGCTTGCCAATTCGACTAATCTGTCTAGGTCAACTGGTCTAACTGCTTTCTCCAAACCAGTACTCTTGTTTTGGTCTAACCAGTCCAACTAACTAATCGGGTATTGTTCAAGTTTTTATGATTTTTTTTAATTTTCATAAGTTTATATCAATTTTAATACTTTTAATAATATTTATGATTTTTATAGAATTTTAATATGTTTTTATAAAATTTTAAATATTTTAAATATATTTTATTAATTTTATATTTTTTTATTTTATAATTTATTAGATTTTTATGATTTTATAATTTTTACAAGTTTACATCAATTTTCCTATTTTTAAATTTTTTAATATTTTTTATTTTATATTTTTTATAATTTTTTATTTTTATGAGAAAAATATTATATTAAATCAAAAATTATCACATGTTATTATCTGATTGATATATCAATTTATTTTAACTCTCAACATAAATGATGGAAATTGTTGAGGGTGCTTAATTGATTATTTTAATTAACGACGGGCTTAATTGAGTGCGAATTTAATACAGAGACTTAATTAATTATTTTTGTATTTCCTTAAGGACTTTTTTGAGATATAAGCCTTGATTATTTAGGCTAGATTTTAATAGATCACAATATATCATAAGTTCTTGTGCTCTTTAAAAATTTGAAATTTAGTCTCTATACTTTTATTTTTAGAAATTTGGTCCCTTTACTTTTAGATTTTAAAATTCAGATTCAACTACTATTAAATTTTTTGTTAAATTTGGGTTAATTAAACTTTTTTTAATCATATGGCCACCAAATAAGTATATTTTTTTTATTTCAAAATATTGCACCAATAAATTTAACAAAGAAAATAATTGTGTTAATAGTTGGAATTGAATTTTGAAATTTAAAAAGTAGAAAGACTAATTTTTTGGAAATAAAAGTACAATGATTAAATTTTAAATTTTAAAAAGAACAAGGACTTATGACATATTTTAAAGAAACTATTAGTAAATTAATTTCTAATTTTTTCACATTTAATTTATCACTAAATTGTATCTTGATTCCTATTTAATTGTTTAAAGTTTTTTTTATAAGTAAAATGGATTCCTATTTAATTTTAAAAAACCCTAATGTTTCGAATTCTAGTGTTGGCCAGGCTACTAAAACAGTTCGTCGACGATCGGACTTACCTGTAGACACAGAAGACCCAACTGTTGATGGGAATGGGAGGAAGATTCAAGAGACTGATACGCCAAGATTATCCTACAAAAGCACGCTGATAGGCCCCTCAAAGGCATCGGATTCAGACGAGCAGTTAGAAGATTTTGGAGCAAGAGGGGTGACGTGAGAACGAAAATGGTGGATGGGATCCCTTCGATTACTTTCTTTGATAGAGTTCATGAATTTATTACAAGGAGAATGGCGAAGACAATCATCGTCAAGCTCTTAGGTCGGATAATTACTTTTAATGCTATGTTGAATAAAGTCACTCTATTGTGGAAGACTAGGAAAGCCTCTCAGTTTATGGATCTTGAGAATGACTATCATCTGGTATGTTTCAATGATGAGGATGACTATAATGACGTTCTGACCAAGGGATCATGGGTGATTTTCGGACAGTATTTGACGGTGAGACCATGGTAATCAGGATTTTCGATTGAGCAAAATGAGATTGATATCCAAGTTGTATGGGTTCGATTGCCAAGGTTATCAGAGTTGCGTTTGGTGCACCATAATGTGTCGCAACTGAAAAATACGACTTTGTCATATTCCTCAAGACTATAATGATGTTGTTGATTCTTTAGCCAAAATTGCGAGTTTCAATTACAATGAGTTACAGATATTTGAAGAACCCCCAAACTCAGTACAAAACATTCTGAAAGCGGATCTTGATCGGATGGTTGATATCTTTCACTAATTTCTTATATATTTTGTAATTACTTTCTAGCTTTTATTTTCTACCAAAAATGTTTTTTATTATAAATTATTGTTTTATTTTAGAAAATGTAAAAAGTTCGATAAAAACACATATTTTATTGAGTAATGTTATTCTTCATGAATTATGATAAAATTTATAATTTAAGGGTTTTTTTCGAGAAAAACTTTCAGTCTTAAATGATATTGTCTTATCGGTTTAAATGATAATGAGAATATAATTTAAAAGTCAATTTATTAGTAAAATAGAATTATTACAATAATAACAGACTCAATTGAGATAAAGTTGAATCTGCCTGTATTAATCAACTTTACTTCCATTTTTTTATAGATAAAGTTTGAAAAGAAAGAATTAAAGAATGAATGATGTGGATGAGAGCTAAACCGTGTGGTTATTCCTTGGGCTTCAAATTCAAGCAACTTCAAGGCGATGTCGCGCGAACTTCCGTTTCCATATTGCGTGAGAATCAAGACAATACAAATCGAGGATTGTGTTGACCGGTGAGATAACAAATCCTTCTTAACAATAAACAGTTAAAATATTTTAGCTTCGGATATTCACATGTCTTGCTTAATTAGTTATATATGTGATTATTTTTTAATTGTACAAATAAATTGTGTTTTTAAAATTTTAAAAAATAGGTCAATTTTATAAAGAGAATATGAAAAATGCGTTTAGTTGGACGCGCTTTCTATACAATTGATAAGAAAGTTCATTCAGCTGAGCGAGCTTTCTGCACAGTTGTCAGGAAAGTTTGTCCAGCTAGGCGAGCAGAAAACGCTTCTAACTAGGCGTACTTTCTTGACATATCAGTAAAAACTCGTCCAATTAGACGCACTTTCACACTCTCTCTACAAAATCAATCTATTTCCTTACATCTTAAAAAAAGTCTATTTGACCAATTAACAAAAAAAAAAAGGGCATATATACACAATTTAGCCTGCACGTTTAGCTCTCCCATGTTATAGAAAATTAAATTTAACTTTTTATTTAATTTTTCGTTATTTTTAATTATCAAATTTGTATTTTATATCAAATTAGTCCAAAACAGATGAAAAAATTTAATAATCATTAACTTTTTTGATGTGGCATTCACATCATTTCAGTAATTAATTAATTTTTTTAAATTAAAAAATTAAAATTTCAAAAAAATGAAAATATTAAAAATAATATTTTTAATTATTTTCAATTTTTTCAGATTTGTTTTTCTTCTAAATATTAAATAAAAATAAAGTATTAAAAATAATATTTATTTTTTAAAAATATAAGTTATAAATAAATAATTATAAAAGAGAGTGAAGAACAATGCTTCTCTAAAGTTATATTTATAGACATAAGAAATATAAATAATATAAAATTCTACTTCTAATTAATATTAGATTCTTAATGTATATCAAATTTATCTTAATCTTAATGAACATCCACTAAATAATAAAATATTCATAACACTCTCCTTAGATGTCCATCAAATGAAATATGTCCCTCATTAAAATCTTATTAGAAAAAACCATGTGTGATAAAAACCTAATGAAGGAAAAAGAGTACATAATCTTCTATTACAAGTTGCGTCGTTAAAAACCTTTACTACAAGTTGTCTTGAAACACCCCAAACCCAGCCTAAAAGTTTAACGTAGAAGCAATAGAAGTGATTCCAGAACCTAAAACGACAATCAATTGTTCAATCAAACCTCTTAACCGAACTAATTCGCACAAACTAATATCAAACCAAACACTGTCGAAACTTCAACGTAAAATCTTTAAGCCGAATCTTATCGACAATCGAATTTAACTTATAAGAAAAAGTCTGAGCCCACACCGAATTACTTTAACGTAAGATGGCAAACAAATGAGCCATTGAAAAGAAGAAAATCAAAAACCATGACAAAATGGAAAGAAAAGAAGAAAAATGAATAGAAGAAACTTTCTTCTTTTCTTTTCAAAGTAACCATAGAGGTTATGAACCATTTAAAATTCAAATTAGTTTTATAGAAAAGTGCAAAAATATAAGTCTTTGCTGCATACGTAAAGACTCGAACACGAAACCAAAGAATAGAAAAATGCTTAACCATTGAATCACTAGGATCATCATTGACATTAGTTGATCCCAATATTTTATAAACCACTTAATCAGAGGTGGAGGTTTAATAAATGATTGAAACAAAAAGAAAAGTTCAAGAAGCAAGATTCAAACCCAAAACCTCACACTCATGACCAGAATAGTTAACCATTGAACTAAATCAAATCACTTGTTAAAATTTCTAAAATCTAGCTCAAAATTGAGATATAACTATTCATGGTTCCAGTAACCCATTTTCTTCTAACCCGATTTTTGGGATGTTACAACTCTTATCCCTTTAAAAGAATTTTGTCCTCAAAATTCTCACAGTCCTATCAGTCCTTGGATCACAGAATCTGAAATGTTCTCATTTATACTAGCCACCACGTTGACGCTATGGAATTCAGATTTAAAAAAATATTTCCAATAATTTCTGGATAAGATTTAAAAATCACTAATGATTCTTAGGTCACGGATTCGAATCAATAGCACTCATGCTCTCCTCGTAGTCTAGAGTCGTTCAATCACATACTCTTAACCCCCAGATTCAAATTGGGTCTCTCCGACCCTAACAAATCATTAAATACCACTCAGGGTATCGCAACGGCCTGTGTTTTCCTGATTGCCGCCCTTAGATGCAGGCATCCTAATCGATTCCTAGCCTTTTAAACAGAACCCTTTGCCTCGAGCAAAGGACTTAGATCGAGTGGGTTATCGATATCCAATGCCCTCGACCAACAAGGTTACGTATACACATTATTAATCTACAGTTTCAGAAATTCTATGAATTAGCTTAGGTTTACTAACCATCTTTAATTCGGAAGTTTTGATCAAAGGTTTTCACAGAAATCCCACAGTTTTAGCCAAAACAGAGTAACAAGAACATTACGGTTTGTTTTAGTTTAGTTAACACAACTAAAGTGAAGATACTTACAGGATCAACGTTGGAGTCTCGGATTTTCTGTTTACAGACTCAAAATAATCACAATTTAAACACACACTTTTCAGATATCTCAAATCTCAAAATCAGTTAGAAATTTCACTTACTTAAAACACACATTTTTTTCAGGAAAGGTTTTGAACCCAAAAACCACAATCCGAGTTTTGGAAACCTGAATTTGATACTAATAAGTGTAATACCCTAAACCCAGCTTAAAAGTTTGACATAGAAGCAATAAAAGTGATTTCAGAACCTAAAACGACAATCAATTATTCAATCAAAGCTCTTAATTGAATTAATTCGCACAAACTAATATCAAACCAAACCATGTCGAAACTTCGACATAAAATCTTTAAATCGAATCTTACCGACAATCAAATTGAACTTATAAGAAGAAGTCTGAGCCCACACCGAATTATTTTAACGTAAGATGGCAAACAGATAAGCCATTGAAAAGAAGAAAATATAAAACCATGACAAAATGGAAAGAAAAGAAGAAAAATGAATAGAAGAAACGTTCTTCTTTTCTTTTCTTTTTAAAGTGACCGTAGAGGTTATGAACCATTTAAAATTCAAATCAGTTTTATAGAAAAGTGCAAAAATATAAGTCTTTGTTGCATACGTAGAGACTTGAACACGAAACCAGAGAATAGAAAGATGTTTAGCCATTGAACCACTAAGCTCATCATTAACATCAGTTGATCGCAATATTTTATAATCCACATAATCAGAGCTGGAGGTTTAATAAATGATTGAAACAAAAACAAAAAGTTCAAGATGCAATATTTAAACCCAGAACCTCACACTTATGACCAGAATACTTAACCATTAAACTAGAGCAAATCACTTGTCAAATTTTCTAAACTTTAGCTCTAAAATTGAGCGATAACTATTCATGGTTCCAGTAACCTAATTTCTTCTAACCCGATTTTTAGGATGTTACATGTCTTGTTAAAACCTTTACTAGAAAAACCTAATAGGACAAAACATTGGTTAAAGGAAAAAAGTACAACTTGTTTTAGACTCCTCCTAATGGTAACATCATATTACATCTTTGAGTCAACGCATTCCAATCTTGTGTAATAGTCTTTCAAACGTTGAAGTTGGCAATGTTTGGTAAAAAGATTTGCTAAATTATCATTAGTACGAATTTGTTGAACTTCTATATCACCTCTCTTCTTAAGATTATGGGTGAAGAATAATTTTGGTGAAATATGTTTCGTTCTCTCACCTTTGATGTAATCACCCTTCAATTGAGCTATACATGTTGTATTATCTTCGTATAAGATAGTTGACATCTTTTTCTGTAAAGGAAAATTACATATCTCCTAGATATGTTGGGTCAATAACCTTAGCCAAACACACTCTTGACTTGTCTCCTGCATTGCAATTATTTTTGCATGATTTGAAGAGGCGGCAGCTAATGTTTGCTTTGTTGAACGCCATGATACGGAAGTATACCTCCATATGTAAATAAATATCCCGTTTAAGATCGACCTTTATGTGGATCCGATTAATATCCAATAGCCGACTAATAGAGATTTTGAATTATTTGAAGACAATAACTCATATCAATGGCCCCTCTAAGATATCTAAATAAATGTTTAATTTCATTCCAATGTCTACGTGTTGAAGAATAACTAAATCTTGCTAACAAGTTTACAACGAAAGTATCAAGTCTTGTTTTGTTTGGAAGATACAACAATGCCTCTATGACACTTAGATATGGTACTTCAGGACCAAGAAACTCTTCATTATTCTCACAAGGATGAAATTGATCTTTATTCACATATAACGATCGTAGGGGCGAAATTAGGGGGCTGGCAGAGCCTCCGAGCCCCCTAAAATAAAATTTTTTTCATTTAAACCCTTTAAAATTTTTAAAATTTTAATTTAGAAAAGGAAAAATTGCACTTTGCCCCTCTAAAAATATAAAAAAAATTTGATTTAATTCTATAAAAATTATAAAAATGTAAGCTAGTAAAATGATGAAATTGCATTTTTGCTATTATAAAAATTACAATTTAATTTCAACCCCCTAAAAAAATTTGATTTCACCCTTGACGATCGTACAATCATCGAGGTACTCAATCGATGTGCTTTATCCATGTAAAATTGATGAACATGAACTCCATATTTTAAATTCTTGATCTATAGGCCAAGACAAAACTTTGTTTTCCCAATATCTTTCATCTCAGATTTTTTCTTTAAATAATTTATTGCATTTTGAAGCTCTTCAGGAGTTCCAATAATATTTAGATCATCAACATAAACAATAATTATCATAAAATCTGATCTAGATCTTTTTTATAAAGACACATGAAAAAATTGGATCATTTTTGTAACAGTATTTTTTAAAATATTCACTAAGACGATTATATCACATAAATCCAGATTATTTTATCCATATAAACTTCTCTTTAATCTGATTGAGCAAATTTCCCGAGAAACTCTATATCCTTCTGGTATTTTAGATCCTTCAGGGATTTTCATATAAGTTTCACTATCAAGTGTACCATACAAATAAACTATAACAACATCCATTAGACGCATGTCAAGCTTTTCACGTATTGCCAGACTAATAAGATATCTAAACGTGATTGCATCCACCTCAAGAGAATATGTTTCTTCATAATCAATGTCGGGCCTTTGCGAAAATCTTTGTGCTACAAGTCGTATTTTATATTGTCGAAACGTTTTTTTTTAAAAAGAAGAAGTCTCGAAAAATATTTTTAAATTAAGAAATAGAGTCGCCACGAATCTTTTTATTCGATGTGATTGGATCACCGCAAAATGTTAAAATCTGTTTTGAAAAATATTTGGGTCTTCGAAATCCAGAAAATAGGTTCGGGAGTCGATTACGTGTGAGGAAGAATTAGCACCCTCACACGCTCAAAATTGGTACCACATCGGTTATTTTCGGGTCTTTGTTTGATAAAACTTTGAAATCTCGAGCGAAGTTTAAAATATGATCTTTTACACATAACTCATTTCGCATGATTTTCAAAAATCAAAATTAAAGAGAATGCCCATGTGTTTCGAATTTCTCAGAGAATTGAAGTCGTGTCCAACACGTTAGGGCATGACATTCTCGGAATTTCGAAATTGAAAGAAATTTTGAAAGGTTTTAAAAAGGATATTAGATCGCGTGAATTATACGAAAATCACATCCAGCACGTTAGAGCATGTTTTTTCGAAGTTTTCACACGAAGGATATTGCCTCGATTTTTTATTTAAAATTATTTATGTATTTTTTTGAGAACTTGAAATTTTGAGTGAAGTTTAAAATATGATACTTGGACACATAACTTATTTCACATGATTTTCAAAAATCAAATTTGAAGAAAAATGCCCGTGTGTTTCGAATTTCTTGGAGAATTGAGGTCGTGTCCAACACGTTAGGGCACGACGTTCTCGGAATTTCGAACTTGAAGGACACTTTGAAAGGTTTTGAAGAGGATATTCGATCACACGAATTATACGAAAAATCACACCCAATACGTTAGGGTAAAATTTTCTAAAATTTTCACATGAAAGGATATTGTCTCGGTTTTGAAATTATTTGTATGTATTTGTTTTTACGAAAATAATTTTAAAACTGAGTATGCAATTTAAACACGAATATGTAATTTATTGGCGAAATTAAATAATACGAAGACAGAACAATTAAGCAGATAAATATGCAACAATAAACATAGGATTAATAATATACGAAGTATAAAAACATGAAATAAAATCAGAAACCATGATTTATTAAAAATACGAAGAAAAATACTATTATGTACAAAAATCAAAGAAAAAGGAAAAACGGGGTCGAAAATGAAGTTTCAGAGAATACGGGGTCAAAATGTAATTTTAAAAAAGTTTAAGGGTAAAAATGTGATTTTAGAAAAGTTTGAGGGTAAAAATGTGATTTTGGAGGAGTTTAGGGTCAAAATGTAATTTTGGAAAGGTTTAAGGGTGAAAATGTAATTTTAGAAAAGTTTAGGGGTTAAAATGTAATTTTGGTAAAGTTTAGGGGTTAAAATGTAATTTTAGAGAAGTTTAGGGGTTAAAATGCAATTTTGGAAAATTTTAGGGATCAAAATGTAATTTTGGAAAAGCTTAAGGGTTAAAATATAATTTTGGAGAAGTTTAGGTTTAAATTGTAATTTTAAAGAAGTTTAGGGTCAAAATGTAATTTTAGGAAAGTTTGGAGGTTGCCTAGGCAATAAACCCAAAAAAGTTTGACACGTGGTTGCCTCAGGGCCATCTTTGAGTGAGGGACTAAATTGTAAAAAATTTAAAATTATTGAGTTAAATTACAATAAATTAAAAATAACACAAAAGGATTAAATTGAAAGAAATAAAAATGCAGA
Source organism: Gossypioides kirkii (assembly GCA_005610355.1). Taxonomy (NCBI): domain Eukaryota; kingdom Viridiplantae; phylum Streptophyta; class Magnoliopsida; order Malvales; family Malvaceae; genus Gossypioides; species Gossypioides kirkii. The sequence goes on along the minus strand of CP032247.1, from coordinate 32,786,405 downwards.
AGGACTAAAGGGAAAAATTCCCATTTTTTTTAAAAAATCTGATTTTAAGGCTTAGGCCAAAACGACGTTGTTTTGGGGGGTTTAACTCACTCCCAAAACTACGTCGTTTTGAGAACTTTTATAAACCCTTTAAGCCTTTTTTTGTTTCACTTTTCCACTCTTCTCTTCAAAAAAACTTTAAAATCCTCTCAACTCTCTCTTCTCTTTTTTTTTTTGTGAGACCTTCTCTTGCCGTCGGCCACCCCACTCTGCCGTCGTCGACAATTGCTGTCCGCCACCGTGCACGGCAGCCCAAGGTAAAAAATCCTTCATGTTTTATTTTTTTTGGTCTAAAACATAGATCTGGGCTAGATCTATCTAGCCCCTAAACTTTAAAAAGGTTTCAAAAAAAATGATTTTTCTTTTATTTTCGAATTTGTTTTTTATTTTTTTGTTTTTACATATATAAATATAATAAAAATCAAGATGAATATCTATTTACATATATATATATATATATACATACGTATGAAAAAAAATAAAAATAAAAATAAAATCAAGATATATATTTGTATATATATGCACAATGCGTATGTAAATAAAAATAGAAATCAAGATGTATATTTATATATATATTTATGTACATGCATGTATATATATAAAAATCATAAAAAGGATATATATCTATTTACATATATATATATATATGTATGTGCGCATGTATATAAAGTAAAAATAAAATAAAAATGTATATCTATGTATATATGTACATACGTGTATATATATATGTAAAATAAAACAAACACATAAACTAAATTTTTTTGCTATTTTTGCTATTACTCAATATTCATTCTTCCTTAAAAAAAATCGGAGCATCAAGGAGCCTCCTTTTCATTACAAATCGGATGGCTTTTTATAGCCATGTGTTCTTTGTTTTTGCCCCATTTCTGTCTTGTCTTTGTTTGGTTTTGCAGGTAATCACGTGGTGGTCGGTGGTGGTCTCAGATGTAAGTGGCAAAGAGAGGGAGGAGCGGCGGTAGATGACATCTCTAACAAATTAGGGTTTCCCATTTTGTTCAAAAGTTTGGGCTTGTTGGGCTTAGGTTGTAAATGGGTAATTGGGTTTGGGTAGTTTAGAATTTGGGTTTGTAATTTTGGATTTTTGATGTAAAATGGACATTTTAAATTAAATTAAAATTTAATTTAAAATTTATTTGGGTTTTTTTGGTTAAATAAAAGGACTTTTATTTATTTATTATTTTTGTGGTTTTTTGGTTTGGAATGGGCCCGGTCAAAATTAAGTTTCAACAGCTGCCCCTCTTTGCTTGTTACTGTGTAACAGGAATAGAGCAAATACTAAAAGGAAGCCCAATTTCATCAGGTCTCATTTCTTTGACGCTCAGTCTTCAACTAGCCCACCGTTCGCTTTATTGATCGTTCAACTTCACTGCATTCGCTTCTCTGTATCTCATCAAGAAGACGGATTTGGTTCACTTCTCTGCATCTCGTCAAGAAGATGACCACTTTATTGCTTCGACCCACTTCTCTATATCTCATCAGGAAGATTGGGTTTGGAAGTTTCACTCATATTGAGCTTCGCTTCATTGAATTGGTCTACTTCTCTGTATCTCATCAGGAAGATGACCACTTTATTGCTTCGACCCACTTCTCTGTATCTCATCAGGAAGATGGGGTTTGGAAGTTTCACTCACATTGAGCTTCGCTTCATTGAATTGGTCTACTTCTCCGTATTTCACCAGGAAGATGGGATTTGAAATTCCACTCCACTTGCTGCAACTTCAAAGAAATTGATATTCGCTTTTGTGAGACAGTAGCTTGAATATGCCCTCTTAACTTGAGGGTAAAAGATGAGATTTGTGGTTTCAATCTGCCTCATGATTGGGGTAAGGGATTGAGTTTTTTATAAGATATTGGATGGTTACAATCTGCCCCTATCGCGGGGTGAGAGATTGGCTGACGGTGATCTGCCCCATGATCAGGGTAAAAGGTCGAATGACTACAATCTACCCTAGGCTCGAGGTAAGAGATTGTCTGACGGTGATCTGCCTCAAGCTCGGGGTAAAAGATCGGTTAGCTGCAATCTGCCCTAAGCTTAGGGTAAGAGATTTGCTGATGGTGATCTGCCCCAGGCTTGGGGTAAAAGATCGGTTGGCTACAATCTACCTTAGGCTCGGGGTAAGAGATTGGTTGATGGTGACCTGCCCCATGATCGGGGTAAAAGATCGAATGGCTGTAATCTGCCCCAGGCTCAAGGTAAGATATTGGCTGATGGTGATCTGCCCCATGATCGGGGTAAAAGATTGAATGGTTACAATCTGCCCCAAGCTCGGGGTAAGAGATTGGCTGATGATGATCTGCCCCAAGCTTGGGTAAAAGATCGATTGGCTGTAATCTGCCCTAGGCTCGAGGTAAGAGATTTGTTGATGGTGATCTACCTCAAGCTCAGGGTAAAAGATCGGATGGCTGCAATCTGCCCTAGGCTCGGGGTAAGAGATTGGCTGATGGTGATCTACCTCAAGCTCAGGGTAAAAGATCGGATGGCTGCAATCTACCCTAGGCTCGGGGTAAGAGATTGGCTGATGGTGATCTGTCAAACTTCTTTTTGTGTACGAGGTGGTGGTAACTCTTGTATAGCCTTGACCTTATCTGGATCAATCTTAATGCCCCTCTTGCTGACCACAAACCCTAATAACTTACCTGAGGTGGCTCCAAAGGTGCACTTGGTCGGGTTTAACTTTAGCTAGAACTTTCTTAACCTCAAGAATAGTTTCCTTAGGACCTTCGCATGTTCCTCCCCTATTCGGGATTTTACGATCATATCATCAACATAAACCTCGATTTTTTTTGTGCATCATATCATGAAACAAAGTCACCATAGCTTTTTGATATGTCACTCCTACGTTTTTAAGTCCAAAGGGGCCTGACCTTATAATAAAAAGTTCCCCACATTGTGACAAAGGTAGTCTTTTTCATGTTTTCGGGATCCATCCTTATCTGGTTGTATCTGGAGAAGCCATCCATGAAGGAGAACAATGCATGACCTGTTGTATTATTGACCGAGGTATCAATATGAGGTAACGGGAAATTATCCTTTGGGCTTGCCTTGTTCAAATCTCGATAATCGACGCACATTTGTACCTTCCCATCTTTCTTAGGGAATGGAACTATATTAACTACCTATTCTGAATACTTGAACACTTGGAGGAAGCCAGCATCGAACTACTTTCTGACCTCTTCTTTTTATCTTTAACAGTATGTCAGGTCTCATCCTTCGAAGCTTCTGTTGAACAGGCTTACAATTCTCCTTTATAGGGAGTCTATGTACTACAACATTGGTACTTAACCCCGACATATCCTGATAGGACCACGCGAAAATATCTTTGAACTTATGGAGCAACTTGTTTCGATAGAAATGCTCATCCCGATTTTCACTTCCTTCTTTTCTTCCTTATTTCTCAGACTCACAATTTCCACTGACTCTTCATGAAGCGGGATTTGTTTTTCATCTTGCTTCACCATTCTCAATAGATTGGGAGATAAGTTACAATCTTGGTCACCTTCAAAGTCTTGAGGTTTTTCTAGACACATGTTTTTCTCAAAAGGGCTCCGAGTAGTGTCGCTTGTATCCTTGATATCAAGGGACCTAGAATAAAGACAAAAGGGGATCCAAAGAATAATTGAACTAAAGAATGATTAATTGTGGTATGAACGAATGAGAAGAATGGTAAGATGTTTGCTAAATGAGACAAAAATAATGCATCATTTTTATTGAAATAAAATATAGTAGTCATGTGCCTTTTATAAAAGGATCACTATTGCTTTTACACACACGAATGTTTCAAATATGTGGGGTCTTATTGAAATTTAATGCATGAAGTGCAATGCAAATGAATGATAAAATGTATGCAGAAAGGCGTTGATTCTTGGTTCCATTCCATTATAACAACTTTACTAGAAAACAAATTTCTGTACATAAGACAAATACATGCATGATCGTGCCTTAATGCTCAAAGGTCTAATTCTCCAAGCTAAACTTTGCTCCGGTTTGACCCTGATTTCAAATTCAGAGTGTCGGTCTTGAATGACTAAAGTCTACAAGTGGTTAGTCATTTATGGCACTTGGTCGAATCTTTGCTTGTGAAATGGTCCCTATCTCAAATTTGCCCTTAAGAGCGTTGGAGTCATTCCTCATTTATTTCCAATTTCCTTAGGCGATATCATCTTGTCTTTAGATAGTCATAAATTCCTTCGATAGAGAGTAGCATTCAGAGAATACTCGACAAGAGACCTTTTTACTTTCCAAAAAAATGGCCACAGAACTAAACTAGCAAAAGTTATGCACTAAACACCTTTTTTGCCCCTTCTTCGACAAGTGTTTAGTGGCTAAGATTGCTAGAACATGTGTGATTCTCTTGTCAAATTGGTCAAACAAATTTGCAACCGCGCCCTCTACGTGCCCTAACACTTTAGAGAAGACGGCTAACTCATACGTGTTTGAAGTAAAGATGACGACATTCTTTCTTGCATTTGGGTACACTATGTCTTGCGGGTTTTTCAAAGTAATGTACTTGTTATCTCCTTTTTCCTTGATCAGGGCTACAACCCAATGCTTGCTCATTCAAAATAGGTCTTATGATTTTTGAATCCTCGGGTAACGTAATGTATTCCTCTTCCTTATGTTCATGTTTCTGAAAGTGAAGCAACTAAGCTTGAGTGTGTAAGGCAAATCAACATATTCAAATTTGAACATCTGCCTTATTTTGTCTTCCATACTTCTTTCAGCTCTTGCAAACTGTTATGGCTTTCATGTATTTGGGTGTAACCCCAGAACTCTGATATTTGCCCCTTTGATAGGCAATCACTTTTCGTTGTTATTTTTCTTTGACCATATATGCGCACTACCACGTTGACTTCTACCTTATCAAGGTATCCATTTTCTTATGACCAGTTCTCTATTTGGCAATAGAACATGAATCAACACCTTTTTTATGAAAATGCAATGCAAACAGATTCAAAATATATTACAATTAAAAGCAAAAATATAACTGTGTCTTTTACCTTATTCAGGTAACCACTAAAGGTTTGGCACAGTTCCATTTCATGGGATTAATTGCAAGTTAAAAAGTGCAGATTATGAATGCATGTATGCATAAGAAAAGACATTGATTTTGAACTCAATTCCATTAGAACAACTTCTCTATAAGACAAATTTCTTTATATAAAGCGAATGACATAAACTGCTTTGCCTTACTGCCTAAAGCTTTGATCTTCCTAAGAAGTCCGACTAATTTTCTCCCCATCCTGGTTTGATTTATATTGCATGCTTAATATATCAACTTCAATGGCTAATACTTACATGTGATCAGCTGCTTCTTTTATTTGGGTGAGTGCTTTCAACCTGTCTCTGAGCCTGTCGAAAGTGGTGTACAACCGATGAACCTCCCTTCTCCTTCTCTTCGATAAGCATTTAATGATCTGAAGGTCTCAACGAGGGTTGTTGGGACCGGAGTGACTCCCTTGCTAAGCTGATAAAAAAGATTTGCAACTGCATCTTCTACATGTCTTAATGCTTTTGGGAAAATGACTAACCCGTATATGTCGATGCGCTTCTTCTCATCTGGGTGTGCCAGTATTAGATCTTGTAGACTTTTCCAATTGATATACTTATTATCTCCTTTTGCCTTGATCCAGGATGCAACCTATTGTTCACTGATTCCAGTGGTGTTCATCAGTCTTTTCAAAAAGGGTTGGGACACATGCATCTTTCGAGTATGCCTTGTTGACTTGAATTCTGAGGCAACGAATCAATGTGGTGTATTCTTCCACTGTGGGCGTGAAGTTTCCAAAGGTGAAACAGCTATATGCAAGATTCCAGTGTTGGGTAAGAGCTCAAAAAAGTGCTTGTCTATATTCACATCGAGTAAATAGGGTAAGTCTCCGTATTCCCGATAAAACATTTACTTCGTCTCATTATCCCACTGACCCAGGATGTATCTCAATTCTTGCAAACTGTTTTGAGTCACCTTAATCCGAGTATGATCCCAAAATTCTGATAAATGTCCCTATTTAAAACTGTCTCCTTTCTCATGCTGTCGTTCCCCTGACCATAAGCGCGCAGCCATGTTATGTTCCGCTCTATCAAGAAATCCGTCTTCCATGACGAAACTGTCTATTTGGTAATCGAACTTAAATCAATACCTTTTCTTGTATGATGATGTAATGCAAGCAAAAGAGACAAAAAAAGGTAGCAAACACATCAATATTAATATATAGGTATAGAACAAAGAGCCTAAGAACTTGTCTTGGATAGTTGCGAAGAGGTTCGGTATAACTCCTTCTAAGGCAAGTACTTATGGCTCATTATATGCGGTTTAGTCTTTAGAGTAAAGGGTACCCAAACCAGCAGATTCCTTGATCCTCACCCATTACAAGCTCCTACGGATGAGTTTGGTCTAGGGGGACACATTTCCCACGTGTTTGCACGGAAGTGAAAACTTCACTAAAACATGGGTACGGATGTAATCCCGAAAGCGATCCACTATCCTGCACAGAGGTGAAAATCTCACGAAGGAGTAGTTTCCCGCTTCCACTTAAAGGGACAGTAACAGATACATATGAATGCAAACTTAGACTAACAAGTATCGACATAATATAGCATCACACAAAAATGTAAAGGATCGTATATTAAACAAAATCGAGTGTTTAAAAATTTTAACTAAAAGACCCAAAAATGATCAATTTTTGGCTTGACTCTCTTTTATTTTAAAAAATGGTCTCCAATGGAGTCGCCAAGCTGTCGAAACGTTTTTTTTCTGAAAAAGAAAAAGAAGTCTCAAAAAATATTTTTAAATTGAGAAATGGAGTCGCCACCAACCTTTTTATTCGGTGTGATTGGATCACTGCAAAATGTTAAAATTCGTTTTGAAAAATATTTGGGTCTTCGAAATCCAGAAAACAGGTTTGGGAGTCGGTTACGTGTGAGAAATGATTAGCACCCTCACACGCCCAAAATTGGTACCACATCGATTATTTTCGGGCCTTTGTTTGTTCAAACTTTGAAATCTCGAGCGAAGTTTAAAATATGATCTTTTACACATAACTCATTTTGCATGATTTTCAAAAATCAAAATTGAAGAAAATGCTCGAGTGTTTCGAATTTCTTAGAGAATTGAAGTCGTGTCCAACACGTTAGGACACAACATTCTCGGAATTTCGAAATTGAAAGAAATTTTGAAAGGTTTTAAAAAGGATATTCGATCACGTGAATTATACGAAAATCAAACCCAGCACGTTAGGGCATGTTTTTTCGAAGTTTTCACACGAAAGGATATTGCCTCGGTGTTTTGTTTAAATTTATTTATGTATTTTTTTTGAGAACTTGAAATTTCGACCGAAGTTTAAAATACGATCTTTGGACACATAACTTATTTCGTATGATTTTCAAAAATCAAATTTGAAGAAAAATGCCTGTGTGTTTCGAATTTCTCGGAGAATTGAGGTCGTGTCCAACATGTTAGGGCACGAGGTTCTCGGAATTTTAAAATTGAAGGACACTTTGAAAGGTTTTGAAGAGGATATTCGATCACGTGAATTATACAAAAAATCACACCCAGCACGTTAGGGTGTAATTTTTTGAAATTTTCACACGAAAGGATATCGCGTCGGTTTTAAAATTATATGTATGTATTTCTTTTATGAAAACAATTTTAAAAATAAATATGCTATTAAACACGAATATGCAATTTATTGGCGAAATTAAATAATACGAAGACAGAACAATTAAGCAGATAAATATGCAATAATAAACATAAGATTAATAATATACGAAGTATAAAAACATGAAATAAAATCAGAAAACAAGATTTATTAAAAATACGAAGAAAAATAATATTATGTACAAAAATCGAAGAAAAAGGAAAAACGAGGTCGAAAATGAAGTTTCAGAGAATACGGGGTCAAAATATAATTTTAGAAAAGTTTGAGGGTAAAATTATGATTTTAGAGGAGTTTAGGGTTAAAATATGATTTTGGAAAGGTTTATGGGTCAAAATGCAATTTTGGAAAATTTTAAGGGTCAAAATTTAATTTTGGAAAATTTTAGGGGTTAAAATGTAATTTTACAGAAGTTTAGGGGTCAAAATATAATTTTAGAGAAGTTTAGGTGTCAAAAATGTGATTTTGGAAAAGTTTAGGGGTTTTTTGGGTAATAAACCCAAAAAAGTTTGACACGTGGCAGCCCCAAGGCCATCTTTGAGTGAGAGACTAAATTGTAAAAAAAATTAAAATTATTAGCCTAAATTGCAATAAATTAAAAATAGCACAAAAGGACTAAATTGAAAGAAACAAAAATACGGAAGGACTAAAGGAAAAATTACCCATTTTTCAAAAAAAATCTGACTCTAAGGCTTAGGCTAAAACAACGTCGTTTTGGGTTGTTTAAGTCACTCCCAAAACTACGTCGTTTTGGGAACCTATATAAACCCTTTAAACCTTTTTTTGTTTCACTTTTCCACTCTTTTCTTCAAAAAAACTCTAAAATCCTCTCAACTCTCTCTTCTCTTTTCTTTTTTGGTGAGGCCTTCTCTTGTAGCCGGTCACCCCCGTCGCCTCGCTGTCGTCGACTGTCGTCGTCCGCCACCATGCACGATAGCCCTAAGTAAAAAATCCTTCCTTTGTTTTTATTTTTTTGATCTAAAATATAAATCTGATAGATCTAACCCCTAAACTTTAAAAAGGTTTCAAAAAATGATTTTTTTTTTATTTTCGAATCCGTTTTTCATTTTTTTTTGTTTTTACATATATAAATATAATAAAAATCAAGATGAATATCTATTTACATATTTATATACATACATATGAAAAAAAAATAAAAATAAAATCAAGATATATATTTGTATAAATATGCACAATGCGTATGTAAATAAAAATAGAAATCAAGATGTATATTTATATATATATATATTTATGTACATGCATGTATATATATAAAAATCATAAAAAGGATGTATATCTATGTATATATATATATATGTAATATAAAACAAACATATAAACTAAATTTTTTTGCTATTTTTGTTATTGCTCAATATTCATTCTTCCTTAAAAAAAATAGGAGCATCAAGGAGCCTCCTTTTAGTTACAAATCGGTTGGCTTTTTATAGCCAAAAGATTACAATGTGTTCTTTGTTTTTGCCCCATTTCTGTCTTGTTTTCTTTTTGATTTTGCAGGTAATCACGTGGTGGTCGGTGGTGGTGTCAGATGTAAGTGGCAAGGAGAGGGAGGAGGGGCGGCAGATGGCATCCCTAACAAATTAAGGTTTCCCATTTTTTTTCAAAAATTTGGGCTTGTTGGGCTTAGGTTGTAAATGGGTCATTAGGTTTGGGTAGTTTAGAATTTGAGTTTGTAATTTTGGATTTTTGATGTAAAATAGACATTTTAAATAAAATTTAATTTAAAATTTGTTTGGGTTTTTTTGGTTAAATAAAAGGACTTTTATTTATTTATTTATTATTTTTGTGGTTTTTTGGTTTGGAATGGACCCGATCAAAATTGGGCTTCAACATATATCTTATGACTTCATTTTTCTCATTTCGTTTTTGCACAAATACCCATTTATGTCCTATCAGCTTTACACCTTTAAGTGTTTTAACTACAGGTCCAAAAATCCCACGTTTAGAAAGTGAATTCAATTATGCTTGAATTGTGTCTTTCCATTTTGGCTAATCTTTTCTATTTCTACATTCTTCAATAGATTTTGGCTCACGATCCTCATCTTCTTTTGTTATTTCAATAGCAACATTATAAGCAAAATTATTGTCGACAACTATTTTACCAATTCCATCTTTTTCCCGAATTAACATAAACTATTGAGATCTCTTCGTTACCACCATTTTCAGGTATTTGAATCTCTTCAGGAGTTTTAGTTATTAGTTATGTCTTGGGTCTCTTTTGGAACACCCACCTTTAGTATATGACCATCTAGATTTATTATTTTCATTTATGAGAATTTTCATATTTGAAATCGATCAATATATCATGCTTCAAGCATGCATTACTTTCATTTATTCTAACCGATTTGTTCTACTAAGATTTTGATTCAAATTAAAACATTATCAGATATATAACACTCGATTATTTTCATCAAGTTTGTAAATACATCTAACAGTTAGCTTGTAATAAAGTGAGTTATCCTTTTGAACTTCTAGTTCAAATTACTCTCTATGAAGATCTAGATAATGATAACTCATTACAAGCAATGATTTCATCCAACTATTATTTTTCTCGCCTAATGTTGTAAAACTATTAAATCAAAATAGTGACCACAATATCATATCATAATTGAATCTCTATTTCGTTTAGGACATCTAATAATACAAAGAGACTCATAATTAATATATATTCTCAACTTTCTTTAAATACTCTTTTTGTGCATTGTGATGGAGCAACTTGAACACATAATGGATACTAAAAAAAATCTGAAATGGGTTGTATTTTACTCTTGACCAAAAACCAATTGTAATAAGGAGTATTTGTCAAAACTTATTGGCATGATGCATACAAGTGTTGATTGATATAAAATGTCATATCCTAATATACAAAAATTTTGTTCTTAAAAAGTAAAGGTTTAGCTCACTAACTAGAGGCAATTAATCATTAATTCTACTAAACCATTTCATATGTATAAGCAATAAGCTTTTAGTGATAGTTACTCGTATTGATAATGTAACACCCAAAAATCGTAACCATCGCCGGTCTAGGGTCTCAGGGTTCACAAAACTTTACGAGTTTTTTTATACATACAAATCAATCATTCTTACTATCACAATATAGTACCCAAACCCGAAATTGTCGTTGGTTAAGGTTTCGGGTCTTTCCGATCATTTGCCATTGAATAATTTCCAATATCACTTCATTTTCATATAATTAAATAAATTAATATATCATACACAAAAAATAATTATGAATTTAAATAACAATACAATCTATTTAGGGAAAAAAGTTATTTCACAATTTTGGGGACGTCTACTGGTACCTGTTAAATAAGTATCGATAGAAGTCAAGTTAGTAAAGAACTTAAAACAACTACAGTTTCCTATCGATAGTTGAAAAGGTTCTACAGATACAAGTATGACTACTACCGATACAATTATTACTTCTACCAATACAATAAACTCCAGAGAGCTAAGAATTTTTACCCTGTAGCTTCTACCGATACAAGTGTTCAGACTATCGATACTACTATGCACAGAACTATCGATACCTCAAAAACTTATACCGAAACAATGCAAGTTAGTAACCAATTCAACTACCTTGTACTTCTACCGGTACATGCAAGAGTTCCATCACATAACCACAAATACAAATGAAACAACTCAAGTATTCATGAATTTACATGTCATTACATTACAATGCATATTTGCCTACTTATAACATTAAGCTAGCATACAAGTTTAAGTTCAACATTTAACGATGATTTCAACAATGAATCCAACAATCCAAAATCAAGCATTTTAAAAGATAACATCATTCCTAGTACATGTCATATAACCAAGTAATGTAAATACTACCGAGCGAGCTCCCTAGACAGTGTGACTTCTTGAGGTGATCCGATCTTCTAGCAGCAAAATAGAATCTATAGAACAACAATAATTTCATACGTAAGCTTACATAGCTTAGTAAGTTCGTAGAGTTTAATAAATTATCAAACATCATATTTTGAACAATCTCTGACTCATTCGAACCAAAATAGGGTCTTGCTTCCACAAGCTATAATCCAGAATTTCATCCTCATGTCTGTATCAACTCTGTTACCAGTATACGATGCTGCTCACACAAGCTGTCGAGGACTCGCAACATATGTGGTACCCCAGCCATCGATACAATATGCTATAATCCAGAATTTCATTCTCATGTCTGTATCAACTCCGTTACCAGTATACGATGCTGCTCACACTAGCTGTCGAGGACTCGCAATATATGCGGTACCCCAGCCATCTATACGGTATCTATGCATATAACTGTTCCCTAATGATGCTGCTCACACAAGCTGTCGAGAATATGCACTAATGCATAAATCCCAACCATCGTAGGGCCTGTAATCCATTCTTGGATTCATTTCTCATTTTCCAACTCACGAAGCTGCTTACATAAGCTGTCGAGAACTCGCAACGTATGCGGTACCTCAGCCATCTTGTTGGTTTCAAATCACCGGCTCAAAGCTTGATATCTCTTTCATTCATTTTTTTTTATCTTTCTCAATTTCATGTATCATAACTTGTTCAACAACGATTATAAATAATACAATAATGTATTATTAAAATGTAAATTTAATGTTACGAACTTACCGGATGAAATTGCAGTTAAAGTGAACTCTAGGGACAAATCCGTAATTTTTCCTTTTCCACAATCGGTGACACGATCTTGATCTCATTTCTCAACTCACAATGCTGCTCACATGAGCTGCCGAGAACTCGCAACGTATGCGGTACCTCAGCCATCGCGTTGGTTTCAAATCACCGGCTCAAAGCTTGATTTCTCTTTCATTCATTTCCTTTTCATATTTCTCAATTTCACGTACCATAACCTGTTCTACAACGATTATAAAGAATACAATAATGTACTATTAAAATGCAAATTTAACGTTACGAACTTACCGAATGAAATTGCAGTTAAAGTGAACTCTAGGGACAAATCCGTAATTTTCTCTTTTCACAATTGGTGACACGATCTTGATCAGATTGAAGCTCAAAGTTTGGCCGAATGGTCTCCCATGGTTTCTTTAGAGTTTCCGCTTATAGAAGAAGAAGAAGAAGGAAGAAAAAGTGAATTTTTAGTCTTTTGATTTTTAATTAAATTAGGTTTTCTCATGAAATTACAAAATTACCCTTTAAATCTCATAATTTTCCCACTAAAATTAGTCAAGACTGTCCACTCACATTAAGGACGGTCTAATTATTCATTAAGGGCTTAAACTTACCTTTCAATTAACATCTAATACCTTTAATTAATATAATTAAACTTTTGCACCTTTTTCAATTTAATCCTTTTTACTTAATTAACTATCTAAATAATAAAATTTCGTCACCAAATTTTAATACTATATTAATAGCCCCGTAAATATTAAATAATTAATATTTATAGTCTGACACATTGAAGTTGTGACCTCAAAAACACCCTTTTCGATCATACTGAAAAATAGACTAATTAGTAAATTCTTATTTAATTTGGATTTAATTGCAATTTACCATAATCTAAAGAGTTTCACATTATTTCTATTATTATGCCATCTAAGGAGGGTCCAATTTCACAATTGGTCCTTCAATTATATTAAATTCCAACTAAATAAACTTTATTTCAATTTAACCTTAAACAAATTAGGACTAAATGAATAAATAATTCAAAAGTTAGTGAATGATAATCATGTCACCACCGCTTGGACTTTTGACTATGGTTTAATTGTCATTTTGGTCCCTTTACTAACTTTAATCTATAACAATTAACTTTTACCTCATTTACAATTTACTCATTTTTCCTTAATTAAGAAATTAATCATCAAAATTACCCAACCTAACTTCAATTCACATATAATAAGACTCTGAAAATATTTAATAAAAATATTTACGGCTGTTAATTTTAGAAACGAGGTCCCGATACCTTATTTTCTAAAACCACTTGACTTTTGAACCAAACCACTTATACTAACTTTTAATCAAATAATTAAAATTCTTCAGATCAAAATTCCATATAAAATTATTATTGACTTATTTAATTTAAACACTCATTATAAAAAAAATTTCTCATCAGGTTTATGACCTCAAAATCACTGTTTCCGACACCACTGAAAAACGGACTGTTATAGATAATCTAGCATATAATAATCATTGAAAGTCTGAGTAATATAGTCACTAACAATAGCAAGAATTGTCTCAATTGCATAATCCGAAAGTCTTGTTCAACCATTAAACAAGTAATCTCACAAACTATTGGTTGCACGTTGATAACTCACATGTGATTATCTTGTAGATGCATATACTAATATCATACCAAAACATCCACTTGTTGGATAAAATGACCCATATTTTTTTTAGAAATGCAAGAGATTCAATCTCAACTTTTGCTAGTGAGGTTTAATAAATTATCTTCTTTGAGAACAAAGAGCACTTGAAAAAGCTTTAAAATAAAGAACCTTTAGGTTCTTTAATAAATATCTCTTTAAATTCTCATCTTGTTGCGTCATTATTGATCAGGATAGTTTAACCGATCATGCCAACTTAATTAATACATTTGGACTAGTAAACTTCAGGTTTATTATCTCATGTGATTCAACACTACAAATGTAAACTTCTGGTTTAGCATCGTATGTGATTTAATCTTATATGCATAGTACAAACTAGAGGCAAAGATAATAATTTTCCAATTAAAAAAAGATGAAGTTACATGCATTTCTTGAAAATAAATTTTATCAATTTACAAAATGCGCACAAACAAATATTTTCTTTGTATAGGCATATGTGCAAAATTAAGCAAAGTGTATGATCATATCCAGGGATTTAAATAGCGGTTGGATAATGGAATAGTGGTCACTATATAGTAGTAGTGGCACCGTCTGAAACCGTTATTGTCGAAAATAGCGGTGTGAAGCGGAATCACAACAATAGCAGTGGATCACAGTTGCAATTAATGGGTAACAGCCAATTGCGGCAATAGGCCGCTATTCTCTCTATTGTTCCGTTACGATAAAATTAAAAAAATATAATTTAAATTATATGATTTTATCTATTTAATGATTTTAGTTAATATAAAATTCACGACCGTGATACCCGCAATGATTGCAATAGCATCCGTTATGTCCGCAACCGCGATAATCGCAACGTAATCGAAAACGCGACCGCAACCACAATTTAAATCCCTGATCATATCATAAATGCAGAATAATTAAAAGTTGAAATATAATATGAAATTATTAATTTAAAATTTAATATCAATCTTATTATTTATCTTCATAATATCTTCATTTTTTACTTCTGGTGGTGAGAAAAATTATTATGACGATCCCTTTTTACTAATACTATTGTAGAGCAACTTACCACGCCCATATCCAAGATTACGTCTTTCTATATTGCTACATTCACTTCAAGGAATAAAGCAAATCTAATACAACGGACTTTGTGATTTTTCATTTAATAACTCGTTATTTAATTCTACCATAATTTAATGTGACATTAATTCATAATAGATCTTAAAACGTTTTTATAGTATTGCTATTGCAGGAGCACATTTAAAGCGTGAAAAGTTGAAAAAGCTTTCTCTAATAAGTATTCTCTAAGGATAATATTCTTTGTTACATTGGAAGCAAGAAATGTATATATATAAACAGATTTAGGATAAATTCTACTTTGGTCCCGTCTAAAGTATTGTCAACCCAACCAATGACACCTATATTTCTATTTTTAGGAGTCAATTTCTCCAATAGCCAGGATAAGCTATCTCCATAATTGTACTCATAGATAATATAATCGTCTTCTAAAATCATTTGCTTAGTTTGATTCTTTTGAACTACAGATAATTTAGATTCCTATAAGTTGTTTTCTCTTATTATAATCATTTCTTTTTGATGTAACTTAATATTAATTAAAATATTAGGTAATCAATGAGTGAACAATTGTTTATACATTTTACTTTTTATGCAAAAATCATTAAGATTAACTATACAAAAATATGATTAATTATTTATATGAAAAATTATTTATTAAATTAGTTAAAAAATTACAAATTATTAATGCAAATCCTAACATGATTACCCTATGGTACATAATTAATAATTTTGTATAAATATATTTATATGCATACAATTAAGTTATATTTACATGTATATATAATATATGTATAACATTTAAAAATATTAGTAAATCTGAAACACTAAATCGAAATATACCTATTTTAATACGTAAATATCAAAATAAAAATAATATATTCATTAATACGATATTAGCTCCTTAATTTGAAATACTCATTAAAATATAGTAAAGATCGAACTGCACAGATAGTCAGCTAATTATCAAAAGATTTCATTTTAAACAAAAAAAAAACCTTTAAAATTTTGACATCCATATTATATAGTTGAATCATCTTAGCCACTCCTATTAAAATCTCAAACAGTAATCTAACGTGGAATTTAAAAATTACCCCTAATGGCTTTGGTTTCTTTGTTTCATTATCATTAGTTCATCATCATCATCCCCTCTATCTGTATTTTCACCTTCTACAAAATTAGATTCTATCCAACTTCTGTAAAAAAATGTTTAAAAAACCAATTAAACATTGAAACAAAGTAAAACTTTTAACACACAATATTCAAATTAAAAAAAAGGTTTAATGACACTTTTGGTCACTAACATTTGTATATTTTGTTAAAATGGTTTTTTTTCTAATAAATTTAATGAAAGTACTGTTAAAAAAGTTAACGAGGATGATGTGAAATTTTTTATGTGAAATATTTTTAATGAAATATAATTTATGACTTAGATAACCTAATAAGATAATTACATGTGAAAAATAATAAAATAAATAAATAATACATTAATTTTAAAAATAACTCTTAATTTAAAGAAATTAAACATAATTATCTGAAAAAATTAACTCAGTAAAAAAGCTTCTCAGTAAACAAACATATGAAATATTGAAACTTTTGAAAGAAAAAAAAATTAAAACCTTGAATTTATTCATTAAATCTGTTATAAAAAGCAGATTTAAAAAAAAGAACAAAAGTTGATGACCAAAAAATGCTTAAAAATACAATTAAGATCATTTTAACAAAATATACAAACGTTAACAATTAAATTTATCATTAAGCCAAAAAAAAAAAAAACTTTACCTATACGAACAAAACTTAAAGAACCCATTGAGTAAATTTGAATAAGTCCATGCAAAACTCACTTTGCGTATTTGATTTAGACTCCAATTCAAAATTTAAATTAAATAACTTTACTCTCTTTTTGCACAAACAACAACTTTACAAGTTAAAAGTACAGTAAACTACACCTATGGTCACTTTTGTTTACCTAAGATTACAATTTAATAACTTATATTTGAAATGTTACGTGTTGAAGCCCAATTTTGACCGGGCCCAACTTGGATTTTAATTTAAGTTTAAATTAATTTTAAATTTATTTAAATTTAAATTTGTTTTAAATTTAAATACATTTAAAATAATTTGAAACTTAAAATTAAATTAATAATGTCCAAAAATCCAATTACATGTCAAAATTACAAGCCCAATTGGGCCTAATTCGATTAACCCAATTGACCCAACTAAATGACCAAGAGACCCAAACTCCTAAACCCAATTACATTGGCCCATTGCACTTAAGTGATCCAAATCTGCTACTACTCCTTCTGCTGCCTTCCATCCCAGCAATTCACATGCTGTCACGTCAGCAGCCAACTTGCCCTGCCACCAGCTCCAAGTTGCTTCTGCCACAGTCATCTTCCTCCAACCGCCACAGCTTACACCTGCAAAAAGAAGGAAAGGTTAGGACTAGCATTTAATGGCATAGAACAAATTGAAATGATTGTAGATTTGGCTATAAAAGCCGAAATTTAATTCTGTTGTAGGGGTTACAAGCCCTGTTCTCGAAATCCAAATACAAACCCATCTTTAATATTAATGCAGTAGCAGAATAGACTCACATACAGTATTCGAATACGCACATCCAGTAGCCGAATAGATTCAAAGTTCAAACATCAAAGTTACTCAGGTAAATCTAATTCATTTATTGCCGTTTACATTTCAAACTTTAATAGCCCATCAGTTCTTCTAAATATGCATGGATGAGTGTTTTAATACCCCTTTCACATTCATTGTCTAAGTCTAAATCTGCTAATAAATGTTGAATAACGTTTGACATTAATAATATCACCCATGGATTAATTTCATTAATGACAGTTTTGGCAATGAAACCAAACTCATTAATATTAATTAATAATAATAAATAATAATTATTTTTAAAAAAAGAGAAAGAGAGGAAAGGTCACGCCCTTTTAGCTTGATGCCGCCGTCATCGGAGGGAGCCACCGTAGCCACCAGAGTCTACCACCGTCGCCCGTAATCCACCCCGAACGTCGCCCGTGCTTCGTTAATCTTGGACCTGCAAAGAACATGGAAACAGATTAAACGAAAATGAAATTCAAGCATTTCTAACAAACCAACAGAGGAAAGTTTTTAAAAGAGAAACCAAACGGTTTTAAAAAAAAAAGGAAAGTTTTTGAAAATTTCCAAATCTGGTTTAAAACCAGATCTGGGTTTGATTGAAGAACAAAAAGGGGGGGTTTCAAAGGTTGAAGAAAGGTTTAAAAAAGAAGAATAGAAAGAAAAAGAGAGAAAAAAAGGGACGATCCTCTTACCTGATGACCGTTTGGACGTCGGCACATGAGCAAGCATGCGTGGTCGGAGGCGCGTGAGCAAGCGTGTGTGGTCGGAGGCGCGTGGAGGACCTTCGGCGACGGAGGAGTGACCGGCGATGAAACGCGTGGCCGGAGTATCGGTGACGCGCCCTCACGCGCTAGGCAAGCACCGGAGACCGGCGTTGGCTCCAGTGGCCGGCCATGGAGGTTTGAGAGAGAAAGGAGAGAAAAAAGGGGAGGGGGATGATTTTGAAAAAATGAAGAAAAAATAATAAAAAAACCTGAAATGTTATTTATATAAAACCCATTGACCCGACCCGATCCGACCCTACCGGCCTAGGATCCGCGTGTTTTCATTTATTGGGTTATTTGCGCGTTTAGTCCTTCCGTATTTTTAATTGTTTTAATTTTATCCTTTTCATACTTTTAATTTCTTTTAATTTGGCCCAATAATTTTAATTACTTTTCAATTTAATCCTTTGACATTTTGAATGCACCAGAGACTGCCACGTTTCACTGCTTTGGCTTATTTGTGAAATTAGTCCCTTTTATTTTTAATTTGTTTTAATTTAACCCCTAAACCAATTCCTATTTAATTACACAATTGGCCTAAGAATTTTTCAATATTTGCAAATTAGTCCTTGGACTTCTGGATGCTTGTGGGGCTGCCACGTGTCACCCATTCTATGGTTTTATTGCTCTCTAGTCCCCAAACTTTCCAAAATTCCATTTTTAACCTCGGTTTCACCAAAAATTACCATTTTACCCCCAAACTTTCCAAAATTTCATTTTTAACCTCGATTTCACTAAAAATTACCATTTTACCCCTAAACTTTCCAAAATTCCATTTTTAACCCCGATTTCACCAAAAATTACCATTTTACCCCTAAACTTTCCAAAATCCCATTTTTAACCCCGGTTTCA
Organism: Gossypioides kirkii; assembly: GCA_005610355.1. Taxonomy (NCBI): domain Eukaryota; kingdom Viridiplantae; phylum Streptophyta; class Magnoliopsida; order Malvales; family Malvaceae; genus Gossypioides; species Gossypioides kirkii. The sequence continues at coordinate 32,767,078 of CP032247.1, read as the reverse complement.
CCAAAATTCCATTTTTGCCCTCGGAGGTCAAAAATTACCATTTCATCCCCGGGCATCCAAAGGTCCTGTTTTCAATCCCGACTGCATCTTTTTTCTTCCTCATCAATATTTGCATTTATTTTTTAAATGCACTTGCATTTTTGCATTTTTGCATTCTATTTATCTGTTTATTATTTTGCTTCGTATTTAATTTCTCTTATTAATTGCTATTCGATATCTTAAACTTACATGCTCATTTTTAAAATAATTTTAAAGACGAGGCAATGTTCCTCTCGCGTGAAAGCTTCGAGAAATCATGCCCTAACGTGTCGGGTGTGATTTTTTCGTATAACTCACGCGCGTCGAATATCCTCTTCTAAGATTTTTATACCTGTTAACTCCGAGATTCCGAGAATATCGTGTCCTAATGTGTTGGTCACGATTTTAACCCTTCGCAAAAATCGAAGTAAACAAGTATTCCATATTTGAATCTTTTAAACTATGTGTCCGAGGATTACATTTTAAATTCAATACGAAATTTTCAAGTTCTCAAAACATATACCTATATTACAAATAATTTTAAAGTAAGGCAATGTCCTGTCGTGTGAAAACTTCGAAGAATCGCGCTTTAACGAGTTAAGTGTAATTTTCGTAATTCATGCAAATCGGATATCCTTTTTCGAAAGTTTTCAAAACGCATTTCAACCTTATAATTATATATGAAGTGATTTTAAGACCAAATGAAGAAACAATGTCCTCTCGTATGAAGATCTCGAAACATCATGCCCTAACGTGCTGGGTGTGATTTTCGTATGATTCACATAATAGAACACTCTCTTTAAAATGTCTCAAAATGTCCTTCAGTTTTGAAACTCCGAGAATATAGTGCCCTAATGCGTTGGACACGACTTCTAATTCTCATAAAGGATCGAAACACAAGGGCGAATTTTCCTTAAAAGTTTTCCTTTGAAATTATACAAAGCCGTCTAAATAAACATCGTATTTTAAATTTTACTCGAGTTTTCATTGTTTTCATAAAATAAGACCCGAAAATAATCATGTGGTACCAATTTTTGGGCGTATGAGGGTGCTAATCCTTCCTCATGCGTAACCGACTCCCGAACCTGTTTCTTTGGATTTCGAAGACCCACTTTTTTAAACGTTTTAAATGTTTTATGGTGATCCAATCACACCTAACAAAAAATTGGTGGCGACTCCTATTTCCCTTTTATTCCAAAAATACTTAAAATGATTTTTTTTCGTAGCCCCGTTCTCGAGGTGGTTTCGACATTACGTTTTAGCCACTTACATTATTGTGTTGTGACATTTTAGTCACTGAGCCATTACTTTTGGTTAACATTGTAATGGTAAGTTGATGTGGCACGTTAAATCATCATCTCAAACAAAAAATTTAGGTTAAATTATACAATTGATCTCTATATTTTTTTGTTTTAAGCAATTTAAATTTTTTCTTTTTTGTTCTTTTAACATTTTTTTATTTCTCTTTCTTTTCTACTTCTCCCTCTATTTTCCTACTTTTTCCATTTCTTTTAACGTATTAGGAAGTTGAATTGGCGGTGAAGAAAGAAGCAGGAAGTCGAAAGCCATCGTTGCCTATAATCGAAACCCATAAACCCATACTATCTACTAACTATCAAAACCCTCCACCACCACCCATCATCTTCATTTCATCCACTAACACCTTCACCACAACCATGACCTCCTTTCGAAAACATCTAAAAAAATCTCCAACTTTTGGACTACCCAAGATCGAATCTCCATCATCAACCATTAGATTGGCTTGATTTTTTGATATGTGCTCCTCCTCACCAATACCTCCTTTCTGACAGTTAGTATCGACAAGAAAGTTGTCGGAGTACCTCGAATCCCTTGACCTGAATCTAACCCCTCTCTTTTTCTCCATTTCTTTCTTTTTTTTACACTCGTTTTCTTTGTTGCAAGTCTAATCTTTGGCTCTCTATGATTTTTTGGGGATTGTTAATTGTTGTTTACTTCAATTCTTGATTGATTTGATGTGGGTTTATTTGGTGAGGGGATGATATTGTTGGGTTTGTCATGAATGAGTTCATGGTAGTGATGAAGGTATGAGTGTATGAAATGAAGATGAGGTGGTGGAGGGTTTTGATATTTAACAAATGGTATGTAACACCCAAAACCCGAAATCGTCATCGATTTGGGTTCCGATGCCTTTTCGATCATATATCGCAATTTATCTCTTAATCTCATTTCATTTAATCATATTTTATTAAAGAAATGCATTAAACATAACAAAAAATCATTAATTAAGTATAATCACAATTTAATAAGAGCAAAAATGTCATTTTCCATGATTTTTAGAGACTTCTACCAATACCTGTTGAACAAGTATCGGTAGAAGTCTAGTCAGTGAACAATTTAGAAACAGTGCAGAATTCTATCGATACAAGTGATAGTTCTACTGATACGAGTGTGACTTCTACCTAAACAAGTCATGCTTCTACTGATACTAAAAACTCCAGATAGCTAAGGAGTCTCACCCTGGAACTTCTATCGATACAAGCATTTAGACTACCGATACTTTCACGTACAAATCTACCGATACAACCCAAGTTAGAAAACAATCTCTCTCCTACCCTATACTTCTACCAATACATGCAAGAGTTCTACAGGAACAAGTATGTAGAATTCAAATATTCATACAAGTTTACATGTTTATTTAAGAACTTTCATTGCAAAGCATAAGGTACCATGTTTAACATTCATAGAGTTCCTAAATGCATATGATAGAATATAGTTATGTCATTGTGACTAAGTTCAACCTTAAACAAACATACAAATATGTTCAAATCTAGCTAAGGTTTCAACAATGAGCTCATCAACCAAAATCGAGCATTATACAAAATAACATCATTCTAGTACATGCCATATAACCAAGTGATGTAAAGACTACCAAACGAGCTCCGTGATAGTGTGACTTCAACGAGTTGATCCGATCTTCAAGAAACAAAATAATCTACAAAACAATAACATCATTGGTAAGCTTCATAGCTTAGTAAGTTCGAAGAGTCTAAAAGTGTTTCCAAACATATGTATAGAGCAGTTTATAACACAATTGAGTCAGGATAAACTTTTCTTCCTCAAGCTGTATTTAGCATATCAACCTTCTTGTCTATATCTTTTTTGTTACCAGTACCCGATGCTGCTCATACAAGCCGTCGAGGACTCGCAACATATGTGGTACCCTAGCCATTGGTACGGTGTCTGTTTATATAACTGTCCCCTAACGATGCTGCTCACATGAGCTGTCGAGAATATGCACCGATGCATAGTCCCAGCCATTGTAAGGCCTGTAATCTGTTATAGTATTCATATCTATTTTTGACTCACGATGCTTCTCACACGAGCTATCGAGGACTCGCAACATATGATGTACCCCAACCATCGCGTCGGTTTCGTTTCATCGACTTAAAGCTTACTTTCATTCTTTTGAATTACAAGTACTTCCATTTAATTCTTGGCATGTATAAAATAAGTGCAAATAATAACTAAATACAAATTTACGTTACGAACTTAACGAACTAAATTGTAGTGACGGAAAGGCTCTAGAGACTATTCTGCTAATTTCCCTTTTCTGTGTTCCATGGCATGATCATAATCTAAATAAAAAAATCATCCAAATTTTCACATTAAAACAAATAATCAGGTCATTTAACAAAATTTGATCCTTTTGAAAAAATTACGAAATTACCCCTAATACTTTCCTTTTTATTTAATCTAGTCATTTCAACACAAAACATGCAAAATACACATTTTCTTCTAAATACTCTCCAACCAAACATTCTTAGTTCTTAAAAAAATCCCTAAAAACCAATTATTTCAACCAAATGTACACAATTTAATCTTTTTTACATTTTAGTCCTTAAACCTTAATTTCATCAAAAATCACTTTAGAAAAAGATCCAACCCAATCATCAAGCATTCAAAACTATCATAAACTTTCAAGAACAAGCATATTAAACAATGACAAGTTTCATAACATTTGAAATATTCACAAATTAGTCCTCAGGTAAGCTAGATTAAGCTAATACGGATTCAAAAATATAGAAATCACTAGAAACGGGTGAGAAATCACCTACCAGTTTAAGACTTTGCTATGTTCAAATGTTCTTCCATGGTTTTTAGGGTTTATTAATGTATTTGGTTGAAGAATATGAATGAATTTCATTTTATTTTCCCTATTCTTTAATTTTAACCTATTTATTAACAAATTACTAAAATACCCTTAATGAAATATTAGATTTTTACCATTCAAATACCCTAAATCATCCACTCACAATAGGGAGGGTCTTTTTACCCTTTAAAGACCTTAGTTTATCTTGTATTTAGCATCTGATACCCTTAGCTAAAGGAATTCCACTTTTGCAACATTTACGATTTAGTCCTTTTTACTAAATTAACTATTAAAACGGTAAAATTTCTTAACCAAAATTTAATAAAATGCTAATGACATCATAAACATTAAAAATAAATAAATTTACAACTCGGCTTGTCTGAGTTGTGATCCCAAAATCATTGTTTCAAACACCACTAAAAATTGAGCTGTTAGATGGTATGAGTTTATGGGTTTTGGTGATAGGCAATGATAGCTTTCGACTTCCTGCTTCTTTATTCATGAATGCAAAAAAAAGGAAAGTTAAAAGATCATAAAAGGAAAAATTAAATTACTTAAAATGAAAAAAATATGAGGACCAATTGTATAATTTAACCTAAATTTTTTGCTTGAAATGATGATTTAATGTGCCACGTCAGCTTACCATTACAGCGTTAACAACAATTAACAGCTCAGTGACTAAAATGTTACAACACGATAATAAGTGACTAAAACGTAACATTTCAAACATAAGTGACTAAAATGAAATCTGAGGTAAATAAAAGTGACCATGGGTGTAGTTTACCCTTAAAAGTATTATTATCAAGCATGCCGCAAATGAGTCCATGTACGCAAATTCTTTCAAATACTTGAAAAGATTTTATCATCATTGATGATTCTAGATCATAAAGAGAAGGAAGGTGGAGAAACAATGGGCTGAGAAGGAAAAATTTAGGAAAACAAACAGAAGAGTACTAATGTAGAAAGAGGAAATTAAAAACCCTAACAACTTCAACAAAATGTCAATTGCATAGCTAGAGAAGGATGGCAAATCTCCAAACTTGTTAAAAAGGAAGTGGGTAAATATGAAATAACCCTCCCTTCAATTCCTTTAAGGTTTCAAGCACCATTAACAATCTCATTTGGCTAGTGTCCAAGAAGAAGATGATGATAGGGTGATAATGGTGGTTGAAGAGATGATGAAGGATGGTGATAATGATAGGGTGATGATGGTGGTTGAAGAGATGATGAAGGATGGTGATGATGAATATGTCAAGGGCCATGCAAACTCGTCTGCAATCAAGGCATACTTTGATGATTCCTTTTGTTTATTGGGGTCATTTGGCTCGATAAGACTGACCCATTACTTGGAAGAAACTCAACTTTACTTGTATCTTGGTTAAATTGTAAGCACTCCAACAATTTGTATTTTTATTAAGATAATTATTGTAAATCCTAAAGGATAAATATGTATAGAGTTTAAACCCTTTAGAACTCTCCTATTATAGATTGGAACTAAACTCAACTAGTGATGTAATTCAATATATATTGGTGACAGCTCAACTATAAATAGAGCACTTTCTCTTCATTTGTATCCACTTAACTTATTCTTGAGTTAAAGAATATATTTGAGAGCGTTTACTCAAACACCTTGTGTGTATTACTTTATTGTGGTTTTTCAATTCTTTGTTGCTCATTTGCTTTGAATTGCTTCCGCTATATTTCGGCGCCTTAGAAATTTTTTGTGAGAATTCTCATCTTTCAAGAGTTAAGCTGGCTTAGACAGATTTGAAACAAAGAAATCGCATAAGATCGCACGGTTTTCCAGACTAAAATTCTAGCCATATGACAAATAGCTAATGATAAAACAAAGAAGCCAAAACTATTAAGGATAATTTTTAAAATAATATTTTTATTTAAGAAAATTCCATTCCACATTAAATTTTCGTTTAACATTTTAACGAGAGTGATCAAAATTATCCAACTTTGTACATGGGTGTCTAAATTGCAAACTTATTTTAATATATAAAATATATTTTGACAATTAAGTGATTATTTGTATAATTTACCCAATAATAAATGTTTCTCTTGAGTTTAGTAGCTTAATTATTTTTCTTTATATTTCAAATCAGGCGGTGCTTAGACTCGTTTGAATTAGACCTGTTCATGAGTCGAGCTATTCGTCCAAGTCCAAAGGCCCACTTGAAATTTGGAGGGTTTGGGCAAAAATATTAGGCCTGAAAATGGGTTTGGACAAAAAAATTAAACTCGTTTAAAATATGGGTCAGGCTCGAGCTTGAACATTCAAAGCCTGAGCCCGGCTCGATCCGACCCGTTTTAAGTTTATAATACTTTATATTATGTTATTTTTATATATTATGTAATTTAAAACACATAAAAAATAAATCTATACTAAATATATAATACTACTCTATTTGTATAAATTAAAATAATGTTAAGATGACTATATAAAAAAGTTCAATAAATAAAAAACGTATAAAATTATTAAATATTAAAATAGTATAATGTAAATATTTTTTTAAAAAAATAAAAATAAAATGGGTGGGCTTAAAATGGGTTTAAGTTAGTCTTTGGTAAATATTAGCAAGTTTTGGCAAAATTTGAGGCTCAGATTTCGGGCCGGACTTGGACAAATATAAAATATATTAATATCATATTTAAACCCAACCTGAACCTAACTCGATCCGACCTATGAACATCTCTAATCCGAATAGTCCTTATCATGGTTGAATTGGATCCAAGTTAGGAAAACCTCAAACTTAACCCAATAAAGGTTTTGAGAGGTAACCCCACCCACACAAATGTAATTCTACTCACTACTATTAGTAGTCATTAAGGAGTTTTCTAATTTTTGTTAACTCTCCTTTTAGTTATAGTTTTTTTTTCCTTTCTATAAAGGCATAATAACAAAAATAGCTCATAATGTTTGGGTGTTGGGTCACTTTGGTTCTTGGGTCACTTTGGCCCTTAATATTTTTTTTGGAGCACTTTCATACTTAACCTTTGTTTTTTGGTCAAATTGGTCAATTTTTAATGGTGATGCTGACGTGGCCGTTAGTTAACTATCGGTCAACATAAATAGTTGAATTGGTAGTCCAAATGTATTTAAATGCTAACGTGGTACTATTTTGTCTTTATTCCACGCCAGCAAATGATTTTAAAATTATTAAAATTATTTTTTCCCTAAAATCCCTTAATCCACCAAATAAAATCTGGATTTTTGAAATTTGAAATTTTTTAAAAATCAAACTTAAAAACTTGGGTGTTACAAATCTTCTTCTTCGTCATTGTTCTATATTTTTGTTTATCTGTAAGCCTTTAAAAATACTAATTTTCAAATTTCAAAAACCCAAATTTTTATTGGATTAAGTTTAATTAATCAAATAAAGCAAAAGCCTACTTGATTCAGTTTAACTGCTAATCTAAAAAAAAAAAATCATAATTTAATAATTATTATTTCAAAAAAATAAATTGAATTTTGACCATTACATTATAATGTAAAAAGGTAATGCAAACGTAAAAAAGAAGAAGTCACGTATCAGTCTCTAAGATTCTTAAGGCATTTAAACTATACATAATCACATAATATTTAATCGAAAAGTTAATCATGTTAACTATTTAGAATAATTAATAACATTATAAAAATATAGGGGTTAAATTATATTAGAAATTAAATTATAAAGATTAAACTTTAAATTTAGACATAATAAAAGGACATAAACTATAATTAACCATTTTTTTACGATGTAGAACAAAAAAGATAGCATTGAATCCCATGTGATGGCCTGATGGTTAAGGGTGTTCACCGCCTCAAATATGACTTAGGTTCGAGTCGCGCTAGTTGCGTTTGTTGTTCGAGCTTTGCGCTTGTCGAAACGTTTATTTTGGGAAACAAACAAGTCTCGAAAAAAATTGAAAAATGGGAGTCGCCACCAATCTCTTATTTGGTGTGATTGGATCACCACAAAACGTTTAAAATCCTTTTTGAAAAACATGTTGCCTTCGAAATCCAGAAAACGGGTTCGGGAGTCAATTACGTATGAGGAAGGATTAGCACCCTCACACGCCCAAAATTGGTACCATATCGATTATCTTTGGGTCTTGATTTGTTAAAAGTTTGAAAACTTAAAATACGATCTTTGTTCTTAGAAAACTTCGCATGATTTTCAAAAAATCATATTTGAGGAAAACCATCCGTGCATTTCGAACTTCTCGGAGAATTGAAGTCGTATCCAACACGTTAGGACACTACATTCTCGGAATTTCGAAATTGAAGGACAATTGGAAAGTTTGGAAGAGGATATTCGATTATGCAGATTATACGAAAAATCATACCCAGTACATTAGGGTAAGATTTTTCGAGATTTCCACACGAAAGGATCATTGCCTTGTTTTTCGTTTAAAATCATTTGTATATTTTTGAGAACTTGAAATTTCGAATTAAGTTTAAAATACGATCCTTAAATACATAAGTTATTTTGATGTACATGTCTAAGAAAGAAATTGATTTTCATTTAGAAGTCTCTCTATTTCGACTTGATCAAGGAAGAAAGTCACGTCTAGTGAGTTAGGACAAAACGTTCCGAGACCAGAAAATAATGAGCTTCCTTCATTGTAGATTTTAAACCTTGAAAAGGATATCCGATTATTTCGGTTTGAAGAAAAAATCACGTCTAGTAAGTTAAGACACAATTTTTTAAAGTTTTTACACAAACAAATATTGTCTTAATTTAAAAACTTTTATTGTGAAAAACCAAATACGAATTTTTACTTTCGACATGCAATTAGTTTATGCAAATGTTGCACGAAATTAACGAATGGATGCAAAACAATTTACAAAGCAAATACAATGATAGCAACAATAATAGTTAAGGCAAATATTAAAAAATAAAATAATACGTTACTGACATAAAATGATAAAGAAAATACAAAAGCTAAAACAAGCATACACTAAAGAAAAGCTAAAATATAAATTTTTAGCAATAAAGTGTCTGACATGGACTAGAGATTATATATATAAAATAGAATAAATAATAAAGTTTGAAGTCAATAAAGATTAAAGTAATAAAAATAAATAAAATAGTTTAAAAGGAGATAAAAGGAATTTTAGATTTTTATTTTAAAGGAAAAGGACGAAAGCAAGTACTTTCTTTTTAAATAAAAAAATAAAGAACCCATTTCTTCAGTTCTATTTTTCAAAAAACGTTTGGGTTGCTTCCTTCTTCTCTCTGAGGTTCTCTCAAGCATCCTCCATGTCCGATCATGGAGGTCTTGGTCGTTCGCCATGGCTCCACTGCTTCTGGTCATCACGCACCGTCGTCTATGGTAGTTAAATAAGGAAAAATTCTTTTTTTATTAATCTCTTTTCTTTAAAACACGAATCAAGGCTCGAATCTGTTTAGATCAAGCCTATATTTTTGAAAAAAACTTAAAATGTTTTGAGTTCTTTTTTGACTTTTCAAATCTATTAGGTTTCTTATAGTTCTTTAATTTTTTAAAAAATAACAGATCCAGATTTACTAGGATCTTTTAGGATTTTCAAAAGAGATGGAACAAAATTTTGGAAACTTTATTTCTTTCTTTTTTTAAAATTATTTTGTATTTTTTAGCACTTATTTCTTTATATTTTTAGATCCAGTTTCAAACTTAAATTTTTATTTAATCAAAAGTTTCGAAGATCCCTTTTTATTCTCTTTTATTTTTGTATGAAACTTTATTATTTTATTTTGATGAAATAGATCGAACAATATGTCAAAAAAAAATTGAATACATAAGAAATATATGTAAAGCAGTATACCTTCAAACAAAAGAAACCTTCTGGAATTTTTCTGCTTTCGAATATTTTCTATTTTCTGATATTGATCGTGGGTCTTTTGATACTAATACCCGGTAAAACTTACAGTAAAAGAACTATGGCTATATAGCCATTTACAATTTATTTTTAATTGTTTCTTCTTTCTGCAGGCAGCATGGGGCGGTGGCAGGGCGTGCCTGTGTCAGGTGATGGGTAGCCTCGGGGTCTCGATGTTGACGTGGCAGGGGCTGAATGGGCAAGGTAGGGGCAGCAGCAGATCCGCTTGCTGCTAGGGTTCCTTTTTTCTTTTTTTCTCAAAATGCAATGGGTTAGGTTAGGGTTTGGCCCATTGAGTTTGTAATTGGGTTTTGGGTATGAGTTTGTGTAATGTGGACATTTGGGCTCTTTTTAATTTTTAATTAAATTTAAAAATAAATTTAAATTTAGAATGAATTTAAATTCAAAATAAATTTAAATTTAAACTAAATTTAAAAATAAATTAAAATTTTAAAAAAATGGGTCCAATTTTGTTTAAATGTTGGGCCCGATCAAAATTGGGCTCCAATAGCTACCTTTCTTTGCTCGTTGCTTGTATAACAAGATCGGAGCAAAGACTAAAAAGTAGGCTCAATTTTGCCATGTCTCACTTCTTCAATGCTCTTTCTTCAATTGACCCATCCTTCATTTTTAGTCGTTCATCTTCATTACATCCGCTTCTCTGCAATTTTGGGAAGGTGGGAATTGATATCGTGATTCCATCCTCCCCCAAGCAATTTAAAAAAAGACAAAATTTGCTACTGTAACTTCACTCAATTCACTCGTAACTTCAAGGAGATTAAGGTTTATCATCATAGACTTGATTTCATCCATTGTCTTTTCAAGTGTTTGGTGTTGTGACTTCATTTTTTGGTCCATTTCTCTGTATCTTATCAAGAAGACGGATCTGGTTTACTTCTCTGTATCTCATCAGGAAGGTAACCGCTTTATTGCTTCGACCTACTTCTCAGTATCTCATCAGGAAGCTGGGGCTCAAAGATTTGCTCACTTTGAGTCTGGTTTCATTGATTTGGTCCACTTCTCAGTATCTCATCAGGAAGATGACCGCCTCGTTGTTTTGATCCACTTCTCTGTATCTCATCAGGAAGATGAATCTGGTTCACTTCTCTATATCTCATCAGGAAGGTAACTGCTTTATTGCTTCGACCTGCTTCTTATTATCTCATCAGGAAGCTGGGATTTGAAGATTTGCTTACTTTGAGCCTGGTTTCATTGATTTGGTCTACTTCTCAATATCTCATCAAGAAGATGACCACCTCGTTGTTTTGATCCACTTCTCTGTATCTCATCAGGAAAATGGATCTGGTTCACTTCTTTGTATCTCATCAGGAAGGTAACCGTTTTATTGCTTCGACCTGCTTCTCAGTATCTCATCAGGAAGCTGAGGTTCAAAGATTTGCTCACTTTGAGTCTGGTTTCATTGATTTGGTCCACTTCTCAATATCTTATCAGGAAGATGATCGCCTCGTTGTTTTGATCCACTTTTCTGTATCTTATTAAGAAGACGGATCTGGCTCACTTCTCTGTATCTTAGCAAGAAGGTAACTGCTTTATTGCTTCGACCTACTTCTCAGTATCTCATCAGGAAGCTGGGGTTCGAAGATTTGCTCACTTTGAGCCTGGTTTCATTGATTTGATCTACTTCTCAGTATCTCATCAAGAAGATGACCACCTCGTTATTTTGATCCACTTCTTTGTATCTCATTAGGAAGACGGATCTGGTTCACTTCTTTGTATCTCATCAGGAAGGTAACCGCTTTATTGCTTCGATCTACTTCTCAGTATCTCATCAAGAAGCTGGGGTTCGAAGATTTGCTCACTTTAAACTTGGTTCATTGGTTTGGTCTACTTCTCAGTATCTCATCAGGAATATGACCGTCTCGTTATTTTTATCCACTTCTCTATATCTCATCAAGAAGATGGATTTGGTTCACTTCACCGTATCCCGTCAAGAAGATGAACACTTTATTACTTCGACTCACTTCTCAGTATCTCATCAGGAAGATAGGTTTGAAGTTTCACTCGCACTGAGTTTTGCTTCATTGATGTGGTCTTCTTCTCTGTATCTCATCAGAAAGATGACCGTATCACTGTTTCAATCTGCTTCTCTATATCTCATTAGAAAGAAAGATTTGGTCTACTTCTCTGTATCTTATTAGGAAGGTGACCATTTTATTATTTTGGATAACTGCAATCTGCCCCATGATCGGGTAAGAGATTGGATGGCTGTGATTTGCCTATGGTCGGGGTAAAAGATCGAATGACTGCAATCTGCCCTAAGCTCGGGGTAAGAGATTAACTGATGGTGATCTGCCCCAAGCTCGGGATAAAAGATCGAAATATTCAATTTTCCCTTCTTGATTAAAGGTAAAAAATGGAATGATGTATTTTGAATCCAACTCCACTGCAATTTCAGGAAGATAGGATTTGATCTTGCTATTACTGCAACTTCAGAGAGATAAAGACTTGGTATTATGGTTTGATCTGATCCACTGTAACTTCGAGGTAAAAGATTCACTATTACGGCTTCAATCTACTCCTCTTCAACTTTATGGTATAAGATTTGTCATTACGACTTCAATCTTTCCCTTCACTTTTCTAAGGTGCTAGGTTTGCCATTGCGGCTTAAACTTTTCCTTTTTGTCTTCATGGTATCGGATTTACCGTTGCGACCTTGAATTTGCCGTTGTGGCCTCAACCTTTCCCATCACATCTGCTTAGGTACCGGGTTCGTCATTGCAGCCTCAACCTTTCCCTTCATATCTTCTTAGGTACCGGGTTCACCGTTGCGACCTCAACCTTTCCCATCACATCTTCTTAGGTTTTGGGTTCGCCGTTGCGGCCTCAACCTCTGTCTTCAATCTTTTAAGGTACCGAATTCACCGTCGCGGCCTCAATCCTTCCCTGTCAAACCTGTAGAATATGCTTTCATGGACCTCTATGTAGGTCATATTATTAGGATGCAATGATTAGAATGAGTAAAATGCTCCTAACCAGATGGTATGAATGATGGATGCAAAAAATGTCATCTCTGAGAATGATTTTATTTTTAGTCCTTAGGTCGACATTGTTCGTCGTTTGTCTAAGTCCTATCACTGATGTGTTATCATGTTCTTTTTTGGTATGGTATCTTTTTCATGGAACCTAAAGAGGTTGTCATAATTTGAATTATTTGTTTCAAGACCCTTCTAACTCTCGGGTTTGGTTATTTCCAACTAGTGATCCTATTTCAGGTCCCTATACTATTTAGAAATTTTCCATAATGATATGCAGAAATCCTTCTATTCCTTATATTGTTGACTACTAACCGTTATTTCAAATGTAAAGATGCTTGAATCAAGGTTACAAAGTGGATGAAATTGAATTTGATCCAAATAAAGGTCGCATGAATGAAAAGGTTGTTGGTTTATTAACCGCTATTTTGATGCAGAATTTCTTGAACATGGTCGCAAGGCGAATGAAATTTTAATGGAGGTGAAGCTCACATGAATGAAAAGGTTAAAAATGACCCATATTGATAAAAAAGTTGCCAAACATAAAGTGGGCCAAGAATAGGGTTAGGTGCCCCAGATATCAAAGTATGAGCTTTACTGAGCAAACTTGATGAGGACTATTCTGAGCTTGACATGTGTTCATGAAACTTGGAGTACTTCGTCAATGCTTCAAGGTGTAAAGTTTCTCCACCTTGCTACTTTTGAGAGAGAGGACCATTTCATGCTCCTTTCTTCAAAATTGAGCCGCCCTTTTAGGTTTTCAACTCAAGTCTCCTTAGGTTTCGAAATGCCCTTTACGAGTTTTCACCTCGACCTCTTCTTTTCTTTTTCCCGTTTTTTCTATTTTCTTTTCTTTTTTCTTCTTTTTAATTTTTCTTCATTGAATCTGAGTTAACAAAGTTGGGCAAGTCTTTTCCGTCTATTTCGATCAAAATCAAAGCTTCTCCAAAAGCTTTCTTCACCTTATGAGGCATTTCCCAATTCAACATCCATTTTCCTTGGAAGACTTTTGTAAGCAAGATCCTTTTTAAAACCAGCGCTCTCTCGTGAAGTTCTCTAGAGCGGATCCTTCTTTGTCTTAAACCCTTGTCATTTGAATCATGACGGATGACTTTTAGTATCTTTTCGTTAATCAAGTTTAGTCGACTGCATATGGATTGGATCCATTCTGCTTTATCAGCTTTAACGAAATCTGGAGGGAAAGAAACTCGACTTCAATGGGTAGGACGACTTTCATTCTAATGAGAAAGGTGTTGCCCCGGTGGATGTTCTGATAGAAGTCTGATAAGCGTCGAAGATAAAATGATGATTTCTCATGTCAAACCTTTTTAGGTCTCTGCTATGAATCCTTTTGATGTTCTTATTGGTCACCTCCAATGTCTCATTCACCTTTGTTTTGTGCGATGTGGTGCTGAGTCGTGATACTTGTTCTTGAATTGGCTGTAGACTTTTGCTATCATGCTGTTGCTCAATTTTAAGTCATCGTCGGATATGATTCTTTTTGGCATCCCATATCGACATATAATCTTATTTTCAATAATCTGCTTAACCGTCGATCGGCATAGGAAGTAATAATCAATGAACATGAGGACGAATTGATGCACGTTAGAAACTCTTTTACAAAGTTGGCTCGATGGTGTCCGTGCTTCACATAGAAAAAGGCCACGACGTGGAAAGATGAAGGAGAATAAAAAATTTTCAAGATGTCATTTGTGGGTTTTCGTCTTGACTTTTTTTTTCCTTTTTATTTTTGCCTTGGGTTTCAAGATATCTTTGGCAGGTTTTTATCTTGACCCCCTTTTTTTTAACACGTCGAGCCTCAATTTTTAAAGTTTCTGTTGAATTTTCTTTCTTTTATGGGAGCCTGTGTGTCACGACATCAGTTCCTTAAACCTAGCATGTTTTGATAAGATCATGCAAAGACCTTTGGATCTCGAGGCAGCTTGCCTTGTTTTTATAAAGACTCATGTCTCAATTCTCACTTAAAATCACAACTCTTCAAGGTGATGTTTGTTTCATGTCTTGTTCAACCATCAGTAGTAGATCGGGAGACCAGTTACATTCTTGATCATTTTCAGAGCCTCAAAATTTTTCTGGACACATGTTCTTCTCAAAAGGGCTCTGAGTCAACAGCAGTGTTGCTCGTATCCTTTATATAATGGTCCCCAGCATAAAGACAAAAGGGGATCCAAAGAATAATTTAACTAAAGAATGATTAATTGTGGTATGAATGAATGAGAAGAATGGTAAGGTGTTTGCCAAATGGGACAAAAACAATGCATTATTTTTATTGAAATAAAAGATAGTAGTCATGTGTCCTTTATAAAAAGATCCTTATTACTCTCGGACTTAGAGTGATAAGTGTGTCCTGATTTTTCTGGAAAAGTCCTAAAACTACAAGAAACTCCTCCTCAATTTAGTTGTCCAAAACACTTTCGAAGGTGTAGGGATGAACTCTCAACAGGTTCCACTCTCCACATGACTTTTTCTCAAATTTTTATCATTCCCTATCTTAATTTATTATGTTTCCTCTTAGCTTTAGGGTTGATGACTCTCACACACACGAGTGTTTCAAATATGAGAGATTTCATTGAAATTTAATGCATGAAGTGCAATGCAAATGAATGGTAAAATGCATGCAAAAAGGCGTTGATTCTAGTTCAATTCCGTTTAGAACAACTTTACTAGAAAACAAATTCCTATATATAAGGTAGATACATTATGGTTGTGCCTTAATGCTCAAAGTCTTAATCTTCCAAGCTAATTTGCTCTGGTTTGATCCTAATTTCCAGTCCAAGGTGTCAGTCTTGAATGGCTAAAGTTTGCAAATGGTTAGCCTTTTCTTGCACTTGGTGGAGTCATTGCTTGCGACATGGTCCCTATCTCAGACTTGCCCCTAAGAGCGCTAGAGTCATTCCTCATTTATTTCAAATTTTCTTTGGCGATATCTTCTTCTCTTTAGATAGGCATAAATTCCTTCGACGGAGAGTATCCCTCAGAGAATACTCGACAAGCGGCCTTTTGACTTTCCAAAAAATGGCCACGGAACTAAACTAGCAAAAGTTATGCACCAATACACCCTTTTTTGCCCCTTTTTCGACAAGTGTTTAATGGCTAAGATTGCTAGAACATGTGTGATTTTTTTATCAAATTGGTCAAACAAATCTGCAACCGCGCCCTCTACGTGCCTCAACACTTTAGGGAAGATGGCTAACCCAGACGTGTTTGAAGCAAAGATGACGACATTCTTTCTTGCATTTAGGTACACTATGTCTTGCGGGTTTTTCAAAGTGATGTACTTGTTATCCCTTTTTTTCTTGATCAGGGCTGCAAACCAATGCTCGTTCATTCAGAATAGGTCTTATGATTTTTGAATCCTCGGGCAACGTAACGTATTCCTCTTCCTTATGTTCATGTTTCTGAAAGTGAAGCAACTAAGCTTGAGTGAGTAAGGCAAATCAATATATTCGAATTTGAACATCTACCTCATTTTGTCTTTCATACTTCTTTCAGCTCTAAGAAACTGTTATGGCTTTCATGTATTTAAGTGTAACCCCAGAACTTTGATATCTGCCCCTTTGATAGGCAATCACTTTTCGTTGTTGTTTTTCTTTAACCGCATATACGCACGACCACGTTGACTTCTACCTTATCAAGGAATCCGTTTTCTTATGACCAGTTCTCTATTTGGCAATAGAACATGAACCAACACCCTTTTTTTATGAAAAATGCAATGCAAATATATTCAAAATATATTGCAATTAAAGCAAAAATATAACCGTGTCTCTTACCTTATTCAGGTAACCACTAAAGGTTTGACACAGTTCCATTTAAGGTAGGCTCTCATGGGATTAAATGCAAGTTAAACTGTGCAACTCATGAATGCGTGTATGCATAAGAAAAGGCATTGATTTTGAATTCAATCCCATTAGAACAACTTCTCTAGAAGATAAAATTCTCCACATAACGGATTAGATAAACGGCTTTGCCTTATGGCCTAAGGCTTTGATCTTCCTAGAAGTCTGGCTAATTTTCGTCCCCACTTCGAACTTGATTCATATTGCATGCTCAACATATCAACTTCTATGACTAATGCTTGCATGTGATCAGCCGCTTTTTCATCATTTACATAATCTTTATCTCGAACATGTCTCGGAGCTTGTCGAAAGTGCCCCTCACTTGCTTCTTGATTCCTTTCAAGGATCTTGATCTGAATTTCTGTAATCTTTCTTCAAGTCTCCCAAATTCTTCGACTTTGTGCTTTCCTTCGACCTTAAGCGCAAAGCCATGTTATCTTCTACTTTATTAAGAAATCCGTCCCCCATGATAAAACTGCCTATTTGGTAACTGAATTTAAATCAACACATTTTCTTGTATGATGATGCAAATGCAAGTAAAAGAAAAGAGACAAAAAGAAAGAATTAGCAAAAACATCGATACAGGTATAAAATAAAGAACCTAAGAACTTGTCTTGGATGATTGCTAAAAAGTTCGGTAAAACTCCTTCTAAGGCAAGTACTTACGATTCATTACATGTGGTTTAGTCTCTAGAGTAAAAAGGGTACCCAAACCAGTAGATTCCTCGATCCTCACCCATTATAGGCTCATACGGATGAGTTCGGTTTAGAGGGACACATTTCCCACATGTTTGCACGAAAGTGAAAACTTCACGAAAACATGGGTACGGATGTAATCCCGAAAGCGATCCACTATCCTGCACGGAGGTGAAAACCTCACGAAGGAGTAGTTTCTCGCTTCCACTTAAGGGGTAGTAACAAATGTATATGAATGCAAACTTAACTAACAATATTGACATAATATAGCATCACACAAAAATGCAAATGATCGTATATTAAACAAAACCGAGTGTTTAAAAATTTTAACAAAAAGACCCGAAAATAATCGATTTTCGACTTGACTCTCTTTTATTTAAAAAATGTCCTTAGTGGAGTCGCCAAGTGTCAAAACGTTTATTTTGAGAAACAAACAAGTCTCGAAAAAATATTGAAAAATGGGAGTCGCCGCCAATCTTTTATTTGGTGTGATTGGATCACCACAAAACGTTTAAAATCCATTTTGAAAAACATGTTAGTATTTGAAATCCAGAAAACGGGTTCGAGAGTCGATTATGTATGAGGAAGGATTAGCACCCTCACACACCCAAAATTGGTATCATATCGATTATCTTCGGGTCTTGATTTGTTAAAAGTTTGAAAACTTAAAATACGATCTTTGTTCTAAGAAAACTTCGCATGATTTTCAAAAAATCATATCTGAGGAAAATCGTCCGTGCATTTTGAATTTCTTGGAGAATTGAAGTCGTATCCAACACGTTAGGATACTACATTCTCGGAATTTCGAAATTGAAGGACAATTGGAAAGTTTGGAAAAGGATATTTGATTGTGCAGATTATACGAAAAATCATACCCAGCACGTTAGGGCACGATTTTTCGATATTTTCACATGAAAGGATCATTGCCTCGTTTTTCATTTAAAATCATTTGTATATTTTTGAGAACTTGAAATTTCAAATTAAGTTTAAAATACTATCCTTAAATGCATAAGTTATTTTGATGTACATGTTTAAGAAAGAAATTGATTTTCATTTAAAAGTCTCGCTATTTCGATGTGATCGAGGAAGAAAGTCACGTCCAGTGAGTTAGAACATAACGTTCCGAGACTCGAAAATAATGAGCTTCCTTCGTTGTAGATTTTAAACCTTGAAAAAGATATCCGATTATTCCGGTTTGAAGAAAAAATCGCGTCTAATAAGTTAAGACACAATTTTTTGAAGTTTTTACACAAACAAATATTGCCTTTATTTAAAAACTTTTATTGTGAAAAACCAAATACGAATTTTTACTTTCGACATGCAATTGGTTTGTTCAAATGTTGCACGAGATTAACGAATGGATGCAAAACAATTTACAAAGCAAATACAATGATAGCAGCAATAATAGTTAAGAAAAATATTAAAGAATAAAATAATACGTTAGTGACATAACAAAAAAAATACAAAAATTAAAACAAGGACACACTAAAAAAAATGCTAAAACATAAATTTTTAGTAATAAAGTGCTTGACATGGACTAGAGATGATATATATAAAATAGAATAAATAATAAAGTTTGAAGTCAATAAAAGATTAAAGTAATAAAAATAAATAAAATGATTTAAAAAGAGATAAAAGGAATTTTAGAATTTTATTTTAAAGTGCTTGACATGGACTCGAATCTTGGAGCGTGCGGCCTTAGACGCTTTTCGAACACACAACACCTAAGTAAGCCTGAAACTTGATCAAAGCTAAAGTGCTTAGATCCTTGCGGAAGCAAAAGAACTCTGAAATAAAAGGTAAACCAAAAAGACAAGGAAGAAATTTGAGTGAATGCTTTGTATATTCCTCAAAAGTGAAGTGTGTAAAATGAGGTGGGGGTAAGCCTCTATTTATAGTTGAAGCCCCTTACATCCAACGGTCAAGATTAGAGTACATCGACGGTCTAGATACAACGACATCTATAATATCCCTTAATCTAAGGAATTCAAATCAAACATTCCAAAGATAAGAGATTCCAAAGGATATGGAAAGAATAAAAAGGGAATGTGCTAGATTATGTGCTACTTGCCATATCTACTTTGAAAGGCTCTTCAATCCCAAGTGTTGGGCTAAGTGGTGATAGGCCCAAAATGCTACGGAGTGCTTCTTGGGCAGCTTGATACGAGCTGATCTCGGGCCTCGATGCGCAGTCCGTGACATTCTCCCCCATTGAATCTAGTGACGCCTTCGTCACTCGGCTAGCATGGTATCCATCCACTTGGTCCTTGAATTGCCACAGGCCCTCGGTTAGTTCCCAACTCCTCTCACTGTCGGGAAGTCCCTTCCACTGCACAAAATATTCGTGCCTCGGCCGGTAACCTGGTCGTCGAATAACTCTCTTGGCTTGGATCTCTCGAACCTCGTTCTCATAGGAGATCTTCACTCTGACTGGCGCTCAGTGTGATTTGCCTCGATCCGGATCTGACTCATCTTGATGGTAAGGCTTGAGTAAGCTAACATGGAACACTGGATGAACTCGGATGGTCGGTGGCAACTCTAATCGATAGGCCATGGTGCCTATCCGCTTCACAACTCGGAACGGACCCTCGTATCTTCGCACAAGCCCTTTGTGCACGGTTGGGTTGCGCAAGATTCTTGTCAATTTGGCAAGGACTAGATCACCAACCTGGAAATTCACGTCCCTACGCTTTCGGTCTACCCACTTTTTTGTCCGCTTCCCTGCCTTGTGTAAACAAGCTCGGGCTAAGTCGTGATGCTCTTGCCACTCTGTGGCAAACTTGTGTGCTGCTGGATTCGGCCCCTCATACTTGGTAACAACCGTGTTGGGTGTAAGCAGTTGTTGCCCGGTCACGATCTCGAACGGACTTTGGTTTGTGGCCTCACTCCGTTGTAAGTTGTAAGAAAACTGAGCCACATCCAACAGTTTTGGCCAGTCGCGCTGCGTTGCACTCACATAGTGCCTCAAATAGATCTCCAAGAGTGCATTCACTCGCTCAGTTTGCCCGTCGGTTTGGGGATGAACACTTGTTGAAAAATTCAAGCTTGATCCCATTAGCTTGAATAACTCGATCCAAAATCTCCCCATGAATCGTGTGTCCCGATCACTGATAATCGTCTTTGGCACTCCCCAATACTTAACCACGTGTTTGAGGAAAAGACGAGCTGCCTCTTCGACTGGACACACCTTAGACGCTGGAATGAACGTTCCATACTTCGAAAACCTGTCAACAACAACCATAATACTCGACAGGCCGTCAGTGTTAGGCAAACCAATAATAAAATCCATGGAAACACTTTCCCATGGTCGCTCGGGAATGGGCAATGGCTGCAACAGTCCCACCGGCTTCTTCATCTCTATCTTGTCCTGTTGGTACACAAGATAAGTCTTCACATAGGCTTCAACATCTATGCCCATGTGTGGCCAGTAATAATTCTCTACAATTAGTGCCAATGTCCGGTTCATCCTCGGATGTCCCGCGCACTTGGAATCATGGCATTCCCTCATGATCCCCTTGCGCAATTCTCCAAACTGAGGCACATAGAGGCGATGTCCTTGAGCATATAACAAGTCCCCCTCGAGCCAAAACTCTCTGGTTCTCCCTTCTTTGACATAATCAATGAGCATCTTGGCTGTTGGGTCATGTGACAACCCCTCTTTGATGCGCTCCAATAGTTGTCCTTGTGGCAAGCTAACAAACTCCATGTCATATCTTCGGCTTAAAGCATCGACAACGAAATTCACTTTTCCTGGCTTGTACTTCATGGAAAAATCAAATTTTGCAAGGAATTCCTGCCATCGAACCTGTTTTGGAGACAACTTCTTTTGGGTTAGAAAATAACTATTGGCAACATTATCGGTGTATACCACAAACCTGGACCCAAGTATGTGGTGTCGCCAAGTGCGCAAGCAGAGCACCACTGTAGTCATTTCCTTCTCATGGACCATGTACCTCCTCTCGGTCTCATTGAGCTTTTGGCTTTCAAAGGCAACCGGATGTCCTTCTTGTATAAGTACCCCACCAATGGCAATATCGGACGCATCAGTGTAAATCTCAAAAGGCTTGGTGTAATCTGGCAACACCAACACTGGTTCGCTCGCCATGGCCTTCTTCAATTCTGCAAAGGCTTGTTGGCACTCAATGCTCCAATCCCACGCCTTGTCCTTCTTCAGTAACTCGGTCAAGGGTGTGGCTATTTTGGAGTAGCCTTTGACGAACCTCCGGTAGTAATAGGCTAGCCCCAAGAAGGATCTTAATTCTGTCACCTTGGTTGGCGACTCCCAATCTTCAATGGCTCGAACTTTGGCCCCATCCATTCTGATCTTGCCACCTCCCATAATGTGGCCTAAGAAAGGGACCTCCTTTTGAGCAAACGAGCACTTCTCTTCTTTGACGTAGAGCTTGTTCTCTCGCAAGACTTTGAACACCTTTCTCAAATGTCCCAAATGCTCCTCAAGTGTCTTGCTATAGATCACAATATCGTCAAGGTAGACAACAACAAATTGATTAAGAAAGGGTTGTAATACCTTGTTCATGAGGGTGCAGAAAGTAGCGGGAGCGTTCGTGAGATCGAAGGGCATCACTAAGAATTCATACGAACCATAACGCGTCACACATGCAGTCTTTGGTTCATCTCCTTCGACTATACAAACCTGATAATATCCGGACCTCAAATCCAACTTGGTGAACCACCTTGCACCACCAAGTTGATCGAACAAGTCTGCAATAAGCGGGATCGGGTACTTGTTCTTCACTGTGAGCTTGTTCAAAGCTTGATAGTCGATACACATTCGAAGCGTCCCATCATGCTTCTTCTGAAATAGTACCGGTGCACCAAAGGGTGCCTTGGATAGTCGGATATATCCTGCATCTAGGAGTTCCTTTAATTGTCTGCGCAACTCCTCTAACTTGGGTGGAGCCATTCGGTAAGGGGCTCTAGCGGGTGGCTCTGCATTCGGCACGAGTTTAATCTTGTGATCCACCTCTCTCTTTGGTGGCAAGATTTTGGGCAATTCGGCAGGCATCACATCACGGAATTCTGCCAATACTTGTCCCACCTCTTTTGGGACCTCGATGGACTTGGTAGGTTGCTCATCAACCAACGCAGCTAAGTAAGTTGGTTCCTCATTGCGCACCTCCTTGCTAAACTGGATGGCTGATATCATCTTTGCTTCAACTCCGGCCTCTCGGGTTGTCGGCATAATGCATTGATGTTTCGGATCCAAAATGCACAAGCAATCGGCAAAGAGAATAGGGAACGCATTAACCCAGTCAAGGAAATTAAGTCCAATTACGAAATCAAAGTCATCAAGAGGGATTACCTTGATGTTTTCCTTACCGGTCCAACCTCCAAGGTCTATCATGACTCCTTTTGCCACTCCCGCAATCGGAGCCTCTTTAGAATTGACGGTTTTAATAAACCCACTTACCTTCTCAACACAAAGGTCAAGTCTCTTGGCAGCCCGCTCGGAGACAAATAATTCTGAGGCACCTGTGTCCATTAGAGCACTCATCTTTCACGGTGATGTCAACGAACATCAATCCCTTCTTCTTATGGCCCTTTTTAACCTCCATGGAGCTAATAATGGAGTTAACTTTAAGAGCCTCCTTCTCTTCGGCATCCTTCCCTTGGATGGCAGCGGCTTTTTGAGGGCAGTTCCTAGCCAAGTGCTTGCCTCCACAAGTGTAGCACTTGAAAGGCTCATTATTCTTTTCCCAAGGCTTATGAAGCTTGAAATTACCACCTGTCGGCTTCTTGGACCCCTTCTTGGCTAGTCTTTCCTTGTCTCCCCCACCATTGCCTTTGGATTTTGGCTTTGGTTTGGTAGACTCGGACCTTTGAATCTCGAACTCAGCAATGGACTCAGCTGCGGACAAGGCTTTGGAAAGCTCTTCAACCCTCCCGCTTCAACTCCATTTTGGCCTATCGTTGAAGTCCATCTATGAAGGCAAAGAATCCTTCTTCTTCGCCCAACTTTGGGATCTGAAGCTTGAGCTCGATGAATTCCTTGACATAGTCTCGAATCGAGCTAGTATGCTTGAGTTGTCGCAACTTTGCTCGGGCTTCTAGTTGCGCATTCTTGGGATAGAACTGTTCCTTGAACTCAGATTGGAACTCGCTCCATGTTGCAATGGAAATTTCTCCATTCTCCTTCTCAGAGCACCTATGTCGCCACCATAAATGCGCGATATCAGTCAAATAGACAGAAGCAGTGTTTACCTTTGTTGCTTCGTCCTTGATCCCCATGGCTCGAAAGTGCTGCTCCATGGCCCAAATGAAATTCTCAATATCTTGGGCTGATCGTGTCCTTGTATACATCTTTGGCTTTGGGACATCGATCCTCGGTGCGGGTGATACTATTTTTGCCATCACGCCATTCTTCATGGCTCTCTTGTAAATGGCTAGCTCACTCTTGAGATCCTCGATCTCCTCTACCAACTCGGCTTTGGTAGCCTCCCCTACAACTTCAAGGGAATTGTCCCGTTGGTCTAACTTCTCATATATGTCATTGAGAAGTCCTTGAACCGCAACCATCACTTCTTCTTTAAGAGAGTGAAACAGTTCTGTCTCGTCTTGGACCTCCTTGACTCCCTTCATGGAATCTTCAAGTCTAGCGACCCTTCTTTTCAAGGCTGAAATGATGTCCCTAGAACTCTCTCTCTTCTTCTTTTCAACAGCAGCACGAGTCTCTCGTTCAGTTGCTGGAACTTCGCTTGCGTTTTGTGATGCCATCTCCCTCACTCGAACAGGCTCTGATACCACTTGTCACGTCCTTAAAACTCGAATCTTGGAGCGTGCGGCCTTAAACGCTTTTCGAACACACAACGCTTAAGTAAGCCTGAAACTTGATCAAAGCTAAAGTGCTTAGATCCTTGCGGAAGCAAAAGAACTCTGAAAGAAAAGGCAAAACAAAAAGACAAGGAAGAAATTTGAGTGAATGCTCTGTATATTCCTCAAAAGTGAAGTGTGTAAAATGAGGTGGGGGTAAGCCTCTATTTATAGTTGAAGCCACTTACATCCAACGGTCAAGATTAGAGTACATCGACGGTCTAGATACAATGACATCTATAATATCTCTTAATCTAAGGAATTCAAATCAAGCATTCCAAAGATAAGAGATTACAAAGGATATGGAAAGAATAAAAAGGGAATATGCTAGATTATGTGCTACTTGCCATATCTACTTTGAAAGGCTCTTCAATCCCAAGTGTTGGGCTAAGTGGTGATAGGCCCAAAATGCTGCGGAGTGCTTCTTGGGCAGCTTGATGCGAGCTGGTCTCGGGCCTCGATGCGCGGTCCGTGACAATATATATAAAATAGAATAAATAATAAAGTTTGAAATCAATAAAAGATTAAAGTAATAAAAATAAATAAAATGATTTAAAAAGAGATAAAAGGAATTTTAGAATTTTATTTTAAAGGAAAAGGACGAAAGCAAGTACTTTCTTTTTAAATAAAAAAAATAAAGGAACCCATTTCTTCAGTTCTATTTTTTAAAAACGTTTGGGTTGCTTCCTTCTTCTCTCTGAGGTCCTCTCAAGCATCCTCCATGTCCAACTACGGAGGTCTTGATCGTCCGCCGTGGCTCCACTGCTTCTGGTCATCATGCGTCGCCGTCTGTGGTAGTTAGGTAAGGAAAAATTCTTTTTTATTAATCTCTTTTCTTTAAAACACGAATCAAGGCTCGAATATGTTTAGATCGAGCCTATATTTTTGAAAAAAACTTAAAATATTTTGAGTTCCTTTTTGACTTTTCAAATCTATTAGGTTTCTTATAGTTCTTTATTTTTAAAAAAAATAAAAGATCCAGATCTACTAGGATCTTTTAGGATTTTCAAAAGAGATGGAACAAAATTTTGAAAACTTTATTTCTTTCTTTTTTTAAAACTATTTTGTATTTTTTAGCACTTATTTCTTTATATTTTTAGATCCAGTTTCAAACTTAAATTTTTATTTAATCAAAAGTTTCGAAGATCCCTTTTTATTCCCTTTTATTTTTGTATGAAACTTTATTATTTTATTTTGATGAAATAGATCGAACAATATGTAAAAAAAAATTGAATACATAAGAAATATATTTAAAGCAGTATACCTTTGAACAAAAGAAAACTTCTGGAATTTCTCTGCTTTCGAATATTTTGCTTTTTTCTGATATTGATCGTGGGTCTTTTGATACCAATACCCGGTAAAACTTACAGTGAAAGAACTACGGCTATATAGCCGTTTACAATTTATTTTTAATTGTTTCTTCTTTCTGCAGGCAGCATGGGACGGTGGCAGGGTGTGCTTGTGTCAGGTGATGGGCAGCCTCGGGAACTCGACATTGACGTGGCAGGGGTTGAATGGGCAAGACAGGGGCAGCAGCAAATCCACTTGCTGCTAGGGTTCCTTTTTTCTTTTTTTCTCAAAATGTAATGGGCTAAGTTAGGGTTTGGGTCATTGTGTCTATAATTGGGCTTTGGGTATGAGTTTGTGTAATGTGGACATTTAGGCTCTTTTTAATTTTTAAGTAAATTTAAAAATAAATTTAAATTTAGAATGAATTTAAATTTAAATTTAAACTAAATTTAAAAATAAATTTAAATTTTAAAAAAATGGGTCTAATTTTGTTTAAATGTTGGGTTCGGTTAAAATTGGTTTCCAAGATCCTTATTATTATAATCTATAAAAAAAGATAGCATTGACACGTGGCATTTATATTTTTATACAAACTTTATAGATTGTTTTTTCTTAAAAGAAAGAATGAGTTATTTAAATATAAAAATATTATTTTAAAGTGAAATAAAAAAATTATCATAAAAATATTTTAATTTTTTAATATAAAAAGTAGTAAAATTATTTGAAAGCGAAGAAAATAGATATTTATTAGAATTTATATCAAACTCAAACTGTCGTTAAAATTTTAAATTAATTCATAAATTTTAAAATATTTTAATCAAATCATTCCATCAATGTGACATCAAGTTCCACATTAAAATTCAATTCAGATGAAATGCGGATATATTAAAATATGCATATACTTATTATATGAATATCTTGAATGTTTCCATTAAAATTCAGGAGCATTTCTTTTAACATGTTAAACTCAAATTATTTGAATTACGTTTTTAAAATTTGATCAAATATTT
The DNA here is from genome assembly GCA_005610355.1 of Gossypioides kirkii. NCBI lineage: Eukaryota > Viridiplantae > Streptophyta > Magnoliopsida > Malvales > Malvaceae > Gossypioides > Gossypioides kirkii. The sequence continues at coordinate 32,740,400 of CP032247.1, read as the reverse complement.
TAGTATACTCCATATTAGATTCAAACTAACATTCAAAAGCCGACAACTAAACTAATAGAAAAACTTAATTAATGCAATAATGATGTTAGAAAATATGAACATCACATATATAATAAAAGTAATTACATGTTATTATTTATTATCATAATAGGTTAGTCCAAATTAAAAGTGATCTAATTCAGTTAAAATTTATTGGGCTTTAATTATTAAATAAAGTATGGATCAAATATGTGTAGATACTCTAGTAACTAATTTCTAATTGATGATGGGCTGATTAGAAATTAGGGCTAATGTGCCAAAGTTATATATTAGGGTTATGGTTCAAATTACACATGAGTAACTTTTCTAATATCCTATCTAATTGTTTGTGTGCTAATTTGGAAGATCAAAACTCAAGATCCGTAGATTTCAAGAAACTAATGAATTCAAGCATGTTTCTGCATCTAATTTTGTTCTTGATTTATTTTTGATGATTTGACATGACATATCTTGATTTATGGTTTATTAAGTTTCATATCTGATTTATTTTACGATTTTAATAAGTGGTATCCGAGCCTTGTCATGTTGAATCATTGAGAACGAATTGATTCTCTATTAATTTTGGATTAACTCTTTTTTGAAATTTTATAGATTTGATATTTTGATTTTCGATTATATATATATATATATATATATATATATATTTTGATCTTTAAAGATTTATATTAAAGTTTGTTTTAGCTCTTGATTATCTTGAATTTATATTAAAAGATTTAGAGTTTAAAATATTTGTGTGATCTTGAAAATCAAATATGAATATAAAATATTGATTTGATGTTATTGTTAATAAAATTTTTGATTCTTGATATTAAATAAATATTCGTGCGATATTATGTTTCATTATGAAACCATTTATTCATGATTTATGAGACTATTTAAAATTTACCCAACAGTTTGGTTCTACATAGTTGCATTTTCTTTGAGAATTATATTTTGTTATTCATGATTCATTGAAGTTTTACAAATTTTTGAAACATGGTTAAATGTTTTATTTAAGCAATAATTGCAATTGGTAATGGCTATGAATTTTGGTCTATGTCTAATTTCATTGCATTCAAGTTTCCAATGTTAGATTTGATTTTTTTTAATATTCTAATTAATATATGTTAAAACTTTTGAGATTTATCATAAGCTTTTGGGTTCTTATTATTTATCAAATTCAATGATTTTGAGGATTAATGCATGATTATAGTATACGTGAATAGGTGTTTAAAACCATTGTATAAACATATACTACCATATAATCAAACTAATATATTAAAAAAAAGTGTTTAAAACTATTATTCAATAAGATATCTTTTATACTTTAATTGGTGAAATTAAGTTTTGATGGATATTGTTGAAGTTAATTTTTTTTGTTATGGTTATACATTTAATTTTATAGGTGCTTTGGTGCAAACTCATGTCAATTATATATATGTTCAAATAATTGGGTTTTAAGTTTGGTTCTATAATATTAGGTTTTGGCATCTTATGCTTCCAAATATTTGTTTAAATTGTGATGATATGATTTATTGTATGAATTGTAGGATATGCCAATTATTATGATTTTGTTTTTGAGATTTATTGGCTTGAAAATATTTTTCAAGTATTCATGCGAATATCTATTTAATCATAAATACAATTTTGGATTTACATGGTATATGCAGGGTAAAGTTTTATATTTGATTTTGTATACATGTATATGCGTGAATTGCTTTGGTGTTTTGTTTATACCAAAATTATGAATACATGTGTTTGTTAATTATTTGATCTTAGAATCACTACATTATTTCTATTTAGTTTTGACATATATGGTTTAATATATATATATATATATATCATGTAACACCTAAAACCTGACACTGTCATCGGTTAGGGTTCCGAGGTCATTCAAATCATTTGCAGTTATCTTAAACCTCTTATCTTAGAAATAAAGTGTCACAAAACTTTACATATCATTAAATTTGAGCTTTAATATTACAACACATCAATGAGGGTTAAAAATGTCATTTTATAAATATATGGAGGATTTCTATCGCTACCTATTGGACAAGTATCGACAGAAGTCAAGTCAGTAAGCTTTTAGAAATTAGATGCAGTTTACTACTGACAGATGAGAAGGTTTTACCGATACAACGAGTTCTAGAGAGCTAACTAGATTTACCTTGCAACTTCTATTGAAACAGGCGTTCAGACTACCAAAACTACTATTAACAGAACTACCGATACTTCAAAAATTCTACCGATACAATGCAAGTCAGTAACCAAAGATCAAATAACATGTACTTCTACTGATACATGCAAGAGTTCTACTGAAACAAGTATGCAGATTTCAAATATACACATAAGTTTCTAAGTATACGAACATTCTTATTATGGGGTAAATACTTAAGTTCATAACTTGCATAATCTAAACATGAGAATACTTGTTTCATCACACAACCTCAAAATACATTTGAGAACAACCAACAAAAAGTGTTACCATTCAAATGCACATTTACAGTAGAATATCTCAAGTACACAATTCCTATTACATGCCATATAAGCCAAGTGATACGAAAGACTACCGAACAAGCTCTCGGGAAAGTGTGATTCTTCTTTGAGGATCCAACATTCAATGGCAAAATGAATCTACAAAATAGTAAATAAATACACGGTAAGCTTTCAAAGCTTAGTAAGTTTGCAAGGCATTTAACTTACGAAGTAACGTAATCGAGAACATAAAAGGTAAACAACATCCTCGTTATCTCGCGACAATAGCACCTCATCGATCTCTTCAGTCTTCTAGTGATTTAGCTCATACGAGCCTAGTCAGTTTATCGCTCTTATAAGCCAATTCAGTATATCGCTCTTACGAGGCAATTCAGTATATTGCTCTTTTGAGCTAGTTTAGTATATTACTCCTTCGAGCCAGTTCAGTATATCGCTCTTTCAAGCCAGTTCAGTATATCGCTCTTACAAGTTAGTTAAGTATATCGCTCTTTCGAGCCAGTTCAATATATCTTCAGAGTCTTCCATCTTGTTCTAAAATCAAGATTATAATCAAGGCAACTGAAATTAGAATTAACAAATAGAAATTTAATTACACGAACTTACTGGATAAAACTGCAGTTAAAACAAAACTCTAGGGACTATAATGTAATTTTTTCTTTTTTACGATCAGTGGCACGATTTGATCTAACACAACAAGTCATTCAATTCTCTCACTAAAACTTTTAATTTAAATAATTTAATACATTTAAGTCCTTTTTAAGAAATTTACAAAGTTACCCTCAACTTTTCCATTTCATTCAATTTAGTCCTAAGCCTTAAACATGCAAAATAACCATTTCTTTCTAAATTCTATACCAGCCGAATAGTTAAGATCTCTTCTACAACCCCTAAAAATAGTTATTTCATAACAAATACATGTAATTTTACCATTTTAGCAATTTAGTCCTCAAACCTTAAAATCATCAAAAATCACTTAACAAAGTCATCAAATCTAACATCCAAGCACACAATACTTCCATATACTTTCAAGAACAAGCTCATTCATCAATGGCAAGATTTATAACATTTGATAGAATCACAAATTAATCCTTGGGTTAGCTAGATTAAGCTAATACGGACTCAAAAACATAAAAATTACTAAAAACAGACGAGATTAACTTACTCAATTAATGGCACGAGCTTGGCCGAATGAGAGCTTTGTTTTTTTCTTAGGGTTTTGTCTTGAGAAAGAAGAAGAAAGAAGAGAAAATGAATTTCTAATATTTTGATTTTAATTAAATTAGGTTTTCTCATAAAATTACAAAATTATCCTTTAAAATCTCATGATTTTCCAACTAAAAATTAGTCAAGACCATCCACTCACATTGACGATGGTCTAATTACCCCAATTAACTTCTAGTGCCCTTAATTAACGAAACTCTACTAAATTAACTATCTAAACGGTAAAATTTCTTAACTGAAATTTAATATAACACTAATGACATCATATATATATATATATTTAATAATTCATATTTTTGACCCAACTCATTGGATTTGTGGTCCTAAAATCACTGTTTCCGAAACTATTATAAATCGGGCTGTTACAACTCTCCCCCCTTAAGGAAATTTTGTCTCAAAATTTCTTACCAGTAAACAGGTTAGGGTACTGTGATTTCATTAAAGCCTTAGTCTCCCATGTAGCTTCTTCTAACCTGTGACGGTTCCACAAGACTTTTACCAGCGGTACTCTGTTATTTTACAACTCCTTTACCTCACGAGCTAGAATTCTAACTGGTTCTTCTGAATACGACAAATCCGGTTGTATCTCAACCTCACAAGGAGTAATCACATGAAAAATATGAAAAACATTATGAATTTTTTCAAGTTCTAGAGGTAAAGTTAGCTTATAGGTTATAGGACCAACTGTCTCAATGATCTTATACGGCCCAATAAACTGCAGACTTAGCTTCCCTTTTCTGCCAAAACATAACACCTTCTTCCAAGAAGAAACTCTCAGAAAAACTCGATCACCAATTACAAACTTTATATCCTTTCTCTTGAGATCTGCATAAGACTTTTGACCATTGGGCGCTGCTTTTAGGCAATCACGGACTATCTGAATCTTATCTTCTGTCTCATGTATCAAACCAATCTCAATCAATTTAGATTCACTCAGCTCGGACGAATACAGTGGTGTTCTGCATTTTCTACCGTACAGAGCCTTAAATGGTGCCATTTTAATGCTAAACTGATAATTGTTATTATAAGCAAACTCTACCAGTGATAGGTATCTCTCTCAACTACCCTCAAACTCTAGTCTACAGCATCGCAACATATCCTCCAGAATCTGTATTACTCGCTCAGGCTGACCATCTATTTGTGGATGATATGCAGTGCTAAAATTCAATCTGTACCTAATGCCTCATGTGACTTGCCTCAGAATCTCGAAGCAAAACGCGGGTCCCTATTAGAGATAATATATACTGCTACCTCGTGCAATCGCATAATATTGGATACATACAAATTTGCTAACTTCTCAAGGGTGAAATCTACACGAACAGGGATGAAATGAGCTGATTTAGTCAATCTATCAACTATAACCCATATCACATCCTTCTTTTTAAGTGTCATTGGCAACCTTGTAACAAAATCCATAGTAATCTGTTCCCACTTCCACTCAGGAACATAAATAGGCTGTAGTAAACTAGATGGTACCTGATGCTTAGCTTTTACTTGCTAACACACCAGATATTTAGTGACAAAAGAAATTTCACGTTTCATACTTAGCCACCAGTACATTTTTTTCATCATTATACATTTTCACACTCCCGGGATGAACGGAGTAAATGCTACTATGAGCCTCGATCAGAATATCACATTTCAAATCCAGATCATCAGGAATACATACTCTGCTCTAGTAGTACATCATGCCTTCAGCACCTACAGTGAATTCTGTAGTGGAATCACTTTGAATCTGTTCTTTCTTGGTCACCAGTTTCGAATCATCTTATTGTAGCTCCCGAATTCTTTGTAGGAATAATGGTTTCGTTCTAAGTTCAGCTATCACAGAACCATTACCCTTCAAAGATAAATGTGCATTCAACGCTCTTAATGCAAATAATGATTTTCGGCTCAGGGCATCTGCAACATCATTAGCCTTTCTCGAATGCTAGTCAATCATAAGATCATAATCTTTCAGTAGTTCTAACCATCGTCGTGGTCTCAAATTCAGCTCTTGAGTTATCAAATACTTCAAACTCTTATGATCTGTAAATATGTGGCATTTTTCACCATAAAGATAATGATGCCAAATCTTCAATGCAAACTATGATAGTTGACACCAAATCATGGATCGGATAATTCCTCTCATGCGGCTTTAACTGTCGGGTGGCATAAGCTATCACTTTTCCAACTTGCATCAATACACATCCCAGTCCATTCAGTGACGCATCGTTGTAAACAACAAATTCTTTTCCCAAATCAGGCTATATCAAAATCGAAGCTTCCGTTAACATTTTCTTTAGCTGATCAAAACTCTGCTAACACTTCTCTCACAAGACAAGCTGAAGATTCTTCTGAAGTAACTTTATCATCGGCAAAGCTATTATGGAAAAATCTTTTAAAAATTGACGATAATAATCTGTAAATTCCAGAAAACTACGTACCTCAGACACATTCTTCGGAACTTTCCAGTTGAGATTAGTAGAAACCTTACTCAGATCAACCCGTATTCCTTTCAAAGATACAACATGACCTAGAAATCCAACCTCTCTAAGCCAGAACTCACATTTACTGAATTTTGCATGCTACTGCTTTTCTCGCAGAATTCGTAACACCTTTCTCAAATGCTGAGTATGATCAGACTCTATCTTGGAATGGATTAGTATATCATCGATAAATACCACTACAAACGTATCTAGTTGAGGCTGAAAGACTTGATTCATCAAATCCATAAATGTTGCTGAAGCATTATCAACCCAAACGAAATCACCAAAAATTCATAATGTCCATAACGAGTCCTGAATGCATTATTCGACAGATCACAATCTTTTACTCGCATCTGATAATAACCTGACTTGATGTCTATTTTAGGAAATATTGTTGCACCTTTCAACTGATCAAATAGCTCATCAATATGAGGTAATGAATACTTATTCTTTACTGTAGCCTTGTTTAGCTACCGATAGTTAATGAACATTCTTATCGAACCATCCTTTTTCTTGACAAACAACACTGGTGCACCCCAAGGTGATACACTCAAATGGATAAAACCTTTGTCCAGTAACTCTTGCAAATGTGTCTTAAGTTCTTTCAACTTAGTTGGTGCCATTTTATATGGTGGAATTGATATTGGAGTAGTGTTAGCCATCAGATCAATACCAAACTCTACTTCTCTGATCGGAGGCAATCCTTATAACTCTTTAGGAAACACATCTGTAAACTCATTAACAACAGATACCTGATTCAATTTTGTCCCTGAATCTTGAGTGTCAAGTACATAAGCCAGAAATGCTTCGCAGCCCTCACGAGCCATCTTCTGCATAAAAATAGTTGAAATCACTCTAGCATTTTTGTTCAACTTATTGGACTCAACTGTGATCCTCTCACCTGTTGGGCATTTTAAATCAATCAGTCTCTGTTTGCAGTTAACCACCGTATCATGCTCGGATAACCAATCCATACCCATGATCACATCAAAATCATAAAAGAGTAGCAACATCAGATATCAAGAAATTCACAGCCTTGGACTTTCACTGGACATTTACGTCACACCAAGTTAACAATGATACTATGACCCAAAGGGTATGTAACTTATATACATCAAATTTAGTTGACTCAACAGACAATTTTTATCAGTTGCCAAAGCAGTACAAATATAAGAATGAGTTGACCCTAGGTCAATTAAAGCACATACAGTTACATCAAAAAGATAGAATATACCAATCATAACATCTGGTGTAGTAGCCTCCTCTTTGGCCCGAATAGCATATGTCCTAACAACAAACCTTAGATTTATTTGCACCATCTTTATTAACTCCCCTGTTTACCGCCCACATTGCTACTTTATCCTAAACGTCTCCCCTTTTGAGGTGTGATTGGGGGTTTCACACTCCAATCTTCCTTTTCCTCAGGTGCCATCAAACAATTTTGAACAAGGTGATCAATCGCTTCATGCTTGTAACATGCTCCGCTTTTAACCTTGCACTCACTAGAATGAAATCTCCCACAATGCTCACACGCAAGGTTCGGTGCATTACGGACACTTGCCACACTATCCGCAGGTCGGTTTTGGAATCTCGATCCAAGTTGTCCCGATCTGCTCCTGCTATGAAAATCAGATGAAGTAGCCAACCGAATCTCATTTTCTCTGAACTTCTTCGACGGCGGCATAGAGAAAACTTTGGAAGGAGTCTTTTTATTGAATTCTCTGTTTCTTTTCTCTCTCTATCTCTTATGATTGTAAATTTCTTCCATTTTTTAAGCTCGATCTGTCAATACAACAAATGGTCATAATTTTGAACCACTGACCATCATCTTAATTTCATCATTCAACCCGTCTTCAAAACAGATACACATAGCTTCGTCCGTCGGTACTATCTCTCGTGCATATTTACTGAGGTATACAAATTCTCGTTCATATTTCGTAACTGACTTGTTTCCCTATTTTAATTCTAGGAAACCTTTCTTCTTTCGATCCAAATACCGTTTGTTGATGTATTTCTTTTTAAATTCGGTCTGAAAGAACTCCCAACTAATTTCATTTTCAGGAACCACTACCAGCATTGTTATCCACCAACTATAAGCTTCATCTTTTAACAGTGACACAACACACCTTAAATAATCTTCAAGAGGGCACGCCATTTCGTTCAGAACTCTCTGGGTATTTTTCATCCAATATTCAGCTCTAAACGGATCATCCTCAGTATTCTCTTGAAATTCCTCAGCCCCATATTTTCTAACCTTATCTGTCGGTATACGACGTGTTTGTTCTATTATGGAAGGAGGTGGAGGCATAACGGGTGATACTACAGATTGTATAACGGGTTGCATAGGAGGAGGTGGAGGCTACGAAGCCGTTTGATTATTCCTCATAAATTCAGAAAACCACTAGCCCATCAAGCCAAAGAATATGTTTTCGCCTAATTTTCAATTATCGATATAATCGGAACCCCTTGACTTGCACCAGAATCAGAAGTCGGGATATTACTGTTTACCTTGTTGGTTTTCCCTCGTTCAAAATTGGACATTATCACTTATTTGCAAAAATTTAAGGTCAGATCGGATCTATCATAGGTTTATATTGCATGTAATTCTAAGCTTTGAAATTCATAGTTTCAATCCAAAAACTGACTAAACCGTAAGTTTTGATACCATTAAATGTAACACCCAAAACTCAATACCGTCGTCGATTAGGGTTTCGAGGTCATTCAGATCATTTACAGTTATCTTAAACCTCTTATCTCAGAAATCTAGTGTCACAAAATTTCACATATCATTAAATTTGAGCTTTAATATTACAACACATCAATGAGGGTTAAAAATGACATTTTATAAAATTTGAGGGACTTCTACCGGTACTTGTTGGGAAAATATCGGTAGAGGTCAACTTAGTAAGTTTTTAGAAATTTGTTACAGTTTATTACCGATAGATGAGAATGTTTTACCGAAACAAGGATGGATTCTACCAGTACTTCCCACACATCTACTGATATAACGAGTTATAGAGAGCTAACTAGATTTACTCTGCAACTTCTACCAAAACAGGTGTTCAGACTACCGATACTACTATGAGCAGAACTACCGATACTTCAAAAACTTATATCGATACAATGCAAGTCAGTAACTAAAGATCAAATATCATGCACTTGTATTGATACATGCAAGAGTTCTACCGAAACAAGTATGCATAATCTAAACATTCTTATTATAGGGTAAATACTTAAGTTCATAACTTGCATAATCTAAACATGATAATACTTGTTTCATCAAACAACCTCAAAATACATTTGAGAATTTTAAGATCGAAATACACCAAGAGGGGGTGAATTGGTGTTTTAAAAGAATGATTGAAAACTTAACCCACAAGTGTGTACAAGAAAAGTTTGCTAGAAGATTGATGAAATGTTGAAAAATAAGTTCTTTGAAGTTAAGCACTTGTTTCTTGTCTTTGTTGACTTCAATAGAGAGCATTTACCTTGTATTTAAGTCCTCTAACAACTCTTTGGACGTTTGTAGTCGTTAGAAATAAAATAGATACGTTGCAGCCATTAAAACTAGCATTTAATGCAGACAACAACTTCGTTGTTCCGATAGAATCAGACTTGTATCGGTAGAAGCCTTTGCAAAATGTGACCGTTGGAGTCGTTGTACCGGTAGGTCCCAACTTGTATCGGTATAACTTTGAGGGTTTCATTTGGTATCGGTAGAACCCTTAAGAGTATCGGTAAAAGTGTAGGGGATGCTGAACTTTGGCTACTGACTTGACTTGTTTCGGTAGAAGCTTTCCAGGTATCACTAGAAGTCCCAAGCCACAACTTCTTTACTCTCTGGAGTTTGTTCTACAGATAAAAGTCTTGGTTGTATCGGTAGAACCAAGACAGGTATCGGTAGTTTATCCTGTTCAACCGGTAGAAGTCTGAAGCATTACAAAGGTTTTTTCTACCTTGAGTTCTATCGATACTTTTCAAATAAGTATCGGTAGAAGTCTTCCAGACTTCAAAAATTTGTCAAAAACTAAGTTATTTCAAGGCTTTTTAAAAGTTTATTTTGTCCAACACTTTGAAAATAATTTTAAGGACCTATAAACAATTTTTGCAAATTTAAGTAGGGATTTTTAATGTACTTTGTGTTATATCAAAATACTTGAAAAACTAGGGCTAACAGTCTCTCCCTTTTTGATATAACAAAACATTTTGAAAAAAATTACTAACTCCCCCTATCTTAAACATTATTTTCAAAATAAGCTCCCATAAAAATTTTAGATATTATTTCATTTAAATTTCCAACTTGAAGAATTTTGCTTTAAAAATTAAGATGAAAATTAATTTAAGCAAATTTTACATTTATCTCCCCTTTTTTGTAATATCAAAAAGAAGAGAAGCCTTAAAAAAAACTAAGGCAAGTAATGCACAATACTTGAACCAAAAGAATAATAAAAATAACAAGTGAAGAAGTATTATGCATAAACAATTCGATAATATGAGCTAAAATGGTAGTACTGTTAAACAAAAAAAATTCAAACATAATTAAAGTAAAAAACATCCCAAAGCAACCAAACCATAAAAATAGATATCCTAAGACAAACAACCAAACAATTCAAAGTAGAATCCAACCAAAAAGTAAGTATAACTTAACCAAAACATGATGTCCTAAACTTCCAATGGAGGAAATCTAGAGGTCAACTCATTTAAATGCTCGTCGAATTGATTGTAGCGATCATCGATGTGGGCAGTCAATACATTAAATCGTGCATTGACTTGCAATGACAGTCCATTGATCACCTCTAGTAGGCGTACAGTGCGTGGAGACGGCGAAGGGAGGAGAGGTGGATGTTCCTCATGTGAAGACAGAGGAACATCGGAAGATGGTGGAGAAACCAGTGGAACTGTCGATCCTTGAGCTGTTGAGGATTGGCGATCAATCTTTGGAGCCCAATTCCCTTCATCATCGAGCTTCCAATTAAAACTATGTGCGGTCTAGATGTCGTTAATGGCACGACTGGGGTCTACACTTATGTTAATGCGAAGAGTACGAAAGATATGGGAGAGGAAAGTACCGTAACGTAAGGTTTTGTTGCTAGACACCTGTAATCTAACGATCTCGATAAGATTTAGAAAAATAATGGAAGCTAAGTTTAGGGGATTATCGGTTTTGAAGCAATGCCACATCCAATAATCGGTGTGACAGAAACTGGAATGTTTGTTGGTTGGGGTAACGATCCATTTGAAAATAAGGTGTAGGATACGGTGGTGAAGGTCCAAGTCGTTGCCTACATAGTCATTTGGTCTAACTAAAGAGTGGTCATATGGACCGGTATAATGATCATCACCCTCATTGGTGATAGAAAGATACGTAGAAAGGGTGTCGACCGAGGTAGTAATCTCTTGACCCATAACTAAAGAGGTGATAGAGGTAACTAAGTGAGTGTTTGGGTCGTGTTTAAGTTTAGCGTTAGAGTAAAATGCTCAAACAAGGTTGTTGTAGCATGGACCCTTAAGTTGGAGACACTCTAGCCAACCCCAATCCTGGAGTTGATCGAGGTTTGAATTTAAGGGTGTTGGCTAAGAAGTTGAGATCAACAGGACGAGATATTTGAACTAGACGGGTTGTAAAATAGGTGTTGAATTTTTTGAGAGCATTGTTGTCCTCGAAACATTCAAGTACCGAAGGATGATCTAAGGGATCGAAAGAGGATTCACCTCTAGCGCGTTTAGAGGCTGGAGCTTACGGGATGTATGGGAAGGCATTCTATATAATGAAGGGTTAAACTAAAGGGTAATGAGTCGAGTAAAAAAAAAGAACCTGTAGAAAAAAATACGAACAATTTATATCCCCAATAGCAGCAGATGCAGGTTTAAAGTATGAGACAATGATGTTATAAAAAAAAGTCAGAAACATATATATAAATAGAAAGATGGTTATAAAAAAAATTGTATAACAGTATATATATAAACAATGTGTACATATAAAATAGTGTATATGTATATATATAAAATGGATATAAGATTATATATATAAAACAATATATATGTATAAAAATACAATGTTAAAAAAATATGATATAAAATTACTAATCTAAGTTCTCATAAAACTAAAATTATTTATAAATTGAAAATAAAATAAAAGAAAAAGTTAGGTTTTACCTAAAACAATGTGGGAAATGGGGAAAATGTGACCCTTTTTGACAAAATCCTTCTTGATAATGAAGTGGAAGCACGTGGGAGACAAGATTTAGTGAAAAAAATGAGTGAAAATGGTAGAAGGTGGGGTTGGAAAGTGAGGACCGAAAATGGGGATTATGGTTTCGAGAAGAAGATGACAAAAAATGTTTTAAAAGTAGGTTTTGTGTGAAAAAGTCGCTGCTTGGGTATATAAAAGCCCGAAACTACCGATACTTGTAAACTTCTATCGATAGAAGTGTCCAAGTATCGGTAGATGTTTGATTCTACCGATATCTTAAGAACGCAAACCCAAAAAATGCCATTGTGGCACAGAACTACCGATACATCCTATGTACTACCGAAACAATTATTCAGAAAATGAAAAGTTAAAGAGAAAAAAGTACAAAGCACACCAATAACATACATAAAACAATAAAATGCTATCCTTAATCAAATATTACTACAAAATCAAGTAATATATAAATACACAAAACATACATCAAACAAAACAAGTATCCAAGAATGTCAAATATATATATATAAAAGAAACGTAAGAGGGCATGTTCATTAGTCCTAGCTCTCCCCTAATTGTCCAAAATCTCTCCTTATCTAAAGGCTTTGTAAAAATATTGCTAGTTGATGCAAAGTATCTACAAACTCTAGAACTATGTCACCTCATTGCATATGATCTCCAATGAAGTGGTGTCTTATTTCTATATGCTTTGTTATAGTGTGTTGGATGAGATTTTTGGTTAAGCAAATAGCACTAGTGTTATCACACCTTAGAAGAATGTAATCCATACAAATTCCATAGTCAACCAATTGTTTCTTCATCCAAAGAATTTTAGAATAACAACTACCTATGGCAACATATTCCGCTTTGGTTTTGGATAAAGCCACACTATTTTGTTTCTTAGAGAACCAAGATACAAGCATGTTGCCTAAAAATTGACAAGTTCCAGAAGTGTTTTTTCTATCCAACTTGCATCCACCAAAATCTGCATCGGAATAAGCATGCAAACTAAATGATGAATCTTTGGGATATCAAAGTCCTAGGTTTGGAGTGTCCTTAAGGTACCTAAAGATTCTTTTAATGGTTTGTAAATGTGATTCCTTAGTAGATGATTGAAATCTTGAGCATAAACAAACACTAAACATTATATCCGGTCTACTTAAGGTAAGATAAAGCAATGATCCTATCATAGACCTATAAAGTTTAGTATCAACACATTTACCTCCTTCATCTTTATCAAGCTTTATTGAAGTACTCATTGGTGTTGATTGAGGCTTCAAGTCCTCCATTTTAAACTTCTTGAGCATTTCCTTGATGTATTTGGCTTGATTGATGAATATATCATTTTGAGTTTGCTTGATTTGGAGCCCCAAAAAGGACTTGAGCTCACCAATCATGCTCTTCTTAAATTCACCTTGCATAATCTTAGAAAACTCTTGACACAGAAGTTCACTAGTAACACCAAATATAATATCATCTACATAAATTTGTACTACTAAAATGTCTTTGTCTTTAGTCTTTGTGAGCAAGGTGGTGTCTACTTTGCCTCTTCTAAAGTTATTTTCAATTAAAAATTTGGAAAGCCTTTCATACCAAGCTCTAGGAGTTTGCTTTAAACCGTATAGAACTTTAGACAATTTGAAAACATGATTTGGAAAATATGGATTTTCAAAACCGGAAGGTTGCTCAACATAAACTTCTTCATTTATAAGGCCATTTAAAAATGCACTTTTGACATCCATTTGGAAAAGTTTGAAATTGTTTGAATATGCAAAGGCTCATAACATCCTAATTGCTTATAACCTAATTACTGGTGCATAAGTTTCATCATATTCTATACCTTCCGCTTGGCTATATCCTTTGGCAACAAATCTAGCCTTGTTTCTAACAATATTACCATTTTCGTCAAGTTTATTTCTAAATACCCATTTAGTTCATATAGTTGGATGATCACTAGGTCTATCAACAAGATTCCATACTTGATTCCTTTCAAATTGATTTAGTTCTTCTTACATAGCCATTATAAAAAATTCATCATTTAAAGCATCATTAATGTTCTTAGGCTCTATGCAAGAAATGAAAGCAACATAATTACAAGTATTTCTAATTGAAGATCTAGTGATTACCCTTTTAGATGGATCACCAAAGATGTGTTCATCCTTAACATATGAAAGCTCTCTTGGCTAGCTAGATTCTCTTTCAACATGAGTTGGGTCTTGAAGTTCATCAATTTTGAGTTCTTGAACCAATTCACTCATGCCTTGATCTTCATATGATGCTTGATTTTGCTCAATTTGATATATTTCTACATCATCAAAATCAATAGATTCCTTTCTAAAAGGAGAGTTAGATTCATCAAAAATAACATGTATAGATTCTTCCATAACAAGGGTTCTCTTGTTAAAAATTCTATAAGCTTTAGAATGAGTGAAATATCCAAGAAAAATACCTTCATCACTTTTGGCATCAAATTTTCCTAAATTTCTTTTCCATTATTCAAAACAAAACATTTACAACCAAAAGGATGAAAATGGCTTATGTTAGGCTTTCTTCCTTTAAAAAGTTCATAAGGAGTTTTCTTCAAAATAGGCCTAACCATAACTCTATTTATAATATAGCAAGAAGTATTTATGACTTCCGCCCAAAAATATTTTGGCAAATTATTTTCACATAACATGGATCTAGCCATTTCCTCTAAAGTCCTATTTTTCCTTTCAACAACTCAATTTTGTTGAGGAGTTCTAGGTGCCAAAAAGTTGTGACTAATACCATGTTCATTACAAAAATTATCAAAGCCAAGGTTTTCAAATTCTTTTCCATGATCACTTCTTACACTTGAAATTGAATATCCCACTTGGTTTTGAACCATTTTACAAAAAATAATAAATTTTTCTAAAGCTTCATCTTTTGAAAACAAAAAGAAAACTCATGTATATCTAGAATAGTCATCAACAATAATAAATCCATATCGTTTACCTCCTAAACTCATAGTTCTAGTTGGTCCAAAAAGGTCAATATGAATAAGTTGGATTACTCTAGATGTAGAAACTATATCTTTAGATTTAAAAGATCATTTCCTATGTTTACCTTTAGCACATGCATCACATATTTTCTCAAAGCCAATAGAAAATTTAGGCATGCCAACAACAGGTTCATTTTTAATAAGCTTTGAAATAACACTCATGCTTGCATGACCTAATCTTCTATGCTATAGCTAACACATATTTTCATTATTAGCCACAAAACAAACATTAGAGGAAGATATGTCATCAAAATGCACCATAAAAATATTACCTACTCTATGTCCTACAAAAAGAATTTTATTATTTAGAATATCTACAACTTTGTTTCCATTGGACTCAAATATTACTTTAAATCTCTTGTCACAAAGTTGACTAATACTAAAGAGGTTATGCTTAAGACCATTGACATAAAGCAGATTTTTAATAAGAATGGAAGAATTTATACCTATAGAACCAATATCTTCAATAAGTCCTTTGGAGTTATCACCAAATGAAACTTCTCCTCCATACTTTGGTGTTAGTTCCATGAAATGACTTTTGTCACAAGTCATGTGTCTAGAGCATCCACTATCAAGGTACCATGAGTTCTTCTTAGAGTTGATTGCCTTGAAGCAATGCTCTTCCTCCTACAAACACAAAGTTAAACTTTGGATTTTGGTACCCAAACTTTCTTGGGCCCATTAGCATTAATCCTAACAATTTTTGTTCCCTTAGGAATCCACTTATTTAAAGCTTCCTCATTTTGAGGTGTGTTTAATCCTTTTGGAATCCACACACTCTCAGTGAGTTTACTTCTAGATGTGAGTTTCCTTAAAGAACAAACTTGCCTATCATGTCCCTTTTTATGATAATGAGTGCATACAAGTGAGGCATAAAAAATATAGCTTGGTTTCTCAAAGAAATTTTGAAATTTAGTTTCTTTTTGTAAATTTACAAAACCTAAGCCACTCTTGTCAAAGAAAACTCTTTGAGATTCAAGCATGTCATTTAACTTTTGTTGCCCCATTTGAAACATAGAAAATGAATTTTGTAAGTTTTCATTTTTTAAAATTAAATCATCAATTTGAGCTTGCATATCATTAAATTTCTTTTCCATTTCCTTTTTAACTATGATTAGAGACTTATTTTCCTCCTTAAGTTTTGAAATCATTTTCTTATGTTTGGAGTTCATAGTCTCAAAATCTTTAGTCAATTCATTGAATGCATCTTGTAACTCTTCAAAAGTATATTCATTTAATTCACTAGAGTTTAGAGTTACCTTTTGTTCTTTAATAGTCATAAGGCATAGTTGGGCAACTTCATTTTCTTCCTCCTCATCGAATGAATCACTATCGCCCCAAGTTGCCATCATGGTTTTCTTCTTTTGTTTTGATACCTCTTTCTTCTTAAATTGTAGACAATCAAATTTGATGTTACCTGGCTTTTTGCACTCATAGCAAATGATTGAGTCCTTTTCCTTTTTACTTGATTCACCCTTGATGATATCTTTTCTTGGAAATCTTTTGGCTTTGTTGAATTTCATGAATCTTTTGATTTTCCTTGCCAACATAGCCATCTCTTCCTCCTCCTCATCATCATCATTGGAATCTTCATCCTTCTCACTAGTTGTCGATTTGAAGGCAACTCCCACTTTCTTTGGCACTTCCTTTGGCACTTCATTGGTTACTTGTGTATGGTGGTTGATCTTCATCTCGTATGTCAACAAGGAACCAATGAGCTCATAAAGGGAGAGTACACTGAGATCCTTTGACTCTTCTATTGCCATCACTTTTGGCTCCCAAGATGTTGAAGACTACTCAACATCTTCTTTAGCATCTCTTTGTTGGGATAAACCTTCCCAAGAGCTTTAAGACCATTGATAATGTTGGTGAAGCGATCAGACATTTCTTTGATTCCTTCATCTGGCTTTGCCTTAAATAATTCATAATCAAGGGTGAGAAGACTTTTCTTTGATTCCTTGACTCTACTTGTTCCTTCATGGGTGACCTTAAGTTTGTACAATATTTTTTGGGCATTGTTGCACAAGGAGACTCTATAGTACTCATTTGAACTAAGAGCACACAATAGAGTGTGCATGGCCTTTGCATTCAATTTCACCAACTTGATATCGTGATCATCCTATTCATCCTCTTCTTTTGGAATAACTACACCTTCGACCCTCTTCATTAGAATGGATGGCCCATTTGTGATTATTCTCCAAACTTCATAGTCGTTGGCTTGGATGAATAACTTCATTCTTATTCTCCAATAACAGTAGTTAGTGCCGTTGAATAGAGGAGGCCTCACGGTAGAGTGCCTTTCTCCCACCATGATGGAATTTTGCTTCGATGCCATGAAGCACATCTCTTGACTTGTGATCTCCATCTTAGATAACTTTAGGATCTTTTATCTTGGTTGTAAGATCATCTTTAGAGTTCTAGCTCTGATACCAATTGTTAAGATCGAAATACATCAAGAGTGGGGTGAATT
The DNA here is from genome assembly GCA_005610355.1 of Gossypioides kirkii. Taxonomy (NCBI): domain Eukaryota; kingdom Viridiplantae; phylum Streptophyta; class Magnoliopsida; order Malvales; family Malvaceae; genus Gossypioides; species Gossypioides kirkii. Next base: position 32,722,518 of record CP032247.1, on the reverse strand, counting down.
GGTGTTTTAAAAGGTTTTTGGTAAATTTGAGAAATGCAATAAACTCAAGAATTTATAGTGGTTCAGCCTCAATTGCCTACGTCCACTACCTTAGCTTTCCTCAACTAAGGATTTCTCGAATCCACTAGATTTAAACATTCAGGGGCAAGGTTTAACCTTACAAATCTCTATTTTTTCAAAGGTAAGATAGAACCACTACCCCTTAAGGTTTTCTATTCAAAACCTTAAGTAACACCTCACAAAATAAGAGAAAATAAGAATGAATGAGACTATACCTCCAAACGGTAAATGATCAACAAATAAGCACTCTCACACAAAATTACAACACTTGAAAGAATGATTGAAAACTTAACCCACAAGTGTGTACAAGAAAAGTTTACTAGAAGATTGATAAAAGATTGAAAAATAAGTTCTTTGAAGTTAAGCACTTATTTCTTGTCTTTGTTGACTTTAATGGGGAGCCTTGACCTTATATTTAAGTCTTCTAACAACTTTTTGGACGTTTGTAGCCATTAGAAATAAAATAGCTACGTTGCAACCATTAAAACCAACATTTAATCCAGATAGTAGCTTCTTTGTTCCGGTAGAATTAGACATGTATCGGTTGAAGCCTTTGCAAAATGTGACCATTGGAGTCGTTGTACCGGTAGATCCTAACTTGTATCGGTAGAACTCTAAGGGTTTCAATTGGTATCGATAGAACCCTTCAAAGTATCGGTAGAAGTGCAAGGGATGCTGAACTTTGGCTACTGACTTGACTTGTTTCAATAGAAGCTTTCCAGGTATGGGTAGAAGTCCCAAGCCACAATTACCGGTAGAAGTCTGAAGCATTACAAAGGTTTTTTCTACCTTGAGTTCTACCGATACTTTTCAACTAAGTATCAGTAGAAGTCTTCCAAACTTCAAAAATTTGTCAAAACTAAGTTATTTCAAGGCTTTTTAAAAGTTTATTTTGTCCAACACTTTGAAAATAATTTCAAGGACTTATAAACAATTTTTGCAAATCTAAGTAGGGATTTTTAATGTACTTTTTGTTATATCAAAATACTTGAAAAACTAGGGCTAACAGAAAACAACCAACAAAAAGTGTTACCATTCAAATGCACATTTACACTAGAATATCTCAAGTACACAATTCCTATTACATGCCATATAAGCCAAGTGATACGAAAGACTACCGAATAAGCTGCCAGGGTAGTGTGATTCTTCTTTGAGGATCCGATATTCAACGGTAAAATGAATCTACAAAACAGTAAACAAATACACGGTAAGCTTTCAAAGCTTAGTAAGTTCGCAAGGCATTTAACTTACGAAGTAACGTAACCAAGAACATAAAAGGGTAAATAACATCCTCGTTATCTCGTGACATTAGTACCTCGTCGATATCTTCACTCATCTAGTAATTTAGCTCATACGAGCTCAGTCAGTTTATCGCTCTTATGAGCCAGTTTAGTATATCACTTTTACGAACTAGTTCAGTATATCACTCTTTTGAGCCAGTTTAGTATATCGCTCTTTCGAGCTAGTTCAATATTTCTCTCTTTCGAGCCAGATTAGTATATCGCTCTTTTGAGCCAGTTTAGTATATCACTCTTTCGAGCTAGTTCAGTATATCACTCTTTCGAGCCAATTCAGTATATCTTCAGAGTCTTTCATCTCGTTCCAACATCAAGATTATGACCAAGAAAACTGTAATTAGAATTAACAAATAGAAATAGAATTACACGAACTTACCGGATGAAATTGCAGTTAAAACGAAACTCTAAGGACTATTCTGTAATTTTGTTTCCACGATCGATGGCACGATCTTGATCTAACACAAGAAATCATTCAATTCTATCATTAAAACTTGTAATTTAAATCATTTAATACATTTAAGTCCTTTTTAAGAAATTTACAAAATTACCCTTAACTTTTCCATTTCATTCAATTTAGTCCCTAAGCCTTAAACATGCAAAATAATCATTTCTTTCTAATTTCTATACCAGCCGAATAGTCAAGAGCTCTTCTACAACCCCCTAAAATAGTTATTTCGTAACAAATACATACAATTTTACTATTTTAGCAATTTAGTCCTTAAACCCTAAAATAATCAAAAATCACTTAACAAAATCATCAAATCTAACATCCAAGCATAAAATACTTCCACAAACTTTCAAGAACAAGCTCATTCATCAATGGCAAGATTTATTACATATGCTAGAATCACAAATTAGTCCTTTTGTTAGCTAGATTAAGCTAATATTGACTCAAAACATAAAAATTACTAAAAACGGACGAGATTAACTTACTCAATCAATGGCACAAGCTTGGTCGAATGAGTGCTTTTTTTCTTAGGGTTTTATCTTGAGGAAGTATATGAAAGAAGAGAAAAAGAATTTCTAATCTTTTGATTTTAATTAAATTAGGTTTTCTCATAAAATTACAAAATTATCCTTTAAAATCTCATGATTTTCCAGCTAAAAATTAGTCAAGACCGTCCACTCACATTGAGGATGGTCTAATTACCTTTTAAGGGCTTTAACTTACCTTTCAATTAACATATAGTGCCCTTAATTAAAGGAACTCTACTTTTGTGTCTTTTACGATTTAGTCCTTTTTTGCTAAGTTAATTATCTAAATGGTAAAATTTCTTAACCGAAATTTAATATAAGACTAATGACATTAAAAATATTTAATAATTCATATTTTTGACCTGACTCGTTGGAGTTGTGGTCTTAAAACCACTGTTTCCAACATCACTAAAAATCGGGCTGTTACTATTAGTCATAGATTAAGGTTTTCGATTTTTTATTATGCTATTTAGATAGCCTTATTTTGTGTTACTTCGGAAACTATAGTGCAATAAGAAAATTTAGTTCTAACCTTTGACTATTATGAACATTTTAAATTTGAATATTAGAATATTTATATATTTTAAAATAACATAATCGTGATTTTTTGTGTAAATTATTTTATTTTAAAATAAAAAAAGGTTGTTGCATGTAACTTAAGTTATGGTAATATTGATTGGCCCAAAGTAAAGTTAAGAATATTACATGTGCAACTGTGGTAATAAATATGTGACGATTTTTCGATTTTACATGTGAGTAATAAATTGGCCCAAAGGAAGATTTATTGTTCGGCATGTTCTTATTGTCAATGTTTGATTACTGCACCAATATATCACTTACAAGTTAATATTTTCTCTAAAGATAAAATATTAATGGAGTGTCCGATATCTTGATATGAGGTTTTCTTTGTTCAAATTATTTTGGTTTAAATTTGAAGTATTATGTGCGGTTATTTTGATTTATTCAGCTATTATTATATTTGCCAACATCAGTGTATGTTGTTTTGGGATAAATATATATATACATACTATTATCTTTTAATTTGATTGAAAGATGAGATTAAGAGAAATATTTTGAAACAAATAAATTCATATTTGGGCTTTGGATTTTAATTAAGGATGTCCAATATTTTTAAATAGATTAGTTGAAACAAAATGCCACCAAAGTGACCTCTTTTGTGTAGATTAGTTTATTTAAAATATTAAAATGATTACACGTTTTTGTGATTCATGCATTTATTAATTGACCCAAAGGTAAGTTAATATTTGGCAGAATTTCAACGACAACTATGGTGATAAATGTGTGACAATTTTAAGGTACTTTATGTGAGCAATAAGTTAATCCAAAGATTGATTCATTATTTGACATAATTTATTGTCAATGTTTGATTGCTACAATAGGAGTATCACTTACTATTAATATTACTATCCAAAGACTTGATATTAATGTAGTGTTTGGTATCTTGAGATGAGACTAGCCATTATCTTGAATTTATTGTGTACTTATGAATATTGATGTGAGCTTGTTCTTATATTCAGCTAGTTCATCTTTTGTTGCCACAATATTTGCTAATATAAATTCTATACCCATATTTAATGAGACTTGTTTAAAGGAATGGAAAAGGCAGTTATAGTGCTGGTTGTATGAACATAGACCTTGCACTAAGGGAAGAGCAACTCGTACCTCTCACTACGGAAAGCACCTCTTATGTTAAAAGGGATTTTGAGAGGTGGGATTGTTAAAACTGCATGAGTCTAGTGATCATGAAGCACAACATTCTAGAAGCCTTTAGGGGCACAAAATTTGAAGAAATTACTCAGGCCAAAGTTTCCTTAACGAAATTGAGAAACGTTTTGCTAAAAACGATAAGGTTGAGATGACATCAATTCTGTCTTCTTTGATGTATATAAAGTATAAGGTCTAGGAAATTTTGAGTGATCTAGGGGCTATGAGTTTTATGATCCCATAATTAGGAATATTTTTGAGACGAGAATTTCAACATTTTTTGAGAATGGTGAGTTTGGAGGGAGAAATAAGGTTAGAGACATTACTTTTGAGGAGGAATTGGATTTTAACTCAGTTCCTGCTATCATTTTTTACGATGTTTAGGTTCTCATACCTATCATTGGTCAAGAAGTGAATCTAGAACCTTAACAAGACTATGTTTAATAACTCCCTACTCAATATGAGGTAATTGTTCCAGAAAAACAAACTCAACAACCTTTATCATTTCGAGCGATTGTACAAGAAATAACAGAGTTGTCCTGCAAATTAAAGGAAGAGTCAAAATTAACTTTTATTATATCTGAATTTGGTGGTCTCCATTAATTATGAGCATTTGTATGATTAGGGAAGGTAGCTATTTGTAAGGCTTCAATCTGCTTTAGATACCCTAGTATGAAACCCACAATGTCATTAGCCGATTGACGAGTACCATCATGAATGATCTTGTTTCTGGCAAATCATAATGCCCAGATAGATATTGCCAATAAATTTCTATCTCTGTCTTCGAAAACTTGAAAAGTCTCAACTAGTCATGGTTTGGAATCTGTAAAGTTTGCTGCAATAGGCACTGTAAGATGTAAAGCAGACCAGATCAGATTTGGTGTTGGACATAACCTAAGCAAATGGTCAACAAATTCATCAGTGGTGAGATAGGATGGGTAAATATCAGGGGCCAAGATGTGTCTCCTCCTAATATTCTCATAAGTGGGCAGAAAATTACTATAGAATTTCCATAATGTAATTCTAATTTTCGCTAGTACTTGTAAAGCCCACAACACAGAGAAAAATGTTTTTCAGAATCTGTATTAGGAGTAGTAATGTATTTTTGTAACTCGAGATTAACTTGAGACAATAACCTATAACCACTTTTCACCTAATAAGACCCAAAACCCTCTATCCTCCATGCTCGGGCGTTAGGAAGCATGGTTTTTGCTAGCGGTATAGGCAGAATAGATTGGTCTTGATCTTCTTCAGCAACATTTCGAACAGCTATTTCATCCCAGGTACCATCCTCATTGTTAATTAGCTAGGAAACTATAGTGTAACGAATATTGATTAGTTGACACCGTATTCTCCCATCTCCAGGACCTAAAATCCAAGGATCATTCCAGATATCCAGGTAAGAGAAGGGTAAGGTCCTAACTTGCAGATAAGAAATCTGATTTAGCAAAATATTGTGCTTTTAAAACACGAGCCAACAAACAATTCGACTTAGACCAAATATGCCAACATTGTTTAGTAAGTAGGGATACATTAAACATGGACAAATCTCGAAAACCTCCAATTACTCCAATGTCTGCCATTCAAAGATTTAGAATTTCTCCACCAAAAGTTGTTAAGCAGATTTTCTATTTTTACACACACCATTTTCAGAAGCAAAAAACATTGCATTGCATACACCGAAAGGGCCTGTAACACTGTCTTAATCAAAAATTCCTTTCCTCCATAGATAAAAAGCATAAGTTCCAATTTTCTAGCCTGTTACGAATTCTATCCACAAAAGAATTGAACACCCTTCTTTTATTCCTACCTACCATCATTGATAACCCTAAATAGTTTTCTAGGTTAGTAGACACCCGAACCTTCAAATGATTACTGACCATGTCCCTTTCACTTTCTTGAACGTTAGCCCAAAAATAAATGAGTGATTTTTCATAATTTACCTTCTGCCTAAAAGCCTTTTCATATTATAAAAACACCTTCCGCACATTCTCTACACCCTCAAATGTAGCCTCCCCAAAAAGGATGCTATCATTTGTGAATAACAGATGATTGATTACTAAATTCCCCCTTCCCAAACTAACCCCTTTAATCAATTGATTCTTCTGAGCATCAAACAGTAGGGTAGATAATCCTTTTGGACAAATAGGAATAGATACGGACTGAGAGGATCCCCTTGCCTCAACCCCTAAAAGGCACAAATCTAACACTTCAGCTCCCATTAAGCCCTATTGTGTAAGTGACAGCGCTACACACCACACCACCAAGGTCATCCAATCCTTATGAAAACCCAAACTTAACATCATTTTAGCCAGAAAATCCCACTCTACCCTATCATAAGCTTTGCTCATGTCAAGTTTAAGAGCAAAATTTCCTTTTTTACTCAATCTTCTATTTTTCAAAGTATGAAGGAATTCAATTAGAGATTTAAATAATAATAATAAAAATATAGATATAATGATAAACTATTTTTTACTCTTATATTGTACTAAGAATTATTTTTTTTGGCATAATAACAAAATTAGCCTCTAACATTTGGGTGTTTTGTCACTTTGCCCCTTATCATTTTTTTTACTCACTTTCATACATAACCTTTTTTTGGTCAAATTGATCATTTTTTAACGGTCTTGTTGGCGTGGCCGTTAAGGGACTAACGGCTTGACATGACAATTTTTTTCTAGCTGAGCGCGTCCACGTAAGCATTTGCTAACGTGGCACTATTTTGTCTTATATGCTACGTCAGTAAATGATTTTAAAATTATTTTTTTTAAATATAAAATTTTTAAATTATAAAATTATTAAAATTATTTTTTTGAAATAATAAAATTATTAAATAATTTTAATTTCCAATTTCATCATCTTCATCTTCATCTTCTTCTTCATCATTTTAATTTCCAAATTTTCTTACATTTTCCCATCAACCAAACACCCCATAAAAATTTGTTTTTCTTGCATACGACTGAGATTCTTGCATAGATAGCAAATGGGTTATCATAGTTCAAATTTCAAACACAAACCCATCAATCTTTTCTTCCCCAAGACCTAATCACAATTCAAAACCAAGAGCAATCCCATCCCACAACTAAAGAAACAAGAGAACAAGAAACAATAAAACAATAGCAGAACAAGAAACAACAAAACAAAAAAACAAGAAACAACAATTTGCAATGGTCACCTCTTTGTAAACATATCAAATCCAATCCCACATTAAAAGAAACAGCAGAACAGGCAGATCCGCCATTTACTTGAGCCAAAAACCCACCAGCCTTGACCTAAAATCGCCTTCTCTTTTCCAATTAAAGCAAATCCTAAAAAACCTCTAAATTTAATCTAAAAAATATAACAAGGAAAGCTAACTCCAGATCTTGAAACAAAATCTAGGGTTTTGAATAGAATGATAAAAAAAATTGGTACTTTTAAGAGAAAGAAAGAAAATGGAGAAGAGGGCTCAAAGCTTCCATCTTCATGCTTCTTTAGGTTTTCATAGAACGTCTCCTTGCTTTCAAGAAACATTTCAATGGAGGCAAAGGAGTATGGTGATGACCATTAAGGGAACAGTAAGTATATGGGCAGAGAAACAAAAACCCAGAAAGAAGGGATGATGATGATTATAATTTTAAAATAATTTTAATAATTTTATGTTTAAAATAATTTTAATAATTTTATATTTTAAAAATAATTTTAATAATTTTAAAATCATTTGCTGATGTGGCATATAAGACAAAATAGTGGCACGTCAACAGATGCTTATATGGATGCATCCAACTGGAAAAAAAATTGCCACGTTAGTGCCGTTAGTCCCTTAATGGCCACGTCAACAAGACCGTTAAAAATGATCAATTTGACAAAAAAAGGTTATGTATGAAAGTGAGCCAAAAAAAAAGATAAGGGCCAAAGTGACAAAACACCCAAATGTTAGGGGTTAATTTTGTCATTATGCCTTTTTTGTGAAAATAAGAATTAGTTACATCAAAACAACAATTACATCACACAAAATGTTTTTTGTTGTTGAATAATCCTAGCCACAAAGTCAAGCGAGTCTTCGAATATGTGGAGAGTTAACTGCAATGAAAGTCCAGACTTTGCCAACTGATCTGCAGCTACATTGCAATTCCTATGAACATGTTTTATTTCCCACTGACCTCCAACATTCATAATTCTTTGGATCCTTCTAAGTAAAGTGATGCCTGAATCCAATACTCCCTCCATAGTTAATGCGTTTATCACCTCGATGTTATCTGTCTGAATTATGGCTTTCTTATATCCCTTATCAAGTAAAATGAGCAGACTATCCAAAATGCCCCATAATTTAGCTTCAACAGGTGAGCATTTCCCCCAAAAAATGACTGAATCTAAGAATCCAATTTCCAAACTTATCATGAACGATACCTCCAGCTAATGCATTCCCAGAACCTTTGGCCACTACTCTATTAGTAAAGAGATGTACCCAGTTTTCTTTGGAATGATTTTAGATGTTCGAGGAGTGAGACTTGGCCATGGAGCCGTTTATGAAGCTACCCAACTGTTGTGCCCAGCTTAGTGAGGATTTGACCATTTCAAAAGCCAAACAAGAGATATTTTGGAAGACGAATAAGTTCCTATTCTTCCAAATTCTCCAAGCTATTAGTCCAAACAGCGATGACCAACTAGCTCCCATATCTTGCAATTTTAAATTACAGCACAAGTTAGATGAAAACCATATATGAAAAGGGTCAGAGAAGAACTTGTTTTGCATCTCTAGAGGAACCACAAGCCGCCATGCTTCCTTTGCTGTTGTGCAGTCTCTAAGGACGTGAATGATGTCCTTAGTACCATGACCACATAGAGGACAAGTGCTAGTATGTCCAATCCCTCTCTTGGTATACTCCACATTAGTAAGGAGTCTTTGTTTAAAGACAAACCATAAGAAGAATCTGACTCGTTGGGTACCCCGGTACTTCCAAATAAAATCTCATTTACCCTCTTTGAGAGACCATGAAGATTCCTTTAAGGCCCAATATGCACTACGGGTAGTAAAAGAGCCTGAACTAGTACATCCCCAAACAATTCTATCCTCCCCACTGGCATAGTGAGGGGGTGGTATACTAAGAATGTGCTTTATCACATCTTTAGGTAGCCACATACAGAGCAAATCCAAATTCCAAGAGCCATCAGCCAAGATCCACTCCTCTAGAGTGCAATCCAAATCAAGACTCACATTAGCAGGGACATAAGAGAGAAGAGGTCGAAAACCAAGAACCTAAGAATCCTTCCAACATCGAATAGAGGAGCCATTCCCAATGGACCACACTAAATGATTTTTGAAGAGAGGCCATATCTTAGATAGAGAGTGCCATAAGTGAGAGCTTTGACATCTAGAAATAAACTCTAGAATGTGTTCTTTCCAACCATATTTAGAACGAAGCACACGAACCCATAAAGCATTCTTCTTTGTAGCTAAGTGAAAATTAATTTTCAAAAGGAAAGAGGAACTCTGATCTTGTAGATGCCTGAAACCTAAACCCCCACGAGACCTTGGTTGATAAATGGACTCTCAACTGACCAAGGCAAGTTTTGGATGTCCAGCTAACGCACTCCAAATGAATTTTCTTACAATATTCTCAATTTCATCACAAATACCCTTAAGAAGCATCATAGATTGCATAAAATAATTAGGGATAGCTAATAAGATCGATTGGGCCAAAGTTATTCTCCTCGTAATGGATAACTTCTTAGCAACCTAATTCTACAATTTGCTTTTGACTTTATCAACCACGAACCGGAAAGTACTTTTAGTTAACTGATCATGAAGCAGAAGAACCCTCTAATAAGTAGCAAGACTGAAAATCGTCTGAAAACCAAAAACTGACTTATTTGACTTCTTAAATCATCCTTAACCCCTTTAGTGAAGAACATATTACTCTTCCCATTATTGATTCTATGCCTAGAGAAGTCAAAATAGATCTTGATAATCCCATCCAAAAGGAGAGCTTGATCCACCTCCGCTTTACTGAAAATAACTAGATCATCAGAAAAAAAAAGGTGAGATAATGTTAGGCCCAACCTAGAAAGATGAACCGGTTTCCATTTACCACCACCTATATCCTTACGAATGAGCTGACCTAACCATTCCATACACAAAACAAAGAGATACAGTAAAAGAGGACAACCCTGTCGAATCCCCCTAATAGGCTTAAATTTCTATGTAGTGGCTCCGTTCCAAAGGATTTGCATAAAAGAGGAAGAGATAGCATCTATGATAACTGATCTCAAAAATTTAGATATCCCATCTACCACTAAGGTTGCGCTTATGTACTCCCAACTTACCCTATCATAGGCTTTTTCTAAGTCAAGTTTAATTGTCATCTGATTTCAACCAACCTTTCTACTGCACATAGAATGAATGACTTCTTACGCAATAATAATGTTGTCGGAGATATTACAACTAGCGATAAACCCAGCTTGTTCCTCTGATATGAACTTGGGAAACACCACTTTAAACCTATTAGCTATTACTTTCATAATCAGCTTGTACATCATCGTACAGAGACTAATGGGCCTGAACTGACTAAAATCCTTAGATTTGTTCATTTTGGGAATGAGTATGAGCATGGTATTATTGATCTTAGCTTCCAACTTGTTACCAGAAAAAATGCCTTGGACCCAAGCACAAACAACACCTCCCACAGAATCCCACTAACTTTGGAAGAAATGAGCGTGAAAGCCATCACTCCTCGAAGCTTTTAAAGGAGCTATATCAAACATGGCCTTTTTAATCTCATCATTCGAAATCGACCTTCCTAAGAAAATAATGTCTTGATTCGAAAAACGGGGAAAGATATTGGAAATGAGATCTTTCATAGGTAGAACGGGCTCACCATAAAGTCTATCAAAGAACCTAATTGTTTCTTTCTCGAGAGTAGCCTAGTTAGAACACCACTCTCCATTCTCAAGTCGAAGAGCCATGATACGATTAAGTTTCCTCCTTTGGACTATGCGGCTATGGAAGAATTCTGTGTTACAATCCCCAAACTGAAGCCAACCAAACCTAGCTTTTTGTTTCCAAAGAAGTTCCTCATGATTGAGAACATTTTCCAACTCATCTCATATCTCTATTTCCAAACTAATTAGATGATTCAACCTCGATCTCTCAGCCGCCTTTTGAATGCTAGCAAGTGATCTCAAAAGTTGTCTCTTACGAGCTCCTAGAAATCCATAGGTAGACCTGTTCCAATCTTTAACATGTAAGGTAAAGTTATAGTAGATTCAACCATGTTACCTGAAAATTATAACTTTTCCTTGACCAAATCAGTAAAGTTGGCGTACCTTGTTTATCCTGCAAAGAAGCGGAAGAGGCGATTTCTAGGAGGTGTAATGTTTGGTCTAGTCTTGAGGAGGATGGGTCTGTGATCAGACTTAATTCGCGGTAAATGGAAGACAATATTATGGGGATTAGCAGAGATCCACAGAGTCATTAGATAAAGCTCGATTTAGTCTTTTAGATGTAGTTCCTCTTTGCCATGTAAATGAAGGTCCAACAAATCCCAGATCCCGCAGATTACGAGTCAACAAGTTTACCAAAGTATTTATATCTCTTACCTGTAGTATGGTCACTTTTCTTCACGTTAGGTGATAAGATGACATTGAAGTCACCCATAATCATCCACGAAGAAAAATCTTGAGGAAGTACAACGATAATCTCTTCCCACAAAGACTTCCTCTTCACTTTATCTGGGCTAACATAAACGAAATAGATATAAAAAGAATTAGCAAGGTTAATATCAACAACACGAAGGAGAATAAATTGTGAGTGATTATGGATAATATTAATAGAAACCGTATCCTTCCAACCAACCTAGATCCCTCCAAAAAAGCCAACCGCCTCCACTCTGTGAGAAAAATCAAAGCCTAATTTTCCTTTAATTCCATTTTCTTTTTTACCACTTACTCTTGGCTCAAGCAAGCAAACAATGCCAGGTCTATATTCTAAATTAAATTCACGAAAACAAGAATAAACTTACTACTCGTACACCCTTGGCAATTCCACGAAAAAATTGTTAGATTTATAGACATATATATATAATAATGAAATGGACAAAATAAATTCTTATTACACCAAATCCCGAGGTTAGAATTATATTTCATTCGCAACTGCTGGGTCACAAGGACTTGTCCCTTCCAAGCCTTCTGTCGAAATTAACATCAACAATTTATCCATAGATTCTTGTAATAAAACATTGAGGGAATTTTTTACTTTGGATTTGGACTCCTTTCCATGCAAAAAATTTAGAGATTTTCTTCCCAATCCTAAATTCTCTTATTTTGCCTTCCCCAATCTGCTCAATTTTTAGTCTCACCGTCAAGGAGCTGGGATGAATCCTTGAAGGTAACTACAAAGTGCTAATTAGTATTAAGCCCCCATTATCATCGACGACCGAGACAATAAGCATAGTGACACTCTCTGGCGTCAACTTCTCTGTATTATTCAAGCCACCCGCACCTGTCGTAAAGAAGGATTTCGACTCCAAACCTGACCCGAAGTCATCTTCTTTAACTATCCGATCGAGGCAGACAACTGCCTCCTCTATCGTATCTTTAATATGGTGAGTAAAGTTGTTCCCTTCAACCTGTTAGGTCAAAGAAACTCGATTATCCATTAAACCAGGATGGGCTTCAGCAGCTTGACCCACTTCCTCAATGGTCTAGCTGCACACCGGATTTGAGACTGTTATCGGCCCAGTAGATGTGGCCTGGATCTGTTCACTAATGTTGCTGGGTTGCTTAGAACCAATTTTTAGGCCTTTGACAATTTCTTTAACAGTATTAGGATTAATACTATTTTTAAAACCAATCTCAATATTCTCTTCTTCCCTAAATTGCACCCGCTCACCAGATTCCGAAGGAATCACATATTCTTGAAAATCCTCCAACATAATTTCCTTGCCATTATTACGTCGAACGTTGGCCTTACTTCCTTTGGCATCAGATTTATTCCCATTTTTAGCATATGTTTCCAATAGGGCTCTAAATTGGGAACCCTTATTATTTTTTACCGCAAATGCAGCCCTATTTTAAGAAGGATCCCTTAATCTTCGTCTGGATTTTTTTCAACCAGCTTCCATGGCCCGTAATTACAACCAATCTCCTTCCCCGACGCTACACCTGGTTCCACTGTCAAATGAAGATTCCCTGCAACCGTTATGTTTGGCCGAGAGGGACATACATCTTTTAAGTGGCCGTATTTTCTTCTCTGGAAACAGACAGTAGGACGAAATTCATACTCAATTTTCTAAACTTTGTCTTCGATTATGATTTGGGAGACCAAAGGCATGTCCAGATTCACATGCGCAAAGCGACCCCTTGTTCTGTTATCCGTAATGAAATCTAATTTTGAAACTTTGCCCACCAGATTGCCTATTTCGCGTAGGATTTTTTGTCGATACATATTGCTAGGTAAGCCGGGGAGTCTAGCCCACGCCATAACCATGCTCGGGAATTTTTGCATTGGAATCTTTAATTTAATTAAGGTTTAAGGGTGTAAAAAGTCCTCAAATCTTTTCAAAAAATAATTAAGCCCCAATTTTTTTTGCACTCAATTAGGTGCTTGAAATTTCAAAATGCATCAAAAAGATCCTCATACTTTTAACAAAAAAAGTAATTAAGTCCCTACTTTTTTTTCATTCAATTGGGTACTTGAACTTTCAAAATGTATAAAAAAGACTCTTAACCTTTTTCAAAAAAGCAATTAGCCCCTGCTTTTTTTTTTTTTTTTTTTTGCACTCAATTAGATACTTGAACTACCAAAATACATCAAAAAGCTTTTTGACAATTAACTTTAATAGTTGGCCGTTAAAGTTAATTGCCCATAATTTTTTTCAATTAAAGTCATCACGTGTGTCACAACCAGGGCATGATATGTGGCAAAAAAATTATAAAAATAAAAATTATTAAATTTTTAATTAAAAATATAAAAAATATTTAAAATTTATTAAAATTAGAAAAAAAAATTATAAAAATTGTAATTTTTTATAAAAATCGTAAAAAAACTATAAAAAAAATATAGATATGTAAAAAAATTATAAAATTTTATAAAATTGTAAGAAAATTATAAAAATGTAAAGAAATATAAAATCCGTAAAAAATTGTAAAAATTATCCTACCAAAAGAAGCATTTTATAATTTTTCTATATTTTATTAATTTTTAATTTTTATTATTTTTGCCAAATGTCACATTGTGTTGCAACACGTGATGGCTTTAACTAAAAAAATTGGGGGTCGTTAACTTTAACAGTTAACGGTTAAAGTTAAAGGTTAAATGACATTTTTGATGCGTTTTATATTTTTTTTATGATTTTTATTTTTTTAAATTTTTAATAAATTTAATAATTTTTATAATTTTCATTGATTTTTATTTTTTTAATTTTTTGCTATATCTCACGTCGTGATGTAACTGGAGTGACTATAACTGAAAATTTAAAAACAATTAACTTTAATAGTCAAAAAATCTTTTGATGCATTTTAATAATTGAGGTACTTAATTTAGTACCAAAAAAAAAGCAAAGACCTTTTTGAAAAAGCTTGATAGCCTTTTTAATGTATTTTGTAAGTTAAAATACTCAATTAAATGAAAAATAAATAAATTAACTATTTTTTTTTTAATTTGACAACTTTTTATACCTTAACCCTTTAATTAATTCCTTATATTAAAATAGTTGTATTTAATAAGGAAAGATGTACCTTAGTAAATTTGAAACTCTAACTTTGATATTAAGCAAAAATTGACTTTTCTAAACTCATTTGATTAAATATAATTTTTTTAATTCAGTACGTTAGGCTGATAGTTAGAATATTCATCGTTTCAAATATAATTTGAATTCGAATCGCGTTAATCTCGTTGTTGTTAAAGTTGATCTCTTCTTGTAATTAAAAAAAATATGATTATAATCTAATTCCGATATTTGAACTGAGACTTGTTGGAAGTCATGCACCAAATTCGATTTTTTTTTCTTTTCCAAATAGCAAAGCATCTATAAACAGCTCCCATTGTAAATTAAACATCAAAGATGGAAACTTGGTCAATTAAACTCTCTATACAATATTATTCAAACATAAAAATGAATGAAAAAAAACGAAGAAGAAAACAACTGAAACTACAGCAGAATGTTGCTGGGAAATTCAACATTCCCAGTTTGTAGGTGTAGACGTACTCTAATCACTAGTTTACCATCTGTCAGCTTACGCAAACAATCCATGCCCATGGATTACTATCTCAATCCAGACTTCATTTTCAATTTCATTTGTTTGGTTGCTCAGAAATTGTTGGAACCAGAAGGTGAGAAAGTTTTTAAATCTCACTTCAACTTGCATTGCCCTCCGGAACCTTGTAAGAATCCACCGTCACCTCCGTCAGTTGTAAGCCCGGGAACAACGACTGCACCCATAAAGCAAAAACCAGTGGTTATTGAAGAAAGCCGAAAGCAATCGGGAAATCATTACCGGAAAACAAAAAGTGAAAGAGAAAGATTGAAACTTACATCCAATTCCCTTTGAACATAACGTGAGCGTTTCTTTGGCCTTTTTCGAGGGCGACGCCCAACCATCACCATGAAATCCTCCTCGATCTCTTTCTTCGATAGCGGCACCGAGAATTTCGGTCGTGATCTTTTGTTCTCGTATGCCGCCGTCGCCGACGCCACCGACGGTCCTCTGACTCTTACTCTAGATGAGTTCATCACCTCATTCTTCGTCGGAGAACTGTAGTTGCTGTTCGTTTCTCCACCATCAATCGGAGCCTTGCACGCCGCGCGCCTCGTCCTGAGATTCCACGGCCTCGCCTCCACCTCTACCTCTACCGTCGGTAATTCTTCCTTCTCTTTCTCTTTGTCTTTCCATTTCTGTTTAGGCTCTTCGAATTCATTCTCATTGACCACCACCTCATCACCGTCGGAGACTTTGTCCCTAAAAATTGCATCTTTGATCTTATCCGCCGCCGTTTTGAGATCCTTCATAATCTTCTCCCTAACAGCCTCGATCCCCTCCGCGGTCTCTCCCTTCGGAATCCTCAAGCGTTGCTCCCTCCCATAATCGTTGGTCGGAGACGACGCCGATTCTTGCCGCCTCATCCCATCAACCATCACGCCCTCAAATTTCGACGGGGGAGATCGGCGTCTCTGAAAGCGAAGACGACGATGAATATCAGCAACGTTGGCGGAGGCGGAGGAAGATTCGTCGGCTGCGGCGGTGGAAGCATCACCAAGTTTCATACACCTTAGATACCTCTGATTCCCCCACTTCAAACATGGGAGATTGAAATTGTGAAGAGGATACGATCTGTCGGATCCCGTCGCCATGTCTCTATCACCAGAACACACCATTGATCGCATCAAAAACACAGTAGCCAAGCTCAATCTTTCAAACACCCAACGGAGAGAGTTTTTTTTTTATATAAAAATTTGATTTCCCGTTGAGGATTGGTTCCTTCTTTGCGAATGCCAATCACGGTTTTAACGTTCGGGTATATGAGATTTTTGGAGGGTTTTCTCGTAATTTTATTTCTTCGGTGGAGCGCTTCAAGCTAAAATGCGCCACTGTGTTTACGTTAGGGGAGCTGACATCACCTGGGTGATACGTCGTTTTGAGTTTCATAGTTGGCCTAACTATCGTTTGATAAAAACCACGTTTTTTTATTTATTTAATTTCCCTTCTCCTTCTTGTACTTGATAATTTATACATTGCCTTGCATTTATGTTTAGATTATTTTTAAAATGTTTTAATATGGTGTAAAAACCCTAAACTTTAAAAAAAAAGCAAGTATTTAAATTTTTTAAATGTATTAAAAAGGTCTTCAAACTTTTTTTAAAATAAAAAATTAAGCCTCTATTTTTTTTACACTCAATTGGATACTTAAACTTTTAAAATGCATAAAAAAACCCTCAGATTTTTTCAAAAAAAAAACAATTAAGCCACTGTTTTTATTAAAAAATTAAAATCAATAAAAGAGATAAATATTATTAAATTTTAATAAAAAATTATTAAAAATTAGAAAAAATATAAAAATTGTAAAATTTTATAAAAGTCGTAAAAAATTATAAATATGTAGAAATATAAAAAAATTATAAAATTTTATAAACTTGTAAGAAAGTTATACAAAATATAAAGAAATATAAAATTCGTAAAAAAAAAAATTATAATTTTTCTATAATTTTTATTGATTTTATTTTTTTATCATTTTTCATCATATGTCATACTATGTTGCAACACGTGATGACTTTAATTGAAAAAAACTAAGTGTCGTTAACTTTAATGACCAACAGTTAAAGTTAATTGTTAAAAACCAACAAGTGGTTGGGTGCAAGGGTAAGGCACATTGCACTCCCATGGGAAGGACCTAGGTTCGAATCTTAGAGACGACATTGTTGGAAGGGGCAATCACACACTCCGAACATGGACCGTAAAACGGACATGAATAACATCAAAAAAAAAATTAATTGTTAAAGGGATTTTTCGATGCATTTTATAATTTTTTATGATTTCTATAAAAATTTATAATTTTTTATTTTTTACAATTTTTATAAAAAAGTTTTTTAATAAATTTTAAAGTTTGATTTTTTAATAAATTTTAAAGTTTTTTATGATTTCTATAAAAATTTTATAATTTTTTATTTTTTACAATTTTTATAAAAAGTTTGATTTTTTAATAAATTTTAAAGTTTTTATATTTTTATTAAAATTTAATAATTTTTCTAAAATTTATTTTTTTATAAGTTTTTTTTTTCTAATTTTTAATAAGAGCAAGGGATTAATTGCTTTTTTGAAAAATTTTGAGGGTCTTTTTTTGCATTTTGAAAGTTCAAATACTCAATTGAGTGGGGAAAAAAAGCAGGGGCTTAATTGTTCTTTTTGAAGAAGTTTGAGTGTCTTTTTTATGCATTTTGAAAATTCAAGTGCTCAATTGAGTGCAAAAAAAAAGAGGGACTTAATTGTTTATTTTTAAGTTTGAGGGCTTTTTACACTCTTAAGCCCTTAATAGATTATATAAAATTTTCTATTTTTTTAAAAAATTATTTTAAATTTTTTTTATAAGTTTTATATAAAATTATGGTTAAATTGACAAAATGTATAAAAAATAAGGAATGAGGACTAAAATTATTATTATATCAACTAAAAAAATGTCATTGTTAATTACTTAACAAGTGAGTGACTAAAAAAATAATTTTGAGCACATTAATGATCAACAAATAATAATAATAATAATAATAATAAGAGTTGGAATTTAATTCAAATTAAGTTTGATTATTTTTTATTTTTAAAATTAATTGGAGATAAATTTCAAATAACTTAATTCATTCAATTAGATAAAAGATAAGTTAGAGTTTTATAGTTTACTTCAAACCCTATTATTTGTATTCGGATAAAGCTCATAATAAGATTAAATTAAAAATAAAATATTTATTAAAGCTAAAAAATTTGATTAAATTCGAAAGTATTTAGATTAAATATTAAATATATTCATGTTTTTAAAAAAAAAACATTAAGAAAATACTAGAAATATTGTCGGATGTGTGTTAAAATCATAGATTTAAAATACAAATATTTATTTAAATGTAACAAATAATAAATAATGAAAATATAATATGAAATTAATAATACAATTGATTTAGATAATAAATTGTATATATTAAAATAAAATTATATAAAATATATTAAAATGAAGCTTTGAATGAACCGTAAATTTAAAGTTTTAATAATTAAATTTATACGAATTCAAATTTTATCATAATTATATTTTAAGCGAGTTGCTTTCACATTCAAATTCCACAATATATGAAAGAATAGCAATAATAACAGAGAATAACAACAATAAGTAAACAAAATAGAAATCAAGCTAATACTGAAATTGTTCTGGTTCTGTGATTTATTCTTGGAATTAACACTGGTCAAGGTGATGTATTTATACAATTCTCATAGGAGATATCTGCTGAATAACAACTTAACAGAAATTTAGTTACAACTGAATTTAACATATTTTAACAATATATTTTTTTTTTAATTGGACTTTGTTAAATGAAAAAATTAAAATAGCTTCGAATTTTAGTTTCATACTTTTCAATTACCAACTTGATCAAGACTTAATAAATAGTATAGATAAGTATACATTGTATACATTATTTTTGATTTTTTAGCAATAAAAATTTTAAACTTACTAAATAGTGTAAAACATTGTTACTTACTTCAGTAATTTTTTATGGATTATTAACTTTTAATATATTCCATTTATTAAAAATAAATAAATGTTATGTTAATTGGATAATTATTTATATGGGGCGAGGGACACCAAAAACCTATTGGCCTTGCATAATAAAAAATGTTAAGTCGGCTTATAAAATATAAGATTAATTATGGTAATAGAATTATCAAAAATATGAAATTAATTAGTACATTATTGGATATATTATGTTATTGTATTTGGTTCATTTAGATGGAATGTAAAATTATATTATGTGATTGAAAAAATATTATATTATATTATTTAAAAGCATATTTTACTAAAATATTTTTATAAATTCTTTATATTTTTCACAAATGTTGGTTCTTTTAGGCTTAATGGCTCTTAAACTATTTCGAAAAATTATCAATTGAGTCACTGCAAACCTTTTGCACCCACTTGGGCCACTGAACTAACAAAATTAACCAAATTGGTCCTTTGATATAACACATATGTCGGGCTGCGGGCAAACGCGACAACACAATTGGCTCAGAAAGAAATCCTAATCATCTGTTATTTCTTAGGAGTTATTGTAAATGCTAACGGAAAAAATCTTCCGATTACCATCCTAAGCAATGACAATCAACAAAGGGCTTGCAGTGCCAGAAAGCTTCTCTACATTGCTCAAAGGTCCACAAGAATCGATGGAATACTCTTTTCTCAGGGATCAGTCGATTGTGGAGTATGTTGGGTGCATTTCCATATCAATTGTCATAAATATTTGTACGAATTGTCCCACCCGTGATGTAACTTATCCACAGCTTTTTGTTTTGTAATCCACGCTTTGTAATACGACAGAGTGTAGTGTGGCTACGAATGTTCATAATCAACACTTGGATGGGAATCTTGGGACTTGCCTTCACCATCGATAGAATAATGTCAACAATCATGTCCAAGTGTAGCCTATGATGATCCTGACTTGCACCTGCTGCAACACAGGTATATGGACCAGAATACTTCTTTATCGTCCATAATCTAGTTTTCTTCCGCAAAGATGTCATGATTTTCCATTTGCACCTCCCATTGTGCCCTTTCCCTCGAATTCTTAAAACTAGACTTCATGATGTAGTAGTTCACTTCGTTCTTGAAGATGCACCGCTTCACTGCAGCAAGAAAAGCATCTTTATTTGGGTATTCCATTCCAACTTCCAGTACTCGTACATCGCATGATGTGCTTGTATGACCAAGTGTTTTGTACGATAGTTGCCAAAACTCTAAACCACCCTCGACCGATAGGTTGATGTTGGTCATGTGAGGCGAAGGTTCATTTGCCCTAAATAGCGGATCTGGATTCGGAGCATTGTCCGAGCCGTCATCATCAGACCCGCAAGGTTTTGGCTCCATTGGAACTGAGTTTGGCCCGAAAAATAATGCCACTTTTGAACGATCCAGACCACACTATTGGATTAGCCTCGTTAACTACATTCATTAGTCCCTCTTTCGTCACCTGCATATATCATGTCGAGATGTGACCATTACCTCCAAAGCCTATCCCGGGGAAGTTAGGTTTCAGGGTGCTTTTGCTTTGTACAGTCACAGGTGGAAGTCTACGTGGAGGTCTCAATCAATGATCGTTATGTGGTTATGGATCGGGGTATAACGGGGGAGCCAATTGATGGTCGTTATACGGCCATGAACTCAAATTTTTCGAATACATGAAAATATTGCCTTAAAAATACCATACAGAAGTTTGAGGGCAAAATCATAAGGAAAAACTGTGGGGCTTCCCGCTATAATCAGTGTAATTTTTTTTCTCCATTTCCAGTTAGTCATTACCTTTAACCTTCCTTCTTATTTGAAGGCCGACACTGTTATGGACACAAGAGAACTCTCAAGCGGGGAGCGATTATTTCAGTGGAGTAAAGGTTATGTTTCTTTCGGGGCAATGATGGTTACCGTTACTAAACAACCCATTAATAACTACAACCGCTACCGTATTGACTCGAGTTTGACTTTTACGTCTACCGAAACATCCACTAACCCCTAAAAGTCCTCTTGTTTCCACCTTGGTGTCAACCTTTGGATAAGAATGAAAGGTTAAAGATACCGAGTACTTGGAAATAGAAAAAAATTACGTTGATTACACTGGAAATCCCTCTATTTTCCCTATGATTATGGCCTCAATCTTATGTATGGTATATATAAGGCATCACTTGTGGGTATCCAAAAAGATTAAACTCATGACCGTGTAATGACCATCAACTGGTCCCCGATTAAACTCGAACCCATGAATGCATCACTACTACCGATTAAGACCTCCACCTAGACTTTAACCCCTGATAGTATCAAGCACTATCACCCTAAAACCTGATTTCCCCAAGATGGGTTTTTGAGGTGATGGTCCTTGATCAGACTATGAACGTCACAGCAATGGTGCAAGCGTACACTTGACGATGCAAGTATAGTTGATAGGTTTTAGCTATCAAATATCGATCCCACAGAGATTACTGTTTATGTTATAATTTTCGAAGTAATTAGAGTTAGAATAAGAGGAGTTGTAAGGAATAATGTCAGCACAATTAAATCAAAGACTGTAGAAATAAATGAATTTAAATTATCGGAGCAAATGTTGTACTGTAATACAATATGTCAAAGCAAATTAATAAAAAAATGTAATGAAAGTTTGAAGATCATTTGTCGATGCAGTTTTAAGAAAATTAAAGAAGTAGAATAATGATAATGTAATGTAAGGGATCCCTGACTTGATAAATCGGCAATCACTAAATGTGACTACAAGGTAAATAATAGATAAATTGTCACTACGATTAAGCTTAATGAGATCTTACTAACTTCGACTTTCCTATTTATCAAAGACCCAAACACTCACATTAACCACACCTTCCAGTGCTGGCAATGCTTTGCATTCGAGAACAAGTAACCAGAATTCCTTCGTGCCTTAAGCAACTTACCTTTTCTTGCTTGTTAAATTAACTTGTCGCTGCACTTTCTAGTCTCAGCAACTACAATAACATTTCCGTGATCAAGCAATTAAATCCAAAGATAAACAGATAAGAGGACTTGAGCAGAAATCAATTTAGATCTAAAATTAAAAGGTACTTCCATACACAATTAAGTTCATCAGAATTTATCAGTGTTTGAGAGGAAATAAAGAACAAGTTGAAGTATTCTATTCCTAGCCTACTAGAACTCTTCCCTAATGCTCCTTTTGTGTCACACTTGGGAACACTCTTCATCATAGTTAGTTCACCCTCCGAGAAATTAAACTGTCATGAAAGCAAGCTTAGAGAAAATTACAGAATAAAATTGATTTGTTATCAACTTCCCAATCCCCTTTTTCTCTCTCTCTCCTCAATATTTATCTTTAATGCCCAGTACAAGTGTCCTTCTACCTTCAGATCTAACTTCCTTGCAGCTGTACAAGTTAGTTAATCCAGCTGTACACTCACGCAGATCTGATATATACAGCAAGCAGTTACAGGTTGTCGCGACATTTCTGGACGTAAATTTAGATTTGAATTTACTGCGACAACCTTGATATCCTCATGCACTGGTACTTCTGGATATGTTCATGCAGCAACATCCCTGGGTGCAATCTAGAAATGCTCATACGGTGACAGGTTTGGGCGCAATTTTGGATTCTAAATTGCGGCAACAACCTTGAACACTCTCCTGCTTTGATCTTTTAAGACAAATCCCTGCATTGACATCTCAAGATGCAATACAGAACACTAAATGTGGCGACATTAGTAGCAAAAGTAAGATAAACTAAAAAAAATTAAACCAAACATCACTGACTTAGAAAATGCAATTACTAAATATAAAATGCTAAAAATGCATGCTAAACATGATATAATTAGAATAAATTATACTCTAAATAAGGAAAAATTAATGGTCTTTTCTAATGCTATCAGTCCTATTCAGCCATTACATATGAAATAAATGTGTTCTGAGGCGCGTTATCACATTCCCGATCTCTCAAATCTATCTATGAACTTTCGTGGTTTCAATCAAAAACCCTAATATCAAAACCCTAAACATAAAAATATTAAAAACCTTAACACTGGGAGAGAGAAATAAAAAATACAGACAGGCTTTCCATTTCTCTCTCTAAAATCGATCTATTTACTTAAATTTTTGAAAAACGACTTAAATCTCTATTTAAAAACAACTTATACCTCTAATTTAGCAACAACAAAAAAAATCAATGACTTTTATATGGCATTTTTGAAATATTTTTAGATAGAATTTTTAAGTTATTTCACTATTATAAAATATTTATTTTCATATCTAAAATTAAAATTAATTATGAATTAAATAAAAATATAATTCGATTGAGTTTTAGAATTATGATTTATTAATTTACTTTTCAAGAATAGTTAGATGACCTCAATTCAGTTTAGTTTTTGAATATTTTTACTCAACCTTATTTGGCTCAGCCGTAGGGCTTTTGGCCTTTTATTTTTGCTATAATTGTTTTTTTTATAAATGGAATATTATAAGTGAAATAAAACTATTTAGACTACTAATTTTCATAAATAAAAAAATTAATATTATAAAAATTAGATTAATAATCAAACTATTTAGATTACTAATTTTCAATTGGTTTAAGGATGCAAAAAGTTCTTAATTTAAAAAAAAAAGAAAAGAAATTAAGTCTCTGCTTTTTTGTACTCATTTGAGTACTTAAACTTTCAAAATGCATCGAAAAGACCTTCAAACTTTTTAAAGAAAAAAAATTAAGCCCCTACTTTTTACATTCAATTAGATACTTAAATTTTTTAAAATTCATTAAAAAGACCCTCAAACTTTAAAAAAAATAATTAAGTCGTAAAAATTTAAAATAAATAAAAAATTAGAAAAAAAAATTTAAAAATCGTAAAAAAATATATAAAAAATTGTAAAATTTTATAAAAATCGTAAAAAAATTATAAAATATATAGAAATATAAAAAATTATAAAATTTTATAAAATCGTAAGAAAATTATACAAAATGTAAAGAAATATAAATTTCGTAAAAAAAATTATAAAAATTATTGTACCAAAAGAAGCATTTTATAATTTTTCTATAATATTTATTGATTTTTATTTTGTTTTATCATTTTTCGCCACACGTCACACTGTGTTGCGACACGTGATGACTTTAATTAAAAAAACTAGGAGTCATTAACTTCAATGATCAATAGGTAAAGTTAATTGTTAAAGGAACTTTTTTATGCATTTTATATTTTTTATGATTTCTATAAAAAATTTCAATTTTTATATTTTTTTTACGATTTTTATAAAACAATCTAATTTTTAATAAATTTTAATTTTTATATTTTTATTAAATTTTAATAATTTTTCTAAAAGTTATTATTTTTTATTTTTATAATTTTTTTATAATTTTTAATAAGAGCAGGGCTTAATTGCTTTTTTGAAAAATTGAAGGTCTTTTTTATGCATTTTGAAAGTTCAAGAACCCAATTGAGTGAAAAAAAGCAGGAGTTTAATTGCTTTTTTTTTTTTAAAGAAATTTGAGGATCTTTTTAATGCATTTTAAAAGTTCAAGTACTCAATTGAGTGCAAAAAAAGAGAGAGGCTTAATTGTTTTTTTTTTAAGTTTGGGGGCTTTTTACACTCTTAAGTCTTTTCAATTCAATCAATTACATGGATAGATTCATTCATGTTGGAAAAATAAAAAAGAAAAAGAAAAAATCACTTTAATCATATTATTAATGATTTCTCATTCAAATTAGACCTAATCATAAATCAGTTCACTCGTTCAGTCTCGAAGGTCCGTCCAAAAAGTTATTAAACAAAAAATAAAATCCGTTCTCTAAATGGGTCAGGCCTCATATAAGATTTTTTAGCTCAGAACTAGCCCAACTTTTCTTAATTTTTTCCTAGTGTTGTTTGCTATCATTTTATTGTTGTTTTGCTGTCATTTTTGCTATTATATTGCTACTATTTTGTTGTTATTGTTTGAATATTGTATAACTCTTGTTTTATTGTTAATTTTGCTAATATTTTAGGGACATTTGCTTACTAAGTTGCAAATATCTTAATGTTATTTAATTATAAAGATTTTTTTAAATGTATTTTCAATTTGTTAAGAAACATTATGTTTTTAATGTATTTGATGTATTACATTTTTTAAATATATTTTTATAAAAAATAAAAATATTAAAAAAAATTAATACAGGCGGGTAGAACTGAGCCCAAGTTTAGCATTTTTTATTTGAACTAGGCTTGGATAAATTTTTAGACCCATTTTTAAGCCGTACCGAACCTAAAAAATAAACCTAAAATTTTACATCGACCCAACTTAAACTCGACTTTACATCGGCCCAACTTTAACCCGACTCAGTCAATGATTAGATAAAAAACAAAGCCATGTATTGTAAATGAAGCATGTATGATTGATGACTTTTCATTGAGCAATAATATATATAAAAAAACTTTGTATCTTAGCTTGATGATTAAGATGTTCACCACTCCAACTGTGGTATGGATTCAAGTCGTCTTATTCGCGTTATTATTAAGGCTTTACTCTCATGCTATAATTCACCAAAATATATATTAAAAAGTTTCAAACAACTTAAAAGAATAAACTATTTATGAAATTTGAGTTCTTTGAAGAGGCAATAACCAGAAAACGATGATGAAATAACAATAACTAATCTCGAGTTCTTTTTCCTCAATTTGAGCTGTTGAAGATAGACCCAAACAACAGCCAACCTAAATAAAAACTAGAAACTTCTAACCCTAATTTATCCGACTTATTATTTTTTTCTTTATTAGATTTTTTTTTTGTTAAAATGTTTTTTAACATATTATAAATTGGGGAGGGAGAAGGTAACATCGAGTTTAAATACTGAGATACTAAGTGACGAAATCAGGGAGGCTGTTAAGGGTCTCGATTTCTTCAAAATAGAATATTTTTATTTAGGCCTCTTAAATTTTTAAATTTTTAATGAGAAAATTTACACTTTGATCTCCCAAAGTGATACAAATTTGATCTAATCTTTAAAAATTATAAAGATATAGGCTATAAAAATGATAAAATTACATTTTTATTATCGTAAAAATATACAATTTAATTTCAATCCCTCAAAATTTTTTTAACTTCATCCCTGGAGATACCAGTAAAAAATTTAATCACTACTTTCTTATACTATTAGGAACTAAAATGTTAAAAAATATTAGGTTAAACAGTAAGATATGGGTGATTTTTTTAAATTGGGAAAAATACATAATAATTCAAATAAAAACCCAACCCTAAAGGAAAAATGGTTTAAATAGTTTTTTGGTTTAATTATTAATACAGTTATTAATATAAAATATTATTTTATGTTTATATATTACATACATAAATAATTATATTTATTCAATATAAAAATGAATTAATGTATTTATTTCTTTAAATGTATATGATTAAAACAAAATTAAAGTTTTAAGTATACATTTGAACCACAATTAAAATTTCACGTGTATAATTGCACCAAATTAAAGTTCACGCATACAATTGCACATTAAATTAGAGTTCATGTATAATTTTGAGATTTATCCCTATAATATATTAAGGTGTTGTTTGGTAAACTAAAAAAAATAAGTGTTGGAGTATTAGTATTGAATTTTACAAATACTAAATTAATATTAGAAAGTTGTTTGGTAATTCAGTAAAATTAAGTACTAAATTTAAAATAAACATTGATTTTTGAAAATTTATTTATTATTTAATTTTAATTTTATTAATATAATATTTTATTTTTTAATACTTTTGGATAATAGTTAAATATGGTGATTTAAATATCTATTTTTTAAAGAAAGGACCATTTATATCAAATATAGTATGTTTTAATAAAATAAAATCAATTTAACATTTTCAAATTGAAGGATAAATAGTTACTTACCAAATAACTATTTATCCTATTCGACATATTTTTTTGTTAAAAGATGATTATCAAACATATTTAAAATACTAACACCATGATGCATTGCTTTGGTTACTTACACAGTGGGGATTAATGGAGGAAGAAGTGAATCTTTTGTGCCATCGAGGGGTTTAAGATTGGGGGATCCGTTCAGCCCGTATCTTTTTTTAATTTGTGCAGAGGGTCTTTCAACAATTCTGGTTGATGCGCAACAACAAAGTCTGATTAAAGGGGTTGGTATGGGACGAGGCTGTATGTTTATCAACCATTTGCTCTTCTTAGATGATAGCATCCTTTTCGGGGAAGCTACAGTAAAGGGGGCGAAAAATGTCAGGAGGGTCCTTTCTACTTACGAGCAAGCATTTTGTCAAGTGGTGAATTATGAGAAATCCTTGATAGGTGCTAACGTGGACGATAGAATGAAAACTTCTGTAAAAGATATTTTGAAGGTGAGAATTGCTTCAAATCTGGAGAATTATCTCGGGCTACCTATGATGGTTGGGAGGAATAAGAAAAAGGCCCTAACTCACTATATCGATCATATTCGCAAAAGGATGGACAGTTGGAACACAAGACTCCTCTCGATGGGGGGAAGGAAACCCTTATTAAAATAGTGTTACAATCTCTCCCAATTTATGCAATGCAATGTTTTTTATTCCCAAAAACGTTGTGTTCGAAAATTGAAAGTCTGCTTAATAATTTCTGGTGGCGAAATTCTAATTTGTTCAAAGGAATAAATTGGAGTTGCTGGAAAAATCTTTGCCTACCCAAACCCGTTAGAGGAATGGAGTTTAGGGACCTAGCTTCTTTTAATGTTTCATTATTAGCGAAGCAATGCTAGCGTATATAGTCCCAGCTGAGTTGTTTGCTTGCAAGAATTTAAAGGCACATTATTTTCCTCAATCAAGCTTTCTAACTAAGGGTTTGGGATCTTACCCTTCCTTTACCTGGTGAAGTATCGTGAGTGCTCGAGGCTTGCTTGAAAAAGGATTGGGTTGGCGTATTGGCGATGGGAGGTCAGTGAATATTTGGAATGAGCCTTGGATTCCAGGATCTGTAGATGGGCGTACACAATATCAGTCAGATGATATCAGATATACACTTGTTTCGCATTTGATAAATCATGAAACTGGTACTTGAAAAGGGATGTGGTTACCTCGATTACTGATGAATACAAATTACAGGACATCTTGTCCATCCCTTTAGCAATATGCTCACTCCCAGATGTTAAGATTTGGAAGTTGGAGGGCTCAGGGTCGTACTTTGTGAAGAGTGGTTACAAGGCCCTCATCAATGAGGTTTCTGCCTTACATTATGGCCACTCCCTTTCTATAGACGTTCTTACACAGAAATTCTTTACAACTTTATGGGCTTTACAGATACTCGAAAAAATCAAGATCACAATGTGGAAGATACAAAAAAATTTCATGCCTACCTATGATAATCTACAAAAAAGAAAATTACAGACTCCAAGCTCTTGCCCCTTGTACAAGAATAGCCTTGAATCAGTTGATCATTTCCTCAGATTTTGCTCAGCTACGTAGCAGGTGCTGACTATGCTTTGTCTTAAAGTCCCCATCCTTATTGTACTTTGAGTATAACACATGGTTAGCAAAGGTCTTTCGTATATTAGATGATAAAAATAAAAAATTGATGTGTCTTGCATATTGGGCACTTTGGTTTGCAAGAAAAAAATTGATTCATGATGGGGTTATGCAATCAACACATGAGATAGTGGTTTTTGTTAAAGGTTACCTAGCGGATTTAGAAGGTGTCACGGAGTCACTTTTAGGTAAGAGTCATCCCCTTGAGATATGTTGGAGACCTCCAGATCTGGGAATTGTGAAAATTAATTTTGATTCTTCTTTTCATTTGCAGGAAAGAAAATCTGCTTCAAGTATCTTGGCTAGAAATGATAAGGGGTTTATTATGGGATCGTATACTTACCTCCATGAAAACATCGCTGATGCTTTTATCGCCGAAGCAAAAGCTTGTGAGCAAGTTGTTTTGTTTGCCCAGCAAATCGGGTTTCGACGGGTCCAGATTGAAGGGATTCGTTGACAATCATCTGAAAAATGCATGCAACAGCAAAGGACAACTCTATCACAAGTCTGATTATCACAGACATTAAAAGATATATGGGTTTCTTTGAGAGTATCTCGTTTCTCCATGTAAAAAGAAGTGAAAATGGAGCGGCTCATACCTTTGCGAAGGAAGGTCATTGTTTTCTTGAAGCAAGGTTCTGGATCAAAGAGGCACCGTCAGTGGTTGAACAGATTGCAGAAGGAGAACAAATCTCCCTTAATCTTCCATCCTAGTCTGCTCGCTTTGTTTCATCGAAAAATTTTCTATCTGGATCCGATGTTGGTGCTAAAGCTTCGACTCTCTACTGGCTACGACGTCCTGGGGTTATGGTTTTTTTTAGAAGCCAGAAGATGAAGAGTCTTTTAGTTGGTTTTCTTTTGTGCTGATTTTGAGGGTTTTTTGGTTCATTTTGGCTTTATGTTTTCCTTTAATGGCTTTCTTTATTTCCTGTTGCCTTTTCATTATGATTTCTCATTTAATACCTAACTTTTGTTGAGTTTCGAGGTGGGTTTTGGAACTGCTTGTGTTCCCTTATATTTTATTAATGAATGCCAGTTATA
The DNA here is from genome assembly GCA_005610355.1 of Gossypioides kirkii. NCBI lineage: Eukaryota > Viridiplantae > Streptophyta > Magnoliopsida > Malvales > Malvaceae > Gossypioides > Gossypioides kirkii. The sequence goes on along the minus strand of CP032247.1, from coordinate 32,692,697 downwards.
TTATTTCAAAAAAAAAATACTAACATCATGTTTGGTTGGGGGGAATGGAATAATTGATCGGTATTTTTACGACACAACGATTATGCAAGTGTACACACGTTGATGCAAGTATAGTTGATAGACAAATGTATCAGATATCGATCTCTCAAGGAATGGGTTCTTGATGTCTAAATGTCGGAGCAATCAATATTGGAATTAATTGTAATGCGAGTACTGATCTCAGTGCAATATGTCAAATCTGTACACTAAAATTAGATATCAATGTCAACCTAATCAGAGTCAAATGTCAGGTGTTACATGTCAATGTACTGAAAGTAAATCAAATGTGTTGAGTGTTGAGTGCTGAATATTTAAATTGCATAAAATGTAAAAGTGATCAAATGTAAAGGGTAGAAATGATTCACTGATTCTGCTAAGTTGCAACGCTGGATGTGTCGACAAGGTAGAGTATAGATGAATTGTCGCTGCAATGAAGTGCTTTAAGTTCTTACCAACAATAGCTCCCTACTTAAACCCGACTTAAATACCCACAATCACTCCACCTCTCGGTGCGAGCAATGATGTGTATCCAAGAACAAGTAACTGGTTCTTATCGCAGTCCCAAGCAGCTCTCGCCTAACCCACTTGTTAACCTAACCTGTCACCGCATCTCTCGATGTCGGTGCACTGCAATTTCACTCTCGTGCTTAAAGCGATTAAATCTAAGAATAAACAAATAAGCAGTGTAAAATAAGAATCAAAATGATATAACATTAAAAGACACTCTCGTATTCATTTAATATCATCAAAATCCATTACTGTTTAAGAAGAATTAAAGAGTACAACGAAGCTTACTATCTCTAGACTACTAGGCCTACTCCCTAATTATTCCTCTTACCTTGCATCAAACACCTTCTCGCTAGAAGTGACTGCAAACTTGCTTCATCAGCTTCCCAATTCCCAGCTCAAATCTCCAAAATCACATAGAAATTGTAGAATTTAATCCCTTAGCTCTTGATGATTTTTTCATTCTTTGTTCATTTATTTATAACCTCCAAAATGTTGCAAGTTTCAACCTTCATTCCCAGATCCAGATCTAGATTTTTGTAGCTGTCAAAATTAGGTAGAATACAGCTGTGAACTCACGTAGTTCTAGTATGTTCTTTCGAGATCTGCAAATTGTGCTTGTATTACTGGGCTCATTCTGAAATTATAATTGCAGCAACATTTGTGAAATTCCTGCGTTGGTGCATCTAGCTGTAGATTCAGCTTGATTCTATTCATTCAAGGTTTAGTTGCAATGCGACGACATCTCTTGGTCGCAATTACCAGTTGATCTTGTGGCTACATTCGTCTAGTATTAAGCTTCTAGACTTAGTTCCTGTACTGACAATATTAAGACGCAATATATCGGCTGCTTGCGTCGACATTAGTATAAAAATAGATAAAAATAACAAGAATTTAAACTAACTACAATGAGTTGGAAAATATGAAAATTAAATATAAAATGCTAATGATGCATGCTAAATGAAATACAAAAAGAGATAATTAAGACACTAAATTAGGGAGAAAATTTATGTCATTTGTAATACCATCACACCCTCAAACTTGAATTTTTACTTGTCCTCAAGTAAACAAAAATAAACAAAGTCCTAATTAGAAATGTCACCACAACCATTATTCATACAACTTGAATTATCTAAATTCCTAATGTGTAAATTGCATTCATATAATAGAATGATGCGCTGACAATTTATAGCTATGAACAACTTAAAACTGCAACTTCATCAATGTCAGTATCATACATTGAATCTTAACCTTTCTTGAACCATTTCAGTAATTTATTCTTTTTTTCTTTCTTCTTTTTCTCAATTTAGTTTACTTTTCAAGTGACTGAAAGATGTCATTGTATTACTCTACTTTTATTCTTCGGTAGTAACGATGGGGTACAATAAACCCTCTAGCGGCATGTAATTGTGCCGACACACACTCTTGGAGTTACAGCCTTTGGCTAAATGAGTTTTCTTTTCTAATTCTACAACAGAGTGTTCTCCCTTAAAATTCACAATGCACTCATAATGGAGTGTCTTTTATTGATAAAATATCGCTGCATTGGTCGGTTAGTTCAAGATTCAATACCAATACTATTCAACCATTACTGAAGCAATTTCAATTATTCATTCAAAAATAGCAAACTCATCATTCATTCATATTCATCCAATTTCCACATCAACATTCAAACAATTCCATAATTACGCATCAAAATAAAATTGTGGGCACATTTCTGTTGAAATTTTATAAATTTTCATTAACTAAAGAAACAAAATAAAAGTCAAACATGAAGGTGTAGTTGCATTTCTAATTCACATTAGCTTCCCCCCAAACTTAATGTCTGCATTATCCCCAATGCACTGACAATAGGTATACATATATAATGGAAATGCAGTTACAATGTACTAAACTAAAATGAATGCAACGACAATTAAAATGCAGACACAATAAAAATGTATGAAAACTAACTAAAAAAAAGAGATATACCAAATTATTCAGCAGCAGCCGATGCAGAAGCTATTTTGGTTTTCTTCTTCTTCTTTTTCGGGCCCTCTCCTTCGTCATGGTGTTTCTTCTTTTTCTTGTCCTTGCGCCTCTTTCGTTTCTTATCCTTTGAACCAACTTGCTCGACAGATTGCTCCTCCTCAGCGGGTTGGGTAATGGCCTCATCAGTTGTCACTTCTGATTGGTATATCTCGACGAGTGGTGCTATGTAGGGCACAATAACCAGAGGATTCAGTTCCTCTATCTCGCCAGTGACAACCTCCACCTGGCTCACAATCGGTAAAGCCTCCTCTGAGCTGGATGCTCCCACAATATCCTTAAAAATCACTGTTGGGGCATCAGTTTCCTTTTTCACCTGTACCTCGGCAGGTTTTTCTTCTTCTTTCTCTTATTCTTTCTCTTTCTCGTCTTGATCCTTCTCCTGATTACCTTCCTAATTTTCCTCTTCTTCTACACTCGGCTCATTTTCAACTGGACTAGTGTCAGCGCAATCGACTGCATTGGCATCTTCTTTCAGAACAACTGCCCTCTCTGCCATATTTGTGCCCAGACTATTTGAGAACTCATCTTCGAATAAATGGATGATGTTGCGATGAAAATCATCATCAGCCTGTGGCTGTCCGCCATCCTTCTTATCGTCAGAAATATTAATCCGGGTTGGTACAGAGGCAAGCCTACCATCAGGGGTAGGTTACTTGGAATATGAATACTTCATCGGGCGGTATATGGATGGAAAAGTTGGGAAATTTGGCTGTGGGGTCTGGCTGATCTGGCTCAATGCAGCGACAAGGGCTTTAGTCTACACCTTGGTGTATGCATAAAACTTGTGGAGTCGAAAATCCATGTCGTCCACGATGCTGTCGATATGAATAGAACGCATGTCGAGGAGGTCTAAATGAACTTCCATCAGTACCAGCTTCTTTGCTATTTGGGTTTCTGTCCGTGCATCAGTTCTGTCAGCCTTCTTCTTACCCTTTCTTTTGTCTCTCTTCTTGGAGATCTCTTTGCCCACTAGAGTGTCTTGGCCCCGTTTCATACTCTCAACAGAAATATCATTGATTGGTCCTTTATTGTCCAGGACCTCCTCATCATCTTTGGGTACAATGCCCTTATGTTGACAGAGTAGCATAATAAGAGAGGGAAAAGAAAGGATATGAATTTACTTTCGTGCAGCTTCTGCGATTTGGGCATGTATGAGCTCCCTAATGTCGATGTGTCGGTGGTACAGAATGGAATGCAACATACACATACGGTCCAATATAGCTATAGTGCTATGGGTAGAAGGCATAACACGACTGTTGATGAAATGAAACCATACCTTGCAAAAGATTGTAAGGTACCGCTTATGAATTGTATAATTATGAAACCCATTGCTCGCCCATGTAGCACCATCGATGCAGAGGTCGTTCATCATTTGGGCCAAACAATCATCATCCAAATGGCGCATAAAGGGTGTATGGTCGTCTACTCATTTTGGAATTCTCAATAGTACGCTGATCTGCGCAGCACTCCATGGAACTAGCCCTTCTCGTATAAAGATAAACTCCTGCTCCTGATCCACCAAATTCGCATAAAACTCCCACACCATTGTGGGAGAGTAGGTAGGACGATGGTCGTAAAAATATTCCCATCTGAGGCGGCTGATGGTTCGGTGAATTTCTTTCCCCAAGGTTTGATGTAGAGACAATTGGAAACCTTGTTCAAAGTGAATATTACATTTTAGCATAACAATATGGTACCGATCTTTGGTCGTAGTTGTTAAAAACAAAATCGGGCCTGTGGATGAAGGCTGTGGTACCGTGGATGGAGCCACAGTAGGAGTAGTTTTGTTAGCCTTCTTCTTACCCTTTCCTTTGTCCCTCTTCTTGAAGATCTTTTTGGCTACTAGGGTGTCTTGGCCTCGTTTCATCCTCTCAACAGAAATATCATTAATTGGTCCTTTATTGTCTAGGACCTCCTCATCATCTTTGGGTACAATGCCCTTATGTTGATAGAGTAGTATAATAAGAGAGGGAAAATGAAGGATACCAGTTTGCTTTCGTGCAGCTTCTACGATCTCGGCATGTATAAGCTCCCCAATGTCGATGTGTCAGTGGTGTAGAATGGAATGCAGCATACACATACGATCCAATGTGAACGTAGTGCTGTGGGTAGAAGGCATAACACGACTATTGATGAAATGAAACCATACCTTGCAAAAGATTGAAAGGTATTGCCTATGCATTGTATAATTGTGAAACCCATTACCCATCCATGTAGCGCCATCGATGTAGAGGTTGTTCATCATTTGGGCCAAACAATCATCATCCAAATGGTGCATAAAGGGTGTATGATTGTCTACTCATTCTGGAATTGTCAACAGAACGTTGATCTACGCAACACTCCATGGAACTAGCCCTTCTCGTACAAAGATAAACTCCTACTCCTGATCCACTAAATTCGCATAAAACTCCCTCACCATTGTGGGAGAGTAGCCAGAAAGATGGTCACAAAAATATTCCCAACTAAGGCAACTGATGGTTCGGTGAATTTGTTTCCCCAAGGTTTGATATGGAGATGGTTGGAGACCCTATTCGGAGTGAATATTACGTTTTAGCATAACATTATGGTACCGATCTTTAGTCATAGTCGTTAAAAATAAAATCGAGCCTGTGGATTAAGTAGGGTTTAGGAGTGTTTTTAGAAGCATGAGTTTTAGACATGTGAGAAGAAAAGAATGTAAATAAGATTTACAGAAGAATATTACTTCAAAATAAGAAAAGGGAATATGAAGGCAATGAAGGATATGAGTTGCAGTAGCAATGGCGGATGTGAAAAGAAAGATAACTGTAATGGGAGGCTTTATAACCTAGGTGTAATGAGTGGAAAAACACGGGAAAACATTGTGTCTGCAGCCATTAATTGCCAGGCTGTAAATTGTATCGATTTGTTTTGATCCAAAGGTTGAGAGAGAAAGAAATCAACTGATGCTATTATTGCTGAAAAAGTAATGCTGACTCATCGCAGAATGCGTCAACAATATGTGTTTTAATGCTTCGACAAAAATATGATTTTTATTTCTGTAAAGAATTTAAAATAACACAAAGAAAAGTGAAACAATTAAAGATAAATAAAGAAATGCATCGACATTATTTAAATGCCACCAGGTTGACGACTTCGTCTGGTTCTCGAACATTTGGGCTCGCTTAATGTTTAAGACGTTGTCCATTTACTTTAAATTGTTATCCATCCTTTAAGTTTTCGATTGTCACTGCACCGCTCTAGAATACTTCGACAACTTTAAATGGGCCTGACCATCTCGATCTCAATTTTCCTGAATGTAATTTTAAACGTGAGTTAAATAAAAGTACCAATTGACCAGGATGAAATTGTTGATGCAAGATGATATTGTCATGCTATCTCTCTTTCTTTTCCTTGTATATCACCTCATTCTCATAAGCATGGCATCAGATTTCTTCTAATTCCGTGATGTCCAACAGTCTTTTCTTTCCAGCAGCATCATAGTCTAAATTTACCTGCTTAATTGCCCACATGGCCTTATGTTCAAGTTCGACAGGCAGGTGACAAAACTTTCCAAACACTAGTTGGTATGGCAACATCTCTAACGGGGTTTTGTAAGTAGTGCGAAGTGCCCACAATGCATCATGTAACCGCGTAGACCAATCCTTCTTAGATGGATTAACCACCTTCTCAATTATGTATTTAATTTGACGATTGGATACTTCGGCTTGACCATTAGTTCGTGGGTGATATGTGGTGGCCATACGATGCTTCACACTATATCGCTTTAATGCAATTACCACTTGGTTATTATAGAAATGAGTGCCTTGGTCACTTATATTTAGAAATGACCCCATAAAATCTATACCCCAAACATCGAAAAGCTTTACTTTCATGATGGATTGTTGGAGCATCTCGTTGCTTTGAGATATGGATCCAGTGCATTGACAACGATCACATTATTATGCGGAATTGTAGGCGTCTCGAAACAAATTGGCCAATAAAATCCTGATTGTAGTACCTTTGCAGCAGTCCTTGTTCCACCGAAATGACTCCATAAGGGGCATCATGACAGTGTCGCAGGGTTGACATCATTTCTTCTTCAGGTACACAACGACGAATGATATTGTTGGCGCATACCTTAAATAGGTATGGCTCATTCTAATGGTATTTGGCAGTATCATGTATGAACCTGATCTTCCAATGACCAGTTGCACTCATAGGTAGCTTTCCACACACAAGGTAATTGACGACATCAGCATACCATGGTATGAGTCGACAAAGAATAATTGCTCGTCAGAAAATGCCTCGATAATCTGGTTTGTTTGCCCATTCTGACTCCCAATTTTCAGTCGAGACAAGTGGTCAGCTACTTCATTCTCATATCCTTTCCTATCTCTGATTTTGATATCAAATTCTTAAAGGAGTAGGATCCATCTGATGAGTCTAGATTTGGCGTCTTTTTTGTTGAAAAGGAATCTCAATGCTGAGTGGTCCGTGTAAACTGTAGTCTTTGCGCCAACAAGATAGGAACGACACTTATCAAATACAAAGACTACTGCCAGCAACTCCTTCTTTATAGTAGTATAATTAACCTACGCTTCAGTTAGAGTTTTACTAGCATAGTAAATAGAATGAAATACCTTTTCTTTTCTTTGGCCTAAGACAGCTCCTACAGCAAAGTCACTGGCGTCGCACATTAGTTCGAATGGTTGCGTCCAGTCTAGTACGATGATAATCAGAGCTTGTGCCAGCTGCTTCTTTATTGTTGTGAATGCATCCAGACATGCATCGCCGAGCACAAAATTTTTATTCTGCTCTAATAATGAGCGGATTTAGCTATCTTGGAAAAATCTCTAATGAATCTTCTATAAAAGCTAGCATGTCCAATAAAGCTTATTATTGCTTTGACAGTGATGGGCAATGGTAATTTTTCGATGATTTTTTAGCTTTATCAACCTCAATGCCCTGATAAGATATGCGATGGCCAAGGACAATGCCTTTAGTAGCCATGAAATGACATTTCTCTCAATTCAGAATGAGATTTGTGTCCTCGCATCTTTTCAAAACTCTTGCCAAATTGTTAGCGCATTGGTCAAAACTCTATCCATAGACCGAGAAATCATCCATGAATACCTCGAGTAGGTCCTCAATCATATCTGAGAAGATCTCCATCATACACCTCTAGAATGTTGCTGACGCATTACACAACCCAAACGACATCCGTCGGAAAGCAAATGTTCCAAAAAGACATGTGAACGTTGTCTTTGCTTGATCTTTCGATGCAATGGCTATTTGGTTGTATCCAGAGTAACCATCCAGGAAGCAATAATAGGCTTTACCAGCTAGCCTATCTAGCATCTGATTGATGAAAGGTAGTGGAAAATGGTCTTTCTTTGTGGCCGCATTCAGTCGCTGGTAATCCATGCATACTCACCATCCAGTCGCAATGCAAGTAGGGATTAACTTGTTCTTATCGTTGGTCACGATTATGAACCACTCTTTTTAGGCATACATTGCGTTGGACTTACCCAATTGCTATCAGAAATAGGTATATAATGCCCGCATCTAACCATCTAATGATTTCCTTCTTTACCACTTCTTTCATTTTCTCATTAAGTCATCTTTGTTGCTCAATGGATTACTTCCCTTCATCTTCTAGCCGTATCTTATGCATGCAAAAAGAGGGACTAATGCCTCTGGCATCTACGATGCTCCAAGCTATGGCCCTTTTGTGTTCTTTCAGAATTGCGATGAGCTTATCTTCTTGCATTGCATCGAGGGATGCGTTGACAATAACAAGCAGCATCTCGTTGTCACCAAGGAAGACATATTTCAAATGTGTTAGCAATGGTTTTAACTCCAAGATAGAAGCTTGTTTGACAAATGGTTTAAACACCGAGATTGTCCTGTTAGACAAATCGAAAGACTCCATTTGATAATTCCGACACAGCTTATAATTGTTAACCTCCTCTTTGTCGACATAGTCATCTAGAACGTCATTGGTAGATATCGCTGTATCATCATCAGACAGTGCTGAACTTCTTGTATAAAATTCTTCTAGAATAATTACGTCCAACACGTCAATATGGTGACATTGTTCATTGGATCCGAATGGTGATGCTTCAAACACACTGAAGGTTACTTGGTCATCATTATGACGCATAACAAGTTCTCCTTTGAACACATCGAAAAGTGTTTGTCCAGTTGCTAGAAATGGCCTCCCAAGAATTATGGGTACCTCCTTATTTTCTTCGCAGTTTAGGATGATAAAATCAGTAGGGAACACCAACTTATCAACTTGAATAAGAACATCTTCGATTTGTCCTTCCAGTTGTGCTAAAGATCTATCTGCCTGTTGCAATGTCACCGTAGTGGGCTTCATCGAACCTATTCCTAATTTCTTAAAAGTGGAAAAAGACATCAGGTTAATACTTGCTCCTAAATCACACAAAGCCTTCCTAAATAATGATTCCCAATGGAGCATGGGATAGTGAAGCTTCCAGGATCTTTCATCTTGGTTGGCAACTTATTTGTAAGCACAACGCTGCACCCCTCTGTGAGCGTAATCATCTCGATGTTGAATAATTTCTTTTTCTTTGATAACAACTCCTTCATGTATTTCCCTTAACTCGGTATCTGCACAAGAGCATCTATTAGAGGTATATTAATGTGCAATTATTTCAAAGTAGAAACAAACTTTTGATATTCTTTATCATGGATTTTCTCTTTGAATCGTTGCGTAAACGGCAGAGGCATGGTCATAGTGGGTTGTTGTGGATAACTCAGTAGTATCGACACTGGTTGTTGTGTCGACAACTTTGTTGGGCAAACAACAAGCATGGATGACCCTACAGTTGGTTCCTCAACATTAATTTCTACTTGACGTCCTTCAGCTGCATCCTCCTCTTGTTGTTGTGTTTCAGATGCATCGACATGGTCTTTATTAGAACCGCTTGGTCCCCTAGTCTGTTTTCCACTCTTTAGCGTGATTGCTTTGCAATGCTCATTTCTCCTTTGTGTTGGATTCTCAGTATCACTAGACAAATATCCTGGTGATCTGGTGCTGAGATTAGAAGCCAATTATCCTGGCTGGGCTTCCAACACTCGTATGGAGGAAGAGTTGCCTTGCATTATCGCTTTAGTTCTTCTGATATGCTCGCTCATCATTGCTTTAAGAGCAGCCATAGGGTCTGACTTAGGTTGAGAAAACTACTGCTATTGATGCTGATGATGTTGTCCTTGCATTTGTGTCAATACAGACTGTTGTGGTTGTAATCGCGATTGTGGTTGCATCTGGTTATGTTACTGCATTTTTCCAGAACGAGAATTTATCTGTGAATTCTGATGATAATTTTGCTGCGGATTGGCATTGTAACCTTGTTATCTATAGCCACCTTGATTTGAGGAATTTTCATATCTATACGTGGAAATATTTTGATTCCCCCAAGGTTGTTGAGAACGATTATTGTATGAGTTACCAAATGAACCCCCTCAAATGTTGTTGACATAATACGCATTTTCTGCATGTTATAGGCAGTTTTCATAGCTATGATTGTCGTTGCAAATCTCACAGGAAAATATCGACACATCCAATTGCTGGACTACTTGTATAGGAGCAACTTCATTTATTCCTTTCATATTCTTTATGATATTGGCCAGTGAAGATACTTGCGCTGATAATGCAGAAATAACATCTAATTCAAGAACTTCAGGGTTAGTTTTCACCTGTGCAGAACAAGAGATTTGATATTGGTAGTCATTCTGAGCAATCCTCTCTAAAATTCGAAGAGCTTCATTGTAAATACAATTCAACAATGGATCATTAGCCGATACGTCAACAAGATTTCTTGTCTGAGCATTCAAACCATTGTAGAAGATCTTTATTTGGGTCTCTTGCTGAATTCCATGCATTGGGCAGCATCGAAGCGATGTTTTGAAATTCTCCCATGTTGTATGTAAATTCTCATCATCGAGCTGATGATATGCAGTGATGTCATTACGCAACCTTGCGTTCATTGTCGGCGGGTTGAAATGGAAAACAAACTGCGTTGCTAATGCATTCCAAGATGTGATAGATCCTGCCGGTAATCCTAAGAACCATGTTCTTGCTTTACCCTGCAACGAATAAGGAAATAATTGCATTTTCAAGGCATCATCAGAGACACCATGTTGACTAAAGGATGCACAATTAAGCAAAAATGATTGCAAATTTTCTCGTGTGTCTTCATGCAGAAAACCAGAATATTGCCCATTTGAGTTAAGCATTTGAAACATCATAGGTTTCAGTTCAAAATTACCAGCTTAGATAGTTGTTCTTGTGGACGTTATGGTGGTATATCGTTAACAATTTGTAGAAGCACTAAAGGAATTCCTTCTTGTGGCAATAATGATGGCAAATTGTTGTTGTTGTTACCAGCCATTTTTCGTTGTTTTTGCCTTCTCCTCCTAATTGTCTTCTCAAGCTCTAGATCAAAATTTACAATGCCCTTAGGATTTCTCCTTGTGGACATACAACAATTAAAAATCTGAAAAAGAAAGTAACTAAAGAAATAACAACAGATTAGTAAAGATTAAAAGTAAGTAAAATTAATTGCAACTACAACAGTAAACATCAAACAAACGCCATTCCCCGGCAACGGCGGCAAAACTTGATCAATGTTTTTACTACATAACGATTATGCAAGCGTACACACGTCGATACAGTTGATAGAAAAATTTATCAGATATCGATCCCTTGAGGAATGAGTTCTTGATGTCTAAATGTCGGAGCAATCAATATTGAAATTAAGTGTAATGTGAGTACTGATGTTAGTGCAATATGTTAGATTTTCAAACTAAAATTATATATAAATGTCAATGCAATCATAGTCAAATGTCAGGGGTTAAATGTCAATGTACTGAAAGTAAATAAAATGTGTTGAGTGTTGAGTGTTGAATATTTAAATTGCATAAAATGTAAAAGTGATCAAGTGTAAAGGGTAGAAATGATTCACTAATTCTGCTAAGTTGCAATGCTGGATGCGTCGACAAGGTAGAGTATAGATGAATTGTCACTGCAATGAAGTCCCTTTGAGTTCTTACCAACTACAACTCCCTACTTCTTAAATACCCACAATCACTCCACCTCTCGATGCGAGCAATGATGTGTATCCAAGAACAAGTAACTAATTTTTATCGCAGTCACGAACAGCTCTCGCCTAACCCACTTGTTAACCTAACCTGTCACCGCATCTCTCGATGTCAGCGCACTGCAATTTCACTTCGTGCTTAAAGCGGTTAAATCTAAGAATAAACAGATAAGCAGTGTAAACTAAGAATCAAAATGATATAACATCAAAAGACACTCTCATATTCATTTAATATCATCAAAATCCATTATTGTTTAAGAAGAATTAAAGAGTAACGAAGCTTACTATCTCTAGACTACTAGGCCTACTCCCTAATTGTTCCTCTTGCCTTGCATCAAACACCTTCTCGTCAGAAGTGACTGCAGACTTGCTTCATCAGCTTCCCAATTCCTAGCTCAAATCTCCAAAATCACATAGAAATTGTAGAATTTAATTCCTTAGCTCTTGATGATTTCTTCATTCTTTGTTCATTTATTTATAACCTCCAAAATGTTGCAAGTTTCAGCCTTCATTCCCAGATCCAGATCTAGATTTTTGCAGCTGTCAAAATTAGTTAGAATATAGCTGTGCACTCACACAATTTTAGTATGTTCTTTTGAGATCTGCAAATTGTCGTTGTATCACTGGGCACATTCTAAAATTATAATTGCAGTGACATCTGTGAAATTCCTGCGTTGGTGCTTCTAGTTATGGATTCAGCTTGATTCTACTCATTCAAGATTTAGTTGCAATGCGACGACATCTCTTAGTCGCAATTACCAGTTGATCCTGTGGCTGCATTCGTCCAGTATTAAGCTTCTAGACTTAGTTCCTATACTGACAATATTAAGACACAATATATCGGCTGCTTGCGTCGACATTAGTACAAAATGGATAAAAATAACAAGAATTTAAACTACTAACAATGAGTTGGAAAATATGAAAATTAAATATAAAATACTAATGATGCATGCTAAATGAAATACAAAAGAGACAATTAATACACTAAATTAGGGAGAAAATCTATGTCATTTCTAATACCATCACATCCCCAAACTTGAATTTTTACTTGTCCTCAAGTAAACAAAAAAAAAACAAAGTCCTAATTAGTAATGTCACCGCAACCATTATTCATACAACTTGAATTATCTAAATTCTTAATGTGTAAATTAAATTCATATAATAGAATTATGCACTGACAATTTATAGCTATGAACAACTTAAAACTGCAACTTCATCAATGTTAGTATCATGCATTGAATTTTAACCTTTCTTGAACCATTTCAGCAATTTATTCTTTTTCTTTTTCTTTCTTATTTTTCTCTTTTTTTTTGTTTTTCAGGTAACTGAAAGATGTCGTTGTATTACTCTACCTTTATTCCTGGGTGGTAACGATGGGGTACAACAAACCCCCAGGAGGCAAGTCATTGTGCCGACACACACTCTTACAGTTACAGCCTTTGGCTAAATGAATTTTATTTTCTAATTCTGCAGCGGAGTGTTCTCCCTTAAAAGTCACAATGCACTCATAATGGAGTGTCTTTTATTAATAAAATGTCGCTACATTGGTCAGCTAGTTCAAGATTCAATACCAATACTATTCATCCATTACTGAAGCAATTTCAATTATTCATTCAAAAATAGCAAACTCATCATTCATTCATATTCATCAAATTTCCACATTAGCATTCAAACAATTCCAGAATTACGCATCAAAATAAAATTGTGGGCACATTTCTATTGAAATTTTGTAAATTTTCATTAACTAAAGAAACAAAATAAAAGTCAAACATGAAGGTGTAGTTGCATTTCCAATTCACATTAGCTTCCCCCCAAACTTAATGTCTGCATTGTCCCCAATGCACTGACAATAGGTATACATATATAATGGAAATGCAATTACAATGTGCTAAACTAAAATGAATGAAACGACAATTAAAATGCAGACACAATAAAAATGTATGAAACCTAACTAAAAAAAAGAAATATACCAAATTATTCAGTAGCAGCTGATGTAGAGGCTGCTTTGGTTTTCTTCTTCTTATTTTTCGAGCACTCTCCCTCATCATGGTGTTTCTTCTTTTTCTTGTCCTTGTGCCTCTGCCATTTCTTATCCTTTGAACCAACCTGCTCGGCGGATTGCTCCTCCTCAATGGGTTGGGTGATAGCCTTATCAGTTGTCACTTCTGATGGGTGGATCTCAGCGAGTGGTACTATGTAGGGCACAATAGCCAAAGGATTCGGTTCCTCTATCTTGCAAATGACAACCTCAGCCTGGCTCACAATCGGTAGAGCCTCCTTTGAGCTGGATGCTCCCACAATATCCTCAACGATCATTGTTGGGGCATCAGTTTCCTTCTCCACCTGCACCTCGACAAGTTTTTCTTCTTCTTTCTCTTCCTCATCTTGATCCTTCTCCTGATTACCTTCCTGATTTGTCTCTTCTTTTACACTCGGCTCATTTTCAACTGGACCAGTGTCAGCGCAATCGACTGCATCGACATCTTCTTCCAGAACAACTGTCGTCTCTGTCATATTTGCGCCCAAACTATTTGAGAATTCATCTTCGAATAAATGAGCGATGTTGCGGTGAAAATCGTTATCAGCGTGTGACTGTCCGCCATCCTTCTCATCATCGAAAATATTTATCCGGGTTGGTTTATGGGTAGGCCTACCATTAGGGGTAGGTTACTCGGAAGATGAATACTTCATCGGACGGTAGATGGATGGGAAAGTTGGGAAATCTAGCTGTGGGGTCTAGTTGATCTGGCTCAATGCAGCGACAAAGGCTTATTCCATGCCTTGATGTATGCATAAAACTTGTGGAGTCGAAAATCCATGTCGTCCACGATGCTGTCGGTGTGAATAGAACACATGTCGAGGCGGTCTAAATGAACTTCCATCAGTGCCAGCTTCTTTGCTATTTGGGTTTTTGTCGGTGCATCAATTTTGTCAACCTTCTTCTTACCCTTTCCTTTGTCCCTCTTCTTGGAGATCTCTTTGGCCACTAGGGTGTCTTGGCCCCATTTCATCCTCTTAACAGAAATATCATTGATTGGTCCTTTGTTATCCAGGACCTCTTCATCATCTTTGGGCACAATGCCCTTATGTTGACAAAGTAGCATAATAAGAGAGGGAAAATGAAGGATACCAGTTTGCTTTCCTACAGCTTTTACGATCTAGGCATGTATAAAATCCCCAATGTCGATGTGTCGGTGGTGCAGAATGGAATGCAATATACACATACGGTCCAATGTGGTTGTAGTGTTGTAGGTAGAAGGCATAACACGACTGTTGATAAAATGAAATCATACCTTGCAAAAGATTGTAAGGTACCGCCTATGCATTGTATAATTGTGAAACCCATTGCCCGTCCATGTAGCGCCATCGATGCAGAGGTTGTTCATCATTTGGGCTAAATAATCATCATCCAAATGGTACATAAAGGGTGTATGATCGTCTACTCATTCCAGAATTCTCAACAGTAGGTTGATCTGCGCAGCATTCCATGGAACTAGCCCTTTTCGTACAAAGATAAGCTCCTGCTCCTGATCCACCAAATTCGCATAAAACCCTCTCACCATTGTGGGAGAGTAGCCATTGTGAGAAGAAAGGAACGTAAATAAGATTTGCAGAAGAATATTACTTCGAAATAAGAAAAGGAAATATGAAAACAATGAAGGATATGAGTTGCAGTAGCAATGGTGGATGTGAAGAGAAAGATAACTGTAGTGGGAGGCTTTATAACTTAGGTGTAATGAGTGGAAAAACACGGGGAAACGTTGCGTCTATAGCCATTAATTGCCAAGGTGCCAAATCGTACCGATTTGTTTTGATCCAATGGTTGGGAGAGAAAGAAATCAACCAGTATGATTCTTACTGAAAAAGTAATGCTGACTCATCGCAGAATGTGTCAACAATATATGTTTCAATGCTTCGACAAAAATATGATTTTTATTTCTGTAAGGAATTTTAAACAACACAAAGAAAAGTGAAACAATTAAAGGTAAATAAAGAAATGCATCAATATTAGTAAAATGTTACCAGGTTGACGACTTCGTCTGGTTCTCGAACATTTAGGCTCGCATAATGTTTAAGACGTTGGCCATTTACTTTAAATTGTTGTCCATCCTTTAAGTTTTTGATTGTCACCGCACCGCTCTAGAATGCTTCAACAACTTTAAATGGGCCTAACCATCCCGATCTCAATTTTCCTGGATGCAATTTTAAACATGAGTTAAATAAAAGTACCAACTGACCAGGATGAAATTGTCAACGCAAGATGATATTGTCATGTCATCACTTTGTCTTTTCCTTGTATATCACTGCATTCTCATAAACATGGCGTCTGATTTCTTCTAATTCCGTGATGTCCAACAGTCTTTTCTTTCTAGCAGCATCATAGTCTAAATTCAGCTGCTTAATTGCTCACATGGTTGATGGTATTACAAATAACATACATATTCTCCCTAAATTTGTGTATTAATTGTCTCTTTTGTGTCATACTTAGTTTTTATGCGGTGATAGGTTAGGTTAACAAGTGGGTTAGGCGAGAGCTGCTCGGGACTGGGATAAAAACCAGTTACTTGTTCTTGGATACACATCGTTGCTCGCCCCAAGAGGTAGAGCGATTGTGGGTATTTAAGTCAGGATTAAGTAGGGAGTTGTTGTTGGTAAGAACTCAAAGGAACTTCATTACAGTGACATTCCATCTATATTTTACCTTGTCGGCGCATCCAGCGTTGCTACTTAGCGAAGTCAGTGATCCACTCTAATTCTTTACACTTGATCAAACCTTTATTTTTATGCATTTAAATACTCAACATTTCAACAACACTTTGATTTACTTTCAGTTGCTATGACTGTTAACCTTGATTGCATTGACATTACTGATTATTTTAGTGTGCAGATCTGACTTAATTGCAATAACATCCTTACTCACATTTTACTTAATTTCTGTATTAGTTGCTCCGACATTTAAACATCAAGAACTCATTCCGATCGATATCTGATAGAATTGTCTATCAACTATACTTGCATCGACATTTGTTCGCTTGCACATTGCTGTGACGTAAAAACACCTATCAAGATTTGGCGCCGTTGTCAAGGAATTTCGTTTGTTTGATGTTTATTTTTTTCGTTGCATTTATTCTTTATTATCTAAGTTTTGTTTGTCACTAACTTGTTTCTTTTTTGTTGTTTACTTTTACATTTTTTTAGTGAAATATAGCTAGGAACGAGGTATATAGAACCTCAAGATGTTGGATGAGTGATGCTATAGAAATGGAGCTCGATGCCATAAATGCCGAGGTATCTTCTTTGACTAATATGAGTAATTCAATGCAGAATGGAAATTTGCTGTGATAAGTTGCGATTACTATGGGGGCAACCATGAGTGTGGAGAATGCCTATCAAATCCAACAAATGTGTACCACATGGGGAATTTCTATAGAAATGAAAATCCATATTCCAACACATACATGCCAGAGTGGGAGCAACATCCAAATTTTTGTTGGAACAATCAAGACCCTGGAAGTATAGACAATGATGTTAGATCCGAGTGGACATTGCCCAATTATGATCAACTTTTGTCAAGGCAAAATATCCAGCAAAACAAAGAATCAAAGTTTTCATTAATTGAAAATTTGCTGAGACAATATATTGTGAAGACTAATGTTATCCTTCAGAATCGAGCTAAATCAATACAAGCTCTAGAATATCAATTTGGCCAGATTGTGGGTGCAATAATTTTACGACCACAAGAAACTTTGTCGGATGATATTGAAAATTCGATATCACAAAGGTAAGAGCATGATGAGGAAATCATTCCCAGAAGTGAAACTCAACTAAATGAAGTTGTTAGAGATGCTACAGAAAAAGAAGATAATTTAAATCTCAACAATTGAAAGATGTCAGCGTAATCTGAAAAGCAAACTGCAGCTGAAGAGGTTAAATAAAATATTACAGCGACAGAATTAGATCACTTTGTCACCACAACTGCTACAGTAAAACAGCCTCAGAAACTTGAAGACACATTGTCAAAGACGAGAAGATTGGGAGATGTCGAAGCAATCGCACTTACTGAAGGGTGCATTGTCATGATAATTAAATTGCTTCAAGAATTTAAGGACCCCAAGAGCTTTTCAATACCCTATTACATTGGTGATCGGTATATTGGAAACGCATTATGTGATTTCAAAGAAAGCATAATTTTGATGCTTATATTCGTAATTAAGAAGTTACGGAATTGGAAAAAACGCAAGAAAGAGTGGAAATTTTTGGGATCGTGTGATGAATAAAAGAGTACGAAGCACTTGAGGAATAAGTAAACACCATTGTCAACGCATTAGGATTCCATTGTCAACATGTTTTACATTTCCTTTTACCTTTTCACTTTTACTTGTTATATTTTCAATTTTATGCAGGAATAAAAAAAATCATCCTTTTGTCAATGCATTACAAGCACAACTTGTCGACGCATTATATAATGACTCAGCAAAGCTTTTTTAGTTAGAGTCGCGCCAGTTGATTTTCTTCTATCTCATTCATTGGATCAAGCAAAAAGGTTATAAACCCTTCTCTGCTGACTTCATGCTCACAATCGCCATTGCTATTACATTCATCCTTTCAGTATTCTTAAAGTTTTTCTATAGTTGTCTTTTTACCTTCTACACATAGCACTACGGCGACATTAGATCGCATGTGCCTCTTGCATTCAATCTTCAAAAGCCGCCACATCGATGTTGGTGCAATTCTCCACGATAGATTGCTGAAGCTGCTTCTAAGCAGACAGAGATGGTGAGGAGGTGCTAAAGAATAAGAGCCCTCTCAACAACATCTCAATAGAGAGAATGACGAGAGGACAAGAGACACCGATAATGAAAGAAGCACCCAAGAAGAAGGAGAAGGGAAAGAGGAAGGACAAACAGGAGAATGCGCCCACAGACCCTCAGTTGGGAAGAGGTTGGCTGCAATGGAACTAAACGTTAATCACATCGACATGCGCCATATTTGTATTGTTAGCGCATTGGAAGACATGGACTACAGACAAAATCTATTTTATGCGTTCACAAGAATATGAAACAAATCTATTGTCAACGCATTGAGAAGTCTGAGCCCAAATCCCCTACCAGAGTTCCATGTCTTCCCACCTATTATTATGGAAGCTACTTCATCTTCTGACCAGCCTACTCTTGATGATAGGCCGTAACATGTTCCCTCTCCAACAAGAATCCACATTTCAGATGACGAGGAGTACGAAGGGCATTCTAATGCTATGGAGGATTGCTATAGAACTATGTCAGCTTGTTTGAAGAAGAGTTCTCGAACAGCTTTGGGGCTAATATGGTAAAGCGGGCAGCTATGGTTGAGGAGATGCATACTCCAATTGTATCCATGGGCGTGGACGTAGAGGAAGGCGCTGACAAAGACACCATTGAGCAGGAACAGCCTGAAGAAGGAGAAGCAGAACAAGAAAAAGGCCAAGAGAAAGAGAAGGAAAGAGAGGAAGAATTTAAGAAGAAGGACCTTGCAAAGAAGCAGGAGGAAAAGCAAGACGATGCCCCGACAGATATTGTTGAGGATATTATCGAAGCGCCCGTAAATGTGAGGGCATCCAATGCAAACATGGCTCCACCAGAAGCGAGCCAGGCTAAGAAGTCCACCCATCAGATATAACTATCGATGAGATCGCCACCCAACCAACTGAAGAGGAGCAATCCGCTGATCTAATTGGTACAAAGGACAAAAAGAGGATATAAAGACAAGAAAATGAGGCACAAGGAGGAACAGAAGCACAATAAGAAAAAGACCAACGCAACCACATATTTGGCTGCAGCACACTGAGTTAGTTTTTATTTTTTATTATTTTTTGCAATTAGTTTAGTTTTCATGCATATCATGTAGCTATAGTATAATTGTCCCTGCATTATTAATGTCATTGCATTTTTATTATCGTTGCATCTACATTGTCATTGCATTTCAATATATATATTTATTAATGTCAGTGCATTAGGGACAATGCACACTTTAAGTTTGGGGGGAATTTATGTGAAATGGAAATGCAATTGCACCCACTTTGAATTTTACATGTATCTTGTGTTAATGAAAATATGCAAAATTTCAACAAAAATGTGCCCACAATTTTTATTTTTATGCGTAATTCTTGAATTATTTGGATGAATATGAATGAATGATGAGTCTGCTATTTTTGAATGAATGATTAGAATTGCTTCAGTAATAAATGGATAGTGTTGAGGTTTCAATCTTAAACTAACTGACCAATTGCACCAACATTGTATGAATAAAAGACACTCCAATATGAGTGCATTGTGACTTCCCAAGGGAGAACACTCCGCTGCAAGTTTAGAAAAATCATCAAGCCAAAGGCTGTCATTGCAATAGTGTGTGTCGACGCAATTACATACCTCCTGGGGGTTTGTTGCACCCATCGTTACTGCTCAGGAACAAGGGTATAGTAATGTAATGACATCTCTCAGTCACATAAAAGGAAAAAAAATTATAATGCTATCTTCCAATAAATGTTGTATTGGTTAAGGAAGGGTTAAGATTCAATGCATGATACTAACATTAGTGAAGTTGCAGTTTAATTATTCATGCCTATAAATTGTCGGCGCATTATTCTATCATGTGAATACAATTTGTACTTTAGGACTTCAAATAATTCAAGTTGTATGACTAATGATTGCGGTGACATTTCTGCTTGTGACTTTGTTAATTTTTGTTTACTTGAGGACAAGTAAAAACTCAAGTTTAGGGGTGTGATGGTATTACAAATGACATAGATTTTCTCCCTAAATTTGTGTATTAATTGTCTCTTTTTTGTCATATTTAGTATGCATATTAGGCATTTCATACTTAGTTTTTATGTTTTCTAACTCATTATTGTTTGGTTTAAATTCTTGTTATTTTTACCTCTTTTTGTACTAATATCGCTGCAATCAGTTGATATATTGCGCCTTAGAATTGTCAGCACAAGAATCAGCCTAGGAGCTCAATTATGGAAGAAGAATGCAGCCACAAGTATAGCTTGGAATTGTGACCAGAGATGTCGATACATTGAAAGCTTTACTTTGTTTGAGTGAATTCAAGCCACAAGCACATCTGGAAGCACCAGCGCAGGAATTTCACATGTTGTCACTGCAATTAAAGAATTCAGATCGCGACCAAAAATGCAACGACAATTTGCAAAGTTATAAAGATCACACCAGATCTGCATGAGTGCATAGCTGGAATTTAACTAACTATGATAGCTGTAATTAGATCTGGATCTAAGAAGAGATGTCCAGAAATGCGACGACATTCTGCAACAGTCCATTAAACAAATCAGATCTGTATAGCTGTCAATAACAAACTTTTACAGCTGTACAAAGTTGTTGGATCTGAGAATGGAGAAAATCTGTAATTTCTTAAGCTTATAAATAGAGGAAAGAAGAAGGAGATAAATATCAAGGAGTGAAGAATTTAAATCCAAAAATCTCTCAAATCTTCAAGCAAGCTACCATGGAAGCTTAACGTCGGAGGAGGGAAAGCTTATGAAGCAAGTGTGCAACAACTTTTGACGAGGAGTGCTTGATGCAAAGCATAGGCCTAGTAGTCTAGAGATAGTAAGCTTCGTTGTACTCTTTAATTCTCCTTAAACGATGATGGATTTTGATGATATTAAATGAATACGAAAGTATCTTTTGATGTTAGATCATTTTGATTCTTACTTTACACTGCTTATCCGTTTTTTCTTGGATCTAACCTCTTTAAGCACGAGAGTGAAATTGCAGTGCACCGACATCGAGAGATACGGTGACAGATTAGGTTAACAAGTGGGTTAGGCGAGAGCTGCTCGGGACTGGAATAAAAACCAATTACTTGTTCTTGGATACACATCATTGCTCGCACCGAGAGGTGGAGTGATTGTGGGTATTTAAGTAGGGAGCTGTTGTTGGTAAGAACTCAAAGGAACTTCATTGCAGCGACATTCCATCCATATTTTACCTTGTCGGCGCATCCAGCGTTACTACTTAGCGAAGTCAATAATCCACTCCAATTCTTTACACTTCATCAAACCTTTATTTTTATGCATTTAAATACTCAACATTTCAACAACACTTTGATTTGCTTTCAGTTACTCTGACAGTTAACCTTGATGGCATTGACATTACTGATTATTTTAGTGCGCAGATTTGACTTAATTACGCTGACATCCTTACTCACATTTTACTTAATTTCAGTATTAGTTGCTCCAACATTTAAACATCAAGAACCCATTCCTCGTGGAATCGATATCTAATAGAATTGTCTATCAACAATACTTGTATCGACGTGTGTTCGCTTGCACATTATTGTGACGTAAAAACATCGATCAATGGCCTTATGTTCAAGTTCGACAGGTAGGTGACAAAACTTTCCAAACACTAGTTGGTATGGCGACATCCCCAACGGAGTTTTGTAAGCGGTTCGAAGCACCCACAATGCGTCATATAGCTGCACAGAACAATCCTTCCTAGATGGATTAACCACCTTCTCAAGTATGTTTTTAATTTGACGATTGGATACTTCGGCTTGACCATTAGTTTGTAGGTGATATGTGGTGGCCATACGATGCTTCACACCATATCGCATTAATGCAGTTGCCACTTAGTTATTATAGAAATGAGTAGCTTGGTCGCTTATCAACGCTCTCGGTGTTCCAAAACTTGTGAGGAAGTATGTGTGAAAGAACTTCAACACTGTCCGAGCGTCATCTTTTGGCACCGCACTAGCTTCAATCCACTTTGAGAAGTAGTCAACAGCTACTAAGATATACATATTTCCAAAAGAGTTTGGAAATGGCCCCATAAAATCTATACCTAGACATCGAAGAGCTCTACTTCCATGATAGGTTGTTGGAGCATCTCGTTGTGTTGAGATATGGATCCAGTGCATTGACAACAATCACATTGTTGTGCGAAATTGTGGGCGTCTTGAAACAAATTGGGCCAATAAAATCCTGATTGTAGGACCTTTGCAGCATTCCTTGTCCCACCAAAATGACCTCCAAAAGAGGCATCAAGATAGTGTCGCAGGATTGACATCATTTCTTCTTCAGGTACACAGTGACGGATGTTATTTTTGGCTCATAACTTAAATAGGTATGGCCCATTTCAATGGTATTTGGTAGCATCACGTATGAACTTGATCTTCTTATGACCAGTCACACTCATAGGTAGCTTTCCATACACAAGGTAATTGATGACATCAGCATACCATGATGATGCGTCGACAAAGAATAATTGCTCGTTAGGAAATGCCTCGACAATCTAGTTTGTTTGCCCGTTCTCACTCTCAATTTCCAGCGGAGACAAGTGGTCAGCTACTTGATTCTCAGATCCTTTCTTGTCTCTAATTTCGATATCAAATTCTTGGAGGAGTAGGATCCATCTGATGAGTCTAGGTTTGGTGTCTTTTTTCTTGAAAAGGAATTTCAATGTTGAGTGGTCCATGTAAATATAGTCTTTGCGCCGACAAGATAGGAATGAAACTTGTCAAATACAAAGACTACTGCTAGCAACTCCTTCTCCGTAGTAGTATAATTAACCTACGCTTCAATTAGAGTTTTACTAACATAGTAAATAGAATGAAATACCTTTTCTTTTCTTTGGCCTAGGACAGCTCCTACAGCAAAGTTACTGGCGTCGCACATTAGTTCGAATGGTTGCGTCCAGTCTAGTGCGACTACAATCGGAGCTTGTGCCAGCTGCTTCTTTATTGTTGTGAATACATCTAGACATGTATCGTCGAACACAAACTTTTTATTCTGCTCTAATAATGAGCATAAGGGTTTAGCTATCTTGGAAAAATCTCAGATGAATCTTCTATAAAAGCTAGCGTGTCCAAGAAAGCTTCTTATTGCTTTAGCAGTTGTGGGCGGTGGTAATTTTTCAATGATTTCTACTTTAGCTTTATCAACCTCAATGCCCTAACAAGATATGCGATGGCCAAGGACAATGCCTTTAGTAGCCATGAAATGACATTTCTCCCAATTCATAATGAGATTTGTGTCATCGCATCTTTTCAAAACTCTTGCCAAATTGTCAGCGCATTGGACAAAACTCTGTCCATAGACCGAGAAATCATCCATGAATACCTCGAGTGAGTCCTCAATCATATTTGAGAAGATCGTCATCATACACCTCTAGAATGTTGCTAGCGCATTACACAACCCAAATGGCATCCGTCGGAAAGCAAATGTTCCAAAAGGACATGTGAACGTTATCTTTGTTTTATCTTCCGGCGTAATGGCTATTTAATTGTATCTAGAGTAACCATCCAGGAAGCAATAATAGGCTTTACCAGCTAGCCTATCTAGCATCTGATCGATGAAAGGTAGTGGAAAATGGTCTTTCTTTGTGACCTAATTCAGTCGCCGATAATCCATACATACTCGCCATCCAATTGCGATGCGAGTAGGGATTAACTCATTCTTGTCGTTGGTCACGACTGTGAAACCACTCTTTTTAGGCACACATTAAACGAGACTTACCCAATTGCTATAAAAATAAGCTATATAATGCCCGCATCTAACCATTTAATGATTTCCTTCTTTACCACTTCTTTCATTTTCTCATTGAGTCGTCTTTGTTGCTCAATGGATTGCTTCCCTTCATCTTCTAGTCATATCTTATGCATGCAAAAAGAGGGACTGATGCCTCTGATATCTGCGATGCTCTAGGCTATGGCTTTTTTGTGTTCTTTTATAATGGCGATGAGCTTATCTTCTTGCATTACATCAAGGGATGCGTTAACAATAACAGGCAGCATCTCGTTGTCACCAAGGAAGACATTTCAAATGTGTTGGTAATGGTTTTAACTCCAAGATAGGATATTGTTCGACAGATGGTTTAAACACCGGATTGTCCTATTAGACAAATCCAAATACTCCATTTGCCAATTCTGACATAGCTCACAATTGTTAACCTCCTCTTTGTCGACACAGTCATCTAGAATGTCATTGGTAGATGTTGTCATATCATCATCAGACAGTATTGAACTTCTTGTATTAAATTCTTCTAAAATAATTTCGTCCGACACGTCAATGT
The DNA here is from genome assembly GCA_005610355.1 of Gossypioides kirkii. Taxonomy (NCBI): domain Eukaryota; kingdom Viridiplantae; phylum Streptophyta; class Magnoliopsida; order Malvales; family Malvaceae; genus Gossypioides; species Gossypioides kirkii. The sequence continues at coordinate 32,667,961 of CP032247.1, read as the reverse complement.
GGTAACATTGTTCATTGGATCCGAATGGTAAAGCTTCAATCACACTGAAGGTTATCTGGTCATCATTATGACTCATAACAAGTTCTCCTTTGAACACGTCGATAAGTGTTTATCTCGTTGCTAAAAATAGACTTCCAAGAATTATGGGTACCTCTTTATCTGCTTCACAAGCTAGGATGATAAAATCAGCAGGGAACACCAACTTATCAACTTGAACAAGAACATCTTTGATTTGTCCTTCCAATTGTGCTAAAGATCTATCCACCAGTTGCAATGTCACCATAGTGGGCTTCATCGAACCTATTCCTAATTTTTTACAAGTGAACAAAGGCATCAGATTAATACTTGCTCCTAAATCACATAAAGTCTTACCTAAATAATGATTCCCGATGGAGCATGAGATAGTAAAGCTGTCAGGATCTTTCATCTTGGTTGGAAACTTGTTTGTAAGCACAACGCTACACCCCTCTGTGAGCGCAATCATCTCGATGTCGGACAATTTCTTTTTCTTTGATAACAATTCCTTCATGTATTTCCCATAACTAGGTATCTGCACAAGAGCATCTATTAGAGATATTTAATGTGTAATTGTTTCAAAGTAGAAACAAACTTTTAATATTCTTTATCATGGATTTTCTCTTTAAATCGTTGTGAAAGCGGCAAAGGTATGGTCACAGTGGGTTGTTGTGGATAACTCGGTAGTATTGACATTGGTTGTTGCGTCGACAACTTTGTTAGGCAAACAGCAAGCATGGATGGCCCTATAGTTGGTTCCTCATCATTAATTTCTACTTGACGTCCTTCAGCTGCATCCTCCTCTTATTACTATGGTTCAGATGCGTCGACATGGTCTTTATCAAAACCGCTTAGTCCTCCATCTGTTTTCCACTCCTTAGCGTGATTGCTTTGTAATGCTCCTTCCCCCTTTGTGTTGGATTCTTAGTATCACTAGACAGAGATCCTGGTGATCTGGTGCTGAGATTAGAAGCCAACTATCCTAGCAGGGCTTCTAACGCTCGTATGGAAGAAGAGTTGCATTGTACTATCACTTCAGTTCTTCTGATATGCTCGCGCATCGTTGCTTCAAGAGCAACCATAGGGTCTGACTTAGGTTGAGAAAACTGCTACTATTGATGTTGATGATGTTGTCCTTATATTTGTGGCAATATAGACTGTTGTGGTTGTCATCGCGATTATGGTTGCATCTGGTTATGTGACTACATTTGTTCAGAACGAGAATTTATCTGTGAATCCTGATGATAATTCTGCTGTGGATTGGCATTGTAACCTCCTTGTCTATAACCCCATTGATTTGAGGAATTTCTATATCTATACGTGGAAGTATTTTGATTCCCCCAAGGTTATTGAGAACGATTGTTATATGAGTTACCAAATGAACCCCCTCAAATGTTGTTGACATAATACGCATTTTTTGCATGTTGTAGGCAGTCTTCATAGCTATGATTATTGCTGCAAATCTCCTAGGAAAATATCGACGCATCCAATTGCTGGGCTACTTGTACAGGAGCAACTTCATTTGTTCCTTTCATATTCTTTATTATGTTGGCTAGTGAAGATATCTGCGCTGATAATGCAAAAATAGCATATAATTCAAGAACTCCAGGGTTAGTTTCCACCTATGCAGAACGAGAGATTAGATATTGGTAGTAATTATGGGTAATCCTCTCTAGAATTCTAGCAGCTTCATTGTAAGTGCAATCCAATAATGGACCTTTAGCCGATGCGTTGACAAGATTTCTTGTCTGAGCATTCAAACCATTGTAGAAGATCTCTATTTGGGTCTCTTGTTGAATTCCATGCATTGGGCAATGTCAAAACGATATTTTGAAACGCTTTCATGTTGTATGTAAATTCTCATCATCGAGCTGATGATATGTAGTGATGTCATTACGCAACCTTGCGTTCATTGTCGGCGGGTTGAAACGTAAAACAAACTGCGTTACTAATTCATTCCAAGATGTGATAGATCCTGCCGGCAATCCTAAAAACCATGTTCTTGCTTTACCCTGTAACGAATAAGGAAATAATTGCATTTTCAAGGCATCATCAGGGACACAATGTTGACTAAAGGATGCACAAATAAGCAAAAATTATTTCAAATGTTCTCGCGCATCTTCATGCTGAAAACCAGAATATTGCCCATTTGAGTTGAGCATCTGAAACATCACAGGTTTCAGTTCAAAATTACCAGCCTGGATAGTTGGTCGTACAACCTTTGGTTGTAAATCATCGAGTATAGGCACAACAAAATCTTTTCTTGTCCTATTCTAAACTTGTTCTCCTTGTGGACGTGGTGGTGGTATCTCGTTAACAATTTGTGGAAGCACTGGAGGAATTCTTTCTTGTGGCAACAATGGTGGCAAATTATTGTTTTTGTTACTAGCCATTTTCCGTTGTTCTTGCCTTCTCCTCCTAAGTGTCCTCTCAAGCTCCGGATCAAAGTTTATATGTCCTTAGGATTTCTCCTTGTGGACATGCAATAATTAAAAATCTGAAAAAGAAAATAATTAAAGAAAAATAACAACAGATTAGTAAAGATTAAAAGTTAAGTAAGTAAAATTAATTGCAACTACAAAAGTAAACATCAAACAAACGTCATTCCCCGGCAACGGCACCAAAACTTGATCGATGTTTTTACGACACAACGACTGTGCAAGCGTACACACGTCGATGCAAGTATAGTTGATAGACAAATCTATCAGATATCGATCCCTCGAGAAATGGGTTCTTGATGTCTAAATGTCGGAGCAATCAATATTTAAATTAAGTGTAATGTGAGTACTGATGTCAGTGCAATATGCCAGATCTGCACACTAAAATTAGATATCAATATCAACGCAATCAGAGTCAAATGTCAGGTGTTAAATGTCAATGTACTGAAAGTAAATCAAATGTGTTGAGCGTTGAGTGCTGAATATTTAAATTGCATAAAATGTAAAAGTGATCAAGTGTAAATGATAGAAATGGTTCCTTGATTCTGCTAAGTTGCAATGCTGGATGCGTCTACAAGGTAGAGTATAGATAAATTGTCGCTGCAATGAAGTCCCTTTGAGTTCTTACCAACAACAGCTCCCTACTTAATCCCGACTTAAATACCCACAATCACTCCACCTCTTGGTGCGAGCAATGATGTGTATCCAAGAACAAGTAACTAGTTCTTATCCCAGTCCCGAGCAGCTCTCGCCTAACCCACTTGCTAACCTAACCTATCACCGCATCTCTCGATGTCGGCGCACTGCAATTTCACTCTCGTGCTTAAAGCGGTTAAATCCAAGAATAAACAGATAAGCAGCGTAAAATAAGAATCAAAATGATATAACATCAAAAGACACTCTCGTATTCATTTAATATCAACAAAATCCATCATCGTTTAAGAAGAATTAAAGAGTATAACGAAGCTTACTATCTCTAGAGTACTAGGCCCTCTCCCTAATTGTTCCTCTTGCCTTACATTAAACACCTTCTCGTCAGAAGTGGCTGCAGACTTGCTTCATCAGCTTCCCAATTCCCAGCTCAAATCTCCAAAATTAAATAGAAATTGTAGAATTTAATCTCTTAGCTCTTGATGATTTCTTCATTCTTTATTCGTCTATTTATAACCTCCAAAATGTTGCAAGTTTCAGCCTTCATTCCCAGATCCAGATCTAGATTTTTGCAGCTGTGAAAATTAGTTAGAATACAGCTGTGCACTCACGCAGTTCTAGTATGTTCTTTAGAGATTTGTAAATTGTCGTTGTATCACTAGGCGCATTCTGAAATTATAATTGCAACGACATCTGTGAAATTCTTGCGTTGGTGCTTCTAGCTGTGGATTCAGCTTGATTCTACTCATACAAGGTTTAGTTGCAATGCGACGACATCTCTTGGTCGCAATTACCAGCTGATCCTGTGGTTACATTCGTCCAATATTAAGCTTCTAGACTTAGTTCCTGTACTGACAATATTAAAACGCAATATATCGGCTGCTTGCCTCGACATTAGTACAAAAATGGATAAAAATAACAAGAATTTAAACTAACTAACAATGAGTTGGAAAATATGAAAATTAAATATAAAATGCTAATGATGCATGCTAAATGAAATACAAAAAAGACAATTAAGTCACTAAATTAGGAAGAAAATCTATGACATTTGTAATACCATCAATAACAAAACAAAATTAATTTTCAGATTAATCCTTTGAAATTTGAATTCAGAAAATATAAAAATAAAATATTTGAAATATTTTAATATAAATATTTTATTTCAAAATATAATTTAATATAAAAATAATTATATTAAGAATGTTATTAAATTATATATTATTATTTTTATTAAATTATATTTAATAATAACTATTTTAAAAGGATTAAATTATTTATTATCATTTTTATGAAATTATATTTAATAATAATTCTATTATATTTAATAACAATAACAATAATCATCTACCTAAAAAATTCTTGTAAGGGTACTCTGGTTATTTTAGCTTTTTCTTATACTATTACAATATCTATTATATTCAATCAAACACAAGAATACTATTAGAGTTCTATTCCATTACATTCAACCAAACAATTGAATTATTGATTACAACCTTATTCCACTACAGCTCTATTCTATTACAGCCATATTCCATTACAGCCATATTCAATTCCAGTGAACCAAACGTAATGTAAATGTTGAAACTTTTTAAAAATGAAATAAAATTATAAAAAAATATCACATTATTAAGATTATCTAAAGAAAATATGGTATTGGGATCATTCACATATTACCAAACATAAGAATACTATTATGGAATATAACAACATGTTTGGTTCGATGGAATGGCCATTCCATTCCGTCCCTATTCCACACGCTATAGTGATGCATCTGTTTGGTTGAAATTTATGTGCCGAATCAATTATTCCATGCGGGTCTTATTATGTGTGAACGCTGTATACCCATCCAGAGGGTTGGGCTCTAAATTGCCTATTCAGTGCCTCTCGTAATAACTTTCTTTTTTTAAGACGAAAATCTCCTCCCACCTTCGCTCATTATTCCGATAACACTAGCAAGAGATCTTTTTGGGTTTTGCATAAAACGCATCAGAAGACTATTTTGGGTTTTGCATGTGGTAGATTTACGTGTGGTGAAAAATTGGAGAAATCAATTTCAAAGGCGGAGCTTTCCAAAGAAATGTGCATGTCTCCCACCGTGCATCCCGACGATTATAGAAACAGAGAGGCTTCGATTAAGGACGATGTGAACATCGAGAATGTAAAACCCAAAACCTGTCATCATCGCCGGTTAGGGTTTCGAGGCTACTAACATCCTTGTCTCAACACAATTACAAATCACATCTCATTTCAATAACATTCATAATATAATTATACATTCAATTCTAAATCATCATTCATACTTAGATTATCAATTCAATCCATAAGGACTTGATTAAACACCGCGAAACAGATCAAGAAACATAGAATTCATCAAAACAGGGGTCACACGGTCGTGCCCCAGATCGTGTGCATACACTAATTACCCATGCACGGCTGTGTCACAGACTGTGTGACAAGCCGTGTGAACATGCAAAATTACCCCACACACCCGTGTGTGAAACCATGTGTCAGCTCGAAATAGGGCCACAGAGCTGTGTCCTAGCCCGTGTGTAACCCATGTAAACCCTGCACCGATTTTTCCCAGAACACACGCCCGTGTGCCAGACCATGTGTACTTGCGAAACTCCATAAATGGCATGCAAAATATTCATAAAAGCCTTCTCAAATTTATCTAAATTGTCATATCCCAAAGACCTATGATCATACATCAAAGATAAGGTAAATAAGGCTTCCAATCTTACCATTTCATTGACAAACAAACATCAAATGAGTAAACACATCACTTTATACGTTACATAACAAAACATACAAGTTTAACACATATTTTTCCATGATATATGATTTCAACAATTCACTTCAAACATTAACATCTAGTGCAAAGTACCAATTTGACATCTTAATACATGCCATTCAAAATAGGTTTCACATATTCCCAATATCTAAGTAAAATCCCTAGTACATGCCATATAACCAAGTGAGATAAAGTCTATCGAACGAGCTTCCGAGATAGTGTGATTTTCTTCAAAGTGATCCGATCTTCAACCAACAGAACAAAATCTACAAAATAATAACAAATACACAGGTAAGCTTTCTAAGCTTAGTAACTTCAAAAGTAAGTATAACTTACCACAACATCAAATGCCTTGCAATAACATGATTCATCCAAGCCCTGTCATGGTATATCGCTCCTCCTGAGCTAAAATAACCTTATGCTCTAACCAAGACATAAGCAATCACTTAGCATTACGCTCTAACTGAGACATAAGCAAATTCATAGCAATACGCTCTAACCAAGACGTATGCAACTTCATAGCAATACGCTCTAACCGAGACGTATGCAACATCTTAGCAATATGCTCTAATCGAGACGTATGCAACATCATAGCAATACGCTCTAACTGAGACGTATGCAACTTCATAGCAACATGCTCTAATCGAGATGTATGCAACTTCATAGCAATACGCTCTAACCGAGAAGTTTGCAACTTCATAGCAATAGGCTTTAAGCAAGACGTATGCTTCCTTTGAATTATCGCCAAGCCTTTCATGCCTCATTTCGTTCGAAGAACTTCAAAATAAACATAATTAGTAATATGAATGTGAAATTTAACAATACGAACTTACCAGACTAAATTACAGTTACGGACAAACTTCAGGGACTATTCTGCTAATTTCCTTTTCCCTCGATCAGTGGCACGATCTTGATCTATCAAAATAAATCATCCAATTTCCTCATTGAATCATGTAATTTAATCATTTAATACATTTAAATCCTTTTTGAGAAATTTACAAAATTACCCCTAATATTTTACTTTTATATAATTTAGTCCCTAAACACAAAACATGCAAAATAACCATTTTCTTCCTAAACCTACACTAGTCGAATGTTCAAAGCCTCCATACAAGTCCCTAAAATTCAACTATGTCACACCAAGTACACACAATTTCATCATTTTATCATTTTAGTCCTTAAACCCTAAATTCATCAAAAATCACTTTACAAAAATACCAAACTCAACCATCAAGCTTTCAAAACTATCATAAACATTCAAGAACAAGCTTATTCATCAATGACAAAATTTATAACATTTGACAGAATCACAAATTAGTCATTGGGTAACTAGATTAAGCTAATATGAACTCAAAAATATAAAAATTACTAAAAAGGGTCAAGATATACTCACCCAAATCAAAGCTCAAAGCTTGAAAATAAAAACACTAGGCTCATCGGAGTTGTGGTCTCAAAACCACTGTTTTTGACACCACTGAAAATCGAGCTATTATAGGGAAGGGCGAGACTTCTTCGGCTGCTGTTATTGTGGCAGTACCTATAATTGATAGTTGGTTCTTGTTTTCAGCTATTTCTTATTGGCATATATATACATTGTTATTTGAGTTTAATTTCAGTTAATTTGGATTTGCATTTAAGGTTTTAGATGCGTTTTTTCACTTCTTACTTATTGATTCTTGAATTTACAAGTGTTGTTTGAGTGATTTTGGTTCTTGATTCTTGAACAGTTCTTTTTGGCTTTTTCTTTTCAATTCATGAGTGTCATTTTAACTGAAATTGGATTTAGTTGTTTTAAAGGTTCAACGCCAATTGCTTTAGACAAGGGAAGGAGTTCATTCTCTAAATGGACTATTAGCCAGAAACAGAATCCAAATCTTGAGACTTCTACACCTTGGTGCAGGCTTTTATCACAGTCGATGTTGGTAAGTTCAAACATTTCCTTCCAAGCCATCAAGATCAACATCTAAGGCATCATGAACAAAAAACTGAGTAGGCACCTCTGGGATGTACCAGATCTTACTACTACCTTAAGAAGGAGATTTCTAGTGTGATAAATCTAGTCTCAAGCTTGAAAGTGATGCCAAAATAGTAGCCCCGGTAACAGCTGACGAATCTCTTAACCTCTCTAGTTCCAAAAACTTTCCTATGGAATTTTGGACCTCTGAACCTTTAACTCCAACCTCAATCATGAGCTGTTGAAATATCTAGATCAAGTGAAATTAAATTAAGAAGATAACAAAACAAGCATAGACGTATAAAGCGTCACTACTAGAGTAACTGAGTAACTTAAAGCACTATAATAGCACTCAAACCCAAGAAAAGGATACATAAGCATGATTCCCTAGCAAACCAAAAACCACATCATCACTTAAGTTCAGCACACAACTGGTATTTTTCTTCACCATTGTCCCATTTATTTGCACTGACCCCTTGCTCCCAGTACTTTCTAAAATGGCTACTCCACTTCCTTCTTGTTGATCATGTTGACAAATTATAAGTACTCATACTGCAATTACATATTAAGGAGTTTATCTCCAAAATAAGAATATAAAAAACAATGGCTTCCCAAACAAAACATTGAAAAAAAGGAAGAAAACAAACAGAACCTTAAATCCAAATAGCTAAAGCATCTAGAGAGAGATAGAATCCAGGATCATATGAGTCAAGTGTCAAATTCCTCGTTGTAGAAGCATTCTTAATTTTGTAACAATCCAACAACAGCAACATGTTAAGTGTCAAATGGAAGTGATAACTTAGTGTGTTTTATCTTGCAAAGAGTTATACTAATGGTCTGGTCCTTTAATTGGAAATTGCAGTGTTTACTCAATCCAATTGTGAAATTTGATGTGCAAATGGGAACATTAGGATTCCGTAGTTCACAAAAATGCTGAACTCATTACAAATATTATTAGAATTTTGATTTAAGTCAAAACTCAGAAAGACTGACACTAGTTCATAAATCTACAATTTACCAAGCACGAAATGCTTAAAAATACAGAGAAGATTATGATTGAAAAGATAATATAAGAGAGAATGCTTTATATGTCAACTATCGATTAAACAAAGACTAACTTCTACAAAAGCTATATTTCTTACAGAAATGTTTGAACTTACCAGCGTCGACTGTGATAAAAGCCTGCACCAAGGTGTAGAAGTCTCGGGATTTGGATTATGTTTCTGGCCAATAGTCAATTTAGAGAATGAACTCCACCCCTTGTCTAAAGCAATTGGCGTTGAACCTTTAAAACAACTAAATTCAATTTCAGTTAAAATGACACTCATGAATTGAAAAGAAAAAGTCAAAAAGAACGCTTCAAGAATCAAGAACCAAAATCACTCAAACAACACTTGTAAATTCAAGAATCATTAAGTAAGAAGTGAAAGAATGCATCTAAAAACTCAAATCCAAATCTAAATTAATTGACATTAAACTCAAATAACAATATATATAGATATATATATGCCAATCAGAAATAGCTAAAAATAAGAACTAACTATCAATTATAGGTACTGCCACAGTGACAGCAGCCGAAGAAGTCTCACCCTTCCTAATGTTCACGTCATCGTTAATCGAAGCCTCTGTTCCAACAATCGACAGGATGCACGGTAGGAGACATGCACATTTCTTTGGAAAGCTCCACCTCTGAAATCGATTTCTCCACATTTTCCACCACACGCAAATCTGCCACACGCAAAACCTAAAACAGAGTCTTCTGATGCGTTTTATGCAAAACCCAAGAAGATCTCTTACTAGTGTTATCAGAATGATGAGCGAAGGTGGGAGGAGATTTTCGTCTTAAAAAAAAAGTGAGCTATTACGAGAGGCACTGAATAGGCAATTCAGAGCCCAACCCTCTGAATGGGTATGCAGCGTTCGCACGTAATAAGGCCCGCATGGAATAATTGATTCGACACTTAAATTTCAACCAAACAGATGCAACACTATAACGCGTGACATAGAGACGGAATGGAATGGCCATTCCATTGAGCCAAACATGCTGTTTTTTTTTTAAATATTATTTTTGAAATAAATTATTTCATCATTTTATTAAAACTTAAAATATTCAAAATAAAATAAAAAAAATCATATTAATAAGATTAAAATTATGAAATAATGAATTTTTAAAAATCAAGATTTACTATTATCAAGCAAAATAATTATATTTAATTCTTAATTTTTACTAATATATCAAATAAATTTATAATATAAATTCAGTTTTTATAAAATTTAATATTTAATTTTTCAGCACTTAATTTTTTAATTTATCGAACACACCCTTAATTATTTACATAATAGTCATAAATTGTAAAAAATATATATGGTATTTATTAAAACAAACCCTTAAATTTTATAATTAAAACAATTATGTTATATTTAGAATTGTCCTTTATTTAGGGTCTAAAGTTTCAAATTTGATATTTAATTAATACTGAAATTAAAAATGATTAATCATTTACATTAGTCAAGAAATAATTATTAGGGAGAAAAAAGAAACAATTTTTTTTGAAAAAATTATTATCATTAAAAGAAATCATAAACAATAAATATATATATACATAACACAGAGTGCATACAATAAAACATTATAACTTGGTGCGTAAATGTCTATCTGCAAAAGATGAACCCAAATAGATGAGAAAAACAAATTGGCAATTACTCCGACACTAAAAAGATTTAGAAACAATCTAAAGATGCATCATCTTAATAACATTATTGATGTTTGCATCCTAGCCTTGCCGTTAACAAAATAACCTGACAATGAACACCAGTCAATTAAGAAATTATTATCAAAAGCTCCAAGTGACCCATTTCATCATATGCATAAAAAACCAAATCTCAAATGACTTATCCTCCTTAATATCTCATAATCCAATTTTACGAACACTTTTGATGAGGTTCACTGTGAATAATTCTAAATAGATCCGATGACATCCTTACCTTGACAAATTAAATATATATGCTCAAACACGACTAGAGAAAGCATATTGGACAAGAACGACCATAGATTTCAAAGAAAAAAGAGTGAATTGAAACTAGAACCACATTGCAACAAATAAAAAAAATGTCACTAAAAGAAAATTATTTAAAAAACAACTTATGAAATTTTTATGCTTCAAAAGGTTTTTATGTTTCAATAGTTTTTAGCTAAATTTCACAAACAAAATAAATATTTTTAAAAGAAATTATTTAATAAATTATTAATAGAATTTTTAAGCTTCACAAGAAAGTTTTGATTAAAACAATAAGACTTTACAAGTAAAAATAAAAAGGTGACATGTCTCTTTTTAAGGTATAATTCAAAATATATATATATTGATTAGTATTTGATACAATATGAGTGAAAAATTTTAATTTTTGTAAATTAAATTGTCCAAGTTTTTTTTCATTTCCTCATTATTTAAAAAAAAAGATAGTAAAAAATTTTAAAAATACCAATGCATCCCTTTGGTATTTTTGGGCCTAACAATAATTATGTTACTAATTCGTGAAAATTGAGTCAAACTAAAATTTCATGTATAAAATTACACAAAATAATAGCTCAAGTATGACATTGCACATTAGGCCAAAGATCATGTCAAATTTTGAGATTTATCCCTATACATAAATATATATATATATATATATAATTCATTTTTTTCTGTCTTCTTCCTCTCATGATCGACTTCTTCTACAAGTGTAAACATTTTGGATTTCATGGTTTTGTTCAACATTTTTAGAACTTGATTGATAACCGAACTGATTAGGCAACTAATTTTCAGTTTGAAATGTTCATTTGGTTCGATCAAATTAATTATTAAAAAATTATAAAATAAAAAATATTTAAAAAAATAGAGAAAATCGGTTCAACCGATTCAATCCACTTTTTTAGCTTGGTTCATTTGTCTTATATCAATTTGTGGGTCAATCTATTTAACTCATATCTCAATACCAATACCTTAGCCATTTCCTGGTCCAATTGATCGATTTGGTTCTAAAAATAATGGTTTTGATCTATAGAAGAACTTTTTCGATCTTGTAGCAAGCAGTGAAATTTAAAAATAGAATAAACCACTAGCATCTCAATCTTGGGAGAGTAAATTTCGAGTATTGTTGATATTGCTGGACATTACATAGGAAAATATAAAAAAGAGCAGAGAGGGGATAACAAAAAAAAAGTAAAGAGAGAAAATTTAGAAGAAAATAAGAATTAAAAGAATTGTCTTTTAAAGTTTATATCAAGCGTCAATCTATTAACGATAATTTTTTAACGTATATAACATGTTTGTGTAAAATAAGTAACGTTTTTCATTTATCACTTTTGATTAAAAAAATCTAAGTACCAACTTAGAAAAAAAATATAGTTTAGGAATTTATTTTTGAGTTAATTTTTTTAAAACAGACTTAATAGTTTTATTAACTGTTAGACTAACACAGGGATCAATTTGAGAAAAAAGCTGATGGATTTTTAGACTTCCATTGTTGCCATCTTCTTTAAGCTTCATTGACTTTTGGTTCAACTCTTTTAGTCCAATGAAAATAGAGATTCCACTGCATGGAGTTTTGAATTGCAAAAAGTGGTGTTTGAGACAGACAGTTAGGAAGCTATTCAAGCAATTCAATAATCTGAAAAGGAACAATGAGATTCTTCTATGATCCATTCCATCAAAGAGATTTTTAAACGTGATTAGACTATTCACTTACTACATGTTTTTAAGGAAGATAACAAGGTAGCAGCGAATAGTTAGAAAAAATGACATTTTCTAGACTTTTGGGCAAGGTTACATTCTTACAACCCCTAGATAAAATCCTTCAATCTCTACATGATGATCATCCTGATGTAATGTGATCTTGACTTATATTGATTTGAGTTAACTTATTTTTTGTATATATATATATATAAAGAGAGATTCCATTGTTGTCATCTTCATTAATAGGTGCAAGAGCTGGAAGCTCTCTGTCATTCCTAACAAACTTATGGATAGTGAAACTGTTTTTAAAAGAAAATTAATTATCCCATTTTAAAAGATGCTTTATATTATTTAATCTTATCTTTAAATTTTTAAATGAAAAGTAATTTTTCAAAAATTAAACACGTACAAAACAAGGCATATGACATTTTTAAATTTCAAGTTTTTTCTTGTTTTTGCTGTACAAAGAACAAACCCTTAACTGAAAACCTGACTCAAAAGGCAAACATATCCAAAACAAGGTAATATTCTACCTAGAGCTGCTCATAGGTTGAACTATCCGCTCAGACTCGAAAGTCCATCCGAAATTTGCGAGAATTTGAGTAAAAATATTAGACTCAAAAATGAGCTTAAGAAAAAAAATTAGACCCATTTAAAATATGAGTTAGGTTCAGACTTGAACATTCGAGCCCAAACTTGACCCGACTTGTTTGAAGTTTATAATACTTTATATTATTATTTTTTAATATATTATGTAATATTGATCACTTTTAATAAATAAATATATACTAAATATATAATATTACTCTAATATAAATATTAAAATAATGTTAAGATGACTATATAAAAAAATTTAATAAATAAAAAAGTATAAAATTATTAAATATTAAAATAATATAATATAAATATTTTAAAAAAATTAATAAATAATATGGAAAAACTTAAAATGAATTTGTGTTAGCATTTTGCAAATATGAATGAATTTGAGCAAAATTTTAAGATCAGATTTCGAGCCAAGCTAGACTTGAACAAACATAAAATATGTTAATATCATATATAAACCCGACCCACGAGCACCTTTAATTGTACCATATCAGCCCAAAATTTAATATTTTAAATTAAAGGCTTATTTACTTTAAAAGCCCTTAACTTATTATATTTTATTTAAATAACTCCTATGTTATTTTTGTTGTTAAATAAGTTTTAATCTATAATTTTTATTCATCTTGATTTTAATATTAAAATAAAAATATTTTGAATTTTTAAATTAATTTGTATTTTATGCTTATATGAATTTGATGAAAATAATTTATTGAATTAAAATAAAATAACATTTTAAAATTTATGTTGATATCAAAAGTGTAAAATTTCTATACACCAATAAGAAATTAAAAACCTAAGATTCAAAGAACTTTACTTTAAATTTAAAAGAACTTTTATGAATAAAAATAATAAGATATGAGCTTATTTAACTACAAAAATAATATAAAAGCTTACTTAAACAAAGTGCAATAAGTTAAAGCTTTATTAGTATATTAACCTAAATTAAATTTTAATATTTTATAATTACATTTTAAATAAAATCATTATATTAGGTTATTCAACCTAATTAATAATTTAGAATTTTATATTTTCTTTTTTTAAATAGAATAAAATTTTATATTTCATATATTAATATATTCATAAATAAAATATGTTTACATATATAATATGTATTTTATTAAAAAAGCTAGAAATTAAACTATAAATATATATATATAAAAACTAGAAATTTTTATATATTTGTTAAAAAACTTTGAATTAAAAAAATAATAAATTACTAAAATGTATTGCCATCAACAAAATTAACAGATGTAACTCTTTTTACCCATTTTAAAATGATTTGATTAACAACATAAATTTAAAAATAAAAAAAAAATTAAATACACTAAAATAACTTTTTTTATAAAATTGAAAGACCAAATAAATCATTATGCCAATAAGTGGAATCGATTTTTCTCTTGAATCAAGCCTAAATACTAAAAATGAAACTTAATTGAGTTTAAACAAAGCTTTCGAACCTAAATTTTTTTTATCCAAACCCGACTCTGCATATAAGTCTATAGGACATCACACTTCATCAATACATAAGTAAATGAGGAAAAAAGAACTTGCATTAGTATCATCATACTTTAACATAACTGAACAGCCATAAACATAAACAAAAAAAAAAATTGAATAAATAAATACAAGGCAAAGCTTATAGCAGTCAGCAAGATTGCTGCAAATATTTCATGTAAAAAAAAAAAAGCACAAGAAAACTATCTAAAATACCAATTTCAACCAAGCTTTTTATCAGATCCCATTAGATTCAAATTGAACCATTTCTTTTTACCTGATTTATCCTTTCCCTCCGAGTTTCCATCTTCCGTAGGGCTCTCGGTCTCACCCGGAACTTTGCTGCTACTTCCATTACTTAAATTGCTGGTACCACTTGGTGGTCTTGTTACGGTGAATGTAGCATGGATGCTATCCCTCTGTTTCAGCAGCTCGTCAACCTGTGTCATCAACAACAGGAGTCAAATCAACAATATACTTACATGACTCCAATATGCTCCAACTTCATTTTTCTTTTAATACTCATGTTCGATACCCAAATGTTTGATGCATTTTCAGATATAAGCATGGGGATATGACCTCCTTCAACCATCCTTCAAATACGAGAAAAACTTAAAAAAATTGAATACATCCATCTCAAGCACACTTGTATCTGACACATACACCTGAATCTAACATAGTACATGATTGGTTACAGTTTTGATCATGAAACACTTCTAGAAAGAAGTTAAACCAAATGAGCTAATTACTTTTTTGGCAATATCAAGAAGCTAAGAAGCATTTCTATAGCCATTATTAAATATTAGAACATATATGTACGATTGTGCACAAACCACAGTAATACATTGCAATATATTACAGAAAAAGATATATGTAAGCAGTAAGCTCCCTAAATTGAAAAGATTACATAAATACAGGAAAAACAATATCACCGCAAGATAAAAGTTTGGAAACATACAGACTGCTTTTCTTGGGTGTACCGGTTGGTCACTTCTTGAAAGCGTGCCAGTGCCTGCAAAATATCCAACCAAAACTGTAAGATATTGTGTAAAATACATTATTACAACAAGACTCAAGTAGATCACGGTTCGATTAATACTTTTCTGTATTCCGTTTCAAATTGGCGCAACTCATTTCTCTTTCTTAGAATCTGAGATTCAATATCCTTAAGCTTCTCAGTGGTATCCTCATACGACTTTGCACAAAGTGCCTCGATTGTGTAAGTTGCAGTCTTGAAAAAATTATCTCCTGAGAAAATTCAGCCAAACCAGTCAATAAATAACAGCAATACTACGAAACATGCTTTAACAAAATTAACATGCAAAACAAACAGATCAAACCATAAACGGCGAATATATGTGTCCCCGCTTTTAGTTCTGAAACCTCACAAGGTTGAAGACCTTCCAACCTTTTAAAGAATGCAGATTCGGGGTCTTTAGCTATTGCTAACTGCATAACAAATGAATACATCATCATTACTTACGAAATAAGAAGCTGGACATCCAGCAGAGGCAAGGAAGATAATGTCAGAAATGACAACTCACCGCATTTACAGTGGAATCCATTCGGTATACTTGAAAATGTAAGAAATACATGCCAGCAGATGTCACCTTGCCTGTCTTCTCGCTGTCTTCCTGTACACAGATGGTGAAACCATAAACAGAAAGTCATTGAGGTAAGAATAAATGTATAATTACTTCAGAAACACAACTGCAAGTAACAAGGTATCTTTTTAACTTCCGAGAGAATATCAGAGAAGGATAAATGCATCATAGCAACAACCACAAAGGCTTTCGCTGCAAAAGGATTAAAATCACTAGTATAACATCAATGAAGAACAAGCTTTCGCTGAACAACAGGGCACTAGTAAAACATTAAGGCTCCATTTGTTTTACTGAAAATGACTTCCAAAAAATTATTTTTGAAAAATGACTTACTTTCTGAAAAAATTAATATTTTCTGGTATTTAAATGAATCTGTGTAAAATATTTTCTATTATTTGACTAATTTCCTAAAAATATTTCATAAAAGCTGTTTTCAATAAAACAAACATACATTTGAGATTTTCTTATCTTTTTATTGATTAATTGAGTTTATTTTATATCTATAAATTTATATTTTACAATGTTCTTTGTAAAACAAAGACGTAATAAATATATTTGTTATAAAATATTATAATGCAATTTCTTTTTAACAATTGAAATTTATTTTATAATAAAAAAATATTTTGTAATAACCAATGTCATATATAAGCTTAATAATAAATAATGCTTAATTAAAACTTAATTTAAATTACATAATTACATATATGAGAGTACATATTGACACATTAGAGTTGTAAGGGATAAAAGAAGCTCAGCATTATTTAAACAAATAATTATATTTATATAATTAAAATATTTATATTTTTAAACTAGGTTAAAATATGTCAAAAGTCCTCGTACTCTCCCTAAATTTGAAATTTAGTCCATGTACTTTTATTTTTGGGTTAATCCTACTTTTTAGATATCAAATTTTAGGTTCAATAGTTAGCATTATTAAAAATATTTTATTAAATTCATGTTCATTATAACATGAATACCGAGTATTTTTTATTTAAAAATGTGACAACAAAATTGAAAAAAATATTTAACAATTTTAAAAATTAAACTTGATTTTCAAATTTGAAACGTAAAGGGACTAAATTCTTGAAAATGAAAGTACAAGGTCTAAATTCCAAATTTATGAAGAGCATAGACTTATGGCATATTTTAACCTTTATACTACAAAATATTTATTATTAATATATTTATAATTTAATAAATATTCATTATTAAAATATTAATACTGAATATTTTTCAATAATAAATGAAGAATATTATTTAAAATTTATTATTAAAATAAAATTGAAATATTGAATAGTATATTAGAATAATAAATTATATTAATAACTTATTATATGATTAGATATAGAAAATTAAATATGTATGTTTAATAATATTAAAAATTATAATATTTTATAAATTTTAAATTTTTTTAAAAAATAAAAAATTATTAATATAATAATATTAAACTTGATTAAGTTAATTTTTATATAAAAATAAAATCACCCATAAATTATGCTTTTCAAGAAGGTAAATCATTTTACAGGAAAAAAGTCTTGTTTTTTGTTGACCTAGAAGTCATTTTCCGTTGATCAAGCTGTTTTCCATGAAACAAACACAGGAAAATACGGAAAACATTTTCCGGACGCCATTTTCAGAAAAACAACAGAGCCTAAATGAACCATGTAAAAAACAATCTGACAGAAAGAGTTGAAGATAAAAAAAAGAAGTCTTAACAACTTGGACTAAATAAAGAACGATTATTAGAGATGCAAACAATTTAGAATGGCTGTTTTAAAGAATTAAATAGCACAAAAGCTGCACAGATGCATGAATATATTTCTCTTCTGAAATTAGCCATCATGTTTATACTGTTCACAACTCGTATGATAAACCAGTCAAGAACTATGTTTACTTGGACTAGGCTGTGAGTGTCAGATATATGTTTCCAACACGGGTTAGTTAAAAATTTTTAAAATTTTTTCATGTATTTGGAGGGTCATTGAAAGGGTCATATCCCAATAACCATGTCCAAATATGTGTTGGACACAGGTGTCGCATATAGATACTTTTAGAAAAAAAAATGAAGAGTCAGAGTAACATAGGTCAAGAATACCAGCCAATTCAGAGATACATCTAGAATGTGAATCGTGGGAAGAGAGTAATGGCATGAGTAAAAACATAATGGCAGTGATCTCACTGACACTATATACACAGATAAAAGATGATATATCATATAAAAAGAACATGAGGACTTCAGAACAAGTCTATATATTTATTTACTGAAAATTGGGTAGTCAAAGCAAGATACTGGACCACTACTAATCACTGAAACAACTACTGCTCAGACCATTGAGCAACTACTATATTTACAGGCAAGACAACAAATTTGACCTTCGACAAAGGTGGTTTAAGTACTAGCAGCATATTTAAATGGTTCATTGCAGTAGATCACAAATGAAAAAAATGCAGGTGGATAGCAGAAGGGGAAAAAATGAAAAATAAAAAGAAGCTGGGGGAAAGAGGAAGAGAAAGAGAAAAATTAACCCAGCACTTCTTGTTCTAAGCTTTTTTCAAATTCCAATCAGACCAAAAATAGGAAATTTTTAGATAAAAAAAATATATCAGACCAAACTTACTCATCATGATCATGCACTGAGTGCTAGCATGGCCAATAGCTAGAAACTTCTTTAAAAATCATTCATGAGGTTTTGACTAGCCTTCCCACCAGGGACAAGGAAAGAAACATGGTGGCAATAGATATTGTGTTTGTTTCTGTCACTTTATGTTTCCACCCATATTACTAGAATGATACAGCAAAGACCATCAAACAACAAATAAATGTAATAAAACTTTAGGTCTTGACAAGTAGAACTTAAACATTTCCTACAGAGATTCAAAGTGAAGTGCTTAGTACCTGTAAGGCCAAACCATAGCCACCATTGATGTCGTGCTCGAAATAAAGTAACTGAAAGTTTAAATAAGGAAACACTGAGTTATTATAGAACTTTGACACAGGGCCCACATAGAAGAGATTCACGCTCATGCATGATAGAGATGCACATACATAGAAACACACAGTAAAAGGGCTCCATAGAGGAGAAGTTATGAGTCAGCAAACAGCCAAACCATAATTTGAAAAGAACACATACATTCAAAGAAAGCTTTCACATATAATATACCTTGAATTTGCTTTGTGCTGTTGAAGTTACCCTAACAACAATCCCACACTCAGCTTGTTCATCGTTTATCGTTACACCAAAGAAGTGGGCACATTGCTTGTCTACCTGCAGCAAAATGCATGAGAACTTGCTAAAATATCTAAAAGAGTGGCACTTTGGTTAGAAAGGAAGCACGCACCTTTCCACTAACTGATGTTCCAATAGGAAGGGGTCTAACCGTGACAGTTCCATTTAAAGCTTCTTCAAGAACATTAGCTGAGATAGTAGTCTTGATAGGGACACCAAGCTTGCTGAATATATATATTTAAGAAGCAGGTAAATGAAAATAAGGGACTTAGAAATAACTAAATGATGCAAAAAAGCTCCAACATTCCTATGGATGTCTCACCTGAATAATGCTGCAAACATTGTATTAACAGTTCCTAGATTGGACAAATCAATCTCCATATCCATCGAATCTTCAACAGCCTTATACAATTTGTTGAAAAAGAGAGAAAATATTAGCTTTCAAAAACTTTCCATCACAAAAGAAATTTATAAACAAGAGAAGGAAATACAGTTGGAGGAAAATGAATACAATCTTAAGTTAACATCATCGAGGAACTTTATGAACAAAAATAGTGCTGTCACTGACAAATGCAGATAGATTCTTCAAAATTTAGTCAGTGATGCAAGGTTGCACAAAAATATTTGATGGAACTAGAAAGAGAAGTGGAGGAGTTGGCAACACTTTGGGAACTCAAATTACATGGGAATCTACTAAAATATGTAGAGATCACAAATAACAGTTAAAACTGATGGTTTTCTAGTTTCAAGTAGTAAATCTCGAGGGAAATTTTAAAAGAAAATAAAAGCTGAAACCCTCAATTGGTGATCTGAGGAGATATTTATAAGGTGGCAGATGTCCATCAACAGAAGCCTCCAAGGCACGTTTCAATAAATTAATCAAAGGAAGCACATGAATACCTCTTATATCTTCCATCTATTTCCTTCTTCCACCTCTTTCCAAGAGAGACTGATAATTAACTGCTAAAAACCACTCAAGATTTTTTTCAAAATGCACTTGTCCTGTATCCAGTTTGTGTAGGAAAAATAGAAAGAAAACTAATTGTATATAATAGAACAGCCCATATTGATCCCATAACATGCTTTTGCATCCAGCATATAGCTATCTGTCTTTGTATGGAAGCAACTTCCACTTTATCAATCAGACCTCAGGAATTACAATTCTTCCATGGCATTCCAAAGAAAGGAAAGAACCAAACAATTCTATTATATACCTGGTCTTGAAGTTGAGTGCCATTTTATTGCGCATTCCTATAATTCTTGACTTTTTAATAGGCAATTATTTCACACCTAAAGATAATAAGAAAAGTTTTCAATCAGTACCCAGG
Source organism: Gossypioides kirkii (assembly GCA_005610355.1). Taxonomy (NCBI): domain Eukaryota; kingdom Viridiplantae; phylum Streptophyta; class Magnoliopsida; order Malvales; family Malvaceae; genus Gossypioides; species Gossypioides kirkii. The sequence continues at coordinate 32,647,141 of CP032247.1, read as the reverse complement.
CCACTCTAAAATGTCAAAGAAATCCCCTTCTATCTATTTTGCTTCTATATATGGCTTCCCCGGGTTCTGGCTTAACAATTCCTACTTTAGAACAAATATTGAAGAGAATTCGCCTCAGCATCAAAGGAAGCAATTTTAATTTCACGGGAGTGTCTAGCATTATATAATAGTCAGCTAAACATACTATGGAGAAAAAAAAAAATCATTTTTCTCCCTTGACATGAAAGGGTTCTTGATCCATCAGAAGCATTCATTCAATTTCTATGTCAATTAGTAACTCTAGCTTTGCAACATCAATCTAAAACTGATGTTCCCAATAAAACTTCTTATTCTCATCATAAGCTCCTTTTAATCTTTTGAGTTGAAGTGCAATGCTTAATTCTGTACAACATATAAAAGACAACTTTGAACATAATGAAGAAGACTAACACAATGAGAAAAGAAAGGAAAGCACCTCAAACCCTGCAGTATCATATTGTCTTCTCTTTTCTGGGTCAGATAAAATGCTATAAGAATATGCAACTTCCTTAAAAAGTTCTGAAGCCTCAGGATTGTTGGCATTCTTGTCAGGATGATACCTGTCAAAATAACAAAAAGAAGGCAAATATGAAGGCATCCAAGTTAAAAGTAAACCATAAAAACAAGCATTTGATATGGCTTAATCATAAATATCGGGAATCAGTGCTATAGATCTATCATTTGTACAAACGAGAAGTACATGTCGTTACAAAACTTGCCTCTAAGTTTCCGTCAAATTTCACTCATTTATTTCAGTTCGTAGGCAGCTGAAGCTCACTATTAAACTGTTCGCATAGTAACTCATAAAACAGAAGAAGCACTCAACTTGTAAAGGGCATCGATATAAATCCTAACTGAATTTAAGTACATGAGGAACTGACACAGTCAAAGAAAGAAGATTTGCAGCAACCTCAGCCACATTGTTCCGTGAACAATCTGGCTTGACTCTTTTTTATTCTCGGCAATTCTAACACAGAGTTCCCTAGGAAAGTGACTTGTACAAGTACAAGAACTCTTCATAGAGGTTTCCGATTGAAATACCGATCATTTTCACCAACAAGAAGTTGCAAAATTAACCCATTAGCCTCATAGAGCTATAATTCATCCGGCAATTAAACTTAATTGCAAAAGTTATCCATTCATCAAGTTCCCATTAGCTCGAAATCCAATCTAACATCCAACAAACCAAGCCAAAAAAAATTACAAAATTGAATTTGGGAGTGGGGGTGGGGGTGGGGATGGGGGTGGGGATTGGGGGAACTTACTTGAGAGCGAGCTTTCGATAAGCAGTTTTGATCTCCTGATCAGAAGAATCCCTTGAAACGCATAAAACTTCATAAGGGTCTCGACGCAAACTAGGGGCCGAAGTTCCTTCCATCTTCTTCGAACGCATCTCTTTCTTTTTCCTTCCTTCTTTTCCCTCTATAAAAAACACCCCTTTTCTTTTCTGTCTTTTAGCTAAAAATTCTCTTCAAATATGTCTAAATTACAGACTCAGATCTACAAATCTATAAACAGAAAAGAAAACAGTAAAAGATCAACATTTTTCAAAATGAAAGGAAAAAAAAGGAATTACACGAAATTCAACGCCGTATTGGATCGCTCCATATCAGCTCTAGGGAAAAGAAAAAGCACAGAAACATATAACAGAAAGAAGAAGAAAGAAAAGAAGTAAAGATCTGACTTACAAAGAATAGAAGGAAAAATGAGGGAGCTAGGGTTTTGAAATTTCAAATTTACAGGAAATCTAAAATTAAAAGAAGAAATTTCCCCTCCCCCCTTTGCTTTTTTTTTTTTTTTCTTTTTTCCCTTTTCTGTCTAAATTTTCTGACTGTTTGTTGTGTTTTCTTTCTTTATATACGTTAGAGAGAGGGGATGACATAAGAAATCATTCTCCCTTTTCATTAACATTTTTTATTTTTATTTCCTCAAATAAAAATTTAATATATTTTTTAGAATTAATTAAGATATATTTTAGTATTACCATCATTGACAAATTAAATAATCAAAGAAATATTATTTCAGAAAATAACAAAAGAAATATTGAAATCTTATATCTATATATTTTTGGTACATTATATTTGTACATATTTTTTTAGATAAAAAACAGTTTAAGGTGAAATCCAAAAAAAAATTACATTAATATCTCAAAGCATTAACACAGTCCGTTGCGACTAAATCTTGAATTGACCGTGGAGGATCGTCAAACCATTGAAGCTATGTGATAACATGTATCCTTTAATTAATGAATTTGATTTAATTATTATATTATTTTTTTTAATTAATTAATGTTTGTTAGCATTTTTTAATGCTCGTTCCAAATTTTATTAAAATGAATTTAATTTACTGCTCGGGTCATCGAAATGGGCCTTGAATAGGTTTCAGCTAGCTGAGTTTGAACCACTTGAGTGTGGCATGTTTTACAAAACAAGTAGCATGGTTCGGCTAGGATTCAAGACTCTCCATCGATTCCTTGATGAGCTTGAAGTTGTTGGATAAATATTGAAATCTTATATATTAGTGATTAAAGTGTTATTTTAAGAGATAATTATCACACTTAAAGGGAGTTTTTTAGGAATTTATTAGTTGAATTAAAGGAGTTTATTTTGCTACTTTCTGAACCTATAAATAGGCGCCATTCTCTTCGAGGGTTATATTGATTTTGAGAGCTGAAAATCTACATTACTTTTAGAGTTCTTTGTAACTAGCCTTTGTTTATTTTCTTGTATTGAAAGTTTCATTTTCTTGGTTGTTTATTAATATACTCTCTTGAGTGGAGTGAAGAGTTAGATTGGTGCATGTTGATTGTGGTATTGTTCTCTATTGAGGCTATATGAACTTAGCTTACAAGGGGTTATAAGCGGTTATGGGCTTTAGCCGACGAGACATATTATTACAGTTGTTTGATTTGGTGATCGAATAAGAGTATATCCTGAGCAAAGCTCCACAAATGTAGGACTGTTGTGTCTGAACTACGTAAAAAAAGATTGGTTTTGTTGTTTCTTCTTTCCTTACCTTACTTCCTCTCGCGTTTTGTTTTTGTTCTATTTATCGTTGTAATGAACTCTAAGTTTAATGAAATATTTCGTAACTACAAACTATTTTCAATTAGTATTAAAGCTTGGCTTTATAAGGTATTTTAAGACGATCCTGTGATAAGTTTGTAACCATGGGACCTATGAGAAAAGGAAGTTCGATATCTCGAGCTTCGTTTCTAGTAGGCTCATCAAATTATGCCTATTGGAAAGCCCATATGAAAGCATTCATTATGTCTATTGATGATGATGCTTGGGAGGCCGTTGAAAAAGGTTGGATCTTGCACATTATTATTGGGACAGATGGAACTATTCGTCCAAAAGCAAAGGTTTAAAAAACTACCGATAAGAGGAGAATGGTTGTCAAAAACTTCAAGGCATTAAATGCGATTTTTTATGACGTAGATATGGAGTAATTCAAGGTTATATCCATGTGCAAGATTGTCAAGGAAGCTTGAACAATCCTTCAAAATCAGCATAAGGGAAATGTTGTAAGAATGTCAAAGCTACATATCCTAACCGCCAAGTTTGAGAAGTTAAGGATGCATAAGGAAGAAACATTTCTAAATTCTATGCTCGTCTTTGTGAAATCTTTAATGAGGCCTTTTGTCTTGGGGAATGATTCTCTAAGACCTAATTAGTTAGAAAAGCTTTGTGATAGCTGTCGGAACAATTTACTATCAAGGTGATAGCGATTGAAGAAGCTAAAGACATTACTACACTTAGGTTGGATGAATTGATCGGCTTCCTCTGAACTTTTGAACTGAATATGCTAGAAGCTAAACAGAACAAGATAAATGTAACACCCTATACCCGACCCGATCGCTGAGTCTGGGTACCAAATGTCATAATTAAACTGTATTACTTAAAACCTTTCTAACTTGATTTATTTACAACTTAGCCAACACCAAATTTCAATCCATATTTACCATATAACTTTATTCTGATTTCTTAGATAACAAGATGTTTCAAAATTTAAACTTCAAATAAATTTTCTATTATACAAGTGCTAAGGTTCTCACAAACATTCTGCTTTACTGAGTATGTATATATATTTATAGCGACTTGGAACTTAAAAATTCGTATAAGATTTTGCTTATTCGAACCTCGAGGCATAGCTTTTAAGGGTGCCCCTCTATATACATGATACAATTACAACGCCTTTCACGTTAATTTGGTGGTGGCTAGCTTGGTCCCTCCACACAATCCTCGAGTCATTCATTAACCCTGCAAATAGGGTAAAAATTATCGTAAGTTTGAAAGAACTTATTAAGATCTTGTACAATAGTATTCATAGAAGATTCTTAAATTTTCGGGTAAATAAGAATTAGTGCATAGAATTAAAACTCCCCAAGTATCTTAGGAGATTTTGCATTTTGACTGGCGTAAATGACACCCATGCGTTCTCTAAACGTATCGTTTACGGGTATATCGAGTTGATTCACTCGAAATTGTACTCCTTCTAACAACCCTTTCATGATACTTAACCTTGTCTAGCTTCTTCTCAAACTTTCATTTTGCCTTTTTGGTTTGTCTCATCAAAAGATAACCATATATACAAATATGCGGATTGGCGACTATAATTGGTGGACTTGCAGGTATCTCTCTACAACAACAAATTCTTACCTTAATCCCTTCCTTCCATATTGAACTCAATATAGATTTACCATATTAGCTCGAGAAATACCTTCTTATGACTTAGCCTGTGCATATACCCTTGTTTTAAAGGAAGACCCATTTACTAATATCCTTATTTGTGGACCTTGAATATGAGATTTGGGTGATAATTAAACACCCTTTTTTCCTTGCGGACTTATACTTGCAAGATAGTCCCATAGAACTTTCCCACTTCAAACCATCCATCCGACAAGATATTCCCAACAACAGATAGTCCCCAACATACTATCTCTTCCTTAGATTATCCTTGGCCAACTTCCACATTAAATAGTCCTAAGTGGACTTCCCAACACTAGATAGTCCTAATGAATGTGCTCTTTCTTTGTTAACCCCTAGTAGACATTCCAGCCTTTGGAAAATTTCCCTTTTTTGGCGTCCTTTTTACGAATAATTACTTAGAATTTAAAATCTAAATAACTATCTCACTTTCTCATAGCTAAAGTTGGTTTGTTCGTCAACTCTGGCAGACTCTTAATGGTTGATACTTGACCACCTCCCAATGTACTAATGTCAAAAGTGAGAATACTACTACAAAAGATATAAAATAAAGTGGTGTTTGCAAGTATAAAGGTCAGGTTGTAATATAGTTTGTACAATGAAGTACCAAAAGTACTCTAAGGATCATACCCAAAGAAAGCTAGGTTAATCTAATCTTAGTTCCTACGCTAACAGGTCTAAATAGTATTTAAACCAAATCATATTACGATAATGCATAAAGTGATAATAAAACAAAATTTTAAAGAAAGAATAAAATAATGACAAAAACAAATTGTAAATTTTATCAGACTAAAGGCAGAAGACTAACTCGTTTCAGTGTTAATAGTTAACTCATATTTTGAGTTATATCCAATTAGCTAGTCATTAACCTAGTAGGGCCTCTCGGCCTTTCACTAACCTAATGAGTCAACAAGCACTACTTATCTCTCGATGTCACAAGGTAGACCAGGTTAGGGTAAGGTTTTCATAGTAGACCATATCGATTTCGGGTTCATATCTACCTACATGACTTCTTAAGATCGTCACTCCTAGGTTTTAAGTTATTTCTTTCCCAACCAACTGATCCGCTAAGAAATTATACATATTCACCAACTAATCCCACATCCACTCATTAATCTCCTTAACGGGTTCGTTACTCATGGATTTAACGCATATAATTGATTTGAATTGAAATATAGACATTTGCAAAATCAGGTAAAGAGAGATGAGAAAGATATTGATATATATTGAAGCTCAAAATGCAATCCTTAACAAATTTGAAGAATCCACAATCCGAATCTCTCGAAGAACAAAGCAAGAGCATAAATAAAAATTACAAGTGAAAATCTAAAACTAAGAATGAAAGTGAAAATAAACGGGAGGCAAAAGTCCCTTAAACCTGTTCTAAGCAATAGTATTTATAGGCCTAGGTTAGCAACTTTTTCTTAACCTAAAACGACTGACTAATCTTCATTAAAGTATGTTGTGTGGACGAAAACACCCTTACTTCATAAATTGGCCATGTTATGCCGATGTCGTGACACCCTCAAGCATCACGACATTGATGGTAGCATACTTCATTGGGCATGTCTTTAAGGTTGTGTCGCAACACCCCTTAGTCTATGTTGCAACATCCTCGTCAGATTACTCCTTGTGTATTCTGTTTGCTGTGTTGTGACATCCCAGCTCCGTGTTGCAACATCGGGAGTAATCCACTATCTTTCTACCCTAAAGTGATGTCTTGTAAACTCACCGAGCATATTAGTCTACCTTTAGGCCTACTTCAGCCCATAGGGTCATCTAAAATACCTAAATTGCTCATTTTATCACCTAAGTGCAAAAGATGAAAATTAAGTAAAAACATAACGAAATTGTTTCTAACAAACTCATTAAGTATGGAAAAAGGTTTAATCTACTACAACAAATTGCGGTATATCAATACTTATTTGCAACTACTTTGAATGAAATACCCCTTTCCCTCCACGTATACCTGCGTATAAGATGTTTCCACCTGGCCCTCTTACCTTCGCATTTTGGCGAGACCTCTTATTAGCATGCTTTCTTGCATTCCCATACACGCCATAACTGGTATGTCAGAATTTTCTCCACACAAATCATACAGCGATTTCCACTTATATGCCCCGACGATTTTCCTTTTTATTCTCCTGGAGGACTTCAATTCGCCATACGGCATACATGTTCACCATTGGGTCATGTCATGGCTTATCATGGACTTTCGAATCTGAAGATTCAATTAACCTCTTTCGAGGTGTCGCTCCATAGAGCCTGGAGATCATTTTCATGGTGTCGCTCCAAAAAGCCTGTAGATAACCATTTTCATGATGTCACTCCAAAGAGCCTCTAGATAACCATTTTCATGCCTATAGATAACTATTCCACGATACCACCAAACTTTCTCAAATCCCCTTTCTGTCCATCCACTCCTCCATTACGCTAATTTTTCCTATCTTTAACTAACCCACCAATACTTCCCTCCGTACTCCGCATTTTATAAACATGCATATCACGCATATCATCACATTTACTAACATAGCATGGAGTACCACTGACCGCTTTTAAACATGCTATATTTAATAGTAAAAATATCACACAAAAAATATATAAAAGTACCGGTGGTGTCTGCAAGTATATAACTCAAATTATAATATAATAATTGTGTTTACAACGGAACATAAGAAGTATTCTAAGGATCGTGCCCAAGGGAGGATGAAATAAATTTGTAGAAACTCTCTTTACAATAATAATTAAATCTTATATTACAACAGATCATAAAATAGATGAATAATGGTAAGTAAATAACTAAATAAATAAACAATAAAATAAACAAACGACTACATTGATAAAACAATTAGGAAGATTAACTTGTTTCAGGGATTGTAATTAACTTTAGATTAGAGTTTAGGGTGGATTAACTATCAAGTAACCAATTATTACCTCCTAGCCTCTAACTGATTAATTAATAGGTTGATACTCGCTTATCTCCCGATCTCACTTTCTTAACCAGGATAAACTATGATTTACTCGGTGAAACTTAACTCTCGATCTCATTTAACCTATGATTACTTCCTAAGGTTGTCAAGCCTAGGGTTTAGGAACGCTTAATCTATACCAACTAATCCTCTTGGGAAACCCTAAATCCTTCGTTAATCACGTCCCCATTCACTCGTTAATCTCCCTTAAGGGATTTAGTCACTCATGTTAATCATAATCTTAATCTCAATTGAAATAAACATATAAATAACATGATTAAATTGGAAAAAGAAGAGATTAAATAATCCTAGATTTAATGTCTTGTAGAGCATAAAGTAACGAATCTCTCGATTGGAATAATCAAATGTCGTCGCTTGGGAAGAAGAAATAATTGAAATACTTTGATAAATAAAGGCATAATTGTAAAAAAAACCCTCAATGTTTGGGAGCTTTTGGTTTTGTGCCCTTGACCTTTTTTTTATTTACACCCTTAATGTTATGATTTTTTTAGAAATTAGCCCAATTTCAATAGTAAACATGAGTTGACCGTCAGTCAAGCACCGATCAACGAAGTAAGCCTATGTGATGTCATGAATGACATCATCTATTTTTTTTTCATTTTGTTCCATCTTCTTTCTTATTCTCCCTTCCTATCTTCCCATTGTTGCTGCAACAAAAAAAATATTCTTTTGCTGCAACAAAAAAATATTCTTTTTCTTTGCCATTGCTGTTGCTACCACTTCCACAACCACCCCACCTCTCTTTTTCTCTCAACAACTTCGCCATTTTTGTCCACCAAGAACTTCTCAAAGTTCCACTTGATCAGGTCACCGAAAAATCCACCAGTGCTCGACTTCAAAAACTGGTAAACAGGAGCCGTATTCGACCCATTCACATCAACATGATGCATAAAACTTCCTTTAGTCCTTAAAGAACTTATCTCTACTATAAATGCTATAATCAAATAGCAAAGCAGCTTGACTCACCTTATCAAATATAGGAAACTTTGCCTTGAACTTGGTACAAGCAAATTTTTTAATATCAGGATTTGATCTAGACTCTTGTCCCCGAATTGATTGCAAGGGAAAGCTAGAATCTCAAATCCTATGATAGAGTTTTATAAAAAAATCTTACAAAAACATGATGACATTATTAAGGAACAAAATATCAAAGCAAAAATGCTTAACGTAATATTCCCCAAGCTTGTACCTTTATTGTGTAGTTGTACAGGGTTTTATTCGTAGCTGTTCTTGCATAAATGCCTGAAGATCTAGAGTTAAATACAAACCCAAAAGCAGTAAGCGATGGCAATGAGAACCCATGTTTGAAAAAGGCTGATTTTGAATACCCAAGTGAGGATTTGATGGAAGGAATTGAGAAAGACATGGAAAGCCATGATGAAGAAAAAATAGGTTCTTTTTGGTTTGGGAAAAATCAAGAAGAGGAGATGGAATAGTTGTAGAGAAAGACATGGAAGCATTGTTTCGTTCTCTGTTTCCTTTGTGTCTGTCTAACTATCTAAAATGGTGGAGGTGGAGGTGGTGGCATTACTAGGTCAAAACCTGAGTGGAAGAGAGGTGGGGTGGTTGTGGAAGTGGCAACAGTAGCAACAATGGTGGAGAAGAAAAAGAGTATTTTTTTATGTTGCAGCAATAATGGGAAGAGAGGAAGGGAGAAGAGAAAGAAGATGAAACAAAAATGAAAAAAATAGATGACATCATTTATGATGTCACATAGACTTAAGTCGTTGATCGGCGTTAGATTGACGGTCAACTCACATTTGTCGTTAAAATTAAATTAATTTTTGAAAAATCATAATATTGAGAGTGTAAATAAAAAAAAAGTTAAGGGTACAAAACCAAAAACCTCAGATGTTAAGGGTTTTTTTTGCAATTATGTCTTAAATAAAAGAACTCTTGGATCGAAATCGATTCCAAAGGAGAAGAACAAAGAGTTTATGAAAAACAAATGAAAAATAAGTTTTATCCTACTCCTAAACTCAGCCTTGGAATACGTAAGGCCCTTGGCAGAGCTGAAACACATTAGCAAAAAAAAACATTAGCTCAAGTGGTAACATGCTTCCCCAAAAATGACCTATATGCCAAAGTTCAGGAGGTTTAGTTTGACCATGCTCAAATTATTCAATTTGTCATGGTTTCAATTGTCCAAGCATTAAGGGTGTGCAAATTTCGAGTAAAAACGAATTAATTCTGTTAACTGGTCGATTAATCGAATTATTTTGATCGAGGGTCGGTTAATATTTTTTGGATGTTTGGTTAACGGTTTATTCGGTTCGAAATTGGACTGTTAATCGAACTTAATAAATAATATTATAATATATAAGTATTAGCCTAAAAATCGGTTAATTCAATCAATTTTTGGTATATTTTATACTTGTTTTAACCAAAATAAAAAACATATAAATTTTGATTAATTCGGTTAACCGATCAAATTAATCTAAAAAATTTGATTTGATTAATTTTTTTTAAAAATTTCAATTCGATTAACAATTAAAAGTTAAAAAAAAACGATTAATTCGATTAATAGTAATTCAAGTTGGTTAACCGATCGGTTAATCGATTTAACACCTCTACTAGACTCTTCTATTTGCACCCACTCTGTGAATTCCTTAGAGATCTCGACATAATTAGGAGACAAAATCCCGAAATACAATACCTAACTTATTGAAGGTAGGTCCCTCAATAATATTTATTTCTTTACCAAATATATATAATTACTTTCTATACATTCTACTTATATTTGAAAAGTTTAAATGGGTGAAAAAAGTCTTTAAACTAGCCATTCTATTTTAAATTATCTGTTTTAACTTATTACGTTATAGCCTACATAGATTCATAAAAACCAAAGATTCTAAAACTTTGTAATAATTTGATTTATTTAAATAATTAATAAAAAAATATATTTTGTTTAGTTTTTAATTAATCTTAAAACATTATTAATAAAAAAATCTTTATTTTAAATTAAATAATTTAAAAAATTGTTAATTTTTTTTGGAAAATCAACTAACCAAATCAATGCAAAACAGTAGAATTAAGGGATTGTACCCAAAAAAATCTAGGGATCACTGCACATTAACTGCAATTTTTTTTCCTATTACATTTAAATACAATAATTTTATTATAACAATGATTCAAAGTTAAACTATTTTTTTTATTTTTTATATTTAGGGAACGGGAATGGAGTTATTTGAGATTGAACCCAAACTTTCATACTTACAATATAATACTCTTGTCATTGGATCAAAAAATTATTGGTGAAGTTAAACTATTCTTAAAAAAAAAAAAGACGAATTCCCGATTAATAGATTATTACTTAGGTTAAAGTTGAATAGCTTTTAAATTAGCATCATATTAATTACCTTTCTAAGGTGTAGTGTGGTCCAAGATCAAGTAGTTAACCATGGATTAAGCAATCAAATAGCACTCTACTGCTTTAATTTTTATTTTTACATATTCAAATCGTAGCATTCCCTATTCAAGGATTGGTAGAAGAAAAAGGATTGCCTAAACATGCAAGTGGCCTCTTGGATTCACTCCCCACAAATGCCTTCAATTATGATACCCCCATCCCACAAGTTTGAGGACTAATTTCCTTCAACGTTAAAACTTGACTTGAAGTGAGGTGAAGAACACTTTGCTCCGAGTAAATTATGCTTAATGTCATTAAATTATTAGTAAATTTACGTTTTGATTACTCATCTTCAAAAAAATTATAAATGATTATTGAACTATTAAAAAATTTTCATTTAAGTCATTGGATTGTTAAGCTTTTTTTTAAATAAAAAAAATCTTACTAATGAGCTCCAAGCGACGATTTAATCATCAATACGGTGAATCAATATTCATCGATAAGTAGAAGAACATACTTTAGATCCAAGTTGGTGTGATCATCAATGTCAAAGATCGAAGAAGAAAACTGTTTGAATTTTAGTTCACAAATTTATGAGTTTCAAAGTTATTTCATAATAAAAAATAAAAATAAACTAGAAAAGAGAAGTGAAATAAGAGCTTTCTATTAACGCAAGCAGTACTAACAAAAAAAGTCATACAACAATGATTTTAACAAGTGATTTAAATGTAAACTTTTGAATAATTTAATGACCAAAATGTAAGTTTATTGATAGTATTCAATCTATTTCTCTTTACCTATCAAAATTATTGAAAAAATTAAATTACAAAAAAGACATGGTACTTTGTTAATTCTAATTAATAGTTTTTTTTATTAGATTCTAAATTTATCACATTTATTTTCTAATGAAAAGTAATTTTATTAAGAATTATTTTGTTCTAAAGGCAATACATAATATAATTTTTATAAAAAATATAGGTATATCTATATTGTTATTTAAGAGTGTGATTGAGTTGGTGTTACCCATCAATCAGGTCTTAATGTAGTTGCGGAATTACTAAAAATTTATTATTTTTTACAAAGTAACAAATATTATTTAAAGGGTATTTTTGTCTTTTATATTTTATTTAAAACCTAAAAGAAAATACTATGATAAGATTTAAACCTATGACTTCAGCTTTACCATATTAACCAAAATCACATTTGATTTTTATATTAATTTTTAATAATTTATTACATATATTTTTCACACACATCATGTGCAGGGGAGAAGCCGGAAAATTTTTTTAAGGAGGGCCGAAGTTAAATTCTAATTTTGACGATAGTAAAAATATAATTTTTAAGGGATTAAATAAAAATTTAATCATTTTTTGGGGTCAAAGTGTAATTTTACCTTTATTAATTTAACATTTTAAAAAATTTCAAAGGCTCAAATGAAAATTTTTCCATTTTAGGGAGAGCCAGAGCATTACATGGTAGTATCTACTCATACTTTCTTAACCCTTTGACAAGGCACACACACCTTACACACACACAGACGCTCGAACCCGAGACCCCTAGGATGAACAACATCCTTTTTTTCCACTGGAGCCACTTGTTGGGTTCTCAATCATTAAAATTTCTTAACTTATAAATAATGGTGTTGATGGTTGGTTTGGGTTAAGATCGAGTGTAACGATCATATTAATAACTTTTTATTGTTTTACCCAAAAATTGATTTGCAAATTTTATTTTGTTTTATTTTTTCTCAAAGCCTTAAAAGTATTAAGAAAATACATCTCAATGCAAGATTCATATTCTATTATTAGACCGATTGTTGCTGCTCGAATTTTTAAGAAATAAAATCTATGCTTGCATCACTACTTTCATTTTTGAGAATTGTAAAAACTTCTACCATCAATGACTTGTTTGCAAAATTTTCCTAATAATTATGAAAAAAGAAAAAAAAGGAATTAAGAAAGAATTTGGCAAGAGAGAAGAGCAAAATTCTTTGGTAAGTTTCAATTTTTTGAAATTTGAGATTTTTATAATTTATAGTACTATGTATCCTACTTCTTTTCTAAACCTATCATTTCTTTTATGTAACTCCAGTTATTAGATTGATTGGGTTTTTGGGTAACTTTTAGTTTTTGGGATTTTTGATTTTTTAAATTTATAATACTAAGTGCTTTTCTTCTTCTTCTCCTTCTCCTTCAAACTCAATATTTCTTCTCTCAAATTTTAAGTCAAGATTTTACTCTCTTTTTTTTTTTTAATTCAAACTGGGATTTTCTTTTATTCGAGTAAACAGAAATCATGAAGACATAGAAGCAGGCCCAACAGAAAGGAGCCCAAAAATGAAAAAAATAAAACCACTAGGCCTAAAACATGAGAAGCCCGTGCAAAAGAAAAACAAAAGTAAAACGTAAAGCAACAAAAACAATAAACCCAGTTTGTAATTAATGCAACAGGCTGCACCAACATCATTTCCAATTCAGCCAGCCTGTTCCATTTTCCGAGAGGCAATACTATAAAAAAAAACCTCCCATCTTCCTTCTTCTTCCTCTATCTTAGAGACCTTAAACTGGTTCTTTTGGTCGGTCCAACTCCTTCTGATGGCGAGCATGGTTAGGGACATCACCCACGAGGTAAATCCCTTCTTTAGTCTTTAAGCTCTCTGAGGCAATTTGATGAGCTAATTGGTTGTTTGCTCGAAGAACATGCCTAAAAATTAAAAAACAAAAATGAGATTTTCTGTGTTGGATATCACTGATGTAAGCACTTAGATGTGATTTATCCATTGTACTCAGATTGCACTTGGAAATTACTGTTCTTGAATCCCTTTCGACCACCACATTCGGAAAACCCAAATCGACTCCGAGTCAAATCGCGTCCAGGCAGGCAATGGCCTTCGCCGCAAAAGGCAAACAAACTCCCACATGGAGGGTTTATTTAGAAGCCAATACTTCTCCATTTTTGTTTTGTATAACAATCCCCGAGGTCAAGATCTGGTTTTTGCTATCAAAGGAGGCGTCAAAATTGATTTTCATATAACTGGCAGATGGTGGAGTCCAACTTACCTTTGTCGCTATATTGGTATGTTTTCTTTTTGTAATGCCATCAAGTTCTCAAACAAAGTTTCTAACAAAAGTTCCAACCCCTGAACCTGATTGATTGATTCCCTCATGAAGGTTTCTATTCCTATTCAGCCACAAAGCCTAGATTGCGCAACAGTATGTTCTCCTCTGGGACATTGTGCTACTATCGAAGATCCAGGTGAGCCATCAAAACAATCACCACTCTGCCCATTTACAATCCATTCGGCTTCTAACCACTTTTAAGTTTCCAATGCAACAGGACACTCACCAAAAGCATGCCTAAGGGTCTCATATGAAGTTTTACACCTTGGACAGAGTCGGTTTTGCGTCAATCGTCTGCTAAACAAATTGTCCATAGTAGGGATGTAATTCCAAGACACTCTCCAGATGAAGATTTTTATTTTTATGGGGAGTTGTAGTAGCTAAAGTTGTGTGTAAAATCTATTTGTTGATAACTGTAAGGCAGTAGGAGTAGAAGGTATAATACCATTTTGTAGTAACTTGTAAACACTTTTCAGTATGAACAGGTTGCATCATCTACCACAAAGGTACTTCGTATTACCTCTTTCTTCCATATCCTGTTTGTTGCATCAATTAGATTTGCTACAATAAATAGGTATTATCAATTTGACTGCACAATCTAAAATTGACAGCTCGGAAAATCATCGTCATTTATTGATATGTTATCCCCCGTACCGACCCTCCACCCTAGACCTTCCTTCAGCGGTCCACTTGTTGCCCAAATACTCTTTTATGTGTATGAAGGCAAATTACCCAAACTAGAATGCAAGAAATTGGTAGAAAGGTAATATTTAGCCTTTAAAATACAACTTACTAAGGAATTCAGATAATTTAGAAGGCGTCATCTTTGCTTGGCTAATAAGGCTATATTGAATTTTGTCAAATTTCGGAAACCAAACTCTTATCCATTTTCAAACCACAACTTTATCCCAACTACACCAATGGATCCCCCTTCGCCCATGCCATTTTTTCCACCAATACTTGGCAAAAATACATTCTACCTCACTACATAACGTCTTAAGCAAGAGAAAGCACATCATGGAGTAAGTTGGGATCGCTTGTAGTACCGATTTGATGAAGACTTCCTTTCCTCCTTGTGACAAAGACCTTGTACTCCATCCATCTATTTTTGTCTTGACTCTATCCTTCAAGCTTTGAAAGGATGCTTTTTTATTTCTTCCCATTACATTAGGGAGGCCTAGATACTTTTCAACATTATTCGAGTATCTCATTCCTAGCAATCCCGAAACAAAGAGTCTAGTTTTCGCAAGGGTGTTAGTGCTAAAAAACACTGTTGACTTATCGAAATTGATGCATTGGCTCGAGCTTGCCTCATACTCTGCAAAGATCCCTTTCACCTGTTGAGAACCCAAGGCAATAGCTTTTTCAAAGATAATACAGTCGTCTGCAAAGAGCAAGTGTGAAATCTGTGGGCCATGTTTACTTGCCCTAATTCCCTTCAAGGACCCCTCTCTCATTGCCAATCTCATCAAAGTCGAAAGTCTTTCACTACAGATTGAAACAAGAAAGGGCTAAGTGGATTACCTTATCTCAGTCCTCATCTCGGTTTAAACCTCTCCCCTTTTGAGCTATTCAAGATGATCGAGTAAGAAACCAATACAATACATCTCATGATAAGGTCCACACATGAGTATGCAAAGCCCATACGCTCCATCATAAGCCTTAGAAAGTTCCTCCCCACCCAATTATAGGTTTTGCTCATGTTCAATTTGAGAGCCATATAACCTTTCCTTCCCACCCATTTTTACCAGAGTGTGCATTATTTCGTAGGCCACAAGAATTGTCTGAGATCAACTTCTCAAGGACAAAAGCACTTTGTGCTATGTTTATACAATTCTCCAGCACATGTTGAAATTTGTTACCAATGGCCTTCGCTATCACCTTATAAAGCATGTTACATAGACTTATTGGTCTAAAGTTTGCCATACTAGAGGGGTGAGAGATTTTTGGGATAAGTACAATATTCATAACGTTTAGGGTCGTAACATCATTATGATCATTCAAGATTTGTAAACAAAAATGTGTTACCTCCGGACCTCCAATGTGCCAACATTGTTGAAAGAACAATGCTGGGAAGCCATCATCGCTCGAGGTCTTTATGGGTCCCATCCCTTTTAATGCCACTCGAATCTCCTTCTTAGTGAACTTAGCCTTTAGCTTCTCATTGTCCTCATCAGAAATGCATTTTGAAACTTCTGATAAGAGATGTTCTGAAGCAAACATGTTTCCAGTGTTGAACAAGTCTTGGAAAAAATATCATAGAAATCTTTCCCATTTTCAATTCGTTGCTAGTTTTCGTTCCATCACCATTACTGAGGCTACTGATTAAATTAAACCTTCTTCGTTGAGTGGAAAAATTATGGAAAAAGGTAGTACTGCGATCCCCTAACGCCAACCAATTTGCGCGCATTCTCTGTTCCTAATAAACTTCGTTTTTCTCGATTTCCCAATTTAGCTGGAATTTTGTATCAATGATAACAACTATGGTCTCATCATTTATGTCGTCTTCCAACAACTGTTCCAATTTTCTCCGTAAATTTTCCATCAATCTCTTTCTGTCCTTCGGAATATCTTTGGCCCATCTTTACATTCCCTTTTGTAATATTCCTAATTTTTCCAAGACATTAATTGTAGACTACTCCCAAATATCCTTAACCGTCCTTTCTAGCGTTTCTTCTAAGGTCCACCAGGCCTCAAAACTGAAAGTATTCACTCTTTTAGCGGTGACTTCAATCTCCTTTTTTATTAATAAAGGAAAATGGTTCGAATGAGGGTATGTTAAATATTGTATGCACGAATGTCGGTACTACTGTAGCCAAGCAACATTTGTCACTCCCCTATCGAGTTTTTACCTAAAATTTGTTTCAGGGAAATTACCTTTTTCCCAAGTGAACCAGTTCCCTGAAAAACCAACGTCCTGAAGTTGACTATCCTCAAGAGCCTACGGGAACTCTTCCATTCTTTTCTCCTCTCTTAGAACCCCTTAACTTTCTCAAAAGAGTATAAAATTTTGTTGAAGTCCCCACATACAAGCCAAGGATAACTCTGATCCTGCCCAAGTCCCCTCAATAAGTTTCATGTATCATTTTTGTCTCTAGCAAATGGTGACCCATAAAACCCAGTAAATCTCCAGTCTTGCGCATCATTGTTATCTTTTACGAGTACGTCAATATGGTTTCTTGAGAAACTCCTGAGGGAAACACTAACATTACCTTTCCACGCTAAAGAAAAACCTCCTCGAGAATCTTCTACTTCCACATCAATACTATTTGTGTAACCACACCCTTTCCTAGTTTTTTCCATACGTCGTTTGTCAACTTTAGTCTCCATGAAGAAGACTAGTTTGGGATTGTGTAGCTTCAACATATGCCGAAGCCTTCAAATTGCAAGTGGGTTCCCCAGCCCAAAGACATTTTAGCTTAATGTTTTCATTGGGCCTGGTCGACATGCCCACTGGCAGCCGCCAATATGTGTTGATTTGGAGCACTAGAATACTCTGATGTCACCATCTTGTTGTCTTCAATAGTAGGGGACAAGAGACCGTCCCTTACTATTTTCTGTCTTTTATTAGTCTCCACCGCATGAGTATCCTTTTTGAAATCCTTTGTCCCCAACCCATACTTTCGTTTCCTTATTAGGCTAGCTAACGTGGCATGTTCTTGTATTGCGTCATGCAGAAATCTTCTCCATTGTGTTTTTTAAGTTGATCAATGTTATCTTTCAACTGAATACCAAGCCCACTTAGATTTTGATCTTTCAATTCAATACTAATCCCACTCAGATTCTCTTCATTAAAAATTTCTCGCTCATCTCATTTAATTAATTCATTAAAATCAGAATCCTTAAAAATTGCTTCCTTGATTTTAAGACAATTATGATTCCCAAAATCCTGGTAATCCCCATAATCTCACATCAAATCTAGAATTTCCATAATTGCACACCCTTCCATCGTCACCCCTTTCTCCTCCACATTCTAAATCGTCGCCGTAGCTAGATTGGGCATCATCGTCTCCGAGTTGACGCCATTTGGCTGTTTGTGATAATCACTCTCACTAGTATAAGAACATTGTTTCATCTTTTTCCTATTTTCATTCCCAAACAACATACTTTCTCGCACATGAGATTTGATTCGAATCGAAGCATTGATGAATAAGGAAATTCTTCTTCAGAGCTATCTTTGTTGGCCTCAGATAATTCAGTACACTCCTTAGTCTTGTGTCCTATATGACCACGCCCAAAACAAAAATTAAGTAACATCTCATACTTAAAGGGGATCCAAACCTTTTCTTGTGTAGCTGTAGAGATAAAGATCCCTCTTCTTAGTAGCTTCTGAACATCCAATTGGACTCGAAGTCGACAAAAATCACCTTTCACTTTCGATCTAATCACACCACCGAAGGTAGAGCATATTGCATGATTAGATCTTTTTTATCAAACTCAGGAGGGCAAGGGCCAATTTTAACCCAGAAAGGAGATGAAACAAGTCAAAATTTACTTCTTTCCATGGGATTTTCGATTATATCAAATAAGTCAGCTGCTTTTGAAACAGCCATGGCCTCTCTTCCAATATTGTCTCCAGATCAACCTCATTATCAAACGTAATCAGAAACAGGTTCTTTCTTGCCACTTGGATCTCTAATTTACCTTTTTTCTTCCAAATGCTTTTTAATTGCGCATGAAAACTAACTGGATTATATGTCTTTCTCGTCTATACTGAACATAGAAACGTCAGATTACTGCTCGGAACAATGAGTGAGTTCTTCATAGATTACTGCACCAATTCTTCCTCCAAAAGGCAGATCTCATCTCTCCCTATTATCTCTGAAAAGTCAGCATCTAACTCCAATCCAACCACAGTATTCACTATTTCTTTGAGACACTGAGAGAGAATACTCTTGACTTTTTGTTTTGGATGATTAGTACACTTTGTTAGATTTTACTTTTAGCTATAAATAAAACATATATATTATTTTTAATGATATAGGAAGAGCGAAGCCGATGCCAATCTGCATGAAAAAAAAAGCAAAGAAAAATGAAAATGAAGAGAGAGTAAAACAACAAAGGAAAGGAAAAAATGAGTAGATCAAAGTGAATGAGTATTTAATGTTTTTTTGTGAAAATTCAAAAACTGTGATTTTTTATGAGTTTGGATGTGGAAAAAGTAGTTACAAAATTATTTTTAATTATATTTCAAGGATCAAATTAGCTATTAACCCTTTGAATTAAGGTGAAACGTTACTTTTTTAATGGAAGCTAACAACCGAGTGACAAAATGTAACAATTTGATAATGTTTTGACTATTATGTAACTTTTTAAAGTTGGATGACTGAAAGTTTACCCTTAATATAATATTTAATACTCTTATATGTTTTTTAATTTATTAAAATTTTATATAGAGAGATCTTAACAAATTTTTATGCTTACATTATAGTATAATATATAAAAATAACATAATATAATATATTACTAACTTAAAAAACAAACTAGGTTGGATTGGACTCGAACATTGAATGTTTGTACCCAAGCCTATATCTTAAATGGGCTTCATTGTTTTGCCTAAGCCCTCCCAAATTTTGGTTGAATTTTTGGGCTTGGGTGAATAAGTTAACCCATAAACAAATTAATTGAAAATTGAGGCCAACCAAGTAAACTCTATTATTATTGAACGAGTTAATTGCATCAAACATCCTTAAATTATAACTTTCATTCTATGTTGGTCCCCAAACTTATTATATTATTAAAGTCCTTTCATTACTAAAATCATTAATTTAATCGTTCAATGATATGTCAAATATTATATGACATAGTTTAAAATAAAAAATCTAAAGACAAATTAATATTATAAAGATGAATGTTGCAAAAATATTAGTTTTGAGGTTTTTGAAGCTTTTACAAAAGCTTTATCGTTCACTCTCTCTTTTTGGGCATTTTTTTATTTTTAGTTTTAACTATAACACCTACACACTACCTGAATAGTGAATCTAGATGCAAGATTCCACATCCATTTTTGGAGCAACTCAAAACCAAGTCAAGTTCATACAAAAATGGCGGAATATAAAACAATTTATGCAAATGTGGCAATTAAAACATGTAAAGTGTGATAAACAAACTTAAACGGGCCCTTATACATTAAACTGGGGTCAAGGACGACAAAAAACAAAGCTAGATTATGAATATTGGGTCAAACTAGAAAAATGCAATGCAATTTCTTGAGACATGCCTCCCTTATTTCATGGTTTTTAGGTTTGAAGTTGTATGTCTCGAGACATTGGGACCATGTCTTGAGACTTGACCCTTTATCTCTCGAGACTTAACTTCAAGTCTCGAGACTTAAGCTTGAATTTTCAATAATTTAGCTTCGATTTTTTTTATGTATTGAGAAAGGTTATCATATCTTGTGTGACACCTCAAACCCGATCAGGACGGTCCGACTTGACTTTCGAACGTCACATTAGCCATCAAAATAACTCTCCATTAAAAACCACCACAAATCACACTAACCGTCCATACTCACAATTCATACGCAAAATATCTCATACAAGCATTTGGTCCTAAGAGCATGCTTTCTAAATCAAACAACAAGTCATATAATTAGTGGAATAAAGCATACCTGAATTTCAATGGGCTCTACTAGCTGCAAAGTGTCTCGTTTGTTCATATCAGAAGTATCATATAATTCAAACAGTAATATCAACCAAACGAGCAACACAAAGATTAAAAGTCCCGAAAATTAAACAGGCCAAAAGTCCATTTACAACCCTTGAAAAATTATTTATAAAAGTGTCTAAAAGTTATCTAAACCCCATTTAAAATCTCTAGCTTGAGAACATCCCACATTTCCTTCTTGGGGTTCTAAACGCTCGGCGCACATACTGTAGAAAGAAAGCTTATGCAATGGATCATTGATTTACCACCCTCCTCGCTATCGCATGCACTACTTGCCTAAAAGGGAAATTAAAGAGGTGAACTTGGGAAAGCTCAGTGAATACGCATGTATACAAGACTAGAAAACACATTAATAATCCACACACCAAACAGCTTACATACAAACATATCACATATAACAGTTTGCATATATAAACGGTTTCACATGTAGATGGTTCGCATACAATCAATTTGCATATAATCAGTTCACATATAACCAACCCAGTTCAGTTTAGTGATATATTGACAATTCGTGAAAACGAAACATAATAAAATAATATGCTCATTGGATAAACGAATCTCTCAAAACACACCTTAAAACTCATAGAATCACTGGAATCGCTATATAAGTGTAGCACGAATGCTCACAATCTCTCCGAAAAACACACCCTTATGATCTCCGATGAATGGAGCATTGCTCGACATTCCCTTATTTCTCTATCGAATCACCAGGCCACAATGCCCTATCACATTATCTAGGTGAGCATTCACAATCCTATGACATGCCAACTATATCCAATAATTTCAAAAATTCACAATGTCAACATATCACAATAATACACATTTACAGACCACGTCAGTTTAGGCTCACAATTTTAACAGAACTCGCAGTACCACAACACGTCATAATATAGCTTGCAAAGCATTAAGCTCGCATATACAGAACATTAAGCATAAAATAACAAGGTTCACATGTGACATATGTTAGCATGCAATGTGGGTTTTCATAATATTATAAGCTCAAATACAGCATGATAAATCTCATATATCACATGAGTTCATAGTTCACTTTTAAAGGTTCGCACACAACATATATACATTTTATATACATTAGATAATACAAAACCCTTTTAATGCAAAGATGTATAAATTATTTATAATAAAACCTGCGCATGCATTCATTGTATATAGCAGTACCCTTTTACATCATGATTATATTATATAAATTAAGTCCCATAAACACCTATTTAATATATATAACAGTACACATTTATATTTAGACGCCTATATATAGTATATATTTAACCTAACCTTGGACGCATATGTACATTTTTTTCAAGGTATGCATAGCATGTAAAAACACACGCATAGAGATTCATGCTAAAGGTTCGCACGTCTTACTTGGCTTTCAGTGGAGCACGATCTCGTTTTCAAGTGCAGTATACAGAGTACTCACCTTATTCACCACAACGTCAACACCAATGAGCTGGAGAACCAGGACCCACCAGTGAGTAGCATCGCACCAACTACTGAGCGTAGAGGAATTCGAGAGAGGAGGCCACCTAAAGCGCTAATGGATTTTGTCTTGTTCTGAATGGTCAATAGACTATAAATAATTGTTTCATCAGTTATGCGAGGGATGTAAAAACCTTGGAATATTTTTCCTTTCTCTAAATCTATCCTCTACTTTCTCCTTCTGCTTTATTCTTCTTTCCTATGCACATTTGTTCTTAACAAATTGGTGCTTTCATTGAAAGCGACTGAGCTATGGTGAACAACATAGAGGCAATCAAAACCCTTCAAGAGACTTCCTCTCGCCATGAAAAATTGTTGACAACGCTTCAAGCCACTGCGACAGAAAACAAACAAGCTCTTCAGGATGTTTTTCGCCAATTATCCGCGCTCACGATGCAGTTGGGCCAACCGGTTCAGCCAACACTTGTTCAGGAAGGATCGAGTGATACCAGAGCGATTCGGGGCAAAGGGAAACTTAAGGATGATCTCGATGATGGGTTTTCTTTTTCTTCAAAACCAGTATCGATCGAAATTCCCCTCTTCACCAGCCAAGACCTAGAAGAATGGATCGCGTCAGCCCAAGATTTCTTTGACTTTTACGATACTGAGGATTACCATCAGGTGACGATGACATCATTTCGCGTGGATGGGGTTGCCAAGAAGTGGTTCCGATGGATGCAGCACAAACGATAATTACCTGGTTGGGATCACCTAATTGAAGTTATCCACAAACGATTTGCTGTGACAGAAATTGAGTCACTGGAAGGTCAACTCACAAAACTTACTCGACGGTAACGGTGGCGGAATACCAAACTCGTTTTGAGGATTTGGTTCTGCATACGACCAATCTTCCTGAGGTTTTTTTAACTCAATGCTTTATTTCGGGTCTCCAATCGGATATAAAGAATGAGGTGTTATCTAATCGGGTAGTATCCATGAGTGAGGCAATGACCTTAGCCCGTTTTCATGAGGCCAGATTGAATGATATGAAACGACTAATGGGTCGCGGTGTTGGGCCCAAGACAGCACCCCTTTTACCTAATCCACCGATATCTCCTACTAGTCCTTACAATATGCCTGGCCAATCACCACCTATCGATCAATTATCCAAAGCTCCTAATCCTAATTTTCCCCAACCATGCAAACTCTCAGCTGCAGAGGCTCAAGCTCGGCGTACCAAAGGATTATGCTATTACTGTGATGCCAATTTTGTTCTGGACCATCGCTGTAAAGATTCGCAGTTTTTCCTATTGGATGATGCCACCGATGATAACCAACCGGACGAGGTTGGTGAAAATTACGACAGTGATGAGAGAGACTTGAAAGATCGAGAACACTTCTTGGTGTCCCTTAATGCTTTGGTGGGCTGCAATACTCCAAATACCTTATGCGTCACCGGGGATGTTCAAGGCCGATCCGTGAGGATTTTGATCGACGGTGGAAGCACTCATAACTTTGTGAAATCTAAAGTGGCTCGTCACTTAGGCCTCCATGTTACTGTTGTGCCGAATTTCAAGGTATTGGTGGGGAATGGAGAGAAGTTACGAACGGAAGGGTGCATCAGAAATTTACAGGTTCGAGTTTAGAACATTGTTTTGGCTACAGATTTTTATGTTTTACCTCTTGAGGGCATTTAAATGGTTTTAGGTGTGGCATGGTTGGCTACTTTTGGGTCGATCACTATGGATTTTTCCAACCTGACAATGGAATTCCGTCTCTATGACACTATCCATCGTTGGCAAGGGGACACCGATATGAGACCTTATCCAGTGCAGATTCAAACCTTGCAACGAATGAGGGATACTGGTTCTGTGGCTTGTTTTTACCAATTACAGATGGGGAGTACCACAGGACAGAGTGAAGAGGTGGAGCAAGCTGATATGGAACAATTGCTTCAGGAATTTGCGGGGGTCTTTGAGTCTATTGAAAGTTTACCACCACCGAGAGAGACTGACCACTCCATTCCCTTATCCTCAAATGCTAAACCAGTAAACGTGCGACCTTATCGGTATCCTCATTTTCAAAAGGGGGAGATTGAACGCCAGGTTCGAAAAATGCTTGAGAATCAATTGATTCAAAAGAGTAATAGTCCATTCTCATCTCTGGTGCTCTTAGTAAAGAAAAAAGACGGAACGTAGCGATTTTGTGTTGACTATCGAGCATTGAACTCCATCACAATCAAAGATAAGTTCCTAATTCCCACTACCGATGAGTTATTCGATGAATTGGGTAGTTCACATTTTTTTCTAAGTTGGATCTGCTGGCAGGTTATCATTAGATTCAGGTGCAGTCGGATGATGTGCACAAAATGGCCTTTAGCACTCATGACGGCCACTACGAGTTTCGTGTTATACCGTTCGGATTAACGAACGCACCGTCCACATTCCAAGCCACCATGAATGACATTTTTTGGCCATTTTTACTCAAGTTTTTCCTCATTTTCCTTGACGACATCCTTGTCTTTAGTCGTGACTGGTCTACCCATTTGGAACACGTAAAGAGGGTTTTGAAAGTGCTACAAGAGCATGGTTTTGTCGCTAACAAATCTAAATGCATGTTTGGGCAGATATCGATTGAATACTTAAGCCATGTAGTATCCAAGGATGGGTCAGCTGTGGACCCAAGTAAAGTGGCTGCGATACAAGCTTGGCCTACACCGACCATTGTGAAAGGGCTACGACGATTCCTCGACCTCGCCAGGTACTATCGGCGGTTCATCAAAGGTTTTGCGACCTTGGCTGCTCCCTTAACAGATTTGCTACGGAAAGGGGAAACTTTGAATGGACTACCAAGGCATAAGAAGCTTTAGAGTTGCTTAAAACCAAGCTATGGTCGACTCTAATATTGGCCCTGCCCGATTTTTCCAAGGAGTTTGTAGTGGAAACTGATGCCTCTAGAGTGGGGATAGGAGCAATTTTGACACAAGGGAATCGACCTTTGGCTTATTACAGTAAAAAATTAAATCCGAGAATTCAAGGGGCCTCTACTTACCATAGGGAAATGTATGCGATTACTCAAGCCGTTGGCAAATGGAGATAGTATTTATTAAGTAGACATTTTGTGATCATGACAGACCAGAAATCGCTACGAGAATTGACCCAGCAGATCATCCAAACTCTGGAATAGCAAAAATGGCTCTCCAAATTGATTGGGTACGATTTTGAAATATGCTACCGACGCAAACAATTTAATGTAGTGGCAGATGCGTTATCAAGGGAAGTTAATGCGAGTTTGATGGCTTTTTCCCGACCCTTGTTTGGTATCCTTGATGATGTTCGCCTAGCAATGGATAGTGATGCGGAAATGAAGAAAATTAAGGATCAAATATCTGCTGGACATGCGGAACACTTTGAGTACACAGTGCAGGAGGGACTACTATTGTACAAGGGCAGAATCATGGTGCCTAAGGAAGCTTCTTTACGCGCGGTGTTGCTTAGGGAATTTCATAGTTCAATCGTGGGAGGTCATGCGGGGAACACGCGCACATTCAATCGACTATCGGCAAATTTTTATTGAAAGGGGATGCGCAACAATGTGCGTTCTTTTGTCTACAATTGTCAAATGTGTCAAAGAATGAAAAGCGACAGTTTAGCTCCAGCCAGTTTACTCTAACCCCTTCCCATTCCCTAGCAAGTGTTTGAAGATATATCCATGGATTTCATCAAAATGTTACCGAAGTCGAATGGCAAAGAAGCCATCATGGTAGTTGTTGATAATCTCATGAAGAACGGTTACTTCTTTGCTTTGCCAAGACACTTTGATAGCAAATCCATTGCCAAAATAATGGTGCAAGGTGTGGTGAAACTTCATGGGATACCCCGTTCCATCGTTAGTGATCGAGATCAAATTTTTGTAAGTGAATTATGGATTGAATTGGCTCGAATCCAGGGCATTGAGTTGTCTATGAGTTCTGCCTACCATCCACAGATGGACGGCCAAACAGAGGCCCTAAATCGATGTTTAGAGATGTATCTACGTTGCATGGTGGAAGATGATCCGGGAAAGTGGGAAAGTTACCTTGCTTAGGCCGAGTATTGGTATAACACTGCTTATCAAGCTTCGGCAGGCATGACACCATTCAAGGTGTTGTATGGCCGTGAACCCCCGACAATAGTAAGTTATATGGGTGGTGGTTCCTCAAATGCCCAGCTCGACCATGACTTGAAGGAACGTGATCTTCTGTTAAGAGAGTTGAAGTAGAATCTGTCCAAAGCGCAAAACAGGATGAAAATACAGGCCGATAAACATCACCGAGAGCTAGAATTAAAAGAGGGAGATTAGGCCTTTGTACGACTGTAGCCGTATCGACAATTGTCATTGCATTTGAAGAAGCAACATAAGCTCAGTCCTTGATTCTTTGGTCACTATCGTGTACTGAAATGAGTGGGAACCGTAGCTTACAAGTTGGACCTTCCGGATTCAACACGAATTCATCCCGTATTTCATGTCTCTCAACTGAAACCATGTAAAGGACAACCACTTCAGCAGATTACTTCGCTCCCATTATTGATCGATCCAAGGGAAACTCAGTCCGTCGATCCGATGCCAAACCTTGAGGACAAGGTTCCTACACTTGGAGGGGGTGATGTTATAGATGAGCAAGAACATGAAAGAATCCACGTCAACACCAATGAGCTGGAGAACCAGGACCCACCAGTGAGTAGCATCGCACCAGCTGCTGAGCGCAGAGAAATTCGAGAGAGGAGGCCACCTAAAGCGCTAACGAATTTTTTCTTGTTCTGGATGGTTAATAGACTATAAATAATTGTTTCATAAATTATGCATGGGATGTAAAAACCTTGGAATATTTTTCCTTTCTCTAAATCTATCCTCTATTTTCTCCTTCTGCTTTATTCTTCTTTCCCACGCATATTTGTTCTTAACACTATGCTCCTCCAAAATTTTTAGCTTCGCATGAAGAAATTCACATCACATAATTGTTTAAAATAATTTAATTCATTCTTTGCTCAACAGCATCCCCCTATTCACGTTAACTATGGCAGATTCTCACTATGCTATTACTTGCCTTTATTTTTCTAATTTTTAACCCTCCTAACTTACATATATTTGCAGATCTAGACTATTAATTAAAGGTAACCTCACTAAACCCTATTCTTTTCAAAACCAACCACTATTCATCATCTTCCTCAAGAGCAAAACCCTTCGGTTTATAAGTTTCCTTAAAAACTTTGCTAAATCGGATCGTAAACCTTTTATTTTTATTAAAGTTCTTTGAAAATCATTTTAGAAAATATTTCATAGCTTTGCTAGCTCCTATCCACCATTTTCATAAAGCCAAAGATTTAAAAAAACAAAGTTTATTTCTAATTATTATCTAAACCGTAGATACTTTAGCCAAAAGCATTTCATGCGGATTTGATATGAAAATAGATTGTTTACCTTCGATCTTGCTATCCTTCGTGACTTCCGAGTGGTCCACTCAATAACCGAACCAAAGCTTAAGAGAAATAAATGGTGTTTTACTTGAGAATTTAAAGAAGAAAATAGTGCTTGGTTGCTCAAATGCAATGCGCAAGAAAATTTTGAAAGAAAGTTAGCTACCAGATGCAACAGCTTTTGAAATGAAGAAAGTGTGTGAAAAGAAAGAAAATAATAAAAAAAGGAAATTAAAACGTGAGGAAGAAAATGAGCAGTGTTGACTTATATAGCCAAATTCGTTTATAAAGTTGGTTTATTTATCCTATAGATCCGTCCTAATGCTACCCTTGTTTTAATAAATCTCCCACTAATCATTTGTCCTAATTTACTTATTTAAGTTATCTACTTTAGCTTCTATTCCTATTTAGTCCTACTTACTAACGTGTTTTCTATTTATTCTATTTTTAATCTATAATTTAATGCCAATGCTACCGACTCGATTTTCAGGATGTGACATCTTGAGAACTAGCAGTCAATGAATCAAGACTTATGATGTGTCGTCGGGAACACCAAATATAAACTATTCCAAAAATTAAAGTAAATAACAGTAAAAGGGAAGTAGGGTCTAATCCTCAGGGACTGGAGATTCGTAAAAAGTCTTATCTGTTGAGATCGTGGGCAAAATCGTACCTAAGAAAAGCGCCGCGATTTGAGGAAAAATAAAAGAAACAGAATTAAAAATAAAAGAAAACAAAATTGAAAGAAATAGAAAATAGGAAAGTCGAAGTAAAAATAAATAGCATAAAATAAACAAGTTGAAAGAAGAAGAGTTTTATCAATATTCAAAGATCTAGCCTCCGATTATCTTGATTCTTCCTTTGTTCAATCATAGACTTTGGATGGTTCTTCTCGTGCCCGAATAAACCAGTTATAGTGGAAGAGGACGCCTACGACCACCAGCTCCAGATATAGTTTTTAGTGAAACTTGACTCTAGCCAACCGTCGCTCCAATGGGACTGTCTTACACTAGATCACATTTTCCCAATGACGAATGCCACGCCATTTTGTCTCTTTTGGCTCGGCAACCTTTGATGTAGTAAGTTAATGAACCGACTGTGCAACCTTCTCAAAACACACAAAGCGACCGTCTTTGCACAAGATGAAAAGTTTACTTTTGTAAGAATTATGGACAAAAGTGTCAATCCCGTATTATAGAGAATTGATGAATACTCAGGTTGAAAAGAATTAAGCGCGGATTCTAAGCCTCATGAACCTTGGAGGAATATTTGATAACCTTTGGCTAGAAGAGTTTTTTTAGTTACTCATGATTTTTGGGGAAGAACACAAAATAAAAAGAATAGAGTTTTTTATTGAACTAGGATTTTGGGAGATGGAGGATTTTTTCAATGAATAAGGAATGAATAATTCAATCACTCCACCCCTTATTTGTAGTACATAATATTCCTAGTTGAATCCGATCTAAATTCTAAAAGATAATTAGAATTATATCTAACATTTAATTCCCTTAATTAGATCCAATTTAAACTCTAAAAGATAAATACAAAAAATAAACATAAATTAAATACAAATTTAAATAATAAATAATATCTTAAATATTAAATCCTAATATAAAATATATTTAAAAAATAAAATAAAATAAAACCAAATCTATTTGTCCTATAAACTCTTTTTTTTAGCATTCCATCTTCACACAATTTCAAATTCTCTTTCAAAACCATGTTTTTTGTCTTCAATTTATCTTCTATCACCACTTGAGTCCCTACAAAATAAAAAGACAACAAATAGTCCAGTTTAATAGGATCATACTCTCTCTCTCTCTCTCTCTATATATATATTTAATATTCAAAAATATGTCATATTTAAGCATTATCATCTTGCCTGATAAACCTCGAGACTTATGCCCAAAAATGTAAGAATATATTTTTATAGTCTCGAGACATTAGTCCAAAAGTGTAAAAAAATGACATTTTAAGTCATGCAATTGACTCTCTAAATGCACCTAAACATTTCCAACATGCATCTAATCCTACATGAACATATTTTATGTGTAAAAGCAAGTCCAAAACATGTATTTTCATGGAAATTAACTCATTAGGCCAAAATCTCAATAGGCAAGTAAATTGTAAATTATAAAACATACTATCACCATATAAAATCAATCCTAAAAATACAACATAAAGAAAACCAAATGTCCAAATTGGTATCAATATTGTTCTTGTTGAAGCCCAATTTTGACCGGCCCAAACTCATTTTAAATTTGTTTTAAAATTTAAATTTATTTTAAATTTAAATTTAATTTGAGTTTAAATTTATCTTCAAATTTAAAATTATTATAAATTTAAAATAAACAAAGTCCAAATACAAAATCAAAGTCCAAATTACAATTTTGGACCCAATTAGACCCAATAAAAAATCAGATTGCCTCAACCCAATACATGGCCCAACTGAAGCAACCCAATTGAAAACCTTTAACCCCAAAGTCAAACCTTTAACTGAGGCTACCCCCACTTGCCTCTGCCACCATCGGCTCCAAACTGCTCTGCCACCGCCACTGTATTTGTACATGCAAAGGAGAAGACATGCATTTAGTTGTGTAGGACAAAAGAGAATGATTGTAAAACTGGCTATAAAGCTAAATTCAAATTGTTTGTAAAGGTTACGAATTTTTCATGAAAAAGATCAATACCAAAAGAAAGCACTTTGAAATCCAAACAGAAGCAATTAACAATAAGTAGTATTTGGATAGAAACCAAGTAGTAGAATAGATTCAAGTTCGAAGCATCAGGTATTCCCAAATCCCTGCATATATTTAAATGACTGAATTATTTCCTTAATACTTTGAATATTAACATACATTAATATGCATTAACGCATATCAACCACCCCTCTACCTTCATTTATTATTCATTTTTTTCTTATTTTTTAAAATATTAAATAAAGACATTAATAGTAATTAATAATTTTATTTATAATATAATAAATATTATTAATGATAATATTAGTGAAACGTTATAGTAGTAA
This sequence comes from Gossypioides kirkii, assembly GCA_005610355.1. Lineage (NCBI taxonomy): Eukaryota > Viridiplantae > Streptophyta > Magnoliopsida > Malvales > Malvaceae > Gossypioides > Gossypioides kirkii. The sequence goes on along the minus strand of CP032247.1, from coordinate 32,616,375 downwards.
TAAATAGATTTAGTAAGTATTTAATAAATAATGTTAATATATATAAAAAAAAAGAAGATAAGGGGTCAGAAGGCTTATCTTCGGTGGGGTCTACCATCGTCGGAGCTTCACGCCGGAGTCTCCGCAGAACGTCATCACTACCTCATTGTGCGCAGATCTGCAAACAAGAAGGGAAAGAACCAAAGATTATAAACATGGTTTTTAAGGAAAATCTTAATGAACAGGCCTGAGACAAAGGGAAATCATGAACCAAATCTGAACTTTGACAAACAACCTCTAAATATTCAGGTTTCAAAATAGAATTTTTTTTAAAAAAAGGAAGAGACGATTAAGGGTAAAAAGGGGGAAAGAGAGGATTTAAAACTTTAGATCTTGTTCAGAACCAGATCCAGTTTTTAATAAAACAAAAGAAGAAACAAAAAAAGAAGAAATCGTGTACCCTTTTACTTGGCCGGCTATCGATCGGCGCGAGGGAGGCGACGACAGCGGCGGGCAGATGAAAGAAACAATCAAGCGCGACGAGGAATGCAGTGCGTGATGAACGGCGACGACGGAGCTTCGGCGGAGCGACCGACCGGAGTATTGTCAGCCATGAGAGAGTTTGAGAGAGGGGGAGAGAGTTTTTGAAGGTTTTTTGAAAAAATGAAATGAAAATGAATAAAAAAGGGGTTTTGGGGCTTTTATAATATACCAAAACGACGCCGTTTTGGTCTAGGCACTTATGCTCCAAAACGACGCCGTTTTACTTATTAAAGCCCATACCCGTTTGATCCGACTCGATTCGACCCGTAGGATCCGCGTGTTTTTAATTTTTAGGATATTTACCACTTTGGTCCTTCAGAATTTTTTAATTGTTTCAATTTAGTCCTTTTTACTTTTAATTAATTTTAAATTGGCCCAATAATTTTCATTTCTTTTCAATTTAATCCTTTGACATTTTGAAAGCATCAGAGGCTGCCACGTGTCACTATTTTGGCTTATTTATGCAATTAGTCCCTATTATTTCTAATTTGCTTTAATTTAATCCTGAAGTTAAATAATGTTTAATTACAAAATTGGCCCAAATTTTTTTCATAATTTTTAAATTAGTCCTTTGACTTCAGGATGCCTATGGGGCTTCCACTTGTCACCCTTTTTTGGTTTTATTACCTTGGAGGTCCCTAAATTGTCCAAAAATTACATTTGACCCTTGAACTTCCAAAAATTCTATTTTTGACCCAGAAACTTTCAAAACTTTCATTTTGACCCCCGAACTTCCAAAAATTCTACTTTTGACCCTGAAACTTCTAAAATTTACATTTCTACCCTCGAACTTTCAAAATTCCTATTTTAACCATAAAACTTCCAAAAATTATATTTTTACTCCCGAACTTCCAAAAAATCCACTTTTGACCTTGAAACTTCCAAAAATTACTATTTTATCCCTGAACTTCCAAAAGTTTCATTTTTAACCCCAAAACTTTCAAAATTACATTTTTACCCCTAAAAGTTCAAAAATATCATTTTTAATCTCAAAATTTCCCAAGATTACCATTTTTGCCATCGAGAGTCCAAAATTACCATTTTGACCCCGGGTATCCAAAAAGTCGCATTTTTAACTCCGATTGCATCATTTTTCTTTCTCATCAATATTTGCACTATTATGCACTCGTATTTTTTATTTTTAATTTTTGCTTACCATTTATTTGCTTAATTATTTTGCTTCGTGTTATCTAATATCCAAATTAACTACTCATTCATATTAAACTAGCATATTTGTTTTCAAAATTATTTTTCATAAAAAACTTTACAATCGAGGCAATATTCCTTTATTTCGAGATTTGAAAATTTGTGCCTTAACTTACTAGGCACGATTTTTCTTCAAATCGGAATAATCGAATATCCTTAGGTCGAGGCAATGTTTCTTTATCTTTGATTTTGAAAATTTGTACCTAAACTTACTAGGTGCTACTTTTTCAAAACAAGATAATCGAACATCCTTTTCCAAAGTTAAAAAATTTTACGACAAAGGAAAGCTCGTTATTTCTGGATCTCGAAATGTTATGTCCTAACTCACTGGACGTGATTTTCCTTCCTCGATCACTTTGAAATAGCGGGACTTCCAAACAAACTCGATTTTTCTTAAACATAACTCATGCATTTAAGGATCGTATTTTAAACTTTATTCGAGCTTTCAAGGTTTACAAATTAAGACCCGAAAATAATCAAAACGATACCAATTTTGGGCGTATGAGGGTGCTAATCCTTCCTCATGCGTAACCGACTCCCGAACCTATTTTTTGGGATTTCGAAGACCAACATTTTTTAAACGTTTTGTGCTGATTCAATCACACCCAAATAGAAGATTGGTGGCGACTCCCATTTTTCAAATTTAAAATGATTTTTCGAAACTCCATTTTAAAAATAGGTTTCGACAGCTTGGCGACTCCACTAGGGATCTTTTTAAAAATAAACGAGAGTCAAGCCAAAATTGATTATTTTCGGGTCTTTTTTTTGAAAATTTTTAAAGCTTCGATTTTGTTAATATGCGATCCTCGGTATCTTTTGTGTGGCATTATATTATGTGATATGGCTAACATAATTTTGCATCCATATGCATTTTGTTACTACCCTTTTAAGTGAAAGCGGGAAATTACTCCTTCGTGAGGTCTTCACCTCCGTGCAGGATAGTGAATCGCTTTCGGGATTACATTCGTACCCATGTTTTCGTGAGGTTTTCACTTCCGTGCAAACATGTGAGAAATGTGTCCTCCTGAACCGAACTCATCCGAATGAGCCTGTAATGGGTGGGGATCGAGGAATCTGCTGGTTTGGGTACCTCAACTATAGAGCCTAAAACCACATGTAGTGAATCCTAGTTGCTTACCTTAGGATAGAATTACACCGAGCTGTAGTAGTCTCAAGTTTAGGTTCTCTATTTTATATCCGTAGTTTGTTATCATACTTGTGCTTTTTTAATTATTGCTTGCATTGCATCTTCATGCAAAGGAAAATGTGGATTTAAGCCCAATTACTGAATAGGAAATTGGTCATAAGAAAACGAGTTCCTTGAAAAGGTGGAAAATAATACGGTCGCGTGCATACGCTCAAAAAAAAAAAGAAAGACGAAAAGCCAATGATTAGCCAGAAACGAAGACCGACAACGAACCAAACTTTGATCCAACCACAAAAAGTGATCGATCACTTAAGTTGACATTTTGGGACCTAAAATCAAAGAACGAACGCGGGCGAAATTGGAATATACCCTACGAAGATTAAAGGCTTTTGAACACTAAGGCATGATCATATGCGTATCTGTTTTATGTAAAGGAATCTATTTTCTAGTAAAATTTTCTAATAGAATTGAGTAATGAGTCAATGTTTTCTCATGCATGCACGCATTCATAAGCTGCACATTTTATTAACTCGCACATAATTCCTTGGGAGCCGACCTCAAGTAGAATAGTGTCAAGTATTTCGCGGTTGCACGAAGAGGGTAAGGGCCGCAGTTACATTCTTGCTTTTTTGCTCTTAATTGTAATTTATTCCAAGTTTTATTCCTGTATTAATTACGCTAACTTGTTCATTTCGAAGCTATTTGCATTACATCCTCATAAAAAGAGAGGTATAGTTCTAAGCTCAATTACTAAATAGAAAAGCTGGTAATAAGAAAACAGATACCTCGATGAAATAGAAAACGATATGGTTGGGCTTACATGGCAAAGAAACGAAGAGAACGAAAGTCGATGATCTACCAGATGAGCAAGACGAAAACAAAGATCATGTAATCATATGAGTTTTGGCCTAAGTATGAGAAGTGACTGACCACTCAACCTTTTCAAAATGATATTGTGGATCGAAGTCGGAGATGAGCCAAGACTATTTGAATGACTTCTTGCGAAGATTAAGTCTTGTGAACCTTGCGACACGACCATATACGTATCTTGTTTTATGTAAAGAAATTTGATTTCTAGTAAGGTTTTTCTAATAGAATTGAGCTATAAGTCAATACGTTTCTTATGCATTCATACATTCGTAAGCAGCACATTTTATTAACTTGTGTAATTCTATACAAGCCTACCTTGAGTGAGATTGTGCCAAACCTTCAGTGGTTACTCGAGTAAGGTAAGAGACACGGTTATTTTTTTGCTTTTAATTGCAATATATTTTGAATCTGTTTGCATTGCATTCTCATAAAAAGGCGTTGATTCACATTCTATTATCAAATGGAGAACTAGTCATAGGAGAACAGATTCCTTGATAAGGTAGGAGTCAACGTGGTCGTGCATATATGGTCAAAGATAAAGGTGACAACTTGTCAAAGGGATGCATATCAGGGATTCAAGATTGCACCCAAGTACATGAAAGCCATAACAATTTGCAAGAGTTGAATAAAGTAAGGAAGGTAAAACAAGGCAGATGTCCAATCGTGAATATTTTGACTTACTTGATAGGCATCGGTCCCGGGCTCTCACTTAGTATTGGAGTCCAATTTCTAATGGTTTCACACCTAGAGGACATGATATCCATGACTGAAGAATATATCACTCTACCTTGATGTCCGAGGATTCAAACTAATAAAGCCTGCTTTGAACATGATGAACATCCTTACTTGCTTAAGGTTAAAGTAGAGATGCACCTTTTTCGAGTCCTAACATAGTATTGGGATTCAACTTAGTCACTTCATCTTCAGAAACATGGACATACTGTAGAAGAGTACATTACATTACTCCATTGCTTGAGAACTCAAGTTGATAAGGTCTACTCTAGACGAGTGAGCATTGGGTCGCAATCCTGATTAAGGAAAGAGAAGAGAACAAGTACATTGCTTTGGAAAGCCTGCAAGGTTTAGTACACTCAGATGCAAGAAAGAATGATGGCATCTTCATCTCAAACACGATTGGGTAGTCGTTTTCCTTAAAGTGTTGGGGCACATAGAGGACATGATTGTAAATTCATTTTATCGGCTTGACAAAGGAATCACTCATGTCTTAGCAATCTTAGCCACTAAGCACCTGTCAAAAGAAGGTGTATTAATTCACGACTTTTGTTAGTAGGGTCTTGTGGCCATTTGAAAAGTCGAAAAAGTCTTATCGAGAATTCTTTGAAGACTACTCTTTGTTGACGGGATTTGTGACTGTTCAAAGATAAGACGACATTGCCAAAGACAATGGGAATAAATGAGAAATGATAGAGGCCATGTTGCAAGTAAAGATTTAACCCAAATGCAAGAAACGACTAAATGCTTGTAGACTTTAGCCATTCAAGACTGATGTTTTAAACTTGAAATTAGGGGCAAACCAGAGCAAAAATTAGGACTTTGAATATTAAAGCACGACCATATATGCTTCTACCTAATGTAAAAGAATTTTCTTTCTAGTAAAGTTGTCTAACAGAATGGAACCAAGAATCAACGCCTTGTTGCATGGATTTTATCATTTCATGTGCATTAGCATTTCCTACATCAAATCTTAATAAGATTCCACATATTTGAAACCCTTGTGTGAGAGAGAGTCATTTACCCTAAAATGAAGGCTGAGAGACAACATGATAAATCAAGATAAGAAATGATAAAAAAATCGAGAAAAAGTCATGTGAAGAATGAAACCTATTGAGAGTTCGTCCCCGCACCCTTGGAAATGATTTGGACAACTAGACTGTGGAGGAGCTTCCTGTAGTTTTTAGGACTTTTCCAAGAAAATATTCAGGACACACTTATCACTCTAAGCTCGAGAGTAATAGGGATCCTTTTATAAAGGGCAAATGACCACTATCTTTTATTTCAATGAAAATGATGCATTGCTTTATCCTAATTGGCAAATACCTTACCAATTCTTTTCATTCGTTTATTCCATAATTAATCATTCTTTAGTTCAATTATTTCTTGGACCCTTTTTTTTGTCTTTGTGCTGGGGCCCTTGATATCAAGGATATGAGAAACACTGCTGTTGACTTAAATCCTTTTGAGTAAGACATGTATCCAGAAAAACTCTGAGTCTTTGAAAATGATCAAGAATGTAATTTGTCTCCCGATCTGCTATGGATAGATTGAGCAAGACACGAAACGGACATCACCTTGAAGAGTTGTGATTTTAAGTGAGAATCAAGACATGAGTCTTTGTAAAAACAAGGCTAGCTGCCTCGAGAATCAAATGGTCTTTGCATGATCTTATCAAAGCATGATAAGTTTAACAAACCAATGTCATGACACATAGACTCTCATAAAATAGAAACTTGAAAAAATTGAGGCTCGACGTGTTATAAAAAAAAGAAGAAGAAAAAAAATGGGTCAAAAATCCGCAAGAGGGCATTTTAAACTCAATAAAAAAGGGAAAAGAGAAAAAAGAAAAGGAAGGAAAAGTCAAGATGAAAACCCGCAAAGGGAATCTTGAAAATTTATCATTCTTCCATGTTGTGGCCTTTCTATGAGAAGCATGAACACCATCGAGCCAACTTTGCAAAAAAGTTTCTAATGAGCATCCAGGTCAATGGGCGGTTAAGTAGATTATTGAAAATGAGAGATTATATGGAATACCAAGAAAGGATCATATCCAACGATGACTTGAACTTGAGCAACAGGAATAGCAAAATTTGCAGCCAATTTAAGAGCAAATATCACGACTCAGCACCTCATTGAAAAAACAGGTGAATGAGGCATTGAAGGTGACCAATAAGAACATCAAAAGGATTCATAGCAGAGACCTACAAAGACTCGACATGAGAAATCACCATTTGCCTTCGAGGTTTATCGGGCTAGCCATTGGGGCAATACCTTTTGTACTAGAATAAAAGACGTCCTACCCATTAGAATCTAGTTTCCTTCCCTCCAAATTTTGTTAGAGCTAATGAAGCAGAATGGATCCAATCCAAATGTAGTCAGCTAAATTTGATTGAAGAGAAGATACTAAAAGTCATCCTTCATGATTCAAATGAAAAGGGTTTACGACAAAGAAGGATCTGCTCTATAGAACTCCACAAGAGAGCTCTAATTTTGAAAAGGACCTTGATTACAAAAACGTCCAAGGAAAATGGATGTCAAAGTGGGAAAGGCCCCATGAGATAAAGAAAGTCTTTTCGGAGAAGCTTTAATTTTGATCAAAATGGACGGCAAAAGACATGCCCAACTTTGTGAACTCAAATTCAATGAATAAAAGAAAAGAAAAAAAAGAAGAAAAATAAAAAGAAAAAGAAAAAAGAAAAGAAAAAAGAGAAAAGAGAAAAAAGAAAAGGAGAGGTCGAGGTGAAAACTCGTAAAGGGCATCTCGAAACCTAAGGAGATTTGAGTTGAAAACCTGAAAAGGCGGCTCAAATTCAAATAAGAGAAAAGGGGCATGAAGTGGTCCTCTCTCTCAAAAGTAGCAAGGTGGAGAAACTTTACACCTTGAGGCATTGACAAAGTACTCCAAGTTTCATGAACACATGTCAAACTCAGAATGGTTTTCGCCAAGTTTGCTCATTGAAGCTCAAACTTTGATATCTGGGGCACCTAACCCTATTCTTTGCTGACTTTGGCATCCTTTGACCAATATGAGTCACTTTTGATCTTTTCATTCATGCGAGCTTTGCCTCCAATAAAAATTATCCACCTAACTCTTTTCTTTGCCCACTTTATATTTGGCATCCTTTGACCAATATGGGTCACTTTTAATATTTCCATTTATGTGAGCTTTACCTCCAATAAAATTTCATTCGCCTTGCGACCATGTTCAAGCAAATTTCGCATTGCAATAATGATTAATGAACCAAACGATCTTTTCATTCATACGACCTTTGTTTGCAATCAAATTTAATTTCATCCATTTTATACTCTTGATTCAAGCATCTTTGCATTTGAAATAACGGATAGTGGTTAACAAATATAAGGAATAGAAGGATTTCTTCATATCATTTTGGAAAATTCCTAAATATTATAGAGACCTGAAACAGGACCACTAGTTGGAAATGACCAAACCCGAGGGCTAAAAGGGTCTCAAAACAAATAGTCCAAATTACGACTACCTTTTTAGGTTTCACGACAAAAATACACATACATAAAACATGATAACACATCAGTGGTAGGACTTAGACAAAAGACGAATAATGTCGACCTAAGGACTAAGATAAAATCATTTCTCAAAAAATGACATTTTTACATTCATCATTCATCCTGAGCATGGCATTCTAAACAATCTGGCCTACTTAGAGGCCCATTTGAGCATATTCTAAAAGTCTCAGAACCATGAAGACATGAAGGGAAAAATCTAAGACCACAACGGTGGATCCAGTACCACAAAGATGCAAAAGGGAAAGGTCTAAGTTGCAACGGCGAACCGTGTACCTCAGAAGATAAGAAGGGAAAGATTTAAGCCGCAACAGCGAATCCAGTACCATGAAGACATGAAGGGAAAGATCTAAGACCGCAACGGCAGATCCAGTACCACAAAGATACAAAAGGGAAAGGTTTAAGTCGCAACGGTGGACCGTGCACCTCAGAAGACAGGAAAGGAAAGATTTAATCCGCAACGGCGAATCCAGTACCACGAAAATTTGAAGGGGAAAGGTTTAAGTCGTGATGGCAAACTCGGTACCTTCGAAACGTGACGAGAAAGGTCAAATCCACGACGGTGAAACTTCTACCTCTAAGTCATAATGGATAATATTAAAACTACAATGACAAGTCTTTATCTCTCTGAAGTTGTAGTAAGAGCAAGATGAAGCTTCAACATCAAATCCTATCTTTCTGAAGTTGCAGCGAAGTTGGATTAAAACTACAGCAGCGGATCTCAATCTCCATGAAGTTACAGTGGAATGGAGTAAAGTTACATCATTAACCAATATCTTACATTGAGCTTGGGGCAGATTGAAGACATTTGATCTTTCACCTCGAGCCTGGGGCAGATCATCATCAACCAATCTCTTACCCTGAGCTTGGGGCATATTGAAGCCATTTGATCTTTCACCCCGAGCTTGGGGCAGATCATCATCAACTAATCTCTTACCCCGAGCCTAGGGCAGATTGAAACCATTTGATCTTTTACCCCGAGCCTGGGTTGATTACCATTAACCAATCTACTACCCCGATCATGGGGTAGATTGCGATTATCCACAAATAACAATGCGGTCATCTTCCTGATGAGATACTGAGAAGAAGACCAAATCAAACCCATGCTCGATGTGAGCAAATCTTTGAACCCCAGCTTCCTGATGAGATACTGAGAAGTGGACTAAATTCGTCTTCCTGATGAGATACAGAGAAGCGGATTGAAACAAGCAATGCGGTCATCTTCCTGATGAGATACTGAGAAGAAGACCAAATCAAACCCATGCTCAATGTGAGAAAATCTTCGAACCCCAGCTTCTTGATGAGATACTGAGAAGTGAACCAAATTCGTCTTTCTGATGAGATACAGAGAAGCGGATTGAAACAAGCAATACGGTCATCTTCCTGATGAGATACTGAGAAGAAGACCAAATCAAACCCATGCTCGATGTGAGAAAATCTTCGAACCCCAGCTTCCTGATGAGATACTAAGAAGCAGGTCGAAGCAATAAAATGGTTAGCTTCCTGATGAGATACTGAGAAGTGGACCAAATTCGTCTTCCTGATGAGATACAGAGAAGCGGATTGAAATAAGTAATGCGGTCATCTTCCTGATGAGATACTGAGAAGAAGACCAAATCAAACCCATGCTCGATGTGAGGAAATCTTCGAACCCCATCTTCCTGATGAGATACTGAGAAGCAGGTTGAAACAATAAAATGGTCATATTTTTTATGAGATACTGAGAAGAAGACCAAATCAAACTCACGCTCGATATGAGCAAACCTTCGAACCCCAGCTTCCTGATGAGATACTGAGAAGCAGGTCGAAATAATAAAATGGTTAGCTTCCTGATGAGATACTGAGAAGTGGACCAAATCCGTCTTCCTGATGAGATATAGAGAAGCAGATTGAAACAAATGATGCGGTCATCTTCTTGATGAGATACTGAGAAGAAGACCAAATCAAACCCACGCTCGATATGAGCAAGTCTTCGAACCCCCAGCTTCCTGATGAGATATTGAGAAGCAAGTCGAAGTAATAAAATGGTTAGCTTCCTGATGAGATACTGAGAAGTGGACCAAATTCATCTTCCTGATGAGATACAGAGAAGCAGATTGAAACAAGTGAGGCGGTCATCTTCCTGATGAGATACTGAGAAGTAGACCAAATTCGTCTTCCTGATGAGATACAGAGAAGCAGATTGAAACAAGTGAGGCGGTCATCTTCCTGATGAGATACAGAGAAGTATACCAACTCGACGCTCGATGCGAGCAACTCTTCGAACCCTAGCTTCCTGATGAGATACTGAGAAGCAGGTCGAAGTAATAAAATTGTTAGCTTCCTGATAGGATACAGAGAAGTATACCAACTCAATGAAACCATACTCAAAGACTACGGTGACAAACTTCAATCTCCTTGAAATTTCAAAAGAATGGAGTGAAATTACAGTAGAAAATTTTGTCTTTTTGGAAATTGCCTTAGGGCAGGATGGAATCATAATGCTGAAGATGCAGAGGTAGATGCGGCAAAATCGAATGGTCAATAAAGCGAAGGGTGGACCAATTGAAGAAAGAGCAGCGAAGAAATGGAACTTGACAAAATTGGGCTTTCTTTTGGTCTTTGCTTTGTTCCTGTTACATAGCAACAAGCAAAGAGGGGCAACTGTTGAAGCCCAATTTTGACCGGGCCCAAACTCATTTTAAATTTGTTTTAAAATTTAAATTTAATTTGAGTTTAAATTTATCTTCAAATTTAAAATAAACAAAGTCCAAATACAAAATCAAAGTCCAAATTACAATTTTGGACCCAATTAGGCCCAATAAAAAATCAAATTGCCTCAACCCAATACATGGCCCAACTCAGGCAACCAATTGCAAACCTTTAACCCTAAAGTCAAACCTTTAACTGAGGCTACCCCCATTGCCTCTGCCACCACCGGCTCCAAATTGCTCTGCCACCGCCACTGTATTTGTACCTACAAAGGAGAGGACATGCATTTAGTTGTGTAGGACAAAAGAGAATGATTGTAAAACTGGCTATAAAGCCAGATTCAAATTGTTTGTAAAGGTTACGAATTTTTCCTGAAAAAGATCAATACCAAAAGAAAGCACTTTGAAATCCAAACAGAAGCAACAAACAATAAGCAGTATTTGGATAGGAACCAAGCAGTAGAATAGATTCAAGTTCGAAGCATCAGGTATTCCCAAATCCCTGCATATATTTAAATGACTGAATTATTTCCTTAATACTTTGAATATTAACATACATTAATATGCATTAACGCATATCAACCACCTCTCTGCCTTCATTTATTATTCATTTTTTTCTTATTTTCTAAAATATTAAACAAAGACACTAATAGCAATTAATAATTTTATTTATAATATAATAAATATTATTAATGATAATATTAGTGAAACATTATAGTAGTAATAAATAGATTTAATAAGTATTTAATAAATAATGTTAATATAAAAAAAAGAAGATAAAGGGTCAGAAGGTTTTTCTTCGGTTGGGTCTACCATCGCCGGAGTCTCCGCAGAACGTCGTCACTGCCTCGTCGTGCGCATATCTGCAAACAAGAAGGGAAAGAACCAAAGATTATAAACATGGTTTTTAAGGAAAATCTTAATGAACAGGCCTGAGACAAAGGGAAATCATGAACCAAATCTGAACTTTGACAAACAACCTCTAAATATTCGGGTTTCGAAATAGAATTTTTTTTAAAAAAAGGAAGAGACGATTAAGGGTAAAAAGAGGGAAAGAGAGGATTTAAAACTTTAGATCTGGTTCAGAACCAGATCCAGTTTTTAATAAAACAAAAGAAGAAACAAAAAAAGGAAGAAATCGTGTACCTTTTACTTGGCCAGCGATCGATCGGAGCGAGGGAGGCGACGACAGCGGCGGGTAGATGAAGGAAACAATCACGCGCGACGAGGGCGGCGACGTGTAATGAACGGCGGTGACGGAGCTTCGGCGGAGCGACCGGTCGGAGTATGGCCGGCCATGAGAGAGTTTGAGAGAGGGGGAGAGAGTTTTTGAAGGTTTTTTGAAAAAATGAAATGAAAATGAATAAAAAAAGGGGTTTTGAGGCTTTTATAATATACCAAAACGACGTCGTTTTGGTCTAGGCACTTATGCCCCAAAACGGCGTCGTTTTACTTATTAAAGCCCATACCGTTTGACCCGACTCGATCCGACCCATAGGATCCGCGTGTTTCAATTTTTGGGATACTTATCACTTTGGTCCTTCCGCATTTTTTAATTGTTTCAATTTAGTCCTTTTGTACTTTTAATTAATTTTAAATTGGCCTAATAATTTTCATTTCTTTTCAATTTAATCCTTTGACATTTTGAAAGCATCAGAGGCTGCCACGTGTCACTATTTTGGCTTATTTATGCAATTAGTCCCTATTATTTCTAATTTGCTTTAATTTAATCCTGAAGTTAAATAATGTTTAATTACAAAATTGGCCCAAATTTTTTTCATGATTTTTAAATTAGTCCTTTGACTTCAGGATGCCTATGGGGCTTCCACTTGTCACCCTTTTTTGGTTTTATTACCTTGGAGGTCCCTAAATTGTCCAAAAATTACATTTTGACCCCTAAACTTCCAAAAATTCTACTTTTGACCCGAAACTTCCAAAATTTACATTTCTACCCTCGAACTTCTAAAATTCCCATTTTTGACTCCAAAACTTCCAAAAATTATATTTTTACCCCTAAACTTCCAAAAATTCCACTTTTGACCTTGAAACTTTCAAAAATTACCATTTTATCCCTGAACTTCCAAAAGTTTCATTTTTAACCCCAAAACTTTCAAAATTACATTTTACCCCTAAAATTCCAAAAATTTCATTTTCAACCTCAAATTTTCTCAAGATTACCATTTTTGCCCTCGAGAGTCCAAAATTACCATTTTGACCCCGGGTATCCAAAAAGTTGCATTTTTTAACTTCGATTGCATCATTTTTCTTCCTCATCAATATTTGTACTATTATGCACTCGTATTTTATATTTTTTATTTTTGCTTACCATTTATCTGCTTAATTGTTTTGCTTCGTGTTATCTAATATGCAATATTAGCTGCTCATTCATATTAAACTAGCATATTTGTTTTCAAAATTATTTTTCATAAAAAACTTTAAAATCGAGGCAATATTATTTTATTTCGAGATTTGAAAGTTTGTGCCTTAACTTACTAGGCACGATTTTTCTTCAAATCGGAATAATCGAATATCCTTAAGTAGAGGCAATGTTTCTTTATCTCTGATTCTGAAAATTTGTACCTAAACTTACTAGGTGCGACTTTTTCAAAACAAGATAACTCACTGGATGTGATTTCCCTCCTCGATCACTTTGAAATAGCGGGACTTCCAAACAAACTCGATTTTTCTTAAACATAGCTCATGCATTTAAGGATCGTATTTTAAACTTTAATAGAGCTTTCAAGGTTTACAAATTAAGACCCGAAAATAATCAAAACGGTACCAATTTTGGGCGTATGAGGGTGCTAATCCTTCCTCATGCGTAACCGACTCCCGAACCTGTTTTTCTGGATTTTGAAGACCAACATTTTTAAACGTTTTGTGGTGATCCAATCACACCCAAATAAAAGATTGGTGGCGACTCCCTTTTTCCAAATTTAAAATGATTTTTCGAAACTCCGTTTTAAAAATAGGTTTCGACAGTTCTCATATCCCAAGAAATACCAAAACATCAATATTTATCATTCATAGACATTATAGTCACCTAATGACCTAGGTACATGCCCAAAATTGTTAGAAAACTCAAGGAACATTACAAAATCTTGAATGTGATGCGAAGCTCCTAAGCTTGAATCACAAGCTTCTAGATGAGTCCATGACCTACACATTTAAACAACTAACACATGAGCTCAATAGCTCAGTAAGTACACAAGGGTAAACCTACTTATCAAATTCCATTATTAGTGTTGAGCCTCTTAGTAAGAATTATCCGAGTTCAGTTATTCCATGATTTAGCCTTTCTAATGGATTTATTTCTCATTACCAAATTACAAGGGCTCAACTTACACATTGTTGATTCATTAAGCAATTACATTTTTGAATTTAAATGCATAACTCTTAGTAAGTATTTAATCGAACATATGTCCACTTTTTATTAAATTTCATTTAACTTAGTCTCACATAAGTTCATTTCTCTTATAGCCGAATGCTCATTATATTCATTAGCATGCAAAGTTAGAAGTTCTAATCTCAAATCTTTATTTTAAGGCATATATACTTTATGAGTTGATCCATAGTTTTACTTTATTTTAAATCACAAAATCATTTAACTTAATTAACTTATCATAGTTTTAATTTTTGCCACTAATGGCCTAATATGAGATATTAGAACATTTTCACCATTGGCTTGCTCAATTATTCAATTCCTTTTTGTCTATTTAGCTTATATCTCTTAGTCAACTCTAGTGGAATAGGACTTGGATACCCGAGATTCCAACTGACCACACCTCACACATATTGCACTAATTGTGCATCCAACCTAAACACTCCAACATATAGGACTCAAGATGCACCAAAGTGTTATGTCCTAAGGCAATATATCTTTGTTCAAGTTGCACACACACTAATCCCTACGACATGCCATATGTATCCTAATTATTCCTATGAAACTTACTAGGGAAAGTCGCATTCATATAAATGAAGCCTTTGGAGCTTCCACCCAAAAACTCAGATTTTCACATTTTAGGTATTCCTCTTTGGGACTCATAGAGTTCTGCTAATTAGCATTCAATTTAAATTTCACATATTTAGTCATCATGCTATTTGAGCAATTGGTGCTCTCAACCTGATTTTGTGCATACACATGTAAACATTTGTACTTTTATACTTTTCTCATTCCATCTTACTAGTGTATTTCACTTTTAACTCACTTTAGCAACAAATCACATTATGCCATAGCATTGCTTCTCTTGACACTTATCTAATTCATTTTTAATGATATTATGCTAAATTCATAATTTCCACTATATTTCTTCTAATGATCACTTTTGTATTATACATGGCCATTATACACTTTATTCACTATTCTAGTAATTTCCTCATCTATAACAAATTTCATGGAAATAACATTTTCATAACAGATTAATAGTTCATACTTATGACAAATGTTTATTAAGCTACCACTATCTAACCATCATTTTCAACATATTATGCCATGAAAATTTGTACACATTCATTAACTTATTTCATTTTATTCCACAATTTATTAATTATTTATTTTTAACAAATTTATGTCATGAAACTTACATCTATTCATTAGATAATCATTCTCATATTCATCACACAATTCCACTAATTTCCTAAACATGTTATTATAGAAGAAGAGCATCTTAGGGTATTTATCACTTGGAGGCACTTATACTCAAAATCAAGACTTCAATCACATGAATCCATCTTCATCTAGCTTGAAATTTCTATTTTCCATCCCTCCACATTTTCTTGTAGACAAGAATATAACCAAATATTAGTATATAAGTTTTTAAACCTTTCTTATAGCAACCCAAGTCAAATATCAAGTTCGGAGAAATGAAAAACACCATTTCTTATCTTATTGAAACTTTCTCTCTCTACCCAAATTTCTCTCTCAAGACTCACATAAACCCTAGCTAAAAATGAGGGGTTTAAGAGTGATTTCAATTTTGAAGATGAATTTTCTGGTTGATTTTTGCAAAAATACAAAGTTTGGGTATTGATTTTTTTGTGAGATTTGAAGAAAATATCAAAAATGAAGAAAAGGGAGAGAATTCCCATGAAGTAAAAGGGTGAATGGCTGGAAAGAAATTGTGGTCCACAATCTATCAACTTACGAAATCTCATCCAATGACTCACATTTATTTCAAATATCAAATATATTTTCAAAATAATATTTCTATAATAAATACTTGAAAAATGACGAGAATGCTTTTATATAGCAAAATTACCATTTTGCCTCTTACCACAATTTCTTCAAAATAAATACACTTATCAAACTCAAACCTCATAAGTCACATTTAAATATTAATAATAGTCCTTAGAAGGTGAAAATTACACCCATGTCATTTTCTCCGTAAAAACGAGAAATTTATAATTTAATTGTTGTATTTTCAAATCTTTTCCAATTTGGTCCAAAAAGTGTTTTCATCACACCAATTCATATTTCAATTTATTTCTCAGGTCAAATAGTAACTAATGATTCATATTTCTCTTTTAGGTCAAATTTTCATTTTAGTCCTCTATTTTTTTAGAATTTACAATTTAATCTTTTTTACCATATTCTCACTTCCAAAATATTTTCATTGATATATATCTCTAATATAAATTTTCCTTTCATAAAAATTTATTATATGACTCATTTTTCCAATTTTTTTCAAAAAATTTAGATATTGGATCCTAAAACAATGCTAGATGTTATACAAGAGTTTTTGGGGGAATACACCAAAACCTTATACAACCTTGAATTTATACCTTCCATTTCCATTCTAAACTCAAATATAGCAAGTATCTAACTCAAGTACACTAAGAAAATAATAAATCAAAGCTTTCACTCTCTACTTAGAAATATCCTCAAAAATGGAAGAAAAATAAAGGCAAAATAAAAAAAATCATATTCCAATGGTTTGAAACATAAATTAAAGTTAAAAAACACTTGCTTGCTGGAAAAATCAAGATTGAATTAAGAAATAAAAAACCAATTCTTCAAAAGAGATAAGAAAAATGTTAAGTTCTTGATTAAGAAATCTTGTTTTCATGGAGGATTTAATGAAAATAAACCTTATCTTAGCTTTGATTCTCTTGAATACAAATAGGTGACTGAGCTGAAAGTGCAAAAAGAAATAGAGAGATTTGAGAGAATTTTGAAGAATTTTTGGAAAAAGGTCTCTTGAAAGTAATTGTTCCCTCCTAACTAATTTTCAGAATGGGATATTTGCTATCATGGGCTTGGGAAATTTACTAATTAAGAACCTCTTCCTTCCTAAATTTTTTCCAATATTTTCACATTGACCCCACTAAATTTGCTAATCTTACAATTTAGTCCATTGGCCTTAACTATTAAGCTCTCAAAATTAAGCGATTAATAATTCTAATTAATATTGATTTACTAATTAATAAACCTCTAATTCACTACCATTCTCTTTCCCGAAAACCTATCATTTTGACTTTCCGAAATGGTTCGATTTAAGATATCTGGCCCAAAATTAAATTTTCAAAAATCAAAGCGTTACATTAACTTTTAAAAGTTATGCGGTAAAATTATACTTTTATTTAAGATTTTCATTTTAAATTATGCCACATAAGATTTTGCGTGCCATTTAACGGTTAAATTAATGTTTTAATAATAGAAGGACCTTATTAATATAACATCAACAGTTTCAGATGTAATTAAAATGTTTTGAAGTTTGAAGACCAATTTAAAATGAAGATCATAGTTTAGAGATATCTCGTGTAATTAACTCTTATTGAATCAAAATCCAACTAAGTTGAATTACCCAACCATTATTATTTTTATTTAACAACTCAACTTTTCGAAATGAAATATTTTAGCCATTGTCATGCTAGTTGTCGTTAACTCAATAATAAAAGTTTAATGTGGGTTTTTATTGGTTTAATAATAAATTTACCCTCCAATATTTACATATTTTATCAATTTGATCTTAAATCTAAAAACTTCAACAAATTTAGCCCTTAATGTTTACAAAATTTGTTATTTTAATTCTAATTCAAAAAATCAATAAATTTAACCCTCAACATTTACAAAACTTTATCAAATTAATTATACTTCTAAAAAATTATAAAATAAAGAAAAATGAAAAAAAAATAAAAATCATCTTTAGTCTCCGGCTCCATTCATTGTCGCATTAGCACTCTTGAGGTATGGTCTTTCCTTTTCTTTTTCTTAAAAGTTCCCTTCAAAACTTTTTAAAGTAAAGGACTGGATTTTGGGTTCTTTTTATTTTCTTGATGTAGATGTGGGATTAGGGTTGTAAATGAATTGAGTTTGAATTTTTATATTTTTGTTTATATTCATTTGTTTATTTTAAAATTTGTTCATGTTCATTAAAATTTTCAAAATTTTTATTTGTGTCCGTTTATTTAAAATTATATGTTTTCATGTTCGTTCGTTTAACTTAAACCAACATGTTTACGAACATTTTCATGAATAATAAACACACACACATATATATATTATTTTTTTATATATGAAATAGTCAAATATAAATATTTATTATTATATTATAATTTAAAAAGCATACCAACCATAAAAAAAATTATTAATATATGCTAATGGAACGATAAATGCGTTTTAAATGATTTATTAAACAAGTTTTAAATGAACATAAACAAGCTTGTTCACAGAGACGGAGCCACATTGAGGCCCAGGGGGTCATGACCCCCACAAAGTTTAAATTTTTTCAATTTAGTCATTTGTAAATTTACATTATGCCCTCAAAAAATATAAGTAGGCCCTCAAGGTTTAAGTTTTTTTACAATTTTTCCCTTTGTATATATATTATATCCCCCTTAAAATGGTAAATTTTAAATTTAGACCCTTTATAATTTATAAAATTTTAAATTAGTAATGGTAAAATTACACTTTGGCCCTCTAAAAAATGATAAAAATTTAATTTAACCCTTTAAAAATAATAAAAATATAGGCTATTAAAATGATGAAACTACATTTGTACTATCGTAAAAATATAAAATTTAATTCTGGCCCGCTCAAAAAATTATTTTTGCTCCGCCACTGCTTATTCATGAACAAAAATCAAATTGAACAAACTTTGTTTATTTTCGATTTATAAAATAAATAAACCTCAAAATCTTATTAATATTTATTTATTTAATTTAATAAATATATATAAACGAACTAAGATGAAATTGTTCATCAACTATTCATCGTAACAAAGTATAGCTCTACGTGGATGGAGGCTTGAATGTCAGACACACATATGTATTTTGGAATGGCCATGAACGTTCTCCTGGCAGTATATCTCAAATGGATTATCTTATCTTTGAATTCTATGTATTTTCAATTTAACTTCTTAATTCACATTCCATTGGAGGGGGTTCCATTTTTCAGTATAATTATTTATCAATAAAGTGCAAAAACTAAGACTCTATATAGAGTTATTTATAGGTCGGGTTATTCATTTAAGTCCAAAGGTCTATTCGAAATTTGGGAGGGTGAGCAAAATATTATGCCTAAAAAATGGGTCTGAGCAAAAAAAATTAAGTTAATTTAAAATATGAGTCGAGCTCGGGCTTGAACATTCAAAGCCCAACTTGACCCATTTTAAGTTTATAATACTTTATATTATGTAATTTAAAACACATTAAAAAAATAAACTTATGCTAAATATATAATACTAATATAAACATTAAAAAATGTTAAAATGACTAAATATATAATACTTTATATTATGTAATTTAGAACACATTAAAAATACTAATGTAAACATTAAAATGTAAATTTGGGTACTTAGTATTCTAATTATCATTTGCCCCCTGATAAAAGATTTGTTACAATTTAATTTTTAAGATATTTGAAATATATTTTTTATAATTGAAACTATAATGATAAATTTTATAAATATTGAGGTTTAAATTTGTTAAAAAATTTTAAATTTAGAATCAAAATTGATAGAATGTGTAGACATTGGAGGGCCAAATTTGTTATTAGGCTAATAAAAAATGTTGCACATAATACTTCTATTATTGGATTAATGGGGGAGTGATTAAAATATTTAATTTCGAAAAGTTAAATGACTAAATCAAAAAAATTAAAAGTTGAGTGACGAAAATAAAATCAAGTGCATAGTTTGATGAGTATTCATAGAATTTACCCCAAATATTAAGAAGACCGTCCTAATCGCTAAACCCGGAATAAGAAAGTTAAAGTCTTGCCTCTTAACACATGGGATTCGTGGTTGTTCTGAGTTTTGGGTGGAGTGTGGGTAAACATGAACCAGTGGGTCATTTCATGCGCGCATCTGCCATTTTTACCTGGTAACGCTCCACTTATATTTTCAATAAATTGCTGTAAACCTTGACCTTTCCCACCCTCCTTTTCTTTTCTCTATATTTTCTCCTCCAAATCAGTTTAAATCAACCTAATTTTCATTCCAAAATGGTCAAGCAGTTTCATATTACCATAACTTCATTGTTTCTCTTTTCAATGGCTTCTTTTGTGGTTATTCTTGGGTCTTTCACGTTGAAGTTGCTAGTCTCAGAAGGCTCTTCTTCTTGCTACCCTCGACTCAACAGGTTTTCTTCGACATTGACGACCTCTCCATATTCCTACATTGTATGTAACTTTGCTTTCCTCTCATCCCCTCCCCACCTGCCCTTCAACTCTTCTTCAGAACTGAAAACTCCTCCAGTCCCCAATGACATGCGGCCGCATTCGGTGACGGATGATCGAGAGCTGATGCGACGTGCCGCGAGTATCCTCGAGACCTCATGCAATCCAACCCCAAAGGTGGCTTTCATGTTTCTAACCCGAGGATCACTGCCTTTAGCACAACTATGGGAAAAGTTCTTCATGGGACATGAAGGGCTTTATTCCATTTACATCCATACATCCCCTGAATTCATTGACGAGCCACCAACAACCTCAGTTTTCTACAAGCGCAAGATACTAAGCAAGGTTAAGAACTTAAATGTATATATATATAATTCAGATTTGTGCTATATTCATAAGTAAATTCAACTCTCTTTTGCAGCCCGTCCATTGGGGAACTGCATCAATGGTGGATGCTGAGAGGCGGCTGTTAGCCAATGCGTTGATTGATTGTGCCAACCAAAGATTTGTGCTACTCTCGGAAGCATGCATCCCGCTATTCAACTTTACCACAGTTTACAACTACCTTACCAAATCCAGGCAAAGCTTTATCGGTTCCTTCGATGATCCGAGGGTAACCGGCCGTGGCCGTTACAACAAGCGGATGTGGCCGACGGTGTCATTAGCCAACTGGCGAAAAGGGTCACAATGGTTCGAGGTTAATCGAAATCTTGCCGTCGAGATAATATCCGATGAAAAGTACTATCCCATCTTTAGAAACCATTGCATTCCTCCATGTTACGTTGATGAACATTACGCGCCAACTCTTGTCAACATAATGTCGCCGGAGGTCAACTCAAATCGGAGTATTACTTGGGTTGATTGGTCTAAAGGCGGTCCACACCCCAAACAATATGTGAGAAAAGATGTATCAATGGCATTGTTGAATCATATTAGGAAAGGATTTAATTGTACTTATAATGGTCACACAACCTCAATTTGCTTCCTCTTTGCTAGGAAGTTTCATCCGAGCACACTAGAGCCATTGCTTAGGATAGCTCCGGCATTGCTGGATTCAATGAATTAAATGTCGAAATGGAGATCAAATCGGCATGACCTTTAAGCCATTGATTTATAGTTTGAATTGGAGTATTCCATTAAGGGTAATTTTACACTATTGGTCATTTAAATGTAACTTGTTTCTGTTTTAGTCATCGAACTTTAAAAATTTTCAATTTCAACACCAACATTATTAACATTTAATATTTTGGTTACTTCTATGTTTAATTAGTATAATGGCATATTTAATTCTCTAACATTTGAACCTATTTTAAAAGGTTTAGCCCTCAATGTTAACACATATTGTCAATTTAGTCTTAATTCTAAAAAACTGAAAAGAAAATAATAAAAAGTATAAAAGACTTAATGCTCACTTTGTCACCTAGACTATACCCATTGTAACACCCATATCCCGTATTTTGTCGTCGGAATAGGATTACGAAGAGTTGTTGCACACATCGGAACATTTTCATAGCGTACAATATTTAAATATCAATTTAAATTCCTTTAATTTAGATATAATTCGAAATAATATTAAAAATACATTTACGAGCTTTAAATCAGGCCTTCAAGGCCCTTAAAACAGTTTACGAACAACCAGGGACCAAATCGAAACAAATCAAAATATTTTAGGCAAAACTAAAAATTTTGGCTTACAGGGGTCACACGCCCGTGTGTCCCACACGCCCATGTCTCAACCCGTGTGCCAGATCATGTAACTCACTAACTTGGGCCACAGGCCCGTGCCTCAGCCCGTGTGGCAGCTTATGTGAACCCTACACCTAACACACTCAGGGCACATGCCCGTGTGCACCACATGCTCGTGTGGGTTATCCGTGTGCGGGCCATGTGTGCCCAAAAGTGACTAAAATCATGCTCAATCTTCACCTATTTGTTTAAAGACCTATACCAACTCATATAACAATTTTACCATACAATAAAACACACTAAAAAACATCCAAAACATGACACATTCAACCATTTAAGTCGACATACAATCACCTATATAAAGTCACATTATAATGGACATATCACACATCAACCTATCAATCATTTATAAGTTCCAACATGAACATTCCAAGCCATTTCAACCTTCATCACAACTAACATGATATATTCTATTCCGTGATCATATACACAAGTTTAGTTTAATTTCTAGCAATCATATCAATTAAAATTCATCATCCAAAACATCAACCCAACTAGCATATTTCAAGAACTATCATGTAATCACCAAATACCAAGCAAGAATACATGGCCTTAATTCAAAGCATAACAACCATTTCCTATTACATGTCATATAAGCCAAAAATGCTAACAAAATCTACCAAATGTCCACGAGATAGTGTGATTCTTCGAGGTTGATCCAATCTTCCGTCTACAAAATGGAATCTACGAGACAAAGGATAAAAACACGAGTAAGCTTACAAAAGCTTAGTAAGTTCGCAACATTAACGATAAATCTCACCAACAAACTT
This sequence comes from Gossypioides kirkii, assembly GCA_005610355.1. NCBI lineage: Eukaryota > Viridiplantae > Streptophyta > Magnoliopsida > Malvales > Malvaceae > Gossypioides > Gossypioides kirkii. The sequence continues at coordinate 32,593,533 of CP032247.1, read as the reverse complement.
AACAATTCAATTATAAGAAATAACAATGAAATCTTTGCCAAACACAATTCATAATAGTTGAGAGTTACACCATGCCATAATTCAAACTTTTTAGTAATAACAGAATATTGCTTGTTCGAGCCAGTTACAGAAATTTGACCTGTTCACGATACTGCTCACATAAGCTGATGAGAATCCACATCATATGTAGGACCTCAACCATCACTACGGTCTATATCACCCACTCATGATGCTGCTCACACAAGCTGTTGAGAATCCGCAACTTATGCAAGATCTCACCATCCTAGGGGTTCGTATCATCAAAATCCAGTATCCATTCAGAATTCATCGACTCACAATGATGCTCACACAAGCTATCGATAATCTGCAACATATGCAGGATCTCAACCATCGCGTAGGTTCAAATCATCGGCCCAAGGCTTGACAACTCATTACTTCATTCCTTTCTCAGACTTCTCAAATTGTTAAGCATACTTTAATTTGCAATAACAAAAAGGAATGTATATAAAAAGAATTATTAGAATATAGAAATAAAATATGAATTTACAGGGTTAATTTGCAACTACAACTTAAGTATAGGAACTACTAAGCAACCTTTTCTTTTCCACGTCCATCAGCATGTTTTTTTATCTAAAATAATAATTTCACTCAATTAATTAAATAAAAAATAAAACTAAATCAATTTATTCAATTAAGTCCTTTTTGATGTTTTATAAAATTACCCTCAACTTTCCACTTTTATTCAATTTAATCCCTAAGCCCCAAACATGTAAATAAACCATTTTCTTTTAAACCCAAGCCTAGCCAAACCTTTTAAAGTCTCAACATAGCCCATACATGCAGTTATTTCACATCAAGTACAAGCTTTTATATCATGTTAGCAATTTAGTCCTTGAAGATAAAATCATAAAAAATTACTTTACAAAATAATTTTGACTAATAACAAAACTTAATAATCTTCCATAAACTTCAAAAAACAACTCAACTCATCAATGAAAACATTTATAACATTTAGAAATTTCACAAATTAACCCCCAAGTTACCTAGATTAAGCAAATACGAGCTCAAAACACAAAAATCACTAAAAACGAACAAAGTTTACTCACCTGATTTGAGAACCAAAATTAGCTGAATGTTTCTTCTTTCTCTAATAGGGTTATCGATTTAATTTAAGAAGAAGACGAAGTTTTTTGTTGACTTTTCTTACTTTATTTCATTTATTTTGTGCTTATTAACCTAATTACTAATTTACCCTTTCTAATTACTCATGAATTTCAACATTTTTAAACCCAATACCGTCCACTATCCCTTCTAATGGTATATTTACCATTTAAGTGCCTTTATCTACTTTTCCATTACCATCTAATGCCTTTAATCTATATAACTCAATGTTTGTAGCTTTTACGATATAGTCCTTCTCACTTAATTAACTATCTTAACGATAAAATTTCAAAACCAAATTTAAATATGATATTAATGGCCTTGTAAACATTAAGTAATTAATATTTACAAACCAAAACATTAGAGTTGTGGTCTTGAAACCACTATTTTTGATACCACTAAAAAATGGTCTGTTACAACACTCCTTCTTAGGAAATTTCGTCCCGAAAATTTTTACTAGTGAATAGATTCTGATATCGTGATTCCATCAAAGCTTTAGTCTCCCATGTAGCCTTTTCCACCTCGTGCCGATTACATAAGATTTTTACCAATGGTACCCTTTTATTACGAAGCTCATTTACTTGACGAGCCAGAATCCTCATCAGTTCTTCTAAATATGATAAATTCGGCTCTATCTCAACCTCACAGAGAGTAATCACGTGTGATGGATCTAGTACTGCCTCAGCATCGAAACATGAAAAACATTATGAATCTTTTTAAGTTCTAGGGGTAAAGCTAACCTGTAAGCTACAGGACCAATTCTTTCTGTAATCTCATATGGCCCAGTAAACCTTGGACTCAACTTTCTCTTCCTACTAAATCGAAGTACTTTCTTCTATGGTGAGACTCTCAGAAATACTCGATCATCAACTACAAACTCTATATCTTTTCTTTTCAGATATGCATACGACTTCTATCGATCTAATGCAACTTTCAGGTAGTCACGAATTATCCGAACTTTATCTTCTTTCTCACGAATCAAATAAGTAGCAACTAACTTAGATTCGCTCAACTCAGACCAATAGAGTAGCGTTCTACATTTTCTTCCGTACGGAGCCTGAAACAGTGCCATTTTAATTCTAGATTGATAGTTGTTATTATATGCAAATTCCACCAACGTAGATATCTTGCCCAACTACCCTCAAACTCAAGTACCCAACATCGTAACATATCTTCTAGAAACTATACTACCCATTCTAATTGCCCATTTGTCAGCGGATGATACGTGGTGCTGAAATTAGGTTTAGTATCAGTGCTTCATGAAGTTTACCCCAAAATCTCGAGGTGAATCTCGGATCTCTATCAGAAATAATAGACAATGGCACTCCATGTAGTGTAACAATCTCTGCTACATATAACTCTTCTAGCTTCTCGAGTGAATAATCAGTGCGGACTAGAATTAAATGAGCTGACTTTGTCAATCAATCAACTATAACCCATATTGAGTCCTTTTCCTCAGTGTATTAGGCAATCCCAAAACAAAATCCATTGTAACTCGCTCCTACTTCCATTTAGGAATAGTGACAAGTTGTAATAACCTTAATGGTTCTTGATGCTCAGCTTTTACCTGTTGGCAAACCAGACATTTAGTTACAAACTCAGAAATCTCACGTTTCATACCTGACCACCAGTACATTCTCTTCAGATCATTAAACATCTTAGTACTACCCGGATGAATAGAGTATGTACTACTGTGAGCTTCAAACAAAATGTCCCGCTTTAACTCTAGATTATTAGGAACATAAAACCTGTTACGGAAATACATCATATCATCGTCACCTACAATGAAACTCATAGTCAAATCACTTTGGATATGCTCTCGTTTAGCTAATAACTTCAGGTCAACATCTTGTAACTCTCGAATCCGCTGAAGAAATAACGGTCTCGCCTTGAGCTCAGCTGTAACAGAACCATCACCTTCCAAGGATAAGTGTGCATTCACTGCTCTCAATGCAAACAATGATTTTTGACTCAAGGCATCTGCAACCACATTAGTCTTCCATGGATGATAATCAATCACGAAATCATTATAACAACCCGATTTTCAATGGTGTCGGAAACAGTGATTTTGGGATCACAACTCTGACGAGTCGAGTCATAAATTAGTTATTTTTAATATTTACAACATCATTAGCAGAGTATTAAGATTTGATTATGAAATTTTAATGATTTGATAGTTAATTGAGTAAAAAAGATTAAATTGTAAAAGGTGCAAAGGTTGAGTTGGTTAATTAGAAGAACGAAATGAACAAATTAACCTAAAACATTTTAGTGGGTCAATTATCATGAGATATATTGTTAATAAATAGGATTAATTAAGGTTAACTAAGTGATTATTAAGCTAATTATGAAAGTCTAAATATTTACAAAATTGTCATTAAGTATGAAAATGAAATTAAAGAAGAAAATAACTTGTTTTCTCCTAATTTCTTCATCTTCTTCGGCAAGAACAAGGGGAAAGCTAGGGTTTGCATTCCAAGCTTTGAGCTTTGATTTCAGTAAGCTATTGTTACTCGTTTTTAGTAATTTTTGTGTTTTTGAGTTCATATTAGCTTAATATAACTAATCAAAGAACTAATTGGTGAATCTATTAAATGTTATAAACTTTAACAAGGTTGAATATACTTCTTCTTGGAAGTTTTTGATGGATGTGAATGTTTGATGTTTAGGTTGGATCTTTTTGTAAAGTGATTTTTGATGAAATTAGGGTTTAAGGACTAAAATATTAAAATGATGAAATTACATGTACTTGGTATGGAAAGTTGCTTGTAGGGTATGAGAATATACCCTTTTGATGTTTGGATGGTATAGATTTGAAAATAAAATGATTATTTTGCATGTTTTATGCTTAAGGACTAAATTGAATAAAAGTAAAAGGTTAGGGGTAAATTCATAAATTTCCCAAAAAGAATCAAATTGGTTAAATGATTTAATTATGTGATTTAATATGGAAATTTGGATGATTTATTGATTTAGATTACGATCGTGCCACGGATTAAGGAAAAGGGAAATTAGCAAAATAGTCCTTGGAGCCTATCCGTAACTGCAATTTCGTCTGGTAAGTTCATAACGTTAAATTCTTATTTAAATTATATATTTTTATATTCTTTTATAAATGTTACTAATGTGTTACGATGGTTTGGAATCGAGAAATAGAAAAGCAAAGAAAGAAAGAGTTATCAAGCTTTGAGCCGGCAAAAAGTAAAATGAATCCAAAAATGAATTTTAGGCCCTACGATGGTTGAAATTTATGGTTGATTTGCATATTCTCATCAGCTTGGTGTGAGCAGAATCATTAGGGAACAGTTATATGTACAAATACCGTATCGATGACCGAGGTACCCCATGTGTTGTGAGTCCTCATCAGCTTGGTATGAACAACATTGTATATTGGTAATAGAGACAATTTTGTCTAGAGGATGTATAATCTGGTTATGGCTTATTGAAGCACAATTCTATTCTGTTTCAATGGATTTACAGATTTTACAACACATGTTATTCGATAACTTGTTAAACTCTACAAACTTGCTAAGCTATGAAAGCTTACGCGTGAAATTGTTGTTGTTTTGCATATTCTATTTTGCTGCTAGAAGATCGGATCGCTTCAAGAATCACACTATCCTAGGAGCTCATTCGGTAGTATTTACATCACTTGGTTATATGGCATGTACTAGTGTCACGGGTCAGAGTTAAAAGCCCGTGACTAATGCAAACAATGAGTCCCATGGAGGTCTGTCATTGACATTGGGATCATTTAGCCCATATGAGCTGGCCCGATTCAGAGAGCTGTTGGTTAAGCTTGTCAAATTGAAGCCTAGATTACCCAATGATGAAGATATGGCAACATAAGGCATCTTGGTAAATATAGGAACTAATCTTAGAAGATAAGAGGGAATCATATCTTTAAGATTGGACTGGATTAGATTTGATTTTGTAATCTTATAAATCCCATGAATTAAGGGATAGGCTAATCTTAATCGTCGATATAATTTGATCTTGACCATTGGTTTTAGGGAGCTTAACTATAAATAGAGAACCTCGCCCTCATTTGTAAATCATCCATTGTATCTTGAATTCTTAAAAGTAATAGAATTCTTTGAGTATTTACTCAAACACCTTGTGTTCTTTGTTCTTTGTGTCTTTCTGTTCTTTTGAGCCTTCTTGTGGATAAGTCGCTTCCGTTATAAAAGTTGGAACCTTGGAGGAATTCTCTTTGAGAATCCTTAAATCGTGGTGGTTAGGCTGATTTAGGCGTGTTTGCAAGAAAGGATCGCCTAAGTGCCACATGGATTACAATACTAAAGTTTTAGCCCTATGATAAGTGGTATCAAAGCTAAAGGTTACGAAGGCATCGTCGTGATGTCGAAAGAAGTTACTGATTAGAATGAGCTAATTGAGACTCGTGGAAGGGCTAGGAAAGTGAGTCATTCGAGGGACACGATGTCAGCTTTGGAAAAACGAGTGGTCAATCTAGAAGAGTCTATAGGGGACATGAAGGAGATGCTCGAGTTGGTTGAGGGACGCACAAATGGGTTTGACTCAATGGAGGAGCAACTTAGAGATTTTGTATTGGATTTTCTCGATTCCAATATGGAAAAGGTAAATAAGATACTTAGTTCTAATGTGGAAAAGTTGGAAGAAAGGGATGAGTCTCTCGAGGCTATGGTGCTAGCCATGAGAGAAGAAATCGTGGAGCTTAAAGGGGAGCTCACAATTTACAAGGCTACTTTGGGTAATGATGTTGTCTTCAAGGCCAAAGAAACAAGCAATGGATGTTCCTAAACCGGAGAAGTTTAAAGGTGCAATATGTACAAAGGATGTGGGCAACTTCTTGTGGGAAATGGAGCAATACTTTCGACCAATGAGCATCGAGTATGATGCTACCAAGGTAAACACTATTTCAATTTATTTTACTGATGTTGCTCTCTTGTGGTGGCATCGTAAGTCCACGGATGAGAAACATGGTGGGAATGCTATGGGACCTGGGATGAGTTCCAGAGAGAGTTAAAGAAGCAATTTTACCCACAGTTTTTTAAGGAGGCTTGGGCAAAGTTGCCCCGACTTACGCAACGAGGAGCTGTTCGAGAGTATGTTTGGACGTTTAGTGAGTTGATGCTTCAGATCTCTAATTTAAGTGAGAAAGAAGCATTCTATTGGTTCGAGGATAGGTTAAAGCTGTGGGCAAAACATGAGTTGCGTCGGCAAGGTATCATCAAACTTATTGTAGCCATGGTCGAGGTAGAGTCCTTTGTCGTGCTTGGTCCAGAGAAAGTCAAGTTCGAGTCGTCTAAGCCCAATGGAATGGGAAATGGTAAGGAAAACCATGAGGAAGTCGAAGAGGGACATAACGATGATAGTAATAGTACTGATAGCACTCGTGGCAATGGGAAACCCCGAGATGAAAAGTGGAGATCAAACAACCCAAGGGACAAGAGGAAGAAGATGAAATGTTTCCTTTGTCAAGGACTACACATGGTGAAAAAATGTCCGAAGAAGGCGACGTTTGCGACTATCAAGAAGAATGATGAGCAAAAAAATGCGAAGGCTATTGAGAAAAAGACATTGACGATTAATTCGATGATACTCACTCCTGCCAAAAGGGCTGGCAAGGAAGGGTTGATGTTTGTAGACATCAACATTGAAGGTCAAAAGAGGAGTGCTCTTGTTGATACAGGAGCATTAGACTTGTTGATATCGAAAAAAGCTGCAAAGAAACTTGGTCTCTCGATTAGGAAATTGAATAAGAAGATCAAGACGGTAAACTCTAACAAGGTATCAATCGTGGGAGTAGCTCGAGACGTGGAGGAACAAATCGACGAATGAAAAAGCAAGGAATATTTTAAGGTAATCCACATAGACGATTACGATTTTGTGCTTGGCTTAAACTTCCTTGACAAGATTTAAGCAGTTCTGTTTCCATGGGCCGATCAAATTCATATTGTTACTGCTGTTGTAACACAAATTGTTGTGTCAGTGCATCGAGATATGAAGGGTGGGACTAAGGTGTTGTCATCAATCCAATTAGTCAAGGATGTTTCGTATGGGAGGAACCTTGACTCGATAGGACGGAGTGTTACGAAAGCCACTTTTGAAATTGTAGTGGAGCATGAGACCGATATGAGGCCTGTAGAGTCGTTTGTGGAGCTACCACCATCGAGAAAGGTGGGATGTGCATCGGACTTCGAAGGAAAAATAGCCATGCAAAAGCGATAGATGAGACGAATAAATGTTGCGAGGAAGGTACATTTCGAGCACCATGATAGTGTTCTGAATTCTGACTTATTACCTTGGTAAGATCGTAAGGACCCTTTCAAAGTTTTCAAGCTAAAAGGTCGAGGGATTGTGGGTAATTTGAAGCCAAGTCATGAGAATCAAGTGGATTCCAATCGGAGCAAGTCAAAATTGGGGCAAGGTGGTGCAGAAACTTCTTGCTAACGAGATGTACCAACAAATACAACGGTTCGAATTAAGAGGCGACGAAAGCCGAGATGAAAGCTGATAGGAAACTTTCAAAAGAAGGAATGATCCGATAGTGAGTCTAGTGAGGAAGAAGCCAAGGCAACGAGACAAGACCAAGATGAATCAAGTCAGTGCCATTCCGAAGATGCAACGAGGGCATTGCGAGAATGGGTGGGGGAGAATGTCACGGGCTAGAGTTCAAAGCTCGTGACCAATGCACACAATGAGTCTCTTGGAGGTTTGTCATTGACATGGGATCATTAAACCTACATGAGCTAGCCCGATTCAGAGAGCTGTTGGTCAAGCCTGTCAAATTGAAGCTTGGATGGCCCAATGATGAAGATATGACAACATAAGGCATCTTGGCAAATATGAGAACTAATCTTAGAAGATAAGAGGGAATCATATCTTTAAGATTAGATTGGATTAGATTTGATTTTGTAATCTTGTAAATCTCATGAATTAAGGGATAAGCTAATCTTGACCGTCGATGTAATTTGATCTTGACCGTTGGTTTTAGGGGAGCTCAACTATAAATAGAGAGCCTCCCCCTCATTTATAAATCATCCATTGTATCTTGAATTCTTAAGAGTAATAGAATTCTTTGAGTATTTACTCAAACACCTTGTGTTCTTTGTTCTTTGTGCCTTTCTTTTTTTTAGTTTTCTTTTGGCTAAGTCGCTTCCGCTATACAAGTTGATGCCTTGGAGGAATTCCCTTTGAGAATCCTCAAATCGTGGTGGTTAGGCTGACTTAGGCGTGTTTGCAAGAAAGGATCGCCTAAGTGCCGCACGGCTTGTGAGACTAAAGTTCTAGCCCCGTGGCACTAGGATGATGTTATTTTGTATAATACTTGATTTTGGTTGGTAGGTTCATTGATAAAACCTTAGCTGAATATTGAACTTATTTTGTATGTTTGCTTAAGGTTGAAAGTAGGCATTATGTATTAAAATGTAATGTTATGTATGTTTATGAATACTTAGGTTGTTTCTATTATACCTTATGCTTATGCAATGAAGATTGTTTGATGAACTTGTGTGAATTTTTGAATTTTGCATATTTATTTCGGTAGATCTCTTGCATTTATTGGTAGAAGTATAGAGTAGGAGAGAGGTTGGTTACTGACTTGCATTGTATTGGTAGTAATATATGAAGTATCGGTAGTTCTGTTCATAAAAGTATCGATCGTCTGAGTACTTGTATCGGTAGAAGTTGCAGGGTAAAACTTCTTAGCTCTCTAGAGTTTTTAGTATCGGTAGAAGCATTGTTTCAGTAGAAGTCACCCTTGTATCGGTAGAATCATCACAACTATCGGTAGGAAACTGTAACTATTTCTAAATTGTTCATTGACTTGATTTTTACCGATACGTGTCCAACAGGTACCGGTAGAAGTCTCCCAGAATTATAGAAATGACATTTTTGTCCTTATTGAGTTGTATTGATATTTAATTTTTGGTTTATGTCGTGTATGACATATTATCTATTTAAATTTATTAAAATAAAGTAATATTGAGAGTTAATCCACGATAGATGAACGAAAAGACCCCAAGAACCTAACCGGTGACAGTAACGTGTTTTGGGTGTTACAATCATAATTTTTCAATAACTCTAACCATCGATGCTGTCTTAGATTTAGCTCCCTTTGAGTCATCAAGTACTTTAGACTTTTATGATCTGTAAACATGTGACATTTCTCACCACAAAGATAATGGCGCCAAATCTTCAATGCAAAAACAATGCCAGCTAACTCTAAGTCATGTGTCGAATAATTCCTAATGAGGTTTCAACTAACGAGAAGCATAGGCTATTACTTTTCAGGCTTGCATCAGTAGACATCCGATCTTCCGTCTATAAAATGGAATCTATAAGACAAAGGACAAAAACATGAGTAAGCTTATAAAAGCTTAGCAAGTTCGCAACATTAACGATAAATCTCACCAACAAACTCAAAAATTCAATTATAAAAAATAACAATGAAATCCCTGCCAAACACAGTTCACAACAGTTGAGAGTTACACCATGCCATAATTTAAACTTTTTCCTATTTCTAGCAAGGCATAATCTTATTTCAGTAATAACAGAATACTGCTCGTTTGAGCTAGTTACAGAATTTTAACTGGTTCACGATGCTGCTCACGCAAGCTTATGAGAACCCACATCATATGCAGGACCTCAACCATCGCTACGATCTATATCACCCACTCACGATGCTGCTCACAGAAGCTGTTGAGAATCCATAACGTATGCAAGATCTTAGCCATCGCAAGGGTTTGTATCATCAAAATCCAATATCCATTCAAAATTCACCGACTCATGATGCTGCTCCTACAAGCTGTCACAAATCCGTAATATATGCAGGATCTCAGCCATCGCGTCGGTTCAAATCACCGGCCCAAGGCTTGACAACTCGTTACTTCATTCATTTCTCAAACTTCTCAAATTGTTAAGCATACTTTAATTTGCTATAACAACAAGGAATGTATATAAAAATAATTATTAAAATATAGATATAAAAGTACGAAATTATCGGGTTAATTTGCAACTACAACTTAAGTATAAGGACTACTTGGCAACCATTTCTTTTCCGCGACCGTCAGCATGTTTTTTTATCTAAAATAATAATTTCACTCAATTAACTAAATCAATTTATTCAATTACGTCCTTTTTGATGTTTTACAAAATTACCCTCAACTTTTAACTTTTATTTAATTTAGTCCCTAAGCCCCAAACATGTAAATAAACCATTTTCTTTTAAACCCAAGCCTAACTGAACCTTTTAGAGTCTTAACACAGCCCCTACGTGCAATTATTTCATATCAAGTACAAGTTTTTATATCATTGAACGTTAAAATCATCAAAAATTACTTTAAAAAATAATCTTGACTAACAATAAAACTCAATAATCTTCCATAAACTTCAAGAAACAACTTAACTCATCAATGACAACATTTACAACATTTAGAAATTTCACAAATTATCCTCTAAGTTAGCTAGATTAAGCTAATACGAGCTCAAAACACAAAAAATCACTAAAAACGGACGAAGTTTACTCACCTGATTTGAGAACCAAAGCTAGCCGGATGTTTCTTCTTTCTCTAATAGGGTTTTTGGTTTAACTTCATGAAGAAGACGAAGTTTTTTTGTTGACTTTACTTACTTTATTTCATTTTTTTTGTCCTTATTAATCTAATTACTAATTTACCCTTCCTAATTACCCATGAATTCCAACATTTTGAAACCTAATACTATCCACTATCCCCTCTAATGGCATATTTACAATTTAAGTGCCTTCCTCTATTTTTCCTTTACCATCTAATGCCTTTAATCTGTAGAACTCAATGTTTGTAGCTTTAATGATATAGTCTTTCTCATTTAATTAACTATCTAAACGATAAAATTTAGCCAAATTTTAATACAATACTAATGGCATCGTAAAATTTAAGTAATTAATATTTACGAACCGGCACGTCGAAGTTGTGGTCTGAAAACTACTATTTCTGACATCACTAAAAACAAGTTGTTACACCCATTTTCTTACTTTGGTACCTAATTTTTTTTGTTTGCCTCACTTTGATATACTAAACTATCATTTCGTTACATAGTTCAGTCAAATTTTTATAACAAAGTTAAAAAAAATTGATTGGCATGCGACGCCTATCAAAATGTGACACATAGAACCTCCAAAAAATTACAACATAAAACTTGGTTTTCATGTTTATTGAAATTAAAAAAAATTTAAAAAAATCAGAAAGAAAATTAAAAAAACTAAAAAGATAAATATTTTAAAATATAAATACAAATTATTTTGATCGAAGTTGATTGACCATTTGGAAATCATTGACCAATGTTGGTCAAATTTTTATTTAGATTTTTAATATTTTAAGAATTTTTATAGAAATTATATAACTTTTTTTTTTTTTGCAAATTTATAACAAAATTATTTCAAATTTTCTAAAATTTATATATTTTGAATTTTTTTCAGTTTCCGAGTTAAACTTTTTTTAATTTCTATAATTTCTATTATTTTTAAGTTAAAATTTTTTATTTTTTTAAAATTTGATATTTTGTTTTGAATTTTTAGAAATTTTTAATTTTAATATATTTTAATGTTTTGCAAAAAATTGTTAAAAATCATTACAAATTTTTTAGAATATTTAAATTTTAAATTGTTGAGGTTTTTTTGTAGTATTCTATATTTTAATTTTTTTTATTTTTCATAATTTTTTATTTTTATGTATTATTTTAAAATTTTAAAATTTACATTTATATATTTTAGAATTTTCTAATTTAAAAGAATGTTTTTGAATTTTTTTAAAAAAAAATTGAATTATTTATATGTTTTATATTTTTTTTTTATTTTTTTAATCAAAACAATACAGTTCATATTAAAAGATAAAAGATGTGTTAGTTTTTTGGGTAAATTCTACTAGTAGTCACTCAACTATTAGTAATTTTTTTTTTAGTCACCTAACTATGAAAAGTTAGAAAACAATTACCCAACTATTTCAATTTTATCTTTTTTAGTCATTAGCGGACTAATGATGTGAAAAGAAATTAAAAACAAAAGAAATTATTATATTTTGATTAATTAAAAGTTCAAGATAAAGAAATCCTAGATTAATAAATCAACAAAACTCTAAATTACAAGATAAATACAGTTCCCAACAAATAACTCAAAAAAAGTGTTGCAACACCTCTGCCAACTTTTTTTGTGTCGTCTTAAGTCAAAAAAAGCATCGGCATTATTCAACATAAGCCGACATTTATTTAAGGATTAGCAAAAACTTAGTTAAGGCTGACATTAAAAAAAGTTGGAATAAACTCGTCTAAGGCAACCTTAAAAAGGTTGAGATAGAATCGTCTAAGACAACCTTGTCTAAGGTAACTTTTAAAAAAGGTTAGGATAGACTCGTCTAAGGCAACCTTAAAAAGGTTGGGATAGACCCGTAAATAGATATTATAACACGATTTAACACAAGGGAATTGAAAATTTCCATGTGAATTGGATATGATGCAATGAATTTAGTAAAAAGGTTGAGATAAATCATAAAATAATTAGATTAAATAATAATATAAATTTTAATTTTAAAATAAAAATTAATTTAATTTTAAAAATAAAAAAGGTTGGGATAAATCATTAGCAGACAAAAGCGATAAAATATTTGCCAACACATAAAAAAGGTTAGGATAGGTTGATATTTTCCCAACTCTTCCTAAAAAGTCAGGATATGATTAGGTTTTTCCAACCCAAAAAAGTTGCTTAAAGGTACAAATTTAAACAACAAAAAAAGGGTCGGCGTAGTCCAAAAAGATTCGTCTTAGTCTTTTCATATGGCAACGCTTCTATAAAGTTGGGAAAGGTATAACAAAAGTCGGCATAGTATTGGACAAAGATGACCCTTATTTAACTGTTGCTTTAGGCATCCATATCCCAACTCTTATCAAAGAGTAAGCCAAAGTCTATATTTGCAAGACTATCCCGATGCTTAGGAAAGTGTCAACCAAAAAGTGTCGTTTTAGGCCTATTTTTTTTGTAGTGGCATAATAGCAAATTGAACCTTCAACATTTATAAATTATGTCAATTTAGTCTTGATTCTAAAAAAACATTAACCCTCAATATTTACACATTGTGTAATTTGGTCTCTCTCTCTCTCTCTCTCTCTCTCTCTTGTAGTTTTGATTTTCTTTGTGACATTGAGGATTAATTTTAAAAGAATGAGAAAAGATGAAAATTTTTATCTTTGATTTTTGGGTGTTTTCAATTTTTGTATATTTTCAATCAAATTTAGCTAATAATTTTTTTAGCTTTTTAAGTGAAAGGGTCACAAATAAAAGCAAAACTACAAAAAAAGACCAAAGTTCACAATGAATAAATATTGAGGGTTAGATTTTATAGAATCAAGAAAAAATTGATATAATGTATAAATGTTGATAGTTAAAGTTGCTATTATGTCAATTTTAAAAGCTAGTTGGTGACAAAAAAGACAAACTTGAATAGTTAGATGACCATTTTATAACTTTTCATAATTGGATGACAAAAAAATAAAATTTACTAACAATTGGGTGATCAAACCAGAAACTTACAAATAGTTGGGTGATTACTAATGTAGTTTATCTCTTCTTCTTTTTTTACTCCATGGGCTAAATTGTGGAACAAAATGATAATTTAAGTACTAAAGTGGGATAAAAAAAAGATTAAATACTAAAGTGAGAAAATGAGTTTAATTTGGGAGCCAATGTAAGGATTAAGCCAACTTATAGAATATTTTAAAAATACATAAAAATAAAAAAAAATGTATTTGGGACTGATATTTGAAATAAAAATTACTTTATAGATAAAAAAATTGGTAGATAACTGCGGAAAAGAAAAAATTGTTGAATAATCCATGATGTTGTCATCTTTACTGTTTAGCCTTGATAAGTTCATACAATTTAATTTAGTATAATTTGCAATGTTTTATTGACATGTGATTTATGATGTGTTGAATACTTATATATTTAATGAAATAATTATAAAGATGATTCAAGGTGAGAATTGTAATTGATTTGTAAGTTATTATGCAGTTTTGTATATTGAGCCTGGATGAATATAGGATAGGATACAATTGGCATACCAATAGGTTATATTGCACGTTGTATGGGTTTGACTGGAAATGAGATGATGATTCTTTATTTATTCCTGATCACTGAATATACCGGAGTCCAGCATTTGTTGCGGACTATCGTGTTATATTTACAGTGTTTCTGGTGTGTTGGGGGCGGATGAAAAGCCTTCGAACTTGGCAGTTGGTGCCAAGGTGTGTTCTCGGTTGGTTTAGCGCATTTGAGCATTCTGGCGTGTTTTGATGGATAACCGCGTATCCGTATCGATTTATACTATTCATCGAACAGAACTTTTAATGATGAAATGACTTAATAATGATATGTAACTGATATTTGGTTATATTTATTGTGAAAGATCTATACATGTGTTTATGGTTTCTGATTTTATATCGTGACTTGAGTATGGTTGATATTGTATAAATGAAGCGATTAAATGACTCGTACTTATGAAACTCACATGTTGAATGGTTGTGATTGACAGGACTAATGTCTATTAACATGATTATTAAATGTTTTGCTATGTTTATTCGGTAAGTTTAACCGTTTCAACTTATGAACTTACTAAGCTCTAGTGAAGCTTACTCCTGTTCTTCCCTGTTCTCTATAGATTTTGTTTTCGAGAGTCAAACGATCGAATCAACTTGAAGATCACAACATCCGAACACATTTTGATAGTTTTTTTTATATGTTCATTTTGAGTTATATGGCATGTAATAGGTGTGTTTGTATATGTTTAATTTTTATTACAAATGTTATGTTTTAAGCTTAAGCTTAAGGTAAAGTTGCTTGAGTTTGATTGTAAATATATATATGTGTATGTTTTTGGTTTTGGTATATTTACTTTTTGTGAATAGTTGGCATATTTGGTAAAAGTTTTGTGAGAGTGCGTGTTTGAATGTGGCAATTAGAATTATAGATTGAATAGAATGGTGGTTGTGGAATGAGTTATTGAATGTGTTTGAGAACTTGGAATACAACTAGTTTGATATAAAATGTGATTTTAGTTTGGTAATTGAATTGTAGTGTCAATAAAGGCACATTGGTTAGGCACTTAAACTGTATGTTTTGGTATGTTTTAGACTTATTTATATGTGTTTTGAAAGCATGTTTATGGCTGATTTGGTGTTGGCTTGGTACCTAAGGGATTATTGTTGTGCTTCCTTGTTTTGGAAGAAATTTTAGAGGCACACGACCTGAGACACGGGCTATCACACGGTCGTGTGTTGCGTATGGTCTCCTCACATGGTCATCTGTTCTGAGACAGTATGTTACACAGTCTAGCACACGACCTGCTACACGGCCATGTGACTCAATATCTCAAACGGGCAGACACACAAGTTGGGACACAACCGTGTGTCTCATACTTTGAATACTCACATGGTCTGGGCAATGTCACATGACCGTGAAACCCTTGTTTTTAAATTTTTTAATTTTTCTAAATTTTTCTAATTTGTTTCAAATAATCCTCGAACGTTTCAAAACTATTTTAAGGTCTCGTAGGCTCGGTTTAAAGCCCATAAATGTATTTTTACCTTGATTTAGAATAAATTACTGAATGTTATTATTTAATTTGTATACTTGTTTTTATTTAAAATTAAATGTTTCGATTTGTACTGTAATACTTCATAACCCTAATTTAACGACAGAGTCAGGTTAGGAGTGTTACAAAGATAATTAGTATTGAGAACTCCCATGAGTACAGAGACAAAATTGTGTGTCACTACTATTGTGGTGTCTCAGGGCACATCAAGCCTAGGTGCTATAAGTTTATGAAGGGTTTGAGAAGAAAGAAGTCAATGTTGATTTGCAACTCAAGGAGGACAAAAGCAGAAGCTGGTCTAAAGGAGAAAAGACTAGATGTGTCTCTAGTTGGTAATTGAGTTGGAATTTCATTATACATTGTACTTGTTGATTTATAGTGAATCACTTTTTGAGCATAAACATAAAAAAATTTTGAACCATGTCACTGAACTTTAGTGTTATAATAGTCAATCAATTCATCCAATTGGAATTAAAAGAAAAACTTTAAGGCAAATTTAATGAATTTAAATTATCATTACACAATCATCTAACAACAACCTTCTGTTTACTGCAAATTTTTTTACAATAATTTAACATTTCGTAGCAATTTTTATTACTGTTAAAAACCTTTTTTTTTCTTTTCCTTTTCTTCCTTACCAAGAACACTCAAAATTTATTTTTCTTTCACTTTTTCACTCCCTCCCATCCTCTATTTTTCCACCCAACCAAGTAGCACACTCTTAAGCTTTACTTGGTAGAGTGAAAAGAAAATTGGAAAGATGAAAAATTGAAAAGATAGAAAAATAAAAAGATGGGAATAGAGATGACAATGGAGCGGGGCAAGGGTAGGTGTTGCTAAATCCACCACCACTCCACAACTAGCACGCTTTGCTCCACCACTCGCCCTGCTCCTTTATGAATGTATAATTTTGAAATCCACTATCACCTCCATGGATGTCAGATGGATTCATCTCCGTTCCGCTTCAATTTAATTTTTGTTACTTATCTTTAATGTTTTCAACATTTATAAATTCAAGTAAATATTTAAACATAATTCTTTAAAAAATGTTTAAACATAAAATATATGATTTTTTTCTATAATACATTGTTATATTTTTACCCTTTTAATAGTTATTTATATACAAGATTAAAATGATAATTTTATATAGTGGAGCAAGGCAGGATGGGGAAAACAATTATTATAATCGCTCCATACCCATTGTCCAAAAGAAAAAATCCACCCCACCCCGCCCCGCATCTACTTTTAAAAAAAATCCACTCTATTTGGAACGGATGAGTTCAAAATTCATTAACTGGTTTGGGTTTTTCCATCCCCAAATGAAAAATATAATTTTTCATTCCATAGGTGAGCTTGGTAGGAAGATGAAAGAATTGAGCAAAAAATCAATTTTTTTTCCATTCTAGTAGATATAAAAAAGAAAAAGAAAAGAAAATATTAAAAAAATGTAAAATTTTGTATTAACATATACATCTCTCTCATTTACTCTTATCTCATAATTCCAATTTGTAAAGATTAGCTTTATGCATTAGGATGAAAAATAATCATCTCTCTTATTTTCTTTCCTGTCACTTTTCTTTTCTATCAAACACCTTTCAAATTTATTTTCTTTCCACTTTTCCAATCTTTCTTGCCATCCACCCTTCTATGCCCTTAACGTCCAACTTTCTTTACTAATGGTATTTAAGCTTCATTTGTTTCAACATAAAAGCTTTTACAAAAAAACATTTTCAACCTTTTTCGATGTTTGTTTCATATAAAATATGATGGTCAACGTAAAAGATCTTTCAGCCAACGTAAAATTACCCCTTTATTCCCGTAAAATGTCTTACCAAATTTTTTTGTAAGATATTTTCCAACCTGATAAGGTTCTCTTCACTGTAACACCCCCATACCTGACCCAAACATTAGGTCAAAACACCGGGATGTTACATTCTCTATTAAATTCTTCACTTATCAAATATTTTCTTATAAACTTTCATAACTTTTCAATTTAGTCCCTTTTTGTCATAAAAGTTCAATATTCACTAATTAATCATATTAAATCAATTTTCTTTCTTGTTAAACTTTAACCACATAATTTATCTTAATATCTTGTTTCCAATATCAAATTTCTATTTATTTCACTTTTATTATTTCATCCACATATTTTCTCAAGTCTAACAATTTAGTCCTTGTCATCATAAAAATATCTTATTTTTCCACAATTTCACTTTTACAATACTTTATGCATATTTTATCATCTCATAACATTCATTAAACTTTTGTCATAATTTCCTTATTCACATATTAAATTGTTTCACACTTAAATTTTTGTACATTTTTCAATTTAATCTCTATTGCCATGTAATTTATTTTTCATCATATAAACACTTTAATCAAATAATTCATTATAATATCTTATTTCATATAACAAATTTTCATGCATATTACTTCTCTTGTTTCAATTATAAATTTCACAAAGTTTACAATTTAATCCATAACATCATAAAGATTCATTATTTACTATAATTTCACCTTAACATCACTTTGTAATCAATTCACTACTTCATTTAAACTCTTTATCAACCTTCTCGACAACAGCAGCAAAAGTTCAACAACAAGAATTAACGAGCAAAGACAAAGGAAGAAGACGAAAGAAAGCAAAAATAAAATAAAAGAACCAATGTGAAAATGAAAGAGGGAAAAAGAAACCATTCAATTAATTTTAAGAAAAAAATTTTACAGCGTAACGCAAAATACATTTCCATATTGCAAATGCAAAGACTAAAACACAATACTAGAGAGTATACATATGCTTAACCATTGAGCTACTAAACTCATTGTTGTTACAGATTAACGAAAAAAAAACTTAAATGAAGGGTTCAAAACCTAAAGTTCAAATTAAAGGATATAACAAAAATTTCAAACGTAGGACTTGACCCTAAACCTCAAACACATACATAAAGAACTCAACCACCAAAGCATACATAAATAGTATGATCAAATCATATGGTTGATTTTATGTTCCATAAAGAAGTTTCAAGTCCGGGAAAAATGACATTTAGATCCCTCTAACTATTGACTCTTGTTTGCAAGTTTTGAAATATTTGTCATTTTGACATTATCAAGGTCGACTCTCATTAAATTGCAATTTTGTTCAACTTTTTTTTGTTTTTAATTTTTTTAATAACCAATTTAATTTCCTTTAGATAATGAGCCTAAATATCGAAATAATTGTAATATAAAGATGCTTTTAATTTAAATCACCCTAAAAATATAAACTTCCCTAATAATTACACTACAGCAAAACAGGTTATTAGCGGCACTTTTAGCGGCGTTTGGAAAGAAAGCGCCGCAAAAGGTAAAGCAATAGTGGCGTTTTTCCATAAACGCCGCAAAAGGTAAAGCAATAGCGGAGTTTTTCAATAAGCGCAGCTAAAGGTCAGGGCATTAGCGGCGCTTTCTCATAAGCGCTGCTAAAGGTCTGGGCACTAGCGGCGCTTTCCTATAAGCTCCGCTAAAGGTTAGGGCATTAGCAGCGGTTTCCCATAAGCACTGCTAAAGGTCAAGGCATTAGCAGCGCTTCCCATAAGCGTCGCTAAAGGTCAGGGCATTGGGAAAGCGCCGCTAAAGGTCAAGGTATTAGTGGCGCTTTCCCATAAGTGCCGCTAAAGGTTAGAGTATTAGCAGTGCTTTCTTATAAGCACCGATAATTTATTTAAATTTTATATATCTTAAATTAAATTAAATTAACTAATAATTTTTTTATTTATAATGGTGTAATTACTTATGGTAGTATCTGCTCATACTTTCTTATCCTTTGACAACGCACACTCAAGCACTCGAATCCGAGACCCTAAGGATGAACAATATCCTCTTTCCAATAGAGGAATTAAAAACCTTAGTTGATCAGTCACCAAATATATATTAAAATTTGGAAGCAAAATAAAATTCAAACAGATAATAAAAAAGAAAAGTAAAAATAATAATAACATTGAGTATGAAATCCATCGAATTTCCCTTATTTGATCGAACAACCTAAAATTCAGTTATTTCAACTACATTAAATGATCTTTCAAATTGGTCAAGACTCTCCAGTTTATGGCTGCTTCTTTATGGTACCAATTGTTGCTTTATTGAATTTCCTTCATTAATAGGCTTAGGCTTCGACTTTGATCGTTATGGGCTGGTACTAAGATCGAGTCCTAGACATGCAAACCTAATTTTAACAGTTGGAACAGTAACAATGAAAATGACACTCTCTTTAGTGAGATTATATGAACAAATGCCTAAACCTAAATATGTTATTGCTATGGGCGCATGTACAATTATAGGAGGGATGTTCAATAATGATTCTTATAGTACTGTTCGGGGGGTCGAAAAGCTAATTCCCGTGGATGTCCATACAGTAACAATGAAAATGGCGCCCTCTTTAGTGAGATTATATATGAACAAATGCCCAAACCTAAATATGTCATTACTATGGGCGCGTGTACAGTTACAGGAGGGATGTTCAGTACTGATTCTTATAGTACTGTTCGGGGGGTGGATAAGCTAATTCCCGTGGATGTCTATTTACCGGGCTGTCCCCTTAAACCCAAGGCGGTTATAAATAAATTCTAAATAGACTAAATATAGATAATAACTAAATAAAAATAATATTTAAATAAAATAATAATATATATATAATAATAGATAGAATAAAAAATAATATAGAAATATAAATTTCTAAATCGAAATATATTAATATAAATATAAAAATATATTAATTATTAATATAAATATAATATTAATATTAATATTATTAATTACTTAATATTAATAAAAAATAATAGAAATTAATAATAATTGATAATAACTTTTAATTTGATTAATTGATAAGCATTTGAATTGTTAGATAATTTCGATTGTTAATTGGTATTAAAAATGCAAATATATATAAAAGGATTATATCAAATTTGGATATATAAAAAATTGTTGTATTTATATAAAATTTGAAAATAAATTAAAAAATTAAAATATGGGAAAAAGCATTAGCGGCGTTTTTTCCATAAACGCCGCTAATTTATTTACACTTTATTGAAACGCACCGTTTTGTTCGTTGAATGAGTTAAAAACTTAAGGAAAAATCCCTAATCTTTCAAGAACAAACTTGAAAGAAATTACCTTCTTCTTCACGCATGCCCTTCCCTTCTTCACGCATGCCCTTCTCTTCTTCAGTCTTATCTTCTCTAACAATCCAACACCGACGATCCAGCCTCCGATCCTTCTCTTCTTCACGCCGTCAAAACTCTGCGATTTCTAAAAAATTTTCTAGGGTTCGTATTTGTAATCCTTCTTATTGTTTAATTTCAATTTTTTGTTTAATTTTAATATATTCATAATTTTATTTACTATATATTTGAAGCTTGTGATTCAATCGACGCTTTTATCTGAAGCAAGAAATCACATAAGTTTCCAGCACCAATTTCCTTTATCTAACAGGCATGCATTCGAAAATCTTTTGCTTTGTATAGATTTCTTTAATTTTTTTCCCTCTTTTTTCGCTGCGGGTTTGAAAATTTTAAATTGGAAATTTGGGTGTCTCGCTGCGGTTTTTCCAACATTTGCTTTCTCTACCAAAATTTGTTTTGTTGGGTTATTCCATTCACACATACGCCATCAACAGTACACTCTGTGACTCCTCACTGCTACTTTGTCTCTCTGTTCTCTTTTTTGCACACCTGTCCTCAATGTACCACCACCACCTTCCTTCCATTAATCTATACAATCACATACATGCATTTGCTCCCATTAATCAAAGCTTGTTTAGGGTTTTCTCTCTCTCTCTCTCTCTCTCTCTTTTACTATTTCTTTTAATTGATTTGATGTTATAAGTTAGCTATCTATGTTGCATTTCCATAATTATACGTACATATAGTATGCATATAAGAAAAAAAAAAAGAGTCTGCATTAACTGATAAATGCATGTGTTTTAATTTTATATATTGGTCCCTTATTCTTATAAGTATTTCAACATGAAATTGCATGTACTAATTAGTATAACTAGAGATGGTGATTTTTTGCCCACCCTAATTTGATATACTTAATCCAAAATTAATTTAGAATTTCAAAATTTTATATATTTTTATCAAAATATACTCCACTCTCTGTTTGACTCATAATTTATTGTTTGCTTTCTCTACCATCTCTCTCTCCCACATGTCTGACTCATAAAGCTATTAACATTACTAGGCCACTGGAAATAACTCAGAGTTGAGGAATGCTTACTTTTATTGCTACAAGAAAAATGATAGAATTGATAGTAATTTCCATCTACATGTTTATGGTCCCTCAAGTTAACATGCAATTGATGGGTTTGGTGTTAGACTTTAGAGATTCGGTTTACACAAAGTGTAGAGACAAAAGGAATGTAGGAATATAATGATTCGCAGTCCCTACATTTCATGTCATGTCTTAGGAATAATTCGATTCAATACCAGAAGTGTATTAGGCTTTGAGGGATGCTAGAAACAGAGAACTTATGTGCTTACTTGTGGTTGTTTGTTAAGTGTTTCGACATCTTGTTTGGTAATTTGAATTATTGAAGATGCTTGCAGATTATAGTTACCTACATTTTGAAGCACATTATGTGGCTTTCAAGTGTTGATTATTTGTTGTTTATGAACAAAGTAGAATACTTTGCAGATATTTTTCGGTTTTACATATGTGTTCTTTGTTTCTCGATAATTTAGTATTTCAATTTTGAAGACAACTTTCGAGTGTTAAATAGCCTTGATTATACTGCTTTTTTACTTTAACCATATGCGTGAATACCTTGGTTCATAGACATGGATTTGGCTTAAGAATAGGTGTGTCTCAACATGGTTACTTTGGTGTTAAGTATGAACTCATGTTTGCATGTGATCTGTGATATGTAGATCTACATAAATCTGATGTTTGATTGTCTCTTTTCAAAGATTATATTAAATTACTATTCTCAATGCTTAAATTTATTCATTAAATAAATCATATACATTTCTCATTGATTCTGTCTTTCATTTTCTTAATTTTGGCCCTTAAGATTTACTTATTCATTATACGGTGATCAACTTGTATATGATAGTAATTGATGATTTTTTTTTAAAGAAAGAAAGTCTGACTTGTATAGTTATTATATATTTTTACTCTCTCTCTGTATACATTTTTAATTATCATGATATACTGTGTTATAGTGGCTCAATACTCGATGGATATACCTTAACTTTCAATCATGCATTTGCAAATATATAATTAATAAGTTGACTCCATATGCATGTAAAGTAGGTGGAAATTGATTATTTAATGCTCCAACAGTTTTAACTTCTAACTGTACTCTTTTGGATGTGTCTAACCAAGGCTGATTCTAGAAAATGGTTTAGCTACGTATTTTATTTGTCCAGTTAATTAATTGCTTGATTTGATTCTGCATATTTGGTATCTTCGAATTTTATTGTGTGTCTGTATATATATATGTGAGTTGCAATGATTTTGCATATTTGGTATCTTCGGATATTAATCTTCATGTGTCAATAATTGTGGTGTCAATAATTATCAATCTCTCTCTCTCTCTCTGATGCAGAAAACTAAGCCTACATAACATATTGTCCTAGAACTTAGAGCATTAGGCTTGACTCTTCATCTGCCAAGTCAAGTACACTGCCTCGCGTGTACTTCTTGCAGTAGATGATCTTTTCACTGGAATCGTTTGGAGAATTGCATAATTTCATTTTTATCTTTCTGGAGTTTTATTGCGTTGGCTCATTATAGCACTTTTAGGCATTTTTATTAGTTTTTAAATGTGTTGGCCTGAACTTGCTGCAAACTGTTGTTGAACTTCTCATATAACTTGGCATCGTATTTGTAGCATTTATATTGTATTTGATACTAAAAAGCCTCATTGTTACTTATGTATTTGTTAGCTAAGCATTTTTCACCCGAAAAAGTAAGTTGAAATATGAACTATAACATAAATTTGACAGAATTTTGCTCATTCCTGTTGTTTTATGAAATGAAATCCCATTAGTATCCAAGTATAAAAATATTGCTAAGAAAAAATATCCAAGTATGAAATGAAATCCCATCAAATTATTGCACAGTGCACAGGTTCTTCTATTCGTTTATTTCTTGTATCTAATGCGAATGTTACTTCCATCATGAGTTCATTGTATTTTCCAAACCACATAGGCATTGTTTAAAATGCATATGGCTTCTATTATAAATAATAATATACAATAATTTATTATAAATTAATAATATATACTGTAGTAGGCCCAATTTGACCGGGCCCATTCCAAACCCAAATTAACCCAAAATAAAACACAATTTTAAATTTAAATTGTCCAAATGCAAAAAAAATTAAGCTCAATTACACCTTAAGCCTAATAAGCCCAATATTACAAAATATATCAGAAAAAGAAAAAAAAAATCTCAAACTGTTGCAACTTGTTGTTGCCGCCCCTGTCTTGCCCAATCAAAATCCGCCACATCAGCACCACCACCACCAAGTTGCACCACCGCCACTGCAATCTGCAAAGGAGAAGAGACGAGTATTTAGTTGCATAAAACAAAAGAGAATCATTTTAAAAAAGGGCTATAAAGCCAATTCAAAAAACATTTGTATGGTTACAGATCTTCTACATTTGAAATAAAATACACAGACAAATCTTTTTTTCAACACCAATATAGTAAAAAGAGGGCATTCAAAATCAAGAAGAAAAGCACAGATTCACAAAGTAATAAGAGACATCAAAAGACTATCAGATTCCACAAGCATTCAATATTTCCAATGTATAATAAATATATGTATTAATCATTTATTTGTTTTTATTTATTTGTTCAAATTTCAAAATGTTTCTATTGTAAATACGCATTAATGCAACTATTATTTCTATTATTGCTACCATTTATCATTTATTTTTAAAATAATTAATAAATAAATATAATAATAATAATAATAAATAAATAAAAGGAGTCGAACGGTTGTCTTCTCACCTCTTTTTGTGTCGTCGCTACCACGGATAGCGGTCGAAGAGATCAGCAAACACCTGCAAAAATAACATACATGAGAAACAATGAAAAGGTAGCATTTTGTAAAAAAAAAACAAACATCTTTAAACCCTTTTCTTCTGCAAAAATCGAACTTTAAACCTGGGTTTTTTTTAAAAAGAGAACAAGAATCGATTTTTAAAAATAAAAAGAACACCGATTTTTAAAATGTAAAGAAAACCCCCAAAACATTTTTAGATCCAAACGGATCTGAGTAGATTTAGGTGTTTAGAATGGTTTCAAAAAAAAGAAAGAAAACAAAAATCAAATTTTTTAAAAAAAGATCTAGGTCCGATCTCAACAGATTTGTTTAAAAAGAAAAAAAATGAGAAAGGGAAGTTTTTTTACCTCAAGCCGCCGTGCACGGCGGCGGATGACGACCGACGGACGACAGATCGGCGACCGAAGCTTGACCCGTCTTTCACCTACTTCAGAGAATTTTTTTTGAGAGAGAAGAAGTTTTTTTAAAAACGAAGGGAGAAAGTGATTTTTTGGGGGAAATAAGGGGCTTTTATAGCTATTCAAAACGACGTCGTCTTGGGTTTGGCTTAACAGCCCCAAAACAACGTCGTTTTGCGCCTTACCCGTTTTCAGACTCGACCTAGCCAGAGGATCTACGTGTTTTCGACCAGGGGGATATTTATTCCCCTGTCCTTCCATTTTTTTCAAATTTCCAATCAAGTCATTTTATCATTTTTAATTATTTTCTAATTTGCCCAACAATGTTGTCTCCTTTTCAATTTAGTCCCCCGACTCTCTTGAAGCCTGAGAGACTGTCACATGTCATTT
The DNA here is from genome assembly GCA_005610355.1 of Gossypioides kirkii. NCBI lineage: Eukaryota > Viridiplantae > Streptophyta > Magnoliopsida > Malvales > Malvaceae > Gossypioides > Gossypioides kirkii. The sequence continues at coordinate 32,567,932 of CP032247.1, read as the reverse complement.
TTTGGGTCATTTATGCAATCAATCCTTCTTCTTTTTATTTTGTTTCAATTTTATCCTTAAATCAAGTTTTATTGAATTATAAATTGGCCCAATAATTTTAAAATTATTTTCAAATTGGTCCTCTCACTTCTAGAGGCCTGAGAAGCTGCCACGTGTCTCATATTTTTGGTTTTATTATATAAAAGGCCCCTGAATTTTAAAGAAATCATATTTTGACTCTCAAACTTTTCCAAAAAAAATTTTGACCCCTAAACTTCTCTAAAATTACATTTTAACCCCAAACTTCTCAAAATTACATTTTTACCCTCGAACTTTCTAAAAATCAAGTTTTGACCCTCGAACTTCCAAAATTATATTTTTACCCCCAAACTTTCCAAAAATTCCATTTTACCCCTAAACTTTTCCAAAATTGCATTTTTGCCCTCGAACATCCAAAAATTACCGTTTTGACCCCTGAACTTTCCAAAATTATATTTTTTCCCTTGGACTTTCCAAAAATACCATTTTGACCTAAACTTTTCCAAAATTGCATTTTTGCCCTAAACATCTAAAAATTACCATTTTACCCCCGAACATCCAAAAATTACTATTTTTCCCTCAAGTTTCCAAAAATCACATTTCTAACTTCAAATTTTCCAAAAGTTCGATTTTAATCCCAAAGTTTCCAAAAATTTCAATTTTGATCCCCGAATTCCTTGAAAATTACATTTTCATCTCGAATTCTCTGAAACTCCGTTTTTAGCCTCGTTTGTTTTGTTTTTCTTTTTTTCAATGTTCATACATAGAATTTAATTATTATTCTTTCATATTTTGTATTCTGTTAATTCTATGTTTAATTTTTGTGCATTTATTTATTATTTTGTTTCGTGTTATTTAATTTTTGCTATAAACTACCCATTCATATTTAATTTACACATTCATTTTCAGAATTATTTTTACATACAAATAAACCTTGAAAACCAAGGCAATAGCCTTTTCGTGTGAAAATCTCGAAAAATCATGCCCTAACGTGCTGGGTGTGATTTTTGGTATAATCTACACGAATCGATATCCTCTTCCAAACTTTTCAAATGCCTTTAATTTCGAGATTCCGAGAACGTCGTGTCCTAACATGTTGAATACGACTTCAATTCTTCGAGAAAATCGAAACATACGGGCATTTTTCTTTAAATCTAATTTTTGAAAATCACGTGAAATAAGTCATGTGTCCGAGGATCAAATTTTAAACTTAATTTGAAATTTTGAGTTCTCAAAGAATATACAAACAATTTTAAACAAAAGCGAGGCAATATTCCTTTCGTGTGAAAATCTTGGAAAATCGTGCCCTATCGTGCTGACTGTATTTTTTTCGTACAATTTGCGCGATCGAATATCCTCTTTAAATCCTTTCAAAATGTCCTTCAATTTCGAAATTCCGAGAATATCGTGCCCTAACAACGTGTTGGACACAGCCTCAATGAAATTCGAAACACACGGGCGTTTTGTTCCTCGTATTTTAAGCTTCACTCGAGATTTTAAAGTTTTAACAAACAAAGACCCGAAAGTAATTAACATGGTACCAATTTTGGGTGTGTGAGGGTGCTAATCCTTCCTCATACGTAACCGACTTCGAACCCATTTTCTAGATTTCGAGGACCAAAATATTTTTTGAAACAGATTTTTAAACATTTTGTGGTGATCCAATCACACCAAATAAAAGATTGGTGGCGACTCCCATTTTTCGATTTTAAAATATTGTTCGAGATAGGTTTATTTTCCAAAAATAAACGTTTCGACATATACAAATACATCTGATGAACAAAATGGAACTCTCTTCACTCGTATGTCATTTGATTGCCAAGTCTTTCATATACATATATATATATATATATATAAACAGTATTAGTTAATTAAATATTTAAGTTAAAATATTTAATTATTTAATTATATTTAATTAAATATTTAATAAAAGTAATCCAAATATTTAATTATTTAATTATTTAATTAATAAAATCAGCCCAAATATTTAATTATTTAATTAGCTATTTATTAAAAATAATAGAAATATTTAATTATTAAAATAAACCCAAATATTTAATTATTTAATTAGTTAATTATTAAAAAATTCAAATATTTAATTATTCAATTAGTTATTTATTAAAAATAACCCAAATATTTAATTATTTAATTATTCAATTAGTTATTTATTAAAAATAACCCAAATATTTAATTATTTGGTTATTTAATTAGTTAATTATTTGCAACTATGTGCATATAAGTACTTCTATAAAAATTTTCCATAATTAAATATTTAATTATTAAAAAAGAACTCAAATATAACAACTAAAGAAATAAATAACTTTGATGATTATCTAGAGTTTGATGTAAAGAAAGTACTTCCATAAAATTTTGCCAACATTATAGGCTAGAGGTGTCATATGACACTATAGGCATAAATTTTTCCTACTTAGATTTAAGTAAAATGTTGTCACTAATATATATTTTTAAATTTAAATCTATTTACAACACTTAAGTAACAATAATTTATTGTCAACTTTAGACTTCAAGAACTACGAAATGGATAAGAATTGGATGCAATTTCAAGGGTAAGCAACGACTATCGAAATGAAGTGCAAACTTTTCTAAATTTTGCATTTCAAAATGCAAGTGAAGAGAAAATGATTCTTTGCCTGTGTAAGAATTGTGGCAACATCAATTGGCATATTTGAGAAGTTGTCTACGAACATCTAGTTGTTGATGGCTTTATTCGGGTGTATAAAAAATGGATTTTCCATGGAGAGTGTACACCTAGTAAAACCTCTTCAACAATTAATCCGGGTTATCCTCATTGTGCTCATCATCAGTATGCTAGAGAAGATGACATGGAAGGTATATTGCGGGATGCATTTAATATGCACAATCATGGTTTGCAATCGTTTCCACCTGAATTTATTGCATCTGATGATTATGATATTGGTGGAAATCCTTTTACCGAAATAGGAATAAGTGCTCCTGATGAAGAGCCAAATGGAGAAGCGGCGAAGTTCTACAAGTTACTTAATGAAATGAATGAAGAACTTTATGAGTAATCAAAATTTTCAAAATTGTCTTTCTGCATTCGTCTTTTTCACTTAAAATGTTTGGGAGGGTGGATCAGAAACTCTCTTACGCTGCTGTTAGAGTTTTTGACAGATATGTTTCCGTTTTGCAAAAATCCCTAATTCATGCAAAGATATGAAGAAATTGATAAAGGATTTAGGCCTTGGGTACGAAAAAATTCATAGTTGCCCAAATGACTGCATATTGTATTGGGGTGATCGGAGAAACCAACAGTATTGTCATGTTTGCGGTACATCTCGTTGGATGAAGGTGAGGCACGGTCAAGAAAGAAGCCAGTAAAGATTCTGCAATATTTTCCACTAATACCAAGGCTTCAAAGGCTTTTCATGTTGTCGAAAATGGCCTAGCCTATGAGGTGGCATCATGATGAACGAACCGATGATGGATTATTAAGGCATCCCACGGATTCTTTAGCTTGGAAATCATTTGACAATAAATTTTCAAGCTTTGCAAGTGATCCTCAAAATGTGAGGCTTGGGTTAGCATCTGATGGATTTAATCCATTTAAACTCATGAGTACTTCGTACAGTACTTGGCCTATAGTGCTTGCTCCTTACAATTTGCCCCCGTGGATTTGTATGAAGCAATCTTCTTTTATCTTATCTATGATTATCCCTAGAGAGAAAGGTCCCGGAAATGATATTGACATTTATACGCAGCTACTTATTGAAGAGTTGAAACAGTTATGGGCGGGTGTTGAAACATATGATGTCTCCAGAAAGGTGAACTTTTATTTACGTGCAGCTCTATTATGTACTATTAATGATTTCTCGGATTATGCCAATTTATCTGATTGGAGTACCAAAAGACGTTATGCTTGTCCTTGTTGTGCAGCGCAAGCATGTTCGAAGTGGTTATATAATGGGAAGAAGTTTTACTCAGACCATTGGATGGAAATCATAGATTTAGATTTCAAAGAACTCAATTTGATGGTGCAGAAGAGTTGAGAGAAGCTCCTGAGCAGACCATTGGATCTGAAATCTTGTTCATGTTGAAAGATATAGATTTCATTTATGGGAAGATGAATCAACCATCCAACACGCAAAGAAACAGAAGACCGAGGGAGGCGTATATTGGCGATGTTGACCGGGAGAGTGACGATGAATCTGATGAAGAGGATGATCCTAATGAGGCGGAGTTGCGAAAAAAAAGTATTTTTTTATTTGCCTTATTGGGAGCATCATATTTTGCGACACAATCTTAATGTCATGCATATTGAAAAGAACGTTTGCGAGAACATAATCAGGACAATTCTCAATGTCGATAGAAATCGAAATACAATCTTAAGAGTCGATTTGATCTAGTTGACATGAGAATTCAGCATGATCTTCATCCCCAATTACTTCCGAATGGAAAATGTCGGTTGCCACCTTCTATTTTTACAATGTCGAAGAAAGAAAAAGAATTGTTCTGCACAACGTTGAAGGATATAAAGGTCCTAGATGCATATGCATCAAATATATCTCGATGTGTAAGTCTTAAAGATCAAAGACTATATTCCCTAAAATCACATGATTATCACATCTTGATGCAAGATTTACTACCAGTTGCTTTGCGGTGTTGTATGTCAAAAAAGGTGACGTCTTGTATAATTGAACTATCCAATATAATGAAAGTTATTTGTGGCAAAGTTTTGGATGTTGAAGAACTTGAGAAAGTACAAGATCGAGTCGCCTTGACGTTATGCAACTTGGAGAAGATCTTTCCACCTTCGTTCTTCACGATTATGGTGCACTTGTTAATCCATCTCCCTCATGAAGCAAAACATGGTGGATCAGTTTTCTATCGGTGGATGTATCCTATAGAGAGGTGCTAATTAATTTGCAAAGTTTTCATTCATTCATTAATATACATTTAGTTACAACTTTTGATAATGTTGTATATCGTGTTTAGGTTTCTATGCAAATTGAAGTCTTAATGTCGTAATAAGCGTTATCCAAAAGGATCAATTGCTAAAGGTTACTTAGCAGAGGAGTGTATGACTTTCTTCTCTAGATATTTAGAAGATGTTGAAACAAGACTGAATAGACCAAGTAGAAATGTTGAGCTCAATAATGATCATAGCTTACCTGAAACTTATTTATTTCGAAGTTATGGACAACCAATCGGGAAAGTTGAAATTGCACACTTAGATGATATATCTTGGGTACAAGCACATCGATATGTTCTTTTCACCACGATTCAATTGAATTATTATGCAAGTAAGTTTTAGAATTTGATAAATATTCATCCTTTAAATTTGTTTATTTTTTCGCTAACCAATTTATTCACTTTTTAACATAGTGAGTATAAACAACTCTTGAGATCTCATTCACACTCCCGAAGATTACAATATCGAGAGATTCATAAGTTATTCACAGAATCTTTTCATGAATGGTTAGGGCAGATGGTATGCAACTGAAGCTTTCAATGACAAATAATAATGTTTTCGTATAACATTTTAATTAATCAATTTATTTTCATTTCGATAGGTTTGGAGTGGAAAGAACGTTAGTGAAAAAGTTAAATGGCTTTCCCAAGGTCCGAATAGAGTAGTAAAAAGATATAATGCCTTCTTGATTAATGGATTCAGGTTTCATACAAAATCTCGCGAAAGATTAAGGAGGACTCAAAATTGTGGAATAGTTGTTAATTCTTCAATTACAAGTTATGCTAGTGCTAGGGATAGTAATCTTATTGAGGGAAATGTGGAGTATTACGGACTTCTTACGGATATTATTGAGTTGGATTACTACGGCAAATGGAAGGTTGTTTTATTTCAATGTGATTGGGCTGATATTAATACTGCTCGCGGAATTAAAAAAGATCAAATTTGGTTTTACAATGGTGAACTTCTCTCGATTAATTCACACTAGGCAACAATTGATGGACGAGTTGTATGTATTTTCTTCTCAAGTCAAACAAGTTTTTTACTCGAGAGATTCAACTAATGAGGGTTGGTACGTTGTACTCCGGAACACCCCTAGAGACTTGTTTGACATGGGCAATGGGAGTAGAGATGACATGGACGAAAGATCAGAAACTTTGCCTTTTCCAGAACAAAACTTAAATGAAACTATCCCTAGTAGTACTACACAATTTCAATGAGTTCGCCAGGATGTGGATGAAGATATTTACGAACCATAATGTAGTAAGATTTTACGTTTTTAAATGATATGTAATATTATAATTTAAATCTTGATCTTGTTAAATATATCCATTACTATTATTGTTGTAATTAGTTACTAATATTTAAACTATTTTATGTATATTGCAGATAATATGCCTAGAAGAAAATTTCGAGATCTAAGTATTATCCAAAATCCTTCGAATTCAAAAGAAACAAATAGTGATCAACAGACTGCTATTGGATCTTCGAATGTTTCGAAAACTGAAGAAAATCAAGGTAATGTTAAATTTAATTTTCATGCATGTTCACTTTTATTTTTTTTTTGTTTCAAATTCTAATATTATCATATACAATTTTTTAGCTGAATATTCTGAGAGGCGTAGAACTCGAGGACGTACCCTATTAAAGGATTTATACAATCTAAATCCTGAGGAGCGTGTCAAAGTATCTGCAAATAGTCATGGTCAGCCTGTTGGATCAGAAGCTCGACTTTTGGGAGGATACTTGGGCATTGTAGCACGAAATGGCAATATGTTGCCAATCAACTACGAGTCATGGCATCATATGCCTGATAGTAAAAAAAACCAAGCTCTCGATAATATTAAGGTCATAAAGTGAATATAATTTATAATAACTTTGGTTTAATTTTAATTTATATTTACTTTCTAAACTTGTGTTATTTGCAGGAGAGATTTATTTTAAAGGTCTCGGACGACTATGTGAAGAAATCATTAGGAAAGAAATGGAAAGACCATAAGAGTACTATAAAGAATGATTATTTTAAGAATAATATGAGCCTCGAAGATAAATTGCGAAATGTTCCGCCGAGAATGCTGAGGTACCAATGGGAAGAACAAGCTAGATTTTGGAGCTCAAAGAAAGAAGAGGTATTATGTACTACTAAACTATTATAATTATTTCGGTTTATAGTATTTATTATATACGTAATAATAATTAATGTAAGATCGTGAGCATGTTGGAACTACAAGTAGGCAAAAACAAAAATTCACGCACACAGCTGGATCGAGAAGTTTTGCTTGTGTAGTTACTAATGAGGTATTTTGAATTTATTAATTGTGTCAAATATTAATTACTTTCTACTAATTAATATTTTTCCTACTATAATGTAGGAATAGTCGTTAGGTCAAAAAGTTGGACGCCTTAAGCTTTTTGACATTACACATAGAAAGAAAGATAGATCTCCTATGACTTCTGAAGCTGCAGAAATTATGGTATATTTACTTAATAAAATTTGAATTATTTTAAATATTTATCATGTTTAATTATAATGGTTTAATTCGTCGTTTGTAATGCAAATAATGCCAAGTTATGTTGCATTTGTTTGATTATATATTTCGTTTCTAACTCCTTGATTGACTTATTAGGATAAATTATAGGATAAGAAGGCGGAGTATGAAGCGATGGCTTCAAGTGATAGTTCGGTTAATCTAGAGGACATTGATAACCGAGTTATTACTGAAATTTTGGGTCCTGAGAGGTATGGTCGAGTTCAATTTCAAGGATCTTTTGTTAGCCCATCCCGATATTTTGGATCCAGCTCGCAGAGATACATGCCTTCGGGGAGACAGGATCAAGCTGAAGTTCAGAGGTTAAGAGATCAAATGGCTCAGATGCAAGCGAGCACAATTGAGCAAATTGCTCAACTTAAAGAGGAGGCTATAGCGAGAGAAGCAGAGGTTCAAAGAAAATATGATAAACTCCAGTTACAACTTAAAGCGGAGGCAGCAGCAAGGGAAGCGAAGGCAACGGTGAGGGAAGCAGAGGCAACAAGAAAGTATGACGAAATACAACTACAGCTTCAAAATATGATGAAAATGTTTCAGCAGAATCCGCCACCTTAGACTTTTGTTTTTTCTTATTATGAGAATAATATACACAATACTACTTTTGAATATATTTTTCATTTATTTATTAATTTAAATCATATGCATATTTCTTTCGTTTATTATTTATATTTAGATTTAAAGTTATTGGATGGATTTTAATTGGTTGGATTTGAATTTACAAGAAAAAATGTTAAAAATTCGGGTTCTATATGAATTAAAATGAGCTATTAAAATATGTTAATTTTAGTGGCGTTTGTGGGAAAAGCGCCGCTAAAGACAATGTTTTTAGCGGCGTTTTTGGGGGAAGCGTCGCTAAAGATCATGTTCTTTAGTGGCATTTACAGGAAAAGCGCCGCTAAATACCATGTTCTTTGGTGGCATTTGCGGAGAAAGCGCCGCTAAAAACCATTTTTTTTAGCGGCGTTTGTGGGTAAAGCGCCGCTAAAGACCATGTTCTTTAGCGGTGTTTTTGGGGAAAGCACCGTTAAAGACCATGTTCTTTAGCAACGTTTATGGGGAAAGCGCCGCTAAAGACCATGTTTTTTAGCAGCGTCTATGGGGAAGCGCCGCTAAAGACCATGTTCTATAGCGGCGTTTTTTTTAATAAACGCCGCTATATTTAGCGACGTTATCTTTAGCGGCATTTTTTGCGACGCTTTCACCAAAAAACGCCGTTAAAAACCTGTTTTCCTATAGTGTTAGTTACATATTAAAATAAATGCATAATGTCAAATTTAGCACTTAATGTTTACATTTTTTTTCATTTGATCCTTATTATTAGTTAAACTTAATTTAGCCATTAATCTTGAAGAAGGTGAAATCACTTTTTTTAAAAATATATGTAAATGCTAAGAAATTAATATTTTAAGGATGTTAGTGTGACAACCTGCGTGACAGTCCACATGTAATTCATGCTAATGTCTCACTATCTATTTTATATGTCATGTCAACAAATATTTTAAAAATAAAAAAATTTTGAAATTTAAAAATATATAAAATTTTCATAAAACTTCAAAAAAAAATTAGCATGTACATGTAGATTGTCATGTGGGTTGTCATGTTAAAAATTTTAATGCTTTAGTTAGTATTTTCTGTTAAAAATAACAATTTAATTCTTTTTGAAAAATTGAGTCAAAATTGACTCATGTTAAAGACTTTTGTCTATCAAAAGCGACTTAAACACGATCTCTAATCAACCAAACTTTGTCTTCAGTCTCAGCCATAACTCAAGGCCCAACACTTTTCTTTCCCCTAGTTCAGTCCAACAAAGTGGAATGTGACATTTCCTTCCATATAAGGCCTCATAAGGAGCCATCTGAATGCTAGACTGAAAGTTATTATTGTAAGCAAGTTCAGCCAGCAAAAAATACTCCTCCCTACTCCCTCGAAAATCAATCACACAACTTTGAAGCATATCCTCCAAAATCTGAATCACCCTCTCCGACTGACCATCAGTTTGAGGATGAAAAGTTGTACTAAAATCTAGTCGTGTGGCTAAAGCTTCATGGAGCTTCTGCCAAAAACGAGAGGTAAAACGGGATCCCTATATGAAATAATAGATACTGGAACCCCATGCAGTCTAACAATCTCATAAACATATAATTTCACCAACTTCTGCGAAGAGTAGTCAATCCTAACCAGAATGAAATGCGCGGACTTAGTTAACTGATCCACAATAACCCATACCGAGTCTTTCTTAATGGGTGTTAAAGGCAACCCATTAACAAAATTCATAGTTACCCACTCCCACTTCCATAATGGAATCTTAACGGGTTGCAAAAGTCCAAACAAAAGTTGGCGCTTAGCCTTAACCTGCTGGCACGTCAAACAATGAGACATGAATTCAATCATTTCCCGTTTCAGCCCAAGCCACCAATATAGGTCATAGATATCACGATACATCTTGTTACCTCCAGGATGCATAGCATAAGAGCTACTATGTGTTTTCTGCAAGATGGCCTGTCTTAAATCCACATCCTTAGGAACATATATACGCCCTCGAAAACATATAATTCCATTATTATTATACCAAAAATTCGCAATCTTACCCTCATTCATTTGTTGAAATCGGTTAATAAGAGACTCATCCAGAAGTTGCATGCTCTAAATCTCATTTAACCATGATGGTCTAACTTGCAAATCCACTAGAATCTCACCATCATCAAACAAAGTTAGGTGAGAAATCATCGCCCTCCAAATCTTAAGTGCAAAAATAACCGCTGCAAGCCTAAGGTCATGAGTCGGATAATTACCCTCATGCTGCTTAAGTTATCTAGACGCATAAACAACCACTTTACCATCTTGAATCAACACACAACCCAAACCAGTGTGGGAAGCATCACTATAGACTACGAACTTCATTCCAGGCTCAAGCTGAATCATAACGGGTGCTTGAGTCAAAATCGACTTGAGCTTCTCAAAGCTCGATTGCTAATCAACAACCAAAACAAATAAGGCATTCTTGCATAGCAACTTAGTTAGTGGTGCTGCTATTAAGGAAAACCCCTCCACAAATTTGCTGTAATATCCCGCTAAACCCAGAAAATCGAAGTTCTAACACATTTTGAGGTTGCTTTCAATTTAGAATAGCCTCTATCTTTTTAGGGTCCACTCGGATACCCTCAACAGAAACCACATGGCCTAAAAACATAACTTCACCCAACCAGAATTCACATTTACTCAACTTAGCGTAGAGTTCTTTTTCCCGAAGAATCTAAAGAACCATACGAAGATGTTTGTCATGCTAATACTCAGTCTTAGAATAAACCAAAATATCGTCAATAAACACAACAACGAATTGATCCAAATAAGGCTAAAAAACTCGATTCATAAGATCCATGAACGCACAAATCATATATCAGGGTACTACATAACATATTTCTTTCGAACAGTACATATCATATCAAATTTCACATGGATCATATCTTATCATATTGTAGCATATCATGCTAGAGCATATAAGACATATCTTATCAAATCATAAAATACATATCAAATCTTACCCCAACCGCTACACACTATCTCCATCCAACCAATAACACCAAATTGGACTACAAGGGTCCATCCATCCAATCACACCATTATGTGGTGATGTGCCACTCGCATCATTGCAGCAAAGTTGCCATACATATAGTTTTGCGGTCTAGCAGTCATAATTGCAGTAAGAATTGCCATATACACTTCCTCTAATAAACATATCCCACCTTAAACACATACACATCATGTACATATCATACATATCATATACATGTCATATTCATACCATATACATATAATATTCATAAGCAAATGATAAACATATACATATATATCACAGGTCACAAAACATGCTTACATACTTAGATTATTTACACATTGCATAATTTATAATTTAATAAGCTTAACATATTTACCATGCTTTAAAAGCTACACATACGAACTTACACATTGAAACTTACGGTTTTTCGGCCCTTACGATGTCCATGGACCCAAAAATAGAGTTTCCTAAACAACCCTTAATCAGGCCCTAAAATTTGCCAAAAGGACCCACATGGTCGTGTGGCCTACACGACCCAAAAACCTAGCCCATGTGGTCCACCCGGCATGCAAACACACACACACAACTGTGTGCACAACATGGCCTACACTCGCTACCATGTGACGCTTGACAATTTCTAAAAAATCCAGTTTCACGATATAATCATGTTTCAAATGAGTCTGGGACGAGTTTCACACACCTGAATATTGAGTTGCTAATCCACACAACTAACGCACTCTGAAACCTACAATAATCGTTTAAATGCATTGATTAAAATGCAATTTGCACACGAATCCTCATATAACCACATTGAGATTAGATGCAATTGAACGTATTGCTGATTTTCTTAGGCTCCCATAGATTAGTTACTGTTGTACTGAGATTAAATTTAATTATGAATATATATTTGGATTCAAATGCAATCATGTAAAAATGAAAAATGACTATTAAAGTTATTAGATTGAAATGGAACTCAGTAAAAGTTTTACCAAAATTAGATTTATTTTAAATTTTGTTAAATTTATATTTATATTTAATAATAATTTTATTTATTTCTCTTGTAATATTTATTTTATCAATTCGTATTAATTTTATAATAAATATATATCTAATTCCTTCACATATATATCTAATTACTACATAAAAATAAATTTTATAGATTTATTATGTAATGAAGTAAATTAATAAGTTCCTCACAAATATATGATTTTATTATTTATTTCTCAGTTAAAAAATAATGTAAAACTAAAAAGAATTTGTAAAGACAAACTTTAGTTACCCAAGAAAGGGTACAACAGTAAACGTCACTTTCATTGGATAGCTTTTCCTTCCATTTGGAGCTTAAAGAGAGCTGCTCATGCGTTTAAAGTCTCTAAACTCACCTCACCCTATGTTATCTAAACTACTTTCTAAAAAGTGATAAATTGAATCCGTGTGTGTGGTTTGATAGTTAAAAGTGTTAAATTTTTTAGGTGTAACTTGAGTTTGAGTTTCGCTAGTCGTCTTGTTGTTAAGGTTTTGTCCTACCCTTGTAATTTATCAAAAAAAAAATTGAGAGTATCAAGTTGTAATGTTTACAGTAGAAAAAAATGTAATTCTACTATTTTAATAAACTATATCTTTAAATTTTTAAAAGATTATATCAAATTTTTATATTTTTGAGAGAGTCAAAGTGTAACTTTATCTTTATTAATTTAAAATTTTAAAAAGGCAATAATGAATAACCTGTTGTTTATTATTTTTTTAATAAACTAGTGTGATTAAATGGTAGTATCTTTTCATACTTTCTTAATCCTTTGATATAAAACACACACTTGCACACACACGTACTCGAACTTGAGATCCCTAGGATGAACAACATTTTCTTTTTCACTGGAGTCACTTGTTGGATTCTACCAAACACCTATTTACTATAAATTATAATGTATAAATAAAAATTGATGATGCAATAATTTTCATTAATTATTATAATTATGTTTTATAAATTTATTTCAATTTCATTTATTTACTTATTAATATCAAATTTGAGACTAAAAATATTAAAAGATTTAAATTTATTAAAATAAATAAATTTCATAATAAAAATAATTTAGTAAAACATGTTTTCACATAATTTTAAAAGTTGCCAATCAAACACTAAAATTTTACATTTCAACCAAATAAATTAATAAATTTCTTTTTTCAAAAATAGAATAACTTTAGCACAGCCAACATTTTGGGTAAATTAGAAAAAAAAAATTGCTGCTTTCAAAACATATTTAATAAAGTAGGTCGGTTTTTATTTTCAAATTTAAAGAAATAAATCGATTTTGAAGAGAAAAACAGATTGACATGTCGAAAAGCGTTTTTCACAAAACAAGTTCTTTTTAACACATTATTTTTTTTTGGTTAGATAGTTAAATGTTAGTAGTTTTGTCTTTAAGTCTTAGGTTTGATTCCTCTTCTACTCACATTTGTATTTTTTATTTCATATTGTTTTAAATTTTTTAAGGGATAAATCCCAAAATTATACATGAACTATGGTTTAATGTGTAATTGTATACATGAACTTTGGTTTTGTGCAATTTTATATATGAAATTATGATTTGATCCAATTCTTGTAAATTATTAACATAATTATTGATATAACATCATTTTATGTTTATATATTGCATGCATAAATAATTATATTTATCGAATATAAAAATAAATTGATGTATTTATATGGTAATAACTGTTCATACTTTTTTACCCTTTGACAACGCACACACACCTTGCACACACAGGTTCTCGAACTCGAGACCCCTAGAATGAAGAACATATTCTTTCCCATTAGAAGCACTTGTTGGGTTCAATAACTTCTTTATTTATATATAATAAAAATTAATTTTAATTTTATAATATTAAAATCACCATACTCACAATATAAGTGAAGAAAATAAATATTTAATATATAAAAATTATATATAAAGAAAAAATATCAAACAAATTAATTAATAATAAAATATATTTAACATAATGATAAATATAAAAATATATAATTTCATTATATAATTACATGTTTATTATTTTATTTATATAAATAAAAGTGTTATTAATTAAAAAACTTTATTTATTAATTAAAAACATTTTTTAAAAATTTAAAAAAATTTAAACAACATGAAACAAAAAATATAAATGTAAATATGAGAAGAATCAAACCTAAAATTTAAGGACAAAATTATTAACATTTAACCATCTAATTAAAATCTTAATATATTAAAAAATCACATTTTATAAAAAGTGTTATCCTACATGTTAGCTTAAAACGTTGATTGCAGGAAACATTTTCTATTTCTCTCTTTAATATCGGCTTATTTTCTTAAATTTGAGAAAAATAATATAAATCCTTAATTATTTTTTAAAAATAATTTTTTTTATTTAATTTGGACCGAAATTTTACCTCATAACAAACCACAACCCATACAATGTGAGATTTCTAGCCTAAGATATCTCACGATAAGGATAAATTGAAAGAGAAAAAGGTGATGAGGTGATGTGCGTGGCATGACGAAGCTAACCTATGTTTAGCGTGTCGCACGTTCAAGAACCTGCACTATATTCCACCCAATGCTTTCAAGAAATTAGGGGGAGTAAAATCGGATTTAATTTGAAAATTTTGATAAAAATTTATATTTTGAATTAAATAGTTTGAGTTAATTGAGTTATTGAGGTTAACTCGAATAAAGAATCAAATTTTTTAATTTAACTCGAATATGAATTATACATTCGAATTGTCTAAAAATCCGAATAAGAAAAGATAAAATTATATCGTTTTGATAAATGTTTACTTTTTCTAAAGTTAAAAGTCAAAACCATTAAATTAAAAATTAAAATTACGTCGTTGTAATAAATATTTACACATTAAGTTAAAAAGCAAAACCATTATATTGTTTATGTAATTAACTATATTGTATTTTGTCTACTAGTTAAATAATTGGTCAATGTAAACACAACATTAAGTATAAATAATAGGAAATGTTGACTCGATTCAACTTGACTTGAAATTTTTTGACTCGATTTGATTCAAAAAAAATTCATATTAAATTCGGTTGCTAAAATAAGATTCGTTAACTCGACTAACTTGAAATTTTTTTACTCGATTCGACTTGACTCGATCAAATACTAACCCCTAAATAACAACACCTTTTTCCTACACCTTTTTTCTTTAGGTTAAAAATTAGCATTAGTGCATTCGGTTTGCGAAATGCAACACTGCGACCCGTAATATATATTTTCAAAATAAAATTATAGTATTTAGATTGTGAATATTCTAATCATTCCATAATTTTACATTACAAAACAATGTTAAGATGTCGTAATATAAGATCTAATTGTGTTAAAACTCATTCTTTAAGTTATATTAAATTACGAGCGCAATTTTAAATTTTGGATCAATTTGTTATTTATTTTTAAAATCAATAGAGTTTTTTTTCTTAAATAAAGTTTAACTGGTTAAAAAACAAATAATATTTCTTTTTTTTCTTAATAGTGAACCAATAGATTTTATTCATTACAATTACAATTATTATATTTCATTTACTAATTTATTTATTAATAAATTAATTATGATTCATTTTGCAATCAGTTTTCGTGAATTGTTATAATTATGATTTGTAAATTTATTTAACATTATATATACTTATTAATCTATAAATTATATTAAAAAGTAAAAATTGTAATAATTTATCTTAATTTTATGAAAATTGAAAATAAAAATATTAAACGAACTAAACTTGTTAAAAAATAAATTCTATAACAAGGACAATTGAGTAAAATGTGCTTCTAGGCATTCCGTCAACAAAATACTTGAATCTTACACAAATGAACCAAATAAAGTAATTTCACATTTCACCTATAATATTATATTATCGTAATCTTATCACAAAACATAATCTAAGATTTGGTGAAGCAAACACCCCATTTTTATTTTTTAAAAAAATAAAGGGCGAAAAACATGACTGTTTGAACAAAATCAGACCAATTAGTTGCATCAATTGAATTGTGAATCGATTAAGATATTGATTCGAAGAGACGCATCAAATCAATTCGAGAATTGATATAGTCCGATTGAATCATATTAAAACGATTGAATAAAAAAACTTATTTTTATGAATTTATTAATAATTTTTTAATCAAACTGATTAAATCAATGAATTTGTGATATTCAATTACTAATTTTATTCTTAAAACTTAGGTGAAAAACATAAGGCTTTCTTTGATTTAGGGAAATCCTAAATCCATTTTCAAGTTTATTTAAGCCTCTTAATTCAATTAATTAAATAGATCAATTTAGGCACATTAATACTCATTTCTTTCCTTTAACTCTTCATCAATTCATCAATATTTAATTCTCAACTTTTTCATTTTTTTGGTGAATAAAAAACAAGATGTTACATCAGCCTACTAATCGAAAACACCCCTCCCCTTATTTAGCTAGAGGAGTTCTAAGATTTTATCAGAAATGTCATCAAGTAATTAAAGACTTGATTTTCAAGTGAGACTTGATTTGACTAAATGATCCACAATCGAATTAAGCTATCGGGAAATGTAGCGAAACCACCATCGTCCTTATTTAAATTTGTATGGATTAAATTTGTAATTTTCAATTGAGTCAATTAATTTAATGAACTTATTTTTTTATATATATATTTGAATATTCATTAAATTTAAAATAAATATTGAATACTAAAAAAATAGAGAACATTTAGCTTTTTTTATACATTACAAATTGAGGTTAAATTTGACTATTATTCTTTTGAAAATAGTCAAATCGTTTTTATTTAATGAAAATGTTGTCTAAAATATTAAATTTTTTAGTAATGTTGGCGTAACAATATACGTGCACTTCATGCTGACATGATACTATTTGTCTTAAATGGCACGTCAAAGAATAATTTAAAATTTATAATAATATTTAAAAATAAAAATTCAAAAATTATAAAAAAATCATAAAAATTTAAAAAATAAGAAGTAGCAACATGAAGTATACATGAATTGTCAATTTATCATGTAGGTTGTCATGTTTAAAAATTTAATATTTTTTTTCAATATTTTTATTAAAAAAATTAATTCAACTCTTTTTGAAAAATTGATCAAATTTAACTTTTAAAAAAAAAAATAAAAGTCAAATTAACAAAATATAAAAAGATTAACAACTAAATTTATTATTATGACATCTCAAATTTATGTCCTTTTAGAATCTCATATTTATGTATAAATTATGATTTAATACACAATGTAATACATAAAGTAAAATTATGTAAATGAAATTTCTATTTTAGTTCAATATATAAGTGAAAAGTTAAAAAAAATTACATATAAATTTTAATTTTAATTCAAGTATAAATACACTTATTTATTTTATTATATTTATATAAATTTTTACTTTTATATCAAGAGTGAAGTTAGGAGGTTAGTAATGGCTCCGACCTCTTAAAATAAAAATTTTATTTTTTAATCTCTTTATAATTTATAAAATTTTAAATTAATATTGATAAAATTGTACTTTGCCCCTAAAATTGATAAAAAATTAATTGTCCTTTAAAAATTATAAAAATATAAACTATTAAAATGATGAAATTGGATTTTTGCTATCGTAAAAATATACAACTTAATTCCAACCAGAGGCGAAACCAGAAATTTTTTAAGGGGGTCGAAATTAAATTTTATATTTTTACGATAGTAAAAACGCAATCTTACCATTTTAATAGCTTAT
This sequence comes from Gossypioides kirkii, assembly GCA_005610355.1. Taxonomy (NCBI): domain Eukaryota; kingdom Viridiplantae; phylum Streptophyta; class Magnoliopsida; order Malvales; family Malvaceae; genus Gossypioides; species Gossypioides kirkii. Next base: position 32,550,125 of record CP032247.1, on the reverse strand, counting down.
AACTTTATAAGTTTTAAAAGATTAAATCAAAATTTTATCATTTTTGGTGGGGCCGAAGTACAATTTTATCATTAAAAACTTAAAATTTTAAGGGACCTAAATAAAAAAAATTTTATTTTAGAGGGGATCGAGACCCTTGCCAACCTCCCTAAATTTGCCATTGATTCCAATCTCCGAAATAATTTTTGACTTCACCCCTATTTTATATATTATATTTAAGAGTTTGACTAAATTGATATCTATTATCAATTGAGTCTCAACTCAATTATAAAATTACCAAAAACTTATTATATTTATAAAGCAACAAATTTTAAGAAGGTTTTGTTGTCTTTTTATATTTTTATATAACTCTAGAAAAGTAAATACAAAAAATGATATTTGAACACAAAGCATTATAATCTTTGTTAGCTTAACTTTACCATTTCAACTAAAATCATATCCTATTTTTATATTAATTTTTTTCTCAGAGTGCGACTCTGTTGTAATCTAGTATTTATAATTTATATTATATATATTCATATCATTTTAGTATTTAACCATGAGGTTTAGTGTGGTAATTGCTCATTTCATCCCTTGACCATGAAAATAAATAACATTTCATGAGCAAACGTTTATCTATTAAGAGAGTATTTGTGACGAGAAAAATAGTCATTATTATCAACGATAAATAACCTGATTTTGATAAAAATATTATATTTTAATAAATTTGATCTTCATTAAGTATATTCATGTTAGTTTAAAAAGAAAATCCCAGATTTCTATATGTTAACCTAATGATCAAACGTATTTATTATTTCAAATATAATTTGAATTCAAATCCTACTAAAAAACCCGTGTGTTAAAAAACCTTATCTTCTCCTTATAATTAAAAAAAATAAAAATCATGCACGTTTAAGAGGAAAATGTCATGATAAATGAGACTAGAGATACATCGGTATAAAATATTTTTTTACAAACTTTCACCTTTTCCCAATTTTATTTTCTTTCTGACCTTATTAAGTAATTCACCCGTCTTCCCAAGCTATCTCATTTTCCCATCACTGCCTCTCTCACCTTTCACACTTCTCCTTTCTTCAACTCTTTATTCATTTTGCTTTTCAAGCTTTCTTATTCCTTAGTTGGTTTTTCCTAGTAATAAAAAAGGTAAGTCCTTTGAACCCCCCCCAGCTTTGCATTTTCATCTCTATTTTTCTTTGGAGATGTTTTCTTTGGTTTTAGCTCTCTTGTGCTTTCACGGTGTTGTAGTGACTTGTTTGAATAATGAAGGGTATGCACTTTTATCCTTTAAGAATTCCATTTATGAGGACCCTGAAGGGTCTTTAAGTAACTGGAACTCTTCTCACGACAACCCTTGTTCATGGAATGGGATTGCATGCAAAGAACAAAGGGTTGTTTCCATTAGCATTTCAAACAAGAAACTCCGTGGATTTCTTCCTTCTGCTTTAGGCTCTTTGTTTGATCTTCGCCATTTGAATTTGAGGAACAATAAGTTGTTTGGGGCTTTGCCTGTTGAGCTTCTTGAAGTTGAGGGATTACAAAGTTTGGTTCTTTATGGGAATTCATTGTCTGAGTCTTTGCCAAATCAAATAGGGAAGCTTAAACACCTTCAAACATTGGATTTATCTGAGAATTTCTTTAATGGTTCATTGCCTTCATCAATTGTTCAATGCAAGAGACTAAGGACCTTTGATCTTAGCCAAAACAATTTCACTGGTTCTCTCCCAAATGGGTTTGGGACTGGCTTGGTCTCTCTTGAAAATCTTGATCTTTCATTCAATAAGTTCAACGGTTCAATTCCTTGGGATTTTGGGAATCTTTCTAGTTTGCAAGGAACTGTTGATTTGTCTCACAATCTCTTCACAGGTTCAATCCCAGGTAGCCTTGGTGATCTTCCTGAGAAGGTTTATATTGATCTCACTTATAACAATTTAAGTGGTCCAATACCCCAAAATGGTACTCTAATGAACAGAGGACCAACAGCATTTATTGGTAATCCTGATCTTTGTGGCCCTCCATTGAAGAACCCTTGTTCTTTGGATACTACAGGTGCGACTTCACCTTCTTCACATCCGCTTATGCCGGATAATAACCCGACTGGGAATTCAGCTGACAATGAGAGAGGACTAAGTAAGGGAGCTGTTATTGCTATTATAGTGAGTGATATAATTGGAGTATGCATTCTTGGGATGCTTTTATCCTATTGCTGTTCAATTGTCTGCGAATGTGATAATGATAAAGATGATCGTGGTGATGGGTTTGAAAATGGAAGGAATGGAAAGGAATGTTCATGCTTCCCAAAAGTTGAGTTGGAAACTTTATCGGAAAATCTAGACCAGTATGATCTTGTGCTGTTGGATACACAATTGGCATTTGATTTGGATGAACTGCTTAAAGCTTCTGCTTTTGTATTGGGGAAGAGCGGAACTGGTATCATGTACAAAGTTGTGCTCGATGATGGGCTTATTTTAGCTTGTAGAAGATTGGGAGAAGGTGGCTCTCAAAGGTTTAAGGAATTCCGGACTGAAGTAGAAGCAATCGGAAAGCTGAGGCATCCGAACATCGTTACTCTCAGAGCCTATTATTGGTCTGTCGATGAAAAGCTCCTCATATATGATTATGTACCTAATGGAAGCCTTGCCATTGCATTGCATGGTATGTTAACATTGTATATTACCTTATTAGAGCTGCAGTTAGTATAACTTTTTGGTAATTTGTATTAAATGTCACTATTTTCTTATCTGTATCAGGGAAGGCCGGGATGGTATCTTTCACACCGTTATCTTGGCCTGTACGACTAAAAATCATCAAGGGTATAGCCAAAGGCTTGGTTTATCTACATGAATTCAGCCCCAAAAAATATGTTCACGGAGATTTGAAGCCGAGTAACATATTACTTGACCAGAACATGGAACCACGGATATCTGATTTCGGACTTGGACAACTAGCTGATATTGCTGGGAATTCCCCAATCATGCAATCTGACCGAATGCTTTCAGATGAACCCCAAGAGAGATTACAAAAGAGTGCTTCCTCGGAAGCTACTTCCGTTTATTCCTCCACGAACTTGGGATCTTTTTACCAGGCTCCCGAAGCCCTGAAAGTAGTAAAACCATCACAGAAGTGGGATGTCTACTCATATGGGGTAATCTTGCTAGAAATGCTCACAGGGAAATACCCTGTTGTTCATGTAGGTAACTCGGAAATGGATCTTGTTCATTGGATTCAGCTATGCATTGAAGAAAAAAAACCACTTTTGGATGTTTTAGATCCGTATTTAGCACCGGACGTGGATGAAGAGGAGGAGATAATAGCAGTTCTAAAGATCACAATGGCTTGTGTCCATAGCAGCCCCGAAAGAAGACCTACCATGAGGCATGTCTTTGATGCTTTGGAAAGGTTGACCACATCAACCGATTAAGAGATCAATGAAAACCAAGTTCTTTTCATCGAACTGGGGAGGCATGGTTTCAACATTACGGTAAGTTCTGCTTCAACTGAAACTGTTAGCTTGTATGTACAGCAATAACGATGCGATCATGCTCGAGACAAGATGTTCATGTCTTTGTTCTTGTAGGATTCCTTCTGAGGTGATATGTGATTGCTAGGTAAGTTCATTTTGCATGAAATGGCTGTTGGTGTATGTGTGTGTATTTATATGTGAAGTATATGTAGTAGGTCATATTGGTAAGATGGAAATTAATATTTAATAATAGAAATAATTAAAAAGTAATTAGCATAAATATTACATTTTGTAAGCACTATGAAAATGAAACACAACAGCTACGAACTCAGAGTTACAGTTTGGATCCAAAATATTATGAGTTGAATGATGGACGATAAGCATCATCCTTCTTTCGGCAAATACGCAGCCGTTTCACCCGTTCCACGAACTCCCTATATTTTAATTAAAATTAGATTAAATTAATTAAATTGGATGATGAAAGGAAGAGTGAAAATGGAGATGATAGATAGTAGCATGAGCTTACTTCCAGGGGACATCACCAACATTCCTCCAATTGTCCTCTCTGTCGTCTTTGTATAACAACCAATACTCTGACTCCACTCCGAACAACCTTAATCCCGACACTGAATGTCTCCCTGTGTAACATTATTCTAATTATACTAATTTCGAACACGGGCGAAGTTACAAAATTTTTTAGGTGTTTAAATTAATATAGTTGTATTTTAAAAAAAATTAAATTAAAATTTTATCAATTTTAAAAGATAAAATGTAATTTTACTTTTATTAATTTAAAATTTTAAAAATTCTAAAAAGAACTTTTTCTATTTTAAAGAACCTTTGAGTTCGCCTTGATTACGAACTTGGTGCTCATGCATGGTGAGGCTTTTAATTAAAATAAATTTTGCTAATGCTCTAGTTTTAGAAAGCATAATGATTTATTTGATCTTTTAATTTTTAAAAAAAAAATTATTTTAGCCATTTATTTAATTTTTTTTTAGTCCTTCAACTTACTTTTTTTTTCAAATCACCCAAAATGAGTGGAAATATTAATATTTTTTTAATTTTGCTGACTTTGCATACATGTCAGTATTTAATTAATTTTTTTAAAACTTAAAATCTTTAATAAAAATTATAAAAACTATTTTTAAAAATTTAAAATCATTAATTTATTTTAAAAATTATAAAGAATTTTTTTAATATTTTAAAATTTAAAAATTAATTAAATGTCGATGTGTCATCTACATGGCCACATGTATGCCACATCAACAAAGGAGAAATTATTTTATGAACTTTTCCTACCACATCATTCATGGTCCATTTCCAATTATTTAATAACATTTTAACAAATTTTTTCATGCCATTGACACATGATTTGAGTATTGTTTACCTTGAACCCCCAACCTTAAAACCTTAAAACCTCAAACCCTAAACCCTAAACTAGACCCTAACCTTGATCTTTGAATCCCCAACTCAAATTTGACCCAAATCCTAAACCCCAAACTTGAACCCTAAACCCAAACTCTAACCTTAAATCTAAATTAGAGGTTTAAGATTTGAAGTTTAGGGTTCGAGGTTAGGGTTCGGGTTAGGGGTTCATGGTTCAGGTAAAAAGAATTACCAAAAGTATGTGTAAATGACATGTAAAAAATTATTGAAATATCATTAAATAATTGAAAATAGACCATGGATGATGTTGTGCGAAAGGTTCATAAAATAATTTCTCTCAACAAAGTTAACAAACCCTTTTATTTTTAGGCGATTTGTCAAAAAAAATCCAAATTTAAATACTAAAAAATACAAAAAAAAGTTAAATAAAAAGCTAAAATAAATTTTTTTCTAAAGTTGGAAGCCCAAAAATAATTATATCTTTTAAGAATAATAACATACCGAACATTTCTTCAAGTTGTCGTGCAAGGCCCAAGTAGCCACCATGATGAACCATGCAAACTTTTCGACCAACCATAACTCCATCCATGTTTACCTTAACATAAACCCACCTCTCCTTGCTCTCAACCCCTTCTGCTTCGTCCTCACCCTCCTCGGAATATCCAGCGTTGGAGCTTTTCTGGTGTGACGAATTCGGCTGGCAGTGGCCGCCCCAATTTATCAGCTCACTATATCTGCCTTCCAAGCTTACCACTGACTCAAAAGAGTTAAAGAGTTAGATCATTGCAGTCATGTTTAAACCACTATCTGTCAGTTGATCCACAACTGCGACTGTAACTTATGATGTGTAGATGGATCGAACTGAACAGAAAACACAAAGACTTACGTACAGTGAGTAGATGGATGGTAAGGTTGAGGTTGGAAAGGTCCCAGACTAAGACCAAGATCGATAATACCATTTTCTTCATTGCTTTGATAATTATAAACTGAGTGAAGAATGGAGTCGTTTAGAAGAAAGCTTGAAGCATTGGAATCCATTAGTTTGATTGTTTTCACTTCAATTGCTACCAAAAGCAAGTTGATATGCTCTAACATCACCACTTATTTATATTGGAGGCAAAGGACCCTAGATGCCACTTTAATTATATTAAAAAGTACAACCATAAGTACATTTCTCACCGGATACAAAAATAAAATCAAATTAATACAAAGTATAAATGGATAAGATCTACGTATGTCAATCAGGCATGGTAGATTGGAAACTCGACAGTTGCACTAGTGAGATTCAAACCTGAATACTCGAGAAGTAAGGGTCTCAAGTTTTATCAATAATGTCAAGTTATAGAAATGTAAAAAATTTCAACTAACAATTTTAACATGAAAAAAGTTAAATGAACATGATACGAATACACGAAGTGAAATCAGATTGGATCAGATAGGAAAATATATTGATGAAATTGGATATAAGAAGGGGGGGGGACCAAATGTGGAAGACAGGAAAGAGCTGTCCATAATCAATGATTGATGAATGGTTTATCTTCTTGTGATACAAACAACATGCAAAAATACACTAAAAACCACAAGAACAAGGGATGGTGGAAGTGATCTTAACCAAAGTTTGGTCGGATTTTGCCGCCCAACAGTTGCTACATTGGCTCAGCTTTTCAGGTAAGTGAACCAAAGTAAAGCTTGTAGATAAGCAAGAAAATCCCACGACTTTGATTAGTTTCCACATGATTTTAGTATTAAAATAAATGTTAGAACATACAAATCAATTAAAACAAAAGGTGGAGTTGATTTAATCATATGTGTTAGGATAATTATCATTACCGTCCCAAAATTCGAATGGATTTGAATCGGATTTTAATGAGTTTGTTCTTTTGCGAAGTTACATGTGTATAGAATCATGTGAATACGTGTTAAGTTTAGAATAAGATAACTGTCTATATGTATGGAACCTACTTAACATGTCATACCAATAAACAGTACCCATAAGACAGTAACATTGGTTATTAGTGAATTAATAAAATTGAGTGATTTAGAGAAGCAGTGGTTGCAGGATGCCCATTCCTATGCTACCAGAAGTGGTTTGATGTGTCTCCAAGAGATTTGGTTAATTAACACAGCTGCACCTCTTCAATGAGACATTGCTCAGAACCTCTCCTACCCCTACCTCTTCCCCAGAAAACCTGTTTTTTTTTTTTTTTTTTTTTGTGTGGATCTACACAAATTGAACTTATTTAATACATTTATTTTTACTAGTTTCCGATAAGTGAATCAATTGATCGGGTGTTTATTTTCTTCGATAAAGTTTAGGTTTAATTATTGTTGTACAAAAAAATTTTGCATAAGTAAAATATAAGTATTATTTTATCAAGAGGAGATCAATTTATAACGGTATAAAATTTAAGGGCTAGTTCTTTATTACGTTTATAGTTAGAAACGGTTTTTCAAAAGTGTTTTTCGAAAAAAAAAATGCTTTCAAAAAGTGTGTTCATTAGTTTTTAGTGTTTTTCATTCTTAAAATTTTGCCTAAGCTCAACCCACATAAAAAAAATGATGAGTCCAACTCGGTTCGTCTATATTAAAATTTTTTATACAAAAATAAATTTAAAAAATATAATAAATCAAATACACTAAAAATATTAAAATAAATGTTTTCCAACAAATTGAAAATACATTAAAAAAATCTTTATACTTAAATAACATTAATATAGTTGCAACTTAGCAAACAAATACCTCTAAAATAATAGTAAAATGAACAATAATACAAGAGTTATACAATATTCAAATAATAACAATAAAATAGTAACAATATAATAGCAAAATGATAGAAAAACAACAAAACAATAGTAAGCAGCACCAAACAACAGTAGAAATTTTTTTTATGTAGTTCAGGTCGGGTTAGGTCGAGCTCGGGTGAAAAAAATTTTAATCGAGGCCTGACCCATTTAAAAAACAAATCTTATTTTTGTCTTTTTCAGGTCTATATTTTTGTCCAAACCTTTTCCTTTTTCGAACGTACCTTCAGTTTTAAACGGGATGACTCGACCCATGATTAGGCCTACATAATAGTAGAAAGTAAAAAAATAGTTAAGTTATATGACATTTAAATAGAGTTAGTATTTGGTAAATTAACAATATACTCTTTTTATTCCACAAATAACCTTAAAAATTTATTGTGTCTCTTTTTTTTGAATACTTATTTTTTAATATTTTATTATACCCCAATAGAATATTTGTCAACTTCTTGACTTTATTTATGAAGTTTAAAAATCCCAATGAGAATGTACTAAATATTTTTTCATTTAAATAATTTAATATAATGATACAAGTAATATAAAATTTAAATGTCTTTTAAGTAATCAATATAAATTATTTGTAAAATTTATCATATATAAAAATTTTAAAAAATTAAATATAATAAATAAAATTTAAATAAATTAATATAATAGTACATAAAATATTTAGATAATTAAATATAATCATATATAAAATATAAATTAATCTACTTTTTTACATACCTTTTAAAAAGTTAAATAAATAAAATTTTCATTTCCAAACGCAAAATCAAAACCAAAAATACTTAAATCTTAACTTTTGCATTTGGGTGGAAAAACATTTTTTTACCGCATTTTTTACTGCAAAAACTAAGTGTTATTCCTTGTTTTTGTGATGAAAAATCACTTTTAACTTAAGCATTTTCCTATCATATTCATTGAAAATGCATCTAATTGGACACGTTTTAAAATTACCTAATTCGATCAATTTCGTAAAAATCGATCTAATCCATTAATTTTGATTAAAAAACAACGTTTTTGAGTAATTCACCCCAATATTTGATTTTAGAATAGATTTTTGAATTTAGAATTGGAAATTACAAAAATTCATATATTTGCTTAATTCAATATCAATATCCTATCAAATATTCATTTTATTAATTATCTCCTTTTGGTTGCTTAGAAAATACATAACCAAACATCAAACATCAAATAAAATTTCTTTTTAATATTTAACATCAAATATTAAGGAAAAACTATAAACAGTAACAACAATCACTTGCTAAAAAGATGGTTCTCATTTTTATAATTTTATTTATTTGTCAAGGGTATTATAGGGAATAACTCTTGGGAAAAAAGTACTCCCACTTTGGTAATATGAGTCACGTGACTCGCAATGTAAAAACCAAGGGAAAATAAAATTCGTTTATTTTAATGTTAGGGGCCTAAACAAAACATGTACTTCCAAGTTACCGACTCAAGTAAATTGTGTGCCTAATTAATTTTTATTTTAATGAATTTTTTAAAATTAATATTAAATTTTTTAATTCAAACTCAAACCAAGCATAAGAATTTCAGTTTTTGTCTTAAATCAAAAATAAATTCAAACACTCTTTAAAAGTACAATCTTTAGGAAGAAAAATCATAATCAACACAAATAAATTGATTCAACTAGAGTCAAAGAATGCAATTATTGAAAGAGTTGCTCGAGACTTAAATGGAAAATGAATCTTTAAGTTTAATCGCTACATTGGAAGATGCTTGATCTTTAACACAGAGCTATGCGAAATATGGAAAGGCCTTAAGCTTGTTCAATGAAGAGAAATAATATCGTAATTATCCAAACTGATAATTTAGAGGTGGTCCAAACCTTACAAGGAAAAGACTCCTTCAATTTGAATTCTGCTTTGATCCGATTTCACAAGAGAATCAGTAATCCATACGATACATTCCTAAAGAACAAAATCAAGTTGCAAGTTACTTGGCCAAACAAGCCTTCTTCACATGTGATGAATTGCAATTTTTAGACATTCCTCCTGAAGAAGTCGAAAAGTTTCTAGACATGGACAAGATAAGAGGCTGTACTAAATTCTGCTATGTAATTGATTAGTTCTTATTTTTATTTCAACAAAAAATAAATTTTAAAAATAAAACTCAAATATTTGAGTCTTGAAATCAAATTTGACCCCTGATTACACCCTTTTTAAGTCAACATTTTAAATAACATAACACACAAATTATATATATTTTTAAATTACCATAACAAGGGAAACCCCGAACAACAAAAATAATTAACGCGATTTGAACCCAAACTACATCTGAAGCAATACAATTATATACCCTCTTTAGTATATAATAAAGTTTAATTACTTTTTCCACACCAAAAAACAAAGAGGCTACATGTTCAGTTTTCAACAATCATACACTGCCCAAACCATGGAATCAACCAAGTCATCATTACAGTTGAGAACTAAACTTTTCCAAAACAATGCTAATCAAATTCAACAATATGCACCGGTGGATGGTTGACATGTGTCAAAATTACAATTTCCATGACCCTAATCTTACGTCAACCAATGGACCTATTGCAAGCATTAGTACAAAATTCAGTTATTGAAGATTGACACATATTTGGACAAGAATATATAGACTTTCCAAATAAAAATTTATACATATCCATACCTGAGACATACCCTTCTCCAAAACTCAAACCTGAATCTGAGTAACGTAAGCCCTACCGATGCCTCCACGGAAATGATCGATCACATAACATTAACTGTGGCTGGTATAAATCTGAGCCCATATTTTAACCACCATTGGGAAAAAAAATGAATGGTTGCCTCACAAAAGCTTTTGCAACGATGTTTAATCATATTGACTAAGAAACTGGACGATACATGGGTAAATTTGCTCCATAGCCTGCAGTTTTAACAAATTTTGGAAAAAAATATGCATGCAGCAGTCAAATAACAATCGAGTAACCTGTTAAATATTTTCTAGAGTTACTCAAATTTCGGGTTAACATCGACTTTCCTGTAAGCCACAAACCTTTCATTTCATTTATATCTCTGAACTAACTAGGTCACTCCTTTAACGGAGATGCTAACTCAGAGACCTAAATGAAAGTTTATGCTAATCTCAATGATCCAATATGTAAATTAACCCTATTTTCTATCAGCATGCTTACCAATCGTCCTCCCACCAAATCATAGTGTGCATAATGGGGGCCATGAGGTTCTCCAAATAGTTTATAGGTTACCAAATTCTCTGGAAAAAGCTTCGCAGTTTCTGGTTTTAAAAAAGAAGGGGGGAAATGATAAATATCCATGAAATCCATATTGACTACACGTATTTAACTAAACCACAAAATAACCCCTACCCTCTACAGCTTCGGGTGGGCAAATCAGATCTTGATCTCCTGCAATAGCCAGGACAGGGACATTGCTTTTATTTAGGTGATCCCTGTAGGAAAGTTTACCACTTCTATCGCATAACCCCTTGTCTCCGAAAGCTGATGTGAGCTGCATAATAAGCTTAGTTGGTATGGTACCTGGAAATGATAGTTGACGATATGCAAGTCAAAATATACAAGTGAATGAAAGCAGAAAATTTGATAAATTCAAAGCAGAGCAACTAGAGATTATATTCATAGACAATGCTGGCCAGAAACTTCAATGACAAAATCTCTTGTATAAAATCAGAAACCCAGTTTTGTGTCTGAAGATCAAATAATTGAATCTTTTGTGGCATTAACAACAGTATACCCAGATGTTCATTACCAAGCCATTGTACCTTAGTGCCAAACCATAAAACGCCCTAGACCCTTCCAAGCGAGGGAGGGTCCACCTAAGCAGGCTTTTTGTAAGGCAATATGCATAAAAAAAAAGAGGCCCATTTGATTTAAGTTCTCTTTCATTTTTATTTTTATATTAATTGTACCACTATTAGTAAAAAGAGGATAACAAAAAACTCTTAACTTCTGATTATTTAAATTCAGCAACAGACTTGAGAACAAAAGGAAATCATGCATATTGGCCAAAAAAAGAGAGAATTTAGTTATAGGATAATTTGGATCACTCTTTAAAGTTTATCATTATAATTATATTATATATTATTATACACACACAAACACGTACAAGAACATGCACATGTACATATTGTGCCTACAAAACACCTTGCACTCTTGACAACACTATTTGCAGTAAGAAAAAATATGCCATACTTACAGAAATTATTTAAGACGAGCTTTTCTAGCAACTCTGGATGCATCATGTCCTCCGCTGATATTAGATCATTAAGCCAACCCAATACATAAGGAGGCCGAGAAGCTAGAGGATAAGCCGTTGCCAGTAATGTTCCAAATGGAACAGCAGGGACATTAAGTGCTTGGGCAGGATCTGCCTGCGGAACCAATGCCATGGTGTTAATTTCTCAGGGAACCTAATTCTATAGAACTTTCAATTAGGTAGTCTTCAAAATCACATTAACATAGCAACCAAGGCGCATGACACTAGCTCAAGCACTTACAAGAGGTAAGAGTACTTTGAGTGGCTTTGAACATCTGTAATCAAGTGCTGATGCCATTGTTACAACAGCCTTAAGTCTTGGTTCCCTTCCTTCATAACCTTACAAGATGATATGTAACACACAAGCAATGGTGAGTTTTATTAACATGAAGAGAAAAAGAGAGCAAGCCAAATATAAGTACATTAAAGTCAATACTAACAAATGGTATTTGAACAAACAAGTCAAGTTTCCTTCAGAATATATCAAACTTTATATGCAGGCTTACTGCTGTCTAGACTTGTAGCAGTGGTAATGCAGTGGCACTTTGATACGACAGAAAGTGGCACAATATGAACTCTGAAGGTTTAATTGCTCTTATTTTAATTGGTTATTAAATAGGTGATGATGCATAAAGAATTTGTACCTCTTAAACATTATAGTTTGTTTCTTCCGATAATTATTTCAAATCTAAGACAGTTCTATATTTTGAGCTGATAAATTGTTAGTTTGAGATTTAGAAGACAAGCTCAGCCACAACATTTCCTTCTATAGGGTTTTCAAAGTGTGGTTCAACTGATTGAGGGACATTATGCATCAGACTTTTAAGCACAAAAAGCATCACAATATGGCATAAAATTTAAATGATGATATCTTACCACACCGTGATAGCATTGCATAAAGCAATATGCCTCCCATTGAGTGACCAATAGCAAGCAGTGTTCCATCCTTTGGCTTTGTCTGTGCCCTTATGTATTCCATCTATATGAATGGAAATTAAATTTGTCAATTCAACCTCCGGATTGTAGGCATGAATAGCATGTAAAATAAAAAACAAGAAACAGAATTGATACATTCTAATTAAAGTAAAAATGAGTGAGATTTGCAAAATGTCACCTTACCGCAACAGGAACATCCTCCTCCAAATAGTGATCAAAATCCCAATCATACTTCACAATCAAGTCAAGTTGTTTCTGAAAATCTTCTATTGTTGAAGAAAGCCTTTCTTGAATGTCAATGAACTGAGGTGAAACAGATCGTTGTCCTCCCTCAATAATATTTACAAGTCTTTGACTCAGATCTCTAATTTGGCTGGCAATAACTGAGTTTTGTTGTTTTTCTAATAAGTTGGCGAGCTTCATCCTCACCTCCTCAAAGCGTTCAGATAATTGAGAATCTTCCAAAAGTTTTGACATTTGATCTAATAATTTAGTCGAGATTAGCCTTGATTGACTTTCACTAAGAAAGCCAGAAAGTCTCTCAGACAAACGCATGAAAATTTCTGTCAACTCTGCAACCAATTTTGCTTCATCCCATGCCGTTCCAATCCCTATTGAATCTTCTCTAAGAAAATAAAACTCAGAATCAGATAGGTAACCAGAAACATCAGTTGGCTGCTTCTGAGGAGAAACTTCATTTGCCACACTCTTAGCTATAGATTCAATCTGCTCAGATACTGCATCAGCAGATTGCTTAAGTTCTTTCAAATTTGATGCTTGCACACTCAGCCCAGCACCACGAAACTCAAGAATCCATGTGTCAAATCCTTGGTGAGACATGTATCTCGCAAATGAAGACTGCATACCAAATTATCAGGAAAAGTATCATATTTATCAGTAAATGAGAAGGAAATAATATTAAGCATCTTGGAGGATACATGTAAATTTGGAAGGAGTTGTTTATTTAAGTATTCATGTAACCATGCCAAAACGGGAAGAATAAACGGAACTCAGCATGAGAGAACCTAGAGAATAGAAGATTTTGTTATGTAATTTCTTCCATAAAATGTATAGGCTACATTTGTTGTCTAAACAAGGCTATCTATACAAATTGTCAAAGAAATGCATAACAGGTTTTCTAATGAAGTCAACAGGTGATGACTGTTGGTGATGTAAAGTGTCCATATGGATTGAACTGTCAAGTGTAAGTTTCTTATTAAGCTTGGTTCAACAATATTTTCCTAATGGCTCATCAAGGATCAGAGTTGGGCTTTAGAAATCATGACATCTCACAGGTAGCTATCACTTGGATAAACAAAAGTGATGATATACTATATAATTATAATATCAACAGCTACTAACATACAACATGGTACACTAAATGGTCTTCCAGGACACATCAGATTTTGTTTCTATGAAGCATCAAGAGGATCATAGAAAATCTCAAATTGAAAATGTTCGGGGTTGTATTAATTACACGCTAAAGATAAAATGTCCATTACTCCTGGTCAATTCATGAGCAAACACAGCTAAACAACATCATGCTGCATAAAACCTACATAATCTGAGAGAAAAACAATTGAGCATCCATACTATAAGCAAAACAGAGCATACTGAAATGGACAGAAATACAAGACTAGTGAACCCAAAACCCACTCTGGGATACACATGAAATGGCTCTTTTTGCCATAAAAAACATTCCTTTTGAAATAATAATTTGAAGAAAAAAACACAGAAAACAAATTAATGAGGATCCTTGTTTAGGTATGGTTATTTCATCTAGTATGACTTAACATGTATTCTCATTAGAAATTACTACTAAAAATTAAGAGTTAATGATAGAACTAGAACTGTTCTATAATTTTATTTTATACTTTTCAGTTTATAACCACGATGATGATAGAACTAGAACTGTTTTATAATTTTATTTTATACTTTTCAGTTTATAACCACAATGATGCTGGACAGTAATGTCTAAACTAATTGGAGGCCAAACATTCCAACGCTTTGTTTTAACTAACAGAAAATAGGAGATTTCAACATTACCAAACTTTTCCTACATATAAAAAGATAAAAAAAAAATAACATTCTACTATTTCAAAACAAAAACACATAAGATTGAAATTAAGTAAATTAGCATAAAATTAAAAGCAGAACTTAATTTACCTCAGGAGAAAGATCATACCCAATGGCATTAGTCCCCAGTCCAGATAATAATAATAGAGGGTGATTTCTAGGTGGCGCCTGTTAAAAAAGAAATCATTCTTTCTATCTATAAATAAAAACAATTAGGCAGCCAAACATAAATTTGGATTTCAAAATTAGTATAAATTGCACATATAAATATAATATTCAAGATATATCACAAATTCATATTTTATACCTTTCAAATATATAATTT
Organism: Gossypioides kirkii; assembly: GCA_005610355.1. Taxonomy (NCBI): domain Eukaryota; kingdom Viridiplantae; phylum Streptophyta; class Magnoliopsida; order Malvales; family Malvaceae; genus Gossypioides; species Gossypioides kirkii. The sequence goes on along the minus strand of CP032247.1, from coordinate 32,534,873 downwards.
AGACATAATGTAGGCGTATCTATATCATAGTCAGATAACATATTCCAAATCTTCACATTCATGTTCTCAAACATAGCATTACAATCAATCTCAACTAAACTATAACTATTTGTCTCGCGATTTATATAGCATACTTCAGATCTTCACACTCGTATTCTCAAACATAGCATCATGGAAAGAAAGTGAGTAAGAAAGAAAAAATACTAGTAATAACAAAATCCGCAAAGTGAAAGAGAAGAAACAAAAACCTGAGGAGGAGGATGATAACGCCAGAGGGCAATGCGCCAATCAGAATTAGGTAGAGGCACATAGTGGAGCTCGTCAGCTGTACAAATAGAAGGCTTTTCGGTTACGGCAGGATCGTTGGAGAAAGCTCTTGGGAGAGGCCGTAAAGAGGAGGACGAATGAGAGTGGAGAGATGGAGGGCGAGGGCGAAACCGACGTGAGAGGGTGAAGTTCCGTCTAGGACGGAAACTGCAGGAAGTGGAGGAAGCAAACCGGATATCGGATTCGAATCGGGATTGGGATTGGGATTGGGAATGGAATTGGAGCGTGGGCATTTTCTTTGAATCGCTGCTGCCTCTGCTTTCAAACGCTTTGAATTTTGATTACTTTTCTTTCTTTTGGTTGAATAGGGAATGTGGACTTTTTGGATGATGATTTTGAGTTGCTACGGCGTGGCATTTGCCCCTGATAGCCACGTGGTAATGTGATGGTAACCTTCGCGAAAATTGAAAGCGCTGTATGATTTTGATTACTTTAGCTAACCGGGAGAAGGAGAAAAAAATTATATAAAATTATGATTCAATTTCAATTTTATCCTTTATTAATATTAAAAATTAAGATAAAAAATTTAATTTTTATTTTTTTTACGAAGGATAAGGATTAAAATTATATTTTCATATAATCCTTTTTCCTATGATATGATATCAAATACTAATTTTTTTTACGATTTTTTTAAGGTTAGTTTAGTATTATTTTTTAAAAATATTTTTGAATAAAAAAGAATTTTTGATTAAAAGTTAAAACTTTTTGTTTCTGATTTTGGTAAAAAAGAATGTTTTTGTCCCAAAAGCACTTTTGAAAAGCATAAAAATATTTTGTTTAGTAATACTTTTATTTTATATGTACTTTTTGTTCCAAAAATATTTTTAAGAAGCCCTTAACATTATATTCCAAACGTGACACTTTGTTTACCCAAAGATGTGGGGAGAGTGAAAAGGGGGGAAAATTTTGCCTAAATCCTCATTTTATTATGTTTATGAATATTAAAAATATTTGGGTAAACTGTACAACTTAATCAGTCAATTATTAGCGTGTTTTTGTTTTGATCACCAAACTTTAAAAATTTTCGTTTTCGTCATTGATATTATCATTTATTTCTGTTATAGTCACCCCGTTAAATTATTAATAGAAATGATGACATTCATTGATAGAATTACACATTTAATTCTCAATACTTATACATTATATCAATTTAATTCTAATTCTAATTCTAATTCTAATTCTACATAATTTAACTAGTTTAACCTTCTATATTTACAAATTTCATCAATTTGCAACATGGGAAGTCAAAGATTGCATAATCATTCACCTTTCAAGTAGGGATGACTAACAACAATGCCTTAATTTCATAGGATGACTTGTCATAATCTAACTCATACTTATGTCCTATATTTAAATGTATATAAATAAATAAAGGTAAACTATCCAAATAATCACTCTAAAATTACCTCGTTCCTATTTTAATCACTTTAATTTTTTTGTTAAATACATCTCTGCCTTTAACAACTATTCATGTTTTGGTCACTATTCCGTTAAAACCCAAACGGAAAGCTAACTAGGCTGCCACGTATTGTTGATAGTTCTGTCACTTGTGTATATACTTTTACATGCCATTAAAGTAATTTCCAAAAAAAAAAAAGAACATTTAACATAAACTTAATTTTTTTTTGTTTACTTTCCATCGTGCATTCAAGACAAAGGAGATAGGAAGAAATGGATCAAGCACATGTCATCCTAATATGGATCAAGCACATGTCATCCTAATATATTATTGTGGAATTTCGAAGACATTAAGGACATCTCGGTTGAACAAAAACCCCAGAAGAAGGTTCTTTGGGTGCCAAAACTATGGTGGTCGGAGATGTTGCCACTTCTTCACTTGGTTTGATAATCCAACAAGTCCTCATGCACGAGTTGTAATGGTTGGGTTGTCAAGGAAAATCAAAGTAATGAATAGGGAAAGGAGGAAAGAACAGATAACGTGGGATAATGTGGGGTATTAGTAAAGTTGCAGATGCATTTTTGGTTTGGGTATTGATGAAATGAGAAGATAATGGGGAGGGGGGGTTAGGGATCAATGATTTTGGATTTAGGGTTTGATTTGGGGTTTAGGGATTGATTTAGGATTTAGGGTTTAAAATTATAATAAGGGTTGAACGATTTTGAAATTATGGGTTGAAATGTGGAAAATTTGAAAAAATTATGATATTTTGGTTAATGTTATTTGATCATTGATATGAAAAATGTATTGATTTTTATTTGTTTTGTAGAGAATGATAAGTGTAAATTTTAGTTATCTTATTTTTGAGTGTTAGTTTGTTTTGCACCCCTAAATGATGTTTATATAGTTTATAAATTGAAAAAGAAATGAAGCAAAGAATAATTTAAAAGCCAAAAGTAAGGAAATTTTCATTCATTCATTATATAAGAAAGTTATCTTATAAAATTTGAGTATTGATTTGCAAAAAGATATGGAAGAAGCTACAACAATGGTTTAAGTTTGTAGCTTCTACCATTTCCCCAAAGTTTGAGTTGGTAACTTAAAACCATCACTATATAACTAATTGGAAATGAACTATTTGTCCAATCACAAACCAAAAATATGACCAAGTACATGGGAAAAAAAACATTCACATTAGTAGCAATAAACAAAACATGAACACAAAGCTTCTTATAAAATTCAAAAACAAAAGGAACTATAGTATTCTCTAACACCCATTATCCGACTCGATCGCCAAGTCCGAGCTACAGAATGCCACATTCATTGCTAGAGCAACTACAAGAAACTTCAATACAATTCAATCATTAAAGCATGCTAATTAGTATAAAACATTTTTCAATATGATGTAAAATTTTTCGGATCTTATACAAGCTTATCAAAGCTCTTTTACTAACCTAAGGTCAGTTAAGGATTTAATTGATAAGTTTTCAAAATTCGTGAGTCAACATTGTGATATCATGGTTTTCACGTCGTAACATCATCAGTTAGTGAGTGGCGTCGCGACGTCGCAGTGAGTTATGTTACAGCTTCAGAAATCTTGACATCGTGATGCCACCCACTGTTGATTTATGTTACAATGTTGAGGACTTTTGGTCGCGACGTCACCTTATTTTTGCTAAAATTACATTGGTACACATTCAATGCTTCCAGCCTAACAGATTTCATTACATCTATGCATATACCAATTTCACCAATACTATATCATGCCAATCTATGCCAAATCAACCTTGTAACACCTTTGAAAAAAAATATTCAAGTGGCATAAAACTCAAACATGTTCAAGCCATCTACCAACTTTAACTTACCAAATTACTTCACTATGCAAACTTTAACATATAAAACTTATGCAAGCTTGAAATCATTAAACCAAATAGCATCCTACATTACCAAAACTATGCATCAACTAGGCCATATATCAAGTTTATCATGCAAATTCAACCTTAACCATAATTACCACATTAGTATCCACTCTAGGATGACCATTTATACAACAAGATGCCCTTTTATACATGCCACGATATTAGGACTAAAAATGAACATAATTTTACCGTCATGATGATAGTGTGTGATCTGCATTGATCCAGCTCGGTGAGTTCCAGAAGCTAGAGATCTATAAGTAAGGGAAACAACTATAGTAAGAATTTAAATGATTAGTAAGTTCAAATGGAAATTACAACACTTATCTTTCTCTTAGATAAGCATGCTAACTACCATAGTTTTGGCATTAACTAGAACATGGCACTTAAGGTTACAACAGGGTGAGTATATGAACATAAGTATTCAAGTGCACCAAACGCTATAAGCATAACTCAAAGCATCACAAATTTGTACCAAATTCACATATACTCATCTCAATATCATATTCTATCATCAATCCACAATTTATACCATTTCAAGTTAATCACATATCATATTAGTTTATCAAATTCTATTTGTATCATCTTCCAATTTCAAGATTCAATTTCAATGTCTTGTCTAATGGAACCTTAATAAAACGGCCTCGAATACATGGGTGTACTACACCACACCAAGATAGCTCGTATGAGCTTAAACTACACCACACCAAGGCACCAAAGTGCAAAGCCCATTGGCATCAAATGTTTAAACATTTTCATTTACATCCCTCCACCATACCAAACTCACCATAGAGACAAATAATACATGATGATCTGCAACATATGCTAGATCTCAATATAACTTGTCATAATCTCCATATCATCACATACCGTACAAGCGCACATATGCCCTTATTGGCATGCCAATCGTATCCTAACCTTTTACTAAGTTCACATGGGTATCAAATATTCATATTTTCATTATCATACCATGTAATCATTTATATTCACATATTCATAACATGTAACATTCAAATTTACATATCATAACCTATAATCTATCGCATTTACATTTTCGTACCCTAAACTCTGTACTATTACATAGCAATCACTTATCTCATTTCATTTCAAATTCCATATCATTTAATAGCCATGTATGCCAATTTCACCAACATATCAAATTATATTCAAGTATTAGTTCAATGAAATAAAAAAAAGCATACATATAACACAAGGAAAGGTAGTAAGTTCCAAATGAACTTACCTTTTCAAAACACAAAACGGATGGATTATTCAAAGACTATTCCATAATTTTTGCTTTTCCTATATTAGCTCCACTTTGGTTAAATTCTTGGTCTATACAAATATTTTTATATACCAAATCAATACCATAAATTATCACACAATATCATGAGATGCATGATCCTAATTATATACCTTTTTTGATTTTATAGGTATTTTGTATTTTATTCAATTTAGTCTTTGCACTCGGGATAAGCATATCTTTTGATTCCTAGCTTCGAACTGAAATTCTATTTTACATTATTTCATTAGGGACTATATAATTTTATTTCTAGCAAAATTTCATGACATGTTTTACATTTATTCAATTTGATCCCTAATATTACAAAGCTAATAATTAAGCTTAATTAACTTTCAATTTAGTCATTTTCATAACCTAAGCTCAATATCTATCAATTTTAAGCCTATTTCATCAATTTATAAACAATGAAAACTTGCTAAATTTTAAAAAATTAATCAATTTGATACATGGATTAGCTAAATCAAGCTCCCATGATCATAAATATATAAGAAAATGGATTGAATACCTTAATTAAATGGATGGTCAAATGCTAGGAGGGTTTTGAAGATTCCATTCAATCTTTTCTATGGTGGATAACAAGAACGAGGAAGATAATGGTGAAATTCCACTTATTTATTCCTTTATAATTTAATTAATTATTAATTAACCTAATGTAGTTAATTTAATCATGACTTAATTAGCATAATCAACACTTAATCACACTTGGTGGAAAAATGCCATCATCATCCACTAACTCTTTATTAAAATGGTCTAATAACCATTTGGGTCTTTAGTTAATTGCTATCTAGATTGTAACACCCTTACACCCGGTTCACATGTATAAACCCGGTATAAGAGTATTACATACAATGTCAGAGAATTAAAAACGAGTATAACAAAATTTTTCTTTCAATTCATGTAAATTTTTAAAACAATATTAGTAACCCATTCATTAGAGACACATAGGTATACCATTTGTACATGCCATTTCACACAAAATAATATACCTTGTCTTGCAATCTTCCGATGTTGATGTGATTTGATGAGAGGCACCTAATCCAATCTTAACTTCTCGGAGGTCTTATACCTACGCGTTGAAATAAACGCGTTAAGCTGGTGAAGGCTTAGTAAGTACTACAAGTGTCATTAATCATTCATCTTTTAATCACTCATTTCAAACTCATTCATATAATTGTTTATTCATGTAAAATACATACCTTTTATGTATATAACATTTAACCTACAGTAGCATTATAAATTCACATATTCTTCCTCATTTCACATTTTAGCCATTCCAATCTCTTAGCTTACTTAGTTTTATCATTCTTTGATTTTTTATACATATATTGTACTCACCTTTCATGTGATTATCATTTCACTTACCTCAATGTCACAATTTGCACATTCTTTCTTTTTCACATTGTTTACCCTATTAACAAGACTCGAACCTTGACGGATACACGGATCCAACCAAACACACCAGAATGACACCCAGTACCTCATCGGATAGTTCGAAGCAATAAAGTGACACCCAATGTCTCATCGGCCTAGCCGAAGTAAAGTGGTACCCAGTACCTCATCGAATCTATCTGAAGTAAAATAATGACACCCAGTGTCTCATCGACTCAAGGTCGAAGTATCCCTGAACTCTTCCAATCCTATGGCATGCCAACTATATCCGACTCAACCCGACTAGTTAATAGGGATTTTCAAATTTCAATTCATATCACTTTCAATTCCAATTTCACTTTCACTTTCACTTTCACTTTTGATCACAAATCATTCAAATTCAATTCAAATATACATATTCATGTATTTCTCACCTTTGTTTCCTCAAATAAATCCACAATTCCACCAATTAATCACACAATCAATCTTTATAATTAACCACATAGTATTTCATACATATATTTTTCTCACATATTCATCATCATATACCTCTTACTTTTATTTTCACATTAATTTTCAAAGCTGTCCACTTGCGTCACAGTCACTAATTTATTTATATCTTGATTTAAAGAATTCGAAATTAAAATCCGCTTGATGTTTCTGAAATTAGACTCAAATATATTTTTACCATAAAAATTTCAGAATTTTTAATTTAGCCAATTTGTACAGTAAATTCTTTCAATTTACCCCTTCTCTGCTGCCTGACAGTTTCGACCTTTCTTCACTAAAAATTATTTATCTTTTTGTACAGAGATCTAATTATGTTCCCATCTATTGTCTTTGAAAATAAACTCATTAAGGATTCAATAATATAAATTTAAGTCTATAATAATTTTTCTACTTTTTTCTATGATTTTTCAAAGTTAGAACAGGGTAACTCGAACCTACTCTGACCTTGTTACACAAAAGCTAGTATATCTCGAAATATACAATTCCTTTTATTTCACTGTTTCTTCCATATGAAACTACACTCAATAAGCTTTAATTACATACTTAATTCAAGTCTTAAATAGTTTTATAAAATTTTTGGTGAATTTTCGAATTTAGTCCTCTGTTCTATCCAAACTGTTTCAATGAGATTAATTTCTTTCTCATGCTTCTTTATACTAAATTTCATTCAATCACACATAATTATCATACTTATAATTAAACATCTCATTTTCATCATGATTAATCATGTATATTAAAATTATAAACACTTTAACTTAATTGTTACTATGTCTTTTAATACTTGTAGTACTTACCTCACTTGTAGATAATTTCTTCTCACACCTTAGCTTTCTCCTTTCCTTTTTCTTCAATTTGGTCCTTCTCCTTCTTCCCTCTTTCTTTAATTTCATACAAACACATATAAGCTTAAGACTAAAATTCAATACTTTTTCATGCTAGATTATGTAAATATATATGTATGTCATGAAAATTGAATCATCTCTTGCCTTTGTTCTTGAATTTGCAAAATTCTAATTCAATCCCTATCCACTTTAACACTTCAAAGTGGACTTTATAAAGAAATTAAGGTGTCTACTAACTTCCCTCTATGCCTTTCTTAAGGAAATTTCAAAGAAAAGGGAGGATTTTGAAGCTTGGAGGGCTTAACAATGGTGAAGGGACTAAATTGGAATAAAAGTAAAAGTTAAAAATGAGAGATGAAGGCTTGGACAGCTAGCTTATGGAGAGAGCTGATATCTTTGTTTTTTAATTGATTTTTCCCTCTCTCAAATTCTCTATATTTTTCTCTTAAAATATCTCACTTAATAAAAATGGTAAAATTGCACTTTTAGTCCCTAGGCCTTCCAACTTTACACTTTGGCCCAAAACTTTGCCTCCAAAAATATCTTCCACCAAATTACTCTTTTGCCCCTCCTTAATCAATCTAATTCCCATGATGAATCATAATTCAAATTGGATAAATTGCTATTTAGTCCTTCCTATTTTCTCACATTTTACTAATACATCTTTAATTTCTCCAAACCTTTCTAAATTCAACCATATATTCTAATTCTCAATTGTACTCTATCACTGTTCCAAATTCGATTCAAGCACACAGATGTTACACTATTATTATTCCAACTCTGGTTCAAAAATGCAAATGTTACATAGATCCTCAAGCTTTTGCTTAATTAAAACTTTATAGCGATTACACTTTTACAATTTAGTCCCTAAGCCTTAATTAACTATTTTATCGACTAATTTACTTGGCCATTCTCTATTATTTTCTCACCATAACTTTGTAAATATTCCTATTTTATATTTATGGACTTGATTTACGAAATTAGGGTTTCAAAATCGTATTTTTTGATACCACTAAAAATCGGGTCATTACAATTCTCCCCTCCTTGATAAATTTTGTCCTCAAAATTTACCTAAGAAAACATGGGGATTCTGAGATATCATTGTTTCTTTGAGCTCCCAAATAGCCTCTTCTATGCTGTGGCGGTGCCACAATATTTTCACCAACCCCACATGCTTATTTCTCTATTCTTTCACTTCTTAAGCTAAGATATTGCCATAAGTTAAATTAGGCTATAACTTAATTTCATTAGAAGTTAAGATGTGGGAGGGATCAAATCGATACGTTCTCAACATCGACACATGAAAAGATTCTATCTAACTATGGTGGTAGAGCTAAAAGATATGCCACAGGTCCAATCCTTTTAAGAACTTCATAGGGCTCGATAAATCTCAAACTGAGCTACACTTTTTTTCTGCAATATAAAATTTTCTTCCAATGTGAGACTTTCAAAAAGACTTTATCAACCACTTCAGATTCAATTTATTTCCTTTTTAAATTGGCATAAGACTTTTTTCTATAAAAAACAACCTTCAAATAATCTCGAATGACCTTAAATTTATCTTCAGTCTCTCGTATTAAATCAATTCCTATCAGTTGTCTTTCACTCAACTCCGTCCACCACTGTTAACTAAACTTTATTTGATAAATGTTTTGATATAACAAAGATAATGCTTTTGAATAAAACTTGATAAATTTCAAGTGACAATTTATTTCAAAATATTTCTAAGAGATAAAATTTTAAATCTACTCTTCAAACACCTAGTAAATATTTTGAACAACTTCAAATTGAGTAACAAAATTTTCAAACAATTTTTAACAAGTGAAAATTGCTCCTTGACCTAAAGTATCGATACTTATACCAAGCATCGATACCAATTTGAGCTTCGAAGTTAAAAAAAATCGAGCAAAAATCAAAAATATTGATACCTTAGACAAAGTATCAATACCTTGCAAAAATTATCGATACCCTTGCTTGGTATCGATACCTATTTGAGCTTTGATTTTTTGAAAAATTGAACAAAAATCAAAAGTACCGATACCCTTAACAAAGTATCGATACCTTTCAAAATTTATCGATACCCATTTGAGCTTCAATGTTTCGAAAAATCACAAAAAATTTCCTCGAGTATCTATATCATCCTCATGGTATCGATACCTCATAACAAGTATTGATAATTTCTTTATTGTATTGATGCTATAGGTTTTAATGATCACTAAATTTAGGCATTAAATGCCCAAAGTGTCGATACCCCTTCAAAGGTATCAATCCATGTTGTTGCAGGAGATATTAATGCATAGCTTTTAATGACTCTATTCAATTTCCCACCAACCCAAACGGTTGGAAATCAATTAGGAGGTATAAATATCGTCTTCCAAATCTTCTACAATAATAAGCGAGATTACAAAAGACCCAAAGCTATCAAGAAATATCAATAATTCTTTTATCAACCTTTTGTGCTTTAGTTCTTCATATTTTTCTTACAAACACTTGTGAGCAATTCTTGATTTTTATCAGCTTAAGTGTTTTTATTATATGAGTGCTTAATTGACAAACATCTTAATTATGCAAGGATTGTGTAACACCCCTTACCCATCCCATCACCGAAATTAGGTTATAGGATGCTACAATATAAAATAGAAAAATTATAAATAATCAATTATAAAAAATCAATTACTTTAATAAAAACAATCATAAGATACCATTTAAAATTTTTTTAGTCTTATACGAGATTACGTGAGCTCTAGAAATGACCTGAGAACAAATAAGGACTAAATTGAAAAAAAATTAAAAGATAAGGGTAATTATGCAAAATAAGGGACACACGACCTTGTGCCCAGACCGTGTATCTCATTATGGCCATGTAACACAAAAATGACCTTGTCCTCCAATAGTCGCACGACCGTGCGACCAGGTTGTGCAACAATCGGGAACCGTGTGGACCCAAATGTTAACTTTTTATAAATTTCACATGGTTATGCCTTTGACTCGTGTATCTCACATGGTCATGTGGCTGCCTGTGTGGTACCAAATTTGAACACTTTCAAAGTCCTTACAAAATCACATCAAATTTAAAGACCTTGATGCATAGATGCACATTAATACTTGCATTTAAAACAACCTTAAACACATGTATAACATGTCTATATAACAATACTCAATGTCTTCCAAACCATAAACAACCATTTGATACCAAAACATGGAACTAAACACTTTAATCTTTAAAACAACAAACATGCATTGTCATCCTATATCTACTTCCAAATTTTTGGCATTTAAACATTCCAAAACCAAACTAAAACTTTCCACAACTCAAACATCTAAGTACCTAACCAATATGCCACATTTGGCACCTAAAACATAAAGGTTTACATGAAACTATACAAGTCTTCCAAGCATTTCATATTCATTCATACCAATCTTAAAAATCTAATTAACCATGCTATACACAAGCTTGTACAAATCAAGCCAATCATACCAAATTACCAACATTGGTCATTCACTTGCTACAAACACATTCACCATATTGCTATTTTACATATTTATATACATCTTGCCATAACATCCATATTCATTATAATCATTATACCAAACTTATAAACATTCAAGACAACATAAGCACAAACCCAATCCTATATACATGCCACATAATCGAGTATGAAATAAAGAAAAGACTACTGAATCAAATGCTAGATAGTGTCAGCTCCGAATTGATTCGGTCGACGTGTTTCATAAAATAACCTATATGGAGACAAAAAAGCAAACAAAATATGCTTAGTAAATTCATATGAAATTCACTTAACTTACATTGATAAATCAACAATTAAGTAATGGAAACATAATGTAGCTAAGTACGAAAATCTTTTGGCATCTTATTATTATCATATACATTTCCATAAAATAATCAAATTGTTAGTTTGTTCATACATTAAGCTTTTGTAAAGAAATTAACATGTACATATACAACAATTCAATATAGCATAGCATATGATATCTGAATCCTACTTGATTTATATATGTATGTACTTAAGTTCTTATTCATCTTGCATTCAAACCATGCTCATTTGGAAACATAACAATTTAATCCATTTCAATCCCTTTACATTCTCATAATCATGTAAGATATCCATGTACATTATCATGAACCTTTGTTTTCAACAATCATATAACAATTCAAAATTTAGTCCTTCAAGACCAATTCGATATTTCATAACGATTTAATTACAAAAGTTATAAACATACAACATAACATAAGCAAATACTAGTCTAAATAAAGATCACACCAACTTACCCGAAAATTAATATACTCAATAATTGAAACACAAATACCATACTCAACTCATGTACAACATTTAATACATCTTTGTACCTTTATACCAATTCACTTTCACAACATGTTTATTGCCCGAAGAACCATAATAATTATACTTTGGACACACGAGATAAGATTGCTCACACGAGCTGTAAAAATGGGCCTACTCACATGAGATGTGGGTTGGGATGGTAACTTTACACGATGCTGCTCACACGAGCTGCGAAGAATCTGCAACAAATGCAAGACCTTAGCCATTGGAAAAACATCCAAGATCAGCACCCGAAACTGCATAAACCCAAATGACATTTCATTTGTATCATAGCTATTTACTAAGTTTACACAGACCCTATTCCTCATATTCAATGCATTTTCAATTTGTATAATCGTATACCCGCTTTTTGTATTTTCGATAACAATTCACATACATTTATGGTGAGTTATCATCATATGCTTATCATTCAATCATATCACAAATTCAATCAGTCAATACTACTTATTTATTCATTATCATCATTTAAATTTCTTATTTTACAATTTAGTTCGATAGATGTCGTATTTATAAAAATTACACTTGTATATATAGAAATAATAGGTATAAACACACAAAACAAACATAATAATAGAATACAATAAGTTCCATACCTGGAGAACATCAACCAACGAGAAGTTGAGGACTAATCTGTAATTTATCTTATTTCTCAATTATCACCCGATTGATCTAAATTCCGATCTATAATAATTCATTACAAATTATCAATTATAAACACCTTATAACGAAATATATTGAGCATGTATCAATTTAATTCCATTTTTTAAATTACCCTAAAATTTTTCATTTTATTCAATTTAGTCCCTAAAATCAAAACTATCATAATTTTCACATTTAAGCCTTCTTTTCATTCCTATTTCAATTTCATCCTTTTGCATCCCTCTAAATTAATAACTATCAAAATTTCATGTGAAATTTGAAACATTTACGTTTTAATCCCTAAACAGAAAACTAAAAAAATTTCACTTTACAAATTAGTTTCTATTTCAACTCCAAGTTTATTATTACTTATTTTATTTATTTTATGTTTTAATATGATTAACACATAAAGTCTCCATCAACCGTCCACCATTCCAAATATCACCAAGTTTCCATTTAAACACTTGAAAAATTAATAATTAAGCATTTTAAGTAGTAAAAATCAATAGTGGTTAACTTTTACTATTTGTGATTTAGTCCTTGTACCCCAATTAGTCATCTAATTACTAAAATTTCCCGACCAAAATTCAATTCACTTATATAACAACTCTGTAAATATTTTTATGTCACGGAGTTAGATTTTTCCCAAGCAATCCGTGCAGCCTTAGGTCGCTTCTTCGCTCCAAAAACACCTAAGTTAGCTTAACTCCTAACAATTAAGGATTCAGCAAAATTCCTCTAAGGCACCAATACAAAAGCGGAAGCAACTCAAGATGAACAAAAGAAAAATGAAGAACAAAGGCAAAGAAAACTAAGAACACAAGAGAAAAAGTTTTTGAGAGAATGCTCTCAAGAATTCTTATTGCTCAAGAATGAAGTGATTTACAATGAGGGGAAGAGGCCTCTATTTATACTTGAGCCTCCCCAAAATCAACGGTACAGATCAAATTATATCAATGGCTAAGATTGCAAAATGAATCTCTAAGATTACAATCAAATCTCTAAGATTATAAGGATCATATCTTCTAAGATTTACATATCATATCTAGGATTGCATATCTTGAAGATTACGTTCCATATTTGCCAGCTTTGTAGATGGACCTTCAATCTCTCCAAGCACTGGGCTAGTCTGATTAGGCCAAAAGACCTCCCTTGAGCTTGATGGATCACCTAAGTATGCCATGGTTGTGGGCTCTCATACGCAACTCATGACATTCTCCCCCATAGATTCTAATGATGCCCTCGTCGTGTCCTCCGCATAGAACTGGTCAATCTTGTCTTGGAACTGCCACAAGGCCTTGGCGGGTTCCTAACTTGTCTCACTTTTGGGAAATCCCTTCCATCGAACTATGTATTCATGCCGCGACTGATAGTACTTTCTTTTGAACACACGGTCTGCCTTGATGCTTTCTATTTCACGATCATAGGAGACCTTTACCCCTATTGGTGCTCATTCAGACTTGCCTCGATTTGGATCCTATTAATCCTAATGGAATGGCTTAAGCATGCTTACATAGAACATTGGGTGGACTTTGAGCTTTGCAGGCAACTCAAGCTTGTAGGCCACCTTGCCCACTCTTTTCACAACTTGAAAGGGCCCTTATACTGTCGCACAAGCCCCTTGTGCAAACCATTATGTCGCAAAATCAAGTGTAGTTTAGCAAGGACTGAATCACCAACCTAAAATTGCAAGTCCCTTCGATTCTGATCCGCCCACTTCTTGTTGCGCGTACTTGCCTTGTGAAGGCAAGATCGAGCTAAATCATTTTGCTCTTGCCAATCCCTTGTAAATCGATAAGCTGTTGGATTTGCTACCGCATAATGAGTTGTAACAACATTAGGTGTAAGTGGCTGTTGCCCCGTCACTATCTCAAACGGACTCTAGTTCGTAGCCTCACTTTGTTGCAAGTTGTACGAGAATTGGGCCACATCTAACAACTTCGGCTAGTCAAGTGCCGTAAGTATGTCTCTAACAACGCAATCACTCGTTCAGTTTGCCCATTAGTTTATGGATGCATGCTAGTGGAAAAGTTCAAGTCTGAGCCTATTAACTTGAAAAATTTCATCCAGAATCGGCCTATGAATCGCCTATCTCGAACACTTATGATAGATTGTGGCATTCCTTAATACTTCACCATATGTATTAGGAATAAACGAGCTGCCTCCTCAACAGGGCACTCCTTGGTCATTGGAATAAAGGTTACATACTTCGAAAACCTGTCCACCACAACAAAAATGCTCGCAAACCCATCAAATTTAGGTAAACCCACAATAGTCCATGGATAAGCTCTCCCATGGATGCTCCAGAATGGGAAAAGGTTGTAACAAGCTGGCGGGAGTCTTCAACTCGACTTTATCTTGTTGGCATACCAAACAAGTTTTCACATAGGTTTCCACATTATCACCCATATGAGGCCAATAAAACTGACCCTCCAAGAGAGCCAAACTGTGGTGCATACCTAGATGGCCAGCCCATTTCGAATCATGACATTCCTTCATGACTTCTTTGTGCAAATTCCCATATTGAGGCACATAAAGACAATGTCCCCGAGTGTAAAGCAATTCTCCCTCGAGCCAAAATCGCCTTATTTTTCCATCTTTGGCAAGCTCCATCAAATTTTTGGCTTGGGATCATAGGATAGTCTCTCTCAAACACGCTCCAATAGAGAATTATCGGGTTGGTTTATTGTTGAAAATTCCATCTTCCGGCTAAGCACATCAGCTACAGTGTTGACACTCCCTGGCTTATAGTCCAAGCTAAAATCAAACTCTGCTAGAAAAACCTGCCAACGAGCTTGCTTGGGAGACAACTTTTTTGAGTTAGGAAATAGCTATTTGCAACATTATCAGTGTATACCATGAACCTGAAACCCAACAAATAGTGCCTCCATGTATGTAAACAATGCACCGCAACGGTCATCTCTTTTTCTTGGACCGTATACCGCTGCTCCGTATCATTGAACTTCCAACTCTCGAAAGCCACCGGATGCCCATCTTGCATCAATGTGCCCTCAATTGCATAGTCTGATGCATCCGTGCGTACCTCATACACCTTGCAAAAATCTGGTAAAGCAAGTACCGGCTCACTCGTCATTGCTTGCTTCACTTGGTTAAAGGCATTCTCGCACCAAGGATCCCAGTCCCACACTTTACCCTTCTTTAACAAATCCTTCAAGGTTGTAGTGATTTTGAAGTAGCCTTCAATAAAGAGTCTATAGTAGTTCGCCAACCCAAGGAAAGATCGCAACTTCGTTACCCTGGTTGGTGGCTCCCAATCAGCAATGGCTTGAACTTTGCTTTCATCTATACGAATCTTATTAGAAGACGAGGATGATGCTATTCATTCAAGCAAATGATCTTGCGGCTTGGGATATCATCATGGATGGTCTCTCCATCAATTAAAAACAAGGAGAACTTTTGGTGCCAAAAAAAAAGAAAGAGTGGAACAAAGAAGATAGAAGGAGTATTCTATTGAAATACGTGTTGAAGCCCTATATATTTTGGGATATTGTTTAAGTTATCAATGTAGATAAATCTTAGAATAATCAATTGAGATTTTTAGGAATATTTTTTATCTTTTAGTATTTTAATAGAATAAATGAATTATTTTTCCAGTTATGTTATGATTCTTTTTTCTATTTAAATTCAATTATTTACTTAATAAAATGAGAACAATTTTATTGAATACTTTATTGAAAAATTTCATGGTATATGAGCTAAGGTTAAAACTCCAGTAACACCATGGTTAAAACAACCTTCACTGGAGATAAGAGATCCAACAATCAAACGGAGATAGAAAGTTTTGTCGTCGAAACAACTACCGAGAGTGCAATGACTCAAGGGATAGAGGAGTCTCTCCTCTCTTTTTAGCTAGCATCTTACACGCTGAATGGAAAGAATTATCTTGAATGGTCGCAGTCTGTGAAGTTAGCAATTGATGGGTACGACAAGTTAGGTCATTTAACTAGAGAAGTCAAGCAACCACAGGTGAATCCAAGGATGAGCATGTGGAGGTTAGAAAATTATATGATAATTGTGTGGCTTATTAATTTCATAGAAGCATCCATAGGTAAACCTTTTCTTTTTCTCTCAACTGTTAAAGATGTTTGGGATGCTATAAAAGACACTTATTCAGATTTAGAAAATGCTTCATTGATCTTCAAGTTAAAAATAAAACTCTAAAAGGTTAGGCAAGGGGAAAAGGGGATTACTTTTATTATAACAAGATGATGTCTCTTTGGCAAGAACTAGCTTAATGTTATTTATAGCGAGTTTAAATAGAGAATTTGATAAAGTAAGATCTCAGATCCTAGAGAAAAATCATTTTCAACACTCCGTGAGATTTTTTTCTAAGGTTAGACAAGAGGAAACTAGGAGAAAAGTAATGTTAAGGCCAGGGTTTGAAACTAACGGTGATAATTCAGCTATTGTGGCTATTAAAAATGATGATGATAGTGAAAAAAAGAAGAAACCTTGGTGCGACCACTGCAAAAAATATTGGCACACTTGAGAAACGTGTTCTAAACTTAATGGAAAATTAAAGAATGGAAGAAAGAAGAGTGCCAATGGTCGTGGTTCATAATCTGGGGGTAGCAGAGCTTTCCAAATGACTAATAAAAATCATAAACAGCAAAGTTCTCTAGAAGGGTCTCTATTCACTAAGGAACAACAAGAGCATCTACACAAGGTTTTTCAATCACCACAGTTTCAGATGAATTTTTCTATCCCTAACTCATCCAATAGTCCTTTCTCCTTTGCTCAATCAGGTACTGATTCTTTTGTTTTTTTCAGTGTCAAGCCTTGTAAAACAAACACACTAATCGTTAATTCTAGAGCTAGTGATCAACTGACTAGTAGTCATTTCCTTTTCTCAACTTACACACATTACGCAGGAAACAAAAGGAACAAAATAGAAGATGGGTTGTTCTCAGTAATAACCTAAGAAAGGCGCTATTAAAATTTCACCTTTCTTGGTTTTACATGATGTTTTACATGTGTCAAATCTAGCTTTTAATCTCATATCTGTCAGTAAATTATCCCAGTCCTTGAATTGTCGTGTTATATTTGACTCTTTTATGTGTAAATTTCAAAACATGGTCTCGAGGAGGATGATTGGCAGTGCTAAAGAATCTGGTGGAATTTACTTTCTTGATGATAACCATCTATGTCGACCAACAACTACTCTATGTTTGAAATCTGTGTCTAGTTTTGATAAGGTTATGGTTTGACATTATAGGCTTGGACACCCTAATATTTACTATTTAAGATATTTTTTACATCTATTTAAGAATAAAAACCCTTTATATCACTTTGAGTTTTGTTAATTGGCTAAACAGCATCGGCCATTCTTTCCACCTAAAAAATATAAAGCTTCCAAACCTTTTTTGTTAACTTATAGTGATGTTTGAGGACCTTTGAAGTCAACTTTTTGAGGAAAATGTTGGTATATCACATTTATTGATAAGTCAGAACTTAAAAATGTATTTTAGTCTATTTATGCTATGATAAAAACACAATTTGGTGTGAAAATAAAAATATTTCGGAGTGACAATGGTGGGGATTTTTTTAGTGACCAATTAGGCATTTTCTTAACCAAACATGGAATATTCCACCAAAGCTCTTGTATGAATGCACTACAACAAAATGAGATTACGGAAAGAAAATCTTTTGGAAGTAACTAGAGCCTTGATGTTTACTATTCAGGTACCACGTTATCTTTAGGGGGAGGCCTTGTTAACAACTACATATCTTATTAATTGAACGCATAGTAAAACTCTAAACTATATAACTGCTTTTAGTTTTTTTAAAGATAACTTTCCTAACTCTAAATTGATCACAGATTTACCCCTCCGAGTTTTTGGGTGTAGTGTTTTTGTTCATCTTCACAACCAAGTTAAACTAGATCCTAGAGAAAAAATGTGTCTTTATTGGGTATGCTTCTAATAAGAAGGGTTACAAATGTTATCCGACTGATATGAAGATTATTGTTACCATGGATGTCACATTTTTTGAAACACAATCTTACTTTGGTTCTAATCTTCAAGAAGGGCGAATTTGTGATTAACATAGAGATTCTAATAATGGGGAAGGCAAATTTATGATCAACATA
Source organism: Gossypioides kirkii (assembly GCA_005610355.1). Taxonomy (NCBI): domain Eukaryota; kingdom Viridiplantae; phylum Streptophyta; class Magnoliopsida; order Malvales; family Malvaceae; genus Gossypioides; species Gossypioides kirkii. The sequence continues at coordinate 32,516,096 of CP032247.1, read as the reverse complement.
GAAAGTAATGATATTAATGTTGTTAATAAAAAGGACTTGAATGATGTTAATGTTATTAATAAAAAAGGAGTATGAATGTGTAGAGTCCGATCATGAGAACAAAGAACAAACAAAGGAGTTGTTGGCTTACTCAAGAAGAAACTGAAATCAAGAAAGTGGAATCCACTAGATTCATCACCAAGAATTCGACCCGCAAGATCTTGTCAAAAGTACAGGTAAAACTCGTAATTTGACCAATGAATTTTCTGATCTAGATATTCCAATTGCTAAAAGTAAAGGTGATAGAAATGTTGTCAAATATCCCATGTCTAAATTTTTATCCTATAAAGCTTTATGTTTAACATTCTCAACCTTTATTTCGTGTCTAGATAATGTGGAAATACCCAAAAATGTGAAAGATGCCTCATATGTTCTTGAATGGAAGAAGTCTATCTTAGAGGAGATGTGTGCTCTTGAAAAAATCGATACATGTGAAACAATGGAATTACCTATAGGAAAAAAAATGGGTTGTAAATAGGTGTTCACAACCAAATTCAAACTGGATGGATCTTTAGATAGATACAAAGCTTAACTAGTGGCTAAAAGGTACACTCAAATATACATGATAGACTATCTTGAGACATTTGCTCCAGTAGCTAAGTTAAATTATGTTAGAGTTCTTTTATCCATTGTTGTTAATGTTGATTGGTCTTTATAGCAGTTAGATGTGAAAAATGCTTTCCTAAATGGGAAACTTGAGGAAGAAGTTTACATGGATCCTCCTCCGAATTTTGAAGAAAATTTTGGAAGTTAAGTATGTAAGCTCAGGAAATCTTTGTACGGTCTAAAGCAATCTCCTTGAGCTTGGTTTGAATGATTCACTTAGGTTGTTAAAAAACAAGGTTACCCACAAGGGCAAGTTGATCACACAATGTTCTATCGACATTAAAAAAGATGCAAAACAAAAATTATTATAATTTATGTTGATGATATCATTCTTATTGAAAATGATGTGGATGAAATAAGACCTCTCAAGGAGCATCTAACATTGTATTTTGAGATAAAAAACTTCTTTAAAATACTTCCTTGGAATGGAAGTTGCTTGATCAAAGAAGGGTCTTGTGGTCTCTCAATATAATATGTGATTGATCTTTTAAAGGAAACTAGGATAAATGGTTGCCGCCCAGTTTACACACCAATTGATCCAGGTGTAAAATTCGAAAATAAAGAAGAGATCAGTTGATATAGGGAAGTACTAGAGATAAGTTGGTAAGTTAATCTATTTATCACATACAAGGCTAGACATATCTTTTGAAGTAAGCTTAGTGAGTCAATTTATACACTCTCCAATGGAGGAACATGAAGAAGTATTGTTTCAGATTCTGAGATACTTGAAGAGTTCACATGGCAAGGGCTTATTCTTCAAGAAATCTGAACAAAGAGGATTTGAAGCTTATACAGATACAGATTGGGTAGACTTAGTAACAGATAGAAGATCTACATCAGGGTATTGTACATTTTTTTGGGGAAACCTTGTGACTTGGCAAAGAAAAAAAACAAAGTGTTGTAACAAAAAGTAGTGCAGAGGCTGAGTTTAGATTAATGTCTCAAGGAATTTGTGAAATGATGTGGTTAAAACGAATTATAGAAGAGTTGAGGAAACCAATAACTTCATCAATGAACTGTGATAGCAAAACTACGATTAGCATTGCTCACACCTAGTCTAACATAACAAAACTAAACATGTTGAGATTGATAGACACTTTATACAGGAGAAGATAGAAGAAGGCTAAGTGTGCATGCCGTTTATTCCTTCAAAACAGTAGATTGTTGACATACTCACCAAAGGGCTCTTTAAGACAAGCTTTGATTTTGTTGTAAGCAAGTTGGGCATGATTGATATATAAGTACCAACTTGAGCGAGGGTGTTGAAATACGTGTTGAAGCGCCATATATTTTGGGATATTTTCTAAGTTATTTAGGTAGATAAATCTTAGGACAATCAATTGAGATTTTTTACGAATATTTTTTCATCTTTTAGTAGTTTACTAGAATAAGGGAATTATTTCCCTAGTTATGTTGTGGGTCTTTTTTCTATTTAAATTCAGTTCTTTACTTAACAAAATGAGAACAGTTTTATTGAATACTCTATTGTAAACATTAATATTTAACTAAATGTCAATGCCATGCATACGCTATTTTTTGCACCTGGTTCCGATTAATATAGTAAGGTGTCATCTTGTTCCAATGCCAAGAGGACATGGGACAAGCTAGAGGTCACTCATGAGGGTACAAGCCAAGTTAAAAAGTCTAAAGTTGGAATACTCACTCTCAATTATGAAAGCTTCAAGATGAAGCCCTAGGAGGACATCAAAACAATGTCCGACAGGTTCACAATAATCATAAATGGGCTCAAATATTTTGGTAAGACATATCCTAATGAAGGAATGTTGAGAAGGATGCTAAGAAGCTTGCCAAAGTCTTGGGAAGCTAAAGCGATCACCATAGAAGAAGCAAAGAATTTGGAAACCCTTACGCTAGACAAGCTTATGGATTATTTGCTTATTCATGAGATTAGACACAAAGAAGGGGTAGAAGAAGAGAAGGTTGAAAAGAATATCGGTGTTTCCCTCAAATCCACTACAAACGAAGAAAGCGAAACAAGTGATGAAATGGATGAGGATAAAATCATATATACCCTAATAATACAAACCCATACCAATTCAATAAAAATTATCAAACCCTAAACCCAACAATATTTAAATGATTTCAACATGAGAACAAAAATTTTACAAAACCCATACCAATTCAATAAAAAAATTAACAATACAACTTATAAATTGAACACTTACCATATGTCACTAATGCATCCCCTTCAAACGTGACGTTCTCCTATCTTGAACAACCTTAATCCGCTCGATTGATGATTTTTAAAACCAATCTCTCTATTCTTTATCTAAAAAAACAAAATTTGATCCAAATAATTTCCTTATGAATGAATGTTTACAATGGTTTAAGATTCTAAACCACTCCCAAAATATCCTCATATTTCCCCAAAAGCTATCTTGATATGTTTTACCTTCAATTTTTTTATGTTTTTTGTTTGATTATTTGGAACGACATTGTTCGACCTTTTTTTAAAAAAAATTCAGCTTTTATTTTTAATAAGTGTAAAATAATATATGCATGTGGCAATCTAGTCAACTTTCTACTTGGGTTTCAACAGAATAGGACAAAATAGAAATACTTATTAATGACAGTGCTATATTTGACAAAAAATTAGAGTGACCAAAATAGGAGCGAGGTAATTTTAGAGTGACTATCTAGGTAGTTTACCCAATGAATAATTATTTGGTACATTCATAGTGAAGTTTTTTTTACCTCCACACGTAGGATTAAGAAACAAAGAATGCAAATATAGAAAAACCTAAACCCCTAAAAATGTTTTAATCTATAAATCTCTCAAACCTCCCAAACCTTGAACACCATTCAAAGAGAAAAAAGAATTGAGGGCTAGAAATATAGAAATATTATATTTTAAGAGAAACAAGGACTTGTCATGTAACACCCCTATATTCGGTTCACACGTATAAACCCGGTATAGAAGTATTACATATAGTATCGGAGAATTTAACACGAATGTAATAAAAATTTTCTTTCAAACAATGTGTTTTAAAGTTATTTTATTCAAAACTCATCATTTCAATTCATCAACTCGTAGTAATCCAAAACAACATTTATAACCATCCATTGAAGACACATAATAGTACCATTTGTACATGCCATTTTACCAAAAGTAATGTACCTAAACTGAAGTCTTCCAATAGTGATGTGATGTGATGAGAGGTACCCTTAGCTTGACTTCAACTTCTCGTAGCTTTTGTACCTACGCGTTAAAATAAACGCGTTAAGCCAGTGAAAGCTTAGTAAGCACTACAAAAGTAATGAATGATCAGATAAATACTCATGCAAATAAAATTCTTGCCTTACTTACATGTAACATGTAACTTACCACAAGGGCACAATTTACACTTTTATCCACTTTTGATAGCTTAGCCCATAGTAGACTTTCATAGAACCGTTAGGATATACGGAACAAACAGAGAGTACCAAAGTACTAACAGAGAGCACATAAGTGCTGGGCAACAAAGAGCACACAAAGTGCTAAGCAGAGAGCACACAAAGTACTAATCAGAGAGCACACAAAGTGCTAATCAGAGAGCACACGAAGTGCTAATAACAGAGAGCACGAGACGTGCTAAACAGAGAGCGCGCTAATGTTCCTTAATGGCATGGAACTAATATCACAATGATTCTAATTTGTCTACTTGGGCACAATCTCAATTAGCATCATTTCTCATTAATGATATATCTCCCATAAAAACATCATCAAATACTTCACATTTATATTTCCAAAGCTGTTTACTTGCGTCACAGTCACTAAATTATTTATATCTTGAGCTAAAAAATTCGAAATTATAATCCGTTTGATGTTTCCAAAACTAGGCTAACTCATATTTTTACCAAAAAATTTTCAGAATTTTTACTTTAGCCAATTTGTATAGTAAAATCTTTCAATTGACCCCTTCTCTGCTGCCTAACAGTTTCGACCTTTCTTCACTAAAAATTATCTATCTTTTTGTACAGAGATCAAATGATGTTCCTGTCTATTTCTATTGAAATTAGACTAATTAAGGAATTAACCATATAAATTTAAGTCTATAATAATTTTTCTATATTTTCTATGATTTTTCAAAGTCAGAACAGGGGAACTCGAACCTACTCTGACCTTGTTACACAAAAACTAGTATATCTTGAAATATACAATTCCTTTTAATTCATTGTTTCTTCCATATGAAACTAAACTCAATAAGATTTAATTACATATATAATTAGACCATTAAATCATTATATAAAATTTTTGGTGAATTTTCGAAGTTAATCCTCTGTTCTGGCCAAACTGTTTTACTCAATCACATATAAATCCCTTCATTTTATCATTGTAAACATTCAAACTATCTACCTATATAACAATTTCTATGCTAATAATTCATATACCAATAGAGAAAGTAAACAATAAATCAAAACTTTTGTAGTACTTACAACAAAAAGGCTGAATTTCCTCTCTTTTACCCCTTGCTCTATTCTTTTCCTTTGTCTTCAATTTGATCCTTGGCTGTCTTCTCTTTCTCTTCAATTTCACATAAACACATTTAAGTTATAAGCTATAATTCAATAATTTTCAAGCTAAATAACAATAAAGTACATGTATATCATGAGAATTTAACCATTTCTTACCTTAACCCTTAAATTTAAATTTTCTCAATTTAGTCCTTTATCTCTCTAACACCCCAAAAGTAACTCTATATGAGATTTTAGGTGTCTACTAACTCTCTTTTATGACTTTATTTCAGAAATTCCAAAGAAAATGGAAGGTTTTGGAGTTTAGAAGGCTTAAAAATGATGGAAGGACCTATTTGGAATAAAAGCAAAAGTTGGAAATGGAAGAAAAGGGCATGGACGGCTAACATAATGAAAAAGATGATACTTTCATCTTTTTAATTACTCTTTTCTTCTCTCAAATTCTCTAGAATTTTCACTTAAAATATCTCACTTAATAAAAATGGTAAAATTGCACTTTTAGTCATTGAGCCTTCCAACTTTACACTTTGGCCCAAAACTTTGCCTCCAAAAATATCTTTCACCAAATTACTCTTTTGCCCCTCTTTAATCAATCTAATTCCCATGATAACTCATAATTCAATTTGGACAAATTGCTATTTAGTCCTTCCTCCTTTCTCACAATTACTAATTAATCCTTAATTTTCTATTTTTTTCTTATTTTAGCTACATAGTCTAATTCTCAATTCTACTCTATTATTGTTTCAAATTCGGTTCAAGTTCAAGAACGCGGATGTTACAATTCTCCCCCCTAAAATAAATTTCGTCCTCGAAATTTACCTGCACTAAACAACTGTGGATATTGTTGTCTCATTGTTTCTTCTCTTTCCCATGTGGCTTCCTCTAAGTTATGATGTCTCCATAAAACTTTTACTAAAGGAACCCTTTTATTTCTCAACTCATTTACTTCTCGAGCTAAAATCTTTATCGGTTCCTCTTCATAAGTCAAATCGGTTGTATTTCTATAACCTCCGGAGTAATCACATGAGATAGATCAGATCGATATCTGCACAACATAGACACATGAAAGATATTATGAATCTTGTCTAATTCTGGAGGGATAGCTAATCGATAAGCAGCTGGACCAACTCTTTCCAAAATCTCATATGGCCTGATAAACCTTGGGCTCAATTTTCCCTTTTTACCAAACTGAAGAACTTTTTTCTATGGAGATACTTTCAAGAAAAGTTTTTCACCCACATTGAATTCAATATCTTTTCTTTTTAGATCAGCATATGATTTCTGCCTATCTGAAGCAGCTTTTAATCGGTCTCGTATCAACTTTACTTTCTCTTCAGTCTCTTGAATCAGATCAGGAGCCACTAACTTACGTTCACTCAGTTCTGTCCAACACACAGGACTCCTACACTTTCTTCCATACAATGCTTCATACGGTGCCATCTGAATACTTGACTGATAACTGTTATTATAGGTGAATTCAATCAATGGCAAATACTTTTCCCAATTACCTTCAAACTCAATAATACAGCTTCTCAACATGTCTTCTAGAATCTGAATCACCCATTCTGATTGCCCATCTGTTTGAGGATGATATGCTGTACTAAAATTCAATCGAGTACCCAAAGCTTCATGTAATCTTTCCCAAAACTTTAAAGTAAATCTAGGATCCTGATCAGAAATTACAGATATAGGCACACCATGAAGTCTAATTATTTCATCTATATACAATTGTGCATGCTTATCCATTGAGAAATCAGTTCTTACAGGGAGAAAATGAGCAGACTTGGTTAATCGATCAACTATCATCCAAATAGCATATTTCTTCTTTGGTGAAAGTGGCAATCCCGTGACAAAATCCATTGTAATTCTTTCCCATTTCCACTCTGGAATGGTTATTGTTTGAAGCAACCCCGATGGCACTTGATGCTCTGCTTTTACCTTCTGACATATCAAGCACTTGGAAACATACTCAACTATATCCCGTTTCATCCTTTTCCACCAATAAAATGGCTTTAAGTCATGATACATCTTGTTACTTCCCGGATGTATAGCAAACGAGCTATAATGAGCTTCATCCAAAATTCTTCGTTTTAAATCTTCTTGATTAGGCACACATAACCGATTATGAAATTTAAACTTCCTTCACTATTAATTTCAAATTCATTACCTTTGCCTTCTCCAAGTTGTTTCTTTATCTTCATCAACTCTTCATCATCTTTTTGTGCCTCTTTCACTTCTTGCAATAGAGTCGGTTTTACTCTGAGTTCAATTAATAACTCATCCTCTTGTTGCATCTCCAAATGTGCATTCATTGCCTTTAGAGCTGCCATTGACTTTCTGCTCAAAGCATCGGCTACTACATTCGCTTTCTCGGGATGATAATCAATGATGTAGTCATAATCCTTAATCAACTCAATCCACCTCCTTTGTCTCAAATTTAGCTCTTTCTGAGTTAGCAAATATTTCATACTTTTGTGATCTGTATAAATATAACACTTTTCTCCATATAAATAATGTCTCCAAATTTTCAATGCAAACACCACCGCAGCCAATTTAAGATCATGTGTTGGGTAATTCTTCTCATGTGGCTTTAATTGCCTCGATGCATATGCAACTACCTTTCCATCTTGCATTAATACACAACCCAAACTATTATAAGATGCATCACTATAAATCACAAATTCCTTACCAGATTCTGGTTGTATCAACACCGGAGCTTCAGTTAATGCTACCTTTAATCTATCAAAGCTTTGTTGGCATCTTTCATCCCATTCAAACTTAACATCTTTTTGCAACAGTCTCGTTAAAGGCAATGCAATCATGGAAAATCCTTGAACAAATCTTCTATAATAACCGGCCAAACCCAGAAAACTTCTTACCTCAGTCACATTCTTTGGCGGTTTCCATTCGAGTATAGCTTCAACCTTCTTCGGATCCACTCGAATTCCAGCTTCAGACACACTGTGGCCCAGAAAAGTAACATCTTTCAACCAAAATTCACATTTACTCAATTTGGCAAATAATTGCTTTTCTCTCAAAGTCTGTAATACAATTCGAAAATGCTTCTCATGTTCTTCTTCTCCTTTCGAATATACCAGAATATCATCAATAAATACCACCACAAACTGATCCAAATATGGCTGAAAAATTCTATTCATAAGATCTATAAAAGCAGCTAGAGCATTAGTTAATCCGAATGGCATGACCAAAAACTCATAATGACCATATCGGGTTCTAAAGGCAGTCTTTGGCACATCTAAGTCTTTTACCTTCAACTGATAGTATCCTGATCTGAGATCGATCATTGAGAACATACTTGCTCCTTTCAACTGATCAAACAAATCATCAATTCTGGGCAACGGATACTTATTCTTTATCGTCACTTTGTTCAGCTGACGATAATCTATACACAACCTTAAAGACCCATTTTTCTTCTTTACAAACAAGACCGGAGCTCCCCATGGTGATACACTTCGACGTATGAATCTTTTATCCAACAATTCTTGCAATTGAGTCTTCAATTCTTTTAACTCTGCTGGTGCCATTCTATATGGTGCTATCGAAATCAGTGCAGTTCCCGGAACTAATTCAATTCCAAATTCAACTTCTCTTTCAGGAGGTAAACCAGGCAACTCTTTAGGAAACACATCGGGAAACTCTCGTACCACCGGTATCTTCTCAATCTCATTATCTTCTACCTGAGTATTCAAAACATAGGCAAGAAAAGCATTATACCCTTTCTTAATCATCTTGAAAGCCTTAATTGCAGAGACTACATTCGATAAAGCACTGAATTTCTCATCAATTACAACTACTTGTTTTCCATCTGAAGTTCTCAAAGAAATTCTTTTTCTTCTACAATCAACCATGACTCCATGTTTAGATAACCAATCCATTCCCAATATTGCATCAAATTCATGAAATGTAAGAGCCATGAGATCTGCTGGAAATTCACAACCTTGAATCTTTAAAGGACATCTCCTACACACTTTATTGACTCTTTTACTTTGCCCAAAAGGATTTGTAACAATCACTTCATGTTCAGTGGGTTCTACTACTAATTCTCTCTCTTTCACTAATGAGATGCATATGTAAGAATGCATAGAACCAGGATCAATTAATGCAATTACAGGAGAGTTAAATAAAGAAAATTTACCAGTGATAACATCAGGAGCATCTCCCTCTTCCTTTATTCTGATGGCATATGTTCGTGGTCTCCAAGACTCTGATCTATCATTTTCACCTCTTGCCGTCTTCATCCCTACATTACTAGAATTCTCAGGCAATTTACTTCTTTGTGAAGCTGAACTACCTCTTGCAGATTGTACGGTATATTTTTCATCATTCTCGGACAATCTCTAATAAAATGGTCTCTAGATCCACATCTGTAACATGCTCGAGTATTTAATCGACACTCTCCCCAATGAAATCTTCTACAATGCTCAGATGTTGATTGTAATGGTCTTCTTCTAGTACCTCCTATACTAACTATGGAAGCTCTCTATTGAGTCTGTCGTGTTTGACTTTGAGATCTCTGACCAGTAGAAAAAGAAACATATCTAGGATTTATAAATCCTCTCATTCTTTTCGAAGAAGGAGGAGGTGTAGAACTAATGGCTATTCTCTTTCTAACACTTTTCTCTTTCGAATGAATCAATCCCTCTTCTAACCTTTGAGCTCGATCAACCAGAACAGGAAATTCTTGTAAATGCAACGGTAGAAGTGGAACATATATCTCTTCATTCAATCCCCACTCAAATCTTCTACACATATCTGCTTCATCGGCTATCAATTCTTTAGCATACCTGCTCAGTCTGAGAAACTCACGTTCATACTCAACCACGGTCATGTTATTCTGTTTCAAATTTATAAATTCTCTTTTCTTCTTCTCTAGATAAAGCTCACTGATGTATTTCTTCTTGAATTCAGACACAAAGAAATTCTAGTTGAGCTTCTCTACAGGATGAATATTTAACATTGTTGTCCACCACTGGTATGCTTCACCTTTCAATAAAGACACTGCACATTTTAACTTTTCTTCCCTAGTACATTGCAACTCTTCAAACACTCTCTGGCTATTTTCTAGCCATTCTTCAGCTTCTGCTGGATCATCATCTTTCTTTCCTCTAAATTCTTCGGCTCTATGTTTCCTTAATCTCTCCAAAGGAGATCGATAATTAGATGAAGAAGGTTGTGGTTGAGGAACACTAGTAGGAGGTGGTGGAGGAACAGTCTGAGCATTATTATTTCTTACAACTTGCTGTAACAACTGATTCATCATTTGTAATAGAGCTACAATCAGAATTTCTTGTTGAAATGACATCGGCTCACTTGTAGGTTGAGTTCTTTCATTAAACATGGACCCCCTACGATCATCTGAATGTACAGATTCTCGTTGAGCTTGGATCCTAGGTGGATCTTCTTCTCTAATAGGGTTAGGGACCCTACTTTCGACTTCATCTTCTGACTTTTCACGTCTATTTGACATATCTACTTTCTACAATATTCACAAATTAAACATTTAAAAACTAAATATCCTCTCATCACATCAACATAATAAATGGCATGTACAAGTGAACTCATTTCCCGACCCCAAACATCAGAAAACCTTCACTCTGATACCAACAAATGTAACACCCCTATACTCAGTTCACACGTACAAACCCGATATAGAAGTATTACATATAGTATCAGAGAATTTAACACGAATAAAATAAAATTTTTCTTTCAAATAATGTGTTTTAAAGTTATTTTTTTCAAAACTCATCATTTCAATTCATCAACTTGTAGTAATCCAAAACAACATTTATAACCATCCATTGAAGACACATAATAGTACCATTTGTACATGCCATTTTACCAAAAGTAATGTACCTAAACTGAAGTCTTCCAATAGTGATGTGATGTGATGAGAGGTCCCTTTAGCTTGACTTCAACTTCTCGTAGCTTTCGTACCTACGCGTTAAAATAAACGCGTTAAGCCAGTGAAGGCTTAGTAAGCACTACAAAAGTAATGAATGATCAGTTAAATACTCATGCATATAAACTTTTTGCCTTACTTACATGTAACATGTAACTTACCACAAGGGCACAATTTACACTTTTATCCACTTTTGATAGCTTAGCCCATAGTAGACTTTCATAGAACCGTTAGGATATACAGAACAAATAGAGAGTATCAAAGTACTAACAGAGAGCACATAAGTGCTGGGCAACAGAGAGCAGCAAAGTGCTAAGCAGAGAGTACACAAAGTACTAATCAGAGAGCACACAAAGTACTAATCAGAGAGCACACAAAGTGCTAATCAGAGAGCACACAAAGTGCTAATAACAAAGAGCATGAGACGTGCTAAACAGAGAGCACGCTAATGTTCCTTAATGGCATGGCACCAATATCACAATGGCTCTAATTTGTCTACTTGGGCACAATCTCAATTAGCATCATTTCTCATAAATGATATATCTCCTACAAATACATCATCAAATACTTCACATTTATATTTTCAAAGTTGTTCACTTGCGTCACAGTCACTAAATTATTTATATATTGAGCTACAGAATTCGAAATTATAATATATTTGATGTTTCTGAAACTAGACTAAATCATATTTGTATCATAAAATTTCTAGAATCTTTAATTTAGCCAATTTGTACAGTAAAATCTTTCAATTTACCCCTTCTCTGCTGCTTGACAATTTTGACTTTTCTTAACTAAAAATTATCTATCTTTTTGTACAGAGATCAAATGATGTTCCTGTCTATTTCTATTGAAAATAGACTCATTAAGGAATTAAACATATAAATTTAAGTCTCTACTAATTTTTCTATATTTTTCAATGATTTTTCAAAGTCAAAACAGGGGAACTCGAACCTACTCTGACCTTGTTACAAAAAAACTAGTATATCTTGAAATATACAATTCCTTTTAATTCAATGTTTCTTCCATATGAAACTAAACTCAAGAAGATTTAATTACATATATAGTTCGACCCTTAACTCATTATATACAATTTTTGGTGAATTTATGACTTTATTTCAGCAATTCCAAAGAAAATGGAAGGTTTTGGAGTTTAGAAAGCTTAAAAATGATGGAAAGACCTATTTGGAATAAAAGTAAAAGTTGGAAATGGAAGAAAAGGGCATGGACGGCTAACATAATGAAAAAAATGATATTTTCATCTTTTTAATCACTTTTTTCTTCTTTCAAATTCTCTAGAATTTTCACTTAAAATATCTCACTTAATAAAAATGGTAAAATTGCACTTTTAGTCCTTGAGCCTTCCAACTTTACACTTTGGCCCAAAACTTTGCCTCCAAAAATATCTTCCACCAAATTACTCTTTTTCCCCTCTTTAATCAATCTAATTTCCATGATAACTCATAATTCAATTTGGACAAATTACTATTTAGTCCTTCCTCCTTTCTCACAATTATTAATTAATCCTTAATTTTCTATTTTATTTTCCTATTTTAGCTACATAGTCTAATTATCAATTCTACTCTATTACTGTTCCAAATTTGGTTCAAGTTCAAGAATGAAACCTAACACACATGCATTGTTGCACACATAATTGCTGCAAATCGGATAATGCAGAAAGTAAGTATTATACGTTATCCTAGTCTTAGGCTAAAAATAAAAAATATAATATTTTAAGGGAAAAAATTATTTATTTTAGAAAATAAATTTAGATTAGATAGATTGTGACGATTTTTAGTGACACATCATAAGGAGAAGGTATGGTACAGAATGTTGAGTAAATATTTTGTTAAGAGTATTGTGTGGGAAGGAGCAAAACGAACTGCCCAGCTGGATGAGAAATTTTGTTCTTAATGAATTATCGAAAGATTTTATAAAATCTATACAAGCACGAAAGGAGGTCAAAACCTAAGATTTTCTAAAAGCTTAGGGTTTACAATTAGCACACTATAATTATAATATTACAAAATGTAAAACTTTAATTCAAAAATGTTAATTAGATAATATGTTTTAGCTTATTGTTTATTTACATTTATACGGTTTAGCAAATATTAATCCAATAATCTCTACTTATTGCAATTCATATTGAGATTATTTAAAATTGAACTTGAAATTTGATTGAATTCATGTTGCACCTCAACTATTCATCCATTAACATAAAACAAACGAAATTGTTAGCTTGAAAAATAAGCAATTTGAAATCGATTTAACTCATTGTGTAGTTCTAGGAAAGGCGCAAGATGAGTAACCAATTGATGGTTTACATATATTACAACGAAAAAATTCGTATGACAAACCATGACACATTTTTTGAATCAACCGACAAATTTGCACTAAGGTTCAGTAGTAATGCAAGACTTACGAAAATAAAGAGGAAGGTTAGTTTGAAAATCATGAGAACATATAATCGTAGTTTATTAAGACTTATCTACAGGTTTTTGATGTCCTTAACACCTCCTACATGTCACATATTGCCACTTATGGATGAGGATGGCATGTAGACAATGATATGGACACATATCCATGTTGGACATTTGAATGTAATTGAGCTTTATGCCGAATTGGTCGAGGAGGATCAGGGAGTAGTTGTGGGTAATATGTCATCATCTTCAGGACATAATGTTTATTATCCAACCTTGTTAAACCTACATTACCAAGGTCACGCATCGTATATAAACTCATCAAGACAATTAGTTGGTGGGGGGTCTTTTGCTAGTGGGTTTGTGTAACACGTAGCTTTGTGCAAGTGTACACAGTCGTTATCAAGTAATAAGTATCAAGTTATCGTCTCCACAGGGACTGCATATGTGTTAATCAATTAATTGTAAAATTTTATTAAACAACTTGGTAATAAAACACAATATATTTGGGGTTGATGATTTAAATTAAATGCAAATGATCTAGATGCAATTTATCTCTAATGCAAATTAATCTAAGTATGAAAATTATCTATATGAATGAATGAATTTAGCAACAGATAAACACAATTCACAATAATGAATAACATAATTAAACAAGGATAATTACATTAATTAATTTAATTCGTTATCATCATGCTTAATAATATTCGGAAAACATTTCATGGCAACTCGATCTTTCATGAGTTTGGAAACCAAATTATGTCCCTTCGGAATCCTTTACTTAGCAAATATGCATTTTATTGATCATTATTCACTAAGGGTTTCTTAGCATTCATGTGAGGTAAGGAGGACGTGTTACGTTTGAAACAATTTAATCACACAAATCTAAAAACTATGCAAATAATAGAGCTCGTTAAAATTATTATGAACCTGCAATTTAATCGGGTTAGGATCTAAATTGAGCATGCACATTTCAATTCTTTTATCCACTAGCCATTGTCTGGTTAGGATCGCTCAGCTAATTCTAGTGCAGCCAATCACGTATGAATGAAATACATACTTGATATTAATTGAAAGCATGATCGACTGTGGCACAAACATTATAAGTATGAATCAAATGAATATTATTGAATTAAAGCAATCATCCTAGCTTAAATAAGATTAAGCTATCATTGTTGATGACAAGATCGAAGAACACATAGCAAACATTATAAACTTAAAAATGAAAAAAGAATAAACCCTATGAAAGTGGCTATCACCCAAAACTCCGATTGAAAAAGACTCCTTCGATCCTTTGTTTTGCTCCTTTGCTCATGGCTCTCCAAGGTGGCCGAACAAAGGATCTCTTAGAGGCTTAACTAGCTAAAATCTTAATGGAAGATGGATGCTAGGCGTGAGAATGGAAAAAGGATTGAGAGGATGACATAATGAGAGAACGAAGAATGTTGATTAATGAGGGATGATTTGAAAGTGTGGTGAAATGGCTCTATTTATAGGTAAGGGTAGGGGTCACATTTATTAAAAATAGGGAGTTTGAATCCCCCTTTTTCCTCTCATGCTTGGCCGACCATGCTTTGGGGATTTTGAAATGGTTGATTGCTTTATTTTGAAGCATTCAAACTTGCCACATCAAGCAGGGACCAAGACTCAGCCAACAACATCTTTCTAGGCCAATTTCTAATTTCTCTTCAACTGCAAGGGCTCCTTGCAATTAAACCAAAAAGACTTTATTGGGCAGCGATGGTGAGTGTCGAATTTAGGCTCCTAATGCACTTGGGTTGGACGGTTTATGACCCAGCAAATAAATAGACATGTCCAAAGAAGTTTAATTTTTATTGGGTTAAATTAATTAATTTAATTAACTTAATTTTATAACATTTTAACCAACCCAATTTTATAACATTTTAATCAACCCAATTTAATGAAATAATTTATGTTAACTATTAAATATAATTTCATGCCTTAAAATTAATTAAATTTGCATGGCACACTTTATACATTGAAATGCAATTTATTAAATTAAACCATAAAATAAACCATTTTGTGCATAAAAACTATATAATAAAGCATAAAATCACATTTTTATAATTGTCATGTCTTCAATTAATATTTAAGCATATTTCAGTAATTTATTAAACCATTACTCGGTTTTAACATCGATTTTAAGTAAAAAGGTGATGAAAATCTATAGGAAAAACCTATATATTTTAGAGTTTACACACTCCCAAACCTAAACCATTGCTCATCTTGAGTAATGTTCATGCACAGCAAGGGTTTTGCTAAGGCATTATTTTGCTAAATGTGTAAGTAGCATCAATCTTTGGCACATACTTATGCATCAACAAAATTATGTTTATAGACTCTCTTTATTATTAAGCAGCTCACATGCAAACATTATTCAGAATTTTTATACTAAGTATTAAGATATGCCAACATGAGTTATGGTTTGCTTGCATTTCAAATTCATAGATAACATTTTCCATTCAACATAATTTTTTATCAGTCTAAACAAAACAATCATAAGGCTCACTTGCGGACTTCATATGTTGAACTTATTAATTCCTCTCCACTAATGTAGGTGACATAATCATTAAATCAATAGGTCTTTTGTAAAGTTGTAATGGGGCTAGGCTAAAGGTAACGATTAAAGAGAAGTGAAATTTCAGTTTTCATAATCTTAACCCTTAACTTTGTCTTGGATCTTTTTGCAATACAACCTTCTTTTTGAATGGATCTTTGAAACACCCCAAACTTATTTTGAACTCATGCTCATACATTTTCTTTCAGAGACTTAGCAAACTTTTTTTTGCTCTTTCTTTTTTCTCTTTTTTTTAAAGCATGAGCAAGTACGTCCTTTCGAAATTTTCCTCATATGTAGATCACCAAGACAACTTTAGTTAAGCTAGGTGCACAAATTAGGATAATTTAAAAAGATGGTAATATGGCTTATGATGTAGGTAATTTGCAATAAACAAGCCATTAAGCTCAAAATTAAAGTTTCAAGGGTTTACTATCATAAGGTAGGCTTGAAAGGCTCAAATGATCCAAAGAAATTGTGCTTATATCCAAAGACATAAACCTTCATGCATGTCTATTCTCAAGGGAAATTAAATTTTCATGGCAAACATTACCTAAGACTATGATCATACAAGCATCTCATAGTTCGTGATAACATTCATTCAACTTAGATAGAATCATCTTCCATGCTTGCATTCAAACTAACTTATTAAAAAAATTCTCTAAACATTCATTTATTAAAGCATACTTATGTAAAAAGATTGTAACATACTTTAAAAATTTTAAAAAGTCAAGCAATTATTTGCTTTACCCCATTTAAAAAGAAGCGATGTCCCCATTGCAAAAACAAAGTAATGAATGAAAATTGAACACTAGATAGGATTGTAAGAAAAAGAGAGATGAGTCATAAAGATTACTTAAATACCAAGTTTTTCTTAATACTCCAATCCTAGACATGTTCATTCTCATTACCACATCACTTAGCTTTCTCTTAATAATAAGGTGTTAAGTTTATTCATATTTGCAGTGTTTTATTATGCGAAAGCAAATTCCTAACTATGAAAGAAATAAACACCTAAAGAGACTAAAAATAAATAATTAAATAAAGACAAGAATTCCACTTTTTTTTTTACTCATTCCCCTTGTCTTCTTTTTCTTCAGTTCCATCCTTGCTTTCATACTTGTCTTCTTCCTTCCATGTCTCAAAGATATCATCTGGGAACTCAGGAACAAAAGTGTTAGAGATATTCCTAAAAGTATTTCTAATGGAATCATCTCTAATCTTCCCATATTTCCAGTAAGTTTGTTGTTGATTGTGCATGAATTTTCACATATCCATCATAATTGACAATTCTGATTTCTTTGAAGTGCTTGCAGAAGTCAACATTGGAATAGTCAATTTAAGGTCAATACTTGGCTTGATTGGTTCATCATCTTTTGGCTTTTCTTTTGGTTCAGGTTCCTCAGTCGATTTAGGACTGTTTGGTTCCTCCTCAGATTCTACTTCTTCAGTGTTAGCAACTAAATTAGCTTCAGTTTCAGTTTTTTTAACGACTCATCGGTTTCCAGTTCAGTTGGTTCATCTTGTTCACTTCGGTTCAGTTCGTAAACTCTCTCTACTAACCTTTCAAGGTCATAGGCTGTGATGCAACCTTGAACATAATGGCCCTTCAGATTTGCTTTTGTTTTAACATGGGCCCTTAAGTAAAGTAAAGTAATCAATGATAGGAAGTAGGCACTTCCTGTCTTCTTTTTGGCACAATCATGGATCTCTTTTACAATAATTCTTCCCACATTGATAGACCTTTTTGTTAATATTGCATACAACAAGAGCATTTGTTCCATTGAGATGGTGGAACTATGTGAGATAGGCATGAAGCTATAGCGAACAAAGTAAAACCATACCTTAGCTATCGGTTTAAGGTACTCCCTTCGATAAGAATGACTTCCATACTTTCTTAGAGTCCATTGGGATCCTGGATTTGTAACAACATGAAGCACTTGTTGAAGAAAATCCCAATTGATATTGTTCATCATAGGAAAGTACTCATCTTCTTCAACATCAAGTAAGTTGAACAAATCATTAATGAACTTAGAAGTAAGAGGTACCTTTTTCTTTCAAACAGTGACCTCAGTAACTTCTTGTAAAGTCAAACTGGTATAAAACTCTCAAACTAGTTCATCATCGAAAAGTGAACGAGCATCACAAAAGTGTTCCCACTTGAGAGCATTAATCTTCTTTCAAATTGGCACAGGTACAACCATCAAATCAGTGCTCTTCAAGTTAAAACATTTTTTCGGCATCATAGGTTGATGCTTGAAGATTGAATCAAACCTTTCCTTCACTTCCTCATCTATCACGATCAGACTTTTAGGAGTAGTCTTAGAAGATCTAGTTCTTTTGTGAGACATGGTATTTTTTCCTAAAAATTTGATAGAATTTTGACAAAAGATGGGTAAAAGGAAATGGCAAGGTGGTAGTGGAAGGGACTTGCGGAGCGATGATGGGCGTGCTCTGGTAAACTCCTTGCGGCGACAATGACTTTTGCGACAAGGGAAGAGATTTTAGGGAGTTTCTTCGAGATTTGAGGCTATCGACAATAATGGAAAATTAAAGGTGGCTAGGGTTTTAAGCTAATTGCTTGAGGGTTGTGAAAATTAGTATGGTGAAGAGGGGTTTATATAGCAAGAGATTAGGGCAACATATAGCAAAAATTTAGCTACATAAAAGGTTGCGTAGGTGGCAAGCAAGGGAAAAGAAATAGGAGTAGCGGGCAATGAATGAGAAATTTTCCCTCCTTTTTGTTGGTTTAGACCTCAAGCCCAACTATATTTTTAGACTAAACTTAGAAACAAACTGATTAGTACTTAGGTCAAATTGACCCCCTTTATTAAAAATAAACAAATAAAATTAAAAATAGCAATAAAAATGAAAAATAAAAATTTCAAAATTAATTAGAAAATTTCTTCTTAACATATTACATTAAATTAATTCCCAAAAAAGGTTGGAGGGGTCACAGCAGTCTTGCTTAAGTTCCAATCTCCTTAGATAGAATTATTTAAATGTAATAAGTTAAGAAAAATAATTTCTAATTATTTATTTATTCATAAAGTGAGATAATGAAAAACTAAGGGTCTCTTAGTTTGAACGAGGATTCAACTCTCTCAACTTCACCATCTGAATGGTGTTTAAGACGTTGACTATTAACTTTAAACGTACCTCCATAATTGTCATATAATTCAATGGCTCCATATGGATAAACTTTGTAAATGTATAGAATCCTTTCCATCGGGATTTGAGCTTCCCAGAAAATAACTTCAGCCTTGAATTAAACAATAATACCTTTTGAACTTCTTTAAATTAGTAAGGTTGTATACGACTATCATGCCATCTCTTAAATATTTCTTTACACATCTTGACATTGAAAATAACCTCAATTCTTCCAACTCATCAAGTTGTAACATTCTTTTCTCACCGGCTTGCTTAAGATCCAAATTCAATTGCTTCAAAGTCTATTATTCTCCAACTCTAATGGACAATGACATGTCGTTCCAAAGACCAATCGATAAGGAGTCATTCCTAATGGTGTCCTAAATGTTGTTCGATAGACCCATAATGCATCATCAAGCCTTCCAAACCAATCTTTTCTGCTAGGGCGTACTACCCTCTCAAGGATACCTTTAATTTCACAGTTCACTCTTTCAACTTGCCCATTCAAATGTGGGTGATAAGCAGTAGCAATCTTATGTCCCACATCATACTTGTCAAGCAACCACTTAAGCCACTTGTTCACAAAGTGTGTCCTTCATCAGTAATGATGGCTCTTGGAGTCCCAAACCGTGTAAACACATGCTTATGTAAGAATCGCATGACTACCTTAGCATCATTCGTCGGGTATGGTTCGACTTCAACCCACTTGGATACATAATCCACAACAACTAAGATGTACTTGTTCTCATACGAAGAAGGAAACAGGCTTAGAAAGTCAATGCCCCATATGTCGAATAATTCAACATCTAAAATGTTTGTCAAGGGCATCTCATTCCTCCTTGATATATTTTCGATCCTTTGGCATTTATCATAATTCTTCACATATGCATAAGCATCTTTAAACAATGTAGGCCAAAAGAATCCAGCTTGTAAAATCTTTGCTGCAGTATGTGAACCACCTAAGTGTCCTGCACTTGGAGATGAACCATCTTTAAACAATGTAGGCCAAAACAATCTCACTTTCAACTACACACTTCTTGATTATGTTATCTGTACATTTCTTAAACAAAATGGATCCTCCCAAAAATAATATCGACTATCATGAAGGAATTTCTTCCTTTGTTGGTATGCCATTTATCAAAGAATTATTCCACATGCTGGATAATTGACAAAATGGGCAAACCAAGGTGTTTCATGAATTTGACTTACCTCGAAGATGTGCTCATTTGGAGAATTCTTATTGATAGGAATAAGTGAATGAGTTACTTCATTTTTCTCCAATCTTGACAGATGATCAGCTACTTGATTTTCAACACCTTTTGTCTTGAATCTCAAGGTCAAATTCTCGGAATAAGAGTATTCATCGAATTAGCCTCGATTTAGCATCTTTCTTTGTGCGTAAGTATTTAATGGCCGCATAGTCAGTAAACACTGTAACTTTGGTACTTATAAGATATGAACGAAACTTGTCAAAAGCAAAAACTATAGCAAAGAGTTCTTTTTCAGTTACCATATAATTAAGTTGGGCTCTCATCAAAGTTCTGCTTGCCTAGTAGATAAGGTGAAACACTTTGTTTCTTCTTTGACCCATCATAGCTCTAATGACAAAATCGCTTGCATCACACATCAACTCAAAAGGTGAGTTCCAATTTGGTGTAACGATTATTGGGGCTGAGATTAACAGACTCTTTAATTCTTCAAAAGCTTCCAAGGATGCTTTGTTGAAATAAAAAATTGTATCTTTCTCTAACAACAAACACAAATGCTTAGAAAATTTTGAAAAATCCTTGATAAATTTTCGGTAAAAATCAACATAGCCTAAGAAACTTTTGACTCCTTTCACACTAATTAGAGACGGTAATCTTTCAATTATGTCCACCTTTGCTTTGTCCACTTCGATTCCTCTCTTAAAAATTTTATTCCCTAAGACGTTCCCTTCCTTAACCATGAATTGGCACTTCTCCCAGTTAAGGACAAGATTTGTCTCCTCGCATCTCTTAAGTACCTTAGCTTACTCAAACAAACATCGTAAGTAGTACCAAAAACAAAAAAATCAACCATGAAAACCTCAACAAAATTTTCAACCATATCAGTAAATATTATCAGCATGCATTGTTGAAATGTTGCAGGTGCATCGCATAAACTAAAAGGCATTCACCTAAAAGAAAACGTACCGTAAAGATAAGTAAAGGTTGTTTTACAATGGTCTTTCGAGGCTACAACTATTTGGTTATATCTCGAATAGCGATCTAAAAAATAGTAAAATTTGTTACTTATTAATCGGTCTAACATCTGGTCCATAAAAGGCAACGAAAAATGGTACTTTCGAGTGGCTTTGTTCAGCTTTTTGTAGTCAATACAGATTCTCCAAACCGTAACAGTTCTTATTGGAATCAACTCGTTACACTCATTTTCAACAATCGGAATTCCACCTTTCTTCGATACACACTGTACTAGACTTACCCATGAACTATCTTAGATGGGGTAAAAAATTCCCGCATCTAACCACTTGATCACTTCCTTTCACACTGCCTCTTTCATGATAGGATTGAGCCTTCTTTGGCCATCAATTTGAGCTCGTGGAAACATGAAATTATATAGACTTTTTCATGCCTTTTATAGCTCAAATTCATGCAATTCCATAGTAATTATTGTCGAAAAACATAAATTAATTATTTTATAATTAATTTGTACTTAAATTACCAAAATATTAATTTTTAATTATTTTTATAGTAATTAATCATGAATTTGATGTATTTTCAATAGTTTGGCACAATTGATGAAAATCAGCTCAGTAGACACTACAAAAGGCTTGAACCATTGGGGAAATTTTTACACCGAGTGAACTAAGAGCAAAGATGATTAATTTTCTAGCAAATTTTGGTCCAAATTATGAGTATTATTATACTTTATAATTAAATTTTTAATTCAATTTATTTGGGTTAGAAATGAAATTATAAAGCTTGAAGTGAAGTGACTCGATGTGCATAACATGAAGGACTGAACTACCACGAAATTGGGCAGCCCAATGTCGCCCAAATGGCTAACCCAATCAGCTGTTTTAGCTGATTTTTACACTTGGAAAACAGCCCTCAAAGTTCTCTCAAAATTTCATTCAAACCCCTCCACTAATTGTGCCTTTGTAGATTTGCCCCAAGCTAATTTAAGCAAAGTTTGAACGATTCAAACTTGCACAAAGGGTGGTCGGCCATGGCGGAGTTTGTGGCTGATTTATTTGTTAAAAATAGCGTCCAATACCACCTATAAATACCCCCTTTGCTACCCATTTTCATCACCCATTCACCAACACATCTCTTCTTTTCTCTTATTTGCTCTCTAGTCTTCCCATTCCCTTTTCCTCCATTCCCTTGTCGATTTCCTCCTCTTGAGAAAGAGTGTTCTTCAACCTTGGAGTAGCTTCATTCGGGTGTTCATTAGAGACCTTGATCTGACATGAACGAGCAAGAACGACGACGAATGCGATAGCAATTCTAGAGTATTGTTGGATTTGAACCTAATCCCTTTCTCTCTTTTAGATTCTTGATGTTATTATGATGAATACTATTATGGTTGTTACTCTTTATTTAATTAAGATGGCTTAAATTTTATTAAAGCGTTGGGTTGATTGTGTTGATTGCTTAATTTATTATAAATCATGTTTATATTGTTATAGGCTTTGATTGTTTTGTTTAATTAAATAATATAATGTATATATTATATTTGCATTACCCTTGTCATATAACTAATGAATTAATCTTTAACCGGGTTGAAATTATGATTAATGGACACGTTATTTAATTTGTGCATGTTTAAATATAGATGTATGTTCTTACTTCACTTGATCCTTTACTTGCTTATGAATATTAATTAATTTTTTGAATTGGAATAGAGATATGTTTAAGAGATTATTTTAATTTCATGAGTATGTATGTGCATTAACACATTTACTTATTAAAATTAGTTTGATTGGTTGACCTGACATAGAGATATAGTCAAGAGATGAATGGATTTTAGTAAGTGATGTTGTTCATAAGTTAACAAAATACTGAGTTACCGTGAATTTATTTCGTAACAAGCATGAACATGATTATGATAATGTTAAGTTATTAATGCAATTAATCTAACACGTTTCTGTCATATTAAATAAAATCTTGCAATCAAGCATTGGAATTGAGTTTTATTTTTATTTTAACTTAGATTAATTTTAGTTTATATTGATACTCTTCAAAATTATTATATTTCCCTAACCAATTTGTTGATTAATTATTTCACAATTATTTTTCTGACAAGTCCTAGTAGGTACGATAACTCGACATTTACTTGTCACTTCATTACTTGATACGATTGTGTATGCTTGCACATTTCCATCGTTCCAGCTCGCTCACCTTCCTCTAAGATAATCTTATACACACAGAAAGAAGGACTTATTCCTCGAATATCAGCTATAGTCTAACCGGTTGCTATTTTAAATTTCTCTAAAACAACAATTAGTTACTTCTCTTGATCTTTCATTAATTTTGCTAAAATAATCATAGGCAAAGTAGAACAGTCACCTAAGTAAACGTATTTTAAATGGGAAGGAAATACCTTTAGTTCAAGTTTAGGCAGTTCCACGATTGATTACTTGGGTTGCACATATTCACGAGCTTTTAACTCCAACGGTTCAAACCGTGCTGGTTGAATATAGTTCCTCGTATTGGCTTCCATCAAAGCCATATTTTCTTCACCTTCTTCATCTTCCACTGGGTCAATCTCTAAAGCATCCTCTAATGGATCTTTCATAAAATTGCTTTCCATAGAAACCAAAGTTTCTATCTCTTCCATAACTAAACACTCTTCTGTCGGATCAAAAAATTTTATAACTTTAAGAATGTTAAATGTTACCTGATCGTCTTGAACTCGCATGGTGAGTTCGCCTTTCTGTACATCTATTAACATTTTTATCGTGGCTAGGAAAAGGTCTCCCAAGGATGATCGATACTTCCTTTTCTGCTTCAAAATCTAAGACAATGAAATCAGTAGGAAAAACAAACTTATCAACTCTTACCAAAACATCCTCGATCTTTCCTTCGGGATATGCTAAAGATTGATCCGCTAGTTGAAGTGTCATAGTTGTGGGTCTTACTTCACCTATTCCTAAAAACTTAAAATTAAATTTGGGCATCAAGTTGATGTTGGCTCCTAAGTTGTACAAAGCTTTACTAGAGTAAGATTCTCAGATATTATAGGGTATAGTAAAGCTTCCAAGGTTCTTCAATTTTGGTGGCAGCTTGTTCTACAAGAACGCACTGCACTCTTTCGTCAAAGCAATAGTCTCATATTAACTAAGTCGTTTCTTCTTTGATAGAATATCCTTCATAAACTTCACATAATTCAGCATTTGTTCTAAAGCCTCCACCAATAGAATATTGATGTGTAATTGCTTCAAAACAACCACAACTTCTTGAATTGCACATCCTATTTCTACTTGTATTGCTATAATCTTTGAGGGTTTGGAGGTGATGGAACTTTCAGTTGGACAGGACAACTCTTCTTCGGAGGTAAATTTGCATCTAAAGAAGATGTTAGCTTATCAGAATTCACAGGTTTAGGATTTACCTTGTCAGACTTTGCAGATTCTGACTCTTTTGGTGTAGGAACTCCAATGACTGGTTGACTTTCCTCTTTCTCAATGGTTCATCCTCATCCTCAACATCAATCACTCGGGGTTCCAAATTCTTACCACTTTGCAATTTCACTACCTTGCAATGTTCTTTACCTAAACTCCTTGGATTTTCTGTATCACTCGGCAAGGTCTCTTGTGGTCTATTATGATGCTCCATAGCTAACTGACCCATTTGGTTCTCCAAATTTTTCAGTGTCGCTGCTTAGCTTTGGACCAAAGCATCATTCTTTGCCATGTACGCCTTTAACAAGTTCTCTAAACTGTTTGATGGTTCGGTCCATTCCCTTAGTTGCTCCAAGAAAAGTTAGGATGGTTACGCCATGAAGGATTGTAGATGTTACATTGGGTTCCTTGTCCACTTCTATTTTGATGTTAATTCCCCACATAATAAATTGACTCGGGGTTTGATAGATAATTCTCGAAAGAATTGCCATCCCCACAATACACGCAGGAAATAACTTCGAATTGACTTGATGATTGAGTTGCAAAATTATTCACATCATTAGCAGTAAACTGTTTTAACATTGAGGAAATAGACGATACCTGAGCTAAGAGTGGAGTGAAGGCATGAACTCTGACTACATGTCTTCCTGAAGCAGCTCGATTTGTTGGCCACTGATAGTTGTGGCTAGCTATTATCTCGATGATCTCATAAGCCTCGTTATAAGACTTAGACAAAATAGCATCATTCGTAGAAGCATGTACCATCAATCTTATGTGTGCATTAAGACCATTATAGAACATCTCCAATTGGATACAATGAGGAATCCCATGATGAGGACACTTACGAAGTAACTCCTTGAATCGCTCCCAAGCCTCGTACAAGGACTCATCATCCAATTGTTGGAAAGTGATGATCTCATTTCTCAACTTAGCATTTTTTTCTAGGTGGAAAATACTTAACCAAAAATCTTTCTGCTAATTCTTAACAAGTAGAAATTGAACTTGGTGGCAAAGAATTAAGTCATGCTCGTGCTCAATCTCGCAATGAGTATGGAAATAGCTTCAACCTCAGTGTGTCTTCAACCATATCGGCTATCTTGAATGAATCACTCACCTCCAAAAATAATTGAAGGTGAAGATGTGGATCTTCCGTGGGTATACCACTGAACTAGCCCACTATTTGTAGCATTTGAAACATCATTGGTTTCAATTCAAATTGGGGTGCCTCAATATCCAACCTTCTAATTCTCGAATTTAACTCACTGAAGAGTGGCACAACATATTGTCTGATGAATCAATCCCTATCATCGACAATAAGGATAGGATTGTGCATATGATTAGCTCCATTACCTTGGCCATTATTCTGATTTCCAAGGTCCATCTCGACTTGTCTCTAGGCTAATCGTTCACGTCTTCTTTGTCTAAATGTTCACTCGATTTCAAGGTCTACATGGAGTAAATTGATGATTCGATCTATGCTCATAAACACCTGAAAAGAAATTGAAAAATTAAAAGAATAAATTAGTAGGGTTAGAAATAAAATAAAAACCAAATTTAAAATAAATAAATTCATAAAAAAATTAAGGCAACAGTCCCTGGCAACGGCGCCAAAAACTTGTAACACGTAGGTTTGTGCAAGTGTACACAATCATTATCAAGTAATAAGTAAGTATTGAGTTATCGTCTCCACAGGGACTGTATATGTGTTAATCAGTTAATTGTAAAATTTTATTAAACAACTTGGTAATAAAACACAATATATTTGGAGGGTTGATGATTGAAATTAAATGCAAATGATCTAGATGCAATTGATCCCTAATGCAATTTAGTATAGGTATGAAAATTATCTATATGAATGAATGGATTTTAGAAATAGATAAACACAATTCACAACAATTAATAACATAAATAAACTAGGATAATTACATTAATTAATTTAATTTGTTATCATCATGCTTAATAAAATTCGAAAAACATTCCATGGCAACTCGATCTTTCATGAGTTTGGAAACCAAATTAGGTCCTTTCAAAATCCTTTACTTAGCAAATACACATTTTATTGATCATTATTCACTAAGGGTTTCTTAGCATTCATGTGAGGTAAGAAGGACGTGTTAGGTTTGAAACAGTTTAATCACACAAATCTAAAAACTATGCAGATAATAAAGCTCGTTAAAGTTATTATGACCCTGCAATTTAATCAGGTTAGGATGTAAATAGATCATGCACATTTCAATTATTATGTCCACTAGACGTCGTCTGGTTAGGATTGCTCAGCTAATTCTAGTGCATCCTATCATGTATGAATGAAATACAGACTTGATATTAATTGAAAAATGATCGATTGAGGCACAAACATTATAAGCATGAATCAAATGAATATTATTGAATTAAAGCAATCTTCCTAGCTTAAATAAAATTAAGCAATCATTTTTTATGACAAGATCGAAGAACATATAGCAAACATTATAAACTTAAATAAAAAAAAGAAAGAATAAACCCTATCGAAGTGGTTGTCACTCAAAACTCTGATTGAAGAAGACTCCTTCGATCCTTTGTTTTGCTCCTTTGCTGATGGCTCTCCAAGGAGGCCGACCAAGGAATCTCTTAGAGGCTTAACTAGTTAAAATCTTAATGGAAGAGATGTATGCTAAGCGTGAGAATGGAAAAGGAATTGGGAGGATGAGAGGATGGAGAATGTTGAGTGATGAGGGATGATTTGAGAGTGTAGTGAAATGGCTCTATTTATAGGTGAGGGTAGGGTCAAATTTACTAAAAATAGGGAGTTTGAATCCCCCTATTTCCTCTCATGCTTGGTCGACCATGCTTTGGGGATTTTGAAATGGCTGGTTGCTTCATTTTTAAGCATTCAAACTTGTCACATCAAGAAGGACCAAGACTTAGTCAACAGCATCCTTCTAGGCCAATTTCTGATTTCTTTTCAACTACAGTGGCTCTTTGCAATTAAACTAAAAAAGACTTTATTAGGCAACCCTGTTGAGTGTCGAATTTGGGCTTTTAATGCACTTGGGTTGGATGGTTTATGACCTAACAATTAACCAGACTTGTCCAAAGAAATTTAATTTTTATTGGTTTAAATTAATTAATTTAATTAACTGAAATTTATAACATTTTAATCTACCCAATTTAATGAAAAAATTTATATTAATTATTAAATATAATTTCATGCCTTAAAATTAATTAAATTTGCATGGCCCATTTTATACATTAAAATGCAACATATTAAATTTTTTTTTTTGAAAATACATATACCGCTAATTGGATTAAAGAATATGGGTTTGGGGCTCCCAAACAGAAAATAAAGAGTACCAAACAAATCACACCTGGTCCCAACAACCAGAAACCAAAAAGGCAAAAACAAACCAGAAAATCAAAATATAACAGCAAAAAACAAAAAATAGTAAATGCAATGAAATCCCAGAACTCAATCCTATGAAGATGATGCATCCTTCCTAAGCGGCAGCTCATCCCTGTTAAAAAGCTCAGCAACAGAGAGGAAGATTGAGGGAACCCATCTTCTAGATTTGAAATGTCCCAATCAAAGAATGAAGAAGAAAGCATATAATAAAAATGCAACATATTAAATTAAACCATAAAATAAGTCATTTTATGCATAAGAACTATATAATAAAGCATAAAATCACATTTTTATAATTTCCACGTCTTAAACTAATATTTAAGCATATTTCATTAATTAAACTATCACTCAGTTTTAACATCAATTTTAAGTAAAAAAATGATGAAAATTCATAGGAAAAACCTATATATTTTCGAGTTTACATTTTGACTTTGATCTGAATGTTGTAGTGGTAAATCTATTAGTATTGATTTCCATACAGGTTTACGGATTGGAGAGGATGATGTGGAAGATCAAGCCAAAACCTCTCCTTTCTCCTTAACCAAAGCATTCTCTATATTTTCTTTTTATTTTTGCTTCTGTTTTCTTTGTTTTCTTCTTTCCAGGTCATATCCGAATTCACTCACTCCAAAACAACTTAAATATGATCTTGGTCCGTTACTCTATTAGAGCTCAAGAAGGATGAGGTCCCTAGTGTTCAATACAAAGACTTCAATGATCCAGAGGTTGATGAGGTGTCTTATGAGGGGTATGATAGTGATCATGTAAATACTTTTAATGAATTCCCACAATTAGGGCAACATGTTAGTGGGCTTGTTTACGGAACGAACCATTGACCTTTATGCTTAGTGTCAACCCAAATGCGACCCATGCCCATGAATTCCCTGAATACCTTGACATCGTTCCTAGCCATATATCCTACACCTAGATGAAGAATTAAAGGAGCTGTGTGTAGGTTTATAGTTCCTTAATAAAGATGCATGCATTTCTTCCATTAAGCATAATAGCCTAAAGGTGTCGAGTGATTACAAGGTCACCATATCGAATACAACATTTACCATTTCCAATATTCCATTTGATGCATGCATTTTTTAAAGACAAGTTCATAACGTTTACCATTTCTAATATTTCATCTGATACATGCGAAAGTCGTAACAATGTCATTTTTCCTCAAAGCTACAATAACAACAAATAAATATAAAATATTTTCACAATCTCAAACATTTGCAAGGGCTTTTAAACATCTAATATAACAACAAGAAGAGATTGTATAAAACTATGATTCCACGTCATCCTTATCCATTTTCAATGCGAGAATGACAAATTAGATTTTCCTCCTAATTTTTAGCAATTTTAGTTAGATTTAAATTTTTTTAGAAGGAAAAATCTAAAAATGAGAAAGAAAAATTTGATTTGTCATTCTCCCATTGAGAAAAGATAGGGATGACGTGGAATCACAATTTCATATATTCTCTTCTCTAATAACAACATAATTATTAACCAAATGATACATATTACACGTAATAAATTTGTAGTTCACATATAACTTACAATTCTATTTGAAAATTTCAATACCCTGAAAACAAACAAATTAATATTTCTAATAAAAATACTATTAATATCTAATTCATTATAATCATTACAAATATATATTAAAATATTCTCGACCCCAGCATGAATATTCAACATTTTTCACAAATATCCAACATATTTTCGAAAAAAATCTATTTATACTTAAATTTCAAATTTTTCACAATTTATTCAACATAAATTTGAAACTATATATATTTTAAAAAAATTCAAAGTAAAATAAGAAAAATACTTGAGTATGATAAATTTGAATCAGTAATTAGACCTCCAAATTATTTTAGAAAATTTAACTTTTATATATATATATATTAGAAATTTTATAATTTTTAAAAATATAATTTTTGAAATTTTTATATATTTTTTTATTTTTTTGAAAATTATTTTGAAATTGTTTGTAATTTTTGTTGAGAGAGATACCAATTTACTTATTTTCAAAGTTGACAAGGACCAAAAATGTATTTACATCAATATGTTATTCGAATTATTCGAGTAATTCGAATTGTGAAATTCAACTCGACTCAAACTCAAAACTCGAATTGAGTTATTCGAGTTGACTCGAGTAATTCGAATAACTCAAATAACTCAATTTGATTAACTCGAAATTAATTTTTTAAAATTTTTTCGAATTGAATCGAATTTTACTTACCCAATATAAGTATCAATTTCTTTATTATTTGTTAGTTGGATCTGTTTGATTTCTTGGCTTTTAATGGGCCATTGTTTTTGTATCTCCAATTGTACGTACCTCTTCATATGTATAAAGTTTATCATTTGGAAAGTGTCACGTGGTATAAACATATATCATGTAAAATAATTTTAAAAAATAAAAGAGGAAAATTTTAAAAATGTAAAAAAGAAAGAAATTCAAAAAATTCTCAATTTTAAAAAAAAATATTAGAAAATTTTCATAAATTTAAAAAGAATTACCTTTTAAAAATATCAAATATATATAATCTCATATGTATAATATTACAAGGTACACTTATTAATAGTAAGAAACAAAGTGTTCACACTAAAAAATTGGCATGTACAACCATTTAGAATTAAAATAAAAAGTAAGCATTTGAGGAGGGAAAATTGTAACATAAACCTCTTTATTTTTTTTAATTGTTTTTAAAGGTGTTCCACAAGTTATATTTCATAATAAATCTTTCTAATATGCTTATATTCAATAATTCAACTAATAATTTTACATAATAAATTATTATAAATTTTAAAACCATTTAGAAAAGGTATTTTAAATTTATCACTATTTTTAATAATTAAATACACTATTTAAATTGAAGGGTAAACTACATCATAGGTCACCCAACTCTTGCCCTTTTTCTTTTTTGATCATCCGATTATCAATTTTTACTATTTGGTCATCCAACTAATCAAGATTGTTATTTTTTGGGCCCATTTCTGTTTATTTCCAATTAAATCTCTTATAGGAGGGTGACGTGGTAGTTAAAAAATCGATATAATAACAAATTTAGCTCTTAACTTTTATATATTTGACCGTCGCCAGACGTGTGAACATGTAGACTGGAAATACTGCAACAAAATAGATAAATACTTAAACAACGGTGTCCGCAAGTGTACGGGTCAAATTCTAATATAGATTAGTGTTACAACGAAATACTCTGGGAAGCATTTCGAGGATCATATCCAATGGACGTTGAATTAAACCTAAATTAACTCTCTACACTAATAGAGCTAAATAGTACTAATTCAAAATTATATTACGAAAACCAAATTAAAATGAATTAACTAAACTAACATAAAATTATCAAAAATTAAAATCAACTAATTTATAATCGAAATAAATCCAATAAAGCAAACAAGGGATTAACTCACTTCAGTGCTCCTAATTAACTTTAGAACTCGTGTTTTATCGAGTTAACTATTAATTAACCAATTATTACATCTCAACCTCTAACTAATTAACTAATCAACCAATACACGCTTACCTCTCGACCTCACTTTCTTTATCGGGATAAATTATGATTTACTCGGTAAACTTATCTCTTGATCTCGTTGATCCTAAATTACTTCCTAGGGGCATCACTGTAGCACTCTAAACTCGATCCGATAAACCAGATCTGAATCGTGGGTGCTACTACTCAAATACAATGTACTTAAACCTACTAATACAAATTACCATCAATTTCAGCTACTAAATTTAGAACTTTTTTAATTACAAAACATGTGTAAACAACGTGATAATTCAAATGGTGTACACAGAGGATTTAATTACAATTGGAACTAAACTGATGCCCTAGCCTACGTAGTTATAACACATAGAAAATTTTTATATTTATCGACTCTGACTCGACCCCACCATCAAACTCGCTCTATATGCATAATAGCCTATCTCACCACTCCTTTGGTTGGTGCAGCCTTGGCATCGTCCCTCCTAGCGTAGACCCAAATTAGCCTACCTATAACATAAGACACAGAGGTAAGTTCATGTAAACTTAGTGAGGTAACACCAATTTACCTGATTCGTATTCGGCCATCGCATCTGGTAACTTGATTATCCATCTCATTATTCTTATACTTCCACTTGTCTTTGGTGTATACCTTTCCATACTTCCATTCTTCATATCATAAATCTCCTATTTTCTTCAAGACCATGCCTTACCTTTTCATCTTCGATAAATTTACTTTCATTTTTTGTTTTGCCCTTTTCTTGAATTCTTAAACTTCCCATTTTAGAGGTCCATACCGAAAAGACATTATTGTTCTTGTATACATATTCTAAGACATCATTTCTTTAGTCTTTGTGAAAATCACATACATAAATGGAAAATAGATCTTCACCATGCTAGACATAGCCTTACTCCAATTTGTTGTTCAAGTCTATCTAACTCGCCTTTTGAATTCACCACGTGCTTTGGCACATTCCAATTTCTCTGTTCTTGTCTTAAGGCCATGGAAGACACGCCATAACATTTCATACGGAGCCCTCCATAAGAAACTCATTGAAAATGTCTTATCAAAAGTGTAACATGACACACCACAAGGCCTATTCCTTTAGTGTTCATTATACTCACTATTTCTCTAGAGTTCGCCATGCTTACTATTCCTTTAAAGTTCACTGGAAATGCCATTTCTTAGAGTGTGCCACGAAGGCGTTTCTTTCATCATTTGCCACAAAGGCTCACATATCATAGGTTGCCACAAAGGTTTCCACTTCATAGATTGCCACAAAGGCTTCCATTTTATAGCGTGTTTACAATAGGGATTCACTTAGACTCACATTTCATTAGGTTTGTCCCTCATCGCCTTGGGCCACACAAAGAACCCCATTAGGTAATAACCTTCCTTTTGTTCTTCCCATATGATGTCATAACCCACCAGGTATGGTCTTACACGATATGGTGTCATGGCCATGGACTTTTCCTTCAGATATCATGTTTAAAGTCTCGATGGACCTTTTTAAACTCCACCGTAGTGTACAAACGTAGACTTACTTAACTGACCTTTCATGTATTGACACCACTTAACACACTTCATTTCATCCATTTCTAGAAACCACCCATAAAATCCCATTTCATCATCAAAATATCCACCAGACACTATATGAATTATACATGCAAGACTCCTTTAACATTCGTACTACAACATCATCATCATATCATACTTTCCTAGATTCAAGTTCATAGTAAGACTATTTTCTGTAGAGATAACTTGAATAGTACCATGCATACAAGAGTTGGCTTAGGGACTCACCTAACATCCTTAACCGATAACTCGAGCTCCAAATCCAACAAAAAATCGTAGCAATCACTGGGGTATGAAACAACCACAGGGGCATGAAACAACCTTCTTCTTGAACTCTGATCCTTACTTTCAGCTTAACAAGTTAAATGTATTCTCAACCCCAAAGTAGATCAACCATAATACTTTTGAATGGGAGGAAGAAGATAACTCTCTCTTTCATCTCAAGCCCTTATAAATAAATAAAATCTCAAATTATCTTAGTAGAGTCATACATGTGTTACAAATCCTTTTGGGTATCTCTATAGATGGTTGACAACTATAGAAAAATGTATACAAGCATCCAAATATTTAGTTATCTATAACTTACCCCATCGTTCATTCCTAGCCATGTCGTTAGGATGTAACTTGCACAATAACTAGAATAACTTGGCGTACCTTACCCTTAATGATACCCTCTTAACACAAGATCCCTTATTAATATTACCAAACTCTTCTTCTATACAATCGACACATTTAGAAAACAATCCTTACCTTTTTCTCTAACATGAACTATGCGCCTAAGTATATGTCGGAATGTAAATTGGGCAGATAAGACTGCACCACTAAGATTCCTTTGGGCTACTCGCCCAACTCAGGACCCGCCAATACTGGGTGTTATAGTCACTTCCTAGCATTTAATCACATATAATTTAAACTAACTAACATGAATTTCAACCTTAATTCATCTGTTAATTAGGCATACTTTCATTCGTTAATCTCCTTAAGAAAATTAGCTACTCATGGATCTAGATGCAATGATCCCTAAAATCATATTTAACATAAAAACAGTAAATTAAATAAAATTAAGGAATAGAGAAATAAGTTCATTTTGATATCGATTTGTGCTCGGACACGAAATCTCCTTTAACAGTCGTGAATATTACTTCGATTGGAATTGGAATCCAAAAAGAAATAACAAAAAACTATTAAATTAAAACCTTGGATCGAAATCGAACCAAGTTAAACAAGAATAAAAAGTATGCAAAGGTCTAAATTGAAATAAAACAAAACTAAAGTAAAACCCTGAAAATAACTAAGTGGCTCACTTGGCCAAGCCTCCTCAAATGAGGCTTAACATGCCTATTTATAGAGTTTCTAATCAAACCTAATTAATGTTATTAAACAAACCAAAAATTTGATTAAGTTACATTGCGTGGAAAAAATACCCTAGCTTAATTTTTCTAATTGTAGCTCGGTGTCCCAACACCACAAGATTGGTGTTGTAACACTGCCTTATTTTTTTGGGTACTTTGGCTTCTAAGTTTGATGTTGCAACATTGCCTTCATTTTCAAGGTACTTTGGCTTCTAAGTTTGATGCTTCGAGACTATTTCCCGGTGTTGTGATGTTGTTGTTTTCCATTGTCTTCTAAGCCTGAAAATAGTGTCTTACACACTAGATAGAGTTGTTAGATCATCCTTAGGCCCGTAGTTGCCCATTAGGTCTTAACATAACTCAAAATTACGTAAAAATGCTTATTTTTCATAATTTAAACATAAAACAATAAAAATTGAAAATGAAATAAAAATATATAAAAATACTAGAAAACAACCTCGTTAAGTGTCGGAAAGACCATAATTTGCCACAATGAATTATGACAAATCAAACTCCCTCACACTTAAGTCATTGATTGTCCTCAAGCAGCAAAATAGAAACACATACGAAAACGAGAAAACAAAAACAGCTAAACAATGCTTGAGCATGTCGCATACAAAAATTAATTCGGAGCTATGTACATAGAGCAATGTGAATAAATTTGTAACTCTAACACGATATACAATCGACTTTCTACTTTCAATATCACACACATTGGTTCATAAAATTACAAAGAAAACAAATTCAAAAATGTTAAGTACATTGATCCATCAAAACATATACAAAAAAATATACTTTTGTGCTTGAAGAATACAAGTAATTAGAAATGTCAAATTTTAGTCAATTTTCATCCACAAATAGTATCACTTAGGTCACATAGTCTTTTCGACTTGTAACGTTCTGCGGCTTAGGTTGATTCGGAATTAAAGAATAGGCACAACAAAACAATTTAAGCACGAAAATAGTTTAACACATCATATTGACCCCGATACTTTTTCGATTAAACCCTTTAGCTCACCACCTTATATCCCCTTCTCTCACCTACCTTTTCTCTTCGATTCCTAAGATAAAGTAAAGTATTAGTGAATGCAGTCGTCCTAGCAAGACTTATGTTTAAAAATGAGTATTTTCTTTTCTTTTCTTTCTTTCTTTCTTTTTCTTTTCTTTTTCACTCACTTTGCTTTTCTATTTACTCAAGAACTTTTCGCTTGGCTATTTTAGCCTATTCAAACTTTTTCTTTTAACAATTCTTTTTAGATTTTTCTATTTACACACAAGTTTGTAAGACTCTTATACTCACCATACTATACTATCCTTAGGTTCACACTTATTTTTCTTTTATTTTGGAAACCGTCGTGTCCTATCTACCTAACCCTCAATATCAATGGTCTAACGTTTAAGTTCATGCAGGGGCCAAGAAAATCAGATAAAGAGATTATATTTTAAGGCTTAGGGCTTCTATTGTGGTTCCACAATAAATAGGGATTTAGGCTAAAAAAATTAGGGTACTAGGGATTTAAAATTAAGGTCGGCTTTTTGGCTTTGAAATTTCTACCAAACAATATCTTAGGTCATCCCTAAGTGTCTCAATTCATATATTACAATTAACTAAATATTAGCACTCTAACACTTGTGATTCAAACAAACACATGTTTTTCATGCACCAATTTGTCATTTGGTATACCTAAGACACTATCATTTATTCAATTTGTAACAAAATGAACTAATTAGTGTAACATTAAACAACCTAAAATCAATTGCTATCGAATTAAATTTACAATTCAAACCCATTTTTCTTTTCACATGCTCCTAACCAATCACATATATTGCTACAAGTTCGCACACAATCAAACACATAAAAACAAAAATTAACTAAAATAACTAATAAAACATAAAATTTTGAAAAAATTCTATGTTACCCCCACACTTTACTTGATAGATTGTCCCTAATGTGCGTCCTAGAGATAAGAGAAGAGACTACCTGATTTTATCATTGAAAGTCCTCGAATGTATTCGGGTGGTACTTTTCGTGTTGATTTTGCTCCAAAATGTAGTGCCTCATATCGTACTTGGTTCCTACACGGAAATTAGCTAACAAGAAGAAAAATAAAACAAAAATAACTAAAGTCTAAAAGCAAAAATAAAATCATCCAAAATAAAAATTACAAGTCCCAAATGTAAAATAAAAAATAACAGTTTAAAAGTTTATGAGACGATCCATCAACCTCAGATGTTCTGGGCGAACTTGTTAATTCGTGGAGTGATTAGACTGCTTTATGTGGAAACGATAACTCAGTGAGTATCATTAGAGTTTAGTTGAGACCTAGTTGGATTGAACTAGAGTAATGTAGATGACAACTCGATATGTTTAGGTAACCGAATGACCTGTTTAGTTGGTTGCTTATGTGTGCAAGCAATGTTTTACCACTCTGATTAATGGTAGTAGTTATGTTTGGTAAAAGGGTTAGATTTTAAATCTCATTAGGCAAGCTTGTTCTCTGAATTCAAGGTCGATAGTGGGGTTTCAGACTTTCCCACTAAACTTATTTTTTCTATCTGTGCTATAAAAGGGTGTCTATAACTAGCATGTTTTACTTTTGCTTTTCTCTCTGTGTTCTCTCTTACGTCTTTAAGAAATTTCTTTTAAGTTACCTTCTCTAGAGGAGATGAGGAAAGTTTCCAGAAACACCATTGATAAGTACCAGTTTACTGGTAATTTTTGGGAAACCCTTAGGATGTTTTCAAGGAAATTTACGTCTTTGCATTAGTACACGCACGATCAATTTAAAGTAGATAAATGGTCTGATAATTATGATTGTTTCTTATTTAGCTCAAGAAGCTAGAGAAGGTCTGAGCAATCGAGGTAAAAGACCAATAGAGTGGATTTTATCCTGAAGGCTCTTGTGATTTCCTTTTTGCTTCCTTTGAGTTTTAAAACTCTATGATAAGTAGTTGTGTAAGGTAAGTTGTCTTTGCTGATTATATGTCGATGTGTT
This sequence comes from Gossypioides kirkii, assembly GCA_005610355.1. NCBI lineage: Eukaryota > Viridiplantae > Streptophyta > Magnoliopsida > Malvales > Malvaceae > Gossypioides > Gossypioides kirkii. The sequence goes on along the minus strand of CP032247.1, from coordinate 32,478,496 downwards.
GTGAATTAACGAGTCAATGTTGTGTGTGTAAATGGCCATGTTCACAGTTAATACCCACGTTGTGTGTGAGCCCAATACCAAACTACCTGTGATATGTTAAAATTTGGAAAGAAGCTTTATTTGTGATGCCTTCAGTAGGGAAAATTTATTGCAAATCGGACTGTAGATCACGACCCGGCCTGGCGGGAGTACATGTGTTCAATTTGACAAGGAAAATGAATAACGATACGATTGACCGATAAGCAATCTTTATTTCTGAATTATAGGTTTGAGGTTGGCACAAGGTTGGGTCATTAGTAAACATACATGATCGAGAAAAGTGTGCATGAGTTATTGGCATGTGTTTGCTGAGGATTCTATGTGTTATAATTGTGAGTTGTGTGCCAATGAACTATATTGGCAAATTGGCGTCACATTACTTCGTCTTGAAAAATGTCTTTATCTTTGAGTTGATCAGGGGTAACCTGAATATCATGTTGTGTCTATCGGGAACTCATTAAGTTCAAATTAACTTACTCTGTTACCTTTCTTTCTCAGATAATCGATTAGTAGAAGGTCTGTAGAAGGTGATTGAGCTAGAGTTACGTCTACAAGTGATCCACTTGTCTATTTTGTATCATGCATGGTTCTTCGGCGAAGGGCATATACACATGTTTTGTGATTAACTTTTGCTTTTACTTCACAAATGTATTGTTTTGTCTTATAAACTGTATTAACCTTTTTCATAATTATGATCGCCAAATTCTCTTCATTTGCAATTTTCAAAACTATATTTTCCTAAGTGTATTCGCTTTTGATGGCAGGGCCTGATTAATGGGTAGTTTATTAATTCCTATTACTCTCTTTAAAGATGCAATACCAAATGAGCAAGGAATAACAATTTTAATATAAAGGAGAAATCCTTATAACTGTTTTCCCAAACTTTGAAACAAGTCAAGGTTTTGAATCTATCAGAAATACCCCGATTTGTTGGGCTGATTGTTTGACTAGCTGGTATATGCCATGTCTTCCTAACGGGCTAATGGGTGTTACGGAAGTTTTTGGACCACCCCTTTGGAGATGCAAGAATCAACACCAAGTTTATAAAGTTCTTAATATTGTCACCATTTAAGCCATCCATCAGAGACGTTGAATTTCCCAAACCAACGTTAAGGAGGTTATTAAGCCAAAGCAGGGGGACAGGAGAATAAATGAAAGGAAAGAAACCTGTAAGGATGGGAGGAGGCCTGCTCACCAGTGGTAGGTGACCTAAGAGAGAAGTGAAGGCTTTTTAGAGAAAGGTTGGAGAAGAAATTTTATAGAGAGGTTATAAACATTTACTTTTTTTTTCATGCACAAAGCCTATAATACTAGCATCCTAAAAGTTTGCCTCTAAATAAAATAAATTATGGCTTACAACCATATTAATTATTATTATTACAAGCATTGATCTCAAAAATTAACTCAATAAATTAACATAATTTACAACTATTTTACTTACACATAGTTCAGATAGGTGGGTCTCAAACCTAAGATCTTAAGTTTATCAAGGCATCAACCTAGCAATTAAGTCAATGCCTCGTTGGCATAATTTAGGCCTTATTAATCATTAATCTATGCACTCCCACTATACTTGGGAAAAAAAAGATTAAAATTGATATAAAATAAAATTATTCAATTAATGCTTTTTTTAAATCTAATGATCATTAAAAAAGAATAAATAATTAAAATAATTATTAATAAAATATTGACTGAAAAAAAATAAAAGTGTTGGTTTTTTTCACAAATTTTAAATTACTCATAGCGCAAAGCCAAAATATGGGGATTGTGCAATTATTTTTTAAAAATTAAAGCATTTATAAAAGAATATAAACTAATGCATGATATTACTATTAATAAATCAATGCATATGGTTAAATAGTGACAAAACTGAGGGCAGACAGGTAAGGGTGTTTATAATCGGATACTCAAATTTTCGGGTATTAAAAATATCGGTTCGTGACTCGATTTTTGAATACCGGATAATCGTAATAATCGGGTATCTGTATTTTCGGGTCACAGGGTGTCCAGATTAAATTTGTGCAAATTTGTTTACAAATCATACAATTTATAGTGATTCAAAATGACAAACTTAAAAATAAAAAACTATTCGTTTATTTTTTACCGAGTCAACTGATCAACGGGTTAGGCATCTCGGGTCGGGTATTTTTGAACATCACTACTGGCAGGGGCCCCGGTCTCCCTAAAATAAAAAATTTTCATTTAGGTCTTTTAAATTTTAAATTTTTAATGGTAAAATTGCACTTTGTCCCCCTAAAATGATAAAAATTTGATTTAATCCTTTAAAAAGTATAAAGAAATTTGCTATTATAATGGTAAAATTACTCATAAAAATATACAATTTAATTTCGACCCATCTCAAAATTTTTCTAATTTCGTCCCTGTGGTTATATATAAAATTATTACAAAACTATTAAACAATAATTAAAGTCTTTTTTTTTTTAAATACGTCTTTCTTTTATTATCTCTATCATTTGGATGATAATATACAATCTTAATTCTCAAATCCCAATCGTGGATCAACGGGAAGATTTTCAAGACTAAACTCATCTTGATTCTTTTGACCATTTTTCAAATTGGTTTGTATCTTATTTTAGTTATATACTCTCTTGTTTTTCTCTCTAATTCACTATAATTTTTTTTCCAATTCCTATTTAACATTTAGAATAAAAAAAAATCTAAACCTTAAACAAATAAACGTTTTTACAAAACCAACATATAACTAGTAATTTCCTTCACAAAAATAAAAAAATCACTTAATTTCTTTTTTGTGTCATGAGAATATAATATATCAATTTTCAAATACAAATTTCATAATAACAGACGAAAAACAATAAAATTTAAATAAAAATGCTTAATTTTTAACCAATATTCATGAAATTCAAAATTATAAATACAGTCAATCCTAATTTTTTTAAAGATTCGTATTAATCAACCTCTACAAATTGTTGCTCAATCAAGATATTAGAAATCTCATACAAAGTCAATATTCCAAGATCATTCAATAAATAAAAAATTAATTCTTACATTAAAAATGTAATCTATGACAAAATAAAATCTACAATCTTAACTTTTTCAGAGATTAATCAATAAAGCTTGAAAAGAAAATAAAAATTGTTACCAAATTAGGAAACCCACTTGAAAGATTAATTACGTATTTTATAAAAATTCTAGAAAGAGTATAAGAGAGGGTATGAGAAATTTAAGAGAAAAGTAATAAAAATAATAATAATAATAATAATAATTCGTAAAAAGAAAAAAAATGGAAATTGGAAATTGCCTCGGGGCTTGGAGTTAATGATTAGATTTATTGAATAATGGAGTAGCTTGGTTGGATAAGTTTGGATAATATTTTTAATATTTGGATTAAATTCTACACTAATACATAAATTAAATTATAAAAAAAACATAAAATAAAAGTAGAGTTTAATTTATATTTTATGAAATGATAAATAATGAAATAGAGTTGTGAATCTAATCAAACCTGACTCGGATTTAGCTGCAATTCGATTCCATCTCAAATATCTAATTACATGCCAGCAATTAGATTCTGAAAACTTGTGAATAAAATACTTATAATGCCCTCCAAACATTGAGTCAAAACAGGTGGCCTTTTCTCTTTAGAAGTCTCTCTTCCGATATTTTTAAATTTTCATATTTTGTTTTTATTTAAAAATATTAACTTAAATTTATATAAAAAAATTAAAATTTTAATTTCAACCAAATGGAACCTCTTTGACTTAAAATTTCCTTTATCTTGGGTCAGGCCTTCTAAGACGAATATCTCGCTTTTGAACTAGATCGGTAACTCAAAGCTTAAAACTTTACTTGATAGAATGAAAAAAAAAAAAATTGAAAAGATGAAAAATATTGTTTTTCTTTTCGTATGTGTGTTTGGTAGGAAAATTAGAAAAAAGAAAAGAAAAAACAATTTTCTTTCCGTACATTGTTTGGTAAAATTGAAAATTAGAAGGAAAGAAAATAAAACATTTGAAAAATGCATAGTTTTGAGCTAGCATACACCTCATCTCATTTCCTGTCTCTCATTATTTCAATTTGAAAGAATTGATTTTATGCATTATGATGAAAATTATCATATATCCTATTTTCTCTCCCATCACTTTTTATCCCTATCAAGATGGAACGATAAAAAGAGAGAAAATGATAGAAAATTGTATGTTAGTTAAAATTATGCATTTTTGAAATATTTTATTTATTTTATTTTCTTTTTTTTTCAACTTTACCTAGCAATGGAAAGAAAGAAAATTATTTTTTCTTTTCATTTTTCTGTCTTTCCTACCAAGCACGCCTATGGAAAGAAAAGTTATATTTTCTTGTCTCTCACTTTTTTTCGCTGTCAAGTTTATATTTTTATATAAAAGAAACAATTTGATATCAAAATAAGTTTATAAATGATGTTATTAAGAGCTTGAATTTTATTATTTCATCCAAGGTTTTTTATATAAAATTTTATAAATTTATTTTCATTTTAGGTTTCTCATAATCTAATCTTTCTTCGAAAATTTAAAATTTCATATCTAAATTCATTTGAATGGAATAATTTATTATACTATTTAAAAATAATTAAATATTAAAAATATTTTAATATTTATTTAACTTAAATTTAAATAAAAAATATTAAGTTTATTATTAAAATTTTCATTTGAACCAAATGAAACCTATTTGTAACACCCCATACCCAGTTCGATTATCGGATTCGAGCTATAAGGTGTCACATTCGTTGTCGGATCAACTACATTCAAATGTAATACGAGTTCACACCATCAAGCATACAACCATAAGATTTATAAGCAAACAATACGATAAATAATCATTCTCGAGATCCTAAACGAGCTTTCAAAAGTTTTAAAGTTAACTCGAGATTGAATAAGGACTAAATTGTAAATTTTTTAAAATTTAAGGTTTACGTCGTGACGCCGTCGCTTTGACGTCGTGACATTGCCAAACAGTTTATCACATCACAACGTCAGGCCACTCGATATTGCAATGCCACTTACTGTTTTGAACTCGTCAAGACGATGAGATTTCTCGTCTCGCCATGATATTATATATACACACTCTTCTCTCAATATGCAAATGTTCCATTTCAATAAAATTACTCCCTAATGCAATTCAATCTAACTCAAACATTCACACCAATATCCTTTTAACATATCTAACATTATACCATTTCAACTAAGATGTTAACCATTTGCAACTACTAATATGGTAACCACTACATACATTAACATATGAAATCAAAAGAGTCTATATATACATTCAAGAAAATATACATATCATACTTAAAATACTAAATCAACATGACTTAACCTATTAGGTACATGTCAACTAATAACAAAAATCGAAAACGAATAGACATTGCTGAGTCCGAAATCGTTGATTGAATGCTAAAGTTGATGCTTGGGAATCTCGAACTAAATCTAACCTGCGAACGGAAAAATAAACCGTATGCTGAGCGAATTGCTCAGTGGTAGTTCTAAAATTCAAATCAATATAAATAAATTCATGCAATGCATACATTCAAATCATAGTCTAACTCATGCCAATTCATGAAAATTTACATTCATTTCATATGTCTAAGCTCATACTCATTTTAACACAATAATTCTTCATGCATTCATATCATTTTCTTTAATAACATTTAATTTATTAGCATTTAGTTCATAGGCCCCTTTTCACTTGAACACTTCAATCATTTCCGAGCCTCATAACTCTTTCATACATATTCGGGCCCCATGTCTTGTTTTCTACTTAATCGAATAATATCACATTTCATTTCATTCCTATTTAATCATTTATTGTATTCTTAACTTTATTAACCAGACATGGACTTGGCACAGATACACGGATCTGTCACTCTAGGTTATCTGGCAATGATGACGCTATACGATATATAATACCATCCCAGATTGCCCAGTAACAATGGTTTTCTCAACTCAATCAATTTTTCACCCCGAGTTGCCTGGAAACGATGACTCAATGTATAATGTCTACGACCTCAGATTGCTCGGCAACAATAGTTTTACTCAATACTCTGACCCTATGCATGCCAATTATATCCAACACGGTCCGAATAGCTAATAGGGTAACCAAATTTCCAATTTCATTATTCAATTCAATTTATAGTTTAACATTCAAATTCCAAAATGTATCAAAATTTTGTTGTAAAATTCTTTTTTATCAAACTTATTGGAATAATCATGAAATTCACAATTATTTCAATATGAACAATTTCAAAATGTATAAAAAGTTTTTATAAATATAATTTGAAGCCTCCTCATAAATTCATTTCCAGAAAACTAATGTTAAGTTATAACAACTCAAACACTTTAAGTTGATATTTATTTAGGATGGGATATCAAAAATTGTAATATAATACAAAGAAAAGAAAAAAAAAATGTCTACCTTTAATTTTTCTAGTTGGCTTGAGTATATGAAATCAGTATGATAGATTTTGGTTAGCTTGAGTGTGTGAAATTATTATGGTGATTGTATTTTACTTGAAATCTTTTTTGGGTTTAAATAAAAATTATTCATTTATTGTTTTAATCCTTTTATCAATTCAGATTTGAGAGTTTGATTCATATCAAATTCTATCTTTACTTTTTTATATTTAAAATTTAAAACCAACCTATGTTCATCCTTTTGCAGATTTTTGTAATAGTGATTTTTTTTTGAATAATTTTTTTTTAAATTTAGTGTTTTTAAAATTTGTTATCAATTTGATTTGTGGATATGAAATTATAGCTATAAAAGTTTTAGAAAATTTTTATTATGTATAAATTATAGTTATTAGTTAATTTTATAGTTTCCAGATATAATGTGAGTAAAAAAAACTACTATCAATATTGTTAACTGTTATGTTGGATATAATTTGAACAAAAAATTTAATTTTCGAAAAATAAATAAAATTTATTTCTAATTGGAATCCGCTTTTTTACAAATACTTTTCGAAAAAAAAACTTTTTGGACTAATTAGTAAAAAACCTCTCTATTTTTGGTGTTGAAGGGGACTAAAAAGAAAATAATAAACAATGAAGGTTGATGAAGAAATTTAACCTATTTAAAGTTTGGTGTCACCACATTGTCAACAACACCCTTAAAGTTTTTTTTTCAGCAGCCAATTTAAATGGAAAAATTTACATATTAGGTCCCTAAATATTTTAAGTCATGACATTTCAATCTGGTGCCACCAATACGTCAGCGACACTGGTGGAACACTATAGCAAATGCCTATTTTCGTAATTAATTTTTTTCCCATACCATTTTCATATTTAATTATTTTTATGTTATTTATGTAAAAAAAAGCCCCATACCACAGATGAAATTTTGCAAGCATAGAAGGATCCTGATTCTGTACTTGAGGAAAATAAGTTCTGTCTGGTAGGATGCTTTCTAACGACAAGTGTGATACACTTTCCGACAATGAGGAGTACGATGATAAATCTATGGCATTCGGTTAAAGGGGTCCAGATCTCATATATAGGGGAGAAAAGGTTTCTATTTAAGTTCTTTCATAAAATGGATCTGGAGAGGGTATTAAAGGGGTCGTCGTGGACTTTTAATAACCATCTTTTGATGTTACATCGCTTGATGAAGGGTGAGGACCCGTTAAAGGTACCTTTAATCTTTACGAATTTTTGGGCACAAATCCATGATGTGCCATCGGGATTTTTTAATGAGACTTTAGCAAGGCAAATAAGTGGTTTCCTTGGAAAATTTCTGGAGTATGATAGCACTAATTTAGGATAGGGCTTGTGAAATTTTTGATAGCACTAATTTAGGATAGGGCTTGTGAAATTATTTACGTATAAGGATTCAATTGGATGTGAGACGCCCTTTGAAAAGGAAGAAGAATGTCATGTCTGCTCGTATGTTAGTTTTAAATATGAACGGTTGACGTTGTTTTGTTTCTTCTGTGATCGAATGGGGTATAATGATTCTTTTTTCCAGGATAAAATGGCATTAGGGGTTGAAATAGCTGAGATGGGTTGGGATATATCACTAAAAGCTCAATTTAGAAGAGCTCTTGCGATGAGTAATGTGTGCGTATGAGAGAAGGTAGAATGGGTGAAAGGGGGAAGTAATCTTGTAAGATACGATTCAGGACGATGAAATTGGGATGGGGTGGATAGAACAATTTTTGGGTCTTGCATTGATCCTATGTTAAGAGTGAATCGAGAAGGGGATTTAAACCTAACATCTCACTTGGATGAGGAATCATAAAAAATGCAAGGGCAGACAGGAATGGACCATGATTCGGAAGATTGTGTTATGGAAAGAGGAGATGAGAAAAAAAGGACCGAGAAGGGAGGGCAACAACTCTAATGATGGGGAGGAGTTAGGATCACTGGTAGTTAGAAACAGAAGAGTGTTGGGATGTAACCACTTTTTGTCAGTGGCTACCAAGGGGCAAGTTGACGGTCGCAATGAAAATAATAAATTGGAGTGTCAATGGTTTGGGGAGTCTATGGATTGTTAGAAGACTTTGGTATATGTTGAAGATGTATAATTCTCAAGCAGTCTTCCTCATGGAGAAAAAGCTATGTAAAATATAGATGGAAAGAGTGTGAAGGAGGTGTGGTTTTATGAATGGTATTGATGTCTCAACTAACGGTTTAAGAGATCTTTGCTTGGCATGGAAGAGTGATGTCACAATTAATCTTAGAATTTATTCTATTAGCCATATTGACGTTGAGATTTTGGAAAATGATGTGGGAAAACAGTAGAGGTTTACAGAGTTTTATGGGACTCCATATGCGTGCAACATAGATTATTTGTGGAGTTTGCTGAGGAGTCTAGGCTGTGCTCAAGATCTCCCTTGGTTAGTTTATGGTGACTTCAATGAGATCATGTATTCTTCTGAAAAATTAGAGGGATGCTAAGAGATGAAAGGAGAATGGAGGCCTTTAGAGGTGTTTTGGAGGATTGTCAGTTAATGGATGTGGGTTACTCTAGGGCTTGGTTTACTTGGGAGAGAGGGAATTTACATTAGGCAAACATTAGAGAGAGATTGGATAGAGGAGTGGCAAATGCTGATTGGATGACTATGTTCTCTAGCGCGGTGATTTAGCATCTCCCACATTCTTTTTCTTATCATTGTTTACTTCTTATTCAAACGGATCAGGACAGTAATAGGTTGAAAAGGAGATTTCGCTTTGAGGCATAATGGGTTTTGGAAGAATCTTTCACAAAAGTGATGAAGAATATATGGATGGCTTCAACAGGAAACTTATTGATCAAATTGAAAACCTTAAAAATGGTTTGGAGAAATGGGTTGGGTGAGTCAAAAGAAATAAGAAGGGTCTCAAGAAGAATTTGACAAATAAATTAGAAGTGTTGATGCAAAAAGAGATAGATGATGAGAATCTTGCAGAGTTTATTGATACAAAGGTTTTGTTGAATCTTGAGATCGAGAAGGATGAAATGTATTGGGAACAAAGCTCTCGTAATGGGTTTTGGAAGAATCTTTCACAAAAGTGATGAAGAATATATGGATGGCTTCAACAGGAAACTTATTGATCAAATTGAAAACCTTAAAAATGGTTTGGAGAAATGGGTTGGGTGAGTCAAAAGAAATAAGAAGGGTCTCAAGAAGAATTTGACAAATAAATTGGAAGTGTTGATGCAAAAAGAGATAGATGATGAGAATCTTGCAGAGTTTATTGATACAAAGGTTTTGTTAAATCTTGAGATCGAGAAGGATGAAATGTATTGGGAGCAAAGCTCTTATAAATTGGTTAAAGTTGGGTGGGTAGAAACACGACTTTTTTTCCACAATCATGCATCTCACTGTAGGCATGGGAATTCCATATGGAGCCTAAAATATGAGGACGGGAGGGAAACTAATGACGAAGATGAAATGGAGGAAATAGCTCGAAACTATTTTCAAAAGTTATTTTCTTCAGGTGGTGTTAGGGATTTCGATCAAATATTGTCTGATATAGAAAGGTGCGTCTCAAGTGATGATAATTTGAGGTTGATGTTGAAATATATGGAGGAAGAAGTGTAGTCGACGTTAAAAGAGATAGGTCTTACCAAGGCATCTGGGGAAGATGGATTTTCGGCTTTGTTCTTCCAAAAATGTTGGCATATGGTTAGGAGTGATGTCACGTATTTTTGTTTTTGCATTTTGAATAAAGGTATGGATTTTTATTCGTTGAATGTTACCAATATTGTGCTTATTCCTAAAATCCCCCATCCTACAAATCTAGGAAATTATAAGTCTATTAGTTTATGCAATGTTCTTTATAAATTGGTAGAAAAGATGATAGTAAATAGTTTTAAAGAAGTCCTAGATGTATTTATTGATAATGCCCAAAGCGCTTTTGTTCCAAGAAAGTTGATTTTGGACAACATGTTGTTAGCTTCTGAAGTTTTGCATACCTTTAGATAGAAGAGAGTGGGGAAAAGAGGTTTATAGAGGTTAAACTTAATATGAGCAAAGCTTATGATAGGGTCGAATGGCAATTTCTTAGGGAGATGCTGATACGTATCGGGTTTTATTTGGCGTGGGTTGCAACCATTATGAAATGCATCACTACTATCTCATATTCAGTGATAGTAAATGAGAAAGCTAGTGAGGTTTTTAGATCGACTAGGGAACTTAGACAAGGTGATCCCTTGAGCCCATTTCTCTTCTTGATTTGTAGCGAGGGGTTACCAACCCTTATGAGGTTAACAATAAGAGACAAATTGATAAGAAGGGCTAAGGCAAGTAGAAGTGGCCCATCAAATTTCTCATTTATTATTTATCGATGATTGTATTCTTTTTGGAGAATCAAGTGCTAGAGGGGCTCAAACTTTAAAATCGATCTTAAGGGAGTCTGAGAAGCGCTCTCGACAATGCGTTAATTACGACAAATCAACAGTTTTTTATAGTTCGAATGATCCTGAAAGGTACCTTGGGCTATCTAATATGGTAGGGAGAAATAAGAAGTCATCCTTTCAAATTCTTAAGGTTAGATTTAAGAAAACAATTGAGAGCTAGAGTGTACAGTTTCTGACTCAAGGAGGAAAGGAGGTATTTATCAAGGTTGTTCTTCAAGCTATTCCTACATACTCAATGTTGTGCTTTCTACTTCCTAAGACTCTTTATGGTGAATTGGAAAGCATCATGGCCAAATTTTGGTGGCGAAAAGGACATGGTAGGAAAGATATTCATTGGTGTGCTTGGGATCATTTGTGCGTGCTCAAAAAAAATGGGGGTTTGAGTTTTCGAAGTCTTGAAAATTTTAATGATGCCTTGTTAGAAAAACAGGGTTGGCATCTTATTAATTATCCAGATTCTCTCTTAGCTCATGTTTTAAAAGCTAAATATTTCTCAAATTCAGAATTTTTAAATACAAGCTTAAGGAGTATACCTTCGTATATCTAGATGAGTGTGTGGGCAGCGAGAGGTCTCTTACAGTATGGGCTATGTTGGAGGGTTGGTTCGAGCGAGAAAATCTCTATAAGGGATGATTTGTTGTTATCAGATTCTGCAGGTTATAGATTAAATAATAGCATTAATTATGATGGGGTACGATTAGTTTCATATTTACTCGATGCATTTTCTAGAGAATGGAAAGCAGATCTTATTTACAATACCTTTACTAAGGATGTTATGAGCAGAATTCTACAAATTCCATTGGCAAGGGAAAACCACGAAGACATGTAAGTTTGGAGTGGTGAGTCTTTTGGAGAGTTCATGGTAAGGAGCACCTAAAAACTATTACAAGAAGGTACCCTTCTTCCTAATAATAATTTTTCACAAACCGACCTTAGAGAATTCTACAAAAAATTATGGAAGTTACAACTTCCTCCGAAAATCAAAATTACAACATGGAATATCTCATGGAACTATATTCCTACACTAGCTAATCTAAGTCACAGAAGAATAGAAGTGAACGTAATGTGCCCTAGGTGTTGTGGAGCATTGGAGAATAGTGACCATATCTTCAGGAATTGTCCTACAACAATTGAGGCATGGGCCAATTTAAACTTATCCTTGATTTTATCTAGTACGGGTCAGAATACCTTGGAGTGGATTACCTGGGTTTTAAAAATGGGATTAGCGAGTAATGCAGGTTGTTCTGCTGTGGTCTCTGGGCAATCCAAACAAACAGGAATCAACTTGTGCATGAAGGAAAAAGGGCCTCTGGTAAGGAAATTGCAAATTGGGTAACTAAGCACATATGTGAACTATATGGTTTGGAAATGGAGAAACATACTAGATCTGGTGGATAGAAGTGGTGACCCCCAAATGTCACAAGCATCAAGATTAATTCTGACGTATCTTTTGATATACACCAGGCTAGATTTGGATCTGGGGTGATGGCTAGAAACTCTTCGGTGGAGATTTTGGCTTCGAAAATGGTCCTCCACAAAACGGTTTCATCTCCGTTTGCAGCGGAGGCTCTCGCATGCTTTCAAGCAATTTGATTAAGGCTTCACATGGGTCTCGAATCAGTAACAATTGAAGGCAATTCAATGACAATAATAGAGAAATGTAAGTTAGTTAACACGGATAAATTAGTAATCTAGGCCATTATTAGAGATATTCATTAGGATAGAGACCATTTTTAAAGGATAGTTTTTCAATACACACCTAAAATAGCAAACTTCCTTACCCATACCCTAGCAACTAAAAGTTTGAAGAAGGAGGAGAAGATTTACCTAGACGGAGAAATGCCAGATTCAGTCCAACATGTGTGGAGAAGAGAAGGCAAACGAACTCAGATTGAGAATATGCATGAAGGTTGCTTTGGAAGAGCAACAAGTAGCAGAGAAGGGTTTCGATTTTTGGAAATTGCTACGTTTTGGGTATTTGGAACCAATAATAATGAGCAATAAAGAAGGATTATGATGGGTGTTAGCTGCCAATTTTGATTGGATAGGGTTTGTTTAGTTTTTTATGGGTTTTAATTTTGTGTTTAATGGGCTGAGGTCGTTTTCTATCTGTCTTTGGGTTGCCCTTAGAATATTTTTTGCTTATTGAATAAATATTCAGTCCAATATTTTTTCTAAAAAAATTGCATGTTGAATATTATTTATAACTCCAAAAAAAATTTTCACCCAAAAGCGGGATGGAAAACCAATGAGAGAAAAAAAAAAGATATTTCTTCAAAAAAAAGTCTTAAATTGTGTTTAAAGATGGATACAAAACCCTAAGCTATAGGATATGTAAGTGTCATGAGTTGTGGGTCGAAACCCATGACGAATTCACACATATCTCATGCAGGTTAACTAATTAAATAGGATTCATTTGACCCACTTGAATTGGCCTGATCTGTAGAACACATGGAGAAGCACATCTACTTGAAGTCTTAGTGGTCTAGTGAAACACTCTAGTAAAATTAGAGTTACCATAATGAATATTGTAAATTCTAAGGGATAAGATTATATAAATTGTAAATCCCTTAGGACTCTCATATTGTAGATAGACTTTGATCTTGATCGTCGATGTAATTTAAATTGTACCATTGGATTTAGAGAAGCTCAATTATAAATAGAGGTCTTTCCCCTTATTTGTTATCACTCAGTTGTTGTTCAAAGTAATAGAAACACTTTAAGAGAATTTACTCAAGCACTTGGTGTGCTTAGTTTTCTTGTGACTTTTCTGTTCGCTTTTTGCTTTTTTTTCTTGAGAGTTGTTTCTGTTTTATTTCGTTGCCTTACTGAATTTCCTTTGTGAATCTCACTTTCGAGAGTTATGCTGACTTAGGCAGATTTAAAGCTAAGTTTCTACCTTAGGCTGCACGATTTGTGAGATTAAAGTTATAGCCCTGTGACATAAACATCAACATACCTATATTTAAGTGTGAGCGTTTGCTCGAATTGAGTCGAATTGAGTGAAAATTTTGAGTTCATCGAGTTGATGAGTCCTATTTTATCTTTCTAATTTGATTTGATTTTTTTTTCAAATCGAGACAAGTGAAATGAAATTTGGGTCGAGTCGAATCGAATCAAGTGAAATTGTTCTAGTTAAATTAAAAATTAAACATGTCAAATTAAAATCTTGTTACAAAATAACTAATTTCATGTTAGGGCACATAAAATAAGAAAAAAAATACTTTAGTAGGATAAACTTGAATTTGTTATAAAATAAAAGGACAGAGAGTGAAGAACAAAGAGAATGAGAGAGTAAAAGAGAGAGCGTATTTTATTGATCAATAGAAGTAAGTTACAATGCTTTTCCAAGGTCTATATTTATAGACATAGAAAGTATAAATGAAATAGAACTCTAATTCTAATGACTAATAGAATTTAAAGTTCATCCAAACTTATCTTGATCTTGATGGACATCCACTTAATAAAATATCCATAACACCCTCCCTTGGATGTCCATTGGTAGATAATGTGTCTCGTTGAAACTTTACTAAGATAAAAATCCTGTGGGAAAAAATTTCCTAGTGAAGGAAAAAAAATACACATATCTATAATATGCATAACATGTTGCCTCATTAAAAACCTTACTAGAAAAACCCAATGGGACAAAACTCGATTAAGAGAAAAAGAGTACAACGCGTATTTACTCCCCCCATAAAAACATTACATAATATATCATATTCTGCGTATTCAATCTTGAATACTAGTCTTTCAAATGACTATTTGAATGTATCTGCTAAGCATTTATACCACCATTTTTTTGAAAGTCATGAGTGAAGGAAAATTTGGGGGAAATATATTTTGATCTCTTCAGGAGTTTCAACAATAATCATAACAAACTTTAATCATGATTCTTCTATAAAAACACAAATAGGTATTTTGGATCATTTATAATCCTCCTTCAACTACTATTTACTAAGTCAAATTTACCATATGTTCAATTATTTCAATTCATATAAATGAACAATTTCTCAATAATTTCAATATGCTTTTAGCATTCTGAATTCTTCAAAGATTTTAATATAAACTTTACTATATAGTGATTCACAAAAATTGTAACAACAACCATGAGACGCAAGTATGAACTGTCAGTTTAATAATATATCTAAAGGTTATTGCATCCACCACAAAAGAATATTATATCTTCTCATAATCAGTACTAGGACTTAGCGAAAAACTTCATATTTCTATTTTGACTTTGCAAAACTATTTCATTTGTACCATCGTTGGCTTTATACCTTTAAATATTTGGACTGCTGGTCCACTCCACGAATTTAATTGTATTTGAGTTGCGTCCTTCTATTTTGGCCAATTTATTCCATATCTATATTTCCCAATAGATTTATTCAATATCTTCCTTTTATTTCATTATTTCAAAAATAGTATTGCATGCAAAATCATTGTTGACCACTTTTATTATTAGTTCGACATTTTCTCAAATTGACATAACTTATCGAGATCTCTTATTTTCACTGTTTTAATCGTCAGTTTCAGGTACCTGAATCTCTTTTGAAGTTTTACTTATTAGTTATGTCTTGGGTCTCTTCCGGAGCACCCACCTTCACTATATGACCATCTAGATTTTTTTCTTTTTTATGAAAATTTCCATATTTGAGACTTTAATGAGTTATCCTTCTTGAACTTCTGGTTAAAATTACTCTCCCCCTCATTACAAGTTATTAGTTATCTCCCCCTAATGTCGAGAAAACTATCAAATCAAAATAGTAATCACAATCTTATCATAATTGAATCTCCAATACATTTAATATATCATAATAAAAGGAGGCCCATAATTAATATATATTTTCAACTTTCTTTGAGGATTCACTCATCTTTGTGCGTTGTAATGGAGCAATTGGAACATATACGCATATACAAAAATTCAAAGATGAGAAATATTGAGCTCTTAACCAAAAAATAATTGTAATGGAGAGTATTTAAAACTTATTGGTTTGATGCGTACAATACGTAAATCAACATAATCCCATTTTGAAAGAGGAAGTTTAGTTCTCATAAATAATGATTTAGCCATTAATCAAATGCATTCAATTAATAATTTTTCAAAACCATTATATGCATAAATAACAAATTTTTACCAAAGTTTTTCAAACTCAATGAATAAAAGACTGAGATATAAACTCATTAGTATTAGCAAGATGAATTGTCTTAATTGCATGATCTGAAATTAATTATTTAAACAATCTTACAAATGACAGGTTGCAAGTTGATAACACATATGTGATTATTTTGTAGATGCATCTACCAAAATTATATAATATCAAAACCATCCACATGGTGGATTAATGGGCCCATATTTATGCAAGACATTAAATCTCAATTTTGGCTAGTGAGTTTTTAACAATCAATTTTCATTAAGAACAATCAACAAATGAGAATTCTTTAAATTAAAGAATCTTCGGGTTTTTTAATAATGTCCATATGAATTCTCAATTAATTTTCGTATCATATATGATCTAGGATGGTCTAACTGGTCATGCCAAGTAGTAAATTCATTTGTATCAGTAAACTTCTGGTTTACTTTTAACATGCGTTTCAATTTGAGCTAAATTATAGCAAATTGATAATTTTACTATCATTCCTTTCACTTTGTATCCACATATAAGTATCATTGTGACATTTACTACTGGAAATGTCTAAATCAATGTGAAGTTTATAATGACGTTAAGTCATATAATATAATTTTCAAATAATTATATGCAATATTCGCTTCAGGAAATATGTCAAAATATTCACATATTCGAAATCTTCATAATTGTTATGTATTACTACATTCACTTCAGAGAATGGAGCAGAACTGGTGGAACGAATAACTCGTTGTTTTGTAAAGCCATAAAGAGACATGAGATCAATTCAAAATACTTTAAAGCCCTTTTAACAAGAGTTTTGCACAATCAATTTAACTACCAAGAATAATTGTCTAAGTTATGTATAGAAACAAACCTATATTAAATATATCAATAAAAGTTACATCTCAAACATAAAAATATGACATAATGAAAACTAGCAATTCTTTTTTCTTTCATAACCATCATCATAAACATGCAAGAATTTAATTCAAAATCCAACCATTTAAGCTCATAGAACTTTTCATTTACAATTGCTCATGTCATTTCTCTAAATATACATGAAATAGTATAAAACGTATCAACTGTTACCTTTAACAATTTTTTGAATTAAATCAAATCTGAATAACCATGAAATTCATTGGTTTATTAACATAAATTTGCATACTGTATATTTTTTAATTACATATATTATTTAATTATAAAACCTACTATATCGACATAAATAAATAAGTTAATATTCATTTTCATGAACAATGAGATGTTTAAAACAATATGTAATCCATGGAATCAAAACTTTAAAAATAGAATATCATCTAAAATATTTAAACTATATATCAAGTCGATTTAATATTTAAAAATGTACCTTTTTCGTTCTGAGTTGAGTCTTGATGATAAGAAGTAAGCAAATTAAACTTCTTCTAGTAGACTTTGAATCCAATCAAAATTTATTAATAGCAAACTTTGAGAGATCTTATTTTCCAAGTGTACAACAAGTACATAACCAATAATTTTTCATGCATAAGTTGTCTCTCTTCTTAAAGAGTTCTTGGAAATTTTTGGTATTTTCTTACTTTCTTCATTTTTCCACTTCTAGTGATGAGAAGATTTATCACAATCATCCCCCATGACTATTATTATAGTCCAATTTACTACATCCATGTCAAAGATTATGTCATTCGAATTTATCACATAATGTTACATTCTTTTTAAGGAATGGTTAGGTTTTGTGGTTAAAAACTTTTGAATCATGATATTGCTAATATAGAAGCACATTTGAATCATGAAAAGTTAAATAAATTCTCTCTTGCAAAGTTCTCATCAGTAATTTTTTTTCACGTAATTTTAATTGAGAATTTATTTTGAATACTGTAAAGTTATACTCACAATTTTAAAAACTTGCAACTTCAGATCCATCCAACCATAACGAGCTTTAGATAGAATTACCATATTCTATTGCTCATATTTTTTTTCCACAATTTAAGTAAAACTTTCACAGTCAAATATTTTGATTTTAACCCCTTAATGGGGATAATGATAAAAGAATATTATAAGATAATCACAATCAATTCAATTTATAATAAAATATAAATCAATAACTCAATCCTCTTTTGATTCATATGAAATATAGTTTTTTCCTCATTTACAATCTCAATATGAGATCCATTATGAATATCTTTTAAAACCAATGGATTAACCATCACAATATATTAATATATTAGCTATTCTGGAGCTTTCGATTAATTTTGTACTACCAAATATTTGAATAATATTGGTTTGTTTCATTACCAAATAAAATAAATATTTTTATCTGTAATGATATATTTCATTACTACATTCTAATATCCATCCTCAAAGAATATTAACAAAAACAAAATATTTGTGGCATAACTCTCATTGTTCTCTTATTCATCACTATGTTCCCACTTTTTATTGGTCCATAATTATATCTTTTATTTTCTTTATGTTTGTATTCACTTTTGGGAATGCAACAAATTTAGTAGGACGAACTTATAAATATCCTGTTAGATTATTTATTCCATAATCACTATCGTAAACATGTGTGAATTTCAAATCAAAATCTGAATATCTTTAACATTATCGTTATCACCCTGGCTATTATCATAAGCACTGAGTGGTTAAAGGCTCTAATATTTGTGGCATAACTCTCATTGTTCTCTTATTCATCACTATGTTCCCACTTTTAGTGGTCCATAATTATATCTTTTATTTTCTTTATGTTTGCATTCACTTTTGGGAATGCAACAAATTTAGTAGGACGAACTTATAAATGTCCTGCTAGATTATTTATTCCATAATCACTATCGTAAACATGTGTGAATTTCAAATCAAAATCTGAATATCTTTAACATTATCGTTATCACCCTGGCTATTATCATAAGCACTGAGTGTTTAAAGGCTCTAATGATTACCTATAGTGCGTCGGCCTCAATTGACGACTGAAAGAAAAATAATTAAAAAAGAATCGTGTTGATAACGTGTTATAAAATAAAAAGACAGAGAGTGAAGAACAAAGAGAATGAGAGAGCAACAGAGAGCGTATTTTATTGATCAATAGAAGTCAGTTACAATGCTTCTCCAAAGTCTATATTTATAGACATAGAAAGTATAAATGAAATAGAACTCTAATTCTAATGACTACTAGAATTTAAAGTTCATCCAAATTTATCTTGATCTTGATGGACATCTACTTAATAAAATATTCATAACAGAATTGTTAATTAACTTATTTATATCACGAAATTATTATTTTAAAAAAAATTAAATTTCTAACATTTGTATATATTCTTTATGATTTTTTTAAAATATAAATTTTGAAATTTTATAAATATATTGAATTTTAATTTTTTTTTTAATTTTTGTTGAGAGAGACCAATTTGCTAATTTTGAAAATTGATAAGAATCAAAGGGCATTTACACCAATTTGTTATTTGAGTTATTCAAATATTCGAATTGTAAAATTTAACTTGACTCGAACTCAAAACTTGAAATATTTATTTAAATTAACTCAAAAAAAAAACTCAAATCGATTAATTTAAAATTAATTTTTTTTAAATTAAATCGAATTTTATTCATAATTACGTGTATTTTACAAATAATGCTAGAGAAGAAAGAGATGGGTGAGAAGGTAAAATTCCTCACCCACATGAGAATCAGTGTATTTTTGTTTTTGTTGTTTGAAACGAGATGTGTTTACAAAATTACTTGGAATCAGTTGATTGATAAAGAAGTCTAGTTTTGGAATATAAATTTTAAATTTTTTTTCTTAAAGAAAATTTTAAATGTTTTAATTTGGAGTCCAATTGTGTACCCTGAATTCAATAATTGCTGCTGTTGAAACCATGGAGAATGTACCCCACTTCCTTTTTTATATATACATTGCATTTAGCCTCAATATCACATCTTACTTAATTTTAACATGCCTCACTTTTTTAATTTCTCACTTATAAATATATTATATGAAATAAGTCGCAGGGTGAGTACAATGGAGATTAAGTGGGTCAGGAGACCCACGTGAGTGGTGGGACGAAAATAGTTTTAGTCTTACAGGTCGTGGGTAAGAATGATTTTGAGTTTTATATCTGCAACGGGTTACGAGTCGAGAATGAGGATGAAAATTGTTTGCGAGAATGGGTTGATAATTTAAGGATGTAATTAAATGTTTTGAAATTTGTAGATCAATTTATAATGAATTTGAGAATATTTAGTGCAACTTTGTATAGATATAGATATAAAAAGTGTTTTCATATAATTTGTAGACATTGGTGTCCAGGAGAAACCAGGAGGCTGGCAAGGGCCCTGGTTCCCTTAAAATGAAAAATTTTTCATTTAAGTCTTTAAAATTTTTTAAAATTTTAAATTAATGAAAGTAAAATTACACTTTAACCCTCCCTAAAAATGATAAAATTTTAATTTAATCTTTTAAAAATTACACTTTTACTATCGTAAAATTTACAATTTAACTTCGGCCCCCTAAAAAAATTTTCTGATTTCACCCCTGTTGGTGTGTTCATATAATTTCATATATATTGTCATAACAGTGTTTTAATTATGTTTCTAACAACAACGCATCCAAATTTTGAAGTGGAGTTTACTAAACATTCTTAGATACATAGATGGCACTGCTCAACTTGAACCAACAACGATGTCCATAATATTTTTATTCTTTTTGGCAAAAAAAAAAAAGAAGTGTGCAAGTAGTGAAAATAACGTAAAAGAAAAATTGAAGAGCAAAGTGGGGGGCAGAGGCCAGAACCAGAAAGAAAATCATTAGAATCAATACAAAATTTATGGAATTAAAGATTATGGAAGAGAATACAAGAGAGAAACATGAAAAAAGAATAATTGCCCTCCACTCTTGCAATTTGGAAGTTTCTCGGTCAGCAATCACAGCATGAACCTTAGTTGCCCCAGCTTTTCTTTTCTTTCTTTTTTTTTTTTTCAAATACTCTTGTTTGAACACAAATATAAAAAATATAATCTAGATATACTATTAAATTAAGATAAGAAAGAAGTCGAAATCAGGTAACATAGACTTGGCCTACTTTTCATTTGTTTTAATAAATATCTTTATTCCGCGGTTAAGGTACTGGCGATTACTATCGATTCCGACTTCATGCAGACAAGTTGCAGCCCGCAATCCGAATTGAGGATGGGTTTGACTTATATGTGAACATGAGTATTACAATATGATCTTTTAAATGTATAGAAATTCTTAGAAAAACGAGTCCGAATTCGGATAACATAAGCAGGGCGCCTACTAGGGGAAGTTTGACAACCTAAAAGAATTTCCAGCAGAGAAAGCAAAGGCTGTCAGTCAGCATACATGGAAGTTAACCCACAATTCCTGTACAGCAAAATCTGTAACCGAGTAAGCAAACACAGCAACAGGATGTGACTAAGACTGTAAATGGAAGGAAAAACAAATAAGCTTGTTATCAAGTATACAACAATCAAGAATAAAGGGCATCTACGAGATTGAGAACCAATACTAAACAAGAATTTATTTATCTATAACCCATAAAATGAATCGGTATGAATAAAAATTGGGTATCAACTGAAAAATAAATCGCTAGAAATTTGCAGCAATAGAGAGAGAGGTTTAATCGATGGGAAATCCATTTAAGGACATAATCTTTATCCCAGGGGTCAATAAGAGCAGACAGATAAAGTCCTATTTCAGGCACTTCGACGTAGATCACATACCAGCTTCAAGCAAGAATTTGCTTTTTGCAAATATATGTCTCTGCATACCCAATACCATAGAAACCCTGGATCAACAACAATGTAACAACCCATTACTAAGTAAAAGATATATGAATTGCACAAAGCACACAATATCCGAGTTCGAGCTTTTACAGTATAAATCTTCAAATGAGTTTCATTTCCTATGACAATACCAACAATATGACATCCACAAGATAGTAAAAGACCATTGAGTTCCTTATTACCTTTCACAAATACATATCACAAGCCAATACCAATGAAAAACACAAGACTTTAAAACAGAATTTAAAGATATAAACCAAACCCTTCTTTCAAAATTTTTGTCGCTTCCTTCTAGACTGATCTATATTGGCTGTGAAGTTCTGATCTGTGGCTTGATGTTATCAGTCGGAAGTTGCGTGGGTGCATCTGGCAAGACTACTGCAGTCATGGTTTGGTACTGAGGAGGCATGTTGGGTGCCAGAGGCTGAGTGTAATACATCTGAGCATGAGTAGGATCGGTGAATTCATATGCATATGTGGCAGCTGTGCCGGAGTTAGGTGCAACGGATTGTGATGCATGATGAATCTGGGGGTAACCCGCATATTGTTGCTGATGCTGGCTGTTTTGCACTTGAACCAGTTGCGGGTTACCAGTATTTGATGTTCTGTATACACCAGCAGCAGCAGTCATTTCAGGTTTAGCAAGAGGAGCATTTCTCATAGGGTTGTATGCTACATGAGTAGGAGCCATGGTAGGATTGGAAGGATTCTGCGGCCGGCTCAGTGGGATTCCAGTGGGGGCTTCACTAATGCTAGGTTGCTGGACAGGCATGTTGTAAGCTTGAGGCTGCCTTGCGGACACATAATACAGGGGATATTGCTGATCAATCTGTGTTTGATGATGGTGATGTTGCTGTTGGGAAGGATATACAGGATAATAAGCTGAGATTGGCACTGCACCAGACTGGTGATGATGAATGTAATGCGGTGCACCAGCAGCATGCAAGAACTGCTGCTGCTGCTGCTGCTGCTGTTGTGGTGGTTGTTGCTGTTGATCGAATTGTGGTTGCTGCAATACATAACCAGAATCCTGAACTTGTTGTTGCATCTGGACTCGGCCGATTGAGTTCGGATCAGAGATATTAAGCTTTGCATCAACAGCGTTTGCAGGAATCCTGTTAACCCCAGATGGGATTTGAACAACTGGGTCTTGATAAATCACAGGCTTTTGGCGTGATAATGGATTTGTAAAACTACCGTCACTGAACAAATGATAAACAACAATCTCAGCACCTTTTTAAAGGCAAAGCCAAGCACAAATGAATTATAGAAGCAATTACTGTCACTGAACAAATTAAAAACAACAATCTCAGCAACTTTTTAGAAGCACGACCAAGCATAATTGAAGAACACAATCTACTACTGTTACTGAACAAATAAAAACGATCTCAGCAACTTTTATGGGTAAATCCAAGGACAATTAAAGAAGAGAAGTGGGTTCGATGATTATGGAAACAGTACCTTGAGATGGAATCTGGAGAAGCCAAATCTTGACCACTGCTATACTTCTGTTGATTCTGAAGAGGTAAACCCTGAGGCTGAGACACTGGAGTTTGTGTTTTCCTATATCCCACAGGAACCCCATGATCCGATCTCTCATCATCGGAAAGACCCCGATTCGAATACTCCCCAGGAACCACTCCTGTATTCAAGCCCAACCCACCACCAGAAGCAGCGATGCCGGCGGGCATCGGTGGCGGCATCGACATAGCAGAAAATACTTCATCCTGTTGCTTCAATCCACCACCAGCACCACCAGTAGCAGCAGCAGAAGTAGCAGTCACAGTAAATTGAGCAAACTGTTCCTCAATTCCCACTTTATGCTCCTTCTGATCCTCAACGTGGACTCGGATCGGAGGCAAGTTAGCAAGCGAAGGAGAAGAAGAAGTAGAACCAAAAGAAGAAGTGGTTTCAAGCATAGGAGAATCAGGAACGGAGTGAACATCTTGACCTTTGGAACTCATATTCTTTTGGCTCCCACTCCCTTCATCTTTCAAACCAACTTCAACAACGTTGCCCTGACGATCATCATCCAAACCCAACAAATTGACGTTGGTCGTGGGATCCGAAAACCCTCGGTTCAACAACCCGGACCCATTCAACGCGTTAAGGAACCACTCATCGGACTTGGTGGAATTGTTAATAATGGGCCCAATTGAATGAGAAGACGTTAGGGTTCCGTCGGGATTGAGAGGGAAAAGAAAGAGGCGAATACGAGAGGACTTGCTGGACGACGTCGTTTGAGAACAAGTTCGGTCGTATTCATCGATCATGTTCTCGAGGTCTTCATCAGTTGTAACGGAGATGAGAGAATCGAGGTCTTCGGAGGGAAGTTGGTACTTGAGAGTGAAAGGGCAGCCGCGAAGAAGAGAAAGGGAGAGGCGGTGGTGGAGGGAAGCGAGGGAAGTGTGGCGATCAACAACAACCATACGAGTGTCACCACCGACATAACATAAGGCTTTGTCATGGGGGCGAGGGACGATGGTGCCGCCATAGCTGCACATGAGGCGGAGCTTTGGGTGGAGAGTAGTGGGAAGAGCAGGGTCGTCCCATGAGTCCGTGTTGCGGGAGCGTGGGGAAGAGTCTATGGAGTCGGGATAGGTGGCGGGGGGAACGGTGGCGGCTGCAGTAGTGGCGGTGGTGGTGGAAAGAGGAGGAGCTGCCACGGATGGTGGAGGAGGGGATTCCATTAGAGGATTTTCGCCGGGGGTGGAGGGTGGGAGGGATTTGGAGAGAGAAAGAGAGAGAGAGAGAGAAGGAAGAAAAATTAGAGAGAAAAGGGAGATGCTTCGGTAGCGGAAAGCTTTTGCTTAGCTGGTTTTGCTTAGCTGTTTCTTCATTTCTCTTTTTGCCCTTTCTATTTTTTTTATAGTTTTGAATATCTTTAAAAAAATCCAAATTTCGTATGATTTTCCTTTAGATTTTCAAATTAAGATAATTACGACTAAAACCTCATCTATATATATTATAAATTACAAATAACGATTAGTACGATTCGAATTTAAATCATAATTAAAATAATAAATATTTTTACTTATCAAATTAATATACGAAATTCATATATCAAATGTATTTATGCCTACGCTTTTTTAAGTAAATAATTCTTTTTTAATGTTTGTTACTTATTAAAGTTAACAGATTTTACTTTTTAATTTTTTTAATTAATTTTGTTCACTAAATTTATTTCATCATGACATGATCTATTTATTAATAAAGATAAATAAATAATTTATTTTAATCTCGTATATTGATCTGATAATCAGAGTGTTCACTGTTTCAAATATGAATTAAGTTTCAATTAAGGTAATTACATTATTATTAGAGTATTTATGTAATTTTTTATTAATAATTTTTCATTTTTAATAATTTGTTGTTCTATAAATACAAGTATCCTTTATCTAAGTCTAATCTTGTTAAGGATGATTTCAAGATTTCGACTTAGTCTAAATATCTCGAAAGAAAGTCCATGGTCACTTCTTCTAACTTACTTATTGGTATTTTTAATAATCATTATTTAAATAAATCTCTTAAATTAGAGGAAAAATATGTTCAAGGGTAGGCAAATCTAAATCCTCTTAATTACAACAATAACAATAATGCGAATTGAAATAAGATTAATTATACTCCTAATGCATACAATGAATAATAGCCCTTCAGATGTACAATTCATCCATTCTTTGCTTTTGAATAGTTGATAAATTAGATTTCAACATATTTTAAAATAAGTTGCAAATTACTTGGTGAAGATGATTACTGAAGATTTAAAAGTTTGCACTTTTAAAGAGTATCCATCGAATATTCAAGCATTATTGTTGGTTGATTTTCACAAACTCAAAACTATGGGAAATTCTCATTATGTTGATGTAGTTGATTTCTACTACTTATTTTTTACAATTTTTTTTCATTTTGAGATAGAATTTTAATTCAATAAGATACAGATAAATTTTTTCTAAAATGATATGAAATAATTTTCTAAAATTAAATTACATAAACGCTTTTAATTTATTTAATATTATGAACTTAATTTGATTTTCTTAGCAAAGCAACTTGGTCATACCCCATCACCATTATGTTGCAATGTATTATATTATACCGAAGATTAAACGTAAAGATACTTGAAGAAACTCTTATCAAACAAAAATGACTTAATGAAGGGGATAAGGGATAGATTTGGGTGATCTACCCATAATTCAGTCAAGCCCTATCAAATGGGTGTGTGCGAGACGTACAGAAAAGACAATAAAGAGAATTCGCAGCATCATCTCACATAAGTTATGGAGAGTTCGCGGTTTCAGATCGCTTATATCCAAGGAGTTCACATGTGGGGGCTGTGAGATCTAGCAGATGACCAAGAGTGGTACACGTGCCCAACATGCTCAAATCCCGCTCAGAATGTCAGTCTTATAAATAATGAGATCAAATCATGAACAGTAAAATTATATCATGAATAGTGATAATATGTATAAATAACTCAATATTTCTTTTAATAAGACAAACAAAAAATTACTCAACAAATATCATTTCTATATATCGTGTTGCATGTATTATTCTATTTTAATTATTTTTATCAAAATATAATGATTTTATTTTATTTTTTCTTATTTAATTGTAGTATATTTAAAGTATAGGATAAATAGAGAAGGCAACATATTGAGGATATGTACAAGTAAGAAAGTCTTAAAAGGCATCCCTCCCAATCCTTGACCGCCTAGAAAGCCGATCACCTCCATATTTGCTTCACGCTTTCTGTCCAAAGGTAGGTCCAGCACGTACAGGTCACGTTTTGGGCAAAATTTATATGTTTTGGGTTATATATTTTAAGGATTAATATGCAAATTTACTATAATATTTTAAGTGGAATTTATATTTTATTTTAATTGATGTTTACTATTATTATCATGAACTAAAGATAAATTTATTATTATACTTTAATTTTATATTGAATTTTGTCACTAAAATTAATATTTTTATTAAGTTTTACTATTCAATTGGAGACAAAATTTAATAAAAATATATTTTATATTTTAATTTAATATTTAACAATAATAAGTTAATTAATATAATTTTTAAATTAAATAAAAAAGATTATTTTACAAAAATGAATTTAAGTTTTTTCTTTTACTATATATGTATTTTTTTTCAAGTTTTTATTTCATTAAATATAAATTATAATTTAATTTCCTAATTTTTAATTTTTATAAGTTAAATTATTGTTAAATAATAAAATAAAATATTTAAAAGAACTTTCTTATTAAATTATGTTTTCAAATTATCAAAACTAGTATTGAATGGTAAAATTTAAATAAATAAAAATCAAAATTGATGGCAAATTTTAATAAAATTCAAATCTTAGTGATACAATTCAATCACATAAGAGTTGAATAGAAAATTTACTCATATTTTCAAAACATAATGACAAATATCAATAAAAATAAAGTGTAGTGACAAATTTCAATATCCATGGGAAATTTGCACTTTAACCCATACTTTAACCTGAGTGTCTATCATGTTTTGATTTAATGGTAAAGAGTTTTAGAAATTTTATTAGTTAATTTTAATTGAATTTGTTGATATATTTGTAAGTCGTAATTTCAAAAGTTATTTTTTATTAAATATAAAAAATATTTGTAAGTTTTAATTTTAAAAAAATATATTGTTTTTATTTTAATTATAAAAATATCTTTAGTATTATTTTAAATATAAAAATGATCTTTTTTAGATTAATTAGTATCATTAAATATTATTTAGCATATTTAGACCTGTTCATGGGTCGGGCTACTCGCCCAAGCCTGAAGGCTCGCTCGAAATTTGGGAATGTTTGGACAAAAAAATTAGGCCCGAAAAATGGGTTTGGGCAAAAAAATTAGGCTCGTTTAAAATATGAGTCGGGCTCGGGCTTAAACATTCAAGACCCGAACCCGACCTGACCTAACCCGTTTTAAGTTTATAGTACTTTATAATATGTTATTTTTATATATTATGTAATTTAAAACACATTAAAAAATAAACTTATACTAAATATATAATACTACTAAACATTAAAGAAATGTTAAGATGATTATATAAAAAATTTCAATAAATAAAAAATTTATAAAATTATTAAATATTAAAATAAAACAATATAAATATTTTTTAAAAAAATAAAAAACTAATATGGGCGGGCCCAAAATGGGCTTGGGTTAGTTTTTTGCAAATATGGATGGGTTTGGGTAAAATTTTAGGCCTAGATTTCGGGCTAGGTCGAGCTTGGGCAAGTATAAAGTATGTTAATATCATGCATAAGCTCGACCCGAACCCGATCCGGCCCGACCCATGAACACTTCTAAGCATATCATTATTAATAATATTGTTGAGGATAAAATATGGATGAAGGTGGAGATAGCACTTTAGATTAGGGTGAAGAGTCATGAAGGAAGCAGGAGAAGGAAAAAGTATTGTGGAGAGCTAGAGAAGGAGTTAGGAGAAAAAAGTTGTTAGAGGGAGGAGGAAGAAGAAGATCCTTCGTTATAAGGCTAAGAGAGGCATATATGGTTAACTTCTTTATTCTATGTGTTCTCCTTTTATAGATGGGCTTGTCATTCTACAAATTCCTTGTTAGATAGACAATGTGATTTGATTTGATTAGGTCGAATGGTTATATGGATGAAAAGTGGCAGCTGTCTCGTCAGTATGGTTGAGTTGTTGGGGTGGTTAAGTGGCGTAACCTTGGTCTAAAGAGAGACATGTTGATTGCGTGCGCAAAAAACAAACAATTTTATAAAATAATTTAAAAGTGCGGTTCTAATTACAAGCGAACAATGTCAAGTTGCAATATTTATAATGTCCAATGGAACACTGGAGTGTTCTAAGGGTCAAACCCATAAGAGTCGGTGATTAAGCGATTTCTAAATTACGGACATGCAATTAAAGGAGTCTAACTAACTACTCACTAAGCAATTATATTACGACAGACCATATAATAAGTTAATCACACTAATTAATTATCTAAAAACAAACAAGGACTAAATTGTAAAACAAGCAAAGTATGAAATTAACAAATACAATAACAGACAACAATTGGTTGATTTCCTTGTTGTCACACCTTGAAGCATTATGGTATGTGGGAATCGTGGTTTTGGGGATTTCATTGAAAAACTACAAAAAAAAAAACAAGTGGGTTCTAGTGGGAATAAAGGGAAATTGACGGGCTGACTTTGGAAAAGTTGGATTTCAACCGAGGTTCGATTGGTTATAAACTAGAAAGTTTAGTGGGAGACATGATGATTATGGATTTTTGCACTTGGCTGTTGGAATTGAGATTGGTGAAAGAAGAGGAGTATTATTTAAGGGAGAGATGTTAATCTTTGGGATGATTCTCTTCTTCTCTGTTCTTTCTTCATCGTCCTTACGAATAGAGTTACAAAAGAGGAAGATTAAAGAGAGGTTTGCATGGAGGAAATAAGCTAAATATTGTGCTAATTGATGATTTATCAAGCTGGTAAGCTTCATAATCATATTGTATGCACAAATTTAAGGAAAGGAAGGAAGTTAAAGATGTTAGTTAACTGTCGAATCTATTTTGTTCTAGGTTGAATTTATGAATAGTTACTCAAATGGTTTCTACATGCAAGTAAAGTATGATTTTTTTGATGATTGGAGAGTCTAAATTGGTTGTTATGTCGCAATGATCAAGCTGCTACTACTACTACTAGAGGCTCGTGTAGTAAAGGAAAATAAAAGCTTAGTGGATGGACTTGGCATCAACTTTCAAGTGAGTTCCAAAACTCAGTTAGTAAATAAATGTTTTTTTTTCAGTTTGGTGAGTAAACTATGTTCATTTAAGTTTTATGTGAATGATGAATTATTCTATGGCTGAACTATGAGTACGTTATGGCGAAGTAATGGTGTTTGGTGTTTGCAAGAAGTGTGGTATGTAATGTACAAATGGTTGTGAGCTAACTATGTTGAGTAAACAAGTTTATTGGTGTAATGCATTATTACGTATTAAAGTGATATAATTGGCAGGTAATAAGTATGATATTAATGACATGTTTGGCGTGCTAAATGTTGTATGATTCATAGTCTTTATTGGTGGAATGTGTGTATGTATTAATGAAAATGTATGTAGGTTTGAGGAGGTTCAGATGGTCATACACGAGATTGCATTTGCACTATATTTATGTGGCTTTGAGGGAGGTTTGGTTGGAATGAGAAAGGAAAGGAGATTAAATGATATGGAGACTCGATGCAGACCCATATATGAGAGCCCATTGTGTGGGACGTATAAAAGCCCTTTATGGAACATTTGAAAGCCTTTCGGGGGATGTATGAGAGCCCTTAGTGGGACAAATGGAATTCCATGACCACTTCATTATCATTTATATGAGAAGTCCGTCAGGACTATTTAATGCGAGAAGTTCGTTAGGATTATCTACTGTGAAAAGTTTGTCAAAACTATCTAATGCGAGAAGTTTGTCAAGACTATCTAGTGCGGGAAGTCCATCAGGACTATTTGATGGGTGGAGTGATTACCATGAATAATATTGTATGTGAGGAAAGTTTACCAGAACAATCTTGCGATTAATATTTCATGCTAAGTCAAATCACTGAGTTAGTAAAAGGGCGATCTATTATGAGAAGGCCACTGTGTCAAAATTATCGAATAATAAGAGACTAATAGTAGACATTAAATTCACTCTTGTTAGAGAGAACTGATTCATTTGGAGATTCGAATCTAATGCTTTAAGTTCACCAAAAATGAATCCACATGCTAAAGGCGCAACCTACGCTCGAACCCAATGTGCGGGCAAATCATATGGAAGTCATATCTTATATGACAATCTGTGAGGTTCCTTTGGGACGATATAAGAGTATTCCCTTATACTTCTAAAACAGATGGATTGTTTATTCCAGCAAGTACATAGTTTGAGATACAATACAAATATTAGTTCCTGACTATGTAGTCGAAAGTAAGGATATACCTAAAGGGGGACCGTTAGTCCCAATCTTAATGAAGGTTCGTGGTTGAAGATATTTATCAGAATCTATCCTTCTATGTAAGTGGTCACGAGGATTACGCATGAAAATCCTTATGAAGCACGCAAGTGAAAACCATCAAACGTGGTCTCATAGGGAAGTAGTTGCAAAAGAGTCCATAAAGGGAACTATTGAAAAACGGATTGGAGGAAACTACCTGCCAAATATCAATGCCTCTACCTGCTTTATCAATTATAAGTTTATTTGTGTTATGTTGATATTAGGTATGGGCCACTCAATAGGTTCAAAAGAACTTACCAGTGTGTTCTCTATGAACTGTAGTTTTGTTGGATGATACTAGGGAATCAAGGGGAGACCAAGCTAGAATTCACTAAGCTGAGGTGGTTTATGGTGTATTCATAGTAATATGCATACAGCGAGGCAACCTAGAGGCGAAGTCTTAGGGTTCGAGACAATTTTTAACCAAGTCTAAACAGTTTTAAAATTTTTAAGTCTAGTAATTGTTCAATATAGTAGAACTTCTATAGAAATAAGTCATCCTCTAGAATTAGAAACTATGGGAATGTCACACCCCAAAATTAAATCTAAGAGTTTCAAGGGTAAAACAATAAATTTAGTTCATTTGTGTTCATAATTTCGTAGCATGGTAAACCATAAATGTTTTCGTCTATGGTTTTTAGGAAATTAAATCAATTTTTGAAAATAATGCTGAAAAGACTTTTAATTTTAAAATAAGCACTACTTTGTAATAGGGTTCAAATTAGGAGTAGTTTAAAGTAATTTTACCAAATTTTAAAGTTAACTTATTTTCTTCCCCTACCTACAACAAACATACGAACCCCTTCCCCTTATTTTGTTTTTGTTGTCCCTTTCTCTCCAAAGCTCTTCCCATTCTATTTTATTCTTCAAAACTTTATTCTTTTGATTTCTATCATCAACCAAGCCATAAATCTCCATAGAATTTCAAGAAAAACACCCAAAACATCATTAATTTTGTCATCTCTCAAGCTTGTGGGTTTTTCAGATTTTCAACCAAACACTCATTTTTCTTCCATCGAAGGTAATGGTTTGTTTCCTTATTAGTTTTTGATGTTATTTAGTCTTTTGAATAGATTTTTTATCCATTGAATTGGATGTTTTGAATAAAAGTCAAAAATTAGATTGTTAATGGTGGATTTCGGGATTTTAAGTAAAAACGTGGTTTCAAAGAGTTTTTCAATTATTTTGATATGATTAGAAGGTTTCTAAACTCACTTTAAAATTTTGTTAAAGAATTCTAAAGATTTAATGAATTTTCATGAAAATTGCCATAACATATCAAAAAATTTCGATACCATTACTTGGGTAATTTTGTGTAGTTTGAAGGTTGAGAATCAAACATATAGGAATAATTAGATAAATTAAATTAGTTTTAGGCAAAAAGAATAAGTATAGACCAAGATATTTGAGTTTCAAGTTTGTTATGTTGAAAGTTTTGATTATAAGGGAATCTAGCTTAGGCTTGTGTTTTTTTATCGATTTAGAAGAGTTTTTAGTTGAATGTTGATTGTGCTTGTTGTGTGATTTACTTATTGAAGCTTCGGATTCGTTAGAGCCTTCTACGATTAAATAGAAAGGCAAGGGAAAGCTAGTTTGAGCTTTCGGTGACTAAGCAAAAGTGCAAATGGTGAGTGTTTGGAATCGCTACTTGTAGACACGATTCATTGTGTTAATTGGGAACTTAAGAGTAGCCTAAAACCCCTATTCTAAGTTCCAAGTGTATGCTTTACTATTCCTCTTGATTTTGTGTTTTGAAAATGAGAGTTATATTGTGATATTGTGACATGTGAAATATGCTTGTGATGACTATTGTGATTTGTGTTGAATTGTGGGCATGATATACATGCCAAATGATAGTGATAATGATGTGCTAATAATGCAAATATGCAATGAAAGTGAGTGGAATTTTGGTAAGTGAATGTGTGTTAAATTGTGAATATATTGGCCTTGTGATTTTATAAGATCGTTGGATATAGTTGGCATGTCATAGGATTGTGAGTACTCATCTTTTTGTTGTGTTTTTGGCGCATTTAGACTCGAGACAATTTTAGAGAGATAAGGGAATGTGAGCTAAGCTTTATTCACCGGGATATGTTGATGTGTTGGGGAGTGTTAGCTATATGCTACGCTTTTGAGATATGTTTGACTCCATGAGTCATTTGGTGTATTAGAGATTCGTGTTCTGATGTGTGGTGATAAAGTCCACTCATATGTTTCATAACCTCAAGTTCCAATTTATCATTAAATGTATCATTAAGATATGTGATGTATGTGTAAATATATATGCAGTAAAAACGATAGATGAGTTGATAAATAATGCATGAAAACTATGATATGTCTTGATAGTAAAGTGAGTATGTGAATGTGCCTTTGTCATTTCCATTTAATGTATGACTTCTTGTTTATTTGGTGGTTATTCCGACCATTCATTGAGCTTGTTAAGCTCACTTACTGCTTTTAAACCTTTCAAAACTATTAGCATTACGGTGTGAGCGAGATGGAAAATGTCAAGGGATTGATCCAAGTAATTTAGCATTTGAGTAGTTGAGTTATAGTTATTATTTTGAATTGTGGGAATAAGACAATGTGGTAGACTTTTAGCTTATTATTGGCATGATGCTTGGGTGTTTATATGACTTTATTACTCTTAGGATTCATAGACATTAATCTCAGTATATTGATTGCTTACTTAGGCTTATTTACGATGTTTTGAACTGCCATTATAGTCGTTTTGACAATTATTTGATGAGGTAATAAATGCATATTGAATAGATATAAGATGGAATGGACAGAGCAAAGGTATCGATACTCAGGGTAATAAAATCAATACTTTTTGAAATGTATCGATAAATTCTTGGATTTTGATTTTAGGTGAGAAACATAATGTTGATTTGTATCAATTTTCCAAGCAGTATTGATACCATCTAAAGGACTATTGATACCTTTGATTCAGTATCGCTACCTACGTGAATTATTTATAACTTTTGTTAAGTGGATTAAAAGCATGTTTAAATATTTTTGTAGGCTCGTCTGATGTATGTTTAGCATAATTTAATGTTGCTTAGGATATTCATGACTTAGAATCTCTATAAATGTTCGAATTTGATTACAATATTAAATACATGTTGATGTGACATTTTATGCTTAGTTGATGATGAGATGGTGGTATGGAGTCCTAGTACTTAGACTCGACGATCGGGTCGGGTATAGGGTGTTATAGGGAAATCCATTGAGTGTAGTCAATAATTTAGCTAAGTTAATTCTCTAGTATGCGAAAGGTTCTAAGTCAATTTTTTATAATAAGCTGTAAGATTGTATGTTTTCTTCTTTTAAACTTACGACATGTTCTCGAGCCTTGCGTGTTAGAAATTTAGTTAATGAAGTGTAACACCCTATAATCTAGATCCCACGATCAGGTCGAGTATGGGGTGTTACACATGTGGTTGGTTAATTTTGGAATTAGGGATCTAAATCGTTATTACTCTTAAATTGGCTCCATTTACCTCTCGGCCTCAATTTTACCAATTTAGACAAGTTAGTCCAGTTTATCTCTTGACCTCACCAGACTAACTCGAGACTATCAAATTGGTATCGTTAAGCTCTTCTCTCAGTCTCACTTATCTTAATTTTCTCTTAGGGACATCAATCCTAAAAGTTTTGAAGTCTATTCAATTGAGTCTAGATTTTGTGATCTAATCCCTAAACCTAAGAATCAACTTCCCCACATTTCCATCAACCAACCACCTATGGTTTAGTTGCCCATTATCATGTTTAAGCAAACAAAAATGAAATGATCAAACACAAGAGGCGTAAATGGAAAACACAAGAAAAATGAGAAAAGCTTGGGCTTTTCTTGAAAAAGCTTTAAAGCAATAATAATGGCAACAAAAGAAATGTAATAGAACACTAAAAAATCAAATTTTTGATGATAAAACTAAAAGCAAACTGAGTTACTTTGAAACTAGGATTAAACTAAAAATACAAAGAGTTTGAGGTACTAAATAAATAAATAAATCTAGCTACAGTGTTAACTAACATAATTAACAACTATGGAAACTAAGAAAAACCAGATAAAACATAAACCTTAAAACTTAAAGTTAACCCTAAAAGATAAAAAGAAAAAATTTTAAAATATGAAAAATAGTTAAGTCTCTAATGTCTATTGTGTTCAGCCAATTTTGGCCTTTTTAGCAAATTACAAACTCAAAAAATAATAACCAAATTGACCCTAATCGTATAATTTTGGTTAGGGGACATGTTGGACAAGAACTACCCTTACGATCTTTTTTTGTCTCCCTTGATAGTGATATCTTGACACCCATGGTTCGATATCACGACATCCTCAATAGACTTGAAATGGGGATACTTAGGGGGTTTGGGTATCATGATACCCTATGGTCGGTATTGTGATACCACTGTTGGTGGCTCAATCTTCTTTATTCTCAACACTGTCAAGGGTATCATGACTTCCACGCTTTAATATCACGATACCTCCCTTCTAGGTGATGTTCTCATGTTGTTGGGTCATCATGGACTCCCTACATCATTCACCAACCTCATTAGATTCCTTAAGTGCTAATTGGCCATCTCGGGTCTCAAAATAGCACAAAACGCACACTAATCACTTATTAATGCAAAAATATTAACTAAAACACAAAAAGATCTCTAAATTGCTCGAAAAGAACCTCATTAAGTGTAATGAGGAGCCTAATTTGACATATCAAATAACGATAAATCACATGCACAAGGAGAGGTAGTCTCATCGACGAGATAGACCATTGAATGTTATAGTAGCAGAGGTACCTCTTGTAGAGTATGTGTAATAATTTCCTCTTGGTCGAATAAGAGGTTATAAAGTGGCTTCCCCAAAGAGTGAGATGTATGTTGAATGAAGTTCACTCTGAGGGTCAGACATGTGGCAAGGTTTCTTGTACGGTGTGGGATTCAAACTTTAAATTTTAAATTTTGAATTTTGAATTTTATAACAGATGACTTAATTGTTGACTTGATGATAGAGTGGTTTTTAGGAACGTGCACTAGCTGTTACTTGGGCATATTACCACCAAGGTCATGATGAGTCGTAGAGTATATGGTAACCTTTCATTAGTTGTTGCCACGATATCCTGGGAAACATGTGTTATAGATGCAAGAATCACGCGCTTTGTGGGTGTAGGAAAACTTGATTTTTTTCTACAAATAGAGGTTTGTTCCATTCTTCTTCACTTAAGAAATTTTTAGTTATCTCCAAAATTCTCTAATTTCTAATTTTGTAATCCCTTACTTCATCTCTTTTTCTCTACAATCTTTTTACTTTCTTTCTTTTCTTTTTGCAAATTTGGTTCAGTAATCTTATGTTCTTGCTGTTTATGGATTTTTTTCACATGGGCTAGTTGAGCTTTTCTTCGATTTTTCTTGACTTTCCTTTGTTTTTGTGTTTTTCTTTGGTCATCAAAATGACTATTGGTAGTATAAATGTCGTCATAGGTAAAAGTGTTACTAAAAGAAAAAAGAGTTAGGGAGAAAAAAGATGATTGGTTAGTTCATCATTAGTGTGTTGTTTGGGTGCACGATGACAAAAGAAAAGATAAGGGTTTTGTTAGAGTACTGTTGCCTTTAGCTAGACAACTATCGACACTAATATTCAATTACATGGATTTGATAAGTACAATGGCTAACGAGGGCAAGGGGGATCAAGTTTTTTATGCCTCTATATGGGTTTGAGGTTAGGTTTCCCCTTCTCCTTCCCCTTTCCCTTCTATTTCCCCTTTTTCTGGAGGTGCTTAATGCCTATGGAGTCGCGCTAAGATAGTTGGTAAAAACATCCTAGTCGGCATTGATGGCTTTTTCATTGATTAAAAAAATTCACAAAAAAGTCATGATCCAATGTTGGATAATAGAAAAAATGGTAAGTATCTTATTAGGGAGTAATGTATCCTATTGAGTCAATGATTTGGCAAGAGTTTCCTCATTTCCAATAAGATGGATGCTTCCTTCGAGTGATCGATGCATAAACAACTCGACCATTGACCCTATAATAAGTTTGCCAAAAGTATGAATGATTGTGCAAAGGTTTTCCTTTGAAGGTCGAAGGAACAATAACCTTACAAAACATCTGGAGATACCTATCAGAGGAGAAAAGTCCTAATGGCTAATAGGAAAGTGTCTTCAATTTGTCTAAGGGTTAAAGTCCTTCTGCAAAGCTTGGCCATATAGGAAAATGTGTTAGGATGTAGAAGGAATTTCGATGAAAGATATAGTGATACTCCGCTGACAAGAAAGAAGAGATCAACTAGTGTTGGCTCACATTAGCTGAACTATTGAAGATAATATTTAATATTTTTTACTAATATTTGTCTTGTTTCAATATAAGTTGTGTCAATGTTGTTTAAGTTTTCTATTGCGAAGATGAGGACATTTAAAAGAATGCCTGAGATCTCTATTATAAGTATTAGCTAAAATGATGAAGGAACGAATGTTGCTCCGTTAAGTAGTTGCTTCAACTATGATAAGTGTGTAATGTTCTACATGCTTGATTATGTAAGAACTATATGTTTTGTCTTTTTCTAGTTAAAACAACAATAATCCTTCTCCTTGATTTTTTCGTATGTAGTGGTTTTGAGAGTGAAAAAATGAAAGAGGTTCCTACAACATTAATTATTGTAAATATTATTATTCTTGCATTTGTGTGAACTACTATAGACTGAAGTTAGGGTTCTATGTAGAAGATCCTTTTCTATAGGGCCAAGAGAGGCATATAAGGTTGACTTCTCTATCCCATGTGTCCTCAATTGATAGGCGAGTTTGGCATTCAACAATTCCCTTGTTAGGTCAACAGTGTGATTTTATGTGATTGGATTGAGGGTATGTGGATGCCAAGTAACAATAATCTCATAGAATGATTGAGTTGTTGGGGGGTGGTTGAGTGATTCAATCTTGGTCTCAAGTAAGGTAGTTAACTATTTTCACTATAAATATTTTCAATCCCTTACACCAAAATCAAAAGTTGTGTGAGATGGAGAAGAAAGTATGGTAGATATTTCAATAGTAGGCGACTTTATGACACCGTACAAGAATCATGATCGTGAAATCTTTGGAAGGTTTGTAAGAAGATGGACAAATATGGTAGACACCATTTAAGGGGTTGAGTTTATTTGAATTATAAGGAGGCTTATTTTATTGCACATTATTTTGTTTAAATTATGAGATATATTCTTAGGAGATGTTGAGTATAAGGTTTGTTTCTTTCTCAAAGTTGTACTTCTTTTGTTTTTCTTAGTAAAATTTTGTCATTTGAATAAGGGAAAAAATAAATTTTAAAACAATTTCTTATATGCAAATCAAGTAAAATTTATTGGTAAAAATTGTACTTTTGTTTTTACATTGGGTCATGAAGAATATCAACAAAATCACACATCGGAAGAACCAAATAGATACAATGACATTTTTATAAAGTACAAAGTTGAAGAAATGACTATAATTCAAAATGAAGTAAGTTTTTTTGGTGAAATACAACAACAAGGTAAAGCTCGAACAATAAACACGATTAGCATGACTCAAATTCAGATCACATCTAGGACGGTGAATACCCTAACCATCAGACCATCACATGGAGTTCAAAATGAAGTAAAATTTAAGAATAATGCCATTAAACTTCAAAAAGAATGTGACATTTTGTTATAAAAAAATTATTTTTATTTTTTTTCAAATAATTTAATCCTTCAATTTTAGTTCTCTTTTTTTGGTAATAAAGACGTAGGAAAATCCTAGAAACAAAGGTTTAAACTAACTGAAGCATGCATTACTAGTATAATTTGAAATTGTATCCGCCAGCAACAGGGGGATAACTTCATGAGGTGGTTTAGCCAATAAAACCAGTTGTCCCATCTGCATGTTACTCCTTTTGGCTAAATGATCAGCCACCATATTGAGCTTTCAAGGAATACACTGAACATGGACTGACCACTCTCGACAGCAGAGATCATGGATTCTTTGGATGTCGGAGATCTTACTTATTGATGCCAACCCGAAATGTAAAATGTCAACAAGGTACGCATTATCACATTCAAGCTCCACCCTCCTGTATCCTTTATTCCAAGCAACTTCTAGTCCAGCAACAATAGCCGCTGCTTCTATCTACAAAATTTTAGAAGTGAATAGCTTCATTTTAAATCCAAAAAGCCAATGACCATTAGAATCCCGCCCTAAGCCACCAATGGAAGCCGATAGACCATCACTTGATAAAGAGCCATCCACATTCAGTTTAATCCATCCATCCTACGATTTTTTCCATATATTTCGGGACATAGACGTGGTTGCCTTATTATTTTTGAAACTGCACACTTGAAGAGATTTTGCCCAAGCACTTGCTATAGAAATAATAACCTCTGCTAGTTTATGAGAATGCAGAAAAATGGACTCGTTCCAATTTCTCCAAATAAGCCAACAAATAATTCCAAAGGCAGAACCCCAATGGCCATCAAAACCATCAAATCTTCCCTCATTATCCATATTCCAAAAGAGCCAGTTTTGAAAAGGAAGAGTAAAGAATCGATCCTAATCATATCGAGGTACTAACCAATGCCAAATTGGTCTTGCACTAGCACAATCACGAATTGCATGTAAGGTCGACTCAACCACCTCCCACAAAGATCACAACAAGGGACATCACACATGCCCCTTTTAGCCCGAACCTTATTAGTCAACAAGCAATCACGGAGCAGTAACCAAATGAACATGCAGACATGTTGAGGAATGCCAGCTTTCCAAACCTTCTGCGCAGACTAAGAAATCCCAACAGTAGTAGCCTGAAGAAAATGCTTGTACGTCTTAAATGTTGAGAAATTTCCTGCCATAGCCCACTTCCATTTAATATAATCTAAACCAGAATTAGTAATAGGGGCAACATGAGCTACAATATGATCCACAACAGCTGCTAGAAGAACAATATTCAACCAAACAAAATTCCAACTTCCATCTCCTAAAATCACATCACAAACCTAAATAATGAGACCAAGGTCACCATGTCCTTGGAAAAAATACCTCAAAGGACCAACCTCCCTAACCCAGTCATCATTCCAAAAATTGATGGTTTGACCATCCCTTACACACCAAATGACACCGTCCTTAACCTTATCCCAAACCTGAGATAATGATCGCCAAAGATGTGAAGCATTAGTACGCTTGATGTCTGAAGGAATCATACTCACCACCTTATACTTGTTCCTAAGGATTTGGACCCACAAAGCATCAGTATTGACTAGTAAATTATAGCCAATCTTCAAGAGTAACAGTTGATTCTGAATATGAAAGCTTCAAATACCCAACCCGCCATCCTCCAACGGGCAGCAACACACCTGCTAGCTTGCTAAAGATGGCTTACGGCTATCCCGAGAGGAACCCCATAAAAACATACGAGCCAAGTGCTCAATTTCATTGCAAACAGTGATAAGGATTTTTTCCGTGGCCATGAAGTAATTTGGAATGGCCATTAAGACAGATTTAAGAAAAATAAGTCGTCCCAAAAATGACAGCTTACATACATCCCAAGCAGCCATCTTGTTGTGTACTTTGTCAGTCAGAAATTGAAAGGTGTTAATACCAACACGACCATGGAACAAGGGCATCCTCAAGTAAATGCCTAAGTCCGAAACTCTTGTAAAACCAAGGGTTCCACATATCTTTTGAGCGACCTCCTCATTCACATTCGAAGAGACAAAAATTTGCGTCTTTTACTTATTAACTTTATGCCCCGCAAAGTGATAAAAAGTATCAAGTGTTTTCCGCAAGCAATCAGCCCCAACCTTAGAGGCAAACAGAACAATAATAAGTCGTCCATAAAGAACAGATGCAAAATGCCAGGACCGTTCCTAGATAACCGAATTGGTTCCCACTCCTTCCTTGTAATAGCATCCTCGATTGGGTGGCCCAACCTTTCCATACCCAAAACAAATAAAAATGGTGATAAAAGGTCACCTTGTCTCACCCCTCTAGTCGGAACAAAAGGAACGGACATGGAGCCATTCCAAAGCAACTACATAGTGATCGAGGAAACACGGACCATAATTGCCCTTACCAATGAACACGGGAATCCTGCATCAAACAAAGCATCCCTCAAAAAATCCCAACGCAACCTATCATAGGCCTTTTCCAAATCTACCTTCACAGCCATCCATCCATGTATACTTTTAGTCTACTTCATTGTATGAATAGCCTCTTGGGCTATTACAATATTATCTGAGATGCTACGAGATGAGATAAAACTCGACTGATTAGGCTGAACAAGGTCCTACATCAACCTACGCAATCGAATGACGATAGTTTTAGTAATAATCTTGTATGCGACAATACACAGGCTGATCGGCCTAAACTGACTCATGCAATCTGCCCCAACACTCTTTGGTATTAAGACAAGTAACGCCTTATTAAGTCGTGGATCCAAAATACCATGAGCTAGAACATCATTCACCATTCTATAAACGCTATCTCCTACAATACCCCACTGCGATTGAAAGAGCATAGCATGAATACCGTCCACCCCCGGAGCCTTGAGAGGATCCATACTAAACATTGCTTGATGAACCCCTTCTTTGGTGATTGTAGCTGAAAGAGCACAAAGGTCCTCCTGTGCAATCTTAGGAAAACAACCTTTAATAGAGAAATCTCCAATGATATAATTATCCACAGTATATAATCTAGAAAAATGCTCAACTGCCATGGATTCAAGACAATCATTATCATAACACCAATTACCTTCCATATCCCTCAACGCTGAAATTTTGTTATACTTACGACAAGTTAAAGTAC
Organism: Gossypioides kirkii; assembly: GCA_005610355.1. Classification (NCBI taxonomy): domain Eukaryota; kingdom Viridiplantae; phylum Streptophyta; class Magnoliopsida; order Malvales; family Malvaceae; genus Gossypioides; species Gossypioides kirkii. Next base: position 32,436,875 of record CP032247.1, on the reverse strand, counting down.
GCCAATGGAAAAACTTTGTGTTCCTATCCCCATTAGCCAGCCATTTACAACGTGCTTTTTGAAACCAGAGAAGCTCCTCTTGCTTGAGAATTTCCTCAACCTCAAGACGTAACTCAGATTCTCTCTTAATCAGTCGAGGAGAAGAACTCACCTCTAAAATCTTTTGGATGTTCTCAAGTTCCCGTATGGTTTTATGTTTGCGTGCAAAAATATTGCCAAAGACCGTGGAATTTCATTCTTTAACCGAAGTAGAGAAATGATTCAAATTATCCAATACTGTACCATCCGTATTCCATGAATTTCGCACAACGTCTTGGAATTCTGGATGACCAAGCCAGCTGGCTAGTAACCGGAATGGTCGCTTTTTCCTACAAGCATAATCATTATCAATAGACACCAAGATTGGACAATGATTCGACTTCAACTTATGCAAGTGCTTAACTGTCAGATGAGGAGTTTCAACAAGCCACCGATCATTACCCAACGCCCGATCTAACCGTTGGAGAAGGCAACCACGCTGCCACGTGAACTTCAGACCTTTAAATCCTAGATCCGAGATATTATGATTGAACACAAAATCACTAAAATTATGACAAATCGAATTCCTTGCTTCTTGACCACCCTGCCGTTCACCGGCATTTAAAATAACATTAAAATTGCCAGCAAAAATCCAAGGCTCATCAATTCCCGATGATAAAGCTTCCAACTCATCCCACAAATCATCCCTTTTGGACTTATGCGGACTACCATAAATACCAAAACACAAAAAAGACTGTCGCCCAGAAGAACACTTAACACGCATATGTACATACTAACAATGTACTCGAAGAATTTCAACTTCAATACTCTAAGTCCATAAAATCCAAATACCACCTGCAAATTCTGTTGCTTCAACGCGGAACGAAGAATCAAAGCCGAGTTTCGACACAACCAAATCAGCCTTATCGCCACTAATACGGGTTTCGAATAGAGCTACGAGGTCAAGATTGACATCTCTCCTGTACTCCCTCAAAATACTGTTGAACCGCGGGTGACCACACCCCTGATAATTTCAAAAAATGGCAATAAATGGTGGAATCATAAAAAATATTAAGAGGAGATAGTACACAAATCGAGCCCATGATTAAACAACCACGTCATCTATTGGCGCGACCAAAGCGTCAGAGTCTTCTCTGTTTGTTTCATCACCCTTTTCCACTTTATTACATAGACTAACAAGCACCTCATCCATTGCTCTATCGACGAGAATTAAGCAATTATCCCCCCTTCCATATTTGAAGGAAGTTGGCCAAAATTTTCACCAGTCCTTATTATTTCAGTTGACCCTGAATTGTCCGTATGTCTCCCAAATTTATTAGGTTGGATAGTTCCCTTACATAATTAACTATGTTTCCCTTCTTAATTTACGTCAATATTATTTAAATAAAATAAATTGTGATACAAATTAAAAAAAATAACATCACAACACATTAATACTATGTATATAATTGTCATTATCTTCATTAACTTTAAAGTAAGATTTTCTTGAATCTTGTGTATTGGTGTGATGATCAAAGGTATTCATTACCTTAGGTGTGACTTAGGTTCGAGTCACGTCAGTCGCGTTATTATTAGGGCTTTACTCTCCCTCTATAATTCACCAAAAAAAAAATTTTCAAATTTTTTTTGTCATATATTACAAATTTATGTCTTAATTATTTCATAATTAAATTTCACATATCACATAATTATTTATTTTATTCATTCCCCTATCAAAATAAAAATGATGATATTATTAATTTTAATGAATAGTTCAAAGAATATAGAAATAATCTTCTGTGACATATTTTATGAATGTTTCACATTTATTTAAACCTAAAATAGAGAAAAATTAATAGTTTATTTTCCTATTTCTACATTAATCAAATCATAACAAATCAAAATATATTTGATATAAATCATTTAGTGGTCTTCGAAGATCCACCGTTCGAAATCAAAATTCTCTTAAAAGAAGATATCCGTTTGAATGTTCTTTCGGAGTTCAATAAAAATTAATTTCTCTGATTTTAAACTTGATCTATTTTCCTTTCTACCAAAAATTGATTTTACATTAGAGAATAATTTATCATGCAATAAATTAAAAAAAAAAAAATTAGCTATAGCATTTTTGGATTGTGTGGTCCTCTCTCAAAAGTTATTAATTATAGTATATCTAGAGTATAATTGTTGTTTCAAATATATAATTTCCCTTTTATGTATTTTAACTTTGATAAAGTTTAAAATAAATCTAATAAACAATGTTAAAATGTACACTATTTATATAATCATTAGTTAAATTAAAATTTTTAAAAAATGTTTTAAAAGTGCATAAAACATTATGTATGTTTTAAATTTTTAATCATATTTTTATAAATAGTTTCACAAAACAAAAATACTAAGATATTATATTTTAAAAAATGGTTTAAAATTATTAAACTAATTAAATCTTGAATTCAAACAATAGATCCATTGAATTCAAAATGGTTTAATACTCTAAAACTTTTAATTAATTTTTTAAAAAAAAATTCATTTAGAAAACTATAAAATAATTTAAAAATTTTAATTGATAAATATAATCAATCTGTGCATTGCACGGGATAAAAATTATATCATATATATATATATAACAAGTATAATATTATAATAGAACCTAACGAGTGGCTCCAGTGGAAAAAAAGATGTTGTTTATTTTAGGAGACTCGAGTTCAAGCACCTGTGTGTGCAAGGTGTGTGTCTTATCAAAGGGTTAAGAAAGTATGAACAAATATTATCATTTAAATACATCAGTATATTAAAAAAGTATAATATTATAATAAGATGTGCATCTAATGAATATTCTACAAAAAAAGATAATTAAATGAATAATTTATTTATATAAGTAAAATTCAATGGAAAGATTAGCTTTTCAAAATTTTATTTAGTTAGTTAATTCTTTATCTTAAATATAAAAATTCTACAATATTCACTTAATAAATTGTTATAGAGAATGAATAATTAAACAAATACAAATTTATCTAAATGAATAAATTTATTTAAAAATTTATTTATATAATTAACTATTTATCTTCAATGTACAATTTTAAATATATTAACTTAAAAATTAGTTAAATTAAATAGATATATATACATATTTCATATTAAAAATATCATTATATTATTTATTAAAATAATACTATTCAATACATAAAGTATATGGTTTTATTGGTAAGGAAGATTGGGAGAAAGGGAAGAAGAGGAGGTAGTGGTGGTTCTGAGTTTCATTAGCTATTGCATAGGTTATTTTATAGTAGGGAACAAGTCTATCTATGTGTTCAGGGTTTATTGACATGGGGATTTAATTTAACCGTTTTGCTTGATAGTGATGATAATGTGACATACTAATATATGACATCTTAAGACAGTTGACAATCAATGACTCTAAGTTTCACGTGGATCTTACATATGCTTAATGGAGATGCATGACACATGAGATTCACCAAGTTAAGGTTTGTAGCTTATCGAGTTGGGTATGCAGGTTTCATTGGAGCGTCGACTTTGTTGGAGGACACGTGTTGGTTTCCCAATGGGCATGTAATGTGGTTTCCATTGTAGGTATAACAATTACCCCTTCACGCAAGAAAATGTTATACAATGACCTTTATGAGTTTTTTTGGGAGGTTTTCTAAATGGCACTGGTGGTTAGATGTTTGAACAATTGAATTGAAGTTCATACATCATGTATATATATATGTTTATTTGTTTTTGCAATTTGAATTTGAAATTTTATTTTTATGGTGAGATACATGCGTCTTTGTGATTAATACACAATTTTATCTTTTAAGATTCACAATATTTACCGTGGTAATTTTAGTTTTATTGGAGTGTTTCATTGGATCACTAAGACTTCAAGTAAATGAGTTTCTTTATATATTCCACGAATCGGGCCAGTTCAAATGAGATTAAATGAACCCCATTTAATCAATTGACCTTCATAAGACGTTCTGTATATATTTGTCACGAACTTTGATCTGCAACAACATAAAAAAATTTGAGTTTCTTACAAATAATATAACTGTTAAGGTCAAAAAAAGATTCTAAGTATTTTTTTTTATCTTTTATTAACGAATTGATAAAATGTTATGTTATATAAATTCTTATTTTATTTACATAGTACATGTGTGCATGCTTTTATATTGGTAAACCATAATAATATTTTTTCAATTGAAATAAATTAAATTATACTGTATCCACGATATGGGCGAAAATAAATTTATGTAAAAAATATTTTGAAAAATTTGATATAAATAAATAAAAACGTCTTCATACTAATATTGATTAGGAGTACTTTGTAAAAAGAAAGATTTTGTAGTAATTTTCTAATTGAATTGGTGTTTAATTGACTCGTAATATTAATTCAATCAAATACTTAAATATAATATAAATAAATTATTTTTCTAAATTAAAAAAATAAACATATCATATTAAACATATATATAAATTATTTTAATAAATTTCCTATTCATTCCATTTCAACGTATACCTTATTAATGAAAAATATGAATATAAATAAGAAAGAGGTGATGCAAGATGGGAGTATAACGAATAATGAGAAGAATGGTAATTGCCGAATTGGCAAAGGCCTGCACTGAATTCTGCCTTTTTCTTTTTCTTTCTTTTAGTAATCCAAGTAAGATCCACGTCCTCAATTTCATGTTTTCCTAAAAGACAACTCTACAATTCCTCCCAACTTAGAGTGCAAAAATAGTGTGAATTGAATGATATTATATCCCGATCTATTTACATCGATTTAAAATTAAAATAATTTTATATATTTTTGTATATTTTTATATAATTAATGTTTTAATAATTCAACTATTAAATTTATTAATATAATTATATTTATTATGCATATAAAATTAATAACTTGTCTGATATATTTCTATTATATCTATTAAGAAAAGTGTGTTTTTTAATACTTATTTAAAGAATAAAAGTTTTTTACATAAAAAAATAGTTAAAAATTTAATTTATGTTAAATTTGACATACATGATTTATATGAATCATATATGAAATATAAAGGTTGAATCGTTAAAATATTAATCATATAAAAATATACGAAAGATTTTAAGACTACTTTAGTTTTACACAGTAAGCGTATCTCTCCCCATGTATATAATTATAATATTTAGTTAAAATAAAAGTCCTTATATTTTTCATATATTTGAGATTTAGTTCTTTTATTTTTATTTCATGAAATTTAGTCCTTTTACTTTTCGAATTTAAAAAGTAAGTCTAATTTTTAACACTTTTTTTTATCTCAAAATGTAACACCAACGAAATTAAGTGGGTTAACAATTTTATTTGAATTTTGAAATATGAAAAGTAGAAAAACTAAATTCTTAAAAATAAAAATAGAAAAACTAAATTTCAAATATACGAAAAATACATAGACTTGGAGCATATTTTAATCTAAATAGATTTATTCAACATTTAAAGAATTTGATATTCTTAAGGAATTTATGAATTTAATAAATTCATTTTTATACTTTCCAAATATATATTATATTAACCCAACTAATTTATTTAATGCATTTCATGTTAATAGTTTATAATGTTGGTAGATAATAATATTTGTTTTGGTGAATTATAAGAGGATAAAATCCTAACAGCAACGAGACTAATGCGACTCAAACCCAAACCACACTTGAGATAGTGAACTCTCTAACCATCAGGCCAACACACGATAACGATATTTTATTACCTGGAAAAGTCTAATAAATTATAATTATCAACAAATAATTGTGTTGTAAAGACGTACATTTTGTAGAAAGTTATCTTATAAAGACATAACTTTATCTAAAATTATTTTGTAAAACAATATAATCTTATGAAAATGAATCTCATTAAAATCTACGTTCCTATGAAAGAGTATCTTGTGGAAAGATACACCTATTGAACTGCTTATATAAAAGACTTTTCTATTAGTCATTTTTACGGTTTTGTTTGGAGTGTTCAAGGTTTTGGTATATCGTGGAGGCTTTGTTGTACACTTTTAAAGCCGTTTTATTTTAATATCATTATTTTAATTTTCTTTTTTCAATTTTCTTATTTAATTTTTCTAACAATAAAAATCTTAAGGCTTTAAAATGCGCCTTTCATATGAGATTTTTATATGTAGTGGACAAAGGAAGATTAGTGGTTTATCGCCATGATGCATGCTTTAAGATCAAAGTTGAAACAATAACTATTTTGTGGCTACAAATTATATGTATTATCTGGTCTTTGATTACAATACAAGTAAGTTAATTAATTTTTTCATTTTGTTGCATGATTTTCTTTTATGTTATTTGAAATACAATTTATGGATTGATAATTCCAATAATTTATTTAAAATGATGCATAATTTATGATAAATTTTAATAGCATTAGCATTATTGACAAACAAAACAAATCCGTCGATAAATGATTGTCACAAAATCATATGGTAGTATGATGACAGTAACAAAATCGTCACTAAAAAGATCGTTAACAATGATGAGGAAAAAATAGCCAACAACACCTTTAGTGACGGATAAGCGTCACTGTAGATTGGGAGGTGTATACATTATTGTCGGTAAAGGTTTATAACAACATTATCTATACTAACGCTATATCCTTCGTCGAGGTATATCTTATTTGTTTGCTGGGATAGTTCTTTAAGCCTATAGTGAGAAATATTTTTTCTATCGATAATATATTTTTATTTTTGTGTATTTAATAACTATATGTATGTGAAATAAAGAAAGAAAAAGGAGTAAATCATTAAAGTGCTAGTGCCTATTCGGTTTTAGAATGGAAATTCCCATTGCTTCCAACAAATTTGGATTTGAAGGTAATCGTTGCATTCAACGGTTAATCTTGTATTTTAAATGTTTAAGAGTTATTTATTTGGTTGATTAAATAATCAAATAGTTATGTAACAATATATTCTTTCAATAGATTTAATGTCGAATAGAGTTGACTATTTGAAGTATGGATTCAATGTGCTTAAATAACCATAAATTAAGATTTAAACGAAATGTAAGCAACAGAAAAGATCGAACATAAATATCCCGACCATTATCCAAACCAAAATGTTAAAGTCGAGACGTTATAACACCACTTATCGAACACGTCAAACAACCGACGGGGACATCGTATTTAGCTATCCGAAAATCGCCAAGGTTTTCTAAGCACTCAAAAGCCTCACTAGATGGAATTGTTTTCAGAAAGTGTTTTTGGTGCATAAGGACCTTGAGCTTGGGGGCATTTATAATGGTGGTTCCCCATCAAAAACCACCATCCCACTATCACACATACACCCACTACCACACAGCAAAGTAGTAGGTAGCAAAATGTGAGGGTTCACGGCAACAATAGTGGGAATAACCCACGAATCAAAACGGTTCCAACATTCTCCCACTTGGTTCGTATTGCCCATGAATACTTAAATTAGAAGCATAATGCATGAATCATGCCGTTATTTTCTCTTAGAATTTGAGTAGTATATTCCATGTATCACAATACAACATGTCTCAATACTTAGCCCAAATTTCTTAATGAATAGACCCAATGTTTATTCTAGGCCCAAACTTTAGTGACATTTCTCGAAACAATCAAATTGATGTGCACGCAAAATATGAGAAACATCAAACTTAGCATAGCTTTATTATAATCATTCTTATAACAAAAATTTACAAGGTGGGAACAAGTCTCATAGCGACAACATGATCCTTAAATTTGTGTAGTGGCATGCCTTTAGTCAAAGGATCAACTAACATCTGCTTAGTGTTAATGTACTTAATCACCACTTTCTTTTCTTTAACACGTTCCGTTATGGGTAAATTCTTAATGTCGATATGTTTACTTCAACTTCTATTTTTGTTGTTTTTAGCCATGAAGACAGTAGTTGAATTGTCACAATATATCATCAATAGCCTAAAAATCGAATCCACAAGTCTAAGCCCAAAAATAAAACTCTTCAACCATACTCCATGTGAGGTAGCCTCAAAACATGAAACGAACTCAGCCTCCATAGTGGAAGTAACAGTTAAAGACTGCTTGATGCTCTTCCAAGATATAACTCCACCAATAAACATAAATATGTAACCTAATGTTGATTTACGTTAATAAACACAACCAGCAAAGTCTGAATCGGAGTAGCCAGTCACTTCCAAATTGTCTGATTGTCTATACGTAAGCATGTAGTCCTTTATCCCTTTAAGATATCTCAAAACTTTCTTTGCAGCTCTCCAGTGGTCAATACCTGGATTACTCTGATATATTCCCAACATTCCAAGTGCAAATGCAATGTCAGGTCTTGTGCAGACTTGAGCATACATCAGGCTTCCAACAATATAAGCATATGAAATGTTTTTCATTTGCCCCCTCTCAAAATTGTTCTTCGGGAGTTGGTTTAAATTGAACTTATCACCCTTCATGATAGGAGCAACACTCGGTGAACAATATTTCATCTAAAATCTTTTTACAACTTTGTTGATATAGGTTTTCTGAGATAGACCTAAGATACCACGATGTCTATCACGATGAATCTTGATGCAAATGACATAAGACGCATCACCCATATCTTTCATATCAAAATTTTTAGAAAGAAGTTTTTTCACCTCATGTAGCATACCCTTGTCATTTTTTGCTAGTAAAATATCGTCCACATATAGAATAAGGAAACAAATTTTACTCCCACTGACCTTCTAGTATATACATTGATCCATGACATTCTCAACAAAATCAAACGAAGAGATAACTTCTTGGAATTTTGAATACCACTGTCGGAAGGTTTGTTTCAATCCATATATGGACTTATTTAGTTTGCATACCAAGTGTTCACCATCACTCCTCTAGGTCATCATTAAGAAAGACGGTTTTTGCATCCATTTGTTGCAACTCAAGGTCAAAATGAGCTACTAATTCTAACACAACGCGCAAGGAATCTTTCTTAGATACATGACTGAAAGTCTCAGTATAATTGATTCCTCATCACTAAGTGAATCCTTTCGTAACAAGTCTAGCTTTATATCTTTCTATGTTGCCCATTGATTCTCTTTTATTTTTGAAGACTTATTTTCATCCAACGACTTTTATGCCTTTATACAACAAAACAAAATCCCAAACCTCGTTACTTTTCATGGAATTCATCTATTCTTTCATAACATTGTACCAAAATTCTGACTATTTGCAACTCATGGCTTGCGAAATGACTCAGGATCATTTTCAACTCTAATATTATAGTCAGACTCTTGCAGATACACAGTATAGTCACTAGAAATTACTGATTTCCTTTCTCTAATAGATCTCCTCAATTTTGAACCAACATTTTCTTGTGGATCACATTGTTCAACTAATTGTTAAATAATTTCCAAATTTTCTTGAACAACTTGATCTATTGAAGTGTTTCCAGCAGCTTGTGGATTTTTATTAATTGGTTGTTCAACACCCAGTTGATCTTGAGGGGTCTTTTGTATGATAATCAATCTCTCTCACCTGAGGTGGAAGGTTGATCTACGGGAATCATGTCCTGAGACAGACCAGTCTCACTGATTTAGTCACTCTCAAGAAACTTTTCATTTCTTGATTCCACAATTTTAGTGCTATGAAATGGACAATCGAATTTGAATCATTTGGACCTTTCGATATATCCAACAAAATACCCACTAATGGTCCTTGGTTCCAGTTTCTTTTCTTGTGGGTTATAAACTCTTACTTCAGAAGGGCATCCCCATACACATATATGTCACAAACTCGGTTTCCAACCTTTAAACAACTCAAAAGGTATCTTTGAAATAGCCTTTCTTGGAACTCAATTTAATATATACATAACCTTTGTGAAAGATTGAACCCATAAGGACTTAGGCAGCTTAGAGCTACTAAGCATACTTCGAACCATGTCCATTAAAGTTCAGTTTCTTCTTTCTGCAACACCATTTTGATCAGGTGAGCCTGGCATGGTGTATTAGGCAACTATATTGTTATCTTGAAGAAACTTCGCAAATGGACCAGGTGCTTGTCCATCCTCAGTGTATCTACCATAATACTCACCACCTCTATCGGTTTTCACAATCTTAATTTGCTTATTGCATTGTTTCTCTACTTCAGCCTTGAAAACTTTAAATGTTTCTAATGCTTTGCTCTTATGATGAAGCATGTAGAGATACATGTATCGTGAGTAATCGTCTATGAAAGTGATGAAGTATTTTTGACCTTGCACACCCATATTTGGGCAACGCATATTAGAATGGATGATTTCCAATATGGTCGAACTCCTCTTGACACATTTCTTTGAGTTTTTAGTCTGTTTGCCCTTAATGTAGTCTATATAAGTATTGAAATCAGTAAAATCTAAAATACTAAGTACCCCATCATTTATTACCCTCTTAATCCTTTTAGTGAAGATGTGTCCTAATCTTTGGTGCCATAAAATAGAGGACTCTTCATTTATAACACAACATTTAGTACCATTTTGAACATGCATAAATTATGAGTGGCATTATTTTGCAAATTAAGAGAATAAAGACCATCAGATAAAACATTATTTCCAATAAGTTCGGATTTATAAAATAAACTCAAACCAGTGTTTGGAAAACTAAAATCATACCTAAGGGGTGCAAGTCTTGAAATAGAAATTAAATTTCTTGAAGAATAGGGAATATAGAAAGTCTTTTCTAAAATTAAAACAAAACCACTCCCAACAACTAATTCGCATGTTCCAATTACTTCCAAATGTGCATCCATCTTATTTCCTGAATAGATGTGTCGCTTAGCTCCCACTGGGTCCCTCAGGTTTCTTAATTCTTGTAAGGAATTTGAGATATGGATTGTAGAATCAGAATCAATCCACTATGTGTTATAACTAACATCAACCATATTAGACTCAAAGCAAACAAGTGAGATTGATTTACCTTTCTTTTCAAGCCAATTTTTAAACTTGACATAGTCCTTATTTAAGGGTCCATTATTTTTACAAAAGAAACACTTGGACTTTTTCTTTATGTCAGCTTGGGGTTGCATTTTAGCCTTCCTCTTTTGCTTGGCTTGGATCATCTTCTTTCCTTGAGTAACCGTCAGTGCATTCTCTCCCATCTCTAGTATGAGTCTAACATCTTCTTAGATCACACATGGTCAAAAGCTCATCGATAGACCACTTATCCTTATATGTGTTATAGGAGATCTTAAATGGCCCATACTGAGGTGGAAGAGTGTTCAATATAAAGTGCACTAGGAAAGCTTCAAACATTTCAACCTTAAGTGCTTTTAATTGAGCTGATAAATCTCTCATATTGTTGATGTGGTCATGTACACCTTTCACTGTAATGAGCTTTATTGATGTGAACTTTATGATTATGGTGTTGGCTAATGACTTTTGAGAAGTTTTGAATTTTTTTTCAATAGTCGTTAATAATTCTTAGACATTCTCATAATGCTCAATTGAGCCACGAACATCATCAGGAACCTTACTCTTTATGAACATGATACTTAAGCGATTAGATCGCTCCCATTTTTCATACAGAGCAAGATCAACCTGAATGTTGGTTTTAGTAATATGTGGCTCAAATTTTCTTTTGGCATAATCAATAACCAAGCACCCTAATTGGAGAAGAATACTCTCCTTCCAGAACTTAAAGTTCTCACTAGTTAATTCAAGGATATCTACTTTATTATCAGACATAATCACAGGTTGTAAAACTGCAAAATAAATGAACATACATGCTTAACAATAATTTGAGGCAAACAAAAATCATAATCTACCAATGCAAATTATATAAATAATGAATCTAGTGACATAAAAATTGCCTGTGGGCTAAATTTTTAATTCAATTAGATTCATTTTATGATAGAATTATTTACTATTTTTTTTATAAAAATTATTAAATTAATTTTTTTTTGAAAAATTATTAAATTCATTTTGATAATTCCTGTGGGTAATTATGAAAAATCATTTAATAATTGTAACATCCGCGTTCTTAAATCGGATTTGAGTGATAAAATAGAATTGAGAATTAGAAATGTTTAGTTGAAGTAAGAAATGTTAGAAAATTTTAAGGATTAAATAGTAAAGGGGAGAAAATATGGAGGACTAAATAGCGAATTATCCAAATTGAATTTTGAGTCATCATGGGAATTAGATTGATTGAGGAGGGGCAAAAGAGTAATGTGGTGGAAGATATTTTTGGAGGCAAAGTTTTGGGCCAAAGTGTAAAGTTGGAAGGTTTAGGGACTAAAAGTGCAATTTTACCATTTTTATTAAGGTAGATATTTTAAGTGAGATTTCTAGAGAATTTGAGAAAGGTTAAAAATCAATTAAAGGTCAAAAATATCAGCTCTTTTCATGTTCAACCGTTCATACCATTCTCTCTTCCATCCAACTTTTGATTTTATTCCAAATAAGTCCTTCCATCATTTTTAAGCCCTCCAAGCTCTAAAATCTCCAATTTTCTTTGAAATTTCTGAAAGAAAAGTATAGGAAGGGGTTAGTAGACACCTCAAACTTCTTAAAGAATTCATTTTGAGGTGTTAGAGATCATAGGGACTAAATTGAGAACTTTTAAATTCAAGGGTTAAGGTAAGAAGTGGTTAAATTCTCATGACATACATGTATTTTAGTGTTATTTAGCATGAAAATCATTGAATTTTAGCCTTTAGCTTATATGTGTTTGTATGAAATTGAAGAGAAAGGAAAGAAGGAGAGGGACCAAATTGAAGAAAAGGGCAAAGAGAAGAGAAAGGAGTAAGAAGAGAAGAATATCAACCTTTTTGTTGTAAGTACTACAAGAGTTTTGAATTATAGTTTAATTTCTCTAATGGTATGTGAATTATTAGCATAAAAATTGTGATTAGGTACTTAATTGGAATGTTTACAATGATAAAATGAAAGGATTAAAGTGTGATTTAGTAAAACAGTGTTGGACAGAACAGAGGATTAACTTCGAAAATTCACCAAAAATGGTATATAATGATTTAAGGGTTGAATTATATATGTAATTAAAGCTTATTGAGTGTAGTTTCAGATGGAAGAAACAGTGAATTAAATGGATCTGTATATTCTGAGTTATAACTGATTTTGCGTAACAAGGTCAGAACAGATACGAGTTCCCCTGTTCTGATTTTGAAAAATCATATAAAAATGTATAAAAATCATTAGAGTCTGAAATTTATATGTCTAAATCCTTGATGAGCCTATTTTCAAAAGAAATAGACCAGAACATTATTTGATCTCTGTAATAAAAGATATATAATTTTTAGTGAAGAAAGGTCGAAACTGTCAGACAGCAGAGAAGGGGTAACTTGAAAGAATTTACTGTACAAATTGACTAAAGTAAAAATTCTGGAAATTTTATGGTAAAAAGATGATTGAGTCTAGTTTCAGAAACATCAAACGGATTATAATTTTGAATTCTGTAGCTCGAGGTATAAATAATTTAGTGACTGTAACGTAAGTGGACAGCTTTGAAAAGTTAATGTGAAAATAAAGTTAAGAGGTATATAATGATGAATATGTGAGAAAAATATTGTATGAAATATTATGTGTTTAATTATAATTATTGATTATATGACTAATTGGTGAAATTGTGGATTTATTTGAGAAAGTAAAGGTGAGAAATACATGATTATGTATATGTGAAGAGAAATGTAAATGTGATATATGAAATTATGAGAAATGATGTTATATAAGATATTATGCCCATGTAGACAAGTTAGAACCATTGTGATATTAGTGGCATGCCATTAAGGAACACTAGCGCGCTCTCTGTTTAGCACGTCTCGTGCTCTCTGATTAGCACTTTGTGTGCTCTCTGATTAGCACTTTGTGTGCTCTCTGATTAGTACTTTGTGTACTCTCTGTTTAGCACTGTGTGTGCTCTCTGTTGCCCAGCACTTATGTGCTCTCTGTTAGTACTTTGGTACTCTCTGCTTGTTCCGTATATCTTAACGGTTCTATGATAGTCTACTATGGGCTAAGCTACAGAAAGTGGTTAAAAGTGTAAATTGTGCTATTGTGATAATTTACAAGTTACAGGTGAGTAAGACAAGAAGTTTATATGCATGATTACTAAAATGATCATTCATTATTTTTGTAGTGCTTACTAAGCCTTCACCGGCTTAACGCGTTTATTTTAACGCGTAGGTACAAAAGCTACGAGAAGTTGAAGTCAAGTTAAAGGACCTCTCATCACATCACATCACTATTTGAAGTCTTCAATTTAGGTACATTACTTTTGGTAAAATTGGCATGTACAAATGGTACTGTTATATATATTTAGTGAATGGTTATAAAAGGTTGTTTTGGATTACTACAAGTTAATGACTTCAAATGATGTATTTTGAATAGAATAACTTAAAACACATCATTTAAAAAAAAATTGTTATACTCGTGTTAAAAATCTCCGCTACTGTATGTAATGCTTCTATATCGGGTTTATACGTGTGAACCGGGTATAGGGGTGTTACATTTGGTGGTATCAGAGCGAAGGTTTTCTGATGTTTGGGGCCGGGAAATGAGTCCACTTGTACATGCCATTTATTATGTTGATGTGATGAGAGGATGTTTAGTTTTAAATGTTTAATTTGTGAATATTGTAGAAAGTAGATATGTCAAATAGACGTGAAGAGTCAGAAGATGAAGTTGAAAGTAGGGTCCCTAACCCTATTAGAGAAGAAGATCCACCTAGGATCCAAGTTCAACGAGAATTAGTACATTCTGATGATCGTAGGGGGTCCATGTTTGATGAAAGAGCTCAACCTACAAGTGAATCAATGCCTTCTCAACAAGAAATTTTGATTGCAGCTTTATTGCAAACGATGAATCAGTTGTTACAGCAAGTCGTAAGAAATAATAATGTTCAGACTGTTCCTCCACCACCTCCTACTAGTGTTCCTCAGCCCCAACCTTCTGCATCTAGCTACCGATCTCCTTTGGAGAGATTAAGGAAACATGGAGCCGAAGAATTTAGAGGAAAGAAGGATGATGATCCAGCAGAAGCTGAAGAATGGCTAGAAAATAGTTAGAGAGTGTTTGAAGAGTTACAATGTACTGGGGAAGAAAAGTTAAAATGTGCAGTGTCTCTATTGAAAGGTGAAGCATACCAGTGGTGGACTACAGTATTAAATATTCATCCTGCAGAAAGGATCAACTGGAATTTCTTTGTGTTTGAATTCAAGAAGAAATATATCAGTGAGTTATATTTGGAGAAGAAGAAAAGAGAATTTTTAGACTTGAAACAAAATAACATGACCGTGGCTGAGTATGAACGTGAGTTTCTTAGACTGAGCAGGTACGCTAAAGAATTGATAGCTAATGAAGCAGATATGTGTAGAAGATTTGAGTGGGGATTGAATGAAGAGATATATGTTCCACTTCTATCGTTACATCTACAAGAATTTCCTGTTCTGGTTGATCGAGCTCAGAGGTTAGAGGAGGGATTGATTCGTTCGAAAGAGAAAAGTGCTGGAAAGAGAACAGCCATTAGTTTTGCACCTCCCCTTTCTTCGAAAAGAATGAGAGGATTTAGAGATCCTAGATATGCTTCTTTTTCTGCTGGTCAGAGATCTCGAAGCCAAACACGACAAACTCAACAGGGAACTTCCATAGTTAGTACAGGTGGTACGAGAAAAAGATCATCACAAATGCAATCACCGTGTAAACATTGTGGAAGATTTCATTGGGGAGAGTGTCGACTGAATACTCGAGTCTGTTTTAGATGTGGGTCTCCAGATCATTTTATAAGAGATTGTCCCAGAATGATGGAAAATATTACCGAACAGTCTGTAAAAGGTAGTTCAGCCCCACAAAGAAGCAGATTGCTCGAAAATTCTGGTAATGTTGGTATGAGATCGACAAAAAATGAGGCTGATAGATCAGAGTCTCGAAGACCAAGGACATATGCAATCAGAATGAGAGAAGAAGAAGAAGCTCCCGATATAATCACTGGTAAATTTTCTTTATTTGACTCTTCTGTAGTTGCATTAATTGATCCTGGTTCTACACATTCATACATATGTATCTCATTAGTGAAAGAGAGAGAATTAGTAGTAGAACCCACTGAACATGAAGTGATTGTTACAAATCCTTTTGGGCAAAGTGAAAATGTCAATAAAGTGTGTAGGAGATGTCCCTTAAAAATTCAGGGTTGTGAATTTCCAGCAGATCTCATGGCTCTTACATTTCATGAATTTGATGTAATATTGGGAATGGATTGGTTATCTGAACATGGAGTCATGGTTGATTGTAGAAGAAAAAGAATTTCTTTGAGAACTTCAGATGGAAAAGAAGTAGTGGTAATTGGTGAGAAATTCAGTGCTTTATCGAATGTAGTCTCTGCAATTAAAGCTTTCAAGATGATCAAGAAAGGGTATAATGCTTTCCTTGCTTATGTTTTGGATACTCGGGTAGAAGATAATGAGATTAGAAAGATACCAGTGGTACGAGAGTTTCCCGATGTGTTTCCTAAAGAGTTGCCTGGTTTACCTCCTGAAAGGGAAGTTGAATTTGGAATTGATTTAGTACCGGGTACAGCACCGATCTCAATTGCACCTTATCGAATGGCACCGACAGAGTTAAAAGAATTGAAGACTCAGTTGCAAGAATTGTTAGATAAAGGATTCATACGTCTAAGTGTATCACCATGGGGAGCTCCGGTCTTGTTTGTAAAGAAGAAAGATGGGTCTTTAAGGTTGTGTATAGATTATCGTCAACTGAATAAAGTGACGATAAAGAATAAGTATCCGTTGCCTAGAATTGATGATTTATTTGATCAGTTGAAGGGAGCAAGTATGTTTTCAAAGATTGATCTTAGATCGGGTTACTATCAGTTGAAGGTAAAAGATTCTGACGTACCAAAGACTGCTTTTAGGACTCGATATGGACATTATGAGTTTTTGGTTATGCCATTTGGATTGACTAATGCTCCGGCTGCATTTATGGATCTTATGAATAGAATTTTCCAACCGTATCTGGATCAGTTCGTGGTGGTATTCATTGATGATATTTTGGTGTATTCGAAAGGACAAGAAGAACATGAGAAACATCTCCGAGTTGTATTGCAGATTTTGAGAGAAAAAAATTGTTTGCCAAGTTGAGCAAATGTGAATTTTGGCTAAAAGAAGTTACTTTTCTAGGTCATATTGTGTCGGCTGACGGTATACGTGTTGATCCGAAAAAGGTTGAAGCTATACTTGAATGGAAGCCACCGAGGAATGTGACAGAGGTAAGGAGTTTCCTTGGTTTAGCTGGTTATTACAGAAGATTTGTTCAGGGATTCTCTATGATTGCATTGCCTTTAACGAGACTGTTGCAGAAGGATGTGAAGTTTGAATGGGATGAAAGGTGCCAACAAAGCTTTGATAGATTAAAGATAGTATTAACTGAAGCTCCAGTGTTGATACAACCAGAATCTGGTAAAGAATTTGTGATTTACAGTGATGCATCTTATAATGGTTTGGGTTGTGTATTAATGCAAGATGGAAAGGTAGTTGCATATGTGTCAAGGCAATTAAAGCCACATGAGAAGAATTATCCGACACATGATCTTGAATTGGCTGCGGTGGTGTTTGCATTGAAAATTTGGAGACATTATTTATATGGAGAAAAGTGTTATATTTATACAGATCACAAGAGTTTGAAATATCTGCTAACTCAGAAAGAGCTGAATTTGAGACAAAGGAGATGGATTGAGTTGATTAAGGATTATGATTGCATTATTGATTATCATCCCGGGAAAGCGAATGTAGTAGCTGATGCTTTGAGCAGAAAGTCAGTGGCAGTTTTAAAGGCAATGAATGCACGTTTGGAAATGCAACAAGAGAGTGAGTTATTAGTTGAATTCAGAGTAAAACCGACTCTATTGCAAGAAGTGAAAAATGCACAAAAAGATGATGAAGAGTTGATAAAGATAAAGAAACAACTTAAAGAAGGCAAAGGTAATGAATTTGAAATTGATAGTGAAGGAAGTTTAAGATTTCATAATCGGTTATGTGTGCCTAATCAAGAAGATTTGAAACGAAGAATTTTGGATGAAGCTCATCATAGTTCGTTTGCTGTACATCCGGGAAGTAACAAGATGTATCATGACTTAAAGCCATTTTATTGGTGGAAAGGGATGAAACGGAATATAGTTGAGTATGTTTCCAAGTGCTTGATATGTCAGAAGGTAAAAGCAGAGCATCAAGTGCCATCGGGGTTGCTTCAATCCATTACTATACCAGAGTGGAAATGGGAAAGAATTACAATGGATTTTGTCACGGGATTGCCGCTTTCACCAAAGAAGAAAGATGCTATTTGGGTGATAGTTGATCGATTAACCAAGTCTGCTCGTTTTCTTCCGGTAAGAACTGATTTTTCAATGGATAAGTATGCACAATTGTATATAGATGAAATAGTTAGACTTCATGGTGTGCCTGTATCTATTATTTCTGATCGGGATCCTAGATTTACTTCAAAGTTTTGGGAAAGATTACATGAAGCTTTGGGTACTCGATTGAATTTTAGTACAGCATATCATCCTCAAACAGATGGGCAATCAGAATGGGTGATTCAGATTCTAGAAGACATGTTGAGAAGCTGTATTGTTGAGTTTGAAGGTAATTGGGAAAAGTATTTACCATTGATTGAATTCACCTATAATAACAGTTATCAGTCAAGTATTCAGATGGCACCGTATGAAGCATTGTATGGAAGAAAGTGTAGGACTCCTGTGTGTTGGACAGAATTGAGTGAACGTAAGTTAGTGGGTCCTGAACTGATTCAAGAGACTGAAGAGAAAGTAAAGTTAATACGAGACCGATTAAAAGCTGCTTCAGATAGACAGAAATCATTTGCTGATCTAAAAAGAAAAGATATTGAATTCAATGTGGGTGAAAAGGTTTTCTTGAAAGTATCTCCATGGAAGAAGGTTCTTCAGTTTGGTAAAAAGGGGAAATTGAGCCCAAGGTTTATCGGGCCATATGAGATTTTGGAAAGAATTGGTCCTGTGGCTTATCGATTAGCTCTCCCTCCAGAATTAGACAAGATTCATAATGTCTTTCATGTGTCCATGTTACGAAGATATCGGTCTGATCCATCTCATGTGATTACTCCGGAGAATATTGAAATACAACCAGATTTGACTTATGAAGAGGAACCAATAAAGATACTAGCTCGAGAAGTGAAAGAATTGAGAAATAAAAGAGTTCCTCTGGTAAAAGTACTGTGGAGACATCATAACTCAGAAGAAGCTACTTGGAAAAGAGAGGAAACAATGAGACAACAATACCCACAGTTGTTTAGTGCAGGTAAATTTCGAGGACGAAATTTATTTTAGGGGGGAAGAATTGTAACATCCGCGTTCTTAAATCGGATTTGAGTGATAAAATAGAATTGAGAATTAGAAATGTTTAGTTGAAGTAAGAAATGTTAGAAAATTTTAAGGATTAAATAGTAAAGGGGAGAAAATATGGAGGACTAAATAGCGAATTATCCAAATTAAATTTTGAGTCATCATGGGAATTAGATTGATTGAGGAGGGGCAAAAGAGTAATGTGGTGGAAGATATTTTTGGAGGCAAAGTTTTGGGCCAAAGTGTAAAGTTGGAAGGTTTAGGGACTAAAAGTGCAATTTTACCATTTTTATTAAGGTAGATATTTTAAGTGAGATTTCTAGAGAATTTGAGAAAGGTTAAAAATCAATTAAAGGTCAAAAATATCAGCTCTTTTCATGTTCAACCGTTCATACCATTCTCTCTTCCATCCAACTTTTGATTTTATTCCAAATAAGTCCTTCCATCATTTTTAAGCCCTCCAAGCTCTAAAATCTCCAATTTTCTTTGAAATTTATAAAAGAAAAGTATAGGAAGGGGTTAGTAGACACCTCAAACTTCTTAAAGAATTCATTTTGAGGTGTTAGAGATCATAGGGACTAAATTGAGAACTTTTAAATTCAAGGGTTAAGGTAAGAAGTGGTTAAATTCTCATGACATACATGTATTTTAGTGTTATTTAGCATGAAAATCATTGAATTTTAGCCTTTAGCTTATATGTGTTTGTATGAAATTGAAGAGAAAGGAAAGAAGGAGAGGGACCAAATTGAAGAAAAGGGCAAAGAGAAGAGAAAGGAGTAAGAAGAGAAGAATATCAACCTTTTTGTTGTAAGTACTACAAGAGTTTTGAATTATAGTTTAATTTCTCTAATGGTATGTGAATTATTAGCATAAAAATTGTGATTAGGTACTTAATTGGAATGTTTACAATGATAAAATGAAAGGATTAAAGTGTGATTTAGTAAAACAGTGTTGGACAGAACAGAGGATTAACTTCGAAAATTCACCAAAAATGGTATATAATGATTTAAGGGTTGAATTATATATGTAATTAAAGCTTATTGAGTGTAGTTTCAGATGGAAGAAACAGTGAATTAAATGGATCTGTATATTCTGAGTTATAACTGATTTTGCGTAACAAGGTCAGAACAGATACGAGTTCCCCTGTTCTGATTTTGAAAAATCATATAAAAATGTATAAAAATCATTAGAGTCTGAAATTTATATGTCTAAATCCTTGATGATCCTATTTTCAAAAGAAATAGACCAGAACATTATTTGATCTCTGTAATAAAAGATATATAATTTTTAGTGAAGAAAGGTCGAAACTGTCAGACAGCAGAGAAGGGGTAACTTGAAAGAATTTACTGTACAAATTGACTAAAGTAAAAATTCTGGAAATTTTATGGTAAAAAGATGATTGAGTCTAGTTTCAGAAACATCAAACGGATTATAATTTTGAATTCTGTAGCTCGAGGTATAAATAATTTAGTGACTGTAACGTAAGTGGACAGCTTTGAAAAGTTAATGTGAAAATAAAGTTAAGAGGTATATAATGATGAATATGTGAGAAAAATATTGTATGAAATATTATGTGTTTAATTATAATTATTGATTATATGACTAATTGGTGAAATTGTGGATTTATTTGAGAAAGTAAAGGTGAGAAATACATGATTATGTATATGTGAAGAGAAATGTAAATGTGATATATGAAATTATGAGAAATGATGTTATATAAGATATTATGCCCATGTAGACAAGTTAGAACCATTGTGATATTAGTGGCATGCCATTAAGGAACACTAGCGCGCTCTCTGTTTAGCACGTCTCGTGCTCTCTGATTAGCACTTTGTGTGTTCTCTGATTAGCACTTTGTGTGCTCTCTGATTAGTACTTTGTGTACTCTCTGATTAGCACTGTGTGTGCTCTCTGTTGCCCAGCACTTATGTGCTCTCTGTTAGTACTTTGGTACTCTCTGCTTGTTCCGTATATCTTAACGGTTCTATGATAGTCTACTATGGGCTAAGCTACAGAAAGTGGTTAAAAGTGTAAATTGTGCTATTGTGATAATTTACAAGTTACAGGTGAGTAAGACAAGAAGTTTATATGCATGATTACTAAAATGATCATTCATTATTTTTGTAGTGCTTACTAAGCCTTCACCGGCTTAACGCGTTTATTTTAACGCGTAGGTACAAAAGCTACGAGAAGTTGAAGTCAAGTTAAAGGACCTCTCATCACATCACATCACTATTGGAAGTCTTCAATTTAGGTACATTACTTTTGGTAAAAATGGCATGTACAAATGGTACTGTTATATATATTTAGTGAATGGTTATAAAAGGTTGTTTTGGATTACTACAAGTTAATGACTTCAAATGATGTATTTTGAATAGAATAACTTAAAACACATCATTTAAAAAAAAAATTGTTATACTCGTGTTAAAAATCTCCGCTACTGTATGTAATGCTTCTATATCGGGTTTATACGTGTGAACCGGGTATAGGGGTGTTACAATAATTTTATCATAATAAATTATGTAATGAGATTTAATACCTATGTTTTATGTATGTGATTTTTAACTTTAATAATTTTATTTAACTAAAGATGTTATGGCTAATCATTAACTAAATAAAATTATGAAAATCACTTATCTAGATATTAATTCTTAAACTTTATTCAATATTGTAGCTAAGTCATTATGCAACATCTAATGCCTATAAACCTTATAAGATCCTTACTATAATAAATAATTTCATTTAATTAAAGTTGATGTGGTCGATTCTCTAATTAAATAATTTTTTTTGGATCTCCAGACATATATTAATAGTTTTAATACTAAATACCTTATGCAATAAGTCTAAAATTTTTATGCAACTAAAAAAATGTATGTAACTAAAAACCAGATCATTCACATACAACCATTTACTTCATGCACATAAAAAAATATTCAAACAAAAAATTCTAAAATTTCTCACTAAATTATTTATAACAAAATTATTTTTAGAAATTTCACATTAATAAAATTCAATGATTTTGCGTAAAAGTTTATAACAAAAATTCTCAAAAAATGTTTGAAAATAATTTAAGAAATATGGAATCGTTATTTTGAGAAATTAACAAAATTTTAAAATTGGATAAAATATAGATTAATCTGGCTCTGATACCAAATGTAAGCATAAATAACTATAAATTGTGGTTTAAACGAAATGTAAATAACGAAAAAGATTGAACATAAATACCTCTGACCATTATCCGAATTAAGCTTGAGGTACTTATAGTGGTGGTTCCCCATAAAAAACCACCATTACTCTATCACACATACACTCACTACACACAAAAAGTAGTGGACAACAAAATATGAATGTTAAGGGAAACAATAGTGAGAATAACCCACGAACCAAAACGGGTCGAACATTCAAAACTAAAAAGTGATGTGATTTTGATAAAAACACCTTAATAACTATTAATGCATTATATATATGTTTCATTTAAAGTTGACATTATTATTTTTTGTTACATATAATATTATCCTTTCCTTCACATGGCTATTATATTTGATATATTATTAAATATATACACTGTCATATTGAATTGATCAAAAGTTTTAAAACTTTATAGAAAAGTAAAATTTCAAGATACCAAATGGTTGCTATGCTAGTAAAATATCACTAAAGGTGGATAATTAAAGGGCTACTAATTATGTGAAAATAATTTTAGGAATCTACCAAATAGTGAAAAGATGAATGAAAGTGCATATTGATATATGATATCTTGAATGTTAACTTAAACATTCTTTAGTAAAAGAATGTACATTTTGCACGTGTTGGATGTGTTGGTTTATTAAGAACAAATTAAAGAAATATTATACATACCACCATAGTGTAGTAAGATTCGGTATATATTCAAGTTAATAAATTTATCTATTTTGTTAAAGAAAAAGTTAATATTATGTGTTTTTGATGCACTAGTAAAACTCAATTTCAAAATAAGTTTAATTGAAACTAATGCGATCCATTACGTATAGAGGATGAATTTAATTATTCTTAATGGAGTTCACTGTTTATTATTTAAATGTCTAAAGTAATGGAAATATTAAAGGAACTCTACCTATATAAACATAAGAAGTGGTGCCGCTTTAATAAGTAGAGGTGAGATCTCTCTTATAAATTTTTATTATAAACAAGAGAAGAACATGGTCAAATTAATTCTAAAAGTGAACAACCTTTGACACGAATATAAATAAATATTATGTGTGGTGTATTTCAACTTCTAATAGTAAGAGTTGTGGTTCAATTTTTGGACACCAACAACTTCATTAGAACTTTGAAATACTTATCCTAATTTATAGTTCAAACCGAGAAATATCATCTTGTATGCATAATATTTGTCTGTATGAAAGATTTTAAAGTAAGTTACCAACATTTTAAATTAGAGGTGGATTGTTAGTAGTTTATAATATTAAAATAAATTTAAAATAATAAAAAACCCACTTAAGTCGTGGTTCAGTGAATCAACATATAGATAATTTTATAATTATATACTAAATAAAAATATAGATAATTATGTAATAAATTATTTTTCCATAAATCTAATTACTAAGGTTTTTGAAATAATATTAGAAAAGTAAAAAAGGAAGTAAAATAAATTAAACTAATAAATGTAATTGTTATTTGTACAATTTTTATGTCAAAATTTATGGTTTAATATAGAAACAATATTAGGTAGCGTTTGAAACTTTGGATTTTAGAATTAGATTTAGATTTGAAAATTAGTGTAAATTGAGTTGTAAAACTTTTAAAAATATAATATTTACAAGGGTGAACAATCAGTCGGTTCAGTATAAAATAAAAATAAAAATTGATTAAATCGATTTTCTCATTTTATGAAACTAAATTTGAACTGACTTTGGGCCAAAACCGAATACCAAACTATTGCTATTGCTTTTATCATTTTATGATAAAATGATGGTAGCAATTAGAAAATTCAAAATAATATGATTGCAGCTATTGCTTTTTTAAATTCTAAAGCACATAGTAACTCACAACCAAATACCAAACTACAAATAGACAAAGAAAAACGAAATTGTACAACTTAAAAAACACCAAATTAAAGTTCAAAAGGAAGTAGCACCCATAAAAAGCCACAAAAGTTTGCCACAAAAACCAAGCAACCAATGGCAAACTAGTATCTAAGGGTCCATTATTCAATATTGTGCAACCATAAATGGCCTACAAAGAAAACAAAAAAGAAAGTTATAGTAAAAACTAAAAATTTCCCAACCAAACATAATTTGGCAACAACTTATGACAAAATGTATACAAATCTCAATGCTCAAACCATTGGCATTGCTACTCTATCATAAGGTCTAATGCAAGTTAGGACACATCTAAAAATATATATTAAAAATAAAATAAGTAAATAAGTACTGTATAAGTCCGATTTCGTCCGGACCAAATCGAAACCCAATGTCATTTATTTTTAAAGCCTAATTTTATTTTATTTATTTTATAAATATAAATAAATAAAAATGAAAATTAAACTGAAATTAACAAGTCCCTTTACAAAATCTAATTTTATTATTTATCATTTTATAAATGTAAGTAAATAAATAAAATATAAAATAAAACAAAATACTCAAAACAAAGCTTAAACCCATTTGCAGAGGCCCAATTCCGTATTAACTTTATTTATTTATCTATTTATAAATATAAATAAATACAAATGAAAAATAATAAATAATAAAATTAAACAAATACAAACCAAATATAAAAACCCAAGTCCAAAAAACCCATTTGCAAATTAAAATAACCCAATACCACCTAAAAACCCAATACCCAAACAACCCATTTTAATAACCCCAAACCCAAATTTAACTACCCAATACCTAAACAAAACCAAACAATCCAAACTTAAGTTCAACCTTACAAACTCATAACTTAAACAAAAAAAAGGGAAACCCTAACCTTAACAAATCTGTCGCCGTCGTCACCGTCACCGTCAACCCTCTACGCAACCGCTATCACCACCATCGTCGTGATCCATGAATGCCATCTCTCCACGATTTGCACGATTCCACAATCGAAAATCCAAAAAAGTGGTTGTAAAACAATGTTATAAATACACAATATGTACACAAAGAAGAAAACCAAGACACAAATTTTATACAAATACAAACAAATTTTGTACGAAAAATCACAAGAAAAATCAATTGAAAGAGGCATTTAACAACCAAAATACGAGCAAGTATTTGCAAATCATAGTCAAGCAAGGTACTCTTATTGTTTTTTCGAAATTTCGGTACTAACAATTTCTTTTTTTACTCGAAAATACAAAGAAAAAGTAAAGGTAAAAGTTTACCCTTCGTGCCGACCACCGCGTACAGTGGTTATCGGTGGCGTCGTGTGATGGACGGACGACGGAGGGGCACACCGGGCATGGTCGACCGATCGACCATTTGAGAGAAAAACTAAAAGTTTTTTTTTTGTTTTTTTTAGAAAGAATGAACAAATGAAAAATATAAAACAGAAAAATGGCTTATATAGTCAATGAAAGTGACGCCGTTTTGAGGGGGGTTACTGCGCATTTAAAAAAATTTGGAAAATTTCCAATAGGTCCTTTCAAATTTTTAAAGGTTCAATTTAATCATTGATGCCGTTCCTTTTGTTATTTTTAATTCGACCCAATAATTTTACTTGGTTTTCAATTTAGTTCTTGACCCAAAAGTGTCACTAAGTTGCCACGTGTCAAGATTTTGGGTTTGTTGCCCATGAAACCCCTGCTTTATTTTAAAATCTTATTTTAACCCCTAAACTTTCCAAAAATTCAAATTTGACCCTAAATTTTCCAAAAATCCAAGTTTTATCACTAAATTTTCCAAAATTCAAAATTGACCCCTAAACTTTCTAAAAATTCAAATTTAACCCCAAATTTTCCAAAAATTCAAATTTAACCTAGTTTTAATGTATTTTTATTTTATTTTATCCCATATGTATATATTGTTTTCTTATTATTTATACTTGTAAATTATGTGCATATTTGTTTTTGCATAACATGGTAATTTGTTTTTTTAAAAATACATAAATTGTTTTAATAAATCAAGGCAATGTTTTTTTTGTTCCGAAAATTTGAAAGAATCATGCCTTAACTCACTAGGTGTCATTTTTTTTGAACCGGGATAATTGAATATCCTTTTAAAAATTTAAATACGAGATTTTTTGAAAAGCTCATTATTTTTTGGTATTCGAATTGTTATATCTTAACTTATTGGATGTGACTTTTTTCTCGATTAATTCGAGATAACGAGTTTTCTTTGAGAGCAAAATTTATTTTCAAAATAGAATAAATATGACATTCATGCATTTAAGGATCGCGATTTAATTTTTTCTCGATTTTTTAATTTTCAACAAATAAGATTTTGAATAATCGATTAGGTACCAAGTTTGGGCGTGTAAGGGTGCTAATCTTTCCTTATGCGTAATCGACTCCTGAACTCGTTTTATGGTTTCAATGACCAAAATTATTTTAATGATTTTTTAAAAAAAAATTTGAAAGGTGACCCAATTACACCTGTTTTAAAAAATTATTGGTGGCGACTCCATTTTCATTTTCCAAAATATAAATTGAGACTGGTTTTTGTTTTTTTTCAAAAAACGGTTTTAACAGCTTGGCGACTCCGTTGGGGACCAATAAGAGAGTCAAGCCATAAATCGATTATTTTTTTATCTTTTTTGTTGAAAATTTCAAATTCGATTTAATTTAATTTGAGATCCTATACATTTTTATTGTCTTTTATATGTTTGTTGTGATAATAGCATGTTCATATTATATGTCTATGTTTTTGCATACATGCATTTGTTACTACGCCGCTTAAGTGGAAGTGAGAAGCTACTCCTTCGTGAGGTTTTAACCTTCGTGCAGGATAGTGAATCGCTTTCGGGATACACTCATACCTATGTTTTCGTTAAGTTTTCACTTTCACGCAAACATACGAGAAATGTGTCCCCCTGAATCGAGCTCGTCCATATGAGCCTATAATAGGTGAGCGCTGAGGAATCTGCTGGTTTGGGTACCATTACTTTAAAACCGAAAACCGCATATAATGAGCCTTAAGTGAACAACCTAGGTAGAACTATACCCAGCCTTTAGAATCCACCTAATAGATGAGTAGGTTCTCTGTGGTATATTTGTTGATACATTTTTATAACTATTGTTACTAACTTGTTTTTTTTATCTTATGTTGAATTGCATCCTCATATTAGGAAGGGTATTGACTTGAGTTCGATTACTAGTAGAGAACTAATCATGGAAAAAGGGTATCTTGATTTGGTAGAAGACAATGTGGCCGTGTGTATATGGTCAGAGGATAGACAACGTGAGAAGGGTGATAGTCTAGTTGGAGGCCATGTATCAGATTACTAGGATTTCACTCGGATCAGTGTGACTCAGAATAGCTTACAAGAGTTGAAAGAAATCTGGGATCAATGGCATGATGGAATGAAGCAGATTTTTTACCAAGAGTACGAGGATCTACCGTACCTGCTAGAAGTTAAGGTGGACAAACATTTCTTTCGAGCCCTTGCACAGCACTAGAACCCAGCTTATAGTTGTTTCACCTTTGGGAACATGGATATGGTGCCCACGATTGAGGAATATACCGCTCTATTTTGTTGCCCCAAAATTCAAGTAAATAAAGTCTATTCAAGAGCCGCTAATGTGCCAACTTTTCTTAAGAAGCTGATGAACATTACGGGAATGAGTGAGCAATGGGTCACAGCTCGAATTAAGGTGAAGGGCGATAACAAATGTATTACCTGGAAAAGCTTGAGAGATTTGATTTTAGTTCATCCTGATGCTAGGAAAAAGGTTGATATATTTGCTCTCAGTTTGTACAGACTAGTTATATTTCCCAAGGTGTTAGGACACATAGATGAGGCGGTCACTGATTTATTCGATCGTCTCGACAAGGGGGTTACACCTATTCCAGCAATTTTGGCTGAAACTTTTAGATCATTAAATGCATGCCAAAGAGAGGGAGAAGGGAGATTTATTGGTTGCACACCACTACTGATGGTTTAGTTTTATAACCACTTTTGGAAAGTGGAAAAGGTTCATTGCCGAGTGTTTTCTGTGAGTTATTCTCCTTTGAGGGAATTTGTTACTACACAAAGGCGAGACATTTCCGAGGAAAAGTGGATGGCAATACTCCATATTATCCGAGACGAAGACATAGAATGGTGAGCACCATGGTTCATTCCCGATGAAATTATTTATTGATGCGGTGATTTCGACTAGGTTCCATTACTAGGGATATGGGGAGCTATAGGGTATGCTCCTTTATTAGTAATGAGACAGTATCGATCAAGACAGTTCATCCCAGCAACTCAAGGTTTGGCTTAGTGAGAGTTTGTATACAAAGGCGAGAACAATAAGAAAAGAGTCTGGGAGATGTCAAATGTCTGGAATCAAGTTCGTAAAATGAAGCCATTTATTGCAAATCCCATGAAAACCCAAAAGTATGATGAATGGAGGGGTAGAAGAGTCAATGATAACATCCCCGTGCCAAATCCCGACAATGTCTACCCAGTTGAGGAGCATTTGCAAGTAATCCCATCGGAATTAAAGCTCATCAAGCAAGACTTTGAAAAGAAAAGTTCTGAATTGAGGAAAAAGATAGAAGCATTAGAAGAGGAAAAGATGCAGTTGGGTTTGGACGTTGATGTTCAAATGTTAAAAGCCGAAAAGCTAAGGAAAGGGAAAATGAAGGCTAAGAAAGACTTGGATGGCTTGAAGGAGGACTATAAGAAGCTTCGCCAATCAATGAGAATTACTGGTTTAGGTAAGACGTCAGAACAGTGGTAACGAGAAGTCAAGAGGAAAGGACTCGAGCGAATCAGTGGAAGAGAAAATTCAAAGTTGCTCAAGTCCAAGGGGATACCATAAAAAGTGAGCTGCTAGAAAGCCAAGTCGAGAAAACTGAGTTGAAAGCCCGAGTAGCTGAGTTAGAGGAGTCATTACAAAGGCACCGCAGTCGTAACTCTGTGACAGAATTGAGGGCAATCCAGGCTAAAAATGTAGAATTAAAGAGAAAGGTAGAGGAGCTTGAAGTTGCATTACAAAATTCTAAAAATCGGATTGAGTTCCTTGAGGGAGCCCTAGAAGTAAGTAATTGGGAACTTTAGTGCTCTTACAAGCAAGTCAGAGACCCAGACCATGTCATGGGTGAAGCATTGACACAATTGAGAGAAGTGGTAGAATACTTGCAAAACTTAGCTGTTCAGGCAGATGCTTTGAGCGTAGAGTATGAGTTGGTATCTGATAAAGGCCAAAAGTTAGCATTTCTCCTTCAAAAGGTTAAGACTTTGAGCATTAGGGCAAGACTTATTTGTAATTATCTTATGTAAAGATATTCATTTTCTAGTAAGGTTATTCTATTAGAATTCGATTGAGAGTCAATACCTTTCTTGCATATGCATTAATGCATTCATAAAGTTTTGCATCGCATTTTCGTGCATTAAAATTTCAAGAAAGATGTTTCTAATTAATTAAAATTTTCCTTTAAAAGTTACTCTGGAAAAATCACACCGTCACTACACTCGTGCTAAGACAAGAGCAATGGATCAACGATTGGAAAAGTTAGAGCAGACGCAGAAAGAAATGCAGGATCAACTGCATCAACAGTTAGCAAAAGTGCATCAATATATGAAGGACTAGATTATTAAGTCCCAGAAAGACATTATCAATCAGTTATCTCAATTACTGGTTAGGAAAATTGATAAGGGAAAGGGTATTGTAATTGACCCAAAAGAAGGGGGTGATGGTATTCCGTGTCCTTCAAATGTTACCCTCATGTCAACCCAAATTCCACAAGAAACGTGTGTTCGAGGAGCATCTGTCACTATTAACCCGCAATCGTGCTTGTTTGGCACACCAAAATCAGCAAACTACCAAACGGGTTCTAATTCTAACCCAAAAAATAACTCTGTCGACTTCGGCATACCAGATTTGAATGAGGTGATGGAATTAGAAAAAATAAGAGTCAAACTTCCTAACCAGTTGGAGGAGCGCTTTAAATGGTTAGAGGAGAGGTTCAGAGCTTTTGAAGGAGCTGAGGGGTGCTGTGGGATTGATGCTAAGGAGCTGAGTTTGGTTACCAACCTAGTACTTCCCCCTAAATTTAAAGTTTCGAAGTTCGAGAAATATAACGGGACAAGCTGCCCGGAGGCACATATCACCATGTTTTGCAGAAAGATGACGGGGTATGTCCATAATGATCAGCTGCTAATCCACTATTTCTAGGACAGTCTAACGGGATCAACTGTAAGGTGGTATAATCAATTAAGTCGTGCCAATATCAGTTCTTGGAAGGATTTGGCATATGCTTTCATGAGGCAATACTGTCATGTCACCGACATAGCTCCTATTGCAAAATATTGAGAAAAGGTCTGGTGAAAGCTTCAGGCAGTACGATCAAAGGTGGAGAGATATGACCACCTAAGTACAGCCACCACTGTCTAAAAAGGAGACAACCATTCTATTTGTTAGTACTTTGAAGGCACCGTATATCAATCATCTGCTGGGAAATGCTACTAAAAGTTTCTCCGATATGGTCATGTCGGGAGAAATGATTGAGAATGCAATCTGAAGCAAAAAAATAGATATCAAAGTGTAACACCCAAATCCCGAACACCGTCACTAGTTAGGATTCCGATATTACTATTCATTTAATACTATTCATATTTTAAAATATCCATGTAGTATGCCCAATTTGACCGGGTCCATTCCAAATCAAATAAATTTTATAATAAATTTATTTTTTAATTGTCCAAAATAAAAGTCCATTTTACAAACCCAAATGCCCCAAATTACCCTAACCCAGTTACATATTTGGCCCAACAGGACCAAACTAAACCAAAAACAGAAACCCTAATCTGCTAAGCCATTTGTGCTGTTGCCATCCTCTTCCACCCAATCAGGAGTTGCCACGTTAACACCAGCAACATCACCTCTAAAAACAAAAACCCTAATCTACTAAGCCACTTGTGCGGCTGCCACCCTCCTCCACCCAATCAGGAGTTGTCACGTCAACATTAGCAATATCACCTCCTTCAACTTGGACTGCAACCACCGTCACTGCCGATTTGGTACCTGCAAAAAAGAAATGTCAGTAGAGTTTAATGGCAAACAACAAAAGAACATGATTGTAATTCAGGCTATAAAGCCAAATTCAAAACATATTTTAAGGGTACGGACCCTTTGTTAAACATTTGAGATCAATACACACAAATATTTTCCAAAATCAATACAAAACAGAGATATTCGAACATAGAACGTTGGAAGCAACACAAGACAGATGTTCAAAATGGTACCGTTTTGAGCCTAACCTGATTTTCGACCCGACCCATAACTAGGATCCACTTGTTTTTGAGTTTTGGGTTATTTACCAACACGGTCCTTCCACATTTTTAATTTATAATTTCGTCCTTTTTATATTTTTAATTAATTTTAAAATTTCCCATTAATTTTATTTCATTTTTAATTTAGTCCTTTAACCATTTTTGAAGCTTGAGAAGCTACCACGTGTCTATTTTTGGGTTATTTGTGAAAATGTTCCTTTCTATTTTTGATTTGTTTTAATTTCGTCCTTAAATCAAGTTTTGTTTTATTTTAAATTAGCTAGTAATTTTAAAAGATTTACAAATTGGTCTTTTGACCCCAGAATGCTTGAGAAGCTGCCACGTGTCCCATCCTTTTGGTTTTATTGCCCAAAAGGTCCCTAAACTTTCCAAAAATCATATTTTAACCCTCGAACTTTTCCAAAATTACATTTTGACCCTAAACTTCTCAAAAAAACATTTTTGCCCTCGAACTTACAAAAATTACATTTTTGCCCTCAAACTTCTCAAAAATTACATTTTTACCCTAAACTCTCCGAAACTTCATCTTCGACCTCGGTTTTTTCCTTTTTTCGACTTTCTTATATAAAATTTTAACTCTTTTTTAAATTAATGTTGTATTTTCTCATTTATTTTGATTCCTCATACTATTTTATTTTTATTATATCTATTTTCTTATATTTGCTCATTTTTGTGTTATTTAGCTTTATCATTAATTGCATAGCTAGTATTTAATTTTTCATGCTCATTTTTATCCCTATATTTTAATTAAAGTCATTTTTTTGATTTTCTCCAAAATATAAATATTTAAAATCGAGACAATATTCCTTAATCTCGGGTTTTAAAAATTTGTGCCTTAACTTACTAGGCGCGAGTTTCTTCAAACTGGATAATCGAATATCCTTTTTCAAGGTTTAAAGTTTACAACAAAGGAAATCTCGTTATTTCTGGATCTCGAAACGTTATGTCCTAACTCACTTGATGTGACTTTCCTCCTTGATCACTTCGAAATAGCGAGGCTTCCAAACGAAAATCGATTTCTTTCTTAAACATGACTTATGCATTTAAGGATCGTATTTTAAATTTTACTCGAATTTTCAAATTTTTAAGTTAAGACCCGAAAATAATTGATGTGGTACTAATTTTGGGCGTGTGAGGGTGCTAATCCTTCCTCACATGTAACCGACTCCCGAACTCGTTTTCTGGATTTTAAGGACCAAAATATTTTTCGAAACGGATTTCAAATGTTTTATAGTAATCCAATCACACCAAATAAAAAGATTGGTGGCGACTCCCATTACTCCATATTTTGATTTGAAAATATTTTTCGAGATTCTTTTTCTTTTTCGAAAAAATCGTTTCGACAGCTTGGCGACTCCACTAGGGACTTTAAAAATAAAAGAGAGTCAAGCCAAAAATCGATTATTTTCGGGTCCTTTTGTTAAAAGTCTCAAAACTCGATTTAAATTAATATATGATCCTTTGCATTTTTTGTGAAATACCATGATAATATTATTGCTAGTATAAGTTTGCATTCATTTGCATCGATTACTACACTTTTTAAGTGAAAGTGAGAAGCTACTCCTTCGTGAGGTTTTCACCTCCGTGCAGGATAGTAATCGCTTTCGGGATTACATCTGTACCTATATTTTCATGAAGTTTTCACTTCTGTGCAAACATATGAGAAATGTGTCCCCCTAAATCGAACTCATCCGTATGAGCCTGTAATGGGTGAGGACCGAGGAATCTGCTGGTTTGGGTACCCTAACTCTAGAACTTGAACCACATGTAGTGAATCCTAGTTGCTTACCTTAGGACAGAACTACACCAAGCTGTTAGCAGTCTCCCAAGTCTAGGTTCTTTGTTTTATATTCGTATCTTGTTATCATACTGCCATGTTTTCTTTTGTTTTTTAATCGTTGCTTGCATTACATCTTCATACAAGGAAAGGTGTGGACTTAAGCTCAATTACTAAATAGAAAGTTGGTCATAAGAAAATGAGTATCTTGATAAGGTAGTCACGCGCATATGGTCAAAAGAAAGACGAAAATTGATGATTTGCTAAGACTGAAATGAAGACCACATAACGAACCAAACCTTGATCCAAATACGAGAAGTGATCGATCACTTAATCATTCAAGCTGACATTTTAGGCCAAAAGTCAAAGACAAACTAGGGTGAAATTGGATGATGTCCTACGGAGAGTAAAAGCTTTCGAACATTAAAGCACGATCATATGCGTATCTGCCTTATGTAAAGAAATTTGTTTTCTAGTAAAGTTTTCTAATAGAATTGAGTTATGAGTCAATGTCTTTCTTATGCATACATGCACTCATAAGTGGCATATTTTATTAACTGGCATATAATTCCATGAGAGCCTACCTTAAGCGAAACCATGTCAAACCTTAGCGGTTACCCAGGTAAGAAATACAATTATATTCTTGTTTCTTTGCTTTCAATTGCAATTTATTTTCAAGTTTTATTCCCGTATTAATCATACTAATTTTGAATCTGTTTGCATTGCATTTTCAAAAAAAAAGGTGTTGATTCATGTTCTATTGCCAAATAGAGAACTGGTCATAAGAAAACGGATTCCTTGATAAGGTAGAAGTTAACGTGGTCGTGCATATATAGTCAAAGATAAAGGTGATGACCTGTCAAAGGGGTACATATTAGGGATTCAAGATTACACCCAAATAAATGAAATCCATATCAGTTTGCAAGAGCTAAGCATGGAAGACAAATGAAGTAGATGTCTAATTCGAATTTGATGATCTGTCTTACCTACTCAAGCTAGATTACTTCATTTTCAGAAACGTGAACAATACGATATGTCCCTCCACTACCTGAGGGTTCAGAATAATAAAGCTTATTCTAGACAAGCGAGCATTGGGTTGCAACCCTGATTAAGGAAATAGAAGAGAACGAGCACATTACTTTGAAAAACTTGTAAGACATAGTACACTGGAATACAAGAAAGAATTTTGACATCTTCGTATGAAGTAGTCGTCTTCCCTAAAATACTAGGGCATGTAGAGGACGCGGTTGCATATTTGTTTGACCGACTTGACAAAAGAATCACCCATGTTCTAGCAATCTTAGCCACAAAACACCTGTCGAAGAAAGGCAAAAGAAGGTGTATTGGTGCACAATTTTTGTTAATACGATTTCGGGGTCATTTTTGGAAAGTAGAAAAGGTCTCTTGTCGAATATTCTCTAAGGACTACTTTTCATCGAAGGAATTTATGGCTATTCAAAGACAAGAGGACTTCGCCAAAGAAATTGGAAATAAATGAGGAATGACTCCAACGCTATTAAGGGCAAGTTTGAGATAGGGACCATGTCGCAAGCAATGACTCCACCAAGTGCAAGAAACTGCTAACCACTTGCAGACTTCAGTCATTCAAAGACCGACACTTTGAACTTGAAATCAGGATCCAACCGGAGAAAATTAGCTTGGAAAATTAGGGATTTGAGCATCAAGGCACGACCATACATGTATCTGCCTTATGTACAGTAATTTGTTTTCTAGTAAAGATGCTCTAAACGGAATTGAACTAGAATCAATGCTTTTTTGCATGCATTTTACCATTCATTTGCATTGCACTTCATGCATTAAATTTTAATGAAATCCCCCATATTTGAAACACTCGTGTGAGAGAAAGTCATCAACCTTAAATGAAAACTGAGAGGAAACATGATAAATCAAGATAGGGAATGCTAAAATTTGAGCCTATTGAGAGTTCGTCCCTATACCCTTGGAAGTGTTTTCGATAACTAGACTGTGGAGGAGCTTCCTATAGTTTTTAGGATTTTTCTAGAAAAATATTCAAAATACACTTATCACTCTAGGTCCGAGAGTAATAGGGATCCTTTTATAAAGGGCACATGACCACTGTCTTTTATTTTAATGAAAATGATGCATTTCTTGTGTCTCACTTGGCAAACATCTTGTATTTCTTTTTCAGCCAAATAGTTGTTCATTCTTAAATTCATTGTCTTACCCATATGTTGGATCCTTTGATATCAAAGACACGAGCGACACTGCTGTTGACTTAGACCCTTTTGAGTAAGACATGTGTCTAGAAAAACATTGAGGCTTTGAAAATGATCAAGAATGTACTTGTCTCCTGATCTGCTACGGATGGTTGAGCAAGACACGAAACAAACATCACCTTGAAGAGTTGTGATTTTAAGTGAGAATATAGACATGTGTCTTTGTAAAAACAAGGCAAGCTGCCTCGAGAATCCAAAGGTCTTTGCATGATCCTATCAAAGCATGATAGGTTTAAAGAACTGATGTCGTGACACACAGGCTCCCATAAAAGGAAGAATGCAATCAAATTCAATAGAAACTTCAAAAATTAAGGCTAAACGTGATAAAAAAAGAGAAAAAGAAAAACAAAACAAATAAAAAAAGGGTCAAGATAAAACCTGCCAAGGATATCTTAAAACCCAAGACAAAAAAAAAAAGAAAAAGGAAAAAAGAAAGGAAAGTCAAGACAAAAACCCGCAAAGGGCATCTTGAAAATTCATTCTCCTTCATTTTTGCACGTCATGACCTCTTTCTATGAGGCATGGACATTACCAAGCCAACTTTGTAAAAAGTTTCTAATGAGCATCAATTCATCCTCATGATCATTGATTACTACTTCCTATGCCAATCGACGGTTAAGCAGATTATTGAAAATGAGATTACATTCGATATGGGATGCCAGAAAGGATCATATCCGACGATGACTTGAATTTGAGCAACAGCATGATAGTGAAAGTCTACAGCCAATTCAAGAACAAGTATCACGACTCAGCACCACATTGCAAAAAAAAGTGAATGGGGCATTGAAGGTGACCGAAAAGAACATCAAAAGGATTCATAGCAGAGACCTACAAAGGCTCGGCATGAGAAATCACCATTTGTCTTCGAGACTTATCAAGCTTCTATCTGAACATCCACCGGGGCAACACCTTTCTCACTAGAATGAAAGTCGTCCTACCCATTGAAGTCAAGTTTCTTTCCCTCCAGATTTTGTTAAGAGCTGATGAAGCAGAATGGATCCAATCCAGATGTAGTCAGCTAAACTTGATTGAAGAAAAGATACTAAAGGTCATCTGTAATGATTCAAATGACAAGAGTTTACGACAAAGAAGGATCCGCTCTAGAGAATTTCACGAGAGAGCATTAGTTTTAAAAAGGATCTTGCTTACAAAAGTCTTCCAAGGAAAATGGATGTTGAATTGGGAAAGGCCCCATGAGGTGAAGAAAGTTTGTTGGAGAAGCTTTGATTTTGATCGAAATGGACGACAAAGACCTGCCCAACTTCGTGAACTCAGATTCAATAATAAAAAAGAAAGAAAAGAAAGAAAAAAGGAAAAAAAGAAAAGGAAAAATAAAATAGAAAAAATGGGAAAAAGAAAAGGAGAGGTCGAGGTGAAAACTCGTAAAGGGTATCTTGAAATCTAAGAAAACTTGAGTTGAAAACCTGAAAGGGCGGCTCAATTTTGAAGAAAGGAGTGTGAAATGGTCCTCTCTCTCAAAAGTAGCAAGGTGGAGAAACTTTACATCTTGAAGCATTGATGAAGTACTCCAAGTTTCATGAACACATTTCAAGCTCAGAATAGTCCTCATCAAGTTTGCTCAGTGAAGCTCATACTTCGATATTTGGGGCACCTAACGCTATTCTTGGCCCACTTTATGTTTGTCAACTTTTTGACCAATATGAGTTATTTTTAATCTTTTCATTAATGTGAGCTTCGCCTCCAATAAATTTTCATTCGCCTTGTGACCATGTTCAAGCAATTCTGCATCAAAATAGTGATTAATAGGCCAACAACCTTTTCATTCACGCGACCTCAGTTTGGAATCAAATTCAATTTCATCCACGTTATAACCTTGATTCAAGCATCTTTGCATTTGAAATAACGGTTAGTGGTCAACAATATAAGGAATAGAAGGATTTCTACATATCATTCTGGAAAATTTCTAAATAGTACAGGGACCAAAAACAGGATCACTAGTTGAAATAACCAAACACGAGGATTAGAAAGGTCTTGAAACAAATAATTCAAATTACGACTACCTCTTTAGGTTTTACAACAAAGATACCATACCAGAAGAAGAACATAATAGCACATCAATGATAGGACTTAGACAAACGACGATGGATGTCAGCTAAGGACTAAAAATAAAATCATTTCTCAAAAATGACATTTTTACATTCATCATTCATACTCACCTGCTTAGGAGCATTTGATTCATCCTGATCCTGGCATCCTAACAATCTGGTCTACATAGAGACCCATTAAAGCATATTCTACAGGTTTCATTACTGCGAAATGGCGAAATGAGTTGAGAAAAACATGAAGATTTGGAGGGAAAGGTTGAGGCCGCAACGACGAACCCGATACCTTAGAAGATGTGACGGGAAAGGTTGAGGCCGCAATGGTAAACCCTGTACCATGAAGATTTGAAGGGAAGGATTGAGACCGCGACGGCGAATCCGGTACCTCAGAAGATGTGATGGGAAAGGTTGAGGCCGCAACGGTGAACCCAGTACCATGAAGATTTGAAGGGAAAGGTTGAGGCCGTAACGCTGAACCCGATACCTTTAAAGATGTGACGGGAAAGGTTGAGACCGCAGCGGAGAATCCAGTACCATGAAATGTGATGGGAAAGGTTGAGGTCGCAATGGTGAACCTGGTACCATGAAGATTTTAAGGGAAAGGTTGAGGCTACAACGGTGAACCCAGTACCATGAAGATTTGAAGGGAAAGGTTAAGGTCGCAACGACGAACCCGGTACCTTAAAAGATGTGACGGGAAAGGATGAGGTCGTAAAGGTGAACTCGGTACCTCAGAAGATGTGATGGGAAAGATTAAGGCCGCAACGGTCGGTACCATGAAATGTGATGGGAAAGGTTGAGGCCGCAATAGTAAACCCAGTACCATGAAGATTTGAAGGGAAAGGTTGAGGCCGCAATGGTGAACCCGATACCTTAAAAGATGTGTCGGGAAAGGTTGAGATCGCAACGGCAAATCCGATACCATGAAATATGATGGGAAAGGTTGAAGTCGTAATGGCGAACTCGATATCATGAAGATTTTAAGGGAAAGGTTGAGGCTACAACGACGAACCTGGGTACCTTAGAAGATATGAAGGGAAAGGTTGAGGCCGCAACGGCGAACCCAGTACCTTAGAAAACAAGATGAAAAAAATTAAAGTTGCAATGGCAAATCATATACCATAAAGTCGAAGAGGAGTAGATTGAAACCGTAACAGTGAATCTTCTACCTCGAAGTTACAGTGGATCAGATCAAACCACAGTACCAAGTCTTTATCTCTCTGAAGTTATAATAAGAGCAGGATAAAGCTTCGACATTAAAACCTATCTCCTTAAAATTTCAGTGGAATAGAGTGAAGTTACATCATCATTCAGTCTTTTACCCTTAATCAAGAAGGGAAATTTAAAGATTCCAGTCTTTTACCCTTAATCAAGAAGGGAAAAATGAAGATTCTAATCTTTTACCCCGAACCTGAGGCAGATCACTATCAGCCAATTTCTTACCCTGAGCTTGGGCAGATTGTAGCCATCCAATCTCTTACCCCGAGCTTGGGGTAGATCACCATCAGCCAATCTCTTACCTCGAGCTTGGGGCAGATTATAGTCATCCGATCTTTTTTCCCAACCCTGAGGCAGATCACCATCAATCAATCTATTACCTCGAGCCTGGGGCAGATTGCAGCCATTCGATCTTTTACCCCGACCCTGAGGCAGATTACAGCCATCCAATCTCTTACCTCGAGCCTAGGGCAGATTATAACCATTCGATCTTTTACCCCGAGCCTGTGGCAGATCATCATCAGCAAATCTCTTACCCCAAGCCTGGGGCAAATTGCAACCAT
The DNA here is from genome assembly GCA_005610355.1 of Gossypioides kirkii. Taxonomy (NCBI): domain Eukaryota; kingdom Viridiplantae; phylum Streptophyta; class Magnoliopsida; order Malvales; family Malvaceae; genus Gossypioides; species Gossypioides kirkii. The sequence goes on along the minus strand of CP032247.1, from coordinate 32,397,256 downwards.
TTAATCTCTTACCTCGAGCCTAGGGCAGATCACCATCAGCCAATCTCTTACCCCGAGCCTAGGGTAGATCATCATCAACAAATCTCTTACCTCGAGCTTGGGGTAAATTACAACCATTCGATCTTTTACCCCGAGCCTAGGGCAAATCACCATCAGCCAATCTCTTACCCCGAGCCTGGGGCAGATTGCAGCCATTCGATCTTTTACCCCGAGCCTGGGGCAGATCATCATCAGCCAATCTCTTACCCCAATCATGGAGTAGATTGTAGTCATTTAAAGAAATAAAGTGGTCATCTTCTTGACGAGATGTAGAAAAGTGAACAAAATTCGTCTTCCCAATGAAATACAAAGAAATGGATCAAGGTATGAAGCTATGACACCAAATCCATGAAGTTGCAAACAAATTAAGTGAAGCTACAATAGCAAATTTTGTTCTTTGAAATTGCCTTACGGCAAGATGGAGCCATGACACTAAAAGCTGTAAAGGTAGATACAGCAAAGTTGAACGACCAATAAAGCGAAGGGTGGGCCAGCTGAAGAAAGAGCGTCGAAGAAATGAGATTGACAACATTGGGCCTCTTTTTTTGTCTTTGCTCCGTTCTCGTCATACAAGAACGAGCAAAGAGGGGCAGCTATAGTAGGCCCAATTTGATCGGGCCCGTTCCAAATCAAATAAATTTTAAAATAAATTTATTTTTTAATTGTCTAAAATAAAAGTCCATTTTACAAACCCAAATGCCCCAAATTACCCTAACCCAGTTACACAATTGGCCCAATAGGCCCAAACTAAACCAAAAATAGAAACCCTAATCTGCTAAGCCACTTGTGCTGCTGCCACCCTCCTCCACCCAATCAGGAGTTTCCACGTCAACACCAGCAACATCACCTCCTTCAACTTGGACTGCCACAACCATCACTGCCGATTTTGTACCTGCAAAAAAGAAATGTCAGTAGAGTTTAATGGCAAACAACAAAAGAACATGATTGTAATTCAGGATATAAAGCCAAATTCAAAATAGATTGTAAGGGTACAGACCCTTTGTTGAACATTTGAGATCAATACACCCAAATATTTCCAAAATCAATACAAAATAGAAATATTCGAACACAGAACGTTGGAAGCAACACAAGATAGATTTCAAGCACTTCAGTTTCCATTTTCAAGGTATATAATAAATACATTAACATTCACTGTTTGTCCATTATTTCCTTTGAATTCAAAGTGATTCTATAAATATTAAATATATAATAGTATATATTTCTTTGATGTTTATTATATATTTAATAAATTTATTATCTTCTTTAATATTCGAGACGTTTTATATATATATATATATGTATTAATATATTTATTATATTATTAGTTATTATCATTTAAAATCTTCATTTATTTTCAAAAAATATTTTAAATAATAATTAATAATAATAAAAAGGGAACCCGAAAAGTCTTACCCCGATTTGATCCACCACTGTCGAAGTCATGAACAGAGCCCCTCCGAGCCGCCGCCGTGATGGTAGTCTCGAACGTCGCCACCATCGCAGATTTGAGCATGGTAGATTAAAAACATATATGTTAGTAACAAATAAAAATCAAAATATAAAAAAAACATATAAAAAGAAGCAAACAGATCTAAGTTTTGAAGGAATTTTTTAATAAAATCAAAACTTTGGAAAAACTCGAAACGGATCTTATAAAAAGAAAAGGGTTTGAAAAAAGATTTGTTTTTTTAAGGATTTTCAACAAATCTAAGCCCGATCTATCGATCGTGAGCCAAGATCCGTTCGAAAAAGTGAAAAGAAATGGAAAAAGGGTTTCTGGACATACTTAGACACCGTGTATGGCGGAGCTCGACGGACGATGATGGCGAGGGCGGCGCGTGGCAGACCAGTGACCAGACAAGCGACCGGAGCGCGACCGGCCGGGTAGAAGTTTTAGAGCTTTTTTTGAAAGGGAAGAGGGTTTTTTTTAAGGATGGTGTTAAAATGATTTTTTTTGAAGAAAAAGGCCTATTTATAGCAATCCAAAACGGCATCGTTTTGGCATGGCTCAAAGATGCTCAAAACGGTGCCGTTTTGAGCCTAACCCGATTTTCGACCCGACCCACAAATAGGATCCGCGTGTTTTTGAGTTTTGGGTTATTTACCCACGTGGTCCTTCCCCATTTTTTTATATTTATAATTAATTTTAAAATTACCCATTAATTTTATTTCATTTTCAATTTAGTCCTTTAACCATTTTTGAAGCCTGAGAAGCTGCCACGTGTCTATTTTTGGGTTATTTGTGAAAATGGCCTTTTCTATTTTTGATTTACTTTAATTTCGTCCTTAAATTAAGTTTTATTTTATTTTAAATTAGCCCAGTAATTTTAAAAGATTTACAAATTGGTCCTTTGACCCCAAAATACTTGAAAAGCTACCACGTGTCCCATCTTTTTGGTTTTATTGTTTAGTAGGTCCCTAAACTTTTCAAAAATCATATTTTGACCTCAAACTTTTCCAAAATTACATTTTGACCCTAAACTTCTTAAAAATTATATTTTTACCCTTAAACTTCTCAGAAATTACATTTTTTCCCTAAAACTTATCAAAAATCACATTTTTGCCCTCGAACTTCTAAAAATACATTTTAACCCCAAACCTGCAAAACTTCTTTTTTTTCCCTTTTTTCGACTTTCATATATAAATTTTTAACTCTTTTTTTAAATTACTCTTGTATTTTCTCATTTATCGTGATTCCTGATTCGTATTTTATTTTTCTTATATCTATTTTCATATATTTGCTCATTTTTGTGTTATTTAGCTTTATCATTAATTGCATAGCTCGTATTTAATTTGCATGCTTATTTTTATCCCTATATTTTAATTTAAGTAATTTTTTGATTTTTCTCCAAAATATAAATATTTAAAATCGAGGTAATATTCCTTTATCTCGGGTTTTGAAAATTTGTACCTTAACTTACTAAACGCGATTTTTCTTCAAACCGGGATAATCGAATATCCTTTTTCAAGGTTTAAAGTTTACAACAAAGGAAAGCTCGTTATTTTCGGATCTCGAAACGTTATGTCCTAACTCATTGGATGTGACTTTCTTCCTTGATCACTTCGAAATAGCGAGGCTTCCAAACGAAAATCGATTTCTTTCTTAAACAGGACTTATGCATTTAAGGATCGTATTTTAAATTTTACTTGAGTTTTCAAATTTTTAAGTCAAGACCCGAAAATAATCGATGTGGTACCAATTTTGGGCATGTGAGGGTGTTAATCCTTCCACACACTTAACTGACTCCCGAACTTGTTTTCTGGATTTCGAAGACCAAAATATTTTTTGAAACGAATTTCAAACATTTTATGGTGATCAAATCACACCAAATGAAAAGATTGGTGGCGACTCCCATTACTCCATATTTCGATTTGAAAATATTTTTCGAGACTCTTTAATTTTCAAAAAACGTTTCGACAATCCAAATAATTTAATCTTATTTCATTACGAAATTCACCTCTCATTTTTTAGATTAATATTTAATCATAACACAATTTTTTAAGGGTAGAAATGACATTTCCAATAATTTAGGCGACTTCTACTGATACTTGATGGTCAAGTATCGGTAGAAGTCACATCAATGAAAAATTTAAAGACTGTGCAGATTTTTACTGGTACCTGTGCTAGTTCTACAGATATAAGTATGATTTCTACCGATACAAGTCATGCAACTACCGATACCAAAAACTCTAGAGAGTAAAAATCCTTACCCTTCAACTTCTACCGATACATGCATACATACTACCGATTCATCAATGCTAAAAACTACCGATACTTGTTATTCAACTACCGATACAACTCAAGTCAAAAGACAACCTCTCTCCTACCTTGTACTTCTACCGATACATGCATAAGTTTTACCGAAACAAGTATGTAGAATTTCAAGAATTACACCAAGACACAAGATTAATGTCTTAAACATCTAAGTTGTACTTCATACATTTATAAAATCAAAACATTATGATTTTAGCATCTTTAATTCAACAACAAAGGTTAATATCATCCTAGTACATGCCAAATAACCGAGTGATGTAAATACTACCGAACAAGCTTCTAGGATAGTGTGATGTCTTCAAGATGATCCGATCTTCAAGTCACAAAACAAAATCTACAAAACAACAACAAGTTCACTAGTAAGCTTCTTAGCTTAATAAGTTCTCAAGTTCATCAATTTACCAAGTCTTATGTGATAAACAACTCTATAAATCTGTCAGGCTAGCACAATTGAACTTCAAATGTCAATATTCGTTTATCTCCCTGTTGACACAAAGGTCATGATGCTCATTTGTCCCTATTGACCCAAGGGTCATGCCTATTACCAGTATACGATGTTATTCTTAACTATCGATACGATATATCTGTTCCCTATGATGTTGCTCACACTAAGCTGATGAGAAAATGCAATAAACATAAATCTCAACCATCGTAGGGCCTGTAATCCATTCATGGATTCTATTCACCTTTTGGTGACTCACGATACTAAAGAGAATCTCAACAAATGCAGGATCTCAAGCATCAGACCATTTTCTATCTTTGGCACAAGGGTGGGAAATTCTCATCTCATAGCTACTTCTTTCACGTTTCCAATCGTCGTTTCAAATTTCCAATATTCAATAGAAAGCAGTTATAAGCAGTCATTAATAAGAATTTAACATTTCGAACTTACCAGACTAGATTGCAGTTGTGAATAGATTTCAAAGACTACTCCGCTAATTTTCCCTTTCCTCGATCAATGGCACGGTCGTAGTCTACATCCATAAATCATTCAATTCTCACATTAAGTTACATAATTTAGTCATTCAACACAACTTAGTCCTTTTTGGGAAAATTACGATTTTTCCCCTACTAGTTTCCTTTTATTCAATCTAGCCTTTTCACAAAAAAATGCAAAATAACCATTTTCTCCCACAACCAACCAAAGCCAAATTCTCTTAGGTGTCCACTCAACCCATTCACACATTTACTTTCATAACAATACATGTAATTTCACCATTTTCACAATTTAATCCTTAAATCCTATTTTCATCAAAAATCACTTTACAAAAAAGATTTAACACAAGTATCAAACATTCAAATACATCAAAAGCTTCTAAAAACAAGCAATTTCAACAATGGTAAGTTTTCTAACACTTGACAGATTCACAAATTAGTCCTTGCATAAGCTAGATTAAACTAATACGGGCTCAAAAATATAAAAATTACCAAAAACGATCAAGGTTTGCTTACCTAAACCAAAGCTCAAAGTTTTGAATTGAAAACCCTAACTTTTCTCTCCGTGTTACCGTGTGAAGAAGAAAGAAGAATAAAAATGGGATGAAAATCAATTTCTTTTCTTTTAATTTTCATATATATAGTAATGACATTTTTGTAATTATTGAGACTTTCATTATTAAGCTTTAATTAATCATTTTTAATCTTAATTAAATCTATTTACACTTAATATAAACCATGCCAATCCACTAAGTAATGTTCATTTGGTTATTTTATTCATTTGGTCCTTCTAATTAAACATCTATACTTTTACCCTTTTTATGATTTAGTCCTTTCTATTCAATTGACTATTTAATCTATGAAATTTTCAAATCATAATTTCATACGATGCATATATCACCAGCAATATTCAAAATAAATAAATTTACGACTTGACTCGTCGGAGTTGTGATCTCGAAACCACTATTTTCGACACCATTAAAAATTGGGCTATTACAACTCTCCCCCTTAAGGAAATTTCATCCTAAAATTTCTTATCGGTAAACAAGTTAGGATACTATGATCTCATCAAAGCCTCTGTCTCCTAAGTGGCTTCCTATAACCCATGACGATTCCACAATACTTTCACCAATGGTACTCTCTTGTTCCTTAGTTCTTTTACTTCGCTAGATAGTATTCTAACCGGTTCTTCTAAATATGACAAATCCGGCTGAATCTCAACTTCCATGGGTGTAATTACATGTGAGGGATCTGATCTGTACAGTCTTAGCATTGAAACATGAAATACATTATGGATCTTCTCCAATTTTGGCGGTAAAGTCAACTTATATGCTACAGGACCAACCCGTTCTATGATCTCATACTACCCAATAAATCGTGGACTCAACTTTCCCTTTCGGTCGAGCCGTAACACCTTTTTTCCATGGTAAAACTCTTAGGAAAACTCTATCTCCTACAGTAAATTCTATATATTTCCTTTTAAGATCCACATACGACTTCTATCGATTAGACGTTGCTTTCAAATAATCACGAATTACCTGCACTTTGTCCTCAGTTTCATGAACTAAATCAGTTTCAATCAACTTAGACTCGCTCAATTCCGACCAGTATAGAGGTGTCTTGCACTTTCGACCATATAATGCTTCGAATGGTGCCATTTTAATTCTAGATTGGTGGCTGTTATTATATGCAAACTCCACTAATGGCAGATACTTTTCCCAGCTTCCTTTAAACTCAAGTGTATAGCATCGTAGCATATTGTCAAGAATCTGTATCACTCGCTTTGACTAACCATCCGTTTGCTGATGATATGCAGTACTAAAATTCAACTTGATCCCTAAAGCTTCATGTAGCTTACCCCAAAATCTCGAGGTAAAACGTGGATCCCTATCGGAGATGATAGAGGTTGATACCTCGTGCAGTCGAACTATTTTAGACACGTATAGCTCGACTAGTCTCTCAAGTGGATAATATACCCGAATGGGGATGAAATGAGCGGACTTCATCAATCTGTCTAGAATTACCTAGATTGAATCTTTCTTTCTCGGTGTTACCGGAAGTCTTGTGACAAAATCCATTGCGACTCGTTCTCATTTCCACTCCGGGATGAAAATCGGCTGTAGTAACCCAGATGGCACCTAGTGTTTGGCTTTCACTTGCTGACATATAAGACATCTAGTCATAAACTCTAAAATCTCTCGTTTCATACTTGACCACCAATACAATTTCTTCAGGTCATTATACATTTTCACACTCCTCGAGTGTATAGAATAAGTTCTACTGTGAGCCTCTGTCAGAATGTCTTGTCTCAAATCTGAATCGTTTGGGATACATACCCTGCCCCTGTAATATAACATACCCTCTGTATCAACTGTAAACCTTGTAATAGCATCATCCTGTATCTGTTCCCTTTTAGCAATAAGCTTTGGATCCTTTCTCTGTAATTCTTGAATCCGCTGTAGAAATAATGACCTCATTTTAAGCTCTGCGATGATAGAATCGTCGCCTCCCAATGATAGATGGGCATTCATTACTCTTAAAGCAAACATCGATTTCTGACTTAGAGCATCGACTAAAACATTGGCTTTACCTGGATGATAATCGATCACAATGTCATAGTCTTTTAATAGCTCTAATTATCGGTGCTATCCCAGATTCAACTCTTTCTGTGTCATCAAATATCTCAAACTCTTGTGATCTGTAAATATATGACATCTTTCCCCATAGAGGTAGTGTCTCTAAATCTTCAATGCAAAAACTACGATAGCCAACTCCAGATCGTGAGTCGGATAATTCTTTTCATGTGGTTATAACTATCGGGAAGCATAAGCTATCACTTTTCCATCCTGCATCAAAACACACCCCAATCCGCTAAAAGATGCATCACTATAGACAATGAACTCTTTTCCCATCTCTGGTTGCGTCAAGACTGGAGCTTCAGTTAACAACTTTTTCAACTAGTTGAAACTTTGCAGACCACACAAACTAAATGTTTTTCTATAGCAACCTCTGCATCGGTAAGGCTATGATGAAAAAGTCTTTCACGAACCGACTGTAATAACCAACTAATCTCAAGAAATTGCGTACCTTGGAGATATTCTTCAGTACCTTCTAATCGAGAATAGTTGAAACTTTGCTTGGATCAACACGTATCCCTTCCGAAGTACTACGTGACCCAAAAATCCAACTTCTCAAAGCCTGAATTCACATTTACTGAATTTTGCATACAACTATTTTTCTCGAAAAATTTATAACACCTCTCTCAAATGTTGAGTATGCTCTAATTCTGTCTTGGAGTAAATTAATATAACATCAATAAACACAACCACAAACATGTCCAACTGGGACTCAAATATTCTATTCATCATATCCATAAATGCTACGGGGGCATTAGTCAACCCAAACGGCATAACTAAAAACTCATAATATCCGTATCGAGTTTTGGATGTCATTTTCATTATATCATAATCTTTCACTCGCATCTGATAATAACCTGACGGAAGGTCTATTTTAGAGAACACGGTTGCACCTTTTAACTGGTCAAATAACTCATCAATCTGAGGCAAAAGATACTTGTTCTTGATCGTCACCTTATTTAGCTGCCTATAGTCTATACACATCTGCATTGATCCATCCTTCTTTTCACGAACAATACGGGCGTACCCCACGGTGACACACTAGGTCGTATGAATCCTCTGTCTAATAATTCTTACAGCTGAGCTTTCAATTCTTTCAATTCGATCGATGCCATTTTGTACGATGGAATAGAGATCAAAGTGGTACCCAGTAACAAATCTGTACGAAACTCTACCTCTCTGACTAGTGGCAAACCCGGTAGTTCTTCTGAAAACACATCTATATACTCTTGAACAACTGGTACCTGATCCAATTCTGTTCTCGAGCCCCTAGTATCAAGTATGTATGCTAGGAATGCTTTTACAGCCTTTATGATTCATCTTTTGTGCTGAAATAGCCGAAATCACTCTGGTTTCACTGTTCAACCTGCCAGACTCCACTGTGATTACCTCACCTGTCGAACATTTCAAACTTATATGTCTTTGCTTGTAATTTACTATCTCATCATGCTCAGATAACCAATCCATACTAAGGTCACATCAAACTCGGTGAAGGGCAATAGCATTAGATCAGCAGAAAATTCACAGCCCTGAACTTTCAATGGACATTTTACGACATACCAAGTTAACAATGACACTATGTCCCAAAGAATTTGTGACTTGCACATCAAATTCAGTCGATTCAACGATTAATTTTTTATCAGTGGCTAAAGCTGTGCAAATATATGAACGTGTTAACCCTGGGTCAATCAAAGTACATACAATATCATTAAAAAGATAGAATATACTAGTCAACATATCAGGGGCGGTAGCCTCTTCTCTAGCTCTGATGACATATGTCCGTGTAAATGCCCGTGCCTTAGACCGCGTTAATTTCCCCTGTTGTCGCCTCAGTTTCCACTTGTACTACTACTCTTTCCCGGGTGTTTACCTTTTAACGGTAAAATAGGGGATTTTACGCTCTAGTTCTCCTTTACCTTTGAAGTTATCGGGAAATTTGGCATAAAATGATCTGTACCCCAACAACGATAATAAGCCATTTTTATCTTTCGACATTCACTCGCATGGTATCTTCCGTAATGATCACATGATGGGTTCGGCATATTTTGGACACTGGCTACACTGGCTGTATGACAGTTTTGAAATTTAGACTCTGGTGGACCCGATCTACTCCTACTCAGAAACCTAGAAGGAACTGGTCCACGAGTTTCAGTTTCTCTAAATTTCTTCGGTGACGGCATAAAAAAAAGTTCTGGTAATGTTCTTTCTCCTAGATTCTCGAAATCTCTTCTTTCTCTACCTCTTGTTGTCGTAAATTTCTTCCATCTTTTGAGCTCTATTTGCAAGAACCACAAACGATCATAGCTCGGACCCTCCTACCATCATCTGGATTTCGTCATTCATCCCGTCTTCGAAACGGACGCACATTGCCTCATCTGTCGGTACAATTTCCCAGGCATACTTATTAAGTTGTACGAATTCTCGTTCATATTCTGCTACTATTTTGTTTCCTTATCTTAATTCTAGAAACTCTTTCTTCCTCTTGTCTAGGTACCTTTTGCTGACATATTTCTTTCTGAATTCTACTTGGAAAAACTCTCAGGTAACTTCATTCTCAAGCATCACTGCTAAAATTATCGTCCACCAATTGTAGGCCTCATCCTTCAACAACGAAACTGCACACCTCAGGTAGTCTTCTGGAGGACAAGCCATCTCATTCAAAACTCTTAATGTGTTTTCCAACTAGTATTCAGCTCTTCAATGTTTCCTCAAAATTCTTCTACAGCATACTTTTTAACCTTGTCCGTCGGAACATGATGTCTCTGTTCCACCAATGGAAGAGGTGGAGGCATAGTAGGAGGTACTACGGGTCGGGTGGCAGGTTGTGCAACAAGAGGTAAAAGAGGTGGTTCCGTCAAGTTGTTCCTCATGAACTCCGAGAACTACTGTCCCATCAGTCCAAAAAACATATTCTTTGCTTCATTTTCTATCATCGATAATATCGGTGCCCCATGACTTGCTCCAGAATCATTAGTCGAGATATTACTATTCATTCATTGGTTTTTTCTCTTTTTGAGTTAGACATCTCACATTTATCTGCAAGAACTATGATTAGATCGGATCCATCTATATCACACTGGCACAGGTTCATTTGGCATGTACTTCTAAAACATAAAACACTGTCATTATAGTCCAAAAAATGGTTAAATCGAAAGCTCTGATACCGCTAAATTTAAGACCCAAATCCCGAACACCGTCGTCGGTTAGGATTTTGATGTTACTATTCATTTAATACTGTTCATATTTTAAAATATCCAAATATTTTAATCTTATTTCATTACGACATTCACCTCTCATTTTTTAGATCAATATTTAATCATAACACAATTTCTTCAAGGGTAAAAATGACATTTCCAATAATTTAAGAGACTTCTACTGATACCTGATGGTCAAATATCGGTAGAAAATCCTGTAAGCTTTATTGAAGTTTTATTGAAGATTGGTAAGCTGGCTGAGCAGACGAGCAACAACTCCTGACGAGGAGTGCTTGGTGCAGGCACAAGAGGAACGATTAAGGAATAGTCCTAGTAGTCTAGAGATAGTAAGCTTCGATGTATTTGTTAACCCTTCTTTTATGCTGATGAATTACTCTTGACAATTGAATGAATATGAGAATATCTTTCATTATTATATCACTTTGATTCTTACTTAATTCTTCTTATCTGTTTATTCTTAGATTTAATTGCTTTAAACACGAGAGTGGAATTACAGTCTACCGATATCGAGAGATGCGGTGACAAGTTAGATTAACAAGCAAGTCAGCAAGAGCTGCTTGGGATTAGAAGAGATTCTATCACTTGTTCTTAAGTGCACAATGTTACCTACATCGAGAGATGGGGTAATTGTGGGTACTTGAGTCTCGATTAAACAGAGAGCTGTTATTGGTAAGATTTCATTGGAGCTTTATTGTTGCGACAATTCAACTATACAGTACCTTGTCGATGCATCCAGTGTACTTAGTGAAGTTAGCGATCCACTCCAGTTCTTTACACTTGATCATCATTTTACTTTTCTACATTTAAATTCTCAAAACTTTCACAAATATTTGATTTACTTTCAGTTGCACTGACATTTAACTTTTATATTTACATTGACAATTTTAACTATCTTAGTGTGCAGATCAGATTTAATTACACTGACATCTTTACTCACATTGTCTCTAATCTTAGTTTTAATTGCCTCGACATATAGACATCAAGAACCTATTCCCTGTGGGATCGATATCCGATAGAATTAATCTATCAACTATACTTGCATCGACATGTGTTCGCTTGCACAACTACTGTGATGTTACAGGCCGATCATTGAGTTACAGCCAGATTTGTCGTATTTTGAAGAGCTGGTTAGAATTTTGGCTTGTGAAGTAAAAGAGCTGCGAAACAAGCAGGTGCCATTAGTAAAAGTTTTGTGGAATCGTCACGGGTTAGAGGAAGTAACATGGGAGAGAAAAGCTTCAATGAGAACACAATACCCTAATTTGTTCACTGGTAAGAAATATCGGGATAAAATTTCCCTAAGGGAGGAGAGTTGTAACAACCCGGTTTTCAGTGATGTTGGAAATAGTGATTTCAGGACCACAACTCCGACGAGTCGAGTCATAAATATCAATTATTAAATATTTGTGATATCATTAGCATTGTGTTAAATTTTGGTTAAGAAATTTTATCGTTTGGATAATTAATTGGACAAAAAGGATTAAATTGTAAAGGTTACGAAAGAAGACTTTGCTTATGTAAAAGGGTCAAATGGTCAATTAAACCAAATGTATTAGGTTAGTGGAATGACATGAATATTAGGTGAATATGGAATGATTAATTAAGATTAACAAAATGGTTAAATGAGGTTAATTATAAAAAGTCATAAAAATTACAAGTTTGTCATTAGTATATATATGAAATTAAATAAAGAAAATGATAAAAATCATCATAATTTCTCACCTTCTTCTTCTTCATTCAACTAACAAGAGAAATTTAGGGTTTTTACACTTTCAAGCTTTAAGCCTTGATTTGGATCAAGATCGAGCCACAGATCGCGGAAAGGGGAAAATCATAGAATAGTCCCTGAAGTTTCACCTGAACTGCAATTTCATCCGGTAAGTTCGTTTGTTAGATTTCCTATTTGAACTGTTAATTATTACCTTATGCTGATGTACTTTAAACATTTTATGTATAAAAAGAAAGACTTATGACTCAGAGTGAGCATGAGAATATGATTAAAGGAAGACTTTTGTCTCAAGATGAGAATGAGATTTAAAAGAAGACTCATGTCTTGGGATGAGAATTAGAATATGATTTAAGAAAGACTTATGACTCGATAAAGCATATGATTGTTTGAAAAGAAAATTCAGCATTTTGATGTTAATTTTTGTTATAATGCTTAATGTTGAGTAATGATTCACTGTGTACAAACTTACTAAGCTAGAAAGCTTACCTGTGTATTATGGTTGTTTCGTAGATTTCATTTTGGCTGGTTGAAGATCAGATTACCTCAAAGACATCACACTATACAAGAGCTGGTTCGGTAGTTTTTACATCACTTGGCTATATGGCATGTACTAGGATGATGTTATATTTTGTATATGCTTATTCTGAGACTATGATGCTTTTAGAACCTTGGTTAAATGATGAATTTTGAATGCTTGATCAATGTTGTATGTGACATATAGTACTTAAATGTTATGCTAAGTATTGTATTTAAACACAAAGGTGTTATTCATTCACCTTATCTCTATGAATGAAGTTTTGTAGATGAACTTGTATAAATTTGAGAATTCTACATATTTGTTTCAGTAGAACTCCTGCATGTGTCGGTAAAAGTATAGGGTAAAAGAGAGGTTGTTTACTGACTTGGGTTGTATTGATAGTCGTATTTTGAGTTTCGGTAGTTCTGTGCATATTTGTATCGGTAGTTAGAATACTTGTATCGATAGAAGTTGCAAGGTAAGACTTTTGAGCTCTCTGAAGTTTTTAGTATCGGTAAAAGCATAACTAGTTTCGGTAGATGCTACACTTGTACCAGTAGAAGTATTACAAGTATTGGTAGAAGTCTGCACCGTTTCCAAATTGCTTACTAACTTGACTACTACCGATACTTTTCCAACGATAAGTATCGGTAAAAGAATCCAAAAATCTTGGAAATAGCCTTTTTGCCCTTGTTGAATTGCATTTATAAATAAATGATAACTTACGACGTGTTGAGTGTATTTCTTGAATAATGTAAGAACGGATGACATGATTTTTAAAAGATGTTCAGTGATAGATGATTTGAATGACACCGGGACCCTAGCCGATAATAGTTTTGGGTTTGGGTGTTATATTTAGTGATATCAGAGCCAGGTTTAGTCAATTCTTAGATTGCATAGTATGGAATTTAAAGTTTAGAAATACATGCCATATAAGCCTGTGATAGTATGATATTGGCGAATCCGATATAACCTTAGTTTTTACAGATAATTGAAAATGTCAAACTCGAAACGGGATGACAGAAATCAGGTAAATAGTAATGTTTCGACAAATGATTCTGGAGCAAGTCATGGAGTACCAATATTACCAATGACAGAAAACGAAGCCAAAAATATGTTCTTTGGTTTAATGGGGCAATGGTTCTCGAAATTCATGAGAAATAACCCGATGGCACCGTAACCTCTACATCCTGTGGCACAACCTATCATAAGACCTGTAATACCACCTGTACCACCTGTCAGGCCTCCACCTTCCTTAATGGTTGAACAAAGGCGACGAGTCCCAACAAAAATGGTGAAGAAGTATGGTGTAGGGGAATTCAGAGGTAGTATTGAAGGTGATCTTTCTAGGGCTTAATATTAATTAGAGAACACATTGAGAGATCTCAATGAGATGGCTTGTCTTCCCGAAGACTATCTGAGATGTGTTATGTCATTGTTGAAGGATGAAGCTTATCAATGGTGGATAACTTTGTTAGCTATAGTTCCTGAAAATAGAATTACCTGGGAATTCTTCCAGGCTGAATTCAAAAAGAAATACATCAGCAAAAGGTACTTAGATCATAAGAAGAAAGACTTTTTAGATTTGAAACAGGGAAACAAGTTAGTGGCAGAATATGAGCGAGAATTTGTGCAACTCAGTAAATATGCTCAGGAGATTATGCCGACGGATGAGGATATGTGCATTCGATTTGAAGATGGGCTGAATGGTGAGATTAAAATAATGGTAGGTGGTTCGGAGCTTCGATTGTTTATTGTTTTAACTGACCGTGCTAAGAAGATGGAAGAAATATATAACCATAAAAGACGAAGGGAAAAGAGGTTCCGAGAATTCGATAAGAAGAGTTCTGCTAGACCATTCTCAATGCCACCACTAAAGAAATTCAGAGAGAATGAGAACCAACCAACTGCAATGTCTGGATTTTAGAGCAACAGTAGGTCGATGCAGCCTGATTCAAGATTTCAAAATCAACCGGCGGATAATGTTGCCAACGTTCGTAATGTACCGAAACCTACTTGCGAACATTGTGGAAAGTTCCATCTTGGAGAGTGCGTACTGAGGAAAATCTCGTGTTTTAGATGTGGAGCCACAGATCATTTCATTCGATTTTGTCTAATGGCACTCGGGGCAAACGAAAATAGAACTTTGAAACCCCCGGTTACACCACAGAAGGGTAGACGACCGAGTCAGAATAGTAATATGGCCGAAAGTAGAAGTAAAGCAAAAGAAGGTGCAAATAGGTCTGATGGTCGGGCACTTGCACACACATATGCTATCCGTGCTAGAGAGGAAGCTGTCGCGCCTGATGTTGTTACTAGTATATTTTATCTTTTTAATGATATTATATGTGCATTGATTGATTCAGGGTCGATTCACTCTTATATTTTTATTGTGTTAGCAAAAGATAAAAAGTTGTCTGTTGAGGCGACTGAAATTAATGTGCAAGTTACCAACCCTTTGGGTCATAGTGTCGTAGTTAATAAGGTGTGTCATAAATGTCCACTGATAGTCCAAGGATGTGAATTTCCTGTTGATTTGATGTTACTTCCCTTTTATGAGTTTGATGTAATCTTGGGTATAGACTGGTTGACAGAGCATGATGCAGTGGTTAATTTGCAAACAGAGACAAATTGGGTTGAAATGTCCGATAGGTGAGATAATTACAGTTGAGTCTGGTAGGCTGAACAATGATGTGAATGTGATTTCAGCTATGTTTGCTCAGAAAATGGTTCGTAAAGGTTGTGAAGCATTTTTAGCATATATCTTGGATACTCTAGGGTCAAGGACAAAGTTGAATCAAGTTTCAGTCGTTAGTGAATTCATAGATGTGTTTCCTGAAGAGTTATCGGGTTTGCCTCCGATCAGGGAAGTAGAGTTTGGTATTGATTTGGTACCGAGTACTACTCCGATCTCAATTCCACCATACAGAATGGCACCGATTGAGTTAAAAGAATTGAAAGCTCAGCTGCAAGAAATGTTAGATAAAGGGTTCGTACAACCTAGCATATCACCTTGGGGTGCGCCCGTGTTATTTGAGAAAAAGAAAGATGGATCGATGCGGATGTGTATAGATTACAGACAGCTAAATAAGGTGACAATCAAGAATAAGTACTCGTTGCCTTGGATCGATGAGTTATTTGATCAGCTAAAAGGTGCAACCATATTCTCCAAGATAGACCTCTAGTCAGCTTGCTACTAAATGCGAGTGAAAGATTGCAACATAATGAAAACAACATTCAAAACTCAGTATGGTCATTATGAGTTCCTGATTATGCCGTTTGGGTTAACTAACGCCCCTGCAATGTTTATGGATTTGATAAACTAGGTATTTCAGCCTCAGTTGGACAGGTTTATGGTTGTGTTTATTGATGATATATTGATCTACTCCAAGACCGAAACAGAACATACTCAACATTTGAGAGAGGTGCTACGGATTTTGCGAGAATAGCAATTGTATGCAAAATTTAGTAAATGTGAATTCTGGCTTCGAGAGGTTATATTCTTAGGACACGTAGTATCTTCGGAGTGAATACGAGTTGATTCGAGCAAAGTCTCAGCTATTCTCAATTGGAAAATACCAAAGAATGTCATCGAAGTACGTAGTTTCTTGGGGTTGACAGGTTATTATCATCGGTTCATGACAGATTTCTCTATTATAGCTTTTTTGATGACAAAGTTGCTTCAGAAGAATGTTCAGTTTGACTGTTCAAAAAGTGCTAGTAGAGTTTTGATCAATTTAAGAAAATGCTAACAGAGGCTCTAGTTTTAATGTAGCTTGAGAAGAGAAAGAATTTGTGGTGTACAGTGATGCGTTATTGAATGGGTTGAGTTGTGTGTTGATGCAAACTAGGAAAGTGATAGCCTATGCCTCCCGGTAGTTGAAACCGCATGAGAAGAACTACCCGACTCACGATTTGAAGTTAGCAGCCATTGTCTTTGCATTGAAGATCTGGCTACATTATTTATATGGTGAGAGATGTCATATCTTTACAGATCATAAGAGTTTGAAGTATTTGATGAAGCATAAAGTGCTGAATTTGAGACAGCAACAATGATTAGAGTTATTGAAGGATTATGATCTTGTGATTGATTATCACTCAGGAAAGGCTAACGTCGTTACTGATGCCCTAAGTCAGAAGTTGTTGTTTATGTTGAGGGCCATGAATGCTCGTTTATCATTGGAGAGTGATGGTACTGTCATAGCTGAACTTAGGATAAAACCATTATTCCTACAACGGATTTGAGAGTTGCAAAGAAAGGATCCCAAGCTCACAGCTAAAAGAGAACAGATGCAGAGTGACGTTGCTATGGGATTTACTGTTGATAAGGATGGTATGTTGTATTTTTGAGAAAGAGTATGTATTCCTAATGATTCCGATTTAAGGTGGGATATTTTGTCAAAGGCTCATAGTAGCACTTACTCCATTCATTCGGGCGGTATGAAAATGTATAACGACCTAAAGAAGATGTATTGGTGGCAAGGTATGAAATGAGAAATCTCATAGTTTGTAACTAGATGTCTAGTGTGTCAGCAAGTAAAAGCCAAGCATCAGGTATTGTCTGGATTGCTACAGTTGATTACCATTCCAGAATGGAAAGGGGAACGAGTCACCATGGATTTTGTTACAGGATTACAGTTGATACCAAGGAAGAAATACTCCATCTAGGTTATAGTTGACAGATTTACCAAGTCAGCTTATTTCATTCCTATTCGAGTGGATTTTCTGCTAGAGAAGCTAGAGAGTTGTATATATCTGAGATTGTGCATCTGTACGGGGTGCTAGCATCTATCATATCCAATAGAGACCCATAATTTTCTTCAAGATTCTGTGGTAAGCTGCATGAAGCTCTAGGAGCCAGACTGAATTTTAGCACTGCATATCATCGACAGACAGATGGTCAGTCAGAGCGGGTGATACAGATTCTAGAGGACATGTTGTGATGTTGCATACTCGAGTTCGAGGGTAGCTGGGAGAAATACTTACCGTTGGTAGAGTTTGCTTACAATAATAGCTATCAATCAAGAATTAAAATGGTACCGTTCGAGGCATTATATGGTAGTAATTGTAGAACATCTTTGTATTAGTCAGAATTAAGTAAACCTAAGTTGATAGGGACTGATTTGATACACAAGACTGAAGGCAAGGTTCGGATAATACGTGATTGTTTAAAAGTAGCATCTGTTCGACAGAAGTCATATGTAGATCTTAAGAGAAAGGATATAGAGTTTGCTGTCAGAGATCGAGTTTTTCTGAGGGTTTCACCTTGGAAGAAATTATTACGTTTTGGTCGAAAGGGAAAGTTAAGTTTGCGATTTATTGGACCGTATGGAATCCTTGAGAGAGTTGGGCATGTAGAGTATAGGCTAGCTTTACCCCTAAAACTTGAAAAGATTCGTAACGTATTTCTTGTTTTGATGCTGAGACGGTATAGATCAGATCGTACTCATGTGATTACACCTTGTTAGGTTGAGTTACAGCTAGATTTGTCATATTCTGAAGAGTCGGTTAGAATTTTAGCCTGTGAAGTAAAAGAGTTACGAAACAAGCAGGTACCATTAGTAAAAGTTCTATGGAATCGTCACGAATTAGAGGAAGCAACATGGGAGACAAAATATTTAATGAGAACACAATACCCTAATCTGTTCACTGGTAAGAAATTTCGGGACGAAATTTCCCTAAGGGACGAGAGTTGTAACAACTCGATTTTTAGTGGTGTCGAAAATAGTGGTTTTAGGATTGCAACTCCGACGAGTTGAGTCATAAATATCAATTATTAAATATTTTTGATATCATTAACATCGTGTTAAATTTTGGTTAAGAAATTTTATCGTTTGGATAATTAATTGGGCAAAAAGGATTAAACTGTAAAGGTTACGAAAGTAGATTTTGCTTAAGTAAAAGGGCCAAATGGTCAATTAAATCAAATGTATTAGGTTAGTGGAATGGCATGAATATTAGGTGAATATAGCATGATTAATTAAGGTTAACAAAATGGTTAAATAAGGTTAATTATAAAAAGTCATAAAAATAACAAGTTTGCCATTAGTATATATATAAAATTAAATAAAGAAAATGATAAAAATCGTCATAATTTCTCACCTTCTTCTTCTTCATTTCAATAAGAGGAGAAAGTTAGGGTTTTTACACTTTCAAGCTTTAAGCCTTGATTTGGATCAAGATCGGGCCACAAATTGCGAAAAGGGGAAAATCATAGAATTGTCCCTGAAGTTTCTCCTAAACTACAATTTCATTCGGTAAATTTGTTTTTAGATTTCCTATTTGAACTGCTGATTATTACCTGATGAGGATGTACTTGAAACATTTGATGTATAAAAAGGAAGACTCATGTCTCGGGTTGAGCATGAGAATTTGTATAAATGGAAGACTCATGATTCGGAGTGAGAATTAGAATATGATTAAAGGAAGACTCATGTCTCGGGATGAGAATGAGATTTATGATTAAAGGAGGACTCATGTCTCGGGATGAGAATGATAATATGATTTAAGGAAGACTTATGACTCGATAGAGCATAAGATTGTTTGAAGAGAAAATTCAGTATTCTGATGTTAATTGTTGTTACAATGCTTCATGTTGAGTAATGATTCACTGTGTACAAACTTACTAAGCTACAAAGGTTACCTGTGTATTATGGTTGTTTCGTAGATTTCATTTTGGCTGGTTGAAGATCGGATTACCTTGAAGACATCACACTATACAAGAGCTGGTTCGGTAGTTCTTACATCACTTGGCTATATGGCATGTACTAGGATGATGTTATATTTTGTATATGCTTATTTGAGACTATGATGCTTCTAGAACCTTGGTTAAATGATGAATTTTGAATGCTTGATCAATATTGCATGTGACATCTAGTACTTCAATGTTATGCTAAGTGTTGTATTTAAACACAAAGGTGTTATTCATTGCACCTTATGTCTATGAATGATGTTTTGTAGATGAGCTTGTATAAATTTGAGAATTCTACATATTTGTTTCGGTAGAACTCGTGCATGTATCGGTACAAGTAAAGGGTAGGAGAGAGGTTTGTTTACTAACTTGGGTTGTATCGGTAGTCGTATTTTGAGTTTTTGTAGTTCTGTGCATGTTTGTATCGGTAGTTAGAATACTTGTATCGATCGAAGTTGTAGGGTAGGACTTCTTAGCTCTTTGGAGTTTTTAGTATCGGTAGAAGCATAACTAGTTTCGATAGATGTTACACTTATATCGGTAGAAATATTAGAAATACCGATAGAAGTTTGCACTTTTTCCAAATTGCTTACCGACTTGACTACTACCGATACTTGTCCAACAAGTATCGGTAGAAGACTCCAAAAATCTTAGAAATGACCTTTTTACCTTTGTTGAATTGTATTTATAAATAAATGATAATTTACAACGTGTTGAGTGTATTTCTTTAATAATGTAAGAACGGATGACATGATTTTAAAAAGATGTTCAGTGATATATGATTTGAATGACATCGGGACCTTAGCCAGTGACAGTTTCGAGTTTGGGTGTTACAGTCCCCCTATTATTTGAAGCCAATGCAACCCTCGTTCCCAGAATGGTATGACACAAATGCTCAATGTGACTACCATGATTGAAAGATTTATTGAGATGGGGATCATAAGGTTCGATAAATCTGCAAGACCTAACGTGGGTGGAAATCCCTTGCCAAATCATCCCGATCAGGGGGTGAACGCAATAACGGAAGAGAAGAGCAAGAGGATTAAGAATGATGTAAGGGAGGTCGAGGCTCTATTGAAATGGGTTTGGCAATAAATGGTTAATAGGGGTTTGATCATGCAAGAGAGAGAGGACATGGTGACAATAATTGAAAATTACTGCGAGTTTCATGCCGTGAAAGGGCATAAAATCCAAGAGTGTGTCGAATTCCGAACCTTGGTACAGAAATTGATGGATAATAAAGAACTTGAGTTCTTTGAGGAGAGGAAAGATGAAGAGATAAATAATGTTTGTGCTTTTGAGGAAGGGGCACCGGGAAAGGCTTATAAGGCTAACATACCAGTGGTAATTACATCCGGGCCAAGGGGTAAGGTTGGAGGTCGAATGAAACCACGGGTCATCATTCAAAAATCCGTGGCATTTCCCTGTAAGGAAATTAAAAGGGTACCGTGGGGTATGACTGTAGTGAGGAAGGATTGAATGAAAATGCAAGTCTTATAGATGTAGAGAAGGAGGTTAATAAGAAAGCCTTGACGGTTAGGCTTGAGAAGAGAGAAATCAGTAAACTCGGGATGCCAGTGAATGAGCTAGTAATTGAGGAGAAGGCCAAGGAATTTTTGAAATTCCTGAAGCATAGTGAGTACAATGTGGTAGAACAGTTACATAGTTAACCAGATCGAGTATAGTTTTAGCCCTGCTATCAAGTTCAAAAGCCCACTGTAACATGCTAATGAAAGTGTTGAACAAAATGTATGTGGCGGAGGATATCTCGGTAAACAAGTTAGACCGGTTGGTTAATAACTTAAGTGCAGATAACTTCATTTTCTTCAATGATGATGAAATACCTCCGAGGAGCATGGGCTCAACGAAAGCTCTTCACATTACGACTCGATGTAAAGGGTACACTTTACCAGGCGTATTGATAGATAATGGCTCAGCCTTGAATGTGCTACCACTAACAACACTAAATAGGTTAACGATAGATAGCTCTCACATTAAGGCATGCCATAGCGTAGTAAGGGTCTTTGATGGAATAGAGAGACGAGTGGTGGGCAAAATTGAGATTCCACTCCTAATTGGTCCAAACATGTATGAGATGGACTTTTTGGTAGGCCCACTTACAATTGCTTGTTAGGAAGACTGTGGATCCATTCGGCAGAGGCAGTACCATCATCACTGCATCAAAAGTTAAAATTGGTGACAGAAGGTCGATTAATCTCCATTAATGCTGATGAGGACATCATTGCATCAGTGACTAGTAGTGCGCCCTACATAAGTACAGATGAGGAGGCCATGGACTGCTCCTTTAGATTGTTGGAGTTTGTGAATGCTACCTTTGTGGCTAAAGGAGATAAGATCCTCACACTGAAGATATCGATGACCACTAGGATGGGGTTAAAAATGATGATTGGAAAAAGAGCTTCACTTGGAAGAGGATTGGGGAGATATCTTCAAGGAAGGATTACAGCGCCAGCATTGGCAGAGAAATGTGATCAGTTTGGCTTAGGATTCAAGCCAAATATGAAACAGAGAAAGGAAGAGCTACAGAAAAAATAGGAGAAGAGAAAAGCACGAATAAATGGGGTAGAGACCAAAAGCAAGCAATGATCCTTCCTCATATTTCAAGGTCATTCATGTCAGGAGGTATTATTAACCTTGAGGAAAAGCCAAAAGAAGATGGTTGGCAGGAATAATAGAGAATCTAAACATCAGCGCTATTTTCAAAGGGATGAGTGAACAAAGAAATTTGTTAGGAATTCGCCCCTACACCCTCGGAAGCGTTCTAAACAACTGGACTATGGAAGAGCTTCCTATAACTTTTAAGTCTTTTCCAAAGTAATGTTCAGAACACCCTTGTTGCTCTAAGCTCGAGAGCAATTGGGATATTTTTAAGGGCACATGTTCATTGGCTTTTTATTTTCAATAAAAAAGATGCACTTTCTTTCACCCAAATTGGCAAATTTCTCATTATTCTTTTCTTTCATCTCATACAGCAATAAACATTCTTAAATTCATTTATCTTTCAGATCTTTTTGGTCCATATGATAGGTCCCTAGATATCAATGATATGAGTAATGTCGTTACCGACTTAGAGCCTCATTTTAAGTAGGATGTGTGTTCATAGGAATCTCTGGATTTTGAAGAAGCCCAAGATTGTAGTTTATCTCCTGATTTGCTATGGATGGTTGAGCAAGACGAGAAACAGATCCTACCTCACAAAGAATCAATAGAAGTTGTGAGTTTAGGGGATGAAATTGAGAAAAGAGAGGTGAAGATCGGAACCTGTATCTTTGCAGAAATGAGGCGAGATCTCATTAATATGCTTCAAGAGTTCAATGATGTATTTGCATGGTCATATCAGGATATGCCCGGTCTAAGTACTAATATCGTGATACACAAGCTCCCTATAAGAGAAGAGTGTAAACCGGTCTAACAGAAGCTTCGAAGAATGAGACCCGATGTACTCCTAAAGATAAAAGAATAAGTCTGAAAATAGTTTGATGTCGGCTTCTTACGAGTGGTAGAATACTCAGAATGGGTGGCCAACATAGTGTTAGTTCCTAAAAAGGACGGGAAAGTACAAATGTGCGTGGACTGTCGGGACTTAAACAAGGCTAGTCCAAAAGATAATTTCCCACTACCTCATATCGACACCTTGGTGGACAATACAATAGGTCATTCCTTATTCTCTTTCATTGATGGTTTTTCTAGGTACAACAAAATAATGATGCATCCTGAGGATATAGATAAAACTACATTTGTCACCGTGTGGGGAACCTTTTGCTACAAAGTTATGCCATTTGGACTGAAGAATGCAAGGGCAACATATCAAAGAGATATGGTGACTCTATTCCATGACATGATGCACAAGGAGATTGAAGTTTATGTCGATAATATGATTGCAAAGTCTCGAACAGAAGAGGAACATGTGGAAGTTTTGAGAAACTTGTTCTTAAGATTGAGAAAGTTTCAGTTGAAGTTGAACCCAAATAAATGTACTTTCGGGGCTACTTCAGGCAAGCTATTAGGCTTTATGGTTAGTAGAAGGGGAATTGAAATCGATCCTGATAAAGAAAAACTATACAGGAGTTACCACCACCACGTACTCAAGAGGAAGTTAGAGGGTTCTTAGAGAGGTTGAATTACATTTTTCAGTTCATCTCATAACTAACTGTGAAATGTGATCTTATCTTCCGTCTTCTCAAGAAGCACAACCTAGGAGTTTGGGGTGATGAATGCCAAAAGACTTTTGACAAAGTCAAACATTATTTGTCCAATGCTCTAATTTTGATGCCATCGAATCCGAACAAACCCTTGATCCTGTACTTGGCCGTATTCGAAAACTCTATAGGATGCGTATTAGGCCAGCGTGATGAGTTAGGAAAGAAAGAGAGAGCAATTTATTATCTCAGCAAGAAGTTCATTGAATGGGAGATAAGATATTCGCCGATCGAGAAACTATGTTGTTCTCTGGTTTGGACTACACGAAAGTTGAGGCAATACATGTTATATCATACAACTTGGTTGATTTCAAAATTGGATCCTCTCAAGTTTATGATGGGGTCGACTGCATTGAATGGAAGGATGGCCAGATGGCAAATGCTACTTTCTGAATTTGACATAGTCTATGTGAACTAGAAGGCGATAAAAGGGAGTGCAATAGCATATTTTCTGGCTAGCAGAGCTCTCGAGGATTATGAGCCATTAGATTTTGATTTCCCAAACGAAGATCTAATGCATATTGCAACTACAACAAAAGAAGCTTCAAAAGAGAAACCATTGGACGTCATTAGACCAATCTTGCCAAAAGCATGTAATGGGCATAGATTCATTTTTGTGGTCATCGATTACTTTACTAAGTGGGTGGAAGCTACTTCCTATGCTAGTGTCACGAGATAAACGGTCAGCAAGTTCTTGAAGAAAGAAATTATTTATCGGTATGGAATGCCAGAAAAGATCATTTCTGACAATGCTTTGAACCTGAATAATAGCACAATAGTAGAGGTTTGCAGATAGTTCAATATCAAGCACCACAATTTAGCATCGTATTGCCCAAAAATGAACAGAGCTGTGGAAGCAGTTAATAAAAACATCAAGAAAATCGTGGGGAAAATGACAGAGACCTACAAAGATTGGCACGAGAAGCTACCTTTTTCCCTCTATGCTTATCGAACATCGGTCAGAACTTCTTCCGGGGCAACACCTTTTTCATTAGTATACTGAATGGAGGTAGTCTTACCCATTGAAGTCGAAATTCCTTCCCTCCGAGTCTTATCAGAAGTGAAGTTAGATGAGGCAGAATGGATCCAGTCAAGGTAAGACCAGCTAAACTTAATTGACGAAAAGAGGCTGAAGGCTATCTAACATGGCCAAATGTACCAAAAACGGATGATGCAAGCATATGATAAAAAGGTTCGCCCTAGAGAATTCCACGAGGGAGATTTAGTTTTGAAAAAGATCCTTCCTATACAAAAGGACTTCCGAGGCAAATGGATGCCAAATTGGGAAGACCCATATGTGGTAAAGAAAGATTTCTCTGGAGGAGCTTTGATTCTAGTTGAGATAGATGGCAGGGATTTGTCAAACCCCGTGAACTCAGATTCAGTGAAGAAATACTTTGCCTAAAAAAAGAGGTTGAGTTGAAAACCCACAAAGGGCGGTTCAAAAAAAAAGGTGGGGACGAGATGAAAACCCGCAAAGGGCGTCTCGAAGCCTAAGGACATTTGAGTCGAAAACCTGAAAGGGCGGCTTAGATTTGGATCAATGATTGGGCATGAAATGAGCTTCTTTCTCAGAAGTAACAAGATGGAGATATATTGCATCTTGGGCATCGATAGAGTGCAATAGCTTTCATGGGTACACATTAGGCTCAAAGTGGTCCTCATCAAGTTTGCTCGAAGAAGTTCGTACGTTGATATTTTGGCTGATGTTTTGATTAATATTTGATGTCTTCTCATTTATTTCCATTCAAGCGTTATCGCTAATAAATTCAATTTTATCCATTTTCGTAACCCTGCTCAGAGCATTCTTTGTATTGAAATAACGATTAATGGACTTAATGATAAGGTATAAAAAGATTTTTGCATATTACTTTGGGAAATTCTAAATAGTACAAGGACCTGAAACAGGACCATTAGTCGGAAATAACTAAATCCGAGGGTTAAAGGGATCCTAAAACAATTAAGTTCAGCTGGTGATTACCTCTTCGGATTTCGTATCAAGAACACTAGACTTGAAGGAAAGGCATGGTGACGCATCAATGTTAGAACTTAAGCAAAAGACAATTAGTGACAACCTAAGGACTAAAATAATAAAAACCATTTTAAAATATGACATCTTCGCATCCATATCAGCATCATTCATGCGCATTTAGATAGGAGAATTTAATTCATTCAAATCATAGCATCCTAGTTACATGGCCTAGATAGAGGCCCATAAAACAGATTCCACAGGTCATATCCTCAGAGAATGGCGTGACAAAATAACGAGTCTTATACCCATAAAGCTGTAGAGGAGCAGATTGAAGCCATAATGGCGAGTCTCATAAACCTGAAACTGTAGAGGGACAGATTGAAGCTGCAAGAGCAAATCTTATACTCCTAAACCTGAAAAAGGGTAAATTGAAGCTACAAGAGCAGATCTTATAACCCTCAAGTTGTGGAGGGGCAAATTAAATCTCATAATAGCAAACCTCGATCTCCACTAAAGTTGTAGTGGAATGGAGTGAAGCCAAATCAATCTACTTGAAGTTGCAATAGAATGGAGCGAAGTCACCACATCCAATCTCTTACCCCGACCATGGGGCAGATCGAAGAGCATCTAATCTTTTACCCTAATCAAAGGGCAGATTGAAGACCATCCAATCTTTTACCCCGACCATGGGGCAGATTGAAGCAATCCAATCTTTTACCCTAACCAGAGGGTAGATTGAAGACCACATCCAAACTCTTACCCCGACCATGGGGCAGATCGAAGACCATCCAATCTTTTACCCCGACCATAGGGCAAATTGAAGCAATCCAATCTTTTACCCTAACTAGAGGGAAGATTGAAAACCATCCAATCTTTTACCTCGACCATGGGGTAGATTGAAGCAATCCAATCTTTTACCCTAACTAGAGGGCAAATAGAAGACAATCGATCTCTTACCCCGACCATGGGGCAGATTGAAGTAATCCAATCTTTTACCCCTAAAGCTATAGAAGAGAAAATTGAAGCTACAGAAGCAAATATTATACCCCTAAAGTTGTAGAGGGGCAGATTAAAACTGCCATCGCCGCCATCAACCCTCCACACAGTCGCCACCACCACCATCGCCGAGATCCTCGGACGCCACCTCTTAATTATTTGCACGATTCCACAATCAAAAAATTCGAAAAAGTGGTTGTAAAATAGTGTTATAAATACTCAATATGTACACAAAGAAGAAAAAAAGACATGAATTTGATACAAATACAAACAAATTTTGTACAAACAATCACGAGAAAAATCAATCGAAAGAGGCATTTAGCAACCAAAATACGAGCAAGTATTCACAAATCATAGTCAAGCAAGGTACTCTTATTGTTTTTATGAAATTTTGGCACTAACAATTTCTTTTTTTACTCGAAAATAAAAAGAAAAAGTAAAGGTAAAAGTTTACCCTTCATGCCGAGAGCCGTATATGGTGGTTATCGGTGACGTCGGCAGAGGGGCACACCGAGCATGGTCGACCGATCGGCCATTTGAGAGAAAAACTAAAAGCTTTTTTTTTGTGTTTTTTAGAAAGAATGAACAAATGAAAAATATAAAACAAAAAAATGACTTATATAGCCAATGAAAGTGACGTCGATTTGGGGGGGTTACTGCACATTTAAAAAAATTAGGAAAATTCTCAATAGGTCCTTTCGAATTTTTAAAGGTTTTAATTTAATCCTTGATGCCATTATTTTTGTTATTTTTAATTCGACCCGATAATTTCACTTGGTTTTAAATTTAGTCCTTGACCCAAAAGTGTTCTTGGGCTGCCACGTGTCAGGATTTTGGGTTTATTACCCACGAAGCCCCTGTATTATTTTAAAATTATGTTTTAACCCCCAAACTATCCAAAAATTTTAATTTGATCCTCGAACTTCCAAAAATCAAAGTTTTACCCCTGAATTTTCCAAAAATTCAAATTTGGCACCTGAACTTTCCACAAACTTGAATTTGACCCTTAAAATTTTCAAAAATTCCAATTTAACCCCTAAACTTTCTAAAAATTCAAATTTGACCCTTGAACTTTCCTAAAATTCAAATTTAACCTAGTTTTAATGTAATTTTTTGTTATTTTATCCTATTTGTATATATTGTTTTCTTATCATTTATACCTATAAATTATGTGCATTTCTTTTTGCATAACATGGTAATTTGTTTTTTTTAATACATAAATTGTTTTAATAAATCAAGGCAATATTTTTGCTCTGGGAATTTGAAAGAATCATGTCCTACATCACTGGGTGTCATTTTTTTCTTTGAACTGGGATAATTGAATATCCTTTTAAAAATTTAAATACGATATTTTTTTGAAACGCTCACTATTTTTGAATATTCGAATTGTTATGTCCTAACTTACTGGATGTAACTTTCTTCTCGATTAATTCGAGATAACAAGCTTTCTTCGAGAATAAAATTTATTTTCAACATAGAATAAATATGACATTCATGCATTTAAGGATCGTGATTTTAATTTTTCTCGAATTTTTAATTTTTAACAAATAAGATTTTGAATAATCGATTAGGTACCAATTTTGGGCGTGTAAGGGTGCTAATCCTTCCTTATGCGTAATCGACTTCTGAACTCGTTTTATGGTTTCAAAGACAAAAATTATTTTAATGATTCACGCCCTACGTGACTGCCTCAAGTCTAGAGAAGTCTTGATTCAGGGTAGTGTCGATGGCCGTATTTTAAACTCTGACTGGTCCTCTAGAGTTGATTGGATAGAATATACGATGCGTTTGCTTGATAAACCTGCTTTCGAATGCTTTGTTATGGTCTTATGGAACATTTGGAATGTACGAAACAAGCTAATTTTCAAGGGAAGTATGGACGAACCAAGGGTTGTTTGGAATCGGGGCACCCAATTTTGTCATGACTTTCGCATTCATAATCTTTACCAGCCTGCTCTGATCCCCAGACAGAGTTGTACGTTAAAGTGGACCAAACCTTTGCATGGTTTCTTAAAAGTAAACTTTGACGCTGCATGGGATAAACACAATGCTGGAATTGGGTTTGTTGCACGTGATGATGAGGGCTTTGTTCATGGGGGTGGGTTTCTTTTTACTCTGCTTATGACAGGTATGGTTTGGGGCAAGAAACAAGGAATGGAACAATTTAATATTTGAAGGTGACAGCGCTGCTATCATAAACAGAATCAACAGCAATCTTGAGGACATCACTGCTTTGGGGCACAAAATCTGATAATGTAGGCTTATTCTTACTTCATTAAAAATTGTAAAATTAGGTGGTGCAATAGAGTTTGTAATAAGGTAGTTGACTGTCTCAGCCACCTTGGTCTTAAGGAAAAGTGTAATTTTTACTTTGATTTGGATTTTCCTTGTGAAATCTAAAAATTTTGTAATTCATGATTCTATGGAATAAAAGTTGAGGGTGGCCTGCGGCCATTTTTTTATCAAAAAAAAATTTATTGGTGACAACTCCATTTTCATTTTCCAAAATATAAATCGAGACTGGTTTTTTTTTTCAAAAAATAGTTTCGACAAGTACTATTTGAAATAAATCAATGATGTACATAAAATTATAAAGTATTAATTTTTTACCCCAATCGAACTTATCAAGTTGGAGAACATCAATTTCAGGTTCAAGCACATCCGAAGTAGAAGAAGAACCTCCACGTAGCCAATCTTGAGCTTAAATAAGGGCTTGGACAATCCTAGGATGTTGAGTATGCCTTGTATTTCAGTTAAATTTAAGAGATAATCTCTCAATTAAACTTTGTTTATTTGTTTCAGTTGAACGTTGATTAGTCTAGATTATTATTTTTATTTGGCCTACAAATTTAGCCTATAGATAGCCTCTTTTACAACTTTAGAAAATACACCCATTAAAATTAGAACTCATAACACTTTTGGAGAATTTGTGTTTACGTTTTGAGGGTTCTTTGTTTTTGAGATTTCGAGGTTTAGTTTTTATCTCCATTTTTTGTACTATTCTTTCTTTTGTCATTATAGTAAAATTATCTTTCGATGTGGTTTTTTTATCCTCTTTGGAGGAGTTTTACCATGTTAAATTTGTGTGTTCAATTTCTCGATTTCTACTACTATTTTTACTTATTGGCAACATAATCGGGTCGATCCCCAATAAGTTAGTTCGATTTTTGTAAATCAGTCTATTCAGAAATGGTAGGAACAAGGTTTGACATTGAGAAGTTTGATGGTCTCACAAATTTCAAATTGTGACAAGTTCAGATGATGACAATTCTAGTTTTGACCGATTTAAAAAAATCGTTACCAAAAAAAACCTAAGAATCTAGATCAGACAAAATGGAAAGAACTTGATGGAAAGAACGTTGAGGTACATATTGACGATGAAGATCAGACTATGCTTTTATTATGCTTTTTACTCCCTTTATACAAGTCTTTCAGGGAGACTCTAATTTATGACAAAGACAAACTTTCATTCGATGATGTGAAGGGTCAATTGTTGAGTAAAGACAAACTCGATAATGAGTTAGGTTCAGATAGCAAGGCAGCTAGACAAGCTTCCGTTTTGGTAGCATCAAAGAAGCGAGACAAAAGGGGTTGCTATTGTAAAAATTTAGGTCGCATCAAAGCATATTGTTATAAACTGTGAAATAAAAGGGCTACTGAGAGCAACAAGAAAGATCTAGTTGGTGCTAATTTGGTCGACGAAAGGGTGATGATTTCTTATTA
This sequence comes from Gossypioides kirkii, assembly GCA_005610355.1. Taxonomy (NCBI): domain Eukaryota; kingdom Viridiplantae; phylum Streptophyta; class Magnoliopsida; order Malvales; family Malvaceae; genus Gossypioides; species Gossypioides kirkii. Next base: position 32,366,807 of record CP032247.1, on the reverse strand, counting down.
TTGTCAACAAGTGAAAGCTCTGAGCTTACGTTCGAGTGGATCCTAGATCCGGGGTGTTCTTTCCACATGTTTCCAAACAAAGAATGGTTCTCTACATACAGTTCACTTGAAGGTGGAGTTGTATGCATGGGAAATGGTTCATTCAGTAAGGTAATCAGTATTGGTACTATTAAAATCAGGATGCATGATGAGACGATCAGGACACTGCTAGATGCCAAATATGTACTTGATTTACAAAAGAATCTCATCTCCTTTAGTATTTTAAACTCAAAAGGTAGCAGAATCAAGATCGAGACGAGTGAAATTAAGCTATCTCATGGGGCTTTCATTATGATTAAAGGTAAACTGATCGACAGTCTTTATATTTTGGAAGCTTCTATAGTTACCGGTGAAATCAAAAGTCCCTCGTTCATTACGAAGTCGAAGTCAACTTGTTTGGAGTAAAGACAACTTGGTCATAGGAGGGAAAAGGTATGATCATTTCGTTAAAGAGAGTTTCTCTTTTGGTTTCAGATTTTGAAAAGTTAGGACATTTTGTTTGTGAAAATCAAACTCTTGTTTTGATTTGGCAATGCACAAGTCGAAGGTTATAAGTTTTTCAGCTTTTAAGCACAAATTCGAATCAATTAATTTCCTACATAATTCAAGATAGGCCCGTGAAGAACTTTGGTAAAGATGGCGTTATGGAAATACAATTAAAGATGGAGATTTGTTGAGTATGCCACGTATTTTAGTCAAATTTGAGAAATAATCTCCTAGATAAACTATGTTTATTTGTTTCAGTAGAACTTTGATTAGTCTAGAATATTTTACTATTATTTGACCTACGAATTTAGCCTGTAAATAGGCTTTTTTACAACCTTATAAAATACACCTATTAAATATTAGAACTCATAACACTCTTGGAGAATTTTTTTTGGGTTTTGGGTTTAGTTTTTATCTCCATCTTTTTTACTCTTCATTCTTTTTTCATTATAGTAAAATTATCTTTAGTCATGGTTTTTTATCCTTATTGGATGGGTTTTTCCATGTTAAATTTGTGTTTAATTTCTCAATTTTTTCGCTATTTTTACTTGTTCATTAAATAATTTGTTGATCCCCAACAAGTGGTATCAGAACTAGTTCAATTTCCATAGATATACCCGTACAGATATGCAGCAATAAGGTTTGACCTTGAGAAGTTCGATGATCTCACAAATTTCAATCTGTGGCAAGTTTTGATGATGACAATTCTAATTCAGACCGATCTGAAAAAATTTGTTACCAAAAAAAAAAGACTGAGAATCTAGATTAGATAGAATGGGAAGAGCTTGATAAAAGGCTTTGTCTACAATCCAATTGTGCCTCGCGAATAAGGTATTGCAGGAGGTATTGATAGAGAAAACTTCATCTGCCTTGTGGAAAGGGTTAAAAACTCTTTATGCGACTAAGTTTCTAGCTAAGCGTTTAGTGTTGAAACAATATCTATTTATGCGACACAACGATTGTGCAAGCGTACACACGTCGATGCAAGTATAGTTGATAGACAAATCTATCGGTTATCGATCACTTGAGGAATGCGTTCTTGATGTATAAATGTCGGAGCAATCAATATTGAAATTAAGTGTAATGTGAGTATTGATGTCAGTGCAGTGTGTTAGATCTACACACTAAAATTAGATATCAATGTCAACGCAATCAGAGTCAACTGTCAGGTGTTAAGTGTTAATGTACTGAAAGTGAATCAAATGTGTTGATTGTTGAGTGCTGAATATTTAAATGCATAAACTGTAAAAGTGATCAAGTGTAAATGGTAGAAATGGTTCACTAATTCTGCTAGTTGCAACGCTAGATGTGTCGACAAGGTAAAGTGTAGATGAATTGTCACTGCAATGAAGTCTCTTTGAATTCTTACCAATAACAGCTCCCCACTTAATCTCTATTTAAATACCCATAATCACGCCACCTCTCGGTGTGAGCAATGATATGTACCCAAGAACAAGTAACTGGTTCTCAAACCAGTCATGAGCAGCTCTCGCATAACCCACTTGTTAACATAACCTTTTACTGCATCTCTCGATGTCGACGAACTGCAATTTCAGTCTCGTGCTTAAAGCGGTTAAATCTAAGAATAAACAGATAAGCAGTGTAAAATAAGAATCAAAATGATATAACATTAAAAAACACTCTCGTATTCATTTAATATCATCAGAATCCACCATCGTTTTAGAAGAATTAATAGTACAATGAAGCTTACTATCTCTAGACTACTAGGCCTACTCCCTAATTATTCCTCTTGCCTTGCATCAAACACCTTCTTGTCAGAAGTGATTGCAGACTTGCTTCATCAGCTTCCTAATTCTCAGCTCAAATCTCTAAAGTCACACAGAAATTGTATAATTTAATCCCTTAGTTCTTGATGATTTCTTCATTCTTTGTTCATCTATTTATAACCTCCAAAATGTTGCAAGTTTCAGCCTTCATTCCCAGATCCAGATCTAGATTTTTGTAGCTGTCAAAATTAGTTAGAGTACAGCTGTGCACTCATGCAGTTCTAGTATGTTCTTCAAAGATCTGCTGATTGTCATTGTATAAATAGACGCATTCTGAAATCATAATTGCAGCGACATCTGTGAAATTCCTGCGTTGGTGCTTCCAGCTGTGGTTTCAGCTTGATCCTACTTATTCAAGGTTTAGTTGTAATGCAACGACATCTCTTGGTCGTAATTACTAGCTGATCTTGTGGTTGCATTCGTCCAGTATTAAGCTTTTAGACTGAGTTCCTGTGCTGACAATATTAAGACGCAATATATCGACTGCTTGCGTCGATATTGGTACAAAAATGGATAACAATAACAAGAATTTAAACTAACTAATAATGAGTTGGAAAATATGAAAATTAAATATAAAATACTAATGATGCATGCTAAATGAAATACAAAAGAGACAATTAAGACACTAAATTGGGGAGAAAATCTATGTTATTTGTAATACCATCACATCCTCAAACTTGAGTTTTTACTTGTCCTCAAGTAAACAAAAATAAACAAAGTCCCAATTAGAAATGTCACCGCAATCATTATTCATACAACTTGAATTATCTAAATTCCTAATGTGTAAATTGCATTCATATAATAAAATGATGCGCTGACAATTTATAGCTATGAACAACTTAAAACTGCAACTTCATCAATGTTAGTATCATGCATTGAATCTTAACCTTTCTTGAACCATTTCAGCAATTTATTCTTTTTCTTTTTCTTTCTTCATTTTTTTTTGTTTTTCAAGTGACTGAAAGATGTCATTGCATTACTCTACCTTTGTTCTTGGGTAGTAACGATAGGGTACAACAAACCCCCAGGAGGTATGTAATTGCGTCGACACACACTCTTGCAGTTACAGCCTTTGGCTTAAATGAATTTTCTTTTCTATGTCTGCAGCGGAGTGTTCTCCCTTAAAAGTCACAATGCACTCATAATGTAGTGTCTTTTAATAGTAAAATGTCGTTGCATTGGTCAGTTAGTTCAAGATTCAATACCAATACTATTCATCCATTACTGAAGCAATTTCAATTATTCATTCAAAAATAGTAAACTCATCATTCATTCATATTCATCCAATTTCCACATCAGCATTTAAACAATTCCAGCATTCAAACAATTCCAGAATTACACATCAAAATAAAATTGTGGGCACATTTCTATTGAAATTTTGTAAATTTTCATAAACTAAAGAAACAAAATAAAAGTCAAACATGAAGGTGTAGTTGCATTTCCAATTCATATTAGCTTCCCCCCAAACTTAATGTCTGCATTGTCCCCAATGCACTGACAGTAGTTATACATATATAATGGAAATGCAGCTGCAATGTACTAAACTAAAATGAATTCAATGACAATTAAAAAGCAAGCACAATAAGAATGCATGAAAACTAACTAAAAAGAGATGTACCAAATTATTCAGCAGCAGTCGATGTAGAGGCTGCTTTGGTTTTCTTTTTCCTCTTTTTTGGATGCTCTTCCTTGTCATGGTGTTTATTAGTTTTCTTGTCTTTGCACCTCTTTCGCTTCTTATCCTTTGAACCAATCGATTCAACAAATTGCTCCTCCTCAGCGGGTTGGGTGGTGGCCTCATCAATTGTCACTTCTGATGGATGGATCTCAACGAGTGGTGCTATGTAAGGCACAATGCTGGAGGATTCAATTCCTCTATTTCACTAATGACAACCTCAGCCTGGCTCGCAGTTGGTAGAGCCTTCCCTAAGCTGGATGCTCCCACAATATCCTCAACAATCATTGTTGGGGCATTAGTTTCCTTCTCCACCTGTACCTTGATAGGTTCTTCTTCTTCTTTCTCTTTCTTGTCTTGATCCTTCTCTTGATTACCTTCTTGATTTGTCTCTTCTTCTACACTCGGCTCATTCGCAATTGGACCAGTGTTGGGGCAATCGACTACATCGACATCTTCTTCCAGAATAGCTCTTTCTGCCATATTTGTGCCTAGGCTATTTAAGAATTCATCTTCGAACAAATGAGCGATGTTGCGATGAAAATCGTCATTAGCCTCTGACTGTTCGCCATCCTTTTCATCATCAGAAATATAAATCTGGGTTAGTGTAGGGGTAGGCCTACCATTAGGGGTAGGTTGCTCGGAAGATGAATACTTCATCGGGTGGTAGATGGATGGGAAAGTTAGGAAATCTGGCAATGGGGTATGGTTGATTTGGCTCAATGCAACGACAATGGCTTCATTCTACGCCTTGGTGTATGCATAGAACTTGTGGAGTCGAAAATCTATATTGTCCACGATACTGTCGGTGTGGATAAAACGCATGTCGAGGCGATCTAAATGAACTTCCATTAGTGCCAGCTTCTTTGCTATTTGGGCTTCTATCAACGTATCAGCTTTGTTAGCCTTCTTCTTACCCTTTCCTTTATCATTCTTCCTAGGGATTTCTTTGGCCACTGGGGTGTCTTGGCCCTGTTTCATGCTTTCAACAGAAATATCATTGATTGGTCCTTTATTGTCTAAGACCTCCTCATCTTCTTTGGGCACAATGCCCTTATGTTGACAAAGTAGCATAATAAGAGAGGGAAAAGGAAGGATACCAGTTTGCTTTTCTGTAGCTTTTACAACCTAGGCATGTATAAGCTCCCCAATGTCGATGTGTCGGTGGTGCAAAATGGAATACAACATACACATACGGTCTAATGTGGCCGTAGTACTATGGGTAGAAGGCATAACACAACTGTTGATGAAATGAAACCATAACTTACAAAAAAGTATAAGGTATCGTCTGTGCATCGTATAGTTGTGAAATCCATTGCCCATCCATGTAGCTCCATTGATGCAGAGGTCGTTCATCATTTGGGCTAAACAATCATCATCCAAATGGTGCATGAAGGGTGTATGGTCATTTACTCGTTTTGAAATTCTCAACAATACGTTGATCTGCACAGCACTCCATGGAACTAGCCCTTCTCAAAAAAAACAAACTCTTGCACTTGGTCCACCAGATTCACATAAAACTCCCTCACCATTGTGAGAGAGTAGCCAGAAGAATGGTCGCAGAAGTATTCCCATCCGAGACGGCTGATTGTTCAGTGGATTTGTTTCCCCAGGATCTGATATGGAGACAGTTGGAGACCTTGTTCAAAGTGAATATTGCGTTTTAGCATAACATTATGGTACTGGTCTTTGGCTGCAGTCGTTAAAAACAAAATCGGGCCTGTGGATGAAGGTGGTAGTATCGTGGACTGAACCATAGTAGAGTAGTCGAAGTGTTCTTTGAAGGGGTTTTAGGTGTATTCTTTGAAGCACGGGTTTTAGCCATGGTGAAAAGAAAGAATTTCTAGAAGTTTGATGGAAAGAAAGATTGCTTCTGGGATTAGAAAAGAAAATATGCAAATAATGAAAGAGAAGAGCTCCAATAACAATAGCAAATATGAAGAGAATAGGTAACGATAATGAGAAGGAAATGTTATGTCTGAAGTCATTAATTGCCAGGCTACAGATCGTATCGATCTATTTTAATCCAACGGCTGGGAGGGAAAGAAATCAATCGGCATGATTCTTGCTGAAAAAGTAATGCTGACTCATAATAGAATGTGTCGACAATATGTGTTTCAATGCTTCGACAAAAATATGATTTTTATTTCTACAAGGAAATTAAAACAACACAAAGAAAAGTGAAGCAATTAAAAGTAAATAAAGAAATGCATCGACATTATTTAAATGTCACCAGGTTGATGACCTCATATGGTTCTCGAACATCTAGGCTCGCATAAAGTTTAAGACGTTGGCCATTTACTTTAAATTGTTGTCCATCCTTTAAGTTTTCAATTGTCACCGCACCGCTTTGGAATGCTTCGACAAATTTAAATGGGCCTGACCATCTCGATCTTAATTTTCTTAGATGCAATTTTAAATGTGAGTTAAATAAAAGTACCAACTGACCAGGAAGAAATTGTCGATGCAAGATAATGTTGTCATGCCATCTCTTTGTCTTTTCCTTGTATATCGTCACATTCTCATAAGCATGGCCTCAGATTTCTTCTAATTCTGTGATGTCCAATAGTCTTTTTTTTCCAGTAGCATCATAGTCCAAATTCACCTGCTTAATTGCCAACATGGCCTTATGTGCAAGTTCGACATGCAGGTGACAAGACTTTCCAAACACTAGTTGGTATGACGACATCCCCAACAGAGTTTTGTAAGCGGTGTGAAGCGCCTACAATGTGTCATGTAGCCGTGTAGACCAATCCTTCCTAGACGGATTAACCACCTTCTCAAGTATGTTTTTAATTTGACGATTGGATCTTTGGCTTGACCATTAGTTTGTGGGTGATATGTGGTGGCCATACGATGCTTCACACCATATCGCTTTAATGCAGTTGCCACTTGGTTATTATAGACATGAGTGCCTTGATCACTTATCAACGCTCTCGGTGTTCCAAACCTTGTGAGGATGTAAGTGTGAAAGAACTTTAACACTGTCCGAGCGTCGTCTTTTGGCACCGCAATAGGTTCAATCCACTTTGAGACGTAGTCAACAGCCACTAAGATATACACATTTCCAAAAGAGTTTGGAAATGGCCCCATAAAATCTATATCCCAAACATCGAAGAGCTCTACCTTCATGATGGCTTGTTGGAGCATCTCGTTGCGTCGAGATATGGATCCAGTGCATTGACAACGATCATATTTATGTGCAAAATTGTGGGTATCTCGAAACAAATTGGGCCAATAAAATCCTAATTGCAAGACCTTTGCAGTAGTCCTTGTTCCCACCAAAATGACCTCCATAAGGGGCATCATGGCAGTGTCGTAGGATTGACATAATTTCTTCTTCAGGTACACAGCATCGGATGATATTGTCGGTGCATACCTTAAATAGGTATGGCTCGTTCTAATGGTATTTGGTCGCATCACATATGAACCTGATCTTCTTGTGACCAGTCGCACTCATAGGTAGCTTTCCACACACAAGGTAATTGACGACATCAGCATATCATGGTGATGCGTCGACAAAAAATAATTGCTCGTCAGGAAATGCTTCGACAATCTGGTTTGTTTGTCAATTTTCACTCCCAGTTTCCAGCCAAGACAAGTGGTTAGCTACTTGATTCTCAGATCCTTTCCTATCTCTGATTTCGATATCAAATTCTTGAAGGAGTAGGATTCATCTGATGAGTCTAGGTTTGGCGTCTTTTTTGTTAAAAAGGAATCTCAATGCTGGGTGATCCGTGTAAACTGTAGTCTTTGCGCCAACAAGATAGGAACGAAACTTGTCAAATGCAAAGACTACTGCTAGTAACTCGTTCTTCGTAGTAGTATAATTAACCTGCATTTCAGTTAGAGTTTTACTAGCATAGTAAATAGAATGAAATACCTTTTCTTTTCTTTGGCCTAGAATAGTTCCCACAGAAAAGTTACTAGCGTCGCACATTAGTTCGAATGGTTGCATCCAGTTTGGTGCGACGACAATCAGAGTTTGTGTCAGCTACTTCTTTATTGTTGTGAATGCATCCAAACATGCATCGTCGAACACAAACTTTTTATTTTGCTTTAGTAAAGAGCATAAGGGTTTAGCTATCATGGAAAAATCTCTAATGAATCTTCTATAAAAGCCAGCATGTCCAAGAAAGCTTCTTATTGCTTTGACCGTGATGGACGAAGGTAATTTTTTGATTATTTCTACTTTAGTTTTATCAACTTCAATACCTTGACAAGATATGCGATGGCCAAGGACAATGCCTTCAGTAGCCATGAAGTGACATTTCTCCTAATTCAGAACAAGATTTGTGTCCTCGCATCTTTTCAAAACTCTTGCCAAATTGTTAGCGCATTGGTCAAAACTCTGTCCATAGATCGAGAAATCATCCATGAATACCTCGAGTGAGTCCTTAATCATATCTAAGAAGATTGCCATCATGCACCTTTGGAATGTTGCTGAGGCATTACATAACCCAAACGACATTCATCGGAAAGCATATGTTCCAAAAAGACATGTGAACATTGTCTTTGCTTGATCCTCCGGCGTAATGGCTATTTAGTTGTATTTAGAGTAGCAATCTAGGAAGTAATAATAGGCTTTTCCAGCTAGCCTATCTAGCATTTGATCAATGAAAGGTAGTGGAAAATGGTCTTTCTTTGTGGCTGCATTCAGTCGTCGGTAATCCATGCATACTCACCATCCAGTTACGATACGAGTAGGGATTAACTCGTTCCTGTCATTTGTCACGACTGTGAAACCACTCTTTTTAGGCACACATTGAACGGGACTTACCCAATTGCTATCAAAAATAGGGTATATAATGTCCGCATCTAACTATTTAATGATTTCCTTCTTTACCACTTCTTTCATTTTCTCATTGAGTCGTCTTTGTTACTCAATGGATTGCTTCCCTTCATCTTCCAACCGCATCTTATGCATGCGAAAAGAGGGATTAATGCCTGTGATATCTATGATGCTCTAGGCTATGGCTCTTTTGTGTTCTTTTAGAATTGCGATGAGCTTATCTTCTTGCATTACTTCGAGGGATGTGTTGACAATAACAGGTAGTGTCTCGTTGTCACCAAGGAAGACATATTTCAAAAGTGTTGGCAATGGTTTTAACTCCAAGGTAGGAGCTTGTTCGAACAATAGTTTAAACATCGGGATTGTCTTGTTAGACAAATCCAAAGACTCCAATTGCCAATTCTGACGTAATTCACAATTGTTAACCTCCTCACAGTCATCTAGAATGTCATTGGTAGATGTCGCCGCATCATCATTAGACAGTGCTGAACTTCTTGTATTAAATTCTTCCAGAATAATCTCGTCCAACACGTCAATATGGTGACATTGTTCATTGGATCCGAACGATGATGCTTCAAACACATTGAAGGTTACCTGGTCATCATTATGACATATAATAAGTTCGCCTTTGAACACGTTGATAAGTGTTTGTCCCGTTGCTAAAAATGGCCTCCCAAGAATTATGGGTACCTACCTGTCTACTTCGCAGTTTAGGATGATAAAATCAACAGGGAACACCAACTTATCAACTTGAACAAGAACATCTTTGATTTGTCCTTCCGGTTGTGCTAAAGATCTATCCACCAGTTGCAATGTCACCGTAGTGGCTTCATTGAACCTATTCCTAATTTCTTAAAAGTAGACAAAGGCATCAGGTTAATATTTGCTCCTAAATCACATAAAGCCTTACCTAAATAATGATTCCCGATGGACCATGGAATAGTGAAGCTGCCAGGATCTTTCATCTTGGTTGACAAATTGTTTGTAAGCACGGCGCTGCACCCCTAAGTGAGCACAATCGTTTCGATGTCGGATAATTTCTTTTCCTATGACAATAGCTCCTTCATGTATTTCTCATAACTGGGTATCTGCACAAGAGCATCTATTAGGAGTATATTGATGTGTAATTATTTCAAAGTAGAAACAAAATTTTGATATTCTTTATCATGGATTTTCTCTTTGAATTGTTGCGGAAACATCAGAGGTATGGTCGCATTAGGTTGTTGTGGATAACTCGGTAGTATCAACACTAGTTGTTGCGTCAACAACTTTGTTAGGAAAACTGCAAGTATGGATGGCCCTACAGTTGGTTCCTCAGCATTAATTTATGTTTGACATCCTTCAACTACATCCTCCTCTTGTTATTGTGGTTTAAATGCGTCAACATGATCTTTATCAGAATCGCTTGGTCCCACCGTTTGTTTTCCACTCCTTAACGTTATTGCTTTGCAATACTTCTTCCCCCTTTGTGTTGGATTCTCAATGTCACTAGGCAAAGATCCTGGTGATCTAGTGCTGAGGTTAGAAGCCAACTGACCGAGCTGGGCTTCCAATGCTTGTATGGAAGAAGAGTTGCCTTGTACTATCGCTTCAGTTCTTGTAATATGCCCACGCATCATTGCTTCAAGAGCAGCCATAGGATCCGACTTAGGTTGAGAAAATTATTGTTGTTGATGCTGATGATGTTGTCCTTGCATTTGTAGTGATACAAACTATTGTGGCTGTAATCACGATTGTGGTTGCATCTGGTTATATGACTGCATTTGTTCAGAATGAGAATTAATTTGTGAATTCTGATGATAATTCTGCTATGGATTGGCATTGTAACCTCCCTATCTATAACCCCATTGATTTGAGGAATTTCCATATCTATACGTGGAAGTATTTTGATTCCCCCAAGGTTGTTGAGAACGATTGTTGTATGAATTACCAAATGAACCCCCTCTAATGTTGTTGAATTAAATTGCATTTTCTGCATGTTGTGGGTAGTCTTCATAGATATGATTTTCGCCACAAATCTCAAGGGAAAATGTCGGCGCATCCAATTGCTGGGCCACTTGAATAGGAGCAACTTCATTTGTTCCTTTCATATACTTTATGATGTTGGACAGTGAAGATACCTGCTCTGATAATGCAGAAATAGCATCTAATTCAAGAACTCCAAGGTTAGTTTTTACCTGTGCAAAACGAGAGATTAGATATTGGTAGTCATTCTGGCCGATCCTCTCTAAAATTCAAACAGCTTCATTATAAGTATAATCCAACAATGGACCATTAGCCGATGCGTCGACAAGATTTATTGTCTGAGCATTCAATCCACTGTAGAAAATCTCTATTTGGGTCTCTTGCTGAATTCCATGCATTGGGCAACGTCGAAGCAATGTTTTAAAATGCTCCCATGTTGTATGTAAATTCTCATCATCGAGCTGATTATATGCAGTGATGTCATTACACAATCTTGTGTTCATTGTCAGCGGGTTGAAACGTAAAACAAACTGCATTACTAACGCGTTTCAAGATGTGATAGATCATGCCAACAATCCTCATAACCATGTTCTTGCTTTACCCTGTAACAAATAAGGAAATAATTGCATTTTCAAGGCATCATCAGGGACACCTTGTTAACTAAAGGATGCACAAATAAGAAAAAATGATTTCAAATGTTCTCGTGTGTCTTCATGCGAAAAACCTGAATATTGCCCATTTGAGTTGAGCATCTGAAACATCACAGGTTTCAGTTCAAAATTACCACCCTGGATAGTCGGTCGTACAACCCCCGATTGTAAATCATCGAGTATAGGCACAACAAAATCTCTTATTGTCCTATTCTGAACTTGTTCTTCTTGTGGACGTGATGGTGGTATATCGTTAACAATTTGTAGAAATACAGGAGGAATTCCTTCTTGTGGTAGCAATGGCGGGAAATTATTGTTTTTGTTGTTACCAGCCATTTTCCTTTGTTCTTGCCTTCTCCTCCTAAGTGTCCTTTCAAGTTCCGGATCAAAGTTTACAATGTCCTTAGGATTTCTCCTTGTGGACATGCAACAATCTGAAAAAGAAAATAATCAAAGAAATAACAACAGATTAGTAAAAGTTAAAAGTTAAGTAAGTAAAATTAATTGCAACTACAAAAGTAAACAATCAAACAAACATCATTCCCCGGCAACAGCGTCAAAACTTGATCAGTGTTTTTACGATGCAACAATTGTGCAAGCGTACACACATCGATGCAAGTATAGTTTATAGACAAATCTATCGGATATCAATCCCTGGAGGAATGGGTTCTTGATGTTTAAATATCAGAGCAATCAATATTGAAATTAAGTGTAATGTGAGTATTGATGTTAGTGCAATGTGTTAGATCTACACACTAAAATTAGATATCAATGTCAACGTAATCAGAGTCAACTATCAAGTGTTAAGTGTCAATGTACTGAAAGTGAATCAAATGTGTTGATTGTTGAGTGTTGAATATTTAAATGCATAAAATGTAAAAGTTATCAAGTGTAAAGGGTAGAAATGGTTCACTAATTCTACTAGTTGCAACGCTAGATGCGTCGACAAGGTAGAGTATAGATGAATTGTCACTGCAAAGAAGTCTCTTTGAATTCTTACCAAAAACAGCTCCGTACTTAATCCCGAATTAAATACCCACAATCACTCCACCTCTCGATGCGAGCAATGATGTGTACCCAAGAACAAGTAACTGGTTCTCAACCCAGTCATGAGCAGCTCTCGCCTAACCCACTTGTTAACCTAACCTGTCACCGCATCTCTCGATATTGGTGCACTGCAATTTCACTCTCGTGCTTAAAGTCGTTAAATCCAAGAATAAACAGATAAGCAGTGTAAAATAAGAATCAAAATGATATCACATTAAAAGACACTCTCGTATCATTTAATATCATCAGAATCCATCATCGTTTTAGAAGAATTAAATAGTACAACGAAGCTTACTATCTTTAGACTACTAGGCCTACTCCCTAATTGTTCCTCTTGCCTTGTATGAAACACCTTCTTGTTAGAAGTGATTGTAGACTTACTTCATCAGCTTCCCAATTCCCAGCTCAAATCTCCAAAGTCACACAGAAATTGTAGAATTTAATTTCTTAGTTCTTGATGATTTCTTCATTCTTTGTTCGCCTATTTATAACCTCCAAAATGTTGCAAGTTTCAGCCTTTATTCCCAGATCCATATCTAGATTTTTACGGCTATCAAATTTAGTTAGAGTACAGCTGTGCACTCACACAGTTCTAGTATGTTCTTAAGAGATCTGCAGATTGTCGCTGTATCAATAGACGCATTCTGAAATCATAATTGCAGCGACATTTGTGAAATTCCTGCGTTGGTGCTTCCAGCTGTGGTTTCAGCTTGATCCTACTTATTTAAAGTTTAGTTGTAATGCGACGACATCTCTTGGTCGTAATTACTAGCTGATCTTATGGCTACATTCATCCAGTATTAAGCTTTTAGACTGAGTTCCTGCGCTGACAATATTAAGACGCAATATATTGCCTTCTTGCGTCGAAATTAGTATAAAAATGAATAAAAATAAAAAGAATTTAAGCTAACTAATAATAAGTTGGAAAATATGATAATTAAATTCAAAATGCTAATGATGCATGCTAAATGAAATACAAAAGAGACAATTAAGACACTAAATTAGGGAGAAAATCTATGTTATTTGTAATACCATTAGAACCGGTTCATTTAGTAAGGTAATCGATATTACTACTGTTAAAATCAAGATGCATTATGAGACACTTACGACACTGTTAGATGTCAGGTATGTACCTGATTTATGAAAAAATTTCACCTCCTTGAGTTTTTTAAACTCGAAAGGTTACAGAATCAACATCGAGTTAAGTGGCATTAAGGTATCTCGTGAGGCTCTCATTATGATGAAAGGTAAAAGGATCGACATTCTTTATATTCTAGAAGGTTTTATAGTGACCGATGAAATTAAACGTCTCTCATCAGTTACGGAGTCAAAGTCAACTCGTTTGGAGTAGAGGGAACTTGGTCATAGGAGGGAAAAAGGTATGACCTTTTGGTTAAATAAGGGTTTTCTTTTGAATACAGGTTTTGAAAAGTTAGGGCATTGTGTTCGTGAAAATCATACCCGAGTTAGTTTTGATTTGGCAATGCACAAGTCGAAGTCTAGAAGTCTTCCAACTTCTAAGAACAAATTTGACTAAGTTAATTTCCTACATAATTCTAGATAGGCTCGTGATAGGATTTGACAAATATGACGTTGCGAAAATACGTGCCAATATGAATACTTTTTGAGTATGCCACATATTTTAGTCAAATTTGAGAGATAATCTTCCAAATAAACTCTGTTTATTTGTTTTAGTCGAACTCTGGTTAGTATAGATTATTTTATTATTTGACCTACAAATTTAACCTGTTAATAGATTGTTTTACAACTTTAGAAAACATACTCATTAAAAGCTTAGAACTCATAACACTTTTGGAGAATTTCATGTTTATGTTTTGAGGGTTCTTTGTTTTCAGGTTTCAAGGTTTAGTTTTTGTCTCCATCATTTATACTCTTCATTCTTGTTCCATTATGGTAAAATTATCTTTGGCAGTGATTTTTTAGGCTATTTTACCCAAATGAAGAAAAAAAGTAATATTTACAAAAATGACCCTAGTTCAAAAACAATCACCTAAATGACTTGAAATGAACAGTAAAATTGGGTTTTGGGAAGTTTATGACTGGCATCAGCTTTAACCTTGACACAATCATTGCTTGATGATGTGTCAAGGTTTAAAAAAAAAGAATTTTTTTTAGTTTTAGGACTTCAATAACTGGCATTAGAGTATTTTTTACACCATATCATACTAGTATAATTTTATACCAATATTTGAAAAAAAAATGGGTGCGGGCTATTTAATGGCCGACACCAACTTTTTAATTAAAAATCAAGTTTTTTTGAGTGCTGGCCATTTAATGGCAGGTACCCCATTATGAGATTAAAAAGAATTTTCCTTTGACTGATTTAATTTTATATTGTTGTTCAGGAAATCGCTTCTGATCTCAAAAGTGTCGAGAAACTTATTAAATTATTCTCCCAAAACCAACAAAATTACACCTCCAATAATTAAGAAAAACAAGGTCCAATCTTCTCTGATGAGATCCTTCATAGATTTAGAAATGGACTGTAAAGTCACCGTCGGCGCTGTCGTTTCTAAGTTCAAGAAAGCCATCTCTCTTTTGGTCGAACTAGGACCGACCATGATCATTTTAAAAGAACCCCTTTATCAACACCTCCAATCACCATTATAGAGCATGAAACTAAGGTTTATCAACCAACTCCGATTCAAAGATCCCACTACTGGTGACCACTTATTTAAAGAGAAAAGATTCACCAACAACGACATCAATTTTTCTTATTCATTAACAAGAACGACTACTAATAACAATAGTAATAAACAACCATCTTTTGATATTCTTTATCATGGATTTTCTCTTTGAATCGTTGCGAAAACGGCAGAGGTATGGTCGCAATGGGTTGTACTGGATAACTCGGTAGTCTCGATACTAGTTGTTGCATCGACAACTTTGTTAGGCAAACTGCAGGTATAGATGGGCCTACAGTTGGTTCTTCAGCATTAATTTATGTTTGACATCCTTCAGTTGCATCCTCCTCTTGTTACTGTGGTTCAGATGCTTCGACATGATCATTATCAGAATCACTTGGTCCCATCGTTTGTTTTCCACTCCTTAACGTGATTGCTTTGCAATACTCCTTCCCCCTTTGTGTTGGATTCTCAGTGTCACTAGGCAAAGATCCTGGTGATCTAGTGTTGAGGTTAGAAGCCAACTGACCGAGCTGGCCTTCCAGCGCTTGTATGGTAGAAGAGTTGCCTTGTACTATCGCTTCAGTTCTTATAATATGCTCACCCATCATTGCTTCAAGAGCAGTCATAGGATCTGACTTAGGTTGAGAAAACTGCTGCTGTTGATGCTGATGATGTTGTCCTTGTATTTGTGGTAATACAGACTATTATGGTTGTAATCACGATTGTGGTTGCATCTAGTTATGTGACTGCATTTGTTCAGAACGAGAATTTATCTGTGAATTTTGATGATAATTCTGTTACAGATTGGCATTGTAACCTCCTTGTCTATAACCCCTTGATTTGAGGAATTTTCATATCTATACGTGGAAGTATTTTGATTCCCCCAAGGTTGTTGAGAACGATTGTTGTATGAATTACCAAATGAACCCGCTCGAATTTTGTTGACATAATACGCATTTTCTGCATGTTGTGGGTAGTCTTCATAGATATGATTGTCGCCACAAATCTCACAGGAAAATATCGACTCATCCAATTGCTGGGCCACTTGAATAGGAGCAACTTCAACTGTTCCTTTCATATTCTTTATGATGTTGGCCAGTGATACCTGATGATAATGCAGAAATAGCATCTAATTCAAGAACTCCAGGGTTAGTTTTCACTTGTGCAGAACGAGAGATTGGATATTGGTAGTCATTCTAGGCGATCCTCTCTAAAATTCGAACTGCTTCATTATAAGTACAATCCAACAATGGACCATTAGTCGATGCGTCGACAAGATTTCATGTCTGAGCATTCAATCCATTGTAGATAATCTCTATTTGGGTCTCTTGCTGAATTCCACGCATTAGGCAACACCGAAGCAATGTTTTGAAATGCTCCCATGTTGTATGTAAATTCTCATCATCGAGCTGATGATATGCAGTGATGTCATTATGCAATCTTGTGTTCTTTGTCAGCAAGTTGAAACATAAAACAAACTGCGTTGCTAACGCGTTCCAAGATGTGATAGATCTTGGCAGCAATCCTTAAAACCATGTTCTTGCTTTACCCTGCAACAAATAAGGAAATAATTTTATTTTCAAGGCATCATCAGGGACACCTTGTTGACTAAAGGATGCACAAATAAGCAAAAATGATTTCAAATGTTCTCGTGTGTCTTCATGCGAAAAACCTGAATATTGCCCATTTGAGTTGAGCATCTGAAACATCACAGGTTTCAGTTCAAAATTACCAGCCTAGATAGTCGGTCGAACAACCCCCGATTGTAAATCATCGAGTATAGGCACAATAAAATCTCTTATTATCCTATTCTGAACTTCTTCTTCTTGTGGACGTGGTGGTGGTATATCGTTAACAATTTGTGGAAGCATTGGAGGAATTCCTTCTTGTGGCAGCAATGGTGGCAAATTGTTGTTTTGTTGTTACCAGCCATTTTCCTTTGTTCTTACCTTCTCCTCTTAAGTGTCCTTTCAAGTTCTGGATCAAAGTTTACAATGTCCTTAGGATTTCTCCTTGTGGACATGCAACAATCTGAAAAAGAAAATAATCAAAGAAATAACAACAGATTAGTAAAAGTTAAAAGTTAAGTAAGTAAAATTAATTGCAACTACAAAAGTAAACATCAAACAAACGTCATTCCCGGCAACGGTGCCAAAACTTGACCGGTGTTTTTACGACACAACGATTGTGCAAGCGTACACACGTCAATGCAAGTATAGTTGATAGACAAATCTATTGGATATCAATCCCTCGAGGAATGAGTTCTTGATGTCTAAATGTCGGAGCAATCAATATTGAAATTAAATGTAATGTGAGCACTGATGTCAGTGCAATGTGTTAGATCTACACACTAAAATTAGATATCAATGTCAACGCAATCAGAGTCAACTATCAAGTGTTAAGTGTCAATGTACTGAAAGTGAATCAAATGTGTTGATTGTTGAGTGCTGAATATTTAAATGCATAAAATGTAAAAGTGATCAAGTGTAAAGGGTAAAAATGGTTCACTGATTCTACTAGTTGCAACGCTAGATGCGTCGACAAGGTAGAGTGTAGATGAATTGTCACTGCAAAGAAGTCTCTTTGAATTCTTACCAACAACAGCTCCATACTTAATACCGACTTAAATACCCACAATCACTCCACCTCTCGGTACGAGCAATGATGTGTACCCAAGAACAAGTAACTGGTTCTCATCCCAGTCATGAGCAGCTCTCACCTAACCCACTTGTTAACCTAACCTGTCACCGCGTCTCTCGATGTTGGCGCACTGCAATTTCATTCTCATGCTTAAAGTCATTAAATCCAAGAATAAACAGATAAGCAGTGTAAAATAAGAATCAAAATGATATAACATTAAAAGACACTCTCGTATCATTTAATATCATCAGAATCCATCATCGTTTTAGAAGAATTAAATAGTACAACGAAGCTTACTATCTTTAGACTACTAGGCCTACTCCCTAATTGTTCCTCTTGCCTTGCATCAAACACCTTCTCGTTAGAAGTGATTACAGACTTACTTCATCAGCTTCACAATTCCCAGCTCAAATCTCCAAAGTCACACGAAATTGTAGAATTTAATTCCTTAGCTCTTGATGATTTCTTCATTCTTTGTTCACCTATTTATAACCTCCAAAATATTGCAAGTTGCAGCCTTCATTCCCAGATCCATATCTAGATTTTGCAGCTGTCAAAATTAGTTAGAGTACAACTGTGCACTCACACAGTTCTAGTATGTTCTTTAGAGATCTGCAGATTGTTGCTATATCAATAGACGCATTCTAAAATCATAATTGCAGCGACATCTGTGACATTTCTGCGTTGGTGCTTCCAGCTGTGGTTTCAACTTGATCCTACTTATTTAAGGTTTAGTTGTAATGCGACGACATCTCTTGGTCACAATTACCAGCTGATCTTATGGATTCATTTGTCCAGTATTAAACTTTTAGACTGAGTTCCTACGCTGACAATATTAAGACATAATATATTGGCTGCTTGCGTCGAAATTAGTACAAAAATGGATAAAAATAAAAAGAATTTAAACTAACTAATAATGAGTTGGAAAATATGAAAATCAAATATAAAATGCTAATGATGCATGCTAAATGAAATACAAAAGAGTCAATTAAGACACTAAATTAGGGAGAAAATCTATGTTATCTATAATACCATCAGAAACGGTTCATTCAGTAAGGTAATCGATATTGCTACTGTTAAAATCAAGATGCATTATAAGACGCTCAAGACACTGTTAGATGTCAGGTATGTACCTGATTTATGAAAAAATTTCACCTCCTTGAGTATTTTAAACTCGAAAGATTGCAGAATCAACATCGAGTTGAGTGCCATTAAGGTATCTCGTGAGGCTCTCATTATGATGAAAGGTAAAAGGATCGACATTCTTTATAATCTAGAAGGTTTTATAGTAACCGATAAAATAGAACGTCTCTCGTCCGTTGCGGAGTCAAAGTCAACTCGTTTGGAGTGGAGGGAACTTGGTCATAGGAGGGAAAAAGGTATGACCTTTTGGTTAAATAAGGGTTTTCTTTTGAATGCAGGTTTTGAAAAGTTAGGGCATTGTTTGTGAAAATCATACTCGAGTTAGTTTTGATTTGGCAATGCACAAGTCGAAGTCTAGAAGTCTTCCAACTTCTAAGCACAAATTTGACTAAGTTAATTTCCTACATAATTCTAGATAGGCTCGTGATACGATTTGATAAATATGACGCTGCGAAAATACGTGCCAATATGAATACTTTTTGAGTATGCCACGTATTTTAGTCAAATTTGAGAGATAATCTTCCAAATAAACTCTGTTTATTTGTTTTAGTCGAACTCTGGTTAGTATAGATTATTTTATTATTTGACCTACAAATTTAGCCTGTTAATAGACTGTTTTACAACTTTAGAAAACACACTCATTAAAAGCTTAGAACTCATAACACTTTTGGAGAATTTCGTGTTTATGTTTTGAGGGTTCTTTGTTTTCGGGTTTCAAGGTTTAGTTTTTATCTCCATCATTTATACTCTTTATTCTTGTTCCATTATGGTAAAATTATCTTTGGCAGTGATTTTTTAGGTTATTTTACCCAAATGACGCAAAAAAGTAATATTTACAAAAATGACCCTAGTTCAAAAACAATCACCTAAATGACTTGAAATGAACAGTAAAATTGGGTTTTGAGATGTTTATGACTGGCATCAGCTTTTACCTTGACACAATCATTGCCTGATGATGTGCCAAGGTTTAAAAAAAAGAATTTTTTTGGTTTTGGGACTTCAATGACTGGCATTAGAGTATTTTTTACACCATATCATACTAGTATAATTTTATACCAATATTTGAAAAAAAAATTGGGTGCGGGCTATTTAATGGCCGACACCAACTTTTTAAATAAAAATCAAGTTTTTTTGGGTGTTGGCCATTTAATGGTAGGTACCTCATTATGAGATTAAAAAAAAAATCATTTGGCTGATTTAATTTTATATTGTCATTCAGGAAATCGCTTCTGATCTCAAAAGTGTCGAGAAACTTATTAAATTATTCTCCCAAAACCAACAAAATTACACCGCCAATAATTAAGAAAAAAAGTTCCAATCTTCTCTGATGAGATCCTTCATGGATTTAGAAATGGACTGTAAAGTCACCGTTTCTAAGTTCAAGAAAGCCATCTCTCTTTTGGTCGAAGCAGGACCAACCATGCTCGTTTTAAAAGAACCCCTTTATCAACACCTCCAATCACCATTATAGAGCATGAAACCAAGGTTTATCAACCAACTCCAATTCAAAAGATCCCACTACTGGTGACCACTTATTTAAAGAGGAAAGATTCACCAATAACGACATCAATTTTTCGTATTCATCAATAAGAACGACTACTAATAACAATAGTAATAAACAACCATCTTCATCAACGCTTCAAATTAATAACCTTTCCTCTGTTGGTAAACCGCCAATTTCATCTTCTTTGAAAAAAAGTGTAGAATTGAATTTGTGTAACACCCATATCCCACTTTCGTTGTTGGAATAGGGTTACAGAGAGTTACTATATTCATCGAAACATTTTCATAGCATATATTATTCAAATATCAATTTAATTCCATTAATTCATATATAACTCGACATAATATTAAACATACATGTACGGACTTTAAATCAGTCCCTCGAGGCCCTAAAATAGTTTACGAAGAATCAAGGATCAAATCAGAATAATTCATAACATATGAGGCAAAATTGGAATTTTTTCACCAACTGGGGTTACATGCCCGTCTGGCCATCCCACATGCCCATGTGTCCAACCGTATGCCAGACCGTGTAACTAACTGACTTAGGCAACATGCCTGTGTCACAGCTAGTGTACCCATGAGAACCCTGCACCTAACACGCACACACTCGTATTAGCTACTCATGTGTGACACACGATCATGTGACAGCTCGTGTCCCAAACTATGTGTGCCTAAGAGTGACCAATCTCATGCTTGTTTCTCTCCTTGTTGCACAAGTATACACATCACTTCATATCATACCAACACAAGGCCAAAACCACGCCATAAGACCACCAGAACATGTCATTTCAACCACTTAAGACCTTACCTATGCAACATACACTAGAATACCATATAACACACATACACATTTATTGACAAACTAGCATCCTCAATACCATATCTCACCAACACAAACCATTTTAGCATATCATGCCAACTTGCACATGTCACCTAACATTTCAAGGCTATAACCTCAATGTTAACCTAAAGTTTATCGAGCAAAATGCCTAAAGCTATCATTTTAACATCAAGAACACCAACATCACATATATAAATATGGAATATAACATCACAACCACATGCCCTATTACATGCCATATAATTCCAAAATGTTACAAAGTCTACCAAGTCCTCGTGATAGTGTGAATCCTCGAGTTGATCCAATCACTCGACCACCCAACCAGAAAATGTAATCTATAAAACAGAAGACAAAACAAAAGTAAGCTTACTTAAAGCTTAATAAGTTCGCTAAATTAACAATGAATCTTACCAAACCAAACTTAACAGTTTAATTATAAGAAATAGAAAACACAATTCCTACCAAACATAGTTCACAACAAATGAGTATTACACCATGCCATGATTTAAAGTCTTCCACTCTCGGTAAGCATGATCTCTTTCCAGTAATAACAGAGTATCACTCGTTTGAGTTAGTTACAGAATTCATTATGCTGCTCACACAAGTTGATGAAAATCTACAACGTATGCAAGACCTCAACCATCGTTACGATCTATATCACCCGCTCTCGATGCTGCTCACACAAGATGATGAGAATAAACAATGTATGCATGGTCTCAGCCATCGTAAGATTTTATCATCAGAACACAATATTTATTCAATATTCACCGACTCATGATGCTGCTCACACAAGCTGTCGAGAATCCACGACGTATGTGAGATCTTAGCCATCGTGACAGTGTGTATCATCAGAGTACAATATCCATTCAATATCCTCCCGCTCACGATGTTGCTCACACAAGTTGTTGAGAATCCGTAACATATGCAGGATCTTAGCCATCGTGACGGTTTATATCATCAGAACACAATATCCATTCAGTATTCACCAGCTCAAGGCCTGATAATTTGTTATTTCATTCATTTCTCTGACTTATGCAATTGTTAAGTATACTTTAAATTTGATAATACAACAAGGAATGTATAAAAAAGAATCATTAAAATATAGAAATAACAATACGAACTTACAAGACTAATTTACAATAACGGATCAGATACAAGGACTATCCATCGGTATGACTTCCAAGACCAACTCCTGAAACTGTATAACCCCCAGTGACATGTCCTTTGTGTCCTAGATATTCACAAGGTTCATACGGGTCATATACCATGTCCATTTCAATTAACTTTCTTCGCATTATACCATTACGAGCACATATCCTTATAGTTCTTATTTATCAGACAAAACATCGAATTAAATGATATTGCAATTTATTTCAATTTACTAATTATCATATATCAATTAATTTAATTCATTCGTAACATAAATAATAACTAACACATCATATAACCATTTAAACCTTTCTTTGTCGCATGAATTCAATTATATATTTTCCTCACTTCCAATCATGCCCCTCAATTATAATTTCATTTCAATTTGATTCAATTCCACAATTTAATATTTACTATGAAAGCAAATTTAAATACAATATACTTAAATTATTCAATGATTCACAAACATCAACTAAATCAATTACTTTAATGTACAAACTTACCTAAATCGATTCTACACCAAACACGACACCGTGGACTAAACAGAAAATTTTCCTTTTCCCCCATTAGTCTATTGATTGATCCATTTCTTTATCTATATATGTAATAATTTCTTCCATTAATTGAATCCACAACAAAATTAAATCACTTTATGTAATGAAGTCATTTTTTACATTATTATAAAATTACCCTTAACTTTTCACTTTTATTCAATTTAGTTGTTAAGCCACAAACATGAAAATTAACCATTTTCCTTTAAAACTAAGTTCAACCAAATTTTTTGGGTCTCTCTACAGCCCATACTATTATTTAACATCAATTCCTTATACTTTCACCACTTTCACATTTTAGTCCTTTAACATTAAAATTACTAAAAATTACTGTACAAAATAGTCTTATTTAACAACCAAGCTTAATAATTTATCATTAAATTTAAAAAACTGAAACTCATTAATGGCATAATCCAAAATATTTTATCAGTTTTACAGATTAGTCCTCGGGTTAGCTAAATCAAGCTAAAACGAACTCAAAAACATAAAAATACTAAAAGAGGGCATTAATCACATATTGAATTGGAAACCCTAACTAGGCCAAAGCTTCTCCAACTTCTTCCGTGCCTTTTCGATTTTGAAAGATGAAAGAAGAAGATTAACTTGAAATTTCCATCAACTTTTGTTTTAAAATTTATTTATTTACATATTTACCATTTTACCCTTTTAATTTTCATCCAAATTTAACAATTACAAGCTCATTACCGTCCAAAATCCTCACCTATGGTATATTTTCCCTTAAAATCCCCTCCATTTAATTATTTAAACCTTTTAAATAATAATAAACTTTTTTATTTTTTATGATTTAGTCCTTTTTACTTAATTAACTATCCAACGATAAAATTTCCTAACCGAACATTAATAAAAACTAATGACCTCGAAAATATTAAATAATTAATATTTATGGACTGACATGTCAGTGTTGTCGCCCCAAAACCACCATTTATAATCATACTGAAACAGATTAATTAGTAAATCCTCATTTAATTAGAATTTAATTGCAATTTACCATAATCTAGAGAATTTCACATCATTTAATTGCAATTACACAATTGGTCCTTATATTAAATTATAATGAAACAAACTTATTTATAATTTTATCTTAAACTAATTAGAACTAAATGAATAAATAACCCAAAATTTAGTGGATTTAATCATGTCACCACCGCTTGGACTTTTTGACTATAGTTTAATCACCACTTTTGTAAAGCCCCAAAAATTTACGCCTCTCTAGTCGAGTTGTGTCAACGATGAGCCTAGTGGTTCAATGATCTGGTATCTGTTTATTTTCTTGGAGGTCGGGTGTTCGAATCTCTATGTGTGGGTAATTGAGTATATTTTGGGTACCTCCTGTGAGTTGGTACTTTTTATGTTATTTTTATTTATTTAGTAAAGTGTTCAATTTTAGAAACCAACCAAAAAAACTATTGTCTTCTTCAAAAGAAAAATAGAACGTTTCACACACAGTATGGATTTTGTCTTTTTGGTTCCGCTCGTCGCTCTATTGTTCATTGATTTTCTTTTTACTCGAGATTGTTAATGCCGTTGTTATGGTGGTAAGAACAGTGAATTGTTGTTATTGTTAGAATTTAAATGAGATTGTTCCCCATGCTGAACTTTGTTGGATTTTGAGAAAACGACTAGAATTCGTACCGTAACTAATTGCATTTGTTTTAGGTGAGCGCCTTGCTGTGCATGATTCTTCTAGCGTGCGAAAGGAGCGAATCGTTGGAGAAAGGTATCAGGATATTTTTGACTGTGTTAATGCCTTCTTCAAAAAGGGAGATTTATTTGAGAATTATGTATTGTTGAGGAATTAATTGCGTATATGGTTGTTTTGTGTCGGTTTAGGCTACGAAAGTACTCGTTTAGTGGAACTTCATCACTAGAAGGTAGGGTATCAGTTTCCCTTGAGTTGTGCCATTCATTTTCTACAAAAATGTACCAGGTATGCTGCTATTCAATGACACATGGGCAGACACACGGGTGTGTGTTTAGGCCGTGTGCCTTATAAAAGAGAAACAGTGAGTTACACGGTCTAGACACACAGGCATGGGTCAGACCATGTGTGTGCTTGTCTCACTAAAGCAGAAATAGTGAGTTACACGGTCTAGGCACACGAGCGTGGCTCCAGCCCATGGGAACACCTTGTTGCATGGAATTGGAAACAGTGACACTGTAACCACTACAATGAGATACTGAACTGACAGTAACATTGAAATACCATAATGCGATACTAAACTTACGGTAACACTGTAAATACCATAACACAATACTAAATTGACGGTGACACTGTAAAAACCGTAATACTAGACCGAGCGGGTGGTGACACTATAAACACTACCAGGTCGATATTGAGTACTGTATAACTATTCCTATAGGTGGCATGTGGGAAGTCACAGTGACTATGTGGAATGTATAATGCTAGTATTGTTACCTTTCCTTACATTATAACATTGTGATTTGTACTAACTTCTATTTTTATGTTCAGGCCCTTCTCGAACCTAACGACTGACGGACGAGGAGCTCGATCATCTCTAGGACTTGTAGGATTTAAGACTATTAACTTGAAACTTATGTAAACAATTTTGTATTCGTAATGATACTTTCTAGGACGGTGTTGAACATATTAGGCTATTTCAATATATAAATGTATGTTACTTCTTCTGTTGGTTTATTGATGTGATGATGATTTATTCTTAGCTATATCTTCTAGGTTGGGTTTTAGGTGTTACATTTAGTGGTTTTAGAGCCAGGTTTATCAACACTCAGACAGTGTAATGGGTCTACTCGTGAGGCTAGAATGAGGTGAAGTTATTATAGGGACTAAATGGTTAACTTAGAAAGACTGAGCTTCCGACGTCGTGCCAATAATTGTTTGTAAACATTAATTTGTCTACTGTGTTGTGTTAATCGATTTGTGATTGAACTGTTACCAACTGAACCTTGACTAAACTGATATCAGTCGCTATGCAATGAAACTGTTAACTAATGTAACAAGAGGAAAGTTGATTTAGCTTCGATCTGAATTGAGTGCTTGTGATATTGTAGACATTGACAGATGAGTTCACGCAGGAGTCGTGGGCATGGAACACGAGGGCGCCCTGACCACCGAGGAAGGCCTCAAGTCGAGTCGTCTTCCATGGGGAGCATTCTCATACTAGAGATGAGTGAAACTGTTAGTACTCCTATTACTAAGACACGGCCTCAAGTTGAGCCGGTTGGGGATGACCTTGTGTCCTAGGCTATATCGAGGGTTTTGGAGAGAGTCGTTAGGACTCATACTGGACTCACACCTCGGGCTTCTATTATTGAGCGGCTTGGATCTAATGGGGCTGAGTTATTTAGGGGCATCATTGGAGCGTCCCCTATAGTGGCAAAGTACTAGCTGGAAGCTACTAAGTGAATTATGGACGACATAGAGTGTACACTTGTCCAGAAGCTCAGAGGTGTCGTATCTCTACTAAGGCACGAGGCATATTAGTGGGTGGTTGATTGGGGAACAGGGCACTCAACCCGAGTTAGTGACCTAGGAATATTTCAAGACAGTCTTCTAAAATAAGTATGTAGGAGCCAGTTACATTGAGGCTCGTCGGAGAGAGTTTATGAGTTTGGAGCAAGTAGACTGGTCTGTAGCTGAATATGAGGCTGAGTTCTTGCGTTTGAGTAGGTATGCCCGAGCAATGGTTACGGCTGAATATGATAAGTGTGTGAGGTTCGAAAAAGGGTTAAGATATGAACTGAAAGTGTTGATAGCTTTCTAGAGGGAGCATGTATTTGCTGTATTGGTAGATAAAGTGAAAGCAATCGAAGAGGTCAAGTACACTGTGAGCGAGAAGAAGGACTAGGAGAAGGTACAGGGTAAAGTGAAGAGAGAGACTGGGAATATTGGTAATGTTCACCATCCTAAAAAATGGGGCAAGTTTGATGGACCTTCGATGGTGGAAGCATCAGTTGGTTCTAGCTTGATGGCATGTTGTGATTATTGTGCGTAATGTGATAGCATTAGAAAGAACCATTAATTTCTCCCTACTTATTGTATGATTTGTTCCCATTTGTTCATCTTTACCATACATTTTTAGTATTTTTAATTTAGTTATTGCATTTTCTAGCTTAATGAAGCTTAGCCTAATTTCCTTTGAATTTATGATATTTTTAATACTAATGTTGCTACATTAGTATGTTTAGCTATGTGCCCAAAATTGTCACTGCAGGAACCTATTCAAAAATATCGATGCATGAACTTGTCCAGAAGTGTCGCTGCATAAGATGATCTAAAATTGCACCTAGAACTGTCGCAGCACCTAACAGCTGTTTGATTTTCACACCAGAAATGTGTGAGTTGTACAGCTAGTACAACCAACTAGTACAGCCAAAGATTGTTAGATCTAGAAGGAAGGACACCTGTACTGTGGAGCTGCTGTTAAATACTAAAGAGAAGGAGAGAGAAAGGATCTTCTTCTTCAGCCAGATTTGATTTTCTTCTTCAATTCATATTTTCTCAAAGCTTACATCCATGGCAGCTTAACTTCCCAAGGTCGACCTGACACAGAAGAGAAGGCTGAATTGCTCTTGACAAGGAGCATCCTAAGTGCGCCACAAGAGGAGAGTAAGGGAGCAATTTAAGTAGACTAGGAATAGAATGCCCCAATTGTTCTGTTAATTCTCTTTCTTAAACGCTGGTAATTCTTGTTATTTTAAATTGTTTGGAAGTACATTTGAAATTTAGAACTGAATGATATCTATTTCAATCTTGCCTTTACTGTTAATATTTGGATTAAATTGTTTGACCACGGAAGTGTGATTGTAGTCACTGTCACTGGAAGGTTCAGCGAAAAATTAAGTTAACAAGCAAGACAGCGGAAGTTGCTTGGAGATTGAAGGAATTTAATCCACTTGTTCTTGAATATGTTGCATTGCCAACACTGGAAGGTGTGGTTATTGTGCATGTTTGAGTCTTAGATCTAATAGGAGAGTCAAGTTTGGTAAGATTTTCATTATGCTTATTTGTAGCGACAGATAACCTGATATTTTAAACCTTGTGAGTTACACTTAGTGCTTTGTAGACTTTTCACGTTAGGAAGCCCATCTCATTATCATTGCATTTTATCTTTAATTTTGCATTATTGCTTCGACAAATCAACCTTACAATTTTACTGCATTTATTTGTCTTTTGCTTCAACAACTATTATCACAATTTATCTTATTTTACCTGTTAATTGCATCTACAATTATAAACATAAACATCCATCCTCGTGGGATCGATATCCGACAGGTTACACATTTGTCTACTATGCTTGCATCGACAGTGATGCTTGCACATATTTGCTGTGACGTTTATAGCGCGATCAAGTTTTGGCGTCGTTGCTGGGGATGGCATTAGTTTGATGTTTATTCTTTGCTTTTACATCCATTTTTTATTTTCTAATCTTTACTTGTTACTAATTTGTTTTATTTTTTGTTGACTACTTTTATAATTTTCTTTTTAGGTGTTTTATGGCCAGGAGCAATCCTGAATTTGTTGTTGGCTTAGATCCTGAATTTGTTGTTGGCTTAGATCCTGAAATTAAACACAATATTAGAAGGAGAAGACAAATAACAAAGAAATATGGCTCTGCTTGGAAATGATGCAGCCATACCATAATTACCGCCATAAAATCTTGTCCTTTCTATAGAGCCACAAAACGTGAATAATCAATTACTGCAACAAGAAGATCAGATGCAAAATTGAACTATTCGAGACTTTGTTGTCTCTATGTTGGATGATTTACAGCCAAGAGTTGTTAGGCCAGCTATTCAAGCTGGAAATTTTGAATTAAAGCTGGTCATGTTCTAGATGCTGAATTCTAATGGGCAGTATGCTGGGCTACCTCATGAAAATGCGAGAGAGCACCTTAAATCATTTTTACTGATTTGTGCTTCTTTTAGTCAGCATGGTGTTCCTAATGACGCCTTGAAGATGCAACTATTCCCTTATTCATTTCAAGGACAAGCTCATACCTGGTTCTTTTGATTGCCTGCTGGATCAATCACTTCATGTAATATGCTTGCAACTCAATTCGTTTTACGATTTAATCCACCAACGATGAATGCTCATCTTAGGAATGACATCACTGCGTATCATTAGTTGGATGATGAAAATTTGCATAATACGTGGGAGCATTACAAAACTCTTCTTCGACGCTATCCCATGCATGGAATTCAACAAGAGACGCAGATTGAAATCTTTTACAATAGGCTGAATGCACAGACAAGAAATCTTGTCGACGCATTTGCTATTGGTCCTTTGTTGGACTGTACATACGAGGAAGCTGTCAGAATTCTAAAGCGAATTTCTCAGAATGATTACTAATATCCGATCTCTAGAGCTACACAAGTCAAAGCAAATCTCGGAGTTATTGAATTAGATGCTATATCCGCTCTGAGTGCACAAGTGTCTTCGCTAGCAAACATGATAAAGAACATGAAAGGGACTAGTGAAGTTGTGCCCATTCAACTTGCTCAACAAATTGACGTCCCTATATTTTGTTATAAAATTTGCTATGACAATCACAGTTATGAAGATTATCCACAGCACATGGAGAATGCTTTCTACGTCAATAACATCCGTGGATATTCTTATGGTAATTCTTATAACAATTCTGCAAGAAGTCAACAGCCTTGGGGAAGTTAGAATGCGACGACATTCAGATATAGAAATTCATCTAGTCAAGGCAATTTTCGACAAGGGAATTATAATCAGCAGCAGCAAAATTTCAACCAGAGTCCTCAGATGCATGCACATCAGGATCAGATGCAGCTACATAATCGTGTACAGCCACAACAGCCTTCAATGACACATCTGAATGCTCAAGAACAATAGCAGCAGCAGTACACACAACCATGAGCTGATCCTTTAGCGGCCCTGATACGTGAACATATAACTCGAACAGAAGCCATTGTGCAGGGAAATTCATCTTCTATCTGAGCATTGGAAGCACAGTTGGCGCAACTAGCTTAAAATTTGAACAAAAGACCACCAGGTGCTCTACCCAGCGATACAGAGAACCCAAGCTCAAAAGGGAAGGAGCATTGGAAGGCTATCACTCTTCGGAGTGGGAAACAAACTGTTGAGCCAGCTATCAGCTCTGATGCAACACCTTTCATCACTAGTGACATAAATTAAGGTGAGGAGGTTACATTTGTAGAAGTTATAGAAGAACCAAATAAAGAGGCTCCACCAATTGTTACCCCCATGCTTACTATCAGACCGACAAAATTGTCGGTGCAACTACAAATGTTAACACAACCAGCTATGTCAAGGCAACCTGATGTATCCATACCGTCGCCATTTCCATACCGATTTAAAGAGAAGGAGCATGATAGACTATATCAGCAATTTTTGACCATATTAAAACAACTACATGTCAATATCCCTTATTTTGGACGCTCTAATACAAATTACCAGCTATGGGAAATTCATGAAGGAGCTCTTATCCAAGAAGAAGAAGCTGACTGATACTGAGACAATTGCACTCACAGAAGGATGCAGTGCAGTCCTAACAAATAATTTACCATATAAGATGAAATACCCTGGAAGCTTTACAATCCCATGCTCGATTGGAAATCATTACTTGGGAAAAGCTCTATGTGATTTAGGTGTAAGTATCAACCTGATGCCGCTATCTACATTTAGAAAATTGGGGATTGGTCATATGAAGCCCACTATAGTGCCATTACAGTTGGCAGATAGATAATTGGCGCAACTTAAAGGACAAGTTAAAGACATCCTAGTATACGTAGATAAGTTTGTGTTCCCAGTGGATTTCATTATCCTCGACTGCGAAGTAGATAAAAAGGTACCCATAATTTTAGGACGCCCATTCCTCGCCACTAGACGCACTCTCATCGATGTGTATAAAGGCGAATTGACAATGTGACATAATTATGAACACGTCACTTTCAGTGTGTTTAAGGCCATTCCCTGCAAAGACAAAGAAAAATGTCACCACATTGATATGCTGAACACATTAACTGAGGAGGAATTTAATGAGCAAAGCACAACAGTTCCAGAAGAATTTACGGTGACATCGGATGAAGATTTTCTAGTTGACTGTGACAGCAAGGTTGAGGCGAACAAAATTGAGCTTAAGCGTGGATGGAAAATGGAATCTTTAGATTTGACCAATAGAACGACCCCAATATTTAAGCCATCAATTGAAGAAGCTCCTACTCTGAACTTGAAGCCATCGCCTACCCATCTGAAGTATGTTTTTCTTGGTGATAATGATACATTGCCATTTATTATCTCTGTAACCCTCGACGCAACTCAGGAAGAAAAATTGATCCATATATTGAAGCAGCATAAGCATGCGATTGCTTGAAGCATTGCTGATATTAGAGGCATTAGTCCCTCTTTCTACATGCACAAAATTCAGTTGGAAGATGAAGGAAAGCAATAAATTGAATAGCAAATGAGACTAAATGAAAAAATGAAGGAGGTGGTTAAGAGGAAACTATTAAGTGGTTGGATGCGGACATTATCTACCCAATTTTTGATAGCACTTGGGTGAGCCAAGTCCTGTGTGACCCTAAGAAAAGTGGTATCATGGTAGTAAGTAATGACAAGAGTGAGCTAATCCCTACTCGCATTCCTACAAGCTGGTGAGTGTGCATGGATTATCGCCGATTGAATGCAACCACAAAGAAGGATCATTTTCCACACCCCTTCATTGATCAAATGCTGGACAGGCTTACTGGAAAAGCCTACTATTGCTTCCTCGATGGCTATTCTAGCTACAATCATATAGCTATTGCACTAGAGGATCAAGCAAAAATGACGTTTACTTGTCCTTTTGGCACTTTTACCTTCCATCAAATATCGTTTGATCTCTGCAATGAACAGACCACATTTCAAAGGTGCATGATGGTAATATTTTCAGACATGATCGAGTACTCATTAGAGGTATTTATGGATGATTTTTTTTTATGGAAATACATTTGATAAATGCGCTGATAACCTGGCTAGAGTTTTAAAGCGATGTGAGGACACAAATCTTGTGCTAAATTGGGAGAAATGTCACTTCATGGAAGAGGAAGGCATTATCCTAGGTCATCGCATTTCCTGTTAGGGCATTGAAGCGGATAAAGCGAAGGTTGAAATTATTGAGAAGTTGCCTCCGCCAACTAATGTAAAGGGTATTCGGAGTTTTCTCGGACACGCAGGTTTTTATCGTAGATTTATTCAAGACTTTTCCGAAATTGCAAAACCTCTCTGCTCGTTGTTGGAGCAAAATAAAAAATTCTTGTTTTATGAGGCATGTGTGGATGCATTTATGCAAATAAAGAAGCATCTCATGCAGGCACCCGTTATCGTTGCACCAGATTGGTCACAACCATTTGAAGTAATGTGTGATGCAAGTGATTTTGCATTGGCTGCAGTATTAGGACAACATAAGGAAAGAGTATTTCACGCTATATATTACCCCAACAAGACTCTCATATTAGCTCAGATTAATTACACAACCACAGAAAAAGAGTTGTTGGCTGTAGTCTTTTCTTTTGAAAAATTTCACTCATATCTTGTCGGCGCAAAGGTTACTGTATTCACTGATCATTTCACGATGAGATACCTTTTTGCAAAGAATGACACTAAACCAAGGTTGATACAATGAATCTTGCTACTACAAGAGTTTGATATTGAGATAAAGGATCGAAAGCGGTCGAAAAACTAAGTGGCAGATCATTTGTCTCGTTTGGAAGTAGGTAGTGAAGACGGAAATGCATTTCAAATTATCGACGTATTTCCTTACTAGAAGTTGTTTATTGTCGACGCAACCCCATGGTATGTGGATGTGGTCAATTACCTGTTATGTGGTAGGCTACCTTTGGGCGCAACAGGCCATAAGAAAGAAAAATTTCTTTGCGACATAGAGAAATATTACTGGAACGAGCCATACCTATTCAAGGTATGCAATGACAATATAATTAGGCGTTGTGTTCCAAAGGAAGAAATGCTTTCAATCCTGAAGCACTGTCAGGATGCCCTTATGGAGGTCATTTTGGTGGTATAAGAACTATTGCAAAGGTTCTTTAGTCAGGATTTTATTAGCCTTCATTATTTAAAGACGCCCATAACTTTGTGCACCAATATGATAAATGTCAGTGCACCAGATCAATATCTCGATGCAATGAGATGTTACAACAACCACTCATGGAAGTTAAACTCTTTGATGTTTGGAGTACGAACTTCATGGGACCAAAAGTTCTTTTGGAAATACTTATATCCTAGTTACAATTGACTATGTATCAAAGTGGGTGAAGGCCATTGTAGTCCCAAAAGATGATGCAAGGATAGTGCTGAAGTTTTTCCATAAGCATATACTTGCTTTGGCACACCTAAGGCATTGATCAGCGACCAAGGCACTCACTTCCACTGCAATCAGGTAGCAGCCGCACTGAAGTGGTATGGAGTTAACCATAGAACGACGACCGCATATCATCCACAAACTAACGGACAAGCTGAAGTATCCAAACAACAGATCAAAAATATTTTCGAGAAGGTGGTGAATCCATCGAGGAAAGACTGGTCTTCTAGGCTTGATGATGTGTTGTGGGCATTACAAACAGCATACAAAATCTCGCTTAGGATGTCGCCATATTAGCTTGTCTTTGGTAAAGCATGTCACTTGCCTGTGGAATTGGAACATAAAGCAATGTGGGCAATCAAGTGAACATGGATTATGATGCTGCTGGGAAGAAAAGGCTGTTGGACATCATTGAACTTGAGGAAATTAAGTGTAATGCCTATGAAAATGCTGCAATATATAAGGAAAATACCAAGCGATGGTATGACAAAATTATTTTACAGCGACAAGTTACTGTAGAACAACAGGTGCTATTATTTAATTCTCGACTAAAATTGCACCCAAGTAAATTGCGCTCACGTTGGTCTGGACCATTTAAAGTTGTCGAAGTATTTCCTCATGGTGCTATCACAATTAAAGATATACATGATGGGTACCAATTTAAAGTGAATAGATACCGGTTGAAGCATTATCTTGGCCATGATGATCACAAACAGAAAGAGACCATTAATTTGGTCACATTTTTCTAACCTCTTTATACATTTTTACCATGTAATTTTAGTTTATTTGGTTTTTGTTTTGGTTTATCTTCCTTAGTATTTTTTACAAGAATAAAGCCTCAATCAAGCCTCAATCAAGTGCATGACTCGTGGGAGAGACACTCCCACTGTAAAGGAGGTTGAGGCCAGAAAAGGAAAAGGCAAGGCAAAGGTGGAAGAAAAAAGAAGTAATGTCACCATAGATCCATCTTTATGGCGTAAAGTCAAGGAAGTAGAAAAGATCACCGACTCCATCAACATCAGGCAGATTAAACTTGTCGCCATTGTTGAGGATATGGAGAGATCTCAAAACTTATTCTATGTTAATGTGACCATACTGAGACGTATGAGCAAGGCACCTTTATCGAAATTCCCTATTTTCCCTCCAATTATCAGAGAAGCTGAGCCTTCAACTGAGGATGTTGACTCCGAAGGAAAGGACCAATCTGTGGCTTCCCTGCAAATGGTGCATATTTCTGATGATGAAAGAGAGCTTGATTCGAGGGAAGTAGAGGACTGCCTAAGGAATATTGCAAGCTTATTTGAAGATGACTTTACTATCAGTTCAAAGGCCACTATCGCTGAGGAAGGGGTCCCTGCTATGAAGAGAACATGCTAGTCGAACATGTGGAAACAGAGGGAGAAAAGGAGGAAGAAAGAAAGGAAGGAAACGATGTCGAGGCAAATTCAGCTGATGAATTTGTCCTTGCACTTACAGTTGTGGGTGCATCATCTGAAGATTTGGGGCCACCTAAAGCGAGTTAGGCGGAGGTTGTGACTGCAACAAGTGAGGATTACAATCCTCTAGCTATAGTAATCTATACTACACCACTCGCAGAGATCCACCCATCTGATGTCACAGTCAATGATGCTAGAGTGCAACCCGATGCTGAGGAGCAATCCAATGATCAGGCCAAGCCAAAAGAACGAAAGAGGAAGCGTGCCAAAGATAAGAAGCACCGTAAGGAAGAAAAGAAGCACAAGAAGAAGAAATATCATGCAGCCACATCTACGGCTGCAACAAACTGAGTTAGTTTTTATTTCAGTTCTTAGTTTTAGTTTTCATGCATAACATGTAGCTGTAATTTAATTGTCACCACATTCCCTTTTTCATTGCATTTTAATTGTCACTGCATCTGCATTGCTATTGCATTTCCATGTGTCATTGTAAATAAATGTCAGTGCATTGGGGATAATGCAAACTTTAAGTTTGGGGGAATGTATATGAGGCCGGAAATGCAATTACACCCACATTTAAAAAAATTGAGTTTAATGAAACATGCAAAGGTTATTAAAAATGTGCTTGAATTTTTTCATTTGATGCTTAATTCTTGAGTCATGTGAATTGTAATGAATTTGTTGGATGAATTTGACTGCATATTGTATCTTCAATTCTTGGATGAATGATTTAGATTGCATTTGTAATGGATTAATAGTATCATTATTTGAATTTTGAATGAATCTTCCATTTACAGCGACTGTATATAAATATAGTTATAAATAAAAGACACTTCAATGTGTGTGTATTGTGAACTGT
This sequence comes from Gossypioides kirkii, assembly GCA_005610355.1. Taxonomy (NCBI): domain Eukaryota; kingdom Viridiplantae; phylum Streptophyta; class Magnoliopsida; order Malvales; family Malvaceae; genus Gossypioides; species Gossypioides kirkii. The sequence goes on along the minus strand of CP032247.1, from coordinate 32,331,247 downwards.
AAAGGGGGAGCACTCCAATGAAAGTGTTAGAAAAAGTAATCTAGCCAAAGGCTATTACTACAAAAGTGTGTGTCAGTGCAATTACATACTCCTTGGGGCTTTGTTGCACCCCATCGTTACTTCCCAAGAACAAGAGTATAGTAATGCAACGACATCCCTCAGTCACATAAAAAAAGGAGAAAAGAAAAAAATATATGTATATATTACTGCATAATAAATGTTGTTTTGGTATAAAGAATTTAGGATTTAAAGCATGATTCTAACATTGATGAAGTTGAAATTTTAATTATTCATACTTATGAATTGTTGGCGTAATATTTTGTTATTTGAATGTGATTCATTTATTAGGATTTTAGATGATTCAAGTTACTAGAATGATTATTGCCTTAATAAATTTTTTGCTATAACCTTGCTAGTTTTTGTTTTAATTGAGGATAAGTAAAAACTCAAGTTTAGGGGTGTGATAGCATTAGAAAGAACCATTGATTTCTCCCTACTTATTGTACGATTTGTTTCCATTTGGTCATTTTAGCATACATTTTTAGTATTTTTAATTTAGTTATTGCGTTTTCTAACTTAATGAAGCTCACCTAATTTCCTTTGAATTTATGATATTTTTAATATTGATGTCGCTACATTAGTATGTTTAGTTATGCATCCAAAATTGTCGCTGCAGGAACCTGTTCAGAAATTTCGATGCATGAACCTATCCAGAAGTGTCGCTGCATAAAATGATCTAAAATTGTGCCCAGAACTGTCGTAGCACCTGATAACTGTTTGATTTCCACACCAGAAATGTGTGAGTTGTATAGCTGGTACAACCAACTAGTACGACCAAAGATTGTTAGATCTGGAAGGAAGGACACCTGTACTTGGAGCTGCTGTTAAATACTAAAGAGAAGGAGAGAGAAAGGATCTTCTTCTTCGACTAGATTTGATTTTCTTCTTCAATTCATATTTTCTCAAAGCTTGCATCCATGGCAGCTTAACTTCCCAAGGGCGACCTGACGCAAAAGAGAAGGCTGAACTGCTCCTGATGAGGAGCATCATAAGTACGTCACAAGAGGATAGTAAGGGAGCAATTTGAGTAGACTAAGAATAGAATGCCCCAATTATTCTGTTAATTCTCTTTCTTAAACGCTGATAATTCTTGTTATTTTAAGTTGTATGGAAGTACATTTGAAATTTTGAACTGAATGATACCTATTTCAATCTTGCCTGTACTATTAATCTTTGGATTTAATTGTTTGACAACAGAACTGTGATTGCAATCACTATCACTGGAAGGTGCAACGACAAATTAAGTTAACAAGCAAGACAACGGAAGTTGCTTGGGGATTGAAGGAATTTAATCTACTTGTTCTTGAATATATTGCATTGCCAACACTGGAAGGTGTGTTTATTGTGCATGTTTGAGTCTTAGATCTAATAGGAGAGTCAAGTTTGGTAAGATTTTCATTGTGCTTATTTGCAACGAAAATTACCTGATATTTTAAACTTTGTAAGTTACACTTAGTGTTTTGTCGACTTTTCACGTCAGGAACCCTATCACATTATCATTTCATTTTATCTTTAATTTTACATTATTTCTTCGACAAATCAACCTCACAATTTTACTGCATTTATTTGTCCATTGCTTCGACAACTATTATCACAATTTATCTTATTTTACCTATTAATTGCATTTACAATTAAAAACACAAACATCCATCCTCATCGAATCGATATCCGATAGCTTACACATTTGTGTACTATACTTCCATTGATAGTGTATGTTTGTGCATATTTCTTGTAACATTCATAGCGCGATCAAGACGCCATCAGGGTGAGTGTTGGAGAAAGACAAGAGCATGTCTTCATTGTGGGTCACTGAAGCACAGAGTACGAGACTATCCACACCGATCCGATTGGGTGCTTGTGTTCACACCAGTGGTAGTTTCAAGCACTGTTCAGCCTGTGAGAGCGACACCGCCAGCATCTAGGGGACGAGGTAGCGATAGGGGTAGTACTGTATTTGGTACGAGTAGTACTGGGTTTGGCAGAGGCCATGGGGTACCAAACAGAGGTGCGACCCAGACCGAGGCTCGTTAGCGAGCTCTTGTTTACGCAGCCAGACGCCGCGAGGATACGGATGACGTTGACGTCATTGCCAGTAAGTTATTTATATATTTATTACCATATTTTGCATTGATTAATATTGTTTCTACCCATTCATACATAACTAGCACCATATATGTGAAATTAAATATAAGTGTTGAATGTACTATTAGTACAATCTCTGTGATCAGTCCATTGGGTCAGTCTATACTGGTTAATCGAGTGTATAAAAGAGTGCCATTAGCGATTTAGGGAGTTATGTTTTCGGTCAATTTAATGGAACTACCGTTGGGGAGTTTGACTTGATATTGGGTATGGACTGGCTTGTCAACATCGGGTCAGTCTTGATTGTGCATCTAAGAGGGTTATTCTGAGAACTAAAGAAAATAGTGAGATAGTTATGGTTGAGGAGCGCCGGAATTATTTTTCCAATGTCGTCTCCGCACTAACAGTTGAAAAACTGGTAAGGAAAGGATGCGAAGCATACCTTGCCTTTGTTACAGAAACTACAACTGTTAAGTTAACTGCCAGTGACATCCAAACTGTTAAGGAATTTCTAGATGTTTTCTCAGATTAATTACCAGGTGTGGCTCTAACTCGAGAGGTGGAGTTTGGTATCGATCTATTGTCCGGGATTGTACCGGTGTCCATCATGGCACTGAAGGAGCTTACGGAGTTTAAGGCTCAGTTATGAGAACTTCTCGACCGAGGGTTCATCCGACCAAGCATGTCTCCGTAGGTGTTATTTGTCAAGAAGAAAGATGGTACAATAAGGATGTGTATCGATTATCGATAGCTAAACAAGTTAATCATCAAAAATAAGTACCCGTTACCACGAATTGATGATCTACTAGATCAATTCTGTGGGGCTTCTGTATTCTCTAAGATAGACCTTAGGTTCGGGTACCATCAACTTAAAGTTAAAGATGAGGATGTACATAAAATGGCTTTCAGTACTCGTTATGGCCATTACGAATTTTTGGTAATGCTTTTGGCCTAACGAATGCTCCGACAATGTTTATGGATCTGATGAATTGAGTATTTTAACCGTACTTAGATCGGTTTGTTGTAGTATTTATTGATGATATTCTAATTTACTCTAAAACTGAGACTGAGCATGACGATCATCTGCTTCTCATACTACAGAAACTCCGCAAAAAGTAACTTTATTCGAAGTTTAGTAAGTGTGACTTTTGGTTGTCTGAAGTTGCTTTTCTAGGGCATGTAGTGACTGCTGAAGGGATCTGGGTTGATCCTAAGAAAATTGAAGCTATGGTTGAGTGGAAAGAGCAAAAAAATGTTACTGAACTATAGAGTTTCCTCGGTTTGGTGGGTTACTATCGTAGGTTTGTTGAGGGTTTCTCTTCAATAGCATCTCCTCTGACGAAACCCCTGCGCAAAACTGTTCCATTCAAGTGGTTTAAGGAGCACTAGAGGAGTTTCGAGAAGCTCAAGATTGAGTTAACTCAAGCTCCTGTGCTAGTTCAGCCTGAGTCGGGTAAGGAGTTTGTAGTTTACAATGATGCATCACACATCGGGTTAAGCTGTATCTTAATGCAGGAGGGTAAAGTGGTAGTGTATGAGCCACGTCAGCTTAAAACTCTTAAAGGTAACTATCCGAGCCTTGATCTTAAGCAAGCGGCAGTAGTGTTTGCGTTAAAGATATTGAGGAACTATCTGTACGGGGAGAGATGTACAATCTATATGGATCATAAAAGTCTTAAATATCTGTTAACTCAGAAAGAGTTGAACCTCAGATAGCGTAAATGGGTGGAGTTACTCAAAGATTATGACTGTGCCATAGAGTATCACCTTAGCAAGGCTAATGTTGTGGCCGACTCCCTTATTCGTCGAACGATGACTGAGCTACGAGCATTGTTAGCTCGATTAAGCTTGAAAAGTGATGGTAGTTTGATAGCTGAACTTCAGTTGAAATCGAGTTGGATCGGACAGATTCGAGTGAAACAGATGCAAGATGACTCTTTGGTTCAGTGTCGGCATATGGTTGAGACGGGTGTCGAGACAAAATTTAGTTTGAACCAAGATACGGTATTGTGTTTTAAAAATTGTGTCTGTATGCCTCAAGATTCAAAACAAAGATTGTCCATCCTGCGAGAAACACATAGCAGTAAGTATGCCATGCATCTTGGTGGTAACAAAATGTATAGGGATTTGCTGGAATTATACTGGTTGCTTGGGTTGAAACGAGAGGTGACTACCTCTGTCTCGTAATGCCTAACTTGTCAAAAAGTGAAGGCCGAGCATCAACTATCATCGAGGTTATTACAACCCATTAAGATACCCCAATGAAAGTCGAAGCGAGTGACGATGGATTTCATCTGTAGGTTACCCTTAACACCCACTAAGAAGGATTCTGTGTAGGTCATCATTGATCAATTAACCAAATCTTCTCACTTTCTACCAGTTCAGACTGACTATACGCTACAGAAGCTAGCCAAGCTTTACGTAGCAGAGATTGTTAGATTGTACGAGGTTTCGATTTCGATCATCTCAGATCAAGATTTGAGTTTTACCTCACGGTTTTGGAAGAAATTGCATAAGGCGTTGGGTACGTGATTGGACTTCAGTACCACGTATCATCCCCAGACGGACGGGCAGTCTGAACAAGTCATACAAATTTTGGAGGATATGCTTTGGAGCTGTATAGTTGATTTTAAAGGCAATTAGGAGGATCACTTACCGCTAGCTGAGTTTGCCTATAAAAACAGCTTCCAGTCTAGTATATAGATGGAGCCTTAAGAGGCCTTGCACAGGCGTAGGTGCCTGATCGCACTATAAACGTCACAGTAACTTGTGCAAGCAAACACTGTCGATGCAACTATAATATATAGATGTAAATCTATTGAATATCGATCCCACAGGGATGGTTTTTTGTGTTTACAATTGTCGATGCAATGAAAGTTAAAACAAGATAGATTGTAACGACAAATATCGGAGCAATTAAAATACGAAATGCAGTAAAAGAATGAGATTAATTTGTCGAAACAATATTGAAAAATTTAAGAGGTAAAGTACTAATAATAAAATATGGGTTTCCTAACTTGAAAAGTTGGTAGAAAGCTAAATGTGATCACAAGGTTAATAACAAATAAATTGTCACCGCAATTAAACACAATGAAATCCTACCAACCTTAACTTCCCTATTTGTCAAAGATTCAAATAATCACAGTAATCACACCTTCCAGTGTTGGCAATGCAATATACTCAAGAACAAGTGGAATAAATTCTTTCGATCCTCAAGCAACTTCTGTTGTCTTACTTGTTAATTTAATTTGTCGCTGCACTTTCCAGTGACAGTGACTGCAATCACACTTTCGTGGTCAAACAATTAAATCCAAAGATAAACAATAAAGGAAAGATTTAAATAGATATCATTCAGATCTGAAATGAAATTGTAATTCCATACAACTCAAATTATTAAAACTTATCAGTGTTAATCAAGAGAAATAACAGAATAAATTGAAGTATCTTATTCCCAGTTTACTTGAATCACTCCCTTACACTCCTCTTGGATCGCATTTAAGGTGCTCCTCGTTAGGAGCAATGTTGCCTTCTCGTCAACGTCAAGTTGCCCTCATGAATTTAAGCTACCATGGATGCAAGATTTAAGAAAATATGGATTGAAAAAGATAATATAGCAAAATGAGAGACTAAAGGAAAAGAGAGCCCCCTCTCTCTTTTCTTGTGAGTGTTTATATTTAGCCCCAAATTGTACAGGTGTCTATTTTGCAAAATTAAGATGTCTCTGGTTATACAAGTTGGTTATACCAAATTGGACAGCTCACACATTTATGTTCTTATCCAGATAGCTATCAGATGCGCCGTAATTCTGGACACGTTCATGCAGTGACATTCCTGGGTGCAATTAAAGAATACTTATGTAGCGATAGTCCTGGATGCAATTAAAGAATATTTATGTAGCGATAGTCCTGGATGCAATTAAAGAATATTTATGTAGCGACAGTTTTGGGTGCATTCCGAAAATATTCATGCGGCGACAGTTTTGGACGCAAACTAGAAGTGATCATGCAAAGACATTAGTAGTAAAATATGGCAAAATTAAGGAAAACTAGGCCAAGGTCCACTGAGTTAGAAAATGCAATGTAGTAAACTAAAAAATGCTAAAATATGTGCTAAGGGCAACTAAATGGGAACAAATTATCCAATAAGTGGGGCGAAAACAATGGTTCTTTTTAGTACCATCACACCCCCAAACTTAAGTTTTTACTTGTCCTCAAGTAAACAAAAACTAGCAAAGTTATAGCAAAAAAATTATCAAGGCAATGATCATTCTAGCAACTTGAATCCTTTGAAATCCTAATGCATGAATTACATTCAAATGACAGAATATTGCGCCGACAATTAATAGAGAGATGAATAATTAAAATTGCAACTTCATTAAAGTCAGCATCATGCTTCAAATCCTGAATTCTATCTACCAATACAACATTTATTGTACACTAATATAAATATTTTCTTTTTCTTTTCTTTTCTTTTCTTCTTCTTTTTTTTATGCGACTAAGGGATGTCGTTGCATTACTGTACCCTTGTTCTTGAGAAGTAATGATGGAGTGCAACAAACCCCAGGGAATATGTAGTTGCATCGACACACACTTATACAGTGACAGCCTTTGGCCAAATTTCTTTTTCTAACGCTTGCATTGAAGTGTTCCCCCTAGAACAGTTCACAATACACCCACATTAGAGTGTCTTTTATTTATAACTATAAACATATACAAGAAACTGTAAAAGGTAATTTCATTCAAGATTCAAGGAATAATGCTAGTCATCCATTACTAATGCAATCTAAATCATTATCAAAGAATTGAAGATACAACATTCAGTCAAATTTATCCAACTCATTCATTGACAGTTCACATGATTCAAGAATTAAGCATCAAATAAAAAAATTCAACACATTCGCAATAATCTTGTATGCTTTATTAATATTTTTAAAATATGGGTGCAATTGTATTTTCAAGCCCCATATGTGTTCACCCCCAAACTTAAAGTTTACATTGTCCCCAATGCAATCACACTACAATGCAATGACAATGAATATGCAGCTACTATGCTTACTAACAAAATAAAAATTACAACTAAATGCAATGCATGAAAATTTTAAAACAGACTAACTCAATTTTTATTCAACCTTTGATGTTGTTGCATGGCGCTTCTTCTTCCTTCTCTTCCTCTCGTCCTTCGTGCACCTTTTTTTTCTTTGGAGCGCTTCCTCTTCTTTTGTTTGAGCTTGCATGGTCTGTGGACTACTTCTCAGTTTCCATCTCTACTCCGGCATCATCAGCTGCTTCATTCATTGGTCCAGTATAGACCACTATCGCCCAAGAGCTTTCATCAGCAGTTTTCGCCTGACTCAATCAGCTAGTTCCAAATTTTTAGGAGTTACACCCACATCCTTGGGTGCAGTGGTAGAATCTTCAGCCGATTCTCCTATAACATCTTCTTTCTTTTCCTTCTCTTTTTCTTCTTCCACAAGAACTTCTTTTTCAGCATTAAGTAAGCATGTGCAGTACAACTGTACGAAATTACATTGACAATGGATAATGGTGTTTACTTATTCCTCAATCGGTGCAGACACAGTATTTGTTCCTTCTTCAAGTGCTTCGTACTCTCTTATTCTCCATACGGTCCCCAAAAAAAATTTTCCACTCTTTCTTGCACTTTTTCCAATTTCGTAACTTCTTAATTACAGATATAGGCATCAAAATTATGCTTACGTTGAAATCTCATAATGCCATTCCAAAATACTGATCACCGATGGAATAGAGTATTGTGAAGCTCTTAGGATCCTTAAATTCATGAAGCAACTTAATTGTCATGACAATGCACCCTTCAGTAAGTGTGATTGCTTTGACTTCTCTCAATCTTTTCTTCTTTGACAATGTATCTTCAAGTTTCTGAGGTTGTTTTTCTGTAGCATTTATGTCGACAAAATGATCTGATTCTATCTCAGCAATATTTTGTTTAACCTCTTTAGCTGCAGTTTGCTTTTCAGATTGTTCTGACATCTTTCCATTATCGAGATCTGAATTATCTTCTTTTACTGTAGCATCTTTAACAACTTCATTTAGTTAAGTCTCACTTCTGGGAATGATTTCCTGACAATGCTCTTACCCTTGTGATATCAATTTCTCAATATCAATCGACTAAATTTCTTGTGGTCGCAAATTTATTGCATTCACAATTTGGCCAAATTGATATTCAAGAGCTCATATCGATTCAGCTTGACTCTAAAGCACAACGTCAGTCTTGGAAATATATTGTTTCAGTAAATTTTCAATTGATGAAAACTCTGATGCTTCGTCTTGCTAGATATTTTTCCTTAACAAAGGTTGATCATAATTGGGTAGTGGCCACTCGGATCTAACATCATTGTTTATACTTCCAGGGTCTTGATTGTTCCAACAAACTTTGGATGTTGTTCCCACCCTAGCGTGTAAGTATTGGAATATAGATTTTCATTTCGATAGAAATTCCCCATGTGGTACACATTTGCTGGATTTGACGGGTATTCTTCAAACTCATGGTTGCCTCCACAGTAATCGCAAGTTGTCACTGCAAATTTCCATTCTGCAACTGCTGTATCATTCTACATATTTGTCAATGAAGATACCTGGGCCATCGAGCTCTATTTCTACAACATCACTCATGTGAATCCAAAATCTTGAGGTTCTAGGATATAGATCATCCAAAGTAAAAATTAAATATTCTCGTATTGGTGTATCCCGATTATTAAACACCTCGTTCCTAGCCATATTTCGCTAAAAGAAAAAATGTAAAAGTAATCAAAAAAAAAAGGAAACAAGTTATGACAAATAAAATTTAGATAATAACGAATAAATGCAAAGACAAAAATAGACATCAAATAAACGTCATCCCTGATAACGATGCCAAAACTTGATCGCACTATGAACGTCACAGCAACTTGTGCAAGTGAACACTATCGATGCAACTATAATAGATAGATGTAAATCTATCGAATATCGATCCCACAGGGACGGTTGTTTGTATTTACAATTGTCAATGCAATGAAAGTTAAAACAAGATAGACTGTAATGATAGACGTTAGAGCAATTAAAATAAGAAATGCAGTAAAAGAATGAGATTAATTTGTCGAAGCAATATTGAAAGATTTAAGAAGTAAAGTACTGATAATAAAATAGGGGTTTCCTGACTTGAAAAGTTGGCAGAAAGCTAAATGGGATCACAAGGTTAATAACAGATAAATTGTCGTTGTAATTAAGCACAATGAAATCTTGCCAACCTTAACTTCCCTGTTTATCAAAGACTCAAATAATCACACTAACCACACCTTCCAATTTTGGCAATGTAATATACTCCAAAACAAATGGAATGAATTCATTCGATCCTCAAGCAACTTTCATTATCTTGCTTGTTAATTTAATTTGTTGCTGCACTTTCCAGTGACAATGACTGCAATCACACTTCCATGGTCAAACAATTAAATCCAAAGATAAACAATAAAGGAAAGATTGAAATAGATATCATTCAGATATGAAATGAAATTTTACTTCCATACAACTCAAATTATCAAAACTTATCAGCGTTAATAAAGAGAAATAACAAAATAAATTGAAGTATCTTATTCCTAGTTTACTTGAATCACTCCCTTACACTCGTCTTGGATTACATTTAAGGTGCTCCTCGTCAGGAGCAAGGCTGCCTTCTCCTCAACGTCAAGTTGACCTCAGGAATTTAAACTACCATGGATGCAAGCTTTAAGAAAATATGGATTGAAGAAGATAATATTGCAATATGAGAAACTAAAGGAAAATAGAGCCCCCTCTCTTTTCTTGTGAGTGTTTATATTTAGCCCCAAATTTACAGGTGTCTATTCTGCAGAATTAAGCTGTCTCTGATTGTACAAGTTGGTTATACCAGATTGGATAGCTCACACATTTTTGTTGTTATCAAGACAGCTGTCAAATGTGGCAACAATTCTAGGCGCAATTTTGGACACGTTCATGTAGCGACATTCCTAGGTGCAATTGAAGAATACTTATGCAGCGATAGTCCTGGATGCAATTAAAGAATATTTATGCAACGATAGTCTTGGGTGCATTCCGAAAATATTCATGCGGCGAAAGTTTTGGATGTAATCTAGAAGTGCTCATACAGCGATATTAGTAGTAAAATATGGAAAAATTAAGGAAAACTAGGCAAAGGTCCACTGAGTTAAAAAATGCAATGTACTAAACTAAAAAATACTAAAATATGTACTAAGGGCAACTAAATGGGAACAAATTATCCAATAAGTGGGGCGAAAACAATGGTTGCTTTTGTACCATCAGTGTTGAACTCCTTTGTGTTGGACAGAGTTGGAAGAGAGGCGAGTAATAGGCCTTGAGTTAGTGTCTGAAACTGAGAAAATGGTTAGGTTGATTCGGGACTGTTTGAAGGCTGCCTCTGACTGACAGAAGTCATATGCGAACCTAAAAAGGAAGGACATAGAATACTTAGTCGGGGATCAGGTGTTCCTGAAAGTATCTTCGTGGAACAAGGTTCTCCATTTTGGACGAAAAGGTAAACTGAGTTCGAGGTTCATCAGACCTTATCGAGTTGTGAAGCGGTTTGGACCTGTAACATACCAACTTGAGTTACCACTGGAACTTAACCGAATCCATGACGTGTTCCATGTTTTTATGTTAAGACGGTATCGTTCCGATCCTTCTCACTTTGTTCTAGTGGAGGAGATTGAGGTGCGATCTGATTTAACGTTTGAGGAAGAATCAGTGCAAATCCTTGAGCGGGACATTAAGCTCTTGCGAAGAAAAACTGTACCGCTAGTGAAGGTATTGTGGCGGAATCATAACATTAAGGATGAAATTTTCTTTAGGGGGAGAGAGTTATAACGCCCCAAAAATTTAAGCCTCTCTAGTCGAGTTGTGTCAACGATGAGCCTAGTGGTTCAATGGCCTGGTATCTGTTTGTCTGCTTGGAGGTTGGGTGCTCGAATCTCTATGTATGCGAATTGAGTATATTTTGGGTACCTACTGTGAGTCGGTATTTTTTATTTTATTTTTATTTATTTAGTAAATTATTCCATTTTAGAAACCAACCAAAAAAACTATCGTCTTCTTCAAAAGAAAAATAGAACGTTTCACACACAGTACGGACTTTGTCTTTTTGCTTTCGGTCGTCACTTTATTGTTCGTTGATTTTCTTTTTACTCGATATTGTTAAAGCCGTTGTTGTCAGTGGTAAGAACAGTGAATTGTTGTTATTGTTAGTGTTTAACTAAGATCGTTCCCTATGTTAAACTTTGTTGGATTTTGGTAAAACGATTAGAATTCGTACCATAACAAATTGTGTTTGTTTTATATGAGTGCCTTGCTATGCACGATTCTTCTAGCGTGTAGAAGAAGTGAATCGTTGGAGAAAGGTATTGGGATGTGTTTTGACTGTGTTAATGCCTTCTCCAAAAAGGGAGATTTATTAGAGAATTATGCATTGTTGAGGAATTAATTGCCTATATGGTTGTTTTGTGTCAGTTTAGGCTACGAAAGTACTCGTTTAGCGGAACTTCGTCACTCAAAGGTAGGGCATCTATTTCCCTTGAGTTGTGCCATTCATTTTCTATAAAAATGTACCAGGTTTGCTACTGTTCAATGGCACACAGGCGGACACACGGGCGTGGGCCAAACCGTGTGTGTGCTTGTCTCACAAAAGCAGAAATAATAAGTTACACGGTCTAGGCACACGGGCGTGGGTCCAGCCCGTGGGAACACCTTGTTGCATGGAATTGGAAACAGTGAGTTACACGATCTAGACCCACAGGCGGGTGCCAAACCGTGTAAACATGATAAACTTTGAACTCGAAACAGTGAGTTACACAGTCTAAACACACGGGCGTGGGCCAGACCGTGTGCCAACCACGGGCCAGTACTTGGCCGTGTGACAGGTTGCAAACAGTGTATTTTCGCGTGTTTATTTGTAAGCTACCGACGGCTATCGAACTACTGAACTGGCAGTGACACTGTAACCACTACAATGAGATACTGAAATGATGGTAACACTGAAAATACCATAATGTGATATAAACTGACGGTAACACTGTAAATACTGTAACGCAATACTGAACTGACGATGACACTGTAAACACCGTAATACTAGACCGAGCGGGTGGTGACACTGTAAACACTACCAGGTCGATATTGAGTACTGTATAACTATTCTTATAGGTGGCATGTGAGAAGTCACAGTGACTACGTGGAATGTATAATGCTAGTATTGTTACCTTTCCTTACATTATAACATTGTGATTTCTACTAACTTTTATTTTGATGTTCAGGCCCTTCTCGAATCTGATGGCTAGTGGACGAGGAGCTAGGTCATCTCTAAGACTTGATTAATTTGAAACTAAACTGAAAACTTATGTAAACAATTTCATATTCGTAATGATACTTTTTAGGACGGTGTTGAACATATTAGGCTATTTCAATATATAAATGTATGTTGTTTCTTCTGTTGGTTTATTGATGTGATGACAATTTATTCTTAGCTATATCTTCTAGGTTGGGTTTTGGGTGTTACAATTTTGGTCCCTTTATTATTTTAAATTTATAACGATTAACTTTTATCTCTTTTACAATTTAATCCTTTCACCTTAATTAAATAATATATCATCCAAATTACCGGAACAAACTTCAATTCACCTATAATACAACTCTGTACATATTTAATAAAAATATTTACATCCAAAATTACAAAAACGAGGTCTCAATACCTAATTTTCCAAAATCACTTGACTTTTGAACCGAACCACTTATACTAACTTTAATTTAAATATTAAAATTCATCAATTTTAAATTCAATATAAAAATTATTTTTGATTCGCATAATTTAAATACTAATTATACGAATTTACTCGTCGAATTTGTGATTTCGAAACCACTATGTCCAACACCACTGAAAAGCATGTTATTATAATTTGGGTTCTAAGATTAAATGTAATAGCACTTCTTGTCGTTGTCATTGCTCTACTAAAAAAAGGTACATATCCCATATTTTCTTACATAAATTTGTTGTTTGGCGTGTTTTTTTCTCTTTTAAATTTAATTTTATTGTAATAAAATTAATTTAAAATAAATAGAATTTAATTAAAATATACAATTTCAAGCAATATAAATTAATTTTTTTAAAAATAAAATTTAATTAAAAAGTACAATTTAAAGCAATAAAATTAAATTTAAAAGAAATAGAATTTAATTAAAAAATACAATTTCAACCAAAATAAATTATTCAAAATAAATATTATTTAATAAAAAGTCGAAGTTAATTGAATATAAATAAATTTAAAATAAATAGAATTTAATTAAAAAATAAAATTTAAAACAAAAAACTTATTTAAAATAAATACAAATTTAAAATGCTTTATATTTGATGGGACTTATCAACCCATATAAAAAAACATATTATAAAAAAACCTAACATTGGGTCATTAAGTGACTGACACCTGTAGCAGCAGGTCACAATTTGGCCATTAAGTGGCCGGCAACTGCAGTAGCAAGTAAATCAGTTAAAGGAAAATAATATTTTTTTAATCTCATAAAGGGGTGCCGACCATTAAATGGTTAGCACCCAATTTTTTTTTCAAATATTGGTATAAAGTTATACCAGTATGATACGGTGTGAAAAAAATACCTTAGTGTCGGTCATTGAAGTCCCAAAATCATAAAATTCATATTTTAAACCCTGACACAATAATCAGGCAATAATTATGTCAGGGTTAAAGCTGATGTCGTCCATTAACTTCTTAAAACCTAGTTTTACTATTCATTTTAGGTCATTTGGGTGATTTTTTTAACTAGTCATTTTTGTAAATATTAAATTTTTTTATCATTGGGGTAAAATAACATATTTTTTATCTACTTTGGAGAGGTTTTTTCACGTTAAATTTGTGTGTTCAATTTCTTAATTTCTTTCACTATTTTTACTTGTTCGTTGCTTAATTGGTAAATCCCTAACAAGTAGTATCAGAGCTAGTTCAATTTTCGTAAATCAACTCATTCAGAAATTGGAGCAATAAGATTTGACATTGAGAAGTTCGATGGTGTCACAAATTTCAATCTGTGAGAAATTCGGATGATGACAATTCTAGTTTAGACCGGCCTGAAAAAGGTCGTTATCAAAAAAAAGCTAGAAAATCTAGATAAGACAAAATGGGAAGAGCTTGATGAAAATGCATTGTTTGCAATCTATTTGTGCCTCGTGAATAGAGTATTTCAAGAGGTATTGATGAAGAAAACCTCATCTGTCTTGTGGAAAATGTTAGAAAAACTAAGGCTTTGTTTAGAAGTGCTTTTTAAAAGCACTTTTGACATAAAAAATACTTTTGAACCAAAAGCAATGCCATCTCAAAAGTACTTTTGAAAGAAATTTTTTACTTTTCAAAAGTACTTTTTTTCAGATGGAGAAGTTAAAATTTTTAGCTTTTCCATCTCAAAAGCACTTTTGATAGCTCAATTACATTTTCCCCCCTAAAACACATGGTATTTTCCCTTCTTTAATTAATTGCTTAAAAAATATTTAAAATTTATATTTTATATATTAAAATATTAATAAAAAATAATAAATTATTTTCTATATTCTTATTAAAAATCATAATATTAACTAATTTGAACCTTATTTAAAATGTTTATTTATTACTTTATAACACATGTCTAAAATAGACATTTTATTTCTCAAAAGTATTTTTTGATAGCTATACTAAACATTCAAATATTAAACCAAGCTTTTCAAAATTACTTTTTCAAAGCACTTCTCAAAAGCAATGCTAAACTAGCCCTAAGTCTTTGGCTAACCGTTTAGTGTTGAAATAACGTCTATTTATGTTTTGCATGAATGAATGTGAGCTTTTTAGAGATCACATTAGCCAATTTATTACTCTTTTGAATGATTTAAAGAACGTTGAGAATCAGATTGACGATGAAGATCAGACTAACTATTATTATGCTCTTTATCCCCTTCATATATGTCTTTCAAGGAGACTTAATTTATGGTAGAGACAAACTCTCATTCGAGGATGTGAAAGGTCATTTGTTGAGTAAAGAAAAACTTGTAAATGAGTTTGGTTCGGATAAAAAGGCAAATAGGCAAGCTTCCGTTTTGGTAGCATTAAAGAAGCAAGACAAAAGGTACCGCTATTGTAACACCTCTAAATTTGTTAAAGGACTAAATTAGAAATTTTATAAAAAATTAGGGATTAATTCATAAATTTGGGAAACTTATGGACTAAATTGAGCTTTAATTAAAATTCTGGGCCAAGTTGGGAATTTTGGGACTTATTTGTAAAACGTGTAAAGTTTAAGGGTTATTTAGGAAACCTTAGTTATTTGGAGCCTTTTGTGAAATTTACCCAATTTCTTTGGTATTTAAACCACATATTCCCTTGTTTCAAAACCCTTGGTCTCCTATTTTGATTTTTCTCCCTAGCCGAATCTTTCGTTCCCTCTCCCTTTTCTCTCTTTTTCTTTTTTCGTTCACCCACCTATAATCGTCCTTGCTTGACACCGCCACTGGCCTTGCATTCCTCGTCGATCCACGAACAAAACCCCACTCTCCCTTTTCCCTCATCGTCTATCGTTCGCATGTAAATGGTTTAAAACCATTCGGCTTTATTGCTCACACCGCCTTTACTCCGCCGTGCTCCGCCCCTTTGCTATCGAACTTTAGCATTGGTAAGTCGATACTCGTCGTGCTAAGGTCATTTGTGGTCCCTTATCGTCCATTCCGATGAGAGGGTCATCGTTCGACGGTGAGCTTGAGGCTGGAATTGTTTAGGTTTAACAAACCCTAATTTCCTTTGTTGCTATTGTGTGAGAAGTGGGCTACTTGAAATCAACCCAATTGTGTGACCCATTCAATAACACAAACCAAGCCCAATTAGCCCAAGCATTGAACCCAAGCTTTGACCCAAGTGTGTGAGTCCAATACCCTTAGCCAAACCCGTGAGACCCATGATCCAAAGACCTAACTCAACCCAAAACCATGACTCAAATTCAGAGAGCTCGACCCGACCCAAACCCGTGACCCAAACCCAACCTATTGGCTCGTTGACCGTTGACTATTAACTATTGACCTCTAACTTTTTTACCAACCTTATCTTAGCATTTTTCGTCGTTCTAAGACTAAATTCGCAATCTATTTCGTCAAATTCGAACCCGAAAAGCCTCGTTTTAGTTTGTGTCACTTAAATTTTGTACTCAGTAATTTCTAAGGAAATTGAATAAGGGATTTGACTTGAAATATTCTATGTGTAGGTTCAGAGGCTGACGAGTTACCTCCTCCTTCACCTGTGCAAACTACCTCTACACAAGCTCCGATAGTTGCACATGAGTGTTTGGTTTTCGATTTAGTGCTTTGATAGTAGGTGGCATTGTAATAGATTTAATGAAAGATTTATTATCGTAGGTTCTAATTCAGCTAGACTCAATGATAGATTTGAGCGTAGAAGGCGTTCTCCACGATGTTAGAGCTTCTGCCCACTTGAGGTGTGTCTCTGTCCGTGCTATATGCTTATTGTGTGTTTCTATCTGTGCTACATTATCATGTGTGATAAATGCTCTTTGTTGAGCTATTTGTGTGATAATGTTATAAGATGTGTTACTGGTATGATCATGAGCTATGTTGGGTTTTCGCATGTTAGTGTTGAATGCATATCTATCAGACTCTGGATATTTTTGAATGTTGTGTTTAATATACTGTGAACTCTGATATATGTTATCATGAGATTGCGATTGAGACTGAGATTCATGTATTATCATACCATTGTGTGTTCATGGGTTGGGTTGTACGGTGGAAGTCGTGGTAATCACCCCTTCAAACAACTGATATTAAAATCACTCTGATTGGTGACGATTGGATAGGGTAAGGTTCTGGGGAACCTCTCAACTGTGTTGGTATGCTGGAAGATTGGGTGCATTGCATTGTGCTTGTGACTTTATTGCATTTGTGATGTGATATATTGTGTGCTTATTCTAAAATGTTTTTGTGAAATTGTTGTGATACTGTGTTTGTGATTGCTTGCACTTCTTAGCTCATTCCCCTTTAGCTTCCCTTTCGGATATTCTTGGACATAGGTGACTTGGTACTTAGAGAATCTCTCGGTTTTATTCGTTTTATTTCTTTTCTCAGTGTGGGCTACTTTGTGATTTTTAAACTATTTTTGGTTTCATATTTATTGGGTATTGTGATGTAAATGCGAACATGGGATTTGGATATTTTGGTTATACTCTTGCTTTCACTCATAGGTTTTATTAAGATTATTTTAATAAATATTTCATGTTTAAAGTTATAAACTTTTGAGATTCTTTATGAAAATGGAAATTGTTTTGTTTTAATGTTACTTTAATTAAATTATATATATGTTTTAAATGGTTTCATGAGGATAAAATTACAATTGTGACCCTTTGAATTCGGCTATATCTTCTAGGCTGGGTAAAGGGGGTTACAGCTATTGTAAAAATTTAGGTCATGTCAAAGTATATTGTTATAAACTACGAAATAAAAAGGCTGCTGAGAGCAACGAGGAAGATGTAGTTGGTGCTAATTTAACCGATAAAAGGGGTAATGATTTCTTTTTATTGCCAACAAGCGAAAGCTCCGAGCTTACGTCCGAGTGGATCCTAGATTCAGAATGTTCTTTCCACATGTGTCCAAACAGAGAATGGTTCTCCACATACAGTTCACTTGAAGGTGGAGTTTTGCGCATGAGAAACAGTTCATTCATTAAGGTAATCGATATTGGCACTGTTAAAATTAGGATGCATGATGAGACAATCAGGACACTGTTAGATGTCAAGTATGTACCTGATTTACGAAAAGAATTTCATCTCCTTGAGTATTTAGACTAGAAAGGTTGCAAAATCAACATTGAATCAAGTAGCATTACGGTATCTCGTACGACTCTCTTTATGATGAAAGGTAAAAGGATCAATAATCTTTATATTCTAGAAGGTTCTATAATGACCGGTAAAATCGGACGTCCCTTGTCCGTTACAAAGTCGAAGTCAAATCATTTGGAGCGGAGGCAACTTGGTCATAGGAGGGAAAAAGGTATGATCATTTCGTTGAATATAGGTTCTATTTTGGATGCAGATTTTGAAAAGTTAGGACACTGTGTTCGTAAAAATCAAACCTGAGTTAGTTTTGATTTGGCAATGCACAAGTTGAAGGCTAGAAGTCTTCCAGCTTCTAAGTACAAATTTGACTTAGTTAATTCCCTGCATAGTTAAGATAGGCTCGTGGTGGGCTTTGAAAAAGATGGCGTTGTGGAAATATAAATCAAGGTGGAGATTTGTTGAGTATGCCTCGTATTTCAATCAAATTTGAGAGTTAGTCTCCCAATTAAACTCTATTAATTTGTTTCAGACGAACTCTGATTAGTCTAGATTATTTTATTGTTATTTGAGCTACGAATTTAGCTTATAAATAAGCTCTTTTTCAGCCTTAGAAAATACATCCATTAAAGATTAGAACTTATAACACTTTTAGAGAATTTTGTATTTATGTTTTGAGGGTTCTTTGTTTTTTGGGTTTCAGGATTTAGTTTTTATCTTCATATTTTGTACTCTTTGTTCGTTTGCCATTATAGTAAAATTAACTTTGGCCATGGTTTTTTATCCTCTTTGGAGGGAGTTTTTCATGTTAAATTTGTGTGTTCAACTTCTCAATTTTTTCTGTAATTTTTACTTGTTCGTTACTTAATCGGGTCAATCTCCAACATAGGAGTTAAAAGAACTCCTATATATATCAAGCACACGACCACCTATGCTAAAAGCCAATTCAGAAGCCACGATAGAAATTGGAGCTGCCAACACATCATGAGCCATGTTGTGAAGGATAGGATATCTATGGCTATAAGTTTCTTGTTGGATCTAGTGCCTTTAGTGCAATATATTCGTTTTTAAATTTGTAATTTTTTCGAATAGATTGGTTAATAAAACAAATTCATTAATTACATTAATATACTTTGTATAATTATCCTCATGTGGTCTTTGCACGCAAAGCAAAATAAAAACAAATGTTGCTCATTGATTTTCTAATGTTTAAACTAATAATAAGCGATATTACAAGATCGGATCGTAATACGAAAAGACAACTTATATTATGATATATGAATATATCATAATATTAAGTAATAACGTCATCTAAATGTATATTATTTATTTTACGACATCATGTTTAAAATGAATATTTTATCTCCTTAAAAGCATTTCTTGACAATAATGCTATACACTAAATCCTAAATTAAACTTTTAAAAACATTTTTCAAAAGTAATGAGAAACTAAGCCTACTTATGATAATTTTGAATTGATTTAAATACTAAAAAATCCTCATAAAATAATTAAAAATCAATTCATCATTAGTCAAAAGTTAGCAATCAATTGAATTTTCATAAGTACTTTCACGCATCAATTTTTAAAAGTATTTTTTAAAAGTAATGAGAAACTAAGCCTACTTATGATAATTTTGAATTGGTTTAAATACTAAAAAATTCTCATAAAATAATTAAAAATCAATTCAATCATTAGTCAAAAGTTAGCAATCAATTGAACCCTTGAAATATAGATTTTTATTGGAATCCTTGACATGCTATTAAGTGATGATGTGATAATTGACTTAATGATTGATGTGGAAAAATGATAACATGGAAGGCTTAATTGATCTTTTAATAATTTTACAATGACTTAATTCATTTTTAATTATTTCATGAGGGATTAATTTATTTTTAAATTATTTTTAGTTAAAATTTATTAAAATATTATAACAAATTTAGAAAATTATAAAAATTATAGAGAAAATTATAAACATTATTAAAATAAATTAAGAAAAATTATTATGAAAATTTATCAATTATTATAAAACATTTTCAATAGATTATGAAAAAATATAAAAATATTAGAAAAATATAAAAAAATTATAAAGATTTATTAACTATTATGAAAAATATGAAAGAATTATAAAAGTATTATAGAAAATTTAGAAAAAATTGTTGAAAAAATATAAAAACTGTAAAAAAAATCATAAAAATATATGAAAATCATTAAAATGATAAAAATAATAAGTTATAAAATTATAAAATTATAATTTTCTATTATTTTAAATGTTTGGATTTTTTATTTTTTTTTGGTAATAAGAAAATATGGATCTTGAAGTGTAATAAAAAAATTCGCAATTAATTAAGTCATTGAAATACAATTTTGGTTGAAGAGAGGTGATACAAGAAAATTTTATAAAGATAGACCAATAGGTTATATTAGGTAGCAAGGGAAGCGAGAACACAAAGAAGTAATAATTTTTTATTGAATTTTAAAAAAAATATTAATAATTATTAAAATATCATTAAATTTTAAAAATTATATAAATTATTATAAAATTATAAAAACTTAAAAATTACTCCTCTTTTAAATATTTTTTAATAATTTCAGTATAATTTTCTATATTTTTATATCATTTTAATAATTTTTATAATTTCTAAAAATCAATTAAATCCTTATAAATTAATTAAAAATTCAATTAAATCTTCCATATCACTAGCTACATCGTCACTTAATGATCTGAACAAAAAGTTATATTTCAATGGCTAAATTGATTTCATGTAGGGTCCAACTATTAAGCTGGTTGGGCTCAAGAATTAGGTTGGTTCTACATTGCTCTGGTTTGGGCTTCAGAAAGAGAGAAAAAGAAAAAGACTAAACTCAATATTTAAATTTATCACTAATTTTTATTCATTTATTTAATTTTAAATAAATAATTTATCTCTCTAGTGAATTTGATCAAATTTAAGGTGAGGAGAAAAAATAGTAAAGTTCAAAATAATGATGATTGAATGGTAGTAGGAATGATTAGGCATAAGATTATAGGCATTAACACTTAGGATTGTTTGCTAATCCACCAATTGCAAGATTGCTTGGTGAAACATCTGTTTCTTTAGACTATGACGTGTAAATGAAAAGTAGAATTTATCAAACTATTACGTAAGGACTAAATTAAATTTTAGTGCATCTTTTTCGATTTTGCTATTAATACTACACATTTCACATTTACAGGTCAAAGATAAAAATGATAAAAAATGTTGACACATCAGGTGAGGTTTGGGATAACAATTGCTTCTTTTCTTTAATTTTAAACTTTGAGGTTTATTTATTAAAAATTATGTGTGTTTATATTCATTCATTTATATTAATTGAATATGTCCATGAACATATTTATAAACATTATATTTGTTCGTAAATAATAAACAAACAATAAATAAATTGTAATGACTCAGTTCTAACGGACACAAAGCCTAGCGTAGTCTTTTAAAAGTATGTTGGTGGAAAGGTAATCGCCTAATTGCCCTTTTTGGTATATTGAGTTGGCGGATACACTGTTTACGTTAGTAAAGACTCTGTGTTAGGTTGTTAGGATATGCTAGGAAATAAGGATGAGATTAAGTCAGTGTCGAGGGTGTGAATCCACGTTAGAGTCATAGTGCGCCTTCTTTCTGTGGTACTGTACAAGTTAAGCTCTAGTTACGTTGGTTAGGAACAAACTGAACATGACTACATTGGTTAAAAGGTAAGGAGAAATACTCAATCAGGTTTCATGGAAGTTGTAGACTTTTGATAAGATCATTCAGTAGTGATGTGACATATGTCACATTCCAATAAAAACTTAGATTATATTAATAGATCTTCTAGTTGAATAAAGAGAGAGTCTTCTTCCCTCTGGAAAAACATAGGAAAACTAAGGCTGGAAGGAACAGAAACACTTAAGTTGGATCTATAACCCCGGAACTTTATCAATAATTTCTCCATGTCAAGGTAAATTTTAAGGCTCTACATGTTATGAACAATAGGTCTATAAGAGTGCATGAAAAAGTAAGGCCTTGTTTAAGGGTTATTTGGGTATAAGATGACAGTAAAGGCTAATTAGTGGCCTTCTGTTTCTTAAAACAGTTGTCATTGTAAATCACTACTTAAACGATGGATCTAGAGTTCAAGCAAATTATGGTAGTCAAGTGAGTTTCTGTGCTAATTCTCACTTATATGATATTAACTGAGGTGTTTTTGTAGATGGTTAGCAAATTATGAATGTTGGATGAGTCTTACATGTGAAGTTTGTGTCTAGATTTGGCAGGTCGAGTTAGTGACGGATGTGCTAATGATTAAATAAGAACTTATGAGAACCTCTAGAAATGTATGAGAAAGTATGAAATGAAGTTTGTTAATTCTTGAATGGTGTTAATACAGGAAAAAGGTTGAGTGACTCAATGTTTGATGAGTATGTGACTGTCTCTATGGAGTTGTCTAAAGGGGTCCGTCGGGATTTTAAACACGTTCTCTGGTAAAAGGACAAGTCCATAGCCATGACACCATATCGTGTAAGACCATAGTTAGGCTATGACATCATATGAGATAAACTAAAGAAAGGTGATTACCCGATAGGGCTCCCTACATGTCCCAAGACATTGATGAGCAAACCTTACGTAATGTAAGTTAAGCAAATCCACTTCATAAACACATTAGGAAATGAAAGCCCTTGTGGTGAACCTATGAACAGAAAGTCTTTGTGGCAAATCACAAAAAAAGAAGTCTTCATGGCAAACTTTGAAGGAATGGTGTGTTTGGCAAACTCAGATGGGACGGCTCTGTGAGAAGGGTTATGGTGTGACCTTAATATATGAACAGGAAAACTGGAACGCGTCAGATAATGTGGCAAATTCAGAGTATGGGCCAAAAGAACTTAAAGGATAAGTCTGAGTAAGGGTTGCATCCAATAAATCGAAGGAGGATATCTTTCTGAATTTGTTGTAGTAATAAGGATGCTTTCTAGAAAGGGAAAAATCGATTGTCAGTATTATATCTGTAAGGATCCCAGAAAGGGAATAATAAATGAATCATGAAAGGATTGAAGGAAGAACAATGATATGATAATGAAATTTACCAATTGCGTTGTACCAACTCTGCACAAGTAAATAGATCTTAACTCAATAAGTTCTCATGAACTTACCTCCGTGTTTTATGTCACAGGTAAGCTGAATTAGGATTGTGCCAAGAGAGACGACGCCAAGGCTTCGCCAAAGTAATGGCGAGGTGGGCTATTATGCATATAGAGCAAGCTTGAGTTTGTGTGATTGAGTCGGGAGAAAATAAAGCAAATAAGCTAAAGGGTTAATTATAAGTCCTTAGATTGGATATGAAACATGTTGGTAGAACACTCGTTGTCTGAAATATCATTTAGAGGTCAAATAAGTAGAAATAATATAATTAAGTTATGAGATTTATTCGTGAGTTCTCATGATTAAATTCTCTTGTACAAAGATCATAATTGTCAATTGTGTATTTATTTGTAAGATATTTGTAACAGTGTTCTAAAATAAGATGCAAATGTTGAAAATTTTTTAGAGTAAGTTTGTACTTCGGATGTAACATTCGAGATTCAGATCCGATAAATTGGATCAGATTAGGGCGTTACATAAACATATACCTTAATTTTAAGATATAAAATAATCAAATATAAGTATTAATACGTATATTATAAATAAAATACACACACAAACAATAATAATTTTATTAATATATATTAATTGAATAATAAATGTGCTTTAAGTTAATATAAATGAGCATGTGTGTTTCCTTGTTTTGTTTAGTATTTTGAGGTGCCGTCTTATTTAAGTTGTTGTTACATATGTGTCGCATTTTGTTAAAGGTGATGGTCTGAATGTCATAACTCTGTTTTTGACATTTGAATCCTATCTGGTTTTAATAAAATAGATTTTCTTAACAAAAAAAAACGAATATAAACTAACTTATTCAAGAACATAAATAAATTGAAAGGCTTTATTCGTGTTCGGTTAATTTAATAAATGAGCCTCAAAATTTTGTTCATGTTAATTTATTTAGCTTCCATTACAACCTCCGAAAGAATAGTGGTTGAGGGTATTTTGGTCTATTTAACACCTCTAGTAGCTTCCTTACTTTAGGGCATGATGAGCATGCTCTTTAAAACTTTCTTCATGCTTGTCAAAATTCTTGTTGACTGGTGGAATAGACAATTGGTTCTTTACATTCACCTCAACTTCTGAAGAGGCAATTTGTAACTCCTTACCATTTCTAAGAGTGATAACCTTGTAGTGCTCTCTACTATTATTAGCATTAGGAGCGGGATGAGTGTCTGATGGTAGTACTCCTTATGGCCTACAGTGAACTGCCTAAGCTATTTGATCCACTTGGGTTTCTAATGCCTTCATCCTAGCATCAGTTACCTGTATAATTTGTTGAAGTAGCTATTCGATAGTTGACTTCTTCTCCACTACCTATGGTTGTTGTGGATGTGGCCTTTAATATTGATTCTAAGTGAAACCTGGAGGTCCAACTAGTCTAGCTTGCAAAGAACTACCTTCATTAGTACCCCCAAGAAAAGTTGGGATGATTTCTCCACCTCGGATTATAAGTGTTAGTGAATGGGTTATATTCCTATCTTTCGAATTTCCAACAAGTCCAACCAATTTTGATTCTATTTTGCATTGTCAATAATGATAATTATTCTCCACTGATCACAAATAGCATAAACCAATTGCTTCTTCTTGACCACAATTTTCTCATATAAATCTCGTCTTAAAGCAGCCAATCCAGTAACAAGGGTAGCCATTGCATTCATCTCTACTACTCCAACTGGCTCCTTTTGACTTGCACCAGTTCTACTTGAAATCCATTGTGGATTATTTTCTGTCGTATCTTCAATTTTCTTGGCAACTTCTTTAGGCGACTTACTCAAAAGTGCCCCATTAACTACAATAGCCATATTACATCTAATGGATTCTCTCATCCCAATGTAAAAAGTTTGAATCAACAACCAATCTAACACTTGGCAATGAGGAGACTTCTTTTGTATGTCCTTAAATCGTTCCCATGCCTCATTTAAAGCTTCCTTTTCATACTATTGATAACTAGTGATGTCATTTAGCAATTTAGTTGTCTTAGCTGGAGGAAAGTACTTGGCTAAAAACTTTTCTACAACCTAATTTAGAGTTGCAATTGATTCATTTAGTAAGCCATCTAACCAATCCATAGCTCACAAAAATAAAGAAAATGAAAAAAAAACCTTAATTTCACACTATTTGTTGAAACACCATTAAATCTGAATGTATTGTATAATTTGATGAACTTCCACAAATGTTGGTTAGGATCTTTGATCTACCGTAATTTGATATGTCAAAATAGGCTCCCCATTACACTTAAAGAGCTTATTCTCAAGCAATTTAGGTGTCTTTAGTGAGTTTTCATGAGTTTTATCTTTTTGCATTAATAAGTTATTTTGTGTGTTTTATGTTATTTTTAAGACTCGAGTTGGCCAAATGCACTATAAGGAACTTAACGAGTTGATTGAGTGTTATAAGGAGTCAATAATAGTCTGAACATGAAGAAATTACCACTCAAGATGAGGATACCGCGATATCGAAGCATGAAAGTCGTGATACCCCTAAAAGTGTTGAAATGAAGAGAATCGAGTCAGCTTTAGTGATATCGCGATACCAAAGGTATCGCGACATTAGGACACCTCAAGACCCCCAATGCAAGACTAACGTGGGTATCGTGATACCAAAGCCTAAGTATTACAATACCATTGTCGAGTAAAGACCAAAAATGACTACAAGGATAGTCCTTGTCCAACCTCAACACCAATTAAAATTAAATGATCAAGGGCATTTTGGTCAACAATTTTAGGTTTGTAAAATGCTGAAAAGGCCAAAGTTTTGCTAAAGCAAATGACAACATTCACATTTTACATTTTTCTTTTCATCTTTTAGGGTTGTAGTTATCTTCTTAAAATTTTTAGGGTTTAGTTTTAGTGTTTTCCTAGTTTTCTTTAGTTTTTTAGTGGTAGTTAAGTTAGTTTTTACTCTAGCTCAACTTTATTTACTCATTTAGTGCTTCAAACTCTTATGTATTATTAGGTTAATCCATCTTTAATATAACTTAACTTTATTTTTGTTTTTTTTATTAAAGAAAAATCACATCTTTTATATTTTTCTTAACCACCATTGTCGTAATTGTTGTTTTCTTCAAGCTTTTACAAGAAAACTTAAGAATTTCTCAACTTTCTTTTGAGTTTGCTTTTATGTATATTATGCTTGACTGTTGGATGATTGCTTGTTTGGAAATGACCATGAGTAGCTAAATATTAGGTTGTTGGTTGATGAAAATGTTAGTTGACTAATTTTAGGTTTAGGGACTAAATCACAAAAACTGGACTATATTGAATAAACTTCTAAAATTAGGATTGACGCCCTTAAAGAAAAATTTAGATGAGTGAGATCGAGAGGAGATCTCATTGAGAACCAATTTGATAATTTCGGATTAGTTTGGTGCAACCCCCTTTACCCGACCTAGAAGATATGGTCGGATCTAAAAGGTCACAGTTGTAATTTCACCCTCAAGTAGCCACTTA
This sequence comes from Gossypioides kirkii, assembly GCA_005610355.1. NCBI lineage: Eukaryota > Viridiplantae > Streptophyta > Magnoliopsida > Malvales > Malvaceae > Gossypioides > Gossypioides kirkii. The sequence goes on along the minus strand of CP032247.1, from coordinate 32,304,648 downwards.
AACCACAAGTACATTATAATTTTGCAATAAAGTACATTAAAACAAAACAACTTCACTTATCGTAAAGAATCTCAAAAGTTTATAAATCCGAACTTAATAATGTTTAAAATAATCATGATCAAATATATAATTGCATGCAAAAAAAATATATCCAACATATCAAAAATATCAAGTTTAAATTTATATCACAATCCCAAATATTATGATAATAAAATAGTCTGAAAAACCACAAGTAGCCCATACTGAAAAATAGACAAATAAAAAATCGAGAGATCCTTCGAGTACCAGGTCGCCTAAGTCCAAGGTTATCTGTAAGAGAAATGAAGGAGATAAGCTAAAGAGCCTAGTGTGTCTCTAAAGTGCACGTAATCACAACACAATATCACAGTAATTTTCTCAAAACATTTTAAATAAGCACACAGCATGTCACAACTCAAATGCAATAGAATCACAAACATAATGCAATGCACCCAATCACCTGTACACCAACGTAGTGGAAAAGATTCCCCAGAACCCCTCCTCACCAATCGTTACCAATCACAGTGTGGTATAGTATTAGCCATTTGAAGGGTGATGACCATATCTTCCACCGTACAAACCCAACCCATGTACACACAATAGCATGATTTCATATGTATCTCAGTCTCAACGCAATCTCATGATAATAAATCAGAGTACACGGTATATTAAATATGATATTTAAAATATCCACAGTCTAATGGTATGCATGGCACATCAACATGGGATAGCACAACACAGAACAAAATCACACAGATAACACAAGGTGTGGAACACCGTCACACAACAAACATGTAGCACAAAAAGAAATATACCTCAAATGGGTAATAGCTCTAACATCGTGGAGGATGCCTCCTACGCTTAGATCTAACTCCAGGTCTAACTGAATTAGAACCTATGAAAATAAACTCTACATTAAAATCTATCACTATGCCACCTACTAACACAATATTGACTCGAATAATAAAAACTCACGTGCAGCTATTGGAGCTTGTACAGGGGTAATCTGCACAGGTGGAGAAGGTAAATCGTTGGCCTTAGAGTCGTGATCACCTAAACACAAAATAATACAAGTCAAATTCCATATTCAACTTCTTAAATAGTTACTAAGTACAATAAATTACAAATAGTAAACGGGACTTTTGAGTTCGAATTAGACGAAACGGGCTATGAATTCGGAATCAGAACGTCGAAAAATGTCAAGTCAAAGTTGCTCAAACGGTCAACGATCAATGGATAACGGTCAACGACCAACGGTCATGGTCAAAAGTCAATGATGCGGGTCAATCAACGGGTTGAGTTTAGGTTTGGATTCGAGTTTGGATCATGAGTATTAGGTTGGGTTCATGAATCGGGTCGGGCTCAAGGTTTTGGATCACACGGTTTGGGTTCACACTTGGGCCTTCGGTTTTGGGCTTGTACCAGCCGACCTAAACCTCACACTTATTACAAAAGACCAACCCTTAACGGTACCACCACAAAGACCTTGACGGAACAACATGTCCTCATCGGAAACAGAACGAAAGGACCACAAAAATAAATCCCCATGACTTACCACACCAAGATTGGCAACCAAGCGGCGGAGCAAACGACGATAAGGGGAAAACCAAATGGCTCTCACCCCATTCTCACAAATGGCCGAAGGTGAGGGGAGTTGTAGAGAGGGGTTTTGCTCACGAGACAACAACGAACCCAACTGTGGCGGCGGTGCGACGTACGGACGATGAGAGGGCAATGGTCGAAGCACGATCGAAAAACGAGAAGAGAGGGAGAGGGGATTTCGGTTTGGGGAAAAAAAGAAGAAAATCAAATGAGAGATGAAGAGAGAGTTAATCGGCTAAAGGGAAAAAATAAAGGAAAGGGAGGTGAAAGGTTAAAACAAAAGTGAAAAAGGGGTTTAAAATCCATACAAAATGGATAAATTGCACATGAGGCTCCAATAACTAAGGGTTTTCAATTTAGCCTCCAAATTTCACCAAAAACCCAATTTAGTCCCTAAGTCAAATTTAGGATTTCAAAAAGAAAATTTCCAATTTCTTGGGTTTTAAATTAGGAAATTTTTAGGGTTGTTACATTGGGTGAGGTTGAGAGATAAACTAGACTAATTTGTCTAATTTGGAAAAATAGAGATCGAGAGGTAAAATTGAGCTAAATTAAGAGTTAAGTGATTTAGATCCTTACTCCAAGAATTAATTAGCAACATGGAAGTCAATCAATTGTTGTTTTCCCTTTAATTGCCTCGTACGTAATTTTTCTTATTTTACAATTTAGTCATTTTCGGTGCTAGGTAGAGTTAATTAGACTAATTAACTTCGAATTATGCATTGTCATAATATATAAATTAGTGAGTATCTAGCTAGACTCTTTTATTGCATGCTTGTCAATTAGGAATCACTTGGAATACTCAGGTGTTCCATTGTAACACTACAAATATTACAATTGACCTGTCACACTTGTCGTACAATGCATAAATTAAATTTGTATTAGTGTTGATTCTCAACCCTGATGCACACACGTCGGGGCACGATCAATCTTTATGAGAAAAACCAATGAATTTGATTGGCTTAAACCATCTAAATAATTGTCAGCTTAATCTCAAGGTTGTTAGCTTCCACAGTTAGAAAGCAAATACTAGTTTAAAGCCCTTTGGTGTGCGGTATAACATAGTCTCTAATAGACTAAGGAACAACAAGAGCAGCAAGAGGAACTTGTAAATTAATCTATGCATTATCATTATCATTCACATTGGGGCCGGCCATGTATTACTCTTCAGACTTAATCTCAGAATTAGTATTTAATCATTTGAGTCTTTATAAATTCCTCTTAATCTCTAAATCAAGCGGTAACAACACTGGGTTTTAACTTATTGATCAAAAAATAATTAAATCAATGATAATTAAATTAGAAATTGGCTCCCCGACAATGATGCCAAAAATTTGTTGATCGAAAACCGCACACACAAATATATGTATCATGATAAGTAGTGTAAAAAATATCGTTCTCATGGTGAGCTATGACTAATTATAAAGTTAATCACCAAAGTTAATCACCAACTACTACTCTATAACCTATCCAAATAAATCGATAATATAATTTTTCAATTTAAATCAAATAAATAAAAATGAGTAAGGAAAATTAAAACGAAATAATTAATCAATAATAAAAGTTTTAGGATTACAATTTCATTGGATGTATTAGCTAATTTTTCTATCTCCAACCAACTTATCCCAATTACTACCTAAGATACTAAAATTTCCTGAATTCTCTTCCAAGCGATTATTCCTATGGCAATAATTTAGACCAAATTAATTAAGAACAAATCTCACTTATGGCTACCCAAGATAATCAAGTATATTCCTACCCTAATTATGAATCAAGAATTAATCCATCTAATAGAGACTAAGAATTATTCATTCTAAACCTAAAAACGAAAAGTCATTTTTCAATTTTTTTAGGTTTTGTCGAATTAATAGTTGATCATATTATTATTAATGAAGAACAAGAATGAATAAATAATCAATTCTCTATTAAAAATAAAAAGGATGGAAATATAAAAAAATACTCAATTAACTAAACATGAAAACCGTTGCAATTCTAAAAAAAAAATTAGTTCATGAAAATTTAAAGAACATCTTGAAATAAAAACAATAAAGAGTCGTAGAAAAAGGAAATAAAAGAAATTGAGCCTTCTGGATGAATTCCATTGATCCTCGATGCTTGAATGCTTTGGCGACTTCTCCTCTTTTTTTGCACAGTCCTTGTTGAGTTTTAGGTCTCTTTTCCCTCTTATACCATAAAAATTGCAGCTCTGAAAAATATTAGGTTCGTTGGAGTGGAAAACTATCTTAATTGTATATATCAAACTATCATTTTTCCATGTTATGTCGGACCTATATTAGACAAGAAGCACTAAAAAAGAGTCTGAATTAACACTAATAATATATAATTAGAAACATAAATTAAATAAAATTCATAAAATCTACTAAAATTGACCTACAAAATAGCTAAAATCCAAAAAAAAATCCTACTAGAATAAAAGACAAATAACTCTAAGATATTAGAGTTATCACAAAGCAAGTGAGAATCAAAGAAATACAGAAGAAAATTTCGAAGTAAATACTTCCTCAATTTTATTTCACAAAATTGAATGATTAACTCTATGAGGTGGGGGATATCTTTATTTATAATCGAGCTCCTCAAGATCCAATAATACAGATCAAATTATATCAACGACTAAGATTCAAACTTATCTACAAGATAGAATCCTAAGGAATTTAAACTCTTTATACAATCTTATCCTTAGGGTTACAAAATTGTCCTGATAACTATTGATTACTAAAGTACTTTTTTAGATCATCAAGTTTCAAATAGATGAACTTCCCACGATATTCTACGAATTGAGCCAATCTTAATAAGTTAAGTAAGCCCAATTTAATCAATTGTCTCATTGAGTTATTTTGTGAGCATTGGTCACAATTTTTTGCGCGCGCCCCTTGACAATAGTAAGTGACCTAATCATATTGATAGAGAGTTGGTGTTAAATTTATGAGATATTTTATCACACGAGTATTAAGATGTGATGAGAGAAGACTCTTAAGTAGATATTGATGTGACCATGCAATAATTCACTTGGCCAATAACAAGATGGTTCATATTGGTGTGGCCATCCTTGGGCTTTTCCTTAATCCATGTGGTTGATTTGTTGAGATTATTGAAAAAGATTATTATATGTAACATTTTTTTAAAAATAAAATATGTATAAAATAATTAAAATGTAAATATTATATTAAAAAATTGGTTTAGTAGTGAAATTGAGATATTATTAGAAAAATTAAGATTTTATTAATGTAAATAGAATGAGTTTAAATTTTATTATATGCAAAATTTTTATTTAAAATAAAAAAGCTAAAGTGCTTTAAAACAATATAACATTTTTCTAATTTTTCTAATTAAATAATAGTAGAGATATTATTTGAATTTTTTATTATTATTTACCAGATTAATCCCTAAAGAAAGGAAAGCAAAGTATCAAGGCGTCCTTTTCCCTCACTGCCCCTAACAGCCAATTCATCCACCCACAAAAAGTGAGAAAACCGCATAAATTAACCGTCATTCCAAGCCAACCCCCCCCCCCTCTCTCTCTCTCTCTCTCTCTGTTATTGCTGTCTTTCTTGTTTTCCATCAACTGAATACTCGTTCTAAAAGATTTCTACGGCAACATTACGATTACTGATATGTATTGTACTATACGATAAGTTTTCGTTTTCGTTTACGTTGGCTTTTGCTTTTTGCTTTTGCTTTTGCTTTGATTTCACCTCTAATGGCTCCTTATCACATCTTTTTCTATATCTTGCTTTGAAGTTGGAAAGATGTAGATTCTGTTTTTCTTTCTTCCTTCCTTTTCTTAGGTCTAATTATTTTTATTACTACTTATGTGCCGGTCATATTTGTTTAGGAAATTCCATGCATCGTTGGTGTTTGAATCTTTGAATCTTTAGTCTCTGAGTTCCATTTTCACACCGGTTATGGCTTGGAACAAACTCGGATCGCTTTTCTCTTTTCTCAAATTCCATGGCGTTTTGCAGGTTAGTTTCCTGTTATCAAAATCATTTGAATTTTTTTTATTTTTACCTCTGTCCAAATATATTTTCAAATCTTCCTAGAATTATTTTTCATGATTTGCTCTGATTTTTTACTTTCCTTAATTTGAGTGTTCCTTTATTTGTTTTAATGATTCCTTTCTTGTTTTGTATCCATTACTATGAACCACGGCCTTTCCTGTTGGGGAGTGTTCAAGTACACGATTCTAAGACCATGAGGAGGAAGCTAGGAATTTTTAATTTTATTTAAGGAAAATTATAAAAGTGTAAATGTTAAAAGATTTTAGTTAAAAACAACTTAGATTTAATTCTTAATTTTTCGGAGGAATTAAAAATTCAAATTCCATTTAATCAATTTTTTTTAAATTAAGGGACTAAAAAAATATTTTTTTCAATTTAATCTACCCTAGCTTCACTTCAGTCTAATAGAACAGAAATGTCGGACAAATACGGATTGTAATTTTGTCTCAAATAAGAAATAAAAATTGAGTAATTTGATTTTATTCTGATATACATGTTAATATGCAACTAAAAATATTAATTCCACATTTTTATTGGTTATTATTATAGAAAACTAATATGGATAAAGTTGAAACTCGTCTAACGCTTGAGTTCGAATCTTCAGCGGCGGCGACAGCAGCAGCAGCAGCAGCAGCAGCAGGCGCCACCGCAGTCGGAGAGAGCTAGGGAGGCGGCGAAGCGAGCGGAATACCCGATTAGAACACATGGAGCGAAAGTGGCTTGGAATCATTTACATGATTGGTTAATATTAATGCTTCTGATCATCATGGAAGTTGGATTGTTTGTCATCCATCCATTTTATCGATTTGTTGGAAAGGATATGATGGGTGATCTCAAGTATCCAATGAAAGACAACACCGTCCCAGTGTGGGCTGTTCCTGTAAGCTTTGATTTCTGCTTACTATACCATTTGCTGTTTCGTTTTGTATAAAAATATGCTTTCACTTACGGGATTCATTCATCAGATTTACTCGGTTTTGTTACCGATCTGTGTGTCCATCTTCTTCTATTATAGGAGGAAGGATGTGTATGATCTTCACCACAGCGTTTTAGGTAAATCAGAAGAGTCAAAAATATAATATAGAAAGAGTGTGTGTGTGTTCATATTTATATAACGGGTTTTGATGATGTTGAAGGGCAGGCCTGTTGTTTGCTGTACTAATTACTGCTGTTATCACGGATGCAATCAAAGATGCTGTAGGTCGGCCTCGACCAGATTTTTTCTGGCGTTGCTTTCCCGACGGAAAAGATGTAAGTCTTGATATTTTCTTTAGGCAGAAGGATAAATTTAGCTTCCAAAGCTTATTCATTTTGTCATTTTTTAGGTGATTTTTACTCTCAACTTTTAAATTTTAGTTAAATATTATTTGTTTTTAAATGAAAACTAATTGAATTAGAGAAAAGATTGTATAAAATTGTAATTATATGTCATATTTATCCCTTTTTAATAGAGAAATTATAAATCAAATTTTTCTTTTGATTTTTAACTTTTTCAGATGAAAAAATTTAAATACAATTAAAAATGCTAAAAATTAAGAAAAAAAAAATCTAGTTTATTATTCTCTTATTAAAAATGGATAAGGATAAGTAGAATCACACTTTCATATCATCATTAAATAATTCATACAAAAATTTAAAAAATATTTAAAAATTCAATAAATTTAAGAAAACAATTATACACTTTTTTTAAAAAAAATTATCCATATTAGCAGTGAAAAAAATATATTTAAAAAAAACACTTGACAAATTTTTAATTCAACATGTGGAATAAGAAAAAGTATATTGTTAGTGTATCAAATGTTAATTTATATTTGTTTGGTATTGAATTTTTTTTAAAAAAAATACTTATATTTAGACATGAAAAAGCGTCATTCCCTAAAACTCGTCTGAATATAAAATTAAAAAAGAAAAATCTTGTGAATGTTTATATTCAATATTAAAAAGGTATGAATTTGAGAGATATGAACATTAATCCTCAGGTTTATGATAAATGGGGTAACGTTTTGTGTCATGGAAACAAAGCGGACATAAAGGAAGGACATAAGAGCTTCCCAAGCGGTCATGCATCCTGTAAGTACTTCTCTTCCATATTTAAGCCTAAATCCAGAAAACAATAAAAGAAGATGTATATTGCATTGCAGGGTCATTTGCAGGGTTAGGTTATCTGTCACTGTACTTATCAGGAAAAATCCATACATTTGATCGCCGAGGACATATCGCCAAACTCTGCATCATTCTTATTCCTCTGCTCGTTGCATGTCTGGTCGCCATTTCTCGTGTTGATGACTATTGGCACCATTGGAACGATGTCTTCGCTGGTGGTTTTCTAGGTATTCTTCTCTACTACATCTCTTATAGATAAACATATCGGAAGTGTGGTTACATTGGAATTGCTGGATTTTTACAGGCCTTATCGTTGCTGCATTTTGCTACCGGCAGTTCTTCCCAAACCCATACGATGATGATGGTAATGCTTTCATTCTCTTCCATCTTTCTTGCAAAGATATATTGATATGTGTTTTACAGGATGGGGGCCTTATGCTTATTTTGATGCACTGTTGGAGGAATTGTCGGATAACAATGGAGATGGGTCTGCTCAAACTACAAATCAACTCACTGCACAACCAACCATGGGGGTTCATGTTGTAAATCAAACACAAGGATCAAAGGGTGATTTAGATTATGGTCCAAGCTCAAGATTAGATGACATAGAATTAGGAAGAAGGTGAGATCTCATCTTTCCTGTCATAAAATTGGTTGGATTCCACATCTTAGAGACTGTACAAATTGAAAGTGAGTTTATATATATATATATATATATGTTAACTGTAAATTTCAGATTAGTTAAAAAAGTCTTGGACTCATCATATGCCATATGGAACTACGTGAATTATACATTGTGTTATTTTAATTTCTACCATCCTAAAATAATTTGTAAAATTTAAACTAATATGAAATTTTTTATTTAAAGCATGAAACTAATTTTTACCATATAAGCAAAATCGTTATATTTCACCTCCTAATTTTTTAAAAAAAGTAAATTCCCCCTAGATCATTATGTAAAGTTGTATTTCAGTTTCATCAAAAATTATCAATTTAGTAGTTGTAAATTTTTTTTAGTTTAATGGGATAAATTCGGTAATACTTTTAATTGAACATATAGTTTAATTTTTTTAATATTTTAATTAATTACTAGTAAACTACACCAATTGTTTCTCGATTATTTAACTTTCAAAAATTATGTAATAGTCGTTGATATTATTAAATTGTTATATTTTTGTCACTTGATTGTTAACTTTCGTTAAAAAAATAATGATGCACTTTAATTCAAATTGTTAATAGCTAATATGGTCCTAGAGCTATAGTTAAAAAATCATTTTAATATTTTAAAATTTTTTTAAGAATAATTGTAAAAAATCTTAAAAATAAATAAAATTCATATAAGAAGACAGTTGCAACATGGAAAAATCGAGAATTTTGCAACTAATTTTTCTATATCCAATCTCATAAACAATCAATCTCTGGATTTTCACATAAAAAAATAAATACTCGTTCACTTTGATCTTACTTATTTTTCCATTTGCTTTATTGTTTTATTCTCTCTTCATTTTTCATCTCTCCTTACTTTTTTTTTCTTTTTTTTCATGCAAATAGTTGTCAACTCCACTCTTCCCAAATCATTAAAAATCATATATATGTCTTATTTATAGTTGAAAGTAAAATCTTGACTTGAGATTTGAGAGAAAAAATGATGGATTTGAAAAAAAAAAAACACTTTGTATTATAAATTTAAAAAATCCAAAATTCCAAAACTTAAATTTACTCAAATCTAGAAAATGGAGTTACCGAAAAGAAATGATGGGTTTAAAAAAGTAAGATATTTTGTATATAAATTAAAAGAAAAAATCTTAATTTTTATAAATGTATTTATTATATAATTTTTTTCACCTACATAGTAATAGTAAATATTATTAAGTTAATTAACAGTAATAGTAAATAATAACGTAGATTTATAATGATAATAAATAATTAAATCAACAATAATAATAACATGAAGGGTAATCTACAAAAATAGTCACTTTTGTTTAACTCAGGTTACATTTTAGTCACTTATGTTTAAAATGTTACGTTTTAGTCACTTACGTTATAGTTTTGTTACAAAGTGGTCACTCTACCGTTAAGCTCCGTTATCTTCCTAACGGAAATCCTATGTGGCAGTCCAACTAGATTTTAAGTGCCAACATGGATTTTCAAATAGGATTAGAATATATTTTTAATTAGATAAATTTAAAAAAAGATAAAAAGAATAAACTTTCACTCAAATTAATCTCTTTCTATTCCCCATCCAAATCCAAAGAAAATAGTTCCCCACCTTTCCTCACATCAGATTCTTCCCACACAAATTCCTCAAATCAACCTAATTTAGTCGCTCCATATCTCTAATCTATCTCTCCCTCTTCTCTTTTGTTTTGTTTTCTAACTTTCTGCATCAAACATGTTCTGCTGTCTGGCATAATTGAATCATTACCGGGAAAAGTGATATTCCGACAACAACCAGGTGTGGAGGACCTGGTCTCCTCTGACAATCCTATTGTAAGAAGACATTCATCTTCCCTTACTTGATCGTTCAACCCCAATCTGGTCATCTCCCTGCCCTAGTTGTTATACTCTTCTCAGGTTCCTCTTTTTTCCTTTTTCTTCATTGCTTATGAACTTTAAAATGGCATGGAATTCGTTACTAGTTTTAAACCTCATGTTAGATTAGTTCAACTTTCAAGTGGGAAAAGTGACTATTTTTGTAGTTTACGCTTTACATTATTATTTATTTGATGATGAACAGATGAGATTACAAGAGCAAAAAAAAATGGTAGAGCTACCATGTACAGCGAAGGTATCCTTTTTGTGTCGATTGCCTATACTTTATTCGGAAATTCTCATATGGAAGGGAAGATGTAAAACACTTTAGATTCTGGTAGTCTTACATGAATGATTGAAGATGGATGGGTTTGAATTGAAATCATTTGATTTGATTTTTGTGTTCCTTTTTTTGATTTAATATTTTCTTAAGGGAATTTGCAGGGAGTAAACTATCTGCTATGACTTTGCCTAATCTAATGTTGTGCAGTTTCTGGATTTAATTATCCCCTTTGTTCAGTATATTTTAGAAGATTACCTTAGTATATTATTTTAAAAAATCAAATAGCTGAAATATGTTGGGGGGCTTTACTGTTAGTTCCTATGAGTTTAGTTCATGTAGTTTAATATGTTTATTTTTAGTTTTTATATTTTAACAATTTTTGAAATTTTCTTGGTTTCATACCTAGTTTGCTTTAGTAATCCTTTTTTCCTTGTATAATGAGCTAAGTTTTATTTGTTGGCTATCTTGGAGTTTCCATGTGACAACTCTTGCTTCCTGTTGTTATCGATACATCATATGAATCGTCATTTTTATGGCTTTCGACACCAAAAGCGACGTCTACCCTATTGTTTTAATTTAATAGAAAAATACACCAAAAGCAACGTCTACCCAATGATAACGAGTATGCACTTACTTCAGCTCTCTACCTTCAAGTCAATATTGCCAGTCAAACACTCATCTTCGCCACACGGTCTAGGAGCTGGTCTTTCATCGAGCTCCCTAGTCCCTCGGTTCTCATTACCTTCATTTTATCACAACTGGTAAATCCATAATCATATAAACTCTCATAGCTCAATTGAATTAATATGAAACCAACTTAATTGTATAATAAAATCTTATGACTTGGTAAAAAAGGTGGCGACTCTAAACTGGGGATTCGTCGAGATCCAAGGCATTGGATGGGAATGGGTCCACTTCAAGGCATTCCATCACCACATGAAGCCTAGTCCAATGATGAGCTTGCTCCAATTGTTTGATTTAGCTCAACGACAATAACCTAAGAAGCACGTTGATGTTGAAAGGTATAGTCCACACTCCACAGCTTGAGATGTAAACTAATCCAATTTTAGTTATATACACACACGTATTGGTTTGCTTATTTTTGGTTTATTTATTCATATATGTTAAAGAATCTTAAAATTTTATTTACATTATGTGTCTTTCATAAATAAGTTTATTTGGGAATATAAAATAAATCAAATATTCTTATCTATAATTATATAGAGAGCTTGAGCTGATTGAGTTTTAAATCGATTGACATGGGTATTGTTATCAATGCAGGAGGACGTGGTTTGATCCAAAAATTTGCAGTATATAAAGCATGTGATAGAGAAGGGAGTGCATCCGAAAGAAAAAATCTCCTACTTTGTAATTATTTTGTTTTAATCTTTTAGAGGCAGATGAAATGAGATTAGTTCTTTTTAATAGTGAAACTAGCTTTTATTTGGTTTTTTAACTATTTGATTCTTTTGCCACAATCATTTGATAACATCAACCATTTGATGAAGTTGCCTTTTGATAGTATGCTTTATTTATGTATATTTTTGCTGTGCCATAAATAGTTCATTAGAGGTTTACATGGAACATTTTTTATGCCTTTCCTTTGCAGGTTCCTTCGTCCTAAACTTAAGCTTTAATCTTGGGCTAAAAAGAAAATTTTATGTTTTTGTTCTCTACAAGAATGATTGAATTTCATCTTTAGTTTGTTGCTAGGTCAGTTAGGATCCAAAAACATGATAGATATTTATGAATATTTTATTTACTTTTTGTTTATGTATGTGTCGAGATATTTGTTCCAATCCAAACAAATGATAGATATAAATAACATTTTAATTTTACTAAAATATTTGATTACATAAATTTAATTGATAAGAGATATATCATACTTATAAATAAGTTTTTTTATTTACTTTTATTAAATAAATTTATACAATAATAAATAAAAATTTAAATTTTATATTGAATCACTTTATATTTAAACTTGATGAAGTTGCCTTTTGATAGTCCTTGAAAATGTTTTTATCTTTAAATGAGAAATGGAGTGAAGAGATAGTTTTTGTCATTTCTCAAGTAAATAGGAAATGTTTTTAATCATTTCTCAAGTAATTAGGAATACAAAAGTTTATTTCATATAATCATTTAAAAAAAACATATTGTTTTGCAGCCCTAAATTAAGATAAAATGCATCACCCTTACTATATCATGGTTCTACAACTTTTCCAAAAAGATAGTCTTTGTCCACAAAACAAATTTCTCCACACAAAATATATTCCTACCTATGCAACAAAATGAAATCCCATTCAGTCAAAGTAATTGATCTATCCTTGGACGTTTGAAAGGTATTTTGGCCCTAAAATTTGTTGTACCGTTTGAGCTTTGCTGGGTTAAGGGTGGTTGGCTTGAAGTGTTATGCATTGAAGTGGCTTGGTTTAAAATTTGCAAGCTCGATGATTGGTTTATCATTTGGTTTCCCCTAACAATCCCTTTGCAAGTCCTTATATTATGGCTTGGTTTGCCACATTTGGTGCAGTTAGCTTGTTGTCCGGTCTTACTTAGTTTGGGTCCACTCTTTCTTGCTTCACCAACTTCCTTCCTCCTTGTTTGTTTGGGTCTTCCTGGAGGCCTTCTAATCTTGGGAGGAAGAATTGGTTCTATGTCCCTCACATGTTCCCATTGTATAGGACCTATACGAAAAAATTTAAAGATGTCAAACACATTGTACAAAAAAGTAATACGTCATCAAGGTTTAGGGTTTTAGGACTATTACCTTTTACAGGGTTAATCAAGTGATTGTAAATATTCAACTGGGTAGTGACAGTATAGCATGTATTGACATAAGTTTCAAGGCTCACACCAAGTAGTTGCATGCAAGAAATAGCATGCTTACATGGGATTCCTGACAAGTCCCATTTTCTGCATGAACAAGAGGAGTTAATGAGGTCAACAACATGCTTGTTGCCTAATCCACAGTCTACCTCATACTTTTCATTTCCAGCATATATTGGCCATACACTACAAACAAAGTAACATTTTAAAGTTAAAACTTCTGCATCCAAGTAACAAAATTCAAGCTAAGTAAAAAACAAGATAGTTGAACTTACTTATTGGACTGCCTAACAATTTCAGACAACTTGTTTTGTATCCTTGGACACAAAGGTCCAGGATACTTCTCAGCAGCCTCCCTCATGGAAACCAATCTAGTCATGACTTTCCTTCTAATTATTTCCAACATCGTTAGGATAGGTTTATCTCTGGCTTCTAAAATAATCTATAAGGAGAGAAAGTCCTTGAATAACTCCAACAACAGTTATACAACATGAAGTGATAAACAGTCAGATTAGAAAAAAAGTTAACCTTGTTGAAACATTCACTATTGCTATTCAGTAGCAGATCAGACTTGCATCTGGTTGAGAAGTGGGCTCTTAACCAAGTCTTTGGATCCTTGTTATGCAGCCAAGCCTCAGCAGATTCTGACAGTGACTTCATTTCAGACATTGCTTCTTCAAATTGTCTTGGAAAAGTTGCTTTAGCAGCTTTCCAGTGAGTAAGACGCATAGTTTGGCCTCTAAATCCTTCCATGTTTTTGAAATTGTTGTAAAGATGTCTGGCACAATTTCTTGCTTCAGCATTAGGGAACAACACAGAAATCGCTTCTATTAGGCCCTGTAAAACAGTTAAAAAACATGATAAACAACAATTTTTATATAAACAATTTAGGGAACAATACAATATGAGCTACCTTTTGTTTATCAGACATGAAACATATATTGTAGGAGTTGTTGATTTCCAAATCCCTCTATAATAGCTCAAGGAATCAAAACTATGACTGTTTGTTTTCACTCTCAACTGCAGCAAAGGCCACTGGATATATACAGTCATTGGCATCAACCCCAACAGCAGCAAGCAAATGTCCACCATAATATCCCTTTAGCCAACACCCATCTAACCCTATAATTTTCCTACAACCAGTTAACCAACCTGATTTGCATAAAGCTTCTGAAATAGCCTACATTCTAATTTACAGATGGTTGTTGTACCAGGGTTGCTTTTTCTTAACTCAAGTAAATAATCATATATATTGGCATATTGGGCTTTGTGATTCCCTTGAACTAATTCCAGGGCGTTAATCTTAGCCCTCATACATTTAGTCCGAGACACTATTGTTCCAAAATCCACCCTAATATCATTCTGTAAAAATGTTAAAGAATAATTGGGATCAACTTGAAATTTGTGTAAATAGTGTTTAGCCATCCACTTTGAAGTGATATTCTTATTTTTCATTACCTTGCCACACTTATGGTGGTTGACTAAGGTCTTAATCTGCCAACTTCCATCCATTAGATCCTTGGGACTTAATTTGGATGCCCACAACGTCCATGGGCAACCAGGTACACAGACTGCTTTCACCCTAAGCTTGTCATTCCTAGTTAGTTTGGTTACCACCCTATTTATCCTCCCATATTGTTTGATTGCATCTTTTAAAATGTCTTTGCTAAGGAAAACCAAACCCTTTATCAATATAGGGTTCCTCATATCAGTTTGAGGATTGAACAGTGGTTACTTTTCATTCCCATCTTCATTAGAATCTAGGTCATTATTCAAATCCTCATTATTGTTACTATCAAAATCATCTTCTAAACCCCAAAAATCTGAGCCCAATAAGTGGTCTAACTCTTTTTGTATTATTTCACCTATTAGTTCAACCTCTAGTTCATGTACCTTATCACCATCAGACTCAACAGAATCAGAATAAGAAGCATCTGACTCATAGGCTTTAAATGAACTATCATCTAAGTTAGATGCTTCTCCTCTAAAATCTCCCCCTAAAGTATTTTGTTCAACATCAAACCCTAAACTAAAAAAAGAGAATGAAACAGTATATTAGTGCCAACAAATTCCACAATAATTCAAACATGAAAAGAACATAAATATATGCATTAAGAGACATTATGAAAACAACTATATCTATAATGACTTTTATTGATGCAGTGGAATTTTAGCATGTAAAATTTTATATTGCTTTATTATGATGATGATGTGTGCAAAACATAAAGTATTTATGCATTCACTTTGACATACAGGATGAGTAAAATCTTGTTATGGACTTGCTGTTTCAACTTGGGACTGTAATATTTTTATTGACATTTCTATTCAGTTGATACATCATACATCTATCTTCAGCCATATTAGTTTAGTTGTAACTTTGTTATAGTAATTTCCATTCCTATCAATTTTCCTACCATTGCATTTGTTATAGTAATTTGCATTTGTTCTAAAGCCAAACAGTTATTCAGATGGACAAAGTGAAGATATATTTGTTGCTCAACAAATTTGTGAAAAATGTCTTGTTGCATCTTACTTTCTCTTCTAAGTTTCCTTATTTTTTCCCCTGAAGAGTTATTTGTGTTGCAGTCTTAGACATAATGTTTTACTGTCTATTGTTTTCTCATAAATCCCTATTATGGTGGTCATGAAAGCAATGGGGATGGAGAGTGATCAAGAAGTAATTCATATGGTTGGTAATAGTGACTTTCTTTTACCTTCTATAGAGGTAAGCTAACTGGTTAAGGATATGAAGCTGTTCATATTTTGTATTATTTGAAAGAATGGCATATAGCTTTCTGAAATGTCTTTTGCAAATAGCTTGAATGCTTATGAAAGGAATATACGGATTTTAAATATGTATATAATTCTTTCTAAAAGGATAGTAATAGTTTGATTGATAAAGAAGTGGAAGTGGAAGTTGATGGAAGAGTGAGGAGTGCCTTGGATGTTTTACTAGTTTGCAGTGTGGATCTATGAATGCATCTATATATGTATGATTAGATTACAGAAATGAAGCTAGTTATAGAGTATCGATAGGAAATGAGTTAGGTAAGAGTCTTGACAGTAGGATTTAATCTCTCAACTCCTATAGAAATTTTATGCGAATAATGGCATATTTATCACATATTTTATACGTGCACATATTTTATATGCAAAAGATTTTCACCAGCAATAATATCGGGGGCAGCCATTGACAAAAATGATATCTACAATGAAATTGGAACTTTAAAACCTGGGTTTATACTGAAAGCCATTGGCCTTATATGCAAGAAACCTCATACTCCATCAATTCTATGGAAAATTATAAATAAGCAACTATGGGTCAACTAATCATTCATTGACTTAACTGCAACATACATACATACATACATATAGTATTTACAGCATATATGTGCCAAGCAATCTCATATTCTATCAATTGAAAGGCAAATCATACATAAACAACTATGGGTCAATTAATCGTTCATTGACATAACTGCAGAGAAAGGAGAAAATGAGGGGTGAACTTTCAAGGATCACACTATTTTTTTCTCATAACTTTGGACCACAAATGCTCTTTGTTGAATACATTCTTGTGAGGGAATAAAGTATGAATTTCTCTGGAAATCAAACACCCTATTAATTGGAGACAAAAACAAACTTGCATGGATTGGAGGAACAAGAAGCGAACAAAGAAAAAAGGAAAACAGTAAATCCATAGGGATTAAACTACAAGCTTGTTCTAAATGAACAAAATAAATTACCCACCAAAACCCCTAAAACCCACAAAAAACCTGAACCAAAAGAGGAAAATAGTAAATCCCAACATGTCCCCATCCTTGCTGAAAATTTGAAATACCCACAAAAGGATTGTGAACAAACAAGTCGATTCAGATAAGAAAAAATCGAATTGAGAAATCAATTATTCAAGAATCGTGAAAGAAAACATACCTGAAACCTCCATTGAACCCATCTTTTGTTTTTCTATCTTGAATAAAGAAAACAAAAAAAAACATTAAGACAAAAGAAAATTAAGAAAAGAGAGGACATGAACAGTTTTTTAGCTAAGTTTTGGATTTAAAATTTTTAATTAAATTAAAAATATATTCTAATCCTATTTGGAAATCCATGTTGGCACTTAAACTCTAGTTGGATTGCCACGTAGGATTTCCGTTAGGAAGATAACGGAGCTTAACGGTAGAGTGACCACTTTGTAACAAAACTATAACATAAGTGACTAAAACGTAACATTTCAAACATAAGTGACTAAAATGTAACCTGAGTTAAACAAAAGTGACTATTTTTGTAGATTACCCTAACATGAAATTCGAATTAGTCCAAACTCTTGAATTGTTTGATTAGAGCTACAAAATATGATTATAATAAACAACCTATTTTGGCCGAGGAATTACGTAGAAGTGAAGGTTTTACTTCTATGCGCATGTGGTAGAGGCAAAGCGAGAAAAAAAAATTTTAAGTGCCGAAATTAAATTATAACTTTTATGATAGTAAAAGTGTAATTTTTAAAAAATAAAATCAAAATTTTATTATTTTTAGGGGGTAAAAGTACCTTTATTAATTTAAAATTTTTAAAAAAAATTAAGAGTTTTAAATGAAAATTTTTCCATTTTAAGGTAGTCGAACCTTTGTCAGCCCTCTAAATTCACCCCTGCATGTGGGTGAGAGAGAAAGCGCAAAATTTCAAGCATCCATATGGTATCTTGCTAGGAAGTAAGTTCATTTGTTGGTGAGTGATTGAAGGTGCAAGATGACCTAATTGTGTGAACTCAGAATCTATTAAGCTAAGCTCAGCTGGGTTCCTTGTAAACAAATCCAACTTCATTGCATCGCACTTTTATGAAACTGAATGGAAGTTGAAAAAAAGGGAGTGGAAAAAAAGCGATATTATAGATTTCATTTCATAATTAAATTTGATCATAGGTCAGGTCATTCACTCAGACTCGAAGGTTTATCCGAAAAGTAAGAGGGTTTGTGCAAAAATATAAATCCAAAAAATGGACTTAAACAAAAAAATAATAAGGTCTATTTTCTAAACTGATCGAGCCTCAGGTAAGATTTTTCAACTTGAGCCCAACTCGACTTGACCTGGATTTGCTTAAATTTTTTTCACTTTTGTTTATTGCTGCTTTGTTGTTGTTTGTTGTAATTTTGCTATTATGTTGCTACTATTTTATTGTTTTTGTTTGAATGTTGTATAAATCTTGTTTTATCATTAATTTGCTACTATTTTAGAGGTATTTTCTTATTAAACTGCAATTATTTTAGTGTTATTTAAGTATAAAGACTTTTTTTAATTTATTTTTAATTTGTTGGGAAATATTTATTTTAATGTTTTTAGCGTATTTGATGTATTATATTTTTTAATTTTGTTTTTATATAAAATTTAATACGGGCTGGGTCCGGGTTTAGCATTTTTAATCCGTACCAAGTTTGGATAAAATTTTAGGTTCATTTTTGAGTCGAGCAAGACTTGAGCTTGAAAATGGGCCTAAAATTTTACATTGTCCGGACCCAATCCATGATCAAGTCTATTCATAATGCTACTCGTAATATTTTATTTTATATATAATAGAAAAAAAGGTAAACTTTACCCAATGTGACTCAATTATTACCCAATGAACAAAATGTTCATTCAATTTCAAAAATTACAAATTGGTTTCTGAACTATTCAAAAGTTATCATTTAAGTCAATAAGCCATTAAGTTGTTAATATATGTCTGATGGATGTTAACTCACTATTCATCATAGGGTAAACTACACTCAAGCTTACTCATCTATTAGTAAGTTTACACTTTGGACACTCAATTTCAAAAAAGTTACAAGTAAGTCCTAAACTATTTAAAAGTTTTAGTGTTTTAGGGACCTCTTTCACAATTATTTTCCAATAACCTCGCAATCATCCTATTTCCTCCTTCGACAAAGAAACACATCAAACCAAAAATTTTTCCCTCTTCTTTCAACTTTATGGTTTAATTTTTCTTGAAATGGTCTAAAACTCCACTAATTTAAACTCGAAACCCTAACGAAAAAGCTCTCCTATCTCCATCCATCGTTGTTGGATGACTACCTAACTCCAATATGTTCCTATTCTTAGTGAGATTTTGTCCTTGACCTTTTGGATTGACTGGTTGAATCTAGTACATTTGAGTTTCCTTTTTTTATATTTTGATTCTCTTTTCATTGATTTTATTTTGTCCTTTTGCTTCTATAAGTCTTGTTTGGGGCTTGCTAAAATATTAGACTGTAACATCCGTGTGTTTGAATCGGATTTGGAACCGTGATGAAATAGAATTGAGAATTAGAAATGTTTAGTTGAAGTAAGAAAGGTTAGAAAAATTTAAGGATTAAATAGTAAAGGAGAGAAAATATGGGGGACTAAATAGCGAATTATACAAATTGAATTTTGAGTCATCATGGGAATTAGATTGATTGAGGAGGGGCAAAAGAGTATTTTGGTGGAAGATATTTTTGGAGGCAAACTTTTGGGCTAAAGTGTAAAGTTGGTAGGCCCAAGGACTAAAAGTGTAATTTTACCATTTTTCTTAAGTGAGATATTTTAAGTGAAAATTCTAGAGAATTTGAGAGAAGAAAAAAATGGTTAAAAAGATGAAAATATCATCTTTTTCATTAAGCAACCGTCCATGCCCTTTTCTTCCATTTCCAACTTTTGCTTTTATTCCAAATAGGTCCTTCCATCTTTTTTAAGCCCTCCAAGCTCCAAATCTCCTATTTTCTTTGAAATTTTTGAAAGAAAAGTATAGCAGGGGGTTAGTAGACATCTCAAACTTCTTATAGAATTCATTTTGAGGTGTTAGAGAGCATAAGGACTAAATCGAGAAAATTTTGAATTTAAAGGTTAAGGTAAGAGATGGTTAAGTTCTCATGATATATGTGTATTTTACTGTTATTTAGCATGAAAACTATTGAATTATAGCTTATAGTTTATATGTGTTTATGTGAATTTGAAGAGAAAGAGAAGAGAGGAAATTCAGCCTTTTTGTTGTAAGTACTACAAGAATTTTAGTTTATAGTCTATTCTCCATAATATATTTGACTTGTTAGCATGGAAATTGTTGTTTAATTATGTGTTATAAAGATGATTAAATGAGCTTAGTGTAGTGAAACATGAGAAAGAAAATGTTTTCATTGAAACAGATTGGACAGAATCAGAGGACTAAGTTCAAAAATTCATAAAAAAATTGTATATAAAGATTTAAGGGTCGTATTATATATGTAATTAAATATTATTGAGTTTAGTTTCATATGGAAGAAACGGTGATGTAAATGGATCTGTATATTCTGATATATAACTGATTTTGTGTAACAAGCTCGGAGTAAGTTCGAGTTCCCCTGTTCTGACTTTGAAAAATCATAGGAAAATTTGGAAAAATAATTAGTGGCTGAAATTTATATTTTTAATTCCTTAATGAGTCTATTTTCAAAATAAATATACGTAAACATCATTTTATCTCTGTAAAAAAAGATTGATAATTTTTAGTGAAGAAAGGTCAAAACTGTCAGGCAGCAGATAAGGGGTAAATTGAAAGAATTTACTGTACAAATTGGCTAAAGTAAAAATTCTAAAAAATTTATGGTAAAAAGATGATTGAGTATAGTTTCAGAAACATCAAGCGGATTATACTTTCAAGTTCTGTAGCTCACGATATAAATAATTTGGTGACTGTGACGTAAGTGAACAGCTTTGAAAATATAAATGTGAAGTATTTGATGATGTATTTATGTGAGATATATCATTTATGAGAAATGATGCTAATTGATATTGTGCCCAAGTAGACAAATTAGAACCATTGTGATATTAGTGGCATGCCATTAAGGAACGCTAGCGCGCTTACTGTTTCGCACTTTGTGTGCTTACTGTTTCGCACCTTGTGTGCCTACTAATTTGCGTAATGTGCACCTACTGATTGCACTGTGTGTGTTTACTGTTTCTCTAGCACTTGTGTGCTTATTGTTAAGTACTTCAGTACTTTCTGTTTCGTTTATCCGATGGGTTCTATAGAAGTCTACATTGGGCTAAATTGTAGAAAAAAAATGTGGACCAAAGTGAAATGAATGCCAATGTGGTAAGATACAAGCTATATACTGGTAAGGTGAAAGAGTAAATTACATGAGAAAATTTAAAAGGTTATACTTTGCTTTTTTAGTACTTACTAAGCCTTCACCGGCTTAACGCGTTTATTTTAACGCATAGGTACAAGGAATACAAGAAGCCAAATCGGGACCTCTCATCACATCACATCACTCTTGAAGCTCAAATTTAGGTAATTTACTTTGAAATAAAATGGCATGTACAAATGGTACTTACATGTGACCCTAATGGAAGGAAAAATGTTGATTTGGGATGCTTTGAGTTGATGAAATGAAATGATGAATTTTGGTTGAAATTGTGTTTTGTACTAAAAATCATATTTTATTTCTTTTAAATAAATTTTAAGTCTCGATTTTAATTATACATGATTAATTTACAATATTTTGAATCAAGAAGCCTAAATTGCATTGGTTGATGAAAAAAAAAATTTATGACTCGATTTTTCTGTACTGAACCTTAATGTAATACTTTTATATCGGGTTTATACATATGAACCGGGTATAGGAGTGTTACATAGACTATCTTCCTTCTTTTATTTTTATTTTTCTTTGCTTTTAATTGTGGTGATATTTGGTTGTTGGTAAAGTAAGGGTGTGTGAATAACTTGACTGTGGATTTTTTTTAAAGTTATGGTTTTGGCCAACGGTGAAATGGTTAGTGGGTTAAGAATGAAGGATTGCTTAATTGATTAGGTTAAACATGAGGCATGGGGTTGACAATGGCTTAGTTAGGGTTTGGGGCTTAAGTTATTATTGATAGTATTTGGATTATGGGTTACATAGTAATTGTGCAAAAATTGAGTGATTAGAGTGTAAACTTGTAACTTTACTAATAGTCCAATGACCAACTTGTATTTTTTGAAATTGAGTGACCAAATTATAAACTTACTAATAGTTGAGCAATCCAAATAGTTAATTTACCCATCCCTTCATTTGACGTCCACTAGCAACTTAACAAGATAGTGACCAACTTGTAACTTTTGTACAATTTAGTGATCAGTTTGTAATTTTTTTTTAAATTAAGTGATCAAAGTGTAAACTTACTAATAATTGAATGAACTTAGGTGCAGCTTGCCATAAAAAGAAAAGAGATCGCAAATATGCAAAAGCAAGTCTGAAAGGGCAGGCGAGGGCCTTACCCCTCAAAAAATAAAACTTTTCAATTTAGTCCTCTTATAAATAATATATATATATATAGGAGATACTAAAAAACCAAGAGTACTCTCTTGAGTTTCCCAAAGAAATAGGGGTTCTGTGGTTAGGGGTAAAGAGGGTGGTGGGTTTTGTGTTAGTAATGGGGGATGATCAGATCTCTCTTCTTGAGGAAGAATTCGTCCAGTTATTAGTCAAGAGCAAGCCGATTACTCTTAGTGATAAATCGACTCTTATTTGATCTGTTTGGAGTAAAATGACGTCTAATCTGGATAGCCTTCGTGCATAGCTAAAAAATTATTTGGAAAACTAAACAGGAGTTTAAGATTACGATGGCAGGCAAGAATACGTTTTTAGTCGTTTTTTATTGTGAGGAGGATTTGGAAATGATTATGGAGGGTTGCGCATGGCTCTTTAAGAGGCAACTGATCATCTTTGATCGCTTATTACAACCCACTGAACGAAGGAAGGTCAAATTAATTTCTTATCTGTTTTGGTTGAAACTTGGTTCATTCCCACCAAACTGTGATAAAAAGGATATGATGCATGTTGTTGGTTCAACCATTTGAGGTGTAATGCAATTGGAGGTGAAAGGAGATTTTTGTAGATTACAAGTTAATTTGGATGTTCAAAAGCTTTTGCGACGAGGGATCTTTATCTCAATAGATGGGAAAAAAAGTTGATCTCGTTTAAGTACAAGAATTTATCGACATTCTGTTTTGGATGTGGCAAGTTGGGTCATAGAGTACAAAACTGTAAGAAGATTTTCGGAAAAGAAAAAGAAAAACCAATGGAATATTTTCAATTTGCAAATGTTTTAAGAGTCGAATCCTTATTGTTTTGTAAAGAAATCTTCAAGCTGGGTTTCTCTTCAAAAAAACTATGCGAGAATGCTTCTATACAGGGACAGATGAATCTAAATAACCAAGCTTGGATGAAATGGTTAGAGATGGGATGGACGGTATTCCTTCGGTAAGTGACGTGGTAGGGATGACTCTGTTGACCGAAAGGGAGGATTACTTATCGAAAATAAATCCAATTAATAAGGGAGAGAATTAAGGGATCCTGTTTTGATTCCTCCGCCTATACTTATGGAAACATCTAGAAAATCAGTGATACCCGATATGGGAATTAGGCGAGATATGAATATGGATGTTGGCTAATTTGGGAAAGAGATTCGGGTCAAACTAGTATCTTGAAACAAAACTCTGGTAATTCTAAGGTGACTCGGTGAAAAGGAAGGTAAGGGTGGCTGTGGAAAAAAAATAAGGATGATGGAAATGGGTCAAAAAAGCGAAAGTACGAATTATTTGAAGATGACGACGATAAAATGTTATCTTCAGTTGTTAGTCACCACAAAAAAGGGAGATTTGAAGAAGTAGATATGAAGATGTCAACTTTGGTAGATGTTGAGCTATCTACATTGGAGTGTGATTATGCTCCTTCAACTATAGGATCAATGGCTGTCATGAGGCAAGTCAACTGAACACAATGAAAATCCTTTGTTGGAATGTTCGAGGGTTAAGGAGCTCTTGAGTAGTCAGGAGGGTTCGACATTTACTGAAGCTAAATAATCCCCAAATCTTTCTCATAGAGATTAAATTAAACAGTAAAAGTATGAAGAATATTCGCCAACATTGTGGACTATTGAACTGAATTGATGTGTCTACTGATGGCTCTAGAGGGGGTTTGAGCTTAGCCTGGAAAAGAAATGATACAGTGTCTGTGAGGAACTACTCATCTAATCATATAAATGTCAATATTCAGGATTCTAAGAGTACTCTGTGCTGGCACTTCAGGGGGTTTTATGGAGCTCCGTACGCTTGAGGTAAGGAGGATGCTTGAAATTTGTTAAAGTCACTCAAAACTACACATGACTCACCATGGTTGGTTTGTGGCAACTTTAATGAAATTCTATACTTATTTGAGTAAGTCGGAGGCATTCCTCGGGAAGAGAGGTGGATGGATAGGTTTCGTGAGGAACTAGAAGCATGTAAGTTAGTAGATGCTAGCTATTCGGGATCTTGGCATACGTGGGAAAGGGGGAATCTCCCTGAAACCAATATTCGTGAGAGGTTGGATAGGTGTATGGTCAAGGAAGTGTTAATGTCTTTTCTTCTCGAATTTACTAGTATATCGGCTTTCATACTCTATTTGGATCACTGCCCTGTACTTGTTCGTTTAATCCAAGAAGATACTCCTCAATTTGCAAGACGTTTTCGCTTGGAAGGATGGTAGGTGATGAAGGAGTCTTTCGAGGAGAAAGTTAGGCAATTATGGAAAGATCCGGATGGGGATGTCCTTACTAAGTTTGATCGGGTTAAGAGGGGCTTAACTTTATGGGCTAGGAAGATTCTTTATGTCAAGAAACACTTGCGATAACACTTGACAAAAAAAATTAGAGGATTTATTGGCTAAGGATAGAGATGAAACCACTCTGGAGGAACTTATTGATACTAAAGCTCCGTTTGTTTGACTGAAAATGGTTTTCGGAAAATGATTTCTAAAAAATAAATTACTTTTCTTGAAAAGTTAATATTTTCTGGTGTTTGGATGAATATGTGTAAAATATTTGCTGTTGTTTGGCAGATTTCCTGAAAACATTTCAGGAAAATTGTTTTAAATAAAACATACATTTGAGAATTTATTATTTTTTTATTGTTTAATTGAGTTTATTTTATATCTATTAAATTTATATTTTACATTTTTTGTACATATATTGCAATAATTTATTTATAAATAAATAGATCAAATAAAATATATTAATAATCATAAATTAAAAATAACCAAAGCGAATAGATGATTCCTAATTGTGTTATAAAAAAAAGATTGAATAATAATAAATTAGCTTCCAAACCATAATTAATATTACAAATTAGTAGTTCACCACATGATAACTATAATATTTTTCAAGTGCATAACTAGTATTAGACCACATGATAACTACAACATCGTCCAAGTGCATAACTAATATTATAAATTAGTAGTACAGCACATGATAACTGTACAAGCCCAATTTTGTCCGGGCCTTGAAACCTAATTCCACTTTTCTTATTCTATTTATTTATTTTTTTATTATTTTATAAATATAAATAAATAAATATAAAATAATATTAATTTTGTTTTATTATTTATTTATTTATTATTGTATGAATATAAATAAATAAATAAATGTAAAATAATATTAATTTTGTTTTATTATTTATTTATTATAAAATAAATAAATAATAAACCCAAGTTACAAGCTCAAATATACCAACAAAATCAAATACAAAACCCTAAAAGCCCAAATAGCCCAAAACATTAAACACAAATATGAAACCTTAACCCCCTTTATTGCTCCAACCGCCGTCGTTGTTAGCACCACCCGCGCCACCGACGACGCTATTACCCTCGGATCCGAAGTCCACGATCTGCACGTCGCTTGATTTACACCGAAAAATCAAAAAATTTGTTGTACAAATGTGTTATAAAAACACAGAAAAATGAGATGTAAACATAAAATTTGTACGAAAATCACGAGAAAACCAATTGAAAGAGGCATTTAGTAACAAAATACAAGCAAGTATTCGTAAATCACAGTCAAGCAAGGTACTCTTATTGTTTTTTCGAAATTTCAGCACTAACAATTTCTTTTTTTTACTCGAAAATACAAAGAGAAAAATAAAGGTAAAAGTTTATACTTTGTGCCGACCGCCCTTCCTCGTCGCTGTGAATGCTCGTGGGTGCCCGTTCGAGGAGTCGTCGGAGGGGTGGTGTTTAGATCCGAATGGTTTCCACTCGTTTGAGGCTTGTAGGGTGCGATTTTGGTAAGAAAAGTCTCAGATTTGGGCTCGGGGAAGCAGAACATGTAGAAGGGTATTTTTTCAGACTTCCGACCATCGCGTACGGTGGTTATCAGCGACGTCGTGAGGTGGAGGGACGACAGAGGGACACACCGGGCATGGGTCGGTCAATCGGCCATTTGAGAGAAAACTAAAAGCTTTTTTTTTTAGAAAGAATGAACAAATGAAAAAGTTTAAAAAAAGGCTTATATAGCCAATGAAAATTGCGCCGTTTTGAGGGGGTTTTACTTCGCATTTTTAAAAAAATTAGGGAAATTCCCAATAGGTCCCTCTAAATTTTTACAGGTTTCAATTTAATCCTTAATGTCATTCTTTTTGTTATTTTTAATTCGGCCCAACAATTTCACTTGATTTTCAATTTGGTACTTAATCTAAAAGTGTCCCTAAAACTACGACGTTTCAAGATTTTTGGGTTATTGCCCACGAAGCCCTTACTTTATTTTAAAATTATGTTTTGACCCCCAAACTTTCTAAAATTCCAATTTAACCCTAAACTTTCCAAAAATTCAAATTTAACCTCCAAACTTTTCAAAAATTCAAATTTTGACTCGGTTTTAATGTAATTTTTTTTAAATTTTTTCCTATATGTATATATTACATGCTTTTATTTTTTTTCTCTTGTTTATCTCGTTTTTTGATTAGATCCCTTTATATGCATATGTATATTATTTTTATTCGTTTGTCTTTATTTATTCACTTATTCGGTTATTTATCTACTTAATTTATTATTTTATTGTATTTTATGTATATATTATTTTTATTATTTATACCTATAAATCATGTGCATACTTTTGCATAACATGATAATTTGTTTTTTCTTAAAAAATACTCAAATTGTTTTAATAAATCAAGGCAATATCCTTTGTCTCGGGAATTTGAAAAAAAATCATGTCCTAACTCATTGGTGTGGCTTTTTTCTTTGAACCGAGATAATTGAATATCCTTTTAAAATTTAAATACGAGATTTTTTTGGAAAGCTCATCATTTTCGAATATTCGAATTGTCATGTCCTAACTTACTGTATGTGACTTTTTCTCGATTAATTCGAAATAACGAGCTTTCTTCGGAAACAAAATTTGTTTTCAAAATAAAATAAATGACTTTCATGCATTTAAGGATCGCGATTTAAATTTTTCTTGAACTTTTAATTTTCAATAAATAAGATTTTGAATAATCGATTAGGTACCAATTTTGGGTGTATAAGGGTGCTAATCCTTCCTTATGCGTAACCAACTCCCGAACTCGTTTCATGGTTTTAAAGACCAAAATTATTTTAATGATTTTTTTAAAAAAAATCTCGAAAGGTAACTCAATTACACCTGTTTCAAACAATTATTGATGGCGACTCCATTTTTCATTTTCCAAAGTAGAAACCAAGACTTGTTTTTGTTATTTTTCAAAAAATAGCTTCGCCAGCTTGGCGACTCCACTAGGAACAAATAAGATAGTCAAGCCGTAGGTCGATTATTTTTGGTTTTTTTGTTGAAAATTTAAAATTTGATTTAATTTAATTTGCGATCCTATACATTTTTGTGTTTTATATGTTTGTTGTGATAATAGCATATTAATAATATATGTCTATGTTTTTCATACATGCATTTGTTACTACACCGCTTAAGTGGAAGTAAGAAGCTACTCTTTCGTGAGGTTTTCACCTCCGTGCAGGATAGTGAATCGCTTTCGGGATACATCCGTACCTATGTTTTCGTGAAGTTTTCACTTCTGTGCAAACATACAGGAAATGCGTCCCCCTGAACTGAACTCGTCCGTATGAGCCTATAATGGGTGAGGACTGAGGAATATGCTGGTTTGGGTACCATTACTTTAGAACCAAAAATCACATATAATGAGCTGTAAGTGCCCACCCTAGGTAGGATTATTTTGAAATTTTAGCAACTACCTAAAATAAGATGCTAGGTTTTGTGTTGTATGTTTTTACTTGGTGATAAATTTTATGATGTTTGTGGTACTGACTTGTTTTATTTTGTCTTATTTTGCATTTGCATCCTCATATTAAGAAAGGTATTGACTTGAGTTCGATTACTAATAGAGAACTTGTCATGGAAAAAAGGTATCTTGATGAAGTAGAAGACAATGTGGCTGTGCGTATGTGGTCAGAGGATAGACAACGTGAGAAGGGTGATAGTCTAGCTGAAGGCTATGTATCGAATTATTGGGATTTCACTCGTATTAGTGTGACTCAAAATAGCTTACAAGAGTTGAAAGAAATTTGGGATCAGTGGGATGATGGAAAGAAATAGATTTTTTTACCGAGAGTATGGGAATCTACCGTACTTGCTAGAAGTTAAGGTGGACAAGCATCTCTTCCGAGCCCTTGCACAGCACTGGAACCCGGCATATAGTTGTTTCACCTTTGGGAACATGGATATGGTGCCCACGATTAAGGAATATATAGCTCTATTTCGTTGCCCCAAAATTCAAGAAAATAAAGCCTATTTTAAAGCCGTTAATGTGCCAACTTTCCTTCAGAAGCTGATGAACATTACGAGAATGAGTGAGTAATAGGTCACAGCTCGAATTAACGTGAAGGGCGATAATAAATGTATTAACTAGAAAAGCTTGAGAGATTTGATCCTAGTTCATCCTGATGCAAGGAAAAAGGTTGATATATTTGCTCTCAGTTTGTACGGACTGGTTATATTTCCCAAGGCGTTGGGACACGTAGATGAGGCAGTTACTGATTTATTCGATCGACTCGACAAGGGTTTACACCTATTCCAGCAATCCTGGCCTTTTTAGGTCATTAAATGCTTGTCGAATAGAGGGAGAATAGAGATTTATTGGTTGCGCACCACTACTGATGGTTTGGTTTCATAGCCACTTTTGAAAAGTGGAAAATGTTCTTTTCTGAGTGTTTTCTGTGAGTTATTCTCCTTTGAGGGAATTTGTTACTACACAAAGGCGAGAGGACATTTAGGAGGAAAAGTGGATGGCATACTCCATAGTCTCCAAGACGAAAACATAGAATTACGAGTATCGTGGTTCATTCTTGACGAAATTATTTATCTGTGCAGTGATTTAGACTGGGTTCCATTACTAGGGATATGCGGAGCTGTAGGGTATGCTCCTTTATTAGTAATAAGACAGTATCGGTCAAGGCAGTTCATCCCAGCAACTCAAGGTTTGGCTCAGTGTGAGTTTGTATACAAAGGCGAGAACAATAAGAAAAGAGTTTGGGAGATGTCAAATGCTTGGAATCAAGTCTGTAAAATGAAGCCATTTGTTGCAAATCCCATGAAAACCCAAGAGTATAATGAATGGAGGGGTAGGAGAGTCAATGATAACATCCCGATGTCAAATCTCGATAATGTCTGCCCAGTTGAGGAGCATTCGCAAGTAGTCCCATCGGAATTAGAGCTCATCAAGAAAGACTTTGAAAAGAAAAGTTCCAAATTGGGGAAAAAGATAGAAGCATTAGAAGAGGAAAAGATGTAGTTGGGTTTGGATGTTGATGTCCAAAAGTTAGAAGCCGAAAAGCTAAGGAAAGGGAAGAGAAAAGTTGAGTAAGACTTGGATGGCTTGAAGGAGGACTTTAAGAAGCTCTGTCAATCAATAAGAACCGTTGGTTTGGGTAAGATGTCAGAACAGTGGAAACGAGAAGTCCAAGAAGAAGGGACTCGAACGGATCAATGGAAGAGAAAATTCAAATATGCTTAAGTCCAACGGGATGCCATAAAAAGTGAGCTGCTAGAAAGCCAAGTCGAGAAAGCTAAGTTGAAAGCTCGGGTAATCGAGTTAGAGGAGTCATTGCAAAGGCACCACCGTAGTAACTCTATGACAGAACTGAGGGCAAGCCAGGCTGAAAATGCAGAATTAAAGAGAAGGGTAGAGGAGCTTGAAGTTGCATTACAAAATTCTGAAAATCGGATTGAGTTTCATGAGGGAACCTTAGAAACAATTAATAGGCAACTTCAGCACTCTCAGAGGCAAGTTAGAGATCGAGACCATGTCATGAGTGAAGCATTAACACAAGTGAGAGAAGTGGCAAAATACTTGCAGAAGTTAGTTATCCAGGTAGATTCTTTGAGCATATAGTATGAGTCAGTGTCTGATAAAGGCCAAAAGTTAGCATGTCTCCTTCAAAAGATTAAGACTTTGAGCCTTAGGGCAAGACCTTATTTTTAATTATATTATGTAAAGACATTCATTTTCTAGTAAGGTTATTCTATCAGAATTCGATTGAGAGTTAATACCTTTCTTGCATATGCATTTATGCATTCATAAAGTTTCGCATCGCATTTTCATGCATTAAATTTCAAGAAACACGTTTCTAATTAATTAAAATTTTCTTTTAAAAGTCATTCTGGAAAAACCACACCATTAAAACACTCGTGCTAAGACAAGAGCAATGGATCAGTGATTGGAAAAGTTAGAGCAGATGCAAAAAGAAATGCAAGATCAGTTACATGAATAGTTAGCAAAAGTGCAGCAAGATATGAATGACCAAATTATTAAGTCCCAGAAAGACATTAACAATCAGTTAACCCAATTAGTGGTTGGGAAAACGGATAAGAGAAAGAGTATTGTAATTTACCCAAAGGAAGGGAGTGATGATCTTCCGTGTCCTTTAAATGTTACCCCTATGTCGTCTTAGGCTTCACAAGAAATGTGTGTTCGAGGAGCATCTGTCACTATTAACCCGTAATCGTACTTGTTTGGCACACCAAATCAGCAAACTTCCAAACTGGTTCTAGTTCTAACCTAGGAAATAACCTTGTCGACTTTAGTGTCCCTGATTTAAATGAGGTGATAGAGCCAAAAAAAGAGATGAACTTCCTAACCCGTTAGAGGAGCGTTGTAAATGGTTAGAAGAGATGTTTAGAGCTTTAGAATGAGCTGAGGGGTGCTGTGGGATTGATGCTAAGGAGTTGAGTTTGGTTCCCAACCTAGTACTTCCCCTCAAATTTAAAGTTTAGGAGTTTGAGAAATACAATGTGACAAGCTACCCGGAGGCACATATCACCATGTTTTGAAGAAAGACGATGGGGTATGTCCATAATGATCAACTACTAATCCATTGTTTCTAAGACAGTCTAATGGGATCAACTGCAAGGTGGTATAACCAATTAAGTCTTGCCAAGATCAATTCTTGGAAGGATTTGGCATAGGCTTTCATGAGGCAATACGTTCATGTCAACGACATAGCTCCTGACAGGATCACGTTGCAAAATGTTGAGAAAAGGTCGGGTGAAAGCTTCAGGCAATACGCTCAAAAGTGGAGAGATATGGCCACCCAAGTACAGCCACCACTGTTTGAAAAGGAAACAACCATTCTCTTTGTCAGTACTTTGAAGGCACCGTATATCAATCATCTGCTGAGAAACGTTACTAAAAGTTTCTCCGATATGGTCATGTCAGGAGAAATGATTGAAAATGTAATTTGAAGCTAAAAAATTGATGCCGGAGAGAGTGCCAAAAGGTCCGCTCCTAGAAAGAAGAATAGTAAGGTGAATAATATAAGCTTATACCGGGAAAATGTTACAAAATTGATCATGGTGACACGGTCTAAAACCCCGACAACCAATTATCAAAGTAGACCGAGACAAGAATCGGACTCGAGGCTGAACTCTGAAAGAATCCAATTCACTCCCATCCCGATCACCTACAAGGAGCTTTACAACAGTTTATACGATGCCCGAGTGGTGTCCTCCTATTATTTGAAGCCAATGCAACCCCCGTTCCCAGAATGGTATGACACAAATGCTCAATGTGACTACCATGCAGGAATAACGGGTCACTTCATCGAGAATTGCATTGCTTTTAAGAAGCTGATTGAAAGATTTATTAAGATGGGGATCATAAAGTTCGATAAATCGCAGGACCTAACGTGGCTGAAAATCCCTTGCCAAATCATCTCGATCAGGGGGTGAACGCAATAACAGAAGAAAGGAGCAAGAGAATTAATAATGATATGGGGGAGGTCAAGTCTCCATTGAAATGGGTTTGGCAACAGATGGTCAACAGGGGTTTGATCGTGCAAGAGAGAGAGGCAATAGTGACAACAATTGAAAATTACTACGAGTTTCACGCTGTGGAGGGGCATAAAATCTAAAGGTGTGTTGAATTTTGAACCTTGGTACAGAAGTTGATGGATAATAAAGAACTTGAGTTCTTTGAGGAGAGGAAAGATGAAGGGACAAATGATGTTTGTGCTTCTGAGGAAGGGGCACCAGAAAAGGCTAATAAGGACAACCTACCAGTGGTAATTATATCCAGGCCATGGGGTGAGGTTGGAGGTCGAATGACACCACGGGTCATTATTCAGAAACCCGTGGCATTTTCTTATAAGGATAATAAACGGGTACCTTGGAGCTATAACTGCAGCGTAATGGTACCGAATAAGGAAGGATCGAATGAAAATGCAAGTCTTACAGATGCAGAGAAGGAGGTTAATAAGAAAGCCTTGATGGTTGGGCTTGAGAAGAGAGAAAACAGTAAACTCGGGATACTAGTGAATGTGCTAGTAACTAAGGAGAAGGCCAAGGAATTTTTGAAATTCTTAAAGAATAGTGAGTACAATATGATGGAACAGTTACATAGGCAACCAGATCGAGTATCAGTTTTAGCCTTGCTATCAAGTTCAGAAGCCAACCATAACGCGCTAATGAAAGTGTTGAAGAAAACGTACATGATGGAGGATATCTCGGTAAACAAGTTGGACCGACTGGTTAATAACTTAAGTGCAGATAATTTCATTTTCTTCAATTATGATGAAATACCTTTGGGGGGCATGGGCTAAACGAAAGCTCTTCACATTACAACTTGATACAAAGGGTACACTTTACCGGACGTATTGATAGATAATGGCTCAGCCTTGAATGTGTTACCACTAACAACACTGAATAGGTTACTGATAGACAGCTCACACAAAAAGGCATGCCACAATGTAGGAAGGGCCTTTGATGGAATGGAGAAACGAGTGATGGGCAAAATTGAAATTTCACTCCTAATTGGTCCAAACATGTATGAGATGAACTTTTATGTGATGGATATTAGGCCCACTTACAATTGCTTGATGGGAAGACCGTGAATCCATTTGACAGGGGTAGTACCGTCATCCCTGCATCAAAAGTTAAAATTAGTGACAAAGGGTCAATTAATCACCATTAATGCTGAGGAAGACATCATTACATCAGTGACTAGCGATGCGCCCTACATAAGCATAAATGAGGAGGCCATTGAGTACTCGTTTAGATCGCTGGAGTTTGTGAATGCTACCTTTGTGGCTGAAGGAGATAATATCCTCACACAGAAGGTATTGGTGACCACCAGGATGGGGCTGAAAATGATGATTGGAAAAGAAGCTTCACTTGGAAGAGGGTTGGGAGATACTCAAAGGAAGGATTACAACGCCAATATTGGCAGAGAAACATGATCAGTTTGGCTTAGGATTCAAGCCAAATATGAAACAGAGAAAGGAAGAACTATAGAAAAAACAAAAGAAGAGAAGAGCACGAATAAGTGGGGAAGAGATCAAAAGCAAGCCAATGGTCCTTCCTCATATCTCAAAGTCATTTGTGTCGGGAGGTATTATTAACCTCAAGCGAAATTCGACAGAAGATAGGTTGGTAGGAATAATAGAGAATCTGAACATCAGCGCTATTTTCGAATGGATGAGTGAACAAAGTAATTTGTCACAAATTTTCCTCTACGCCTTTGGAAGCGTTCTAGACAACTGGACTACAGAAGAGCTCCTTGTAACTTTTAAGTCTTTTCCAAAATAATGTTGAGAACACCCTTGTTGCTCTAAGCCTGAGAGCAATTGGGATCTTTTTGTAAAGGGCTCATGTTCACTTGATTTTTTATTTTTAATAAAAAGAATGCACTTTCTTTCACCCAAATTGGTAAAAATTCACATTATTCTTTTCATT
Source organism: Gossypioides kirkii (assembly GCA_005610355.1). Lineage (NCBI taxonomy): Eukaryota > Viridiplantae > Streptophyta > Magnoliopsida > Malvales > Malvaceae > Gossypioides > Gossypioides kirkii. The sequence continues at coordinate 32,270,267 of CP032247.1, read as the reverse complement.
CATCTCATACTGCAATAAACATTCTTAAATTCATTTATCTTTTGGATCTTTTTGGTCCATATGATAGGTCCCTAGATATCAACGATATGAGTGACGTCATTATCGACTTAGAGCCTCATTTTGAGCAGGATGTGTGTTCAGAGGAATCTCAGGATTTTGAAAAAGCCCAAGATTGTAATTTATCTCCTGATTTGCTACGGATGGTTGAGCAAGACGAGAAACAAATCCTACCTCACAAAGAATTAATAGAAGTTGTGAGTTTAGGTGATGAAGTTGACAAAAGGGAGGTAAAGATTGGAACTTGTATCTCTGTAGAAACGAGGTGAGATCTCATTGATCTGCTTTAAAAGTTCAAGGATGTGTTTGTATGGTTGTATCAGGATATGCTCGATCTAAGCACTGATATCGTGGTGCACAAGCTTCCTATAAGAGAAGATTGTAAACCGTTCCACCAAAAGCTTCGAAGAATGAGACCAAATGTACTCCTAAAGATAAAAGAAGAGGTCCAAAAACGGTTTGATGTCGGCTTCTTATGAGTGGTAGAATACTCAGAATGGGTGGCCAACATAATGGCAGTTCCTAAAAAGGACGGGAAAGTACGAATGTGCGTGGACTATCGGGACTTAAACAAGGCTAGTCCAAAGGATAATTTCCCGCTACCTCATATCGACACCTTGGTGGACAATACAGCAGGTCATTCCTTATTCTCTTTCATGGATGGTTTTTCTGTGTACAACCAAATAAAGATGCATGCTAAGGATATTGATAAGACTACATTCGTCGTCGTGTGGGAAACCTTTTGCTACAAAGTTATGCCATTTGAACTGAAAAATGTAAGGGCAACATATCAAAGGGCTATGGTGACTCTATTTCATGACATGATGCACAAGGAGATTGAGGTCTATGTCGACGAAATGATCGCAAAGTCTCGAACAAAAGAGGAACATGTGGAAGTTCTGAAAAAGTTATTCTTAAGATTGAGAAAGTTCCAGTTGAAGTTGAACCCAAACAAATGTACTTTCGAGACTACTTTAGACAAGCTATTAGGTTTTGTGGTTAGTAGAAAGGGAATTGAAATCGTACCTGATAAAGTTAGAGCTATACGAGAATTGACCTCCATGTACTCAAAAAGAAGTTAGAGGTTTCCTAGGGAGATTGAAGTACATCGCTCGGTTCATCTCACAACTAACTGAGAAATGTGATCCTATCTTCTATCTTCTAAAGAAGCACAACCCAAGAGTTTGGGATGATGAATGCCAAAAAACTTTTGACAAGGTTAAACATTACTTGTCCAATGCTCCAGTTTTGATGCCACCAAGTTCGGACAAACCTTTAATCCTGTACTTGGTCGTATTCGAAAACTCTATGAGATGTGTATTAGGCCATCATGATGAGTCGAGAAAGAAAGAAAGAGCAATTTATTATCTCAGCAAGTAGTTCACTGAATGCGAGATAAGATATTCGATGATCGAGAAACTATGTTGTGCTCTGGTTTGGACTACCCGAAGGTTGAGACAATACATGTTATATCATACGACTTTGTTAATTTCAAAATTGGATCCTCTCAAGTTTATGATAGGGTCAACTGCATTGAATGGAAGGATGGTCAGAGGAGCTCTCAAGGATTATAAGCCATTAGATTTTGATTTCCCAAACGAAGATCTAATGTATGTTGTAACAACAAAAGAAGAAGCTTCAAAAGAACAACCATGGAAAATGCATTTTGATGATGCTTCAAATGCTACTAGCAAAAGGATTGGGGCAATTCTGGTATCCCTAGAAGGAGATCATTATCCCCTCACAAGCAAGCTTGACTTCGATTACACAAACAACATGGCAGATTATAAAGCATGTGTCATGGGTATTTGGGCAGCTATAGAACGCAAGATTAAGATTCTGGAAGTGTACAGGGATTCTGCGTTAGTAATTTACAACTCAAAGGAGAATGAGAAACGAGAGATTCCAAGTTGGTGGATTATCGAAAGTTTGTTCTCGAGCTAATTAAATAATTTGAGGACATCACCTTCCATTCACGAGAGGAAAATTAGATGGTCGATGCTTTGGCTACTTTTGCCTCCATGATCATGGTCAATAAACAAGAAGATATGAAGCCTATTCATATTAATATATACGAGGTTCCAACTCATTGCTACAACATTGAAGTGGAAGAAAAGGATAATCACTCTTGGTACCAGGAAATTTTGCAATATGTAAAAGACCTAAAGTACCCTGAGCAAGCCACCGAGAACGATAAGAGAACATTGAGAAGGCTCGCAATTGACTATGTCCTTGACAGGAATATTTTGTATAAAAAGAGAAAAGATCAAGTCCTGTTGAGGTGTGTTGATTCTATAGAGGCTAAGAAAATCTTAGAGGAAGTTCATGAGAGTGTTTGTGGAACACATGCCAATGGTTTCACGATGGCCAAATAGATTATGAGATTCGGGTATTACTGGTCAACCATGGAAGGAGATTGCATTAAATACGCTAAGAAATGTCACAACTGTCAAATTTACGAAGACAAAATTCATGTACCTCCTTCACCTCTCCATGTCATGACTTCCCCATGGCGTTTTTCTATGTGGGGCATGGACATCATCAACCAATCTTGCCAAAAGCTTCTAATGGGCATAAATTCATTTTTGTGGTCATTGATTACTTTACTAAGTGTGGAAGCTGCTTCCTACGCTAATGTCATGAGATCAACGATCAGCAAGTTCTTGAAGAAATAAATTATATGTCGGTATGGCATACCAGAGAAGATTATATCCAACAATGCTTTGAACCTGAATAATAGCAAATAGTAGAAGTATACGACCAGTCCAAGATCAAGCACCACAATTCAGCATCGTAAATCCCGAAAATGAACGGAGCTGTAGAGGCAGCTAATAAAAACATCAAAACAATTGTAGGGAAAATGATAAAGACTTACAAAGATTGGCACGAGAAGCTACCTCTTGCTCTTTACGCTTATCGAACATTTGTCAAAACTTCTACTAGGGCAACACCTTTCTCATTAGTATATGGAATGAAAGCAGTCTTACCCATTGAAGTCGAGATTCTTTCCCTCTAAGTCTTATCAAAAGTAAAGTTAGATGAGGCTGAGTGGATCCAGTCAAGATATGACCAGCTAAACCTAATTGAAGAGAAGAGGTTGAAGCTATCCAACATTGTCAGATGTACTAGAAACGGATGATACGGGCTTATAATAAAAAAGTTTGACCCAGAGAATTCCATGAGGGAGATCTAGTTTTGAAAAAGATCCTTCCAATACAGAAGGACTTCCGAGGCAAATGGATGCCAAATTAGGAAGGCCCATATGTGGTAAAGAAAGCTTTCTCTGGAAGAGCTTTGATTCTAGTTGAGATGGACGGCAAGGATTTGTCAAACCCTGTGAACTCAGATTCAGTGAAGAAATACTTCGCCTAAAAAAAAGGTTGAGTTGAAAACCAGCAAAGGGCAACTCAAACCCAAAAAAAAAGTGAAGTCAAGATGAAAACCCGTAAAAGACATCTCGAACCCTAAGGAGATTTGAGTCGAAAACCTGAAAGGGAGGTTCAGATTTGGATAAAAAATAGGACACGAAGTGGGCTTCCTTCTCAGAAGTAACAAGATGGAGAGACATTACATTTTGGGTATTGACGAAGTGTAATAGTTTTCATGGGTACACATCAGGCTCAAAGTGGTCCTCATCAAGTTTGCTCGAAGAAATTCATACGTTGATACTTGAGGCATCTGGTTTTATTTCTTTTTGCTCACTTTAGTAATTCTTGATCAATGTTTCTAGTTTTTTACCAACATTTGTTATTTTGACTAATGTTTTGACAAATATTTTGATATCTTCTCATTTATTTCCATTTAAACGTTGTCTCCAATAAATTCAATCTTATCCATTTTTGTAACCCTGCTTAGAGCATTCCTTGCATTGAAATAACGGTTAATGGACTTGATGGTATAAGATATAAAAAGATTTCTACATATTACTTTGGAAAATTCTAAATAGTACAAGGACCTTAAACAGGACCATTAGTCGGAAATAATCGAATCTGAGGGTTGAAGGGATCCTGAAACGAATAAGTTCAGCCTATGATTACCTCTTCGAATTTCATATCAAGAATACCAAACTTGAAGGAAAGGCATGGTGACACATCAATGTTACAACTTAGGCAAAAGACACTGAGTGACAACCTAAGGACTAAAACAATAAAAATCATTTTAAATATGACATCTTTGCATGCATATCAGCATCATTTATGTGCATTTAGATAGGAGCATTTGATTCATTCAAATCATGGCATCTTAGTAACATGGCCTAGATAGAGACCCATAAAACAGGTTCTACAGGTCATATCCTTAGAGAATGGCGACAGAACAAATCATATACTCCTAAAGTTGTAGAGGAGCATATTAAAGTAACGAACCTCAATCTCCCTGAAGTTGCAATAAAATGGAGCGAAGTCACCACATCCGATCTCTTACTCGACCATGAGGCAGATTGAAGACCATCCAATCTTTTATCCCGACCATGGGGCAAATTGAAACAACCAATCTTTTACCCTAATTAGAGGGCAGATTGAAGACCATCTAATTTTTTACCCTAATCAAAGGGTAGATTGAAGACCATCCAATCTTTTACCCTGACCATGGGGCAAATTGAAGACCATCCAATCTTTTACCCTAATCAAATGGTAGATTGAAGACAATCCAATCTTTTACCCTGATCATGGGGCAGATTGAAGACCATCTAATCTTTTACCTCGACCATGGGGCAAATTGAAACAATCCAATCTTTTACCCTTAAAGTTATAGAGAGGCAAATTGAAGCTACAGAAGCAAATTCTATACCCCTAAAGTTGTAGAGGGGCTGATTAAAACTCACAGTAGTAGACATCGATCTTCACTGAAGTTGCAGAGAAATGGAGTGGAGCTACGAAGGCGAATCCTTATCTCTCTAAAGTTGCAGTAGAGTAGGATGAAGCTACAAGAACAAATCCTATACCCCTGAAATTGCAGTAGGTCGGATTAAAGTCATGAAAGCAAATTTTTATCTCTCTGAAGCTGCAGTGGAGCAAGATGGAACTACAACAACAAATCCTATATCCTATAGATTGGATGGAGACTACATTAGCAAATTCTATCTCCCTAAAGATATAGTGGAGTAGGATAAGGGTCCAACATTAAATCCTATCTTCTTAAGGTTGCAGTGAAGCGAATACGGTGGAATAGAGTAGCTAATAAAATGAAAGGATGGATGGCTGAAAATAAAAAACATCAAAAGTCTAAATTCAGTAGGACCGAACGAAACTAGTCTTCTTCTTCTTTACTCCATTCCCATTACACGACAACAAGCAAAGAGGGACAGTTGTACAAGCCCAATTTCGTTCGGGCCTCGAAACCCAATTTTACTTTTCTTATTTATTTATTTATTTATTATTTTATGAATATAAATAAATAAATATAAAATAATATTAATTTTGTTTTTTTATTTATTTATTTATTTATTATTGTATGAATATAAATAAATAAATGAAAAATAATATTAATTTTGTTTTATTATTTATTTATTTTATGAATATAGATAAATAAATAAATAATACACCCAAATAATAAACCAAAATTACAAGCCAAAATATACCAAAAAAACCAAATACAAAACCTTAAAAGCTCAAATAACACAAAACATTAAACACAAATATGAAACCCTAACCCCTTTTATTGCTCCAATCGTCATCGCCGTCAGCACCACCTGTGCTACCACCGCCACCGTCAATATCGTTACCCTTGAATCCGAAGTTCACGATCTGCATGTCGCTTGATTTACACTGGAAAATCCGAAAATTTGTTGTACAAATGTGTTATAAAAACACAGAAAAATGAGATGTAAACACACAAAATTTGTACAAAAAATCACGAGAAAAATCAATTGAAAGACGCATTTAGCAACCAAAATACGAGCAAGTATTCGCAAATCACAGTCAAGCAAAGTACTCTTATTGTTTTTTCGAAATTTCGGCACTAACAATTTCTTCTTTTTGTTTACTCGAAAATACAAAGAGAAAAATAAAGGTAAAAGTTTACCCTTGGTGTCGGCCGCCCTTCCTTGTAACCGTGATTGCTCGTGGGTGCCCGTTAGAGGAGTCGTTATAGGGGTGATGTCTAGATCCGAACGGTCTCCACTCATTTGAGGCTTGTGGGGTGTGATTTTGGTAAGAAAAGTCCCAAATTTGGGCTCAGGGAAGCCAAACGCATAGAAGGATGATTATTTCGGACTTCCGACCACTGCGTATGGTGGTTATCGACGGCGTCGTGCAGTAGACGAACAACGGAGGAACACATCGAGCATGGGTTGACCGATTGGCCATTTGAGAGAAAACTAAAAGCATTTTTTCTAGAAAAAATGAACAAATGAAAAAGTTTAAAAAAAATGGCTTATATAGCCAATGAAAATGGCGCCGTTTTGAGAGGGTTTTACTGCGCATTTTTAAAAAAATTGGGAAATTTTACAATAGGTCCCTTCGAATTTTTAAAGGTTTCAATTTAATCCTTGATGCCATTCTTTTTGTTATTTTTAATTCGGCCCAACAACTTCACTTGGTTTTCAATTTGGTCCTTGACCCAAAAGTGTCCTTGGAACTTCCACGTGTCAAGATTTTTGGGTTATTGCCCATGAAGCCCCTGCTTTATTTTAAAATTATGTTTTGACCACTAAACTTTCTAAAAATTCAAATTTAACCCCCAAATTTTTTAAAAATTCTAATTTGACCCCTAAACTTTCTAAAAATTCAAATTTAACCTCCAAACTTTTCAAAAATTCAAATTTTGACTCGATTTTAATGTATTTTTTTAATTTTTTTCCTATATGTATATATTACATGATTTTATTTTTTTTCTCTTGTTTATCTCGTTTTTTTAATTAGATGTCTTTTATATGCATATGTATATTATTTTATTCGTTTGTCTTTATTTATTCACTTATTCGGTTATTTATCTACTTAATTTATTATTTTATTGTATTTTTATGTATATATTATTTTTATTATTTATACCTGTAAATCATGTGGATATTTTTGCATAACATAATAATTTTTTTTAAAATACTCAAATTATTTTAATAAATCAAGGCAATATCCTTTGTCTCGGGAATTTGAAAAAATCATGTCATAACTCACTGGGGGTGGTTTTTTTTCTTTGAACCGAGATAATTGAATATCCTTTTAAAATTTAAATATGAGATTTTTTTTGAAAAGCTCGTCATTTTATAATATTCAAATTATTATGTCCTAACTTACTGGATGTAACTTTTTCTCGATTAATTCGAAATAACGAGCTTTCTTCGAAAGCAAAATTTGCTTTCAAAATAAAATAAATATAACTTTCATGCATTTAAGGATCGCGATTTAAATTTTTCTTGAACTTTTAATTTTTAACAAATAAAATTTTGAATAATCAATTAGATACCAATTTTGAGCGTGTAAAGATGCTAATCCTTCTTTATGTGTAACCAACTCTCGAACTCGTTTATAGTTTCAAAGATCAAAATTATTTTAAAGATTTTTTTTAAATCCGAAAGGTGACCCAATTACACCTGTTTTAAAAAATTATTGGTGACGACTCCATTTTCATTTTCCAAAGTAGAAATCGATACTTGTTTTTGTTTTTTTCAAAAAATGGTTTCAACAATAACTACAAATAATATTATCCAAGTACATAATTAAAGTATTGTCCAAGTGCATAACTAGTATCATACCATATAATTAGTACTACACAACATTAAAGCATATATATCTTCAACCTTGAGAAAATTTTTGAAGCCAATTTTTTCTATGCTTCGTACTTTTAACTGAAAAAGCTTTGGCCTCGGATTTAAGATTCATAAGATAATCAAACACACTACAAAGGAAAGTCGTCATCAAATCCTTCCACCTACATCGACATCACTTCTTCGTAAAGAGCCCCAAAAGCTAAAATTGAAATCACAACTCCAGCAATTGCATTATAATCTTCATTACGATCCATCTACACAAAATAATACCACACAAATATCTGATCATTACAAAAAATAAAAACAGGAATTAAGCAACAGAAATAACAACTTAGAAACAACTCAAGCATCAAGCAAGCATGTCATCCAATCATCCAAAAACAGCAATTAAATAAGTGTACCACAACAACAGTTAATCTTCCTTATCCTTTTACTATGTTTTTCATATACCACAACTTCAAATTTAAAAATAAAAAAGAAAATGATTGTCAAACACATGATTCAACCAACACACAAAGCCAATACTAAGAAGAAAAATTATATACTAATCAAAAGACAAACATCCAGACAGAATCAATCAATCAAACAATTATTCCAACAAAAAAAGTTGCCTCATAATTCAATACCTACTAACATACTCTTTTGACATACAAATAATCATGATAGTTATAATGAAAAAGAAGGAAAACACTCAGTTCCCTTATCTTTGTAATTCCACATCCACCATATATCCTTAAAAGTAGCAAAGAGCGGAATGCAAAGTCATCAAGTCATAACCATAGTATCAACAGTAGCAACATGCTGCATTTAAAATTTCATGGATAGCATAAAGTATCATGTAGAAGTGATATATAATAGCTAAGGGAAAATGAATGAACAAGATAAAAACAACCAAAACTAGCAAATTTTATGATGAAAATATCAAAAGAAATCAGAAACTTGCACATGTGCAAATGCATTTGATCTTACAAGCTATCTCAAAATTTACAACAACAGAAATTAAATAGAGTGACATTTGATTTAAACTGATTCATTTCCAAGGAAGAAAATGACTGCAGTTAGACTAAGTAAACAATTACAAGCAAAGCTATAGAGCTAAAGCAAAATATAGAATTTAAAGTAGGAACAAGAGAGAATAACAAATTAATCATGGGAAAATCAGTTTACAGATAAAAAAATACATGACAGCACAGATAATTATAAATTACACCAACAAAAAACCAAAACTTTCAGTCAAATACAATAGCTCCTCAAAGTTCCCAGCTTCAGCAATGACAACTCAAAAGAAAATACTCATTGTCAAATTCTCAATAATATCAACAAAAACAACATAGAGGTGAAGAAACTGCTGCGAAGAAATGCTACAATTGAAAGCAAAGGAAACTAAATCTGTTCACATCACCTTAAAGAGAAATCCCAAGAGATAATGTTGGAAAGTCGAAAAATATAACGTTGAATAAATTTTCTCTTTTTTTTCTATTACAGAGAATCAAAGCTTAAGACTATATTATACCCCCAAAGAACCAAAGGCATAAAAACGTTCAGATGAAATTAACTGAGAACCCTTGTTTTAATATTCTGTTCTCTGCATTTTGGCTGCAGCCATTCTTACAAAAAAATAAAACCCCCACAAAATTTCATGCTCTTTGTGATGAGGGTGAAGGAATGGAAAAACAGAACAATAGAGAGAAAAGCACACCCTAAAACAAATCTGGATCATTCACAACAATAGAGAGAAAAGGAGAATAGAACATTGCTGAGAAGGAGGAAAGCACACCCAAGATGATGATTCTGGCTGAGGCTGATGGACAGGAGAGGAAAAGAGAATTGCTCAGTGATGAGGTGAGTAATGGAAAATGTCTTACGGAAATAAAATCTATAAGACATTTTACCTAAAAAAGGGGACATTTTCCCGTGTTTTTGAAAATGAAGTAAATCATTTTTCGAAAAATCAACTATTGGCAAACAAACAGAGCCTAAATTGAAAATGAACATAAAGATTGATAAAAAGAAAATCTGCTAGGAGCAGAGAGCCCGTGTTAATTGGCTGCGTATGGGAGACAAGAATGTCTTTTTTCCACAAATTTGTCTCACATAGAACAAGAATTAATCGAATTGAAGGTTTGCAGTATGAGAATGGAAATTTGGTGTCAAAAGCATTTGAAGAGCATAATGGAATGTTGACAGTAAAATATACAGAAGAGAAATTGACTGTGTCTCTTAAAGGAATGGGTCCGTTGAAGGCCTCGGGTGAGGATGGATTTCCAACTTTGTTCTTCCAGCATTGTTAGTATATCGTTGGGAGAGAGGTCTCTGATTATTGTTTGTTGATCCTTAATGATGGTATGTTGCTAGAACCCCTTAATGTCACTAATATAGTCTTAATTCCAAAGATTCACCATCCTTTGAATCTTCGCGACTTTAGGCCTATAAGTTTGTGCACGATATTTTATAAGTTAATTACAAAGACAATAGCAAACCAGTTCCAAGGTGTGTTAAAGGAGTGTATAGATTGTGCTTAAAATGCCTTCGTCCTAGGGCGTCTGATCACAGATAAAATTTTGGTAGCATATGAAGTCTTGCATTCTTTCAAGCATAAACGATAGGGAAGGAGAGGATCTATGGCCTTGAAACTCGACATAAGTAAGGCCTATGATAGAGCGGAGGGGGGTTTTGCGGGTTATGATGGAACACATGGGTTTTGTAGTGTCTTGGATTGAGCTGATAATGCGATGTATTTCCTCAATGTCGTACTTGGTAATTATTAACGAGAATGCTGGTAGAGACTTTTAAATTGAGTAAGGGGATTTGTCAAGGTGACCCATTGAGCCCTTTTCTTTTCTTAATTTGTGCAGAAGGGTTGTCTGTGTTAATGAGAAATGCTTTACAAGGGGGTACATTGAGAGGTGTTAAAGCGAGTAGGGGAGGGCCACTGATTAACCGTATATTATTTACCGACGCCTATTTTTTGTTTGGTGATGCTAGTGAACAAGGAGTTTGTATTTTTAAAGAAATTCTGAAGAAGTATTCGAACTGCTCTAGGTAGTGTATAAACTTTGAAAAATTTTCAGTATTTTTTAGCCAATGTCTTTGAGGAGCAGCAATTGTTACTTTTGAGAAACCTAATGATGAGATATTCAAACAATTAGGAGTGCTATTTAGGATTGCCGAATTTGGTGGGGAGATGCAAAAAAATTGGCATTTCAAGGCTTGAAAGATAGGATTCGGCAAAGAATTGATAGCTGAGCTCAAAGTTCTCGTCTTTTAGGGGAAAAGAGGTATTTATCAAAGCAATCCTTCAATCGATCCCTTCGTACTCCATGATGTGTTTTCTATTGCCCAAATCACTTTGTACAGAGCTTGATGGCTTAATTTCAAAATTTTGGTGGCAAAAAGCTCACAACAAAAGGGGCATTCATTTGTGTGATTGGGGGCGGATGTGCGAATTAAAAGAAGCGGGGGGCATGGGTTTTCGCTGTCTAACAAAATTTAATCTTGTGTTATTAATGAAGCAAAGGTGACATCTTTTAAATAATTCGAATTTGTTACTAACACGAGTATTAATAGTCAAGTATTTTCCTAGAAGTAATTTTTTGAAGGCTAGGTTGGGGAGTTTACCTTCATATACATGGCAAAGCATTTGGGCTGCTCGTGGTCTCCTTGAGAAAGGGCTGTGCTGGAGAGTTGGAAACGGGCACAAGATCAATGCTGCCACAAATGTCTGGATACCTGGGTCAGTCAATTTTAGAATCAGAGAAATAATCAATGGGAACACCAATCCTAAGTTTCTGATTTTATTGATAGAAGTACTAGAAATTGGAAAATTGATCTACTTGGTAGTACCTTCTCTTTGGGGGATGTCAACAAAATACTGAAAATTCCTTTGGTTGCTAGGGAACATGATGATAAACTGGTTTGGGGATGTGAACCTTCAGGTGAGTTTTTAGTGAGGGGTGGTTACAAATTACTTGTTGAGACCCTTAGTAGTGAACTACATAATGATACAAAAGCTTTCTTCAAGAAACTATGGAGTTTAAACCTACCCACAAAACAAAAAATTACAAGTTGAAAATTTGCTTGAGACTATTTGCCTACACTAGCTAATCTCCAATACAGAAGACTCTGGGTGATCTCTTATTGTCCACGATGTGAGCCGGGTGTGAAGACCTCGTTACATGCCTTTCGAGAGTGCCCTATTTTAATCAAAATTTGGAAGGCACTAAATTTAGAATGGGTACTATCATAGCCTAATCTTTGTAATTGGGAATGGCTTACCTGGTTGTTCAAGATTGGCTCTAGACAATAGTGTATCTTTATCTGCTACGCGTTGTGGGTGCTCTGGTTTGAAAGAAATAAAAGAATTCATGAAGGTACCATACTATCAGGCAAGCAATTTGCTGACAAAATTATCAATTTTATGTAGGAAAATGATGTTATTTCTTTTAAAAAGTCTACCTCCAAAACTCCTCTGATGGTTTGGAAGACCCCTCCTGAAAACATGGTGCGTATTAACTTTGACGCAGCGTTCGACAAACATCGATCTAGATTTGCAACTGGTTTGGTGATTAAGGATGACAAGGGTAGTGTGGTTGCATCCAAATCATTATTACATGATTAGATTAATTCTCCGTTTGCGGCAGAAGCGACCGCTTGCTCTCACGCTGTCAAGCTAGGGATGGAGTTGGGTCTCTTAGCAGTGGAAATTGAAGGGGATGCATTGACAGTATTTAAGAAATGTTAGTCTCATGTTGTGGATAAATCGAAGATAAGGGCTTTTATTTGAGATATTCATCAAAATAAGACTTTTTTTCTCCAAGATTTATTTTAATCATATTTCCGAACATGCAAATCAGGTGGCCCATACTATTGCGAGAGAATTACTTAACAGGGAAGAGGAGACGTACTTGATCGGCGTCGTTCCAGCTTATACTGCTCGCTTTCTAGATTTGAGAAGACAAATCAAAAGGAAACCCTGATTAAAGCTTGTTAGTGGGGTCTTTTGTTCGGAGAAGATGATACGATAATAAGATTTTTCAAATTTTTAGATGTATTGATGTATCCGAAAAACTACAATCGTCAACAACACTTACGGTACGTTTGGTTCGCTGTAATGGAATAGAGGTGTAATGGAATAGAGCTGTAATGGAATAGAGCTGTAATCAGTAATTCAATTGTTTGGTTGATTGGAATGGAATAGAGCTGTAATAATATTCTTGTGTTTGGTTGAATGGAATGATGCTGTAATAGCATAAGAAAAAATGCTTAAATGACTAAAGTACCCTTAACAGAATTTTTTAGTTAGATGATTATTGTTATTAAATTTTAATTATTATTATTAAATATAATTTAATAAAAATATTAATTTATTTAATTATATTTTAACATAATTATTATTAAATACAATTTAATAAAATAATATGTAATTTAATAATATTTTTAATATAATTATTATTAAAATATGAATTAGTAAAAATTATAATATATAATTTTAGAAAAATAATATATAACCTATTTTTTAGTTTTAAATTATGATGCATATATACTAAGCTTAAATATCATTAATAAAATAAATAATTTAATTATCTTCTAAACTAAAAAAATAAAAGATTAGAAATATGAATATTGTTTGCTCAACGCATGAAAAAAGATGTAACTATCATCAGCAAACAATATGCTTTTTTCCAATTTTGATGCCATAGAGTATGTTGTGGCACATGATGAACAGGTATGCCTATTTTAGTAGAAATGAAATCAGATTTATTTCTATTCACAAGCACTAACTAACCAACCTTGGTGATGCCACTATAGGATGGAAGCCTATAGTTTCCAAGCATTTCCCACAAAGGTCCAGCTTAGCTTTATCAGCAATGCATCATTAAAATTAGATGAGACATTCAATAACACCAAACTGTCATGGTCTTCCCTCTAGCTGTAGGCACATAAAAAGGTTTCCATTCCAAGATAAAATATCATCAAATTTCCAATCCTTTTTCCACTTCAGAACATAATCAAATCAAAGTAAACAGTTTCTTATACTACTGTTCACTGCCGACACACATTGTTTCCTATCGGTAAATGCAAATTAAAACATCCAAAACGGAAGGGCAAGTCCGTAATAAAATCTTTCACGCCGAAGGAACTGCAACATCCTTGACGGATTCACGCCAGGCATATTCTCTTGCTCCATCTTTATCAACAATCTTGATGACAAAGTTTGGTGGTGCCACAACCAGTCTTGATCTGATCTCCATTATGCATTTATCAACTAAATCAATGGCTTCTTCCACTGTCATGCCACTGTGGTAGTGCCTATCCATCATAGAGAGAGAAAAGTAGGATCCATAACCAAATGCTCCCTTATCAACCTTATGAAGTGTAGCAATGTAGTCGATATAGAACAGAGATGGGCCTGTCTCTTTGTCATAACCAGCAAGAAGGATGTTCACAAAGTAGGGATTCTGGAAAAACCAAATATCATTGTTAGCAATAGTAGAAACAAGGAAAAGGAGGTAAGAAAGAGACCAAATTCAGAGTTCTCATAGGACATGGTAGAGAATTAAAAATCGTTCTTGTGCATGGATGAGTATGTCGGTGCATTCAATGGCACTTAAAAGCAACAATACGTAACCTGATGCAATTACCAACTGCTAGAAATTGAAGATCAAAATTTTAAACGACAAGTATTTGGTAGAGTTTACTGCAGCGAAAGGAAATGAGATATCCACAACAACATTCAAAGACAAAATCTATGCATCGAGTGCAATTTGGTTGAAGAAAGGTCATGAAAATAAATATTTATATTTGATGCACTAAAACTATAAATATATAAACTGTCAGCGAATCAAATGATGACACCTCATTAAAAATATAATTATCTGTATTGGTTTTCAAAAACTTTTAATGAGAAGACATTATTATTCACTTTACACAATAACTGTATATATCCACTATCAGATCATCAAATATAAACTCTAAAAGTAAACTCACTGCTTAAAGGAAAATAAACATAAACACAACCTTAGAACTAAAGGAACTCCAGAACTAGATTTGCAAGATTCCAGGATCATCTGAACACCAGATAACTAAGTAACAGAGACGTCAACAAGAAATAGATATTTTAAAGTCATCATTGGAACTCCAAAACATAACAAAACATTTTCAGTGTACTTTGAAATTCCTTGGACTGTTTTAACCTGATCTTCCACCTAAACAACAAGGATTAATGTCATAAAGCTTCAAAAGGTGTTCCATCAGATACTATAACCTACTTAATCAGAGGCATCATAGGGTCATGGATTCATGCAATAGAAGTATCAACTCTACTTTAAATCATTATCAACCTTACATGGTATTAAAAGTTGAACACTTCCCCAAATGATGATTATACCCAAGAATACAATCTCATCTCAAGCAACACCCCTAGCAGCAGCACGACCAAAACCCAACGAAACAACTTCATAAATATTTAGGAAATGGGAAAGGATGAGAAGAGGCCCAAGATAAATGAATATAGAATTGCAATGTTAGCAAGACCACACAGTATAAAGTGAACAAGAAAGACGATTAGTCAGTGTCACAGTCGGTCCATGCAACTAGTTGAGAATCTAACTAACGCAGCCAGTACAAGAAAGATGATCAGTTAAGCTTTTGACTGATGAAGCGAAACTCTTAGTAAGTTGCAGAATTTTGGAGGATCTAACTAATGCAGGAGACTAGTCTAGTCAATTTTCTTGCAAATTTCGACCACCATATTTGCTAGTATCAAATAACATGAAGAAATTCAATATCAATGCAAAATAAACTGAAAGGTCACAACAAAAATCCATGAACAAATTGCAGAGCAGAACGCAAAGATATTATCTCTCTTATTAACCTCTTTAATTGCTTATATAAAGCACATATCAAAAATTTCCCTGAAATCACAGGCTGTCAAACATACATGCTGATTAATTGACCAGAGAAAAATCCAAGAACCCCCAAAAATTGAATGAAAAAAGAAGGGAAACCTAAGCTTGTAATGGAACAATGATGGCTGAGATTCTTTGTTTGAACTGTCCCCCCATAGCATTTATATCATTGATTTTATATTTTTAACCAGTCATTCATTGCAAATGAAAGTTAAGAAACAAGACATAAACAAGTTAACAAAACTGGAAAAAGTAAACCAAATGACTCCTTGGTTTTGAACTTAACCATCTAATTAAATCCCAAGCACTCAAGGAGCCATTCTTTTGAAAAGAAATCTTGCTACAATCTTCTCAATTCCTATCTCCACTCTCATATCTGATACCCTTACAATTGGATCTTTCTCCAAAACTCACTTGGAAGAAAAATTGGACAAAGGAAAAGGGAAAAGAAAAAAAAGGAGGAATCGGAATAAAACAGGGACTGATTACATTAGCCCCTATTCTGTGCTTTACTTCACTAGTGCATGCATGGGTGATTGGGTATGTCAGTACCTTCATTTATGGCATAACAAATAACATCCATGAAATTCAACCATTTTGATCTGCAAAATATTGGAGACTGAAAAATCCTTGTCAGGCTAACCTTGTAAAGCATCCATTGAAGTAGCAGCATGAGATGAGCTTAAACAGTGAAGACTGCTACAGCCGGAGTCGAAGGAAGACGCTGTAATCGGTGTTAGAGGGTAAAGTGGGGAGGTGTGGTATGAAGGATGTAATCGGTGGTTTTGGAAGGGAATAGAATTTGGGAGATTTTGTTGAATATGAAGGGAATGGAATAAGCCTGTAATCAGGCATTCCATTGAACCAAACACTTGCATGAGTAAACCTGCTGAATAAGGCTGTAACAGAATGGCTATTACAGCCAACCAAACAAGCCCTTACTTGGGGAGGATGACTTCTGACGGTTCATTTAATTTGACTGGATGTTTTGCTTGTTTTTTCCTTGTTTATTTTGCTTGAATTCTTGTTTTTTCAGATAGGTTTTATTATGGGCCTTCAATTTTGGGCTTTTAGTTTGTATTTGGTTTTATTTGCTTACTATTGTATAGAAATAAAATCCAGTCTGATTTCAATAAAAATAAATAAATTAATTAATTAATATATTGTGAAATTACACTTTAACCCTCTAAAAATAAAAAAATCAATTTAGTCCTCATGTAAATAAAGAAATTATAAATTAATATATAGTAAAATTGCACTTTAGACCTCCTAAAAATAAAAAGAAAATTGTCTAAAACCTTCAGAAATAATAAAATTATAAATTAATACATAATAAACTTATATTTTAATCTATAAAAAATATTATAATTAAAATTTGACCCCCTAAAAAGCTTTTTGAATTCTCCCTTCCATGAAGGAGAAGGGATTCAAACGATGAGTTTAATCATCACGAGAAAGTGCATCAATCATTAGATCGAGTATTCTTTATAATAATCGTCATTATAATTTTTTTAAAATGGATCAAACTAAACTTGTTTATAAATCAATTTTTACCTTAATTTAATTATATGCAAGGGCAGAGCCAAGGGGACTAGCATGGTCCCGACATTCTTTAAAATGAAAATTTTTACATTTAGTCTTTTTATAATTTTAAAATTTTAAATTGGTATATGATAAAATTATACTTTGGCCCCCTAAAAAATGAGAAAAATTTGATTTAATCCTTTAAAGATTATAAAGATATAGTCTATTAAAATGATGAATTTTCATTTTTGTTATCATAAAAATATACAATTTTATTCTGGACCCTTAAAAAATTTTCTGCCACCATCTCTGATTGTATGTTCATTGTTTATTAGAATTTAATTAAAATTATAATTAAATGAAAAAACTTCGAATCGTCTCATGTTTTCAAAACTAGTTTGAATCAAGTTATAAGACACATTTCAATGTTTTGCTATGGAGGAAATATGGATGAAAATTAAAGTTAAAAGATTTCCTGGAGTAGAAGTAAATATTCATAATTTATTTAAGCGTAATAAAAGTGTATTATTTGAATAAAATGTAAAAAAATAATAATTTATTTATCAAAACTAGGAACATTGGTGACAATATTATGCTTGCTTAGGAAATTATCATATGCTATATCATATAAAAATAATATTATTATCTCGATTGGTATGAGTATTGTTGTCAATGTAAGTGGTCGTAGGTTCAATTATGTTGAAGCATATTATCCTCCTATTATTAGTTGGGAGGGGCTATGCGTAATTCTAGGCATTGTCTAAAAAAATAGATATTATCAGAACATATAATGAGATTGTTCTCCAACCCATAAATAAAAATATAATGCACTTCAACGCACTCAAACCCACATCATTTTGCATTGACAATAATGTCCATATCGGTCGAATTAAGACTCAATCAACAATTATGAATTAGTTAAAATACACATTTAGATGCAATAGTAAAAAATAAATCAATTTAAATGATATCTACATTTGCAAATACTATAATATATGAAATATTAATTTTAAATATTTTTAAATAATTAATATAAATTATTTGTAAAATTTAATTTCAATATATATAACACATTTTAGATATTAAAATCATTTTTTATAATTATTAATAATTAATAAAAATTTCACAAATTATGAAATTTAAATATTTGTTAGCATTGAAGGATGCTCTTTAATGTAATAAGTCGTTTTTAGGTAAAAGTATCATGAAAGCTCTTATATTAAGAGTTAAATTGCATTTTGTCATCTTTATTAAAAAATGAGCAAATAGTTCCTATACGTTAGATCAAAAAGCAAATCGATTTTTTCTATTTAAAATTTCATTCATTTCTATTGTTAAAAATTTGGTGTGGTAGATAGAATAATCAAACAGTTACATGTGACGTGTCATTTGTACCTCATGTTGATGTATAAGGATCAGCTTTTAATATTATAAATGGATAAAATTTATAACAAAAGGACCAGTTTGCTCTTTGATCTAATGTATAGGGAGTAATTTACCCATTTTCTTAGCAGAGAAAGTAAAATGCAATCCAACTCTTAATACAAAAACATCGATTAATTTTAGTATACAAAAATAATGCCTGAGTTTAGCTCGATTGGCATGGACATTATTGTTAATGTAAGAGAATGTAGGTTCGAGTGCGCTAAAGCACATTAGCCTCCTATTATGAGTTGGGGAGGATTCGTAGTTCCAGGTATTCTATCAAAAAAGACAGATATAATCAAAACATATAATGAGATTGTTCTCCAACCCATATATGGGAGGATAATGCACTTCAATGCACTCAAACTCATGTTCTCCTACATTGATAATAATACTCATGCCAATTGAGTTAAGACTCAATCAGTTATTATGAATTAGTTAAAATGTAAATTTAGATATAACAGTATAAAATAAAGTAATTTAAATGATATTTAAATTTGTTAATATTATAAAATATAAAATTTTAATTTTAAATATTTATAAAAATTAATATAAACTATTTGTAAAATTAAATTTTATATATATATATATATCATATTTTAGATATTAAAATTATATATAGAAATAATTAATAAAAATTTCACAAGTTATAAAATAATGTATTTAAATATTTGTTGGCATTGAAGGATGCTTTTTAATGTAATAAGTTGTTTTATTATTATTATTATTATTATTATTCATGTCTGTTTTACGGTCTATGTTCGGGGTGCGTGGTTGCCTCTCCCAATAATGTCCTCTCCAAGGTTCAAACCTAGGTCCTTCTCTTGGGAGTGCAATGTGCCTTACCATTCCACTCAACCACTTGTTGATGCAATAAGTTATTTTTAAATAAAAGTATCATGAAGGTTTTTATATTAAGAGTTAAATTATATTTTGTCTTTTTTATTAAAAAAATAAACAAATGATCTCGGTACGTTAGATTAAAAAGCAAGTTGGTACTTTATATCTAAAATTTCATTTATTTCTATTGTTAAAAGTTAGTGTGGTAGATAGAATAATTAAACAATTACATGTGACGTGTCACGTATACCTCATGTTGGCGTACAAAGACTAATTTTTAACATTATAAATGGATAAAATTTATAACAAAAGGACCATTTGCTCTTTGATTTAATGTATAGGGATTACTTTGCCCATTTTCTTAGCAGAGAAAGTAAAATGCAATCTAACCCTTAATACAAAAACATCGATTAATATTAGTATACAACAATTTTGGAGCACCATGTTTGATATTGAAAAGGTAAGGATGGCATTGCAAATGTCAGTTGGGAAGTAGTATGGTATCATATTGTTTGCTTAAATTCACTTTAAATGTTGAATTGGTTGGAGACTTTACAATCTTGTTTTATGTGGTAATGTTCAGAAGAGCTGAGACCATCTTCTACTTTTTCATCATAGGTTTGGAGTAAAGTATTGCAACAATCATCAATTAACAGCCAGGCAGGCTACCTATTGGAATCATCAACTTTATTCAATGTTTCTATTCAACATTTTACTCCAATTGAATTGATATTTTGTATGGGTTCGCACATGAGCAATATTCATACAAGTGTAGTGTGAGTGAACATAAGATGAGAATGCATAATATGGGTTCGCTTACACATGATGCAAAATCTATGTATTCAAATTTATTTCGAGTATACACGTATTAACCTTAATTAAAGTACATATAATCATGCATGGAAACCTATTAGCATATCACATTTATTAACAGTAATCGTATAATAAAATGCACAAAATTAATAAATCTAAAAAAACACATAAAAAAAACACTAACAATAAGATAATGTTGCATAAATTAACAGCCAGGCAGGGTACCTATTGGAATTATCAACTTTAATTCAACATATTACTCCAATTGAATTGTCCAATTTATCTTATTCTTTTAAAAAAATATTTATTGTTAAATAAAATTTTTAGTTGAGTTAATTAGATAATAATTTTGTTAGAAAAGGATTAATATCTTTTTAATGATAATTAATATTATTATAAAAAATATTTGACAGATTATTAATGGAGATTTTAGACTTCACAAATAAAATTAAGAGATTAACGAAAAAATAATTGTTTTAAAAAAGATACATGATAAATTTTTAAAATTGTTTTAGAATAAAAAATACATTACCAATATATAAATTTTCTTTAAATAAATTGACAAAATCAAAGGGTTTTTTTTTTTTTTTTTTGTAATTTAGAAATTTGGATTGAACCTGGTCGAGATAGATGGCAGGCTGGATAAAACCTTGAGGGTAGTAGCTTAGAGTGTAGGTAACGCGCTGCGTGCGATTGGGCTACACCTTTGCTTTTGGGTTCGCCTACACTTTAGGATCTATTTTCTGGAGTTTGGGAAAACATAATAATTAAGAAACAGGGGAAGGTGTTAAGGCAACTTTCTCCTTCACCAATTCATGATGTGTTTCCATTTGTTTCCTTTCCTGCTCCCGCAACGGAGAAAAACACTAAATAATTTAATAAAGGGTATATTCTACATATACACTCAATTATTAAAAATTTACATTTTTATTCCTTTATCTATAATTATTGTTTGCTTTAATATTTTTATATTAATTTTATTTCTTTAACCCACATAGGTGTTTTATAAGATTAATTACATTTAAATTTCTGATTGAATTTGTGTCACAAGTCAATTGGACATCAGTTTAATCAATTAAAAATTTTAAAAATAACAATTTTATTATAAGAATATTTATTCCTTTCAATAATTTTATAATTTTGTTTTATATTAAATAATCTGAAACTATAATTTCAAAAGAAATTTTAAAATGAATGAAGGATTAAGTTGAGAAATTTAAAATATTTTGGGTGTCAATTCCATCCATAATAACTTTCTTCTTTTGTTTTGAAGGCCCTTTTTTTTATTGAAGGCATTCAAATTTGATATGATCCAGCTCTTTGCACTCATAGCATATAATGGAGTCATTTATTTTCTTACTTGATTCGATGATGTCTCACCTTGAAAATCTTTTAACTTTGTTGAATTTCATGAACCTTTTAAACATCCTTGCAAACATTATCATCTCCTCCTCATCATTTAGAGTTATCATACTTCTCATGAGTTGTAGACTTAAATGTCACTCTCACTTTTTTTGGAGCTTCCTTGGTCTCTTGAGCATTGTGGTTGATCTTCATTTCATATATCAATAAGGATCCAATAAGTTCATCAAGAGAAAGGGTTTCGAGATCCTTTGACTCCTCTATATCCGTCACTTTAGCTTTTCAAGGTTTTGAGAGGTTATTTAACATATTCTTCACCATCTCCTTATTGTTAGGGGTGAGCGTTCATTCGAGTCGAGTGAAAAAAATTTGAATTAGTAGAGTTTACGAGTTCTATTTTATCATCCTAATTCAATTTGAATTTTTTTCGAATCAAGTCGAGTGAAATAAAATTTGAGTCGAATCGAGTGAAATTGTTCGAGTTAAATTAAAAAAATTAAACATGTCAAATAAATATATTGTTATAGTATAACTAATTCCAAAATAGAGCACATAAATTTAAAATCATATATATATTTGAATTTTTTTAAATCAAAATAATAAAAATAAGATACTTGAGTATGATAAATTTGAATCATTAATTAGATCCTAAAATTATTATTTTAGAAAAAATTTAAAAATTTAACTTTTTATATATATTTTTTAGAATTTTTATAATTTTTTTAAATATAAATTTTGAAAGTTTTATAAATATTTTAATTTTAATTTTGTTTGAATTTTTGAAAATTATTTTAAATTATTTTGTAATTTTTGTTGAGAGAGACCAATTTGCTTATTTTCAAAGTTGATAGTGACCAGAAGGGTATTTAAATCAATCTGTTATTTGAATTATTCGAATTATTCGAGTTACTCGAATTGTGAAATTCAACTCGACTCGAACTTGAAACTCAAATCAAGCTATTCGAGTTGACGCAAATAATTCGAATAACTCGAAATTTGAATTTTTTTTCTGAATTGAATCAAGTTTTGCTCACCCCTATTTGTTGGCATAGGTCTTCCCAAGGGGCTTGAGATAATTGATGATGTTAGTGAAGTAGTCGGACATCTCCTTGATTCTTGCATTTGGTTTAGCTTTGAAGAGCTTATAATCATGGGTGAATAGGCTAATCTTGGACTCCTGGACTCTATTTGTGCTTTTGTGAGTGACTTCAAGCTTGTCTTACATCTCCTTGGCATTGTCACACAAAGAGACTCTACTGTATTCATTAAGACCAAGGACACAAAATAAAATGTGCATAGCTTTGTCATTTAGTTGTACCATCTTGATATCAACTTTATCCTACTCATTTTCCTTTTTAATGACAATGACACGGTCAACTCTTTTCTTTGGAATGGATGACCCCTATTTGTAACCACCCTCCATACTAGTCATTTGCTTGGATGAGATAAAACCACTTCTCTTAAAGTTTTCTACCTAAAAGCCTTAATGAAACCCTTACAAGGATGAGAGATAATAAAAGGGATTAAAAAATTCTTTTAAAGGAAGATATGATAAAGCTCACTCGATAACAATACACAACTTGAAAAGAATAAGAAAGATGGTTACTCAAGTGTGTGTACAAAGAACAAAGAGAATATAAGTGAAAATATTGAATTTTTGTGCAATTGACTTTAAAAACTAGTTTCTTGTCGTTAGTGTGGAGCTGTTGACTTGTATTTGTGCCTTTTAACAACCTTGGAGCTGTTTGGAGACGTTGGGAGTCAATTAGAGTCGTTGTTGCAATTAATTCGTGCATTAATTGCAGACCACTTGTCTTGATACAAGTGGAATTGTGCCTGTAGAAATCTTGAAATTTATGACCGTTAGAGCGTGATGTATTGGTAAAACTCGATTTGTATTGATAGAAGTCTAAGGGTTTCAAGGGTTTAGACTTGCACCGGTAGTTGTATCGGTTGAAGGTGTAAGGGAGACCAAAACTTTTTCACTAACATAGTTGTATCGGTAGAAGTTTGATGCTTAACTTGGAATGCTCTCTGACTTACTTCTACTGATAGAACTCAACCCAAGTATTGATACAACTAGAGTTGTATCGATAGAAGGGCTCCCAAGTATCGATAGAAATCTGGAAGAATTCTTGTGGTGCTCACTGACTTGGTTCTACCGATAGTTCTATGTAAAGGTGTTCAAACAATTAACCGAATCAAACTAGTATTAACCGAACTTCTTAATCCTTTAATCGCTAATCGAATCGAATTTTTAAAAAAAATTAATCAAACCTAAATATTTCGGTTAATTCTGTTGGTTAACAGAATTAATCGAAATTTATATGTTTTATTTTTTTGTTAGAACAAATATAAAACATATAAAAATAAATAAATTGATAATGTTCATTTGATCAAATTATTCGAATTAACCGAATTAGTAATAGCCTTATACATATAATATACAATATTATATATTAAGTTCGGTTAATTTGGATAATTATCCGATTTCGAATTGAATTAACCGTTAACTGAAATTCAAAAAAACCTTTAACCGACCTCCGACCGAACTAGACCAGTTAACCGACTGATTAACGGAATTAAATCGATTCAATCGGTTAATTTGATTTTAACCGAAATTTGAACATCCTTATTTTTTACCCTTGTATTGGTAGAAGTCTCTCAAAATTATAAAATTTATTTTGAATCGAAGTTTTTTAAAGGTATTTTATAATTTTAAGTTTCTAAACACTTTGAAAATAATATTAAAAGTTTTATATCAATTAATTGCAAATTTAACTAAAAAGAATTTATAATTTAACTTTATTATATTAAAACATTTTGAAAAAAATAAGACTAACATTATATATCTAACTTTATCAACAATCTTGAATCGAAAAAAACTTTGTCAATAATGCTAACAGACACATGTTTTAAATATTTTCAACTTTTTTTTAAATATAACTCTTTTTATGAAACGTGAATTCATTAATATCATCATGAAGTTTAAAATAATCTTTTTTACCTAAAAAATTAAAATAAATTTAAAAAGATTATATATTTTATTGTATTATATAATTTGTATTCTATGAATATTGAGTTGTTTGTAATTATATTATATTCAAATTAATTTTTATATTGTATTATCTATATTATATTTAAACATTTAATTGGGTTAATATTTTACGATGATGGTATTTTTTTTTTACATTTTTATATTAAATTAATAAAAACCTACATATAATAAAATTTGAACTTGAGTTCATAATTTTCAATTTATTTTTTATAAACTTTTAATAAATATAATTTGTAAAAATCTTTTATTTTAGTATTTTATAATATTTACTTTTATTATATTTATAAATGATTAAAACTATCCATTTTGATTGAAAATTTTAATTTCACGAGTATAAATAAAATCACAAGTACAAATTATGCATGAACGATTATCGAAATATTTTTTGAATAAAAATTGGGCTTATATATTATTGAAAACGAAAACGTGTCATATAAAGATATAGATAAATTGTAATTAAAAAAAACCAAAGAAAGCCCTAAACAAGAAAAAAATAACTACTACCACCTCCTACCCACAACCAAAGTAAAAATGAAAGAAAACCCAACCACCTTTGTGGAGCCCCAATCTCAAAAATCAAAGAAACCGTTGAAATGCCCAGCTCCAGATGAAGAAAAACCCTACCATCCCTCCCAACAGTAGACTAGATAGAGGTCCACGTCTCCAGCGATTACCCGTCCGGACCGAGCAGCGCATCCACCAAAGCACTAAGCTCGACTCCTAATCACAACATTGCCAATCGCCCAGATCTGAAGTACCAATCCCCTCCACCATCATGATTGTGGATAAATCACCCGTCCAACATGTAACAACTTCGCATGAACCATATCGTGGATGGTGACGGGACCATCCTCGACCCATCAAGAAACACACTACTAGTAAAAGCCTTTTTTTCATAAGGTGGGCAGTTCTGTTCCCAAGGCAATGAATATGTTGGAAATGATATGCTGTAAACTTGGTGACTAACAATTTGGCTTCCCAAATTAACATGCCGATGTCAGATCTATCAGTGACAGTGGACTTCAACTTTGAAATTACAACCAGAAAATCACCTTCGAATTTGACCCTCCGAAAACCCATCTCCTTCGCAAATTGAATCGCTTCAAGACAAGTTCAAGCCTCGACCACAAATGGAGTTGGGACATGCAGTTTCCAAAAATAGGCCACCCCTAGCAACAACCCGCAACTATCTTGGATGACAACCCCAACACTCACCGTACCAACCCCTTATAAAAACCAGCATTAGAATTGGAACGTACAAAGGGTTCTATTGGTGACATTCATACCCCTATTCGAGATACCGCCTAATGTTCTGAAGTACCAAAAATCCAATCCAATTGTCGGGCATAACCCTGGATAAAGGTAACAATTTGTGGACAACCTTTTACCGCCCTGAATTCACATATTTTTACAGAACCAAAAGTCTTAAACCATAAATATGAAAAGTTATTGTTTTGGAGAAATGGTAGGAAACAAATCTTAAAACCCACGTAAACATGGAAGCACCAACTGAATCATGTGACCAATGGAAGTTCATCTCCTGCCAGACACAAACCACTAGAGGACAATCGCGACTAGCATGGAAAGAGGTCTTAATGGCTGTTTCACATTGAGGACATATCGAGTCCCCACACAAATGTTGCAAGTACAAATTGGAATAAGTTGGCACATAATTGTGTAGAAATTTCCAAAATGTAATTTTAGTTTTTGTCAGGACATGCATATTCCATAGAGTATGAAATAGGTATCTCGTAGTTTGGTCAACTGTTATGTATTTGTCCTCTGTTGATCCTAAGTATCCCCGAAGAAGGAGTCAATAACCACTCTTCACCGAACACTTTTCGTACTTTCAAGGCACCAATGCAACCAATCAATCGACTTATGTCCCACCAATAGGATGCTAAGAATTTTTTAGGTGTCATGGCAAGCAAAGATTAATAGCATAAGTTTTGCTTTCCAAGTACCTGTATGAGAGTTGATTAAGTCAACCACCTTGGAAACACCAAGAACACGTGCAGTCTTGATAGTGTAGGGTCTGTCGGTTGAAAACCAATGAGTGTCCCAAATGGATATTGAATGCCTATTCCCCACCAGCCAATTGTAGCCTTTGTATAGCAAACCCTTAGCAGTCCAGATGCTTCTCCACACCACTGAAGGTTGAGTTCCCAACTCGGACTACAAAAAATCAGCATGCAGGAAATACTTGCCTTTTAAAACTTTCATCATAAGAGACCCTAGATCACACAAAAATGGCCAACTATGTTTGGTAAGTAATGCAACATTAAACTTAGCTAAATTATGGAAACCTAAGCCCCCCACTTCCTTAAGATCGCATAAAATCTCCCAAGAACACCAATGAATACCCTATTTAGCGTGAGATTTCTGCCACCAATATCTAGAAATAATTAGCTATAAGTAATTGCAAAAAGACACTAGAAGTAAAAAAATGACATAATGTATGTAGGGGTCGCCTGTAGAATGGTTTAATGAAAACTTCCTTCTTTTCTTGAGACAGAAAACGTATACACCATCCATCAATCTATCCCTGAATTTTCTCCTTGATGTGCCAAAAAGCCCTTTTTTGGTGTCTCCCAACCACAATAGGCATCCCAAGATACTTTTCTAGATCAACTGACA
The DNA here is from genome assembly GCA_005610355.1 of Gossypioides kirkii. Classification (NCBI taxonomy): domain Eukaryota; kingdom Viridiplantae; phylum Streptophyta; class Magnoliopsida; order Malvales; family Malvaceae; genus Gossypioides; species Gossypioides kirkii. Next base: position 32,242,939 of record CP032247.1, on the reverse strand, counting down.
TGCACACACCTAAAGTCGAGAAGATTCTTTCTTGAGTCACCTCATCCACATTCAAATTGAAATAGATAAGGGATTAGTCAAAATTAATCATTTGACTCAAGCACACATTATACTCCTAAAGAATCCCTCATAAGTTCTTTGCATCAATAATATTAACCTCGCCAAATAACAAACTATCATCTGCAAAAAGTAAGTGGGAAACCACTGGTCCAACTCTATATGCCTTTTTCCCTGTTACCAAACCATCTCTAGTTGCCATACGAAGTAAGGAAAACAGGAATTCGTTATAAAAGAGGAACAAAAAAGGGCTTAATGGGTCGCCCTGCCTTCTATCTGGTACCACATGCCCACAAGTCTGCCTATTAATCAGCACAGAATAAGCAACTGACGGCACACATCTCATTATGAGATCCACCCAGGTAAAAGCAAAGGCCAAATTTGTCATGACAGCCTCTACAAAATGCCATTTGACTCGTTCATAGGCTTTACTCATATCGAATTCTAAAGCGAACGAACCCTTACAACACCCTCATCGTCGCTGAAAAGATGAAACTTCTCAAAAGCTATAATCACATTATTAGTAATAAGTCGACTAGGCACAAAGGCACTCCGCGTTTTGTCAATACAATGAGGCATAATGAGTTGCAGTCTATTCATGATCACCTTCAAAATAATCTTGTACAACATATTACATAGACTGATGGGACGAAAATGAGTCATATTAGAGGGTTTGTCCCTCTTCGGAATTAAGACAATATTAGTGTGATTTAAAGCAGGCATGGACCTTGCTCCATTAAAGAATTCCAAACAAAACTTAATACACATTCGAACCAATAATATGCCAATACGTTTGATAAAATAAAGTCAGTATGTTGTCCTTCCCAGGTGCTTTGGTCGGACTCATATCTTTGAGGGCATTAACAATCTCCTCCTTCATAAAAGGCTTACATAAAAATGTATTGATACCTTCAATCACAATTGGATGAATATCAAACATAATATGGTCCAGGTTTGTTTATCCATGAGTAGAAAACAACTCAGAAAATTACTAACACGCAATCGTACTAATTTCCTTATCATCATCCACAATCGCACCCTCTTGAGCCTCTATCTTGATAATTCATTTTAATATGTTTTGATTTATGGAAAAACAGTGGAAAAAAAGTGGTCTTGTGATCACCTTTATCAATATCCAAGTTCAATTGCATATCAGAAATGATCAACTCTTCAATCACCTTGTCAATCGAAACATCCGTGCTCAGTTCTTAGATCCTTTGTTGGAGATGAACTAACCTCCCATTCTTAGTAATACGTCGACGACGTGCCCATCTCATCAAGCCTTGATTCACCAAAACAATCGTGTCAAAACATCATCATCAACCTCCATCCAAAGCTGTCACACTTCCGCCTCACAAGAGGCATCCATTGCCCAAGTGGCCTCAAATTGAAAACAAGAAAGATGCAACACAAATATATTCTTGTCATAGCCTGAATCCAAAAGTAGCAGACAATTATCCGAAATTTTACGAATTTGATGCGAGATCTTTGTGTTCAAAAATAGTTCATGCCACCTCTTATTAGTCACACCTCGATCCAAAATTTCTTGAATATTAGTGTGCGCAAATCGACCTCACTTTCAAGTGTACCACCTTCCTTCGAAACCTAAATCTAAAATAACATAATTTTGAAGAACAACATGGAAAGCCTTCATACATCGTTCATCCCTCAACCGGCCTTCCTGTTTCTCATAGGAAAAGAGAGTCTCATTAAAAATGTCCATCACAAACCAATGAGTATGATCCTCATCTGAGAGATCTCGTAGTAACTCCCAAGACAACGATCGATTAAATTCTTTTGGATGACCATAAAAACCTGTGAATCTCCAAGAGTGACCATTAGAATCATATTCAATCAAAACATTAATATGATTTCCTGAAAATGAATGTAGAGTAACAAGACATCCTTCTCTCCAACAAAGTGACAATCCTCCTCTAGTACCCACACTGCTAACATCCAAACCATGTACATATCCCCAACTCTGTCGAACTTTCTCCATCTGTAAATTTTGTATTTTTGTTTCTAAAAAAATATAGTGGGGTTTGTCTCCCTCAGCATGTGTCGAAGGCATCGAATTGCCTAGGGATTCCTTAAACCCGGACGTTTCAACTAAGGATTTTCATGACGTCTGACCTTCTTGCCATACAGGGCCAGTTGATGAATCAAAAGCTTTAACAGTATCCTACTTAGTCGCGGTTATCATTGAATTCGGTAGCATAAAAATCGAAAAAAATCATGAAGTACGCAGTCATTTTTCCCCTTCCTCAATCTCCATGAGAAAATTTTCCATAGTTGTTGTAGCAATAACAACCTCAAACTCTTCAGACGACCCATCTCCTACAGTCGCCCCATATAAATTTATCCCCAAAATTGCACCTGCTCGATCATGAATACCCACATCTCGAAAAAAGCCTTGAATTTCTACTTGACCAATCGGATCCTCGTGTGCCTTAAAGTTATCTCTCTTGTTCAGTAATGTGACATCTCCCTTATCTCTAAGCCAACAACTACTCACCACCATTGACAGTTTCGGCAAAACCTTTAATGACATATCCCGCTAAAAAAGGATCCCTTTCTTCTATTACATTATTTGGATGGGGCAGAAACCTTCACCATGACCCCATCGCTTGCATAGAAATTAGAACATGATAACCTCTCGTATTGAAATCTGGCATAAACAAATCGATTGTTCGAGAGAGCAATCTTCTGTCATTTCAACGACATTAGAATATCTATCCTAGTTCGAAACTACAAATAATAACTAACTCAATTACTGATATATTTAGTATCATAGTCAATATAAGTCCCAAGGAAAGCCCCAAATTGTTTTGTCATTCCCTTCGACATCAAACATGATGGAAGATCATGGAATTGAATCCAATAGCCCATAAAATGAAGCACAACACGTAGAGGATCCTCCTCTAATTGTAATTTGTGGTACACTAAAAATTGGTTGTTAAATGTCAAAGGATTGCTATTAATCACTCTCTCGATGTTAAATTCATAGTAAAATTGGAAAATATAACATTTTTCTCCTAGTTTAGAAATTGTAATCCCACCATAAGAAGGCTACAGATTTGCAAGTCATTCGCATGGCTTAGAATTGGATAATGTTGGTTGTCAGAAAACTCCCCAAAATGTAGAGACCATTTCCAATGTCTTCTTTCCCTTTTCCCAAACTGATCTGTCAAGCATGCTCCTCACCACCATCCAACGACAAAGTCACTAAGTCGACCTCCATAACCCCCTTAAACCCACACCAATCAAACAAGAAAACAAAAATATGAGAAATCAAAGAAAAAATCGTCACAAACCACCGAGATACTAAACGAACGTGTAAAAGAGCAGACTAAACACATGCCATATTGACAGACTTAAAGGCATCTAAAGGTTGCATTTAGGGGTGAGCAAAACTCGATTCGACTCGAAAAAATCAAAAAAAATTTCGAATTTCGAGTTAAACAAATCGAGTTATTCGAGTTAATCGAATTATTCGAGTCAACTTGAATTTTTTTTTTAAATTTCGAGTTCGAAACGAGTTGAATTTTCAAATTCGAATAACTCAAATAATTCGAATAAACCGAATATTAAACTATAATATTTTATATTTTTACCTCAAACTCCAAACCTTTTACTTTTCCCCAAAGCTTTTACTCTTCCTCACTTTCCCTCAAAACTTTTACTCCCCTCTCATTTCACCCCCTATTACTCCAAACCCATTTCCCCCCAATTTTTTTAATATTTTTCCTCCAAAATTTTACTCCCCATTTATTTTCCTCAAAAACCCTCAAAACATTTTATTTTCTCCAAAAACTTTTACTCTCTCTCACTTTCCCCCTAAAACTTTTACTCCCTTCCCATCCAACCCTCCATCTACCCAAACCCACTCCCCCCTCCCAATTTTTTTGAATATTTCCCCTCCAAAATTTTACCCCCCCTAATTACTTTCCCTCAAAATTTTACTCCCAAAACCTCCAAAACTTTTTATTTTTCCTCTAAACTTTTACTTTTCACTCTTTACTTACAAATAAAAAATTAAAATCATCCAAAAAATTGCTAAACCTAAATAATAATAATTTTATTATCTACTATTTATATTATCAAATTAAAATTCACATTTTGTACTATTTATATTATTGAATTGTTCAATCATATTGAATATTTATATTAAAATTGAATTATTAATAATGTAATAAAATATTCGTGTTAAAATTTTATATTGATATCAATTTTACATTTTATCTTTAAAATAACGTTTATTAAAAAATCACAATTTTACATTTAATATATTTTTTAATTTCAAAATACATAGTGACAAGAATTAGAAGATAATTAAAGTAAGTAAAGAAGCTAATCATATACAAAAGATTAATAAATTAATTATGAGGTGATGAAAGTTAATAATAATTTTGATTACGATAGACAAATTTGATTACGATGGGTGACAATGGTTACAAGGACCCAAATTTTTTTTTTAAAAAAATTTAACTCGAACAAATATATTCGATTCGATTCGGTTCGAATTCCATCACACTCGACTCGATTCGAGAAAATTTCAAATCGAGTTAAGATAATAAAATAGGATTCGTCAACTCAATTAACTAGAAATTTTTCCATTCGATTCGTTTCGATTCAATCGAACGCTCACCCTTAGTTGCATTTAAATGAAGAGAGGGTTCGTTTTTGTTGTTCACAATAAAATATTTGAAATATTTGAAATATTTGAAAATGACCCATATATGAATATATTTAATTCACAATAAAATTTGAATTAAAACTCTAGATTTCATAAGATGAGACTTGAGTAGTCAAATTCGAGATCTATCATACACAATTATATATGCGGGTCTTCAAATTTCATTATTTGCGATTTCATGTGTGAGTTTTAGTCCAATTAACCTAATTTGTTGGCTTTAGTTGGATTGTATCAATTCTTAATCATTTTTACTTGTAATTATTTGATTCTATTTTGTAATTACTCAAACAATCCGTATTATAGTAATTTGATATTTATAGAATGTTAGAGTTGTGTGACCCAAATTCTTATTAAAAAATAAAATACAAGTAAAATCTGTATAGAAATACATTTCTTCTATTTGATATTTATTAGAATAATATTTTTCAATATTTAAATAGATATAATCGAAACTACTTTTGTATCATCAAATTCAACATTAGTAAATTTTCTTCTTTTTAACCCGTAATTTTTCCTAAAAATATTTTTCATATAAAATTTATGTTTTATTTTTCATTTTCTTAGTGTTTCACGATCCTTTCCATTATTATTATCGACATTAGTTTAATATAGACACAAGAATATATATTTATATTGTCTTGTAATATATTTAAAAAAAATCACTAATTCTGATATTAATCAAATTATCAATACAACAATAATGATTAATTTTAATATTATTCAAGTGTATCAATTATCATTTCATCCGTTACTTAAAAAATAATAAACACATAGACACGGTTTATTTTTATATTTATTTTACTTTTATTTTATTTTTGTCATTTCATCCATATATTAATATGATGGTTAAAAATTTTCATTATTTTATATATAATTTAAGTTTAAATCACGTTAATAATTGTTTATAATTAAAAAAATAAAATAATGTTTTCCGCTACGATTTGATTTTTCGTGTTGTAAATTTGTTTTTTCTGTCACTGTCTGTCGGTTAACCAACTTCACTATTCAAAAAACAAATTAAAAAAATGCCGCCCCATCCCCATCAGTTCCTCCTCGAATTTGACGCGATTTTCATTTTTTTCTTTTTCTTTTCGAAAAAGGAAAATTCTTTTTCGCATGCCGTAAATATTCAACGCGATTCAAATTTTAAACCTTCGAGAAAACAGAGAATATAACGCGCTTTTTAGTTCGCCGTCGACTGAAAAACTCCGTTCATTTCTTCGATCCGATCGTTATTCTCAGTCGAAGTTCAAATTTTCCGACGGTTAGTTCATATATTTCCACACTTTCTGATCGATCAACTTACTGTTACTTTAGTTTTCCTCTTCTTTTTAATAAGTTGTTATTATTATTTTTTCTTGTTTGCTGCGAAATCGAGGTAAATAAAAGGAAAGACGAAGGTAAACAGAAAACCGAGTTTTGCTTGTTTTACTTCTCTGGATTGAAGACAGTTCAGTGCAAGAATGTGTTAGTTTTTTTTTGTTCGTTTCTTGTTTTGGATTTTTTTTCCAAATTTTTTGGCTGGGAAAAAGAAGAAGAAAAAAGAGCATATACGATAGAACTGCTTGAACAAGATTCCGATTGATGTTCTTTTTTTTCCCTTGGTATTTGTTGATGCCCGTTCTGGAATTGAATCTGCAACTTTTATTAAAATTTTACGAACCTTTTGAAACAAGCTTCGTTTGGCTAACTGATTTCAATTTTTATTGACAAGGATGGGGTTTAGATGAAGTCAGAAGCTTTGATTTTATGTTTTCAACAGCTGATAAAGATATGCCTGTTTCTGTATAGTCTACTTTGCAGGATAATGGTGTTTACTCCAATTAGCACTGCTTTGGATTTGTGAAGGTTCTTTTTAATGAGGAACACCGATTTGTAGAAATGTCTGAAGCGGAGTGCCCTTTGTTAAACCAAAGTAACCAACATTGAACTCTGCTGAAACACCCTTTGTTGAACTTGATGCGGAGGCTACTTTTACATTTAGATAAATGTTGCATTTGCAACTTTAGCATTTAGACAAACAATGCCTGTGCATCTTTCTATGTTACTTGGATTCTGGTGTCAGTGTTGGTTATGGGTATTTGTTCAACTTGGGTATCTTCAAATTTTTTTTGAAGTTTATCCTCATACCTATGTACAGATATGCGTTGGATATGAGTGTTGAACACGGCACTTAAAAAAAAAAAAAAAAGAAGAGTTGGAGCAATATGAATATTTTGTGTCAGTCTGCATGATTTAGCTCTATTAGTACCGAGACAAGAATGAATTTAGTGGAGTCGCGCTTGATTTCTCATCTGCACTTCAATTCTCATGTGGTTTTAGGTCCTTGACACATCTGTGCGAGAGCAAAGCTGTAGTGATTTGTTAGCTGTATAGGTTGGGCCCCTGATGATTAGTTTTGTCCCCATAGTGAATTATGTTTTCCGTGGAACTGTCTGTCCTTCACTTATTCATCATCTTATGGAGATACTATACATCCACTGGACAAATTTGCTTTGTTCACCCTAGAAAATTTCTTGTTACAGTTAGTGAGTGGACCAGGAGCATTGGAAGAAGGAAAACAAAGGGTTTATTTTTTTCTTTTCTTTTTCCTTTGATTCTAATTTTTCCAGGTTACAATGCATCTATTACATATATAAGATTCTATGGTTTATTTTATGAAACAATCCCTCCTTTAGTTCATCATCTTCTACAGATATCATACTTCCACTCAACAAGATTGCTTTGTGCACCCTAGAAAATTCATGTTACAGCTAGTGAGTGGAGGCACAGGGAAAACAAAGGCCTTTCCCCCCTTTGTTCTCCTTTGATTTAAATAAGTTTGTTTTTCTTTAATTTGATTTATATACGCTCTTTGTACCATAAATTATGAATTTTGCTTCTTTACCATGTCCCAACTCATCTATTACTATAAGATTCTATGACATACTTTTATATTATTTGACCTTTACTTCCTGCAAAATTAGCATTTTATTTTGTTGTTGTAGTTAGTTTCTAGTGTGCGATTATCCTATTATTGTGACTCATGCTCATGATCCTTGTTTTCTTGTTTGCTGTCTAGGTAATTGTAGTCTTAACTTTATTTCTGTATCATCCTCTCTCTTTTTCATCGCACATCAGTTTCTTTTTGTTTTCATGTATTAACCTTTTCTATATGTTCTAAAATCAGTGAGGATGCCTGAGATTCAGTTGGGTGCTCATACTGTAAGGTCTCATGGGGTTAAAGTTGCAAGGACTCACATGCATGACTGGATCATTCTTTTGCTTCTCATTGTGATAGAGGTCATTTTAAATGTTATAGAACCATTTCACCGCTTTGTCGGAGAGGATATGATGACTGATCTGAAATACCCAATGAAAGACAATACTGTTCCCTTTTGGGCTGTTCCTGTATGTTCTAGCTTTGAGATATACTGTCATACTAGAATTACTTTCTGGCTGGAGAGTTTGTTCTGATTCAGTCAATGATGATGCCACTAAGTATAATGTTTGTGTTCTTCCTGGTAACAGATTCTTGCGATAATACTTCCATTTTTTATCATTCTTGCATACTATTTCATCAGAAAGGATGTTTATGATCTACACCACGCCATACTTGGTAACACTACATTTCCCCTTGGGATTCTGAAAGTTCATCACCTTTTGTCTGATGTGATTGCATTTAGAAACTGTTGGTACTTGATTGTATATTCAGGCCTTCTGTTTTCTGTGCTTATCACTGGTGTTCTAACTGATGCTATTAAAGATGCTGTTGGTCGGCCTCGTCCAGACTTCTATTGGCGTTGTTTCCCTGATGGAAAACCGGTTAGCCTCCTATTTTCCGGATTTTTTTAAGTCTCGGTCAGTCCTGTAGTTTGCCAACATGCATTCGTTGCATCAATCATGCAGGTTTTCGACCCTGTGACAAAAGATGTTATGTGTACTGGAATAAAGAGTGTCATCAAGGAAGGACATAAAAGTTTTCCCAGTGGGCATACTTCGTGTAAGCAGTCTAATTATTTCCAGCTTCATGGCCTTGTCATCATGGTTACACTTCGTATAAGCACTACCCGGGTTTCCCCTTAAGTCTTTGTCCGTCATTTCATTATCATTTAGTGTGCCAGCCTGCATGAATGGACTCATTTTAATTTTTTCTTGTAGACCCACACATCCATTACAGCATTCTCATTGACTTAGATTTGTTAGATGGGAAAGAATTCTGATTGCCTGTAAATAGTTTTTGGATGTACCTTTATCTGATTGAAAACGTAATGTTATATATGCATATATAATTATCATATATGATGATAAAAATATAATGCTGTTCAGATAAATAGGATTGTATAATTTATTTTACAAAAGGGGAAATAAAAGATTCAGTTATGCATGTTTGTGATGATCACAACTTAGCTATATTGGATTGTATTGGATAGAGATTATAGCTAATTTCCTAGAATGCCGAAGTTTCTGTGGAGCAAGTTAGTGTCACTATCCTACCTTATACTCGGGTGTGTGTTGGATCTAGGTATGTGCCTAGAATGGGTTTGTCAGATTTTTTTCTTGGACACAAGTGTGAAACTAGGTATTTCAAGAAAAATAATGAGTCAGAGTAGCATTGGAGCTATCCACTTGTTTTGGAATGGACATAACGTGAGGTTTTCAGTGCTATTACATGACATTTTTTCGTTCTTATTTTAATCTCTATTATTATTGCTGTTGTTATTAATATTTTGTACTACTTTATCATTTGGTGTGCATACAAGCATGGTGGTTTAAATATGATCTCCGCTGTTATTTTTTTATGCATTTATTTACCTCTAATGTATCTAAAATGGCTTTTTGATCGACTTTGTTTTTCAACATGCAGGGTCATTTGCAGGTCTTGGCTTTCTTTCACTATATTTGTCTGGAAAAATCCGGGTATTTGATCGCCAGGGCCATGTGGCAAAGCTATGCATCGTCTTCTTACCATTACTTATTGCTGCTTTAGTGGGAATTTCTCGAGTTGATGACTATTGGCATCACTGGCAAGATGTTTTTGCTGGGGGTCTTCTAGGTTTGTCTTTTGGGCAATTCATTTTTCCCATTAATTTCCTCTTTATATTCTTTATGTCTTGTGATAAGCTCTTTTCCCTTTGTTTTGTTACCTCTTTTTTACAGGGATAACAGTTTCATCATTTTGTTACTTGCAATTCTTTCCGGCACCATATGAAGTAGATGGTATGTTCCTTCCCTATGTTCTTTAGGCTGTAACTATGTTGGTTGGGATTTGGTATCAGATATAGGTATCTATCCAACATAAATTTGTTAATTTATTATTATATGTAATAGGAGGGTTATTGGAAGGTTATATCCTCATACACGTTAGGATTCGTGTTTGACATAGGTATTTTGGAAAAAAAAGAAGGGAACCGAAGCAATATAATGCTATACACGTCTTGTTGGACATGGATATGAAGTATGGTTCTCCAAATAAATAGAACAACTTAGGGCACTTTTTGCTATACTCTGACGTTTTGGTACCTCTAGCTATGTTACTTCGATTTGGATGTGATAAAAGATAGGGATATGTGTCTAAGACTTGCATGTTCAACTTTTTTTCTGTTATGTTCTTTTATATATTTTGAAGGTCTTAAAACGCCATATCTTCGTACCTATGTTGCGGTATGCATCAAACATGGATACTTCAAAAAAATAAGAACCAAAACAACATAGTTATAAACATCCTGTTGGACATAAGTATGAAGAGTGGTCATCCAAATATATGAAGAGAACTTGGGGAAAAAAATTGAATATTAGGTTTTGGGTACATACTCATATTCCACTCTTGTTTAACTTCATATTCTAAATCTAGTTAAACTTAATTGTTTCTTGGTAACGGACCATACAGGTTGGGGGCCTCATGCATATTTCCAGATGTTAGCGGAGTCTCGAAATGTGAATCCATCCAACGGCTCAAATGTACAACAAGCAGAACTCGAGAGTGTATATGTGGATTCGCAGCATTGCAGGGAGTTATCGAGAGTGAATACACATGACTCGAGCCCTATTCTTGAAGGAACGAACGGTAGGATGGGATATTGAGGGTATGGAATGTTAAAGAGTGTACATACAATCATGAGATGTCCAGTGTTTGAGATTAAGTACAACTATTATGGGGGTTACACATACGGTTTTCTTAGATATCATCCATCTGAATGCTATTTCTGAGATTATATTAGACTTTGATATTTGTTAATTCATTTTCATGATTATGTTGATCTCACAAATCTTGTGATATTTGTTAATTTGCTTGTATTTATAGTCTTTGCGTCTTTGGAAGATCATATTTTTATACTTACCAGAGATGGGTTTTCTATATTTATATATATAAAAATATCAATGCGTTAATATATTATTTGGATTTTGATATATAATTTATGATATCTATCCAGGCTTTGTGTGCAAAATTATAATGTTATATGATTGAAATTTATTAGTATTTTTATTTTTAAGAATTTAGTTTTATTTTTTAAAATTAGTTTTATTAAAGTTGCTGTTATGATCCTTTAAAATTAAAAAAAAAAACTTATTATTTAGCAGTCATGTAATAAAAATGATAGGGAAAGTATTTGGTACATTGTAGATTTTGAAAGTAGAGAGTTGATAAGTGTTTTAAAAAAATAATTATTTTAAATAAAGAGATATGTGTCAAATTTTTAAAGTTGTTTGTGAAACAAAAGAAAGCATGTTGTGTATACCAAAATATTGACTCAAAATGATATTGCCATAAGTCCAAATTTAATAAAAAAATTTATGATATATTTGATGTTAATACTTTATTAGAATAAAGTATTTAAGTTAATTAATAATATTGTAAAAGTTGAGGTATGAAATTATATTAAAGAGTAAGAGTATAGAGATTAAATTTTATATTTAAGTATAATATAAAAATTAAAATTGAAATTTGACCATTATATATAATTTTGATAAAATAAAGAAATCAGGATTGAAACTTAATCATTATCTTAGTATGTTATTTAGACTTGTCTTATGTAAGGAAGGCTTTACATTATAAGTATGTTATTTAGACTTGTCTTATGTAAGGAAGGCTTTCCATTATAAAAGTTGAGGTGTCAAATTATATAAAAAATTAAAATATATAAATTAAAATTTAAGCATAATATGGAGGTTAAAAACTGAGATTTAATCATTGTTTTTTCAATTTAAATTACTATGTTGAGGTAGATTTTCTATGTTAGAAAGGAGTTTTTAAGAATAGTTTATATCAATATTTTAATCGAAATATTTAAAGATAATAACTGTTGGAACTAATTAATGTTATTGTAAAATTAGATGTACAAATTATGTCGTGTAAAAGTGAATATTATCTCAAATTTCAAATGTTATGAGAGAAATAATAGTGAATATTTATTATTATTTTACCATGATAAAAGAAAAGGATATCATGTAAGAAGGCCCAAATGCCTTCATTTTATAAAGTTGTCTAATATTGCAAAGTCAACAGCATGGACTAGGGGTGAGTAAAACTCGATTCGAATCAAAAAATTCGAAATAAATTTTGAATTTCGAATTATTCGAATCGAATTGAGTTATTCGAGTTAAATGAATCGAGTTGAATTTGTTTTTCGAATTTCGAGTTCGAATCGAGTTTAATTTTCGAATTCGAATTATTCGAATAATTCGAATAAATCGAATTAAATTATATTATTTTAATATTTTTAATTTTTAATTTATATTATCAAATTACCCAAGCCCAATTTTATTACCCATTTTCCCCAAGCCCAAACATTTATCTTACCCAATTTAAAACTCATTAATAAATTAAACCCAATTATTTTTAAACCCAATAAAATTTAATTCTTAAAAAACACCCATAAATTAAACTCAAAATAATTTTTTATCCTAAAAAAATCCCTAAATTAAACTCCCATTTTTAGTTGAAACTCATTTAAACTCTAAATTAAACATAACTTTCTCCTCTTTCTTGGCCTCGGCAGCAGCCAGCAAGTGCATCTCCAGCAGACCAGCACCACCGTCGGTTGGAGCAGCCAGCAGGTGCACCTCCTGCAGACCAGCACCATCGTCGATTGAAGGAGCAGTCAGCAGGTGCATCTCTAGCAGACCAGCACCACCGCATCTAATAGCTCTGTTATGGAATCAAGCATCCAATACGAATCACGTTCGAGACGGGGGAAATAGCGTAGTAGTCTTACTTTTTACCCAAAGGTAAGATCTGTTTCCAAACTTTAGCAACTAGCTAGTAGCTAACATAACAATATATATTGTTGCAAGAGTCAGTTGCATGTTGTAATGTTTGTCTTTATATTTACCCATTAAATAGCTGTCGTTACCAGCAACTACTAGAGTCGTTAGTGGCTATCCTAGTTCAGTAATTTTTGTTGCATCAAATACCTTCAAATTGCTGCCATTTGACTTAATTTTAGTCTACTAATAGCTTTCAAATTTTGCTTTAAGATAGTTTCTACCTTGGCCTTAAATTGGTGTCGTTTTGCTTCAATTTTGCCGCTCCCACCGATAAGCTCAAAGTGCTGCTGTTAAGCTTCAACTTGTTATCATATTTTTTCCTATTCAATGCATCGATTATCTCATATAAGTGCAGCTCAAATCAGTCAAGTTAATTTTGTTTTGTTTTGTTGACTTCATCGACTCATATAAGCCACTATCACTACAATGTTGTTGATTTTTCTTCTTCAAATTACCTGATGTTTTGTCATGTAATAAGTGCAAAATTGCCTTCAAAATCTACTGCTATTGTTGTTTAAAGGTCAGGTATTGTAACTTTTTGCTGTCCATTAAGCTACAGCATTGCCACCAATTGTAGCCTTATTGCTCATAATTTTCAGCCATTGCTTATTTCTCCCTCCATTGCATTGATTGTTTCTATCATAATTTTCAGCTGCTTGCTTGACTGATTGTGCTTCAAATTGCTACTATTTTTATTATTGATTTTTGCTCTTTAAGAAGCTGCTGTCCTGGTTCTTATTTCTGCCCTTACAAGCCGCCATTTGCCTCATAGATTAGTTGCCAAATGAGTGCAATTTTTTCTGCTATTGCAGTTGCTATCTGTTCCAAGCATTATACAATTCTTGCATTCATTTGCTTCTATTTTTGCTGCCTTATTCTTGCATAATGTTTCTTCTTTTCATGTTTTTTGAACTGGCTAGTAGCTACATATTCTGAATACATACATATATATCCTCGAGGCAGTATTCTTGCATAATGTTTACTTGAACTTATGTTATTTACTTGATCTTTTACTTATTTTTTTATGATCTTGTTGTGTTGTCATTGTTTACTTGAATTTATTTCAATTAAACAACACTAATTTTTTTTAATTTAACTCGAACAAATATATTCGATTCGATTCGATTCGAATTCTATCTCACTCGACTCGATTCGTAAAAATTTCAAATCGAGTTAGGATGATGAAATAGGATTCAAAAACTCGATTAACTCGAAAATTTTTTATTCGATTCGATTCGATTCAATTCGATTCAATCGAATACTCACCCCTAGTATGGACATTCCATTTTCCTTCATTTCAAGGATCTATATTTAATATAATATGATTGGATAATACCATAGATATATAATTGTTATTCATAAACATTTTGAGTTATTATCAATCACGAGAAAGGATTATATGAAATAGAGATATTATCTCTTTCCAATAGTTTTATGAGACATCAATAATTTCATCCTAAATTTCAGGATTTTAATTGTAATTTGATTTTTTTCAAGATGAAAATGTTGAAATTAAGAATGAAAATACTGATGTGGCATAAAACTATTGGAAAAGAGACACAAATGACTTGGTGTCACTGTTTCATTTAATTTTTTTCCTATCAATCACATCCTCCCTATCCTATAATAATTGTTATGCATCATTGCAGGGGTAGATATAGAGGGGTTGACAGGAACTCCAATTTTTTAAAATGGAAATTTTTTATTTTAATTTTTTAAAATTTAAAAATTTTAAATTAATAAAAAAAAATTACATTTTTATCTCTTAAAAATTATAAAAATTTGATTTAATATTTTAAAAATTTAATTTCACTTCCTGAAAATTTTCCTTCGCTTTGGAAGCCCCTGCATCATTGCGTGGAAGACATCATATACATACCTTCAAACGACCAAAGAAGTCTCTCCTCCTGGTTTTTCATCTTCTTTAATGGAAGAACCTCCATTTTTGAGGATTTTACGAACACCCAAGATAATTCATCTATTTAGAAATGCTAAACCTTCTTCCCTCTTTTTTCAGTCTACTCTCAATTGGTTTCACAGTTTTTTGTCTTTCAAAAGAATTATTCTTGAAATTTCAAACCCAAAGCTTGTATCAGTAATTATCACTATATAAATATGGTGTATTATCGATAAATAATATATTTGTGGAGTTGTGCCTCTTATTTAGGTCAAAACAGGTTTGAATCCTGACGAAGGAAGAGGCGGCATCCCGACGACGCGATATCTGGCGTCTCGAAAAGTCGATGGTGACATCATGACGTGGCGAAATGTCATAATTTTTTGATTTTTTTCTCTCAGTTAAACTCTGTTTTAGTTTTTCGCTTAAACTCTGTTACATTAAAATCACATTTAAACTTAATTCATAATATTTTTTCTGTATGATGTTTATGATGAATGTGGTGATTTAGTGATTGGAGGAAGGAAAAGGAAGGGGAACAGAGAGTCATGGGAGAAAAAGGGAAGGAATTGGGAGAATAGCGAGGAGGAATGGGTGAAATATAAATTTTTTTACATAATTATAAATTTTTTAAACAATATTTTATATTGTTTCAAATAAATAAATAATTTTTTGAATTTTTTAATATTTTTTAATATTTTTTAGATTATCGTTAAAAATATTATAAAAAGACCAAATTAAATATTTTAATTATAGTTCAAGATTAATTTTATTAGTGATAATTTTTATAGTTTACTCAAAAATTAAATCAGAAAATAGGATCAAAAGAGGGCAATTTTTTTTTCTTTAGCCCAAACAAACGGGAAAATGGCATCATTTAATTTGCTCTGTTGAAACCATATCTATACCAAAAGGCCAATCAAATGGTCCTTGGTTATTTCTTGAACCTTCAGTTGCATTGAAGAATTGGATAATAATTTTGATTCTTGCCAAAATCTTTTGGCTTGAACACAATAATTAAAATTGTTTGTATTACTCAACAAAGTTGAAGATTGTGTGATTTATGTTTTGAGTCAATGACAATTTATCTTTAAATACCATATCTAGTAAAAGGAAATATGTTATACCTGTGTTGGGATATGTTTTTCTAAAAAAACAATAGTCTATGTTATTTATAAACAATTTGTTTCAAAGTATGAATGTCTAATTTGTATGGAATTGTATATTAATTGAGTTTTTATAACAACGGCCAGTTTGAACACTTTAATATATGTGGATGATGAGTTTAATGAATATGAAAATGCCCTCAAACGTCAAAAGTCTATTATTTCAAAGGTGTCGAATGGAATGACAAATCTTGAATGTGAGAACAAAGGTTAATTTGAAGACACGATATAATTATTGTAAGAGTATCTTCTCTACTAAATCTTTTAGCGGAACCTCCTATTTAAGACACCATCTAAATAGTTGTTTGAAAAAAATTTATAAGGACATTACTCAATATACCAGAGCCACTCAATCCTTAGGAGGTGATCCATTTATAAAAAACTACAAGTTTGATGCTGATGAGTGTCGTCGAGTTATTTCTACTTTTCTTGTGTTTAGAAAGCATTTATTTAAGATAATTGAAGAATTGAGATTTAGATACATGACGAGTATTGCTAGTCCTAATTTTAAGAATATAAGTAGACATACAGCTGCTAGAGATGTCTTAATTTATCATGCAAAAGAGAGAGTACATGTTAAAGAAGAGTTGGCTAAAACACAAGATTTAATTTGCCTAACTTCTGATAATTGGAACTCTGAGCATACTAATGATGAATACATTTGCATTACTGCTCATTGGGTTAACAAAGATTGGAAGACACAAAAGAGAATCATAAGGTTTAGAGCTTCATCTCTTTCGTATGATGGTTTGAACATAATAGATGAACTTATTCTATGTTTATCTCAGTGAGGTATAGACAAGAAAAAATTTTAGCATCGCTTTGGATAATGCTTCTTATAATGATGTTATTGTTTCTTATCTTAAAAACAATTTTTGTGTGAATCGAACTCTTTTGTGTGATTGTGTTTTTTTTTTCAATTTAGATGTGTACATATATTGAATCCTATAGTTAAAGTTGGTTTAAAACTTGCTGATAATATTGTTAGTAAGATTCAAAATGAAATTAAGTACATAAAAAGTCGAGAATTTGTAAGAAAAGATTTATGATGTGGTCGACTAAAGCTTTTATTTGAATGTGATAAAAAAGTTACGTCAAGATGTGTTTGTGTGATGAAATTATACTTATTTGATGCTTGAATTTACACTCTACTATAAAGATGTGTTAGATTATTGGGGCAAACAGGATAAAGATTATCAAATATTTGCATTTTTTGATGAGGAGTGGAGAAATGTTGCTATTCTTTGCAAATTTTTGAAAGTCTTTTATGACGTGACTTGTGTTTCTTTTTGTTCTAATTCTTCAACAACTAATCTTTATTTTAGAGGGGTTTGAAAGGTTCACAAGGTCTTGTTTGATACAGGTAAAGATCCTCATTCTTTTTTAACTCCAATGGTTAAGCAAATGCAAGAGAAATTTAATAAATATTGGGCTGAGTATTCTTTGATATTGTCATGTGCCATAATTTTAGATCCTCGTTTCAAGTTAAATTATGTGCAATATTGCTTTACTACAATATATAGTACTCATGCTTCGGACTTTGTGCAAACCATTTAAACTCTTGTTTGATGAGTATATTTAGAACTCCAAATCCACGTATTCCTCTTTGGCTAGGAGTTCCAATGTTTCAGATAATGATCCTGTTTATTCTAGTTTGCATCAACTCAATGTTAATAGGGCTGATTTAAGAGGAGATTATGATGAGAGTGATGATTATAAATGATACTTAAGTGTATCCAATACTAAGTATGAAAAGTCACAGTTGGACATTTATTTGGAAGAACTAGAGCTTGAGTTGAATAGTCAAATAGATGTATTGGGTTATTGGAGCAAAAGTTCAATTCGATATCATGAGCTTTTATTATTGGCTTGTGATCTTTTAGCAATTCCAATATCGACTGTAGCTTCTGAGTCGACTTTTAGCATGGGAAAGAAAGTTATCACACCTTTGAAGAGTTCACTTAAACCAAAAACGATTCAAGCCGTTGTTTGCTTTGATGATTGGATACGAGCTAAGGGATTTTCAACGGATAATTATTTCTTGTTTTATTGTTATAATTTGATAACATTTCATCAATTTGATTATCTAACTATTTATTCTTATTTCATATTAGGAATTGATTACGATAATGATGAGGACGATGATTCTTCGACTGCTTTCTAGGTTACCTTCGTAATTGTTTACAGTTAAATTAGCTTAAGACTTATAGCTTGTTATGAAATTAAATATGTTGATTGGTTGATATATAGACATTTTGGTTGGTTGATTATATTTTGCATGTTGTTTTTGGTGTTGTTGTGCTGTTGTTTTTGGTGCTATTTTACTGTTGTTTCGCTGTGGTTTTTAA
The DNA here is from genome assembly GCA_005610355.1 of Gossypioides kirkii. Classification (NCBI taxonomy): domain Eukaryota; kingdom Viridiplantae; phylum Streptophyta; class Magnoliopsida; order Malvales; family Malvaceae; genus Gossypioides; species Gossypioides kirkii. The sequence continues at coordinate 32,224,528 of CP032247.1, read as the reverse complement.
TATTGTTTGGATATTGTAAAACTTTTTTTTTATTGTTAATTTTGTTACTATTTTAGTTGTAACTATCTTAGTATAAAGATTTTTTAATGTATTTTCAATTTATTGAGAAATATTTGATTTAATGTTTTTAAATGTATTTGATATATTATATTTTTTAAAATTTTGTTTTATATAATAAAATAATCTAAAAAATTAATACGGGCTAAGCTGAGCCGAGCCGAGCCAGGCTTGAGTTTAGCATCTATAATCCGAGCCAAACTTGAGTAAAATTTTAGGCCTATTTTCTAAGACTGAGCCGAGAAAACAAGCCTAAATTTTTGTTGAGACTTGGCTCGAACCCGACTTGACCCATGTCAAGTCTAGTAAGAACGTGATATAGTAGACCATACCCTACAACCTAAAGGAATAAGTGGCTAAAAATTTTGTGTTACACTTCTAGATTGTGAGTTCGAGTCTTGATAATAATAGATTGTTCCTCTTTGATTGTAATGTAAGTTTTTGTTTTACAAAAAAAGAGTACACTCGTTGGAGAAAATTTTATTACTCGTTTTAATGTCTCAAATATTCCTTTATATAAAAAAGGTTTAATTCATGATTTAATCTTTGAAGTATATTTCTTATTAGTTTGGTACTTAATTTTTTTGATCCATTTTGGTACACTCCTTTGCTATAGTTTTTTGTCCAAATTTTGTATCATTGTTAAAAAAATTAGTTGATTGTTTTAGCTAATAAAATAACGTCATATGGCATTCTTTAAAAAAAGTATACATTCTTTCATCAAATATATACTTTTAAAAATTATAAAAATAGATACTCTATTTGTTTTACTATTTATATTTAAAATTTATGATTGTAGAATTCTGCCTATTGGCACGTTCTTCTTTGTCGATTGGCACGATTTTTTAGGGGTTCCTCATGATTTTCTTGATTGAGTGGTGATTGCCTTTCCATTTTTGGGGTGTGTTTTTGCTTTTCTTTCCTTTTTGTTACGGTGTTGACTTTTGTTTCTGTTTTGGTCGTGGTTTTTTTTTTTTTTTTTTTGATCTTAATGGCGGGGTGAGGATTCTTTTGCTGATCTGTCTATTGGTGAAGACAAAGAAGCCTCGCTATTAGTAGGCACCGATGATCCAGGGAGAGGAATTTCTTATGAACATTGTTTTGTGGGTTCTTTCTTGACATCAAGTGTAGTTCATTTCCAGGCCATGCGTTCGACTCTAGCAAATGTGTGGCATCCAATTGGGGGAATTGCGATTTTTGATTTGGGTGAGGGTCGCTATTTGTTTCGATTGTTCCATGTAGTGGATATGGATCAGATCGAGGAAAGAGGACCATGGAATTTTAATTCGCATCTTCTTTTGCACCGACTAACGAATGGTGATGATCCTATGGGAAGTGCCTTTGTTTTGGGCGAATTTTTGGGTTTTAGTGTATGATCTTCCAAACGACTTTATGATTGAGGGGGTGGCATAGCAATTGGGTAATTGTCTTAGCCAGTTTATTGAGTTTGATTCGAAGGCAGTCTTATTGAGCCTTCGAGGGTTTATGCGGGTTCGTGCTTCGCATACGAAAAGCTGACCCTCTTTTATTCGAAGGCATTAAAAAGGAAGAAAAGGCTTGTTTTGGGTAATGATAGACATGTTTATATGCGTTTCGCATACGAAAAGCTGACCCTCTTTTATTTCCTGTGGTAAGTTGAGGCATGGGGAGAGTTATTGCCTCATTCATGTTCTACAAGAGAAACAGGCTCTGGTGTTGGGCTGGGACATCTCCTTACATGCGTCAATGAGAGGGCAGTGGCGCAAACCAATATTTGGCTTCAAGATGAGACAAGTCCGGGTGGGTAACATGGATGCTGGCCAGATAGGATCGAGTTTTGCGACTACTAAGGAATCTCAAGGTCAAAACGTTGATTTGGGGGAGAATAAGGCTGCCAGGTGTGATATGGATGGCATCATGATAGTTGGGGATCGGAGGGGGGTTGATGCGGGTTCGATTGGAGGGAAGGAGAATAAGGAGACTTTGGATGCTGATCGATCTTTGGTGCGTTCTAAGGGGTTAAACACCCAAGACTTCATGCAGATCTTTTCGTTAGTACCTCTACTTTTTTATCAGTAGGTCGTGTTCAGTCGACCAACCGATCACCATGAAAATGCTATTTTGAAATGTTCAGGGTTTAAAGAATTCCTGGACAGTCTATCACCTTCAACATGTGCTAAAGGATTTGAACCCCTCTGTAATTTTTTTAATTGAATCAAAATTACAGACAAGTCGTATGGAAAAGGTGTGAAGGATGTGTGGTTTTCCCAATGGGGTGGATGTTTGTGCAGTTGGTAGTAAGGGGGTCTCTCTTTTGGTTGGAAGCAAGATTGTAATGTTTCTTTAAGGTCCTTTTCGAGGAGCCCTATTGATCTTATTATAGAGGATGACTCGGAGGGAAATTGGTGGAGGTATACGAGTTTCTATGAGAATCTGGAGAAACCTAGATGAGTGGAATCGTGGGCTTTGCTGTGGCATATTAATGATTGTCCTAACATCCCGTGGCTAGTATTTGGGGACTTCAACGAAACTGTTTACTCTTTTGAGAAACGAGGAGGTCTGTTATGTAGTAAAAGACAAATGGCCGCGTATTGTAGAATGTGAACCATCATTGGGGACAAATCCTTCAAATTTTGCGAATATGAATGTAGAAAAATATTTTAATGAGCTCCAAGGGAAGACATTCATTCAAGAGAGGGGTTTTGAATCATTGATGGTTTTGTGCAAGGAGATTTAGCCTCTAGTTAGGTATCATAGGTGGGAACGATTTTGGACGATCCCCAAAGAACCTACGGTTATCCCTGTAGTTCAAGAATTCTATGTAGCCTTAAAAGATTATATTTCTATGACTAAGGACGAAATTAATTAGGAAACCTTAGTAATTAGAGGAATTGGTGTTAAAGTAACCCCAAAATAATATGTAGATTCTTTAATACTCCTTATTATGAACATGATTTCTTAGATCAAATCGACTTAGAATCTTTTAGTGATATAAATGTGACTGAAGTAATTAAATATCTAACTGAGGGAAAAGGGAATAGAAATTTAGGCCAGGCACTAGTATCCCTACTTCATTTAACTAAGCCATTCCAAAATGTGGATCCAATTTATATGCACAATATGATGCATGCTTTAAATATTTCTAACGTTAATGCTCTTCGAGCAGTGTTATTCGCAATTTTGCAGAAAAAGCAGGTTTGTTTAGGGAAGTGAATCCACCAAAACATGAGTCGATGTGTGGGAAGTCAAAAGGTGGGGATTTTCTTTCCTCACTTAATCACTGCTTTATGTAGAAAGGTAGGAGTGCACATGACATCCACGGAGTAAACATTGAAGTCGTCAAAGAGTTTCATTTGCATTAAACAAATGAAAGAGGGGAAGAGAAAATCATGAGACTTGATAGCTACACCAATTTCCACACAAAGTTCGGCACTAGCCCAACAAGAAGTTGGAGAAGGGAGTCATCCAAAGCTCGATTGGATGATCCAATAGATACAGGAATCGAGACCGATATTTCAAGAGGTTGCTCGACAACACAACATTAGGGTGCCTAACTACATATCAGACATGATTGGGGTAATGGACGAGGAGCTTAATGAGGAAGAATTAAAAGAAGAGGATGATAGTGATGATGAGAAGGATAAGATGGACGAAGAAGAATAAAGTGTTTTTGAGACTTTTAATTTTTGAGACATGTAATTTTGGTATTATTTTTTGAGACTTATCTAATTTGTAGAAGTAGGACTAGAATTTACTTTTGCACATATATGCCTTAATTCTTTTTGTAAGAACCCCACATTATGGAGACACAACAATTTCGAGCATTCACATCAAAAGAGAGAAGGACAACCACCATATGAAGAAGAGGACCTTCCCGATCAATCGAGTAACTTCTTTTCTTACTACTTATAAGGCTACACATTGAGGACAATGTGTTTTCTAAAGTGTGGGGGGTAACATAGGAATTTTTGCATATAATTTTTTTTTTATGTTTTTCTTGTTGATGTGTGCTTGAGCTTGTAAAAATACAAGTGATTGGTTAGGAGAATGTATAATAGATTGATTATATTTGTTGATAAATTTGACATGATGATGAGGAATTTTTAAATTTTTGAGCTTGAAATTTTTAAGTTCTATAGGTTACATATTATAGGTGGAAAAGCATTATTGATATCGAATGATGCGCATAATATGAGGAAACGTTCATGCTAGTATCTATGATAGATAGTAAATTTGAGGTTGTTTGATTAAATTGAGATTTATATGCATATTGAGGTGTTTAGGGATGACCTAAGGCATTGTTTGTTACATTTAGAGCTAAAAAGCCAAACCTTATTTTGAATTTCCAATCAGTATCCATCTTTGAGCCTTATAACCCTTTTTGATGAACCACACTACAAGCCTCTAATAGCCTAAAATGATGAATTGTGTGCTCTTTTCTTTGGTCCTACTTTACATGATAATAGACATATGGCCACATGTATTGAGGGTAAGTAGACAAATTATGGTGGAGATTATAAAACAAAGAGAGAAAAAGGAAAATCAATATAATGTATGAACTTTAGTTTAACCAAAAAGAGAGAAATAGCGAAAAATCAAAAAGAAAAATGAAATGAGTAGAAACAAAAGAGGAAAATCATGAGTAAGAAAGTATATGAAAAGTGACAAAGTCACCAAAAAGAAGAAAAAGAAAACCTTACTCAAGAAACAAAAGAATACTCATAGGCTAGCTAAAGAGATTAGATTATATTGAGATTTCCTAAATTAGAGAAAAAGAAGGTGAGAGAAGGAGAAATAAAGGGGTGAGATGGAATGAGACATTAAGGGGAAGAATAGGGAAAAATACAAGCAGAAAAGCCCTATGTGACCTAAACCACTCTATTGATGAATAGATATGGAAATTGTATTATCTCATTATAGCTATTTGTATTGTACTAGGAAATTAAAGTACTTATATTAGGCATTAATAGATTTATATCGATAAAACCTTGACATTTGTATTTCCTGTAACTTACTGAACTTATATTGTTTCTAACCAAAAAAATAAAATTACTCACTCATCATGTTAGAATTATTAAAAAATATATAATGCCTAAAGTAGATGTTATGAAAATAATCTTTATATATAAACTCTTTCTTTGTTTTATTGCTTCATTTTTTTTGTTTGCTTGAGGATAAGCAAATACTTAAGTGTGGAGGAGTTTGATCTGTCAGTTTTATCCCTAGTAGATTGAGCTAGTTTTCACACTTGAGGAGCTTGAAATTAAGCATTTTATTTATAATTATATAGGATTTTACTTAGTTTTTACCTTTGAATAAATTGTGAAAACCAAGTGCTAAAAGGTTACTTTATTGTCTTTAAGACCGATTGAGGCCTAAAAGTTGGCTAACATATTTTGTGAGTGTGTAGGAGACCATTAAACGGTGTACCATATAAAAAATGATTACTATGTCATGACACGGGACAATGAATGTCGCAACATAGGGACCAGAATGAAGAAATCATGAATTTGCCTTTTTCGTTGCAACATAGCATGTCTATGTTGCAACAAACCCCCTTCATCGTGACGTAGCATGTCTACGTCACGACAAACCCCTGAAAATGTCTACAGAGAAGTACACTAACTATTATGTCGCGACATAAGACTTGCTATGTCGCGACATCGACCCCTAGAAGCGGATTTTACACCAAATGAAGGGCGTTTTGATCTTTATAATGCCACTTAAACACGAGGAACGGCAACTAACCTAGGTTTGAGAAAAACGACCATCCAAGGCTATAAATAAGGCCTTTAGCACTAGGGTTGAGGCACCATTGATTAGACTTTAGTTTTTAAGTTTAGTTTTTATTTTTAGTTTTGAAACGAGATTGTAGAAGTTCGCATAAACGTTTGAGGAGTTTTTTCCAACAGATTACTTAATACAATTTTAGTTTTTGTTTCATTTGATTTTTCATTTATATGTTTTCATATATTGTTTTGTTGATGAATAAAGAAACCATGAGGAACTAATTCCATTTTGGGGAATTAGCGAGTGGACATACGAATAATTAATTATTGTTTTACAGGGATTTTACCTTTCGGATAAGCTATTTGGGAAAGGAAGAACGTTGAACAAACATTAGTACTAACAACCTTAGAAAGTCATCTTGGTGGGAATGAATTCAAAATTGGTATTGCCCATTCGTGAACACCTTTTCCCCCAAACTAGTTTAGATTGTGACATCTAGCGATAAGTTATCTCTCGACTTGCTATGCCGGTTGAAGATCGAGAGATCCAACTAGGGTAGTGACTAGTTGATTGGAGGAAAATCTCCAAAACCCAATAATTGAAGAAATCATATGGAAACGACCTAACTTCCCCAAAATTGTTTATAAGATTTTTTACAACTCAACTTTTATTTTATTTTATCTTTTTATTTTTATGCTCTTGAAACACTCTTTTTTTCTTCTTTGTACTATAAATCCTAAAACAAGTACTAATTAATTTTATTCTTTATAGGGATTTTATTTGCTATAGCTTTATGCCTCCTTTAGGTACAATCATCGGAATACTACCAAGTGTTTTGTTGTACCACACTATATTTATAACCTGACCCCTATACTTGTGGGAAGCCGAAATCCATATTGAATGGGAGTACATTCGGTGGCAGTCATTAATGCGCCTTTCCACCATTAATCATACACATATCGTGTTAATTCCTAAAGTTAGTGCCCCCAAAGACATGACCGAATTCCGCCTCATAAGTTTGTACAATGTAATTTTCAAGATTGTTTCAAAAATGATGGTAAATAGATTTCAGGAGGTTCTTCACCTTTGTATTGACGAGTCGTAGAGTGCATTTATGCTGGGACGCCTTATTTTAGACAATGTGGTAATTGCTTATGAAGTCTTCCACTCACTCAAGAATAAGAGGGTAGGTAAACGAGGTTCTTTTGCCTTAAAGGTTTACATGAGTAAGGCTTACGACCATGTGGAGTAGTCGTTTCTTGAGTCTATGTTGTTAAAGATGAGTTACTCGATGGATTGGGTTAATAAAATCATGATGATCATTTCTTTGGTCACTTATTTTGTAGTGGTCAACGAGTAAATTGGTGAGGCATTCACTCTATCTTGAGGTCTCCGACAAGGGGATCCTTTAATCCCTTACTTGTTCTTGATATGCTGGGAAGGGCTTTCTTCTTTGTTACATTTTTCGTTGGTTGGGGGGTAAGATTTGGGGTGTTTGAGTAGCTCGAAAAGCACTTTTGCTGACCCGCCTTCTTTTTGCTGACGATAACCTTATCTTCGGAGAGGCTACAGTAATGGGGGCTGTTACATTGAAGAATCTCTTACATCATTATATTGGTTGCTCATGTCAGTTGGTAAATTTTGAAAAATCTAGCGTGTTTTTTAGTACTAATGTGGTTGCGAGGAACCATATAAAAATGGCTTGTATTTTGGGGGTTACAATTTTAGATAATATGGAGTGCTATTTGGGGTTACTTGTCATGGTTAGTGGAAATAAAAAACGTGTTTTTGCAGCTTTGCATGATAGATTTTGTAGTTGCCTTTCGTCTTGGAGTACCCGTTCCCTTTTAGTGGGTGGAAAAGAAGTGTTTATAAAGGCTGTGTTGCAAGCTTTGCCAACGTATGCGATGATGTACTTTCTTTTGCCTAAGTCCTTTTGTAAGGATTTAGAGAGTTTGACAGCCCGATTCTAGTGGTAGAAGTCTCGAAACAAAAGAGGCATTCACTGGTGTTCGTGGGCCTCTCTCTGTGAGTTAAAAAGGGAGGGGACTTGAGTTTTAGGGAGTTATGCAAAATTTAGTGTGGCTTTGCTTGCGAAACAGGGCTGGAGACTTCTTATGAACCTAAACTTTTTGGTCGAAAGGTTGTTAAAGGCTAAGTACTTTGCTGGTATTGATTTTTTGGGTGCTCCGTTAGGCTCAAGGCCGTCTCTGATCTGGCGTAGTGTGTGGAGTGCTAAAGGATTACTAGTTTCGAGTCTTAGATGGAGGGTGGGCTTGGGTTTACAAATTTTTGTTTGGGATGACATATGGCTTCTTGGATCACTGCTACGTAAAGTTTAGTCAGCTCGTGTGGATGGCATTCATATAGTCTTGAATCTTATGGTACAAGATCCAACGAGTTGGAACTTTGAATTGGTAGATTCTATCTTCTCCCTTAATGAGGCCAACCTCAACAAGTCTAACCCATTTTCAAGTGCTTCAAGAAATGATATGGTGGTATGAACGGGAGAGCTTACTGGCATCTATAGTGTTAGAAGTGGTTACCAATTGTTGTTCAGGGCTTTTTTTGTTTCCACTAGTGAGGTGAGGTGAGGTTACATTTACAAATTTGGGGTTTGAGTTGCCCCTCGAAAATCAAGATTGCTGTGTGGAAATTCTTAAAGAATTTTGTGCCTACTAGGATGTGTTTATACAATAAAAGAGTTACAAGTGATATTTACTACCCTAGATGCCTTACAATGACTGAGGATGTGTCGCACGTGTTGTGTTTCTGTGAGTTTGCAAGATTTGTTTGGACAACCTTCCTATGATCTCCCGGTGACCATTGACTCGCTTAGTTTCCCAGAATGGCTCTCGTGGATGTTCACCAATGCAACTGTTAGGAAAAGAGATGAGATATCTGTGGTATTGTGGGCTTTGTGGTTTTTTAGAAATAAGTTTCATCACGAAAGGAAGGTCTAGAGGGTTAGTGAGGTGGTTACCTTTGTTTGGGATTACGGTGCGGAGCTGTCTGAAGTGGATAGAGATTTGGCTTGCACCGTTCTATCATCTGTTTCTCGGTGGTACCCTCCAAAGGACCCTTTTTTTAAGGTCAATGTTGATGCTAGCTACAGCTCAGGCCTACAGAAAGCCTGCTCTGGTGTTATAATACGAAATGTCACTGGTCAAATAATAAGGTCGTATTGTAGGCTTACCTCTCATGTTACGTCAATGGGTGTGGCGGAAGCAATAGCTGTTGTCCATTGTTTGAGATTTGCAGTAGATCTAGGGTTCCATTATGTTGAACTCGAAAGCGAAATTAGAACAATTATCTGTAAATTGCAAACAAACAAGGAAGATCTATCAGAGCTACGAGCTTATATTGATGAAGCACAAGATCTACAGGGAATTTTTGCAACTTGTCGTTTTGGTTTCCTTTCCAGAACCGAGAATGGGGCCGCTCATGAGATGGCTCAGTTTGGCATGACACGGACGACTGACGGGTTTTGGGTTGAGGAGGCCCTAGTGATGGTGTTGGAAGCTGCAGATACTGATCGCCTCTTGATGGATTTGCCATAGACTCCGAGCTGTGGGTTGGCTTTTCAGGGGATTAACTTTCCGATTCGAAATCCCCTTTATCTCTGTTTACTCTCAAGGGTTTTGCTTCATTTGTTTTCTATAGGTCTTGAGAGGTTTTGTCTGTTTGGGTGCTTTGTTGCTTTCTAGTCTTTATTATTCTCTTTATTGTTTTGTAGTCTCCATGTGCTGAAGGGACAACGTTACTATTGCTAATATTATTTTATAATAAAGACAAACCGGCATTTTCAGTCAAAAAAATATAATAATGGGAATAAGTATATAAAATATTCAGAAAATATATAATCTAAAAGTATATTTTTAAAAAATAAAAAGAAAAAGTAATTTTAAAAATTATGAAAATTATATATAAACTCTCTCTCTCTATATATATATATGAAAAATCAAATATACTTTACAAAATAAAAAAATCTTAGTAATTATATATATATATATTATAAAAATGCTCAAAGAACTATTTTATTAACTAAAATAGTAGACTATTTTTTATCGGTATTAAAAATTAGATAAAAAAATATTTAACTACTAAAGAAATAGATACCAAAACAAAAAATGAATATATTTCGAATTATATCGAAAAGTGCTTTTGAAAAGTGCTGTGAAGAAGTGCTTTTGAAAAGTTTGATTTAAAATTTAAGTGTTTAGTATTGCCGTCAAAAAGTGTTTTTAAAAAATAAAATGTTTATTTTAGATATGATATTATAAAGTAACAAATATGCATTTAAAGTATCATAAAGTAACAAATATGCATTTAAATAATATTCAAATTAATTAATATTATGATATTTTAGTAAGAATATAAAAAATAATTTATTATAACTTATTGTTAATATTTTAATATATGAAATATTAATTTTAAATATTCCTAAGTAATTAATATTAATTATTATCCTTTTGAATAATATGCCGGCTGAATTTATTAGAAATTAAAATAGGAAAATATTCCAAATGAAATTAAAATGTAGCAGAAAGATAACAAAATAAAAAGAAACTAAAAAACTAAAAAACTAGAAAAACAAACATTAGACCAGCAAAACACGTCCAGTGAACTGCAATGACAGAGATGAGATGAAACACTGGAGAAAGGAAGCAGGAAATAAAACTTCTTGTCTCTATCCACCTACACGCTTAAGGATTGAAGTTGGAGTGATGAGCGAAACCAACAATCTTGCAGGCTGTTTCGCAAAATAGATTTGACTACATCGGCAAACGAACCACAAAAAGGGACCAAACTACTGAAAGACCACTAATAACCGCAAGTCAGAGCCGAACGTTGTGAGAAAACTATCCACGAACGCAAATCTACCACAAAGGTAGACGAAAACGTGCCACAAAGTAGAGGAAAAGCATGCAACAAGGTAGAGGAAAAGCTTGCCACAAAGGCAGATAAAAATTAGAAGAAAACCAAAATATAAAAGAAAATAAGAACTGAATATAAAAAATTAAGGGAAGGAATATCAGCGGTCGACGACCAACATTGAAGCTGACGTCGCCGCCGGTTAATCAAGAACGAAAGAAAAAAATAGAGTAGCGAAGAGAGAAAATTCGAAAACCCTAGAAAAACCTAATTAATATTAACTATTTATAAAATTTAATTAGAATATATAAACTATATTTTAAATATTTAAATATAATCATTAAATATTTGTAATTAGATATTAACACAGTTGTATTATTTTAAAAAATGTTTATTTATTTATTTTTAATTAATGATTTTAACACATTTGTATTATTTTATTTTAAAATGTAATTTAAATATATAATCCATATTACATATTAACATAATATAGAAAACATAAACATAACAAATTAAAATATTACATGTATTTGTTTTAAAGTTTCAAAAAGGCGTAATATTTATATACCAAATATAAATATTAAAAATTTTACATTAGCATTTACAATTTAAAACGAATTCATTAAACTATAAGCTATAGCATCTCTTGTTAATTTCATTTCAAAATCACTTGAATTGTTTGATTCACCACCACCACCATCACTATCATCATCATCATCATCATCATCACTTTCTCCATCATGCATATCTTCTGAATCATACTCCTTCACCTAAATAAAACAATTAGATACATTATCAAGCAGTGTAGCACAAGCATCAACCAAGAACTAAATATGCAACATAGCATACTCTTATGTAAGCTCGACTAAAAGCATTCTGAAACTCAGAGTCGTCAAGCTTCCTTATCTGTAGCCCAATAAAAATCATTTAAAAAAGTGTCCACATTCATTGTTAAGGAGGTTAAAACACTACACAAACCCCAACTCTAGATAAAAAAAAGTTAAAACTTAAAAGTGACAAGGTTAATCCACAATAGCTTACGACATATTTCATGTCATCATAGTTTTTGTAATCTACAATCCTTGTCATGCGTGCAAAGAAATTGCTATAATATTTAGAAAATAGCCACATAACTTTCAAGATAAACATGCAGGTTCAACTTGCAATGTATTATGTCGATATAAATACCAAAAATCTAATTTGTTAACCAATGGAAGAGGTGTTGTCTCAACAACTTCCCATTCACCTCACATTATCCTCTCATGTTGTATAGACCCATGATTCTCACACGAGTAATTCAATGTGATGCCACAAAAATCTGAGCTTTTTCAACTAATAGTAATGAAATGAGGTGTTGATGCAATAAATAGCATGATATGATTATTCCTCTTACCTCCATGTTGAAAGCCAATGCAACTTCTAGGTAAAAGCCAAATTTACCTCCATGTGTCAACAATCCAATGATCATTAAATTCTATAAATAGGGGTAGGAGCTTTCATTTTTTGTGTGTGTGCAATTGAGATGTCATACCTCAAAATTGAGTCTAGAAGTTTCAAGGTTAAAATATAGCCCAAATGTGTTCAAAGTTTTATAAGTTTCGTAATCAATTGACAATGGCTATTATGATGTTAAATCAATTTCTAAAAGTGAGTTTTATAGGACTTTAATTTTGAAATATGACTGATTTGTAAAAGAGTCAAAATTAAGAGTTTTTATGAGGTAATTTGACCAAATGTTCAAAATCAACTTAAAAACCTTTTTTTTCAATTCAATTTAACGTCAACTTCTTTTCCCCATATTTTGTGTCATCCTTTACTCTCCCAATCCCTTCCAAATTCTTTTGATCACAAATCCCTAATCATTTTCGAATTCTAATAACCTTAAAACCTTAAATGCTTATAAAAACCAATAGAAACACCAAAAACCTTAAATTTTATTCCACTCTTTTCTTTACTTAAGCACTCATCGGTGCCAAGACACTCAATAAATAAATTGTTTATATTCACACCTTTCTCATTTGTTATAATTGGCTAACCACATATCAGTAGACTAGTTATCCTAAGAACATATCCAAGACCCATAAAAAGATTAAAGGAATTTTCTTCCTTTCTAAACACGAAACATCTTTTCCCAATATCATAACTATTTGCTACTACTGTTATAAGATAATATTATGCTTTGAAGGAGCTTTCAGCTTTAACAAAATTTCAAATCCAGTTCCCGACAAATGTTGCTCTGCAACCGGGAGAAATCTGAAATTATTTGGCGCCAAATTTTGACCGAAGTTGTAAATAGAAACATTCCTCGAAAACAATCAAAGTGAAGGTGAAAATCAAGTTATCTAGTGTATAAATATTAATTAAGTAATTATGTTTTTGTGTTAAAAACAAGTAAAAAGTGCAAAACTTACTCATGAGTTTCTGTATGTTGGTGATCCATTTTCTCGATCAATGATTTTCAAAACTGCAAAGACATGCTTAAATGAGAGGGAAAATGATTTTCGAAACTGCAAAAAGAGATGAAGGGAATGAGAGGGAAAATGAGATTGCTTGGCAGTTAAGTTATTGAAATATGGAGACAACATCTAGGTCTTTTTATTAAAAGAATGGGTCTTGATCCGTAAACTTACATTTCTGATACTCTCAATGCCTAGCATTAATAACCGAGATATCAAAATATAGAGTTTTTTAATATAATCAGGCTAGGCTTTAATTATTACTTAAACAAAAACTGAATTCAGCCCAACAGACATATCTGCAGGCTGAAACACTAAAGAATTCAAATAGTTCACAATTTAAAAAAAGAAATAAAGCAACAAAATAAATAAACTGTGAGTTATTTTAGACTTAAAAGAATTTTTCAAATAGTTGGGTTTACTCTAATGGTAAAATTTCACTTTACCCCTAAAAAATGATAACAATTTAATTTAACCCTGTAAAAATAATAAAGATATAAGCTATTAAAATGATGAAATGACATTTGTGCTATCGTTAAAATATAAAATTTAATTCTGGTCCTCCAAAAACATTTTCCTGGCTTCGCCACTGATCAACAAAAATGAAATTCACCTCCAAATCCAATATAAAGGAACCTGGGCGAAGCCAAAAAATTGTTTAGGGGGCCGAAGTTAAATTGTAATTTTAATGATAGTAAAAATGTAATTTTTAAAGGATTAGATCAAAATTTTAACATTTTTAGGGGGGCAAAATTAAATTGTAATTTTTATGATAGTAAAAAAGTAATTTTTAAAGGATTAAATCAAAATTTTATCAATTTTAGGAGGTCAAAGTGAAATTTTACATTTACTAATTTAAAATTATTAAAAATTTCAAGGGACTTAATGGAAAATTTTCTATTTTAAGGGGCCAGGGTCCCTGCCAACCCCCTGGATTCGCCTCTAGTTTTAACCATTTAATTATTAAGTTAATTTTTTTGGGAGGCCAAAATTAAATTGTATATTTTTCTATAGTACAAATGTAATTTTATCATTTTAATAGCCTATATCTTTATTATTTTTAAAGGGTTAAATTAAATTTTTATCATTTTTGAGGGGGCAAAGTGTAATTTTACCATTACTAATTTAAAATTTTATAAATTATAAAAGACCTAAATTAAAATTTTACCATTTGAAGGGAGCTATATGCTGTGAGCATGACTAGTGCAAGCATGAATATTGCGAGAACTGATGCTGCAAACACTGATGTTGCGAGCATGGATGAAGAACAAGCCTCGCACAATCCAATCGAGCTACCTAGAGGACCAATCACTAGTGCATGAGCGAAGAAGTTCAAAGAACCTGTCACGGGTTTAATTAAACTAGTTTGGGAAAGCACTCCATGCATTCCATGTGTTTCATACAACTCGTGCACTTCTTGCAACACATGCATTTCATGCAATGTGCTGCACATAAAACTTTAATTATTAAGTTAATTCCATCCTTATACTTTTTTGTATATTTGAAATTTAATCTTTATATTTTCTATGTTTTAGTTCAATTGTTAATTTCGTCTATTTTTTTAAAAAAGTTCACTAATATGATATTTTAAAATAAAAAATATACTCACTTAATATTCATGTATAACATAACATATTAGACCAAAATTCGTGCTTAATTTTGAGTTTTGTCCCTTTTATTAGTAGTAACTAATTTAAAAAAAAAAATCAAGAAGGATTTTTTTTGGAAAACATTGATGTTAATGTTATCATTAATGATTTTGCATCTCAAAATGCTCGTAGAACCCATTTGTTTTTATGATTTTTTTGTGTTTTTGTAGTTGATGACATAGGAGTAGATTGAATGAAAAATATTTTTTAAAATTTTGTTAGAAATATATAGTATTCGCTTAATGTCATAAAACTTATTATTTTAATGAAACTCCTAGTATATGATTTTATTTATTGTATAACATTTTATAATTTTTTTAAAAGAGCCCAATTTACTGTTTAGCCTAGGGCTAAAAAAATGTCAAGAACGGGCCTGATAGACACACGTCTAACTAACAAACTACGGAGACCACAAAGAATGTCAGTACCAGAGGTTATAGGGCTAATACAAAATAATGGGTCCTACTATGAGCTGTAATAGTACCCATGAGGATATGTATAAATACCTTCGATATTCCTATCAGTAATATATGTGAAAAATATTACTCAACAAATATAATTTAAAACAAACGAGAGAAACACTCAAAACCTTCATCTTCTTCATCATCTTCTCCAAACGTGGATTTTTCTAAATTCATGTCAAAGCTCTTTTTTCTTCAAGAAAAGGTAACCATTTATGAGTTTTAAATGATATCTAGTCCTTTAAACTAAGTTTTTAGCCATTAAAACGTAAGTTTTGAATAAAAGCTAAAAATAGGGTCTTTAATGGTGAAATTCGGGTTTATGTATGAAAACTTGATATTAAAGTGTTTTTCAACTTGTTTTAACATGATTAGAAGGTTTCTAAAGTTACTTTGAAGTTTCGTTAAGTATTTCTCGAGTTTTAATGAATTTTTATCATTATAGCCATTTATGTCGAAAATATTCGGTATTTTAAAATATGTAGTTTTATGTGGTTTAAAGGTTGAGAATCAGTCGTGGGAAAATATGTAGATGAACGGAATTCTTTTCATGCAAAAAGATTAAGTGTAGACCGAGATATTAAAATTTAAAGTTTACTAGGTTTAAGGTTTCGGTTTAAGAGAACATAGCTTATGCTATTGTTTATGATTGTATGAGATGTGTGGATGACTTATTTTTACTTGTGTATGTGTGTGATATGTGTGGTTGAAGCATTGGAATCGATAGGACCTTCAACGAGCAAAGATAAAGGCAAAGGAAAGCTTATTTAAGCTTTCGGATTTTTAAAGAAAGCAAATATTTGGTGAGTGTTTTAGAATCGCTACTCATAGACGATTCCTTGTGTATTTGGGAATTTAGAGATAGTGTAAACCCCTACTCTAAATTTTGAGTGTAAGTGCTCTTATATCTGTACTTAAATATTAATGTGATTTGTGCTTAAATATTAATATGATTTATGATTAAATATTAATGTGATTTGTGCTTAAAGAATTAAGATGTGCTATTGTGAACAAACATGAAATGTTGTGACATATGCTATAAGCTTATGATGACTGTTGTGAAAGTGAATATGTGGGTATGTTCTTCATGCCATGTGACAGAAAATATGTGATAATAAAGTGAATATACAATGAATATATGATAAAATTATGTAATAATAATGTGAATATTTTGGCTTTGTGATCTTATGAGACCTTTGGGTACATTTGGCATGCCATAAGATTGTGAGCACTCACGTTTGTGTTATATGTGGGGCACTGAGGCCCAGAGACATGTTGAAGAGATAAGGGAATGTGAGCTATGCTCCATTCAACGAGATATGTTTGGTGTGTTGGAGAGTGTTAGCTATACGCTTCACTTATGAGATATGTTTCGACTCTATGAGTCCAGTGTTGGTGTGTTGGAGATTCGCGTATCTAATGTGTGATGATAGAGCTCACTATATATTTCATAATCTCAACAACCAAATTATCATAAATTGTGTTTAAATGTGATTATATATGCATGATTAAATATGCTGGTATGTGAATATAGTGTGCTGAAATTATGTGATTAATGTGTAAATAAATCTAAGAGAGATGATATGAATATGTTCAATGATTGTTGATTCATGCATGATGATTGTTTACGTAGTGGTTATTCTAGGCACTCAATGAGCTTGTTAAGCTCACCCACTCCCTTCTTAACTATTGCAGATTCTTAGTGCCGATGTCAGCGGTATGGTCTCGAGGTTAATCTAAGCCAAGTCGACCTTTTTACTTATATTAATAGGTTTATAAGTTATTTATGTTTTGGAACCTAAGGTAATGTGTTAGGAAATATGGTGGATTTATATTGTTTCCTGTTATGTTCTTTTAGCTATTTGCATGTCATTATAGACTTGAAAATATGATATTTGAGATATTTTGAGGTTTGTTTTATATGATAAATATTTAATAGTTGATAAATCGATGTAAGATGGAATTATTTAACAATAAATTAATTTTTCGATAACTGTGAGAAGTATGGTAATGAGAAGGTGCACGTCTAGGATTGACTCTGGTTAGAAAAAGCTTGGTTTTTAAGCAGGCAAATTTGACTCACCTCCCTTTCCTAGGACCTGGTGCACGGTTCACATTCACTTCTTTAGTTTTTTCCCTTAAAAAGAAAAATTTTCACGTGAAATAAGACGTAAAATGAGGTAAGCATGATGTGAGACGGTGGTGTGACATCCTAGTATTTGGGCTCGACAATCGGGCTGGTATAGAGTGTTATAAGAGAAGTGTGTGCCATATTATAATTGTACTTTGAATTAATAAAAGTGTTCTTTTCTTTTGTAAATGTAAGTCTCGGTTAAGCCTTAGGTTCCTAAGCACTTAGCGCACTTGGGTTAGTGATAGGTCTATAAACGTCACATACATTATATGCAAGCGGACACTATCGATGCAAGTGTAGTAGATAGAGATGAATCTATCGGATATCGATTCCACGAGGATGGTGTTCTTGTTGCTTAAATTTGTCGAAGCAATTAGAGTTTAAATGAAAAGAAATGTTAAGAATAATGTTAACGCAATTTAGTTAAGACTGCACAAATCAAAGAGTTAAATCTGTCAATGCAAATATATCACAAAATGTTAGAGCAAATTAATAGAAAATGAATTTTTGTGAAAGATGCTGTAAATGTAAATTCAGAAAAGTAAAAGAAATAGATCAAGTGTAAAGAAATAGGGGGATCGCTGACTTCACAAGTTGGCAATGCTAAATGTAACTACAAGGTAACTGATAGATGAATTGTCGCCGCAATTAAGTTCTAATAAGATCTTATTGCTATCAACTTCTCTGTTTAACAAAGACCCAAGTGCTCACAATTACCACATCTTCCATTGCTGGTAATGCTTCGCACTTAAGAACAAGTGGCCAGAATTCCTTCTTGCCTCAAGCAACTTCCGTTGTCTTACTTGTTAATCTAACTTGTGACTGCAACTTTAGTGTCTGTGACTGCAATCGCACTTCCGTGATCAAAACAGTTAAATCCAAATATAAACAGACGAGAAGAATTGAGTAGAAATCAAAATAGATCTAACATTAATAGATACTTCCATATACAATTAATAGTCAATAGAATTCATCAACATTCAAGAGGGATTAAAGAATAAATTGAAGCATACTATTCTTAGTCTATTGGAATCCTCCTATAATCGCTCCTTTTCCGTCGCACCTAGGCACTCCTTGTCAGGAGTAGTTGCCTCCTTGTTACGTCAGATTACCCTCCTCGGAAGTCAAGCTTCCGTGCCAGCTTACTTTGATAGAAAATGAGAAATTTATGGAATTGAATTCTTCACAGCTTGATTATGATCTTCTTTCACTTCCCTCTATTTATAATCATTCCACAGCACAGGTCTATCCCTCTTCTTAGATCTAACTTCCCTTTTTGCAGCTGTACAAGTTTGTTATTGCCAGCTATGCACTCACGCAGATCTGGTTTGTGCATTAAGTAGTTGCAGATTGTCGCGATATCTCTAGATGCAAATTATGATTTAAATTTACTGCGACAACTTGGCATTCTCCTGCGCTGGTGCTTCTGAATGTGTTAGTAGCGTAAAATTCATGATAAAATGTAGAAGCATTTATGTGGTGACATCTTTAGCCGCAATTCTAGATCGAAATTGTGATGGTAACTCTAAATGCTTTCCCATTCTGATCTTCTAAGGTGGATTTCTGTGCTGACAGCTTTAGATACAAAACTGATACTCAATATAGCGACATTAGTAGCACAAAAGAAATAAAATGAAAGAAAGTAAGACCATACAACACTGATTTAGAAAATGCAAATACTAAGTATGAAATGCTAAAATGTAGGCTAAATATGATACAAAAGGAAAAAAATTATACACTAATTCAAGGAGAAATTAAGTGTCATTTTTAATGCTATCACACTCCCAAACTTGAGTTTTTACTTGTCCTCAAGTAAATAAAAGCTAGCAAAATTATATCAAAATTCTTGTCACCACAATCATCATTCTGGCAACTTATATTCTCTAGAATCCTAATGTATAAATTGAATTCATATGCTGGAATATTACGTTGAAAATTTATAGGCATGAACAATCATAATTACAACTTCACTAATGCTAGCATCACACTTTAAATCTCAAATCTTCTTAACCAATACAACATTTATTGTATAATATTATACATATATTTTTTTTTCCTTTTTATCAACTTTTCTTTCTTTATCTTTTTTTATGTGACTGAGAGATGTCAGTATATTACTATACTCTTGTTCCTGGGCAATAACAATAGGGTGCAACAAGCCCCCAGGGAGAATGTAATTGCGCTGACACACACTCTTGTAGTGACAACCTTTGGCTAGATAGTTCTTCTAACGCTTGCAGTGGAGTGTTCCCACTTTTTGAGTCACAATGCACCCACATTGGAGTGTCTTTTATTAGTAGATATAATTATATGCATAGCTGCAAGATGGTAAGTTAATTTAAGATTTAAAGAATGATACTACTCATTTATTACTAATGCAATCTCAACCATTCATCCAAAAATAGAAGGATTCAACATTTAATCACATTCATCCAATTCATGCATTAGCATTCCAAATAATTCAAGAATTAAGCATCAAATGAAAAAAATTATGGTTTCATTTTTCTTAACTATGCATACTTTCATTCAACAAAGATAAGTATAATCTTAAACTTGTGGGTGTAATTGCATTTCCATTCCAAACTTCCCCCCAAATTTAATGTCTGCATTGTCCCCAATGCATTGATAATACTATACAAATATTAATGGAAATGCAACTACAATGCAAATGTGAGAGCAAGTAAAATGCAGAGACAATAAAAATGTAATGACAATTAGATGAAATGCATGCAACTAAACTAACTACTGAAAAGTAAACTAACTCAGTGTGTTGTAGCTGAGGATGTGGCTGCTTTGGACTTCTTTTTCTTCTTAGGGCGCTCCTCTTTGCTCTTCTTCTTTACCCTACGTTTGCGCCTCTTCTCTTTTGGGTCAATCGGTAGAGTTGATTGCTCCTCTATGGCTGGTTGAATGTCGGCTTCATTGACAGTCATGTCCGATAGATGTGACTACCTCGACCTAGCTCGCCCCAGATGGTGCCATTTGTTCAATAGATGCACTCACATTGGTAGGTGCGTCGACAAATTTCTCCGATAAATTTGTCGGGGCAACATCTTATTCTTCTTCCTTCTTCTTTTCTTTTCTCTTCTTTTGCTTCAATACCTTCAAAAGCAATTGGTTTGTGCTCCTCTGTAGCAGCAACCTCTCTCTCCGCCCTAGTGGCCCCTAAACTGTTCGAGAGTTCCTCTTCAAAGAGGCTGGCTATGTTTCGAAAGCAATCTTTCATTTCCTTGGATTGCACTTGATCCTCATCATCAGATATGTGGATTCTATTCGGGGAATGGACGGATTGAGTTCTCCCTTCTAAAACATGCTGCTCTGATGATAGAGTGGCTTCATCGATAATAAAAGGGAACACAGGGAATTTTGGCACCGGATTTCTGCTCAAACTGCTTAATGTGCTGACAATAGTAATAATCTATGCCCTAGTATAGGCATAAAATAAGTCCTGACCCCTTGTCATCCTTTCCACCAAAATATCATTAATCAGCCCTTTGTTTTCCAAAGTCTCTTCCCCTTCGCGAGGTAGAATGCCCTTCTGTTTACACAACATCATGATCAGAGAAGGGAAAGGTGGGATACCTGTCTGTTTGGTGGTGGATTCAACGATTTCTTGATGAAGGATTGCGTCGACATCAATTCGTCGTCCCTTGAGTACAGAATACAGCAAGCACATTCTGTCCAGCGTTGCAGTAGTACTGTGGGTGGATGACAAGAGACGATAGTTGATGAAATGAAACCACACCTTGCTTTGGACAGTGAGGTAGCGACGATGCATCGTGTAATTGTTTGGATTGTTGCCAGTCCAAATAGCTCCATCGACGTATAAGTCATTTAGCAATAGATCAGCATCGTCCTCTGTCAAGTTCTTCAAGAACTCGATATGCTTGTCTTCTCCTTCAGCAATATGGAAAAGAGCATTGATGTGGTTAGCGCTCCATGGTACCAACCCTTCAGGAACGAATATAAACTCCTGTTCAGGATCAACCAGGTTATCAAAAAACTCTTTTACCATGGAGGGAGAGTATCCTGCCAGATGGTCACAAAACTGCTCCCAGCCCAATCGTGAAATGGTTTTGGCGACTTGCTTCCCTAATGTCAGTTGTGGGGACAACTGAAATACTTGCTCATGATGACAGTTCCTTTTTAACATCACCTCATGGTAACGGTCCTTCACCGCTTTCAATAAGAACAGGATAGGTTCCTTGGGTGATGGTTGGTCGACGTTTCTGACCATTACAGCCGACGATTCAGTAGCAGATTTGGATGGGGTTTTCGCACCGCGAGTTCTTGCTATAACTACTAAAATAAAGAGAGTGAGAATATCTTGCAGAAAACTTAAAGGTTGGAGAAAAAAAAGAATACAACAACAATAGTGGTTGTGAGTGTAAAGATTCAATCGACACAAAAAGGGTGTTTTATAGAAGATGGAGGTGAAGAGACGTGATGATT
This sequence comes from Gossypioides kirkii, assembly GCA_005610355.1. NCBI lineage: Eukaryota > Viridiplantae > Streptophyta > Magnoliopsida > Malvales > Malvaceae > Gossypioides > Gossypioides kirkii. The sequence continues at coordinate 32,202,735 of CP032247.1, read as the reverse complement.
GCTGTTGCTGTTGGGAGTACCTTATACTTGTAACCAATAAATGCCAGGACACAGATATTACTTTTTCAGATTGATCTAACGGTTGGGGAAAGAGGTGAATCAACTGGTGTGATTCTTTCTCGAAACGCTTCGTTGAGTCATCAATGAAATGCGTTGACAAGTTATGCTTTCGTATGCGTCAGAAAAAAAGGAGATCTGTTATTCCTGCAAAAACTAAAGAAACAAATTAAAGTAAAATAAAAGACAAAAATGAGCAGAAAATTTTTTACAATGACATCATAAAAAAATGTGACCAAGTTAATGGTCTCGTTTTGTTCGTTGATGCTCGGGCTTCGGTAATGCTTCAATCATTGGCCATTTACTTTAAATTTGTGCCCATCATTCAAATCTTTGATTGTCACCACACCATGTGAAAATGCTTTGGCAACTTCAAAAGGGCCTGACCATCTTGAGCGTAATTTTTCTGGATGTAATTTTAAACGTGAGTTAAATAAAAGAACTAACTAACCAGGAAAAAATTGTCGCTGCAAAATGATGTTGTCATGCCATTTCTTAGTTTTTTCTTTGTAGATGGCAGCATTTTCATAAGCATTGCATCGAATTTCTTTCAGTTCTGAAATGTCCAACAATCTTTTCTTTCCAGTAACATCATAGTCCATATTCACTTGCTTGATTGCCCACATGGCCTTATGTTCAAGTTCGACTGGCAAGTGACAGGATTTACCAAAAACTAGCTGATATGGTAACATCCCTAACGGTGTTTTGTATGCGATGTGAAGTGCCTACAATGCATCATTTAACCGCGAAGACTAATCTCATCTAGATAGATTAACCACCTTCTCAAGAATACCCTTGATTTGCCAATTGGATACTTTCATTTGTCCATTTGTTTGCGGATGATATGTGGCTGCCATGCGATGTTTCACACCGTAACGTTTCAAAGTTGTCGCCACCTGATTACAATGGAAGTGAGTGCCTTGGTCGCTTATTAATGCTCGAGGTATTTCGAATCATGTAAGGATATATGTGTGAAAGAATTTTAACACCGTTCGAGCATCGTCCTTTGGAACAACGATTGCTTTGATCCACTTGGAGACATAGTCAATAGCGACCAAAATATACTCATTTCCAAAGGAATTTGGAAATGGCCCCATAAAATCTATACCTCAAACATCAAATAGCTCAACCTCCATGATAGGCTATTGAATCATCTCATTGCGTCGAGATATGGAACCGGTGCATTGACATTTGTTACACTATTAAGCAAAATTATGGGTATCTCGAAACAATGTCGGCCAGTAAAATCCTGATTGTAGGACCTTTGTAGTAGTCCTAACACCACTAAAATGGTCTCCATAAGGAGCATCATGGCAATGCTTCAGGATAGTTATCATTTCTTCCTCAGGAACGCAGTGACGAGTGATGTTGTCAGCGCATACCTTGAACAGGTATGGTTCATTCCAATGATACTTTGCAGCATCCCGAAGAAATCTAACCTTCCTATGACCTGTTGCAGTCAATGGTAGCTTTCCACAGACTAGATAATTGACAACATCTGCATACCATGGTGATGAGTCGATAAAAATAATTTCTCATCTGGAAATGCGTCAATAATTTGTGACTTATTACCATCCTCGCTTCCAGATTCCAAACGAGATAGGTGGTCTGCTACTTGGTTTATCGATCCTTTCCTGTCTTTAATCTCAACATCAAATTCTTGTAATAAAAGGATCCATCTAATCAGCCTAGGTTTTGCATCTTTCTTAGCAAAAAGGTATCTCAACGCAGAATGATTAGTATACACTGTAATCTTTGCGCCGACAAGATATGAACGAAACTTGTCAAATGCAAAAACTACTACCAGTAACTCCTTCTCAGTAGTTGTGTAATTCACATGTGATTTAGCTAGAGTCTTACTAGCATAATAGATTGAATAAAATACCTTATCCTTTTGTTATCCAAGCACAACACCCACAGCAAAGTCGCTCGCATCACATATCACCTCGAATGGTTGCAACCAATCCGGTGCGACGACAATGAGTGCCTGCACTAGCTGCTATTTAATTTTCAGGAATGCTTCTAAACAACCTTCATCGAACAAATTTTTTTTATTTTGCTCCAACAAAGAGCAAAGTGGTTTCGTTATTTTGGAGAAGTCTCGGATAAATCGTCTATAAAATCCGGCATGGTCGAGAAAACTCTTTATTCCCTTTACATTATTAGGTGGAGGTAGCTTTTCAATGATTTCCACCTTCGTTTTATCCACTTTAATGCCCTGACAAGATATATGATGGCCAAGAATAATGCTTTCAGTTGCCATAAAGTGCCATTTTTTCCAATTTAGAACCAAGTTGGTGTCCTCGCATCGTTTTAACACTTTTGCTAAATTGTCAGCACATTTATCAAAATTATGCCCATAAACAGAGAAATCGTCCATAAATACCTCTAATGAATCCTCGATCATATTAGAGAAGATGACCATCTTGTACTTCTAGAATGTAGTTGAGGCATTACACAAACCAAATGGCATTCGTGGGAAAGCAAAGGTTCCAAATGGGCAAGTAAAAGTCGTTTTGTTGATCTTCTGACGTGATTGCAATCTGGTTGTGCCCAGAGTATTCAACATTTGATCACTGAACAGAAGTAAGAAGTGATCCTTCTTTGTGGCTGCATTTAGATGACTGTAATCCATACATACTCGCCAACCTGTAGCAATGCGAGTAGGGATTAGCTCATTTTTATCGTAGCTTACCACTGTGATGTTGCTTTTCTTAGGCACAAATTGGACCAGGCTCCCCCATGTACTGTTCGAAATTGGGTATATTATGTTTGCGTCCAGCCATTTAATAATCTCTTTCTTCACTACTTCCTTCATTTTCTCATTTAATCATTATTGTTGCTCAATTGACTGTTTTCCTTCATTTTCTAACCTAATTTTATGCATACAGAAAGAGGGACTAATGCCTCTGATGTTCGCATATTCCAAGCGATGGCTCTTTTATGCTACTTCAATATTCTGATTAGTTTTTCTTCTTGGCTCGCATTGAGTCTTACATTGACAATTACTGGCAATGTATCATTGTCACCTAGAAAAATATATTTCAGATGTGTTGGTAATGACTTTAACTCCAGAGTCGGAGCTTTTTCAACCGATGGTTTGAACACAAGGATTATCCTATTAGTCAGATTCAAAGATTCTAATTGCCAGCCATGTTTGAGCTCATAGACATTAGCCTCAACTTTGTGGTCACATTCAGGTAAGACATTATCTTTCGATATCACCGCATATTCCTCTGGTAATGCTGAACTTCGTTCATTAAATTCCTCTGTAATTAACTTGTCCAGAACATCAATGTGGTGACGTTGTTCCTTACTCCGTAATGGAGATGCTTCGAAAATACTAATGGTTACATGTTCATCGTTATAGCGCATGATCAACTCACCTTTGAAAACATCTATGAGTGTGCATCTCATTGCAAGAAATGGGCGTCCCAAAATAATGGGCACCTCCTTATTGGCTTCACAATCAAGAATGATGAAGTCGGCTGGGAATACAAACTTATCGACATGGAGGAGAACATCTTTAATCTGTCATTCAAGTTGTGCCATAGATCTATCCACAAGTTGTAATGTCACCACAGTAGGCTTCATAAGACAAATTCCTAATTTCCTAGAAGTTGATAATGGCACAAGGTTAATGCTAGCTCCTAAATCACATAAAGCTTTTCCTAAGTAATGGTTTCCAATGGAGCATGGAATTGTGAAACTGCTAGGATCTTTCGTTTTTTATGGTAGTTTATTTGTCAGTACAGCGCTACACCCTTCTGTGAGCGCAATCATCTCAATATCAGATAGCTTCTTCTTCTTTGATAGTAGCTCCTTCATAAATTTCTCATAGCTGGGAATCTGCACAAGAGCATCAACTAGAAGTATATTAATATGTAATTGTTTCAAGGTAGATACAAACTTTAGATAATCTCTGTCATGATCTATCTCCTTGAATCGTTGTGGAAATGGCAAAGGTATGTTTATAGTGGATTGTTGTGATATAACCGGTTGTGTCGACATGGGCAGCTGCATCGATAACTTCGTAGGACGAATGGTCGGCATTGGTGTGACGTGATGGCTCATCCTCATTTACTTTTGTTGTATCTTCTTCAGATGTAACCTCCGCATATTGCTTTGGTTCGTTTGGGTCGATAAGTTCTTAGTTGGAGCTGCTACTTTGTTCGGCAGTTTGCTTTCCATTCCGTAATGTGATAGCCTTGCAATTCTCCTTTCCTTTCTGATTTGTATTTTTAGTGTCACTGGGCAAAGCATCTGATGGTCATGTGCTCATGTTAGAAGCCAGATGTGCTAGTTGTGCTTCCAACGCTCGGATGGAAGACGAATTTCCTTGTACAATAGCTTCTTTTCTGGTAATATGCTCACGCATCAAAGCTTCAAGAGTAGCTAATGGATCTGATCTTGGTTGAGAATACTACTGTTGCTGTTGTTAATGCTGACCTTGCATATTTGGTAGCACAGTTTGTTGTGGCTGCATTCGAGCTTGTGGTTACATCTAATTTTATGACTACATCTGGCTCTGTGATCATATCTGGTCAGGCTGGGCATGAACTTGAGGATTGTGATTATAATTCTGCTGCTGTTGATTGTAACTCCCTTGTCTAAAATTATCTTAATTTGAGGAATTTTCATATCTGTATGTGGACGCATTCTGACTCCTTCAAGGTTGATGAGTCCTATTTTGAATTGTTATATGAATTACCATATGAATTCCTTCGGATGTTATTGACATAAAATGCATTCTTAGCATGCTGTGGACAATCCTCATAGCTTTGGTTGTTGCCACAAATTTCACAAGAAAATGTCGGGACATCTATTTGTTGGGCTACTTGAATAGGGGCCTCATCACTCGTTCGCTTCATGTTCTTAATCATGTTTGCCAGAGAGGATACTTGTGCACTTAGGGCTGAAATGACATCTAACTCAATAACTCCAGGATTTGTTTTCACCTGAGCAGAACGAGAAATCAGGTATTGATAATCATTTTGCACAATTCTTTCAAAGATACGCACAGCTTGTTGTAAGTGCAATCCAACAAAGGAGCATTAGCAGATGCATCGATAAGATTTCTTGTCTGCGCATTTAATCCATTGTAGAAGATCTCGATTTATATCTCCTATTGGATTCCGTGCATGAGACAACGTCTAAGCAAAGTTTTGTAACGTTCCCACATAGTGTGTAGGTTCTCATCATCCAATTGATGGTATGTTGTAATATCATTTCACAGTCTAACATTCATTGTGGGTAGATTGAAGCACAGAACAAACTGAGTTGCTAGCGCATTTCATGAAGTAATAAATTCAACCAGTAAACCTAAAAACCATGTACGTGCCTTTCCTTGTAAAGAGTAAGGGAACAGTTGCATCTTCAAGGCGTCATCAGGAACACCGTGTTGACTGAAAGAAGCACATATAAGTAGAAAAGATTTGATATGCTCCCTCGCATCTTCGTGAGGCAAACTAACATATTGCCCATTCGAGTTTAGCATTTGGAACATCACCGATTTTAATTCGAAATTCCCAGCTTGTATTGCTGGTCTAACAACCCCTAGTTGTAGATTATCGAGCATAAGAACATCGAAGTCTTTAATTGTCCTGTTTGGAATTTGCTCTCTTTGTGGCAGCGGTATATTGTTGATTCCTTGTGGCTGCACTAGAGGAACAATATTTTATGGTAGCAAAGGTGGTAGATCGTTGTTATTTCCAGCCATTTTTCTTTGTTCGTGTCTCTTCCTCCGAATAATTCTTTCAATTTTCGGATTAAAACTAATAATATTGTTAGGATTTCTCCTTGTGGACATAAAACACCTAAAAAGAATTTAAAATAAAATCAACAAAAGATTAGTAATCAATAAAATTTAGAATAAAAATAGTAAATGCAACTACAAAAATAAACATCAAACAAATGCCATTCCCCGGCAACGACGCCAAAACTTGATCGGCCTGTAAACGTCACAGACATTACTTGCAATCAAACACTATCGATGCAAGTACAGTAGATAGAGATGAATTTAGCGGATATTGATCCCATAAGGATGGTGTTCTTGTTGCTTAAATTTGTTGAAGCAATCAGAATTTAAATGAAAAGAAATGTTAAGAGTAATGTCAACACAATTTAGTTAAGACTGCACAAATCAAAGAGTTAAATCTGTCAATGCAAATATAGCATAAAATGTCAGAACAAATTAATAGAAAATGAATCATTGTGGAAGATGTTGTAAATGTAAATTTAGAAAAGTAAAAGAAATAGATCAAGTGTAAGAAATAGGGGATCCCTGACTTCACAAGTTGGCAACGCTAAATGTGACTACAAGGTAACTGATAGATGAATTGTCGCTGCAATTAAGATCTAATGAGATCTTACTGCTATCAACTTCTCTGTTTAATAAAGACCCAAGTACTCACAATTACCACACCTTCCAATGCTGGTAATACTTTGCACTTAAGAACAAGTGGCTAGAATTCCTTCTTGCCTCAAGCAACTTCCATTTCTTGCCTGTTAATCTAACTTGTCACCGTACCTTCTAGTGACTGTGACTTCAATAGCACTTCCATGGTCAAAACAGTTAAATCCAAATATAAACAGATGAGAAGAATTGAGTAGAAATCAAAATAGATCTAACATTAATAGATACTTGCATATACAATTAGTTAATAGAATTCATCAACATTCAAGAGGGATTAAAGAATAAATTGAAGCATGCTATTCCTAATCTACTAGAATCCTCCCGTAATCGCTCCTCTTGAGTCGTACCTAGGCACTATTCATTAAGAGTAGTTGCCTCCTTGTTGCGTCAGATTACCCTCCTCGGAAGTCAAGCTTTTATGGCAGCTTACCTTGATAGAAAATGAGAAAGTTATGGAATTGAATTCTTCATAGCTTGATTATGGTCTTCTCTCACTTTCCTCTATTTATAATCATTACACAGCACAGGTCTATCCCTCTTCTCAGATCTAACTTCCCTTTTTGCAGCTGTACAAGTTTGTTATTGCCAGCTATGCACTCACGTAGATCTAGTTTGTGCATTAGGTAGTTACAGATTGTCGCGACATATCTGGACGCAAATTATGATTTAAATTTGTTGCGACAACTTGGCATTCTCCTACGCTGGTACTTCTGAATGTGTTAGCAGCGTAAAATCCCTGATAAACTGTAGAAGCATTTATGTGGTGACATCTTTGGCCGCAATTCTAGATCAAACTTGTGACCGCAACTCTAAATGCTTTCCCATTCTGATCTTCTAAGGTGGATTTCTGCGCTGACAACTTTAGATACAAAACTAATACTCAATATAGCGACATTAGTAGCACAAAAGGAATAAAATGAAAGAAAGTAAGACCATACAATACTGATTTAGAAAATGCAAATACTAGGTATGAAATGTTGAAAATATAAGCTAAAAATGATAAAAAAGGAACAAATTATACACTAATTCAAGGAGAAATTAAGTGTCATTTCTAATGCTATTAATTAGCTTCTATATGTGGTCGGCTCTGTCCCCTGAATGATATATGGTTGGCTCTGCCACTTGAATAACATATGGTCGGCCCTGTCACCTGAGTATTATAGTGCATTAAGAAGTTAGAAAATAAAAGGTTAACCGACTTTAGAGAGTTGGTGTAATATTACTTGTAGGTCATAGGTCTTTTATAATGGATGTGTTGGGCTCATCGAGTTCTCAACACTTCACAATCACAAAACACTTGAGAGAAACAAACATCCCCCGCTTTGCGCATATGATCCTGATCATAGGACAAAAACCATAAAACAAGTACAAACAAAATCAAATGACCTACTTCTATGCATTTAAAAAACCTTTAAGCAAAGACTACTTTACTCCTCCAGATGGAGTATAATTAAAGAATTCTACCAAAATTTTATTATTTATGCACTTGTAATCGAAACAACTGAAGAAGAAACCTTAGTTAAATAACTCACCTTTAGGTCTTGCCATAAGGTAGAAGAAGGCGAACCAGTCACCAAAACTGTAGATAAAGGGATAATAAGATAAGCTTAAACAGTAAGCAATTTTGCAAACTACAAAGACAGTGTTGAAGGCTACAACATACCACGATAGTCATTGCGTCTAGAAGGTCTGCGGCTACTTCTACCACTGTAACTATTGGGAAATCTACTTATGTTGTAGTAAACATGTAATTATTTTTTATTTATTTGAACGATGAATAAATAAATAAAGTTAATTTCACATCTCAGTATTATGTCTTTTGTATTTTCTGTCTTTCATATTTTGCATGCATAGCGAAATTGTGACAAACAAATTTTAGCTCATTCATTGTCTAAGTTGAAACTGAAGATAAGTGGCATTATAAGAACATTTACATTACAAGAAAGACAACTTACTTTAGTATATAATCTAAATGAGTTTATAATCCCGTAAAAGAATCAAAGTGAGCGTTTGATCCAAATATTGAGAAGGATTATTATGTTGTTTACAATTCCTATTAGGGAGATGTCTAGTCTTAGCTATCGGAGCAGTTGACTCCATTGGTAGAGACATAGATGTATTCATTGGTAGAATGATACATTGGACTAGATCTAAGATGAATTAATTCTAAATCTGTTTGTGAATTAATTCACTTATGACGTTCATGGTGTGATTTACTTAAATCTTGAGTTAGTCACTGACCATGCGTATACAACTCATGTGCTTTAATATAAGTAGAGGCTTATGCTCTAAAGATGATCGAGCCCAAAGCCTGTATGTTGGGTACATGACTTGTGTATAGCATGAATTTACTAGCAACAACGGAATTCATAGCTCAATTAAAGAGTTAATGATATCCTCTCATTGGCATTGTGTGGATTGATAAATATGAAACGCAACCACGGGTTGCTTATTCTCAAACGAGCAATTTATCACAAGCTTTTGTTGACAGTAATCATATTAATTATTAAGAAGACACAATGATAACAATGAAATAAAATAGGATTGTATTAAGTGAACGAATTTAACTCAAAGAAATCAAGGATATCATATGAGAGTAACACACACATGATGAGGTCATTGAACAAAGCAGTTAGATGAATTGTTTTCCTAAAGAGTATACAATAAGGAGTTTTCAATTATGGTTCTTCTTGTGGACTGACTCATAATTAAGTAATTGCAAATTATCAGAACGATGCTTCTGGATATAATTGAAATTACTAGATCCTGACTGTATATGTCCGATTGGTCCCTCCGTTAGCTCAACAAAAGCTCGATCGAACTGCATTGAATCAAAAGAAAATTTTACGACTTTGGAAATAATTTAATTGAGTTGATTTATACGATGTGAAATTAAATTAGGTGGTAGTGAGAATTGTTCAACAAGAGAATTTGATTAAAGAATTTTCTTGAAAAATTAATTTGGAAAATCTAAGTGATTTTTGAAAAATTAATTTTGATTAAGTAAAATTAAATTAATCAAAATTAATATGATATTTTTGGAAATTAATTTTTAAGTCAAACAATTAACCCGAATAATTGAACTTGTCAGATTAATCATTCTAAAAATAATATTGTTTTAATAGTTTAATATTAAATTTAATTTAATATTTATTTTAATAGTATTTTATAAATTTAATATTAAAGTGATTATTTTAATATTAAATTTAATTTAATGTTTATCTTGTAGATAAACATTTTATTATTTTAATAAGATTTAATATTAAATTTAATCTAATATTTATTTTGATAAATATTATGTTAATTTAATATTAAAGTGATCAAGTTTAATCATAGCTGAACTTTCTAAACTCTCCCTATATAAAGAGAGCTTTGGTCATTATTTTACACACACTTGAATTCAAGAGAAAGTTGTAGAGAGAAAATTATCTGAAGAAATTATTTAAAAAATTCTCTAGAGATATTTTTTATTTACAACTTGACCTCAAAATTTTAAAGAAATTATGAAATTACACCATTGGTAATTTTTGTAAAAAAATTTTGATTCAAAGTGAGCCCATAGTTGACAAACGTGAACTTGATGATAGTAGAGAAAACTACTCGGTTAAAGTGCTCATCATAGACGAATCGAAAAGATACAACTTAAGTTAAGTGTTTGTTACTTTAGATATCACAACCAAGATATTGTTTTGAAAAAAATTTAAAACTTTGATTTTCACTAAATTTATTTTTCGCTGCGTTTTTCAAACCAATTTTTTCCAATAACTATTTTGACGATCCATAGATGATGATGGCCTTCGACCACTATGAGCAAGTTCAACCTAAAAAAGTAAAATACACATGATTAGATAAGCAAAAACTTTTAAACCGAAAAGAGACTATAACCTAAAAAAACAAGGCAAGATTTTAACTACTAACCCGTAAATAATACCCATCAAAGTCATAGTTATCTTGACCACAAATTGCATCTTCAACATGACGAGGATCCTCAAACTGCAATCATCCATTAAAAATATTAAAACCTAAATTTGATTTCTTTTTTCAGTTCCCTCACAATAATAAAATATGAAAATTCACTTAAACAAAAGCTTAATCAGGTGGTCTTGGTGAGATCTTCAAGTCAATATCAACAATGGGCCCATACTACAATATAGAAAACACAAAAGAAATAACAAAAACAAATTAAAAAAAAAAGCAAAAGAAAAGAAAATGCATTGAACAATTATAGAAACCCATTATTGTAGCTTTAAACTAAAATTGTCGAATATAAAAAAACCTTTTATTATTTTATTCACCTTCATTATCCACAAATAAACTTGTAAAAATAATTCAAAATCATTTTCACAGTATAATACTGTTTGCATATATCTAGTAAATAGTGAAGAATTAAAAACATAGCTTAAATTAAGAAAACGAAAACAAGAAAAAAAAATTAAAACTTTGCAAAATAAATTTTCGACTTCTCTCAAATGAGTGTCACCTGACAGATTACCTACATAGAGCGTACGGCTTGAGCGGCTCATTTTCCCTGCAACAAAACTCAATTTAATATAATATAAAGTTAATTTATATTCTCAATCTTTGAATCACCATTAAACAAATGCTAAAGAAAGCTAAATACACAAAAAATAAATATAGTAAGAGAAAAAAAAGTTACCTTGAAAGAGAGAAAAGAGTTACCTTGAAAGAGAGAGGTGAGCAAAAATGATGTAAGAAGAAATGAGAAATTATCCGTGTGTTTTGGAAAAGAAGGAAGAATAAAAATAAATAAATTTTAGTTTTTCCATTTGAAGAAAAATACTTTTTAAAAGTTGAAATTTTTAAACACAGATGATGCTTGTTTAGCGATGCTTTAAAGCCAAAAATGCTATTTAAGTTAGAAGTGAAAATAGCTAAACAAAATCTAATTAGTCATTGAACTTGCATTATTTTGTAAATCATTTTAAAATAGATAAAAATTTTAAGGTTTGTTAACTTTATTGATGTGACAGTCCACATATATGTCATATTAATAATTAAATAAAAATTTAAAATTTAAAAATATTAAAAATATATATTTATATATTTATATTATTTTAATAATTTTAATAATTTTAATTTTTAAATTTTTTTATATATTTTTAAGTTTTTAATTTCTTTTAAATAATTAATTTCTAACGTGTCATCCATGTGTATGTTATGTCAGTAAAGTTAACATTTGTTAATTTTTATTTATTCATTTTAAAGTGATTTGATAAATAATACAAATAAATGAAAGATTAAAATACTTTTTTCTATAAAATTAGAAGACCAACTATATCATTATGCCTAATGATAACTAACTTTAAATTTGAGATTTCCAAGGAACGCTTTGATAATATATAACGTTTATTGCAATTCTAACGAATAATCGTGAACATAACATATGTTACTGCAACCATAAAGGCTCCTTGTGGTCATGAATCATGATTGCTCAGAGATACGAAATTGATAAACTACATAAAAATATAAGTATTAAGATATAGTGGCGTATCTAGGCGAGCTGGCAGATGTCCTGATCTTCCTAAAATGAAAAATTGTTTATTTAGGTCTTTTAAAAATTTTAAAATTTTAAATTAGTAAAAGTAAAATTACACTTTAACTCCTTAAAAATGATAAAAAATTTGATTTAATCATTTATAAATTATAAATATATAGGCTATTAAAAATTATAATTTAATTTCAATCTCTTAAAAAATTTTCTAGCTTCGCTCTTGTTAGAATTGACATTTTCAAAGTAAAGTTATCAACCACAATAAAAGATTGATAAAGTTCAAGCACCAAATATGGCATTATCTCTTTTATTAACGATTATTTTATTTTAATTATATACAATTAGAATATTTCATTAAAAAAAATTGTATATTCACATGCAACACGTGAGATAAAAACTAATGATTTTTTTTTAAGAAAGCAACTGGATTCAATTATCAAATGGGCATGGGTGACCAAAACAGCCTAGAAGTAGTCCATTACAAACCATAAACAGAAAAGAAACCCTTGCAAACAAACCAAGCCAAAACGGCAGTCTAAAAAACAGAACAACAAAACAAACACAAATCAGAAAACAAAGCAAAACCCAGCACCTTGTTACAAACGCTACCAGAGAATCCAGATGAAGAAAGCTCTTCAACGATCAACAACCACAAGCCAGAATCCAAGGTCCAAAGCTACAATCAGATACAAAATACAAAGAAAAGCAAAAACCACACCTCAAAATAAAAAGAGGTCAAGAGCGAGACATCCATAGCAGCCAATCAGCTATAGCAGCCCGTTTGACCACAGTCGAGGCTTCCTCAACCCAAATTTGAGGTTCGATCAGATGGCGCCCCAAGAGTGCCATAAAATGAGCTGCACTATTCGTTTCACGGAGCACATGGTTGAAAGAAAGGGTAGTGAAGGAGGCACGATGGGATAAGATATCATGGATGATTGGGGCAAGAATCGACATATCGTCAGACACGGAGGTCACTTTTTTAATGACGATGAGAGAGTCACCTTCTACGACAACATGTTGGAAGACAAGACCTATAACAAAAAGGATAGCCCTTTCACATGCAAGTGCCTCAGCCACAAATGCATCTGCCACAAACCGATAAGGGTAAGCACAAGCACCCATCAGTTGTCATGCTTCATCTCTTACAATTATCCCAGAAATAGAGACTTTACTGTCAAGTAAGAAAGATGCATCAAAATTGATTTTTACTGATCCAACAAGAGGACTCTAAGAAGGGCACAGATCCACTAGAGGCAAGACAGAGACTTCAACCAAGATTGAGAGCTCTCGCACCCGACCCAAAATTTATCCAACAAGATCAAACACAGATTATCGAATACCCTCATGGAGTAAGCGATTTCGGGAGGACCATAATGCCCACCAGGTAACAACCAAGACTTGTCTTTGTTCAATGCTAGCAATCTGAAATAACTGTTCCATCCAAGTAGAGTAATCTGGACATACATTGAGGCGAAGCAGATCTACATGTAGCAAAGAAAGGAGCTCCCGGGTGACAAAGCAAGATCGTACCATATGATCCACTGTTTCACCAGGTACACAACACAACAGACAAATATAATTTGTTCTTAAATGTCGTAGGTTTAGATTAGAACATATAGGCAAAAAGCTGTTATAAAGCCTTCAACAATGGATTTTAAGCTTACCCGGGAGCCAAATATCTTACAAGGAGCGATAGAAATGTTTAGGGACAGTGGGCATAGGAGGACTGGTAACACCAATAGATTGCTTAGTTAAAATGAGAAGCTTGTAGCTACTCTTAACAAAATAATAGTCCGTACAATCATATCTCCAGACTAACAAATTAGGAGGCCGAGACCACGTAAGGGGAATGTACAAAATTAGATTAGCCTGTTCCCCCAACCCCATGGTGCGAACAAAATCCTCATTCCAGCAACCAATCATAGGAGAAATTAGCTGGGAGACTGTAGAATAGCGAATATCAATAGTAGAGCATAAAAGCTGACCATCTCTGAGACCGAGAATCCAAGGATCATTCCATATGTTCACAGATTCACCAATACCAATCCGCCATCTAGTCCCCAAGTGCAACAATCCCCTCGCACCCATCAAGCTACACCACGTAAAAGAAGGGTTGGAGCCCATACAAGCCAAAAGAAAACTCCCATTTGTGAAGTACTTAACCTTCAACACATGGTTCAATAAGTAGTCTGGTTATGTCAATAGGCGCAAGCCTTGCTTGGCTAACAATGCCACGTTAAAACTCGCAAAATCTCAGAACCCCAAGCCTCCCTCCACTTTTGGCATACACAATTTTTGCTAAGAACTCCAATGAATATCCTTTCTGGACCTACTATTCTCCACCAAAAAGAACTTAGCAACCCCTCCAAGGCTCGAAAAACTCTAAAGGGGAAAAGAAAACATTGCATGACATACATCGAAATAGCCTGCAAAACAACCTTAATACAAACGTCCTTACCCCCATCGAGAAAAGCCTCAAAGACCAATTATCCAGACGTTTCTGCAGCCTATCCATATAATGTTGAAAGGCACGATTCTTATTGTGTCCCACTATCATTAAAAGCCCAAGATAAGTCTCCAACGTTGATGCAATGCGAACATGTAGGACTGAGGCCACATTGGTCCAATTTGCCTTAACCATATTCATGCTAAAGCAAAGAAGTGATTTATCAAAATTAACTCTCTGACCAGATGCTTCTTCATAAGTAGAGATAACATTAAGAGCCTCCTCAGCCTCTAATGTTGATACTGTACCAAAGAGAATATAATCATTGATGAAGAACAAGTGGTTCAATAACAACCTAGACCGACCAATACATATCCCCTATAAAACACCCAATTGTTTTGACTCTTCCAACAAAGCCGAAAACCCTTGAGCATAGACTAGGATCAAATAGGGAATCAATGGGTCACCCTATCGAATTCTTCGGGAAGGCTCGAAAAAATTACCTCGAAGACAAATGAGAGCGACGATATAAGACATAGAACCAACGCATCGCATGATCAAAGTGACCCAGTCCACATGGAAACCTAGCCAAACCACCATACCAACTAAGAAATCCCACTCAAC
The DNA here is from genome assembly GCA_005610355.1 of Gossypioides kirkii. NCBI lineage: Eukaryota > Viridiplantae > Streptophyta > Magnoliopsida > Malvales > Malvaceae > Gossypioides > Gossypioides kirkii. The sequence continues at coordinate 32,187,678 of CP032247.1, read as the reverse complement.
CTTGTCATATGCCTTTCTCATATCGAGCTTCACGATGAACTGGCTAACCCGCCCCCAACGACGAGATTTCAAGATGTGCAAGGCCTCATAAACCACCAATACGTTATCAGAAATCTGGCGACCTAGTATGAAAGCCCCTAGGACTCATGAATGCAATAGTCCAAACAAACCCTCATATGATTCACCAGAACCTTAACAATGACTTTATACAGTACTGTACATAAGCTAATCGGTCAAAACTAGGTGATGTATTCGAGCTTTGGGACTTTAGGAAGCAAAATAATGTGCGTCTGATTAATGGTATCCAATACAATCCCTCCAAAGCACAGATAGACAAAATTCAGACACCTTTGGCCCTATGATATGCCAAAACTCTTGATAGAACATGGTTGAAAATCCATCAATACCCGGGGCACGCAACAGAGCTATACCTTTAATCGCATCACAAATCTCCTCGGTTGTGAAATGACGAAGCAATTGGTAGTTCATGTCATCAGTAATTCGGTATTCAACAGAATTCAAAACTCGATCTGAATCACCTCTATCAAATGATGTGAATAAGTCACAGAAATGTGAGGTAGCCAATCCCATAAGTCTATCCTCCTTAGAAACCCAGATACTTTAATCTGATCGAAGACCTTTAATCATGTTCTATTACCTTCTAACTGTGGCTGTTCGATGGAAAAATGCTGTGTTCTATCCCCATACAGAAGCTAGTTAAGGCAAGACCGTTGTTCCTAATACATTTCTTCTCGATCCGCCTTCAAATTCAGACCTACTTGAACATCGGCCAACTTCGCAAGAGTAACATCATCTGGTTTCTTTAATTACAACTCATTCAAATAGACCTCCAAATTCGTCACGGTAACCTTGCAAGCCCCTTGACGATGACGATGCCAATCCATGAGAGACTTGCCCAACCCATGTAACTTGGTAGGGAGAACCGAACTATGTGTAGGCCAGTACTGTCAAATTTCAGCCTGAAAAGTATCATCCAAACACCATTTAACCTGGAATTGAATGGCCCTATGTGAGTGCCAAGACCGAGAAATCACATGCCCCATCATATCCACCAACAGCGGGCAGTGATCGGAGATAGCATGGGCCAAATGAGAGACGACATAGGAAGGGAACCGGGTCCACCACTGAGAATTAGTAACCCCACGATCCAATCACTCATGAATGTTAGTGGAAGCAAAACGCCTCTTTCCCAAGTAAACCAACGACCCGAAAACCCCTAATTATTGAGATCACAGTCTTGTAGAGTTGTGCAAAAAGCAAACATTTGAGATTCACTATGAAGGCAACCCCCAGACTTCTCAAACGATTAAGCAATCTCATTAAATCCCCCACTACTAACCATGGGTAGCTCTAATTAGTGCCAAGTCTTCAAAGAAGATCCCAAGCATCACGTCGAAAGCGCTCATCCAGATGTCCGTAAAATCCCGTAAAATGACAAGTAAAGTCATCATCATCATCCTAGATTTCAACATAAATATGGTGCTTAGAGTAGCTTCATAATGTGACCCTATCCTGCTAGCGCCAGCCCAACGACAAACCACCCTTGGAACCAATAGAACCGACATCAATACCATGTAAAAGACCACACCTATGCCTAATAGCCTCCATTTGTCGAACACTGACTTTCATTTCCATCAAGAACAACAAGCGGGGATGTACATGTCTCGATTTGTTCCTGAGACAACGAACATTCCATGGATTCTCCAAACCACAAATGTTCTAGCTAAAGATTTTCATTGCGATCGGCTGCCTTGCCCCGTAGCCAATCGATAAATTAATAATGCCCAACGACAAAGTATCACTATTCGAACCAATGATATTTAAAACATCAAATGTTTTCTAGTTATGAATATTATAAACTTACAAATATAATTATTTAAAATTTCATCTTCTAAAAAATATTACTATGGATTTTTTTTATGGGAACCTTTTTACCATAAGAATATATAAGGTTAAATTATATAAATTAAAAATTATATCACACGCGTATTTGTGTGGGAACTACGTATTTAGAACATAGAAATTTGTTTAAAAATAAAATAAAATAAAATAAATAATGAAATGTATGGTTTGAAACTAATTAATAGTAATAACACATGTAGAAAAATTATATTAAATTGTGAGTAAAATAAAATTTTAACACGTACATACATCAGATTAAGAACACTAAATGCACTAGAATTGTTTATCATGGTGTTGTCATCAATCTTAAGCTGATGTCGAGTTAACTTGTGACATCGACTCAACCAATAACATTGTCAATATATACAATTTAAATAGATAATAAAATGTGCATAATAAAATTAAAATGTACAAAACATTTCAAGAGAAAGCACTGGTTAAATGGTAAAATTAAAGTTTTATCAATGCAAAAGTCGTGGGTTAAAATCCTACCATATACAAATTATTAATTGTATTTTTAATAAAAGACTAAATTTCCTTCAAATAGTATAAATTGTTTTAATTATGGAAAGATATTTTTCTAATTTTCCTAATCAAGTTGGTGTATGGTTTATGATATCAACTCAATCAGAGGTTTAAATAATAATATAAATATACAACTGATGGAGATAATTAATTGTGCATATTCAAATAAAAATGTATATAACATATTAATATAAAGTTTCGGTTAAGTGGAAATTTATGATTTTTCTAATCTAATTGGCGAGGGTTCAAATTAGATTATATTGATTTTTTTAAAATGAAAAAAAATCTAAAATACACTCGAATAATATAGCGTATTTTAATTATAGAAGGATATTTTTATAGTTTCCTTAATTGAGTTGGTGATGATTGATTCGTGACACCAACTCAGTCAAGATTTTAAATAATAGTATAGATAGTCACCCAAATATTAGTGTGTCTCTATTTTGGTCACTCAAGTTTAAATTTTTTTTTATTTTAGTCATTAATATTATTAAAATTTAATATTTTTCCCACTCCTCCGTTAAGTCACTAACAAAAGCTTTTAATTGGCATAATAACAAATTTAACCCTTCAATATTTATAAGTTCTATCAATTTGATCTTAATTCTAAAAATTTAACAAATGTAGCCCAAAACCTTACACATTTTATTAATTTATTTTTTAAAAATTAAAAATTAAAAGTTAAAAAAACTTTAAAATAAAAAAGTTCATTTTTTATAAAAAAATACATATAAAATTATAAAAATATTTAAAATATATATATATATATATTTTCTCATTTTCTAACATGACATTTATTTATTAAAATAATAAATTTATCAATAAAACAATTTAAGGAAAAAATTGAAAAAAAGTTAAGCAAATTCAACTTTTTCTTTTTTTAACATTAACAACCACCATGTTTAGGTTGGGTAAAAAACTACATCCTAAGCTCGAAAAGTGCAAGAATCAATGTTTTTAGGTAGTTGCCCAAAACAATTTTGTTGCATTTAAGGTTACGCTTATAGGAAGAGAGGAACAGAAAGTGATTTAGAGAAGAAGGTTTTATTCATATCACTTGGCAAACAATACCAACATATATATATACATAGAGGAATAACAAACTGTTTAACAATAATATATTTGAAGTTTAAATAATGGAAAATAAAGCTGATAATGTTGATAAAGAAAAGGAAGAATCCTAACAACAAGATCAAGGAGGTTGAATAATCTTATCATGCCCCTGCAAGATGGACGATGTTGAAGTGAGGCCAATCTTGTTGACAACGTTAACGAACTATTGGCGAGGTAACGGTTTTATGAGGACATCAGTAAGCTGGTCGGTAGTTGAAATATGAGACACACGAAGACAACCACTTTGTACTTGTTCACTGATGAAGTGGTAGTCTAGCGCAACATGCTTCATATGCGAATGAAATACCGGATTAGCACAGAGATGTGTGGCTCCAACTTCGTCGCAATATATCACTGGTTGTTATGGTATGATGATACCAAGTTTAGATAGAAGGGAGCACATCCAGCGTAACTCAGCAGTTGTATCAGCCACGGACTGACACTCAGCTTCGGCAAAAGACTGAGCAATCGTTTTCTGTTTCCTTAAGCTCAAAGGAATGAGATTACGGCCAAGATAGATAATATAAGCGCTTGTAGAGGTAAGCCATCTTTGTCACCAGCCCAATCAACATCAGAGAAAGCATGAAGGGAAAGAGGTGAATGACGATTAATAAAGAGACCATGATCCAAGGTACCATAGAGATAGCGCAATAGTCGTTTGACAGTAGTCTAACGTTCGGTCGTGGATTGATGCATGAACTGCGATAGCTTGTTAATAGGAGATATCAGGCCGTATTAACAAGAGATAGTGAAGACTACTGATAATGGTTTGATAGGCAGCTGCATCTGCTAATGAGGAACCAGAATGTAATGTAAGAGGCACCGAGGAGAACATAGGTGTTGAAAACGATTTAGCTTCAGTCATCTGAGCTCTTTAAAGAAGGCCAACAATGTATTTGCACTGACTAAGAAATATACCATCAATATGGGGAATGACCTCCACACCAAGAAAATAATGCAAGTGACCAAGATCCTTCAATGAAAACCGAGCGGATAGGTGCTGAAGAAACTGAGATATAGCCGAAGAGGTATTATCGGTAATGATGAGATCATCAACATAGACAAGAAGATAAATTACAGTATCTTGGTCACGAAAGACAAACAACGAGGCATCGATAATGGAGTTAATAAATCTAAAAGATAGCAAGAATGAGCGTAATTCATGATACCAAGCATGCGGAGCCTGTTTAAGCCTATAGATAGCTTTTCGGAGCCTGCACACATGATTAGGATTATCGCGATCGATGAACCCCGGAAGCTGAGACATAAACACATCTTCTAAAAGGGTGCCTTGGAGGAAGGTGTTATTGACATCAAGCTGATGAAGGGCCCAACCATGATTAACAACAAGGCTAAGTACTAGGTGTATCATGGTTGGTTTAACAACCGGACTAAAATTTTCAGTGAAATTAATGCTCGGGCATTGATGGAAGCCTTTTATGAATAGATAGGCTTTGTACCTGTCAAAAGAGCCATCAAGATGATATTTAGTGTGAAATATTCATTTACAGCTTATCAAATTTTAAGTAAGGTGCGACGGAACAAGCTCCTATGTTTCGTTGCGAATAAGAGCATCAAATTCATCAAACATGGCACGCCTCCACTGAGGGTCTTTTAAGGCCTGAGTAACTGTGGTTGGTTCACGGGTAAAGTGGTGGAGTTTTGCATGAAGGTTGAATTTTTTAATGAGTTTGTGTATATTATATTTGGAACAAGTAACAATGCCGGGAGGGGGTGAAGGCAGCTGTATGGTGGTGTTGGTTGGTAATTCAGGTTGAGTGGATGTGGGGAAGGTTGGTAATTCAGGTTGATTAGGTGTAGTGCTAAGTAAGGCGGTTTGGTTAAGTCTAGTAGGGGAAGACGGTGGAAGGTTTGGATCGGATGGAGTGGTGGAAGGAGATAGAGCAGTTGAGGCAAGTGTAGTGGTAGGAGTTGAGGCGGATGAAGTAATGATTGGTATAGACAAGGAACACCATTCAAAATTAGTAATAGGAGTAACTCTCAGGAGAGTGGGAGCAATTTGTGTAAAAAGGAATATGGTTTCAATAAAACGAACATGACGACAAGTATATAGGCGATGGAAAGACGGATCAAGTCAGAGATAGGCACTTTGAGTAGACGAGTAACCAACAAAGAGACAAGGGGTCGATCTGGGTTCAAGTTTGTGAGAGGCGTAACCAGGGATAGCAAAGGCAATCAAAGCTTTGGAGTTTGCTGTAGTTAAGAAAAGTGCCAAAAAGTTTGAAGTATGGGGAGTCATTATGAAGGGTAGGCGTAGGCATATTGTTTATAAGATAAACGGCTGTGGAAACGATATATGACCAATAAGATAGAGGTAGGGAAGCATGAGAAAGAAGGGATAGACAAGTTTCAATAATATGTCGGTGTCAACGTTCAACAAAGCCATTGTACTTAGGAGTATAAGGAGAAGAGGTAAGATGGGAAATGCCATTGACGGTGAAAAATAGAAATAAGGCTTGGTATTCACCGCCATTGTCAGAGTAAATTGTTTTAATTTCAATGGTGAAGAACTTTTTGACAACGGCTTTAACATGGATGAAAGTATCACGAGCATCAGACTTGCGCTTTAAAGGATACAGCCATATGTATTTGGTGAAGTGATCTACAAAGATTATATAATATTTAAAGTTGTCGATAGAGTGTATTGGAAAGGTCTATACATCAGTAAAAACTATTTCAAGAGGGGAGAAAGATGATAAGGTGGAAGTGGAGAAAAGTAGTTTGTGACTTTTATTAGAGTGACAAACATTACAATATGTATCTGACAGAGAGGATTTATTAACATCTAAATGAAAAGAGAAAATCATGTACTTGAATGTCGAAAGAGATGGGTGATAATGCTAGATACAAGATGTTATCTTTATTGTAGAGAAAGCAAGTAATAATATGGAGTTAGAGGGCCACTCATTGACACCATGTTTAGGTTTACCTTGGAAAAGAATTGCCTCGATTTGTAAATCCTTGACAAAAAAGGAATAAGGTAAGAATTCAATAGAAGCATTATTCGATTTGCCAAATTGAGACACAGAAATTAAATTATGTTTCATATTAGGAGCACAAAGGACATTAGATAGAGTAAACGAGTGAGAGGGAGTGAGAATAGTGGTAGAACCAGAGTGAGTAATTGGAACACTAGATCCATCACCAATCATTACTTCATTCGAGCCAGTATGAATGTAGAGATTTTGGAGATCGATTATAATGTTGTGTGTTGCACCATTGTCCAATAGCCAGGGATCAGAAGATGAGGAATTGGAGGTGGCTACATGAGCTTGAGGTTGCCATGGTAAAGGCAAATGAGATGTCGATGAATTGACCTGGCATGGAGGTGTGGATGCATTCGAGAACTACTGGTGAAAGAGAGAGCATTGAGTGACAACATGCCCTTGAGTTCGGCACCATTGACATTTGCCCAAAAAAAGACGCATAGGTCTATTGTACCATTGAGATACAGATGACGTAGAAGATCAGTAAGATCGCTGGTTGGAGCGTTAAGTGTGGGTTGAGTAGGTGGTGACTGGTACGCTTGAGAAGGAGTTACGTAATATGAGCTCTCTGTTGATCAATTTCTCATGTAGCTCATCAAAGGTGATAACAGTATCTCGACTATTGACAGCATTGATAATTGGTTGGAAGGTGTTATCAAGGCCTTCTACTTTTTCAATAAGATCCTCTGCATCTAAAGGTTTACCAAGAGTAGCAAGCTCATCGTCTTTGATTTTAATAGCTTGCATATAATCGGTGATAGTTTGGGAGCCTTTGGAAATGTTTTTGAGATTATTTTTGATTTGTTTGATATGACCACAATACGGACGTGCATAAACGTTGGCAAGGACCGTTCAAGTTTCAGCCAAGGTTGTGCACCGTAAGACCAGAGGTACAAGATTTTGTAAGATGGTGTTAACTAATGTACCAAACAAGTGTTTGTCTTGTCGTAGCCATGTTTGACATGCCGGATTGGAGGAGGTGGTGTTATTGGTAGTGATAGATTCTGGAAGACAAGGATGTGAGCCATCGATAAATTTGAAGAGGTCATAACCTATGAGGATGAATTCAATTTGGGTTTTCCAAGAAAGATAATTGGTGGAGTTGAGTTTGATAGAGTTCTGGATTGTGACTATTGTGAGGGGAATGTTGGGGTCAAGAGGGTTAGAAAGAGAGTTGTCAATAGCCATTGGAATTGAAACCTAATCTGGTATAAGATAGGCAACTGATACCATATAGGAAGAGAGGAACAGAAAGTGATTTAGAGAAGAAGGTTTTATTCATATCACTTGGCAAACAATACCAACGTATATATACACATAGAGGAATAACAAACCGTTTACCAATAATATATTTGAAGTTTAAATAATAAAGTTGATAATGTTGCTAAAGAAAAGGAAGAATCCCAACAATAAGATCAAGGAGGTTGAATAATCTTATTAATGCTTAAGGTGGGCGTGATTGGGATATATAGGCGAGGATGAGGTCTTCGAGACCTAGTAGCAAGAAGGCCATGATAGTAACTCCACAACTGATGAATTTATGTCTTTAGGTTGTTGCCCAAAACAGTTTTATTGCGTTTGAGGTTATGCTTGAGAAGGCCATGATAGGGGATATATAGATGAGGATGAGATCATGAAGACCAATTCTATTGAGGAACCACTGTAAAAACAATTATGAATTTGGTGGAAAAACAAAACAAAACAAAGAAAAAATGGGAGAGAGAAAAAAAACATAGTTCTCTTCTTTTGAATGAAAAAAAACATAATTGAAAATGTTTAAGGTATCATATACATTGGGTAAACTTTACAAACAGTGACTCAACTATTAACGTGTTTATATTTTAGTCATAACATTATTGAAAGTTAATGTTGTAGTCACTCCTCCGTTAAATCACTAAAAGAATGTTGATATAACTCTTTTTTACTCTCATAATATCAAATTTAGCCCTCCAATATTTATAGATTCTATTAATTTGATCCTATTTCTAAAAAATTCAACTTGCAGGCATGGTCTTCCACCTACTAGTTTTTTTGTTCGGCAGCACTTACTCTATTTTTTCTGAATTATTAGTATGTTTTTTTTTAGTTTTGCTTTAGATAGTTTTCTATTTTTTGGTATTTTAGTTTTTCATTTAGTTTCCAATCGAGTAACTGACAACTAAATCCATTGAGAATTGAAAGATTTTGCCTTAATTCTTTTTGCACGAATAAGTTGTTGGGTATATTGAGTTGAGACGATAGATCTAGAGACGATATGAAATTAAAATAGTAGACTTCGAAGCGTTGGTGACACTTTCCAAAAAGAACTATTTTTCCATATAAAGTTTCTAAAGGGTTAAGATAAAAGTCCTCCCGGGATACAACGAAACTTTTGAATTTTTTTTATTAGCAAAATCGAGGAATTCCGTAACTCTTACTCTAATTTCTGAAATTGGATTGATTGTAATATACTTTGTGAGCTCTATAGTCCCTCTATTTATATGTACTCAATGGATACTATTTTGAAGAGCCACAACCCTTCGTGTTGGACATACTTCTTAAAAGAAACATGTCCCATGAAAATGTATCCATTGGATGATAAATCATCACTTTCTAATTTCAATAGTGCTCTTGAATAATTAATTTGCAATCTATAATTTCCAACATAAGCGATCAAAAAATTATGTTAGACAACAATGGTAACATCCCAACAAGGCAGATGCATGACATCCAAGAGCAAAAAGTGCATTGGTGATGGTCATATCTTAGGCGTCAAGAACAAAGGCTCAAATTGCACTCTCCGATTTCTCATATAAACATTTTCAATTGTTAAATACATTTTACAAAATAACAAATATAAACATATTAAAATGTAAAGTATTTCTCTTTATTATTTAATAATTACATATACCAGCTGGTTTTCGACCCACGCTTTATATTGGGTTAATTGTTTTTGGACTAAATAGTTAAAATTATTTAGTCTTCATTTTTTTGAGAATTTAGTCTCTCTATTTTGGTCTAGTTGTTAACATTGTTAAAATTCTTCTATTAAATTTGTTAGCATGACATTCTAAAATTTTAAAAAAAAAGTACTCACTTTATAATCTTATCATAATAAAAAGGCATTATAGTGAACTTGAATTTATTAAAAAAAATTAACAATGTGAATAATTCTTTAAATTTACATCTACATTTTAATTAGAAGAAAATATTTAGATTAACTAATGACATTATAAACGTTGAGGTATTAAATTATATAAAAAACAATTATAAATATCAAAGCTCAAATTTTAACATAATATAGGGACTAGAATTGAAATTTGAATATTTTTATATAATTAAAAGTATAGAGACCAAAACTGAAAATTAACCATAGTGTTCAGAATATAAAAAAAAAGCAAGTTTGGTGTCAAAGAAGGAATGTTGTTCATGTATATTATTCAATTGTTTATAATTAGTAACATGTTGAAAAAAATTCGAAAACTAGCTCTCGTCTAGGTCAAGAATTCTCTCCGAATTTTCTAGAAAAATAGGGCTTTGCTATGGTTGGGTTGAAGAGGGGTGGTGATTTTGATGGGAGGATGGAAAACGATGTGATTTCTCTTTTTGAGGAGGAGATGATTCAGCTATCGGTAAAGAGTTCGATATTGGTTCCTGGTGTTTGCCCTACATTAATTTGCTCTGTATGGACGAAAAATCGTATAATCTTGATAGCTTTCGTGCGCAGATGAAATTTATTTGGAAAACAAAGAAAAAGTTTGACATTAAAGTGGTAGGTCAAATTTATTCCTCATCGAGTTTGAAGATCTAAATGATTTGGAGTCTATTTTTGAAGGGAGACATCGGCTTTTTCATAAACAAGTTGTTATTTTTTATCGTTTCTCTGAACCTATTGAACGCACTAAGGTTAAACTTGTTGAGACTCTTCTCTGGCTTAAAGTGGGCCCCTATCCCCTAGATTACGACATGAAAGATCTTGGGCATGCGGTGGGTTTTACCTTTAGAGGTTTGATACGATCCGAATTTACAGATTATTGTTGTCATTTACAGGTGATGGTAGATGTGCAGAAACTAATGAGGAGAGGTATTTTTGTGGTGGTTGAGTCAAAAGTGAAGACTTGGGTCCCCTTCAAATATGAAAATTTACCAATTTTTTGCTTTAAATGTGGTAGAATGGGGCACATGGTTAAAGATTACGAGTTGTTGTCTAGCAAAGAAAAGGAGATTCCCAATAGTTTTTCTTTCCTTTCACTACGACACATAAAGTCGAATCGAAGTTAGTAGGAAAGGAAAATTTTCAGTTTCGATTGTCTCAAAAAAAACCATTCAACAGTGTTTATACACAAGTGTGATGACTAGTCCTTTGAATGAAGAATCAAAGATGGGTGAATGAGGGTTGATGGGGGAAGTTATGGGGGTTATTGGGATTTTGATTAAAGAAGAGGAGTTTGAATCTGCTTCAAACTATGGTGCTAGCAATAAGGAGCAAATTATTAGGAATTTGGATTTATCTTTTCCTCTTCAATTTGAGGCGCAATCAGTGGGTAGCTTTCAAAAGGATGGTGTAGGGCTGCAACATATGATGGATTTAATTGATGACTCCTCTCTAGATGGGTCGAATGTTAATTTAGGCCTTTTTTCAAGCACAAAAAAGGCTGAATGGAAATGTCGGGTGCGTGAGAAATTGGAGGGGTATTATGAAGAGCTAAATGTCCTTGGTAAACGTAAATGGGATGTCGTAGATGGGGTTTGTTATGGAGCACTATTGGATGACTCGAATTTATCAAAGGGGAGATAATATACCTAGTGTAGGGCTTGTTGTATGCCTTGATCTAAATAATAGTGTGAATAGACTGGATGGGCTTGGAGATAAAATGGATGAAAGTGAGACTTTTGATGTTTTAGTATTTTGGGAGGATGCTGCTTCATGTACTGATGATTTTATATCGACGGTTGCTAATGGGTAAGCCATTCGATTGCCATGAAACTTTTAAGTTGAAATATCCATGGATTAAGGAATCCACGAGTTATTTGCAACCTTCGAAATGTGCTGACGGTCTATAATCCCCAAGTGGTCTTCTTTATGGAGACAAAAAGAAATGTAATTCAAATTAGTAAGATTAGAAGAAGTTTTGGTTTTCTGCATGGTATTGATGTTTCTGCTTTCGGTTCAAGAGGTGGTCTTTGTTTAGCATGAAAGGATAGTGTTTCAATAAACCTGAAATCTTATTTAGGAAGCCATATTGATGTTGAAGTGAAGGACAAATCCGAAGAAGTAAGGTGGCATTTGACTGGTTTTTACAATTCTCCAAATGAGCATAATAAGGGGTTGACTTGGGAGTTATAACGCCAATTAGGACAAACGCAAGATCTCCCTTGGTTTGTTGATGATTTTAATGAAATATTATATTCCTCTAAAAAAGTAGGTGGTATACCAAGAGATGACCAAAGAATGGAAGCTTTCCACGTTACTTTGGAGGACTGTCAATTGATTGATGTTGGTTACAAAGGTGTGTAGTATACATGGGCAAGGGGAAATTTGTCGAAGACCAATATTAGAGAGAGACCTGATAGAGGAGTGGCTAATTTCAACTAGCTAGAGATGTTCCCTTTCGCGATAGTGACCCACCTTCCTCATTCCTATTCTGATCATTGTCCACTATTAGTTAAACTGCATAAAGAAATTATCAACCTCTCTCCAAGAAGGTTTCTTTTTGAGTCATGGTGGGTGGTGAAAGATTCTTTTTAGGAAGTGGTTCGAAACCTCTGGCTAATCTTTGAGGATGATTTTCTTGGGAAGCTCGAACATGTTAAAACTGGACTGAAACGGTGAGCTGAGACAAGGTTGAAAAATAGAAAGGGTCTTAAGAAGAGATTGACTGAGAAGCTGATACACGACGAGGCCTCTAATGGTTAACTTGCTGAATTGATTGATACTAAAATCCAATTAAACTTGGAAATTGATAAAGATGAGCTATATTGGGAATAATGTGCGAATTGGCTGAAAGTAGGCGATAAAATTTTTCTTTTTTACATTGGTATGCATCAATCAGAAATCAGAAAAATCAATTTAAGTGCCTTAAAGATGAAGTTGGGAGAGTAACGAACGATGAAGGGGAAATGGGAGTGATTGCTCAGCACTATTTTCAGAACCTTTTTTCTTAAAATGGTGTTGGGGATTTATCTCATGTCCTCTCTGGGATCTCGATTTGTATTTCTGATGAGATGAACCAGTAATTTGTAAGAAAGTATACGAAAGAAGAGATTATGGTGGCTTTACGGGAGATGGGCCCTACAAAATCCCTTGGAGAAGATGGTCTTCCTGCTTTGTTTTTTTAAAGATACTAGTTCATTGTGGGTAATGACATTTCTAAATATTGTCTACAAATTTTGAATGATGGTTTGGATTTAGATTTGTTAAACACTACTAGTATTGTTTTTAATTCCAAAATGTGCCCATCCCGACAACCTTACTAAATTTAGGCTCATTAACTTGTGTATTGTGTTGTATAAGTTAATTACAAAAGTTATTGTGAATTGATTTAAAAAGGTATTGGATTTTTGTATTGACAAGGCCCAAAGCACTTTTGTCCCAGGAAGATTGATTTCTAATAATGTGTTACTTGCTTATGAATTGTTACATACTTTTTGACAAAAGAGATTGAGGAAGAAGGGCTTTATGACTCTTAAACTTGATATAAGTAAAGCCTATGATCGGGTTGAATGGATTTTTTTTATAGAAATTATGACTCGAATGGGTTTTGAGGGCAAATGGATTGACATGATCATGAGATGCATATCCTCGATCTTGATTAATGGCATGGTTGGTGAATGTTTTCGGCCTAGTCGGGGACTTCGTCAAGATGACCCGTTAAGCCCTTTTCTCTATTTAATTTGCAGTGAAGGACTCTCGTCTCTTATGTGCCTCGCCATGCTTCAAGGCTTAATCTATAGAGCCAAAGCTAGTCGTAGTGGTCCGTAGATTTCCCATCTTCTTTTTGCTGAAGATTGTATTCTTTTTGGTGAAGCTAACTATGAAGGGACTTACACTTTGAAAGGTATTCTTAAGGAGTACAAAAATGCTCTGCGAAATGCGTCAATTTTGAGAAATCAGCGATTTTTTATAGTTCGAATACTTCGGTCAGGGATAGAAGGTCGGTGGAAGGGATTGTTGGAATTTGTTCATCAACAGATCTTTAAAAATATCTTGGATTACCCACTTTTATTGGTCGATGCAAGAAGGTTGGTTTTCAATCTTTGGAGGATCATTTTAACAAACGTGTGGAAGGTTAGAGTGTTCACTTTTTATCTTAAGGCGGCAAGGAGGTTTTTGTTAAGCAGTTCTCCAAGCAATCCCAACATATTCTATGGCTTGTTTTCTTTTCCCTAAGTCTTTATGTGATGATTTGGAGAAAATTATTGGGAAATTTTGGTGGCAAAAAGGAAGGGTTAAAAAGGGGATTCACTAGTGTGAATGGCGAAATTTATTTATTCCAAAAGAATATAGAGGAATGGGTTTTAGGAGTTTAGCAAGTTTTAATACAACATTATTAGCCAAGCAGGGGTGGCGAATTCTTAATTTCCTTAATTCCTTTTTATTTAGAGTTCTAAAGGCCGAGTATTTTCCTTATTTAGATTTTCTTCAAGCAGAATTAGGTAGGTTCCCTTCCTACACGTCGAAAAGCATATGGGCAGCTACTGGTCTACTATGCAACGGGTTATGCTAGATAATAGGAAATGAGGATCTCATCTCTATTCGTACGGATGCTTAGATTTCGAGACTCTTTGATCACCGAATCCATGAGCCAATTGGTAATGCTAGCCTTATGTTTGTTTCTGATTTGATCAATTCACAAAACAGGGAATGGAAAGAGGAGTTAATTAGAGATACCTTTTTTGAGGAAGTGGCAACAAAGATTTGTAGATCCCTTTAGCGAAAAAGCCTCTTGTTGATGTTCGGGTGTGGCGAGGCAGACCTTTAGAGTGCTCACTATGCTCAGCGCTTACAGAATTTTGCATGAAGAGAGGCTATTCACTATTTTAAATACTACTCCTATAGATATCAAAGGCTTTTACAAAAAATTGTGGAGACTACAATTGCTGACAAAAATAAAAATCATGATTTGGCTCTTGACATGGAACTATCTCCCCACTATCTCGACTCTTCATAAAAAACGATTAGTTAGTGATGCTTCTTGCCCACGTTGCAGGACTACTGGAGAAAGTTTAATCCACGTTTTTCACAAATATTTAGTCACTACAGAGGTTTGGAAAGAACCCGATTTTGATTAGGTTTTGTCTAGCACAGATATGGACTATTGAGAGTGGATTACCTAGATTTTTCAGTAGTGCACGAACGTTCAAGCTCGATTGGTATGCTGTATGATTTGGGCCTTGTGGGTTAATCGTAATCAATGGCTGCATGAGAATAAATGCAATAATGGTAGAAGTATTGCATTCTAAATATGTAATTTTATTCAAGAATTGGAGGGTTCTAAAGAAAGGGAGAGTACCTTTGTTGAGAGAATTGCAAAATGGTGTTCCCCAACTACACCTTTTGCCAAAATTAATTTTGACGCGGCCTTTGACCAGAGGTAAGGGATTTCTTGTTCTGGAATCATCGTGCGGAACTCCTTAAGTGAAGTTGTAGTCTCCAAGATTGCCTTACAAAAGGAAGTGAGTTCTCCTTTCGCTGCTGAAGGATATGCATGTTCCATGTCATTTTGTTAGGAGTCCAAGAGGGTTTTTCTTCTGTTCTTATTGAAGGTGACTCGAAATCAGTGGTTAAAAAATGTGAGTCAAATCTTCCAGAAAAATCTAAAAATAGGTGCTATTATTTTCAGTATTCAAAACCTGAAGAAATCTTTTCACAATATCTCATTTTATCCATGTGGCCAGATCCGGGAATTCCCTGGCTCATGATTTACAATTGTTTCGTTAAGATCTAAGAAAGAGACTTACCAGGTAGGGGGTTTGCCAAACTCCGCCTCTGATCCCAGATAAGAAGGACGACGACGTGAATCGAGCTAGGCTTGGATGTTCTTTCTTGGCTGCTGCAAATTTGGAAATGAAGACCAAAGAGCGTGTTTTTGGAAATGAATTAGGGTATTTTCTGGCTTTATCTGACTAGGGGTTTTTTTATTTGGTTCTTTATTTATTTGTTTTGGGCTATAGGCTTTAGTTCCTTTTGGGTTTCTTTGCTTTGATTTTGCTATCCTTTATTTTTCTCCTTATTGTTGTTTTCTTTTATACCATGTTTAGTATTTTAGACTTTGTTAGTATTTTTTTAATAAATGAAATCACAATCGGGTTTTACCTAAAAAAATGGACATATTACAAGCAAATAAATTAACATAGATAAAAATATGTTTATATTTTGATATAAAATAAGGATTGAAAATGTTATAACTTCACTTCGTTTACAAATTATTATTTAAAATTGTTGATAAAAAATAAGTAAATTATTTTAATTACTAAAAATAAAGAATTCATTAAAAGAATTAATATAAATTTTAAATCCAAAATATTTAAAAATATAAAAAATCATGTGAGAACATGGAATTTTAAAATACTTTTTAAATTGAGTCTGACTGGAATTATTATTAAATAAAACAATACAAATAAAAGGGTTTTAAAAGAAGATGGAAAAACAGGAAACAAAAGAACTGAAAACAAAAAGAAAAATAAAAAGCCCAAATAACAAAATTAACACCCAATTAGAACAGCAAAAGACCCAAATCAAAAAAACGTTTCACACTCCATGGTCAAAAGAAAAAACGATGATTTGCAGTTTCTAAAAACACCAGTTCATTTCCAAGGCAGAAGTCGCAATAGCTTCCCAAAATCCTCTCAATCAGGTTCTCGAGGATGCCATCCACACCTGGGCAAAACGAAGCGGTCTGACAGTCCTCCTACTTGGTAAGTATCTACTCCTAATTTCATACCTTTAAATGCTAGGAGATGAGCCATGGAATTACCAAATCTGGCTACATGAGAAAAGGAATGTCTTGGAAAGATTTCATTAGAGTTTTGATACTAAAAATTAAGGCACTGATTTCAGATCTATCAAAGACACCAAATTCACACTTGTGAATAACAGATCTAGAGTCGCCCTCAACAATTGCAACAAGGAAGCCTTCTTGGACGCCCATGCGGACCGCTTGTAGACGCGTGTGTGCCTCAGTCTCAAAGGAAGACCCAACCTCACTATGCATAATTGTTTTAGATCTTAGGATCTTTCCTTGGGTATTACGGATTACTACCCTCGAACAAGATTTATTCTGAGATTAATGGAAGGCAGCATCAAAGTTAATTTTAACACGATAATCTGGTAAAGGAGACCACTCAGCCTTTCCTCCGATACAGATGCTTAATCCTTCAATTTCTCCCAAATACTGTATGACCCAGGAGGTAATTTCCTTACATGTGTGCCACTTTTTTTCATGCTACTATTGATTTCTAAAAAACCAAATAGCCTAAATAGAGCAGTAGAACAAACGTCCCTGCGCATCGATACAACGCTGAAAAACCTAGGCAACCCAAGTCCAATAATCCGAATCCAGGTGACATAAAACCCAGTCAAATTTCAAGTCCTTCCTAATTGTAGCAGATATATGACATTCACTAAAAACATGGAATAAATTTTCTACAGAGGTTTCACATTTAGGGCATGCAACATCTGATACAAGTCGTTTATAGTGTAGGGACACAAAGGTGGGGATGAATGACCATGTAGATCTCTACATCATAATTTTAATTTTTGATGGAGATATAACCTCCATAATTTTTTTGTGAAAACCTATAATGTCGAATTGAGCAGTATCTTGAATTAGAAAAAGATTATCCTCCTGTAATAATCTATATGCACTTCGAACCGTAAAGTCACCAGAGGCTCCCCTCTCCAGACGCGAGTGTCTTCATGAGTCTCAAGGGAAAGAGGAATATGCAAAATTCGCCTCGCTACCCCAGCAGAAAAGGTGTCTTGAATTAAGTCCCTTCTCCATTCCCAACGATTCATATAAATTAAATCAGAGACTAATACAAGATCATTGTTGTCAACTAATTCTTGAATTCTATGCCCACATGAACTAGGAAGCCAGGCATCATGTCGAATGAAAATTCGATCTCCTACACCCACTCTCTAACAAAGACCGTGAAGCAATAATCCCTTAGCGACATAGATACTCCTTCAAGTATAAGAAGGTAAGTTACCCAGATTAGCCTGAAGAAAATCTGTATGTAGAAAATATTTAGCTTTCAAAACACGAGATAATAATGAAAGGGTAATTAAGAATGCGCCAACCATGTTTGGCTAAGAATGTTGTATTAAAACTTGCTAAGCTCCTAAACCCCAATCTTAGGGATACATAATTTCTATCATTCACACCAATGAATCCCTTTCTTTCCCACCCTTTTTTTTCACCAAAATTTGCTCATAATCTTTCCCAAGTCATCACATAATGCTTTAGGGAATATGAAACACATAACAACATAACTAGGGATGGATTGCAAGATAGACTTTATAAATACCTCCTTACCCCCTAAGACAAAAATCGAACACTCCACCTTTCCACTCTTTGATGGAAACGATCATTTAGAATCTGAAATGCAAGCCTTTTGTTTTTACCAACTATAGTGGGCAAACCTAGGTATTTCTCAAGGTCGGTTGATGCTTTCATCCCAAGGATACCATACACCGCTCTTTTATCACAAATCGGAGAGTTGGTATTGTAGAAAATAGTAGATTCGTCAAAGTTGATACATTGACCTAAACAATTATCATATTCCTTTAGAATCCCTTTTAGCGCAGAAGCCCCAACAGAGGTAGCCTCACCAAACAGAATGCAATAATAGAAAAAACAAAGATGGGAAATTTGGGGTCCCTTTCGACTAGCCTTAGCTCTAATAATTAACCTCTGGTTCATCACCAAACGCATAAGGGCTTCACTACAAATTAGGAAAAGGAATGAGTTCAGTGGATCACCTTGACAAAGACCTCAACTAGGACGAAATCGCTCCTTAACTTTTTCATTAATTAGAACTGAGTACGAGACAAAAGAAATACACCTCATGATAATGTCAACCCATTTTGCTGCAAAAACCATTCGAGTCTTAACTTCTCTGATAAATTGTCATTCCACTCGATCAAAAGCTTTACTCATATCAAGTTTAAGAGCTATCATACCCTTTTTCCCAAGTCTCTTTTGTTGAAAGGTATGAAGAATTTCATATGCAAGGAGAACATTATCAAAGATTAACGCTTCAAGAACAAATGCACTTTGAGAAGTATCAATACATAAATCAAGAACCCCTTTAAATCGATTTACAATGGTTTTAGTGACAACTTTGTACAACATATTACATAAACTAATGGGCCTAAACTTAGCCATATTGTCAGGATAGTCATATTTAGGAATCAAGAATATATTAGTAGAATTTAATGAATCTTAAATATGAGCCATCATTCAAAATTTGCAAACAGAATTTAGAAACATCATTACCAACTATATCCCAACACCTTTGGAAGAATAAAGCAGGAAAACCATCATCGTCAAAGGCCTTAGTCGGTCCCATCTCCCGAAGTGCAGCTGCATTCTCGTCTGCCGTAAAGGGAGAAATTAACTTTAGATTAACCTCTTCGAGAATACAACTATCAATACCAAAAAGGACATGAGACAAGTCACCAATCTCTTTAGAAGGAAATAATCGTTGAAAATTATCCTGCACTATAACTTCCATCTCCCCCTCTTCCAAGACCAATCTACTGGCATCATCTCTTAAGCTAAGGATCTTATTCCTCCTCTATCTACTAGATGCATAATTATGAAAGAACTTGGAATTGCTATCCCCCACTTTCAGCTAGTTAGCTCGAGCTCGTTGTTCCCAGTGTCGATCGTCTTTATCAATTTTCAAACTTAATTGGAATTTGGAATCTATAATCTGTGCAAGAGTTTCATCATTCACATCACCATGCGACAAATCATCTAAAGTTTGAGTCAACATCTTTTTTAGACCATGTCAACTTTCACGCTTTCCCAAAGCCCAGTCTATCTAACCTTTCTTCACTCTCTCTAACTTGCTCAATAAATCATCATTCGAATTACCCCATAACTTCCTCCCTCTTCAAAGGACTCCTTCAAAACCCACCATGCCTCGAACTGAAATCTCCTAAAAAAAATCTATTACTCACTTTCTCCAAACGAACCAGTAAAGGACAGTGGTCAAAGTAAGAGTGGAGAAGGTGTTGTAATGATGCATCTGGGAAAACCTCTCTCCATTTAGGATTAGTGACACCCATATCTAAACGTTCTCTAATATTAGTTGTAGGCACATTTCCTCTCTCCCAAATAAACTAGACACCTAGGTACCTTACATCAACCAATTGACAATCTTCCAACGTAGTGCGAAAGACTTTCATTCTACGCTCATCTCTTGGAGAACCACCTATTTTTTCAAAACCATAGAGGATCTCATTAAAATCACCAATAGTAAACCAAGGGAGTCCTGAGTTTGTCCTAACGATAGTAGTCAAACCCAAGAGCCCCTTTTATTTTCCACATAGGGAGAACCATAAAAACCGTTCAATCTCCACTTCACCTCATTCTCTGATGCCTCAACCTTCACATCAATATGATTACTTGAGAAAGATCTTAAGCACACAAAAGAAAACTCTTTCCATGCCAAGCAAAGACCCCCTTTCGAACCATTAACTGTCACATCAATATCATTTAAGAAACTGAAACTTATTTGAATTCTCTCTATTTAAATAGTATCAACTTTTGTCTCCATGAATAAGACAATCTGGGGATTATAAATCTTCAGCATGTGCTGAAGATTACAAACGGCCCATGGATACTCCAATCCACGAACGTTCTAAATTAGAAGATTCATGAAGACTAGATGGCATGCTCTATAGCAGTCGCCGATATAAAATGGGTGCTATCAACATCATCAGTCGCCTCAAGACCTACATGCTCCTCCACATCCAAAAAATTAACTCCACGTCCAACATCTTAGAATGAGATTCCTTAATGTCGCAGGTACTTACATCCAGTCACATATTATTATTAGGGTAAAACTTCTTAAATGGATTTGATTTGATCACAGAAAATTAAGTTTCCTCTACCAACCTCAAATACTGCTTTCATTTACCAATTGGGCCCAACAATGCATCCAACCCGTCTTTGCGCTCTCGGGCATGCCTATACCATTTGCACTGAACCTGTTTCCCATTGCAATCCAACACCTCCTTGTCCAATCCATCTATACAGTACAAATTCTCTAAATCCTAAGGCCCTTTATCCGTCGACACGCCAACAAGTTTAATTTCCTCCAAAGGCACCATAGAATTAGGTGATAAGGATAAATCAGATTTCCTAGAATTAAGGCGCTCATTAGTAGACTCCAAAGTTGGCTCATCTACCTTTAGGGCAGATTCTTTGTCCAAGCAGTCAACTTTCTACCTCACCATCGCCATCGCATCTCTCAGTGCAATACCACCATCGTCAACTATCATAGCTTCTTCCTTCCCCATATACACACATTGACTTAAAGAATTTTTTAGCAAATATCTAATTTGAAAACTTTCCTTCCCCAACATATTAGTTTCAGCTTGAAGTGCAACTGAGTATGGAAACTCTTCATCAGGCTTATCTTTTTCTACTGATAAAATTGACACATAATCCTTAACACCGTGTCCCATTCTTCCACACCCGAAACAAAAGATAGGCAAATTTTCATATTTAAAGGGCACCCATATGTTCTCATTGCCATCAACTGACAAAAAAATTCCTCTCCACAAAGGTTTCTGCATATCCACCCTAATCCGCAACCTACAAAATTCTCCTTTAAATTCTGACCGAAAAATCCCATCGAATGTAGCTCCGGCCGCATGAGCAAGGTCTTTTTTATCACAATCTGGTGGACAGGGTTCAACCTTCAACCATAAAGGAGGTTCAACTAGCCAAATTCGAGAGCGATCCATAGCTTCAATCAATATCCCAAAAATAACAACTTGTTTATGAAAGAGCCATGGTCTTCCTTCCAAGATAGACTCCAAATGCATTTCATCCTCAAATTCAATAAAAAAAATAAGTTTTTCCCGGCCAATTTGATATCAAACTTCTTTCTAGTCTTCTAAATACTCCTCATTTGCGCACGAAAGTTGTCCGAATTATAAGATTTCTCGTCCAAATAGAACACACCAGGATAGGAATATTAGAAGGAGCTAGCTGACAACTTTTGTCTGAGAGTTGAACCATCTCTTCTTCTAATAACGAAACATCCTCTTTCACCATATCAGAAACCTTAGATCACCTCCCCTTTCCGCTCCAATCCCAACCGTCCTATACCCTTGGAACATATAGAGAGAGAACTCTTGACCTGGTTTTTTCTTTTATCTTTTTATTTTAAAATGTTTATTGAATTTAAAATAATTACTTATTGTGATTTAATGCAAATAAACATCCACAATAAAACACTAATTTTAAAAATTTTAAAATTATTTGGGTTTTACTTTTTTCAACTAATAAAAAATTAAAATAAATCTAATGTGAGATATCGAAAAGCGCCACTTATGTTAAAACTTTGTTATATATATGTATTATACGGTTTACTATAATTACCATAAGTTGAAAAATTATTAAAGCATTAACACTAGAGCGTCGGTCAACAATTTCTTGAGCGTGTCAAAGCTTTCTTAGCACCGCTCATCCCATTTGAATGGTACATTCTTCTGAAGTAGTCGGGTTAAGGGCAAAGCTATCTTTGAAAATCCTTCAACGAATCTCCTGTAGTATCCCGCTAATCCTAAAAAACTGAGGATTTTTGAAATATTCTTCGGTTGTTTCCATTCTAAAATGGCCTCAACTTTCTTCGGATATATACGGATACCTTCAGCCGAGACTATATACCTAAGGAACACTACTTCAGATAACCAAAACTCACATTTGCTAAATTTCCCATAAAGCTGCTTTTCTCGCAATTTCTGCAACACAATCCTTAAATGTTGATCATGCTCCTCCTCAGTTTTTGAATAAATTAAAATATCATCAATAAACACCACTATAAATTGATCTAAATATGGTTGAAAAATACGATTCATGAGATCTATAAATGTTGCAGGAGCAGTAGTCAAGCCAAAAGGCATCACCAGGAATTCATAATGTCCATATCTGGTTCGAAAAGCAGTCTTTAGTATATCAGTTTCCTTCACCTTCAATTGGTAATAACCAGATCTCAGATCAATCTTAGAGAACACAATTGTGCCTTTCAATTGATCAAATAAATCATCAATACGAGGCAGAGGATATTTATTCTTTATCGTCACCTTGTTTAACTGACAATAATCGATACACAACCGCAATGAACCATCTTTCTTCTTTACAAACAACACTGGTGCACCCTAAGGTGATACGCTGGGTCGTATAAAGCCTCAATCTAATAAATCTTGTAACTATATTTTCAATTCTTTCAACTCTTTTGGTGACAAGCGATAAGGGGCAATAGATACTGGAGTAGTTCCTAGATATACCTCAATTGCAAATTCTGCCTCTCGGTTAGGTGGAAGTCTTGGTAATTCTTAAGGAAACACATTTGGAAATTCATTCACCATACGGATTTCCTCCAATTTCGGACTTTTCGCAGCCGAATTCATAACATAAGCAAGAAACGCTTCACAATCCTGATTAATCAACTTATCTGCCTTTATTGTTGAGATAATTCGAGTAGAACCAACTAGTTTCATACCTTTCACTTCCATCACTTCACCATTTAAATCTTGTATCATAAACTTTTTCTTTCGACAATCAAGAATTACACCATGCTCTGACAACCAATCCATTCCCAAAATAACATCAAATTCATCAAATGGCATCAAAAATAAGTCGACTGGAAATATTTTACCCTAAACCTCAATAGGGCACCGCCTACATACTTGATTTACTATCACTGAATATCCCATTGGATTTGAAACATTAATTCTAACCTCAGACATCTCAACTATTAGTTTCTCAGTTTTAACCAACCCAGTTCTCAGGTATGAATGTGTAGAACCCGGATCTATCAATGCATGAATAAATATAGAAAATAGAGAAAAAAAATACCAAAGACAACGTCAGTGGCATCACCCTCATCTCTGGTCCTGATTGTATAAACTTTGGCAAGAATGGTAGCCTCTGCACGACTCGCAGATGAATCAGTGACTCTCCCCTGATTACTTTTACTATTGGTACCACCTCGAGTACTAGCACGACCTCGAGCTATAGAAGTTGATTTCTGAGATGACACAGGAGTAACATCAACCGACTTCGGACAATCCCGAACATAGTGCTCCATCGAACCACATCTAATACATGCTCCGATCTTACGCCAGCATTCTCTTTTATGACTCTTTCCACAATAATCACATTGAGGTATCCAAATAGTACGACCAGGACGATTTGTTCTAGCTATTGGAGTAGATAACTATTTAGATCGGCTTTTGCTATCAGCACCAATTTGAAGTGAAGTAGATCTCCCTTGACTTTTGAAATCTCTAGCTCGTTTAGAAGGTGGTTGTGAGCTAAAACTAATCGGCCTTTTTCCTTGAGTTTTATCATCCACTTTCTCTTTATCTAACCCCATTGCTTGCTTACCATTTTGGCTCTTTCTACCATATCAACAATCTCTATAATCCTATGAGAAGCCAATTGAACTTTAATCTCATCTCTCAATCCCTGACGAAAGCGTTTGCAGCTAGCTTAATCAGTAGGAACAATTTTGGAGCATACTTGGACAGACGAAGAAATTCTCATTCATAATCAGTAATGTTCATTTTTCCCTGTTTCAGCTCAATAAACTCATTCTTCCTTTCTTCTAAATACATTTCTCCAACATACCTCTTGTTAAACTCAGTTTGAAACAACTTCCAATTAATTTGATCTGCCCGATGAGAACGAACAACTATTCTCCACAAATGATAGGCATCCCCTTGCAGTAGAGACACAACACACTTCAAACATTCAGCTGGGGTGCATTCTAATTGTTCGAATATCCTTTCAACTGATTCTAACCACTCTTCAGCAGTAGAAGGATCAACACCTCTCACACCTCTAAACTAAGTTGCCCGTACTTTCTTACTTCTTTAATCAAAGACCCTCTCTGTCTAGCGGGAGGTGCAGGCTAAGGTGCAACACCAGCAACTCTCTGTAACAAATCAGCAACAATACGCAATAATGGATCTTTACCTTGATTTGACTGTCTCTGTCCTGAAGTACTCGAGGATTGATGAACACTAGTTCCCTCATTATTAGGTAGATTAGGTCTATTTTCATCTTCTATTTCTCGTTCAATATTATCTCTCGATTCCTCAGACATTTTACTATACAAAATTTCAAATAAAGCAATTTCAGCATCCGATTTCAACTCAAACTAAATATTTAATGATGGCATGTACACTAGACTTAACTATACACAATACATCAAATTTTTACTCATCCAATATCAGATTTGGATGGCTCTGATACCACTCAAATGTGACACCTTATACCCGACCTAGTTGTTGGATCTGAATATAAAATGTCACATTTCGTTATCGAAGCAACTTACTTTTTTTTAAATGAAAACGTAGTGGAAAAAATATTTTATAAAAATTTTGGCAGCACTCCTACTTATTTACGTAAAATTCCCCTGTAAATTTTTGTATTTCACAATATATTCAAAATCAAATAATCTTCCAAATCAATTCCCAACACTTCAATTTCCCAAAACATTTCAATAAACTTGATATCTACGTTTAATCGTTTCATCAAAACATTGATTATTAAGTACTAGCAAAAGAGACATAATAAACATATATCTAAATTTAATTTATGACACAATATTATATATATAAGCCTATGTACATGCCATAAATATTAACCAAAAAGTAAACTTTTCACCAACTTTGTTTGAGCTGATTTTCGATTCTTTGGATGCTGTTGGAACGATCTACAGAATCTAACTATCTGCGCACGGAAAAATAAACAAACCTACGCTGAGCAACTTTTATGCTCAGTGATGCTAATATCATATAAATCATTACATAAGTATTAAATATAGATTAGTTAATAAAAATAAATAAATAACAATAAGCTTTTTAATCAAATTTAAAATCACATACTCAATTTAATTCACACAATAAGGAAATTCAAACATATTCAACTTTTGTTTTTGCTTTTCTTTCAATCTAAACCCCGCACTAAAATTTAGACTCATAATCAGATACACGAATCCGCCACCCCGAGTTGTTCGACAACGATGGCTATCAGAGTAGTCCACGACCCTCAGGGAATTGGGACTGCCCACGATCCTCTTGGAATTAGGGCTAACAATAATAAAAATCGACCAATTTGGCATTTTCTCCCTCGAGCCTCTAGGAATTAGGGAGATCTAAATTCTCTCATATAAGGACTCTATGGCATGCCAACTATATCTAATCTAGTCTAACTTAGTGTACCGGGGTAAAAATCAAGTTTCGTAATCCGTTTCATCTCAATTCTATTTTCATATCATGATCAAATCATATATTTTGCCTAATGTAAAATTAGACTTCCAATTCAAAAACATATAAAATATTTTCTTGCTCAAGCATTCAAAATCATAATACTCAAGCTCAAAATATAACCATGAATTTGCTAATTTAATCATTTTAAAAAAAACATATTTTATCTTAATAAATAATTTTATAAATATTAACTAAATAATTCAAACTCATTCAAAACTCATAAAAACAATATAAAAATAAAATTAAAATAATTAATCATAATAGTCTAATTATTCTAAAGCTTTATATAATGAAAATAAGATATTAGCACAAACCGAAATTTTAATCGATTTACTTCTTCTTTTCGTCTTTCTCCTTCAAAGTGCTCGCTTCGTTTTTAGCTACAATATGAGAAATTCAATACGAAATAATATCATTTACCCATTTTAATACTAAAACTAATAAAAACAACATAAATATGCATGATTAATTAAATTAATATACTAAACTTCCAAATCCAAAATTCTCATATCTTACAACTTGATTATCCGTTTTCAATTCCGTCTTCACCGGAGTACTCACTAATTCATAAGCTATCATTTAGCACCAATATTACTTAAAATGGTCAATTTTCTCTACTACCCCTTCACCATAGCCAAATAAACCAAATAAACTTCTCATCCAATTTCATTTCTTTTTCACACTTCTAACAAGCTAAAATTCTTCTTCTAATCATTTTCTATCAAGAAAATATACCTATTTCACTTAAATTTCCTAAGCTTACATCAATGTTCTTTAATGGCAACTTTCAAAATACTTGATGAAATAAAAAATTATTGGTATATATATGTAGAACAAGTTTCAAATATTCAAAATCTATGAAAAATTTGAAGAAAAATCATACCTTATACTTGAATTTTGAAGAAAAATAGTAAAAGAAAATTTTCTTTCTCCCTTCGTGAGAACACAGAGCTTGAAACAGAACAAAAGAAATTTTGAAGCAGGGCATAAAGGAAGATGAGAACGAAATGTTCTCTTTCTTTCTTTTCTTTAAATTTTATAATATAAATAATAAAATATTATTATTTATTATAATATTATTTTTAATTAATATATCATTTGAAAACATAAAAAATCATTGATTTTTTTAAGTAATGGTAAAATTGCCATTAGGTCCTTTCCATCAAAATAAAATTAGTATATTTGTACTTTAGTTCCTATACTTTTCCAACTTATTCAATTTAGTCCTTAACTCAATAATGATTTTTTTAAGTGGGGATGTTTTATAGTTGGTTGCAACATATCAAAATAAAAATAGAATATTTGTACTTTAGTTCCTATACTTTTCCAACTTGTTCAATTTAGTCTTTAACTCAATAATGATTTTTTTAAGTGGGGATGTTACATAGTTGGTTGCAACATCCTGAGTTTAACGGTGTAGTTTTGAATGCTTGGGAACATAAGGGTGAGGTGTTTGACAATATTAAGACCATTTCAGAGTCTGTTCAGACATGGAATAAAACAGTATTTAGGAATATTTTTAAGCGAAAATGCTTGAAGCTAAGAGAGCTAGATTGAGTACAAAAAGATTTGGAGAGACGGTTCAGCCAAAGGCTTAACCGAAGAGAATCTAAGATCAGATCTGAATTGGAAGACATATTGCATCAGGAAGAGATTTTCTGGTTCCAAAAGTGCCGAAGTGAATGGATATTGAATGGTGATAGGAATACGTCCATCTTTCATTGTCGCACCCTGAAAAGAAGGACCACATAACAGAATCGAGGTGCTCCAAATTGAAGGAACTAGTTAGTGTTTTGACAGTGACATTCTTCGAAGACATGCAGTTGGTTATTTTTATTTTTTATATGTTGTTGATAGTCATTCTGTGGAGGGTTTTTCCTATATGGGGAAGGTTCCCGAAGCTGGATGTAAATGTGTTAAGGAATTTTATGATTGAGGTTACTTTGGAGGAAGTTCTACAGTCTGTATTTAACATGAGCCCTCTAAAAGCTCCTAGGGCCAATGGCCTATACGCTAAGTTCCATCAAGCTAATTGAGAGATTGTGGGGCCAAGTGTCTTTCAACTAGTAAAATGAGTGCTTATGAGGGGACGGTTGGACCTTTGTCTAAATAAAACTCTTTTAGTGTTGATTTCTAAGGTTGTTGGTACCGAATTCATCCATCAATTCCATCCTATCAGCCTGTGCAACGTCCTCTACAATTATTAAAAAAATGATTGTAACTCGCTTAAGGCGAGGCATGTTTACTTTGGTTAAATAGAATCAGGTGAGTTTTATCCCCTCGAGCAATATATCAGATAATATAATAATCGTACAGTAGCTCATTCATATAATGAAATCAACGAAAAGCAAAAAAATGATGGATGGTGGTAAAGGTTGATCTTGAGAAGGTTTATGACAGAATTCACTGGGACTTTCTTAGGGATACCTTAATGGATGCCAAGTTGTTGGATATGCTCATGGATAATATCATGCAGTGTGTCTCAGATTCATCAATGCAATTAATTTGGAATAGGATTCTGTCGGAGGAATTTTTTCCTTTTAGAGGAGTTAGGCAAGGGGACCTACTCTCCCCGAATCTTTTTATTTTAGGGATGGAGAAGTTGGGCCACATGATCGAGGCATCAGTTAAAGATGGATTTTGGGAACCATTATGTTATCTAGACAGAGACTTGGGATTCTGTTGGAGGAATTTTTTCCTTCTAAAGGAGTTAAGTAAGGGGACTCGTTCTCCTTGTATCTTTTTATTCTAGAGATGGAGAAGTTGGACCACATGATCGAGGCATCAGTTGAAGATGAATCTTGGGAACCATTAATGTTATCTAGACGAGGACTTGAGATCTCTCACTTATTTTTTTGCAAATGACCTCTTGTTACTTGGGAGGGCGAGTTCCCAAGGAGCGGATTGCCTTAAAAAAGTCTTAGAGAGCTTCTATCATTTCTCGAGACATAAAGTTAATAGGGAGAAAACTCATAATTTTTTCTTTTACATGTCAGAGCTGTAATCTAGCGATATTAGCGCAAGATTAGGGTATGTGGGGGTCAATGATCTGGGGAGCTACCTTGGTATGCCCTTGTTCCATAATCGAGTTGGAAGAAGCACTTTCTCATTTATTTTAGACAAAGTGAGAGATTGCTTAAGTGGTTGGGATACTCACAAACTTACCTTTGCAGGGCGTCTGACTCTTGTGAAGTCATATTTGCTATTCCCAACTATTTTATGGTTACGACTCAACTTCCCATCACAATTTGCAAAGAAATTGAGAAGGTTGCTAGGGGTTTCCTTTGGGGTTCCACAAATGAGGAAAGGAAAGTGTCACTATTAAAGTGGATCGATGTTTGTAAACCTATTGACTAAGGGGGGACTTGGTGCATGCAGTTTACAAGATCAAAATTTCCTTTCTTTTAAAGTTGGGCTTTAATTTGGTGGCAAAAACGAAGGATTTTTAGGTAAAGGTACTCAAGAACAAATATAACATTTTTGGGACCATACCTAAGTCTCTATATCGGAGTAATTGCTCTCATGTGTGGAAGTCTATTGCTAATGTTTGGAATGATATTAAAAGGGGGCTTATTTGGATTGTTTGGGATGGTATGCTAGTCAACTTCTAGAATGACAACTGGGTACAGAATCTGGGCCCTTTAAAGTTGTACTTTAAAGGGGATGGATGCATGGATGAGACCAAACGAGTGTGTGATGTGATATCTGGGACAGGAAATTGGAACAGAGATTGGCTCCTAACATTGCTGCCTTCTGCGTGGTAGACAAAATCTGTTCTGTTGAGCCTTTTAGAATGGATTTGAAGACTGATTGCCTTTCTTGGCAATGAAAGGTCGCTACGGATTTTTCTATACGACAAACTTTCAAACACTTTGTTAACAAAACCTCTCCCTCTCCTCTTAGAGTTGATAAAGCAATTTGGAAACTTAACACGCCCCAACGCATCCGTACATTTTTATTGATGTTAGTCCGAAACAAGGTGTTAACTAATGAGGAACGAACAAGATTGTAACACCCCTTACCCGATTCGGTCGTCGGACCCAAGCAAATAAGTGTTACAACTAATTTAACATAATATGAACTAATTAAAAACCTTAATTCTTCCCATTATTATTATTTTATTTTATTTTAAAAACATCGATAATGTCAATCTTTGAAAACAATTTGAATTATTTCAATTTTTGAAGACTGATGAACTTCTATCGATACTTCAGTGAGTATGTATCGGTAAAACTCAAGTCAATGAAGACTAAAAGATAATTGCAGAATCCTACCGGTAGAACTAGATGTTCTACCGATACAACTTTGG
Source organism: Gossypioides kirkii (assembly GCA_005610355.1). Taxonomy (NCBI): domain Eukaryota; kingdom Viridiplantae; phylum Streptophyta; class Magnoliopsida; order Malvales; family Malvaceae; genus Gossypioides; species Gossypioides kirkii. The sequence continues at coordinate 32,157,299 of CP032247.1, read as the reverse complement.
GTTCTACCGATACAACCGATTACATAGAGCAGGGTAGTTTTGGTTTGAGAATTCTACTGATACTCAAAATTAAACTATGGATACTACTGTAGAACTACTGATACTAAAAAGAACTTCTATCGTAACAAAATAAGTCAGTAGCTAAAATCCATTTTCCTCTATACTTCTACCGATACTCTGATGGATTCTACCAATACCAAAAATAACCATTAGAATTCTATCAATACTAAAGTACATTTACTGAAACCACTAACAATTTCATGACATAAACGTTACTAAGACCATCAGACATTATCAAAACATCAGCTAATTAGTTTCCAATTTTATCAAGGACGATCACAATAATATAGGCTAACAATTCATGACATCCTCAATAACGACTTCACATTATGCACACACTTAACCCTTCCTAGATACATGCCAACTCAAAACAAAGCCAAAACTCACTAACACTTGAGTGCGGGATCGTAACTAGATGTTGAGTCGTAACAAATCAAAAGTACCTATAACCTATGCACGAGAGACAAATCGCACGCTTAGTATAACTCAGTGGTGTTACTATAATCTAAACATTAAATCAAATATAAACACATTTAAAGATATAAATTTTTAATAGTTCATGCTATATCAACAATTCTATGATATCATATTCATAAAGATTTTTATTTACATTATACATTCCACTAATATATGCATACACATGTCATAAAATCATTATACATGTTCACATCTCATTTTGATTCTCAATACACATTTCATAACGTTTCCAATTCTATATCCATCATTTTCATTTTCAAAATGCATATTATCATTGTGCATATTCTCATCTCATTTCTTGATTCTAAATATATACATTATAACATTTCCATTTCAAGTATGCATAATGTTCATCATTTTTTATTCCTTATTAACACGATTCAGACTTTGACGGATACACGGATCCAACCAACATACCGGTTTGGCACCTAGTGCCTCATCGAATAAATCCGAAGTAATAATCGCGCCCTGCGCTGTAATAAAGTTGACACCCAATGTCTTACCAGTTAAACCGAAGTAGTTTGGCACCCAGTGCCTCATCGACTCGTAGTTGAAGTAATTCTGTACTCTTCTTATCCCATGACATGCCATCTATGTCCAACTCGACTCAAACAATTAATAGGGTAATCATTTCACTTTAATATAAACAATATGCTTTAACTCTTGTCTTTGATCACAACATGAATGTATATAAATTCAAATTATTAATCATCATATGCTTTTGCAATTGTAAATGGGGAATTTGCCCCATTGGCCCCTCCTTTTTAATTCAATTTAAAATCCTTTTATAAATTGCACTTTTACCACTTATCCAATTTAGTCCTCACACTTAAGCACTACACAATTAAAATTTCCTATTCGAAATAAATTATTCTACAATTTATTTTCATAAATATTTTTATTAATTATTTTTGAATCTGGTTCATGAATATGGAGTCTCAAAAATACACTTTTCGACACCCCGAATTCAGGTCGTTACAATGTCCCTTTTTCCCTCTTGTGACAGGTGTGCCCATTCGATTGAGTCATCCATACATGTAGTGTAGGACTGCGATTTTGAGCATTCAGTTTGGAAATCTGTCCTACCGTGCCATGCTTAGAGAGCTTTCTTTTCTTTTACATCGGAAGACTAGCTGCACTAGAATATCTCGAACGAATGACTGCTCAACTTTGATGGGGGGAGTGGTTGACATTTTTCTCCATTGTGACTTGGCTTCTTTGGAAAGATCGTAATGCCTATGTTTTCTAGCAAGTTGGTGGTAACAGGCAAACTCTAGTAAATTCAGCCATGGCTTAGGCGAAGGCTATCCAACGACAAGATGTGATGAACACATTGACATGCAGCTCATAGACGACAAGATGTTGGCAATTCCTTGATGATGGTTGGGTAAAACTTAACGTTGATGGATCAGTTTCTTCGATTAACTCCAAAGTTGCAATTGGAGGCATTTTACGTGACAGAAATGGTGTCCGGCTTCTCTATTTTACTATGGTTATTGGGGTGGCTGAGGTGCTTCAAATAAAAGCTAAGGCTGTAGTAGAGGGTCTCAATTTGGCTTGGCAAGAAGGCTACAAGCAAGTAGAGGTAAATTGTGATAATGTGCTTCTCATTGATATTATTTGTAATGGTTTTGCAACTGATAGTAATATTAGTGAAGTCCGGATTATCCAAGGTTGGTGTTGCAAAGACTGAAGTTTAAAGTTCAGATATATTCTGCGAGATAGCAATAAAGTAACGAATTGCTTGACAAAAGCGACGACAGAGATTTTAGATCAATTGCTCTCCTTAAAACACCACCAGATTACATCATTCATCTGCTAGAGGAAGACACTCATGCTGCTCGACGTTGAGGGGCCTTAGTCTCCATGCATTCCTAATTCTTAGGCATGCTTTATTTTACAAAAAAAAAAATACTATATTAGATTTAAAATAATTTATTTGGTTATTCACAAAATTTAATTATAATTTTTATAGTATATGTAATTAAAAATAATTATAACTTTTATTGACATTTATATGTATCAAAACAAATACATACATTTATATAATAAGCACAAAACTCCAATAAAAATATAAATACCGAATAAAAAAGCTCAAATTTAATATAAAATTACAAATTAATAAGTAATAAATATTTAAATAATAATTAAGATATAATTATATAAATAAATTTAACTTGTACTAAATTTCCTTTAAAATTTGAAATTCCCATTCCTCTCTTACCTCTTCTCGCCAAATTGAAATTTCAGTGCCTGACCCAAAGCCAGTCCTCTCTCGCCTTCAGGTTTCTGACACACCATGAAATTAAATCAGGCAACCTTTTAAACCCTAAACTTATCTCCCGCATTTCTTTCTTCTCCACAAATCAGATTTTGAATTATCTCCGTCTCTGCATCACTCTGCTATGTTTCGATCCTACTGCTTGTTACTGTCTCTCTGTTTACTTTGGTGGAAGGAGTTTTCTTTTTTAATCGGTTTACCGGCAATAGCGGACCGTTATTGCTGCTATTGAGACCTTTAGTGGTGGCGGACGGCGCCGCTACTGCGAAATAGCGGCCGCGTCACTGCTACGCCACCTGTACTTGAAACCCTTTTCTTATTATTTGTTTGTTTTCATGGAGAAAAACGATTTGTTTTTGCAGGCCGATTCCACTACGGATGATCTTGAGCCTCTGTTCGATTACCGCCGTGTTCAGCCCCTGAACATTGTTTGCTTAGACGGTAAAAAGAATTTTCAACTCCGGTTTAGTTTTTATTAATCTTGTTTAAACACATTGTGTTAATGAATTTCAATAATAGAAAGCAATATGCATTTAGTTTCTGACTTTTAAAATTTAACTTGCTGGTAATTAGTTTTATCATGTTGAGTTTACAATACCCTGTTCATGTTTAGCAAACATGTCAAGTCATGTTTGGTAAAGATTGTTGTGTTGTGTTCTATTTTCATATAGCAATCCTAAATTTCATAATTAGGTGTACACTGTTGTGTTTATTATACTGTTTTCATGCTTGATAAACATGTGCCATGTCAAGTTTTTATATGGTGTTCATGAATTTCAGTAATGCCATATATAATTCACATTTAGGTTTTGAAATTTAGCTCAATTGTACTTAAAACGTATTGTGTTATACTGTTTTTGTGTTTAATAAACATGCATTTTGACTTGTGTCCATATGGTGTTCATGAATTTCTGAAATGGCACATACACTTTGCATTTAGATTTAGAAATTTAGCTCAATTAAACATTTTCTGTTGTATTTATTATACCGCATTCGTGTTTAATAGACATGCATTTGACTTGTTTTCGTAGGGTGTTCATGAAATTCAATAATAGCATATACAATTCACATTTAGGTTTCAAAATTTAACTCAATTGTAATTAAACATATTCTGTTGTGTTTGTTCTACTGTTTTCATGTTTGATAAACATGCATGATGTCTTGTTTTCACATGGTGATCATGAATTTCAATAATAGCATACAATTCACATTTAGGCTTTGCAATTGAGCTCGATTGTAATTTTAGTACATAAATTGTTATATTTATCGTTTTGAGTTACATTGTAGATGATTGTTCAGATACTTCACCAGTTCCGTCACCAAAACGGAGGAAATTTCCTAATCCCGATGTAAGATTTTTGCCTCTCTTCATTTATGATATATGAAAGTAAATTTGCTTAATAAGTTTTTTTTTTTAATTTTATGGAATTGGAAATGGATTAGGTTGCGGAAGTAGATTTGGATAAAGATGTTGAAGTGGTAAAAGTGGTGAATGTTGAAGAGGAGGATTGGTTGGCTCCACCTCCTGTGGTTTCAACTAAAGCTTATAGCAAGATTGGTGAGGACTCAACCATAAAGGAGTTAAGGTATTATACTTGGCAGTTTGGAGGTTTTTTTATGTTCATATAAGGAGCTAAAATCTACATTGACTTGGCAGACATTTGCAAGTGTTTATGTAGACATCACGTATAATTATCTGAGATGAAATATTTTATACCCATTTCTAATGTTTCAATTGTGCTTAAATTTTCTGACTATTAGACATGAGCAGGTAGTTTATGATTCAGCACTGTTGTTTTCTGCAAGAGAATTGTTGGTTTTGTCTGTTAACCATAATTGTAATATTTACATTATTAAGACTCAGTTTTCTTGAAATGTTCAGTGTCCAATATATATCTGGATATGGTTATGGGGATATGACTTCCGGAGAATCTTCCAAATACATGAGAGGATTTTATAAAAAACCTGAATATACTCATGTTTAACATATATTAATATCCAATATTCAAACTTGAGTACAAGTAATATAGTGTAATATATTTTACTTCTAGTCTCAGGATTTAAGAGCTATGAAAGAAATTAAGGGTTAAAGGATTTTAGGATGTTGTGGGATGTTTAGTGCTTTAATATAAATACTTTTTTTGTGGAACTTGTTTTACTTATTTTAATGTTGAATTATTCATGCAGGCGAAGGAAACAGGAATTGCTTTTGTTTGCACAATCTGCAAAAAACATATTGCAAGAAGTGGAGGAATCTGCAAAGCAAGAACTGAGTGGTTCCTCGGAACCTTCTTTAGATGCTGTAGCCGAGCAACCAAAAAATCCTGCCCCCGAAAGGGCCAAAATAGTTATTTCGATCCAGAACAAGGATGAAATCAAGCAATTTCGTGTATACATGGTATAGTTTTCTGCTGCACTTTTTGCTTATTTGTTAGTAATTGCATACAGTCCAGGCTATGAAATAGGTGGTAAATGAAAACATTTAACCCCTCAGTTTTGCACTTGCCAGTTTCCAGATATGGGAATAGAAATAGCTCTAGCTGAGATCCTGTTCTTTCCTATGTTACTTAGGTGTAAGTGTTGAACATGGATTTGTGTTTGACATAGGTCTGTTTGATTTTATTCTAGGATTTCCATATAGTTTTGGAGGGTATTTGGAGAATCATAATCCTCTACCCATGTCTGGATATGCTTTGGATACGAGTACTTACAAAAAATGAAGAATCAAAGCATGGTAGTTCTGTCATAGTGTTGACATTTATATAACATCTCTAGGTACAAGCAGTGGAGGAAATAAGATAAATGCACGGTGCATAAACATGGTGAAGATGCAATCACCAAACTTAAAATTTCACTTTAAAGTGAATTCTGCTCTAGTTTCATCTCTTATTTATGCTGGGAAAATAAAGATTAACAAGTGGTAGAACTTAATTTGATATCTTGCCATTCATGCATGGTTCATGTCCATATTTGTGTTATTTTCGCGGGTACTTCTAAGGACTTCTCTTTTCTTGATTGCTGAATCTTTAGATTGACACATTTCTTCCTTTCTTTGCATAGAATAAGAAAACTTGCTAGAATCTTTCCCACTCATGGAGTGCACAAAACCCTTGTTCATAGGTCGGCAGCTGCCAACACTGTATCTTTCTGTTATGGTTTTTTTAAATATGGAAAGTTAAAGTAATCAACATGTTTAAATCCAATCACATCTTAAGCATCTCATGTTTGTTTTGTGTTAGCTTGAACTCCTTTCTTAGGTTAACTCCATTTGATTTATGATTGATTGATTTTTTTTATTATATATTGGTCTCCCCCCCCCCCCCCCCCCCCCAATTTTCCTTTGGAATATATTAAGCATACGTGACATTCTGTATTGTAATTTGTAAATTTGTTTCATAAAATGAGTTGAGGATTTTTTTTAATAGGATGACAAGTTTGAGAAGCTCTTCAGCTTGTATGCCAATAAAGCTAAGCTTGACCTGCAAAGCTTAGTATTTTCCTTTGACGGCGATAAAATTAATCTGGCTGCAACCCCTGCAAGTCTAGGAATGGAGGATGATGACATTATCGAGGTGCATGAGAAGAAGAGCTGATCAAGGTATGTTTCTGCTTTATTATACAAAAGCATATAAACATTAGAAATTTGTCTGAGCCTCATGTTTGGTTTCTGTTCTTAAATCAATACAAATAAACAAATAGAAAAAAAACATTGCAATTCCGAATCGAGTGTAATGTGATGAACAAAGTAGTATTTAATTAAAAAATCGAAGACTTGCATTCTTCAGTGTCATTCTCAGTGATCATCTTCTTTTCAGGTGTCTTATGAAAGATTATTTATTTATTTTCTTTTTGGTTGCAGACATTATGTTTGAATCTCGATATGTTGACTATGAAATGATATTAGGATGTTAAGAGTCGGAAAGGTTTCAAGACATTGATTAAAACTTTGAAGCAGCGCATTCTTCTGTATCATCCTTTCAATGATGGTTTATGTTTCACATTTCACAATTGTACAGTGGGATGGTGAAAATGTTTTGGAAAAGTATACCAAACTTTCTTTATCAAAACTTTTCTCATATAGTTTCACAAAATTTAACTCATTAACTGTGCTTTGATAAACTGGCTTTTGTGAAACCATGAAATGTGATGTTATTATCATTCTTCATATCTGGTATTTGTGTTCGATACATTTTTGGATTTAGATATGGAGTTATGACCTTCTAAGGACCTTCCATCTACCTGGATGGGATATATAGTTGTATGATCTGATAGTAACATGGAGTTTGAGTAAACATAGCCTAGACTGCTTTGATGGACTTGTTTTTGTGAAGTGAAGCCATGAATGCCTAAATGCTATGTTATTTTCACTCTCTCGTGTCTTATTTTCGGACACGGATATGGAAATATGATCTTCAAATGAATGACTTTATAAAAATAAGACAGTATGAACACTTGATTTTAGTGGCATGATACGCTGTAGCTACAACTTCAGCTGGCGGCCGGAGCTCCATAGATAATAGCAGGTATGATAGACGGTAATAGATATTGTTTCATGTAGAATTTAGATGTATTATTAGTGGGTTAGTTGACTTATACAACAAAATTTTAAAAATCAATAGTCTTTGTTTTTATTTTACACTTATTTGGATAATTGAATTTTTAAAATGCATTAAAAAACCTTCAAATTTTTTTAAAAAAGCAATTAAGTTTCTGTTTTTATTTTGCATTCAATTGGGTATTTGATCCTTCAAAATGTATCAAAAAAGTTTTCAAATTTTTTCAAAATAAAAATTAAGCCTTATATATTTTTTGCATTCAATTGGATATTTGAAATGCTGTTAATTTTTTTCAATTAAAGTCACTATGTATTACAATCATAGCGTGCCATGTGGCAAAAAATGGTTAAAGAGTTTTTTTATGCATCTTATATTTTTTTCTAATTTTTAATAAATTTTTAAATTTTTATTAATTTTTTATTTTTATAATTTTTTACTTCATGTCACGTCATGCTTGTAATATGGGGTGATTTTAATTGGAAAAAATTAGAAGTAGTTAACTTTGATCGTCAACAATCAAAGGGTTTTTTTTTTATATATTTGACAGTTTAAGTATTTAATTGAGTGTAAAAAAATAATGAGTTCAATTTTTTTTTTTAAAATTTGGGGTTTTTTTGATATATTTTGAAAGTTTAAATTTCTAATTGATTGCAAAATAAAAGTAGTGACTTAATTTTTTTTTTGAAATAGTTTGAGAGTTTTTTTGATGTATTTTGAAAGTTATTCAAGTGAGTACAAAAAATTTAAAAATTTATTTGTTTTTTTTTTAAGTTTGAGGATCTTTTACGCCTTTAAACTTTTTTTGTTTTATAGATTAAAAATTGAAAAAAAAATATAGAATTATTATTTAAATTGAAGGCTAATTAAATTTAATAAAATTGAATCTAAATGGAATAAAAAAAACTAATCTTTAATTTTTGGGTAAATATATATTTTTCTTTGAACTTGTCTATTTGTATTTAATTGGATTTAATTTTTTTTATCTAGTTAGTACTTAAAATTGTATTTTGTCATATCTCTGCAAAAATTAACAAGTTGATGTGGAATTAATAATCAAAATGTTGGTGATTGTATTCTGTTAAATCTTTGCATTAATATTATTAGTTTATGCTAATGTGGAACTAATAATCAATATGATGGTGTCACTTGATAATCTAATAGTATGTCATGTGATAAGCATAGATTAAAAAATTAAAAAATTTAAAAATATATTAATAAAAATGGTATAATTTTTTTTCTCATCAAGAATGAATATGAATAAATAGTTGTCTAGATATATCTAAATTTAGACACCTGTTTTCTAGATTTATTCAAGATGCATTTTTAACAAGTTAATATATTTTTACTTTTTTTATAAAAGATCAAGTTATTTAAAAATTTAAAAAATATATAAAGTTTAAAAGTTTTTAAAATATATAAATTAATAAAAAAAGCATAAAAAATTTAACATCAAGAGTGAACTTAGACGAATGGTTGTCTAAAACCGTTGCTTTTAATTTGACTAAGGTATCTAATCTTATTGCTACAGTAATTAATCTCATTATTACCGTTGTTTTAACCTAATCAGAGGCAAACAAATCATCGGTGCGTTTAGCTTTGAAGAGATTAAAAATAGTGATGACAATAAGATTAATTATTGTAGAGGTGAGATTAAATTAGCGGTAAGGTATGTGTTTGAATTTGAGTGCAACGTTAGAGGTGGGATGATTATAAAAAAAGGCTATTAACAACATTAAATTAAAATGTATATATAATGAAATATCAAAATATTTTACAAATTATATTTATTGTGGAAAGGAATATGTGGAATCTAGGAGGATGTGAAAGAGGGTATTGTTTGGAATGTTGGAAATGGGTAGACAAGATAGTTGGCTTGCTAAGGAGGGGTCGTTGGTTAACGATTGTATATCTACTGTTGTAAATCAGTACCATTTTGTTCCAATTGTGTCAATGGTAACTCGTGATGGGCAATGGGATTGGACTTGAATAACCCCCTTTCTGACTGCTCCTTTATACCTTCAGAGTCTATATAGCTTCTGTTAAACCACCTAGTTCCCATGATGTCAATGGTTTCCTAGGTTGGAACTGGGATGTGAGTAGAAGTTTACAGTAAAGTCAGCTTATGGAGAGATTGTTGATTTAAATGAGGCGACTACGGACAAGAAATGGAGATGGCTATGGAGTTGGGGAGGACCTCAACGAATTAAAACATTTCTATGGCTGCTTAGTAATAGGAGGATCTTAACGAACGCGGAGAGATTGAGGCGACATATGTTGACGAATGGTGACTGTCGCTTTTGTGAAGGGGTTTTGGAGGATGATAGCCGTGTGATCAGGGGTTGTAATGCAACACTGGTGGTAAAGCCACATACGCTGTCAAAACTTTTAGTTATGGGATTGCAGGAGTGTAATTTTCTCAATCTACAATAACTTGATTACTTCCTCGAAGAAGCTGGAAGTTGGGATGTCTTGTTCAGTGCAATATGTTGGTATATTTGGAAAAGAATAAATAAAAGGATTTTTTATGAAACATTCCACGAGTATGACAATGTCTTGGATCGTAGTGCACGGTTGTGTACTATAACTAGCAGCTATGGTGGGGTTGGATCATTCGACAATTCAGTGTACAAAATCGTCATAAGGTGGTGCAAGGTTAACACAGATGGTGTCGTTTGCAAAGAGTCTACCTTTGCAATAGTCGGAGGTACTGTTCGAGATGATTTTGGTTGCTAGATTTTGGGCTTTTCAAAAGGAATAAGTTCTTGTTTAGTGCTTGAAGCTGAGTTGTAACAGCGTTCACCAGCTTACGACTTGCTTGGGAACTTGGTTTATCAAAAATTATTTTGGAGGCCGACAATCTTGCTATTGTCCAATTACTGAAAGGAGATGACAGAGCGTTGCATCATAATACAATGGTGCGCGAGCTAAAGCGTTTGATCAGCCAACAATGGGAGGTCGCAGTGCAGCATGTCTATAGGGAAGGGAACGTTGTTGTGTAGCATATGGCGGCATTGGCACTAGAGAGGAATAGATCTAATTGGCCATGCTCAAAATCTATTTCAACAAAAAACCTGATATGATTAGTTAGTTAGCATTTAAAATGTTGTTAGTACTTGTTAATTCTATTTAGATTGCTTTAATTGAAATTAGCTAAACGGTGTGTGTTGGTCGTGTTAGTGAAACAATAAGTCTTGGATATGTAGTTGTTAGTAAAACGATCCGCTTTGGGTTGTTGTTGGCTAGGTAACCTGACAATTTGTATAAGCCATTATTCTTTCCTTTTAATTGTGTTTGGTAAGGGTTGTTTAGTTTTTGCTATTATAGAACAGTTTTTGTGTTCCTTTTCTCTTTAATTTTAATTTCTTCTTTTTTTTCTTTACTCGACCTTCTCTGTATTTCTTTCTAGAATTTCAGATCATAACAAGGGTATCAGAGCTACGACGACCCTCATGGCTAGTGAAAGAGTCTCTGCTTGTTTGCAAGAAGATATGGCTCAATTGTAGCAAGAAATGGTTTAGCTCAAGGCAGATATGGATGTGAAAATGAATGCGAGATTCAAGGTATTCCAGGGGAAGTTCAGATCATATATGCGCTCAAATTGTACTTTCTTTTGGAACAATTTTTAGGGCAACCATAAACTCAAAGAGTTGTTGGTTCAAGATTGAGCAAGGGCAAGGGAATCTTAGGGGAAACTCCACCTAGTTTTCCTCCTAAGGAACCACTTAGCCTATCACTATAGCCAGAGCTTGGAGCCTACTCTTATGCTAGTAGTATGGAGTCTAGAACCAAACAAGTCAAGTTTGATTGTCCTTGCTTTGATGGACAGGATTTTCGAGGCTAGTGGGCAAAATTGGAGCAGTTTTTTGAGCTTGAAGGTATAGGAGATTAAGTTAAGGTACGCATGGTTATGTTTCATTTGGAAGGGAAGGCTTTAGATTGGCATCACTTCTTTGCTTAGAGGTGTAGAGGTTTGCATCAGCTGACTTGGCAAGTATATGCCTAGGGCTTCAAAGATCCGTTTGGATCTAAGATTTATCACGATGCTATAGAGGAGTTAGTGTCTCTCAAGTAGCATGGGATGTCTGTAGAGAAATTTCATGATTAATTTGTGAGTTTACTGAATCAACTTCACCTTCTTAAATCTTATGCTTTAGGTATATTCATCAATAACTTACAAGATGAGATAGGTCAATAACTTAGACTCTTTAAACCTCAAAACTTGATTGATGATTATTTGGTGGCCAAACAAGTAGAGAATATAGTAGAGGCAATCTTAAAAAATTCATTAATTATGGTGAAGGTACATGAATTTATAAAACCTTGTTTCCAAAATCTCAAGAGGTCAGTGTAGGATTTCCTAAGCAATTGTACCAAGGAGTCAAGTCAATTGTTGGCTTACTTGCATCCAATCCTGTAGGAGTTCCTAGTATCAATGTTAACACTAAGATGCCTACTAAGACCTTGTTACAAGATGAAATGAAGGATAGAAGGAAAAGGGACTTTGTTTTTATGTGCTACTAAGTATACTGTAAGACACAAGTGTAATAAGGCTCAGTTGTATCAACTTGTGATTGAGCCTTTTGTTGAGATGAATGAAATTGTAACTAGTCCTATAGCTGAGGATTTTTCAAGATTGTCCTGAACAGCTTGATCTTGAAGAGAGTGAGAATGGCCCTTCTTCACCAGTGCTATCTTTACATGCACTAAAAGGTACACAGGCGCACTAGACTATCAGATTGGCAACTCAAATTGAACAAGTGGAAGTGATTATGTTGGTTGACTCAAGGAGCAAACATAATTTTATTGACTCCAAACTAGCTAAAAAGCTACACTTGCCAATTAAACCAGTTGACAAGATGAGGGTAATGAGTGCAAATAGGGGAAGTTTGTTTACTCAAGGCATTTGTAAGGCTGTTACTTGGGAAGCTCAAGGTTGTCAATTCACCACTAGCTTATTGGTGTTGCCAGTTAGGGGTGTGATATGGTCTTAGGTATACAATGGCTACTTTCTTTGGATCTTATAATTTGGAAATTTAGTTCATTAACTATGTAGTTTAAGTACCAAGATCATCAATGTACACTCAAGGGGATTCCACTTGGTTCTCTTCAACTTGTCCATGGTGATCAATTTTCAAAGTATTTCAGTTTGATGGAAAATAGTCTTTGTCTTACCCTATTTTCTACATGCACACAAGTGGCTTTATCCTTTCCTCAAGGTCCTTTGCCTCAAGAATTGTAGGACTTGTTACTTGAATTTGATGTATTCCAAAGTCTTAAGGGTCTGCCTCCCAACAGACTACATGTTCACAAGATATCTTTGTTAGATGAAAAGAAAGTGGTGAGAATTTGTCCTTATAGGTATCCAGCTATTTAGAAGACTAAGATTGAAAAGTTGATTCAAGAAATGTCGCAAGATGGGGTGATTAGAAATAGTACCAGACATTTTCTTCACCTATAGTCATGGTTAAAAAAGAAGGATGGGAGTTGGAGAATGTGTGTAGATTATAGGCAACTTAATCAGTTGACCATAAAAGATAAGTTTCCTATTCTTTTCATTGAGGAACTCTTGTATGAGCTAGAAAAGGCCACTGTCTTCTCTAAGTTGGATCTTAGATCAGGTTACCACTGGATTCGAATGTGGGAACCAGATATTTACAAAACCGCCTTTAGAACATATGAGGGACATTATGAGTTTATGGTCATGCCTTTTGGCTTGACTAATGCCCCCTCCAATTTCCAATCTTTGATGAATCAAGTGTTTAAGCCACTGCTCAGGAGATTAGTTTTGGTGTTTTTTTGATGAAATTTTAGTATATTCAAGAGATTTTGAGAAGCATTTGTGTCACTTAAGGGAGGTTCTTACTTTTTTGAGCGATAATTAGCTTTATGCTAAGCAAGCTAAGTGCAGTTTTGGTACTGCACAAGTAGAGTATTTGAGCCATACTATTGTTGATGGTACTATGACCATGGATAAAACAAAGGTGAAAGTGTTTTGTCTTGGGCTACACCTCAATCAGTGAAGGACTTGAGAGGTTTTTGGGGACTCTCAGGTTATTACAGGAGATTCATTAAAGGGTATGAGATTTTAGCTGCACCTTTGGCAGGTCTTATTAAGAAAGAAGTTCCTTGGAAGTGGGATGAGGCACTTCAATTTTCTTTCCAACTGCTTAAAGAAGCCATTTGTAAGGCACTTGTCTTGGTGTTACCTGATTTTCAAGAAGAGTTTTGTGTGGAAATAGATGCAAGTGGTAAAGGGGTGAGGGTAGTGTTACAACAAAAAGGAAGGCTTATAGCTTATTTTAGCAAGGCTTTGAGGGTGAGACACAAGGCCCTATCAATCTATGATAAAGAAATGATGGTAATTATTATGGCAGCTAGGAAGTGGCAACCTTACATGGTGGGTAGACATTTTCAAATTAAAACTGATCAACAAAGCCTTCAATTTCTGACAAACAAGCAAGCCATCACACCATATCAACAGAAATGGGTGGCTAAGATGATTGGACATGACTTTTCCATTGCATACAAGAAGGGCACTCAGAATACTGTGGCTAATGCCTTGTCTAGGAGACCACATGTGCTGGAGGGACAATTGTTTCAGTGTTCAGGTTATGCTACACTTACATGGTCAGATGTTTGGGCTCAAATTCTTGAGTCATACACTTAGGACTCCCAAGTTTAGAAGTTGTGCCAAGAACTTCAATCTCAACAGCAAGCTCATCCTAAGTATTCTTGGGATGGTACTCTCTTTCGAAGGAAAGGAAAAGTAATTGTAGGTAGTAATCCAACATTGAGAAAGACTCTTTTTGATCTGTTCCAAGGAGGAGCCATTGGTGGTCACTCAGGTGCTCAAGCAACTAGACATAGACTTGCTAGCATTGTGTATTGGAAAGGTTTTTCTAAGGATGTGCAAAGGTAGACTCGGGAATGTGTAGTCTATCAAAGGTGAAAGAGAGATACTTCAGCTTATCCTGGGCTATTACAGCCTTTTCCTATCCCTACTAGAGCCTGGTCTGATAGCAGCATGGATTTTATAGAGGGTTTACCAGTTTCTAGGGGTAAGACTATTATTTTTGTAGAGGTGGATAGATTAACCAAATATGGTCACTTCATGGTTCTACATCATCCTTTTATTGCAGCATGAGTAGTTCTTGAATATCTGCAGCATGTGTATAAGCTTCATGGGGCTCCTGAATATATTGTTTCAGATACGGATAAGGTGTTTTTGAGCCATTTTTGGCAAGAGTTGTTCAAACACTTGGGAACACGGTTGCATTTGTATATTGCGTATCACCCACAAATAGATGGGCAGACAAAAGAACTCAACAAGTGCCTCGAGAGCTATCTAAGATGTATGTCTGGTAAGAAGCCATCTGAATGGGTTGTTTGGTTACCCCTAGCTAAGTGGTGGTATAACATCACCTATCATTCTACAATTCACATGTCTCCATATGAGGCCCTATATGGACAAGAGTTACCAATTCATTTACCATACCTTGTAGGCGTGTCTCGAGTAGTTGAGATTCACAGAGGGTTGCAACACAGGGAAGCTATGAGGAATATGTTGAGGTTCTGTAACCCCTTAAACCCGAACTAGAAGATATGATCGAATCTTGAGGGTCATAGTTGTAATTTCACCCTCAAAAAAGCCACTTATATCTGAAAAACATTATATTTTACAATAATGTAACAGTAAAACAAATCAACTTCCATTTTTGGTAAAGAATCTCAAGTTTATCTAATGATTTATTAAAATAATTGGAATCAACTTAAAAATGCATTTGAAAAGTAAATCACAAACCTGAGTTTGCATTACATCACAATCCCTAAATAATATAATAACAAAATAGTCTAAAAAACCCCAAAAATTAATTCATACTTATTAATAAAATAGAAGTATAAAAACCGTGAGGTCCTTTGAGTACCAAGTTGTCTAAGTTTGAATAAATCTGTAAGAGAATCTATGGGGGTGAGCAAAAGAGCCCAGTGTGTCTCTAAAGTGCAGGCAATCACAAACACAGTGTCATAGTAATTTCACAATAATGTTTTAGAATAAGCATACAGTATATCCCAACACAAATGCAATGAAGTCACAAGCACGATGCAATGCACCCAATCTCCAATACACTAACACAGTGGTGAGGTTCCCTAGAACCCCTTCCCATCGAATCATCACTAATCACAGTGGTTGTACTATAAACCATTTGAAAGGCTGATTACCACGACTTCCACCGTACAACCCAACCCATGAACATACAATGGTATGAAAACACATGAATCTTAATCGTAATCTCATTATAACATATATCAGAGTACAAAGTATATTAAACACAACATTTTAAAATGTTCATAGTTTAATAGATATGCATGCAACACTAACATGTGAAAACCCAACATAGCTCATGATCATACCGATAACTCATTTCATAATATTATCACATAAATAGCTCAACAAAGGACATTTATCATACATCATAATGTAGCACAAATGGAAACACACAATAAGCATATAGCAAAGACAAATATACACCTTAAGCGAGTAGAAGCTGTAATGTCGTGAAGAACGCCTCTCACACTCAGATCTATCACCGGGTCTAGCTAAATTAGAACCTATGAGAATAAATTCTTCATTAAAACTATCACTATGTCACCTACCAAACATATTATTAACCCGAATAACAAATACTCACGTGTCACTATCCGAGCTTGTGTAGGTGCAATCTGCACAGGTGGAGGAGATAACTAGTCATTCTCAAAATCATAATCACCTTCATATAGAATATCCCAAGTCAAATCTCTTATTCAATTTTCTTAGAAATTACTAAGTACAAAATTAAGTGTAAAAGCTAAAACGAGGCTTTCGGGTTCGAATTTAACAAAACAGACTGCAAATTCGAAATAAGGATGTTAAGAAATATTAAGTCAATGTTGGTAAAAAAAGTCAACAGTCAAAGGTTCGGGTTCGTCAATGGTCAACGATTCAGTCAACAGGTTGGGCCAACAGTTCGATCAACTCGAGTCGGGTCGGGCTCATAGTTGTTAGGTCGGGCTTACCCAATTTGGCTCATGAGTTTGGGTTAAGGGTATTGGGCTCACACATTTGGGTCCTTGATATTGGTCTTATATCAAGTAGCTTAACTTCACACACTTAGAAATAATAACATCTTAAGGTTTCTATAACCCTTGATGGCGCCATCGTCGGTGCCTCGATGGAACGACGTGTCCACATCAGAACCAAAACAAAAAGGAAATATGAGAAATGGCCCACAACGCAAGACAACCTACCAACGCTCAAAACAACGATGCGAACGGTAGTTACGGTGGAACGACGGCACGAGGAAGAACCAATTAATACACATGTCGTTCTCTCCAAAGATTAATAGTGAGATGTGTTTAAAGGGTGAGGTTGGTTTGCGAGATGATGAGGAACCCAAAGCAACAGGTCTACCTTTTTCTCTATCTTTAGCAAGAGCTCGAACCCGGTCTAGTATATGGACAAGAGCCACCAATTCATTTACCATACCTTGTAGGGGTGTCTCGAGTAGCTGAGGTTCACAAAGGGTTGCAACACAGGGAAGTTGTGAGGAATATATTGAGGTTCTGTAACCGCCTAAACCCAGTCCAGAAGATATGACCGAATCTTGAGGGTCATAGTTGTAATTTCACCCTCAAAGAAGCCACTTATATATTAAAAACATTATATTTTGCAATAATGTAACAGTAAAACAAATCAACTTCTATTTTTGGTAAAGAATCTCAAAAGTTTATCTAATAATTTATTAAAATAATCTGAACCAACTTAAAAATGAATGCAAAAAGTAAGTCACAAACCCAAGTTTGCATTACATCACAATTCCCAAATAATATAATAACAAAATAATCTGAAAAACCCAAAAAATTAATTCATACTTATTAATAAAATAGAAGTATAAAAACCGCAAGTTCCTCTGAGTACCAAGTCGTCTAAACCTGAATAAATCTGTAAGAGAAACTATAGGGGGATAATTTAAAAAGCCTAATGTGTCTCTAAAGTGTAAGAAATCACAAATACAGTGTCACAGCAATTTCACAAAAACATTTTAGAATAAGCATACAATATATCCCAACACAAATGCAATCAAGTCAAAAGCACGATGCAATGCACCCAATCCTCTAGTACACCAACACAGTAGAGTGGTTCCCTAGAACCCCTCCCCATCCAATCATCATCAATCACAGTGGTTTTACTTTCAGCCATTTGAAGGGGTGATTACCACGACTTCCACCGTATAACTCAACTCATGAACAGCCAATGGTATGATAACACATGAATCTCAATCTCAATCGTAATCTCATGATAACAGAGTACACAGTATATTAAACACAACATTTTAAAATATCCACAGTCTGATAGATATGCATGCAAACTAACATGCAAAAACCTAACACTGCTCATGATCATACCAATAACGCATCTCATAACATTATCACACAAATAGCTCAACAAAGAGCATTTATCACACAACATAATGTAGCTCAACTGGAAACACACAATAAGCATATAGCATGGATAGAGACACACCTCAAGCAAGCAGAAGCTCTAACGTCGTGGGGAATGCCTCCCACGCTCAGAACTATCACCGAGTCTAACCGACAAGAATAAAATTTTCATTAAAAATATCACTATGCCACCTACCAAACACAAAACTAACTCGAATAACAAATACTCACGTGTCACATCAGAGCTTATGCAGGGGCAGTCTACACAGGTGAAGGAGGTAACTCGTCGTTCTCAAAATTGTAATCACCTACACATAGAATATCTCAAGTCAAATCTCTTATTCAATTTTCTTAGAAATTACTAAGTACAAAATTAAGTGGAAAAAGCTAAAACGAGGTTTTTGGGTTCGAATTTGACAGAACGATCTACGAATTCGAAATCAGAATGTCAAAAATTATCAAGTCAAGGTTGGTAAAAAAAGTCAACTATCAAAGTTAAAGTCAACGATCAACGGTTCAGGTCAACGGATCGGGTCAACAGTTTTGTTAACTCGAGTTTGAGTCGGGCAAATGGGTATTGGGTCGAGCTTACCGAATTGGGCTCACGAGTTTAGGCTAAGGGTATTGGGCTCTCACACTTGGGTCCTTGATATTGAGCTTGTATCAAGTAGCCTAACTCTCCACGCTTAGAAGCAACAACACCTTAGGGTTTCCCTAACCCTTGATGATGCCATTATCGATGCCTCGACGGAACAACATGTCTACGTTGGAATTGGAATAAAATGGAACAACAAGAAACGACCCCCAACGTGAGACAACCTACCAACGCTCAGAACGGTGATGCGAACTGTGAAGTTATGGTGGAACAACGACGCGAGGAAGAATCGATTAATACACACATCGTTCTCTCAAACGGCTGACGTTGAGATGTGTTTGAAGGGCGAGGTTGGTTCGCGAGGTGACGAGGAACCCGAAGGTGGTGGCGCTGCGGTGTACGGATGGCAGGAAGCGACTATTGGAGGGCGATGGGAAAAAGAAAAAGGATGAGAGTTTGGGAGGACTTTGGTTAGGGGAAGAGAGAGCAAATGAGAGCTAAAAAGTTGGAAAAGGGAGTGAAAGAGGGTTTAAATACTAGATAAAAGGGTAAATTATGCAAAAGGACTCTGAATAAGTAGGGTTTTCACATTAGCCTCAAACTTTCACTAAAAACTCAAATCAGTCCCTAAATTTTTATAAAATTTCTAATTTAATCCTTATAACAAAATTAAGGGTGTTACAGGTTCCATCTTAAGAGATCTCAAGAACAAATGAAGCAAATAGTTGATAAGAAGAGATATGATAGGGAATTCAAGGTGGGGAACCATGTGTATGTCAAACTGCAGCCATACAAACAACATTCCTTGAGGTAATTTAGAAACCAGAAACTTGCTCCTAGATACTTTGGTCATTTTCTTGTGGAAGCTCGGATTGGTAAAGTGGCCTACAAGTTAACCCTACCTGCTGGTGCTAAGATATATCCTACTTTCCATGTTTCACAACTTAAGAAACATGTGGGTTTAGTTGTTACTTTTACTGTATTACAAATCACCAGTTTAGATGGATCATTGCTAAAAGAATCGGTTCGAAAATGGATAAAAAAGGAAACTCAACTGCCACCGAAATGCTTGTGGAATGGGCTAACTCATACCTTGAAGATTCAACTTAGGAGAATTAGAGCGACTTCCCTCAACAGTATCCACTTTTTAATCCTTGAGGACAAGGATCTACTTCGGAGGGAGGGTATTGTTATAAGTTAGTTAGTTAGCATTTAAAAAGTTGTTAGTAGCTGTTAATTCTGTTTAGGTTGCTTTGGTTGTAATTATGTAAACGGTGTGTGTTGGTCGTGTTAGTGAAACAGTGAGTTTTGGATATATAATTGTTAGTAAAACGGTCCATTTTGGGTTATTGTTGGCTGGTAACATGACAGCCTGTATAGGTCGTTATTCCTTCCTTTTAATTGTGTTTGGGAAGGGTTGTTCAGTTTTATGCTATTATAGAATAGTTATTGTCTTCCTTTTCTCTCTTATTTCAAATTTTTCTTCTTCTTCTTCTTTACTCTACCTTTTCTGTATTTTTTTTCTAGAATTTCAGATCATAACAAAAACTTACAGATTTTGAACCGATAGTCAAAGATTAATGGCATATGATACTGGAATTAACCAGGATGATATAAATGAAAGTCCATTCAACTACTAAAAAAGTTAATTGAAATGGAGATTGATGATTTTCTATCCTATATAATTGAAGACATAAAAAATATATGGGAAAGTTGGAACTCACAAGAAGTGTCAATTCATTAAATTTAAATGAAATTGAAGAAATGAATCTGAACAATATCCAAGAAAACTGACATAAAAGACAAAAGGAAGCAATGTGAAAAAAACCACAATCAAGAAAAGACAAAAAAAAATAAAGCAAGTGGAAGCAACCACATCTGGACAAAAGATGTTATCCTTATCTTCAACCAAAGAAAAGATGTGATCCTTATCAGAAAACCGTGCTGAATTCAAATTCAATTAAATTGAGCTATAAATCTCTCCTATAACAGTAGGTGGATGATTTTAAAGAAGGTATTCAAATTCTTTTTCATATTTTCTTAAACAAAAGGTCCGTTTGTTTCACTAAAAATGATTTCCGGAAAATGATTTTTGAAAAAATGACTTACGTTTTTGGAAAAGCTAATATTTTCTTATGTTTGGAAGAATCTGTGTAAAATAATTTCTGTTGTTTAATAGATTTCTTGAAAATATTTCATAAAAAATTGTTTTCAATGAAACAAACATACATTTGAGATTTTCTTATCTTTTCATTGTTTAATTAAGTTTATTTTATATCTATAAATTTATATTTTATATTGTTTTTTCATATATTAAAAATATTTTGTTAAATTCAGGTTTATCACAACATCATTTTTTAGTTACATGACTAAATTCTTAAAAATAAAAGTACAAAGACTAAATTACAAATTTGTGAAGAGTACATAAACTTATGACATATTTTAACATTTATACTACAAAACATTTATTATTAATGCATTTATAATTATAATAAATATTGTTGAAGCCCAATTTGACCGAGTTTTGAACTTTGGGTCAATTTTAATTTAAGTTTAAAATGGATTTTAAATTTATTTCTAAAATTAAATCTACTTTAAATTTAAATTTAAATTCATTTTTAAATTTAAATTTAAATTTAGTTTAAATTTGAAATAATTTTTAAATTTAAAACTAAAAAACCCAAAATAAAAGTCTAAACCAATGTCCAATTACATTTGTTGACCCAATTGGGCCTAATTCATAATCAATTGGATCCAAAACCTAGACCCATTTTCACCCCAAACCCATTACACTTAATCCTAAATGACCCTAACCCCAAACTTTTACAACTCAGCAGCCCAAACAGAAATCCAAAGCTCCCACTTGCACTGCTACTGTCCATCTTAGCCAACCAGGGACCGCCACGTCAGCAAATGTCACAGCCAACTTACTCTGCTCAGCCACCATCCTCAGCTCCAACTTGCACCGCCACTGCTACAAGCCGCCCACGCCGAACCTGCAAAAGGAAAGAAATGATGTACATTTAAGAGAAAAAAACAATTTAACATCATTGTAATTTCTGGTTATAAAATCAGATTCAAGCCATGTAAAAGGGGTTACGAACTCAGTTATGGAAATCAAGGAAAAAAAACCCTTCTTTGAATATATTCGAACCCTTATTTTGAAGAGCTAAAAAAACCAATACAAAATTGTTCTTAACAAAAAGCGATATCATAGAGCATTAGAAGCTAGAAACCAAAAGGGCAGTCAGTAGAAAACAGAAGCATTGGATAGCCATACTAAACGGTAGAGACAAGTCAAAGTTAGAAACATTCAAAGCATTCATGTACATACAATGTATACTTATCCTCATTAATCACTCGAAAATGTAAGTCTCCCATTCCAATACGCATTAATGTATGTATTAAGCATTTCACACTGTTTTTAATAGACATATACGTCTGTTTGGTTTTCAAAGTTATAATCAGCATCAATAATAATAAACGTTTTAATAATAATAATTAATGTTAAAAACATTAATGACATTAATAATAACTGTTTTAATAATATTAATATGTACTAATATTAATAATAAGTAAATATTTAATAATAAAAAAAGAACCGAAGGGTCAGGAACTTATCTTCGTTCGACCATCGCCGTCGGAGCTCGAGCATCCCACAGTCGCCTTCGTACACCCATCGAGGATAAATTTACAAGAAACCCATAAGCAGTACGAAATGTTTTTTTAAAAATATATATATATAATAAATAATAACAGAATATTTCATAATAATGGAACTTAAAAATGGATTTAGAAATAAAAAAGGGTTTAAAAAAGTTTAGGATTTGGTTTAAACCAGATCCAACCTTTTCGAAAATAAAAGAATAATAAAAAGGAAGGAAAGAGGCTTTCGAAGATTAAAGGTCTTAAAAGGAAAAAACAAAACAAAAAGAAAGAAAGAGTGAGACGAAGGACTGTTCTTACCTCTGGGCGGCGCGTGTGGAGGACAAGTAGGGGCGCGTGTACCGGAGGAAGACTGGCGAGGGTGTGGGACGGTCGCGTGTGGTGCGCGTGACGCCCTACGCGCGGGACAAGGATCGGTGACCGACAGTCGGCCATGGAAGGTGGTTTGAGAGAACTTGAGAGAGTGAAAGAGAGTTTTTTTTAAAAAGAATGAAAGAAATGAGAAAAAAAAGATTTGGAGTGCTTTTATAAGGGGTCAAAACGACGCCGTTTTGGCCAAGGCTTTTAAATGCCAAAACGACGTCGTTTTGGCTATACCCATGGGCTGACCCGGATCCGACCCGACCCCTCAAGAACTGCCTTTTTTGAGAAATGGTATATTTCTACATTTGGTCCTTCTGTATTTTTAATTGTTACAATCTGGTCCTTTTTATACTTTTAATTTCTTTTAATTTGGCCCAGTAATTTTAATTACTTTTCAATTTAATCCCTTGAAACTTTGAATGCACCAAAGGCTGCCACGTGTCACTATCTTGATCTATTTTTGTTATTAGTCCTTCTTATTTTATTTTGTTTAATTTAGTCCCTAAATCAACTTCTATTTAATTACAAAATTGGCCCAAGAATTTTTCAAGATTTTCAAATTAGTCCTTTGACTTCAGGATGCCTGTGGGGCTGCCACGTGTCACTCATTTATTGTTTTATTACCTTGGAGGTCCCTAAACTATCTAGAAATTGTATTTTGACCCCCGAACTTCTTCAAAATTACATTTTTAACCCCAAAACTTCTTAAAATAACATTTTGACCTTAAAACTTCTAAAAATTACATTTTTAACCCCAAAACTTCTAAAAATTATATTTTAACCCTAAAACTCCTAAAAATTACATTTTTACCCTCAAACTTCCAAAAATTCCATTTTTAACCCTAAAACTTTCTAAAATTACATTTTTACCCTCGAACTTCCAAAAATTCCATTTTTGACCCCGAAACTCTCGAAATTACTATTTTACCCTCGGATGTCCAAAAATCCTATTTTTGATCCTGATTTTTCTAAAAATTACCGTTTTACCCTTAAATGTTTAAAATATCATTTTTAACCCTAAGTTTTTCCTAAAATTACCATTTTACCCCTAGATATCCAAAAAGATTCATTTTGATCCCGATTCTTTCGAAAATTACTGTTTTACCCCCAAAAATCTAAAATATCATTTCTAACCCTAAATTTTCTCAAAATTACCATTTTGCCCTCGAGAGTCCAAAATTACCATTTTACCCCCGAGCATCCAAAGCCTCATTTTTAACTCCAAATTGTATCGTTTTTGTTTCCTTATCAACATTTGCATTTATTAATTATTATGCACTTGCATTTTATATTTTTGCTTACCATTTATCTGTTTAATTATTTTATCTCATGTTATTTAATATCCATCATTAATTGCTCATTCATATTAAACTCGTATATTCGTTTTCAAAATTGTTTTCATAAAATCGAGGCAATATTCTTTTATTTCAAGTTTAAAATTTTGCGCCTTAACTTACTAGGTGCAATTTTTCTTCAAATTGAAATAATCGAATATCCTTAATCGAGGCAATGTTTCCTTATCTTCAATTTTGAAATTTTTGCACCTTAACTTACTAGGTGCAACCTTTCTTTAAATCGAGATAATCAAACATCCTTCTTCAAAATTTAAAAAGTTTTACAAAGGAAGGCTTGTTATTTCTGGATCTCGAAATATTATGTTCTAACTCACTGGACATAATTTTTCTTCTTCGATCACTTTGAAATAGTGGGACTTCCAAACAAAAATCGATTTCTTTTAAATATAATTCATGCATTAGAGGATCGTATTTTAAACTTTATTCGAGCTTTTAAGGTTTACAAATTGAGACCCGAAAATAATCAATACAGTACCAATTCTGGGCGTATGAGGGTGCTAATCCTTCTTCAGGTGTAACCGACTCTCGAACTCATTTTTTAGATTTCGAAGACCAACATTTTTAAAACGTTTAACGTTTTGTGGTGATCCAATCACACCCAAATAAAAAATTGGTGACGACTCCCATTTTTTTTCTAAACATCCATTTTTTCGAATTTTAAAATTATTCTCGAAACTCGTTGTTTTCCATGAAAAGGATGGTTTTGACAGCTTGGCGACTCCACTGGGGATATTTTCAAAAAATAAACGAGAGTCAAGCTAAATTGATTATTTTCGGGTCTATTTTTTGAAAACTTTAAAATTTACGATTTCATTCAAAATACGATCCTTGATATCTCTGGTGTGATATTTTATGTGATAAATTTGCATACATTTGCATATGATATTACCCCTTTAAGTGAAAGCCAGAAACTACTCCTTCGTGAGGTCTTCACCTCCGTGTAGGATAGTGGATCGCTTTCGGGATTACAAAGTACCCTTGTTTTCATGAAGTTTTCACTTCCGTGTAAACATGTGGGAAATGCGTCCCCCTAAACCGAACTCGTCCGTATGAGCCTGTAATGGGTGAGGATCGAGGAATCTGCTGGTTTGGGTACCCTTACTTTAGAGCCTAAAACCAGATATAGTGACCCGTAAAGACACACCCTAGACGGAGTTAAGCTCAACCTTTTAGCAACCTACCGAGATAAATTCTTAGGTTGTGTTTTATACTTGTTTATTGCTATTATTGTGTTTTGCTAACTTGTTTATTTTGTCTTTTTCTTTGCATTGCATCTCATCATCATGTAAAAGAAAGGTATTGACTCGAAAATTCAGTTACCGATAAGAGAATCGATCATGGAAAACAAGTACCTTGATAAAGTGGAGGACAATATGGTCGTGTGCATGTGGTCGGAGGAGACTCAATGCAAAAAAGGGGGACAGCTTAGCGGAAGGATATGAGTCAGAACTTTGGGATTACACCAGGATCAGTACGGCTCAAAACAATGTGTTAGGATTGAAAGAGGTATGAGACAATTGGGATAACAGCATGAAACAAACCTTTTACCAAGAATACGGAGATTTGTCATACTTGCTCGAGGTTAAGGTGGACAAATGTCTCTTTCGGGCATTAACACAATATTGGAACCTGGCCTATAGTTGCTTCACCTTCGAAAATTTAGACATGACGCCGACAATAGAAGAGTACACCACTTTGCTCCGTTGTCCGAAGATTTCAATAGATAAGGTCTATTCTAGAGCCCCAAATCTTTCGACTATCGTTAAAAGGTTAATAAACATCACCGGCATGAGCGAACAGTGGGTTGCAGCTCGGGTTAAACTTAAAGGCGATAACAAGTACAACACCTGAAAAAGTCTACGAGATTTTATACTGACTCATCCAGATACAAAGAAAAAGATTGACATCTTAGCCCTGAGTATTTACGGGTTGGTCATCTTTCCAAAGGCTTTGAGGCACGTAGAAGATGCGGTGATAGACTTGTTCGATCGACTGAGTAAAAGAGTTACACCTATCCCAGCCATACTAGCTGAAACTTTCAGATCCTTAAATGCATGCAGAAGAGATGGAGAAGGTCGATTTATTGCTTGCGCGCAGTTGTTAATAGTATGGTTTCATAGTCACTTTTGGAAAACAGAAAAAGTCTCCTATCAGTACACATGTCCAAAGATTACTCCCCGTTAAAAGACTTTGTAACTTCGCAAAGACAAGAAAATTTCTCAGAAGAAAAATGGATGGCCATACTCCAAAGCCTCAAAGACGAAGACATAGAATGGCGAGCGCCGTGTTTTATCCTAGATGAAATAGTATATCGATGTGGAGACTTCGATTGGGTCCCATTAGCAGGAATATGGGGAGCAACAGAATATGCACCTTTGCTGGTTTCAAGATAATACAGATCGAGATAATTCATTCCAGCGACTCAGGGGCTAGCTTAGTGCGAGTTGCATACCGAGGGGAAAATAATAAGAAAAGGATTCGAGAAATCTCAAATGCATAGAATCTGGTTCGAAGAATGAAAACATTCGGTGCCAATCCTATGATAACTACAGAATATGATTGGCGGAGAAACAAAAGGATTAACGATAACATTCCTGTGTCGAACCCGGAGACTGTCCGCCTAATTGAAGAACACTTGCAGATTGCCTCGACTGAACTCGAAATAATTAAACAAGATTTCGAGAGAAAGAGTGCTGAAATGGAAAAAATAATAGAAAAGCTAAAAGAAGAGAAGGTGCTTTTAGGATTGGACGTTGATGTTCAGAAGTTAGAAGCGGAGAAATTGGGGAAAGGGAAGAATAAGGCTGAAGAAGATCTCAGCAGCCTAAAGAAAGACTATAAAAAGCTTCGCTTGTTAATAAGGACCGCCGGTTTAGGAAAGACCTCAGAACAATGGCAATAAGAAATCCGCGAAGAGAAGAATAAAACAAATTATTGGAAGAACAAGTTTCAAGACACACAAGTGCAGGAAAATGCCATGAAAAGTAGCCTTCTGGAAAGTCAAGCTGAGGTGACTGAATTAAAAGCCCGAGTACGAGAGTTAGAGGAATCCTTGTATAGACATCGTAGCCTAAATTTGGTAACAGAGTTAAAGGCAAGCCGAGCTGAGGTCGAGAGGCTGAATAAGAGAGTGGAAGAATTGGAAGCCTCTTTGCAAAATAGTGAAATACGAATTGAAATTCTGGAGAGGACATTGGATACAAATGACTGGCATCTTCAACAAGCTCAGAAACAAGTCAGAGACAGGGATTATGTTATGGGCGAGGCTTTAAATCAAATTCATGGAGTAGCTGAACATGTGCAAACACTGGCAGTCGAAGTAGAAGAGCTAAGCATACAATTTGAGACGAAGACGGAACGAGGCCAAAAGCTAGCAGGACTCCTCAAGAAAGTCAAAGCTCTGAGCATCAAAGCAAGACCGTTTATGTAATTTGCTTTATGTAAAGGAACTTGTTATCTAAGTGAAGTTTTCTAAATAGAAATTGAATTATAAGTCAATACCTTTCTTTTTGCATTTCATGCATTCATTCGCATTTATTTGCATTACATTCTCAATACAATAAAACTCATTTAATAAAATTTCAAACTATCCAGCTTAAAATCGAAAAAATAGAGAATTTACACCCTTACGGTACCCGAAGGGCATGGACCAGCGAATAGAGAGGTTAGAGCAGTTACAAAAGGAAATGTAGGAGCAAATGCAACCTCAATTGCAAGATCAACTGGAAAAGGTCCAGAAGGATATGAGAGACCAAATTATCGAGTCTCAAAGTAGCATAATCAATCAATTGACCCAGCTACTGCAACAGTCAGAAAAGGGGAAAAATCTTATAAAGGACCCAAGGGAGGAAAATGAAGATCCTCAATATCCTCCAGGCTTTACTCCCGTGCATCACCAAGTCCCACCAAAAATAAATTCACGGGGAGCTCCCATCTTTATCCGAGCACAACCACAGCCCGTAGGTACCTCAAGCCAGGCTAATTACCCAATTGGATCTGGGTCTAATCTAAGAGAAACGGCTGCGAACCCTATTAACCTTGACCTTGATGAAATCGTGGACGTAGAAAAAACAAAATTGGAAGTTTCCAAACAGATAGGGGAAAGGTACAAGTGGTTGGAGGAGAAAGTCAAAGCAATGGAAGGGGCTGATACTTATTGTGGGATAGATGCTAAGGAACTAAGCTTAGTTCCAGATTTAGTGTTGCCCTCAAAATTCAAGATTCCAGAATTTGAAAATATAATTGGACAAGTTGCCTTGAAGCCCACATTACAATGTTCTGTCGGAAAATGACAGGATATGTCCACAATGATAAATTATTAATCCACTGTTTTCAAGACAGTTTGGTTGGATCCGCTGCGTGGTGGTACAACCAGTTGAGCCGCCAAAGATCAATTCATGGAAAGACCTGGCCCAAGCCTTTATGAAACAATATAGTCATGTTACCGATATTGTTCCAGATAGAATCACCTTGCAAAATATGGAGAAAAGGCCGAGCGAAAGTTTCAAGGAATATGCCTAGCGATGGAGAGACATGGCAACACAAGTATAGCCACCATTAACGAAAAAAGACACGACCATGTTGTTCATCCACACGCTAAAAGCCCCATATCTCAACCTTTTATTGAGAAATGTCACGAAAAGTTTCCTGGACATGGTTATGTTTGGAGAAATGATTGAGAGCGCCATTAAAAGCGACAAGATTGACGCTGGGGACAGTGGAAAAAAGGCAGCCCCCAGAAGGAAAGAAGCGGAAGTGAATAACGCAAGCATGTACAGGCCAAATCATACGAAATCAATCATGATGACACAAGCTAAACCCCTTGCGAGTAATTATCAAAATTCACCAAAGTCAGAACCAAGCTCGAAAAGGAATACCGAAAGGATTCAGTTCACTCCTATTCCGATAACTTACAAAGAGCTTACCAGTAATTATATGATCAGCATGCGGTGGCCCCGTATTACACGTAGCCTTTAGAACCACCCTTCTCGAAATGGTACGACGCCAATGCTTAGTGTGAATTTCATGGAAGAGTAACCGAACACTCCATCGAAAATTGTTTCGCTTTCAAGAAGGCAGTAGAGAGATTAATTAAGATGAGGCGAATAAGATTCGATGAACCATCTGGACCTAATGTAGCTGGAAACCCTTTGTCTGCCCATCTTGATCAAGGAGTGAACACGATCGTTGAAGGAAAGGTAAAAGGGTTAAAAACCATATCGAAGAAGTCAAATCTCCTTTGAAATAGGTATTGCGTCAAATGATAGATAAAGGAGTGATCGCACTGAATGGTGGAAATGTGGTAACAGACAAGAACTATTGTGATTTCCACAATGCTGAGGGATATGACATTCAGCATTGTGTGGAGTTCAAGGTTCTGGTACAAGATCGAGGATATCTGCGCCTCCAAAGAAAAAAGTACAAATAAGACCGATCCTCCGATGATAATCATCTCTACGTCCAAGGTAACTGAGACAAGAAAACGAGAGGCACCTTGTGTTATCATACGAAAACTTACACCATTTCCTTATGGAGATAGCAAGAGAGTTCCCTAGAATTACGGGTGTAACATAATAACACCCAAAAAGGAGCAACCCCAAGAAAATGTAAACCTGATTACCCGTAGCGAAAAAATCTATGACTCAGAAAAGGAGAAAAAAAAGCTGCAAAAGGAAAGACCTTAGCTAGTGAGCCCAAAGAAAAAGAGACTGACAATCCAGGACAGATAAATGAGCCAGTCGCGGAGGAAGAAGCAAAAAGAATTCTTGAAATTTTTGAAACATAGTGAGTACAGTGTAGTTGAGCAATTACACAAACAACTTGCACGAATATCAATCTTAGCATTATTGCTGAGTTTTTAAGCCCACCGTAATACATTAATGAAGGTGCTCAACGAGACTTATGTGACCAAAGACATATCCGTATGCAAGCTGGATCGTCTGATCAACAAAATTAGCGCTGATAATTTTATTTTCTTCAATGACGATGAGATCCCATCCGGAGGAATGGGATCGACTAAGGCTTTGCATATCACCACTCGCTGTAAAGGGTATACCTTACCTGGAGTACTCATCGACAATGGCTCAGCTTTAAATGTCTTACCACTGGCCACCATGGAAAGATTACCCGTCGATAGCTCCTATATGAAGCCGTGTCACAACATAATCAGAGCTTTCGATGGAACAGAAAGAAAAATGATGGGTCGGATTGAAATACCGCTACAGATTAGCCCGAATACTTACGAGATTAACTTCGTGGCGATGGATATTAAGCCCTCTTACAATTGCTTATTAGGGAGACCCTGGATTCACTCGACGGGAGCGGTACCATCCTCACTTCATCAGAAGCTTAAATTGGTAACTGATGGAAGGTTAGTTACAATAAATGCGAAGGAGGACATTATCGAGTCTGTGGCAAGTGATGCCCCGTATGTAGAAAGAAACGAAGATACGGTGGAATGTTCCTTCCGATCGTTGGAATTTGTTAATGCTACATTCATTGGAAAAGGAAGAAAAATTTCTGAACCAAAGTTGTCTCGAACCACGAAAATGGGGTTACGATTGATCATTGGAAAATGGGCACTACCAGGTAAAGGGCTTGGAAAATACTTGTAAGAGACACTCAATGTACCAACACCACTAGGAAAGTGGGACCACTTCAGGTTAGGATACAAGCTAGATGCAAAGGAAAAGAAGAAAGAGATAGAAAGGAAGCGAGCGATAAGGAAAGCCCGATAGGCTGGGGAGGAAATCAAGTGGGAGCCGATGACCTTTCCTCATATATCAAAAATTTTCGTTTCCGGTGGGATGAGGCTTAAAGAAGAAGAGAGCACTGGAAGATTTGTGACAGAGTTGGACGTTAACGCCATTTCTGAAGAAGGCGAAGGAGGAAGCTTATCTTAAATTTGCCCGTACGCACCAGGAAGCATTCTAGACAACTGGTCAGAAGAGGAGCTCCTTGTAGCCTTTAGGATTGTTTCAAAGTAATACTCGACACATATCTATTGTTCTTTGCCCGAGAACGATAGAGATCTTTTGTAAAGGGAACTTAACTTTTATCCATTATCTTAATGAAAATGCATTTTGTTCCCTTTTGACAAATATCTCTTTCTTTCATTTTAATTCAAATAATTCATTCTTAACTAACACAAAGTTATCGTTCTTGAATTTTGCATACGCTCATACTCATACCATACTACCATTCTTAAATTTACTTTGTTCATTGGACCACTCTCATTCTTTTAGACAGATCCTTGGATATCAATAATATGAGTAACACTGATTGTGAGCCTCATTTTGAGCGAGATATGTGTCTTGAAGATCCTCAAGACTTGGAAGATGACCAAGATAGTAACTTGTCTCCTGGCTTGCTGCGAATGATGGAACAAGAGGAAAAACAGATCTTGCCCCATAAGGAGTTAGTCGAAATTGTTAGCATAGGGGAAGAAGATGAAAAGAAAGAAGTGAAAATTGGGACCAGCATCTCGGTAGAGACACGAAAGGATCTTATCGAGCTGCTTAGAGAGTTTAAAGATGTCTTCGCTTGGTCTTACCAGGACATGCCGGGATTAGACACTGACATTGTAGTCCACAAGCTCCCAATAAAAGACGAGTGCAAGCCCGTCCAGCAAAATCTCTACAGGATGCGACCAGATGTGTTGCTTAAAATAAAAGAAGAAGTTCAAAAAAAGTTTGACGCGGGTTTCCTCCAAGTGGTTAAATATTCAGAATGGGTTGCCAATATAGTCCCCGTCCCCAAGAAAGATGGAAAAGTACATATGTGTGTGGATTACCGAGACTTGAACAAGGCCAGCCCAAAAGATAACTTTCCGTTGCCACACATCGACACCCTGGTAGACAATACGGCAGGTCATTCATTTTTGACCCCAAACTTCCAAAAATTCTATTTTTAACCTCAAAACTCCCAAAATTACTATTTTACCCTCGATGTCCAAAAATCTCGTTTTTGATCCCGATTTTTCTAAAAATTATCATTTTACCCTCAAATGTTTAAAATGTCATTTTTTAACCCTAAGTTTTTCCCAAAATTACCATTTTGCCCCCGAAAGTCTAAAATTACCATTTTGCCCCCGGATATCCAAAAAGATTCATTTTGATCCCGATTCTTCCGAAAATTACTATTTACCCCTAAAAATCTAAAATGTCATTTCTAATCTCAAATTTTCCCAAAATTATTATTTTGCCCCCTAGAGTCCAAAATTACCATTTTGCCCCCGAGTATCCAAAGTCTCATTTTTAACTCCAAATTATATCGTTTTTGTTTCCTTATCAACATTTGCATTTATTAATTATATGCACTTGCATTTTATATTTTTTCTTACCATTTATTTGTTTAATTATTTTATCTCGTGTTATTTAATATCCATCATTAATTGCTCATTCATATTAAACTCGCACATTCGTTTTCAAAATTGTTTTCATAAAATCGAGGCAATATTCTTTTATTTCAAGTTCGAAATTTTGCGCATTAACTTACTAGGTGCGATTTTTCTTCAAATTGAAATAATCGAATATCTTTATTCGAGGCAATGTTTCCTTATCTTCGATTTTGAAATTTTTGCACCTTAACTTACTAGGTGCAACCTTTCTTTAAATCGAGATAATCAAACATCCTTCTTGAAAATTTAAAAAGTTTTACGAAGGAAGGCTTGTTATTTCTGGATCTCGAAATATTATGTCCTAACTCACTGGACATAATTTTTCTTCCTCGTTCACTTTGAAATAGTGGGACTTCCAAACAAAAATCGATTTCTTTTAAATATAATTCATGCATTAGAGGATCGTATTTTAAACTTTATTCGAGCTTTTAAGGTTTACAAATTGAGACCCGAAAACAATCAATACGATACCAATTCTGGGCGTATGAGGGTGCTAATCCTTCCTCATGCGTAACCGACTCCCGAACTCATTTTTTGGATTTCGAAGACCAACATTTTTAAAACGTTTTAACGTTTTTTGGTGATCCAATCACACCCAAATAAAAGATTGGTGGGGACTCCCATTTTTTTCTAAACATCCATTTTTCTGAATTTTAAAAT
This sequence comes from Gossypioides kirkii, assembly GCA_005610355.1. Classification (NCBI taxonomy): domain Eukaryota; kingdom Viridiplantae; phylum Streptophyta; class Magnoliopsida; order Malvales; family Malvaceae; genus Gossypioides; species Gossypioides kirkii. The sequence continues at coordinate 32,124,409 of CP032247.1, read as the reverse complement.
TTTCTCGAAACTCGTCGTCTTCCATGAAAAGGATGGTTTCGACAAATATTTATTATTAAAATATTAAAATTGAATATTTTCAATAATATGTGAAAATATTATTTAAAATATTTTTTTTAAAATTTATTATTAAAATAAAATTGAAATATGAAATAATTTATTAAAATAAAAAATATAATTTATTATATGATTAAATATAAGTAATTAAATATGTATGTTTAATAATATTAAAAATATAATATTTTATATTAATATTTTTAATATTTTTAATATTTTAAAAATAAAAATAAAATTTATTATCAATATAATAATATTAAGTTTGATTTAAGTTAATTTTAATATAAAAATAAAATTAATGGTAGAGGAACCCTTTTCCAGAAAATGATTTACGCTTTTTAAAAGGATAAGTCATTTTATAGGAAATATGACTTATTTTATGTTGGCCTGACAATCATTTTTCGTTGACCAAGTTGTTTTTCTGAAATAAACATAGGAAAATATAGAAAATATTTTCCGTAAAACCTTTTACATGTAAATAAACGGATCCAAAGAAAGAAAACCTTCTTCCCCTTTGTGAAGTTTAGTCCCTTTACTATTAGTTTTCTTCTTAAGTCTCCTATAAGTTGTTTAGAGTCCCTATACTGTATTGTGTTTTTTTTTCTATTACTAAAAAAAAGGAAAATATAAAGAGAGTACAGGAAAGGATTGAATAAAATAAGATTGTCACGTTATTTCAATATTTTCATCCTGAAAAAAATCAAATACAAATTAAAATCCTGAAATTCAAGGTGAATTATTGATGTGACATAAAACTATTGAAAAAAATTAATATCTTTGATTCATACAATCCTTGTTTGGGAGTACATGTTATGCAGCCCATGGTTTCAATTCGTTGGGTTGTAATAAATGTAGTTGCAACCTTTATGCGTAGTTTTGTAGGTAAACCTTTTTCAAATATTGTAATTACTAAAGTTGAAATATTACAAGTAGAAGGGTCTTGAATTTTATTTTTTATGAATTCATGGAAGTCCTTATTTAACATTGTACCATTTCCACTTTTAGTTAAAGAAACTTACCTTATCAACATTTTAAATCCTATATTTAAAAACAAAATAGTTTCCTCTATGATGTTTTCACATCTTGCTTCTTTTTTCATGATAATGTTTGAAAAATCATTTGTTGGTGAATCAAAGAAATCTTTTATATCTTAGATACTGATCCTGAAAAGGATTTGAAAATATTTTCAAGTTTTACTTTTAGGTTTTTTTGAAATAATATTTCATTTAAAATATATTTTATTGTTAGCAGATCTGAAATGAAATTTAAAAATTTACAATTTTGTTGATACATAAGATTATAGTTGTGAATAAAAGAAAAAGTGTCTTGATCAAAGAGCAAAGAGGAAAAAAAAAATAAAAATGGGGTATTTTTTAGTACAGTCCCTCTTAAGAGGATCTTTAGAATTTTATTATATTAATTGGATCTGGTTATTTTTATTATAATTATATAACAAAATCGATTCTAATTTTTCATAATAATTGTTGAATTTGGCATTTGGGATAATGAATCAAATACTTCATTGTATTTGCTTTAGTAAATCTTGAAATGGTTATGTATGAATATATATGTGAACAAGTTTTTCCAGATTTGGGTTGTTTTCTAGATACGTTTTATTTAATTTTCTAGATCATTTATTTAATAAATGACAGGAATCAAAATTTTGTCAGATCCAGTGTAAATTTCGCTTCTAATTTTGTATTGCCTATTAAACATTATATATAATGAGAAAAGAAATTAAAATATTATGGGCTAAAAATGTAATAGTTATGAAAGAAAAATATAATTGTAACATTTGTTTACGTTTCGTTGAGTTACATGTTGGTGCATGGAGATAAAAATAAACTTATGAGAAATTAACGAAAATTTCAAGGTGTGTATCAATGTTACTTTTTTTTTAAAGTTCTATATTATGATGTACAAAAGAGTTATTGACAAATGAATCTCGAGGATACAATGAAGCCTAGTTACTATCTACGTTTTGCACTAACGGAAGTAGTCTGTTGAGTACTGAACGAAGCATAGCAATGATATCAGTTTCTATAAAGAATTTATTTAATAATTCTTTATAGAACAATCTAGAAATATAAAAGATGTGAGAATAGAAAGGAACTTTTGATGTGTTTTTCCGGTGTGTCCTACAAATGAAATTCCACTCCTTTTATAGAGGTCTAATGTCTCTTCATAGGGACATAACTATTCAAATGGATTAGTCATATTTTTAGCAATAAGTATAATTATTCAATTTAATAGACATCTACTTGAATAATTATGAATTTTTGTTAATAACCAAGTGACATAACTTTTAATTACTTATAATTTTTCATTTGTATTTATTGGAACACTATATATTTTTTGAAAAAGCTCTAACAACCTCTCTCCATTTTCAAAATATTCTAGAATTTGATAAGCTTGAAGGTGTCTTACAGTTGAACCTTCACATAGTGAAACAGTTAAAGTTAATCGAAATTGCATGATAGACTATGCTTTGAACCAACTATTCCATTTGATTAACCGAACATATCTCACATGATATCAATACCAATCAATGCACATTATCCATGGATACTATTATGATCATGTGTCTGTAACCTCTTTTCATGAGTGTTGTTAGAACCAAGCCCTTGAGCTCCTAGAAGTGGCCACACTTCCACTCACATAGGTGGATCTCATCAAGAGTGTTCTCTTAATTATAACATTCTAACATATGTATGTTATAGGTCTATTAAAAGTGAAATACTCATCCTTCCCCTTATCATTACATGTATCTAACACTTTGTACCTTAGGATGATATATTATATATAAGTTTATAGTACTAGCAACCAAATACTGATGATGTATTTTGTCTCACTGAACTCAAGACTTGACTTTATACCAAGTGTTGTGTTGAGTTTCTATTATGGGTGACTCAAATATTACAAGATTGTACCTCATCCCTAAATTTTCAAATTTTAAACATAGCTATGTTAATTATCTATACCGCATGATGAAACTTTAAATTTAGTTGTCTTAAAAATTCACAAGACCAACATCCCCACTATAACATCCCGTTCGACGAAGCCCTAGTGCTCGAGTATATTTTGGGAATAAGAATTTCAAAATAAGCTTTTGAGTAATAAGGAGTCGGGTTTAATCAAAAGACTTAAGTCTATGGGTACACCCTTGGGCGAAGTGTTTGGTTAGGAAAATAAGTTTGAGGAAAGCAGTAGCATGGTCCTATCTGCCTAAACTATACTTTGGTGGATAGATTAGGCAAACCGATAATATTGGGACATTGAGTGATCCTAAAAAGTGAGATATCTCCATGAATGAAACTCAGTAAAGCGTTAAGTTTGAGTAAGTCGAGATACCGTCGAAAGGCGTTATATGCCAAGATTGGTTAGTTAAGGTGCTGGTTGTGTTCTAAGGAGATGCTTAGGAACAAACGATGGATTTGACTCGAAAACATTTATTATTACATAAAACTGTGGATTATTGTACACGTTTTCGTATAGTTGAAAACCACACATATGAAAAATAGGATAGGATTTTGATGCAAGTCAAGTTCTTATAGGGGGACAAAGGTTGTATATTTAGATAGTCAAAATCGAAAGAGGGGAGTATTTCCTCCTCCCTTAGGAAGTATTTCATGGATTTAGATCTAAAGCATTTAGAGTGCTTCCTTCCTTTGTGAAAAAGAAGAGGTGCTGATTTGAACCCTCGCCTATGAATACCTCATATCAAGGTAAGATTCATGGTATTTCCTGCTATTTTGTGAAAAGTAGGTTTGATTAACTGGGTAAGGTTAAGGATATACGACCTTACTTGGGAGTTTAAGTGTTGGCACTGATGGAAAAAGAGGTATATGAGTGGATCTTGATAAGTTTCCATGTTCTGTGGTAGTGTCTGCTATTGATCGTACAATGGAAGTCCGGATCTAGAATTGGTGTTGAAAAGGGTGAAAGTTAGGTGAGTCCCTAAGCTGACTCTTATATGCATAATGTGCATCCTAGAAGCTTCTATGCAAAGTGACCAACCCATGAGATTATGATCGGGAAAAGTTTGACATGACGATTCTAATGAGGAATGTAAGGTGTATGAACTTCAATGCATCCATTTGCATGAAGTTGAAGGAAACGTGTTTACATGTTTGGAAATATAAATGTATTTGTTATGAAATAGTTTGTCATAAGTGAGTCTGTCACGAGTAAGCCAATGCAGGGTGTGTTTGTGTCTATCTTCGGAGTCGTCTAAAGGGGTCCGTCGAGACTAAATAAATGAATATCTGAAAGGACAAGTCTATGACCATAGCACCTCTATGAAAGGACCATATCATGTAAGACCATATCTAGGCTATGGCATCATATGGGAAAACTTAAGGAAGGTTATTACATGATGGGTTTCTTTGTATGTTCTAGAACAATGAGGGAAACCTCACCAAGTGTGAGTTTAGGAAAATCCCTATCTTCTAAATCACTAAGAAATGACAACCTTTATGGAAAAACTCTAGAAAGGTAAGCCTTTTTGGCGAACCTGTTAAAGGACAACCTTTACGACAAAACTCTGGAAAAGGTATGCCTTTGTGGCAAACCTATTAAAGGAAAACCTTTATGGAAAAACCTTGAAAAGGTAAGCCTTTGTAGCTAACCTATTAAAGGACAACCTTTGTGGAAAAACTCTAAAAGGAAAGCTTTTGTGGTTATTTCTAGAAAGGAATGCCTTCATGACGAAATCCAAAGAATGGCCCTTGTGGAAATCAATTGGAGGGAACGCCTTTGTGGCTGGCTGTTAATGAAAAGAAAGGAACTCATGACGAACTCTAATAGAATGAAGTATAAGGTATTCTGAAAGAACGATAAGTATGACAAACTCTAAAGAATAATGTTATGGTGAACCCTACAGGGTAGTATGAAAGAAAAAGTGAAGTTAGTACATGCCAGAGTATATGGTGGATTAAGAATATTATTTCGTACATGATCTTCTACAACAGTAATAGTTAAGGAATCAAGAAGGGGCAAAACAAAGAACGTGAGGGGGTATCAAAGATGTGGAAATAAGTTCTGATCTCTATGGAAGGCGCATCACCTATGATGAAATGAAATGAGATCCTAGAAACGTATCCACCAAAGTCAAGTTGAAGGACAAGAACAATGAGATAGAAAATGAACTTCTCGAATAAGACTAAATTAAAAAGGGTGTGCTCACTAAGTTCTCATGAACATATCTCTGTGTCTTTTATGTCACAAGCAAGTTGATTTAAATTTATTACCAGGAGAGACAACGTCAGAGCTACGCCAAAGGCATGACACGTTGGGTTGTTATGCATACAGAGAGGGTGAAGCGGCGTGTTCGAGCCTGACAAGAATACTGTGATTAGGCTAGAAAGACCATTCGTAATCCTAGTAGTGTGGATAGAATGTGTTGTCCAACTATGCGATACTAGTGATGTTGCGTAAAGGTAAGATAAGTTTTATGTATATTTGTACTTGTACGTCCTCGTCAGGTGAAAAGTTTTGTTAAATGGTTGTAAGCATACATTGTACACTTAGATGATTTGTTGGTTGGTAACATTACTTAATAAGACATATATGTTTTAAAAGTTTGTATGAATTGTCTAAGTAAGAGTCTGTAATAAAGTAGTAACACCCGAGATATCGATCCAACGAATCAAATTGGATTGAGGGATTTACACCCACCATGTTCAATTACCCATTCTTTCACAAAAGAATGATATTAAGGATGGCCTTTCTACTATTGTCAAATTATAGTGATCACTTTATCTGTTCTTATCATGACAATTTCATATTTGGCTACTTTACTTATTTCTTGATATCCAAGAAATTAATTTCAAAATCACCAAATATATGAAACCATACATCATGTCTTTTTCACCAAGTAAATTGATGTAAAGAGGCCTTGAATCCCTTGATGAAACTAGACAATATATTTTCTATTTATCATAGCTCCTTTTCAAAGTCAATACATGACTTTAGAACTTTTTTTTAAAATTCATAGTCAAATAATATTATTATTCTCAACACACCATATATATATATACAAGGGTGTAACATATATAGTCATATTAAAGGACCATCAATTGTCCAATCCAATGACTATAAAATCACACATTTATTCACCCTTCACCATGGACATTATCAATTATTTTCTGACTATGATCAAAATCATATCCATCACCTAAATGAGTCAAATAACATTCATATTGTTATTTTCATACTCACGAGATCTTTGATTCATGACTTCCAAAGTAAATTTCAAAAATTACTACATCTCAAAATTTTATAGAACCATGAGATTATAGATCATAACCAAATCATATATAAAAAACCATATGCACCATCGTAAATATGCACAGTATGATCTCAATTTCAAACATATGATTATCACATTGTATATTTTCACTAGAAGGTTTCATACCAGAATAATGGTCTTATTATATAAGCCAATGCTTTCCATTATTCTACATTGAATAAAAAAATATGCTTATGACTTATTTTATTTCTTGTCAAAACCACTTCTAGTCCAAACTTTATAACATAGAATAAAAAATTGTGCAATCATATATAAAACCCATTTAGTTTATGGTTCTTGAGCACAAACAACAACCAAAATTATTTATATTATATAATCATTTACAAACTTTCATTGTTAACAATGAGAATAATGTTTCATCCAAATGCTAGTTACAAATATCAAGATTTAAACAAACAAATAATTTCATATCCCAAATTAAATACATATAATTAAAAAGAAAGAATAACTTCTACTAAAAATTTCACTCACAAATTGGATGGAATTACTTAAATTAATTCGACTCCAACCAAACATCTATATATAATGTACAAATAAGTACATAAGTTCTGTTTTAAAAAGTCATAACTTTTCATGTTTGGAAGTTTATTAAACAGATATGGTTATTTTGATTTGAAATCATCGAACAAACATATGTTTTTGGCTTAAGACACCAACAGAAACATTATTTCCTTGCATTGCTTAAAAATTCCATCAACTTCTTTTCTTTCTCCTTTTCATGATTGTAAAATATATGCATATCATATATATTATATAATTATGTAGCAATCATAACCATGCATATATATATCAAGTATATAATAAACTAGTATTTGACTTTATAAAAAATTAATTCGTGAGACACTTATACTTTTTGCATAATATAATTAATCTTAATAGAACATAACCATGAAATTCAATTCATGCAATAATAGTAAACCAAAAAATTGATGTACCTTTTATTTATACAAAGATTCCTTCTAAATAAATAGGTAGATCACTAACCTCAACATTGTCCCATTATCGATAGCCATCCTCATAGTAAAATGATTGTAGTGACATGTGAATGCACTTTGAACAAAAAAGTATTCTTTAATTTCTTATAAATTGCAAAAATAAAACCTTAAAATTGTTTATGCGTGGGGATAAAAATAAACTTATGATAACAAAAGCTTCAAGGCCTGTATCAATATCACTTTCTTTAAGGTTCTATTCGCCCCTGTCTATATTATGGTGTGCAAAAGAGTTATTGACAAATAAACCTCGAGAATACAATGAGGCCCAATGGTTGTCTACGTTTTGCACTAATAGTAACAGTTTACTGAGCACTAAGCAGAGCATAGCAAGGATATCAATTTCTATACAAATTTTCTATAATAATTATTTGTAGGACAATCTAGAAATATAAAAGATGGTAGGAGAATAGAAAGAAACTTTGATGTGTTTTTTAGGTGTGTCATTCAAATGAAATTTCACTCCTTTTATAGGAAGTCTCATGTATCTTCACAGGGACATAACTATCCAAATGGATAGTCATATATTTATTAATAAACATAATTATTCAATAGATATCTACTCAAATATTTATGACTATTTGTTAATAACCAAGTGACATATGTAACTATCCAATTTTTTTTGTACCGAAAAATGCAATTTTGGAACCCCATTTCCATAAAATGAGTCAATAATTATTAGATAAGAATATTTATGGAGATAATATAAAGATATATTGAATATTGATCGACCAATTTTGTTAATTTAATAGTTTATTAGGGCTTAGGGATTAAATTGTAAAAGTCCAATCGCTATAGAGTTTTAATTAACAGAAGATTTAAGGGCTTAAATTACAATTATTTAAAGCTAAAAAACGGTAATTAAACCATTTTAAAGTTGAATTTATTGGATAGTGACTTCAAAAACCACTAAGAATGATTTAAGTTAGATTAAATTAATTTAAACGTTGTTTATGTTAATTAAAATAATTTAATTAAACTATATATGTTAAGTTAGTGGATGGTGTCATCTTCTTCAACTATTATTCCTCCATTGTCTTCCTAAATAAGAAGAAAACCTAAAGAAACTTCCATGCCATTTGGCCATCAATTGGTAACCAATTTCAAGCATTTTCTTGTAATTTTTATAGATTTAGGGTCATGGAGGTTTGATTTAGCTAGCCCATGTATCAATTTGGAAAACTATTAAAGTTTTAGAAAGTTTTCATTGTTGATTTCTTCAACAATTAGGTTTGAAATTGATAGATTTTAAGCTTAGGTTATGAAAAGGACTAGATTGTAAAGTTATTTAGCATGTTAGTTAACTTTGTTTCACTAGGGACCAAAAAATAAATGTGAATCTTATCATGAAATTATGTTATAATTATAAAGTAAAAGATCCCTAATGAGAAAATATGAAATCCGATTTTAATCTGAAGCTAGGAATTAAAAGTTATGTCTATCCTAAGTTCATAGACTAAATTGAATCAAATGTAAAATTTTAGGGATATCGAAAAATGAGTTCATATAGGTTCATTCATATCATGGAATAAAATGAAAATATTTGGGATTGATTTATTATATTTAATAATTGTATAGATCAAGATTTGGATCAAAGTGGAGCTAATAGGGGAAAGCTAAATTTACGGATTAATCCTTAAAGAATCCACTCTTTTCACATTTTGGTCAGGTAAGTTTATATGGAACTTACTATCTCACTTTGTATAATATGTGTATGCTTGTGTTTAATTTAATACATGAATTATTCTATATAGTTGAAATATTATGAATTTTGACATATTTGGCTAATGGGATACATTGAAAGATTGTGTGGTGATTGATTATTATGTAAGTATACATGTTTCAAATGCGTAAATATGAATAATTACATGATATGGAATGAAAGATGTAATCCTTTTACAGGGTGTGATATGTACATGTAAACGATTACATAGATGATATCAAAACTTATGAAATTGATGCTTGTGTGAACTTAGTAAATGTTAGGACATGATTGGCATGTCAATATGGCCTTGCGTGTGCTTGTACGAGATTTATTACAGATGTTAACGAGATCCAACATTCATTGTAGATTCTAAGGTATTATGTAACACAGATTTAGTTTGGACGAGTAACCTGATGTGTCGTGATATAGGTGTAGTCTATACGGGTAACCTGGTATATATATATATACTCAGCTCGGACGAGCAATGGGAGTGGTGTAGTTTACCCATGTATTCAAGTCCGTTTACTAGGTTCATCGAGCGAAACAATATTAATAAAATTGAAAATGAGATGAAATGGGCTTGATATCCAAATTGAATAGTCATTGAATGGATTGAATTGTAAATTATATAATTTTTATGATTGTTGATAGAAAAAGTGATTGAATTGAATCATGTATACTTGTTAAAATCCTATGATTTGTTGATTGAATATACCATTTTGATAAATTATATGAAAGTAACATGAATTGGTGTGTTAAGTTACTTATATCATCTAACGGTCATGGTTATAAATATATGCTCACCTTGTTGATGTTTTGAGTGTCATGTTCTAGCCAAAGTTATGCCAAACTAGGGTAGCTTTAATGTTTATGTAAAAACAAGGTAAGCATAGTAATTTTTTTCATTTGAACTTACTAAGCACTTCTTAATTCTTACCTTATTTGTTCTCTCCCTTGTAAATCGTTACCTTGCGGAACTCGCCAAGTCAAATCATCATGAAGCTCACACTATCACTAAATTGGTAGTAATGTGTTTATTTTGGTTATCAAAGTTGTGGCATCTAAATAGGGATAAGGTGTATGGAAATGGTCATTTTAGTTAGCTAGCTTTGTGGAAATTGAGTATAATTGATTTTGTGTGTTGAGAGTTCTTTGTGGCTTGGTTGATGCATGGTATTGATCATGTTTAATGCTATTATAAGTGATGGTTATAATCTTGAATGGTTTGGTATGTCAAAAGTTGCAAAATATGGTAAATGTCATAGTTAAGTTGATGTTTAGTTAGAAATGGTATTATGCATTCTCATGCTTGAATATGTAATTAATACATGGTTGTTCAAGTTGTTCAAGTTCATACTAAAGTCATGTAAGTCATTGTTGCATAAAATGTATAGAAATGTATGTATTGAAGTTGAATGGTATAATTTGACTTGGTTAGGTTGATAAATGGATTGATTGAGCTTAAATGATGATCATGTTTGAAATAAAATGTTAAATGGTTTACTGTAAATGTAATATAACTTGTTTAGGATGTTTTGACATGTTTTGGTATAGGTAGAATTGGTATTTGGTTGAAAATAATGAAATGAATTGGTATTTTTCCACAGGCAGGGACAATGTCGCGACCTCAAACCCCGACGTCGCGACATAGGGCCAATAATGAGTGATATCGTGATGTCAATGTGCCCGAAGTCGCGATGTGACTCACTGACTAGGCGACGTCGCAACGTGGAGACCATGAAATCGCCCGAGATTTTAGAAATTTTTTAATTTGGTCCTAAATCAAGTTCAAGCTAGCAAAAGAACTTTTGTAAGCTCGTGTGGGACCCGAAAATGATCATGTAACATATTATATATGTGAATGTTACTTATTTACATGTTCAAATGATTAAATGGTATATAATTATTTGAAGTTGCTCCGGCAGCAGTTGTAGCATCTCGTAGCTCGGACTCGACAATCGAGTCAGGTGTAGGGTGCTCCAACATAAATTTTAACTACTTATACTTTTTCATTTGCCATTATTGAAACACTATATATATTTTGAAAATATTCCAACAGTACATTTGATGAAGAAAAAAACTTATATCTCGTTTGGTTTGCTAGAATGAAATAGTGTTGGAATTTAATAGTTATTCGATGGGAGTGAAATAGAGATGTAATAGGTATTGTGTAGTTTAGTTGATTGAATAGAATAGATAAATAATAGTATTACTTTATTTGGTTGACTAGAATTATGTTATGAAATAGGTAAGGAATAAACTCAAAAAGATAATTTTATCTTCTGATTAAAAAAATAATAATCTATTATTTCATATATAATAAAATTTTTAAAATACATTATTACTATTTTTAAAAATATATAATATTTATTAATAAAATATGAAATTATTATTATAAACTATTTATTAAAATTTTAATATAATTCAAAATAATGTTTAATTGATAATAAAAATATAACAAACAAAATATAATAATATTAATATTAATAATGTAAAAATATTATCTTAATAGTTAAAGAAATTTTTTAATATGTTAATATTTATCTTAATTTTTAATAAAATATTAATATATTTACTGTTTTTAATATATTTAATATTTTTTACTAGCATATAATTGATTTCCTTTTTAATTTCATTTTTCAGTGTATTTTCTCTCTATAGTTTCTTTCTCTCAAATGTTCTATCTCTCACTTAAAAAAAATGAACATTCATCTCTTTTCTAGAAATCGTTGTGGGCCGCCACATCGGCAACCGTGTGTCGTTATCGTTCGGTATTTTTTTTTTTCAAATTTTTAGATTTAAATTATTTTTTTTATTCCTTCTTTTAAAATGTGGTAAATCAAACACATTTTCTATTATAATGCATTGAATCATCTCGTAATAGAATAGTTATTTCGTTGAACCAAACATAACATTAATTAATTTAAAATAAATACAAAATGTACTATGCTATTATAGTGAATGGAAACTATAGTAATTATGAATTGACATTTGTAGGATAGGTGGCGGAAAAAAATGAAGGGAAAAAATTAATTTTATTATTTGTGGTAAACTGTTTACATTTTATACCATAGTTGAGGGTTTTTATGTAATTAATACAAAAAAAATTAAAAAATATATCAAAATGGTATGGAATCTTCATTAATTATTAAAATGGCATGGTTTAAAAGGTGAGGATGACTCATAGATGGCATCATTGTGCATACCTGACACAATTTTTTATATTTTTAAATTATAAAATAAAAAAATATTTTATTAGTGAAGGGACTTTGAGAGACGGCATCGAAAAATATCCTATGTAAGGTATATCCATATTTTATATACGAGTTTGGTATACCTGACAGGTAGTGCCAAGTTAACAGACGACACCAACATCAAATCAAAGCAGGTCTGCATGCATGGGGAACTGGCGTGGCAATAGGCGCATGCATGCTACTGCATGCAGAAGCAATGGGCAAGTTTGGGGCAAGGCATTCAGTGTGGGGAGAGGGGGAGAGAGACCGAGAATAGAGGCTTATAAGGGGGGACCTTAGAGGCTTTGGTATCTGAAATTTAGAGTAAAAAAGAAGAAGAAGAAGAGAAGAGGAGAGGAGAGGAGAGGAAAAGAAAGGAAGGAAGGAAAGAGAGGTATTTTTATTTTTTTGTTGTTTTAATTTATTTTAAATTATTTTATTTTTAATTATTTTATAAAGTTTAGTTTAATGTTTAGTATTTGTTATAATTTTTTGTTTAGTAGGGTAGATTAAAGGGAAAAAAAAGCTAAAAGAGAGGTATTTTTTTTTTGTTGTTGTTATTTTTAATTTATTTTAAAATTATTTAGTTTTTAATTATTATAAAGTTTAGTTTAATGTTTAGTGGAGTAGATTAAAAGGAAAAAAGCCAAAAGAGAGGTAAATTTTGTTGTTGTTTTAATTTAAATTAAAGTTATTTTGTTAGTAATTATTATAAATTATTTATTTAGTTTAATGTTTATGTGATTTGTTATAATTTTTTTTGTTTAGTAGAGTAGATTAAAGAGAAGAAATTTAAGAAAGGTAAATTGTTTTGTTGTTTTTAATTTAATTTAAAGTTATTTTGTTAGTAATTATCATACTTGTTTAGTTATTTTGTTTAATTTTTATGTTATTTGTTATTATTATTTTTTATTTAGTAGAGTAGATTAAATGGAAAGAAAGGAAAGTAAGATAAATTGTTTTGTTGTTTTTAATTTAATTTACTTTCATTTTGTTAGTAATTAATTATTAGAAATTATTTGTTTAGTTTAATGTTTATGTGATTTTTTATAAATGTAATTTGTTTTGTTCTTTGTTTTTAAAATCATATTTTAAAGTTATTTATTTTGTTTAAACTATTTTTAATTATTTTAAAGTAAATTATTTGTTTAGTTTAATGTTCATGTGATTTGTTGTTAAATTTGTGGTTTTTATTAATTTTTTACTGAAATAATTATTTATGTACCAAACTAATTGAATTAATTTTTTTAAATTACAAAATGGATTCTTTGATAAACAATGATTATCATTACATATCAAACACGATGAATAACATATCAAACACGGACAATATCATGGTAATAGAATTATTATTAGTTACTCACGTCATTTACGAAATTAAATTAGGTTATATTAACTATTTTGGTAAATTAATAGGGGCAATGTCCAGTATCACGCATTGAGGGTTCGTGTGAACGGTCTAAGCTATAAACCCCATGAACGATACATTCCATACTTGGAGTTAGCCGGATTCGGATCAACGACATTGATCCAAACATTTGATTTGCAGTACGATTTAATATCTGCATTGGTGAAGCAGTGGCGCTCGGAGATCCATACATTTCATTTGCCGTGTGGGGAATGCACCATCACTTTAGAGGATGTTGCACTACAACTCGAGCTCCCCATTGATGAGAATGTGGTTACCAATGCAAGTTCGATCCCTGAACCGACCATCCTTTGCTATGACTTACTAGGACGTTCACTGAGTGATGCTGGGACGAAGTTTTCGGGTTTGAAGTTTTCACGATTGAAGGCCAATTTTGAGGAATTACCAAGCACTGCAACTGAACTTGAGGTGATGTAGGTCGTTCGAGCATACATTATGCAAATCATAAGGGGTGTACGCATGTCGGATGCAAACAACAACAAGGTCTACTTGATGTACTTGCCCCTATTATCTAATTTGCATAATATTCGTTCTTAAAGTTGGGGTTTTATGGTGCTAGCTATGTTGCATCGGGAACTTTGTCGGATGACAGATCCTTCGACCGTGGACATAAGCGGTTGCCTGATATTGTTACAGTCCTGGGTACTTTACCGGATGTCACTCCTGGCATCGGTCACCCACCGAACACATGTATTTCCACTCGTTAATAGGTGATAAAATATTACCCAATATAGCAATTATTGTATTTTTGTAATAATATTATTCTAACAAGTTTTTTTGTTTTCTTGGATGGAAAACCAATTCGAGTATCGAAAGACAATACACGGTTCCCATATATCGTCTAATGATCGGGCAACATGCTGGGGATAGGGTATGTTATTCCAATTATCGTGACATGTTAAAAATTTATATTACTTGACCCGTGTTAATATCGTGACATGTTATTAATTGTACAGTTCATCTCGATGCTTATTCTTTGCCGCAAATCACCGCTGTTATTCCTTCTTTTGCCTACATCCACTCAGACCAACAGTGCATTAACGTACTCATTATCAGTTTCCAAACAGTGAAGTGGTATGCTAGGGATTGAGTATTCCGACAGTTTGGTTGTAAACAGTATACCCGTCACTGCCAATGCTATCCACGGGATTAATAAGAGAGGAAACATGGAAATAATTGGGCGATTATACATCGACAATTTATTGAAGTGTGGAACAACCGAATGGCGCGAAGACCTCCAATAGAGTATTGTCCCGATTTGCAACCCTCATTACAGTACATACAGTGGTACTTCAAGGCAGGGAAACCGTATTTACTTGGTGGACAATCAACGATAGTCCTCTCACACATGACACAACTTGGGGTTTGGGGTTAAGGGTTTGT
Organism: Gossypioides kirkii; assembly: GCA_005610355.1. NCBI lineage: Eukaryota > Viridiplantae > Streptophyta > Magnoliopsida > Malvales > Malvaceae > Gossypioides > Gossypioides kirkii. The sequence continues at coordinate 32,109,300 of CP032247.1, read as the reverse complement.
TGTTAAGGGTTTTGGGTTTAATATTTATGTTTTAAAGTTTAGGGTATATTGTTTAAGGTTTTATAGGGTTTAGATATATTAAAATAAACTTTAACAAACATTGTAATTTAAATTAGATGTATTAAAATAAACTTGGAACAAACATAATAATTTAATTTCATCATCAAGTACAATAGCTCAATTCTTACCCGATCGTGACGATTGTCTAATATGGTAGGTTTATTGAGGGCATTTACTCCGATTAAGTCCAACTAGTCTACACACGCCACAAAGCTTGCCGTCTGTTTTCTCTCTCATGTCCATTTCATTATGGATTCTGGTGACTTGAACACGACCTTTCGGATTCCTATGCAAACCTTTGTCCGGGACAAGCTCGAAAGTCGTTGGAGGCACCTCCCATGTAAACAAGTCAGGCAAGACGGGGAACTCATTTTCCTAAACACGTAACGTGCACTCAAAAGTGTACACCGAGTCGATAAACTGTTCAACATTGAACGACGCGCAAGCACAAGCTACTACGACATGCGCAAAGGGATAATGAAGTGTCTCGAACCTCCTGCAATCGTAGTGTCTATTTTGGAGATCAACCTCGTAGGACCTAGGTGGGATACTAGGTCGACGCTCAATGGTCTCGATAACTTGAAATATTTGAAACTGTCGTGCATATATTTTTACATTCATCAACCTCGTTCTCCAACGGTTTGCATCCATTACATTCTTGACAGCTTCGATAAACACGTGTCCGACGTTCATCTAGTCAACTTGTTGCATCCCTATTATTAGCATCAAGGTAGCCAGCCTATAGAACGTAGTCGAGAACATAGATGAAATCAAAAGATGTCGTATTTTCTTGAACACGGTGTTAATCGACTCTACCAGATTGGTCGTCAATTGACCATATTGAAACCCGTCATCAAAACTTTGAGCCCATTGTCATGGTTCCATGGTACCCAACCACTCTCGCAAAGGCTTGTTCATTTGACCATTCATGTCACCCTTAAGTCTAATCATCCTTTGTCAGAATTGGTGTGGCTCTAGCTCGTACGTTATGTATGTATTAAGAAAAGATAAGTTACAGTCTCAAATTAAAACATTGAAAACATAAATTTGAACTAAATTGTACCCATTTTCACAAGTTGTCTCTACCAGTCTGCATTATTATACTCTCGTTGGAAGTTAGCCGTAATGTACCGACTGCAGTAAACGGATCTTCATGGTACCCCGAAACGCCTAATGGCGACAATTATTCCCTTCCCTCTATCAGAGATGATGCAAATATTATCATTACGAACAACATACCTCCGCAGGTTCGTCAAGAAGAATTTCCATGATTCCATGTTTTCCTTGTCTATAATAGCAAATGCTATCGAGAGCACATTTTGGTTCCTGTCTTGAGCAACCGCAATAAGTAGGATCTGCTATATTTATCGTATAGCCAGGTCTCATCTACTTGGACAAATGACTTGTAGTGAGAAAATACTCGCACGCAGGGATCAAACGTCCAGAACATATACTGAAAAATTCTTCTTCCCGATTGTAGTTGGTTATTTGGGTCATAATAAGGTCATGTCTCCAACTCAATGGTAGTCCCCGGCACGTACTGTAGCATTGCAGCTATCCACCTTTGCAGCTCATTATACAACGGATCCCAATCTCCGTACAACTGCTCTATTGCCATCTGTTTAGCTATCCATGCTTTCCAGTATGATACCTGATATTAGAATCGAGCTTGCATCTCGACAACTAGTGTAGAAACTTTGATGGTCGATGAGTCCTTCACCATTGGTATGATATATGTGCAGATAGTTTTGGAATCAAGTTTCTTGTGATCTTCTGACATACGTGTTGAAATGCATGTGTGAGGGTCAACAAATTTTCTTATCTCCCACATCTGCGACTTCTGGATAAATGCATCTCGTACCCGCCAATTGCAACCTTCCATCGACCTCCAACAATCGCTAATATATAATGTCGATTTAGACACGACAACTTTGTAGTCCATCGACACATTCATGTTATACTAATTAATGGCAAATATGCACTCTTCCTTGGATTCAAATTTTTGGCCCACAAATAACTCCTCATGTTCTGGTGCTACGGTCAATCGGTGAGTGGGTAGTATATCAAGGTACTCCACGAACTCGGTTGTATGCGTCGCATCGGGGTCTATAAGCGACATATGTGGCCCAGGATTATTGTGCATCATAATATGTCTAATTGGGTTCTCGACTAAAGACGCGTTAAAATTTCCATCGTCATTCGCCCCTTTGTCGTCAATATCATCCGGGACTTCATCCACATCAGGATCATTATCACTATCGACCTCGTAATCAAAAGGAATACTACTATCATATCCATCATCACCATTCGCATCATTCTCGGGTGCAACATTAAGATCGATGTCGATCCCGCATACTAATTATTTGACTTTCAACGTACGATACTAAAACCACCATACACGGATCTTGAGCTAATGGAGTTGGATCTTCATGTTCTACTAGAGTTGGATCTTCCTCTTCAATTGGCTCCACATCAACTAACTTAGCAAATAAATGAATTGGTGCATTTTGGTCGCTCTGATTTGCACAATAAAGAGCGATCATTGTTTCCACGTCTTCATTGTCTACAAGTTTCATCTCGGTGAATTTAATGGGATCTGTCGAAACTGGAAACTTGTATAAAAATTTCGAGATTCTTCTCCCACAACGTCTAAAATTTTTTGCACTAATCCTTGTCTTCATATCATCAATCGAGACATTTTGACGAAATCTTATTGCTATTTGTTGGCGACATTCAAATATACATCCAACTGATGTTGTCAAAATTACTCCATTGAAATAAACACATACGAAAAATTGATTATCTATCTTCAATACTAATTCTATTAAAAAATAAATAAAAATTCTCAATAAATAAATCAATAAAATTTCATATAATCTACTCTACTAAACAAAAATTCATAACAAATAATAAATATTAAACTAACTTTATAATATTAAAAAATAAAATAAATTAAAAACAGCTATAGCAACAAAAAAATTCTCTCTCTTTCCCTTTCTTCTCCTTTTTTCCTCTACTCTTACTATTCTTCTTTTTCTATTTTTTTAGCTCTAAGTGAAATGAGAAATGAAACCCTAAACCTCTAAACTCCCCTTTATAAGCTCCCCCACGCCATTTTCCCATGCATCGGCAAATCCAATGATGTGACATGGGTGTTGCCTATCTCTTAGGGGTTTTTGGGGTCGCCTATTGATTGGACACCACCTGTCAAGTATATCAAACTCATATTTAAAATACAGGTATACCTTACGTAGGATATTTTTCGATGTCGCTTCTGAAAGTCCCTTCACTAATAAAATATTATTTTTTTATTTTATAATTTAAAAATATAAAAAAAAATTGTATCAATTATGCACAGTGGTGTTGTCTATGAGTCATCCTCCAATTCCAAAACATACTATTTTAATAATTAATGGGGCTTTCGTACCATTTTAGTATTTTTTTAATTATTTTGTATTACTTACTAAAAAAACCCATAATTGATGCAATTATTGGGTTAATTTCAATTGTAAAATTTTTTCAATTATTCAATAAATATAATTTAATATATAATTTTAAAACTTTAAGTATTCAATAAAATATTAAAACTTTCCAATCATTTAATTTTTAATTTTATTTTATCATCAAATTAAATGTCTTTTAAAAATTTAAATTAATTCATACCTAATTATTTTATTTTGATTAAATATTAACACTCAGTAATAAGTCTATTTCTGAAGTAACAGAAACTGAGATTAGAAAGGACCAGTTTCAAAAGCAATCCTAAAACCACCTCACTTCACATGAATTCCATATCATCAAAAACTTTTGATCTTAATTTGTATAGAATGGTAATTAAAATTTTTATCACTCATTTAACACAAATTCAAATCATGTTAATTCATCCCACCTCTTTTATTGTATTAAAAAAAATAAAAACTTGAACCCCATGTAATAACTTGATGGTCAAGGGTATTCACCGCCTCAGATAAGGGTGAGCAAAACTCGATTCGACTCGAAAAAATTCGAATTTCGAGTTAAACGAATCGAGTTATTCGAGTTAATCGAATTATTCGAGTCAACTCGATTTTTTTTCGAATTTCGAGTTTGAATTGAGTTAAGTTTTCGAATTCGAATAACTCAAATAATTCGAATCAATCGAACATCAAACTATATTATTTTACATTTTTACCCCAAACCCCCAAAACTTTTTATTTTTTCTCAAAAACTTTTATTCCTTCCCAGTTTTCTCCCAAAACTTTTACCCCCTCCCATCCCACCCTCTATCTACCCCAAACTCATTTTCCCCCATTTTTTTTAATATTTTCCCTCTAAAATTTTACTCCTCCTATTTATTTTTCTCAAAAACCCTCAAAATATTTTATTTTCCTCCAAAACTTTTACTCTCTCTCACTTTTTTCTTAAAACTTTTACTTCTCTTCTATCCTCCCGTCTACCCCAGACTCATTCCCCCTCCCTCCCTCGCAAATTTTTTTTAATATTTTCTCTCCAAAATATTACTTTCCTATTTACTTTCTCTCAAAATTTTACTCTCTAAAACCTTCAAAAAATTTTATTTTCCTCTTAAACTTTTCTCACCCTTTACCCCCAAATAAAAAAATCAAAATAATCCAAAAAAATCTCCAAATATAAATAGTAATAATTTTATTTATATCGACTATTTATATTATTAAATTAAAATTCACATTTTATACTATTTATATTATTGAACTTTTTAATAATATTAAATATTTATATTAAAATTAAATTATTAATGATATCATAAAATATTCGTGTTAAAATTTTATGTTGGTATAATTTCACATTTTATCTTTAAAATAATTTTTATTAAAAAATCAAATTTTTACATTTAATATATTTTTTAATTTCAAAATACATAGTGACAAGAATTAGAAGATAATTGAAGCAACTAAACAAGCAAAGAAGCTAACCGTATATAAAATATTAATAAATAAATAATGAGGTGATGAAAGTTAATAACAAATTTGATTACAGTTGACAAATTTGATTACGGTGGGTGACAGTAGTTACAAGGACCCAAAGTTATTTTTTTTTAATTTAACTTGAACAAATATATTATTTCGAATTTCATCACACTCGACTCGATTCGAGAAAATTTCAAATTGAGTTAGGATGATAAAATACGATTCATCAACTCGATTAGCTCGAAATTTTTTCGTTCGATTCGATTGAACGCTCACCCCTAGCTTCAGATGTAATCTTAGTTCAAGTCACACTAATCGCTGTTTGTAATTCACAAAAAATAAAAAATAAAAACTTCTGTTCCCACTGACGTGTCCATTGCATATGACAAGAAGACCATAAATGGAGCCAAGTAAAGACCTAGGGGGTCATGATCCCCCAAAGTTTAATTTTTTTTCAATTTAGTCCTTAGTAAATACACTATGGTCCTTCCAAAAATATAAGTAGGCCCCCAAGGTTTAAGATTTTTGCAATTTTCCCCCTTTGTGTATATTATAGCCCCCACAAAATGGTAAAATTTTAATTTAGACCCTTTATAATTTATAAAATTTTAAATTAGTAATGGTAAAATTACACTTTGGTCCCTTCAAAAATGATAAAAATTTAATTTAACCCTTCAAAAATTAAAAAGATATAAACTATTAAAATGATGAAATTACATTTGTACTATTGTAAAAATATATAATTTAATTCTGATTCTCCAAAACAAGTTTCTAACTCCGCCACTGAACATTATACGTTGAAACATGAATTGTCACGTTGCCGGACATCTCCACCTCACAACTCATTATAATACCCTTTCCATTGCACCAGCATTTCCCATTCACTGCATTCATCCAAATCCTACAGTCGTATATATAAGTTTTCGCCTTCGCTAGCTTCCTCAATGGTCTTGCCTGCTCCACTTTCTCGGAATCCAAACAAAACCCAAGTTATTAGAGTTGGTAGGAATCATTTTCCGAGCTCCTCATGGTCAGGTAATTCTTTAAAAGTTTCCAAGAAAATCAAATGAAAAGTTGGGTCTATCCATGGGCATGCTCTCACCAATGTTTATTCCTTTTTATCAATGTTTATTTTCATCCAAAAGTTGCGTTAACAATCCATAACTTTTATTTATATTTCGTTTTCATACATTACTTTTAAAATTTACCTTTATCATCCTTAACCTCGTATTAGTAATTCACTTTTATCCATGACTTTTACTAATAGTTAATTTTCATCAATTAGCTTTTGAGTCTGAAAAAGAATTTAATACATTTACTTTATTTTAATATAATTAATTTTTATGAGAAAATAAAAAAATATGATGTTAATAATATGAAAGGGTTGAAAAGTTGAATATAAAATCTAATTTTAAAGGCATTAAGCTACATATATATAAGATATAAAAAAAAGAGATTTAGGAGAAAAATTAAAAAAAACAAATGAGCTTTTTAAAAGTAATTTGTTTCACAACCATAAAGTAAGATCTAATATAAAACTTTTATAAACTAGAATATGTCAGGTAAAATTATCAAGAATAAATAAAGAACAAAACTTGATGCGGAAACGTATCTGAATCAATCGATTTCTTGAAATCTTCGAAATTTATGATTTTGATCTTCTAAATTAGCACACAAGTCATTCGAGAAAGTAACTCTCTTTTTTAAAGGTGAGATATTATAATAATTAGGTATGTAGTATCGATACATATTTGATCCATACTTTATTTAATAACTAAAGCTCAATAAACCTTAACCAAATTAGATCAATTTTAATTTGGGTTAATCTTTTATGATAATAAATAATAGGCTTAATGATAAATTTGGCCACTAATGTTTGCATGTTTTGTCAAAATGACCCTAATTGTATTTTTGAGCTTTTTTTTTACCATCAACCTTTGTTTTTTTTTTTTTTCAATATGCTTTTTCTAACAAATTTAATGAATAAATTCAATTCAACTTTTCGTACATTTGTTTACTGAGAAGTTTTTCTACCGAGTTAATTTTTTTAGATAATTACATTTATTTTCTTTAACTTAAAAATTATTTTTTCAATTTAATGTATTATCTATTCATTTTATTATTTTTTACATGTAATTATCTTATTGGGTAATCTAAGTAATAAATTACATCTTATTAAAAATGTTTCATATATGAAATTTCACATCATCCCCATTTATTTTTTAACGGTACTTTCATTAAATCTGTTAGAAAAAACAAATTGAAAAAAAAAACAATGGTTGATGACCAAAAAAAGGCTCAAAAATACAATTAGGGCCATTTTGATAAAACATGTAAATGTTAGTAGCCAAATTTATCATCAAACCTAAATAATAACATGAAATTATGCTTATTATATATGTGATGTCATATTTTTCCAACAATTTGAATAAAATTTAATAGTTAATTTCTTGATTAAATTTTGAAGCAAAGTTTAATTCTAACAAAATCGATTCTATAAAATATAAAGCATATGCACACTACAATTTTTCCAAAAAAAAAAATTAATTCAGCAAACTTAGTTTAAGAAACATTGATATACATGAATCTCATAAATATTTAAATTTTATTTCAGGTGGCTAAACTGATATTTTTGTTAATTTTGATAGAAATGGATGAATATAAAAACCGTTTACAATAATATGGATATAAATATATATTTAAAAGGGGTAAACTATAAAAATAGTCACTTTTGTTTGCCTCATATTATATTTTAATCACTTATGTTTGAAATGTTACATTTTAGTCACTTACGTTATCGTTTTGTTATGAAGTAGTCACTCTGCCGTTAAGCTTCGTTACCTCCCTAACGACAATCCTATGTAACAGTCTAAATGAGTTTAAATGCCAACTTGGATGTCCAATTGGAATGTGAATAAATTTTTCAGTTAAAATGGAAAAGAAAACTAAAAGAAAAAGGAGAGGAACAATTTTTCTTTTCCAGTTAAAGGTGTAATTAATTAAAAACTTTCAATTAATTAAATTTATTTAATTAAAAACATATTCTTGTCCTAGGTGAACATTCAAGTTGACATTTAAAACCCATTTGGACTACCATGTAGGATTGCCGTTAAGGAGGTAATGGAGCTTAACGGAAGAGTAACCACTTCGTAATAAAACGATAACATAAGTGACTAAAACGTAATATTTTAATCAAAAGTGACTAAAATGTAATCTAAGTCAAAGAAGTGACTATTTTTATAGTTTACCCATTTTAAAAGTTATGGATGAAAATAAAACAGTAATAAATATTGTGATGATAAATATAACTTTTACATGGATGAAAAAGAAACATTTGTAAAAGATTGAGGATCAAAAGTAAATTTTCTACTTGGGCAGGTTGAATAAGGATTAATTTACAGAGTTTTGATACTTCCTTTATTGGATGAACATAATTAATGGTTGTGTAGGTTGCAATCGTCATTCATAGCAACCGTTCAACCACATGGCGCGAGGCTATTAGTATGGCGGGTAAACTTCTGGATCACTTGATATGAGAGAACTGAAACGCCAAAAGTAACAGTTTCACATGCACAATGGATAACATTGGCGGGTCCCACAAAGGGCAACGTGTTAGTCCCACGTCAGCATAAAGTTCACGCTTTCGCTGCACACGTCAGCCAAACAAGGCACAAAGCAGGGATAATTGAAGGAAAAGAGCAATCAAAGGAAAAATAGAGAAAGAAACGTGAAGATAAACCGCTTTTTTTTCTATTTTATTCAGAACGTTCTTGGATTTTTTTTTAAAACTTTCCTCCTTTCTTTGTTTTTCTCGGGAAACAAACACAAATGTACGTGTGTATTGTTCATGTTGGATTGTTGAATTTTGGATCTTTGTTCCTTATATCTCTTTTGTGTAATCGATCAGTTGAATAGATGTATAGTGTTATATCTAAGGTTTATTTATATTTAGATTGTTTCTTTTTCAATTTTTGTTAAAAGATACTTGGTTGTGGAGATTTCTTAGCACGGAAAAGAAAAAAGAGTTGCATGAAAGAATAATTCTGCTGAATTTGTCATATTAGTGATTTTTATTTATTTATTTATTTATTTTTCCTTTTGCAGTTAGAATTGATAGAAATTAAAGGTTCTTTCGTTCCTTTTCGTTAAGAAAATCAAATTTTCTGTATACCGAGTAAGCTTGTAAGGTGCCTTTGATCTCTAAATCAGATTCTAAATTCACACCGTTGAACATGAATATATTTGATTTTATTTCAAGATTTTTATTTACTTAGTCTTTGGAGGACCATATTCGCACACCTATGTTTGGATACAAATACAAGTACTTTAAACTCGCACACAAAATTGAACTCCAACGAACATATATATTTTAGATTTCTCAGTATTTATTATAAACTTTTGTAGATCTTGAAAAGTGAAGTTGGAGATTTCTTCATTAAAAGAGTATACTATTTTTCCTCATTATCAAGCTCTTGAATTTGAATTGACGATTTGAATATATATACATACCAGAATACATTTTTTTGAATTTTGGAGCATTGAAATGGAGAAAAGCTGTGAGTTCTGCACAACTTCAAGACCAATTGTCTATTGCACATCTGATGCAGAGCACATGTGCCTTTCTTGCGATGCGAAGGTCCATTTAGCCAATGCACTTTCAAGCCGGCATCTTCGTACCCTACTCTATGACTTGTGCCGGCACCGCCCATCACATGTTTGTTGTTTCAATCACAGAATGTTCTTATGTCATGGTTGTGACCAAAGCATCCATGATGTTTCTTCCCACCACCTCCACTAGAGGCACATAGTTAGTAGCTATTTGGGGTGCCCTTCGGCTAAGGATTTTGTAACATTGTGGGGTTTTGAATTGAATGAATTGGATAACAATGCTACTCAAGACCAGGCTTTGTCCCATTCATGTATTTCTATGAATCCCAATGCAATCGAACCTGGGAATTTAAGGCAATCTTCTTCTAAAATCGGAGTCTCTTCAAGTAAATCTGGTATGACTTCTCTTGCTGCTGCAAGACACAACTCTGGATCAAACTGTCAACGAACCAAGGTTAATTCATGGTAGCATTTACTAGCAAGTAGAGATTGGTGATTTGTTTACATTTCTCTTGAACTGTTATATTAATAATCGGCTATGGTTATGCATGCACCATTGACATTTTTATTGACAATTTGTGAGTTCCCCTTAACTTGATCCCAGTAATATGCATCAAACTTAAGTAACATACAGTGAGCCATTCTAAACTTTGTTGCTTTGACTCTTCATTTTTCTTAAAGTATTCCAAAAGATATTCGAATGAGTATTTGGAGATAACCCTCTTTATGTATCTCCAAATACATGAAAAAACGTAAGAAAAACAAGAAAATCTGAACATACCTTTGTATTGTACCTGAAATTAGATAGCCTAAAGTTCACCTGTTTTCCTGCCTAAAATGAAAAATTATGCTAAATGCATTATACTGAACCTAAAACCATTCTTAAATAATACAACAGTACTGTCATCTAGAAAAAGAATCACTAGAAAGATGTGTTTTAAAATAATGACTCAAGTTTCTAAAGGGTTCTCACCTACCTACTTAGGACCTAGTTAACATCAATATGTCAGTAAATTAGTAAATCAGGTTATTGATCAGTGAACTGAAAGACTAAGTTAGTTGGACTTGGGTGTGACTGTCAAATTCGGGTACGCGTCTGAAAAGGGTAGGTTCAATTTTCTCCAGTTTTTTCATGTATTTGGAGGGTCCTTAGAGGATATGTCTCTATACCTATATCCTAATATGTGTTAGATACTAGTATTGGACACATGTATTTTAATTAAAATGAAGACGTAAAAAATTACCTGAATGAAGTTACCTGTCATTTGATAGCACTAGGAGTGACTCCTTTTCCTAACCTACTGAAACTAATTATACTCTGCTTCTGCATAGTTATTGGTGCAATGATGATAGCTCTTCATTTTAAGAGATATATACACACACATTAGTATCTGAACTCCTATGACTACTTGATACACCATATAACAGAACTGTTCAGCCCAAGAGCAATGCATTACATTGCTTCTTTTTAACTATTACTCTCTTCATTTTCAAATCTCCTTTTCTTTTCTTCCACATGGTGGTCTTTCCATCTGCAAAATGTTTAATCTACTGAGTTTTTTTTTTGTATAATTTTGGATGTGCAATAGATTCTTCATTTCTACCTGACACATGTTCTAGGGTACCATCTTCTTCCAACTCTTCATTTTTCTCGATGTACCCGTATCCGATGCATATCTGAACATAAGTACGAGGATATGAGCTTCCAAGGAATCTCCAATATATGGAAAAACTTGGACAAAACTGAACACATCTCTATCAAACACAACCATATTTGACATACACCTATGTCTGAGTAACATAGCCTAGGTAAACAAATGTAATGGATATTACAACCAATAGTAATTTGTAGTTTTGAAATGTAATTGGATGACTTAAAATCACGATGAGTTAGGTCATTTCAAACTTGGAAGTCCTTTTGACATTAAGAGTTTGATATTCAGGGTATATATAAAAATTTATAGATTAATAACACGCTTCATAGTTCCTGAGGGCTAAGGAGAGATTATTAACCTCTTTATTGAGCTCTTGTTCTTATTATTGCAAGTTATTAACAGAGTTCAGCAACTGAAAAATACTTCACTGATTCTACAACAGATTCTTTACGTGAAAAATATTCAGCTCACTAAGGGAAATTGCCATTTGCCTCTCAATTGTAGCCTAGAACAAGCAGACACATCTTCTTCTTCAATATGCAACTCTTCAAAAAACAATGATAGTAATCTAGTCCAAGATACTGATACAAATATCCACCAAAGTGAAAATCTGCTCGAGGAGCTGAATACGAATATGGAGAACCTATTGTCATCTTCAACTTCCGAGATGCCTTTTTATGGAGAATCTAATTGGCAATGTAAAAGACCGATCTGCAATAGTCAGGTTTGTTCCACTAATCACACAAATCATTGAAATAGATGGTTAATTATTAACTGTATATCACTACTCATGTTCAATTCATAATTGATTGAACATAGGGTTCTTTGAGGATAGAAAGCTTCTTTTATGGCTGGCAATTGCACAAGCCATAAATAATTGATAGAATTTTATATTTTCCTGATGTATCAACATATGATATTTGTGTTTGTGATGGGATATGATGCTATCTGGACTCTTTGTTTTCTTCATTCAAACACATACCTTATCTAGAACTTGAGTCTGTGTAACATGCCTGATAATTCTCAGAGCCAGGCCTTTAACTTATATTGTAGGAAATTAGGAACGGCTACTTAATTATTTGAGAATGATTGGTCTTTGAAGTTAACAGTGTTTCATAATTGAATTCCACAGTTATGGTCCCAAAATATGCAAGATCTTGGAGTTTGTGAAGACACATTTTGCCAAGATGATTTTAACATGCCTGATATTGATTTATCTTTCCACAACTTTGAAGCCCTTTTTGGTGTTGATCAACACTCGACCAGAGGACCACTTGCTAGTAAAGATGTTTCAAGCTCATCTATGGAGAAGGAGGCCTTCAACAACTCCAATAATGTTAATGTCATATCAATGGAGGTTAGGATCGTGGCTTTCTTTTTTTATTTTTTGACTTTATAATACATATATTCTGGTAGGAGACTTGTGTTTGATCTATATTTCGATATTTGTGCACTTGAACCTTAAAGAACCCTTTAAAACTAAATCAGTACTGGATGTGTCAAGTTGTGTCTTGACATTGTTTTGACCTAATCTTTTTTTTTTTTGGTTCGACACATTTTTAGTTCTTTCAGAATTATGTTCAACACTTAAAAATCCCTTGACAGAGAGGTGTTTATGCTTTATAAGTTCCAAATGAACATAATCAGAAAAAAATATCAATAAACAATTTATGTATTACGTTAGTGATAATGTTATAGTTTTTCAAAATAATTTGAAATTTTTGTCTAGCTAGATAGACATGGTTAAATTAGTACTTAAACATATTCTTCCCTTTTCTTAAAGTATTCATAGTTAGACATTCATTTTTGACATATATTTGTATGTATGTATGTATGTATGTATGAAGAAATAGACAACTTTTAAATACTTAGAAAAAGTTAGAAAATATTAAAAATAGTTATCTCAAATCCCAAGTTGTGGCCTATTAACCTAGTGTTCACCTTTTCCAGTAATAATTTGGATTTGAATCTTCTTCGTTGTAAAAAAAAAAAGTTATGCTAGAAGTGTACTTATATATCTAACACTTATCTAAGTTCGTGTAGGATAACTTTAAACCTTTTATTTGTGAGTTCATTTTTCTTTAAATGTATTAAGGGTAAAGGGAGGCTGGAGGCTTAAGTGACGGTTCACATGGTGGTATGTGAAGAGCCATGAGAGGTTGGGATCTGTTTGGTCTGATTCAAGTAGGACTGTAGAAGGAGAGGTTGAAGAGGAGTAGTCAACGCAAAATCCTTTACCCATAGTTAAAGAAAGGTATTTATAGGTGAGAGTGGGCCTCGCTTAACCCTGGGTCCTGAGACATGTACGATGTAGACTCAATCATGGTTGACCACTTGGGAGACACAATACTACTCTAGGTGGCCAATGATGGGACCGAAACAACCCAGGTGAGGTCCCATGTGCAAGACAAATAAGAAAGGGCCTAACACTTGTTCTTGGCGTGGTAAACTAAAAGAGCTCCACATGCTAAGCATATGTATGTTCATGGAGCTTGACCTCGATAAAGTGTTAACATTGGTGAGGTCTAGACGATCGCAGTTATTGTACAGTGAGCTTGTGGCGGCAAAGTCTATATGGGCGAGGTACCTAGAATAATTTGTCTCTTCCCCTCTTTAAATCGAAAGGGAGGTTATAAAGTGACATTCCTTGACATGATTGAAGTTTTGTGATGAGTAAAAGTGATCATGCCTATGAGGCACGCTTGGTAGAAAGGGAGTGCATATCGTGTAGATGAAGACGTTGTGTGGCTGTTTTATTTGAATTTGAAAAGGGCATTAGTTGTATCACCAGTAAATGGGAAGGACATTCATTTGCTCGAGATTGGAGGGGGAGTCGGTGTGTCATATTTGTGCACGACGTGGTACAAGGTATTTATCCTTAGAAATTTTTTTTAAAACTTTTTTTATACTCTTTTATAAATTGCTTGATTCTGGCCTTTTGAATGACTTTTGTTCTTTTAGCGATTGAAATAAGGTAAAAGTTTTAAGAAGGTTGTGAAAAAATTGGTGCAGTTTTTTTTTGTTCGAATTTTTTTGACGTAGTTGGTCCTTTGGTAAGTTTCAGGTTCTTTTGTTTTTGTTCTTGTTTTAGTTTTTGTGTTTTTAAGATTTTAGGATTTGGAGTTATGGCCAGGGATAATACTTGAAGAGGTAAGGGAAAGGGAAATGAGAGATTTGATGGTTGGAGTTAGCAATACTCTAACAAGGATGGTTTTAGTAGTTTTACGACGACAAAAGTCCTGAGAAGTAAAGGGAGTTTTTAATCCCTACTGAAGGGAATGAGTAATCCTGTTCAACAAAACATGAAGAGATGGTACGAATTTTGGAAGTTGGGGCCATCAGGTTGTCAAATTATGCCGAGGGATTTTCTATTCCTAATGAAGTGAACCCCATAAGTGATGTGGTCGTAGGGTTTTTTCTACTATTGTTTGTCTTTGAGGTTAGGTTTCATTTTCCCCTCCATCCGTTCTTGTACACATTGCAAGAATATAGGGATATTTATAGGCACATCATATCAAATACAAAGCACTCACGAGGTATGGTGTATTTCTCACATCGTTGTAAGAATAACAGATAATAAGTAACGCAGCAAGCAATCTGCACCTTGGTAACCAGAAATGTATTTTCATTAAGTAGATATAGGGAGCATATGATGGTGTACCTCTAAAAGTGAATGTTGCACTAAGATGCAAACTTATAAAATGTATTTGTACACACTCAATATGTTCGATAAAGGTGGGGTCACCCTATAAAGTTAGAGGAATTAGTGACCATTGAAAAAGTTTAGAAGTATTGCCCTGAAAATAGAGTTTGAATGTATCAGGGCAATGGATGTTAAGCAAGGCTTTGTTAGAATTGGGTGACTAGAATTCTTGTTAAGGTGGAGATTGTTAGAATTGAGTGACTAGAATTCTTGTTAAAATAATAGTAAAGTCCAAATAAACTAGACTTATTTTATTTTATTTTATTTAGAATAAGGTGTTTCAACCTTACTACGTTACTTCTATTAGTTGTTGATTAGAATAAGGTTTTTCAACCTATAAACAGGCATAGTCATCTTCTCTTGTAATCATTCAATTTTTAACATTAGTGAATCTTTTTCTCCTCTTCCCGTGGTTTTTTCCCGAAAGGGTTTCCATGTAAAATCTATGTGTATTTTTTCCCCATTTCCTTTGTGATATTTCTTCACTATCGACATTTAATTTCATCAAATTGGTATTAGAGCTTTTCGGATTACTAGTCTCAATCACTATAATGGTGACATTGAAGTATGATATTCTACTGTTGGATCGCAACACCAAATTCGCGTTGTGGTAGGTAAAGATGCAAGCAGTTCTTACGCAGATGGATTTGAAGGATGCCCTGTTAGGGTTAGATAAGATGCCTTCGAATTTGATAGATGAAGAGAAGAAGCGTAAAGATTGGAAGGCTTTGACATAATTACAGCTGCATCTGTCGAATAAAATTCTACAAGATGTGTTAAAGGAGAAGACTACTACTGCATTATGGGCAAAATTACAGCAGTTATGTATGTCGAAAACCTTACCATTAAATTACATATGAAGCAGCGTATGTATTCTCATCATTTGGAAGAAGGTGCGTCTGTGCACGAATACTTGAATGTGTTTAAAGAAATTGTCTCAGATTTGGAGGCAATAGAGGTTCAGTATGATAAAGAGGATTTATGGTTAATTCTCTTTTGTTCGTTATCACCATCATATTCAATCTTCAAAGATACAATTTTGTATAGCCGCGAATCTCTCACAGTTAATGAAGTCTATGCTTTCTTAACCTCGTATGACAAGATGAAGCATCTTGTGGCTAGATTTGGCTCTCAAGGAGAGGGTCTTATTGTTCGTGGGAGACAAGATCAAAACAGTGATGATAATCGTGGAAGGACACAGGAACGAAATCCCCGCAGTAAATCTAAAGGTAGATCGAGATCTTCAAACAGAGGTAAAACTTGTAACTTCTACAAGAAGAAAGGACACATTAAGAAAGAGTACTACACTACAAGTTACAAAATAAGATCAAAAGGGAGGCAGAGAATCAAAAAGGAAAACAACCAGAACAGTCTGGTGAAGCTGATGTAGTAGAAGACTACAATGATGGTGAACTCTTAGTTGCTTCTGTCGACAATTCTAAAGTGAGTGAGGAGTGGATCCTCAATTTTGGTTGCACCTTCCATATGAGTCCTAATCGGAATTGGTTTACAACATATGAAGTTGTGTCTGAAGGTGTTGTTTTGATGGGAAATAATACTTCATGTAAAATCGAAGGTGTTGGCACAATCAAAATAAAGATGTTTGATGGGGTCGTTAGAACTCTTAATGACGTGCGACATGTACCAAAATTGAAAAGGAATTTGATTTCGTTGAGTACTCTTGATTCAAAAGGACACAGGTACACAACTGAAAGTGGGGTTCTAAAGATTAGTAAGGGTTCCCTCATTGTGATGAAAGGGCAGAGAAAGACTTCCAAATTATATGTTTTGCAAGGTTCAACTATTACTGGTGATGTTGTAGTTGCTTCCTCTTCCTTTTCAGATGATGATATTACTAGACTTTGGCATATGCGTCTAGGGCATATGAGTAAAAATGGCATGGCAGAATTGAGTAAAAGAGGACTTCTTGATGAGCAAGGTATTAGCAAACTAAAGTTCTGTGAGCATTGCCTTTTTGGGAAGCAAAAGAGAGTTCAATTCACCAGAGGAATCTATAACACGAAGGGAATATTAGATTATATTCATTCTGATCTTTGGGGATCATTTAGAGTGCCTTCGAGAAGTGGAGTTAATTATATGCTAACTCTTATTGATGATTTTTCTAGAAAAGTTTGGGGATTCATTCTGAAGCAAAAAAGCGATGTGTTTTTCGCTTTCAAGTCTTGGAAAACTATGGTTGAAAAATAGACAGGAAAACAGATAAAACACCTCCGCATAGATAATGACTTGGAGTTCTGTTCTGATGAGTTTAATGAATTGTGCAAATCAGAAAGGATCGTGAGACATTTGGCAGTTCATCATACTCCACAACAAAACGGCATTGCAGAACGAATGAATCGAACGATCATGGAGAAGTTTCAATGTATGTTGTCGAAAGCTAATTTACCGAAATCGTTTTGGGCTGAAGCAGTCTCTACTGCATATAAAATCAACTGATCTCCATCCGTTGCCATTCAAAAAAGACTCCACAAGAGATATGGTCTGGTAAGCCTGCTGATTATTCTGATATAAAGATTTTTGGGTGTCCTGCATATGCTCATGTTTATAATGGAAAATTGGAACCAAGATCCATTAAATGTGTTTTTCTTGGTTTAAAGGCTGGTGTAAAAAGGTATAAGTTATGGTGTCCTGAAAATAGAAAAGTTGTGATTAGCAGAGATGTTGTTTTTGATGAAACTGCTATGTTACCTAACTTATCTCTTAAAGACTCTTCCAGTAAAGAACAACAAAAACAGGTGAAGTTTCAGATTGATCCAGTATTTACAACAGAGTTAACTTCTCAAGTTAGTACAGAAGTTCATAATAGAGTCACTACTTCACCACAATATTTTATTGCCAAGAATAGATCTAGAAGAGAAATTAAACCTCCGAAGAGGTATGCTGAGGCTAATCTAGTGGCTTATGCTTTAAACATGGCTAAAAATATTGGTACAATATTTTGTGATAGTCAAAGTGTCATTTTTCTTGCAAAAGATCAAATGTTTCATGAGAGAACAAAGCACATTGATGTTCGGTATCATTTTGTGCGTGATATTATTACTCAAGGGAATATTTTTGTGAGCAAAGTTAGCACTCATGAAAATCCTACAGATATGATGACTGAGTCATTTCCCATAACCAAGTTTGAGTATTGCTTGGACTTGGTTAGTGTTCATTGTTAAAGAATACCCCTCAAAGGGTTTTGTGGAAGAGGTGAAGAACTTGTTCATTGAGAGTTCTTGTTCGTAGAGAATTCTTGTTAAGGTGGAGATTGTTAGAATTGGGTGACTAGGATTCTTGTTAAGGTGGAGATTGTTAGAATTGAGTAACTAGAATTCTTGTTAAAATAAAATTCAGTGGTAAAATAAAATAAGAGTAAAGTCCAAATAAACTACACTCATTTTATTTTATTTTAATTAGAATAGGTCATCTATTTTATTTTAATTAGAATAAGGTGTTTCAACCTTACTACGTTACTTCTATTAGTTGTTGATTGGAATAAAGTTTTTCAACCTATAAATAGGCATAGTCATCTTCTCTTGTAATCATTCAATTTTTGACATTAGTGAATCTTCTTCTCCTCTGCCCGTGGTTTTTTCTCGAAAGGGTTTCCACGTAAAATCTGTGTGTGTTTTTTCCCCGTTTCCTTTATGATATTTCTTCATTGTCAACATTTAATTTTATCAGGTTTAAATGTAGATGAAATTTGTCTTGTGAGGAAAGCATTACCATATGAAGGTGAAGATGACATGCTGTTAATTTTGTTGGGGATAATCGCCAAACCAAAACATTTCATCCATACAGGGTAATGGATGTTGAGCAAGGTTTAAATGTAGATGGGTTATTGTCTTGTGAGGAAAGCATTGCCATATGGGGTTGAAGATGACATGCTATTGATTTTGTTGGGGATAATCGCCAAACTAAAACATTTCATCCATGCTTATTGTAAGTTTTGTGTACATAAATAGGAACATACAAAAGGTACATGCAAAGATGCTTCAGCGAGCCCCGATGATTCTAACAAAAGTGTTGACTCTACTATTATTGTTGGTGCAAGCATTAATGAAGCTCGTGGTAAAGTAATTGAAGTTGGTGAATGTGAGATTCCTTTTTATCATTACTGACATTCCTTTGATAGATTTAACAATCTCAAATGATGATATTCTAGATGTAGCTCTTATGAATGTTTATTATGGCATGATTAGGCGATACCAAGGTTTTTGAATTGATAACTCTGGTATGTGTCAAAATCTAGTGGCTCACGAACCTTCTTTCACTAAACTAATGTTGTTTATATATAGGGAGTTCAAGTTCATCCACAGCTTTAAAAAACGACAAACGTTTTTTTGCCTTAAACCTATTAAGGCCGACCACCTTGTTTGTCAATTGCTAAATTTTTTTTATGGGTCTTGGAGGATTCATGTCTAAAATCACCTGGACTTTTTCTAGGTTTGCTTAAATGCCCCTGAATGATATCATAAAACCTAGAAATTTTCCCACCCTCACACTAAAAGTACACTTTATCAAGTTCAATCATGTTGTAACTTCTGATAGTTCTAAAAGCTACTTGGAGGTCATTGATGTGCTTATCCATGGAAATGTTTTTTACCAACATGTTATCGACATACACCTCTATAATTTTTACCAATTTGCTCTTCAAAGATCTTGTTTACCAACATTTGATAGGTTGTTTCCACATTCTTCAGTCCAAACGACATGACCTTGTAATATAATAGGTCGTCTTCAGTAATGAAAGTTGTCTTGATCTCATGTTGTCATCAGGATTTGATTATATGTTGAAAATGCATCCATAAAACTCATAATTATGACCTACAGATGCATCAACCAGCATGACAACAAAAGGTAAGGGAAAATTATCTTGTAGACACTCCTTTTAAATTGGTGAATTCTAGCACATTCTTCATTTGTCTTATTCACTATTTCAACATTTGATATTTCAAAAAGTACAGGGACTTGTGGCATATTTTAACTTATTAAATACTAACAACTTTTGAGTGTAATGGTAAGGCATATTGTACCCTAAAAGAGAAAACTCAAGTTTGAGCTTTAAAGACAACACTATTAAGAGATGCAATCACCAACCCCAAATAGATTAGATTAATCTTCATAGACTGTAATACCCATGTCATACTATACCCAATCAAACACTCATACCCAAGTTTATGTAACATAAGAAGTTAATATGTATCTATTCATCTAACCACTTTTCGTAACTTCCAGGGGATCATCACTTTAGCTTGCACAAGTCTACCATCTTATTCAGCAATGTCATCTATTTTAAGGTTCAATGCCGAAACCAGTGCTCCCGATTGTCTTGATAATGGTGTTTCAGCCATCATACAAGGGGAAGCGTTATGCATTTCACCTGACATAGATAGCTTTCATTTAGAGGCTAGAGAAAATGACATGGTAAGATACAAAGAGAAGAAGAAAGCCCGACTGTGAGTATCAATTTTCTCCTTTCTTGTGGATTTAGGTATGATACAATTATGTGTTTGGCATGACTGGAGTAAGTATTTTCATATATTTAGAACCTCTATAGAAGGTTAAACTTATATCTGAACATATGCTCTTAGGATCATGCCTAACTTCATTTTTGGGCAATCAAGACATATAATCTCTCAAAATACCTTCTAAAAACATTAATAATTTTTTTTAATTTGGAAATTTCCATATTAAACACACATTCATATCTGATACTTGTATCAAAATTCAAGTAACATGATTTTTTTGGCATTGCAACTTTCCAACATAGCCTAAAAGCACAATAGTGTATCAAAATGAATGTGTGATTCTTGAAAAAACTGGATAAAAATTTGAAGATATTTATATTGACCATATATTCATATTATAATAAACTACTAAAATAGTCACTTTTGTTTACTTCAGGTTTCAATTTAGTCATTTATGTTTGAAATGTTACGTTTATGTCACTTACGTTATCATTTTGTTACGAAATGATCACTATATCGTTAAGATCTATTACTTCTCAAACAGCGATTCGACGTGGTAATTAAAGTGGGTTTTAAACGTAAACATGGATGTCTAACCAAGTAAAAAATCAATTAATTTACTTGGTGGACATCAATGTTGGCATTTATAAGATATTTTAACTGTAACAATCTTAATGGCAGAGTGACCATTTCGTAACAAAACGATAATATAAGTGACTAAAACGTAACATTTCAAACCTGACTAACTAAATTGTAATCTAAGACAAACAAAAGTGACTATTTTGATAATTTATCCTTCATATTATTATTGGATATTTTTATAGTGTGGTGTTGTTCAGGCATGAAAGACAAATTAATAATGCATCACGGAAAGCAAGAGCGGATGTAGAGAAGAGAGTAAAAGGGAGAATTGTGAAGAGGGAGGACTATGATTCTGACAATCCCAATGTGACAAAGTGCTGTTAATCCTCTATATATTTATATATATACACATTACATATTTTATCAGTTCTAGATTCAGTATGTTCCCACTTGTTACTCAACCTTCCATTTTCAACTCCATCAAATCTTTCTCTCCCATCTATTTATGTTATTGGATTCTGGTCTAAGCATGTGTATGTTTTTTCAGAGATGGTAGTTGGTATCTACTTTTTATATCTTAAATTGATATTAAGTAGTTCAATTTTTTTGTTTCTATTAAAATTTTGACTTGTTTTGATTAATACTGACTTATATTAATACATACGGTGTGTATTGGTCGGTATTTTTAATATTTTAACCTAAATTTTAATATTTTTTTATTTTAACTATTTTATTTTTTATAATTATATTTAAAAATTAAACATAATCATTTAAGTTATTAAATTTAACTAAGTAGAAGGTACTAACTGCCTTGGATATGTTAAGATATCTAACCCACTTTTCGCAGATTCAAATATTATAATTGCTATCTATAGTGGTAAAGGTGTTCATTGTTCTATGTACGGCCTGAGTTTGAGTCGCGTCAGTCGTATTGTTAAGACTTTGCCCTTCCCTTGTAATTCACAAAAAAAATTATTTACAAATATTAATTATCTTTATAAGGATTGGATTAAATTAATTTCTTTATTGTTAAATTGATTTTACTCCCTGGCGTAGCATCTTTGTCGATTACAGATGGGGAGGAAGCGGGTTGGAATGTGGATTTGGGAGCGCAAAACGGTAATGAGACGAGTGATCTCAGTGTGGTTGGGAGTTTTCTGACGGCTAGTGTAATCCAATTTCAAGCTATGAGGACAACTTTGGCGAATCTCTGGCACCCATATGGAGGGGTTACAATAATTAATCTTGATGAAAAGAGGTATCTTTTTCAATTTTATTATGAGATTGATTTGGATCAGTTTTTAGATGGGAGTCTTTGGACTTTCAACAATCACTTGTTGATTTATAATAGATTAAGGAAGGTGAAGATCCCATGATTATGCCATTATTTTGGATGGATTTTTGGCTCTAGGGTCATGATCTGTCGGCAGGGTTGATGTCAAAAACTATGGCTAAATAGATTGGGGATTTTATCGGTAGTTTCCTTGAATATAATGCTAAATCAATACAAAATGGGTATGATGGGTTTATGCGAATTAGAGTGCGTATAGATATTCAAAACCCGTTGATGAGAAAGAAGTTTATATTGGGAAAGCCAGGGTGTGTGTACGCATGGTTTAGGTATGAAAGGCTACCAATGTTCTGCTTTCTTCATGGCCAATTGGGTCATTCAAAGCGATTTTGTCTAGCTCGAATTGTTCATGGGAAGAAAGAGTTGGCTTTTGAGTGGGATATGTCATTAAAGGTAGTCCTTAAGAGGGCGATGATGACATCTAGCCCATGGTTACGTGAAAAGGGTGAGGGACCTCGCCTATGGAATTGAAGGAAACAATTCACAAGGGCTCGAAGGGGTTAGGCAATAATGTTCAAGGGTAATTCCAAAATGTTGATTTTTTTAGACAAGCTCATGCCAATTTAGGCTTGAATATGGAGGGAAGGGTCGGTGTGGTTGTAGGGGACTTGGAAATATTGATCCAAATAAAGAGGTTAAGGAAGAGGATAGCTTGATAAAGATTAGGGAGGGGAAGAAAAGGCCTCGTAGTACTTGGTTTGCACTTGTTTTTGGTAATATGGATTCGGGTGAAACTTTTGATGGTCAGATTTCTGTGCCAAACTTGGAGGTATCGACTGGCTTTGCTAGACAAAGCAGTCGGATGCAATGAGGCTCCTATGTTGGAATGTCCAGGGCCTTGGGAACCCTCGGGCTAGGAGTTGCCTTCAACATTTGTTGAGGGAGATGAATCTCGATATGGCTTTTTTCATTGTAACAAAGTTAAATAGCACGAGTATGGAATCGGTATGTAGAAGTTAGGGTTGGATAAAAGGTATTGATGTTAGTAGCGAAAGTTCTAGTGGGGGATTATCTATTTGTTAGAAGTCGGGGTTGAATGTATGCCTGAAGAGTTTCTCGGCCTATCACATTGATGTTCGTATAGTTGGGGAGAGTAAGGGTATGGATTGGTGATTTACCATGTTTTATGGTCATTTGGTGGAGTTTATGCGTCAACATTCGTGGGACTTGTTAAAAAAGTTATGATCGAGCAATAAGTTGTTGTGGTTAGTGTTGGGAGACTTCAACAAGATCATGTTTGCCCATGAGAAATAAGGGGGTCGAATTCGGGATGCTAGGAGTATGGAACAATTTAGGATCGCTCTTGAGGATTGTGATTTACTTGATGTAGGTTTCAAAGGTGCTTGGTTCGCTTAGGAACAAGGCAGGTTAGCTCACAACAATATTCACGAGCGGTTGGATAAGGGAGTGGCGACCCCGAAGTGAAGGGAGATGTTTCCTAATTACACGGAGCATTGCACTCATTCTATTTCGGACCACTATCTGTTTATGCTTATTACCAAAGGCGTTGTGCTTTTCCACCTGTAGCACGTTGGTTTCGTTTTGAAGCTGCTTGGCTGCTTGAAGAATCTTGCGAAGAGGAGATCTGTCGATTATGAACTTCTTCGGATTGTAATGAACCGCAAAGGTTGAGTTTGGTTGGTCAAGGTCTTTTGAAATGGGCATAGAATTAGCGACGCTTTTTGAAGTTGGCTATGAATAGGCTCAAAAGGCGGATTGATGAGCTCAATCAAGCGATCCTAACGGATAAAACTTTGGAAGAGTTAATTATTACTAAGGTTCATCTAAACATAGAGGTTGATAAAGGGGAGCGTAATTAGAAGCAAAGGGCGAGGGCCAATTGGCTTCATAATGGTGATAAAAATGTGAGATTTTTTCATAAGCTTATTTCCCAACGTCGAAAATTTAAACAAATAGAACAACTGAAGGACGTGGAGGGTAATATTCGAACGGATGAGGCTGCTATGGCCCAAGTGGCTTGTAGGTATTTTGAGGACCTGTTCACTTCTAGGAGTAGTGGGAGTGCTACTCGATTGTTAATTGGCATTGAGCTACATGTTACGACCGGAATGACTAGCTATTTAAGCTCGTCTTTTACAAATGAGGAGATATGGGCAACAATTGTAACATGTATCCAATAAAAGCTCCGAGGCCAGACGATTTACCGACGCTGTCCTACCATCATTTTTGGCACATAATTGGCTGAGAGGTTAGTTCATAGTGTCTTAATATTTTGAATAATGGTGGTGATCTGAATGATGTTAATCACACTAATATAGTGCTTATACCACAAAAATCCTTACCCATTAGTTTGACACACTTTCGGTCGATAAGCTTATGCAACGTTCTGTTGAAAATTATTACAAAAGCTATTATGCATAGGCTCCAAATGATCATGCAACATTGTATTGATGAAGTGTAGAGCACTTTTGTACCTGATCGTCTCATTATAGAAATGTTATTGTAGCGTTTAAGCTATTGCATTTTTTTAAAAGGAGGATTGTGGGTGGTCGTGGCTCTTTTCCACTGAAGCTCGACATGAACAAGGCTTACGACCAGGTCGAGTGCCATTTTGTGGAGGTTGTGATGCTTAAATTGGGTTTCCAAATGGATTGGGTGAGTTTGATTATGCGGTGATCGCAAATTGTGAGCTATTCTGTTGGCTCTAATGGGAAACCTATGGGATCTACTGTGCCAGGTAGGAGATTGAGACAAAGGGATCCCTTTAGTCCTTTCTTGCTTCTTCTCTGTACTAAAAGGTTGTTCGCTTTATTGAGAATGACATCACAAAATGGGGATATCAAAGGGTCGAAGGCTAATCGAGCGAGAACAGTTGTTTCCTATCTATTTTTCGTAGATGACAATCTGATATTTGACGAAGCATCGATTACTAGGGCTAAGAATGTGAAAGGTATTTTGGTTGAATATAAAACTTGTTCGGGATAACTCATCAATTATGATAAATCTCTTATTTATTTTAGCTCAAATGTGTTGTTTGAACAAAAACTTTTGATTGAAAGGAAGCTTAGTGTACATTGCTCACTTGATCCCAAGAGATACTTGGGGCTTCTTGTGCTCGTTGGGCAAAACAAGAAGGTAGCTTTCCATACTATTTTAGATCACATCCTAAGTAAGATTGGGGGATGGTGTAATCGCTGGCTATCTCAATGGGGTAAAATGGTGTTCATAAAGTCTGTTTGACAAGCTTTACCGACCTATGCGATGTCTTGTTTCTTGCTGCCAAGGACGTTTTGTGAAGCTATAGAAGCGGTGCTTAGTCAGTATTGGCGGCAAAGGTCCTCCTCGAATAGAGGTATCCATTAGTGTAAATGGGCAGAGCTATGTGATTTGAAAGAGAGGGTGGGTTGAGATTTCGGCAATTAGCTAAGTTCAACATTGCGTTACTTGCTAAGCAGTGTTTGAGGCTTATTTGCAACCCCACTTCTTTTGTTGCACGAGTGTTGAATTCTAAGTACTCTATTAATAAAGAATTTATAGATGTGGAGTTAAAGAGTCAACCTTCGGCAATTTTGGCAAAGCATTTGGTTTGCTAAGGGCCTCTTGCATAAGGGTTGTACTTGGCAAGTTGGTACTGGCACATGTATTCCAATTTGGGATGCCACTTGGCTGCCTAGGGATAAACCGATGCATATTCAGTAAAGTAAGGTGAGTGGTCTAAATTTGGTATCGAATTTAATTGATGGCGGCAAGTGGAATGAGGAGCTCGTTTGCAATACCTTTATAGTGTTTGGAGGCACAAAAAATTCTTTGCATCCCGATTTTGTGTGAGGGACCAGAGGATAGTATTTGCTAGGCTGTTAATAAGTCTAATGACCATACGGTGCGCAGTGGTTATCGATTGCTGTTGAGAGGCTATGTTGGTACGAACGATGATAGATACAACATCATAAAGTCACACATTCGACTTTTGTACAAACATATTTGTGGATCAAAAGTCCCTGAAAAAATGAAAATTATGATTTGGAAGCTACTCCATAACCATGGGCCTACTCCGAAAAATCTTTAAACGAAGGTTGTTACCTGGTGCTGCATGCTATAACTGTGGTTTGGGGACCGGAACAAATGCTCATGTTTACTGAGACTATCCTTTTGCAATTCAAGTTTGGGAGCGTTTGAGACTAAGATGGACCACTCATATGTTTGTTGTTGATATTAGTGCTTGGTTATCACATTTTGCTCCTATAATTAGAAGCATGTGTTAATTACCATTACTCTATGGGCCTTATGGCTTTCGCGTAACAAACTAATACATGAAAAACGAAAGCAAACTATACTTGACCTTTGTTCTTTTGTGTTTGGCTATGAACAAGAGTTGGGTTTAGTGGTTGATTCCTCCTAGAGACAGAGGCTAGTGAATAATACTCAATGGTGTCCGCCTGAAAATACATGGGTAAAAATTAATTTCGATGGTGGGTTTTACAGAGATCTACAGTCATCAAGCACGGGGGTTGTAATACGCAGTGATACCGGTCTCTTAATGGGGGCATCGTGCTTCTAGAACAGACATATACCTTCGATGGAAGCGACGAAAGCAATTGCAATGGTCCAAGCTATCCAGTTTGCTAAAGATATGAGGTTTCGTCAAATTGTGTTAGAGGGAGACTCAGTAACTATCATCTCCAAACTTAAGACCACTACGATTGACAGATCGACAATTGGGCCTCACATATGGGAAACTCATAGGTTACTGACCATGTTTGAAAAGGTCAACTATCAACATATTAAAAGAGGAGGGAATCAGGAAGCTCACCTTATCGCGAAAGAGGGATTCCTATGGCGACAAGATGTCCGATGGGTGGAAGATAGACCTTCGGCGATGCTGGAACTGGTGGAGGCGGAGGCTCCTCGGCCTGACTAATAGATTCAAAAGTTTTGGAATAGTGGCTGCATTTCAAATATTGAGCAGCGAATCTCTTGAGTCTTCTTCGTCCGGGCGTGTTGATTGGAAGATTTTTTGGATGGAGGGATGTTGTTTTCGACTTATGTGGGAGCTGAAGGGTTTTGATGGTTTCTGACATGCCTTTATGGCTTCTTGTTTTGTTTAGTGGTTTTGTTTTGGTATTTTGGAACCTGAGCATATTAATGTCTTGTGAACTACTTTATTTCTCTGCTTTTAATAAAGTAAGCCGGATTATTATTCAAAAAAAAAAGACATGAAAATTGTTTTTCTTCTTTTATAGTTTAATTTCAAACAAAAAATTTCATTTGAATAATCATAAAAACTGCTAAAATTATAAACTCTATTAAATTGTAATTAAACAATAAATGTTAATTTTGTTGAAATTTAACATTATTTGATTTTTAGTATAAGAATTAAATTAAATTAATTTGTCTCAGCTCCTATAATAGTACTTACAAAATATTTTTTTCTGTATTTATAATGTTAATACTATACATAAGAGTGTGACTCTAACCCAAATAGATTTGGTTATGAAAGCATTTCAGTTAATATTTTTATTATTTAATTGTTAGGTTTAGCAGCATGTAAAATAATCATATTTGTCTAGCAGTAAAATATAATTTGATTTCAATATTTCTCAAGAATACTGCATCATTGATATATATTTAACTATAAAAATTTTAAAATAAATAATTTTTAACCTCAAGTTGTAACTTATTGATTGAGTGTTTATCTTTTTCAAGATTAATATAGTTTGAATCACAATTGTACAAAAAAATTACTTAATTTAATCAAAATTTATTATATAATTACTTTTGAATATAATATTTACTTCTACTCATAACCACTTCCTCTTAAATCAATTAACTCACACTTCCAATGATGATTAAGTCTTAATTCGGTGAGCATCGATATTATTTCCTTTGTAGAAAGAAATGGATTTGAGCGGTTAAATCGCATTTATCTTCGTATATAAAGGTTGAGTTAGGATTATGGATAAATTCTAAATATTGTATAAAAAAATCTTACACCTTAAATTTTATATCAATAAAATATGGAATACTTTTTTTTTATATTGTTGTGATTACATGGTAGTATCTGTTCATACTTTTTTAACCCTTTGACAACACACACACACACTTTGCACATACAGGTGCTCAAACCCGAGTCTCTTAAAATAAATAACATTCTCTTTATCATTGGAGCCACTCGTTGGGTTCAAATATGGAATACTTGTTTAATCGGTAAAATTTAGGATTTGAAGATTAAGACGTCTAAAGTTTAAATTCTATTATATGTTGGTTTAAATTGATTTTTATAGGTTTATATAAAAGGTAAAAGATAAAAATATTTACACAAAAAATAAGACAAAAATATTATCCTAATAATATATATTACTTTGTGAAAAGAGGAATTTTTAGTCTTTTTTTTAATTGGTTTCGTGTCTAGTTAGCTCGTAACATGAATTCGATCAAATGCATTATAGTAAGTATTAAAAATTCTATCACACAAATATGCATAGAAAATCATAGATTTAAAACACACACATGTTTAAAAATAATATATAATAAACAATGAAACGTATAGTTTGAGATTAATTAATCATAATAACACATGAAATTTATACGGTATTAAAATTAAAAAACAAATTAAATTATGAATAAAACAAATTTAAATACATGAATACATCATATAAACAATATTAAATGCATTACAATTATTTATCATGATTTTGTCATCAATTATGAATTAATATTGAATTGACTTGTAACACTAATTCAATGAGCAATAATATTATTATATATAATTGATAGAGATAATAAATTGTGTATTTAAAATAAAAATATATAAAATATATTAAAATTATGCTTTGGTTGAGTGATGAGTTTAAGATTTCAATAATACAATTTACGTGAATTCAAATATCATTATATTTTTTTTTTAATTTATTTGCTTTAAAATTAAGATTAAAATAATTTCGAATAATATAATTTTTTAAATTAAAGAAAAATATTTTCATAATTTTCTTACATCGGAGACCTTGACATTAACAACTTAATAAATACTGTGCACGGTCCAAAATACCCTGATCGAAATCTAACGGCCTGTATAATCACCCGAGGTTTTCGTCTTCAAACAGAGAACAAGAAAATCATAAACTTTTTTATGAAAAGAAAATCTAATTAGATCAATTGTGTAATGACTTAAATACCCTTATTAAGTGGTACTGTAAGGTTAAAATCGAGCGGAGGAAAACATAGGGGTGAACCGAGTAAAATATAAGTGAAAAGGTGGACATAATGGTAAAATTCTGTTACGTGTTTGTTTTAACAGTTTCTCCCTTCCATCCTTTCCCTCCAATTCTTTCATCTCCCATTTTCTCTCTCCCCAAACAAAACAAAAAGAAATCTCTCTCGCTGTCTCTGCTCTAAAGAGAAAATCTTAGAAAAAAAATTCGGAGGTGTTTTTCAGAGATTCAGGTTAGCATCAAATTAATTTACTCTATTTCTATTTGTTTCAATCGTTGTTTTCTGGTGTTTTGGTTTTATATTTACTGCATTTTAATTTTTTTTCTGTTTGCTGTAAAAGTTTTTTCAAGCTTGAGTACTTGCATTTGCAAATGCAAAGCGACGGTTCATCTCTTTTTGGCGATATCCTAGCCAAACAACCAAAAGATAAGGAGAACGAAGCAGATTACTCTCCTTCAGCTGTCACTGCCACCTCTCTCTTTGATCTCTACCATCCCCGTCACGTCATGCAACAACATCAAGATATGATCAACCGCCATAATCTCTGCCTCATGCGCCTCCACGAAGCTTCTAAAGAAGTGGAGGCACTCCGCCAAGAGAATACTGCTTTGCGATCTGCAAACCGCGACCTCAGCAAGCGACTCAGCACACTGATCCAAGCCTCTATGCAGAACCACTTCGCAACGTCTGATTATAACGCGACGCCGTACGAATTGCTGAATGAGTTTCAAGGGTTTTGTCTCGGTGATGACGGCGGGGGCGTAGGAGAGGAAGAGGTTTCTGATGAGTGTCCGTCGAGCATGATGGAAGGTGCAGGGGATGTGGAGAGGGTTATGTTGCCTAAGAGCATATCTGTTAGGTCTAATGGATATCTGAAGATGATGAGTAGTCAAAACAGTCAAAACGCTGGTGTGAGCCGTCGTCGTAAATATCGAGGACCAACTCGGTCTGGAAATGCCTCTCAACTCAGTGGAGCGGTGAGTATTATTGTTACTCTGTTGTTGATATAATTCCTAAATGCTATATTTTTATTTCTTGAGCTAGATTTATGTTGTAGCAGTTATAAATATATATATATATATATAGTCTACCATTGCATCAATATAAACTTAATTATAATGTGACAATTTATGTACTTTGTGTCATTTTCTACTACTATAATAAGCTAACGAGTACTATTTATATATTTTTTCTTGTTTTGTTTTAATTAATTCAATGAACTGGCCGCTATGTTAGCACTGTGAGATGATGATTGCTTAGCTTTTTAGGCATAACTCAGAGGATAAGTTAGTACTTCAAAGAATTTGATAATTCCAAATAACATGATGATTTAAAGGTGCAGCTTGGCTTCACATTTTTGTGCCGAGTGATCAGAGAAATTGAACTGTCATTCCAATCCCTGAACCCATTGACCCTTTTAAGTTTGAATCTTAAGAATTTGGCCCAACATTGTTACCCATTTTGCTTAGATTGGTTTCTATTCTATATTCTTGTTTACTTTGACTCTTCTTCTTTGGAAGGACTAAACTATGTTCAGTGTATGTAGAGTTTTTTTAAAAGGATCATTTCTCCGAATCCATATTCAGAAATATCAAATACCAATGTTAAATGTGAGTAATTCAATATATATATTAGCTAACTAATCATTTTAGGTGAATGTGCAGCAGAAGGTGTACGTGCAAGGCGGAGAAAAGGAGGAAGAGCCACTTCAACTGGAAGTGTACAACCAAGGCATGTTCAAGACTGAACTCTGCAATAAATGGCAAGAGACCGCTGCCTGTCCGTATGGTGACCACTGCCAGTTTGCTCACGGCATTGAAGAGCTCCGCCCTGTAATCCGCCACCCTAGGTACAAAACTGAGGTTTGCAGAGTGATCCTTGCTGGTGACGTCTGTCCCTATGGTCATCGATGCCATTTTCGCCATGCACTAACTGAACAAGAGAAGTTAATGGGCTTCCTCAAGCCCCCGACCGGGTAAAAACTTTGATCCATGGCTCGGTTGCTATACTCTATAGAGATGTTGATATACTACATATTAATTCCGAACCCCAAAATTTGTGAAAAATAATATTGCTTAATATAGGAAGCCTATAGGCATGGTGGACTCCAAAGTTCATACGATTGGAATAATTAGGTTTCTTTGTTTATATTTTAGATTGAAACTCTGACAATCATATTCACGTAGTTGTTGGTATGTAAATTTCGAAACTTTGGATAAATTTGATCTTGATTCCTTTTTATTTTTAGTTTCAAGGTTAAGAAGCACATCCAACCTGACCACAAAATTACCACAAAAATCTAATATTTTTAATGAAAAATAAATATTATTTTAAGACGTTTTTTTACATTTATATAAAATTTGAACACATAATAACCTTCAATATCTCTATTTTAACACTTGAACCAATTTTTTACATTTTTATTTTAACATCGAAATAAAGAAGAAAAAAGTTAGACATTTGAATAATACCAAATCATGCTATATGAATGATGATAGTACAAAGAAAAGTGCAAACAACTAAAGTAATATTGTACACATGTTTCCATGGCAGCTTTGATATTATCAAGGATTTATTCGAAATCACTTTTAGTGCTCGATTAATAAATATGCCCAACGGTTCCTTCTGATCCAAAGAAATGTGTTTGGATACGGGAAAAGGAAACTCCTTATTCCACTAAATATTTTTACTAAATTCATTATTCTCAAAATTGAATTTCTTTTAACTGGAATGATCCATTTTTTTTTCTTCAAAAATCTGCCTGCATATGGCAATTATCTCATCAAAAATATTTTGAAAATCTTGAATGAACATAATTAATATAATAAATCTACAAATTTTTTTAATTTACAAATTACGATGATGAAGCAAGGAGACAGAAGGAACTAAACTTTGAGATCTAGGCTGAAAGTCTCACCTCTTTCCAGATCTGATTTATCAATAATTCGATTATAACAAATTACATATTAAAAACACATATTCGACGCTATCCAAACTCAAATAACATAGATCTACCATATTCCATCTCATTTTCACCGCTCCACCATTTTTAACTTTTTCAGAAACAGTGGAAAAAAGAAATAAAATCCACCTACCTTTCAATTAAATCAATAAATCACGACTTAATTTGATCTTCACCAACTCAAAGACAGATCCAGAATTTTCCACTTACAAATTCAAGATGAAGTTCCGTTTTACCAAATTTTTCACTAATAAATCACGACTTAATTTGATCTTCACCAACTCAACGACAGATCCAGATTTTTCCACTTACAAATTCAAGATTAAGTTCCGTTTCACCAGGGATCTGGAACTATACAGCAAGAAACAAATCTCAGATTAACTTCCAGAAGATCCATGGGAAGACAGTAAAGAACAGATCTATATAAAATCAAAACAGAAGAGTAAGAAAATTAGGTAAGGATTACGGGTTTGACTTACAAACTGCAGGAAATGATTAAACAAAACGGATTCAAGAAAGGTAAGAAAATGGAGAGGAAGTGCTGGAAATCAGTGGAATGGGAGGAATTGGAAAGATTTTTCAATATTTAAATACAGAGAAAATTCAAAATCTTTCAAACTCCTCCATTCCAAAAATTTCCAGAAACGGTCTCTCCTTTTCCTCCTTCAAAACAGTCAGATCTGACCAAAAAAAGGATAGAGAGACAAGGTGAGGAGAAAGAGAAAGTAAAGGAAATCATAGGCATGGGTGGAATCGGCAAGAAAAATAAAAAAGAGAAGTAATTCATATTTTCTTGCCGAATCAACCACAGCCGAAGACTTCCTCGAGCTTCCTCTCTTTCCTCCTCCTCTCACTTTTTTCTTCTCTCTCTCTCTCAGGGTCTCCGCCGTGGCTGCTTTCCTTACCTTGGTTTGAGCACATCCATCTTTAACAGGTGTTTATAAACTGTTTTCACAAGTGCTGACGAATGCCCTACTGTGACTACTTACCCCTTACGCTATCTCATTTCTACCCATTATTTACAAAAATAGGATGCAACAGTGATTCCACTATGCAGTCTAAGCAATCCTCGATACCACTCTCTCATGTTAATTATCATTATTGCAATGATTAATATTTAAAAAATTATTTTTTATGTCCTCTGAGTAATCAACGGCACCAATATGTATTTTCTCCTCAAAATATCGTTTTATTTTATATTGTCAAAATGAAAAAAACAAAATTCTCTCTTTTAAAATTAAATACTCCCTTATTAGTCGTTTTTATTCAATCTATACATATCTCATTTATTAGCTGTTTCTCCCTCTCTCCCGATCTCCTTTCTCTTTTATTTTCTTATCTCCTTTCATAATAAACTCTCTTTTCAATCTTTTCTTCTCATTTTTTTTAGTTTTAGGAAACCAAAGGCCAAAAACACACATGCTACGCTAGGAAGAGAGCCTTCGGTGAGAGAGAAACCCCAAATTTTGACTACATTTTATATTTTTGTGATTTTTGAAATCTTTTATTTCATCGAAGATTGATTTTGAGGTATGAATATTTACTTGAACTGGCTTTGTCTTTTGCCTTTTCATTTCTATTTTTAATTTTAGAATTATGCTTTTTTTTTCATCTATTTCAATTGGTTTATTTTATGTTTTTTGCTTTTCAGGTTTCGAAATCACTGTTTTGTTCCGTGTTTCAATTCTATGGATCTCGATTTGATTGTGCTTTTTATTTGTTTGTGGTCTACTTTCGTGAGAAAGAGAAACCCTAAAACTTGAGTTTTGAATTTTTTTAATTTTAAAAAAATATATGTTAAATTAATTTCGATGTCACCTGATACGTCGACGATACAATTAAAAAATATTTTTTGTTTCCAGTCTAACAGTATAAAATGTTTGTGTATTTTTTGGGTACATGATATCGGTGTCGTTGATTGTTCAAACGACACTTTAAAAAAATTAAAAAGTAATCATTTCAGTAGTCATTGCTGACAGTTGAGGGTAGTGCCGCTGATTGCTCAGGCGGCATCGATGGTCCAGATTCCTTTTGCCTATTTTTGTAAATAATGATCTGTCTATCTTATCAATAAATATTTATTTTTTTATATTATTTGAGTAAAAAAACTCCCCATTTATTTAGGTCACATTTTTATTTATTTTTTTAATACAAATTATCGACGCTTATACTGTCAGTTAAAAAAAACTCGCTTTCAGGATTTTTTACTTTGATAATACCAAAAAATTGTTAAATACCAAAATGGCATTCTTATGGCATTATTTACCAAAAATGGGATGAAATGAATAGTATCAAGGGTGGTGCCTGAATGGGTGGCGACACCACTAATTTTTTTCTTACCAACAACCAACCATCGTTAGGCAATAATTGGATTAAAAATTATATTTTAATGGTGCAGGGTAGGCATATGGAAGCACGCATATATAAGTGAAAAAAATTCGAGCACAATATAAGCCATATACAAGCTGAAAAATATAATTTTAATGAGAGGAGGGCTTTTGTCAAATGGCATCTAAGGGAGGAGGGCTTTTGTCAGACAACACCTAGGGGAGGAAGGCTGTTGTCAGGCAGCACCATCGTTGACAGTATGATCGTCTGCGACGGACGTGACCAAACAGTCACAAGGTGTTTCTACTTCTCACACCCTAAATAGTTACCCATTTTTCCATTTTTATTTTCCCTTAAAACATATATAAGCGTCCCATAAGATGATTCCTTTATGTTGAAAGAAAAGAGAGCTTGACAATTTGGTTTCATAGATTTTGTGTTGGGAAGAAAGGAAGCAGTAGGTATATTGTGTTTTTTTTTAAAATATTATTTGTTTGTTTGTTATTTACTTAGCTAGTATAAAAAAATTATTATATACTAAAATGGTATGACAAAAAATATGGGACACGGGTTAAGGTTCTCAAGCACAGGTAGAGCATTAAGATCGATGTCGAACATACGTACAGTCAATCGCCTATCAACA
Organism: Gossypioides kirkii; assembly: GCA_005610355.1. Lineage (NCBI taxonomy): Eukaryota > Viridiplantae > Streptophyta > Magnoliopsida > Malvales > Malvaceae > Gossypioides > Gossypioides kirkii. The sequence goes on along the minus strand of CP032247.1, from coordinate 32,073,839 downwards.
GACACTCTCGAAACCTCTGTACACAAATCTTGAACTCTAGATTCTCCACTTAATGGAGTGAAATCTTCAACTGGCTCCACATAAGCTAACTCAGCAAACAACTAAATTGGTTTAGTGTGGCCACTTTGATTTTGGCAATAAAGTATGACCATTGTCTCCACGTCTTCATCGTTTACAAGTTCCATCTTGATGAATTTGATGGGATTTGTCGAAACTGGGAATTTGTAGAATTGTTTCAAGATCCTTCTCCCACAACGTCTAACAAATTTTTCACTGATCCTTCCTTTCATATCATTAACCGACACATTTTTATTAAATCTCATTACTATTTGTTGGCGACATTCAAATATACAATCAATTGTTGTTGTTAAAATTACTCCATTGAAATAAACACACACGAAGAATTAATTATCTATCTTCAATACTAAATCTGTAAAAATATTTAAACATAATTAAATTTCTCAATAATTATTTGAAAAACAAAACAAGATTCTACTATAAAAAAAATATAATAACAAAAATTAATCATTGTACAAACCGTACAAATCTTTCTAACTTTTCTTCTTCTTCATTTTCTCCTTTTCTACAAAATAAATTTCCTTTCCTTTCCTTTCGTCTTATCCGTCAGCTGCTACAACCATTCAACAAAAACACAAAAAATATTATAACAATTCAAGAAAACAGAACACAAAAATTATTACAAAACTTTACACAAATTGCTATAACCATTCAACTCAAATATATAAGGGTTTGATGCCGCTTGATGACCTCCGTCCTCCAACCAATGTCGCCAAATAGTAGTTCTCCAAGTAGGTGTCGTCGGACACGTGCCCTCCAAGCTTGGTCCCGCCAATATAGCACCCTCCAAAATAAGAATTTAGTTAGAGAAAAACTTTTAGAGTAAAAAAATATTACTTTTAAATATTAACAAATTCCAATGGTATTTTGTAAAGGAAAAATTGATCTTTTAAATTATTATATTTTATACAAAATTTGTAAGAAAAATATTTTTTATGTTAATTTTAAAAAATATATATGAATACTTAAAAAATTAAACAAATTTAGTAAGACAAGCTAAAATTAATATCCCATCATAATTTTTGGTACTATCTTATATTTTTTTTTTGGTACTTGCTCATATTTTTGGTATTTTTCTCATAATTTTTTATATTTTCTCGCATTTTTTTGGTATTCCATCATTGTTTTTTGTATTGCTTATATATTTTTGGTACTTCCTCATATTTTTTTGGTATATCACTCATAATTTTTTGTATTTCCTCATATTTTTTGGTATTCCATCACAATATTTTATATTGCCTCATATTTTTTATGGTACTTTCTCGGGTATTTTATATTCTCTTATAATTTTTGGTATTGTTTTAAAAAGAAGATTTGATATGATATATAATTTTCTTGTAAATAAAAAATACATTTTTTAATATTAAGAATTTTTTTTTGTGATGGAAAAAGTTAGTAACTGTTAAATTATATTTTTTAATGCTTAAAATTGATACTGAAGATATTATATTCCATGATACTTTTAAAAAATGTGAAAATTTAAATAAATGAAAAAATATTAAGATGGACAAATAAATGGGTAACCCTCACAATTTTTTATATCTCTTCATGTTTTTTTGGTATTCCCTTATAAATTTGGTACTTTCGTATATTTTTGGGTATTCCGTCATAATTTTTGGTATATCCTAGTATTTTTGGTATTTTCTCAAATTTTTTGATATTTTATTTGAGTTTTTTGTATTTCCTCATAATTTTCGATACTTCCTAATATTTTTTGTTTTCCTTAAAAAGTTTTGGTATTTCCTCAAATTCTTGGTATTTTCACATAATTTTTGAAATTGTTTCAAAAAGAAGATTTTGTATGAGATATAATTTTAAAGTAAATAAAAATATTATTTTTAAATATTAAGAAATTTCAATGAGATTTTGTAATCGAAAAATTTTGTAACTATTAATTTATAATTTTTAATGCTAAAAATTGTATTGAAAAAATATATATCATTATAATTTTTAAATACATACGAAAAATTAAATTGTTGGGGATCAATCCGATTAAGCAACGAACAAGTTAAAAATAGCGAAAGAAATTGAGAAATTGAACACACAAATTTAACGTGGAAAAACTCCTCCGAAGAGGATAAAAAATCACAGGTAAAGATAATTTTACTATAATGATAAAAGAACGAAGAGTACAAAAGATGGAGATAAAAACTAACCCCGAAAACCCGAAAAACAAATAACCCTCAAAACGTAAACACTAAATTCTTCAAAAGTGTTAGGAGTTCTAAACTCTAATAGGTATATTTCTAATGTTGTAAAAGAGCTTATTTATAAGCTAAATTTCTAGGTCAAATAATAATAAAATAATCTAGACTAATAAGAGTTTGACTCAAACAAATAAACAGAGTTTAATTGAAACAAATAAATAGAGTTTAATTGAAACAATTAAGTAGAGTTTAACTGAAAGATTATTTCTCAAATTTGACTTGAAATAGGAGTCATAATTCAACAAATCTCCACCTTGACTCGTATTTCCACAATGCCATCTTCGCCAAAGCCCGTCATGGGTCTATCTTGAACTATGCAGAGAATTAATTGAGTCGAATTTGTGCTTAGAAGTTGGAAGTCTTCTAGCCTTCAACTTGTGCACTGCCAAATCAAAACTAACCTAGGTCTGATTTTCTCGAAAACAGTGCTCTAACTTTTCAAATCCTACATCCAAAAGAGAGCATCTCTTTAGCGAAACAGTCATACCTTTTTCCCTCCTATGACCAAGTTGCCTCCGATTCAAACGAGTTGACTTCAACTCCGTAACGGACGAGGGACATCTGATTTCACCGGTCACTGTAAAACCTTCCAGAATATAAAGACTGTCGGTCTTTTTACCTTTTAACAAAACGAGAGCCCCACGAGACACCTTAATGTCACTGGACTCGATGTTGATTCTATAACCTTTTGAGTCTAAAATACTTAAGGAGATGAGATTCTTCCGTAAATCAGGTACATACCTAACATCTGATAGTGTCCTAATCGTACCATCGTGCATCCTAATTTTAACAGTACCAAATACTGATTACCTTACTAGATGAATCGTTTCTCATGTGCACAACTCCACCTTCAACAGAACTGTATATAGAGAACCATTCTTTATTGGGACACATGTGGAAAGAACATCCTGAATCTAGGATCCACTTAGATGTAAGCTCGGAGCTTTCACTCGTTGACACTAACAAGAAATCATCACCACTTTCATCGGCCAAATTAGCACCAGCTAAATCTTCTTCGTTACTCTCAGCAGCCCTTTTATTTCGTAGTTTGTAACAATCTGCTTTGACGTGACCTAATTTCTTACAATAGCGACACCTTTTGTCTCGCTTCTTTGATGCTACCAAAACGGAAGCTTTCTTATCTATCTTGCTATCAGAACCAAACTCATTGTCGAGTTTATCTTTACTCAACAAATGACCCTTCACATTCTCGAACGAGAGTTTATCTCTACAATAAATCAAGGTCTTCTAAAAAGACTTGTATGAAGGGGGTAAAAAGCACAACAATAGCATAGTATGATCCTCATCATCAATATGAATCTCAACATTATTTAAATCATTTAAAAGAGTAATGAATTGACTGATGTGACCTCTAAGAAGCTCACCTTCGTTCATGCGAAACGTAAATAGACGTTGTTTCAGCTCTAAACGATTAGCCAAAGACTTAGTCGCATAAAGAGTTTTTAGTCTTTTCCACAATGCGGATGACGTCTTCTCCATCAATACCTCTTGCAATACCCTATTCGTGAGGCACAACTGAATTGTAGATAGGGCCTTTTCATCAAGCTCTTTCCATTCTAACTGATCTAGATTATTGGGTTTTTTTCCAGTGACGACCTTTTTCAAGCCGGTCTGAACTAGAATTGCTATCATCCGAACTTGCCACATATTAAAATTTGTGACACCATCAAACTTCTCAATATTGAACCTTGTTGTTGCCATCTCTGAACGGGTTGATCTGTAAAAATCTAATTAGCTCTGATACCACTTGTTGGAGATCAACCCTATTAAGCAACGAACAAGTTAAAAATAGTGAAAGAAATTGAGAAATTGAACACACAAATTTAACGTGAAAAAACTCCTCCGAAGAGGATAAAAAATCACGGGCAAAGATAATTTTACTATAATGAAAAAAGAACGAAGAGTACAAAAGATAGAGATAAAAACTAAACTTGAAAACCCGAAAATAAAGAACCCTCAAAACGTAAACATTAAATTCTCCAAAAGTGTTAGGTGTTTTAAACTCTAATGAGTATATTTCTAAGGTTGTAAAAGAACCTATTTATAGGCTAAATTTCTAGGTCAAATAATAATAAAATAATCTAGACTAATAAGAGTTTGACTCAAATAAATAAATAAAATTTAATTGAAACAAATTAAACAGAGTTTAACTGGAAGATTATTTCTCAAAATTGACTTGAAATAAAAGTCATAATTCAACATAAATAAATTAAAAAAGTTATTGAGACAAACTGAAAATTGGTATTCCTCATGTTATTTGATATTCTTTTATAACTTTTGGTATCTCATATTTTTTTGTATTCATCGTAATTTTTAACACTTAAATTTTTTGGTACATCTTTAGATTTTATGGTATTCTCTTACTTTTTTTGTATTCTTTCATAATTTTTTGTACTTTCTCAGAATTTTTGATATTTTCTCATTTTTTTTGTATTCTCTCATAATTTTTATATATCCTCATAATTTCTAGTACATCTTCATATTTTCGGTAATTTTCATATTTTTTGTATCCCCTCATAATTTTTGGTACATCTTTAATAATTTTTTACACATCCTCATATTTTTGGTAATTTTTCATATTTTTTTTATATTTCCTCATAATTGTTGGTACTTTTTCAGAGTTTTTAGTATTACCTCATATTTTTTTGGTATTCTCTCACAATTTTGTATACATACTCGTAATATTTGGTACTTCCTCATAATTTTAGGTATTCATTCCTGTTTTTTGGTACTTCATCGATTTTTTGGTATTTTCTCATAATTCTTAATATTGTTTTGTAAAAAAATTTAGGTACGAGATATAATTTTTGAGTAAATAAAAAAATATTATTTTTAAATATTAAGAAATTCAATAAGATTTGGTAGCGAAAATTATACTTCATAGTAATTTTTAAAATATGAAAAATTAAATAAATGAAAAAATTTATTGAGAAGAATAAAAAATTGGTATCCCTCCCCATTTTTGTTATCCTCTTGTGTTATTTGGTATTCTCTTATAATTTTTGGTACTTTCACATATTTTTTCGTATTCTTTTTATATGTCCTCATTTTTTTTGTAATTCCTCAAGTTTTTTTGGTATTTCCTCATACTTTTTGGTATGCCCCCATGATTTTTGGTATTCTCTCATAATTTTTGATATTTTCTCGTAATTTTTTGTGCTCCCTCGTAATTTTTTGTACTTCCTCATATTTTTTTGGTATAACCTCCTAATTTTTTGTGCTCCCTCATGTTTTTTTTTGGTACTTTCTTATATTTTTTGGTATTCCCTCAAAATTTTTGATACTTCCTCATATATTTTGGTATTACTTCAATTTTTTTTGTATGATTTCGAAATGATGATTTGGCATAATTTTGAAATAACAAATATTATTTTTAAATATTAAGAAATTTCAATAAGATTATGTAGCGAAAAAAAATTAGTAACTTTTAAATTATTATTTTGTTCATGCTAAATTTTGTAAGAAAAAGTATATATTTCATGATAGTTTTTAAAAAATATGGAAATTTAAATAAATGAAACAAATTTAATAGGTTCTTATAATTTTTGGTATTTTCTCATCATTTTTCGTACACCCTTGGTATGGTCTCAAATTTTTTTGTATGATTTTTAAATAAAGATTTGAAAGGAGAAATATAATTTTGGAGTAAAATATATTGTTTTTTAATATTAAAAAATTCATTAAAGATTTTGTAACAGGAAAATTGGTAACTTTTAAATTATTATTTTTCTATGCTAATATTTGGTACAAAATAAATTAGATATAATAATTTTAAAAATTTTGAAAATTTAAATAAATAAAATAAATTTAATAAGACCAACCAAAAAATTACGATGGATTATAAAAAATTTTGAGGGATCACCAAATATTGGTTCTTCTAATAAATTTTGCTTTATTTATTTAATTTTTCAAAATTTTTAAAAATTTATTAGTATATATAATAGATTTTTTTAAAATATCGACTAGAGCGAATCCAGTAACTAATCTTTCACATTTTGTAGATTCATTAAAGGGGTAAATGCTGACCACGAGTTTTAAAGCTACTCAATGTCCAAGACGAAGATCGAATAAGTATGCTAGAAATGAAATTTTTATATAAAAAATTAATTCCTCATGCCAAAACTTAAATTTAAAAGCATACCAGAAATTCCAAAGGCATTGCCAAAATTTATGAGAGATTACGAATAATTATGGAGTACCGAAAATTATGAGGGAGTATTAAAAAATTGAGAGAGTTCCAAAACAAATTAGGAAATACCAAAAATATTGGTTTTTTTTTATAAAATTTTTATTATTTATTTAATTTTTTAATTTTAAATTTTATCGGTATATATAACAAATTTTATTAATATGCAAAAATATTTCTTTTGTATCAAAAATTGATTTCTCAAATCAAAATAAATTTTGATAGCATACCAAAATTTATGAAAGAATACTATGAGGGATTACCAATTATTATGAAGCTGTATCCAAAATTATGAGGAGATATAAAAATTATAAGAAAAACTATAAAAAAATATAAAGGAATTTGTTTTTCAAACTTTTTACCGGTTTACAATTACAACGGAGCTTATGGGAAGCACACTGTAGAATTTCCCATGTATTGAGATTTTCAAGAAAAAAAAGTTGAATGTGTTACCGCTAGATAATTTTATGTTGTTAATTAATATATGTTTCATATGTTGAACAAAATAATTGTGTAGTGATAAAGTATATTGTATTTTTAATAAGAGATATAAATTTAAATTTTGGAGATAATATTATTAGAATGGATCTTGAATATGAACATAAATAATACCAAAAAAATATTATTTTTCCTATCATAATTATATAACTTTTTTTTTTCATTTTTAACTCCAAATTATATTAAAATAGTTAAATGTCCTATTAGTCTTTATAATTTACAAAAGTTATGAATTTAATTCCTGTACTTTAATTTAATCAAATTTAATTTATTTACTTTAATTAATTTTAATATTTATATTTTAAGAATTTTGAAATTTTCGCCTTGACCCAAACTTAAAAATTTTGGGTATTAAAAGTATTATAAATTTATATTTTACCATTGCAAATAAATATATTTACAAGTAATGAGATACAATTGGATGTTTATATATAAAAATATCTTTAAATCTAAAATCATACTATATTAATCACAATAAATAATATTTTCATCAATTTTAATTACTTATTATAATTTTTATTAATTAAAAACAACATATTTATTAATTAAAAAAAACTTGAAACACATGAAATAAAAATCATGGATCTCAAGGATAAAATCAATATTATTTAACCATTTAATCAAGAGAACTAATATGTTAAAAATATTAATTAAAAAAAAAACTTAAAACATCATGAAATAAAAAAATAAAAATATGAGTGAGAGAGGAATTAAACTTAAGACTCAAAGGACAAAACCATTAACATTTAACTATTTGATCAAAGAAACTAATTATATTAAAAAAGTCAACTTGAGAGAAGACATCCAGCTGGGCGTATTTTCCTACAAACTGTACAAAAAGCACATCTTGTTGGACGCGCTTTCACATTATCTCTAAAAACGACCTATTTCTCTAAATTTTCAAAAAACTGATCTATTTGGTCAATAAACTATTTTTTTTACATATATGGCTAATTTAGCCCTTGGGAACACGAAAAATAACTAAAATAAGACAAGAAATATGAATACCATACAAATATACGAAAATAACAATTCATGTAACAAACTATTAATATGTCAAAAGTAAAATAAATATAAAAGTAGCATATACACGTTTACAGCACAAGAAAATATACCAACATGACAGGATGCACAATTTGTGAAGACTAAATTGAAGCATGTAGGCATACACTTCATGATATTGAACTTCCTAAGTATCATTTGAAAACCAAAAACACAGTTTAAACTAACAAATGAAAGCAAGTAGCCATTACCATCTGTTTGATGTTCCCAACCAAACGTTCTGCTGCATTTGCTGCAATGGCAAGCAACTTCAACATGATCATGAGCCTATTCAAAGATGAGATCAGAGTAACATGTTTACCAGAGAAGATTTTCTTCTTCAGAAGCAATGCGAACACCATCCGGAGTGGGTTGGTGGTCAAAGGTCATTCTTCAACAATATTAATCAGCTCATATTCAATCAAAGACAGATTGTTATCTTCCTTCACCTTGAAACTATCGGGTTCAGAAACCTCAACACGACCCCACTTGTCCACTGCAAGCCTCATCGACCCCTTAAACATGTCAATTTTTGCATTTCGAAGAGTTAGGGTAGCACCTTCTTTCATGAAGTCAACTGCAAAAAATTAATACATAAATTGATGGTGTTTGTTCTGAGTAACACTGTAATTATCAAACAAATAAAGCATATTTGATCACCTTCGCTATCTGATAACACCACATCATGAATAAAACATTAAATCTAGGAAAACTTGAATTAATTGTCGAAGCATATTTATAATCATTATTGGGTGACCTTAATGTAATCTATTTGAGCTCAAATAATACATCATAATAAAGTCTAACATCATAACTGATACCATATAATATTTACTCTGATTAGAGATACAAGGAATTTTGGCACTAAACCTTTACAAAGAATTAAACTCGAAGGCTTAGCCGAACAACAATCCAAAGAAGGGATATTTCACTCTCTTCATTCAGCAACAACAATCCAAAATATACATATGGACCAAATGAACAAAAAAAATTCACGTGGACTTGTCTTTTCTGATATTTATCTATAAACAAGCTAGCTTTGGAACTATAGTACAAACAGATGCATAAATACACGAGAGGTAGTGAATGGACAAAAATTGTCACATCTTGGATATGTGACTACATGTCTGGAAACGAAATATCAAATAAAATGCAATCGAATGATCATTGTTATGCAGAAAATATTTGGTGGTTAGAATGAATAAATCCAAAAGATGCATACCCTTAAAATGTGCAAACTTATATCCAGCTATGATTCTGGTACCTATTTTGTTCCAATTCTGCAATTTTCTTTTAAGTATCTGTGTCTGACACATGGTATAGGGATATTACCTCTAAAGATCCTTTAAGTACATGGAAACTTAGAAAATTCTAACCGTTCCCTTGTTGGACATCCAACACTCACCTGAATCTGAGTAATATATATCTGAACACTAACGAGCTAATAGGCTATCATAGCAAAAGCCAAAACTAGTAATTAGATCATTCCAAGACAATGCCTAAATGGACATCCTTATCAGATAAACTGCATTGGAGGAATTTTAGGAAACCCAAATCTATATTTCTTTTCTTCCATGAGGATAAAAAGATATAATCAAATCCAATACAATTTACTTGCATGACTTGACACTTTAACTACATGAAATCAATGTTGCATTACTTGTCTAACAGAAAGAGGATGGTAATACGAAAAGCAATGAGTGATAGAAAATTTATCTGAGCGAAAATACAATCAAACATAAACTAAGTAAATGTAAGTATGCAAAACAGCAATATGCATAAGGAGTGAAACCACTAACAATAACTAAAGCAAAACTACTACTGGAATTAATCTGAGTAAGGAAAATATTAAAAATAATATACCTTGTTCATTTCTTGCTGTAAAGATAATCATTCCTGTCTCATCTCCGACCAAGCTTTCAGCAATCCGAATTTGACGAACTTGAGGACCATCAGGACGACCCTTCTGTAATACCATCTTTGTATTGACAACCTTGATGGTAAGAGTATGACCACTAGTCCCCGGGCGAAGTTGGTCCACCTTGGTGAAAATAGGCTTTCTCAATATCTTTGATTCTGCCATTTCAATACCTTCCGAGAAAAAGAAAATAGAGATATAGATCATAAGTCTAAAAAAAAATCTACCACTAAAATAAGCCTCTTTACCATGGAGACGTGGGGGGAATTACAGAATATGATTTACATTCCAAATTTAGAAAATTTCAAATCTAAACAAAAAAAAAAATTAAATGAGCGAATTTTTTTTTTTTGAAACTCCTAGTCAAACAGTTCGTTAAGAAAAAAACTGTTCAATTTATCCTCCAAATCAAACAATTTGATCTGTGCAACTTGAATTTGCATTTAATAAGACAACATAACTCTAATAACAATCACTAGTTTTAGATAGAACAGTAAAATCCCTGACATTTTCCCCTAAAATTTACAGATTTTGATACACAGACAGATCAGAGAATAACACTAATGAAATCTAACGAATCAAAGTCCTGTGATTATCGTTTCTGACAATTTAACAGAATGATTCCAACGATGGAAAAAATTTTCAAACAAAAAAAAAGGCAAATTGGGTAAAAACAATTCAAAGAACGATTTGAGAGTTAGAAGAATTCAGTATTCGAAAATACCTTTGAAGATTTGGAGAAGGAGATTAAGTCGCGGATTACAACAAACGGAGAGAAATCTGAGAAATAACAGTTAGCAGTCAGGGCAGTAAAAATCGACCTTTGAAGGAACTACTTTCGAATCAATATCCACAGTTAATCTCCAATTAGATTTGTACAAATCCTACCGTTTTGTTTTGCTTTAATTTTCTTTTAACTTTTTTTTTCGTTACTCAATTATAAGAAAGTATAAATTATAAAATATAGAAATAATAGTTTATTTCACCTTCTAAATTCAAAAAAGAAAATATTTTAACTCTTAAAATTTTTGGTCTATTTTAACTATTAAACTTGTATTATTTATTAAATCATCCCAAAACAGTTTTCTCACAACTGAAAATTAAAATTTTGAAAATCGAACTGATTTGTCATATTTATAGTAATAAACTTTTCTCGGAAAGTACTTATGTTTTGAGCGAGATAGAACGTAAACGTTCCCGACTTTTAACCAAACAACATTCTCTGCTATTCTCATAACATAAATTGCTTCGAGTATGGGCTCGAACAATTACAAATCAAATACAAAACCAAAAAACGATTTATTACTTTCAGTACGAAAGTAATTCTCTCTCAATAGAAATCGACAAAATTATTATTCCCAGAAAAAGAAATTTTTACTTAGAAAATAAATTCTCACCATTTTTTGTATTTTCGAGAAAAATAACAATATTGAAAACTTGTATGAACTTGAGTAAATAATTTTACCACTGCCATCTATTTATAGGGAGAGATAAGAGAATCCTGCTTGAATTAGTAGAACATAAATAATACTTATTTCATACAAAAAAATAATAATTCAAATTTAACTAGAAGAGGGGGGTGGCATACCCTAATTAAATACACTAGGATTGTCGCCCCTTAAATGTAAATGTAATATGAGGGGCGTTTGAGCATCTAGTGTATTGAGTTCAATTATATGTGTTCATTGGACTTTTGACTTAGACTCTTATAATTTAATCCAATCCAATACATGTGTTTCTACTCCTCAAAATAAATGTTATTTATAAATTAAATTGATCAAGTGAATTAAATTTTCAATTAAATAAATTTATTAATTTAATTCTAATTTTATTAAAATCATGCCAATTTTACTGGAAAAAAATCTATAAGAAAATATATTTAATTTTCATATTTAACGGATTCACAATGACTAATTAATTTAATTCCATATTCGAATTTCAATTATTTAATTAAATAATAATTTAAAAAGCTTAAATTAATTTTTAAGTAATTTCTATACTTAGTGAAAATATACACTCATTTGTGGATGTGACTTATTTATCTAACTTTATTATTTTCATTCATTTCTTTTTATTTGATTCTATATGTAATCATTTTTAATTTCAATGGGCTAGCGTAGAGATCGGTTGGACATATATAATTAGGACTCAAATGATTTATAATTAAGTTTTAACTTTTTGTCTATTAATTATAAACTCATTTAGTCATGAATTCATTCTACTATAATATTGTGATTGAGCTCTACCTAATTACATACTATTAAGAAAGCTGCTCAGTCAGTGTAGTCAATAAATTTAAAGGAAATTAGGTTGAGTTTTATTAAGTTAGAAAATGCAATAACTAAATTAAAAATACTAAAAATGTATGCTAAATATGAACAAATGGGAACAGATTATACCATAAATAAGGAGAAATAAATGGTTCTTTCTAATGCTATCAAGAAGTCTACGATTTTTTATAGTACAAATATAATTGATCAGCTAAGGAACTCACTTGCACAAATTTTGAATGTTAGAAGCTCTCGTAATCTAGAAAAATATTTGGGTCTCCTTAATATGGTTGGGCGACAAAAAATATTGACATTTCAAGGTTTAAAAGATCGCATGAAACAGAAAATTACCAACTATAGCACTAAATTTCTATCTCAAGGTGGTAAAGAAATTTTCATAAAATCGCTTATTTTTTATTGCTCAAATCGTTATGTTTTGAGATGGAGAACATTTGCACATCCTATTGGTGACAGAAGAGCTATGGGAAGTGGGAAATTCATTGGTGTGTTTGGAGACAACTTTGTGAGCTTAAGGAGAATGATGGTTTGGGGTTTTCTAGTTTGGATAAATTTAAACTTTCGTTACTTGCTAAACAGGGTTGGTAATTGACTAATTATTCTAATTCATTAATTGTGCGTACTCTAAAAACGAAGTATTATCCAAACTCCGATTTTGAGAGTGCAAGGTTAAGGAATATACCTTCCTATACCTAGAAGAGTATCTAGGCTGAGAAGGGAGTGCTCTAGGAGAGAGTAGAGAGTGGGACTAAAATTTCAGTTCTAGATTCAGCATGGGTACCAGGAGCTACAAACTACAAAATCTAAAAAAATGTACGATGTCAAGAAACTCTTTTGGTAAAGGATTTGATTGATAATGTTAATAGGGAATGGAAACTGGATTTAATAAGAGATACCTTCAGTGACAATGACGCTAGAAAGATCCTGAATATTCCATTGTCCAAATTTCAACTTGACGACTACCAAGTGTAAAGATGGGAGGCATCTGGAGAATTTATGGTCCGAAGCGCATACAAAGCTTTATTACAACAGGATACAAAGGCTAACCATGTATACAATCAAGAAGAAAATGAGAACTTTTACAAAAAAAATCGTGTGACTTAAAATTTCCCTTTAAGTTGAAAATCACAATCTGGCGAATCTCAAAAAACTATTTACCTTCCCTAAGTATTCTACACTATAGAAGAACGACTAATTCTAGTCTCTTTCTGAGATGTGGAGGTGGAATTGAAACCAGTATCCATGCTCTGTGGGACTGCCCTATGATAAAGGATATATTGCATCATTTAGGTTGGACTTGGCATGAAATGGTGCTAAATATGTAGATACTAGAATGGATTACCTGGTTTTTTGAACATAACACTAACACATAGTGTAGATTATTTACATGTTCTCTCTGGTCTATTTTGATAGAAAGAAATAATTGGATTCATGATGGTTAGAGAAGATTTGGGAATTCTATAGCAAACTCAATAAGGAATCATATTCGAGATATTGATGGGTTACAAGTTCCCTTACCTGTTAGACGGATGGAGTAAAAAAGATGGCAACTATCGAAGCCCCCGTTCGTGAAAATCAATTTTGACGGAGCCTATAGAAAACAAGAGGAAAAAATCATGCTATGGGATTGTGATTCAAAACTCAGAGGGACAAGTTATGTGTTCAAAAGTGGTCATTAATGAGAATGTACTTTCAATCTTCGATCTAAGTGCTTGCGTGCATTCAAAGTATCCAGGAGGGATTGGATATGGGTTTAATGGAAACAAAGGTTGAAGGAGATGCAATTTTTGTCATAAAGAAGCTGTTAATTGAAAGAGAGGATAAATCAAAAATTGGGGACTTAATCAGAGATGAAAAACTTTTAGGTAAGCAGTTTCACACTTGTATATTCAAATATTGTCCTCGAACAATGAATGGAGTCGCACAGTTGCTGGGTGTTGAGGGCTTGAAGAAAGGAGAATAGTGGAGCTCACGAGATGGTGTCCCTAAGTTTGCAAGAGAAACAATGGAGAGGGATAGGAGAGGTCTGATTTTCTGAGGTTATCTGGGGATTGTGTAGTTTTGAGAAGAAAAAAGGAGTTAGAAGGAGAAAGGTTGTGGAAATATCAAAAATGATGAACTGTTTTCAACGATTAGCTTTCCCAGGTCTTGTAGCTAATCAGGAGGTGGGATTGTTGGTTTTCTCGGTTGAAACATTAAAGTTTCTAGAGCGCCCTCTTTTTTAGTTGGGTTTGGGCTCGTTTGTTTGGCACTTTTATATTTTGTTTTTCTAAAACTTTTTTGTTTTCTTTTGGGCTCTTTGTCTTTGAATAAAAATCCAACTGCTATTCAAAAAAGAAAAAAAATGCTTTTGGCATTTCATATTTTTTATTTAGAAAATAGAAATATTTAAATAATAAAATTTGAACCCAAACCTTTATGATTTTCAACATTTGTATTTTAGCATTCAATCAAAACCTCATTTGTTAATTATATTAGCTTTTTTTAAAATATTTTGTTACATAATTTTGTATTTCACCCACATTATAGGTCCCATAATCAATACTTATATTATGTCCATGATTAAGTTGGTTTCACAAACCAATCAAACACTAATTCAATTGAAATATCATTAAAATATTTTTTATATATAAAATAACAAATATTAATATAAATGTGCTTTCTTTTTTCAATTTTTAATAAAACAATACTATGACATTTGAACTTGAAACACATTAATATCAAACTTTTAACTCTATCATTGCAACCAAAGTATTATTTTGTTTTATGTGAATTTCTAATAAAAATACTTGTTATATTTTTTCACATACATCGAGTGTGTCACAAAATTTAATATTTATTAAAGTTTTTAATATATATGGACGTCATGTCTTGCTGACATCAGGGAAAATGCGGCATGGCATGTTTTGATAGGCTCCATGGTGCCTCTAGATTTTTTTTTAATGTTGTTGACTTTATGAACTAAACTAAAAGGTGAAATTACGCTTTTAAGTGGCCCAAAAAAATTAGGATAAAGCAATATTTAGTTCCTAAATTTGATAATTTTTTTTAATTTAGTTCATGAATTTTTTTGATCCACATTAATCATGAAATTTGATAACTTTTGTCAATTTGATTCTTAAATTTGAATTTCATTAAGATATAATAACATGTCACTTTAAGATTATATCGTATCATCATCCCAAAATTTAAAAAAATATAATCTAAAATATACAAATTATTAAAAATAAAAAAATTCAAAAACTAAAATAAAAAAGTTCATAAAATTTAAAATTTTACTATGAAGTTATTGTAGATTGTCATGTGGATTACCATGTTTAAAAATTTAACATTTTACTTTGTATTTTCATTAAAATAATAATAATTCGACTCTTTTTTTTTTATAAGATAATTATCAAATATGAATCTTTTCAAAAAGTTAAGAGATAAAATTAGCTAAAAAAAATAAGTGCCAAATTAATAAAAATAAAAGGTACTAAATAAATGACTAATGTACAAAAAGTTCTTAAACAATAACATTTTATTTAAACAAACCATTATATTATTTTTGCAATTAAATAAGTCTAATTTATTCATGAAATTCTTTGATTTTAATATTAAAGAAAAATATTTTGATTTTTAAAACTAATTTGCATTTAATGCTAATGTGCTAATGTGACTTTGATCAGAATAATTTATTAAATAAAAAATAAAATAAAATAATAAATTTTTTTGAAAGTGCTTATATATATAACACATAATTACTCTTTTGAAAATTGTAATTACTCATTTAAATTTTATGTTGATGTTAAAGTGTATAATTTCTATTACATCAACAAAAAAATAAAATAAGAGTCTAAAATTCAAAATATTTTTACTTTATCATTAAAATCAAAGGTTTTTATGAGTAAAAATCATATGTTAGGACATATTTAACTACAAAAATAATATAATAACTTATTTAAATAAAAAGTAATAGTTAAAGGACATTTTTAGTATATTTTCCTAAATAAATTGCTTTAGTTTCTATTTTATAAGCTAAAAACGAAACAGATCAAGGACCTCCAATTTTGAAAGCGGAGTTAAATTTTCTTGGCATAGCTTTTCAAAATAATGTATCACGTACAGAGCAATGAGAATTCTCAAAGATGAAAAAGAATCACCACTTGGTTTTAAGAAAAAAAGCAAAAAAAATGAAAGAATATTGAATATTTATCATTTCTAACATAATTCTATCTCAAATTTGCTATATTCAAGTCCTTAAGACATATTGCACTCTGGAGGTAGACCTTGAGGAAATCTCTTGGCGTCAGTGCAATAGTTGTAGATCATGTAATTCTGCTGCACCCAGTGTAGCCTTTGCTGCTTTGCTGAATCCATCTCTTGAGAGAACCATGCTTTGTTTGGTGATGCAGAAGAAGATGGGGCATTTGATTTGCAGGAAGAAGCTCCATTGGACCACACACAAGCATCGGCATTGAAGTTCCTGTAAGAGGCAGTGAAAGGAGCTTGAGTCCAGTCGGTCTTAACCAGACCACCCCTTGTGGCCCAGTCATCAGCATTCCACAAACTGGAGTAAATTCTCATGGGCTGGTTCTTGGGAAATGGGACACCAATCGACTCCATGTTTTTGAACTCTCTAATGGGTGTATCGTCCACGGAGAAGCTGGCAAAGAGCAATATCCGAAACCATGTCAGTTCAATCAATTCGAAAACGAAAAAGAGGCAAGTGGGTTTGTTTTAAGAACACTCACATGATGCGTTGTGGATTCCATAGGATGGAGTAAGTATGGAAATCTGCAGTTGGGTCAAACCAGAGGTAGAATTGTTGTTCTCTGTAGCCTTTTCCTTGACTGAACACATTTGTGTGAAGAATATAAGGGTCACCACTTAGATTTCCAAGAAACTCGAAATCAATTTCATCCCACGTCGATCCTTTTGATGATAGCTGCAGATACACATAGCACCATCATATTATAAGCCACTGCCAACATCATCTATTGTGTCATGGTAAAAAAGAGTGGAAAACTAAGCAAATAACTTACATAGTATGCAGTGACAGTGCCAGCAGAGTTTCCCGGGACAAGCTTGAGCTGCATGTCAATCTTGCCAAAAAGATACTCATTCTTGGATTGGAAACTAGAACCAGATGATTTATCGAGGGAGAGTGTGAGAACCTCGCCATTGTTGACAATCTTACCACGCCCATCTCCCCATGTGATGTCAAAATCATTGTGGAAGTTGCTACCAGATGCTGCCATAATAAGACAGGCAACCATAAGAGGCACAAGCAGGGGAAACTTGGAAGAACCTGAATAGCTCATTTTGTGTTTAGATTTTTGGCACAGCAGAGAATATGTGATGGAGAGGGATGGTAGAGCATGGCATTTTATAGTAGTGAAGAAAAGGGTAGAGGAAGAAGCTAAGTAAGCTCCCTTCAGCTTGGTTGTAGACAGTTGTTAAAAATAATATACAATGAAACAGGAGCCATCCAAAACGCGGTTCATGATATCATGTTGGCTTTATTGGACAGTGAAGGTGTTTGGGCTACTAGGTGGTGTCGCCAGGTTTGCCGTTAACAAGACACAAGTACGCAACACCGACTCAACTTCTTATATGTGACCCACCCAATCAATTTTTTTCATTTACTCTTGAAATTGGAAAAACATGTTATATATTTTTAGTTTCATTTTACAATATTATAATTAGTTAAGGAATAGTGGGAAACCCTTACAGGCTTTTCTCTTTCTCCCTTGCTGTATTATAATTAATTAAAGAAAACCAATGAATTTTCAGAGAACCTCTCTTCTCCCCATGTTATATATTATAATGAATTTTTATCATAATTATTTTAAATATTCATACGTGTTCATTTTTATAATATAATTTAAAGGCAAAGCCAAAAAAAAATTTTGGAACAGAATTAAATTATATATTTTTATGATAATAAAAATATAATTTTATTATTTTAATAAATTATATCTTTATAATTTTTAAAAGATTAAATCAAAATTTTATCATTTTGAGATTAAAATACAATCTTAACATTACTAATTTAAAATTTTATAAATTATAAAGGAACCTAAATAAAAAAATTTCATTTTAAGAGGGCAAAATTCTTACCAATATCCTTGACTTCGCCACTAATATAATTAACCTCACGAGTTTACTATTTATATAAATTATATTCCATATAATTTATCTCTAATATTTTGAATATATAACAAGCATAAATTTTATGCGAAAACTATTAAAATTTAAACTAACCCTATTTAAAACTTAAATTTTTAAAAAGGGATCTGTTTTAAAATCGTGTGTCCAGACTGTGTGAGACACTGACTTGAGTCACACAGGCGTATGCATGAGCCATGTGAGGAATTGACTTGAGTTATATAGTCGTGTGCCAGGTCGTGTGAGACACTGACTTAAGTTTGAATTGTTTTCGCAAACATAATATTTTATTTGGAATTAAACTGTTTTAGATTATTAGGATTATTTTCTTAAGTTTGGTTTGTTACTTTTTTGTTGGTTCTGGTTTAAATGTTTTTGGCAAATTTTAATGTTAGTTGCAAATATTGGACTTTTCAAATATGAGTTATTGTAACTCTCCAAATTTGGTTGTAACGTCTAGGCTGAGTTTGGGGTGTTACATTGTAATCACTCATTATTTTAGTGAAAATCAATCCAATGAATGAGCCAATAAAAATTCAAAGCAAATTAAAAGAAAAAAAAAATTCTTTTTTCAAGAAATTATATTTTGAGTAATAAAAAATGAAACCTAAAATTCTTCGCAAGTTATAAAGAATCGAAACTTAAATGTGGTTCACACAACTCAAATTTTAGTTAAAACTAAATTAATCGATCGAACCGATTTAATTCAATTAATCGGTCGGTTAACAGATCTAGTTTGGTCAGAGATCTGTTAAATTTTTTTTAAAATTTCGGTTAATGATTAATTCAGTTCGAAATAAAATAATTAATTGAATTAACCGTATAAACACCCCTAACAATGAGTAAACCCTTTAGTTTATTAAAATTTTGATTGTTTGTAATTACTTTTAAGACTTTAGTTTGTTAACAAACTTTTAATGAAGTGTCTTACAATATGTAAAATTATAAACTATGTAATCTTCATCCTTTATCTTCAATATTATATTGAAAAATATAACTATATTTAAATATATTGGACGTATGGATATTACTAGGTATTTAGTAACTTTAAAATTTCAATTAAAAGTTATTTTGCGAAATAACTTTATTAAGAATTATATGAAATTCGCATTATAACAAAGAAATACTCAAATACTAAATGTTTTGTTTAATTTCAAAAGTTTTTATATACTTTAAATTCACTAGGAAAAAACATAGCATATCCCCAAATATATTAGCAAAAGAAAATATTTTTAATTAATAAAACCCTTTTCTCTTGAAATTAGAAGTGAAAAAAAGGCGTTAAATAAAAAATTACTTAGGCAAGAGGATTCCAAAATTATTTCAAAATCTTTATAGAAACTCAAATATGTCTTCAAGAAAGTTAGAATGAGAGTTAAACTTTAGAGTTGAGATCGACCAACAAAAAATAGTCTTTCGTTGTTTTCTTTTCTATAAATTTCCCTTCAACAATGGTTTTAGCGGAAACTGGAAACAAAAACAAACGAATCGGTGTTTCAACCATGGAAGATGACAAGCTCTGAATTCTTTTCAATTTCATGGATGTCCCGACCCTATTGTGAAGAGAGTAGTGTTTCATTAGAATTATCTCTTTCATTGTGGTTGTTTGTAACATCATCAATCGATGTGGACAAACAAGAAATTCATTACAACAAAATAGAAAGTAAGATGGAGAAGAGCAATGGAGTTTTTCTGTAAGAATCGAGCTATACTGTTGCCAAAATTTCGTTAGAGCTATCTCTTTTCGTTGATAATATGTTTACCAAAACTGATGAGAGAAAACAAGCGATTTGCAATAAAGAAAGCAATGATCTATATACAAGAAAATTAGACGTGATGTGTATGGAATAGAACGATATCGCTACTGAAGCCGATATCTCGTTAGAATTGTCTCTTTAAATGAATAAACCCCTAAGAGTTGAAGTCGGTGAACGTAGCAATCATCATAAACTGAATATCAACGAAGCCCTCACTTTAGCAATTACGATTGATAATTTTACATCCAAGAAGAGACAAATAATGGGGATACCGACCAATAGAAATAAGAGAAATAAAGTTGAGATAGTGACTGAAGTTAGGCATCATGACGATCCACGGTGCATCAGAAAGAAGCTTTCCAAAAGGAATGTCGAAAACATGTCAAGGTTGGTATTGCCATTATTGGAGTCTCATATTTTATCGCACTAGATAGTCGATCAGCTAGCCCAAATTGAAGAGGGTTTACTCGTATTGATTTAGGATTGTGATACCCACACTGAACAGAGATGAAGTCCAAAAGATGGAATAATGGGGCAAATGTGCTTATCAGGAATTAGATAACACAATTTGTGAAGAGAAGAGAACTAAAACAAGGGGATGAATTTGGTACTTTTTGGGACATCGCTAACACAATGTTTAACTTTTTCATTCTTAATCGAGCTTCAATGTTTTACAAGTAATTTTTACTATATTATCTTATTTTTCTTTTTAGAAGAGGCTAAGTTGATATTGTGTTATTAGATTATTACTTTCTTTCTTTCTTTTAATGTTTTCATATTGTTCATTGTACTACTGATCTATGATCATCTTCGTGGTAATGAAACAATAATTGCAATTTTTTTTAGAATGCCAACATGACGTGGGCTTGGTTGTAGAGTTAATGCCTTCATGGTTACTAGGAATGTAATTTTTTTAAGTGATTGATAATTCTTTTGTTGTTAACCAAAAACAAAAATAAATGAGTCTTCAACCATAGTAGATGATAAGCCCTAAATTCTTTTCAATTTCATGGATGTCCCCAATTATGAAGAAAGCAATGTTTCATTGGAGTTATCTCTTTTGTTCCGCTCGTTTTCTAACATCATCAATTGATGTGGGAAAGTGAAAAATTCATTATAATAAGTTAGAAAGTAAGATGGAGAAGAGCAGTGGAGTTCTTCTATCGGAATTGAGTGATATCGCTTCTAAATTTTCATTAGAGCTGTCTCTTTTCGTTATTAATATGTCCACCAAAACTGACGAGAGAAAACAAGTGATTTACAATAAAGAAAGCAATGATCAGAGTATAAGAAAATCAGACGTGATGTGTTTGAAGAAGAGTGAAATCACAATCGATGTAGATATCTCGTTAGAATTGTCTCTCTTAATTAATAAACCCCCCAGAGTTGAAGTCAGTGACGTAGCAACAATCATAAATTGAAGATTAACGAAGCGCTTACTTTAGCAATTACAAGTGATAATTTTACTTCAAAGAAGAGATAAACAATGAGGATACCGACCAATAAAAATAAGAGAAACAAAATTGAGATAGCGACTAAAGTAAGGCATCATGATGATCCATGGTGCATCAAAAAGAAGCTTTCCAAAAGGAATCTCGAAAACAAGTCAAGGTTAGTATTGCCACCGGAGTTGTTGGAGTCGTATATTTTATCGCACTAGCTCGTCGATCAGCTAGCCCAAATTGAAGAGGGTTTACCCGTATTGATTTGGGATTGTGATACCCACACCGAACAAAGAAAAAGTTCAAAAGATGGAAAGCAAACGTGCTTATCAAGAATTGGATAACACAATTTTTGAAGAAAAGAGAACTAAAATAAGGGGATGAAATTGGTATTTGTTGGGACATCGCAAACTCAAGGTTCAACTTTTTCATTCTTAATTGAGCTCTAATGCTTTACCAGTAATTTTTACTATATTATCTTTTTTTCTTTTTAGAAGAGGCTAAGTTGATATTGTGTTATTAGATTGTTACTTTCTTTCTTTTAATGTTTTCAAATTGTTCATTGTAGTACTGATCTATTATCATCTTCGTGGTAATTAAACGATAATCGTGATTCTTTTTAGAATGCCTACATGACGTGAGTTTGGTTGTAGAGTTAATGCCTTCATGGTTACTAGGAATGTGATTTTTTTAAGTGATTGATAATTCTTTTGTCGTTTTCTTTTCTATAAATTTCCATTCGACAAGGCTTTTAGCGTTAACCAAAAACAAAAATAAATAAGTCAGTGCTTCAACCATGGTAGAATATAAGCCCTGCATTCTTTTCAATTTCATGCATCTCCCCAATTGTGAAGAGAGTAATGTTTCATTAGAGTTGTCTCTTTTGTCGTGCTCATTTGTAACATCATCAATTGATGTGGGAAAATGAGATATTCATTATAATAAGTTAGAAAGTAAGATGGAGAAGAGAAGTGGAGTTTTTCTGTCGGAATTGAGTGTCCTAATTTGATTAGAGTTGTATCTTTTCGTTATTAATATGTCCACCAAAACTGATAAAAGAAAGCAAGAAATTTGCCATAATGAAAGCAATGATCAGAGTACAAGAAAATTAGACGGGATGTGTATGTGATCTGTCGGTTTCATACCTAGCAGATTGAACTATTTGTCGCACTTAAAGAACTTGAAATCAAGTATTTTCATAATAGTTTCATAATATTTAGTTAGATTCTTATTTAAATAAATTGTGTAACCTAAGTGTTAAAATGATGATTTGTTTATCTTTAAGGCCAAATGAACCCTAAAAGTTAGCTAGCATACTTAGTGAGTGTGCAGAAGAACACAAGAAGTGCAATAAAAGAAAACTAATCACTTTGTCACAACATAGGCTGAGCTACGTCGCAACCAAGGGATCAGACTTAAGGAATTTGACAACTGACTTCTTTGTCGCGACACAAAGGAGCTATATCGCGACAACACCTGTAGGATGACGCTTCACAAGGAGACTGATGCCTTTTCGCAGCAAAGGACCTGGTGTGTTGCAACATCGGCCCTTGGACGCAGATCTCACAGTAAATGAATGGCATTTGGTCTTTATAATGCTACTTAAACACGAAGAACGACAGCTGACCTAGGGTTTAGGAAAAATAACCATGTAAAGCTATAAATAGGACCTTTAGCACTAGGGTTTACACACAATTACTTAGCCTTTAATTTTTAGTTTTAGTTTATTTGTTTTTAGCTTTTGAAATGAGATTGTAGAAACTTGCGTAAACAATCGAGGAATTTTTCCTGACAGATCGCTTAATACAATTTAGTTTCTTTTTCATTTGCTTCTTGATTTACATGTTTTCATATATTATATTATTTATGAATAAAGAAACCATGAGGAACTAATTCCATTTTGGGGAATTAGGGAGTGGACGTATGAATAATTGATTGTTGTTTTACAGGGGTTTTACCTTGCGTATCAGCTATTTAGGAAAGGAAGAGCATCAAACAAACACTAGACCAGACAACCCTAGAAAGTCATCTAGGTGGGAATGAACCCAAAATTGGTATTGCCCATCCGTGAACACCTTTTTCCCAAATCGATTTAAATTGTGACATCTAGCGATAAGTAACCTCTATCGACTTACTAAATCGATGGAAGATCGAGAAATCCAACTGGGGTAGTGACTAGTTGATTGGAGGAAAATCCCCAAAACCCAACAATTGAGGAAATCATACGGAAGTGACCAAATCTCTTCAAAGACATTTATAAGAATTTCTACAACTCATATTTATTTTATTTTGATCTTTTTATTTTTATGCTTTCAACAAACTCTCTTATTTTCACTCGCACTATAAACCCTAAAACTAGTACTAATTAATTTTATTCTTTGTAGGAATTCCATTTACTATCGCCTTAAGCCTCCTTTGGGTACGATCCTCCGAATACTTTCAAGTGTTCCGTTGTAAACACACTATATTTACAACCTAACCCATATACTTACAGAAGCTGAAATCTACCTCGAACGGGAGTACGATCGGAAGCGATCAAGTTGTTGGTGCCGTTGCCGGGGAGGCAACACTTTAGTAAACTTTATATTGTACTAAAATAATTAGAAAAATTTTAGATTATAGATACAAGTTTTTATTTTCTTTATTTTATTTTTTGTACTTTGTTATTTCTTGTTTATTTATTTTTGGTTTATGACTCGAAGTCAAGGAAACTTGGTCGAGCCTATTGCTAACCCTGAATCACTACTTAGACACAATCGCAGAAGCCCACAAGTTATGCAAAACCCACCACCGGAGAAGAGAGAAGAACAAGCCGATTCAATAGAAGATCCCACGGCTAACGTTGAAAATATCAACATACCTCTACAACTCCCTGCGAACGAACCAATGGAGGAGGAACAGAGAACTATAAGGGAGTACTCTTTACCTACTATATATCTAACTCAAGTGAGTATTGCTAGACCAACCATCGCTAATAATAATTTTGAAATAATGTCGGATATGATTCAAATGATCCAAAATAATTTACAATTTAGAGGAACTATTTCTGAGGATCCTAGTTTACATTTGAAACAGTTTTTACAGTTGTGCGATACTTTTAGGTTTAATGGCATTATTGATTATGCCATTCGGTTAAGATTATTTCCTTTTTCACTAACTGATAATGCTTTTTCATGGTTAGATGCACAAACACCTGGATCTATCACAACATGGGATGAACTGATAGAGAAATTTTTGCAAAAGTTTTTCCTTATGGAAAAACCTATCCAACTAAGGCGAGAACAATCAACCTTCTGACAATTCGAGGGCGAAGGATTCCACGAGACATGGGAATGGTTTAAGATGCTAGTACGCAAATGCCCGAATCACGGTATGCTAGAATGGATGCAATTGCAGACTTTCTATAATGGGTTGGATGTATCCGCTATATCGACCCTAGATGGTGTAGTAAGAGGAGCCCTAATGAATCGAACGTTTAACTCTTATGGGCTCATAGAAAACATGGCAACAAATTCATGTCAATGGCCTACTGATAGGTTCACTTATACGAAGAAATCCGCTTCGGTAAAGATGATAAAGGAAGATGATAAATACTAATAATTATTGGTCAGGCTGAACTGAATCGAGTTTGCCAATTTAGCACCACCATCCAATGGAGAAGATAAACCTATTTATCACTATCTCATGAATCCAGAGGAGGCCAATTATGTAAGTTCTTTAAATCCCTATTCAAATACTTACAATCCAGGTTAAAAGGATCACCCTAATTTTAGGTGAGGAGGAAACCAAGGGGGAAATAGTAACAACAACCCAATGAGAAACTTAGTTATCAACCCCCATTCCTGCAGAGACAATCGAAAAAAGCAACGCAATACGACCATACTACATGTGGTCAACGAATGGATAGAATCTAAGGGGAGATGCACTTCATAAGGGCAGACGTAAAACAAGTATTGTTTGATTGTGCTAATACCGCCAGATCAGTGGGAAAACTAGAGGAAAGAATGGATCAATTAATAAGTATGATGAGCGATATATCGAGACAAATTGGTTCAGGAATCCCTAGCAATACAAAAAATAATCCTCAAAGAGAGGGTAAAGAGCAGGTGAAGGTGATCGAGTTAAGATCAAGCAAAGTACTGAGTAGCCTAGAACCACCTAAGGATGAAGAAGAGCCTCACAAACCACATGACATCATAAACATCCCGTCCGATGATGACATTGAAGTCATCAAACCTAAGGAGGTAGCCATAAAAGAGACATTAGAAGCGAAGTAAGATCTACCTAAAGGAAAGAGTACCTCAATTCCGTTCCCAAAAAGGTTGGAGGAAAAAAAATGACAAGATGGAGATGACTTTGTAAGTTTTCTCAACCTTTTTAAATCTCTTAATATTAACCTACCTTTTATTGAATTAATAAAGAAGGCAGCCAAGTACGCCAAGTTCTTAAAGGAACTTATGACACGATATCGAAAAAAAACGTAGGCGAACAAGTAGAGGTGAATGCATCTTACAATATTATTATCTCTAAGGTAATTCCCCAAGTTAAGATAGCAACTGAAGTGAGGCATCATGATAATCCATGGTGCAAAAAAAAAAGAAGCTTTCCAAAAGGGATCTTGGAAACATTTCAAGGTTCGTATTGCCACCAGAGTTGTTGGAGTCTCATATTTTATCACAATGGATCGTCGATCAGGTAGCCCAAATTAAAGAGGGTTTACCTGTATTGATTTGGGATTGTGATACCCACACCGAACAGAGATGAAGTTCAAAAGATGGAACAATGGGGCAAACGTACTTATCAAGAATTGGATAACACAATTTGTAAAGAGAAGAGAACTAAAACAAGGGGATGAAATTGATATTTGTTAGGATACTGCTAACTCAATGTTCAATGCTTTACCAATAATTTATCTTTTTTTCTTTTTAGAAGAGGCTAAGTTGATATTGTGTTATTAGATTATTACTTTCTTTCTTTCTTTTAATGTTTTCAGATTGTTCATTGTAGTATTGATCTATTATCGTCTTCGGGGTAATGAAACGATAATCACAATTCTTTTTAGAATGCCAACATGATGTGGGTTTGGCTGTAGAGTTAATGCCTTCATGGTTACTAGGAATGTAATTTATTTAAGTGATTGTTAATAATTTTGTCATTTTCTTTTCTATAAATTTCCATTCGATAAGGCATTTAGCGTTAACCGAAAACAAAAATTTAAGAGTCGATACTTCAACCATGGTAGATAATAAGCCCTGCATTCTTATCAATTTCATGGATGTCCCCAATTGTGAAGAGATAAATGTTTCATTAGAGTTGTCTTTTTTGTCCCACTCATCTGTAACATCATCAATTGATGTGGGAAAATGAGAAATTTATTATAATAAGTTAGAAAGTAAAATGGAGAAGACCAGTGGAGTTCTTCTGTCAGAATTGAGTGATACCACTTCCAAATTTCCATTAGAGCTGTCTCTTTTTGTTATTAATATATCCATCAAAACTGATGAGAGAAAACAAGCGATTTGCAATAAAGAAAGCAATGATCGGAGTACAAGAAAATTAGATGTGATGTGTATGAAGAAGAGCGAAATCACATTCGATGTAGATATCTCATTAGAATTATCTCTTTCAATTAATAAAACCTTAAGAGTTGATGCCGGTGAACGTAACAACGATCATAAATTGAAGATTAACGAAGCCCTTACTTTAGCAATTACGAGTGATAATTTTACATCCAAGAAGAGACAAAAAATAGAGATACCGACCAATAGAAAATAAGAGAAAGAAAGTTGAGATAGCGACTAAAGTGAGACATAATGATAAACCATGGTGCATCAAAAAAAAGCTTTCCAAAATGGGTCTCGGGAACATGTCAAGGTTGGTATTTCATCCGGAGTTGTTAAAGTCTCATATATTTTTGCACTGGATCATCGATCAGCTAGCCTAAATTGAAGAGGATTTACCCATATTGATTTGGGATTGTGATACTTACACCAAATAGAGATTAAATTCAAAAGATTGAACAATGGAGCAAACATGCTTATCAGGATTTGGAGTACACAATTTGTGAAGAGAAGAGAACTAAAACAAGGGGATGAAATTGGTATTTGTAAGGACATCGCTAACTCAAGGTTTAAGTTTTTCATGCTTAATTGAGCTCCAATGCTTTACCATACTATCTTTTTTTTTCTTTTTAGAAGAGTCTAATTTGATATTGTGTTATTAGATTATTACTTTCTTTCTTTTTTTAATGTTTTCAGATTGTTCAATATAGTATTGATCTATGATCAGCTTCGTGGTAATAAAACAATAATCGCAATTCTTTTTAATATCCCAACATGACGCGGGTTTGGCTGTAAAGTTATTGCCTTCATGGTTACTAAGAATGTAATTTTTTTAAGTGATTGATAATTCTTTTGTCGTTTTATTTTCTATAAGTTTCCATTTGACATGGTTTTTAGCGTTAACCAAAAATAAAATTAAATAAGTCGGTGCTTTAACCATGATAAATAATAAGCCCTACATTCTTTTTAATTTCATGGATGTCCCCAATTATGGAAAGAGCAATGTTTCATTAGAGTTTTCTCTTTTGTCTCGCTCGTTTGTAACATTATCAATTGATGTGGAAAATGAGAAATTCATTATAATAAGCTAGAAAGTAATATGAAGAAGAGCAGTGGAGTTCTTCTGTCGGAATTGAGTGATACCACTTCCAAATTTTCATTAGAGCTGTCTCTTTTCGTTATTGATATGTCCACCAAAACTGATGAGAGAAAACAAGCGATTTGCAATAAAGAAAGCAATGATTAGAATACAAGAAAATTAGATGTGATGTGTATGAAGAAGAGCGAAATCGCAATCGATGTAGATATCTCGTTAGAATTTCCTTTTTAAATTAATAAACCCTTAAGAGTTGAAGTCGATGAACGCAGCAACCATCATAAACTTAAGATTAACGAAGGCCATACTTTAGCAATTTTGAGTGATAATTATACTTCTAAGAAGAGACAAACAATGGGGATACCGACCAATAAAAATAAGAGAAACAAAGTTGAGATAGCGACTGAAGTGAGGCATAATGATGATCCATGGTGTATCAAAAAGAAGTTTTCCAAAAGGGGTCTCGAAAACATGTCATGGCTGGTACTACCATCGGAGTTTTTAGAGTCTCATATTTTATCGCATTGGATCACCGATCAGTTAGCTCAAATTGAAGAGGATTTACCCGTATTGATTTGGGATTTTGGTACCCACACCGAATAGAAATGGAAGTCAAAAGATGGAACAATGGGACAAACGTGCTTATCAAGAATCGATGATCGACTTGTAACGTCACAGCGATTATGCAAGCAAACACACGCCGATGCAAGTATAGTTGATAGATTGATTCTATCGGATATCGATCCCACGAGGAATGGGTACTTGATGCTTAAATGTCGAAGCAACTAATACTAAGATTAAATAAACTACTAGTAAGGATGTCAGCATAAATAAAGTAGATCTTCACACTAAGACAATCAAAATTGTCAATGTAATTATAAAAGTGAATTGTCAAATCAACTGAAAGTAAATCAATTTGTTGTTGAAGTGTTGAGAATTTAAATGCATGAAAGTACAGTATGATCAAGTACAAAGAATTGGAGTGGATCATTGATTTTACTAAGTAGTAACGCTAGATGCGTCGATAAGGTATTGTATAGACGAATTGTTGCAGCACTAAAGCCTTAATGAAATCTTACCAATTACAACTCTCTGCTTAATCCAGACTTAAGCGCCCACAATTACCACACCTCTCAGTGTTGGAAATGTTGTGCACTCAAGAACAAGTGACCAGAATCCCTTCTAATCCCAAGCAACTCTCGCTGACTTGCTTGTTAACTTGTCACCGCATCTCCCGATGTCGGTAGACTGTAATTTCACTCTCGTGTTTAATGCAGTTAAGTCAAAGAATAAACAGATGAGGAGAATCAAATAAGAATCAAAGTAATCTAACATTGAAAGATATTCCTATATTCATTCAATTGTCAATAATAATTCATCAACATAAAGAGAGGGGTCAATAAATACATCGAAGCTTACTATCTCTAGACTACTAGGACTATTCCTTAACCGCTCCTCTTGCTTTGCATCGAGCATTTCTCGTCAAAAATAGTTGCTCCTTCGCTCAATCAGCTCACTGTTCTCCAGCTTAAAACCTCAAAAACTCAAAGTAATTGTGAAATTAATTCCTTCACCTCTTGATATCTTTCCCTTTCTTCTTTCTTCTATTTATAGGCTTCAAGAATTGTAGATTTCTTCTCCTCTTAGATCCAACTTCTTGTGTAGCTGTCAAAGTTTGTTGAAATCTAGCTGTGCACTTACGCAGATCTGGTGTGATTTGTATAAATCTATAATTATTGTTGCACTTCTAAGTGCGATCTATAATCCTTAATTGCGGCGACATCGTGAAATTCCTGCGTTGGTGCTTCCAGATGTGTTTGCAGCGTGAATTCACCCATACAAAGTAAAGGTTTTGATGCGTTGACATCTCTGGCCGTAATTCCAAGCTAACTTGTGGCTGCATTTTTTAAATTCGTTCTAGCATCAATCTTCTAAGATGAATCCTTGAGCTGACAATTTCTACACACAATACAAAGGCTGCATGTGGCGACATTAATACACAAAAGAGATAAAATAACAAGAATTTAAGCCAAATAACAATGAGTTAGAAAATATAAATACTAAGTATGAAATGCTTATTATGTATGCTAAATATGCTACAAAAGAGGCAATTAATACACAAATTGAGGGAGAAAATAGGTGTCATTTCTAATGCTATCATACCCCCAAACTTGAGTTTTTACTTGTCCTCAAGTAAACAAAAATTAGCAAACTTCACAAACAAATATGTCACCGCAATCAGTATTTTAACCACTTAAATTGTCTGTAATTCTAATATATAAATTACATTCACATGATAGAATAATGCACCGACAATTTATAAACATGAATAATTAAAACTGCAACTTCACTAATGTTAGTAACATGCTTTGAATCTTAACCCTTCCTTAACTAATACAGCATTCATGGCAATATATTTCTTTTCTTCTTCTTTCTTCTTTTTTTTTGTGAATTTTTTTATCAAAAGTGACTGAGAGATGTCATTTCATTACTCTACCTTAGTTCCTGAGTAGTAACAATGGGGTGCAACAAACCCCAAGGGGGTATGTAATTGCGCCGACACACAGTCTTACAGTGACAGCCTTTGGCTAGATGATTTTTTTAACACATGCAACGGAGTGTTCTCCCTTGACTAGTCACAATGCACTCACACTAGAGTGTCTTTTATTAGTACAGTGCCGCTGCAATTGGTAAGTTAGTTCAAGATTCAAGGGTTGATACTATCCATTCATTACTAAAGCAATTCCAATCATTCATCCAAAAATAGAAGGTTCAATATTCACTCATATTCACCCAATTCACATATCAGCATTTCAAATAATTCAAGAATTACGCATAAAAAAAAATTGTGGTCACATTTTTATTGAAACTTTACATATTTTCATTGAACTAAAGAAACAAGTAATTTTTCAAATATGTGGGTGCAATCGCATTTCCATTTCACAAACCCCCCGAAACTTAATATCTGCATTGTCCCCAATGCACTGACAATACTATACAGATAAGAATGAAAATGTAACTGCAATGCAAATGTACTAACAAATGAAATGCAGTGACAAATGAAAATGCAATGACAACTAAATAAAATGCATGCAATTAACTACTGAAAAGTAAAACTAACTCATTGGTTAACAGCCGATGAAGTGGCTACTTTGGCTTTCTTCTTTTTCTTATTTAGGCACTCGCTTTCTTCTTTGCGCTTCTTCTTCTTATCTTTGTGCTTTCTCTTCTTTCCTTCGAATCAACCGGAGTAGTGGATTGCTCCTCTTCAGTCGGTTGAGTGGCGGCCTCATCGGCAGTTACATCTGATGGGTGGACCTCAGCAAGTGGTGCCACATAGAGCACGATGGCTAGAGGATTTTGTTCCTCAATACTGCTAGTAACTTCCTCAGCCTAGCTCGCTTCAGGTGGAGCCATATCTTCACTAGATGCCCCCACACTGGTGGGTGCTTCGACAGTATCCTCCACGATATTTATCAGGGCATCGTCTTTCTTTTCTACCTCCTCTTCTTCAGGAGTCACCTTCTCAAGTCACCTTCTTCTCATTCCTTCTTCTTCTCATGGCCTTCTTCTTGTTGTGCTTCTTCTTCCCCAGGCTTTTCTTACTTAGTGATGGCTTTGTCGGCACCTTCTTTTGTATCCACACCCATAGATACAACTGGGGTATGCACCTTTTCAACCATAGCTGCCCGTTCTACCATATTAGCCCCAAGGCTGTTTGAGAACTCTTCTTCGAATAAGCTGGCTATAGTTCTGTAGCAATCCTCCATAGCATTAGATTGCCTCTCGTGCTCCTCGTCATCTGAAATGTGGATTCTCGTTAGAGAGGGGACGTGTTGAGGCCTACCATTAAGAGTAGGTTGGTCAGAGGATGAGGGCATTGGTTGGAAGATAGATGGGAAGACAGGGAAATTTGGCAGTGGACTTGGGCTCATACTCCTTAATGTAGTAACAATAGCGTGCTTTCCTTTGCATCCACACCCATAGATACAACTGAGGTATGCATCTCTTCAACTATAGCTGCCCGCTCTACCATATTAGCCCTAAGGCTGTTCGAGAACTCTTCTTCGAATAAGCTGGCTATAGTTCTGTAGCAATCCTCCATAGCATTAGAATGCCCCTCGTGCTTCTCGTCATTTGAAATGTGGATTCTCGTTGGAGAGGGGACATGTTGAGGCCTACCATCAAGAGTAGGCTGGTCGGAGGATGAGGGCATTAGTCGAAAGATAGATGGGAAGACAAGGAAATCTGGCAGTGGACTTGGGCTCATACTCCTTAATGTAGCGACAATAGTATCGTTCCACGCTTTTGTGTACGCATAAAATATGTTCTGCCTATAGTTCATGTCTTCCAACACGCTGACAATACGAATATTATGCATGTCGATACGATCAATGTTTACTTCATAACAGCCAACCTCTTCCCCAGAGGGTCTGTGGGTGCAGTGTCTGATTTCTCATTTTTCTTCCCTTTTCCCTTTTCTTCTTGGGTGCTTCCTTTACCAGCAGCGTCTCTTAGCCTCTTGTCATTCTTTCTGCTGAGATATCATTAATGGGGCCCTTGTTGTCTAACACTTCCTCACCATCACGAGGAACAATCCCTTTTTATTTACAAAGCAACATTACTAAAGAAGGAAAGGGTAATATACCTGTTTGCTTAGACACAGTTTCAGTAATCTGGTCATGTAGAATTACATCGACATCGATGTGACGGCCCTGCAGGATGGAGTGCAGGATGCACATGCTATCTAATGTCACTGTTGTGCTATGTGTTGAAGGTAACATATGGCTGTTAACAAAATGAAACCATACTTTGCTTTGAGTTGTCAAATAACATAGGTGCATGGTATAGTTGTGTGGACCATTACCCGTCCACATAGCGCCTTCAACACACAGGTCTCTCATCACTTGGTCAGCTCCATCATCAGTCAGTTCTTTCAAAAACGAAGTGTGAGTGTTTACCCTCTCAGCAATCTGGAATAGGGTGTTTATGTGAGCGGCACTCCAAGGTATCAAGCTCTCCCTCACAACGATGAACTCTTGTTCAGAGTCTACAAGATTAGCATAAAATTCCCTTACCATGGTAGAGGAATATCCGGTTGAGTGCTTCTAGAAGAATTCCCAACCCAAACGACTGATTGTTCTTGTGATTTGTTTCCCCAACGTTTGGTGTTGGGACAACTACATACCCTGCTCTGGGTGGCAGTTTCATTTGAGCATAGTGTCATGGTAGCGGTCCTTAGCCGCCTTGGACAAAAATAAGTCACGTTCATTTGGTGGAGGTTTGTGTAACAGCCCGATTTTTAATTGTGTCAAAAATAGTGGTTTTGAGACTACAACTCTGACGAGTCGAATCATAAATTTATTTATTTTAAATATTTATGGTGATATATGCATCGTATGAAATTATGATTCGAAAATTTCATTGATTAGATAGTTAATTGAATAGAAAGGACTAAATCATAAAAAGGGTAAAAGTATATATGTTTAATTAGAAGTCCAAATGAAAAAATTAACCAAGGGAGTATTAGTGGGTGGATTGGTATGATTTATATTAATTATAAATAGGTTTAATAAAGGTTAAAAATGGTTAATTAAAGCTTAATGATTAAAATCTCAATAATTACAAAATTACCATTTATATATATAAGAAATTAAAAGAAAGAAATTGAGAATTTCATTTTATTTTCTTTCTTCTTTCTTCTTCACACGACACAAAGGGGGAAACTTAGGGTTTTCAATTCCAATCTTTGAGCTTCATTTAGGTAAGCAAACCTTGATCATTTTTAGTAATTTTTATGTTTTTGAGTTCGTATCAACTTAATCTACCTTATGTAAGAACTAATTTGTGAATCTGTCAAATGTTAGAAAACTTGCCATTGTTGAAATTTCTTAGCTTTTGATATATTTGAATGTTTGATACTTGGATTAAATCTTTTTGAAAAGTGATTTTTGATGAAATTACGGTTTAAGGACTAAAATGTGAAAATGATGAAATTACATGTATTATTGTGAAAATAAATGTGTGAATGGGTTGAATGGACACCCAAGAGAATTCGGCTATGGTTGGTTGTATGAGAAAATAGTTATTTTTAATGCTTTGTGTTGAAAGGACTAGATTAAATAAAAAGAAACTAGTAGGGGTAAAACCATAATTTTCCCAAAAGGACTAAATTATGTAACTTAATGTGAGAAATGAATGATTTGTGAATGTAGACTATGATCGAACTACAAACTGCAAAAAAGGGAAGTTGGCGGATTAATCCCTAAAGTCTTTCCTAAACTGCAATCCAATCCGGTAAGTTCGTAATGTAAATCTTACTTAATATTCCTTGTATATATATTGTTAATGTTCAACAAATCGGAAGCATTCGGTATTGAAGATGATCGAAGAAATGAAACGCAAGAGATAATAGGCTTTATGCCATTGAAATAGTACCGACACGATGGTTGGGGTATCGCATGTGTTACGAGTCCTCGATAGCTTGTGTGAGTAGCATCATGACTCGAAAAAGAGATATGGATCCCATATAGATTATAGGTCCTACGATGGTTGGGACTTATGCTTTATGTATACTCTTGACAGCTAGTGTGAGCAGTATCGTTAGGAAATAGTTTATAGTACAGATAGACTGTACCGATGGCTGGGGTACCACATAGGTTACGAGTCCTCGACAGCTTGTGTGAGCAGCATCGAGTACTGGTAACGAAAATTTATGAACAGGAAGAGAAGTTGTAAATAACTCAAAGAGCAATAGAATTAGGTTAGCTCGATGGAGTCATTGTTGCTTATTACCATGTTGGTATTTCTTAACTATCGAACTTACTAAGCTATAAAGCTTACCACCGTTATTGTTGTTGTTTTGTAGATCGTTTTGCTAATTGAAGATCGGATCATTGCCATCTCTTGAAGTCACACTATCGCGGAGTTTGAAGGTAGATTTTGCATCACTTGGTCTTATGTCATGTACTAGGACGATATTAACCTTTGATGTTGAACTAAAGATGTTGAAATCTTACTATTTTGTTTGTGTAAATGCATGAAGTACACCTTAGATGTTTAAGCTTACGATGCTTGTAATGACTTAGAAATTGTTCGATGAACTCGAAAACAAAGGAAGACCGGAGTGTTAACCCTCCGGTTACACCGTAGAAAGGCAGACGCCCGGGGCAGAGTAGCGGTGAAAGTGGAAATCAAAGTGAACAGAGAGATAGTGGGAGCAGGTCAGAAGCTCGAGCACCTGCGCGAACTTATGCCATCCGAGCTAGAGAAGAGGCTACCGCTCCTGATGTAGTGACTGGTATATTCTATCTTTTTAATGACATTGTATGTGCTTTGATTGACCCAGGGTCAACTCATTCATATATTTGCACTGCCTTAGCCACTAATAAGAAATTAGTCGTTGAATCGACTGAATGTGATGTACAAGTCACAAACCCTTTGGGTCATAGTGTCATTGTTAATTTGGTATGTCGTAAATGTTTACTGAAAGTTCAGGGTTGTAAATTTTTTGGTAATCTAATGTTGTTGCCATTCACCGAGTTTGATGTGATCTTGGGTATGGATTGGTTATCTGAGCATGATGCGATAGTAAATTGCAAGCAAAGAAAGATTAGCTTGAAATGTTCGACAGGTGAAGTAATCACAGTGGAGTCCGGTAGATTGAACAGTGAAACCAGGGTCATTTCTACTATTTCGACACAGAAGATGGTTCATAGAGGCTATAAAGCATTCTGGCATACATACTTGATACTTGGGGATCGGGAATAGAATTGGATCAGGTACTAGTTGTTAAAGAGTATACAGATGTGTTTCCAAAAGAACTATCGAGTTTGCCGCCAGTCAGAGAGGTAGAGTTCGGTATTGATTTACTACCTAGTACCGCTTCAATCTTTATTCCACATTACAGAATGACACCGGCCGAATTGAAAGAGTTGAAAGCTCAGCTGGAAGAATTGTTAGACAGAGGGTTCA
Organism: Gossypioides kirkii; assembly: GCA_005610355.1. Classification (NCBI taxonomy): domain Eukaryota; kingdom Viridiplantae; phylum Streptophyta; class Magnoliopsida; order Malvales; family Malvaceae; genus Gossypioides; species Gossypioides kirkii. Next base: position 32,037,622 of record CP032247.1, on the reverse strand, counting down.
TACGAACCAGTGTATCACTGTGGGGTGCACCCGTATTATTCGTGAAAAAGAAGGATGGATCGATGCGGATGTGTATAGACTACAAGAAACTAAATAAGGTGATGATCAAGAGCAAGTATCCATTACCTCGGATCGATGAGTTATTTGACTAGTTAAAGGGTGCAACCGTGTTCTCTAAAATAGACCTTCGATCAAGTTATTATCAGATGCAAGTGAAAGATTGTGATATAATGAAAACAACATTCAGAATTCGATACGGACATTATGAGTTTTTAGTTATGCCATTTGGGTTGATTAACGCTCCCTTAGCATTTATGAACTTAATGAACAGAGTATTTCAGCCTCAATTGGACAGTTTTGTGGTTGTGTTTATTGATGACATATTGATTTACTCTAAGACAGAATCAGAGCATTCTCAACATTTGAGAGAGGTGTTACGGATTTTGCGAGAAAAGCAATTGTATGCAAAATTCAATAAATGTGAATTCTGGCTTCGAGAAGTTGGATTCTTAGGTCACGTAGTATCTTCGAAAGGAATATGTGTTGATCCAAGAAAAGTCTCAGCTATTCTTGATTGGAAGGTACCAAAGAATGTCTCTGAGGTACGCAGTTTCCTGGGATTGGTAGGTTATTATCGTCGGTTCGTGAAAGACTTTTTCATCATAGCCTTACCGTTGACGAGGTTGCTACAAAAAAACATTCAGTTCGTGTGGTCTGAAAAGTGTCAGCAAAGTTTCGACCAGTTGAAAAAGTTGTTAACTGAAGCTCCGGTCTTGACGTAACTAGAGTTGGGAAAAGAGTTTGTTGTATATAGTGATGCATCTTTAAGCGGATTGAGATGTGCTTTGATGCAAGTGGTAGCTTATGCTTCCCGATAGTTAAAACCGTATGAAAAGAATTATCCGACTCATGATATAGAGTTAGCTGCTGTAGTTTTTGCATTGAAGATTTGGCGACACTACCTTTATGGGGAGAGATGCCATATATTTACCGATCACAAGAGTTTGTGATATCTGATGACACAAAAGGAGTTGAATCTGCGACAGCGCTGATGGTTAGAGCTGTTAAAAGACTATGACTTGGAGATCGATTATCATCCGGGTAAAGCCAATGTTGTAGCTGATGCCTTGAGTCGAAAATCATTGTTTGCTTTAGGAGCAATGAATGCCCATCTGTCATTGGAATGCGAGGGTTCTATCACCATGGAGCTTAGGATGAGGCCGTTATTTTTACAACAAATTTAAGAATTACAGAGAAAGGATCCAAAGCTCATGGCTAAAAGGGAGCAGATGCTTAATGAAGTTACCACAGGGTTTACAGTAGACTTAGAAGGTATGTTGTATTATAGAGGTAGAGCATGTATTCTAAATTATTCGGATTTGAGACGAGACATTTTGACGGAAGCTCACAGTAGTACTTATTCCATACATTCGGGGAGTGTGAAAATGTATAATGACTTGAAGAAATTGTATTGGTAGTCAGGTATGAAACGAGAGATTTTAGAGTTTGTGACTAGATGTCTTATATGTTAGCAAGTGAAAGCCAAACACCAGGTGCCATCTAGGTTATTATATCCAATTTCCATCTCGGAGTAGAAATGGGAACGAGTCACAATGGATTTTGTCACAGGACTTCTGGTAACACCAAGAAAGAAAAATTCAATTTGGGTAATCGTAGACAGATTGATGAAGTCAACTCATATCATTCCCATTCGGGTAGAGTATCCACTTAAGAGATTAGCTGAGTTATACATGTCTAAGATTATACGACTACACAAGGTACCAGTCTCTATCATCTCCGATAGGGATCCACGTTTTACCTCGAGATTTTGGGGTAAGCTACATGAAGCTTTAGGGACTACTGCATGTCATCCACAAATGGATGGTTAGTCAGAGCAAGTGATACAGATTCTTGAGGATATGCTACGATGCTGTACACTTGAGTTTGGAGAAAGTTGGGAAAAGTATTTGCCATTGGTGGAATTTGCATATAATAATAGCTATTAATCTAATATTAAAATGGCACAATTCAAAGCATTATATGGTCAGAAGTACAGAACACCTCTGTACTGGTCAGAATTGAGCGAGCCTAAGTTGATTGGAATCGATTTAGTTCATGAGACTGAGGACAAAGTGCGGGTAATTCGTGATTGTTTGAAAGCAGTGTCTGATCGACAAAAGTCGTACGTAGATCTTAAAAGGAAAGATATAGAATTTGTTGTAGGAGAAAGAGTTATCCTAAGAGTTTCACCTTGGAAAAAGGTGATATGATTCAGCTGGAAGGGAAAGTTGAGTCCACGATTTATTGGGTCGTATGAGATCATAGAACAGGTTGGTCCTATAGCATATAAGTTGACTTTACCATCAGAATTGGAGAAGATTCATAATGAATTTCATGTTTCGATGTTGAGACGGTATAGATCGGATCCTTCTCATGTGATTGCACCTTGTGAGATTGAGATACAACCGGATTTGTCATATTCGGAAGAACTAGTGAGGATTTTGGCTCACGAGGTGAAAGAGTTACGAAACAAAAGGCTACCATTAGTAAAGGTACTATGGAACCGACACGGGCTTGAAGAAGCTACTTGGGAGACGGAGTCTTCGATGAGGTCACAGTACCCTAACCTATTTACTGGTAAGAAATTTCGGGACAATATTTCCCTAAGGGGGAGAGTTGTAACAACCTAATTTTTAGTGGTGTCGAAAACAGTGGTTTCGAGACCACAGCTCTGACGAGTCAAGTCGTAAATTTATCTATTTTAAATATTTCTGGTGATATATGCATCGTATGAAATTATGATTAGAAAATTTCATTGATTAATAGTTAATTGAATAGAAAAGACTAAATCATAAAAAGGTTAAAAGTATAGATGTTTAATTAGAAGGACCAAATGAATAAATTAACCAAGGGAGTGTTAATTGATGGATTGGTATGATTTATATTGATTATAAATAGGTTTAATAAAGGTTAAAAATGGTTAATTGAAGCTTATTGATGAAAGTTTCAATAATTACAAAATTACCATTTATATATATAAGAAATTAAAAGAAAGAAATAGAAAATTTTATTTCATTCTCTTTATTCTTTCTTCTTCACACGGCACAAAGGGGGAAACTTAGGGTTTTCAATTCCAATCTTTAAGCTTTGATTTGGGTAAGCAAACCTTGATCGTTTTTAGTAATTTTTATGTTTTTGAGTCCGTATCAACTTAATCTAGCTTATGCTAGGACTAATTTGTGAATCTGTCAAATGTTAGAAAACTTGCCATTATTGAAATTGCTTGTTCTTAAAAGCTTTTGATATATTTGAATATTTGATACTTAGACTAAATCTTTTTGTAAAGTGATTTTTGATGAAATTAAGGTTTAAGGACCAAAATGTGAAAATGATGAAATTACATGCATTGTTGTGAAAATAAACGTGTGAATGGGCTGAATGGACACCCAAGAGAATTTGGTTATGGTTGGTTGTGTGAGAAAATGGTTATTTTGCATGTTTTGTGTTGAAATGACTAGATTGAATAATAGGAAACTAGTAGGGGTAAAACCATAATTTTCCCAAACTAAGTTGTGTTGAATGACTAAATTATGTAACTTAATGTGCGAATTGAATGATTTGTGAATGTAGACTACGATCGTGCTACAGACCGCAGAAAAGGGAAGTTGGCATATTAGTCCCTGAAGTCTTTCGTAAACTGCAATCTAGTCCGATAAGTTCGTAATGTAAATCTTACTTAATATTCCTTGTATATATATTGTTAATGTTCAGCAAATCGGAAGCATTCGGTATTGAAGATGATCGAAGAAATGAAATGCAAGAGATAGTAGGCTTTATGCCGTTGAAATAGTATCGACACGATGATTGGGGTATCGCATGTGTTACGAGTCCTCGACAGCTCGTGTGAGCAGCATCGTGACTCGAAAAAGAGATATGGATCCTATATAGATTACAGGTCCTACGATGGCTGGGACTTATGCTTTTGCATACTCCTAACAGCTCGTGTGAGCAGCATCATTAGAAAACAGTTTACAGTACAGATAGGCATCGTACCGATGGCTGGGGTACCGCATAGGTTACGAGTCCTCGACAGCTCGTGTGAGCAGCATCGGGTACTGGTAACGAAAAGTCATGAATAGGAAGAGCAGTTGTAAATAACTCAAAGAGCAACGGAATTACGTTGGCTCAATGGAGTCATTGTTGCTTATTACAATGTTGGTATTTCTTAACTATCGAACTTACTAAGATATAAAGCTTACCACAGTTATTGTTGTTGTTTTGTGGATCGTTTTGTTGACTAAAGATCGGATCATCGTCATCTCTTGAAGTCATACTATCACGGAGTTTGTCGGTAGATTTTGCATTAATTGGTCTTGTGGCATGTACTAGGATGATATTAACCTTTGATGTTGAAATCTTACTATTTTGATTCTGTAAATGCATGAAGTACACCTTAGATGTTTAAGCTTATGATGCTTGTAAAGACTTAGAAGTTATGTATGTTGTGTGATGGATGTGTTTGAGACATTAAACTTATGTCTTAGCATAATTTTTGAGATTCTGCATACTTGTTACGGTAGAACTTATGCATGTATCGGTAGAAGTACAGGGTAGGAGAGAGGTTGTTCTCTGACTTGAGCTGTATCGATAGTTGGTATATATATATCGGTAGAAGTTGCAGGGTGAGAATTTTTGCTTTCTAGAGTTTTTAGTATCGGTAGATGCATGACTTGTATTGGTAGAAATCATACTTGTATCGGTAGAGCTAGCACAAGTACAGGTAGAAAGCTGCACAGTTTCCAAATTGTTCACTGACTTGACTACTATCGATCTTGACCATCAAGTACCGATAGAATTCTCCTAACTTATTGGAAATGTCATTTTTACCCTTGATGAAATTGTGTTATGATTAAATATTGATTTAAAATGTGAGAAGTGAATTTCGTATTGAATAAAGATGAAGATATTCGATATTTTTAAAAGATAAACAATATTAATTGAATAGAAAACACCGAAATCCTAACAGGTGACGGCGTTCGAGATTTGGGTATTACAGTTGGCCTGTGGTCTGAACTACGATGGAAAAAAATTTAGCGAGGGCTTTGGAAGGAGTTTTCACGCCTCTTGTTCTTGCCATAATAGCTTAGTAGAAAGATTAAAAGAAACTTGCAGAGAAAAGATTAAACCTGTGAGAGTAAGAGTAGAAACAACAAAGAAGATGAGTTGCAATAGCAATGGCGATTGTGAGTGAGGGAAGGAAATCGGCAGAGAATGGTTTTATAACCTTTCAGTGTAAAGAAACATGATTATTGCAAACGTCCTGGAAAAGGGTCACGTCTGTAGCTAATAAATGTCATGCTACAGATCGTACCTTTTGACTTGATCCAACGGCTAGGGATAAATAAAGATTAACTGGCGCGGTTCTTGCTGAAAAAGCTTTTTTGAGTCATAATAGAATGCGCCGACAAGTTGTGCTTTACGATGCGTCGACAAAAAAATGACTTTTATTGCTGTATAGAATTTAAAAGGAAACAAATAAAAGTGAAAAGATAAAAGGAAATGCAAAAATGCGTTGATATTATTTAATTATAACCAGATTAATAGTCTCGTTTGGTTCTTTGACATCTAGGCTCACATAGTGCTTCAGTCGTTGGCCATTCACTTGAATTGGTGTCCATCCTTTAGATTTTCAATTGTTACCGTGCCATTCTGAAATGCTTCAAGAACCTTAAAAGGGCCTGACCATCTTGAACGCAATTTACCTAGATGAAGTTTTAAACGTGAATTAAACAAAAGTACTAATTGACCAGGATTAAATTATCGACGCAAGATGATATTGTCATGTCATCTCTTGGTCTTTTCTTTATATATTGCAGCATTCTAATAAGCATTGCAGCGAGTTTCTTCTAGTTCAGTAATGTCCAACAACCTCTTCCTTCCAGCAGCGTGGTAGTCCATATTCACTTGCTTGATCACCCACATGGCCTTATGATCAAGCTCAACTGACAGGTGACATGACTTACCAAACACGAGTTGATACGATGACATCCTCAATGGGGTTTTATAAGCGGTACAAAGCGCCCATAATGCATTATGTAGTCGCGAAGAAAAATGCCTCCTAGATGGATTAACCACCTTTTCAAGGGTACTTTTAATTTGTCGATTGGAAACCTCTGCTTGGCCATTTGTTTGTGGATGATACGTTGTGGCCATGTAATGCTTCACACCATATCTTTTCAATGCTATCGCCACTTGGTTGTTATGAAAATGAGTACCTTGATCACTTATTAATGCCCTAGGTGTTCCAAATCTCGTAAGGATATACGTGTGAAAGAACTTCAACACCGTTCGAGCATCATCTTTTGGCACCGCAATTGCCTCGATCCACTTCGAGACATAGTCAACAGCCACTAGAATGTACACATTCCCAAAAGAGTTTGGAAATGGCCTCATGAAATCTATACCTCAAACATTGAATAACTCCATCTTCATAATATGTTGTTGGAGCATCTCGTTACAGCGAGATATAGAACCAGTGCATTGACATCTATCGCATTGTTGCACAAAGTTGTGGGCATCTCGAAACAATGTGGGCCAAAAGAATTCAAATTGTAAGACCTTTACAGCAATCCTCATTCCACCAAAATGACTTCCAGCAGTCCTCATTCCACCAAAATGACCTCCAGTAGTCCTCATTCCACCAAAATGACCTCCATAGGGAGCATAATGACAATGTCTCCGAATGGAAGTCATCTCTTCTTCAGGAACGCAGCGACGAATAATGTTGTCGACGTATACCTTAATTAGATATGGCTCATTCCAATGATACTTTGTAGCGCCACACAAAAATCTAATTTTTTTATGACCAATAATACTCAAAGGTAGCTTACCACAAGCTAAATAATTGACAACATCAGCATACCATGGAGATGCGTCAACATGAAATAATTACTCGTCTGAAAATGCGTTGATAATGCGTAACTGATTGCCATCCTCGCTTTCAGCTTCCATACGAGATAAGTGGTCTGCTACTTGATTCTTAGATCCTCTCCTATATCTAATCTCAACATCAAATTCTTGTAAGAGCAGGATCCATCTAATCAATCTTGGTTTGGCATCTTTCTTTGTAAAAAGGTATCTCAGCGCAGAGTGATCCGTGTAGATAGTAATTTTTGTGTCGACAAGATATGAACGAAATTTTTCGAATGCACAAAAAAATACTAGTAACTCTTTTTCAATGGTTATATAGTTTACCTGCGCATTAGTTAAAGTTTTGCTAGCATAATAAATTGAGTGAAATACCTTCTCTTTTTGTTGTCCCAGCACAGCTCCTACAGTGAAGTCGCTTGCATCACACATTAATTCAAACGGTTGAGTCCAATCCAGTACGATGAAAATTGGAGCTTGTACTAGCTGGTTCTTTATTTTGACAAATGCGTCCAAACATTCGTCATCAAACACAAACTTCTTATTTTGCTCTAGCAACTAGTATAGTGGTTTAGCAATATTAGAAAAATCTCGAATGAATCTTCTATAGAAACCAGCATGACCAAGAAAGCTTCTTATTCCTTTGACATTGGTGGGTGGTGGAAATTTCTCAATAATTTCTACCTTTGCTTTATCTACCTCAATGCCTTGACATGATATGCGATGGCCAAGGGAAATGCCTTCAGTTGCCATGAAATGACATTTTTCCTAGTTTAGCACTAGATTTGTGTCCTTGCATCTCTTTAATACTTTCGCCAGCTTATCAGCCCATTGGTCAAAATTCTGCCTGTATACAGAGAAATTGTCCATGAATACCTCTAAAGAATCTTCAATCATGCCTGAGAAGATAGCCATCATGCACTTCTAGAATTGGTGCATTGCACAATCCAAATGACATACGTCGGAAGGAAAAAGTTCCAAATGGGCATGTGAACGTGGTTTCTGCTTGATCTTCCGGTGCAATAGTGATTTGATTATATCCAGAGTAGCCATTTAAGAAACAATAATAGGCTTTCCCAGCTAGCCTATCTACGCACACTCGCCACCCCGTAGCAATGCGAGTAGGGATTAACTCGTTCTTGTCATTACTCATAACTGTGAAACCACTCTTCTTGGGTACACATTGGACAAGACTCATCCAATTGCTATCAGAAATGGGGTAGATGATACCCGCGTCCAGCCACTTGATAACTTCCTTCTTCACTACCTCTTTCATTTTCTCATTAAGCCTTCGTTGTTGCTCAATGGACTACTTCCCTTCATCTTCCAGTCTAATTTTGTGCATGCAAAAAGAGGGACTAATGCCTCTGTTTTCTGCATTGCTACATGCAATGGCTCTTTTGTGCTCCTTTAAAATTTCGATGAGCTTTTCTTCTTGAATTACATCGAGGCCTATGCTGACAGTTACAGGTAATGTGTCATTGTCACCCAGAAAGACATACTTCAGATGCATTGGCAATGGCTTTAACTCCAAGGTAGAAGCTTGTTCAATTGATGTTTTAAACACAGGGACCGTCCTGTTAGACAGATCCAAAGATTCTAATTGCCAATTCTGTCTCAACTCACAACTATTAGCCTTTTTTTTTGTGGTCACATTCAATTAGAATATCATTGGTAGATGTCACTGCATCTTCGTCTGGAACTGCTGAGCTCCATTCATTAAATTCTTCCATAATTATCTCGTCCAGCACGTCAATGTCATGACATTACTCTTTATTTTTCGACGGAGATGCCTCGAACACACTAAAGTCACATGGTCATCGTTATGATGTATAATGAGTTAGCCCTTGTACATATCAATAAGAGTACGTCCTATTGCTAAGAATGGTCGTCCCAAGATGATGGGCACCTCTTTATCTACTTCGCAGTCAAGGATTATGAAATTGACAGGGAACACGAGCTTATCAACTTGGACAAGGACATCTTTGATCTGGCCTTCAAGTTATGCTAGAGATCTGTCTGTAAGCTGTAATGTCACCGCAGTGGACTTCATTGATCCTATTCCTAACTTCCTGAATGTGGACAAAGGCATGAGATTAATAGTAGCTCCCAAATCACATAAAGCTTTACCTAGATAATGATTTCCAATTGAGCATGGGATTGTGAAGCTGCTAGGGCCTTTCATTTTTTGTGGCAACTTGTTTGTTAACACAACGTTGTACCCCTCTGTGAGCTCAATCGTCTCGATTTTGGATAACTTTTTCTTCTTTGATAACAGCTCTTTCATGAATTTCCTATAGCTGGGTATATGCACAAGAGCATCAACAAGAGGTATGTTAATATGTAATTGCTTTAAAGTAGAAACAAACTTTTGATAGTCCTTATCATGGTCTTTCTTTTTAAATCTTTGCAAAAATGGCAAAGGTATACTGTCGGTGGGTTGTTGTGGGATAATCGATTACATCGACATTGGCAGTTACGTCGACGTTTTTGTTGGGTGAATTATAGGCATAGAAGTCATTACAATTTGGCTCTTCCTCGTTTATTTCCACTTGGTTCTTTTCAGCTGTAACTTCTCCTTGTTGCTTGGGTTTAGATGCATCGACATTTTCTTGAGTGAAATTGCCGCTTGGTTCAATAGTCAGCTTTTTGCTCCGTAGCGTGATAGCCTTGCAATGTTCCTTCCCCTTCTGCGTTAGATTCTCACTATCACTAGGAAAAGTGCCTGACGATCTTGTACTCATATTAAAAGCCAACTATCCTAGCTGGGCTTCTAACGTACGGATAGAAGAAGAATTGCCTTGGGCTATTGCTTCAATTCGCATAATATGCTCTCACATCAGTGCTTCAAGAGAAGCCATAGGATCTGTCTTTGTTGAGAAAAGTGTTGCTAATGTTGTTAATGTTGACCTTGCATATGTGGCAGCATAGTCTGTTGTGGCTGCATTCTAGCTTGTGGTTGCCTCTGGCTATGTACCTACATTTGATTAGGATTCGAACGTACTTGAGAATTTTGATTATAATTCTGCTGCTGATTATTGTTGTAACTCCCTTATCGTGAGGAATTTCCATATCTGTATGTGGAAGCATTCTGATTCCCCCAAGGTTTTTGATTTCGATTGAAATTATTGTATGAGTGACCATAAGAATTTCCTCTAATGTTATTGACGTAAAATGCATTCTTAACTTGTTGTGGACAGTCCTCAAATTGTGGTTATCGTCACAAATTTCATAGGAAAATGTCGAGACATCCATCTGTTGGACCACTTAAATAGGAGTAACTTCACTTATCCTTTTCATGTTCTTTATAATGTTAGCCAAATAGGATACCTGTGCACTTCAAGCTAAAATTGCATCTAACTCAAGAACACCAGGATTAGTCTTTTCCTGAGCAGAACGAGAGATAGGATATTTATAATCATTTTGTGCAGTCCTCTCTAGAATTCGCACAACTTCGATGCAGGTAAAATCCAACAAGGGACCATTTGCAGATGCGTCGACAAGATTTCTTGTCTGGGCATTCAATTCATTGTAAAAGATCTCGATTTGAGTCTCTTGCTGAATTTCATGCATAGGGCAACGTCTAAGCAGAGTCTTATAACGCTCCCATGTTGTATGTAGGTTCTCATCATTTAACTGACGGTAAGCTATGATGTCATTGATCAACATTGCATTGGCGAATTGAATATCAAAACAAATTGTGTTGCTAATGCATTCCATGATGTAATGGATCCAGTCGGCAAACCTAAGAACCATGTTCTTGCTTTTCCCTACAACAAATAAGGAAACAATTGCATTTTTAAAGCGTTATCAGGGACACCATGTTGGCTAAAAGATGCACAAATAAGCAGAAATGATTTTAAATGTTCTCGTGCATCTTCATGAGGTAGGCCCACATATTGCCCATTTGAATTGAGCATATGAAACATAACCGGTTTCAATTCAAAGTTTCTAGCTTGTATGATCGGTCGTACAACCTCTGGTTGCAAATCGTCTAATTGAGGAATAACAAAATCCCTGATTATTCTATTCTGCACCTGCTCTTCTTGTTGAGGCAGTGGTGGTAAATTATTGATTCGTTGTGGCTGTATTGGAGGAATTACATCTTGTGGCAATAATGGTGGTAGGCTGTTGTTGTTATTGCCAGCCATTTCCTTTTGTTCTTTTTTTCTCCTCCTAAGTGTTCTCTCGAGTTTTGAGTCAAAACTCACAATATCCTTAGAAATTCTTCTTGTGGACATGAAATGCCTAAAGAAATAAGAGAAAATCAACAAAAGAAAGTTAAACAGATTAGTAAAAACAAATAGTTAAGTAAGAAAGAATAATTGCAACTACAAAAAATGAGCATCAAACAAACGTCATTCCCCGACAATGGTGCCAAAACTTGATCAGCCTGTAACGTTATTGTGCAAGCAAACACACGTCGATGCAAGTATAGTTGATAGATTGATTCTATCGGATATCGATCCCATGAGGAATGAATACTTGAAGCTTAAAATGTTGAAGCAACTAATACTAAGATTAGAGAAAATGCTAGTAAGGATGTCAGCACAATTAAAGTAGATTTGCACACTAAGACAGTCAAAATTGTCAATGTAATTATAAAAGTTAATTGTCAAATCAACTGAAAGTAAATCAAATTGTTGTTGAAGTGTTGAGAATTTAAATGCATGAAAGTAAAGTATGATCAAGTGCGAAGAATTGGAGTGGATCATTAATTTTACTAAGTAGTAACTCTAGATGCGTCGACAAGGTATTGTATAGACGAATTGTTGCAGCACTAAAGCTCTAATGAAATCTTACCAACTACAGCTCTCTGCTTAATCGAGACTTAAGCGCCTACAATTACCACACCTCTCAGTGCTGGCAATGTTGTGCACTCAAGAACAAGTGACCAGAATCCCTTTTAATCCCAAGCAACTCTCGCTAACTTGCTTGTTAACTTAACTTGTCACCGCATCTCCCGATGTCGGTAGACTGCAATTCCACTCTCGTGTTTAATACAGTTAAGTCCAAGAATAAACAGATGAGGAGAATCAAATAAGAATCACAGTAATCTAACACTGAAAGATATTCCTATATTCATTCAATTGTCAATAATAATTCATCAACATAAAGAGTGGGCTCAACAAATGCATCAAAGCTTACTATCTCTAGACTACTAGAACTATTCCTTAACCGCTCCTCTTGCTTTGCATCGAGCACTTCTCATCAGAAGTAGTTGCTCCTTCGCTCGATCAGCTAATCGTTCTCCAGCTTAAAACCTCAAAAACTCAAAGTAATTACAGAATTAATTCCTTCACCTCTTGATATCTTTCCCTCTCTTCTTTCTTCTATTTATGGGCTTCAAGAATTGTAGATTTCTTCTCCTCTCAGATCTAACTTCTTGTGCAGCTGTCAAAGTTTGTTGAAATCTAGCTGTGCGCTCACGTAGATCTGGTGTGATCTTTATAAATCTGTAGATTGTTGTCTCATTTTTGAGCGCGATCTATAATCGTTAATTGCGGCGACATCGTGTGAAATTCTTGCGTTGGTGCTTCCAGATGTGTTTGCAATGTGAATTCACCCATACAAAGTAAAGGTTTCGATGTGTTGACATCTTTGGCCGCAATTCCAAGCTAACTTGTGGCTGTATTGTTTAAATTCGTTCTAGCATCAATCTTCTGAGATGGATCCCTGCGTTGACAATTTCTACACACAATACAAAGGCTGCATGTAGCGACATTATTGCACAAAAGAGATAAAATAACAAGAATTTAAGCCAAACAACAATGAGTTAGAAAATATAAATACTAAGTATGAAATGCCTATTATGCATGTTAAATATGCTACAAAAGAGACAATTAATACATAAATTTAGGGAGAAAATAGGTGTCATTTCTAATGCTATCAATTGGATAACACAATTTGTGAAAAGAAGAGAGCTAAAACAAGGGATGAAATTAGTATTTTTTGGCACATCGCTAACTCAAGGTACAACTTTTTCATTCTTAATCGAGCTTTGATGCTTTACCAGTAACTTTTACTATAGTATCTTTTTTCTTTTTAGAAGAGGCTAAGTTGATATTGTGTTATTAGATTATTACATTCTTTTTTTCTTTCAATGTTTTTAGATTGTTCATTGTAGTACTGCTCTATGATCAACTTCGTGGTAATGAAACGATAGTCGCAATTCTTTTTAGAATGCTAACATGACGCGGGTTTGGCTGTAGAGTTTATGCCTTCATGGTTACTAGGAATGTAATTTTTTTAAGTGATTGATAATTCTTTTATCATTTCCTTTTCTATAAATTTCCATTTGACATGGCTTTTAGCATTAACTGAATACAAAAATAAATGAGTCGGTGTTTTAACCATGATAGATGATAAGCTCTACATTCTTTTCAATTTCATGGATGTCCCCAATTGTGAAGAGAGGAATGTTTCATTGGAGATTTCTCTTTTGTCCCGCTCATCTGTAACACCATCAATTGATGTGGGAAAATGAGAAATTCATTACAATAAGTCAGAATGTAAGATGGAGAAGAGTAGTGGAGTTCTTCTATCGGAATTAAGTGATACCGCTTCTAAATTTTCATTAGTGCTGTATTTTTTCGTTATTAATATGTCCACCAAAACTGATGAGAGAAAACAAGCGATTTGCAATAAAGAAAGCAATGATCAAAGTAAAAGAAAATTAGATGTGATGTGTATGAAGAAGAGCAAAATCGCAATCGATGTAGATATCTCGTTAGAATTGTCTCTTTTAATTAATAAACCCCTAAGAGTTAAACTCGATGAATGTAGCAACCATCATAAACTGAAGATCAACGAAGCCCTTACTCTAGCAATTACGAGTTGAGATAATGACTAAAGTGAGCCATCATGATGATCCATGGTTCATTAAAAAGAAGCTTTTCAAAAGGGATCTCAGAAACATGTCAAGGCTGGTACTGCCACCGAAGTTGTTGGAGTCTCATATTTTATCACACTGGATGGCCAATCAGTTAGGTCAAATTGAAGAGGGTTTATCCGTATTTATTTGGGATTCTAATACCCACACCGAATAGAGATGAAGTACAAAAGATAGAGCAATGGGGAAAACGTGCTTATCAAGAATTGGATAACACAATTTGTGAAGAGAAGAGAACTAAAACAAGGGGATGAAATTGGTATTTTTTGAGGCATCGCTAACTCAAGGTTCAACTTTTTCATGCTTAATTGAGCTCCAATGCTATACCATACTATCTTTTTTTCTTTTTAGAAGAGCCTAATTTGATATTGTGTTATTAGATTATTACTTTCTTTCTTTTTTAATGTTTTCAGATTATTCATTGTAGTATTGATCTATGATCAGCATCATGGTAATGAAACGATAATCCCAATTCTTTTTAAAATGCCAACATGACGCGGGTTTGGCTGTAAAGTTATTGCCTTCATGGTTACTAGGAATGTAATTTTTTTTAAGTGATTGATAATTCTTTTGTCGTTTTCTTTTCTATAAATTTCTATTCAAAAAGGCTTTTAGCGTTAACCGAAAATAAAAATAAATGAATCGGTGCTTCAACCATGGTAGATAATAAGCCCTACATTCTTTTCAATTTCATGGATGTCCCCAATTGTAAAGAGAGCAATGTTTCATTGGACTTGTATCTTTTGTCCCACTCTTTTGTAACATCATCAATTGTTGTGGGAAAATTAGAAATTCATTATAATAAGTTAGAAAGTAAGATGGAGAAGAGCAGTGGAGTTCTTCTGTCGGAATTGAGTGATACCGCTTTCAAATTTTCATTTGAGCTATCTCTTTTCTTTATTAATATATCCACCAAAACTAATTAGAGAAAACAACCAATTTACAATAAAGAAAGCAATGATCAGTGTACAAGAAAATTAGACGTGATGTGTTTGAAGAAGAGCGAAATCGCAATCGATGTAGATATCTCGTTAGAATTATCTCTCTCAATTAATAAACCCCTTACACTTGAAGTCGATGAATGAAGAAACAATCATAAACTGAAGATCAACGAAGCCCTTACTTTAGCAATTACGAGTGATAATTTTACATCCTAGAAGAGACAAACGATGGAGATACCGACCAATAAAAATAAGAGAAACAAAGTTGAGATAGCGACTGAAGTGAGGCATCATGATGATCCATGGTGCATCAAAAAGAAGCTTTCCAAAAGGGATCTTGGAAACAAGACAAGGCTGGTATTGCCATCAGATTGGAGTCTCATATTTTATCACAATGGATCGTCGATTAGCTAGCCCAAATTGAAGAGGGCTTACCCGTATTGATTTTGTATTGTGATACCCACACCGAAGAGAGTTGAAGTTCAAAAGATGGAACAATATGGCAAACATGCTTATCAAGAATTGGATAACACAATTTGTAAAAAGAAGAGAACTAAAACAAGGGGATGAAATTGATATTTGTTAGGATATCGCTAACTTATTGTTTAATTTTTCATTTTTAATTGAGCTCCAATGCTTTACCAGTAATTTATCTTTTTTTTTTCTTTTTAGAAGAGGCTAAGTTGATATTGTGTTATTAGATTATTACTTACTTTCTTTCTTTTAATGTTTTTAGATTGTTCTTTGTAGTACTGATCTATTATCATCTTTGAGGTAATGAAACGATAATTACAATTCTTTTTAGAATGCCAAGATGATGTGGGTTTGGCTGTAGAATTAATGCCTTCATGGTTACTAGGAATGCAATTTGATTAAGTGATTGATAATTCTATTTTCGTTTTCTTTTCTATAAATTTCCATTCGATAGGGCTTTTAGTGTTAACCATAAACAAAAATTTAAGTGTCAATACTTCAACCATGGTTGATGAGCATTCTTATGAATTTCATGTATGTCCCCAATTGTGAAGAGAGAAATGTTTCATTGGAGTTGTCCCTTTTGTCCTGCTCGTCTATAACATCATCAATTGATGTGTGAAAATGATAAATTCATTATAATAAGTTAGAAAGTAAAATGGAGAAGACCAGTAGAGTTCTTCTGTCAGAATTGAGTGATATCGCTTGCAAATTTTCATTAGAGCTGTCTCTTTTTGTAATTAATATATCCACCAAAACTGATGAGAGAAAACAAGCGATTTGCAATAAAGAAAGCAATGATCAGAGGAAAATTAGACGTGATGTGTATGAAGAAGAGCAAAATCGCAATCGATATAGATTTCTCGTTAGAATTGTCTCTTTCAATTAATAAACCCCTAAGAGTTGATGTTGGTGAATGTAGCAACCATCATAAACTGAAGATTAATGAAGACCTTACTTTAGCAATTACGAGTGATAATTTTACATCCAAGAAGAGACAAAAAATTAAGATACTAAACAATAGAAAATAAGAGAAACGAAGTTGAGATAGCGACTGATGCGAGGCATCATGATGATCCATGGTGCATCAAAAAGAAGCTTTCCAAAAGGGGTCTCGAAAACGTGTCAACGCTGGTATAGCCATCGGAGTTGTTGGAGTCTTATATTTTATCGCACTGGATCGTCAATCAGCTAGCCCAAATTGAAAAGGGTTTACTAGTATTGATTTTAGATTATGATACCACACCGAGCAGAGATGAAGTTCAAAAGATGGATCAATGGGGCAAACATGCTTATCACGAATTGGATAACACAATTTCTGAAGAGAAGGGAACTAAAACAAGGGGATGAAATTGGTATTTGTTGGGACATCGCTAACTCAAATTTCAACTTTTTCTTTGTTAATTGAGCTCCAATGCTTTACCAGTAATTTTTACTATATTATCTTTTTTTCTTTGTAGAAGAGGCTAAGTTGATATTGTGTTTTTAGATTATTTTCTCTCTTTCTTTCTTTTAAAGTTTTTAGATTGTTCATTGTAGTATTGATCTTTGATCATCTTCGTGGTAACGAAACAATAATCCCTTCTTTTTAGAATGCCAACATGACGTGGGTTTGGCTGTAGAGTTAATGTCTTCATGGTTACAAGAAATGTAATTTTTTTAAGTGATTTATAGTTCTTTTATCTTTTTCTTTTCTACAAATTTCTATTTGACAAGGCTTTTAGCGTTAATCAAAAACAAAAATAAATGAGTCGGTGCTTCAACCATGGTAGATGATAAGCCTTTCATTCTTTTCAATTTCATGGATGTTCCAAATTGTGAAGAGAGCAATGTTTCATTGGAGTGTTATATTTTGTCTTGCTCGTTTGTAACATCATCAACTGATGTGGGAAAATGAGAAATTCGTTATAATAATTTAAAAAGTAAGAGGGAGAAGAGTAGTGGAGTTTTTCTGTCGAAATTGAGTGATGCCGCTTCCAACTTTTTATTAGAGCTGTCTCTTTTCGTTATTAATATGTCCACCAAAATTTATGAGAGAAAACAAGCGATTTGCAATAAAGAAAGCAATGATCAGAGTAGAACAAAATTAGACGTAATGTGTACAAAGAAGAGCGAAATCGCAATTGATGTAGATATCTCGTTAGAATTATCTCTTTCAATTTATAAACCCCTAAGAGTTGAAGTCAGTGAACGTAACAACCATCATAAACTAAAGATTAACGAAGCCCTTATTTTAGCAATTACAAGTGATAATTTACATCCAAAAATAGACAAACAATAGGGATACCGACCAATAGAAATAAGAGAAACAAAGTTGAGATAGCGACTAATGTGAGACATCATTATGATCCATGATGCATCAAAAAGAAGCTTTCCAAAAGGGATCTCGGAAACATGTGAAGGCTGGTATTGCCACTAGATTTTTGGAGTCTCATATTTTATCGCATTAGATCCTTTATCAGTTAGCCCAAATTGAAGAGGGTTTACTCGTATTGATTTGGGATTATGATACCCACACCGAACAGAGATGAAGTTCAAAAGATGGAACAACGGGGCAAGCATGCTTATCAAGAATTGGATAACACAATTTGTGATGAGAAGAGAACTAAAAATTGGGATGAAATTGGTATTTTTTGGGACATCGCTAACTCAAGGTTCAACTTTTTCATTCTTAATCGAGCTTCAATGCTTTACTAGTAATTTGTATTATATTATCTTTTTTTTTTTTAGAAGAGGCTAAGTTGATATTGTGTTATTAGATTATTACTTCCTCTCTTTCTTTTAATGTTTTTAGATTGTTCATTGTAGTACTGATCTATGATCATCTTTATGGTAATGAAACGAAAATTGCAATTCCTTTTAGAATGCCAACATGACATGGGTTTGGTTGTAGAGTTAATGCCTTCATGGTTACTAGGAATGTAATATTCTTAAGTGATTGATAATTATTTTTTCCTTTTTTTTCTTTAAATTTTCATTCAACAAGGCTTTAGCGTTAACCGAAAAAATAAATAAATGAATCGGTGCTTCAACCATGGTAGATGATAAGCCTTGCATTCTTTTCAATTTCATGGATGTTCGCAATTGTGAAGAGAGCCATGTTTCATTGGAGTTGTATCTTTTGTCCCGCTCGTCTGTAACATCATTAATTGATGTGGGAAAATAAGAAATTAATTATAATAAGTTAGAAAGTAAGATGGAGAAGAATATTGGAGTTCTACGGTCGAAATTTAGTTTTACTACTTCCAAATTTTCATTAGAGTTGTCTCTTTTTGTTATTAATATGTCCAGCAAAACTGATGAGAGAAAATAAGTGATTTGAAATAAACAAAGCAATGATTAAAGTACATGAAAATTAGACGTGATGTGTATGAAGAAGAGCAAAATCGCAATGATGCAGATATGTCGTTAGAATTGTCTTTCTCAATTAATAAATCCCTAAGAGTTGAAGTCGGTGAACGTGGCAACCACATAAACTGAAAATCAACAAAGCCCTTACTTTACCAATTACGAGTGATAATTTTACATTCAAGAAGAGACAAACAATAGGGATACCGACCAATAGAAATAAGAGAATCAAAGCTGGGATAGCGACTAAAGGGAGGCATCATGATGATCTATGGTGCATCAAAAAGAAGCTTTCCAAAAGGGATCTAGGAAACATGTCAAAGCTGGTATTGCCACCGGAGTTGTTGGAGTCTCATATTTTATCGCATTGGATTGCCGATTAGTTAGCCCAAATTGAAGAGGGTGTACTCGTATTGATTTGGGATTCTAATACCCACACCAAACAGAGATGAAGTTCAAAAGATGGAACAATGGGGTAAATGTGCTTATCAAGAATTGGACAACACAATTTGTGAAGAGAAGAGAACTAAAAAAAGGGGATGAAATGTGTATTTGTTGTGACATCGCTAACTTAAGGTTCAACTTTTTAGTTCTTAATCGAGCTCTAATGCTTTACCAGTAATTTTTACTATATTATCTTTTTTTCTTTTTAGAAGAGGCTAAGTTGATATTGTGTTATTAGATACTTACTTTCTTTCTTTCTTTTAATATTTTCATATTGTTCATTGTATTACTAATCTATGATCATCTTCATGGTAATGAAACGATAATCGCAAGTCTTTTTAGAATGTTAATATGACGTGGGTTTGACTGTAGATTTAATGCCTTCACTACAGCAAAATAGGTTATTAGCGGCGTTTGGACAAAAAATGTCGCAAAAGGTAAAGCAATAGCGTCGTTTATAGGAAAAACGCCGCTAAATGTCAGAGCATTAGCGGCATTTATGAGAAAACGCCAGGTTAAAGAATTAGCGGCGTTTATGAGAAAATCCCGCTAAAGGTCAGAGAATTAGTAGCGTTTATTAGAAAACGCAGCTAAAGGTAAGAGCATTAGCGGCATTTATGGGAAAACGCCGTTAAAGGTTAAGCAATAGCGGCGTTTTCCCATAAACGTCTCTAATTTATTTACATTTTATATATCTTAATTTAAATTAAATTAACTAATAATTTTTTTATTTATATTGGTGTGATTACATATGGTAGTATCTACTCATACTTTCTTATCCCTTTGACAATGCATACACACCTTGCACACACAAGCACTCGAACTCAGGACCCCTAGGATGAACAACATCCTCTTTCCAATAAAAGAATGACAAATCAGTTTTTTTTAAAATCTTCTTGCATATGGTACTAACTGTTTAGGGTTGCTAATGGATGTCATCGTTATGGAGAGTATTTATAAGGGAGGTGCTCTTGTTTGGTAGTGGTGATGTGGCAAGTTGTTACCAATAGATTCTCATCATGGAGTGCGTGAAAACTGTAATTGATGAGACTCATTCTAATATTCCTTTCAAATAGGTTGTTATGTTCAGGTGGGTCGTATTGGTCCCTTAAAGAGTGTTTACACTTGAAAAAGTGTTCACATGGGTGACGTGGAATATGATGAGGCCGGATGGTAGTGATTAGTTGAATGTTGTAAGGTAGGGGAGAATACAAATTGAGGAAGAACTATATATAGAAATGAGGATGAAGGGGGTTGGTTAGTCGATTTGAAGATTTATCTTCACATTGACTAGGCATTGAGACGTGGTTAAAATTCAATAAAATTTAGTACTGGATATGATGTTTGAATATTTTACTATATCTATAGTTGGTCTTTTTTTGAAATATTTATTTTTCAATATTTTACTAATACCAAACATTTTTCTTAAAATTATTATTGATGTATTTTGTTTTCTTATATTTATAATATTGCATATGAATTAATCAATTTTGTGGTTTCTATTAATCAATTTTGTGGTTTTAGAAATGTTTTTTTTTAATTTTTATTATTAGTGCAAAACTTAGACATATATTTCTCATCGGTAATACGTAATAAAATATCTTCATAAAAATATATGTCTATACTTATATATATTAAGTGATTGAGTTAATGTAAGAGTCAACAATTTAGTTAAAAATTATTAAAATATCTTTTATTTATACAAAGTAAATGAGTTATTATTAAAGTACTGTTTTAACCTTTTCACAGTTTTATACAACAATAAAATCATTCATGATAAAATAATATAAATTTAAATAATTTTATTTGTTGCATAATTAAGTAAGCCTCAAAGTCTATTGTCAATATTCGTCACTATAATAAGATTACATATGCTTGTATATAGGATTGTATAATTTAGATAAACCAACTGCATTAAATACAAATTAACAAGGAATATTAGTTAATAGAAGCACCGAAAAACATTTAAAAAGGAAGCATTCATATATGAGGTTCACCATTAACATTTAAAATATATGAATCAACCGATGATAAACTATATTATAAAATTTTTAAAAATTTTAAGGATATTAATAAGATTTTTTTAAAAATTAGAGGTCAAGCAATAGCGACATTTATGAGAAAAATACCGCAAAAAGTAAAGTAATAGTAATATTTATGAGAAAAACACCGCAAAAGATCCAGAGCAATAGCGGCGTTTATTGAAAAATATCGCAAAAAATCCAGATCATTAGCGACGTTTATGAAAAAAACGCCACTAAAAACATGCAATAAAAAAGGCCCGCTAATTTTTTTACATTTTATTTAAACAACGCTGTTTCATTGCGGAAAGAAGTGAAAAAGGGAAAGGAAAAATCCCCAATGTATAGAAGAACAAATTGATCTAATCCCTAATTACTCTCACCCTTCTCTTCTTCACGTTCGATTCTCCTTCACGCCCTTCTCTTCTGGACGCTAGAATCTTCTTCACTTCTTCACGTTGTTCTCTTCTTCACGCCCGAACCTCGTACCACTGAAGGTCAGTATACTGATTTGTACTTACCCCAAATCCGATCCTTTCAAGATCGGTAAATGGAATTGGTTTGTTTCTTTTATTCTTCTTCTTGTTATCATGCATTCAGATAACAACAATTTAGTTTTGATTTTTATGACCATGTTCAAAAGACTGATGGAAATTTTGGGTTTTTTGGATTCAACACCATGCATTGAGATAAGAGTTTTGTTTTGTTTTTTTTTTTAACATAGTAAAGGGACTAAAACTAAATTAAACCAATTTGTGGCTCTGTTTTAATACTCTGCCAAATTCCATATTAATGAAAACCAAACTATTTGAAAAGGCTTTAGCACAAATCTGATGTTATTACAGAGCTTGTAATGAAGACAAAACAACTTCTGTGTATAAGGTTTGGTTTTCTAAATTTGAAGGCATTTATCAATGGAGAAAAACAGGGTATTATGTGTTAAATTATACCCAGATGACTTGAAAATTTTAAACTACTGTTGTTGTTAGCTCAGTTGGTGATCCGAAGCAAAACCCAAATGACTTGAAAACTTTAAACTACTGTTGTTGTTGTTTTCTTCTTCATAGGCAACTATGTAATTCTATTATATTAGTTTTATAATAATTCCTCAAGGGGTCCATATTATTGTAACAGAATGTTGCTTTGATATAGCCAGGAGTGTCATTTTGCAATTAATCTTTCTAATTACTGAGCTAAAATGTTGTTTTTCAAATTCTTGACATGGAACTCCTATTGCAGGCCATTGCAGATATAATTGTTTCCAAGTACTTCAGTACAAGGGGAATAAATCTTGTAAGTACAAAATTAGATGAAGAATATTTGAAAAGTAGAAACTGAAATATTACCAGGCAGTTATACATACATATAATATTATTATATTCCTTTACAAATTACTGTTTCATGTAAATTTTGGACACTTTTATGCACAAGTTAGGCTCTACGCACACTTTTGGACTAGAATTTGTGATTAGTCTATTTCAGACATGCAGTTGTGTCCCCAAAAATATTAAGGAAAATAAGAATTGGAAATGATGAATAAACTTGTCAACTATTGCACATAATACAATGTTGTTATAAATAATACATTAACTAACCTTAAAAGATTGCCCCAAGCATACTTGTTAGCAAAACCCTTTATAATAAAATGGTTTGCTACAATGCTAATCTACGTGACACTTTTTTTTTCTTTGCATTCACTTTATCTTGCCGATTTTATTATGTCAGCATGCATTTTATGAATTTAAACTTTGCTTAGCACTGTTCTTATGTTGATTACAGTGAGTTCACAGATCTTGTTGTTGCAACTGAAGTTGAAGGCTTGAAGCTGCAAAAGTTTGATTGTACTCTAGTTTCAATAGACTTTGCTCAATCTTTGCTTAATCTCAGGTATTTCTTTTTACTTTTATTTTGATTATGTGATCTTCATGATGTTTTTCTATATCAATGAGTCCAAATTCGTTGCTTGGACATGTTTTGATGAAAATGGTAGTTCAAAATGGTAGTTGACATTGAATTGCATGTAATAAAACTCATGTAGTTAAGAACTTGAAATTACAAGTATTTTCTATAGATAAAGGTTACTGTCTAATGTAACTCAAGTATTTTCTATTGAAAACTTACTGTCCCAAAGTAACTTAAAACAAGAAAAGCTTTACAAAATTCAAGCTCCCCTAATGTTACCAACTCTGGACTAAACACTTCTTCTCCACCAACATTTGTTAAAGAACTCTGAAGAGGAGTAGCTACCCACTGTGGACTAAACCCTTCTTCTTTATTAGCATTTACTGACGAACTTTGAATAGGGGTAATTGGAGCTGAAGTAACACTTACAAACCATTTATAAAAAAAAAAAAGCAAAGATGAAACACACCTTAATCCACATGCAATTGAAGTTAATGAAACTATTTGCCACTCCCACAAATGAGACTGTAAGAATGCTCCAAAACCACACCAATCACCATTATTTTGTTTTACTCTTCTGCTGTATGTTTAGTGCTTTGGGGTGGAAATCATGGTCAAAATGTATCTTTACACTACTATTCAAACTCGGTAACATTGACTCATAATGTGAGTTTGATAATTAACTACAACCAGAAGGACCAAATGGTTCTTTCTAATGCAATTTATTTTCTTCATCAGATACAGTACACAAACTACATCTTGATTCAACTTTGTGACCACCAATTATTTTAAGATTTAGATTACATTTTTTATTTAAAAATTAGTAAAATAATTCCTCTATATTTAAATAAATATTTAATTATTAAAAACAATCCAAATATATAATTCAAAATATTTAATTATTTAATTATATTTGAATAAATATTTAATTCAAAATATTTAATTCAAAATATTTAAAAACAACCCAAATATTTATTTATTTATTTATTAAACCCTAAACCCAAATATTTAATTCAAAATATTTAATTATTTAATTATATTTAAATAAATATTTAATTATTAAAAACAACCCAAATATTTAATTATTTAATTATTTGCAACTATAAAATAGTAATCAATATCTTCTAGGATGATAAAATATAAAATCTAAGTCTAAATCTAAACATATAACAACTATGTACATATAAGTGAGATTTAACTAAAATTATAAACTTTGATAATTCTATAGAATTTGATGCAAAGAAAGTACTTCCATAAAATTTTTCCAACACTATAGGTTAAAGGTGCCATATGACACTATAGAGTAAAATTTTTCCTAATAAGATTCAAGTAAAATGTTGTCACTAATATATATTTTTAAATTTAAATCTATTTACAACACTTAAGTAACCATAATTTATTGTCAACTTTAGACTTCAAGAACTACGAAATGGATAAGAGTTGGATGAAATTGTCAAGAGTAAGCAACGACTATCGAAATGGAGTGCAAACTTTTCTAAATTTTGGATTTCAAAATGCAAGCCAAGAGAATATGATTCTTTGCCCGTATAAGAAGTGAGGGAACATTAATTGGCATTTTCGTGAAGTTGTCTACGAACATCTAATTGTTAATGGTTTTTTTCAGGGGTATAAAAAATGGATTTTCCATGCAGAGTATACACCTAGTAAGACCTCTTCAACGATTAATCCGGCTTATCTTATGCTCATCATCAGTATGTTAGAGAATATGACATGGAAGGTATGTTGTGGGATGCATTTAATATGCACAGTCGTGGTTTGCAATCGTTTCCACCTGAATTTATTGCATTCGATGCTTGTGATATTGGTGGAAATGCTTTTATCGAAACGGGAACAAGTGCACTTGATGAAGAGCCAAATTGAGAAGTGACGAAGTTCTACAAGTTACTTAATGAAATGAATGAAGAACTTTATGATGGATCAAAATTTTCAAAATTGTCCTTCTGCATTCGTCTTTTTCACTTAAAATGTTTGGGAGGGTGAATCGAAAACTCTTTTACACGGTTGTTAGAGTTTTTGAGAGATATGTTTTCGTTTGCAAAAATCCCTCATTCATGCAAAGATATGAAGAAACTGATAAAGGATTTAGGCCTTGGGTACGAAAAAATTCATAGTTGCCCAAATGGCTGCATGTTGTATTGGGGTGATCGGAGAAACCAATAGTCTTGTCATGTTTGCGATACATCTCGTTGGATGAATGGGAATGAAAAAAATGTGAATGATGATGAAGGTGAGGCACAGTCAAGAAAGAAGCCAGTAAAGATTTTGGGATATTTTCCACTAATACCAAGTCTTCAAAGGTTTTTCATGTCATTTAAGACGGTCAAGTCTATGAGGTGGCATCATGATGAACGAATCGATGATGGATTATTAAGGTATCCCGCGGATTCTTTAGGTTGGAAATCATTTGACAATAAATTTCCAAGCTTTGCAAACGATCCTCGGAATGTGAGGCGTGGCCTAGCATCTGATGGATTTAATCCATTTAAACTCATGAGCACTTCGTACAATACTTGGGCTGTAGTGTTTGTTCCTTACAATTTGCGTCTGTGGCTTTACATAAAGCAATCTTCTTTTATCTTATCTATGATTATCCCTGGAGAGAAAGGTTCCGAGAATGATATTGAAATTCATATGCAGCCACTTATTGAAGAGTTGAAACAATTATGGGCGGATGTTGAAACATATGATGTCTTCAGAAAGGAGAACTTTTATTTACGTGCAGTTTTGTTATGAACTATTAATGATTTCTCGGCTTATGCCAACTTATCTGGTTGGAGTACCAAAGGACTTTATGCTTGTCTTTGTTGTGCAGCGCAAACATGTTCGAAGTGGTTATATAATGGGAAAAAGTTCTCTTATATGGGGCATCGTCGGTGGTTAGATGAAAATTGTAGATTTAGATTTCAGAGGACTCAATTTGATGGTACTGAAGAGTTTAGAGAAGCTCCTAAGCAGACCATTGGATTTAGAATCTTATTCATGTTGAAAGATATAGATTTCAATTATGAGAAGATGAATCAACCATCCAACACGCAAAGAAACAGAAGACCGACGGAGGCGTATGTTGGCGATGTTGACTAGGAGAGTGATGATGAATCTAATGTAGAGGATGATCTTAATGAGGTGGAGTTGTGAAAAAAAAGAAGTATTTTTTTACTTGCCTTATGGGAGCATCATATTTTGTGACACAATATTGATTTCATGCATATTGAAAAGAATGTTTGCGAGAACATAATCGGGACAATTCTCAATGTCGATAGAAAATCGAAAGACAATCTTGAGAGTCGACTTGATCTAGTTGACATGGGAATTCGACATGATCTTCATCCCTAATTACTTTCGAATGAAAAATGTCAGTTGCCGCCTTCTATTTTTACAATGTCGAAGAAAGAAAAAGAATTGTTCTGCATGGTGTTGAAAGATATAAAGGTCCCAAATGTGTATGCATCAAATATATCTCGATGTGTGAGTCTTAAAGATCGAAGACTATATTCCTTAAAATCACATGATTGTCACATCTTGATGCAAGATTTACTGCCAGTTGCTTTGTAGTGTTGTATCTCAAAAAAGGTGACATATTGTATAACTGAACTATCCAATATAATGAAAGTTATTTGTGCCAAAGTTTTGGATGTTGAAGAACTTGAGAAAGTACCAGATCGAGTTGCCTTGACTTTATGCAACTTGGAAAAAATCTTTCCACCTTCGTTCTTCACTATTATGGTGCACTTGTTAATCCATCTCCCTCATGAAGCAAAACTTGGTGAACCGGATGTATCCTATAGAGAGGTGCTAATTAATTTGCAAAGTTTTCATTCATTCATTCATTAATATACATTTAGTTACAACTTTTGATAATGTTGTATATCATGTTTAGGTTCCTATGTAAATTGAAGTCTTATTGTCGTAATAAGCGTTATCCAGAAAGATCAATTGATGAAGGTTACTTAGCAGAGGAGTGTATGATTTTCTGCTTTAGATATTTAGAAGATGTTGAAACAAGATTGAATAAACCAATTAGAAATGTTGGGTTCAATAATGATTATAGCTTAGTTGAAACTTATTTATTTCGAAGTTATGGACAACCAATCGGGAAAGTTGAAATTGCACACCTAGATGATATATCTTGGGTACAAGCACATCGATATGTTCTTTTTCACCACGATTCAATTGAACCACTAGGCAAGTAAGTTTTAGAATTTGATAAATATTCATCCTTTTCATTTGTTTTTTTTTTCGCTAACCAATTTATTCACTTTTTAACATAGTGAGTATAGACAACTCTTGAGATCTCGTTCACGCTCCCGAAGATTACAACATCGAGAGATTCATGAGTTATTCACAAAATCTTTTCATGAATGGTTAAGGCAGACGGTATGCAACTAAAGCTTTCAATGACAAATAATAATGTTTTCGTATAACATTATAATTAATAAATTTACTTTAATTCCATAAGTTTGGAGTGGAAAGGACGTCAGTGAAGAAGTTAAATGGCTTTCCCAAGGTCCAAATAGAGTAGTAAAAAGATATAATGCATTCCTGATTAATGGATTCAGGTTTCATACAAAATCTCACGAAAGATTGAGGACTCAAAATTGTGGAATAGTTGTTAATTCTTCAATTACAAGTTATGCTAGTGCTAGTGACAGTAATCCTGTTGAGGGAAATGTGGAGTGTTACGGACTTCTTACGGGCATTATTGAGTTTGATTACTATGGAAAATGGAAGGTTGTTTTATTTCGATATGATTGAGTTGATGTTAATACTGCTCGCGGAATTAAAAAAGATCAATTTGGTTTTACAATGGTGAACTTCTCTCGATTAATTTACACTGGGCAACAATTGATAGACAAGCCGTATGTATTTTCTTCTCAAGTCAAACAAGTTTTTTACTCGAGAGATCTAACTGATGAGGGTTGGTACGTTGTACTCCGTAACACCCTTAGAGACTTGTTTGACATGAGTAATGGGAGTATAGATGACATGGACGAAAGATCAAAAACTTTGCCTTTTTCAGAACAAAACTTAAATGAAACTATACCTAGTACTAGTGCACAATTTCAATGGGTTCGCTAGGATGTGGATGAAGATATTTACGAATCATAATGTAGTAAGATTTTACGTTTTTTAATAATATGTAATATTATAATTTAAATCTTAATCTTGTTAAATATATCCATTACTATTATTGTTGTAATTAGTTACTAATATTTCAACTATTTTATGTGTATTGCAGATAATATGCCTAGAAGAAAATTCTGAGATCTAAGTATTATTCAAAATCCTCCAAATTTGGAAGAAACATATAGTGATCAACAGACTGCTATTGGATCTTCAAATGTTCTGAATATAGTTGTCGAAACTGTAGAAAATCAAGGTAATGTTAACTTTAATTTACATGCATGTTCACTTTTATTTTTTATTTTTGTTTCAAATTCTAATATTATCATATACAATTTTTTTAGCTGAAAATTCTTAGAGGCGCAGAACTCGAGGACGTACCCTATTAAAGGATTTATACAATCTAAATCCTGAGGAACATATCAAAGTATCTGCAAATAGTCATGGTCAGCCTATTGGATCAGAAGCTCGACTTTTGGGAGGATACTTGGGCATTGTACCACGAAATGTCAATCTGTTGCCAATCAACTACGAGTCATGGCCTCATATGCCTGATAGTAATAAAAATGAAGCTCTCGATAATATTAAGGTAATAAGATGAATGTAATTTATAATACTTTGGTTTAATTTTAATTTATATTTACTTTCTAAACTTGTGTTATTTGTAGGAAAGATTTGTTTTAGAGGTCCCGGACGACTATGTGAAGAAAACATTATGAAAGAAATGGAGAGACCGTAAGAGTACTTTAAAGAAAGATTATTTTAAGAAGAAATATAAGTCTCGAAGAGAAATTGTGAAATGTCCCATCAGGAATGCTAAGGTACCAATGGGAAGAACAAATTAAATTTTGGAGTTCAAAGAAAGGAGAGATATTATGTACTACTAAACTCTTATAATTATTTCAGTTTATAGTATTTATTATATATGTAATAATAATTTCATAATGTAGGATTGTGAGCGTGTTGGAACTACAAGTAGGCAAAAACAAAAATTCACGCGCACAGCTGAATCGAGAAGTTTTGCTTGTGTAGCTGATGATGAGGTATTTTGAATTTATTAATTGTGTCAAATACTAATTACTTTCTACTAATTAATATTTTTTCTACTATAATGTAGGAATTGTCGTCAGGTCAAAAAGTTGGACGCCTTCAACTTTTTTACATTACACATAGAAAGAAATATGGATCTCTTATGACTTCTGAAGCTGCAAAAATTATGGTATATTTACTTAATAAAATTTAAATTATTTTAAATATTTATCATGTTTAATTATAATGGTTTAATTTGTTGTTTGTAATGCAAATAATGTCAAATTATGTTCCATTTGTTTGATTATATATTTCGTTTCTAACTTCTTGATTGACTTATCAAGATAAATTAAAGGATAAGAAGGCAGAGTATGAAGCGATGACTTCAAGTGATAGTTCAGTTAATCTAGAGGACATTGATAATCGAGTTATTACTGAAGTTTTGGGTCCTGAAAGTTATGGTCGGGTTCGATTTCAAGGATCTTTTGTTAGCCCATCCCAATATTTTGAATCCAGCTCGCAGAGATACATGTCTTCAGGGAGTCAAGATCAAGTTGAAGTTCAGAGGTTAAGAGAACAAGTGGCTACAACAGTTGAGTAAATTGCTCAACTTAAAGTGGAGGTAGCAGCGAGAGAAGCAGAGGCTCAAAGAAAATATAACAAACTTCAGCTACAACTTGAAGCCAAGGCAGCAGCGAGGAAAGCAGAGTCTCAAAGAAAGTATGACGAACTGTAGCTACAACTTCAAAATATGATGAAAATGTTTCAGCAGAATCAACCTTAGAATTCGTCATCTTAGACTTTTGTTTTTTCTTATTGTGAGAATAATATACACAATACTATTTTTGTATAATATTTTTCATTTATTTATTAATTTCAATCATGTATATATTTCTTTCGTGATAGTATCATTTACATTTAGATTTGAAGTTATTGGTTGGATTTGAATTTACAAGAAAAAATGTTAAAAATTCGGGGTCTATATGAATTAAAATGAGCTGTTCAAAATCTATTAATTTTAACGGCGTTTGTGGGAAAATGCCGCTAAAGACCATGTTCTTTAACGACGTTTGTGAGAAAAACACCGCTAAAGCCCATGTTCTTTAGCGGCGTTTCTTTAGTGGCGTTTGTGGTAAAATCGCTACAGACCATTTTTTGTAGCGGTGTTTGTGAGAAAAGCGCTGCTAAAGATAATGTTCTTTAACGGCGTTTGTTAGAAAAGCGCCGCTAAAGACGTTGTTCTTTAGCGACGTTTGTGCTAAAAGCGCCACTAAGACCATGTTCTTTAGCGGCGTTTGTGCAAAAGCACCACTAAAGATCATGTTCTATAGCAACGTTTTTCCTTATAAACTTCATGATTTTAGCGGCATTATCTGTAACGCCGTTAAAAACCTATATTCCTGTAGTTCTTCATGGTTACTAGGAATGTAATTTTTGTTAATTGATTGATAATTCTTTTGTCATTTTCTTTTCTATATATTTTCATTTGACAAGGCTTTTAGCATTAACCGAAAACAAAAATAAATGAGTCGATGCTTCAACCATGGTAGATGATAAGCTATGCATTCTTTTCAATTTCATGGATGTCCCCAATTGTGACGAGAGCAATGTTTCATTGGAGTTGTCTCTTTTGTCTCTCTCGTCTGTAACATCATCAATTGATGTGGGAAAATAAGAAATTTATTATAATAAGTTAGAAAGTAAGATAAAGAAGAGTAGTGCAGTTCTTCTGTCGAAATTGAATGATACCGCCTCCAAATTTTTATTACAGCTATCTCTATTCGTTATTAATATGTCCACCAAAACTGATGAGAGAAAACAAGCGATTTACAATAAAGAATGCAATGATCAGAGTACAAGAAAATTAGAAGTGATGTGTATGAAGAAGAGCGAAATCGCAATCGATGTATATATCTTGTTAGAATTGTCTCTTCCGATTAATAAACCCTTAAGAATTGAAGTCGATGAACGTAGCAACCATCATAAACTAAAGATAAACGAAGCCGTTACTTTAGTAATTATGAGTGATAATTTTACATCCAGGTAGAGACAAAAAATGGGGATACCAACCAATAGAAATAAGAGAAACAAAGTTGAGATAGCGGCTAAAGTGAGGCATCATGATGATCCATGGTGCATTAGAAAGAAGTTTTCCAAAAGGGACCTCGGTAACATGTCAAGGCTGGTATTGCCACCGGAGTTGTTAGAGTCTCATATTTTGTCGCATTGGATCGCCGATCAATTAGTCCAAATTTAAGAAGGTTTACTTGTATTTATTAGGGATTCTGATACCCACAGTGAATAGAGATGAAGTTCTAAAGATTGAACAATGGGGCAAATGTGCTTATCAAGAATTGGATAACACAATTTTTTAAGAGAAGAAAACTAAAAAAAGGGGATAAAATTCGTATTTATTGGGACATCTCTAACTCAAGGTTCAACTTTTTCATTCTTAATCAAGCTCCAATGCTTCACCAGTAATTTTTACTATATTATCTTTTTTTTCTTTTTAGAAAAGGCTAAGTTAATATTGTATTATTAGATTATTACTTTATTTCTTTTAGTGTTTTTAGATTGTTCATTCTAATACAGATCTATGATCATCTTTGTGGTAATGAAACGATAATCGCAATTCTATTTAGAATGCCAACATGAGGTGGGTTTGGCTGTAAAGTTAATGCCTTCATGGTTACTAGGAATGTAATTTTTTTAAGTGATTAATAATTCTTTTGTCCTTTTCTTTTCTATAAATTTCCATTCGACAAGGCTTTTAGCATTAACTGAAAATAATAATAAATGAGTCAATGCTTCAACCATGGTAGATTATAAGTCCTGCATTCTTTTCAATTTCATGGATGTCCCCAATTGTGAAGAGAGCAATGCTTCATTGGAGTTGTCTCTTTTGTCCCACTCATTTGTAACATCATCAATTGATGTGGGAAAATGAGAAATCCATTATAATAAGTTAAAAAATAAGATGGAGAAGAGCAGTGGAGTTCTTCTATTGGAATTAAGTGATACCGCTTCCAAATTTTCATTAGAGCTATCTCTTTTGGTTATTAATATGTCCACCAAAATTGATGAGAGAAGACAAGTGATTTGCAATAAAGAAAGCAATGATTAGTGTACAAGAAAATTACACTTGGTGTGCATGAAGAAGAGCAAAATTGCAATCGATGTAGGTATCTCATTAAAATTGTCTCTTTCAAATATTAAACCCCTAAGAGTTGAAGTCGGTGAACGTAAGAACAATCATAAACTGAAGATCAACGAAGCCTTTACTTTAGCAATTATGAGTGATAATTTTAAATCCAAGAAGAGCAAACAATGGGGATACTGACCAATAGAAATAAGATAAACAAAGTTGAGATAGTGACTGAAGTGAGGCATCATGATGATCCATGGTGCATCAAAAAGAAGTTTTCTAAAAGGGATCTTGAAAACATGTCAAGGCTGGAATTGCCACTGAAGTTGTTGGAGTCTCATATTTTATCACATTGGATTATCGATCAGCTAGCCGAAATTGAAGATGGTTTACCTGTATTGATTTGGGATTGAAAGACACACACCGAACATGAGATGAAGTTCAAAAGATGGAATAATGGGGAAAATGTCTTTACCAAGAATTGGAAAATGTAATTTGTGAATAGGAGAGAACTAAAACAAGGGGATGAGATTGGTATTTGTTGGGACATCGCTAACTCAAGGTTCAACTTTTCTGTTCTTAACTGGGCTCCAATGCTTTACCAGTAATTTTTACTATATTATCCTTTTTTCTATTTAGAAGAGGCTAAGCCAATATTGTGTTATTAAATTGTCTGTTTCATTCTTTCTTTCTTTTAATGTTTTCAGATTGCTCAATTGTAGTACTGATCTATGACCATGTTCATGGTAATGAAACAGTGATCACAATTCTTTTAAGAATGCCAACTTAACGTGAGTTTGGCTGTAAAGTTAATGCTTTCATGGTTATTAGGAATGTAATTTTTTTAAGTGATGGATAATTCTTTTTTTGTTTTCTATTCTATAAATTTCTATTCAACAAGGATTTTAACGTTAACTGGAAACAAAAATAAACGTGTCGATGCTTCAACCATGGTAGATGACAAGCCTTGCATTCTTTTAAATTTCATGGATGTCCCCGATTGTGAAGAGACCAGTGTTTCATTGGAGTTGTCTCTTTTGTCGCACTCATTTGTAAAATCATCAATTGATGTGGGAAAATGAGAAATTCATTATAATAATTTAAAAAGTAAGATGGAGAAGAGTAGTGGAGTTTTTCTGTCAGAATTGAGTGATATTGCTTCCAAATTTTCATTAGAGTTGTCTCTTTTCGTTATTAAAATGTCCACCAAAACTTATGAGAGAAAACAGGTGATTTTCAATAAAGAAACCAGTGATCAGAGTACAAGAAAATTAGACGTGATTTGTATGAAGAAGAGTGAAATTGAAATCGATGTAGATATCTTGTTAGAATTGTCTCTTTCAATTAATAAACCCCTTAGACTTGAAGTCGGTGAATGTAGCAACCATCATAAACTGATGATCAATGAAGCCTTTACTTTAGCAATTACGAGTGATAATTTTACATCCAAGAAGAGAAAAACAATGGTGCTTCAAAAAAAAGCTTTCCAAAAGGGATCTCGGGAACATATCAAGGCTTGTTTTGCCATTGGAGTTGTTGGAGTCTCATATTTTATCACATTGGATCGTCGATTAACTAGCCTAAATTGAAGAGGGATTATCCGTATTGATTTGGTATTGTGATACCCACACCGAACAAAAATGAAGTTCAAAAGATGGAACAATAGGGCAAACATGCTTATCAAGAATTGGATAACACAATTTGTGAAGAGAAGAGAACTAAAACAAGGGGATGAAATTCATATTTGTTGGGATATCGCTAACTCAAGGTTCAAATTTTTCATTCTTAATCGAGCTCCAATGTTTTGCCAATAATTTTTACTATATTATCTCTTTTTCTATTTAGAAGAGGCTAAACTGATATTGTGTTACTAGATTATTATTTTCTTTCTTTTAATGTTTTTAGATTTTTCATTGTAGTATTGATATATGATCATCGTCGTGGTAATGAAATGATAATCGCAATTCTTTTTAGAATGTCAACATGAAGTAGGTTTGGCTATAGAGTTAATACCTTTATGGTTACTAGGAATGTAATTTTTTTAAGTAATTGATAATTCTTTTGTCATTTTCTTTTCTATAAATTTCCATTCGACAAGTCTTTTAGTGTTAACCGAAAACAAAAAAAATGAGTCGGTGCTTCAATCATGGTTGATGCTAAGCCCTGCTCTCTTTTCAATTTTATAGATGTCCTAAATTATGAAGAAAGCAATGTTTCATTGGAGTTGTCTCTTTTGTTGCGCTCATCTGTAACATCATCAATTGATGTGAGAAAATGAGAAATTCATTAGAATAAGTTAGAAAGTAAGATGAAAAAGAGCAGTGGAGTTTTTTGTTGAAATTAAGTGATACAGCTTCCAAATTTTTATTAGAGCTGTCTATTTTCGTTATTAATATTCCGTTCTTAATATTGTGTTATTAAATTGTCTGTTTCATTCTTTCTTTCTTTTACTATTTTCAGATTGTTCAATTGTAGTACTGATCTATGATAATCTTTGTGGTAATGAAAAGATAATCGCAATTCTTTTTAGAATGCCAACTTTACATGAGTTTGGTTGTAGAGTTAATGCCTTCATGGTTATTAGGAATGTAATTTTTTTAAGTGATGAATAATTCTTTTGTTGTTTTTTATTCTATAAATTTCCATTTAACAAGGATTTTAGCATTAACCAAAAATAATAATAAACGTGTAGATGCTTTAACCATGGTAGATGACAAGCCTTGCATTCTTTTAAATTCCATGGATGTCCCCAATTGTGAAGAGAGCAGTGTTTCATTAGAGTTGTCTCTTTGGTTGCGCTCGTCTGTAACATCATCAATTGATGTGGGAAATGGGAAATTCATTATAATAAGTTAGAAAGTAAGATGGAGAAGAGTAATGGAGTTTTTCTGTCAGAAGTGAGTGATAGTGCTTCCAAATTTTCTCTTTTCGTTATTAATATGTCCACCAAAACTAATGAGAGAAAACAAGTGATTTGTAATAAAGAAAGCAACGATCATAGTACAAGAAAATTAGACGTGATGTGTATGAAGAAAAGCAAAATTGCAACCAATGTAGAAATCTCGTTAGAATTATCTCTTTCAATTAATAAAACCCTAAGGCTTGGAGTTGATGAATGTAGTAACCATCATAAACTAAAGATCAATGAAGCCCTTACTTTAACCATTACGAGTGATAATTTTACATCCAAAACAAGACAAAAAATGGGGATACCGACCAATAGAAATAAGAGAAACAAAGTTGAGATAGCGACTAAAGTGAGGCATCATGACTCTCCATGGTGCATCAAAAAAAAGCTTTCCAAAGGGATCACGGAAACATGTCAAGGCTAGTGTTGCCACCGGAGTAGTTGGAGTCTCATCTTTTATCGTACTGCATTGCTGATCAGCTAGCCCAAATTTAAGAGGGTTTACTCGTATTGATTTGGGATTGTGATACCCACACCGAATAGAGATGAAGTTCAAAAGATGAAACAATGAGGCAAACGTGCTTATCAAGAATTGGATAACATAATTTGTGAAGAGAAGAGAACTAAAATAAGGGATGAAATTGATATTTGTTGGGGCATCGCTAACTCAAGGTTCGACTTTTTCATTCTTAATCGAGCTTCAATGCTTTAACAATAATTTTTACTATATTATCATTTTTTTCTTTTTAGAAGAGGCTAAGTTGATATTGTGTTATTAGATTATTAGTTTATTTCTTTATTTTAATGTTTTCATATTGTTCATTGTAGTACTGATCTATGATCATCTTCGTGGTAATAAAATGATAATCGCAATTCTTTTTCAAATGCCAACATGACATGGGTTTGGTTGTAGATTTAATTCCTTTACGGTTACTAGGAATGTAATTTTTTAAGTGATTGATAATTTGTTTGTTGTTTTCTTTATATAAATTTCCATTCAACAAGACTTTTAGTGTTAATCGAAAACAAAAAATAAATGAGTCGGTGCTTCAACCATGGTAGATGATAAGCCTTGCATTCTTTTCAATTTCATGGATGTCCCTAATTGTGAAGAGAGAAATGTTTCATTGGAGCTGTCTCTTTTTTTTTGCTCGTCTGTAACATCAACAATTGATGTGGGAAGATGAGAAATTCATTATAATAAGTTAGAAAGTAATATGGAGAAGAGCAGTGGAGTTTTTTGCCAGAATTGAGTGATACCGCTTCCAAATTTTCATTAGAGTTGTTTCTTTTCATTATTAATATATCCACCAAAACTGATAAGAGAGAATAAGTGTTTCGTTACAAAGAAAGCAATGATCAGAGTACAAGAAAATTAGACGCAATCTGTATGAACAAAAGCGAAATCGCAACCGATGTAGATATCTCGTTAGAATTATCTCATTCAATTAATAAACCCCTAAAAGTTGAAGTCGGTGACGTACCAACCATCAAAAACTGAAGATCAATGAAGCCCTTACTTTAGTAATTACAAGTGATAATTTTACATCCAAAAAGAGACAAATAATGGGGATAACGACCAATAGGAATAAGAGGAACAAAGTTAAGATAACGACTGAAGTGAGGCATCATGATGATCCATGATGCATCAAAAAGAAGCTTTCCAAAAGGAATCTCGAAAACATGTCAAGGCTAGTATTGCCACAAGAGTTTTTGGAGTCTCATATTTTATCGCACTAGGTTACCAATAAACTAGCCCAAATTGAAGAGGGTTTACCTGTATTGATTTGGGATTGTGATACCATACCGAACAGAGATGAAGTTCAAAAGATGAAACAATGGGGCAAACATTCTTATTAAGAATTGGATAACACAATTTGTGAAGAAAAGAAAACTAAAAACAAGGGGATGAAATTGATATTTTTTGGGGCATCGCTAACTCAAGGTTCAAATTTTTCATTCTTAATCAAGCTCCAATGCTTTACCAGTAATTTTTACTATATTTTTTTTGTTTTGAAGAGGCTAAGCTGATATTGTGTTATTAGATTATTACTTTCTTTCTTTCTTTTAATGTTTTCAGATTGTTCATTGTAGTACTAATCTATGATCATCTTCGTGATAATGAAACGATAATCGCAATTCTTTTTAGAATGCCAACATGACATGGGTTTGGCTGTAGAGTTAATGTCTTAATGGTTACTAGGAATGTAATTTTTTTTAAGTTATTTCTAATTCTTTTGTCATTTTCTTTTCTATAAATTTCCATTCGACAAAGCTTTTAGTGTTAGTCGAAAACAAAAATAAATGAGTCGGTGCTTTAACCATGGTAGATGATAAGCCCTTCATTCTTTTCAATTTCATGGATGTCCCTAATTTTGATGAGAGAAATGTTTCATTGGAGTTGTCACTTTTGTTGCACTCGTTTGTAAAATCTTTAATTGATGTGGAAAAATGAGAAATTCATTATAAGTTAGAAAGTAAGATGAAGAAGAGCAGTAGAGTTTTTCTGTCGAAATTGAGTGATACCACTTCCCAATTTTCATTAGAGCTGTCTCTTTTCGTTATTAATATGTCCATTAAAACTGATGAGAGAAAACAAGTGTTTCGCTATAAAGAAAGCAATGATCAAAGTACAAGAAAATTAGACGTGATGTGTATAAAGAAGAGCGAAATCGCAACCGATGCATATATCTCGTTAGAATTGTCTCTTTTAATTAATAAACCCTTAAGTCGAAGTCGATGAACGTAACAATCATCATAAACTGAAGATCATCGAAGCCCTTACTTTAGCAATTACGAGTGATAATTTTACATCCAAGAAGAGACAAACAATAAGGATATTGACCAATAGAAATAGAAGAAACAAAGTTGAGATAGCGACTGAAGTGAGGTATCATGATGATCCATGGTGCATCAAAAAGAAGCTTTCCAAAAGCGATCTCGAAAATATATCAAGGCTGATATTGCCACCAGAGTTTTTGGAGTCTCATATTTTATCGCATTGGATCGTCGATCAGCTAGCCCAAATTTAAGGTGGTTTACCCGTATTTATTTGGGATTGGAATACCCACACCAAACATGAGATGAAGTTCAAAAGATGACATAATGAAGCAAATGTCTTTATCAGGAATTGGATAACGTAATTTGTGAATAGAAGAGAACTAAAATAAGGGGATGAAATTGGTATTTGTTGGGACATCACTAACTCAAGGTTCAACTTTTTCGTTCTTAACTCAACTCCAATGCTTTACCAGTAATTTTTACTATATTATCCTTTTTTTATTTAGAAGAGGCTAAGCTGATATTATGTTATTAAATTGTTTGTTTGTTTGTTTCTTTCTTTTACTATTTTTTAATTGTTCAATTGTAGTACTGATCTATGATCATCTTCGTGGTAATGAAACTGTGATCACAATTCATTTTAGAATGCCAACTTGACGTGGGTTTGGCTGTAAAGTTAGTGCTTTCACAGTTATTAGGAATGTAATTTTTTTTAAGTGATGGATAATTCTTTTGTTGTTTTCTATTCTATAAATTTCCATTCAACAAGGATTTTTGTGTTAACCAAAAAAAAGATAAGCGTATAGGTGCTTCAACCATGGTAGATGATAAGCCTTTCATTCTTTTAAATTTCATGGATGTCCCTAATTATGAAGAGAGTAGTGTTTCATTGGAGTTGTCCTTTTGTTTTGGTTGTCTGTAACATCATCAATTGATGTGGAAAAATAAGAAATTCATTACAATAAGTTAGAAAGTAAGATGGAGAAAAGTAGTGGAGTTTTTCTATCGGAATCGAGCGTTATCGCATTCAAATTTTTGTTAGGGTTGTCTCTTTTTGTTATTAATATGTCTACCAAAACTGATGAGAGAAAACAAGTGATTCACTACAAATAAAGCAATTATAAGTATACAAGGAAATTAGATGTGATGTATATGAAGAAGAGCGAAATCAAAACCGATGCAGATATCTCGTTAGAATTGTCTTTTTCAATGAGTAAACCCCTAGGGGTTGAAGTTGATGAACGTAACAATTATCATAAATTGAAGATCAGTAAAACCCTTACTTTAGCAACTACAAGTTTTAAT
The DNA here is from genome assembly GCA_005610355.1 of Gossypioides kirkii. Taxonomy (NCBI): domain Eukaryota; kingdom Viridiplantae; phylum Streptophyta; class Magnoliopsida; order Malvales; family Malvaceae; genus Gossypioides; species Gossypioides kirkii. Next base: position 31,998,363 of record CP032247.1, on the reverse strand, counting down.
TTTACATCCAAGAAGAAACAGAGAACGGGGATACCAACCAATAGAAACAAGAGAAACAAAGTTGAGATAGCGACTGAAGTGAGACATCATGATGATCCCTGGTGCATCAAAAAGAAGCTTTACAAAAGGGATTTCGAATGTCAAGGCTAGTATTATCATCGGAGTTGGTGGAGTCTCATATTTTATCACACTAGAACATCGATCAACTAGCCCAAATTGAAGAGGGTTTACCCATATTGATTTGGGATTGCGTTACCCACACCGAACATGAGATGAAGTTCAAAAGATGGAACAATAGGGCATACACGCTTATCAAGAATTTGATAACACAGTTTATGAAGAAGAGAGAACTAAAACAAGGGGATGAAATTGGTATTTGTTGGAACATCGCTATCTTAAGGTTCAACTTTTCTGTTCTTACTCGAGCACTAATGCTTTACCATTGATTTTTACTATATTATCCTTTTTCCTGTTTAAAAGAGGCTAAATTGATATTGTGTTATTTCATCCTTCTAACAGTAATATTTCCACCGAAACTACTCCAACTAATAAAGGAAAACTTATATTTCAAGATACATGGAAATTGGATTTACGTGATATGATGTGCATGGAGAATAACAGTGATGCTTTTTCGTCTGAACCAATGGAAGTCGACACTAATGATGATATTCTGTTAGACAATGAATGTAGCAACCGCCACAACTTAAATCTCCTGAACAAGAAGATCAATGGAGATCTTACTTTGACATTGTTTTATAAGAGAGAAACAATGGGGAACCCGAAATTTTCGACCGATAGAAACAAGAGAAATAGAGTTGAGATTGAAACTGAACTGAGGCATCATGCCCATGATGCTCCATGGTATTTAAAACCAACTTTACAAAAGTGATCTCGAAAACCTGTCAAGGTTGATATTGCCATCGAAGTTGGTGGAATCTCATGTTTTGTCACACTAAAATGCCGATCAGTTAGCCAAATTGAACAAGTATTACCAGTATTGGTTTGGGATTGTGATACCAATACCCAACATTACATGAAGTTCAAGCGACGGAACAAAGGGGCCAATGTGCTCATAAAAAGCTAGACTACATATTTTGTGAAGAGAAAGGATCTAAAACTGGGTGATGAAATTGGTCTTTACTAGGAAATCCATAACTCAAGATTCAACTTTTTTGTTCTAAACAGAGCTCTCACTCAGTAAGTTCATTTTTTTGGGGCTAGTGTATTGGTTATTGAGGGTTTTAATTTTTGTTTTGTTTTGTTTATATTTGAAAGATAAATATTGTAGGAGTCTATTATGTTATTTTTTTTATTTTGTTGTAGGTTGGTTTTTAAATTTTTAATTTCTCATGAATTTTTTATTATCGAATTTGATTTTACAGTGATAATGAAAAATGTAAACAAAAAAACAATTTCAAGAACAAATTATATTCCAAGTATGTATATGGTTTTTTCTGGCATCTTTAAAAGTAAATTGTAGAAGACTTGAAATGAGTTTAGTTGATGAAGAACATATGTAAATTGTCATTTAGTATCAACAATGGATGAATACTTGAAATATATAAAAAATATTTAGTTAATTTAGAAAGAGAGTGGCAGGAATTTTACAGCATGCCTCAGTTTTGTTAAGTTTCAAATTTTCCTGGAGTTACAAATATCATGTACAATACATAGAATTTCCAAGGTATACATATAGTGCAGCTAAGGATCAAGTTTTTCGGTAATTTCCTCGTCATCAAATGGAGTGTATTTTTCTTCATTCTTCTCTTCCCTCCTTTTATTGTTGCGGCTATGACATCTTCCAACTTGGCATAATTCTCGCAATATTTTGAAAAATAAAAAGAGAAAAGTCAGGAGATTGCAATAACTGAATCCTTAAAATCACAAAGAACAGAGAAACAATGCATGATTTTGCAAATCATACATCATACTTTCAAAGAATAAGAATTGCATCATGCAAATGATGTGGTAAATGATTTGCCACAACATATTACTAGTGAGCAAAATCCGTCATAAAACTATATTAAAAAATAGATGAAGTAGGTGAAATAGTATGGCCATAAAAAATGGGTCAAGTAGGTCACACTCCATTGGCTGAATGACTAACTTTTAAAATTGAAACCTACCTTTTCCGAATGAAAACACAAAGAAATCAAAGTAAATTACCATAGCAAGGCTTTCTAAAGACAAAGATATGCGTTGAAACCAGCATTCCAAAAATTTTAGTTTTGCATCATTCCAAATATCTTATTATACAAAAAAAAGTCTGCTCTATGTACCACGAATGGTTTGCTTTTTGTAGTACATTTTTTTCTTTATGTTTTTCTTTTTTTAAAAAAAATCAAAAAAGCTTCCTTTTATGCTTTTTTCAAAACGGCCTTTACTGCTCGTTCTATTGTAAGTGTTTCTCACCATGGAAAAGGATCTTGAAGGTCTTAATATAGATGACGGGGAGGATGAGGAAGAGGGGGCAATTCTGTAATCGATTGATCCAGTTCTACAAAAGTCAGCGTATGAATATTGTTTAGTGGGATGTTTTCTAACATTGCGTGTGGTTCATTTTACTGCGATGAAAACCACAATGGCAAATCCATGGCATCCTCTAAAGGGTGTACAGATTACGAATCTTAAGGGAAGACGATATCTATTCAAGTTTTTCCATTAATTGGATGTAGATCGGATGGTCAGTAGAAGTCCTTGGACATTCAATAATCATCTTTTGATTATTCATAGGTTGAAAAATGGTAATGATCCAAAGTTGGTGTCGTTAGTTAATTCAGTTTTTTGGGTTCAATTTCATGATTTACCTCTAGGTTTTTTATCGAAAGTTGTTGCTAAGTAGCTAGGAAATTTTGTAAGTAGATTTCTGGAATTTGATTTGAAACAGCTAAATAGAGGGCTAATGTTATCTAAGAGTTCGTGTAGAGATTGATGTCCGAAAACTGTTGAAAATAAAGAAGAAAATTATGCTTCCTTTATCGAAATTCACTTATGCAAATTTTTGGTACAAAAAGCTTACGCTATTTTTCTTCTTATGTGGATGTTTACGTCACAGTGATAAGTTAGACCTTGCTAGATTGAATCTTAAAGAAGAAATCATGGAGATCACATAAAGTATCTCTTTGAAGGCTGTACCACGAAGGGCCATTATTGCAAGCAATGTTTGGCTTCCAAAGGAAGGGGATAATGCGTCCAAGGAAAGAAATTAGACATGGAAAGAGTCAGGGAGTAATCAAAGGGATGAATGGAGGAATGGATTTGGGAATCACATCAATCAGATTTTGGGTTTTAATTTGGAAGGATTTCCTAATATTGATTTCTCAATCGGAGTGATTCCTCTAATCAAATGAGCCAAATTAATATGGTCCATGATGTTGAAGATGATCCAATAGTTCCTAATGTTTCTACTGATTCATTTAGAGCTTTAGTTGAGCAAAATATTGCTCACCAAAATCATATATCGACGACTGCCAAGGGACATGCCAATCGAATGCCATGAAATTTTTATCGTGGAATGTTCAGGAATTGGTGAGTTCGTGGGCTATCCAACAGCTTCGATTTATGCTGAAGTCTATTAATCCTTAAATTGTCTTCGTAATGGAGACTAAGTTAGATGGGAAGAGAATGGAGAAAGTGCGAAGGAGATGTGGATTCACAAATGGGATTGATGTTCAAGCGTAAAGTTTTAAAGGAGGTCTTAGTATTGCATGGAATGAAAATGCGCTAGTTAGCATTTAGAGTTTCTTTAAATCTCATATTGATGCAGATATTTAAGAGAAAAATGGAAGTTTAAAATGGAGATTTACGAGTTTTTACGTAACCCAATTGAAAGACATAGAGAAAGATAAATGGAATCTACTTTGGTGCATTGGGGAAAATTGTGCAATACCTTGACTGGTTTTTGGGGATTTTAATGAGATTTTGTATGCTCATCAGAAGGTGAGAGGAATTCCAAGGGAAGAAAGACGCATGGAGAACTTTCAAAAGGTGCTTGAGGATTTTCAGTTATTGGATGGAAGTTTTTCAAGTTCCTGGGACACTTAGGAAAGAGTTAATTTACCAAAAACAAATATTAGGGAACAGTTAGACAGAGGAGTGATGAATATAGATTGGCTAAATTTATTTTTTGATTATTCTATACATCATTTATCTCACTCCTTTTCGGACAATTGTCCACTGTTAGTTAAAACAAACTAGAGAGAAAATGGAGGAAGGTGTAGGAAGTTCAAATTTGAAGCATGGTAGGTCTTGGAGGATTCCTGTGAAGTGATTATTCGTAGGGTGTGGGAGCTTGAATCGGGTGATATTTTAACTAAATTGGATGCTCTAAAAGAAACCTTATAGAAATGGGAGAGGAAACGCTTGCGAAAATTATTGATATTAAAATATAGTTAAATTGGGAGATGGAGAAACAATAAATTTTTTGGGAACAGAGGGCCTAAGCAAATTGGTTGAAAATGGGTGACAAGAACACAACGTTTTTTCACAAATTTGTGTCTCATAGGAGACATGACATGCTAATCGAATTAAGGGATTGGAGAATGAAAGGGGCGTGATCCAGCATGAAGAAGAGGAGATGACGATGACTTCTCATAATTACTTTAACTATCTATTCTCTTCAAAAAGGAGTGGGAAATATGGAAAATATCCTTTTCGGAGTGGAGCAGATAATTACAGAGGAAATGAATCAGATGTTAACGGGAGCTTATACGAAGGAGGAAATTTTTGCTACTATGAAAAGCATGGGACCTACGAAGGTAGTGGGTAGCAGCGAGTAGCGACAGTTACCTAAAAAAATTTTATTAGCAATTTTGGCATATTATTTGACGGGATGTGAGCGATTTTTGCTTGAGTATTTTGAATGATGGTATGTCCTTGGAATCTTGTAATGCTACTAATATTGTTCTCATTACGAAAACTGCTCAACCCACGAACTTATCAAACTTTAGTCCTATAAATATATGCTAGGTTTTATATAAGATAATTTTTAAAACGGTAGCGAATTGCTTTCAAAAAGTTCTAGATTGTTGTATAGATGAGGCTCAAAATGCCTTTGTCCCAGACAAAAAAGAGTAAAGCATATGAAGTTTTACATACGTTCAAGCAAAAAAAAGTAAGGAAGAGACGTTTTTTGACGTTAAAATTGGACATGAGTAAAGCATATGATCATGTTGAATGATCTTTTTTATGTCAAATGCTATTAAAGATGGGCTTTGCTAGTTCGTTGGTAGATTTTATTATATACTGCATCGGTTCAGTCTCATATTTGATTATGATAAATAGGTGTAAAGGTGAAAAGTTCAAGACAACAAAAGGGTTAAGGCAAGGGGATCCTTTGAACCCCTATTTATTTTTGGTGTGCAGTGAGGGGTTGTCGACCTTAATGCGCTTAGCTAAAAGGGAAGAGATGGTGAAGAGAGCTAGAGTAAGTCGTATAGGCCCAAAGATTTTCCATTTACTTTTTGCAAATGACAATATATTGTTTAGGAAGGCTTTAAATAAAGGGGTCCAAACATTAAAGAAGATTTTGTAGGAGTATGAAGAGGCTTCAGGTCAGTGTGCTAATGATGAGAAGTCTACGATTTTTTATAGTACAAATATAACTAATCAGCTAAGGAACTCACTTGCTCAATTGCTGAATGTTAGAAGCTCTCCTAATCTAGAAAAATATTTGGATCTCCCTAATATGGTTGGGCGGGGGAAAAATTGACATTTCAAGGTTTAAAAGATCACATGAAATAGAAAATTGCCAACTATAGCACTAAACTTCTATCGCAAGGTGGTAAAGATATTTTAATAAAATCCAATCTCCAAGCTATCCCTACATATTCTATGGCTTGTTTTTTACCGCCTAAATCGTTATGTTCTGAGATGGAGAATATTTGCACATTTTTTTGGTGACAAAAGTGTTATGGGAAGCGGGGAATTCATTGGTGCATTTGGAGACAACTTTGTGAGCTTAAGGAGAATGGCGGTTTGGGGTTCTCCAATTTGGATAAATTTAATCTTTCGTTACTTGCTAAATAGGGTTGATGATTGATTAATTATCCTAATTCATTAATTATGCGTACTCTAAAAGTGAAGTATTATCTGAACTCTAATTTTGAGAGTACAAGGTTAGGGAATATACCTTTCTATACCTAGAAGAGTATCTAGGTTATGAAGGGAGTACTCTAGGAGGGATTGGGTTGGAGAGTAGAGAGTGGGACCAAAATTCCAGTTCCGAATTCAGCATGGGTACTAGGAGCTACAAACTACAAAATCCAAAATAGTGTACGATGTCAGGAAACTCTTTTTGTAGAGGATTTGATTGATAATGTTAATAGGGAATGGAAACTGGATTTAATAAGGGATACCTTCAGTGACAATGACGCTAGAAGGATCTTGAATATTTCACTAACCAAATTTCGACTTGACAACTACTAGGTGTAGAGATGGGAGGCGTTCGGAGAATTTACGGTCCAAAGCGCATACAAAGCTCTATTATAACATGATACAAAGGCTAACCATGTATACAACCAGGAAGAAAATGGGAACTTTTACTAAAAAATCGTGTGACTTAAAATTGCCCTTTAAGTTGAAAATCACAATTTGGCGAATCTCAAAAAACTATTTACCTTCCCTAAGTTTTTTGCACTATAGAAGAATGATTAATTCTAGTTTTTTTCTAAGATGTTGAGGTGGAATTGAAACCAGTATCCATGCTTTGTGGGACTGCCCTATGACAAAGGATATATGGCATCATTTAGACTGGACTTGACATGAAACGGTGTTAAATATGGAGATGCTAAAATCTAGTTTTTTGAACATAACACTAACACATAATGTAGACTGTTTGCATGTGCTCTCTAGTCTATTTTGACATAAAGAAATAAGTGGATTCATGAAGGTTAGAGAAGATCTGGGAATTTTATAGTAAACTCAATAAGGAATCATATTCGAGATATTGATGGGTTACAAGTTCCCTTACTTGTTAGAAAGATGGAGTTGAAAAGATGGCAACCATCGAAGCCTCCATTCGTGAAAATCAATTTTGACGAAGCCTATAGAGAACAAAAGGAAAAATCATGCTATGGGATTGTGATTCAAAACTCAGAAGGACAAGTTCTATGTTCAAAAGTGGTCATTAATGAGAACGTACTTTCAGTCTTCGCGATCGAAACATGCATTCAAAGTATTTAGGAGGGATTGGATATGGGTTTAATGGAAACAAAGGTTGAAGGAGATGCAACTTCTGTCATAAAGAAGCTGTTAACTGAAAGAGAGGATAAATCAGAAATTGGGGCCTTAATCAGAGATGAAAAACCTTTGGGTAAGCAGTTTCACACCTGTATATTGTCCTTGAACAATGAATGGAGTCGCACACTTGCTGGGTGTTGAGGGCTTGATGACAAGAGAACAGTGAAGCTCACAAGATGATGCCCTTAAGTTTGCAAGAGAAGCAATGGAGAGGGATAGGAGAGGTCTGATTTGCTGAGGTTATTTGGGGACTATGTAGTTTTGGGAAGAAGAAAGGACTTAAAAGGAGAAAGGCTGTGGAAATATCGGAAATGATGAACTTTTTTCAACGATTAGCTTTCCCAGGTCTTGTAGCTATTCAGGAGGTGGGATTGTTGGTTTTCTTGGTTGAAACATAAAAGTTTCTAGATCGCCCTCTTTTTTAGCTGGGTTTGGGCTCATTTGTTTGGGCCTTTTATATTTTGTTTTTTTGAAACTTTTTTGTTTTCTTTTAGACTTTTTATCTTTGAATAAAAATCCAACTGCTATTAAAAAAAAGAGTGCTTTTGGCATTTCATATTTTTTATTTAGAAAATAAATATATTTAAATAATAAAATTTAAACCCAATCCTTTATAGTTTTTAACATTTGTATTTTAGTATTAAATCAAAACCTCATTTGTTAATTATATTAATCTTTTTAAAAATATTTTGTTACATAGTTTTGTATTTCACCCACATCGCAGGTATACCATAATCAATAGTTATATTATGCCCATGATTAAGTTGGTTTCACAAATTAATAGCATCAATTTAATTGGAATATTATTAAAATATTCTTTATATATAAAATAATAAATATTAATATAAATGAGCTTTTATTTTTTTATTTTTTAATAAAACAATACTATGACTTTTGAACTTGAAACACATCAATATCAAACTTTTAACTCTATCATTGCAACTAAAGTATTATTTTGTTTTATGTGAATTTCTAATAAATATACTTGTTATATTTTTTCACATATATCAAGTGTGTCATAAATCTAATATTTATTAAAGTTTTTAATATATATGGACGTCATGTCTTGCTAACATAAGGAAAAACGCGGCATGGCATGTTTTGATAGACTCCATGGTGCCTCTAGAATTTTTTTTTAATGCTGTTGACTTTATGGACTAAACTAAAAGGTGAAATTAAGCTTTTAAGTATCATATTAGGCCCAAAAAAAATTTGGGATAAAGCAATATTTAATTCCTAACTTTGGTAATTTTTCTTAATTTAGTTCATGAATTTTTTTATCCACAATAGTCATGAAACTTGATAATTTTTGTTAATTTGGTCCCTAAATTTGGGTTTCATTAAAATATAATTACATGTCATTCTAAAATTATATCGCATCATCACCTCAAAATTTAAAAAATATGATCTAAAAGATACAAATTATTAAAAATACAAAAATTCAAAAAATAAAATAAAAAATTCATAAAATTCAAAATTTTACTATGAAGTATATGTAGATTGTCATGTGGGCTACCATGTTTAAAAATTTAACATTTTACTTTGTATTTTCATTAAAATAATAATAATTCGACTCTTTTTGTATAGGATAATGATAAAATATGAATCTTTTCAAAAAATTAAAAGTTAAAATTAGCTAAAAAAAAAAGAGCCTTAACAAAAATAAAGGGTACTAAATAAATGATTAATGTACAAAAAGCCTTTAAACAATAACATTTTGTTTAAATAAGTTATTATACTATTTTTGCAGTTAAATAAGTCTAACTTATTCATGAAAGTTTTTGATTTTAATATTAAAGAAAAATATTTTGAAGCTTAAAACTAATGTGAATTTGATGAGAATAATTTATTAAATAAAAAATAAAATAAAATAATAAATTTTTTTTAAAGTGTTTATATATATAACACACATAATTATTTTTTTGAAAATTATAATTACTCATTTAAATTTTATGTTGACGATAAAGTGTATAATTTCTATTACATCAACAAAAAATTAAGATAAGAGTCTAAAATTCAAAATATATTTACTTTACCATTAAAATCAATAGCTTTTATGTGTAAAAAAATCATATGTTAGGAGATATTTAACTATAGTATAAAAGCTTATTTAAATAAAAAGTAATAGTTTAAGGACTGTTTTAGTATATTTTCCAAAATAAATTGCTTTAGTTTCTATTTTATAAGCTAGAAACGAAACAGATCAAGGACCTCCAATTTTGAAAGGGGAATTAAATTTTCTTGGCATATCTTTTCAAAATAATGTATCACGTACAAAGCAACAAGAATTCTCAGAGATGAAAAAGAATCACCACTTGGTTTTAAGAAAAAAAGCAAAAAAAAAAATGAAAGAATATTGAATATTGATCATCTCTAACATAATTCTATCTCAAATTTGCTATTCAAGTCCTTAAGACATATTGCACTCTGGAGGTAGACCTTGAGGAAATCTCTTGGCGTCAGTGCAATAGTTGTAGATCATGTAATTTTGCTGAACCCAGTGTAGCCTTTGCTGCTTTGCTGAATCCATCTCTTGAGAGAACCATGCTTTGTTTGGTGATGCAGAAGAAAATGGGGCATTTGATTTGCAGGAAGAAGCTCCATTGGACCACACACAAGCATCGGCATTGAAGTTCCTGTAAGAGGCAGTGAAAGGAGCTTGGGTCCAGTCGGTCTTAACCAGACCACCCCTTGTGGCCCAGTCATCAGCATTCCACAAGCTAGAGTAAATTCTCATTGGCTGGTTCTTTGGAAATGGGACACCAACCGACTCCATGTTTTTGAACTCTCTAATGGGTGTATCGTCAACGGAGAAGCTGGCAAAGAGCAATATCCGAGACCATGTCAGTTCAATCAATTCGAAAACGAAAAAGAGGCAAGTGGGTTTGTTTTAAGAACACTCACATGATGCGTTGTGGATTCCATAGGATGGAGTAAGTATGAAAATCTGCAGTAGGGTCAAACCAGAGGTAGAATTGTTGTTCTCTATTGCCTTTTCCTAGACTGAACACATTTGTGTGAAGAATATAAGGGTCACCACTTAGATTTCCAAGGAACTCGAAATCAATTTCATCCCACGTCGATCCTTTTGATGATAGCTGCAGATACACATAGCACCATCATATTATAAGCCACTGCCAACATCATCTATTGTGTCTTGGTAAAAAAGTGTGGAAAACTAAGAAAATAACTTACATAGTATGCAGTGACAGTGCCAGCAGAGTTTCCAGGGACAAGCTTGAGCTGCATATCAATCTTGCCAAAAAGATACTCATTCTTGGATTGGAAACCAGAACCAGATGATTTATCGAGGGAGAGTGTGAGAACCTCGCCATTGTTGACAATCTTACCACGCCCATCTCCCCATGTGATGTCAAAATCATTGTGGAAGTTGCTACCAGATGCTGCCATAATAAGACAGGCAACCATAAGAGGCATAAGCAGGGGAAACTTGGAAGAACCTGAATAGCTCATTTTGTGTTTAGATTTTTGGCACGGCAGAGAATATGTGATGGAGAGGGATGGTAGAGCTTGGCATTTTATAGTAGTGAAGAAAAGGGTAGAGGAAGAAGCTAAGTAAGCTCCCTTCAGCTTGGCTGTAGACAGTTGCAAAAAATAATATACTGGCAAACAGGAGCCATCCAAAACGCGGTTCATGATATCACGCGGCTTGGCTTTTTTGGAAAGTGAAGGTGTTTGGGCTACTTGGTGGTGTCGCCAGGTTCGCCATTAACAGGACAGAAGTACGCAACACCGACTCAACTACTTATATGTGACCGACCCAATGAATTTTTTCTCTTCCTCCCTTACTATATTATAATTAATTAAAGAAAATCAATGAATTTACTTTATACAACACCTCAACTAGATCTAATCATGGGTCAGACCACCTGATTCGAAAGTTCGCTCGAAAAATAAAAAGGTTTAGATAAAAATAGAGGCCTTAAAAATGAATTTAAACAAAAAATGAAACCCATTTTCTAAACTGGCTAAGCCTCGGGTATGAGTTTTTGGCCCGAGCTCGACCCGATCGGATCCGAATAAATTAATCATTTTTAATAAAAAATTATATTATTATTTTGGTTTATTTTTTACTGTTTGGTTGCTGTTTTTGCTTTTTTGTATTGTTTTTTACTATTTTGATTGTTGTTTTCGTGTTATTTTTGTTGTTATTTTTGTTGCTATTTTACTGTCATTTTTACTGCTGTTTTGGTTGTTATTTTTGTTGTTTGAATGTTATTTTTTTATGCGTTTTTACTATTGTTTCACTATCTTTTTTAATATATTTTTAATATTCTAAAACTTATGTTTTATTGTTAATTTTTTTATTAATTTATTTGCAACTATCTTAATATGAATTTTTTAATGTATTTTAAATTTATTTATTTTTTAATGTTTTTAAAAGTATTTGATATAATATATATTTTTTTAATTTGTTGTATATAATAAAATAATTTAAAAAAATTAATACGGGCCGAGTCGGGTCCGGCTCAAGTTTAACTAATATAATTTGAGTCGGGCTTGAAAAAAATTTTAAACTTAATTTTCAGGTTGGATCAAACTCGGGCTTAACAATTGGACTTAAAATTTTATTAAAGCCCAACCCGAATCCAATCCGACCTGACCTACGATCAACTCTAACCTCAACCCAACAAAAGCAAGAAAAAAGTAGGGGTATAACTGTCAAATTAAAGCCAGTGAGTTCACTGGAGGCAAAATGTCAGTCAAAAGGTGGTTATCCAATGGGAAAATAATGGTGAGATTGAAGTAAAAAGGTCCTTAAATTCACCTCACTAACATATATATTCAGCATAATTTTTTCCTTTTTAACTTTTTATAAATAATTATTATAATATTTTTTATAATTTATTTTTCACATAAATATGCCCAAATTATAACACCTTTTTAGAATTTGATTTTCATCCTAACTTTTTATAAATAAATATATTATAATACTTTTATAGCATATAATATATATTTTATAATAGACTATAACTTTCAATTTTTAAGGATTTAAATAATATAATGTTTTTTTCTAATTTTATAAAATACAAATAAATTAACTTTTTAGAATTTATAATATAATTTTTGAAATTTTTTGTCATAATCTTTTTAAACATTCATATGTATTCATATTTATAATATAATTCAAGGGAGAAGCAAAAAAAATTTTTTGCGTGAAATTAAATTATATATTTTTACGATAGTAAAAATGTAATTTCACCATTTTAATAGCTTATATTTTTATAATTTTTAAAAGATTAATTCAAATTTTTAATATTTTTGAAGGTAATGTGCAATTTTACTATTACTAATTTAAAATTTTATAAATTATAAATAAACCTAAATGAAAATTTTTCCATTTTAAGATGGACGGAATCTGCTAACCCCCTTGACTTCACCATTGATATAACTAGTCTCACAAGTTTACTATTTATATAAATTATATGGAATATGATATGTGTAATATTTTGAATATATTACAAGCATAAATTTTACGCAAAAAGCTATTAAAATTTAAATTGTATTTGCAATATTTAAAACTTAATTTTTTTTAAAACAGGATCCGTTTTAAAATGTAACTAAAAAACGAAGTATTATGGAACTTAAAAGAATTAACTTAATTCAAAAGTTCCATATATGCTTGGTTGTTTCTTTTATATATATATATATCAATTATTTTAAATAAGGCTAAATGGTTTTCAGAGTACTAATATTTTTGTTATCTTAGTAGATTAATTAAAATTTTTCATTTTTCCTTTTTAACATATATTTGTTTATCACTGTGTTATGGAGTGAAACATAAATAGCGACGGAGTTAAAGAGGTTGGTAAGCGCTTTATCTCTTTTTAAAATAAAAATTTTTTTGTTCAAATTTTTTTATAATTTATAAAATTTTAAATTAATAATGGTAAAATTACACTTTGATTCATTCAAAAATAATAAAATTTAATATAATCCTTTAAAATTTATAAAGATATAAACTATTAAAATAATTATATTACATTTTTATTATCGTAAAAATATATAATTTAATTTTTATCCTCTAAAAAATAATTTCGTGACTCTATCACTCAACACAAAGCAATAGAAATATGTAAATGTATAAAAATTTATAAATAGACTGATGCAAGATAATTGAATAGTTAAGTGGGGAAGATAGAATGTATGAAAAATATGATTCGTGATGAGTTGATTAATAAGCCGAATAAAAATTAAACTAAATGACTTTTTAGAAAATAGATTTTTTTTTAGTCTTATCATTTTATTTATTTTGCATCTATCTAGATATTCTAATAAGCTTATTGTTCCGTTAGATAAGGATTTATTTCACATTCATGATTTCAGTATTGATTTCTATTCGATTAAGTCCATAAAAATATTTCACTATGTACTTTGCAATAGATTATTTATTTTTTTGGCGTATTTATCTCCCTTGAATTTTTTAATTAAACTACTCTCTCCATGTTGTAATTAATTTTACCTAATAATTTATTTCTCATTTAAGTCTCTCATTTGTATTTTAATCTCCCATAAATTTCACTTGCATTTAAATTATTGTAAATAATATTATCCATTAATATCTAATTAATAGAATTACTCAAGTAAAAACTAAAAAAAAAAGAGTAAATGATAATGGTCGAATATGATGCATATTCAATAATGATATTCAAATTTTCATTTCATATGAATCAAAGTAAATATGAAATTGAATCCCGTATATTATTCTGATGGTCAAGAATGTTCATTATCTTAGGTGCGATTTAGGTTCGAATTGCACTAATTACGTTTATTGTTCAGACTTTGTCCTGTTATTACAATTCAAAAAAAAAAAGAAATATGAAATTCATAATTTAAGATCCTAAATATATTGAAATTATTCTTTTTTTAACAATAAAATATATTAGATTAATAGGAATTCAAAGTTACAGTTAAGGAAACAATTTCAATGTGGCATAGCTTATAGATTGTCATTTGTTAAGCTAATAATCATGTGTAATTGTTGATTAAAGTTTAAAAAAAAACAATTCAATATAAATTTCCTATAAAAATATATCAATAAGTATGAAAAAATATAATTTACATGTGTAAAATTTAAATATGGTAAAACTTAAGCAAAAATGGGTGAGAATAATTATAAGATGAAATATGGTAAACAAAAAGCTAAAAATTTGGTGGTTGTGTTCAATTTTTGGTAATAAAATCAAAATATTTTTTACTAGAACTAATATATACAATAATTGTAAATTTAGTATAAATTTTAAGGCTTAATGATAATTTTGATCACTAACGTTTATATGTTTTGTTAAAATGATCGTAATTGTATTTTTGAGCTTTTTTTGGCCATCAATCTTTATTTTTTTTTCAAAATACGTTTTTTAACAGATTTGATAAAAGTACCATTAAAAAGTTAACGAGATGATGTGAAATTTCATATGTGAAATATTTTTAATGCATGTAATTAATTACTTAAATAACCCAATAAGATAACTACATGTGAAAAATAAATAAAATAAATAAATAATTCATGAAGTTAAAAAAAATAACTCTTAATTTAAAAAATAAACGTAATTATCTCAAAAAAAATTCAAAATGAATGCACATATTAAGTATTTTCAATTTAATTTATTAATTATCTTTTGAAACGTCTCAGTAATCAAACATATAATTTCTTAGATAATTGCTTTTATTTTCTTTAAATTAAGAGTTATGTTTTAATTCCATGTATGATTTATTTATTTTATTATTTTTCACTTGTAATTATTTTATTGGATTATCTAAGTAATAAAGTATATCTTATTAAAAATATTCTACATATGAAATTCCACATCATCTCGTTAACTTTTTTAATGTTACTTTCATCAAATTTGTTAAAAAAACAATTTGAAAAAAAAGAATAAATGTTGATGGTCAAAAATGACTAAAACATACAATTATGACCATTTTGATAAAACATATAAACTATATAAACTAATTCTCATTGTTTAATCTTTCAAAAAGCACTCTCTATTTTAAAAATTGATTAATATATTGATTAATACAATAATTTTCATTATGAAACAAATTTAATTAAAAAGTCAAGAGTGCTCTCTCTAAGTTTTCTTTAGAGAAAACGGTGGCTGCTGTAGCTAGGGTTTGGAGAAGCTGTGGCTTTTCACAATCAAAATGATGGAGAACGATAAGATTATGCTTTTGAGGGAAGAACTACTACAACTTTCTGTCAAAAGCTTGATGGTTTGGCCAATGGATAAGCCTTCTTTACTATGTACAGTATGGACAAAGAAGAAATTTGATTTTCAACAGATTGACCCGAATCTTTTTATGATTATTTTTGAGGCGGAAGAGGATCTAAAGATGATATTGGAGGGGAGACCATGGCTATTTCGAAAACAGCTAATTCTTTTTGAGCGAATGAAGGGGCCAATTGAGAGGAAGAAAATTCGTTTGGCTTCTTCGCATTTTCGGATTAAGGTGGGCCCTTACCCTCCAAAATGCAACTGTGATGATTTAATTAACGCAATTGGTAACACATTTGATGGTTTTGAGCGTTCAAAAATTAAAGGTGACTTTGGATGGATTAGGGTTAATTTGGAGGTACAAAAGTCTTTGAGAAGAGGGATCTTTATTGTAACTAAAGATGGTCAGAAGGCATGGGTCTTGTTCAAGTATGAGAAGTTGTCAGGGTTTTGTTTTGGTTGTGGTCACATGAGGCATAGTATTAAGGATTGCAGTGATACTCTCACATCTATGAAAATTCTACCAGAAGATGATTTCCCTTACACGCTGGCCCTTAAGGCGAAGCTGAATTTTATAAGGAAAGTTAATATGAAGTTAGGTTCGGCTGTTAAAAAGGGACACCTAAAAGTATGTATTTGGGGGACGATGATTCATTTTAGAAGATGCT
This sequence comes from Gossypioides kirkii, assembly GCA_005610355.1. NCBI lineage: Eukaryota > Viridiplantae > Streptophyta > Magnoliopsida > Malvales > Malvaceae > Gossypioides > Gossypioides kirkii. The sequence continues at coordinate 31,982,219 of CP032247.1, read as the reverse complement.
GTTAGCTGCAAAAACTCCCTTAAAAGATAGTGGAACAATGATGGAGAATGGAATGATGCTAAAATTTTCGAGGAATTTGCTAGCAGAAGTTGAATTGAATTTAGATACTAGAAAGCAAGATTTTCGAGATGGGGAGATATCCAAGGAGTTGAATTTGAATCTAATTACTTTTCCTATTTTGAGAAGCCCCTCTGTCGGTAGTATTGTTTTGAAAGATGACTCAAGTTTAGAAGAATTAATTGCTGATCCTTTGTTGCTATGCCAATTTAATAATGAGGCGACAGATTCAAGATTGAAGAAAAAGTGTAAAAGGTTGGCTCGAAGTGAGGTTAGGGAGGAAGGAGGGATGATTGTGACGAGTAATAAGAGGAAAAAGTTTAAAAGGATGAAGTGGATTTTATTAATCTCTTTTCTCTTAGGAAAGAAAATGCGATTTTCTAAGGATTTTTCTGAGAACAGTTTTTTTTGATGAAGTGATGGGAGATGTGAGGTGTTTGGAGGGAACAAATTTGGAATCGATGGCTGCCAATGAGCAAGCCGACCGGGTGTAATAAAAATATTAAGTTGGAACGTTCATGGATTAAGGGGTCCACGAACGGTGCGCTAGCTTCAACATGTGTTAAAGCTCCACAAACCCTAAGTAATCTTCTTAATGGAGACTAAAATAAATACTGGAAAAATGGAAAGGAAACGATAAAGATGTGGTTTCTTGAATGGCTTTGATGTTAATGCAGTTGGTAGTAAGGGAGGTCTTAGTTTTGCATGGACTGGTGACCTTCATGTAAGCTTGTAAAAATATTCTTTGAATTTTATTAATGTTCTTATTCAAATAAAAGAGACAAATGGACAATGGTGGTTTACAAGCTTTTATGAATCACCGTACTCAAGCAATAGAATGAATTAGTGGAATTTTATCCGCGAATTAGGGGTAAGCAATAATTCCCTTGGTATGTGTTTGGAGATTTTAATGAGATCATGTATAATTTGGAAAAAAGAGGAGAACTTTCGAGAGATGAAAGGAGAATGGAGACTTTAGAGAGACGTTAGCAGATAATGGTTTAATGGACCTGGGTTTTTATGAGCCTTGGTTTACTTAGGAATGAGGAAACACGTTTGCTACAAATATTCAAGAGCGCTTGAACTGAGAGGTAGCAAATGATGAATGGATGCGTCACTTCCCTTCTGCCTCAGTAAGACATCTACCTCATGCAATGTTAGATCATTACCTCCTTTTACTAAAATTGTTTGAACGACAAAGGCACATGGTCTTCTTAAGCTTTCGTTTTGAGGCTTGGTGGGTTCTAGAGAGCTCTTTTATGAATGAAGTAGAAAGAATATGAGGTCAAGGTGATGGAGATATCTTTGGCAAATTAATAGCCTTTCAAAAAGGCCTTGCGAAATGGGCTAAAAGTGTTAGGAATCAATGATCTGGTTTAAAAACTCAATTACAACGAAAATTGTAAGCCTTACAGGATGTTGAGGTGTCTTAGTGAAATCTTGGAGACAAAATTCCAGTTGAATTTTGAAATAGACAAGGAGGAGGTCTATTGGGAGCAACGTTCATGTGTGAATTGGCTGAAATTAGGGTGATAAAAATACCAACTTTTTTCATAAATTTGCTTCTCAAAGGAAGAAAGTTAATAAGATCAAATATCTGGAAGGAAGAGGGGCGAATGATTACTAATAAAAAAGAAATCAAGGATGTGACGAGTACTTTTTACTTCTAAATGGGGATCAATATATTTGAGTCATGTTCTTTCAAGAGTCAATAGATGCATCTCAACCGAAGATAATGAAATGTTGTTGGCTGTTGATATGGATGATGAGATTTGGGAAGCCTTAAATAAAATGGGACCAACAAAAGCATCGGGGATAGACGGTTTCCCAGCAGTATTCTTTCAAAAGTGTTAGCACATTATGGGACCAAAGGTGAGTTCTTTCTATCTAGGTGTCCTTAATGAAAACAGGGATTTAGAGAGAATTAATGTCATTAATATTATGCTCATCCCAAAGGTCAAGAATCCTACTGATATGACAAAATTCAGACCTATCAGTCTTTGCAATCTTATCTATAAGATAATTGCAAAAGTGCTAGCAAACCGTTTTCAGAAATTACTTCATCTTTACATTGACAATTCTCAGAGTGGTTTTGTTCTAGGACGGCTAATATCTGACAATGTTTTATTAGCTTATGAATTGTTACACTCATTTGGTCAGAAGAGAATAGAGAAAATGGAGGCTTTAGCTTTTAAACTAGACATAAGCAAAGCCTATGATGGAGTTGAGTGGAAATTTTTACAAGCTATGTTATTAAAGATGGGGTTTGTGACGAGATGGGTAGACAAAATTTTGAAGTGTGTCAATACAGTTTCATATGCAGTGAGTGTAAATGGTCGAATGGGCAGGACTTTTAGACCTACTCGAGTGTTACGTCAAGGCGATCCATTAAGCCCGTTTCCCATTCTAATTTGTAGTGAGGGACTATCTACATTAATGCGTTTAGCTACTATAGAAGGTTTGATGAAAGGTGCTAAGGCGAGTCAAAATGGTCAAACGATTTCTCATTTGCTATTTGCAAACGACTACATTCTATTTGGAAAAGCTACTAAGGAGGGAGTAAATGTACTAAAAATTATTTTAAAGGAATATGAGGAAGTTTCAGGTCAATGCATGAATTTTGATAAGTCAACGACCTTTTTTGGTAAAACTATGGATCCTATACTAAGGGACCGGATCTCGTAGGCTTTGGGAGTGCATCACTCATCAAATCCAGAAAAATATTTAGGGCTCCCTAACATGATTGGCAGACAGAAGAGAGCTTCCTTTCAAAATTTGAAGAATCAGTTTAAAGCAAGAATAAATAATTGGGCTAGCAAATTTCTATCTCAAGGAGGGAATGAGGTTTTCATTAAGGCTGTCCTACAGGCTATTCTAACTTACACTATGAGTTGTTTCCTATTGCCTCAAGTTCTATGTAATGAAATGGAAAGCATTTTAGCAAGGTTCTGGTGAGGTAAATCTCATGGGAAGAAAGGTATTCACTGGTGCAGATGGGCAAAATTGTGTGATCTCAAGGAGAACGAAGGTTTAGGCTTTCAAAGTCTAGCTAAATTTAATATAGCGCTCTTAGCAAAAAAATGATAGCGTTTGATGACAAATTTTGTTTCATTATTAGTACAGGTTTTAAAAGCCAAATATTATTCGAGTTCAAATTTCATTACTTCAAGTTTAAAGCCTAATGCCTCGTATACTTGGAAAAGTATTTGTGCAGCGAAAAAAGTTTTGAGTGAAGGTGTGTGTTGGCGTGTCGGTACTAGTTAAAAAATATCCATTTTTACTAATGCTTGGATTATTAGTGCTAAAAATTATTGTGTTTCAAGTCCGATTGTTAATTCGTAGTTGATTTTAGTTGAAGATCTGATTGACAGTAATTCTAGAAAATAGAAAATTGAGGTGGTTAGAAATACCTTCGTAGTGGCTGATGCGGATCTGATTCTATGGATGTCCCTGGGAAAGGAACCTCACGAGGATGAAATAGCCTGGAATGGGGAGTCGTCGGGTATTTTCTCCGTCCAGAGTGCCTATAAACTATTATAGCCAAGTTTTTCTAATACTACTTTAAATAATATATAGACCAGATCTAATGAATTATACAGAAAGCTATGGAGCCTAGATTTAGCTAGCAAAATAAATATATTTTTATGGCACCTCATCCACGAATTTTTGCCAACACGAATGAATCTGTTCCACTGACGACTAATCTCAGATGCCATGTGCTTGGTGTGTGAGAATGGAACTGAAAACTTGTGGCATGTTTTCATTCACTGCCTTGTATCAAATGAAGTTTGGGCTCTATTAGAATATCAACAGATTTTATCGAACCAAGATCAGGAGTGGTTTGATTGGGTTACCTGGGTCTTTGCTTCGTGCCCCATTTGGAAACTCCAAATTTTGGGATGTACATTTTGGACTCTATGGGTTGAAAGAAATCGAAGAATACACGAAGGTGTAGCCAAATTTGGAAAGGAGATAGTTAGATTCATAGCCAGGTATATCCAAGAAACTCAAACGACTAACGAAAAATCTCTCACCAGGATTGAAAGAACTTGGAAGTGGTCTCTGCTGCCTGAAGGAACCACCAAAATAAATTTTGACGCTGCGTGGATAGCAAATGGCCGTAGGTTTGGGTCAAGACTAGTGGTACATACATCAACAGGAGCGGTAGTGGCATCAAAGCAATACTCCATGAAGAGGTCACCTCAACCTTCGAGGCCGAAGCCCTCGCATGTAGAGAAGCATTACGTTTAGGGTTAGATCTAAAAGTACAAATAGTCATATAATCGAGGGCGACTCTCTAAGTATAATTAAGAAATGCAATAGTGTTTTTCTAGATAAATCAGTATTGAGTGCACACATAAAGAATATAAAAAAAAGACTCGGAGAAATTCCAACGTATTCTCTTTAAACATACCAAAAGGGAGAACAATAACCTAGCGAATAGAGTAGCAGTAGAGTTTGCGAAGATGGGAAGAAATGAACCTGCTCAACGACGTTCTTGGTTATGCTCGGAAGGATCTGGAGAAGGAATGGAGCCTTGAACCAGACTAATTTTTCTAAGAAGAAAGAAGAAGATCCAACCTTAGCAGAAGAAAAGGCTGAGAAATTATTTGAAAAGTTTTCTTGAGGAAGGTATAGCTATGCTTTGCGTGTTTTGGAATTCGTAACCGTCATCACATTGAATGTGATAGCAGTAAAGAAAGGGCGGGTCAATTTATTGGGACGAGGGCAGATGCATTTAGGATAAAGTTTGTTTTTTCCAAAAGTTTATTTCTGTTATTTGTTTAGACTGTTGCTGTTCGGGCTGAGATTTTGCAGGCCTTTTTTTTGGATTTTATAGTTTGATTTATAATAAAAGCTCAAGTCCGTTTCATTCAAAAAAAATTATGGAACAAATTTTCATTGCATTAAGTTTGGTTTCCTTAGTTTCATACAATAAATTTAAGTTTCATATAATAACTTTTTTTGGTGAATTACAATAAGAGGGCAAAGCCCGAATAACAAATGCGACTAATGTAATTTGAACCCAAATCACATCTAGGGTGATGAATACCCTTGACCATCAGACCATCACATGGGTTCAATTTCATATAATAACTTTAGTTATACAACAAAGTTTATTTGAATAAAGTTTTGTTACCTTAGTTTAATACAAGAAGTCTACAATCAAATTGAATACTCTAACAAAATTTATGAATTAATTTAAATTTCTTTTTATATAATCAACATAGATTTTGTAGATTTTTATTCATATTTTTCAACAATTATGGCATTTCTTACGACCCTAATACATAAACCAAAGCATAATTAGCGTTGGTCTCAAGCCCGTTCTTTCAAAATCGAAGTCTCTCGCGTTGTTCCCTCCTAGATCCCTCTGCAATTATCTCCAAAGGTATAGTAATTCGATTCTCTATTTTGATTTTTCTTTTTGATCTCGCATTTCGATAAATGTAAAGGGATCTTTTCATTGCACTTTGTTTAAGAAATGATTTGTTTAGTACTTCATTTCTATGGCTTGCGTTTCAAATTATGCGAAGCTTTGTTGCGTTTTCTATGTGATTTGAAGGTTTATTTGATGAATTATTCTAGATTTTTGTTTACCATTGATTTTATGTATGATTCTTTTTTTTTTAAAATTCTCAACGGAACTTTATGGAAATGACGTCATAGCATTGATTTTTTGTGATTCTTCATTTAGATCTATTTGATTCGTTTGAAATTTGTTTATTGATTTGGAAATAGTGTATTTGAGTTATTCTTTCTAATATAATATCGGTGCTTTAGCTCGAAAAGAAATAAAGAAAATTATGTCTGCAAATTTTCATGATATTCAGGGATCAATAATTAGGGAAGAGAAATGGGGCTAACTTTCACCAAGCTTTTCAGCCGGCTTTTTGCCAAGGAGATGCAAATTTTAATGGTGGGTCTTGATGCAGCCGGTAAAACTACCATCTTGTACAAGCTCAAGCTTGGAGAGATTGTCACCACTATTCCCACCATCAATAAGTGCTCTTAGTCCAAATCTTTCTCGTTGTGTTTATCTCTTTGTTTGGTGATTATATTTATCTCTAAATGTATATTAGAACTATCGTAGTTCTTATGTTCTCACGATTGCTTGATACTCCTTTATTCTAAATCTTTCATTTTTTATTTTTTTGAAAATTTCAATATATTTCGAAAATAACATTTTATATTTATGTTCGAATATGTATCAGATGCAAGTGTTAGATTTGAATCCTTTAAAAGAAATAAATAGTCTAGGTAACATAGATGATGTCTATTGTCATGTACTCCATGGAATAAATTTGCTAGCAAAGCATGTATCCCTGACTATTTCATTTTGTGATTTTGTTTTGTACATTAACTTGTTCATGTTTGTGATGTATTTATCCTTGTTCATGGCTCATAATACATGTTTTTCTCTTTTCAGGATTTAATGTAGAGACTGTTGAATATAAGAACATCAGATTCACCGTGTGGGATGTTGGTGGTCAGGACAAGATATCACTTTATTACGATACTTAGCTTGGTTATTTCAACAACATTGTATTCTGGCGCAGTAATAGTTAGGGCTCTTTGCATAGTCTGATATCAATGTCTTGGCTGACCAGGAACATCCTTGCTTTTCAGTATTAGTCATGTAGATTCATCCATTATGGAGGCATTACTTCCAGAATACAGAAGGTCTCATCTTTGTTGTTGATAGCAATGACAGAGATCGTGTTGTTGAGGCTAGGGATGAATTGCATAGAATGCTGAATGAGGTATGTTTAGTGACAATTTAAGTGGAACCACCTTTTTTTTTTATCACCATTGTTTATGCATGTATTTTATTGATGTTATAAGTGGCTTTTGGATGCTATATCTTATGTGTTCATATAAAAACAAATTTAGCAGCCATACACTAGCAAAAGGGCAGTTTTGTGTTACTGGCTCTTTTATGGTTGGATTTTGGGAATTGGATGTCCTCTGCCCTTCCCTTACTAGTTGGTGGGGTTCTTTATGTATCTTGACTGATTAAATTGTTTGAAAAAAAATCTAGCTGGCATGATTCATGTTCCTTGATCTTTCGATTGCATAGGCTCTGATGATAATCATGTGTGGTTGATTGAATGCTGAGTTGAAAACCATTTGGATTCAAAGAAATATTATTATGCTTGAAAGTACAAACATCAGAAGCTAATGATTGAATTCAATGAAATTGTTCGCATAAACTATGCTACTGGTTTTCTTCCATATATTTATTCTTCAAAGTAGTTTAATGTTCCTAATAATAATTTTTTGACCTTATTCATGTCAATTCCAAAATTATCAAATGAAAATGGAATAGATATTGAAATATTGAGAATAATATCCAGAGCACGATTCGAATCTTTTGCTGTTGGTTTAGTTTTGCTGGACTTTGATGATTATGTTATTTCTTGTTCTGTAGGATGAGCTATGAGATGCAGTGTTGCTTGTAATTACAAACAAGCAAGATCTTCCAATTGCAATTAATGCTGTTGAAATAACTTATAAGCTCGGCCTCCATTCCCTTCGACAACGTCACTGATAATGCTTTTGTGTTGTGTTTTACTGGCATAGTTTGCAATCTTCTCATTCATTAACATTGATGTGCCTTGGTGGTAATTTTAGGTACATCTAGAGCACTTGCACAATCTCCAGTGAGGGCTTTCCAACAACATAGTTAACAAGGTAATAATGGAGAACTATCACGTGTATACTCATCATTTTGCTCAATCCATACATCCTTGAACAATAAGTTCAACTTTATGGTCAAACTGTTTGATATTTGTTGTTGTTAATTCTATTTATGCTTATGTTCACATGTTTTTTGCAGGCCTAAAGTCATTAAGAGGATTATTGCAATATAGGGAAATTTTGGATGCAGGAGTGAATATTGTTTTAAGTGTTTTTTTATATATAACTGTTATTATCCGTTTTCTCAACATTTTTCATCTAAGACAGTTGGCTTTTTGTTGTTATGCGTTTTTCTTATGATGATGAGCATTATAGTGTAGGATCTTATAGTTGTATTGGAACTAGAAACTATTGAGTTCATTTTTACTATGCTGCCTATAGAGTTTTTAACTCCACTAGATGAGATAATTTATCGAAATATAATTTCATTTGGATGCAAATACTTCTGTTAGGTAATGATTAATGTTAGGCTTCATGTTTATGGCTAAAATGTCTATTGAACTATATTATGCTTTATTTAGATATAAGTCCTTGTACTTTTCCCATACCCAAATAAGCCTTTGATTTGTACCTAAGAAAGCCCTGAAGAGATGGGTTTATGGTAAAGGGTTTATTTAGGTATAAGTTTAAGGTTAAAGGTTTATTAAGTTGCAGTTAAAAGGTTATTGACTCAAGGTGAGTTCGGATAGGTGGTGTGTTTACCTGTGATTATTGTAAAAGCAGTAGTGGCGATGACGTTAGATACTGTAGCGCTATTGTAACATGAGATAAAATGTAAATTAAACATATCGCATCGCATCACACCAAACTGTAGCATAAAGTAATTTTATTCCAATTCATATAATTATAGATATAAAAACTTGATTTAACACAAAAAAATTATTGATTTTTAAATAAATATTGTTTTATCAATTTTGCTTTAATTTTTTATTTTAATAAAAAATTAAGTTTCATTATATCAAAATTAAAATAGTGAGTGTTAGAGTTGTATATGGATAATAAGAGATACGCATTGTGACAAATTTTCTTAACTTTATTTTTGAATTTTGTTTATATTGCTTGGATCGATATTTTACATTTTTAACACAGTGATGATGTAGTATTTTGAAGTTATTTAAAAATCTAAAAATTATAGAAAAAAGTGCTAAGCTTTCCTATTATAAATCAACAAAAAATTTTATTTATTTTCAAAACAAATGGAAGAAAAAAATGCAAATAACCTAAATTGAAACTGTCTCTTTGGACTTTTAACAATACTGTTTGAAAGTTATAGCTTTCTGTGTTTTACAAAAATTAGGGTTTATTTTTCTGTACAAAGAAAGAAAGAGAAGGAAAAATGAAAATATAATTTTATAGTGAAATTAACAGGGGTTTCACATTGCCACTAAAAGGAGGAAGGAATGGAATAAGACCCGAAGGTCGTGAGACCCTAACAATAATTGGGTTAAAATGGCAGTACAAATCAAACATATATTCATTTAGCATTTTTAACATATCTGTTGCCAACATTGGTGAAATTAAGGATAGATTCACCGCTCTCAACCTCCTTAGACTATCTCATGATCAAGTGAGGTGAAAAGCACCAAGAATTTATTGAAAACCAACAATTTTCTACAAGGCATTCTACAAATTTTTTGGCCCCTTAAATACAGAGGCCACACTGTCTTTTTTGTGGACTTAAGGCACTTGCTAAAGCAGCTGAACAAGATGGTTATTGCACTCATTTTGAAAGGGAATTTTCACATTAAGGCTGAAGTTTCGTTTCATTAGTCTTTGTAATAGGATCATTTCCAAAATATTGATCTTTAGGCTCGAAGGTATCCTAAATGATCTTATTTCTTTGTTTCAAAAAGTTTTTGTTCAATGAAGGTTGATAAGGGATAACATCCTATTTACAAGGGAACTATTGAACACCATTAAAGGTAAGGACTCTCTGATAACATTAAAGATTGATATGAGTAAAGCTTATGATAAAATAAGCTAGAAGTTCATTCGAGTAATTTTTGAATCAATAGGCTTTGGAGAAAATAAACCTTGCTTATCTTGCAATGCATTTCAATAATCTCCTATAAAATTTTGATTAACGATAGCCTAACTAAGTAGTTTAAATTGTGTCATGGATTAAGATAAGGAAACTCAATTTCTCTTTATTTGTTTGCTTTCCTTCAAAATGTCCTCTTTGCAATGATTTCCAAAAAGGAGGAGGATGAGATGATAAAAAGAATTAATATTGTTAGAGTTGTTGTGTCCTTTAATCATTTGTTGTTTGCAGATGATTGTTCCCTCTCTTAAGGGAAAATATCCACTCTTGTTGAGTCATCAAAGTGATAATGTAACACCCCATACCTGACCCGATCGTCGAGCCTGAACTACAAGATGCCACATTCATAGCCAGAGCAACTATGATCAGCCACGTTTAAATTTCAACATTTAACATCCAAATGAGAGTAATACATACGTAAAACATGATAAATAACTATTTTCAGGTCAATTATGAGCTTACAAAAGCTCAATACCATCTCGGGGTCGAGCAATGACTAAACTGAAAAGTTTTCAAAATATATCAAATGAGTGTCACCGAATTCCAAGGCTTGTTGTCACGTGTTTGAAGATAGTAGTCAAGCTTCCCAACCTGTGGACCAAATTGTAAGATTTTCAAAATAAAACAGAGTCAACATCGTGACCTCAATAGAGGACGTAGTGATGAGGTAGCTTGATGTCGCAACATTTAGGGTGCAAAGTTGCAACTTCCATGGTAGACCATTAAGTACCAATTTTTCCTTTGATTCAACCTAGCATACTTAACATTAGCTAGTGTCAAGGCCTCAATCATTCATTCCACACAATCAAACATGTTCAAAACATAATTATTAAGCCATTAGCATCATTTCCATGTATGACCAAAACCAATTTCACATAAACACAACTTATATACAATCATTTTGACCATTTTTAGCATTACACAAAATATTCCTAGGTACATATCATTGACATAATGAAAGAGCTTTACAAACTTAGGTTGAGTTGATTAATACAGTCTGGATGCTGACTTCACTTCCCTGAGGCTTCGAGAACACCTATACTTGTGCACAGAATAAACAAACCATACGCTAAGCAACAGGACTTAGTGGTACTTTCATGATCCAAAATAATATAACATAAGTTAACAATAACAACATGACATGAAAGCATGAAAGCATTTTTACAACATATTTACACAACCATTTTCACATTAAAGCATATATATAAAGTGACAAGACAATTCAAATATCATAACAATGGAAATGATTAACTCCAATTACATATAACAAAACCTAACTTAAGGCCTTTTAGCTATCAATACCAATTCATATTTCAACATTCATAACCTTAACATTATGGAATTAAATCCTATATTCGTTTTTCATCAATAAATCATTTAGCATATCATTTGAAGCTCTTTTTGGAATCTATTGACTCATTCACATACGTTTTGATGGCTCATTTTCAACTATTTTGCACGATAGGTTACATGCTTTTCTCAATTCATAATCCATATATGCAATCAATTCCATAGCATTACATAGCATTACCATTTTCATTTTTCAGCATTACATGTAACCCCTATTAACCAGACTCAGATTCAGACTTAGACTTATACGGATACATGGATCATCCAACCAACAACACACCAAACTGGCATCGAAGTGCATCATCAGATAAATTGAAGTAGGGAAAACAGACACGTAAGATGCATATTAGCGCATGAAACACATCTTGGTGCACAAAGCGCATATTGGCGCACAAAATGCATCCTGGTGCATAAAGCGCATCCTAGTGCATAAACCCGTACATAATTCAATCCTATGACATGTCAATTATATTCTACTCAGCTCGACTAGTTAATAGGGTACCAATGCTCAATTTCATTTGCAATTCAGTACATATATCATTTCTCAATCATATTCACAACCACAATTAATCTCATCATCAAATCAAAAATATTTAATGTCATACTACATAATTCTATCCAAATTTTATAACACATATAATATTTCAAGCCAATTCATGTTATTTTTTGTTTTATACATTTTGGTCCTTTATCTCAATAATTCTTATGAAGCTCAACACAATGATTCATATTATCACTATATGCTGGCCTTGAGATTTCCACATGCAGTTAACATGTAAATGCAGACAATTAATATGATCCTAAATCATAAAAGTACAAACCAGAGTTTTTGAGTCACTTGTCGATAACTTTCATTTTTCCTTTCCTTCTCGAAGGTTCTGCATCGATGTTAGCTACATACAACCAGAAAACATATAATACTGTCAATTTTCATCCAATTCACAATCATATAAAAAATCAAGCCTATTTTTCAATTTAGTCCCTAAATCCGAGACAAGCATAACTTTTGATCTAAAGCTTCAAATTAAAATCCGATTTCACATTTATTCATTAAGGACCTTATACTTTCTATTCCCACCACAATTCTATTCCCACCACAATTTCATAATAAATTTCATTTTATTCAATTTGGCCCCTAATGTAACAAAGTTAACAATCAATCTTGTTAAGCTTTACAATTTAGTCCTTTTCATAATATAAGCCTAATTTCTATCAATTTCACATCTAATTCATCCAATTCTCAACAATTGAAACTTATCAAATATTACCAATTAAAAAAATTGATACATGAGATAGCTAAATCAAGCTCTCATGATTCAATTTCCATAAAAATCAAAGAAAAATGATTAGGGACTTACTTGAAATGTTGGCTGAATAACAAATAAGTTTTCAAAGTTTTCTTCTTTTCTTCTTAGCTATGGTGGATGGTTGAGTTCAGAGAAGATGATAACATCTCTCCATTCGATTTCACATATATAGCTTGATTAGATTATAGTTAAGTTTTAACAATTACTTTAATATTGCCTAATTAAACATTAACCCTTAATTAATTTAAGCTAATGACATCCACCATCAAATCTCACTATCATCTATTTTAATTTGGTTTATTTTTCATTTTAGTCCTTTGGATAATTGCTACCTAAGTCCCAAAACCTTTTCTTAATTAGATATTTATAGTGATTAAAGTTTTATAATTTAATCCATATGCCTTAATTAACCACTTTCTCGGCTAAATTCAGTAACTGAATTTTAATAGTTCAATATGATAACTTCGTAAATATCCCTATTTAATAATTATGAACTCGATTTATGAAAACACGATTTTAAAACCACATTTTTTGACATAACTAGAAATCGGGTCATTATAGATACTGAGTAAATTTTGCACCCTTTCTGATCAATTTGTTAATTATAAGAAGTCTGAAATTTTCCTTAATCCTTCTAAACCAAATGAAAGTAGATAATTCAGTGGTATCCTTGCATGAGGAAGCTTGTTATGATCTTTTAAGTCGGTCCCTTGCCAGGGGTGAAGTTAGAAAAAAATTTTAAAGGGGCCTAAAATTAAATTATAATTTTTACGATAGTAAAAATGTAATTTTTAAGGGATTAAATCAAAATTTTATCATTTTTAGGGGGTTAAAGTGTAATTTTACCTTTACTAATTTAAAATTTTAAAAAAAATTAAGGGCCTAAATGGCAATTTTTCCATTTTAAGGGGCTAGGACCCTTGCCAACCCCCTAGATCCGCTTTTGTCCTTTTCTCTTTGGGGAGATGATCACATAATCATTTGGAAATATGATGCTAATGGGAATTTCTCTTTTAATACAACCTATAATCTAATACGAGAGTTGGATTTGAATGAGAATTTTACTAAGCCCACAAAGTAGTGCTTAGGTTAAACTCTTCTATAAACTTATTTTCTGCCTATGGAAAGTGTGCCATAAGAGCATCCTCGTTAGAGAGGAGTTGGCAAGAAGATCCTTAGATAGGGGCGAATACAAAAGGGCTGGCAGGGGCCTCACCTCTCGAAAATGAGAATTTTTTCATTTTAGCCCTTTAAAATTTTAAAAATTTTAAATTAGGAAAGGTAAAATTGAACTTTGGCCACCCTTAAAAATGATAAAAAATTTGATTTAGTCCTTTAAAAATTATAAAGATATAAAGAATTTAATTTCGATCCCCCTAAAAAATTTTCCTGGCTTCGCCCCTGTCCTTAGATGTCCTATTTTTGATGCTGAAAGCCGAGTCCTTGTAACATTTATTTGTTAACTACGATTTTGCTAGAGCCATCTAATTTGGAGGACCATTGCCGTTGAGAATTCAAACTTTTAGATTGAATCTTTTAGTGACTGCTAAGAGATGATTTAAAAAAGTGAACAGACAAAAAGCTTCTATGCACTATTTACTCGTACTTTGTGGAGAATTTGAAAAGCATGAAATGAGATCATTTTTTAAAAGACAACATGATCTACTTAAAACACTAGGCCTGAACTTTGGGGCATTAGATGGACTCTTTGTATTACTCAACAAAGGATTCAGGAAAGTTATTGTTTATTCTGACAATCTGGAGGTGATCAGGGCCCTATAGGACGAGGTGTTAATTGACTCAGGAATCATTATTCTTAGAAGGGTTCAACAAATTATACAAATCGAAGGGTAATGGTGGATTAAATACGTCCTCAGAGAGAACAACTTAGTAGTAGATTATTTAGCTAAATTGAGTTTAACATGGGGATCAGGACTACAGATTTTCAACGTTGCACCAAATAAAATTTTGAAAATTCTGCAAAAAGACAAAGATAGTGGAGCTTTTTGCTCAATTCAATATGATGTAATTGCTCTCTTGTTTATTTTCACCAAAAAAAAACACACTAGGCCTAATCAGAAAGAAGAAGAAAAAAGTAGATGTCATTTGAACTTTGTCTCTTCTTATTATAAATAGATGAGATGTAGGCAAGGAAACTTATGGACATGGATACCTCCTTTAGTTGGCCCTAATCATCCTTTTATATGTCTGATTTTGGACTTGATTTATGTAAAAAAAAGGTTTCATTTTATCTCCATCTAAATCATCCAACATAAATATATTAATTTATACTTAAATAAATTTTATAAAAATTTATATATTTTGTAATTTATTGTAAGTAGTGATCATTGGCTAGATCTGAAAATAATATTTATACATTTTATACTTATTTAAACTTGATCAAATCCAAAATATAAACTTAAAATTTTCACTGAATCTATCTATATTTATAAATAATTAATTCAAACTCATTTTAAACTCAATTATATTAATTTTTAAATAAATTTTAAAAATAATTTAATATTTAATAATTATATATATTTATTAAAATTTTATATATGATCATCGTAACATTTTTTAATGTTTAAATTATAATAGTATTATATTTTAATTTTTATGAGTTATAAATCACATAATATATGAAAATACCATAATATAAAATATTACAAACTAAAACATAGATTGAACCATAACTTCAACTTTGAATATTTAAACCAAAACTTAACTCATATTTTAAATGAACTTATTCTTTTTACTTAGGCTCATTTTCCGAACATAATATTATTGTCCAAACCCTCTCAAAGGGAGTTTAAGCTTGGACAAATTGTGTAGTCCATTAACAGGTCTATCCATAAGTGACTTAAATCTGAGATTAAGTTAAAATGGAAATATGATTACAATATTGTTGAACAAATTTCATATTACTGATGCGACAGAATACAAATGAGTTTGAACAAATCAAGAACTCGAGGATTCCTCCGTCAACAGCTTCCTACGATGCCGCGATGGCTTCCTATATCTCCTATGTGACTTCCATCTTTCTTTAATGTCAGGGACCTGCTCGAGTTGGTGATGGTGTCCACCTATTTCCTTCGATAACCGAAGCTCCTCTGAAATTTCCGAGTCATGGCCGCCCTTGAGTCTGTCGGCCTCAGCAAGTAGATCATTTATCAGCATCTCAGTGGTTTTTGCAGGTATTCCACTTAGATACCATGAAATCGGCGGAGGAGGTGCAATGGCTGGTTGAATTAGTTGATCTAAGCTCACCTTTGATCCAATCCTTCCTTTACCTCCAGTACACGAACAATACTCTGCCCATGTTTTAGGTTTGAAAGGAAAACAGGTTTTCTCATCGACAAAACCGGTTCGACTCGCCAGTAACCTTCGAATTTTTTCATGAATCCGGTGCTCATTTGTTTGAACCTCATCTGTTAACCATGATCATTAGAATTAAGAGTTAACCACTAGTAATCCATGCGCGATCTTTTTGCAAACTTATGCATTGAGTAATCCAACCAAGATAAGTTTTATTTGGACTCGGGACTTTCGTCAGATATAGGTTTTCTGTGTATTTAAAGAATTCCTGAAGAATCGTATCTCCATAATCGTGTCACAATATGCGTTAGACACTTTCCCTTGGAGACGGGTACTTTTGAGAAACATGAAAAGTCAAAGTAACAAGCTCTAACTACAAACTCAGCCCAGAAAAAAACAAAAGTCTGGAGAAGGCTCTCTCATGGAATCTATAAAAGCAAATAATCCGGGAGAAGAATCCATACCGAGTAATCTTCTCTGTTTTGATCCACTAGAACATGAACTGCGATGGTTCCTGACCACCAAAGGAATCTCCACCAAGCTGCTTGTTCCACTTCGACCACCTGTCTTTGACCTTCATCGATTAAAACCTTTCTTGATATCACTTCCTGAAACCAAAGATCATGTCGAAAAATCTAAAAACCAAAACTACTGAAACTGCTCGAAATATTGAAGCTATAGGGATGTCATTCCCTGATAAGGATAGTTGCAACATGATATAAAACTTCTGATATATTATTGTGGGTGAAACTAGTACACTCACCTTAACGTTTTTGAAAACTCTCCGGTTATCAGGATCAGTGACAATATTGTACACAGCATCCGGGGGCAACCCGACATCAATTGTTGCCTTAAGGTAGCAAAGAGAACCTTTTGCTACACTGACCTGCCGAGCATTAGAATTTTAGTACTTAGCAAACTGATAGATTATTAGGATAAAATATCCAATGAAGCCCAAGAAAGTAAGTAACAGCAATGTGGAGTGTAATATAATTGTCTTTTATGATTAGAAACAAAGGTTTTACTTCAATGTCGCTTTTAGAAATGAAATAGTACTACAAAAGTGTCATGCTTTGTTACTCAAACTCGGATGTGAGTGTCAGAGACAGGTTTGTGTATTTGGAGAATCTTTGGAGGATCATATCCCAATACCAATGTCTGGACACCATGTTATGGACAGAGATGAGACTAGCAGCATTCTTCGTAATGAAACCATAAAATTTCCCAATAACTCCTTACCTCTATTTCTGGAGGTGGATTAACCCATGAAGGATTTTCTCTCCAAGCTTGCAATTGTTTCTCTAGATTGATCCGCAATCCGGAAGATGAACCGTTCTTCTTCTCAAGAAAAGAGTTCAACGGTTTTATTCTGTCACCATCTTTGGCTAATCTCTTGAGCTGTGACTGTAAGAAAAAAAAAAGGAATTTGTCAATAAAAGTCTAATAAAGAAAAACTGATCTATCAGCATGGCATACGTTAAATAAGATATATGACTAACCTTAAGGTAGTTTTGAAGTTTGCACGGAAGTTGAACTAAAAATGCAGAAAATGCTGGATCAAGAACCTTGGTTTTTCCATTCCTGGGAGTATCTAAGCTTATTCTTTTCCATTCCATTCTCACCTGTGAAATCTGAACATTAATACAAATGTTAATCCATTACCAATTAAAAGATATGTTCTTTTTTCAAAAAAAGATGTTCTCCTTCCAAAAATTCTGAAATTTTTGGTGGAACAGCGGATAGCACTTAGTTCTGTTACTCTGCCTCTTCATTTTTCTTAAAATACACATATTTGACACATTTTTGGATATGGGTATGGAGATACAAGCCCTCAAAACTTCAGAAAAAAAGTTGAATGCACCTTTATCCGAGTCAGAGTAACATAGGCACTTAGGTATCAATTTCTTGAATGCACCTAAGTACAGGATGAAAGATATACATAGAACAAAAGCTTGTCTATCAAGGTTAAATGTAAATTTGTCATTCTATGCTATGTTACTCGGACTCAGGTGTGAGTGATGGACAAGTATGTGTCCTAGACACATGATATTCATTTTCTCTACATTGTTCCATATATTTGGGAGGTCTTTGGAGGATCATATCATCATACTCATCTCCAAAAATATGTCCAACATGGATATCGATATTTCAACAAAAGTTAAAGAGTCGGAGCAAAATAGATCCTATTTACCAAAGATAAGAAAAAACAGACCCTTAGTGAAACTAGCAAATCACACACGCTACACTCTTTAGGAATTATGTGTTGTATCTGTAACCTAGGACCTTAGGACATAAACATAAGTAAGAAATCATATTTGGATTCAGTGTTCAGGTTGGATCAAAAACATTACGAAGTATCTTTAATTTCATCTATATTACTTGGATTTGGTGCGACTGTCAGACGCAAGTATACATCCAATACAAATGTGTTCAATATTTTTCCAAGATTTTCATGTATTTAGAAGGTCTTATGAGGATCTATACACTCTACCAGTGTCTAAATATGCGCCAAATTCGGGTGACACTCATGATTTAATGAAAAATAAGAGTCATAGCAATATAGCTTTTCATCAGTTGGTTAACTGAAAGTACACCTCTCAAAGAAAGTATATGTTTACTAGGAAACCTTGGAAAGACTCCTGCAATCAAATTCAACCAACAATAATCCCCAAATACAAACCCTTGAAACAATTAATCAAATAAAGCTAATCTCTAAACAAATGCCAGATAAGAGATTTATGCATAAATGAAACTATGACAAATTCTTAGCAGTAAGGTGCTCAGCAAAATCCAAGACCAACTGGAACCGCAATCCATCAAATAGTATGTTTTGAAACAAGAAATTGAATATTTGAATTCAAATTTCATTTGTTATATAAACCATGAAAACATGAAATTCAAGATCATAATTATCTACATGAATTTCAAATTCACCACTCCAAAAAATCGACAACTTATATTTATTTAAGTTTTTATCATCGAATTGCACCATTAAAATCTGAAATCCAAATTCCGAGGCCAACCTAAAATGTACTAGAAACCCCAGAAACAGAAACACATGAAAATCCGAGCAGAAATCTAACAACACCGGCAATGAAAAATTAATTAAAAAAAAAGAGAAAATTTGTTTCAACTTACAATGTGAATCTGGCGGCAAGGATATTCATTCCAGTTGAGATTCCACGTGAAAAAAAAATCAGCAGTTTAGGCAATAGGAAATTGTGAGTTGAAAACTTTATGCTTTTGCTTTAGAATTATAGAAGTAAAGCGACAAAAGAATTGAATCACATGAAACACGCAATTCATATGAAGGCGGCAACGAGGTTGGTCTTCAGAGAATAAGAAAGTCTTCAACCATTCAACCCAGAGAAACGGAAGATTCCTGTAAAAGACGTCTAAATTCTGGACGGTGATCTTAATTTATTAAATTGAGACCCTCCTTTTGAATGGGGTTCCATTTTTATTTGGATAATCTATACTTCTGTATAAATGTAATAATATCTTGAGGTTTTAGACTTCACCACGTGTCCACGTTTTCTTTTTCTTTTCAACAAATATAAATAGATTTAATTCTAAATTTGACTACTAACATCTACATATTTTATCAAAATAAACTTAATTATATTTTTGAGTTTTTTTTTTGTCATCAACCTTTCTTCTTTATTTTCAAATTACTTTTTTAATAGATTTGATGAAAGTAGAATTAAAAAAATTAAAATGATGATGTGAAATTTTGTATATGAAATATTTTTATATTTTATTACTTAAATAATTCAATAAAATAATTACATTTGGAAAATAATAAAATAAATAAATAATGCATAAAGTTAAAAAATCACGTTTATTTTCTTTAAATTAAGAATTATTTATGATTTATTTATTTTATTATTTTTCACATGTAATTATCTTATTGAATTACTTAAGTAATAGATTAATCTCATTAAAAATATTTCACTTTGAAATTCCACATCATTAAGCTACTTTAATCAAATCTGTTAAAAAAAAAAGTAATTTGGAAAAATAAATAAAGATTGATGGTAAAAAAAGTTTAAAAATATAATTAGGGTCATTTGACAAAACATTTAAATGTTAGTGGTTAAATTTATTATTAAGCCTACACTATACTTCAATACTTCGATATAAATTTTCATTTTACGCCAAAAAAATTATTATTTAAATACTTGAGTTATATAATTCAATCATTTTAATTATTTTTTTCTCATCGGATTTCTTTTATAATCATACCATTCTCTCTCACGGGACGAAAAATTGTTGCTCTTTTTATTTTGTCTCCCAAAGATTGAATTGAAATAACTTTTTGGGGGATTTTTTTGCCTCTTATTTTTGTGTTGTTTTTAGAAGCAGAGAAGAGAAAAAAAAAAGGGTAGAGAAATTAGAGATTAAGAGAATAGAGAATGCTGGTTGCAGGCAAGGTACATTCTCCAAGAGACATTTTGGATTGCTAAAAAAATGAGAGGACCGGTGGGGGAGGGAGAGAAGGAAAGGGACCGAGGATTTTTGTTTTATTTAATATTAAATTTAAATTTATTAGGTTTACCTACGTTATAATTTTTGTGATTTGGAAATTTAAACCCCATCACGTTTGCTATGATAACACCTTGAAGAGTTGTTAGACTATTTTATCCAAATAACTCAAAATAATTAATGATTTACATAAATAATTCTGGTTTAAAAACAATAACCTAAATGATTTAAAATGAATAATAAATTCGGGTAAAAAAAATTAAATGGTCGACACTAATATTTTTTTCTAATATAATCATTACCTAATGATTGTGTAAGGGTTTAAAAAAAATATTTTTTTGGGTGCTGAAACTAGATAGCTGACACTCTTATTATTTTTCACCATGTATCATACTGGTATATATTTATACCAATATTTGAAGAAAAAAATTTAGGATGTTGGCACACTGATGGTCGACACTAGAAGTATTTATGGGTAGGATCGGATTGAGTCGAGCTTAAGCATGATATTAATATACCTAAATTATTTTTAAATTTTTTTTAAAATATTTATTTTATTTTATTTTAATATTTAATAATTTTATATATTTTTTATATAGTTATCTTAACATTATTTTAATATTTATATTAGAGTAGTATTATATATTTAGTATATGTTTATTTTTTAATGTGTTCTAAATTATATAATATAAAGTATTATAAACTTAAAACAGATCGAGTTAAGTCGGGTTCAAGCTTGAAACAAATCTAGTCGGCATCCCTTCATCTGATTAAAAAATAAATTTTTTGAGGTGTTGGCACATTGATTGTCGACACCCCTTTATCTGATTAAAAAAATTCAGAGTGTTACTACACCAATGGCCAGCACCCCTTTTAAAATAAAAAATTTTAAATTAAATATGGCGTCGGTCACTTAAAGGTCAAAATAGGCCTATGACACCTCTTAAAGGCCAAAATAGGTTTGTTGTAGGTGCCGACCATTATATGGCCATGACCCTGACTCATCCCATCAATTTTTTTCCTTTATTTTTTTAATTAAATTAAATTTACAATAATTTAATTTATTTCGATTTTTAAAATCAAGTTGATTTTAATTTATTTAATTTTAAATTAAATTTTAAAATCAAATATTTTACAATTATATTTAATTTTTAATTTAATTTATTTTACAACCAAAATAATTTTAAAATTAAATATTTTACAACCATATTTAATTTTAGAACCATATTTAAAATTAATTTTTTATTTTAAAAGGAGTGTCGGCCACTGGTGTGTTAATATTCTAAAATTTTTTTAATCAGATAAAGGGTGTCGGCCATCAGTGTGCTAGCACCCTAAAAAAATTATTATTTTTATCTAATAAAGTGGTGGCCGCCATCAGTGTGCCAGCACCCCAAATTTTTTTCTTCAAATATTGGTATAAACATATACTAGTATGATACAGTATGTAAAAAATAAGAGTGCTAGCCATCTAGTCTCAGCACTCAAAAAAATATTTCTTTTAAGCCCTGACACAACCATTAGGCAATGATTGTATCAGAAAAAATTGTTATATAAGATCACTTGATTATGTATATCATCACACTTTAGATTATTATTCAATTTAGTCCTTGAAGCTCACATATCATTAACATAAAATTTTATCATAACTTCTCATAACACAAATTATATCACTTTATGAATTATAATTTATAAAATATTTCTATCATTACTAAATTAAATTCACATATCAAACACTCAATTTATTACATAATTTAACTTAATGCCTTGAAATATTAGTGAAATTAAAATGAACACTTCTTTTTAACAAAAACTTCTTTTTCCTTGCTTCCCTTTCTATTCCTTTCTCACTTCCATCTATTCCATTCCTTTCTTTTCAACTTTCATCACTTTTAATTTCTCATTTCTTTCTTCTAATATGATATACAAGCCCACTAGGATATCTACTTCATTTTCCTCTTAGATGCCTTTTGGAAAATTTCAATAATTTAAGATGTAATAGTGAAATTTTATGATAAAGGACCAAATTGTAAGAAAATGAAAACTTCTCTCTTTTTTAATGGTGGTGAGATTGGAGCATGGAGAGTATGGAAAAAAATTCTTCATACTTCCATACAAATATCTCATTTAATTTAATTAATTAAAATATTAAAATATCTCATAATAAAATAATAAGATAATAATAAAATATTCCACCAATTATATTTCAACACCTAATATTTATCAATTATTATCATGATAATTATCTTAATTGAGGAATGACCATTTTTCTCTTGTAAGCTCTTGGTATTTACTTTTGTGTCATTACTCATTTTTTTGTAAAATTGTAATTTAATCCTTCTTCTTTTCCATTTTTTCAATATAGTCCTTATTTATCAATTTATTTTACCTTTTAGTCCTTTCTTCCTTTGGGTATTTGCACTTTTGGTCCTTTAAATTTTCCATTTATATATTTTGACCTCATGAATTTTGAATAATTACATTAAGGTCACAACATTCTCACATTTTTATGATTTAGTCCCCGCCTTAAATTAATATATCACGTCTTACTTCTTGATTCAACTTCCTTTGGCATCCCATGGCCTTTACTTACACCTTCTTTCACTAAGATTCTATCACATACTGTTTACAACTAAGGAGGTTTTTGAGATGTTACAAACACAATGACATTCAATACTTTTGTGTTTTCATTTCTCCATGAGTTGTTAAACTATTTTTTTCTAATCAAAGGGATTTCGACATTCTAATTTTTCGAGTTTGTGAGATCTAATTTGTTCTTAATTTTTTCTTTATTCTTTGGTATTTTCGTATCTTTACTTTAATTACATATATTAATGTTTGTTGAATATAGAACCCATATTTGATAGTTTCAAATATTTGTATCGTCAATTAGAATTTAACTAATTAATTTGATTCTAATATTAGTGACGAATACCATGGTTGTGTATGTCAAAGTATACAATTCATTGTTATGCAGATATGGGATCTAGTTTGAATGAACCCCACTTATGTGTGTTCTGTTGTCTAGAATTGGATTTCTCTAGTTCTTTGTGGTACTGATAAATTGAATCCTAAGTGCTTTGTAATAGGGTTGTTTATTAATAAATGAAATAATTTCAATAAGCTTCCTCTTGGTTATCGAGAAAAGGAGGAGAGATTGGTTACCAGGTAGTTTGTCGACAACTATAAATAAATTATCATAAAATATATAAATTATTCTTGCATCGATGATCAAACCCATGAATCAAAATTGAGATTTTGTCTTTGACTAGATTGTCATATATTGATTTTCTATATTTTATATTTTATATTTTATATTTCTTTATACAATTTTAGTTATTAATTTAAAACCCCTTTTGTTTTTGTTGTACATGTTTTTACTAAATAAATAAGATTATCACGTTAACGTCCCGCCCAACGAAGTCCCAATCATCGAACAATGCTCATGGAAGCAAGGCACAAAGAGTAAGTTTTGAGTAAGGTATAAGGATTTGGCTAAGAATAAGAGTTTCCTTGAAAACGCCTATACGCCCTAGTCCAACGGATTCTGAAGGAAGGAAACGATGAGCTCTGAGAGAAAGATATGTATAACAAACCAAGGAATAATGGAACATAAGATCGGGCATATAGTCATGAAGAAATATGATTTGTAACACCCAAATCTCGAACACTGTCGTCGGGAGGGATTCCGATGTCACATAAATCATCTATCACTGATCATTCTTAAATATAATAAAATTCAATCTTATTTTATCAAGGAAATATTCCCAAACATCATATTACATCATCTACCCTACAACTTACTATTTAACTACCTATATAACCCAAGTTAGTGAGCAACCTCTCTCCTACCCTGTACTTCTACCGAAACATATATGGGTTCTACCGAAACAAGTATGCAGAATTTCAAGAATCATGCTAAACACAAGTTCATTAACTCAAATCATTCATAACTTCAATTATACATTAAGCTAACACAAAATACAGGGTTTCAAGTCATTATAAAGTACTTTTGAGTCCATATTATACTTTGCACATTTCATCAAACAAGACAAGGTTTCCATAATCTCAATGTCCATAAAGCAAAAGATAATATCATCCTAGTACATGCCATATAACCAAGTGATGGAATAACTACCGAACAACTCTGGGATAGTGTGATGCTCCAAGATGATCCGATCTCCAAACAACAAAATTGAATCTACAAAACAATAACAATTTCACAGGTAAGTATTTCAAAGCTTAGTAAGTTCATAAAGTTAGATAGATTTATCAAACTTCAAGAGCTGTAAAATCTAATCAACTGAATAGGATAAGCTGTATCCATTCGAAGTAGGTTTACGCATATTTTAATACTCACGATGACACAGAGTCATCGGACCCTTAATCCACAATGAGATTCATTTCATTTAATACTCACGATGGCACATAGTCATCGGACCTCTTGTTCCGTAAAGGAATCATACACTCACGATGACGCATAGTCATCAGACCTCATAATTCTTGAAGGGTTCATATACTCACGATGAAACATAGTCATTGGACCTCATAATCTGTAAAGGATTCATATACTCACATGACACATAGTCATCGGACCCTTTTCATTTACGGCTCAAAGCCCGTTAGCCCTTCCTTTTCTTTGTTCTCGTATTCTACATTTCTGATCGTCGTTTCAACTCACAGCAATTGTTTACAATACAAGAATATTTTAATTTTAAATTGAAATTTAACCATACGAACTTACCAGAATGGGTTGCAGTTGTGAATGGATTCTAGGGACTATTCTGCTAATTTTCCTTTTCCGCGATCGGTGGCACAGTCGTAGTCTACATTCACAAATCATTCAATTTCTCGCATTAAATCACACAATCAATTCATTTAACACAATCTAGTCCTTTTTGGTAAAATTATGATTTTACCCCTAATACTTTCCTTTTATTCAATCTAGTCCTTTCAACACAAAACATGCAAAATACCCATTTTCTCCTCCACCCATACCAGTCGAACATTCATAGCCCTCATACAAATCCCTACATATCCATTTATTTCATAACAAGTACAACAATATCACCATTTTAACATTTTAGTCCTTAAACTCTAATTTCATCAAAAATCACTGTACAAAAAGATCTAACCCAAGCATCAAATATTGAAATATATCAAAAGCTTTCAAGAACAAGCATTTTTAAAAATGGCAAGTTTCATAACATTTGACAGATTCACAAATTAGTCCTTACACAAGCTAGCTTAAGCTAATACAGACTAAAAAACACAGAAATTACTAAAAATGGGTGAGATTTCACTCACCAAACCTAGGACTAAGCTTCGCCGAATGCTCCTCTTTCTCCTTTAGGGTTTCTTTTTGTTTCAAGGTTGAAGAAGATGAATAAAATCATCTAAATTTTCTTTTACTTTTAATTTACTTACTTATTTCAAAATTACTAAAATGCCCTTAATGATTTAATATAATTTTCACTAAATAATGACCCATAACCATCCACTATACCTTGTTAAGGTATATTTCTTTCTTAAGGACCTTCATAAATCCTCCTTATGCAAACCAACCTATTTAATCAATGATTTCATACTTTTGCCCCTTTTTCGATTCAGTCCTTTTTACTTAATTAACTATCTAAACTATAAAATTTTTGAACCAGAATTTAATGCGATATATATAACACCATAATCATTAAAATAAATAAATTTACGACTCGACTCGACTCATTAGATTCGTGATCTCGAAATCACTGTTTTTGACACCACTGAAAACCAGGCTGTTACAACTCTCCCTTCTTTAGGGAAATTTCGTCTCGAAATTTCTTACCAGTGAATAGATTAGGGTATTGCGATGTCATCGAAGCTTCTGTCTCTCATATAGCTTCTTCAAGCCTGTGTCGGTTTCACAATACCTTTACCAATGATACCCTTTTGTTTCGTAGCTCTTTTACTTCGCGAGCTAGAATCTTAACTGGTTCTTTTGAATACGACAAATTCGGTTATATCTCAACCTTACAAGGTGTAATCACATATGAAGGATCTGATCTATACCGTCTCAGCATTGAAACATGAAATACATTATGAATCTTTTCTAATTCCGGTGGTAAACCCAACTTATATGCTACAGGACCAACTCGTTCATTGATCTCATATGGCCCGATAAGCCGTGGACTCAGCTTTCCTTTTTTACCAAACCTTAGCACTTTCTTCGAAGGTGAAACTCTCAAGAAAACTCAGTCTCCCACTGCAAAATCTATATCTTTCCTTTTAAGGTCTACGTACGACTTTTGTCGATCGGGCGATGCTTTCAAATAATCACAAATTACTCACACCTTGTCCTTAGTCTCATGAACTAAATTTGTTCCAATCAACTTAGGCTCTCTCAATTTTGACTAATACAGATATGTTCTGCATTTTCGACCATATAATGCTTAAAATGGTGCCATTTTAATACTAGATTGGTAGCTGTTATTATATGTAAACTCTACCAATGGAAGATATTTCTCCCAGCTTCCCTCAAACTCAAGTGTACAACATCGTAACATATCCTCAAGAATCTGTATCACTCGCTTCGACTGGCCATCCGTTTGTGGAAGATATGCAGTGCTGAAATTCAGCTTAGTTCCTAAAGCTTCATGCAACTTAGCCCAAAACCTCGAGGTAAAACGCGAATCCCTATCAGAGATGATAGATACTGGTACTCCGTGAAGTCGTACGATCTCGGACATATATAGCTCAGCTAGTCTCTCAAGCGGATAATCTACTCAAATAGGAATGAAATGAGTTGACTTTGTCAATCTATCTACAATTACCTAGATTAAATCTTTCTTTCTCGGAGTTACCGGAAATCCTGTGACAAAATTCATAGTAACTCGTTCCCACTTCCACTTCGGAATGGAAATTGGCTGTAGTAACCCAGATGGATCTTAGTGCTCTGCTTTCACTTGCTGACATATAAGGCATCTAGTCACAAACTCTGAAATCTCTCGTTTCATACTTGGCCACCAATACACTTTTTTCAGATCATTATACATTTTCACACTTCCCAAGTGAATAGAATAAGTACTGCTGTGAGCTTCCATTAGAATGTCTCGTTTTAAATCCGAATCATTTGAAATACATACTCTGCCTCTATAATACATCATACCCTCTAAATCTACTGTAACCCTGTAGTGGCATCATTCTGCATCTGCTCTCTTTTAGCTATAAGCTTTGGGTCATTTCTCTTAGATTCCTAAATTTGCTGTAGAAATAATGGTCTCATCCTAATCTTCGCGGCGATAGAACCATCATGTTTCAATGATAAAGTGAGTATTCATTGCCCTCAAAGCAAATATTGATTTCTGACTCAGGGCATCGGCAACAACATTAGCTTTTTTTCGATGGTAGTCAATCATGAGGTCGTAGTCTTTTAACAGCTTTAACCACTGGCGTTGTCGCAAAATCAACTCATTGTGTCATCAGATATCTCAAACTCTTGTGTTCAGTAAATACATGGCATCTCTCCCCATAAATGTAATGATGCCAAATCTTTAATGCGAAGACTATAGCAGCTAACTCAAGATCATGAGTCGGATAATTTTTTTCATGTGGTTTTAACTATCGAGAAGCATAAGCTATCACTTTCTCATATTATATCAAAACACATCCCAATCCGCTCAAGGACGCATCACTGTAAACAACGAACTCTTTCTTCGACTCTGGCTACGTCAGGATCGGAGCTTCAGTTAACAACTTTTTCAACTGATCCAAACTTTGCTTACACTTTTCAGACCACATGAACTGAATGTTTTTCTGTAGCAACCTCATCATCGGTAGGGCTATGATGGAAAAATCCTTCACAAAACGACGATAATAACCTGCTAACCCCAAGAAACTACGTACCTCAAAAACATTCTTTGGTACCTTCCAATCAAGGATAGATGAGACCTTATTGGGATCAACACGAATTCCCTCCAATGATACTAAATGACCCAGAAATCCCAGTTCCCGCAACCAGAACTCACATTTGCTAAACTTCGCATAAAAATGTTTCTCTCGTAAAATCCGTAATACCTCTCTCAAATGTTGAGTATGCTCTGATTCTGTCTTGGAATAAATTACTATGACATCAATCAACACAACCATAAACCTGTCCAACTGAGGTTGAAATACTCTATTCATCAAATCCATAAATACTACAGGGGCGTTAGTCAACCCGAACTACATAATCAAAAACTCATAATGACCATATCGAGTTCTGAATTTTGTTTTCATTATAATCACAATTTTTTACTCGTATTTGATAGTAACCTGACCGAAGGTCTATTTTGGAGAATACGGTTGCACCTTTTAGCTGATCAAATAACTCATTGATTCAAGGCAACGGGTACTTTTTCTTGATTGTCACTTTATTTAGCTGCTTGTAGTCTATACACATCCGCATCCATCCATCCTTCTTTGTCACAAATAACACGGGCGCACCCCAAGGTGATACGCTAGGTCATATGAACCCTCTGTCTAATAATTCTTTTAGCTGAGCTTTCAACTCTTTCAATTTGGTCGGTGCCATTCTATACGGTGGAATTGAGATCGGAGCGGTACTCGGTAGCAAATCGATACCAAACTCTACCTCTCTGACTGGTGGCAAACTCGGTAATTCCTCTGAAAACACATTTGTATACTCATTAACAACCGGTACTTGATTTAACTCTGTTCCCAAACCCCGTGTATCAAGTATGTATGCCAAGAATGCTTTACAGCATCTATGAACCATCTTCTGTGCTGAAATAGCCGAAATCACTTTGGTTTCACTATTTAGTCTGTCGGACTCCACTGTAATTACCTCACTTGTCGATCATTTCAAACTAATCTGTCTTTGCTTGCAATTTACTATTGTGTCATGCTCAGAAAACCAATTTATACCCAAGATCACGTCGAACTCGATGAATGGTAATAGCATTAGATCAACAAAAAATTCATAGTCCTGAACTTTCAGTGGACATTTACAACATACCAGGTTAGCAATGACACTATAACTCAATGGGTTTGTGACTTATACGTCAAATTCAGTGAACTCAACAAATAATTTCTTATTAGTAGCTAAAGCAGTGAAAATATATGAATGAGTCGATCCTGGGTCAATTAAAGCACACACAATATCATTAAATAAATAAAGTATACCAGTCACAACATCGGGAGCAGTAGCCTCTTCCCTGGCTTGGATGGCATAAGTCCATATAGGTGCTCGAACTTCAGATTTGGCTATATTATTCTTATTATCTCCGCAGTTTCCACTTGTACCGCTACTCTGCCCCAAACGTTTACTCTTTTGTGGTATAGCAGGAGGTTTTATACTCTGTTCCTCCTTTACTTCAGATTTTATCGGGCAATTCCTCAAAAAATGATATGTGCTTCCGCATCGATAACATGCCCCTTTCATTTTATGATACTCACCTACATGACTCCTCTTACAATACCTACATATCGGAGTAGGTATATTACGAACGCTAGCTATACTGTTTGCGAGTCTATTCTGAAATTTAGATTCCGGTGGTCTCGACTTACTCCTGCTTAAAAATTCTGAAGAAATTGGCCCCCGACTAGCCTCTTCTCTGAATCTCTTCAACAGTGGCACAGAGAAAGTCCTGACAATATTCTTCTTTCCAGATTCTTGAAACCTCCTTTCTCTTTGTCTCTTGCTGTTGTAGATTTCTTCCATCTTTTGAGCTCTATCTATTAAAACTACTAACGGTCGGATTTCAGAACTACCCACCATCATTCTGATCTCATTGTTTAGCCCCTCTTTGAAACAGACACATAGGGCTTCATCAGTCGGTACAACTTCTCTAGCATACTTTCTAAGTTGTACAAATACTCGTTCATATTCTGCCACTATTTTATTTCCTTGTCTCAGTTCTAGAAATTCCTTCTTCTTTCTATCCAGGTTTCGCTTGCTGACATATTTCTTTTTAAATTCTGTTTGAAAGAAATCCCAGGTGACTTCATTTTCAAGCATCATTACCACGATCATAGCCCACCAGTGGTAAGCCTCATCTTTCAGTAGTGATGCGACACACCTTAAATAGTCTTTCGCAGGGCAAGCCATCTCATTTAGGACTCTCAGCGTATTTTCCAACCAGTATTCAACTCTAGAAGGATCATCTTTTATGCTTCCTCGAAAGTCTTCGGCTTCGTATTTTCTAACCCTATCTGTAAGATACGATACCTCGGTTCTACCATTAGAGGTGGTGGAGGCCTAATTGGGGGTGCTACTGATCGGGCAGCTGGCTGTGTAATAAGAGGTAGAAGGTGGTGCCATCGGATTATTTCTCATGAATCCCATTAATGACTACCCCATCAAATAGAAGAACATGTTCTTTGCTACATTTTCTGTCATCGGCAGTATTGATGCACTATGACTAGCCCCAGAGTCATTAGTCGGGACATTGCTGTTTACCTCATTAGTTTCATCTTTGTTGGAGTTAGACATCCTGTGTTTATCCGTAAAAGTCATAACTAGATCGGATTCATCCATATCACAAGTTCATATGGCATGTACTTCTAAATCATTATACATAATCAATACAATCTAAGAAACGACTAAACTGTAAGCTTTGATACCACTAAATGTAACACCCAAATCTCGAACACTGTCGTCGAGAGGGATTTCGATGTCACATAAATCATCTATCACTGTTTATTCTTAAATATCATGACATTCAATATTATTTTATCAAGGAAATGTTCCCAAACATCATATTACATTATCCGACTATAATTGTGATTCAACAAGGGTAAAAAAGTCATTTCTAAGATTTTTAAAGACTTTTACCGATACCTGAAGGACAAGTATCGATAGTCATCAAGTCAGTAAACAATTCCTAAAACAGTGCAGGCTTCTACCGATACTCTTGACAGTTCTACCAATACAAGTGAGGTAACTATCGATACAAGTCATACTACTACTGATACTAAAAACTTCAAAGAGTTGAGAAATTTTACCCTACAACTTCTACCGATACAAGTACACAATCTACCGATACTTCCACATATAGAACTACCGATGCTTACTATTTAACTACCGATATAACCCAAGTCAGTGAGCAACCTCACTCTTACCTTGCACTTCTACTGAAACATATATGGGTTCTACCGAAACAAGTATGCAGAATTTCAAGAATCATACTAAACACAAGTTCATTAACTCAAATCATTTACAACTTCAATTATGTATTAAGCTAACACAAAATACAGGGTTTCCAAGTCATTACAAAGTACTTTTAAGTCTATATTCTACTTTGCACATTTCATCAAACAAGACAAGGTTTCCACAATCTCAATGTACATAAAGCAAAAGATAATATCATCCTAGTACATGCCATATAACCAAGTGATGGAATAACTACCGAACAACTCCAGGATAATGTGATGCTCCAAGATGATCCGATCTTCGAACAACAAAATTGAATCTACAAAACAATAACAATTTCACAAGTAAGCATTTCAAAGCTTAGTAAGTTCATAAAGTTAGATAGATTTACCAAACTTCAAGAGTTGTAAAATCTAATCAACTGAAAAGAATAAGTTGTATCCATTCGAAGTAGGTTTACGCATATTTTAATACTCACGATGACATAAAGTCATCAGACCCTTAATCCGCAATAGGATTCATTTCATTTAATACTCACGATATCCTTATTTCGTAAAGGAATCATACACCCACGATGACACATAGTCACCGAACCTCATAATCCGTGAAGAATTCATATACTCACGATAACATATAGTCATCGGACCTCATAATCCATAAAGGATTCATATACTCACGATGATACATAGTCATCGGACCTTTTTCATTTATGGCGCACAGCCCGTTAGCCCTTCCTTTCCTTTATTCTCGTCTTCTACATTTTTTATCATTGTTTCAACTCATAGAAATTGTTTACACAATAAAATAATATTTTAATTTTAAATTGAAATTTAACCATACGAACTTACCAGACTGGGTTGCAATTGTGAATGGATTCTAGGGACTATTCTACTAATTTTCCTTTTCCGCAATCGATGGCACGGTCGTAGTCTACATTCACAAGTCATTCAATTTCTCGCTTTAACTCACACAATCAATTCATTTAACACAATCTAGTCCTTTTTGGTAAAATTATAATTTTACCCCTAATACTTCCCTTTTATTCAATCTAGTCCTTTCAACACAAAACATGCAAAATACCCATTTTCTCCTTCACTCATACCAGCCGAAGATTCATAGCCCTCATACAAATCTATAAAAATCCATTTATTTCACAACAAGTACAATAATATCACCATTTTAACATTTTAGTCCTTAAACTTTAATTTCATCAAAAATCACTTTACAAAAAGATCTAACACAAGCATCAAAGATTCAAATATATCAAAAGCTTTCAAGAACAAGCATTTTCAAAAATGACAAGTTTCATAAAATTTGACAGATTCACAAATTAGTCATTACACAAGCTAGATTAAGTTAATACGGACTTAAAAACACAGAAATTACTAAAAACGGGTGAGATTTCACTCACTAAACCTAGAGCTAAGCTTCGTCGAGTGCTCCTCTTTCTCCTTTAGGGTTTCTTTTTGTTTCAAGGTTGAAGAAGATGAATAAAATTATCTAAATTTTCTTTTACTTTTAATTTACTTACTTATTTCAAATTTACTAAAATGCCCTTAATGATTTAATATAATTTTCACAAAATAATGACTCATAACCGTCCACTATACCTTGTTAAGGTATATTTCTTTCTCAAGGACCTTTATAAATCCTCCCTATACAAACCAACCTATTTTATCAATGATTTCATACTTTTGCCCCTTTTTCGATTCAGTCCTTTTTACTTAATTAACTATCTAAACTATAAAATTTCTGAACCAAAATTTAATACGATGTATATAACACCATAATTATTAAAATAAATAAATTTATGACTCGACTCATTGGATTCGTGATTCCAAAATCACTATTTGCGATACCAGTGAAAATCACGCTGTTACATGATTAGCGAAGTAGTATTCGCCAAAGAGCCAATTTCAGTGTATAGAGTGGGTGGAATCCAAAATGAAAATAAGTGAATAAGGATTCCATGTTAGATTATTATGAATAGTGAAATGAGACTTATGTTACCTAAAATGACTTTTAAAGAATGAGTTTATGCTAGGGGTATAGTACACCCTGTAACCAATGTGGTCCCGTGCTAACCAATGAATGAGGTGAGTTGGTTAGGAACTAACCTAACGTGAACTACGAGAGAGTCAAGGGTAAAGAAATAATCAAGTAAGTTTTTTGGAAGTGGCAAATTGTAGATAAGACAAATCAGTATTGATGTGATGTTTATCAAGTTCCCATAAAGACTTAGGTTAAGCTAAAAGGACACTCAGGTTTGGTTAAGAGAGAGTTATCTTCTTTCCTTTTAAGATCTAGGGCTAAGGTAGGTAGAAACGTCTCTCTAAGCTGAGTCTGAAATCTTGGATATTTCTAGTGATTTTCTTGGTATCAAGGTACGTTTCATGACTCTTCTTGTCAAGGAAACATATATATGTAAGTATGTTTGAGGAAATAGGGTTTTGTGAGACGTCTGATTTAAAAGTGATGATAAATGTTTCCAGAATGAGTCTTAACGAAGTATTTCTATTCTAAAAAGGTAGGGGAAGCTGTAGCATCTTGTTGAACGATGGATCTGAAGTCCAAGCTATTGATTACACAAGGAAAGACTAGATCGAGAGTTTGGAGCTAAAGACTATGAAAACTAGGTGAGTGCCTAAGCTGACTCTTGTATGTGTGTAACATCTTCTAAAAACTTCTATGCAAAAATGACCAAACCTTATGAATGGAGCTAGAAAATTGTGATAACGCGATTCTGAAAGGGAATGTAAGATATATGAACTTTCATGTATGGATTGCATGAAGATTGATGGCCTAAGTACAGATTTACAGACTTTGAAGTTAAAGGATGTTCATTTCTAAGTAAATGGAATGTGTTATGTGTATGTAAGCATGAAATGTAACTATTTGTTTGGAAAAAAAGGAATGAGTTTGTCATGAACGAGTGTGTTATGAATGAGTCTATGTATGATGAGTTTGTGTCTATCTCCGAAGTTGTCTAAAAGGGTCTTTCGGGACTAAAAACACAAATCTCTAAAAGGAAAAAGTCTATAGCCATGGCACTGCAAATGAAAGGATCATATCGTATAAGACCATAGCTGGGTTATGGCATCATATGTAAAAACTTAAAAGAAGATTATTACCAAACGAAGTTCTTTGTGCATCCCAAGATGATGGGGGGCAAACCTCACGAAATGTGAGTCTAGTTAAATCCTTATCACCTAAAAACACTGATAAATTATCAAAAGGTAAGCCTTTGCGACAAACCTTTGAAAGGAAATGCCTCTGTGGCAAACTTTAAAAAGGTAAGCCTTTGTGGCGAACCTCTGAAAAGAAATGCCTGCCTTTGTGGAAAACTTTGAAAAGGTAAGCCCTTGTGGCGAACCTCTAAAAGGAAATACCTCTTTGGAAAACTTTAGAAAGGTAAGCCTTTGTGGCGAACCTCTGAAAGGAAATGCCTTTGTGGCAAGCTTTAAAAGGAAACGCCTTTGTGGCGATCTTTGTTAAAAGAATGCATTTGTGGTAATCTCTGTAAAGGAAATGGCTTTATGGCGATCTCTGTTAAATGAATGCCTTTGTAGCAATATCTGTAAAAGAATCCCTTATGGCTAATTATTTAACGAAAGCCTCTATTGCTAATTAGATAAAGGAAGTCCTTGTGGTGAGTAAGGGAAAGAACACCTTCATGGTGCAAATTGAATAATGACCCTTGTGGCATCTATATAAGGGAATGTCTTTGTGGTGAAAATGAATGACAGGAAAGGAATTTGGACGACCAATGAAGGAATGACGTGTAAAGTTTTCTAAAGGAAAGGTAAGTACAATACCTTGGAGAAATGTTTAGGGTAATAAATTGAGAAGGAACAATGTGTGGGGTAAACATAAGAAATAAGGTATACGACGAACTATGAAGGAAACTCTTCACTTGGAAAGGAATGGAAAATCCTACATAGTTTTAGGGTGTAAAAAAAGAATATGGGACTTTGAAGTAATGAAAATCTTAGTTAACTCCAAAGATGAATCATGAAAGACACACTGAGGCGAACTTTGTGCTAAGTGATTGGCATAGTTTACCTCACCCCTAAAAGTAAATGGTAAAGTTAGTAAGTATGAAATGTGATTATAAATCT
Source organism: Gossypioides kirkii (assembly GCA_005610355.1). Taxonomy (NCBI): domain Eukaryota; kingdom Viridiplantae; phylum Streptophyta; class Magnoliopsida; order Malvales; family Malvaceae; genus Gossypioides; species Gossypioides kirkii. The sequence continues at coordinate 31,946,717 of CP032247.1, read as the reverse complement.
ATTAATAAGGCAAACAAAGTGACTAGGGTATATGTAAAGATAAGATTTAAAAGGAACATAGAAAGTAAGGAGTTTGTGATTATGGTAAACACATGAGGAAGAATAGGCCAATTGAGTATGGGTCGCGCTCTGGAGTATGACAAAGTCATGGCTTAATGATTGTAAAAGAAGGATAAGTCATTAGAGACACTAAGAGAAAGGTAAAGGCTTTAAGTAAGAAAGTATGATTATAGTTTGTTAAAGGAAAAATTCTAGTGAAGTATTCGCCAGAGGGAAAAAGGAAAGGACAAAAGACACATGAATGGCATGCAAAGAATTTATTGCATTGTGATGTATTGAAACATGTATTTTAAGGATTTTCTCACTAAGTTCTTATGAACTTACGAAATTTATTTCCTATTTTAGGTTGTAAAGGAATGTGTGCTGAGGGACGTTGCTAGGGCTACGCTCAAGAAATGGTGAGATAGGTTGTTATGCATACAAAGTGAGTTAAGAGGCACATTCAAGATTGAACCTATGTTTATATATACTAGTACGTCGAAAGTACTTAGATAAGATTTATAGTTAAACACATACAACACTGAAATTTTATAGGAACTCAGATAATGATATTTGTGTACAACATTCTGATGACCATGCACTGGAAGGGTCTATGAACGTTATTTAGATATCACGACAAGGTGGTTGATGCTTTCATCTCAAAGAAAAAGAGAAAAAATGGTAAGAGATTTGGGTTCGTGAGATTCATCAACTTCTCGGATGCTTAAAGGCAATAACAAGACTAAACGATTTTGTGATTCTAAGGAGTAGAATTTAGGTGAAGTTAACAAGATTTAAAGGTAGAAGGAAAATATGGAGAAAAGTAACTACATAGAAAAAACCATTGATTAGCAAAGAGACAAGCAAGAAGGGTCGAAAGGTGAGAATAAAGGAAAGGAACCCGAAGGGGAGATGGAAGAAATATTGAAAGCAAATACGATTGAATAGAGGATAGGAGATGAATCAATTATATGGAAGATGAATCAATCAAAAGTAGTAAAAGGTCATGTCAAAGATGAACAATTGTGAAAATTGCAAAAATGTTTGGTGAGGGAGGTGGCTACTTTTTGTAAGGATGGGCCTTGACGAAATTAGCTGATAAAATTGCAAGGATGGGCCTCGGCGAAATTAGTATGAAGAGAATTCAAGGAAATTATTTTCTTATTGAGATTCTAGATGAAGAACTAGTAGAAATATTGAAACAAAAAGAATGTTGTACTTGAAGGAATTTTTCATAAGCATCGAACCTTGGTCAGAAAAGAAAGTATTGTCGGAAAGGGTATCATGGATCGAAATCTCAGGGGTACCCCTACATTGCTTAAATTATGAAATGTTCAAAAAGGTAGCTGGCACTTGGGGTGATTTGATTTTGATGGGTGAGAACTTGACAAAAACAATCAATTATGAAAAGATTGAGATGCTGGTTTCAATCAAACTACCGATGCAGATTAGAGAAGTAATAACACTAGAGGTTGGGAATATCAAGTTCCTGATCAAAGTAAGAGAAAAAGGTTGGTCAAAAGTGTCAAAGAACAATATTACAAACAAGGAAGAACGAAAGGAAGAAGCTGAAGAAACTGTATCAGAATCAAAATCGACGATCGAATTAGAATCGAAGAAATCTCAAGAGGGTAACCAAAATGTTATAGAGGAAGTAATTATGGAAGATGGTATCGAAAATGATAGAGATGGAAATGAATGTCAGAAGATGTTGAGGGTATATTAAATGAAGGGGATCAATGTTTAGGAAGCAATGGAAATTTAGTTGAAGGGGAATTTGGAAAGAGTAGTAGCAATGGAAATTTAGTTGAAGGGGAATTTGGAAAGAGTAGTAGCAATGGAAATTTAGTTGAAGGAGAATTTGGAAATAGTAGTATAATATGGTCTGGGCTTGAGAGGATTTATTGAATATGGGTCTGACATTTGAAATACGCCTAAATGAAGGATTAGGCGCACATAATGTATGGAAGAGGGTGCGAGCTTAACTAGAAAAGAAGGGTAGATTTTGGGAGAGGAAAATAGTATGATAGCAAAATAAAATTCCAAAAATGAATCAAAAGAAGAGGAATCAAAGGGACGAGAGATTTGTCAGGAGATAGACGATGAATCCTTAAATACAATCCAAAGTAGAAAGAAGAAGAAACAATTTAATAAAAAAACTCGTTTCATGCGAGACATATAAGATAAGGTGTTGACATCCAAGGAGAAACAAAAGAGGGATAAGCTTTGCAGAAAGGAAAAGGGCAGGATAGTGTCAAGGAGTAAAGAGAAAATTGTGAACCTATCATTGTCAGACTCAGACATCAGCAATAGGAGGAAGGTAATTCTAGGGGAGGGAAAGCAGACTTCAGAAGTGGGGAAGAAATTGGGATTAAGTGTGAGGGGAGATGAGAGGGACATCATGTTGGAAATATATAGATTGCAAATTAAAAGTGATGATCTTTCAAATTTAATTGAAAAATGCTGACTTATCATCCAATGGACATGGGACAAGTCTCTTCCAAGAGGTATGTCCAATATGAAAAGAGTTGTGACCCTTCAAAAGGTGTCCATCCAATTTGAAAGGATTATGACTCTTCAAAAGGTGTCCATTGAGTGCATATAAATGTATGGACTATGATGCTCACAAGTATTCACATTTTTTTTCTTTTGCAATCAATTACAATTTTCAGAAATTAGAATAAGAGTTAGGGAATTCCGTGATTTTGCTAATCAAAGGAAATTCAAAACTTCGTTGTATCCCAGGAGGACCTTTGTCTTAACCCTCTAGCAACTTTGTGTGGGGGCAAATAGTTCTCTTTGGAAAGCATCATCCGTGCCTCGAAGTTTACTATCGTCTTCGGAACTATCTTCCCTCGAAATCTTCAACAATCAAAGAGAGCTATTTTTGAAGATGGCAACGGAGGCTACCACCGTATTTAAAGTGATGAACCAAGACTTTGTGAAACTTGATCGATTTGATGGCTCAAACTTCAATCGTTAGAAGGATAAGATGTTGTTCCTTCTTACTATCTTGAATGTGGCATATTTTCTGGATCCAAACTTACAACCCGTGGAAGATCCTTCCCCCAATGCAAATTCCGAGGAAATTGTGAAAGTGGCCGAACTCAAGAAGAAGCGTGAGGAAGATAATTTCACATGTCGAGGACACATTCTTAACACCTTGTCTGATCGATTGTATGATCTTTACATGTCGATGCAATCTCCGGTGGAAATATGGAAAGCTCTTGAAGAGAAATACAACACCGAGCGACAAGGTAACGATAAATTTTTAATGATAAAATATTTTGAATTCAAAATGCTTGAAAGTATCCCGATCATGGATCAAGTCCATGAATTACAAGTCCTTGTAAGTAGACTTCGTGATTTGAAAGTCGTTATTCCGGAAATGTTACAAGTCGAGGCTATCATCTCAAAATTACCCTCGTTTTGGAATAATTATTGGAAGAAACTCCTGCATATGGCAGAGGACTTCACTGTGGAGAAAATACTTAGGCATTTGCGCATTGAAGAGGAAACTCGAAAGCGTGATGCAGTGTATCTTCCCCAAAGTTCTAAAGTGAACCATGTGAGCGAGTTTAAGAACTCTCGAAATGGTAAGAGAAAGGCCACATTCGAGACCAATGACATGCAAAACAAGAAGAAAATACTTGCAATTTCTATAATTGCAATAAGAAAGGACATTACATTAAAGATTGTAAACTTCTCAAAAAGAAGCAAGATACCACAACTTCCAAAGCCACTATGGTGGAGGATATGAACTTAGTGGCCATGGTTACAGAAGGGGTCGAGAATTTGGAGATTAGTATGATTACTGAACTCAACATAGCCATGACTGATAAGTCTCATAATTGGTGGCTTGACTCTGGTGCTACTGTCCATGTGTGTAATGACTGACAACAATTCAAGAATTATAAATTAGTGGCAAACCATGATGTGCTTATGGGCAACTATCAATCGATTAATGTGCTCGGTCAAGGGACGGTAGAACTCAACTTCACATTTGAGAAGAAATTGATTTTGACTAATGTGTTGCATGTTCCTGATGTGAGAAAGAATTTAGTGTCCGTGAGTCTTCTGTGTAACAAGGGGTTCAAGGTTATCTTGGAATCCAATAAGTTTGTTTTGCTTAAGGGTAATATATATGTAGGAAAAGGATATTGTAATGAGGGTATGTTCAAGTTGAGCATTATATAAATAAAGTCAATTCTTCTACTTATATTGTTGAGTCTTATTCTTTGTGGCATGCACGTTTAGCACATTTTAATTTTAAAACTTTACAATATATGCAAAAGAATGATTATATCAATCTAAGTAATGATGAATTTATGGATAAATGTGAAATTTGTATTCAATCAAAAATTACCAAGAAGTCATTTCCTAATAAGTGTGAAAGGAATTCGCAAGTGTTAGATTTAATTCATTCAGATGTTTGTGAATTAAATGGAACTCTAACAAGAGGTGGAAAACGATATTTTATCACTTTTATAGATGAATTTTCTAGATTTACTTATGTGTATCTCATGAAAAGTAAAGACGAGGCTTTTGATATGTTTAAACGTTTTAAAAACGAGGTTGAGAATTTGTTTAGTAAGAAAATCAAAGTGCTTCGTAGTGATAGAGGTGGTGAATATTTTTCAAACGAATTTAATGTATTTTGTGAAGAACAAGGTGTGGTACATGAGTGTTCTGCACGTTATACTCCGTAACAAAATGGTTTGGCGGAAAGAAAGAACCGTACTTTAATGGATATGGTTAACTCGATGTTGTCAAATGCTAAACTTCCATATAATTTATGGGGTGAAGCATTATTGACTGCGGGTTATATCCTTAATAGAATACCATCGAGAAAATTCAAAGTATCTCCATATGAGTTATGGAAGATTCGGATGCCAAACTTATATTATTTCAAAGTGTGGGGGTGTTTGGCTTACTATAGAGTTCCCGACCAACGGAGAACAAAGTTAGGCCCAAGAGCCATCAAAGGTGCATTCGTTGGTTATGCGCCCAACATTTTAAAGCATATCGTGTTCTTGACTTAGTGTCAAATACGATAATTGAAACAAGAGATGTTGTATTCATTGAAAATAAGTTTTTCGATGATTTAACAGATTCTGAAAAAGAATATCAACCAATGATCTCGAGTGATCAAACCAAATGAAGTCTTTGTGACAATAAGGATATGGAACCGAGGAAAAGTCAAAGAGTGAGAAAAGTAAAGGACTTTGGTCTCGATTTCATTTCCTCACAATCTCTAGCATTCCTTGTTGAGGGAAATAGAGAATCTGTAATTAAGAAAATCCCCATAATGTTTAATGTGGATAGTGATCCACAATCCTATGGTGAAGCCATGACTTCTAGGGATGCGACATTTTGGAAAGAGGCGATCAATGATTAAATGGATTCAATATTGTCCAATAATACTTGGATTCTAGTTGATCTTCCTCAAGGATCAAAGCCTATTGGGTGTAAATGGGTGTTTAAGAGGAAGGACACTCCAACAGGGGGTTCTCTAATCTTTAAGGCTAGGGTGGTGGCTAAAGGATTTAGGCAAAAAGAAGGCCTAGATTATTTTGACACCTATGCACCAGTGGCTAGGATGACCTCCATTTTGATTCTTATAGCACTTGCATCCATTCATAAGTTAAATGTACATCAAATGGATGTTAAGACTGCTTTTTTGAATGGTGATCTCGAAGAAGAAGTTTACATGGAACAACCAGAAGGCTTTGTGCTTTCTGGGAATGAACACAAGGTGTGTAAATTGATCAAATCATTATATGGTTTAAAACAAGCCCCTAAACAGTGGCATGAGAAATTTGACTCTATTATTTTGTCATATGGTTTTTTACATAATGGTGCGAATAAATGTATTTACACTAAATTCACTGATAGATACGGTGTAATCATTTGCCTCTATGTAGATGATTTTTTGATTTTTGGGACGAACATGAAAGGTGTTCGTGAGACCAAAGAGTATCTAGCCTCGAATTTTAAGATGAAAGATCTTAACGAGGTAGATACAATTCTTGGTATAAAGGTGAAAAAGCATGAAAGGGGCTTTGCATTAAGCCAATCTCACTACATCGAGAAAGTATTGGAAAAGCTCAAACACTTGAATATCAATGATTCGAACACTCCATACGATTCGAACTTCAAGTTAAGTGAGAATAAAGGCAGGGCTATAGCGCAACTTGAGTATGCCAGCGTAATTGGAAGTCTAATGTATGCAATGCATTGCACTAAACCCGATATCGCATTTGTTGTGTGCAAATTGGCGAGATTTACAAATTGTCCTAATACCGATCATTGGAAAAGAATTTGTAAGATTTTTGGTTATCTTAAGAAAACAAAAATTTTGGGATTATTCTATAGTGATTATCCTGCGGTACTAGAAGTTTACTTGAATACAAGTTGGATTACAAGTTTAAGTGACAATAACGCCACATCTAAATGGATTTTTACAATCGGAGGTGGAGCCATTAGTTGGGCCTCCAAGAAACAAACTTGCATCTCACATTCAACTATGGAGGCTGAATTTATAGCCTTAGCGGCTAAGGGCAAGGAAGCGAAATGGCTAAAAAATCTATTACTAGATATAAAATTGTGGCCACAACATAGGTTCGCCATTTTCGTATATTGTGATAGTGAATCAACCATGTCTCGAGCGTACAATAAGGTGTACAATGGAAAGTCTAGACATATAAGTTTGAGATATGAGTATGTGAGACAATTGATTAAGGACGCTGTGATAATTGTTACCTATGTTAAGTCAATTGATAATTTAGCGGATCCTCTGACAAAAGGTTTGTCAAGGGATTTAGTCAAAGTACCACCACTAAGATGGGATTAGAACCATTCTAATTAAGTCATTGATAATGGAAACCCTACCTTTTTCTAGCCAAAAGTTAGTTTCAAGGTTCAAAGGGTAATAACAAGTTATCGAATGATAATGTGCACTAAAAACTATGATTTAGTGATTATATTTTAGGAGGATGAGTTTTACTCTTAATGAATGAACATTAATTGTCATGAAATCCACCTATATGGACATGAAATGGTGCCGCTTCAACGAGATTTTATTTATGGTTTATCTCGTACATGTTCATGAAATGGGATGAGCACATGGCCATAACGATGCTAAAATAATTAAACTCTTACTCTATTTCTTTACGATTATGTGTGAAATTTTTTCGGTATTGAATTTAAGAGTGATGGTTCAAGCGACTAAACACCATTCACTTTTTTGATACTTTGAGAAATTTGCATTAAAAAAAGGTTCAATCTACAGACACCCTTCTTTATGCTTAATCGTTGTGTACTTATTTTCTGGAATTAGCAATCTAGTGGGGGATTGTTAGAAATATATAGATTGCAAATTAAAAGTGATGATCTTTCAAATTTAATTGTAAAATGATGACTTATCATCCAATGGACATGGGACAAGTCTCTTCCAAAAGGTATGTCCAATATGAAAAGAGTTGTGACCCTTCAAAAGGTGTCCATCCAATTTGAAAGGATTATGACTCTTCAAAAGGTGTCCATTTATTGCATATACATAGATGGACTATGATGCTCACAAGTATTCACATTTTTCTTCTTTTGCAATCCATTACAATTTTCAGAAATTAGAATAAGAGTTAGGGAATTCCGTGATTTTGCTAATCAAAAGAAATTCAAAACTTCGTTGTATCCCGGGAGGACCTTTGTCTTAACCCTCTAGCAACTTTGTGTGGGGGCAAATAGTTCTCTTTGAAAAGCATCATCCGTGCCTCGAAGTTTACTATCGTCTCCGAAACTATCTTCCCTCGAAATCTTCAACACATCATTGAGGAAATTATGAGACTTGAAGGTCAATAGAAAAGAATTCGAAGAGAACAAATAAAGTCTCAGCGCAGCAACAGACGAAAGTTTGAATTTGGTGTTTTGATTTATTTTGGAATATTTGTTGGGGGATATGAGAATTGTAACTTGGAATATAAGGGGTTTAGGATCAAAAGTTAAAATTACAATGATGAGTAGATTAGTTCGAATGTACAGGTAAATGTTTATTTTTTGCAAGAAACAAAATTAGAGGTATTATATGGGATTTAATTAGAAGAATTTGGGGAGACGAAAACTTTAATTTTAGATATGCGGTAGCAATAGGTCGTTCGGGAGGGATAATTAAAGTATGGGATAAATGGTATTTTTAGATGAAAAAAGAATATTGTGTTAATCGATTTGTAGTGGTTGAAGGAAATTAGTTGTCCAAAGGTAAGGAACGAATGCTGATCAATGTATATGCACCCAATACGTTGATGGAACAAAAGATTTTATGGGAGGAGTTGGTAGAGCTTCAGAAATAGTTTACTAAACAATGGATTATGGGAGGTGACTTTAACGTTGTTAGGAATAGGAGCGAAAGAAGCAATTGTGTGGGATTATTAAACGGGTTTAAGGATTTTGGGAGATTTATTGACAAATGCAATTTGGTGGATTTGCCACTGATGGGGAAAAATTTTACTTGGTATTGATCGGACAATAAAAGCAAGTTAGATAGATTTTGATGGATGAAGAATGGTTAGAACATTTTGAATGTCTTCACCATTAGGGACTAAAAAGATCATATTTTGATTTTCTTGGCTAACGGAATAGTGGATTGGGGTCCAAGACCTTTCAAGTTTATAAATGTGTGGCTTAGTAAAAAGGAGTGCCCGAGTATGATAAAAAAAGAATAAAATGAAATGGACAGTATGAATGGTAGAATATCGGGGAAATTGAGGAAGTTAAAAGGAGCCCTTAGGAAATGGAATGGTAATGCATGAAATGAATTGGAAAAGAGAATAAATGAGATTGAAGAGAGGATTAAGGTGCTGGATGATGAAAGCAATAATCGAGAGTTAACAAAGATGGAAATGGATGAGATGAAAAGGTTGAATCTAGAACTTGGGGAAGAAATAAAATTCAAGGAATCGATTTAGAGGCAAAAATCAAGAATGACATGATTAAAAGATGGAGACTCAAACATGACATTAATTCATAGGGCGGTAAGGATTAAAGCAAAGAGGAAAATGATGCATGGGATGAAAATTGGCAATTCTTGGTATAGTGAACCTAAGGAGCTAAAAGAAAAGATGTTCAATTTTTTAGAAACACTTTAGTTACCCTCCAAGGAAATGGAAAATGGATATGGTATTGAAATTCAAGAGGTTGAATGAAGCGAAAGCTTTGAAACTTGAGGTTCCTTTTTCAATGGAGGAAATTAAGAAAGCGGTGTGGAGCTGTGATGAGTCCAAAGCTTTGGGACTGGATGGATTTAATTTGTACTTTTTTAGAAAGTGTTGGAAGATTGTACAAAAGGATTTGTTTGAAATGATGGTAGAATTTTATCAAACAAGAAAGTTGGAGAGAAGCATTAATTCATCTTTCATAGCATTCATCCCCAAGAATGAAAAATAGCGTTCATCCTCAAGAATGAAAATCCAAATGACATTTTTGAATACAAATCAATCTATTTAGTGAGTTCGTTCTACAAAATTGTGGTAAGGGTTTTATCGAGAAGATTATGTGAAGTTATTAGGGTCATGGTAAGTGATACACAATGTACATTTATTAGAGGAAGACAAATCTTCGATGGAATATTAATCGCAAATGAGATAATAAATTCTGTTAAGAAGAAGAATGGTGCAAGGGAAATATGATTCTTAAGTTGGACTTTTCAAAAGCTTATGATTATGTGTGCTGGGATTTTTTGGAGCTTGTATTATTGAAAATGGGCTTTGAAATGAGGTCTGGTTGGATGTTTGAGTGTGTGTCAACAGCTAGAGCAGTAGTGCTTATTAATGGAACTGTCACAAATGAGTTTAGAATATGCAAGGACTTAGACAAGGAGATTCATTATCACCACCATTCTTATTTATTCTACTGACGAAAGTATTGCACTTGATGATGGATAAAGCTGAGGAGATGGGGATCATTGGGGGTAAAAAAGATGTTATACTTGGTTAGTCATTCAGACATCTACAATTCGTGGATGACACTATTTTATTTTTGAGGGCGGACGAGGAAATGGTGAGCAACACTAAATATATTCTTCGTTGCTTTGAAATTATTTCCGGACTAAGTATTAACTTCCATAAGTCATGTATTGTGGGGTTTAGCGTTAATGAGGAGTTTATGTACAGAACGACTGTTGTTTGTAAGTGTAAGATAGGAGAATTATCATTCAATTACTTGGGAATTCCATTAGGAGCTGATCCAAGGAAGATCTCTACTTGGGATGGAATTGTGGAAAGATTTGAGAGGAAACAATCAGGTTGGAAGTGTCGTTCTCTCTCTTGGGCAGGGAGAATTGTGTTCATTAACGCAATGTTAACCTTTTTTCCTATTTACTTAATGTCAATTTTTCAAGCGCCTATATATGTGATTAATAAAATTGACTAGATAAGAAGTAATTTCTTGTGGGGAAGTGTTAATGGATGAAGAAAAATGGTGAAGGTAAATAGGAAACAAATTTGTTTGCCGAAGGATAAGGGTGTGCGAGAGTGGTGGATATTAGAGTGAAAAATAAGACACTCGTGGCCAAGTGGAGTTGGAGATTCGCGGTTGAAATAGAAGCGTTATGGAGAAAAGTTATAGTTGAGAAGTATGGATCCCTTGTGCAACAATGGCAACTTAGAATGACCAACACAAAAGATATGTTGGTAGTTTGGAGGGGTATCGTGGAGAATGCTAAAGACTCAAAAGTGGCTAAATGGATGGGGAAAGAATCTTTTTGTTGGCTGATTGGGAATGGTAAAATGAAAATGTTTTGGGAGGATATTTGGTGTGAAGAATGTTCACTAAGAGTGTAATTTCAAAGGTTGTTTCGATTAGTCAATAGCAAGAAAGGGTTGGTGAAAGACTTCTCGAACTTGAACAGGTTTAATGATGTTAATTGGGAAGACTTTTTTGTATGAACACTATTGGAAAGGGAGGTGGATATGCTCAATTGCTTAAGGGAAAGTAGTTAGTAGTAAGGTGTTGGTGCCAAAAGACGAGGATCATTTAATATGGATACATGATAATAAATAGGTGTTCTCGATGAAGAAATTATCAGAATTATTGATCAAAGGAGTGGAAGACATTTGTTTCGCTTTTGGTAAGATTTTGAAATTAAAGATGCCTCCTAGAGTGAAAACCTTTCTATGGATTGTTGGAGCCCAATCTTGATCGGGCCCAACACTTAAATCAAAAAATAACCCAAAAATAATAATAAATTTTTAAATTAAAATTTATTTTAATTTAAGAATGTCCAAATTTACAAGCCCAATTTACAAAGGCCCAAGTGACCTAAACCTAAACACAAAGCCTAATTACACTCTAGCCCAAACCCTAAACCAAGCCCAAATGGCCTAGTACCTAAAAAAATTAGAAAACCCTAAATGGTGCAACTTGTTCTTGCTATCGCCCTGCCTTTCCCACTCAGGAGCCGCAACGTCAGCAACGACCATCTGCCACCACCACCAGCAACTTGCACCACTGCCACTGCCATCTGCAAGGGAGAAAAGACAACAATTAAGTTAGAAAAAACAAAAGAGAATCATTGTAAAATTGGCTTTAAAAGCCGATTCAAAAACAGTTGTAGAGGTGACCTTTTTCTTGCATTCAAAATCAATACAGACAGTGATTCGAAGCACCAGACATTTTCGAAATCAATACAAAAACAAGGTATTCAAAATTAATACACGAACACAGATCAAGAAAATCAGATCACCAAGCATTCTCATATTCGGTATTAGCAAGGTATATTTACTGTTCATTTATTATTCGAATTTCAAAACGTTTTATATTCTAATTATATATTAACGTTTTTATTTATTATATCATTTATTATTTTTATTAATTTCGAGTTTAAAAAATATAAATAAATAAAAAAGTAAATAAATATAAAAATATTAAAAACAGATTTAAAGTAAAAAAATGAAAACTTAGTTAGGGTTACGCCACTTTGGTTGCGCCACCGTCGCCCGTAATCGCTAGGAGAACCTTTTCGAATATCGCCTATGCCTCGTCAAGATCTGCAAAGGAAATGACAAAAGAAAAAACCTAAATAAAATATAAAAATAATAGATTTCAAATGAAAAAATAAAAATCTCGAAAATCTTCTTATTTTTCCTTGAAAATTCGAAAGATCTAGTTTAGATCTAGATTTTTTTTTATAAAAATATAATAAAATAATTAAAAGGGAAAACAGATCTGAAATTTTTAAAGTGAAATAGCAAACGTGTTTTGATTTTCTTCAAGATCTGGGTTCGACAGCTTGTAAATTTGAACCTAGATCCTTTTATTTCGAAAAAGGAGAAAGAGAGTTTTTTTTACCTTTCCCGTCGTGTACGGCGAAATCTTGCGACGGCCATATGACGGAAGGCAACGAAGCACGACGGACCGAGGAACGGTGCCATGGTTGGACAGAGGGATGAACGGACAGAATTTCAGAGAAAAAATCAAAGAGGAAATCAGTTTTTTTTAGAAAGAAGTAAAAATGAAATTTTTAACAAAATTTTGGCTTATATAGCCCTTTTAAAACGGCAGTGTTTTTGAGGGAGGGGTTTAGCGGTGAAACGATGCCGTTTTACGATGACCCGACCCGTACGGATCCCCCCGAGATCCGTGTGTTTTTGAAGGATGGGTTATTTCCCCATCCAGTCCTTCTGCTTTTTTGTAAATTTACAATCCCATCATTCTTTTGAATTTTTAGATTATTTCAAACTTGCCTCTTAATTTTATTTTCTTTTCAATTTAATCCTTTGACTATTGACTTCTTCTGAGGCCGTCACCTGTCATCTTCTTGGGTTATTTACGCATAAAGCCCCTTTTTTATTTCTAAAATTACATTTTGACCCTTAAACTTTTCCAAAATTACATTTTAACTCTCAAACTTTCCCCAAAATTACATTTAACCCCTAAACTATTCCAAAGTTATGTTTTGACCCCTAAACATTCTAAAATTATATTTTAACTCCCAAACTTTTCCAAAATCACATTTTGACCCCCAAACCTTTCCAAAATCACGTTTTCACCCTCAAACTTTTCTAAAATCACATTTTAACCCCAAATTCTTCTAAACTTCATTTTTGACCCCTTTTTTTATTTTCTTCGATATTTTGTATATACATTTAAATTCGTACTTCGTATATTATTAATTCTATATTTATTTTTATGTATTTATTTATCTGCTTAATTATTCTTTATTCGTATTATTTAATTTTGCCAATAAATTGCATATTCGTGTTTAATTTGCATACTCATTTTTAAAATTTTTTTCTTAAAAAATATATACAAAATAATTTCAAAACCGAGGCAATATCTTTTCGTGTGAAATTTTCGAAAAATTATGCCTTAACGTGCTAGGTGTGATTTTTTGTATAATTTGCGCGATCGAATATCCTCTTTAAAACCTTTCAAAATGTCCTTCAATTTTGAAATTTCGAGAACGTCGTGCCCTAACGTGTTGGACACGACTTCAATTCTCCGAGAAATTCGAAACACACGGGCATTTTTCTTCAAGTTTGATTTTTGAAAACCATGCGAAATAAGTTATGTGTATAAGGATCGTATTTTAAACTTCGCTCGAGATTTCAAAGTTTTAACAAACAAAGACCCGAAAATAATCGATGTGATACCAATTTTGGGTGTGTGAGGGTGCTAATTCTTCCTCACACGTAATCGACTCTCGATCCCATTTTTTTGGATTTCGAAGACCAAAATATTTTTCAAAATGGATTTTAAACGTTTTGTGGTGATCCAATTACACCAAATAAAAAGATTAGTGGTGACTCTATTTTTTAATTTAAAAATATTTTTCGAGACCTATTTGTTTTCCAAAAATAAATGTTTCAACATGGATGCTTTCAATAGATAGATTACCTTCTAAAGAAATCTTGTTTAGAAGAGGTGTGCAGCTTCATCAATTAGAGAAGGGTTACCCTTGGTGCGATAGAGAATTGGAGAGCACGATGCATCTTTTCTTTAAATGCAAAATTCATTGAAAGGTTTTGGTGAAAGATTTTCGAGTGGTGGGATATTGAATGGAATCCTATTGATGGCTTTTTAGATTGAAATTCACATGTGTGTGTAAAAGTCTATGGTTGATATTGGTGACAATGACATGATGGTCTGTGTGGCTAGCAAGGAACGAGCTAGTGTTTGAAAGAAAGTGGACAACAATGAACACTTTGTTATTTCACTCCAAGATGTAGGCATTGATATGGTTAAGGCTGTTCAAGATGAGTTAAGGGTGCAAGAGAGCTCATGATAGTTGTGTCCGTATAAAAGCTGGTTTAATTTAAAAAAAAATTAGGGATGGTTGGTCCGTTTTGGTGTCCTCCCAAGTATGGTTGGGTAAATTTTAATGTAAGTAGAGTAGCGAACGAGGATAAAGTCGAGTGTAAAAGGGTGTTAAGAGATACGGATGGGGTGGAAAGAGCATTGTTCTCGAGTCTAGTTGCCTCATTACCTTGGATGTGTATTTAGTAATGGGTTGGAAAGGTAAAGGCTCTCTCATCATTGAAATTGGATCAAATGAGGTGTTTAGTTGGATGGAGAACAAAAGGATAAGGCCATGGATGCTGCAATCTATCTTCAAGGATATCAAAAGTAGAATGGATAGAGCAGGTAATGTCTTTTTCTTGAAGGCTAAGAAGCATGAAAATGAGATGGCTTCTGCTTTGGCATTAGCTGGAATAAAAAGGCCTGAAATGCTCAAGGCGTGGTGGTGAGTTATAACATGAGCAATGTTGTTGAGTTTCTTCTGAATAATTGGTTAGTTGTTAGTTTCTAAAGGATTTTATGTTATATGGGGCTATTGAATCAGTTGTTTTCACAATTGCTTTTTAGAGGGCAAGAAAACAGAGTAGGGTTTAGTTGGTTTGGAATTATGATGATATCAATAAGAGATTTTGGTGATTTGTACTTGGGTAGAGGGAAACTTTTTATGGGGGGATTGCTGCATTTTTCAGATTATAGCATTGTTTGCCAATGCTTAAAATGTGTAATAATTTGATTGAGCAAAAAAAGAATCATATTTGTAATATTTCATTGTACATACATAAAGAACTTCAAATCGAAGTCAAAAATTTTAAAATGGTCATAGATAAAACTTTTACATAGGGAAATAACAAAAAGATTCGGTTACATCTGTAATAGGGCGTGACACCCAATACTCGGGTCCAATTAATCTGGCGTGGTAAAAGGCATTACAATCACCAACCTTTATGGATTCAACCTTACTCATTTCTATACAAAATTTGTAACACACCAAAAACTTTCAATACAATATTTGGTACTATTTTAAGATCGAACACTGATTTTTTAGGAAATATAAATATGTTAGATAAAGAGAAATCATAAGGAAATAAATTTATAATAGATATGGAAAGTCAATGTAGAGATTTATAAATGCAAAAATGTGGAAATAGACTAAATTGTAAGTTTTGAAAAGTTGGAGGACTAAAATGCAATTTAACAAAATTGAGAAAATATGGGGGTATTGATGATTATCTGGCATAATAATGACTTGGAAAATGAAGTAGTATGATGAAAATTTGTAACACCCTCACCCATTCTAGGCGATCAATACGAATGGGAGATGTCATCAAAGCATGTATGAGTAAGAAATCTTTAATTTATCTAAGAATTAAAAGTTTAAAATATTTTATAAATTAATTAAAACATGATTAAAAAAATTGAAAGTTTTAAAAATAATTTAAAATCATTTAGGAATTATTTAGAGTTGATCGGAGATGATCAAAACCCAAAACGTGCTCTAAAAGATCAAAATGACTTATAATTGTAACACCCTAATTTTCAGTGGTGTCGAGAACAGTGGTGTGAGATCAATTATTTTCGATAAGTAATTAAATAATATGATATTTTAATATTTATGAGAGCTCAGGTGGAGTTTTATGGTTATTAATTTTTGTTTAAATAGTTATAAGATTTAAATGTTAGGGAAATGGTTAAATTGGAAAAGAGGATTAAATGGTAGAAAATATCATAAAGTTAGTGTATTTAGATGAAATATGTCAAATAGACATGGAAAAGAAGTGATAGGGGCTTAGGTGATAAATAGACCCAATTAGGTGAGATAGTGGAGAATTAGGTAATAAAAAGAAGATATTTTCATAAGAAAAATATTATTAAATTTGGAGATAATGATGACTTGTATAATAAAAAGAAAGAAAAAAAATTCATCTCATTTTTCTTACTCTTTTTCTTCTTCCCAACGTTAGAAAACTCCACTGTTGAGCCTAGTGTTTTCTCAAGCTTTTCTCTTTGATTTAAGGAGGTTTTTGAGATCAAGAATCACGTGTGTTGAGGACGTACGAGGAAAAGGGAAGGTCGTCGAATAGCTTCTATTGATTGAGCTACACAACATGTAAGTTTTTCCTTATTTTTGTGATAGGTTATAATGAAGTTTTAAAAATAAATTCTTCTTTATATAAATTCTCTTAAATCATAAGTATTACGATATTTGTTATGAAGAAATTAGGGATTTGACACATGAACCATGTTCGGTGATTTGGATAAAAGTTTCATACGTGGAATTTTTTCCAATCATATGTTCTGGTCGAGCTCCTGCATGTGTTACGAACTCGAAATAATACGCGACTCAGATTCTAGCAAATTCAAAAGCTATCCTTTGTCAAATCATACGATTACTCTAGCTCTGGCCAAGCTAGTTCATACGTGCGATTATTAGGTTAATCCAAGAGGATAGCCTAACGCAATCTTTAAATCTGAAATTTACTCATACGAGTATCATATTTTTCGAATTTATTTCAAACAATTTAATTTACTTATGAGGAAGCTTATTAAAAAATTTATACTTACCTTTGTTTTTATGTTTTGTAGATTTTGAACTTTTTGAGATCAAGCGAATTGGACCACCAAAGTATACACATCAACCAACGCCCGTATTCGGTAGATTTTGATGTCTTGACTTTTGGTTAATTTTGGCATGTGTCTAGGTTGTTTTGGTTGTAAAGAAATATACACATTGGTTTTGTGGATAGTATACTCTCATGCATTTGGTCAAGTGTATGCATTTATATCTTGTTATGATCTTTGGGATTGTAGTGTAGTGTATTTGAATGATGTAAACTTTTAATTCCTTGATCTATCTATAAAAGTGTAAATTAGCACAAATGTTAAATTGAGAGTTGTTATGGTTAAATGGTGTTAGATTAGTATGATTTAATGGTAATTTGTATTGGTTGTAAGGTTGTTAGACTAGTTAGGGTGATTAAATGCATAAATTTTAGGTGTTTAGGGCTTACACGGGCGTGGGTCTTAAGGGTGTGAGCTACAGGGCACGCACGACTTGACACACGGCCCATCCCATGATTGTGTGGCCTATTTTCGCAGTAATACACGGTTTGACACACGACCGTGTAGAATTTCATAAAAAGGTACAGTGGATACACGGCCTAGCATAGGCCATGTTACCCATTTTCGAAGCTATACACACTGGCACACGGCCGTGTGCCCCTATTTTCCAAACTTTTCAACTTTCATTTAAACATCCAGAATTGTTTCAAATTGGTCCCGATTTGTTTGGAAGATATTTTTTAGGCCTCGAAGGCCTGATTTAAAGATAGTATAAATATATTTCACATTTAATGATCTTCTTTTATATCATATGTTATGAGAATGTTCCTGCTTGTATAGTAACACTTCATATCCCTACTCCGGTGATAAAAACGGGATTCGGGTGTTACAATAATGGTGTAGTGTCGAAAGAAGTACGATGTCATAAGAAGGAATTTATGATGTCACGACGTGACTAAATGAGTTAACGAGTTCGTGACAAGGAGACATGCGAAGTCACGACATTGGGCTCCATAGTCACGATGTTGCATCTTCGTGGTTGGGACTTGATTCACTAAGTTCATCCAAAAACACTTCAAATGTTTTGTAAAGTTCCTCTATCCATAGTATGCATATAATATACTTAAAGAGCTCTCAATTATATATAAAAATTATTATGAGACACTTTAAAACCACAACCAATAACCTATAAGTAAAGTATTCATGCATATCATCGATTAACCAAAAGAAGGATAGGTTAGGGAAATAACACATTAGCTTTCAAGCTCAAATTTGAATAACATTCAACACAAAAACCAAGTAATATGAAATTAAGAAATTTACTTATGTGGAACGTAGTACATTCCACAACTAAAAATACATCACTTTCATACTCTTTTGGGTCTCAACAATAATGTGATGTCTCGGATTGAGCTAAGCTTCAAGTCTCCCCGAATCAACAATCGATGAAAAAAAACAACACATAAGCAAATAATGGTTAATAAGTTCAAATGGAATTCATTATGCTTACCTTGTTGGAGGTGAGCATACCAAATGCCATAAGAAAATAAATACTTACAACATTCTCAACTACATCACACAAGGTAAGTTAACCATAAGAATTTATGAGCATGTAAACCAACTCAATTAGAATAACACATATAACATGGTTAATATGTATTCTTATCATTCATATATATATATATATCATGGCAATGCATGTAAAGACTTTTATTTTATTTTTTAAAATTTCATAGGACAACCATTTCATATTCGTTTGCCATAATCAAGTACCTATCCATATAAAGCTTTTTTCGCTCAATGTAACCTTAGTAAAATGGGCTCAGACACACATGAATCCACCACCACACCAACAATGCTCATAAGAGCTTAGAACTACACCACACCAAGACACATAAGTGGTAAAGCATGAAGGAATCATGTACATTGCTCCACCACACCAAGATTGTCCCCAAAGAGAGATCGTACATTCGATGATCCATAACAAATGCTAAATCATTGAATGACACAATATAGATCCAACTCTATAACAACCCATATAAAAATGAACATATGACATTAATTGACATGCCAACCGTATCCTAACCTTTCTATCAAGTTTACATGGACACAAGAACTAAGTGAACATTATAAACAAGTTCTTTTATCTAAAGTTACAACATCCATAGGAATTCATGTTTTCCACTTTACATAGCTCATAAACCATACATTCATTCATATTATGCAAGTAAACCATACCATTTTACACATAAAAAATCCTTTTTCAACTTTCTCATTATCAAAACCAATAAACATACCTTTTAAAGCAACATCCATGTTTTCATGCTATCTTGCCTATCATGTTAACTATATTGTTTTTCCTATCATGATTTCACATTCCAATGGTACAATAAATATATTAAATTAACTAACACACACAACAAATGGAAGTATAGTAAGTACCATGAGAACTTACAGTTCCAAAAAAAATAATAAAAAATGATCGAGGTATTAGATAAACAGTTACATAACTAGAAGTAGTTTAAGTTTGTTATTATGTTATCTTTTCTATTCTCTCTCTTGAAGACTGTTATCTCTCTAGAAGACTTTGTGTATAAATATTCATAGGATTGTATTGATGAAGTATGAATGAAAAATATACTTTATGGTATATTTTTGTTATGGTATCAAAGTAGATTTTTTTTTTCAATGGAGTCCTTCGTTGGCTCAACTAATACGGAATGAAAAATATAATTTCTGGTATATTTCTGTTAGGAGGCTCCTTCAAGGCCTTTAATTCACTACCTTCTCTTTCCTTTTGTTAGAACCACCTTTAGCAACTTCTTTCTTTAGGATCCTTCTCTCTCACTCTATCCTAGAATTCTTACTCTAAGCTCAAAGCCTAGACATTATGATGAGATTGAAGGTGGGTTTTGGTTCTAATATGGCTTTTAGGAAGTGTTTTGCAATAATAAATAAATAAATAAATAGTGAAAGTTTGAAGTGAAAATGAGTGGAGAGTGAGAAATTTTGAAGAAGAAAACTTCTTCTTCTTCTTTGTTGTGGTAGGCTATAAGAAGCTGGTTTAGGGGTTTATTTTTATTTTGTTTTATTGTATTTAAAATACAAGCTTGGTCAAATAGTCAAAGGTTAGTAAAAAGGTGATACAATTGCAATTTAAGGTTAATTTCATGATCAATAGTTCCAAAAAAATCATCTCATTATAAAACATTAAAATAAACTAATATTTAATCATTTTTTTGGCCGAGAATCACCAAAATGTTCTTGGAAGCAAAATTATCATTTTACCCCTCAACTCTTATTTTTATATGATTGGGTTTGAAACTCTAAAAGGTCTCACAATTATGCATTCTAATGCCCTCAAAATAATCTAAATAAAATCATTAAATCTATTAAAATGAATTTATCTCATAATATACAAATAAAATTATCAAAATAGTCTTGTACGAAACATCGAAAAATTTTAAGGCGTTATAAACTCACTTTTAGATTAAATAAAAAAGAAAGGAAAGTATAGGGATCAAATTGTAATTTTTTTCATTTTAACCATGAAAAGGATATATGTAATGACCTAATTTTAGACGGTGTCGGTAAAATGCGATTTCAAAACTCAAATTCGTAAACCAAGTCAGTGGAATCATGAATAGAAGAATTTATAAAGTTAGTATGAAAATATATTAACGGTAAGTTGAATATTTAAATCGATAAAATCGTAAAATTAAAGTTCAGGGATAAAATTGTAAAAATTCAATCGCTATTGAATTTTAATTTAGAAATTGCTTAAGGACCTAATTAGCAAATAAATAAAGGACTTAATGGTTATTTAACCATTAGTTCTTTTGAGATAGTGAAAAATGATGATGGTCCACTTAGTTTCATAATTGTAATTAATAAACAAATGTATGCCTTAATTATGTGAGCTAATCAATGATTAATTAAGTCAATTAAATCATTAATCCTAATATAAATATTAAATAGTGGGGAGAAAGAGATGAGTCTTAATCTTCCCCTCTTATGTCGTCCCAAAAAATTGAAAGAAAAAGAAGGAACAATTTTGCTTTCATTTCCCAATTTTGTTCCAAAATTTTGAAGTTAAAAGACAACATCTGGTTGTCCGAGATAAAAGAAAGACGAGAGTTGTAGATGAATAATTAATTTAATTTTGTATTTTCATAATTTGAATTCATATATATATATATATATATATATATAATTACAAATTAATTTGTTTGATATAAGAATCTTAAATGACTAGATAATTGACGAACAGCCTCGCACACTAGGGCACATAGATTCATAGTTTGGTAGGGATATGTGGTAATGTTTGGGGCCATTGATTTGTGCTTTTGATTGTTGTGTATGATGTGTTTTCTCTATTTTGCTTGAACCTTTCAACCCTAGTGAATGATATCAATGCCTACCTATAAGTCACTTTTATAGTATATGTATCCTTTCTTTCAAAAAAAATAATTAGTATATATCAATTAAAACTGATTAAAACACTTCTAAATAGCTAAAATATACTGATAATTTGACTGGAATTAAACTTGAATGATTTGTTACTAGTTTGAAACCGAAATGATATGAAATCTATACGGTACCGATTATCATTTTCCGTAGCATATTTTGAATGATTTTATATCAAATTCATATCGTCTGATCGTATAATATCCTGCTATTCACCCGGATAATGATGGGTTTTTGCAGTTAGAGGTAGCTGTCACAAAGACTGATGATTTTTTAAAAAGTAAAAAACTGCCTCTGCCACTATTACTGCCGGCATCAGATGCCTCTCTGTCACAGATTTTGTACCCAATTTTGAGTACCCAAATATTAGTTGGTTACCCTTTGTCTTGTACTTCACATAAAACAGTGCTTTTAGCTTTAAAAATTATTCCCTTCTTTTTTTATATTTTTACCCTTTTTTTTTTCTAGAATCTTGTGATTGGTTTATTTATAGTGAGACAGTCGATGATTTTCAGTGATTTCTTGGTTGTTTTTCAGTGGTTACAAAGACAATGAGAGGTTTTGATAGTGCAGTGGAATGGCTTAGACCATTTGTTGATAGTAAAGGTTGGGATTTTTGTGTTGTTTGGAAATTGGGTGATGATCCATCGAGGTACTTGTTTCATCACCATTGATCACCATAACCAGTATTATCTTCATTCTTTGTTCTTTTTGAGGGAGTCATTTGACTCAAATGAAGCTTTTTTCCCGCTTTTTCTTGAAGGTTTATTGAATGGAAAGATTGTTGTTGTAGTGCTTGTTTTAATGTCAAAGTGGAAAAAGATGAGTCGCAGAAGCCTTTTTGCAGGGATGGTCATTTCCAACATTCCATAAGATCAAAGGCTTGTGAAGCCCTTTCACATTTTCCTTTCGTCATTTCTCTCTATGCTGGGTACAGTATCCTGAACTTACAAATTTGTTTGGTTCAGTTTGGGAAATTCAAGATATAGAGACAAATATTCTGATTTTGTGACACTGAAAAAAAAACCCAGGATTCATGGAGAGGTAGCTATGTCAAATCAGCCAAGTTGGGTTAACCATGGCAATCCCTCTGGTTCAGAGTCTTCAAATGTGGTAGTTGTCACTCTTTTCACTTTCTTTTGGCCAGTTTCCAATGCAAAACAGATAGAAATGAGAAAATGTGGTAGTCGGATTCAAGTGAAAGTAAAAAATGTGAAAATGTAACCAAAATATACATGTTTAGTTTCTTTAAGTTTTCCATATATATGGAGGATCATATCTCTATATCCGTGTCCATATATGTGTTAGATACAAATATTTATTTCAAGAAAAATGATGAGTCAAATTAAGCAGTTTTAGCTTTCTAAAGATGCAAACGAGGGCTGCCATGCCTGGTTTAAGAATGTTTAAAAACCACATATATGCATTGACTACTTGAATTGTAGCTTTTACCTTATATATGACAATCATTTGTCTGAAGATGTTGCTACAACGCTGTACATATTTTGATATGATCAATGAGTTTTCTGCAGGAAATGACAGGAACCCGAGTTCTGATCCCAGTTTTCGGTGGTCTTATCGAGCTCTTCGCTTCGAAACATGCAAGATTCTTTGGCCTTTTTCACTAACCATTACTTTGCAGTGAAATTGAGACATTCATATGAAACCCAGTAGTCTTCTCCTACTGATAAACATGTAATTTGTCCTTTTGATTCAGATGCCGAAAGATCAGAACCTCATAGAGTTGGTAACATCTCAATGCAATGCAGTTTTAAAACAAGAAATCACAACTGCAGAAAGCTATACAAAAGCAAATCTTGACAAATGGTATAACTTGCCATTTCCCATCAGCTTGTCGACTTTTGTTCCGAGAATCGAATTGACTCCACCAA
The DNA here is from genome assembly GCA_005610355.1 of Gossypioides kirkii. Lineage (NCBI taxonomy): Eukaryota > Viridiplantae > Streptophyta > Magnoliopsida > Malvales > Malvaceae > Gossypioides > Gossypioides kirkii. Next base: position 31,923,468 of record CP032247.1, on the reverse strand, counting down.
TATCAGATTCGAACTCCCATCATAGCTTGGATGGATCACACAGTGGTTCCAGTCCTTCAATTGAACATTCACCATTTGCTTCAGATTGTGCCTACATTTCACAAGATGAGCAATTCAAGCAGCTAATTGGCACATATTATGGAACGAAAAGATTAAGATGCAGCAAAAATGTGCCCGAGCAACAAGCAAGGTTTGCTCTGGACGGTAACGAGTCCATAAAAGACAAAACGAGAACTACCAAGCAGCCTACCAAAGAGAAATTCCATTCTAAGAATCTTGTCATGGAGAGAAATCGAAGGAAGAAGATAAACGACCAGCTCTTCAAGCTACGAGCTTTAGTCCCTAAGATATCCAAGGTTGGCCTGAACTACCTAACCATATAAATATGATAGTCACATTTACTCTTTTGCATCCTTATCTGATATCTCTAACGGTTTTGTTGTGTAGATGGATAGAACTGCCATTCTTACGGATGCCATTGAATATATCGGAGATTTGCTGGAGGAGAAGAAGAAACTTGAAAATGAGCTCATCAAAATCGATGAAGAAAACAGTGAAAAGAGCAACTTAGAACTGAAGTCTACATTGTTAGACAAGTCACCTAAGGACATCATGTCTGCCGTTAAGCCAAACCAAGTTTCGCCCAGCCTCGCCGAAATGGCAAAAATGGAGGTAACTGAAATTATTGAAATTAAACACTGGTTTGTTGTTACCTTTGTCACGGTTTCTATCAATGAAACTTTCAACTAAACTTAATGTTCTTGAATCTTTTCTCAGGTACATGTAGAAGTGAACCAGTTAACTAAACGGGAGTTCTTGATCAAGCTCTATTATGAGCACAAGAGAGGAAGCTTTGCAAAGTTGATGGAGGGCATGGATTCTTTGGGACTTCAAGTGATTGATGCTAATGTCACAACATTTAACGGAAAGGTTCTCAGCATGTTCAAAGTTGAGGTAAGACTCACTGGATGGTTGATACTTAGCAGTGAGTATCTGGACACGGGTATGAAAATTTTTTTTCCATGTATTTGGAGGGTTCTTAGAAAACCATATCCCCATACATCTAAAACTGTGCCAGACATGGGTGTTAGGCACAAATACTTCAAAAAAGAAAAAATGAAGAGTCAAAACAACATAGTTTCTTGAGAACAATATTGATTCCGTTAGTACTTTTAGCTTTGCAAAGTACTAAGGGCAAAGTCTAACTGTGTTATAATAACACCACAACTGCAATGATTGCAAAAAACAGAAATCATTACAATTCTTGTTTATTTATTGAAATTCTGTCTTAGAAACAAACTTATATTTTTCTGCTAACACTGTATTTGTTCAACTTATGCAAGGCAAAGAGGGATTTTCAATCCAGGAAACTGAGGGACTTGTTCACAAACCTAACAAAGTAGATAAATCATATTCATGGTTTCAACATACCATACAGAAAATGTAGATTCAGACTTGAGAATGAAGCAATGTATAGTAAAAATGGACAGTTTTCAGCCAAGAGATAAAGAAACTATTCCATTGATGGAACTTTACTTCAAGCAGCTCCAACAATCATGATTAGAAACTTTTTGACTGTAAAATTTTTGGGGGTTTTCTTCCCCTTGTTCTTACGCATGTAGTTTTTACTAAATTCTACATACAAATTGCTAGTTCTGTGAAGATAGTTGAGGTTTTTGTTTCATTTTGGCTTCTTTTTCTTACATATCAACTTCTTTTCTTTCTAGTTTATATCTGATATTTGTGGTTCACATCCATAAATGGCATAATCAATCAGCAGCATGTCAGAATCATTCAACAATATCATGTGATGCAAACAGCTAAGTATTATCCCAGATGCATGTTGCTGACAGATTGCTGGAGATTACAAGTTCAAGAGAGCTTAGGCACGCAACGTCCTCAAGTGGGTTAACTAGATAGGGATTTGGATTAGGGTATGTTATTTGGACTTGGATGTTAATGTTAGAGATGGATGTGTGTCCAACAAAATCGACACCAGTATGCTCATTTTTCCTCAATGTTTTTATGTACTTGAAGTTCCTTGAAGGATCATATTCCTATTCCCATGTTTGGATATGCCTTTAGAAACAAAGGTCAAATACAGAAAATAGTAAGAATTTTGATTAATATCTAGATTTTAAGATGTACTAAGAACTTTCACGAGATTGTTCACCTGATACACCTTAGTTACCTATGTTAGAACTTACCCTTTTTATCTGAAGCGACCACTGCCATAGTTCCTTGAGCCATCACCATAGCTGCCACTTGATGATGGTTTAGAAGCTTGAGTTTGGGATTCACAGGAACTATACCAGGACTTCCAGGAACTCTGCTGCGCACCTGATGATTCCCCAGAAATGTGATCATCACCATACATATCATAATCCGAACTGTTGTCACTGCCGAAATCCATCCTCCTGAACTTGGTAATTTCTTCACGTTACTGGCTGGAATCATAAGCAGTGCTCTGTCCGAATTTTGTGCCATTAGAGAGATCGGGATCTTCCTCGAAATCCAATGTTCTTACCACCTATAAGATGTTCACAACTATATTCATTGCCGACATTCACCAAGATTGATTAATAAACACAATAGAATGAAAACAAAAACATGGAAGTGTGGAAAACCAAAAACAACAGTGGGAGAAGAGAAATAGGTGGAGATTGAGAAAATTACGAGCGCCATGCGGGGCCGCTTTGCAGCAGAATGCCGAACGCATGCAGCAGCTGCCTCAATCATCCTGAACAACTCGATCTCTACGTAACGCTTTCCAAGTCGTGGATCAATTAATTCACCAAAATTGCCTGTTTCAAGGGTTTGAATCAGGAGTGGTCGTGCCTGCCAATATCATAGGGACACCTCAATTTATAATTATAAATATACCAACTTTGAAATAAAAGTTAATTGAATGATCCATACCCATTCGACCAAGCTCTCATCCCCCAAAGGCCGAGTTGGATCAACGGGTTTACGCCCAGTTATAAATTCTAAAAGCACAACCCCAAATGAGTAAACGTCTGATCGAGCCGTCAACTTTCCACTCGACGCATACTCTGGTGCCAGGTATCTGATGAAATGCCCGAATGAAGAATCACCGATAAAAAGCATGAAACCTTAAACTCGATTATCAGCATATAACAGGTTCTAAAGTCGGCGGGTTACAGAGACAAAAGAAAAGGTTGTGAGAGAATCCGAACCCCAACAAAGAGCCCCTCAACTGTTGAAACCATGACCTACCCGAATGTGCCCATAACTCGAGTTGAAACATGGGTTTGACTTGTGTCGATAAGTCTCGCAAGTCCAAAATCTGCAACCTGTACTCAACAAGTTAGTGCTTACATTCTAATGCTATCCCTCACAAACTGAGAGAAAAGAAAAAATATAAATTACTAGATTATGTTAAATAAATGAGTTTTTCATCGGAATGAATGAGGTTATTGAATTCAAATTTCTTTAATTTAAGTTTTAGATTGTGATATAACTCAACAAATGGTTTTAATAGAAAAGAGGATGTTTATTCTAGAAGTCCCAAATTTGAGCACTTGTGTGTGCCCATTCAAATGGTTAAAAAAGTATGAACAAATATTACTATGTAATCACATCAGTATATTAAAAAAATGTTTTAGATTGTTAGATTATAATTTTTGATAATATTTGTTCTTTTTTATACAATACTTAAATTTATTTATACTCTCTCTCCAACTAATAAATAGGAGGATAATACGTTTCAGTATGCTTGAACGCACGTCTTCTTACATTGGCAACAATGTTTATGCCCATTGAGCTAAAACTCAATCGACTACATTGTTCTTTTTAAAGATAGAAAGACAACAACATTGGGGGAGTGTTGTGGAATCATCAAGGGGAATGGATTATATGTTTTAATCATTCATTGGGGATATGTTCGATTTTTGACATAGAGTTGTGAGGTATTTTAACTAACCTGAACTCAGCTCTAGTTAGACGAATTCATCAACTACTACTGAGAAACGAGTATTAGGTGATAAGACATGTTTTTAGGGAAATCAATCATGTTGCAAATCAAATTATCAAGGCGGTATCTACCAATTTGGACGGGTTAATGTCTTGACAACAATTTTTACAAATCTAGTTTATTCTCTTAAGAGTGATAAAACTAGTGGTACTTTTGATGTTACCAGTGTAGTTTAATTTTTAAATTTGGTTTTTTAACAAAAAAAAAGGACAACAACATTAACAAAATAAAAGGTCTTTTTAGTTATTTTATAATTAAGTTGGTTTATTAATTTTTAGGAATAAATATTAAAATTATAAATAAATTTTGATATAATTGTGGTATTATACATTAATTTTAATTTGTTGTACTTGTATACATCAAACTTTAATTTTACTTTAATTTTCACATTTTGTTAACTCTATTATTTATGTGACATAATTGTTTATTAAATCATGTGTAAATTGATGATATGATATTTTATTAGGTTAAAAAACAAACAAATAAATTTAAATTATTTCCATTTAAATTAAAGAAAATTCGACGTAAGAATTCTCTTTTCCAAGTGTGTTTATTTTTTTAATCTAGATGAAAATAATTTAAATTTATTTTTTTGTTTTTAATCTAATAAAATGCCATATCAACAATTTAAATGAGTTAACGTAAAATTGTGTGATATAGACAAAATTATTTAATTATTAAACCAATTTTATAAATATATTGTATTGAATTTATAATATGATTTTTAACTAATCAAATGGTGCTATTGAATTAAGGGATGGCGATGGTGGCCATTGTATAAAGTCACCTCTTTTTACCTATCTCTTTATATAATTAATTAAATAACGTCTCATAACAATCGAGAAAATTTTACTAAAAAAAATAAACGAGAGAACACATAACAATTAACAACACAAGAACTCAACAAACATGAAGCCTACAACATAAATCGAAAAAAATCTACAACAATCAACAAACACGGATCCTACTATATTTATTGAAAAAATGGAAAAAAATCTTTTAAAAAATCTCTCAATGCAATAAACCACAAAGCAATATGAAGATGAGGGTGAATGTCTAGGAGAGTGTGGAGTTAAAATTGGAAAGAGAAGGTTAGGGATTTTGGTTTTTTTTAACTTACTAGAGAAAAAAGAAAGAAAAAATTTGGTTTTTGTCTTAAAATATAATAAAAAGGATTATATTGATAAATATAATAAAAATACAGGACAATTTTTTCTTAAAATTCAGATTATACCCATAATATTAGATTACCTAAGAAAGAAGTTATAATGAGGTTACTTATTCTATTACGAGATGATTGTAAGGTGAGATTACGGATGGTTAGAATGTTGAAATTCAAACATCATAATCTCATTCCGGAATATAATATTGCGGACCGTAATATTATATTTGACGAACCAAATGTTTTCTAAGTGACACAAAACTTAATCAAAGGTATTATATATAGGTGAGTGTGTATATATTAAATTATCTTACACCTATGAATATATATATAATATTCATTTTAAGTTGTTAAGTCTATGCATAAGTAAATAAAAGGAAGTTGACATATGGAATAAGATTTAACTTGCCTGTGCTTCAAAATCTTCATCCAACAAAATGTTTGCTGACTTAATGTCTCTGTGAATAATATTTGGACGACCTGAAAAATATACCACATATTTGGTAAGAAATTAACACCAAAATGAGTAGTTACTTTACACTTTTTTAATTAATTTAATTTATATATTTCATTTTTTTGTCATTTTAATTTAATTTAACAAAACATGTCATCTACCACTTTAGTATATATTGTTATTTTATAGAAGATACAAGCTTCAAGCACTTGCCATGAAATCCAACTATAATTATTGGAAATACAATTCTGTCATCATCTAACTCTGGTTTGAAAGATAAAAAAAAAAGTAATGAAATCATTTATTCTTGCTTTGCGAGTGAATAATCTGATTTCTTTCAAATTTATCTTGGACAATCCAAATGTTATATTTTCAATAATTGTTGTAAGGTTTTATGGTAATTGTGTAAAATTCGTATAATTTGGTATTAGAATTTTAATTTTTTTTTGAATTAAATTAATCTATTTTTATTTAGTTTTTGTATATTTTATTTTGGTGTTAATTTCGTTATTGATTTTGAATCAAAAATTTGATACAAACAAATAATACAATCTTATTAGTGGATCAAAAGTTCGACACAACTAATGATATGATCTCACTAGTGAACCAAAAGTCTGATACAATTGAGCTTAAAAGACTTTGTAAAACTTAGTGATAATGACAAAGATATATACATGCTTATAAGTTCACAGATGAAAGCACAAGCTAGGATGGTTCTTGGAGATAAGTCACTTGATGAATTGGATTATGGAACCAAGGTGGTCACCATGTTGCAGATTTAAAGATGAAGATTGTGATAAATTATTTTATTCACGAACTTGGCCACTTGCTCCAACAGACAAGTTTTAGTCACTCCAATAGAAGAATCTTGAATTAGATTCTTCCTAGGGTATGCTCTATTAAACCAATTTTCTGTTCCAATAGAATCCTTGTAGATATATGCACATGCTCCATCAAATTAAGGGTGGGTTTAGATGAACGGTGCGTTTATTTATAGTTAATGTAAAAATAATAGTGATGGTAAGATTAGATATTGTAGCGCTACTATAACGTGAGACTAAAAGTAAGCTAAACGTAACGTACTGCACCGCCCATCCAAACTCAGCCTAAGTTATATGCTTTGATGTTGTCGTCATTTTAAATCACTGGTGGAGTGGAATAAGATCTCGACTCTTGGGTTTTGGATTCAAGGTTAGGGTTCGGGTTCAGGATTCAAAGTTATTGGTTATAAGTTTGGGGTTCAGGATTTAAAGTTTGGGGTTTTAGATTTTGGATTTAAGGTTTAAGATTTTGGATTTAGAGTTTAGGGTTTTAGGTTCGAGATTCAAGGTAAAAAATTATCAAAATTATGGGTCAATGACATGGAAAAAATTGTTGAAATGTTATTAAATAATTGGAAAGAAATTATGAATAATGTGGTGGGAAGGATCCATAAAATAATTTCTTTATGGATGAGTACATAATAATAATTTCATGTCTTTAAAATTTGATGATGTGGTAAAGTTGCATTGATGCTTAAAAACTCGAATTTTTAAAATCATCCTAATGTAAGTTATTCCCTTAAAATATTATCAGTACTTCTACTTATGCCAACATTATACATTTGTCCTAAAATCTAATAACAATGATTGGAAATAGAACATTAGATCGTATAAGATTGAAAAAATATCAGATTATTAATTCCTTGCTTATAGTGAAGCAAGAATCAATAATATCAATTGAACATTAGAATTCATAAGGTTTCACCCTTGGAACTGTCGAAGTTGGTCCAATACACAGACGAAAATTTTCTTCAAGAGTTGATTCATATTACAAAAGCAGGCTACATTTCTTTCTTTTTTTGTTTTTAAGCTAGGGTTTTTCCTACAATCCTACAAGCCTAACTTCAAAAAGTTAAGCCCAATTACAAGTTTAATTTAAAAATTAAGTAATTAAAATGTCACACATTTGGAAAAAAAAATTATCAAAATGATGTATTAAAGAAATTACACAACAATTACTAATTTTTTTTTAAAAAAAAATTGGTTGCACAAAAATAAAAATATTAATTTTTGAGAAAAAATAAAATAATTAAAAATTATAAAAAAGAAAATATATTTGTTTATAATTTAAAAAATTAATTATTTGAAGTAATTTAATTAAATTTAAATTAAGTTGGAGAATATATAGTAGATATAGATGAATATATAATAATATTTTGTTATCTTTAAAATTTAATGACGTGACACTATTTTATTAGTCTCTAAAAACAATACTTTTTTAGATGATTTTAATATAAATTATTCTCATATTTAAACACTTTTATTCTACAACCAGCAATTAAATATATATCACTGTCTAAACAAAAATAAAATGGGTAAGGATTCTTGATGAATCACTATAGGTAGTGAAATTGATATAAGAACAAGAAAAAAAAATCTAAAATTGAATAATATGCTCATCTCAAATAGAAATGTGATAAAGAATGAATGAAGAGATACATACAATCTTCATGTAAATATGCCAAACCCTTAGCAGCTCCAATAGCAATCTTCACTCTTTTGGTCCATTCAAGCACCGACAGTCCCCTATCTGTTGCACAATAATATTTGAATTAGTATTAATTAAAATGGAAGACAGACGTGATTAGGATTGAGAGCTAATAACTCACCATGCAAATGACGTTCAAGGTTGCTATTTGAAACAAATTCATAGATTAGCAATCTATGATTGTTAGAAACACAATATCCAACCAAAGGGACCAAATGCCGATGATGAACGCGACTAATAATCTCAACTTCAGCTCGGAACTCTTGCTCCCCTTGTCCACTTCCGATCTTCAACCGCTTTACTGCGACCTGCCGCTTGGTTGCTGGCCTTTATAAACACGACCAAACCCACCTTCGCCGACCACATTTTGTTGAGCAAATCCATTGGTCTTTTCCATCATCTCTGCATACGTAAAGCATGTCTTAGAAGCAGATAGAATACTCGAATCTGGAGAATTATAATTTTGGCCTTTTTGGATATTCCAACTGTGCTGAGAATTACTAAGGGCATCATCGTTTTGGGTTGGATGTCCTTTAATCACATCTGCATATCTAACGTAAAATGTTAAAAAAAGAAGTTTAAAGCTTATTGGATGATGTTTTTCGTTGAAACAACCAAGAACTCGATTTTTACCTAATGTCACCGACATGTTAGCTGGTGGTGCAATAAAATGAGTAGAGTGAAGTTTTTGTTTCTTCTTTCTTCTGTCTCGAATAAATGAAGAGACAATGAATGCAATGACAACAATAGACGCTATTGTCACACCAATCACAATTCCATAACTAGGACGTCTTAAATCAATGGTGTGTTGTCTAGTATTAGAGCTTCCTGAATTGTTATTGGAAGATCCTCCAACTGAGTTAGAAGGACTAATAAGGGAGGTCGGTGAAGGCGGAACGACTGCCGTTTTAGGTGAAAAGCCAGGCATTGATTCCTCAGATCCATTTACTAATGTTGATGTTGATGTGTAGTTTGTTGACGGTGGTGATTGTGAGGTTTCAGGAGAAGGCGGTGCAAGTGACGGATTGTTATCAAAAGAACTTTCAGTGGGTTGGGATTCAGAAGGAGAATTTTTAGGTAAAGACTGTGATGGTTCATGAGTAGGGCTACTGGGAGATGGTGGAGATTGTTGCTTAAGAGGGTTAGGAGATGGTGGTGATTGTTGGGTAGGAGATGATGGTGATTGTTGTGTTGGAGTGCTTTGAGGTAGTTGTGGAGGCAGTTGCGGTGTGGTACTTGGGGGTGATTGTTGCTTGGGAGGACTAGGAGGCAACCCAGATGATGATGGCGAAGATGGCGGGGGTGAATTTGTTCTTTCCGGTGGTGGAGGTGGTGAATGTTTTTCTCCTAGTGGTGGTGGTGGTGGATGCTTTTCTTCCTATGGTGGTGATGGTGACGTCTTAAGTGGCTCTACTTTTGGTGGAGGTGAAGTCGATTGTTTATTTGAAGAATCAGTTGTTTGATATGAAGATGGCGGTGAATCATCATCGGCTTTGACGACACTTTATTGCTTTTGTAGCCATCACTAGAGCTTGCATTGTCTTTCGACGAAGGAGAAGAAATTATCAAGGAATTATCATTCGTCCCTGTCGTCTCCTTCGTGTCCGACATTCTCCAATTCCCTTGTAATCCTTAACTTGTATGGTTTCTTCCTACAAGATTTTCCCAGATATAGACCCATACAAAAACATGAAAATCCTTGTCTTGTGCTCAAAGCTCGATCCAATCTCCAAAAATTCCAAGGTTTTGTTTCCTAAATCCTTGAAAATCCCTTTTAATTCCTTGATCCAATATAAGAAAACTTTTCTCAACACCCAAAAGAGAATGATCACATTGGAATAATAAGAAATAAGAAAAGGTAGAAAAAATAGTGAAAAATAAGGTTTTCAAAAGAAATAAAAAGAAGGAAAATAAATTGAGAATCCATGGAAGAAAAATCATTAGAAATTCTCTATTTTTACTTTTTTTAAAGAAAAAGTAGATACATTATTATTACTGACTAGGTAATAGTTTTCAGACACAATGGTTTTCTTTTATCCTAAGCGATTACAAGAAAAGCATTAAGAAAATCAATTATTAAATCCACGACTATTTTTATCTAGTAAACCCAAGACTGACATTGGTGGTGACTGAAAAATTCGCAGCAAAGAAAGACTTGGACTAGGAAGCTTTGCCATGTGGTCCGCTACATGATTTATACTCCTTGGGATATGTCGACCACAAACCTTCCACTTACAATGTAAAATCTGATGCAATAAACGTACCTCAACCAACCCACTGTCAATACCTCCACTCGATGTAAGTAAATCAACTAACAAAGAATTGTCGCATTTCGCAATAACCTTTTTGAAGCCATTATCCCAAGCAATATAACCTTCCAACAGAGCTCTCGCTTCAACCTTGAAAACTGATTTAATCCTAAAACTCAAGTGAAATCCCCATAACCAATTAGCATTGGTATCCCTAATCACTCCTCCTACTGAAGCACCATCTTTCGACACAGCTCTATTAGTATTAAGTTTAAACCAACCCGTATCAGGGGGCGTTAAATATAAAAGATGGTTCTGAGTATTAAACGGATTTAATTTCAAATCCAACTCATGAAAACTCCTAGCCCAAGCAACACTGGTGGACACTAACGTGTGAGCATCCCTATGGCTATTAAGAAAGGCAAATTCATTCCTAGCCTTCCATATTAACCAACACATGACGCTAAATAAAGTAGGCCATTCCATGTCATCCCTTCCCAACTTACCATTATCATTCAAATTCCATACAATCCAGTCATGAAACGGTAAGGAGAAAAAGGAGGTACTTACTTGCATCGGAGCCACCCTTCGCCATATACGACTTGCAAAGGCACAATCTCTCATCGCATGGGCAACCATCTCAGTCCCAATACCACACACAGGACATAAGTCGATCTCAATCATATGCCTCCTTCTTCTTTCACAATTCGTCATGTTTTTACCATGCCATAAGAGCCATAAGAAAGTACGAATCCGCTGTGGTGCTTTCACTCTCCACAACTTCTTCCAATAGGCTGACTCTTCAGTGCTAAACGAGAAAAGAAACTTGTAAGTCATGGAGGACGAGAACTCATCCTTCTCCCTCCATTTCCAAGCTAGGTGATCGCTACCCATATCAGCAGATAGAGGTATAATCACAACAATCTGATGCAAAATATGAGATGGAACAAGGATTTTCAGTCGATCCCAGTCCCAACGCCTATCTACTGTCATAAGATCACAGACACGCAAGGTGTTATCCAATTGACCAGCTTCTCTACCATATAACTGCAATGGCCCAAATTGTTTAACCCAAGTATCGTTCCAGAAATTGATAAGGCGCCCATCCCTCACAGACCAAAAAACATTACCAACAACCTCCGGCCAAATTTGAGCTAACGAGCGCCAAACAAATGAACAAGTATTACGAGAAATAGATTGAGGAATAGTTTCATGAACATTACACTTACTCATTAATAATTTCACACATAGAGAATTAGGGGAAGAAAGAACCAAAAGCCAAGTTTCAAAAGAATAATTTGTTTTGGTCCCTCAACTTTCGTATACTTATCCCTCCACTCTCTAAAGGCTTGCAGCAACTATCCAAAGAGATCAAAGATGTCTTCCTCTTATCAGCAGTTGACCCTCAGATAAAATTTCGGGTAAGCTTTTCAATTTCCAAGTACACTGAAAAAGGAACTCTAACGGTATACATGAAGTAATTGTGAATAGAAAGAAGAACAGACCTAGAAGTGTGATACGCCCTGCTAATGACAGCTTTCTTACATCCCAATTAGATAATTTTTGCCTGACCTTACTAAGAATAAAGTCAAATGTACTAATCTGAACTCGATCATGCAACAAAGGAAGCCCAAGATAAAACCAAGATTGTCCACCTTGCTAATACCCATACAATCACAAATTCTGTCAGCCACCTCAGAAGGAGTGGTCGGGGAGAAAAAGACTTGTGACTTTGAAAAATTAACCTTCTGACCCAAAAAGTAGCAAAAGGTTCATAGAATGGAACTAACCACTGATGCTTGCTCAAAACTTTCTTCACCAAACAACATGATATCGTCAGCAAAGAAAAGATGTGATAAATTAAGTCTTCTACGAGATAGCCTTAAAGGCTTCCATTGTCGACTGGCTACTGCATCTTCAATAAGATTTCCCAATCTCTCCATACACAAGACAAACAAATAAGGTGATAAAGGATCACTCTACCTTATTCCACGAGACGGCTGAAAAGCCTCGGTAGTAGCCCTATTCCACAGAACCTTAAAAGAAGCCGTAGAAACACAATGCATGATTACTCTAACCAACCCCCGTGTAATTCCAGCTTCAAGCAAAGTATCTTGAAGAAAGTCCCAACTGATTCTATCATAGGCTTTCTCCAAGTCTATCTTCATCACCATACCCAATTTACTACATCGAAATTTTTTTAAGAAATGAATCACCTCTTGAGCCACTATAATATTGTCAGCAATGTATCTACCAGGGATAAAGCTCGATTAGTACTAATCAACTTAACCATGAGGGCCTTCAAATGGGTAACAATAGTATTTGTGAGTACCTTATACAATATGGAACAAAGACTTATAGGACGAAATTAGGCTATCTTCTCAGGACTTTGGACCTTCGATATGAAAGCTAACAAAGTTCGATTCAGTAGTGGGTCAAAGGTTATTCCCTCCATACTATTCCTTACAAAGGTACAAACAGACAGTCCCACTATATCCACTAAGATTGGAAGAATCGAGCTTGAAAACCATTTATCCTAGGGGCCTTTAATGGAGCCATGCCAAACACAACTTTACGAACTTTAGCATTCGTAACACCAATACCAAGGCCACTAACATCATCGTCCGTTAACCCAGGAAAAGTGCGAGCACAAGAAAAAGAGCCATTCACCTTATATTCCATGGAATAAAGATCTTTAAAGAACTCCCTCATATGAAGCTGCAACCTCTCCTCATCAAAGCACCATTCAGAATCAATCACAAGGCCTGATATCTTATTTCTCTTGTGCCTATTCAAAGTCTGGCTATGGAAGTATGAAGTGTTCCTATCACCTTGTGTCAACCAATCTTCCCTCAATTTCTGAAACCACAACAACTCTTCATGAGCAAGAACTTCCTCAATGTCAAACTTCAACTCCAACTCACGTTTCAGAAAAGCATGCGAAGATTGAAACTCAAGGATCTTTTGCACTTTTTTCAACTCATTCACTAACTTCCTCTTTCGAGCAAATATGTTACCATAAATATCTTTATTCCACTTCTTAACAACTCTTTTGAAATGCTCCAAATTCTCAAAAGCAGACAACTTATTTTACCAGTGACATCCCACCATACTACGAAAATTTGAATGACAGAACCATCAGCAAGATAACGAAACGACTTATCCCCTTTGTAAGACTCCGGATGAGAAGAGACTAGAAGAGGTCGATGATCCGATTTTAATCGATAGAGGTTTCTAATCGTACAATTTGGCGAAAAGATTCCCATTCATGATTACAAATAGCACGATCAAGCCTTTGCGACAATTCTCCTCTATACCAAGTAAAACGAGAACCATACGCCCCCAAATCCTTCAATACATTACCAAACAAAAATTCTCGGAACCACTAACAACCATTATGAGAAATAGCAGCACCTCCAGTTCGTTTAGGCCCATCCATAGAATCCACTAAAGAGCTTAGATACGGTAATAGCACCCTTCTCGTGGTACCTTGAGGACTCGTGTACACTATAGAGCAAAAGAAACATATAAAGTTCTGAGACAGCCACACCTGAACATGAAATACTTGAGAGTGAACAGACACGACATCCACCACTAAATCCTCATTCCAACAGAGCCAGATTCCACAGCAAAGCCATTAGCCTCAACTCAAAATGAGTTAACATATCCCAACTTAGCAATAATACCATCCGCCCTAGCTCCACTAACACGAGTTTTCAATAAACAGAGTAGACTCGGGGAAAATTCCTTGTAATACTCCTTAACAAAACTGTGAAAATGAGGGTAACCAGCTCCCTAGCAATTCCAACACATAATTTTAAATTTCATAAAATTATTCAAAAGAGTTGGAGTCATACTCGATCAAATTAACTCGAAGGTGGCATTCTCTAGGAGGCCGCAACTCCCATAGATTCCTCAACTCCTTGATCATCCTTAGATAATCGAGACATATTCGAAGCTCTATCAATCTCACAAACCAAACCTTCCATAGTAGAATCAAGGTCCACCAAAATATCTGCATGGGTAGAGCTTTTATCAAGTGGCCTCCCTTGATTAAATAACGAGTTTGAACTAGCACCTTGCCTCTAACTTTGCAAAAGACTAGTATTCCTAAACAAAAACATTGAATTTTCTTTATTTTTATGACCATCAGAAATTTTTCACTCCAGAATTTTCATAGCAGTATAGGCTCCTTTTTGAAATTTATCAGAAATTTCCACCTGCTCAAAAATCACCGCTTTGCCTCGATTTAAAATGCCATTACGAACTCTATCATGGGTTGCCCCATTCGGCTAATCACCTCTATTTTGGGTCAACCCCAATCGACCCACATTGAGTTTAAGCACTTTAAAGACTGATTTGGGCCCACCCACATTAACACCTTTCTTTTTATTGAGCCTATTATTATCCACCTTTACATTTTTCCCTTTATCCAAGGATTTTAACCCTAAAGTGTTGCCCTTATCTTGTGTAATTAAAGTAGCATCAAAAACTTTCCTTCCTTCTTCCAAAATCCCACCATCTCCGCCGATGTCACCACATTTCATATCCATCAACGCTAAAAATCGAGACCCAATCGGACCACCACCAACCCTTTCAAATATGTTATTACCAACAACACGACCTTACCTCTTCTACGTTCAACCATCATCCATGAACCAAAAGGTTCCTCAGCCACTTTCTTCTCTAAGCCCGACACCCCTGTACCCATCGTTGTACCACCCGAAGCCTTCTAATAGCATTACAAATGACATATATTTTCTCTCTAAATTTGTGTGTTAATTGTCTCTTTTATGGCATATTTAGCATGCATGATAGACATTTCATACTTAGTTTTTATGTTTTCTAACTCATTGTTGTTTGGCTTAAATTCTTGTTATTTTATCTCTTTTTGTGCACTAATGTCACCACATGCAGCATATATATATTGCGTCTAAAAATTGTCAGCGCAAGGACGCATCTCAATAGATCAAGGCTAAAAAGAATTTAGAATGCAGCCAGAAATTCAGCTTGAGATTGCGACCATAGATGTCGCCGCATAGGAATCTTTACGTTGGAATGAGTGAATTCAAGCTATAAGTATATCTGGAAGCACCAGTGAAGGAATTTCACACATTCTCACCGCAATTAAAGATTTCAAATCGCGACCAAAAATGCGATGACAATCTGCAGATTTATAAAGATCACACCAGATCTGCGTGAGTGCATAGCTGGACTGTAACAAACTTTGCCAGCTGTAAATTGGATCTAGATCTAAGAAAAGATCAGATCTATCATTCTTGAAGCCAGAAAGCATTTAGAGTTGCAACCAAAAGTTGGTCTAAAAATGCTGTAAATTATCACCGCAAATTATAATTTACGCTGACATTCTGCAATAGTCCAGTAAACAAATCAGATCTGCATAGCTGTCAATAACAAACTTTTATAGCTGTACAAAGTAGTTGGCTCTGAGAATAGAGGAAATCTGTAATTTCTTGAGCCTATAAATAGAGGAGAAAAGATGAAGAAAAATTATCTGTTTATTCTTGAATTCAATTGCATTAAACACGAGGGTAAAAGTGCAATCTACCGACATCGAGAGATGCGGTGACAAGTTGAGTTAACAAGTAAGTTAGGTGAGAGCTGCTTGGGATTAGAAGAAATTTTGATCACTTGTTCTTAGGTACACAACGTTGTTCACACACAGAGGTGGAGTAATTGTGGGTACTTGAGTCGTAACTAAACAAGGAATTGTTATTGGTAAGATTTCATTGGAACCTTATTGTTGCGATAATTCATCTATTTAAACCCTTACCGATGCATCCTGCGTTGCAACTTAGCGAAATCAGTGATCCACTCCAGATTTTCGCACTTGATCACACATTTACATTTTCGCATTTAAATATTTAACACTCAACATTCAACACACTTTGATTTACTTTCAATTGTTCTGACATTTGACCTTTGACATTTAACTCTGATTGCATTCACAATATTAATAATTTTAGTGTGCAGATTTGACTTAATTGCGCTGACATCTTACTCACATTTCATCTAATTCCAGTATTAGTTACTTCGACATCTGAACATCAAGAACCCATTCCCTTTGGGATCGATATCCGATAGAATTGTCTATCAACTATACTTGCATTGACGTGTGTTCTCTTGCATATTGTTGTGACGTTTCAGACGCGATCAAGTTTTGGCGCCGTTGCCGGGGAATGCATTTATTTGATGTTTATTTTTGTCAATGCATTTATTCTTGATTATCTAAATTTTATTTGTCACTAACTTGTTTTCTTTTTGTTGTTTACTTTTAAATTTTTTAGTGAAGTATGGCTAGGAACGAGGTATATAGAACCTCAAGATTTTGGACTGACATGAGTGATGCTATAGAAATAGAGCTTGATGCCATAACAGCTCAGGTATCTTCTTTGACTAATATACAAAATGGTACAACAGTTGCAGAATGGAAATTTGCAGTGACAATTTGTAATTACTGTGGGAGCAACGATGAATTTTAACAATGCCCATCAAATCCAGCAAATGTGTACCACTTGGGGACTTCCTATCGAAATGAAAATCCATATTCCAACACATACACACTAGAGTGGGAGCAACATCCAAATTTTTGTTAGAACAATCAAGACCCTAGAGGTATAAACAACGATGTTAGATCCGAGTGGACACTGCCCAATTATGATCAACTCTTGTCAAGGCAAAATATCCAGCAAGACGAAGCATCAAATTTTCATCAATTGAAAATTTACTGAGACAATATATTGTCAAGTTTGACGTTGTGCTGCAGAATCAGGTTGAATCCATACGAGCTCTAGAATATCAATTTGGCCAGATTGTGAGCGCAATAAATTTGCGACCACAAGAAACTTTATCGGTTGATATTGAGAATTCGATATCACAAGGGCAAGAGCATGTTGAGGAAATCATTCCTAGAAGTGAAACTCAACTAAATGAAGTTGTTTGAGAAGCTACAGAATAAGAAGATAATTCAAATCTCAACAATGGAAAGATGTCAGTGCAATCTGAAAAGAAAACTGCAGCTGAAGAGGTTAAACAAAATATTGCGGCGATAAAATCAGATCACTTTATCGCCACAAATGCTACAGTAAAACAGCCTCAGAAACTTGAAGACACATTGTCAAAGAAGAGAAAATTGGGAGATGTCGAAACAATCATACTTACTGAAGGGTGCATTGTCATGACAATTAAATTTCTCTAAGAATTTAAGGATCCCAAGGGCTTCTCAATACTCTATTCCATTGGTTATCGGTATATTGGAAAGACATTATGTGATTTTAATGAAAGCATAATTTTGATGCCTATATCCGTAATTAAGAAGTTACGGAATTGGAAAAAATGCAAGAAAGAGTGGAAATTATTTGGGATCGTGTGAAGAACAAAAGAGTTTGAAGCACTTGAAGAAGAAGGAATAAATATTGTGTATGCACCGATTGAGGAATAAGTAAACACCATTGTCGACGCATTAGGATTCCATTGTCAACGTAATTTTATACAGCTGTACTGCACCTACTGACTTAATGTTGAAAATGGAAGAAGTTCATGTGGAGGAAGAAAAAGATAAAGAAATAGATGTCGAGGCAAATTTAGTTGAGAAATTTGTCCTTGCACCTGAAGTTGTGGGTGCAATAACTGAAGGCTTGGCGCAAGATGGAGCGAGTTAGGCGGAAGTTGCTGATGAAAACCTTTGGGTGATAGTGATCTATACTAGATCAATGAATGAAGTAGCTGATGATGCCAGAGCAGATATAGAAACTAAGGAGCAGTCCACAGATCATGCGAAGCTCAAACAAAAGTAAAAGAAGAAATAAGAGAAGGACTTGATGTTGTGACAAATTCGACTGAAGAATTTGTCACTGCACCTAAATTTGTGGATGCATCATCTGATGATTTGGCGTCACCTGAAGTGAGTCAGGCGGAGGCTATGATGCCTACTGTTGAGGAGCAATCCACAGGTCTGGCCAAGCCAAAGGAACGAAGGAGGCAGTGCACCAAAGACAGGAAGCAACACAAGGAGGAATAGAAGCACAAGAAGAAGAAAAAAATGCAGCCACATCTTTTGCTGCAGCACACTGAGTTAGTTTTTATTTTTTAGCACATAGTTTAGTTTTCATGCATATCATGTAGCTGTAGTATAATTGTCCCTGCATTATTAATTTCATTTCATTTTTATTGTCACTGCATCTACATTGTCATTGCATTTCCATAGATTTATTTATTAATGTTAGTGTATTGGGGACAATGCACACTTTAAGTTTGGAGGGAATTTGTCTGAAATGGAAATGCAATTGCACCTACATTTTTGAGAATTTACTGGTTTCTTTAGTTGAATGAAAGTATGTAAAGTTACAAAAACAAAATGTGACCACAAATTTTTTATTTTTATGCGTCATTCTTGAATTGTTTGGGATGCTGATGTGTAAATTGGATAAATGAGAATGAATAGTGAGTCTTCTATTTTTTGAATGAATGATTGGAATTGCTTAGTAATGAATGGATAGTATTAATGTTTGAATCTTGAACTAACTGACCAATTGCAGCGACATTGTATTAATAAAAGACACTCCAATGTGGGTGCAGTGTGACTTTTCAAGGGAGAACACTCTGCTGCAGATTTTAGAAAAATCATCTAGCTAAAAGCTGTCACTGCAAGAGTGTGTGTCAGCGCAATTACATACCTCATAGGGATTTGTTGCACTCCATCGTTACTACCTAGGAATAAAGGTAGAGTAATACAATGACATCTCTTAGTCACTTGAAAAAGGAAAATGAGAAAAAGAAAAAGAAAAAGAAAAGAAGAAAAAAATGTTTGCTATAAATGCTGTATTGGTTCAGGGAAGATTAAGATTCAATGCATAATACTAACATTAATGAAGTTGCAATTTTAATGTTTCATGCCTATAAATTGTCAGCGCATTATTCTATCATATGATTACAATTTGTGTATTAGGATTTCAGGAAATTCAAGTTGCGAGAATAATGATTGCAGTGACATGTTTGCTTGTGACTTTGCTCATTTTTGTTTACTTGAGGACAAGTAAAAACTCAAGTTTAGGGGTGTGATAGCATTACTAATGACATATTTTTTCTCTCTAAATTTGTGTGTTAATTATCTTTTTATGGCATATTTACAATGCGCGATAGACATTTCATACTTAGTTTTTATGTTTTCTAACTCATTGTTGTTTGGTTTAAATTCTTATTATTTTATCTCTTTTTGTGCACTAATGTCGCCACATGCAGCATATATATATTGCGTCTAAAAATTGTCAACGCAAGGACTCATCTCAATAGATCAAGGATAAAAAAAATTCAGAATGCAGCCATAAAATTCAGCTTGAAATTGCGACCATAGATGTCGCCGCATAGGAATCGTTACGTTGGAATGAGTAAATTGAAGCTATAAGTATATTTGGAAGCACCAGCGCATGAATTTCACACGTTGTCGCCGCAATTAAAGATTTTAGATCGCGACTAGAGATGCGACGATAATCTGCAGATTTATGAAGATCACACCAGATTTGCGTGAGTGCACAGCTGGACTATAAAAAACTTTGCTAGCTGTTAATTGGATCTGGTTCTGAGAAAAGATAAGATCTATCATTCCTGAAGCCAAAAAACATTCAGAGTTGTGGCCACAAGTTGGTTAAAAAATGCAGCAAATTATCGCCGTAAATTATAATTTGCGTCGACATTCTGTAACAGTATAGTAAACAAATCAGATCTGCATAGCTATTAATAACAAACTTTTACAGCTGTACAAAGTAGTTGGATCTGAGAATGCAGGAAATCTGCAATTTATTAAGCCTATAAATAGAGGAGAAAAGATGAAAAAAAATCATCAAGGGTTGAAGAATTAAATCTGTAAATTACTCTGTGTTTTTGGAGTTTATTGTTGGAGACCGGTGAGCTGACTGAGCCGACAAGCAGTAACTCCTAAGGAGGAGTGCTTGATGCTGAGCAAGAGAAGCAGTTAGGGGGTAATCCGATTAGCCTAGAGATAGTATATTCCGATGTACTCGTTAACTCCTTTCTTAATATGATGAACTATTATTGATAGTTGAATGAATACGAGAGTATCTTTCAGCATTTGATTACTTTAATTCTTAATTAATGCTTTTCATCTATTTATTCTTGAATTCAATTGCATTAAACACGAGAGTGGAAGTGCAACCTACCGACATCGAGAGATGCGGTGACAAGTTGAGTTAACAAGTAAGTTAGGCGAGAGCTCCTTGGGATTAGAAGAAATTCTGATCACTTGTTCTTGGGTACACAACATTGCTCACACTGAGAGGTGGAATAATTGTGGGTACTTGAGTCATGACTAACCAAGGAATTGTTATTGGTAAGATTTCATTGGAACCTCATTGTTGCGACAGTTCATCTATTCAAACCCTTGTCGACGCATCCTGCGTTGCAACTTAGCTAAATCAGTGATCCACTCTAGATCTTCGTACTTGATCACACATTTACATTTTTCGCATTTAAATATTCAACACTCAACATTCAACACAGTTTGATTTACTTTCAGTTGTTCTGACATTTGACCTTTGACATTTAACTCTGATTGCATTGACAATATTAATAATTTTAGTGTGCAGGTTTGACTTAATCGCATTGACATCTTACTCACATTTCATCTAATTCCTGTATTAGTTGCTTCGACATTTGAAAATCAAGAACCCATTCCCTGTGGGATCGATATCCGATAGAATTGTCTATCAACTATACTTGCATCGATGTGTGTTCACTTGCACATTGCTGTGATGTTTCAGACGCGATCAAGTTTTGGCGCCATTACCGAGGAATGACGTTTGTTTGATGTTTATTTTTGTCGTTGCATTTATTCTTTATTATCTAAATTTTATTTGTCACTAACTTGTTTTCTTTTTGTTGTTTACTTTTACATTTTTTTAGTGAAATATGGCTAGGAACGAGGTATATAGATGCTCAAGATTTTGGACTAACATGAGTGATGCTGTACAAATGGAGCTTGATGCCATAATAGCCTAGGTATCTTCTTTGACTAATATGCAGAATGCTACAGCAGTTGTAGAATGGAAATTTGTAGTGACAAATTGTAATTACTATGGGAGCAACCATGAATTTGAACAATGTTCATCAAATCTAGCAAATGTGTACCACATGAGGACTTCCTATCGAAATGAAAATCCATATTCCAACACATACACACTAGAGTGGGAGCAACATCCAAATTTTTATTGGAACAATCAAGACCCTAGAAGTATAAACAATGATGTTAGATCCGAGTGGACACTGCCCAATTATGATCAACTCTTGTCAAGGCAAAATATCCAAAAGGACGAAACATCAAAGTTTTCGTCAATTGAAAATTTGCTGAGACAATATATTGCTAAGACTGACGTTGTACTGCAGAATCAAGCTGAATCCATACGAGCTCTAGAATATCAATTTGGCCAAATTGTAAGTGCAATAATTTGCTACCACAAGAAAATTTTTTGGTTGATATTAAGAATTCGATATCACAAGGGTAAGAGCATGATGAGGAAATCATTCGTAGAAGTGAAACTCAACTAAATGAAGTTGTTAGAGATGTTACAGCAAAAGAAGATAATTCAAATCTCAACAATGAAAAGATGTCAGCGCAATCTGAAAAGCAAACTGCAGTTAAAGAGGTTAAACAAAATATTGTGGTGACAGAATCAGATCACTTTGTCGCCATAAATACTACAGGAAAACAGCTTCTGAAAATTGGGAGATGTCGAAGCAATCACACTTACTGAAGGGTGCACTATCATGACAATTAAATTACTCCAAGAATTTAAGGATCCTAAGAGCTTCTCAATACTCTATTCTATTGGTGATCGGTATATTGGAAAGGCATTATGTGTTTTCAATGAAAGCATAATTTTAATGCCTATATCTATAATTAAGAAGTTACAGAATTGGAAAAAAAACGTAAGAAAAAGTGGAAATTTTTTGGGACCGTGTGAAGAATAAAAGAGTACGAAGCACTTGAAGAAGAAGGAATAAATATTGTGTCTGCACCAATTAAGGAATAAGTAAACACCATTGTCGACGCATTAGGATTCCATTGTCAACGCAATTTTATACAACTGTACTGCACCTACTGACTTAATGTTGAAAACGAAAGAAGTTCATGTGGAGGAAGAAAAAGATAAAGAAATAGATGTTGAGGCAAATTTAGCTGAGAAATTTGTCCCTGTGCCTGAAGTTGTGGGTGCAATAACTGAAGGCTTGGCGCAAGATGGAGCGAGTTAGGCGAAAGTTGCTGATGAAAACCTTTGGGCGATAGTGGTCTATACTGGATCAATGGATGAAGTAGTTGATGATGCCAGAGTAGAAATAGAAATTAAGGAGCAGTCCACAGATCATGCAAAGCTCAAACAAAAGTAAAAGAAGAAATAAGAGAAGGACCTGATGTCATAACAAATTCAGCTGAGGAATTTGTCATCGCAGCTGAACTTGTGGATGCATCATCTGATGATTTGGCGCCACCTGAAACGAGTCAGGCAGAGGCTGTGATGCCTGTTGTTGAGGAGCAATCCATAGGTCCAGCGAAGCCAAAGGAACGAAGGAGGAAGTGCACCAAAGACAAGAAGCAACATAAGGAGGAACGGAAGCGCAAGAAGAAAACAAATGCAGCTACATCTTCGACTGCAGCATACTGAGTTAGTTTTTATTTTTTAGCACTTAGTTTAGTTTTCATGCATATCATGTAGCTGTAGTATAATTGTCCCTGCATTATTAATTTCATTGCATTTTTATTGTCACTGCATCTACATTGTCATTGCATTTCCATATATATATATTTATTAATGTCAATGCATTGGGGATAATGCACACTTTAAGTTTGTGGGCAATTTGTCTGAAATGGAAATGTAATTGCACCTACATTTTTTAGATTTTACTGGTTTCTTTAGTTGAATGAAAGTATGCAAAGTTACAAAAAAAAATGTGACCACAAATTTTTTATTTTTATGCGTCATTCTTCAATTGTTTGGGATGCTGATGTGTAAATTGGATGAATGTGAATGAATAGTGAGTCTTTTATTTTTGAATGAATGATTGGAATTGCTTTAGTAATGAATGGATAATGTTAATGTTTGAATCTTGAACTAACTGACCAGTTGCAACGACATTGTATTAATAAAAGACACTCCAATGTGAGTGCAGTGTGACTTTTCAAAGGAGAACCTCAGCTGCAGATTTTAGAAAAATCATCTAGCCAAAGGTTGTCACTACAAAAGTGTGTTCAGCGCAATTACATACCTCTTGGGGGTTTGTTGCACCTCATCGTTACTACCCCAGAATAAAGGTAGAGTAATACAATGACATCTCTTAGTCACTTGAAAAAGGAAAATTGGAAAAAGAAAGAAAAAAAAAAGAAAAAAGAAAAAAAGAAAAAAATTATTTTCTATAAATGTTGTATTGGTTTAAGGAAGATTAAGATTCAATGCATAATACTAACATTAATGAAGTTGCAATTTGAATGATTCATGCTTATAAATTGTCGGCACATTATTCTATCATATTATTACAATTTGTGTATTAGGATTTTAGGAAATTCAAGTTGTGAAAATAATGATTGCGGTGACATGTTTGCTTGTGACTTTGCTCATTTCTTTTTACTTGTGGACAAGTAAAAACTCAAGTTTGGGGTGTGATAGCATTACAAATGATATATATTTTCTCCCTAAATTTGAGTGTCAGTTGTCTCTTTTATGGCATATTTAGCATGCATGATAGACATTTCATACTTAGTTTTTATGTTTTCTAACTCATTGTTGTTTGGTTTAATTCTTGTTGTTTTATCTCTTTTTGTGCACTAATGTCACCACATGCAGCATATATATATTGCGTCTAAAAATTGTCAGTGCAAGGACGCATCTCAATAGATCAAGGCTAAAAAGAATTCAGAATGCAGCCACAAATTCAGCTTGAAATTGCGACCATAGATGTCGCCGCATAGGAATCTTTACGTTGGAATGAGTGAATTCAAGCTACAAGTATAACTGGAAGCACCAACGTAGGAATTTCACACGTTGTCACCGCAATTAAAGATTTCAGATCGCGACTAGAGATGCGATGACAATCTGCAGATTTATGAAGATCACACCAGATCTACGTGAGTGCACAGCTGGACTGTAACAAACTTTGCCAGCTGTAAATTGGATTTGGATCTGGGAAAAGATAAGATCTATCATTCTTGAAGCCAGAAAGCATTTAGAGTTGTGGCCACTAGTTGCTCTAGAAATACGGCAAATTATCGCCGTAAATTATAATTTGCGTCAACATTCTTTAACAGTCCAGTAAACAAATCAGATCTACTTAGGTGTCAATAACAAACTTTTATAGCTGTACAAAGTAGTTGGATCTGAGAATGAAGGAAATCTGCAATTTCTTGAGCCGATAAATAGAGGAGAAAAGATGAAGAAAAATCATCAAGAGTTGAAGAATTAAATCTTCAAATTACTTTGTGTTTTTGGAGTTTATTGCTGGAGACCGGTGAGCTGACTGAGCCGACGAGCAGCAACTCCTGACGAGGAGTGCTTGATGCTGAGCAAGAGAAGCAATTAGGGGTAATCCGATTAGCCTAGAGATAGTATATTCCGATGTACTCGTTAACTCCTTTCTTATTGATGATGAACTATTATTGATATTTGAATGATTACGAGAGTATCTTTTAGTATTTGATTACTTTGATTCTTACTTAATACTTTTCATCTATTTATTCTTGAATTCAATTGCATTAAACACGAGAGTGGAAGTGCAATCTACCGACATCGAGAGATGCAGAGACAAGTTGAGTTAACAAGTAAGTTAGGCGAGAGCTGCTTGGGATTAGAAGAAATTCTAATCACTTGTTCTTGGGTACACAATGTTCTTCACACTGAGAGGTGGAGTAATTGTAGGTACTTGAGTCATGACTTAATAAGGAATTGTTATTGGTAAGATTTCATTGGAACCTCATTGTTATGACAATCCATCTATTCAAACCCTTGTCGATGTATCCTGCGTTGTAACTTAGTGAAATCAGTGATGCATTCCAGATCTTAGCACTTGATCACACATTTACATTTTCCGCATTTAAATATTCAACACTCAACATTCAACACACTTTAATTTACTTTTAGTTCTTTTGACATTTGACCTTTGACATTTAACTCTGATTGCATTGACAATATTAATAATTTTAGTGTGCAGATTTGACTTAATTGCACTGACATCTTACTCATATTTCACCTAATTCCAGAATTAGTTGCTTCGACATCTGAACATTAAGAACCCATTCCCCGTGGGATCGATATCCGATAGAATTATCTATCAACTATACTTGTATCGACGTGTTTTCGCTTGCACATTTTTGTGACGTTTCAGACGCGATCACCTTCATTGGCGAAGATGCCTCAACTCTCGAACAACTATCAGCCCTATGGCTAGCCATTCCACACTTGAAGCAAATGTTTTGTAAGGCTTCATACTCAACCAATTGAAGCTTCCCGTTAATCTAGATTTTAGACACCAAAGGCTTTCACAAGTCAACACTCATGACCATCCTAGCAAAACGGCCTCTCTGACCACCATCAGTATGTGCATCAATTTTAAACATCGACCCAACTATATGCCCTATCACCCGTAGAAGACAATCCGAATAATAACCCTTAGGTAATCTTGGTAGCCTAATCCAAACAACTTGTGAGTTAAAGCCACTCAGAGCTATCGAAAAGTCCATTGACCAAGGCTTGATTGACAAATACCGACAGAAAATTACCCACGGTCCTATTGACAAAACCTTATTCAAATCACCCTCATCTTGAAAACGAACAAGGTAAAAATCATTTTCTAGGTCCATCAATTGAAAACGGCCTTAAGGATTCCAGAGGGAAGTGATTTTGTTCAATAGAGCATTAAACCCAATCCGACCCCTAGCAACTTCACAACAACTGTTCATGCCATTCTCTTCTGAATAAAATCCTGAACCCTATCAAAAAACTTGAGAGACGGAACCCCTTCAATGAAATCGATAATTGCATCCCACTTTAACAGCATAAACTCCTCCTCTCTGAAATCATTTTGCTCAATCATGTTTGTACGAGGCTTTAGGGATAACAGTATCTAATTTTTGACCATTACTGTCAACAGTAGGGTCGTTGAAGTCAAACTGTAACTCCGTACAGGTACGGACCTTTTTCGTCACCCTTCCAATTCCCATACTAGACCCAACGCTGTACGTACCAACCACTAGATCCACCGTGGGCAGCGTCGTTTCTCCAGCCATTCTCAATTTAGTTTTGTGTATATAGTCTTATTATATTAAGATCACTCTTCCTTGAGTATTGGATAACCTCACAACTCCATGTTAACGTAATAATAATAATTGTAGAAATCTAAGTTTGTCCGATCTTCAAAAGTATCAAAGGGACATCAACTTCCATTTTTAAAGTTAAATTGTTTTAAATTTATCTTTAAATTTGGAATTAAAATAAGGTTAGATTGAATTTTTATATCCTAAATTTTAAAGATTTAAAATTGAATTGTTGATAGAGTCTTAGCTCGATTAGCATTGATATTATTGTTAGTGCAAGAAAATGTGAGTTTAAGTTCACGAAATAATATTATCTTATTTAAAGATTTGAGAGGGGTTATGGATAATTGTAGGTATTAAATATGATAAAAACTTATAATAAAATATTTAAAATTGAATTAAGTTACATTTTATTTAATTTTAGTTTCAATTAATTTTAAATTTAATTTCATTTTTGAAATAGCATGAGGTGGTGGTCTGGTCGATATCCACTTATGTTAATTTTTAAAAATAATAATAATATCTAAATTTTGTTTTAAATAAAACTAAAATTAGTTTTTAGAAAAAAGTTTAAAAAAATCTGTTTAAAATTAAAAAAATGGTTTTTGAAATATTTTATTGGGCTCAATTTTGAAAGAATGTTTTAAATTTAAAGTCCACATGGATTTCCTTTAAATTTATTTATAAAAACCTAAACTAATTTGTTTTTCTTTAAATTTAGAATCTAAATTGGTTTTTTTTTTAATGTGAATCCAAATTGGTTGTTAATTGTAGGGGTGAGTAAAATTCGATTCAATTCGAAAAAATCGAAAAAATTTTGAATTTCGAGTTAAAAGAATTAAGTTATTCGAGTCAACTTGAATTTTTTTCGAATTTCGAATTCGAATCGAGTTGAGTTTTTGAATTTGAATAACTCGAATAATTCAAATAAACTAAATATCAAATTATAATATTTTACATTTTATCCCAAACCTCTAAATATTTTTATTTTTCCCCCAAAACTTTTATTCCTTCTCACTTTCCCCCCAAAACTTTTACTCTCCTCTCATCCCACTCTCCATCTACCTCAAACCCATTTCCCCTCAATTTTCTTTTGAATATTTTCCCTTCAAAATTTTACTCCATTGATTTACTTTCCTTGAAAATTTTATTCTTCAAAAACTTTTAAAACTTTTTTTTTTCCAAAACTTTTACTTCCCTTCTATCCCACCCCACATCTACCCCAAACACATCCCCCCTTAAATTTTTTTTTAATATTTTCCCTCCAAAATTTTACTACCCCATTTACTCTCTCCCAAAATTTTACTCCTCGAAAACCCACAAAACTTTTTATTTTTCTCTAAACTTTTACTTCTCACCTTTTACTACCAAATAAAAAATTAAAATCATTCAAAAAATTCGTAAACCTAAATAGTAATAATTTTATTTATATTTACTATTTATATTATTAAAAATTTCACATTTTGTATTATTTAGATTATTGAATTGTTTAATCATAATGAACTTTTATATTAAAATTGAATTATTAATGATGTCATAAAATATTCGTCTTAAAATTTGATGTTGGTATCAATTTCACATTTTATCTTTAAAATAAATTTTATTAAAAAACCACATTTTTACAATAAATTATGAGGTGATGAAAGTCAATAACAAATTTGATTACGGTGTGTGACAGTGGTTACAAGAATCCAAAGTTATTTTTTTAAATTTAACTCGAACAAATATATTCGATTCGAATTCCATCTTACTTAACTCGATTCAAAAAATTTAAAATCGATTTAGGATGATAAAATAGGATTCGTCAACTCAATTAACTCAAAATTGTTTTATTCGATTCGATCAAACACTCACTCTTAATTAGTTGAGCCCAATCTGAAAGTCTAAATTTATTTTCAAGCATAATTTTTAATGTCAAGCATGATTGGTTTTTTTTTATAGATAAAAGAAGGCATCACAGGCATTAGTTTAAACTGCTCTTACAATGGCATCTCTTAGTTTGTCTTCTAGAAGTAATTTTTTAAACATGAAAAGAGGGAAAATCAATCATAATGAACACGTATACTTTTGAAGTATAGTTGTTCGCCAACTAGTCAGAAACCATGTTCCCTTCCCAGTGCACGAATTGGACTTTGACGTTTGCAAATTGTCTCTGCATCGTCTTTATTCTCCGAGTTATAGTCATTGTAGCCGTATTGCTTTGTCCCTCCGTAAGCATCTCCATTGCAGTCATACAGTTTGTTTCAATGATTACCTTATCATACCCTCTCATCAAAGCTACTTCAAATCCATGAAGAATCACCCATAACTCTAAATTCAGTGACGACCCCCGTCTGATAAACCTTTGAAAACCTTCAATCTAATTCCCAAAGGAATCATGCAAAACACGCCCAACTGTCGACCAGTACCCCGTAGTGTTTGTCGCTCCATCTGTATTAATCTTTATCCAGCCATTATTAGGAGGATGCCATTTCGTCGATCTGACTCTATGATTACCCAAAGCATTTTTAACGCGGCTTGTTTCACAAATATTAAAGGCAAAGCTCGCAATAGACCTTACCATAGCCTATGCTTCACATAACTCTTGATGAAGTACAAACTTGTTTTTATTTTTCCACAACAACCAACACAAAATCGCGAACAAAATTGAGGCTTCAATACTTCCATCACCCATCCTAATCTCGCCTCTAAGATTAATCGATAACCAATCATCTAGATTCACCCCAAAGAATTTTGACGCACAATAAACAGGAGTTGACCTCCTCAATGCCTTGACAACAATTTGACAGTCCCTTAAAACATGCAGAACAGTTTCTTGGACATTCCCACAGAGAATGCAACCAGCAGCATCTATCAATAGTCTCATAACCATCTCACAGTTCGTAAGGATTTTCCTATGTTTGATAAGCCATAATAAATGCTTAATTCTAGGAGGTAAATGATTATCCCATACCTCTTTCCAACCCTTAATGTCCTGTGAAGAATCATAAGAAACAATACTTTTATATGCAGCTTTAACAGTAAACTTACTATTCTCGTTAGGCCTCCAAAGACAAATATCATCTCCAAAGGCGTCGTTAGGAGGGTGACAACTAGCGATGAATTCCTTAACCTCATTGTTAACCAATTTAGTAATCTCCGCCCATTTCCAGCAGTTGTTTGAATCGACAAACTCAACCACCTTCATCTGTTCCAGATTAGTTACATTGAGAAGCATATATTCATTTAACGGCCCCAACCCAGAAATTCAAACATCCTTGAAGAAATTAATAGAATTATCATTCCCCAAGCCCAAACACGATCTTTGTCAGAATTGCTCCCATATTTTCACCAACGACCGTCACACATAAGAACATGAATTTCTTGTAATCGAAAGGGGGCATGTCTCTACCATTCTGTACTTGTTGTGCAAGGCTCTAACCTAAAGTGCACCCGACTTTGTAACAATCTGGTATGCTAACTTCACCAAGAAAGAAACATTTTGAGGTACTGGCTTCCTTAACCCAAGTCCTCCCTCTAATGGAGATTGGTAGCATTTATCTCACTTGATCAACGTTATCTTCTTCCAATTACTAGTTGAACCACATAGAAAATGTCAGTCTATTTGTTCAATCTTTTCACATACCCTATTGGAATCATAGCTGACTGCATGAAATATCTCGGGATTGCTAGCAGCACCGATTTCGTCAAAGTCACTCTTCCTGCCAACGATAACAATTTACCATCAAACCCAGTCAATCATTTTTGTACTTTATCAACAACAAATTGGAATGTACTTTTAGTAGTTCTTTTATGGAACAGTGGTACCCCTAAATAAGTACCTAAATCTTCTTCCTCTTGAAATCCTAGCATAGTCGCAAGTACGCTCCTAATCGTTAACTCCGTATTAGTTGAGAACCAGATTTTCGACTTACTAGGATTGATTTTTATGGCCTAAGTAGAGACAAAATTGCTCTAAAATTGTCTGGATACACCTCCCATTCTCTACACTTGCCTCTCCAAAAAAGACCATGTCATCGACGAAAAATAAGTGAGAAAGACTAGGCCAATTCCTTCCCATCTTAATCGGTTTCCACTCCCCATTTGAAATTGCAAAATTAATTGCATGACCTAGTTTCTCCATTGCCAAGGCAAATAGGTAAGGTGAACTTGGGTCACCTTGCCTCACACCCCTCATTGGAGAGAACTCATTTGTAAACCCACCATTTCACAACATTTGCATGGAGGAAGTTGATTTACATTGCATAATTACACGGACGAAGCTTTGGGGCATCTGAGCATCTTTAAGAGTGTCCTTAATAAAATCCCACCGTAAGCGATCATACGCCTTCTCCATATCAATTTTAAAAGCCATCCACCCTTTCTTTCCTTTTCGAATCCTCATCGAATGTATCACCTCTTGTGTGATAACCACGTTGTCCATAATATTACGCCCCAACGAAATTAGTCTAGTTTTCTGCAATCAAAGATGGCATTAGAGGTTTAAGTCAATTCACAATAAATAGGGGACAGTGCAGAGGCTAATGGGCCTGAATTGCGTAATCGACTCTTGAAAACACATTAAATTTGCATTATTTTTTGTGCTTCAATTGGGTAAATCTTGAATTGATCCTTACTAATTTGGTGAATTTATGTTTTAATCATGACAAATATTTAATTGGGATCCTAAGAACTAAAAAGGACCAAATTGCAGTATAATTGACAAAAATGGGGCCAAATAAAAAAGCTGGAAACGATCAAGGATTTAATAGATTTTTGTTTGAACATGTAAAGCTTAAAATAAAAGAAAAAAATCTGATTTTTTTATTTTATTTAATTATTATTTTGAGTGGTGGTTAGGCTATATTTAGTAAATTAATTGTGTATAAATAGGGCTTAGTGGTGACATAGAAAGACACACTTGAAATTGAGAGAGTTTAATGCAAATTTCCATTTTAATTCCTTTAGTTCAATTCCTCAGTATCATTTTGCCATTTTAATTCAATTTGTCTTTCCATTTCCTTTGTTGCTTTAATTATTTTCCAAATCCCCTTCCTTTTTCATCAACTTTCATTATCATCTAATCCATCATCCTAAATCCATCGAGCATGATTAAAATCATGCTCCACTAAATTTACAACTTGGTTTTAGGCTGGTGTAATCTCCAGTCAAGAAACGTGAGAAACATATTCTCACCAAAAAGATCTTTTGTATCAATATTTGCCGTCTCTCTGGAATATTGGGATTGACAAATTCATCCCTTAGAGTTAACTCGATTTTAACTCAAAGGGGCGTGTTGGGTTGGAGTCGTTTCGACGCACAATTTGGAAAATGAACCGATCCTGTTGTATTCAAATTTCCGAGAACAAATTGGCGAGTCCTAACGGGGATCATACTAGTGGGGTTTTCTTCAAGGGAGACAGTGATTGGGTTTAAACATCGCGCACGATTGAGGCCATTAATTCGAGTTGGTTTCTTTAGAATGCAAGGCTATCAAGGTCTTGAATTACGAACGCGTGTATCGTGGTTAGACAATCAATACGGGTTGGTTTGACAGGTCGTACCGAAACCAACTACGAAAGGAAGAATTGACGACTAGGATATTCTTAGATGCTATAACCAGCTTATTGTTTAAAGGAGAAAACACCTTTTCAATGATCAAATCGAAAACTGGAGCACATCGAGTCTAAGGCTAAGGCTTATTAATTCTGATTGCAAATTTATATTTATTTTCTTATTTTATTTTGAGATTTTTAAAATTGTTTATTTCTTCTGTTTCACTTATTTTCTAAACATTTTCAACCACCCTTGATTTATTTATTTATTTTCCAGCAAGACAGTTTCAAGTCGTGAGCACTACTGTTATCATGACGGAAATTCTATTCAAGAGAAAAACATGAAAGTAGATTACAACAACCAGTCCCTATGGAATTAACCCTACTGCCTTATACTACTTTGTATTATTTTATCGTAGCAATGTTTATTTGGTGGTTTCGACACCCATCAAATTTTGACAAAATAATACAAAACAGTAGTATAAGACAGTAGGGTTAATTCCACAAGGATTGGTTGTTGTAATCTATTTTCTTGTTTTTCTCTTGTATAGGATTTCCATTGTGTCAATAGTCGTCCCCACGACTTGAAACTGTCTTGTTGGAAAATATATAAATAAATCAGGGGTGGTTGAAAATGTTTAGAAAAATAAGTGAAACAGTAGAAATAAACAAATTCAAAAATCACAAAATAAAATAAGAAAATAAATATAAATTTGTAATAAGAATTAATAAGCCTTAGCCTTAGACTCGTTATGCTCTAGTTTTCGATTCAATCCTTGAAAAGGTGTTTTCTCCTTCGAATAATAAGCTGGTTATAGCAACTAAGAACGTCCTAGCCGTCAATTCTTCCTTTCGTAAATGGTTTCGATACGACCTGTCAAACCAAACCTTACTGATTGTCTAACCGCGATACACACGTTCACAATTCAATACCTCGATAGCATTGCATTCTAGAGAACCCAACTCGGATTAGCGTTCTCAATTGCGCAGGACGTTAAAACCCGATCACTATCTTCCTTGACAAAAATCCCATTAGTATGACCTCGCCAAGACTTGTCAATTTGTTCGTGGGAATCTGAATACTGCACGACCAATTCGTCTTCCCAACTATGTGCCAAAACGACTTCAACCCAACGTGCGCCTTTGAGTTAAAATCGAGTTAACTCTAAGGGATGATTTTGTCAATCCTGATATTTCAGAGAGACAAAAAATACTGATACAAAAGATCTTTTCGGTGCAAATTTGTTTCTCACGTTTCTTGCCCGGAGATTACACCGGCCTAAAACTAAGTTGTAAATTTAGTGGAGCATGATTTTAATCCTGCTTGATGGATTTAGGATGATGGATTAGATGGTAATGAAAGTTGATGAAAAAGGAAGGGGACTTGGAAAATAATTAAACCAACAAAGGAAATGGAAAGGCAAATTGAATTAAAATGGCAGAATGCTACTGACGAATTGAACTAAAGGAATTAAATGGAAATTTGCATTAAACTCTCTCTATTTCAAGTGTGTCTTTCAATGTCACCACCAAGCTCTATTTATACACAATTAATTTACTAAATAAAGCCTAACCACCTCTCAAAATAATAATTAAATAAAATCAAAAAAATCATATTTTTTCTTTATTTTAAGCTTTACATGGTCAAACAAAAATCTATTAAATCCTTGGTTGTTTCCAGCTTTTTGATTTGACCTCAATTTTGTCGATAATGTTGCAATTTGGTCCTTTTTAGCTTATAGCATCCCAGTTAAATACCTGTCATGACTAAAACATAAATTCGCCAAATTAATAGGGATCAATTCAAGATTTACCCAATTTAAGCACAAAAAATAATACAAATTTAATGTGTTATCAAATCCCCCTACTTAGCTCATGATTGTCGTCAAGCATAATGTTTATTTTATACTAAAGTTATTCGATAGTTTTTTTCGAAATCAAATTCCCTTCCTTAGCCAAGTGTCATGAAAACAATTAGGGAATCATAAATAGGCAATTGCTTATGTCCAACCAAGAAGCATTTTATAAACTTTCAAATATTTTGTAAAGAAAATCAATCACTTCAAAAATTGAAGCCTAATTAAACTTGCTAAATACTCGTACCCAACTTATATATATATTCTCTTATTATTATTATTTTTTGAGACATAATCAAAACTTTTTACGCGAATTGAGATAACAAACTAAGCACCTCAACCCGGTTACTCAATTAGAAATGTCTTTAACTTATTTTTCAAGGCAACTCGGTTTGTGGAGTGTTACAAGCCTCAGTTCGTTACTGAAATCTTTTTACGCGAACTAAGATGACAAGCTAAGCATCTCAACCCAGTTACTCAATTTGGTCACATTTCCGAACCTTCACTCTTAACCAAGGCACAATTTTATTTATTTACATAATTTGAGTACTTTATTAGGAAAGTCTAAAAAGTTTCTAATTTTATAAAGTGTTCAACTTTTTCTATAATATTTTCAACTCTACAAAATGAGTGTCAATCAAAATAAGCAATCATTATTCATGAACTCCTAATTATTTAAATGAACCAAGCATAAGAAAGAAAAATGCAATTGTGAAACTAATTATCAAATATCATTAATATAATGAGCATATATGCAAAGAGAAATAACATGGCATGCATAATGAATTCCCCCAACTTAATCCTACATTGCCCTCAATGTGAAGATTTAAAGAATAGGAAAAAGATAGGGCAAAGTGTACTCTCCGTGTTTTTAATGAGGCGGAGGATGGTGGATTTGACCATTTCGTAAAATTTCAAGGATTATGGTCACATCGACCTTTATCGAATCGATTTGAGCTTCCATGCGATTTAATCTCTCCTCCATATCTGAAGGCTTGTTCCTCTTGTTCTCTAATTGCGAAATTGTAACATTGGCGAAAGACTATTAGTGCGAGTAATTTGTGTACTTAGAGGAACAAAATAATAGGCAGTAAGGGTGCCGGCAAGCAACCCCATAGAATCCAAACAATATTCGTCTAGAGAATCCATAGTATATGCACATGTAAAAGGGGATAAATCGACTTTAGAGGGAAAAAGGTGTAAGATTAAATTCGTAATGTACGGACCAAGTATGACTAGATGATTAGAACGTAAAACAGCATGAAAATTCCGTGCAAACCAATATCCTAAATTGACTTTATAGCTAGAAAGCATGCACCACAAAAAAAATTCTGTCTTGGTTAAAACAGATGATGAACCATTTCGACTTGAATAGCTAAAAGCTATAAACTGATGAATGTATCTTAAAGCTAGTTCATGTACTAAAAAAATCTTTAGAGGTCTTAGTATTGTAATTATGGTACCTAGACTAAGTCAAAGTAGCAAAGGCAACATTAGCATCGAAATCATTCGGTATATCCAACAAAACATTATGGTAAGAATCTATTTGAACGTCGTTAGGGTCAACAAAACCCATGGCGACATTAAAATCTTAAATTGACATCTTAAAATTCCTACAAAGCAACTGAAAACAAATAACATCTTGAGTTTCAACAGTTCACAATGCATTAATATTGAAGCTAAATGTCGCATAAAATTCATAGACTAATTCATAATATGCAACACATGAGATATTCACAAATAAATTGTAGCCAATAGCATCAAAATAGCTTAACACATGATCACATAAATTAAGCAAGTCAAGTGTGTCAAAAGAAATTCTCTTACAGACCAGGTGTGGTCATTGTCAGATGTTGTCGTATCGTGCATGGTGTTCCGATGTTGTGAAGTTCAGAGACTCATGAAGACGTACGTCTGTTGGAGTAGTATAGGTACGCCCTCGCCTATTACATTGACAGTCTTGAGGAGGTCAATAATCTTCTCGAGGCGAGTCGGGTGGTAGACTCTCATTTTCAGCAGCTTCAGTACTATTGTGGTGTGATGTTACAGGTTCATCGAGTGCCATTGATGTTCCTGAGTGGTGGAAGACCGTGTTTTTCATTGAGAAAGTTGTTCGCTTCTGTTTGAAGGCTCTTCTCTATGGTCATTAGAAGTCTTGATCTCATTTGCATAATACGTTTGTAAAGGCAAAGGAGATGGTTCGTTAGAAATAGACCTTTCAGACACAATGGGGCTATTGTGTGGGTGTACTATGTCGATCAGAGTTGGACTTCATTGACTGTGAGAAGATTCTGCATCGATTGAAGTGGAGCTTCGACAGTGACAATTTCTAGACAACGCATTTGTTTACCTTATACGAGGTAAAGGTGGAGGTGGTAAGTCTTACTCGTTTAAATTGATGATCGAGGGCATTAAAAATCTATTTCAATCGAGATTAAGGGAAGTTATAAAAGACTCGTCGGTTCTTTGGTTCTTAGTGCTAGCCATCTTTGTTTTTTTTGTAATTTGTTCGCTGTGGTGGTTCTCGATGACGGATAGCGATAGACAACGTAGGTAGTTTGTGTTTGGGCAGTGGTGGCATTTACGAATCAACTTTTGTTAGTGACGTCTTGGTGTGGTGGGGTTTGGTGGGAGAAAGGGAGGTGGAGATTTAAAAATGGAGAGGAGAAAATATGGGTTTAAGGCACGACGGGGAAGTGCAACGGATGTGTTGCGCAAGCGGGGAAGAGGTGTTGGTTATAAAGTGCGAAGGGGTTACGGAAGTTGTGGAAGGTGAGCGACAGTGGAAGAACAATGATGGTAGAGTTGATGCGTAAGTTGGTAGCGAACGGCGAGGGTGAGTGAAGACCAATGGTGGTGAAGGGCAGCTTTCGATCGATGTTCGACAGTGTTGGTAAAAATTAAAAGGTAGAACGATGGGGAAAGAAGATAAAATTAAGGGTAAAGTACACCAACAGTGATTCAACTTTGATATTGGAAAACAAACAGTCATCGGGTTTATATTTCAGTCCCTCAACTTTGAAAATGTGACAAAACAGTCTTTTTTCACGTTTTTCATCACAGACATCACGAAACAGTGACATGGCAGTTGACGACATAGAAGGAGTATGGAAAACGTCCAGCTGGCCAATTACATTTAATAAAACAGTCACTCAACTTTGAAAATGTGACAAAACAGTCACTAAAGTTATCGAAAAGTAACAAAGCAGTCCTCTTGGCTTCTTCCATGGCTCCAAAATCGAGTCTCTAAACCTGAGTGGCAAAACTTGACTCCGTCTTCTCTTTAATCGAACCATCAGCGATGCTATATCCTCGAATTCCTCTAACCCTTTTTTTACAATGTTAATCGTGTCGTGTTTAACCCTTTCTATTAACTCCCTGCTAACGTCGCCACTCTTTTCAATCTCTTCGACTTCCTTTTTCTTTTCATTCAGGTAAAAATCCCTGGCTGAGATCTTCTCTTCTACTTCTATAAGCAAATCCAATGAATCATGAAATGTCACCGTCGAAGCTTTAACTTCACCCTCAGTGTCGCTCTTAAACTCTTCGCTTTTTTGAATATCTGTAACATCGGAAGAAACATCCGTCGCTGTAGCTTCACCTATACATGCTTTCTCTTCATTGAAACATTCTTAGCACAACAATCAAATTTTTCTTTGCTCTCGTCATCGTTGTCGACAAAAGAGCCTAATCTCAAGTTTAAATCAATATTGAACCCTCTCTTCTTGAAAGGGTTTGGGTTAATTTCACATGGTGGTGGGATGCTTGAAATTAAATGAAGAATCTTTTCGAGACAAGCTTGAGCTTTGGAACAAGATCTTTCATGGCATACATTGGTAAAACAAGAATCTCTTACCTGATTATTACAGTACAAAGAAGCCATTTTTGGAGTCAAACAGAACAACACCCAGACTTCCCTTTCCTTTCACATCTCACAAGGCTTTTACCAAAATTTTTCGAGAAAATTCAAGAGAGAAAAATGAACAGTAAGTAGAGGACTGTTTTGTCACTTTTCGATAACTTTAGTAACTGTTTTGTCACATCTTCAAAATTGAGTGACTCTTTTGTTAAATGTAATCGACCAGCTAGACATTTTCCACACTCTTCTGACGCTGACAATTACCATGTCACTGTTTCGTGACGTCTATGACGAAAAATGTGAAAAAGGATTGTTTTGTCATATTTTCAAAGTTGAGGGACTAAAATGTAAACCCGGTGACTGTTTGTTTCCCAATATCAAAGTTGAGTGATTGTTGGTGTAATTTACCCTAAAATTAATCGGTGATGGTTCTGTAGGATACGGGGGTACAATGGTGTGGGAAAAATGGCAGTGGATACACGACGATGGTAGTTGGCAGTTGGGTTGTTGTCGGCAACGTGGCAAGATGAAAGGGATGATGTTTTATGGTTTAGGTGGCTTTTTTCATTTTTCTTTCTTTTTTTTCTCCTTTTAGGGTTGGGTCTTGTATGGGTTAAAATTTGGGTTTATGTTTTTCTTTTTGGTCTTTTGGGTATCGAATTCCCTTTTATTTCCCCCTTTTTTTCTTTCTTTCCCTTAGGCTACTTGTGTCATTCGGCCAACCCCTTCCCACACCCTTTTCTTTTCTTTCTCCCTTTCTTTTTTTGAGTCTCTTGGCCATTCGGCCCACTTTTTCTTGATAGTGCTAGAAAGAACCATTGTTTTCTCCCTACTTATTGGTTAAGTTGTTCTCATTTAGTTGTCCTTAGCACATATTTTAGCATTTTTTTGGTTTAGTTTATTGCATTTTC
This sequence comes from Gossypioides kirkii, assembly GCA_005610355.1. Taxonomy (NCBI): domain Eukaryota; kingdom Viridiplantae; phylum Streptophyta; class Magnoliopsida; order Malvales; family Malvaceae; genus Gossypioides; species Gossypioides kirkii. The sequence goes on along the minus strand of CP032247.1, from coordinate 31,884,587 downwards.
TAGCTCAATGGACTTTAGCCTAGTTGCCCTTAATTTTGTCATATTTTACTACTAATATTACTGCATGAGCATTTCCAGAATTGCACCCAGAATTATCGCTGCATTTGACAGCTCGCTACATGAGCATATCCAAAATTTCCCTTAAAATTATCGTCGTATCTAACAGCTGTCTAGATAAGAACAGAAATTGCATAAGCTATCCAATCTGGTATAACCAACTGGTACGACCATAGACAGCTCAATTCTACAAAAGAGACACTTGTACACTTTGGAGGGATGTAAATACTCACAAGGAAAGAGAAAAAGAGTCTCCTATAGTCTCTTTTGTGCATCATCTTCCAAAACCTAGCTTTCGAGTTTTTCGGCTATTGAGGCCTAAGCTTCCCAGGGTGAACCAACGTGAAGGGGAGGCGGAACTGCTCTTGAGGAGGAGCCTTAAGTACAACGCAAGAGGGAAGTAGGAGAGCAAGTCCAATAGCCTAGAAATAGTATTCTCCATTTGTTCTTTTACATTTCTTTCTAAACGTTGGTGGTTATTATTTATTTCATGTTTGTATAGAAGTACTCATGATTTTTGAACTAAATGTTATTTTAATTAATCTTACTTCTACTGTTTAATCTTTGGGTTTGAATGTTTTTAGCATGAAAGTGTTATTGCAGTCATTGTCACTAGAAGTTGCAGCGACAGTTTAAACTAACAAGCATGACAACGGAAGTTGCTTGGGGATTAGAGGAATTTAATCCACTTGTTCTTAATTGTGTTGCATTTCCATCATCAGAATGTGTGGTTAATGTGCATGTTTAAGTCTCAGATCAAATAGAGAAGTAAGCTTGGTAAGATATTCATTGCACTTTATTGCAGTGACAATCACCTATCCTTCATACCTTGTGAGGCACACTTAGTATTCTACCAAATATTCACGTTGGGGACCCCATTTTATCATTATCATATTTCATCTTTATTTTCAAGTTATTGCTCCGACAACTGTTATCACAATTTATCTTGTTCTATCTATTCACTGCATTGACATTAATAAACAAAAGACAACCATCCTCGTGGGATCGATATCCGACAGATTTACATCTGTCTACTATACTTGCATCGATAGTGTACGCTTGCACAAAATTTGCTGTGACATTTACAGCTGATCATTTACCTTCTCTCTTTTTTTCTTTTTCTCCCCTCTTTTCACCTTATGGTTAGTTTGGGCTAAATTAAATTATATTTGAAAAGAAATATGAATTGGGTTTTGGTTGTTGTTAGGGTGTTAGGTTGTTGTTAGGGTGTTAGGTTGGTTTTAAATTTTATTTTGGTTGGCATTGGGTATGGGGTAAGTGGACTTGAGTTTTGTTTTTGGGTTTAATATGTCTAAAATTTTATTTGGGTTTTGGGTGTTGGTGAATTTCCATTTACTTTGGGTTTGAGTTGTACAGGTCATGGTTTTTTTTAAGGTGCTACGTAAATTTTTGAGCTTGATATGCCCATGCCATAACCGACACTCGATTTTGTAAAACGTCACGATGTTCCCTAAAAATGACACATGAAACGAAACAACAATCTTTATTCAACTTAAATTAAACTAAAAATTAAAAATTAAATAAAATAAGAATAAATTTGGGTTGCCTCTTAAATAGTGCATTTGTTTAATGTCGTTAGCTCGATGACTTGAAAGTTTATTCGACTAACTCTTCAAGCACCAATTCCTAAACCATGTGCACTTGAAAATTCTCGTAAAACGACTTTAAATGCTGACCATTCACTTTGAAAATTTTTCCGGACTCTTCACTTTTGATCTTGACTACACCATGTGCAAAAATGTAAGTAACAACAAAAGGTCCTAACCATTTGGTTCGGAGCTTATCTGCAAAAATTCTTAGTGTAGGGTTATAGAGTAATACTTTTTGTCTAACCAAAAATTGTTTATAAGTTATCTTTTGATCATGAAATGCCTTAATTTTATTTTTATAAATATGGGCATTTTCATAAGCTTCTCATCAAATTTCCTCAAGTTCCTGAATGTGCAATTTCTGATACTTACCTGCAGCGTCCAACTCCATGTTGCATTTCTTAACAGCCCAAAGCGCCCTATGTTCTAACTCAACAGGAAGATGACATGACTTGCCAAATATAAGTCAATAAGGAGACATACTTATGGGTCCTTTATAAGCCGTACGGTACGCCCACAGTGCATCATTAGGACGCAAACTCCAATCTTTCTTATCCGATTTAACGATCTTTTTCAAGATTAATTTGATCGCTCGATTTGATACTTCTACTTGACCATTTGATTGAGGGTGATAAGCTGTAGAAACTTGTTGCACTACCTCATATTTTTCAAAAGCGTGTTGATTAACTTATTGCAGAGATGCGTTCCTCGATCGGTAATCAAGGCTCGTGGCATGCTAAACTTGGAAAAATATAACTCTTTAGAAAATCTACTACAATTTTGGCATCAACTCGACGGGGGGCTTTAGCTTCCACCCATTTTGACACATAGTGTACTACAAGCAAGATATAGTTATTACCGTACGATGAAACAAAAGGTCCCATAAAGTCAATGCCCCATATATAAAAAATCTCACATATGTGAACAGGTGTTAGAGGCATTTCACTTTTACAGCTCAAATTTCCTACCTTTTGACATCTTTCACAAGTTTTACAAAAGAGATATGCATCACGAAAAATATGTGGCCAATATAGTTTACATTCAATTACTTTATGTGTAGTTCATTTAGGGCCAAAACGTCCCCCACATGTGTAAGAATGACAAAAAGATAAAATTGAGTTTACCTCAACTACTGAAACGCACCATCGAATTACCTGGTCAGAATAGTATTTCCAAAGGTAGGGGTCTTCCCAAATATAGTATTGCAACTCTCGTTTGATCTTATCTTTTTCAGATCGAGATAAGTTGGTTTACCATGTCTGTGTACCAAGGGAAAACTATTTGAGTAGAAAGCAAAGTTTCATCCGGGAAATTGTTTTTAAGTGGCATGACATCTTTTGATGGAGGTATTCAACTCAGATGGTCAGGTACCAAATTCTAGGGTACTCTCTTATCTTTAATTTCGAGATCAAAGTCCTATAAAAGCAATTTCCATCTAATAAGTCTTGGCTTTGCTTCTTTTTTCTCGATCAAATATTTAAGAGCTACATGGTCAGAGAGAACTATAATTTTAGTTCCCAATAAATATGATTTAAAATTTTCTAAAGCAAATACTATAGCTAGAAACTCTTTCTGTAACACCCCTAACCCGTGTCCATTGCCGTAATTAGAGTTAGGAAACTTTACTAGCCAAATTACATTGTTAAGTTTCCTAATATCCACACAACACCACATAAATGTACATATAATCATTAACATCACAAAAACATATTCCAAATCCTCAAAACACACATTAAAGTCTCTAAGATTAACTTAATTGCTACTTAAGATGGACTAAAATCAAGTTGGAAAGCATAAAGAGAAGTTAGAAAGAATTGGTGAAATAGGGGCACACGCTCGTGTGGCAGCCCGTGTATACCTTCGAGCTAGGGTCGCACAATAGTGTTTCAGCACGTGTGCTCGACTGTGTGTCTACTCAAAATATCCCTACTGACTTGCAACATATGCCCGTGGGAGAGACCGTGTGTCTATACGAAATTGAGCCACACGGTCGTGTCCCAACCCGTGTGCTCACCCGTTTACCTTATACTGCACATTACTATAACACATGGCCGTGTGACAGCCCGTGTATACTCAAATTACTTCCTAAACAAGATATGCTCACATCAAAAATTGTACCACAAGTTACCAAGACCTATCATATATAATCATGACCTAAAAGCTTCAATTAGCACATCATAAAACAAAATAGGTAATCATCTCAAATCATTATCCAACCAACATGCCCACCAAAGGCACCATAATGTATAATTCAAGTTACACAAAGATATCATGACAAAAAGCATTCATCCCTTCATTTCATTTTATCTATAACAATTCATAGTATTTACAAAACATACACTCACAAGGTAACATACTGATATACCACATTTTTCCACCATACAAAATGACCATTTGTTAAAGTCTAAACAACTTTATAAAGGTTTAAGCTATTCTTTACTAACTTAGGACCTACCCTATATACATGCCATTATATATAGTTTCAAAAGCTAGCAACATCTACCGTATGGGCGAATGATAGTGTGATCTCTGACAACTTTTCGATAACCGCAAAAGTCCAGCAACCTACAAGAAAACATCACATAAGTTAAGAATTAATGTAACATAACAATCTCTTAAAACCACCCCACAAGTAAGTATCAATACACGTCACCTATTTCCAATTTGACCATACCACCTTTTCGATAATTAAGGAAATATCCTCACGGTATTTGTCAACTATACACCGGCATGAAGCCTGCTATTTAATCACCTGCTCAAAACCTGCTATTCAATCACCGGCTCGAAGCTTGCTAATTAATCACTGGCTCAAGGCCTACTATTCATTTGTTTACGATTCAAGATAATTCATATTCCTAAAGATACATTCATGTATAACTAAAATAAGCACAGTTAATTGTAAAATGAAAGTTCATACGAACTTACCTTGAGTACTAGAGTTGGCGAGTGAGATTTGCAGCTACTTTACGACCGTAGCTTTCCCTCAGTCTAAGCTCGGTTGATCTTTTTGTTGATCTAAAATACATAATATAATTTATTCAACATAGGTTATAACTCTAATTTTCTAAGTCACTCATAGTTCATATTTCCACAAAATTACGACTTTGCCCTAAACATTTAAACTCTTTACAATTCAATCCTATTGTACTACCTGAACTCAACCAATTTTTCCCATAACCTACACTTGACCGAACCTTCCTTTGCTTAACAACCCATCCTTTTTTTTTTTAGTTTGCTTAATTTACATAATTTCTACTCAAACCACCATACCATGCATACCTAAATTTTCTCTACAATCACTTAGCAACATATATTTAATTCACCATGAGTTCACCATCTAATTCATCACCTTCCAAAAACCTATAAATTCAATCATACCCATTCTCTAAAGTTTCACCATTTAAGAATCAAATTTCTAACTACAAAATATCAACTCATGATAAGTTAAGAACTCAAGAATCATCAAGAAAACAACCCAAAAATACTTACATGCAAGGAGATTTAAACCCAAAATAGCTTGAACTACTTTTTACTTTTTAATGGTGGATTTTGATGGAGAGGAAAGAGAAGAGGAAAGAGATGAAACATTTCTTTTTCTCTTAATTTTATTTTAACAAATATCTTTTCTTTTATTTAAAATTTCATCATTATAATTTTAACCATTATAATATTATATTTTTAATCCACTTAAATCACAACAAAACCCATTACTTTATTTTTTGGTAATTTGACATGCAAAACCTCCTTTTACTTATCATACTATTTTACACCCTTGACATTAACCACTAAAAATTTCATACTATTAAATTCAATACATACTTCTCATATTTACTAACTAACTTTATTTCTTCTATTAACATTTATATACTACTACTAATTGTACTAATCATATGTAATTAAACACCACTATTAATTAGCTAGCCAAAATTTATGGTTATGAAATCACAAATTCCATTCCTGCTGTACTCGGGTCGTTACACTTTCTCGGTAGTCGAGTAGTTGCTTTGGACAGCATCCAAGGTCTTGGATGCATAGGAGATAACATGTGGTTCCTTATCGATTCTTTACCCAAGGACCACTCCTACGCTGTTCTTGCGTCACACATTATCTCAAAAGAAGAGTTCCAATTTGGTGGCTGAACTATGGGTGCCGAAATAAGCTTGTGTTTGAGCATGTCAAATGCATCTTTACATGCTTGGTCAAACTCGAACTCCCAATCTTTTTGCAAAAGGCTACAAAGCGGTTATGTAATCTTCGAAAAGTCCTTGATGAACCGCTTGTAGAAACCTGCATGACCAAGAAAAGAACGGATCTCCCTCACAGTTGTAGGGTATGAAAGTGAGTTAATAACATCAATCTTTGCCTTATCAACCGAAATACCTTCAGCAGAAATGATATGGCCTAGAACTAATCCTCTGTTCACCATAAAGTGACATTTTTTATAATTAAGTACAAGGTTAAATTCTAGGCACCTGTTCACGTATGTGAGATTTTTTATATATGGGGCATCTACTTTATGGGACCCTTTGTTTCATCATACGGTAATAACTATATCTTGCTTGCAGTAGACTATGTGTTGAAATGGGTGAAAGCTAAAGCCACCCGTTGAGCTGATGCCAAAATTGTAGTAAATTTCTTAAAGAGTTATATTTTTTCCAAGTTTGGCATGCCACTATTGACACCGTCCACCGCTGCGAACCACCACAGCAAACAAATTACAAAAATAATAGAGATGGTTTGCACTAAGAACTAGAGAGCCGACGAGTCTTTTACAGCTTTCCTTAATCGTAATTGGAATAGATTTTCAGCGCCCCCATCTCCACCTCGTACAAGGAAAACAGTCATGTCGTCTAAAAATTATCACCGTCGAAGCTTCACTTTGATCGAGACAGAATCTTCTCACAATCAACGAAATCTAACTCTGATCGATCGACATAGTACACCCGCGCAGTAGCCCTGCTGTGTCCGAAAGGTCTATTTCTAATGAACCATCTCCTTTGCTTTTACTAACGTATTATGCAGATGAGATCGGGACTTTTAACAACCATATAAAAGAGCCTTCGAACAGAAATGAACAGCTTCCTCAATGACGAACACGGTCGTCCACCGCTAGGGAACATCGAACGCCACTTGATGAACCTGTAACATTACCCCACAACAGTACTGAAGTTATTGGAAATGAGAGTCCACCACTCGACTCGCTTGGAGAAGATTATTGACCTCCTCGAGACAATCAACATAATAGGTGAGGGCATACCTATACTACTCCAACAGAAGCACGTCTTCATGGGTCTCTGAACTTCACAACATCAGAGCATCACGCATGATACGACAACATTCGACAACGGCCACTCCCGATCTGTAAGAGAATTTCTTTCGACACACTTAACTTGCTTAATTTACGCGATGTTGTGTTAAGCTATTTTGATGCTATTGGTTGGAATTTATTTGCGAATATCTCATGCGCTGCATATAATGAATTAGTCTATGAATTTTATGCGAATTTAGCTTCAATATTAATACATTGCGAACTATTGAAACTCAAGATGTTATTTGTTTTCGGTTGCTTGGTAGGAATTGTAAGATGTCAATTTCAGATTTTAATGTCACCATGGGTTTCGTTGACTCTAACGACGTTCAAACGGATTCTTATCATAATGTTTTGTTGGATATACCAAATGATTTCAATGCTAATATTACCTTTGCTACTTTGACTCAATCTAGGAACCATAATTACAACCCTAAGACCTCTAAAGATGTGTTAATACATGAACCAGCTTTAAGATAGATTCATCGGTTTTTAGCTTTTAGCTATTCAGGTTGAAATGATTCATCATCTGTTTTGACTAAGAAAAAATTATTCTTTTTGTGGTGCATGCATTCTAGCTATAAAGTCAATTTAGGATATTGGCTTGCATGGAATTTTCATACTTGGTACGTACATTGTGAATTTAATCTTCCACTTTTTTCCCTCTGAAGTCGATTTATCCTCTTTTACATGTGCATATACTATAGATGCTCTAGACGAATATTGTTTGGATTCTATGGGGTTGCTTGTCTGCACCCCTACTGCCTATTATTTTGTTCCTGCAAGTACACGAACTACTTGCAGTAATAGAGTCTTTTACCAACGTCACAATTTTGCAACTAGAGGATAAGAGAAACAATCACCTTCGGGTATAAAGGAGAGATTAAATCGCATGGAAGCTCAAATTAATTCGGTAAAGGCCAATGTGACCAGCATCCTCGAAATTCTACGAAATGATCAATTCCACCATCCTCTACCTCATTAAAAACATGGGGAGTACACTTTGCCCTATCTTTTTCCTATTCATTAAATTTGCACATTGAGGGCAATGTGAGATTAAGTAGGGGGAATTCATTATGCATGTAATGTTATTTCTCTTTGCATATATGCTCATTATATTAATGCTATTTGATAATTAGTTTCGCAATTGCATTTTTCTTTCTTATGCTTGGTTCATTTAAATAATTAGGAATTCATGAATAATGATTGCTTATTTTGATTGACACACATTTTGTAGAGTTTAAAATATTATGGAAAAAGTCGAACACTTCATAAAATTAGAAACTTTTTAGACTTGCCTAATAAAGTAATCAAATTATGTAAATAAATAAAATTTGGATGTAAATAAATAAAATTGTGCCTTGGTTAAGAGTGAAGGTTCGGAAATGTGACCAAATTGAGTAACCGGGTTGAGGTGCTTGACTTGTCATCTCAATTTGTGTAAAAAGATTTGAGTGACGAACCGAAGTTTGTAACACTCCACTAACCGAGTTGCCTTGAAAAATAAGTTAAAGACATTTCAAATTGAGTGATCGGCTTGAAGTGCTTGGCTTGTCATCTCAATTCGCGTAAAAAAATTTGATTATGTCTCAAAAAAATAATAATAATAAAAAGAGAATATATATATATATATGTAAAAGTTGGGTCCGAGTATTTGGCAAGTTTAATTAGGCTTTAATTTTTGATGTGATTGATTTTTTTTACATAATATTTGATAGTTTATAAAATGCTTCTTGGTTAGACATAAGCAATTGCCTATTTTTGATTCCCTAATTGTTTGCATGACACTTGGCTAAGGAAGAGAATTTGATTTCGAAAAAAAATTATCGAATAACTTTAGTATAAAATAAACATTATTCTTGAAGACAAGCATGAGCTAAGTAGGGGGATTTGATAACACATTAAATTTGCATTATTTTTTGTCCTTAAATTGGGCAAATCTTGAATTGATCCATACTAATTTGGCGAATTTATGTTTTAATCATGACAGGCATTTAATTGGGATGCTATGAGTTGAAAAGGACCAAATTGCAACATAATCGACAAAAATGGGGCCAAATAAAAAAGCTGGAAACGGTCAAGGATTTAATAGATTTTTGTTTGACCATGTAAAGCTTAAAATAGAAGAAAAAAATCTATTTTTTTATTTTATTTAATTATTATTTTGAGTCATGGTTAGGCTATATTTAGTAAATTAATTGTGTATAAATAGGTCTTGATGGTGACATTGAAAGACATACTTGAAATTGAGAGAGTTTAATGTAAATTTCCATTTTTATTTCCTTTAGTTCAATTTGTCTGTAACATTCTACCATTTTAATTCAATTTGTCTTTCCATTTCCTTTGTTGGTTTAATTATTTTTCAAGTCTCCTTCCTTTTCCATCAACTTTTATTACCATCTAATCCATCATCCTTAATCCATTAAGCATGATTAAAATCATGCTCCATTAAAATTCCAACTTAGCTTTAGGCCGGTGTAATCTCCGGTCAAGAAACTTGAGAAACAAATTCGCACCAAAAAGATCTTTTGTATCAGTATTCGACGTCTCTCCAGAATATCAGGATTGATAAATTCATCCCTTAGAGTTAACTCGATTTTAACTCAAAGGCACGCGTTGGGTTGGAGTCGTTTTGGCGCACAGTTGGGAAGATGAATCTGTCATGCTATACTCAGATTCCCACGAACAAATTGGCGAGTCCTGGCGGGTCATACTAGTGGGATTTTCATTAAGGGAGATAGTGATCAGGTTTAAATGTCTCGTGCGGTTGAGGCCATTAATCCGAGTTGGGTTCTTCAGAATGCAAGGCTATCGATTTCTTGAATTGCGAACGCATGTATTACGATTAGACAATCGATAAGGATTGGTTTGATAGGTCGTACCAAAACCATCTACGAAAGGAAGAATTGGCAGCTAGGACGTTCTTAGCTGCTATAACGAGCTTATTGTTCGAAGGAGAAAACACCTTTTCAAGGATCGAATTGGAAACCAGAGCACACCGAGTCTAAGGTTAAGGCTTATTAATTCTGATTACAAATTTATATTTATTTTCTTATTTTATTTTTTGATTTTTAAAATTATTTATTTCTTTTTATTTTGTGATTTAAAATTATTTATTTCTATTGTTTCACTTATTTTTTGAACATTTTCAACCACCCCTGATTTATTTATTTATTTTCTAGCAAAACAGTTTAAAGTCCTAGGCACGACTGTTGACACGATGGAAATCCGATTCAAGAGAAAAACACAAAAGTAGATTATAATAACCAGTCCTTGTGGAATCGACCCTATTGCTTTATACTACTGTCTTGTATTATTTTGTCGTAAGAATATTTATTTGGTGATTTCGATGCCTATAAACTCCGATCTAACAACAACTCGATAAGCACACGTAATGTTTTGTTAAAGAAATCTTCTAGAATCTCATCCTCGAGCACCCTCCTAACCAATGAGAATAGAGACTCCATAATAACATTCCACTGCGACTAATAAAATTGAGCGTGCAACCCATCAATCCCAAAAGCCTTTAGAGGCACCATACCAAATAAAGCAGCATGAGCCTTTTGTATAGTCACTAAACAATCAAATGCTTCAAGTAATTTGGATACCACAAGAGGGAACATATTCCTTATCGGATATCTGCTTATCCTAATCGGGTGATCCGTATACAACCTATAATAGAAAGATATTTCTTCATAATTTAACCTCTCCTCGTCATAGCACCATGTCCCGTCATCTAAATTCAGGGCCTTAATTTGATTTAAACGTCTCCTAGAATTGGCTTAGCCGTGGAAATATTTAGTATTTCAATCCCCAATTGCTAGCCAGTCACTATGGGTATTTTGCTTCCAAGGAAGCTCCTCACTATCAAGGACATTTTCAAGCTCAATCTGAAGCTCTCTTTCAAGATCAACAAGTCTCTTCGACCGATACATATCCATACATCTTTGGATGCCACTTAGTCGTGCTAGAAGAGTTCGTTTCCTCTTCAAGATGTTACCAAAACCTCAATGTTTCGTTTCTTAGCTGCTGTTACAAAATTCTTAACTGACTCCTCTAACATTCCAACAGTCACTCAATTTTCATGCGCCAATTGCCCAAAACTATTGTGCGACAATCATCCACTCAAGAATCAGAAAGGTCAAGGATAGTTCCTACTACTTTCTTTACCACTCCAAATCGCCAAAGGACGGTGATTTGATTTGACTTTTTAAAGGTGATAGACAAAACTATTGGGTGTTTCAGCATAAATGTTTCCCATTGAGAGTTGCACAACGCTCAATCAAGGCGCTGGAAAACCCTTCCTTTATTCCAAGTGAAATTCGAACCTTTAAAGCCAAGACCTTTTAACCTGTATTCATCACAAAACTGTTGGAGCAAAAGGTAGCTACTTCGCATCTTCCTCGACCAACCTTGTTTATCATCCTCACTAAGCATGACGTTGAAGTCCCCAACAATCATCCAAGAAAAATTTATAGTCTTTGCTATCTCCCCTAAATCCTTCCACAAATCTTTCCTAACTGCCTACCTTGGACTTCCATAAATCCCGCTAAAATAAACTCATTCATCAGAATCAAGAAATTTCAGTTTCATGTGTATAAACTGAAAATGATTAAATTACACCATTACAGTAATTGACTCCTTCCATAGGACCCAGATTCCTCCAAAAAACCTGTAAACCTCAACCCTATGAGAATTCTCCATACCAATGCTCTTTACAACATTCTTAGCCTTTAACCCACTAACTTTGGTTTTGACCAGAACGATAACACCGTGGTCAAATTCACGTAAGTATTCCTTTAGAACCCTATGAAAATTCGGATGACCTGTACCCTGACAATTCCAAACAAGAATGTCTGACTTCATAAACCTTTTTTAAAAAGATAAACAAGCAACCTAAACTAGAAGCTTACTCGAAGAAGTCATCCATTCCTTCTGTATCATCTTTCTCGCCTCCTATAATCTCCATAAGTACCCCCGGATTCTATCTATTCATTGGAGGCCTATTAGTAACTGTTGTGGCATTATCCGATCGAGACTCCAAACCTCGATCATCCATTTCCAAATGTTCCACAAGCCCCTTCACCGCTTGTTCAACAGGAATTGAAGTGCCCATCTCAAAGTTCCTATAATCGTTCCTCGAATCTCCGATCTCCATCAAATCTTTTGTTAATATCTTTTTCAACATCGTCAAGAAAGAACTTAGATATATCAAATTAGAGATTGGTTAGCAACCCTAGCACTCCCAATATTTGGGCTTCTATTCTCCTTTAAACTCACCGTAGTATTATGCTTTGGATCCAATAATCTTGGTTCCTTAGCCCGCCACCGTTACTGCTTCCTGATCTAATCGCTTTAACACCCATTATTGAATCTGAAACATTCCTTGACTATCTTTACGTGAGCCCCAAAACCCACTAACACCCTTCTTTTGTTTCTTTGATTTTTTTGAAATTTTGATGCCTTTCCCTTTATTAGTTTTAGTTCCCATCACCGAATCCTTTCCATTTAAATCACCTTCCCCTTTATCTGCTTCCGCAAATTCAGCCTCTAAATCCCCAGTAGTAGTCTGCTTTCCAAATTGAAAGGGTCCCGGATTTCCTACCTGAATATCTTTTGAATTCTCTCTAAACTTGGCAAGGACATTAAATTGAGATCCCAATTATTTCAATGGAAGGATTCAAATCCCATCACCTCTCATCATGGCTAACATCATTGTCGATAGTCAACCACCATCCACTCCTCAAAGTCCTTTTCGACTCTTTTTTGAATAGCCATGCTCCCTTTTCCTTGAGGAGATTCCTTGATTCTCTCATTGTTTCCACTGTCACTTTCCATCGTAGTTTCCTTAGGAACATGGAGGCAATTATCTTTCATGTGTCCAAACCGCCCACATTGAAAACATATTGAAGGGGGCTTCATACTCTATTCGTTGAATACGATTTGCAATTCGAATCTTTTATACCAGAGGTTTTGAAAGATCCACTTGTACCGAAAATCTTGCAAATTGGCCTCTGGATCCTTTATTTGTCTGAAGATCAATCTTGATCACCTTCCCAATCATGTTTCCAATCTCTTGAAGAAGGCTCCTCTTATAAAAACACTCAGATAGGCTAGGGATGCGAACCCAGGTGACAACGTTTTGTGGATAATCCTCAAGTGTCAAAAACTGAGCCGACCAAGGCTGGACAGACAAGTAGTGACCGAATACTACCCAATGACCTTTTAAGAGAACATTATTATAATCCAAGACAGATTCAAATTTTGCCAGGTAGTAGTCATTATCAATATCCTTCAATTGAATCCTCCTCATTGGTTTCCACATAGAGCAAACCTTATTCCATAAGGCATTATAGCCAATCCTTCTTCCCAACAAGGGTCGTAACCATGCTCTCCTTAGTAAGTGCATAGACCCTGTCCGAGGAATCTAGGGAAAGCACTCCATCGACAACCCCTTTCCTCACATCCTCCTCTCGGAGCTCAACATCATCAACACCCCCTCTTTTTATCCATGGAATTGTTCATTGACCGATTCCTCAAAATAGCATCCCAAAATGACCCTTGTTTGGGGTTTTCCAAGCCTAGGTTTTCCCTCGTTTCGCCATTCAGTGGCTTCTCCTCTCTCTGCCTACTTTTCTTCATTACCTTCTAGTAGTGTTCACTGGTTATTCACTCATCCTATGGATTGCCTTTAAGCATGATTGGTTTTAGCCCTATTTAAAGTCCAAATCTAGTTATTAAATAGAGCCAATTTTGTTTTCTGACAGCTTTGCATCGCCAGTGTAACGCACAAAAAGAAAAGCTAACATTTTTCAGTTTCAACAAAAATCAATTGCAACGGGAAAACATACTGAAAATCGATTTTCACACCAAAATAGATCAAGCAGTGCTAAGCAAGGTTATTTTCACTAATCTAACACATGGTTAGTCAATAAAATTTTATTTACTTACCACAACAAAAGGAAAAGAAAACATTAGTCAAAATATAGTCAACAAAAAATAGCAGAAAAATCATTAACGTTATGTTTACTTGGATGGAATTGTGATTTCATTAAGGGATTATTTTGAGTAAGGTAGTTATTCAATTGTTTGGTTTATAGAATACCTAATCTTCATTTCGACAATATTCTTTAAAAAGGTTGAATAACCATTCAATACTTAGCTCATGTAATGGTTATTCAGCAAATACAAGGAATAGTTTAAAATTTTTTCCCTTCCCAACGTACTCATAAAAAAAATCAAAATTTTACAAGCTTATATTTGGCAAAAACTTGGGGACGTTATTCTTTCACCATTTTTTTGTTTTTTAGTGTTATCTTGGATTTAAAAGGGTGTTTATTTTAAACAAAAACCTCCTTAATCCTTTTCTAGGTCTTTGAAACCTTTTCTTAAATTTTGAGAATCAAAGCAACTGCATTCATCTACGCGTAAGTGGTACTTCAGTTGAGAAGAAATTGAGAACCATTCTCCATCTAGTAAGGATGGAATCGACCTTGGAAGAGAGGAGTAGTTGGAGCACCGTGTTGTATCTGATTTTGCCCATCGTAACTGCATTCAGGTTAGTTAGCTATCTTGAAGTCTATTAAGTTTGTGCTTCTCTAAGATGGCACGAAAAATTCTTGGAAGTGTTTTATGGATGACATTTCTATGTTTGGAGACTCTTATGATGATTGTTTAGATAATTTGGCCAAAGTACTCAGATGGTGGGAATATATGAATCTTGTTCTCAACTGGGAGAAATGGCATTTCATGGTAAGAGAGGGCATCATTTTGGGACACAGAATCACGAGACAAGAAATAGAAGTTGACAAGGTGAAAATAGATTTTATCGAGAAACTCCCACCTCTAGTGTTTGTGAAGGGCATTAGGAGTTTTTCTGGGACATGCTAGGTTCTATAAGAGATTCATTAAAGATTTCTCCAATATCTCCAAACCATTTTGCAAATTGTTGGAGAAAGATTCAATATTTAATTTTGATGATGATTGTTTAACAGCTTTTGAGGATGAGAAAATGATTAATTTCAGCACCAATCATCATTACCCCTGATTGGAGTTCACCATTTGAACTAATGTGTGATGCAAGCGACTGTGCAGTAAGAGCTGTGTTGGGACAACATAAGAATAATATTTTCCATCGCATCTACTATGCAAGTCAAACTTTGATGGGAACACAGTTAAACTCGAAAAGAAGTAGAAAAAAAGTGTTTTTGGAGAGTTGGAAAGGATTTTCAATAGGAAAAGAATAAAGAATGGTGAAGTATTTGTAGGAGAGAACGTCTACACTCATGGGTGTCGAGTTCCTTGTACTAAATGAGTTGGTTGAAACAACAAATAAATAAATTCTTTAGTCAAAGTTCACTACCCAAAACTCGACTCTTATGAATACAGAGTTTCTGTGGATTGTACTTTGCAATCCTTTTCTCCTAACATACATGTACAAACTCTCGTAGTAATTTAACCATGAATTCAATTCAAACACTCATAGATCTGAAGTTACCTCTAAAAAAGAAAAAAAATGTATTTTGAGAATTAACTTTAAAATATACATATTTTGTAAATAATTGAAAATTTACAATATTTGAGAAAAAAATAATTATGCTAAATAAAACTTATAAAAAAATAAAGCAAGTTAAAATTAAATAAAATATCTTAATTTAAATAATTGCATTTTTAATTTATAAATAAAAATAAAAAAATACTTTAATTTGCTAAAATTTGATCATTATATTTTATACAATCTTAGAAATTAAATTAATTATTGTTAAACACATTAACATTAACTATTAATTTTTCACTAATTATTGTATATAAATTATCGCACATAAACTTGAACTAATCTAGTTGTTGTTAATTTTTCAAAATTTGATCATTATATTTTATAAAAGCTAATAAATTAATCTAGTTGTTGTTCAACCCTTCAACTTGAACTATTATTTTTTTGTCAAGTTATTTCATATAAATAATTAAATTATTAAATTTTACTGATTTCTTAAATATAAATTTATCTAATTGAACAAATTTTTCATTTTTGATAAAATACACTGATTAAATATAAATTTAATAATTTTTTATAATTAAAATCCCGTGCATTGATATGATTATCAGAATATTTATCGTCTCAAATTCATGAAAAATAAAAAAAAATCTGATTTTAGTAAAATGAAACTGATGAAAATCATAATTATAACATTCAATGATCACCTAAAACAAAATTAAGTTAAATTTCATGAAAAAAAGGGATCAAATTCAATAAAAAAAAACGGAACGAGAATCAAACGGAACACTAACAGGTTTTCTGTCAACTCTTTCCATAAATAAAGCACAAGACAAACGCGTCCACCGCTACAAAATTTTAGTATTTATTTTCTTTTAATTCTTTTAAAAACATTTTACTTCATATTCCGAGTAAATTAATAAACTACTATAAATAGAGCGCAAATCTGTAGCAGAAGTTGTAAACTGCTTGATACATATCTATTTTTCATCACAAATAAATAGTGATTATTAACTTATCTGGTTAGTGAATTCAATCTCCTTTTTAGTCATTCCCAAATTCAGAATCAGTAATTTTTTTTTGTTTTGATAAAGAAAGTATCATTAAAGAGAAATGGATTCTTGTTCTTTTCTATTTCCGAATTTTGTTCTATAGCATTCCTTTTAATCTTCTGTTTTTGCGTTGATCCTGATCCAAATCACATCTCGTGACTCAATTTTCTCGGAAATTAACGATTTATTTCTTTTTCTCTTTTAAGGAAGAAGATATGGGAAACGAGTCTTACGAGGAGGCGATTGCAGCTTTGTCGAAGCTTCTCAGGTAGTGTTACGCTCCGTCCTTTGTTTAAACGATTCTTATTTCTGGTCCGAACCGGAAGAAAAAACAAAGACGAAGATTTCGTTTTCCGGGACGGTAATTTCACCTATACTGATCTGAACTATAAATGGCTTACCGTCGTCGGTTGCAGTGAGAAAGCTGATCTCGGAAGTGTTGCCGCCGAAAAAATCAAGCAAATAACAGCCGACTTAGAGGCAGCTTGCGGTTGCGATGCCGACAACCGGATCAAAACCGGTTTCCTTCATTTCAAGTCAGAAAAATTCGAGTACGTTCCTATTTTTAAAAATTTACACGATTATGGATATAATAAATTTTTAATAATTGATTATTATAAATATTAATTTCTGTATATTATCTAAAATTATAAAGTGACAATATACTGAACTCACATTATTCAAAAAAATAAAATCTGAACTCACAACATTAAGAAAATAAATTCGGAAAACAAAAAATAAAAAAGAAAACACGAAGTTTCTATATGTTCTCTTCATTTTCATGCTTCCATTTTTCTTTTCATTTCGTTTTTTTTCTTTTCCCAGTCATATAAAATATAGATAAACACAAATTATTAAGTTGATGAAAAATTTAAGTGTCGTTTAAATTATATTTAAATCTATTGTGTTTATTATATTATTTTAATATTTATATAAATTTTTATATGAGTTTTGTTAATGCTTGTGCATATAATAATATTTTCACAATAATGAAATATAGAAATATCAGTTATTATATTTAATAATATTATTTTAATATTTTAATGAAATAATATATTATTAAATTAATTATTATTATGGATTTGGAAAAGGTGACAAGTAAAACGGATTTGTGGTTGCACCAAAAGATGAAAAATACGTGGTTGAATTGGCAGAATGCATTTTTCCTTTTTTCTTGAAAATTAATTATAATTAGCTTAATATGATTTTATTTTAAATTTTCAGTAAAAATCCTGATTTGTTCGGTACACTTGCCAAAGGCCAAAGCCCCAAGGTTCGTTCCATAAACATTTTATTTTTATTTTTCTCTTATATATTTACTCGACCATTCCATAGAAGATTTGGGTTTATTTTACATGGTAAATGGATGTCAAAGCTTAAGCTAATCACTTGATTTTTCTTTTACAATTATCATATATTAAGGGTGATAAAAAGTTTACGATGTAGATTCATATTGGATTGCTATTCTTTTACTAATTTAAAAAAAAATATCTTTTTTTCGGAATGTGTTTTAATATCGGTATTGTTGTTGGTGCAAAAAGACGTGAGTTCGAATGCGCTGAAGCGTATTATCCTCTTATTTAAGGGGTGGGGAGGAACTATGAATAGTTCTAAGTATTATATCAAAAGAACAAATATGATAAGAACTTATAATGAGATTAATGTTAATATATATATATATATAAATTAAAAAATTTAGTTGAAATTGTTCCCGTTTTTATTTAGAAAATAATAAATTGAAAGGTTCGTCCGTAAAATAAGATGTTTGGACAAAAATACGAAGTCCAAAAAATAAGATTAAGTAAAATTCTATGCTCATTTTCTACATGGGTCAGGCATTGGGTAACATTTTTTTGACCAAAACTTGACTCGATTCGGTCCGAATATATTATATTATAAAAAATAATTATATTATTTATATATGTTAAATAATAAATGTATATATTTATATTAATATTAAACCAATAATTCAACAATTAAACCCATTACCTAAAATCTAAAAAAAAAACTTATAAAGCTTAATAATTCAACCAAAAATATAAAATTTTAAAATTATATTTAACACAATAAATTATTTATTATATTTATTTGTGCTTTTTAATATAATAAAACATTTATTATATTTATGGTAATGTTTTTTAATATAAATACTTTTTAATGTGTAAGAAGATTTTTATTTTTGTTTTTTAATGCATTATATATATATATTTTAAAAATATTTTAAATAAAAATTAATGTAAAAAATCAAATATTGACGGATCAGATCAAATTTGAGTTTATCCTTTTTAAATTAGATTGGGATTAGATAAAAAAATAAACCTATTTTTCAGACTGAAACAGACTCAGACTTTAAAAATTGTCTAGTCAAGCTATCATATATTATTTCTACCATAGATTTGTATTTTGTTAAAGGAATGGTTTCATTTTCAACTACTTAAGGCACTAAGTTTTGAACCAAGAATATGCTAACTCAAAATGGTGCCTTGTATGGCCATAGTTTGCACACTTCTGGAATGGTGGTAAAGCTAAAGTAATATAGTGATCTGTCTCTTCCTTTTCCAGATAAAGAAGTCTGTGACAAATTCTAAAGTGAAAGTGCAGTAGCTTTAACGAGTTGATATCTTGACATTTTGTGCACTCAACATTTTTGAGAAAAATGTCGCTTTGGGTCTTTTAATTCATACTAGAATTCTATTATTGGTGAAATAAATATTATCAAAATAGTAATATTTATTAAAATTAATTATCTTTTGAAATAAATAATTTAAATTGTTTTTAAATAAATGATTATTTATTAGTATGGATATAAAGAAAAGTAAATAAGTGAAGTTTCTTCTTAGAGTCATGAAAAGGTAAAAACTTAAGCTTATTTATTTAAAGAACACAGAAAATAGGAGAAGTGAAGAAATAACAGATACGATTTTATTTAAATGAAAAAGAAAATCAAATTACTAATCTTATAACATTTTCAAATATACAATTTATTTTATATTTTTGTTTTATATATTTATTATTATTATTTTGCAGTATATGGTATTCGCATGCTCGGACTCTCGAGTGTGTCCGTCCCACATCCTGAATTTCCAACCAGGGGAAGCTTTTATGGTACGAAACATTGCCAGCATGATCCCGCCATATGACAAGGTTCGCCTAATTTTAAGTTATTTAGAGTGGATTTAAATGAATGGTACGTTTATTTGTGATTAGTATAAGAACAGTAATAATAATAAAATTAATTATTATAACGACATTATAATGTGAGACAAAAAATAAATTAAATATATCGTATCATATTTTACCATCCATCCAAATCTATTTTAAATTTTTAATTGTATTAGTTTAATTCAGTATAGTCGATAATAAATGTAAAATTGCTTTACTGGTGGACACTGGTTAAAACTTATTCACTAATTACAGATTGTTTTTTAATTTTGTTGACTAAAAAGTTAATTTATAAATTACATATTTCTCTTTATATATATCACTTAAATTAGTGCATCAGTTTTTTATGTTTTGATTTGTATCGTTCACTGTAGGAAAAATTCTGCGACGTTGGTGCGGCTATTGAATATGCAGTCCTGCATCTAAAGGTTAATTAATATAGAATAATAGTAGAGATTTTTACTTTATAAGCACAATTGATTTTATTTTCTTTTTTAATGATAGTAGATATTAATTGTTTAGTGGATGCTGACTCTTTGGTGGGGGCAACTTCGATCTCTTGTCCCAAGTTAAAGTTCTAATGAATTATTAAATTATAGTTGAATATATAGTTTAAACGCGTTAAAATACATTTTATTTTTTTATTTATGAATAGGAGAGATTATGAAATTAAATGCTAAAAACATAACACAATATTTGGTTTAGGTGGAAATTATTGTGGTCATTGGACACAGTTGCTGTGGAGGTATCAAAGGGCTAATGTCTATCCCAGATGATGGCACCACTGCTAGGTAAGATTGTGTTTAGTAGTATTTTTTAGAAATATTTTTAACGTGAAAAATACTTTTGAAGCAAAATGAATGTTAAACAAGTAACTTTTGAAGAAAATTTTTGGCTTTTTAAAACCACTTTTTTCCAAATAGAAAAGTTCAAAATTTTAACTTTTCTCTCTTAAAAACACTTTTGACAGTTTAATTACATTTTTACCCTTCCAACACATGATATTTTTTTTTCTAGTTAATTGCTTAAAAAATATTTAATTTTTTTTTCTTTTTGTTGGTAAATTAAAATTTATTTCTCTTATATTAAAATATTAACAATAAATTATACTAAAATGATATTTTATATTTTTACTAAAATATCATAATATTAATTAATTTTAAACATTATTTAAACACTTATTTGTTACTTTATAACACCATATCTAAAATGGATATTTTATTTCTTAAAAGCATTTTTTGACAGCAATACTAAACACTTACATCTTAAATCAAACTTTTCAGAATATTTATCAAAATCACTTTTCCAAAACATTTTTTGAAAGCACTTCTAAAAAATAATGCTAAACTAGTTCGTTTATTGAATCAGTGTATATATATGGAAGGAAGTCTCTCTTTGCCAAGCCTCTTCTCCTGACAGTTTCTATAGACTTGAACATTTTCACATGATTTCGGACCCTTCCCTCCTATAGCAGTTATACTGCGATGCTACAATCATTATTTTACGATTTCGAAAATTTATGGTAATGTGAATAATACAAATGGAATGTTGATACGTGGTGTATTTAATGCTTGAAAATTGAACTTTGCAGTGAATTCATAGAACAATGGGTTAGCATCTGTGGATCTGCAAAGACCAAGGTGAAATCAGAAAACAATGAGAAGAGTTTCGCGGAGCAATGCACCTTCTGTGAGAAGGTTAGTTCCATGTCTGCATCATTGCTTCTTTTGACCAACATTAATGCTCACTGATAGCATCGCTGTGATGTTTAACATTTCATCCTTTTTTGTTATTGAACAAAATGCAGGAAGCAGTGAATGTATCATTGGGGAACCTATTGACATTTCCATTTGTGAGAGAGGCATTGGTTAAGAAAACCCTGGTCTTGAAAGGTGCACATTATGATTTTGTCAATGGAAAGTTTGATCTTTGGAATCTCAACTTCCAAATCTCTCCCACTTTAGATTTATGAGCATTTCTTCTTTTGCACTTTCAGCATATCACATTGATGAATAAAAATCAATGGCTGGATCATTATTTTGGACTCAAAAAGAAAAAAAAAAGAAAAAAAAGAGAGTTATGAGTTGAGTTAGCCCGAGTTTGCATGTTGCAAAACATGTTTTATTTTTTATTTTTGAACAAATTAAGGAAGACGGAGCATGAGAATGAGCATGCATTACTGTTACTATTTTCTTTGCATAATATAAGGGTTAATATATTTTGAAGAATTTTATTATAAGTTTTAATTATATTTATTTTTTTAATATAATGTTTATAATTATTTATAATCTCTTTTAACACATAAATAAAAAATAATACGTTTCAGCGTCAAGCGAACTAAGATTTAATCAATAAAATTATATATTATCAACAATATTTATGTTGTTCACTATTTTCAAATAAATAAATATTAATTTAAATGAAAAAATTACTCGATTTTCAATGACTCGTATTTTTAACTATCAATAATGTTTAAAACAATACTTTATAGGTTTTCTTAATTTTCACTCACATAAATGATATTAAAAATTCTATCACATGACGGGTTATTTACTAAAAAAACATTTTTATATTTTATTTACGAAAATGGATCATATGATAAATTATTGATTGGAATGGGTCAATTTTGAAAAAACACGCATCCATGTTAGGGAGAATTCAGGAAAAGCATTTTTACGTGGAAAAACTTTTTCTTGTGTGCACCAAAAGCTTGCCTACGTGGAAAAAAATGTCCACATGGACGCGTTTTCACCGTTCTTTTAAGGGGGATTTTTGTAATTTTGGCCCTCAGATTTTAATGAGTTTTCAGCATGTTTTTAGTGGGAAAATTACAATTTTGGGTCTTAAGGTTTAGGGTATTTTATTTTAATTAGGTTTAGGATTTTAAAATTAGGGTTTAGGATTTTAAAATTAGGCTTTTGGTATTTTAAATTAAGGGCTATGAAAAATTGTACGATTTAAAAAAATTAATGGAATTATAATTTTTGAAAATAAATTAAAAAAAATTGTATTTCAAAATATGGAATTGTTTTGGAAAAAATAATTTTGAGAAGATGGGTTCTGAAAAATGAAATTGACGTGATGTGTTTTGAAAAATTATTTTGACAAGATGAATTTTTTAAAAAAAAAAGCGCTCTAAGTAGGATGTCATGTTGGAGGTAGTACAGAAAAAGCTTCTAGCTGAACATTTTTTTCGTACTAATGATTCTGAAAAGATAATTTGAGAAGATGGTTGTGAAAAAATAACTTGGGATTCCCGAAAAATTTGATATCTGATGGTGGGGGTTGAAATTTGTAGGGGAAAAACGCTCCAAGCAAGATGCACTATCAGCAAAAGTACAGTTCATCCTGCTTGAAGCGTTTTTCCCATACAAATTTCAACTTCCATTATCTGAGAAATTATACAGAAATGACTATAAATGACCCAAATTTCATTCTCTGGTTGCATAAGTTGCAGCAAGAGAAATTGAAGAAGTTCAGAAGAATAGAAATTTTTTGTTGTTGAGAAGGTATAAGTTGATTTTTCGTGTTTATATTCTTTGATCTCATTATATATTTTCATAATATTTTTTGTTTTGAATTTTTTCGACAGATAATTTGGTTGAAAATGAGTGGACGTATTAGTGCTGTTATTTACTACGACAGTGAAGTCTGTGACACAGAGAACGGTGTTATTTTTTTATCGCAAAACACTGTGCGATTGGCTTTTAATTAGAACATAAAATTCCCAAAACTTCGTAAAAGAATTATGCGTAAAATATTCGAAACGACGCCAGTGAGAGTCTCGACTATTAAGTATCGATTTTATGCTTCGGTCGATCCCGTGATATATGACTCATTTGAGATCAAAGGTGCTCGTGGCTTGGAGGCGATGGTGCAGAGCACTTCACTAGTGGATCACCCTATCTTGAGTTATATGTGGAATTTTCAAGGCCAGATGAAGGGACTTCAACAGCTACGACTGTTCGAGAGGAATACACGACCCTTGCTCGACACTCCTTTAGTGGGAGCAAAACACAGAATCGTCCGTTTTTGGTGGCACGACGGAATACACGACTCCTGCATGACACTCCGTTAGTGGATGGGACATGCACCTCGATAGGTCGATATTTAATGTTAGAAATACTTATTGGGGAATGGCATCAACTTCTGATGGTTAGCAATCCACATCTGATTGGGGACATTCTAAAAATTATACGAGAAGGGATGATGGACTCCCTACGACGTCCATTGGCGAGGGAACCTCCAACATGACAGATGTTGCTAGGTCGAATAATGAATTCGATGTGGATCCACCCCGGGAGCCCAGTCCCAACGGTGCAGAAGTTGCACCCTTTTTTGAACCGAATACTGTTCCAACAGAACTTGAAAACAGTGAAAGGGGTTCAGATAATGAAAAAGAAGATCCACGATTCACAGCGTACTCGCCTTCAGCCCACATGCATAATGTCGATCCATCGGTAGATGATAAGTTGGAGTTTCCAGATCTACTACACAGAAGGCGTGGCCACACAAGTTCGCCGTTGAATTTGGGTGACATAGAAGTTGGTAAGGAGTTTTCCAAGAAGGATGTTTTTCTTGGTGCATTGAAGCAATATAGCATCAAGAATGGGGTTTAACTACCACGTGGTTAAATCCAAATCGGAGAGGCTCGAGGCCAAGTGTGCAGTGCAAGATGGTACATCTTCATGGAAAATCATGGCTTCAGTTAAGAAGAAGACAGGGTTGTGGGAGATTAAGAAGTTCACTGATTTGCATACGTATATTGCCTTTGGTACAATATCATTGTGTTTAAGGTTTTAGAATAAAGGTTTAGGGTTTGCATTATTTAATGTACTTGTTTGGTTGCAGGTGTATCACAAGATCATCCCAAGCTGGATTCATCTATGATAGCTAGTTTAATACTACCGATGGTGAAAGCGAATCCTAGGATTGAGGTGTCGATCTTAATTGCCAATATTCGCAGCCAATTCAACTACAAGTCGTCTTACCGCAAAGATTGGATAGCTAAGAAAAAGGCATTGGAGAATATGTTCAACTGTTGATGGCTGTCAAGTGTTCAACTGTTTGTTTTGGAGCTTTAAGTAATGTCGAGACGCATTTCAGTACTACAAGCCATTGGTACAAACTAACGGTACCTTTTTGTTTGGTAGATATACCCACCGACTGTTGATGGCTGTGGTACAAGAGGATCCTTCCAATTGCGTTTACAATCACACTAAGGGAGTCAGGTGACGATTGGAAATTCTTTCTTTCTAGGTTGAGGAGGTATGTTTGCTCGCAACCTGATATATGCATCATCTCCGATCTAGGTACTGGAATACTAGACGTAATTGAGTGGGATGTAAGCCTCTAGGATCGCACACACCATCGGTATTGTTTAAGGAACGTCGCGTCTAACTACTATGGGCAATATAAGTCTATCACTCAACGTAAACTAGTGACTAACATGGGTAATTAATTGTGGCCCATATTTTTTATTTGTAAAATACTACTATGTTTTGAATATATTTTTTGTATGTAATCGTCGCTATCCACTTATATTGATAGGGTACGAGATAAATAAGAACCGTTTTCATGATATGATTACAAATTTGTAGTCAATTAATGAGCAAGGCGCAAACTACCTCTGTAACATACCTTTCCATCAGTGGACACAATCCTACGACGGTGGCCTACAATATGGGTTGATGACCTCAAACCTGACAGAATGCATCAATTTCATTTTAAAAGGAACCCGTCATTTGCCGATAACGTTCATTGTAAAGGAGACATATTTCTGTCTGACAACACTATTCCCAAAGAGAGCGGCAAGTTATAAAGACCAAATGCAGGGAGGCCATGTATGGTGTCGAAAGGTACTGCAAGAAATTAATCAAAACAAGGTGCGAGCCAACTCCATGCATGCAGTGTGTTACGGTAGCGACAACTTATGGTTTCGGGTGATGGAGTTCGATAGATCGAACCAAGGTATTATCGGTGGACAATATTGTGTACACCTTAGAAATAGGACTTGCGACTATGGGAGGTTTGACGTACTTTGTTATCCATACGCTCATGTAATTGTAGCTTGTCAGAATCTTCGTTTGGATCCCATGAGCTATGTCGACGAAGTGTACAAATTAGAATACATGTACAACGTGTGGAGACATGTATTCTCACCAGTCCTAGATGAACGTAAGTGGATGTTTGTATCGCTTACTCCATTTAAGTTGTTACCGGATAGAGAATTACGTCGTAAACCAAGAGGTCGATCGTTATCGACTCGAATACGCGATAATATGAATATCCGAGAAAGAATAAGCCAACAAAGTTATGCGGGTGGTGTAGGAACCCGGGTCATTCAATGCCAAAATGTCTAAATCGAAATCAGTGAGGTGGTTGTAACAGTTTGTATCGTAATAATAAAATTCTCAAACTTTCTAATTTGGTTCTCAATTAAATGAAACAATATGCCAAAACTAATGTGTTCAAAAATATTCAAATGAACTTCGAATTTATTAAATAAAACAATATGCCAAAACTAATGTGTACAAAAATATTCAAAAGAATTCGATTTTATTATCAACGGATATATGATTATTATCGATACGGATTAATTAAATATTATGAAAAAATAATAATTAAATTATACAAATAAAAATAAAATAATTAAATATTATTAAAAAATAAAAGATTTTATTATCGAACTTTTTAATTTGGTTCTCAATTAAATATTGACGGTTTCAAAGAGAAATTTATGTGAAATTTAGAGAAAAATTGAGTAAAAAAATAAAGGGTTTGGGTGGTTTTATAGTTTTTTAGGATTTAAGGCTTAGGGGAGGGGAGGCAGGCCATGGAACACGGGCAAAAGCGTGCCCCCGTGTGGGAAACACGACCAAAAAGGCTTCCATGTGTGCACTTATTTGGAAAAAACGCTTCCATGTGTGCGCTTGTTTGGCAAAAGCGCTTCCACGTAGGCACTATTTTGGCCAAAACGCTCCTACGTGGAAGCATTTTTTATGTACACTATCGAAACATTTTTTTGAAAAGTCCCGACTTATATTTTGAAAACGAAAAATGGAGTTGCCACCAATCCTTTTTAATTTGATATGATTGAATCACCCTGTAAAATACTTAAATTTATTTAAACAAATATTTTCGTCTTTAAAATCAGGAAAACAGGTTCGAGAGTCGGTTACATATGAGGAAGGATTAGCACCCTCACAAGCCCAAATTTGGTACTTTAATGTCTTAATTGTTGAAAATTGAAAACTCGAGAAAAAATTTAAAATGCGATCCTTAGATACATGAATGATATGTTTAGATGTTGTTTAAAAAATCGAATTTTACGAAGAAAGCTCATTTATTTCGAGTTAATCGAGAAGAAAAGTCATGTCTAGTAAGTTAGGGCATAACACTTCGAATCTTCGAAAATAACGAGCGTTTCTAACTACTATCCCAAATCTCATATATTTTAATTTTAAAATAAAGTGTTCGATTACTTCAGTTCAAAGAAAAAATCACATCCAATAAGTTAGGGCATAATTCTCTCGAATTCTCGAAGTAAAGAACTTTGCCTCGATTTTTTTAGATGGTTTATGTATATAAAAAAAATTAAAGTGACATGCAATTCATTTTTTTTAAATTATTTTACAATGAATGAATGAACATGTACATAATTTACAATTTGATAATGGCAAAATAAAACTTACCTGGATAGAATAAATTAAATGAATACGATATAATACAATTAACAACAAAAAAGAATAAAAATAATAGCAAATAAAATAACAATATAGTTGTAATGAAAATGGTAATAAAGATTAATTAATGATACAATAATAATAAATATATAAAACACAATCATGGAAAAACAAATCAAACACAATTAAATTAGGGACAAAATAAAAGCAAATGATTAAATAAAAGGCTAAAATTTAGAATGGCATAAAATAAATAACAAACAAATAAATAAGAACATCATAAAAACAATAAATAAATGAAAATTAAATACCAAAATAAATAAAATAATAAAATAAATATAAAATAATAAAAAGGGACCAAATTAAGTAAAATAAAAATAATAAGGCCTGAATTGTAAAAAAAATTAAATGGGGCTAAATTAAATAGAGGATTAAATTAAAAATAAAACTGAATAAAGGGTAAAAAAATTTTAAAAAGGAAAAACAATGGGAGGATTAAATTAAAACTAAAATAAAATTTAAAGAAAAAAAAGAATAAGGGTTAAATTAGAATGTTTGGAAAGCACATGGATTGAGTGGGTAATTATCCCAAACTCGTACACGCATCATTCCCAAAGTCCAATGGTCAAAGGACCAGAATGCAAACAAAATGAAATTAAAGGGCAGGATTAGAATAATTTAAAAATAAATAAAAGGATGAAATTAAAACAAAGTAAAACTTAGGAAGGACTAAAGCATAAATAACCATTTATAAAAAACACGTGGACCCTCAAGACGGTTCGGGTCGTATCCGGATCAAGGCATCAAAACGACGATGCCGTTTTACAAGGCTATATAAGTAAAAAACTAACAAAAAAATCACTTTTACCTCAGATTTAAAAAAAACTTCAAACCCCTTTGTTTTTTTCTCTCTAATAGCCCCAACGTCCGGTCATCTAGGATTGCTGTCTGTCCACTGTGGGCCACCGTCATCGGCAATGGTGATCACCACCTATGGTGGCAGGAAGTTTCCAAAAAAAGGGGTTTTTGACCCTTTCAAACCCTAGATCTCAGATTTGGAGTTAGAAATTTCTAAAACCCAACCTAGGTTCAAAAAGGAACCAAAATCCATTTGATTTCCATAAAAAAATAAAACCATACACCTCTCTCCGACGATGTCCAGGCGAGCCCAGAGAATTTCGAAGGCCTCGCATGTCAGAGAGGTGTCTGTCCGTCATTGGTGACAACGCCTCCTCCGCGCACAACGACGGACTTTGATTGCACCAAAGGTAAAACTCAAATCTCTTTTTATATTTTATTTTTACTTTTGAAAAGATAAATAAAATAAAATAAATTATATGTAAAATATGTGTTACCTTCGAAATTTCGGATTTGTTTTTTTTACTTGATTCTTGTGTGTTCATAAAAAAATACAACAAATTTCTTTACGCTTTATATAGCCGAATACATATACATGCTTTGTCTTTTTCTGTTCGTTTTTTTTGTTGTTCGTCTCTTTCCTTGCCTCTATTTTTTGCAGGTTCTAACGACGGTTGCAGGACGCTTTCGACAGGCCAATGGTGGTGGATGGTGTCAGAAGCATGGTGGCAAAGGCATGGGGGCTGACATGGCAGTGGCGTCTAGGAGCTTGATTAGGTTTTTTTTTTTGTTTAATAGCAATTTTAGGGTTTTGGTGTATTAGGCTAGGTTGTAGTTGGGTTTGGGGCAATTAGGTTATTTAGGATTTGGGTTTGGTTTAGGCAATTGATTTTTTATTTGGACATTAGGAATTTTTAAACAATTGGGTTGGGCGAATTTAGGCTATTACACACACAAGAAAAAGTGTCCACGTAGGTGCATTTTTATTGAATTCCCCCTGACATGGTGTCCACGTAAGTGCTTTTTTACAAAATTAATCCATTCCAGTCAATAATTTATAATATGACTTATTTCCATAAATAAAATATAAAAAGAACTTTTTTTAGTTAATAACCCATCACATAACATTCAAAAAAAAATTACCTCAACTATGTGTGTGGAAGTTGCATATTTAAAATACACGTATGCATTTAAAAATAATATACAATAAATAAAAAAGCTTATGGTATATAACTAATAATAGCAATACATATACAATGTATATGAAATGAAATATGCAATATCTTCGAGTGAAAATTTTGTGTACTATTATTAAAATATGCAAAAAAAAATCTAAATGAAGTATTGGGTGTGGTGGTAAACTTGAGCTTTTATGTGTGCTAATGACACATGTTTAAATTTCTATCATTTGCAATTTTTATTGTTTTTATTTAAAAAAAACAAATTTACCTTATAAGAATATAACTTATTTCAAATATGTAAGAATAGTTCAATAATTTCCTCAACTGAGTTAGTGTTCAATTGACTCATGACACCAACTTAATCAGAGACTTTAAATAATAGTAAGTATAGATGTGCAAATAATAAAAGTGAATCAATTTGTGAAATAAATTGAAGTGTATTAAACTATCAAAATAAAGTTTTGGTTAAAGTGATAAATTTTCTTTTTATAAATGTTGATAGCATTAGTTCATTTCTCAACATTTACAATTATTTTATTGATTTTTTAAATAAAAAAATTATCATCGTAATAATATAACTTATTCAAAATAAAATTAATGTACCAAGTACTTGATTTTGGCATGAAAGTTCAATGTGATACTTATATTTATTTGTTTCAATTAAATACTTATTTTTTTGCTTCTATTAAACAAAATACTATCTAAGATTAGCACTATTAAGTTTTAAAAATTTTATCCAACCAGCACTTGAAAAGTATTTTTGTTTCAATGATTTTTATTTTTATTTTTTTGAATAATCTTATTATAGGTTCTAATCATATCTGTTCTTTTTGAAACAAAACTCACGTTCTTTTATATTGACAATAATGTCATCGAGCTATGACTCAATCAACTATTTCAATGCTTTTTAAATAAGTTAAAAACTTAATATATTTTTATTACTTTTATTATATAATATAATATAAGAAAATATTTGATGTATCGTCACTGCATAAAAACAAAAAAATATTGAAGGGTTTAACAATAAATATTAATAACTTTATTTTTCTTAAAATAAATATTAATGATAATCGTTCAACATAAATAAATACAAAACACATCAATTTTGGAATTTCAAATTCAAAACTCCAAATATGTATTTCGAAACTCAAAACTCGAAACTTAAAACCCGACAAAAATAAAATAATTATAATTAATATTTAATTAAGTTTAATAAAATTAATATTATTTATTTTCAAGTACTTCGATATTTCTTATTTTGCACAAATAATGATATTATTTTAATATTATCTAATTGTACATGGACCTATAGATCAACTGTGCATAAAAATATTAATTGATAGTTTCGTACAGTAGATACTAAACTGACTAAATTGTAAAATTTACCCTAATGGATTATAGTGAAATCGGATTTCAATTTGGAGTTTTAAATTGAAAGTTATGTTAGTTTTGGTTTTAGGGATTAAATTGAATAAAATGTAAACTTTGTATAAAATGACAATTGATTGTGAATTTGGTTGTATATTGATGGTGTTATGTGTTTATGTTAATATGTAGCTAATGTCGATCCGAAATCCTCAAAAGGGATAGGAAAAGCTAATGTCGTCGACGAATAGCTCGAAGTTTACGGTTTGTGTTTTTATAATTTAAACCACTTCAGTTGTTGCATTTCTATTCTGTTTTGCATGGTAAGATTTTGAGATGACTGAAATTGATAAATCAAGTTGAATTGATATGATTTTGATTGATTGTTGATATAGAGGACTAAATTAAAAATATGGCAATTTGATGAAAATGCAAAATTGTATTTAAATTGGATTTACTCATGTTATGTTATATATGTATTGATGAATCCGTTGATGAAGTGAAAGTGATAAATTATAAATTTAGCTATATTCGGAATTGGATAAATTGTTACTCTATTAACTGTTTGGTCAAAGTTAGATATAGTTGGCACGTCATAGGATTGATTGAGTATGTGTTACTTTGACTATAAGTCGATGAGTGCTGGGCACATTTTTACTTCGGTTATATTGATGAGTGCATGGCGTAATTTAATTTTTAATGCCACAATTTTTTTTTTGGATTTTTTAATGCCTTTGATTACAAATTAATTTAATTTAGTTTGGTGGTTAAATGCTTTGAAGGTTGCTTGCAGGTCTTAGGTTCAATTCCCTACTTATGGGTTTTCCTTATTAATTTTGGCTTTAAGTTAAGCTTGAGCCTTATGGCTTAAATTAATTTCTATGTTGGATTATAATAATGATGAGCTTAGTAGTTTAATGGTTAAGCATTTGATTTTTGTGTGGTCCTGAGTTTGAATCCCGTTATACGCAAGTGTGGAGTAGTTTTTGCTTGGACTTTTGTTGGATATTAGAGTTTTAGTGGAATTTTATAAAATCTTTTATTAAATTCATAGTAGTTTAATTTCTATCCAAATCCCTATTTTTACTCCTATGTTAATCGCCCATAACCCCAAGTTGTTTTGCTTTTCTTTTCACGTTTTTATTGTTTCCTTTTTGACTTCTTTGTTCATCTTTACTTTTCTCTTTTTGGGGTGCGCCGAATTGCTTCTTCTCTGCCGCAATTGTTTTTCCTTATTTCACATTTGTTCTTTCCTTCACTCTATTGGAGTTTCATTTGAAGTAAGGTTATAATCCCTTTTTAAGTGTAAGTGTGATTAAGTAATTTTAAGCTATTATAGTTCTTGATTGTTCTTTGTTTAAGGCTAAGATTTTATAGTGCTTATTCGTTTAAATTGTGACGAACATTCTTGTGCTATGGATAGGCGAAGGGTGAGCAAATCAAACTCTTCCAACAAAGTAATCGTTGTTTGGGATGCTATTTCAGAGAGTAAGTCCTTAAATAATGTTATAAAGGGCTGAAATTTCGGGTTAAGGATGTATTTTAGGTAAGTTATTCCTTAGTTAATTTGTGCGATTTGATGAACATTTGTAGGGTGATCTGCCGATTTCATACCTAGCAGATTGAACTTATTTACACATTTGATGAGCTTGAAATCAAGTAATTTTCTTTATATTTTATGCATTTTTAGTCTAGTTTTGTTTTCTAATAAAATGTGCTAAAAAGGTTGTATTGTTGCTTTTAAGGCCAAACGAGGCCTAAAGATTAGCTAACATACTTCGTGAGTGCACAGAAGACTAGTAGTAGCAAGCCATAGTGATACTACGTGAATATGTCCAGAATTGTCACTGCATAAGCACGTCCAAAATTGCGCCCAGAACTGTCGCAGCATCTGACAGCTGTCTGGTTAACACACCAGAAATGCGTGAGTTGTACAGCTGGTGTAACCAACTAGTACAGCCAGAGAATGCTAGATTCGAAGGGAATGACACCTGTACTATTCAGCTGCAGTTAAATACCCATGAGGAGAGAGAGAAAGTGTCTTCTTTTGTCGGATTGATTTTCTTCTTGAAAACATTTTTTCGAAGCTTGCATCCATGGCAGCTTAACTTTCTAAAGAGTGACCTAACGTAGAAGAGGAGGCAAATCGGCTCCTGACGAGGAGCTCCTAAGTGCAACATGAGAGGAGAGTAAGGAAGCAAGTCGAGTAGCCTAGGAATAGTATTCTCCATTTGTTCTTTAATATCTCTTTCTTAAACGTTGGTAATTCATGTTATTTCAAGTTTGTATGGAAGTACTCTTAATTTTAGACTAAATGATATCTTATTTAAGCTTGCTTTTACTGTTTAATCTTTGGGTTTGATTGTTTTGACCATGGAAGTGTGATTGAAGTTACTGTCACTGGAAGGTGCAGCGACAAATTAAACTAACAAGCAAGATAACAAAAGTTGCTTGGGGATTGAAGGAATTTAATCCACTTATTCTTGAATGTGTTGCATTGCCAGCATTGGAAAGTGTGGTTAGTGTGCATGTTTAAGTCTTAGATCTAGTAGAAAAGCCAAGTTTGGTAAGACATTCATTGTGCCTTATTGCAGCGATAATTACTTGATATTTTAAAACTTATGAGCCACACTTAGTGTTCTGCTGACTATTCACGTTAGGTACCCTATTTCATTATTATCGCATTTCATTTTTATTTTCACATTATTGCTTCGACAATCACTCTCACAATTTTATTGCATTTACTTATTCATTGCATCGACATTAATAGACAACAAACATCCATCCTCGTGGGATTGATATCTGACAGATTTACATCTGTTTACTATACTTGCATCGACAGTGTACGCTTGCACATTATTGCTGTGACATTCATAGCGCGATCAAACTCCAACTTTGCATCCAACGAGGGGTGTTTTCGTCTTCACAATGCAACTTAAGCACGAGGAATTGTGGCTGACCTAGGGTTGAAGAAAAACGACCATCTAAAGCTATAAATAAGACCTTTAGCACTAGGGTTTGGGGACGATTATTTTAGATCTTAGTTTTCAAGTTCTAGTTTTATTTATTTTAGTTTTTGAAACGATATTGTAAAAACTCGCGCAAACGATCGAGGAGTTTTTCCTGACAGACCGCTTAATACAATTTTAGTTTCTTTTGTCATTCACTTTTACATTTATTTGTTTTCATATATTGTGTTATTGATGAATAGAGAAACCATGAGAAACTAATTCCATTTTGGGGAATTAGAGAGTGGAAGTATAAATAATTGATTGTTGTTTTACAGGGATTTTATCTTTTGGATTAGCTGTTGAGGAAAGGAAGAACGTTAAACAAACACTAGGCCTGACAAACCTAGAAAGTCATCTAGATGAGAATGAACCCAAAATTGGTATTGCCCATCCATGAACACTTTTTCCCCAAACCGGTTTAGATTGTGACATCTAGCGATAAGTAATATCTATCGACTTGCTATGCCGGTGGAAGATTAAGAGATCCAATTGGATAGTAACTAGTTGATTAAAGGAAAATCCCCAAAACCCAACAATTGAAGAAATCATACGGAAATGATCTAATCTCTCCAGAACCGTTTATAACAATTTTTATAACTCAAACTTTACTTTATTTTATTTTTACCTTTTTATTTTTATGCTTTTAAACAATTCTCTTATTGTCCCTCGTACTATAAACCCTAAAATCAGTACTAATTAATTTTATTCTTTGCAGGGATTTGATTTTCTATAGCTTACGCCTCCTTTGGGTACGATTCTCGGAAGACTACCAAGTGTTCCGTTGTAAACATACTATATTTACAACTTGACTTGTATACTTACGGAAAGCCGAAATCTACATCGAACGAGAGTACGTTCAGGGGTGATCAAGTTGTTGGCACCGTTGTCGAGGAGACAACGCTTTAGTAAATTCTATTCTTTCATTGTACTAAAATAATTAGGAAATTTTAGGTTATAGATACGAGTTGACCATACTAACAATTTTTTTCTTTTTCAAATCTAATAAATTTCTTTTAATTTCCATCATATTTAAAGCCATGGAAGCTTATGACTTATTTTTGTTAAGATCTCATGTTTGATGACGATTATGATGCCGAAATCTATGAAGACGAGTATAATGAAGATTGGGAGATGCAGGAAAACTAGAGATTATTGATGTTGGAGTTAATTCAACTCCGTGAAGAGACTCAGATCGTCGATCGACATAATGGTCAGTCTTTTAGGGACATATGTCGAGAAACTGAACAAATAAAACGAGACCAGGAACAATGGTTGGAGGAGGAACTGGAAAGCGAATGTTTTGAATCAGATGATTAGACCACCGAACAAAACGAGATCTCACATTTGGAAGGGGAATTGGATATCCATGTAAAACTCAAGATTGAGCCCCAATCCAGTGATGAATCAAATCAAATAGAGGAAGAAGACGGTTCCAATATTCCAAATCTAGTTCTTCAACTAATAACTATTACAAAACCATCAACAAAAGAAATATTAGTTGAAGATATCATTGATCAAAGATTTAATTTCTAGTGGAGATTAGTTAATATGTATAATACTTTCCTGATGTAGCAAATCCCTAGATAAATTACTAATGTGAAAATCTTGCAATTTTTGCAGAAAACAGGAAATATTTACAAGTTAGAGTTCCAGCCCTCGACAACGCAATAATTACATCCGTAGAACAAGAAAGTGTGCATTCATGGGAGAGGCAATCTTTGCAACGGTACCACTAGCCACAGGAAACAGAACATGCTGATGGAAATTACAAGGGAAAACATATAGTTGCTGTAACATCAGTACATGGATTGGAAACAAATTCGTCATTTTTTTAATGATGTAATCGAGCAGCTATTATACCACCATACGAAGTAATATTAGTCCTTCGAGGGGATCACTGATAAAAGTAAGTATACGAAAATATGGTGGTACAAATGTACAGACCCCATCAATTGATATTATCGGTGAAAGGAACTGGCGGTAATCTACGCAGGAAGAAAAGGAAAATTTCAAGAAAGAGATAAACGTCAGAGAATAGCTTGGCACGACGACTGCTAGACAAACAATGATAAAATAGACCGGTCAAGTGCACCCTAACACTCTTGTCAGATAATTATGATAAGAACTAACCCTTAATTTTATATTTTAGTCATTAACATACTAATGTAATCAAATCTCATCCATTTTAGGGTATTTCTTTCAAATATGATAGATTTGTTACGATACACATAGGCCACATCGTGACAAAGCAACCAGACTGCTCCAAAGACACCCAGGCATGCTATGGCACGACATACCCTCTTCTATGTCGCAACCAAGGGGTCAGAATGCTTAATAATCTATATTGATAAGTATGTCATGACATTCGGTGTGCTATGTTGCGACATAGGAGGTAGTCTGCTGGAACTCCAGAGCTGAGGTGTTTATCGTGACACAAAGGAAGCTACGTCACGACAAATAGGCACTGACAGGTATGTTACGACAAACCTTGGGTTACGTTGCAACATCGTCTATAATTTTTGCAGGGTTGACCCGACCTGATTGTGCAACCCGATACCTTAAAACTTATTTACCCAGATTTAAACCCTTTAAAACACCTATTTTTTAACACCCCTATATATACTAACCTAAACTAAACATCTTCCCTTTCTAAAACACTCCATAACTCATCAACAAACCTTCCAAACCTCTCATCCCTCCCTTCTCACTCAATAACCTAAAACTTAAACTCTTCTTCACTTTTATAACGTATACCTCTTCCTCTTCCAAAAGGCTTTACTCCATCAATTAAGGCTTGAATAGATCCTCATTGGCAAGACAAAATCAAAGGTACTTCTCAAACTTTCACTATTATATTCGTTATTATTCGTTTTTTTCTATGTAGATTATAATGCCTTTACGAAAGAGAGAGATGATACAAGAGAACGACAGCGATTCAGACTTTGAATGATTCGCAAATACTCAGATAGAAAGATACTTTTTGGCTTCTCAAGGATGGACTCTCATTCAAGAATGAGGCTTTGAACCGTCGATGATTCTATGCAAAGAGGTATGACCTTTGGTACGATATCATAAATGGGAGCAATTTTGTGTTCTCCCAACAGGTAATGTTGTAGTACCAGTCGTTCATGAATTTTACGCATCCCTTATGGATGACATAGTTAAGAGAAAACCTTTAGGCATAGTGATAGTTCGAGACTGTGAGGTTCGCATGTCACCTAAGGATATATGCAAATATTATAGCGTCCCTTCTTGGAATTTTAGGCTCGACACTAACACACCATTTAAGTTTAACCAAGCTATCATGTTCCAAGTAGCTAAAATATGGATGTAATTCCTAGCTACACGACTTATACTTGCTCTAAATATGTCTAACGTTAATTATTTGCGAGCTTTACTGTTTTATGGTATTTTGCAGCGCAAACAGGCTTGTGTAGGGTCTTGGATATATGAAAAAATGAAGCGATGCACCCAGAGCCAAAAGAGTGGTCTCTTTTTCCCACACTTGGTAACCGCTCTATGTAAGAAGGCGAGAGTACCAATGAAAGAAGATGAACAGTTTCTCAATCCAACTCGGAGCATCATTGAAGATTCCCTATATAAGCAATATGTTGAGCTGCAATGGAAACAAATCAAAGAGTGGAATCAGAGACGAAAAGAAAAAATGGATGTACCGACCTCGTTGAAAAGAAGTGAGAAGGTCAAAATGAGCCAAGGAAGCATCGAAACCAAGCTCAATGGGATGATAGCTTGGATGAAGGAAACAACTTCTCTGCTGACAAAGTTTGCGAGGATACATGGGCTACCAACTTTGAATTACCCTCCGAACATGTTTGGAGAAGAAAAAGAGGAGGATGAACTTGAGTTGGGAGAAACCAATGAGGAGCAAAGTGAGCTTAACACTGATAAAGAGTGTGAGGTAATGTTTCAACCTCATTACTCAACCCCCAAAGGACCGGTGATTCGGAGCCCAACATGACAGCAAGGTGGAAACTTCCAACAAAAATACACCGGTAAGGTCAAGGCGCCAATGGATCCTTAACCTGAAGAGGAGGATGATGATTGAACTTTATTTTTTTAAATACTTTGATATATTTTAAACTTGTAATTTTTGGATAAATTTTTAAAGACTTATATAATTCGTAGGATAAGAATTATTTTTGTATGCATTAACTCTTTTTGTAGGAACCTTACATTTTGGAGACACAATAATTCAGAGCATTCACGCCAAAGGAATGACAACCACCATAAGAGGAAAAAGGCCTTCACGATCAATTGGGTAACTTCTTTCCTTGATACTTATAGAGGTACACATTAAGGACAATGTGTTTTCTAATGTGTGAGGGGTAACATAGGAATTTTGGCATATAATTTTTCTATTTTGACTTTTGATGTGTGCTTGAGCTTGTAGAAATACAAGTGATTGGTTAGGAGCATGTATAATAGGTTGATTGTGTCTTTTTGAAAACTTTGGCATGATGTTGAATAAATTTTACATTTCTTAGCATGAGATTTTTGAAGTTTTATAGGTTACACTATGAATAGATAAGAAAAAGTTTTATTGATACTAAATTATATGCATAAAATGAGGAACTGAGCATGCTAGTATATATGATAGACAATAATCTTGAGATTAGGTAATTAAATTGACATTTGTGCATATTGAGTTGTTTAGGGATGACCTAAAGCATTGTTTGACACAACTAGAGCTAAAAAAGCAAATCCTGTTCTGAATTATCAATTAGTACCCATTTTTTAGCCTTATGACACCTTTTTAATGAGTCACACTATAAGCCTTCTAAGCCTCAAATAATGATTTGTGTATATCCTTTTCTTTGGTCCTATTTTGCATGAAAATAGATGTATGGCAATATGTATTGACGGTAGGTAGACACATTACAGTGGAGGTTTTAAACTAAATGAGGGAAATCATGACAAAGTATGAATTTTAGATCTAGCCAAAGAAGAGAAAAACAAGTGAAAAGAACAAAAAGTAAATGAGTAAAAACACAAAAAGGCAAGAGTAAGAAAAACAAGTGAAAAGAACAAAAAGAAAATGATTAAAAACACAAAAAGGCAAGAGTAAGAAAAAGTGTGAAAAATGAAAATATCAACAAAGTCACCGATAGAAAAAGAGAAAGCTTACTTGAAAAAGCAAATCGTATACTCGTAGGCTAGCTAGAAGGAGTACTTTGGATTGATTTCCTAAAATGGAGAAATAAAGAAGGCGAGAGAAGGAGAAATAAGGAGGTGAGATGGAGTGGGATGTAAAAGGAAGAATATGGAACAATACAATGTGCCAAACTATTTTCGTGCTATGTAACCTTTTGTGTGCTTAATTGTTCTTTGAAAATCATACCTATCCTAAGCCTCAACACGTTACAAGCCGAGAAGCCCTATGTGACTTGACCGACTCTATGCATAGATGGATATAGACATTGCACAATCTCATTATATAATTGTTTGTATTGTACTAGGATAATCAAAGTACTCATGTTAGGCATTGATAGAGTTATATCGGTAAAACTTTGATATTTGTATCTTTTGTAACCCACTAAATTTAAATTGTCTCTACTTTGAAATAGTGAAATTGCTCAACCATTATGTTAAGATTGTCAAAAGATGCATGAAGCCTAGAATAAGTGTTGCAAGCCTATCTTTGTATGATACAGTTTCAAGCTCACCTATTTTTCTTTTGTCATTTTTATTCGCTTTGTTTTCTAGTTTGCTTGAGGACAAGAAAAGACTTAAGTGTGCAGGAGTTTGATCTATCGGTTTCGTACATAGCAGATTGA
Source organism: Gossypioides kirkii (assembly GCA_005610355.1). Lineage (NCBI taxonomy): Eukaryota > Viridiplantae > Streptophyta > Magnoliopsida > Malvales > Malvaceae > Gossypioides > Gossypioides kirkii. The sequence continues at coordinate 31,845,009 of CP032247.1, read as the reverse complement.
ACTTATTTCCACATTTGATGAGCTTGAAATCGAGTAATTTCCTTTATTTTTTTTTTGCATTTTTAGTCTAGCTTCGTTTTCTAATAAAATGTGCTAATAAGGTTGTATTGTTGCTTTTGAGTCCAAACGAGGCCTAAAGATCAGCTAACATGCTTCGTGAGTGCATAAGAGACTAGTAGCAGCAAGCCATAGTGATACTGACCACTTTGTCACAACATAAATAGCTCTATGTCGCAACATAGGGATCAACAACGAGGAATTCCAAGACTGGCTGCTACGTCACGACACAGGTCTTGGTGTGTTGCGACATCGGCCTCAAACTCCAACTCTGCATCTCGCAAGGGGTATTTTCGTCTTCACAATGCAACTTAAGCACGAGGAACGGTGGCTGACCTAGGGTTGAAGAAAAATGACCATCTTCTGCTATAAATAAGACATTTAGCACTAGGGTTTGGGAACGATTATTTTAGATCTTAGTTTTCAAGTTTTAGTTTTATTTATTTCAGTTTTCAAAACAAGATTGTAGAAACTCGTGTAAACGATCAAGGAGTTTTTCCCGACAGATCGCTTAATACAATTTTAGTTTCTTTTGTCATTCTCTTTTACATTATATTTTTTCATATATTGTTTTATTGATGAATAAAGAAACCATGGGGAACTAATTTCATTTTGGGGAATTAGGGAGTGGAAGTATGAATAATTGATTATTGTTTTACAGGGATTTTACCTTCCGAATCAACTATTTGGGAAAGGAAGAACGTTAAACTAATACTAGGCCTAACAACCCTAGAAAGTCATCTAGTGGGAATGAACCTAAAATTGATATTACCCATCCTTGAACACCTTTTCCCCAAACTGGTTTAGATTGTGACATTTAGTGATAAGTAATCTCTATCAACTTATGATGCCAGCAAAAAATCGAGAGATCCAACTGGGGTAGTAACTAGTTGATTGGAGGAAAATCCTCAAAACCTAACAATTGAAAAAATCATATCGAAAGGACCTAATCTCCTCAAAGCCGTTTATAAGAATTTTTACAACTCAAACTTTACATTATTTTATTTTTACCTTTAATTTTTATGCTTTTAAACAACTCTTTTATTATCCCTCGTACTATAAACCCTAAAATCAGTACTAATTAATTTTATTCTTTGCAAGGATTTGATTTTCTATAGCATACACCTCCTTTGGGAACGATTCTCGGAATACTACCAAGTGTTCCGTTGTAAACACATTATATTTACAACCTGACCCGTATACTTGCAGAAAGTCAAAATTTAAACCGAACGGGAGTACATTTAGGGGCGGTCATAGGGTTCGTGAGTTTTAATTGAGTGTTAGTGCAAATCAGTAATTAGGTGTGTGAAACTAACCCAATTTGTCGTATGAAACTCAAGAAATATGCGAATTAGGGGTTGTTTTCGAAATTGTCCAACGCGACACAATCGTGTGGTTGGGCCGTGTGGCCACAGGAGCTAGGTTTTTAGGTTGTGTGTGCCACACGATCGGGTGGGCCCTTTATGTCAAATTTTGGGCTCGATTAGGGTTGTTTGAGGGACTTGAAATTTGGGTTCGAATACATAGTAAGGGGGCTAGAAAACTACAAGTTTTAGTACGTAAGTTCATATGAGTGGGTTTAAAAGGTATGAAACGTAGGACAAGCTATTATTAAGTTATATGCTATGTTATGGTCGGTATGAATTGTGTGTAAGCATGTTATGTGATATATGCTATATGTATGCGTGCTTTGTTATGATTGTTATGAATTATGTATGTAAACATGCAATGTAAATGCTATATGTATGTACGCTTTATGTTTTTTAGTATGGTGTGCATACGTTTGGGGTGAGTTACGTCATGATGAAGGAAGTGTATATGGCAGTTCATATTGCAAATATGGGGGCTAGATCGCAAATTATATGCATGGCAGCTTAGCTGCAAATATAAGTGAGTGGCACATCATTACGTATTGGTGTGATGGGATGGATGGTGTAACACCCAAAAACCGTAACCATCTTCGATCTAGGGTCTCAAGGTTTACAAAACTTTACGAGTTTTTTTTTACAAACAATTCAATCATAATTTATACAATTAAAAACTAGCAATCCAGACTACTAGGTTCATTTAATCTTCTACATTCATTTACAACCTTTCAATCAATCAAGAATCAAATTCAATAACACAAGAATTTAGGAGTCATGTATGAATGTTTTCCACTAGGGATCACATGACCCTGTGTCTTAAACACACATTTTTCACCACTAGCTAACCAAACTATAACCCAAACATACTCATCATTACATCGTAAGAAGGAATCAATATTCATATCATAAATCATGACAGCTATATTCCATATCAACCATAATAACACAATATCATCCAAGCTACATCAATCATTTTTACTATCATTGTATAGTACCCACACCCTACACCGTTGCCGATTAGGGTTTCAAGGTCACATGCATTCATACCTCAAATTGTTATCTATTCAAATCTTATTTCAACATCTTTCTTGATTTAATAAAATATATACATTTATAATTCGTTATTCTTACTTTGTTTATCAACTCAATAAGTGCAAAAATGTCATTACCACAATTTTGGGAGACTTTTACCGGTATCTATTGGACAAGTATCGGTAGTTGTCAAGTCAGTAAATAATTCAAGAAACAGTGCAGACTTCTACCGAAACAAATTATGTTTCTACCGGTACTAAAAACTCCGGAGAGCTAAGATGTCCTACCCTACAGCTTCTACCGATACAAGTATATAAACTATCAATACTCCTATGAGCAGAACTACCGATACAACTCAAGTTAGTGGATAACCTCTCTCCTACCCTGTACTTCTACCGATACATGTAGGGGTTCTACCGAAACAAGTATGCATAATTCATTTAATCACACAAGTCCTCAAGTTTATCAATCATCATTCAATACAAGGCTCTTATTCAAATTCTCATCTTGCAAACTATAGATGACAATACTTGTTTCATCAAATAACACAAAATACAATCAATCAACATAAGGATTCTTAAATTCACATGTCAACTCATTACTAAACACATTTGCTGAATTAGAACATCAAGCAAGCATGCAAGTTTAGTTCAACAAAGAAATCAACAATCCATAATCAAGCATTTCAATGGTAACATCATCCTAGTACATGCTATATAACCGAGTGATGAATAACTATCATCCAAGCTCCTCGATAGTATGACTTCTTGAGATGATCTGATCTTTAAGCAGCAAAATAGAATCTATAAAATAACAACAAATTCACTAGTAAGCTTTCATAGCTTAATAAGTTTGCAAGGTTTATTAATTTACCAAATAACATGTGTTGAACAAATCTGTAAATTAGTCGAGCCAAATCAGAACTCTACTTCGATGATTAGTATCTGATTTACTCCTTGTTAACCCAAAGGTCATTCTTACTCCCTGTTAACCCAAAGATCATGCCTGTTACCAGTATACGATGCTAGTCTTAGCAATCAATACGATATATCTATTCCCCTTACGGTGACTTACGATGCTATAGAGAATCCGCAACAAATGTAGGTTCTCAGCTATCGGACCATTTTCTATCTTTGGCACAAGGTTGGGAAATTCTCATCTTGTCGTTTCTATCTTTCACATTTCCAATCGTCGTTTCTCATTTCCAGTAGTCATTAGAAAGGAAGTTATAAGCAGTTATTAATAAGAATTTAACATTACGAACTTACCGGACGAAATTGCAGTTAAAGTGAACTCTAGGGGTAAATCTGTAATTTTCCTTTTTTCACGATCTGGACACAATCTTGATCTATTGCAATAATTTCATTCAATAATTTAAATCAACATGAATTTTTAATCATTTTATACAAATAAGCCTTTTTGGTATTTTTACAAAATTACCCTTAACTTCACTTTTATTCAATTTAGTCATTTGCTCAAAACTTGCAAATTAACCATTTTTCCTTAAAAACAAGTTCAGTCGAATATTATAGCAATCCAATAATTCCTATATTTTTTTTATTTAACAATAAGTCCTTATACTTTTACTTCTTTTATATTTTATTCCTTTAACTTGAAAATTACTAAAAATTACTTTACAAAATAGTCTTATCTAACAACCAAACATAATATTTTATCATTAAACTTAAAAGCCACACTAAACTCATCAATGGAATAAACCAAAATGTTTAACAATTTTACAAATTAGTACTTGGGTTAGCTAGATTAAGCTAATACGGACTCAAAAATATAAAAATACTAAAAACGGGCAAGGTTTACTTACCTATTTGATGAACCTTAACTAATCGAAGCTTTTTCCTTCCCAAAAACGGCTATTCGGCTTGTTGAAGAAGAAGGAGGAAAGAAAATGATGAAATTTAAACTTTTGTTTTAATTTAATTACTTAACTTGTATAATTACCTATTTACCCCTTTTAAATTACATGAAATTTAGCCATATAAGAAGTCAAAACCATCCAAATACCTTATAGATGGTTTAATTACCAATTAGATGCCTTAACTAAACCTCCAAGTGATACCTAATACTTTTAATTAGAAAAATTCAACTTTTGCACCTTTTACGATTTAATCCTTTTCATTTAATTAACTACCTAAACGATTAAATTTTATAACCAAATTTTAATAAAATACTAATGACCTCTTAAATATTAAATAATTAATATTTACAGTCTAAAATATCAAATTCGTGACTTCAAAATCACCATTCCCAATCATATTAAAAATAAACTAATTAGTAAATCCCCATTTTATTAGGATTTAATTGAAATTTACCAAAATCTAAAGAGTTTCACGTCAGTTCTATTACTAGGCCATTTAAAGAGGGTCTAATTTCATAATTGTTCCTTCAATTATATTAAATTTCAATTAAACAAACTTGTGTTCAATTTAGTCCTAAACTAATTAGGACTAAAAGAATAAATAACCCAAAAGTTAGTAGATGGTAATCATTCACCACCGCTTGGACTTTTTGACCATGGTTTAATTACCATTTTGGTCCCTTTACTATTTTTAATCTATAACAAATAAAATTTACCTCTTTTACAATTTACTCCTTTTTCCTTAATTAAGAAATTAATTATCAAAATTACCTAGCCAAACTTCAATTCACATATAATAAGACTCTATAAATATTTAATAAAAATATTTACGGCTCTTAAATTGAGAAACGAGGTCTCGATACCTCATTTTCTAAAACCACTTGACTTTTGAACCAATCCGCTTATACTAACTTTTAATTCAATAATTAAAATTCCTCAATTCAAAATTTCATATAAAATTAATATTGACTTATTTAATTTAATCACTCATTATAAAAATTTTCCCGTCGGGTTTTTGGTCCCAAAACCACTGTTTCCGACACCACTAAAAAATGAGCTATTACAGATGAACCCCTATGGTCCTATATGCTGTGATTGGCTGGACGGATATGGTGTGTAGTGAATGGGGGTAGGATATGATATGTTATGAATATGACTCGATTTAATATGATATGTTGTGATATGTTCGGCATAATTTTCTACGAAATGATAAGTTATGATCTATATAAAATTTGTTATTCGAATATTTGAAAGATAAGCTATGCTACATTCTGTTATGTTTTTTAATATATACTGAGAGAATGGGTCAAAATACACACTGGGCTTAAAGCTCACATTTATGTTTGTTTTGTTTCAAGTAATCCTACGAATTAAGATTGGACGGCGACTTGGAGCTCGAGATTTCACGGTTTTTTAAACTAAGTATTTGGGCTTTGTTTTACTTATTCAATTTGGACATTATGGACGTTTTATTTGTGCTTGTTTATTTTTGGACATTATATTCTTGTTAGATTGCTAGGATTATTTGAGTACCTAAAACATAAAAGCCTTTATTTTTATTTAGGACGCCTAATATAAGATAACTAAAAATGAACTATGGTTTTACAAACAAATTGCAATGAGATTTTTCACTGCATGTTTAATTGAAAATCCCTAAAGTGATTCTTGTTCGAAAAAAATGCAAGTGAGTTGAATTCTATTTTGATATTACTCTATAGACTATGGTTTTAGAAAAAAAATTCTATGTTTATCATAAGTAATTAAAAATTGGTTTTCCTACAGCTGAATTTAGTTTTCATCAAAATGGAATGCTTGTTTCTTTTGCTTGCGTGGTGTAACTCCATAATTCAATCGTAACGTCTAGCCCGAGTATGGGGTGTTACATCATTACTTCGGATTTGTTCAATGAGGCACTATGCCAAACTGGTGTGATTGGTTGAATTCGTGTATCCATTCAAGTTCAAGTTGAAGCCATGTTAATAGGGGATAAAAATGTGAAATGGACAATGATATATGAATGATCACTATTGTGAAAAATTATGTATATCGGATTTATAAATTCGGTAGATTGGGTCGAACGTGAAATAAAATGACCAAATTTATTCAAGATATGTGATATTAAAGCGTCATACTTATGCACTAGTTACATAATCATACATGAAACCATTATGGATTTTATATTGATACATTAGATTAAATTTGGCTTAGATGTGCATATATATTAAATGATATTTGAAAGTGAAATGAAATTGTATGAAATTAGCTTCATTTCATGTTTATTTGAATGAATTATTGAAATACCATTGAGTTTATTACTCAACATATGGTTTTGTTTTCCATGCAACAATCCTGAACGTATATGATATACTAGTTTTACTTTGTGTTCGTGATTTTGTATATCGCCTCAGTATCCAATCAGTAATCCTGAACTCAGAAAAGTTTGTACCAACTTTACGTTGTGTTTTGAAAGGGTATGTACCTAGGATGAGTCATTTTGGTATAAACTATGCTTATATGCTTGTATATGATATACTAATGATGTATGTGTTTGGCCAAATGAAAGTTTTTTTAGTAAATAGGTTTGTATGTGGTTGATATGGTATAAAATGTTTTAATGATATTTGAATTAGTGAAGTAGGAGAGCATGCTATGTTGATACATATGAAGATGGTATGATTTGGATATTGGTTAAGGTTGAACTTGTGATCTTAGGTTAGGAAATGTTGAATTAAATGATTGATGAAATGTTGAGTTTGATAGTGAGATGCATTTGTTTCAGGTAACCCTCCAAATTAAGGTTTGATGACGACTTGGAGCTCGAGATTTCACGTTTTTTAAACTAAGTATTTGGGCTTTGTTTTATTTATTCAATTTGGACATTATGGACGTTTTATTTGGGCTTGTTTATTTTTGGACATTATATGCTTGTTAGATTGCTAAGACTATTTGAGTACCTAAAATATAAAATTCTTTATTTTTATTTAGGACGCATAATATAAGATAACTAAAAATGAACTATGGTTTTACAAACAAATTGCAATGAGATTTTTCACTGCATGTTTAATTGAAAATTCCTAAAGTGATTCTTGTTCGAAAAAAATGAAAGTGAGTTGAATTCTATTTTGATATTACTATATAGACTATGGTTTTAGAAAAAAAAAATTCTATGTTTATCATAAGTAACTAAAAATTGGTTTTCCTATGGCTGAATTTAGTTTTCATCAAAATGGAACGGTTGTTTCTTTTGCTTGTGTGGTGTAATCTCCATAATTCGGCTGTAACGTCTAGCCCGGATATAGGTGTTACATAATTACTTCAGATTTGTTCAATGAGGCACTGATGCCAAATTGGTGTGATTGGTTGAATTTGTGTATCTGTTCGAGTCTGAACCAAGTTAATAGGAGATAAAAATGTGAAATGGACAGTGATATATGAATGATCACTATTGTGAAAAATTATGTATATCGGATTTATAAATTCGGGAGGTTGGGTTGAAAGTGAAATAAAATGACCAAATTGATTCAAGATATGTGATATTAAAGCGCCATACCTATACACTAGTTAAATGATCATACATGAAACCATTATGGATTTTATATTGATACATTAGATTAAATTTGGCTTAGATGTGCATATATATTAAATGATATTTGAAAGTGAAATGAAATTGTATGAAATTAGCTTCATTTCATGTTTATTTGAATGAATTATTGAAATACCACTGAGTTTATTACTCAACATACGGTTTTGTTTTCCATGCAACAATCCTGAACGTATATGATATACTAGTTTTACTTTGTGTTCGTGATTTTGTATATAGCCTCAGTATCCAATCAATAATCCTGAACTCAGCAAAGTTTGTACCAACTTTACTTTGTGTTTTGAAAGGGTATGTACCTAGGATGAGTCATTTTGGTATAAACTATGCTTATATGCTTGTATATGATATAATAATGATGTATGTGTTTGGCGAAATGAAAGTTTTTTTAGTAAATAGGTTTGTATGTGGTTGATATGGTATAAAATGTTTTAATGATGTTTGAATTAGTGAAGTAGGAGAGCATGCTATGTTGATACATATGAAGATGGTATGATTTGGATATTGGTTAAGGTTGAACTTGTGATCTTAGGTTAGGAAATGTTGAATTAAATGATTGATGAAATGTTGAGTTTGATAGTGAGATGCATTTGTTTCAGGTAACCCTCCGAATTAAGGTTTGACGGCGACTTGGAGCTCGAGATTTCACGTTTTTTTAAACTAAGTATTTGGGCTTTGTTTTATTTATTCAATTTGGACATTATGGACGTTTTATTTGGGCTTGTTTATTTGTGGACATTATATGCTTATTAGATTGCTAAGACTATTTGAGTACCTAAAACATAAAAGTCTTTATTTTTATTTAGGACGCATAATATAAGATAACTAAAAATGAACTATGGTTTTACAAACAAATTGCAATGAGATTTTTCACTGCATGTTTAATTGAAAATTCCTAAAGTGATTCTTGTTCAAAAAAAATGCAAGTGAGTTGAATTCTATTTTGATATTACTATATAGACTATGGTTTTAGAAAAAAAAAATTCTATGTTTATCATAAGTAACTAAAAATTGGTTTTCCTATGGCTGAATTTAGTTTTCATCAAAATGGAACGGTTGTTTCTTTTGCTTGTGTGGTGTAATCTCCATAATTCGGCTGTAACGTCTAGCCTGGATATAGGGTGTTACATAATTACTTCAGATTTGTTCAATGGGGCACTGATGCCAAATTGGTGTGATTGGTTGAATTTGTGTATCCGTTCGAGTCCGAGCCAGGTTAATAGGAGATAAAAATGTGAAATGGACAGTGATATATGAATGATCACTATTGTGAAAAATTATGTATATCGGATTTATAAATTCGGTAGATTGGGTCGAAAGTGAAATAAAATGACCAAATTGATTCAAGATATGTGATATTAAAGTGCCATACCTATACACTAGTTAAATGATCATACATGAAACCATTATGGATTTTATATTGATACATTAGATTAAATTTGGCTTAGATGTGCATATATATTAAATGATATTTGAAAGTGAAATGAAATTGTATGAAATTAGCTTCATTTCATGTTTATTTGAATGAATTTTTTACTCAACATATGGTTTTGTTTTCCGTACAACAATCCTAAACGTATATGATATACTAGTTTTACTTTGTGTTCATGATCTTGTATATCGCCTCAGCATGCAATCAACAATCCTGAACTCAGCAAAGTTTGTACCGATTTTACTTTTTTTTTTGAAAGGGCATGTACCTAGGTTGAGTCATTTTGGTATAAACTATGCTTATATGCTTGTATATGATATACTAATGATGTATGTATTTGGCCAAATGAAAGTGTTTTTAGTAAATGGGTTTGAATGTGGTTGATATGGTATGAAATGTTTTAATGATATTTGAATTAGTGAAGTGGAAGAGCATGCTATATTGATGCATATGAAGATGGTATGATTTGGATATTGGTTAAGGTTGAACTTGTGATCTTAGGTTAGGAAATGTTGAATTAAATGATTGATGAAATGTTGAGTTTGATAGTGAGATGCATTAGGTTTATGAATTGGTATTTTGGATTTGAATTGATATGGAACATTCAATTAATTGATTTGTGTTTAACATGTATTTTGATAGAGAATTGATTGGTTGCATAAATTATTAAGTAAAGAAGTTGGTATTATGAATAAATGTGGTTATTTGTTTATGTGTTGGGTGTGTTTCGATATGTTTAATGCAAGTGAAGATACTAAACTTAGGTGGAATTATGGGTATGAAAGGTTGGCATGGCTTTAAGTACCAATTGGAACAGTTTGGCCAAAACAACATGTGACGTCGTGATGTCGTTCGTACATTGTCGCGACGAGGAATAACCTATAGGATCACGGTGCAATGAGAGACCCATTGAGACAATGAAGCCATTACACTAAGTGACGTTGCGACGTCGGTTGGCTTGTCATTGTGACATGACAAACTATTTTTCGTCGTCATGACGTGGATTGAAGGATGTCATGATGTCGGCCCTATATTTTAAATTATTTACAATTAAGTCCTATTTCTATTTCGGGTTAGCTTTAGAGCTTACGTAAGCTTGTGTAAGACCCAGAATTGACTTTATTTCATGAAGAATGTATGTTTTAACTGAATTTTAATTATTGACTACAATGAATCGTCCGTGTTTTAATTGTAGTTGCTTCGACAACAAATGTGACATCTCATAACTCGGACCTGGCGATCGGATCAAGTGTCGAGGTGTTACATAATTGCAGATAACATATTTAGATTATGAAACTTATTTTAAATTGATTTTTAAATTTTAAAACGTTTTAATTATAATTTCAAACTAATGAAATCATATCAATCAAGTCCTTTCGTTATTAAAACTGTTAAATAACAAGCCAAATCTTACCTAGAAAATTTTTAAGAAATAGATTATTCTTGAGTAACTTTTAAAAAAAAAGCCAAAAATAAAATGAATCTGAATAAAAAAGAGTCAATGATAAAGTTATCATAAAAGTTTTGAAAACTTCAAAACTAAGATTTTTAGAATATCTATTTTTACAACATTCTTTCTTTATTTTAATTTTAAATTATGTCAAATAGGATTTAAGATATCATTTAATAGTTAAATTAACTATTTTAAAAATCAATTTAAATATTAAATTAACGATTTTAAAACCCAATTTAAATAAGAGTTATAATTTAAAAATGTTTGGTGTAATTGGGTTAATATTTTGGATTATTTAATAATAATTATGCTTTTCTCATATTGCTGCAATAAATGTTACAATTACTGGTTTCTTTTTTTCCGTTAACTTCCTTTGCTAATGAGTTTTAACATGATTGAGGGTAACAATTTTTTTTTGTAGAAATCAGATTGAGTTATTTTTCACTAACAAATCAACCAAAACAAACATACAAATTCTAGAGTCCAAACCAAAAATTAGAGTCCAGTCCAAAAAAACCAAAAAAATAAAAAATACCAAAAGGAAATAAATAAAGTAATGAAACCGATAGCATTAAAACCATAAACTAAAAAAATATACACCATTGTTTCCTTACCCAATCAGATGCATCTAGAGCCCCGTCACATCACACATTGAATACCATCAAGCATAATGACGGTTCCAGTTACCAGAAGAGCTCCTCCTTTTTGCAAGAATAAAATGTTAAAACTCTTCCAAAAAACCTCCTGTAAATTGGACTCCTAGTCTAATCTGGTTCTCTTATCTTCTTTGTGACATAGCAACTCCACGCAAAGGCTGGTATGTTTCTTAATAGGTAAATCTGCTCCTCTCTTTTCAATGGTTTAGTTGTAAGAAGATGTGATAACCCATTAGCCGATCTAGGGACATAAATAAATTTTAAGGATAGAAAGGAACCTTTGAGATTCTGAATATCCTGAATGTAAGTTCCTATTTGTGATTTATCATGTCCCCTATGCTAACATTTTTATTATGGACAATGAATCCCTTTCTACCTCGATCTCCGTCCATCCCTGTTCAACCCCTAAACGCACTGCTCGACGACAAGCCAAGGCTTCAACAATGAAGCTAGAGGAAACATTCTCCTAAATCTTCGTCGTTGTTATCATCACCCGACCATTCGCGTCTCTAGCTACCACTCCCCCCACCGATTGAGCTTTTTGAAGATCAAAATCTCCATTGAAATTGATTTTTTATGGCATTTCCCATTCGGGGTTTCTAGTCAATGATATTTCTTATTCTAGTGAGAGTCCTTTTTGCAGATTCATCTATTTCAGAAATATAGCTCAAAACAAAATTTGCTCTGTCTTTCCTTGTCCTTACTTTCTTCTCATGGACTTCTATATTTCTATTATACCATGTCGCCTAAATTTCACAACAGATCAGATGTTTCTCGAAAGTCGGACGCTCTCTAAAGGTTTCGGTAAAGGCACTCAACACAACCTAGATCATCTTGATTGTAATTGATAGGAACTTTTAGTTCTGACCACATCTCTTTTGTAACTTGGCAGGATCGAAGGAGCTGAGCTATACTTTCATTTGCCTGACCACACTGAGGACAACAAGCATTGCTAACTAGTTTTTTGTATTCCAAATTAGCAAAGGTAGACAGATAGTTCCAATAGCATCTCCACACTGTAATTTTAACCTTCCCAGGGAGATCAAGACCTCATAGAGTTTTACAAAAATCATTAGTTCTTAATTGTAATGTATAATCAGTAGGGGCCATAGCATGCATATGTAATAGTTTATAGGAGCTACGTACTGAGAAGTCTCCCGATGCCTCCCCACCCCATGCCAGCAGATTGTCATGCACTTCCTCCGCCAAAGGAATACTGAGAATTCTTTAGGTATCAATCGTCGAAAAGGTATTGAGAATCTTCTCCTTTCTCCAAACTCTTTCATTTTCATCAATAAGTGCAAAAACTTTAACATTACGTAAATTAGGAAGATCAACTAATAACTTGTAACTAGAATCACCTAGTATCCACCTAACATTGGTAATAGAAATTTGCTCCCTTGAGCCCACCCTCTACCAACATCTTCATTAAAGCGCCCCTTTAGCAGCCCATAGGATTCTCCAACTATAAGAAGGATTCCTCCTTAAAGAAGAATTAATAAAATCAGTATATGGGAAGTATTTGGCTTTAAGAACTTTCGCAAGCAATGAATCCGGATTCGACATAAGTCACCTCCTCTATTTTGCAAGCAAGGCAACATTGAAAATTTTCATATCTCGAAAGCCTATCCCATCAATTTCTGTAAGTTGGCACATATATTGCCATGCACACCAATGAACACCCTTACGACCCTTTCCCTTGCTCCACCAATAGTTAGCCATAAGGCTTTCTAATTCTGAACAAAATGACTTTGACATTAAAAAAAACATGACATGGCATATGTGGGTAATGCCTGAAGTACTCACTTAATGAATATTTCTTCACCACCTTGCGACAATACTCTAGAGTTCTAGCAATCATTTCGTGCCTTCATTCTATCCTTGATGCTTTAGAATGCAACTTTCTTCCCTTTCCCAACCATGTTTGACAGCCCAAGGTACTTTTTTGGATTAATCGCAATCCGAATGCCCAATAAGCGAGAAACAATATCCAATATTCATTCTTCGTATTGGAACTAAAAAGCACTATTGACTTATTAAAGTTCACGCACTGCCTAGAGCACTTCTCATATTCTTTCAACACATCCCTCAATACCTTAGCACCTGTAACATTAGCCACCCCAAAAAGGATGCAATCATTCGTAAATAGCAAGTGTGATATAGTAGGACTATACTTGCTTTGATGCCTTTTAGTAAACCTTCCTTCAAAGTTAATCTCATCAATGATGACAGACCCTTGCTACACAAAAGGAACAAGAATGGGCTAAGAGGGTCTCCCTATCTAAGACCCTTAGTAGGGAGAAATTTCTTTCCACTAATCCCGTTAACCAGCACTGAGTAAGATGTTAAAATGCACCTCATAATAAGGTCTACCCACTTCTCATGAAAACCCACCTTGCTCATCACCACTTTGTTTAAAACCATGCAGTAGTTCATAGGCAAGCAACATATTGTTTGTAATTAGCCAACCAGGAACAAAGGCACTTTGAGCCTTGTCCACACAATTGCCTATGATGTCTTGAAGGCAGTTTGCCACTGTTTTAGCCACAATCTTATAAATAACAGAGCATAAGCTAAAGGACCTAAAGCTTGCTAAATTCGTAGGGTTCATAGTTTTTTGTATGAGAACAATTGTTGTATTATTAGCTTGGGAAGGGATCTTATCATCATTCAAGATTCGAAGGCAGTACTCAATAGTATCCTTCCTCACAATATGCTAAAAGCACTGAAAAAATAGGGCTAGGAATCCGTCAAAACCCAGAGCCTTTATAGGTCCCATGCCCTTTAAAGCGATAAAAACCTCCTCCTCCATGAACCAAGATAGAAGAGAATCATTCACTGTAGGGGTTATCACATTGTCAATTCCCGAAAGAATGTGTTATAGATCCCCTATCCCATTCAAAGAGACTAATTTTTGAAAGAAATTAACAACAATATCCTCAATTTCCTCCATGTTGTTCGCTTCAGCTCCATCCTCACGCTTCAATCTATGAATAAAATTCATCTTCCTTTGAGACAACGCTTGTCTATAGAAATACGACGTATTTTTATCACCAAACCTCAACTAGTTAACTAAGGCCCTTTGTTCCCAAAAAAATTCTTCTTTGTCAATCTCCAAATTAAGTTGAATCCGAGTATCAATGAGATTCGCCAAATGCTCATCCGTGCGATTCATCCTCATTAATTCATCTAATTTTCTATACAAAGCATCTTTTAACCCCATTCAACCTTTCTAAACTGATTTTGCGTAAGTCATTAAAGCACTTGCTAGGCAGTCCAATTTGTCAAAAACGGACCCTTGAGTACCCTTCCATATTCTTTTCACTTTTGATTCAAAAGTATCCTCTAAAATCCACCATGGTTCGAACTTAAACTTCCATGACCCTCTTCTATCAGCATTCAAACTGTTGGAGATTAATAAAGGGCAATGATTTGATATCGAGTGAAGAAAATGCTTAACACAAGTATCTGGAAATAATTTCAGCCAATCATCATTCACAACCCCCTAATCCAGACGCTCCCTAATGCTTGTTTCGGGCAGGTTACCCTGTTCCCAAGTGAACCATACCCTAGAAAAGCCAACATCTATCAAGTTACATTCCTCCAGAACCCTCTTGAAAGCTTCCATGCGATTTTCATCTCGGGGCCCTCCTCCTTTCTTTTCGAAGGAATACAATACCTCATTGAAGTCCCCTCCAACCAACCATGTGTATCCTTAGTCTTTCCCTAGATGCTGCAACAAATTCATTATCCCCGTTTTCCCATGCACATCAGGGGCCCCCTAGAAGCCCGTAAAAAGCCAAGTAATGTCCCCATTATTTTTAGTAATAAGAAAATCAATATGATTCCTTGAATAAGTATGGAGAAATACTTGCATACCCAATTTCCATGCCAAACACAACTTCCACGTGATCCTTCTGCTTCCACTTTTATTCCTTTCGAGAAACCACACCTATTCCTTAAATTTTCCATTCGTCTTCCATTTATTTTTGTCTCCACCAAGAAGACAAGATGGGGATTATTCAGCTTGCTAAAGTAGCCTACATGCCTGAAGATTCCCTAGGGACATTCTAACACATCAGTTTCATTTTTACCAGTCGACAGACCTATTGGCTATTGCCTATCCATAGTTAAAAGGAGCCATATCATACTCCCAAGAATTTGCATCTACTTCCTCAAGGCCATTCTTAACAAGGCCCAAATCCACAATTTCAGTCCCCTTATTATTATTATCCACCTGATCTGGGCCTCCTTTCCGCTATCCAGTAGCTTTTCCTTCCTTTTTTCTTTTGGACATTCCATCTCGACTTACCCTTTTCCAAGTGGGCTTCTTTGGTAATTGTAATGAGTCATCTTTCCTCCCTAACGGCCCAAGAGGAAGGGATTTTTTGCCCACATCATTAAGGCAAACATCCACAAAAATCTCCTTCAAATCTTCCTCTTTATTTTCATTTATTATGGACATAAGATCTTCTTTAACACCTATATCCCTAGAATCACGCTCCAGATTTGTGGAATCCGACATAGATTGCTCGATTGATTCCTCCACCCTCTCATTTCTTTTTTTACATCCGTCCGCCTCACTACCAACAAATTTTCGATTTCTGATTTACTCCGATCAGCAACAACCAGATTCACCACACAAATGTAAGACGCTTGGTGCATGAATTTCCTGGCTTGCGCACCAAAAAATAAACCCTCATTACCAATTAATGTTGATTCAGCTTTCAACGCAATTGAGTACGAAAACTCATCTTCTCTTCTATCACGAATGCCATAAGTGATGTTGTCACAATCCTTCACCGTGTGGCCCATCCTGCCACATCCAAAACAGAAGGAAGGAAGATTTTCGTATTTAAAAGCAACCCATACCTTACATTTATTCTCCATTAGGATAAAAATACCTCGCTGGAGGGTTTTAGAACATCAATATGAACACGTAAACGACAGAACATCCCTTTCTCCTCTGATCGAAGCACCCCTCCAAACGTCGAGCCATTGCATGCATTAGGTCCTTTTTGTCACATTTCGGAGGACATGGTCCCAATTCCATCTAGAAAGGAGAATGCACCAATTTAATTTGGTCTCGATCAATAGGTTTTTCCAATCTGTCGAAAATAATAAGATGGCGACGGAATAGCCATGGTCTCCTTTCCATCACCACTTCCAAATCTTCTTGATAATTGAATTTGATTAAAAACAGATTCGCTCCCACTGCTTGGATGTCGAATTTTTCGTTGTCTTCCATATAATCTTCATTTAGACTCGAAAGCTGTCAAGATTAAATGACTTCTTTGTCCAAATAGTACATAATAAAGACGGGGTCCGATCCAAGACTATTCTTGAACTCTTCACTGAGAGTTGAACCAACTCTTCCTCTAACAGAGAGATCTCGTCACTCTCCATTGTTGTTGATAGCAAGCCACCGCCCTCCTACACCCAACCACAGTCGTACTGTTTCTTTGGGTCACTCAGAGAGAGTACTCTCTTGCTTTTTCCCACTTGAGGGTAACAAAAGTTAAGTTGCTCATGAACGATACCATTTTTTCAAACTACAAATTGTCAAACTGATCACACATTAGACGATAGTAGTAGCAATCTTTATTAGTGGATGTCACATTTATTTTAATATTATATAATACTAGTTCAAATTAACAATACAATATAAATTGCTGAAGCGAATTATTCTCCTATTTATGAGTTGGGGAAGGGTTATGGGTAGTTCCAAGCATTGTGTTAAAAAGGGCAAATATTATCAAAATTTATAAAGAATTAAAAAACTAAATTGCTTACAAAAAATACCATTTATTCAAATTACAAACTGTCAAACTGATAACACATTATACGATAGTAGTAGCAATCTTTATTAATGGATGTCACATTTATTTTAATACTAGTGCAAATTAACAACACAATATAAATAATATAAATTTTTAAAGCGCATTATCCTCCTATGTATAAGTTAAGAAGGGGTGGGTTATGAGTAATTATAAATATTGTGTAAAAAAAACAGATATTTTTAAAATTTATAATGAAATTATTAAAAAAAAACTAAATTGACAAACGATTCCATTTATTCAAATTACAAACTGTTAAACTGATGACATATTAGACGATAATAGTAGCAATCATGGATGTCACATTTATTTTAATAGTAGTGCAAATTAACAACACAATATAAATTTCAGGCTAGTTTTGACAAATGACAGCCCCATCACAACACAATCTAAATTACTGTTTTTCAAGTTTTACCTTCATAGTTGGCTTAACACCATGCTCGATAGAAGCCTCAGCTTTTATTCCCTGTAGGTCGCAGCAACTTTCGGATCCACAATCCTCCAAATTGTTTTTGATTTGATCCCAATCAACGTCTTCTGAAACAGAAACGATATTTGTATAGACCTGCAATTGATTTCATACATAATTCATCCATATATTAATTGTTTCAATAAATATATATATATATGGCATAATGACAAATTTAGTTTTAACCTTTATATTTCTTTTATAAGTTGTCTTGTTTTTTAGTTAAATTCACTGGCAGAGTCAAGGGGCAGGTAGGGGTTCTGGCCCTCTTAAGATGGAAAATTTTTCATTTAGACTTTTTATAATTTATAGCCATGGAAAGAGCACACCTCATCTAGTTCTACTTTGTCTAAGGTTATGGGAAAATTAGGAGCCACCCAAAACTTGCATAGTGTCCACCTTTCAAACACAAACGAAACCTCTTCAGAAGCCTTGTTTGATTCCATTTCTTTTGCTTCTGCTTTGATATTTGTTTAGTGCCATCAACACATACTTATATACTACTTTTGCATGACCTGACAAAAAGCCGGTTGGTAGAATTAAATTTTATAACATTTCATTTTCCTTTTCAAGTTTTATAACTCTAGTGGAAAAGAGGATGTTATTCATCTTAAAGGTCTCGGGTCGAGCACCTGTATGTGTAAGGTGTGTGTACGTTGTCAAAAAATTAAGAAAGTATGAACAGATACTACCATATAATCACACCAGTATATTAAAAAAAAAGTTTTATAACATTTTTTTAAATAATATGACCAATTCATATGGCTATTCCCATGTTCAACTAAAACTTAAGTCAAAATTTCCATATTATATAAATATAAAGGGTGGGATGACATTTATATCCCTCTAACTATCAAGCTTCTGCTTTTTATTTCCAAGTTTTGAAATATTGTCATTTACTTATTTGTCATTGACATGAATGATTATATTTAAATTTTGTTATGAATACTATTTTTCTAAAGTTTATATTTATAAATATAAAAAATTTAATGATATAAAATTTTATTTTTAATGAATATTAGAGTCTTAAGTACATCAAAATTTTTAACTTAATATACATTCACTTTATAATGAAAAAATATTTATAACACTTCTTTTTAAATATCCATTATAGATAATATGCTTCGTTAAAACATTTAATAATATAAAAATAGATAACTTCTATAATATTCACATGTTTTATTAAAAACGAAATATATAATTTAAAATTTATCAAATAAGCATAACGAAAAACTATCCTAAAGAAAGAAAATATAGATGTTGAATAATAAAAACAAACAAACATAAAGTAATTTTTAGTTATCTCCATCCCTAATAATATAATAAATTATTTAAGCATGATCCTTAGAAAAGTCTTTTGTTTCTAGATGTGTTATATACCATTCAAAGCCATGGGAGTTATCATTCTTGCATGTCAAATATGGTTTAACATTCTACATTATCTCCCTTCATTTTGATAGAATCTTAATAGGATTTAATGAAATATTTAGGCGTACAAAAAGTGCATAATCAATAAATTTTCATATCACATCAGTAACATTTAAAGAGTTCTCTTGAGAATTATTGTTCGTTTCTTGTTTATATTCATTTTTCCACTTTCGGTAGTGAAAATAGTTATTATAACCACCTCTTTGATGTTTACGTATTGTCGCATTGGCTTTAGGAAATGAAACAAATTTAATAAGATATGCTTGATTATTTTTCATTACTAGCTCATTATTTTTTCCAGTTACATACTACTCACACTTTTGCATACTATGACCTATGTGTCTGCACATATAACAAAATATTGGCAATCTTTCTTACTTGATCGCACACAGTATCTCCTTTTCATCCGCCCCAACCATGTGAACCGCTCTTCTAAGTGGCTTCATTAAGTCCAATTTTATCCGGACTCTCAAATAGTCAATCTAACAACCTTCTTTATCTCTCCAATCGATGGCTATAACGTCTCCAATAGCCCCCACCTCAATTGCAACATGTTTATCCATACATTCAAAAGGAATATTATATAATCAAATCCAACAGAGGGACAAGTTAAAATCATACCCACGTAGATCTTTATCCTTAATGAATGGCAGCATCACAAATAAGTGTTGGTCGAATAACCATGGAGTCAAGTTTAGGATCCTCTCTCAATCCTTAATTGAACCAAATTTCACCATATAGATTCCCCCTCTAGTTCCATGAAATTCATTGTTTCCTTAGTTAACCAAATCAATCTCAACACATGATACATGGCCTCTTTGTTTACTTTTCCCTTTGACATTATTTTTCCCATTGCCCATGCATCACAGCCCTGCTCTTCCATTGAAACAGTATTCCGACGAAAAACTTTCTTTGATTCTTCCTCCGAGAAATTCAATTTTACTAACTTTTCATTTAAATCTTCAGCCATCGTAGTCAACTTTACCAATATACCAATGCGTGGCACGCAAGCCAATTCCACTCGCAGTGCATCCCACCGAAATAAACAAAGAGCCCCGCAAATAGCACCTACACCATGTCTAAGTGCCCAGAAATCCAAGGAAATATTCAAGCAATACAGCAAAGATCTAGAAAAGAAATTCACCATAAATAAAACTTGATTTCATCACCCCTAATTACAATAAAACTAATCAAAAGTTATGATTTTATACAAACTATCAAGTTTAATCGATCATGCAAGGTCACGGTGCAATATTTCTATCACTCATGTAAATCACAACGAAAAAATATTAAAAAATATGACACAACACCAATCATATGCTAGTTATATATAGAATTTTCATGAATCAAAATACGTTCCACGATAGGCCTAGATAAACATCGAAGACCAAAACAAAAGGAGACAGAATGACAAATGAATAATCAAGAAAGATAGCAAAATACCCTAAGAAAATGACAACAACAATTTGTAATTGGACCAAAATATGATTTCAAGATTAGGAAAAGCCCGAACCACAAAAAGGGTAGGAGAATTAAGCCAAAAGAAAAAAAGAATTGATAAAGAAAACAACACAACACATACCAGCGTTCCCAACTAACTAGGAGGGAACCACCAATGTAATAGAAAAAACTTCGGCCCTCCCCCCTATGCCTTCAATGTAGGAGGGCGCACCACCTCTACATCCGACTTAAAGAGCACCAGCAGCTATTGGTCAATCTCTATTAAAGAATCTTTTTGTTAAAGCAAGAATAGAAAGCTAAAGAAAACAAAGGGAAAAAAAAGAGTAAGAAATTAAAAAAAATCTAAAATTCAAGAACCAAACGCTATCGGCCACCACGACGTATCAAGAAGATACCACCTCCAAAGGACGACGGAACACCTCTTGATCTAATCAACAACTCTCCACAAAGTAGTAAAGACACCAGCCCTCGTGCCTCGTAATTTATATGCAAGAAAATGAATCCCCAATACTGAAACCACAATAAGAAAACCAAACGAAAGCCTTTAGCAAGAACAGAAAAAATTCAATTCCAAAAATTAGAAAAAAGAAAATCACCCAGAGCTCAAATTTAAAAGAAAATTATCAATGAAACAAGATAAAAAAAGCTATTAGTAAACAAGAGAAGGTAAGAGGAGAAAGTGATACACACTCATCTTTCTTGAAAAACAAGGAAACAAAGGGAAAATCCGAAAGATCGCCACCATACCAAAGCGCCACCTTCCCCATCAATCTTAACCAATGCGCCGTAAAACACACCGCACCACCCAATTGCGCCTACAGAAGGAGCAAAGATGGAGACCAACACCACCTCAATTCGCCCAATCGGTAAAAACCAAAGACGGAAAACAAGATAACAAATTGCCAAAATCTTGGAGAATTTCTCATGCGTGCTCGTTGCTACCAGCAGACCATTATAATTTATTTATTAATAATTTATATACAGGTTAACTTTTTTGTTTGCTTAGTTACTTCAATTATCTTTTAATTTTTGTCACCATATATTTTGAAATTAAAAAAATATTAAATGTGAAAGTGTGATTTTTTAATAAAAATTATTTTAAAGATGAAATGTGAAATTGATACCAATAGAAAATTTTAACACGAATATTTTATGACATTATCAATAATTCAATTTTAATAGAAACTGATAAAGATTCAGCATGATGAAACATCAAATAATATAAATAGTACAAAATGTAAAATTTAATTTAATAATATAAATAGTAGATGTAAATTCAAAAAAAAATAAGTTTTTAGAGTTTGGGGGAAGTAACAGTTTTAGGGGAAACCAAAAAGAAAAAAGTTTTGAGGGTTTGGAGGAAGTAAAAGTTTTGGGAAGAAAGTAAAAGGAAAAAAGTTTGGGGATTTGGGGGAAGTAAAATTTTTGAGGAGAAAGTAAAAGGGGAAAATTTTCGGGGGTTTGGGGTGAAGTAAATTTTTTACGGGAAGTAAAAGTTTTGGGAAAAAAATAAAGAAAAAAAGTTCTAGGGTTTTGAGGGGAAGTAAAAGTTTTGAGGAGAAAATAAAAGGAAAATTTTTTTGAGGGTTTGTGTGAAAGTAAAGTTTTTTGGGCAAAAATAAAAGGGTTGGGGGGAAGAGAAGTAAAATGTTTGGTATTTGGTTTATTTGAATTATTAAAGTTATTTAAATTCAAAAATTCAACTTGATTCAAACTCGAAATTCAAAAAAAAATCAAGTTGATTCAATTAATTCAATTTGAATAATTCAAAAATCAAATTTTTTTCCGATTTTTTTCGAATCAAATCGAATTTTGCTCACCCCTAATGATGAAGAAAGATGATGACTTTGGCTTTGTTTTAACTGGATGACTCATTACTTTGTATAAGTGTATTCTAAAGACTTTTAGCATTTAGATGATTTTCAACATCAAGTGTGTAACAACCGTTTTTCAGTGGTACTAAAAACGACAGTTTTGAAATTTTGTTTTTTGATGATCGGGTCAGTAAATATTATTTATTAATATTTGTGAGTTTATTATATTATTATACTAATTTTTTATCAGGTAATTTTATTAAACGGTTAGTAATTAAGATATAAGGACTATATAGTAATAACTGTAAAAGTTAATTACATTTGATTTTTAAGTGTCAAAAAGGCTTAATTAGTAAACGTGCAAGGATTTATATGGAAACTATGCCATATCCTATTATGGTGGACGGTTGGAGCATGTATTTTGGCTTTGTTTTGTTAATTATTAAGTTAAATGAATAAAATGATAATAATAACATTAAAAGAAAAACCAAAGTGGAAGGAAAGAGAATTTTTATTCTTATCTTTCTCCACTGTTTGAACCCCATTGAAGAAGAGAATAGAAAGCTTTGAACTCTCCTAAGGAATCGACCTTGCATGTAAGACTTATTTGAGTCTATTTTTCGTAAATTTTATGATTTTGAGATCATTGTAACTCGATTTTGCTAATTCGTATTCGTTTTCTAAACTGTTAAAGTATGTAAAAGTTATCATGATTTTTTTAAGCTTTTAATGTTAGATTGGTTAGATATTAAGGTGGAAATGAAAAGGGGATTAATTTGTAAAGTTAATTGTTAGTTTTCAGTATAAGGATTAAAATGAAAATAATTCAAAATTACTATGTGATTTCTTAATTTACAGGTATTAGAGGGATGTAGATGGATGTGATTGAAATAAGATTGAAAATCAGGGTTTAAATGTGAACGATATGATAGTTTTAGTTTTAGGGACAAAATTGAATAAAATGTAAAACTTTAGGGAACTTCCATAAAATGAAATTGGCTTGCATATGCATGAAATAAATTGTTATAAGACATTTTAATATGATAAATTTAAATGAATTAGCATATAGATCAAGATTTAAATCAACCGGTAGATAATTGTAGAAAAGAGAAAATTATGGATTAGCCTTGGCATTTCAATTATCATCGATTTTATCTAGTAAGCTCATATGGTTTAGTTGTTTATATAAACTGAATGTATATGTTTGAATGGTGAATTTATTTTAATTGAATGTACTTTAAATTGTTTGTAAATTGGTACAAAATGTGGGAAATGGACTGAATCATAAAGAATTACACTTAGTATAATAAACAATAACTAGATATAGAGACTTCGTCGGGCGGGTTGTTACAGACCATCCGGGGTTTGATTTCTATTGACGATGGTCGCTCACTTTTCATCTGTGACAGTGACTTTTACTGTAATAACTTACCATCCCGGTGCCCAATTTTGATGGCTTTTTAAACTATCAACTTGATTTTTTCTAGTTTCGTTGTGTTTTAAACTACCATCCCACTTTATCTGATTTTAATGACATTACCGCTTACTTCGTGAAGTACTGACTTTTGGTGTGGACTTAGATTGTCACTGTCTCCAACGGAACTCGTCCTTCCTTCATACCTGATTTCATGTAATTATGCAGATATACTTAGCATATAATGCTTTTTATCTTCATTTGATGCTACATTCACTTCAGCAACATAGGTCATTAGCGGCGTTTGGAAACAAAGCGCCGCAAAAGGTAAAGCATTAGCGGCGCTTTTCCAAATGCGCCGCAAAAGGTAAAGCATTAGCGGTGCTTTCCCCCAAGCGCCGCTAAAGGTCGGGTCATTAGCGGCGCTTTCTCCCAAGCGCCGCTAAAGGTCGGGTCATTAGCGGTGCTTTCCCCCAAGCGTCGCTAAAGGTCGGGTCATTAGCAGCGCTTTACCCAAAGCGCCGCTAAAGGTCGGGTCATTAGCGGTGCTTTTCCACAAGCGCTGCTAAAGGTCGGGTCATAAGCACCGCTAAAAGGTCGGGTCATTAGCGGCGCTTTCCCACAAGTGCCACTAAAGGTCGAGTCATTAGCGGCGCTTTCCCGTAAGCGCCGCGAAAGGTCGGGTCATTAGCGGTTCTTTCCTGCAAGCGCCACTAAAGGTCGGGTCATTAGCGGCGTTTATATAAAAAGCGCCGCTAAAGGTCAGGTCATTAGCGGCACTTTTCTAATAAGCGCCGCTAATTTATTTAAATTTTATATATCTTAAAATTAAATTAAATTTATAGTGGTGTGATTACTTATGGTAGTATCTGCTCATACTTTCTTATCCTTTGACAATGCACACACAGGCATTCGAATCTGAGACCCCAAGGATGAACAAGATCCTCTTTCCAATATATTTATACTTATGTGTAGGACCTTCTTGGACCTAAGATATCAAACACTTGAGATTTCTATCACCTGCTTCTGGTTATAGTTTGGATTTTCAGCCATTCTTAGATTATATCATTAATATTATATGTGGGTTCGGTCTTGCCCTATTCCATGATCATCCCTAAACTGTCATCATCGTCAAGCTCAAACTTTGGACCTTTGCTGGATCATTTGAATTAAGTTGATCCAAGAAGGGTTTTGAAA
This sequence comes from Gossypioides kirkii, assembly GCA_005610355.1. Classification (NCBI taxonomy): domain Eukaryota; kingdom Viridiplantae; phylum Streptophyta; class Magnoliopsida; order Malvales; family Malvaceae; genus Gossypioides; species Gossypioides kirkii. The sequence goes on along the minus strand of CP032247.1, from coordinate 31,819,918 downwards.
AGGAAAAGCTAGCCGAACACACCATCACGAATGAAAAAAAGAAAAAAGCACGTGTATATATCATGGCCTGTTTATATACCCACACGTGCACATGTTCCATGCACGCACTGCCCACCAGCAACTAGGGATAGGGATTTTGTTTAAAGATTACATATAGCCATATAGACCAAATATAACATAGGTTTTTAGTAATGCTTCATCTCAAAAATGGAGAAATTATTGCATGTGTTTGTTTGTTAAAATTTCGAATGTTATAAAATAATAAATTTAAATTAAAAAATTATAATATATTAGTAATAGAATTATTTAGTGAAATTTACCTCATATCTTTAGTAAATTTTATAATTTAATTCTGTTTATTAAACATTATTTTCATCTAATAAAATATCATTAATAATTTTTTTTTAAAAATTAAACATAATATTTAATTAAACTTTATTATATTTATTTCACTTTTGTAATAAGGATATAAAATGTGACACTTTTGTAATTTTTTATATTTAATAATTATTCATATATATTAAAAAAATAAAACATGAAGCCAAAAATAATTAATGATATGTGGTGTTGACAAGTTCATACTTAGACTCAGTAAATCAATTAATCTATCTTAAATTCATAGCCGTCAGATGAATAAAAGAGAATATTGGGCGTTGGATTCAAAGTGGAATGTGTTAGATAAATAAAAGCAGAGTTGTCTTCGCGGCCGCTAATTCTATTTCTCTCTGTTTCCCTCACTCCGTTCCCTCTTCACCCCCAGAATCCGCTTCTCGAGTCGATCCGACACCCGCAAATAAAACCCATTACAATCCACTGTTCCCTATCGGTATTACCTTCTACCCTTTTTCCCCCTTTTTATTCATATATAATTTTGGTTTCAACTTTTATTTTGATTTTGGATGTGTAAATGTGCTTGCTTGCTTTGTGATTTTTATTCTATTCATTTTACTTTTTCTCATGCATGCTATCATGGTGAAATGAATGGTAATTTTGGGGGGTTTTCTTTTTCTTTTCATTTTATCTTTTAAATGGATATATAATTGGTTGTGTTTCTTGCGTTCTTGCTCTAAATTGAAAAAAAAAAAGAAATTAATTTGTTGTTCTTTTTTCTACTCAATTTGAAACTCAAGATGTGTTTGGCTTTTTGTTTTTTACATTTCTTTTAGAAGCTGAAATTAAGGAGCAAAGGCAACAAATTGAACTGCTTTATTGTTGAAATTCTGTAATGTATTATCCTTATACAGTGGGATTTCTTTTAAAAACTTAAAGGGAATGGAGAAAAAAATTTATGGAAAGAAAAAGTTATTAATTCTTTCATAGGTGCTGTTTTTCATAAGAATTACTTAACAAAGTTAGCATAAATCACCTATATGAAAGTTATTAATTTTTTTGAACTATTTTTTTCATCTTTTTCCAAAATAATTATATGCTTTAACAAAACCTGGAAATGGAAGGGACAATTATTATATCCATACTTCATTATGCTTTGTGTAATAATCACGCACAAAGCTAGGAATTTGGTGTTGGGGGGCCAAAGTAAAATATGAAAAGTTTGGGGTCAAAGGTAAAAAAAATTGTTTAAAAAGGACTTCATTGAGTTTAAACATTCTTTCCTATTGCAACCACTTATGAACTCAATTGTTCTTGCTTTTCAGGTCTTAAGTCATTTTGTCTTCCCTATTACCTTAGAATATAGATTATAAGCTCTAATTGATGATTTACTTTTTGTTTTAGTAGCATGTAAAAGAAAAATGGCCCTGGGAATTGCCATTGCCTCTGCCCTCTAGTATCAAGACTTTGTCGTTAATTCTATGGGACCTATGAAAATGTTAATGCACAATTATAGTTATGTTTCTGTTTATTAAACATTATTTTCATTTAATAAAATATCATTAATAATTTTTTAAAAAATTAAACATAATATTTAATAAAATATCATAGTTATTACTGATTTTTGCTCTTCAAGAAGTTGCTGTCCTAGTTCTTATTTCTGTCCTTACACTATTACAATTTTCAGCTGCTTGCTTGACCGATTGTGCTTCAAATTGCTACTATTTTTATTACTGATTTTTGCTCTTCAAGAAGCTGCTGTCCTAGTTCTTATTTTTGCATAAAAATACACTCAATTGTGGCTCTCCACAACTCATCGAACTAGACAGCTTTTTGCTTGCCTTTATCCAGGTTTGTTGAGGCTCCACCAACATTTTTAGCTTCGCACAAAAATACATAGATTACTAAGCATTCAAAAACATCCAGCTTAACTCTCTTTGTGTTCCTATAGTAGCTCGCCACTCACACATATTTATTAGGTTTATTTCGTAAAATCTATTTCGCTTAATTTCTTCTTGAGATCTAATAGTTTTATCATTTTACTTTCTAGTAATTTCTGTCAAACTTTTATCAATTTGAATGTAATTTATTCGTCAGTGTTTTAAAAGTAATGGACAATAAATGTAATTTTCTTGCAGGTAATGAGCATAAAAGCAATTGGTATTGCTCTCTAGTAACTACATCTTGTATTTTGCTCTCTCTTTTTTTCCCTGCTATTATCTATGGAAAGTTTATTTGGTACTGAACTGTTTCAATGAAGTTGGGGTTTTTATTTTTATTTTATCTTGGTTTTAATGTGTATATTTTACTTAAACAGTGGTTTTCGTTTCATTGAAGGATTCGAACTCAAATACAAAGCCATCTTCAAAGAATCGGTTAACATTCTGTGTTGAAGGGAATATCAGTGTTGGAAAGACAACATTCCTTCAAAGACTAGCTAATGAAACACTGGAGCTGCGGGATCTTGTTGAGATTGTTCCAGAACCCATTGATAAGTGGCAGAATGTTGGACTTGACCATTTCAATATATTAGATGCGTTTTATGCTGAACCACAGAGGTATGCCTATACCTTTCAAAATTATGTCTTTGTTACACGGGTTATGCAGGAGAGATAGTCATCTGGGGGTCTTAAGCCACTCAGGTTAATGGAAAGGAGCGTTTTCAGTGACAGAATGGTAAGCATAGAGTAGTTTCTTCTTCTTGTTACTTTTTTTCCTGTCTTGTGTTATTATGATATTATGATAGAGTTTCTCTGTGTTGTCATGTTCTGCTTTTCAAGAAGTTTTCTTTAGTCTACGTGGAAAGTAAAATATTAGAAGTTTTTTTTTATGAATTTTCTGTTCAACAATGACCAAAGTCATTGGATTTTAACCCTTGCAGTTTTCTCTTTTCTCCTTTGGTTTATTCCAATCAAGAGGAAGAAAGCTGACCTAAGAGTTTCAAGGCTAATAACTTTATCTCATTTTTACTTAATTAAGGTGTTTGTACGAGCTGTTCATGAAGCAAATTGGATGAATGAGATGGAGATCAACATTTATGACTCATGGTTTGATCCAGTTGTATCATGCTTGCCGGGGCTTATTCCTGATGGTTTTATCTATCAAATATAAAAGAACACAAAATGGAAGGAAAAGTAGTTATCCTTACAATCTGACAATTGACCAACACCATTTAGATGGGTTACATCTGTGTGCAGCCTGTGGTTTTTAACAACTTTTTTTTGTCAGATAACTTGGTTAACTGTACTTGGGAAGATAAAGATGTCATTTATACTAACTATTGTGCTCTGTTAAGTTATTGTCTGCTACTTTTTATTTACTTCCTTCTCTCTTTGTTTTTGATGAAGGATATAGACATATGAATATCAAATATAAAAGAACACAGTCTCCCCTCACTCACCTGAAGAAAATAGTTTTTTTCCTTTTTGGATCAAACACATACGTAGTCGACAGACAAAGGCTTTTGCTCTCCCTCGCTCACATACAAACACAATACACACTAACCTTCCATCAATGGCTTACTGGTTAGGTATTTCTCTCTTTCAATTTTTTTTGTGCATGTATGATCTTTTGCTGTTTCCTGACATTTCAAAGAAGTCGAAAAGAATTAGAGAGAGAAAAAAAGAGGCAATGCGTGTTATGATTTTGTTAATTCGTTTCATGGATCGATGAAACAGAAAAAAAACAGAGGAAGCAGAAACTAGAGATCTTATTGAATTCATCTCTATTAGGTTTCTTTTCAGATTTTTTCTGTATTACTTTGATATTTATAGAGATAACGTTGTTTGATTTCAATTTTCTTCTCCGATCAGAATATAGCTTAATACTGATATCTTTTTGTTTATTATTATTAATTATGATTATTTTTTGTTCTTGAATTTGAATTCTGCATTTTGTTAAAGGAACATTGGTTGTGAGCTAGTAACAAGGAACCTTATTCAGTTATCAGTTAGATCATATGAAGTGCTCACTCTATTGCGAGGTTCTCTGGCAGTTGATTTGTATACACTTTTACCAAAAAAATTTCTCAAAGGATTCACTGAGGTTAGTTTGATATAATGTAATTTGAAGTAGAGTAGGTGTTTCTCTCAATGAGTATGAAAAACAATAGTAAAAAATGATAATAAGAAGTTCTGCATTTTATGCCTTCTAGTTGATGTCGTTGAATATATTATTAATAATATGTGCGCCTAATACATCTAGGATAGACAATTGTGTTTATTATTAGCAGTCCAGGCGATAGAGAAGAAAGTCGACAGAGAAGAGTCCAGGCGAAATTGATAGTTCTGGAGGTTCCATTTCATCTTTTTCTGAAAGATTCTCTGATGAGCAGGTATATAATTCCTTATTTTTTTTACTTGGTTTTCTTTGTCATCGTCAATTTATTTGGAACTATTAATATCCTGCAATTTTGTTGAATGGATTCTTCAACTATGTTGTAAGTATGTCCCTTTCTTTGTATTTTGTTGGACTTGTAGGAAAAAATATTCGGGTTATTTTTGTTGTTGTAAATTGAATGATATCCAATGTTGTTTAACCAGAATTAACTCAAGTTGGTTGTTAGCCCCTTGATGATTCTTTTGCGCTGCTTATTTCAAATTTATTATCATTCTCAAACTCTGATGAGGCCAATAATTGGGTCTGGATATTCTTGCTTAGGTAATCAGTTAGCTCCATCTACTTTTGTCTTTTAAATGTTTCATTTATGGAGCTCAACTTTTGCTGAAAATGTTCTTGGATACTTTTCTTTTTTGGTTAATCTATGCATTTTTGTTGCTTTGATTCATTAATTATACTTTTTGCTACAATTTTATAGAGAATGTACTTGAAAGTTCCACTCTTTTTGTGTTTATGAGCGTAGTTGGACTGAATTTTATAAGAAGGCAATTCTTAAGAGCGAGTAGACTGGAGCAATAGCATTGAAAAATATGCAGTTTTTATTGTTGCCTGTCTTGAGTTTCATTTGCGCCTGAACATCACTTGTGAGACATATATAACCTATATATATACAGTGACCTATATAACCTGTAAAAAAGGTCCTTGATAAAGGTTTGAGTTTTAGATACATGGAATTATTGTTCTTTCTTCAGGTTATCTCTTTGTCAGATAACCTGTAGTTTTAGGTACTTTTGTGTTAGAGAAGAGTAGAGCAGTATCGATATTATCTTTTACCTATTGAACTAAGTACTAAATGCAGGGATAACTCATAGTATTAAGTTCTATTTTATGCATCTATGATAGTTGGCTAATGCTTGTATTGCTGTGCAATTTTGTATTTTTTAATTCATTGATTCCATTTTATTTCTGTTCAAGTTTCTTTTTGTTGTGTAATAATTTTTACCTCCTTGCCTGTGCCAAGTTTAAAATTGTTGTGATTAGAGTGATGTTAATTTTTGGCCTTCATTAATCTAAGAACAAATGATATATGCTGTTGACATAAACTAATTCATAATACTGTATGAATCAAATCGAACTTTCTTCATTTACTAGCCATTGACGTAAACTAATTCATAGTATTGTATGAATCAAATCGAACCAAATCAAATTTGAAAATGATTATATTGTTTGTTGTTGTAGGAACTTGCGGAGATGGTCTTCAACTTGGTGCTATAAGAGGGACCTTGACTAGCAATGTCTTTTGCAATTTAGCATTATGAATAATTTAGAAATTTTGTCTAAATTTTACACTTTTTGTTTAAATCTTGTTAAGAATTTTTGTTCTTTTTTGGTATTTCGAGTGTAATTGAATTATTAGATTTTTGGATATTTAGTAGCTTGTGAAATGCAATTTTATCTTATCACATGTTTCAAGTTATTTACATACATATTTTAGTTTTGCAAGACTTCATCACCAATACTTAAAAAGGCTCGATATCTTAAGAAATTTATGAAGTTTTGAGTAAAAATTCAATTTAAAATGAATTTTAATTTATAAAAAAATATTAAAAATTTGAGTTCTATATGAATTAAAATTAGCGGGTAAAATTAGTTAAATGTTAGTGGCATTTGTGGAAAAGCGTCGCTAAAGATCATGTTCTTTAGCGGCGTTTGTGGGGAAAGCGCCGCTAAAGAACATGATCTTTAGCGGCGTTTATGGGAAAAGCGCCGCTAAAGACCATGGTCTTGCATTATATGGCATGTGTTTATGCATACATTTATATTAATATCACATATACACATATAATTTGCGTGAGTAAAAAAATCAGTGTCACATGTACAAGATTTTTATGTGAATGAATAGGCCTAGTTATTTAGCACATACATAGTTTCACATAACATTTAGGCTCGCATGTACCTAGGGTTCGCATAATCATATAGGCCTGCATACACCTAAGGTTCGCATAACATATAAGGTCGCATGTTCCTAGGGATCGCATAACATATAGGCTCGCATATACAGTGGTTCACATGTAATATTATACATGTTCATATGTATTAACAATAAGGGCTTCCCAAGTAATAGCATGTAAGGGGGTTCACATGTAATAATCATACAAGCTGGCTCACATAAACAATGGTTCGCATGTAATTTTTGACTTGCATGTATTGGCTTGTATAAACAATTTAGGGTTCGCATGGCTCTCAAATGGATCCATTGTTTATGCGAGGGTTGATTTTGAAAATTACATGCTATTACTTGTGAACCCTAATTTGAAGATCCATTTGAGAGCGAGGGATGATTTTGAAAATTTTGACTTTTTTAGCTTGAAAGTTGACTTGGAAAAGAAAGTGTTTAAAGATGTTTTTCTTGAAAATTTGCTAGGTAAAATTCTAGGGTTTATTTTGAAATTGACTATTTATAATAATTGTTAGATTTTAAAATTTCATGTAGGATTGGGACAAATTTTAAATCAAGGGGTAAATTTAAAAATAGTTTTTGGGATGGGTTATTTTAAAATTTGTCACTTTTGGTGGGGCAAAAACAAGAAAATAAAAATATCTTTGTTGAATGCACACGAAAGGGTTCAAACTTGGGACCTATGGGTAGGCTAAGGTCTTACCACTAAACTAACAAGCTCATTCTTACAGGCTTTCTAACAAAAATTAATTTTAACGCATTTTAATTATCTTATCCAATCTTTAAGAAAAATATAACAACTAATTTTTTTCCTATTTCTTCTAGGCACAATTTTGAAATGTGACAAATGTTTATATACTAGCTTTGCGTTACGTGATAAGAGTTTGTTGATAAAATTATTTATAATATGGAGAGGGATATAATTAACTCTACTATAAAACTAAAGTTGTTTTACACTTTTGCATATCTTTTTGTACGATTAATATTTTAACGGTTCAATCGTCATATTTCATTTGCCATTCATATAGATTATGCAAGTCAAATTTGACAGTAAATTAAAATTTTCTAACTATTTATTTTACTTAAAAAGCTTTCAATTATTCAAGAAATATCATTACATATACTATTTTAGATTAATATAATAGACATATTGGATCGCTTTGGAAACTTAAATGCATGTCAAGTAAAATTATATAAAAAAATCCAACAGGTGGGTTGCTAAAATATTTATCGTACAAAAAGATAGAAAGAGTGTAAAATTATCTTAGTTTTATACGAGTATAAATGAATCCCTTTCTTTTTATTATTATATCTATAATGTATATATTATTATGACTTTGAAAAAACTTTTAAATTAATGAAACTACACTCTTTTTTTTTGAAATAAAATTGAGAATTGGATTCCAACTAATATGATAAAATTACAATCTGCCACATGTCTTTAAAAGAAATAAACAGAAAAATAACTCTATGGAAACGAAAGAATTTAATGCACATAAATGACAAAGACTAAAGCCAAAGAAAATAACTAATCAGGCCTTAAAGAGAAAGGAAAAAAAACTTTTCAGATACTTGAAACACCTTTATCACCTTTTACTCTTCGACTCCCCCAAAAACAAACCCTAACAAATTTTCCACAGAATCCGTTCTCCTTTTCTACTAGCCACCATCCCAGATTAGTTTTTCTAATCCCGATTGAAGTGAATACAATCTTGATGGCCCTTTTTCGAAGATTTAGAAACCGTCAGGGTCCTAGTAAGTTTTCTTCCTCCGACTCATTTTCGTTATAGGACATGATTTTGCCAGTCTTTTACCACCACTGTTTCTACCTTTTAGGGTGCTTCTTCAATCCATACATTCTGACCCGATCACTGCTTTCCTTCAATGGCCATGGTGTGCGTTGCTTGGTTCGTTGAGTGATTTATGAATGTGTAGGTAAATCTTGAAAACGTAATGCTAAATGCTTTATTTCTTGTATTATCATCGAGATATATGACCAATCGACCTCGTCTTCATTGATTTTCTTTATAACGCTCAAGCAATCTCCTTCCAAAGCAATACTCGAGAAACCCAATTTTGTCGCTAAAGAGATCGCTTGAAGCCCTGCCCTAGCCTCTGTCGTCGTCAGATCTGGTACATTTTCATTTTGATGTGAGCATGCAGCTATGATAATACCCTCACTGTTTCTAAAAATAATCCCAGAAACTGAAACGAGAGTATTACTGCTGTAGCGCGTCAAAATTACATTTGATTAACCCAGGAATCGGGGTAACCCATGGCTTAAGCATTTTTTTCAGTAATATTGGTTTTGATTGCATACACACGGTCATTCTCTGCTTTGTAGGCTTTAGTGAACCTATATATTCCTATTAACCTTTGATGTCTCACCCTGATGAACAACTCTATTTCTTGTATACCAAATAGCCCAACATGTAATGGCAAAAATCGGTATGGTACTTTCATTCATAGATGAAAAATTAAAAGCTAACCATTCTTTCCAATCTTGCATGTTGCTTATGGGGCTAAGTTGTACCCCCACCCCAGAAAAGATTTGGGCTAAGAAAAAGCAATCACTGAGGATGTGAGCAACTGATTCCTCCACTAAGCGACACAATGGATAGAGAACATGAACCTGCAGATTTCTCTTTTGTAAATTCATTAGAGTTGGGATGTAATTATTGAAAAGTTTCCAGAAGAGGATTTTGATTTTGTTTGCCAGTTGTAATTTCCAAAGGGAGTTGTAAAAATTGCCAAATAAGGGCTGATGTTGAATTTCAGTCTGTTGTAGCCATCGATAGCCAGTTTTGGCAAAATAATAACCAGATGATAGCATTAGAAAGAACCATTGATTTCTTTCTACTTATTGTATAATTTGTTCCCATTTGGTCATCTTTAGCATACATTTTTAGTATTTTAAATTTAGTTATTGCATTTTCTAACTTAATGAAGCTCAGCCTAATTTCCTTTGAATTTATGATATTTTTACTATTGATGTCGCTGCATTAGTCTATTTAGCATTGCACCCAGAGATGTCACTGCAGGAACCTGTCCAGAAGTATCGATGCATGAATGTGTCCAGAGTTATAGTTGCATAAGAGGATTAAGAATTGCGCCCAGAACTATCGCAACACCTGACAGTTGTCTGGTTAACACACCAGAAATGTGTGAGTTGTACAGCTGGTATAACCAACTAGTACGGCCAGAGAATGCTAGATTTGGAAGGAAGGACCTGTACTGTGAAGCTACTGTTAAATACTGAAAAGAAAGAGAGAGAAAGGATCTTCTTGCTCTGCCAGATTTGATTTTCTTCTTCAATCCATATTTTCTTAAAGCTTGCATCCATGGCAGCGTAACTTCCCAAGGGCAGCCTAACACAGAAGAGAAGGCTGAACTGCTCCTGACGAGGAGCATCTTAAGTGCATTACAAGATGAGAGTAAGGGAGCAATTTGAGTAGACTAGGAATAGAATGCCCCAATTGTTTTGTTATTTCTCTTTCTTAAACGCTGGTAATTCTTGTTATTTTAAGTTATATGGAAGTACATTTGAAATTTAGAACTGAATGATATCTATTTCAATCTTGCCTTTACTGTTAATCTTTGGATTTAATTGTTTGACCACGGAAGTGTGATTGCAACTGTCACTAGAAGGTGCAACGACAAATTAAGTTAACAAGCAAGACAACGGAAGTTGCTTGGGGATTGAAGGAATTTAATCCACTTGTTCTTGAATATGTTGCATTGCCAACACTGGAAGGTTGGTTATAGTACATGTTTGAGTCTTAGATCTAATAGAAGAGTCAAGTTTGGTAAGATTTTCATTGTGCTTATTTGTAACGACAAATTACCTGATATTTTAAACCTTGTGAGTCACACTTAGTTTTCTGCCAACTTTTCATGTCAGGAACCCCATTCCATGATCATTGCTTTACTTCTTAAATTTTTTCATGATTCCTTCGACAAATCAATCTCATACTTTTACTGCATTTACCTATTCATTGCTCCAACAACTTTACCACAATTTATATTATTTTATTTGTTTATTGCATCAACAATTATAAACACAAACATCCATCCTCGTGGGATCGATATCCGACAGACTTACATCTATCTACTATACTTGCATCGACAGTGTACGTTTGCACATTATTGTTGTGACGTTCATAGCGCAATCACCAGCGAGTCTCCTCTCTAAATTCTGGAATCTTGAACATCAATACCTACTAAAGGAATGGTTAAGATTCTGCTAGCATATTCATCATCGAAGATCTCCTCAAGCACATCTGTTCGCCAGGTAGGTAGATTTTTCCGCATTTATTAAATCAACAACTACAATATATCTGTAATTTATATCGTGACCCCTAATGCTTCCACGCTCTGTGCCAAGCAGCCAAGGTTTACTCCAAATATAAATGCTTCTTCCATTGCCAACCCTCCATCCCATACCATCCTCCAGCAGACTTCATGCACTCCAGATACTTCTCCAGGTATAAGAAGGGTGAGAACCTAAATTTTCCTTTAAAAAATGCCATTAGGGTAATATTTTGCTTGCATAACCCTTGCTAACAAACAATGCGGTTACATGATTAGTTTCCACCCTTGTTTGGCCAGCAAGGCTACATTAAATATGACCAAATCACGAAATCTCATTCCGCCTTACACTTTAGGACGACTTAATTTAGGCCAATCGCACCAAAAAATACCTTTCCCAAACTTAGAATTTTTTCACCAAAAAAGGCTAATAATCTTTTCTAACTCACGACATAACGTAATTAGCAATAAAAAGCATTACATCATATAAACTAGAATTGCTTGTAAAACAAATTTAACAAAAGTCTCTTTACCACCGATGGAGAGCAAATGAGTGCTCCACTTTTCAATACATTGAGTAAGCTTGTTTTTAAAACCCGCAAACGCTTCTTTTTTTTGTCTCCCGACCATTGTAGGTAACCCTAGGTACTTTTCGAGATTGTTTTCAATTTTAACACCCAATGAGTTCCCTAGTTGATTTCGGTTGTCGATAGGCACATTACTGCTAAAAAAGATTAAAGACTTATCAAAATTAATCATCTGACCTAAAACCCCTTTGTATGTCTTAATGATCTCCTTTATCGCCAATGCACCTGCCAAACTTACCTCACCAAATAGAATACTGTCGTCAACAAAAAATAGGTGAGTTAGGGTGATATTACTTCTCCCAATTCGTACTCCTTTAGTGATTCCATCTGATTTAGCTAATTTAAGTAGGGATGAGAAACCTTTTGTGCAGAATAAAAATAAGTAAAGACTCAAGGGTTCCCCTTGCCTTAGGCCCCTTGAAGGATGGAAAGCACTACCTATGGCACAATTTAGACCAATTGAATATTCCACAGTCCTAACATAATCCATAACCAAATTCTCCCATTCCGAACAGAAGCCTAATTTCAACATTAACTTTTCGATGAATAACCATTCCACCCGATCATATGATTTGCTCATATCGAGCTTTAAAGCAAAATACCCTTATGACCACCTTTCTTTATTTTCAACGATTAAAGAATTTCATAGGTAAATATAGCATTGTCCCTAATCTGTCGTCTAGTAACAAAGCTGCTTGAGCCTCATCAATACATTCATCGAGTAGCGATTGAAATCTTTAACTATTGCTTTGGAAATTATCTTGTAAATCACATTACAAAGACTAATCGGTCTGAACTGGGCCATCTCCACTGGCTGGTTAACTTTTGGCAACAACACAATGACAGTGTAATTTATGCCTCTAACAAACTTCTTCCCATTAAAGACTTCTAAGCAAAAATTACACTTCATCACCCTCAATATGCCAGTACTTTTGAAAAAATAAAGCGGGAAAACTATGTTCACCAGAGGCTTTTAAAGGAGTCATACTTTTAACAGCCACTTCAACTTCTTCTATGCTAAAAACCTGCATTAAAGCCTCATTTGCAGAAATTGAAACGCAAGGGTTGATTCCAAAAAGAGTTATTTCCTCATTTTGTCTAGGCAATGCTTCAAAAAGCTTTTTAAAATAACTCGTAGTGACTTGTAACTTGCCTTGCTCGTCCTCAACCCATACCCCCTCTATCGATTTTAATTTCCAGACCTTGTTTTTTCGTTTTCAAAAATTGGCAAAATTATGGAAAAAGGTTGTGTTACGATCCCCAAATTTTAACCAATTCGCACGTGCTTTTTGTTCCCATTCAATTTCTTCCTTATCTGCCTCCCAATTCAATACAATTTTTATTTCCTCCATCTCAACTAAATTATCATCTTCAGGATCCAAGAACGATAAAGCTTCTAACCTCTTTGCAAGGCGGGTAACTTCCCTTTTTCTTTCAACTAATAATTGACTCATATCATTCGCAAGAACAATGCCAAACTGTTTGAGTTTTAGAACCACATCCCCCAAATTTCTATCCCAGAAAGATCGCACCTACTGTTCACAAGCTTCTTCAATGACCCAACTAGCATGAAACTTTAAATCTATTATGGTTCCGAGGAAATTCTTCTCTAATCCCAAAATTTACAAGGAGAGGACAATGATCGAAAATAACATGCAAAAGATGCTTCAAGGAATATTTCAGAAACATATCCCACCATTCTTGATTCGCAACGCCCTTATCGAATCTTTCCCTAATATTATTTACCAATGTATGCCCTCTCTCCCATGTAAACCACCTACCTGAAAAACCTAAATCCATTAATTCGCACTCATCTAGAGTATCTCGAAATCTAGCCATATTCTTTTCATTACGAGGTCGACCACCTCTTTTTTGAAAAGAGTACATGATCTCATTAAAATCACCCACAACGAACCATGGTAGTTTTGAGAACCTTTCAGTCTTTGTAGGAGATCCTATGAAGCCTATCTGTTAACCTCCTCTGGTGCACCATAAAAATCGATTAATCTCCATCCTGGCATCCTATCTGTCCCTACCACTATCATGTCAATGTGGTTTGCTAAAAAGCTTTGAAATTGTATTGAAACGTCCTCTTTCCAATCGATAGATAAACCACCTTTGGAACCTTGCACTTCCACATCAATTCCCTTTATGAAACTGCATTTTGTACGAGCTTGTGCCATTCTTTAACTGCTTAACTTTGTTTCCATGAGAAACAAAATTTGGGGCTAAACACTTTTTACCTTATTTCTAAGGTGATCAACTGTTCATGGGCACCCTAATCCACGAACATTCCAGGTTAATACTTTAATTGCGCCTGGTCGGAACGCTGATTAGCGGCCACCAATCTCACATGTTATTGAACAAACTCCCTTTCCTCTAAAACCTCACGTACCAAAGCAACTCTCATTTGTTGTTGCTTCTTCCGATCATTAACATCAACCGAATAACTTTCTAAATATTCGACCTTCTAACTAGATTCAACCTCAATAAGAATGTCTCGCCCTTCACGAGAAAGATCGTTACATTGTCGAACTATTTCCATCCTACTACCAGAACCATCCCACTTGGAACCACTCGAATTTTGCTCCTTCAGCCACTTGCTACTCACCTTAGTTCTTTTGTTGATGGCGCTCTACATGAAATATCCCATCCGAACTTGACTTCTTACGTTCCAATGGACTTTGAAATGGGCAGAAGCCTTCCCCATGCCCTAGTATGCTGCAAATAAGACAGAATAGAGAAAGTCTTTCATATTGAAACTTCGCATGACCTTCTCGACCACCATCTATTAATAATTTCTTTTTTCGTTTCAAAGGTAGTCTAACGTCAATTTTTACTCTGAACTGCATATAACAACATTCACCTCGTGTAATCAAACTCGCGTCGTACTGAATAAATTCATCAATAAAATCCTTAAGATTCTGAGCCAATCTCTCAAATACTACACCATAAGGAAGATTGTGCACTTGTATCCGAAAGAAAGAATGATTCAAAGGGATAGTTTTAGGATCCTCCCTGCACCCTAATCGGTGAAAAGGAATATGCCTATTGAAAGACCATGGGATACTATCGAGGACTCTTTTGATGTCAACTTCATAGAAAAACTTAAAAAGGTATCTCTTGCCTCCTAGATCGATTATTATAACACCTCCTAATGGATGCCTCAAGTCTGCCAACGTTCTTTTTAAAGATGGAAAGTGAATAACACAATTTGTAAGAGCTCTTCCCACTAAGCAATATCTATGATCCTCCTCCTCTAATGTCGAATTCCCTAAACAGGGGATCAAGTCTCCCTCCTCTTCATCCTCCAATCTAAGATTGGCTAGATCGGCTTCCATTAAACAAACCGAAGAACCTTTCTTCCAAAGAAGACCGCACAAACTCAAAAGATTCACTTTGAGAAGAAATGAATTGCGAAGCAAACCCTAAAACAAATAACAAAAAAATGGCATGCTAAACCCCAGCAGACGAAATAACTAAAATACATTTTATTTTTATCATATTACTAAATTGACATTTTAAAATAATTATAATATTTTTTACATAAAAAATATAATTATAAGAATTTTATTGTAGAGATTTTTTTACATAAAATAGAGTATATTATGAAAAGAAGTCTAAATACAATTTTTGTTGATAATCAAAATAATTAAAATATTTATAATCGTTTTCATTAAATTCTTGTTATTTATATGCTAAAACTTCAAATCAAAATTCAACTCAAATAATTTCATCTAATATTATTTAATTAATTGATACCACTAATTTTATAGATTTTAAATTTTTAGTTAGTTTTGTTATTTTATAATAAAACTTCAAATCAAAATCTCATACGACATGTAATATCAATTAATTAATTAATAAGGCATGAATTGACTTTATTTAGTGTTATTTTTTTTAAGATAATTTTTATTTTATATAATAAGTTACAATTCATATTAATATCATTTTATATTAATTGAAATTAAAATTTTAGGTCTGTAAATAACATCAAGAAGTTAAACATTTTCAATCATGTAGTATCTAAATAAATTCATCTATAAAAAAAAAAATAGAGATTGTTGTTATTTCAAAAAATATATATGGAAGTTCATTTTAATTAGTGATGTTGGGGATCGACCCGTATAAACAACGAGAGAGTAAAAGTGGAGAAGAACAAATACAAATATTTTACGTGGAAAACCCTCAAAGAGGAAAAATCCACGGGCAAAAGAGACTTCAACTTATCACTAAATGAGTAAACAAACGAGAGTACAATATGGAGAAAATAAACATAAATGCACTAAACGTACAAACTCAAACCCTGGAAACAAAATTCTAACTCGGAAACAAAAGTCTCTCCATAGTTACCACGAAACTCTCATCAAAACTCATATGCAACTATAACTTGTCACCCTCAATAAAAGCTCTTGTTGATTGGCATGTCAAAACAGAGATACAATAACTCATTTAAATAGGCTTAGATTAGAGTTCTAATAATACTAAAACACCCCTAGAATAATTAGAGTCCATGCTTGAAATCTAAAACGCGACTACTTACATGGAGAATACGTCGCGTCATCGTGTCGTTCCGTGCATTCTTGTCACGTCATCGTCGCTTTAAGTTGGAAGTTTTTCGCGTTGTCCCGATGTCAGGCTTGTTTTGGCCCTTTTTCGGTTACTCATCAATTCTCATTTAAGATACCTGCAACATGTCCGATAAATGTGAGACACACCCCATAAACGATAAGGTAATATAATATTATGATTTTGTTTTATTTGTAAGTTTACGTCAAAGGAAGTAATGTTCAAACAACTATTTATCTTTTGTTTTCAAACATTATTTATTAAATGTTTTTATTAGTTTAGTTTAAATAACTTTTAGTAATGTGTGATCAGCTACTGACTTTATTCACACCTAACAAACAAGGAGGGATAATTATTTTATTCACACATAACAAAAATATATTTTCTAATATGAGTTACAAAATTATATGGTGATTCAGTTCAGATGTTATATATAACTTCTAACATTGATTTATAAAATTTTAAATTTAATTTTTTTAATATATTAATATAATTACATTGTAATTTTAAATTTAATTAATTGTATTAAATGTTTAAGATAATAACGAACAAACATGTGTAATTTTGTTTTTAAGAATTTGGGTTTTTTATTTGCTTAAATATAATTTTATTTTAATTATTTTTAGGGAATTGAATTTTTTAATTTATCTTTATTTTTCATATTATTTTTGAAATTTCGGTCTGTTTGTATTTAATTACATTTAAAACATTAAATCTTAAAATTGGATGTTAATATTAAAATTATAAAATTTATTGTTTTTATATTAAATTTAGAATTTTAAAAAATAATACAAATTTTATATGTAAATATAAATCAAATTGGAAACTAATCTCAATTCTTGAAGTACTTCTAATTTTAAAGAAGTTAAATTTTTAAATATTCAAAGGAATTGAGAGACAATCCTTATAAATTACAAAGGATATGTTTTTGTCAAAAACCATTTAAATATAATAAGAAATAAATATATGAAATAAAGTTATAATAATTTTATAATATTAAGAATTACAAATATATTAATTGAAAATATTTTATATACTTTATAGTTAATTAGGTAGTAATATATGGGTTTAGTACCTCGAAATCATTCCATTTGCCACCAAAATGGAGCAAATATTTTATAATATTAAGAAATATTGTAATATCCAAGCTAAATGATGACATTTGTTTTTGTAATAATATGACCATTTCAACTAAAACTTTCAAGTCAAATAAATACCATTCTATAATAATCAATAAAAAATATAAATAAGAATTGTTATACATTTTATTCAAGTTGAATATATTATATTGTATTGTATTATATTATATTATAATTATATTAATTTATTAATAATATTGCTATCAAAGGTATTACTTTTGTTTTCATTTTTTCCTTCCAAAATTGATTATAGATATTCATGACCTAAGTCGGATTTGATTTGAATCAAATTATTATATGGTATTAATACAATTTGTGCTAATCTTAGCTTGAGTCAACCCAAAATATGAAACTCAAATTTATTAAAATTCGTCCATATTTATAAATTACTAACACAAATTCGTTTTGTTGGGAAAAATCGAGTATGTTAGAAAATACTCCTTTCCCTCTTTATGTGGTTGAAATGGAAAATAATAGGTGAAAAATTAAAGAGAACAATAAGACAAATTTTATTGACGTGGAAAACCCAAATGGGAAAAACCGTGGGACTTAGTCTAGTGCAAACTTGCCTTCTACTATAATATGAGTAGGATTACATTCAATATCTCACACAATAATGGCTTACAATTCTCACATAATGATGGCTCTCTCTCTATTTTTCTCTCTTTGTGAACGCACTTGGGATTGAGTTTTTTATGCTTCTCTCTCTCTCTCTCTCTACCAAAAGTCTTCCCAAAGCCTCATATTTATAGTAGAGCAATGGGGTTCCCAAAAGACATCATTCATAGCTTTTAAACAAATCCACCATAAATGGATGAACTTGGGAAATGTAAATTGAGTTAATATCATAAATGAATGTGAATGATTCATTTCCCAAACATGTGATACACCTCCATTTGAATAAGGTTCATCTCTCTAATTCTCAATTACGAAGGATTGCACCCAACAAATATCCCTTTTCTCTAATTCTCAATTACGAAGGGTTGCACCCAACAAATCTCCCTTTTCCTAACTTAATTGGAGGGGGGAACAAGCAAACAAGATCCTTGAAAACATTCTTCTAACTTTTTGGTCGGAATCACCTTTGTCATCATATCAAACCAGTTATCATCAGTGTGAACTTTATTTAGTTCAAGCAATTTTTCTTCTAATACATCTCGTTCCAATGATAACTTACATCAACGTGTTTTGTTCGAGAGTGATAGGTTGAAATTTTAGCTAAATGAATAGCACTTTGATTATCACATTTAAGGACATACTTTTCCTGCTTGTGGTCTAATTCTAGCAGAGAAGTTTTCATACATAACATAACATCTCTTTGCACGCTTCAGTTGATGTAATATACTCTGCTTCAGTGGTTAATAATGCCACACATTTTTGGAGCTTTTACTGCCAAGAGATAGCTCCCCTTGAAGAAATAGTCGCATACCCTGATGTTGATTTTCTTAAGTCAACATCTCCAGCCATATCTGCATCTATGTACCCACTCAGTTCTGAATCCCCTTTTCCAAAACATAATTATCTCATTGATGTGGCACGTAGATACCGAAAAATCCATTTGACAGCCTCCCAATGGACCTTACCTGGATTACAGAGGAATCAACTCACAATTCCAATAGCATGGGCAATTTCGAGTCTAGTACAAATCATGACATATATAAGACTCCCAACTGCGGATGAATATGGGACTTTTTTCCATTTCTTCTTCTCTTTATCACATGTGGGACTTTGACTTCTGCTCAACTTGAAATGTCCAGCAAGTGGAACACTAATTGGTTTGGACTTTTACATGTTGAATCTTTGAAGAACTTTCTTAATGTATTGTTCTTGAGATAGCCATAATAATTCTTGGAACGATTTCTAATGATATTAATTCCAAAGAATTGTTTTGTTGGGCCCAAATCCTTCATGAAAAAGGAATTGCTTAAGGTTTTCTTAAGAGTTGCAATTTTCTTCTTATCTTGCCCAACAATTAACATACCATCAACATAAATAAATAATATGATAAAACCTCCACTATCATACCTTTTCACAAAGACACAATGATCAACGTGGGTTGTTTTAAACTAATGTTGAGTCATAAAAGAGTCAAACTTCTTGTACCATTATCGTGGTGCCTATTTAAGATCATAAAGGCTCTTTTTGAGTCGGCACACTAAGTTTTCTTTTCCTGGCACTATAAACCCCTCAGGTTGCTCTATATAAATCTCCTCTTCTAAATTTCCATAGGGAAAAGCTTTTTTCACATCAAGTTGTTCAACATCTAAGTTTAGACCAACAATCAAACCAAGTATAACTCGAATAGATGACATCTTGACCACATGTAAATTATTTTTTCGAAATCAATTCTCTTTTTCTGATTGCAACCTTTAACAACAATTCTAGCCTTATACTTGGGCTTCTTGTTGTTCTCTTTAGTTTTGTGTTTGTATATTCATTTTTTTCAAAACACGCCTTCCTATGGGTAACTCCACAAGATCATAAGTCTAGTTATCATGCAAAGATTGCATTTCTTCTTGCATGTCTTTTAACCATTCTTCTTTGTGATCATCATATATTGCATCATCAAAACTTTAAGGCTCTCCCTCGTTGATGACTATCACATACTCACTTGAAGGATATTTATTCGATGGTCTCCTTTCATGCACTGATCTCCTTACTTCTGGTTGAGATGTAACTTTTGGTTTACTTGTCTCAATAGGCTGATCTTCATTTTATTTCTATTGATGATTCCTCTACTGATGGCTCTACATTTTCATTCTAGTTTTTAGTATCTCTATCTTGAATAGATGAGTCTTACCATTAGTAGTGGATCATAAATAATATGAGTATTGACCTTAAACACAAGGCTTTCCGATTGCTTAGCATCTTCAATGGTCTGGTCCTCGAGAAACACAACATCACAGCTTCTAACAATCTTTTCTTCATCAGATCCCATAATCGGTAACCTAACACATCTTTAGGTGTGCCAAGATAGATGCACTGCTTTGTCTTTGTGTCAAGCTTGGAATGTTCATCCTTCGGAAAGTAGACGAAAGCTTGATAACCAAACACCTTAAAGTGTACATATGACGCCTTTTTCCTATCCATACCTACTTTGGGATATCTCATTCCATCTATGATTCTCCACTATATTGGCTTCTGATTGATTAGGTAAACCTCGTTCTTTCCTCCTAGCCTCCTTATTTATCAAACTATCTAAAATAATGCCTTTGGTGAGCTTTCCTTCCGGTGCTGAGTTGCTCAAAGTAATAACGAGAGTGTCTCAACTCTCTAGTAAAGAGCTTAGTAATAATAGGGCCTGCAACTCATCATCAATATTCATATCTATCTTAGTTAGTTGATTCACAAGCACCTTAAAAGTGTTTAGATGTTCAATCATGCTTTGGTCATCTTTGTACTTAAGCTTGACCAAGCGTCTCATCAGGTGGGCCTTATTTCGAGGTGTCCACTTCTGGATAGTGGACTCTAAATTTCTCCATAATTCGTAGGCATTGATGTATGTGGACACATGCTCGAACAAACTTCGAACAATATACTTGTGAATCATGGCCACCGCCTTTCGGTTTAAGAGCTTTTATTCTTTCAAATTCTTCTCTTCGGGCATTATCTCATTCGTAATTGGCTCATACAAATCTTTACAATAAAGATGATCTTTCATCATTAGCTTTTAATAGGAGAAATTATCTACCATCAGTTTGAATATGTCACCATCATGAGTAACACTTCCTTTCATTTCAATGACACGAGATAAATTATGGTTATTACAATCTAACTCTGATACCATTATTGGGAAAAATCGAGTATGTTAGAGAATACTCATTTCCCTCTTTGTGTGATTGAAATGGTCAAGAATAGGTAAAAATTTAAAGAGAATAGTAAGACAAAAATTTTGTTGACGTGAAAAACCCAAATGGGAAAAACTACAGGACTTTAGTCTAGTGCAAACTTGACTTCTACTATTATATGAGTAGGATTACATTCAATATCTCATCCAATTAGATGGTTTACAATTCTCACACAATGGTGGCTCTCTCTCTCTTTTTCTCTCTTGGTGAACTCACTTGGGATGAGTTTTTTATGCTTCTCCCTCTCTCTACCAAAAGTCTTCCATATTTATAATACAACAATACGTTCCCAAAAGACATCATTCATAGCTTTTAGACAAATCCACTATAAATGGATGAACTTGGAAAATGTAAATTGAGTTAATAACATACATGTGTGTGGATGGTTCATCCCCCAAACTTGTGATACACCTCCCTTTGAATAAGGTTCATCTCCTTAATTCCCAATTAAAGAGGGATGCACCCAACACGTTTTACTACCTCAATATCTTTTATGAAAAATTATGGAGAAGTTAGAAAAAATGATGGAAATGGTACCAAGGAAACCAATCCATGGAAGGAGCCACCCAAAGCTTGCATGGTGTCCACCTTTCAAACACAAACAAAACTTCTTTAGAAGCTTTTTTTGATTCCATTTCTTTTGCTTCTGCTTTGATATTTGTTTAGTGCCATAAACATATACTTATATTGTCACATCCCAAAAATTGGATTAGTAGAAATTGGATTAGGGAAACCAAGAGTGGTCACATCGTGATTTTGAGTTAAGATTGTGAAAATTTGTAAAGTGAATTAATTTGGTTTAGTGGTTAAGTATTGTGTTTGTGTGTGAGAGGTTTTGAGTTTAAATCCTCTTCCTCACTTTTTTTTACTATTTTTACCTAAATCCCTATATTTGAATTTTTGGCTTAAAAATTAATTTTGCTCAATTGTTAACAAGAATGAGCCTGTTGATTCAATGGTAAGGCTTTAGCTTACCCTTTGATCCTGTGTTTGAGCCCCTACGTGTGCAAACGAGAATTATTTTTGCTAAATTCTCTGTGAGCCACCCATGTGCTAAGAAATTAGTTCAAACTTGAATTTTGGTCAACAGATAAGTTGACAATAAATTTGATAGGGTAGGACTATATTTTATTTCCCTAAAATCTCTCCCAAAATAATTACCGTCCATTTTCACCACTCTCCCTCATGTTACCTTGTTTTTTCTCTCTTATTTCCATTGTCATATTTCTTCCTCTTTTTACCAAAATTGCTTCCTGTTCATAAATTTGTTTTTCAGTTTCTTTCTTCTATTGATTTCAAACCTTGTGCCGATATGGTTGTGCGTGATTGTGTTGTTAGGTAAGGTTATGAAATCTTATTGATGATGAGGTATTTTGAGTATTAAGTTTTATGCTGAGGAAGTGGACTTTCAAGTGGTTTTGGTGTTTAATTTAATCGGTTTATGTGTTGTTAGGAGAAGATCAAGAGATGTTAGATGGCCCTCAAACGATTTAGGCACTGTTTTAGGCTATTTCTTTACAAGGGTAAGTGATTAACATTTTCGGATTAAGGGTTGTTTCGTTTGGTTAGGCTTAAGTTTGGCATTTGCTTTTGATTTGTGACTTGGTTTTGAGTGTATGAAAATTTTCAATTTTTGGGATGTCTATTTAAGTATCAAAATTCTCGTGGTTGAATTTGCTTTAGAAATAGATCAGGTGTGTAACGAAAAACTAAAAAAATAATGAATGGTGCGATGCTGAAAAACCTACTATCAATGTCACAAAATTGTACAGTAGATCGTGTGAGTGACGTAGCAATGTGCCGGGCCGTGTGGACCACACAGTCTGGGCTATTTGGGACGTGTGGACCACACGGGCGTGTGTTAGGTCGTGTGAGCCACATGGGCTGGACTAGTTGGGTCGTGTGGGCCACACGAGCATGTGGACCCATTTTCTGAAAATTTCACCTAGTGTTGTATTTATCTGTGATTCGTACATAATTGTATGGCAGATCTTGTGAACGACGCAGCCATGTGTCGGGCCGTGTGAACCACATGGTCTAAGCTATTTGGGCCATGTGGGCCCATTTTCTAAAAATTTCACCTAGTGTTGTATTTATCTGTGATTCGTATTTCCGTATTGTATAAATAAGACTTAAAACATGATATTTGATAGTAAGATATTGTAAGTAATTTGGGAAAGGTATGTTAAATGTATATGCATGATCTGTATACTGATAATTTTGATGATATGTTTCTGTTTCACTATGTTTGTATATGAGCTAATGATATCTGATTATGTTACTTTGTATATCTCTGAATCTTTCATATGATCATGCATGTGACGTTATGGCAAAATTTATTTGCTTTTGTTAAGTTTGTGTCACATATTTTCTACAAAGCGTGGAATTCCATGCCTTCTGATTTATGTTATTGTACAATTGCATGTCTTATATGCTTTTCATTCAGACTATGTATTTGCCTGCCATGTCACATTGTATGGGGTTGAGATAATATGGTAAGAAGGAAGTTTTGACAGTTTAATGATCTGCACTATCTGGTGATTTAACCACATTTTTGTTCTAGCAGCTTGACTACAATTATAATGGCTCGACCACACAAATCTGTTCTGGCAGCTTAGCTACAATATAGTGGCTTGACCATATATATATGATCTGGCAGTTTAACTGCAACTTAGGTGTCATAGTCCGCAATTATCTGTTGGTGTGTTTTTGGATGGAAGAATTTTAGGGAACTCTAATTTGGTGTGCAGCTGAGTTGGATAGGAAGTTTTCTGAAAATTCTTCATTTTGATTTCTTAAAATATTGCATTGACATAATCATGCATACACAATTTTTCCATTCGAGTTTGATGAAATTCCCTGTAATATTTTGATCTATTTATTGTTCTATTTGTGATTCTGTTGAATTAAGTTACACACTGAGTTTGTTAGCCCACCCTTTTACTTTTATCTTTTCAGGTAATTGATAGAGTTAGGATTAGACGGAGTTTAGGAACTCAGATTTTTTTCTAACATAAAATGGTTTGATTTTTTTTAATATACTGGTGTGATTACATGGTAGTATCTGTTCATACTTTCTTAACCCTTTGACAACGCACACACACACCTTGCACACGTAGGTGCTCGAACCTAGGACCCCTAGGATGAACAACATCCTCTTTTCCACTAGAGCCACTTGTTAGGTTCATGGTTTGATTTATTAATAATTAAGTTTTCTGGACTTTTAATTTTTGGACTAATTTTTGAATTTAATTGTGGTCATGGGTTTTTGTTGTTCGGTTAAAGTTTTCTGCATGTTTTCTGTCAAATTAAAGAAAATGTTGGGTTTTCAAAATTAAACAAAATATGGAAGTTCCATGGTAAAGTTAAATGAGTTTTGCATAAGTTAATAACGAAAGTTTCAAAATATGCACAATTTGTAAATATTTGTTTTCTCTAATCTAAATTACGGTTTCCAAATTAGTTACTTCAAAATTTCATGTACGAATCTAAGTATCAAATTAAGTGTTTTTCCGTAAAATAAATAAATTCTGCACGTGATATCATAAATAACTTGTAAGTGTTTTGCCGAAAATAATATTTTTAGAACTCATGATTTCAAGCTAGATTTTGATTTATGTTTTCAAATGGGAAGCGTAATACCTCATGATCTGGCTATAACATCTAGGATAGATTTGGAGGGTTACAAATATGCTAAATTTTACATGACATGACAAGAAGCTGGTTGATAGAACTAAATTTAGCATTATTTCCTTTTATATATTATTTTTATGTAAGATCCATGCTTGTTACTTACATTTCATTTTTTTTAATTTCCTTTACAAGTCTTATAATATTTAAGCCAAGTGACGACATTTTTAAAATAATATGACCAATTCATATGGCTAATTCTCATGTTCAACTAAAACTTTGAAGTCAAATATCCATATTATATGTATATATAAAGGGTGGGATGACATTTATATCCCTCTAAATATCAAGCCTCTGTTTTCTCCATAAAAATATAATATATAGTGTTAGAATTGGGTGACTAGAATACTTGTTAAGGTGAAGATTGTTAGAATTAGGTGACTAGAATTCTTGTTAAAGTAAAATTCAGTGGTAAAATAAAATAAAAGTAAAGTCCAAATAAACTAGACTTCTTTTATTTTATTTTAATTAGAATAGGTAATCTATTTTATTTTAATTAGAATAAGGTGTTTCAACCTATAAATAAGCATAGTCATCTCCTCCTGTAATCATTCAATTTTTGATATTAGTGAATCTTCTTCTCCTCTGCTCGTGGTTTTTTCCCGAAAGGGTTTCCACGTACAATCTGTGTTTTTTTAGTTTTCTTTGCGGTATTTCTTCATTGTCGACATTTAACTTATCAAATTGGTATCAGAGCTTTTCGGGTTACTAGTCTCGATCACGATAATGACAACATTGAAGTATAATATTCCGCTATTGGATCGCAACACCAAATTTGCATTGTGGCAGGTAAAGATGCAAGCAGTTCTTGCGGAGATGGATTTGGAGGATGCCCTGTTAGGGTTAGATAAGATGCCTTCGAATTTGACAGATTAAGAGAAGAAGCGTAAAGATCGGAAGGCTTTGTCGCAATTATAGTTGCATCTGTCGAATGAAATTCTACAAGATGTGTTAAAGGAGAAGACTGCTGCTGCATTATAGGAAAAATTACAGCAGTTATGTATGTCGAAATCCCTAACCAAAAAATTGCATATAAAGCAGCATCTGTATTCTCATCGTTTGGAAGAAGGTGCGTTTGTGCATGAACACTTGAATGTGTTTAAAGAAATTGTCTCGGATTTGGAGGCCATAGAGGTTCAGTATGATAAAAAGGATTTAGGGTTAATTCTCCTTTGTTCGTTACCACTGTCGTATTCAACTTTCAGAGAAACAATTTTGTATAGCCGTGAATCTCTTACAGTTGATGAAGTTTATGCTTCTTTAGCCTCGTATGACAAGATGAAGCATATTGTGGTTGGATCTAACTCTCAGGGAGAGGGTCTCATTATTCGTGGAAGACAAGATCGAAACAGTGATGATAATCGTGAGAGGGCACAAGAATGAAATCCCCGCAGTAAATCTAAAGGTAGATCGAGATCTTCAAATAGAGGTAAAACTTGTAAATTTTGCAAGAAGAAAAGGCACATTAAGAAAGGACACATTAAGAAAGAGTGCTACAAGTTACAAAATAAGATCAAAAAGGAGGTAGAGAATCAAAAGGGAAAATAACCAGAACAATCCGGTGAAGCTGATGTAGTAGAAGACTACAATGATGGTGAACTCCTAGTTGCTTCTGTCGATAATTTTAAAGTGAGCAAGGAGTGGATCCTCGATTCTGGTTGCACCTTTCATATGAGTCCCAATCGTGTCTAAAGGTGTTGTTTTGATGAGAAATAATGTTTCATGTAAAATTACAGGTGTTGGCACAGTGAAAATAAATATGTTTGATGAGGTCGTTAGAGCTCTTAGTGGCGTGTGACATGTACCAAAATTGAAAAGGAATTTGATTTCGTTAAGTACTATTGATTCAAAAGGACACAGGTACACAGCTGAAAGTGGGGTTCTAAAGATTATCAAGGGTTCTCTCGTTGTGATGAAAGGGTAGAGAAAGATTGCCAAATTATATGTTTTGCAAGGTTAAACTATTACTGGTGATGCTGCAGTCGCTTCCTCTTCCTTGTCAAATGATGATATTACTAAACTTTGGCATATGTTTCTAGGGCATATGAGTGAAAATGGCTTTGCAGAATTAAGTAAAAGAGGACTTCTTGATGGGCAAGGCATTAGCAAACTGAAGTTCTGTGAGCATTGCATTTTTGGGAAGCAAAAGAGAGTTCGATTCACCAAAGGAATCCATAACACGAAGGGAACATTGGATTATATTCATTCTGATCTTTGAGGACCGTCTAGAGTGCCTTCGAGAGGTGGAGCTAATTATATGCTAACTCTTATTGATGATTTTTCCAGAAAAGTTT
The DNA here is from genome assembly GCA_005610355.1 of Gossypioides kirkii. NCBI lineage: Eukaryota > Viridiplantae > Streptophyta > Magnoliopsida > Malvales > Malvaceae > Gossypioides > Gossypioides kirkii. The sequence goes on along the minus strand of CP032247.1, from coordinate 31,792,855 downwards.
AGGCATTCTTTCTGAAGCAGAAAAGTGATGTGTTTTCCGCATTCAAGTCTTGGAAAACTATGGTTGAAAAACAGACAGGAAAACAGATAAAACACCTCTACACAGATAATGGCTTGGAGTTCTGTTTTGATGAGTTTAATGAATTGTACAAATCAGAAGGAATCGTGAGACATTTGACAGTTCATCATACTCCATAGCAAAACAACGTTGCAGAACGAATGAAAAGAACGATCATGGAGAAGGTTCGATGTATGTTGTCGAATGCTAATTTATCGAAGTCGTTTTGGGCTAAAGCAGCCTCTACTGCATGTTTTTTGATCAACTAATCTCCATCCGTTGCCATTGAGAGAAAGACTCCATAAGAGATATGGTCTGGTAAGCTTGCTGATTATTCTAATATAAAGATTTTTGCGTGTCCTACATATGCTCATGTTGATAATGAAAAATTGGAACCAAGATCCATTAAATGTGTTTTTCTTGGTTTTAAGGCTGGTGTAAAAGGGTATAAGTTATGGTGTCCTGAAAATAGAAAAGTTGTGATTAGCAAAGATGTTGTTTTTTATGAAACTACTATGTTACCTAATTTATCTCTTATAGACTCTTCCAGTAAAGAACAACAAAAACAGGTGGGGTTTCAGATTGATCCAGTATCTACAACAGAGTTAACTTCTCAAGTTAGTACAGAAGTTTATAATAGAGCCACTTCTTCACCACAATATTCTATTACCAAGAATAGACCTAAAAGAAAAATTAAACCTCTGAAGAGGTATGCCGAGGCTGATCTAGTGGCTTATGCTTTAAACGTGGCTGAAGATATTGATGCAAATCAAGAGCCATCTACTTATTCTGATGCAGTTAGCTGTGATGACTCAAAAAAGTGGATGATTGCCATGCAAGAAGAGATGAAATCACTCCATAAGAATAAAACATGAGACTTAGTGAAGCTTCCAAAGGGTAAAAAGGTTGTTCGTTGTAAATGGGTATTCAAAAGGGAAGAAGGGATTCCAGGAATTGAAGAACCTAGATATAAAGCAAGACTTGTTGCAAAAGGTTACAGTCAGATTCCCGGTGTAGACTTCACAAACTTGTTTTCTCCAGTTGTGAAACATAGTTCGATTCGAGCCTTACTTGGTGTTGTGGCCATGAATGATTTGGAGCTTGATCAGTTAGACGTAAAAACAGCGTTCTTGCATGGAGAACTTGAGGAAGATATTTACATGCAACAACCAGAGGGCTTTATAGTCTCAAAAAAGGAGGACTATGTTTGCTTGTTGAAAAAGTCCCTTTATGGTTTGAAACAGTCACCAAGGCAGTGGTACAAGAGGTTTGATTCTTTTATAACTACCTATGATTTCAAAAGAAGTAGTTTCTATAGTTGTGTTTATTTTAAGAAAAACGGTGATAGTTCTTTTGTATATCTCTTTTATGTTGATGACATGTTGATAGCAACGAAAGATAAAGAAGAGATAAGAAAGGTTAAAGCCCAACTTAGTGAAGAATTTGAGATGAAAGATTTGGGAGCAGCAAAGAAGATGCTTGGGATGGGGATTCTTAGAGATAGAAAGGCATGTAAGTTGTACCTAAGTCAGAAAGGGTACATTGAGAAAGTTCTTTGCAGGTTCAATATGCAGAGTGCCAAACCTATTAGTACTCCACTAGCAGCCCACTTTAGACTTTCATCGGCTTTGTCTCTGCAATCAAATGATGAGATTGATTACATGTCAATTGTTCCATATTCTAGTGCAGTGGGTTCTCTAATGTATGTTATGGTTTTCTCACGTCCAAATTTATCATATGCAGTCAATACAGTTAGTAGATACATGGCGAATCCCAGTAAAGAACACTAGAAAGCAGTTTAGTGGATTTTGAGATACTTACGAGGTACTACTGATGTTTGTTTACAGTTTGGAAGAACTAGAGATGGAGTCATTAGGTATGTTGATGCTGATTTTGCTGGAGACCTAGATAGAAGAAGATCTCTTACAGGGTATTTCATGAGAGAACAAAGCACATTGATGTTCCATATCATTTTGTGCATGATATTATTGCTCGTGGGGATATTGTTGTGAACAAAGTTAGTACTCATGAAAATCCTGCAGACATGATGACTAAGTCACTTCCTATAACCAAGTTTGAGTATTGCTTGGACTTGGTTGGTGTTCATTGTTGAGGAATACCCCTCAAAGGGTTTTGTGGAAGAGGTGGAGAACTTGTTCGTTGAGAGTTCTTGTTCGTAGAGAATTCTTGTCAAGGTGGAGATTGTTAGAATTGGGTGACTAGAATTCTTGTTAAGGTGGAGATTGTTAGAATTGGGCGACTAGAATTCTTGTTAAAATAAAATTAAGTGGTAAATAAAATAAAACTAAAGTCCAAATAAACTAGACTTCTTTTATTTTATTTTAATTAGAATAGGTAATCTATTTTATTTTAATTAGAATAAGGTGTTTTAACTTTACTACGTTACTTCTATTAGTTATTGATTAGAATAAGGTTTTTCAACCTATAAATAGGCATAGTCATCTCCTCTTGTAATCATTCAATTTTTGACATTAGTGAATCTTTTTCTCCTCTGCTCGTGGTTTTTTCTCGAAAGGGTTTCCATGTAAAATCTATGTGTGTTTTTTTTCCGTTTTCTTTGTGATATTTCTTTATTATCGACATTTAATTTATCAAATAGAAATAGATCAGCAGCACCTTGTTATCAAGCTTTTCTAGAAGCTTGTTATCAGCAGCATCTAGTTCTACTTGGTCGCCTTTTTTTATTCCATTTCTTTTGCTTCTTCTTTGATATTTGTTTAGTGTCATAAACACATACATATATAATAGTGGAGAGAATAGTTTTTTTTTAATAAACTGGTGTGATTATATGGTAGTATCTGTTCATACTTTTTTAACTTTTTGACAATGCACACACACCTTGCACACACAAGTGCTCGAATCCGAGTCTCTTAAAATGAACATCATCCTTTTTTCCACTGGAGCCACTCTTTGGGTTCGAGAGAATAGTTATTACAATCAACTCTTTGATGTTTATGTATTGCTGCATTGGTCTCAGGGAATGGAGCAGATTTAGTTGTATGTTTTCGATTATTTTTCATTACAATCTCATTATTTTGTCCAGCCAGAAGTAGACATGATATTAATTATCATGATTTTGGTTTTGAATTATTTTTCATTACTCTGTCGATGACTAAAGTGCAAAATTGACCAAAAAGGAAAAAATGAATTATTATTATTTTTTTGACATGGAAATTTATTGGATTATATGTTAGTGTGATAAAAATGGCTTTTGGACTAACTTGGATGAAATTCAAAAATATAAAGATTAAATTATAAATTTTTCAATTTTACCGAAAATGGGAAAAAATGTAATTTTCACCACCCTTATATTAATATTAAATGTTATATGTGAATTTCATGATTTTGGTTTGGGCAATTGCCTATTAATGTAGAGAAATTATGGAGAGTCAGAAAGAGGTAAAATGGTAATTTAACCACGTAGTGACCTATCTTTAGATAAAAATGTCCAATTATAGTGTATGAAGATAATGCTAGGCACATAGTTTAGTTGAAAGAATGACATTCATTATAAGAAGATTGAACAAAATATATTTCCCCAAAAAAATTTCACTCATGATTTATAAAAAAATGGTAAGATAAACGTTTAGAAAATCAATTCAAGTGATGATTGATAGATTTATTTACAAAATATTGTTTACTTCAACATTTGAAAAGCTAGTATATAGAATCGAAATGCGTAGACTCTAAAATTTTATGTGATGTTGTAATGAGAGAGAGTACATAGTATTGTACTTTTTTCCTTTATCCGAGTTTTAAGGTTTTTAATGAAACTATATATTATGCGCATTAAATATATAAGTATTTTTTTATTAATTTTTTTTCACAAAGTTTTTTTAAATAAAGTTTTAACTAGACATACTTATCAATGGACATTCAAAGAGAGTTATAAATATTTTCACTAGAAAGTAGATGCCCATGTTGATAAGAAATTTAATATACTTTAAAATTTTAATGTCTATTAGAAATGGAATTGTATATTCTTCTTATTTATTATGTTTGTCATTTTGATGTACTTTAAGAATTTAATGTACATTAGAAACAGAATTTTATATTCTTCTTATTTCTTATGTTTGTCATTTCAATATAATATTGATGAATAAATAATACATACTTCTCTTTTTATTCTCCTATCTCTTATTTATTTATTCTTTATTTATAACGTTATGTTATAAACATAACAATAGAATACTTCAAAAAAATGTTTTATGGAATATTAGCTAGAGATATCACATTATTTTATTTACTATAATCAAGGTTTCCATAGAAAATTTTATCCGTAAAGAAACAAATAGCCATAAGCTATGTCATATGCATATGGATATATATTTAGTACAAGTATATTTAACTTTTTTTTTTTCTAAGTTTTTCATACGACATATCCAAATATTAAACATGAGCTTCTAGTCTCAAAAATAATAATCTAATAGGCAACGTAGTACATTTGGTAAAGGTCACCAAATAAAATAATTTTTTTTAAAAAAATGATTACTTTATTTTTAATCATGTCAATGACATGTGTTATGAAAGATATACATATTTAAGTAAAAAAAATATTCAAGTTATTAATACTTCAATCTTATTCAAAGTCTTAGATCATAAACAAGCATATCATAGAATATATAAAACATAAATTAATATTTAAATACGGGAAAAAATGAGCATCATTTTAATTTTTTTTTCATTAAGAATATTGAAATCTCAAAATCTTTTAAGCACACAGAGAAATTCACATACCTTAACATTGTTGCTTCAACAAGAACGTTGTACGTCTACATTACTTGTTCTCCAACAAAATATTGAATACTATCGAGCAAGCTCGTGCTGATAACGTGTTATAAACAAAAATAATAGATAAAAGATGGATATGAGAATATGAGAATTTGTATTTTATTCTATATCTTCGTCTAATTTACAAGTAGCATACTCCTCTCTCTATATATAGGGAGATTCAACTCTTCATATTCTAATACATAAATAGGAAAAGTAGTTACAAGAATATGAAAGGTTAAAGAATATGGAAGGTTAAAGGTCAAGGGAGATGAAAGGTTGAACATTCATTTAATAATATTCATAACACTCCCCCTTGGATGTTCATTGTATAAAGGATATATCTCATTAAAAACCTTACTATGAAAAACCCTGTGGGTCAAAAACCTAGTGAAGGAAAAAAGAGTACATAATCCTTTGATACATAGTATATATATATAGTGTGAATTTACTCCCCCTCATGTAACCATCACTTAAGATCTTTGAAACAACAAAATCCAATGTTAAAAATTAATTTCTCAAATGTAGAAGTAATTGATTGCTTCATAGAGCACTAAGAAATTGCAGTACCACCATATATGAAAACATAACCAGTTTGTGATCGAGCATTGTGAGGATCAGATAAGTACCCTGCATCTGCAAAACCAACTAATTCTGTTTTGGGTAGGTTAGGGAAAAATAAACTCATATCTCTTGTACCTTGAAGATAACAAAAAAAACATGCTTAACTCCATTCCAATGTCTTCGGGTTGGACAAGAGCTAAATCTTGCTAATAAGTAGACAGCAAATGATATATCAAGTCGTGTATGACTAGCAAGATAAATCAATGCACCAATAGCACTTAAATATGGTACTTCAGGACCAAGAAAATCTTCATAATTTTCCCGAGGATAGAAAGGGTCTTTATTTACATTAAGTGACCTAACAACCATTGGGGGTGCTCAACGGATATGCGTTATGCATGTAAAATCTTCTTAGCACTTTTTCTATATATGTTTTTTGATGCATGAGGATTTCATTCTTTAGGTGCTCAATTTGTAATCCTAACCCTAGACAAAATCTTGTCTTTTCCAAGGTCTTTCATTTCAAATTCTTTCTTTAAGCACTTCATTATCACTAAATTCTCTTCAAGAGTCTCAATGATATTTAAATCATTAACATACATAGCAATTATAACAAATCCTAATCCAAACATCTTTATAAAAATGCATGGAGAAATGGGATCATTCTTATAGTCATCCCTCAATAGGTATTCACTAAGGCGATTACACCACATGCACCTAGATTGTTTCAATCCATAAAGGGATCCGTTTAATTTGATTGAGTAATGTTCTCGAGAACCTGAATTATCTGCTTCTAGCAGATTAAAACCTTCTGGGAGTTTCATGTAAATGTTATTATCAAGTGGCCATATAAATAGGTTGTAACTACATCCATTAGGAGTAAATCAATCCCTTCTCTTATTGCCAAACTAATCAAGAACCTAAAAGTAGTTGCATTCACCACAAGAGAGTATGTCTATTCATAATCAGTATCAGGTGTCTTGTGAAAATTCTTGTTACAAGTTAATTCTATATATTATGATTTGTATTTTTTTTCGCTATTATGCTAACATGTACTCCTCTTGGCTTTACACCTTTCAAGTTTTCGGACTTCTTGTCCGAGATACATTTCATAAGTTATAATAGAAACACTTATTTATTTTTGATGACTTGTTTTCATTTCAATGCTTTCAAGTATATTTTCATTCAAGATCCTCACTTTTCCATAAAATTGAAGAGCTCTACGTATATTATCGTTGTCGACAACAATTTCATTTTTTTTTAACTCCATCATATTTAGTTATGACATAACTAATTGAGATATCTCATTATATTCATAATTTCAGGTACCTGAACCTCTTTTAGGGTTTTATCAAAAGTTATGCCTTGGGCCTCTTCAGGAGTACCCGCCTCCTTTTAGTATGTGACCATCTTCATTTCTTTCTCCTTTCTTTCAATGATTTTTTGTTTTATAAAGTCCACTAGCTTGTCATGCTTCTAGCATGCTCAAGACTTATTTTTTATCACATTGTCCTTCTAGGACATATAATTATTTGGAGCATTTTAACTGGTATATGTATCAGCTAGTATATGGAATCTCTAAATGTCATTAGCAAACATATCTAGCAAATAATTTTTATCTTTCAAACTTTGTGCACATAATATTAGTGAGGATCACAAAAGAAAAATGATGACATAATTATTTAACTAATTTGTCTCCCCTTAATGTCGAGAAAATTTACAACATGATAATACTTTGTTTTTCAAAATTATAAATACATCTCCCTTCAATAACTAATGAAAATTCTAAAATTTCTCAACTTCATATTAGATGATCCCATCTTAGTGCATTATAGCGAAATATGAAATAGATATTGCACATCCAGATATTCTTAGATGGAATCCATTGACTTATAAATGAAAGTCAATTCTCACGAGATAAATATTTCTTACATGTTGGCTTGATGCAAATAAAATTACATGCTTATTTTAAAGCAATTCTTATATTAATGGTTAAGCAACTAAATGGAGGCATAGTTTTGCTAACCATCATATATAGGCAATAGACAACTTAAAATTATCCTAGCTAAAACTACGAAAATCATGCTAGGAATATAATGCACCAGCGTTGTTAGCACAAATTGCATTCTATAGAGATTGTGCACAATCAAATTATTTGAAGAAATAGTATTGCAAACTTCGGGTTGCACACATGTGATACATGAGCTCATATATTTTTGGGTTATCTTTGAAAAATGCAACCGACCTCTAACTTTAGCTGGTGTTAGATCAATATATTGCCCAAATAACTAGTATGATGAAAATTATTAAAATATAACTTCTAATTCTTCAATAAACTAATATAAAATTTCATCAAATTATTTTGCATCAACATTGACTCGGGATGGTCTAACCGGTCATACCAACACTATGAACTTCTTTTCACTATCTCATATGTCATTCATATAAGTGTAATGTATTCCTTTTGAGAATATTTATAATACAAAAACATGAGTATCTCATGTCATTTCTATCCATAATTTTAGCATAAAAATTTCCTTCAACTATATCTTCTTGATCTGAAAAATAATCTTATGTTTTACAAAATTTTGCATCTCAAGGAGGTAAAATATTAGCTCTTCAAGAGCTTTTTACAGTTTGATGCAATATTAACTCTTCAGGAGCATGCAATCATTTTATTATATATATCCTCAATGAATACTTAATTTATTCATATAAAAATAAAACGAATAGGTATAAATAAAACATATATTAAACATAATAAATAATAAATTCATGTTACTAATAAATCACTATGGTTAGATAATATATATTTTTATATATACCATAACACAACAAAATGCAAAATATTATAATGTCATATTAAAGTAACTTTACAACTATAAAGGTTTAAACATAAACATTTTCTAATCTTCACCTCAACTATGAAACTATCCAAACAAGGTGAATATCTCAAAATTCATGACAAGTACTTTTACTTTCATTCCACAGTAATCATATATCTTAATCAAAATCAAAATTAAACCAATCAATTCTATTTAAAATGAACCAATAAAAATAAAAACATTTATCTCCACATAAAAATCCCAATAACTAAATATGTGAAGAGATTTAAAAATTCATAGAATTATAGATAGAGAATTATATAAATTAAACTTTTTAATAAAAATCAAATCAAATTTCAAAAGAAGTTTATTAGACTAACTTAGGTTACCATGGATGAGAAGTAATGATTATAAGCATCCTTTGTAATGAAGAGAAATAAATCATCCCCAAGCAAATATCAAGTAGACATTGATTCTAATGATTCTTAAATCAAACAATTAAATTTTAATGCTTGGATCTCAAAAACATTTTGACACAAACTAAAAACATATTAATCATCCTTGTATGCATGACCAACTTTAGCATCATACTGAAAATTTTCATCTTTTTCTGAAAAAATTATCCTCCATTTCATCATTTTGGACAAAATTTGTCTCAATATTGTTTCCCTTTTTTTTAATGGATGCTTTGATAAAATTTTACCAAATGCTTAAACATACGACAGGTACGTGAGCAATGCATTTTCATACAACATTGGTAGCATGAATTTTCAATAACCTTCGAATATTTTTAACCTCTATTTCCTTGATTTTCCTCATTATTCTTTTTTCTAGTGGTTAGAAGAATCACTATTATAACCACAATGATAACAATTATTAGTATGTCTCCAACCACATCCTCAATTACAACGACAACCACAATTTCTATATTCTGATTTTTCATAGTTGTTATGTGTTTCAACATTCACTTCAGGGAATGAAGTCTTTTTCACTAAAAGGCATGAGATCGTTCCAAAATACTTTTTAAAGCTTTTTTCACAATATTGCTGTTGCAGGAGCACATAAGATATTTCAATCATAGCAAGCTTTAGAGGGTATTATCGTTTTCTAATGGTAAAATCATTCTTTCAAATTATTACATCATTCAAGAATCAAGAGGATCTTTCATAGTTAGATGTTTCACACTTTTAATTCTTCATGTAGATGATAATCATTGAGCTTTCACAATGATAACCTTCTCATAGTTATTCGTGTCAAGTTATATATTCTAAGCTAACAACTAAAGCGAGAAAGCACTATTATTCATGCCTATTCAAACTTAAGTATAGAAATATGATCATCTAGATCTATTAAAATCTTATGATAACTAAGGCCAACCTTACAATTTAATCAACATAACAATAGAATACTCCAAAAAAATGTTTTATGGAATATTAGCTAGAGATATCACATTATTTTATTTACTATAATCAAGGTTTCCATAGAAAATTTTATCCGCAAAGAAACAAATAGCCATAAGCTATGTCATATGCATATGGATATATATTTAGTACAAGTATATTTAACTTTTTTTTTCTAAGTTTTTCATACGACATATCCAAATATTAAACATGAGCTTCTAGTCTCAAAAATAATAATCTAATAGGCAACGTAGTACATTTGGTAAAGGTCACCAAATAAAATAATTTTTTTTTAAAATGATTACTTTATTTTTAATCATGTCAATGACATATATTATGAAAGATATACATATTTAAGTAAAAAAAATTCAAGTTATTAATACTTCAATCTTATTCAAAGTCTTAGATCATAAACAAGCATATCATAGAATATATAAAACATAAATTCATATTTAAATACGGGAAAAAAATGAGCATTGTTTTAACTTTTTTTTCATTAAGAATATTGAAATCTCAAAATCTTTCAAGCACACAGAGAAATTCACATACCTTAACATTGTTGCTTCAACAAGAACATTGTACGTCTAGATTACTTGTTCTCCAACAAAATATTGAATACTATCGAGCAAGCTCGTGCTGATAACGTGTTATAAACAAAAATAATAGATAAAAGATGGATATGAGAATATGAGAATTTGTATTGCATTCTATATCTTCGTCTAATTTACAAGTAGCATACTCCTCTCTCTCTCTATATATAGGGAGATTCAACTCTTCATATTCTAATACATAAATAGGAAAAGTAGTTACAAGAATATGAAAGGTTAAAGAATATGGAAGGTTAAAGGTCAAGGGAGATGAAATGTTGAACATCCATTTAATAATATTCATAACACTTTAATTTTTTTTTTTGAAAATTATATTTATCTTTTAAATTTTTTCCTTAATTTTTATTTTATTTGTTTACTATTGAAACACGATTCAATAATGTCTCTACAACATCGTTTTTTTATCTGTGTGATTTGATTGTTTTTACCACATTACTTTTCGAAAATCAAAGTTATTGTGTTTAGGGATGGTAATGGAGTGAGGTGGGTTGATGTTACTAAATCCACCATCACTCCAAAATTTCGCACGCTCTGCTCTACCACCTATCATGCTCCACTATGTATCTATAATATTGAAAATCATTACCTCCTCCATGGATGTTGGATGCATCAATCTCAGCCCCGCCCCACACCATCTCACCCCGGTTAATTTCAATTTAAATTTTGCTACTTATCTTAATATATTCAATATGTTTAAAGTAAAGTGAATATTTAAATGTAATTCTTCAGAAAAAAAATATAAAAATCAAACATATGAACTTTTCTATAATACATTATTATATTTTTATTCTTTTAATAGTTATAAATATACAATGATAAAATAATAATTGTATATAGTAGAGCTAGATAGGACGGGACAACCAGTTACCATAAGCACTCCATAAAATAATAATATTTTATTTTTAAAGAAAAAATTCACCCCACTTCACCTTACATCTACTTTAAAAAAAAAACCCACTCCTTTTAAAAAAGATCGATTTAAAATTTATCGAGTAGTTCAACTTTTACCATCACTAATTGCGTGTAATTAAGTTAGGTAACAATGTGCTGGTAGAAAGTAGGATGTGCGCTTGATGATTTTCTCCAAGATTTGTGCGATTTTAATTCTTGCTTTTGATGTGTTCGTTCTCGGTCTTGCGATTGAACGGTGGGGTTTGAGCGGTCCACCGTAGTTTGTGGTTGTAGTGTGGTTTTTTGGTCTTCCGTTCTATTTTTTGTGATTGTCTTCTCTGTTTCTATCGTACGTTTCTTGTGGTGGTGCATTTGTTGGGTTGGTTAGGGTGTTTTTGGAGGTTGCTTCGGTAGAGTGGGTCGTTTTCTTGGGTGGCCTTTGCGTGCATGCGGGTGGAGGCTATTTTTTCTTGGTTAATTTTTTCAGTGCTATTGGGGTTTTTGTAACAGTCCAATTTTTAGTGGTGTCAAAAATAGTGGTTTCGGGACCACAACTTCAATGAGTCGAGTTGTAAAATTATTAATTATTAATATTTATGATGTCATTAGTGTCATATTAAACTTTGGTTAGGGAATTATATCGATTAGATAGTCAATTAAGTAAAAAGGATTAAATTGTAAAAGGTGCAAAAATAGAATTACTTTATTAAAAGGACCGACTAGGGAAATTAGCCAATAGAGGTTGAGATAGTGGAATATCATGGCATTTAGGTGTTAAGGGAATGATTAATTAAGGCTAAAAATGATTAAGTAAGCTTAATTATGAAAGTTACAAAAATTACAAAATTGTCATTATTATATAAATGAAATTAAACGAAAGAAAATTGGAAATTTTCATCTTATTTTCTCCTTTCTTCTTCTTCCATATGGCTAAGGAGATAAAGAAATTAGGGTTTTCCATTTTCAACTTTGATCTTTGATTTGGGTAAGCAAATGTTAACCGTTTTTAGTAATTTTTATGTTTTTGAGTTTGTATTAGCTTAATATAGTTAATACAATGACTAATTTGTGATTTTGTCAAATGTTATAAATTTTGCCATTGATGAATGAGCTTGTCTTTGAGTGTTTATGGTAGATTTGAAAGCTTGAAGGTTGGGTTTAGAATTTTTGTAAAGTGATCTTGATGATTTTAAGGTTTAAGGACTAGATTGTTAAATGTTAAATGTACATGTACTTATTGTGAAATAATAACATGAAAGGATTTGTAGAAAGGCCTTGAATGATCGACTGAGTTTGTGTGTTTTGGAAAATGGCTATTTTGCATGTTTTTTGTTGAAAGGACTAGATTGAATAAAAGGAAAATAATAGGGGTAAAATCATAATTTTTCCCAAAAAGGACTAAATTGTGTTGAATGACTCAATTATGTGACTTAATGTGGGAATTGGATGATTTGTGGATGTAGACTACGATCGTGTTTCAGATCGTAGAAAAGGGAAATTAGCGGAGTAGTCCTTGAAGTCTAATCGTAACTGCAAGTTAGTCCGGTAAGTTCGTAGTGTAAATTTTACTTAATATTTCTTGTATGTATATTGTCAATGTTCAACAAATCGGAAGCATTTGGCATTGAAGAGATCGAGAAAATGAAACGAAAAAGATAGTAGACTTTATGCCGTTGAAAAAGTACCGACGCGATAGCTGGGGTATCGCATATGTTGCGAGTCCTCGACAGCTCGTGTGAGCAGCATCGTGATTCGGAAAAGAGATATGAATCCTAAATGGATTATAGGCCCTTCGATGGCTAGGACTTATGCTTTATGCATACTCTTGACAGCTCGTGTGAGCAGCATCGCTAAGGGGATAATTTTCAGACAGACACCGTATCAATGGCTGGGGTATCGCATATGTTGCGAGTCCTTGACAACTCGTGTGAGCAGCATCGGGTACTGGTAACAGAAAGTTATAAACAGGGAAATGAAAGTTGTATTTTAACTCAAGAAACAATGGGATCATCTTGGCTCAGTTGAGCTATAGTTGCTTATTACAAATGTTGGTAACTCCTTAAACTATCGAACTTACTAAGCTATGAAGCGTATCAAAGATATTGTTGTTGTTTTGTAGATTGTTTTGCTTATTGAAGATCTGATCATCATCATCTCTTCGAAGTCACACTATCGTGGAGTTGTTGGTAGTTTTTGCATCACTCGGTCTTATGGCATGTACTAGGATAATGTTTCATTTGCTTGATGTATTTAGGATTGTGACAATCTTGTTATGTTGATGAATGCAACTAATGCACATTAACGTCATGAATGTTTTGGGTTGATAAACTTGTGTTTTGGCATGATTCGTGTAATTCTGCATACTTGTTTCGGTAGAACCCATGTATGTATCGGTAGAAGTATGAAGAGAGGTTGCTCTCTGACTTAGGTTATATCGGTATATGAATAACCAATATCGGTAGTCAAGTGTTTAAAAGTACCGATAGTTTGCATACTTGTATTGGTAGAAGTAGAAGGGTAAGATTTTTAGCTCTCTAGAGTTTTTAGTATTATTAAAGGAAAGACTTGTATCGGTAAAAGAGTCACTTGTACTAGTAGAACTGTCAAATCTACACTATTTTTGAACTGTTTATTGACTTGACAACTACCGATACTTGTCTAGCAGATACCGGCAGAATCTCTAAAAATGTCAAAAATGACCTTTTTACCCTTATTGATTTGTGCTTGTAATCAATTATTGATTTTTAACATGTGAAATAAAATCCTTTAATAGAGATAAGAACGAAATAATATTTTGTAAAGATAAACAGTGATAAATGAATAATAAGACACTGGAATCCTAATCGACGATGGTATTCGGGATCTGGGTGTTGCAGTGTCCGATTCTCTTCTTACTTTTTACGTTGGATTGTCTTTATTTCTTTTATGTTGTTTTCATCTTGAGGATCTTCTTGATCTGTAGGTTTTCTTTCGTGCTGGGTATTACTGAATTTTTTTCTTTATTTTATCGTTATCTTGGTGTATAAAAAGTGGTCTCTGTTAACGTGACTGATTTTGTCATGTTTTGAGCTTCCGAGTTATGGGAGATTGGCACTCTGTTCGAGGATTTTGTCTCCTCTAACGTGGGTGATTGAGGCTTTGCGTGTTAGGAGCTCGTTAGGCGGTGCTCAGTTTGATTTTAGCTTTCTGTCAGGGATGTACTTTAAGACTCTAACTTGCTTTAATAATAATTAATTCTTTTTACATATTTTTGCATGCAACGTGCATGGGCCCTCTTATATTCATGTGTTTTTTCTGTGTCTTTTTGTTATCATCGGTTGGTTTTCATATCTGGGTGGTTTCTTTTGAGTTTGCAGTTTCCTTTCTCTTTGGTTCTTGTTGTTACTTTGCTCACGATCAGAGTGCGTCTCTTCCTTATTTTCTTTGATCTCGTAGGGCTAGTGGTGGGGCTGAGAGGTCTTATTGCGATCTTGGCCGTGTGGGTCTTTGTGGTTCTGACCTGTGGGTTCCTAGTGCATTGGGGTGGAAGCCTTCTTGGTGCCATGAAAGAGGAGGTCCGAGAGATGCTGGCCAAATTGAAGTTCTCCGAGGAGGAGTCACGGAAAATCTTTACTCTCAATTCGGCTAACCTAGATGTGAAGGGTTGGGAAGCATAGGCAGTTGGGAAGCTTCTGACAAAGGAAAAGGTGAACAAAGAAGCCATGTATAGGGTCTTTCGCTCCCTTTGGTATACTAATGACTGGGTCAATTTTGTTGAAGGTGGGGATGGGTGTTTTTTGGTTTACTTTGGGATGGTGAAGGATCGTCAACGCATATTAAACCTGGCTCCGTGGTTGTTTGACCAGCATATTCTCTCAATGGTGTTGTACGTGAAGGATAAAAACTGGAGTTCGTAAGAATTTTATTTTGATTGACCATTTGCATCTTTTTATTAATATTTTTACATAATATGAAACTTATTTTAAATTGGTTTTTAAATTTTAAAATGTTTTAATTATAAATTTAAACTATTGATTTTATATTAATCAAGTCCTTTCATTATTAAAATCATTAAATGATACGTCAAATTTTATATAGTTGATTTTTTTTTTGAAATTATATAGCTAATTTTAAAATAAAAATTTTAAAGAAATAGATTCTTCTCCCATAACTTTTAAAAGTAAAAACTAAAAAAAAAATAGAAAAGTCAAGAGTACTCTCTCTTAGTGTCCTAGAGAAACATATGTCATTGTGGTTGGGGTGTGGGTGAGTGGTGACTTTAGGGTAAGATCGGGAGGGATGAGATCTCTCTTCTAGAGGAAGAACTTTTTTAGTTGACGGTTAAGAGTTTAATGGTTGTTCCAAGTGGGATCCGACGTTATTGTGCTCTGTATGGACAAAGAAATGTTACAACCCAAATAGTTTCTGAGCGCATATAAAAAGTATTTGAAAAACAAAGAGAAAGTTTGAGATCCAAGTAGTGGGGAAAATATGTTTTTTATCTCGTTTGACAATGAAAAGGATTTGGAGATGATATTAGAGGGTAGGCCATGGTTATTTCGGAGTCAACTTATTATCTTTGACCGACTTGTTAATCCTATTGAGTAAAAGCAGATACGACTAGTGCTCTCCCCGTTCTTGCTCAAAATTGGCCCTTGTCTACTAGAATGTGATAAGAAGGTCTAATTCACGCCATTGGATCAATATTTGGTGGGGTGATTAGGTCCGAGATTAAAGGGAACTTTTTTCGATTGAAGGTAAACTTAGATATGCAAAAGACGCTTTGTTGAGGAATCTTTGTTTCGATGGAAGCTAAAGGAAAATTTTGGCTAGCATTCTAGTAAGAAAATTTACCAATGTTTTGTTTTGGATGTGGAAAATCGGGTCATGTGGTAAAGGAGTGTGAAACTATCCCACTTGAAGAGCGAGGGAAAGGGGAAGATGAGTTCCCGTATTCTATAACACTAAAAGCTGAGTCGACGATTTTAGGAAAAGAATGCTTGCAGTTTGAGCTCTCCTCAAAGAAGTCGATGACATAGAGGCAATACACAGGGGATGAATCAATAGAAACCAATGAAGCAAAAAGGGTCTGTAATGAGAATCCTACTGAAAATTTTCTAGCGACGAACCGACAGGGGGTAAGCGCATGGATTTGGAAAGTGACACAATAGATTTGGTATCAAATAATTTAAAGCAAAATTTAGGGGATTTGGGGGCTAAATCACATTCCATAATTATGAAGAATCGCATTAATATTGGGGATTCTGCATTTTTTACGGATATTGGAGGAAATGCATAACAAGACAGTGTGGGATCCCAATCTGAAGCGGCGAGCCCAATAGAAGTAAATCCAAAGAAATCAAAAAAGTCGAGTTGGAAGAGAATTGCTCGAGGGGATACGAGAGACCAACAAAACAATCAAAAAGGTTTCGAAAAGCAGAAAGTTGAGGTGCAACAATGTGATACGCATGGGGAATTAGAGTCGGATGGTGAAGGTAACAAGAAATTCAAATTTTAGGATGGGGTTTTAGTGGTTTCAAAACTTCTACCTGCTGAGATGGCTTCTCTGGACCATTTCTCTGCCACTTTTAACCATGGATCGACTGCTACCAAAAGGCAAGCCGATCTGAAACAATAGAAACGCTATGTTGGAATGTTCATATATTGGGGCATCCATGAACAATGAGGAGGCTTCAACATGTGTTGAAGATGTATATGCCCCGCATGGTCTTCTTTATGAAGATTAAAATTGATGGTACGAGAATGGAGAAGGTGGGGAGGAAATGCGTTTATAATTGTGGGATTGATGTGGAGGCGAAAGGGTCAAGAGGAGGATTGTATCTAGCATGGAAGGAGGGTGTTACAATTGATCTTAGGTGTAACACCCAAAAACCATAACCATCTCTAATCTAGGGTCTTAGGGTTTACAAAACTTTACGAGTTTTTTTTTACAAACAATTCAATCATAATCTATACAACTACAAACTAGCAACCCAGAGTACTAGCTTCATTTAATCTTACACATTCATTTACAACCTTTCAATCAATCAAGAATCAAATTCAATCACGCAAGAATTTAGGAGTCACGTACGAATATTTTCCACCAGGGATCACATGACCTTGTGTCTTAAACACACAATTTTCACCACTAGCTAACCAAATTATAACCCAAACATACTCACCATTACATCGCAAGTAGGAATCAATATTCATATCACAAATCAAGACATCTATATTCCATATCAACCATAATATCACAATATCATCCAAGCTACATCAATCATTCTTACTATCATTGTATAGTGCCCAAACCCAACATCGTCGTCGGTTAGGGTTTCGAGGTCATATGCATTCATGCCTCAAATCGTTACTTATTCAAATCTTATTTCAACGTCTTTCTTGATTTAATAAAATATATAAATTTATAATTCGTTATTCTTACTTCGTTTATCAACTCAATAAGGGTAAAAATGTCATCACCATAATTTTGGGAGACTTCAACCGGTACCTGTTGAACAAGTATCAGTAGTTGTCATATCAATTCTACTGATACAAGTGAAGCTTTTATCGAAACAAATCATGCTTTTACCGATACTAAAAACTATAGAGAGCTAATATGTCCTACCCTGCAGCTTCTACCGATACAAGTACATAAACTACCGATACTCCAATAGGCAGAACTACTACTTATTATGCAACTATCGATACAACTACAATCAGTGGATAACCTCTTTCCTGCTCTGTACTTCTACCGATACATGGAAGGGGTCTATCGATACAAGTATGCAAAATTCATTTAATCACACAAGTCCTAAATTTTATCAATCATCATTCAATACAAGACTCTTATTCAAATTCTTATCTTGCAAAATCTATACATGACAATACTTGTTTCATCATATAACACAAAATACAATCAATCAACACAAGGATTCTTAAATTCACATGTCAACTCATTACTAAACACATTTGCTTAGTTAGAACATCAAGCAAGCATGCAAGTTTAGTTCAACAAATTCATTGGTAAGCTTTCATAGCTTAATAAGTTCGCAAGGTTTATCAATTTATTGAATAACATGTGTTGACCGAATCTGTAAATCAGTCGAACCAAATCAGAACTGTACTTCGATGATCGATATCTGATTTACTCCCTGTTGACCCAAAAGTCATGCTTACTCCCTATTAACCCAAAGGTCATGATGCTCATTTTACTCCCTGTTGACCCAAAGGTCATATCAGTTACGAATATACGATGCTAGTCTTAGCCATCGATACGGTATATCTGTTCCCTATGATGCTGCTCACACTAAGTTGATGAGAATATGAAAACAAGCATAAATCTCAACCATCGTAGGGCTTGTAATCCATTCTTGGATTCTATTCACCTTAAGGTGACTCACGATGCTGTAGAGAATTCGCAACAAATGCAGTATCTAAGCCATCGGACCATTTTCTATCTTTTGCACAAGGCCACAAAATTCTCATCTCGTCGTTTCTATCCTTGTGCTTCCAATCGTCATTTCTCATTTCCAACAATCATTAGAAAGGTAGCTATAAACAGTCATTAATAATAATTTAACATTATGAACTTACCGGATGAAATTGCAATTAAAGTGAACTTTAGGGGTAAATCCGTAATTTTCTTTTTTCATGATCGAGACACGATCTTGATTTGTTACAATAATTTCATTTAAATCAACATAAATTTTTAAACATTTATGCAAATAAACTTTTTTGGTATTTTTTTACAAAATTACTCTTAACTTTTCACTTTTATTCAATTTAGTCCTTTAGCTCAAAACTTGCAAATTAACCATTTTATTTTAAATTTTTAGCTTGCCAAATATTCATGTGCCTTTCAACAGCCCACTTTTTCCATTATTTCACCTTAATTCCTTGCAAATTTAACACTTTAACAATTTAGTCATTAAACATTAAAATCATCAAAAACCATTTTACAAAATAATCAAATCCAACAACCAAGCTTAATAAACTTCAATAAATTTTCAAGAAACAACACATTCATCAATGGAAAAAATTATAACATTTAACAGATTCACAAATTAGTCCCCGAGTTAGCTAGATTAAGCTAATACCAACTCAAAAACATAAAAATTACTAAAAACAGGTAATATTTACATACTAAACCCATGAACTAAAGTTGGCCGAAGCTCCCTCCCATGGTGTCTAGGGTTTTGGTTCTAAAATAGGTGGAAGAAGATGATTTCTTCCAATTTTTATTATGTTTTTATGTATATAATGTCCTTTTAACATAATTACATTTTCACCCTTAATTAATTCATTCAATTTCACCAATTTAAAGGCTAAGACTGCCCACTAAACTCCCTAAAAGTATAATTACCCTTTAAAGACCTCTCTAGATCATTCCTTTACAAATTAACATGTTTAATCAATGATTTCTATATTTTATACCCTTTAAAATCTAGTCCTTTTTACTTAATTAATTGTCTATACGAAAAAATTTCGTAACCAAATTTTAATACAATACCAATGACCTCATAAATATTAAATAAATAATATTTACGGTCTGACACATCGAATTTGTGACCTCGAAACCACCATTCTCGCTTGTACTAAAAATAAACTAATTAGTAAATCCTCATTTAATTAGGATTTAATATGCAATTTACCCAAAATCTAAAGATTTCCACCTCATTTCTATCATTAGGCCACTTAAGGAGGGTTCCAATTCCATAATTGGTCCTTTAATTATATTAAATTTCGATTAAACAAACTTAATTCCAATTTAGTCCTAAACTAATTAGGACTAAAAGAATAAATAACCCGAAAGTTAGTGGATGGTAATCATGTCACCACCGCTTGAACTTTTTAACCATGGTTTACTTACCATTTTGGTCCCTTTACTATTTTTAATCTATTGCAATTAACTTTTACCTCTTTTACAATTTACTCCTTTTTCCTTAATTAAGCAATTAATTATCAAAATTACCCAACCAAACTTCAATTCACATATAATAAGACTTTGTAAATATTTAGTAAAAATATTTACGGCTCTTAATTTCAGAAATGAGGTCTTGATACCTTGTTTTCTAAAACCACTTGACTTTTGAACCAAACCACTTATACTAACTTTTAATTCAATAATTAAAA
Source organism: Gossypioides kirkii (assembly GCA_005610355.1). Taxonomy (NCBI): domain Eukaryota; kingdom Viridiplantae; phylum Streptophyta; class Magnoliopsida; order Malvales; family Malvaceae; genus Gossypioides; species Gossypioides kirkii. Next base: position 31,772,608 of record CP032247.1, on the reverse strand, counting down.
TTCCTCAATTCAAAATTCCATATAAAATTAATATTGACTTATTTAATTTAATCACTCATTATAAAAAAATTCCGTCGGATTTGTGGTCCCAAAACCACAGTTTTCGACACCACTAAAAAACAGGTTGTTACATTAGGAGCTTTTCGAAAAGCCATATTTACGTTCTAGTCTGTGATAACGAAGACAACAAAGTGTGGCATTTTAATGGGTTTTACAAGACACCATTCGTTAGTAATAGGGAAGCAACATGGAACCTTTTGAGAAGACTTGGGTATGACCAAAGTTATCCCTAATTAGTGAGTGGGGACTTCAACAAAATATTGTATTCCTTTGAGAAGGTGGGCGGGGTGCCTAGGGAGGAGCATAAAATGGAGGCTTTCTAAGAGGTCCTTGAGGATTGTAAACTAATGGATGGCAGTTATGTGGGTTGTTGGTTTACATGGGAAAGGAGAAATCTTCTAGAAACAAACATAAGGGAACGTTTGGATATAGGAGTTATGAACCAGGAATGGATCAACGCGTTTCCAAGAGCTTGGATAAAACACTTGCCACATTCCTTCTCTGATCACTGCCCACTTGTAATAAACACTGAAAAGGTTTATGAGAAACCAAAGATGGCATCATTCAGGTTTGAGGTTTGGTGGACAATGGAAGAATCGCTAGGGAGTGAGAATAAGCGTCTTTGGGATCTATCTATTAGATCTATTCACGAAAAGCTAGAAAATCTAAGTCATGGCTTGACTAATTGGGCGAGATCGATTAAGGCTAGATGCGCGGTTTATAAGCACTATCTTACAGAGGACGTAGAGGAATTGATGGGTATGAATCGCAATGATGGTACCTTGGCTGAGCTCATTGATACGAGAGTCCAACTGAAGATAGCGCGATGATGGTACCATTGGCCAAATTGTATTTCACATAATTCTTCCCCTTAACCCATAAAGTTATACTTTATATTAACAAAATATTTTTCAGTTTTTAATTATATAACTTTAATAATAATAATCAAATATTAATATATGATGGACCTTGAAAGACTAAACTTAAAAGCCCAATATGGACTTTAAAGCAAAATTCCATAATTAATTGATTTAGCCCATACCCATATATGAAGATTCAATTGGAGCATTTTCAACTTGATGCTCATCAAAGCACGAAGTTGCAAAAAGTTTCTATAATTGCCGAGTTGTGTCAAGTGCTAGCTAAGACAAATAAGTCAAGTATTTATCATTTTCCTGATAGAATTATTCGGCTTGTACTAACTCTTCCCGTGTCTACTGTAACACAGAACAAGCATTTTCAGACATGAAAATTGTGAAGACAAGCAACAGGATGGAAGATGATGGTGGCAAACATCGAAAAAGAGATAGCTCGATAATTTTCATCAGATTCTATCATTGGTGGGTTCAATCTTATGAAAAAGTGGAGTGCAATTTAGGATGTCTAGTATTGACAAATAGGACTAAAGCCAAATTTTTTTTAATTTAATTTTTGGAACTATAATGATATTTATGAAATTTTTAGTATAGCATTAATTATTCTTTTTTCATATTCGTAAGAAATATTTAATTTTATATAGTGATTTTTTTTCTTTTAATTTTTTTACAATTAAATCTTCATGTTTTTAAAAAAACATTAAATTGATTTGTTTGATAAGAAAAAAAAGCATTCGAGAAGAATGAACATTTTTTTATGTTAAAAAAAAGTCGTTTGGATTTAGAAGTTTCGCCTCCTCGGAGTAAAATCCTAGATCCGTCCCTGGACGTGGGTATTATTGTCAATGCAAGAGGATGTAGGTTCGAGTGTGTTAAACCACAATATCTTTTTATTTATGATTTAGAAAGGGACTGTGAATAATTTTAAATATTTATCAAAAAAACAAATATTATTAGAATCAATAATAAAATTATTAAAAAAAACCGAATTGCTCACAAACGATACCATTTGGTCAAAATAAAAAATTGAAACTGATGACACATTAGACGATAGTCCTAGCAATCAAATTAACAACACAATATAAATTGCAAGCTTGATTTGACAAATGACAGCCCCATCATAACACAATGTAAATTACTCTTTTATCAGGTTTGCAATCGGAAATGACTCAACACCCTCTGCCTTGATAAAAGCCTCAGCCATTATTCCCGATAGGCCGTCGCCACTAACGGATCCACAATCCTCCAAAATGTGTTTAATTTGATCCCCAATCAACCTGTTCTGAAACAGGAAGGATGTTTGTATAGACCTCCAATTGACTTCATACATTAATTCATCTATTTATTTATTGTTTCAATAACCAAATATATGTAATATGGCATAATGAAGGTTTACTTTTTTTTACAATTTGACTTTTTTTTTTTAAATTTGGCCCTCATCATCTTATAAGAGTCAAATAGTTTTTTTATATCATTAATATTGTTAATGTGGCAACACGTATAATAGTTCATGTACACATATATACAATAAAAAAATAAAATTTATTAATTTAACTTGTTATTTATTTAAATTGTGTTATAAAATAAAGAAAAGGAAGGGATAGAAAAATAAAGAGATAAGAATATATATGATTTAAATAATATTTTTTTAAAATTTATATTTATAAATATAAGAAGTATGATGATATAAAATTTTACTTTTAATGGACATTACAGTCTTAAGTACAGTAAAACTTCTATAAAATAATACTTTTGGGACTCGAAAAAATTATTTTCGCTAGATTATTAGTTTATCGATAAATGAATATTTTATTAATTTATTGATAAATTAACATTTATTAATTTAGAGAATATTTCGTACTTTATGCATGAGTTTTTTTTATCAAAATCTAATATGTATGTAGGTGCAATGAATCAAAGTTAATCTTGTAGATATATAGGTGCATGTATCAAAGTTAATTGGTTCATGTAAAAAAAACAGAGTTAATTAATTGATTCATGTAACCAAAAACAAAAGAGTTAATGGTTTCAAAATCCAATACGTATATATTCATTGGATAGATTAAAAATTTTATTATAAATAAACACATGTACGTATCAAAATATTATAATTCATATAATCTTTTCCTCCCTGGCTTCCCATTTGAAAGGTGTAAAAAAGTCTACATTGACAGATGAGATGAGAAAAGCATTATGTGAGTATAAAAATGAGCATCCCTCTTCAAGTCGAAAAGATTTGCAACAGTGGATTCAAAAAACATTTGATCTCTCTGTTAGCCAATCAACAATATCAAATACTCTTAAAAGGTCATTTGAACATTTGTCAAAAGAGATAAAGAATAACAATGTTAAAAGGCAAAAATTATCCAAATATCTCAAATTAGAGAAGGTATTGTATGAGTGGTTTCTCCAATATCAAGAGAAAGTAAACATGACTGGAGAAATGATTCAAACTAAAGCAAAAGAGTTTATGCAGAAAATGAATGGTGATGCAAATTTCGAATTTAACTTCTCAAGTGGTTGGTTAGAAAGGTTCAAGGCAAGACATGGGATTAAGTTTTATAGAATATTTGATGAAAGTGGTTCAGTTGTTATGGAGAATATTGAAGATGCTTTACCTCAAATAAGAGCTAAATAGGAAAATTTTGATTGGAAGGATATAATATGGATTGAACATGCTTATTTTATTGTTTGTTAGCAGATCATTAATTGGCTACAAAGCAATTAGAATGATGAAAAAAGGACAAGGAAAGACTTACTATTGTGGTTTGTTGCAATGGGGATGGTTCAGATAAAGTGCCTATTTGGGTTATTGGTAAGTTTGCTAATCCTAGATGCTTTAAACATGTGAATATTGACAATCTTAACCGTCATTATCGAGCCAACTAAAAAGCATGGATGACTGGATTACTTTTTCAAGATTTTGTTCGCTGGTTTGATACTAGAATGATTGGTAAAAAGGTGTTGCTTATATTAGACAATTGCCCAGCCCATCCCAAGGTTATTGAAGGCTTTAGAAAAGTTGAATTATTTTTTTTGCCTCCAACTTCAACATAAAAAATTCAACCATGTGATACTAGAATTATTAGAGCAGCTAAGATTTATTACCGGCGTCGTTTTTATTCTAGCATCTTGGGAGGTTACGAGAAAGGAGAAATAAATTCTGAAAAGATTTGTAACTGCCCATTTTTCAATGGTGTCAAAAACTATGGTTTTGGGACTACAACTCCGATGTATCAGTCCGTAAATATTAATTATTTAATATTTACGATATTATTAATGTCGTATTAAATTTTGGTTATAAAATTTGATTGTTTAGATAGTAATTAAGTAAAAAAAAAACTAAATCGTAAAAGTTGAGAAAGTTGATTGCTATTAATTAAAAGGGGAAATAGCTATTAAAATGATAATAAAAGGGATTAATAGGTCAATATACTCTTTGTTTAGTGAGTGGATGGTTCCATAGGTAAACTTGGAGTGAAATTAGATTTAATTATTAAGGTAAAATAGTAAAGTATAAAATTAGTATAATAAAACAAAAAGGAAACCAAATTGAAATCATAATAGCTCACCTTCTAAGTTTCAACCGAAAACCCTAAGAGAAGAGTTTGAGTATTCGGTTAGTTTTGGGTCTTCAATCATGTGAGTAATTCTCGTCCGTTTTTAGTAATTTTTATGTTATTGAACTCGTATTAGCTTAATCTAGCTAACCCAATGATTAATTTGTACAATGGTTAAACATTATAAAAATTGTCATTGATGGGTTGAGACATTATTGAATGCTTATACTAGGAAATGAAGCTTTGTTGTTAAAATAAGTTATTTTGTGAAGTAATTTTTTATGATTTTAATATTTAAGGATTAAACTGTTAAAGTGATAAAATCCCAAGGATTTGATGTAAATTAGTCATAAATATAGGCTAAAATGGGGGTTGATGATATACGGCTAGGATGAGTTTTCAAATAAAATTGGTTTAATTGTGTATTTTAAGCCTAAGGACTAAATTACTTAAATGTGAAATATTTGGGGTAATTTTGTAAAATACCTAAAAGGCTCTAATTACATAAAATGATTTAATGTTATTGCAGGGACTAGTTAATTGAACAAATTATCTTTTTAGATCAAGAATGTGCAAACGATCGTGAAAAAGAAAAGGTTGCAGAGTAGACCCTATACTTAAGTTCTAGTTAAAAAATAGTCTCGTAAGTTCGTACAGTTATTTTTATATTTTAATAATTCTTTTTATATACATTCCTTGTTGTTATAGAAAATTAAAAGTATGTTTAACAATTAGAGAAGTCCAAGAAATGAATGAAGTAACGAGTTGTCAGGCCTTGGGCTAGAGATCTGAACCGACACGATGGCTGAGATCCTACATATATTGTGGATTCTCGACAGCTTGTGTGAGCAGTATCGTGAGCCAGTGAATTCTGAATGGATATTGGATTCTGATGATACGAACCCCTGCGATGGCTGAGGTCTTTCATACGTTGCGGATTCTCAATAGCTTGTGTGAGCAGCATCGTGAGCGGGTGATATAAACCGTAGCGATAGTTGAGGTCCCTCATATGATGTGGGTTCTCAATAGCTTGTGTGAGTAGCATCGTGAACCGGTCAAACTTCTGTAACTAGCTCGAACGAGTGATATTATGTTATTACTAGAATAAGATCATGCCTTACTAGAAATCGAGAAATGTTTGAATTATGGCATGGTGTAACTCTTAATTGTTGTGAACTGTGTTTGGTAGAGATTTCATTGTTATTTCTTATAATGAAATTATTGAGTTTGTTGGTGAGATTTATCGTTAATTTTGCGAACTTACTAAGCTTTTGTAAGCATACTCGTGTTTTTTTTCCTTCGTCTTGTAGAGTACATTTTGTAGACGAAAGATCGGATCAACCTCAAAGAACCACACTATCTCAAGGACTTTTTGGTAGTTATTGTAACATTTTTAGCTTATATGACATGTAATAGGAAATGTTTGTTATGCTATGAGTTAAGGTTATGCATGCTTGCTTGGTATTTGGTGATTACATGATAGTTCTTGAAATATGCTAGTTGGGTTGATGTTTTGGATGGAAAATTTTAATTGATATGATTGTTAGAAGTTAAACTAAACTTGAGTATATGATCATGAAATAGAATATATCATGTTAGTTTTGATAAAGGTTGAAATGACTTGGAATGTTCATGATGGAACTTATAAATGATGGATTGGTTGATGTTTGGTATGTCCATTATAATGTGACTTTGTATAGGTGATCATATATGGACTTAACTAGTTGAATGTGTCATGTTTTGGATTTTTTTAGTGTGTTTTAAGGTATTGTATGAATTGGTTTAGGCCCTTAAATAGATAGGTGAAGATTGACCATGGTTTTGGTCACTTTAGGGCACACATAGCCTGCACACGAGCAACCCACACGGGCATGTGTCCTGAGTGTGTTAGGTGCAGAGTTCACACGGGCTGAGACACGAACATGTGACCTAAGTCAGTGAGTTTCACGGTTTGGCATACAGGTTGAAACATGGTCGTGTAGGACACACAGGCATATGGAAGAGCCACACTGCTGTGTGACCCCTGTAAGGCAAAATTTTCAGTTTTGCCTAAAATATTCTGATTTGTTTTGATTTGGTCTTTGGTTGTTCGTAAACTGTCTTAAGAGTCTCGAGAACCCGATTTAAAGCCCGTAAATGTATGTTTAATATTATTTTGAATTATATCTGAATTAAAGGAAATTAAATTGATATTTAAATATTGTGTGTTATGAAAATGTTCCGATGTGTGTTGTAACTCTCTGTAACCCTATTCTAGTGATAGAATATGGGATATGGGTGTTACAAGATTAATGTATTGGATGCAATCCGTTTTATTAATGTTGCTTGCAATATTGATGTGAAGCCTACAACTATTCCAAATTGTTTCCGGCATTGCAAAATTCGATCCGAGGAGGATATGCCTTTCGAACAAGAAATTGGTAATGTTGAAGGCATTCATAAATTAAAAAGAGTAATTTTTTATTTACATTATAGAAATGCCATGGATGTTGAGCAGATATTAAATTATCCATGTGAAAATGAATCTTTGATAAAGTCACCTATAGATGAAGAAATTATTCAAGGAGTAATGAATATGCCAGTTGATGACGAGCAAGATTCAAATGACAGTAGTGTTTTACCACATGTTTCTCCAAAAGAGGCTTTTCTAGTTGTGGATACCTTGAAGAATTATTTAATACAACAAGAGAAGATGGTTTATGCCCTTCTAAAAGTTAAAGATGAAATTGTATTTGATTCACATGCAAAGGCAGTTAACTATATATGCATATTTTAGCAAAGAATAAAATTGAAAAAAATAAGAGTTGTCTAGAAAGCACTTTAGTTTTATGTATTGTATATAAAATTTTCAATATATTTAATTAATTATTATTTTATATTTTCATTGGTCCCTTAAGGATTTTTCTAAAAATTATTATCTTATGCATTTAGTGAGGTTATTATTTTATCCTCTTGGCCCAAGTCAAGATCGAAAAAATTTATTATTTAATTGAGATTACTAATTTATCGAATATTCATTTATCGAGGTTTTACTATACAGTGACGAAACTAGGGGAATGCACATTATATGCAAAACATTTACTAATATAAAAATAGATAATTCTATAATATTCACATATTTTATTAAAAATAAAATATATAATTTAAAATATATCAAATAAACATAACGAAAAACTATCTTAAAGAAAGAAAAGATGCATGTTGAATAATAATAAAAAACATAAAATAATTTTAATTATCTCCATCCCTATTAAAATAATAAACTATTTAAGCATGATCTTTAAAAAAAAACTTTTGTTTCTAGATGTGTTATATTATAATTGTTGTATGTCAAATATGATTCAACATCGATCTTATTATTAGTTTCTACAGTATCTACCTTCAGTTTGATAGAATCTTGATAAGATTTAACGAAATGTTTAGGCGTATGACAGATACATGACAAATGATCTTTCATTTCACATCGATAACATAAAGTCATCTTCGCTCCTTAAAAGGTTCTCTTGAGAATTATTGTCCGTCTCTTGTTTATATTAATTTTTCCACTTCTGGTTGTGAGAATAATTATTATAACCACCTCTTTGATGTTTATGTCGCATTGGCTTGAGGGAATGGAGCAAATTTAGTACGATAGGCTTGATTATTTTTCATTACTAGCTCGTTATTTTTTCCAGCCACAAGTAGAAATGATATTAATTCAAAATATTTCTTAAAATGTGTATCACGATATTGTTGCTGCAAAAGCACATTTGAAGTATGAGAAATTGAATAGTTTTTTCTAGCAACCCCTCATTAGTAATATTCTCCCTACACTATTTTAATTGCGAACTTACCTTACAAATAGCAAAGCTATACTTACTCATAATTTTTAAATCTTGTAACCATTGGTGCATCTAATAATAATGAATTTTAGGTAGAATTATTTTTTTTATGGATCCTTCATAGTCAAATATTTTTTACAACCTTTTATGGAAATGATGACGAAGAAAGATGTGGAGTTAAGCTTTGTATTTTTCGACTTCTCTTCTTCCAGTTAAACTCTTATTAGTGTAGGTAATTTTAAAATTATTTGACCTACGAATCTAGTCTATAAATAGATGACACATTTAGGTATTAGCTTTTACAAGATTTCAGAGAATTGTGTTTATGTTTTGAGGGTTTTTATTTTGAGTTTTGAGGTTTTTGAGGGTTTTTATTTTGATTTTTGAGGTTATATTCATCTTTTGTACTCTTTGTTTTTGTCATTTTATTGAAATTATCTTTGCCCGTTATTGGAGCTCAATTTGTCCAGGCCCAAATAACAACCAAATCCAAAGCAAAAATCAAGAAAAAATAAATAAATGTCCTTTTTTACAAAATTTGTCCAAATAAAAACCACCCAAAGCCCAATTACCTAAAAACTACCCAAAACCCAATTGCCCACTATCCGAAGGCCCAACAAGCCCAAAAGCTAAACAAAGATGCCAAACCCTAATTCCTCAAAGCCATCTACCGTCACTCACCCTACCAGCTCCTTGCCATGTAATGCACGCCCCTGACACTAGCCATCACACCTCTGCCACCACCATCGTCAAACACCTGCAAGAAACAGAGAAGAAAAAACAGACAAACACAAAAGACAAACAGAAAAGAACAAAATAGCATGATTTGTATTTTGGCTATAAAAAGTCATCATTGTGTCCATTGTAATTTTCTTCTGGTTCGTACAAACATTTTAGTAATAAAATCTTAGAAAAACTTTCAAAGAAGACTATTGTTTTAGGATTTTTTATTTTTGAAATATATATATACTCTATTTTTATTTTTACCTTTTTTTGAAAATAAATAATAGGAAAGAAAAAGGAGAGGAACCTAGGGGATTTTTTTACGTTCTAAGGGTCGTACCCCGCCACTATTGGTGGGCCTCGAGTCCCTTCACGTTTACCCGGGCGTCGTCGGAGGGACATAAAACCTTCTAAAAAACCCAGGGAAACCGAAGGTTTTTGAAGGTGTTTGAGGGGCTTGGTCTTGATTTTCGGAGATAGAGGTTTTAGATCAAGACTTTTGAGGGTCGAAAGAGTAAAAAAAAGGTTTTTTAAAGACTCCGACCATTGGAGACGACGATCACTGTCGTCGACAATCGGTGGCCGTGGTGGAGTGTACGGCGGACTCTAAGTCGATAATAGGGGAGCTTGAAGAGAAAAATGAAAGGGGAAGACTTTTAAAAAAAAAAAACAAATGAAGGAATGATTGTTTTTAAGTTTTTTAACTTATATACACACCCCTATACAACGTCGTTTAGGGCTTGATTTAATAGCCCTAAAACGACATCATTTTGGACACCTGATCCAACCCGCTCCGGACCTGTGTCAGGGTTCACGTGTTTTCTAGTCGGGGTATATTTATTTCCACAATCCTTACGTGTTTTGAAGGCTTGCGATTTGGTCCTTTTCCTTTCTTTTCCTTATTTTTTAAATTTACCATTCAATTTTATCGTGTTTACAATTAGGTCCTCTGACCTAGAACGCATGTGAAGGTGACACGCATACTAGGTCGAGCTAATTTCCCACATGGTCCCTATACTTTTCGAATATTCGAATTTGACCCCCGAAGCTTTCTTCTTTTTTTTTTTACTTTAAACTTTGTTAATTTAATCCCCCACATTCTTTTTTTTTAATTTTGCCTATAATTATTATTTTTAAATAAATCCCTTTAATTATTTTATTTATTCGTATTATTTTTTTAGCATTTATTTCACAGTCACTTATTGTTTTTATTTATTTATTATGTATTATGTCTCATTCTAATTGTTGCCATTAATATTATAATTATGTTGTTATTTTATGTATTTGTTGTTAATTGCATTTAATTGTATTTTATCTATTTATTTAATCCATGTATGCATGTTTTATTTTGTTATTATTAAATTAAATTATGTGAATCATCATTCATACTTTGCAAAAATGTTTTAATAAAATGAATTGCATGGCACCTTAAATTGTTTAAAAAAATCAAGGTAATGTTCTTCTATTTTAGGGAACTTGAGAAATTGTGTCCTAACGTACTAGGTATGGTTTTTCTTTGAACCTAAGTAATTGAATATTCTATTTAAAATCGATAAATGTTCAATATTTTAGGGAACTCGAGAAATTGTGCCCTAACATACTTGGTATGGTTTTTCTTTGAACCTAAGTAATTGAATATCCTATTTAAAATCGATACATATTCTTTATTTTCGAAGATTCGAAAATGATGTGCCCTAACTTATAGGACATGATTTTTCTCGATGAATTCGAAATAAACGAGCCTTCTTCGCAAAGTTCGATTTTAAAATAATATCAAGCATACCATTCATGCATTTAAGGATCGCATTTTAAATTTTTCTCAACTTTTCAATTTTCAACAATTAAGACATTAAATAATCGATTAGGTACCAATTTTGGGCATATGATGGTGCTAATCCTTCCTCACACGTAACCTATTCTTGAACCTATTTTTTGGATTTCGAAGACCAAAACGTTTGTTCAAATAAATTCAAATATTTTAAGGTGAGCCAATCACACCAAGTAAAAAAGGATTGGTGGCGACTCCATTTTCGGTTTTAAAATAAAATTTGAGATTTTTTCAAAAAACAATGTTTCGACAGCGTGATTTTTTATCATCTTCGAAGGGGTTTTTCTACATAAAATATTTTGTTCGATCTTTTCAATTTCTTTGTTATTTTATTTGTTCGTTGCTTAATCGAGTTTATCCACAACAAATTAGTATAAGAGCTAGTTCGATTTCTACAATCAACTCATTTAGATATGGAAACAATAAGGTTTGGTATTGATAAGTTCGATGGCATAACAAATTTCAATCTATGGAAAAATTCGAATGACCTCAATTCTGATTCAAGGTGATCTTGAGAAGTTACTTACTGAAAAAAGCCTGTAGACATGGATAAATCAAAATGAGATAGGTTAGATAAAAAAGCTCTATCCATGATTCAATTATGTCTGGTAAATAATGTGTTGCGGGAGGTTTTGATGGAGAAAATGACATTCACCTTATGGAAAAGGTTAGAAACCCTCTATACGACAAAGTCTTTGGCTAACTGATTGGTGTTGAAACAACGTTTATACACATTCCACATGGACGAAAGTGAGCACCTTAGAGGTCACATCAATCAATTTATTACTCATTTGAATTAATTAAAAAAAATTGAGGTTCAGGTTGACGATGAAGATCATGCTATGTTATTATTGTGATTTTTACCCCTTCATACAAGTCTTTTAGGGAAACTCTAATTTATGGTAGAGATAATCTCTCGTTCGGGGATATGAAGGGTCATTTGTTAAGAAAAAACAAACTCGATAATGAGTTTGGTTCGAATAGCAATACAAATAGGCAAAAATTGATTTTTGTAGCATAAAGGAAACGAGACAAAAGATGTCGCTATTGTAACAAGTTAGGTCACATCAAGGTAGATTGTTACAAACTACGAAATAAAAGGACTATTGATGCAACGAGGAAGATTTAGCTAGTGCTAATTTGGCCAATGACAAGGGTAATGATTTCTTGTTGGTGTCAACAAGTGAAAGCTCCCAGCTTACATCCGAGTGGATCCTAGATTCGGGGTGTTCTTTCCATATGTGTCCCAATAGAGACTAGTTCTATAACAACTCATTTTTCAGTGGTGTCGAAAACAGTGATTTCGATACCACAAACCCGAAGAGAAAATTTATATAATGAGTGTTTTAATTAAATAAGTCAATAATAAATTTTTATGGAATTTTTAATTGAAGAATTTTAATTATTGAATTAAAAGTTAGTATAAGTGGTTTGATTAAAAAGTCAAGTGATTTTAGAAAATGAGGTATTGAGACCTCGTTTGAGTCATAAATATTTTTATTAAATATTTATAGAGTCTTATTATATGTGAATTGAAGTTTAATTGGGTAATTTTAATAATTAATTGCTTAATTAAGAGAGGTAAAAGTTAATTGCTATTTATTAAAAATAAAAGAGACCAAAGTGGAAATTACACCAAGGTAAAAAATTCCAAGTGGTGGAGGATATGATTGCATTCCACTAAATTTTGGGATATTTATTCATTTAGTCGTAATTAGTTAAGGCTAAATTGTAAATAAGTTGTTTCATTGGAATTTAATATAATTGAAGGACCAATTGTATAATTGGACTCTCCTTAAAAGGACCTAATCATAGAAATGATGTAAAATTCTCTAGATTGTGGTAAATTGTGATTAAATCTGAATTAAATGAGAATTACTAATTAGTCTATTAATATAATTAAAAGAAGAAAGAAAACATATTTTCTTTCTTTTCATCTTCTTCACATGGCCAAAGAGGGAGGAATTAGGGTTTGCACATTCAATCTTTGATATTTGATTTGAGCAAGTAAACCTTGATCGTTTTTAGTAATTTTTATGTTTTTGAGTCCGTATTAGCTTAATCTAGCTTATGCAAGGACCAATTTGTGAATCTGTCAAATGTTATGAAACTTGCCATTATTAAAAATGCTTGTTCTTGAAAGCTTTTGATATATTTGAATGGTTGATGTTTGGAATAGATCTTTTTGTAAAGTGATTTTTGATGAAATTAGGGTTTAAGGACTAAAATGTTAAAAAGGTAATATTATTGTACTTGTTGTGAAATAAATGGATTTGCTTAGATGTATAAGGAGACTATGACTATTCGGCTGGTATGGGTTGAAGAGGAAATAGGTATTTTGCATGTTTTGTGTTGAAGGGACTAAATTGAATAAAAAGAAAAGGTTAAGGGTATTATCATAATTTTACCAAAAGGGGTTTTATTGTGTGATTTAATATGAGAAATTGAATGATTTGTGAATGTAGACTACGACCGTGCCATCGATCGTGGAAAGGAAAAATTAGCAGAATAGTCCTTGCGATCCATTCACAACTACAATCTAGTTGGATAAGTTCGTATGATTAAATTCCAACTTAAATTGCTTATTTTTGTAATATGACTATTGTAGTGAGATGAAATGATAATCAAAATTTTGGAAGACGAGTATGAGTGAAATACGGAGGACAAATGGGTTCGAGCTATAAACAAAAAGGTCTGATGACTAAGTGTTATTGTGAGTAAATGAATCCTTTACGGATTAAAGGTCCGATGACTAAGTGTCATCGTGAGTAAATGAATCCTTTACGGATTAAAGGTCCGATGACTAAGTGTCATCGTGAGTAATGAATCCATGATGGATTAAGGGTCCGATAACTTTGTGTCATCGTGAGTATATGAATTCCTATATGGAACAAGAGGTCCGATAACTATATGACATCGTGAGTATTAAATGAAATGAGTTCCAATCGAAACAAGGGTCCGATGACTTGGTGTCATCGTGAGTAACAAATGCGAGTAAAACCTACCCCAGATGTACACAATGTTCCATTCAGTTAATTAGATTTTTTTTACAACTCTTGAAGTTCGTTAAATCTATGTAACTTTATGTACTTACTAAGCCTTAAAGTGCTTACCTGTGGATTTGCATTTGTTTTGTAGATTCACTTTTTGCTGTTCAGAGGTCGGATCATCTTGAAGCATCACACTATCCTGGAGTTGTTCGGTAGACTTTTACATCACTTGGTTAATATGGCATGTACTAGGATGATGTTACCTTTTCTTTATACAATGAGTTGTGAAAAACTTTGTTGTATTTTGACGAAATGTTGGTTGTAGTTTTAAGTGCCTTGTATTGATATAAATCTTGTATTTGTGTTGTCTTAAATGCATAGTTAAAGGTTGTGTCGGTATGAAATCAATGAACTTGTGTTTGGTATAATTCTTGAGATTTAGCTTACTTGTTTCGGTAGAACTCATGTCTGTTTCAATAGAAGTGCAAGGTAGGAGAGAGGTTGTACACTGACTTGGGTTGTATCGGTAATTGTATGTATAGAAGTATCGGTAGTTTGCATGCTTGTATCGATAGAAGTTGCAGGATGAAAATTTTAGCTCTCTGGAGTTTTTTGTATCGGTAGAACTAGTACAGGTACCGATAGAAAACTACACAGTTTAGAATTGTTTTATGACAAGACTACTACCGATACTTGATCATCAGGTATCTGTAGAAGTCTCCTAAAATGTTAGAAATACCCTTTTTACCCTTGACAAAATTGTGTTATGTTTAGGTATTGTTTTAAATTGTGAGAAATGAGTTTTGAATTGAATAAATATGTAAATAGTCGGATATGTGTAAAAGATGAACATATAAAATGAATAGAAGACACTAGAACCCTAATAGGTAATGATACTCGAGATTTGGGTGTTACATTTAGTGGTATCAAAGCTTACGGTTTAGCCGTTTCTTGGATTATATTGGTCGTGTTTGATGATTTAGAAGCACATGTCATATGAACCTGTGATAGTATGATATGGATGAATCCGATCTAATTAAGATTTTTGCAGATAAACACAGGATGTCTGACTTTGAAAAAGATGAAACTATTAAGGTAAACAGCAATGCTCTGACTAATGACTTTAGGGCTAGTCATAGTGCATCAATATTACCGATGACAGAAAATGAAGCGAAGAATATGTTCTTTGGTTTGATGGGGCAGTGGTTTATAGAATTCATGAGGAATAATTTGATGACATCACCCCTTATGCCTTCTATCGCACAACTAGGTGCCCAACCGGTAGTACCCCTAGAAAGACCTTCCCCACCTTCTGTGGTAGAATCGAGGTCTCGTATCCTTATAGATAGGGTTAGAAAATACGAAGCTGAATATTTTTTAGCCAGTGTAGAAGACGATCCATCCAAAGCTGAATACTGGTTGGAAATACACTCAGAGTCTTGAATGAGATGGGTTGTCCTATTGAAGACTATGTAAGGTGTGTTGCGTCACTGTTGAAGGACGAGGCTTATCACTGGTGGGCTATGATCGTGGCGATGATGCCTGAAAATGAAGTTACTTGAGATTTCTTCCAAACAGAATTTAAGAAGAAATATATCAGCAAACGATACCTAGACAAGAAGAAGAAGAAAGAATTTTAGAACTGAGACAGGGAAATAAAACGATGACAGACTACGAACGAGAGTTTGTGCACCTGAGCAAGTATGCCAAAGAAGTGGTACCAACTGATAAGCTATGTGTGTCCGTTTCGAAGAGGGGCTAAATGATGAGAAAAGAATAATGGTGGGTGGTTCTGAAATTCGACCGCTAGTAGTGTTAGCGGACAGAGCTCAAAAGATGGAAGAAATCTACAACAGCAAGAAACAGAGAGAAATGAGGTTTCAAGAATCTGGAAAGAAAAACATTACCAGGAATTTCTCTATGCCACCGCCGAAGAGATTTAGAGAAGAGGCTAGTTGTGGCCCAGTTTCTTCGGGATTTCTGAGTAGGAGTAAGTTGGGACCATCAGAATCTAAATTTTAGAGCAGACTCGTAGACAGTATGGCTAACGTTCGTAATATACCTAGCCCGATAGTGGGTATTGTAAAAGGAGCCATGCAGGTAAGTGTCGCAAGATGAAAGGGACATGTTATCGATGCAGAAGTGCAGATCACTTTCTGAGGAACTGTCCGATGAGATCATAAGCAAAGGAGGAACAGAGTGTAAAACCTCCTATTACACCACAAAAGAGTAGACGTCCGAGGCAGAGTTGTAACACTCTAAAAATAATTTTAGGGATTAAAGTGAGACGATTACAAATATTTAAGGATCTATTGTGTAAAAAAATTTCGTTAATTGGGAAGTTGGGCTTGTTTGTGATAAATGTGAAAGTTTAGGGTCAATTTGATAACCCTAGAATACTTTAAGGACCCTTGTGGAAATAAACCATATTTTTAGATATAAAACATCCTTAACTCTTTTTCCAGCCTTTCTTTTTCCATTTTGCTTCTTGCCTGTCGTTTCCTCTCTTCTTCCATTTCTTCCTTGTTGGTTCAACCTTCAAACCTTGTTTTTTATTGCCATTTGTGCTAGGTACAGCCATCATATATTCATTATTTGAGTACATACGAGTAAATCGTGTCTTTTTTCTCCTTCCCTTCAACCACCGTTCGTGTGATTCAAGGCCAAAAATTTTGGGCAATTGTTTTGAAGGTTCTCTTGTGTTTCTTTGGAATTTGAGTGTTAGTAAGTTGCAATATTGGGTTGTAGTTAGTTTTGAGACTTTTTATTTGTAAAATTGTGGTGGTGAAGTGCTGTGCGTGGTGGTGCTGTCGGTTGGTAGGGGAGATGGTTCATGTTGGGTGTTTTGGAATGTGTTGAGATGTGGGCTAAGTTGTGCCTAGCCCAAACCCTTTTCTTTTCTTTTTGCCTAACCTAAATCTTTTTTTTTATTTAAACCCATTAACCCTTTTTAAATCCCAAGCCTTTAACCCTTTAAAAAAACCATTAAGCCCAAACCAAGGTGAACCAAACCCATTTGAACCAAGACCAAACCCAAATCTAGTCAAACCGTTGACCGGCCGTTGATCGGCCGTTGACTGACCGTTGACCTTTGACGTTTGACCGTTGACCGTTGACTTTTTTTGAAAAACCCTATCCTACCATTTTTCGACGTCCTGAGTCCGTTTTCCCAAATCCTGACTCAAAAGTCTCGTTTGGATGGTTTTATTTTAATTTTTGTACTTTAAATTATTTTAGAGTTCTAATTTGAGTAGTACTGATCTATTGTATTCGTATTTAGGTGATCACATTTCTGAAGCAGAGGATTTACCTCCTCCATCTGTTCAACCCGTTCCCGCATCGATTCTGAGATCTACTCGTAAGTTATTTTAGTTTAATTTTATGTTTAAGTGGTAGCTATGTTTGTAATATTTTTAGTTGTATTTGTAGGATCTAATTCCGTTAGATCGGGAACTCGTGTAGTGCGTGGTGGACAACCTCCTCGTCGCTAGAGTTTTATTTGCTTGAGGTGTGTTTCTAATTGTAATATACCTTAATGTTTGTGATGTTATGGGGATTATGTGATTTCATTCTGATTGAGATATGTTGATATTGAGATGATTGTGCTGTGATAAAAATAATTAATGGTATGATTAATTAAGTTATGCAAGTGTATGATGCTAATGTCATGCATACATTTACATTTTTACATTAAGCATGTGACAGATAATTAATGTAATTATGCTACAGTGATTGTGATATGTGCGATATTAATTGAGATTGAGATTGGGAAAAATATGAATATTTGATAAGCATGTGATCATACCATTGTGTGTTCATGGGGCGGGATTGTAAGGTGGAAGAAGTGGTTATCATTCCTTTTAAGGTTGATACTAAAACCACACTGCAATTGGTGACGTTGGCTGGGAAAGGGTTCTGGGGAACCTTTTCATTGTGTTGGTGTGATCGAGTATGGGTGCATTGCATTGTGCTTGTGTATGTAGTATGATTTGTGGTTACCCTATCTTGTTATAAATTGATATGTTGTTGTATTCTAGCATTAGGTTGTATTTACTTTAGAGACACACTGGGCTTTGTAGCTCATACCTCCACAGTTTCCTTACAGGTATTCGAAAATTGACTTGGTACTCGAAGGCTTAGTGCAAAAATTATAACATTTTGGTTTATTATTTATTATTTATTATTTTTTTATTATTATTAATATTATTATTTTGGAATTTTAACATACTATGTTAATAAATATGCGTTTTGGGTTGTAAATATAATTTATTTTGGGACTTTTTGATATTTTATTTTTGGAAGTTTAATTTATTTATTTTATTATTAATTATATATTTAAAATTTTATTTATGAATATTTATACTTATTTCTGAGGATGAATGTGGTTGATAATGGGTTGTCGAGTTTGGGTGTGGGTAAATTTCTTAAATAACCTTCTAGAGCCGGTCGTATCTTTTGGGTCAGGTATAGGGGGTTACAAGAGTAGCGGTACAGGTAGACACCGTGAAGATAATAAGGATACTATAGTCAGATCTGAGGCTCAAGCACCTGCACGGACTT
Organism: Gossypioides kirkii; assembly: GCA_005610355.1. Classification (NCBI taxonomy): domain Eukaryota; kingdom Viridiplantae; phylum Streptophyta; class Magnoliopsida; order Malvales; family Malvaceae; genus Gossypioides; species Gossypioides kirkii. The sequence continues at coordinate 31,754,191 of CP032247.1, read as the reverse complement.
ATGCTATTCGAGCCCGAGAAGAGGCTACCGCTCCTGATGTTGTGACTGGTATATTCTATCTCTTTAATGATATTGTGTGTGCATTGATTGACCTGAGATCGACTCATTCATATATTTGTATTGCATTAGCTACTGAAAAGAAATTACCTGTTGAGTCAACTGAATTTGATGTACAAGTCACAAACACATTGGGTCATTGTGTCATTGTTAATTCAGTATGTCGTAAATGTCCACTGAGAATTCGGGATTGTAAGTTCCCTACTGATTTGATGTTATTACCATTTATTGAGTTCGATGTAATTCTGGGAATGGATTGGTTAATTGAGCATGATGCAGTGGTTAATTGTAAACGAAGACGGATCGATTTGAAATGGCCGACAGGGGAAGTAATCACAGTTGAGTCTGGAAAGTTAAACAGTGGCACCAGAAAAATTTTGTCTTTATCAGCACAGAAGATGGTTCGTAAAGGTTATGAAGCATTTTTGGCTTATATACTTGATACTCAGAATACTGGAACAAAGTTAGAACAGGTGTCGATTATCAAGGAATTTACGGATGTGTTTCCAGAGGAGTTACCGGGTTTACCGCCAGTCAGAGAAGTAAAATTTGGCATTGATTTAGTACCTGGAACTGCACCGATCTTGATTCCACCGTAAAGGATGGCACCCACTGAATTGAAGGAGTTGAAGGCACAGTTGCAAGAGTTGTTGGACAAGGGCTTTATCTGACCGAGCATATCGCCTTGGGCCGCACCAGTTTTGTTTGTGAGGAAGAAAGATGGATCGATGAGAATGTGCATAGACTACAAACAGCTGAACAAGGTAACAATCAAGAATAAATATTTGTTGCCTCGTATTAATGAGTTGTTTTATCAGTTGAGAGGTGCGACCGTCTTTTCTAAAATAGATCTTTGATCGGGTTATTATCAGATGCGAGTAAAAGATAGTGATGTGTAAAATACCGTATTCAGAACTCAATACGGACATTATGAATTTCTGTTAATGCCATTCGGATTAACTAACGCTCCGGTAGCATTTATGGATTTTATGAACCGAGTTTTTAAGCCTCAGCTGGACAGATTTGTAGTGGTGTTCATTGATGACATATTGATTTATTCCAAGTCAAAGACAGAGCATGTTCAACATTTGAGGGAAGTTTTGCAAATAATGCGAGAAAAGCAGTTGTATGCAAAGTTCAGCAAGTACGAGTTCTGGCTCCGGGAAGTGGGATTTTTAGGACATGTGGTATCATCAAAAGGAATTCGGGTTGATCCAAGTAAAGTGTCGGCTATTCTCGATTGGAAGGTACCTAAGAATGTTTTCGAGGTGCGTAGTTTTTTTAGAGTAGTAGGCTATTATCGTCGATTCGTGAAAAATTTCACTATCGTAGCCTTGCCGATGACAAAATTGCTACATAAGAATATTCAGTTTGTGTGGTCAGAAAGGTGTCAGCAGAGTTTTGATCAGCTGAAGAAATTGTTGATAAAAGCTCCGGTATTGACACAACCTAAAAAGTGTAAAGAGTTTGTTGTATATAGTGATGCATCTCTAAATGGCCTGGGTTGTGTATTGATGCAAACAGGATAGGTAATATCTTATGCCTCCCGACAATTAAAATCGCATGAACGGAACTATCCGACCCACGACTTAGAGTTGGCTACCATTGTGTTTGCTTTGAAGATCTGGCGACATTATTTATATGGGGAGAAGTGTCATTTATTCACAAATCATAAAAGTTTAAGGTATCTGATGACTCAGAAGGAACTAAATTTAAGGCAACGTCGATGGTTAGAATTATTGAAAGACTATGATTTGGTAATTGAATACCATCTAGGAAAAGCTAATGTTGTTGCTGATGCTTTGAGCCGGAAATAATTATTTGCTTTGAGAGAATTGACTGCTCATTTGTCACTTGAAGGTGATGGTTCTATTACAGTAGAACTTCAAACGAAATTGTTATTCTTACAGTGGATACGAGAGTTACAGGAGGATGACTCAAAGCTTAAGGCTAGAAAAGAACAGATACAGAATGATGCAACTACTGAATTTACTACAGATGATGATGGTATGTTGTACTTCCGGGGCAGGGTATGCATTCCTGATAATTCTAACTTAAGATAGGACATTTTGTCAAAGACTCACAACAGTACTTACTCCATTCATCCGGGCAGCGTGAAAATGTATAATGACCTGAAGAAGATGTATTGGTGGTTGAGTATGAAATGAGAAGTCTCGGAGTTCGTGACTAGATGTTTGGTGTGTCAGCAAGTAAAAAGCTGAACATCAGGTACCGTCTGGACTGTTGCAGCTTATTACCATTCCCGATTGAAAATGGAAACGGGTTACTATGGATTTTGTTACAGGATTACCTGTGACACCGAGGAAGAAAGACTCGATCTGGGTTATAGTGAACAGATTGACGAATTGGCTCACTTTATTCCTATCCGAGTGGACTTTCCACTAGAGAAGTTAGTTGAATTATATGTATCAAAGATAGTATGACTATATGGAGTACCAACATCTATTACCTCGGACAGAGATCCACGATTTACCTCGAGGTTTTAGGGTAAGTTGCATGAAGCTTTGGGAACCCGATTGAATTTTAGTACAACCTATCATCCACAGACGGATGGCCAGTCAGAACGGGTGATACAGATTCTTGAAGACATGCTACGGTGTTGTATACTTAAATTTGAGGGTAGCTGGAAAAGGTATCTACCATTGGTGGAGTTTGCATATAACAACAGCTATCAGACCAGTACTAAAATGGATTCTTTTGAAGCATTGTATGGTAGAAAATGCAGAACACCTTTGTATTGGTCAAAGATAAGCGAATCTAAGTTGGCGGGAATAGATTTGATTCATGAGACCGAGGATAAGGTACGGGTGATCCCCGACTGTTTGAAAGCAGCATCTGACCGGCAGGAGTCCTATGCAGATCTTAAAAGGAAAGATATAGAATTTGTAGTGGGAGACCGAGTCTTCTTGAGAGTTTCACCTTGGAAGAAAGTACTAAGGTTTGGTAGAAAAGCAAAGCTGAGTCCATGGTTTATTAGGCTGTATGAGATCGTTAAACGGGTTGGCCCTATGGCATATAAGTTGGCTTTACCACCAAAATTAGAGAATATTCATAATGTGTTTCACGTTTCAAAGCTGAGACGGTACAAGTCAGATCCTTCACATGTGATTTCACCTTGTGAGGTTGAGATACAACCAGATTTATCGTATTCTGAAGAACCGATTAAGATTCTAGCTCGTGAAGTAAAAGAACTGTAAAACAAAAGGGTAACATTGGTAAAAATTTTGTGGAATCAACACGGGCTTGAAGAAGCTACTTGGGAAATAGAGGCTTTAATGAAATCACAATACCCTACTCTGTTCACTGGTAAGAAATTTCGGGACGAAATTTCCCTAAAGAGGGAGAGTTGTAACAGTCCGATTTTTAGTTGTGTCAGAAATAGTGATTTCAGGATCACAACTCCGACGAGTCGAGTCATAAATTTATTTATTTTAATATTTATGATGTCGATAGCATCGTATTAAATTCTGGTTTAAAGAATTAAATCGATTAGATAGTTAATTAATAGAAAGGACTAAATTAAGAAAGGTGCAAAATTAGAATTGTTTAATCAGAAGGACCAATTAAACAAATTAACCAAGAGAGATTCAGTTAGTGGAATGATATGATATTAAAGTGAAAATAGTGTGCCAAATAAGTTAAAGAAAAGGATTAATTAAGTTTAATGATGAAAGTCATGAAAACTACAAGTTTGCCATTAATATACATATAGATATAATTAAAAGAAGAAAGAAAACATATTTTCTTTCTTTTCATCTTCTTCACACGACCAAAGAGGGAGGAATTAGGGTTTACACATTCAATCTTTGAGCTTTTATTTGAGTAAGTAAACCTTGATCATTTTTAGTAATTTTTATATTTTTGAGTCCGTATTAGCTTAATCTAGCTTATGCAATGACTAATTTGTGAATCTGTCAAATGTTATGAAACTTTCCATTGTTGAAAATGCTTGTTCTTGAAAGCTTTTGATATATTCGAATGGTTGATGTTTGGAATAGATCTTTTTGTAAAGTGATTTTTGATGAAATCAGGGTTTAGGGACTAAAATGTTAAAATGGTAATATTGTTGTACTTGTTGTGAAATAAATGGATTTAATTGGATGTATAAGGAGACTATGAGTATTCGTCTGGTATGGGTTGAAGAGGAAATAGGTATTTTGCATGTTTTGTATTGAAGGGATTAAATTGAATAAAAAGAAAAGGTTAGGGGTAAAATCATAATTTTACCAAAAAGGTGTTTGATTGTGTTAAATGAATTGATTGTGTGATTTAATATGAGAAATTGAATGATTTGTGAATGTAGACTACGATCATGCCACCGATCGTGAAAAGGAAAAATAACAGAATAGTCCTTGGGATCCATTCACAACTGCAATCCAATCCGATAAGTTTGTATGGTTAAATTCCAACTTAAATTGCTTATTCTTATAATATAAATATTGTAGTGAGATGAAATGGTAATCAAAATTGTGGAAGACGAGTATGAGTGAAATACGAAGGATAAACGGGTTCGAGCTATAAACAAAAAGGTTCAATGACTAAGTGTCATCGTGAGTAAATGAATCCTTTACGGATTAAAGGTCCGATGACTAAGTATCATCGTGAGTAAATGAATCCTTTACGGATTAAAGGTCTGATGACTAAGTGTCATCGTGAGTAAATGAATCCATGATGGATTAAGGGTCCGATAACTTTGTGTCATCGTGAGTATATGAATTCCTATATGAAACAAGAGGTCCGATGACTATATGACATCGTGATTATTAAATGAAATGAGTTCCAATGCGAAACAAGGGTCCGATGACTTGGTGTCATCGTGAGTAACAAATGCGAGTGAAACCTACCCCAGATGTACACAATGTTCCATTCGGTTAATTAGATTTTTTTTGCAACTCTTGAAGTTTGTTAAATTTATTTAACTTTATGTACTTACTAAGCCTTAAAGTGCTTACCTGTGGATTTGCATTTGTTTTGTAGATTCACTTTTTACTGTTCGAAGGTCGGACCATCTTGAAGCATCACACTATCCCAAAGTTGTTCGATAGAATTTTACATCACTTGGTTAATATGGCATGTACTAGGATGATGTTACCTTTTCTTTATAAAATGAGTTGTGAAAAACTTTGTTGTATTTTGATGAAATGTTGGATGTAGTTTTAAGTGTCTTGTATTGATATAAATCTTGTATTTGTGTTTTCTTGAATGCATAGTTAAAGGTTGTGTCGGTATGAAATCAATGAACTTGTGTTTGGTATAATTCTTGAGATTTAGCATACTTGTTTCGGTAGAAGCCATGTATGTTTAGGTAGAAGTACAGGGTAGGAGAGAGGTTGTACACTGACTTGGGTTGTATCGGTAGTTAAAATGTGAGTATCGGTAGTTGTATGTATAGAAGTATCGGTAGTTTGCATGCTTGTATCGGTAGAAGTTGCAGGATGGAAATTTTAGCTCTTTGGAGTTTTTAGTATCGGTAGATGCATGACATGTATCGGTAGAAATTATACTTGTATCGGTAGAACTAGTACAGATATCGGTAGAAAACTACACTGTTTAAAATTATTTTATGACAAGACTACTACCGATATTTGACCATCAGGTACTGGTAGAAGTCTCCTAAAATGTTGGAAATACCCTTTTTACCCTTGACAAAATTGTGTTATGTTTAGGTATTGTTTTAAATTGTGAGAAATGATTTTTGAATTGAATAAAGATGTAACTAGTCGGATATGTGTAAAAGATGAACAGTATAAAATGAATAGAAGACACTGAAACCCTAATTGACACGGTACTCGAGATTTGGGTGTTATAATTTATTGCGAATTCTCTACAGCATCGTGAGTCACTATATGTGAAATGGATCGAAGATTTGGATTTCAGGCCGTATCGATGACTGAGGTACTACATATGTTGCGAGTCCTTATCAGCTTAGTGTGAGCATCATCGTATACTGGTAACAAGCATGTCCTTTGGGTCAACAGGGAGTAAAACGGATATCGATCACTGAAGCATAGCTTTATTCTAGTTCGATTGGTTCACAGATTGTACAACACATGTTATTCGGTATCTTGTTAAACTTTACGAACTTGATAAGCTATGAAAGTTGACCTATGTAATTGTTATTGTTTTGTAGATTCTATTTTGCTACTTGAAGATCGAATCACCTCGAAGAAATCACACTATCTTAGGAGCTCGTTCAGTAGTATTTACATCACATGGTTATATGGCATGTACTAGGATGATGTTACCCTTGAAATGCTTGGTTTTGGATCGTTGGTTCTTTGTTGAACTAAACTTGCATGCTTGCTTGATGTTGTAACTAAGCAAATGTGTTTGTAATGAATTGACATGTGAATTTAAGAATCTTTGTGTTGATTGATTTTATTTTGTGGTTATATGATGAAACAAGTATTGTCATGTATAGATTTTGCAAGATGAGAATTTGAATAAGAGTCTTGTGATGAATGATGGTTGATAAACTTGAGGACATGTGTGAATACTTGAGTTATGCATACTTGTTTCGGTAGAATTCTTGCATGTATCGGTAAAAGTTCAAAGTAGGAAAGAGGTTGGTTACTGACTTACATTGTATCGGTAGTAACATATGAAGTATCGGTAGTTTTGTTCATAGTAGTATCGGTAGTCTGAGTACTTATATCAGTAAAAATTGTAGGGTTAACCTTTTTAGCTCTCTGGAATTTTTAGTATCAGTAGATGTATGACTTGTTTCGGTAGAAGAGTCTCTTGTATTGGTAGAACTGTCACTTGTATCAGTAGAAGTCTGCACTGTTCTTGAATTGCTCATTGACTTGACTACTACCGATAATTGTCCAATAGGTATAGGTAAAAGTCTCCAAAATTTGTAGAAATGACATTTTTGCCCTTTTCGAGTTATGTTGACATTCAATTGATGATTCATGTGTTGTGTACTTGCATTACCCTATTAAAATATGATTAAACGAAGCAATAACATGAGATAAAAATGTAATATAAGATCGAACGGACATCGGGACCCTAACCGGTAACGGTTTCGGGTTTTGGGTGTTACAAGTTCTCCACATACAATTAAGTTGAAGGTGGAGTTGTGCATATGAGGGATGGTTCACCCAATAAGGTAACCGGTATTGGTACTATCCATATTAGAATTCATGACGGAACAATTAGGACACTGTCAGAGGTCAGGCATATGTCTGACTTAAAGAAAAATCTCATCTCCTTGGGAAATTTGGACTCGAAGGGTAGTAGAAATAACATCGAGTCAAGTGACATTAAGGTATCTCGTGGGGCTCTCACTTTGATGAAAGGTAAAAAGATTGATTGTCTTTGTAACACCCTTAACCCATCTCCGTCACCGGATTAAGGTTACGGGACATTACCAAGTAATTATAAACAATTAAACTCAAAGATAATTTCCAATATTTAACTTAATATCATGTCAAAATACTTTATAGAACTATATACATTTGAGCCTTAAATCAAGCATCCAAGGTGTTAAAAATAATTTAAAAACAATTTAGGACTAATATAAAATAATTTAACAAGTCTGAAAGAAGTTGAAAAAATTTGGGATACAAGGGTCACATAGTCGTGTGCAAGGCTGTGTGACCTTTGTTTCAAACCATGTGAGCATTCGAAGTAGGAACACACAGTTGTTCCCAGCCCGTGTCCCAAACCATGTAAGCATACTGATTTGAGACACACAGTCGTATCTCAACTCATGTCTCATACCGTGTAAACTTTCGAAGTAGTGACACACGATCGTGTACCAGCCCGTGTTCCAAACTGTGTAAGCATACTGACTTGAGACACACGATCGTGTCTCAGTCCGTGTGAAACCTCCAAGGCTCGTATATGATCCTGGACACCTCCGAACACCTTTAAACCGATTCAAAACAGATTTAGCAAGATTCTAAAAGTTAAAAATTGATTTTTATCTATTTTCTATGATTTTATAAAAATGGTTTCTTAGATAAATTAAATATTTTTTTTACAGAAAAGTGGTCCAATAGCATCTTTCATTTGTACCAAACATTGGGATGGGTGAGGGGTGTTACAATACGCTTCATTATTTAATGGATGTTGTTTTTAAATTCATCTATATTATAAATACGTAATTTCCACTCATATACATGTCTGGTATTATTTCTAGTCTTATATTTCTTTCACTAACTTTATGCATTTCTTTTTAATTCTATATATTGAATTTTTCAAAATTATGATCAAATTAATTCAATTTATAAATATTAAGGGTTAGATTTGTTTTCATATCAATATTATAACTATACACATCTTTTTTTTTCTTCGTTAATAACAATTAAGAGAATTTGATCAAAAGAGACAATCGCAATTAACTAAAGGCATAATAACTTATTTGGCCCCAACTTTACAAAAATTCATTTTAGCTCTTCATTTATTTCTCCTCTTTTAGCTCTTAAATTTGTGTTGTTCGTCAAATTACCTCAAAATGGATGGAAAAGTTAATGTCTGTTAATTTTTTTGATATGGCATACACGTGGATGTGTCAGCAATTAATTAATGTTTAAAAATTTTAAAAATATAAAAATCATTAAGAATTAGTAAAAAAGTATAAAAATAAAAATATATAAAATATTTTGTATTTTTAAAAATTAATTGTTGACGTGATATATTTTGGATTTGGTACCTTATGTATAATATATTCATTTTGTATACTTGTATTTTTCGAACAAATTAGTTTAATAAAAATATTCATAAATTACATTAATATCATTGTATATTGTTCGAATGATTTTTACGTGAAAAGTAAAATGAAAGAAAATATTGACTTAATGATTATCTAACGTTTTACTAATACTAAGTGATATTACATGTCAGATCGTAATACAAAAAGACAGCTTGTATTAGTAGATGAATCTAAACATGTCCTTAGTCTAATTGGAAATGAGTAAACTGATTGAAAGACTAATATGTCGTGTATTAAGTCTAATGGGAGAAATGTTTTGTCTTGAGCATTGGAGCTTATGACTCTCAGAAGATAGAGGCATAGATGTGATGTCGCTGCATTAGTTTGCTTGGTATTGCGCCCAAAGATGTCACTGCAGGAACCTGTCCAGAAGTATCGACGCATGAAGTTGTCTAGAGTTGTCGCTGCATAAGAGGATCCAAAATTGCGCCCAAAACTATCGCAGCATCTGACAGCTGTATGGTTATCACACCAGAAATGTGTAAGCTGTACAGTTGGTATAACCAACTTGTACAGCCAAAGAAAGCTAGATCTAGAAGGTAGGACACCTATACTGGGAGGTTACTGTTAAATACTGGAGAGAAGGAAAGAGGAGGGGATCTTTTTGCTTTTCGACTGATTGAATTTTTTTTCTTCTTCAAAACACATCTTCAAGCTTGCATCCATGGCAACTTAATTTCTTAAAGGGTGACTTGACACAGAAGGGAAGGCAGTCTTGCTCCTGATAGGGAGTATCCTAAGTGCAACCCAAGAGGAGAGTAAGGGAGTAATTTGAGTAGACTAGGAATAGGATACCCTAATTAGTCTATTATTTCTCTTTCATAAGTGTTGATAAATTTTGTTATTTTGAGTTGTATGTAAGTACAATTGAATTTTAGAACTGAATGATATCTGTTTCAATCTTGCCTATACTATTAATCTTTGGATTTAATTGTTTGACCATGGAAGTGTGATTGCAGTCACTGTCACTAGAAGGTGCAGCGCTAAATTAAGTTAACGGAAGTTGCTTGGGGATTGAAATAATTTAATCCACTTGTTCTTTAAATGTTGCATTGTCAACACTAGAAGGTATGGTTAGTGTGAATATTTGAGTCTTAGATATAATAGGAAAGTTAAGTTTGGTAAGATTTTCATTGTGTAATATTGCGGTGACAAATTTATCTGTTATTTTTAACCTTAAGAGCCATACTTAGTTTTCTGCCAACCTTTCATGTCAGGAACCCCATCTCATTATCATTGCATTTTATCTTTGATTTTACGTTATTGCTTCAACAAATCAACCTCACAATTTTACTTCATTTATTTGTCCATTACTTCGATAATTATTATCATCATTTATCTTATTTTACCTGTTAATTGCATTGACAATTATAAACACAAACATCCATCCTCGTGGGATCGATATTCGACGGATTCACATATGTCTACTATACTTGCATCGACAGTGTACGCTTGCACATATTTGCTGTGACGTTCATAGCCCAATCAAGTTTTGGCGCCGTTGCCGAGGATGGTGTTTGTTTGATGTTTATTTTTGCTTTTGCAACCATTCTTTATTTTCTAATATTTACTCGTTACTAATTTGTTTTAAATTATTGTTGACTACTTTTATAATTTTCTTTTTAGGTGTTTTATGACCAAGAGCACTTCTAAATTTGTTGTTGGCTTAGATCCTGAAACTGAGCACACTATTAGAAAGAGAAGACAAGGACAAAGAAATATGGCTTTGCTTGGAAATGATGCAGTCATACCATAATTGCCGCCACAAAATCCTATCCCTCCTATACAGCCACAAAACGTAAATAATCAACCACTGCAACAAGATCAGATACAAAATCGAACTATTCGAGATTTTGTTATCCCTATGTTGGATGATTTGCAGCCAAGGGTTGTTCGACTAGCTATTCAAGTTGGAAATTTTGAATTAAAACCGATCATGTTCTAGATGCTAAATTCTAATGGGCAGTATGCTGGGCTACCACATGAAGACGTGAGAGAGCAACTTAATCCCTTCCTATTGATTTATGCTTCTTTCAATCAGCATGGTGTTCCTGATGACGCCATTCCCTTATTCATTGTAAGGACGGGCTCATACTTGATTCCTTGAATTGCTTGTTGGATCAATCACTTCATGGAATTCTCTTGCAACTCAATTCGTTTTGCAATTTAATCCACCAATGATGAATGCTCGTCTTAGGAACGACATCACTGTGTATCATCAACTGGACGATAAAAATTTTCATACTACATGGGAGCTTTACAAAACTCTTCTTTGACTCTGTCCCATGCATTTAATTCAACAAGAAACACAGATTGAAATCTTTTACAACGGGCTGAATGCACAGACAAGAAATCGTGTCGACGCATCTGCTAATGGTCTTTTGTTGGACTGTGCTTACGAGGAAGCTGTCAAAATTCTAGAGAGAATCGCTCAGAATGATTATCAATATCCAATCTGTCGAGCTGCTCAAGTGAAAGCAAATCCCGAAGTTATTGAATTAGATGTTGTATCCACTCTGAGTACATAAGTGTCTTTGCTAGCAAATATGATAAAGAACATGAGGGGGACTAGTGAAGTTGCGCCCATTCAAGTTGCTCAACAAATTGATGTCCCTACATTTTGTTGTGAAATTTACGGTGATAATCACAGTTATGAAGACTATCCACAGCACGCGGAGAATGCTTTCTACATTAATAACATCCGTGAAAACTCTTATGGTAATTCTTATAATAATCATGTGAAAAATCAATAGCCTTGGGGAAGTTAGAATGCAACGACATTCAAATATAGAAATTCATCTAGTCAAGGAAACTTTCTACAAGGGAATTACAATTCATAGCAGCAAAATTTCAACCAGAGTTCTAAGATGCATGCACATCAAGATCAGATGCAGTCGTAAAATCATGTGCAGCCACATCAATCTTCAATGCCACATTTGAATGCTCAAGGACAACAGCAACAGCAGTACACACAACCACGAGCTGATCTTTTAGTAGCCCTGATGCGTGAACATATAACGCGAACAGAAGCCAATTCATCTTCTATTCGAGCATTGGAAGCACAGTTGGGGCAACTAGCTTTAAATTTGAACACAAGACCACCAGGTGCTTTACCCAGTGATACAAAGAACCCAAGCTCAAAAGGGAAGGAGCATTGCAAGGCTATTACTCTTTGGAGTGGGAAACAAACTACCGAGCCAGCTATCAATTCTAATACAACAATTATAGACACGAGTGAAGCAGATCAAGTGAAAAAATTTATGTCTGAATTAGTTATAGAAGAACCAAATAAAGAGGCTCCACCAATTGTTACTCCCATGCTTACTTTGAGATCTACAAAATTATCGACACAATTGCCAATGTCGACGTAACCAATTATGTCAAGGCAACCTGATGTATCCATACCGTTACCATTTTCATAGCGATTTAAAGAGAAAGAGCATGATAGACAACATCAGCAGTATCTGACCACATTAAAATAATTGCATGTCAATATCCCTCTTGTGGATGCTCTAGTATAGATTCTCAGTTAAGGAAAATTCATGAAGTAGCTCCTATCCAAGAAAAAGTAGCTGACTGATACTGAGACAATTACGCTCACAGAAGGATATAGTGCAGTCTTGACAAATAATTTGCCACCTAAGATGAAAGACCTTGATAGCTTTACAATCCCATGCTCGATCGGAAATCATTACTTGGGAAAAGCTCTATGTGATTTAGGCACAAGTATCAACCTGATGTCGTTGTCTACATTTAGAAAATTGGGGATTGGTCATATGAAGCCCACTGCAACGATATTACAGTTGGTAGATAGATCATTGGCGCAACCTAAAGGACAAATTAAAGACATCCTAGTTTGAGTAGATAAGATTGTGTTCCTAGCGGATTTCATTATCCTTGACTACAAAGTAGATAAAGAGGTACCCATAATTTTGGGACGCCCATTCATCACCACTAGATGCACTCTCATCGATGTGTATAAAGTTGAATTGACAATGCGACATAACGATGAACACATCACTTTCAGTGTGTTTAAGGCCATTCCCTACAAAGACAAAGAAGAATGTCACCACATTGACGTGCTGGACACATTAATTGAGGAGGAATTCAATGAGCGAAGCACATCAGTTCTAGAAGAATTTACGATGACATCGGATGAAGATTTTCTAGTTGACTGTGATAGCAAAGCTGAAGCGCATAACATCGAGCTTGGGTAAGGATGGAAAATGGAATCTTTAGTTTTGACCAAAAGAACGACTCCAGTCTTTAAGCCATCTATTGAAGAGGCTCCTACCTTGGAGTTGAAGCCATTGTCTGATCATCTGAAGTATGTCTTTCTTGGTAACAAAAATACATTGCCAGTTATTGTCTTTGTAACCCTCGACGCAACTCAGTAAGAAAATTTAATCCATATATTGATGCAGCATAAGCATGCGATTGCTTAGAGTATGGCTGATATTAGAGGCATTAGTCCCTTTTTCTGCATGCATAAAATTCGGTTGGAAGATGAAGGAAAGCAATCAATTGAACAACAAAGGAGAAATGAGAATGAAGGAGGTGGTTAAAAAGAAAATTATTAAGTGGCTGGATGCAGGCATTATCTACCCAAATTTTATTAGATGAACCTAGTCCAATGTGTCCTTAAGAAAAGTGGTATCATGATGGTAAGTAATGACAAGGATGAGCTAATCCCTACTCGCATTCCTATAGGCTGGCGAGTGTGCATGGATTATCTCCGATTGAATGCAGCCACAAAGAAGGACCACTTCCCACTTCCCTTCATCGGTCAAATGCTGGACAGGTTTGCTGGAAAAGCCTACTATTTCTTCCTCGATGGCTATTCTGGCTACAATCAGATAGCTATTAGGCCAGAGGATCAAGCAAAAATAACTTTTACTTATCCTTTTGGCACTTTTACCTTCCGTTGAATGCCATTTGGTCTTTGCAATGCACTGGCCACATTTCAAATGTGCATGATGGAAATATTTTCAGACATGATCGAGGACTCATTAGAGGTATTTATGGATGATTTTTCTGTTTATGGAAATTCTTTTGATAAATGCACTAACAACTTGGCCAGAGTTTTAAAGTGCTCTGAGGGCACAAATTTAGTGCTAAATTGGGAGAAATGCCACTTCATGGTAACAGAAGGCATTGTCTTAGGTCATCGCATTTCCTGTCAGGGCATTGAAGTGGATAAAATGAAGGATGAAATTATTGAGAAGTTGCCCCGTCAACTAATGTAAAGGGTATTCAGAGTTTTCTCGGACGTGAAGGTTTTTATCGAAGATTTATTCGAGACTTCTTCAAAATTGCGAAACCCCTCTGTTCCTTGTTGGAGCAAAATAAAAAATTACTATTTGATGATGCATGTGTGGATGCATTTATGCAAATAAAGAAGTAGCTCGTGAAGGCACCCATTGTCGTTACACCAGATTGGTCGCAACCATTTGAAGTAATATGTGATGCAAGTGATTTTACAGTGGGTGCAGTATTAGGACAACGCAAGGAAAGAGTATTTCATGCTATATATTACGCCAGCAAGACTCTTTAAGAGGTGCAGATCAATTATACAACCACAGAGAAAGAGTTGTTGGGTGTAGTCTTTGCTTTCGACATATTTCACTCATATCGTGTAGGTGAAAAGGTTACTGTATTTACTGACCATTCAGCGTTGAGATTTTTTTTTGCAAAGAAGGATTTTAAACCAAAGTTGATGCGATAGATCCTACTACTACAAGAATTTGATATAGAGATAAAGGATCGAAGGGGTCGAAAAACTAAGTGGCAGATCATTTGTCTCGTTTGGAAGTAAGTAGTGAGGACGGAAATACATTTCAAATTGTCGATGCATTTCCTGACGAGAAGCTGTTTGCTGTCGACGTAACCCCATGGTATGTGGATATGGTCAATTACCTTGAATGTTGAAGGCTACCTTTGGGTGCAACAAGTCATAAGAAAGAAAGATTTCTTTGCGACATAGAAAAATATTACTGGAACGAGCCATATTTATTCAAGGTATGCAACGACAATATAATTAAGCATTGTGTTCCAGAGGAAGAAATGCTTTCAATCTTGAAGCATTGTCACGATGCTCCTTATGGAGGTCATTTTGGTGGCATAAGAACTAATGCAAAGGTTGTTTAGTCAAGATTTTATTGGCCTTCATTATTTAAAGACGCCCATAACTTTGTGCACCAATGTGATAAATGTCAGCATATCGGATTAATATCTCGACGCAACGAGATGTTGCAACAACCAATCATGGAGGTTAAACTCTTTGATGTTTAGGGTATGGACTTCATGGGACCATTTCCAAGTTCGTTTGGAAATGTTTATATCCTAGTTGCTGTTGACTATGTATCAAAGTGGGTGGAGGCCATTGTAGTCCCAAAAGATGATGCAAGGACAGTGCTAAAGTTTTTCCACAAGCATATATTTGCTCATTTTGGCACACCTAAAGCATTGATCAATGACCAAGGCACTCACTTCCACTGCAATCAAGTAGCAGCCGCACTGAAACGGTATAGAGTTAACCATAGAATGACGACCACATATCATCCACAAACTAATGGGCAAGCTGAAGTCTCCAATCGACAGATTAAAAATATTCTCGAGAAGATGGTGAATCCATCAAGGAAAGATTGGTCTTCTAGGCTTGATTGTGCGTTGTGGGCATTACGAACATCATACAAAACCCCACTTGGGATGTTGCCATATCAAATTGTATTTGGTAAAACATATCACTTGCCAGTGGAATTGGAACATAAAGCAATGTGGGCAATCAAGCAAGTGAACATGGATTATGATGTCGGGAAGAAAAGGCTGTTGGACATCACTAAACTTGAGGAAATTCGGCGCAATGCTTATGAAAATACCGCAATCTGTAAGGAAAAACCAAGCGATAGCATGACGAAATTATTTTGCAGCGACAATTTACTACAGGACAACAGGTGCTATTATTTAATTCTCAACTAAAATTACACCTAAGAAAATTGCGCTCACGATGGTCTGGACCATTTGAAGTTGTCGAAGCATTTCCTCACGGTGCAGTCACAATTAAAGACAAAAATGATGGGCACCAATTTAAAGTGAATGGACAATGGCTGAAGCATTATTTTAGCGATGATGATCACAAATAGAAGGAGACCATTAATTTGGTCACATTTTTCTAACCCCTCTTTACAATTTTATCAAGTAATTTTATTTATTTTGTTTTTGTTTTAGTTTATCTTCTTTAGTATTTTTGCAAGAATAAAGCTCTTTCTTTTGTTGATGCATACGAAGCTCCTTGTTGCCGCATCTCATCTGCTGACTCACTAGAGAATCGAAACATATAGAGAAATAAATCATGACGTTTCATCCTTTATACCCTAACCGTCAGATCGGTTTGAAAAAGTACAATCCAAATGGACGCATTTATTGATTGCAAACCTACTATCCTCTCTCTGTAGTGTACACAAACACGCCTCTCCATTTACTCTTTTCATTCCCTATAAAGCAATCCCTTGTGTGCCGGCTATGTTATTCAGAAAAAACCTCCATTATTATTCAAAATTTTGTTCAAAGCTCTCAACTTCTCTACTCTTTACTACCTTTAATATCAACAAATATGGCCAGAACACGAGGCGTTAAGACACCATCAAAGTCTCTTGCAGAATTTTCCTCCATCGCTGTGGTGCGTGAAACAGAGCATCACCCATCCAGAGAACCGATGGTGTTCCTTACCAAGGCAGCAAAGGATGGCTTCCAAGATAATATGCTGAAGCGAAACTACCATCCTGAGTAAGGTTTTCAGCTATCGAAGCAACAGGACCTTGGGAAGAATAAAACCATCGCAAAAATGGGTTGGGAAATTTTCTATCAATATCTAGAGAGCTACTCACCATCCCTGGTGCAAGAGTTTTATGCGAACCTTACTAACAATGAGCAAGAGTTCGTGTTTGTTTGTGAAGGGTTAGTACCTTGGGATGCCTCACACATTAATGATCTCTATAACATCCTAGTGACCAAGGATGAACATATGGCATTCCTTGAGAAACTCACAGAGGAGGAGGCTGATAAGTTAATGCAAGACCTCTGCATTGAAGGAGCTGTGTGGACGGGCTCCAATCCAAACAATTACACCATGCACTGATGATTTCTGACATTGTAGAGTGAGGTCTAGTTTCATTTTATTAATTGTCGCCTCATGCCTTCCACCCATAGCACGACTGTAACTTTGGATCGGATGTGTCTAATACATTCGATCATAAAGGGAAGAAAAATTGATGTCAGTGCAATTTTGCACCAAGAAATTATGGATTGTGCTGTTAGACAGAATGGTATTTTGGCGTTTCCCTTATTGATCATGCAGTTGTGCCAGCAATGGAGAGTTATGCCTTATAGGGGAGAGGAAATCTTAGACAACAAGGGACCCATCAATGATGCCACCATCAAGCACATGACTCGTGGGAAAGACACTCCTACTGTGAAGGAGGCTAAGACCAGAAAGAGAAAAGGCAAGGAAAAAGTGGAAGAAAAGAAAACTACTATCCCCACAGACCCATCCTTATGGCGTAAAGTCAAGGAAGTGGAGCAGATCGCTAACTCCATCAACATAAGGCAAATTAAACTTGTCGCCACTATTGAAGTTATGGAGACATCTCAAAACTTATTCTATGCCTACACTAAGGCATGGAATAATGCCATTATGACCACACTACGACGTATGAGCAAGGCACCTCTATCGGAGTTCATTGTTTTCCCTCCGATCATCAGAGAAGTCGAGCCTTCAACTGAAGAGGCTGAATCCGGAGGAAAGGAACAATCTGTGGCATCCCTTCAAATGGTAAATATTTCTGATGATGAACAAGAGATGGATTCGAAGGAAGTAGAGGATTACCTCAAGAACATTGCAAGCCTAATTGAGGATGATTTTTTTGCTAGTCTAGAGGCCATTGTGGTTGAGAGAGTGGCCCATGCTGATGCAGGGAACACTCCAGTAGAACATGTGGAGACAGACGAAGAAAATGAAGAAAGAAAGGAAGGAGCTGATGTCGAGGCAAATTCGGTTAAGGAATTTGTCACTTCTCATAATTAACATATTAACCCGAAGCCTCTTCATACTCTTATAAAATCTTCTGTAATGTTTGAACCCCTTGATTTGAAGCCTTCCTAAACAATATATTGTCATCCGTAAAAAGTAAATGGGAAATCTTTGGGCTCATACAACTTACTTAAACTCGCTTCACTATCCCTTTCCCTTCAACTAAGCGCATTACAGTCGACAACCCCTTATTGCACACCAAAAATAAATAGACTTAATCCCTTTGTTGGCTTGAACTTTTCACCTTTACACCCATTTATCACAGTCAAATAAGAGACTGAATTGATGCAGTGCGTAGTAAAATCTACCAACGAACTAGCAAAGCTTATCTTTAATATCATTTGACATAAAAAAGATCATTAAACTCGATCATATGCTTTACCCATGTCCAATTTATCGCTAAAACACATCTCTTCCCTACTTTTTTTTGCTTGAACATATGTAAAACTTCATATGCAAATAGTACACTATCAGTGATCAATTTGTCTAGGACAAATTGATTTTGAGCATCATCTATACAACAATCTAGAACTTTTTGAAAGCAATTCGCTACCGTTTTAGAAATTATCTTGTAAAAAACCAAGTATATATTTATAAGACTAAAGTTTGATAAGTTCGTAGGTTGATCCGTTTTCATAATGAGAACAATATTAGTAGCATTACAAGATTCCAAGGACATACCTTCATTCAAAATACTCAAGCAAAAATCGCTTACATCCCGTCCAATAATATGACAAAATTGCTGATAAAAAATTGTCAGGTAACTGTCGCTACTCGCTGCCTTTGCTGGTCCCATGCTTTTCATAGCAGTAAAAATTTCCTCTTTCGTATAAGCTCCCGTTAACATCTGATTCATTTCCTTTGGAATTATCAGCTCCACTCCAGATTATTTTCCATATTTCCCACTCATTTTTGAAGAGAATAGATAGTTAAAGTAATTACAAGAAATCATCGTCATCTTCTCTTCTTCATACTGGATCACGCCCCTTTCATTTTCCAATCCCCTAATTCGATTAGCATGTCTCCTATGAGACGCAAATTTGTGAAAAAAACTTCGTGTTCTTGTCACCCATTTTCAACCAATTTCCTCAGGTCCATTGTTCCCAAAAATTTATTGTTTCTCCATCTCCAATTTAACTGTATTTTAAAATCAATAATTTTCGTAAGCGTTTCATCATCTTGTTCAACTTTCGTAAGTAATTCCAACATATTGTTCAGTTTTTTGCTTCCTCACCTCGTTTCCTTTCTCTATATCTCTCCCATTTCTATAAGGGTTCTTTTAGAGCATCCAATTTAGTTAAAACATCATCTGATTCAAACTCCCACATCCTACAAATAATCACTTCACACGAATCGTCCAAGACCTACCATGGTTCAAATCTGAACTTTCTGTGCCTTCCTCCATTTTCTCCCTAGTTCGTTTTAACTAATAGTGGACAAATTGTTCGAAAAGGAGTGAGATAAATGATGAATAGAATAATCAAAAAATAAATTTAGCCAATCTATATTCATCACTCCTTTGTCTAATTGTTCCCTAATATTTGTTTTTGGTAAATTATCTCTTTCCCAAGTGTCCCAGGAACTTGAAAAACCTCCATCCAATAACTAAAAATCCTCTCACCTTCTAATGAGCATACAAAATCTCATTAAAATCCCCCAAAAACCAGTCAAGGTATTGCACAATTTTCCCCAAGGCACCAAAGTATATTCCAGTTATCTTTCTCTATGTCTTTCAATTGGGGCTACGTAAAAAATCATAAATCTCCATTTTAAACTTCCATTTTCCTCTTAAATGTTTTTATTAATATGAGATTTGGAGAAACTCTGAATACTAACCAGCGCATTTTCATTCCATGCAATACTAAGACCTCCACTATAACTTTACATTTAAACATCAATCCCATTTTTGAATCCACATCTCCTTCGTACTTTCTCCATTCTCTTTCCATCTAGCTTAGTCTCTATTAAGAAGATAATTTGAGGATTAATAGCCTTCAACATAAATCAAAGCCGTTGGACAGCCCACGAACTCCCCCATTTGCGAACATTCCACAATAAAAATTTCATGACATTCGATTGGCTTGTCCCTTGGCAGTCGTCGATATTTGATTTTGGTGAGCATTATTTCACTCAACCGAAGCTCCAAAAGAATTAGTAGAAACATTAGGAACTATTGGGTCATCTTCAACATCATGGACCATATTAATTCGACCCATTTGATTAGAGGAATCACTCTGATTTGAGAAATTAATATTTGGAAATCCTTCCAAATTAAAACCCAGAATCGGATTGATGTGATTCCTAAATCCATTCCTCCATTCATCCCTCTGATTACTCCTTGACTCATGCCGTGTCTGATTTTTTTCCTTGGACGCATCTTCCCCTTCCTTTCAAAGCTAAGCCTTGCTTACAATAATGGCCCTTCGTGGTACCGCCTTCAAAGAGATACTTCATGTGAACTCCATGATTTCTCTTATAAGATTCAATCTAGTAGGGCAGAACTTATCACTGTGACCTAAACATCCACATAAGAAGCAAAATAGCGTAAGCTTTTCGTACCAAAAATTCGTATAAGTGAATTTCGATAAAGGAAGCATAATTTTCTTCTTTCTTTTCAATGGTTTTCAAACATAAATCTCTACATGAACTCTCAGATAACTCATTAGCCCTCTATTTAGCTATTTCAAATCAAATTCCAAAAATCTACCCACAAAATTTCCTAGCTACTTAGCAACAACTTTTGAGAAAAAACCTAAAGGTAAATCATGAAATTGAACCCAAAAAAAAACAAATTAACTAATGGCACCAACTTCGGATCATTACCATTTCTCAACCTATAAATAATAAAAAGATGATTATTGAATGTCCAAGGACTTCTGCTGACCACCCAATCAACATCTAATTAATGGAAAAATTGAACAAATATCGTCTTCCCCTAAGATTTGTAATCTGTACACACCTTAGAGGATGCCATAGATTTACATTTGTGGTTTTCATAGCAGTAAAAAGAACCACACTCAATGTCAGAAAACATCCCACTAAACAGTATTCATACGCCAACTTCTGTAGAACTAGATCAATCGATTGCAGAACTGCCCTTCTTCCTCCTCCTCCCTCTCATCTATATTAAGACCATCAATATCCTTTTCCATGGTGAGACACTTACAACAGAACGAGCAATAAAGATCGTTTGGAAAACAGTGTTAAAGGAAACTTTTTTTTATTTTTTAAAAAAAAATAAAAACATAAAGAAAAAAATGTGCTACAAAAAGCAAACCATTTGTGGTACATTGAGCAAACATTTTTTTTGTATGATAAGATCTTTAACATGATACAAAACTAAAATTTTTGGAATGTTGGTTTTAATGCATATCTTTGTCTTTAGAAAGCCTTGTTATGGTAATTTATTTTGATTTCTTTGTGTTTTCATTTGGAAAAGGGAGGTTTCAATTTTAAAAGTTGGTCATTCAATCAATGGAGTTTGACCTACTTGACCCATTTTTATGGCCATACCATTTCACGTACTTCATCTACTTTTTAATATTATTTTATGATGGATTCTGCTCGCTAGTAATATGTTGTGGCAAATCATTTACCACATTATTTGCATGATACAATTCTTATTCTTTGAAAGTATGATGTATGATTTGCAAAATCATGCATTGCTTATCTATTCTTTGTGATTTTAAGGATTCAATCATTGCAATCTCACGACTTTTCTCTTTCCATTTTTTAGAATATTGTGAGAATTATGTCAAGCCGGAAGATGTCATAGTCACAACAATAAAAGGAGGGAAGAGCAGAATGAAGACAAATACACTCCATCTGATGACGGGGAAATTGCCAGAAAACCTGATCCTTAACCACACTATATGTATACCTTGGAAATTCTATGTATTGTACGTGATATTCGCAGCTCCAAGAAAATTTGAAACTTGGCAAAACTGAGGCATGCCGTAAATTCCTGCCCCTCTCTTGTAAATTAACTAAATATTGTTTATATATTTTAAGTATTCATCCATTGTTGATACTAAGTGATAGTTTGCATATGTTCTTCATCAACTAAACTCATTTCAAGTCTTCTACAATTTACTTTTAAAGATGCCAGAAAAAACCATATACATGCATGGAATATAATTTGTTCTTAAAATTGTTTTTTTGTTTACACTTTTCATTATCACAATAGAATCAAATTCAGTAATAAAAAATTCATTGAAAATTTAAAAACCAATTCCTACAACAAAATAAAATAAAACATCATAGACTCCTACAATATTTATCTTTCAAAGATAAACAAAACCAAAACAAAAATTAAAACCCTCAATAAACAATATACTAGCCCCAAAAAATGAAGTTATTAAGTGAGAGCTCTGTTTAGAACAAAAAAGTTTAATCTTGAGTTAAGGATTTCCTAGTAAAGACCAATTTCACATAGTTTTAGATCCTTTCTCTTCACAAAATCTGTAGTCCAGTTTTTGATGAGTACATTGGCCCCCTTGTTCCTTCGCTTGAACTTTATGTAATGTTGGGTATTGGTATCACAATCCCAAACCAATACTGGTAATACTTGTTCAATTTGGGGTAATTGATTGGCATTCTAGTGTAACAAAACATGAGATTCCACCAACTCCGATGGCAATATCAACCTTGACAAGTTTCCGAGATCACTTTTGGAAAACTAGTTCTAGATGCACCACGGAGCATCATGGGCATGATGCCTCAGTTCAATTTCAATCTCGACTCTATTTCTCTTGTTTCTATCGATCAAAAATTTCGGGTTCCCCATTGTTTGTTCTTGTTGAACAATGTCAAAGTAAGCTCTCCATTGATCTTTTTATTCAGGCTGTTCAAGTTGTAGCGGTAGCTACATTCATTGTCTTCATACGAAAGTGAAAGAGATAAGTCTAACGGAATATCATCATTGGTTTCAACTTCCATCGGTTCTGATGAAAAAGCATCACTGTTATTCTTCATGCACATCATATTACGTAAATCCAATTTCCATGTATCTTGAATTTATTAGTTGGAGTAGTTCCGGTGGAAATATTATCGGTAAAAGGATGTAATAACACAATATCAAATTAGCCTCTTCTAAACAGGAAAAAGGATAATATAGTAAAAATCAATGGTAAAGCATTGGTGCTCGGTTAAGAACAGAAAAGTTGAACCTTAAGATAGCGATGTTCCAACAAATACCAATTTCATCCCTCTTTTTTTTAGTTATCTCCTCTTCGCAAACAGTGTTATCCAATTCTTGATAAGCACGTTTGCCCCATTGTTCCATCTTTTAAACTTCATCTCATGTTCAGTATGGGTAACGCAATCCCAAATCATACGGGTAAACCCTTTTAAATTTGGGCTAGTTTATCGACATTCTAGTGAGATAAAATATGAGACTCCACCAACTCCGATGGCAATACCAACCATGACATGTTTTCGAGATCCCTTTTGTAAAGCTTCTTTTTGATGCACCATGGAACATCATGATGCCTCACTTCAGTCACTATCTCAACTTTGTTTCTCTTGTTTCTATTGGTTGGTATCCCCGTTGTTTGTCTCTTCTTGGATGTAAAATTAAAACTTGTAGTTGATAAAGTAAGGGCTTCACTGATCTTTAGTTTATGATAATTGCTACGTCATCGACTCATTTAATTTTGCTTTCGGTTAACTGCTAAAAGCCTTGTCGAATAGAAATTTATAGAAAAGAAAACGACAAAAGAATTATCAATCACTTAAAAAAATTACACTCCTAGTAACCATGAAGGCATTAACTCTACAGCCAAACCCACATCATTTTGCCATTCTAAAAAGAATTGTGATTATCGTTTCACTACCACGAAGATGATCATAGATCAATACTACAATGGACAATCTGAAAACATTAAAAGAAAGAAAAAGGTAATAATCTAATCATACAATATCAGCTTAGCCTCATCCTAACACGAAAAAAGATAATATAGTAAAAATTACTGGTAAAACATTGAAGTTCGATTAAGAATGCAAAAGTTGAACCTTGAGTTAGGGATGCCTAATAAATACAAATTTAATCCCCTTATTTTAGTTCTCCTCTTCACAAATTGCGTTATCCAATTCATGATAAGCACATTTGCCCGATTGTTCCATCTTTTCAACTTCATCTCTATTCGATGTGGGTATCACAATCCTAAATCAATACGGGTAAACCCTCTTCAATTTGGGCTAGCTGATCACCGATCTAGTGTGATAAAATATGAAACTCCAACAACTCCAGTGACAATACTAGCCCTTGACATGTTTTCGAGATCCCTTTTGGAAAGCTTCTTTTTTATGCACCATGGATCATCATGATGCCTCACTTCAGTCTATATCTCAACTTTGTTTCTCTTATTTCTATTGGTTGGTATCCCCATTATTTTTCTCTTCTTGAATGTAAAATTATCACTAATAATTGTTAAAGTAAGGGCCTCATTGATCTTTAGTTTATAATGATTGCTACATTCACCGACTTCAACTCTTAAGGGTTTATTAATTGAAAGAGATAATTCTAACGAGATATCTACATCGGTTGCGATATCGCTCTTCTTCATACACATCACGTCTAATTTTCTTGTACTCTGATTATCGCTTTCTTTGTAGCAAATCGCTTGTTTCTCTCATCAGTTTTGGTGGACATACTAATAACGAAAACAGACAGCTCTAATGAAACTTTGGAAGCGTGTCACTCAATTCCGAGAGAAAAACTCCATTTCTCTTCTCTATCTTACTTTCTAACTTATTATAATGAATTTTAAATTTTCTCACATTAATTGATGATGTTACAGATGATCGTGACAAAAGAGACAACTCCCATGAAACATTGCTCTCTTCAAAATTGGGGACATTCATGAAATTGAAAAGAATGCATGACTTATCATCTACCATAGTTGAAGCACCGACTCATTTATTTTTGTTTTCAGTTAACCGTTAAAAGCTTTCTCGAATGGAAATTTATTGAAAAGAAAACAAAAAAAGAATTATAAAACACTTAAAAAATTACATTCCAAGAAACCATGAAGACATTTACCCTAAAGCCAAACCCACGTCATGTAGGCATTCTAAAAAGAATTGCGATTATCGTTTCATTACCATGAAGATGATCATAGATCAATTCTACAATAAACAATTTGAAAACATTAAAAGAAAGAAAGAAAGAAAGTAATTATCTAATAACATAATATTGGCTTAGCCTCTTCTAAATAGAAAAAAAATATAGTAAAAATTACTGGTAAAGCATTGGAGCTCAATCAAGAATGAAAAAGTTGAACCTTGAGTTAGCAATGTCCCAACAAATACTAATTTCATCCCCTTGTTCTAGTTCTATTCTCTTCACAAATTGTGTTATCCAATTCTTGATAAGCATGTTTGCCCCATTGTACCATCTTTTGAACTTTATATATGTTCGGTGTGGGTATCACAATCCCAAATCAATACGGATAAACCCTCTTTAATTTGGGCTAGCTGATCGACGATCCAGTGCGATAAAATATGAGACTTCAACAACTCCGGTGGCAATACTAACCTTGAAATGTTTCCAAGATCCCTTTTGAAAAGCTTCTTTTTGATGCAGCATGGATCATCATGGTGCCTCACTTCAATCGCTATCTTTGTTTCTCTTATTTTTATTGGTCGGTATCCCCATTGTTTGTCTCTTATTGGATGTAAAATTATCACTCGTAATTGCTAAAGCAAGGGCTTCGTTGATCTTCAGTTTATGAAGATTGCTACGTTCACCGACTTCAACTCTTAGGGGTTTATTAATTGAAAGACACAATTCTAACGAGATATCTGCATCAGTTCCAATTTCGCTCTTCTTCATACGCATCACGTCTAATTTTCTTGTACTCTGATCATTGCTTTCTTTGTAGTGAAACGCTTGTTTTCTCTTATCAGTTTTGGTGGACATATTAATAACGAAAAAAGATAGCTCTACTGAAAATTTGGAAGCAGTATCACTCAATTCCTACAGAAAAAATCCATTACTCTTCTCCATCTTACTTTCTAACTTATTATAATGGATTTCTAATTCTCTCAAATCAATTGATAATATTACAGATGTGCATTACAAAAGAAACAACCCCAAAAAACATTGCTCTCTTCACAATTGGGGACATCCATGAAATTGAAAAGAATGTAGGGTTTATCATCTACCATGGTTGAAGCACCGACTCATTTACTTTTGTTTTCGGTTAACGCTAAAAACCTTGTCGAATGGCAATATATAGAAAATAAAATGATAAAAGAATTATCAATCACTTAAAAATTACATTCCTTCTAACCATGAATGAATTAACTCTACAGCCAAACCCACGTCATGTTGGCATTTTAAAAACAATTGCGATTATCGTTTCATTACCACGAAGATGATCATAGATCAATACTATAATGAACAATCTGAAAACATTAAAAGAAACAAAGAAGGTAATTATCTAATAACACAATATCAGCTTAGCCTCTTCTAAACAGAAAAAAAAAAAGATAATATAGTAAAAATTACTAGTAAAGCATTGAAGCTCGATTAAGAAGGAAAAAGTTGAACCTTGAGCTAGCGATGTCCCAACAAATACCAATTTCATCCCCTTGTTTCAGTTCTCTTCTCTTCACAAATTGTGTTATCCAATTCTTGATAAGTACGTTTTTCCCATTGTTCCATCTTGTGAACTTCATCTCTGTTCGGTGTGGGTATCACAATCTCAAATCAATACGCGTAAACCCTCATCAATTTGGGCTAGCTGATCGATAATCTAGTGCGATAAAATCAATACGGGTAAATCGACTTTAATTTGGGCTAACTGATCGGTGATCCAATGCAATAAAATATAAGACTCCAACAACTCTGGTGGTAATACCAACCTTGAAATGTTTTCTAGATTCCTTTTGAAAAGTTTCTTTTTGATGCACATGGATCATTAAGATGCCTCACTTTAGTCGCTATCTCAACTTTGTTTCTCTTATTTCTATTGGTCGATATCCCAATTGTTTGTCACTTGTTGGATGTAAAATTATCACTCATAATTGCTAAAGTAAGGGCTTCGTTGATCTTCAGCTTATGATTATTGCTATGTTCATCGACTTCAACTCTAAGGGGTTTATTATTTGAAAGAGAAAATTCTAACGAGATATCTACATCGGTTACAATTTTGCTCTTCTTCACACATATCACGTCTAATTTTCTTTTCTCTAATCTTTGCTATCTTTGTAGCGAAGAACTTGTTTCTCTCATCAATTTTAATGGACATATTAATAACAATAACAGACCGCTCTAATGAAAATTTGGAAGTGGTATCACTCAATTCCAACAGAAAAACTCCATTCCTCTTCTCCATCTTACTTTCTAACTTATTATAATAAATTTCTCATTTTCCCACATCAATTGATGAGGTTACAGACGAGTGCGACAAAAGAGACAACTCCAATGAAACATTGCTCTCTTCACAATTGGGGACATCCATGAAATTGAAAAGAATGCAGGGCTTATCATCTACAATGGTTAAAGCACAGACTCATTTATTTTTGTTTTCGATTAACGCTAAAAGCCTTGTCGAATGGAAATTTATAGAAAAAAAATGACAAAAGAGTTATCAATCACTTAAAAAAATTACATTCTTAGTAACCATGAAGGCATTAACTCTACAGCTAAACCCACATCATGTTGGCATTCTAAAAAGAATTGCGATTATCGTTTCATAACCACGAAGATTATCATAGATCATCAGTACAATGAACAATCTGAAAACATTAAGATAAAGAAAGAAAGTAATAATCTAATAACACAATATCAGCTTAGCCTCTTCTAAACAAAAAAGAAGATAATATAGTAAAAATTGCTGGTAAAGCATTGAAGCTCGATTAAGAATGAAAAAGTTGAACCTTAAGTTAGCGATGTCCCAAAAAATACCAATTTCATCCCTTTGTTTTAGTTCTCTTCTCTTCACAAATTGTGTTATCCAATTCTTGATAAGCACGGTTGCCCCATTGTTCCATTTTTTGAAGTTCATCTTTGTTCTGTGTGGGTATCACAATCCCAAATTAATACGGGTAGACCCTCTTCAATTTGGGCTAGCTAATCGACGATTCAGTGCGATAAAATATGAGACTCCAACAACTCGGGTGGTAATACCAACCTTGACATGTTTTTGAGATCCCTTTTGGAAATATTCTTTTTCATGCACCATGGATCATCATGATGTCTCACTTTAATCACTATCTCAACTCTGTTTCTCTTATTTCTATTGGTCGGTATCCCCATTGTTTGTCTCTTCTTGGATGTCAAATTATCACTCGTAATTGCTAAAGTAAGGGCTTCGTTAATCTTCAGTTTATAATGATTGCTACGTTCACCGACTTTAAATCTTAAGGGTTTATTAATTAAAAGAGATAATTTTAACGAGATATCTGCATCGATTGCGATTTTGCTATTCTTCATACACATCATGTCTAATTTTCTTTTACTTTGATCATTACTTTCTTTGTAGGGAAACACTTGTTTACTCTCATCAGTTTTGGTGAATATATTAAAAACGAAAGGAGATAGCTCTAATGAAAATTTGGAAGTGATATCACTCAATTCTGACAGAAAAAATCCATCGCTCTTCACCATCTTACTTTCTAATTTATTATAATGAATTTCTCATTTTCCCACATCAATTAATGATGTAACAAACAAGTGCGACAAAAGAGACAACTTCAATGAAACATTTCCCTCTTCACAATTGGGGACATTCTTGAAATTGAAAAGAATGCAGGGCTTATTATTTACCATGGTTGAAGAATCAACTCATTTATTTTTGTTTTCAGTTAATGCTAAAAGCCTTGTCAATGGAAATATATAGAAAAGAAAACGACAAAAAAATTATCAATCACTTAAAAAATTTACATTCCTTCTAACCATGAAGGCATTAACTATATAGCCAAACCCTCACGTCATGATGTCATTCTAAAAAGAATTATGATTATCGTTTCATTACCACAAAGATGATCATATATCAGTACTATAATGAACAATCTGAAAACATTAAAAGAAACAAAGAAAGTAATAATCTAATAACACAATATCAGCTTAGCCTCTTCTAAACAAACAAAAATTATATAGTAAAAATTACTTGTAAACAGTTGGAGCTCGATTAAGAATGAAAAAACTGAACCTTGAGTTATCGATGTCCCAACAAATACCAATTTTATCCTCTTGTTTTAGTTCTATTCTCTTCACATATTGTGTTATCCAATTCTTGATAAGCACGTTTGCCCCATTGTTCCATCTTTTAAACTTCATCTCTATTCAATGTGGTTATCACAATCCCAAATCAATACGACTAAACCCTCTTCAATTTGGTCTAACTGATCAATGATCTAGTGCGATAAAATATGAGATTCCAACAACTCTGGTGGAAATACCAGCCTTGACATGTTTTTGAGATCCCTTTTGGAAAGCTTCTTTTTGATGCACTATGGATCATCATGACGTCTCACTTCAGTTGTTATCTCAACTTTGTTTCTCTTATTTCTATTGGTTGGTATCCCCATTGTTTATCTCTTCTTGGATGTAAAATTATCACTCGTAATTCCTAAAGTGAAGGCTTCGGTTATCTTCAGTTTATGATGATTGCTACGTTCATCGACTTCAACTCTTAGGGGTTTATTATTTGAAAGAGACAATTCTAACGAGTTATTTGCATCGGTTGCGATTTCACTCTTCTTCATACACATCATGTCTAATTTTCTTGTACTTAGATCATTGCTTTCTTTGTAGCAAAACACTTGTTTTCTCTTATCAGTTTTGATGGACATATTAATAACGAAGAGACAGTTCTAATGAAACTTTGGAATTAGTATCACTCAATTTCGACAGAAAAACTTCATTGCTCTTCTCCATCTTACTTTCTAACTTATTATAATGAATTTCTCATTTTCCCACATCAATTGATGTTACAGATGAGCGCGACAAGAGAGACAACTCCGATGAAACATTACTCTCTTCACAATTGGAGACATCCATGAAGTTGAAAAGAATGTAGGGCTTATCATCTACCATAGTTGAAGCACCGACTCAATTATTTTTATTTTCGGTTAACGTTAATAGCCTTTTCGAATGAAATTTTATAGAAAAAAAAACAACAAAAGAATTATCAGTCACTTGAAAAAATTACATTCCTAATAACCATGACGACATTAACTCTACAACCAAACCTATGTCATGTTAGCATTCTAAAAAGAATTGCGATTATCGTTTCAATACTACGAAGATAATCATAGATAAGTGATACAATGAACAATCTGAAAACATTAAAAGAAATAAAGAAAGAATAATCTAATAACACAATATTAGCTTAGCCTCTTCCAAACAACAAAAAAGATAATATAGTAAAAATTACTAGTAAAGCATTAGAGCTTGATTAAGAATAAAAAGGTTGAACCTTGAGTTAGCGATGTCCTAACAAATACCAATTTTATCCCCTTGTTTTAGTTCTCTTCTCTTCACAAAATGTGTTATCAAATTCTTGGTAAGCACGTTTCCCCATTATTCCATGTTTTGAACTTCATCCCTATTTGGTATAAATATCACAATTCAAAATCAATACGGGTAAACCCTTTTCAATTTGGGCTAGCTGATCGGCAATCCACTACGATAAAATATAAGACTCCAACAACTCCGGTGGCAATACCAACCATGACATGTTTTTGAGAATCCTTTTGGAAAGCTTCTTTTTGATGCACCATGGATCATCATGATGCCTCACTTCAATCGCTATCTCAACTTTTTTTTCTCTTATTTCTATTGGTCGGTTTCCCCATTGTTTGTCTCTTCTAGGATGTAAAATTATCACTGATAATAGCTAAAGTAAGGGCTTCGTTGATCTTCATCTTATGATGATTGCTATGTTCACCGACTTCAACTCTTAAGGGTTTTTTCATTTAAAAAGGCAATTCTATCAAGATTTCTGCATCGGTTGCGATTTCGCTCTTCTTCATACACATCACGTCTAACTTTCTTGTACTCTTATCATTTCTTTCTTTGTAGCGAAACGCTTGTTTTCTCTCATCAGTTTTTGTGGATGTATTAATAATGAAAAGAGATAGCTCTAATGAAAATTTAAAAGCGATATCACTCAATTCCGACAAAAAAACTCCATTGCTCTTCTCCATCTTACTTTCTAACTTATTATATTGAATTTATCATTTTCCCACATTAATTGATGAGGTTACATACGAGCGCGACAAAAGAGACAACTCCAATGATTTATTATTCTCTTCATAATCGGGGACATCCATGAAATTGAAAAGAATGCTGGGCTTAGCATCTACAATGGTTAAAGCAGAGACTCATTTATTTTTATTTACTGTTAATGCTAAAAGCTTTGTCGAATGGAAATTTATAGAAAAAAAATGACAAAAGAATTATTAATCACTTAAAAAAATTACATTCCTAGTAACCATGAAGGCATTAACTCTAGCCAAACCCACGTGTTGTTGACATTCTAATAATACAATATCAACTTAAACTCTTCTAAATAGAAAAATATATATAATATAGTAAAAATTACTGGTAAAGCATTAGAGCTCGATTAAGAATGAAAAAGTTGAACCTTGAGTTAGCGATGTCCCAACAAATACCAATTTAATCCCCTTATTTTAATTCTCTTCTGTTCACAAATTGGGTTATCCAATTCTTAATAAGCACGTTTGCCCATTTGTTCCATCTTTTGAACTTCATCTTTTGCCTATTTGTTCCATCTTTTGAACTTCATCTTTGTTCATTGTGGGTATCACAATCACAAATCAATACGGGTAAAACCTCATCAATTTGGGCAAGCTAATCGATGATCTAGTGCGATAAAATATAAGACTCCAACAACTCTGATGGCAATACCAGCTTTGACATGTTTCCGAGATCCCTTTCGGAAAGCTTCTTTTTTATGCAACATGGATTATCATGATGCCTCACTTTAGTCGTTATCTCAATTTTGTTTCTCTTATTTCTATTTGTTGATTTCCCCATTATTTGTCTCTTTTTGGATGTAAAATTATCACTCATAATTGCTAAGGAAAGGGCTTCGTTGATATTCAGTTTATGAGGATTGTTACGTTCACCAACTTCAACTCTTAGGGGTTTATTAATAGAAAGAGACAATTCTAACCAGATATCTACATCGGTTGCGATTTTGCTCTTTTTCATACACATTACGTCTAATTTTCTTGTCCTCTGTCATTGTTTTCTTTATAGTGAATCACTTATTTTCTCTCATCAGTTTTGGTGGACATATTAATAATGAAAATATACAGGTCTAATGAAAATTTGGAATCAGTATCACTCAATTCCGACAGAAAAACTCTATTATTCTTCTCCATCTTACTTTTAACTCATTATAATGAATTTCTCATTTTTCCACATCAATTAATGATATTAAAGACGAGCATAACAAAAGAGACAACTCTAATGAATTATTGCTCTCTTCACAATTCGGGACATCCATGAAATTGAAAAGAATACAGGGCTTATCATCTACCATGGTTGAAGCATCGACTCATTTATTTTTGTTTTCGGTTAATGCTAAAAGCTTTTTCGAATGGAAATTTATAGAAAAGAAAACGACAAAAGAATTATCAATCACTTAAAAAAATTACATTCCTACTAACCTTGAAGGCTTTAACTCTACAGCTAAATCCATGTCATGTTGGCATTCTAAAAAGAATTGCGATTATCATTTCATTACCACGAAGATGATCATAGATCAGTACTACAATGAACAATTTGAAAACATTAAAAGAAACAAAGAAAGAATAATCTAATAACATAATATCAGCTTAGCCATTTCTAACAGAAAAAAGATAATGTGGTAAAAATTACTAGTAAAGCATTGGAGCTCGATTAAGAATGTAAATGTTGAACCTTGAGTTAGTGATGTCCCAACAAATACCAATTTCATCCCTTTGTTGTAGTTCTCTTCTCTTCACAAATTGTGTTATTCAATTCTTGATAAACATGTTTGCCCCATTGTTCTAGCTTTTGAACTTCATCTCTGTTCGGTGTGGGTATCATAATCACAAATCGATACGGGTAAACCCTTTTCAATTTGGGATAGCTGATCGGTGATCCACTTCGATATAATATGATACTCCAACAACTCCGATGGCAATACCAACCTTAACATTTTCCAAGATCTCTTTTGGAAAGCTTCTTTTTGATGCACCATGGATCATCATGATGTCTCACTTCAGTCGCTATCTCAACTTTGTTTCTCTTATTTCTATTGGTTGGTATGCCCATTGTTTGTTTGTTCTTGGGTGTAAAATTATCATTCATAATTGCTAAAGTAAGGGCCTCGTTGATCTTCAGTTTATAATGATTGTTACGTTCACCGACTTCAACTCTTAGGGGTTTGTTAATTGAAAGAGACAATTTTAACAAGATATTTGCATCGATTGCGATTTTGCTCTTCTTCATACTCATAAAGTCTAATTTTCTTGTACTCTGATCATTGTATTCTTTGTAGCGAAATGCTAGTTTTCTCTTATCAGTTTTGGCGGACATGTTAATAATGAAAAGAGACAACTCTAATGAAAATTTGGAAGCGGTATCACTCAATTCTGACAGAAAAACTCCACTGCTCTTCTCCATCTTATTTTCTAACTTATTATAATGAATTTCTCATTTACCCACATCAATTGATGATGTTATAAACAAGGGCGACAAAAGATACAACTCCAATGAAACATTGCTTTCTTCACAATTGGGGGCAACCAAGAAATTGAGAAGAATGCAGGGTTTATCATCTACCATGGTTGAAGCATCGACTCATTTATATTTGTTTTTGGTTAACGCTAAAAGCCTTGTCTAATGGAAACTTATAGAAAAGAAAACGATAAAAGATTTATCAATTTCTTCAAAATTACATTCCTAGTAACCATGAAGCCATTTAACTCTACAGCTAAACCCACGTCATGTTGGCATTCTAAAATGAATTGCGATTATCGTTTCATTACCACGAAGATCGTTTCATTACCACGAAGATGATCATAGATTAGTACTACAATGAACAATCTGAAAACATTAAAAGAAAGAAAGAAAGTAATAAACTAATAACATAATATCAGCTTAGCCTCTTCTAAACAAAAAAAGGATAATTTAGTAAAAATTACTGGTAAAGCATTGAAGCTCGATTAAGAATGAAAATTTTGAACCTTGAGTTAGCGATGTCCTAACAAATACCAATTTCATCCCCTTGATTTAGTTCTTTTCTCTTTATAAATGTTGTTATCCAATTCTTGATAAGCACATTTGCCCCATTGTTTCATCTTTTGAACTTCATCTCTATGCGGTGTGTGTATCACAATCCCAAATCAAGACACGTAAACCCTCGTCAATTTGGGCTAACTGATCGGTGATCCAATTGATAAAATATGAGACTCCAACAACTCTAATGGCAATACAAGCCTTGAAATGTTTCCGAGATCCCTTTTGGAAATCTTCTTTTTGATGCACCATGGATCATCATGGTGCCTCACTTCATCGCTATCTCAACTCTGTTTCTCTTATTTTTATTGGTCGGTATCCTCATTGTTTGTCTATTCTTGGATGTAAAATTATCATTCGTAATTGCTAAAATTATCATTCGTAATTGCTAAAATTATCATTCGTAATTGCTAAAGTAAAGGCCCCGTTGATCTTCAGTTTATGATGATTGTTACGTTCACCGAATTTAACTCTTAGGGATTTATTAATTGAAAGAGACAATTCTAATGAGATATCTACATCGATTACTATTTTGCTCTTCTTCATACTCATCAAGTCTAATTTTCTTGTACTCTGATCATTGCATTCTTTGTAGCGAAACGCTTGTTTTCTCTCATCAGTTTTGGTGGACATGTTAATAATGAAAAGAGACAGCTCTAATGAAAATTTGGAAGCGGTATCACTCAATTCCGATAGAAAAACTCCACTACTCTTCTCCATCTTACTTTCTAACATATTATAATGAATTTCTCATTTTCCCACTTTAATTGATGATGTTATAGACAAGGACGACAAAAGAGAACTCTAATGAAACATTGCTCTCTTGATAATTGGGGATATCCATGAAGTTGAAAAGAATGCAGGGCTTATCATCTACCATGGTTGAAGCATCGACTCATTTATATTTGTTTTCGGTTAACGCTAAAAGCCTTGTTGAATGGAAATTTATAGCAAAGAAAATGACAAAAGAATTATCAATTACTTCAAAAAATTACATTCCTAGTAACCATGAAGGCATTTACTCTACAGCTAAACCCACGTCATGTTGGCATTCTAAAAAGAACTGTGATTATCGTTTCATTATCACAAAGATGATCATATACTACAATGAAAAGCCTGAAAACATTAAAAGAAAGAAAGAAAGTAATAATCTAATAACACAATATCAGCTTAGCCTCTTCTAAACATAAAAAAAGATAATTTAGTAAAAATCATTGGTAAATCATTGAAGCTTGACTAAGAATGAAAAAGTTAAACCTTGAGTTAGCGATGTCCCAACAAATACCAATTTCATCCTCTTGTTTTAGTTCTTTTCTCTTCACAAATTGTGTTATCCAATTCTTGATAAGCACATTTGCCCGATTGTTCCACCTTTTGAACTTTATCTCTGTTCGGTGTGGGTATCACAATCCCAAATCAATACGCGTAAACCCTCATCAATTTAGGCTAGCTGATCAAAAATCTAGTGCGATAAAATATAAGACTCCAACAACTTTGGTGGCAATACCAGCCTTGACATGTTTCCGAGATCCTTTTCGAAAATCTTCTTTTTGATGCACCATGGATCATCATGATGTCTCACTTCAGTTGCTATCTCAACTTGTTTCTCTTATTTCTATTGGTCGATATCCTCATTGTTTGTCTCTTCTTGGATGTAAAATTATCACTCATAATTGCTAAAGTAAGGACTTCATTGATCTTCAGTTTATGATGATTCTTACGTTCACCGACTTCAACTCTTAGGGTTTTATTCATTTAAAGAAACAATTCTAACGAGATATTGATATCAATAGCGATATCGTTCTTCTCCATACACATCACGTCTAATTTTCTTGTATATTGATCATTGCTTTATTTATTGCAAATCGTTTATTTTCTCTCATCAGTTTTGATAGACATTATCAAAGAAAAGAGATAGCTCTGACACAATTTTGTTAGCAGTATAGCTTGGTTCCGACAGAAAAACTCTATTGCTCTTCTCCATCTTACTTTCTAATTTATTGTAATGAATTTCTTATTTGTCCACATCAATTGATGATGTTACAAACAACCACGATGAAAGAGACAATTCTAATGAAACACTGCTCTCTTCACAATCGAGATAATCCATGAAATTGAAAAGAATTCAGGGCTTGTCATCTATCATGGTTGAAGCACATACTTATTTGTTTTTGTTTTCGGTTTCCGCTAATAACCTTGTTGAAGGGAAATTTATAGAAAAGAAAACAACGAGAGACTATTTCTTGTTGGTCATTCTAACTCTCATTCAAAATAATTTTGGAATCCTCTTGCCCAAGTAATTTTTTATTTAACGCCTTTTTTTTCACTTCTAATTTCAAGAGAAAAAGGCTTTATTAATTAAAAAATATTTTCTTTTGCTAATATATTTGTGGATATGTTATGTTTTTTTTAATGAGTTTAATGTATATAAAAACTTTTGAAATTAAACAAAACATTTAGTATTTGAGTATTACTTTGTTATAATGCGGATGTCATATAATTCTTGATAAAGTTATTTCACAAACTAATTTTTAATTGAAAATTTGGAGTTACTAAATACCTAGTATTATCCATACGTCCAATATATTTAAAAATAGTTATATTTTTTAATATAATATTGAAGATAAAAAGGATGAAGATTTCATAGTTTATAATTTTACATATTGACTTCATTAAAAGTTTGTTAACAAACTAAAGTCTTAAAAGTAATTACAAATAATCAAAATTTTAATAAGCTAAAGGGTTTACTCATTGTTAGGGGTGTTTATACGATTAATTCGATTAATTATTTGATTTCAAACTGAATTAATAGTTAACCGAAATTTAAAAAAAATTAACTAATCTTCAACCAAACTAGATTGGTTAACCGACCGATTAACTGAATTGAATCGGTTCGATCAATTAATTTAGTTTTAACCGAAACTTGAATTGTGTGAACCACCTTTTGGTTTCGATTCTTTATAACTTGTGCGGAACTTTCGTTTTCATTTTTTATGAAACTGCAAATTCCTTTTCCTTTTTTATTACCCAAATTATAATTTCTTGAAATAAGTTTTTATTTTTGTTTCTTTTAATTTGCTTTGAATTTTTATTGGCTCATTCATTGGATTGATTTTCACTAGGATGATGGGTGATTACAATATAACACCCCAAACTCGGGGTAGACGTTACGGCCAAATCTGAAGAGTTACAATAACTCATTTTTGAAAAGTCCAACATTTGCAAGTAACATTAAAATTTGCCAAAAACATGCAAGTAACATTAAAATTTACCAAAAACATTTAAACCAAAACCAACAAAAAGTAACAATCCAAATTTAAGAAAATAGCCCCGATAATCTAAAACAGTTTAACTCCAAATAAAATATTATGTTTACGAAAACAATCCAAACTCAAGTCAGTGTCTCACATGGCCTGGACATGATCGTCTAGCTCAAGTCAGTCCCTCACACAGCTCATGCACACGACTGTGACACAAGCCCGCGTGACTCAAGTCAATGCCTCACACGGCCTGGGCAGACAGTTGTGTGGCTCAACATAGTGCAACATATGGCCTGGCACACGGCCGTGTGGCATTGACAACCCCAATTTCGGCTTTCTTCTTTTTGCTGATTTTTCGGATTTTCGTTACAAATCGATTTCGATTTTGAAGCGAAAACAATAACGATGATTCTGGAACCTAAAAATGACATTCAAACAACCAATCAAATGATTTATCCACAACCAAATCGCTAGAATTAACATCCAAAACCAAAGTTACGTCGAAGAACTTCGACACAAAATCCCCAAATCAAAATTACATTTTCCCTAACATGTAAATGAAAACTTACGAACTAAATAGCCGAAGGATCTTGATTCATAATCCCTTCGCCTAAAAGAAAATCAATTGAATGCTTAACGAGAAGTTTGGAATGAAATGACAATAAAATTTATTTTTGACAAGAAACAAACAAGATCAAACATATCAAAAAAATCAAAGATGGA
Organism: Gossypioides kirkii; assembly: GCA_005610355.1. NCBI lineage: Eukaryota > Viridiplantae > Streptophyta > Magnoliopsida > Malvales > Malvaceae > Gossypioides > Gossypioides kirkii. The sequence continues at coordinate 31,716,077 of CP032247.1, read as the reverse complement.
ACTTACGTTGTTAACCTTTCAATCGAACAAGAAATAACACAATCCCCTCGATAGAACCCGCAACAAAATTAACAAAATAAAGAAAAAAAAGAACATAGAAAGAATAAAGAAAGAAACGGTAAGCTAAAAAAAATGGTAGTAGCGAGAAAGAAAGGAAAAAAATTAAGAACATGAGAAAGAGGGATTTTGGGGAAAAATAAAAAATTCAATTAATTAAAAATAAAACTAATTTTACAAAGTAGCATAAAAATATTTTTTTTACTACTTTCACAAGGACTCGAACACAAGATCAAAAGGTAAGTTCAAGTTTTACCATTAAACCACTAAACTCATCGTTAGCATAAGTTACACAGAATTAAACTTAAATCGAAAGCTCAAAGATAAGGATTGAATAAAATTAACAAAATTTCCAAAAGTGTGACTTAAACCCATGAATTCAAACACACAATCAAGACTCTTAACCACTAAAACAAATACTTAATCATGAAAAGATTTAACAAGCAAAAGGTTCAAATTTTGGGGCATTGCATTACAAGGTGGAGATGATTAATGATGGCAAGCAAGTATTTTATGTTGAGTTCAATGGACCAAAAGACCGTAAATATTGTTTCTTTTCTATTCTTCATTTTTCATTCATTTCTATGATGTATCTCTTTAGTTCTGCTCAAAACTGCATTTCTTTATGGAGTTTTCTCATTCTTCTAATAAGTTATTGGGTTCAAGTATTTTGTCCATTCTAACGAGATATCGACATCTGTAGCGATATTGTTCTTCTACATACACATCACATCTAATTTTCTTGTATATTGATCATTGCTTTCTTTGTAGTGAAACGCTTGTTTTCTCTCACCAGTTTTGGTGGACATATTATCAATGGAAAGAGACAACTTTGACGAAATTTTGGAAGCAGTATAGCTCAATTCCGACAAAAAAACTTCATTACTCTTCTCCATCTTACTTTCTAAATCGTAATGAATTTATTGTTTTCCCACATCAACTGATGATGTTACATATGACCACAATGAAAGAGAAAACTCCAATGAAACACTACTTTCTTCACAATCAGAGACGTCCATGAAATTGAAAAGAACGCAGGGCTTGTCATCTACCATAGTTGAAGCACTTATTCGTTTGTTTTTGTTTTCGATTACCGCTAAAAGCCTTGTTGAATAGAAATTTATAAAAAAGAAAACAACAAAAGACTATTTCTTGATAGTTAATCTCAACTCTAAAGTTTAGCTCTCATTCTAACTTTCTTGAAGACATATTTGAGTTTATATAAAGATTTCGAAATAATTTTAAAATCCTCTTGCCCAAGTAATTCTTTATTTACCGCCTTTCTTTCACTTCTAATTTCAAGAGAAAAGGGTTTTATTAATTTAAAAAATATTTTTTTGGCTAATATATTTGTAGATATGCTATGTTTTTTTTGTGAATTTAATAATTTTTTTTTTTGAAATTAAACGAAACATTTACACCATGTTTGGTTGGGGGAATGGAATAGCATTCCCCCCTTATTCAGTGAATAGTAATCATTCATTTGTTTGGTTGAACGTAATACTCATTCAGTGGAATATCTATTTCTTCCCTATTACTTACCCTCCCGTAATAGCTATTCTTTGATGATACTAAAGAATAACTATTCCATGCAACTTTGAATAAGAAAATAAAATTAATTTTCAGATTAATCCTTTGAAATTTGGACTCAAAAAAATATAAAAATGAAACATTTTAAAATAAAATATTTTATTTCAAAATATAATTTAAAATAAAATATTTAATATGATTTATAAAAAATAATTATATTAGGAATGTTATTAAATTATATATTATTGTTTTTATTAAATTATATTTAATAATAATTATATTAAAATATGATTAAATTATATATAATAACAATAACAATAACAATAATCATCTATCTAAAAAATTTTGCTAAAGGTACTCTGGTCATCTTAGCTTTTTTCTTATACTATTACAACATCTATTACATTCAATCAAACACAATAATACTATTACAGTTCTATTCCATTACATTCAACCAAACAATTGAATTATTGATTACAACTTTATTCCATTACAACTATATTCCATTACAACATTATTCAATTCTAATGAAGCAAACTCGTTAGTATCTGAGTATTAGTTTGTTATAATGCTCATGCTAGATAATTCTTAATAAAATTATTTTATGAAATAATTTTTAAATGAAAATTTGGAGTTACTAAATACCCATTCGTTCAATATATTTAAAAATAGTTATATTTTTTAATATAATATTGAAGATAAAAGGATGAAGATTACATATTTTATAATTTTACATATTATAATGACACTTCATTAAAATTTTATTAACATACTAAAGTCTTAAAAATAATTACAAATAATCAAAATTTTAATAAACTACGAGATTTACTCATTGTTAGGGTTGTTCAAACGGTTAATTACCTGATTTCAAACCAATTTAATCGTTAACCGAAAAATTAAAAAAAATTAACTAACCTTCGACCAAACTAAATCGATTAGGATATAGGGTTTAGGGTTTAGGATTTAAGGTTGATTAACCGAATTAAATCGATTCGATCGATTAGTTTAGTTTTAACCAAAATTTAAATTTCTTGAACTACCTTTCGATTTCAATTCTTTATAACTTGTGAGGAACTATCGTTTTTCTTTTTTTCTTTTCTCTATCAAACACCCCGCCCAAAGAGAAAAAAAAATTAAAAAAAAAATGTCTTCTCCAAGCAAACGTCGAGAAATGGATTTGATGAAACTAGAAATTATTTTTCCTTTTTTATTACCCAAATTATAATTTCCTGAAAAAAACTTTTTATCTTTGCTTTTTTTAATTTGCTTTGAATTTTTATTGGCTTATTCATTAGATTGATATTCACTAGGATGATGGGTGATTTTCTATGATGTATCTCTTTAGTTCTGCTGAAAACTTCATTTTCTTTTTGGAGTTTTCTCATTCTTCTAAGAAATTATTGGGTTCAAGTATTTTGACAATTTGATAACTGTTATTGGGTTTTCTCTTCTGATAATTTTGATACTTGAAGATTAGTATATATATCAGTCTATATGTGTGTATTTTCTCCAATTAATTATTTTTATCTGAGCTGCAAGTTTTTACTTGTTTGTTTATTTAGTTTATTGCATTTCTGGGTAAGGATGAGATTTGTTTCTGGGTATTTTTAGACCAAGAGTCAAATGAAGATGAATATTCTTTTCTCACAGATTATTCAATATTGAACGTGTTAAGGTCCTTAAAGTGATGGTGTGTGGAAGATAAGAATGGAACTCTCAAATGCTTATCGATGTAAATCTCCATCAATTGGCTCTGTAAATAAGATCTACCATCCTAATATTGATGAAATTTAAGTTTTGTGAATGCCTTAAAGTTCTAAATTTAGTTTCTTTGGCTCTGATTTAATGATAGGATTAACTTTCATTAAATAATTAAGAATAATTAATTATTAGTTGAATTATTTTTGAAACTATGGGTTTCAGGTCTAACTCAGTTTATTTGGATGTCATCAATCAGACTTGGAGCCCCATGTTGGGTAAACCTTGCACATTTTTTGTTTGCCTCATTTGTTCTTGTTTTGAAGTTGCTATTATTACTGTCGAAAAATGGTAATCGATCCAGTGATGTTTAATTTTAGATATGGTGAACGTGTTTGAAGTGTTTCTTCCGCAACTTCTTCTGTATCTCAACCCATTAGATCCATTGAATAGAGAAGCTGCTTCTTGCGACTTATGAACAAGTGAATAAGCATAAGTTTTTATGTTCCATATTTTGAGTAATAAAAATAAAAATATTAAAAATATTTTTTAAAATATTAATTATTATAACAAATTATTAATATGATAAAATATTATAAAGGAGTAATAAAAATAAAAATCAAATCATCATGTGTAATATGTTAGTCCAAGAAAATAACTGATAATATAATTACTAATAAAAATAATAAGAAAAATAAATATCATATACAATTTTATTCAATCGCTCTAGCATTTCATATTTGTTGGGCTATTCCATCTTTAAGATTTAACATATATTCATTATCTTTTATTGGCCATTAACTGAGTTTTTCATCTTCATCATTAAGATTATCAATATCTCTTTCTTTCATGTATTCTTCAAAGATAATTAATAAATCAAATTGAAAATACTGAATGTGTGCATTCATTTTTTTGAAAGTTTTTTTTAGATAATTACGTTTATTTTCTTTAAATTAAAAGTTATTTTTTTAACTTCATGAATGATTTATTTTATTATTTTCTACATATAATTATTTTATTGGGTTATCTAAGTAATAAATTATATGTAATTAAAAATATTCAACATATGAAATCTCACATCACCTTACTTTTTTAACAGTACTTCTCATCAATTTTGTTAAAAAAGAAATTTAAAAAAAAATAAAAGTTGATGACCAAAAAAAGCTCAAAAATACAATTAAAGCCATTTTGATAAAACACGTAAACATTAATGACCAAATTTATCATTAAGTCTTAAAATTTATACTAAATTTACACTTATTGTATATATTAGTTTTTACTAAATTTATCATTTACCATTTTTCAGTTTTTACTTGAGTGATTCTATTAATTAGATATTAATAGATACTATTATATACAATAATTTAAATAAAAGTGGAATTTAAGGGAGATTAAAATAAAAATGAGAGACTTAAATGAGAAATAAATTATTAGGTAAATTAATTACAACATGGAGAGGGTAATTTAATTAAAAAAATTCAAGGGAGATAAATAAGCCAAAAAAATAAATAATCTATTGCAAAGTATATAGTAAATAGTAAAATATTTTTATGGACTTAATCAAATAGAAACCAATACTGAGATCTTGAATGTGATATAAACCCTTATCTAACAGTACAATAATGATAAGATAAAAAAAATCTATTTTCTAAAAAGTCATTCAAATATCACTTTAGTTTAATTTTTATTCAGCTTAATCAAGTCACTTTTTAATGAACTCATCACGAAGTGCCTTCATCTCCACTTAACTATCCAATTATTGGTCGGTCGAGTCTTAGTTCGATTGGTATGAATATTGTTGTCAATGTAAGAAAACGTGGGTTCGAGTGCATTATCATCCTATTTATGGATTAGGAAGGAACTATGAGTAGTTCTAGACATTATATAAAAAAAAAACAGATATAATCAAAACCTATAATGAAATTATTCAAAAAAAAATTCAATCATCTTAAATCACTCTATCGATAAAATTTTATACATTTACAGATTTTTATTGCTTTGTGGTACACTCCCATAACAAAGTGGTAAGCAAATATATGTTAAAAAAGCAAAATGAAAATTTTTAATTAATCTACTAAGATGAAAACAATATGGAGAAAAATATTAGTAAGAAATTAAAAAAATTCTCTGAAAACTATTTAACTTTATTTAAAATAACTGATATAACTATAAATAGAAATAGAAATGTATTTTTATAATTACTTAAAATTATTATATAATTATTTTAAAAAATAATAATTTCTCATTTTTATTGTAATGAATTTTGCCATAATCATTTTTAATATTTATTGTAATTAATCTTTCCCTTTTTACTTTTAACTGTAATTTTTTTTTGGTGAATTACAGGAGGAGGACAAAGCCTTAATAATAATGCGATTGGTATGATTCAAACTCAAATCACACTTGAGACAATGAACATCCTTAATTATCATGTCAACACACGAGATTCTCCTTAACTGTAACTTTAAATTGCTATATATATATATTATTTCCTTTTATGTTAATAACAAACTTTTAAATGTTTCTTTAACAGGAAGTTAGCATGAATAAAAGAGTTAATGTAATTTTTTTTAAGGTTAATGTACTATTAATGTGGTACCTGATTTTTTTCAATTAAATATTTTGGAAAGTGATTTAATAATTAAATTTTAGTGCAATTATTTGTAACTATATAAGGTGGCATATTTGGACTTGTAATTGATAGGTTTCAATGAATTGAGTGTAATTCAAACATTCAATTACACTTTTTAATTTTTATGGGACGGTGAGAATTAAAGTAATTATGTAGGTAAAGTACAGTCAAATCCAATTACTTTATGATTTTAATATGCTTAAAAAAATAATTTTCATACAATTTTAAGTTATATATATATATATATAAAAGAAAGAATGTGAGCATATATGTAAACTTTGAATTTTGAGTTAATTCTTTAAGTTTCAAAATATTTCATTTTTTATTTACATTTAAAACGGACCGCTTTTTAAAAATTTAAGTTTAAATAAGGTTAGTTTTAAATTTTAATAGTTTTCTCGTAAAATTTATACTTGCAAAATATTACATATAAATTATATGGAATATAATTTATAGAAATAGTAAACTCGTGAGGCTAGTTATATTAGTGGTGAAGTCAAGGAGGTTGGTAAGGGTCTCGCTTAGAGCTAATCGCGGGTCGGGTCGGATTTCAACAAAATTTTAGGTCCAATTGTTAGGTTCGAGTCCGACCTGGCCCAAAAAATAGGCTTAAAATTTTGTCTAAACTCGAATCAATTTATAGAAGTCAAACCCGAGCTCTACTGGCTCGACCCGTATTAATTTTTTAGATTATTTTATTATATACAACAAATTTAAAAATATTTTAAAAACATTAAAACAAACATTAAAAATAAACAAATTTAAAATACATTAAAATTATAAAAATATAATCTAATAAAATGATGAAATTACATTTTTATTATCATAAAAATATACAATTTAATTCCATTTAAATTTTTTTTTTTTGCTTTGTCTTTTAATTATATTATAACAATTAACACGTATGAATATTTAAAATGATTATGGTAAAAATTCATTATAATATATAACATGGGGAGAAGAGAGGTTCTCTGAAAATTCATTGGTTTTCTTTAATTATAATATAGCAAGGGAGAAAGAGAAAAGCCTGTAAGGGTTTCCCACTTTTCATTAACTAAATTATAATATTGTAAAATGAAACTAAAAATATATAACAGTTTTTTCCAATTACAAGAGTAAATGAAAAAAATTGATTGGGTGGGTCACATATAAGAAGTTGAGTCGGTGTTGCGTACTTGTGTCTTGTTAACGGCAAACCTGGGGACACCACCTAGTAGCCCAAACACCTTCACTTTCCAATAAAGCCAAGCCGCATGATATCATGAACCGCGTTTTGGATGGCTCCTGTTTTATTGTATATTATTTTTAACAACTGTCTACAACCAAGCTGAAGGGAGCTTACTTAGCTTCTTCCTCTACCCTTTTCTTCACTACTATAAAATGCCAAGCTCTACCATCCCTCTCCATCACATATTCTCTGCTGCGCCGAAAATCTAAACACAAAATGAGCTATTCAGGTTCTTCCAAGTTTCCCCTGCTTATGCCCCTTATGGTTGCCTGTCTTATTATGGTAGCATCTGGTAGCAACTTCCACAATGATTTTGACATCACATGGGGAGATGGGCGTGGTAAGATTGTCAACAATGGCGACGTTCTCACACTCTCCCTCGATAAATCATCTGGTTCTGGTTTCCAATCCAAGAATGAGTATCTTTTTGGCAAGATTGATATGCAGCTCAAGCTTGTCCCGGGAAACTCTGCTGGCACTGTCACTGCATACTATGTAAGTTATTTGCTTAGTTTTCCACTCTTTTTTACCAAGACACAATAGATGATGTTGGCAGTGACTTATAATATGATGGTGCTATGTGTATCTGCAGCTATCATCAAAAGGATCGACGTGGGATGAAATTGATTTCGAGTTCCTTGGAAATCTAAGTGGTGACCCTTATATTCTTCACACAAATGTGTTCAGTCTAGGAAAAGGCAATAGAGAACAACAATTCTACCTCTGGTTTGACCCTACTGCAGATTTTCATACTTATTCCATCCTATGGAATCCACAACGCATCATGTGAGTGTTCTTAAAACAAACCCACTTGCCTCTTTTTCGTTTTCGAATTGATTGAACTGACATGGTCTGGGATATTGCTCTTTGCCAGCTTCTCCGTGGACGATACACCCATTAGAGAGTTCAAAAACATGGAGTCGATTGGTGTCCCATTTCCCAAGAACCAGCCCATGAGAATTTACTCCAGTTTGTGGAATGCTGATGACTGGGCCATAAGGGGTGGTCTGGTTAAGACCGACTGGACCCAAGCTCCTTTCACTGCCTCTTACAGGAACTTCAATGCCGATGCTTGTGTGTGGTCCAATGGAGCTTCTTCCTGCAAATCAAATGCCCCATCTTCTTCTGCATCAACAAACAATGCATGGTTCTCTCAAGAGATGGATTCAGCAAAGCAGCAAAGACTACATTGGGTGCAGCAGAATTACATGATCTACAACTACTGCACTGACGCCAAGAGATTTCCTCAAGGACTACCTCCAGAGTGCAAGATGTCTTAAGGACTTGAATAGCAAATTAGAGATCATCAATATTCAATATTCTTTCATTTGTTCTTCCTAAAAAACCGAGTGGTGATTCTTTTTCATCTTTGAGAAATCTCATTGCTTTGTACGTGATACAGTATTTTGAAAAGATATGCCAAGAAAATAATAGGATTTAATTTAATTCCCCTTTCAGAATTGGAGGTCCTTGATCTGTTTCGTTTCTAGCTTATAAAATAGAAACTAAAGTAATTTATTTAGGCTAATATACTAAAAAAATCCTTAAACTATTACTTTTTATTTAAATAAGCTTTTATACTATTTTGTTGTTAAATATGTCCTAACATATGATTTGTACTCATAAAAGCTCATGATTTTAATGGTAAAGTAAAAATATTTTTAAATTTTAGGCTCTTATCTTAATTTTCTGTTGATGTAATAAAATTATTTAATATTTATTTAACTACAAAAATAGTATAATGGCTTATTTAAACAAAATGTTATAGTATAAGGGCTTTTTTTTGTACATTAGCCATTTATTAAGTAGTCTTTTTTTTTGTCAACTTGTCCCTTATTTTTTTAACTAATTTTAATTCTTAACCTTTGAATAGAGTCATATTTTTTTTGGTGAATAAAACAATAATTAAATTAAAACAAGAGATCACACATTATGACAATAGGGTCCTAATTAAATATTTTCAACTCTTCAGGAGGAGGCAACTCTAGAATTTGAAGCTCTAATTTCCTAGAGAGACCCAATTTGGCCAAGAAATCTGCAGTTAAGTTCTTCTCTCTTGGTACGTATTGAATCTTCCATTGCCCTTCGGTCTTTAGAATTCTTTGTGCACATCTTAGGATAGTGATGCCAAAGTCACCTGTGTAGTTTGGAGATAGGGCTTGAAATACCTCCAAACTGTCCACACGAATAATAACCTTCCTAAGTCCCCTTTCGAGTAAAGTGAGAATGCCATCGATAACGCCCCACAGCTCAGCCTCAAATGGGGAGAATTTCCCGAGAAAGTGTATGTAGCCGACGATCCACTTGTCGTCCAAATCTCGCACCACACCTCCGGCTATAGCTTGCCCAAAAATTCTCTCCATAGCACCATCAGAATAGAGAAAGACCTCCCTTTCCTCGTAGTGAGCAATACGATTCAAACAAGGTTCTTTTGTCCTAGCAAGGAGTTGAGTAGCTTCAAACTGACGAGCCCAACTAAGCGAAGATTTGATAATCTCATTAGGAGGCCAAGGAATATTTTGAAAGATGAACAAATTCCAACATTCCAAATGTGTCAAGTGATTAGACCGAATAGGCTAGCCCACTACACACCATGATCCTGTAAACGATCAAAACAATCAAGGTTAGTAGATAGCCAGGATTGGAAAGAATTAGAAAAGAACCTGTTTTGTCGCTCTCTAGAGACAATGAGTCTCCACACACTCGAAGCGGCTGGACAATCACGAAGAGCATGAAGAATATCTTCGTTGGCATGACCACAGACTGCATAGGCACTACTAGAATTAAGGCCTCTTCATAATCTTTCGGAGTTTGTAAGAAGCCTCTGTCTTTGAATTAACCAAAGAAACAAACGAACACGTTGTGGTCATTGGTATCTCCAAATATTTTTCCAAAGAGGGATAGTAGAATCCCACTCATTCTGCTTGAGAGACCAATAAGCACTACGAACGGAAAAAGAGCCAGAATTAGAAGCAGTCCAAATGATTCTGTCATCTCCAGCCATATGTGAGGGGGAGGAATACTAATAATATGGTGAATGATATCTTCAAGGAGCAACACCCGGAAAAGAGCCAAGTTCCACGTGCCATCCCTCATGACAAATTCCTAGATTATGGCACCTGCGATGTGGGTGAAATACAAAAGTATGTAACAAAATATTTTTAAAAAGGCTAATATAATTAACAAATGAGGTTTTGATTGAATGCTAAAATACAAATGTTGAAAACTATAAAGGTTTGAGTTCAATTTTTATTATTTAAATATTTCTATTTTTAAATAAAAAATATGAAATGCCAAAAGCACTCTCTTTTTTTAATAGCAGTTAGATTTTTATTGAAAGACAAAAAATCCCAAAAGAAAGGTCCAAACAAACGAGCCCAAACCTAGCTGAAAAAGAGGGCACTCTAGAAACTTCTATGTTTCAATCGAGAAAACCAACAATCCCACCTCCTGAATAGCTACAAGACTTGGGAAAGCTAATCGTTGAAAAAAGTACTTCATCATTTTTGATATTTCCACAGCCTTTCTCCTTTTAAGTCCATTCTTCTTCCCAAAACTACACAATCCCTAGATAACCTTAAAAAATAGACCTCTCCTATCCCTCTCTATCGCTTCTCTTGCAAACTTAAGGACACCATCTCGTGAGCTGCACTATTCTCCTGTCTTCAAGCCCTCAACACCCAGCAAGTGTGCAACTCCATTCATCTTTCGATGACAATATTTGAATATATGGGTGTGAAACTGCTTACCCAAAAGTTTTTCATCTCTAATTAAGCCCCCAATTTCTCATTTTATCCTCTCTTTTAGTTAACAACTTCTTTATGATGGAAAGTGCATCTCCTTCAACCTCCGTTTCCATTAAACCCAAATCCAATCCCTCCTAGATACTTTAAATGCATGCAAGAGCTTTAGCTACAAAGACTAAAGGTACATTCTCATTAATGACCACTTTTGAACCCAGAACTTGTCCCTCTGAGTTTTGAATCACAATCCCAGACCATGATTTTTCCTCTTGTTTTCTGTAGGCTGTGTCAAAATTGGTTTTCACGAGCAGAGGCTTCGACAGTTGTCAGTTTTTTGACTCCATCCGTCTAACATGTAAGGAAACTTGTAACACATCAATATCTCGAATATGATTCCTTATTGATTTTACTATAGAATTCTCAGATCTTTTCTAACCCTCATGAATCCACTTATTTCTTTCTATCAAAATAGACCAGAGAGCACATGCAAACAATCTACACTGTGTGTTAGTGTTACGTTAAAGAAGCTTGGTAATCCATTCCAATATCTTCATATTTAACATTGTTTCATGCCAAGTCCAACCTAAATGATGCCATATATCTTTTGTCATACGATAGTCCTGCAGGGCATGGATACTAGTTTCAATTCCACCTCCACATCTCGGACAGAGACTAGAATTAGTCATTCTTCTATAGTGTAGAATACTTAGGGTAGGTAAATGGTTTTTTTGAGATTCGTCAGATTGTGATTTTCAGCTTAGAGGGCAATTTTAAGTTACACAATTTTTTTTTTTGTAAAAGTTCCTATTTTCTTTTTGGTTGTATACATGTTTAACCTCTGTATCCTGTTGTAAGAGAGCTTTGTATGTGCTCCAAACCTTAAATTCTCCAAACGCCTCCCATGTCCACACTTGTTAGTCGTCATGTTGAAATTTGGACAGTGGGATATTCAGGATCCTTCTAGCGTCATTATCACTAAAGGTATCCCTTATTAAATCCACTTTTCATTCCCTATTAACATTATCAATTAGATTCGCTACCAAAAGAGTTTTCTAACATCGTATACTATTTTAGATTTTGTAGTTTATAGCTCCTAGTACCCATGTTGAATCCTAAACTGGAATTTTGGTCCCACTCTCTACTCTCTAACCCAATCCCTCTTGGAGCACTCCCTTCGTAGCTCAGATACTCTTCTAAGTATAGGAAGGTATATTCCTAACCTTGCACTCTCAAAATTGGAGTTCGGATAATACTTCGCTTCCAGAGAACGTGCAATTAATGAATTAGGATAATTAATGAATCACCAACCCTGTTTAGCAAGTAATGAAAAACTAAATTTATCCAAATTGCAAAACCCTAAACCACCATTCTCCTTGAGCTCACAAAGTTGTCTCCAAGCGCACCAATGAATCCCCCGCTACCCATGGCTCTTCTATCACCAAAAGGATGTGCAAATGTTCTCCATCTCGAAACATAATGATTTAGGCAATAAAAAAGCCATAGATTATGTAGGGATAGCTTGGAGTTCGAATTTTATGAAAATTTCTTTACCACCTTGCAATAGAAATTTATGCTCTAGTTGGTAATTTTTTGTTTCATGCGATCTTTTAAATCTTGAAACACTAATTTTTCCCCTGCCTAATCATATTAGGGAGACCCAAATATTTTTCTAGATAATAAGAGCTTCTAACATTCAGCAATTATGCAAGTGAGTTCATTAGCTGATCAATTGTATTTGTACTGTAAAAAATCGTATTCTCATAATTAGCATACTAATCTAAAGCCTCTTCATACTCCTGCAAAATCTTCTTTAATGTTTGAACCCCCTAATTTGAGGCCTCCCCGAACAACATATTGTCATCCACAAAAAGTAAATGGGAAATCTTTGGGCCCCTACGACTTACTCTAGCTCCATTCACAATCCCTTCCCTTTTAGATAAGCGCATTAAGGTTGACAACTCCTCACTGCACACCAAAACTAGATAGGGGCTCAAAGGATTCCCTTGTCTTAACCCCCTTGTTCACTTGAACTTTTCACCTTCACACCCATTTATCACAATCTAATATGAGATTGAACCAATGTAGTGCATAATAAAATCTAAGGTTAAATATAAAATTAGTACCTGAACTTATCCACTTCTCTTAGATTGGTACCTAAGATTTTTTTGTCCTAGATTGTTACCCGAACTTTTTTATCCATTCACTAGTTTGGTACTTGAACCTAACAGCGTTAATTTTTTGTTGACGTGGCAACACTGACCATTCATGCTCTGCCACGTGTCATCCTATTTAACAGCAAACCAGAGCCATTTAATTATTTTTCTTTCATTTTCCTTGAAAATTTTTATTTTAATTATTTTTCCTTTAAAAAATAACAAAACTTTTTTCTCTTTCATCTAAAACAAATCATGACGATTCCATTCTTTTTTTTGTTTCCTTTTCTCCTTTTTATCTCTTCTTCTTCTCCCTATTTTCTTCTTCTAACCTTAGCTTCTGCCACCATGAGTCATCACCATCCATGGCCTTTTCTGGTCGGTCCGACCATCAAAGCCCTTTCTCTCTTCCTTGTCTTCTCAAATCTTACCTTGTATTTTCAATAAAATCTCATTAAAGCCAAAAAAATCAAAGCTTGATCCTTAAGCTTTTGAAATCATACTCTCTACCTACAGATGAAAGGCTAAGAAGGCTTCTAGTGAGGTTGATAGCGAGTTGAGGAGCCAAAAGAAGCAGTAGCAGCATCGTTGCCAAGACAACAACAGAGAATCGATTTTCTTGGAGCCTAGTAGAAGTTTTTGAGTTAAGGAGTTAACGGTTAACAGATTCAAGGGAGGAATTGCTCCTGTTTTTCATTGGATCCATAGGACTTTTAGGGATTTCGAAGTCCTTGTATTTTTTTTTAGTTCCTACCTTCTTTCTCAGTGATAAATTTCTTATTTTTAAATAATTTTAAATTCTTGTAATTTTCTAGGTTCTTGCTCTTATTTTAGGTTCTTGCTATCATATTAGGTTGTTAATTTTGTTTCTAATTGCAATAATTTTTGGTTGTTAGGTTCTTTATTTGTTACTAAGATTGAATTTCAGAATATATTGGGGGTTTTTTATTTTTATTTTTGAAGATTTTGGGTTTTTTATTGTTTGTCATTTGTTCTTTAAATGTGTTGAGTTCTCTATTTTTATTTGTTCTTTGAATGTGCTGGGTTCTTTGAATGTGTTGGGTTCTCTGTTTCTTATTTGTTTTTTTTTTCAAGATGTTGGATTCTTTGTTTTGAAAATTTTTTGTTTGTTGAAAAAGACATTTTTGCTTTTCTTCCTTCAAAAGATATGTTATGAACAGATAAAACGAAATAGATGTTGAAAGGAAAAAATGAAAGAGATAAATGAGAGGTAGAAGATGAAGAGGTCAGGTAAAAAACGAAACAGATAGGGAAAGGAAAAAACGAAACAGAAGTGAGGTAGAAGATGATGGTGACAAGAATCATTTTTAAAGAAAAAATGAAAAAAAAAATAATTAAAAGAATATTTTTAAGGAAAATGAAAGGAAAAATAATTAAAGGGGTCTGATTTGCAACCAAAGAGGGTGACACATGGCAGTGCATAAATGGCCAGCATTACCATGTCAGCAAAAAAATGACATCATTAGGCTTAGTTATCAAACTAGTGGACAGAAAAAAAAGTTTGGGTACCAATCTGGAACAGAAAAAACTTTATGTATCAATCTGGGAGAAGTGGATAAGCTCAGGTACTAATTTTATATTTAACCCTAAAATCTATCCACGAACTAGCAAAGCCCATTTTTAATAGCATTTGACATAAAAAAGACCATTCAACATGATCATATGCTTTACTAATGTCCAATTTTAACACCAAAAAACCTTTCCTCCCTACTCTTTTTGGTTGAACATATATAAAACATCATATGCAAGTAGTACATTATCAATTATCAATCTACCTAGGACAAAGACACTTTGAGCCTCATCTATACAACAATCTAGAACATTTTGGAAACATTTTGCTATCGTTTTAGAAATTATCTTGTACAGAACCGAGCATAGATTTATAGGACTAAAGTTTGATAAATTTGTGTGTTGAGCAATTTTCGTAATGATAACAATATTAGTAGCATTGCAAGATTCCAAGGACATACCTTCATTCAGAATACTCAAGCAGAAATCACTCACATCCCATCAAATAATTGTCGGGAAACCTTCGCTACCCGCTGCCTTCGTTAGTCCCATGTGTAACACCCTTAACTTGTATCCGTCGTCGGATTAGGGTCAAGTAGCATTACTATTCAAATTTCACCTTTCTAATCTCAATATAACATAAGAACAAGTAATTAATCGAAATAACTCAATCTCATACATTCAATTCTCAAAACATACATTCATTCACTTAATACTAGTTTAAATATTCTATAAACTATTTTGCAAACAATCAGAAAGTCTGAGGAATAGTTAGAAAATCATATGAAACAGGAGTACACGGTCGTGTGCTAGCCCGTGTTCTCACCCGTGTGCACCTTCAAAATAAAGTCACACGGGCGTGCAAAACCACGTGTGCCCACCCGTGTTCAAGCTCGAAAAGACCTTACTGACTAACATCACACGCCCGTGCTTTGGACAGTGTCCCAACTCGTGCGTCTATTCAAATAGACTATGCGGCACCCTAAAACACACACACAACCGTGTGACAACCCGTGTCACAAGCCGTGTATGGTGAAAATTACTTCCACACTAAGGTATTTCATTTCCCTATCTTCTCCACCAAATCACACTAACCTTGAGCAACTTCCCTAGCATTTACCTCAAAGTTCATTCAACATTTCTATGTCAAAACATACCTAATAACCAAAATGATCCCCCTATTTAACCTACACATTTTAATAACTTTCAAGTTCTCAATCCAATAGCATGCAAGTTCTAACCAACTAATGTACCATTTCAAAGTTACCACATACCTTTCCTACTATCCAACTATAACCAAGCATGAAAGTTTAAGACAAGTTCTATAACATCAAACAATGTGCATTCTTAAACGCTGATTTTTGTTCAACCAAAAATATATGCCACATCCATTACAATCTACCTTACGCTAACAAAAAGAAATGACCAAATCCCTAATATTTTGCAACTCTCATTGTAAAATATATAATCAAAGTAATTTCCCATATACATATATAAATTAATTAACTAGAAAATAACAATATAAATTTCAAGTGAATTATATTAAGAAACATGCCATTATGAACCTATATTAGTCAAAGTAAAAATTTAACAAGATAACCTAAAATTCCTAAACACTTAATGCAAATTCACCAATCTCAATAATAATTATTCACATCTCCTTTAATTTTATTAATTTCTCTAGTTGAACCATAAAAATAAGTTATCACACCTTTATAAGTTCACTTTAAACATAGAATAAATATTTATTTAAAATCATCCAAAATAGAAAAGAATGATTTCAATCCTTATACAAACTTACTCACCTTATACTTAATTATAAACAATTAAATCTTCAATTTGGCATTAACGATTTAACCATAATTTACTTAATTAATAAATTCATAACAGCAAAAATCATCAATATATACATGTATTTATACTATGAACTTACCTGGGCTAAATTGCAGAAGTTGTAGAAGTCTAGGGACTATTCCGCTACTTTTCCTTTTTCTCATGCAAGGAAATATGCTAGCCGAACCTCCAAGCTTTTTCACCCATAGTGTTTTCAGCCAAAAGCAAGTCCAAATGAAAAAGATGATATTTTTTTTAATTTATTTTAACTTCAAGTTAATTACAAAATTACCATTATAACATATTTTACTCAATATAAATTTCAATCACCGTCCACTAACCATTGAGATGGTTTAATTTCCATATCAAACCCTCCTCATTTAATAAAATAATCAATCGACCCTAAAACATCAATAGTTATTAACTTTTGCACTTTTTATAATTTAGTCTTTTTCCTTAAATTAACTATTTAAACAATAAGATTACTAAACCAAACTTTCACATAACAAGATAATAACTCCGTAAATATTTAATAAAAATATTTACAGCTTCAGTTTTCAAAAACTAGGTCTCGACATTTCATTCATTTTTTATAAACCACTTGACTTTTGAGACAATTACTTATACTTTAATTATTTAATCAATTAACTAAAATTTACCAAGTCAAAACTCAAAATCAATTATAATTAACTCATACGAATTAAATGATAAATAACATAGACTTACTCATCAGGTTTGTAGTTCTGAAATCACTGTTTCTGACACTACTGAAGAATAGTCTGTTACTTCCATGCTTTTCACAGCAACAAAAATCTCCTCCTTCGTATAAGCTCTCGTTAACATCTGATTTATTTCCTCTATAATTATCCGCTCCTCTCCGAAAAGAATATGTGCTATATTTCCCACTCCTTTTTTAATAGAATAGATCGTTAAAGTAATTACGAGCAATCATCGTCATCTCCTCTTCTTCATGCTGGATCACGCCCCTTTCATTCTCTAATATCATGATTTGATTAACATGTCTCCTTTGAGATGCAAATCTAAGAAAAAACATTGTGTTCTTGTCACCCATTTTCAACCAATTTGCTCTGACCCTCTGTTCCTAGAAAATTTATTCTTTCTCCATCTCCAAATTTAACTGCATTTTAATATCAATAATTTTTGCAAGCGTTTCATCGTCTCGTTCAGCTTCTGTGAGTAATTCCAACATATTGTTCATATTTTTTGCTTTCTCATCTCATTTCCTTTTTATACCCCTCTCCCATTTCTGTAAGGCTTCTTTTAAAGCATTCAATTTTGTTAAAACATCACCCAATTCAAACTCCTACACTCTACGAATAATTGCTTCACACAAATCCTCCAAGAACCACCATGCTTCAAATCTGAACTTCCTACGCCTTCCTCCATTTTCTCCCTAGTTCGTTTTAACTAACATTTGACAATTGTCCAAAAAGGAGTGAGATAAATGATCAATAGAATAATTAGAGAATCAATTTAGCCAATCTATATTCATCACTCCTCTGTCTAACTGTTCCATAATATTTGTTTCTGGTAAATTACCTCTTTCCCAAGTGTACCAAGAACCTGAAAACCTCCATTCAATAACTGGAAGTCCTCAAGCACCTTCGAAAGTTCTTCATGCGCCTTTCTTCCCTTGGAATTCCTTCCACCTTCTAAAGAGCATACATAATCTCATTAAAATCCCTAGAAACCAGCCAAGGTATATTTTAGTTGTCTTCTTTATGTCTTCCAACTGGAGCTCCAAAAAAACTAGTAAATCTCCATTTCAAACTTTTGTCTTCCTCTTGAATATCTGCATTAATATGAGATTAAGAGAAACTCCGAATACTAACCAGCGCATTTCCATTCCATGCAATGCTAAGACCTCCTCTAGAACCTTACGCTTGAACGTCAATCTTATTTGTGAATCCACATTTCCTTCGCACTTTCTCCATTCTATTCCCATCTAGCTTAGTCTCCATTAAGAAGACAAATTGAGGATTAATAGACTTCAACATAAATCGAAGCCTTCGGTCAGCCCGCGAACTCTCCAATCTAGAACGTTCCACGATAAAATTTTCATGGCGTTTGGTCGGCTTACCCTCTAAAAACCATCAATATTTGATTTAAGTGAGCATTGTTTCACTCAATTAAAGCTCCAAATGAATTAATAGAAGTAGAAACATTAGGAACCATTTCTTCAGATCTGGGTCATTTCTTCCCATCTACGGGCACTATTGGGTCATCTTCAACATCATGGACCACATTAATTCGGCCCATTTGACTAGAGGAACCACTTTGATTTGCAAAACCAATATTAGGAAATCCTTCCAAATTAAAACCCAAATTTGGATTGATGTGATTCCTAAATCCATTCCTCCATTCATCCCTCTGATTACTCCCTGAGTCATGTTGTGTTTGATTTCTTTCCTTGGACGTATCATCCCCTTCCTTTCGAAGCCGAACACTGCTTGTAATAATGGCCCTTCGTGGTACCATCTTCAAAGAGACACTCCATTCGAACTCCATGATTTCTCCTTTAAGATTCAATCTAGCAGGGCAAAACTTATCACTATGACCTAAACACCCACATAATAAGCAAAATACTACAAGTTTTTCATACCAAAAATTCGCATAAGTGAATTTCAATAAAGGAAACATAATTTTCTTATTTCTTTTCAATGGTTTTCGGACATCAATCTCTACACGAACTCTTAGATAATTCATTAGCCCTCTACTTAGCTACTTCAAATCAAATTCTAGAAATCTACCCACAAAATTTCCTAGCTGCTTAGCAATAACTTCCGAGAAAAAATCTATACGTTAATCATGAAATTGAATCCAAAAAATCGAATTAACTAACGACACCAACTTCAAATCATCGCCATTTTTCAGCCTATGAATAATCAAAAGATGATTATTGAATGTCCAAGGACTTTCACTAACCACCCGATCTACATCCAATTAATGAAAAAACTTGAACAAATATCATCTTCACTTGAGATCCGTAGTTTGCACACTCCTTAGAGGATGCCACATATTTTTCATTGTGGTTTTCATCGCAGTAAAATGAACCACACTCGATGTTAGAAAACATCCCACCAAACAGTATTCATACGCTGACTTCTGTAGAATTAGGTTAATGGGTAGTAGAACCGCCCTCACCTCCACCTCCTTGTCATCTATATTAAGACATTCCAAATACTTTTTCACAATGAGAAACACTTACGACAGAACAAGCAGCAAAGACCATTTTGAAAACAATGTTAAAGAAAGCTTTTTTGATTTTTTTTTTAAAAAAAAAGAAAAAACATAAAGACAAAAGTGTGCTACAAAAAGCATACCATTAGTGCTACATAGAACAGACGTTTTTTGTATAATAAGATTTTTGGAATGATACAAAACTAAAATTTTTAGAATGGTGGTTTCAATGCATATCTTTACCTTTAGAAAACCCTGTCGAGGTAATTTACTTGGATTTCTTTGTGTTTGCAGTTGGAAAAGGGGGGTTTCAATTTTAATAGTCAGCCATTCAATCAATGGAGTTCGACCTACTTGACCCATTTTTATGGCAATACCATTTCACCTACTTCCTCTATTCTTTAATATAGTTTTATGATGGATTCTACTCGCTAGTAATATGTTGTGGCAAATCATTTATCACATCCTTTGCATGATGCAATTCTTATTCTTTGAAAGTATGATGTTTGATTTGCAAAATCATGCATTTCTTCTCCATTCTTTGTGATTTTAGGGATTCAATCATTGCAATCTCATGACTTTTCTCTTTCCATTTTCCAGAATATTGTAGAAATACGCCAAGTCGAAAGATTTCATAGCAACAATAGAAGGAGGGAAGAGTAGAGTGAAGACAAATACACTCCATCTAATGATGAGGAAATTGCTGGAAAACCTGATCCTTAGCCACACTATATGTATACCTTGGAAATTTTATGTATTGTACATGATATTCGCAGCTCTAGAAAATTTTGAAACATGACAAAATTGGGGCATGCTGAAAAATTCCTACCCCTCTCTTTGTAAATTGACTAAATATTATTTATATATTTCAAGTATTCATCCATTGTTGATATTAAATGACATTTTGCATTCGTTCATAAATTAAACTCATTTCAAGTCTTCTATAATTTAGTTTTAAAGATGGTAAAAAAACCATATAGATACATGGAATATAATTTGTTCTTGAAATTTTTTTTTTCGTTTACACTTTTCATTAACATGGTAGAATCAAATTTGGCAAAAAAAAATTCAAGAGAAATTGAAAATTTAAAAACCAATTCCTACAACAAAATAACATCATAGACTCGTACAATATTTCTCTTTCAAAGATAAACAAAAAAAAAATTAAAACCCTCAATAACCAATATATTACCCAAAAAATTGAAGTTAAGGAGTGGGAGCTCTGAGTAAAACAAAAAAAGTTGAATCTTGAGTTATGGATATCCTAGTAAAGACCAATTTCATCACCCAATTCCAAATCCCTTCTCTTCAAAAAAATCTGTAGTCTAGTTTTTTATGAGCACATTGCCTCCCTTGTTCCATCGCTTGAACTTCCTATAATGTTGGATATTGGTATCATAATCCCAAACCAATATCGATAATCCTTGTTCAATTTGGGCTAACTAATCGGTATTCTAGTGCGGCAAAATATGAGATTCCACCAACTTCGATGGCAATATCAGCCTTAACAGATTTTCGAGATCACTTTTGTAAAGCTAGTTCTTGATGCACCATGGAGCATCATGGGCATGATGCCTCAGTTCAATTTCAATCCCGACTCAACTTCTCTTGTTTCTGTCGATCAGAATTTTCGGGTTCCCCATTGTTTGTCTCTTGTTGAACAATGTTAAAGTAAGCTCTCCAT
The DNA here is from genome assembly GCA_005610355.1 of Gossypioides kirkii. NCBI lineage: Eukaryota > Viridiplantae > Streptophyta > Magnoliopsida > Malvales > Malvaceae > Gossypioides > Gossypioides kirkii. The sequence continues at coordinate 31,694,788 of CP032247.1, read as the reverse complement.
TGATCTTCTTATTCAGGCTGTTCAAGTTGTGGTGGTAGTTACGTTCACCATCTCCATACGAAAGTGAAAGAGATAAGTCTAATGAAATATCATCATTGGTGTCGACTTCCATTGGTTCAGACGAAAAAGCATTGTTGCTATTCTCCATGCACATCATATTACGTAAATTCAATTTCCATGTATCTTGAGTTATAAGTTTTCCTTTATCAGTTGGAGTAGTTCTGGTGGATAGATTATTGGTAGAAGGAGAAGATTGTAATGATAGTTCCATGTCAATATCCCTAGGTTCTAATAGAAAATCTATGAAAAATTTGATCCTCGTAGGTTCTAATTTCTCGTAATGAATTTCTTGTTTTCCCATATCAGTTGGAGTAGTTCCAGTGGACATATTATCGTTAGAAGCAGAAGATCATAATAATAGTTCGGTATTGGTATCCCTCAATTCTGACAGAAAATCTCAAAAAAGCTGATCCTCGTGTGTTCAAATTTCATATACTGAATTTCTTGTTTTCCTATATACGTTGATATTGTTGTCGTAGACAACGAAAGAGACAATTCCAATGAAATATCGCTATCTTCAAAATTTGGGTTTTTTTTTCTTTTGCCCTATTGGTGTCGTCCACATCCATGAAATTCAAAACAATGATGGGTTTGTCGTCTTCCATGGATGAAGCAGCCAAGTGCCAAACAATCAACTTGTTTGTTTTAGGTAACTGCTGAAAACCTTATTTAATGAGAAATTTGTAATAAAGAAAACAATAAAAAAATCTCTCTTCAATCCCAACTCTAAAATCTAAATACTTTACCTCTCATTCTCACATTCTTGAAAAAGTATTAGTTTATATAATTAAATAGGATGAAATCTTTTTCCTACTAGGAAAGTAATTTGGCCTCCAAGTTTAATGTTGCTGCCGCACCCTAAATTTTTTTTACTAATGAAATTGTTATTTCACGTATGAAGGTTTTTATTAATTATTAGAATTAATTTTAAATAATAATAAGTTAAGTTTGCAATGATACAAAACACAAATTTAGATATTCATTCCAACGTCTTTAAATATGGGTTTTAATGAATGTTTCATTAAAAGAGAGTAATAGATTAGGGAATAAATTACAGGTATAATTATTTATTTGGCCATCTAACTTTATGAAAAATAATTTTAACTCTCAATATAATTTTTTATTTTTTTTAGTCCTTTAACTTGTATTTTTATTTAATCATCTCAAAGTGAATGGAAAAGTTAACATTTTTTAATTTTGCTGATGTGGCATATACGTGTATTGCCATGTAAATGACATGCCAAGATTTAATTTAATTTTTAAAATTTTAAAAATTAAAAAAAAGTTATAAAAATTATTAAAAATAATTTTTAATTTTTTTAATCTTAAAAAGTTGACTAAATGAATACATGTAATCCACAAAGTAATTCATGTGTATGCCACATCAGCAGAATTAATAAACGTTAACTTTCCCATCTATTTTAGGGTGATTTGAAAAAAAAATATAAGTTCAAGAACTAAAAGAGGCAAAAAAATAAATGGAGAGCTAAAATGACATTCTTATAAAGTTGGAGGACCAAATAAGTCATTATACCTAAATTATATCTTATAAACTTTCATACCCCAAGCTCACCACTCCAAGTTGTAAGTACTTATTGGTTTTCTTAATCGAAGTTTCTTTTGAGTTTGGTTTATTGGAACTTAGACTATTATTCTTGGAATTTAGACAATCTGAGTTTTTTTTTTCACAATCTCAACGACATGAGCAATCTCATTGAATAATGAAGGCATTAACCCTATAGCCAAATCCACATGAAGTTGGCATTCTAATAAGAATTGCAATCAATGTTTCATTACCATGAAGATGGTCATAGATCAATACTACAATTGAATAATCTTAAAACACTAAAAGAAAGAAAGAAACAATCTATTAACAAAATATCAACTTAGCCTCTTCAAAACAGAAAAAGGGATAATATAGTAAATATTACTGGTAAAGCATTCGAGCGCGGTTAAGAACGGAAAAGTTAAACCTTGAGATGTAGATGTCCCAACAAATACCAATTTCATCCCCTTGGTTTAGGTCTCTCCTCTTCACAAACTGTGGTATCCAATTCTTGATAAGCATGTTTGCTCAATTGTTCCATCTTTTCAACTTCACCTCATGTTTAGTGTTTGTATCACAACCCTAAATCAATATGGGTAAACCCTCTTCAATTTGGGCTAGCTGATCGACGTTCTAATTAGATAAAATATGAGACTCCACCAACTCCGATGGCAATACTAGCCTTGACATGTTTTCGAGATCCCTTTTGTTTAGCTTCTTTTTGATGCATCATGGATCATCATGATGCCTCAATTCAGTCGCTATCTCAACTTTGTTTCTCTTGCTTCTACTAGTCGGTATCCCGGTTGTTTGTCTCTTCTTGTATGTAAAATTGTCACTCATAGTTGCTAAAGTAAGGGCTTCCTTGATCTTCAGTTTATGATGACTGCTACAGTCATTGACTTCAACCCCTAGAGGTTTATTCATTAAAAGAGACAATTCTAACAAGTTATTTGCATCAGTTGCGATTTCGCTCTTCTTAATACACATCATGTCTAATTTTCTTGTATATTGATCATTTCATTCTTTGTAGCGAATCACTTATTTTCTCTCATCAGTTTTGGTGGATATATTAAAAATGAAAAGTGATAAGCCTAACAAAAATTTGGAAGTAGTATCGCTCGGCTCCGATAGAAAAACTCCATTACTCTTATCCATCTTACTTTCTAACTTACGGTAATGAATTTCTTGTTATCCCACATCAATTGATGAAGTTACAGATAACCATGATGAAAGAGAAAACTCCAATAAAACACTACTCTCTTTATAATCGGGGACATCCATGAAATTGAAAACAATGCAGGGTTTGTCATTTACCATGTTTGAAGCATCGACTCATTTTTTTGTTTCTAGTTAACACTAAAAGCCTTTTTGAATGGAAATTTATAGAAAAGAAAACAACAAAAGAATTATCCATCACTTAAAAAAAATTACATTCCTAGTAACCATGAAGGCATTAACTCTACAGCCAAACCCACATCAAGTTGGCATTCTAAAAAGAATCGCGATCACCATTTCATTACCACGAAGATGATCATAGATCAGTACTATAATTGAACAATATGAAAACATTAAAAGGAAGAAATAAAGAAAGAAAGAAAGAATCTAATAACACAATATTAGCTTAGCCTCTTCTAAACAGAAAAAAGGATAACATAGTAAAAATTCTTGGTAAAGTATTGGAGCTTGGTTAAGAATGAAAAAGTTGAACATTGAGTTAGTGATGTCCAAGAAAATACCAATTTCATCTCCTAGTTTTAGTTCTCTCTTTACAAATGGTGTTATCCAATTATTGACAAGCACATTTGCCTCATTGTTCCATTTTTTGAACTTCATCTCATGTTCGATGTGGGTATCACAATCCAAAATCAATATAGGTAAACCCTGTTCAATTTGGGCACACTAATCGGCGTTTATGTGCGACAAAATATGAGACTCCACCAATTCCGATGGCAATACCAACCTTTATATGTTTTCAAGATCCCTTTTGTAAAGCTTCTTTTTGATGCACCAAGGATCATCATGATCCCTCACTTTAGTCGCTATCTCATCTTTGTTTCACTTGTTTCTATTGGTCAATATCCCCATTGTTTGTCTCTTCTTGGATGTAAAATTATCACTCGTAGTTGCTAAAGTAAGGGCATCGTTGATATTTTGTTTATGATGATTGCAATATTCACCAATTTCAATCCCTAAAGGTTTATTCATTAAAAGAGATAATTCTAACGAGATACCTACATGGTTGCAATTTCACTCTTCTTCATACACATCACGTCTAATTTTCTTGTATATTGATCATTGCTTTCTTTGTAACAAATCATTTGTTTTCTCACATCAATTTTGGTGGACATATTAATAATGAAAAGAGACAACTCTAGCGAGAATTTGGAAGCGGTATCGCTTAATTTCGATAGAAAAACTCTACTACTATTATCCATCTTAATTTCTAACTTATTGTAATGAATTTCTTGTTTTCCTACATCAATTGATGAAGTTACAAATGACCACGATGAAAGTGACAAATCCAATGAAACACTGCTCTCTTCACAATCGGGGACATAAATGAAATTGAAAAGAATGTAAGGTTTGTCGTCTACCATGGTTGAAGCACCAAGTCATTTGTTTTTGTTTCAAATTAACACTAAAAGCCTTGTTGAATGGAAATTTATAGAAAATAAAACAACAAAAGAATTATCCATCACTTAAAAAAATTACATTCATAGTAATCACGAAGGCATTAACTCTACAGCCAAACCCACATCAAGTTGGCATCTAAAAAGAATCACGAGCACTGTTTTAATACCATGAAGATGATCATAGACTAGTACTACAATTAAACAATCTGAAAACATTAAAGAAAGAAAGAAACATTCTAATAACACAATATCAACTCAGAAAAAATGATAATATGGTAAAAATTACTAGGAAAGTATTGTAGCTTGGTTAAGAACGGAAAAGTTGAACCTTGAGTTAGTGATGTTTGAGAAAATACCAATTTCATCCCCTTGTTTTAGTTTTATCCTATTCACAAAATGTGTTATCCAATTCTTGATAAGTGCGTTTTCCCCATTGTTCCATCTGTTGAACTTCATCTCATGTTCGGTGTGGGTATCGCAATCCCAAATCAATACCGGTAAATCCTCTTCAATTTGGGCTCACTGATCGGTGTTCTAATGCGATAAAATATGAGACTCCATCAACTTCAGTGGGACTACCAACCTTTACATGTTTCTGAGATCCCTTTTGTCTTCTTTTTATGCACCGTGGATCATCATGATGCCCCATTTCAATCACTGTCTCAACTTTTGTTTCTCTTGTTTCTATTCGTCAGTATCCCCGTTGTTTGTCTCTTCTTGGATGCAAAATTATCACTCGTAGTTGCTAAAGTAAGGGCATCGCTGATTTTCAGTTTATGATGATTGATACGTTCACCGATTTCAACCCTTATGGGTTTATTTAATAAGAGAGACAATTCTAATGAGATATCTTGTAACAACCCGTTTTTTAGTGGTGTCGAAAATACTGATTTTGGGACCACAAACCCGACGAGAAAATTTTATAATGAGTGTTTAAATTAAATAAGTCAATAATAAATTTATATGGAATTTTGAATTAAAGGATTTTAATTATTGAATTAAAATTTTGTATAAGTGGTTTGGTTCAAAAGTCAAATGATTTTAGAAAATGAGGTACCGGGACCTCGTTTTTGAAATTAAGTGCCGTAAATATTTTTATTAAATATTTTCAGAGTCTTATTATATGTGAATTGAAGTTTGGTTAGGTAATTTTGATGATTAATTGCTTAATTAAGGGAAAAGGAGTAAACTGTAAAAGAGGTAAAAGTTAATTGCTATTGATTAAAAATAAAAGGGACCAAAGTGGTAATTACACAGTGGTCAAAAAGTCCAAGAGGTGGTGAATATGATTACCATCCACTAACTTTTGGGTTTTTTATTCATTAAGTCCTAATTAGTTTAGGACTAAATTGAAAACAAGTTTGTTTAATTAAAAATTTAATATAATTGAAGGACCAATTATGAAATTGGACCCTCTTTAAATGGGCTAATAATAGAAATGATGTGAAACTCTTTAAATTTTACGTAAATTACGATTATATCCTAATTAAATAAGGATTTACTAATTAGTTTATTTTTAGTACGATCGGCAATGGTGGTTTTGAGGCCACAAATTCAATGTGTTAGGTTGTAAATATTATTTATTTAATATTTACGAGGTCATTTGCATCATATTAAAATTTGGTTACGAAATTTTATTGTTTAGGTAGTTAACTAAGTAAAAAGAATTAAATTGAAAAAGGTGCAAAAGTTAAATTCTCTTAATTAAAGGTATTAGATGTCAATTGAAAAGTAAGTTAAGGTCCTTAAATGGTAATATAACCATTTGTCATTTGAGTGGACGATCTTGACTAAAATTTGGTTAAAATTAAAGTGTGACCAAATGGTATATTGGTAAATTAAGTAAATAAATGTTTTAAAACCAAAATTAAAAGATGAAATTTAATCATCTTCTTCTCCAAGGAGCCGAAACTCCATTTCCAAGGGGAGAAGCACTTGGGTTCTAAGATAAGGTGGGAAAATCTTGCCCCTTTTTGGTAATTTTTATGTTTTTAAACTCGTTTTAGCTTGATCGAACTAACCCGGGTACTAATTTGTAAAAATGTTAAACATTTTAGTTTATTCCATTGATGAGTTTAGTGTGTTTTTCAAGTTTAATGATAAAATAGTAAGCTTGGTTGTTAAATGAGACTATTTTGTAAAGTAATTTTTATTAATTTTCATGTTAAAGGACAAAAATATAGAAATAGTAAAAGTACAAGGACTTGTTGTTAAATAAAACAAATATGGGAAATATTGGATTGCTATAATATTCGGCTGAACATGTTTTTAAGGAAGAGTGGTTAATTTGCAAGTTTTGAGCTAAAGGACTAAATTGAATAAAAGTGAAAAGTTAAAGGCAATTTTGTAAAAATACCAAATAGGCTTATTCGCACAACATGATTAAAAATTTATGTTGATTTAAATAATTGAATGAAATTATTGTAATAGATCAAGATTGTGTCCCGATCGTGGAAAAGGGAAAATTATAGATTTACCCCTGAAGTTCACTTTAACTGCAATTTCATCCAGTAAGTTTGTAACGTTAAATTTACATTTAAATAGTATATTATTTGTATTCTTTATGATTGTCATAGAACAGGTTATGGTACGTGAAATTGTGAAAGTTGAAAAACAGAAATGAATGAAAGAGATATCAGGCTTTGAACAGATGATTTAAAACTGACGCGATGGATGAGGTATCGCATATGTTGCGAGTCCTCGACAGCTTGTGTGAGCAGCATCGTGAGTCGGGAAATGAGAGAAGAATCCAAGAATGGATTACAGGCCCTACGATGGCTGAGATTTATGCATAAGTGCATATTATTGACAGCTCGTGTAAGCAACATCATTAGGGAACAATTATATGCATAAATATTGTATCGATGGCTGAGGTACTGCATATGTTGTGAGTACTCGACAGCTCGTGTGAGTAACATCATGACTCGAGAAAGAGATATGGATCCTAAATGGATTATAGGCCCTAAGATGGCTGGGACTATGCTTTATGCATGCTCTCGACAGCTCGTGTGAGTAGCATCGTTAGGGAACAGTTTATAGTAGAGACAGGCACCATACTATTGGCTGGGGTACCGTATACGTTACGAGTCCTCGACAGCTCATGTGAGCAGCATCGAGTACTGGTAACAGAAAATTTATAGACAGGAAAGTTGGAACACCAAATATGGCTTGAGGAAGTAACAGATCATCCTAGCTCGGTTAAGATATAATTGCTTTATGCATACGATTGATAACTCTTTAAACTCTTCGAACTTACTAAGCTTTAAATCTTACCAAAGATGTTGTTGTTGTTTTGTAGATTGTTTGCTATTTGAAGATCGAATCATCTCAAAGAAATCACACTATCTCGGGAGCTCAATCGGTAGTATTTACATCACTTGGTTATATGGCATGTACTAGGATGATGTTACCCTTGAAATGCTTGATTTTCGATTGTTGGTTCTTTGTTGAACTAAACTTGCTTGCTTGCTTGATATTGTAATCAAGCAAATATGTTTGGTAATGAATTGGCATCTGAATTTAAGAATACTTGTGATGATTGGTTGTATTTTGTGTCATATGATGAAACAAGTATTGTCATGTATAGATTTTGTAGGATGAGGATTTGAATAAGAATCATGTGTTGAATGATGGTTGATAAACTTGAGGACTTGTGTGAATAATCAAATTTCGTATACTTGTTTCGGTAGAATTCTCGCATGTATCGGTAGAAGTATAGAGTAGGGGAGAGGTTGGTTGCTGACTTACATTATATCAGTAGTAACATACGAAGTATCGGAAGTTCTGTTCATAGTAGTATCGGTAGTCTGAATACTTGTATCGGTAGAAGTTGTAGGGTAAAACTTCTTAACTCTCTGGAGTTTTTTTGTATCGGTAGAAGCATGACATGTTTCGGTAGAAGTCATACTTGTATTGGTAGTATTGTCTCAAGTACTGGTAAAAGTCTACACTATTCTTGAACTATTTACTGACTTGACAACTACCGATACTTGTCCAACAAGTACCGGTAGAAGTATCCAAAAATCATGGAAATGACCTTTTTGCCCTTGTTGAGTTATGATTATATTTAAATGATTATGTATAACATGATATTAAAAGATGAACAGTGATGAAAGACACCAGGACACTAACTGGCGACGGTTTTTTGGGTTTTGGGTATTACAGACATGAAAAATGGATGTCATGATTTGTGAAATGAATATTGGTTCCTTCTGCGATGTAATGATAAGTATGTTTGGTTATAGTTTGGTTAGCTAATGGTGATAACTATGTGTTTGAGATACAGGATCATGTGATCCCTGATGGAAAATATTTGTACATGATTCCTAAGTTCTTGCGTGATTGAATTTGATTATTTATTGATTGAAAGGTTGTAAATGAATGTGTAAAAATTAAATGTAGTTAGTATTCTGAGCTACAAATTATAATTGTATAAGTTGTGATTGAATTGTATGTAAAAAAAAGAATTGAAAAGTTCTATAAACCCTGAGACCTTAGATCAGAGATGGTTTTGGGTTTTTGGGTGTTACATATTTGCATCTGTTGCGATTTTGCTCTTCTTCATACACATCACGTCGAATTTTCTTATATATTGATCATTGCTTTCTTTGTAGTGAATTATTTGTTTTCTCTCATTAGTTTTGGTGGACATATTAATAAGGAAAAGAGATAACTCTATCGAAAATTTGGAAGCACTATCACTCAATTCTAACAGAAAAACTCCACTGCTCTTCTCCATCTTACTTTCTAACTTACTATATTGAGTTTCTTGTTTTCCACATCAATTAATGATGTTAAAGACGACCACAAAAAAATAGACGACTCAAATGAAACAATACTCTCTTCACAATTAAAGACATCCATGAAATTGAAAAGAATGCAGGGCTTGTCATCTACCATTGTTGAAGCACCAACTCATTTGTTTTTGTTTCTTATTAATGCTAAAAACCTAGTTGAACAGAAATTTATAGAAATGAAAACAACAAAAGAATTATCCAACACTTTTAAAAATAACATTTTTAGTAACCATGAAGTCATTAACTCTACAACCAAACCAACGCCAAGTTGGCATTCTAAATAGAATTACAATTAAATTTTATTATCATGAATATGATAATAGATCAGTATTATAATTGAACAATATCTAAACATTAAAAGAAAGAAAGAAAGAAACAATCAAATAACACAATATCAGTAGCCTCTTCTAAAAAGAAAAAAGGATGATATAATAAAAATTACTGGTAAAGCATTGGAGCTCGATTAAGAATGAAAAAGTTAAACATTGAGTTAGCGATGTTCTAACAAATACCAATTTCATCCCTTTGTACTAGTCATCTCCTTTTCACAAACTGTACTATCCAGTTCTTGATAAGCACGTTTACCCTATTGTTCCATCTTTTAAACTTTATCTCATGTTCGGTGTGGGTATCGCAATCCCAAATCAATACGGGTAAACCCTCTTCATTTTGGGCTAGCTGATCAACGTTCCAGTACAATAAAATATAAGACTCCACCAACTTCGGTGGCAATACCAGCCTTGACATGTTTTCGAGATCCCTTTTTTAAAGCTTTTTTTTTATGCACCATGGATCATCATGATGCCTCACTTCAGTCACTATCTCAACTTTGTTTCTCTTATTTCTATTGGTAAGTGTCCCTGTTGTTTGTCTCTTCTTGGATGAAAAATTATCACTCGTATTTCCTAAAGTAAGGGCATCGTTGATTTTCAGTTTATGATGATTTCTACGTTCATCGACTTCAAGCCATAGGGTTTATTAATTAAAAGAGACAATTCCAACGAGATATCTGCATCGGTTGTGATTTCTCTCTTCTTCATGCACATCATGTCTAATTTTCTTGTGTATTGATCATTACTTTATTTTTAGTGAATCACATTTTTTCTCTTATTAGTTTTGAAGCGATATCGCTCGGTTTCAACAGAAAAACTCCACTGCTCTTCTCCATCTTACTTTCTAACTTATTGTAATGAATTTCTTATTTTCCCACATCAATTGATGATGTTTCAAATGATCACGACGAAAGAGACAACTCCAGTGAAACATAACTCTCTTCACAGTTGGAGAATGCAAGGCTTGTCATCTACCATGGTTGAAGCATCAACTCATTTGTTTTTGTTTCCGTTTAATAGTAAAAGCCTTGTTGAATGAAAATTTATAGAAAAAAAAACAACAAAAGAATTATCTATCACTTAAAAAATTACATTCCTAACAACCATGAAGGTATTAACTCTACAACCAAACCCATATCAAGTTGGCATTCTAAAAAGAATTGTGATTACCATGTCATTACCACGAAGATAAACATAGATCAATACTAAAATTCAATAATTTGAAAACATTAAAAGAAAGAAATAAAGAAAGAAAGAAATAGTTTGAAAACAATCTAAAAATATTAAAATAAATAAATAAATAATCTAATAACACAATATCAGCTTAGTGTCACGTCCCAAAAAACTTGATTCTTGGAGCGTGCGGCCTTAGACGCTTCTTGATCAAAATAACGCCTAAGTAAGCCTAACACTGATCAAGGCTAAAGTGCTTGGATCCTTGCGGAAGCAAAAGAACTCTGAAAGAAAAGGCAAACAAAAGACAAGGAAGAAATTTGAGTGAATGCTTTGTATATTCCTCAAAAATGAAGTGTGGAAATGAGGTAGGCGTAAGCCTCTATTTATAGTTGAAGCCCCCTACATCCAATGGTTAAGATTAGAGTACATCATCGGTGGAGATACAATGATATCTATAATATCCTTTAATCTAAGGAATTCTAGTCAAATATTCCTAAGATAAGAGATTACAATGGATATGGAAAGAATCAAAAGAGAATATGCTTAATTATGTGCTACTTGCCATATCTACTTTGCAAGGCTCTTCAATCCCAAGGGTTAGGCCAATTCGGATGGGTGGTGATAGGCCCAAGATGCTATGGAGTGCTTCTTGGGCAGCTTGGTGCGTGTTAGTCTTGGGCCTTGGTGCACGGTCCATGACATTCTCCCCCAATGAATCTGGTGATGCCCTCGTCACTCGGCTAGCATGGTATCTGTCCACTTGGTCTTTGAATTGCAACAGGCCCTCGGCTTGTTCCCAACTACCCTCACTATTGGGAAGTCCCTTCCACTGAACAAAATATTCATGTCTTGGGCGGTAACCTGGTCGTTGAATAACTCTCTCTACTTGGATCTCTCGAACTTCGTTCTTATAGGAGATCTTCACTCCGACTGGCGCTCGATGTGATTTGCCTCAATCCAAATCTGACTTATCTTAATAGTAAGGCTTGAGTAGGCTAACATGAAACACTGATGAGCTCAGATGGTCGGTAGCAACTCCAATCGGTAGGCCATGGTGCCTACCCACTTCATAACTCGGAATGGACCCTCGTATCTTCGCACAAGCTCTTTGTGCATGGTTGGGTTGTGCAAGATCTCGATCAATTTGGCAAGGACTAGATCACCAACCTGGAAATTCACGTCCCTACATTTTCGATCTATCCACTTCTTGGTTCGGTTCCCTACCTTGTGTAAACAAGCTCGGGCTAAGTCATGATGCTCTTGCCACTCCGTGGCAAACTTGTGTGCTGTTGGATTCGGCCCCTCATACCTGGTAACAACTATGTTAGGTGTAAGTGGTTGTTGCCCGATCACAATCTCGAGCGGACTTTGGTTTGTGGCCTCGCTCCGTTACAAGTTGTAGGAAAACTGAGCCACATACAACAGTTTTGGCTAGTCGCGCTACGTTGCACTCCAATAGTGCCTCAAATATATCTCCAAGAGTGCATTCACTCATTCAGTTTGCCCGTCGGTTCGGGGGTGAACATTTGTTGAGAAGTTCAAGCTTGATCCCATTAGCTTGAATAACTCAGTTTAGAATCTCCTCATGAATCGTGTGTCTCGATCACTGATAATCATCTTTGGCACTCCCCAATACTTGATCACGTGCTTGAGGAAAATGCGGGCTGCCTCCTCGATTAGACACACCTTAGATGCTAGAATGAACATCCCATACTTCGAAAACCTGTTAACCACAACCATAATACTTGACAAGCCGTCAGTGTTGGGAAAATCGACTATAAAGTCCATGGAAACACTTTCCCACTGTCGCTCGAGAATAGGCAATGGCTGCGACAGTCCCGATGGTTTCTACATCTCTATCTTGTCCTGTTGGCACACAAGACAAGTCTTCATATAGGCTTCAACATCTGTGCCCATGTGAGGCCAATAATAATGCTCTGCAATTAGTGCCAATGTCTGATTCATCCCCGGATGTCCCGCCCACTTGGAATCATGACATTCCCTCATGAGTTTTTTGCACAATTCTCCAAATTGAGACATATAGAGGCGGTGTCCTCGAGCATACAACAAGTCCCCTTCGAGCCAAAACTTTCTAGTCTTCCCCTCTTTGGCATAATCGATGAGCATTTTGGCTGTTGGGTCATGTGACAATCCCTCTTTGATACACTCTAATAGTTATCCCTACGGCAAGCTAACAAACTCCATATTGTACCTGCGGTTAGGGTATCGACAACAAAATTCACCATTCCTGGTTTGTACTCTATGGAAAAATCAAATTCTACAAGGAATTCCTGCCAACAAACTTGCTTTGGAGACAACTTCTTTTGAGTTAGAAAGTAACTATTGGTAACATTATCAATGTATACCACAAACTTGGACCCAAGTACGTGGTGTCGTCAAGTAAGCAAACAGTGCACCACTGTAGTCATTTCCTTCTCATGGACCGTGTATCTCCTCTCGGTCTCATTAAGCTTCCAGCTTTCAAAGGCAACCGGATGTCCTTCTTGCATAAGAACCGCACCAATGGCAACATCGAACGCATTAGTGTAGATCTCGAAAGGCTTGGTGTAATCTGGCAACACCAATATTGGTTCACTTACCATGGCCTTCTTCAATTCTATAAAGGCTTGTTGATAATCGATGCTCCAATCCCACGCCTTGTCCTTCTTTAGTAACTCGATCAAAGGTGTGGCTATTTTGGAGTAGCCTTTGACGAACCTCCGATAGTAGTTGGCTAGCCGCAAGAAGGATCTCAACTCTGTCACCTTGGTTAGCGGCTCCCAATCTTCAATTGCCTAAATTTTGGCCCCATCCATTCAGATCTTGCCACCTCCAACAATGTGGCCTAGGAAAGGGACCTCTTTTTGGGCAAACGAGCACTTCTCTTCTTTGACGTAGAGCTTGTTCTCTCGCAAGACTTTTGAACACCTTCCATAAATGCCCCAAATGTTCTTCGAGTGTCTTGCTATAGATCACAATATTGTCAGGGTAGACAACAAACTGATCAAGAAAGGGTTGTAATACCTTGTTCATAAGGGTGCAGAAAGTGGCGGGAGCATTCGTGAGACCGAAGGGCATCACAAGGAACTCATATGAACCATAACGCGTCACACAAGAAGTCTTTGGTTCATCTCCTTCGGCTATTCAAACTTGATAATATCCGGACCTTAAATCCAACTTGGTGAACCACCTTGCACCACCAAGTTGATCGAACAAGTAGGCAATGAGCGGGATCGGGTACTTATTCTTCACAGTAAGCTTGTTCAAAGCTCGATAGTCGATACACATTCGAAGCGTACCATCATGCTTCTTATGAAAGAGCACCGATGTATCATAGGGTGCGTTGGACGGGATATATCCCGCATCAAGGAGTTCTTTCAATTATCTGCGCAACTCTAACTCGGGCGGAGCCATTCGGTAAGGGGCTCTAGCGGGTGGCTCCATATTCGGCATAAGTTTTATCTTGTGATCCACCTCCCTCTTTGGTGGTAAGCTCTTGGGCAACTCGGCAGGCATCACATCTCTGAATTCTGCTAATACTTGTCCCACCTCTTCTGGGACTTCAATGGACATGGTAGGCTCATCATCAACCAACGTAGCTAAGTAGGTTGGTTTCTCCTTGTGCACCCCCTTGCTAAGCTGGATGGCTGATAGCATCTTGGCTCTAACTCCGGCCTCTCGGGTTACCAAAACTATGCATTGGTGTTTCGAATCAAGAATGCACAAACAATCGGCAAATGGAACAAGGAACGCATTAACCCGATCAAGGAAATTAAGTCCAATCACGAAATCAAAGTCATCTAGAGGGATTACCTTGATATTTTCCTTACTGGTCCAGCCTCCAAGGTCTAGCATGACTCCTTTTGCCACCTCGTAATTGAAGCCTCTTTAGAATTGACGGTTTTAATAAACACACTTGCCTTCTCAACACGAAGGTCAAGTCTCTTGGCAGCCCGCTCGGACATGAATGATTCTGAGGCACCGGTGTCTACTAGTGCGCTCAACATTTTGCCTGCCACGACGATGTCCACGAACATCAGTCCCTTTTCTTAACCTCCATGGAGCTAATGATGGAGTTAAGCTTAAGAGCCTCCTTCTCTTCGGCATCCTTCCCTTGGATGACAGCGGCTTTCTCATTTTGAGGACAGTTCCTCGCCAAGTGCTTGCCTCCACAAGTGTAGCACTTGAAAGGCTCATTGTTCTTCTCCCAAGGCTTGCGAAACTTGATATTACCACCTATCGGCTTCTCGGACCCCTTCTTGGCTGATCTTTCCTTGTCTCTCCCACCATTACCTTTGAATTTTGGCTTTGGTTTGGTAGACTCGAACCTTTTGATCTCGAACTCGGTAATGGACTCAACTGCGGACAAGGCTTTGGAAAGCTCTTGGACCCCCATCCGCTTTAACTCTATTTTAGCCCATCATTGGAGTCCATCTATGAAGGCAAACAATCCTTCTTCCTTGCCCAACTTTGGGATTTGAAGCTTGAGCTCGGTGAATCGCTTGACATAGTCTTGGATTGAGCCATCATGCTTGAGTTGTCGCAATTTTGCTCGGGCTTCTAGTTCCGTATTTTTGGGATAGAACTGTTCCTTGAACTCAGACTGGAACTCATTCCATGTCATAATGGGAATTTCCTTGTTCTTCTCCTCAGAGCACCTACGTCGCCACCATAAAAGAGCGACATCAGTTAAATAGGCAGAAGCAGTGTTTACCTTTGTTGCTTCGTCCTTGACCCTCATGGCTTAGAAGTGTTACTCCATGGCCCAAATGAAATTCTCAACATCTTGGGTCGATCGTGTCTCTATATACATCTTCGGCTTTGGGACATCTATCCTAGGTGTGGTTGCCGCTATTTCTGCCATCATGCCATTCTTCATGGCTCTCTTGTAAATGGCAAGCTCACTTCGGAGATCCTTGATCTCCTCCACCAACTCGGCCTTGGTAGCCTCTCTTGCTACTTCAAGGGAACTGTCCCATTGGTCTAATTTCTCATACATGTCGTCGAGAAGTCCTTGAACCGCAAGCATGACTTCTTCTTTAAGAGAATCCACTCTCTCAAAGTACGGTTCTGTCTCATCTTGGGCCTCCTTGACTTCCTTCATGGAATCTTCAAGTGTAGTGACCCTTCTTTCCAAGGCTAAAATGATGTCCCTGGAACTCTCTCTCTTTTTCTTCTCAGAAGCAGCACGAGTCTCTCGTTTAGTTGGTGGAACCTCGCTTAAGTTTTGTGGTGCCATCTCTCTCACTCGAACAGCTTCGGATACCACTTGTCACGTCCCTAAAAACTTGATTCATGGAGCGTGTGGCCTTAGACGCTTCTTGATCAAAACAACACCTAAGTAAGCCTAAAACTGATCAAAGCTAAAGTGCTTGGATCGTTGCGGAAGCAAAAGAACTCTAAAAGAAAAGGCAAACAAAAGATAAGGAAGAAATTTGAGTGAATGCTTTGTATATTCCTCAAAAATAAAGTGTGGAAATGAGGTGGAAGTAAGCTTCTATTTATAGTTGAAGCCCCCTACATCCAACGGTTAAGATTAGAGTACATCATCGGTGGAGATACAATGATATCTATAATATCCCTTAATCTAAGGAATTCTAGTCAAACATTCCTAAGATAAGAGATTACAATGGATATGGAAAGAATCAAAAGAGAATATGCTTAATTATGTGCTGCTTGCCATATCTACTTTGCAAGGCTCTTCAATCCCAAGGGTTGGGCCAATTCGGATCGGTGGTGATAGGCCCAAGATGCTATGAAGTACTTCTTGGGCAGCTTGGTGCGTGCTAGTCTCGGGCCTTGGTACACGGTCCGTGACTAACCTGTTCTAAATAGAAAAATATAATATAGTAAAAATTACTCGTAAAGCATTGAGGCTCGGTTAAGAACAAAAATATTGAACCTTAATTTAGCAATGTCCCAACAAATACCAATTTCATCCCATGTTTTAGTTCTCTCCTCTTCACAAACTATGTTTTAAAATTCTTGATAAGCACGTTTTCCCCATTGTTCCACCTTTTGTTCCACCTGTACTTCATCTCATGTTCGGTGTGGGTATCACAATCCCAAATCAATATGGGTAAACCATCTTCAATTTGGGCTAGCTGATCAGTGTTCCAATGTGATAAAATATGATACTCCACCAACTTCGGTGATAATACCAGCCTTGACATGTTTCCGAGATCTCTTTTTTGAAGCTTCTTTTTTATGCACCATGGATCATCATGATGCCAAACTTCAATCGCTATCTCAACTTTGTTTATCTTATTTGTATTGGTTGGTGTCCCAGTTGTTTGTCTCTTTTTAGATGTAAAATTATAATTCATAATTGCTAAAATAATGGCTTCATTGATCTTTAAATTATGATGTTTGCTACGTTCATCGACTTCAACCCTTAGGGGTTTATTCATTGAAAGAGACATTTCTAACTGGATATCTACATCTGCTGCGATTTCGCCCTTCTTCATACGCATCATGTCTAATTTTCTTGTGTATTGGTCATTGCTTTCTTTATAGCAAATCACTTGTTTTCTCTTATCAATTTTGGTGGACATATTAATAACGAAAAGAGACAGCTCTAACGAAAATTTTGAAGCGATATCGCTCGGTTTAGAAAGAAAAACTCCTCTGCTTGTCTCCATCTTACTTGCTAACTTATTTTAATGAATTTTTTGTTTCCCACATCAATTGATGATGTTACAAACGACCACGACGAAAGATACAACTCCAATGAAACATTATTCTCTTCACAATCAGGGACATTCATGATATTGAAATGAAAGTAGGGCTTGTCATCTACCATGGTTGAAACACCGACTCATTTGTTTTTTTTTTCGGTTAATGCTAAAAGCCTTGTTGAATGGAAATTTATAGAAAATAAAACAAAAAAAAATCCATCACTTAAAAAAATTACATTCCTAATAACCATGAAGGCATTAACTCTACAGGTAAATCCACGTAAAGTTGGTATTCTAGATAGAATTGTGATCACTGTTTCATTACCACGAAGATGATCATAGATCTGTACTACAACTGAACAATATGAAAACATTAAAAGAAAGAAAGAAAGAGAAAAGAAACAATTTAATAACACAATATCTGCTTAGCCTCTTCTAAATAGAAAAAAAATATTATATTGTGAAAATTACTGATAAAGCATTGAGCTCGACTAAGAACGGAGAATTTGAACCTTAAGTTAGCAATGTCCCATAAAATACCAATTTCATCCCCTTACTTTAGTTCTTTCCTCTTCGCAAACTGAGTTATCCAGTTCTTGATAAGCATGTTTACCTCATTGTTCCATCTTTTGAACTTCATCTCATGTTTAGTGTGGGTTTCCCAATCCCAAACCAATACGGGTAAACTTTCTTTAATTCTAACTAGCTAATCGATGATCCAGTGCGATAAAATATTAGACCCCACCAACTCTGATGGCAATATTAGCCTTGACTTGTTTCCGAGATCACTTTTTTAAAGATTTTTTTTGATGCACCATGGATCATCATGATGCCTTACTTCACTCGCTATCTCAACTTTGTTTCTCTTGTTTCTATTGGTTGGTTTCCCTATTGTTTATCTCTTATTGGATGTAAAATTGTCACTCTTAATTGCTAAAGTAATGGCTTCGTTGATCATCAGTTTATGTTGATTGCTACGTTCACCGACTTTAACCTTTAGGGGTTTGTTCATTGAAAGATACAATTCTAACGAGATATCGACATCAGTAGTGATATCATTCTTCTCCACACACATCACATCTAATTTTATTGATCATTGTTTTTTTTAGCAAATCATTTGTTTTCTCTCATCAATTTTGGTGGACATATTATCAACGAAAAGAGACAACTCTAATTTTAAAGCGGTATAGCTTGGTTCCAATAGAAAAACTCCATTGCTCCTCTCCATCTTCCTTTCTACTTTATTGTAATTAATTTCTTGTTTTCCCATATCTATTGATGATGTTACAAACAACCATGATGAAAGAGACAATTCTAATGAAACACTGCTCTCTTCACAATCGGGGACATCCATGAAATTGAAAAGAATGCAAGGCTTGTCATCTACCATGGTTGAAGCACTGACTATTTGTTTTTGCTTCCGATTACCGCTAAGAGCCTTGTTGAATGAAAATTTATAGAAAATAAAACAACAAAAAGGCTATTTGTTGCCGGCCAATCTCAACTCTAAAGTTCAAATCTCATTCTAACTTTCTTGGAGATATATTTGAGTTTATATAAATATTTCGAAGTAATTTTGGAATCCTCTTGCTCAAGTAATTCTTTATTTATCGTCTTTTTCACTTCTAATTTCAAGAGAAAAGGGTTTTATTAATTAAAAAATATTTCCTTTGGCTAATATATTTATGGATATGTTATTTTTTTATGGTGAATTTAACGTATATAAAAACTTTTGAAATTAAATGTAACATTTAGTATCTAAGTATTATTGTGTTATAATGTGAATGCAAATAATTATTAATAAAGTTATTTCATAAAATAATTTTTAATTGAAAATTTGGAGTTACTAAATACCTAGTATTATCCATATGTCCAATATATTTTAAAATAGTTATATTTTTAATATATTATTGAATATAAAGGATGGAGATTACATAGTTTATAATTTTACATATTGTAATGGCACTTCATCTAAAGTTTGTTAACAAACTAAAATCTTAAAAGTAATAAAAATAATCAAAATTTTAATAAACTAAAAGGGTTACTCATTTTTAGGGGTGTTCAAAAGGTTAATTTCATTAATTATCTGATTTCGAACCGAATTAATCGTTAATCGAAATTTTTAAAAAAATTAATCGATCTCTGACTGAACTAGATCTATTAATCAATCGATTAACTGAATTAAATCGGTTTGATCGATTAATTTAGTTTTAACTTAAATTTAAATTATGTGAACCACCTTTAGGTTTCGATTCTTTATAACTTGCGAGGAACTTCTGTTTTCATTTTTATGAAACTGCAAATTCTTTTTCCTTTTT
Organism: Gossypioides kirkii; assembly: GCA_005610355.1. NCBI lineage: Eukaryota > Viridiplantae > Streptophyta > Magnoliopsida > Malvales > Malvaceae > Gossypioides > Gossypioides kirkii. The sequence goes on along the minus strand of CP032247.1, from coordinate 31,675,247 downwards.
ATTACCTAAATTATAATTTCCTGAAACTTTTTTTTTGTTTTTTTTTAATTTGCTTTGAATTTTTATTGGCATGTTCATTGGATTGATTTTCACTAGGATGACGGGTGATTACAATGTAACACCTCAAACTTGGCCTAGACGTTTTTGAAAACTCTAGCATTTGCAATTAACATTAAAACTTGCCAGAAACATTTCAACCAAAACCAACAAAAGGTAATTATCCAAAGTTAAGAAAATGATCTCGATAATCTAAAACAATTTAATTCAAACTAAAATATTATGTTTACGAAAATCTGATTTATTGAGCTCTTGTCACATCGAGCCGCCTAGGTTTGAGGATTACCTGAAAATCAACAAATAAGCAAAATGAGCTTATGAGCTCAGTGTAACATATATAATCAATTAAGTAGAAACGATATCAAACATACTTTTGGATTTTTATTAAGACAGATTTCAAAATAAAAAACAGAGCATCTCAGATATAGATGCAGAGCACAACAAGTATAATGAGCATATTAGTCATAGATGCATAGCATAAAAAGTACAGAGAGCATATCAGATACAGATGTAGAGTATATCAGATATAGATTCAAAATCCTACCCCCATATGCTACACACCATCTCCTACCATCCCTACACTCCATATAGGACATCAAGTACTCATCCATCCCTACATACCACATAATGACTATATGACACTTTTCAGAATATTCGCAGTTTAGTTGCCAGATCAATGTGCGATAATTCACCAAAATAAGATATGCATGTGGTTAAGCCACCAAAACTGGTAGATAATAAACTGCCTACACTTCCTCCTTTAAAACAAGTCTCATCCCAATGCAGATGCAAAATTAACAAATATCATAAATGTATATGACATACACTCTTTGGTATAAATTCATATCATACTTGGCATATAACAGATCATATTCAAATAGTACGGATCATACTTAACATAACATATATAACATCAGGTATGTGTACACATGGTGTACTACACACTAACAAATCATCAAATATCAAGTTTTGTAACTTAATTTATAACATACAAACCCTACGAAAGGCTTACGTTCAATCCGAACGCCCTAGAGGAAATTTCAAAATCTTGGCCCACATGCTTGTAAGGCCTCACATGGCTTACTTGATAGGCTCGTGTGGCCCACACAGTCTGCAACACAATTGTGTGGCTCAAATCGGTACCTCACACGACCTGGTACAAGGTCGTGTGACTCAAGCTAGTGTCTCACACAGCTTGGAAAGTCCCTCACACAGCTCATGCAATCGACCATGTGATTCAAGTTAGTGTCTCACACGGCCTGGGCACACTATCGTATGGCTCAACATAGTGCAACACACGGCTTGGCATACGACCGTGTGACATCAATAGCCTCAATTTCGGCTTTCATCATTTGCTGATTTTTCGGGTTCTTGTTACACACTTAGTTCAATTTTGATGCGAAAGAAATAACGATGATTCTGAAACCTAAAAACGACACTCAAAGACCAATCAGACGATTTATGCACAACCAAATCGTTAAAATTAACATCCAAAACTGAAGTTACATCGAAGAACTTCGACACAAAATCGCCAAATCAGAACTATACACTTACCCTAACACATAAATGAAAGCACACAAACTAAATAGCTAGAAGATCTTGATTCATAACCCTTTCACCTAAAAGAAAATCAATTGAATGATTAACAAGAAGTTCGGAACGAGAAGGTAGTAAAGTTTAATTTTTTACAAGAAACAAGCGAGATCAAACAATATAAAAAAAAATCAATGACGAAACTTATGTTGTTAACCTTTCAATCGAACAAGAAATAACACAATCCCCTCGATAGAACCCATAACAAAATTAATAGAAGAAAGAACAAAGAAAGAAGAAAGAAAGAAATGGTAGTAACGGGAAAGAAAGAAAAAAATTAAGAACGTGAGAAAAGAGGGATTTTTGGAAAAAGAAAAAAATAATATAAAAATAAAACTAATTTTACAAAGTAGCATAAAAATATTATCTTACTCCTTTCGCAAAGACTTGACATAAGATCAAAGGGTAAGCTAAAGCCTTACTACAGAACCACTAGACTTATCTTTAACACAAGTTACATGGAATTAAACTTAAGTAGAAAGCTCAAATATAAGGATTGAATAAAGTGTAATCAAGACTCTTAATCACTGAAGCAAATACATAATTATGACAAGATTTAACAAGCAAAAGGTTCAAATTTTTGGGGCGTTACATTACAAGGTGAAGATGATCAATGATGGCGTGCAAGTATTTTAAGTTGAGTTCTATGGACCAAAAGATAGTAAATATTGTTTGTTTTCTCTTCTTCATTTTTCATTCATTTTTATGATGTATCTCTTTAGTTCTGCTCAAAACTTCATTTTCTTTCTAAGGTTTTCTCATTCTTCTTAGAAGTTATTGGATTCAAGTATTTTGACCATTCTAACGAGATATCGATATCAGTAGTGATATCGTTCTTCTCCAAACGCATCACGTCTAATTTTCTCTTATATTAATCATTGCTTTCTTTGTAGAGAAATACTTATTTTCTCTCATCAATTTTGGTGGACATATTATCAATGGAAAGAGACAGCTCTAACAAAATTTTGGAAGCGGTATAGCTAAGTTTTGACAAAAAAACTCCACTACTCTTCTCCATCTTACTTTTTAATTTATTGTAATGAACTTCTTGTTTTCCCACATCAATTGATGATGTTACAGACGATCACAATGAAAGAGACATCTCTAATGAAACACTACTCTCTTCACAATCAAAGACATCTATGAAATTGAAAAGAATGCAAGGCTTGTCATCTACCATGGCTGAAGCACCTACTCATTTGTGTTTGTTTCTGGTTACCGCTAAAAGCCTTGTTGAATAAAAAATTATAGAAAAAAAAATAACAAAGACTATTTCTTGCAGGTCAATCTCAACTCTAAAGTTAAGCTCTCATTCTAACTTTCTTGAAGATATATTTGAGTTTATATAAAGATTTAGAAATAATTTCGAAATTCTCTTGCCCAAGTAATTCTTTATTTACTGCCTTTGTTTCACTTCTAATTTCAAGAGAAAAGGTTTTATTAATGTAAAAGATATTTTCTTTGACTAATATATTTGTGGATATGCCATTTTTTTGTGAATTTAACTTATATAACTTTTTTTAGATTAAACAAAATATTTAGTATCCGAGTATTACTTTGTTATAATGCTTATTCCAGATAATTCTTAATAAAGTTATTTCATAAAATAATTTTTAATTGAAAATTTGGAGTTACTAAATACCTAGTATTATCCATTCATCCAGTATATTTATAAATAATTATATTTTTAATATAATATTGAAGATAAAAGGATGAAGATTACATAGCTTATAATTTTACATATTATAATGATACTTCATTAAAAGTTTGTTAACAAGCTAAAATCTTAAAAGTAATTACAAATAATCAAAATTTTAATAAATTACGATATTTACTCATTGTTAGGGGTGTTCAAATGGTTAATTTGGTTAATGATCACGCTATGAATGTCACAACAATTGTGCAAGCGAGTAGAGCTGATCGTGGGCTCGGTTAGATTGGGTTCGGGCCAGGCTTCAATAAAATTTTAGATCTACTTGCTAGGCTCAAGCCCGACCCAACCCGAAATATGGGCCTAAAATTTGGTCCAAGCCCGACCCGAATTATAATAGTCAAACTCGAGCCTGGCTCGACACGACCTGTATTAATAAAAAATTAATACAATAGTAAAAAAAATTAACAATAAAACATAAATTTTACAATATTCAAATAATATTAAAAAAAGAAAGTGAAACAACAGTAAAAACACATAAAAAATAAAATCCAAACAACAAAAATAACAACCAAAATAGCAGCAAAAGAAAATATCAACAAAAACAGCAACAAAAATAACAGCAAAAACAACACGAAAACAACAACCAAAACAGTAAAAAAGTACCAAAATAATAAAAAATAACACAAAAAAGTAAAAAATAACAACCAAAACAGTAAAAAAAAGCACCAAAACAATAATATAATTTTTTTATTAAAAATGGTTAATTTATTCGGGTCGGGCCAAGTATGGCTTGGGCCAAAAAACTCATACCCGAGACCTGACCCGTTTAGAAAATGGGCCTCATTTTTTGTCCAAGCCTATTTTTCGGGCCTATATTTTTTTGTCCAAACCCTCCCATTTTTCAGGCGGGACTTCGGGTCGGGTCGGGTGGCCCAGTCCATGATCAGGTCTACAAGCGAACACTTGTCGATGCAAGTATAGTTGATAGGCTAAAAACTATAAGATATCGATCCCACAGAGATGGTTGTTTATGTTTATAATTGTTGATTCAATTAAAGTTAAAATAAGAAAAACTATATGAACAATGTCAACGCAATTAAAATAAAGAGTGCAAAAATGAAAGAATTAAACTGTCAGAGTAATTATTGTAGGACTGTAATAAAATATGTCGAAACAAATTAATAAGAAATGTAGTGAGAATTGAAGATAATTTGTTGATGCAAATTAAGAAAATTAAAGAAGTAAAACAATGATAATGGAATGGGGGATCCTTGACTTGATAAGTCGGTAAATCACTGAATGTAGCCACAAGGTAGATAATAGATAAATTGTCGCCACAATTAAGCTTAATGAGATCTTACCAACTTTGAATTCCCTATTTATCAAATACCCATATACTCACATTAACCACACCTTCCAGTGCTGGCAATGCTTTGCATTCAAGAACAAGTGGCCAGAATTCCTTTGTTCTCCAAGCAACTTCCGTTGTCTTGCTTGTTAATTTAATTTGTCACTGCAGTTTCCAGTGTCAGTAACTACCATAGCACTTTCATGATCAAGCAATTAAATCTAAAGATAAACAGATCAGAGAAAATTGAGTAGAAATCAAATTAGATCTAAAATTAAAAGGTACTTCCATACATATTTAACTTTATTAGATTTTATCATCGTTTGAGAGGAAATAAAGAACAAGTTGAAGCATTCTATTACTAGTCTACTAGAGCTCTTTCCTAATGCTCCTCTTGTGTTGCACTTAGGAACACTCTTCGTCAGGAGCAGGATTTTGCCTTCTCGTCGCAGTCAATTCACCCTCCAAGAAACTAAGCTGCCATGGAGGTAAGCTTCAGAAAATATGAAAAATTGAATTGATTTTTTCTTCATCAGTTTCGAGTTTTCTCTCCCCTCCTTTCTTTTCTTTTCCATCCTTATTTATCTTCAATGCCAAATACAGGTGTCGTTCTTCTTCTTCAAATCTAACTTCCTTACAGCTGTACAAGTTAGTTAATCCAGTTGTACATTCATGCAAATCTGGTGCATTCAGCAAGCAAGTAAAGGTTGTCGCGACATTTCTGGATGCAAATTTAGATTTTAATTCGCTACGACAACCTTGATATTCTCAAGCATTGGTACTTCTGGATATGTTCATGTGACGACAGGTTTGGGCGCAATTCTGAATTCTAAATTACTGTGATAACCTTGGACACCTTCTTGCTTTGATCTTTTGGGACAGATTCCTGCGCTAACATCTTTAGAAGCAAAACTGAACTCTAAATGTGGTGACATTTGTAACAAAAGTAGGACAAAATTAAAAAAAATTAAACCAAAGATCACTGACTTAGAAAATGCAATTACTGAATATAAAATGCTAAAAATACATGCTAAACATGATATAATGGAAAAAATTATACTTTAAATAAGGAGAAATTAATGGTCTTTTCTAATGCTATCAGTTAATTACCCGATTTCAAATCGATTTAATTATTAACCGAAAAATTAAAAAACCTCCGATCGAACTAAATCGATTAACCAATTGATTAATTGAATTAAATCGGTTCAATCGATTAGTTTAGTTTTAACCAAAATTTGAATTGTGTAAACTACCTTTGGGTTTCAGTTCTTTATAACTTGTAAGGAACTCTCGTTTTTCCTTTTTCTTTTCTCTATCAAACACCCTTCCCAAAGAGGAAAAATTAAAAAAATGTCTTCTCCAAGGAAAAGCCGAGAAATGGATTTGATGAAACTGCAAATTCTTTTTCCTTTTTATTACCCTAATTTTAATTTTCTGAAAAAAATTATCTTTGTTTTTTTTTTAATTTGCTTTGAATTTTTATTGGTTGATTCATTGGATTGATTTTCACTAAGATGATGGGTGATTACAAGGTGGAGATCATTAATGATGGCATGCAAGGATTTTATATTGAGTTCAATGGACCAAAAGACAGTAAATATTGTTTCTTTTCTATTCTTCACTTTTCATTCATTTTTATGATGTATCTATTTAGTTCTGCTCAAAACTTCATTTTCTTTCTGGGGTTTTCTCATTCTTCTAAGAAGTTATTAGGTTCAAGTATTTTGACAATTTGGTAATTATTATTGGGTTTTCTCTTATGATGATTTTGAAACTTGAAGATTAGTATATATATCAGTCTATAAGTGTGTAATTTGTCCAATTAATTATTCTTATTTGAGATGCCAGTTTTTACTTGTTTATTTATTTAGTTCATTGCATTTTCTGGATAAGGATGGGATTTGTTTTTGGGCATTTTTAGACTAAAAGTCAAATGAAGATGAGTATTCTTTTCTCATAGATTATCCAATATTGAATGTGTCAAGGTCCTTACAATGGTGGTGTGTGAAAGATAAGAGTGGAACTCCTATATGCTTATCCATGTAAATCTTCATCAATTGGCTTTGTAAACAAGATGTACCATCCCAATGTTAATGAAATGTAAGTTTGTGAATGTCTTAAACTTCTAAATTTAGTTGCTTTGGTTTTTATTTAATGATGGGGTTAACTTGCATGAGGTAATTAAGAATAAATAATTATTAGTTGAATTATTTTTGAAACTATGGGTTTCAAGTCTGGCACAGTTTGTTTGGATGTCATCAATCAGACTTAGAGCCCCATGTTAGGTAAACATTGCACATTTTTTGTTTGCCTCATTTGTTCCTATTTTAAAGTTGTTGCTATTACTGTCGGAACATGGTAATCGATCCGGTGATGTTTAATTTTAGATTTGGTGAACGTGTTTAAAGTGTTTCTTCCAGAACTTTTTCTGTATCCCAACCCATCAGATCCATTGAATAGAGAAGTTGTTTCTTGTAATTTTATGAACAACAAGTGAATAAGCATAAGCTTTTATGTTTCATATTTCATGCATATCTTTGTCTTTAGAATGCCCTGCGAGTTAATTTACTTGGATGTCTTTGTGCTTGCAGTTCGAAATGGGAGGTTTCAGTTTTAAAAGTTAGTCATTTTCAGTTGATGGAGTTAAAGCTATTTGGCCCTTTTTATGGGCATACCATTTCACCTACTTCCTCTATTCCTTAATATAGTTTTACAATGAATTCTACTATTAGTAATATGTTGTGGCAAACCACTTATCACATCCTTTGCATGATGCGATTCTTGTTCTTGCAAAATTATGCATTGATTCTCTTCTATTCTTTGTGATTTGAAGGATTCAATTATTCAAATCTTATGACTTTAGTCTCTTTCCATTTCCCAAAATCTTATGAGAAATATGTCAAGCCGAAAGATGTTATAATAGTAGTAGGAGCAGGAGTAGAAGATGTAACAGCTAGTTTTTCAGTTGTGTCGAAAACAGTAGTTTCTAGATTACAAATATGACGAGTGAGTCCGTAAATATTATTATTTAATATTTACAAGTCAATTATAATATTTTATTGAATGTTGGTTTAATAATTTTTTGTAAATTAAACGAATAGTTAAGTACAAATGGTTATCCCTAAAGTCAAGTGGTTTTGGAAAATAAGGTATCGAGATCTCGTTTCTGTAAACCGAACCTGTAAATAATATTATTAATATTTATGTGGCGATTATATAGGTGTACTAAAATTTGGTCAAAATTTTTTAAAAGTTTAATTGGTTAATTAAAGAAAAAGGACTAAAGCGTAAAAGACATAAAAATTGATTTTTATTGATTTCTATTAACTAAAAAGAAAAAATAAGTTATATCAAGGGATTTAAATGGTAATTATACAATTCTTAATGGTGTTTTGGGTGGTAGTAGAAGATTCTAGTTAAAAAATAATAATTTATTTTATTTTATTAAATATTATATTATATGCTTAATGTTTAATATAAAATAAAAATGAAAGAAAGAAAAGGAAAATTCTTTCATCTTCTCCAGCAAGAACCAAAAACAAAAGGGGGAAAGGGTTTTAGCTCACGGCAAGTTTATTCTTACTGATTGGTAAGTCGTTTTTAGTCCGTTTCTTATAATTTTTATGTTTTTGGAATCTTGGGAGCTTGATCTAGCTAACCTAGGAACTATTTTGTAAAACTGTTAAACATTTTCGATTATACCATTGATGGGTTTAAGGTATTTTTGAAGTTTATTGATAGATTGTTAAGCTTGGTTGTTAAATAAGACTATTTGTTAAAGTAGTTTTCTTAATTTTAATGTTAAAGGATTAAATTGTTTAAATGATAAAACTTCAAGAATTTTGGTGAAATATTTATGAATTTGGACTGATTTGGGATTATATAGAAATCAAATAGCATGGGTTTTGTTTAAATGTGGTTAATTCATAAGTTTAGGTTAGAGGTGTTACATTTAATGGTATCAGAGTTACGGTTTAGTCGATTCTCAGACTGAACATAGCATGTATTGAGTCTAGAAATACATGTCAGTTTATAACCTATGATAGTGTGATGACTCCACGATCAGTTTGACATGTTTTCTTATAGATAAAATACGTCAATTTAATCCAATTAAGTAGATTCCAACAGAGTACAGAGTTATGTTCCAGCCACCGAGCAAGGGATTACGCATAATGTGCTTGAGTTTTAAGGGCCTAGAGAAAAGGTTCATTGTATTTTTTTCAATTTGATAAATGACATGTTTAATGTATATATGAGGCTTACTTCAGTGACTCAACAACCTCTAACCCCTCGTTCTCAAAGCTTTATACAATAAAATATTTGCAGGTTTTTTATTGATAAAGTCTGAGAAATGTGGAGCCGATGAGTTTAGCTATAAAGTGAGTGATAATTTGGCCAAAGCCGAGTACCAATTAGAAAACACATAGAAGGTTCTAGATGAAATATTGTGTTCTTTTGAATATTTATCTAAGGTGTGTCTTGTTACTGTTAAAAAAGGGGAGACTTCTCAATGGTAGTCAACTTTAAATATTATGGTATCGAAAGAATGGATTAATTGAAATTTCTTCCGGATTGAATTTCGAAAGAAATATGTCAGCAAACGATATTTAGACAAGAAAAACAAGGAATTTCTTGAGTTGAAGTTGGGAAACAGATTAGTTGCGGAATGCGAACGAGAGTTTGTTCAACTCAGTAAATTTGCTCAAATGATGGTACCGTTTAGAAAGGAACTGTGTATTTATTTTGAAGATGAAATGAATAATGAGATTAAAATGCTTATGTGTGCAATGAAATTTCGTGAAATCGTAATTTTATTTGATTGGGCTCAAAAAATGAAAGAATCGAGTAACTATTTTCAATGTCACCAGGATTTTCTAGCAATGATAGAATGAAATAAAATAGTATGACATAACCAATGCCTTCAATAGTTAGTGCAGTAGTGTTCGAAATGTAAATAGACCTAAATGCAACCATTGTAGCCGAAATCACTCGAAAGACTGTAGCTCGAAAGACGAATTCCATTTTATTGTGGATTTCTCTATCATTTTAAGAAAAATTGCTTGAATTGAATTGAGTTAAATAGATACCATAATGCAAAATCTGTTGTTCCTTCTTTAGAGGCATACGACCATGGAATAGTGATACTGTAGGAGTCAGTAGAAATGAGACCAGAGACATAGCAGTTCGATCTGAAGCTCGAGCTCTTTCCAGAACTTATGTGATCCATACACGTGAGGAGGCCTCAGCTCCTAATGTTATTGTTGGTACCTTTTCTATCTTTTATGTTATCGTATATGTATTAATTGATCTTAGTTTGACACTATAGTGAATTATTGACCAGAAACGTATTGAATTGAGATGTCAGAGTGGTAAATTGATTGCTACTGAATTTGATAATCTGATTGTGTTACAAATTATGATTTTAGACAACATCCGCACAGAAATTGATCCGAAAAGGTTATAATGCGTTTTTAGCTTTATTCTAGATTCTAGAGTATTAGAAAATGAAAGTTGATTAGGTATCGACAGTTTGTAAGTTCAAAGATGTTTTTGTTGAGGAATTGTCAGTTTTTTCTGCAAGAGTGAGAAGTCGAATTTACTATAGAATTAGTGTCAAAGACTGCTCCAATTTTGATTGTCCTGTGCAGAATGAATTCAGCAAAATTAAAAGACTTAAAAGATTAGTTGCAAGAATTAATCGACAAAAGTTTTATCTGACCGAGTGTATCACACTAGGGCACCTATTCTGTTTGTAAAAAAAGAAAAAGGGAAAGATAGGTCGATGAGATTGTATATAGATTATCAAAAGTTTAATAAAGTTATAATAAAGAGTAAACATCTATTGCCTCGTATTAACAATTATTTCAATCAGCTGAAAGGTACTACAATATTCTTTAAGATAGGTCTCTAATCTGGCTATTATCGGCTAAGAAATAAAGTCATTGATTCAAAAACAATCATGTATATTATGAGTTTCTATTCATATCTTTCGAATTAACTAATGCTCTACAACATTTATGGATTTGATGAATCGGGTTTTCAATTACATTCTGACAGATCTATTGTTGTTTTATTGAGGATATACTAATTAGCTTATTCAAAATGTGCTCAGCAATTAGAAATTTGTATTATTGATAACTTGTTAAGAATTTCTTGATAATTGCATGACCGATGATGAAGCTATTATAGGAAAAAAGATGAGTTCGTTTAGTCAGTTAAGTGCCAACAGAATTACGATAAGTTTAAAACTTTATTGACAGAAGCTTTGGTACTGATTCAGCCTAAATTCAAGAAGGAATTTATTATTTACATTAATGCTTCATTCAGTTAATCTTGAATCATGTTGGGTCGATTATCATAGAGTCGAGAGTTAAATTATTAATTCTTCAGAGAAATTGTGAGATGAAAAGAGAATATTTGAATTTGTTAGCTAAACAAGAACAGATTCAAAATGATCAAATCACTAATTTTAGCATTAATTGTGATAATAGTCTATAATTTCGAAATCAAATATTTGTGTGGAACAATTTTGAGATTTATACTAGACATATTACACGAGGTTCATAGCAGTGTCTATTTGATTTATATCAGGAAATGATAAAATGTGTAATGATTGGAGATAGAGTTACTAGTAGTCGGAAATAAAACATGAAAATTTAGAGTTTGTATTAAGATATCTAGAATGTCAAAGTTGAATATCAAGTCTTGTTTGTGATTACAGTTTGTTATAATTTTTTACGGGATATGAAGGCAAATTGATGAATTTCGTATCTGGACTATCTTTGACATTGAGAAAGGGAGAATTGACCAGGATTATTACTGTCAAACTTATTCTAGGTAAGAAATTTCGAGGACGAAATTTCCTAAGGGGAAGAGTTGTAACAACCCGTTTTTCAATTGTGTCAGAAACAATAGTTTCGGGATCATAAATCTGAAGAGTGATTCCATAAATATTATTATTTAATATTTACGAGTCAATTATAATATTATAATAAATATTGGTTTAATAATTTTTGTAAATTGAACGAATAGTTAAGTACAAATGGTTGTCCGTAAAGTCAAGTAGTTTTGGAAAATGATGTAATGGGACCCTGTATTTGTAAAACAAGCCCGCAAATAATTTAATTTAATATTTACGAGGCGATTATATAGGTGTATTGAAATTTGTTCCGAAAATTTTAAAGTTTAATTAGTTAATTAATGAAAAAGGACTAAAGTGTAAAAGACATAAAAATTGATCTTTATTGATTTCTATTAAATAAAAAGAATAAATAAATTATGTCAAGGGATTTAAATAGTAATTATACCATTCTTAGTTGTATTGGACATGTAACACCCAAAACCCGTAATCTATCATCAATTTAAGGTCTTAGGGGTTTATAGAACGTCACAAAATTTTTTTATATACATACAAATCAATCACAAATACGTATAATTACAAACTAGTAATTCAGAATATCAACTCCGATTAATCTTACTTTTTCATTTGCAACATTTCAACCAAACCAGGGATCAAATTGAATCACATAAGAGCTTTTAGGACCATATTCGAAAATTTTCCCAATAGGGGACACATGACCTTGTGTCTCAAACACACTACTTTCATCACTAACTAACCAAATTATGGCCCAAAACATAATCATCAATACGTTTACCAAGAAAGAACCAATATTCATATCATATATGATAACATTTGTATTCCATATCAAATCATAATATCATAACTATCAACCAAGTTACATCAATCATTCTTACTATCACTATGTAGTATCCAAACCCGACACAGTCATCGATTAGGGTTTTGAGGTCTTTTTAGTTCATTTACAATCAGAATAATTACAATTCAAACCTCATTTCAAATAGTGGCACCCGTCAAACTAGTTTACATTTCAATTAAATAATTTATTCCCTTTTACAACATTTTAAATTAACAGGGACCTGATTGAATTGCAATTAAACATCATACGGAAACATCAAATTTCCAAAATAAGGGTCACACAGCCATGTGTCTCAAACGCACACCTGTGTACCCTGTTGTACACGCCCGTGCCTTAGGCCGTGGGCACACTCGAAACATCTTCACATGACTGTGTCACAAACCGTGTGCTAGGCCGTGTGAGCATGCGAAATTACACCACACACCCGTGTATGAGACCATATGTTGGGTCGTGTGTGATCTCGAAATAAGGCCACACAGTCGTATCCTAGCTTGTGTGAGACCTACACCTAATTTTCCTAAGGCACACGCCCTTGTGGTGACCTATGTTCCAGACCGTGTGTACCTGCAAAATGCATAATTTAACATGCAATATTTCATACAATTAACTCAACATGTACTTAACTTACCACGATTCAATTTCCTATAAATATCCATCAAAATTCAAGCAACCCATATTCCTATAACTTCCATAATATTCACATTCATCAATTCATCTGAATAAACTCATTACCATTTCAAAATATATATCAAACACTCAAGTCACAACAAGCAGTCAACATCTTCATAATTTATTCTTCTAAACTATCTTCATTCTAATGGTTTAACCAAACTCAAGCAATTATATAGTTTATCATCCTAGTACATGTCATATAACCAAGTGATTCAAAAACTATTGAACGAGCTCCTAAGATAGTGTGATTCTTCTTGAGGATCCGATCTTCAAAAGCAAAATGAATTTATAAAATAGTAAACAGATACACGGGTAAGCTTACAGAGCTTAGTAAGTTCATTCGAGCAATTAACTTACAAAATAATTTTTTTGAACGAAGAGGGTAAATAAACATCTTCATTGTTTCCACATTCGTGACCTACAATCTCTTCAAGTCTCCCAGTAAATTTAGCTCATACGAGCCTAGTCAATAAATCGCTCTTACGAGCCAGTACAATATATCGCTTCTACGAGCCAATACAGTATATTGCTCTTACGAGCCAGTATCGCCCTTACGAACCAATATCGCTCTTATGAACCAGTATCTCTCTTACGAGCCAGTTCAATATATCTCTCCCAGTATAGTATATCGCTTTTACGAGCCAATTCAGTATATCGCTCCTAGTATAGTATATCGCTCTTACGAGCCGATGCAATAATTTCTTTAGTCTTCCATCTCGTTCCAACATCAAGATTTTAACCAAGATAATTGAAATTAGAATTATCAAGTAAAAATATAATTATACGAACTTACCTGACCAAATTGCAGTAGTATATAGTATAGAGACTATTCCATAATTTTCTCCTTGCCTCGATTTTTAACCCATTCTTGATGTAAAATAATAATTTTATTCAATTAACTAATTCTAACAGTAAAATAAACTTATTTTATGAAATTAAGTCTTTTTGATATTTTTACAAAATTTCCCTTAACTTTTTACTTTTATTCAATTTAGTTTTTTAGCTCAAAACTTGCAGTTTAACCATTTTTATTCAAATTCCAGCTTAGCCGAATATTTAATGGCTCTTTACATGGCATTATTTCACAACAAATACACGTATTTTTATTTTTTAAACAATTTAGTCCTTAAACCCTAAAATCATCAAAAATCACTTTACAAAATCATCAAATCTAACAACCAAACTCATAATACTTCATAATTTTTCAAGAACAAGCTTATTCATCAATGGTAAAATTTATAACATTTAATAGATTCACAAATTAGTCCTTGGGTTAGCTAGATCAAGCTAATACGGATAAAAAAACATAAAAATGATAAAAAAAAATGGGCGAAATTTGCTCACCTAATCTTCAAAACAAAGTTGGCCGAATATTTCTTCCTCCTTTAACTAGGTTTCGGCTTGTTGGAGAATGAGATGATAAATTTTGGATTGATTTCTCTTTATTTTTGCTTTAACTTATTTTATTCAAGAAATACTAATTTGCCCTTAATTAATTCATTCAAAATCCAACAATTTCAAGGTCATCCACTTACTTCTTTACTGGTATAGTTACCATGTAAGTATCTTAACTTACCTTTCAATTAATACCTTTAATTAAGAGAATTCAATTTTTGCACCTTTTTCAATTTAATCCTTTTTACTTAATTAACTATCTAAACAATAAAATCTCATAACCAAAATTTAATACGATGCAAATGACCTCGTCAATATTAGATAATTAATATTTATGTCTAACACATCAAAGTGGTGGCCTCTAAACCACCATTCCAATCATACTGAAAAATAAACTAATTAGTAAATCCTCATTTAATTAGGATTTAATTGCAATTTACCAAACTATAAAGAGTTCCACATCATTTCTATTATTAGGCCATTAAAGAAAGGTCCAATTTCATAATTGATCCTTCAATTATATTAAATTCCAATCAAACAAACTAATTTACAATTTAACCTTAAACTAATTAGGGCTAAATGAATAAACAACCCAAAAGTTAGTGGATAGTAATATTCCACCACCGCTTGGACATTTTGACCATGGTTTAATTATCATTTTGGTCCCTTTACTATTTTTTAATCAATAGTAATTAACTTTCATCACTTTTACAATTTACTCCTTTTTCATTAATTAAGCAATTAATTATCAAAATTACCTAACCAAACTTCAATTCACATATGATAAGACTCTGTAAATATTTAGTAAAAATATTTATGATCCTAAATTTCAAAAACGAGGTCCTGATACATTATTTTCTAAAACCACTTGACTTTTGAACCAAACCACTTATACTAACTTTTAATTCGATAATTAAAATTCACCAATTCAAATTTCTATATAAAAATTATTATTGAATCTTATAATTTAAATACTCATTATATGAATTTACTCGTCGAATTTGTGATCCCGAAACCACTATTTTCGATCCACTGAAAAACGGACTATTACAGAATAATAGTGAAAGATTCTAGTTAAAAAATTGATTTATTTTATTTTATTTTATTAAATATTATATTATATTATATGTTTAATGTTTAATATATAATAAAAAAAGGAAAGAAAGAAAAGGAAAATTCTTTCTTCTTCTCCGACAAGAACCAAAAACAAGAGGAAAATGTTTTAGCTAATAGCAAGTTTATTCTTGCTAATTGGTAAGTCATTTTTAGTTTTTTTTTTTTTTTTTGTAATTTTTATGTTTTTGGAATCTTGAAAATTTGATCTAGCTAATCCAAGAATTATTTCATAAAATTTTTAAACATTTTCGATTATGTTATTGATGGGTTTGAGGTAATTTTGAAATTTATTGATAGATTATTAAGCTTGGTTGTTAAATAGAACTATTTGTTAAAGGATTAAATTGTTTAAATGATAAATTTTCAAGAATTGTGGTGAAATATTGATGAATGTGGGCTGGTTTGAGACCATATAGAAATCGAATAGCATGGGTTTTGTTTAAATGTAGTTAATTCGTAAGTTCGAGTTAGGGTGTTACAGAAGAGAAGTCTGGTGATGAGGAGCAGAGTGAAGACGAATACACACCATCTGATGATGAGGAAATTGTTGGAAAACCTTATCCTTAGCCACATTATATGTATACCTTGGAAATTTTATATGTTGTACATTGATATTCGCAACTCCAAAAAAATTTGAAACTTTACAAAACTGGGGCATGCCGAAAAAATTATGCTCCTCTTTATTTTCTATGGAGGTTATGTAAATTAACTAAATGTTGTTTATATATTTCAAGTATTCATCCATTGTTGATACTAAATGACAGTTTGTATACGTTATTCATCTACATACATTAATTAAACTCATTTAAAGTCTTCTACAATTTACTTTTAAAGATTGTAGAAAAAACCATATACATAGATGGAATATAATTTGTGTTTGAATTTGTTTTTTTTTTTTTTTACACTTTTCATTATCACGGTAGAATCAAATTTTGTAAAAAAAAATTCAAAAGAAATCAAAAATTTAAAAACCAATTCCTACTACAAAATAACATAATAACATCTTAGACTCCTACAATATTTCTCTTTCAAAGATAAATAAAACAAAACAAAACAAAAATTAAAACCCTCAATAACCACTATTTTACCCCCAGAAAATGAAGTTACTAAGTGAGAGCTCTGTTTAAAACTAAAAAGTTGATTCTTGAATTATGGATGTCCTAATAAAGATCAATTTCATCACCCAATTTCAGATCCCTTCTCTTCACAAAATTTGTAATCCAATTTTTTATGAGCACATTGGTCTGTTTGACTCGTGACGGTAAACTTAATAAATGGTTTAATATTAGTAGAAATGTATAAATTTTAAAATTCTAAACATATATAAAAATTCAAATTTTTTTATAAAAATAAAAAAATATTTAAATATTTTTAAAATTAAGAAAATGTATATTTTAAAATAATAAAATAAATCCAAAAAGAATAGAAAATTTTAAAAATATGAAAGATTAATTAAATTCTAAAAAAATTCAAAATTATTAAAAAAATAGCTAAACTTTTAGAAAAAGAATAATTAGACATTTAGGGTTTCTTTGGACTATGTTGAGTAATTGGATGAAAGTGTAATTACTAAGGTAGTAATTACACTTTCTTGTAAGTATAAAGAATCGTAATTTCCTAAACGTGTTTGTTGATAGGGTGTAATTCATAATTCTTTATGTCATATTTGGTAGTACAAGTTGTAATCAACTAGTTATATATTTTATATTTTTAAAAATATTAATTACTATAAAAAATTATTAATATGATAAAAAAAATTTAAACGAGTAATAAAAATTAAAACCAAATCATCATGTGTAATATATTAGTCCACAAAAGTAGCCGATAATATAATTACTAATAAAAATAATAAGAAAATAAATATCATATAGCATTCCATATTTGTTGGACTATTTCGTCTTTAAGATTTAACATATATTTATTATCTTCTATTGGTCATTAACTGAGTTTTTCATCTTCATCGTTAAGATTATCAATATCACTTTCTTTCACGTACTCATCTTAATTCCACCTATGAAAGAAATTATGAAGTATGCAGCATGTTAGTACCATCCAACCTTTTTTTTATGCTATACTAATATGTTGTTTATATGAGAATCTTTTTAGGACATCAACTATCCTTTCAACCACATTTGAATGTCTCAAATAAAAAAATTCGCGAGCCATCTCTAGTGCTTGTGTTTGGCTCCATTATTTCAAATTGTATCATAATTCACGATATAATACAAGAAAATTTTTGTACTTGCAAAATTAGTATCTACCACGTAATATTTGGGTCACAACATAAATTGTTTATAGTTTTTATTACAAAAACTTATATAAACTTAATTTGGAGAAAGACATATACTAGGTTATAACTTTTTTATAATACATAAATTATGTAAAAAATAATATAAAATTTATAATATATAACCTTTATAAAAAAAATTACGATCATAAAGTTCAATAACTTTCATAACTCTTCTTCTAAATAATATAATTCTTTGCAATAACGTTAGAAAGTTATCTTTTCTATAAATAAGTTATGATAAAATATAACTTTTTTTATAAATAAGTTTTTTTAATTTTATGATATATAGCATGAACACATAAATAAATTATGTCCATACTTTTTTACCATAACTTTAAAAAGTACACAAATTATTTTATATGATATAATTTTTTTGGGAAAAATTTTATGATATAATTTTTTAAGATTTATTATATAATTTTAGAAAATTTTTGTCAATCATTCCAAACACTCGTACATGTTCATGCTTAATATAACTTTGATATATTTAAACTTATATAAAATAGTAACTTTTTATAGTTAAATCATACATGAATGTTTAAAAAGCTATAAGATAATTGAATTTGGGTGTAATTACTCACGTAATTACTCCAATTCTCATCTTCTCCCTTGATAATTGAAGAATACTAGGAATATAATCTCCCAATGCGAGATTTAACTTTTAGTACTATATATTACAATAACAGGACAAAGCACGAATAACCAACGAGATTAACACGATTTAAACTCATATCAAACCTAAAATAATGAACACCCTTAATTATCAGGTCATTACATGATATTTAACTTTTAGAATAATTTTATAGTACAAAGCTTACTTTGATTGTATATATTCATTTTTTAGTTAGTGCATATATATATATACTAAACATACCACCCAAAAAAATAATACTAAACAAATATAATGATGATAAAAATGAACAAAAATAATATCATTATACAAATTAGATTTTAGAAACTAAATATATATTATATAATTAATATATAGTCAATTAGTATCAATTTATTTTTTAAGCCAATTGTTGTTATTTATATTACATACTCTTTAATTTAGTTAGTAATATTTATGAATCACATTAAAAAGATTATAATAATCTTACTTAATAATTTTCTATTAGTACGTGATTATTGTGCTAATTAACATTTTAAATATCTATAAATAATATTTACTATTTTATTAAATTTAACATTTTTTATATTTAATCTAATATATCAATTTCACCTTACTTATTTAAAAATGGAGTTGAAAATGTTATTTCTAAAATTAAGTCAATTCAACATAATCATTTCTTATTTTACTTTGATATTTGAATATTTAGAACCCATAAATAATCAATTTCCCCTACTTATTTAAAAATGGAGTTGAAAATGTTATAAATGATAGTTATTGTGGAATATTTTATTAGAATATTTTTTTGACACAATACTTAAAATTATTTATAGTCATTCTCCAACTCATGAATAAGAGGATAATGTGCTTCAACGCAATCAAACTCACATCCTCCTGCATCGACAATAATATCAATATCAATCGATTTAAGACTCAATCAACATATATATACCATAATTTTTATACATGCAATTCAAGGAGGATGCAACTTCACAAAAATTAAAACCCAAAAAGTCTTCTTGAATGTTTAAGCCTAGATATGGAGAAAATGATGAATTTGTTAGGGATGTGGTAAAATGGATAGATCAGTCACCATATTATGCATTTTGCAAGTGGTAACTTCCAACAAAATGAATTGTAACATAAACTCGATAAGCATAAATATTTTTTATATATAAACCAAAGATGTAATTAATAAATACAATTTTCTAACTTATTTTCTTAAACTATAATACTTACATTTAAGTTGTTTAACAATATTATAATGTTCTCGATTGGCATCGATATTGTTGCCAATGCTGGATGATATGGATTCGAGTGCGTTGAAGCACATTATCCTCCTATTTAAGTGTTGGGGAGGAGTTATGGATAATTCTAAACATTATATAAAAAAAATAAGAATCTATAATGAGATTAATATTAAAAAAATAATATTATAATATTTAAAATTTAATTAATTGTATTAAGATATAACGATAAAACCATTTAAAACCCGGATATAATAAGTACAGACAATTTTTTTGAGTTTAAAACCCGGATATAATAAGTACAGACAATTTTTTCGAGACAAAATACTTTTAAAATGATTGCCTAAAATTTAATTAAGAGTGATTTTAGTTTAAATAAAAATAAAATATCCAAATTTCAAGAAGTCTAAATTTGATTGTCCATAAATGAACATTTTTAGATAAAATATTTTTAACTTGGTTAAAAGAAGATTAATTATGATTTAATTATAAAATTAAATATTTAAATTACAATTTTGCCTAAAATTATTTTTCAAAATTTCGATTTAATTTATATAAGAACGAGAAATATAATATATATATATATATATTATCCATTGAAACGGAAGTTAAAAATTAAATTAAAAACATTACTATAATCTATTTTTTAAAATATTAAAAATAATAATAATAAGTAAATTAAAAAGACAACTTCAATCATATTTACTTTTGAGATTAAAAAGGAAATTGAAAATATAATATATATTATTTTAAAATATAAAATATAAAATTAAATTAATTAAAGCTTAAATATTTAAAATTTCTAATTAAAATTACATAAAAATTAAATATTCGTTTGAAAAGATTATTATAGTATATGTTCTCTAAAATATTTAAAAATTTTAAAGAAATAAAATTTGAAGAACACTTTTAACTAGGGATGTCAGTGGGGCAAGTTTTGCGAGGCTCCACCCCACTTCATACTCAATTGGACAAGAATGGGTGCAAGTTTCACTAGTGGTGAGACGGGAATGGGGACGAAAATTAAACTCACCGTGGGTGGTGGGGCAGGCGTATGTATGATCTTATATCCGCCTCATCCCCGTCCGCCTCGCTCCATCACTGTCCGTCCCACATAATATAATAAGCATTTTATGATGTATTTGAGACATTTACGATGTATTTGAGACGGTGTTTGCATTTGGATATTATGTAAAAACTTTATTTTCTTAATTTTTTAAACTCGTGTTAAAGTTATATTTCATTTACCAATTTTTTAAATGGTGATAGTTGGAATAATGTCACATATGTGGTGGGAATTCGAAAGACGGATATTTCATACTTTTTTCATAAAAAATTTGGTTTTTATTTATTTAATTGATACTTATAAATATATTATATGAAATGGGTTGTGGGATGGGTATAACGGGGATTAAGTGGGTTTGGAGATCCACGCGAGTGATGGGGCGAGGATGGTTTTAGTATTACGAGTCGTGAAGCAAGGATGATTTTGGGTTTTGTACCCGCAACGGATCGCGGGACGCTGATGAAAATGAAAATTCTTGACGGGAATAAGTGAGAGGGAGCACCCTTCGCACCCGTCCTGCCCAATTCACATCTCTACCTTTAACCCTATTTATTTTAGAGACTCAAGAAAATATAATATAAGGGGCAACAGTTATTTTTATCATTTTATTTAAAACAATAATCTAATGTTACCTTTATAAATCGTAAATGCTAAAGTCAATTTTACCTTTTTTTTTAATTTCTATTGGGCTTTAAGGAACTGATTTTATACATGGTATAAATAAAAAAACTAATAAATAATAAAAGCAAAAAAGCATAAATTAAGAAAACATCTAAATTGTTCCTACTAACATTTTAAAATAACCAAGTTACCCCTATTAATTCAATGATTCCCAAATGAATCTGGTTTTAAATTTTTTATATTATTATAAAAAATTAATTTGACAAAAATGAAATTTTTAGACTTTAAATAATACCTAAACCATAAATAATTAAAATAAAATAATAAATTTTAAAATCATAAAAGAACTAATTAAATTTAAAAAACTTTTTCAAATTATTTAAATTTTAAAATCATGGAAAAGCTAATTATCTTTTAATTTTTTTAAAATGCTTAAATTGTTTTATTAAATCTTAAAATTAAATTGTCCCTATTATTTTTTATAATACTTACTTTACCCCTATTAGCTCTAAATAATATCTACTTTATCCCTACCAAGTACTAACTCCTAATGACGCCTTAAGAGTTGGTTTTATATAGAGAGATAGATTATATAGATATAGTCAAACATTAAATAAAAAATTATTAAAAATAATAATAAAATTTATAAATAAATGAATTAACTTCTTGTTCAAAATACTTAAATTGCCCTTATTAAGTTTTAATGCTTAAATTATCCCTATTGATTATTTATACTACCTAAAATACCCCTTTTATTTTTTTTATACTACCTAAAATACCTCTATCAACTCCTAAAGGCTCCCGTAGGAGCTGGTTTTATATAATTTATAGATAATCGAGGTGCTCCAATTACATTTAATTCATTAAAATACCCCTATCAACTCCTAAAGGCTCCCGTAGGAGCTGGTTTTATATAATATATAGATAATCGAGGTGCTCCAATTACATTTAATTCATTGGGACTTACCAATTGCAATTGTTATATAAACATGCGACTCATGTGTAGTTACAAACAATCACACTCAAATATAATTATTAGGTGACTTTCGAAACACTATATTAAAAAAATTCAAAAAATATTTCTAATTAAAATTAACAATATATATTAAATGTTGATCGAGTATTAACAATTAGTATGAATAGGAAATGCTACTACGACGAAGCAACATCAAATACAACTTACAAATCTCAAAGTATTATTCTTTAAAACAATTTAAAAAATTCAATATAAATTAGAGGCTTTAGAAATGTTTTAATATAATTTAAAATTGATTTGTAGGTGATTGGAGGTATCTGAAACTAAATATGGGCTCTTAGGATTCTAAAGGAACCAAAAAATGTTATAGCTCCAGTCTAAAGTAAAGGTATCAATACTTCTGGGAGAAGTATTGATACCTCTTCCTGATATTGTAAGTTTTGATCTACTAACTTGGATGTACCGATACATCCAAGCCAGGTATTGATATTTGGAACCCTAAAGCAAAAATTTAGATATTGACTTCAATGCTTCAATACCAAAAGGGAAGGTATCAAAACCTTAAAGCAAAACATAAAAAAAATTCAAGTTTAAAACACTTAAAAACATCTTAAAACACCTCATAATCAAACAACTACATAACACACTCAAAGGTCATTTGGGAATCATGCAAATTCTTTCTTAAACTTTCTAACTTAAGTTATGCTAATGTATCATCATAATAACTCTCATAACCTTTTTAAAAATTAGTATACACATCTAAAACAAATAAAAACACCCATCCAAGCATGTCATGATATTAAAGAAGAATAAAGCATGCATATCAAAATATCCATAAATCATCCATGACTCTAGCCAACTAGAATAATCCTTAAAACATACTCATTATTAACATCTAACACAAAAATCAGAGTTAGATGAAACTAATATGTATTGCATACAAGAATAACTCATTAAGTACATGCCATTAGAAGTCACTATACAAATACACTAATTTCGTACTCTTTTAGTCTAGTTATGTTGTGATGCGGAGATTTAATAGGAGAGTCAGGCTTTTCAAAATCAACTCGAGACCTACATGCTATGAGAACAATGTTGGTTCTGGTACCCTCATTGTAGTATATTCGTTTGGTTACATTAATATACTTTGTATGATTGTCTTCATATGGTTTTTACACGCAAAGCAAAATGGAAGCAAGTGTTGCTCATTGGTTGCCTAATGTTTAAATTAATATTAACCAGTATTACGTGGTCCGATTGTAATATGAAAAGACGACTTTTATTAGCAGACGAACCTAAACATGTCCTTAGTCTAATAAAAAATGAGCAAACCGATTGAAAGACTAATATGTCATCTATCAAGTCCAATTGGGGAGATGTTTTGTCTTAAGCATTGGAGTACATGAGTCCCAAAATATAGAGACATAGATGTAATTGACTGGACTCAAGAAAAATAGATTTTGAATCTGTTTATGGATTTATTCACTTATGACGTTTATAGTGTGGCATACCTAAATCCTGAATGAATGACAAACTATGTATGCATGACTCGTACACTTTGATGCAAGTAAAAACCTGAGTTCGAATAGATGAAAAATTGAAAGATGGTGCATTATGTGTACAAATTCTACAATATGTAGTGTCATTCACAATAGTGGAATTCATAGCCCGAGACATGGGTGTTGGAGCCCAATTTGTCCGAACCGAAATAAAAACTAAAACAAAATTAAACAAAATAAAAAATTCTAAATTAAAGTTTTCTTTAATTTTAAGTGTCCAAAATACAAATTTAAATCTATTTCCAACCCAAATCCCTTTACAACCCAAACCAAATTAACCTTAAATTACCTACCCAATACCCAATTACAAGCTCATTAAGCCCACACCCTAAACACATAAAAAAAACAAAAAAAAAACCCTAATCCTCTCTTCAAGCCACCACCCTACCACATCAGTAGGCACTCCATCCGAAGCCATCTGACGCCTCCTCTATCGTTTCACCAAAACAACAATGGCATGCCTCCCACGCCGATGTTGACCCAAGGAGTTCGCCATGCCATCGAACCTGCAAAACAAAGGAAGAACGAGACAAATACAAGAAGACAAGTTGCAAAAAAACAAAGGAGAATGATTTCAATATGGCTATAAAAAGCCCCATGTAATCCTTTATTTTGGGAGACATGATTTTCTTATGAAGCAAATAGATCACAAAAAAACATTCAAATTCGAAAGAACAATCCAAGATTCATCAGTGTTCAAGGTATACTCGTTTATTACATATGTATATATATTTATTATTTCATCATACCATTAATACTGTTTAGGCTTTATTTAATATTTCGAAACCAGCATTTAATGTATATTAAATATAATGTTTAATAAATACAAAATAAATAAAAGAAAGGTTAAAGGGCATACCTCGATTCGAAACGTCGCCATCGAAGCCGTGGACAGAATCCCTCCGAACTCGCCTATGTTCGTGAGGGATTCTTTCGTTCGAATGTTTATCAAAAAAAAATACAAAAAAAAAGATCTCGAATAAAGAAATAAAAAATCTTCGAAAACCCTTACCTCTTCAATTTTTTAAGATCTAAGTTTAGATATGAGTTTATTTTAAAAAATATATAATAAAAAAGAAAAACAAAAATACGAAAACAAATTTAAAAATAAAAAAAAAGAAAAATAAGAGAAATCAAAATCCTTTTTTCAAAGATCCGGATTTTAATCTAGATCTAAATTTTTTAAAAGGAAAACAAAAAGGAATAATAAAAACATATTTAAATAAAGTAAAAAAAAAGAAAAAAAAAATCATTTTCGCAGATCTAAAAAACCAGATCTAAATTTTTACTTTTTTTTTCGAAAATCCAGGTTAGATCTTGTTGATCTAAGCTTGGATCTATTTTAAAAAAACAAAAATGAAAAGTAAAACTAAAAAAGGATTTTTTTTTTTACTTAGCGATCCGCTGCCCACGGTGATTTGTGACGACCGGAGACGACGGAGCGATGGCGAGGCCACGACGGAGCGATGGCGAGGCCACGACGGATTGAAAGACCGACAAATGGTCAAATAGAAGGTTTTCAGATAAAAAAAAAGAAACTAGAATGGTTTTTGAAAAATTGAGATAAAAAATGAATTTTTAAAAAGATTTTTTAACTTAAATACCTGCCTCCCTGCGACGTCGTTTAAGGGGGGGAACTTTGTGCCAGCGGAAGGTCTAATTCTTCCGCAGTCCTTCTGTTCTTTCATTGTCTTCAATTTAATCCTCTTATTTATTTTTTAACTGTTTTCAAATTTGCCTCTTTAAATTTATTTTGTTTATAATTTAATCCCTCGAATGTGGATTTCCATGAGAGTACAAGTGTTCCCATCCTTGGTAAATTGCCAGTGAGGTCCCTAGATTTTTGAAAAATTATGTTCTAACCCCGCCTACCTGTTTTCTTTTTATATTTGCCTGAAACTTTATTTTTAGTTTTAATTTGATCCTTTTACTCTTTTTTTTTGGATTTTACCCCCTAATTTCTTTTATATATATTCTACCTTAAATTTTATTTTCGTTCTAATGTAACCCTCAAATCTTTTTTTTCTTTTTCAAAATTAACCCTTTTTAAATTTTTATTTCAATTTATTTCTCTCAAAATTTTTAAAATCCTTTAATTTTTTCTTAAAAATTAATTACTGTTTTGATTTTTTTAATCTCTATTCTTTCGAATTTGTTTTAATTTGTTTTTATTTATTTTTAAAACCTTTGAACATTTCAAGATTAGGATATTGTTTCTTGTTTTACTCTCCATTAAATTCCCTTTTTTGTTATTTGTTAAAATTATTCTATTTGTTTTGTACATCAAATGCATATGTGTCATTCCTATTTCATCATGTGTTATTCGTCTATTATTTTATGTCATCATTTTCAAATTATGAGTTATGCTTGTACAATTGTTGTAAGAAATATTTTCGTGTTTTGATAAAACAATTTAAAAAAAAAAAAGGATAACGCTCGTTATTTCGTGATTTGATAGATTGTGCCTTAACTTACTAGATACGGTTTCTCTTTGAATCGAGGTAATCGAGTAATTGCGTCTTTGTATAAAAACAATAAAATGCAAGATTCTTTAAAAATAGGAATGCTTGTGATCTCTTGAAAACTGGAGAAATTGTGCCCTAACGTGTTGGGTACGATTTTTCTTTAAACCTAAATAATTGAATATCCTTTTTTTTAAAAATAAGGCAATATTCTTTTATGTAAAAGTCTCGAAAAATTATGTCCTAGTGTACTGGGTATGATGTTTTCGTAAAATTTGCACAAATCAAATATCCTCTTCTAAACTTTTCACGAAGTCCTTCAATTTCGAAATCTCGAGAACGTCGTGCCTTAACGTGTTGGACACGACTTCAATTCTTCAAGAAATTCAAAACACATGGGCATTTTTTCTCTTCAAATTTAATTTTTAAAAATGGAGATAAATAAATTATGCATTTAAGGATCATGTTTTAATTCATTCTCGAGTTTTCAAACTTTTGACAATTAAGACTTTAAAAAGAATCGATCTGGTACCAGTTTTGGGTGTGTGAGGGTGCTAATCCTTCCTCACACGTAATCGACTCTCGAACTCATTTTCTGGATTTCGAAAACCTATTTGTTCTTTTTTTTTTTTACTTAAAAATGTTTCAAGGTGCTCCAATCACACCAAATAAAATGATTGGTGGCGACTCCCATTTTCGATCTTAAAAATTAAAGTCGGGACGATTTTTCAAAAAATGGTTTCGACAGCTTGGCGACTCCACTGGGGAAATAAGAGAGTCAAGCAAAATTCGATTATTTTCAGGTCCTTTTTGTCAAAAGTTTCAAAAACTCGGTTTAAATTGATATATGATCCTTTGTATTTTCTATGAGATATTATGATGATCCTTTGCATTTTTCTGTGAAACACCATGATAATATTATTGCTAGTGTAAAGCTCGCATTCATTTGCATCTGTTACTACACCTTTTAAGTGAAAGTGGGAAGCTACTCTTTCGTGATGTTTTCACTTCTGTGCAGGATAGTGAATCGCTTTCGGGATTACATCTGTACCTATGTTTTCATGAAGTTTTCACTTCCGTGCGAACATATGGGAAATGTGTCCCCTAAATCGAACTCGTCCGTATAAGCCTCTAATGGGTGAGGATCGAGGAATCTGTTGGTTTAGGTACCCCTACTCTAGAACTTGAACCACATGTAGTAAATCCTAGTTGCTTACCTTAGGATAGAACTCCATCGAGCTGTTAGCAGTCTCCCTAGCCTAGGTTCTTTTATATTTGTATTTTGTTATCATACTGTTTTGTGTTTTCTTTTGCTTTTTTTGGATGGTTGCTTTGCATTACATCCTTATACAAGGAAAGGTGTGAACTTAAGCTCAATTACTAAATAAAAAATTAGTCATAAGAAAACGAGTTTCTTAATAAGGTAGTCACGCGCATATGGTCAAAAGAAAGACGAGAATTGATGATTTGCTAGACGAGTAAGACTAAAATGAAGACTGCACAACGAACCAAACTTTGATCCAAATACGAGAAGTGACCGATCACTTAATCATTCAAGTTGACATTTTGAACCAAAATCAAAGACGAACCAGGGCAAAATTGGATGATGTCCAACGAAGATTAAAAGCTTTCGAACACTAAGGCACGATCATATGTGTATCTGTCTTATGTAAAGGAATTTGTTTTCTAGTAAAGTTTTCTAATAGAATTGAGCTATGAGTCAATACTTTTCTTATGCATACATGCATTCATAAGCTGTACATTTTATTAACTTGCATTTAATTCCATGAAAGCCTACCTTAAGTGGAACTATGTCAAACCTTTAGTAGTTACCCGAATAAGGTAAGAGACACGATTATATTTTTACTTTTAATTGCAGTATGTCTTGAATCTGTTTGCATTGCATTTTCATCAAAAAAGGTGTTGATTTATGTTCTATTGCTAAATAGAGAGATGGTCATAAGAAAACGGATTCTTTGATAAGGCAGAAGTCAATATGACCGTGTGTATGTGGTTAAAGAAAAACAACAATGAAAAAGTGATGGCCTGTCAAAAGGGCACATATCAGAGTTTTGGGATTGCACCCAAATAAACGAAATCCATAACAGTTTGCAAGAGCTGACAAAAGTATGGAAGACAAAATGAGGCAGATGTTCTAATTTGAATATGTTGATTTGCCTTACTTACTCAAGCTTAGTTGCTTCACTTTTAGAAATATGAACATAAGGTAGAAGAATATGCTATGTCACCCGAGGATTCAAAGTCATAAGGCCTAGTCTAGATGAGTGAGAATTAGGTTACAATCCTGATCAGGGAGAAAGAGGATAACAAGTGCATTACTTTGAAAAACCTGCAAGACATAGTACACTCAGATACAATAAAGAATGTCAACATCTTCACTTCAAACACGTATGAGTTAGTCATCTTCTCTGAACTGTTGGGGCACGTAGAGAACGCGGTTGCAGATCTGTTTGACATACTTAACAAAAGAATCACTCATGTTCTAGTAATCTTAGCCACTAAACACCTGTCGAAGAAAGGGAAAAAGAAGGTCTATTGGTGCCCAACTTTTGCTAGTACGATTCCATGGCCATTTTTGAAAGTCGGAATAGTCTTTTATCGAGTATTCTCTGACAACTACCGATATCTGCAATTCAACTACCGATACAATACAAGTCAGAGAACAACCTCTCTCCTACCCTGTACTTCTACCGATACATGCAATAATTCTACCGAAACTAGTATGCAAAATTTCATTAAGGACGCCAAGACACAAGTGTAATGCCTCAAACACAACCAATATAAGTTATGCATTAAAACATCACAATACACACATAACTTCTAAGTCTTTACAAGAATTATAAGCCTAGGCATCAAAGTTATACTACATGCATTTACAAAATCAGAATAATAAGTTTTCAACATCTTTGGTTCCATATCAAAGGTTAACAACATCCTAGTACATGTCATAAGACTAAGTGATGCAAAAATCTACCAAAGATTCTGCGATAGCATGATTTCAGGTGAGGTCGATGATCCGATCTTCAGTCAGCAAAACGATTACAAAACAACAACAATAACTGTGGTAAGTTTTATAACTTAGTAAGTTCAATAGTTAAGGAATACCAACATGGTGTTAGCAACAATGATTCATTCAAGCCAAGTAGTTTCCATTTCTTTGGAGTAGTTACAACTTCTCTTCCTGTACATAACTTTCTGTTACTAGTACCCGATGCTGCTCACACAGGCTGTCGAGGACTCACAACTTATGCGGTACCCCAGCCATCGGTACGGTATCTATCTGTTCTGTAAACTGTTTCCTAACGATGCTACTCACACGAGCTGTCGAGGACTCGCAACACATGCGATACCCCAGCCATCGTGTCAGTACTATTTTAACGGCATAAAACCTACTATCTTTTGCGTTTCATTTCTTCGATCATCTTCAATATCGGATGCTTTCAATTTGCTATACATTGACAACATATATACATATACAAGAAATATTAAGTAAGATTTACACTACGAACTTACCGGACTAGATTGTAGTTTAGGAAAAACTTCAATGACTAATATGCTAATTTCCCTTTTTCCCAGTCGGTAGCACGATCATAGTCTACATTTACAAATCATTCAATTCTCACATTAAATTACATAATTTAGTAATTCAAAACAATTTAGTCCTTTTTAGGAAAATTATAGTTTTACCCCTAATAGTTTCCTTTTATTCAATCTAGTCCTTCCAACAAAAATCATGTAAATCAACCATTCTCTCACACAACTAACCATAGAAAAATTTTCTTGAGCACCTATCCAACCCATTCACATCTCTATTTCCACATCAATCCATATAATTTCATCAATTTCACATTTTAGTCCTTTAACCCTAATTCATCAAAAATCACTTTTCACAAAAAATTAACCCAAGTATCAAACATTAAAATACATCAAAAGCTTTCAAGAACAAGAAATTTCAACAATGGCAAGTTTTCTAACATTTGACAGATTCACGAATTAGTCTTTGCATAAGCTAGCTTAAGGTGATACAGACTCAAAAACATAAAAAAATACTAAAAACTATCAAAGTTTGCTTACCCAAATCAAAGCTCAAATTTTGAGTTTCAAAAACCCTAGTTTCTTCCTCTCCTAGCCCAATGAAGAATATGGTGAAATGATAATGATGAAATTTTCACTTAAAATTTTCTTTAATTAATATATATACTAATGGCAATTTTGTAATTTTTAAAACTTTCATCATTAAGCTTAATTAACCACTTTTTAGTTTTAATTAAACCTATTTAAAATTAATATAACTCATGCCAATCCACTAACTAACATTCATTTGGTTATTTTACTCATTTGATCCTTCTAATTTAACATCTACACTTTTATCCTTTTTATAAATTAGTCCTTTCTATTCAATTAGCTATCTAATCAAGGCTATTTTTTGAATCATGATTCATACAATGCATATGTCACCAGAAATTTTTAAAATAACTAAATTTATGACTTGACTCGTAGGAGTCGTGGTCCCGAAACCATTGTTTTCGACACCATTGAAAAATCGAGTTGTTACACTTTAGCCATTCAAGACTAACAATCAGGGTTAAATCGGAGCAAAAATTAGCTTGGAAGATTAGGACTTTGAGAATTAAGGCACGACCATACATGTATCTGCCTTATGTAAAAAAATTTATTTTCTAGTAAAGTTGTTCTAATGAAATTAAACCAAGAATCAATGCCTTGTTACATGCATTGCACTTCATGCATTAAATTTTAATAAAATTCCTTATATTTGAAACATTCGTGTGAAAGAGAGTTTATCAACCCTAAATGAAAACTGAGAGGAAGCATGATAAATCAATATAGGGAATGCAAAAAATTTGAAAAAGTCATGTGCAGAGTGGAACTTACTGAGAATTCATTCCTACACCCTTGGAAGTGTTTTGGACAACTAGGCTGTGGAGAAGCTTCCTGTAGTTTTTAGGACTTTTCTAGAAAAATATTCAGAACACACTTATCACTCTAAGCTCGAGAGTAATAGGGATCCTTTTATAAAAGGCACATGACCACTATCTTTTATTTCGATTAAAATGATGCATTTCTTGTGTCTCACCTAGCAAACATCTTGCATTTCTTTTTCAGCCATACTCATACCAAATGGTTGTTCATTCTTAAATTCATCCTCTTACCCATATTGTAACAGCCCAATTTTTAGTGGTGTCGAAAACAGTGATTTCGGGATCACAACTCCGACGAGTCGAATCATAAATTTATTTATTTAATATTTATGACATCGATAGTGTCGTATGAAATTCTGGTTTAAAGAATTAAATCGATTAGATAGTTAATTAATTAGAAAGGACTAAATTGAAAATGGTGTAAAAGTAGAATTATTTAATTAGATTGACCAAATAGGTGAATTAGCCAATAGTAAGTAAGTGAGTGGAAAGATATATCATTTAAGTGAAATATGAGGGATTTATTAAGTTTAAAATGATTAATTAATTTAATTATAAAAGTTTTGAAATTTACAAAATTGTCATTGTTATATAAGTAAAATTAAAAGGAGAAAATAACTCATTTTCTTCTCATTTTCATCTCCTTCATTCGGCCAAAGAAAGGGAAACCTAGGGTTCCATTGTTAAGATTTTAAGCTTTGATTTGGGTAAATAAACTTTGATCGTTTTTAGTAATTTTTATGTTTTTGAGTCCGTATCAGCTTAATGCTTATGCAAGGACTAATTTGTGAATCTATCAAACGTTAGAAAACTTACCGTTGTTGAAATTTCTTGTTCTTGAAAGCTTTTGATGTATTTGAATGTTTGATACTTGGGTTAAATCTTTTTGTAAAGTGATTTTTGATGAAATTAGGGTTTAAGGACTAAAATGTGAAAATGGTGAAATTACATGTATTATTGTGAAAATAAATGTGTGAATGGGTTGAATGAACACCCAAGAAATTCGACTATGGTTAGTGTGGGAGGAAATGGTTATTTTGCATGTTTTGTGTTGAAAGGACTAGATTGAATAAAAGAAAACTAATAGGGGTAAAATCATAATTTTTCCAAAAAGGATTAAATGTGTTGAACGACTAAATTATGTAACTTAATGTGAGAATTGAATGACTTGTGAATGTAGACTACGATCGTCCTACAGACCGTAAAAAAGGGAAATTAGCGGATTAGTCCCTGAAGTCTTTCCTAAACTGAAATCCAGTCCAGTAAGTTCGTAGTGTAAATCTTACTTAATCTTCCTTGTATATGTATATATTGTCAATGTACAACAAATCGGGAGCATTCGGTATCGAAGAATGATCGAAGAAATAAAACACAAGAGATAATAGGCTTTATGCCGTTGAAATAGTACTGACACGATGGCTAGGGTACCGCATGTGTTGCGAGTCCTCGACAGCTGGTGTAAGTAGCTTCGTGACTCGAAAAATAGATATGGATCCTATATGGATTACAGGTCCTACAATGGTTGGGACTTATGCTTTATGCATGCTCCCGACAGCTCGTGTGAGCAGTATTGTTAGGAAACAATTTACAGTACAGATAGACACCGTATCGATGGTTGGGATACCGTATAAGTTACAAGTCCTCGATAGCTCGTATGAGCAACATCGGGTACTGGTAACAGAAAGTTATGAACAGGAAGAGGAGTTGTAAATACTCAAAGAGCAATGGAAACTACGTTGGCTCGATGAAGTCATTTTTGCTTATTATCATGTTAGTAATTCTTAACTATTGAACTTACTAAGCTATAAAGCTTACCACAGTTATTGTTGTTGTTTTGTAGATCGTTTGCGGACTGAAGATCGGATCATCGACGTCACCTAAAGTCACACTATCGCGGAGTTTGTCGGTAGATTTTGCATCACTTGGTCTTATGGAATGTACTAGGATGATATTAACTTTGATGTTGAAATCTTTTTTATTTTGATTGGATAAATGCATGAAATACAACATAGATGTTTTAAGCTTATGATGCTTGTAAAACTTAAAAGTTGTGTATGTAATGTGATGACTAAATGCATAACTTTTGTTTGATATGTTAAACTTGTATCTTGACATAATTCTTGAGTTTCTACATACTTGTTTCGGTAGAACTTATACAAGTATCGATAGAAGTTCAGGGTAGGAGAGAGGTTGTTCTCTGACTTGAGTTGTATTGGTAGTTCAATTACAAGTATCGGTAGTTTTTAGCATGGATGTATCGGTAGTTGGTATCCATATATAGGTAGAAGTTGTAGGGTGAGAATTTTTGCTCTCTAGAGTTTTTAGTATCGATAGTTACATGACTTGTATTGGTAGAAATCATACTTGTATCGGTAGAACTAGCACAAGTACCGGTAGAAATATGCACAGTTCTAAACTTGTTCATTGATTTAACTACTATCGATACTTGACCATCAGGTACCGATAAAAGTCCCTTAAAATGTTGAAAATGTCATTTTTACCTTTGATAAAATTGTGTTATGATTAAATATTGATCCAAAATATGGGAGGTGAATTTCGTATTGAATAAAGATTAAAATATTTTGATATTTTAAAAGTTGAACAGAGTTAAATGAATAGAAACACTGGAATTCCTAACCGACGATGGTGATCGAGATTTGA
Source organism: Gossypioides kirkii (assembly GCA_005610355.1). NCBI lineage: Eukaryota > Viridiplantae > Streptophyta > Magnoliopsida > Malvales > Malvaceae > Gossypioides > Gossypioides kirkii. Next base: position 31,641,241 of record CP032247.1, on the reverse strand, counting down.
GTGTTACATTTAGTGGTATCAGAGCTTTTAATTTAGTCATTTTTTGGATATTTATGGTGTATTAAATGATTTCATAGTACATATCATATGAACCTGTGATAGTGTGATACAGATGAATCCGATCTAACCATAGTTTTTGCAAATAAAAGTAAAAATGCCTGAATCTAAAAGAGAGGAGACTAATGAAGTAAACAACAATGAGCCGACAAATGACTCCGGGGTTAGTCATGGGATTCCTATTATACCAATGACAAAAAACGAAGCTAAAAATAAGTTCTTCGGCTTAATGGGACAGTAGTTCTCGAAATTTTTGTAGAATAATCGAATGACACCACCTCCTCCACCCTCAGTTACACAGCCTACTGCCCGACCTACAGCACCTCTTGTAATGCCTCCACCTTCCCCGATAATTGAATAGAGGCGTCGTATTCTAACAGATAGGGTAAGGAAGTACGGGGCAGAAGAATTTCGCAGAAATGCTGAGGACGATCCGTCTAGGACTGAGTATTGGTTAGAAAACACTTTAAGAGTGCTGAATGAAATGGCTTGTCCACCCGAAGATTTTGTGAGGTGTGTTGTTTCGTTACTAAAAGGTGAAGCTTACAATTGGTGAGCAATGATCGTGGCAGTGATACCGGAAAATGAGGTCACCTGAGAATTCTTCCAAACATAGTTTAAAAAGAAATATGTCAGCAAGAGATATTTGGACAAGAAGAAGAAAGAATTCTTGGAGTTAAGACAAGGAAACAAGACGGTGGCATAATACGAACGGGAATTTGTATTTCTCAGTAAGTATGCCCAGAAGATCGTACCTACGGATGAGGCAATGTGCATTCGATTTGAAGATGGTTTAAGCGACGAGATAAAGATGATGGTGGGTGGTTCAGAAATTCGGCCATTTGTCGTACTGGTAGACTGAGCACAGAAAATGGAGGAAGTATACAATCAAAAGAAATAGAGGAAAAAAAGACTTTGAGATTTCAAGAAGAAAAATCTCACCTGGACCTTCTCAATGCCACCACCGAAGAAGTTTCGAGATTTCGTTTTTGTATAAAAACAATAAAACGCAAGATTCTTAAAAAATAGGAATGCTTGTGATTTCTTGAAAACTAGAGAAATTGTGCCCTAGCGTATTAGGTAGGATTTTTCTTTAAATCTAAATAATCGAATATCCTTTTAAAAAAAATAAGGCAATATTCTTTTGTGTAAAAGTTCCGAAAAATTATACCCCAACATGCTAGGTATGATGTTTTCGTAGAATTTGCACAAATCGAATATCCTCTTCTAAACGTTTAACAATGTCCTTCAATTTCGAAATCTCGAGAACATCGTGCCCTAACGTGTTGGACACGACTTCAATTCTCCGAGAAATTCGAAACACATGGGCATTTTTTCTCTTCAAATTTAATTTTTAAAAATGGCGCAAAATAAATTATGCATTTAAGGATCATGTTTTAATTCATTCTCGAGTTTTCAAACTTTTGACAATTAAGACTTTAAAAAGAATTGACCTGGTACCAATTTTGGGCGTGTGAGGGTGCTAATCCTTCCTCACACGTAACCGACTCCCGAACTCATTTTCTAGATTTCGAAGACCTATTTGTTCTTTTTTTAACTTAAAAATGTTTCAAGGTGCTCCAATCACACCAAATAAAATGATTAATGGCGACTCCCATTTTCAATCTTAAAAATTAAAGTTGGGACGATTTTTCAAAAAATGGTTTCGACAATGGGTAAATGCTATCTTCTCATTGGCATTGCATGATTGATGAAAAGTAAACGTGGCCACGGGTCGTTCTTCTTTGTGATGAATGACTTGATTATTATTCGATAGTATTTGACTTTTCATGAAAGAAGATGTAATGGTTACCATGAGATAAAATAGGATCATATTGGGAGAACGAATATTATCCCAAAGAGATTAAGGATATCATATGAGGGTAACACATTTATGAAAACTCATTAAACAAGTACTAATCGAGTTGCTTTCGTAATGATATGTCGTTAGGGAGAGCTCAATCATAATACTATAGTGAAATGACTTCATGACTAAATGAGTTTATAATTAATAGGCGAAAACCTGAAACTTAATTATAAATCATTTGAGCCTAAATTGTATATGTCTAATCAGTCCCTCCACTAGCTCGTTGAAACTAAAAATAAATTGCATGTTGAATCAAAAAAACAAAAATAAATAGAAATGATGAAATGGAGAAATAGAAAACATTTGGAAATGATTATGATTTTCTCCAAAATGAAAATGAAAATGAAGAAATGAAATCATTTGGAAATGAATGCAACTTTCTCTAAAATGAAAAATGAAAATGAAAATGAAAAATGATGTTGAATGCAAAAATATTAAATTTTCTCATAGATTTTTTATGGTAATGTCATCATAATTTTAATGAAGTTATAATTGGGTTGAGAAAATTATTTAATTGAAAATATATTGAAGTTTATTTTTGAAAATAAAAAAATAAATATTAGACTGAATTAAATTATAAATGTATTGGGTTAAAAACCTAGGAAATACTTGTAATTTGGATCAAATTATAATTTTTAACGCTTTTTAAAGATTTATAATTTAATAATTTTTTATAATTTTATAATAATTTATTTTAGAATTTTAGAATAAATCTTTAAAAAATGGATGTCCAAATTTAAATGAATCAGTACAATGTCTAAGTTAATTTTGGACTTAATTTTTTTTTATTTTATGATGTGGTAATGCCACGTTAGTAACCAACGTTGACATGGATCGCCATGTTAGCATCTATTAGTTGAGTTAATGGACACATCAGCGGTTCAATTAGAAACTAATGGTCAACGTTAGTAAAAGCGCTGATTTAATTAACTTTGTAAGTTTAAGGTTCAATTAAGTGCAAAAAATTGAAAAAGACTTAATTGATTTTTTAGAAATGTTTCGAGGACCTACTATACCATTAAGCCAAATATCTAATACGCCGTCATCAATGATCACAATAATTCAGTGTCGCGTAAAACAACAACTAAATTTGTTCCGACATTTAATTTTTGTACTTGTTAGGCAACGTGTCGTGTTTTTAAAGAATGTAAGTAGAAGGTAGAAACCTCTTAGCTCAGGTCTCATCTTCCTCCTCTAATTTGACTGACACAAAAATTTGAATCCAACACAAATTGATTGGGTGTTTTTCTTCTGGAAATTCCCAATTCCAGTAACAACGAATCCAAGAAATCAGGATCCAAAGGGAAGAACACTACAATAAAGGTAAACAGAACTGAAACTCTGCTTTTGTTTTTTGCTCTCAAAACTACGATTACGAACCAAAAGCTTGTTCTAGCTTCAACTTGTAGTCTCTTGTTCGATCAAATTCTTAATGTTCTTATTCGCAAACTGTACGAGCCTTAAAACCCATTTTTCTTTTCATAGTTATCGACTTTCCTCTCTTCCATTTTTTGTGTGATCTTAGCTTTATTTAAAGTGCCCATTATTTCTATATTTATGTTTAGTTTTCTTGTTTTACTTCCTTCTGTTGAACTTTTAGTTCTTTGGGAAGAACCCATCTAAAGTAAGGTTTTTGGCTCTAGATTTTTTTTTTTTTAGTCCTTTAATGATTTTTTTTTCTGATTTTTTATTAAATGGTCTTCTAGCAATTAAATACCATACCCCATTTATTCTCAAAAAAACTACTCTTTTGGCAGCTTAATATGGTAACATTGCTTTCCAGTTCTTGGTTTCCAGTTTTTTATTGATTTTAAGAATTACCCTTTGGAATGTTAATAATAAATTATGAGTACCAATGGAACAAGTAATAGTAATTTCTCGGTATGTTACTCCAACACTTTGTTTTTCTTAAAGTATTAGTGTTGATACCCGTGTTAGACACAAGCTTTGAAGGACCCTTCTGGGAGAAAAATTTAACATAGATTTCTTGAGTTTCTTAACAGGATCCTCTAAACATACTTGGCAGCCTAACATGACTGCCGATACCACGACCTTAAGCTACTGGTTGAACTGGAGGTTCTCATTCTGTGCATTGTTCATCCTAACCTCAATGGTTGTGGCAGCAATTATAATCTGGAAATTTGAAGGTCGGGAAAGATCGGAACATCGAGAGGTAGAAAATAGGAAGGAATCTCCAGGGCCCTTATATGAGGATGAAACTTGGAAAACATGTCTTGAAGGCATTCACCCTGCTTGGTTGCTGGGTTTCAGAGTGTTTGCTTTCTTGATGCTTTTGGCAGTACTTATGGCCAATGTTGTCATTTCTGGAGGTGGCATATTTTACTTTTATACTCAGTGAGTGATATATCTCTTAACCTTTTCTATTCTTGGTTATATTGAATGCAATTTTCTTGATTTAATGAATTTGAATGGTTTTTCTTCATCTTGGTGATGGTTCATTATATATTGTTTCTCTATGTTACTCTGACTCAGGTGTCCATGCTGGATATGTGTATTTGTCTTGGGTATAATTAGATTCTGTTTTTTTTCAAGTTTTTACTTATATTTGGAGAATCTTTGGAGGTCATATCCCTATATCTATGTGTCGGACATGAGTGGTGGACATGGTTACTTCAAGAAAAATGAGTCAGAATAACATAGCTGTTCTTGCGTTACATAATCTGCATTGAGTCTAGTTTACCATAGTGGATACGGCAGATATTTGTCTAAATTTGATCTTTGTTAGTTAATTTTCTTTCTACAATAGGTTTATTCAAAAACCGATCGTGGTTAGACCATGCTAAAAATCTATGTTATCGGCTCATTTATGAGTGTCAAATGTGATTAAATATCTGGCAAGAGTAATTCAAAAAAAAAAAAAGTCAAAGTCAACAAACAATAAAAATATCTAACTGTGCAACACCCTGTATAACACTCAGCATGGTTTTAATCTATATGCACAACAATGCTATATTGTACTTTTTTTGTAAATAGTTCTCTATGTTACTTGAATTCAGGTGTGAGTGTTAGACACAGACATGTGTCAAAAATAGGTATGGTCAGAATTTTTTCTAAAATTTTCAATGTACTTGGAGGTTAGATATAAGTTTCAGGCATGGATACTTCCAAAAAGAGAAAATGAAGAGTTGGAGCAACATAAATTCTTCAAAAAGCTTTTGATGATTTGAAGCACATGATTACATGAAGGCTTCAAGTTTTCTAGTCATGAGAATTTGTCAAAAAAATGAGCAAAAAAAGTTTGACATAATTTATATATAATCAAGATGCTATCTGTGTGATCGCATTCCCGTTTATCTTTACTATTGCTAAATGTTTGATATGTGTTTTATTTTAACTGATTCGTTTTTGTTCCTGAATAGGTGGACATTTACTTTGGTCACAATCTACTTTGGGGTATGCCTCTTGCTATGTTACCTGAACTTTTATTTTCCGTATCTGGCATATCCATATCGAGTGCATCATACCCGGCATTCATCCTGAGTCTGGGTCATTGATTAAAAAATCAAATTGGACTGGCCTTCTCAACCAGTTAAACTGGAAAATGGTAGATTGACTTGGAAACTTGTTGAACTGACCAACACTAATAAAAGGAACTAAAAAAAGGGATTAAACTAGATTATTATTTTCTAAATTAATTTGGCCTTTTTCCTTATGTTTTGGGACACTTTTCCCTAACTATTTTTGTGAACCGAGAACCAAACATCTAATAGGTTCAACCTCTGGTCTGAATTATTATTCCTTGGTAGTATCATAAGTCTCTTGTATCATTTTTATCATCTCTATTTTGTTCCAAATAGCTGGGATAACCTTTTGTGTAATTTGCTGATATTATAACCTACAATTGTAGTTTGGATCTGCAGTATCCATAGATGGATGTCGAAAGCACTGCAAAAAAGCCGGTGGTGGTAGGTCCAATCACATTAGTTTAGATTCTGAGCAAGGCACCTACGTACCTCCCACGATTGATGAAATTGCAGATGTATCATCCAACCAGTCCAAACATTTTGATCCCCGTGAAGCTCCTTATCATCCTTCTATTGCAGGTCCATGGACTTATGCGTTTCAAATTATTTATCAGGTAAGTTCTCTCCTAAAATCAGTGTATCTGATTCTTGGTTGCCTCTTCATCTTCCATTGGTAGCCATTTGTTCTATAATTCTTTGACGTTTCACTTTTCTTGAAATGTCCATGTTCGATAATTGTATTTAGACCTATCTAGACATAGGTATCGTGATATAATCTTCCAGAAACTCTTCAAATATATGAAAATTTAAGAAAAAAATTGAGCATACTGTGTCGCCATGTGCCTTTATCCGACACAAACCACAATCCTGAGTCTGAGAAACATGGATGTGTACTTCTATTTCTTTAGCCAATTCTTGAATAAACAGTTACAATATATCTTGAAGAAAGAAATCAGACTACAATTGCTTGATCAGAAAGCTTAACAGTTATCTAGTGATGTCTTCCTCTGTTACTCGGACTTGGCTGTGATTATCTGCTATGAGTATGCATCTGACATAGTTATATTCAATTTTCATGTATTTGGAGGATCCTTAGAGGGTTACATCTTCAACTTATGTCTAAATATGTACCGGGCATAGGTGCCAAACATGGATACTACTTTAAAAAATAAAGATTTAAAACAACATAGCAATCTGCTGTTGGTTTTAATTATTGAGATCATATTTTCATTTTCTTTTGACCTGATATTTTATTATTTTGGTATCTCCCAATAGATTTGTGCAGGTGCAGTAATGCTTACTGATTCAGTATTTTGGCTGATCATTTTTCCATTCCTAATGCCCAAATATCGCGGCTTGAATTTTGTAAGTTTGATGCTACAAACTCTATATTTCCTGAGATTTTTCTGCTTCTTTTGTTTGAAACATATGTTGTGGTTTATATGATCAAATCCTTTTGCTCTATTGGCTGAATTGTAATTCTGTCAATATGAAGAAAGATTTGTTGACATCTTTTGTGGTGGTTGAGCTGGGTAAGTTCTTGGAGGTATCATGAGAGTTATGTTTCTGGGGTGTGCTGTGGTTCTTAATTTAATAGGTTTCAGAGGAATAATCAGGAAAAGACATAATGATAGAGTTTCAGTTTTTATGTTTCTCTTACTCAAGGCCAGCCTTTACTCTAGCCATACCAGTGATGAACTGGTTGAACTGATTTAAATGAAACTGTTGGCTCATTCAGTCCGGTATATATCCAAAAAAAACTGGGAAACCAATGAACCAGCATTTACTTTGGCCATTTAGACATGTCTGTGAGCTGTGCTGGGGGCTTCTAGTCTTTATAGGTGTAAACCAGGTTTCTTCTGAGGTTTGAGCTTGCTGAGTTGTGAGTTTGTCGGCTGTCCTACATGCACTACATTCAGGGCTTCAGCTGTCTAAGGGCTAATTTAGTACTTTACAGTTGCTATCGAAAACTCAGGTTAGAAAAAGCTTGGATTGGAAAAACAAACGTGTTTAGAAAATGTTTCCTTTTAAGTTGAAAACTAAACGGAAAGATACATTGTCTTAGCAGTGCATTGAACGTTGAGGGTGATAATTGTTGTCTAAATATCTCCATTACACTATAATTTAATCCTAGGAAAGTGATCGACGAGTTTTTGTGTAGTTCTTTTAACATCTTTATTCTTTTGGTGTTGGATACATGTATCTGACATGAGTATCTTCAATTCTTTTAAGTCTTTTCTGTATATTTGGAGGGTACTTGGTGAGTCGTATCCCATACCATGTCCAAAAACATGTCGAACATGAGTTCTGGATATAGGTACTCAACAAAAATGAAGAGAAGCAATATAACTGCAATCTGTTGGGATATAAACGATGGAAGAACTCTGCTGTGTTTTCACTATTTCCCTTTAGTTCTTTTTCATGTAAGAAGTGTTGAATTGCTCATATATTTTATCTATACTTTCAACTGCAGATTGTTGTCTGTATGCACTCAATCAATGCTGTTTTCCTAATTGGTGACACAATTTTGAATTGCATGGTAAGTTTTACATTTCTTTATAGTCCCAATGGCTATGTTATCCAAACTCCAATGTAAGTATTGAACATAGATACATGTTCTATTTGAGTATGCTCAATTTTTCCAAAATTTCAAGGGTCCTCGGAGGATCATATTACCAAACTCATGTTCAAGCATATGTTGAACACGGATACTTTAAAAATAATAATAATAACGAAGAGTCAAAGTAATTCCAGTATCTTGCAATCAGTTTATAAGCTAATATTACCTTTGCCTTGCAGCGGTTCCCTTTATTTCGAATTGCATATTTTATTTTATGGACGGGTGCTTTTGTTATATTCCAATGGATCATCCATGCTTGTGTTAACCTTTGGTAAAGTTTCATTTCTGTTTTACTGTTTAACTACTAGTTATACATATTATCGATGAATGGCTTTGTTCTCACAGTGTGACACCCCTTCTGGTTGCAGGTGGCCATATCCATTTCTTGACTTGTCATCGTCATTTGCTCCCTTATGGTACGCATTTAATCTTTTATTAGATATCATTATGATTTTATGTTCGTGATGTCAGATGCGAGTATGTGTCTGAAACTATGTGTCGAGTATGGATTTTCACTCACCTTGAAGCATTTTTGTCTGGTATTATAACCAACACATATCCATATATACGTGGATATGACCTATCAAAGGATATTCTAAATACATGGAAAAACTTCAAAAAGAAGAGTCATATTCGTAACGAACACATATTTATATCTGATACTCAGTATTGAACTCCTTTCCTCTAACGAACAGGTACTTGGGAATAGGAGTAATGCTCATCCCATGTTATGGGATCTTTGCTTTAATAGTTAAACTCAAGGACTTCTCTTTGTCAAGAACATTCCCGGATTCGTATCGAAAGTTGAGATAAAAAAAAGAAGCTAATGATGTTGAGATGGGAGGCTAACAGAGGTCTCTACCACGTGATATTAGCACCTAACAGGTAGATTACTAAAATCTTACATCTTCTGGTATTGATTGTGGAAGACGAAAGCTAATGAGTGCATGCTTGTAAGGCAAGTTATATAAAAATATATGATTGCATTTGTATATCATTTAGAAATTCACATGAAATTAATAAAAAAAATGTCATTTAGATTTTTTTTTGGTAAATTACAATGATATGGTAAAACTTGAATAATTATCGTGATTAACACAATTTAAATCCATATCACTTGTAACGATAAACATTTTTATTATCAGGTCTTCACATGGGTTTTTATTTAAATTTTTTTATTCCTCCATTACCGACTTGAAAGTGCTTTAATTTCTTACCCTCCATTAACGAGGGTATTGAATGTTTTTCAATTGAGAACTAATTTTTCCATTCGATTGATAACTAGGGATTCAATGAGTCCCGAGAAAATTGGTTCAACCACTAAAAAATCTAAAAAGAAACTAATGGCCATTACAACATTTTCAAGATTTAATAAGTTAAATAATTCGTAAAAAAAATTAAGAATTCATAGAATTTTATATTTATGAAATGACATTTATTCACGTAAAACTTCTAATTTATTAATTAAATGAACAACAATATTAAAAATAGCAAAAATTGAACCGTTCAAATAGATTTTTGCTCTATCCAATCCAAATGAATAGTTTTTAAATTATTGCTGTATTTAGAACTGTTTATGGGTTGGACTATCGGTTTAATTTGAAGGTTTGTTTGAAAAGTGGGAAGATTTGAGTAAAAAATAAACTTAAAAAATGGGTTTGAAAAAAAAAAATAAGGTTCGTTTAAAAAATTGACTAGTTCTCGGGTAAGGCATTTTTGATTTGGATCCAATTAGAATTCATAAAAGGACAAAAAATTTACTTTTTTTTTGTTATTTTAATGCTATTTTATTGTTGTTTTCTTCCTATTATGCTATCATTTTACTATTATATTGTTAATATTTTGTTGTTATTGTTTGAATATTGTATAATACTTATTTTATTGTTAATATTTTATTATTATTTTAGAGACATTTGCTTGTTAAGTTGCATCTCTTAGTGTTATTCAAGTATACATATTTTTTAAAAATTATTTTCAATTTGTTGAGAAATATTTATTTTAATATTTTAGTATTTTTAATGTATTATATATATTTAAAAATTATATACAAATATTTTCAAAAAATTATATAAAAAAATCAATACATGCGGATCGGATTGTGCTTGGGTTTTAACATTTTTATCTGGATCGGATTTGAACAAAATTTTAAGTACATTTTTCGGGTCGGGTTAAATTTGGACCTAATAAACGAGCATTAATATTTTGTTAGGTCCAACCCAACCTCACCTATGAACGCCTTTAGTTGTACCCAATTCAACCCAAATAGGTGGGTCTTTTTAAGGAAGGATGTCAAGCAATGAAGTGGAATAGTTCTAGTAAATGCTTGCTCGTGTCTACCTTATTTCGACTTAAGAAAAAATGTTATTTTATCCTATATAATAGACTAATTTACAGCTTAAATCACCAAACTTAGCTCCTATTTTCATTTAAATCAAAAACTTTTAATTTAAAATTTACATCATTTAATTTTTATTATTAATAAATTGAGTCACTTGTATTAACACTGTCAAAATTATTTAGCGGGTAAACTATTAAAATAGTCAGTTTTGTTTCTTTAGAGTTACATCTTAGTCATTTATGTTTAAAATGTTACGTTTTAGTCACTTGCGTTATCGTGTTGTAGTATTTTAGCCACTGAGCGTTAACGGTGTAACGGTAAGCTGACGTAACATGTTAAATCATCATTTCAAACAAAAATTTTAGGTTAAATTATATAATTGATCTCTATATTGTTTTTTCATTTTGAGTAATTTAATTTTTTTTTTTACGTTAAAAGAGATAGAAAAGGGAAAAAAATAGAGAGAGAAGCAAAAGAGAATAAAAAATATATATTAAAAGACATAAAAGAAAAAATAAATTACTTAAAACGAAAAAATATGGGAGGAAAAAATATTCCTTGATCAAACATCTTCAGAAAAATCTTATCGTGAATAGGTAAACACTTCAGATGAATCAACTTGTGTATTTTCCTACAATAAAAATTGGTGCTCATAAGTATTCAATTTATACACAAAAAGGAAATTGTCAATTACTAGTCACCTATATAAATCTATATTGAAAATAAACTATTGAAAAGATAATTATTTATCATTTAAAGTTTACAAGATTAAGTTGTTGTTTTTTTCTAAATTATATTCAAAATAAATTAAGATTTATTATTATCAAACAATATAAATTAGATCCTTATTTATAAGTCATTATATTTTATTGGACTAGTAAAAATCAAGTTGAGAGACTGGACTCACGCGCATGAAAGCTGGACTTGAATGTCTAGTATAGTGTAAATTGATGGATTTCCCTATACATGATATATAACGACGTTTTTTGACTTCGTTTCTTAATTTTTTTAGAGTAAAAAAAAAAACCCTACTTAACAAGTAACAGTTATATTTTAGTTAAACTAAAAAAAAAATTAACTGATTGAAGCTATATTTAGTCAAGTTCATATTCATGGAACTTTAAAAAAAATTTATTTTTAGCTAAGTCAAATCCACTCACCTTCACTATTTTTAGCTAGTAAAAGTTCTATAAATATCATGGCTCACCTTCATTCTAAACACACCTTAAAAACTCTTTCTCCTCTTGATTGTCATCTTCATCATTTGGAGATAGTTAAGTATTTTTTTTGTTGTGATCTATTGTTGATTCTTATTCTCGTCTTATAACAAAAGATGTAATCTTCTCAACCCAATTTAGACGTCAGATTTGAATTCGAAAGATTATATTAGTTACTGAAATGACCCACCCAATAAGCTATTAGAATTTTGAAAACAATTATTTTAAAACATTTGTTTACCTTTGGAAGAAAATTTAGTTAACTATCAGTTTATTTACTACTAAAAAATTCTTAATTATAATTTAGCAGTGGAAAAGTGATAATAGTTTGTACTTTTAATAAAAACCAAAGTTTATGCATAAATAATTAATATTCATATTTAGATATCTTAAAATTAAATTAAATGTCATGCATGCTAAAAGAAAACAAATCCTATGTCTCATGTCACAATTTAACATAAAATAATCCAGTCTTTGAATAATTAAAAGATCAAATAATAATTCTAAAATAATTTATTAACTAAAATCGAGCCGAGACCCTCCGAATATCACGTCCGCATCCTAACTTGGTGGGTTAACTGTAAGGATGGAAATAAATGGGGGAGTGAGCTATGACGCTCAGTGTGAGTTCAATCACAAGATAATCAGTGCAAATGATTAAGCATACGAGAATATGTCACCCAGAAATAATCTATTGTGGCGATATCAAAATATCGATGTTTCAAATCATTCAACAATATACATATATATGTCATAACAGAAATTCTAGTTTTGTATTCACATGTTTTTGTGGATGCCATACAGTTTTGATTTTAACAGAAAAGATCCTACCACACCGCTACACACCACAATGGGAGTTCCCCTAAACTCCAACCACCAACACACTAGATTGTGGTTTAATCACCAATAGTTTACAAATTAATTGCCAATGTGCCACACCCCGAAAACCAAGTTAGTAGAATCGAGTAATTTAACCGTGGGCTCGAGTGAGATATTGGGTTTAGTGTCGTTGGAGTTAAGAATTAAAAAAGTAAAATAATTAACTAGGTAAAAATAAAAAATACATAACAAAATAATAATAATAATTGGGTTAATAAAAATATACTTGTGAATATTAAATTGGAAAAGTAGTTAAATCAGCGGTCTAATGTGTAAATTAAGAGATTTAGTTGAGATAGGAGCTATTAGAACAAGGGAGAAAATAGGTGGGGGCTTGGAAGAAATAACCCAAAGTTTAAATTTTGGTCGGCTATATAAGACCACCTACCGTCCCTTCCCTCCACACTTTCAACCATTTCAAAAATTTGTTAGATCTAAAATCAAGAATTTTGTCTCGAAATTCCCTTCTTCCTTTTGATTTTCCTTGCATCCAAACATCTTTTCCCTCCTCAATTTTAAAAAGAAACCCACTCTTTCTTCTTCAATTTTACATTAACACTTAAGCTCGTTTTTGCTTAAATTGCTTCAAATACGTGGAGATCGTCAATTTAGAGGTAAACATTCTGATTCCTTGTGGATTAAATGTTTATTATGTGATTTCAACTCATGATTTTATAGATCTAAGCAAGTAAAAATAAGATTTATGATTTTAAAGCTTGACTTTGCATAAAAATGGTGAATCTCGTAACAATGAGCTAAGTGATGATTTCAAAATTATTTTCAACTCATTTTAGCATTATTAAAAGCTTTATAAATTTGATTTAACAAATTTTTAAAGGAAATGAATGAATTGAATGATTTTAGCTCTATGAGAATGAAGATGAACATGAATTTTCGGAAAATGTTAATTAATGAAATTTTGTAAATTAATGGCCTAGATTTAAAATTAAGTATTAGATTTGAAGTTAGGAAGTGAAATCCGAGGATTTAATTAACTTAGGTGGAGTTAATTTTAAGATTACAATAGGGCGAGGTGAGCTCGCCAGTCATGAGAGAGTGGCGAGCTGTTGTTAAGATATTAGGTGGTTATCTTGTTTTGAATACTAATAATCTGGATATTTTCATGTTGTGTATTGTGTTATGTGAAACCACTCAACGCGAAAGAGTGTCCACAAGTAAGGAAATGGGCAAGCAGGTGGTATAGGTACGACAAGAACTACGAACCAGGTGAGTGCTTTTGTATAGTACATTTATACAAAACTATGTATGTGCGAACTATATGATACATGTGGATCTATATGAAATATGCAAGCCCAATTCATAATGTAAACCTAATGTTATTGCAAACCTATATGTGTGATGTGAGCCCTTCAGAAATGCAAGCTCTGTTAATTGTGAATTGTGTTATTATGAGAATTGTTAAGTGCGAGCTATGTAGTATTGCAAGCCCTATTTTATTTGTGCATTATTAATGTGATAAAAATGATATGTTGGCATTGTGAACACCTTAGGCCGTTGGATATCATTGTCATGCCATAGAATTGTGAGTACTCACCCTTTTTACTATGTGTTAAGGCATTGTGGCTCAGAGATAGCGTTGGAGAGATAAGGGAATGTCGAGCATAGTTCCATTCATCGTAGATAGCGTGGTGTGTTTTGGAGAGTGTGAGCATTCATGCTACACTTATCGGAGATAGCGTACGACTCATTAAGTCATTTGGAATGTTTGGAGATCAACTTATCCAATGCGTAAATAACATTATTATGTTCTGTATTCACAAATTGTCAATATACCACTACAATGTGTATAAATATTGTATATTATGTGAATTGTTTTGGCATGACTATTTGCTAGCATGAACGGTGTGTTTATTTGTGTTGTATGCATGAGCACTCACTGAGCTTTAATAAGCTCATACACACTTTAATTATAACTTGCAGATAAGTAGTTAACGGGACTGTGGTGAAGTGTGACAACACGGTGATCCATCTCAAGGCAAATCCTTCTGAGTGTTTGACGTGTTTTTAAACCTATAATGGAAGGCAATGTGGGACTACCCTACGGGATTAGAAATACACTTAGACTTTCGAATAAATTTTTACGAGTTGTAAACGGATTTACGGACAGTTTAATTTTGGATTTTGGACTTCATATTTGCTTGGTTGAGTGCAAGCTTGATTGGATATTATACATGTTGAATGTTATTAAACTAATGAGTTAACAAACTTATGTGGGTTTGGAAGATGTCGGGATTTAAGGTATGCCCTCGTACCACATGTATGTTTAAATGAATGCTTAAATTGAAATAACAACTTGTGTGCATTAAATAAAGATAAAAACATGTTCAATAAAAACTTGCGAGCCTAAACACAGTCTTCGCCATAGTGTAGAGTTCGCCACTAGAATAAGTTTGCCAAAACCACGAGAGTCGCCATTTAGGAGATTGCTTGTAGGGGTCACTAGTAAAAGTCCTATAAATATCATGGCTCACTCTCACTCTATACACACCTTAAAAACTTTTTATTCTCTCGGTTGTCATCTCCATCATTGGGAGATAGTTAAGTATTTTTCGTTGTGATCTATTGTTGATTCTTATTCTCGTTTTATAACGAAAGAGCTTGTTGAATCTTGGGGGATATGCTATACAATAAAATATCCTTAAGGAATGTCCCGCCACAAGCTATTCAACTCGTATTCCTAATTTGTCAACTTGGACCAACATTTCTCAAAATCGTAAAGATATTTTTGTATTTAGATGTTGTTCACATGTTGTCATTATTGTTGTGATGCTACATGTTCCATGTTTCCCATGAGCATACCATGTATCTGTTGTTACTATCGTCCTGTTACTCGTATCCCAACGCTATTAATATTCCTATTGTTCAAAATTCTCGTGCATAAATAACATGTATAAAAAAGGGTGAAATCTAAATATTTCCGAAAGGTTAAAGTTGGTTTAATTTTGAAAAAAATATTTGTTGAGATCGAAATACATTAAGAGGGGGTGAATTGGTTTTTTAAAAGATTTTCGAGAAATGACAAAAATCAAATGACCCAAGAAATTATAGTGGTTCGGCCTCAATTGCCTACGTCCACTACCTTAGCTTTTCTTAACTAAGGATTTCCCAAATCCACTAGATTTGAACCTTTAAGGATAATGTTTAACCTTACAAATCCTTATCTTTTCAAAGGGAAGATAGAACCACTTCCCTTTAAGGTTTTCTACCCAAAACCTTAAGTAACACCTCACAAAATGAGAGAAAATAAGAATGAATAAGAATATAACTCTAAAAGGTAGATGATCAACAATTAAGTATTCTCACACTAAGTTACAACTTTGAAAGAATGATAGAAAACTTAACCCATATGTGTGTACAAGAAATATTTAGTAAAAGATTGGGAAAAGATTGAAAATTGAGTTATTGGAAGTTAGACACTTGTTTCTTGTCTTTCTTTTTTTCAATGGGGAGCCTTAACCTTGTATTTAAGTCCTCTAACAACCTTGTGAACGTTTGTAGTTGTTAAAAATAAAATCGAGACGTTGCAGCCATAAAAACCAACATTAAATGCAGTATGCAGCTTCGTTGTATCGGTAGAATAAAACTTGTATCGATAGAAGTCTTTCAAAAATATGACTGTTGGGCTCGTTCTATCAATAGAAGCTCTCTTGTACCAATAGAACTCTAAGGGTTTCATTTGAATTTGGTAGAATCTGTCATAGTATCAGTAGAAGTGCAACGGATGCTGAACATTGGCTACTGTCTTGACTTGTTTCAATAGAAGTCCTCAAGGTATTGGTAGATAGGACCAGAGTATCGATAGAAGTCACAGGTCAAAACTACCTTGCTCACCGAAATTTGTTCCACTAATAGAAGTCCGAGTTATATTGGTAGAAGTCTCACTTCTACTGGTAGAATTTCATAGCTTTTTCAAGGTTTTTCCATCTTGAGTTCTATCAATACTTGTTCTCCTAAGTATCGGTAGAAATCCTTCAAACTTAAAAAACTTGTTAAAAATCAAGTTAATTCAAACTTTTTAAAAGTTTATTTTGTCTAACATTTTGAAAATAATTTTAAGGATTTATAAACAATTTTTGTAAATTTAAGTAGGGGATTTTTAATATACTTTTTAATATATTAAAATACTTGAAAAATTGAGCTAACAATGTAACACCCTTAACCCGTCTCCGTCATCGGATTAAGGTTCCAGATCATTATTGAGCAATCTAAACGATTAACTTCAAAATACAACAGTAATTCAAATCAAACATACATCTAAATATCTTATAGCAAACATATACATTTGGGCCTTAAATTGGGCTTTCTAGACCCTAAAAACAATTTGGTAACAAATTGAGACTCATTTAAAACAAATCAGAAAATTTGCGAAAAAGTTGAAGAATTTGAGAAATAGGGGTCACACGGCCGTATAACTTAGCCCCGATTGTGTGGGTGTTTGAAGTAGGGACACGCGATCGTGTCCTAGCCCATGTGTCAAACTGTATGACTCCTTGACTTGGCTCACACTGTGCTAGCCCATGTAACCTATTGACTTAAGACACACAACTGTGTTTGAAGCCGTGTTTTAGACCGTGTGAAACCTACACTCATTACAATCTAATACACACGATCGTGTGAGGTGACCGTGTGTGGCACACAACCATGTGACAGCCCGTGTCCCAAGTCATGTGCTCCTAAAATAACCCCTAAAGCAAGCCAAATTTAATACCAAACTTTGCCTAACAAGTCACATCAATAACAAATACATTTCTATGAACAAAGCATTATTAACACACTCTTAAAACATACCGAAACAATTAACTTAGAGCTTTTAACCAATATGTCATTCATAGGCACCATAATTTATAACACTTCATAACCACATTATATTAAACATTAACCATCACAACTTCACATCAAACATTCCATTCAAACACATGTGCTCTCATCTTGAACAATATATTTAAATGTACGTAAAAGTGGCTAGAAGACATATCATGTCAAAGCATTACAAGTCTAAAAATATATATATACACAAAAACATGACTATACCATGACAACCACATAGCTTACTTCATATCATTCATTACAAAAGCAACCTATACGTGCCATTTATAACCATAGCTAAAGTAACACAAAAACTACCAAAATGTTTGCTAGATATTGTGATAGAACTCTAACAGTGTCCAAACAGATTGAGCTTCCGATGGTCTACAAAACAAAGAAAAACAATTACATAAGCAACTAATGCTTAGTAAGTTTGTATAAAGTGAACTTAAACTTACCATTCCTCCACATTTAAACATGCAATCATGCTCAAAAATTCATTTAAGTACTTGACATTCCTATTCACAACAACCCACATTCATTAGCAGAAAACTTAACCATTTAGCATCAAGGAAACATAACAATTACCATGAGGTGAATTTTTCAAATTCACTTTCCTTTTCTTTTGAACATAATTGTCTATAATATCACGTACAAGCCTTTCCGTGTTAATTTTATTTACCTGTTGAACCATACAGAATAACATCGGATACTCAAAAACACCTTTTCATATAACCATAACATTTCCTTTTCGGATACTCAAACACACCTTTTCGTATAACCATAACACTTCCTTTTCTATAGTGCTTACATGAGTTGTGAGTCGGGATGCTAGCTACAGGATGCTACTCACACGAGCTATGGAGAATCCGAAAAAATTCAGGATCTCAGCCATCGGTAGGACATCTAGGACTAGCACCCAATACATATAATTCCTAATGACATGTCATTTGTATACTAAGCATTCTTAAGGTTCAAACGGGATTATCGTATTATAAATTGATTAAAATGTTATAAGTCAATCAAATTAAATTACATCTAACACAAAATTTATCAAACACACATTTTAAACGACAACGAATTAAATTTATAACACACACAAACTTACCTTGGTTCCTATGATTGCAAAAACGGAGTTGAAAACTAGTCCAAGACTTTAGGTTTTCCCCGATTTAAGTTCGATTGATTCCTTTCTTGATATAAAATATAGTTTAATTCAACTAAGTATCTTAATTACACAAATATCATCATTTCTAGTTCATACCAATTTTAATGTAAAATTACAAAATTACCCGTATTATTTTGACTTCAAGCAATTTGATCCTTAAATGCTAGACTTGAAAAGTTACCATTTTTCTTATCAAAATATACTAATTGAAATTTTCCCTATATCTATTTTAGCCCAAATTTTCACTTATTTCACTTAAAATACATGAAATTTACCATTCAGGAAATTAAATCCCTAAATCCTAAATTCACCAAAATTAACTTAACAAATCATGCTCAAATAACCACCAAATTTAAGTATCTTACACATAACATCAAAAACACAACAATTTCTTTCATGGCAAGTCCCCCAACCTTTAAAAGTTTTGTAAATTAAACCTCGAGCAAAGTAGGTTAAGCTAAAACGAGTTCTATAACACCCATACCCCGTAAGTATCACCAAAAATAGGGATAAGGTGTGCTACTGTTCACGTAAGAACATTCTCATAACAATTGAATCATAAAAACCATCATTCAAACATACAACACATTAGTCTAAAAGTAACCCAAGCCTTTAAATATTTTCATTTATTATTACATATATATTCTTCTTTTAAAACAATTGCACTTCTATCGATACTTGATTTGAAAAGTATCGGAAGAACCTACCCAAACTGCCTGCTGTAAAATGTTGTAGTTTACTATCGAAACTAAATGAGTTTTACCGATACTACAGCACCATCTACCGATACTCCACAAAGATCTACTAAAACTTCAAACTCCGGTAGCTAAAGAAAGTTTTGTCTATGACTTCTATTGGTACATACATTTCAGACTATCGAAACTAACTAGAGTACTATCGGTACTCTAATTAGTTTTACCGACACCTCATGAGTCAGTAGCCAAGATAACCTTTCTCTTGAACTTCTACGGATACCTGGTTAAGTTGTTCTGAAACAACTCAAGCCAGTAGCCAAGTTACAAATTCTGTTGTACTTCTATCAGTACTATGTTGAGTTGTTCCAAAACAACTCCATTAAATGATGAAATTTTGCCAACACTTCCTTTTAAACACAAAGAATCATGCCCCAATCATATACTAAAACCAACATCACAAATATTATTTAAACAAAGCATAGAACACACCAATGAATACCCAAATATAATACTCAACCACTTTATATATCATATATACTAACACAAGAGATCCTTTTAAGATGTTCGTACAACCATATGTCCAAAATGAATGGTCATGTATGAGTAAAACTTAATCTAGACCATGTCTTTACAAATAAAGTTACCTATTTACATGCCATATTTAAAATAAAGTTGAGCATAAAAAACTATCAAGATAAGGCTTGACGTTGTGTCTGCTCTGCAATCCAATCGAGACAGTAACAAAAGTTCAAAATCTACAAAAAAAAAGAAGTTTAGGTAAGTAATAACGTTATAAAATAATCCTCCCAAGGAATCACTTGCAAGATAACTCATATACTTCAACAAACTTCTCAAGCAAGATCATTTACAAGCACATTATATTATATACATATATGACTTCATATGTCTATAGTTGTCAGTTTAATTATACCTTTGCGCTCGCTAGCTTGCACATGTTTACGCTCATTAGCTTATTTATGTGTTTACGCTTGCCAACTTATTTACGCGTTTACACTCGCCAACTTATTTATGCGTTTATGCTTTCCAGCTTATTTACGTGTTTACGCTTGCCAACTTGCACACGTTTATGCTCGTCAGCTTATTTATGTGTTTACGCTCACCAGCTTGCACACGTTTACGCTCGTCTGCTTATTTACGCGTTTACGCTCGCCAACTTGTTTCAATACAAACACACACACACACATATATATATATGTATGTATGTATTTATACCATCAAATAATAGCATATTTTAGCATTAGTTAAGAAATAAAAGAAAATAAGGCAAGTTCACAAGCAACTTACGTGATATGAAGCATCGGCACTCGAAACTAGTCAATAGTCTTGCCATTGCCTCACATGTCTTCAACACATCGCGATTCTTGATCTGGATGACAAATTTCACTCCATTAGTGCCCAATTTCTACATTTACTAATTATCACTTTTTCACAACTCCTATCTTTGGGGTAGCTCATCATATACTTTCAATGACCAACTATTACATTACTAATATGCTTAGCCATTGATTCATAATGCTCATAAAATATCAAGTAATTAATGTCAAAATAAATTCACAAGTGCACAATTTCAAGAAAGAATTTCACCCCTTTACAATAACTCCTACCAACCACACCATTTACTTCCCTAACCTTTACTTTCAAAAGTACAATAACTCCTTCACACATGCCTATATCTAACTTTTTACCTTAAATGGAAAACCAAAGTAAAACCAATTTCAACATATGATAAATGACAAACCCTAAACTCTCAAGGGCTTATCAAAAAAAATTACCATTTAAGTAAATTAAACTAAAATAAAATAACATAAACTTAACCTATAAAAAAATTTGTAATTACAATTTCTAAAATCTTATATGAAAGTTTGGGTAGGATGAACCCTAATTTTCTTCCCCAATTTTCCTTTCTTCGTGCATGAAGATGAAAGAGAGAAGAAATTAAATTTTTTTCTCAAATTTCCCTTCCTTTCTTTTTATATCCACTTGTTTATTTATCATTTATTTATTTAACCCAATTTCCACCACAAAATCTCATGCTAGCTACTAACTTCTCCACTAATTTTCTAATTATGGTTTATTTGCTACCTTGGTCCAAACTTCCTTTCCTTATTATATTTTATACTTTTACTACTAAATCCTTATTACTACTCAAGTGCATTATTCATCTAATTCCAAATTAAAATTTATTATAACTCCACTCCCTTACTAATAGAAATTTAGTCACTCATTTTTTTATTACGAAAACTATTGGTAACGTGACCTAGAGTCACTGTGCCCAGCACCACTTAAATTGGGTGTTACAACTCTCTCTCTTTTATGAAATTTTGTCCTCAAAATTTCTTACCCGAAAATAAGTTATGGTATTGCGTCTTCATCGAGTCCTCAATTTCCCAAGTTGCCTCTTCAACCCCATGACGATTTCATAATACTTTCACCAAAGGCACCCTTTTGTTCCTACGTTCCTTTACCTCACGAGCTAGGATCTTAATTGGTTCTTCCGAATATGACAAGTCTGGTTGTATTTCTACTTCACAAGGGGTGATTATATGCGAGGGATTTGATCGATAACGTCTTAGCATTGATACATGAAAGATGTTATGAATCTTTTCAAGCTCGAGAGGTAAGGCCAATCGGTAAGCTTCTGGGCCGATCCTCTCGATAATTTTGTACGATCCAATAAACATTGGACTTAGCTTCCCTTTTCTCCCAAATCACAAAACTTTCTTTCATGGGGAGACTCTCAAGAATACTTTATCCCCAACAACAAATTCTATATCTTTTCTCTTCAAATTCACATATGATTTTTGTCGATCTACTGCTGCTTTAAGATGATTTCTAATTATCTGAACTTTGTTTTCAGTCTCACGAATCAGGTTTGTACCCACCAACTTGGATTCACTCAACTTTGTCTAGTATATTGGCATTCTAAAATTTCTACCATACAAGGCCTCAAATGGTGCCACTTTAATACTAGCTTGATAATTGTTGTTATATGCAAATTCTGCTAAGGGCAAGTATTTCTCCCAACTTCCCTCGAATTCCAATACGCAACATCGAAGCATGTCACCCAAAATTTGGATCACTCGTTTCGACTATTCATCTGTCTTCGGATGGTATGCAGTACTAAAATTTAACCTAATGCCCAAAGCTTCATGCAATTTACTCCAAAATCTTGAAGTAAATCTTGAGTCTCTATGTGAAATGATAGATTTTGGTATGCCATGCAGTCGAACAATCTCAGATACGTATAAGTCTGCTAATCTCTCCATCGAATAGTCAGTTCGTATCGGAATAAAGTAGGCAGACTTTGTCATTCTATCCACAATAACCTATATAAAGTCTTTCTTTTTCGGGGTCATTAGTAATCCTGAAACAAAATCCATGGTGATTCTCTCCTATTTCCACTCAGAAATAGTGATCGACCGTAAGAACCCTGACGGTACTTGGTGCTCGACTTTCACTTCTTGGCACACTAAACATCTAGCCATAAATTTTGAGATGTCACGCTTCATTCCCGGCCACCGATACATTTTTTTTAAATCATTAAACATCTTGGTACTACCTGGGTGTATAAAGTATGCACTACTGTGAGCTTCTGACAAAATGTCCGTCTTAAGTTCTAAGTCATTCGGAACACACAATCTGTTATGAAAGTACATGATACCATCCCCTCCTACAGAAAATCCTGTAGTCGAATCATTTTGAATTTGATCCTTTTTTGCTATATTCCTTGGGTCCTTCTCTTGCAACTCTTTAATTTTCTGATGAAACACGAGTCTAGCCCTTAATTCAGCAACAAGGTTACCATTACTTCCATGGAAAGTTGAGCATTTAATGCTCTCAACGCAAACATTGATTACCTACTTAAGGCATCTGTGACGATGTTAGCCTTTCCCAGGTGGTAATCTATAATCAAGTCATAATCCTTCAATAATTCAAGCCACCTCCTCTAATGAAGATTGAGTTTTTTTCGAGTCATCAAATATTTCAAACTCTTATGATCCTAATAGATGTGGCATTTTTCCCCATAAAGATAATGTCGCCAAATATTTAAAGCATAAACAACCGCTACCAACTCCAAATCATGGGTCAGATAGTTTCTTTCATGAAACTTTAGCTTTCGAGAAGCATAAGCCACTACCTTACCCTCCTACATCAATATGCACCCAAGTCCATTTAACAAAGCATCACTGAAAACTACAAATTCCTTCCCAAATTCAGTTTGGATTAAAATCGGAGCTTCTGTTAACAACTTTTTCAGTCTGTCAAAGCTCTGTTGGCACTTATCAATCAAAATAAACTGGACACCCTTCTGTAATAATTTTGTCATCGGAGAAGCCATAATCTAAAAGTTTTTAACAAAGTGCCTATAATACCCCGTTAATCCCAAAAAGCTTCGCACTTCCGTCACATTCTTTGAAGGATTCTAGTTCACAATTACTGAAATTTTGTTTGAGTCCACACAGATTCCCTCAACTGAGATCACGTGTCCTAAAAATTCGACTTCAAGCAATCAGAATTCACACTTACTAAATTTTGTACATAATTGCTTTTCTCCCAAAACCTGTAATACTATCCTCAAATGTTGATCATGTTCGGCTTCATTCTTTAAATAGATCAAAATATCATCAATGAATACTACCCCAAATTGGACTATGTACGGCTGAAACACTCTATTCATGAGATCTATAAATGCTATCGGAGCATTTGTCAAACCAAACGACATAACCAAAAATTAGTAGTGGTCATAACGAGTTCTGAAAGTTGTCTTCGGAATATCTGTTTCTTTAACTCTCAACTAGTAATACCCGGAGCGTAAATCGATCTTTAAAAACACCGTCGCCCCTATTAACTGATCAAACAAATCATCAATTCGTGGTAGCGGGTACTTATTCTTGATTGTTACTTTGTTTAATTATCGATAGTCTATACATAATCTTAGAGTACCCTCTTTCTTTTTAACTATAATTTTAACTCTTTCAGTTCGTTCGAGGTTATTCTGTATGGTGCCATAGAGATTGGAATGACTCTCGGGACCTCCTCAATGGCAAATTCAACCTCTCTTTCTAGCGGTAAACCTAATAATTCCTCAAGAAAGACATCCATAAACTCCCGTACCGTTGAAACTCGATCAGTCTTTTGTTCGGAGGATTTGGTGTCTCATATGTACTCTAGAAAAGCCTTACTACCTTTATGTATAAACTTTTGTGCATTCAGAGCCGATATCAAACTTGTTGTGCAATCCAACCTCTCTATCTCAATGCTTAATAAATCCCCATTTAAACACTTCAGAGTAATTCTTTTGTGCTTGCAATTAACCATCGCATCATGCATAGTCAACCAATCCATCCCAAGTATGACATCGAATTCAACAAACAGTAATAACATCAAATCGACCGAAAATTCATGACCCTGGATTTTTAATGGCATTTTTACGAATTTTATTAACCGTTACACACTGGCCTATTGGATTTGACACTCTAATATCCATTTCAATAGACTCAATGGGTATTTTCTTTGTAGTAGCTAATGCAATGCATATGAAAAATGTGTAGACTCGGGATCAATTAAAGCAATAACAGTAGTATCATAAAGAGTGAAAGTACTGGTAATGACATCAGGTGCTGAAGCTTCCTCTTTAGCTCGGATCGCATACGTCCTCGTTGGTGCTTGCCCTTCTAATTAAAAAGTTGAATCTCGGGGCTCATTTCGGCTAATATCAGAAGTACCTCCAGGCCTTGATTTCCTATTTTTCTGTGAGGTTGTCATAGACTTCGGTAATGGTTCTGAATTGAACTCGCTCCTCCGTGGACAATCTCTAATGCGATGTTCGAATGACCCACAATGAAAACAAGCCCCAGATTTAATCCTACACTCTCCCTTATGAGATTTACCAGGTAGTTGCCAAATAGGAGCTTCAGCATTTCTCACACTTCCTGCACTTGCCACTGAAGTAGGCTGGGACCTTGAAAGAAACTGGGTAAACATGCTTCTTCTCGGGTTTCCTCCAATAGAAATAGGATGGGTATTGAATTCTTAAGGTTTCTTCGGTGGAGGAGTCGAAAAGCTTCTAGTATCATTTCGTTTGCTCAAGGTTCCCTTCTTGGCTTTGCTTGTCTCTTATTTTTCCAAAGTGCTTCCATTTTCTGAGCACGCTGTGATAGAACCACCTGTTCTTTAATTTCTAACATTCCCACCATGGCTCGGATATCCTCGTTCAATCCTCTCTCAAATTTAGCGCACATCTCAACTTCTGAAGTCATCTGTTCTCGGGCATACTTGCTCAGATTTACAAATTTACATTCATACTCTACCACAGACATGTTTCCTTGTTTCAAGTTAAAAAATTCCCGCTTCTTTTCTTCCAAATATAATTGACTAACATATTTCTTCATAAATTCACTTTGGAAGAATTCCCACGTTACTCTTTCACGAGGAATCATAAAAGTTAGAGTGATCCACCACTAATATGCATCCTCTTTCAATAGGGAAATAGCACATTTCAAACTATCTTTAGGAGAGCAATTTAGCTCATAAAAAACTCACTGTGTATTCACCAACCAATACTTTGCCTTGGTAGGATCATCATTATACAGTCCCAGAAACTCTTCAGCACCCCACTTACGTATCTTATTGGTAGGTGGGCAGCGAGTCACTACTTGTTCGGTAGTTTGAGGTTGCACAAGCATATTAAGGGGTACTGAGGGTGGTGGAGATCATGAAGCCATTTGGTGGTTCTACATGAACTAAGTGAACCACTCATTCATCATTTGAAAGAACATGCCTCGATTTGCATTACCCACCGTCTGATATCTGGTTGCATCTTGATTCGCTCCCTCACTAACAGTTGGAGCATGACTCTCCACTTCATCATTAACAAAAGAATTATTTTTGTCTACTATTTCTATTTGATAAAAATAAATCAATGTTAGATTGGAGCAAGAGCAACACATAACTTACAGGTTAGTATGGCATGAAATTTTTATACTCTCAGTACATTCTTGTTAGTCCTAGAACCGACTAAATCATGCTTTGATACCACTAAATGTAACATCCATACCCTGTAAGTATCACCAAAAATAAGGATACAGTGTGTTACTGTTCACGTGAGAACATTCTTATAACAATTGAATCATAAAAACCATCATTCAAACATACAACACATTAGTCTTAAAGTAACTCGAGCCTTTAAATATTTTTCATTTATTATTATTATATATATTTTTTAAAATTATTACACTTCTATTGATACTTGATTTGACATGTATCAGAAGAACCTATCCAAATTATCTGCTGCAAAATACTGCAGTTTAATACCGAAACTACATGAGTTCTACCGATACTATAGTACCATCTACCGATACTCCACAAAGTTCTACCAATACTTCAAACTCCAGTAGCTAAAGAAAATTTTGTCTATGACTTCATCGGTACATACATTTTAGACTATCGAAACTAACTAGAGTACTATCGGTACCCTAATTTATTCTACCGAAGCCTCATAAGTCAGTAGCCAAGATAACCTTTCTCTTAAACTTCTATCGATACCCTGGTTGAGTTGTTCCGAAACAACTCAAGCCAATAGCCAATTTACAATTTCCCTTGTACTTCTACGGTACTATGTTGAGTTGTTCCGAAACAACTCCATTAAATGATGAAATTTGATCAACATTTCCTATTAAACACACAGAATCATGCCCTAATCATATACTAAAACCAAAATCACAAATATTATTTAAACAAAACATAGAACACACCAATGAATACCCAAATATAATACTCAACCAGTTTATATATCATAAATACTAGCACAAAAGATCCTTTTAAGATGTTCATACAACCATATGTCCAAAAGGAATGGTCATGTATGAGTAAAACTTAATCTAGACTATGTCTTTACAAATAAAGTCACCTGTTTGCATGCCATATTTAACCTAAAGTTGAGCATCGAAAACTACCGAGATAAGGCTTGATGTTGTGTCTGCTCTGCAATCCAACCGAGACGGTAACAAAAGTTCAAAATCTACAAACAAAGAATTTTAGGTTAGTAATACGGTTATAAAATAATCCTCCCAAGGAATCACTTGCAAGATAACTTATATACTCCAACAAACTTCTCAAGCAAGATCATTTACAATTATGCATTTACGCTCGCCAGCTTATTTACGTGTTTACGCTCGTCAGCTTATTTACGCATTTACACTCACCAACTTATTTATGCGTTTACACTTGCCAGCTTATTTACGTGTTTACGCTCGCCAGCTTGCACACTTTTATGCTCGTTTGCTTATTTATGCGTTTACACTTGCCAGCTTATTTACGTGTTTACGCTCGCCAGCTTGCACACTTTTATGCTCGTTTGCTTATTTATGCGTTTACGCTTGCTAGCTTGTTTCAATACACACACACACACACACATATATATATATATATATATGTATTTATACCATCGAATAATAGCATATTTTAGCATTACTTAAGAAATAAAAGAAAATAAGGTAAGTCCACAAGCAATTTACGTGATATGAAGCATCGCCACTCGAAACTAGTCAATAGCCTTGCCCTTGCTTCGTGTGTCTTCAACACGTCATGATTCTTGATCTGGATGACAAATTTCACTCCATTAGTGCCCAATTTCTACATTCCCTAGTTATCACTTTTTCACAACTCCTATCTTTGGGGTAGCTCATCATATACTTTCAATGACCAACTATTACATTTCCAATATGCTTAGCCATGGATTCATAATGCTCATAAAATATCAAATAATTAGTGTCAAAATAAATTCACAAGTGTACAATTTCAACAAAAAATTTCACCCCTTTACAATAACTCCTATCAACCACACCATTTACTTCCCTAGCCTTTATTTTCAAAGTACAATAACTCCTTCACACATGCCCATATCTAACTCTGTACCATAAATGGAAAACCAAAGTAAAACCAATTTCAACATATGATAAATGACAAACCCTAAACTCTCAAGGGCTTATCAAAGAAATTTACCATTTAGGTAAATTAAACTAAAATAAAATAACATAAACTTAACCCATAACAAAATTTGTAATTACAATTTCCAAAATCTTACATGAAAGCTTGGGTAGAATGAACCCTAATTTTCTTCCCCAATTTTCCTTCCTTCGTGCGTGAAGATGAAAGAGAGAAGAAATGCAATTTTTTTTTCTCAAATTTCCCTTCCTTTCTTTTTATATCCAATTGCTTATTTACCATTTATTTATTTAACCCAATTTCCACCACAAAATCTCATGCTAGCTACTAACTTCTCCACTAATTTTCTAATTATGGTTTATTTGCTGCCTTGGTCACTAACTTCCTTTTCTTATTATATTTTATACTTTTACTACTAAATCTTTATGACTACTCAAGTGTGTTATTCATCTAATTTCCAATTAAAATTTATTATAACTCCACTTCCTTACTAATAGATATTTAGTCACTTATTTTTTCATTATGAAAATTATCGATAACGTAACCCAGAGTCACTGTTCATGACACCACTTAAATCGAGGTGTTACAAATTCAAAAACATAAAAATTATTAAAAATAGAGTTCAAAAATCATACCATGCATGAACAAAACCACAACCGAACGCTTTCTCCCTTCTTAACAATGGTGAACAGTTTTCACAGGCTAAAATGAGAAAGATGACATGAAAATTTTTTCCTTTTGTTTTACTTAACCTTTTAATTTGTTATTAAATTACCAAGTTGACCTTTAATTTTTGCATCTTTTTCGATTTAACCTTTTTACCTAATTAACTATCTAAACTATAAAATTTCTTAATGGGAATTTAATACAATTTTATTAAACTCAAATAAAAATTTAAATAAATATTAAAATACTAACTTACTCGCCAGAATCGTGGTCTCGAAACCATGATCTCTGACATCACTAAAAACGAACTATTACAAACAGTATTTATCACATGTAAAGTATATTATTTTTATGATGAATTGTTTGAATGAAACATAAATGCAGTATTTTACACGATTTCATTTATAATTATTGGAAAATTACTGGGCTTTAAATTAGAGTTTAAGAAAATAAAATTCTTAATATATTAATAATGTGAATTTACTTTGGAATTGATTAATATTAATTTTATCTTTAATATGAGTTGAACCAAACCTTAAGTTTAAAACTATGGTTTTAATAATAAGATATTAAATTGAACATAGGAATTAAATTGAGTTTTTTTTTAATAATTTGACTCATCTATTAATGTTGTATTAAGTTGTAAGTATGATGAGAATTTCATGTTACCACGTTATTAGATTTCAACAAGTATGTATTTTTTTACTTTGAATTATATGCTTTTATATATATATATATATATGTGAGAGTTGAATTTATTTTAAACATGATTTAAAATTTTAAGAAAAGAAGGAAAAATTGTTTTGTGTGTGGCAAATCCATAGATGGATGTTGGAAATAAGTGTGATAGTGCGAAAGTGTATGTGTAAGAATGATTTTGGCTAGGAAAATTTTGGTACTTAAGAATACATCACCTTGCTTTCCTTGGAACCTACTTGATGCTTTATTCATCAAGCTCATTATTCTAGTATCCAATTGTGATGACAAATTGGGCCACCATATAAGTTTATGCAGAAATCAAGATAATCTTATTAAGCCAAATTTCAATTTGGTTGAAGCAGGTGGTAATTTCTCAAGTCAATATTATGACTAATATAGAATAGCAAGTGATAGACAATGGTGTCACTAGGCAATAAAAATACCTTTTATGCCCTACTCCTAAGTGGACGAAGTAGAAGAGGTTGTCTATCTTAGAGACTTTTGAAATTGTACATGTTCTTAGAAAAGACAAAGTTCTATTCAAACCTAGAAAGATTTTACCCTAAATGAGGTGTTTCATATTCCTAATATTCAAACCAATTTGGTTTTGGTTGGATTATTAAGAAAAATTGAAGTGAAAGTTTCCAACGACTGTGACAAGGTCATAATGGTTGAAAATATACTTTTATGAGAGAAGACTTTTGTAATTGTATATTATTTTTTGTTTGATTTAGAAATTAATAATGACAATGCTACTGCTTGATTTTGAAATAGCATAATTCGCGGTATGCTAATAATAGAATTTGTGAATATATGTAATGTTGGAAAATAAGGTACTGTAAAACAAATCTGTTAGTATTGATTGGAAAATAAATAACAAAATATGAAATTAAAAATTTATTACGTCGTGGTAAATTTACTGTCTTAGAAATAAATTCATCCTGATCGGTGTTGTAACACCCTAAACCTAACCTAGACATTATGATCGAATCTCGAAAGTCATTAAAAACATTGAAAACATTTATTTATTAAAGTAGCTAGAGTTTGATTGTTTTTATGAAACTCAAAAATTTCAAAAAAATATTATTATTATTTGGAAACAATAATTTAAAACGGGAACATTTATGAAGTTATTATAATGCCAAAAGATTTTGTCATAAATCATTTATGTAAAGGTTTTATAATATTCTTAATTATTATTTATATATATTTTATTTTTAAAAAATTATTTTGATAAATAAAAGAAACTTTCATACCGGTCCTTTAAAGATATTTAGAAAAATCTCAAAGTTATAAGCTTGTTTAAAATCAAGTAAAATCCAAAATATTAAAAATATATAAAGTATTTGTAAATTTATCAAGCATGCATGCATAGCAGTTTAAAATTGTAAAATAAAGAAACAACCCAATTAAATAGTTCAAGGTCTCAAAGTCCAAATTAACATCTAAAAATAATTTTTTTAAATAAAACCTATTATTAAAAATAACCATTCGAGAGGCTCCTTCGAATGCCGAGTCTAAACCCTAAGTCTGTGTATTACCTGAAAGGTTCGAAACTAGAAGGATGAGCTTTTAAAGCCTATTGTGGGTCTTATAACAAGTTAAATAATAATAAGTTAAATAACAAATAAACATATATTCATCATGTAACATAATCAAATTTGATGCACATGATCATGACAGTATAATTTTTATAAAATAATTATGCAAGTTTTTATAAAACATCCTACACATCACCGCTACACTCCAAAAAGAGAACTCATCCATCCAAACACTCCAATGTGGACGAAGCCACCAATTTTTGCAAACAAGTTGTCACGTAGGTTGTGGACGAACCACCAATTCTTACTCCGTATAATATTCCACCCCATGCATGTGATATAGTCATAATGAACATAAATAAACATTTTACTCATTTCAAGATATCACTTGCCATATTAGGCATGATGAACATGCAAATCAAATAATATCGTGTAGGGCATGTTTAACATGCAAACAAATCTCAATTTCAATATCAATGGCATGATTTGTATATTATGCCTATCATATAATATCATCATATCACATACAATCATTTAACGATAGTTCAAGGTTCTTACTTGTGTATTACCCTTTTTATGGGTTTTGCATCCCTTTTCGAATACATAGTGTATTCTCAACTTCTCATGTTATAGAAATTTTTCACAAGATTTCAATTATAAATAATTAAATTTTATTTTGTCAACGATACTAAATATTTATGTCTATATATATTTCTAGTAAATTAACCTACACCTGTTTGTAGATCCAAAGCAAATCACCACTTTATGGACGCCCACACTTGGATCTACTTAATAAATTACTTACTTATTAACACAAAAATCAATCTTTCAGTCGTTTTAAACGTTTTATGGCATAAGTTCATTTAACAACACTTCGATCAACACTCACCTTTAGAGAAATTTAATAGTACTATGATCACGTTCCCAACGTTAGTAACTCTTCGGGTTGGTACTGATTGGCCCTTCAACAGAAACGTATAATATGTTAGTAAACGATGGAAAGTCATAATATATGTCTTAAAGACATTTGACCAAAAAGAACAAGGAGGGAAGAAAATAGTGATTTTCATCTCACTCTCACTTACTTTGATTCAATTGAATCGAGGGATTTGATGGATCACCGAGATTTTTCGTTAGAGGAGGAATTGGATCTATAAAGGTGAATCATTAGCAACGATAAGTTAAAAGAGTGTAAATAATATTTAAATAACATAAGGACCTTTGAAAATAAAAGAAAATAAGAGAATTGAGATTTCGTTTTCTGATATGAGTGATGGAGATTGAAGAATAATGAAGAAAGGAAGAAAAATCGTTAATCGCCGGTGAAGGCACAGTGACGATTTGGCGAGGGCCCAACGAAGGAGGAGAAGAGAAGAAGGTTACGGAACAAAAGAAATAAGGGGAGGAGAAGAAGAATGAAGAGAAGAGGAGAAAAGGGGAGAAAAAGAGAAGAGAAGAGGGGTTCCCACGGCGGCGCACGGTGGTGCTAGCAGTGGCGCACAATAGTGCTAGTGATAGAGGACGGTGATCCTAGAGGCGGCAGACGATGGCTGAAGGTGAGAAAGGGTGGTGGTTCGACCTTGGGTGGTGGTGCTTGGGTGGTTGTTGCTCGATATGTGGTAGAGGAAGGAAAAATGAGCAAAAAAATAGTGGTGGCGGTGGTCGGCAGCATAAAGGAGAGAAGATGGAGATATTTTGGTGGCTTGAAAATGAAAAAGGAGATCAAATGAAAGGCTTAGGGGAGTAGCTAACCAAATTAGGGAAGTGAGTTGGTCAACACACAAAAATTTGGCAATAATGAACTTGGGGAAAGTGAGGGAGACATGAAGCAAAAAGAGGATCATGTTCCCCCACTTTTGGTAAGTTTGACCTCCTAATGGAGGAAAGAAACCCTCCAACTTAAGAAAACAATGGGGTGGCCGGCCATGGTCTTCAGACTTTCCAAAAATAGTAAAAAAAAATTAATTAAAAAGTTGAGTTTAATGAGACTTGAACATTGGACCACTAGGTTACCTAAGAAGCCGCTAAGCCACTACACTTCTTATTCCTTTGTGTTCTATTTTGTACAGTTTATTTAAAACATACCCTAGTATTTCCACTATTCCTTGATAAATAAAAAAATTAGGGCGTGACAGGTGTAATCATGTAGTGGACATCTTCCCCTAAGGTTAGCATAGTGCTTTGGTATTCATACAACTAAATATGAAAGATGGAACTCGATTGGTGTTGCTCTTCTCGGGAAATCATAGTAGGATCAATTTCTAGGAAATTTTGGAGGGGTCACAATCGGTCTTGCTTAAAACCCAAACTCCTAAACAAAATTTTCCTCTAAAGTGATTTGGAAAAAATCAACAAAGTTTATAAGGAAAACGAGAAGGAAGGTTAAGGAGGAAAATATTTTTAGAAAAAGTTGTGGTTTCCGTTCTATGTGAAAAATGAGGAAACCAATATTCTATTTATACTAGTAACGAAAGGTCAAAAATGGTAATTAGTCAAGGGTAAAAGAGTAAAAAATGTACTGAAACAACCCCACTATTTTTGCGCCCAACAATAAAAAAATGCTAGATTTTTCTGGAAAAATAAAATTGTTAAATATATTATTTTTCTAAAAAAATAATAAAACTTGTCCAAAAAGATATGTGTTAACATGGACACGGACTGGAACGGACGGTCAGCGGCGGCGCGTGTGTGTGATAGGCCTATGGCCCAATTACTCTATGAGAGTAAGAAGTAAAGCTATATAAAAACTTTCTTGATAGCTTGTACTTAACCAATGTGAGATATACCCACTAACACCAACCCTTTTGTATTACCAACAGTCCCCCACTAATGCAAAGTGATTCAAAGATTTTGAAAACACGAGGAAAAACAGAGTTTTGTTTTTCTTTAGTTAAAAACGTAAGAAAAGCAATAGTGAAATTAGTTGCTTAAGCACTAATATCTTGTGGATTTGAACTAGTACATAGTGAAATAAGTGATTCTTCTTTTTAACAAGTGAACGAATCTTGAACTTGTTAAGATTGGAATTAACTCATGACACACAACAAATATTGGATCCAATTGATGTTTCGCGATAACTCAACAAGTTTTAACTAATGTACGTCGGGATGCTAGTAAGTTATCTATAAAAATTGTCCAAAATGTTTTCCATAGAAGATGGTTAGTCCTTCACACTTACATAGGTGATTTCATCAAGTCTATCTCAATATAGACCACCTGAATCATGGTTATGAAATCATTAAGAGCTTTCATTAACCTCATCCTCTCAAATTAAGTTTGGTGAATTCATCAAGTCCTTCTCAATAGGACCACCCAAACTCTAGGATATGAACTCATTAAGAGTAATAAACTCAACTTCTCAAGTCAGTGAATTCATCAAGTCTGTCTCAATACGACCATCAAATTCAGGGTTATTAATTCATTAAGAGTAAAAAATCATCCTTACACATGTACATCATTCATCATAGGGATATGTAAAAAGTACACTATGAGTCTTTCCACGGTTTCATTTGACCACATTAAACTTAGAAACTAAGTTGGGTATCTACCATGAATCTCAACCATTAGGCTTAAGACTCATCCCCCTCAACGAATCAAGAACCATTTTTTGGTTAGTGGATCATCTAGGTTCCTTTTAAACCACACGTACTCCAAAGGGAATACTCCATTCTTTATTAAATGTCTCACAGATTCATGTATTATTCAAATATGTCTCTTTTTACCATTGTAAGCTTGACTTTTAGCAACACAAATTGCGGCTTGCAAGTCACATAATAAAGATACAGGAAGTATTGGTTTTTCTCATATACGAATCTCTACAAGTAGATTCCTAAGACACTCAGCCTCTTGCCCGGCTAAGTCAAGAGCTATAAAATATGGCTCCATTGTGGAACAAGCAATACAAGTCTGTTTAGCAGACTTCCACGAAATGGCTGCTCCACCTAGTATAAAGACATACCTACTTGTAGAGCTTACCTCATCATTATCAGTTGCCCAGCTTGCATCGCAATAACCTTCAAGGATTGTAGGGTACCCGAAAAATTCCAACTCCCAAGTTATAGTACCTTTCAGGCATTTAAGCAAACGCTTTAGAGCATTCCAATGCTCATTGCTTGGATTATAAGTATATCTACTTAGTCAACTAACTGCATAAGCAATGTCCGGTCGAGTGTAGATTATCAAGAACATAAGACTTCCAATAATCTTAACAAACTCTAATTGAGAAACATTATTTCCTTTCTTCTTTAAAACATGTAAGCTAGAATCATAAGGAGTTCTCACAGGGATTATGTCAAAACTATTAAACCTTTTTAACACTTCTCTATCTAATGAGATTGGTTTAATGAAAATCCCTTTTTTTATTTTGTAACCTTAACTCCTAAGATTACATCTACCTCTCACAAATTAGTCATTTCAAATCTGGTAGATAAGAAATTCTTAGTTTTATTAATGGCTTTTATATCGGAACTGAAAATTAACATGTCATCTACATACAAACTTATGATTACACAATTAGAACCAAACATTTTAGGATATACACATGAATATGATCCATTAATTATATAACCAAAATTGAGAATAGTCTTATGAAATTTCTCATACCATTGTTTTGGAGCTTGTTTGAGGTTGTACAGAGATTTTTTAAGTCTTCAAACTTTATATTCCATACCAGGTGCTACAAATCCTGAAGGTTGCTCCATATAGATCTCTTCATCTAAATCACCATTAAAGAAAATTGTCTTTACATCCTTCTTATGTACGAACAAATTATGAATAGAAGCTAAAGCAAACAAAACATGAATGGTAGAGATCTTAGTCACAGGAGTGTATGTACCAAAATAATCTACTTCAAATTTTTTAGCAAACCCTTTAACCACAAGTCTTGCCTTGTACTTTTGTATTGACCCATCTGGTCTAAGTTTCTTTCTAAAAACTCCTTTATTACTAATAGGTTTAAAACTTTTAGGCAAGTCTACTAATTCTCAAGTGTGATTAGACATAATAGATTCAAACTCATTATTAATAACATCTCTACAAAAACTAACATTTATTGAATTTATGGCTTCATCATAAGTTTTTGGATCCTCATCTATAAAAAATGCATGAGCAATAAAATCATTTATTAAATTTAAATCATTAACTTCAGTTATAAAAGAAGTAAGAAAATCAGCTCCAAAACTAGTGACAATCCTTTGTCTTTTACTTCTCCTAGGTTCCACATCATCATCATTAAAAATATCTCTACTATGTGTACTAGAAGAATAAACATACTCATATAATTGTGTACCAATATTTGCATCAAATTTCTTTAGAGGGAAAATATTTTCAAAGAAAATGATATGTCTAGTTTCACATATGGAAGAATCATGCAAAGACATAAATCTATATGCAACACTGTTCAGAGCATTACCAACAAAAACAACATCAACAATTTTAGATCCAATTGTGTTCTATTTAAAAGTAGGTAAGCCTACTTTTGGTAGGCACCCTCACACTTTCAAGTATTTCAAATTAGGGGCATAACCTTTTCTCAATTCGTATGGGGTACAATCTAATTTTTTATGAGACACTCTATTAAGGATGTAATTCGTAGAAAGTACAATCTCCCCCCACATGTGATCAGGTAAACCAGAACTAAGTAGTAAAGTATTCATCATTTCTTTTAGAGTTCTATTTTTCCTTTAATCTATATCATTTTGTTGTGAAAAATAGGAAGTGAAAAATTCATGTATAATACCACTTTCTCACAAACCTCTTTAAGGAAGTTAGTGTCATACTCGCCCCCTCTATCGGATCTAAGATGTTTTATTTTCCTATCAAGTTGGATTTCTACTTTTGCTTTATAAAGGAGAAAAGTTTGTTTAGTTTCATCTTTTGTTCTTAAAAGACATTTGTTTATTACATAATTGTTTTCACTCACATTGTTATAAATTAATAGTAGTTAATATTGTTGGTTGTGGTGGTGGTGGTGCAGTGTTATTATTAGCTATACTTTATTTAATAGTTTGATTGAGTCGATATCACCTATTAATTGGGTTCCAAAATAGCTATGAAATTACCAAAATATCAATTGAACTCTTAGAGAAAAAAAATGCACTCAGTTGAACCTTCAATCACAAAATAAAAAATAAAAAATTAGACTCTTTTGTTAACAAAAATCATTGTTGGCCGATTTGACTATTTACGAACACTAGCATAAGTAATGGATGCAATGAAAAGCTCATACTTGACATACTTCATGGAAAACTAACCTAATGTGGCGACATTTATTTAAAAAATGATTTTTTTTTAAAATAACAATAATTACAAAAAAATACGTTTATAATGAATCTGAATAAATGCATATGCCAAAGTTTATTAGGATATAAACATCTATTTATCTAGGTTTATTCTGAACATGATTTAAAATATTATAAAAATTATTAAAAAATGAAAATATTATAAAAATTACTCATAATTATTAAAATATTCTAAAGTTTAAAAAGCTTATTGAGTTTTCTTTCTGTTTAATGATTTTCATTACAACTACGTAATTTTTTTTTCAAATATATATTTTTTTGTTAAATTTATTATGTAGATAAATAAAAATTTTCAAAGAGAGATTATTAATTATAGATCACTGAGGCATCCTAATATGGTTAGATTTAAAGAGGTAAGGTTAAATTACTTGAATTTTTTATTAAAAAATAAAGTATTTCTAGTGTTTTAATTAACGAAGATGTGTTAATTTTTTGTTATTTTAACTCTTATTTAAGGTCTTGGGTTCTGAGTATCTAAGTTCAAGATCTGTCATGTACAATAATATACGTAGGTATCTAAGTCTCATCTTGTATGGAAATTTTAATCCAATTAATCCCTATTAGTTGGCTTTAGTATAGATCAGTTTTTAGTTTGATTGTATTTGGTGGTTGCTCAGACAGTTCACTTATAATAGTTTGATACTTGTGATTATTTGGACTCATATTTGTAATTGTTAGGAAATTTTGTTTAATTTTTGAAACATGTTTTTCAATTAAAAAAAGAAAACTGCTTTCAAAAATTGAAAATTGGAAATATTTTCAAAAATCAAAAGAGCTTTAATTTTCACAACATTCTAACTTGATATCCACGTTCAAATGATCTTGATGTTATTTTGTCTAAATTCGTTCTATACATGCATTTTTTAAATACCTTTTTACAATTTGTAAGTTTTTTTATTTTTAAATATATGTTGACATAACATGTCACATGTTAGATTTTCATTACTTTCTTCAGTCATATTAATGTTTGTTAATGGTCAAAGAAATTAACATCGAATTCCTTTGACGAAAGAGCATAAGTAAGTTTTTTTTATCACTAAGAATTCAATTAAAGGCAATTATTTTTTTTTTGTGAATATAACAAACTCAAAGTGCTTACATCAAACTATTAGAAGTAAAAAAAAAAAACCATTTGTTTTATCTAAAAATAAGTCCTATAAAATCTCCCTAGGAATTTCATAAAAAATCTGGACACTTTTCTATCCCATCGACAACTCGATTATTCTTCCTTGGAACATACATAAAAAACCACAATCTTCCATATTTTAATAACTGTTTGGTTCTTTTAACCAAGGCTGAATTCGACTCCGCCGATTGCCTGTAACACCTAAATCCTGAAAACCATCACTAGTTAGAGTTCTGGTGTCTTACTATTCATTTATCACTGTTCCTCTTTATATAATATTATTCAGACTTTATTTCTATTAAAGTATTGCATTTCATATGTTATAAATCATTATTTGATTATAAGCTGGGCAGAAAGGTCATATCCAACATTTCTAGAGACTTCTACCAGTACTTGTTAGATAAGTATCGGTAGTTATCAAGTCAGTAAATAGTTCAAGAATAGTGCAAATTTGTACTGATACAAGTGACAGTTCTACCGATACAAGTCTTACCTCTACGGATATTAAAAACTCCAGAGAGCTAAAAATTTTACCCTGCTAATTCTACCGATACAAGTATGCAAACTACCGATACTTCTAAACACATGACTACCGATGCTTGTTATTCATCTATCGGTACAACCAAAGTCAGTGAGAAACCTCTCTCCTACCCTGTACTTCTACCGATACATGCATGGGTTCTACCGAAACAAGTATGCAGAATCACACGAATTATGCCAAAACACAAGTTTGTCAACTCAAACATTCATGACATCAATATGCATTAAGTTAACACGAAATACATAGATTCCGAATCATAACATAGTACTATTAAGACTATATTCCAACTTACACAACATGCATTTGCTACATTCATCAACATAACAAGATTGTCACAATCTCTAGTACATAAAGCGAAGACAACATCATCCTAGTACATGCCATACGACTGAGTGATGCAAAAACTACCAACGAGCTCCGCGATAGTATGACTTCGAAGAGATGATTATGATCCAATCTTCAATCAACAAAATGATCTACAAAACAATAACAATATCTTTGGTAAGCTTAGCTTAGTAAATTCGATAGTTTAAGGAGTTACCAAACATTTGTAATAAGAAACTGTAGCTCAACCGAGCCAAGATATTCCCATTGCTTCTTGAGTCAAATACAACTTTCATTTTCCTGTCTATAACTTTCTGTTACCAGTAAACGATGCTGCTCAAACGAGCTATCGATGATTCGCAACATATGCGGTACCCCAACCATCGGTACGGTGTGTGTTTGTAAATCGTCCCCTAACGATGCTACTTACACGAGCTGTCGGGAGTATGCAAAAAGCATAAGTCTCAACTATTGAAGGGCCTATAATCCATTTAGGACTCATATCTCTTTTTTGAAAACACAATGTTGCTCACACGAGCTGTTGAGGACTCGCAACATATGCGGTACCCCAACCAACATATGCGGTACCCCAACCATCGCGTCGGTACTTTTTCAACGGCATAAAGCCTACTATCTCTTTCATTTCTTTTCATCGGTCTCTTTAATGCCAAGTGCTTCTGATTTGCTGAACATTGACAATATACATACAAAATATTACGTAAAATTTACATTACGAACTTACCGGACTAACTTGCAGTTACGATTAGACTTCAAGGACTACTCCTCTAATTTCTCTTTTTTGCGATCTAAAGCACGATCATAATCTACATCCATAAATCATCCAATTCTCACATTAAATCACATAATGATTCATTCAACACGATATAATCCTTTTAGGGAAAATTACAATTTTACCCCTAATATTTTCCTTTTATTCAATCTAGTCCTTTCAACACAAAACATGCAAAATAACCATTCTCTTACACAACCAAAGTTAATCGAATTCTCTAGGGTGTTTACCCAACCCTTTCACACATTCATTTGCACAATAATACATGTATTTTTATCATTTTCACATTTTAGTTCCTAAACTCTAATTTTATTAAAGATCTCTTTACAAAAAGATCTAACCTAAGCATCAAACATTCAAATCTACCAAAAGTTCCCAATAACAAGCAAGTTCAACAATGTCAAATTTTATAACATTTGACAGATTTGCAAATTAGTCCTTAAATTAGCTAGATTAAGCTAACACGGACTCATAAACATAAAAATAACCAAAAAAGAGCAATGTTTGCTTACCCAAATCAAGGTTCAAAGATTGAATGTAAAAACCCTAAGTTTTTCTTCCCTTTTCCGTGTGAGAGATAGAAGATGAGTGAAATGGTGATACTTTCACTTAAATTTTCTTTTAATTTAATATATATATATCAATGGTAATTTTGTAATTTTTAAGACTTTCATCATTAAGCTTTAATTAATCTCTTTTAATCTTAATTAAGATTATTTACTCTTAAAATAAATCATGCTAATCCACCCACTAATAGTTCTTTGGTTAATTTATTCACTTGGT
Source organism: Gossypioides kirkii (assembly GCA_005610355.1). Lineage (NCBI taxonomy): Eukaryota > Viridiplantae > Streptophyta > Magnoliopsida > Malvales > Malvaceae > Gossypioides > Gossypioides kirkii. The sequence goes on along the minus strand of CP032247.1, from coordinate 31,600,352 downwards.
CCTTCTAATCAACTATCTCTACTTTTACACCTATTACAATTTAATCCTTTCTACTCAATTAACTATTTAAATGTTAAAATTTCCTTACCAACTTTTAATATGATGCTAGCGAAGTCATAAATATTCAAATAGATAAATTAACGACTCGACTCATCGAAATTGTGATCTCGAAATCACTATTTTTGACATCATTAAAAATCAGGATGTTACAACTCTCCCTCCTTAGGGAAATTTCGTCCTGAAATTTCTTACCAGTGAATAGGTTAGGGTATTATGATCTCATCGAAGCTTCTGTCTCCCATGTAGCTTCTTCAAGCCCGTGTCAGTTCCATAGTACCTTCACCAATGGTACCATTTTGTTTCACAGCTATTTTACCTCGTGAGCCAAAATCTTAACCAGTTCTTCTGAATACGACTAATCTGGCTGTATCTCAACCTCACAAGGTGTAATCACATGAGAAGGATCCGATCTATACCGTATCGAAACTTGAAATACATTATGAATCTTCTCTAGTTCAGGTGGTAAAGTCAGCTTATATGCTACAAGACCAACCCATTCAATGATCTTATATGGCCCGATAAACCGTGGACTCAACTTTCATTTTCTGCCAAACCTTACCACCTTCTTCCAAGGTGAAACTCTCAAGAAGACTCGGTCTCCCACTGCAAATTCTATATCTATCCTTTTAAGATCTGTGTATGACTTCTGCCAGTCCGACGCTACTTTCAAGCAGTCGCGGATCACCTGCACTTTGTCTTCAGTCTCATGAATCAAGTCGGTTCTAACCAACTTAGGCTCGCTTAACTCTGACCAGTACAAAGGTGTTCTACTTTTCCTACCGTATAATGCTTCAAATGGTGTCATTTTAATACTATGCTGATAGCTATTGTTATATGCAAACCCTACCAACGATAGATATTCTTCCCAATTACCCTCAAACTCAAGTACACAGCACCGTAGCATATCTTCAAGAATCTGTATCACTCGCTCTGACTGACCATTCATTTGCGGATGGTATGCCGTAGTGAAATTCAGCCTGGTTCCTAAAGCTTCATGCAACTTACCCTAGAATCTCAAGGTAAAATATGGATCCCTATAGGAGATAATAGATGCTGGTACTCCGTGTAGTCTTACGATCTCGAACCCATATAACTCAGCTAGTCTTTCAAGTGGATAATCTACCTGGATAGAGATGAAGTGACCTGACTTTGTCAATCTATCTACAATTACCCAGATCAAATATTTTTTTCTCAGTGTTATCGGTAGTCCTATGACAAAATCCATAGTAACTCGCTCCCATTTTCATTCCGGAATGGAAATCAGTTGTAGTAACCCAGATGGTACCTGCTGCTTTGCTTTCACTTGCTGACATATAAGGTATCTAGTCACAAACTCTGAAATTTCTCGCTTCATAGACCACCAATACATTTTTTTTAAGTCGTACATTTTCACGTTTCCCAGGTGAATGGAACAAGTGCTGCTGTAAACGTCTGTCAGAATGTCTCCTCTCAAATTCGGATCATTCAAAACACACACATTGCCTCTGCAATACAACATACCCACTGTATCTACTGTAAACCCTGTAGTTGCATCACTCTGTATCTACCCTTTTTTAGCTATAAGCTTTGGATAATTTCCCTGAAATTCTCGAATCCGCTATAAAAATAATGGTCTCATCTTTAGTTCAACAGTGACAGAACTATCATTCTCCAAACACAACCGAGCATTCAATACTCTCAGTGCAAACAATGATTTTCGGCTCAAGGCATCGGTAACAATGTTAGCCTTTCCCGGATGATAGTCAATCACAAGGTCGTAATCCTTTAACAGCTCTAGCCATCGGCATTATCGCAAATTCAACTCCTTCTGTGTCATCAGATACCTTAAACTCTTATGATCAATAAACACATGACACCTCTCCCCATAAAGATAGTAACGCCAAATCTTTAATACAAAGACTATAGCAGCTAACTCCATATCATAAGTCGAATAATTCTTTTCATGCGACTTTAGCTGACGGGAGACATAAGCTATCACTTTCCCATCTTGCATCAAAACGTATCCCAACCCACTTAAAGATGCGTCACTGTAAACAACAAACTCTTTTCCTGGCTCTGGCTGCGTTAGGATCGAAGCTTCAGTTAATAACTTTTCAACTGATCGAAACTTTGTTGACACTTATCATACCAAACGAATTGGATATTTTATTGTAGCAACTTCGTCATCGGCAAAGCTATGATAGAGAAATTCTTCATGAATCGATGATAATAACCTGCCAATCCTAGGAAACTACGTACCTCGGAGACATTCTTCGGTACCTTTCAATCGAGAATAGTTGAGATTTTATTCGGATCAACCTGTATTCCTTACAAAGATACTACATGCCCCAAACACCCAACCTCTCGAAGCCAAAATTCACATTTACTGAATTTTACATACAACTGTTTTTCTCGTGAAATTCGTAACACTTCTCTCAAGTGTTAAGTACACTCTGATTCTTTCTTGAAGTAGATCAATATGTCATCAATAAACACAATTACAAACCTATCCAATTGGGGCTGAAATACTCTATTCATCAAATCCATAAACCCTTCTAGGGCATTAGTCAACCCAAACGACATAACCAGGAACTCATAATGACCGTACCGAGTCCTAAATGTTGTTTTCATTATATCACAGTCTTTTACTCGCATCTGGTAGTAACTTGACCAGAGATCTATATTGGATAATACGGTTGCACCCTTTAACTGATCAAATAACTCATCAATCCGGGGTAAAGGGTACTTATTCTTGATTGTCACCTTATTCAGTTGCCTGTAGTCTATACACATCCGCATCGATCCATCTTTATTGTTCACGAATAACACAGGCGCACTCTAATTTGATCCGCTAGGTCGTATAAACCCTTTGTCTAACAATTCTTGCAACTGAGCTTTCAACTCTTTCAACTCAGTCAATGCCATTCTGTATGGTGGAATTGAGATCGGAGTAGTACTAGGTAGTAAATCAATACCAAACTCTACCTCTCTGGTTGGTGGCAAACCCGGTAATTCTTCTAGAAACACATCTGTATACTCATTAACAACCGGTACCTAATTCAATTCTATTCCCAAACCCGATGTATCAAGTATGTATGCCAGGAATGCTTTGTAGCCTCTATGAAACATCCTCTGAGCTGAAATAGTTAACATCACCTTGGTTTCACTGTTCAATCTATCGGACTCAACTGTAATCACTTCACCTTCGGACATTTCAAACTAATCTGTCTTAGCTTGCAATTTTCTATTGCATCGTGCTCCGCTAACAAATCCATACCTAAGATCACGTCAAACTCGATGAATGCAATAATATTAGATCAACAGGAAATTCACAGCCCTGGACTTTTAATGGATATTTACAACATACCAGAATAACAATGACACTATGACCCAATGGGTTTGTGACTTGTACATTAAATTCAGTCGACTTAATAAACACTTTCTTATCAGTAGCTAAGGCAGTGCAAATATGTGAATGAGTCGATCTCGGGTCAATCAAAGCACACACAATATCATTAAAAAGATAGAATATACTAGTCATAACATCGAGAGTGGTAGCCTCTTCTTCTCTAACTCAAATGGCATAAGTCCGTGCAGGCGCTCGAGCTTCTGGCCTGCTTACATTATCTCTGTTTTCATTTCGATTTCCACCTGCACTACTATTCTACCCCGGGTGTCTACCTTTTTGTGGTGTAACTAGAGGATTAACACTCTAATCTTCCTTTACTTTAGAATTCATCGGGCAATTTCGTATGAAGTGATCAGTACCTCCACATCAGAAATAAGCACCCTTAATCAACAAGCATTCACCTGAATGTATTCTTTTACAATGATCGCACACTGGTTTTGGCACGTTACAAACACTAGTCACACTGTCAGCTAGCCGATTCTGAAATCTAGATTCTGGTGGTCCTGATCGGCTCCTACTCAGAAAGTCAGAAGAGACTGCTTCTCGGACTTCACTCTCTCTAAATTTCTTCAGTAGTGGCATTGAGAAGGTTCTAGTAAGATTCTTCTTCCCAAAATCTCGAAATCTCTTCTCTCTCTGTTCCTTCTAGTTATATAGTTCCTCCATTTTCTATGCTCTATTTTCCAAGACGACAAATGGTCGTATTTCTGAACCACCTACCATCTTCTTTATTTCATCGTTCAAACTATCCTCAAATCAGACACACATAGCCTTACATGTTGGCACAATCTCCCGTGTATATTTGTTTAGAAATACAAACTCCCGTTCATACTCTGCTACAATCTTGTTTTCCTGTCTCAACTTTAGGAATTCCTTCTTCTTTTTATCCAAATACCTCTTGTTGACATATTTCTCTTTAAACTCCATTTGGAAAAATTCCCAAGTAACCTCGTTTTTCGGCATCACTAATACAATCATCGCCCACCAATTATAAGCTTCGTCTTTTAGCAACAAAATGGCACACCTCACATAGTCTTCAGGCGGACAAGCCATTTTATTCAGTACCTTCAAGGTGTTTTCCAACCAATACTTAGATCTAGATGGATCATCCTATACATTTCCACGGAATTCTTCTACCCCATACTTTCTTACCCTATTCGTCGAAATAAGACACCTCTATTTTATTACCGGAGGAGGTGGAGACATTACGAGAGGTAGAGGCCTTACCGTAGGTGCCGCAGGTCAGGCAACAGGCTGTGTAGTTAAGGATGAAGGAGGTGGCGCCATACGGTTATTCTGCATAAATTCTGAGAACCATTGTCTCATTAAGACCAAAAAACATGTTTTTGGCTTCGCTTTCTGTCATTGGCAAGATAGGTGCCTTATGACTAGCCCCGAAATTACTCGTCGGGTCATTGTTGTTTACTTCGTTGGTCTCATTTCTTTCAGAATTAGGCATCATTACTTTTATCTGCAAAAGCTATGGTTAGATCAGATTCATCTATATCACACTATCACAGGTTCATATGGTATGTACTATCAAATCATTTAATACAGTCATAACAGTCCGAGAAACGGCTAAACCATAAGCTTTGATACTACTAAATGTAACACTCAAATCTCGAAAATCATCATTGGTTAGGGTTCCAATATCTTACTATTCATTTATCATTATTCATCTTTACATAATATTATTCAGACTTTATTTCTATTAAAGGATTGCATTTCAAATATTGTAAATCATTATTTGATTATAAGCACAAATCAATAAGGGCAAAAAAGTTATTTTAGACATTTTTAAAGACTTCTATCGGTATCTATTAGATAAGTATCGGTAGTTGTCAAGTCAGTAAACAGTTCAAGAATAGTGCAGATTTGTACTGATACAAGTGATAGTTCTACATATAAAAGTGACTTTTCTACCGATACAAGTCCTACTTCTAGAGACATTTCTAGAGACTTCTACCGGTACCTGTTAGATAAGTATCGGTAGTTTTCAAGTCAGTAAACAGTTCAAGAATAGTGCAAATTTGTACTGATACAAGTAACAGTTTTACCAATACAAGTGTCTTTTCTACCGATACAAGTCTTACCTCTAGGGATGTTAAAAACTCCAGAGAGCTAAAAAATTTACCCTCCTAATTCTACCGATACAAGTATGCAAACTACCGATACTTCTAAACACATGACTATCGATACTTGTTGTTCATCTACCGATACAACCCAAGTTAGTGAGTAACCTCTCTCCTACACTGTACTTCTACCGATATAAGTGTGCAAAATCACACGAATTATGCCAAAACACAAGTTTGTCAACTCAAACATTCATGACATAAATATGCATTAAGTTAACACGAAATACATAGATTCCAAATCATAACATAGTACTATTAAGTCTATATTCCAAATTAAACAACATGCACTTGCTACATTCATCAACATAACAATATTGTCACAATCCCTAGTACATAAGGCAAAGAAAACATCATCCTAGTATATGCCATAAGACTGAGTGATGCAAAAACTACCAACGAGCTTCGCGATAGTGTGACTTCGAAGAGATGATGATGATTCGATCTTCAATCAACAAAACGTTCTACAAAACAGCAACATCTTTGGTAAGCTTCATAGCTTAGTAAGTTCGATAGTTTAAGAAGTTACCAAATATTTGTAATAAGCAACAATACCTCAACTAAGACAGGATACTCCTATTGCTTCTTGAGTCAAATACAACTTTCATTTTCCTGTCTATAATTTTTTGTTACCAGTACTCGATGCTGCTCACACAAGCTGTTGAGGATTCGCAACATATGCGATACCCCAACCATTGGTATGGTTCTATCTGTATACTGTCCCCTAACGATGCTGCTCACACGAGTTATCGGGAGTATGCAAAAACCATAAGTCCCAACTATCTAAGGGCTTATAATCCATTTAGGATTCTTATCTCTTTTCCAAAACATGATGCTGCTCACACGAGCTATTGAGGACTCGTAACATATGCGATACCCTAACCATCGCATCGGTACTTTTTCAACGACATAAAGCTTACTATCTCTTTCATTTCTTTTCCTCGGTCTCTTCAATGCCAAGTGCTTTCGATTTGCTAAACATTAATAATATACACACAAGAAATATTACATAAAATTTACATTACAAACTTATCGGACTAACTTGCAGTTACGATTAGACTTCAAGGACTACTCCGCTAATTTCCCTTTTCTACGATCTAAAGCACGATCGTAGTCTACATCCACAAATCATCCCATTCTCACATTAAATCACATAATTGAGTCATTCAACATAATTTAGTCCTTTGAGGAAAATTACAATTTTACCCCTCATATTTTCCTTTTATTCAATCTAGTCCTTTCAACACAAAACATGCAAAATAAGCATTCTCTTACACAACCAACTTTAACCGAATTCTTTGGGGTGTTTACCCAACCCTTTCACACATTCATTTGCACAATAATACATGTATTTTCATTATTTTCACATTTTAGTCCCTAAACCCTAATTTCAATCAAGATCTTTTTACGAAAAGATCTAACCTAAGCATCAAACATTCGACTCTGCAAAAAGCTCCCAATAACAAGTAATTTCAACAATGGAAAATTTTATAACGTTTGATAGATTCGCAAATTAGTCTTTAGATTAACTAAATTAAGCTAACATGAACTCAAAAACATAAAAATCACCAAAAACGAGTAGGTTTTTTTTACCCAAATCAAGGTTCAAAGATTGAATGTAAAAACCCTAAGTTTTCCCTCCCTTTACCATGTGAGAGGTAGAAGATGAGTGAAATGGTGATATTTTCACTTAAATTTTCTTTTAATTTAATATATATATATCAATGGCAATCTTGTAATTTTTAAGACTTTTATCATTAGGCTTTAATTAATCTCTTTTAATCTTAATTAAGCTATTTATTCTTAATACAAATTATGCTAATCCACCCACAAATAGTTCTTTGGTTAATTTATTCATTTGGTAATTTTAATCAATCATCTCTACTTTTACACCTATTACAATTTAATCCTTTCTACTCAAATAACAATTTAAAAATTAAAATTTCCTTACAAACTTTTAATACGATGCTAGCAAAGTCATAAATATTCAAATAAATAAATTAACAACTTGACTCGTCAAAATCATGATCCCGAAATCACTGTTTCCGACACCACTGAAAACCAGGCTGTTACATTGCCTATCTTCAATAACTTTAATCACCTTCATGCTATCCGTATTAATCAACACTCTCTCATATCTTCATTCGTGTAACACCCTAAAAATTTAAACCTTCTATCTGAATTGTGTTAACAATGAGCCTAATGGTTTAGTGGTCTTGCATCTGTCTAACTATCCTTGAGGTCGTGTTTCAAACCCTTAAATATGCGAATAGGGATATATATATATTTGTTTCTTGTGGCTTAGTGATGTTATTTTTTATTTTTATTTAGCTTCTGGAGAAACCAACCAAGAACATTATCTTTTTTATTTTACTGAGAAAGGAGGATACCATTTTGGTTCAAAACTAAAACTTATGCACATTTCTTTTTGCTTACGGTTGTTATCGTCGCACTGTTGTCTGTCGATTTTCTTGTGTAAACTGTATTACTCAAGTTTCAATAATTTTCTGTGAATTTTTGGTTTATGTCGTCGAGAAATCGAAAAATACTTACTATCATTGTTAACTTAATGAGATTACTTGTGAATTGCGTGGTTTTTGTTCTTATGTGTGAAATTATGGTTTTTAGGGGAGAGTGTTGATGGAATAGATCCTTCTAGAGGATATCGAGTGTAATCCATCGGCTTAAGGTATACAAATTGTAAGTTTAAGTTGTTAGAATGTTTTCAGAGAAGGAAACTTGATTGTAAAACCTTATACATTATTGTCGAAATCAATTGTGTAACTAGGTGTTGGCGTTGATTTAGGATTTGGAGGTACTGGTTTGGTGTTCTTTCGTTGACATACGGGCATGTGTCCAAACCGTGTGCCACATAAATAAGAAACAGTGAGTTACACAACTTAGAGGCACAAGCGTGTGTCTAGACCGTGTGTCATAGAAACCAACAACAGTGAGTTACACGGTCTGGGCTCACAGGCGTGTTCTAGATTGTGTGGACATGTTGTGTTATGAATCGAAAATAGTAAGTTACACGGTCTAGGAACATGAGTGTGTGCTAGACCGTGTGACCATACTATGTAATGGAAATGGCAACAGTGAGTTTACACGGTTTGGACACATGGGCGTGTACCTGGCCGTGTGACACATACGAGCTGGTGCAAGGCCGCATGTCACGTGCCTTCGCGTATATGTTCGTAATTTGAAATAGTTCATTAAGTTGACAGTGACACTGTAAACACTGTAATACTGTACTAACTGACAGTGACACTATAAACGCTGTAATACATCGTTGAACTAACGGTGACTCTGTAAACACCGTAACTCTATACTGAGCTGACAGTGACATTGTAAGCACTGTGTAACTTCATTGTAATTGTAGTGAAACTGTAAACACTGTGGGGTTTTCGATTTGGCGGTGACTATAAATATCGCACGGACATAACTCGATAGAAGTGACACTGTAAACACTACTAAAGCGTTGTTGTACGTGACATGTTTGTCCCTATAAATTACTGCTTACGTTGAGTGTTGGATTATGACCTATATACCATATACTGATTCCTTGCATGTAGTTTCAGGTTCTTCTTAGACTTAACGGCTGGCGGTCGGGAAGCTCGATTACTTAGGATTTGTACGATTATATTATGTTGCATTAGGATTATAACTCTAGATAGGACTTTCGAACTTGTTGCTATTCTGTGGTTAAATGATGTTGGATTTATGTTACTTCACTTTTCTATTACAATGGTGGTTGCTATCTTAAGTGGTTGCTCTTCAATTTTGTGACGTGATTTACTTAGCCATTACTTTTAGGTCGGGTTTAGGGTGCCATATTTAGTGGTATCAGAGTCAAGTTAGACAATACTCGAATTGTGTAGTGGGTCTACTCATAAGGCTAGAATGAGATTGTGATAAAATAAAGATTGAATGATTGATTTAGAAAGATCGGGGTTTTCGACGTCGAGCCTGTAAGTGTCTCTTAAACATTAATCTGCACCTTGTACCATGTTAACTGATTTGTGATTAAATTTTTATCGATTGATTTTTAATTGAACTGATAACAGACGCTATGCAATTGAACTGTTAATTGACGTAACGTCAGAAAAGTTGAAGTAAGCTTTAAACTGAACTGAGTATTTATGATATTGTAGACAATAACAGATGAGTTCACGGGGAAGACGTGAATGTGGAACACGATGGCGCCGAAGGTGCCAAAAAAGGCCCCGAATTGAGTTGTCTTCCATTGGTAGCATCCTTATATTGGAGATAAGTGATATTGTCGGCACTCTTACTATTAAGATGAGGTTTTAGGTTTAATCGATTGAGGACGATCCTATGTCCCAAGCTATGCTGAGAGTGTTAGAGAAAGTCATTAAGACTCGTACTAGACGCACACCCCAAGCTTTTGTTACTGAGCAACTCCGTTCTAATGGAGCCAAGCTATTCAGGAAATCATTCGAGCATCTCCTACAGAGGCTGAATACTACTTGAAGCCACTGAACGCATCATGAAAGATATAGAGTGTACACCAGCTCAGAAGCTTAGAGGTGTTGTATCTTTGTTGAGGGATGAGGCATACCAACAGTGGTTGACTGTAAAACAGGGAACTCAACCCGAGTTAGTGACCTGAGAGTATTTCAAAAATGCTTTCCAACACAAGTATGTGGGAGCCAACTACATTAAGGCTCGACGTAAGGAATATATGAGTTTGGAGTAAGGAGATCGGTCCGTAGTCGAATACGAGGCTGAGTTCTTAAGATTGAGCAGGTATGCCCGAGAAGTGGTTATTATTGAGTATGATAAATGTGTAAGGTTCGAGGAAGGGCTACTGTATGAACTGACAATGTTGATAGCTTTCTAGAGGAAGCGTGTATTTGCTGTATTAGTGGATAAGGTAAAAGAAATTGAGGAGGCTAAGCGTACTATGCACGAGAGAAAGGATTAGGAGAAGGAACAGAGTAAGGGTAAGAGAGACACTAGGACTATTGGTAACGTTTTTCTCCCCAAGAAATAGGGTCAATTCAATGGAACTCTAGTGATGGAGGTGTCAGTTGGTTCTAGCGTTGTGACGCGTAATGACTATTTGGGTAGGTGTCATCTAGGTGAGCGTTGGAGAAAGACGGGGGCATGTCTTCGTTGTGGGTCGTTGGAGCACAGGGTGCGAGACTGTCTGCACCAATCTGATTAGGTACTAGTAGCCACGCCAATGACAGTTACGAGTATCGTTTAGTTTGCAAGAGCGATGCCTCTACAGTTTAGAGGCTGAGGCATCGGTCAAGGTAGTACTGCATTTGGTAAGGGTCGTGGGGCACCAGACAAGGGTGTGACCCAGATCGAGGCTCGTCAGTCAGCACTGGTTTATGCAGCCAGACGTTGTAATGATAAGGACGATGCTGACGTCACTGTGGGTACGTTCTTTATTTATTCAGTTTCATATTTTGCTTTGATTGATATTGGGTCTACTCATTCTTATATAGAAAAAACTGTATCTATGGATTTACATTGACTTGCTGAATGCACTATTAGTACGATTTTTATGGTTAGTCCATCGGGTCAGTTCATTCGGGTTGATAAGGTATATAGGAGGGTACCGTTAGAGATTCAAGGGGTTGTGTTTCCAACAGATTTAATGGAGCTTCCGTTTGGGGAGTTTGACTTAATATTGGGGATGGATTGGCTCGTCGAACATCGGGTTAATTTGGATTACATTACAAAGAGATTTACTTTACAAACTGAAGGAAACAATGAAATAGTACTGATTGGTGAGTGTCGGGATTACTTATCTAATGTAATCTCCGCTTTAGTGACTGAGAAACTATTAAGGAAAGGCTATGAAGCATACCTTTGCCATTGTCACAGATTCTACATCGCCTAAATTAACCGTTAGTGACATCCGAACAGTTCGAGATTTTTTAGACGTATTCCCCGATGAACTATCAGGGGTGGCACCAACTCGGAAGGTGAAGTTAGGGGTAGATTTGATACCAAGTACTTCTCCAATGTCCATAGCTCCCTATCGCATGGTACCGAAGGAATTGGTTGAGCTCAAAGCTCAATTGGAAGAGCTTCTTGAGAGAGGGTTCATCCGGTCGAGAGTCACTTTAGGAAGCACCGGTTTTTTTGTTAAAAAGGAAGACAGCACAATGAGGATGCGTATTGATTATTGACAGGTAAATAAACTACCGATCAAGATCAAGTATCCGTTGTCGAGGATAGATAACTTGTTCGATCAGTTTCGAGGAGCTTCAGTGTTCTAAAAATTGATGTTCGTTCAGGTTATCATCAGTTAAAAGTTAAGGAGGAGGATGTGTCTAAAACAACCTTTAAGAAGTACTATGGACATTACGAATTCTTAGTGATGCCATTCAGATTAACTAATGCCCCGACATTGTTTATGAATCTGATGAATCGAGTATTCCAACTGTATTTGGATTGATTTGTGGTGGTCTTTATAGACGATATTTTGATATATTCTAAAACTGAGATAAAATATGATGAACACTTGCTAGTCGTGCTCCAAATACTCTGTGAGAAACAACTTTACACGAAGTTTAGCAAATGTGAGTTCTGGTTATCTAAGGTGTCCTTCCTAGGTCATGTTGTTACAGCGGAAGGGGTCCGAGTTGATCATAAGAAAATTGAAGCGGTTGTAAGCTGGAAGCAACCGAGGAATGTGTCTAAGCTTCGGAGTTTCCTTAGGTTAGTGGGTATAAAAGGTTTGTTAAGGGGTTTTCCTTGATAGTGTCCCTTTTAATGGAGTTGCTATATAAGAATGTTCCATTCCAGTGGTCGGAGGCACACCAAACGAGCTTTGAAATGCTCAAGTTGATGCTGACACAAGCTCTTATATTGGTGCAGCCCGAATAAGGTAAGGATTTCGTAGTTTACAGTAATGCATCACACGTCGGTCTGGGCTGTGTTTTGATACAAGATGGCAAAGTAATAGCATATGCGTCGCAACAGCTCAACGCATAAGAGTAATTGTCCCACTCATGACCTCGAGTTGGTTGTGATAGTGTTCGCATTAAAAATCTGGAGGCACTATATATACAATGAGAAGTGTGTGATTTATACTAATCACAAGAGTCTCAAGTATTTGTTGACCCAGAAAGAGTTGAATATAAGATAACGTCGGTGGGCCGAATTACTTAAGGACTATAACTTTACAATAAAGTTTCACCCCGACAAAGAAAATGTGGTAGCTGACGCCCTTAGTCACCGAGCAATGACTGGACTGCGCGGGCAATGTTTGCTAAACTGAGCTTGTTTGACGACGGAGGGTTGTTAGCTGAACTTCAGGTGAAACCGACCTGGATTGAGCAAATCTGAGCAAAATAGTTGTAAGATGCCTTTTTGGTCCAACGTTTAGGTATGATTGAAATGGGCTGCGAGACTAAATTTGGGTTGAACAGTGATGAAGTTTTGTGCTTCAAAGGTCATGTTTGTATGCCCAAGGATCGAAAATTGAGATTATCAATGCTGCAAGAAGCGCATAATAGTCCATATGCCATGCACCAGGGCGAAAATAAGATGTATCGTGATTTACGCGAGCTGTACTGGTGGCCTAGGTTGAAATGGGAGGTGACAATCTTTGTTTCGCATTGTTTAACTTTTCAAAAGGTAAAGGTCAAACATCAATTACCTTCGGGGTTGTTGTAACAGATTAAAATTCCCCAATGGAAGTGGGAAAGGGTGACGATGGATTTCGTTAATAGGCTACCCCTAATGCCTACAAGGAAAGACTTTGTATGGGTTATCATTGATCGGTTAACCAAGTCTGCTCATTTCTTACCAATCCGGACTGATTATTCTCTCCAGAAGCTTGCTAAGCTTTATTTTGTAGAGATTGTTAGGTTGCACGAAGTTCCTGTTTCGATCATTTCAAATTGGGATCCGCGATTCACCTCGCGCTTTTGGAAAAAACTGCATGAGGCACTAGGGACGCGACTGGACTTTAGCACATCATACCATCCTCAAACGGATGGACAGTCGGAGCTGGTTATCCGAATACTGGCGAAAATGCTCCGGAGTTGTATAATAGACTTTGAGGCAGTTGGGAGGATCATTTGTCGTTAGCAAAATTTTCTTATAACAACAATTTCCAATCTAGTATCCAAATGGCACCTTATGAAGCTCTATACAATCGTAAGTGTCGGACTCCCTTGTGTTGGATTGAGTTAGGTGAAAGACAGGTACTAAGCCTTGAGTTAGTGTCTGAAATCGAGAATACTGTTAAATTGATTCGGGATCAACTAAAAGCAGCCTCTAACCAACAAAAGTCCTATGCCGACTTAAAACGGAAAGACATAGAGTACTCTGTGGGTGACCAAGTATTTTTGAAGGTGTCGTCGTGGAAAAAGGTCATTCGATTCGACCGAAAGGGTAAACTGAGTCCGCGATTCATCGACCCTTATCGAATTATGAAGCGGGTTGGACCTGTAACGTTCCAACTCGAGTTACCTTTTAAGCTCGATCGTATTCACGATGTGTTCCATGTTTCGATGTTGAGATGGTATCATTCTGATCCTTCTCATGTTGTTCCGGTGAAAGAGATCGAGGTGTGACCCAATTTGAGGTTTGAGGAGGAACGCATTCAGATTCTTGAACGGGATGTTAAGGTCTTAAGGAGGAAAATTGTTCCACTGGTTAAGGTCCTGTAGCGGAATCATGGAAGGGAGGAGGCCACCTAGGAACCTAAGGATGCTATTCGTCAATAGTAACCGCATTGTTTCACTTAGGTAATTACGAGGATGAAATTTCTTTAAGGGGAGGAGAGTTGTAACGCCCAAAAAATTTAAACTTTCTATCTAAATTGTGTAATGATGAGCCTAGTGGTTCACTGGTCTTGCATCTGTCTAATTATCCTTGAGATCGTGTGTTCGAACCCCTAGGTATGCGAATAAGGGATATATATATTATTTCTTATGGCTTAGTGATGTTATTTTTATTTTTAATTAGTTTCTGGAGAAACCAACAAGGAACGTTATCTTTTTTATTTCAAAACTAAAACTTATGCACATTTCTTTTTGCTGATGGTTGTTATTGTCGCACTATTATTTTTCGATTTTCGTGTATAAATTGTATTGCTCAAGTTTTGGTAAGTTTCTATGAATTGTTGGTTTATGTCATTGAGAAATCGGAAAATACTTACTGTCATTATTAACTTAGTGAAATTACTTGTGAATTACATGGTTGTTGTGCTTATGTGTGAAATTATGGTGTTTAGGGGAGAGTGTTGACGGAATAGATCCTTTTAGAGGACATCGAGCGTAATCCACCGGCTTAAGGTATATCAATTGTATGTTTAAGTTGTTAGAATGTTTCCGAAGAAGAAAACTTGATTGTAGAACCTTATACATTATTGTGGAAATTGGTAACTGGTGTTGGCGTTGATTTAAGCTTTGGAGGCACTAGTTGGGCGGAGTTCTTTCGTTGTTTAAGGTAGGGTATCAACCCCTTTGAGTTTCTCTATTGTTTTTTTAAAAATTGTACAGGTTTCGTTGCTACTCGACGGCACACAGGCAGATACACAAGCGTGTGTCCAAACAGTGTGCTACATAAATAAGAAACAGTAAGTTACACGGCCTAGAGCACGAGCATGTATCTAGACCGTGTGTCATAGAAACTAGAAACAGTGAGTTACACGGTCTAGACCCATAGGCGTGTTCTAGACCGTGTGGACATGTTGTGCTGTGAATCGAAAACAGCGAGTTACATGGTCTAGGCACACGAGTGTGTGCTAGATCGTGCAACCACACTGTGTAATGGAAATGGAAATAGTGAGTTACAAGACACACGGGCTAGTGCAAGGCCGTGTGCCAGATCGTGTGTCGCATACCTTCGCGTATATGTTCGTAATTTGAAATAGTACACTAAGCTGACGGTGACACTGCAAACACCGTAATACTGTATTGACTGGCAGCAACACTGTAAATGCTACAATACATCGTTAAACCGACAATGACACTGTAAACTGTACATTACATGTTGTTGTACGTTACATGTTTATCCCTATAAATTATTGCTTACGTTGAGTGTTGGATTATGACCTATATACCATATACTGACTCTTTGCATGTTGTTTCAGGTTCTTCTCAAACTTAATAGCTGCGATCGGGAAGCTTAGTCACTTAAGATTTGTGGGATTATATTATGTTGTGTTAGGATTATAACTCTAGATAGGACTTTCGAACTTGTTGCTATTCTGTGGTTAAATGATGTTGGATTTATGTTACTTCACTTTCCTGTTACAATGGTGGTTGCTTTCTTAAGTGGTTGTTCTTCAATTCTGTGACGTGCTTTACTTAGCCATTACTTTTAGGACAGGTTTAGGGTGTCACAGTTCATTTAAAATAGGCAAGCCATCCAAAATGCCCCAAAGCTCAACTTCAAACACTAAACATTCCCCTAAGTAATGGTTATAACCCAGAATCCAGTCCCCAGCCTGATTTTGCAACACTCCCCCGATCGATACAAATCTCTTCTCATGTTTGATCATTCCATCAATATGTAAATGAAACCAATTACGTGATAAGTGATGATTGAAAACACCTCATGCTTTCTGAATAAATCTTCCTTATGGGTGTTATTAAATGCAATTATTTTGAAATTTTTTTTTACTTTTACTAAACACTTAAACCCTTTTGACATAAATATACTTTTTACTGAATAATTTTGAATCCTAATAAAGTGGGTTTAAAACCTAATTTAAAGTTCAAGTGGTGGGTCAAAATATTAAAACCCAACAAGCAAAGCAAATGGCTATTCTCTAAGGCTTAAGAGTTAATTTTTTTTTTTGGATGAATTACAATGAGAAGATAAAACCCTAACAACAACACAATTGACGCTACTTGAATCCAAATTACACTTAGAGTAATGAATATTATTAACCATCAAATCAACATAAAATTTTAAAAGCTTATTCTTTAATTGCTTTCACAAATAGGGTGTACATAATAATTATAAACAGTACAGTGTGTGTTAGTTGGGGAAAATCATGAAACAATACCAACTTAGATGAATTTATAAAAATATTTTATTTAACTTTAATTGGTCCGCTACCATGCAAAATCATGACCTGTAAAATGACCCCTACATTCCCTAAATATAATAAAATAAGTTTATGTCTTTTCATTTGGCCCAAGTCCTCAATCAAAAAGTTAGATGAAATAAAATAAAATAAAATAATGACCTTAAAATAATAATAACATAAGTTTTTTTCAATAAAATAATAAAATAAGTTTAGTATTATGATTGATGTACTTTTAAAAGTTAGGTTCTTTTAGTAAATCTAATATTAAAGACATGAAGGCTTTTGTTTTGAAGGTTTAAATGTTAATTTCGCCTTTCAACTTGGAATCTCATCATAATTTGGTATTTACAAATCTTTTATCTAATATTTTAATTCATTATTTTAGTACTTTTTTTCTAATACCGTAAGTTGAAAAATGTGACATATGATTGTGTCATGTAAAATAATTATGTCACAATGATGTTATTATATTTGAAAATAAAAATACATAAAAAAAATTTATAATTTATATTAAACTTTTTGAAAACTATAATAAATTTATAAAAAAATTATACGATTAATATTTTTAACAATTCAACTTTTGAATTTATTATACATATAATTTTTTTTAATATACTGTATAATTACATGGTAATATCTATTCATATTTTCTTCACCCTTTGATAAGGCGCACACACTTTGCACACACATTTGCTCGAACTTAAGTTTCCTAAGATGAACATCATCCTCTTTTCCATTGGAGCTACTCGTTGAGTTCATGCATGTAATTTTTTTAATTGAATTGATATTTTTATCATATCAAGTTAAAATATTATCTATATTAATATATATTTAACGATTGAATTTTTTTTGCATAAAATAAATAGTTTGAAAATTTTAATTTATGCCAAACTTGACATACATGATCTACAAAAATAAAACATGAAATTTAACGATTGAATTATTAAAATATTAATCGTATAAAAAATTACGATGTAGAATTACTTAAGTTTTACAATAATGTAAGTGGATCCAAATGTGTATTTAAAAATAATATGAAATAAATAATGAAAAATAAAAATCACATATTTAGAACACGGATACCTATATAATAAAATTGATGAAGGTAATAAAGTATGAATAAAAAAATTAAATTGCATAAAAAAATCAAAATAAAGTTTTTCTTGACACAATATGATATTTTTATTGTTTTTCTTAAATTAAAAAGATTAGAGTATCTCGAATAATATAACTTATTTTAAATACGGAAGATCATTTTTGTAATTTTTTAACAGAGTTTGTGTTCAGTTGACTCGTAACACTAATTAAGTTAGAGATTTATTAATTGTGTAGATAGTAGAAATCTTACTATACACATATGTATGTGGAAACCGCAAATTTAGAATACAAATTAGAAATCACATATTTAGAATACATATACGCGCATAATAAAATTGTTGGAGGTAATAAAATTTGCATAATAAAATTAAAATATATAAATAAATTAAAATAAAATTTTAGTTAAATAGTAAATTTAAAATTCTTTCAATATAATTGGTATTGATTCAAATATTATAATATACATTTTTTATTGTTGGATTTTATTTAATAATATAAATTATTTCAATGTAAAAGATAAATTTCTTATAAAAATTAAGAGGCGATTTTAAAATTTTTAACTAAAATAAATTTAATATTATATTATACATTTAAAATCTAAATTTATAATTAAGTTTTAAATATTTAAGAGATAAATTTAAGAAAATTTTAAAATTTTGATCAATTATTGGAACCATGGTCATGCTCTTTACAGCAAAGCAGTGTTTCGTAAAGAAAAAAAAAACACCCAAGTGATGCGCTCCAAACATGCTAAATCGCTCAAACTTTTTTCGGCGAAATAAAGTCAAAAAGGAAAAATTTTAAAAACGACAAAAGTTTAGAGAAAAAATCAATTTAAAAATATATAATAAATTATAAAAATTACAGAAATTAAAAATTACACTTTTATTTAAAAATAAAAATCCAAAAATGGGAAAATATGGGAAATTTTTTAAAAAAATTGGCCAAAGATTTAGAAAAATTCTCAAAAAATATTGTCAGGAGAAAATTAGAAAAACATTCAAGGTTAATAATATATATATATTATTTTGTGTGTGTTTTTTCTATTTTTCCTGATTTTTATTTTATTTTTTAATTTTAGCTCTTTTCATTAATTGTATGCTTAAAAAGAAATGTTTCTTTTTATAACTTTTTATAATATATAATTTTTCTATTTTTAAATAAATTTTTCTAAATTGTTTTGTTAACTATTTGCAACTTCATATAGGCTAAATAAGGTTTATAGATGGATTTTGATATTTATTTAAGATTTTAGGCTGTTTTTAAAATTAATTAGGGAAATAGATCGATTTTAAGGAAAATTCATTCAGTTAGACGTGTTTATATTTTATGTTCTATTTTTTTATTTTTTTAATATAATTAATTATTTTTGTTAGATGGTTAAATACTAGTAGTTTATCTTTTAAGTCTTAGGTTTGATTTCTCTCCCACCTACATTTATGTTTTTTATTTCACTTTGTTTTAAGCTTTTTATATTTTTCATTAATGTTTGTAACATATCAACACATTTGGTTAAATGGTTAAATAATAATGATTTCATCTTAGGTTCTATTCCCCTCTTTTAAACACATTTGTAATTTTTATATCATATTGTTTTATCCTCTTTTTTATTTTTAATTAATGTTACTATTATCATTATTATTTTGGGCTCACAAGTAGAGTTGGTAAGATTATGAAATGTTTTCATTTTATGGGATGATATCTGCAAGTGAAAAAAGATGAATGAAAATGACATATTTGGATTGAAAATTCAATAGACCGATATGAGATGTATATTTCTAATTTGATTATGAACTTTATTGATGGATAGTTTCTCAATATATACTTATTAAAAATAAAAATAGTAATAAAAAATTTTAAATAAATTTAAATAAATGGAATCGATAATAACTTTGTGATGTGTTGATTAAGTATTGGGTTTTTAATTCTAATAATCAGATCAATATAATAGGAAAATTTTGATATACCTAATATTGTTTTGTTCTATAGCATAGAATCTCCATATTGTTGTTGCATTGCAATTGCATCCACATATATAAATAATTTGCCGACTAAATATATATATATAAAATCTAGTTTTGGGTGAAAAGTCACAGAGTTTAAGCACACATGATAAGAATGTTTTATTTTTAAAAATAAAAAAGAGTTTAAAACAACATGAAATAAAAATTACAAATGTTTTTAAAAGAGGGGAATAAAATTTCGGTCTAAAGGATGAAAACATTATTATTTAACCAAATGAACTGATATGTTAAAAACATTAATGAAAAAAATAAAATGAAATAAAAAAATATAAATGTGAGTGGGAAATGAATCAAACCTAAGACTTAAAAGGATAAAATTACTAGTATTTAACCATCTAACCAAAGTAATTAATTCTATTAAGAAGTCAAAAAATATAACTTAAAGGAAAAGCACGCCCAGCTGGACGAGCTTTCCATCAAAATCGACTTATTTCCCTAATTAATTTTAAAAACGACCTAAAGGCCTAATTAATTATTAAAATCGACTTATAGGCCTTATTTAGCCCTTCATATACTAAATTGATACGAAAAAAACCCGTAAAGTACAAAAGAGATAATTGAGAACAATCTTGAGGGTAACTTATGAGTTAAGGTTTATATTTTTGTACATCAATTTAAATAATTACCATATCCTCTATTAGTGAAGTAAAACAAGTTCACAATCAGAATTAGAATACTATTAAATTTCATTTTTATTATTTTATTACATCTTAAAAATATATAGCAAGATTTATTTGGAAATTTTTTGTTTCCACTAATAGTAAATGTTGTAATAACTCAATTTTCAAACTACATTTCTTTTCATTAAACTTTAAACATTATTTTTTTTTATTTTTCAAATTTTTTTAAATTAATTAACTAAGTCATTGATATAATGAAAAAAGACTTACGAAATAAAAAATACTTTTATCCCCTAATACTTTCGTCAACATTTAATTTTAAGATCAAACTTTTTATATATTAGAGTAACAATCTAACTACCTTAGTTAGTATAATGCAGTTACTAAGTCTGATATAGTACAGTTACTAAGTGGTTAGTAATTAGTTGCTTATAAGCATGTATAGTGTGTATGAACAAGTTAAGAGGAGTAAATCTCTCAATTCTTGAGTTTTCAATATGGTATCAGAGTGTATTCTTTTTTTTTTTGTTGATTGTTGGGTTAACAATGGAGTTGGTTGAAAATTTTCTTAATTCATTTGCCTTTGCATCTCAGAAGGTGGTGATACTTGTTGACGATGCAAATTTCTTAACATGGCATCAACATGTTTTGTTGGTGATTAAGACGCACCAATTGTAGTTGTTTGTTGATGGAATTGATGCTAAACCATTGCGAGTAGTGGTTGATGATGATGGTGAGTCCAGTGAGAATCCGGTGTTTGTTCAATACGAGCAATAGGATTCGACATTGGTGGCATGTCTTCTCTCCACTATAAGTGCTTCTCTTCATAACCAATTAGTAGGGAGTTTTGGTTCTTCTTTTGAGTTATGGGAGGCCCTCATGCGTCTTTTTGGGAGTCATTCAGCTACTAAGGCTATGCATTATAGATCTTTGCTTCATAGTCTGAAAAAAATAACATTTCAATGTTTGCTTATCTCGTAAAGGTTAAACATCTCTGTGATTCTTTAGCGAGAAACGATCAAAGTGTTTCTCTGGAGGAGAAACAATCAACCATTATCAACGGCCTTCCACCAAAGTTCTATCACGTGATTTCAATTATAACCATAAGCAGGATTCCATTTTATCTTCAGGGCATTTTGAAGGCTCTTTTGGATGCTAAAGCCCCTAAATAAGGGTATCTATCTTAGAATTCTTTTTCAGCAAATCTTGATGTGTCAAGCAAGTCTGACTCATTATTGTTGGTTGTTCCCTCATATGTTGAACAACCATTGTCACAGATGTTTCCCTCTTCTCATCGTGGATGTGATCGGGGTTGGTATGGTGACGGTGCTAGGCAACAATGTCAGATCTGTTGAAATATTGGTCATATTGTCCAAAAATGTTTCTACCGTTATGATTCAACCTTATATGACGATAAGGCTGAAAACCCTAGAATGAGGTCTAACCAGAGGAACTTTAATTGGGATTAGCCTTCTTCTCAAATGGATGGCAAGCCTGTCTCAACCTATTTGTGGTACCCAAATAATGGTTCTAGTTGTGCTAGGCCTCATTTTCTACAGTCTGCTCCTGACCCGTTGAAGCACAATGGGTCGATGTGTTTTGGGTTGTTTTCTTCATAGTGTGTACCTGATTCAGTGTCGTGTGGTCTTCTTTCTTCCTATATTGTTGTTGTGTCTGTGAGTCGAGGAAATGTTCCACTCCCTACACTACCAACTACTCCCTCCATGGTTGTTGAATCAGTGTGGTGCCTGAATAGTAGAGCCACTGCGCATATGAAAAATGACCCGACCAAAATTACTGATTGTCATCCATTTAATGGCGCAAGTAAGGTGGTCATAGATAATAGGCAATCTATTCCTATAACACACATTAGCGGTTCATCTATTTTTTTTACAAATGCTAGTCCAGCTTTGGTTAAAGATTTATTGTATGTGCCTGACATTCATAAAAAAAATTTATCTGCGTTGAAGTTTGCAAAGGAAAATAAGGTGTTGTTTGAGTTTTATCCTGACTGTTGCTTTGTTAAGGATTTGGAGATTCATCGAATATTACTTTGCAGAAATGAGTTCAATAGTTTGTATCAGTTTACTTTTGCTAAGCCTGAAGCTTCTTTTGCTGCTACAAGTACAACTAGTACAGAGTCTTCAATAGGTGTCGATTGATATTCAATTTGAACGATGGCATCAGAGGTTCGGTTATCCTTCGCATGTTGTTGTCAATTCTGTTTTGGACTGTTGTAGTGTTAAAATACCTAGAAATAAGGGCTATTCTTTATATAATGTGCGTAAGCTTGGTAAAGGTCATAAATTGCGTTTTGTTTCTTCTAATTCAATATACATTACTCCTATTGATCTTATTGCAGCTGGTTTGTGGGGACTAGCTCCTTGTTACTCCTTTAGAAATCAATATTACATTGCTTTTTTTTATTCTTTTTCACGCCATAATTGGATTTATTTTCTCAAAAGAAAGTCTAATGCTTTTCAAACCTTTGTATCTTTTAAGGCTTATGTTGAGTTGCAGTTGGGTATTAAACTCAAGCAGCTTCAGATTAATGGAGGTGGGGAGTTTCAGTCATTTGCTTCATATCTCAAGCAATATGGTATTGCTCACAAGGTCTCCTATCCTCATACATCCGAACAGAATGGACTTGTAGAACAGCATCATCGGCAGGTTGTTAAAACAGGACTGTTGTTGTTGGCACAAGCGTCATTTCCCATTTCCTATTAGGCATACGCATTCTCCACTGTTGTGCATCTTATGATATGCTTCCTACAAAGGTTTTAAATAGGGTTTCTCTTATTGAGAAGCTTTTTGTATGTAAATCTGATTAATGTTAGCTACATGTGTTTGGGTGTTTATGCTATGCTCTAATCCAACCATATAATAGACATAAGCTTCAATATCGATCAGCACCATATATTTTTCTTGGTTATGCAGCTAATCACAATGGCTACAAATGTCTCAATAAGTCTGGTCATGTTTATATCTATTTAAAATCAAAAAAAATTCTTATGGGAGTGTGGCTCGTAATAAAGTCCGGTTGGTTGCTCAAAGATTTTCTCAAGCTACTGGCTTGGACTATCATGAGACTTTTAGTTCCATTGTCAAAGCTAATACGGGACTTTTAGACCCGTTGTCAAGGAGAGAAAATTAGGAAAACATTCAAGGTTAATAAAAATATTATATATATAAATATTATTTTTTTGTGTTTTTTTTTCTATTTTTCCTTATTTTTCTTTTCTTTATTAATTTTGGCTCTTTTCTTTAATTGTATGTTTAAAAAGAAATGTTTGTTTCTATAATTTTTGAAAATTTTTATAATATATAATTTTTCTTTTTTTAAAAAAATATTTTTTATTTCTGAATTGTTTTGTTAATCATTTGCAACTTCATATACTTTTTTCTGCATGAAAAGTTGGCACTCATTAATGAGTGTTCAATTCAAGGAGAAAAAGTCTTATGCAAGCATCGGTCCAATCAGTTGAAGTGACACATAACAGATAAAAGTAACAAAAAAACAAATAAATAACTCAAACAACTCCCCAAAATCAGAAAAGAGCCAAACCTTAAAACATTTCAGTAAAGAATACCAATGCTTCTCTTTCCTTGCAAACCAAAGAAGAACTCAAGCAAACAAGAAACGCCTCTCTGAGGGGAAGGATCAAATTTGAAGACATTCATGGAGATTCCTTCCGAACCTTCTCCAAGTTCAAAGTTTCTATAAATCAAACTTTTCAAACTCTGATGAACCCATGCATCCCAGTCCGCCTTCACTGTTATTTCTACTTGCATCGGAGCTTCCTCTACCCAAAAATGAGATTCAAACCACTACCTCCCTTTCGTAGCTAGCACATGTGCTGCCATGTTTGCTTCTTTATGGATGAATTGGTAAGTTATTTCTTCCATATTTCTTCCCATTCTTCGAATGTAATGAATAATAGATCTAAGAAAGGATTTGTCATATTCTCTCGATTTTATTTTGTTGATGATTGTACGAGAGTCTCCCTCAACCAAGATCCTTCAAAATCCCATTTCATATGCAAAGATCAGTGCCTGCTCACACTCTCATGCTTCTATGATAAAGGCGTCTACCACATCAAAGTATGGGTAAGAACACGTGCCCATAATCTGAACATCCTCATTTCTGGCTATAACTGCACTTGTAGAGATATGTGCATGAGATTGAAATGATACATCAAAACTTAGTTTTATGATACCAGTATTAAGGAGTCTCCACAACTCCCTAATCATAGGTCTATTTGGGGGGATGTCATTCTCAAGCATGTTAATCTCCTGTATAAATCCCTTGATAAAACCCACTAGTTCTTGTATATTTGCTTCCTTTCCTTCATGAACTAGCCTGTTACATCGGTACCATAGGGCCCAGTAGCTTATAACCATCATTTTCTTCGTTTTTGTATCTACCTTGATGAAAGTTTGAGTTAACCACTCCTCTAACTATGAGGTGCCTAGTAGTGGATTGAACGATAAACCCAGATGCCTCCATGTTTCCTGAAGATCAACACAGTACAAGTTAAATGATCAGTGTCCTCCAGGGCTTGTTTACATAGAGGACATTCCCCATCAATCACTAGCTTTCTCTATATTAAATTAGCAAAGAGAGGTAGATAATTATGTAAAAAAGTTCACATATGTATTTTGATTTTTGCTGGGATTTGTAGGGTCTAGATTTGGTTGTAAATTTCTTTTAGATGCCTCTAATATATGTTGTTGATTTCCCATAAAACTAGGCTGAGTGGAAATAAGAAAGCTATAACCACTCTTTACTAAGTATTCCCCCGAAGAGTCATGTCGCCAAACTAGAGTATCAGAGATGAATGTAGCAAAGAGAGGTATTTTCACAATACGTTCCACATGGTCATCATCAAACAACTCATGAAGCACCTCTGTGTTCCAGGTAAATTGTCCTCCAATCATTAACTAATTTACTGTTGACCATTTCATGCCAATATTTTGAACCGCCACTCTATTGTTCCCAGGTCCAAGCAACGAGGGGTCATTCTAGATGTTAACATCCTCTCCATTTCTGATTCACCAAAGAAGGCCCTCTACGATCAGATCTCTCACACTGCAGATACTTCTCCAAGTAAAAGAAGGGTAAGATCTAACTTTGGCTGATAAGATATTTGAATACTGATAATAATGAGCTTTCAATACCTTTGCTAATAAACACGAGGGTTGGGTAACAAACGCCAAACTTGCTTAGCTAATAAAGATTTATTAAACAAATAGAGGTTGCAAAAACCCAGCCCACCATCTTTTTTCGGTTTGCAAAAAATGCTTCAGTTTGTCCAGTGAATGCCTTTTAAGGACTTATTGTTTGACCACCAAAACGTATTTCATATGCCTTCCAACTATCGACATAACTGTTTAGGCAAAGAGAAACATTGCATGATATAAATCGGAATAGCCTGCAAGATAGCATTAATGAACACTTCTTTACCCCCTGATGATAGATAGTGTAGACTCCAGCTCTCGATCCTTTTCCTGAATCCGTCCACATAACTAGAAAAAGCCAATTTCTCCTTTCTACCCACCATCATTGGTAACCCGAATACTTTTTAGGGTTTGAAGATACTTTTACCCCCAAAATGCTCTCAACTTGATCCCTTATATTTGAGCTCACATTTGCACCAAAATAAATAAGTGATTTTTCAAAGTTCACATTTTGACCCGAGATTGATTCGTATTCAAGAATGATTTTACGAACAATCTACACCCCTTATTCCAATACATCTCTAAATACTATGCAGTCGTCTGCAAAAACAAATAGTTCAATTCCAAACTACCCCGTCTAATTTGGACACTTTTCATTAAGTTCCTTTTGTTTTGCGTCATTCAGCAACGTAGAAAACCCTTCAGCACACAACAGGAAAAGGTAAGGGCTCAATGGATTCCCTTACCTTAAGCCTCTAGATGGAGAAAACCTTTCATTGGTTGACCCATTTACTCTCACCGTATGACACAGAGCATACACATCGCATAACCAAGGTGATCCAGTTGATATGAAACCCCAACTTACTCATCATATTGGCTAAAAAATCTCACTCAACACGGTCATATTCTTTACTCATATCGAGTTTAAGCACAAAGTTCCCCTTTTAGCCTTTATTCTCGGATATTTTCCTACCTGGAATGAAGGCCCCTTGGGCTTCATCAATGCAATTATCGAGAATTCCTCATTCATTCAACAATGACCTTAACTACGATTTTGTAAATAACATTACAAAGGCTTATTGGTCTATATTGGGTGATGTTTCTTGGCTTATCAATTTTAGGTATCAACACAATATAGGTATTATTAATTTCCTCCAATTCAGATTGACCATGTAAAATCGATAAACAATAACGACATATTTGAGGTCTAACTATGTACCAGTACCTTTGGTAGAAAAGTGCTAGAAAGCCATCTATCCCTCATACTTTAAGAGGCACCATTGATTTGATTGCTTCCCAAATTTCATCATTTGTGAACGATTTAAGTAGCTCTACATTATGCTATCAGTGACTCTATTTTCTACAAGGCCCAATGCTTTTTCATCATTTCCCGCATCCGGTGCAATGAACAAATGAATGAAATAAGACGATGTAAATCTCAATAACCCATCAACGTCGACCACCCAGTTACCATCCATATCCTCCAGCCCCGTTATTCTATTCTTTCTCTGTCTCTCAAAAGCCATTTTATGGAAGAAGCTTTTATTTCAATCGCCATGTTTCAATCAGTTAACACATGCTCTCCGCTCCCAAAAAAGCTCTTCTTTGTCTGCTTCAAGACCAAGAGAGATTTGGACATCTGTAATGTCAGCGAGAACATCATCATCTAAATCAAGTTCATAAAGTACCGATAATCTTTTCTCCATTTCCGTTCATCCCTTCTTCTTGCCTCGTTTTAAAAGGTGTCTTCATTTAAAAAAATGGTTACCTAATTGAGACAGTTTATTTGGAATAGAATCATTCGAAACTGTCAAACATTTTAAAATTTCTTCTTCAAAAGAGTTTTCCAAACACCAGCTTTATTCAAAATGAAAGGGTCGTGACATTTTCTTATTATTCTTTATAAGCTTCCCTTTCGTGTCCACAAGAATTGGATAGTGGTCCGAAAAGGTATGGTTCAAGTGCTCAACAAAGAAATTTGGGAACGAGTCCACCAATCCGAAAAGGTATCATTCTCTTATTATTCTCTCTCCCATGTGTACCACTGCCCTTGAAACACCAAATCGCTTAAGCCACAATCTTCCAACACCAATAAAAAATCAGACATTTGTCATTCTGATCGAACACGACCACCTTTTTCTCGAACAAATAGAGGATCTCATTAGAATCCCCTACCACCAACCGTGAATCATGATGACCATCCCCTAACTTTCGAACGAGTTCCCATGAAAATCACTTATTTATTTCCTCTGAACTACCATAAAACCCGTTAGTCAAAAAATTTCCCCAATTTCGTTATCTTTAATGTCCACAGCAATTTGGTGTTGTGAGAGCTGCGCAAAGTGATTCTCTTTCCACCCAAGTGACAAACCTTCCTTCAAACCAATTGCTCCAACATCAAAGTCGTTTCCAAACCGACATTTTCTTCTTATAGCTTCCATCTTCTTCGAACTAATCTTTGTTTCCATGAGAAACAAAATACGGGGATTAATGGCTTGCAACTTGTTTCTGAGCCGATTAATGATCCGTGGATTCCACTATCCAGAAACGTTCCAACTAACAATTTTCATTGTAATCGGCTGCTCTATCCAGCAGAGCTAGCCGGTTTCATGTTGATACCTTTAGCAGTCTCTGAATCCGATAATGCAAGTACCTCCTCTACTAGATGTTATTTTTTCCCTTCCAAAATGTGAACCGAGTCATTTTCCCCATCCGAGATAAGATCCATTTGCCCATTATACAATTCGGCCCAAGTAGCAACCTTACTGTCCATATGCGGCTGTTGACCAGTATCCCCAATGACCAATTTATTCCTATTAAATGCAGGAATTAAATTGGAATTTGACAAATATGGGGACATATCATTCCTTCAATCGTGCCTAGAATCTGTCTGACACCTAAAATTTCGGCCAGCAGATGCACTTTTCTTTTGTGCCAGTGTACACACTGACCCATTTGACTCCCATAGCCATCTTCTGACAGTGGTTGTTCTTCGTCTTGCCACAATACGAAGAGAGGTATCCCAACTAAAAGTAATCTTCGAAGGATCCATTCTAACTCTAAGAGGGTAGAAGCTATCCCCATGTTCCACTTTATCACATATGAAACATAACAGACTCAACTTTTCATATTGAAAGCGAGCATAAAATACCTTATCAAAACCCAAAATTATTTTTTCCTTCTTTTCAATGGGGTACTCACATCCAGTTTCACCTTGATTCGCATGTACTTTTAAGCCCCTATTGTAGGAACAGTTGTATCATATTCAAGAAACATGCCCAAAAAATCTCCAAATTGTTTGGCCATTTGTGCAGACATTAATCCAGTCGGTAAATCGTGTATTTGGACCCAAAAATCAGAGGAAGATAATGAAACAGACATGAGATTTTTCTCCAGGGAAGATTTTGTTTAGAATCAGTAAATGATTATTAAAAAACCATGCTGTTCCAAATAGTACTTTGTTTTTATCTACATCATTGAAAAACTAAAACAAATACATTTCTCTCCCAAATCAGCAATATGTATTTCCCCAATGGGATGCCACAAATCAACTAATGTATTACACAATGAAGGAAAATGAACTACACTATCCATGAGGTAATGCCTTACTAGACAAAACATGTATTCATTATCCACCACTGCAGCCTCCTCTCTGAAGGCGTCCTCTTCTTCAACTAGCAGGTTTAGATTCACCAGTTCATCCTCCATTTCAAAATAATTAGCAACAGCTCTCAAGAAGAAAATCAAAAAGCAGAAACCCAGAAAAAATAGACTAGCATGTCAATAGTGACAGACAAGCTCTCGTGTCATTGCGACAGACTTTTTTTTTAGTACAAAAGAGATAATTGAGTACAATCTTGAGGGTAACTTATAAGTTAAGCTTTATGTTTTTGTACATCAATTTAAATAATTACCATATCCACTATTAGTGAAGTAAAATAATTTCAGAAATGGAATTAAAATAATATTAAATGTCATTTTTTTATTACACCTTAAAAACATATCATAAGATTTATTTGGAACTTTTTCTTTTTCCACTAACAGTAAACATTGTAACAACCCAATTTTCAAACCACATTTCTTTTCATTAAACTTTAAACATTAATTTTTTTGTCTTTACTTTTTTTAAATTAATTAGCTAAGTCATTGATATAATGAAAAAAATAATTACACGTAATAAAAAAATAACTTTATCCCCTCTTACTTTTGGTCAACACTTGATTTTAGGATCAAACCTTCTACATCCATACTCCTTTCAACTAATATTTTTTTTTAAAATATAGACTTCAAAAATAAATGACTCAAGTTAAGGGTGAGTAAAACTCAAATCGATTCAAAAAAAAATTAAATTTCAAGTTAATCGAATCCAGTTGTTCGAGTTATTCGAGCCAACTCGAATAAGTAATTTGAGTTTTGAGTTCGAATCGAGTTGAATTTTTCAATTCAAATAATTTGAATAACAGATTGGTGTAAATATCTCTTTAGTCCTTGTCAATTTTGAAAATGAGCAAATTGGTCTCTCTCAATAGAAATTACAAAAAAATCAAAATATTTTTTAAAAATTTAAAATATTTATAAAAATTTTGAAACTTATATTTTTTTTTAAAAATGTGAAAAAATTTAAACAAAATTTCTAAATAATATGTAATTTGAGTTTTGAGTTCAAATCAAATAATTTGAATAATAGATTGGTGTAAATATCCCTTTAGTCCTTGTCAATTGAGAAAATGAGCAAATTGATCTCTCTCAACAGATATTACAAAAAAATCAAAATATTTAAAATATTTTTTAAAATTTAAAATATTTTTTAAAATTTAAAATATTTTTTAAAATTATGAAATTTATATTTTTTTTTAAACAATGTGAAAAAAATTAAACAAAATTGCTAAATAATATATAATTTGAGTTTTGAGTTCGAATCGAGTTGAATTTTTCAATTCAAATAACTCAAATTATTTGAATAACAGATTAATGTAAATATCTCTTTGGTCCTTGTCAATTTTGAAAATGAGCAAATTGATCTGTCTCAATAAAAATTACAAAAAAATAAAAAATATTTTTTAAAATATTTAAAATATTTTTTAAAATATTTAAAATATTTTGTAAAATTTAAAATATTTATAAAAATTCTGAAATTTATATTTTTTAAAAAATATATGAAAAAAATTAAACAAAATTTCTAAATAATATGTAAAGAAAGTTAAATTTTTTAAATTTTTTAAAATAATAATTTTGAGACCTAAATAAGTTAATTAATGATTTAAGGTTATCATCCTAGAATATATATATTTTATTTTGCTTTGAAAAAGTTTTCAAATATATACTATTTCAAATTTATGTGCTCTAATATAGAATTAATTATACTGTAACAAAATTTTAATTTGACATATTTAACTTTTCAATTTAACTCGAGTAATTTCACTCGATCAGAAAAAAATTCAAATCGAATTAGGATGATAAAATAAGACGTGTCAATTCGATTAATTCGAAACTTTTTTACTCGTTTCGATTGAATGCTCACCCTTAACTCGAGTAATAAAAAATACCCTTAAAATTTACCATTTTATTTAAATAAGGTCTTACACCTAAATAAACTCTTAATCTTCTAATTGTATTCTAATGAACCCTTTTTAACTTTTAAATATACCTAATAGGCCTCTAACTTTTAATTTACATCTAATTAAACTCAAACCAACATCTCAGAGCTTAAATTACATGGGTACAAATAAGGTTTATGTTTATGTTGGGAAGAGGATTTATTTAAATAAATCAGTATAGCTCAAACTAAATTGCTTCATAGTATAATTTTTGTGATAATGAAATGCTTTTATTATCTTCGCATAATTTTATTATCATTTAATGCATTATTTTAACATTTTAATTCGTAACACATTTTTTTAAAAATACCAATTATTAAAAAAAAATCTAAACCATAGTTTGGTTAACTCTTAAGCCCAGTTTTTCTTTTTAACTTATACTCAATTGAATTGTTTCTCATAATTTCAAAGGTTATAATTTATTTTTTTTCTCTTAAGGTTGGTAAAGAAAGTTCTTTAAAAATATATAAAAATTTAAAATAATCATAAAAATTATAGGACATAAAAATTATATTATAATAATCTCAAGCTTCAAAGCAATGGCATCGTCTAAATGGCCTGTGAGTACTCCCCTACCACGACCATTTTTTAAGGTATTATTCAACAAGAAGTAGGCTTATAGGCTTCAATCTAGCTCTCACGATATTTGTTTCTAACTTCTTTTTTACACTAATAATTTTAGGTCCTTTTTTCAATTGTTTGTCAAGAATGACATCATTGATAGCATGTTTGGTTGGATGGAATAGTTGATGCATTCTAGCTCTATTCAATGGGCCCACATAAACAATTATTTGGTTTAAGGTAATAGCCTATTACAGGTTGAATGGAATCAGCTTTTATTACAGTACGACCTATAATAACAATTCAGGAGTTTGGGGGTCTGAATTAGCTAACCACCAATAATAACATTTTTCCGTTTTTGGACCAAAATATTCGGCCTCTCATCTACATTGTCTTCACTTTCACTTCATACAATTTCCTCCTCGAGATTTTCCCTCAAAATTAACCCTAGAAATTAGCTCCTTAATCGACAACAAGTCAAGCATTCATTCGCCAGCTTCATCTTTCTTCCAGTTGAACCTCCTTATTTAAGGTAAGTGATGGCCTTTGATTCCCTTTTTTTCTCTGATTTTGTTAGTTAAAGTTCTTTCACTTCTTTCACCATTTCTTTTCCCTTTTTATATTTGGATGGTTGCATCCATGAAGTATTGTCCCAAGAGTTACTTTTTTGTGTCATGATTTTCATTATTTTTTGGGTAAAGCAACAAGCAAGACCATTTAGTAGTCCTGCATATCAATTATATGGATGTTGGTTTTTGTTGAATACATGGGGAATTTGTACATAATTTTTAAAATAATTGTTTCTTTAAGGGAATTAATAGAAATTTTTTGCCTGTGCAAAATCTTAATTTTATGTCTATCTTAGGATGAACTCTTTTAATTTCACTTTTCCTTATGTTCTGCTTATTGTGTTTCCATGAAAGAATGACATACAAACTAGTACGAAATTAACTATACTAACTTTGTGAATAATCTTGTGAATTTTTGCTTGATTTGATTAAGTACATGAGTAGTGCATTTATACACATAAAAGAGGAAATAATTGCTACTAACTAATAACAAATTCAGTTGAAACAATCTAACTATCTCTAACATTCACCCAACTACTACAACATCGAGACCCAAAGTTGTTGTCGGAACAGAAAAAATTAGAAGAAGAAAACGATTTAATGAGGATATCGACAACTTGATCACATACAGATACCTCACCAACAATGAGAGATCCATTAGCAACCTTTTCTCGAACAAATAACAAATCAAGCTCAACATTCTTAAACTTTGAATGAAGGACAAGATTGGCCGCAATCGCCATGGCATTAGAGTTATCGCACGAAATGGTCGGTCTATCATCAGAAGAAAATCAAAGTTCCCTTAACAAGGACTCTAACCACATGATATCAGCAGTTGCAGCAGCTAAACAACGATACTCTGCCTCAATCGTTAACCGAGAAACAACTTGCTATTTCTTGGAGTACCATGAGATGAAATTCCTACCAAAGTACACACAATACCCAGTGGTGAATCGATGATCATCAAAATCTAACCCCTCAATTTGCATTTGCATACCTGACTAGAAACAACCTTGCGGAAGGTCGAATATGCAATCCATAGTCAATAGTGGCACAGAGGTAGCGCAAGATATGCTTGATTGCTACAAAATGGACATTGGTTGGAGCTTGCATAAATTGACATATGTGATTAACAGCATAGGCGATTTTGGGTCGAGTAAGAACCATACTTTAACATTTTGGCTATACTACGATATTCACGAGGATCATCAAGCGGAGTTCCCACATGTTTGGATAGAGGGCTAGAACTAACCATAGGTGTATGAATGCCTTTAGCCTTGTCCATATGACAAAGTTCCAACAAGCCAATGATGTCTTTCCTTTGACAAAGATGAAGGCCATCGGTTGAAGAACTAGTCACCTCAACACCCAAAAAATAGTGAAGAGTTCTCATATCTTTAAGTGAAAACTCCGTGTAAAGTTGGTGAACAAATGTATCAATCTCGATAGGAGAGTCACTTGTAACAATGATGTCATATGCATAAACCAAGATATACATACGAGATTCATTAGTGATATGAATGAATAAAGAGGCATCAGACTTAGAAAGAACAAACCTAACGGAAATAAGAAAAGCTTCAATTTATCAAATTATGCTCATGAAGCTTTTCGAAGACCATACAATGCATTGTTTAGACGACATTCAAGGGTTTGCCCATTTGCATCGGTTTGAGCATAACCGGGAGGTTGCTACATGTATACCTCTTCTGTCAAATTACCA
The DNA here is from genome assembly GCA_005610355.1 of Gossypioides kirkii. Classification (NCBI taxonomy): domain Eukaryota; kingdom Viridiplantae; phylum Streptophyta; class Magnoliopsida; order Malvales; family Malvaceae; genus Gossypioides; species Gossypioides kirkii. The sequence goes on along the minus strand of CP032247.1, from coordinate 31,566,373 downwards.
TTTAGAAAGGCATTATTCACATCAACTTGTCATAATGACCACAGTTTAGTGACAACAATTGACAAAAGGATGATGATATACAGTGGTGGAAGCAAAAAACAATAACTTGTGTGATTTATTAATATCAACAAAAACATTGCAAGTCTTTAAAATCAAATTAACATTTAATGATGGGTATCCAAGTTGACAAAGCCACAAATCAAATAAATTGAACTTAGTGCCCAACTTTGTACTATGAAGATACATCTCAATGCCTTGAACGATCCACATATCAACAACCGACAACATCGGAGAAAACCGACACAATCCGTCATGTGTGTGGCCTTGAAGTAAAATTTCATGTGTCTGTACATCCTTTACAAGACAATGAAACGGGTGAAACTTGAAAAATGCATTATTATCCCGAGCAAATTGAGAAACCAAGATCAATTTTTTTCAAATATTAGGTACATGTAATACATTTGTTAAATGCAGCAAATTACGAGAAGTAAGAATTATGCTTTATCCCAAATGCTCAATACGGGCACTCATACCAACACCTATAAGTAAAGGAATATTACCTGCATATTCACTAGATTTATTCAATAATGAGACCTCTTGACACACATGATTGGTGGCACCCGAGTCGAGGTACCAAATAAATGGTTCAATAGATGTTTAGGGCAAAGAAACATTCTACCCAGCAGAAATGCAAGAGGTAAACCAGGCCTAGTAAAGTGAGTAGCAGATGACCCAAAATTAGACCCCGATCCAAGAGCTTTCGGCCTAACTGAGTGAAACACGAAAGGCCCATCACAGTGAAAATGCACAGACCCAGATGGAAACGACATCGCATCAGCATTACACAAAGCAGAACTAGGCGTGGCCCAACTGAAGCACTACTTTAGGCAGTTCCATGCGAAGGCCCAATAGACTTAAAAACAAATGACCCAACACATGTAGCATTATCAGCAGACTAAGAACTAGGCTTGAACGTAGCAAAAGGCCCAAAACCAAAAAAAAATCGATTGAGGCAGATAGGTGACCTAATTAACCACTAGGCTTGAGGATGTAATCAAGCCAAAAGGAAGCCAGATTAAGGTAGGGTTAGATGGAACCCTATTAGCAAATGAATCCCTAAAAGAATGAAAATCAATCTCTCCATTTGCAGTCGACCTATCCAGAGAAAAATCCTTAGGAAACCTAGAATGAAAGTTCACTAGAGGGCCATCAAACGACAGCTCAAACAGGTAGTAGCAACAATTGGCAAGATGACCAAGACGCCTACAAATCTTACATTAAAGCAACCCCTTAGACTCCGACCATGACCACGAGAAAATGCACTACCACCCTGTGGAAAAGAAGCCACCAAGTTAAAATCAAGAATTGAATCGAAAGGAAATGTCAGAGAAGAAGAAGCGAAAGAGTGATGCTCTAGATTAGCCTGCAACAACTTCTCGAGCACAAATCTTCGTTTTCGATTCTCACGTTCAATGAGGATATAAACCAGGCGGTCCATTTTCAATGGTTCCAACACAAAGAAGGCAACAGCGATGACGAGCTCAAAGTTAGTTGAAAGCCCCGCAAGAATGATATCAACTTGCTCATCGTTTGAGACAGGGTGACCCGAAGCAACAAGAAGATCACACAGTTTCTTGATCTTAGCCAAGTAATTTGTTATTGATAAATGTCCTTTCTTTAATGAATGTAACTCGTGTTTCAGCCAAGACACCTTACCATCAGACGTTGTTACGAACAACTGACAAGCCTTTCTCCGGACTTCATAAGTCATACAGGTACTTATAAAAGATGACAAGAGCTTGCAACCAATCGCGGATAAGAGCCACGAGGCAATGAGTTTATCTTTCTAATGAAAAGAAACAAATTTAGGATTAGAAACCAACTTCCCTTTGAGGTTTGACAAGAATCGAGGAAGAATCGAAAGCGTTCCATCTATGATGAGCTTCATTCACGGACGCATCGGGGGAAACGAAAGCCATTAAACACAGTGAAAATCAGCCTAGAGAACCGATGACTGATACCATGAAAGAATGACATACAAACTAGTAAAAAACTAACTATACTAACTTTGTGAATAATCTTGTGAATTATTTCTTGATTTGATTGAGTACATGAGTAATGTATTTATACACATACAAGAGGAAATAACTGCTACTAACTAATAGCAAATTCAGTTGAAACGGTCTAACTATCTCTAACATTCCAAATGTTGTTTTGATTGATTAGTTTGGAAAAAGAGGAGTTATCCTTCAATTAGATGTTACAGGTACGTTTAATTCTAATGATGAAATTGGTTTTTGGAGAACATGAGTTCCCCCAAAATAAAATATTTGGTGGAAAGAAAGCTGAGAATAAAGATGTTAACTAGGAAGAAAGCTTTAGTGGCCTTAATTTATGGAAATGGTGTTTGATTGGTATTGGAGCCATATGCTTTTTTGGTGTCACTATTACTACCTTTTGCATAACATTTTTGGAACTCAATAAAGACAGAAATTGTAACAGCCCGATTTTCAGTGGTGTCAGAAACAGTGGTTTTGGGACCACCACTTCGATGAGTCGAGTCGTGAATATTAATTATTAAATATTTATGATGTCATTAGTATCATATAAAATATTGGTTATGAAATTTTATTGTTTAAATAGTTAATTGAACAAATAGGACTAAATCGTAAAGATGCTAAAAGTGAGAATCATTGATTAAATATGCTAATTTGGAAGGGATGGACATAGGAAGGTCCTTAAGGGAAAATTAAACCCTTGGGTAAGTATATGGACGGTTTAGCCTTATTGTTTGGTTGAAAATGAAAGAAATTTTTTAAGGACAAAATGGTAATTAAAATAATAAAACATAAGTGAATTTCATCATCTTCTTCATTGAAAAAGAAGAGAGAAAACCTAGTTGAGAGCTTCAAAGGTTTAGTCAAGCTTAACTCACCATTTGATCACGAGCGAACAGTAGATCGAGGAAAAGGTAAAAGTTGCAGAATAATCCCTAGAGTTTCCTTTTTGCTACAAATTCGTCCGGTAAGTTCGCGTAACTATATTCTACTAGTTAAATGCTAACCCTACTTGTGTGGTTTATTCTTGATAATGGATCGTGATGGAAGACGCGGAAGGAATAGCATAATGGCTCGTTTGAGCATACTAGCTCGTTTGAACATTACTGGACAAGAGTTATTTTCACTGGAAGACCCGAAAGAGGGTAATGAATATTGAAGACGGAAGGAATGGAGATGATTGTTTCACATTCTCTTTCTTATTTTATGGTTATTTCATAAGTTAACTGTATAACGAACTTACTATGCTCTGTAAGCTTACCCGCATATTGTCTCTATTTTGTGTATATGTTTTGCTGTTAGAGATCGGATCCCCGAGAAGAATCACACTATCTTGGGAGCTTGTTTGTTAGTTTTTCGTATCACCTGGCTTATATGGCATGTAGTAGGATTGTGAACTTAATGTGTATAAGGTGTAAAGTCATTTAAGATAAGGATATCTTGATACTTACTTCTTAATGTATTTTTTGCTTTGAAGTGATTACAATATCATTATGATGTTGTTTAAATAGGCATGAGTTTGAGTATTCAATGTGTAATGGGTTGGTGCTTGTTGTGTTTAAGATGATTGAAAATAAACTTAAGAGAATTATGTGCATTTTGGAAACCTACTTACTTGTTTCGATAGTTCATATGCATGTATCGGTAGAAGTATAGGGTAGGAGAGATGTTATTTACTGACTAGGGTTGTATCGATAGTTACACAGTAGGTATCGATAGATTTGTTCATAGAAGTATCGGTAGTCTAGGTACTTGTATCGGTAGAAGTTGCAGGATAAAACTTCCTAGCTCTCTAGAGTTTTTAGTATCGGTAGAAGCATGACTTGTTTCGGTAGAAGTGTCACTTGTATCGATAGAACCAACACTAATCTACAGTTTCTAAATTGTTCACTGACTTGACAATTACCGATACTTGTCCAATAGGTACCGGTAAAAGTCTCCCAAAATTGTGAAAATGATCTTTTTACCCCTGTTTGAATTGTATTGACTCCTCATTCGTGAATTATGACGTTTATATCGAAATGATTTAATAAATTACGGATAAAGGAAGTAACATTGATAGTTAATCTGAGATTTATGAACGATAGGACCTCAAGGCCCTAACCGGTATTGTGACGGGTTTTTGAGTGTTACACAAACAATAATAACTAAACCAAAAATTGTTGTTCCAATATTACAGTGATAACAAGGAGTAAAATTTTGTAACACCCTAAACTCAACCTAGAAGAAAAGACTAAGTCAAGGATATCAAATCAACAACATAGAGAAATCCGTACTATATTCGAAATAATCCATAGCACTCGAGTCTTTAGAAACATCAAACAATTAACATAAACAATACTAACAAAATTAAATAGCAAGTCTAAATCCACACATGTATAAATATAGAAATAACCCTAGACTTAAATTCGACAGTAGGAAAGTAACAGTCTCTTATTATAGATAACATAAGTCATAATGATGATCGAGTCCCACATCCGCCAGCCGTCAGTTCTAAGAAAGTCTTAAAATCCAATTAATATGGTTAGTTCATCATGTATTGAAGTTTTGGAAAGATTTATAAAGTTCTACCTATTGAGGTAATTCAACTATCATTAACAGTTCAGTTTGTATAATCAGTTACTTCAATCAAATTAACAGTTTTCTACAGTTCACACAGTCAACAAATACAAAAATCATTCCAGATTCAAATATAGTTACAGATACAGACAAGACACAAACATGCGATTCCCATCCCTGACACACCATCTATGACCAACCCATCACACCAGTAGGTATTTCATACCTGTCCAACCCTACACACCTTAAAGTGTCGGTATGACACGTCGCAGTGTTCACAGTCTCACTATTAGATCAGAGATAACCTCGAGTGGTTTAACCACTAAATCAGTTTTGTATACTTCCTTCAATTCACAATCCCACCTCCATACAGATGCAGAAATAGAGATCAGAAGCACACATTTCAGATACATACATAATTCAGCATATCAAATATATCAGATACAAAAATTACACAGGTTATCAATTACAAATATTTGAAATCATATCACAACCATACTAAACAATTACCACATCCCAATTTAAGACATACAAGCTCTAAGGTCAGCTCGTATTCACCTTTTACAGTGGTTACAGACGAAATGGGAGTCACACGACCTTGCAACTACCTATGTGCCCAGCCCGTGTGTTTGACTCGTGTAACCACTATACCTTTAATTGTAAAACAGTATACACGCACGGCCTGAAACACACTCGTGCGCCCAACCCATGAGTCTTAAAACAATAAACACACACAATCTGTCACACGCTCGTATGTTGGCCCTTGTGTCTCCTGTACCTTAATTCCCAAAACAGTAACCACACATGATATGGCATACGCCCGTGTGCCCTTTGTAGCTTATTTTAATGGCACATGTCTTGGACACATGCCCGTGCCAGCCCATGTACCTTCGAATAGGCTTGTTTCTAGGAAAAATGTAGGAATATTGTAAGAAATTGAAAGGGTTTTGACACCTACCTATTATACAATGTTGAAGTAGCACAAGAACAGGGACTTCAAAGGCCTAAAATAACACAAAAGCAATAAATTACATAATCAATTTTTGAACGATTCGTTGGAATAGCACATGAACCCAACCATTGGAAAGTTCTAAACAAAAGTCCTTAAAACGCGGCTATGGTCCCTTCATTCAGTTAATTCACATGTTACGCACGCTGGGAAGATCGCTAACAAATAGCAACATTAACGAACGCAGACAATAATCAACGAACAATCGTACAATCACAACGACAAAAAGTAAATAAAAATGTGAAGAGTTTGTAGTTTGGAGTATAGAAGAACGATTAAGTTTTTGGGAGAGGGAAAGATGGTTTCATTTAGTTTTCTTTTTAAATTTAAAATAAAAAGAACAAATTCGTAGAGAAGTATAAAAATATATTCATGCTCGCATACGCAGACACTCGAACACAGGACTAGAAGACAAACAAATGCTTGACCATTGAACCATTAAGGTCATCGTTGAAACAATACCACACAGAATTTAGTTTGTGTCACACTTCCAAAAGTTAAGGTTTAGAAAAACAAAATATAGATTTTTCAAAAGATGCGACTCGAACCTCAAATCTAGAATGAGCAGACATAACACATAATCACAGAAGCAGAGATAGAATGATATTTTGAAGTCTAGATACTTGTATCGATAGAACACACACTTCTACTTGTAGGAAACTACACTTATTTTTTTATGCTTATTGACTTGACTTTTACTGATACTTAATCAGATACCAGTAAAAGTCCATCAATTTTTTTTCAAAATGTCGTTTTTTACTTGAATCAAGTAGGAATGGTTCCAAAACTCAAGATTTTTCTCATGAATATTTATGTGACATTGTTTAATGACAAGAAATGAGATTTTAAATTGATGTCAAGTGAAATTTCTTAGTTGTAATGACTACCTACTCGCGTTTGGCGATCGGATCGAGCAAGGGGTGTTACATTTAGTGGTATCAAAGCTACGATTTAATCAATTCTAGGACTGAATGTAGCAAGTATAGAGATAGAAAATACATGCCATTTATATAACATATGATAATGTGATATCTCCTATTTTAAAACTAATAGTGATTTTTGATTTGATAAGAGATGTCGCCAATCAAGCTTATCCCGATGAGGTTGAGAGTAATGTATAGGCCTTTTTCCAAGGGGCAGTTGCTAATGGCCCCACTTTTAAGGGCCAAAGAAGTGAAACACAAGAAGCTTTCTGCCACATGATGTCTGAATGGTTCACTGAATATATGAGAACTAACTTGATCACACAACGACCTCCACCTCCACCAGTACCACCACCAATTCCCCTTGTTCCATCAGTGCCAGAAAAATAAGGGTGAATTGAACTCCTCCTGAAGATAAGCTAAGAAAATATGGAGCTGAAGAATTTTGGGGTACGATTGAGGATGATCCCGAGAGAGCAGAATTCTGGCTAAAGAATACCCTTCGAGTATTGAGAGAGTTGTCTTGCACTCCAAATGATTACTTGCAACGTAGTATATCCCTATTGAAAGATTTAGCATGCCAATGGTGGACTACTCTGACGGTGATGTTATCGAATGATCGAGTAAGTTGGCATTTCTTTCAAACAGAGTTTAGAAAGAAATATATCATTCAAAGATATATGGATAAGAAAAGAAAGGAGTTCTTGAAACTAAAGCAAGGACGAAGATTGGTGTCAGAATATGAAAGAGAATTCATACAGTTGAGCAAATACGCTCGAGAATGTGTTTCAAGTGAAGTAGCAATGCGTACTTGTTTCGAAGACGGCCTGAATAAAGACATTAAACTCCTTGTTGGAATTCTGGAACTGAAAGAGTTTGTGATCCTAGTTGATCGAGCAAGCAAGGTTGAAAAACTTACTATAAAGAAAAGAAAGGCAGATCAAGAATCGTTCGACATGAATAAACGACCAATGGAAATATCCTTCTCATCTCCAACAGACAAAATGAAAGAGTCTTACAGTCGCATGTCAAATTCCTCAGGATTTTTAGGGAGGGATCGAGGAAAATAGGGTAGTTTGAAACCTCAGGCAACATTTGTAGCCAGTGTTGGTAGTGTTCGTCATAATAACAAGCTGATAGTGCTAGAAAGAACATATGTTTTCTCCCTACTTATTGGTTAAGTTATTCCCATTTAGCTATCTTTAGCACATATTTTAGCATTTTTCAGTTTAGTAAATTGCATTTTCTAACTCAATGGACCTTAGCCTAGTTACCCTTAATTTTGTCATGTTTTGGTTCTAATGTCGCTGCATGAGTATTTCTAGATTGCGCCAAAGATTATCGCTGCACCCGACAACTATCCAAATAAGAACAGAAATGTGTGAGCTTTCCATTCTGGTATAACCAACTTGTACGACCAAAGACAACTTGATTTTTATGAAAAGATACCTGCACAATTTGGAAAAATGTAAATACTCACAAGGAAAGAGAAAAAGAGGTCTTTTGGGTGTCATATTCTTTTCAACTTACCTTGGAAGCTTTCGGCTATGAAGGCTTAAGGCTCTCACAGGTGACCCGACGTGAAAAAGGATGCAGATCAGCTCTTGACGAGGAGCCCTAAGTACGACACAAGAGGGAATTGAGAGATAAAGTTGAGATTGGCTAGGAATAGTATTCTCCCCTTGTTTCTTTAACAGTTCTTTTCTAAACGCTGGTGAATACTTTCTATTTCATGTTTGTATGGAAGTACACATGATTTCTAGGTTAAATTTTATTTTCTTCAACCTTACTTCTACTGTTTAATCTTTGGGTTTGAATGTTTTTAGCATGGAAATGTTATTACAGTCACTGTCAAGCTAACAAGCATGACAACGGAAGTTGCTTGAGGATTAGAGGAATTTAATCCACCTTTTCTTTACTGTGTTGCATTGTCATCATCAGATGGTGTGGTTAATGTGCATGTTTAAGCCTTAGGTCAAATATAGAAGTTAAGCTTGGTAAGATATTCATTGCACTTTATGGCAACGATAATCACCTATCCTTCATATCTTATGAGTAGCACATAGTATTCTGTTGCATATCTATGTTGGGAATCCCATTTTATCATTATCACATTTTTTTTTATTTTCAAATTATTGCTCCGACAACTGTTATCACAAATTATCTCATTTTTACTTATTCATTGCACTAACATTAATAGACAAAAGACAACCATCCTCGTAGGATAGATATCCGACAGACTCACATCTGTCTACTATACTTTCATAACAGTGTCGCTTTCACAATATTACTAAGACATTAAACAACTGATCACAAGATCGAATGTCAACTTTGTAACCGAAGGCATTTCGGAGAGTGCCGTTTAAAGACGGGATCTTTTTTTAGATGTGATTCACCTGACCACTACCTTCGAGATTGTCTTGAGAAGTCCAATAGAAAAAGAGCTTAGAGTATCCAATCTGGGAAAACACCATCTAAAGGTAGACCGTCGAAGAACAGTGGTACAATAGGAAATAATAAAAGTGGAATATGAGACTCATCGATGCGATCTGAGGCTCGAGCACCAACTAGGACCTATACCATCCAAGCCCGTGAAGATGCTACAGCACCAGATGTGATTGCGGGTACCTTTTCTCTCTTTAATGATAATGTTTATGCTTTGATTGATTCAGGGTCAACCCATTCAAATATACACACCACACTTTTTTCGAATAAGAATATACCGATAGAGTCAACTGAGTTTATAGTTAAAGTGACCAATCCATTAGGCAAACATGTTTATTGAATAAAGTATGTAGAAACTGTCCACTGAAAATTTAAGACTGTCTTTCCGACTAAATTGATGTTATTTCCTTTCAATGAGTTCGATGTGAGTCTTGGAATGGATTGGTTAACCTTGCATGACGCCGTGGTGAATTGTAAACAGTGACAAATTTTATTAAAGTGTCAAAACGGTAAATTAATTAGAGTTGCAGAATTGAAGTTGGAATCAATCCTGACCGTTTGTAGTTTTGCGGATGTTTTCCTCGAAAAGTTATTGGGATTACCACTGATCAGGGAAATAGATTTTGCTATTGAATTACTGTCGAGAACCTCCCCTATATCGATTGCTCCGTACAGAATAGTTCTGACTGAGTTGAAAGAATTGAAGGCACAGTTACAGGAATTATCAGATAAAGGTTTCATCCGACCCAATTTTTCTCCTTAGGGTGCACTAGTCTTGTTTGTGAAGAAAAAGGATGGGTCGATGCAATTGTGTAATGACTACTAGTAGTTAAACAAAGTCACGATTAAAAATAAGTATTCATTGCCCCGCATTGATGATTTATTTGATCAGTAGAAGGTGCAATAGTATTTTCAAAAATTGACCTTCGCTCAGGGTATTAACAATTTCGGGTTAAAGATGCTGATGTGTTAAAATAGCTTTCAAGACTACATATGGGCATTACGAATTTTTGGTCATGCCATTTGGTTTAACGAACGCCCTTGCTACATTTATGGATTTGATGAATAGAATATTTTGATCGTATTTGGACAAGTTTGTAGTGGTTTTCATTGATGACATACTGATCTACTCAAAGGATGAGATCGAGCATGCCCAACATTTGATTATTGTTTTAAAAACTTTATGTGATAAGCGATTATTTGCAAAATTCAGTAAATGTGAGTTTTGGCTACGATAATTTGGGTTTTTTGGTCATGTCATGTCTGCAAAAGGCATTAGGGTAGACCCGGGTAAAATATCAACTATTTTGGACTGGAAACCGCTGAAAAATGTCATTGAGGTCCAATTTTTTTGGGTTTGGCTGGATATTATCGACGCTTTGTCAAAGGATTTTCGATGGTTGTCGTGCCTTTGACGAATTTGTTACAAAAATATATGAAGTTTATTTAGTCCGTTGAATGTCAACAGAGCTTTGATCAACTAAAAATGTAGTTAACCAAGGTGCATGTGTTAATTTAAGCTGAGGTTGGTAAGGAATTTATGGTTTATAGTGATTCTTCACTGAATCGGTTAAGATGTGTGTTGATGCAAGAAGGCAAAGTCGTAACTTATGCCTCTCGATAATTGAAATCGCATGAGAAGAACTACCTGACACATGATTTGGAATTAACAGCTATTCAATTTGATTTTAAAATTTGGCTCCATTATTTATACAGGGAAAAATGTCACATTTTCACAGATCACAAGAGTTTGAAGTATTTAATGTCACAAAAAGAACTTAATTTGCCCCAGCGTAGATGGTTGGAATTACTGAAGGATTACGATTTAGTCATTGATTATCACCTAGGCAAGGCTAATGTTGTAGCCAATGCTTCGAGTAGAAAATCCTTATTTGCTTTACAAGCATTAGATACCCGATTAACGTTGATTGATAATGGTTCTATATTAGCTGAGTTAAGAGTTAGTCCAACATTTCTGCAACATATATGTGAAGCCTAGAAAAATGATCTCGAGTTAATCGCTAAACGAGAATAGATTGGTAAATCACCAGAGTCAGCTTTCACCTTGGTACCGATTGTAGTTTATATTTTTGAGACAAATTGTGTGTTCCAAAGAATTCAGAGGTTAAGCAGAACATTTTACAGGAAGCACACAACAATGGACACTCAATTCATCCTAGTAGTAATAAAATGTACAATGATTTGAAACAAATGTATTGGTGGTCGGGTATGAAACGAGAGATCTCTGAAATTGTGCTAAAATGCTTGGTGTGTCAACAAGTTAAAGCCAAGCTTTAGTTACCTTCAAGATTACTACAGTCGGTTATGATACCAGAATGGAAGTGGGAAAGAGTTACCATGGATTTCGTGACAGAATTGTCGTTATCTCCAAGGAAAAAAGATGTCATTTGAGTTGTAGTGGATCGTTTGACTAAATCGACACGCTTCATCCCAATGCGTATGGATTATTCTATGGAGAAATTTGTTGAGTTGTATGATGCAGAGATTGTTAGATTACATAGGGTGCCACTGTCGATTATTTCATATCGGGATCCCCGATTTACTTTTAGTTTTGGAGTAAACTACATAAAGCTTTAGGCACCAAGTTGCATTTTAGTATAGCTTTCCATCCCCAGATAGACGAGCAGTTAGAGCAAGTGATTCAGATACTTGAGGACATGCTACGTTGTTGCGTTCTAGAGTTTGAAGGTAGTTGGGAGAAATTTCTTTCATTGGTTGAGTTTGCTTATAATAATAGTTACCAGACGAGTATTAAAATAGCTTCGTATGAAGCACTGTATGGAAGAAGGAGTAGAACTCCATTATACTAGTCTGAGTTGAGTGAAAAGAAGATTTTTGGAGCTGACTTGATCCGTGAGATAAAGGAAAAAGTTAAAGTGATACGAGACTGTTTAAAGGCTACTTCCAATCGTTAGAAGTCTTATGTGGATTTGAAAAGAAAGGATATTGAAAATCAAGTCGGGGACAGAGTATTTTTGAAAGTATCACCTTGGAAGAAAGTACTTCTATTTGGTCGCAAAGGAAAACTTAGTTTGCGTTTCATTGGGCCGTATGAAATCATTAAAAGGATTAGGTCGGTGGATTACCGTTTTGTATTGTCGCTAGAGTTGTAGAAAATTCATAATGTTTTTCATGTGTCAATGTTGAGACGATACAGTTCTAATCCTTCACATGTGATTTCGCCAACTTTAGTGGAAATACAGCACGATATGTCGTATAGTGAGGAACCAGTTAAAATCCTGGCCCAGGAAGTCAAGGAGTTGAGAAACAAACGCATAGCTTTAGTAAAGATCTTTTGGCATCATCATGGAATCGAGGAAGCTACCTGGGAAACAGAAGAGGCTATGAGATACAATACCCAAACTTATTCTTTAGTAAGATTTTCGAGGATGAAAATTCCTTAAGGGGGAGAGTTGTAACAGCTCGATTTCAGTTGTGTTAGAAATAGTGGTTTGGGACCACATATACCGACAAGAGAGTTAGAACATATTATTAATTTAATAATATTTACATGTGTAGTAAAGCCCAGTTAAATTTAGCAAATAAATATAAGAGATTTGATTTTTAATTAAATAAAAGAAGAAAGGACTATATGGTAAGAGTTTTAAAGGTTGGGTTTTATATCTAAAAGTACCTAACAAGCAAGGATAGAATATTAGAGGGACTAAAGTGGTAAATATACCATGCATGAGAAGTGGATGGCAAGCTCCTATCCACTTTGGATATTTTGATTGTAAAATTTAAATTAAATAAGAAAAGTAGTGGGATTAGGTGAAAGAAAGAAAGAAAAAAGGAATGATTATAGGCCTTTTAAATCAATTAAGAAAAGAAAATAGTTTTTATTTTCCTCTCCATCTTCATCAAGAAACATGAACCACTATTGTTGAGAAAGAAAAGTTTGGGTTGAGTTTTTCTCTTGATTTGGAGAACTCTTGAGGTTAGTTTGAATAACTTCCATGTTTTTGAAGTTGTTTTAGCTTGGTCTTGGCAACCCAAGGGTTAATTTGTGATGTTGTTAAGAGTTTAGAGACTTACCATAAAAGAGGTAAGTGTATTTGTGTGCTTAGTAACTAAACCCTTGAGTTTGAAGGTCATATATAAGGGTTTGTTATGTTATTTGGATGATTTAGGGTCAAAGACTTATTTATGAAAACGATAAAAATACAAGGGTTAAACGTGAAATAGTAGAAAATATGGCGCTAGAATGAAGACATAGTAAGAGTGTAATACTTTGATTTATGCTTGGTTGAGGATTTAATGTTGAATTTTTTATTAAGGATTAAATAGCGTAAGTGTTAAAATGATGTGGGTAAATTGGTAAAATTACCATAATAAAGATTTCATCTTTAATTTAGTTATTAGATTGAATATTGGAAGATTAATTGAATAAATGATTATTTGGATCAAGATACTCAACAACCAGACTCAAGTCTAGGAAAGGCCAAAGTTACAGAGTAGACATCGACTCATTTTGTGCTTTTGTACTTGTCGAGATAAGTTCGTAACTTACTAAATTAGTTTAAATTATGTTTATGAATAAATTGAAAATATTGTAGTTTCTATTATTCTTGCTCATAATTGTTGAAGGACTAATGTATTAATGTGCGTATAATATGGAGAAAAATGGAATGATATGGATATATGCCCCGTTGGATTTTGATGAATACTGGGAAACACATGACCTGTCATCGGGATTAGATGTTTTTAGGTGCTGATCTTAGATGTCTTACCGATGGCTGAGATCCGACAATTTTTACGGATTCTCCACAGCTCGTGTGAGCAGGCCCATTTCATAGCTCGTGTAAGCATTACAGGTTATATGGGTGCTGGTCTTAGATGTCCCACCGATGCCTTAGATCCAACAATTCTTGCGGATTCTTCACAGCTCATGTGAGCAGTATCGTGTAGCTCAACATCTCGGCCCACAGCTCGTGCGAGCAGACCCATTTCACAACTCGTGTGAGCATTACAAGATATCGTGAATTTACATGCACAATTAGTGTGGAAAGGATTTTATTGTATCCTAAGTAGTTCAGAAGATCCAACAGGTATACAGGTTGTGATACATGTTAGAAATGCAAAAAGACACAGTTAATATACGAGGTTTACTATAAGAACGTAGTCACAAAAGTTTTGAGAAAAAAAATAGTTTTACAAGAGTATGGAAAATGAATTAAAACGTTACGTTGAAAATAAGTTAGTTTGGTAAGTTGGTTACTTGTTATGAACTTACTAAGCATTATTTGCTTATGTGGTTGATTTCTATGTTCTTGTAGATCGTCAAAAAGCTTGATCGATTGGGGTTTCATTAGAGCACAATCACACTATCTGATCCTTATTTTTGTAGCTCTCGGTTACTTTATTTTAGGTTATAAATGGCATGTATAGGAATTAAATGATATTTTGAGTATGAATAAACTAAGTAACTTGTTTATTTTGTGTTTTGTTGTCTTAAAATGATGCTTGAAAATGATGTAAATTGTTTTGAACTTAAAGATTTATGCATTTATTGATATTTTGAAGTTTGAGTACTTATATCGATAGAACACCCACTTCACCAATAGGAAACTGCAATTATTTTTCGGTGCTTACTGACTTGACTTCTACCGATACATACTCAATCGGGTATCGAGAGAAGTCCATCAGATTTTTTTCAAAATGACGTTTTTGACTCGAATCAAATAGGAATGATTCCAAAACTTGGGATTTTTCTAATGAATATTTATGTCACACTTTTTAATAACAAGAAATGAGATTTTAATTTGATGTGAAGTGAAATTTCTTAATTATAATGACTACTTACTCGGGTTCTGCGATCGAACCGGGTAAAGGGTGTTACACATTGATTCAACTCGCATAGAAAAGTTTAAATTTTTGGGCATTACAACTCTCTCCCTCTAAAACAAATTTCGTCCTCGAAATTTACCTGAATCAAAAAAGTGTGGATACTGCTAACAAATTGAATCTTCAAGTTCCCAAGCGGCTTCCTTGGTACCGTGATTCTGCCACCAAACCTTAAGCAGAGGTACAGTCTTTCTTAGAAAAACTTTAACGTCTCGCTCAAGAATCTGAACAGGTTCTTCTTTAAAAGTCAAATCAGGTCTCACCTCGATCTCCTCAACCAAAATGTTATGAGAAGGGTCAGATTGATACTTTCGCAATATCGAGAAGTGGAGCACATCGTGGATGCGGTCAAGCTAAGGAGGTAGCTCAAGTTGGTACGCAACAGGTCTAACCCATTTCAAAATTCGGTAAGGTCCGATAAATCTCGAACTCAATTTCCCCTTGCATCCAAACCGGAGAATTTTCTTCCACGGTGATACTTTTAAGAATACCTGGTCACTTACATAGTACACAATATCTTTCCTTTTTAAATTCGCATACGACTTTTGTCGATCAGAAGCAGCTTTCAGATGATCTCGGATTAGTTTAATTGTATTCTCAGTCTTAGATATCAATTCAGAACCCGTTGCTCACCCAATTTAGTCCAACATTGGGGAGTGCGACACTTACGACCATATAGAGCTTCATATGGTGCCATCTAAATGTTAGACTGCAAGTTGTTTTTATACGCGAACTAAGCTAACGGTAAGTGATTTTCCCAATTGCCCTTGAAGTCAATAACGCAACTCCGTAGCATATCATCTAAAACCTGAATAACACACTCAGACTAACTATCCGTCTGAGGATGATACGTTGTACTAAAGTCCAGTTGTGTACCTAACACTTCATGTAGCTTCTTCCAGAATCGAGAGGTAAAACGTGGATCTCGATCCTAAATGATCGAAACAAGAACCCCATGTAACCTCATAATCTCAAACACATATAGCTTAGCTAACTTTTGAAGTGCGTAATCCGTTCTGATCGGTAGAAAGTTAGCCAATTTGGTCAATCAATCTATGATGACCCAAAATGAATCCTTCTTAGTGGGTGTTAAGGGTAACCCACTAACGAAGTCCATCGTCACTCGTTCCCACTTCTACTAGGGAATCTTAACTAGTTGAAGCAACCCTGAAGGTAACTGATGTTCAGCCTTAACCTTTTGATAGGTCAAACAATGTGAAACGAAGGTAGCTATCTCCCGTTTCAACCCAGGCCACTAGTACACACACAGATCTTGGCACATCTTATTTTCGCCAGGATGGATGCCGTAAGAGCTACTATGTGCTTCCTGCAGAATCGATAGTCTCAAGTCGCTATCCTTTGGCACCTTAGTTCAGTCCATTCGCGTGTTACGCGCGTTGGGGAGATTTCTATTGACAAGATGTTTTGAAACACCACAATTAAGGCATAAGCACAGAATTCGTGTAATTCAAAGAAGAGTTGATTAAATGCTCAACAATGGTAGAAACTAATGTTCGAATCAATTCGCTTAAAACTAATTCAACAAATCACCCGTCACAACTAGCAAAATTAACGAACACAGACAATAATCAACAAACAACAGTACAATCACGACAATAGGAAAGAAATAAAAAAGTGAAACGTTTGTAATTTGGAGTATGGAAGAACGATTAAGTTTTTGGGAGAGGGAAAGATGGTTTCGTTTAGTTTTCTTTTTAAATTTAAAATAAAAGGAACAAATTTGCAGAGAAGCATAAAAATATATTCATGCTCGCATACGCTAGCACTCGAACATAGACCAGAAGACAGACAAATGTTTAACCGTTGAACCACTAGACTCATCGTTGAAATAGTACCGTACAAAATTTAGTTTATGTCACACTTCCAAAAGTCAAGGTTCAAAAAAAGAAAATATAAATTTTTCAAAAGATGCGACTCAAACCTCAAATCTTGAATGAGTAGGCATAACACATAACCACAAAAGCAAAGATAAATTTATTGATTCAACTCGTATAGAAAAGTTTAAATTTTTGGGACGTTACAAATTTTCTCACTTTGTTTTTATCTATTTTTTAAACTTTCTTGGAAAATTGGGAAACTTTTTAAATTTGAAGTTTTAACTCATTTGATAAAGATATTTATTAAATTAAACATGTTGAAATGAACATTAGAGATATATTATTTCTCCTTTAGTAACCCCTACAACGCAAATAATTATGAAAAGGATATACACATTTCATCATTTAAGAGTCCAAATGCAAAAGCAACATCATTTCTTGCAAATCACATCACATCAAATTTAGGCCCCTTTTTTATGCAACTTTTCCTTTGTTAGGCTTCGCCTTGCCAATGTCCTTAGGCTTTGCCTTAGCTTTAAGCTTTCCTTTGCCTTTGTCCTTGTGGACCATCAAAATGGGCTTAAGTCTAACCTTTTTCATGTTACTTTCAGCAGTTCACAACATGTTAAGTGTGACACCCCATATTCGGCCTAGTCGCCGAGCCTAAATACTATGACGCTACACCACCAACTCACATCGATTTCATCACAAATAGTCACGTTAATGTACATGCAGTTTGTTTTCTTTTATTATTAAAGCAGTCATACGTCTTTTAGGTCATGCGTACTCTAAACATATTAAACAATCATCGAGTAATCATAAATTAAGCACTAAACATGCATTATTCATCTAATAAAATAAACATAAAAAATATACGAAATAATAGTCCAAACGTCATGTATTAAGTCCACAAATTCTCAAGCATAATATGCATGGAAATAACTAAAAACCACATGTCAAAGACAATAAAAATCTACCTCATTTCCTTAGTCCTCATATCATAAATAAGCAACTAACAACTACTAAAACCTACTAAAGATAGGCTTGGACTACCCCTCGAAGGCCACACTGCTCACATCGGCACTACTGATCTGCAATGGTTATAAAGGAGTGGGTGAGCTTAACAAGCTCAGTGAATGCCCAGAATAACCACTATGCGAATGAGTCATCATGTATCAACAAGATACACATATAACATATTCAAATCGTCTCTATATTTATTATCAGATTTTACATGTTTAATCATCTTTCATGTATTCTTACACATTAATCGCATTAATCACATGAGTACTTAATCATTTAACACAACACATATTAATCAAATTTAATCACATTAGTCACATGAATATTTTAGCATTTATCACATCACATATTGATCAAATTTACTCACATTTAATCGCATTAGTCACATGAATATATCAACATTTTATCACATTACTTATTAATCACATTTAATCACATGAATATTTCAGCATTTATCACATCACATATTAATCATATTTAGTCACATTTAACCACATGAATATTTTAGCATTTAACACATGACTCATAACACATTTAATGATAATTTGGCTCTTGAGGTTATAAAACATAAACTGGACTCTATCGCCACACATCGAATACATTAATCTCCAAACACACAAAATATATGACTCATAGAGTCGAACATGTCCCATAAGTGAAGCATATAGCTAACACTCTCCAAATACACCAAAAGACTCAAACAGTCGAACATATTCCAAAAGTGAAGCGTAAAGCTAACACTCTCCTTATTTCCCCCCACATGTCCCATTGAATGGAGCTTAGCTCACATTCCCTTATCTCTCCAAAATTGTCCCTAGGCCTCAACGCCCCCAAAACACATGGCATGCCAACTATATCCAACGATCTCAAAAGGTCACAAGGCCAAAATATCTGTATTATTATTATACATTTACTTACCAATTTTTCGCACATCATCACTGCATATCACATCATTAGCACAATATATTCGCTGTCTCATGGCATGAATAATAACATACCCACATATTTACTGCCTCAACAGTTATCACAATATATTCATATAACATCACATCTTAATTCTCTTTATCACAATTACACAAGCACATTTATCACATATTAAGCACAAGTATGAGAACACTTACACTTGGAATTTAGAGTAAGGGTTTAGGCTACTTCTAAATTCCCAATTAACACAATGAACCGTCTACGAGTAGCTATTCCAAAACATTCACCAAATTATACACTTTTTCCAAAAATCGAAAGCTTAGACAAGCTTTTATTTTCCTTTAACTCTATTCGTTGAAGGTCCTATTGAATCCGACGCTTCAAAAAGAAATGCCACACAAGTATACAAGTGACAAACAGTCATCAACTTATCTCAAACAGACACAAACCATAGCCTAAGCTACGCTCACTTTTAACCGAAACCTTTAACACAGAGAACTTTAAATTCTAATATCTCGGTCTACACTTAATCTTTTCACACGAAACAAATTACATTCATCTACAGTAATTCTAAACCTTTAAACTACACAAAACTACACGTTTTAAGGTATCGAAATTTTTTGACATACAATGGCTATAATAATGAAAATTTATTAAAAACTTAAGAAATACTAAACGAAACTTCAAAGTAACTTTAGAAACCTTCTAATCATGTTAAACTAATTGAAAAACACTTTAAAATCAATTTTTTATTCACAAAATCGAAATTCACCATTAATGACTCAATTTTTGGCTTTTATTTAAAATATTTGTTTTAATTGCTAAAATTCAATTTAAGAGACTAGATATCATTTAAAACTAATAAAAAGTCGAATGGTGGTGCATGGCTGTCGTCAACTCATGTCGTAAGGTGTGTTGCCTTTGTTGAAAGGAAAACGAGTTTTGACGCAAACCTAAAAAAAACCTCGTTTGGAAAAGA
Organism: Gossypioides kirkii; assembly: GCA_005610355.1. NCBI lineage: Eukaryota > Viridiplantae > Streptophyta > Magnoliopsida > Malvales > Malvaceae > Gossypioides > Gossypioides kirkii. The sequence goes on along the minus strand of CP032247.1, from coordinate 31,546,751 downwards.
TTATGAAGTTTTTGGGTGTTTTTCTTGGTTTTAATAGGTATTTAAGGTTCAAGGGTTATTAGAAATCGAAACGGATTATGAATTGGTGATCCAAAGAAATTGGGAGAGCTTGAGGGAGCAAAATACAACATGAATTATGGAAGAGGTGTTTGATGTGAAATACAATTGAAAAAGGGGGTTTATGTTGATTTTGGACATTTGGTCAAAGTACTTTATTAAAACTCAATTTTGACTCTTTTAAAAAATCAATCCTCTTTTCAAAATTAAAGGTATTTAAAACTCATTTTTAGAAATTGATTTAATTTTCTAATAGTCATTGTCAAAAATACTATTGGTTACGAACCTTACAAAATTCTTAAAATACCCTCGAAACTTTTAGGCTCAATTTTGGGGTGTGATAATTCTCCCCCTCTAAAAAGAATTTTGTCCTCGAAATTCCTACCAACACATCACTTGTTTTATCACAAAATATGTTACTTCTACCTTTAAAGTAACCATCACACTTTCGCTGCACACTCTGATTCCTATTCTCTTTAACTTATTATTACTTTTCTTAATAATTTTATTCAATACCACGAACTATTCTACGATAACTTTGCTAACATTTTTCTCTATTCACTAGGACACTTTCATCTAAAGAACTCATAACTATTTTTCATAATTTAATAGTCTCTATCATAATTCTCCACTTATTAGCTAAATCACTAGTAACCATTGTCACATCAAATTTTAGCATACATTAGCATCTCATAAATATATATTATATAGAACCAGACCGATAAATATATATATATTAAGACCCATGCATATAGCATAATATATGTATAACCATCCACACATATATATTTATCAACCCCACTTATATATATTATATATAACACCAAAACCCATGCATATATTATGTTAGGCTAATAATAACACAAGACTCACGCAAATAACTATTATATATAACTAAACCATGCACACTTATTTATATTATATACTTACCCCTTAATACAACCTCAACTTCTCACACCTACTAATATGCACACACACACACATGCAACAATTAATGCACCACCCTTATCATGTCAACTTCAACAAACACTCTCAATTTTGCACAGCATGCATATCCAAAAATTCAATCAAGACTTTAACAATTTGCAAAAGGAAAAAAACCAACGTTTGCATACCACAAAGGGGTTCGTAAGCTTCATTTTGACATTCCAGATCTCGCAATTCATGCAAAAATACAGTATACAAGTGCACTCACAGTAGCACGTCTAGGAGGCATATCAAATATAATTTTAATTCATACTCAAATAACAAAGGTGTGAGTGGTGGGGGAAATAATCCAAGTCTCGTTCCTGCAAGCAAACTTTAGGATTAACGAGAATATGTTCCCATTCCTACCACGCATACAATTTCACATAAGAGATATCTCAAGCAGTTCAAGAAATCAATATAATTTTAAACACTTGGGTTTCTAGATTCATAAGTCTCGAAACTCGAATCAACACATCAACAATCACCTAGGTCCGAGTGTTATTGAATCTGACTTTGATACCATCAAATGTAACACCTTATACCCGGCCTGATTGCTGAGCCCTAATACTAGGACGCTACACCACCATCTCACATTATTTTCATCACAAATAATCACGTTAATGTACATACACTTTGCTTTTATTATTAAAGCATTCATACTAGTTTTAGGTCACCTGTACTCTAAACATGCTAAACAATCATAGAGTAATCATAAATTAAGAACTAAACATGCATTATTCACCTAATCAAATAAACATCAAAATATACGAAATAATAGTCCAAAAGTCGCATATTAAGTCCACAAATTCTCAAGCATAATAGGCATGAAAATAATCAAAAACCACATGTCAAAGCTAGTATAAAATATATCACATTGCCTTAGTCACCATATCATAAATAAGCAAATAACACCTACTAAAACCTACTAAAGATAGGCTTGGACCACCCCTCGAAGGCCACATCATTCACACCGGCACTATTGATCTATAATGGTTAAAAAAGAGTGGGTGAGCATAACAAGCTCAATGAATTCCTAGAATAACCATTATGCAAACGAGTCATCATGTATCAACAAGACAAACATGTAACATATTCAAATTGTCTCTATATTTATTATCAAATTTTACATGATTAATCATCTTTCATGTATTCTTGAACACATTAATCGCATTAATCACATGAATACTTAAGCATTTACCATAACACATATTAATCACATTTAATCACATTAGTCACATGAATATTTCAGCATTTATCACATCACATATTAATCACATTTAGTCACATTTAATCACATTAGTCACATGAATATTTCAACAATTTATCACATCACATATTAGTCACATTTAATCACATTTAATCACATGAATGTTTCAACATTTATCACATCACATATTAATCATATTTAGTCACATTTGATCACATTCAATCACATGAATATTTCAGCATTTATCACATCACATATTAATCACATTTAGTCACATTTAATCACAAGAATATTTTAGCATTTAGTGCATGACTTATAACACATTTAATGATAATTTGGCTCTTGAGATTATGAAACATAAAGTGGACTCTATCACCACACATCGAATACGCGGATCTTTAAACACACCAAATATATGACTCATAGAGTCGAACATGTCTCATAAGTGAAGCATATAGCTAACATTCTCCAAACACACCAAAAGACTCATAGAGTCAACATATCCCAAAACTGAAGTGTAAAGCTAACACTCTCCTTATTTCCCCCCACATGTCCCGTTGAATAGAGCTTAGCTCACATTCCCTTATCTTTCCAAAACTGTCCCTGGGCCTCAACGCACCAAAACATATATACATATATAGGTGAGTACTCACAATACTATAGTATGCCAACTATATCCAACAGTCTCATAAGGTCACAAGGCCAAAATATCCATATTATTATTACACATTTACTTATTGATTTTTTGCACATCATTAACACAATATATTCACTGTCACATGGCATGAATAACATACCCACATATTTACTACCTCATGGAATGAATAACATACCCACATATTTATTATCTCAACAATCATCACAACATATTCATATAACATCACATCTTAATTCTCTTTATCACAATTACACAAGCACATTTATCACATATTAAGCACAAGTATGAGAACACTTACACTCGAAACTTAAAGTAGGGGTTTAGGCTACTTCTAAATTCCCAATTAACATAATGAATTGTCTAAGAGCAGCCATTCCAAAAGACTCACCAAATTATACGCTTTTGTCGAAAACAGAAAGCTTAGACAAGCTTCTCTTTGCCTTTATCTCTATTCGTTGAAGGTCCTATTGACTCTAACGCTTCAACAAGACATATCACACAAGTATACAAGCAACAATCAATCATTAACTAATCTTAAACAGTTACAAACAATAACCTAAGCTACATTCTCTTCTAATCGAAACCTTTAACATAAAAAACTTTAAATTCTAATATCTCGGTCTACACTCAATCTTTTCTCACGAAACTAATTTCTTTCATGTCTACGACTAATTCTCAACCTTTAAACTACACAAAACTACATGTTTTAAGGTATCAAAATTTTTGACATATGATAACGAAAATTTAATAAAAACTCAAGAAATACTAAACGAAACTTCAAAGTAACTTTAGAAACCTTCTAATCATGTTAAAACTAATTGAAAAACACTTTAAAATCAAGTTTTTATTCACAAACTCGAAATTCACCATTAATGACTCGATTTTTAGCTTTTATTTAAAAGATGTGTTTTGATGACTAAAAATTCAGTTTAAGAGACAAGATATCATTTAAAACTAATAGAAAGTCGAATGGTTACCTTTGTTGGAAGAAAAACGAGCTTAGGGGAGCAAAAGATGACATGAATTATGGGGGAAGAGGTGTTTGACGTGAAATGCAATTGAAAAATGGGGTTTTATATTGATTTGGGACATTTGGTCAAATTGCTTTATAAAAACTCTCAATTTTGATTCTTTTACAAATCAATCCTCTTTTAAAAATTAAAGGTATTTAAAACTCATTTTTAGAAATTTATTTAATTTCCTAATAACCATTGTCGAAAATATTATCAATTACGAACCTTACGAAATCCCCAGCACTTATAGGCTAAAATTCCTAAAATACCCTCGAAACTTCTAGGCTCAATTTTAGGGTGTGGCACTAAGTAACTGTGGAAAAATCTTATTAATTTCATTCATGTTGAAATTGAGGAAAAATTGGCTAAAACTATTCGGTAACGATTGCAGGATGACATCAGTGACCAATTCCACACCTAAAAGGAATCCTAGTTTTTCAAGGTTTTCAATATAGCCTATCATCTTGAGAACGTGAGTTTCCACAGGATTTCCCTCCACCATTTTGCATCGATATAGAGCTTTAGAGGTCTCGTACCTCTTTTGACGTGATTGCCCCTCATATAATTCCTTGAGTTGCTAGATCATATCATAGGCAACCATATCCTCATGTTACTTTGAAGCTCAAGAGTCACGATGGCAAGCATTAGACATCAAATGTCTATCATATCATCAAGATACTTCTTATAAGCATCATTGTCAGCTCTAGAGGCATTAGTTGCTAGTTCATAAGGAATGGGTTCTTCAATTACATATAATTTTCGTTCTTGCTTGAGGATAATCCTCTCAAGTTATGGAACCAATCAAAGAAGTTCAAGCCATTCAACTTGTCCTTCTCAAGGACAAATCGCAATAATAAAGAGTTTGTGTTGTTTTCCATAATAAATCTACAATAATAAAACATGCTTATGAGTAAATATACCAAGTTTATTAAGAACTACTTAAAGGATTTTATTAAAAGATGCTCCCACTATTTTATTCAAAATTAATAACCCTCAAATATTAATTATGAAAAATCATTTCTCTAAAGTTTTCTAGTGGATAAAGATCCATAATTCACCTCCTCTTAAGTTAGCTTTGACTTTTCTCTCAAGATTATGGTTATTTAGGTAAACAACACTTACTAATTACATCCTATGTAACTCTTTATTTGGTGAACAACTCTTGTTCCAATCATCTCATGATCATCCAAATTTCATGCCTTTAGGTTTCTAATCCTATTACAGTAACCTAGTTAAGTTATTAACCAATATTATTACATATGAATATCACTTATTTATTCTTCGCGATTAACCGAGATAGATACAAGTACTTCGCTTTAGTAAAACTCACGTTGTATCGATAGAGACTTTAACGAGGGTAAATATTGGAAGGCAACCTTAATATTTTATTGAGGGTTTTTTAAATAATTTCATCTCACCATTAATGTTCAACTTTAATCCATTTTATTTATTTATTAAATTTGATCATATCAATATACTATATCATACATGCTAACATATCAGCCATTGCATCACTTAACGTGAATAATATAAAGTAGTAAATAAATGCAATAGTTATAGCCCATAAAATTAAAGTGGTTCCTCCCAAACCAATGGAAGAATCGAAAAGAATTCGGGTTTAAGTTGCAACACAAGCTTCTTTATCTCCTTTAAGTAGCCCATCCTTCATCTTCTCTAGTCCACAGTAGCTCGTACAATTTACAGTTATAGAAACTCATTTTGCATACGAGGGAGTGGAATAAGAAGAGAAATACAACATATAATATGTATTTATTTAATAGGTTATTAATGTGAATTACAAAATTTGTCCTAACCATTTAATGTTGCCTACGTAAAGAGTTGAAGGAGGCAGCCTTGTGACGATGTCGCTAGTCGATTAGTTGCATATCTCAGAGCAAATAAAAAAACTACACTCAAATATATTTTGAAAAAACTTTAATGACTGTATATTTTTATTATAAACGAAATATTTTTCAAAATTTCAATCCATGTGCTTTTTTACTGGAACAACTTTTGTTCCTTATTTTCGAATGTTACCAAGAAGTTAACTATTAATTTTGAATAACGAAAACTAGATCGCCCCAAGATAGATCTGTTAACACTAAAAAAATTATATTAGATCCAATAAACATTAAAATCAATGATTAACACTTAATCAGTGACAGAGACGAACATATAATTACATAGATTTCTTAAACAGACTGCATGTATCATGTATACATAAAACAAATCGATTAAAACGAATCATACATCATGTATCTCATAAAATTGGATCAACCAATAAATTTAATCCCGGATATATATCATACAAGTGGCTCTAATACCACTGTTTGGACTGTTGGTGTGCCTTGTGGCATAGCAAAAAAATTATTCCGGTGATCCACAACCATGGATCCATGTACGAGGAATGAAATGGGTTGAAATAGGATTGAAAATATACCTTCTTAAATGAAAAACAATGAAAAGATGTTAATTCAATGTCAATTCCAAACCACAATGAAAAACATCTCAGCCTCTACGAAGTCCACCCAGTCAACCACAAACAGAAAAAATCTTTGAACAATTTCAGGGAGAATTCAATGACGGTTGCTAGACCTTACTTTTTTCTTGGTAACCCTAACACACACACACACACACTAAGGGATGTCTTCTTTTTATTTTATTTTGATATCATATATCAGAAAGAAAAACGAGATTATTCCCTTGTTATTAGAGAAACAAATGGAAAATCATGAAAAAGAATTATATTTTTTCCAAAAGAATATCACTTTCCATGTCCTTTATATTTTGACAGAAATTATTATAACAGTTTATTGTAATAATTTCGGTAAAATATATACAAATTCATATATTAATCTTAAATATGTTCTCTATTTGTGTACAACAAATTTATACGTATAATGTGTTTAATATTTAACCATCAAATTAAATTAATTCAATAATTAATTTAATTCATGTGACACCTAAATACAATACCAAATGTATTTGAATTCTGTTCGTTTCAACTATAGAGTGTGAACTTGTAAGCTTTTGTAACATTAGTAGTAATACTAGAACATTTCTAATATTACAAGTAATGAGTGACATCTAGCAATGTATCGTTGCTACCCAAGTTACAAGAAGTTGTGATTCGACATAACCTTTTTGTGACATTATTTCATGTATTATATTACTTTATCCTTAATACCTAGATTGGACACAAGTCATGGAACAGTCACATTTACATAGTCCAATCTCATGTTTCTTAATATTCTGAGTAAATTATAATAAACAAATAAGTGTAATATCTCATATCAATTTATTCGAGCATGGCTATGCATTTCTAGTCTCACTTCAACAAGAGGCCTAAGATATTGCTCTCATTATGTAGGAGGGATAAATCATATCTTAATCAATCATTTCCCACTACATAGATTACGGCATACCCAACATCAGTCTTTATAGTATAACATGTTATGGTAGATGTTTAATTGTGTCAAAATATACAACTCATGATATTGGGACAATGATGATCTCAAGTCCGAGGATCATATACATAATTATCACTTTGAGTAATGTTGTGACTATTACATAATAATCCAAGAAACATACTCATAGTGGGTCAGTCCAATATGTTGTTCTCTAACACATACTCATGTAATGATTTTGACATCCTTATGTCAATGACAACACTTTGTCATCAATCAACTATACATTAGTCTCAATACATTATTGTTGTCAAAACCCACAATAATACTTGACTAAGGACCTTTTAAGAATAATCATATTTTCTTAGAACTTTATTACAATTCAGTTTATTTATATACACAGAAAAAGAAACTGAAATAATAATGGTAATGCCTTGTATTAATAAACAAGGATAAATAAGTATGTAATTACAATCATATCATGATTGGTCTTTGAGCATACTATAACAATTTGCATATTAAATAAATAATTACACAAGCTAGTATATTTGATTTCTTAATTGTATTGGGTTATTTAACCTTATCCAAGCTATATATGAGCTTACAAAAGCTCTTGCGATGAACTGAAGTTGATTGAGGATTAAAATGTAAAATTGTCAAATTTATCGAGTTAACTTTGCAACGTTAAGGAGTCACGTCATGACATTGAAGGCAGAAGCTCGATGTTGTGGCTTCAACAGGGATGTCGAGAATTTGAGAAACAATGGTAGTCATTGCGACCATGGGACAAGGGACGTTATGACATTACATACTATCAAACTCACGTCATGACATCAGGAAAATTATGGTTGCGACGTCACTTGCTGATGAGCTTATGTAGCATTGATGGGGACTGTAGTTGCGACGTCACTTACTAGAAAGCTTAGTGTGAGTGCCACCACAAGACAACCAAAGTAACCGATAAACATATTAAATCAGATTACATGGCTTAAATCACATTTAGAAATTTTAATATATCAGATTAACATAATAGTTTTCATGATGTATAAGCAAAACACATATACCATATTGTATCGAAAATTTCAGAATTTCAAGCACATGCTTTATGGATACCAATGGATTCGGTTTATCAGCTAAGATCCTACTCCATTGCTACAAACCATACAAATTCCCTAGAACTCGCTCATCGTACACATTGGGTTGTGGATGAACCACCAAATGTTGCAGGTTAATACACTGTCAGACGATTTTGAATACACAACATAATTACAAATAAAAGTTGTTAGATAATGAGTGGGAAAACCACCAAAATTTGCAGGTTAATATGCTGCTAGATGGTTGTGAATACACAACATAATTGCAAATAAAAGCTGTCAGATAATGGGTGAGTGAACCACCAATAGTTACAGGTTAATACACTACCAAATGGTTGTGAATACAAAACATTTTTGTAGATAAAAGTCACCATATAATATGTGGAAGTACCACCAGATTTGTATATTTATAATCTGCTAGAACTTCCTCTTTTCAAAATGTCCCAACCCATGCAACAAAATAAGGCATGCTTAAATAGATCATAATAGAGCAAATATTATGATTAAAAATAATCAAATATTGCTGCAATAAATATGCTTTCAAACAATTAATTCAGTAGCAAACTCATATATCCTTCAAAGGTTCAACTTAGCAGTGTCATAAGGCATGTTATACGAAAATCACAAGTACAAATACAATAAACATAATTACTCACAATTCATGCAGTTGGGTATATATTTAATATTAATACTACCAATTAGATCATGGATTCAAGCATTAATCATACTATCAAGGAGTTAATTGCATAAATTAAACTCTAAAAATAGCTCGAAAACCATTTAAGGACTAATTTGCACAAAACATAAAATTTTGGGCAAAATTGTAAAATTTAAGAAACAAAGGAACATGACCGTGTGGGAGGGTCCAAGCCGTTGGGCTAGGCTGGGTTTGATTTTACCTCGATTTTCTCATAAAAGAACACACACTTGACTTTCGAGGTCTCATATGACGATCTTTACTTTCAAATTTGATACTGCTCACCTACAATGGGTTTTTTTATTAACAAAAACACAAGAATTACTATTGATTTCTAATGTTTACTGAATTTTAGCAAGATTTACGAGAAAACTCACAAAAGATTTGAAATTGATTTGAAAGATTGTCAAGAACGATGCTATTCCAGAATCTTAGGGTTCTACGGAATTAGAAAAAGATTACTTATCGATCTTGGCTCGTTAGAATGAATATTGACGGGATTACGCTAAATTGATACGAAGAACAGACTGGAGGGGTTGAATTCGGGTTCGGGATTTCAACAATATATTTCCAGCAAAAGAATATGAAATTTTATGAAAAAGAAAAGTGGGAAAATAAAAGAAAAATATGTATTTAAAGAAGAGAGAAAAGAAATTCTAAATAGGGGTGAAAGAGAGAATCAAATTTTTATTATGATTAGGAGGAGACTAAATAGCTAGGTTAAGCAAACTTGTGATTTGAACCTTAATGCAAGGGAGATATATTCTAAGGCCTTACCACTAAACCAACAAGCTTATTCTTGCTCATTTTCTACCACATTTAATAATTGTACTAGCTTGAATTTGTTCCTTAACTGCTGAAAAAAAAAAGAGGAAAAATGCAAAGAGTGAGGCTTGAACTGTAGTTCTCAAAGGGTTTCACTAAGCTCTTAACAACTAATACTAGGGCTCAATTCATGATGATTTTATAAATTTTAACCCCTTATTTTTAGGGTGTTACACTAGTTAAAAAGGACCACACCATCATTTTCGCTAACCATTCAATAGAGAGTGATCAACACAAAAATGATCTAAAACGTTAGTAATGAAATTGAAATTTTTATAGTTTAATGACCAAAACATAAATGCATCAATAATTGGTTAACTAATAGTATAAATTACCCAAAAGAATCATGTATCATCTAATAATTTCATTATATTTTACAGATTTAATGCATTTTAAAATTAAATTAAAAAAGTTTAACATATATCTTGTTTTTATTTTATTTTTACAATGATAATTCAAATCCAAGTTAAATCTAGACTAAGTGAACACCCGATCAATAAATCATAACTTAACTTTCATCTTTTTTTTTACTCTTTACCTTATTTTTCGTATGAAATAACTTTTATCAAATTTTAATTTATTAAATTCAACCTTAGATTATTTTTATGAAAATGATATTCACTTTTTAAAAAAATGGTAGAAAATTATAAAAAGAATGATGTATCATATAATAATTTCATTATATTTATTAATTTGATGCATTTTAAAATTAATAAAAAAGTTTTAACATTTATTTTTGAGCTTAAGGTTAGAAAAGCTCTTAGTAAAAAATAAAAAATAAATTAAGTTTTTTAAAATAAAAGTTTACTCTCAGCCCTTAATGATAAAAAAAAGTAATAAATTAAGCTTTTTTATTAATGAATATTATCAATTGATCGGTTTAATCGTTAACTATATTAACATGGTAAATAATATTAATGTGATATGATAGGTCAGCAAAAAATTAATTTTTTTAAATAAATTTTTTTTTAAATTAAAAACATACATCTAGAATGAATTTAAATAAATAATTATTTAGATTCATTTGAATTTGAACAATCATTCATTTAAATTCATTCTAGATTAATTGTAAAGCTCCAAAAAAATTAAAAATTGAAAAAAAATCATTAAAAAATACTAAAAGTTATAAATAAATTCAATATATTAAAATTTTCAAAAACAGAAATATTAATAATTTATAAAAAATATATATATATAAATGTTTATAGAAAAAATTAATAAAAAAATATAAAACTTGCTGTGCTTCCAATGTCGGTTGTCTCTCATAGATGAGCAGCTTTTTTTTAAAAAAATTGTCATAAGTTTTTGTATTTCTCAAAATTAAGGAATTTAATCTCTTTAAATTTTTAGATTTTAAAATTTAGATTTAATTGTTGATACTATTAATTTTTTTAAAAAATTATTATAATATTTTTAAAATAAAAAATATTTATTTAATAATCATAAAATTAAAAAAATTATTTTATAATTAACTTGAATTTAACAGAAAAATTAATAATATTAATAATTAAATTTAAATTTTAAAATATGAAAAATACATAAACTAAATTCTTAATTTTCAAAAAATACAGAAATTTATGAGATATTTAAAGAAAAAGGCTGCTCATCTATGAAAAACAACCGACATTGGAATCACATTTTTAACATTTTTGTTATTGTATGTAGTGACCTGGGTTGTTTTGTTTTTGTGTCTCACAAATTCACAATGTCTGAAAGTTTACTTGGACGTGTATCAATAAAATTAATGAGTGCTTTTGCTAGATCATTTGTTGTTAACCCAATCAACATTCGTCGTCCTTTGCGGCGTTTTTCCATCGTTTGCGGAACGTTTGTTTTTGAGTGGAATCTGTTCATAAGTCGAATTATTTGTTTAAGTTTGAAGGTTCGTCCGAAATTTAAAAAGATTTGAGTAAAATATTTGGTTTAAAAAAATGGGCTTCAACAAAAAAATTAAGTCAATTTAAAATATGGATCAAGGTCGAATTTAAACATCAAGGCCCGAGCCTAGCTCTACCAATTTTAAGTTTATAATATTTTATATTATGTTATTTTCATATATTATGTAATTTAGAACAAATCAACAAAATAAATTTATATTAAATATATAATACTATTTTAATGTAAAGATTAAAAAATTGGTAAGATGACTATATAAAAATTTTCAATAAATAAAAAATATATAAAATTATTAAGTATTAAAATAAAACAATATAAATATTTTTTATTTAAAAATAATATGGGCGGGCCTAAAATGGGTTTGGGTTAGTCTTTTACAAATATAGACGGATTTGGGTAAAATTTTAGGCTCATATTTCGAGTCAAGCTGAATTTGAGCAAATATAAAATATATTAATATCATGTTTAGGCTCGACTTGGATCTGGCCTGACCTAATCTATGAACACCTCTAACCACTATCTTCTTAGTTGCAAATAGTAGAGTGATATCGGATCGGTTTAGTTGGATTTTTCCTTTAATTTTTAATCTATAATTATGTTTGGATTCAGTTTGTTTTTATTTTTATATTAATTTTTGGTCTTGAGTTTTAAATTTAATTTGATAAAATAAGCTTTATTTTAAGACCTTTGAATATTACTTGATAAAATTTCGGTCTTTTTTATAAATCTTTTTAAAAATATTAATTTTGCAATAACTTTTAAATTATTTTCATTATTTTAAATATAAAATATTTATTAAAAATATAAAATTAATTATATATTAATAAAAATAAAATTTATTTCGATTTCAATTAATCATAATTTTTAAACTTACATTTTATAAAACCGTTCAAATGCCTCATTTCAAATTAATTTTCAAATACCTCATTTCAATTTAATTTTCGATTTTTCTTAATCAACCTTACCTGCAAACATTATACATGCATACATACATAAGAGGAAAATAAGTACTTAATGTTTTAAATAATATTTAATTACTAAATAACAAACAGATACGCATCTTATTTCACCGAGATCTTTAGTGACAGTATATGATATTAACAAACATAATTATTAAAAAATAAAGGGTGTTTTATATTTTTATTAATTTATATTTTAAAAATATTATTATTTTTATTATTTTTACATTTTTATAAATTATTAATTTTTTGTGTTTTTGAATTTTTGAATTTTTTTACATATTCGAATCTTTTTAATTTTTATAATTTTTGAACCTAACGAATGACTCTTGTGAAAAAGAGGATAATGTTCATCTTAAGAGATCCTGGTTCGAGCACCTATGTGTGCAAAAGGTGTGTGCATTGTCAAAGGGTTAAAAAATATAAACAAATACTACCATGTAATCACACCAATATATTCAAAAAAATTTATAACTTTTAATAAATTTAAATGATTTTTACAATTTTTAAATATTTTATAGCTTTACACCTATTATAATGAATCTAGATAATTTTTATCCAAATAGAATGTTTATATTTTTTATTAATTTAATTCTTTAATTTTTTTTAAAATGTTGATTTAGCATGCCACATCAACATTGTTTGTCACGTTATCACTATTAACGATTAAATCAATTAACTGACAGTTTCCACTAACAAAAGGATCTAATTGATTTTTTTTCCAACCCTTAAATCAAAGGAATTACACACTCAAACTATTTGAACCCAAGTCTTTTTAACTGTTAGAATAACAACACTGCCAATTGAGTTAAGGCTTAAACATCATCTATAGTTTGCTTATTAACTCTATATTTTAACCTATGTGTATAAGTTTAATATTAATGTATATCTACCAACAACCTCTTGGCGTTGCGACAAAAGTATTATGTTCTAAGTATGAGAGCTTGAATTCAATCCAAAGCATCCCATTCCTTACATCCAATTATCAAAAATAATAATAATAATGCATGCATATACTATTATTTGCCCAAAACACTAATTCAATTAGAGAAATTGTGAAAATAACCTTTTGTATCTATACTATTATTTAAACTTTTAAACTGAGTTTTAAAAACCAATAAAAAATTTATTTTTATATATACTGTGATTTAAACCATGTAATTTACATCCATACATCCTTTACTTTACCACTAAATCAATGTTTTTATTTTCTATTATGATGTTTTACATTTTAATTGTATTTTGCATAATTTATTACTTTTATCAATTGTATATATTGATAATGTTATTGATTGAGTTGATTTTACAAATTAACTCCAAGCCCGACCCTGAGGTCATCTGAAAGTGTAGCCGCTCAAGGCCCAAGGTTAAAAGGGATTCAAAATTTCTTTTTTTTTTTTAAATTTTTAAGGGGTCTAAAAAATTTTCAGCTTTTAAAAGGCCCCAAATTTATTTTTTAGCAACTTATAAGGGGCCTAAACAAATTTTCTCCAATTTTTAAGAGATTCAAAACTCCATTTTATTATTTTACCTAGGACCCAAAAAATGTCAAGAATGGGCTTGGTTAACTCCACACTAACTCAAAGTTGATGACAACACAATGATAAACAATTATAATGTATTTAGTATTCTTAATATGATGTATTTACATGTTTAAATTTCTTTTTACTCGCAATTTAATCTTTTTTTCATTTTAATATCCTACATATTTCATGTGTTATTATTAATTAATTTCAAGCCATACATTTCATAATTTATTATTTATTATTAAACTCACTTTCATGTTTTAAATACGTAGTTTTTCATACGCACACATGTGCGATAGAAGTTTTAATTAATGTTAATACTATTTAAAAAATTAGTTTAATATTACATATATATTTTTAATGTACTTTATCAAATGTTTTATTTTAATTTCTTATATTATTTGTGAATTAGTTGAACTTAAAAAAATAATAATATAAATTAATTTAATATATTTAATTTTTAAATATAATAAATATGTGCATCACACGAGAATAAAATTAATAAAGAACTAATTGAGTTGCTATCAACCATCAATGGAGTCCTAACTCAATTAAAAATTTACCAAAATCCCCAATTTTTTATAAAATAAAAAATATTATTTTAAAATTATTTATATCTTTTTGTATTTTGATAAATTTGCTCCTAATAAAAATAATGGGATTTCAACCCAAATAAACATGCTTTTCACTATTTTAATTTTATTATTTTAACTAAAATTATATTTGGGTTTTTTATTAAATTTTTTTGAATCATCTTATTACAAGTTCTGGTCATATCTGTTTTTTTTAAAGAATGTCTAAAATTATCCATAATCCCTCCCAACTCATAAATAGGAGGATAATGCACTTCAACGCACTCAAACCCACGTTCTCATGCATTGACAATAATGTCATATTAATTGAGCTAAGACACAATTGGTTTATTATAGGCTTAATATAACATTTAATACCTGAATTTGATACTTTTTTTTTCTAATTTGATACTTAAACTTTTTTTTGTCCAATTTGGTACTTAAACTTGACACATTTTCCTAATTTGGTACCTAAACTTGACATTTTTTATTAAGTTGGTACTTAAACTTTTTGAGGTCCAATTTGGTACCTGAACTTGACTCTTTTTCCTAATTTGGTACCTAAACTTGACACTTTTTATTAAGTTGGCACTTAAACTTTTTGGGGTTCATTTTGGTACCTAAACTTGACTTTTTTTTCTAATTTGGTACCTAATTTTTTTAATATTAATTCATTATCTCAATACCTATTTTTAACATGAAATTTCTCTAAAATTGACAATATTTTTGTAGCATAACAAAAAAATTTCAACACCGTTATTGTTTTGCATAATTTTTATAATATTTAATAAATTTAAGTACCAAATTGAATTTAAAAAAAGGCTTAGGTACCAAATTAGAAAAAATTTCCAAGTTCAAGTACTAAATTGGATAAAAAAAGTTTAAGTACCAAATTAGGAAAAAGTGTCAAGTTCAAGTACCAAATTGGATAAAAAAAAGTTTAAGTACCAAATTAGAAAAAAGTGTCAAGTTCAAGTACTAAATTGAATAAAAAAATTAGGTATCAAATTAAGAAAAAATATCAAATTCAGGTACCAAATATTATATTAAGCATTTATTATATAAATATTTTAGAGTCATTTTGGGTATATATGTATGGTGGATATTATGAAGCAATCCGGTGTTGTGCACCTAATTCAAAAGGCCAACACCTTTTCTTCTTTTGTTTTGAAAAAGAAAGAAAAAACAGAGAGAACCACAAATATGGAAGTAGGAGGACCCTTCTGCTCCCTGCCTTATTTCAATCATAACATTCGAATAATTGCGATGTTACCTCATCATTTTCCTTTGAAATCATAACTACTGTTCCTTTTCATCTTTTACCTTTTTTTAGGTAAATCTATTCTTTTTTCACAATTATTCTAAGTGAGTGATTTTACATCCTTATAATTATTAAAAGGTTTTATTAAATAAAGTATTATTTGAAATTTGAAAAATTAAGTATAAAATTTTGAAGTGTTAAAGTTTATATTATAAAATTAATTATTATATTATTAAAAATTAAGTACAGAATATAATTGTATTGTTTAATAATAAAAAGAATTTTGAAATTACCTACTCTATAATTTTTTTTGTACATGAAGGAAAAAGAAGAGAAGCCTTTATTATAGTTGAATTATGCTCCTATCAGCAACACCGGCATGAAGTAGTGAAGGAATTGATAAAAGCGGAAAAATTAAGGGTACCTTTAGATGTTCGTTTATTTAGGGATTGGTAAAAGTTTCGATTTCTTTTAAAATAGAAATTTTTTTATTTAGGTCTTTGAATTTTTTTAAAATTTTAATTAGTAAAAATAAAAATATACTTTAGCTCCCTTAAAATAATACAATTTTGATTTAATCTTTAAAAAATTACAATTTAATTTCGGTCTCAAAAATTTTTTTTTGGCTTCGTCCCTGATTACAGTATTGTTATAATATCTAATATCATCATCGCTGTTATTTCTACACTAACCGTAAGGAAACGCACCATCCATCCAAAGAGGTCTCAAGTAACGACATTCTAATTCTCCATTTTGAGGATGATCGGCACACCGCTTACATGTATGACCTAACCCTCGTTGATCAACCTATAGTAGCCCGTCGTCATAATGCTTAAAGGGTGACCGTCATCAACAAGGTTCCCAGCTCAAAAATTATTCCCAACTGCTTAGCCAACTTCAGTCCCTCTCGAACTCCTCAAATTTCTGCTTGTAAACTATAAATTCGGCCAATTTGAAGCAAACCCACTCACCATTCCAATCACGAATGAGTCCCCTGACGGAAGCAATACCAGTGTTACCTCGGACCGCTCCATCACTGTTGAGTATATAGATTCCATTTGGAGGCTTAGACCACTGCACCCACCTTGGTCCAATCGGTATCCTCTCTACTGTAGAATGAATCCACAGCTAATTGCTTGGCGTAATACAGTATAACTACTGTCCATATACAGATGCCCTGAAATATTCTCTTATTTCGATGCTTCCAAGACCTCCATAAAAGGATCAGGTAGAGAATATTCTCTTCTTTGAATGTTTACTACTATAAATATAATATAAATACGAATTACGTTAATTGTATTTATTTTTCAGATTTTATACTGTAATTATAATTCACAAAAAAGAAAGTCAGACTATTTGTTGGCATGAGAAGTTTGATTACCTGTCAAGTCTAATAGGGTCAATTTCATATCTTGAACAAAAGATTTCCAAAGTTTGATCCCACCTAGCTCCTCTCTATTATTATTTTTTTCAATATTTTAATAGTAAAATAAGTTGTCGACCAAACCTGTGCCTAACCTGAGCCCTGCTTGGGTTAAAGGACACCCCAACTTAGATAAGGTTTCCATTAATTCAAATCAATCTTAACCACCCTAAATTATGATTTCATAATAATGATGTTTTGTTTGATAATCTAATGAAAAGATTTCAATTTACTCTAAATACTATTTTCTTAGTCATTTAAATTTTTAAGCATGTGTGATAATTAAGGTAAAATAAGGTATATATGTCATTTTTTTAAATTAAGGTTTTATATCGTTTTTAAAAATATTTAGGGGAATAGATCGATTTGGTAGAAAGCTCATCCAGTTGGATAAGTTTTTCAGATTTTCCTTTCATTTTTTATTTCAGGTTGTTTTAAGCTTCTATTTTATTCAATCAATCATTTAAGAAAAAAAATATTTATCATAAAAATACTAAATCTAATAATTCATATTTAATAAAGTTGCATCAATTATTTATTAAATATAATTTATTGGATTTAATATTTTTATGGAGAATATTTTTTTTCTTAAATGATTGATTGAATAAAAAAGAATCTTAAAACAACATGAAATAAAAAAAATTAATTGTATTAAAAAAGTCAAAAACTGCAACTTAAAGGGAAAGTGCGTCCAACTAGACAAGCTTTCCTAGCACGTGTAAGGAAAGCTCGTCCAACTGGACGAACTTTCCATGAAATCAACTTATTCCTCTAAATATTTTTAAAAACGACGCAAAACCTTAATTTTTTTAAATAAAAAACGTCATATATGTCTTATTTTATCGATAATTCATAATAAAAAGTAAAGGGTTAAAAGCTTAAAATGTATCTAATTTTTTAGAGTTGCTCACGTAAAAATTAAATCTTTCAAAATGGTTAAATAATGGCCTAATCTTTATTAAAGTGGTCAAGTGAAGATAAAACCTTTCAAAATGTTCAAATAAAAGCTTAACCTTTTCGAAAGTGATCAAATAAGGGTAGAACCTTTTCAAAAGGGTTCAAATAAAGACTTTTTAAATGTCATATATTAGGTTTCAAATTATGTTGTGACTATATTCTTTTCTTTTCAAGCAATATTTGATTCGAGTGGTATGTATTTTATTCTTAACACGTCAGCATTTACTTAATTTTTTTTACAAATTGAGTTGAAGTACGTGAAAAGCTCTTATTTGAACACTTCTATAAATATTAAGCCGTTATTTAATCATTTTGAAAAGTTTAAGGTTTACGTGAGTAATTTTTAAAATGTTGAGCCCTCTTTGAGCAGTTACCCAAAAGTAAATGATAGATTTTTTCAATGAAATGTGAGAAAAATGATAAGTAAATAATGAACACTTTATCATATGTAAATTTTTTTCAATTCTTTTTATTTTATTTTATTTCTTTTAATAGTATCCTTTAAATGTTTTACTATTAAATTTTTAAAAATTACATTTATCAAACAGAATAATTATATTCACACTTAATTTTAAAAATATATATATTAAAACATATTATAATTTAAATTCATAACTTAATTTTCCAATTTATAAAATCGTTATAAAAACTTATAAAATAATAATTATTATTTTAAATAGTAATTTTGTCCCATAATCCTCATTAAAATGTGTGATTTGAATAAAATAAGAAAATCTTACACTGGCCCTACTTTGGATAGTTGGCTACAGATTTTTCACTTCGGACCAATCCAACCCTAGGTTTAAATTAATTAATAAACATATTTTATTTTAATTACAAAATAATGCAGAAATATTTATATTTAAACAATTAAATGAATTAATGATTTGAATTGAATTCAACTCAGATACCAACTTTAATTTTTTTTTTTTAAAATGTACGATTTTATTAGAATTAAATTATCGATTAAATTGAGAATAGATTGTCTGAATATAAAATTTGAATATTTTTTAGTGAATCAATAACAAATGGAATAAAAAGTGATTGTTGAACCAATTCTATAATTTTTTTTAACTTCTTTATTATTTTATTAGTTATTTAATTATTATTAAATTAATTATAGAATTAGTTGAATCAATTAAACTAAGGGTGGATTTAGATGACGGCGTGTATACATATTGTTAGTGTAAAAATAACGGTGGTGGTGAGATTAGATACTATAATGTGAGACAAAAAGTAAACCGAACGTAGTACACCGCATCGTATTTGTTGGGAAAAATGGTATCTTTGAAAATTTTGAGGTATATTCTCGATTGGTAAAAATGTAGAGTTGAATCATAAAATTATGATTTTATATTCTACTCCATTAGACCTTTACAACAGTATATTATATGCTGAAAATGATCGAGTGATGAATGAGAAATTGATGCTCAAAATAAGACACTTGTGAATAATGTTGAGGAAAAAAAAGCTTAGATCCAACATTTGTTAGATATCAAGTGTGGGATATGTTTATATATGTGAATCCACTTAGGAGTTATTGAATAACTAAGCTTGAAGCCCTGCCTCGCACTTAAGGGGGTGTAGACTGGTCGAGCCCAAAAAGATTTACAGATATTTTAGCCTAATACGTAATTATTTTTCTTTCCTCAGC
Organism: Gossypioides kirkii; assembly: GCA_005610355.1. NCBI lineage: Eukaryota > Viridiplantae > Streptophyta > Magnoliopsida > Malvales > Malvaceae > Gossypioides > Gossypioides kirkii. The sequence goes on along the minus strand of CP032247.1, from coordinate 31,526,576 downwards.
AGATCTTATCTAGAATCTATTTTAAAAGCACAAATATCTCGATTTGATTTTATTTTATTCAAATTGATATAAAGACTCCTTTAATGCAGATTTGTATCCTTATTCACAAAAATTTTCAAAATTCCTCCATATTGAATGTCTATAAAAACCGAAAGAATTCTACAGTAGAACACACAACAAGTTTATTTTCACTCTCAAAATTCTTTTCTTTTCCTCTCCAATTTTTCAAACATTTCGGTGATAGAAGAAGACAAGGCTTGTTCGTTGATCACTGCAAAGATGCTACTGGCGCGATTATTTTGTTGTTGTATCTTGGGAGACAGTACCATAAACGCGATCAAATCTGTTTTAAGGAAATTGTGAAAACAGACTTCAACTTCTAGTAAAACTCGATCTTCCTTATTAGATTTCTGATTTTTCAGATATAATATTTTAAATAAATATAAATATTTATTTAATTTATTTTGTTTACATGTGATGTTTAACATAAATATTTATTTATATTATTTTATTTAAAAATTATATTTTATATAAATATTTTATATTTATATTTGTTAATTAATATATTTTGTCCAACAGCATTGCCCATTCAAATTCACATTAAATCATTCGATTTACAATATGTTTTAAATGATTATTTTATTTTCTCAAAAACATATTTATTATAATAATGATAAACACATTATTAAATTTTTTAAAAATATTTTCTAAAAACTTTTTCCATATCACTTTTCAACATCAAGTTTAATTTTTGATCCGTATATATATATATATATATATATATGATGGAGATGCATCTAATCTACACATAGGTTGTCCTTTAAATAAGAGTTTCCTACGTCACCCGAGCAAGTGAGGTAGTAGATGCCTGCCTACATTAGTTGGGGTTGGGACCCCAAAACCCACCAATATGCCTTTCTTTTCCTAATGTGTGTATGTATACATTACTTTTATATAAAATAAGAATGTTTTGCCCGTGAATTTGTAGGGTTCATTTTTCTATATAATTTTAATTATATTATAATTATTCATTACATCTTTATTAAGTTTTGTTGAGTTATTTTATCTCATATTTTATTAATAAAAATATTCAGATATTTATATATATTATTACTATTTATAACATAATTTTACTGTTCATGATTTGACTCTATTATTTCTAAAATTGACACTCTAGACGAAATTCGGGCATGTCGAACATGTGTTCCATTTTAGATTGTTTACCAAACCTCGTGGTCTCCCCCAACAAGCTCTTTGAGCGCATGCGAGCTGAAGCTACGAGCTCCTCGAGATCCTGCCCCTGCTGTCTTCTTGCTGTACACATCCATCTGATAAAATCTAGTCGAATTGCGAACTGACGACCCGGATCCTATCTGAATTTCAAGTTGATGATTACCCATGTAGAACATAAATAATTTAAAAATTAAATATGAATTCATATATTCTAAAAAAAAAATCAAAAGTAATATTTTGACACGAAATAAATAAAAAGTTTAAGTTAAATAAACAATGTGATGCCATTCATTCATTTATTGATTTTGATTGATTGCTTCGATATAATTAAAGTAAATATAGTTGGGTCTCACAAGAAAACAAGCCTTCAAAGTTTTGGATAATACTCTTGATAGTATTTTTGATCTCTCCCAATATGATAGAATGAAGAGTGATTTCGAATTTTTTCGTTAATGTAATTTTGTAATTATTTTTTCATCAAAAAAAAATAAAAGTACGACCAAATTCTATTTTTTACCAAAAATTACACAATTAATTATTTTTAGCTAAAATGAAGTAAAACAATATATTTAATTGTTTAAAAAATAAATGTAAATTAACATAATATTTAATCTATTATATTTATTAATTAATATAATTTATTATTAACACTTAATTCCAAAAATGGGGCTCACTTTAAATATAACTAAAAAAAATAAAGTATTTTGAAATTCAAAATATAACCTAAAACTCAATGTTTCCAAATAAATTTTCATTCGTTCTTTTATATTACTAGCTTATAATGTCACGTACATTGTATGTTATTTAAGTGTTTAATATTTAATAAATATTTTAAACGTTTTATTTTTAATTACAATAATTAACATAAAATAATATTTCTTATTAAAATTATTAAATGTAAATCAATATATATTAATTTATCAAATCAAATATTATAATAAAAAAATTTCAAATCATAATTAAAATATTTTTACTTTATGAAGTTAATGCAAAGTAACGTTATTGGAAATAATAACTAACTAACACAATTAATTTTAATGTTAATTAAGTGATCGTTAATATGTTTAAAATTCTATTAAAGTAATATCTCTATTTTACATAAATAAATTTAACAATATTTTTAAAAAAAATATAATTAAAACTTTTTTACTTCAAAAACTTTTAACTAATAACTATAATTAAATTACAATTCATAATTTTTCCTATATTTTATGTTTAGAGTTCTATTTAAGTAATAATTTTATTTTAAAATTAGCACAATATTTTTAACTAATAATTATAAATTAAATTATAATTATTTTTAAATGTGTAATTATCATAACTTCTATTTCACTTCAACTTTTTTATTTTAAATGTGAATTTAGTAATATGATAAAAAATAAAGAGTATTCTTATCAATTCAAAAGTTTTTCTAAATTCGTGCTTATATGTATGTGCATGATAAAAAGATAAAGTAATATTTAACCTAAAAACTTAACTTTTTTTTTTCAAATTGATTCTTAAAATTTTTTTATCCACATTAGTTTCAAAAGTTGGTAACTTTTTTTTTTCAAAATTGGTCCATAAACTTGGATTCCATTAGTTATGATAATGTGGCACTCTGAATTGTATCATGTCATCACTTGAAAATTTTAAAAAATTATATAAAATCTAGAAAATATAAAATATAAATTTATAAAGAAATTTAAAAAAATTCAAGTGATGACATGATATAATTGTAGACTGTCATATAATCACACTTTAAAAAAATTCAAATTTAAAGATCAATTAAAAAAAATTTATCATGTTCTAAAACAAATGTGGACAAAAAAAATTTAGGGATCAAGAATGAAAAAATCACAAAATTGAAGGAATAAATGTCATTTTATCTCTTAAAATAAACAATTTATATACCACCAATAAAATAAATAATTTATATTTTTAAAAAATATTATCTATATTATATTTAAAATTTTAACGGAGTTGCGTTAGTCATCAACCAATTCCCTACTTAATCGAAAAGTTACTAAAATTCCATTATTTTAACAAAACAATATGTATTTATTTTGAGAGAAATTCTATCTTTTTATATAAAATCTAAAAAATATTTACACATTATAATATTAAATATTTTCATTTTACCATTTCAATCAAAGTTATGTTTAGTTAGTATACTATTTTTTTTAAATTTGTTACATAAATTTTCTATCTATATCGTTGGTGTGCCATAATTAGACATGTTCATGGGTCGAGTTACTCGCCCAGACCCGTCTAAAATTTGAGAGAGTTTAGATAAAAATATTAAGCCCGAAAATAGTTTGGACAAAAAATTAGGCCCGTTTCAAATATGGGTCAGTCTCGGGCTTAAACATTCAAGTCCCGAGCCGACCCTTTTTAAATTTATAATACTTTATATTATATTATTTTTATATATTATGTAATTTAAAACACAAAAAATAAACTTATACTAAATATATAATACTACTCTGATGTAAACATTAAAATAATGTTAAGATGATTATATAAAAAAATTTAATAAAAAATGTATAAAATTATTAATTATTAAAATAAAATAAAATAAATAATTTTTTAAAAAATTTAAAAATAATATGGACAGATTTAAAATGAGCTTGGATTAGTATTTTGTAAATATAGACGAGTTTGAACAAAATTTTAGGTCCAGATTTTAGATCGAGTCGAGTTTGGACAAGTATAAAACATGTTAATATCATGTTTAAATCTAACCCGAACTCGACCCGACCCGACACATGAATACCTCTAATCATAATGTAGATGTTAATAATTATATTTAAAGTTCTATCTAAGCTATATATTAAGGGGCTGGTTGCATTAGTATCATTTATCAACTAAGTTGTAACTCAGTTAAAAAAATATTATTTTAAAAATATTTATACGGTTTTATATTTTAATAAACAGGTGCATATGAATAAGAATTATAAAATTTAATTAATTTTTTAAAAAGAATGAAAATGGTTTTTGCGAAGGTAGAGGTAGCTCTAGTGAACATACACTCAGTCTCCAAAAAATACTAATAATTAAATGAAAATGGAGTGAAGAGAATATTGAATTTTCCCAATGCGACAAATATGCTTTTGGGTTTTTACTTTTACCTTACTTCAAGGCATTCATTTTTTAACACTACAAATAACAACAGTAAACTGTATGGGTTAAATTCCACCACCACTCCTCTTCCCATTTTTACTTTTCACTTTATCCCAATGGGAAGTTTTACATGCTTAGTCCAGCTAATATTTATAATCATTTATTTTCATAATTTGTAGCTTAATTTTTTAATTTATTAGTTAAATTTTTTTCCAAATTCAAAACATTGTTATTACTTTTATATATAGTAATATATATATATATATATATATATATATATATATATATATATATATTACTTACATAGAAGTATTCCGAAGAGAAAAAACATTTTTTGCCTTATCAATTTTCAAAAGATTTAGAACTACCATATGAGGGAGATAAGAAATCTGTAATTCTTCTTTTTTGACCAAGGCTAGGTTGGCTAAGCGATCTACAACTTGGTTTTGCTTTTTAGGGATGTAATGCAAGAGCCACAATTTTTCTTGCGCCAAGATGTTTTGTATTCTCCTAATTAAGGTTGAGTTCGATGTGTTGGAGACACTTCCTTGAATGACTTTAACGATCTCTAAGCTGTCAGATTGGATAATGATATTATCGTGACCTTTGCGTTGGATAAGCTTGAGCCCCTCAAGTATGGCCCAAAGTTCGACACAAAAAATCGAGTACTTCCCAATATTTCGATTATACCTAGAGGACCACTTTCCATTACCATTTCGAATTCCTCCACCATTTGTTGCCTCTCTTGAACCCTGTTGTACGACACCATCGGTGTTGAGGAAAAAATGTTGACCACAAGGTCAGTCCTCAATGAATGAGTTACTAGTTAAATTTTTAAGTACAAATTAGGTGCTTAAAATTCTTATTAAAATATTTATTTGGTACAATAACAAATTTAGTTCCTAATATTTACTTATTTTATCATTTTAGTCCTTATTTTTTTGGTAATTTTGACCCTCAACATTTAAAATTTAGTCAAATTGCTTGCTTTTGTACTAAAAACTGACTGAATTGTTAACATTTTAATAGCATTGATATGGCAACTCGTGTGGTTATCCATGTATAATTCATAAAAATTAAAAATATATTTAAGAAATCAAGAAATTTAAAAAGTTCATAAAAACTTCTAAAAACTTTATTCATGTTAGCAATGAAATATGCTTAAAATGCCACATGAGTTGTTACGTTAATGCCAATTAAAATTTTAACAGTTTAGCCAATTGATTTATTTTTTTATTTTTTTGAATATACGGGTGTGATTACATAATAGTATCTGTTTATATTTTCTTAACCTTTTGACAAGGCACACACATCTTGCATACAGGTGCTCGAATTCGAGACTCTTAAGATGAACAACATCTTTTTTCAACTGGATTCACTCGCTAGGTTTAATCAATTGGTTTATTTAAAAACAAACAATTTAATTAAATTTTAAAAATTAAAAATCAAAATGATCGAAAAAAAATTAAGGACCAACATGATAAAATAAATAAATATTAACAACCGAGTATTTTATAAAAAAAAGTATTTCAATTTACACGCCAACGACTTGTTTTTTTTTTTAACGAACACACCAACAACTGAGTTGAAAACTTTTTAATTTTTTTTTTAAGACTAATATAAATGAACTTTTTCATTTATTAAATTAATAAAAATGGTATTATCAACAAAAAATGAAAAATAAAAATTCACACAATCCCTAATTTCGATTAAATTGAACATTCTTTTTAAAACATTCTGCATATTGTAGCGAGGTGGCCGATGTCTGCAGAACTTTAACAGAATAAAATTACAGTATTCTAAAAGAAATGAATAAAGAAATGGGAATTTAATCCGAAAACCAACAAAGTTGAGGACAATCCAAGCACGTGATCTGTGATTCAGTCCAATCACCGATTTTTAAACAACCAATCCCTCTAAAAAGAATCCAAAATTCATATTTTTTTTATGTAGAATTTCCAATATTTCACTGTTTTAAAAGTAGCAAAAAGAAAACAGTGTTTTTTTTAAAAAAAATTTTATTTTGATAAGGTGTCTGCATCTGAAAGTGTGTCGACTTTGGCCTTTTGTTTTGGCCTTTGCTTGTTTGGTTCTTTCTTTGTTTCATTCATCTGTTTATGCTTTGTGTTTTTAAATTCAATTTTTAAAGAAAGAGAAAAGTGAAAGCAAAAGGATTGCTTAAAGAGAATGGTTTTTTTTGAAAGCTAGAAACCAAAGAGTAAAAAACCGCTTGGAATTTGTGGGGATAAATCAAAACATATAGAATGCCAAACACTAGCATTTTCAGATCTCTAGGATCTCAGAATTTCAGGGGGGAGAAATAAGGAACTTGTTGCTTGTTTCTCGAGAAAATTCTCTTTTTCTCTTTTAGCTCTTTTGTCTTAGCTCATCCGGTTCTTCATTCTGTTACTTTACTTACCTTTTGATTCATATTCGTATGAAAACAAGTCATTTTTAGGATCTGGGTATTGATCAAGAACAAGTTTTGATTTTATTTTTGGGGTGAAAAAGGTTAAAAAGGAAGGAGTTTCCTTTAAAAGTAATGGTGGTTTCAGTTCTTGTGGTACTGAAAGGGACACCTTTTGCTGGCATAAGGGTAGAAAAAAGACTTTTGCTTCATGTGAAGGATGGTGGCAGGTCATTGTTGTGCTGATCAGTGGGCATTGATTTTTTCAGAGAAACTAGAGTTTGAATGAACTGAGAGACTGTAAGAGTTTTAACAGTATGGAAATAAAGAATTTGATGCTGTTTAGACTGGGGTTACTGATTTTGGCATTGAATGGGGTTTCCTCTGCAACTCTTTCTCCTACTGGTATAAATTATGAAGGTTAGTTTCCTTTTTAAAGTTTTTCTTTTTGTCACTTACCTTAAACTTGAATTTTTGAGGTTTCATTTCTGTTTTTTTTTTCTCAAGTAGTGTAGTGGAATTCATCAATCAGTTCTGAGTTTTCTTGTTTGAAATGATTCATAGTTTCCAATTTCTTTGCTCTTTTAATTTTTGCTTCGATGGACTTGAAGAATGTATGAACTAATTAGTAGCACATTTTCAGTTCATGTCATTGTTTTCATTAGTTTTACCACAATTTTGCTTGATAAGAAACCTGGTTTTGCTCACCTATTTTTCCTTCCATTTATGATGAATTTCTTGATCAGTGGTTGCTTTAATGGCCATAAAATCAAATCTACACGATCCATATAATGTTCTCGAAAATTGGGATTCGAATTCGGTTGATCCATGTAGTTGGAGGATGGTTACTTGCACTGCAGATGGATATGTTTCTGCCTTGTAAGTTTTTCATAGTAACTTGAAAATAAACTGAGATTTTTGGTGGTTGTTAGTAATGTAAACTCCTTTTTGTTCCTTACTTGAACAGGGGACTTCCTAGTCAAAGCTTATCTGGGACCTTATCAACATCGATAGGGAACCTTAGCTACTTGCAATCAGTGTAAGTTATTGCCTCTTCGGTAACTACACTTGCTTATAACCTATCAAGCTTTAATCCATGTAGTTTGTTGGGTTTTCCACATTTCGCGAACCGAAGTTCATGGAAAGCTCATGCCGTTATTGTTTATGTGTTTGACATTTTTGTAGGTTGCTTCAGAATAATGCTATTTCAGGTCCCATTCCAGCTACCATCGGGAAGTTAGAGAAGCTCGTAACTCTCGATCTCTCCAACAATACTTTTAGTGGTGAAATACCTGCCTCCTTGGGAGACCTGGAAAACTTAAACTATTTGTAAGTTTTGTAACTTTTACTGCATTGCATATCAAAAGCTCCTCTCTGAGTTTCTTTCTAGTGGATCTGTTTCTTATGTTTATGCTTCTTGAATGTGCTCAGGCGGTTAAACAACAATAGCCTTACCGGAGCCTGCCCGGATTCTTTGTCAAAAATTGGAGGTCTCACTCTTGTGTATGTACCTCAACTTGTGTATTTTGTCTTTTGATGTTCTTGGACTGGCTATTTGGGAAACCTTGAAATCTACATGATATCTTGTTACATTTATCCGGCATGTAATTCACTTATTGGTTGAATATAAAACCTGTACCAGGGACCTATCTTACAATAATCTGAGTGGTTCCCTTCCGAAAATATCAGCAAGGACTTTCAAGTGAGCAATTCCTTCCCTTGTTATAAGATGTTTATAATGCATGTTATTGCGGTGTATTTAATTACAGTTCTGTTTTTACTTCCAGAGTTGTTGGAAACCCTTTAATTTGTGGACCTAAAGCAAGCAACAATTGTTCTGCTTTCTTTCCCGAGCCTCTTTCTCTCCCACCTGATGGTCTAAAAGGTGACTAATACTGTTTTTGATATTCCGACATTGTTTTCCCATGTTAATGTTTGATTACATGTTTTGTGAATTTATGGATCTTTTTCTTAGCTCAATCAGACTCTGGGTCGAAAGGTCATCATGTAGCTGTTGCTTTTGGCGCTAGCTTTGGTGCGGCTTTTTTCATCATACTGTTTATGGGGTTACTAGTTTGGTGGAGATATAGACGCAACCAGCAGATTTTCTTTGATGTTAATGGTTAGCTCCGTAAACTTTCCAAATCCTGTTATTTGTTTTATATTTTCCATTCTTGTCTGCACTGCCGCACTGTCATATAAATATTGGAAATTATGGAACCTACAATGTTATGTTAAAATAATCATTATCAAGGGGTTGTAATTCACATGTTTATGCGGCTGCTCACTGCCATAAATTTTTACGAGCTCTGCCAGCAGAGACACAAGTTTCTTGGCATGTTGCATTTTCTTCCTTTGAAAAGGTTTTACAGTAGGGAAAGATTTGCTTAAATGTTCCCATGCATTGTCCATGTTTTCACATTTCTCCGAAAACCAATCATGTAGTCATTAATCTTTGCATTGTTTGCAATGAAACATGTTTTTAGATAAAATTATGGTTTTTGGTGTTTGTTAAGCTTAAAAATTCGAGTAATTACTTTTATTTCTAAGTTTTTTATGCGCAGTGTGTCCTAGAAGCATCATTTGCAAATATATATGAAGTTAAAGGTTTCATCATTTAAATTTGATGAATGTACATGGTAAGATGAAACAAAGATGATTTTAAGAACTTATTTGTTGCGGCCTTTTGTTTATATTTGAAGTATCCATGTGTGACTCCTGCATCCGGCACATTTTCGGACATGGGTATGGGGGTATGAGTCATGACCTTCCAAATATGGAAAAATCATATCCGTGTTAGATACATACCCGTATGTGGTACTTACTCCCGAGTTCAAATAAAACGGTTAAAAAAGAGGTAGACATGAATTTTTTAAGCACAAATGAGCACTTTGTGTCGTATCTCCATTGATGTGTAACAAATAAGTTTTTCCTTTGATTTCTTTCTATGATATCCTCTAATTCCTAACCCTTCCATGTTGAATAGCAGAACAATATGTGCTGGAAGTATGCTTGGGCCATTTGAAAAGGTATACATTTAAGGAGCTTAGGGCTGCAACTGACCATTTCAACCCGAAAAATATTCTCGGGAGAGGTGGATTCGGGATAGTCTACAAGGGTTTGTTGAGTGACGGGACTCTGGTGGCTGTTAAAAGGCTGAAGGACTACAATATAGCCGGCGGTGAGATTCAATTTCAGACTGAAGTAGAGACAATAAGTTTAGCTGTGCATCGCAATCTTCTCAGACTTTCCGGATTCTGCACAACTGAGAATGAACGGCTCCTGGTTTACCCCTATATGCCAAATGGAAGTGTAGCATCTAGACTAAGAGGTTAGTCTACTGAAGTCCTGTAGTAGTTACGATTCCTGTTTTTATTAGGATCTTAGTATATGCTACTATATTGAAAGCTATGGCTGGTCGCAACTGGGGCATCACTTTTACTGGCAGAACTACTGTTTTTGAGTCACTATAACAGCCACAGGTGTCGTATCAGATCCACATGATGCATGAAAGCCACTCTGTCCGTCTTTGGGCAGCGTATAGATTTGGGTGACATCTAAGGTCATCTTCATTTGAATTGGATGCGTGAATGCTCCTTTGTTTTTTTCAAGTTTTTCCATATATTTAGATTTCATTCATATCTTAAATATTTAGATATCACCTATATCACTATTTAGTTGATCTTTCGGCAACCAAAAATATCCCTGTGAATAGTTTCTGTAACCAAACATCCTGATCATCTTATGTTAAACTTTGATCTCAGGGAATAGAATTTAAAAACCAACCAGTGTTTTAATAATCTCTCTGGTAGTTGTCAATATTTTGGACCATATTCAATTTTCTTTTGGCATTTATGGAAGAGTTATTGAATTTGGATATTAAATGAATATAATAATTACTATTTGAAGTTATAAATCTTGCTAGAATTTGGATACGATTATAAACTTCTTTTTCTTTTCATATTTTGTTTTCCAATCAGACAACATTCATGGTCGGCCTGCTTTAGACTGGACAAGGCGGAAGAGGATAGCCTTAGGTACTGCTAGGGGGCTTGTATACTTGCATGAACAGTGTGACCCAAAAATCATTCATCGGGATGTCAAAGCTGCCAACATCTTGTTGGACGAAGACTTTGAGGCTGTTGTTGGAGATTTCGGGTTGGCAAAGCTTTTAGACCACCGAGATTCTCATGTAACAACTGCAGTCCGCGGTACTGTTGGTCACATTGCTCCAGAGTATTTATCAACAGGTCAGTCATCAGAAAAGACAGATGTATTTGGGTTCGGGATCCTGCTCCTCGAGCTAATCACAGGTCAGAAGGCCTTGGATTTCGGACGAGCAGCAAATCAGAAGGGTGTAATGCTCGATTGGGTACTTTTTCTCTCCCCCTCTATGTGCTTGCAGAGTGTTGTTAACTGAGGAAAGCATGAAAACATAAATCAACATCGTATAAACCTCCATAGATTACTTGGCAGTTAAGAATTGTTGCAAATGTAGTGCAGATGTGTGTCTTTGGATTACTATATCGACACTTGTCGCCCTCGACGATGTACGAGATATTTTTCTTCTTTCAATGAAATTGGAGGTTAAAATTTCTGACCTTTCTTGCAGGTAAAGAAGCTACATCAGGATGGTAAACTGAGCCTGCTGGTGGATAAAGATCTAAAGGGAAATTTTGACAGGATTGAGTTGGAAGAAATGGTTCAAGTTGCCCTATTGTGCACTCAATTCAATCCTTTACACCGTCCGAGGATGTCTGAAGTATTAAGGATGCTAGAAGGTGATGGCTTAGCTGAGAAATGGGAAGCATCACAAATGATAAAGACGCCAAAGCTCCGATCATGTGATAATGATAACCCTCCGCAACGGTACTCGGATTTTATAGAAGAATCATCACTTGTGCTCGAAGCCATGGAGCTTTCTGGTCCTAGGTGACATAATGTTTGCCTTGAAAACTTTGGTCCTGACTCTATTGCAGAGCTCTGAAATGTGAAAAATATGACTGCTGTTGATAGTTGTTGAATGCTTGTATTCATCTGTAAAAATTTTTTTAAAAAAAAGAGAAGAAAATCACGAGTTTGATTGAGCTTTCGTCAAAGAAATTTTGAAAAAATATGTTTAGAAAAATGTAGTATGTAGTTTCTTTATACAGGTAGTGTTGTAAGAATTGAAATCTTCGTTGAATCCAGAATTGAAGGGTATGTTTGTTTTGTGAAAATTGATTACAAAAATGAAAATATGAAGATTTTCGGGAAAGTAAAGACTTTTTAAATTATTCTTTTGATGATATAATCGAAATTGTTTTTGGTTGGATGGTTAGGGCGCTTATCACTTCAATTGTGATTTGAATTTGAATTGTGTTAATCTGTTATTTTTTGAGGTTTTACTTTCCTTTTATAATATATACCAGGAAGAAAAAGGATAAATCTTGATGTTGAAATAAGTACCATCACAAAATTTAAGGATATTAAATTGAATTAAGTTAGAATTGTATTTATTTTTAATTTCAATGGATTTGAGACTAATTCTAAATCAATTCCAATTTCATTTGATTTTATTTAAATTTTTTGTACAGATTTGGCAGGAGGGGAAATATTTGGATAAAAAATAAAATTATTTTTATTATTTCAAATGTATTTATTTTATTTTTAGAAAATAATATAGAATCATTATCTCTTTCTAAATTTCGGTTTTATTTAAAAAGTTGTTCTTTAGAAAACTTTGTTTTAAATAAATATCATTTTGGATTTATTTTAAAATGCTTTTACTTTTTTTTATGTATAGGCCTGATGTTGAGGCCCATGTGTTTAGGTTTTATCAAAATTAAGTCATGTCTGGTTTAAGGAATTTGGGCTTTAGGTTTGCTTTTAAGCCTAATTTCAGTTCATTTTATTTTAGAGGTCCAAAAAGTTTATTTTGATATTGAGTTTTCAGATTAGGGTTTTGGACTCTTAACTTTTATTGCTGTTAGAGAAAGATCCATATTTCAACCAATTGCATTCCAGCAAAAACAATGTCTAACATATTGCATAAATGGAATTTGAAATGATTTTGGAACAAAAAATAGATTGAATTAGAGACTAAACACAAAATTTGTTAGTCTAATTTTGTTTTACTAACCTTGCAATAAAACAAAGAGAGATCAGAGGCTGTGCCAAAAACCCTAAAAATTAGAATACAAAAGATCACAAAAAATTCTTTCTTTTTCTTCTTCACTGTTTTTATTTGAAGTTTGCATGCATGTACAATAAATGGAAAGGGGGCTATGATGAACTTGGTCTCATTGAACTTTTAATACTAAACCATGAGGATGCTTCGAAATCTAGATCTACAAAAAAATAAACAAAAATAACAAAAAAAAAAGAGAACAATTTCTTCATTCTTGTTTCTTTCTCATTTCATTTATTTTTTGTTTTCTATTTTTTTTCTTGAAAGGAATGTGAGAGCTCCAATGAAGTGGCATCCTTGGGTTGTAAAACCCTAACCACGAGGTTCTTCATCACTAGATCTAAAAAAAATTCTAAAAATTTTAGATCTGTGACATATAATATCTAGATAGAATTTTCGCAAGGAGAAGGAAAAAATATAGAGAAATTGAGTTGAGTTGAGAAGAGAAGAGAGAAAAGAGAAAGAAAATCACTTTGTATTCGTTCTGACTGGCCATCAGTTTGAGGATGGAAGGCTGTGCTAAACTTTAATTTAGTTCCCAAAGCTGCTTGTAACATGTTCCAAAATCTGGAAGTAAATCTCGGGTCGCAATCTGAAATAATCGACAATGGAACCCCATGCAATCTAACCATCTCAGACATGTAAAGCTCGACCAGCCTTTCTAGTGGATAATCCATTCGTATAGGTATAAAATGTGCCGACTTCGTCGAACGATCGACAATAACCCAAATAACATCCTTCTTCTTTAGAGACAGGTAGCCCCGATATAAAATCCATTGTGATATGCTCCCATTTCCATTCAGGTATCATTATTGGTTGCAATAATCTGGACGGAACCTGATGTTCAGCTTTCACTTGATGACATACAAGGCACTTGGATACAATTTCAGAAATTTCCCGCTTCATTTTTTGCCACCAATAAAATTATTTTAGGTCACAATACATCTTCGTATTACCAGGATGAATCGACTACATACTGTTATGAGCTTCTGTTAGAAATTTCTGTTTTAACTGAGCATCATCCGACACGTATAATCTTTTACGATAATACAAATTATTATCTTCACCAATTGAAAACTCAGAAACTTGACCATCTTCCACTAGTTTCTTCTTCGCTATAACATTGGGATCCATCAATTACAACTCTCGTATGTCTTGCAGAAACAATGGTTTAACCTTGAGCTCAGCTAAAATAGAATTATCACTTTCCATACATAACTGCGCATTCATCATTCGAATTGTAAAAAGACACTTATGACTTAACACATCATCAACTACATTAGCTTTATCCGGGTGGCAATCGATTACAATTTCATAATCCTTTAACATTTCTAACCACCTCCGCTGCCTCAAATTCAACTCTTTATGTGTCATTAAATACTTCAGACTTTTATGATCTGTAAACACATGACACTTCTCGCCATATAAATAATGACGCCATATTTTCAACGCGAACACTATTGCAGCCAACTTAAGATTTTGTGTAGGGTAATTCCTTTCATGAGGCTTAAGTTGTCAGGAAGCATATACGATAACCTTTCTCTCTTGCATCAATACACAACCCAAGCCACTTAAAGATGCGTCACTAAAAACTTCTTTTCCTGACTCAAGCTGTGTCAAAACCGGTGTTTCAGTCAGCATACTCTTCAATTGATCAAAACTCTCTTGACACCTCTCTGACCAAACAAAGCTAATATCTTTCTGTAACAATCTTGTCATGGGTAGGGCTATGATTGAGAAATTTTTGACAAATCTCCGATAGTAACCAACTAATCCTAAGAAACTCCGTACTTTAGACACATTCCATGGAGGTTTCCAGTTCAAAATGGCAGAAATCTTGTTCGAATCTACTCATATCCCTTCACTTGAAATCACATGCTCGAGAAATCCCACTTCTAAAAGCCAAAACTCACATTTGCTAAACTTAGCATACAATTCCTTCTTTCGTAATGTTTGTAAAACGATCTTCAAGTGTTGAGCATGCTCTTCTTCATTCTTGGAATAAATCCAAATGTCATCTATAAACACAACGACAAACCGATCCAGGTGTGGCTGAAATACCCGATTCATTAAATCCATGAATGCCGCTAAAGCATTTGTCAACCCAAATGACATGACCAAAAACTCATAATGCCCGTAACGTGTCCTGAATGTTGTCTTTGACACATCAACATTCTTCACTCGTAATTGATAGTAACTAGATCTGAGATCAATTTTCGAATACACTGTAGCTCACTTTAATTGATCGAATAAATCATCAATTTGTGGCAAGGGATATTTGTTCTTAATCGTAACTTTATTCAGTTGCCGATAATCAATACACATTCTCATCGATCCATCCTTCTTCTTTACGAACAACACAGGTGCACCCCACGACGATATACTATGTCTGATGAAGCCCCTATCTAAAAACTCTTGCAACTGTGCTTAAGTTCCTTGAGTTCTATTAGAGCCATTCGATACGGAGCAACTGAAATTGGAGTAGTACTAGGTACTAACTCAATAGCAAATTCAACCTCTCGCTCAGGTGGTAGCCCTGGTAGCTCAACGGGAAAAACATCAGTGAATTCGCGTACTATGGGCATTTGACTCACTTCTTTCTCTGTCACTTTAGTATCCAAGAAATAGTCTAAAAATGCATAACAACCCTTACGAACTAGTTTTTGTGCGTTCAAAGATGAGATCAAACTTGATGCACAATAAGACTTCTCCGATATAATTGAAATAATCTCACCACTCAAACTTCTCAAATCAACCTTTCTTCACCGAAAACTGACTACATCATCATGAACATTAAGCCAATCCATTCCTAAAATCACATCAAATTCATTGAATGGTAATAACATCAGATCAGTAGAAAAATCATAACCTTGAATTTTTAGTGGACATTGTTTACATACCAAATCAACTACAACACTATGGCCTAAAGGATTTGTGACTTTGACAACACAATCAGTAGGCTCAACAGGTAAATTCTTTTCTGTTACTAATCTAGTGCATATGTAAGAGTGGGTCGACCCGGGATCAATTAATGCACATAAATGAACATAAAAAATAGAGAATGTACCCGCAATAACGTTAGGGGCTGAAGCTTCTTCTCGTGCACGGATGACATACGTTCTGGCAAGAGCTTTAGCCTCCTGTCTGGTGGACATATCTGTAAAAATATTTCTGTTTGTCCCAATTACATTACTATTTTAGGGTGTCTACCTCGAGGAGGAGTAGCTACCGATTTCTCATGTTATCCTTTATTAGACTCATTACGATTCGGACAATCCCTTTTGAAATGATCAGGGGATCCACATATAAAGCATGTCTCATCGTTGACCCTGCACACTTTGAAGTGAAATCTGCAACATTGCTTGCACTCTACTCGGTTGGTGTTCTGTACACTGCCCACACTAGCCACTGAAGGAGTCGGAGCTCTCGTATTGTTGGGATTCATATGGCATTTTCCATGAAACTCAGATGGTGCATTATATGTACTATTTAATTCTTTCAACTTCTTCTATGGTGATCACGGAAAGTTCCTTGTTCCGAAGCGTTTGCCAAAATCACGGGTTTTTGCCTCATTTTTTCTTTTGTTATCACAAATTTCCTCCATCTTTTGTGCCCGATCAGATAATACTACTAACTCTCGAATCTCTAAAGCTCTCACTAGCATTCATATTTCATCATTCAATTGATCCTCAAAAAGTATGCACAAGGCCTCCTCTATGGGCATAATCTTACGAGCGTACTTGTTGAGTTGAACAAACTATTTCTCATACTCCGCCACAGACTTGTTTCCTTGCTTCGATTCGAGAAACTGTTTCTTTTTCTACTCCAAATACCTATTGCTCACATACTTTTTACGAAACTCGGACTTGAAGAATTCCCAATTGATTCTCTCTTTTGGTACCATTGATGTTAACGTGGACCACCAATGGAAAGCTTCTTCCTTCAAAAGTGATACGGTACAATGCAAACAATCTTTGGGAGGGCACAACATCTCATCAAGTATTCTTTGAGTATGTTCTAACCATTACTCAGCTTTGGTAGGATCATCATTAATATCCCCAAGGAATTCCATTGCTCCACATTTTCTCACTTTATCGATTGAAATTTTACGATCATAACGTTGAGATGATCCTTGAGGTCATAAGAAAGGAGTAGATTGGTTTGTCACGTTTACCTTTAAGTACGCGTCATACATGTCATGCATCATTTGAAGAAATGCGTCCGGTGCAACATTTCTAGGCCTTTGAGCTCCGATTCATTTCGTGTACTTTCTTCATCAGTAGTTGGAATGTAACTTTCTATCTCATCAGAATCTGCTTGATTGGATCCCGACGACATCTTTTATCTAAATAGAACATTTCAAATTGATCAATAGTCATCACACTATCATCGGTTATAAAGTGGCATGTATATCTAAACTCACACTTGCTACGTTTAGTCTTAGAATCGACTAAGTCGTAGCTCTGATACTAATAAATGTAATGCCCCTAACTCGGTATAATACCAAATTCAAGTATTTGAACAATCCTTTACAACAATTGACATTCATTGTTAACAATATTTAAGTTTCAACCTTTCATTAGCATATATCTGATCATCAATATATAAAAGTAATTGAACAAACACATGTCTGAAATTCAAGACCATCATGTAAACTTTGTATGGTAAGATATTTCTACTGATACATGAATTGGTAAGTATCGGTAGAACACATAGTAATTATACAAGAAAAATATAGTAGTGAACAACCAAAACTTTAAAAGTTCTACCGATACCAAACAAACTTCTATTGATACTTTAAACCACAGTAAGCAGGACTATCTAGTGTGGAGATTTCAATCGATACCTTAATTCTAACAATCGGTATCTCGATTGATAGAGAGCAAGGTTAACAAATCTGAAATTTTCTATCGATACATAGCTTCATCTACCGATACTACCTATTTAGTTCTACCGGTAGTCTAAATCCTTACTACCGAAACAAAATAAGTCAATAACTAAAGCTCCAAACCCCTGCACTTCTACCAATACTATACAACATTGTACCGACACAACACAAGCTAATACTTGAAATTCACTTCAACTTCCTACAGTTCTCAATTCTATCCATAAGACACTATAAGCTTTCTACCTAAACATAAATACATATACATTTGTGCATGAATCATTCCATAAACATAAGTAGGATCACATCAAGTTCAAACATTATCACCATATCAACAATCAAAATATTTCACATTAGATTTCATAATGTTATAAAATTTATCATTTGCTTTACTTTGTTCATTCAAATCAAAAGAGAAGCATATGTTCCTACATTCAGTTATACACAAACACTACCCAAAAGCTTTACCCAAAAGTCCTATATACATGCCACATTAAACCTAAAATGTAAAAAGTAAAGGCTACCAAGAGAGGATGATAGTGTGTACTCCCGATCGGATCCAAACGATGCCAAGATTCTTCGAGACCTACATTCTTGAAAACCAAACATGATAAGTCCTCTAAGGCTTAGTAAGTTCGATACACGGTTGATAAATATACTTAAGGTAAGATAAAGGAAATATAATTCAAATGTCAAATACTCATTCTTCAATAACCAGCACAAAAGCCTGCTAGGCACAAAGCCCGAATTCACCGGCACAAAGCCTGCTAGGCACATAGCTCGAATTCACCGACACAAAGCCATAACCCGAATACACCGGCACAAAGCCTGCTAGCACATATCCTGAATTCACCGGTACTAAGCCTGTTAGGCACATAGCCCGAATACACCGGCACAAAGCCTGCTAGGCACATAGCCCAAATCCACCAGCACTAAGTTTGTTAGGCACATAGCCCGAATACACCGGCACAAAGCATGCTAGGCACATAGCCCGAATTCTTAGATGCAACATAGCAATCCAAAAAGGATTATACATACCAACAAGAAACCATTATATATGACAAGATATATACTTCAAAGATAAACATTTATAAAGTGAATTTATAAAACACAAGGTAATGAAA
The DNA here is from genome assembly GCA_005610355.1 of Gossypioides kirkii. NCBI lineage: Eukaryota > Viridiplantae > Streptophyta > Magnoliopsida > Malvales > Malvaceae > Gossypioides > Gossypioides kirkii. The sequence continues at coordinate 31,507,656 of CP032247.1, read as the reverse complement.
CGAACTTACTTGTGCAATGGCAACAGATAGTTATATGTTGTCGATTACTCAACTACCTTTCCCTTCCTTCACTTATCTACTAGAGTGTCCGTTTCTTGATCTAATTATTCAAGATTTAAAGAAATTAATTTAACTTAAATATCTTAACTCATTCTATTACCAAAAATAAATAACATAATTACATAACTCTTGTATCATTTTCCCTTCACTAAAATATACTAAAAAATCCCTTATTTCCACGAATTGAGTTCTAAATTTTATAACTCAAATTCCAACCAAATAAGAGTAAAATAAATAAATAAAGAATAAAATGTAGAATTTCCTTTCAATTTTTTATAACATCACAATGGTTTATTTAACTAGTAAAGTCTTTAATTCTCATGCTTTGACAAACAAGTCCTTAAGTTACCACTAACCTTCAAACCTTCCATGAAACCTTTTAACCAATATTTCACCCCCATTTCATTCAATAACATCAACTAGCATAAAAATCCAAGCATGGCAACTTCAGCAAATCTTGACATTTTTGAATAAAAATCACTAGGTTACATGACCCAAACTCTAAGGATCATAAATACACAAAAATTAGCAAGAAAGAACCACAAATTCACTTACATGCACGGACTTTTTTTCACCAAACCTTCAAGTTCTCTTCTTCCTCTTATAATTTCGGTTCAACCCAACCAAAAGAAAAACATAAAATGACAATGCCTTCCTTTTCCTTATTTGTTTCTTTATTTCTTTTATTAAATTACCAATTTAACCCTTTTCTCTCATTTAATAATTATTTTTATTTTAGTCAACCCATCCCACTAACTAACTAAGTGAATTATTACCCCTTAAAACCTTCATGATTTCTTTCTTAAATTTTATAATTACAACATCAACAAATAACAAGATGTGAGCTTAAGTTTTCCAACTTTCACAATTTAATACAACTTTTAAATTTTTTACTAAATATAACCTTAACATACTAAATGCTTCATATATATATATATGCATTAAACAATTAAAAGAAAAAATAATTCACAGATTATAGTTTTATTCAAACTAATACTACCAATTCCACTGAAAATAGGCTATTACAATCGAGACATCATTTTTATAAACTGAGCCCATAAATATTTGTATTGTATATTTACAAAGCTATTGTATAGGTGAATTAAATTTTGGATAGATTATTTTTGCCGAATTAGTGGTTAATTAAGGTATAAGGACTAAATCGTAAAAGTGGTTAAAGTTAATTGCTATGAATTTTTAATTAACTAAAGGACCAATTGAGAAAATTGATCCTTTTTAATGCAGTGATAGTGGAAAACTATTATCCACCAATTTGATTAATCAAGGTTAATATTAGTAAATTATTAGTTAATTAAGTTAAGATTAATTAGTTATTAAACTAAATATATAAGTTAAAAATTAAGTAAAATAAAACCATTTTTCATGTCATCTTCTTGTCCAACTGAATATAGAAAAGAGAATAGAGTTCTTAAGCTTGTGTACCAATTTTTAAAATTGTTAAAGTTTTAAAAAGTTTCCAGTATTTAATCTTGAAGCTTTTGGTGCTAAATTTTTAGATTTTAAGCTTAAAAAAGAAAATGGACTAGCTTGTAAAGTTTAATTGTTTGTTATTTTCTATAAGGATTAAAGTGAAAATATTTTGAAATTGATTTAATTATTAATAATAGAGTGTTGTTTAAAGATGAAATTGGAATTGGATTGTAAATTGAATCTCAAATTTTAAAGTTATAGCAGTTTCAATTTTAGGGACTAATTTGAGTAAAATGAAAAACTTTATGGAACTTTTGTAAAATGAATTTGCATTTTCATATGCATCGAACAAGCTATTAAAATATGTTTTAAATTGATAAATTGCAATGAATTATTATAGACCGGAATTTGAATCAATCGGAGGATAATCGAGAAATGGGGAAAATTGTAAATTAGTCCTCGACGTCTTGTTTGTTGTTGTTTTTACCAAGTAAGGTCATATGAGGCTTACTTTATTAATTTATGATATGCTACGTTATATTGTTTTTCTTTTTAGTTGAATTGTTATATATGTATAATGTTTTTGGCATCAAAAGGACTAAGTTGAAAGATATGAAATTCGAATAGCTTTACAGTAACGAATGAATGTGAAATTGTTATACGAATGGATGATATGTACATGATGATGTTATACTGTTTAAAAGGTATAAGGATTTCTATTGAAACATGAAAAGTGTATACAGTTACAGAGATTTAAATGGTACAAATACAAAATAAGTTGTAAAAAAATACATTAGTAAACGCTTGAAATATGAAATGATAAGCCAATAAGGTTAAAAAACAAATTAGTTGTTTGAATACGAATTATTATTTATCGATGGATGAGATCCAATATATGTTGCGGATTCTCGACAGCTTGAGTGAGCAACATCGAATTATGAATAAATAAACCAAATCTAAAGTTGTGAGAGTAGACCCAACTGATATAAACTGGGTACTAGTCAGGCATTTAGTTATTGATGGCTAAGATCCAACATATGTTGCAAATTCTCTACGGCATTGAATAACACTTATATGAATAATCCTGACGTATAGCTTGTGTGAACATACCTGAGTTATACAACTTGTGTAAGCAATCCAAATTTTACAGCTTATGTCAGAAAATTAGTCACATAAATATGAGTTCAATATACTTTATTTATCTAAGCGAAAATAGAAAGTGAAATGGAAAAAGAAATGGATGAAATGGTGGAACATGAATGAAAATAAATATACACGTGTGTGTTTGCAAATGAGTTATGAAATGGCTATTACATGTAATGAAATGTGTTGTTAAACATGTATTTGATTATGTTATAAATTCATGTCATGTAAATAAACTAACATCTGAATGTACTTGTTGACGTACATGTGAAAGTAATTGGATGCCAAAGAATTTCCATGTTAGTCTTATTATGTCTTAATTTTTTAAATTGTTGATTAATCAAGGTAAGTTAAGTAAATTTTTTTATGGACTTACTAAGCATTCAAAATGCTTACCGATGTTTTCCTTCTCTTGTAGATAGTTGACTTGCGGAGCGTGTCAATTGGATCACCTTAGAGTTTACACTATGCCTCTATCAACTCGATAAACTTTTGCTCAGTTAAGCTCAGTATTGTGGCGTGTACCTAGGTGGTTATATATATGTGACATTTTGTGAAAGGCTGGTTTTGGTTTAAACTTCGATTAAAGTTGATTTGGGATGTTAATATCTATGCATAAATGTATGTTTGTGCTATATGATAAGCCCTATATGTATGTGATTATAAATGACCATCTAATATATGGAAATTAATGTTGTGTATAAGTATGTATATGTTTTGGTAAGGTGACAAACTAGATATATGACTATTATATTACAAAGATGAATGTGAAATGGCATGGTTAAGTGTTGGTTGGGAGCATATTGGTTTGAATGATGTGGGAATGGTTAATTATATTGTTTTGGGATGAATTTTGGTTAGTTTTGTGCAGGTTTAGATGTGCAATTATGCATCAAATGGGTTAATGGTATAATTGGCTTGAAATATTTACTAAATAGCTTGATTTTCACCAAAAATAGAGTCCTTGTCCCAACGACCACATTTCGTGCTCGCAACATCAGATGGATAGTATGTGATGTCGGTCCTGGATTTTTAAAACTTTACAATTTATTCCTATTTCACGCTCGGGTCAACAAAAGAGCTTTTGTAAACTCGATTAAGACTTGAATTTAATTGCATATAATAATATTTGAGTGTTTATGACATGATTGATTATTTGAAGGATTTATTTATGATATAATTGATATGAAATTTTGAAAATGTTGCAAATTAGTCCTTGTTCAATTTGGGGTTGATTCTAAAGCATACATAGGCAGGTATAAGACCCGATAAAGGTTGAATTTGGTGAGTATGAATTGAAATGACTATTATTGTGTGATTTATGTTTAATTTGAATGTTAAATGTTCATATTTACTCTAAGAACGACTATAACATCTCGTAACTCAGACTCGACAATCGAGTCGAGTGAGGGGTGCTGCAAAACTGACGACTAATGTGGCCTGGGGTCTTGGACTTTCATGTCAAGAGTGATCTCTCCCAGAATATCTATGAGGAGGCATGAACCTATTTGAAACATCTCTGAACCTTTTTGGTGGAGGGTGGATGGATCTAGATGTACTCTGCTTTCCTAAATCCTGTTGTTTCACTTCAACTCACTTTTTGGCGTTACATATATCCTCCATTTTTATGTTCTATTCGCCAAAGTAACAAACTCCTTAATTTCAAGAGCTCAGACCGACATTTGAATTTCTTCATTGAAGCCTTATTCTAAGCGAGTGTATATTTCAACTTTGGTGGGAACTATATCTCTAGCATATTTATCGAGTCGAACAAATTCCCTCTCATACTCAACCACTGACATGTTTCTTTGTTTTAACTTGAGAAACTCTCTCTTCTTCTTTTCCAGATATCGCGAACTGATATATTTCTTCCTAAATTCAGTTTAGAAGAATTCACAATCTAGTCTTTCCTTTGGAACCATTGCGGTCAGCGTAGTCCACCACTGATATGCCTTATATTTCAATAACGAGATAGTGCACCTCAAAAAATCATTTGGTGGACGCATCAACTCATCAAGAACCCACTGTGTATTTTTTAGCCAATATTCATCTTTTTCTAGGTCATCATCTCGTTTCCCTTGGAATTCCTCAGCTCCACATTTTCAAATTTTATCAATTAGAGGTCTATGAACATTTACCATATTTAAAGCTAGAGAATACGTTGTTGCAAGGGGGAGGGGGCACATTAAGGGGTGGATGTTGCAGAGCAACTGGATGAGTTCACAGTAACTCTGCATACCACTCATTCATCATATGGAAGAAGGCACTAAGCGCCTCACTTCCATGCCCTTGAGTTGAGGGCGCACTCAATGCAACTCCTTGCTTAGGAGCTGATACATTACTATCAACCTCATCAGGTGCAGCATGATTAAACTCAACAGACATCTTTTATCTATATTAAAAACCCAAATCAGATTGGATCAGATGTCATCACACTATCACTAGATACAAGTGGCATGTATTTATAAACTTATATGCGCTACATTTCAGTCCTAGAATTGACTAAAACATAGATATGATACCACTAAATGTAACACCGCTTGCTTGGTCCAGTTGCCGGACCTAAGCTATAAGATTTAACATACATGGCAGACCATGCTGCAGACAAATAGGTGGTGGATTGATCAACTCCGCATTGAAATTCAGATGGCTAAACTACGAATTATTCTGCAAACCTAACTATTGCAAAAAGTAACATGGTCATCTAATTTAGGATATCTCCTGCGGATACGCAAAAATGGCAGACTATTTTGTCGATACTCCACACTATGATAGGTCTCGTGGAACTTAAAATGCGGAACATAACAGAACTAAACTTCATTTTTATTATCATACATCATGAAAATTCAAAGTAATCACCTTCAAAGTTTAACAAGCTTCTTTACAAATAATCAAATGACTATGGACATGCCATTTAGACTGACTTAAATAAATCAGGAATCTACCACAACTTCGAGTAGATAGTGTGAACTTCTTACTGATTCGATCAACGAGTTTTGAACATTCAATATCTACAGGATTAAAGCAATCTGGTCGTAAGTATTAAGGATACTTAGTAAGCTTATACAAATTTGGTAGTTAACTTTCCTTACACAATAATTATAGGATAGTTTAACTCGCAAACACAATTTACCTATCAGCCAACACAATTAGTCAATAAGGTAAATGCGTATACTTCATCCCATACAATATACCGAGTATGCAACATGATTCAATAACATTTCAAACCAAATTCATTTCCATACATTTCACTGTTGTAGACTCCAATTATAGTAGTCAATTCATTCATTTTCTCTCATTTCTTAACTTGCCAATTTCACATTACACATGTTTTATATTACCCGACGAACATCGTAAAAGAACTCAAAATACATGTACGTTTCACATTAGAGGCTCGTCCGAGCTAATCATATACAGAGGTGTCAAGTTACAGTCTAGGATAAACCTTTATTGACTCAATGAAAGCCTAACCAGGGCTATATATAAATGTAAGGTTACCAATCTATGGTAAACCTTTAAAACAACTTCAGATTACCAATCCAAGCTAAATCTGTGTCACATGTATCTTCGAGTTCGCAACATATGCTAGATCTTAGAATCATTAGAAAAGCTGTGTCACATTTATCTAGATCCTTTCATTTTTTTTAATTTCAATTACATTCCTTCAGAACATAATTTAGTTAAATAATGTTCATATTATATGAACTTACCTGGTGGAATGATAACTCGCCACAATAGAGTCTACTCAATAAATTTTCGTTTCCCATGATCTTTTCTTGAAGGATTCAAATCTTGATCTCTTACATAATTTAAAACAAATTTTATCAACTAACATCATTCATTAGGTTAAAAAACATATAAGTCAATTCAATTCTATCACCCATGATTGCCTTAAGCCTAACACGTACTACAATTGAACCTTTTTATACAAAGTTTATAGAAATCTCAAGTTGGTTTCGAAATGTCTATACTTAAGCCCTGATATTTAGAACAAAAAAATTTCAGTTTATCAAGTGATTATTTTTCATAGCTTTACTTCTAGTCTAATCATTTAACATTACAATTTCAAGCATTCAACAATGGTAATCTCATGAAATCCTTAACAATTTTAGAAACAAACACCATCGTTAGCTAGATTGAAACACAAAAATCTTAAAAACATAAAATTCATGCACAATAGGTTCGATTTAGCTTACCATGCAACAACACAAAGGTTGACCGACTTTTCTAGCTCAATAAAGAAGAAAAACGGTGATGGAGAGGATGAAGGAAAAAAAATGAACTGCCTTTTTCCATCCAATATGATACGGTATATATACATGTCTAATCTAATTATTAATTAAGATTAACATCATTATAAGTAATGCCAACACCTGTCCGACCATTATATATAACAATAGCTAAATTATCATTGTAGTCCCTAATCGATCAACTTATTATCATTAAAAATCTGTAATGGTCACTTCTACCACCTTTACGATTCATACCTATAATATGATCAAATTTCTAATCAATCAAATTACCAAGCTAGGTTTTAATATAATAATATAATAGACTAGTAATTATTAAAATTTAAAAATCAAGGACTCAATCATCGGTAAATAAGGTTATTAAACCTCTGTTTTCAGCATCACTGAAAACGTGTTGTTACAAATATCATATATCAATCTGCCATCATTATCACACTTCAATTATATAAATGTTCAACATATAATTTTTACATTTTAATCCCTATTAACAAAATTGAAATCAAGGACAGATATTCATATCAATCCACCAACACACCCGTTGCGTGTAAAACGTATATGCAATTGTGCAAGTGTACACGTCGTTCAAGTAATAAAGTAGTGAGTGAGTTATCGTCTCCACAAGGATAAGAATTATTGTAATCTAACTGAGTTATTATTATGGTAAAAGAATAATGTCATGGTAAAATAATGTATGTTAATTTTATGACAAAAGAATGATGTTACAGCAAATTGGATATGTATTATGTAATGGCAAAGTAAAAGTATAAAATAACTATTAGTAACTAAGTACTGAAATATAAATTGTAAATGAATGGCGAAGAATGGTGGTGGAATACTTTAACAAGTTTCAAAGGGTAGAATATGCTAAATAATAAAGTTGGGGTTACTTGGATTCTATTCAAATATCCCAGAATGTCATGTCAAATGTCTAAAAGGTATACCGCTCAGAGAATTCCTTTAGTAGCATTCCTCTGTCGATCGCTAAGCTTAAGGCTTACTTTCCCAAGGCATTTTATGTCTATAAGACTTGAGAAGTTGCCTTTATAAATCATTCCATGTACAGAACACATCGTCTATGTCTCACTTGTATCATTCAACAGTGATCCAATTTAAAATAATCCTTACGGAAATTAAATCTAATTACACACAAACATACACACACACACACTATGTCTAGCATAAGCATGCATGTGAATAAGTACCTATTGAATGAAACAATAACGCAACTAACATTCACAAAATATTATAAAAACAAGATCCAAATAATCCCAACCTAATGAGATTTAACTCATGGGTTTGGTTTTTAAAACCAAGTTTAAATCATTCAACATCTTCTTAATAGAAATTAACATTAAAATATCAGAATTCAAGGATGAAAATGCAAGAGCTGTTATCACCAACCTCCTCCGTCACTGTAACTCTTGCTCGAACTGGAGGGTAGACGCCTTTCTTCCTCGTGCTCAGCCCTTTGATGTAACTCATATTTTCCCCCTGCTTGCTTCAGATCCCATTCGTGATTTGCGCAATGTATTGCGTGAATTAATTCTCAATTCTTCACTCTCTTTTCATTCACACTTTTCTCTTCTTTTCCACGAGTATTTATAGATCTTCTTCAAGCTGGTACTTGCACAACTCACACCTTCCGTACCTACTTCTAGTACATTCTTCTAGCAGGTGCACACCTTCTGCACTTGCTTCTGGCATATTCTTAAGCAGGTACAGTCTAGCAGGCTACTTTTAGAATGAGCTGCATTTGCCAAGTTAACACTCCTAGGTTTGCCATGACATCAAAACTTTGTCAGGGCAAAATCCTTCATCCTGAATTCCTTCCTTTATCACTTGCTTGCACCACACATAACCACCGCACCTTTTTTTTCCCAAAGTTAGAGTAAAAATCCAACTATTTACGTTCAACCAAGCTTTGTGTATGCATGCATGAAAAATACTAAATTTTAACATAAAATGCTTAATTATAAACACTTTCTCAAGGTTAAAAAGATATAAAAGATAAATCTTTTCAAGAGTTATCAACACCAATATACACATCGAAGTGTTGGCTGGGAATAAATGCACAGATCCTACCAACCATATTGAAATACACTTGTACCCTTAGGGAATTTGATCTGGTGATATGTTCTCGACCCCAAGGGTATTAAAGAACTTTCACAATATACACCCGCATAGCACTGGATCTTGTACCTACCAAACGGACTCTATGACATGCCAATTATACCCGTGACTCTATCTAACAACGAAATTTCCATTATTAATGATCATATATTATCAAGAAAGCATATACATATTCAATCAACATACAAATGATCACATATCACATAGTAAGATATATATATATGTATATAGTTATTTAATGAACTCGAATTATGAGAGCATAAACTAGAAGTGATTAATCATCGACGACTTTAGATTTCCCTTTGTCTCGTGAAATTCTTACATCTTCTTAGCTACGAAAATTAAATTCGAATATAGAAAATTCATTAATCATGCAATTCAAACATAGATCATAAAAATATAGACATGAATTCATTTTAGTCCATATAAGCTATTAGCTCGATGGATCAACTCAGTAATGTTGGTAAGGGAGGTTCAATTGGTCTTTGAGATGTTGTGGTGGAGGTAATAGAAATTTGCAACAAAGAACATAAGGATTTGTAGTGGTTCGGCCCCTAAATGCCTACTCCACCACCTTAGCTTTCCACAACTAAGGATTTTCCCAAATCTACTAGATTTGTATAACCTTTGAGGAAAAGGTTTAACTTTACAATCACTTAAGACTAATACCCCACATTCTTACGAGACAAATCCTTAAGGTTTGTACCCAAACCTTAAGTATAAACCCTCTCTCAAAAGAGAAACAAACAAGAAAACAAAGAAACAGTCCTTACAAGATTAGGATGTTTGCTAATTAAGCACAAATACAAAGAACGCTTAAGCTAAATGAATATAATGAAAGCTCACAAGTGTTTACAAGAAAAGGTAAGAAAGAATTAAGCTCTAGGTTGTTTTGATTGATATTTAGGCTTTGCACATTGCTATTCTTGTTGCTAGACCTTTGGAAGATGGTATTTATGCCCCCAAATTGATTTCTAACTATTGTGGTTGTTGGTGTAATAATTGTAGCCATTGAGGATGAAAAACTAGAGCATTTATGTCACTTGCAACTTCAAGTATTGATACCTGCTAAAAGGGTATCGATAATTTTTGTAATAAATGAAGATTTAGTTACCGTAAGTGCTATGATATAGATAGTTGATAAAAGGTATCAATAATTTTTTTCATTGTTTGAAAAATCATGAAAACCGAATGTCAATTTGGTCTCGATTATCCGAGGGGTATTGATATCTCATAAAATATCAATACTTAGACAAAAAGTACTGATACTTTTTGTCCTGGAGCAATTCTAACTTGTTTGAAAATGGTTAAAACATATTTGAACATGTTTGACTGAATTGAAACCATTTAAAATTAATTTTTTCAATTTGTTCAACTTTATTTTTATTAAAAAACACTTTAATTTGTTATATCAAAATATATTATCCACTAGGGCTTTATTTAACAATCTCCTCATTTTTGATATAACAAAACCTTTTGTAAATTTGTTTTTGAATAGATTGCTCCCACTTAATAAAATACATTTTGAATTTATGCTCCCCCTATATAAAAATAATTTTTAATTTAGGGCATAAAGATTTGGAACATAAATTTTCAATAAGCTCAAATTTGACATTTATTTTCTTTGAAAAAATGGGTCATTAATATAAGCAATCAATCAACCATAAAATTAACCTTTCTCTTCTCCCCTTTTTGTTATATAAAAAATAAATAATAAATATCTCAAGAGGAAAAGAAAGTGGTTAGTTCAAAGATAGATATTAAACATAGAGTACCAATGAACTACCATACCAATCAACATTAAGGTGCAATCACATAAAATTTGATTTGTTCACGTTGAAGCAATGCACTTTACCTACAAAAAACATAAAATTAATTTTTTTGTACCCAATGTTTTTTTGGTCCATAATCATTCGTTTTTAAAATCCTAGTCCCTTTAGGTATCTGGAACAATGAAAATATATAGACTTTTTATACCCTTTTTGACCTAATTTCATGCAAATTCTGAATAATTAATGTCAAAAAGTATAATTCATTTATAAAATAATTAATTTGTGTTAAAATTACTAGCATATTTATTTTAAATTATTTTTATAAATATTGAGTATTAATTTGATGATTTTTCGATAGTTTTGGACAATTGGTGGAATTCGGCCCGGTAGACACTGCTGACAGCATACAACGTTGAGGGAATTTTTACACCGAGCTAATGACAAGCTAAGAGGAATATTTTTTAAGTCAAGAGTCGGTCCAATATGAAGCTACATTGTGGTTGTTAATTATATTTTTAATTCAAATTAAATTAGATTAAAAATTAATTATAAAGGCTAAGCTGAAGTGGCTCGATGTGCATGCAACCGAGGGTCGAACCACCTCCAAATGGGCTAGCCATGTGACATCCACATGATGGAATAATCAGCTGAAATTTTTACCATTTCAACCTTGCAAAATAACCCTCAAACTTTCCCATATTTCCACTCCAGCCCCTCCTCTTTTCATGGTTTTAAATTCTCACCCCTAGCTTATTTTTAGCAAACTTTGAACAAGTCAAAGTCTACATGTGGTGGCCGGCCATGGGGGAGTGTGTGGCTGATATTTATTTGGTAAATATAGTCACATAACCTCTTCTCAAATCCACCTATAAATACACCCTTCATTCCCCTCATTTCATCATACCAACACAAACCATTCTCTCTTCTTTCTCTCTAGCTTTTCCATTCCATTTTTCCCATTCCTTTTTCGATTTCCCCTCTTGAGAAAGAGTGATTCTTCAGCCTTCCATAGCCTTTGCTGAGTTTTCATTAGAGATCTCGATCTGAGAATAATCGAGCAAGAACGACAAGGAACGCGAGAGCTGTTCTTAGAAATTGACGGATTTAATCCTAGTCTTTTTCTTTATTTTTTATATTCTTATTTGTTAGTATGATGAATGCTATTATGAATGCTATTAATTATTTATGTGAAATGACTTAAGTTCTTTAAGTGTTGGGTTAATTGTGTTTAATTGCTTGTTTATATTTGATTCATGTTTATGTTGTTATAGACCCTGAATATTCTGCTTAATTAAATATTATCATGCTTAAATTATTATTGCATTACCCTTGTGATATAACTATTGAATTAATCATTTAAGCGCATTGAAATTGTAATTAATGGACATACTATTTAATTTGTGCATGCCTAATCTTCTAAGGGATCTGAAGGTTAGAATTGTGATGGTATTAAACAATACATAGCCTTGGATAACTTGCAGGATTTTTGTGATTAAATTGTTTCAACATAGAGATATGATTGCTACTTCACTTGATCTTTTACTTGCTTATGATTATTAATTTATCGTTTGAATTGACATAGTGATATGTTTAAGATATTCTTTAGCTTTCATATAGTATGTATGTGTAATAACACATTTACTTATTAGAATTGATTTAGTCGGTTGAATTGGCATAGAGATATGTTTAAGAGATGAATGAATTTTAGTAAGTGATGTTGTTCATAAGTTTGTAGAGTACTGGGTTACTGTGAATATTATTTCGTAACAAGCATGAATATGAGTTAGATGTAATTGAGTAGTTAATGCAATTAAGTTGACACATTTATGTCATATTGATTAAACCCTTAGAAATCGTGCATAGGAATATAATTTAGTCTTAGCTTAACTTAGTTTAATTTAATTTAGATACTTTAGAGTAATCTCTTCACCAATATTATCTTGTTCCTAAGCAAATTGTTAATTAAATATTTTATAAATAATTTTCAAAGCATAGTCCTTGTGGGTACGATACCCGACATTACTTGTCACTTTATTACTTGAATTCGATTGTGTACACTTGCATATTTTTATCGTTCCAAGTTTTTGGCGCCATTACCGGGGATTGTCAAAATTATTTGTTTACATTTTGGTTTATTTAGTTTCTATCTAATTACTAACTTATTCTTTTTGATCATTTCAAGTGTTTATGAGTATTGACCGAATTATCGACTTACTCCAACTAGACCCTGAAATTGAACGAACTTTTAAAGAGAGGAAAAAAGACAAACAACTCAAAGAAGGATTGAAGAGATGAACCTCGAGAACTCGAATCAAGGAAATGAAGCTGACCATGCTCAGAGTCCTATCCTTATTGCTGATGATAAGGATAGAGCCTTGAGACAGTATGCTATGTCTTTGTTCCATGAACTTAATTCAGGAATTAGAAGACCTGATATCGAGGCACAACAATTCGAACTGAAGCCAGTCATGTTTCAGATGCTTCAAACAGTAGGCCAATTCAGTGGAATGGCTACCGAAGACCCTCATATTCATTTGAGATTATTCATGGAGGTGAGCGACTCTTTCAAGATAGCCGGAGTGTCAGAAGATGCACTTCGATTGAAGTTAATCCCATTTTCACTAAGGGACAGCTACAGCCTGGTTGAACTCATTGCCACGAAATTCTGTTACAACATGGCAAGAGTTAGCTGAACGATTCCTTAGGAAAGATTTCCCTCCAAGTTAGAATACTAAGCTGAGGAGTGAAATTACTACTTTCCAATAGATGGATGATGAATCTTTGTATGAGGCATGGGAAAGATTTAAAGAGTTGTTAAGGAAATGCCCTCATCATGGAATTGCTTATTGCATTCAGTTAGAGACGTTTTATAACGGACTTAATTCGCACACAAGGATGGTAGTAGATGCTTCCACTAATGGAGCTATTCTTTCTAAGTCTTACAATGAGGCTTATGAAATAATAGAAAGGATTGCAAGCAATAATTACCAATGGTCGACTAATCGAGTAAACTCAGTAAGACGAGTTGCAGGAATTCACGATGTTGATCCACTTACTTCACTTGCAGCTTAGGTATCATCGATGTCCTCAATGCTTAAGAATCTTACTACTAATGGGTTTAATAATGTTGCAACTCAGCCACCTAATCAATTCGAGAACATAGCCTGTGTTTATTATGGAGAAGGGCACATGTTTGAAGAATGCCCATCAAACCTAGAATCTGTGTATTATATGGGCAATCAGAACCAAAACCGAGGTAGGCAAGGATTGCAGCCAAACTTTTACAACCCATCTTGGCGAAATCACCTTAATTTCTCATGGAGCAATCAAGGAGCTGGACCCAATAACAATTACACTCAACCAAGATTGACCTAGCCACAAGGATTTACCCAACAAGTTCAGAAGCTGCAACAAGCTGAATCTTCCAATAGCTTAGAAAGTTTATTAATGGCATATATGAATAAGAATGATGCAACTCTAAGGAATTTGGAGAATCAAGTGGGGTAACTTGCTACTGAACTGAAGAATCGTCGACAAGGTGCTTTACCGAGTGATACGTAGAATCCGAAAAATCTGTGGAAGGAGCATTGTAAAGCATTAACATTGAGGAGTGGAAAGATGTTGTAGCCCAACATTGTTGAAGTTCAACCAAGTGTTGAAGCTCCAACTTTGCCAGAACCAGAACCAAATTTGCCAAAACCAATAGAACCAAAACCAGTTTCATCAGAACCAGAAGTGGTGAATGTTGAGAAAGAGACTTCTGAACTAGTCAAGTCAGATGATTTAACGACCCAGTTAGATGCAGAAGTGCCACAAAAGTCGAAGCAGCCAGTCTAAGTTAAAAATCCTCCACCGTCCTACCCTCAAAGACTACAAAACCAAAAACAAGAAGTCTAATTCAAGATGTTCCTTGACGTACTCAAGCAACATCATATCAACATTCCGTTGGTTGAAGCACTTGAGCAAATACCGAATTATGTCAAGTTCATGAAGGATATCCTATCAAAGAAGTGAAGACTTAGAGAATTTGAGATAGTAGCCCTAACGAAGGAATGCAGTGCATATCTTCAAGATAAACTACCCCCAAAGTTGAAGGATCCTGGATGTTTTACTATGCTATGAAACATTGGAGCAACTTATTGTGGTAAAGTATTATGCGATTTGGGTGTGAGCATTAACTTAATGCCCATGTTTGTAACGACCAAAAGTCAATGGTGTCGAAAAGTGTGGTTTCGGGACCCGTTTCCGTAAACTAGACTCGTAAATATTTATTAGTTATTTTAATAGTGAATTGAATTTCAAATAAGTAATTTCGTCTAATTAGGGATTAATTTAAGTATAAGGTTAAATCGCACTAGTATAAAAGTATGAATTATTATTTAATTATAAGATAAATTGTAACTAAGGGACTTAAAAAGCAAATATACCTTAGTCCTAATTGAAATGGAAGGTCAAAGTAATATATATTTTATAAATAGTATATTGGAGTTAATATATGATAAATAATAGTATTATAATAAAAAATAAAGAATGATGAATAGATATTAGATAGTGGATAAAAAGATAAATCATTTTCTCTTTTCATTTCTTTCAATTTCGAAGCAAAGAAAGAAGGATAAAAGGATGAACAACTATAGAGGTTTAGGGTTCCAAGCTTTAATTGGTTAGTCAACTTAGTCTATTTTCTTGTAATTTTTTATGTTTTTAGAATCCTGGTATCTCGAATTAGCTTAACCCATATCCTATTTTTTGGTATTGTCAAAATTTTAGATGTTACCCTTGTTGAGTAGATAAAGTCTTAGGGGTAGCAATGAGAATTAAGAAATTAAATTTGGCTTAGTGTGTTATTAATAATAGAATTTAGGGTATAGTATGAAAGTTAAACTAATCTTGGTTTTAGGGACTAAATTTAATAAAGTGTAAAAGTTGTATAAATTAGTAATTAAATGAGAAATTGTTTGTGTATTGATTATATGCATGGTTAATTTATTTTCGTACCTAACGTCGATCTAGATTCCTCAAAATAGAGAGGAAAAGACAAAATCATCGACGAATAGCTCAAAGTTTACGGTTTGTGTTTCTATAACCCGAATTCTTTATAACTTGCTACATTTGGAGTTGTTTATGCATGGTAAGAATACAAGGTGAGTTGATAATGGAAATGAAATGGTTTGGAGTAGTTATTTTGATTAGTATATTTAGATTAAAAAAACGGAAATGTATGAATACTATGTTTATATAATTGTGAAATTGAGTATATATGTGATAATTTATTATAGTCATATATTGTTTGAATGTGTTTATGATTAGAGTAAGGATGAATTGAGATAATTGTTGATAAAGATACCTTAAATGGAAACTCTATTAACTTTTCGAGCTAAGTCGGATATAGATTGTATGCCATTGGATAGGATGAGTTTAGGGTTACTTCGACTACGAGTCGATGATATACTGGGTGCCAATTTACTTCGGTTTAATCGATGAGACACTGGGTGTCAACTCATTATAGTGTTGGGCGCAAATAATTGCTTCGGATTTATCCGATGAGGCACTGGGTGTCAAACTGGTGTGTTCGTTGGATCCGTGTATCCGTCCGAGTCCGAGTCATGTTAATAGGGAAAATAAATGATAAATTTGAACTATTTGGTTGATGTGGAAAATGTTATTGAAATGAAAATGCTATTGAAATAACGAGTGATATGAAATGAAATGTGTTTTGGAAATCAAATGGGAAATGGATATGTATAAGTTGAGTTTGCCATGTAATGGTATTTGTAATATGTTTAAAGTAAAATAATGTTTGTATGAATTTGTGTATTGAATTGATATTAATATTGCTTTATTTAGTTTCAGTTTAAGCATGAAAATGTATTTATATTTTTGCTTTAATTTTGGATTATAGAAATATCACCGAGTTATTCAATGTACGATTTTATTTTTCGTATGCAGGTTAGGTACTATTTGGTTCACTTGTCAACTCAAAATTCAGTGACAATCCCGAACTCGAGTGGTGGTAATGTTTTTTTTTGATTTTTTGGCATGTACCTAGGAATTCTTTTGAGTCTTTAAAGCTCATTTTGTATTTAATGGTCATTTTGTGATGAGGTTGGAAATATATAAAAGTTATGTTCATATATGTAGTAGGAATATATTAGATATGTTATGTGTATGTTTTGATTCATGATATTAAGTGATGCAGCATTTGGTAGTATAAATTAGACACGTTACTTATATATGTGATTAAGATTAGTATTGAACATGTCTCGATGAGCTATCCTTTGGATATTTGATAAAAGTCTCATTGTGACATTTGAAATATGGTAAGATAGAGATATGCATTGTGTTTGAATTTGTGAATGTGAATGCTATTATATGGTGTGAAATGTGAAATTATTTTTTTAAGGTTGAATTTGTGGTGTTAATGAGGGCACATTGGTTAGATATTAGGTGGTTGAGTAGGTAATATTATTGTCCTTGTTTGGTTGGAAATTTTGGGATGGTATAAACTCTTAAAGATGAAATTTTACCATTTAAAATTTGATATCGATGTTATCTTTGAATTTTTAATATTGACTTTTAACTTTCATAAATTTTATATTTCAAACTTTCTATATGCTTGTATTGTATAATTAGGTCCTTACAGAATTCTAACTTATAATATGTTTGAATATATATAGTCTAATGATAATTAATTGAATTTTTGTCAAGTTAAGTATTAGTTGATTTGTTAAATTATGTTGTAGCATCTAATTACTTGGATCCGGTGATCGGATCGAGTAATGGGTGTTACATTTATTGGTATCAAAGCTATAGGTTTAGCTGATTCTCGGGCTAAAAATTGAGTCTAGAGATATATGCCATAGTCGAGTCATAAATGAGTCGAGATTTGGATACTGATTACAATTGTTTCTATTTTATAGTTAAAAGATGTCAAGAGAATCAAGTAATGAAGTTGATTAAGAGATTCATATTAGTGATAATTTTAATGAAAATATGAACAAAGTTGAGTCGATGGCACCGAGCGTTCATTTAGCGGGTGCTCAGTAACCTAATGTTGATAGAGCTAATAATGAAGGTCAAGGCGATTCAAACTTACTTCGAGCTATAATTGATGTTCTTCGATGAGTGGTGGGAGATACTCTTGTTGTAGTACCTGTGCTTATTGTTTGTCGGGCTCCGATAAAAAAATTACGGAGATATGGCGCGACTAAGTTTTTGGGTTTGAAATGGGTTGATACCTTAGTCGAGAAAGTTTGGATTGAATCGGCTAAACGAGTTTTACAACAACTGGAGTGCACTCCTCGTGAATGTGTAATTTGTACTGTTTCTCTATTGCAAGGAGAAGCATATACGTAGTGGCAGACGGTAACACGCCACGTACCTACGGAACGAGCTGACTGAGAGTTCTTTCAAAAGGAATTCCAGAAGAAATACGTTGGAGAGTTGTATCTCGAAGACAAAAAATAAGAGTTTTTACTGTTGAGGTAGAGTGAGATGTCAGTAGCTGATTATGAATGAGAACTTTTGTGACACAATAAATATGCTGTTGTATTTGTGCCATCAAATGCTGAAAGTTGCAAAAGATTTTTACGTGGGTTACACGATGAACTTCGAATACAGTTGGTATCATATCGAATTTCAGAGTTTGCTGATTTAGTTGAACGGGTAAAAATGGTTGAACAAGCATTGGGTCTCGACAAGAAGACTGAAATTTCACGTACTACTGGAAAACAAACATGAACTGTTAATTCACATCCGCAACCGAAGTGGATTAAGGATTTTCGTGGTAATTGGAAATTGTCTTTTAATTCTGATAGAAATAGATACCGACAAACGACTGTGTCTGTGGGTAGTGTGCGAGGTCCATCCCAAGATGTTGAAATACCGACTTGCAAGCATTGTGGGAAGAAACATCGAAGTGAATGTTGGAAATTGACACAAGCTTATTTTCGATGCGGATCACAAGAGGATTTCACTCGTGAGTGCTCGAAAAATGATAATGTTACTCCTGTTTCTACCCAAAAATCTACACCTACGGTTAGGGGTCGTGGAATTAGTCGTGGTGGTTTTGTTTCTAGAGGTGGTGCAAGAAAAGGGAGTGATGCTGTTACTCATCAGTCAAAGGTCAGTGCTCCAGCTCAAGCATACGTTGTAGAGACTAGCGAGGAGGGTGACGTTACCGATGTCGTAGCAGATTTCTTTTTGTTATGTTCTGAGCCTATTTTTGCCTTGATAGATCCAGGATCTTCACACTCTTACATTAATTCTGAATTAGTAAAATCGGGGGGCTTAAATTCTGAGACATCTAGAGTATCTATGGTTGTGTCAAGTCCATTAGGGCAATCTTTGTTAGTCGACCGAGTGTGTAGACGGTGCCCGTTAGGAATTCAGAACGTAACATTTCCTGTTGATTTGTTGATTATGCCATTCGGTGATTTTGATTTAATTTTGGGTATGGATTGGCTTACAGAGCATGGAGTGATTTTAGATTGTCATAAAAACAAGTTTGTGGTTCAAAGTTTTGATGGTAGTTTGATTGAGGTGTTGGGTGTACGCACAAGTGGTTCAACTCGTATCATTTCAATAATTTGAGCTAATAAACTTCTCAATCAAGGTTGTGAAGCTTATATGGCTTATGTCATTAATTCAAATACTAACAATAGCTAGATCAGCAAGATTCGAATTGTTCGTGAATTCCCTAATGTGTTTCCTAAGGAATTATCGGGATTACCACATGATAGGGAGGTCGAGTTTGCAATTGAAGTGTTTCCTAGTACAGCCTGGTGTTAATGCCACCCTACCATATGGCACCGACATAATTGAAGGAATTAAAAGTGCAGGTTCAAGATTTACTAGATCATGGCTTTATTCTCCCTAGTATATCACCTTAGAGAGCTCTAATTTTGTTCGTTAAAAAGAAAGACGGATCGATGCGGCTTTGTATAGATTATAGATAATTGAATAAGTTGACAATCAAGAATCGGTACCCTTTGCCTCGTATTGACGATTTGTTTGATTAGCTAAAAGGAGCTTCTATCTTTCCAAGTTTGATTTGAGATTTGGTTACTATCAGTTGAAAGTCAAAGATAGCGATGTGCCAAAAACTACATTTCATACACGTTACGGTCACTATGAATTTTTAGTGATGCCTTTTGGTTTAACTAATGCTTCAGCGGCATTCATGGATCTCATGAACCGTATTTTCCAACCCTATTTGGATCAATTTTTGGTAGTTTTCATTGATGACATTTTGATCTATTCAAAATCTAAAGTGGAGCATGAGCAACATCTCCGGATTGTTCTGCAGCTGTTACGAGAAAAGCGATTATATGGGAAGCTTAGCAAGTGTGAATTTTGGTCATCAAAAGTTGGGTTTCTAGGGCATGTTATTTCGGTTGATGGAATTAGAGTTGATCCAAAAAAGGTTGAGACCATTATTCAGTGGAATGCACCGAGAAATGTGTCAGAAATTTGCAGTTTTCTTGGTTTAGCTGGTTATTACCGAAGATTTATAAATGGATTGTCGAAGATAGCTATGCCGATATCGAAGCTTTTGCAAAAGAATATTCAGTTCATTTGGAACGACCAATGCCAAGAAAGTTTTGAGAAATTGAAGAATATGTTGACTGAAGTACGAATTTTAACTTTACTTAAGTCGGGAAAAGATTTTGTTGTGTATAGCGATGCCTCTTTTAGTGGCTTGGGCTGTGTTCTTATGCAAGAGGGGAAAGTAATTGTGTAGATGTCCCGTCAGTTAAAAACGCATGAATGTAATTATCCGACGCATGACTTAGAACTCGCCACGATTGTGTTTGCTCTAAAGATCTGGAGACATTATTTGTATGGTAAAAAATGTCATATTTATACTGATCACAAAAGTCTTAAATACCTCCTAACCCAAAAGGAGTTAAATTTGAGACAACGACCTTAGGTTGAGCTTCTGAAAGATTACGATTGTGTTATCTATTACCACCTTGGTAAAGCTAACATCGTACTTGATGGATTGAGCAGAAAACCATCAGTTGAGTTGCGGACGATGTTTGCTTAACTCAGTATTAACAATGATGGTAGTTTGTTGGCAGAGTTGAGGGTCAAACCAGTGTTGTATGACCTGATTAGAACAACGTAGTTAGATGATGCCAAATTGACGGGAAAAAGAAAAATGGTTCAAAATGGCTTGTTAGAAAACTTCAGCATTGATGAATGTGATTGTTTGAGGTTCCGTAATTGAATCTGTGTTTCGGATGTTGCTGAATTAAAAGAATTGATACTTCATAAAGCTCACGATAGCCCTTTTGCTTTGCATCCTGGCGGAACAAAAATGTATCGCGACCTTCGAGAGTTGTATTGGTGGCCCGGAATGAAAAGAGAAATAGTTGAGTTTGTGGCTAAATGCTTAACTTGTAAGCGAGTTAAAGCGGAACATCAGGTTCCTACCGGATTTCTTCAGCCTATTTCGATTCCTGAATGGAAATAAGAGTGCATAACGATAGATTTTGTAACAAGAATACCTTTGTCTTATAGTAATAAAAATGCTGTTTGGGTGATAGTTGATCAACTTACAAATCGACTCATTTCATTGCAATTAGGACTGATTGGTCACTTTCGAAGCTAGCTGAGGTGTACATCGAGAAATTGTCAGATTGCATGGTGTACCCATGTCTATTATCTTTGATCGGGATCCTCGATTTACTTCGACATTCTGGAAACAATTGCATGATTCTCTTGGTACGAGACTCAACTTTAGCACAACTTTTCATCTGCAAACAGAAGGATAACCTGAACGTGTTATTCAGAGTTTGGAAGACATGCTTCGAGCCTGTGTAATTGATTTTGAATCAGGTTGGGAACGTTATTTACCGTTGGCTGAATTCGTGTACAATAATAGTTTCCAATCGAGCATTCAAATGGCTCTGTACGAAGCTTTATACGGTCGTAGGTGTCGAACACCTGTGTGCTGGTTGGAATTATGTGAAAGAAAAGTGGTTGGCCTTGAATTGATCCGTGAAACAGAGGATAGAGTTAAGTTAATCCAAGATAGATTGAAAGTAGCTTTTGATAGATAGAAATCATATGCAGATTTGAAGCGTTGGGACATTGAGCATGCTGTTGGCAAAAAAGTGTTTCTAAAAGTTTCACCGTGGAAGAAAGTCCTTTGATTTGGTCGAAAAGGGAAGCTAAGTCCTCGTTTTATCGGACCTTATGAGATCATTGAAAGAGTGGGACCAGTTGCGTATCTATTGGCTTTACCTACGGAATTGCAGAAAATGCATGATGTTTTTCATGTTTTAATGCTTAGGGAATATCGTTTAGATCTGTCACACATTATTTCGATGGAAGAGATTGAAATTCAACTTGACTTGTCTTACAAAGAAGAATCGATCGAAATTTTAGCTCGCGAGGTGAAAGAATTAAGAAACAAACGTGTTCCACTCGTGAAAGTTCTGTGGCGTAGCCATAGTGTCGAGGAAGTAACTTGGGAATCAGAAGAGACAATGAGAACCGATATCCACATCTCTTTTCAGGTAAATTTCGAGGACGAAATTTCTTTAGGAGGGGAGAATTGTAACGACCCAAAAGTTAGTGGCGTCAAAAAGTGTGGTTCCGGGACCCGTTTCCATAAACTAGGCTTCGTAAATATTTATTATAAATATTTACGAAGTTATTTTAACAGCGAATTGAATTTCAGATAAGTAATTTCATCTAATTAGTGAGTCATTTAAGTATAGGGTTAAATCGCATTAGTATAAAAGTATGAATTATTATTTAATTATAAGATAAATTATAACTAAGGGACTTAAAAAGCAAATATACCTTTGTCCTAATTGAAATGGACAGTCAAAGTAATATATATATTATAAATATTATATTGGTGTTAATATATATATAATAGATAATAGTATTATAATAATATAATGATGAATAGATATTAGATAGTGGATAGAAAGAGAAATCATTTCTCTTTTCATTTCTTTCAATTTTGAAGCAAGGAAAGGGGGAGAGAAGGACGAATGACCATAGAGATTTAGGGTTTCAAGTTTTAATTGATTAGTCAATTTAATCTCTTTTCTTGTAATTTTTTATGTTTTCGGAATCTCGATATCTCGAATTAGCTAACCCATATCCTATTTTTTGGTATTGTCAAAATTTTAGATGTTACCCTTGTTGAGTAGATAAAGCTTTAGGGGTAGCAATGATAGTTAAGAAATTAAATTTGGCTTAGTGTGTTATTAATAATAAAATTTAGGGTATAATATGAAAGTTAAGCTAATCTCTATTTTAGGGACTAAATTTAATAAAGTGTAAAAGTTGTATAAATCAGTAATTAAATGAGAAATTGTTTGTGTATTGATTGTATGTATGGTTTATTTATTTCCGTAGCTAAAGTCGATCCAGATTCCTCAAAAAAGAAAGGAAAAGACAAAGTCATCGACGAATAGCTCGAAGTTTATGGTTTGTGTTTCTATAACCCGAATTCTTTGTAACTTGCTACATTTTGAGTTGTTTATGCATGGTAAGAATATGAGGTGAGTTGATAATGGAAATGAAATGGTTTGGACTAGTTATTTTGATTAATATATTTAGATTAAATAAATGGAAATGTATGAATAGTGTGTTTATATAATTGTGAATTGAGTATATATGTGATGATTTATTATAGTCATATATTGTTTGAATGTGTTAATGATTAGAGTAAGGATGAATTGAGATAATTGTTGATAAAGATACCTTAAATGGAAACTCTATTAACTGTTTGGGCTAAGTCGGATATAGATGGCATGCCATAGGATAGGATGAGTTTAAGGTTACTTCGACTACGGGTCGATGAGGCACTAGGTGCCAATTTACTTCGATTTAATCGATGAGACACTGGGTGTCAACTCATTATAGCGTTGGGCGCAAATAATTGCTTCGGATTTATCCAATGAGGCACTAGGTGCCAAGCTGGTGTGTTGGTTGGATCCGTGTATCCGTCCAAGTTTGAGTCATGTTAATAGGGAAAATAAATGATAAATTTGAACTATTTGGTTGATATGTAAAATGTTATTGAAATGAAAATGCTATTGAAATAGCGAGTGGTATGAAATGAAATGTATAATCAAATGGGAAATGAATATGTTTAAGTTGAGTTTGCCATGTAACGGTATTTGTAATATGTTTAAAGTAAAATAATGTTTGTATGAATATGTGTATTGAATTGATATTAATATTGCTTTATTTAGTTTTAGTTTGAGCATGAAAATGTATTTATATTTTTGCTTTAATTTTGGATTATAAAAATATCACCGAGTTATTCAATGTACGATTTTATTTTCCATATACAGGTTAAGTACTATTTGGTTCACTTGTCAACTCAGCATCCAGTGACAATCCCAAACTCAAGTGGTGGTGATGTTTTATTTTGATTTTTTTGACATGTAACTAGGAAGTCTTTTGAGTCTTTAAAGCTCCTTTTGTATTTAATGGTCATTTTGTGATGTGGTTGGAAATATATAAAAATTATGTTCGTATATGTAGTAGGAATATATTAGATATGGTATGTGTATGTTTTGATTGATGATATTAAGTGATGCAGCATTTGGTACTATAAATTAGACACATTACTTATATATGTGATTAAGATTAGTATTGAACATGTCTTGATGAACTATCCTCTGGATATTTGATAAAAGTCTGATTGTGACATTTGAAATATGGTAAGATGGGGATATGCATTGTGTTTGAATATGTGAATTTGAATGCTATTATTTGGTGTGAAATGTGAAATTATTTTTTAAGGTTGAATTTGTGGTGTCAATGAGGACGCATTGGTTAGATATTAGGTGGTTGAGTAGGTAATATTATTGTCTTTGTTTGATAGGAAATTTGACATGGTATAAACTCTTAAAGATGAAATTTTACCATTTAAAATTTGATATCGATGTTATCTTTGAATTTTTAATATTGACTTTTAACTTTCATAAATTTTATATTTCAAACTTTCTATATGCTTGTATTGTGTAATTAGGTCCTTGCAGAATTCTAACTCATTGTATGTTTGAATATATATAGTATAATGATAATTAATTGAATTTTTGTCAAGTTATGTATTAGTTGATTTGTTAAATTATGTTGTAGCATCTAATTACTTGGATCTGATGATCGGATCGGGTAAAGGGTGTTACAATGTTGGTATTCAGAAAGTTGGGGATAGGTGAAGTTAGACCAACTTATAGCATATCTTGATGGAAAAATTGAAGATGTATTGGTTCGTGTTGATAAGTTTATTTTCCTTGCTGACTTTGTCATTTTAGACTTTGAAGCAGATAAAGAAGTACCAATCATCTTAGAAAGGTCGTTCCTAGCAACAGGAATGACTTTGATTGATGTATAAAAGGGCGAGCTAACTATGTGTGTTCAGGAAAATCAGGTAACCTTTAATGTTTTTAAGTCTATGAGATTTCTTGATGTAGTTGATGATTGTTCTGTAGTCTCTAAGTTAGAAGACATAATCATTGAAAAGGAGTTCAACTCTGTTGAAGATCCTTTGGAAAAGATCTTCTTGATAAACCCTCTAAGTGATGAAGAGAAGGAGGAAAACTTAGCTTTGCTGGAAGCTAATTCAAGGGGATTTAATCCGCAACCTCGTTTCGAGTATTTGGATTTGGAAAGTAGAAATTACTTTGAACCAAAAGCATCAATTGAAGAGCCACCTAAATTAGAACTTAAGGTATTACCTTCTCACTTGAAATATGTTTATTTAGGTGACGCTTCTACTTTGTCTGTGATTATTTTAGCATAACTAACTAAGAAGTAAGAAGACCAATTGATTAAAGTGTTAAAGCAATTCAAGAAGGCTATTGGATGGACCATAGCCGACATTTGTGGTATAAGTCCATCCGTATGCATGCACAAGATCATTCTTAAAGATGATAAGAAAGCAACAATTGATGGACAACGGAGACTGAACCCCATTATGAAGGATGTAGTCAAGAAGGAAATTTTCAAGTGGTTAGATGCGGGTATCATTTATCCCATCTTAAATAGTTTATAAGTTAGTCCTATCCAATGTGTGCCAAAGAAAGGAGGTATTACGGTCGTGAAGAATGAAAACAACGAGTTAATATCGACTAGAGCAGTTACGAGATGGTGTATTTGCATCAACTATCAGAAACTGAACAAGGCAACTAGGAAGGATCACTTTCCTTTGCCATTAATGGATCAGATGCTTGATAGACTCGTAGGGCGAGACTATTACTGTTTTCTAGATGGATACTCTAGATACAATCAGATTATAGTTACACCGGAATATCAACACAAAACGATGTTCACATGCCCGTATGGTACGTTCTTGTTTAGACGCATGCCATTTGGTGTATGTAATGCACCTGTTACATTTCAAAGACGTATGATGGCTATTATTACTGACATGGTTGAGTAGTATGTGGAAGTGTTAATGGATGACTTTTCAGTGTTCGGAAACACTTATGATGATTGCTTAGCTAATCTAGCTAAGGTACTGAAGTGATGCAAAGAGACAAACCTTGTTCTTGACTGGGAAAAGTGTCATTTTATGGTACGAGAAGGTATTGTTTTGGGGCACCGAATTACAAGACAAGGCATTGAAGTCGACAAAGCCAAAGTGGATTATCGAGAAGCTGCCACCTTTAACATCTGTAAAGGGTGTTAGGAGCTTTTTGGGACATGCTGGATTCTATCGAAGATTTATCAAAAACTTCTCTAAAATTGCTAAACCTTTGAGCATGTTGTTAGAGAAGGATTCGACATTCAATTTTGATGAAGAATGTTTGATAGCATTCAATGATTTGAAGAATCGATTAATTTCAGCACCAATTATCATCACACCAGATTAGGAATTACCGTTCAAGTTGATGTGTGATGTAAGTGACTTCGCAGTCGGAGTCATGATGGGCCAGTGAAGGAACAAAGTTTTTCATCCCATCTACTACGCAAGTCAGACTTTGTCAGGAGCTCAGCTGAACTATATGGTAACTGAGAAAGAATTTCTTGCAGTTGTGTTTGCTTTTGACAAGTTTAGATCCTATCTTATAGGTACAAAAGTGACTATCTTTACGGATCATTCAACAATTAAATACTTACTTGCCAAGAAAGATGCTAAGCTGAGACTAATTCGATGGGTCTTATTACTTCAAGAGTTCGATCTAGAAATTCAAGATCGAAGAGGCGTTGAGAACTTAGTAGCCGATCAGTTGTCTAGATTAGAGCCATGAGAAGAAAACTCAACTCTTGTACCCATACAAGAGACGTTCCCTGACGAACATATACTTAAGGTAAGTCATAACACCAATTGGTTTGCTAATTTTGCTAACTACTTAGCATCTGGTTTGATTTCTTATGATAAGACGTATCAGCAAAGGAGAAGTTCCTTCATAATGCTAAGTACTATTTCTGGGAAGAGCCGTACTTGTTTAAGAAGTGTGCAGATCAATGGATAAGAAGATATGTGGCAGAAGATGAAGTACGAGCAATATTATATCAATGTCACACAACACAAAATGGTGGACACTTCGGACGATCACGTATTGCGGCCAAAGTATTACAAGCTGGATTCTTTTGGCCGATATTGTTCAAAGATGCGTACGCTTATGCCCGAAGCTATGACCGATGTCAAAGGGTTGGTAATGTCTCTAGCAGAAATGAAATGCCTCGAACAAACATCATGGAAGTGGAATTGTTTGATGTTTAGGGTATTGGCTTTCTTGGTCCATTCCCTCCATCATTTGGTAACAAGTATATTCTGGTAGCAGTTGACTATGTATCAAAATAGATTGAAGCCGAGGCATATCCAACAAATGATGCCAAGATAGTGAAGAAATTTTTGTAGAAGCATGTATTCACACGATTTGAAACTCCGAGAGCCATCATCAGTGATGAGGGGTCCCATTTTGTGAACAAATGGATTAAGTGGTTACTTGATAAACACAGAATAAGACATAAAGTTGCTACAGCTTACCATCCGCAGACGAATGGGCAAGCTGAGTTGGTGAATAACGAAATAAAAGGCATATTCGAGAAGATAGTGTGTCCGAATCGACGAGATTGGTCCAAGAGGTTGGACGATGCTTTATGGGCTTACAAAATAACTTATAAGACACCTTTAGGGATGTCTCCCTATAGGTTGATATTTGGAAAAGCTTGCCATTTACCTTTAGAGATAGAACACAAAACTTACTGGGCTCTTCAGCAGCTCAATTTGGATCCGAAGCTCGCTAAAAAGAAACAAATGCTTTAGCTCAATGAGTTAGAAGAATTTCGAATGCTCCCTTATGACAATGCCAAGCTATGCAAAGAAAGATTAAAAAGATGAAATGACAAGCATATCCGAGTCAGAGAGTTCGAAGTAGGTCAGCAAGTCTTATTGTTTAACTCGAGAATGAAGTTCTTTCTTAGGAATTAATTTTGACATAAATTTTCGAGAAAATATTTCCTAAGTTAGTGAATAAATTTTTAACGTTTAAATTTTGCAAATAAAAGGGTCAATTGTTGATCCAAGTTTTTAATTACAATCAATTTTCAAATTATTATAAGTTCAATGACTTAATTAAATTTTTTTGTAAAATTTAGTTGTGAATTTTGTAAATATGAAAACTAGCTGTCTTTTCTTGTAAATATTTTTAAAACAGCTAAAAATAAAGTTATTTATTTATTTATTTAAATTATCTGTTTTATTTACTTTTTTAAAATTTTGATAATTCTTAATATTAATTATAAATTAAATTTTATAATTTATATTAATTATTATCAAGATTTTGAGTTAAGATTTTTCATTTAAATTTTTATTTTTCAAAATTCTGATAATTCTTAATATTAATTATAAATTAAATTTTATAATTTATATTAATTATTATCAAGAGTTTGAATTAGGACTTGTTTTTAAATATTTTGAATTTAAAATGGTGTTTGAGTTAAAATAAAATTTTGAAATTTAATTTGAGTGTTTGAGTGTGAATATTCTTCCATGCATTATAAATAGCAACCTCTTAAGAGAATTATCACTCAAACCTTCAAATTAGTCACCCTAGGCACCACCATCGGCAACCATCGATAGTCATCGAAAGCCATCGGACCGCATCAGTCGACGTCTCTCGCAAGTGCCCGACGCTGCCCGATACCGCTCGACGCGTCCTGACGCACTAGCCCGCAAGTGCTCGACAACTCTCGACGCCCGTGCGCGCAAACTCTTGATAGCGCCTGATAGCATCTGAGAACTTCAGTACATCTCAGCAAGCTGTGCGTGCCAAAGGCCTGCTGCTGTCCACCTATCCTCATGAGCCGTGCGCGCCAGAGCATCGGCACGTCTCCATGCCTAACTGCCCGTGCACACCAGCTCCTGCATGCCTAGGCGCTCTTGAGCTGCCGCTATTCCCTGCTACTGCCGAGCGATGCCCACACCTACTGAGCCGGGCTG
Organism: Gossypioides kirkii; assembly: GCA_005610355.1. Lineage (NCBI taxonomy): Eukaryota > Viridiplantae > Streptophyta > Magnoliopsida > Malvales > Malvaceae > Gossypioides > Gossypioides kirkii. The sequence goes on along the minus strand of CP032247.1, from coordinate 31,478,440 downwards.
CTACCGAGCCACGCCTGTTGTGTGTGTCACACTCCCTACACACTTAGGGCATGTACCCCTTACTCAAACTCCAAGTTTCTCCAAATTTTACCCTAGAAAAAAACCCTTTTTATTTTTAGCCCTAATTATTTAATTTGGATTTAATTTCAACAAAAGGTGGTAAAAATTCATCTTTTATTTTTTTAATTTTAATTTATTTTAAATTGTTAATATTTTTACTAGGTAAATTTTAGAAAAATGTTTGTGTCCATTTATTTGTTGATCAGGTTAAAATCATGCCACGCAAAAGAACTCGTGCCGCATCAGAAAAAGATTCAAATAAATTCCACAGTGCAAGATCTAGAGAAAGATATTATAACACATTCAGGAATTAGCAGATGTTGCCTGAAAAAGGTTTTACTTGGGAAACAAGTAAATACACCAAATTCATGGCAAAAGTCCGACAAGTTGCTGAAGCTCTGAATTGGGGATTATTTTGTGAAAAGCGACCGAGTACAGATGAGGAACTAATTCGAGAATTTTATGCAAATTTCACATCAGTTGAACTTAAAGAAATTTCAGTCTGAGGAATCAAGGTACCATTGAAGTCAAGCACTATTAATGAGTTCTTTGACTTACCTGATTTCGAAGAAGATGGATATCATACTTTGTTGAATAAATTAGAGGTTGAAAAATTGCAAGAAATTCTTCGAGAACTTACAGTTGAAAGGTATGAATGGACAGTGTCAAAACATGGAATTTATACATGTCGTAGAGAAAATTTGACACCGATGGCAAAAGTGTGGTTTTACTTCATTCGATTTAGTCTCATACCTATTCAGCAAGGAATTGTTGTTTCATTAAATCGAATGGTGTTGATCTATTCAATTCTGAAGGCGAAGACCATCGAGGTAGGAAGAATCATCATCAGAGAAATCTAAAACTATGCCATGAGATGTTTTGCTCAAGCCTATTTCCCATTTACGATCATAGTGTTGTGCCTGAAAGTTGAAATTCTTGGTTACGTAAATAGAGTAGGATATAACCAAGGAGCAATTTTTTATTAAGATCTATATCGAGTGGCGGGAGATTCTGTTAACGAAGAAGAAGATTTTGAGGAAGATCCTGTGGAGATTGAAGATGATCTTTCGATAACAGAAACGATTGGAATGCATGATGAGACAGAGTCGACTGAACGAACATCCAAGCCTGATAGATCCATACCAAGACCACCATCGCCTCCAGCTGAAATTTGAAGTGAGCTGTCAAAGATGGTGGATTGCGTGCAACACATGCAATGGTAGCAACAAACATTTTGGAGATATATGAAGATACGAGATGATGCATTTAAAAGTGCAATTGAAAAAGTGTTTCGTGACCCATTTGTTTTTGTGACTGAACTTCCATATTACATATTCAAACCATGGACTCCAATGACGAGAATGGAGCAAGGTGACTCAAGCAATAATAGGGGCTACCAAGCAAAATGAGAGTCAAAGTCTAAGGGGCTTGAACATAAATAAAAGGGGGGAACTTGTCTTTCTTTAAATTTTGTTAATTTACTTTCAGTCTTTTATTTTTTATTGAATTTAGGATTAGGCCACTAAGTTAGTTTTAATTCTTGCATAATAAATTAAGAGGTTGAAGATAAAAGTTGAGCAGCTTAGAAAAGTAAAAGTATGGAATAAATATGTACATGTCTAGGATTGGACATTGAAGAGCTTGCTTAAGCAATCAAATTGACTCACCTCTTTTTCTTTGATCCTACCTGGTGTACAATATTTATTCACTTTTATTTTTTACGTTCTCTATTATTTTTAACAATGAGGACATTGTTCAATTTAAGTAGGGGGACTGAAAATCGAAAATCAAAAATCGAAAACTTATTAAATAAGTTGTTATTTCTTTTTATTTATTGAATTTAGTTATAATTTTGCTTGAAAATTTGAATTTATGTTAATTATGTTAAGCTTTAGTAAAAATAAAATTTAATTATCTCGATGGTGATGATGTTAAGCTGAACCATGATAGGAATGCTACTCTTAATTAAATATTAGTGAATCATATCATAAAATTTCTTATTCCTTATAGAAGCTAGATATGCATGAAAGTTTAAGTCTCTAGAATTGACTTAGTAATTTCTTGAGGCGAAATCCTAGGAAGCATGAAATTTTGAAAATGATTTAGGCAACATTTGTTTGGATCGTTTGAGCCTTTCAAGCCAACCTTGATAAATGTTATCCCTTGAAGCCAACTTTGACACTATATGGCTTGATTTTCTTTGTATCCTACAATTATAAGCCATCTTATCTCTTGTACTTATATCTAAATTGTCCCAACTACTAGACTCAATCTATAAATATTATATTCTGAAAATAAGTTTGAGGGAGTTAAGAAAAAGTACCAAAATGCTCAACAAAGTATAGTACATAAAAAATGATGCTCAGAAAAACAGAAATGAAAAAAAAACATATGTAATCAAAAGAAAAAGAAAAGAATATGAGCATGCAAAGTTCAAAAAAAGTTAGTAAAATTGAAGGTCCGATGCAAGCTGAGTCTAGGGTTTTAGCTTAAATTTATCCATCTTTACCTACCCTTAGCCTAGCCCAATTACAACCTTTGCAAAAGACCTATTTGATTTAAGATTTCAATGCTACCTACATTAGTGGAGAGAAATTGCTATGTTTAACATATGAAGACATAAGTTAAACTTAATGATTGTAGTTCGGTCTTAACTAAGGAATAAAAATTGAGTGATAGGATTTTGACATGTTTTCATGGAGATAAGCATAATGATTGAAGATAATTGAATGAAGAATACTTGAGCTACATAATTTCTAAATTCTCATTTTTCTGCTTAATTATTTCGAATTTATAAGTATAAGAAGGAATAATCAACTCTTTCGTGATTTGTGCATTGCTCAGGATGAGCAATGAATTAAGTTTGGGGGTGTGGAATGATGAAAATATATAGATTTTTCATACCTTTTTTGACCTAATTTCATGCAAATTCAAAATAATTAATGTCGAAAAGTATAATTTATTTATAAAATAATTAATTTGTGTTAAAATTACTAATATATTGATTTTTAATTATTTTTATAAATATCGAGCATGAATTTGATGATTTTTCGACAGTTTTGCACAATTGGTAAAAATTGGCCTGGTAGACACTGTTGACAGCATACACCGTTGAGAGAATTTTTACACCAAGCTAATGACAAGCTAAGAGGAATATTTTCAAGTCAAAAATCGGTCCAATATGAAGCTACATTATGGTTTATAATTATATTTTTAATTCAAATTAAATTGGATTAAAAATTAATTATAAAGGCTAAGCTGAAATGGCTCGATGTGCATGCAATCGAGGGTCGAACCACCTCCAAATGGGCTACCATGTTACATCCACATGATGGAATAATCAGTTGAAATGTTGACCATTTCAACCTTGCAAAACATCCCTTAAAATTTCCCAAATTTCCATTCCAAGTCCTCCACTTTTCATGGTTTTAAATTCTCACCCTTAGCTTGTTTTTAGTAAACTTTGAACAAGTTAAAGTCTACATGTGGTGGCCGGCCATGGGGGAGTGTGTGGTTGATATTTATTTTCTAAATATAGCCACAAAACCTCTCCTCAATTCCACCTATAAATACACCCTTCATTCCTATCATTTCATCACACCAACACAAACCATTCTCTCTTGTTTCTCTCTAGCTTTTCCATTCCATTTTTCTTATTCCTTTTTCAATTTCCCCTCTTGAGAAAGAGTGGTTTGTCAGCCTTCCATATCTTTTGTTGAGTGTTCATCAGAGACCTCGATTTCAGAAGAATCGAGCAAGAACGACGACAAAACATAGCAGAGGTCTAGCCTTATGTATTGGTACCTCTGCATGAAAATATATAATTTTAGCATTTTTTTGTATGTATTGATTCCTATATAATGTATTGGAATTGGGCTGTAGAGGAGCCCAATTCATGCTCAAAACACCTTCAAAACAAACCATGACATGCCTAATTCATTCCCTACCATTATTAGTCCTCAAAATACATTAAATGTCTCTTCAAAGATCACAATCCACCAGTTTCCAAACACTACTCAATATGCCACATTGTGCTTAAAAATTTCTACTTAAATTAATGTTCAACTTTGAGTTATGCACTAATTCCTTAACCATTTTTAAGCCAATTGAATATTATGTACATGCCACACTAGTTCTTTATTTTAAATACACTTTTTAGTCCATACCTTATAGATGAAGAGATGTGATTTTTCTAGCTACATTCAAGTCCTTTCCACATGTACACTTTCTGTACACTACACCTATGCCACCCTACACCTGACCCGATCGTCGAGTCTTGATATGAGACACCACATTCATTACCAAAGCAACTCGAACTAGTTTCTTTTCAAGTTTCAATAAGAATACCAAACAATAATAAATTCATACATGACAATCACTTTAATCATAATCATTTTAGGCCATTTAAATCACTTTAGAAACATTTTAAATGAAGTTTTAGATGTTCGGGGGTGATCGAGACCAAGTTCGAGCCTTAGAGGGTGAAAACAACACAAAATAGGAAAAAAGCCCCTATTTGACCCAATTGTATCGGTACAAGCGAGTACTTGTGTTGATTCATCTAGTTGGTATTGTTCATTTTTGGCTACTAACTTACTTGTTTCGATACAGTTTTCCTTTAGTCTAAAACAAGTTTGCCATGACCTATAAATGACCCCAAAACTCACCTAGTTTGGTCCAAAACAATACCAAATCATTTCCAAACATTATGAGACACTAGAAACAAGTTCTAAATATCATCTAAGCATAGTTAAACATGATTATAATTATGATCATAAAATTTCCTATTTCAACCATCAATTTCACTTATTTGGAAAGTAGGAAATCAAACATAGTACAAACATAAAAATAGGATCATACATACCATCATAACCGTAGAATTATAAGTTTACGTACCATCATACCTTATAAACATGCTCAAACTGTAGCTTCATACTACTTATAAATAACATGTCAACTTTATCAAAACATACAAAAATACTATACACACTCTGCTAACTTGAGAATTGAGTTTTAGATGTTGTTGACCTCCTCAAACCTTTGAGATCTAATCAAAACCTACTAAAAAAATAAACAAAATTATATGTGACTAGCTCAGTAGTGCCAACATGAATTGAAAGCAAAGCATAACAAAGCTAAAAATGTAAACTAATTATGTTATTTATAAATATATAATCCATGTCAACATTTCTTGTCTCATGCTTATTATTATCATGCTTTCATGGTTTGTTTTAACATATCACTTATCAACACTTTCTAATATCATACTATTGCAATATAACTCAATTACATGATTCATAAGGCATCTCATATGTGTGTGTGTATATATATATATATATATATATATATATATATTCATATCTCATTTCTCAATCATATCTACGGATTTGTTTCATACATCATCGACCCTTGACTTGACGTCAAATGTAGTAGTTATTTTGGTCTATTTCTGCACTTAAGAGCTTGTTTTTTAGCACCTTCAAAATTAAGTATTGCATTTTCGATATTAGTAGGTTAGGAATAAAATATTAATTAAATAAGAATTTTTATGCATTTTCTGCAATTTCGATGACCCTATGGCCGACTTGGGCGTCGTGAGTGACTAATGGGATAATTGAGTGTGTAGGATACCAATTCAGGTCCAAGAATAAACAAAATGATCATTGGGCCACGAGACAAGGGAACTTGACTTGATAGCACAACGAAGCTGCCAAGGCTGGGAAACCACTCGACGTCATGACAAGGAGTTTTCTCTCATCACGATGCTGTGACGATTATGGGAGAATTCATCGTGGTGACGTTGTGGCTGTAACAACCCGATTTTCAATGGTGTTGGAAACAGTGGTTTCGAGACCACAACTCCGATGAGTCGAGTCGTAAATTTATTTATTTATTTTTAATATTTGTGATGTCATTAGCATCGTATTAAATTTTGGTTAAGAAATCCTATCGATTGGATAGTTAATTAAGTAAAAGGGATTAAATTATAAAATAGTGCAAAAGTAGAACTTGTTTAATTAAAGGGACCAAACGAGTAATTGACCAATAGGAGTTAAGTAGTGGAAAGTTATGATATATATTGATTATAATGAGGATTAATTAAATTAAAAATGGGCTAATTAAGCTTAATGATAAAAGTTAAAATAATTACAAAATTATCATGGATATATATATGAAATTAAAAGAAGAAAAATATCATTTTTCACCTTTTCTTCTTTCTTCTTCACGGCTAAAACAAGAAAACCTAGGGTTTTCCATTGATGAACTTTGAGCTTTGATTTGGGTGAGTAAACCTTGATCGTTTTTAGTAATTTCTATGTTTTTGAGTCCGTATTAGCTTAATCTAGCTAATCTAAGGACTAATTTGTGAATCTGTCAAATGTTATAAATCTTACAATTGTTGAATATGCTTGTTCTTGAAAGTTTTTTTTTATAGTTTTGAATGCTTGATGATTGGGTTGGATCTTTTTGTAAAGTGATTTTTGATGAAATTAGGGTTTAAGGACTAAAATATAAAAATGATGAAAATGTGTGCATTTGTTTGAAATAATTAGTTTGTAGGGATTTTTCTAAGAACTATGAGTCTTCGAATATAGTGTATTTAGAAGAAAATGTGCATTTTGCATGTTTTATGTTGAAGGACTAGATTGAATAAAAGGAAAATATTAGGGGTAAAATCATAAATTTCCTAAAAAAGACCAAATTGTGTTAAATAATTGAATTATGTGACTTAATGTGGAAATATTGGTGATTTATTGATTTAGATTACGATCGTACCACGGAATAAGGAAAGGGGAAATTAGCGGAATAGTCTCTAGAACCTAACTGTAACTGCAATTAAGTCCGGTAAGTTCGTAAGTTAAATTCTTTTAAAATTACACATTATTGTATTCTCTACGACTGTTGCAAAGGGGAAACGATGATTGGAAATGAGGAAGATGGAAACACAGAAAGGAGAGTTATTAGGCCTTGAGCCAAAAATTAAAATTGGTCTGATGGTTGAGATCCTGCATTTGTTGCGGATTCTCTACAGCACCGTGAGTAACTAAATGTGAAATGAATGCAAGAATAGATTATAGGCCCTATAATGGCTGAGATTTATGCTTGATTTGCATATTCTTGTCAGCTTAGTGTGAGCAGCATCGTTAGGGAACAGTTATATGTACAAGTACCGTATCGATGGCTGAGGCACTGCATATGTTACGAGTCCTCATCAGCTTAGTGTGAGCAACATCGTATACTGGTAATAGAAATGACCTTGGGTAAAAAAGGATGAAATCTGATTATAGATTATTGAAGTACAGTTCTATTCTAGTTTGATTGATTTACAGATTGTACAACACATGTTACTCGGTAATTATTTGAACTCTACGAACTTGCTAAGCTATGAAAGCTTACCTGTGAAATTTGTTGTTGTATTATAGATACTATTTTGCTGCTTGAAGATCGGATCATTTCGGAGAAATCACACTATCTCTGGAGCTCGTTCGATAGTATTTACATCACTTGATTATATGACATGTACTAGGATGATGTTATTTTGTAATTCTTGACTTTGGGTTATTTGGTACATTGTCAAACTTGGGTTGAATGTTGAACTCATTTGAATGCTTGCTTAATGTTAAGAGTAGGCATTTAACATAAAAAATGTAATATTATGTTTTGTTCATGAATACTTGTGTTGTCTATTTATACAATATGTTTATGAAATGAAGTTTGGTTGAAAAACTTGAGAACTTGTGTAAATATTTGAATTCTACATACTTGTTTCGGTAGAACCCTTGTATGTATCGGTAGAAGTATTGGGTAGAAGAGAGATTGGTTACTGACTTGCATTGTATTGATAGAATCATGAGAAGTATCAGTAGTTCTATTCATAGTAGTATCGGTAGTATGAGTACTTGTATCGGTAGAAGTTGCAGGGTAAGACTTCTTAGATCTTTGGAGTTTTTAGTATCGGTAGAAGTATGACTTGTTTCGATAAAAGTTACACTTGTATCAGTAGAACCATCACAACTATTGGTAGAAATTTGAAACTATTTATGAATTGCTTACTGACTTGACTACTATTGATGCTTGTCCAATAGGTACCGGTACAAGTCTCCTAGAATCGAGGAAATGGCTTTTTTGCCTTTATTGAGTTGTATTGATACTTAATTATGAATTATGTCATGTCTGATGTATCACTTTATTAAAATTTATTAAAATGAAATAATATTGAGATTTAATCCGCGATAGATGATCGAAATGACCCCAAGACCCTAACCAACGATAATAACTGGTTTTGGGGGTTACAGTGGCAATGAGGCTTAGCACATCACGACAATGAGACGAAAGTAGGCCAAAATATGGTTTATTCTTTGGATGGCACTTTTTAGGATATTTCCATATTTGTACCTTAGCATTTATGAAAATATTGTATTAATTGGCATCTAAGTGTATCTAGGGTTGGTCACCAAGTAGCCCGTTGCCTATATAAGCAACCTTAGGGTCACTGAAATTATGTACAGACTTAGGGACAGTTTTTACTATTCAGTTTCTTTGTATTTTCTTTTCATGTTCATCTAGTCAAAAATTTTCTATTCTGATGTGAAGACAATTGTGAGCAAAGAAAACATCGAATCCATGCTTCAATATATTTATTCATGAGAATTGTCTTATCTCTTCTCTTCTCTTCTCTTCTCTTATGTTATGTTATTTATATTTTCGCTAATTGTATCAATTAGCGTTTGTATGAATAATTGAATAGATTACTATGCTTTATGTATATCTTGCATGATTCGATTAATAAATTAATTTATCTGTTAAGTGATTATTTATCCGACATTGGTTATTTATTCAAGAGTACTTAGTATATTAGGGAGTGACACCCCTGATAGAATATCGAGACATGTGAGACTGAAAGGGTATCCTATCGTGTATAACTTATGCCGAGCGATGAGACCGGAAGGGTATCTGTATGCCTAGGAAGAGATCAGAAGGGTGACTTAGGTGGTAATCTTTAGTGAAGATGAACCGGGAGGATAGTCCTAGCATAGGGTGATGACTAACTCGATTTACGATAATTAATTATTTAATTAAATAATTAGCGATTTAATCAATCATAGGCTAGAGACTCGCATTGTCGACATTAGGAATAGGAATGTCCATTAGGTTAATTTAGGTTAGTTAATTTAATTAGTTTAATTAAAATATTAATTTGGATTCACACTAATAATTCGTGACTCAATTAGATTATTAAATATTTTTTGTAATTAATTTAATATTAATTTATCCAATTTACAATCCCTTGGATATGATCCTCGAAATAGTTACCAGTATTTCATTGTAAACTTTACTATATTACAATTTGACTTGTACGCTTGCAGACACCACCAATTTAATTTAATATATTTTTGGTGTTATATTTTATTATAAACGATAACACGCTTATAAGTGGTCAAATTGTTGGCGACGTTGTCGGGGATTGGGACGGTGAATTTTTTTTTAGATTGATTATTGTAAAATAATATTAATCAAAAGATAATGTTCTAATTTTTTTCACATAATTAAATATTTTTATTTTGAATTTTTTTAGTTAATTAAATATTTTTATTTTTATTTACCTTGTCGATTATCAGATTTAATCATGATCATTGATTTTTATAGGTTGGTGTGCGAACAATCTAAATCGAGTTGGTTGTACGGAGATTCGACAGGCCAATGGAGTTATGATTATAAAGGCAAGCAACCCAAGTGTTTGAACAAATTCCAACCTAAGCTGAACAAGTATAAACCCGAGAGGGATAGAGGTTCGACGAACCCATGAAATGAAGACGAAATATACTAGGAAGGAGTAAATGAACAATAGGAGATCATGGAGAACCAAAGATCGCTTATGCTAGAATTGCTTCAATGAAGAAACAAGACAATGGAAGAGATACATGAGCAACCTTTAGGGACATCCGAGTATCTAGCCAAAACTCTTGGTGATTTGTATGACTATACATCCTAACAAGAGAGCCGCGAGTGAGAATTCCAAGCTAAATAAAAAAAGAATCTGATAACAATTGAATCAATTATAGAAATTTTTTGGCAAAAATCCCAAGCAAGTACTCCATTGGAAGAGGTCGTACATGGTGTCTCCATTTCCTATCCAAAGGACCAATGTATTATCGAAGACCATCAGAAATTAAATCTTGAAAGTCAGCAAATGTTTGGTCTGGATATGGGAACAAATTGAATATAGCCAAAGATGTCTTCGATCCAATTAACATAAAAATTTACATAGTTGTAGATGTAGCAGTAGAATTAAAGGTAGAGGAGGTACAACCAATTCCATAGTTGTAGATGTAGTAGTAGAATTAAAGGTAGAGGAGCTACAACTAATTCTAAATGAAAGTCCAGACGAGTTGATACACTTTATGGCCATAGAAGAGGAGATTCCATTCGAAGAAGTCGATGAGTTCATATCATTCTCATTTGATTATGATGGCAAAATCGGGTTGATCAATCCTCTCGCGACTTGGAAGGGAGGAAACTCGAGATAATAATACCTCGGAGAACCACTTGGGGTTGGCTCGAATTTGAAGTTAAATGGCTCGTGATGTGGATGTCGCACTAGTCGAAGATAAGGTAACGTCAATGGAATCGATCAAGGATGCTGGTTTATATCTCTCGAAGGAAAAACAAAATACGAATCAAAGTCTCAAGGACTAGTTAGAAGTTCTTCTTCGGGGGCGATACGGATTGTCCCGACTCCGAAAAAAGACTTCGCTTTTAATTTTTTTGTTTTAAATTCTATTTTTCATTGTGTATTTTTATTTTATTGCAAGTATTTAATTATGTGTGCTAGTCGCTTTACACAGTTGTTTTGGAGTGCGTGAGATGGACCAAGGCGATTAAACATAAACCGAGGAGTTAGACATGCTCCAAAAAGATGAAAAGACAAGTTTGGGAAAATTCCAAGTTGTGTCATGCCATGCACTCCTTATGGCATGGCACACCATGACAAGCTAGACCAACGAGTGTAGCAACAAATCGCGTTGTCGTGATGAGGGAGAATGCGTTGTCCCGACGAGCTCCCACGTCTCAACGACCGCCATGCTCATGTCAAGACAAGATAGATCACTTCCAAATGTGAAAGGGCTAAGCCATAATCCGAAGTCGTGACAAGATGAACAAGAGTTTGTGGCAAGCTATTTCCTTCAATCATGACGAACCATTGAATAATGACCCTGGAATTTGAACGTGATGAGTCGAGATTCCAAATTGCAACAAAACTGATTGAAATCATGACACTATTGAAGGGTGTTGCGACATACCTTGACAAAATGACTTGGGGGAGCATAAAATTTATCGCAACATCAAGACAGGGAGGGGATTCCATCACGATGAACCGATTGTTACAGGAATCCAATGTCCCAATGCATCACTGTCCAATCGACCCATGCGATTCTCGCTATTCTCCGCTCTCCACAAACTCAGTGACTATAGTTTTATTTATTTATTTATATTTTATTCATAAGTATTTTTTGTTCACTTAGAGCACACAAATCCCAAGAGTTCCAAGACAACAAGAATTCAACATTTTTAAAAAGTTTTCTTGTTAGCACTTTAATTCTTTTATAGCGAGACAATGTTTGTTCTAACGTGTAGGGGAAGTATATAGGATTTAATTTTTTCAGTTTGTGTGTTTTATTTATTTTATTTTTATTTATCGAAAAAACTGTTGTTTCATTTTTTCTTTGTAGAAACCCCACAAATTTTGAGACACTACAATTGCGCGCCAAAATCGAAAGGAGGAGTAGTCCCACCAATTGAGCCGTAGGAATCAGGCCAATCGGGTAACCTCTTTTCTTTATACTTTTATTGCACATTAGGGACAATGTGCCAAATAAAGTGTGGGGTGACTTAGGAAAATTTTTAAAATTTTCTATTATTTTATTTTTTTTTCTAGATTTTAGTAGTTTTTAAATTTTTATTTTTGCATGTTTTCTATGTGCTTGAGATTGTAGAAATACAAGTGATTGGTCAAGAGAATGATAATAGGAGTTTGTGAATAAACTATAAATTTAGTTTGATAATAATTGATTCTAAATTTTTAATTTTAGACTACTTAGTTCAATTTATTACATTGTGAATAGATTTAAGATGTTAAGAATACCACATGATAAATGATATATAAATAACATGCATGTTTAATTGAATTGTAGGTTGTAAAAAAATTGATAAATTCGGTTAATTGAGCCCATGTTTTGAAATACCTAGGGACGACCTAAGGCATTGTTTGGTAGACACTTTTTGGGCCAAAAAGTTGTCCCGTAAATATTTTCCTTAGTACCTAATTTGACCCTTAATCCAATTTCTTGATAATCCAATTTCTTGATAAGCCAGAAATGAAACCATGTGCCTATTAGATAATTTATTTGATCCTTTATTTCTAGGTCATTGCATGGATTTAGATGTCCGGTCATTGATATTGAGGGATTAGGTAAATACATTATGACGGTTTCATAAAAAAATGAGTGAAAGTAAGGAATTGTATAGTATAGTAAATACAAGATTTTTTAGCTTGTAGAAAAAGAAGGCAAAATTCCAATTGAGAAAATCTCGAAGAAAAAGAAAAATATAAAAAAAAAAAAAACAAAAAAACAAAGTGAGTTGAAAAAAAGTACGCCTACATATGTTTTAATATATATATATATACACGAGCTAGGATGATTGTACTTATGAATACTATACTATGTCTTAGTAAATGGAGAGAAAATGAAGGTGAGAGAAGTGGATATAAGGTGGTGAGATTGTTCGAAATTGGGGGAGTATCCAGGATAATACAATGTGCCAAACTACTTTCGTGCTTAGCTTTTGTCGAGCTTGTTCTTGAAATCTGAACCTACTTAAGCCACAGAACGTTACAAGTCGAAAAGTCCAATGTGACTTAGGTAGTACCTTATATGGATGAAATTGTGCCAAGTTTTGATATTTTTACCACTTATATTCATTTGAACATAATTGTATGTTTATATATCTATTTTGACGGAAATCTATATTTAATATTCTTTTATTTGTTTGCTTTGTAATTTAATGAACTAATCTGTTTAAATTTAGAAATTGTGATTCAATTGTGTATCATGCTAGAATTATATGTTTACATTATTTTGTTAATACGTTTCTGTCCAATTTCCTATATTAAGCTAGCTCAAGTTCACTTTCTTTTCTTTACATGTTTATTTTTCATTTTAAGTTTGTTATGTTTTCTATTTTTATTTTGTTTTTGTTTTGATTGCTTGAGGACAAACAAGGACTTAAGTGTAGAGGTATTTGACATGACGTCAAATGTAATAGTTTTTTCGGTCTATTTCCACACTTAAGGAGTTTTTTCTAGCACTTTTATAATTAAGTATTGTATTTTCGATATTCAGAGGTTAGGAATAAAATAAGCATTTTTATGCATTTTCTTTCGTTTCGATGACCCATAAGACCGACTCGAGCCTCGTGAGTGACTAATGATCTAATTGAGTGTGTAGGATACCAATTCAAGTCCAATACTACAAGGAATGATCGTTGGCCGCGAGACAAGGGAGCCCAATAGCACAACGAAGTTGCCGAGACCGGGAAACCACTCGACATTGTGATGTGGAGTTTCCTCTTGTCACGACAATGCAACAATTATGGGAGAAAATTCATGGTGGCAACTTCATGACAAGGGGTGTTCTGACGTCACGATGATGCGATGAAGGCATGTCAAAATATGGTTGATTCTTTGGACCACACTTTTTTAGATATTTTCATATTTGGACCTTAACGTTTATCAGAATATTGTATTAATTGGTATCTAAGTGTATCTATGGTTGAGTGGTCACCAAGTAGCTCGTTGCCTATATAAGCAACCTTAGGGTCACCAAAATTGTGTGCAGACTTAGAGACAATTTTTACTATTCAGTTTCTTTTTATTTCTTTTCATGTTCGTTTAGTAAAAAAATTTCTATTCCAAATGTGAAGATGATTACAAGCGGAGATTGCTTTGGATTTGTGCTTCAATATATTTATTCATGAGAATTGTCTTATCTCTTCTCTTCTCTTCTTTTATTTATATTTTTGTTAACCTTATCAATTAGCGTTTGTATGAATAATTTAATAGATTATTATGTTTTAATTATATCTCGCATGATTCGATTAATAAACTAATTTATTTGTTAAATGATTGTTTATCAGAAATTAGTTGTTTGTTTAAGAGTACTTAGTATATTAGGGAGTGATGCCCCAGATAGAATATCGAGATAGGTGAGACTGAAAGGGTATCATGTCGTGTATAACTTGTGCCAAGTTGTCAGACTGAAAGGGTATCCGTATGCCTACGAAGAGACTAAAAGGATGACTTAGGTGGTAATTCTTAGTGAAGATGAGATCGGAAGGGTATCCGTATGCCTACGAAGAGACCAAAAGGGTGACTTAGGTGGTAATCCTTAGTGAAGATGAGACTGGAAGAGTATTCTCAACTAAGGGTGATAAATAACTCAATTTGGGATAATTAGTTATTTAATTAGATAATTAGGAATTTAATCAATCATAGGTTCGAGGGTTGCATTGTCGACACTAGGAATTGAAAATTCCATTAGGTTAATTTAGGTTTAGTGATTTAAATAGTTTAATAAATATTTTAATTTGGATTAACATTACTAATTCGTGACTTGATTAGATTAGTAATTATTTTTTGTATTAATTTAATAATATTTTCTCCAATATGCAATCCCTTGGGTATGATCCTCGAAATACTTACCAATGTTTTGTTGTAAACTTTACTATTTTACAATTTGACCCGTACGCTTGCGTAGATTGCTAATTTAATTATGTATATTTTTGGTGTGATATTTTACTATAAACGATAACATGTTTATAGGCGATCAACCCTCAAGGCTTGTAATGTTTAATCTACATGATTGTTCACTTGCTATTGTTTATCACGTATACATTTGCATTCATTTAATCAAATCATTTTATTCATTAACCATTGTTAATTAACATATTCAATCATATATTGTATAATTTATAACCCTTATTAACCGAACACGAACTCAAGACAAATACACAAATCTACCAACCAACACACCAATATAATTTGCAACCATTACACCATCGGTACATCTGAAGTACTATGCGCTTCGTGCCTCATTGGTATAAACCAGAGTAATATGTGCCTAAGACCTCATCGGTACATCTGAAGTAATCCCTGTATAACTAATCCTATGGTATGCCAACTATACCCGACACTATTCAAGACTGTTTAATAGGGTATTATTATTTCAATGCATACATTTTCACATGTTATAAACTATATTCATGGAAAATTCATATCACTCACATATCATTTACATAACATTTATATATCATTACTATGCTTCTGTATATCATTTACATATCATTACCGTGCTTGCACATATCATTTACATATTGAATCACATTTTCACTTATCATTCATCACATTCATCTCATACTCATATTTTTGCATCAAAACATAATAAGCATACAATCACATATACTTTCATCACATTATAGTAATTCATCATGGTACAAAATACTTACCAATCATAAGACAAGTATCATTTGTTACCTTAATCAAATTAGTACTCAATAGGTTATATATTGAATTGAAATTCATTAAAGCATAAAATGGGATAGAGTTACTCGTCTATGGCCTTCATCTTTCCCTTATTCTACTACTTCTTGACATTGCCTTTAGCTTGAGAATTCTGGATTGGCAATGGCTTAGAAAGCTCTCAATTTGTTCTTTCTTTCTTAAGCTATGAATGGCAATAGCATGAAGAAGATGATGAATGTACTAGGATTAGTGATATAATTAAAGCGTAATTAACTTAAAATGGATGACCTTGATTTGACAATTATCATCTAGGTGGAAATGGATGGATGAGATCTTTTCATCCAACTAACCAAGTGATAATAATGGTTAAATAACCATTAGGTCCCTTGTTTAATTGCTAACTAAGACCACTTGCATTTTCTAAATTAAAACTTAATAGCGATTACACTTTTACAATTTAGTTCTTGTACTATAATTAACGATTTTCTCGATTTAATTACTCGACAATCCAATAATATAATCTTTTACTAAATACGCAAATCCTTCTATCCATAATTTCAACTCGATTTATGGAATCCGACTTCAAAACCACATTTTTCGACACTGACTAAAATTGGATTGTTACAATGGATTTAAAGCGTTAAGCTTCACAGAAGCGTAGTAAGTAATAGTATGAATTCTTTACTTAAAAATATTTAATATAAATTTTATTAATTTATTAATTTACCATAAGCATATTTATTTGTGTTATGTCTTATTTTAGACATTTCACTAATGATATATTAACTCTTAATACAAAAGACATATCATAATTCTAATTTTTCACTTAACACATATTTTACTTACTAAATTCACTTTAAGAACTCACTCACTATACATAATAATTTTACTTCTATTTGCCCTTAATAAACATTGGAGAACCAAAAAGCATACGCTGAATAACACGAGGTATAGGAGCATCGGAGTGCTAAATATAAAAGCACGCTAAAAGAATTCCTATGGTATGTCAATTATATCGCTCTAATTCCATTTTATTGACTAGGGCCTTTGCACATTCTTATTCGCTTGTAAACATTTATTATATTCTCATCAGGTTTGCACTTCAAATCCACTTATACACTTTAATACTTATTCATGAAATTTACTCACTACTACTTATATATTAACTTATTCATATTTTTTATCACTTACTATTTTTCTCTTCAATAATTAGTGTTTGCACTTCAAATATTTTTTTCACAATAGATGACTTTTTTTTTTTATTAGAACTCATATGTGTAAAGTAATTTAAAAATTTCAGCCCCTCAAAACAAGATTGTCTAGCCGTTCATCAGTCACTAAATAATTTATATCTTAACATAAAAAATAAAAAATTAATATTCATCATTTTTTTTCGTGTAACTAGACTTGATTTCCTTTTTACCATAAAAAATTTTGAATTTAACTCGAAACAAGCTAACACTAGGTTTTTTTTTTAAGTCAACTTAGGCGTTGTTGTATGACAGGTTTAGTCTTCTTCACTAAATTCTAATTTTCTCTCAACAAAAAATCTGAAATTTGAATCTGTTTGTTTCATATAAAACTAGACCCATTAAGCTTTCCAAGCATATATAGATCTCTTTTTAACTCACTATATAAAAGTTTTGGCAAATTTTTTAAGTTGGACCATTGCTACTATTTTCCCATGAATTATTTCATACTAATATTGTTTTAAATTTAATTCACATTCACTACACTAAACTTATCATATCACTTTAATCCTTTGAAAAATAAATATAATTCAAAGGAATACTTACCTATTTTTGCTAGATTTCTCTTCCTTTGCTTCACTATCTTTCCTTTTCACACTTTTGTCAATTCCTTTCCTTTGTTCACAACACTTTTATCACTTTATTTCTCTTTCTCTTCATGAACACAACATGAATATAATCAAGATTTGTACCAAAATCACAATCTCTTGTTTCTAATTCAACAAGATATAACTTGAATTCTTTCCTTATGATTTGATTTCTTCACACTTTCTTTCACCTCGATCCATGAACTCATGAACTCTAACATGAAAACTAAGCTTCACTTGGAAATTTGCTTAGAAATCAAAGGTTTTGATTGGAGATATGCTTGTTAGATGAAAGATAATTGAATGAAAAGCAAATTTCCCTCTCTTCTCTCTTCATGGATGTTGAATCTTCACATTTCCTTTAATAAAAAGAATGAGTTATCTTATTATAATCATTTCAATCTAATGGTCATAATTCAATCTCATTTTCTATCAAAATGCAAGGGCTTATATTGTGAACATTTCATGAATTAATAATCATAATCAATATATTAAATCCTTCATCATAAAGCAAATTCAATGGCTAAAATCCAATATACGTGTAAATGTATTTTGGTAAATTTACGAAAAATTATCTCACTTGAAAAATGGTTATTTTGACCCTAACAATGTTTAATATTTATAATTGAGTCATTCTCACTTTTGGTATAATTAATATTTGGTCCTTCAATGTTTTCCAAAATTTTAATTTAATCCCTTAACTTTTGAATATTTATTATTTAAACCTTCACTTTTCACTTATATACAATTTAGTCCATGCTCTGGATTAATATCTCACAATTTATCACTTATTTCAATTTCGTTTGGTATCTAACACCCATCTCTACTATCATTGATATATCAGATTTCATTAATCCAAAAAATCTACTATGATGTGCTCAATATGGCACCACTTGTATCATTGTGGTTTTAGGGGGTTTTACAAGCACCAATTATAAGTGTGCACAAGTATTACAAACCCTATGACAAGTTAATTATACTCGAACAATTTCCAACATTGTATAATAAAGCGCTTATTATAAAACATGTCTTATAAACATAAAACTTTACAAATTATCATCTTATAACTTTTATATCAATTTCATATTTTCATAACAAACCATTAACAAGGAAATAACATGCTTCCTCATGAATTCACCACAAAACCAAAAGTTTAAAATGTGAATTCAATATAGTCATATATCAAACATTATCAAACATATAACCAACCATGAAGCATCATCAATAAGTCTTAATCTAGATTACTTAATAAAATCAATATTCTGAAATTGAATTAAGCCAGCACAAACCGAAATTGTCACGCCTCAACAACCTTTTCCTTCTCTTTTGGCTTTTGATGATTCCACCACTTCCTTAGCTACAAACCATAATCAAACAAGAAAACAATGTTTGAGAAGCATAATCAAACATTAAATCCACCTAAAACCATCAATGAGATGCAATTATGATATAGTAAGGTATTTTCTTGCTCTTCTCAACAACTCAAGTTAACTCTAATCTAACCCAATCACACCTATAATTTAACTTCACTATTAAGTTTAGAAACTCCTAGACACTCAATAACTTTTGGAAAAATAGTATTTTTTGGTAATTTTGAGACATATTATCGATAGATAAAGGTGGAGGATTGAATAATAAAATTATGGTTTTATATTCTACTTCATGAGACCTTTACAACGATATATTATATGCTCAAAATGGATGAGTGATGAATGAGAAATTGATGTTCAACGTAAGCGACTTGTGAATAAGTTGAGGAAAAAAAAACTTAGATCCCACATTGGTTAAATACCAAATGTGGGATGTGTTTATATATGAAAATCCACCAAAGAGTTTTTGAATGATTAAGCTTGAAAACTTGCCTCGCGCACAGGGGGTCTGTAGATCCAAACATATCGAAGTTGGGGTGCATTCGCACGACGTAGGCGATGTGAAATGTTCGGATCAGTCAAGCCCAAAAAGGGCCTACGGATACTTTAACCCAATACGAATTTTTTTCCTCAACAGATATTATACATAATCTGTTTTAAAAGAAAAAAATATCTCGATTTGATTTGTTTCCAATTAAATTGATTTTAGATTTTATTTGATTCTATTTAAATTGATTTTATACACAACGGTTTTATTTTGTTTTTCACTCTCTAAAATTATTTTTCTTTCTCTCAAAAATTTCCAACGTTTCGGTAATAGAAGAAGGCAAGGTTTGTTCGTTGATCACTGCAAAGGTACTACTGTCGAGATCATTGTGTTGTTGTATCCTGGGAGACAGACGGCCAACATTTCTCGAAGTACTGTAAGAGCGGTCGAATCTGTCTTAAGGAAACTATTCGATCCTCTTTATTTAATTTCTGATTTTTAGATCTTGTTTAATTAATTTATTTTTCAAATCTAATGTTTTAAATAATGTGATTTGTTTAAATATGGTGTTTTTATATAAATATAAATATTTATTTATATTATTTTTTTGTAATCTTATATTTAATATAAATATTTATATTTATATGTGTTCGTTAATGTGTTTTGTCCAACAAAAACTACTATCAACTTAAACTCTTAAACACTCTCTCTAAAACCCTTCAAGCTCTCAACAATGAAAACTTAAGAAAACAAACTCCAATCTCTATTCTAAATTGAAATCTAACCTTCCCACAAGATTTTAAACTTAAATCTAACAAGAACCTAGCTAAAAAAAAACAAGAAACCCTTGGATCAAAGCTTTTGAAAAATGCTCAAATTTAATAGAAAATGCAAGAAATATCAAAAAATAAATTTCAATATTTAGAAATCACACAAAAAAGTTACGAATCATTTAACTTGCTCAAAAATTCAAAGATTTAATAAAGAAATAAAAAACATAAGTTCTTTGCTCCTCCAAAACTAACGTGGACACCGAAGAAAGAAAAGAAAATGTTCAAAATCTTAGTTGTAGAATCTTGTTTTACTGAGATTTTATTGGAAAACATAAATACAAATTGAATTGGATCAAGGAAAATCAAACATTGATTTTGAAAATAAAAGAGAACTTTGAGAGGAGTTTTGGTGATTTTTAAAGAAGCAATCGTGTAAGTGGGAGATGTTTAACTCTTCCCTTCAACCAAACTTTCAAAAAGGGAGATTTGCTAAAATGGGCTTAGGTAATTTACAAAATAAAGGCCTCTCCTCTTCAATTTCTATTTGTTAATTATCACACATCGACACCAACAATTTCACTACTCTTATAATCTAGTCCACAAATCTTAAATTATTAAACATAAATTAATTAATGAATCAGTAATTGACTATTGTGCCCATTCTCAAAAAACCTTTCGGTTTATCTTCCCAGAAAATCGAATGTCCAAACAGGTACGATGAAGCCTAATGACATTGTGTTTGCATTAACGAAATCAATCAACTGAACTTTGAGTAGTGTATAACAAAAATATCAATTTTCATAAATAATTTTACAATAATTTTTTATAGAATAATTTATGAATATTAGAAAATTTAGGAAAAACATATGAAATTTTGTTTTTGGAGTTTTTTATTGACATTTCAAACAAAAACCTTTTAAGAAAGTTTATGTCGGTTCATATTAACACAACTATTCAAATAGATTTTATTTGAATAACTTAATAATTAGTATAACTATTCAATAGATATTTATTTGAGGTTTTCTTTGAACGAGCAGTATGATTAGTTCTGGTGAGATTAAAAAAATGGTATCGATGATAATAGTTATTGTAGCGGTGAGATTAAAACGTAACGATGATGATGAGATTAGAATAAAAAATTAATATTAAAGACATTAGATTAAAACAGTATTATATATACTAAAAATATTAAGATTATATTTATACTAAATAATAAAATTACAATAAAGATTATATTAATATCAAATAATAATTTTTGTAGTAGAAATACTCAATAATAGTTACAAATATTAAAGCTATATTTGCATTCAAAATTTAATTATTAAAATTATACTTATACTGATTAGTAAAATATATTAAAATTAAATAATAAAAATTATAGTCGTATTAAATAATAAACAAAAAGTAAAAGAAGGCAAAAATGAAAATTATCCTTTCATTGAAAGTACAATGAATAGGCTGCACCCTTTTGAGCTCCTGTTGAAAGTGTATCAAGTCGGCACGTTTGCTCCACTGAAAAGTTACCAAAGACCTTCCTAGTGGAGCTTCAATAGTCAACGCTTTGTTAATAAACCATATGTTAAACATTTATTTTTTTTTAAAAGATGTATGAGAAAAATTTCATGGAGTTCAAAATTTTTATCGTTTATGTATTAAATAATTCTCATTTATTTATTTTTAAATACAACTTAAGAAAATATGACAAAATCTTAATTTTGATTGTATAGTTAAAATCTTGCATCACTAATATACTAAAAAATTCTTTTTAATCAAGAGGCATAATTTATCATTTTTCAATTATACTTTTGGATTTATTATAATATTTCACTTGTAATTATACATTATAAATATTTTGAAAATGTTTATCAAGTACACATTAATTAAAATTTTAAATTGCAGAAAATCGTAAAATAAGACACATATTTCATTTTTTATTATTTAGGCCTTTAGGTAATTTTTTCTTATTTAGGAAAATTGGTCGTTTTTAGGAAAGAGAAAGGGAAAGTGTGCCTAGCCTTTCTCTCTCTAGAGTTAGGGTTTTTAATATTTTTAGGGTTAAGGTTTTTTGAAAGTGTTAAGGGTTTTCGATTGAAACGACGGAAGTTCTTAGGTAGTTTTGAGGGGTTGGGGATGTGATAACGCGCCTTAGAATACATACATGTCACATGTCATGGTGGGATAAGACCATCACCTGAGAAACTCATCACGGGAAAGTTAGATTTTAGGGGAGTCAGTACTTGATACGATCAAGGGTCGAAGTCCAGGTGGAGGTCCTAGTCGAAGGTTGTGATGCGATCACGGGTTCAAGTATAACTAGGGGCCCTATGATGGTCGTTACGCGGTCAGGAGTACAAGATTTTTGGATACCCACAAATGATGCCTTATAAATACCATACGTAAGATTGCCTACTCCTCGCCTTCGATGATAGTAGATACGACTTGCCGGCGTGTAACAGCCCCTTTTTTGGTAGTGTCAGAAACAGTTGTTTCGGGACCACAAACCCGACGAAATTTTTTTTATAATGAGTGTTTAAATTAAATAAGTCAATAATAATTTTATATGGAATTTTGAATTTTGAATTTTAATTATCGAATTAAAAGTTAGTATAAGTGGTTTGGTTCAAAAGTCATGTGGTTTTAGAAAATAAGGTATCGGGACCTCATTTATGAGATTTAGGGCTGTAAATATTTTTATTAAATTTTTAAAGAGTCTTATTTTATGTGAAATGAAGTCTGGTCAGGCAATTTTGATGATTAATTGTTTAATTAAGGAAAAAAGAGTAAATTGTAAAAAAGGTAAAAGTTAATTGCTAATGATTAAAAAATAGTAAAGGGACCAAAATGGTAATTAAACATGATCAAAAAGTCCAAGTGGTGGTGACATGATTACTATCCACTAACTTTTGGGTTATTTGTTCATTTACTCCTAATTAGTTTAAGGTTAAATTGAAAACAAGTTTGTTTAATTGAAATTTAATATAATTGAAGTACCAATTAGGTAATTGTACTCTTCTTAAAGGGCCTAATAATAGAAATGATGTGAAATTTTCTAGATTGTGGTAAATTGTGATTAAATCCTAAATGAGTATGGATTTACTAATTGGTCTATTTTTTAAGATGGTTGGAAATGGTGGTTTCGAGGCCATCGCTTCGATGTTTCAGATCGTAAAAATTAATTATTTAATATTTACGAGGTCATTAGTATTGTATTGAAATTTGGTTATGAAATTTTATTGTTTAGATAGCTAATTAAGTAAAAAGGATTAAATTGAAAAAAGTGTAAAAGTTGAATTCTTTTAACTAAAAGTATTAGATACTAATTAAAAGGTAAGTTAAAGTCCTTAAGGGGTAATTAGACCATTCATATTATGAGTGGACGGTCTTGACCATTTTTGGTTAGAAATTTTAAGAGAATTTTATAAGGGTAATTTTGTAATTTCAAGAGAAACTTTAATTAAATTAAAAAGTAAAGAGTTGAAAATTTATTTTTTCTTCTTTTCTTCTTCTTCAAGCTGAAACACCATGGAAGGGAGAAGGCTTATTTAGCTAAGCTAGGGTTTATTGTTTTGGAAGGTAAATCTTACCCATTTTTAGTAATTTTTATGTTTTTAAGTCCGTATTAGCTTAATCTATCTAACTCAAGGACTAATTTATGATTCTGTCAAATGTTATAAATTTTTCTATTGATGGATGAGCATTTTCTTGAAAGTTTATGGAATTATTTTGAGCTTGGTTGTTAGATTTGATGATTTTGTAAAGTAGTTTTTGATGATTTTAATGTTTAAAGACTGAAATGCTAAAGTGATAAATTTGCAAGGAATTGGGGTGAAATAATTACAAAGGCGGGCTATTGGTAGGCACTTAAATATTCGGCAAGCTGAAAATTTAAAATAAAATGGTTAATTTGCAAGTTTTGAGCTAAAAGACTAAATTGAATATAAGTGAAAAGTTAAGAGAAATTTTGTAAAAATACCAAAAAGGTTTATTTGAATAAAATGATTAAAAATTCATATTGATTTAAATAATTGAATGAAATTATTGTAATAGATCAAGATCGTGCTACCGGTTGTGAAAAAGGAAAAATTACGGATTAGTCCTTGGAGTTCACTTTAACTGCAATTTCATCTGGTAAGTTCGTAACGTTAAATTTTCACTTAAATAGTACATTATTTGTATTTTTTATGATTGTTGCAAAACAGGTTATGGTACATGAAATTGAGAAAGATGAAAAAGAAATGAAGGAAAGAGATATAAGGCTTTGAGGCGGTGTTTGAACTGACGCGATGGCTGAGGTACTGCATATGTTGTGAGTCCTCGACAGCTCGTCTGAGCAGCATTGTGAGTTGGGAAAATGAAAAATGAATCCAAGAATGGATTATAGGCCCTACGATGGCTGAGAATTATGCATAAGTGCATATTCTCGATAGCTCGTGTGAGCAGCATCGTTAGGGAATAGTTATATGCACAGATACTGTATCAATGGTTGAGGTACCGTATATGTTGCGAGTCCTCGATAGCTCATGTGAGCAGCATCGTGTACTGGTACAGAGATGATACAGACAAGAAGTTGAAATTCTAGTTATGGCTTGTCGAAGCAAGGTCTTATTCTGGTTTGAATGAGTCAAAGACTGTTCAACACATGATGTTTTGTAATTTATTAAACTCTACGAACTTACTAAGCTATGTAAGCTTACTTATGAAATTATTGTTGTTTTGTAGATTCTATTTTGCTGCTAGAAGATCGGATCACCTCAAGAAATCACACTATCTTGAGAGCTTGCTCGGTAGTATTTACATCACTTGGTTATATGGCGTGTATTAGGATGTTGTTATCTTCAATAGTACTTGACTTGGATGAGCGTTAAAATGACTTGTTAAATGTTGAACTTATGTTTTTGTAAGTTTTGTTGATGTTCAAATAGGCACATATGCATAAGATATAATGTCTTGTGAATCCATGAGTATTAATATGTTATGCTTCCTTCTCATGAGAAATTGTATATTTTGTGTTGTGAATTGATGGAAGTTTTGGTATCATTCAGTTATAAACTTAGAAGAGTTAGGTGCATATTTGAAATCTGCATACTTATTTCGGTAGTACTTTGACATGTTTCGGTAGAAGTATAGGGCATTTGAGACTTTGGTTACTAACTTGCATTGTATCGGTAGCATTACAGAATTATGGGTAGTTCTGGTCATAGTAGTATTGGTAGTATGAATACTTGTATTGGTAGAAGCTACAGGGTAAAACTTCTTAGCTCTCTGGAGTTTGTTGTATCGATAGAAGTGTAAATTGTATCGGTGGTAGCCATACTTGTATCGGTAGAACCTTCACAACTGCTGGTAGGAAACTACAGTTATTTTTAATTTGTTTATTGACTTGACTTCTACCGATACATGTCCAACAGGTACTGGTAAGAGTCCCTTAGATTTTTTAAAATGATAATTTTACCCTTATTGATTGATATTGTTATTAAAGCTTATAATTTATAGCGAGCATGTTTTTTTGGAAATATAGAAAATAATGAGATGTGAGGGTTTACAACAATAAATAATTGGAAAGACCCCGAAACCCTACCCGGTGATGGTGACGGGTTTGGGTGTTACACATGATGATAGTGAGATAAGTATTGATTCTTTCTTGGCTAGTTAGAAATGAAAGTTGTGTGTTAGAGACACAAGTTCATGTGACTCTTAATGGAAAATTTCTGAATGTGATCCTTAGTTCTTGTATGATTACACTTGATCCATGATTGTTTGAAATGTTGAAAATGAATATGTAAGATTAAATGGAGCTAGTATTTTGGATTGCTAGTTTGTAATTTTATAGATTGTGAATGATTTGTTTGAATAAAAAAAACTCGTAAAGTTATGTAAACCCTGAGACCGTATATCAGAGATGGTTATGGCTTTTGGGTGTTACACAGCGGCTCTGAACCATGTTAATAATCGACCTCTGTCATCGTGTCCATTGAGAAAAATGGTTCGGGAGGGGGATAAGGATTTCATCCTACGATCCCAAGCCTGGATGTACTCCGTGTGCTTCTCCCCCTAGTCCTCGTCGTTCTTTATGTCTCATAATGGCAGCGAAATTTGTTGCCTCCACTCGAATTGTCGCATCACTCGATCCGATTTGTGCATTTCCACCATCGCTTACACTATCAACGAAACCTTCGGATACCACATCTCTCGATTGGCATACACTTCCGACAAGATACAATATATGATATCGGTGTCGGCTTATGACATCCATCTTCCGTTCAAACTAAAAAACAGAATTTCAAATATTGTTACGTATAATTTTTTCTCGAATCATTGTGTAATTAATATAGGTTTGAAAGAATAGGTAACTAACATCGGCTTTCGAGCATTGATCTAATAGTAGCCTAAAATCTTTCAGCTCGTTGAGCAGTCCCACGAAACTCGTCTCATGGTTTCACCTATACAAGCGATATGTTAGTTAAAACATATAATAGATAAAAACATTTATTGTACAACCTACGCATTTATTAATAAATGATGTTTACCTTGTCACCAATGGGAACATGTATGAGTCGATCACTCTAAGACGTAGAAACGATAGTCGCCACCAAGCCCACGACAGCAACAGGAGCAGGCAACCACCGATTTACATCTTCTACGGTTGCGTGGTCCGACAAAGCTCCCGGTATAATGTGGACAAGATGGCAGATCCCTAACTTAGTTTTTTGCATTCACTGAAGTCTGCTAGATGTAGAAGTCACCTTACGTGCACCAAATTTTGAGATTTATCGGGCATTAAAATGCCCCCGATTAACCTCATGAAGAATGCTCGGGCGTATTGTTCTATGACCTCCTTCGTTGGGTCGTAGGGAAGCTTATCAAAATTTTCCTCCAATTGATCGATATCCGACCACCTTTTGAAACTGTTCGGGACCTTCCCCAACATTACTCTACAGAGGTCCACTTTACTCGGAACCACCGCTGATCCCGTGATGACTGGCCTATCCATCGACAGACCGAGCTGTAACGCTATGTCCTCGAGTGTGATTGTACACTCGTCGCGTAGAAGGTGGAAAGTGTGTGTTTCGGGCCTCCATCTTTCCACCACAGCATTGATTAGCATGAGATCAAGTTTGCAGCCCCCTTGCATGCAAGACGCATGCAAGAATCCAACCTTTTACAAGTACCCACGAATTTCAAGGATCGGAAGTTTCTTGATATTATGTATGAATGCCTCCAATACATGATAATTTGTCTATTTATAACTTAAAAAAATATTTCGATTTATCAAAAAAAATTAATTTGAACATCATTGAAATTAACGAAATTTTAAATTTTGTCTTACCATTGCTACTTAGGCGGTGGAAATATGGTTGTCGTCGAAGCGAATTAGAGAGGTGGTCATTCGAGAGAAATTGATTCGAACGAATAAAATACAATATAATTAAAAAGTAAAAATATTTTTAAATAAAAATATCAATAAATTTAGAACAAAAAGAGTTGTGAGAGTTTGAAAGAGTTTAGAGTTTAGAGAAAGATGTGAATGAAAAAAAAAAAGAAATTGGGAGATATTTATAGGTTAATTTTATTAATTGTTGAATTTCTTTTAATGTTTTTGCCGTTGGCGCAATAACGTTTAAAAAATTGTTGCCTTTTTATCATTGAGGGAAAGCACGATTAGCGGGACAAGCTTTCTTGTAAGCTGTGCAATTAGGCACGTTTTCTATTTTTCTCTCTTAAAAATAACCTATTTCTCTAAATGAAAATAAGAACAACCTAAAAGCCTAATTAAAAAATATATTATATGTCTTATTTTGCCCAGAAAAGAAGAAGAAAATGAAGTTTTTTCTTTTTAACTAGAAAAAGGAGGATTTGATGGATGAATTTAGAAGCAAACAACAAATATGAAAATTGGAATTCTTTCGGCCAGTGATTATTTGCTGCCGGTTCCTTATTATCAAAGAAAGGGAGCAATCCCCGCCACCCATATGATACGATTCCGTACAATTAATGTGAGTTGCCTGTTAATGTTCCATTTTATCTTTAAAGAAAACCACAATAATGTTAAATTTGTTCTTTGTCATAGAAATAAAAAAGTTATGTTCATGCAGGGATACAACTTTGTTGCATTTTGGACAGATTTTAAATTTGCCATTGAAATTTATTTGTGTTAAAAGTTGAATTGATTTGAATGACTCAGTTTATTATTTTTTTATGTAACAAGTATACTACAATTAAAGTATAAATATAAATATAAAGTTCGAGTATTTATAAATATTAAACCATTAGAAATAAATTGTTTAATTAATCATTAAGTAAAATCAAATCATTACAATGTATTAAATTATTACAAACAGATTGCTTGAATAATCATTGAGTAATCGAATTATTACAATACAATGGAGCAAGAAGTGATACAATTCAAATTAAAACCAACAAATTGAACTAATTGAACTAAAATTCACATACATGATGAAATTCAGAGACCTTCACATATAATTTACATATGATAAGTTTCAAACGTGAGTATTCAAAACGTGGATTTAGGAGGGTTGGTAGGCCCGAACTCTCCCTAAAATAAAAATTTTACCATTTGATCTTTTAAATTTAAAATTTTTTTAAATTAGTAAAAATAAAATTTCTTTAAATTTAATATTTTAAAAATATAAAGATATAAACAATTTAATTTAAACTCCCTAAAAATTTTTCTAACTTCACCCCATGTAATATTTAGAAAAATGAAAATGCACAAAATCACATGTGTTACACATGTAATATATAGAAAAATAGTTTAATTTAAAAACAATAAATTTATTATTAAATTTTATTTTTGACACATCACAGCTGTAGTTGAAAATGAAAAACACATATCGATCTGTACAGGGGTCTGACCCTCACCCTTGACATGTCTACTTCATAGTAAAATTTTTTATTCCTCAATTTTTTATACATTAAAATGTTTATATTTCAAGGATTGCCGTTATATATTTTAAACCAAGTAGTGTACTATTTTGGGTAAACTATCAAAACAATCATTTTTATTTATTTTATGTTATATTTTAGTCATTTATATTTGAAATGTTACGATTTAATCACTTACGTTAGCATGTTGTAACATTTTAGTCACTGAATGCTAATTATCGTTAACGGTGTAACCGTAAGCTGACGTGGCACGTTAAATCATCATTTCAAACAAAAATTTTAGGTTAAATTATACAATTGATCCCTATATTTTTTCGTTTTGAACAATTTAATTTTTTATGTACTTTGAACTTTTTATTTTCTATTTTCCATTTGCTTCTCCTTTTTTTGTTTTCCTCTCTTCTTTATTTCTTTTATCGTAGTTTTCTATGTTTTCCATTTGTTAAAGCTAGTCCCCATACTTTTATTTTTTTATTTCTTTATTTTCCTTTTCTTCTTCCCTTTTATTTTTCTCTCTTCTTTCATTCTTCATTGTAGAAACATAATCCTTGCCCACCAGAAAACCAAGTCCTTGTTTCTTTCACATGTTTCGTAAATTGAATTTCACTTAAAATCGAATATCAATCATTCTTAATCAAATTTTGATTTGAATATAACCAAATTTTGAAACTAAAATTGGATCTAACTAATCAATATAAAAAAAACATATCCTTAATCAAATCTAAACATAAATTAAATTATTTATATTCAAAACAATTTTTTTCCATTTCCAAACTTGTATAGAATCGTGTAGATTATTCCTTTCCTTTTCTTTTATTTTTTGACGAATAGAATTAAGCAAGTGATAAAATTGATCTAAACCTTCTTGGATATTCCCAAGCAAGCTTGTTGGAAGCTGAGCGTGGATGAACCGAAGAGAGAAAGGGAGTGTGAAACCAAACTGGTTTTTGTAAAGTAGAGGGTAAGTTTCGTATGGTGGTTATTTTAGTCATTGAGAGTGTAGAGCTTGTTTGAAGAGTCTATGAAACAACGTAGTTTCGATAGGGCGTGAATGTTGTAGGTAAGATAGATAAGGTGATCATTGAGAGATCCAAACTGGTTCGTTAAAGCAATGATCGACAATGAGGGTTTATAATTGTGGGTTGAAAATATGCGAAGCAATTATATTTTGGTTTCAGCTTTTGCTTATTCTTTTTTCATAAACATAACAAAGCTTTAATAAATGGAAAACATAGAAAAACTACGTTCAAAGATATGAAAAAGGGAGGAAAATAGAGGGAGAAGTAGAAGAGAATGGGAAAAAATAAAAAAAAGAGGAAAGATAAAACAACATAAAAGAAAAAAATTAAATTGCTCAAAATAAAAAAATATAGGGACTAATTATATAATTTAACCTATTTTTTGTTTGAAATGATGATTTAATGTGCCATGTCAGTTTACCGTTTTAACATTAACGAAAATTAACATCTAAGTGACTAAAATGTTACAACACGTTAACGTAAGTGACTAAAATATAACATTTCAAACATAAGTGACTAAACTATAATATGAGGTAAACAAAAGTGACTCTTTTGGTAGTTTACCCGGACTATCTTTCAATGTAGTATTTTAAAAACATTTTTCAATATTCCATAACAACAAGTATCATTCCATTAATTTTGATGAAAATTTAAATTTTCACTCTAATTTTTTTAAACAAATCCTATCCATATGTATATATATATATGTGTGTGTGTGTGTCCTATAATACCAGATTTATAGCACACTCATCCATATATACTATACTAGATTTATAGTACACCCGGGATGTGAGTGAAAAAAATCTAATACTGGTCCAAGTTTCCCATAACAAATTTAGCCAAGAAATCAGCCACTAAGTTACTCTCTCGCGACACATGTCTGAAGGTTTATCTGTTAAGGCCTCCTGCAAAGCGAATGTACCATGCATAATTTTGGAATACTATCATCTATGCTAAAGCTTTGCCAATGATCTCAACCAAGAGAGCGTTATCACAATCAACTTCTACACAACAGTAGCCCCTAGCCCAAGCTAATTTGAGTCCCTCGTATACTACTCGAGTCTCAATCTGAAAAATGTCAAACCCTCCAACTATCATCGAGAAACCCAATAACTATTCGCCTAATGGGTCTCGAAATATGCCCCTTATCGCTTCTCGAGATAGATGAGAAGTGAAAAAACCATCAATATTTAGTTTAACCCAACCTATCGCTAGTGGTTGCCAAGGAATACATGAAGACGATCTGTATTCAAAGATCAATTTTGTTTTAGCATTCAAAAAGCTTCTAGCCCACGCATATCCTTTCCTAATCAAATAAATGTTGTTGTTATTGTTGTATATTGATCCAAACACAATATTGTTTGTATGCTTCCCAATAAGCCAAAACACTATAGAAAAATGAGTCTGCCACCTAACTTCAGAACCCACTTGTACGTTTCCAGTGTTTAGGATGTTTCATCTTAGCCAATCCTACTCTGGGAGGTTAAAGAAGATATTCCACACATAATTAAAAAAAATAGTGTTGGGGATCGACTCATATAAACAACGAACAAGAAAAGTAGAGAAGATCGAACACAAATATTTTACGTGGAAAACTCCACCAAAAAGGATAAAAACCACAAGCAAAGGAGACTTCAACTTTTCACTAAATGAGTAAACGAAATGAGAGTACAACATGAAGAAACTAAACCTAAATGTATAAACCCAAACCCCGAAAACAAAGTCCTAACTCGAGAACAAAATTCTCTCCATAGTTACCACGAAAACTCTCACCAAACTCATATGCGATACATCTTGTCGCCCTAAAAGAAAAACCCTTGTTGATTAGCATATCAAAATAAAGATACAATGGCTCCTTTAAATAGGCTTAGATTAGAGTTCTGATCATACTAAAATATCCCTGGAGTAATTAGAGTCCAACTAGGAGAATAAGTCCTGCTTGAAGTCTAAAATGCAACTACATAAGGTAAGACATTGTCGAGATGTTAGGACTCTCCTCGTCATGACATCGGCCCTGATCCTGCCTCAAGAGATCATCAACTCATCCCAAAGTCCTGATTAAAGGCATCCTGATGAGGCAACATGCCACGTCACGACGTGGTGACGTGTTCCCTACTCAATCAGGTTTCTTCTCCTAGTTAAACTCTATTATATTTTCCCAGTCTAACTTTGATAATCCTAGAGATGTTTTAGTCATATTTGTACACAAAATTCAGTCTATAGATAAGTCTCTTTGCAATCCTAGATAGTTTAAGATAACAACAAAATTAAGAGAGAGTTTGTGGGAATTTCGAGAAATATTTGTATTTTGAGTTCAGGGTTTATTTGTTTGTCCATCTTGTACTCTCTTTTTGGCTTTTTATCGATTTTTGTGAAGTTTTATTTTTCCGTGGTTTTTTATCAACTTTAGAGGGATTTTTCCATGTAAAAATTCATGTCCAATTTTCTTGATTTTCGTTCGTGTTCATTGCATAACTCGGATTTGACCCAACAAATTGGTATCAAAGCTTGTTTCAGATTCCACATTCATCTTGTTCAGAGATGGCACTGAGGTACGATATCAATAAGTTCGATGGGATTACAAATTTCAATGTTTGGCAAGTTTGGATGATGACAATTCTGGTTTAGAATGATCTGAAAAAGGACATTACAAGGAAAAACACGTATATACGAATCAGATAGATGGGGGGAACTTGATGAGAAGACACTGTCAACAATTCAATTGTGCCTTACTAAAAATGTATTGCAAGAGGTACATAAGGAGAAGATGACAACATCCTTATGGAGGAAATTGGAAGCCCTTTATTTGAAAAAATCCCTCATAAATCACTCGATATTAAAACAACGATTATATACTTTCAATATGGAAAAAGGTTAGTATATTAGAGATCACATTAGTGAATTTTTCACTCTCCTCAATGATCTAAAGAATGTTGAGGCTAATCTAAATGATGAAGATCAAACTATGTTTGCTTTGTTCTTTGCCCTCTTCATACAAAACTTTCAAGGAAACCCTGATTTAAGGTAGAGAGACTTTCATTTCAGGATGTCAAGGGAAATCTTTTAATTAAGGATAAACTCAACAACGAGTTAGGCATGAAAAAAAAGTCTGATGGCCAAGCCTCGATTTTGGTTGCTAAATGAAGGCAACAATCTAAGGATTTGGGTTAGAGAAGAAGATCAACGGCGAGATCTAAGTCAAGGAACCTCGATGATTTATCGGTTTTATACGTAGTAGATTGAACTAGTTTTTACACTTGATGAGCTTGAAATTAAGCATTTTATTTATAATTCTATAGGATTTTACTTAGTTTTTACCTTTGAATAAATTGTGAAAACCAAGTACTAAAACGTTACTTTATTGTCTTTAAGGCTGATTGAGGCCTAAAAGTTGGCTAACATACTTTGTGATTGTGTAGGAGACCATTAGAAGGTGTATCATATAAAAATGATCACTATCTCATGACATGGGACAATGGATGTCGCAACATAGGGACCAGAATAAAGAAATCATGAATCTGCCTTCTTCATTGCAACATAGCATGTCTAAGTTGAAACAACCTCCCTTCATCATGACATAGGATGTTGCAACATAGCATGTTTACATCATGACAAACCCCTAAAAATGTCTATAGAGAAGTACACTAACTACTATGTCACGACATAGGACTTGGTATGTCACGACATCGACCCCTGGATATGAATTTTACAACAAGTGAAGGGCATTTTTCTCTTTACAATGCTACTTAAACACATGGAATGACAACTGACCTAGGGTTGAAGAAAACGATCGTCCAAGGCTATAAATAGGGCCTTTAGCACTAGGGTTTTACGCACCATTCATTAGACTTTAGTTTTTAGTTTTATTTGTATTTTTAGTTTCGAAACGAGATTATAGAAGTTTGCATAAACGTTCAAGGAGTTTTTCTCGACAAATTACTTAATACAATTCTAGTTTCTTTTTCATTCTCTTCTTCATTTATATGTTCTTATATATTGTTTTATTGATGAATAAAGAAACCATAAGAAACTAATTCCATTTTAAGGAGTTAGGGAGTGAATGTATGAATAATTAATTGTTGTTTTACAAAGATTTTACTTTCGGATCATCTGTTTGGGAAAGAAAGAGCATCGAACAAACACTAGGTCTAATAACCCTAGAAAGTCATCTAGGTGGGAATGAACCCAAAATTGGTATTGCCCATCCGTGAACACCTTTTCCCCAAACCG
The DNA here is from genome assembly GCA_005610355.1 of Gossypioides kirkii. Lineage (NCBI taxonomy): Eukaryota > Viridiplantae > Streptophyta > Magnoliopsida > Malvales > Malvaceae > Gossypioides > Gossypioides kirkii. The sequence continues at coordinate 31,444,180 of CP032247.1, read as the reverse complement.
ATTAGATTATGACATCTAGCGATAAGTAATCTCTATCGACTTGCTATGACGGCGGAAGATTGAGAGATCCAACTGGGGCAGTGACTAGTTGATTGGAGGAAAATCCCTAAAACCCAACAATTGAGGAACTCATACGAAAATGACCTAAAATCCTCAAAGCCATATATAAGATTTCTACAACTCAATCTTTGCCTTTATTTTCTATTTTATTTTATCTTTCTATTTTTATGCTCTCAAAACACTTTTTTATTTTTCATACTATAAACCATGGAATAAGTACTAATTAATTTTACTCTTTGTAGGGATTTGATTTACTATCGCTTTAAGCCTTCTTTGTGTACGATCCTCGTAATACTACAAAGTGTTCCGTTGTAACACATTATATTTACAACTTGACCCGTATACTTGCAAAAAGCCGAAATCTACACCGAACAAGAGTACGTTCGGGGGCGGTCAAGTTGTTGGCGCCATTGCCAGGGAGGTAACGCCTTAGTAAATTTTATTCTTTCTTTGCTATTAGAATAATTAGGAAAATTTTAGGATACAGTTATGATTTAACCATACTAACAATTATTTATTTATTTATTTATTTATTTTTTTCTTTCAGATCAATTACTTTTAACCAACATTCCTATAACATTTTTTAGGCCATGGATGATTATTATTATAGGTGGTCAAATGAGAGGTACAATTACGACGATGGCATATACGAGGATGGATATTATGAAGATTGGGAGATCATTGAAAACCAAAAATTATTCACGATAGAACTGAGCCAACGTGAAAATGAGGCCTCAACATACCAGTGGAGGAATGATCAAAGTACCAATATAGTTGAACATCCACAAAAGTCCGCTGGTAATTTATATGAGGTACTTGAAGATCATCACATGCACAAATATTTAGACGAGTCGCCCTCTGATTTGCCTTCATATGAAACCACCAAAAGAACCATCTCTGAGGTATCATCACGCATATTAGATAAGATTGCGCAAATGATGAAAATGCTGTAAGAAGTATCTAAAGCACTGCCTTTAGAGAACGAAGACATGGCTGACACTCAAAACGTGGATCCCGAGAGCCCTTGTATTGTTAATGACTATAAAGAGGAGATTGAAAATGGGCCTCAATCTAGTAATGAATCGGCTCCTTTGAGTAATTGTGATGACCTCAACTTACAAAATGTGGGTTTTCAATTGGCAACTACTATCGACAGAGACACTAAAGAAATATTGACAATTAAAGAACCTATGGCTCAAGGGTTAGGTTTTGAATGGGAAATGGCCGTAATGTACAACATCTCTCCGTTAAGCTAACCGGAAAGATATACATTTATGTCCCATCACCTCATTCTTCAAATGTCAAGATAATTGAGCCCTCATTAAAAAAGAAAACAAATTCGTGTGGAGTTCAAACCCTTCAATAGTTTTAAGAGCCATGCACAAAGACAAGATTCAAGCCTACAGGAATATATTGGGGATTGGTATCTAATTCAACCAAAATAGATGAACTAACCATTAAGATAGAGTCTACATCGATCACTAATGAGAGTGTAGAAGAGCCAATACACTTTCTGGCCATAATAGAGAAGGTACACATCGAAGAAGTCGAAGAGTTTTTAGTTTTTTTATTTGTTTTATTTTATTAATTTTAATTTAGTTTAGTTTTTCTTTTAGGAATTAATAGGAAAACAGGGGTATGTTACGACACACCATCATTTGTGTCACAACACAGGTGATAGAACCAAGGAAGAACAAGGCTAATGCTTATGTTGCGATGAAGCTCTTTCCATTTCGTGACAAAACGTATAGATTCGGCAATCTCCAGAACTGGAGAGGATGTCGTGACGATGCCCTAATTGTGTTGCGACCAAGAGAACCTGAAGTGTTTGTTGTGATAAAGACTCCCTATGTCGTGACATCGACTGTAATTTTTTCAGGGTCGACTTGGCCCAACTGAGCAACCCGTCCGATAAGGGCTTATTTTTCTAATTTTTAAACTTTAAAACCCTAAATCCTAACCCCTATAAATATTTAAACACTATTATAACTCACTCCATCTTATTTTAACTAGCAAAAAACCTAAAAATCCTTTCTTTTCCTATTTTCTCTTTTGACTTTTCAGGTTTCTAAGCAAGGGGAGAAACACAACAAACCAGGTTTAAAGTTCCTACTCTCATATATTCTATTATTTATAATGCCTCCTAGAAAGGTTAGACGTACGGTAGAATTTGAATCATCATTGAGTACAAATCCTTCAAATTTTGTGAATACGAATGCAGAAAAATATTTTAATGAACTGCAAGGGAAGACATTCATTCAAGAGAAGGGTTTTAACCCATTAATGGTTTTATGTAAGGAAATCTGGCATCTAGTTAGGTATCATAGGTGGGAACAATTTTGGACAATCCCTAGAGAACCTGTGGTTATCCCTATAGTTCAAGAATTTTATGCAGCCTTAAAAGATTATATCTCTAGGACTAAGGATGAATTTAATTGGGAAACCATAGTAATTAGAGGAATTAGTGTTAAGGTAACCCCCAAAATAACCTGTAGATTCTTCGATGCTCCTTATTATGAACATGATTTCTTAGATCAAATATACTTAGAATCCTTTAGTGATATAAATATGAACGAGGTAATTACATATTTGACTGAGGGAAGGGGAATGGAAATTTAGGCCAAGCACTAGCATCCCTACTTCATTTAACCAAGCTATTATGTTTCCTGAAGCCAAAATGTGGATTCAATTTATATGCACACGCATGATACCTGCTTTAAATGTCTCTAATGTTAATGCTTTTCGAGCAGTACTATTATTTGCAATTTTACAGAAAAAAGCAGGTTTGTATAGGGAAGTAGATCCACCAAAATGTGAGTCGATATGTGGGAAGCCAAAAGGTGAGGGTATTCTTTTCTCACTTAGCCACGGCTTTATGTAGAAGGGCAAGAGTGCCTATGACATCTACTGAGCAAACATTGAAACTGTCAAGGAGTGTCATTGGTGACACCCTCTTCCAACAATATGGCGAGCTTCGTGCTAAACAACTAAAAGAGGGGAAGAGAAAATCACGAGACCCAATCCAACTTACACATAAAGATTGGCACCAGCCCAACAAGAAGTTGGTGAAGGAAGTCATTCAAAACTCGATTGGATGATCCAATGGATGCAGGAATTGGGATCGATATTCTAAAAGGTTGCTCGATAACATAACATTAGGGTCCCTAATTACACATCGGACATGTTTGAGGCAATGGATGAGGAATATAATGAGGAAGAACCAGAAAATGAGGATGACAGTGATTATGTGGAGAATGAGATGGATGAGGAGGACTAAAGTGTTTTTGGATTTTTAATTTTTGAAGACTTGTAATTTTGGGATTATTTTTTTAAGACTTATACAATTTGTAAGAGTAAGACTAGAATTTACTTTTGTACATATATGCCTTAATTCTTTTTGCAGGAACCTCACATTATCGAGACACAATAATTTCAAGCGTTTACGCCAAAAGGGAGAAGGATAACCACCATAAGAAGAAGAGGATCTTCACGATCAATCGGGTAACTTCTTTCCTTACTACTTATAGGGATAAACATTGAGGACAATGTGTTTTCTAAAGTGTGGGGGGCAACATAAGAATTTTTGCATATAGTTTTAATTTTCAGTTTTTATGTTGTTCTTTTGATGTGTGCTTGAGCTTGTAGAAATACAAGTGATTGGTTAGGAGCATGTATAATAGGTTGATTGTATTTGTTGATAAATTTGGCATGATGATGAAGAATTTTTAATTTTTAAGCATGAAATTTTTGAGTTCTATAGATTACATTAAGTATAGATAGGAAGGTGTTATTAATACCAAGTGATGTACATAATATGAGGAAACAAACATTCTAGTATATATGATAGATAGTAATTTTTAGATTGTATACTTAAATTAATATTTATGCATATTGAGATATTTAGGGATGACCTAAGGCATTGTTTGGAAACATCTAAAGCTAAAAAGCCAAAAACCTATTCCAAAATTCCAATTAGTACCCAATTTTTAGCCTTATGACCCTTCTTGATGAACTACACTACAAGCCTCAAAAACCTAAAAAGTTTATTTGTGTACTCTTTTCTTTGGTCCTATTTTGCATGAAAATGGACGTATGACCATATGTATTAAGGGTAGTTAGACACATTATGGAGGAGGTATAAAATAAAATAGGGAAATCAATATAATGTATGAATTTTAGCTTAGCCAAAAAGAAAAGAATAGTGAAAATTCAAAAGAAAAAGAAAAAGATGAGTAGATAGAAAATAAGAGAATCTTGAGTAAGGAAACGTATGAAAAGTGACAAGATCATAAAGTTACCAAAAATAATTTTACTCGAGAAACAAAGAAAATAAAGTACTCATAGGCTAGCTAAGGGGATTGCTTTATATTGAGATTACCTAAAATTGGAGAGAAAAGGAAGGTGAGAGAAGCAGAAATAAGGGGGTGAGATGGAATGGGACATTAAGAGGGAGAATAGGAAACAATACAATATGCCAAACTATTTTCATGTTTGTAATCCTTTTTGTGCTTATATGTTCTTTGAATGTCATACCTATCCTAAACCTCAACACGTTACAAGCTGAAAAACCCTATGTGGCTTAAGAAAACTCTATGCATGACTAGATATTGAAATTGTATGATCTTATTATAGCTATCTGTATTGTACTAGGATAATTAAAGTACTTGTATTAGGTATTGATGGATTTATATCAATAAAACCTTGATATTTGTATTTCCTGTAACTTATTAAACTTATATTGTTTCTAACCAAAAATAGTAAAATTACTCACTCATCATGTTAGAATTATTGAAAAATATATAATGCTTAGAGTAGATGTTACGAACCTAATCTTTGTATGATACAGACTCAAGCTCCTTTTCTCTTATTTATTTTATTATTTTATTTTGTTTTTCTTGTTTTGTTTGCTTGAGGACAAGCAAAGACTTAAGTGTGGGAGAGTTTGATCTGTCGGTTTTATACCTAGTAGATTGAACTAGTTTTGACACTTGAGGAGCTTGAAATTAAGCATTTTATTTATAATTCTATAGGATTTTACTTAGTTTTTACCTTTGAATAAAGTGTGAAAGCCAAGTGCTAAAAGGTTACATTATTGTCTTTAAAGTCGATTGAGGCCTAAAAGTTGGCTAACGTACTTTGTGAGTGTGTAGGAGACCATTAGAAGGTGTACCATATAAAAATGATCACTATGTCATGACACGGGAAAATGGATATCGCAACATAGGGACCTGAATGAAGAAATCATGAATCTACCTTCTTCGTTGCAACATAGTATGTCTATGTTACAACAAACCCCCTTCGTCGCAACATAACATGTTTACGTCGCGACAAACCCCTGAAAATGTCTACAAAGAGGTACACTGACTACTATGTCGCGACATAGGACTTGGTGTGTCGCGACATCGACCCCTACATGCAAATTTTACGCCAAGTGAAGGGCGTTTTGGTCTTTACAATGCTACTTAAACACAAGGAACGACAGTTGACCTAGTGTTGAGGAAAATGACCATCCAATGCTATAAATAGGGCCTCTAAAACTAGGGTTTTACACACCATTCATTAGACTTTAGTTTTTAGTTTTATTTGTATTTTTAGTTTCTAAACGAGATTGTAAAAGTAACATAAACGTTCGAGAATTTTTCCTAATAGACTGCTAATATAATTCTAGTTTCTTTTTCATTCTCTTCTTCATCTATATGTTCTCATATATTGTTTTATTGATGAATAAAGAAACCGTGAGAAACTAATTCCATTTTTGGGAATTAGGGAGTGGACGTATGAATAATTAATTGATATTTTACAGGGATTTTACCTTTCGGGTCAGCTGTTTGGGAAAGAAAGAGAATCAAACAAACACTAGGCCTGACAACCCTAGAAAGTCATCTAGGTGGGAATGAACCCAAAATTGGTATTGCCCATCTGTAAACACCTTTTCGCAAACAAGTTTAGATTGTGACATTTAGTGATAAGTAATCTCTATAGACTTGCTATACCGGCGGAAGATTGAGAGATCCAATTGGGGTAGTGACTAGTTGATTGGAGGAAAATCCTCAAAACCCAACAATTGAGGAACTCATATGGAAATGACCTAAAATCCCCAAAGTTGTTTATAAGATTACTAAAACTCAATCTTTGCCTTTATTTTCTATTTTATTTTATCTTTCTATGTTTATGCTCTCAAAACACTCTTTTATTTTTCGTACTATAAACCTTGAAATAAGTACTAATTAATTTTACTCTTTGTAGGGATTTGATTTACTATCACTTTAAGCCTCCTTTGGGTATGATCCTCGGAATACTACCAAGTGTTCCGTTGTAACACATTATATTTACAACCTGGACCATATACTTGCGAAAAGCTAAAATCTATGCCGAACGGGTGTACGTTTAGGGGCAGTCACTCGACAAGGAACGTGGCTACTGCAAAAAGAAGGGTCATATCAAAGCAGAATGTTATAAACTTTGGAATAAAATTAAAAAGGCCACCAAAAACTATGAGAAAGGGAATCAGGAAGTCGATGTAGTCGAGGATAGAGGGGATGATTACCGAAAGGTAAGGTCTAAGTTGACATCTGAGTGGATCTTGGATTCAGGATGTTCCTATCATATGTGTCCCAACATGGATAGGTTCACCACATTCAGTTCGATTGAAGGTGGAGTTGTACTTATGGGAAATAACTCACCCTACAAAATAACCAACAATGGTACCATTTAAATTAGGATGCATGACAGGATAATCAGAACATTGTTAGATGTCAAGCATGTGCCTGATTTAAAGAAGAATATTGTCTTTTTGGGTTTTTGATAACATTGCAAATGACATATATTTTCTCCCTAAATTGATGTTTTAATTGTCTCTTTTGTATCGTATTTAGCATGCCTTGTAAGCATTTCATACTTAGTTTTTATATTTTCTAACTCATTATAGTTTGGTTTAAATTCTTATTATTTTTACATCTTTTGTGTACTAACGTCGTTACAAGTAGCCTATATATTGCGCCTTAGAATTGTCAGCGCAGAAACTAATCTAAAAAGATCAATGCTGGAAGAAGAATGCAGCTATAAGATCAGCTTGAAATTGCGACTAAAGATGTCGCCGCATAAAAACTTGAGCTTTGGATAAGTGAACTCAAGCTGAAAATACAACTGGAAGTACTAGCGTATGAAAATCACTCGTTGTCACCATAATTAAAGGTTTCAGATCGCGCCCAACAATTCAGCGACAACCTGTAGATCTCTGAAGAACACATTTAATCTGCGTGAGTGTACAGTTGTACTGTAACTAACTTTGACAGCTGCAAATTGGATATGGATCTGAGAATGGAGAATGAAACCTGCAACTTTTAAAGGCTATAAATAGAGGAAAGAAGATGGAAGAAAAGAGGAGGAGGTGGAGGAATTAAATACTACAATTACAGCTTGTTTTTGAGATTTAAACTGGGAAAACAGTGACCTGATGGAGAAAAGGAGCAACCACTTCTGACGAGAGGTGTTTGATGCAAGACAAGAGGAGCGATTAAGGAATAGTCCTAGTAGTCTAGAGATAGTAAGCTTCGATTGTATTTGTTAACCCCTCTTTTATGCTGATGAATTTTAATGACATTTGAATGAATACGAGAGTATCTTTCATTGTTAGATTACTTTGATTCTTATTTAATGCTTTTCATCTGTTTATTCTTGGATCTAACTGCATCAAACACGAGAGTGCATTTGTAGTTTACCATCATCGAGAGATGCGATGACAAGTTAGGTTAACAAGCAAGACAGCGAGAGTTGCTTGGGATTAGAAGAGATTCTAGTCACTTGTTCTTGAGTGCACAACATTGCTCACACCGAGAGGTGGGGTGACTGTGGGTACTTGAGTCTTGATTAACCGGAGGATTGTTATTAGTAAGATTTCATTGGAGCTCTATTACTGTGACAATTCATCTATACAATACCTTCTTGACACATCCAGCGTTGCGACTTAGCGAAATCAGAGATACACTTCAATCCTTCACACTTGATCAAACCTTTACTTTTATGCATTTAAATTCTTAAAACTTCCACAACAATTGAATTACCTTTTATTGCTTTGACTATTAATCTTGATTGCATTGACGGTATTAACAATTTTAGTGTGCAGATCTGACTTAATTGCTCTGACATCTTTACTCACATTTTATCTAATTCTAGTTTTAGTTGCTTGGACAGTTAAACATCAAGAACCCATTCCTCATGGGACCGATATCTGATAGAATTATTCTATCAACTATACTTGCATCGACGTGTGTCCGCTTGCACAACTATTGTGACGTTACAGACGCGATCAAGTTTTGGCGCCGTTGCCGGGGATTGACGTTTGTTTGATGTTTGCTTTTGTAGTTGCAATTAATTTTACTTACTTAACTTCTAATCTTTACTAATCTGTTTACTTTTCTATTGTTTTCTTTTTCAATTTTTTAAGTGTTACATATCAACAAGGAGAAATCTTAACACTATCGTTAGTTTTGATCTGGAGCTTGAAAGGACGTTAAGGAGAAAAAGACAAGAACAAAGGAAAATGGCTGGAAATTATAATGATGTTCCTCTAGTGCGGCCACAAGTTGTCGATAATGTACCACCACCGCCTCCTCAAGTTGAACAAGTGCAAAATAGGACAATAAGAGATTTTGTTGTGCCTATACTTGATGATCTATAACCAGGGGTTGTGAGACCAGCTATACAAGCTGGAAATTTTGAGCTGAAACCGATGATGTTTCAAATGCTTAATTCAAATGGGCAATATTCTGGTTTGCCTCATGAAGACGCAAGAGAACATTTAAAATCATTTATACTTATTTGTGCATCTTTTAGTTAATATGGTGTCCCTGATGATGCCTTGAGAATGCAACTATTTCCTTATTCATTGCAGGGTAAAGCGAGAACATGGTTATTGAGTTTGCCAGCTGGCTCCATTACATCTTGGAATGCACTAGCAACACAGTTTGTTTTGCAATTTAATCCGCCGATAATGAACGCAAGGTTACGCAATGATATTACAACATATTATCAATTGGATTATGAGAACTTACATATAATAGGGGAGCATTATAAGACTCTGATTAGACGTTGTCCAATGCATGAAATTCAACAAGAAACCCAGATTGAAATATTCTACAATGGATTGAATTCTCAGACAAGAAATCTTGTCGACGCATCAGCCAATGGTCCCTTGTTGGATTGCATCTACAATGAAGCTGTACGAATTCTTGAGAGAATTGCGCAGAATGATTATCAATATCCAATCTCTCGTTCTGCACAAGTAAAAACTAACCATGGTATCCTTTAATTAGATGTTATTTCTGCTTTGAGTGCGTAGGTATCCTATTTTGCTAATATTATAAAGAATATGAAAGAGACAAGTGATGTTGCTCCTATTTAAGTGGCCTAACAAATGGATGCGCTGACATTTTCCTGTGAGATTTGTGGTGACAACCACAGTTACGAGGATTACCCACAGCATGCTGAAAATACATTTTACGTTAATAACATCAGAGGGAATTCATATGGTAACTCTTACAATAACAAAACTCAACAACCTTGGCGGAATAAAAATACTTCTACATACAGATATGGCAATTCCTCAAATCAAGGGAGTTATAGACAAGGGAGTTACAACAACCATTAACAGTAGAATTTTAATCAGAATTCGCAAGTACATTCGAACCCTGATCAATTGCAGGCACATAGCCAGATGTAACCACAATCTTGAATGCAGTCACAATAGTTTGCATTGCCACACATGCAAGGATAGCATCAGCAACAACAGCAGCAGTTTTCTCAGCAAAGGTCAGATCCAATGGCTGCTCTTGAAGAATTGATGCGAGAGCATATCACGAGAATTGAAGCGATAGTGTAAGGCAATTCTTCTTCTATCCAAGCATTGGAAGCCTAGCTAGGACAGTTGGCTTCTAATCTGAGTGTAAGGTCACTAGGTGCTCAACCTAGTGATACTGAGAACCAAATACAGAGAGGGAAGGAGCACTGTAAGGCTATCACGCTGAGAAGTGGGAAGCAAACAACTGGACCAAGTAATTTTAATCAGAATAAGTCGATGCATCTGAGCCACAGCAACAAGAAGAGGATACAGCTGAAGAAGCAAAGTAAAAGCACATTAGGAAGAACCAACTGTAGCACCATCTATGCCTACAGTTTGCTCACCGCAGTTGTCAACGCAATTGCCAATGTTGACACCACCAAGTTTTTCGCAACAACCCAATGTTACTATACTTTTGCCATTTTCGCAAAGATTTAAAGAGAAAGTCCATGATAACGAGTATCAACAATTTGTTTCAACGAGTATCAAGAAGTTAAGAATAGGATCAATGAAGCCCACTACGGTGACATTACAACTTGCGGGCAGATCTCTAGCGCAACCTGAAGGCCAGATAAAAAATGTCCTTGTGCAAGTTGATAAGCTCGTGTTCCCTCCTGATTTCATAATCCTTGATTACGAGGCAGACAAGGAAGTGACCATCATTCTGGGCCACCATTCTTGGCAACAGGATGCACTCTTATCGACGTGTTCAAGGGAGAACTTATCATGCGTCATAATGATGAACATGTGACCTTTAGTGTGTTCGAAGCATCCCCATCCAAGAGTAAAGAGCAATGTCACCACATCGACGTGCTAAACGAGATAATTCTGGTAGAATTCAATGCAAGGAGTTCAGTCATCCTAGATAAAGATGCAGTTACATCCGTTGAGGAAATCCTTGCTGAATGTGACCACAAAGAGGAGGTTAATAATTGTGAGCTAAGGCAGAATTGGCAATTGGAATCTTTGGATTTGTCGAACAGGACAATCCTTGTGTTTAAACTGCCAATTCAGCAAGCTCCTACCTTGATGTTGAAGTCATTGCCAACGCAGCTAAAATATGACTTTTTGGGTGACAATGATACATTACCTGTAATTGTCAATGCATCCCTCGACGCAACGTGGGAAGATAAGCTCATTGCCTTTTTGAAATAGCATAAGAGAGCCATAGCCTAGAGCATTGCTGATATCAGAGGCATTAGTCCCTCTTTTTGCATGCATAAGATCAGGCTGGAAGATGAGAGGAAGCAACCAATTGAGCAACAAAGGAGACTTAGATGAAAAAAGTAGTGAAGAAGGAAATTATCAAGTGGCTAGATGTAAGCATCATCTACCCTATTTTTGATAGTGATTGGGTAAGCCCCGTCCAATGTGTGCCCAAGAAAAGTGGTTTCACAGTTGTGAGCAATGAGAAGAATGAGTTGATCAGTACTCGCATTGCGACTGGCTAGCGAGTATGCATGGATTATTGCCGACTAGATGCGGCCACAAAGAAGGACCACTTCCCACTACCTTTCATTGATCAAATGTTGGATAGGCTAGTTGGTAATGGCTATTATTGCTTTCGGGATGGCTATTCTAGATACAATCAAATAGCCATTGCACCGGAAGATCAAGTAAAGACTACGTTCACATGCTCTTTTAGAACCTTTGCCTTCCAACGTATGCCATTTGGGTTGTGCAATGCGCCAGTAACATTCTAAAGATGCATGATGACGATCTTCTCGGACATGATCGAAGATTCTTTAGAGGTATTCATGGACAATTTTTTAATATATGGGAAAACTTTTGACTAATGTGCTGGCAATCTGGTGAAAGTTTTGAAGAGATGCGAGGACACAAATCTAGTTCTGAATTGGGAGAAATGCCACTTCATGGCAACTGAAGGCATTGTCCTCGGCCGTCGCATATCATGTCAGGGCATTGAGGTTGATAAAGTGAAGGTTGAAATCATCGAGAAGTTACCACCGCCCACCAATGTCAAGGGAATAAGAAGCTTTCTTGGACATGCTGGGTTCTATAGGAGATTTATTTGAGACTTTTCCAAGATTGCTAAATCGTTATGCTCATTATTAGAGAAAAATAAAAAGTTTGTGTTTGATGACACTTGTCTAGACGCATTCATTAAAATTAAGAAGTAGCTGGTACAAGCTCCGATTGTCGTCGCACCGGACTGGACGCAACCGTTTGAATTAATGTGCGACGCAAGTGACTTTGCTATGGGAGTTGTACTAGGCCAATGTAAAGAAAAGGTATTTCATTCCATTTATTATGCTAGTAAAACTCTAACTAAAGCGTAGGTTAATTATACAACTACTGAGAAGGAGTTGTTAGCAGTAGTCTTTGCATTTGACAAGTTTCGCTCATACCTTGTCGGCACAAAGATTACAATGTACACAGATAACTCTATATTGAGATACCTTTTTGAGAAAAAAGATGCCAAGCCTAGATTAATCCGTTAGATCCTACTCCTACAAGAATTCGATGTTGAAATCAGGGATAGGAAAAGATCTAAAAATCAAGTAGTTGACCACTTATCTCGACTGGAAGTTAGAAGTGAAGATGGGAATAAAGCCAAATTATCGATGCATTTCCAGACGAGCAGTTGTTCTTTGTCGACGTATTGCCTTGGTATGCTGATGTAGTCAATTACCTTGTGTGTGGGAAGCTACCTTTGAGTGTTGTTGGTCACAAGAAAGTCAGATTCTTGCGCGATGCTACAAAATATCACTGGAACGAGCCATACTTATTCAAGGTATGTGGTGACAATATTATCCGTCACTACGTTCCTAAAGAGGAGATGACTTCTATCCTATAACATTGCCATGATGCTTCATATGGAGGCCATTTTGGTGCTGTAAGGATTGCAACAAAGGTCCTGCAGTTAAGATTCTGTTGGCCCACATTGTCTCGAGACGCCCATAACTTTGCACAGCAATGTGATAGATGTTAGCACACTAGTTCAATATCTCGACACAATGAGACGCTCCAACAGTCGATTATGGAAGGAGATCTTTTTGACGTTTGGGGTATAGATTTCATGAGACCATTCCCTAACTCCTTTGGGAATGTGTACATTCTCGTTGCGGTTGACTATGTCTCGAAGTGCATCGAGGCAATCGTGGTGCCAAAAGATGATGCTCGAATGGTGTTGAAGTTCTTCCACACTTACATCCTTACGAGATTTGGAACACTTAGAGCGTTAATAAGTGATCAAGGTACTCATTTTCGCAACCATCAAGTGGCGACAGCATTAAAGAGATATAGTGTGAAGCATCGTATGACTACTACATACCATCCACAAACCAATAGCCAAGCTGAAGTATCCAATCTTTAAATCAAAATCATTCTTGAGAAGGTGGTTAATCCATCTAGAAGCGGTTGGTCTTCACGACTACATGACGCGTTATGTGCTCTTCGTACTGCTTATAAGGCCTCGCTGGAAATTTCGTCGTATCAGTTAGTGTTTGGTAAGTTTTGTCACCTGGCAGTTGAGCTTGAACATAAAGCCATGTGGGCTATCAAGCAGATGAATATGGATTACAACGCTGTGGGAAGAAAAAGATTGTTGGACATTACTGAAATGGAAGAAATCCGCCGCCATGCTTATGAGAATGCCACAATATATAAAGAAAAGACCCAGAGATGGCACGATAACATCATCTTGCATCGATAATTTAGCCCTGGTCAGTTAGTGCTGTTGTTTAATTCACAATTAAAACTGCATCCAGGTAAATTGCGATCAAGATAATCGGGCCCTTTCTAAGTTGTCGAAGCATCCCAGAGTGGTGCGGTGACAATTAAGAATCTGAAGGATGCACAACAATTCAAGGTGAATAACCAATGTCTGAAACACTATGTGAGCCCAGAAGTCAAGGAACCAAATGAGGCTATCGATCTGGTTATATTTAAATAATGTCGATGCATTTTCACCTTTTCTTTTATTTGTTTTACTTTTACTTATTTAATTTAAATTCTTTGTAGGAATAGAAATCATCTTTTTGTCGATGCATCCAAAACATAACTAGTTGGCACGTTCTGTGCTGACTCAGCAAAGCTTTTTCAGCAAGAATCGCGTCGATTGATTTCTCTCTTCTCCCAACTGTTCGATCAGATAAAAAGGTACGATTTGTAGCCTGGCATTTAATGGCTGTAGACACAACGTTTCCCCAAGTTAGTTATAATCATTATGACTTTTACCAAGGCTAGGTTATAAAACTCTATCGACTTCTCTTTCTCCATTCACAATAGCCACTGTTACTGCAACCTATTTTATTCTTTTCTTTTGCTCTTAGTTTTATTCTGTCAGTTTAATCTTTTATTTGCAAAGCTTCTGTTAACTTTCTTTTTCAGCTATCATGGCCAAAGCAAAGAATCCTTCTAAAACCACTCCTTCAACTTCTGCCATAGTGGTTCAAACTACAACTCCACCACCATTAATAGGGTCGATCTTATTTTTATCAAAAGCAGCCAAAGACCGTTATTAGAACGTGATGCTGAAATGGAATATCCATCCGGTGCAAGGTTTGCAACTGTCCCCACATCAAACTTTTGGGAAGCACGTTTTAAGGACCACAAGTTGTCTGGGATGGGAGTTCTTCTATGAACACCCCGTTGGCTACTCCCCTACGCTGGTAAGGGAATTCTATGCAAACCTTGTCGATTCAGAGCAAGAGTTTGTCTTTGTGAGGGAAGGTCTAATCCTATAGAGTGTCACCCATATCAATATTCTGCTTCGGATTCTTGAGAGGGTCGATGACCACTCTCTATTTGTGCATGAACTGACTGACGAGAGGGCTGGCCAAGTGCTGAGCGACCTGTGTGTTGACGAGGTTGTCTGGACAGGTAATGGGTCACATAACTACACCATGCATCGGAGGTATCTCACAACCTTCAGAAAGGTGTGGTTCCACTTCATAAATAGTCGCATCCTTCCTTCCACGCACAACACTACGTCGACATTGGACTGTATGTGCCTTCTGTACTCAATCTTACAGGGCCATCGCATTGATATCAGTGAAATTCTCCATGATCAAATAGCTAAAGCTACTACAAAATAAACTGGTATACTCCCATTCCCTTCTTTAATAATGTTGTTCTGCAAACAAAAGGGTATTGTACCTTGGGATGGTGAGGAAGTGTTCGAAAACAAAAGCCCCATCAATGATATATCAGTTGAAAGAATGACTCGAGGTCAAGAAATGCCGATTGTGAAAGAAGCACCATAAAAGAAGGATAATGGCAAAGGGAAAAAGAAGGAATAACAGACAGATGCGCCACAATTCCCCAATTGGAAAAAGGCTAGATGTTATAGGAGTGCATATTGATCGCATTGACATGCGCACTATCCGCATTGTCGGCGTATTTGAAGATATAGACTATAGACAGCATATCTTCTATGCGTATACAAAAGCCTGGAATGAGGCAATTGTTGCCGCATTGCGCAGCATGAGTCCCAGTCTGCTGCCAAACTTCCCAGCTTTCCCTTCTATTTTTCGCCTAATGCAAGCCTCATCCTTTGACCAGCCTACTCTTGATGGTAGGCCTGCCCATGTCCCAATAAGAATTCATATCTCTGATGATGAAGACCAAGAGGGGCACTCTAATACTGAGGGGGATTGCTACTAGACTATCGCCAATCTGTTTGAAGATGAGTTCTCGAATAGTCTCGATGCAAACATGGTAGAGTGGGCAGCTATGGTTGAAAAAGTGACTACCCCGATTGTACCTATGGGTTTAGACGTAGTGGAAGGCGCTGACATTGCCACAACTGAGCAAGAACAGCATGTGGATGAAGCAGTGGAAGAAGACGGCCAAGAGAAAGAGAATGAAGAATAAGAAGAAGAAGAAGAGAATGCACTGAAGGACCCTGTAGGGGTGTAGAAAGAAAGGAAGGAAGATGCCCAGACAGATATAGCTGAGGATATTGTCGGCACACTTGTGAGTGTGGGGGCATCTAGTAGTGACGAGGCTCCACCTGAATCAAGCTGGGCTGAGGTAGTTACAAGCAGCATTGAGGAGATTCATCCTCTTGCCATTGTGCCATATGTGGCACCATTAGCTGAAATCTACCCATCCGAGGTAACTATCGATAAGGCCATCACCCAACCAGCTGAGGAGGAGCAATCCGTCAATCCGGTTGGTTCGAAGGATAAGAAGAGGAAGCGGTGCAAGGACAAAAAGAAGAAACATAAAGATGATGGTGAGCGCCCAAGGAAGAAGAAACAGAAGACAAAAGCATCCTTTACCTCGACTGCTGAGGAATGAGTTAGTACACTTCTCTGTAGATAGTTTGTATGCATCTTTATTGTTATTGCATTTTTATTCTGTCATTGCATTTTTTGTTAATTTAGTTGCATTGTCGTTGCATTTCCATTCTATTTGTATAGTATTGTGAGTGCATTGGGGAAAATGCAGACATTAAGTTTGGAGGGATATTGTGAAATGGAAATGCAATTGTACCCACATCTTTGAATTTTACTTGTTTCTTTTGTTAATGAAAATATGAAGAATTTCAACAACAATGTGACCACAAATTTTTTTATGTGAAAATCTTGAATTGTTTGGGATGCTGATGTGAAAATTGGATGAATATGAATGAATAGTGAGTCTTCTATTTTTGAACTGGAATTGCTTCAGTAATAAATGGATGGTGTGAATGTTTGAATCTTGAACTAACTTACCATTTGCAGCGATATTGTATTAATAAAAGACACTCCAATATGAATAGTGAGTCTCCTATGTACGCCCCCACACTTTAGAACATACTTTGTCCTTAATAATTAAAGTGTAAACAAAAAACTTCCCTGAGCAGGCTGAGTCTTTGTTGTGTTGAAAGTCTTGGGATTTGAGTGCTCCAAGCAGATGGAGAGTACCTAAAAAAAATTCTACGAAAACAAATATGAAATATAATATAATGAAAATAAAACTAAGAAGAAAAGACAAAGTGTCGATAATGGATTAAAGAATGTTTTCAAATATTCGGATAAACTTGGGCCCTTAATGTTGTAAGGTGTGTTCTGTCAAGGATGTCGTGACGTTAGGGTGCGATGTCGCGGTATCAAGCCTAGTTTTCGATTTCTCATTTTTTTTCTGGTTCTGTCGCTCCATGATATCTATACCTGCTTATGGGAAAAAGAAAACTAAACACAATTAAAATTAATAATAAAATAACTGAATAATAAAACAAAAAAACTAACAAAAATTAAAGCAGAAAAAAAAGTTCCCTAAAAATCGAGACGATCCGTGTCGCCACCATAGAAGAACTTCCAACTGGTTCTCAACACTTTGATATGATGTTTATTCCTCTGTTGGTGTATATGAACCAGACTTTTCAGTCGATTCCAACGATGTTGCGTTATTTTCGACTGACGTGACATCCATATTACAAGCCATTTAGTATCAAATTCAAGCCATCCCCAAATTATTTTTTGGGGTATTATTATTTCAAGCTTCCTCCCTTCTATGCCGCATGAAGTTTTGGTTGCTCGTGCCTTGCTACCATTGTCGAATGAGAATGAATCAAACTCCCCGACTTCTTCAATTGGCACCTTCTCTACTATGGCTAGAAATTGTATTGGCTCTTCTACACTTTCGTTCACTATCAATTGAAGCTCCATGTTAGTGGTTAGTTCATCTATCTCTTCTACCTTTACAGTTAAATCTATTACTATGTCGGTTGGATCATAGACCACTTCAACTATGTTCAACTCCTCTTCATTATCTTAAGTTCCAAGCTCGAGTTGAATCTCATCATAATTCTCACCATGGTCATTAATAATACAGGGTTCTCATGATTGAAGTTGTGAGCGTCAAGCATGTCCTCTTTTCTGAAAGGCAATGCTTCAAATTTTTTTGTATCATTTTAATCATTTGCGCCATCATATCTAACATGTATGATAATACCTCAGAGTTGGTCATCTTGGTGGTTTCACATGAAGGCATTCTATACAAATCATAAGGAGTCATCTAAATATTTGGGCATGTCATGACCTTCTTCAAGTGCCTTACATGAATTACCAGTGAACTCCTATGGATGTTTGACTATATCAGTATCTTGTTCATTACTCCACTGGTATGTTGAAGCTTCGTTTCCGCGTTGGCTCAATTCTATCATGAACAATTTTTTATTTTCAATGATCTCACATCTTCATACATTCCCTCCTCGTATATTTCGTTAACATAACTCATCTCATCATTAAACCACATGTAGTCAAACTTATCCATAATTGAAAGATCTTCACTAATTTAGTCTCTATGAATCAATGATTGACCAGACAATTATTCCTCTTCTCTGTGGAATATACTGAAATTGAAAAAGAAAATAGTTAGAAAAAATAACTAAAAAAAAACTCATATCTATAACCTAAAGATTTCCCAATTACTCTTTAATAAAATGCAAAAGTTAAAATCAACTAGTGACGTTGCCTCTTGGCATCGACGCCAACAACTTGACTGTCTCTGAACGTAGTCCTGTTCGACGTGTAGTCTAGGCTTTCGCAGGAATATGGGTTGAGTTGTAAAATAGTTTTTCAAAAAAGTAATGAGCACTTCGACGATCATACCCAAGTGAGGCTAAGCACTAACAATTCTAATTCCTGCACCAAGAAGATCTAATTAGTACTTTCTTTAGGTTTATAGTAGAAAATGTAATGAAAAAGGGTTTTAGGATTTTCAGTAATAATAATAAAATATGCTAAAACGAAACAAATAAAATAAATTGAAATAGAGATAAGAGAAGTGGTAAATTTGATAATGGGGAGTTAGCTTGCTTTGGCGTGATTTCATCAACTGTTACTTCGGGTTTCTCGTCAATCAACTAGTCGTTATCCTAGTAGGATCTTCCGATCTTCTATTAACATAATTAGTCAACAAGAAATACTTATCATCTGACCTCACAATTTATATTAGTTCGGGCTAAAGGTGTTCACAAATGGGTAATTCCAATTTTGGGTTAATTCCCACCTTGATGACTTCTAGGGGTTGTCAGACCTAGGGTTTGCTTCACGTTATTCCTTCTACAAATAGTTGATTTGCTAAAAAACATACACAACAGTTAAATTATCATACCTCCACTCGCTAATCCCCCATAAAGGGATTAGTTTCTCATGGCTTCTTGAGACATTATAAATTCAATATAAATAATAAACAAGATTATTGGAAGAAATCCACCAGTGCTTATGCGATCGTTGCAAGACATCCACAAGCGTTTATGCGCGTCTACAAATCTCTATACCAAATAAAAAGAACAAAACACTAAAGCCAAAGCAAAATAAAGAACTAAAACTTAAGGAAAAGAAATAACTAAAACCTAATTTACAAAGAAAGAAAATATCTAAGAATTGGTGTGTGTAAAATAGAGGCTTAAGGGGTCTATATATAGTATTTTGATGGCCGTTTTCATCAACCCTAGGTCAGCTGTCGTTCTCAGGTTTAATGATGCATTGTGAAGACTAAAATGCCCTTCACTCGGTGTATTTTTGCATCCAAGAGTCGATGTCGCAACACTCAAGATCCATGTCGCAACATAGCAGGCAATATACTCATTTGGTGTGATTTCCAAGGCTTATCGTGATACCCATATGCCGTGTCACGACCACGAAGGTAGTTTTAGGATTTTTCGAATTTGGTCTCTATGTTGCGACATCCTTATTCCCGTGTCATAAGGTAATGATCAGTCTTGGTAGGATTTGCCTTCTAAAGGTCTCCTACACACTCACTAAGTGGGTTAGCCAACCTTTAGTCCTCAATCGGCCATGAAGTCAATAAAAGACTCATTTTTGCACATTTTACACATTTTATTAACTTTCCTAAAACTTAAATGAATCTTAATAATCCTACCATTAATACATAATTTTCAAGCTCCTAAAGTGCGAAAACTAGTTTAATCTCTTAGGTCAAATTACGACAGATCATCAGTGAAAGCTTGAACGAAGGGCAATGAAGTGTATTTTTCTGGGTTTTATGGCTAGGATAAATGGTTACGAGTTATGATGCCAAAAAATGAGCAAGATGATCTTAACTAGAGATGTTTTGAAATATTGATGATTCTATCACAACGAGGATCACCATGTCAAAACAACACCGAAAAGTCGAGTGTTTCATGTAACAACCTGATTTTCAGTGGTTTTGGGACCACAACTTCGATGAGTCATGTCATAAATATTAATTATTTTATATTCATGATGTCATGAATGTGTTCAATATAAATAATAAGTAAGATCATTGGAAGAAATCCACCAGTGCTTATGTGATCGTTGGAAGAAATCCACCAGTGTTTATTCGCGTCTACAAATCTCTATTCCGAATAAAAAGAACAAAACACTAAAGCCTAAGGAAAATAAAGAACTAAAACTTAATGACAAGAAATAACTAAAACCTAATTTACAAAGAAAGAAAATATCTAAAAATTGGTATGCGTAAAATGGAGCCTTAAGGGGTCTATATATAGTATTTTCATAGCTGTTTTCATCAGCCCTAGGCTAGCTGTCATTCTCAGGTTTAATGATGCATTGTGACGGTGTCTTTTCGAGTCTAAGAGTCGATGTCGCGACAATCAAGATCCGTGTCGGAACATAGCAGGCAATATACTCATTTGGTGTAATTTCTAGGGCATGTCGCGACACCCCTATGCCGTGTCACGACCACAAAGGTAGTTTCAGGATTTTTCGAATCTGGTCTCCATGTTGCGACATCCTTAGACCTGTGTCGTGAGGTAGTGATCAATCTTGGTAGGATTTGCTTTCCAAAGGTCTCTTGCACACTCACTAAGTGGGTTTGCTAACCTTTAGTCCTCAATCGGCCAAGAAGTCAATAAAAGACTTATTTTTGCACATTTTACACATTTTATTAAATTTCCTAAAACTTAACTAAATCCTAACAATCTTAGAAATAATACTTAATTTTTAAGCTCCTAAAGTGCGAAAACTAGTTTAATCTGCTAGGTCAAATTACAGCAGATCATTAGGGAAAGCTTAAACCAAGGGCGGTGAAGTGTATTTTTCTAGGTTTTATGGCTCGGATAAATGGTTACGAGTTATGGTGCCCAATAATGAGCAAGATGATCTTAAGTAAAGATGTTATGATATATTAATGATTCTATCACAATAAGGATCGCCATGTCAAAACAACACCGAAAAGTCGAGTGTTTCATGTAACAGCTTGATTTTCAATGGTGTCGGAAACAGTGGCTTCGAACCACAACTCCGATGAGTTAAGTCATAAATATTAGTTATTTGATATTCATGATGTCATGAATGTGTTCAATATAAATAATAAATAAGATCATTGGAAGAAATCCACCAGTGCTTATGCGATCGTTGGAAGAAATCCACTAGCGTTTATTCGCGTCTACAAATCTCTATTTCGAATAAAAAGAACAAGCCTAAGGAAAATAAAGAACTAAAACTTAAGGAAAATAAATAACTAAAACCTAATTTACAAAGGAAGAAAATATCTAAGAATTGGTGTGTGTAAAATGGGTGGCTTCAGGGGTCTATATATAGTATTTTGATAGCCGTTTTCATCAACCCTAGGTCAACTGTCGTTCTCAGGTTTAATGATGCATTGTGAAGACCAAATGCCCTTCACTCGGTGTATTTTCGCGTCCAAGAGATGATGTCGCGACACTCAAGATCTGTGTCGGAACATAGTAGGCAATATACTCATTTGTTGTGATTTCCAGGGCTTGTCGTGACACCCCTATGTCGTGTCACGACCATGAAGGTAGTTTCAGGATTTTTCAAATCTGGTCTCTATGCTATGTCATCCTCAATCTCGTGTCGTTAGGTAGTGATCAATCTTGGTAGGATTTCCTTCCAAAGGTCTCCTGCACACTCATTAAGTGGGTTAGCCAACCTTTAGTCCTCAATCGGCCATGAAGTCAATAAAAGACTTATATTTGCACATTTTACACATTTTATTAACTTTCCTAACACTTTACTAAATCCTAATAATCCTAGCATTAATACTTAATTTTCAAGCTCCTAAAGTGGGAAAACTAGTTTAATCTGCTAGGTCAAATTACGATAGATCATTAGGGAAAGCTTGAACTAAGGGCGGTGAAGTATATTTTTCTAGGTTTAATGGCTAGGATAAATGGTTATGAGTTATGGTGCCCAATAATGAGCAAGATGATCTTAAGTAGAGATATTATGAAATATCAATGATTCTATCACAATGAGGATCACCATGTCAAAACAACATTGAAAAGTCGAGTGTTTCATGTAACAGCCCGATTTTCAGTGGTGTCAAAAATAGTGGTGTCAAAAATTATGGTTTCGGGACCACAATTTCGATGAGTCAAGTCATAAATATTAGTTATTTGATATTCATGATGTCATGAATGTGTTCAATCTTAATAATAAACAAGATCATTCGAAGAAATCCACCAGTGCTTATGCGAGCGTTGGAAGAAATCCTCTAGCGTTTATGCGCGTCTACAAATCTCTATTCCGAATAAAAAGAACAAAACACTAAAGCCAAAGGAAAATGAAGAACTAAAACTTAAGGAAAAGAAATAACTAAAACCTAATTTACAAAGAAAGAAAATATCTAAGAATTGGTGTGTGTAAAATGGAGGCTTAAGGGGTGTATATATAGTATTTTGATGGCAGTTTTCATCAACCCTAGGTCAGCTATCGTTCTCAGGTTTAATGATGCATTGTGAAGACCAAATGCCCTTCACTCGATGTATTTTCGTGCCCAAGAGTCGATGTCGCGACACTCAAGATCCGTGTCGCAACATAGCAGGCAATATACTCATTTGGTGTGATTTCCAGGGCTTGTCGCGACACCCCTACGCCGTGTCACGACCACGAAGGTAGTTTTAGGATTTTTCGAATCTGGTCTCTATGTTGCCACATCCTTAGTCCCGTGTCGTGAGGTAGTGATCAGTCTTGGTAGGATTTGCCTTCCAAAGTTCTCCTGCAGACCCACTAAGTTGGTTAGCCAACCTTTAGTCCTTAATCGACCATGAAGTCGAGAAAAGACTTATTTTTGCACATTTTACACATTTTATTAACTTCCCTAAAACTTAACTAAATCCTAATAATCCTAGCAATAATACTTAATTTTCAAGCTCCTAAAGTTCGAAAACTAGTTTAATCTGCTAGGTCAAATTATGGTAGATCATCAGGGAAAGCTTGAACCAAGGCGGTGAAATGTATTTTTCTGGGTTTTATGGCTAGGATAAATGGTTACGAGTTATTGTGCCCAAAAATGCGCAAGATGATCTTAGGTAAAGATGTTATGAAATATTGAGCGGTGCTTTTACGACACAGGATTATGCAAGCGTACACATGTCGATGCAAGTATAGTTGATAGACAGAGCTATCGAATATCGATCCCACGAGGAAATGGTTTTCGATGTCTTATTGTTAAAGAAATTAATAGAAGAAAAATCAGTATAATGCTAATAGGGTTGTCAGCACAGTTATGTCTGTTATGCACAGTAAATTAATCATTACTGTCATTGTATTAAAATCAAATCTCAGAAGTTAGATGTTAATGTACTGAAAATAAATCCAAAAGTGTTGAGTGAGAGTAATGGAAATTTAAATGCAGGAAATATAAAAGTGATCAAGTGTAAAGGGTGGAAATGGTTCACTGATTCTATAGGTTGCAACGCTGGATGTGACAACAAGGTAAAATGTAGATGAATTGTCGTTGCAATGAAGTCCTTTTGAGTTCTTACTCACAATAACTCCCTACTTAATCCTGACTTTGATACACTACTCCACCTCTCGATGCGAGCAAGTAATGTAAAATAAAGAATCAAAATTATATAATATTAAAAGATACTCTCGTATTCATTTAATATCAACAGAATCCATCATCGTTTTAGAAGAAATAAAGAGTACAACGAAGCTTACTATCTCTAGACTACTAGGCCTACACTTTACTTGTTCCTCTTGCTCGGCATCAAGCACCTCTCGTCAGAAGTAGTTGCAGACGTGGTTCATCAGCTCCTCGATTACAGCTCAAATCTTTGATTCATGAAGAATTTTCAGAATTTAATCCCCTTGTTCTTGATGATGTTTTTCCTCCTTTTTTTGTCTATTTATAACCTCTAAATATTTGCAGATTTCGTCCTTCATTCTCAAATTCAGATTTGGATTTTTTTTACAGCTATCAAAGTTAGTTAGAGTACAGTTATGAACTCACGCAGATTACATGTTTTCTTTAAAGATCTGCAATTGTCACTGTACTATTAGACGTATTCTGCTGTTGTAATTACAGCGACATCTGTGATATTCCTGCGCTAGTGCTTCTCATGTAAACTCAGCTTAACTCTACTCATTTGAGGTTCAACTTCAATGCAACGACATCTCTGGTCGCAATTCCAAGCTAGTTTTGTGGCTGCATTCTGTCAATGTTGATCTTCTGAACTGAGTTCCTGTGCTTCATATGCAATATACCAACTGCTAGCAATGTATTAGAAAATATAAAAACTAATTATAAAATGTTTATGATGCATGCTAAATGAGATACAAAAGAGACAATAAAAGCACTAAATTAGGGAGAAAATATATGTCATTTGTAATACCATCAAATATCGATGATTCTATCACAATGAGGATCACCATGTCAAAACAACATCGAAAAGTCGAGTGCTTCATGTAACAGCCCGATTTTTAGTGGTGTCAGAAACAATGGTTTCGAGATCACAACTTCGATGAGTCAAGTCATAAATATTACTTATTTGATATTCATGATATCATGAATGTCGTATTAAATTTTGGTTAAGAAATTTTACTGTTTAAATAGTTAATTTAATAAGAAGGACTGAATCATAAAGTGTACAAAGGTAGAGTTCCATTAATTAAGGGCACTAAATGCTAATTGCATGATAAGCTAAAGTCCTTAAAATGTAAATAGGCCATCCTCAATAAGAGTGGACGGTTTTGACTAGGTTGAATGGAAAATCATAAGATTTTTTAAGGGTAATTATCTAAATTATGAGAAAACCAATTTTAGTTAAAATTAAAAGAATTAAAACTCTTTTTTTCTTCTTCAAGACAAACCCTAAAGAACAAACTTACATTCGACCAAGCTTTGTGTTGAAGATTGAGTAAGCAAACTTTGTTCGTTTTAGTAATTTTTATGTTTTTGAGTTCGTATTAGCTTAATATAGCTAACCCAATGACTAATTTGTGACTCTGTCAAATGTTAAATATTTTGCCATTGTTGAATATGCTTGTTATTTGAAGTTTATGAAAGTTTTGAAAGTTTGATTGATAGATTTGTTGATTTTGTTAAATGATTTTTGATGATTTTAAGGACCAAAATGATTAAATGATGAAATTGTGTACTTGATGTGCAATAGTTGGATTGTAGGGTCTTGTATAAGGGATATGAACATTCGACCAATGTGGGTTCAAAAAGAAATAGGTTATTTTGCATGTATCATGTTTAAAGACTAAAATGAATTAAAGTAAAAGGTTAGGGGTAAAATCGTAATTTTACCAAAAATGACCAAATTATGTTATATGATTTGATTGAGTGTTTTAATAAAAAAAATTGAATGATTTGTGGATGTAGACTATGATCGTGCTATAGATCATGAAAAAGAGAAACTGATAGATTAGTCCCTGAAGTCTTTCCTCAACTGCAATCCAGTCTGGTAAGTTCGTAATGTAAATTTTACTTAATATTTCTTGTATGTATATTGTCAATGTCAGCAGATTGGAAGCATTTGGCATTGAAGAGATCGAGGATATGAAACAAAAAAGATAGTAAGCTTTATGCCGTTAAAAAATTACCGATGCGATGGCTGGGGTACTGCATATGTTGTGAGTCCTCGATAGCTCGTGTGAGCAGCATCGTGATTCGAAAAAGAGATATGAATCCTAAATGGATTATAGGCCCTTCAATGGCTAGGATTTATGCTTTATGCATCCTCTCGATAGCTTGTGTGAGCAACATCGTTAAGGGGACAGTTTACAGACAAACACCATACCGATGGCTGGGGTAGCGCATACGTTGTGAGTCCTCGATAGGTCGTGTGAGCAACATCAGGTACTGGTAACAGAAAGTTATAGACAGGGAAATGAAAGTTGTATTTTAACTTAAGAAACAATGGGATTATGTTGGCTCGATTGAGCTATAGTTGTTTATTACAAATGTTGGTAACTCCTTAAACTATCTAACTTACTGATCGCGTTTGTAACGCCGCAGTGATTGTGCAAGCAAACACATGTCGATGCAAGTATAGTTGATAGACAATTCTATCGGATATTGATCCCACAAGGAAATGAGTTATTGATGTTTAAATGTCGGAGCAATTAATACTAAAATTAGATGAATCGTGAGTAAGGTTGTCAGTGCAATAATATCAGATTTGTATACTAAAATAGTTAATATTGTCAATGCAATCAGTGTTAAATGTCAATGTACTGAAATTAAATCAAATGTGTTGAGTGCTGAATATTTAAATGCATGAATGTAAAAGTGATCAAGTGTAAAGGGGTAGAAATTGTTCACTGATTCTGCTAAGTTACAATGCCGGATGCCTCGACAAGGTAAAGTATAGATGGATTGTTGCAGCAATAAAGTTCTTTTGAGTTCTTAACAATAACAACTCTCTATTTAATCCAGACTTAAATATCCAAAATCACTCCACCTCTCGGTGTGAGCAATGTTGTGTATTCAAGAACAAGTGATTGGATTCCAATCCTAAGCAGCTCTCACCTAACTTACTTGTTAATCCAACTTGTCACCGCATCTCTCAATATCGGCAGACTTAAAGTGGCTAGATCTAAGAATAAACAAATAAGCAGCATAAAATAAGAATCAAAATGATCTAGCCTTAAAAGACACTCTAGTATTCATTTAATGTTATCAAAATCCATCATCGTTTAAGAAGAATTAAAGAGTACAATCAAAGGTTACTATCTCTAGACTACTAGGACTACTCCCTAATTATTCCTCTTGCCTTGCATCAGTACCTCTCGTTAGAAGTGGTTATAGACTTGCTTCATCAGCTTCCCAATTTCTAGCTCAAATCTCCAAAATCACACAAAATTTGTAGAATTCAATCCCTTAATACTTGATGATTTCTTCATTCTTTGTTCTTTTATTTATAGCCTTCAAAATGTTGTAGGATTCAACCTTCATTCCCAGATCCAAATCTAGATTTTGCAGCTATCAAAGTTAGTTAGAGTATAGCTGTGCACTCATGCAGATTGAATGTTCTCTTCAGAGATCTACAGGATGTCGATGCATTGCTAGTCGCAATCTGAGATTGTAATTGCGACGACACCTGTGATATTCCTGTGTTGGTGCTTCCAGATGTAAATTCAGCTTGAGTCTACTCATTTGAGGTTCAAATTTAATATGGTGACATTTCTTGGCCATAATTCCAAACTGATATTGTGGCTGCATTCTGCCAATGTTGATCTTCTGGACTGAGCTCCTGCGTTGACAATTCTAAGATGCAAAATATTGGCTGCTTGCGTTGACATTAGTACAAAAAGAGATAAAAAAACAAGAATTTAAACTAACTAGCAATGTATTAGAAAATATGAAAACTGAGTTTAAAATGCTTATGATGCATGCTAAATGAGATGCAAAAGAGACAATTAAAACACTAAATTAGGGAGAAAATATATGTCATTTGTAATACCATCACACCCCCGAACTTGAGTTTTTACTTGTCCTCAAGTAAACAAAAATTAACAAAGTCATAAGAAGAAATGTCACCGCAATCATTATCCATACAACTTGAATTCTCTAAAGTCCTAATGTACAAATTGTATTCATATAATAGAATAATGCGTTGATAATTTATAGAAATGAATATTTAAGAATTGCAACTTCATAAATGTTAGTGACATGCATTGAATCCTAATCTTCCTTGAACCAATACAGCATTTATCAAAATTTTCTTTCTTTTCTTTCTCTTTCTCTTTTTCTTATTACTTTTTTTTTCTTTTTCAAATGACTAAGAGATGTCATTGCATTACTCTACCTTTGTTCCTAAAAAGTAACGATAGGGTGCAACAAACCCCAAGAGGTATGTAATTGCGCCGACACACACTCTTACAAAGACAGCCTTTGGGTACATGATTTTCTAAACCTACAGCGGAGTGCTCTCCCTTGGAAAGTCATAATACACTCACATTAGAGCATTTTTTATTAACACAATGTCGCTACAACTGGTCAATTAGCTCAAGATTCAAATATAAACACTAATCATTCATTACTAAAACAATTCCAATCATTCATTCAAAGATAGCGGACTCATCATTCATTCATACTCATCCAATGTATACATCAGCATCCAAACAATTCAAGAATTACGCATCAAGATAAAAATTGTAAGCACATTTTAGTTTAAATTTTGTAAATTCTCATTTACCAAAGAAACAAATAAAATTTAAATATGTGGGTGTAATTACATTTCCATTTCACATTATCTCCCCCCAAACTTAATGCCTGCATTGTCCCCAATGCACTGACAATAGTATACAGAAATAATGGAAATGCGACTACAATGCAACTAAGTTAACAAAATGAATGCACTGACAAAATAAAATGCATGGACACTAAGAATGCATAAAACTAACTAAAGAAATGTAGCAATTCAGGCATTAGTAGCCGATGCAGAGTCTGCTTTAGTTTTCTTCTTTTTCTTCTTTGGATGCTCACCCTCGTCATGACTCTTGTTCTTATTCTTATCTTTACGGTTTTTTTCGCTTTTTATCCTTCGTGCCAACCAGTTCGGTGGATTACTCCTCCGTAATAAGTTGGGTGGCGACCTCATCGATTGTCATGTCTGATGGGTGGATTTCTGCGAGTGGTACCACAAAGGGCACGATAGCAAGAGGATTTAGTCCCTCTACCTCGTTGGTGACAACCTCAGCCTGGCTCGTAGCAGGTCGAGCTTCGTCTGAGCTGGATGCCACCACGACATCCTCTACAATCATTGTCGAGGCATCTGTTTCCTTCTCTTCTTGCACCTCGATTGGTTCTTTCTCTTCATTTTCCTTTTTCCTTCCCTTCTTGATCCTTCTCTTGCAACTGATCATCCCCCTGATCCGCATCTTCATGCACATGCTGCTCAGTCTCAATTGGGCTAGTGTTAGTGCATTCTACTATGTCGACATCCTCCTTTACAATAGCTTCTCGTTCCACCATATTTGCGCCCAGACTATTAGAGAACTCATCCTCGAATAAGTGGGTGATGTTGCGATAATAATCTTCATCAGCCTGCGAGTGTTCGTCATCCTTCTCGTCATCAGAAATGTGAATTCGAGTTGGTGTAGGGGTAGGCTTACCATTAGGGGTAAGTTGCTCGGAAGATGAGTACTTCATCGGTTGATAGATGGATGGAAAGGCTAGGAAGTTTGGTAGTGGAGTAAACTAATCTGCCTCAGCGTGGCGACAGTGGCCTCGTTCGAAGCCTTTATGTAGGCATAAAATTTGTGCAATCGAAAATTCATATCCTCCACTATGCCATCAGTGTGGACTGATCGTATGTTGATACGGTCTAGGTGTATTTCCATCAAGACCAGCTTCTTCGCCACTTGGGACTCTATCGATGCATCAGGTTAATCAACCTTCTTTTTACCCTTTCTTTTATCCCTTTTCTTAGAGGCTTCCTTGGCCACTGGTGTATCTTGGCTATGTGTTATCCACTCAACAGAGATATCGTTGATCGGACCCTTGTTGTCTAAGACCTACACCCAATCTTTAGGCACAATGCCCTTTTGTTTACAAAGTAGCATAATGAGGGAGGGAAAAGGAAGTATACCAGTTTGCTTGGCTACTGCTTCTGCGATTTGGGTGTGTATGATCTCACCGATGTTGATGTGTCGGCAGTGCAGGATCGAGTGCAGTGGACACATACGGTCTAATGTTGCCATAGTGCTATGGGTTGAGGGTATGATGCGACTGTTGATAAAATAAAACCAGACTTTGCAAAAGGATGTAAGCTACCTTCTGTGCATTGTGTAGTTGTAAAAGCCATTACTAGTCCATGTGACTCCATCGATGCATAGGTCTTTCATTATCTTTTACATGCAGTCATCGTCCAAACGATGTACAAATGGTACGTGGTCATCCACCAGCTCTGGAATCCTTAGCAACACGTTTACTTGGGCAGCGCTCCATGGAATGAGCCTCTCTCGTACAAAAATAAATTCTTGGTCTGGATCTACCAAGTAGGTATAAAACTCCTTAACCAATGTAGGGGAGTAACTAGAAGGGTGCTCGCAAAAGAAGTCCCACCCAAGGCGGCTTATGGTACATTGAACCTGCTTTCCTAGAGCCTGGTGTGGAGAGAGTTGTAGGCCTTGTTCGGCGTGGAGGTTACGTTTTAACATGGTGTTTTGGTAGCGATCTTTATCCACAGTCGTCAGAAACAAGACTGGGCCTATAGATAGGGGTGGTATTCTGGATAGAGCCACATTAAAAGTGGTTGGGGTGTTCTTTGAAGGGGTTATGGAAGTGTTTCTTGAGGCACGTGTTTTTTCCATTGTTAAAGAAAAAGAAAGTTAGAGAGAATTGTAGAAATGGGTGCTTTGTAAACAGAAAAGAAAGTATGAGAGCAATGAACAATACGAGTTGCAACAACAATGGAGGATGTGAAGAGAAAAAGAAAATGCAAGAGGTAGGTTTTATAACCTAGGCGTGATGATTGAAAAATACTGGGAATTGTCTGCATTCATTAATTACCAGGCTGTAGATTGTACTGTTTCGTTTAATCCAACGGTTGGGAGAGAAAGAAATCAATCGGTGCGATTCTTGCTGAAAAAGCAATGTTGACTCATCGTAGAATGCATCGACAATTCGTGCTTCGATGCTTCGGCAAAAATTTGATTTTTATTTCTGCAAGGAATTTGAAACAACACAAAGAAAAGTGAAAAAAATAAAAGTAAATAAAGAAATATGTTGACATTATTTGAATGTGACCAGATTGATGGCCTCGTTTGATTCTTTGACATTTGGTCTCACATAGTGCTTTAGACGTTAGCTATTCACTTTGAATTGTTGTCCATCCTTTAGATTCTCAATTGTCACCGCACCACTTTGGAATGCTTCGACAACTCTAAAAGGGCCTGACCACCTTGATCTCAATTTACTTGGATGCAACTTTAAACGTGAGTTAAATAAAAGAACTAATTGACCAGGATGAAATTGTAGATGCAAGATGATGTTGTCATGCCATCTCTTTGTTTTTTCCTTATATATCACGGCATTCTCATAAGCATGGCGTCGGATTTCTTCTAACTCCGTGATGTCCAACAGTCTTTTCTTTCCAGCAGCATCATAATCCAAATTCACCTGCTTGATTGCCCACATGGCCTTATGTTCAAGCTCAACTGGTAGGTGGCAAGACTTACCAAATACTAGCTGATACAACGACATTCTTAATGGGGTCTTATTTGTAGTGTGAAGCGCCCACAATGCGTCATGTAGCTGTGAAGATCAATCCTTCCTAGATGGGTCAACCATCTTTTCAAGTATGCTTTTAATTTGTCGATTGGATACTTCAGCTCGACCATTGGTTTATGGGTGATACGTAGTAGTCATACGATGCTTCACACCATATCTTTTTAATGCAGTCGCCGCTTGATTATTATATAAATGAGTCCCTTGGTCACTTATCAATGCTCTCGGTGTTCCAAATCTTGTGAGAATATATGTAATGAAGAACTTCAACACCGTTCGAGCTCATCTTTTGGCACCGTAATGGCCTCGATCCACTTCGAGACATAGTCAATAGTCACTAAGATATACACATTTCCAAAAGAGCTTTGAAATGGTCCCATAAAATCTACACCCCAAACGTCGAAAAGCTCTACTTCCATAATCGATTGTTGGATCATTTCATTGCACCAAGATATTGAACCAATGTATTGACAATAATCACATTGTTGTGCTAAGTTATGGGCATCTTGAAACAATGTGGGCTAATAAAATCATGACTGTAGGACTTTAGCAGTAATCCTTGATCCACCAAAATAACCTCCATAAGGGGCATCGTGGCAATGTCACAAGATTGAATTCATTTCTTCTTCGGGTACACAGCAACGAATGATGTTGTCGGCGCATACCTTGAATAGGTATGACTCATTCTAGTGATATTTTGCAGCATCACATATGAGCCTGATCTTCTTGTGACTAGTAATACTCATTGGTAGCTTCCCACACACTAGGTAATTCACAACATCGACTTACCAGGGTGATGTGTCGATAAAAAATAATTGCTCGTCTAGAAATGCTTTGACAATGTGGGACATCCGTCTATCTTCACTTCCAACTTCCAGTCGAGACAAGTGGTCAACTACTTGATTCTCAGATTCTTTCCTATCCCTAATTTTAATATCAAATTCTTGAAGGAGTAGGATCTATCGGATCAGTCTAGGCTTGGCATTTTTTTTTGTTGAAAAGGTATTTTAATGCTGAGTGGTTCGTGTAAACTATAGTCTTTACGCCGACAAGATATGAATGAAACTTGTCGAATGTGAAGACTACTGCTAGCAACTCCTTCTCAGTGGTAGTGTAGTTAACCTACGCTTCAGTTAGAGTTTTACCTTCTCTTTTAGTTGGCCAAGTACAACTCCCATAGCAAAGTTGCTTGCATCGCACATTAGTTCAAATGGTTGCATCCAGTTCGGTGTAACGATAATTGGGGCTTGTACCAGCTGCTTCTTTATTATTGTGAATGCGTCCAAACAGTTGTCATCGAATACAAACTTTTTATTTTGCTCCAACAATGAGCATAATGGTTTAGCTATCTTGGGGAAATCTCGAATGAATCTTCTATAAAAGCCAGCAAGTCCAAGAAAGCTTCTTATTACTTTGACGTTGGTGGGTGGTGGTAGTTTCTCGATGATTTCTACCTTTGCTTTATCAACCTCAATGCCCTAACAAGATATTCGATGCCCGAGGATAATGCCTTCAGTTGCCATGAAGTGGCATTTCTCCTAATTCAGAACTAGATTTGTGTCCTCGCATATCTTAAAAACTCTCGTCAGATTGTCAGCACATTGGTCAAAATTTTGTCCATAGACAGAGAAATCATCCATGAATACCTCTAAGGAATCCTCGATCATGTCTGAAAAAATTACCATCATACATCTCTGGAATGCTACTGGCCCATTGCACAACCCAAATGGCATACGTCGAAAAGAAAAGGTTCCAAAAGGGCATGTGAATGTTGTGTTTGCTTGATCCTCCAGTGCAATGCAATTTGGTTGTATACAGAGTAGTCGTCTAAGAAACAATAATAGGCTTTACCAACTAGCTTATCTAGCATCTGG
This sequence comes from Gossypioides kirkii, assembly GCA_005610355.1. Classification (NCBI taxonomy): domain Eukaryota; kingdom Viridiplantae; phylum Streptophyta; class Magnoliopsida; order Malvales; family Malvaceae; genus Gossypioides; species Gossypioides kirkii. The sequence goes on along the minus strand of CP032247.1, from coordinate 31,411,015 downwards.
TCAATGAAAGGCAGTGGGAAATGGTCCGTCCTTCTTTGTGGTTGCATTCAGTCGACGGTAATCCATACATACTTGCTAGCCAATCGCAATACGAGTAGGGATTAACTTGTTCTTATCGTTGGTCACAACTATGAAACCACTCTTTTTAGACACACATTGGACAGGGCTCACCCAATCACTATCGAAAATAGGGTATATGATGCCCGCATCTGACCATTTGATAATTTCCTTCTTCACTACTTCTTTCATTCTTTCATTAAGTCTTCGTTGCTACTCAATTAATTGCTTCTTTTCATCTTCTAGCTTGATCTTGTGCATGCAAAAAGAGGGATTTGATATTAGCAATGCTCCAGGCTTTGACTCTTTTATGTTCCTTTAAAATGGCAATGAGCTTATCTTCTTGTGTTGCGTCGAGAGATGCATTGACAATAACAGGTAATGTCTCGTTGTCACCAAGAAAGACATACTTCAGATGTGTTGGCAATGACTTTAACTCTAAGGTAGGAGCTTGCTCAATAGATGGTTTAAACACCGAGATTATCCTATTAGACAAATCCAAATACTCCAATTGCCAATTCTGTCTCAGCTCACAATTATTAACCTCTTTTTTGTCACCATATTCAGCTAGGATTTCATTGGTGGATGTCGCTGCATCTTCATATGACGCTGCTGAACTCCTTGCATTGAATTCTTTCAAAATGATTTCATCCAACATGTCAATTTGGTGACATTGCTCTTTAGTTTTGGATGGAGATGCCTCAAACACACTGAAGGTCACATGCTCATCGTTATGATACATGATATGTTCTCATTTGAATACGTCGATAAGTGTGCGTCCTGTTGCTAGAAATGGTCGCCCCAAAATAATGGGCACCTCCTTATCTGCTTCGTAGTCTAGGATAATGGAATCAGTAGGAATACGAACTTATCAACTTGGACAAGGATGTTTTTGATTTGGCCTTTCGTTGTGCTAAGGATCTATTTGTAAGTTGCAATGTCACTGCAGTGGGCTTTATCGAACCTATTCCTAATTTCTTGAAAGTAGACACAGCTAGAAGATTAATACTTGCTCCTAAATCACATAAAGCTTTACCTAGATAATGATTCCCAATGAAGCATGGGATTGTGAAACTCTAGGATCTTTCATCTTCGTTGGCAACTTGTTTGTAAGCACAGTGTTGCACCCCTCTGTGCGCACAATTGTCTCGATTTTAGACAATTTCTTTTTCTTTGAAAGTAGCTCTTTCATAAATTTCCCATAGTTGTGTATCTGCACAAGAGCATCTACAAGAGGTATATTAATATGCAATTGTTTCAAAGTAGAAACAAACCTTTGATATTCTTTATCATGGACTTTCTCTTTAAATCTTTGCGGAAATGGCAAAGGTATTGTAACATTGGGTTGTTGTGAAAAACTCGATGGTGTCGACATTAGCAATTGCGTCGACAACTTAGTTGGGCAAACTGCAGGTATCGATGATACTACAGTTGGTTCCTCTTCATTTGCTTTTGCTTGACTTCCTTCAACTTCATCCTCTTCTTGTTGTTGTGGTTTAGATGCATCGACATGGTCTTGATTGGAACTGCTTGGTTTAACTGTCTGCTTGCCACTCCTTAACGTGATTGCTTTGCAATGCTCCTTCCCCCTTTGCGTAGGATTCTCAATATCACTAGGCAGAGTGCCTGGTGGTCTTGTGCCGAGATTAGAAGCCAACTATCCTAGCTGGGCTTCCAATACTCCAATGGAAGAAGAGTTGCCTTGCACTATTACTTCAGTTCATGTGATATGCTCGCGTATCATTGCCTTAAGAGCAGCCATAGGATCTAACTTAGGTTAAGAAAATTGCTATTGTTGTTGTTGATGATGTTATCCTAGCATATGTGGCAGCACAGATTGTTGTGGTTGTAATCGAGATTATGGTTACATCTGACTATGTGACTGCACCTACTCAGATCGAGAATTTATTTGTGAATTCTGATTATAATTCTGCTGTGGATTGCTATTGTAACTCCCTTGTCTATAACTCCCTTGATTTGAGGAATTTTCATATTTGAACGTGAAAGTATTTTGATTCCCCTAAGGTTATTGAGACCGGTTGTTGTATGAGTTACCAAAAGAACTTCCTCTGATGTTGTTGACGTAGAAAGCGTTTTCTGCATGTTGTGGGCAATCCTCATAACTATGGTTGTTGCCGCAAATTTCACAAGAAAATATTGGCACATCCAATTACCGGGCCACTTGATTAGGAGCAACTTCATTTGTTCCCTTCATATTCTTTATGATATTGGCCAATGAGGATATCTGCGCTGACAAAGTAGAAATAGCATCTAACTCAAGAACTCCATGGTTATTTTTTACCTGTGCAGAACGAGAGATCGGATATTGATAATCATTCTGAGCAATCCTCTCTAGAATTTTTACAGCTTCATTATATGTACAATCCAACAAGGGACCATTAGCCGATGCATCAACAAGGTTCCTTGTCTGAGCATTCAAACCATTGTAGAAAATTTCTATTTCGGTCTCTTGCTGAATTTCATGCATTGGGCAGCGTTCAAGCAATGTTTTATAACGCTCCCATGTTATGTGTAAATTCTCATCATCCAGCTAATGATATGCAATAATATCATTGCGCAACCTTGTGTTCATTGTCGGCAGATTGAAACGCAGAACAAATTACCTCGCTAATGCATTCCAAGATGTAATTGATTCTGTCGGTAATCCCAAGAACCATGTTCTTGCTTTACACTTCAACGAATAAGGAAATAATTGCATTTTCAAGGCATCATCAGGGACACCATGTTGACTAAAGGATGCACAAATAAGCAAAAATGATTTTAAGTGTTCTCTTGCGTCTTCATGAGGAAAACCAGAATATTGCCCATTTGAATTTAACATCTAAAACATCATCGATTTCAGCTCGAAATTTTCAGCTTGGATAGCTGGTCTCACAACCCCTGGTTGTAGATCATTAAGTATAGGCACAACAAAATCTCTTATTGTCCTATTTTGCACTTGTTCTTCTTGTGGACTTGGTGCTGGTATATCATTAACAATTTGTGGGAGCATTGGAGGAACTCCATCTTGTGGCAGCAATGGTGGTAAATTATTGTTGTTGTTACCAATCATTTTTCTTTGTTCTTGCCTTCTCCTTCTAAGTGTCCTCTCAAGTTACGGATCAAAGCTCACAATGTCCTTAGGATTTCTCCTTGTGGACATGCAACAATTAAAAATCTGAAAAGGAAACAATTAGAGAAATATAAATAGATTAGTAGAGATTAAAATTAAGTAAGTAGAATTAATTGCAACTACAAAAGTAAACATCAACAAATGCCAATTTCCCCAGCAAGGGTGCCAAAACTTGATCGCATTTGTAACGTCACAACGATTGTGCAAGAGAACACACGTCAATGCAACTATAGTTGATAGACAATTCTATCAGATATTGATCCCACGAGGAAATGAGTTATTGATGTTTAAATGTCAGAGAAATTGATACTGAAATTAGATGAATTATGAGTAAGGTTGTCAGTGCAATAATATCAGATATGTATACTAAAATAGTTAATATTGTCAATGCAATCAGAGTTAAATGTCAATGTACTGAAATTAAATCAAATGTGTTGAGTGTTGAATATTTAACTGCATGAATGTAAAAGTGATCAAGTGTAAAGGGGTAGAAATGGTTCACTGATTCTGCTAAGTTCCAACGTTGGATGCGTCGACAAGGTAAGGTGTAGATAGATTATTGCAACAATAAAGTTCTTTTGAGTTCTTACCAATAACAGCTCTCTGTTTAATCCAGACTTAAATACTCACAATCACTCCACCTCTCAGTGTGAGCAATGTTGTGCATTCAAGAACAAGTGATTGGATTCCAATCCCAAGCAGCTCTTGCCTAACTTACTTGTTAACCCAACTTGTCACCGCATCTCTCAATGTCAGTAGACTGTAATTTCACTCTCGTGCTTAAAGTGGTTAGATTCAAGAATAAAAAAATAAGCAGCATAAAATAAGAATCAAAATGATCTAGTATTAAAAGGCACTCTCGTATTCATTTAATGTTATCAAAAGCCATCATTGTTTAAGAAGAATTAAAGAGTACAATCGAAGCTTACTATCTCTAGACTACTAGGACTACTCCCTAATTGTTCCTCTTGCCTTGTATAAGCACCTCTCGTTAGAAGTGGTTACATACTTGCTCTATCAGCTTCCCAATTTCTAGCTTAAATTTCCAAAATCACACAGAATTTGTAGAATTAAATCCCTTAATTCTTGATGATTTCTTCATTCTTTGTTCTTCTATTTATAGCCTTCAAAATGTTATAGGATTCAGCCTTTATTCTAGATCCAAATCTAGATTTTGCAGCTGTCAAAGTTAGTTAGAGTGCAGCTGTGCACTCACGCAGATTGAATGTTCTCTTCAGAGATCTGCAGGATGCCGTTGCATTGCTGATCGCAATCTGAGATTGTAATTGCGGTGACACCTATGATATTCCTATGTTGGTGCTTCCAGATGTAAATTCAGCTTGAGTCTACTCATTTGAGGTTCAAATTCAATACGACGACATTTCTTGGTCGTAATTCCAAGTTGTTCTTGTGGTTGCATTCTGCTAATGTTGATATTTTGGACTGAGCTCCTGCGCTGACAATTCTAAGATGCAAAATATCAGCTGCTTGCGTCAATATTAGTACAAAAATGGGTAAAAATAACAAGAATTTAAACTAATTAGCAATGTATTAGAAAATATGAAAACTGAGTATAATATGCTTATGATTCATGCTAAATGAGATGCAAAAGAGACAATTAAAACACTAAATTAAGGAGAAAATATATGTCATTTGTAATACCATCACTTACTAAGCTATGAAGCTTACCAAAGATGTTGTTTTTGTTTTGTAGATCGCTTTGCTGATTGAAGATCAGATCATCGTCATCTCTTTGAAGTCACATTATCGTAGAGTTTGTTGGTAGATTTTGCATCACTCGGTCTTATGGAATGTACTAGGATGATGTTTTCTTTGCTTATGTACTTTGGATTGAGAAAACCTTGTTATGTTGATGAATGAAACGAATGCATGTTGTGCAAATTGGAGTATAGACATGTAATTACTATGTAATGACTTAGAGTCTATGTATCTCATGTTGACTTAAGACATATTGATAACATGGATGTTATGTGTTGATAAACTTGTGTCTTGGTATGATTCTTGTGATTCTGCATACTTGTTTCGGTAGAACCCATGCATGTATCGATAGAAGTACAGGGTAGGAGAGAGGTTGCTCACTGACTTGGATTGTATCGGTAGATGAATAACAAGTATCGATAGTCATGTGTTTAGAAGTATCGATAGTTTGCATACTTATATTAGTAGAGATAACAGGGTAAGATTTTTAGCTCTCTAGAGTTTTTAGTATCGGTAGAGGTAAGACTTGTATCGATAGAGGATCACTTGTATCGATAGAACTGCCACTTGTATCGATACAAATCTTTACTATTCTTGAATTGTTTACTGACTTGACAATTACCGATACTTGTCCAATAGGTACCGGTAAGTCTCCAGAAATGTTGGAAATTACCTTTTTGCCCTTATTGATTGTGCTTATAATCAAATAATGATTTATAACATGTGGAATACAATCTTTTAATAGAAATAAAGTCTGAATAATATTATGTAAAGATGAACAGTGATAAATGAATAGTAAGACATCGAAACCCTAGCCGACGATGGTTTTCGGGTTTTAGGTGTTACATTTCGAGCAAGGTGAAGCCGGAAACAAAAATAGATGGTAGCACCGCGATGTCCTAACATCGGGTAGAAATTCCAAATCTGACTTCTCTTTAATGTGGCAGAAGGTTTCTGAAGCTTTTACATACCAACCAAAGACCTTTTAAAATTACAAGTTAGGCCGGAATAGAAAAAGGCGAGAGATCAAACCATCACAAAAGTACTGTGAAGGAAATCTCATGGCATATGCTCTAAGTGTTGAGGAGAGAATCAATTCGATCGACCCTTCAAATTATTCAAAGACAGTTCAAGCTTCTGATTCTAGCAAGTGGCTTGTCTCCATGGAGGAAGAGACGGAGTCTCTTCAAAAGAACGAGACGTGGCAGCTCGTTAAACCACCACTGAAAAGAAAATAGTTGGTTGCAAATACGTGTTTAAAAAGAATGAAGGATCAGGTCGAGATAACATTAGATACAAGGCGAGGTTGGTTGCAAAGGGCTACAGTCAAAGGGAAGGAGTTGATTTTCATGATGTTTTCTATCCATTTGTGAAGCAAAAGTCCATTCGGGCACTGTTAGCTTTTATTGCATCAAACAATCTCGAGTTAGAGTAGTTAGATGTGAAAACTGCATTCCTTCACGGGGATTTGGATGAGGAGATTTACATGCAGCAACTTGAAGGCTTCAAGATTGAAGGCAAGGAAGACCATATTTGTCTTCTTTTGAAATCATTATACAGCCTGGAGCAATCTCCTTGGCAGTGATACAAAAAGTTTGATTCCTTCATGTTAGGTATTGGTTTCATTCGAAGTAAGTATGACAATTGTGTTTACTACAACATTTTGATTATGGATCATTTATTTATTTGCTGCTTTATGTTGATGATATGTTAATTGTAGTTAAGGATCCATCCAAAATTGAATGACTTAAAGCCATGCTTAACTCTAAGTTTGAGATGAAGGATCTTGGTGCAGCCGAGAAACTTTTAGGGATGAAAATTTTGAGAGATTGACACTCTGGAAAGTTATTTCTGTCACAACAGAGATATATCGAAAGGATTCTCGAGCAGTTTGGAATGCAATATTCTAAATCAGTTAGTACTTCCTTAGCTGCCCACTTCAAACATTCGACTTCATATTCACCACAAATCAAAGACAAAGAAAGGTACATTCCTTGGTTCCCTCTTTTAGTGAAACCGGAAGCATCACGAAAGAATAGATGTCATATATCTAACTAAAGATCAGATGCATCACGAAAGAACAAAGCATATATATATTCGATACCAGTTTGTTTGAGAGGTGATCGCTCAAGGAGATGTTTAAATTCACAAAATTGGCATAGAGAACAATCTAGCGAACATGATGAAAAATAGTCTTCCGATTTCTAAGTTCAGTCATTGCTTAGACTTGGTAAGAATTCAATAGAGATCGAGTAAGCCCCTAGCGGGGCTCGACAAAGAAGTTATTTCGAAAATACAAGTCAAAGTGGATATTTTTGGAGTGTGCCTTGCATTTCTGTAACACCTTTATACCTGAGCCGACTACCAAGCTGAATATAGGAATGTCACATTTGAGCGCTAAAGTAATTATGGCTAAATTCAATTATCTAAACCCTTTTCTGGTCATATTTTAACTTTACGAACATGTTTTTAACATATTTTTAGTGTGCAACTTAAAACCGAGTGAAGCTTTTCAGTAAAACTTCATTTTGAATATCATCAAAAGTCATTACCCAATCACTTATTTCTTAAACATATGATATTTTGTAATGAACCTTATGATCATGTCATTAATTCCAAATTCATAAAATAATACAATTATCAACCTTTTACAAATAAGTCCTTTAGAGAACCTAGTCTAAAATAGTTTAGCCTCCCTACAAGTCGTTATTATTAACATTTACCAATCAATTTATCAAACAAGGCCTCCTTAATTCCTTTTATATCAATCACTTACTTAATGTTCCAATAAAACATTTGTATTTCCTTTATGTATTAGCAAAACCAAACTTTATAACAATTTCTTAGCATTATAATTCTTCAATTATTTTCCTCCTCCTCCTCTCCATCCCACATCATTTATGTTTACTTATATATTTATTTAAGTCTTTCACTCTTAACATACCATGCTTAGGTGTGACATTAATTAAGGTTTCTCTAATCTCTCACATACTTTTATGAAAGTTGTCCATGGAGTGGCAGTCACTAAAAGATTTATATCTCGACCTATAGGATTTGAAATTAAATTACGATTCTTGTTCTTGAAACTAGACTCGATGAAGTTTCTACCATAAAATTATTGGAAGTTTTATTTAATCCAATTGATATAGTTTATTCTTTAAATCTTCCCCTGCTTTGCTACTAGACAACACTGACCCTTAGTCACTAAAAATCTATTATCCTTCAATACAATTCTTGTATTAAGATATTGTTTGTCTTCCTTGAAAATAGACTTATTAAGATTTTATTCATATAAATTTCACATCCTAAACATTTTTGTACAATTTATAATGATTTTTCAAAATTAGAACAAGTAAACTCGAAACTATTCTGATCTTATGTGACATAAATTACTATATCTCACAATCTACAATTTTTGTTGCTTATATCGTTTCTTCTATGTGAAACTAGACTCAATAGTCTTTAATTCCATATTTTATTTAACCTCTAATTCGAACTCTACAATTTTTGGTGAATTTTCAAAGTGAAACCACTATTGCTGTCTAGAACTGTTTGGTGCTAATATTTATTTATTTTTAAATTCTTTGCATTAATTTTCGTTTAGTCACACGTAACCATTATACTTTTAATTATCATTCAATTTAATCCTTATATCTCACTTATCATCAACATATTGCTTTAAAATAACTTCTCTTATTTCAATTATAAATTTCACAACTTTTACAATGTAATCCTTACTATCATAAGAATTCATCATCTAATATAATTTCACTATAAAATCATTTTGTAACTAATTCACTAACATTCAACATTTCATTTTAAACTTTCTAACACAACACTATTTCTCACACAAACTTTTGTATACTTTGCAGTCTAATCATTTTGCTACCACTTCATTGTACTAATTTAAATTCATACATATTATTTGCACATTCACAATTAATTAGATCAATTTAGTATACTCTATACTTGGTTTAAACTAAATAAAATAGAAATATTGAAGTACTTACCTCAGTTGCTTGTATTCTTTACAATCCCTTAATTTCTCTCTCCTCTAAGACAACCATGGATGGTTATCTTATGGAATTAATTTAGCTACTACTTTTCTTTATTAACTTTAGACACTAACTTTGAAGGAATTTGGATGAAACTAGCTTAATTGGCTTAGTTAAGGAGAAAATGACTTAGTTGAAAGAAAAGTAAAACTTGGAATAGTGTTAATGATGGGTGACGTAAAGGCCATTTAAAGATGGATGGATTTATCCATATTTTTCTCAATTTTTCTAGTTAAGTCTATTAAAATATCTAATTAAAATAATCATAAAATGATATTTACAATTTTACCCTACCAATTATGCTTTTACAAATATTCATCTTTAATCATTACATTTCCATAATTATCTTCTCTAATAATTACCACTTTACCCATTCACTTTTCTACAATTCCATGGATGATTCATCTTTTCTTTTGGTAAATTTCCCCTTCTAGTCCCTTCTCCTTTTTCCTTCAATTTCATTTAATCATTTTAACTTTAAATTTTCTCACTTTAGCCTCAATACTTTTTTACTCTCTTATAATTTAGTCAATACCCCAGATTTATTTCTTTTAATATGCATATTTTCATGTCACCTGCAGTACTTGTCTTTAATGTCTCATAACACTGATAATTCTTATTTTCTGGCTTTCTCAAATTTTGACTGGATTATCATTTATTTGACATTGTTATGAACTTCGAAAATTTTGGGGATGTTACAATTTCATATAAAACAGGGTTAATGTCGTGATGAGGAAGAGCCGACGTCTCGACGACACAGTACCGACGTCACGATAAGAAGATTCACCACAACCTGACGAGGTAGCTGCCATGTCATGACGTGGTGATGTGTTCCCTACTCAACCGAGTTTCTTCTCCTAGTTAAACTCTATTATATTTTCTTAGTCTAACTCTGATTATTCTAGAGATATTTTAGTTATATTTGTACACGAAATTCATCCTATATATAGGCCACTTAGCAACCCTAGATAGTTGAGGATAACAAAAACAAAATTAAGAGAGAGTTTGTGGGAATTTCGGGGAACCTTTGTATTTCAAGTACAAGGTTTATTTGTTTCTTCATTTTGTGCTCCCCTTTTGGTTTTTTGTCGATTTTAATGAAGTTTTCTTTTCCCATCATTTTTATCCTTTTCGGAGGGGTTTTTCCATGTAAATATTTGTGTCCAATTTTCTCGATTTTCATTTGTGTTCATTGCATAACTCGAATTCGATCCAACAAACAAATTTCTATATTTCAAATGGAAATAAACAATCCCTTCTCACATGTAAGGTCATTTCCAAAGATGCTCCACATCTCACAAAAGAACTATCACTGATCTTATCTTTCCGACAACTAAATTCATTATTGATCAACTTTATCTAAAGGTCAGCTATAGGAAGAGTCAAACACGTTGAGGAGCACATACCATCCAAAAACTAAAATTATTGTTGCTAGTATCGATGTTCATATGAGATCCCAAATGATTATAAGTAGAAGTATAAGGAAACGGCCACAAGAAGTCCATCTCCAAGTCAAATGATTTGGCACATTCTCAACCATAGGAGGCATTAACTTCATAATTTCATTAAGAATATGACGCGGTAAAATGGATTTGCGTTTCTACTAATCCTATCTGCCACCATTAGTCGCCATATCAATTATCCGATTAGATGTATCCATCACACCACATGAAGAGTAGAAAGTTTTGAGTGGGCCAACACTCAAAATCCAATTACCATTCCATAAATCAATCAAACATCCATCCCCAATGTCCCAACCAACATTCACAATGACCTCACTCCACACAGCTAAAAAGGTTCTCCAAATGAATGGGCAATTACTTCAGCCAATTGATTTTGAAATCATTCCATAGAAATTATATTTATTACACAAGATACGAACCCAAAATTCCTCTGTTTTAGCTAAGATCTTGTATCCTAACCTAAGAAGGAATATTTGGTTCTACTCAGTAATGTATCAAATACCAAAGCTCCCCACATTAGACGGTTGACAATAATTAGCCCAACTAACTAGAGCTGGATTACAACTTGATGAGGTCGAACCCTAAAGAAAATTACACACTAACATTTTGATCTTTACACATTATGACGAGGATGTGAACAGCACTCACGAAATAACTTAGGATAGTCAGAAGCACCAATTTTACCTGTATAAGCCAGCGGATAAACGAAGAGCATCTCATTCATTTTCATGCGCACCTTATCAATGATGAAATGGAAAGTGTCCATAGTAACCCACTTATGAAAACCAAGCATACTAAGGTACCTTCCTAAATCATTTAACATAGAAAAGACAAGACATATACAAATGTTTGAGGCAACATTATTACGAGTATTATTGGAGAACAAGATCTCAGTCTTTTCCCTAGTATCTTGATGTCCTGAAGCATGACAAAAAAAGGTTAAAAGATCATTAACAACATCCACCTGGAAGGGTATTAGCTCCACAAAACAACATGAAATCATCAACAAAGAAAAGATGAGAGAAAGTAGTACCTCTATGTAATAAAAATAAATGATCCCACGCCCTTTCCTTAATATCTTGGTCAATTAGATGTCACAATCTCTCTATCCCAAGGACAAAAAGATATGGTGATAAGGGATCACCTTGTCGTACCCCACGAGTAGGAAAGAAAGTGTCATTAATAGACTCATTCCAAAGAATTTGTATGAAGATTGAGGTAACACAATACATAATGACTTCCACAAAATATATAGAAAACCCCACATATAGTAACAAGTTTTTTTAAAAATCCCATCAAACATTTCCATAAGCCTTTTCATGGTAAACTTTAATTGCCATTTAATACTTATTGATTTTGGATGTCTTTATTGTATGAATTACCTATTGAACAATAACAATATTATCAAATATGTTTTTCTTTACTATAAAGCCCACTTGATTATGTTTGATAATTATTTGCATAATCAGCCAAAGTCTATTTACCAACATCTTAGTAAAGACTTTGTAAAGAACCATACATAAGCTTCTAAGGCTAAACTGAGAGATATTTTTAAGACACAAGACTTTTGGACTAAGATAAGAAGAGTCTTGTTAAACTTGGGATCCAAGTTAGCACCATTAAATGTATTCTTTACAAACTCAAAAACAATATTGCCCATAATTTACCAATGAGTTTGATAACACTTTGCATGATCCACACTATGTGCTTTTATTGGCGACATATTGAACATTTCTTCACATACCTTCTTTATAAAGTTTTTGGCTATCGAAGATGCTTTATCCACATCAAAAATTGGTTGAAAACGATCATGATAAGAAAATAGTCCAAGATAGTGAAAATCAACTAAATATAGTTGCTTATAGAAATCTATAGCATGTCTTTGCAACACCTCTACTGGATCTAGTGCTCTTAGTGTATTATTTTCATCTATGTACACTTGTATTTTTTGAAAAAATTGGTTTAATAAAATATCAATTGATTATGTTAATATTCTTTGTATATTGTCCTTAACGGGTTGTGCACGCTTTGCGAAATGGAAACAAATATTGGCTCACTTATTATCTAATGTTTAACTAATACTAAGTGGTACTACATGGTCAGATCGTAATACAAAAAGACAACTCATATTAGTAAATAATTTAAACATGTTCTTAGTCTAATTGGAAACGAGCAAATCATTTAAAAGACTAATATGTCATCTATCAAGTCCAATTAGGGACCTACCTTGTATTGGGTATTGGAGCAGATGAATCCTATAAGATAGAGGCATAGATGTGTTGGAAAAAATCCGATTAAAAAATGGTTTTCTTGCACAATGAAAAATAAAAATTTTGAAACCCAACTCAATTTGTGATATTTTTTTTATTTTGGGTTGGAAACGAAAATTCTCTCTTCTAAATGGAAACCAACAGAATAGTTATTTTGAAAAAATATGTTTAATAGTTGTGAATAAATTCACTCTATTTTTCGAAAGAGTAACAATATCTTAAAGTTGTATTCATAGCCCTACTGGTTCCAACTATTTATAAGAAGAGAAGATATAACCCTTGTTGAATATTAGATGTTTATTTCATATAGAAAAACAACTTTCTAGTCAAACTAGGAGATAGAGAGGTGCTAATACGGTATGCTTCTCCTCTTATGTATTATGTTGGGGATTCGAGCCTTTCATTGTATTAGGCTCAATTATATGTGCTTTCTGGACTTTTAACCCTGCACTTTATCATTTAATCCAATCCAATACATATTTTTCTACTTTCCAAAATAAACATTAATTTTCAATTAAATAATTATCTCATACCAATTTTACCCTTAATAAAATTATGAGGCTTTTACCCTTGGTAAAATTTTTGAAAAATATATTTAATATTTGACAATTCAACTTGTTCATTATGACTGAATGATTTATTTTCATTTTTGGACTTTAAAATAGCTCAAAAACATAAACTCATTCTCCCCGATCATTTTTAACTAATTAATCTACATTTCCAAATGAATCATTTCTCATTTTCATTTCCATTTCCATTTTTGAGAAAGCCACATTAATTTTCAAATGATTCCATTTCTCCATTTCCAATAAAACCATAATCATTACTAAATGTTTACTATTTCTCCATTTCTGTTCATTTTGTTTATTTTGATTCAAACACTCAAATTGACCTAACGTTAAATGTAGTAGTAATTTCGGTCTATTTTTGCACTTAAGGCGCTTGTTTTCTAGCAATTATTACTACGTTTTAGGTATTTAGTAGTAAGTAGTTAAACTTAATAAAATAAGTGTTTTTAACACATTTTGTGAGTGTCGTGAACTATTAAGTTGACACGAGCCTTAGGTAGTTCTAATTTATATAATTAAGTGTGTAGGATGATGAATTATAGGACCAATGGATGTAGGAGCAAGGGGTGAGTGACGCACAAGCTTCCCGAGCTTTCAAAGCATCGAACAAACCAAAGAAGACAAAAAATGCTTGTCGTGATACACAATAGGCCTTGCATGGCGCGAAATAGCCTCGACATGGTGCCCAAGTATTCTAGGGTTATTTTTGTCCATATAATCAACTTTATACGAAGACTTAGGACATGCCAAAGACCTAATTCGAGATGCCAATTGTAACAGCTCGATTTTTAATAATGTCAAAAATAGTGATTTCAGAATCACAACTCTGATGAATCGAGTCGTAATTTATATATTTTTATATTAATGATGTCACTAGCATCATATTAAAATTTGATTAAGAAATTTTAATGTTTGGATAGTGAATTGAGAAGAAAGGATTAAATCGTAAAACGTGCAAAAGTTGAATTGGTTAATTAAAGGGACCATAGAGGCAAATTAACCAATAGAAGCTAAGTAATGGTTAGTTCTAACACATATATTTATTAGAGGACGGATTAATTAAAGTAAAATGGGTTAAATAAACTTAATGATGAAAGTTAAAGAATTACAAAAATGCCATTACGTATATAAATGAAATTAAAAGGAGAAAATTGAAAAGTTTCACTTCTTTCTTCATCTTCTTCACTGCTAAGAACAAGGGGAGCTAGGGTTTGCATCCTAAGCTTTGAGCTTCTATTTGAGTAAGTAAATGTCAATAGTTTTTAGTAAATTTTATGTTTTTAAGTCCGTATTAGATTAATCTAGCTAACCTAAGTTCTAATTTGTGAATCTGTCAAAAGTTATAAAACTTACCATTGTTGGATGTGCTTGTTTTTGGAAAAATTTGATGGATTTGTAAGCTTGACGAATAGATTTATTGATGTTGAAGAGTGATTTTTGATGAATTTAAGGTTTGAGGACTAGATTGTGAAAATGGTGAAAATACATATTACTGATGTGAAATAATTGCATCTAGGTGTTGGGTGAAAACCCAGAGGTTTTTGGTTGGTATAAGTTGGAATATAAAATGGTTATTTTGCATGTTTTTTACCTAAGGACTAAATTGAATGAAAATGCAAAGGTTAGGGATAATTTTGTAATTTTCCCAAAAAAGAATTATATTCATAAATTGATCAAATTACATGATTTAATGAGAGAATTGGGTGATTTATTGTGTTAGATCGAGATCGAGCCACTGATCGTGCTGAAATGAAAATTTCAAAATAGTCCTTAGAGTTTCACTCAAGCTGCAATTTCGTCCGGTAAGTTCGTAGTGTTAGTTTATATTCTTTGAATGCTTCTTTGTGTTTTAATATTATTGTAGCAGCTCAAGGAAGTCAAGGTTCGAGAAGATTGAGAAACGAATGAAGTAACATGATGTCAAGCCTAGAGCCGATTATTGATTCGACGTGATGGCTGAAATCCTGCATAGGTTGCAGCTTCTTGATAGCTTCTGTGAGTAGTGTTGTGAGTCGATAGATTCTAAATGAAAACTGATTAATGGACCCCTAAGATGGTTGAGTTTTTGTATACATTACGGATTCTCATCAACTTGTGTGAGCAGTATCGAGAGAGGGTAATCTGGACCATATCAATTGTTGAATTTTTACATATGTTACGAATTCTCGTTAGCTTGTGTGGGCAGCATCGTATACTGGTTAAACTTTGTTTTGGCTCGTAAAAGCTAACCCTATCTGGGCTCGTTTGAGCTAAACTCTAGAAGACTTGAAGAAACCGAACCCAATATTGTTATCACGGGATTATAGAGACAAATTCATTATTAACTCTTTATTGAAATGGAATTTGCTTTATGATGATGTTATTGCGAACTTACTAAGCTTAAATAAGCTTACCTATGTATTTGTTATTGTTTTGTAGATTCATTTTGTTGTCTAAGGATCGGATCACTTTGAAGAATCACACTATCTCGGGAGCTCGTTCAGTAGTATTTACATCACTAGTTATATGGCATGTATTAGGATGGTGCTATCTTTTGTAATACTTGAATCTTGGTTGATTTGTTTGTTTGATGAACCTAAAATAGATACAATGCAATGATATGAATTGTCTTATGATTCTAGAAAACTTGATGTATTTTGGATGTTCTTTGAGTTTAGTAATCAGAAATGCTTGGTAAGTCTTGAAACTTGTGTGAATATTTGAATTCTGCATACTTGTTTCAGTAAAACTCTTGCATGTATCGATAGAAGTAAAAAGTAGAAAAGAGGTTGGTTACTGACTTGCATTGTATCATTAGTACCATATGTTGTATTGGTAATTCTGTTCATAGTAGTATCGGTAGTCTGAGTGCTTTTATCGGTAGAAGTTACAGAGTAAAACTTCTTAGCTCTCTAGATTTTTTAGCATCTGTAGAAGCATGTATTGTTTCGGTATATGTTACCCTTGCATCGATAGAACCATCACAAGTACCGGTAGAAAACTGCAACTATTTCTAAACTGTTTACTCACTTGACTTCTACCAGTACCTGTCCAACAGGTACCGGTAGAAGTCTCCTAAAATTTTGGAAATGACATTTTTTGCCCTTGTTGAGTTGTAATGAGATTTAATTTTTTATTTATGTCGTGTATGATGTATTATGTAATTAAAATATACAAAAATGAAATAATATTGAGAATTAATCAATGCTAGATGATCAAAGAGACCCTAAAACCCTAATCGACATCGATAATAGCTTTTGGGTGTTATATTTAATGGTATCAAAGCTTACAATTTAATCGATTCTTGGACTAAATTTATGAATTTAAAGGTTTAGAGTTACATGGCATATAAACCTGTGATAGTGTGATTATGATGATTCCGATCTAACCTTGAATTTTTGTAAATAAGTAAAAAAGTCTGATTCTGAACGAGGTGAGACTAATGAGGTAAATAGCAATGTTTCGACTTTGATTTTGGAGCAAGTTGGTGTACCGATTATACCAATGACGAAAAATGAGGCGAAAATATGTTCTTTAGCTTGATGGGCCAGTGGTTTTTTAAGTTTATGCAGAATATTCCAACAACTCCGCAGCCTCCACCTCCTCTTGTGCAACCTGTTGTACGACCTGTGGTACCTCTAGTCTTGCCTCCACCTTCTCTGGTAGTTGGGCATAGGCATCGTATTTCGATAGATAAGGTTAGGAAGTACGGGGCAGAGGAATTTCAAGGAAGCACCGAAGATGACCCATCCAGAGCTGAATACTGGCTGGAGAATACTTTGATAGTTTTGAATGAAATGGTTTGTCCTCCAAAAGACTATTTGAGGTGTGTCGCGTAATTACTAAAAGATGAAAATGAAATCAACTGGGAATTCTTTCAGACTGAATTCGAAAAAAAATACATCAGCAAACGATATCTAGAACAGAAAAAGAAAAAAATTGGAATTGAAACAAGGAAACAAGTCGGTTGCCAAGTATGAACGAGAATTTGTGTACCTTAGCAAATATGCATAGGAGATAGTGCCAACAGATGAAGCTATGTATATCCATTTTGAAGACGGGTTAAATAATGAATTTAAAATGATGGTGGGTGGTTCAAAATTACGACCGTTTGTAGCTAACAGATCGAGCACAGAAAATGAAAGAAATTTACAACCACAAAAGGCAGAGGGAGAAGAGGTTCAAAAAATTCAGTAAGAAGGCTCCTTCTAAAACTTTTTCATTGCTACCACTAAAGAAATTTAGAGAGGACGAAAATTGAGTGACAACTTTGTCCGATTTTCAGAGTAGGAGCAGATTGGGACCACCTGAAACTAGATTTCAAAATAGACTTGCGGATAGTGTAACCAGTGTTCGTAATCCCCCTAATTTGGTATTTGGATACTGTGGGAAATTTCATTAGGGTGAGTACTGATTGATGAAAGGAGCATGCTTTCGATGTGGAGAAACTGATCATATGGTACGAAATTGCCCGATGCCACCTGAAGAAGAAGAGAATCAGAGTGTAAAGCCCTCGATCACACCGCAAAAGGGTAGACGACAAGGTCAAAGTAGGAATATGGGCAGAAATCGCAATGATAATAGGTCTGAGGTCCGAGCACCTGTACGGACCTATGCTATCCGAGCCAGAGAAAAGGCTTTTGCACCCGATGTTATGACTGGTGTATTCTATCTTTTTGATGTAAGTGTGTGTGCTTTGGTTGACCCAAGGTCGACTCCTTCTTATATCTGCACTGCTTTAGCAACTGATAAAAACTTGTCTATCGAGTCGACTGAATTTGATGTGCAAGTTACAAACCCTTTGGGTCACAGTGTCATAGTTTCCTACTTATTTGATGTTATTACCCTTCTACGAGTTTGATGTGATCTTGGGTATGAATTGGTTATCCGAGCATAACGTAGTGGTTAACTACAAGCAGAGGCAGATTGATTTGAAATGCTCGACATGTGAGATGATCATAGTTGAGTCCGACAAGTTGAACAGTAATGCTAGAGTAATTTCAGCCATTGTTGCACAGAAGATGGTTCATAAAGGTTGCGAAGCATTTTTGGCTTATATACTTGACACTCGGAGTTTAGGGACAGAATTGAATCAGGTACCTGTTGTTAATGAATTTACAGATTTGATTCCTGAAGAGTTACCGAGCCGCCTCTGATTAGAGAAGTAGAGTTTAGTATTGATCTGACATCTGGCACTACTCTGATATCTATTCGACCATACAGAATGACACTGACTGAATTGAAAGAACTGAAGGCACAATTGCAATAACTACTAGATAGAGGTTTTATTTGTCCAAATGTATCTTCTTGAGGTGCACCAGTGCTGTTTGTAAAGAAAAAAGACAGGTCGATAAGGATGTGCATTGACTATCGACAGTTAAACAAAGTTACAGTGAAGAATAAATATTCATTACCTCGTATTGATGAGCTATTCGATCAGTTGAAAGGCACAACCGTGTTTTCTAAAATAGATCTTAGATCGGGATACTATCAGATGTGAGTAAAGGATTGTGATGTATCTAAGACTACATTTAGGACTCGGTACGGGCATTACGAATTTTTGGTGATGTCGTTTGGGTTGATTAACGCTCCGGCGGCATTTATGGACTTAATGAACAGAGTATTCCAGCCCAATTGGATAAGGTTGGTAGTGGTGTTTATTGATGATATACTGATCTATTTTAGGACAGAGTTAGAAATACTCAGCACTTGAGAGAAGTTTTGTAGATTTTACGGGAAAAATAACTATACGCGAAATTTAGCAAATGCGAGTTCTGGCTTCGAGAGGTTGGATTTCTGGGTCATGTGGTATCCTTAGATGGTATACAAGTTGATCCAACTAAGGTTTCTACCATTCTTAGTTGAAAGGTTCTGAAGAATGTTTTAGAGGTATGCAGTTTTCTGGGATTGGCAGGTTATTACCGTCGATTTGTTAAAGATTTCTCTGTTATAGCTTTGCTGATAACAAAATTACTTTAGAAGAATGTCCAGTTTGTTTGGTCAGAACAGTGTCAGTAGAGTTTTGATCGACTAAAGAAAATGTTAACAGAAGCTCTGTTGTTGATACAACTTGAGATAGGGAAAGAATTTGTCATTTACAGCGATGCGTCACTATATGGTTTGGGGTGTGTATTGATGCAAGCTAGAAAAGTAATAGCTTATGCCTCCTGATAGTTAAACCTGCATGAGAAGAATTATCCGACTTATGATTTGGAGTTAGTCGCAATCGTCTTCGCATCAAAGATTTGGCGTCATTATCTTTATGGTGAGAGATGTCATGTATTTACTTATCATAAGAGTTTGAAGTATTTGATGATACAGAGGGAATTGAATTTGAGACAACGTCGATGGTTAGAACTACTGAAAGATTATGATCTTGTGATTGATTATCATCCGGGAAAGGTAAATGTTGTTGCAGATGCCTTGAGCCAAAAATCGTTATTTGCATTGAAGGTGATTAATGCTCATTTAGCCATGGAGAGTGATGGTTCGATTACGGCTGAACTCAAGGCAAGACCAACATTTTTACAGCAGATTCGGAAGTTGCAGAAAGATGATTCAAAGCTTACAGCCAAGAAAAAACAAATGCAAAATGATACCACTACAAGATTTACTATTGATGCTGATGGTATGCTGTATTTTTTAGGCAAAGTGTGTGTTCTTGATGATTCTGATTTGAGACGAGACATTTTGACAGAAGCTCATAGCAGTACTTATTCCATTCATCCGAGGAGAGTAAAAATGTATAATGACCTGAAGAAGATGTATTGGTGGCCAAGTATGAAACAAGAAATTTCTGAGTTTTTGACTAGATGTCTGGTATGTTAGTAAATAAAAGCTAAACATCAGGTACCATTTGGATTGTTACAACCTATTACCATTCCTGAATGGAAGTGGGAGCGAGTCACTATGGACTTTATTACAGAACTTCCGGTAACATTGAGGAAGAAAGATTCGTTTTGGGTTATAGTAGACAGATTGACGAAATCAACTCATTTTATTCCTATTCGGGTGGATTATCCTCTAGAGAAGTTGGTCGAGTTGTATGTATCTGAGATCATGAAATTGCACGGGGTACCAGTATCTATTATCTCTGACAGGGACTCATATTTTACATCGAGATTTTGGGGTAAACTATACAAAGCTTTGGGAAGTAGGTTGAATTTCAGCACTGCTTAGCATCCACAGACGGACGGATAGTCCGAGTGAGTGATGCAGATTCTGGAGGATATGTTGCGATGTTATATACTTGAGTTTGAGGGTAGTTGGGAGAAATACCTACCGTTGGTAGAGTTTGCTTAAAATAACAGTTATCAGTCCAGCATTAAAATGCAACCGATTGAGGCACTATACGGTAGAAAATGTTAAACACCTTTGTATTGGTCATAATTGAGCGAGCCTAAGTTGGTTGGGACCGATTTGATACAAGAGACTGAAGACAAGGTGCGAGTAATCCGTGATTTTTTAAAAGCAGCATCTGATCGGAAGAAGTCGTATGCAGATCTTAAGAGGAAATATATAGTGTTTGCAGTTAGAGACCGAGTTTTGTTGAGGGTTTCACCTAGGAAGAAGGTGTTACATTTACGATTCGACAGAAAAGGAAAGTTAAGTCCGTGGTTTATTGGGTCATATGAGATCATCGAGAGGGTTGGTCCTGTAGCGTATAAGTTGGCTTTACCTCCAGAACTTGAGAAGATTCATAATGTATTTCATGTTTCGATGCTAAGACGATACAGATCAAACCCTTCGCATGTGATTACTCCCTGTGAGGTTGAGATATAGTCTGATTTGCCGTATCCAGAGGAACCAGTTAAAAATTCTGACTCGTGAGATAAAATAACTGCAGAATAAAAGGGTACCATTGGTAAAAGTCATATGGAATCGTCAAGGATTAGAGGAAGCAACATGGGAGGCAGAGGCTTCTATGAGATCACAACATCCTAACTTGTTTACTGGTAAGAAATTTCGGGACGAAATTTCCCTAAGGAAGGAGAGTTGTACCAGCCCGATTTTTAATGGAGTCGAAAACAATGATTTCGGAATCACAACTCTGATGAATCAAGTTGTAATTTATTTATTTTTATATTGATGATGTTGTTAGCATTGTATTAAAATTTTGTTATGAAATATTAATGTTTGGATAGTGAATTGAGTAGAAAGGATTAAATTGTAAAAAATGCAAAAGTTGAATTGGTTAATTAGAGGGGCCATACAGGCAAATTAACTAATAGAAGCTAAGTAGTGGTTAGTTATGAAACACATATTGATTAGAGGAAGGATTAATTAAAGTAAAATGGGTTAAATAAACTTAATGATGAAAGTTAAAGAAATTACGAAAATGCCATTACGTATATAAATGAAATTAAAAGAAGAAAATAGAAAAGTTTCACTTCTTTCTTCATCTTCTTCATCGCTAAGAAAAAGAGGAGCTAAGGTTTGCATCCTAAAGCTTTGAGCTTCGATTTGAGTAAGCAAATGTCAATTGTTTTTAGAAATTTTTATGTTTTTGAGTCTATATTAGATTAATTTACCTAACCTAAGGACTAATTTGTGAATCTATCAAAAGTTATACAAACTTACCATTGTTGATTGTGCTTGTTCTTGGAAACTTTTGATGGATTGGTATGCTTGATGAATAGATTTTTTGATGAATTTAATTTTTGGATTAGATTGTGAAAATTGTGAAAATACATGTTCTTGATGTGAAATAATTGCATATAGGTGTTGGGTGAACACCCATAGGTGTTCGGCTGGTATAAGTTGGAATGTAAAATGGTTATTTTGCATGTTTTGTACCTAAGGAATAAATTGAATAAAAATGTAAACATTAGGGGTAATTTTGTAATTTTTCGAAAAAAGGAATTATATGTACAAATTGATCAAATTACATGATTTAATGAGAGAATTGGTTGATTTATTGTGTTAGATTGAGATCAAGCCACCGATCGTGGTAAAGGGAAAATTTTAGAATAGTCCCTAGAGTTTCACTTTAGCTGCAATTTCGTCCGGTAAGTCCATAGTTCTTTGTGTTTTACTACTTTTGTAGTAATTGAAGGAAGTCAAGGTTCGAGAAGATTAAGAAACGAATGAAGGAACGTGATGTCAGGCTTGGAGCCGATTATTTGATTCGATGCAATGGTTGGGATCCTGCATATGTTGCAGTTTCCTAACAGCTTGTGTGAGTAGCATCATGAGTCGACAGATTCTGAATGAAAACTGATTATATGGACCCCTACGATGGCTGAGTTTCTGCATATGTTGTAGATTCTCATCAGCTTGTGTGAGCAGCATCGGGAAAGGGTAATCTGGACCATATCGATGGTTGAATTTTTGTATATGTTGCGGATTCTCGTCAGCATGTGTGAGCAGCATCACATACTAGTTAAACTTTTCCTGGGCTCGTAAAAGCTAACCCTATCTGGGTTCATCTAAGATAAACTCTGGAAGACCTGAGATAACAAACCCAATATTCTTATCACAGGATTATGAAGACAAATTCATTATTATCTCTTTACTGAAATGGAATTGCTTTTTGATAATGTTATTGCAAACTTACTAATCTTAAATAAGCTTACCTATGTATTTGTTGTTGTTTTGTAGATTCATTTTGCTGTCTGAGGATCGGATCACTTTGAAGAATCATACTATCTCGGGAGCTCGTTCAGTAGTATTTATATCACTAGGTTATATGACATGTACTAGGATGGTGTTATCTTTTGTAATACTTGAATCTTTGTTGATTTGTTTGTTTGATGAACCTAAGCTTGTATGCTTGCTTGATGTTTTAAATAGATAAAATGAAATGATATGAATTGTCTTATGATTTTGGAAAACTTGATGTATTTTGGATGTTCTTTGTGTTTAGTAATGAGAAATGCTTGATAAATCTGGAAACTTGTGTGAATATTTGAATTTTGCATACTTGTTTCGGTAGAACTCTTATATGTATCGATAGAAGTACAGAGTAGGAGAGAGGTTGGTTACTGACTTGCATTGTATCGGTAGTAACATATGAAGTATCGGTAGTTTTGTTCATAGTAGTATCGGTAGAAGTTACAAGATAAAACGTCTTAGCTCTTTGGAGTTTTTAGTATCGGTAGAAGCATGCATTGTTTCGGTAGATGTTAACCTTGTATCGGTAGAACTATCACAATTACCGGTAAAAAACTGAAACTATTTCTAAATAGTTTACTGACTTGACTTCTACCGATACTTGTCCAACAGGTACCGGTAGAAGTTTCCCTGAATTTTGGAAATGACATTTTTTACCCTTATTGAGCTGTAATGATATTTAATTTTTATTTATCTCGTGTACGATGTATTACGTAATTAAAATATACTAAAATGAAATAATATTGAGATTTAATCCGCTATAAATGATTTGAGAGACCCTAGTACCCTAACTGTAACAGGTTTTGGGTGTTACACTAACACTCCTATAAATAAAATCTTAGGGGTTTCATGTAATTAAGTCGTCTTAGACGCATCCAAAAACCCTATTAGTTTAGGAGTAGGATTATATTAAGTTTTCTTTTACTTTTCATAAAATATTTGTTCTTTCCTCTTGGAATCGGTTTCGATCCAAGAGTTATTTATTTAATTGAAGTATTTCATTTATTTCTCTTTCTCAAGCGATGATATTAGTTATTCCAATCAAGAGATCTACTACTCCGTTCTTCAATCGACATCAAATCTAGGATTATTCTATTCTCTTTTTTCTTTCAATTCAATCATGTTGTTTACATGTTTAACTTAATTCATATCGAGATTATTAATACCATGAGTAACTAAATTCCTTCGGGAAGATTAACGAGTAGATAGGGATGTTATTAATTGAAAATTAAGGGTTTTCCGATAGGATTAGTTGGTTTAAATTAAACGTTCTTAAACCATAGGCTTGACAATCCTAAGAAGTAGTCATAAGTTAAACGAGGTCGGGAGATAAATTTGACCAAGTAAATCGTAATTTATCATAGTTGAGAAAGTGAGGTCGGGAGGTAATAATTGGTTAATTAGCTAATCCACTCGAAAACCTTAATCCGAAGTTAATTACAACCCCTGAAACAAGTTAATCTTCCTAATTGGTTTCATCGATTTAGTCATTAGTTTATTCATTGTTTATTTATTTTAGTTATTTAATTTATATTATTCATCTATTTTATGATCTGTCGTGATATAGGATTTAATTATTACTATTTAGACTTGTTATTGGAAAGAGATTTTATATAGATTTAGTCCATCCTCCCTTGGGTACATTCCTTGGAATACTTCATTATGTTCTGTTATAAGACAATTACTATATTACAATTTGACTTGTATATTTATGGACACTGTCGTTTTAATTATATTGTTTTTGGTGTTCTATTTATACTATAAATGACAACACATTTATAGCCTGTCAAGTTGTTGGCCATTACCGGGGAGGTTTCGACATTAAGTCTAGAAAATATTTTTACAATTAATAAGATAAATAGGGACGTTAAGACTATAAATACAATTTTTTTTAATTTTGTTTATTAATTTTTATTTGTTTAATTAATTTTTAATTTCATTAGGTTGTTTATGACTCGAAGCTCCAGGATCCCAATTAAACCATATCCATATCCACCCATGGCAATTAATTTACCTAGGAGAATTTTTTTGAGGATCCACGAGAGCAAAAAGTGAATATTTGAGAAGAAGTCCTAATGTATCAAAGGATGTTGCGAGAGTATGCCTTACCTACACTCAATACGGTGCGAGTTAGTTTAGAAAGGTCAGCGATCAACACCAATAATTTTGAAATAAAGACGACCACTATTCAGATGATCCAAAAACACATTTCAATTTATAAAGGAAACATGGTGGAAGATCCAAACTAGCACTTGAAGCGATTTCTACAACTCTGTGACACATTCAAGTACAACAAAATATTCAATGTTGTTGTGTGTCTCTGGTCATTTTCATTTTCTTTATGCAATAACGTGGTTGATTGGCTAGACTCATTTGAACTAGGTTCCATTACTACATGGGACGATTTAGCGAAAATATTCCTATATATTTTTCTTGATTAGTCGAACCATTCTATTTAGGCGAGAAATCGCCAACTTTAAACAATACGAAGGTGAATCCTTGTATGAAGCGTCAGAACATTTAAATTTGATGCTAAGGAAATGCCCACACCATAGATTGCAAGTGTGGCTTCAAATTCAAATTTTCTATAACAGTGTTGACAACCATATCATATCTAGCCTAGACGAAGTGACTGGAGGATCTATCATGTTCCACACATACGAACGAGCCTACAAAATCATTGATGACATGACTATGAATTCGTTCATGTGGCCTAATGAAAGATTCATGTACAAATCGAAGCCTCCAACAGTAAAATCTATAAATGAAGATAATGAAGATGATAGATATTGACAAATCTTATAGAAGCTTAACTATTTGGAGTTGACTGTCAAATCAATGATAGAGGAGCCACGTATTGAAAACCAATGGGTGTTTGGATTCTTTTCGCTTCAACCATAGGTTGTGACCCTGTAAGCCCTTATTACATTAGTAGTAATACTAGAACATTTCTAATGTTACAAGCAATGAGTGGCATCTAGCAATGCATCATTGCTACCCAAGTTACAAGAAGTCGTGTTTCGATATAACCTTTCTGTGATAAAATTTTCATGTATTGTATCTTTTATATCTAGATTGGACACAAGTCATGGAATAGTCACACTTGTATAGTCTAATCTCATACTTTTTGATATTCTAAGTAGACTACGATAAACAAATAAGTGTGATATCTTATATCAACTTATTTGAGAATGGTCATGCATTTCTAGTCTCACTCCATCAAGTGGCCTAAGATATTGCTCGCATTATGTAGGAGGGACAAATACTATCTTGATCAATCATATCCTACTACATAGATTGCAGAATACCCAACATCAATATTTATAGTACAATCGATTACTGTAGACATTTGACTGCATCAAAATATACGACTCACAATGTTGGGACAATGATGATATCAAGTTTGAAGATCATATACATGGTTATCAATATGATTAATGTTGCGACTATTACATAATAATCCAATAAACATACTCATAGCGGGTCAGTCCAGTATTTTGTTCTCTAACACATATGCATGTATAAATTTTGATATCCCTATGTCAATGACAACACTTTGTCATCAATCAAAAACACATTAGTCTCAATGTATTATTATTGTCCAAGTCCACAATAATATTTGACTAAGTATCTTTTAAGAATAATCATATTAATAAACAAGGCAAAAATGAGTATGTGATTATCATCGTCTCATGATTGGTCTTTTGGCATACTTTAACAGTAGGTTCTAAGGAACTCATGGTGTGTAGCGAACAGATAGGTAGTTGCACCATTTCACTCAGCATGACATATACATAATTTATTTTGCCATGGTAATTGTATGTATTGTTTACAGTGACGTTGGATATTCTAATTGTTTGCATGTCTACTTTTGTTTAGACTCACACTAAGCTTTCTTAAGCTCACCCCTTAGTTTCCTACTTCTTAAGTAATGCTTAAAATTAGGATTGGACTTTGGATGCGGACGAATCTCGAACATCGGATTGTTTTTATATTAAATAATTTCTTTGTAATTTTTTACTGGTTTTTGGACTATAAATTATTAAACTAGATTGTGGCTAGGTAACTTTTATTTTGGGGGAGTATTTTATTCAAGTATCATACATTGAAATAGTTTGGACTTAATAACTAGTAAATGCATGCTATTTGGACTAAGTAAAATTCGGCATGTTTTATTCCACTACAATAACTCTAATCATGGTTTTACGAAAAGAGTCAATGACAATATAGTTTTACAAAGACACTTACATTTATTAATATAATGAATTCTAAGGATTGAATGACCTGTAAAATGAATGTTTTAACACAACCTGATAAGCAACTACAATTTTACAAAATTAGACAACTTAGGGGTTTTTCGCAAACGTTTGGAGTTTGTTAGTCATTCCGGTGACTAATGTAGCATCTATGATTTGACCATAACGTATAGGTCGGGTTGGGCAGATTACATGTGTCGCACCATAGGTAGGATGTGGCATGACATAATAATGAATTTTAGCATTCTTAGGCTTACAGGGATTGTGTCTCACCATGGAATTGTTATGTGACGACACGACTTCGATTTGGTCTCTTCGAGACTTGTAGTGTAACACCCGAAAATCATCGTCAGTTAAGGTTTCGATGTCTAACTATCCATTTATCACTGTTCATCTTTAACATCATGTTGTTCAGCTTTATTTTATTAAAGAATTCCACTTCCCACGTCATAATTCGTCATTTAATCATAAACACAATTCAACAAAGGCAAAAAGATCATTTTCGACATTTTTGGATACTTCTACCGATACTTGTTGGACAAGTATCGGTAGTTGACAAGTCAGTAAACAGTTCAAGAATAGTGCAGAATTCTAACGATACAAGTATAGTTCCACCTATACAAGTGTCTCTTCTACCGAAACAAGTCTTACTTCTACCGATACTAAAAACTCCAAACAGCTAAAAGTCTTACCCAGCAACTTTTACCGATACAAGTATACAAACTACTGATAAGTCTAAACACATAACTACCGATACTTGCAATTCAACTACCGATACAACCCAAGTTAGTGAACAACCTCTCTCCGACCCTGTACTTCTACCGATACATGCATGAGTTCTATCGAAACAAGTATGCAAAATCTCAAGAATCATTCCAAAACACAAGTTTATCAACACAAAACATTCATGACTTCAAATATGCATTAAGCCAACACACAAAATACAAGTTTCCAAGTCATTACATAGCATTTTAAGTCTATACTCCAACTTACACTACATGCATTTCTACATTCAACATTCCATCAACATAATAAGATTTCACCATCTTTATTACAA
This sequence comes from Gossypioides kirkii, assembly GCA_005610355.1. Classification (NCBI taxonomy): domain Eukaryota; kingdom Viridiplantae; phylum Streptophyta; class Magnoliopsida; order Malvales; family Malvaceae; genus Gossypioides; species Gossypioides kirkii. Next base: position 31,382,845 of record CP032247.1, on the reverse strand, counting down.
AATCTATTACAAAAACAAAAGATAACATCATCCTAATACATGTCATAAGATCGAGTGATGTAAAAACTACTAACGAGCTCTGCGATAGGGTGACTTTTGAGAGATGATGATCCGATCTTCAATCAGCAAAACAATCTACAAAATAATAACAACATCTTTGGTAAGCTTCATAGCTTAGTAAGTTCGATAGTTTTAAAGAATTACCGAGCATTTGTAATAGGCAGTTATAACCCAAACGAGCCAAGGTAATCCCATTACTTTCCCAAGTCAATCATAAACTTTCACTTTCCTGTCTATAAATTTTCTATTTCCAGTACTCGATGCTGCTCACATGAATTGTCAAGGACTCACAACATATACGGCACCCCAGCCATCTGTATGGTGTCTGTCAGTACTGTTCCCTAACGATGCTACTCACACGAGCTATCGGGAGTATGCATAAAGCATAAGTCCCAGCCATCGAAGGGCCTATAATCCATCTAGGATTTATATCTCTTTTTCGAATCACGGTGCTGCTCACACGAGCTATCGAGGACTCGCAATATATGCCGTACCCCAACCATCGCGTCAATAACTTTTCAACGGCATTAAAGCCTACTATCTCTTTCATTTCATTTCTTCGAACTCTTCAATTCTAAGTGCTTCCAATTGTTGAACAAAGATAATATACCAAGAGGTGTTAAGTAAAAAACTTATTTTACGAACCTCCCAGAGTAAATTGGAGTCACGGTTACACTTTACGGATTAGTTTGCTAATTTTCCTTTTCTGCGATCTAAAGCACGATCGTAGTCTACATCTACAAATCATCCAATTCTAACATTAAATCACATAATTAGTCATTCAACACAATTTAGTCCTTCTTGGGAAAATTATAGTCTTACCCCGAATATTTTCCTTTTATTCAATCTAGTCCTTTCAACACAAAACATGCAAAGTGATCCTTCTCTTACACAATCAACCTTAGAAAAATTATCTAGGGTGTTTATCCAACCCCTTCACACATTCATTTGCACAACAATACATGTATTTTCATCATTTTTCACATTTTAGTCCCTGATAACATTAGAAATGACACTCAAATTCTCCTTAAATTAGTGTATTATTTGTCCTTTTGTATCATATTTAGCATGCATTTTTAGCACTTCATACTTAATGTTTGCATTTTCTAACTTAATGATGTTTTAGTATTAAGTTCTTTCATTTTATCTCTTTTATGCTATTAATGTCACTGTATTTAGGACTTGTTTTGCATCTAAAATTGTCAGCGCAGAAATCCACTTGGAAGGATCAAAGTAGGGAAGCATTCAGAATTGCGGTCACAAGTTGATTAAAAAATTATGTCCAAATATGTCGTCACATGAATGTTTCCACAACTTATCAAGGATTTCACGCTACTAACATATCCAGAAGCACCAACGCAGGAGAAAATTATCGTAGCAAATTAAAGACATAATTTGAATCCAGAGATGTCGCAACAATCTGCAACTACTCAAAGAACAAATCAGATTTGCGTGAGTGCATAGCTGGCAAATAACAACTTTTACAGCTGCAAAAAGGTGTTAGATCTGAGAAGAGAGAAAGATCTAGAAGGAACTAATGATTATAAATAGATGGACAAAAAGAGAAGATGATATCAAGTGGTGAAGGTTTCAAATCTAAATTTCTCTCATCCAAAGCTGCCATGGAAGCTTGATCCGAAGGACGGTGATCTGATCCAGCAAGGGCGCAACATCTTCTGACGAGAAAAGCTTAATGTGACGCAATAGGAGCGGTTAAGGGATAATCTTAATAGCCTAGGAATAGTGTTCTTCGATTTATTTGTTAATCCCTCTTTTAATGTTGATGATTTCATATGACAATTGATTGTACATGGAAGTGTCTTTTAATGTTAGATTACTTTGATTCTTATTCAATTCTTCTCATTTGTTTATCTTTGGTTTTAACTGTTTGACCACGGAAGTGCAATTACAGTCACAGACACTGGAAGGTGCAGTGACAAGTTAAATTAACAAGCAAGACAGCGGAAGTTGCTTGAGACTAAAAGGAATTATGGTCACTTGTTCTTGAGGGTAAAGCATTACCAACACTGGAAGGTGTGGTAGTTGTGAGTGCTTGAGTCTTTGATAAATAGAGAGTTGATATTAGTAAGATTTCATTGGAGCATAATTACGACGACAAATTCATCTTTAAGAAACCTTGTAGTCACATTTAGCATTGTCACTTGTGAAGTCAGTGATCCTCTCCACTTCTTTACACTTGATCCATTTATTTTAAGTTTTGAATTTACTTTAAAACTTCTTAATAATCAATTAATTTTTATTAATTTGCTTTGACATTTAACATTCTCATTGCGCTGACAGATTTGCTTCTTAACTTGTATAACTTTAACCTAGTTGCTTTGAATAACTCTTGACAGATCTTTTCATTTCAACTCAGAATGCTTCGACAGATTAAACAATAAACAGCCATCTCTGTGGGATCGATATCTGATAGATTCATTTCTATCTACTATTCTTGCATCGACAGTGTACGTTTGCACATTATTTGTTGTGACGTTGATAGCGCGATCAAGTTTTAGGGCCGTTGTCGGGGATGGTGTTTGTTTAATGTTTATTTTTGTCGTTGCATTTATTTTTTGTTTTCTAACCATTTACTTATTACTAATCTTTTGTTAATTCTTTTCAATTTTCTTTGTTAGGTGTTTATGTCCACAAGGAGAAATCCTAAGGACATTGTTCGTTTTGATCCAGAACTTGAAAGGATAATTCGAAGGAGAAAGCAAGAGCAAAGAAAAATGGCTGGAAATAACAATGATCCGCCATCATTGCTGTCACAAAATGTTGTTCCTCCAGCGCAGACACAAAGAGTTAACAATATACCACCACCACTGCCACAAGTAGAGCAAATTCCTGATAGGACAATTAAAGATTTCGTTGTTCCTGTGCTCGATGATTTACAACCAGGGGTTGTTAGGCCAGCAATACAAGCTGGTAATTTTGAATTAAACCGGTTATGTTTCAAATGCTTAACTCGAATGGACAATATGCAGGTTTACCTCACGAAGATGCGAGAGAGCATCTCAAATCTTTCCTGCTTATATGTGCTTCTTTTAGTCAACATGGTGTTCTTGATGACGCCTTGAAGATGCAGCTATTTCCTTACTCTTTGCAAGGAAGGGCAAGAACATGGTTCCTTAGTTTATTAGTTGGATCCATTACTTGGAATGCTCTAGCAACGCAGTTCGTTTTGAGATTTAATCCGCCAACAATGAATGTTAGATTGCAGAATGATATCACGACATATCATCAACTGGATGATAAGAATTTACACATTACATGGGAACGTTACAAAACTTTGTTGAGACGTTTTCCCATGCATGGAATCCAACAGGAAACTCAAATCAAGATCTTCTACAATGGATTAAATGTGCAGACAAGAAATCTTGTCGATGCATCTACCAATGGTCCATTGTTGGATTGCATCTACAATGAAGTCGTATGAATATTAGAGAGAATTGCACAAAATGACTATCAATACCCAATTTCTCATGTTGCTCAGGTAAAAACAAATCCTGGTGTTATGGATTTAGATGTTGGAAAATATGATCAAAAACATGAAGGGAACAAGTGATGTTACCTTTATTCAAGTAGCCTAACAGATGAATGTCCCGACTTTTTCCTGTGAAATTTGCAGTGACAACCACAGCTTTGAGGATTGTCCACAACATGCTGAAAATGCATTCTATGTTAATAGCATTCGTGGAAATTCCTATGGTAACTCATACAACAGTTCAAGTAGAGCTCAACAACCTTGGGGAAGTCAGAATACATCCACATATAGATATGGAGATTCCTCAAATCAAGGAAATTTTAGACAAGAAAGTTGCAGTCAACAACAGCAGAATTATAATCACAATCCGCAATTGAATGCACAACAAGATTAGATGCAATCACAAAATCAAATGCAGTCATATAACTCGATGCATCCACAAGCTTGAATGTCACCACAACAGAATACGATGTCAAATATGCAAGGACAACATCAACAACAGCAATAGCAATACTCTCAACCAAGAGCAGATCCATTGGTTACTCTTGAAGCATTAATGCGAGAGCATATTACGAGAACAGAAGCAATTGTGCAAGGAAATTCTTCTTCCATCCGAGCGTTGGAAGCACAATTAGGACAACTGGCTTCTAATATGAGCACAATACAACTAGGTGCTTTGTCAAGTGATACTGAAAATCCAAATCGGAAAGGTAAAGAGCATTGTAAGGCTATTACGTTATTGAGTGAAAAGTAAACTGTTGACAACAGTAGCAGCTCTAACCAGGCACCTGTCGATGCAAAGGAACCAAAGCAACAAGGATAATTTACATCTGAAGAAGAAACGACAGAAATACATGATGATGAACTACCAGTAGTCATGTCGATGCCTACCATTCATCCTAAGAAGTTGTCGATGCAACTACCCACGTCATCGCAACCGGTTATAAAAAAACAACCCACTACCAACATACCTTTTCCATTTCCACAGTGATTCAAGGAGAAAGAGCATGATAGAGATTATCAACAGTTTGTATCTACCTTAAAATAATTACATATTAATATACATTTAGTTGATGCTCTTGTGCAGATCCCCAACTATGGGAAATTCATGCAGGAGCTATTGTCGAAGAAGAAAAAGCTTTCCGATATTGAGACAATTGCACTCATAGAAGGGCGTAGCGCTGTGCTGACAAATAAATTACCGCCAAAGATGAAAGATCTTGACAGTTTCACAATTCCATGTTTTATTGGAAAACATTACTTAGGTAAAGCTATTTGTAACCTAGGAGCTAGCATTAATCTTATGCCATTGTCAACTTTCAGGAAACTAGGGATTGGTCATTTAAAGCCTACTGCGGTAACTTTACAACTTGCGGACAGATCTTTGGCACAACCTGAAGGAGAAATTAAAGATGTTCTTGCCGTGTTGATAAATTTGTGTTCCCAACAGACTTTATCATACTTGATTACGAAGCTGATAAGGAGGTGCCCATTATTTTGGGACGTCCACTTTTAGCAACAGGACGCACACTTATAGATGTCTTCAAATGCGAGCTAATCATGTGTCATAATGACGAGCATGTAACATTTAGTGTTTTCGAAGCACCTCCGTCACGTAGTAAGGAGCAATGTCACCATATTGATATTTTGGACGAGTTAATTACAGAGGAGTTCAATGAATGAAGCTTATCAATGCTAGAGGAATATGTGGTGACATCTGAAGACAATATCTCACCTGAATGTGACTGCAAAGCTGAAGCTAACATTTGTGAGCTGAAACATGGCTGGCAATTGGAATCATTGGATCTAACTAATTAGACGATCCCTATATTTAAACCATCAGTTGAAGAATCTCCTAATCTGGAGTTAAAGCCATTGCCAACGCACCTGAAGTATGTTTTCCTAGGTGACAATGAAACATTGCTTGTAATAGTCAGCACAATTCTCGACGCATGCCAAGAAGAAAATTAATCGGAATACTAAAGCAACATAAAAAAGCCATTGCATGGAGCATAGTGGACATCAAAGGCATTAGTCCCTCTTTCTTTATGCATAAGATTATGCTGGAAAATGAAGGGAAACATTCCATTGAGTAACAACGAAGACTGAATGAAAAAATGAAGGAAGTAGTGAAGAAGGAGATTATTAAGTGGTTGGATGCAGGTATCATATATTCCATTTTGGACAGTACATGGGTGAGCCCGGTCCAATGTGTGCTTAAGAAAAATGGCATCACAGTGGTAAGTAAGGATAAAAATAAGCTAATCCCTACTCGCATTGCTACAGGTTGGTGAGTATGTATGGATTACTATCGTTTAAATACGACCACAAAAAAAGATCACTTCCTATTTTCATTCATTGATCAAATGTTGGATAAGCTAGCTGGTAAGGCCTATTATTGTTTACTTGATGGGTATTCAGGATACAACCAGATCGCTATTGCGCCGGAGGATCAAGCAAAGATGACTTTCACCTACCTATTTGGAACCTTTGCTTTCTGGTGAATGTCATTTGGATTGTGTAACGCCCCAGCCACATTCTAGAGGTGTATGATGGCCATCTTCTCGGACATGATCGAGGATTCATTAGAGATATTTATAGATGATTGTTTTGTGTATGGGCAAACTTTTTATATATTCGTTGATAATTTAGCTAAAGTACAAAAGAGATGCAAGGACACCAACTTAGTTCTGAATTGGAAAAAATGCCACTTCATGGCAACCAAAGGAATTGTCTTTAGACATCGAATATCTTGTCAATGCATTGAAGTGGATAAGGCGAAGGTGGAACTCTTTGAAAAACTACCTCCACCCGATAATGTGAAAGGAATAAGGAGTTTTCTCGGCCATGCCAAATTTTATAGAAGATTCATCCGAGACTTCTCCAAGATAGCAAAACCATTATTCTCATTGTTGGATAAAAATAAAAAGTTTTTATTCGTTAATGCTTGTTTGGAAGCATTTTTGAAGATTAAACAGCAGCTAGTACAAGCACCCATTGTCCTCACACCAGATTGGACACAATTGTTTGAAGTACTATGTGATGCAAGCGACTTTGCTGTAGGAGCAGTGCTTGGACAAAGAAAAGATAAGGTATTTCATTCTATCTATTATGTTAGTAAAACTCTAACTGAAGCACAGGTTAATTATACAACTACTAAGAAAGAGTTGTTGGCAGTAGTTTTTTGCATTCAACAAGTTTCGTTCATATCTTGTCAGCGCAAAAGTTACAGTATACACTGATCATTATGCTTTGAGATACCTTTTTGGTAAGAAAGATGCCAAGCCCATGTTGATCAGATGGATCCTTTTGCTGCAAGAATTTGACGTTGAGATCAAGTACAAGAAAGGATCAAAAATCCAAGTAGCAGACTAGTTATCTCGTTTGGAAGCTGGAAGCGAAGATGGTAATAAGTCACAAATTGTCGACGAATTTCCAGATGAGCAATTATTCTTTGTCGACGCCTCTCCATGGTAAGCAGATGTCGTCAATTATCTAGTTTGCGGTAAGCTACCGTTGAGTGCAACCGGACATAGGAAAGTTAGATTTCTGAGGGATGCTACGAAATATCATTGGAATGAGCCATACTTGTTCAAGGTATGCACCGAAAACATCATTCGTCGTTGTGTTTCTGAGGAGGAAATGCTTTCCATCCTGAAGCATTACCACAATGCTCCTTATTGAGGCCATTTTGGAATAAGATCATAACTTTAGCATTATAGATTATAGATGAAAATAATATTGAAGAGTTTTCCCATTTAAAAATCCGATTTGAAATTGAATTTAATCATGCAAAAAGATGTAGAAAATATATTTTGAGTTTGCTTGCATGGGGAAAGTGGGAGAAATGCTTAGAATAGGAAGAGGCTTTACCGTCGATCTCTATCAATCCGGATAGCACAAAAGAAAAGAGAAGGCCTACAAGTAAAGATAGCATACCAATTAAATGACATCAACTGAGAAGGTTAGGGCCGGCCAATGTTGCTTCATCCATATCATGCCTTATGATATTACCAATGCTACGCTACCTTTTCCAACATTACACCCTCATTTTCGTTGTTGTCAAATCATATCCCGGCTTCTTTTTCTCTTTCACTCTAGCATTTCCTGCAGCCCTTATGGATCAAAGACTCAGCAGAGACTTATTGTTACAGAAGAAAGCATTAGAGAATCAATGCAAAGCTGAAGCCGAAGATGCTTCAACAATCTATCACAGAGGTTGAATTCTTTGACGTTTGGGGTATTGACTTCATGGCACCATTACCAAATTCCTTTGGGAATGTGTATATTTTGGTAGTTGTTGACTATGTTTCCAAGTGGATCGAAGCAATTGCTACTCCAAAAGATGATGCTCGAACAGTATCAAAGTTCTTTCATACATATATCCTCACAAGGTTCGGAACCGAGCGTTAATAAGCAATCAAGGCATTCATTTCCATTGTAATCAGGTGGCGAAGCATTAAAACACTATAGTGTGAAGCATCGCATGGCAACTATGTACCATCCACGATCAAATAGACAGACGGAGGTCTCTAATTGACAGATTAAAAGTATTCTTGAAAAGGTGGTTAAACCATTTAGAAGAGATTGGTCTTCGCGTTTACATGATATGTTGTGGGTGCTTCACACTGCTTACAAGACTCCAATAGGAATGTCGCCATATCAACTGGTATTTTGGAAATCATGCCATTTGCCTATTGAACTCGAACATAATGCCATGTGGGCAATCAAGCAAGTGAACATGGATTACGATGCTGTTGGACAAAAAAGATTGTTGGACATCTTAGAGCTAGAAGAAATTCGGTGCACTGCCTATGAAAATGCCGCCATCTACAAAGAAAAAACTAAGAGATGGCACAACAACATCATTTTGCGGCGACAATTTTCTCCTGATCGGTTAGTACTTTTATTTAACTTACGTTTAAAATTACATCCAGGGAAATTACGCTCAAGGTGGTTTGGACTTTTTAAAGTTGTCGAAGCATTTCCACACGGTACGGTGACAATTAAGAATTTGAACGATGGGCACCAGTTTAAAGTAAATGGACAACGATTGAAGCATTATCATAGCTCAAGCATCAGTGAACAACAAGAGACCATTAACCTGGTCACATTTTCTTAATAATGTTATTGTAAATATTTTATTTTTACTTTTTGTTTTTATTTTAACTCTTTTTCTTTAAGTTTTATGCAGGAATAAAAATCGCCTCTTTGTCGACGCATGACAACACGACTTGTCGACGTAATTTATTGATGACTCAGCGAAACGTTTCGAGCAAGAATCACGCTGGTTGATTCATCTCAATCCCCAGCCGTTGGATCATCCCGAAAAAGTACAATCTGTGTCCTCGCATTTATTGGCTACAGGCACAGTGTACTATCACCAATCAGCACGTCTCTTCGCCTCCATTGTCTATAAAACATCCCTTTTGTGCCGACTGATATCTCACGCTTACAAACTCCATTATTACTATATTCTTTTTGTCTTCAACCTTATATTTTTCTGCCAGATACTCTCACTTTTTCTATTTCAGTACTCATGGCTCGTATTCATGTAGCAAAAACACCTTCCAAGTCGACAGTTGAATCTTCAGTGCCTGTGGCCAAAAATGCTGACCAACCTCAATCCAAAGAGCCGGTTTTGTTTCTATCAAAGGTGATGAAGGACTGATATCACGACACTATGCTAAAGAGGAACTGTCATCCTAAACAAGGATTTCAGTTGTCGTCGCAACTGACTTTGGGAAAACATGTAGCTAGAACAATCTCTCGTCTGGGATGGGAACAATTTTACGACCATCCAGCAAGCTATTCTCCTTCTCTAGTAAGGGAATTCTATGCTAACTTGGTGGACTTTGAACAGGAATTTATTTTTGTACAATAAGGTTTGGTACCATGGAGTGCCGATCACATAAATTCCCTTTTTCATATCACTAAAGGGGAGGATGAACACACTGAATTTCTGGAAAATTTAACTGAGGATGGTACTGACATTTTGCTAAACGACTTATACATTGAAGGAGCGGTGTGAACTGGCAACAATCTTAATAACTACACCATGCACCATAGCTATCCCACAATTCAAAGCAAGGTCTGGTTCCACTTCATTAACTGCCGTCTGCTACCATCCACCCATAGCACCACCGCGACACTTGATAGAATGTGCTTGCTGCATTCCATAATGAAGGGTCGTAGAATTGATGTCGACACAATCTTACATCAAGAAATTACTGAAGCAGCCACAAAACAGACAGGTATCCTACCCTTTCCTTCTTTGATAATGTTGCTATGTAAACAAAGAGGCATTGTGCCTCATGAAGGGGAGGAAACTTTGGAGAACAAATGCCCAATCAATGATGTCTCGGTAGGGAGGATGACTAGGGGACAAGAAATCCCTATAGTGGAGGAGGCTCCAAAGAAAAAAGAAAAAGGAAAAAGGAAGAAGAAGGTGGCTCAAACTAATGCGACCACAGATCCTCTGATCTAGAGGAAACTTGTGGAGATTGAAAAATGTGTGGATCGAATAAGCTGCAGACAAATTCGACTTGTTGGCGCAATAGAGGAGATATAGTACAGGCAAAATTTATTTTCTGCCTATACTAGGGTATGGAACAAAGCTATTGTCGCCACATTGCGCTGTTTGAGCACACAACAGATACCAGATTTCCCTGTTTTCCCTTTCATTATCAAGAAAGCTACTCCATCCTCCGAGCAACACACTTCAGACAAATGAACCAAATCCATCCAGTCCCTAACCAAAATTCACATCTTTGATGTTGAGGAGAAAGAGGTGTAGCCCAAAGTGATGGAAGATTATTTTCGCAACATAGCAAGTCTATTTGACGATGACTTGTCAAATAGTTTGGGTGCCAACATGGAAGAATGAGAGGCCACTGCTACTATTGGGGAGGAGCAAACACCAGTCACATCTGTGGATATGGGAGTCAACGAAGAAGCACAAGATGAAGGAGCGCGAGAAGAAGAGAAAGAAGAAAAGGAAGACGAACAAAGCATTGCCCCGACAAATTTATCTGCGGAATTTGTTGACACACCCAAAAGTGTGGGTGCATCTAATGAAAACCTGGCGACAATTGGGGCTAGCTGGGCCGAGGCCGTCGCATCCGACAATGAGAATTCTAATGCTCTTGGTATTGTGCCATATGTGGTACCAGTGGCTAAAATTCATCCTTCAGATGTAACGGTCGATGAAGCCAATATACAACCGGCTATGGAAAAGTAATTTGCTACACCGGTTGAACCAACAGAGAAGAGGTGCAAAAGGAAGACAAAGAAGAAGGCCAAGGAGGAGCGCCCGAAAAAGAAGAAAAAGACCAAGGCAGCCACTTCATTAGCTACAACTCATTGAGTTAGTTTACTTTTCAGTAGTTAGTTGCATGCATTTATTTTAATTATCATTGCATTTTTATTGTTTCTGCATTTTATTTGTTTTAGCATATGCAATGTAGTTGCAAATTCCATTATTTTTGTATAGTCTTGTAAGTGCATTGGGGACAATGCAGACATTAAGTTTGGGGGGAAGTGGAATGGAAATGCAATTACACCCACAAGTTTAGGAATATATTTGTTTCTTTAGTTGAATGAAAGTAGGCAAAGTTAAGAAAAAAAATGTGACCACAATTTTTCATTTGATACGTAATTCTTGAATTCTTTTGAATACTAATGCATGAATTGAATGAATGTTGAATCCTTCTATAATTATATGTATTAATAAAAGGCACTCCAATGTGGGTGCATTGTGACTTAAACAAGGGGGAAACTCCACTGCAAGTGTTAGAAAATTTATCTAGCCAAAGGCTGTCACTGCAAGAGCGTGTGTCGGTGCAATTACATGCTCCCTGAGGGTTTGTTGCACCCCATCTTTACTACCCAAGATCAAAGGTATAGTAATGCAATGGCATCTATCAGTCACATAAAGAAAAAAATGAAAGAAAAGTTGATAAAAAAAGAAGAAGAAAGAAATATATATTATGATACAATAAATGTTGCATTAGGTTAAGAAGATTAGAGATTCAAAGCATGATACTAGCATTAGTGAAATTGTAATTTTGATTATTCATGCCTATAAATTGTCGACACAATATTCCAGCATATGAATACAATTCAGACTTTAGAATTCCAGAGAATATAAGTTGCTAGAATGATGAATGTGGTGACAAAAATTTAATATAGCTTTGCTAGTTTTTATTTACTTGAGGTCAAGTAAAAACTTAAGTTTGGGGGTGTGATAACATTAGAAATGACACTTCAATTCTCCTTAAATTAGTGTATTATTTGTCCTTTTGTATTATATTTAGCATGCATTTTTATCATTTCATACTTAGTGTTTGCATTTTCTAACTCAATGATGTTTTGATATTAAGTTCTTTCATTTTATCTCTTTTATGCTATTAATATCATTGTATTTAGCACTTGTTTTGTGTCTAAAATTGTCAGCGCAAAAATCCACCTAAGAGGATCAGAGTAGGGAAGCATTCAAAATTGCGATCACAAGTTGATTAAAAAATTATGGCCAAATATGTCGTCACATGAATTTTTCCACAACTTATCAAGGATTTCATGCTACTAACATATCCAGAAGCACCAGCGCAGGAGAAAATTGTTGCAGCAAATTAAAGACATAATTTGCATCCAGAGATGTCGCGACAATCTACAACTGCTCAAAGAACAAATCAGATCTGCGTGAGTGCATAGTTGGCAAATAACAACTTCTACAACTGCAAAAAGGTATTAGATCTGAGAAGAGAGAAAGATCTAGAAGGAACCAGTGATTATAAATAGAAGGACAAAAAGAGAAGATGATATCAAGTGGTGAAGGTTTCAAATCTAAATTTCTCTTATCCAAAGCTACCATGGAAGCTTGATCAAGAGGACGGTGATCTGATCCAGCAAGGGCGCAACATCTTTTGACGAGAAAAGCTTGATGCAACACAAGAGTAGCGGTTAAGGGATAATCCTAGTAGGCTAGGAATAGTATGCTTCGATTCATTTGGTAATCCCTCTTTTAATGTTGATGATTTCATATGACAATTGATTGTACATGAAAGTGTCTTTTAATGTTAGATTACTTTGATTCTGATTCAATTCTTCTCATTTGTTTATCTTTGGATTTAACTGTTTGACCATGGAAGTGCAATTGCAGTCACAGACACTGAAAGGTGCAGTGACAAGTTAAATTAACAAGCAAGACAACGGAAGTTGCTTGAGACTAAAAGGAATTATGGTCACTTGTTCTTGAGTGCAAAGCATTTCCAGCACTGGAAGGTGTGGTAGTTATGAGTGCTTGAATCTTTGATAAATGGAGAGTTGATATTAGTAAGATTTCATTGGAGCGTAATTGCAGCGACAAATCCATCTTTAAGAAACCTTGTAGTCACATTTAGCATTGCCACTTGTGAAGTTAGTGATCCTCTCCACTTCTTTACACTTGATCCATTTATTTTAAGTTTTGAATTTAGTTTACAACTTCTCAATAATCAATTCATTTTTATTAATTTGCTCTGACATTTAACATTCTCATTGCGCTGATAGATTTACTTCTTAACTTGTATAACTTTAACCTAGTTGCGTTGAATAACTCTTGACAGATCTTTTCATTTGACCTCAGAATGCTTTGACAGATTAAACAATAAACAGCCATCTCTATGGGATCGATATCTGATAGATTCATTTCTATCTACTATTCTTGCGTTGATAGTGTACGCTTGCACATTATTTATTATGACGTTCATAGTGCGATCAGTCCCTAAACCTTAATTTCATCAAAAATATCTTTACAAAAAAATTTAACACAAGTATTAAGCATTCAGATCTATCAAAAGTTTTCAAGAACAAGCATTTTCAACAATGACAAGTTTCATAACATTTGACAGATTCACAAGTTAGTCCTTCCATAAGCTTGATTAAGCTGATACGGACTCAAAAACACAAAAATTACTAAAAACGATCAAGGTTTTCTTACCTAAATCAAGGCTCAAAGTTTGAGTATGGAAACCCTAACCCCTTTTTCCTCTCCTAGCCATGCAAGGTAGAAGATGGGTGAAAATGTTGGAAAATTTTCACTTAATTCCCTTTTAATTTAATATATATATACTAATAGTAATTTTGTAATTTTTAAGACTCATTAAGCTTTAATTAACCACTCTTAACCTTAATTAAACCTTTTTACACTGAATTTAAATCATGCTAATCCATCCGCTAACAATCCTTTGGTTAATTTACTCACTTGGTCCTTCTAACTATCCATTACTACTTTTGCACCTATTACAATTTAATCCTTTCTACTCAATTCACTATCTAAACATTTAAAATTTCATTACCAACATTTAATATGATGCTAACGAAGTCATAAATGCTTAAATAAATAATTAACGACTCGACTCGTCGGAGTCGTGATTTTGAAATCATTGTTTCTGACACCACTAAAAATCGAGCCATTACAACTCTACCCACTTAAGGAAATTTCGTCCCGAAATTTCTTACCAATGAACAAATTAGGGTACTGTGATCTCATTGAAGCCTCTGTCTCCCATGTGTCTTCCTCTAACCCGTGACGGTTCTATAGTATTTTCACCAACGATACTCTTTTGTTTTGTATCTCTTTTACTTTGCGAGCTAGAATCTTAATAGGTTCTTCTGAGTAAGAAAAATCCGGTTGTATCTCAACCTCACAAGGTGTAATCACATGAGAAGGATCTGATCTATACCATCTCAGCATCGAAACATGAAACACATTGTGAATCCTTTCAAGTTCCAGAGGCAAAGCTAGTTTATAAGTTACAAGATTAACCCGTTCAATGATCTCATACAGCCCGATAAATCATGGACTCAACTTTCCTTTTCTACCAAACCGCAATACCTTCTTCTAAGGTGAAACTCTCAAGAATCTGTATCACCCGCTCTGATTGACCATCCGTTTGTGGATGATAAGTAGTGCTGAAATTTAGCCTGGTTCCCAAAGCTTCATGTAACTTACCCTAGAACCTCGAGGTAAAATGTGGATCTCTATCGGAGATAATAGACACTAGTACTCCATGCAATCGTACGATCTCAGACATATACAACTCAGTTAACCTCTCGAGCGGATAATCTACATGGATAGGAATGAAGTGAGCTGACTTAATCAATTTATCTACAATTACCCAAATCGAATCTTTCTTTCTCGGTGTTACCGGAAGTCCTGTAACAAAATCCATAGTAACCCGCTCCCACTTTCATTCCGGGATGGAAATCGACTGTAGTAATCCAGATGATACATGTGCTCTGCTTTCACTTGCTGACATATAAGATATCTAGTCACAAACTCTTAAATATCTCGTTTCATACCCGGCCACCAGTACATTTTCTTCAGATCATTGATCATTGTACATCTTCACACTTCTCGGGTGTATGGAATAAGTGCTATTGTGAGCTTCTGTCAGAATGTCTCGTCTCAAATCTAGATCTTTCAGAACACACACTCGGCCTCTGTAATACAACATACCATTTGTCTCTACTGTAAACTCTATAGTGGCATCGCTTAGTATCTGCCCCTTTCTAGCTACAAGCTTTGGATCATTTCCTTGTAATTCTTGAATCCACTGTAGAAATAACGGTCTTGTCTTGAGTTTAACAGTGATAGAACCATCATTCTCCAAAGATAACCGAGCATTCATTGCTCTTAGTGCAAACAACGATTTTCAGCTCAGGGTATCGGTAATGACATTGGCCTTTCCCGAGTGATAATCAATCGCAATATCATAATCCTTTAACAGCTCCAACCATCTGCGCTGTCGTAAATTCAGCTCATTCTATGTCATCAGGTACCTCAAACTCTTATGATCAGTAAACACATGGCATCTCTCCCCATATAGATAGTGACGCCAAATCTTTAGTGCAAAAACTATGGCAACTAACTCTAGATCATGAGTCGGATAATTCTTCTCATGCAGCTTTAACTGACGGGAGGCATAAGTTATCAGTTTCCCATCTTGCATCAAAAAGCATCCCAATCCGCTCAAAGACTTGTCACTGTAAACAACGAACTCTTTTCCCGACTCTAGCTATATTAGGACCGGAGCTTCAGTTAACAACTTTTTCAACTGATCGAAACTTTGTTCGCACTTATCAGACCAAACGAACTGGATATTTTTCTATAGCAATTTCGTTATCAACAATGCTATGGTAGAGAAATCTTTCACGAACCGACGATAATAACCTGCCAATCCTAGAAAACTGCGTACCATAGAGACATTATTTGGAACTTTCCAATTGAGGGTAGCTGAGACCTTGCTCTGATCAATCTGTATACCTTTCGAGAATACTACATGCCCCAAAAATCCAACCTCTAGAAGCCAGAATTCACATTTACTGAATTTTGCATACAATTGTTTTTCTCGCAAGATCCGTAACACTTCCCTCAAATGTTGTGTATGCTCTGACTCTATCTTGGAATAGATTAGTGTATCATCAATAAACACAACTACAAACCTGTCCAACTGATGTTGGAATACTCTGTTCATCAAATCCATAAATACTACTGGAGTGTTGGTCAACCCAAACGGCATAACCAAGAACTCATAATGTCCATGCCAAGTACTGAATGTTATTTTCAACACATCGCAGTCTTTCACTTGCATCTGGTAGTAACCTGACCGGAGGTCTATCTTGGAGAATACGGTTGCACCCATTAACTGATCAAATAACTGATCAATCCGAGGCAACAGGTACTTATTCTTGATTATCACCTTATTCAGCAGCTTGTAATCTATACACATCCGCATCGAGCCATCTTTCTTTTTCATGAATAACACAGGCGCACCCCAATGTGACACACTAGGTCGTATGAACCCTCTGTCTAACAATTTTTGCAACTAAGCCTTCAACTTTTTCAACTCGGTCAGTGTCATTCTGTATAGTGGAATTGGGATCGGGGCGATACTAGGCAACAAATCAATACTAAACTCTACCTCTCTGATCGGTGGCAAACCCAGTAGTTCCTCTGGAAACACATCTGTAAACTCACTAACAATCGGTACCTATTTCAACTCCGTCCCTGAGCTCTGTGTATCAAGTATGTATGCCAGGAATGCTTTACAGCCTCTACGAAACATTTTCTGTGCTGAAATAGTTGAAATCACCCTGGTTTTACCATTTATTCTGCTGGACTCAACTATAATCACTTCACCTATCGAGCATTTCAAACTAATCTATCTTTGCTTGTAATTTACTACTGTTTCATGCTTAGATAACCAGTCCATACCCAAGATCACGTCAAAGTCGATGAATGGCAATAACATTAGATTAGCAGGAAATTCACAGCCCTGGACTTTCAGTGGACATTTTTCTGACATACCAGGTTAAAAATGACACTATAGCCCAATGGGTTTGTGACTTGCACATCAAAATCAGTTGACTCAACAAACAATTTCTTATTAGTAGCTAAGGCAATGCAAATATATGAATGAGTTGATCTCGGGTCAATCAAAGCACACACAATATCATTAAAAAGATAGAATATACCAATCACAATATCGAGAGCGGTAGCCTCTTCTCTAGCTCTGATGACATAAGTCCGTGCAAGTGCTCGAGCTTCCGACCTGTTTACATTATCTCTGTTTTCATTTCGATTTTCACTTACACTACTATTCTACCCCGGGCATCTACCTTTCTGTGGAGTAACTAGAGGATTCACACTGCGATCTTCCTTTGCTTCAAAATTTATCGAGCAATTTCGTATGAAGTGATTGGTACCTCTACATCGGAAATAGGCTCCCTTAATCAACCAGCATTCACCTGAATAGATTCTTTTATAATGCTCGCACACTGGTTTTGGCATGTTATGAACACTAGCTACATTGTCAGCTGGTCGATTCTGAAATCTGGATTTTGGTGGCCCTGATCGACTCCTATTCAGAAAGCCGAAAGAAACTGCTCCTCGAACTTCAGTATCTCTGAATTTCTTCGGTGGTGGCATTGAGAAGGTTCTAGTAGGATTCTTCTTTTCAAAATCTCAAAATCTCTTATCTCTGTCTCTTCTAGTTATATACTTCCTCCATTTTCTGTGCTCTATCTTCCAAGACAACAAATGGTCGTATTTATCTCCTCGTTCAAACCGTCCTCAAATCGAACATACATAGACTCGTCTGTAGATACAATCTCACATGTATATTTGTTGAGAAATACAAACTTTCGTTCGTACTCTGCCACAGTCTTGTTTTCCTATCTTAATTCCTAGAATTCCTTCTTCTTTTTATCTAAATACCGCTTGCTGACGTATTTATTTTTGAACTCTGTTTGGAAAAATTTCCAAGTAACTTCATTTTCTGGCATCATTGTTACAATCATCGCCCACCAATTGTAAGCCTCGTCTTTCAGCAATTAAACAACACACCTTACATAGTCTTTAAATGTGCAAGCCATTTCGTTTAGTACCCTCAAGGTGTTTTCCAACCAATACTCAGCCCTGGATGGATCATCCTCGGCATTTTCGTAGAATTCTTTCGCCCCATACTTTATTACCCTATTGTCAAAATTTGACACCTCTGTTCTATCACAAGAGGAAGGGGAGGTCTTATAAGAGGCGGATGCCTTACAGGAGGTGCCACAGGTCGGGCAGCAAGCTGTGTAATCGGAGGCGGAGGAAATGGCGCCATAGGATTATTCTGCATGAATTCTGAGAACCACTGTCCCATCAAGTCGAAAAACATGTTTTTGGCTTCACTTTTTGTCATTGGCAAGATAGATGCCCCATGACTAGCTTCGGAATCACTCGTCGGGTCGTTACTGTTTACTTCGTTGGTCTCCTCTCTTTCAGAACCAAACATCTTTACTTTTATATGCAAAAACTGTGGCTAGGTCGAATTCATCTATATCACACTATCACAGGTTCATATGGCATGTACTACTAGACTATTGAATACAGTCATAACAGTCCAAGAAACGGTTAAATCGAAAACTCTGATACCACTAAATGTAACACCCAAAATCTAAAAATCATCATCGATTAGGGTTTCTGTGTCTAACTATCCATTTATCACTGTTCATCTTTAACATCATATTATTCAGCTTTATTTTATTAAAAAATTACGCCTCACACGTCACATATCGTCATTAAATCATAAACACAATTCAACAAGGGCAAAAAGGTCATTTTCGACATTTTTGAGACTTCTACCGATACTTGTTGGACAAGTATCGGTAGATGACAAGTCAGTAAACAGTTCAGGAATAGAGCAAACTTCTACCAATACAAGTGACAATTCTACCGATACAAGTGTCTCTTCTACCGAAACGAGTCTTACTTTTACCGATACTAAAAACTCCAAAAAGATAAAAGTCTCACCTTGCAACTTCTATCGATACAAGTATACAAACTATTGATACGTATAAACACATAACTACCGATACTTGCAATTCAACTATCAATAGAACCCAAGTCAGTGAACAATCTCTCCTACCCTATACTTCTACCGACATGCATGGGTTCTACGGAAACAAGTATGCAGAATCTCAAGAACCATGCCAAAACATAAGTTTATCAACACAAAACATTCATGACTTCAAATATGCAGTAAGCCAACACACAAAATACATAGTTTCCAAGTCATTACATAGCATTTTAAGTCTATACTCCAACTTACACTACATGCATTTCTACATTCAACATTCCATCAACATAATAAGATTTCACCATCTCTATTACAAAAACAAAAGATAACATCATTCTAGTACATGCCATAAGACCGAGTGATGTAAAAACTACCAATAAGCTCTATGATAGTGTGACTTCTGAGAGATGATGATTCGATCTTCAATCAAAAAAATAATCTATAAAATAACATCTTTGGTAAGCTTCATAGCTTAGTAAGTTCGATAGTTTTAAAGAATTACCGAGCATTTGTAATAGGCAGTTATAACCTAAACAAGCCAAGGTAATCACATTGCTTTCCCAAGTCAATCATAAACTTTCACTTTCCTGTCTATAACTTTTCTATTTCCAGTACCTGATGCTGCTCACACGAGCTATTAAGGACTCGCAACATATGCGGTACCGCAGCGACCGGTACGGTGTTTGTCTGTACTGTTGTCTAACGATGCTGCTCACACGAGCGGTCGAGAGTATGCATAAAGCATGAGTCCCAACCATTGAAGGGCCTATAATCGATATAGTATTCATATCTCTTTTTTGAATCACGATGCTACTCACACGAGCTGTCGAGGACTCACAACATATGCGATACCCCGACCATCGCGTCGATACCTTTTCAACGGCATTAAAGCCTACTATCTCTTTCGTTTCATTTCTTCGATCTCTTCAATTCCAAGTGCTTCCAATTGTTGAACAAAGATAATATACATACAAGAGGTGTTAAGTAAAAACTTATATTACAAACTTATCGGACTAACTTGCAGTTACGGTTAGACTTCAAGGTTTACTCCGCTAATTTCTCTTTTTCGCGATCTGAAGCACGATTGTAGTCTACATCCACAAATCATCTAATTCTCACATTAAATCACATAATTGAGCCTTTCAACACAATTTAGTCCTTTTTAAGAAAATTATAGTTTTACCCCTAATATTTTCCTTTTATTCAATCTAGTTCTTTCAACATAAAACATGCAAAGTGATCCTTCTCTTACACAATTAACCTTAGCCAAATTCTCTAAGGTGTTTATCCAACCCCTTCACACATTCATTTGCATAACAATACATGTATTTTCATCATTTTTCACATTTTAGTCCCAAAACCCTAATTTTATCAAAAATCTTTTTACAAAAAGATCTAACCCAAGTATCAAGCATTCAAATCTATCAAAAGCTTTCAAGAACAAGCATTTTCAACAATGGCAAGTTTCATAACATTTGACAGATTCGAAAATTAGTCTTACATAAGCTAGATTAAGCTGATACGGACTCAAAAACACAAAAATTACTAAAACTGATCAAGGTTTTCTTACCTAAATCAAAGCCCAAAGTTTGAGTATGGAAGCCCTAACCTATTTTTCCTCTCCTACCCGTGCAAGGTAGAAGATGAGTGAAAATGTTGGAAAATTTTCACTTAATTCCCTTTTAATTTAATATATATACTAATGGTAATTTTGTAATTTTTAAGACTTTCATCATTAAGCTTTAATCAACCACTCTTAACCTTAATTAAACCTTTTTACACTTAATTTAAATCATGCTAATCCATCCACTAACAATCCTTTGGTTAATTTACTCACTTGGTCCTTCTAATTATCCATCACTACTTTTGCACCTATTACAATTTAATCCTTTCTACTCAATTCACTATCTAAATATTTAAAATTTCATTACCAACTTTTAATACGATGCTAACGAATTCATAAATGTTTAAATAAATAAATTAATGACTCGATTCATCGAAGTCGTGACTCTGAAATCACTATTTCTAACACCATTGAAAATCAGGCTGGTACATGTAGAAGGTCCTCGATTGCCCGTACATGTACCCTACTAATGTCTAGCTCCTCTGTTGTCATTGGAAACTTGCTTCCTACTAATTCTAACACAAACTAAAAAGTCTAATTCTTAAATCTAACAAATTAAAAATAAATTAATATACAATATTTACAAATTAATTAAGTTCGATGGTTAAAAATTATGTTATGTTATCAGACTTTTCTGACAATTCCTTGAATTTTATCGAAGACTTCAATTGTCATTCTACCTGTCTCGGCTTTTCCAATTGCTCTGTCCTTCACCAAAGTCTCATCATTTGTCCCTTTCATCTTTTGAATACCTACACTTGCATAACTTGAAAAATACCTTTGATCGAGGCTACTAGGGATTAAATTTTATAATACGTAACATTCCTTCCTAGCTAATCCCTCACTTTCAAAATCATGGTCACATTGGAACACTTCTATCTCATCATTAATTTTTATTATAAGTTCGTTTCGCTCGAGATCAATTGCCAATTTAGAAGTGGCCAAAAATGGTCTACTTAACAAAATAGATATTTCTCGATCTTCCTCACAATCAAGAACTACAAAATCGACGAGAATTATGAATCCATGTACCTTAACTAATGTATCCTTGAGTACACCTTTCGAATGCATCAAGGATCTATCAACTAATTGTAGTGTTATCAATGTGTTTCTTAACTCCCTGAATCCGAGTTTTCGATAGATTGATAGGGGCATTAAATTTATACTGCCCCTAAATCACAAAGGGCTTTGCTATAATATTGATCTCCTACATGGATATTTTAATTTCAGGAGTATCTTCATTATGTTGTGAGTTGATATTATCGGTTTAGACAAAGATTCGACAACCTCCTCGATTGACTCATGATGCTTGGTTTCTTCCTCATCCTTCGTGGGTTCATCAACATCTTCCAAAACTTACTCCTCTTCATGGATGGGTTTGGTTGGCGACTTCAATTCCTTGCCCAGTTGCATCACGATCACCTTTACTTGCTTCTTCCCATCTCTCTGAGGGTTATTCTTCATATTGCTTAGAGGCTTTGGCCATTTTGTTCTTGAAACATTGACATTAACTAGCTCATTTATTCATGGAGATTAGACATTCGGGATTCGAGTAATCCACATGTAGCTTGGACTTGTCAATTTTTTGTCTTCATAGTTTGCAACTCCCCCTCTAGTTGATAGAATCTTTGACCACATGTAGTATAGTCATTTCCCACGACTCTTTGTTGCATTGGTGAAGGTTGATAAGGAGGGTTTTGTTGAGTTTGTGCTTGATTTGTACCTCCTTGATTACCTCCCTACTTGAGGTTCAGATGATCCCTCCAACCGAGATTATAGGTATTTGAATATGAGTTTCCACCCCTATTGCCTATGTAACTCGCCTCTTTTGGTTGGTATTTTGAATGTGGCTCTATTCCCGTCAGCTTGATAGGTGTCTCCAAATGATTAAGCTTTTCAAGAATTTGTTGAAATTGATCATTGTTATTTTCTTCGTTCACCGCTTTCATCGTTGGAGGCTTCGATATGTACATAAACCTCTCATTGGTCCATATGTACAAATTCATGGTCATGTCTTTTATGGTTTTGTAGGCTCGTTCGTACGTATGGAACATGAGAGATTCTCGTCAGCTACTCCATCTAAGCTCGATTTGATGTGTTAATCAACACCGTTATAAAATATTTGTATTTGGAGCCATACTTGCAAACCACGATGGAGGCATTTCTTAGCATCATCTTGAATCGTTCTCACGCCTCATATAAGGATTCACCTTTGTATTGTTTGAAGTTGGTGATTTCTCGCCTCAATTGAATTATTATAGAGAAATTTTTTCGCTAAATCGTTCCATGTGGTATTGGAACCCGGTTCTAATGAGTTCACCCAATCAACTACTATCACATAATGAGAACAAGAATAGTCGAAGATGCACGACATCATCGATACCCCATTGTATTTGAAGGTGTCACATAGTTGTAGGAACAGCTTCAAGTGCTGGTCCGTGTCTTCCACCATGTTCCCCTTGAACTATAGCATGTTTTGGATCATTCGAATCATGGTCATTTTTATTTCACAATTATTTGCGTTAATCGTTGGTCGCTCAATACTTCCTCACGCCACATCTAATGTAGGTAGAGCATACTCATGCAACGTCCTTTGATCCATTGGGACTTCTTCCTATATATTTCTTTGTTGTTCTCATGGATCTTCAAACAAATGATTTTGTCGGGGTAAATTTATAACCGATGGTGGATTGGTGTTCATCGTTTTACGGTTGCACCTAATAATTTGCTCCAAAGCTGGGTATGGTTCAATTAGAGTGTTGGAGCTTCGGGTCATAAACGACTTGAAAAGAAAAGAAAAATTAAAATTAAATAAATAAAAAATTAAAAAAGTATCTATAGGTCTTAATGTTCCTAGTTATCTTATTAATTGCAAAATATTAATTTCAAAATTTATTGCTAAAACCACCTCGAAAAAGACACCAACAACTTGATCGCCTGTAATGAGTTACCATTTAGAGTAAAACATAACACCAAAAATATAAGAATTAAGAAAAGCGGTGCCCACAAGTACACGAGTCAAATTGTAATATAGTTTAGGACAACGAAATACTTTGAAAGTATTCCAAGGATCATACCCAAGGGAGGATGGAATAAATAATGAAAAAGTTTTTACAATAATAAGTCTAAGTAATAGTAATTAATTCTTATATTATGATAAACCATAAAATAGATAAGTGAAATAAAAATAAATAAGAAAATAAACAAACAACTTAAAAATCACTAAATCAATCAAGAAGATTAACTTGCTTCAGGGTTTGTATCTAACTTTGAATTAGGGTTTTAGGGAGGATTAGATACCGATTAACCAATTATTATCTCTCGACCTTTAATTAACTAATTGATTGATTGATACTCGCTTATCTATCGACCTCACTTTCTAAACTGAGATAAATTATGATTTACTTGGTTCGACTTATCTCCCAACCTCGTCTAGCCTATGGTAACTTTCTAGGCTTGTCAATCCTAGTGGTTTAAGCACACGTAATTCATACCAAATGACCCTTTTCGAGAAATCCTAAATCCTCCATTAACCATATCCTCATCCACTCATTAATCTCTCCTAAGGGATTTAGCCACTCATGTTATTCATAATCTCTTTCTCGATTGAATGAATCATGCGAAGAACACGATTGATTTGAGAAAGAAAAGATATTTGAATAATTGTTTATTGAATATCGAATGGGGAATGGAGAAGCACATTGATTGATTGCAGTAAAGAATTAAATCGAATGCAAAAGAAAGTAGACTGAAATACTTTAACTAAATGGATAAACTCTTGAATCAAAACGGATTTCAAGAGGAAAACAAACAAGTTTAAAAAAGCAAAAAGAAAAATAATATAAATCTACTCCTAAACTACTAGGGTTTTTGAAGGCGTATAGAACGACTTAGTTACATCAAACCCCTAATGTCTTATTTATAGAGGTGTTGGAATCCCAAATTAGGTCTTATGCCGTTCGTTTTGTACTTTAACATCCTGAGAAGCTTGTGCATCACTCGTCCATTGCTTTCACATCAATTGGGCCTTTATATCTCCATCATACACACTCAATTAAACATATTAGCACAACCTAAGGCTCGTGTCGGCATATTGGGTCACAATAGTTCTAAAATGTGTTTAAAACACTTATTTTATTAATATTTAATCATAAGGCCTAAGTATTAAAAACAAAATATAAAATCCTAAATTGTATATAAAACAAGCTCATTAAGTACGTAATTTACCCAAATTAACTACTACATTTGACGGCAAGTCAAAAGCTTGGTCTCTCAGTGAGCGAGTCAACTAAGAAGATCAAGACGGTAAATTCCATAGAGGTCTTAACTATGGGAGTAGCACAATGAGTTGAGCTACAGATTGATCAATGGAAAGGCAAAAAGGACTTTGAGGTAATCCACTTGGATGATTACGATTTTGTTCTTGGCTTAAATTTCCTTAATAGGATTAATGCTATTGTGGTTCATTTTGTCGATTGTATATGCATCTTGGATACTCGACAACCACAGAGCGTTGTACTGGTGAGTCGAGACATGAACGATGGAACTAACATATTGTTGGTAATCCAGTTAGCCAAGGATATTCTATATGAGAGGAATATTGACTTGATAGACATGAGTGCTATGAAGACCCTCTTAGAAATGTTAGAAGGGAAGAAAATTGTATGAAGCCTGTTGAGTCATTAGAGAGGCTACCACCTAAGAGAGAAGTGGGTTGTGCATCAGACTTTAGGGTAAATTAGTGATGCCAACTAGGTAGGCAAGACGAGTAAATGCAACGAGCGAGGTACATCTCAAACACTTTGGTAGTCTTTTTCATTTTAACTTACCATTGGCTTGGCAAAGACACATGGGTCCTTTCAAAGTTTCGAAATAGGTAACCCGAGGGACTTACAAACCAAAGTTAGCAGCAAGACTCAAGGTGAACTCGGTGTTCAATGTGGGCATGCCTAAGCCTATTTGTACAGATCAAGAGGATCTTAATCAGGGCAAGTCACAATGGCGGTAGGTAAGAGCGGTGGCCTCTTACGATCAAGATGCTCAAAATAAAAATATAGTTCGAGTTAGGCGATAGTGGATACATAAGCCAATGCAAATGTTCCGAGAGACAAAACTACCCGATAGAGAGAGAAGTTGGGAATCAACTAAGACATCGAGATCAATCCGAGATGAGTTAAACCAATGCCATTTCGAGGGCGTGATAAGGGCATCGTGAGAATGGATGGGGGAGAATGTCAAGGGTCGCAGATTAAAACTCGTGACCATTAAGCATGGAATGTCTTATAGAGGTCAACTTGTTAAATGGGGCTCATTTGACCCACATGAATTGGTCTAATTCGTGGAACCCGTGAAGAAGCCCATCTACTTGAAGCATTGGTGGCCTAGTGGAACACTTTGGTAAAACTAAAGTTACCAGAGTAAATAGTGTAAATCCTAAAGGGATAAGTTTGTATAAAGTTTAAATCCCTTAAGACTCTTAGTTGTAGATGGAAACTAATCTTAGCCTTTAATATAAATTGATTTGTATTGTTGAATTTGGGGGAGCTCAACTATAAAGAGGCCTCCCCTTCATTTGTAATCACTGTATTCTTTCTGAGTTAATATATTTAGAGCATTTACTCAAACATTTGTGTGGATTCTCTTTTCGATGCTTTCTTTGTTTGTAGCTTCTTCCTTTTCAAAGTTTGCTTCCGATTTGCTTCGATGCTTTAGAGAATTTCTACGAGAATTCTTAGTTTTTGAGAGTTAGGCTGACTTAAGTGTATTTGAAGCGATTGAATCACCTAAGGTCACACAGTTTGAGAGACGAAAAGTCTAATCCCGTGACACTTGCACTTGGATTCAATGAATAAATGAACAAGAAACAAAATGACCCAAATTTTGGGAAATAACCTGTAACATCCCAAAAATTTTCAAAGTTTAGAATAGTGGAAAATAAATGATAATCCATTTATAATTTGAGAAAGTCACAAATTAGAAAATATCAGTATTTTGAGACAATGAATACAGGTACTGAAGGCATTTGGAAAAGTTTGTATAATGAAAGAAATTAATTCGGGGTATTGACTAAATTGTAAGATAATGAAAGGTATTAAGGCCAAAGTAAGAAAATTAAAAATTGGAATGATTAAATTGAATCTAAGGAAGAAGGAGGAGGGACTAAAGGTGAAAATTTACTAAAAGGAGACATGACTCATGAGTGGAATTATAAAAAAAGTTGAAGGTTAAGATGGTAATTATTTGAAATAGATAATTATGAAAAGTGTAATGATTAAGGATTAAATTGTCAAATGATGATTGGAAGGTCAAAATGTAAATAATTAATTTAATAGATATTTATGTAGAATTGTATAGAAAAATGGAGAAAGAAGGAGAAAAATCATCCATCTTTCCATTCACGTCACTCCCATTTTCAATTGTTTTCAACTTTTTTTCTTTACAAATAGGTCCTTTCCACCATTACCAAGCCAATTAAGCTTAATCCCTCCAATTCCTTTCATTCTTAGTGAGTAAAATCAATAGAGAAGAGTGGTAGCCACCTTAATTTCATAAGAAATGCATCCATGAATGTTTTGGCGGAGAGAGAAAATAAGGATTAGTAGAGAATATAAGTAATTGAGGTAAGAATTATAAACATCTCTTTAAATACATATTAGTTTTTATTGAAAACATGAATTATGATATGTGAATATGATTTTAATGTGTAAATGTTGTATGTTTTGATATGGAAAATGAAGAAAAAGTAAAGGAAAGTAAGAGACTAATGGAGAAATAAAGCAAGGTAATGGCCAAAGGTAAAAAAAGAAGAACAAAACTTGATTTCAAGTCTTGAATTGTAAGTACAACTAGAATCTTGTTTTACTTAAATTGTTAATTATTGAGTCTAATTAGATGAGAAAAAAAGTCTTTACATGATATTACATATAAGTTTAAATGTATAAAATGAATAAAAAGATATGATATTGATTAAAAATAAGATAGTGATTATGTGAATTCATATATTAAGTATATGTTAAAGAGAAAAGATTAAAAGTGAGAAAAAAGACTAAATAGTAAAAGATGTAAAGGTTGATAGAATAGTAAATGTTGCAAGTAAGTGTATATGTCACGGGCCAAGGTGCAAAGCCAGTGACCATGGCACAAAATATACCCCATGGAGGTTTATCAATTAGATGGGGATCATTTAGCCCACAAGAACTGGCTCGATTCAAAGAGCAATTGGAGAAGCCTGACAGATTGAAGCATGGGTGGCCCAATTATGAAGATATGACAACATAAGCTATCTTGTAAAATATGGGTACTAAGCTTAGAAGATTGGGAATCATATCTTATAAGATTATATTAGATTTAATTATGCAATTGATTATGTAATCGATTGCAAAATCTCATGATTCAAGGGATAAGCTACTTTCGTTCGTCGATGAAACTAGATCTAGACCGTCAATTTTGGGGGAGCTCAACTATAAATAGAGAGCCTCCCCCTCACTTGAAATTCATTCATTGTTTTGTATTTTTTATAAAAAGTAATACAATTGAGAGCATTTACTCAAAAACCTCTCATGCATAGTTTTTTGTGGCTTTCTGTTCTATTTTGCCTTCTTTTGGCTAGAGTTGTTTCCGCTATATAAAAAAGACTAACTAGTAAAAGATGTAAAGGTTGATAGAATAGTAAATGTTGCAAGTAAGTGTATATGTCACGGGCCAAGGTGCAAAGCTAGTGACCATGGCACAAAATATACCCCATGGAGGTTTATCAATTAGATAGGGATCATTTAGCCCACAAGAACTGGCCCGATTCAAAGAGCTATTGGAGAAGCCTGACAGATTGAAGCATGGGTGGCCCAATTATGAAGATATGACAACATAAGCTATCTTGGCAAATATGGGTACTAAGCTTAGAAGATTGGGAATCATATCTTATAAGATTATATTAGATTTAATTATGCAATTGATTATGTAATCGATTGTAAAATCTCATGATTAAAGGGATAAGCTAATTTCATTCGTCGATGAAACTTGATCTAGACCGTTAGTTTTGGGGGAGCTCAACTATAAATAGAGAGCCTCCCTCTCACTTGTAATTCATTCATTGTTTTGTATTTTTTGATAAAAAGTAATACAATTGAGAGCATTTACTCAAAAACCTCTCATGCATAGTTTTTTGGTGGCTTTCTGTTCTATTTTGCCTTCTTTTGGCTAGAGTTGTTTCCGCTATATAAAAAAGACTAACTAGTAAAAGATGTAAAGGTTGATAGAATAGTAAATGTTGCAAGTAAGTGTATATGTCACGGGCAAAGGTGCAAAGCTAGTGACCATGGCACAAAATATACCCCAAGGAGGTTTATTAATTAGATGGGGATCATTTAGCCCACAAGAACTGGCCCGATTCAAAGAGCTGTTGGAGAAGCCTGACAGATTGAAGCATGGGTGGCCCAATTATGAAGATATGACAACATAAGCTATCTTGGCAAATATGGGTACTAAGCTTAGAAGATTGGGAATCATATCTTATAAGATTATATTATATTTAATTATGCAATTGATTATGTAATCGATTGTAAAATCTCATGATTCAAGGGATAGGCTAATTTCGTTCGTCGATGAAACTTGATCTAGACCGTCAGTTTTGGGGTAGCTCAACTATAAATAGAGAGCCTCCCCCTCAATTGTCATTCATTCATTGTTTTGTATTTTTTGATAAAAAGTAATACAATTGAGAGCATTTACTCAAAAACCTCTCATGCATAGTTTTTTGGTGGCTTTCTGTTCTATTTTGCCTTCTTTTGGCTAGAGTTGTTTCCGCTATATAAAAAAGACTAACTAGTAAAAGATGTAAAGGTTGATAGAATAGTCAATGTTGCAAGTAAGTGTATATGTCACGGGCCAAGGTGCAAAGCTAGTGACCATGGCACAAAATATACCCCATGGAGGTTTATCAATTAGATGGGGATCATTTAGCCCACAAGAACTGGCCCGATTCAAAGAGCTGTTGGAGAAGCCTGACAGATTGAAGCATGGGTGGCCCAATTATGAAGATATGACAACATAAGCTATCTTGGCAAATATGGGTACTAAGCTTAGAAGATTGGGAATCATATCTTATAACATTATATTAGATTTAATTATGCAATTGATTATGTAATCGATTGTAAAATCTCATGATTCAAGGGATAGGCTAATTTCGTTCGTCGATGAAACTTGATCTAGACCGTCAGTTTTGGGGGAGCTCACCTATAAATAGAGAGCCTCCCCCTCACTTGTAATTCATTCATTGATTTGTATTTTTTGATAAAAAGTAATACAATTGAGAGCATTTACTCAAAAACCTCTCATGCATATTTTTTTGGTGGCTTTCTATTCTATTTTGCCTTCTTTTGGCTAGAGTTGTTTCCGCTATATAAAAAAGACTAAATAGTAAAAGATGTAAAGGTTGATAGAATAGTAAATGTTGCAAGTAAGTGTATATGTCACGGACCAAGGTGCAAAGCTAGTGACCATGGCACAAAATATACCCCATGGAGGTTTATCAATTAGATGGGGATCATTTAGCCCACAAGAACTGGCCCGATTCAAAGAGCTGTTGGAGAAGCCTGACAGATTGAAGCATGGGTGGCCCAATTATGAAGATATGACAACATAAGCTATCTTGGCAAATATGGGTACTAAGCTTAGAAGATTGGGAATCATATCTTATAAGATTATATTAGATTTAATTATGCAATTGATTATGTAATTATTGTAAAATCTCATGATTCAAGGGATAGGCTAATTTCGTTCGTCGATGAAACTTGATCTAGACCGTCAGTTTTGGGGGAGCTCAACTATAAATAGAGAGCCTCCCCCTCACTTGCAATTCATTCATTGTTTTGTATTTTTTGATATAAAAGTAATACAATTGAGAGCATTTACTCAAAAACCTCTCATGCATAGTTTTTTGTGGCTTTTTGTTCTATTTTGCCTTCTTTTGTCTAGAGTTGTTTCCGCTATATAAAAAAGACTAAATAGTAAAAGATGTAAAGGTTGATAGAATAGTAAATGTTGCAAGTAAGTGTATATGTCACGGGCCAAGGTGCAAAGCTAGTGACCATGGCACAAAATATACCCCATGGAGGTTTATCAATTAGATGGGGATCATTTAGCCCACAAGAACTGGCCCGATTCAAAGAGCTGTTGGAGAAGCCTGACAGATTGAAGCATGGGTGGCCCAATTATGAAGATATGACAACATAAGCTATCTTGGCAAATATGGGTACTAAGCTAAGAAGATTTGGAATCATATCTTATAAGATTATATTAGATTTAATTATGCAATTGATTATGTAATCGATTGTAAAATCTCATGATTCAAGGGATAGGCTAATTTCGTTCGTCGATGAAACTTGATCTAGACCATCAGTTTTGGGGGAGCTCACCTATAAATAGAGAGCCTCCCCCTCACTTGTAATTCATTCATTGTTTTGTCTTTTTTGATGAAAAGTAATACAATTGAGAGCATTTACTCAAAAACCTCTCATGCATAGTTTTTTGGTGGCTTTCTATTCTATTTTGCCTTCTTTTGGCTAGAGTTGTTTCCGCTATATAAAAAAGACTAACTAGTAAAAGATGTAAAGGTTGATAGAATAGTCAATGTTGCAAGTAAGTGTATATGTCACGGGCCAAGGTGCAAAGCTAGTGACCATGGCACAAAATATACCCCATGGAGGTTTATCAATTAGATGGGGATCATTTAGCCCACAAGAACTGGCCCGATTCAAAGAGCTGTTGGAGAAGCCTGACAGATTGAAGCATGGGTGGCCCAATTATGAAGATATGACAACATAAGCTATCTTGGCAAATATGGGTACTAAGCTTAGAAGATTGGGAATCATATCTTATAAGATTATATTAGATTTAATTATGCAATTGATTATGTAATCGATTGTAAAATCTCATGATTCAAGGGATAGGCTAATTTCGTTCGTCGATGAAACTTGATCTAGACCGTCAGTTTTGGGGGAGCTCAACTAGAAATAGAGAGCCTCCCCCTCACTTGTAATTTATTCATTGTTTTGTATTTTATGATAAAAAGTAATACAATTTAGAGCATTTACTCAAAAACCTCTCATGCATAGTTTTTTGTGGCTTTTTGTTCTATTTTGCCTTCTTTTGTCTAGAGTTGTTTCCGCTATATAAAAAAGACTAAATAGTAAAAGATGTAAAGTTTGATAGAATAGTAAATGTTGCAAGTAAGTGTATATGTCACGGGCCAAGGTGCAAAGCTAGTGACCATGGCACAAAATATACCCCATGGAGGTTTATCAATTAGATGGGGATCATTTAGCCCACAAGAACTGGCCCGATTCAAAGAGCTGTTGGAGAAGCCTGACAGATTGAAGCATGGGTGGCCTAATTATGAAGATATGACAACATAAGCTATCTTGGCAAATATGGGTACTAAGCTAAGAAGATTTGGAATCATATCTTATAAGATTATATTAGATTTAATTATGCAATTGATTATGTAATCGATTGTAAAATCTCATGATTCAAGGGATAGGCTAATTTCGTTCGTCGATGAAACTTGATCTAGACCATCAGTTTTGGGGGAGCTCACCTATAAATAGAGAGCCTCCCCCTCACTTGTAATTCATTCATTGTTTTGTCTTTTTTGATGAAAAGTAATATAATTGAGAGCATTTACTCAAAAACCTCTCATGCATAGTTTTTTGGTGGCTTTCTATTCTATTTTGCCTTCTTTTGGCTAGAGTTGTTTCCGCTATATAAAAAAGACTAACTAGTAAAAGATGGAAAGGTTGATAGAATAGTCAATGTTGCAAGTAAGTGTATATGTCACGGGCCAAGGTGCAAAGCTAGTGACCATGGCACAAAATATACCCCATGGAGGTTTATCAATTAGATGGGGATCATTTAGCCCACAAGAACTGGCCCGATTCAAAGAGCTGTTGGAGAAGCCTGACAGATTGAAGCATGGGTGGCCCAATTATGAAGATATGACAACATAAGCTATCTTGGCAAATATGGGTATTAAGCTAAGAAGATTTGGAATCATATCTTATAAGATTATATTAGATTTAATTATGCAATTGATTATGTAATCGATTGTAAAATCTCATGATTCAAGGGATAGGCTAATTTCGTTCGTCGATGAAACTTGATCTAGACCGTCAGTTTTGGGGGAGCTCACCTATAAGTAGAGAGCCTCCCCCTCACTTGTAATTCATTCATTGTTTTGTATTTTTTGATAAAAAGTAATACAATTGAGAGCATTTACTCAAAAACCTCTCATGCATATTTTTTTGGTGGCTTTCTATTCTATTTTGCCTTCTTTTGGCTAGAGTTGTTTTCGCTATATAAAAAAGACTAACTAGTAAAAGATGTAAAGGTTGATAGAATAGTCAATGTTGCAAGTAAGTGTATATGTCACGGGCCAAGGTGCAAAGCTAGTGACCATGGCACAAAATATACCCCATGGAGGTTTATCAATTAGATGGGGATCATTTAGCCCACAAGAACTGGCCCGATTCAAAGAGCTGTTGGAGAAGCCTGACAGATTGAAGCATGGGTGGCCCAATTATGAAGATATGACAACATAAGCTATCTTGGCAAATATGGGTACTAAGCTAAGAAGATTTGGAATCATATCTTATAAGATTATAGTAGATTTAATTATGCAATTGATTATGTAATCGATTGTAAAATCTCATGATTCAAGGGATAGGCTAATTTCGTTCGTCGATGAAACTTGATCTAGACCGTCAGTTTTGGGGGAGCTCACCTATAAGTAGAGAGCCTCCCCCTCACTTGTAATTCATTCATTGTTTTGTATTTTTTGATGAAAAGTAATACAATTGAGAGCATTTACTCAAAAACCTCTCATGCATAGTTTTTTGGTGGCTTTCTATTCTATTTTGCCTTCTTTTGGCTAGAGTTGTTTCCGCTATATAAAAAAGACTAACTAGTAAAAGATGTAAAGGTTGATAGAATAGTAAATGTTGCAAGTAAGTGTATATGTCACGGGCCAAGGTGCAAAGCTAGTGACCATGGCACAAAATATACCCCATGGAGGTTTATCAATTAGATGGGGATCATTTAGCCCAGAAGAACTGGCCCGATTCAAAGAGCTGTTAGAGAAGCCTGACAGATTGAAGCATGAGTGGTCCAATTATGAAGATATGACAACATAAGCTATCTTGGCAAATATGGGTACTAAGCTTAGAAGATTGGGAATCATATCTTATAAGATTATATTAGATTTAATTACGCAATTGATTATGTAATCGATTGTAAAATCTCATGATTCAAGGGATAGGCTAATTTCGTTCGTCGATGAAACTTGATCTAGACCGTCAGTTTTGGGGGAGCTCAACTATAAATAGAGAGCCTCCCCCTCACTTGTAATTCATTCATTGTTTTGTATTTTTTGATAAAAAGTAATACAATTGAGAGCATTTACTCAAAAACCTCTCATGCATAGTTTTTTGTGGCTTTCTATTCTATTTTACCTTCTTTTGTCTAGAGTTGTTTCCGCTATATAAAAAAGACTAAATAATAAAAGATGTAAAGGTTGATAGAATAGTAAATGTTGCAAGTAAGTGTATATGTCACGGGCCAAGGTGCAAAGCTAGTGACCATGGCACAAAATATACCCCATGGAGGTTTATTAATTAGATGGGGATCATTTAGCCCACAAGAACTGGCCCGATTCAAAGAGCTGTTGGAGAAGCCTGACAGATTGAAGCATGGGTGGCCCAATTATGAAGATATGACAACATAAGCTATCTTGGCAAATATGGGTACTAAGCTTAGAAGATTGGGAATCATATCTTATAAGATTATATTAGATTTAATTATGCAATTGATTATGTAATCGATTGTAAAATCTCATGATTCAAGGGATAGGCTAATTTCGTTCGTCGATGAAACTTGATCTAGACCGTCAGTTTTGGGGGAGCTCAACTATAAATAGAGAGCCTCTCCCTCACTTGTAATTCATTCATTGTTTTGTATTTTTTGATAAAAAGTAATACAATTGAGAGCATTTACTCAAAAACCTCTCATGCATAGTTTTTTGTGACTTTTTGTTCTATTTTGCCTTCTTTTGGCTAGCGTTGTTTCCGCTATATAAATTGGTGCCTTGGAGGAATTCTTTATGAATCCTTGATTGTTTGGTGGTTAGGCTGACTTAGGTGTGTTTGCATCACAAGGATTGATTAAGGTCGCACGAAACGCGAGACTAAAGTTCTAGCCTCGTGGCATATATATGAAGTTAGATATGTAAAAGATTGATATGTGAAATGATATAGTAATATTATAAGTATATTTGATGAAGTAAGAGAAAGCCAGGACTAAAATTGTAAAATATGCAAAAGTAAAATATAAGATAAGAATTAATAGTGCATTATGGAAGATTATTAAATATTGAGACATGTTACATGTATTAATGAAAGTGAAAGATACAATTATATGAACTAATGTTACAAAGACTAAGATGAAATACATGAAAAATATTTGAATTTTGTTATGAAATGAGAAATTAAATCGATACTGATATAAATGCCCAAGTAGATGAGATAAGAAATATTGGGATATAGATGGCATGTGATTAAGGAAATTTAGCGTACTCTCTATTTACTCGCTTTGGCGAGGTCTCGTTACTCACTTCGACGGTGTCCCCTCCTGTTCCGTATATCCTATGTGTTCTGTTAAGTT
Source organism: Gossypioides kirkii (assembly GCA_005610355.1). Classification (NCBI taxonomy): domain Eukaryota; kingdom Viridiplantae; phylum Streptophyta; class Magnoliopsida; order Malvales; family Malvaceae; genus Gossypioides; species Gossypioides kirkii. Next base: position 31,347,576 of record CP032247.1, on the reverse strand, counting down.
CATTGGGCCTCCGATACAAGGTAAAAAATTACTCCTATTAAATGATTGAAATATTTTATATGTAAAATGAAGTTATAAGTAAATTAAATGTATTTATTTGAGGTTAAATTGTACTTGATAAATAATAGTATCGGATGAAAAGACACGATAAGTAGATGGTGAGTTACAAGTTATTTGTGAATAAAGGTTCTAAATAAAATATCATATTTTTTAAGTGAAAAGGTAAAAAGATTAAATGTATTAAAAAGCACTAAATTGTCAATAGATAATAGTAAATGGAAAGATGTGATAATTGACTGGTAAAATATAAAATTATTGAAGATAACAGGTCATTGAATGATTCTATATAAATAAGTTAAGTTTTATGATAGTTTAATGTAACTAAAGTTTCGATTGTACTTACTAAGCTAGCAATAACTTAACGCGTGTTTCATATGCATAAGTTAAGAGTAAAAGAAAAGGATCTTTGAAGATCGAAGGCATCTCATCTCATCACATCAATGGTCCCGAGGAAAAGAGTAAAGTTTCCTTTCTTTATTTTGGTAAATGGCATGTACCTAAGTATGTTTTAAAATTGAGGTGTTAAAGGGACTTAATTTAAAACTTAATAATTTCTTAAATTATATGAGATAATTATATGTTTATGAATTGGTACTTGAGATTAGGATTAAAGAATGCTTGTAGATGATGAGTATATGGATTGGTTTGGTTTAATTTGTCAATTAAATAGGGGCTAAAATAGGTAAAATATGAAAGATCAATTTGATAAATAATCCCTAGTTAAAACTAAAACATTGAATCTCAGTTTGGTATTGATATCAGATGTAAAGTATTGATACCAGAGAGGAATTATTGACACCTTAACCTATGTATTGATACTTAAGGTAATTTTCTTTAATTTTTCAAACATTGAAGCTTAAAACGGTATCGATATGACATAGGGGTATCGATACAAAAGCCAAGGTATCGATACATAGGTCTTGTTTTGTACAAAAATGTGATTTTGAAATGAATTTTTACCGAAAATTTTACCCAGTTTGGTCTAATACAACTGTAATATGAAAATAACACATTAATAAGTTTGAAATATGATTGAAAAAAGGGTTCCAAGGATTGAATTTAGTCAAGACTACTCTAGCACTCAAATGTGATATTCTTATATTTGACTCGGTAATCAAGTCGAGTATAAAGGTGTTACAAAACCAATTCAATTGCTTAAAAAAAAAATCTCATTTCATTAATTCAATCTAGTTGGAAGTCAAACAACTTAAAACATTATTTTTTTTAGCTTTGATTTGCTTCATCAATAGTTGTTACCTCAAACTAACAAAAAATGAATTATTTATAAGATATATCAAAGTCTTAGTCATTTGAAGTATAAGGAAAGCAATGTATTTGATGATTGTCTTGTTTAATAATAAATGAAATTTTAAAAAAATCTTTTATTCCTAATTTACATATTTTGCATTAAATTATATTTTAATATAAAAATACGATAAAATTAAGTAATGTGTAAACATTGAGGGCTAAGTTTTTTTAAAAAAATAAGACTAAATGTAAATGTAGATGGTCATATTTGTTATTATGTCAATTTTACAATTTATCACATCATCTTTTTTGTTATTCATATAACGAGTGATTAAAAAAATGAATAGTTGGATAATCATTTTCTAACTTTTCATATTTGAATGACAAAAAAAAAATTGATAGTTTGGTGACTACCAATGTAGTTTACCTTACTTTAAATTGAGTTTATCTTAATTCTAATTTATTTTTTTTATATTTTCATGTTCCTTTTATGGTCAATGTTTAGAATTGTAGTTTTTTTGACATAAAATGTATTAATTTTGTAATTTTTAAACTAAAAAAAAATGTTCAGTGAAATTTTGGATGGGAGTTTCGGGAATAACTTTATCTATTTTGATTTTTTTTGGTAGTTTTCATGTCTGTCCATGCTCGGGTTTCGGTGAATGTACCTATAGAGACATTATCAAATTAGTCCCTCTACTATTAAATGGATCAATTTAGCCATTATACTATTAAAAAGAATCAAATAAGGCCAAATTCGAATAAGGTTAGCATTTACTGTTTAACAAAATATCATTTACTATTCAACAAAGTCAATATTTTTTATACAATAAAGGTTGACTGTATTAAAATTAAAATTTATTTGATTTATTTTAACAATATAAAGACTAAATTAATCCATTTAATAATAAAGAGACTAATTTAATCTAATCCCTAAATTATAGGGACTTCCCACGAATTTTGACCTAAATTTAACATAAATTCGACCCGATCCAGATATGGATACTCCTCCCTCAGAGCATCTGTCATTGCTTTTATTTTCCTCCTAAAAACGATCTTCCCAACACCACTATCAGTTCTTTTCTGCCACTCCAATTCCATCATATTCAATCTTTCAGTTTTATTTTAATTTTTTTAAGTTTAAATAAAAATAAAGCTAATAATAACTAATACTTGATAAATAATTCTGACCCAAAAATCCAGAACTTCATACTGTAACCATTATCTTCAACCTTTTCTTTTAAAAAAAAAAATCTCAAGCTTTTCTCACTTTAGTAGTTATTTTCTGAGAGACGTTGGCTTTCATGGATGAATTATACGGATTCTACTCCATGGGAGATCAGTACGTTGACAACGCCTTGATGTCACCGGAGAACATGATCTTTCCTTCTGATTACCAACCTCGGCTTTGTTCTTCCGATCGGGTTCCGGCGTTTGGATCCGACGAGTTAATCTCTGTCGCCTCCGCCATCTCCGAAGCCGCTTACGTGACCCCTCAAATTCAAGGAGAAGTGGACATTTCAAACGTGATCAAAGCCAAAATCGCTTCTCACCCTTATTATCCTCGTTTGCTTGAAGCATATATTGATTGCCAGAAGGTGAAGCCAACTAGAATTACGGAAAGGGTGTTACTATTATCATTATTATTTTTTGCTATTTCTGGTGCAAACAATACACTTAAAGCTGCAGGTTTTTTAAAAGTATTTCAATCGTCTTTTCCTTCCTTTTTTTTTTTTTCCCACTTTAGGTTCATTAAATATGATGTTATATAACATTACTGTTAATGTGTGCAGGAACTTCAAGGTTAGATTTAGTACAGTGGCTTTGTTAGTTGTATTTTAAGTTTCAGCCATTAATGAGTGTTTACGAAAGTTTTTTGTCTCGAAATAGTTCGCACTTCCTACTGTTTTCTTCTTCAATTTCAAGTCAAGATTCAACCCTTTTTCTTACTCTTCTTGAAGAAACTTTCTTACTCGATCAAATCCCACAATTTTATCTGGAATATATCATCAAATAGAACGTATGCAATTTGTTGGGACTTTGCTTGAGTACTGTTCTAACCTCTTTGTACCTTTCTCTTTCTATTTTAGGTCGGAGCTCCTCCGGAGATAGCGAGGATATTAGACGAAATTCTGATGGAGACTGATGTTAACAAGCGGGATATCCTGCCAACCTGCTTGGGAGCCGATCCTGAGCTCGACGAGTTCATGGTTTCTCTTTGCTCGTTTTGAAGCTTACTTTGGTTTTCGATTTTCATACCATATATATATGCATGTATGATGGTCTGGGGTTTCATTTGTTTAGGAGACTTACTGCGATATGTTGGTGAAATATAAGTCTGATATTTCAAGGCCTTTTGATGAAGCGACCACTTTTCTAAACAAGATTGAGATGCAGCTTCGAAATCTCTGCACGGGTGCCTCCATTACAGGCCCTTCTGGTCAGTAACCTTGCCCTCACAAGTCAGAGTGTTTCTTTTGGATTAATTTAATTTTTGTGTTCTTGGTTTTTGTGCTTTTCTCAAATATTCTTCTATTTATTTTTTCATGCTTTCATTATCTGCTCCAATTACGGTGAAAAATTTACCCCCAAACTAGCTGAATAAGCTCTATTTTATTCTTTAAACCTCGCATGAGTCCCAGTAACTGGCAGGCAAAACTTGGGATTTGTTGGTTCTTGGTGCATGATAATATGGATCATTGAACCCTCAAGATGGCGGTAACCATTCTTTTCCTGGTCATCATCATTCTTAGACCTCCTCTATCACTTTCTGCTAAAGAACCCATTAATGGAGGGCAATAATAGTACTCGAAAAATAGATCTTTCTAGTATTTCAATAATGATGGTATCAGTAGCAGACAATGCAAGAAACCCTAAAGATAATATAGACCCTTTGTCCTTGTTTAGTCACCAATCCCGTTTTAAGTTCTCCATAGTTGGGGTGGAAATTGAGATTGGTCACCTTTCTCCAATTCCATCACTGTCAATGACATCAGGGGCTTGCATTTGCTTGGTTATCATCTTTGTTTGTTAGTTCATTTCTTTTACATTTTTGTGTTATTGTTTCTCATTTGCTGTTTGTCAGAGAAAAATGAAAGCCTGAAAGTAAACATCTTATTTGGGTTTTTTGAGACTCTGAATTGACGTTTCAGAGCTCAGTGATTGCCATGCGAAATAGTTGCTTGTTTGATTCTCACCAGTGCCTTCAACTATTTATTTTTTGCAATGCCTGAGTTGATGCAAAAACCTACGCCTAGGGCTACTTGTTTGAGTTGATTGAACGTTCGGACTATGTTATGCCATTTTTTCACCCAAGACGGCCTTCTTTTTCTTTCTCCCTGTACGTTAAGACCCCTCTACCATGTTTAAAGTTTTTAAAAATTACAAACATGCGTCTGGAGACATCCGTACTCACATTTGAGGCTGAGTACTAAAGATATAGCATGCTTACGAAATCTTATTTTTTGGACACTAATGAGCTTATCTTCATCTGGCTGATAATTGCTTCATATTCCCTTGAAACTGCATGTATGCTTTGGTTTAGAAGTAAACCCTTAATTCTTACTACTACTCATACCCCTCAAACCCTTAATTCAGACGACAAAACGCATTTAACCGCAATTGAAATCATCTTCTCCTAGTTGTTGCAACAGTAATGACTCAGCTCAATTGGCACTACTAGGGTGACTATCAAAATGCACACCCTTTAGAAGTTTGATGCAGTCTACTTAAACAAGAAGTCCATTATCAGAAAAAACAAAAAGGGCCATTATGTCCTATTAAAATGTGTGGAAATAATGGTACTATTAGAAAGAGGCCTAGAGGTATATTACCAAACGAATTCATACTTTTTTTAAGCCAAGCTTAAATAATTTGTGATTACAACTATTTTATTTACTCCTTAAAAAGATAAGAAAGGCCTCGATTCATACTTCTTGCTTATTGTTTAGTAGTTATTACATCTTAAACATGATTGCATGAATCGACCATATTAAATTCGGCTGAGATTTTTTAAAAAAATCTGAGTTCTTGGCTTCTCTCATTATGTCACTTTTCTGGTCTCTTCATTGTATAGTGTGGAAATAATTTGCACCATTGTTACATGAACTGAAAACAGGGTGTTGGATCTAAATAAGCTATGTTTTTTTTACTGTTTTTCTTGTTAATTTTGTTGATCCCAATTTTGTGCTATCTAGTTTATCCGGTTTTTGAAAGCGAGTGTTTGATATAGGTATATGTCTTCAACAGGTAAGCTCAATTTTTTGAAGTTTTTATCATGTATTTTGAGGATTATATTTCATACTCATGTTTGATTGTGTCAGTCAGATATTTTAGGGAAAATAAAGAATCTGGCTAACATAGAAGGCCACTAGGGATAGTTTATTAAGCATGCAAGAGAGGTTTTGGTCTGGCAGTACCGAAGTAGTAATCTAAAATTATATGCTTCTTTTTGTTATATATTTTTTGAAGTTATGAAGATCTATACATGACTTAATTAGAATTGTATGGTATTGGATCGGCCGATATGTTAGTGTGTTTGAACAAATCTCAAGGTTCAACATGAGTATTTATATTTAAGTATGTGCCGAATATGGACACTTTAGGGGGAATGACTGGTAGGCTTATGCAATTGGCATGCCTATAGCAGCCTTGGAATTCGGACTTGAGAAAGTAATGACTGCATTCTGGTTTGTCGATAGTTTTCAACTGTGGTGTTTTATACAATTTACTCATCTATGGGTAACTGGAAAAGAAATAAGCTAGTTTTGCTTCACATGCAACCATTGTAGTCTTTTATAGAGACCCGCTTGGATTTTGTTAAAACCAACTTGCAGGCTCCTTAAGAGTTGTAAGACCTCATGCTTAACCATTTGTTTTCTGCATGTGGTATCAATTATCATCAAATCATGTTTCCCTTTTTGGATTATCTTCCGACGCATGTGAACGGTGGTCGGTTTTATTTGAATAAACAGAATAATCATCTGAACCAACCATATTAAGATAGTTCACCTTTTCCTAGCGGAATTTCTATCTAGAGAAGCGCCTGTGTTGGACGTTTGTTCTTCCTATGGATGATTTAGTTCTAAACATAAGTCTGATGGCGAGGTTCAAAAGTTTTATGTGAAACATAATCTAGGTTTTCCCTTCACACATCGTTCTCAAGATGCTTTCTTCCCGATATAGGACATGACGTGCATTGGTCGTACACAAATGGGTTGAATCGAATTAATTTAACAGTTATCTGAACATTATACTACAGCTTGAAATGGTTCTTTGGTGTCTTTGATCAGGTCTTAGTTTCGGTCCTTTTGTTTTATAGGTGAATTACATGGAACATTTTTAGAAAATAAAACATGTCCTATTTCTGTTCTATAATGCAGTTCATAGTTCATACTGCACATAGCTGATGATTAAAAAGAAAAAAGCCATCACTGTCATTTGATTTAGTCTTGAATATTAGGAGTGGATAATGATAATACTGATATTGAATGCTAGAATCGGGGCCTTTGGATCCCATTAAAATAAAAAATAATAAAATCAGGTGGTTAGGAAGTTATCACATGGACACCCGCAGATTTCGCTGTGGATCCATCAGAATCAGACAAAATCATTCAATTCTTCAACACTCTTTCTCTCTGGTCTTCCTTCTCTGGTACCCATGCTGCACTTTCCATTGGTGGGTTTCCATGTCTCGGCCTTTTTTAATGTACACCACACGTGTATGTATCTCGCTCAGACCAGGCCTCCCGCGCCGGACCCATCTCTGTTGCTTCCGCTCATACCCAAGACAATTCCCGTGTATATATTTAGAAAGATTTTATAATATTTTGAACTTCTTTTTTGATAATTAAATATGAACTATTTTATATTATAAATTGATAAAAGATGGTATTTGATTTGATCAAGTAACGTCGGCCGGAATTGGATCAATATTTTCCTCTCCAGCGGACTTCAATGAGGCACCGATGGGGCCATCTGTAGGACGACATAAAGGGCGTAGGCTTTTTCCTTCTTTTTTATTTAGGGGGTGGTGGGGTTGTGTAGTCTCATTCTCTTTCTCTCTCTCTCTGGGTGATGGTGATGGTGATGGCTGTACTGTCATTTCGACTCGGACAGTCGGACTCAGTGTGACTGGCAGTAGACATGACCAGACACGGAGTCTTCTTTTTTATTTGCCCAAATGATCATGTCTTTGCCTTTCGGTCTTGATGTTGACGTTATCTTATGTTGGAAAATGGTCCGTTGCTGACTGAGATCTCACCCTTTAACTGTCTAGTTAATGAGGGTAGTTGTAGTAGTGTGTAAACTTAGATATTCCACCACAATATTTAAAATAAAATTCAATTGGATAATTATAAAAATATTTTTATTTTATAAAATTTGAAAAGTATTTTTTTTATATTTTTACATAGAAAAAAAAAATCACTAATCATAAGCTTTGAATTCAAGTTTCTATTGTTTTCAATATTTGTATTTTACTATTTATTAAAAAAAAATCACTAATCATAAGCTTTGAATTCAAGTTTCTATTGTTTTCAATATTTGTATTTTACTATTTATTTTACTATTCAATCAAAGTTTTATTTTTTATATATATTAATTTTGTATAAACATATTTATTAAGTTTTCTATAATTTAAAATGATTATATTTATAGCATATTTTGAGTGGAGTGCTTGATGTTAATATTTCGTATCTTTATTATTTGAATTCATTTTTTTTAATAATTTTAGATATTTGACTTTGCAATCTAAGTCTAATACTTAGATTCAAATTCGAAATCAAATTCAGTAAAAATCTTTTTTTTTTGAACATTTTAAAAAAAATCTTTTTGGGTTTAGATTTTGATATTTAGATCATTTTTTTGGTCAAAAGATACTTAGATAATTTAGATGTTATTGAGTTCATATGGATATACTTAGGGTGAGTTTGGATGGACGGTGCGTTTATTCACGATTAGTATAATGAGATTAGATACAATAACAATACTGTTGCATGAGACGTATCGCTTTTCACTCTACCGTTCATCCAAACTCACCTGTGAATAATAAAGTAAGTAAAGTCTTAAAAGTAATTATGTGAATTTTAGAATTTGAATATCAGATTAATGCTAGAAATGAATCTATGAGAGATGTACCATAGCAAAGTTTTTTGTTTCTTTCCAAAGTGGAACACGAGCTGTGCTGCAATGCTGAAACTGGCTGTTTTGGGTGGTTTGGCTTGCTCTTTCCTTTCGTCCTTGGAATGGCTAACCAAGAAATAAACAGTGCTTCTGGAATGTTGCTTATACGTTTAACCCTTTCATACAATCATTTCTTGAGTTTTAGAACAATGTATGCTTGGATTTTGTTGGACCAGATTTATTTTTCTTGAAGCATCCTTATTGAATGCATATTGGGACGCAAGTATATGGTACTTTAAGGAGATTCTTGATTCATTGGAAAATGTAAAAGAAATTGTACATATCCAAGTCCGAGCAATATATTTTAGGAATGTGACTGATGACTGAAATTTTGTGTTCCTATGTGTGTGTGTGTTTTCTTTCTTGGTGTTTCTGGGCAGATGAAGGCGGTGAATCATCGGAGGGAGATGTTAGTGTTGGGGAGGATGACGTGGAAGAACCGCAACCAAGAAGCAAAGACATAGGTCTCAAAGATCTTCTGCTTCATAGATTTGGCAATCATATTACCACCTTGAAGCTGGAGTTCTCAAAGAAGAAGAAGAAAGGAAAACTTCCGAAAGAAGCAAGGCAAATATTGTTAGAGTGGTGGAATGTTCACAGCAAATGGCCGTATCCGACGGTAACTTCTTACTTCTTCCAGCTTGATTTTGTGTTTGAACTATGCCGGTTTTTCCCCATGATTTTGTGGGAAAATAGGTTAAGGGCAATCGTTTACATTACGAAGTCGTATTCAATCCTTAGTTAGCACTTATGATACGATTTTGTTGGTGGTTGAAGGAAGGTGATAAGATGGCATTGGCTGAAACGACGGGACTGGACCCGAAGCAAATCAACAACTGGTTTATAAACCAAAGAAAGCGCCATTGGAAACCATCGGAGACCTTCCAAATGGACGATCTGACTGGACGATTCTTTATAGATCAGGAGTGATGACCATATTATACATTCCCAATATGTATATCAACAGTATCTAGTTCTTGTTTTAAATTAGCTTTGTTTCGTATATTTTGACATTCTGGGATTTAATTATGCTTATTTGACGTGGACGGTAATGGAGCTGGATGTTTAGAAACATCCATTTACATAAATGTTTCTAGATTGTTATGTTTGGTACTTATTCTTTTATCTAATTTGGTACCTAAATGTTTTTTTTTTTTTTTTGCATAATTTGGTATTTGAATTTGATATTTCTTTCTAATTTGATACTTGGAGTTTTTTTTTTGGGTTCAATTTGATACTTTAAATTTATTAAATGTTATTAAAGTTATGCAAAATATTAGGTATAAAAATACTGTCAATATTAAAGGAAATTTATGTTTAAAAAAATAAGTATTGGGTCATGTTTAATGAATTAATATTAAATAAGAAAAAAATTTGAAAAACTCAAATTAAAAAAATTATTATTTCTTATTAATAAAATAATTAAATAAATAAAACTAAAATAGTTGGACATATAAAATAAAAAATATCATATTATTTGTCACATGTCGGTTATATATTGATTATTTTTGTTATCTCGTAAAAAATAACATTGTTAGCATATTAGAGTAATTTGTAAAATGTTTGACAAGTTCAAATATCAAGTCGAATAAAAAAAATTAGATATTACATTAGAAAAAAGATGCAAGTTTAGGTACTGAATTGAATTTTAAAAAAAATTACATACCAATTTAAGAAAAAAGGTCAAGTTTAAATACTAAATTAAAAAAAATATCAAATTTAAATATCAAATTAGATAAAAAAAATTTAAATATCAAATTAAAAAAAATAATTTCAAGTACCAAATGTATTGTTCACTTACTAATGGTCTTTTTATTTAATGTTGTAAAAAACATATATTTATATTAACGCTTATGACATGAATGGAAAATTTTCCATGCAGTGATAGCCTAAGATTTTAGTTCTGTGTGATGTTATGTATGGTGCGATTTTCTTCCAAAAATAAAAATCAGTATTATTGTTTTAAACATTTTTAATTAAATAATAAATTCGAGACATTAATTTATTTCATCAATACATATAATAAAGTATTTATGTAAAAATATTTTGATTGCTCTTAGCAAATTTCTGGAGATTCACAAGACTTTCTTGATTGCCAATATGATATTGATGTCATTGATCATCTTTCTTCTGGTATATTTGTTTTCCACCTGGTGTAATAAAAGGATGATTGTCTATTAATGGGGTTTGAAGGTTTTTTTAGGTACAAAAGTGTTGGACAAAGGAGACCTTTTATCCCTTTATCTATTCATATAGAGGATTATTATCTTATTTGTTGGATCTGGTATCCTAACTGTAATATGTTTGTTTGTATAGTTGTAATTTTTTTTTGAATGGATTGATTTAATAAAATTATTCATAAATTACATTAATATTCTTCGTATATTGTCCTCATGTGATTTTTACATGCAAAGCAAAATAGAAACAAATATTAGCTCACTGGTTATTTAATATTTAACTAATACTAAGCAGTATCATGTTGTTGGATCGTAATAAAAAAATACAACTTATATTAGTATATGAACCTAAAGGTGTCATTAGTCTAATCGAAAATGAATAAACCGATTGAAAGACTAATATGTGATCTATCAAGTCCAATTGGGGCATGTTTTGTCATGAGCATCGGAGTACATATGTCTCAAAATATAGATGTATAAATGTAACTGACTAAACCGATAGTACATCGGATGGTACTCAAGTAGAATAGATCTTGAATCTGTTTATGGATTTATTCACTTATAACGTTTATAGTGTGCCATACCTTAACTTTGAGTGGATGATAGACTATATATGTGTGACTTGGAAAAATCCGGTTTGAAAACAATTTTCTTGTACAACGAAAAATAAAAATTTTGAAAACTGACCCGGTTTTTGATATTCATAGCAATAAACCTTAGATCGAAATCGTATCTGTTTTTTTGGATAAATGGATCATTATTGTTCCAAACTTTCAACCAAATGATCTTCTCCACTATTCTCATACGACGAATTGCTTCGAGTGTCTCGATCAAGTCGAATCAAAACATAGAACTAGAAATAAATTACTTTTTTCTTTGGGGTGAAAATAATTTTTTTTCTCAAATAAAAACCGACATAATCATTACTTCGAAAAATATATTTAATTCTTAAAGAATAAAAGTCTCTTTCTTTTCGGGTAAAGTTGTGTGTTAATAGCCCTAACGGTGTCATCCATTTATAAGGAAAGAAGGTATAACCCTTGTTGAATTAGAGAAGTTTATTTCGACTAAGGAAATGAAATCCTAGTTCTATTAGGATGTAGGGGGCGGCAACCCTAGTTAACTATACTAGGATTTGTTGTTCCCCTTTATTACATAATGTAGAAGTCGTACACCTAACGCACCAACTTTCGGTTCTTTATATATTCAAACTTAGGCTTTTACTTACATCAAAGTGTACGAGTCATGCATACATAATCTATCATCCACTCACGATTTAGGTAGCCACACTATGAACGTCACAATTGAATAAATTCATAAACAAATTTAGGATATATTCTTCTTGGATCCAATCCAATGTACTATCAGTCTAGTCAGTCACATCTATGTCTCTATCTTCTTGGAGTCATCGACTCCGATGCCTAAGACAAGGCATCTTCCCAATTGGACTTGATATACAACATATTAGTCTTTCAATTTGTTTGCTCATTTTCGATTAGACTAAGGACATGTTTAGGTTCGTCTACTAATATAAGTTATTTTTCCGTATTACGATCCGATCATGTAATCTCGTTTAGCATTAGTTTAAACATTAGATAACCAATGACCAACATTTTCTTCCATTTTGTTTTGCGTGCGAAAACCATATGAGGACATAACAAAGTATTAATGTAATTCATGAATAATTTTATTAACCAATATATTCGAAAAATTACAAGTGTACTTAGACAAAATTACTACACTTGGGCACAAGATCCAACAGTAAGTAAAAGTCCGACTTCAAATAGATAAGGAACTGAAAGCTGGTGAGTTAGATATACGACTTCTACAGTATGCAGCATAATTCCTAGTCGTGAAATTCACAACCAATGACATGAGTAAATGATATATTCTCATTGGCATTACATAATAGATAAAAAGTAAACATAGCCATGAATCGTTTATTTTTGTGATGAATGACTTAATTACTATATGATAGTAATTCACTTTTTATGAAATAAGATGTAATGGTTACCATGAGATAAAATACAATCATATTTGTCGAAAAGTTTATTTTCGGGAAAACAAACAGGTCTCGAACAATATTTTAAAATTATCGAAAATTAGAAAAAATGGGGGTCGTAACCAATCTTTTATTTGGTGTGATTGGATCACTATAAAACATTTAAAATCTATTTGGAAAAAATTTTGGTCTTCGAAATCCAAAAAATAGGTTCGGGAGTTGGTTACGTGAGAGGAAAGATTAGCACCTTCACACGCCCAAAATTGGTACCACATTGATTATTTTATGGCCTTTTTTGTAAAATTTTGAAAACTCGAATAAAGTTTAAAAGTATGATCCTTTAATGCATAAGTCATATTTAAGAAAGAAATCGATTTTTGTTTGGGAGTCTCGCTATTTTGAGGTGATCGAAAAAGAAAGTCACGTCCAGTGAGTTAGGACATAACGTTTCGAGATCCGAAAATAACGAGCCTTCCTTTGTTGTAAACTTTTAAACCTTGGAAAAGAGTATTCGATTATCCCGATTTGAAGAAAAGTCGCGCCTAATAAGTTAAGGCACAAATTTTCAAAACCAGAGAAAAAGAAACATTGCCTCGTTTTAAGGGTATTCGATTATCCCGGTTTGAAGAAAAATCGCGCCTAGTAAGTTAATGCACAAATTTTCAAAACCCAAAATAAAGGAATATTACCTCGATTTTAAATATTTTGGAGAAAAATCAAAAAAGGACTTTAATTGAAAAATAGAGATAAAAATGAGTATGCAAATTAAATACGAGCTATGCAATTAATGATAGAGGTAAATAAAATAAAGAATGAATAAGTATGAGAAAAAAATAAACAAATTATGAATCAAAATAAATGAAAAAATACAAAATTAATTTAAAAAAATTAAAGAATTATATACGAAAGTCAAAGAAAGGAAAAAAATCAGGGTCGAAAATGAAGTTTCGGAGAGTTTGGGGTTAAAATGTAATTTTGGAAAGTTTTAGGGGTAAAAATGTCATTTTTGGGAAGATATGGGGAAAAATGTTATTTTTGGAAGTTTAGAGGCAAAAATGCAATTTTTGGAAGTTTAGGGGAAATATGTAATGTTTGGAAGTTTAAGGGAAATATGTAAATTTTGAGAAGTTCAGGGGTAAAAATGTAATTTTTAGAAGTTTAGGGGTAAAAATGTAATTTTGGAAAGTGTAAGAGTCAAAATATGATTTTTGGATAGTTCAGGGACCTCTTGGGCAATAAAACAAAAAAAAGTGACACGTGGTAGCCTCTCAAGCATTCAGAAGTCAAAGGACCAATTTGAAAATCATTTAAAATTACTGGGCAAATGTACAATAAAATAAAACTTGATTTAAGGACAAAATTGAAATAAAAATAAAAAGGGAAGGACTAATTTCATAAATAAGCCAAAGGTAGGACACGTGGCAGCTTCCTGGACTTTCAAAAAGGTCAAAGGATTAAATTGAAAATGAAATGAAACTCATGGGTAAATTTAAAATTAATTAAAAGTATAAAAGGATTACATTGTAAAAACCAGAAAAAGCGGAAGGATCGAAGTCATAAATAACCTAATTGTTGAAAACATGCGGATCTTGAGTTTGGAGTGGGTTGGGTCGGATCGGATCTTGGGTCATTGAGGTGAAACGATATTGTTTTTGGGGCTTAGGAGCCTAGACCAAAACAACGTCGTTTTGATCTTCTATAAAAACCAATTTTAACCCTTTTTTTTTCATTTCCACACTTTTTCTCCAAAAACTCTTCAAAAATTCTCTAAAACAAAAAACCTTCCCTCTCTCCATGGCCGATTGAGCACTAGTCACCGTCCAAGCGCCCTTCATCACTGGTCCACCGTACTCCGCCGTCTCCGGTGCCGCCCGACCGTCGTCCGCGATGTTCGAAGGTAAAAACTTCACCTTTTCTCGTTTTGTTTTTCGTTTTACACAAATCGGAGTTCAAATCTGACTAAACCGAACCCAGGCTTTTGAGAAAATTTCAAAACATTCAACTTCTTTTTGATTTTTCAGATTTGTTTTCTTTTTACTTTTTTATTTTAAAAAAATAGATCCGAAATAAAATTTTTGATTTCAAAGAGGATTTTGATAATTTTGTATTTGCTTTTGAAATTTGCCCCTTTTCTGTATTCTATTTTATTATTCTATTTTTTTTATATGTTCGTTTGTAAATCAGTCATATCCGGAACTCCTCGCAACCGTAGGTGGGATCGAAGGAGCAACAAACGGAGGTCCGACGATGGCGCTTGGGATCTAAGATATGCCCGTTCCTCTTCCTTTTTTGTTATTATTATTATTTAATATTTTTTATTTATTAAAAACGTTTCCAATATTTAAGCAGATAATAAATGAACATTTATGTCATACATAGATAAATACATATATATTTATATATATTAATTACCTTGAGAAGCAAACTTGAAAGCTTTGATGATCTGATATTAACTGCTTTGCCTTTTTCGTGACTGTTGTTTCGAATACACTCTGCAAATATTTATTTTGGATATGGAAAGTCAGTTTTGTATTGATTTTGAATTTTCAACCAAAAAGAAAAAAAGGTCCTTACAATCTGTTTCAATCTCGGCTTTATAGCCTAAGATACCATCATTCTATTTTGTTCTTTGCTATTTAAAATCTGTCTTTTCTCCTTGCAGGTACAATGCAGTGGTGGTGATGGCAGTCCAAGTTGAGGGTGGAGCAACCTGTGGTGAGCTGACGTGGCGGTTTCTGGTTGGTTAAGAATGGAGGTGGCTGGTAGCAAGTGGTCTTAGGGTTTTACCTTTCTGTTTTAGGATTAGTTTGGGCCTGTTGGGCTAATCATGTAACTGGGTTAGGACATTTGGGCTTGTACATGGACTTTGGTTTGTAATTTGGGACCAAAAGTTTGTAAACTTTGGGTTGTATTTGGACTTTTAAACCCAATTTAAAATTAAATTGAGAATAAATTTAAATTTAAATAAAATTTAAATTTAAACTTAAAATAAATTTTAAAATTAGGCTTGATTTGATTCAGAGTTTGGCCCCGGTCAAAATTGGGCTCCAACAGCTACCCCTCTTTGCTCGTTGCTCTTTCACTGGCACGCCTTTCACTTCATTGGTCGTTCAACCCTGCTGCATCTACTTCTCTACCTTCGGCGTTATGATTCCATCTTGCCTTGAGGCAATTTCAAAAAGACAAAAATTGCTACTGTAGCTTCACCCTATTTGTAACCTCAGGGTTTGGCATCGTCGTAGTCCTTGATATCTTCTGACACTCCAAGTGTCTGGTGTTGTAGCTTCGTGTCTTGATTTCTTTCTTCTTATTTTACTAGAAAGACAGATTTGGTTAACTTCTCTGCGTCTCGTCAGGAAGATGACCACTTTATTGCTTCGACCTGCTTCTTCGTATCTCATCAGGAAGTTGGGGTTTGAAGTTTTGCTCACATCGAGCTTTGGTTTCATTGATTTGGTCTGCTTCTCAGTAACTCATCAGGAAGATGACCGCATCACTTGTTTTGATCCACTTATCTGTGTCTCATTAGGAAGACGGATCTGGTTCACTTATCTGTATCTTCATTAGGAATGTAACCACTTTATTGCTTTGACCTGCTTCTTAGTATCTCATCAGGAAGCTGGGGTTCAAAGAGTTGCTCACTTTGAGCCTAGTTTCATTGATTTGGTCTACTTCTCAGTATCTCATCAGGAAGATGACCACATCACTTGTTTTGATCCACTTCTCTGTGTCTCATCAGGAAGACGGATTAGAAAGAATCAGATGCTCCTAACTACATGAATGCGCATGATGAATGTCAGATTCGTTTATTATTATTCGGGTTGGCATGGCCTATCGCTTGTCCACACTCTGTCGTTGGTGTGTTGCCCTGTCTTCTTCTAGGCTTATCTTGAACTGATTGTTTTGTTTTCCAATTGGTAGTCCTATTTCGGGCCCCTATACTTTTAGGAAATTCCAGAGTAACGCTCCTGGATCTTTGTATGATTCATATTAGTAGTTCATTATCCATTATTAAAAATGCAAAATGCTTGAACGAGATTTTTGAAAGAATAAGGTCGAAATTTATTGAAGACATAATTCAAGAGATCAATAGGAGGCGAATTTTTGTCAAGACATTGCCAAGTATACAACAAAAGACAATTAGATGCTTCGAATATCGAATGATAAGCTTCTCTGAGCCGACTTGCAGAGAATCATCTTGAGTCCAAATATTGGTCCAGAAGACCTGAAGTGCTTTGTTGATGCTTCAAGTTGTAATTTTCCTCATTCTTGTTACTTCGACCCGTTCTTGAATTTGAGCTGCGCTTTGCGGGTTTTCAACTCAAACTTTCTTTGGTTTCAAGACGCCCTTTGTGGGTTTTCATCTCAGTCCTCTTTTTTTTTAGGCGAAGTATTTTTTCACCAAGTCCGAGTTGACGAGGTTGTGCAGATCCTTGCCATCCATTTCTGTTAGAATGAGAGCTCCTCCTGAGAAAGTTTTCTTTACCACATAAGGCCCTTCCCAATTGGGCATCCATTTGCCTCTGAAGTCTTTATGTATGGGAAGTATCTTTTTCAAAACTAGATCTCCTTCATGAAATTCTCTAGGACGAACCTTTTTGTTGTAAGTTTGCATCATTCTTTTCTGGTACATCTGACCATGGCGGATAGCTCTTAATCTCTTTTCTTCGATTAAATTCAACTGATCATATCGGGTCTGAATCCATTCTGCCTCATCTAACTGTAATTCTGTCAAGACTCGGAGAGAAGGTATTTCGACCTCGATAGGTAAGACTGCTTCCATACCATATACGAGCGAGAATGGTGTTGCTCCAGTAGAAGTTCTGATTGAAGTTCTATAAGCAAAGAGGGAAAATGGTAGTTTTTCATGAGTCTTTATAGGTCTCAGTCATTTTCGCAACAATATTCTTGATGTTTTTATTAGCTGCCTCCACAGCTCCATTCATCTTTGGGCGATAGGGAGATGAATTGTGATGCTTGATTTTGAATTGCTCACAAACTTTCGCTATCGTGCTATTATTCAAATTCAGGGCATTATCGGATATGATTCTCTCCGACATCCCATATTGGCAGATGATCTCCTTTTTCAAGAATTTACTAATCACAGACTTCGTGACATTGGCGTAAGAAGCTGCTTCTACCTATTTGGTAAAGTAGTCGATAACCAGGAAGATAAATCTATGACCATTAGAAGCCTTAGGATAAATCAGCCCAATGACATCCATGCCCCACATAGAGAACGACCAAGGGGAAGTCATGACATGAAGGTGTGATGATGGTACATGAATCTTGTCTCCATAGATCTGGCACTTATGGCACCTCTTAGCATAATTGACGCAATCCCCTTCCATGGTAGACTAGTAATATCCAAATCTCATTATCTGCTTGGCCATTGTGAAACCATTGGCATGTGTCCCACAAATGCCTTCATGAACTTCTTCTAAGATATTCTTAGCTTCAACTGCACCTACGCATCTTAGCAACACCTGATCTTTTCCCCTTTTGTACAAGATTTCCCCATTTACAACATACTCATTGGCCAGTCTTCTCAATGTCCTCTTTTCATTTTTAGAAGCCTGCTCGGGGTACTTGCGATCCCTTACATACTGAAGAATATCTTGGTACCATGGGCGGTCATCCCTTTCCTCTTCTTCTTCTGCTTCGATATTATAACAATGAGCAGGAGCTTCATAGATGCTCATCTGAATGGGTCTCATATCTTCTGGTCTATTTACTTTAATCATTGAAGCCAACGTGGGAAGAGCATCAGCCATCTGGTTTTCTTCCCGTAGGAGATAATGGAATGTGATGTCATCAAACTCTTTGATTAACTCAAGAACCAATTTGTGGTAATCAACTAGCTTAGAATCCCTTATTTCCCATTCTCCTTTGAGTTGATAGATTACTATTGCGGAGTCTTCATATATTTTTAAAACTTTGATTCCCTATTCTATGGCCGCACGGATTCCCATGGTACATGCTCCGTATTCTGCCATGTTATTTGTGCAATCAAAATCGAGTTTACTAGAGAAAGAGTAATGGTCTCCTTCTGGCGATACCAAGATTGTCCCAACTCCATTACCCATGACATTTGAAGCTCCATCAAAATTTAATTTCCAAGGATGTTCTACTGTGGTTACCTCTTCAGTGGTCGCAACATACATTAAATTCTCATTCGAGAAGTCAAAGTTTATTGGCTCATAGTCCTCTAAAGCCCTACTAGCTAGGAAGTCTACTATCGCACTCCCTTTTACTGCCTTTTGATTGACATAGACTATGTTGAATTCAGAAAGCAAGATCTGCCACCTAGCTAATCTTCTATTTAATGCAGCCAACTCCATCATGTACTTCAAAGGATCTAGTTTCGAGATCAACCAAGTGGTGTGGTACAACATGTATTGCCTTAATCTTCGCATAGTCCAAACTAGAGCACAACATAGTTTTTCAATTGAGGAATATCGAGTCTCACAATCAGTGAATTTCTTACTGAGATAATATATCGCCCTTTCCTTCTTTTCAGACTCATCATGCTGGCCTAGTACACATCTCATAGAATTTTCAAAGACCGCCAAGTATAGGATCAACGGTTTATTAGGAATTGGAGGTACCAAGATGGGAGCTTTGGATAAATAATCTTTGACCTTGTTAAAAGTTTCTTGACATTCATCATCCCATACACCTAGGTTGCGCTTCCTAAGCAGACGGAAGATAGGATCACATTTCTCAGTCAATTATGAAATGAACCGAGCGATGTAATTTAGTCTCCCTAAAAACCCTCAAACTTCTTTTTGCGCACTGGGTGTCGGTAACTCTTGTATGGCTTTGACTTTATCTGGATCAATTTCAATTCCTTTTTTGCTGACTACAAAGCCTAACAGCTTTCTTGACGTGGCTTCGAAAGTGCACTTTGTTGGGTTTAGCTTTAATTGATACTTTCTTAGCCTCCCAAACAACTTTCTAGGATTCTTATATGCTTTTCTTCCATTTGGGATTTTGCAATCATGTCGTCGACATAAACTTCAATCTCCTTATGCATCATGTCATAAAACAAGGTCACCATGTTCCTTTGATAAGTTACCCTTGCGTTTTTGAGTCCGAAAGGCATCACCTTATAGCAAAATGTTCCCCACAGTGTAACAAACGTGGTTTTGATAATATCTTCAGGGTCCATCCTTTCTAGTAATGCCCAGAGAAACCATCCATGAATAAAAACAGGGAATGACCTACTGTATTATCGACTAAGGTGTTAATGTGAGGTAATGGGAAGTTATACTTTGGGCTTGCTTTATTTAGATCTCGATAGTCCACACACATACGTACTTTTCCATCTTTTTTAAGGAACAGAGACTATGTTAGCTACCTATTCAGAGTATTTAACTACTTGGAGAAACTCAGCGTCAAATTACTTCTTGACTTCTTCTTTTATTTTTAATAACACATCTGTTCTCATCCTTCAGAGCTTTTGTTGTACAGGCTTGCATTCTTCTTTTATGGGGAGTTTGTGTATCACAATGTCAGTACTTAGGCCAGGCATATCCTTGTAAAACCATGCGAAGACGTCTTGGAACTCCTGAAGTAACTCGATAAGATCTTTTCTGGTTTCTATAAAGATGCTTGTCCCAATTTTCACCTCTTTCTTTTCATCTTCATTTCCCAAACTGATAACTTCCACTGGGTCTGAATGAGGTAGGATTTGCTTTTCTTCTTGCTCCATTATTCTTAACAGATCCGGAGGTAAATTACAATCTTGATCATCTTCGAGGTCCTGAAGCTCTTCTAAACACATATCTTCTCGAAATGAGGCTCTAAATTAGCATCAGGGTCACTCATATTATTGATATTCGAGGACCTATCAAGGGATGAAAGGGAGGTCCAAAGAACAAAATAAATTTACGAAAGAATGATTATATGGTAGTGTATGAGTATGTTTGTCAAATTGGTCAAAAATGTATGTATTAAAGAATGCTTAATCTTGTTTATTGGATATGTACGAATGTTTTGTTAAGTTGGGTTAAGAATGAAAGAATAATTAGGAAAAATTTCCCATATAAGATATAAGATGCATTTTCATTCAAAATAATTGGATAATGATCATGGGCCCTTTTACAAAAAGATCCATATTGCTTTCGAGCCTAAAGCAATAGGTGTGTTCTGAGCATTACTCTAAAGAAATCTTAAAAGTTACAGGGAGTTCCTCTGCAGTCCAATTATTTAGAGTGCTTCCAGGTGCGCATAGACCGATTCCTGGCAAGTCTTAATTATTACTTGCTCCTTTTCCAATCCTGTCTCTTGGTTGATCACCCCTCCCGAGATGAAAGTCTTATATATGTGCGGGAAGACCATGGGTTCCCACGAAATTTCTTTTCCAGACAACCTTGCTCTCCTTCTTTCTTGCTTTCTTTCTAGCTCCTTCTTCCTTTGCTTTGCGTCTGGTTTGTACCCCAAGCTGTAATGATCCCAGTTTTCTATCAGCATTGGCATACTGACCCTTCATTAGAGGAATTTTCCTAGCCCGTTTCCAGGTAATGCCTCATTTCCAACTATTAAACGCAGGCCCATCCTTGTAGTCGATGATATCTTTGGCACAGGGATCTTGCTCCCCTCAGTAATGAAGGTTACATTGACAAATTCTAAGAAGCGGAAAGAACATTCGACAGCCTTTTCATCAGTTCCGACATAAGGTGAATCACTCGTCACGGATGCAATGATTTCCTCCTCAGCGTTGATCGTGATTAACTGTCCTTCATTTATTAATTTCAGCTTTTGGTGCAACGAAGAAGGTACTGCCCCAGTTGCATGGATCCACGGTCTTCCCAATAAACAGTTATAAGTGGGCTTGATATCCATCACTAGAAAATCCACTTCGTATGTGTTTGGCCCGATCTGAAGAGGTATTTCGATCTTGCCTATTATTTTTCTCTCAGTCCCATCAAATGCTCTCACTATATTATTACATCCTTTCATGTGAGAGCTATCAATTGGCAATCTCTGCAGGGTAGCTAATGGTAGCACATTCAAAGCTGATCCGTTGTCTATGAGTACTCTTGGTAATGTATACCCCTTGCAGCGAGTGGTAATGTGTAAGGCTTTGGTAGATCCTATTCCTCCCATTGGTATTTCATCATCGCTGAAGAAAATAAAGTTATCGGTGCTCACATTATTGACTAATTGATCCAGCTTATTGACAGAGATGTCATTTGCTACATAATCTCATTCAGCACCTTCATTAGTGCGCTTCGATGGGCCTCTAAGCTTAAGGGAAAGGAAAAAATTAATATCTGAGCAGGCTGCTTGTGCAGTTGTTCCATTACACTATATTCTCTATGTCTTAGGAACTTCAGAAACTCTTTTGCCTCTTTCTCAGATACGGGCTCATTCGTGGGTGCTTCGGGGTTGCCTATTATTTCTTCCTCTAGCTCAAATATTACTGCCTTTCCTTTGTTAATCTCTTTCTCCTTACTCATTGGGTCATAACTCTTACCATTGCGGGTAACAAGACTTACATCCTTTCTGAGTTCTACCTTCCTTGGTATTGTTACGTTGCAATTGTAGTTTCATGAGACCCTCTTACTATCTTTGTAAGGAAATGCTGCTAGCTTTTGTATGATGATGCGCGATGTTATTTGCTCCCTTGCCGTGCTGTTCGTGGGTTTAGAAATAATCACTTTTGGGCGATTAATCCCATAAGCCTTAGTTGCTCCATCTTCAGAGGCGTAAAAATCATTAACCTCCTCCCCTTCTTCGAAGAATTCCAACTCTTTATTATCCATTAGCGTTTGCACCATACCTTTGAATTCAACGCAGTCTTGAATCTCATGCCCCTCAATGGCATGAAATTCGTAGTAGTTATCGACTTTTGCTATTGTGCTCTCCTTATCCTCCGTGATTACCCACTCTTTGACCAACTGATGCCATACCCATTGGAGTGGAGACCCGACTTCTTCAACAATCGTTTTGATTTTTCAGCCTCTTCCTTCCATCAAGGCATTCACTCCCTGCTCTGGGTGATTAGGCAAGGGACTCCCAGCTATGTTGGGTTTCGTTGGTTCTTCCAATCTCACGATTCCATGCTCAATGAGTCCCTCCACTTGCCTCTTGAAGGCAGGGCAATTCTCAATTGAATGGCCCTCTGCCCCTGTATGGTATTCACAATGAGCGTTTACATCGTACCAAGCTGGGAATAGGGGTTTATATGGCTTTACATGTTGTGGGGATACTTCATGCGCGTCATACAGTATTTTTTAAAGTTCTCCGTATGATATAAGAAGGGGAGTATACTGAATTCTTCCTCTATTCAGCCTTAAGCTCGATTCTTGCCTTGAAGCATTTTGATAATTGCTTGTCGGGACTTTAGACTATCCTGTTACGAATGGTTTGGCATAACTTGGCCTGTATACACCTGCATTATTCACTTCATTATCTCTCCTTTTGAGAGCAGGCCTTTTGGTGTTTTCTCTAGCCTTAGTCTTACCAATTTTTATTGCATTTTCGATCATCTCCCCCGATATGACCATATCAGAAAAACTTTTAGTGGCGTTTCCTAACAGGTGATTGAGATAAGGTGCCTTGAGAGTGTTAACAAACAACATTGTTGTTTCTTTTTATGTTAGTGGTGGTTGCACCTAAGTTGCCACATCTCGCCACCTCTGTGCATACTGTCTGAAACTCTCATTTGGCCTTTTCTCTATGTTTTGTAGTGTAAGTAGGTCAGAAGCTATTTCTGTTACATGGCTATATTGCTTTAAGAAAGCCTGCGCTAAGTCTCTCCATGAATGAATCTTTGCCCGGCTCAACTGATTGTACCATTTAACTGTTGATCCTACCAGACTGTTTGAAAACAGTGAATAAGCAGTTGGTCATTATGAACATACCCTGCCATTTTCCTACAAAACATGGTAAGGTGAGTTTCTAGGCAGCTTGTTCCATTATACTTCTCAAATTCTAGAGCCTTAAATTTAGGAGGGAATACCAAATCTTGGACCAGACTTAATTCTTTAGAGTCCATTCCGTAAGAGTTTTCAGTTCCTTGCATCGCCTCAATCCTCTCCTCTAATCGCCTATATTTTTCTTCCATCTGTCTAGGAAGATCTGCTCTCATCATTTCATCGAAATCTGGGACACCCAGATTTGCGACATTATCTTCAGGGTTTGATCTAGATCCTACTAGATAATTGGCTGACCTTGATGTGCCAGTGGCTTGCTATTGCGCCCTTATAGTAACGGTTGCCTCCCGTGTTTGTGCCTCATGTGGGGCTTGGTTATAAAGGGGTGTAAAACCTGGAGGAATAATAGGATCCTCGTCTTCCTCAATTGCAGGACCTTTTCCCTTATCGGCCATGCTTTGCTTTACTTGTGCCAGTTCATTCATCAAACTCTTTTGCACTTTCATGAACTAATTTTTCATCTCTCTACACATCATCATCATTTGTTCCTGCAAGTACTCTTGCATTTGATCCTGTATCTCTTTTTGGATTTGCTCTAGCCTTTGCTCCATGGCCTTGGTTTTTTTACGAGTGTTATAGTGATGTGAGTTTTCAATGATTACCGACGTAACTGTTAAAGTTTTAATTAGTTAGAATTATTAAACTAAAATATGTGAAAATGCAATGTAGATGAATGCATGAATGCAAAAGAAAGGTATTGAATTATAATTCAATTTACATTAGAAAACTTCACTAGATAACAAGTTCCTTTACATAAAGCAAATTACATAAATGGTTTTGCCTTAATGCTCAGAGCTTTGATTTTTTTGAGAAGTCCTGCTAGCTTTTGACCCCGTTCTATCTTCATCTCTTATTGTATGCTTAGCTCATCTGCTTCAACTGCTAGTGTTTGCAGGTGGTTGGCTACTCCCCGTATTTGATTAAAGCCTCGCCCATAACATAATCCCTGTCTCTAACTTGCCTCTGAGTTTGCTGAAGATGCCAATCATTTGTTTCCATTGTCCTCTTTAGAATCTCGGTTCGTATTTTACTATTTTGTAAAGAGGCTTCCAATTCTTCCACCCTCTTATTCAATCTCTCGATCTCAACTCGGCTTGCCTTCAGCTCTACCACTGAATTTCGACTACGATGTCTATACAAGGATTCCTCCAATTCCTGTATTCGGGCCTTAAACTCAGTCACCTCAGCTTGACTTTCCAAAAGGCTACTTTTCATGGCATTTTCCTGAATCTGGGCATCTTGAAACTTGTTTTTCCACTAACTCGTTCTATTCTTCTCTTCACAGATTTCTCGTTGCCATTGTTTTGATGTCTTACCTAAACTGACAGTCCTCATTGACAAGCGAAGCTTTTTATAGTCTTTTTTCAAGCTATCGAGATCTTCTTCAGCCTTATTCTTCCATTTTCTCAATTTCTCTACCTTTAGCTTCTGGACATCAACGTCTAATCCTAAAAGCACCTTTTCTTCTTTCAGTTTTTCTATCATCTTTTCCATCTCAGCATTCTTCCTCTTAAAATCTTGTTTAATAATTTCTAGTTCAGTCGGGACAACCTGTAAGTGCTCCTCAATTGGGCGAACAATCTCCGGGTTTGGCACAAGAATGTTGTCATTGATCCTTCTATTTCTCCACCAATCATATTCTACAATTGTCATGGGATTGGCACCGAACACTTTCATCCTCCGAACCTAGTTCCACGAATTTAAGATTTCTCGAATCCTCTTCTTATTATTTTCTCCTCGGTATACGAATTCACACTGAGCTAACCCTTGAGTTACTGGTATGAACTGTCTTGATCTGTACTGTCTTGAAACCAATAAAGGTGTGTATCCTGTTACTCTCTAAATTCCAGCCAATGGGACCCAATCGAAGTCTCCGCATCGATACAAAATTTCATCGGGAACAAACCATGGTGCTCACCATTCTAAGTCTTCGTCTAGAAGACTTTGGAGTATTACCATCCATTTTTCTTCTGAGAAGCTTTCTTGTCTTTGCGTGGCTAAAATCTCTTTCAAAGGAGAGTAATCCTTAGACAAGTACTGATAGGAGACTTTCTATTTTCCAAAAGTGACTATGAAACCATACTATCAACAACAGTGCGCAGCCAATAAACGGACCTTCTCCCTTTTTTCTGCACGCATTTAAGGATCTAAAAGTTTTAGCCAATATTGCTGGGATGGGTGTAACTTTTTTACTCAATCTGTCAAACAAGTCTGTCACTGCGTCTTCTATATGTCCCAAAGCCTTAGGAAAAATGACTAACCCGTATATACTTAGGGCCAGGATGTCAATCTTTTTTTTTGCATCCAGATGGGCCAGGATCAAATCTCGTAAACTCTTCCACGTGATGCATTTGTTATTGCCTTTCACCTTAACCCGAGCTGTAACCCATTGCTCGCTCATGCCAGTGATGTTTATTAACCTCTTGACAAAAGTTGAGGAACTAAGAGCTCTAAAATAGGCTTTATCTACCTAGATTTTTGGACAACGGAGTAAAGTAGTGTATTCTTCTATCATCGGTGTCATGTCCACATTCCCAAAAGTGAAGCAACTGTAGGTTGGGTTCCAATACTGCGCTAAGGCTCGAAAGAGGAACTTATCCACCTTAACCTCGAACAAGTATGGCAAATCTCTGTACTCTTGGTAAAAAGTTTACTTCATGTCATTATCCCAACTATCCTATATCTCTTTCAATTCTTGTACACTGTTCTGAGCCGTATTGATCCTGGTATAATCCCAAAGGTCTGACTCATATCCTTCTACTAAGCTATCCCCTTTTTGGCGTTGATTCTGCTCTGACCACATATGCACAACCATATTGTCTTCCACCTTATCAAGGTACTTGTTCTCCATGATCGATTCTCTTATCAGTAATTGAACTTTTGAATCTATACACTTCTTTTTATGATGATGAAATGTAATGCAAAAGAGACAAAACGGAACAAGTTAGCAAAACACATCAATATCAATATACAGGTATAAAGCAAAGAACCTAAGAATTTGTCTTAGATAGTTGCTAAAAGGCTTGGTATAACTCCTTCTAAGGCAAGTACTTATGGCTCATTACATGTGGTTTAGTCTCTAGAGTAAAGGGTACTCAAACTAGCAGAATCCTCGATCCTCACCCATTACAGGCTAATACGGATGAGTTCAGCTTAGGGGGACACATTTCCCACATGTTTGCATGGAAGTGAAAACTTCATGAAAACATGGGTACGGGTGTAATCCCGAAAGTGATCCACCATCCTACACGGAGGCGAAAACCTCACGAAGGAATAGTTTCCCACTTTCACTTAAAGGGTGTAGTATCATATGTAGATGAATGCAAATCTATCCTAGTAGTATCAATATGGCATCACACAAAATGTTTAAGGATCGTATATTTAAACAAAATCAAGTACTTAAAACTTTAATAAAAAGACCCGAAAATAATCAATTTTGGCTTGACTCTCTTTTATTTTAAAAGTCCCCAGCGGGGTCGCCAAGCTGTCGAAACATTTATTTTCGGGAAAACAAACAAGTCTCGAACAATATTTTAAAATTATCCAAAATTGGAAAAAATGGGAGTCACCACTAATCTTTTATTCGGTGTGATTGGATCACCATAAAACATTTAAAATTCGTTTGGAAAAAATTTTGGTCTTTGAAAATGCATAAGTCATATTTAAGAAAGAAATCAATTTTTGTTTGGGAGTCTCTCTATTTCGAGGTGATCGAAAAAGAAAGTCACATCCAGTGAGTTAGGACATAACGTTTCGAGATCCGAAAATAACAAGTCTTCCTTTGTTGTAAACTTTTAAACCTTGGAAAAGGGTATTCGATTATCCCGATTTGAAGAAAAGTCGTGCCTAGTAAGTTAAGGCACAAATTTTCAAGACCAGAGATAAAGAAACATTGCCTCGTTTTAAGGGTATTCGATTATCCCAGATTGAAGATAAATCGCGCCTAGTAAGTTAAGGCACAAATTTTCAAAACCCGAAATAAAGGAATATTGCCTCGATTTTAAATATTTTGGAGAAAAATTAAAAAATGACTTTAATTGAAAAACAGAGATAAAAATGAGTATGCAAATTAAATACGAGCTATGCAATTAATGATAGAGGTAAATAACATAAAGAATGAATAAATATAAGAAAAAAATAAAATACAAATTATGAATCAAAATAAATGATAAAATACAAAATTACTTTAAAGAATTATATACGAAAGTCGAAGAAAGGAACAAATCGGGGTCGAAAATGAAGTTTTGAAGAGTTTGGGGTTAAAATGTAATTTTAGAAAGTTTTTGGGGTAAAAATGTCATTTGGGAAGATTCGAGGTAAAAACATTATATTTGGAAGGTCGGGGGCAAAAATGTAATTTTTGAAAGTTCGAGGGCAAAATGTAATTTTTGAAAAGTTTAGGGGTAAAATGTAATTTTTAAGAAGTTCGAGGGCAAAAATACAATTTTTGGAAGTTTGAGGGCAAAAATGTAATTTTTGATTAGTTTAGGGGTAAAATATAATTTTTGAGAAGTTTAGGGGCAAAATGCAATTTTTAAAAGTTTAGGGGCAAAAATGTAATTTTTGAGAAGTTTAGGGGCATAAATGTAATTTTTGGAAGTTTGATGGTGAAAATATAATTTGGGAAAGTTTAGGGGTCAAGATATGATTTCTAGATAGTTCAGGGACCTCTTGGGCAATAAAATCAAAAAAGGTGACATGTGGCAGCCTCTTAAGCATTCAGAAGTCAAAGGACCAATTTGAAAATCATTTAAAATTACTGGGAAAATGTACAATAAAATAAAACTTGATTTAAGGATAAAATTAAAACAAAAATAAAAAAGAAAGGACCAATTTCATAAATAAGCCAAAGGTAGGACACGTGGCAGCTTCCTGGACTTTCAAAAAGGTCAAAGGATTAAATTGAAAATGAAATGAAATTCATGGGTAAATTTAAAATTAATTGAAAGTATAAAAAGAATTACATTGTAAAAACAAAAAAAAAGCAGAAGGACCGAAGTCATAAATAACCCAATTGTTGAAAATACGCAGATCCTGAGTTTGAAGCGGGTCGTGTCGAATCGAATCTTGGGTCATTGAAGTGAAACGGCACCGTTTTGGGGCTTAGGAGCCTAGACCAAAATGACGTTGTTTTGATCTTCTATAAAAAACAAATTTAACCTTTTTTTCATTTTCCACACTTTTTCTCCAAAAACTCTTCAAAAATTCTCTCAAAAAAAACCCTTCCCTCTCTCCATGGCCGATCGAGCACCAGTCGCCATCTAAGCACCCTCCATCGCCGGTCCGCCGTACTTCGCCATCTCTAGTGTCGTTCGACCGCCGTCCGCGGTGTTCGAAGGTAAAAACTTCACCTTTTCTCGTTTTGTTTTTCGTTTTACACAAATCGGGGTTCAAATCTGACTAAACCAAACCCAGGCTTTTGAGAAAATTTCAAAACATTCAACTTCTTTTTGATTTTTCAGATTTGTTTTCTTTTTAGTTTTTTGTTTTAAAAGAACAGATCCAAAATAAAATTTTTGATTTCAAAGAGGATTTTGATAATTTTGTATTTGCTTTTGAATCTGCCCCTTTTCTGTATTATATTTTTTTATATTTTTGTTTGTAAATCTGTCATATCCGAAACTCCTCGCAACCTTAGGTGGGATCGGAGGGGCAATAAACGGAGGTCCGACGATGGCGCTTGGGATCTAAGATACGCCCGTTCCTCTTCTTTTTTTGTTATTATTATTATTTAATATTTTTATTTATTAAAAACATTTCCAATATTTAAGCAGATAATAAATGAACATTTATGTCATACATAGATAAATACATATACATAGATAAATACATATATATTTATATATATTAATTACCTTGAGAAGCAAACTTGAAAGCTTTGATGATCTGATATTAACTGCTTTGCCTTTTTCATGACTGTTGTTTCGAATACACTCTGCAAATTTTGATTTTGGATATGGAAAGTCTACTTTGTATTGATTTTGAATTTTCAACCAAAAAGAAAAAAAGGTCCTTACAATTTGTTTCAATCTCGGCTGTATAGCCTAAGATACCATCATTCTATTTTGTTCTTTGCTATTTAAAATTTGTCTTTTCTCCTTGCAGGTACAGTGCAGTGGCAGTGATGGCAGTCCAAGTTGAGGGTGGAGCAACCTGTGGTGAGCTGACGTGGCGGTTTTTGGTTGGCTAAGAATGGAGGTGGCTGGTAGCAAGTGGTCTTAGGGTTTTACCTTTCTGTTTTGGGTTTAGTTTGGGCCTGTTGGGCCAATCATGTAACTGGGTTAGGACATTTGGGCTTGTACATGGACTTTGGTTTGTAATTTGGGACCAAAAGTTTGTAAACTTTGGGTTGTATTTGGACTTTTAAGTCCAAAGGGCATTACTTTATAACAAAAGGTTCCCTATATTGTGAAGAAAGTGTCTTTTCCATGTCTTTAGGATCCATCTTTATTTGGTTATACCCGAAGAAACTATCCATGAAGGAGAACAATGAATGACCTGTCGTGTTATCAACTAGGGTATCAATATGGGGTAATAGGAAGTTGTCCTTTAGGCTTGCCTTTTTCAGATCTCGATAATCAACGTACATTCGTACTTTTCCATCTTTTTTAGGGACAAAGACTATATTGGCCACCCATTTTGAATACTTGACCACCTTAAGAAAACCAGCATCGAATTGTTTCTTAACCTCTTCTTTTATCTTCAATAGTACATCAGGTCTCATTCTTCGAAGCTTCTATTGAATGGGTTTATTATATTCCTTTATAGGTAACCTGTGTACTACAATATCGATGTTTAATCCGGACATATCTTGGTAAGACCATGCGAAGACATCATTGAACTATCGGAGCAAACCAATAAGATCTTCTCTTATTTTTGCTGAAATGCTAGTCTCGATTTTCACCTCTTTTTGTTCATTCTCACTCCCTAGGCTCACAGTTTCCACTAACTTTTTATGAGGCAATATTTGTTTTTCCTCTTGCTCCATCATTCGTAGCAAATCTGGAGACAAATTACTGTCTTGATCATCTTCAAAGTTCTGAGGATCTTCGAGACATATATCTTGGTCAAAATGAGGCCTAAAATCAGTAACAGTGTTACTCATATCATTGATATTCGAAGATCTGTCAAAGAAAATAAAAGAGGTCCAAAGAATAAAGTAAATTTAAGAATGGTTGTATGGTATGAGTATGAGTATATGTATAAAAGAATTTAAGAATGATTAATTATGTAAGTTAAATGTAAACAACTTGTTTGAATAGAACGAAAGAATAAATGAAGAGATATTTTCCAATTGGGTCAGAAAGACGTATTTTCATTTAAAGCAATGGATAATAGCCAAATGCCCTTTACAAAGGATTTCTATCGCTCTCAGGCCTAGAGCAACAGATGTGTGCTGAGTATTACTCTGGAGATATCCTAAAGGTTACAGGGAGCTTCTTTTCATTCCAGTTATTTAGAACACTTCCCGGGGTATATGGGTGAATTTCTGGTAAGCGCCCTTCTCCACATGTTCCTCCAGAGACAATATTGATGCTCAAATATTTCGCAATTGCATTCACTCCCAGATCAGGATGATTGGGCAAAGGGTTTTCCATCACGTTGGGTCTAGATGACTCATCAAATTTTATTACTCCTTTCTTGATCATCCTCTCCACCGGCTTTTTGAAAGTAAAATAATTTCCGATGGAGTGTTCCACTACCCCATCATGATACTCGCATTGAGTATTCGTATCATACCATTTTGGGAACGGGGGTAGTACTGGATCCGTGTAATATGGAGCCACCGCGTGTTGATCATATAGCTTTTGGTAAAGCTCTTTGTATGTCACCGGGATGGGCATGAACAAGATTCATTCAGTATTTGGCCTTGAGCTTGATCCTGGCCTTGGAGGATTTTGTCTATTGGTTACTGGCGTATTTGATGGCATCGTCATGATCGATTTTACGTGGTTCAGCCTATACATGCTTGCATTATTTATTTCGGCCTCCTTTTTCTTGAAAGCAGGTCTCCTAACGCTTTCCCCAACGTCTATCTTCCCACTTTTGATCGCGCTTTCGATCAACTCTCCGGACATAACCATATTCGAGAAACTCTTGGTAGCATTCCCTAACAAATGACTCAGGTAGGGTGCTTTCAAGGTATGGACAAAGAGCATGGTTGTCTCTTTCTCCATCAATAGTGGCTGCACTTGAGTGGCCATATCCCTCTATCTCTAAGCATATAGCCGGAAGCTTTCGCTTGACCTTTTCTCCGTGTTCTGCAGCGTAATCCTATCAGGAGCAATATCAGTGATGTGGCCGTATTACTTCATGAAAGTCTAGGCTAAGTCTTTCCACGAACTAATCTTTGCGCGACTTAATTGATTGTACCATTTCGTCGTGGATCCTATTAAACTATCCTGGAAATAGTGAATTAGCAGTTAGTCGTGGTGGACATACCCCGTCATTTTTCGACAGAACATAGTGATATGTGCCTTCGGGCAGCTCGTCCCATTGTATTTCTCGAATTCTAGAGTCTTAAATTTTGGGGGAAGTACTAGGTCTGGAACTAGACTCAATTCTTTTACGTCCATTCCACAGCATGTTTCGGCTCCTTTTATTGCCCTAACCTTGTCTTCTAACCATTTATATTGCTCCTTAATTTTGGAAAGTTCTAGCTTTGCTCTTTCTGCCTCCATAATTTATTGAAATCGAGGACAACAGGGTTTGTGACATTCTCCCCTAGGTTGGATCTTGATCCAATCTGATAGATCACCGGACCTGTATTGACAACGGGATGTTGTTGGGTTCTGATGATAACGGGAACCCCTTGTGTTTCCGGAGGATTCTGGTTATGTACGGGAGTAATGCTTGGAAGGCATCTTTTCTCCTCACTGTCTTCTACTGGACTTGCTGTGAGACTTTTCCCTTTGTTAGCCCTTTCTTTTAGTAACTGCTTTAGCTCACCTATAATACTCCTTTGGGACTTCATAATTTGGTCCTTCATATCTTGTTGGACCCTTGCTAACTGGTCCTGTAACTGCGCTTGCACTTGTTCCTGTATTTCCTTTTCCACCTATTCTAGCCTCTCTATTCTTTGGTCCATTGCTTTAGATTTATTGTGAGTGTAATAGTGGTGTGAATTCTCAATGATTTTCAATATAACTGTTACAAGTTTGATTAATTAGATGTATTTTTTTGGAACTTAATGCACGTTAATAAATGCAATGCTTATGAATGCATGTATGCATGAGAAAGGTATAGACTTATAGTTCAATTCTATTAGAACAACTTTAATAAAAAACCAATTCCTTTACATAAAGCAAATACATATATGGTCGTGCCTTAGTGTTTAAAGGCCTTAATCTTCGTAGGGAGTCATTCAAATTCATCCTGGTTCGTCTCTGATTTTTGTTTCGAAATGTCAGCTTGAATGGTTAAGTAACTCGTCACTTCTCGTACTTGGTCTAAAGCTTGGCTTGTTACGTGATTTTCATTTTCGTCTTGCTTATCTGGCAAATCATCGGTTTTTCGTCCTTTTGGCCATATATGCCCGACCATATTGTCTTCTATCTTATCAAGGAACTCGTTTTCTTATGACCAGTTTTCCTATACCTCACTTCATATGGGGATGTAATGCAAGCAAAAAATCAAAAAACAAAAGAAAACACAAGTTAGTATGATAATAAAATACAGAATAAAACAAAGAACCTGGGCTTGGAGAATTGCTAATAGTTCGGTGAAGTTCTATTCTGAGGTAAGCAGCTAGGATTCACTACATATGGTTCAAGTTCTAGAGTTAAGGTACCTAAAACAGCAGATTCCTCGATCCTCACCCATTACAGGCTCATACGGACGAGTTCGATTTAGGGGGACACATTTCCCATATGTTTGCACGGAAGTGAAAACTTCACGAAAACATAGGTGCTGATGTAATCCCGAAAGCGATTCACTATCTTGCACTAAGGTGAAAACCTCACGAAGGAGTAACAGATGTAAATGAATGCGAGCTTATGCTAGCAGTAATATTATCATTGTATCTCATAAAGGATCACACATCAATTTAAACAGAGTTTTTGAAATTTTTAACAAAAAGGACCCGAAAATAATCGACTTTTGGCTTGACTCTCTTATGTTCCCCACTGGAGTCGCCAAGCTGTCGAAACATTTTTGAAACGTGTCTCGACTTTAAATTTTTAAATCGAAAATGGAGTCGCCACCACTCTTTTATTTGGTGTGATTGGAGCACCTTAAAACGTTTTAAACTCGTTTTAACAAAAGTTTTGGCCTTCGAAATCTAGAAAAACGAGTTCGGGAGTCGATTACGTGTAAGGAAGGATTAGCACCCCCACACGCCCAAAATTGGTACCTTATCGATTATTTTTCGGTCTTGATTGTTAAAAATTTGAAAACTTGAGTGAAATTTAAAATACAATCCTCAAATGCATGATTGACAAGTCGAATTTCTTGAAGAAGGTTCATTATTTTGAAAATCCCGAGAAAATTGTGTCCAGTGAGTTAGGGCACAATATCTCAAATTTTCAAGAAAAAAACATGAGCATTCCTATTTTTTTGAGAATCTTGCATTTTGTTGTTTTAAATACAAAGAAGAAATTACTCAGTTATCTCGATTCGAACAGAAACCATACCTAGTGAGTTAAGGTCTGATTCTTCAAATAATGAAATAAAGGAATAACGCCTTGATTTTGAAAATTATTTATGTATTTAAAGAGAAATTAAGATGTCATGTAATTTATTTTATTGAAATATTTTTACAAAAGATGTATAAAATACGTTTATAAACGAAAGAATAACAAAATTAAAGATGACATAAAATAATATCAAAATGTAGGTGCAAACCGAATTTTGAGGTGCAAACCGAATTCTGAGCTAAAACAAATAATGAAATAATTTGGAGACTTAATAAATAGAAAATAAAAAGATTAAGATTTAAAAACAAAAGATTTATTTTAAAAAAATAAAGGACAAAGGAGGGAATTAAAAAATTTAAAGGGATTTTTTTTAAAAAAATAAAGAACAAAATGAAAGAGCAATTTTAAAAGAAACGAAACTAAAAGGGGTAAATTTAAACAAAAACAAAAATAGAGGATTTAATTTTTAGAAAAATGAATAAAAAAACAAATGAAAGGATTAGATTTGAATTAAAGCAAAATTTAAAGCAAAAAAAATAAAAAAGGAAATAACAGGGTAAATTTCGAATATTCAGGAAGTTAAGGGGTCATATGGGAAATTTTCCTATAAATTATACACGTGTCAACTTCAAGGAAGCCCACGTTTGAGGGATTAAATTATAGATAAAATAAATTTTAAGGGGCAAATTTTAAAATAAATTAAAAATAACAGAAAGGATGAAATTGAAAACATTAAAAAAGGCGGAAGGGTTAAAGGGATAAATATCCCTTTCCCTAGAAACACGCGGATCCTAAATGGGTCCGCAACGGGTCAGGTCATGGCTTCCTATACGACACCATTTTGCAATCATAACATTGACACAAAAACGACGTCGTTTGGAAAGGGTACTACTTAAGCCAATTTTTTGAAAAAATTCATTTTCAAACATTCCTTCTTTCAAAAAGACCTGCTTTCTTCCTTTTTTTCTCTCAAATTTCTCCCCTCCGACCCTCTGTTTCGACCTTTTGCCTGCTTGAGCTTCAGTCGCCTTCCGGTGCCGCGAACCGCTGTACGCGACGGTCAGGTACAAAAAATAAACTCTTTTTCATATTTCTTTTTTTTTTTAAAACATAGATCCAAGCTTAGATCCAACTAGATCTAGCCTAGATCTTCAAAAAAAAGGCATAAAAAATTTAAAATCCTTTTTTAACCCGAATCTGATTCGTTTTTCGATTGTTTCCTTTTTATTTTTTATTTTTTTTAAAGAAAACCTAGATCTAAAGTAGATCTTTCCGGATTTCTTAAAAAGGGAAAAGTTTTGACGATTTTTTTTCTTTTGCATTTTCTTTTTCGAAATCTCTTTTATTCCATTTTTTAAACATATTTTTGGTAAATGCCCGAATATTGGAGTCCCTCACGAACATGGGTGAGTTCAAAGGGACTCCCGTCCACGGTTGTGACGGTGGTGGCTACCAAGTATGAACCCTTAAACCCTTTTTTGTTTTATTATTCTTTTATATATTTTTTTTATTTATTTAAAATACTGGTTCGAAATAATGAAAAAAAAAGATAAAATAATATATGATATAATGAATAAATATGTGTATATATATAAACAAATATACCTTGAGAATACTGAAAAATATATTCTAATCTTGTGTATTTTGATTTGTATTCCTTTTTATATCTATTGCTTGTAAATGTGTCCGTATTTTTTTTGTATTTTTTCTCCTTAAAAAACCAACATACATGTCTGAATGGAGGTTTTTATAACCGATTGTGATACACTATATTATCCTCTCGTTTTTGTTCTGCCTTTTGCCCGTTATTTCTTTGTAGGTACCACCAAAATTGTGGATTTTTAGGGTTAACGTCGACGATGGGACACCCTCTTTCTGTTGTTTCGGTGAGGGGGAGCAGAAGAGTCAGATCTGACCTCGGGTTGTGTGGCTGACATGGCAGTTGACATGGTGTTGGCATGGAAGTGACGTGGCCATGGGGAGAAGAAAACGGCAGCAGCGGCATAAGACCAAATTAAGGTTTTAGGGTGTCAAATATTCTAATTTTGGGCTTTGTATATTTGGACTCGGGGTTAGGTTTTAGTGGACTTTAAATTTTGGGCCTGTATTTAGATATTTAATTTGTAAATGGACATTTGTTTTTTTTTAAATAAAATGGTTTTTTATTTATTTTGGTTATTATTTTATTTTATTTGTTTATTTCGTTGGGCCCAAATAAATTGTGCTCCAACAATATGTCGTGGGCAAAACACTCATTATAGTAATGTTGTGGACAACCTAATGTACTTCACTATATGCACTAGATTTGATATTGCTTTTTTCTACTAGTGTTCTTGGGTGATATTTAGCTAACCTGAGCTTGATCATTGTACAAAACTAAAGATTTACGTGCTTGTTTAAAAGCATGTTGATTATTTGAAGGTGGTTGGTTTTGTTGATGCCTATTTAGTAGGTTGTACATATGATAGAAAATCCACCACATGATTTATTTTCATATTGGCAGGAGGTGCTATATCTTGAAAAGGTTCAAAGCATTCCTCCTTATTGGCTTCTTCTACCATGGAAGTTGAATTAATTGCATGTTTTAAGGTTATTGCTCATGCTAAATGTTTGAAAATTTTTATTTCTAAGGGTTATGACTATCACATCTATTTCAAGCCCATTATAATTTTTTCCGACATCTTTTATATTGTATCTTTTTCCATGAGCATTAAAAATGTAGATAGTGCAAACTAGATCTAAAGCATTTTAAAGTTAAACTTAGGCTCTGTTTCAATGTAAAAGCTTTTACAGATAATATTTTCAATCTTTTTTGATGTTTTTTTTTATGTAAAATAGGATGGTCAACGTAAAAAGTTTTTCGGTCAACGTAAAATTACTCTCTTATTATTGTAAAATGTCTTACCAAATTTTTTTCGTAAGACATTTTCCAGCTGATAAGGCTTTGTTCACAGTAATACCCCCATATCGACCCGAACATCAGGTCAAAGAACTAGGATGTTACATTCTCTACTACATTCTTCACTTAGCAAACGTTTTCTTATAAACTTTCATAATTTTTCAATTTAGTATCTTTTTATCGTAAAAGTTCAATATTCACTAATTAATCATATTAAATCAATTTTCTTATTTGTTACACTTTAATCACATAATTTATCTCAATATATTGTATCACATATCAAATTTCTATGTATTTCATTTCTATTATTTCATCCACATATTTTCTCAAATTTAACAATTTAGTCTTTGTCATCATAAAAATTACATATTTTTCCGCAATTTCACTTTTACAATACTTTATACATATTTCATCATCTCATAACACATTCATTAAAATTTTATCATAATTTCTTTATTCACATATTAAATTGTTTCACACTTAAACTTTTGTACAATTTTCAATTTAGTCTCTATTGCCATGTAATTTATTTCTCACCATAAAAACGCTTTAATCAAATAATTCATTATAATATCTTATTTCACATAACAAATTTTCATGCATATCACTTCTCTCGTTTTAATTATAAATTTCACAAATTTTACAATTTAATCATTAACATCATGAATGTTCGTTATTTACTATAATTTCACGTTAATATCACTTTGTAATCAATTCACTACTTATCATAAATCTCAAATGTATGTTTGTTTCATTGAAAACAACTTTTATAAAATATTTTTAGGAAATCTGCCAAACAACAGAAAATATTTTACACAGATTCATCCGAACACCAGAAAATATTAATATTTCTAAAAAAATAAATAATTTTTCAAAAATTATTTTCAATGAAACAAACGAACCTTAAAAGATAGGTAGATAATGGGGATGTTAAGATCAGTCAGATTACTAAATTCTTTTGCATTTTTCGGTGTAATGTGTTAACGGGAGTATACAATGTACTTTGTTTTTACCAACATTTCTATGATATATTCCACTTCTTTTTAGGTCAGTTAGGCATTATTGTACCATTATTTAATAATTATTTTGGATTATATTGATTTTCAAAGTCTTAAGATAAAAAGAATAAAGACTTCAACGATCAATGCACATCGTTTTAGTAATAAATTAAAACGATCACTTATTATTTTATTTTATTTTATTTTTTTGTATTGATGTGAATTTCAATTTGTATGGGTTGCACCTGCACATTCTGGCTAATTTTGGTGGCATGGGTCAAAACATTGTACATCGGCTCGTGCATAAATAATGTTAAAAATAAATAAATTTATTATTTTTTTATCAACTTAAATGTTTTTATTAACCAAATTTAAAATTTAACCAACTTAAATCAGCAACTTTAAAATTTAAAGTTGAAAATTAATAAATAATAAAAAAGTAAAGAATTTATATAACAATCAAACGAAAGAAAAAAAGATAAAATTTCTTAAAAGCTTCATAAACACAACTTTGTGTATGTTTTTATTAAACTTTCTATATAAAATTAATGTATATAATGGCGATAAAATTATTACAAAACAATAAGAAAATAAAATAAAAATATATAGATTTTACGTGGAAAGCATTTTCGGGAAAATCACGGACAGAGTTAGAAAAATTCATTAATACTGAAAAACGAATGATACAAGACGAGTTTCAACTACATCTATTTAAAGGTTAAAAAAATTCTATTCTAATCAATGTCAAATAGAATAAGTGTAGTTCTATACAGATTCAACTTGTGCAGCATGATCTGTTTATTTTGTCACTATATTTTATTTTTTTGACAAGTGACGAGATTTGGTCAAATAATCTCTAACACTTTCATTTTATATATGTAGTAGATGATCTTTTTGTAGATTTTTTTTTTAAAATAACATTGTCAATAATTTTGTTGTTCAGTGTGTGGGGTGTTTTGTTTTCTTTGTTTACTTTAGCATCATTAAATGATGAAATTTTATTTATGAAGTTTATTTATGAATATTTTATATAATTAATTAATTTTTTTATATTTGAAATTATTTAATTTAATTCATTTGAGACATTTAAATATTTTTTATATTAAATAATTTTAAAAATATCGATAAATCTAAAATAACACATCGAAATAAACTGATATTAATACATATCAATTCCAACAAAAAAAATTATGTGTCCACTGATGCAGTATTCGCTATCTTGCATATGTGACTACTATAATATTAAAATTAAAATTCGATTTGAGAGTCATTTTCTTCATGTATAGTTTCCAAAAATACTAAAATCAAATAGAATTGTCCATGTGAGAGAATTTTAGGGAATATAAAAAAGGTTAAAATGTGCCATAAGTATTTGTATTTTTAAAAATTGAAACTTTGTCCCTTTACTTTTATTTTATGGAATTTAGTTTTTTTATTTTTTATATTTGAAAATTTAAATCCAACTGTTAACACTATCACTCTTTTTTGTTAACTTCAAGCTAATTACAAAGCTATTTTTTCACTTACATGATTACCAAGTGGGTATTTTTTTACTTAAAAAATGTTATAGTAATAAATTTAACAAAAACAATTAACAGTGTTCACAGTTGTACTTGAATTTTGAAATCTGAAAAGTAAAATGATTAAATTCCAAGAAATAGAAGTACATGGACTAAATTCCTAATTTTTAAAAAGTATAGGGACTTATGACATATTTTAACCTATAAAAAATATTCTAATTGCGATTATTAAAAACTTATAATTTTCCAATAAAAAAAACTTAAGGATGTAAAAAGCCCTCGAATTTTTTCGAAACAAAAACACAATTAAGCTCATCCTTTTTTTGTAGCACTCAATTGGGTAGTCATTTAACTGTTAACTTTGACGATTAACCGTTAAAGCTAACAATCTCTAGCTTTTTTTTTTCTTTTTTTTCAATTAACGACGCAATGTGTCACATTGTGATTGTAACATGTGACAAAAAAAATAGCAATAAAATCAATAAAATTTATAAAAAATTATAAAATATAAAAAAATTATTAAAATTTGTAAAAAAATGTTAAAAATATAAAAAAACAAATTTAGAAAAAATATTAAAAATATATGAAAATTATAATAAAATATAAAATATAGGAATTTTATTTAAAAATATAGAGAAGTGTATAAATTTTAAAGTTATTATCTCCGTCATATCACGCCGTGGTTGTAACACGTTGTAAAAATGATAAAAATTATAAAATTATAAAATTATTGAAAAATATATTAAAACATTAAAAATTATTTAAAAAATTGAGAGATTCCGAATGGGCTTCTTATTATAAACCAGATCAACCAAATCAAAGGTCCAATAAAAGAAAACCAAACAAATGTAGCCCTTCTTCTGCCATGTTCCATTACTATTATTGTAACACCCCTCACCCGAAGTGAATCGATACATCACAAGCAAAGAATGTCACTTTTGGACACTAAGACTACTTAACTCAAACATCAATTCTAAAACATTTTTTTTAACATAAATAGACTCTTTTGAAGTTATTCAAGTCATTTCGAAGCTTTCTTTAAAGTTTGGTTACAAACGAGGACCATTCGGGGTTTATTCAGGTCAAAACAAGGCAAACAAGACCAATGTTGTGACACTGGAAAGTGGATGTCGTGACAATAAGCTCTAGATGTTGTTACACTGAGGACAAATTACACTAATTACATTTTCAATGTCATGACACTGATTTTTTATGTTGCGACATTGAGGATAGATTACTTAAAACATGTTTGAAACATCTAAAACCATGTCTAACCTATCATCAATCATTCCATATCACTTCTAAACATTATAAAACATAAATCTCCATCAAAACATCATATAATTCAACATATAACTCTATCAAAATTTAACCAAGTTTGTAAGGTTAATAAAATGATCAAGATTCTTCAAGTATTTCACTAGAAATCTTGTCCATACGCTTTGCATTAACCTATGTACATGTCATAATCTATAACCAAAATATCAAAATTATACTTTCTTCCAAGCTTGAGATGTGATGAATTGAGATGGTTGTTGGAAATATCCAACTATAGAACGAAATAGTTAACACTGACAGAATGAAAAAACTGAGCATAAATAAAGAAAATAATCAGTGTTCTGTGGAAGAATCACTACCTAAGAAGCAAATCCACCCTGATCGGTATAATTGTGTAGTGAACGTCACCCCGCAAGGTTATCATGTAGTGGACGTCACCCCGCAAGGTTAATACAATACTTCAATACTCGTACACCTGAATAAAAAAGGCAGAACACAATTGGTATTGCTCTTCTCAAAAGTACTCGAAAAAGTAGACTAGAAACTAAATTTGAAAACTTGGTCAGAAATTTAACCGAAAAAGTTTTCTGAACAAAAAACATGTGAGTTAAGAAACATAGAGAATAGATTGTTGTTTACTTGTTGTTGTGAAAAATGATCTAGTATTTATAGTGTTTTTTGAAGGGGCAAATGGTAAAATAACAGTGTCAGTTTCCCAAAATAGTAAAGGATTTTCCTCAAATAAAAATATTTTGCAACAGCTAGAAAATTTTTTCTGTAACTTAAAAATATTCTGAAAACAACAAAAAAATATTTCTGATAAGAACACGTACGAATCGAGCTAGACGGGCAGGCGGGCGACGATGTGTACATGTTGGGCCTTTAGCCTTAATTGCTCAATGAGGGTAAGAGGAAATGCTATATTTAAACCCTCTTAAAAGCCTTCCCTCAACCAATATGGGATTACCCACTTTGCATTACCAACATCCTCCCACTGATGAAAAGGAATTGGAAAATTTTACAAACATGAGAAAAGGTAAAACGCGAAAAGAGCAACATCAAAATTAGTCGCTTAAGGATTAGTATCTTGTGGATTTGAACTAGTATATAGTGAAATGACTGATTATTCTTTTTAACAAGTGAACAAATCTTGAACTTGTTAAGATAGGAGTTAACTCATAACACGACTAATCTCATATCCAATTAATGTTTTGTGATAGATCAACAAGTTTTAGCCAATATACCTTGGGTTACTGGTAAGTGCTCTAGAAAGACTTCCTAATGTCTTTCATAAAAGGTAGTTAGTTCTTCACACTTACGTTGGTGATTTCATCAAATCTATCTCAATATAGATCACTCAAATCAGAACTATGAAATCATTAAGAACTTTTATTAAGCTCATCCTTTCAAATTTAAGTTCAGTGAATTCATCATTTAAGATCCCGCATGGCGAAATCTTAGTACTCGGGTGTTGTTTTAGAATTAAGAATTTCAAAATAAGTTCTGAATAAGTAAAGCATGAGATTTATTTAAGAAGCTAAAGTTTATGGGTACACCCCTAGGCGAAGCCTTAAATGTTTGAAACAATGTTTATAAGGATAATACTTAAGGAATAAGTTTGAAGTGCCCAAACGTTAGGATTTGATTAAGTGTTAGAACTTTTTGAGTACGCTAGTGACTCCTTGATCTGGCGGATTCTGAAAGAACAAAGCTTATGGCTAACTCTAACGAAAGGTAAGTATGACGAATCAAGGAATAATAGCAAGAATATATATATATTGAATATGGCGCATAGTCATGAAGAAGTGTGATTGGCAAAGTAGATTTCTCCTAAAATACCATTGTAGCGTGTAGAGTGAGCGAACTCTAAAAAAAATAAGTAAATGAGGATTCCAAGTCAGATAACTATAAGTAATAAAATAAGGCTTATGGTTATGTAAAATGATTATTAGGATATGAGTCCACGCCAGTGGCATAATACACCCTGTAGCCAATGTGGTCCCGTGCCAGTTAATTTTTTAGGTAAGCTAGTTGGGAACTAACCAAACATGATTTAAAAAGATTAAAGGCTAAAGGAGTAATCGGATAAGTTTCTCAAAAGTAGTAGATGTGGTGTAGGACAACTCAATATTGATGTGATGTTTACCAAGTTCTCATGGACACTTCGGTTCAGTTAAAATGACACTCAAATTAAGTTATAATCTTCATTAAGAACTAGGGCTAATGGTAAATGAAACGTCACCCTAAAATAAGTCTGAAACCCCAATTTTTACTAAGGATTTTCCTTCCCATCAAGGTAAGTTTCATGATTATGCTTGTTAAGGGAACACATATTTGTATGTATGGTTGGAGAAATAAGGCTAAGTGATACGTCTAGGTTAAAGTGATAATAAAGGTTATAAGGATGGGTTCTAATAAAGTGTCTCTGTTTATCAAGGAAGAGAAGACTATATCTTCTTGTTAAATGATGGATATGGAGCCTAAGTTGTTAACTTCACAAGGAAAGAGTAGGTCTAAAGTTTACGCTACCTTTGAGTTTG
Organism: Gossypioides kirkii; assembly: GCA_005610355.1. Taxonomy (NCBI): domain Eukaryota; kingdom Viridiplantae; phylum Streptophyta; class Magnoliopsida; order Malvales; family Malvaceae; genus Gossypioides; species Gossypioides kirkii. The sequence goes on along the minus strand of CP032247.1, from coordinate 31,304,095 downwards.
TTAGGTGGGTCCCTGAACCGATTCTTGCATGTGTAATGTATGTTTTAGAATCTTCTATAAAGTGTAATAAAACCATTAAATTGAAGCTTAAAAGTGTAATGTGTTGATTCTGATGAGTAATGTATGATGAATGAACATGAAAGCATGTCTTGCATGAAATCTGATGGTCTAAGTATGAAACAAGAACCTAGAAGATAAATGATGTTTGTGTTTGAATGATAGAAATGTGTTAATGTGTCTGAAAAATATGGTTATGTCCGTTATAAGTTCATGAATAATGAGTCTATGTATGAAGAGTCTGTGTCTCTATTTGGAGTCGTCTAAAGAGGTTCGTCAAGACTAAAAACATGGATCATTGAAAGGAAAAGTCCATGGCCATGGTATCTCAGTGAAAGGACCATATCGTGTAAGACCATAGCAAGGCTATGGCATCATATGGAAAATTTAAAGGACGATTATTACCAAATGTAGTTTTCTATCCGTCTCAGGACAATAAGAGGAAAACCTCACAAAAAGGTGAGTCTAGGCAAATCCCTATTGTCTAAAACACCAATAAAGAAGCCTTTATGACGATCTCTGTTAAAGGAACGTCTTTGTGGCAAAACTCTAGACAAGAAAGACTTTATGGTGATCTCTGTTAAAGGAATGCCTTTGTGGCAAAAATTTGGATAGTAAAGCCTTTGTGGTGATCTCTATTAAAGGAATGCCTTTATGGCAAAACTTTGGAAAGGAAAGCCTTTGTGGTGATTTATGTTAAAGGAACACCTTTGTGGAAAAACTTTGGAAAGGAAAGCCTCTGTGGGTATCTATGTTAAAGGAATGCCTTTGTGACAAAACTCTAGACAGAAAAACCTTTGTGGTGATCTCTATTAAGGGAACACCTTTGTGGTACAACAAAGCCTTTATGGCGATCTCTGTTAAAGTAACGCCTTTATGGCAAAACTCTGGACAATAAAGCTTTTGTGGAAATCTCTGTTAAAGGAATGCCTTTATGGTAAAACTGTGGACAGGAAAGCATTTGTGGTGTTCTCTATTAAAGAAATGTCTTTGCAATAAACCTTTGAAAGGAACGCCTTAGTGGCAAACATCTAAAAAGGATGCCTTTGTGGTGAAGATAAAGGAAGCCTTTATGGCTATTTAAGTAAAGGGATTCCTTTGTGGCGTAATCTAAGGAATGACCCTTGTGGTAACTTTTGGAAGGAAACACCTCAATGGCGAACCTCTAAAAAGGAAAGAAGGAAACTTATGGAAAATTCTAAATGATTGGCATGTAAGGAATTATGAAAGAATGAAGTGTATGGCTCTTTAAAGGAATGGTAAGTTAGTGCTTTGAAGAATTCATAAGTATGATTAACACTGAAGGTATGGTAAGAAGAAATCATATGTGGAACAGATCATGAAGGAACGACCTGCAAATGCATTTGTGCGGCAAACTCTAAAGGTACAATAAGGGTAACGATCACTACAGGAATAGTGTATATGGTGAACTCTATACTAGGTAATTGGCATATTCAAACACGCACTAAGAGTAAATAGCAAATGTGAAATGGAATGGTGGTTCTATTAATAAGACGAACAAGATGGCTAAGGATTGTAAAAAAGATAAGATTTTAAAGAAACATGGAAGGTAACGATGTTGTAAATATGTTATGCTTGTAAAAAGGAATTGGCACCATGAGGACGGGTTGCACTCTGGAAAATAACAAGGTAATGCTTTAATGAACGTGAAAGTAGGGTAAGTCCTTAAAGGTAATGAAGAGAAAGGAAATGGTCATGAGGAAAGAAAGATGATTTTAGTATTAAGATGGTAATTTCAGTGATGTACCTGCCAAAGGTGAAAAGAAAAGCTAGAAACAAGTAAAGGAGAAATGAAGCAACAAAACATCATAATATAATGAATTAGGTATTTAAGGATTCTCTCACTAAGTTCTTATGAACTTACAAAAGTTATTTCATGTTTCAAGTTATAAAGGAGTATGTGTCGAGAGACGATGCCAGGGCTGCGCTAAAGGAGCAGTGATCGCGCTATGAATGTCATAGCAATTTGTGCAAGCGTACACTGTCGATGCAAGTATAGTAGATAGGTTTAAAACTATTATATATCAATCTCATAGAGATGGTTGCTTATATTTATAATTGTTGATGCAAAGGAAGTTAAAACAAAAGAGATTGTGATGAATAATGTCGGAGCAAATTAATAAGAAAATGCAGTTGATAATGCTTAAATATGACATACTTTTGGATATTAAATATATGTATATTTAGAGTATGATCCTATTAAATTAGGCTATTTATTGTCTTTTTATTTTGTAGGGACTCAAGTGGTGATAGAAGATAAATTGGAGACAAAAAGCATGGTTTTGGAGGAGAGTTTGAAGTTGTGTGAAGATGGAATGCTAAAAGAAAGAGTTTATAGGACAAAAAGACTTGGATTTATTTTATTTTATTTTTTTAAATATATTTTATATTAGGATTTAATATTTAAGATATTATATATTATTTAAATTTGTATTTAATTTATGTTTATCTTTTTGTATTTATCTTTTAGAGTTTAAATTGGATCCAATTAGGGGAATTAAATGTTAGATATAATTCTAGTTATCTTTTGAAATTTAGATTGGATTCAACTAAGAATATTATGTACTATAAATAGAGGGTGGAGTGATTGAATTATTCATTCCCCATTCATTGAAAAAAATCCTCCATCTCCCTAAATCACTAGTTCAATAAAAGCTCTATTTTATTATCTTGTGTTCTTCCCCAAAATCATGAGTAACTAAAAACCCTTCTAGCCAAAGGTTATCAAATATTCCTCCAAGGTTCATGAGGATTAGAATCCGCGCTTAATTCTTTTCAACCCAAGTATTCATCAATTCTCTGTAATACGGGATTGACGCTTCCGTCCAAAATCCCTACAAAAGTAATCTTTTCATCTTGTGCAAAGACGGTCGCTTTGTGTGTTTTGAGAAGGTTGCACAGTCTGTTCGTTAACTTACTGCATCAGAGGTTGCCGAGCCAAAAGAGACAAAACGGCATGGCATTCGTCTTTGGGAAAAGGTGATCTAGTGTAAGACAGTCCCATTGGAGCGACGGTTGGCTAGAGTCAGGTTCCACTAAAAACTATATCTGGAGCTGGTGGTCGTAGGCATCCTCTTCCACTATAACTGGCTTATTCGGGCACGAGAAGAACCATCCAAAGTCTATGATTGAACCAAGGAAGAATCAAGATAACCAAAGGATGGATCTTTGAATATTGATAAAACTCTTCTTCTTTCAACTTGTTTATTTTATGCTATTTATTTTTATTTCGACTTCCCTATTTTTTATTTCTTTCAATTCTGTTTTCTTTTATTTTTAATTCTATTTCTTTTATTTTTCCTCAGATCACGGTGCTTTTCTTGGGCACGATTTTACCCGCGATCTCGACAGACAAGACTTTTTATGACTCTCCAGTCCCTAAGGATTAGACCCTACTTCCCTTTCACTATTATTTACTTTAATTTTTGGAATAGGTTATATTTGGTGCTCCCGATGACACACCAGCAGTAAAGGTTTGAGAATAATTTGTTAAAGCAATTTTAAGAAAATTTAAGAAATAAAAATAGTGACAATGAGATGGGGTTCCTTGACTTGAAAAAATGGCAACAACAAAATGTGACCACAAGGTAAATGATAGATAAATTGTCGCCACAATTAAGCTTAATAAAATCTTACCAACCTCGACTTCCTTGTTTATCAAACACTCACACTAACCACACCTTCCAGTGCTGCTAATGCAAAATAATCAAGATCAAGTGGACAGAATTCCTTCGATCCTCAAGCAACTTTCGTTGACTTGCTTGTTAACTTAATTTGTTACCGCACTTTTCAGTGACAGTGACTACAATTATACTTTTGTGGTCAAGCAATTAAATCCAAAGATAAACAATGAAAAAAAGGTTGAATAGATATCATATTTGATCTGAAACTAAATTGTACTTCCTTACAAATTCAAATAATCAACATTCATCAGTGTTTAAAGAGGAAATAACAGAATAAGTTGAAGCATCCTATTCCTAGTCTACTAGAACCATTCCCTTACACTCCTCTTGCATCGCATTTAGGAATGCTCCTCATCAGGATCAGATTTGCCTTCTCGTCACAGTCAGGTTGCCCTCAAGGAAGTTAAGCTGCCATGGAAGCAAGCTTAGGAAAAATGTTGAAGAAAAAGTTATAATGCATCAGAAATCTGGAAGATGAAGCTCTCAAGAAGATCCTCTCTCATCAGTATTTATCAACCACTACCCAGTACAAGTGTCCTCACTTTCAGATCCAACTTCCTCTAGCTGTAGAAGTTGGTTATATCAACTGTACACTCACGCAGATTTGGTGTGCTCATCAGACAGTTATAGATTGCAGCGACATTTCTAGGCGCAAATTTGGATTCTATTATGCGGTGACAACCCTGAATACGTTCATGCGTTGATCTTTCAAGACAGATTCCTGCACTAACATCTTTGGATGTAATACTAAACAACTAATTGTGGTGACATTAGTAGCAAAAACAAGATAAAAAAAAAAAAATTAAACCAAGCATCACTAAGTTAGAAAATGTAGTCACTAAATTAAAAATGTTAAAAATGCATGCTAAAATATTATATTATGGGAACAAATTATACCCTAAGTAAGGAGAAATCAATGGTCTTTTCTAATGCTATTAAGCAGCGAGTTGGGCTGTTATGCATAAAGAGGAATTTAAGTGACGTGTTCAAGTCTTAGCATAAGGTTGTTAAGTAGCATTCTAATGTATTTATAGTAGACTAAGAGATAAAGTAGAGAATGCTAAAATTTTAATATCATGAATTGTATTTGTAACCATACAATGAACACTCATAAGAGACGCTGTCGTAGCCATAGAAATAACTTTTACATGGACTGAAATAGAGAAAAGTTTAAGTTACATCTGTTATAGGGCGTAACATCTGAAATTCAGATTCGGTGAATTAGATCAGGTTAAGGGTGCTACACTTCAAGTCCATCTTAATAGGACTAGCCAAACTCTGGGATATGAACTTATTAAGAGTAAGAAATTCGACCTCACATGTCGGTGAATTCATCAAGCCCATCTCAATATGACTACCCAAACTCTAGTATATGAATTCATTAAGATTAAGAAATCAACCTTATGCATGTACATCGTTCTCCATAGGGATAGGTGAAATGTACATTATGATTTTTTTCCATGTTTTCGTTTGACCACATTGAACTAAGAAAATTGAGTTGGGTATCCACCATGAATTCCTCAACCACTAGGCTTAAAACTCATCCCCCTCGACGAACCAAGAATCATTTTCCTACTTAACCTTTTGGTTCGTGGATCAATTAGGTTTCCTTCAAGCCTCATGTACTCTGAAGCAAGTACTCTATTCATTATTAAATGTCTCACAGATTCATATCTTATTCGAATATGGCTCTTCTTACCATTGTAAGGTTGACTTTTAGCAACTCAGATTGCAGCTTGTGAGTCACATAATAGAGATATGTGAGGTGTTGATTTTTCCCATAAAAGAATCTCTACAAGTAGATTCCTAAGACATTTGGTCTCTTGCCCGACTAAGTCTAGAGTTATAAACTCTAGATTCTATTATGAAGCGAGCAATACATGTTTGTTTAGCATACTTCCAGGAAATAGTTGTTTCACCCTAAGTAAAGACATACTCACTTGTAGAGATAACTTCATCATTATCAATTACCTAGTTGCATCACAATATCCCTTTAGGACTACAAGGTATCTGACAAATTTCAATTTCCAAGTTATAGTGCCTTTAAGGTATTTAAGCAAACGATTTAGAGCATTCCAATGCTCATTGCTAGGATTATAAGTATATCTACTTAGTCTATTGATTGCATAAGCAATATCAGGCCGAGTGTAGTCCATCAAGAACATAAGGCTTCCAATAATTTTAGCATACTTTGATTGGGAAACACTATTTCCTTTATTATTTATTAGTTGTATGCTAGAATCAAAAAAAGTTTACATAGGGATTTCATCAAAGCTATTAAACTTCTTTAACACTTTATTTATATAGTGAGATTGGTTTAAAGAAAATCTTTTTTTTGATTTAGTAACCTTAATTCCTAAGATTACATCTAACTCTCCCAAATTAGTCATATCAAACTTGGTAGATAAGAAATTTTCGGTTTCATTAATAACTTCTATATTAGTGTTGAAAATCGACATGTAATCCACCTGCAAACTTATGATGACATAATCATAACTAAACATCTTAGAATATACACATGCGTCTACACTGTTAATAATAAAACAAAAAATAAGAATAGTCTTATAAATTTTCTCATAGCATTGTTTTAGCTTGTTTAAGATCGTACAAAGATTTTTTGAGTTTGCAAACTTTTATCTTCCATACTAGGTGCCACAAATCTTAGAGGTTGTTCGATATAGATATCCTTGTTCAAATCACCATTCAAGAAATTTATCTTCACATCCATCTAATATACCAACAAATTGGGAATGGAAGCTAAAGAAAAAAACATGAATGGTTGATATCTTAGTCATAGGAGAGTATGTATCATAATAATCTAATCCAAATTTCTGAGACCCTTTTACAAATAGTCTTGCCTTATACCTCTGTATTGATCCATCTGGTCTAAGTTTCTTTCTAAAAACTCATTTATTTCTAATAGGTCTAAAACCTCTAGGTAAGTCTACTAGTTCCCAAGTGTGATTAGACATAATAGACTCTAGCTCATTATTAATGGCATCTCTTTAAAAACTAGCATATATTGATTTTATGGCTTCATCATAGGTTTTTGGATCCTCATCTATAAAAAATGCATGAGCAATACTTATCAATTCTAAATCACTAATCTCAATTATAAAGGAAGTAAGGAAATCATGTCTAAAACTAGTGGCAGTCCTTTTTCTTTTACTCCTCCTAAGTTCAACATCATTATTATGAACGTCTCTATTATGTGTACTAGAGGAAGAAATATGCTCATCTAATTATATATTAGTACTTATGCTAGATTTCTTTAAAGGAAACACATTCTCAAAGAAAACAACATCTCTAGATTCACATATGGAATGATCATGCAAAGACATGAATCTATATGTAGCATTATTTAGAGCATACCTTACAAAAACAACATCAACAGTTTTAGGTTCGATAGTGCCCTTTTTAAAAACAAGCAAGCCTCTTTTTGCTAAACACCCCCACACTTTCAAGTATTTCAAATTAGGAGCATAACCTTTCCACAACTCATATGGTGTACAATCTAATTTTTTTTATAAGGCACTCTATTAAGAATATGATTTACAGAAAGTATGGCATCCCTCCACATACTGTCAAGTAAACTAGAACTTAGTAGTAAAACATTCATCATTTATTTTAGAGTTCTATTTTCCTTTCAGCGATATTATTCTATTGTGGGAAATAAGGAGCAGAAAGATCATGTATAATGTCTTTTTTCTCATAGACCTTTTTAAGGAAATTAGTGTCATATTCAGCACCTCTACCGGATCTAAGACGTTTTATTCTCCTATCAAACTAGTTTTCTACTTCTTCTTTATAAAGAAGAAAAGCTTTATTAGCTTCATCTTTCGATCTTAGAAGATAAACCTTTGTTTATCTAGAATAATCATCTATAAAGGTGATATAATAGAGTTTTCCACTCTTGCTTTTTGTGTTTTTAAAGTCTGCTAGATCAGTATGAACTAACTCTAAAAGTTTAGTCTTCCTATTAGTGGAAGGTCTAGCATGCTTGGCTTCAACACAAAATTCACATTTATTAAAGCTACTACTATCTAGATTAGGGAGTAGATTCATTTTTATGAGCTTTTTTAGAGAATGAATATTCACATTCCCTAATCTAGCATGCCACATATCATGGGATTAAACAATATAAGAAGAAGTGTGGGCTTTATTATTAAGCATAGTCTTAATCACAAATAAACCTCAACTCAGATAACCTTTCCCAACATTATTTCCATTACGAGAAAGTACAAGTTTATCATATTCAAAGACTAATTTTATGTTTGCCTTATTCAGTAATCCACCACTGATCAAATTTCTATGCAAGACAGTGATATGTCATGGAACTAACTAAAAATTTGACTAAGAGAAGTGCAACTATCAATTAATAGTATAGCTACGGTGAGTAAAGATATCGTTCCCTTGAAGATTAAAAATACTATTAATTACCATCTTTCTATTATTTAACCGAATAATTCAAGTGATCGATTAAAAACTAAAATTAACTAAATTAATTAACTAGCTAACACGAGAAAGAATAAATCAGGAAAATAATAAAGTAACAACCAAGAAGCAAAACAATACCCAAGAAAGAATTCACCTAGATTTCATATGTCACTATCAATCTAAAATTACGCAATTTCTTTACTTAGTATCTTGATTCGTAGAAATTCTTAAATTATGTTAATATTTCTTTCGAGCATAAAAGCAACTAACTCTAGGTTGATTAGTTGAAATTTCTTTCTAATTAAAACCCCTATTATCACATTAATTTGTGCTATGGATTCCCCTCCTAGATTTGACTCTAATACGATATATTTATGTCGTCTTATTTCTAGGATTGCATGCAACTCCAGTTAATTATGTATAAGATCTACACTTAAACAGGGTCTATTCAACTTCCGATTTAAGCACATAAAACATGGATTAATAATCTAGATATATTAAAAGAAGAATTAAGCACACTTAATTGAGAACAAGAAACTAAGTCTCTATTATGTAAAATAAAAATCAAAAGACAGAATTCGTCATAAGGTTCATCTCCCCTAAGTATTTAAAAAATTAGTCCATGCTTGAAAATAAAAACAACCAAGAAACAGTATAACCTAAAGAAATAAAGAAATTCATGATAATCTCCTAGAAAATCAATTCAGAATCTTCAATCTTGATGGAAATATACTTCATAATCGCTTCAATAGATTTTTTCGAGTTGTTTTCTTGAATATTCTATGATGACTCACTATTATCTTCTTATTTTTGTCATATATACGTCTTAGAATGCCCGAAAAACTTAAAAATCATGATTTTTCGCAGTTTAGAGTGCAAATCTACAAATTCAAGACGGCCTATCACATGGTCGTGTGGTAGGCCATGTTGGTCACACGACCGTATGGGCAGACCGTGTGGAATGGGTCAACCTGTGTGGCTCTTTAGCTTGCTTCGATTTTTCGGTTTTCTTTCATTTTCATTCTGGCAGTCAAACTGTTGGTAGTTGGTTCCGTTGAGAGGCTCGAGTTATCAAGAATGTACTTTTTCATCGTGACAGACATGTTTAAATAGTAGTAGAATTTTACTTTTAAATTGTTGAAAATATACTACTGTAAAACGAAATAGTTAGCACTAACAGAATAAATAAACTAAGCGTAAATAAATAAAATAATCCGTGTCGTGAAAGAATCACTGCTTCAAAAGCAAGTCCACCTTTATCGGTGTAATTGTGTAATGGACATAATCCCTTAAGATTACCATAGTACATCAATATTCGTACACCCAAATAAAGAAGGTGAAACACAATTGGTATTTCTCTTCTAAAAAGTATTCGAAAAAATAGACTAGAAACTAAAGCTGAAAACTTGGTCGAAAATTTAACCAGAAAAGTTTTCTCAATAAAAAAATAGGCGAGCTAAGAAAGACAGAAAATACTGTTGTTTACCTATTGTTGTGAAAAAATGAAAAGAATGATCTGCTATTTATATTGTTTTCTGACGTGGGAAAATGGTACAATAGCAATGTTAGTTTCCAAAAATAACAAAGGATTTTTCACAATCAAAAATATTATGCAATAGCCAGAAGATTTTCTACAGTTAAAAAAATATTCTGAAAAAAAAATATTGTTGATAAAAGAATAAAAACTTTATTAAAAAAGAAACACGCGTGGTACGTGTCTTACACACACGAACCAGGCTGGGCAGGTAGTGGTGGCACACGTGTTAAGCATTCAGTCCCAATTGTTCAATGAGGGTAAGAGACAAGGCTGTATTTAAACCCTTTTAGAAGCATTTCCTCAACCAATGTGAGATTACCCACTTTGCATTACCAACAACGATATCTTCACTTTAGAGCTTCAACTCAAGTCTCTATCAACGCGTTTTGAAATAACACGTTAAGCTTATAAAAGCTTGGTAAGTACATTAAGAATTAAACTTACCATTTAAAACAACCAATGTTAACATTCAAATATCTGATTAATAATAATATTCAATGAAATTAAATAGAAAGTAACCATAGTGAATTCTTAAACAAACATTCTATATATCACTTACCAATTCATTAATATTAAAAGATCACTGATGGAAAGTGATGAAAACGGTCTCTTAGTATTATTGAGGAGGAAGCATGGTTTAAATACAAGAGGTGAATAACAAATTCTCCTATATAGATGGAGAATTATCTAAACAACTTTATTCAAATTAAATCAAACTTATTTGTATTAAAAACAAACTCTTAAATAAAGCAACTGTTGTTGCTAGATATTGGGAGCTGTTGTTGATGTGTTAATAAGCCCCCTCAAGCTGATGGTAGCGGAACAACTTTCAGCATCAACTTGGCAAGATGATGATAAAATGTTAGCCAAGGTAGAGGCTTCGTACGAGTATCAGCGAGGTGATCTACTACATGCAAATGTTGAACAGACAATTGTTTGCTTTGGACTTGTTCACGAACATAGTGAAAATCAACTTAGATATACTTCATTCTGCTATGAAGAACAGGATTTTGGAAAAGATAAGTAGCACCTACATTGTCAAAATAAATTATGAGTTTGTCTAGAAGATCAACATAAAGTTTAGTGAATGGCTTTTGAACCAAATTAATTTCAGTGAGAGCAGATGCAACTACTCTATATTCAGCCTCCGTAGATGATCGTGCTATCATACACTGCTTTTTAAAAGACCAACTAATGGGATTTTTACCAAAATAGAGTATATAACCAGACGTGGAGGTTCGATCATTGACATTGCCAGCCCAATCAGCATCGGAGTACATAGTAAGAGTTGAAGTAGTCGAGGAAGTAATCTTCAAACCATGAGATTTTGTGTTGTAGATATCGAAGAATCCTCTTAACAAAGGACCAATGAGTAACCGTTGGAACATGCATAAACTGAGAAAGTTTATTGACAGTAAAACTGATATCTAGTCAAGTAAATTATAGGTACTGTAATTTGCCCAGAACTTAGCGACATAAAGTGGCATCAGGGAAAGAACTACCATCTCCAATAGTGAGAGTTGCATTAGAACTCATCGGCGTCTGAACTAGTTTACAATCTGCCATGTGAAACTCAACAAGGAGATTATAAATATATTTTTCTTGAGAAAGTATAAGTCCATCAGACGTTGGAATTACTTCAACACCTAAAAAATAACTGAGTCGACCAAGATCTTTTAATGAGAACCAACCACTCAAAGTTTGACAATATCTTGAACCGAAGAGGAGCATAATCCAATGATAATGATATCATCCACATATACTAGAATGTAAATTATTTGACCTCCACTTGATATAAATAAACAGCGATGAATCAGAGTTGGATGTCCAAAAACCAATGTGAACAAGATTGTTCTTCAGTTCAGAGTACCAAGCACGTGGTGCTTGTTTAAGACCGTAAATGGCCTTGTTTAATTTACATACATATGAAGGAAAGCCAGGATGCTCACACCCAGGGGGCTGTCTCATGTATATTGTTTCAGCAAGGTTACCTTGAAGAAAGGCATTGTCAACATCTAATTGATGCAAAGACCAATTATGTTGAACAACAAGAGAAAGAATGATTCGTACAGTCACTGGCTTGATTACTGGACTGAAGATTGAATGATAGTCAATACTGAGGCGTTATGTGAACCCTTTGACTACAAGACGAGCTTGTATTGGTCAATGCTACCATCAAACTTGGTTTTATCCTATAAAGTCATTTGCAATCTACAAAATTCTGTGAAGAAGATGGCGAAACTAATTCCCAAGTATTATTGTTCATTAAAGCATCAAACTCAAGTTTCATAACTTTTCGCCATTGTATATTTTTATGGGCTTATTTGTATGTGGAAGGAAGTGAGATGATTGTAGCATGGGCTAGATAGTCAAATATAGGTTTTGGTTTAGTGATATTATTTTGTGAGCGAGTAACTAGTCGATGAACTTGGGTTGGCTAATGGATAATACCGACAGGAAGTGAAGTGGGAAGGGGTGATAAGGATGGGGATGAAGGATTAGTAATAGGTTGAGTTTGTTGGTGTTGGCGAATTCAACGTTGATAGGGTTGCAAAGGTGATGAAGTAAAAGTAATAGTAGAGGAGAGAGGTACTTGATTAGAGGATGAGGTGGGTTAAGGAGCTGTGGCGGGGGCTGAAGTTGATGTTACCACTTGTGTTGGAACTGTAACGAGAGGTGCTTGCAATTGAGGAGCAACCTTAATTATTAGAGGAATCGCATCAAAACTCGGTGGCATGGTACAATTATTTGGACTGTTGGGCGCATGTACAATGCGATCCCAATTTAAATGTGAAAATTTTTTATGTTGTAAATGAGAAAATATGTCAGAAAAAAGAAACCTATTTTCATAAAAAAATAACATTTCTTAATATAAAAAATCTTTTGAGATATAGGATCAAAGCACTGATGATTGTGATAAGTATGAGAGTAGCCTAAGTAAACACATGGTGTAGATTGAGGTTCTAATTTATGTTTGGCATATGGTCTCAACCACGGATAAAAAAGGCATCCAAAGGTATAAATATTTTTGTAATTTGGTGTTTCATTGAATAGTTTTTTATACAGAGAATGATCATCTAAAGTTTTAGTAGGAAGCCTGTTTATTAAGTAAGTGGCTTGGTGGCAAGCAAATCACCAAAAGGGAGAAGGCAAGGAAGCTTGATGTAAAATTGTTTTGGTTGTTTCAATTATGTGACGATATTTATGTTCAGCCAAGGTAACTTGTTGAGGTGTGTATGGTGGTGAAACAAGATGTTCAATGCCATTAATTTGAATAAAGAATTTTAGACTTCAAACTCATCACCGCCATCAGTGTAAAATGAAATTATTTTTGTTTGAAAATAGTTTTCAATAAGAGGTTTAAATTTTGAAAGAATTGATTGAACCTCTTTTTTTCGTTGAAGCGTATAAAGCCATGTGTATCTGGTAAATTGATTAACACAAATTACATAATATGATTTTTTATCAATTGATAAAACTGGTGAAGGACCCTATAAATTACTATAAATAAGTTAGAATAGTTTTTTACTTACCAAAGTGTTTTGAGAAAAGGGTTGTCGATGGCTTTTATTTGAAGCACATGAATTACAATGATCAGAACTTGTTGAAGCTAAAAAAGGAATTGACAATGTTTGAAAAAATACTTGAATTTTTTTTATTTGAGTGTCTTAATTTTCGATGCCATAGAAGTTGAGATTCCTCCTTATTAATGTAATAAGCGTGGTGGCTCGATTTGCATAAATGAATCTCGGAGGGCCACTTATATAATCCTTGCTTATTCTGATTGCATGCCAACAATGGCCTCGTGCGCAGATCCTTAACGTGAAACACAGATGGAAAAAACTCAATTGAGGTTAGATTATCGTGACAAAATTTTGAAATAAAGATAAGATTACGTTTAATGTCAGGACCACACAAAGTATGAGAAAGTTGAAACTTTTTATTTGATGCCTTTAGATGAATTGAACTAGTAGAAGAAATGGGAATTTTGTTACCGTTACCCACTATGATTTCATTTGTTGCTGTGTAGTCCAGTGGATGTTGAATATTATCTGTATCAGCTATGACATGATGAGATGCTCCTAAGTCAACTATCCAAGGCATAGATGTATAATTGACTTGAGCTTCTAAGTGGTCGTGAGAGCATTTAAGACAAACATTGGTTGTGTGGGCATGACGACCATAAAGTTGACAAATTACACGATTGCGTTGTGTATTGATAGGTTGGCGTTGTTGCATGTATTATGGCTTAGGATTTTAAGATCTCTAGTGAGAATTAGATGATTTCCCTTTTCTATTGCTACGGGAAATGTTGTTGCTTGACGGAGTGCGATGAGCAACTACAGCAGTGATAGGATAGGAGGATTTAGTTTGCTCTCTGTGTATAAGAAGAAGTTCTCTGTTGATGAGTTTGTCATAAAGTTCATCGTATGAGATTGGGGAGTCACGAGCCTGAATGACAATTGATATAGAATCATACTTAGGTCCTAAGCCACTGAGTATTTTAACGGCAAGTTCAGTGTCCGACATAGGAGCAGCTATAGTGGCCAGTTCATCTGCCATATTCTTGATGTCTCGTAGATAATCTGCAATGCTTCAAGATTCTTTAGTGATTAAGGCTAAAGAATTTTTTAAACTAAAGACCCTTGTGTAGGACTTATTCACATACAGAGTGTGCAACGTATCCCAAGCTTCCTTTGAGGTGGCTATTTTGGCAATTGCAAAGGTGATAATCGGATCAATTGATGTCATTAAGTCATTACGAATCAATTAATCTTGTCGAAACCAGATTTTATACCTTGGATTTGAGGTTTGGATAGGTTGAGGTTGAATTTGCCATTTAAAGGAACTAGAAGAATGATGTAAGAGGAACAAAAAAAAGTGGAGAAAAAGAATGATCAATTTCTTATAAGAAATTAAAGTAACTCTGATACCATAAAAGATCACTTATAGAAAGTGATGAAAACGACCTCTTAGTATTATTGAGAACGAAGCATGGTTTAAATACAAGAGGTGAATAACAAATTCTCCTGTATAGATGGAGAATTATCTAAACAACTTTATTCAAATTAAATTAAACTTATTTGAATTAAAAACAAACTCTTAAATAAAGCAACTATTGCTGCTAAATATTGGGAGTCGTTGTTGACATGTTAATAAATATGACCACTTGCCATTTAAATTATTAGCCCAACTGTAAACTCAATATAACCCGTAAGATATTTAGAATAAACATTGAATCAATTTCACAAACATGCATACACCATCTTACATCCAAATGTAAAAAAAAAAAAATTAACAAACTGCACCAAAGTGCCATTGTCACTAGCATTGAAGTGTGAAATCATTGAATTGCACTAGAGTGCCACCATCACTAGCGCGCATAAAAATTTCCTAATGGCATGTCATCTATATCCTACTAATTGACATCTTGTCTACATGTGCATTTATACATTAAATTCACTATATTTACTCAATAATTAAATTTAGTTTAAACTTTACACCTTTTATAATTTAGATTTTATTAACATGAAAATTTACTATACTCTATAATTTTACTATAATATTACTTTTCGTCTGTTCACTAATACACCACACTTCATTCAAACTCTATTTATCAATATTTTAGTTCACATGTTTGGTTTTGTACACTTTACAATTTAGTCCCTTCTTATTACTATTTCAATATACCAAAACTATTCATTTTGTAATTAAAATTCAATTTATACATTCACTACTCATGCATCAGCTATACAAAACTATTCATTTTGTAATTACAATTTAGTCCCTCTATTGATTTCACTATACCAAAACTTTTCATTTTGTAATTACAACATGGACACTAGTTAACTTTATAAGAAACTTAGTTTGCTGTGAGGTTACTCTATTGATTTCACTATAAATCCATAAAAAAAAATTGAAGTTTTTAAGCTTGAGGTGATTGGAAATTGTGGAAATAACTAAAATGAAACAAAATAATTCAATTAAATATTAAAAATATTAAAAATATTTCAATCTCATCCACACTTCATAACACTCTCTTGGTTAACTTGCACTTTTAATCCTACCTCTTTTTCCCTTCACTTCAATTTAATCATTCCTATTCTTAATTCTCACACTTTTGACTCAATACTTTTCACAATATTATGATTTAGTCAATACCTTAAATTAAATTTTAACAATTCAAAAGTCTTTTTAATTTCTTATGGTATCCAATTATCTTCTCTACTAACACTAATAATTTCTATTTTATTTCGAAGGTTTTAACATATGCAAATCTTGAAATAACACTATTCTCATCTTAGGGGTGTTCAGGGGAGAGTAGCTAGAGGGGCTAGCAGGGACCTCGATCCTCCCTAAAATGGAAATTTTTTCATTTAGGCCCTTTAAAATTTTAAATTAATAAAGATAAAATTGAATTTTAGCCCCCTAAAAATTATAAAAATTTGATTTAATTCTTTAAAAAATATAAAGATAATAGACTATTAAAATGATGAAATTAGATTTTTTCTATCATAAAAATTACAATTTAATTTCGATCCCTAAAAAAAATTTCTGACTTTGCCCCTGGGTGTGTTAGAGATGTTCCAATGATCACCACTTGATCTTTAGGTACATTTTTTTAAAATTTTAAATGATTTTCTATATTTTTATATTTTATAATGGTTTTTATATTTTGTAATATATTCCTATAATTATTTTTATAATTTCTATAATTTTTAATAATTGCTGTTGGATTTGCTTTTATTGATGACAGTTATTGGATTGGGGTGAGTTTTGAAAAAACTTCTGTTTAACAATATTTGTTTCAACAATTTTATTAAAGTTCTTATCATATATTTTTTTTGACACAATGTTTAGAATTAGGCATAATCTTTTTTCAATCCATAATTAGGAGCATAATACACTTCAACACACTTGAATTCACGTCCTCCTGTATTAAGGACAATCTCCATGCAAATTGAGCTAAGATTCAATCGGCATTGTCTGACTATATATATATTTTTAATATACTTGTGTGATTTCATGGTAATATCTGTTCATACTTTTTTAACCCTTTGACAACGCACACACATCTTGCAAATACAGATGCTCGAACCCGAGACCCTTAGGATGAATAACATCCTCTTTTCGAATTTAAGGGCTATATATCAACAAAAAAAATTCTGTTTAAGGGCTATATATCAACAAAAAAATTTCAAATTTAAGTCTATATTTTACACATTATACAATAATTTGATGTCATTCTGCATTTCGACCCTAACTCTATTCATTCCACCTACTTTCCGGAACTACATGGAATTCTTTCAAAGCTTTTCCCTCACCAATATTACTGTAAAATCCAATCCACCTTCATCTTGGGTAAAAGGAACTGTTAGCCACAGTGGCGATTGAATCAGTGCCACCTGCATTCAGTGGATAAAACTCGTTCTCGCTCGTATCGTTGAATTCCATTGTCTTTTCATCCATGAAAGGAGGAACAGTTGGTGCAGGGAGGTCTTCCTCTTTCTTTGTTAGCATCTGTAGTACCTTCGACATTGATGGTCTTAGTGATCGAACCTCTTGGGTGCAAAGAAGTGCGATATGCAATATTCTGTAAATCTGATTCTTCGTATTGCTACTTTGGCTGTTTTCATTTAACATTAGATTTGGATCATAAATCTCCTCTGCAGTCCCTGATTGAAAGTGATTCCATGCCTGTTCGATCCACGAAAAAAGAAAATGGAAATCAGTGGTGTTTTGTGCGGGAAAATTGTAGAAAGAGGGACTGTCTGAAGCTTACAACTGCAATTATGCTGTCTGAGTAATCCGTGTCTTTGCTTCTGTTGTTTTGCTTTCCGGTTATGATCTCTAGTAACAGCACTCCGAAACTATAGACATCGGCCTTGTCCGTTAACTGGCCATTGGCTAGGTATTCTGGTGCCATGTATCCTCTGTGCATCATTAAAAGTAGAATATGAGAAACTTTCGGTTATGGTAAACAGCAAATGATGTCTAGAACGAACAGAAAGAAGATGATGCTTACAGTGTTCCGGCAATGGCAGTGCTAATATGGCTCTTATCTTCCTCGAAAGATCTTGCCAACCCAAAATCGGCGATCTTGGCGCGGAACTTTAAATCCAACAAGATATTGCTAGCTTTTATATCCCTATGAATGATTTTGCTCGTGGGGTTTTCATGAAGATAGACTAAACCTTCTACGGTCCCCATGATAATTTGGTATCTCTTTTCCCAGGTAAGTTCTTTACCTCTGCTTGGATCTGTTTATGTTTTCAAAAGGGAGAAAAACTATTAGTGATATATCGGTATCGATTGAAGCATTGATATTGATATTGGAAGTATCAGAGTTTACCAAAGATGAAACAATCAAGGCTCTTGTTAGGGAGGAACTCGTAGATGAGAAGACTTTCGGGTCCAGAACAACTACATCCCAACAATCTCACCAGGTTTTTATGCTCCACACTGCTTATTATGTTGACTTCATTGTAGAAATCTGCAGCTCGGTGTCGATTGTTATAGAAAAGTCTCTTGACAGCGATCTCTCTTCCATCAGATAGAGCACCCTACAAATGAAAAATGAATCATCACCCATAACATACCGGGTAAAGGCTGAACAAGAGCACTAAACATCAGTGGAAAATTACCTTATAAACTGTCCCAAATCCTCCTTGTCCAAGCTTGTTCGCCTCATCGAACGATCCTGTAGCCTTCTCTACTGTAGAGTACTTGAAATTTAAGTTACTATCACGAAGGACTTTCACCCACTTTTCTGCATCATTTGAACCTGGAATTTGGAAACATTTTAGGCAACATAAAGAAGTTGCAGATGTCAGAATTCAAATCCTATGATCGAGGTGACTACATGAACAAACCGAGCTAAACATCTGATTTGGTGAATAAGATTTTTACCTCTTTTCTTTTGTATGTATCTGCGCTTCCTGATATACACTCCAATACCTGCAATAACAGCTAAAAAAACCAGGGAACTGACAGCAGAAACTACTATAATTATAATGGTTCCTGCAAATTCATGAATACAAATCAAGTTACGTTACGAATTTGGGAACGTCTTCCCCCATTGCCAGCCCTACTCAGGATATAATTAACTAACATTTTAATGTGCAGAAGATGATAAAGAAGCTGAAATTCTTTTACCTCTTGAAATTCCATTTGAAGGTTCCTTATTGATGAAATCTATGTTGGAGTATCTCATGAAGCAGCCAGTGTAGAGTGCTCGTCCCTCTGACCATGGCAAGCACCTTAACATCGCTGCCGATGCGTTATCGAAACATGCTTGGCAAGAACTCCGGTTCAATGACCTCCAGCAATCGACCAGAACATGGGCCGTCTCATTTGTTCTCGAAACCGCCACGGAAGCTTTACCATATCCTCTGTTTCCCAATGCAGAAGCTACTGCACGCGACACAGCTTGTCTTGCTGATGCTTGAAAGTTCAATCCCTTGCGGCTTGCATTGCCACACAAAACCATGTCATTAGGTCCCAAGTACTCGCCATAGAAGCTATAATTCGCAGATCTCATGAAGCAGCCGTCGAGGAAAACTCGACCACCATTATACGGATAGCATTGAGGAAGAACCGTACGTGCCTCGGCGTAGCACAATGGACAGTCAACCAAAGATAGATCACCATAGCACTGAGCTAGACCATAGTTAGCATCAGGCCCTGAACCAGAAACTGCGGTTCCAAAACCAAATTGGCGCATGAGATCACTGATGGTTTCCATTAAAGAAATGAAATTAGGAACAAAAACGGTTCTGTTGTTCTCCATTTGAGAGCTACATGTCATGTTCAGTACTTGAGCTCTTGCATCGCCTACAACTCCTTGGAATGATGTTATAGATCCGATCATAAGAACCATGAAAATATATTGAGCCCTTGTATCCATTTTCTTTTGGACCAGAACTCCGATTCTGGAGTGGCTAAACTATTTCCAACTTCTGTTGCAAGAAATTGGTTCAAGTTGCATTAAACCTGGAAAAGATAATAAAATTGTTATGCAAATTCCCATCTTCTTGTTCCACTTGATATGTAAAAATATATATATATTTTATATTTAATTAATTGGATTAGAGTACAAGTATCATATAAGTACGAGAGGTAATCATGGGATCAATCCAAATTTGGCCTAGCTCGAAAAATGAGTTTAAAAGTTTATATTTACAAAAGATTAAATAAACTGATTTTAAGTTCGTTCATATTATTTTTATTTTTTTAAATATTTATATTATTTTATTTTGATATTTAATCATTTTTATTTTTATTTATTGAAATTTTTATATAATCATATTAACATTATTTAATATTTACACTATAATAGTATTATATATTTAGCATAGATTTATTATTTTAATATGCTATAAATTACATTATATATAAAAAAAACATAATATAAAGAATTATAAATTTTAAAATGGGTCAAGTTGGGCTTGCACCTTAAATGTTAAAATTCAAATCTGTTTCATATTTTAAACGAATTTAATATCTATAACCAAACTTTCTCAAACTTCAAACAGTCTTTGGACTTGAACAAAAAATCTGACTTATGAATAGGTATAAAACAAAATATTTTATTTTTATTTTTCTAGAAAAATATAATGTATTTGAGATGATAGTGATTCAAGAGAGTAGAAAATGAGAAAAGAAAGGGATTGGGATTGAAAACGTGGCACCATTTATAAAAGGTTCTTCTCCATATACCTACATCACCCAAAGTCAAAAATGGCAATGTCCAGAATTGGCGTTCAAACCTTTCCATTACCACCAGTTGTAAACAACAATACAGGAACTTTCAGGGTTCCACATTTGAACATGTATTGGGGATTTAATTAATTATTCTAAAGAGATTAAGCATTGGGAAATTATTAAAGAAACAACTAATATATATAAGGATTAAGGGTTTAAAAACCCTTAATTTTTTTTTCAAAAAAGCAATTAAGTTCTTTTTTTTTTTGCATTTCATTAAGTACTTGAACTATCAAAATGTATTAAAAAGATCATCAAACTTATTCAAAAAAACAATTAAGCTCCTATTTTTTGCACTCAATTGAGTACTTGAATTTTTAAAATACATCAAAAAGACCATCAAACTTTTTCAAATAAAACAATTAAGCCTCTGATTTTTTTTTGTACTCAATTAGATAATTGAACCACCCATAATTTTTTTAGTTAAAATCACCGCGTGTCATAACCATAGCATGACATGTGATAAAAAATAATAATAATAAAAATTAATAAAAGCTAAAAATTAAAATTTAATAAAAATATATTTAAATTTTAGTAAAAATTAGAAAAAATTATAAAAAAGTGTATAATTTTATAAAAATCTTAAAAATTATAAAATATAGAAAAATATAGAAAAAAATTATAAAATTTTATAGAGTCCTAAGAGAATTATAAAAAATAAAGAAATATAAAATTCGTAAAAAATATTATAAAAACTATCATAATAAAAGAAACATTTTATAATTTTTCTATAATTTTTATTATTTTTTATTATTTTATTAATTTTTGTCACATGTCACGTTGTGTTATGACATATAATGACTTTAATTGAAAAATTGAGTGTTGTTAACTTTAACGACCAACGATGAAAGTTAACGGTTAAAAGATCTTTTTGATGCATTTTATATTCTTTTATAATTTTTATAAAAATTTAAAAAAATTATAATTTTTTTAGGAATTTTATAAAAAAATTCTGATTTTTAATAAATTTTATATTTTTATTAAAAATTTAATAATTTTTATTTATTTTTATTTTTATAATTTTTTGTCACATGGCACTCAGTAATTGTGACACAATATGGCTTTAATTGAAAAAATTAAGGATAATTAACTTTAATAGTCAACTGTTAAAGTTAATGGCCAAAGAATCTTTTTGATGCATTTGACTATTCAAGTATCCAATTGAATGGAAAAAGATCAAGGGTTTAATTTTTTCTTTTAAGTTTGAGGTTTTTTTCTATGCATTTTAAAAATTCAAATATCTAATTGAGTGCAAAAAGAAAAAAAACAAGATTTAATTGCTTTTTTTGAAAAAGTTTCAGAACTTTTTTTTGTGCATTTTGACAATTTAAATAATCAATTGAGTAAAAATAATAATGACTTAATTATTTTTTTAAAAAAGTTTAATGACTTTTTACCCATAACCTATATATAACAATTCAATAATATGAATGGAATCCGATTATTATTGAATCGAGCAGGACTGCGAAACAATTAAGAACTGGAAACTGAAAAATAAAAATAAAAATAAAAAACGTAAAATCAGATTTTTTTATTATTAATTTGAGCTATTTTAAACAAAAAATAAATAAATTTTTATTATGTTGTGAGCTGTCGCCTTTTCAATCCAATTTTAAGTTGATTTACCGATAAATTGATAACTACTCATCGCTTAACTTAAAAAATATTAAGTTAATTTTATCTTTTAAAATTTTATTTTTGAAATTTATTATTTCCACATTTTATTAAAAATTAAAAAATTTAAATTTTATCATTAACTTTTATAAAAATTATTCAAAACAAAATAAATAATATCATATTAATAAGATTAAAGTTATGAATTAATAATTTTTCAAAAATCAATATTTATTATTGTCAAACAAAATAATTATATTCATTAATTAATTTTACTGAAAATTTGATACTCTAAATTTAATTAATAGTAGTAATAATAGAATTTGTCGCGAATACAAATTTCTTTGATTTATTTTATTTTTCTTAACTTTTTATGATATTTCTTAATTATACTAATTTTTTAATTAACGATACCTGAATGTACAATTAAACAATTACGTACCAAAAAAATAATGTTATGATATGATTATCTTAAATATTTAAACTAATCAAATTATAATTGAAATATTAAAATAAAATCGATAACTAAAGTTTTTTTAATAAAATTAATTTAATTAGAATTCAGTATTTATTATTTTTAGTATTAATTGCAAGTTTATAATCAAGTGGATCTAGTGTTCAAATTAATTTAAGTCAGTTCAGTAATTGGATAAAACGAGTTTGGATCGGCAGGCTCCAATCAACTGTTGAAAATCATTAGATTACTAAAAAAATTCTTTCATGAAATTAAGCAAATAAAAATTTTCTTAAAAAAACTTATAAACTTAATTTTAGTTTTATATGT
This sequence comes from Gossypioides kirkii, assembly GCA_005610355.1. Lineage (NCBI taxonomy): Eukaryota > Viridiplantae > Streptophyta > Magnoliopsida > Malvales > Malvaceae > Gossypioides > Gossypioides kirkii. Next base: position 31,281,198 of record CP032247.1, on the reverse strand, counting down.
GAATTCCTTCTTTAAAACTTTAAATTTTAATTATATTTTGAGGTTTCAAAATTTTCTAATTCAGTTCTGATCCAAAAATTTTCTGGTTTCCCCCTTTAATCGCACAAAACAAAAAAGAGGAAAAATCTGAAGAAACTTCAACTTATCACTACAGTTCTCGTTTCTTGTTATCTTACAAAATCAATTAAGACCTAGAAGCTAAACAGAATTGAAAGTAAAAGGAAAATAAAAAACAAAGGATCTTGTTGATACCTTTGTTTATCTGCCATGGAATCAGAAGACGACCGATTTGAGTTGCAGAAGCGAAGAACAAAACCCTCGCGGCAAAAGAATTACAGAGAAAAGCAACAGATTGAAAGGAAAAAATACAATACAAAGAGAAGGATTGAATAAAGATTGAAGAAGATAGAAGGGGAGAGAAAGTCAAAGTAAGAAATGGAAATGGAAATTTGTGTAAAAGTTTCAAAGGAAGGCTGCGCCACTTCCTTTGTTAATAGGAAGGATGGCCAAAGTCTTTGAAACGAAGAATCTCAGCAATTAAACAAATAAAAAATGAAAAATAAATCGGAACGCGGTTCCCACTGGTTCAATTTCTTACCTACCCTTCGACTCTAAACACATCACAATCAATCAAAATTAAAGAAATAAAAATTTCTTAATCGTAGGTTAATCTAGCGTCATTTTATTTATCCTGATTGAATCGAAACATTCAATTAAACATTAAATATAAAGCATGTGATTGAATCGTATGTTATCAATTTTTACAGGCTTAGACTTCAACCTTATAAATTAGGTTGATTTGGGCGGAATTTGCTTCCCAGCTTTACTAATCCGTTTGAAACGTTCAAAACAATTAAAATAACACAGAAAAAGAGTATCTTAAACTATGATTCCACGCCAATCTTATTTCTCTTCGATAGCAGAATAACAAATCAGATTTTTTTTTTTAATTTTCAGGTTTTTTCTATTGAAAAAATTCAAATCCAACTAAAAAAGTTGAAAATCAGGAATAAAAATCTGATTTGTCATTCCCCTATTGGAAAGAGATAGGATAGGAATGAGATAAAATCATAGTTTCATACCATCCATTCTCAAAAGAGTAAATGCTGAAATTTTTTTAAGGGTAAACTACACCCGATGTCACTAAATTATTAGTAAGTTTACGTTTTAGTCACTCAATTTCAAAAAATTATAAAATAATCACTAAACTATTCAAAAATTCATTTAAATCACTTGACTATTAAGATTTTTCTTTTTCTTTTTGAAAAAGTCCAGATAGACAACTCCAAACAACAATTCGATAATCAATATAGTGGGTCACTACCCATCGACAAGTAGGGCATACCTTAGATCCAAGTTAACTGGACGATTCATATCAGAGATAGGAGAAGAAAATTGAACTGTAGAAGAGAAGGAGAAAGAGAGCTTTCAATTTATGCAGGCAGTGTGAAAAGAGAAGACCATATAATATTGATTTTAATAATCCAATGACTTAAATGAAAACTATTGAATAGTTCGATGACCATTTTGTAACTTTTTGAAGTTGAATAACCAAAACGTAAACTTACTAATTGTCGAAACCGCCTTTGAAAACAGAGTTTCGAAAATTTATTTTAAAATTTGGAAAATAAGGGAAAAATAGGAGTAAAAAGGGAGTTGCCACCAATCTTTTTATTTGGGTGTGATTGGATCACCACAAAACGTTTAAAAAATGTCGGTCTACGAAATCCAGAAAAATAGGTTCGGGAGTCGGTTACGCACGAGGAAGGATTAGCACCCTCGTACGCCCAGAATTGGTACCACATGATCATTTTCGGGTCTTATTTTATGAAAACAGTGAAAACCTGAGTAAAGTTTAAAATGCGATATTTATTTTAGAAAGCTTTGTGTAATTTCAAAGGACAATTCTTAAAGAAAATTCATCCCCGTGTTTCGATCCTTTATGAGAATTGAAAGTCGTGTCCAACACATTAGGGCATTATATTCTCAGAGTTTCAAAACCGAAGGACATTTCGGGAAATTTTGAAGAGAGTATTCGATCGCGTGATTTGTACGAAAATCGCACCCAGCATGTTAGGGCACGATTTTCGAAGTCTTCACGCGAAGGAACATTGTCTCGTTTACTCCAAAATCTTTTGGATATAAATAGGGATGTGTTTAAAACTTTTGAAGAGGATGTTTCTTTCGCACGAATTACGAAAATCAAACCCCGCACGTTAGGGCACGATTTTTGGAGTTTTCACACGAAATAATATTACCTCGTTTTTGTCACGAAAATCATTCGTATATATATTTTGAAAACTTGAAAATTTCGTATTAGGGTTAAAATGCAATCCCCGAACATATGATTTGAAGGATTTGGAAATTGGTTACCCGTTTACTTCGATTTTCGCGAAGAATTAAAGTCACGACCAACGCGTTAGGACACGACATTCTCGGAATCTCGAGGTGAACGGGCGTAAAAAAACTTGAAAAGGATATCCGGTTCGCGCGAATTATACGAAGAAATTACACCCGACACGTTAGGGCGTGATTTTTTGAAGTTACGCTCGAACAGAATATTGCCTCGATTTTTTAAAATAACTTTGTAAACGAATGCGTACGTTTAAAACACGAATAGCGATTAATAAGAGAAATTAGATATGAAGTAATATAATAAGCAGATAAATAATATGCGAAAATATAAAATGCAGGTGCAGATAAATGTGAATATTGATAAGGAAGAAGGAATGATGAAATCGGGGTTGAGAACGAGACTTTTGGATACCATGGGACAAAATGGTAATTTTGGTGAAATCAGGGTTAAAAATGGAATTTTGGGAAGTTCGGGGGTAAAATGGCAATTTCAGTGAAATCAGGGTTAAAAATGGAATTTTGAAAAGTTCAAGGGTAAAATGGTAATTTTTGGTGAAATCGGAGTTAAAATGGAATTTTGGAAAGTTCGAGGGTAAAATGGTAATTTTTGTGAAATCGGGGTTAAAAATGGAATTTTAGAAAGTTTGGGGGTAAAATGGTAATTTTTGGTAAAATCGAGGTTAAAATGGAATTTTGGAAAGTTTAGGGGTAAAATGGTAATTTTTGGTGAAATCGGGGTTAAAAATTGAATTTTAGAAAGTTCAGGGGTAAAATGGTAATTTTTGGTGAATCGGGGTTAAAAATGGAATTTTGGAAAGTTTGGGGGTAAAATGGTAATTTTTGGCGAAATCAGGGTTAAAAATGGAATTTTGGAAAGTTCGAGGGTAAAATGGTAACTTTTGAAGTTTTGGGGTCAAAATGTAATTTCTAGACTGTTTAGGGACCTATAAGTAATAAGACCAAAAATTAGGTGACACGTGGCAGCCCCACAGGCACCCAGAAGTCAAAGGACTAATTTGTAAATCTTGAAAAATTCCTAGGTCAATTTTGTAATTAAGCAAAAGTTGATTTAAGGCTTAAATTAAATAACTTAAAAAATAACAGGGACTAAATGCTTAAATAAGCCAAAAAAGTGACACGTGGTAGCCTCTGGTGCAGTCAAACAGTCAAAGGATTAAATTGAAAAGCAATTAAAATTACTGGGCAAAATTAAAAATAATTAAAAATACCAAAAAGGACTAAATTGAAACAGATAAAAAAAGGAAGGACTAAACGCGTAAATAACCCAAAAATTGAAAACACACGGATCCTCTGAGCCGGCTAGGTCGAGTCGAACGGTCCATGTGTTAAACAAAACGGCGTCGTTTTGTAGCTGAAATTTAGCCGCCAAAATGGCGTCGTTTTAATAGGCCTATAAATAGCATATTTTCATTTTGTTTTATTTGTTCCATTCCCATTTCAAAAAAAAACAAAAGATTCTCTCTCCCTTTTTCTCACGTCGGCCATTCTTCTTCCTCCGGCCAAGGCTCCGACCGAACTCCGGCAACCTCCCAACCTGCGCGTGAGCGCGCGTCAATGACGCCTGGCCACACGTCGATGCCCCTGGCTCATCTCCGACTCAGCTCTGCCGGCGTCGAGGTTGCACGCGCCGTCCGACCACCATACAAGGTAAGAGTTTGTCCCTTTTTCCCCTTTCTTTTTCTTTGTTTCATTTTATTCTTTTTGATCTTTATTTATTTTTTTTTCAAAAATCAGTTTTAAAGGCAAATCTTTGGGTTAAAACCCAGATCTGAAAGAGGTTTAACCTTGAACATTTTGTTTTTTTTTTGTTTGTTTTTTACGAAATCTGTTATATTTTATCCATTATTGACGTCCTTGAAAACATTGTTTTTGAAATCGCGGTAGTGACGACGAATGATATTACGAAGGTGGCAGCGATCAACAGACTCCGGCGACTACTCCGGCGACGCGAAATCAGGGAAGAGCCTAGTCCCTTTGTCTTCTTTTTTATTATTAAAAACATTAAAAAAATTAATATTATAAATATTTAATAATATTATCACAACATTTATTATTATTAACCACTAACACTGCATTTATTATTCTGATTTATTAATGTCATTTTTAACACAACCATAATTATTATTAATATTCATCACCATTCTCTGTTATTGATGTTTTTTATGACTTTTAAAAAACCAAACAGATATGCATGTTTATTAAATAATGATAGTGCGATTCTTCATGTACGCATTAATGAGCATCGGAAATGGATGAGTTACAAATTCAACTGATTAATGATGATAAATATACATTGAAGGTACCTGATTGCCTTGAACTTTTCTGACCTTAGCTTATCCTTGTTGCTAATATGGCTATTCGATTGCCTTGCTTATCTTCAATTGCTTCTATTTTGATTTTCAAACAATTCGAAAGTCTGATCCTTTTTTATTGATTCTTTTCTTCGAAAACCAGGGTCCCCCTTACATTGAATTGAATCTGGTTTTATAACCAGATTTTACAATCATGCAAAATTGTTTCCTGTAAATTAATGCTTGTCTTTTCCTTCCTTTTTTGCAGGTGATGGTGGTAGCTTGTAGCAGTGGTGCAGGAGCAAGTTGAAGCTGCTGGAGGTGGTGCCTTTGACTGCTGACGTGGCATCAAGCCATTGGTTGAGCTGGAGGTGGCATTTTAGCAGATTTAGGGCTTCTGAATTTTGTTTGGGCCATTTGGGCTTTTGAATGTAATTGGGCCTTTTGGGCCCTTGTAAATGGGTCGAATTTGGCCCAATCGGGCTTGTAAATGGACACTTAGACTTTTATTTTAATTAAGTTTAAATTTGTTTTTATAATTTAAATTTAAATAAATTTAAAATCAATTTAACCTCTAAATTAGAACAAAAAGTCCAAGCCCGGTCAAAATTGGGCTCCAACAGCTGCCCCTCTTTGCTCGTTGTTGTGTAGCAGGAACGGAGCAAAGATTAAAAAGGAGGTCCAATTTTGTCCAGTTCCGTTAAATCACGGCCCTATCGTTGACTACTTCATATTGATAACACTTGACTTGCAGCTTTATTCCAATCCGTCGTGACTGCGGGAAAAAAAATGGGATCCGCCATCTGACTTGCTGCACCCTCGACGTCGAAGTTTTATCTTGCTCTTCAGAGAGATAAAGACTTGCTATCCAATCTTTACTTCGATCTCAAGAGGATAGGAAGTGATATTTGATGCTTCGTCTAATTCTTACTTCAATTTCAGAGATAAAGACTTGTTATCCAACTCTACTTCAATTTCAAGAGAATATGAAATGATCTTGCTCTTACTTCAATTTCAGAGATAAAGACTTGATATCCAGCTTTACTTCAATTTCAAGAGGACGGGAAACTATCTTGCTCTTACTTTAATTTCAGAGATAAAGACTTGTTATCCAGCTTTACTTCAATTTCAAGAGGATGGGAAACTATCTTGCTCTTACTTCAATTTCAGAGATAAAGACGTGTTATCCACTCTACTTCAATTTCAAGCGGATAGGAAAAGATCTTACTCTTACTTCAATTTTAGAGATAAAGACGTGTTATCCAATCTACTTCAATTTCAAGAGGATAGGGAATGATGTTGCTCTTACTTCAATTTCAGAGATAACGACTTGTTATCCAACTCTACTTCAATTTCAAGCGGATAGGAAATGACGTTGCTCTTGCTTCAATTTCAGAGATAAAGACTTGATATCCAGCTTTACTTCAATTTCAAGCGGATAGGAAATGACGTTGCTCTTACTTCAATTTCAGAGATAAAGACTTGATATCCAGCTTTACTTCAATTTCAAGAGGATAGGAAATGATGTTGGTGCGGTCTCATTCACCTTGACTTCTAGGTGGGAGGTCCATCGTCGTGGATTCGACCTTTTATATTCGCAAAATGCTAGGTTATTCGTTGTGACTTGGAACTTTTCTTTCAAATCGCCGTGATGCGGGATCTTCTATCGCGATCTTGGCTTTTTCATCATGCATCCTATGACGCTGAGACCTGTAGAAAATGCTCAAATGGTTCTCTATGTAGGCTAGGTATGTTTAGGATGTTATGTTTGGAAATGAGTCAAAATGCTCTTAACCTAGAATGAATGTGTATGATTTAATGTTTGAATTTTTCAGAGATTAATCTTTTCTACTTTGAGGCCATCTCTTGACGTTTCCTTGAATTCAACTTGGCAAATTCGAGATTTGAATTGCTTTTTCCATGTTTTAACTCTTTCAACTGGCAGTTGCTTAGGATTCTCGTGTCTTTTAGGAAATTTCTAAAATAATACTCGCGAATCCTTGTTTCCTTTTATGACCTTTTATCCATCATCTTAATATGAAAATACTTTGGACAATATGGGAAAGAATGGGATCAAATTTGGAGATTTATTGGCTATGATATCAAATATTTACAAAGAACAAATAACGACCAAAGAAAAGTATTAGACCTAGATATCAGATGTGAGTTTCCCTGATCCAAAGATCATTTTTCGCTTGCCATGTTTCGGGAGATCCTGGGATTACTTCGTTGATGCCCCAAGATGTAAAATATTTCCATTTTGCCACTTTTGAGGGAGCAATTGGTTGTCCTTATTTTGTATTTGAGTTGCTCTTTTCGAGTTTTCAACTCAAAACCCCTTTGGTTTCAAGATGCCCTTCCACAGGTTTTCATCCTGACCTCTCCAAATTTTTTTTATTTTATTTATTTATTTATTTATTTTATGTGTAATATTTCTTCACTGAGTCTGAATTCACCGGGTTGTATAATTTTTTTCCATCCATTTCAGTCAAAATTAAGGCTCCTCCAAAGAAGGCTTTCTTCACCACGTACGGCCCCTCCCAATTAGGCATCCATTTTCCTCAAGAGTCTTTATGTATTGGAAGTATCTTTTTCAAGACTAGATCTCCCTCATGGAATTCTCTAGGACGAACCTTCTTGTTATAAGCACGCATCATCCGCTTTTGGTACATCTGACCATGGCGGATAGCATTTAATCTCTTTTCCTCAATCAAATTTAACTGATCGTATCTGGCTTGGACCCATTCTGCTTCATCCAAATTCAGCTCTGATAAGACTCGGAGAGAAGGAATCTCCACCTCGATGGGTAAAACAGCTTCCATTCCATATACAAGTGAGAACGGTGTTGCCCCAGTAGATGTTCTAACAGAAGTCCTATAAGCAAGAAGGGCGAAGGGTAATTTTTCATGCCAATCTCCATAGGTTTCTGTCATTTTTGCAACAATCTTCTTGATGTTTTTATTCGCTGCTTCTACTGCTCCATTCATCTTCGGGCGATATGGGGACGAATTATGGTGTCTGATCTTGAATTGCTCACAGACCTCCGATATCGTGCTGTTATTCAAGTTTAGTGCATTGTCTGATATAATCTATTCTGGCATTCCATATCGACATATGATTTCCCTTTTCAGGAATTTGCTGACCGCAGACTTTGTAACATTAGCATAAGAGGCAGCTTCTACCCACTTGGTGAAGTAGTCGGTAACCACAAAAATGAATCTATGTCCATTAGAGGCCTTTGGTGAAATTGGTCCAATAACATCCATGCCCCACATAGAAAAAGGCCACGGGGATGTCATGACGTGTAGATGTGAGGGAGGCACATGGATCTTGTCCCCATAGATCTGGCATTTGTGGCATTTCTTGGCATAATTGATACAATCAGTCTCCATAGTCGACTAATAGTACCCAAATCTCATGATCTGCCTAGCCATTTTGAATCCATTCGCGTGTGTTCCACAAATCCCTTCATAAACTTCTTCTACGATCTTTCTAGCCTCGATTGAATCCACACATCTTAATAACACCTGATCCTTTCTTCTCTTATACAGGATTTCTCCATCTAGGACGTACTCATTTGCGAGCCTTCTCAATATCCTTTTGTCATTTTTAGTTGCTCCCTCGGGGTATTTTCGATCTTTCACATATTGAAGAATGTCCTAGTACCAAGGATGCCCCTCTTTTCCTTCTTCGATGTCACAGCAATGGGCTGGAGTTTCGTAAACGCTCATTTGAATGGGCTTCATATCTTCTAGCCTATTCACCTTTATCATCGAAGCTAGAGTAGCCAAAGCATCAGCCATTTGGTTTTCCTCGCGTGGGAGGTATCTGAACGTGACCTCGTCAAATTCTTTGATCAGTTCGAGGACCATATTCCGATATTCAATTAATTTGGAGTCCCTTGTCTCCCATTCTCCTCTCAGCTGGTAAATCACCAATGCTGAATCTCCATAGATTTCTAAGACCTTGATCCCTCGATCTATAACTGCTTGAATCCCCATGATACATGCCTCATATTCTGCCATATTATTTGTGCAATCGAAGTCAAGTTTACTGGTGAAGGGATAATGGTCTCCTTCTGGTGACACTAAAACTACACCGATCCCATTACCCATAGCGTTTGAAGCACCATCGAAGTTCAATCGCCACGAAGGCTCGGTCATTGTCTCCTCTTCGGTATTTGTGACATACATCAGTTCCTCATTTAGAAAGTCAAATTTATCGGCTCATAGTCCTCCAAAGCCCTACTGGCTAGGAAGTCTGCGATTGCACTTCTTTTAATTGCCTTTTGGCTTACATAGGCGATATCAAATTCCGACAATAGGATCTGCCATCTAGCCATTCTCCCATTTAGCGCGGTTGACTCCATCATGTACTTTAGAGGATCTAGTTTGAGATTAACCATGTAGTGTGGTATAGCATGTATTGTCGTAATCTTCGGGTAGTCCAAACCAGTGCACGGTATAGCTTTTCTATTGGAGAGTATTTTGCTTCACAGTCAGTAAATTTCTTACTGAGATAATATATGGCTCTTTCTTTTCTTCCTGTCTCATCATGTTGACCCAAGACACATCCCATAGAATTCTCGAAGACCGTTAAATACAAGATTAATGGTTTGCTGGGATTGGGTGGTACTAGTACCGGAGCATCAGACAAATACTGCTTAACTTTATCGAAAGTTCTTTGGCACTGGTCATCCCAAACGCCTGGGTTATGCTTTCTAAGAAGGTGAAATATGGGGTCACATTTCTCCGTTAATTACGAGATAATCCGAGCAATATAATTCAACCTCCCAAGAAAACCTCGAACCTCTTTTTACGTACGAGGCGGGGGTAATTCTTGTATGGCTTTAACCTTGTCTGGGTCTATCTCGATTCCCTTTTGACTGACCACAAAACCTAACAGTTTTCCCGATGTAGCTCCAAAAGTGCACTTGGCAGGGTTCAATTCTAGCTGAAACTTCCTCAATCTCATAAATAATTTCCTCAAGACATTCACATGTTCTTCCTCTGTTCGAGACTTTGCAATCATGTCGTCGACGTAGACCTCAACTTCTTTGTGCATCATATCATGAAACAATGTCACCATGGCTCTTTGATATGTTGCCCTAGCATTTTTAAGTCCGAACGGCATCACCTTATAACAAAATGTTCCCCACATTGTGACAAAGGTAGTTTTCGCCATGTTTGTAGGGTCCATCTTTATTTGGTTATATCCGGAAAAACCATCCATGAAGGAGAAAAAGGCATGTCCCGCTGTATTATCTACCAAGGTGTCAATGTGTGGCAGTGGAAAGTTATCTTTTGGGCTGGCCCTATTCAAATCCCGGTAATCTACGCACATACGTACTTTACCATCTTTCTTGGGGACAGGAACTATATTGGCAACCTACTCCGAATATTCAACCACTCGGAGGAAACCTGCGTCAAATTGTTTTCGGACCTCTTCTTTTATTTTAAGCAGCATATCAGGTCGCATTCTACGAAGCTTTTGTTAGACGGGTTTGCATTCTTCCTTTATTGGGAGCTTGTGAACCACGATGTCGATGTTTAGCCCTGGCATGTCTTGGTAGGACCAGGCGAAGACGTCTTTGAATTCTCTTAACAGCTTAATAAGATCTCTTCGTGTTTTTGCTGAGATGCTGGTCCCAATTCTTACTTCTTTCTTCTCTTCCTCATCCCCTATGCTTACTGTTTCCACCACCTCTTTGTGGGGCAGGATTTGCTTTTCCTCCTGTTCCATCATTCGTTGCAATTCAGGAAATATATTACAATCCTGGTCATCTTCGAAGTCCTGAGATTCTTCAAGACACATATCTTGCTCGAAATGAGGTTCGAAGTCAGTGCCACTCATATTAATGATATCTCAAGATCTGTAAAGAATAAGAATGGGCTAATGAACAAAATAAATTAAAGAATGACTGTTTGATATGATTATGGGTGTATGTATTTAAGAATGATTTATTTTTATGTGTGATTGCAAATAATTTATTTGGAATTGAAAGGAAAAGAATAAAGAGATAGTTGTCAAAATGTATCTTCATTTAAGATAATGAATAAAAACTTAAATGCCCTTTTACAAAAGATTTCTATCATTCCTGGGCATAGAATGATAGAGGTGTAACGAGTATTACTTTGAAGTGTTCCTAAAAGCTACGGGGAGCTCCTCTTCTACCCAGTTGTCCAAATTACTCCCAGGTGCATACGGACAGATTTGAAGCGAACTCCTTTCTTCAGCTTCTTCGGAAACAGCATTTATGTTCAGTTCTATCACAAGTTTGGCAACTTTTTCCTCCTCAAGCCTTAACCCACCAGAAATGAAAGTTTTCGAGATATGAGGGAAGGTCATCGATTTCCAACTGATTTCTTCCCCGGCTTGTCGTGCTCTTCTTGTCTCTCTCTTTCTTTCTATTTCTTTATTTCTTTCTTTCACGTCTGGCTTATACCCTAACCCGAAACGGTCCCACTTTCCACATGGCGGCGGCGCGCTAACTATTCCTTGGAGATATTTCTCGAACCCTTTTCCCGACAATACTCCTTTTCCAATCGTTAAACGCAACCCTATCTTCGTTGTTTACGACAATTTAGGTTCAGGAATTTTACTTCCCTCTTCAATAAATGTGGCATTGACGAATTCCAACGAACGGAAAGAGCATTCTATTGCCTCTTCATCTTTGTCTATGTACGGGGCATCATTTGTTACAGACGCAACAATATCCTCCTCGGTATTGATTGTAACCAACCTTCCGTCGGTTACCAGCTTGAGCTTTTGGTGAAGTAAGGACGGTACTGCCCCTGCTGCGTGAATCCAAGGTCTTCCTAATAAGCAATTATAGGAAGGTTTGATATCCATCACCAAGAAATCAACCTCGTAAGTATTTGGGCCTATTTGTAATGGTACTTCAATCCTGCCCATAACTTTTCTTTCAGTTCCATGAAAAGCTCTGACTATGTTGTGGCACGTTCTCATATAGGAGCTATCGATGGGTAGTCTTTCAAGAGTGGCCAACGGTAAAACGTTTAAAGCTGAGCCGTTGTCGATAAGCACTCCGGGTAGAGTGTACCCTTTACAGCGAGTGGTAATATGCAATGCCTTGGTCGATCCCATACCTCCAGATGAGATTTCATCGTCATTGAAGAAAATAAAATTATCAGCGCTGATGTTGTTAATCAGTCGATCTAGCTTGCATACCGATATATCCTGGGTCACATAAGTCTCATTCAGCGCCCTCATCAATGCGTTACGGTGTGCCTCTGAACTCAACAGTAACTCCAAGATAGATATGCGTGCGGACTGCTTATGTAACTGCTCAATTACGCTATATTCGCTGTGTTTCAAGAATTTTAGGAACTCTTGTGCTTCTCTTTCTGCCACCGGCTCATTTATCTGTTCCAAATTATCAGTCACTTTTTCGGGCTCGACCGCCACAGCTTTTCCTTTGCAGTTGCTTTCTCTTCCAAGTTGTAAGTTTTACCGTTGCGTGTGACCAGGTTCACATTTTGCAGCTGCTCCTCCTTGGGTGCCATAATGTTGCACCCGTAATTCCAGGGAACTCTTTTACTGTTTTCATAAGGAAACGGTGCAGGTTTTCGTATGATAACACATAGTGTCTCTTGTCTTCTCGTCTCAGCTCCCTTGGATGTGGAGATAATTATTATCGAGCGATCAGGCTCGTGTGTCCTCTTTCCTTCGGAGGAGCAAATGTCTCTCACCTCTTCTCCCTCTTCGAAGAACTTCAATTCCTTGCGATCCATCAAATCTTGTATTAGAGCTTTGAAGTCCGTACAATGCTGAATCTCATGACCTTCAGCGTTGTAGAAGTCGCAATAGTTCTTCGCTATTACCATCTTTTCGCCGTTCTGTGCAATTATTCCTCTAGCCACCAGCTGACGCCATACCCATTTCATAGGAGATCTGACCTCTTCAATGTGAGCCTTAACCTTTTTCCCTTTCACACTCGTAATCGCATTTACTCCTTGATCAGAATGGACGGGTAAAGGGTTCCCGGCTACATTAGGTCTCGATGGCTCATCAAATCTTATTTTTTTCATCTTAATTAATTTCTCTACCAATTTCTTGAAGGTGAAACAATTTTCGATGGAATGCCCAATCACCCCTCCATGAAATTCACATTGGACGTTGGCGTCGTACCATTTCGGAAATGGTGGTGGTACGGGATCTATGATATATGGGGCTACCACGTGCTGATCATATAACTGCTGGTAGAGGTCTTTGTAGGTAATGGGAATTGGAGTGAACTGGATCTTCTCGGTATTCTTCCTCCAGTTTGATTCTGATCTTGGTAAACTTTGATAATTGTCAGAAGGAGTTTTTGATTGCGTCATCGTGATTGATTTCGCATAATTTGGTCTGTATGTGCTTACATTATTCACCCCGACTTCCTTCCTCTTAGGTGCTGCCCTTTTTTCGCTGTCTCTTATGTCAATTTTTCTACTTTTAATCGCGCTCTCAATCATTTCTCCTGACATCACTACATCCGAGAAACTCCTTGTAGCATTACCCACCAAGCGATCGAGATACGGTGCCTTTAACGTGTGGACAAAGAGCATCGTTGTCTCTTTTTCTGTTAGGGGCGGTTGTACTTGGGTAGCTACATCCCTCCAATGTTGAGCATATTGTCAGAAGCTTTCACTTGGTTTCTTCTCCATGTTTTGCAAGGTAATTCTGTCTGGAGCGATATCAGTAACATGGCCGTATTGCTTCATAAAAGCTTGAGCCAAGTCTTTCCAGGAATTGATCTTTGTGCGGCTTAATTGGTTGTACCATTTTACAGCGGATCCAACCAAGCTATCTTGGAAACAGTGAATTAGTAATTTTTCATTGTGGACATATCTTGTCATCTTCGGACAGAACATTGTAATGTGTGCTTCTGGGCAGCTTGTCCCGTTGTATTTTTCAAATTCGGGCATCTTGAACTTCGGGGGTAGCACTAGGTCTGGAACCAGACTTAGTTCTTTGGCATCGATTCCACTATAGGCGTCAATCCCCTCCATTGCTCTAACCTTGTCTTCCAACCATTTGTACCTTTCTTCTATTTGTTTGGATACTTCTATTTTCGTTCTTTCCACCTCCATCGTATCATCGAGGTCGGGGTTGATGGGATTCGCAGCGGTTTCACCCGGGTTCGATCCTGATCCAACCAGGTAATTATTTTGGCCTGATGCGCCAATGGGCTGTGGTTGCGCCCGAATGAAGATGTGTGTTTCTCGCGGATTTGATTCTGGCGGGGCCTGATGGTGTACGGATGTAAAGCCAGGGGGATATTGGGGATCCTCGTTTTCCTCTCTTGGGTCTTCAGCGCGACCTTTTCCCTTATCTGAATCTCGCAATAGCTGGGTTAGTTGATTAATTATATTGCTTTGGGATTCAATTATTTGGTCTCTCATGTCCCTTTGTACTCTCTCTAGCTGGTCCTGTAACTGAGCTTGCATCTATTCTTGTATTTCTTTTTGCATTTACTCTAGCCTCTCTATTCTCTGATCCATAGCTTTAGCCTTCTTACGCGTATAATAACGATGTGGGTTTTCAATGTTTACTGATGTTAACTGATTGAATTAACTTTAATTATTTAGGAGATGTTATGTCAATAATATGCAAGATATGATGCAAAATGCATGTATGCAAATGCAAGAAAAGGCATTGATTCTAAAGTCTATTTTCATTTAGAACAACTTCTTGAGAAGAAAAACTTCTTTTACATAAAACAAAGTTTATACAAATGGTTTGGCCTTTCGGCCCAAATCCTTAATCTTTTCTAGCAATCCTGCTAACTTCCTTCCCCGTTCCGACCTTGACTCGTACTGAAGGCTCAAAATGTCAACTTCAACGGCCAATTCCTGCATGTGATCGATCGCTTCTCTCATCTGAGTTAGTGCTTTGCTCATGACATGATCTCGTTCCTCGACCTCTCTCTAGGCTTGACGGGTGTGCCATTCACTGGTTTCTAAATCTCTTTCCATGATCTCGAATTGGATTTCATTATTATGGAGTGTGACCTCCAATTCTTGCACTTTTTCTTTTAATTCTTGTCTTTCGGCCATGCATGCTTTCAGCTCCGATACTGTGTTTCGATTTCGGTGCCTCCATAATGATTCCTCTAACTCCTTTATCCTTGCTTCTAGACTAGCCATCTGAGCTTTCAACTCGGTCTCCTCGACTCGTTTTTCTAGCAGCTCTCCCTTCAAAGCGTTCTCTCGGGCTTGACCATCTTGGAACTTTCTTCGCCAATGCTCCGTTTGGTCCTTTTGTTCCTAAATTTCCTGACGTCATTGCTCAGAAGTTTTCCCTAACCCCACATTCCTCATGGATTACCGAAGCTTTTTGTAGTGTTTTTTCAAATCTTCAAGGTCTTCTTCAGCCTTATTTTTCCCTTTTCTCAATTTTTCGGCCTCTAACCTGCGAAAATCCACATCTAGCCCTAGCTGCATCTTGTCTTCCTCTAGTGCTTCTATCCTCTTTCTGAACTCTAAGCTTTTCTTTTCAAAGTCATGCTTAAGGATGTATATCTCCGTCGGGACTTCTTGCAAATATTCCTCCAAAGGGCGAACATTTTCTGGATTTGGAGCAGGGATGTTGTCATTCACTCTCTTGCTCCTCCACCAGTCATAATTCGGGGTTGTCAATGGTTTGGTACTGAACTTCTTTATTTTTTACACCTTTTTCCATGAATTCGCTATTTCCCGAACTTTCTTCTTATAGTCGTTCCCTTTATAAGAAAATTCGCAATGTGCTAGGCCATGTGTAGCAGGGATAAATGCCTTGTCTTATATTGTCTCAAAACAAGCAGCAGAGCATATCTAGTAGCGCCCCAGACTCCGAGTAGCGGGACCCAATTGAAATCACCACATCGGTAAAGAATCTCATCTGGGAGGAACCAAGGTGCACACCATTCAATATTTTCATCTTGAAGATTTTGGAGAACGGCTGCCCATTTTTCTTCGGATATATTTTGTTCGCGTTGCGTGGCCACAAAGTCTTTTAGAGGCGAGAAATCTATTGAAAATACCTTACAAGAGAATTTCTCCATTTTCCAGAAATGACTGTGAAACCAAACCATTAAAAGCTGAGCACAACCAATGAATCTTCCTTCTCCTTCTCTTCGGCATGCACTTAACGAGCGAAAAGTTTCTGCCAAGATAGCAGGGACTGGGGTGATTCCTCTACTAAGTCGATCAAACAATGCTACTACCACATCCTCGACGTGTCCCAATGCTTTCGGGAATAAGACCAACCCGTATATACCGAGGGCGAAGATATCAACACGTTTTCTCATATCTGAATGTGTTGCGATCAGTTCTTGCAGACTCTTCCAATTAATACATTTGTTATCTCCTTTCGCCTTAATTCGGGAAGCAACCCATTGCTCACTCATCCTTGTGACACTCATCAACCTTTTCAGAAATGTCGGAACACTTGCGTCTTTCGAATATGCTTTATCCGTTTGGACTCTAGGACAACGAATTAAAGCAGTGTATTCTTCTATTGTTGGTACCAAGTCTAGATGACCGAATGTGAAACAACTATAGGTAGGATTCCAATGTTGAGAAAGAGCTCGAAACAGATGCTTGTCGATCTTTACCTCGAGCAAGTAAGGTAGATCTCCGTAATCTCGGTAAAATATCTGTCTCATTTCATCATCCTATTGCCCCCAAATCTCTCTCAACCCTTGCAAGTTGTTCTGAGTTACATTAATACGAGTGTAGTCCCAAAATTCTGACAAGTGTCCGTCTTTCAGGCTATCACCCTTTTCGCGTTGTTGTTCTTAGGACCATAGGGTGCCACCATATTGTCTTCTACTTTATCTAGAAATCCTTCTTCCATGATGAAACTGCCTAATTTGTAAACGGACTTAAATCAAACCTTTTCGTTCATAATGATGCAAATGCAAGTAGAAAGAGACAAAACAAACATGGTTAGTAGCATGTAATAGCAGAACAGCATTCAAATATACATAACACAGAACCTAAAAATACTTCAGGTATATGCTAACAGGGCTCGACCTAACTCCATCTAAGGTGAGTATTTATGCTTCATTGTATGTAGTTTAGGTTCTAAAGGTGAAGGGTACCCAAACCAGCAGATTCCTCGGTCCTCACCCATTACAGGCTCATACGGACAAGTTCGGTTCAGGGGAACGCATTTCCCGCATGTTTGCACGGAAGTGAAAACTTCACGAAAACAAGGGTACTTTGTAATCCCGAAAGCTATTCACTATCCTGCACGGAGGTGAAGACCTCGCGAAGGAACAGTTTCCCGCTTCCACTTAAGAAGGGTAATATCACAATGCATATGGATGCAAAATTACACTAGCAAAATCACACAGTAGAATATCACACAAAGATGTCGAGGATTACGTATTAAACAAAACCGAAGTTTAAAAGTTCTCAAAAAGGACCCGAAAATTATCAATTTTGGCTTGACTCACGTTTATTTTGAAAAAGTCCCCAGCGGAGTCGCCAAGCTGTCGAAACCGCCTTTGAAAACGGAGTTTCAAAAATTATTTAAAATTTAGAAAATAAGGGAAAATAGGAGTAAAAAGGGAGTCGCCACCAATCTTTTATTTGGGTGTGATTGAATCACCACAAAATGTTTAAAAAATGTCGGTCTACAAAATCCAAAAAAATAGGTTCGGGAGTCGGTTACGCACGAGGAAGGATTAGCACCCTCGTACGCCCAGAATTGGTACAACATGATCATTTTCGGGTCTTATTTTATGAAAACAGTGAAAACCTGAGTAAAGTTTAAAATGCGATATTTATTTTAGAAAGCTTTGTGTAATTTCAAAGGACAATTCTTAAAGAAAATTCATCCCCGTGTTTCGATCCTTTATGAGAATTGAAAGTCGTGTCCAACACATTAGGGCACTATATTCTCCAAGTTTCAAAATCGAAAGACGTTTCGAGAAATTTTGAAGAGAGTATTTGATCGCGTGATTTGTACGAAAATCGTACCCATCACGTTAGGGCACGATTTTTGAAGTCTTTACGCGAAGGAACATTGTCTCGTTTACTCCAAAATCTTTTGGATATAGATAGGGATGTGGTTAAAACTTTTGAGGAGGATGTTTCTTTCGCACAAATTACGAAAATCAAACCCCGCACGTTAGGGCACGATTTTCAGAGTTTTCACACGAAATAATATTACCTCATTTTTGTCACAAAAAGTATTCGTATATATATTTTGAGAACTTGAAAATTTCGTATTAGGGTTAAAATGCAATCCCCGAAATATGATTTGAAGGATTTG
Source organism: Gossypioides kirkii (assembly GCA_005610355.1). Lineage (NCBI taxonomy): Eukaryota > Viridiplantae > Streptophyta > Magnoliopsida > Malvales > Malvaceae > Gossypioides > Gossypioides kirkii. The sequence goes on along the minus strand of CP032247.1, from coordinate 31,263,265 downwards.
GAAATTGGTTACCTGTTTACCTCGATTTTTGCGAAGAATTAAAATCGCGACCAACGCGTTAGGACACGACATTCTCGGAATCTCGAGGTGAACGGGCGTAAAAAAACTTGAAAAGGATATCCGGTTCGCGCGAATTTTCTGAAGAAATGACACCCGACATGTTAGGGCGTGATTTTTCGAAGTTAAGCTCGAACGGAATATTGCCTCGATTTTTTAAAATAACTTTGTCAACGAATGCGTACGTTTAAAACACGAATAGCGATTAATAAGAGAAATTAGATATGAAGTAATATAATAAGCAGATAAATAATCTGCGAAAATATAAAATGCAGGTGCAGATAAATGTGAATATTGATAAGGAAGAAGGAATGATGAAATCGGGGTTGAGAACGGGACTTTTGGATACCCGGGGGCAAAATGGTAATTTTGGTGAAATCGGGGTTAAAAATGGAATTTTGGGAAGTTCGAGGGTAAAATGGCAATTTCGATGAAATCAGGATTAAAATTGGAATTTTGGAAAGTTTGGGGGTAAAATGGTAATTTTTGGTGAAATCGGAGTTAAAATGGAATTTTGGAAAGTTCGGGGGTAAAATGGTAATTTTTGGTAAAATCAAGGTTAAAATGGAATTTTGGAAAGTTCAGGGGTAAAATGGTAATTTTTGAAGTTTTGGGGTCAAAATGTAATTTCTAGACTGTTTAGGGACCTATAAGCAATAAGACCAAAAATTGGGTGACACGTGGCAGCCCCACAAGCACCCAGAAGTCAAAGGACTAATTTGTAAATCTTGAAAAATTCCTGGGTCAATTTTGTAATTAAGCAAAAGTTGATTTAAGGCTTAAATTAAATAAATTAAAAAATAACAGGGACTAAATGCTTAAATAAGCTAAAAAAGTGACACGTGGCAGCCTCTGGTGCAGTCAAACAGTCAAAGGATTAAATTGAAAAGTAATTAAAATTACTGGGCAAAATTAAAAATAATTAAAAATACCAAAAAGGACTAAATTGAAACAGATAAAAAAATGGAAGGACTAAACATGCAAATAACCTAAAAATTGAAAACACGCGGATCCTCTGAGCCGGGTCGGGTCGGGTCGGACGGTCCATGGGTATTAAACAAAACAGCGTCGTTTTGTAGCTAAAATTTAGCCGCCAAAACGGCGTCGTTTTAATAGGCCTAGAAATAGCATATTTTCATTTTTTTTATTTGTTCCATTCCCATCTCAAAAAAAACAAAAGATTCTCTCTCCCTTTTTCTCACTCTGGCCATTCTTCTTCCTCCGGCCAAGGCTCCGACCGAACTCCGGCAACCTCCCAACCCGCGCGTCAATGACGCTCCAACCACACGCCGATGCCCTTGGCTCATCTCCGACTCAGCTCCGCCGGCGTCGAGGTTACACGCGCCGTCCGACCACCATACAAGGTAAGAGTTTGTCCCTTTTTCCCCTTTCTTTTTCTTTGTTTCATTTTATTCTTTCTGATCTTTATTTGTTTTTTTAAAAAAAATCAGTTTTAAAGGCAGATCTTTGGGTTAAAACCCAGATCTTAAAGAGGTTTAACCTTGAACATTTTGTTTTTTTTTGTTTGTTTTTTACGAAATCTGTTATATTTTATTCATTTTGACGTCCTTGAAAACATTGTTTTTGAAATCGCGGTAGTGACGACGAATGATATTACGAAGGTGGCAGCGATCAACAGACTCCGGCGACTACTCCGGCGACGCGAAATCAAGGAAGAGCCCAGTCCCTTTGTCTTCTTTTTTATTATTAAAAACATTAAAAAAATTAATATTATAAATATTTAATAATATTATCACAACATTTATTATTATTAACCACTAACACTGCATTTATTATTCTGATTTATTAATGTCATTTTTAAAACAACCATAATTTTTATTAATATTCATCACCATTCTCTGTTATTGATGTTATTTATGACTTTTAAAAAACCAAACAGATATGCATGTTTATTAAATAATGATAGTGCGATTCTTCATGTATGCATTAATGAGCATCGGAAATGGATGAGTTACAAATTCAACTGATTAATGATGATAAATATACATTGAAGGTACCTGATTGCCTTGAACTTTTCTGACCTTAGCTTATCCTTGTTGCTAATATGGCTATTCGATTGCCTTGCTTATCTTCAATTGCTTCTATTTTGATTTTCAAACAATTCGAAAGTCTGATCCTTTTTTATTGATTCTTTTCTTCGAAAACCAGGGTCCCCCTTACATTGAATTGAATCTGGTTTTATAACCAGATTTTACAATCATGCAAAATTGTTTCTTGTAAATTAATGCTTGTCTTTTCCTTCCTTTTTTGCAGGTGATGGTGGTAGCTTGTAGCAGTGGTGCAGGAGCAAGTTGAAGCTGCTGGAGGTGGTGCCTTTGACTGCTGACGTGGCATCAAGCCATTGGTTGAGCTGGAGGTGGCATTTTAGCAGATTTAGGGCTTCTGAATTTTGTTTGGGCCATTTGGGCTTTTGAATGTAATTGGGCCTTTTGGGCCCTTGTAAATGGGTCGAATTTGGCCCAATCGGGCTTGTAAATGGACACTTAGACTTTTATTTTAATTAAGTTTAATTTTTTTTTATAATTTTAATTTAAATTTAAATTTAAGATAAATTTAAATTTAAATAAATTTAAAATCAATTTAACCTCTAAATTAAAACAAAAAGTCTAAGCCCGGTCAAAATTGGGCTCCAACACTAATAATTTAATGATCTTAGGTATAATTTACTTTTTTTAAAGTTATGCTTTATACCTAAGGTCATTCTTTTTTAAAAAAAAGTTATGCTTAGTGAGAATCTTGTGTGTTGGCTTGATGGTCGAGGGTGTTCATTGTCCTAAGTGTGTTCTAGGTTCGAGTCGCGCCAGTCGCGTTGTTGTTAGGACTTTATCCTCCTCTTGTAATTAAAACACAAAAGTTATGCTTAGTGAAATACTAAACATAATAATCACTTACAAAACTTTGTTTGGAGGAATTAAACCTTCCGTCATTCCTCCTTTCTTTGAATCTCTCGAATATCTTTCCGTCATATCCTAATCTTTGAATCTCGTGTATTGGTTTGATGGTCAAGGTGTTCACTGCTCCAAGTGTGACCTGGGTTCGAGTTGCGCTAGTTACGTTGCTATTAAGATTTTACCCTCCTCTTGTAATTCACCCGAAAAATACTAACCTCTATTGCACTTGTCTCTTTAATATATTCTTATTGGGAGCCATTTCATGGGTAAGTGAGTTATGAACTTTTTTTTTGTGTGATCATTTAGGGCATAATGATGGGGATTATCTTGCTGATGTGTTGACATTGGATTTCTTTGATGGCTTTCTTTATGATAATTAGCTTTAAGCGTCACCTTCAAAAAGATCCTTACCTGAGGTTATGAAAGATAATCGTCTCAACCTCAATCTTCACATTGATAGCTTTGTCTTTGATCTAGGTTTTTTCTCACATGATACTGCATTGATTGGGTTTCGATGTGCTATATCTTCATGTGGACCACCTACAGTCTCATGTGTTGCCAAGACAACATGATATGTGGTTCGCCCACTAGTTCGAAAAAGGTAAATTTGTTGGTTTTATCTCTCTATCTACACACTCTCATGATATGTCGTTTGCTTTAATCTCTCGAATATCCTTCTTGTATTTCATTTGCATCTATAAACTCTCATGATATGTGGCTTACGGTTATCTAACGTTTAACTAATACTAAGTGGTATTACGTGGTCGGATCATATTACGAAAAAAAACTTGTATTAGTAGATGAACTTAAACATGTCTTTAGTCTAATCAGAAGTGAGTAAACTGATTGAAAGACTAATATGTCATCTAACTAATCCAATAGGGGACATGCTTTGTCTTGAGCATTAGAGCAGATGGCTTCCAAAAGATAAAGTCATAGATGTGGCTGACTAGACTGACAGTACATCAGACAAGATCCAAGTAGAATAGATCCTAGATCCATTTATGGATTTACTCATTTGTGACGTTCATAGTGTAACATACCTTAATCCTAAGTGGATAATGGATTATGTATGCGTGACTCATATACTTTGATGTAATTAAAAGTTTGAGTTCAAATAGATAAGAAACCAAAAGTTGTTGAGTTGGGTATACGACTTCTGTATTATGTAGCATCATTCACAATAATAGAATTCATAACCTAATTAATGGGTAAATGATATCCTCTTATTGACATTACATTATAGATGAAGTAAACATGGTCTCAGGTCATTTGTCTTTGTGATAAATGATTTTATTACTATTTGAAAGTAGTTGAATTTTTATGAAAGAAGATGTAATGATTATCATTAGATAAAATAGGATCATATTGGAAGAACGAATTTATCCCAATGAGTTTAAGAAAATCTTATGAGGGTAAACACTTATTACAAGGTCATTGGACGAGCATCGATTAAGTAACTTTCGTAATGGTGTGTAATAAGGGAGAGCTTAGTCACTATACTATAATAAAATGACTTCGCAACTAAATAAATTTATAATTAATAGGCGAAAAGCTGGAACTTAATTATAAATTATTTGATTCCTAATTATGTATGTCCAATCGGTCCCCCCGCTAGTTCATTAAAACCATAAATGAATTGCATGTAGAATCAAATAAACAAAAATAGATGTAAATGATAAAATTAGAAAAATGAGTCACATTTATAAATGAATATATTTTTTTACTAAGTAAAGAATAATTTGAGAATTAATTTAGGGTTTTTGAATTATTATTTAATTAATTAATTAAAGTTTTAAAAGGAAATTAAATTTATTAATCATTTTGAATACGTTGAATATAGAAACTAAATATATATACTCAAGAAATACATTGAAATTATGAGAGTTGGACTGCCTTCAGTTGAAGTTAAAATTTGATTGAAATCCTAGACTCGACAAAGGATCGACGCTAAAATATGCTGGAGGAAAATAATTTGTCAAGTGCTTATCAAATGTTTAAATTTAGGGTTAAGATTATTCTTTTGAGTTTAAGATTCTCTATACTTTGAAAAAGCTGTCAAGTTCAAAGGTTTGAAGAAAATGTGATGTAAAATATATAATTTTAATTAATTTTTTGAATTTATTGTTTGTAATAATGTAATTCAGTGATGTTAAGAAAACTTTGTTAATTACTTTTTCTCATATATTTATATAATTATTGAATAAATTTGTTAACCCTAAAGAAAATGAATTAAAGTAAATTGAAGAAATTAGAAAAAAAAAACATGAGAACTCAAAACTTAGGGGTGTTGAAATCTCAAGATTAGATGTGTAATCGAGTCGAGTTGAGCTTGAACACTATCAAGTTCAAGCTCGACTCAAAATTTGGAGCTTGATACCCAATTCAAGCTCGATCAAACATCTATTTTTAAGCTCGAGCTCGATTCAATAATAAAGTTTATGGTTAATAATATATATTTAGAGCAAAAATGTAATTAAATAATATAAAATATGAAAAACTTGATATGATTTACAAACCATTCAAGTCAAATATTATTAAATTCAAATTTGACTCGATAATTATCAATTTGAATTTAATTTTTTTCGAATCAAACTCGAATGACTTACGAGTACCAATATATTATTTATACCCTACCAAAAACTATTATTATTCATTAGTATTTGTCATGATAACTAAGGGCATTAAATTGATGAGAAATTAAAAACCCACAAACCGTAGCTATGGACAACAAATATAAATATAACCATTTAATTAACTAAAATGGGTTATTTATAAAAAAACCCTTTTAATTTTATTTACGGAAATAGATCATATTGTAAATTATTGACTGAAATGGGTTAATTTTGCAAAAATGCGCCCACATGGATGCCATGTCAAGGGTTTTTCAGGAAAAACGCGTCCACGAGGAAGGGTTTTTCCTTCTGTGTAGCAAAAACACGTCCACGTAAGAACATTTTTATCAAAATGGAACCCACGTGAAAGCACTTTTGCCCAAAAGAGCGCCCATGTGGACGCACTTTAGGCCGTGTTTTCCACACGGGAGTGCACTTTTGCCGGTGTGCCCCAATAGTAAGTTTTTATTTGACCGTTGCTCCAACGATCAAATTAAAAACAAAACTATAAATCCCCCACCTTTTATTTTTTCACTCATTTTCTCTCAATTTCTCTTTTAATTTCACACAAATTTCTCTCTAAAGCTCTCAAAATTCTCTAAATTCTCTAAATTTTTTACACAAATTTTTCAATTGATCGTGTTAGCAATGGCCCGACAATTTATTTGTCTCGATAGTAATCACATCTCCATCAACCAATTGCAAATGGTAAGAGTTAATTTTAATTTTATTATATTATTTATTATTTATTTTATTTTTATAATTTAATTAAAATTTTTTAATATTTTTTATGTGAATAGTTGGTCGATCGAATTCTACAATGTTTTAATCATAATTTACCCGGTCCTTCATCACTGTTGATTGAAACTTACTTAAGGTAAGCCGATTTTTGGCACGTGGTCGTTATAGGTTGGGGTTGCAAGTTGGACCCGAAACTAATAAGTGCATTTGTGGAGAGGTGGAGACCCGAGATGCACACATTCCATATTCCATGCGGGGAGTGTACAATCACTCTAAAGGACGTGCAGCTACAGTTGGGGTTATCTATTGATGGGTCCGTAGTCACTAGGTTTGCTCATTTTACTGACTGGACACCCATGTGTTACGATCTTTTGGGTGCAATTTCGGATGTGATTTACGGAGGTCGAATCGAAATGAGCTGGTTACGAAACACATTTGATGAGCTGACGGATGATTCAACAGAAATAGAAAGAGTACGATATGCTCGGGCGTACATCTTGCAAATCATCGAAGCTTATTTGATGCCAGACAAGTCATGAACCCTCGTACATTTGAGGTGGCTGCTGAAACTGGTCGATTTTAGAGCAACTGATGAACTCATTTGGAAATCTATTATGTTAGTGATGCTATACCGGGAGATGTGTCGGACGACTTAACCAAATAAAGCAAAAATCGATGGTTGCCTCTCACTGCTACAATTATGGGCTCGATTTCGCTTTTCATTTTACGTCCTCGAGTGAACCAACCGTATACATTCTCACTCATAACGAGGTAAATTTTATTTTAGTTTTTACATTATTAAATATATTTAAATTAAAATTTTATGTTAAAATTTTATTTAAATAGGTGAAACCATTCGTCGAGTTATGTGGGATTACCTACCGCTCTTGAAGATATACGACTTCTATTAGACCAACGATCGGAAGCGCATGTAAGTCTTTATTTAATTTTGACCTATATATACATAACATAGTGGATTTTGTATTTAGTATTATACCACTAATATTTTTATCATGTTCATAAAGTTTCAATGGACACCATATGAGGATCCGACAATTCGAGCAGTAATTCCGAAGGAATTCCTACAGAATTCGAACCTCTGGCATGTTAGGGTCTTGATGGTCACCTACGCTACTGTCGAGGTGCACCAGGCGAATAGAGTGTTGCAACAATTCAGATTTTGACAACCGATTCCCGTGGCACCTAAGGTGCTCGATGATAAGCACAAAATTGACTTACGGCGATCGGATACAAATTGTTCATTATTCCACTCAGAACATATCGAGAATTGGAAAATAGGTACGTTTATCTACCTGTTCGCGAATCGATTATCATTCTAGAGTTAGCATGCAATCCGAAATACATGTCATGGTTTAGGATCCATGGCAAGCCATATTTACTCTCCGAAGAGGTGAGGCGTCGAGTATTCTGTGTCGAAAGGGAGCAACGAGGCCCTTTAAATCCAAGGAGAAGGGGTGGTGAGGAGGGCTCATCATCACCGCCCACGCAAGCACCGGCCCCAACACAAAAAGTTATGATTGCCACACCACAGCCCTTGCAGGTTATGTCGGGTGGGTATCCTAACCCTTATATGTTTCCATTTTCTAGTTCTACGTCGATGCTTGGTTGGAATATGTGGCTCGTGCATCTAATATCCCGATGACTCCGAGTCAACCAACGATATATAGGCAATCGTCATCGCAGGAGGTACCGCATGAGAGACCGTCAGGGAGCTCAACTCAATTCCAATTGTCACCTTAATTTCCACCGGTTACGCTTAATCGCCGTGGATGATGCAAACACCTTCGGGATCTTTATTCTATCAAAGGTGGGTTATCTTCCCAACACCCACAACCAATAGCACAATCCCGCTCGAAAGATGAACTAGAACCAGAGGAACTTGAAGCACAATCCCGCTCGAAAGCTGAACCAAGAAGGAATCCAATGTGCAACTGTCAACCACCCCCATGTGGCACTGATTCGGACCGACACATGCACAAATTATTTTCGAATATTTTGTAAAAATTATTTTTATATTGTTTCGTTTAATAAAAGCAAAGTTTATTTGAATATTTTTGTAAACATTAGTTTTGGATAAAGTTTACTTCTAATTATGATTTTAATTGATATCTTTACCTTTAAATTAAAAAGTAAAATTTACATTGAAAAAAAGACAAATAAAAAAAGTTTATAATTAGTATGTAAATAAAATAAAGACAGCAAAATACATTATTAATTAATCATTTTATAATTATAATTATAATGACTAAATTATAATAAAAATGAGACAAGAGGAAGTATATGTTAAAATTATGATTTAATTTAAAATAAATAATAAATATTTAATTATTGTAGTGCTAGATGACAAAAAGAATATATATATATAAATAATTAAATAATTTGAATAAAAATAAAATAAAAAACAATTCTTTTTTAATTAAATTTAGTTCTTTCAATTTGTTATGGGTTTTTTTTACCTAAAATATATAAAATAAATACTAAAACCCTAATTTTAAAAACTTAAACCCTAATTTTAAAACCCTAAACCTAATTACAACAAAACACCCTAAACCTTAAGATCCAAAATAGCAAATTTCTCATTAAAAATACGCTAAAAACTCATTAAAATATGATGACCAAAATTGCAAAAATCCTCTTTTACAAAAAGGTGAAAAACGCGTCAACGTGGGCACTTTTTTGGAAAAGTGCCTCCACATAGACGTGCTTTTATTGTACAGAAGGAAAAACGCTTCCACGTGATCGTACTTTTCCTAAAAAAACCCTTGAATGATTTCTACGTGGGTGCGTTCTTTGTAAAATTGGTTCATTTCAGTTAATAATTTACAATATGATCCATTTCCGTAAATAAAATTTAAAAAAAAACTTTTTTTATTATAAAAAACCCACTAAAAATGACATTTATTTTATAATTTAATTAGAAATTTTGCTTTCAACATTTAAGGTGGTCTTAAAAGGTTTAAGCATTTTAAATATGATAACAATTGAATTTCGTGTTGTTTTGATGATCAAGAGTATTTATTATCTCAAGTGTGGTTTGGATTCGAGTCACACAAATTATATTATTATTAGGGATTTATCCTTTTATAAATCACCAAAAAATATATGATATGATAGCACTCGTAAGAAAGCAATTTGATTAGTTATCAATTTCTTTGAATACTTCCTTCAAAATATAATATCTCTTCTTCAAGGAAAAGCCAAATACCAATTCAAAGATATGCACAAATATATAAACTATTAGCAACTAGATAGTCTCACTTTCTTTTTTAAATATAACATACCAATATATTTTGAAGTATCGTTTTGAATTTATCAATATCTTTTAAATATTTTTAAATATATTTATATATATGTATCCAATGAGTGGTTTCAGTGGAAAAGAATATGTTGTTCATCTTAGGAGACCTGAGTTTGAGTATCTGTGTGTACAATGTGTGTGTGTTCGAGTATGCATTCATTTTGAAACTTTTTTTTTAGATAATTGCGTTTATTTTTTTTAAATTAAGAGTTATTTTTTAACTTTATGAATTATTTATTTATTTTATTATTGTTCACATGTAATTATTTTATTGGGTTGTCTAAGTAATAAATTACATCTCATTGAAAATATTTCACATCATCTTGTTAAATTTTTTAACCGTATATTCATCAAATCTGTTAGAGAAAGCAATTTGAAAAAAAAAGATTGATGACCAAAAAAAACTCAAAATTACAATTAAAATCATTTTAACAAAATATGTAAATATTTGTAGATAAATTTATCATTAAGCTTAAATTTAATTCACTATCATATAAAACTAAATAATCTTTTCAAATATTAATTTCATCCTTTTTTTGATGAGTTTAAAAGTACAATAATAAAAAAATATCTGAATAATTATAACTAAAATCAAATAAATATAAAACATCACCGAATTGAAAATCAAAATATATTTAAATATATTTACACATAAGAAAATTTAAATTAAGAATAAAATCTAAAATAATTCTAGACATAATGATTAAACTCATTTATGAAACATCAAAAATTTTAATTCCTTAATCTAACCATTTTGAACAACAAAATATAAACTACAAATAACACTTTGATTAGTGTGATAGTGTTTTATCATATCTGTGTCAAATTTAATAAAATATATAAATGTTAAGGACTAAATGTATTAAAATACTAATTAGTAAAAGGTCACGTTAAAAATTCTGTTAATGATTTATTGAAGGATAACCAAAACAGAAATGCATGATAATGTAAATAACGAAATTAAAATTTTTTATAATTCGATGACTAAAATAGAAATATGCTAATAATTGAGTGATTTATTGTAGAATTTACCCTAAAATAAAATAGTAGAAGGGTTAAGCCTCCACCAGCTATGGCCTAGGGATTGGAAATTCCAAGTCATGGTTGACTGGACGGAATTAGTGGGAGTGGTTTTACCCGCAACTTCATGCTAAAATAAGTCCTCCACCGTTCAACATTCTAGATGTTTGCGAGCGTGCAATGTTAGCTTCGCCTTTTATAGAATTTCCGCTATTTCCTCTAATATAAATTATACACCATGTTTAAGGCGTTGTTGAAATTAATTTATTTATTTTTCCTCATGGAACAGTTAAAAGTAATTTTTAATTGAATACATCTGGATAAAATTAGAAAATTAGAAATATATATAAATAATCTGAAAAATATATGTGAAATAATTAAATATATAAAAATTCAAAAAATATATATAAAATATAAAGGGTAAACTATAAAAATAGTCAATTTTGTTTGTATTAGATTATATTTTAGTCACTTATTTTTGAAATGTTACGTTTTAGTCAATTACGTTATCGTTTTGCTACCAAGTGATCACTCTGTCGTTAATTTTCGTTATCTCCTTAACGACAATCCTATGTGGCAATCAAAATGAGTTTTAAATGCCAACTTGGATGTCCAACTGGGTTTTTCTTTTTTAGTTGTAATTAATTTTAAATTTTTAATTAATTAAATTTAATTAATTAAAATTTATTATCATTCCAGCAGAACATCCAAGTTGGCATTTAAAATTTATTTGGACTGTCACGTAAGATTGTCCTTAGGGAGGTAACAGAGTTTAACGGTAGAGTGACAACTTCGTAACAAAACGATAACGTAAGTGATTAAAATGTAACATTTCAAACATAAGTGACAAAAATGTAATCTGAATCAACATAAGTGACAATTTTTGTTGTTTACCCAAATATAAAATATAAAATTATTAACAAATATAAAAATAATCTAATATAGATATACAAACGAAATAATTAAATATATAAAAAATTAGAAAAGTATAAGGGCTTTATTGTTCAGTTAACCTAAGGCCAATAGAAATTCATATGATTCTTCAAAGCAAAGAAATGGTGTGGTAGAGGAGGGCAAGAAGATGTGAGAGTGGGAGATCAAACCGACATAAAATCTAGTATCTTATAGTATAACCTAAACAACATACGCGCCACCATCACCCTCAGCCCCCAAGTTCCATCCTTCTGCTACCCATTCAATGTCCTTTTTGCTTTTATAATGGCAGAAAATAATAAAAAAGAAAAAGGGAAAGAAAGTGTTGGTTCATCTCTCACTGCTTCCCTCTATGTTCCTAACACTCTCGACAATGCCGTTAAGGTTCCTGTTGATATTGGCACTTGAAACTTCGTTGACGTCTCTAATTTGAAATATCTTTCATGATTTTATTGCTTTGTTCAATGCTTAGACATACTTTTTTTTTGTAACAAGGAAAAATAGAATCAATTACAAATTATAAGTAGGACTCGGATTGGAAAACCGACCACATCTATCACCAAATCTGATCATCAATCGAAAAAGGAGTCACATGAAAGAAGAGCTCACCAATGGGGGAGTCTTTCATCAATTTAGCCAAGGTATCAGCAATAGAATTCATCTCTCTAGATACTTTGTTTATGAGCACTCTCCACTCGTGCTTACACAATTTTTGGATACACAAAATCAACTCTCTATTTGAATGTTCTTTATGATCTCCATAAATTCCTTTAATAGGCAAAATACAATTTGTTTCAATAATAATAGTCACCCATTTGGCCTCCCAAGCTAATTGGAGTCCGTCATAAATTGCCTTAAGTTCAGCTTGTAGTACACTACAATTGCTAAAACTTCTTCCATAACCCCACAACCATCTACCTTGCTCATCCCGCTCTATTACCATCGAACAAGCAAGCCCCGAGATCGAATGACGGGCACCATCTGTGTTTAGTTTAAAGAAACCAATAGGCGGTGGATTCCATTTATGAACTCTGCTTTAATTCACACTATTCCCCCTTTAGGAATCTGCCCCTGCTTAATGGATTTTTCCCACCCCCACGACAAGTTATCACACTAAATGTGTTAAAATGGATATCTTGGAACACACAAATTTTGTTGTTTCCATATTCTCCAACAAACCATCCCAAAAAGAGGGGTCCGAATCTACATCCTAGAAAGCAACATCAAAGGTATTTCAAATTGGTAGATAACCATACCTCTAACGAAGAACAGAAGAACTGGTTTGAAATCCTCGTGGGTATCAACTACTTCTATATTTCTTTAGCTTGGCTACAATCTCTTCTACATCGTTCCTTGTTAGTAAAGAGTCGTTCCTTGAACATCAACCAAAGAAATTGATGAACACATTGTGGCACATTTAAAGACTAGACTAGCTTCCATTTTTCTTCTAGTAGATTGAGAGAGTTTTTTATAAGCATACCATAGGCTGCTTTGATACTGAAAATTCCATTATAATTCCAACTCGATATAATTTCATCCGGTCTGCAAGAGAATTCAAGGTCGGAATGCCACCTATATAAGATAAAATATCTTTATTTAAAAAGCATCGCATGTGCTCCCAATCCTAATTACCCTCCGTATTCATAACCCCGCGAGGAGTGATAGAATCGTTAATTAATGAAGGCGCCAAACAATGGTTAATGGAGGACCCACATCAGCTATCCAATTGTCAGTCCAGAATTTGATGAGATTCCCATCACCCACTGACCAAAGAATGCTCTAACGCAAAAGGGGTCAAACCTTGGTAAGAGATGTCTACACGAAAGAACAATTGCTTTTATATATATCATCGGGGCAATCTTTCAAGAGTCTATACTTAGATCGGAGTACCTTTACCCATAACGCTTGATCTTTAGCTAGGAGATTAAAACCCAACTTTAACATAAATGACTCATTCTGTTCCTTAAGGCAACGGATACCAAGTCTCCTATTAGACAGAGGCTGACAAACATCCTCCGACTTGACCAAAGACGGTTTCTTAATAGCTTCAGAACTCCCCCATATAAACCTCCAAGCAATCCTCTCTACTTCAGCACAAATGCTAGTCGAAATTTTCACAGTTTACATAAAGTAGTTGGATATGGATATTAAAATTGACCGAGCTAGAGTTACTCTTTCCGCCACAGAAAGCATCTTAGCATTCTAGTTATCCAATTTCCATCTTACCTTGTCTACAACAAATTTGAAGGTATTCGTCATTATACGTCGGTGAAAAAGAGGCAGACCCAAATATATCCCCTAATCATCAGTTTTACGAAAACCAAGAACACTACAAATATCATTAACATAGTTGGAATCAATATTGCTAGACAAGAATACAGTAGTTTTGAACCCATTAACTTTATGACCCGAGGTAGCTCTAAAAGTGCTTAGCACCTTCTTTATACACCTTGTCTAATTTATATCTACTTCTACAAATAAGAGGAGATCATCAGTGAAAAATAAGTGCGATAAGGGAGGTCCATTCGTACCTAACACAATGGGTTTCTAAGATTTATTCTCCACACTTTTGTTAACAAGTTGACCCAGTTTCTCCATACAAAGCACAAAAATGTAAGGAGACATCGGGCAGCCTTGTCTAATGCCCCTGCTAAGAGAAAATTCAACTGATGGCCTACCATCCCATAAAATCTGCATGGATATTGTTGTAATACATTCCATAATAATCCTAGATAGATTCAAAGGAAAGCCAACATCCAATAATGTATCTTTAATAAAATCTCAACTGATTCTATCATAAATTTTCTTCAAATCCACTTTGTAACACCCATATCTCAAATTCCATTATCGAAATAGGGTTACGGAGAGTTACTATACATATCGAAACATATACAACATTTAAATATCAATTTAATTTCCTTTAATTCAGATTTAATTCAAATAATATTAAACATACATTTATGGGCTTAAATAGGACCATCAAGGCCATTAAAATAGTTTACGAACAACTAGGGACCAAATCGGATCAAATCAAAACATTTTAGGCAAAACTAAAAATTTTGCCTTACAAGGTTCACACAGCCGTAAGGCATCCCACACGCCCATGTTTCAGCCTGTGTGCTAGACCGTGTAACTCACTTACTTGGGCCACACGCCCGTGTGCCAGCCCGTGTGAACCTTGCACCTAACACACTCAAGACACATGCTCGTGTGGGTTGCCCGTGTGCACCACATACCAGTGTGGGTTGCCCGTGTGTAAGCCGTGTGTGCCAAAAAGTGACCAAAATCTTGCTCAATCTTCACCTATTTGTTTAGGGACCTAAACCAATTCATACAACATCTCATTTTTGTGAAAATAAAATTGAAAAACTCATAGTTAATCAAATGTGTGTTTAGCTTACTTTTTGTCTTACGCTATCATATCTAATTTTATCCTATCGCTATTTTTACATTAATAGCAAGTAAACACACCACTATCTGTTCATACTTTCTTAATATTTTGACAAGACACACACACTTTGCATATACAGGTGCTCGAACCCGAGTCTCCTAGGATGAATATCATCCTTTTTTCCACTGGAGTTACTCGTTGAGTTTTATACTTAATTATTTTTTAATATACGGGTGTGATTACATAATTATGCTTAATTATTTTTTAAAAATCATATATTATGCTCAAATTTATTTTAAACACAAATATCAAATATGGATATTTCATGAATAATGAAGATTCCAGAGTAATATGGTATGATGGTTATAAATCAACTATAAGTTACAGATTTTATACATTGTACAGTGTTGCCTCGCTTAACCACTCTCATCTAAAATGGAATTAGCTTGCTTAGGTAATTTTAATATCATATTGCATTTATAATTATTTATTCTACCTAGTGCTTGCAATCTTAGAGTGGGATCATTTTGAGGGTTTAATTTCCCACAATATACTCTTTCACTTGCATCTGATCTGACTTTAAAGATCATCTAGGGTAAAAAGAACTATGGGTGATAGTGGCAATCGAATCAGTACCAGCTGCATTAATGGGATGGCATTCGTTCTCACTGTGGTCGTTGAATTCCATGGTGCTTTCATCCATAAAAGGAGGAGGAGTTGGTGCAGGGAGGTATTCATCATCTTTCCTTTTTAGCATCTCTAGTACCTTCCTCATTGATGGTCTTAGTGATCGACTCTCTTGTGTGCAAAGGAGTCCTATATGCACTACTCTCGAAAGCTCATTCTTCACACTCCTGTTGCTTTGGTTATCGTCACTTAACATTAAATTTGGGTCATAAATCTCCTCCATTGTCCCTAATTGAAAGTGTTTCCATGCCTGTTTCCACACATGAAAACACAAAAATATCAAGAAACCATTTTTCTTTTTCTCACAAAGTGGTGCTTTGTGTAGGAGAAAAAGCTTATGTTTGAAGCTTACTATGGCAACAACGCTGCATGAGTAATCTGTGTATTGACCCTTGTTGTTTTGCGTGCCGGTCACAATCTCTAGTAAAAGAACTCCAAAGCTATAAATGTCGGCCTTCTCCGTTAACCGCCCATTGGCTAAGTATTCAGGAGCCATATATCCACTGTCGATGGTCGAGCAAAAGTTATTTTTTGTGCTAAATAGAAAAAATCAAGGGTGATGCTTTCGCTTACAATGTTCCAGCAATGGCAGTGCTAATGTGACTCTGGTCTTCCTCAAAAGTCCTCGCTAAGCCAAAGTCGGCGATTTTGGCTTGGAACTTTAAATCCAACAGGATATTGCTTGCTTTTATATCTCTATGAATGATTTTGTTCGTGGGGTTGCCATGAAGATGAACTAAACCTTCTACGGTCCCCATGATGATTTTGAATCTCTTTTCCCAGTTAAGTTCTTTACCTCTGCTGGGATCTATTTATGTTTTGAAAGGGAGAAATAACTTAGAGTGAATTGGATGATGACAGATTATCAAAAGTATCCGACATGAATAAAATGAAATTTACCGAAGATGAAGTGATCGAGACTCTTGTTAGGGAGGAACTCATAAACGAGAAGACTTTCAGGTCCGTAACAACTACATCCCAACAATCTCACTAGATTTTTATGCTCCACACTGCTTACGATGTTGACTTCATTGTAGAAATCTGCTGCTCGGTGTCGATTGTTGATGAAAAGTCTCTTGACAGCTATCTCTCTTCCATCAGACAGAGCTCCCTACAGGTGATAGATAAATGATTAACCATAAAATACAGGTTAAATGCAGAAAGCAAAGCACATCAAGTCATCAACTACCTTATAAACGGACCCGAATCCTCCTTGCCCAAGCTTGTTTGCCTCGTCAAATGAACCGGTAGCCTTCTCGAGGGTAGAGTACTTGAAATTCAAGTTACTATCACGAAGGACTTTCACCCACTTTTCTGCATCATTTGAACCTGGAATTCGGAAACAGTTTAGCAACAAAGACAAGGCTCACCACTATTCCAGGTAGAAATATTGTAATAATTCAATCTAGTTGAATAATTTAGATAACATTGGCTAGCATTCCTTTGTTCTTTTGAGCTAAACATTTGATTTAGTAAATAAGCCTTTTACCTCTTTTCTTTTGTATGTATCTGCATTTCCTGATATAAACTCCAATAGCTACACCAACAGCTAAAACAACAAGGGAACTCACAGTGGAAATTACTACAGTTATAATGGTTCCTGCAAATTCATGAGTACATATCGAGTTAGCTTATGAATTTTGTCACATATAGTGCTAGCAAAATAACTCAAACCCCTCAGACTTCTGATTCGATTATATATTCTTTTACCTTCTGAAATTCCATCTGCAAGTTCTTTATTGAGGAAATCTATGTTCGAGTATCTCATGAAGCAACCAGTATAGAGTGCCCGTCCCTCAGACCATGGCAAGCACCTTAACATCTCCGCCGATGCATTCTCGAAACATGCTTTACAAGAACTTCGGTTCAACGTCCGCCAGCAGTCGACCAGAACATGGACTGTCTCATTTGTTCCTGAAACCGGAACTTGTGCTTTACCATAGCCTCTGTTTTTCAGTGCAGTAGCCGCCGCATGTGACACTGCTTCTTTTACCGATGT
Organism: Gossypioides kirkii; assembly: GCA_005610355.1. Lineage (NCBI taxonomy): Eukaryota > Viridiplantae > Streptophyta > Magnoliopsida > Malvales > Malvaceae > Gossypioides > Gossypioides kirkii. The sequence continues at coordinate 31,245,591 of CP032247.1, read as the reverse complement.
TTGGAAACTCAGTCCCTTGCGGCTTGCATTCCCACAGACTACCATGTCGTTAGGTCCCAAGTACTCATCAAAGTAGCTATAATTTCCGGATCTCATAAAGCACCCATCAAGGAAAACTCGGGCGCCGTTGAACGGAAAGCATTGAGGAAGAATCGAACGACCCGCAGCATAGCACAATTCACAGTCGACCAATGATAGATCCCCATAACATTGAGCTAGGCCATGGGTAGTGTCAAACCCTGAACCAGAAACTGCTATTCCAAAACCTGATTCACGCATCTGTTCACTGAGTTTCTGCATCACATCAATGAAACTTGAAACCAACGAAGTTCTGTTGTAGTCCACTACGTTGGTACATGTCATATTCACTATGTCGGCTCTCGATAATCCTCCTACTCTTTTATGTAATGAGAGAGATTCCATCAAAAGAATAACCACAAAAATGTACTGAATTATTTTATTATCCATTTTCTTCAACTAGATTAGCCAAATTATCTTCAACTTCTATAAGGCTCAGAATTTGCTGCCATCAACCTGGAAAAGGAATATGAAATTGATTATGCGAACTCCCCTATTTATGCCACACATAGATGGAGGAGAGAAACAAAAATCTTATGTTAATTGGACAAGTATTAGCTATCGATATGTAATTAAATAAGTCCAATGTTATTTCCACTGCCATTTTGATTATTTTCTCTTTAAAACAAAAATCACCTTCAGGAGCTGGCTGTTTTGAGACATTGTACAATATGTCTAGAGCAAATCTTAATGATTGTCTCGAGACGCACTATTCATGTCTTGAGACATGACCTATCAATGATTATATAACGGCTAATTGTCAGCCATGTCTCGAGACATGTCTCGAGACATATTTTCAAGTCTCGAGACATACATTGCAGGGACAATTTTTAAGCTCGAAATTAATACTTGCAACGGCTAAATTCATTCCCAATGACCATAAACATCTATAAACGTGAAATTAATACTTGCAACGGTTAAATTCATCCCCAATAACCATAAACATCTATAAATGTGTTCCTTGATATAAATACATTTTAAGAACAGTTCAAGACTCAAGAAAGAGATATCTAAGCATCAAGATCAAGAGAAAAGTATTCAAATATTTATTCTTTCATTTCTCTTGTAAATATTCTCTAGGAGCTTATTGTTAAATCTTTTATCACTCTCATTTCATTTCTTTGGGAGCTTAATTTTTGTAGACATGTGCCTTGTAGAGGTCTCTTTGTTTACTCTCTTTCACATCACCAATTGTAAATTGGAAGGGTTTTAATTGAGCCATAAAAACTAAGAAATGTTCTACTTTAGTCATAAAAGCCAGGAGAAAAGGTTCTATCTAAGCCTTGTGAAAAAAATAAAGATTGTAAAGGTTATACATTTTCCTTTAAAGGTAACAGTTCAAGTATAGTGAATTAAAAAATCCTTGATTGATGTATACCAAAATAGTAAAGGTAAGCAATTGGGGTCGAACCACTAAATCGAATTGTCTAAGTTTTTTGCTCCTTTCCTTAACATTTAAAAAATTTACAAAGAATTTTAAAATAACAATTCACCCCTTACTATTTTCGGGCCTAACAAAATGGCTATACTATTGGTTTAGCACTTACTACACCATATGTTCAAAAATACTTTAAGGAGACATTTGATGTACGAAATGTAAGATTAGTGTTGAAATTTTGATGTTTCGGGATTTAAAAAAGGGGTTTCCCAATAATTAATATCGTTTTATTCATATAATACCGTGAAAGTGAACTTTCACCGAGTTTTTTTATTAAATTGGTTGGAGCTAAAAAAAATTCGTATGGGCTATGGACTATTTTGAAAGAAAAGTCAAATTGTTTTGTAACAAATCTAAGGTTTATATTTTATCAAGGAAAGAAGATGAGGGGTTTATGTGGGAATTTTACCTAAGGGCTATTTTAGTTATATTTTATCGAAGGAAAATAGAAGTGAAAGTTTGTTTTCATGTTCTCTTTCACGCCGAACCAAGAAAAGGAGGAAAATATTTTTCTCAACATTTCTTCAATCTTTGAGCCAAAATCAATCAATTAAAGAAGATAAACGAGATTATTCATGTTTTCATGACCATTAAAAGAGAATTTTTACATCGTTGAGTGAAATCTTCGTCTTTTTCTTCTTATTGTTATCGATCTTGGGATAATTTGAGAGTTCGGTCGTTCAAAGTTTAAGACTGAAACAGATCGAATTTTTTTTTTCATTTTTAACGTGGAAAAAAATCTTCAACCTTTAAAGTTCTCTAATCGACGTTTCATTGCAGGCAGGAAAAAAATAAAAGAAAATAAAAGGGGCCCCAATTTTTTTATTTTATTACTAGTATTTTATTTTATTTATTACATTTTATATTTTTTTAAAGAGAAGTCCCAATTTATTATTTCGTTTAGGACCCCAAAAATATCAAGAACGAACTTGAAATTAATGGTTGGTTTATGATTTGATTAGATGTTGATAATAAAAATTTTAATATGTATGAATTCTATATTGATTGAACTAAAAGTTGTTTAAATGATTATTTGTATAGCCAATGTCTAAAAGGATTTATTTATTTTGTGTAGTAAAATAGTTGAACCTTTGTAAACTTTGTTTGGAAAGCTAGGCGAATATAATTGTCATGCTATAGAATATTTGAGTTCATAATTTAGTATTTACAAGTTGTTGCACTCGAGAGTATAGAAACATCACGCTTTGCACATTAGCGAGTTTGATTAACTAAGTCATGTTTTGCATGCCCTGTAATATAAAAATTTAACATTTTATCATATAATAACGGGATGTTGGATGGATATTCGTGTATTCGATGCTACTACCATAAATGATTACTTGGGCTAAAAGTATAAAACAGCTAATGAATATGGTGATGACGATTTCTACTTGTTAAAGGATTTAATATCAATTGATTCTTCTGACCATGCTTAATTGAGTAACTTCACATTTTTAATAAATGTTGTTGAGATATTGACATAGCTGTCAAGGTGAATTAAAGTGTAAGTGAATAGTTGTACTAAGTATGGTATGGGTTGTTTGATTTCTACTAAATTTTGCTATTAATTTTTGTATTTTGGGAAAGTTGTAGATTCAGTCATTGTACTTTAATTTAATCAAATTTTGTTCTGTACTTTTCAAATTTTGAAATTTTAATCTTAACTTAAGTAGTAGCTATTAAATTTATTCAGTTAAATTTAATTACTAATCTTGTACTAACATACAGTTGTAAAGTTAATTCATATTCTCTAATTGGATCATTCTAAGTTCCTAACATTTTCGAATTTTCAAATTTAAGTCTTGATGCATATGACATCCATTGATCTATTGACTAGATTTTTAGTAAGTAATATATGGAAATAACAAGTTAACATGGCATTACACAGATGATAATATATTTGTTGCATCAAATTTTGGAAATAGTGAAACTTCATCTAATTAATAGTTATTATTTGGTGAGGACTAAAATTTAAAAATTTGTCTAGCTAAGGGACTAGAACTAACCAATACATGAATTAAATCCATAACTTTTGTAAAGTACAAGAACTAATATTATAATTTAACCTTTGATTTTTATGCTTGGTGTGCGTTCTGTCGAAGCTAACAGGGTCAAAGAGAATTGCTTTTTTATGTTGTGGTTTGCACAGGATGCGGTAGTAAGTAATATATGGAAATAACAAGTTAACATGGCATTACACAGATGATAATATATTTGTTGCATCAAATTTTGGAAATAGTGAAACTTCATCTAATTAATAGTTATTATTTGGTGAGGACTAAAATTTAAAAATTTGTCTAGCTAAGGGACTAGAACTAACCAATACATGAATTAAATCCATAACTTTTGTAAAGTACAAGAACTAATATTATAATTTAACCTTTGATTTTTATGCTTGGTGTGCGTTCTGTCGAAGCTAACAGGGTCAGAGAGAATTGCTTTTTTATGTTGTGGTTTGCACAGGATGCAGGACTGTCTAGAGTGATTCAAGATGTTTGCAATGAGTAAAGAGAATGAAGCAGAGCCTGTTGAGAGTGAGGCTTTAAAGCTTAGGTCGCTAATATTCAATTCAGCGAAGGCATAGAGGGATCCCAAGTAGAAAGGTTATGGGATCGAATGCTACGTTTGAGGCCTTTGAACAACATGCCTTGGGTTCTCGAGGGTGATTTTAATTTGATTAGTTTTTCGGAGGAGAGTAATACTGGAAGTGTGGCGATTGTTGAAAAAAAATAATTCAAAATATTATTTACTGTTATAATTAGTATATGTTTTTACCTTTATCAATTAGTGGGTATTAAGAAAATCCTATTTTGATTTGGTTGTTTAGTGGTTAGTTTTATTTGGCACCAAATCTGATCATGGGTTAGTGTTCCTAATTTTTAGCATTTTTAGTTAACACTTGCATTATTTAAACCATGTGCTATGTTCTTTTTCATCAAGAAATAGAAGTGCATTTTCTGTTCTATCATTTACTCTTCTCTGAGCATTCTTTTTTAGTTGTTTTACCAATATTTGTGGTATCAGTAAATCAGGTTTCGATCCCAAATTGAGTGATTCATGGAGAATAGTGGAACCAACCCAGTAGCACAACCGATAATCCAATTTTCAAAGGTGAAAAATATCATCTTTGGAGTCTCAAGATGAAAATGATGTTCAAGTCTCAAGAACTATAGGACTTGGTGGAACATGGGTATGAAGAGCCTGATCCGACACCAGCAGAGCCTGACCAACGATTAAAAGAAAATCTCAAGAAGGATGTAAAAGCACTAATGCTTATCCAGTCAGCACTTGAGGATGGCATATTTTCTCGAATTTCAACAGCAGACACCTCCAAACAAGCATGGGAGATTTTGAAGTAGGAATATTTGGGCGACAAGAAGGTAATAACTGTAAAATTACAAACTCTTTGTTGTGATTTTGAGACTTTAATTATGAAAGACAAAGAATCAATGCAAGAATTCTTGTCTAGAGTCTCTGGGATTGTTAATCTAATGAGATCTTATGGTGAAATTTTGAGTAATGAAATTGTTGTGAGGAAGGTGTTAAGAAGCTTAACATTAAAGTTTGATCATGCTGTTACTACAATTGAAGAAACGAAGGACTTGTCCACTTATACTTTTGATGAATTGATGAGTTCTTTGATATCACATGAGCTAGACTTAACAGGTCTCATGAAAATTCTGAGGAAAAAGCTTTTCAAGTGAAGGAAGAATCCTCCAAAGGCAGGCGTGACTTTCATGGACGTAGTTGTGGTAGTGGCAGAGGCAGAGGCTAGTATAGTAAATCTTACAAAAGCTCAATTCAATGCAGATACTGTAGCAAAATGGGACACAAAGAAGCTGATTGTTGGGCCAAACAAAGAGAAGAGCAAAAACAGACTCGTTTTACCGAGAATGTAGAAGAGGAAACCTCATTGTTCATGGTCCATTCTCCAATTCGATATGACAACAATAGCAAAGATGTATAGTTTTTGGACAGTGGTTGCTCTAACCATATGTCTGGAAACAAATAATTATTCAAAGAGCTTGACGTATCACAGAAAAGTGAAGTCTGACTTAGAGACAACAAGTAGATGAAAGTTGAAGGAAAAGGTACAATTTCCATTAAAACCGTGCAAGGTGATGTCAAACGTCTTTTTAATGTGCAATTTGTGCCTAGTTTAGCTCATAACTTATTGAGCATTGGACAATTAATGACTAGTGGGTATTCTGTTGTGTTTGATGGTGATTCATGTGCTATTCGTGATAAAAAAACTTGGTCAGATCATAGAAACCATCCATATGACTCAAAATAGGATGTTTCCTCTTGATGTCTTAAATGTAGTGAATAAGGTCTTAATTGCTAGGAGGGATAATGAGGCTAATTTGTGGCATTTACGTTATGGACATTTGCATTTGAATGGCTTGAAACTTCTTAGAAAGAAAGAAATGGATCTTGGTTTACTAAACATTGGTGAACTTGATTTTTGTGAAGGGTCTGTTTATGGGAAGCAGAATAGGAAGTCATTTCCTATTGGAAAATCTTGGAAGGTATCTAATTATCTTGAGCTTGTGCATACTAACTTATGTGGACCTATGAAAACTGAGTTACTTTGTGGAAATCACTATTTTTTGTTGTTTACAGATGACTATAGCCGCATGAGTTGAGTTTATCTTTTGAAATTCAAGTCTGAAACCTTTGAGAATTTCAAGAAATTTAAGGTGTTGGTGGAGAAGCAAAGTGGGAGAAGCGTAAAAGCACTTCAAAGTGATCGTGGTGGTGAATTTTTATCTAATGATTTCATTATTTTTTGTGATGCGGATGGGATTCGCAAGGAACTTACAGCACCATACACAATAGAACAGAATGGAGTTACGGAACGAAAAAATCATACTGTTGTAGAAATGGCCAAAAGCTTGTTAGAAGCGAAAAAACTCCCAGATCAGTTTTGGGGAGAAGCAGTTGCAACAGTAGTGTACCTTTTGAATTTCTCACCTATAAAGGCTATTCTTAATCAGACTCCTTCTGAAGCTTGCATGGGTAAGAAACCTTGGGTAAGCCACTTAAAAGTCTTTGGTTGTATAACATATGCTTTAGTTACTTCTCAATCTAAGCTTGATAAAAAATCCCAAAAATGCATTTTCATTGGCTATAGTTCTCAATATAAAGCATATCATTTATATAATATTATAAGTGGCAAAGTGATAATTAGCAGGGGTGTTGTATTTAATGAAGAGATGGATGTAAATCTAAATTGTGACAAGGGAGGCATGATGAATGAAGTTCCAGCACCAGTAGATTTTGAAGTTGAACAGCCTGCAAATTCAGTTCCTTCATCACTTGCAAATTCAGCTCCTTCCTCTCCAAATGCTACTACAAGTTCTAGTTTTGATTTCATAGCAAACCATGCCTCCAACAGCAGTAGTGAAAGCGAAACACCACCAAGAAAATTCAGGTCTCTTAGAGAAATTAATACGTCATGTGACTTCACCTTGTTGGTCACTGACCCAACTTTTTTTGAAGAAGCTGCAAAACAACCTAAATGACAAATTGCTATGAAGGAGGAGATACATGCCATTAAAAGAAATTCAACATGGGAGTTGGTTATTGTTCCCGAAGGCAAGAATGTTGTAGGACTGAAGTGGGTATTCCGAACAAAGTATAATGCAGATGGAAGCATCCAAAAGCATAAAGCTCGACTTGTGGCAAAAGGTTACTCACAACAACAGGGTATTGATTTCGAAGAAACATATTCTCCTGTTGCTTATTTTGAAACTGTAAGAGTCATTTTAGCATTGGCTGCTCAATTACAATTATATGTGTATCAATTTGATGTAAAATATGCCTATTTGAATGGTGATCTTGTGGAGGAGGTTTATGTGTCACAAATACCAGGTTTTGTAGTTTGTGGTGATGAAAATAAAGTTTACAGATTAAAAAAAGCTCTGTACGGGTTGAAGCAAGCTCCACGTGCCTGGTACAGCAAGATTGATTCATTCTTTCAGAACAATAGGTTCACTAAAAGTGAAAATAAGCCAACTCTTTATTTGAAGAAGAGAGGTAATGGAGATTTTTTGGTGGTCTGTCTTTATGTCGATGATATGATCTATCTGGGTTCCTCAAAGTTGTTAATTGATGATTTTAAGTCGTGTATGGTGAAAAAATTTGAGATGACAGATTTGGGCATGTTGCAATATTTTCTGGGACTTCAAGTTATGTAGGGTGATGATGGGATTTTTGTATGCCAAAAGAAATATGATGCAGATCTTTTAAAGAAGTTTGGCATGGCAGATTGTGAGGTGGCATCCATACCAATGGACATTAATGAAAAGTTGCAGCATGAAGATAGGATTGACAAAGTTAATTCAACATTGTTCAGAAGTTTAACTGGTGGTTTGAATTATCTTGCACACACCAGGCCCAATATTGATTTTTGTGTTAGTGTTGTGTCTAGATTTATGCATAGTCCTACAAAACAACACTTTGGAGCAGCAAAAAGAATCCTTCGTCACGTCGCAGGAACTGTGAATTTTGGTATTTGGTAGTGCAAAGTATCAAATTTCAAATTAATTGGTTTCACTGACAGTGATTGGGCAGGTTGTTTAGATGATCGAAAAAGCACTTCTGGCAATGTTTTTAGCTTTGGTTCTGGAGTAGTAACATGGAGTTCAAAGAAGCAAGAAACAATAGCTTTATCATCATCTGAAGCAGAATATGCAACAGCAACAACAGCGGCACGTCAAGCTTTGTGGCTGAGAAAACTTCTTAGTGATTTTAGTTTTGAGCAAAAAGAAGCATCTGAGATCTTTTGTGACAATCGATCCACAATTGCAATGACAAAGAATCCCGCTTTTCATGGAAGGACTAAGCACATTGATGTGCATCATCATTTTATTCGGAAGCTTGTAGTTGATCAACAAATAATACTGAAATTTTGTAGCACAAATGAGCAGATGGCTGATGTATTTACAAAGTCTCTTACTCAGGCCAAGTACCATTTTTTCAGATCATAGCTTGAAGCATTTGCTTTTGAATCAAGGGGGAAGAGTTGAAAAAAAATAATTCAAAATGTTATTTTTTGTTATAATTAGCATATGTTTTTACCTTTATCAGTTAGTGGGTATTAAGAAAATCCTATTTTGATTTGGTTGTTTAGTGGTTAGTTTTATCTGGCACCAAATCTGATAATGGGTCATTGTTCCTAATTTTTAGCATTTTTAGTTAACACTAACATTATTTAAACCATGTACTCTATTCTTTTTCATCAAGAAATAGAAGTGCATTTTCTGTTCTATCATTTACTCTTCTCTGAGCATTCTTTTTTAGTTGTTTTACCAACAGCGATTGACCAAGTTAGTTCTCTTTTTAGAGATTGCATGCTTGATATTGGGTTGAAAGACTTGGGTTATTTCAGACATGGTTTTACTTGGTCAACGGCCAATCTCCTAAACCGTCTGGATAGGTGTATTGGTAATGGGGAATGGCTAATGAATTTTTCGCGCTCGGCCATCCATCATTTAGAGCGGGAGGGTAGCAATCATCGACCCCTTCTTATTTCGAACCACTAGCGACCATTTAGATTTATGGCAGTGTGGCTCTCTCACCTGAATTTCAAAGATTTCCTACAGCAAACTTGGAACCTAGAGGTAAACATCAACACCAACAGTGAAAGTTTTACTAATGAAGTTAGACAAAAGACATGTTTGGTTATATCGACTGATAGAAAAAAAAAGTTTATTTCTCAGATTGTGGGTTCTCGATGTGCTTTGGAAAGACATCCCTTGGATTTTTTAAAAGATCTTGAATAGGAGCTGAAGTTTGAACTTGAGTTGGTCATTGAATAGAAGGAAAGCTTATGGTTTAAAAAAACTTGGGCTCAATGGATTCAAAATGGTGATAGGAATACTCGATTCTTTCATATGTTGACTATTTTGTGTCAACGGTGCACTCACATCAGTACATTAAAGGATGATTGTTATGAATGATACATTGACCCCATTGCTCTTCAAGAAATGGCTATTAACTATCACCACATTTGTTTACCAGCGATGCTACTTTGAGGAGTTATGAGATATGAGATTACTTCCAACCAATTAGTTGAGATGAGAAGGCCCTATTGGATAGCATGGTAGGGACTAGAAGGTTAAGAACATTGTAATGGATATGCAGCCCCTTAAGGCGCCGAGAGTTGACAGTATTCATGCCATATTTTTTAAAGGAATTCAGAGGTGATTGGAAAGAGTGTGTATGATTTCGTTAGAGGAGTCTTTATTGGCAATGTCATGCCTAGTTGGTTTAATAGGACTTAATTGGTAAGTTAATTTCGACGCATTAGCCTTTGCATTGTTTTATTCAAAATTGTTACGAAGGTGGTGGTGAATAAGTTAAAGTCTCTCCTTCCTTGTTGGGTCTTTCCAAATCAAATGAGTTTTTGTATCGGTTGTAGTATTGTTGATAATATCATTATATCACATGAAATAATTCACTTGATAAGGTTGAAATATGAGAAAAGTAGTTTGATGGCCATCAAGATTGACTTTAAGAAAGTGTATGACAGATTGGATCGAGGATTTATTAATGACTCTTTGGGTGGCATTAGTCTTTCGGATGGATGTCGCAAACTTATTATGCGGTGTGTCACATCCACTTCGTTTCAGCTATTGTGGAGCAGAGGTCTGTCTAGAGAATTTACTCCCATGAGGGGCATTTGACAAGGAGAAACTCTTTCTCTGTACCTTTTTGTATTATGCATAGAAAGAATTGCCCAGGTGATTGCTACGAAAGTTGAGTTGGGTTCTTGGTAGCCGATGAAGTTAGTAAGGATGTTTCTTTCATACCCCATTTTTTCTTTGCTAATGACTTGGTGCTTTTTGCTGAGGTCTCTTTAGATCAACTAAAGATGATTAATATAATTCTTAAGGAATTTTGTGCAGCCTTGGGGCATGACATCGATATTCAGGAAACCCAAATCTTCTTTTTTAAGAATGTTCCAAGCCATATTTGTGCCCGTATAAGCTCAAGTTTCAAGTTTCAAGTGGTGGAGGATCTTGGCAAGTATCTTAGAGTACCTATCCTTCACACTAGAGTTACCAAAACTACCCTTGGCTACTTAATTGAGAAGATGAAACAAAGATTATTTGGTTGGAAGATGAAATCTCTATCATTAGTTGGTCGTATCACTCTGGCCAAGTCTGTCCTAGCAACAATCTTGAGTTACGCTGTGCAATCTAATTTTATTCCTACAGGAGTTTGTCTTGAAATGGAAAAGGTGATACAAAGCTTCATATCGGGTGGCACAATGGAAAAGAAAGGGGTGAGCTTAGTTTGATGGAATGAAGCTTGTAAGCCCGTTAAAGACCAACTTTCAATCAAAATTACTTTCAATTTGGTTTTTAAAAAAGACCAACTTTGGGTTCAAGTTATTTGCTCCAAATATAAATAAGAGGGGGTTTTACCAATCACCCTTAGAAATTTTTGATGCACTCAACTTTGGAAGGGGGTTTGTATTGTTTGGGATATTATTAGATAATGAATTTTGCGGAATTTGGGTAATGATAATTGCATTGACTTTTAGAAGGACTAATGGGTGCCTGGTTGTGGTCCTTTGGAAAATTTATGGCAAAACCTTGTACTTTCCCAAGGTGTGCACGTTCTAGTTAGTTGCATGGTAATGCATGATGGAGAATGTGCGTGGGGACATTTTGCTCATTTAGTCCTTGCTAAAATTAGGTATTGGATTGCGGCAATTAAACCCCCAAATTCTATGGATACTAATCATATTTCGAGTTGGGCATCGAATCAAAACAAAAGATTTATGACAAAGAGTGTTTATGAAGTTGTACCAAGAACTATTTTTGATTCATCGAAAAAGATTTGTGAAATAGTTTGAAAAGTTCGAGGTCCCCAAAGAGTGTGAGCCTTCTTGAGGCTCATTTTTTGGAATAGCTTGATGACTAATTCTAAGAGGTGGCAAAGGCATCTTACAGGGGACCTTAAATTCAATCTATGTGAGGCTGATCTAGAGGATATCGATCATATCCTTCAGCGTATGGTCCAAACTAGTTATAAATGTCACGAAACTAAAATTTTAGTCTCACAATCCGTATGATTTTAGATGATTTTTTTTATTTTAAATTTGTTTAAGTCAACTTAACTCTCATAAAGTGAAAGTTCTCGATATAAATTCTCTAAAGTACCGAAAATAAAAGCGGAAGCAACTAAAAGACAAAAGAACAACGAAAGAATAAAAAATGTCACAAGAAAATAACACACACAAGGTTTTTGAGTAAATTCTCTCTAAGTATCTCTATAACTTTGAAGGATTACAATTGAGTCCTTGCAAATGAGGGGGAAAAAGTTTCTATTTATAGTTGAGCTCCCATAGATCCAACAGTACAAATCGAATTACATCAACGGTTGAGATTTGTGTCTGTCTACAAAATGATAGTCCTAAAAGATTTAAACTCTGTAGATCTTTATCCTTTAGATTTACATTAATTACCCTAGTAATTCTATTTGTTGTTATGAAATGAGCCCATTTTGTTACAACTATAAACTCCTTTTAATGTATTTTCATAATTATGGTTATGTCCAATGATGTTGAAATCAAACCAAATAGATCATTCGGATCAAGAACTAGTCAGTACACCAATTCAAAAATATTAAAACCCCATTTGAACCGCCAACCATTAAAAATTGCAGTTGAACCATAAACGTCAATTGAACTGTTTTTTCATATATTAGATTAAAGAAATTAACAACATAAATGTTTTCTTTTGACTAAATGAGTTATATTGTGATTAATGACTTTGACTATTTTTTTTCAATTAAGATATTTATGGTCGATAATAATGATTATCATGAGTGTTCAAAATGATGAATGACTAGCCATAAATAGTGACTTTGATTATTTTTTATTATTTCTTGACTTTTATTTTCAAGGTAGAATTTGAACTGTTTCAAGGGAAAGAAAGTTAATGTCTGCTTTTAGTATAAAATAACGACCTCATTTTGTTGACTTTTGTAATTATTCAAATAGATGACTCCCTTTTTTTTCTTTACTGTTTTGTCACCTTTAGTATATAATATTGATTTATCATAATTTTCTTTATTTAATATTTGAATCGGTTAGAACGATGATGAAACCGATTAAATTAAAAATTGATACTATGATCAATTTAATTATTAATTTGATTTTAAAAATATTTTTTTTGATTTTTTAAGGTATTTACTGGAGTGAATCCAGTAATAAATATTGATCAGGTTTTTAACTTTGAAAATAATTACTGAATATTTGCCTATAATGTTATGATATCAAAATATAGTTCTTCATTGCATATTTATTTTGTAGTTATGGTTGTGTAAATATTTCGACGTTAAAATGTAGTCGCATGAAATATGCAGTAAATCTTTACTATTTTTTTGAATTTTAAATGAATTATAAATTTGGTTTAATTTATTTATTACCTATTTTCATAATGTTTATTGCAGATTTCAATTATTGGGATTAAAAGTTTTAGGTTATATCAAAAAAAAGTTTTAAGTTATTAATGTTTTGTTTAAAAATATATTGCTCCTTGTTGGCCAGAATATCTCCGACAACATCATTACTACCTAAGAAGTCATTCATAGCATGAGGTCGAAACGGAAAGGGAAAGATTGGATGGCAGTTAAGCTTGATTTAGAGAAAGCTTATGACAAAGTCAACTGGGACTTTATAGAGGCTTCTCTTCATTTTGTGGGCTTTCCTTACTTTCTGATCTCTATAATTATGAAATCCATCTCATCGTCAACCATGCAGATCCTTTGGAATGGTGTTCCAACTCAGAAGTTCAAGCTTGCTTGAGGGATCAAACAGGGATGTCCTTTATCTCCTTATCTTTTTGTGCTTTGTATGGAGTGGTTAGGTCGCATTATCCACACTAGAATTGGCAAAGGTAAGTGGAAGCCAATTTGCCTTTCTAGTAAAGGACTTGACTTATCTCATCTTTTCTTTGTAGATGATCTGGTCATCTTTGGTAAAGTAGACATGGAACATACGTAGCTTTTAGCAGAAATATTAGATCATTTTTGTGATCTCTCTAGTAATAAAATCAGCATTAGAAAAAGTAACATTTATTTCTCCAAAGGGGTTAAGGAGGATATTCGTTCTCAGATCAGTCAGGATTTTGGCTATCAAGTGGTCCAAAATTTGGGTATGTATTTAAGGGTTCCTCTTCTTCACGAGCGTGTAATGAAGAGCACTTTGAGTTTTGTTGTCGAGAAGGTGCGACGTAAGCTGCAAAACTGGGAAGCAAGGAAACTTTCCATTGCTGGAAGGGTCACTTTAGTTCAATTGGTCCTTCTCACCATCCCAAATTACTTCACGCAGTCCATGGCTATTCCAAAAGGAATTTATGACGAGCTAGAGCGTATAGTGAGATAGTTCATTTGGGGATCTACTAGTGGACAGCGAAAGCTCGCTTTGGTTGGTTGGGATAATATTTGCCAACTAAGGTCTCGTAGGGGTCTTGGGCTTCGGTATCTACAAGATTAGAATAAGTCCTTTCTGATGAAAATTGGTCTTAACCTTCTCATTAAAGATGAAGCGCTTTAGGTTAAAGTTCTCCGGGCTAAATACGGTTGGAAGGATAGGAATTCGATCTCAATTTTTAGAAGCCAGTGCTCCCACTTATTGTGGTCCTTATCGAGGGTGTGGTCCCTTCTTCAAGAGCAGCTAGCTTGGTCGGTGGGTAATGGGCTTAGTATCTGATGCTTGAAGGATCATTAGATTCCGGGGATAGAACCTTTAGTTAATGGTATTCCTGCTTCTGCAAATTTAGATATGGCTTGTTTCTTGAAGGACATGGTTCTGGATGACGACACTTGGAATTTGGATCTCTTTCGTGTTTGGGTTTCTGAGGAAGTGATTCTTTGAATAGTGAGCATTCTTCCCTCCCATCCTAATGCGAGTTCCGACAGAATCATTTGGGCACCTTCTAATTCTAGGAATTTCTCGATTCGAGGAGCTTACTGGGCTCTCAAACAGGACACTTGAAATCCTAAGTTCCCTTTTTGGGGTAAAATATGGAAATATCAAGGTCCTTAGAGGGTTTATTTTTTCTCTGGTTAGCTTTTAACCAGAGGTTACTTACAAATTCGGAGCGCACTAGGCGGGGTTTGGGAAGTTGTTCTGCTTGTTCTATGTGTGGCCATGACGAAAAAGACATCATTCACGTGTTACGAGATTGTGTAGTTGCCAAAGAAGTGTGGAAACTCATAATTCCCAGTGGCCAACAAAATAGGTTTTTCTCTAACCCTTTTCATATTTGGTTTTCTACTAATGTTGGGTGTAATGTGATCTTGCAGGAGAATGGAGTTACATAGGCAAGTGTCTTTGGTGTGATTGTCTAGCGGACTTGAAAAAAATAAAAACCTCTACATCTTTCAAAATGTCACTTGGCCAGCTTTTGAAGTCATTAAGGCCTCCTTAAGCTGGGCTCGCCAGTTTGTTGGAAGTTGCAAAGATTATTTCAAGAAGTCACACATCCACAATGGACTGCAAAGATCAATGGGCACACCTCTTCACTGATGGAGATGTGGAACGAGGAATTGGAAAAGTAGCAACAGGTGGTGTGATTCGTGACAAGAATGGAAATTTGATTTTGGGATTCAACCGCTTCGTGGGCACGAGTAGTCCTTTTGAAGCAGAACTTTGGGGCATATTTGATGGCCTCATGCTTATGCTGGAATGAGGGTACAGGAAGGGCATTATACACACAGACAATTTAGAGGTTGTAAATGCACTCAATGATTCCAATATGGAAGACCAAGGGATCACAATCCTAAGAAGAGTGCAAAGACTCTTGAACTTTGAAGGTCTTTGGCGTATTTGTTACGTTGCTAGAGATATGAACTCCAACACGGACCTCTTGGCTAAGCTTGGTCTATCTTGGATGCCTAACCTTCAAACCTTCGATACACCTCCAAATGAAGGACTACAGGTGCGACAACAAATGTCGGATTTTGATTGTATTAGCTTCAGTTGATGTAATCTTTAGACTTTTTTATTCACAAAAAAAAAATATTGCTCATTTTACATAAACTTAATGATTATTATCGCTTAATTACATTACAAATATTAATTTTGAATTGTTTATACCTGAAAACCCATCCGAAAAATGAAAGGATTTGGACAAAAAATATAAACCCCAAAAATGGGTTTGGACAAAAAAATGAGGCCCATTTTCTAAATGGGTCGGGCATTGGGTAAGAGTTTTTTGGCCCGGGCTCGGCTCAACACGACCCGAATAAATTAACCATTTTAATAAACAAATTATATTGCTGTTTTTTGTTGTTTTTGGTGTGTTTTTTTGTTGTTTTGTTTGTTGTTTTGGTACTATTTTTTGCTGTTTTGATGCTGTTTTTTATTATTTTGGTGCTGCTTTTGTTGTTGTTTTTGTTACTTTTTTTTTGTTTGGATGTTATGTTTTATATGTTTTTACTATTGTTTCATTTTCTTTTTTAATATTATTTGAATATTATAGAACTTATGTTTTATTGTTAATTTTTCTACTATTTATTTGCAACTATCTTAATATAAATAATTTTTAATGTATTTTAAATTTGTTTATTTTTTAATGTTTGTTTTAATATTTTTAAGTGTATTTGATATATTATATATTTTTTAAATTTATTGTATATAATAAAATAATCTAAAAAAATTAATACGGGTTGGGTCGGACTCATTGGCTTCTGTAATTCGAGTCGGGTTTAGACAAAATTTTAGATCTATTTTTTGGGCCGAGCCGAAACCGAACCTAGCAATTGTGCTTAAAATCTTGTTGAAGCTCAACCCAAATTCTACCCAACTTGACCATCAGCTCTAGATACGAATATACGATAAAGAAACTAATGGGTTAGACAGATTTCAAAATTTACAGATATTTGTTTTAATTTGGCTAATATATATAAAAAAAAACGTAAAGTATTATGCTATCTTTAAACAAACCCTTATACTTATTTTCTAATTAAATAAGTCCCTAATTTATTATTTTTACTTATTTTACTTTTATTTTTACGCATGTCATGAGTTTACTAGTTACAAAGATTTCATTACTAAACACTCAAATGTATGATACTAAAACTCTTTTAATATAGTTGTTTTTTATTTTATTTTAATAGATTAAAAGATTTTTAATCCCATAAATGAGTGTTTAATAAAAAAGTATTTGTATGTAATAAAAGTATGACAAGTAAAACATAAAAAATTACCTAAATTAAAATTAAGGGCTTTAATGGTTAAAAATAACATATTAAGCTTATTTAACTACAAAATAAGCCCAACGTGTTGGGAGTGCGCCAATTGTCGTTAGACCATAATATTTCTCTTTTAAGTTGATGTAATTGGTAGACTTTATTTTATCAAAAAAAAAAAAACTACAAAATAAGCATAATGGCTTGTTCGATAATGGTTTGAGGGTTTTTTTTAACTATATTAAGCTTTTAACTTTTTTAAATTCAGATATTGTTGAATCAAATAATATTAAAATTTAAATATTGTAAATAGAATTTGTAATGGATTCAGAGCAAATGAGTAGGGGTGTAAATGGACAGAACATTCGATGAATTGTTCGTGAATCGTTTGTTTATGTTCGTTTACTAAGTTAAATAAATGAATAAACACGAACAGAGCTATGTTCGATTCATTTATCTTCACGAACAAGCTCATTTAAAAGCTCGTTTATTTATTAATGATACTTTCTTATAAAAATATTAAAATAATATCTGTGTGTATATATTTTTTTATTGTTTGTTTGTTTATTATTCATTAACATTGTTCGTGAACATGTTCAATTATATGTTCATGAACATATTCGTTTAATGTTCGTGAACATGTTCGATTAAGTTAAATAAACATGTTCGTGAATATTAAACAAACGAATATGAACACATAATTTTAAATAAACGAACATGAACAAAAAATTTGAAATTCTTAACGAACACAAACTGAACACAAACAAGTTTAAAAATAAACTAATGAATATGAACAGAGGTTTGTTCGTTCAAGCTTAGTCCATTTACAACCCTACAAATGAGATTGTAAACCCCTCCAACGTAAATATCCAAATTTATTTTATACTTTCAAATAATGAATTTGAATATTTGTAAATAATGAATTCCAATTCAAATATTTGAATATATTGGTTTTACTTTTTCAAATTATTAAATTTTACTAAATTCATGAAACAGAGACTTCACATCACTCTGTATCTTTTACTAAATATTTAATGCGATTTCAATATCTTTTTCTATGCCATTGACACATTCTTTTGGTAATTTTTTTTTAAACTTGAACCCTATACTCTCGACCATCGACCTTGAACTTTGGACTTTGGACTTTGGACCCTGAACCCTGAACTTTGAACCCTAGACATTGGGTCATGGACCCTGGATTTTGAAACTTGAACCCTAGATCCTCGACTGTACCCTAGACCTTGAACCCTGGATTCAGGGTCGAGGGTCTAAGGTCTAAGTTTTAGGGTTTATGGTGTAAGGTTTAGGATTTTAGGGTTTAAAGTTTAAGATTCGGGGTTCAAGGTTCAGTATTTAGGGTTCAAGTTAAAAAATTACCAAAATGATGTGTCAATGACATGAAAAAATTCTGAAATGACATTAAATAATTGGTTAGAGATAGAGAATAGTATGACGTCTCTATTTCATATAATCTTTTATCATATTCAACTTATTCAAATATCCGAGGAATAAATATTATTTAAATCAAAATCAAATAATAATAATCGAATTTGTTATTAATAGTAAACAAATTCAAATTTTAGAACATTTGCACAAATTCATATTTGAATATTCAATCTGGTAGAGTATATAAATGAATTCTATTTAGGCTCAAGTTCAACCTTTTTATTTTTAGTTGTTTTATTAAATCATTTGCGCATTAATATTCATTATACTATTAAAAAAATGGATTTTAAGTATTTTTTCGGAGTGGAATTGATTCGTGACATCAATTCAATTAAAAAAAGTTATATGTATTAGATTATGATAGGCCAATGATGTAAATGAAAAAATATTGATATATTAAAAATTATAGTGTTTCGGGTTATGAGCAATTTTTTTTTGGTAAAATGTAAGAGGAGGATAAAACCTTAATAGCAACACGATTAGTGCGACTCGAATCCAGGTCACATTTGGGATGATGAACACCATAACCATCAGTCAAACACACGGGATTCATGAGCAATTTTTTTTAAAGATTTTATATGAGAAAATAATAAAAATAAATTTCAACACACTAGAAACAATTCTTTCTGTGTTTTAAAAGGAAAAAAGAAGAAGAGTAAAATCTCATAAATAGGAATGAATTAAGAGGCAGAAAGGGAAACGAAAATCGAAAACCCAACAAAAGGAAGGGATGGTATTCATACCTTAGAAAATTAGCCATGGATGAGTTGCAGGAAAGAGGAACAAACGTATTGGATAGGAGTTTATAGAAATGTAATACTAAGAGAATGAGTAATTTAGTATTAGAGAAGATGGAAAGAAGCCCTCTCCTCTTTTTTACTGGAAAACAATTCCACAAAGAAAAAGAAAATGGAAATGGAAAATGGCGGCCCAGGTTCCATTTTTCTTTGCCCAAAGTTGACTTCTAAATCTGTTTTCTCACTCAATTTATTAACCACCTGACCTTTAGCTTTCTCTAGAAGTGTAAATAAACAAAACGTTCGATGAACTATTCGTATAACGTTCGTTTATGTTCGTTTATTAAGTTAAATAAACGAGTATAAACAAAATTTTGATGTTCGTTTAATAAACGAACAAACACGAACATAAGTGTATTTTGTTCGCTTATGTTCACAAATAAGCTTGTTTAAAAGCTCATTTATAAGCTCGTTTATGACTCGTTTATTTATTAATGATATTTTCTTATAAAATTATTAAAATAATATCTGTGTATGTATGTATTTATTATTTGTTTGTTTGTTTATTATACATTAATATTGTTCTTGAACATGTTCAATTATATGTTCGATTAAGTTAAATGAACATGTTCGTGAACATTAAACAAACGAATATGAACACACAAATTTAAATAAACGAACATGAATAAAAATTTGAAATTCTTAACGAACACGAACAGAATATGAATAACTTCAAAAACAAACAAAAGAACACGAACAGAGGTTTGTTCATTCAAGCTCAGTTCATTTACAGCCTTAGCTTTCCCTACAGGATGACTCACTACAAAAAAAATTTCAACACCGATACTGTTTTGCGTAATTTTTATAATATTTAATAAATTTAGGTATCAAATTAAATTTTAAAAAAAGTTTAGGTATCAAATTAAGAAAAATGCCAAGTTTAGGTACCAAATTGGATCCAAAAAAATTTAGGTACCAAATTAGAAAAAAATATCAAGTTCAAATATCAAATTGAATAAAAAAATTTAGATATCAATTGTTATATTAAGCCATACTAATATTCTAGAATTCATTGATTCAAAATTAGTGGAAGATAGTTTTGAGTTCTAACAAAAATTTTTAAAATTTTTGAGAGTTTTAATAAGATTTTTCAACAGTTTTGTTAGTTGTAATTAAAATTTTTAAAAATTTTAAAGATTTTATGGTAATTTATAAAAAAAATTAAAAAAATCTAATTAAAAATTTTCAAAAACTTAATAATAATATTTAAAAATTTTGGAAACTTAATTAAAATTTTCAAAAAAAAAAAAAAAAAGTAAAACTAAAACTTTCAAAAACTTTGGAGAGGCCAACACACCCTAGGACCTAATGAGGATCCGCTTTTGCTCAAAATGTTAGTAATTGTAATTACTTTTTTTTGATAAATAATTGTTTTAGAAAAAATAGATTATTAAAATTAAACAAACTAAAAAATAATTATAAAATAAATTTACTATATTAAAAATAAACAATATAAAAGTATTCATTATTGACACCACTAGATTTTTAATAAGTTATAAATATTTTTAACAAAATAAATTTTTTATTAAAGTTTAAGTTTTTATTTTATTATGAGATAATATGTATTAAATTAAATAAAGTTATAAAGAATTTTGAAAAATCACATTTGTTAGTGGATTTAAAAAAAAAGATATTGATTAAAAATTATCGGAACATGTCGATTTCAATAAAAAAAAATTAAAGATATAAACTTTTTTAGTATTTAGAGAAATAAATATTTTTTTTGACGTGAAGAGAAAACGCATCATGAAAAATACGTTTTCGAAAAGTATTTTACATAGAAAGTTTGAAACCAAAAGAATTAATTAAAAAGTATAAATTTAAAATTAAAATAAAAAAAACTTGAAACAAAATTAAAATAAAAAACTCCTAAGAACATGAAATAAAAAACTTCAAAATATTGAAGAGAGGAATCAAATTTGGGTCATAAGTAAGAAAGCACCATTATTAATTTTTTATTTCTCAAAATATTTATTGAAGTAAATTTAATAACTAATTATTCATATTCTATAAATTCATTATGAGGTAAATATTAATCACAAATTTTAAAAATTAAAAATAATACTTTGTTAATTAAAAATACTTCTTTCATAAAGTGATTTTCAAAAGCATGTCCGACGTGTTTTCGCACTACATCAATAAAAACCACCTTTTCTAAAGTTCGTTTCCAAGCATTTTATGATCTTCAAACTAGGAAATTAATTGCCTTTGGAAAAAAAAGTATTGTTTTCAAAGAAATGGACATTGATTTATTTTGGGTACAACTGTGATAAAGAAAAAAATATTGATTTTGGGGTTTCTTAATTCAACAATATTTCCATTTGTTGGGTGCATTAATTTTTCTTAATTTTTTAATTGAAAATATTTATTTTAGGCTTTAAATATGCTCGTACTACTTAGGATTTTTTTGATGATAGCAACAATCAAAATGGTTTTCACAAAAGTTAATTCTTAAAAACCTATCATTTTGATAAAAATGATGAGTGAACAATTAGTTACGATGCTCAGTAGGGTTTCAAAGAAAGTTCGACATTGAGAGGAGGAGCCACCGGATGAATGAGGAGATTTGGAAACATTAGGTGCAAGAACGTCCAAACCGTTCTCGTTTAAGGATGTTGTTCTGAATACAAGTTTCATGAATAACACTATGGATGATGAGTGGGAAGTGGAGGATTTGGATCTTTGAGAGGATGATGTGAGGAAAGGTGTCGTTGACAGAGTTCCTTCAATTGAGTTTTCGGACAAGGATTATGGGCTTATTGAAGAGCGTATGTCAAAGACACCAGTAGTCATGTTATAGAGAAGGAAAATTGGATATAACGGCTTGTGGAACAAGGTGTGTGCCTTGTGGAAACCAAAGATTAGATTCCAACTAATGGATATCGATAACGACTATTATTTGGCAAAGTTTGAATCCAAATTGGACTACAATAATGTTGTTTCAAAGGGTCCATGGGTGATCTTCGGACATTATCTGATCATTCAGCCTTAGTCGACTCAATTTTCGACTGTTGAGGATTTTCCACAAAGTGTTGTAGCATGGGTTCGTATTCTAGGGCTTTCTGGAGCTCTATATAAAAGGAGTATACTGCAAGAGATTGGGAGTTTGATTGGAAAGGTAGTCAAAGTCGATTCCTAAATGAACAAAGGATTAATGGGCTAGTTTTCGTGATTTGTAGTGCAAGTGAATCTATCCAAAACTTTGGTTTCAAAGATCCGGGTTGCGAGCAGACTACATCAAATTAAGTATGAATCTCTTCCATCAATTTGCTTCTATTGTGCTAGATTTGGAGATTTGAGGGATGTGTGTTCACATGGTTCTCTGGAGAAGGGCATGGAAGGTGATGGGGAGAATCTTTATGGCAATAAATCACCAGATCAGCGAGGGGATAGTGTGGGTGTTTAGTAAAGGGTGGAAAAAGAGGAGTTTGGCGAGTGGATGGTGGTTGATTGTCGACAACGACATCAACAACGATTGGGAGTCATGGGTTCGAGACCAACTCAGGGAAACAATTAGGTTTGATCTAGGTTTAATGTACTTTCTAAAATTAGAGAGGTGAATGATGGAGTACAAGCACCAATTTCGGGATCCTTTCATTTTGGGAAGCAGAATAATGATTATGGAATAGAGGTTGATTCTTTGGAAAATAATAATGGGGATAGGATCAGTGAAGTTATGGTAGAAACATGAGACAAATCATGGAGGGATATATTTGAGAATAAAAACTGAAAAGAAAAGGGGCTAAAAGTTGCAAACAAGCCCAAGAAACAGAAACAACTTTTTAATTGGCCATTGGGTATGAAGTTCGGTATCCGAAAGGATGGGTCCGATTTTAGCTTGGGCAGCAAGGATGTTGGGTCAAAATTTGGGTTAGGAAGGAGAAGTGGAGGGAACTCAAATGGGCTTATGCTTCTTGATCCCAAACACCATTCTGTGGTGCATTTGAAAGAAAACAGAAGCCAGAATGAGGGTTTCGTTAAGGCTGCTAATTTCAATGACAATCTGGGGTTTACCAATTTAATTTCCCCAAATTTGTCGCAATTGTAATTGAAGAAGAAAATCTCAAAAGATATGTTGGAAATTGGTGATCACAGTAATGATTCACGCTAGCTTGGAATGAATTTACCAATTCCTTTAGAGCAAGCAATTAATGGGTTAGTGAGAAGTTTGGAACCTGAAGAACAAAGTATGGGGAATCGCTCGAGAAATTGTCAGTTAGTTAAGCTAGGGCATACAGAGTTTGAACAAATTTCGGAGGTTCCTAACACGAATGTTCTAGATGACGAGGCCAGTATAGTGGGGATGGATGCCTCTTCGGACTGAATCTCCTGGTCCAGGATTGATTTAATTTACGTTTTCCATCAAAGCTGATACAGTTGTGTGGAACTGTCATGTTGTAGGGAATCCAAACTTTCACAGATTTTTAAAGGAATATTTATGTGATTTTAATCTTGATGTGGTTGTTTTAGTTGAAACCAGAGTTAGTGGGTTTAAGGTAGAATGTGTTATTAAAAAGATTGGATTGCCAAATTCTCATATAGTCGAAGCTAGTGGTTTCTCCTGGAGAGTTTGGATTTTGTGGAAGGATATTGTTAATGTGATAGTGAAAGTTAATAATTTTTAATTCGTTCACTTGAAAGTGAAATTTCCAGATTTGCAAGGTTTTGTTTACTGGATTTATGAAAGCCCTCGGTGGGCGTTGAGAAAGGAGTTATTGGTTGCTCTTGGTTATATTGCTCAGAATGTTAAGGGTCTTTGGATGTTAGTAGGTGATTTCAATGCAATACTTAATGAAGATGAGAAACAAGTTGGTTCAAGGAAAAATAGTTTTACTTGCCCTCTCTTCCAACAATTTTGTTTTTATTATAGTTTTAAGGATATTGGTTTTCAAGATCCTAAGATTACTTGAAATAGAGGTTTGTTGTTTGATTGCCTTGATCGTGCACTGTGCAATTACCAGTGGGATAATTTGGTTACTAACTCGATGGTTTATCACCTTCATAAGATTAAATCCGATCATCGTCCTTTAGCTATTCAATTTGGTTAGTATACGACTTTAAAAGCCCCTCGCCATTATCGTTTCTTAAGTAGTTGGCTTTCTCATAGTGATTTTGGTTGATTTGTAAATGAGACTTAGAGTAATGGCGAGCGTTTGGAGGGGTTTGTAATGAGTTTTGTAGCAGTTGTGAAAAAACTAGAATAAGGAGGTTTTCAGTAACATTCAAAAGAGGAAATGAATTTTACTGTCCCGGATGGTGGGATTCAAAGGTGTCTTGAGAGATATCATTCAAAAAAGCTTATTAAGTTAGAGAAAGACCAGCAAATTGAGCTTGAAAGGGTCCTCAACAATGAGGAACTCCTTTGGAATAAAAATCACGAAGTGGTTGGCTTTCGCTTGGACATAAAAAACTAAGTATTTTTATTGTCAAGGGAGTAGAAGGAAACGGGCTAATTAGATTAATTCATTGAAGATGGATGACGGGTCATGGTGTTTTGAAGAGGATAGAATCAAAAGTGAAGTAGTTTCTTTCTATCGTCGATTGTATACTAATGATAAAAATCATGAAGTGGTTGGCTTTCGCTTGGAGATAAAAAAACTAAGTATTTTTACTGTCAAGGGAGTAGAAGGAAACGGGCTAATTAGATTAATTCATTGAAGATGGATGATAGGTCATGGTGTTTTGAGGAGGATAGAATCAAAAGTGAAGTAGTTTCTTTCTATCGACGATTGTATACTAATGATGCGACCAATATGGACCTTTTTTCGGTTAGAAATGTGTTCCCTATTCTTGAGCCCTATTTGCTTCAAACACTTGATCGAAGTTTGTCTACTCAAGAAGTTCATTGATTTGTTTGAAATGACACCACTAAAGGCCTCGAGGATTGATGGATTGCATGCCCAATTTTATTAGTCGTAGTGGGATGTTGTTGGTGAGTTCGTTGGAAAATAATGGTTAACTAAAGAAGTTTGAGACATATTATTTATGGGTAAAATTAAATGTTTGAATAATAAATTTTATTATTTATATTCTACTCCATGAGACCTTTAAAACGGTATATAATATGCTCAAAATGGTTGAGTAATGAATGAGAAATTGATGCTCAAAGTAAGCTATATGAAAATGGTTGTTGAGGAAAAATTATGCTTAAAGCCTCATATCCGACATTGTTAAAAGTGTGGTATATGAGAATGGTGTATAAGCTAGAAGTAATATGTTAGTTAGTAAATGACTAAACCAATACTCTACCTCGCGCCTAGGGGGTACGGATCAAACCAAAATGGGTTGGGGGCGCACCCGCACGACATGGGTGACGCGAAATGTTCAGAGAAGTCCAGCCTTAGTAGACTTGCTGAATTTTTAGCTCATTTAAATATTTTTTTTTCTCTTCAACAGAAGTGTCCCTTGCTATTCCAAAGACAGTTACTATAGCTTTAATTTCTTTAATTTTTGTAACTCTTCAACCATTATTTTTGTTTTAATTCACCTAAAACGTTCAGTTATTCTCCCACTATAAATAGGCTGCTTCTCTACTTATTTTTCACACAACTGAATAGCAATCCATTTTGCTCTCTCAAATCTGTTCTTGTTTTTTCTCAAATTTCGTTTTTAGCTTGGTGATAGAGACAGACTTGGTTAGAATTTGCCTTGTTCACTGAAAGTCGTGCTACTTATGGTGGGGCGATTGTTGTTGTATCTTGGGAGATATACGTCTAACATTCTCTAGCACCGAAGAAAGGGCGAATCTGTCTTAAGAAGACTGCTCATACAGGCCTCAACGAATTTTGTTTTTTCAATTCATTTACAAATACTCGTAAAGAATTATTGTTCATTTCTTTTTATTAATTTACAATTTATTATTAAATTTAAATTGTATTTATATTTATTTTATACTACCTATTGTCTAACAATCTTAAGGCATATTTTTACAAATCAAAGGCGAGTACGTATGGGTAACTGAAAAACAATGTGGGAGTGCATGTCTAGGATTAGTTTGTTTGAAAGACTTGGTATTTAAGCCTGCCTAATGCATCACATCTCTTTCAAAGTAACCTACCTGGTGCACTGTTCATTAGTATGTTTTCTATTAGTCCATGTGAACTTTTGTTTTGGGTTTTTAGTTTTACTAAATTTCTATCGTTTAACAAAAGTTTGTTTTTATTTCTGGTTTTTAGTTCCTGACTAAATTCTTAACGTTTAACAGATTCATAAATTTACTAATATTGGTTTTGTTTCTGAATTCCAGATGGGAAAAATGACTGAAACATCCAAGAATTCAACCAGTCCTCAATCTGGTGGTGCTATTGTCCTTGCTTAGGCTCAGAGCTAGAGTCAAATGTTGTCGATGGCTATGAGCCATAACGAAAAACCTACGAAATTCACTGGAGAGAATTTCAAAACGTGGCAACAATAAATGTTGTTTTATTTGACCATGTTAAATCTAGCCAAATATTTGAAGCATGATCTTCCTACTATGAGAGAGGATGAGGTAGATCCTGTTACCACCTTCAATGCTGTTGAAGCTTGTAAGCACTCTGATTTTCTATACCGTAACTACATTCTGAACAGCTTGACTGATGCACTCTATGAAGTGTATAGTGTGAAGAAGACAGCTAAAGAACTATAGGAGTTAATAGACCATAAATACAAAACTGAAGATGCTTGAGCTAAGAAATTTTTAGTTGCCAAATTTTTAAATTTTGTAATGATTGATGCTAAAGTTATTGTGAATTAGGTGTAGGAATTTCAACTGATCATTCACGACATTCTTGCTGAAGGGATGGTTATAAGTGAATCCTTTCAGGTGGCAGCCATTATTGAGAAGCTATCCCTTGCTTGGAATGACTTCAAGAACTATCAAAAGCATAAAAGAAAGGAAATGATAGTGGAAGATTGATTGTCAGACTTCGGATTGAAGAAGACAATAGAAGTGCAGCCAAAAAGCTCAACAAAGCAGACAATCTTAATGTGGCTAAGGCAAATGTGGGAAAAGTCAAGAAAAACTTCAAGAAGAAGAAACAACCTCAGATTGGGTCTAAACTAGAACCAAAAGGAGGTGTTTTCAAGAAGCCCAAATTTCAAGGGAAATGCTTCAATTGTAATCAAATGGGACACAAGTCATCTGATTGTAGGCTTCCAAAGAGAGTTAGAACCAACGAAGCCAATGTTATGGGCGATATTTCGAAAGAAGCATTTGATATTGACCTCTGTGCTGTGATTTTTGAAGTCAACTTAGTTGACTCAAACCCAAGAGAATGGTGGCTTGATATTGGTGTCACATGTCGTATCTGCTGTGACAATGACTCCTTTTCTGAAATGTTTCCTTAGGAGAAAAAGGAGAAGCTCTATATGGGCAATGATTCAACTTCCAAGATCAAGGGGAAGGGAACTGTGATTTTGAAGATGACTTCTAGCAAAGAACTGAATCGTCAAAATGTGTTGTATGTGTCTAACATACGTAAGAACCTTGTTTCTAGGACAATCCTAAGTGTGCATGGTTTTAGGATGGTATTTGAATCCTAGAAAATAGTGTTGTCTAAAGGGGGAATGTTTGTGGGAAGGTATATGTATTGAATGACATATGGAAACTCAATGCTATACATGTAAAAGCCAAAAGTATGAATAAGAATAATGCCTCTTCTTCTGTTTATATGCTTAAGCCATTTAATTTATGGCACGGTAGGCTTGGACATGTTAATTATGATACTTTACGTAGATTAATTAACTTAGATCACATTCCTTCATTTCACATTAATTATAATCATAAATGTGAAACTTGTGTTGAGGCAAAATTAACAAGGTCTTCATCTTAAACTGTTGAAAGAAATACAAAACCACTTGATCTAATACATAACGATGTTTGTGACTTAAAGTTTATTCAAACTAGAGGAGGGAATAAATATTTTATTACCTTTATTGATGATAGCACAAAATATTGTTATGTATATTTGCTTAAAAGCAAATATAAAGCTATAGAGAAATTCATTCTCTATAAGCGGGAAGTTGAAACCCAACTTAATAAAATAATTAAGATGGTAAGAAGTGACTGTGATGGTGAATATGTTGAACCATTTGGTGAATATTATGCACAACATGGTATTATTTATGAAGTGGCACCACCATACTCTCCTCAATCAAATGGAGTAGTAGAGCGAAAAAATCGGACCTTAAAAGAAATGATGAACGCAATGCTAGTAAGCTCTGCATTATCGTAAAACATGTGGGGGAAGCTATTCTATCAGCTAATTATCTTTTAAATAAAGTGCCCCACAAGAAAAAGGAGAAGACATCATATGAGTTATGGAAAGGCAAAAAACCTTCCTATAACTACTTGAAAGTGTGGCGGTGTCTTGCAAAAGTAATGGCTCCGTTACCAAAAAAAATGAAAATAGGTCCTAAAATTGTGGATTGTATTTTCATTGGCTATGCATATCACTTTCTTGTACATGAACAAAAGAATCTTGAAATTCATAAGAATACGATATTGGAATCAAAGACTAGGGATATTGGTTCAAGTTCAATGAAATGAACCTTAGAGACTATTAATGAAAATAGTCAAGATGTTCAACAAAAGGTTGAAATTGAGATAGAGCAAATGAGGAGTAAAAGGGCAAGGGTGGAAAAGTCCTTTGGATTAGATTTTTTAACCTATATGCTAGAGGCTGAACCTCAAACTTATAGTGAAGCTATATGCTCTTCTAAAATCACTTTGTGGAAAGATTCCATTAAAAGTGAAATTGATTCCATCATACAAAATCATACGTGGGAATTAGTGGATCTTCCTCCGAGAATTAAACCATTAAATTTTAAATGGATTTTCAAGCGAAAAATGAAAGCAGATAGAATGATTGATAAGTATAAGGCTGGATTGGTGATAAAAGGTTACAGATAAAAGGAAGGCCTTGATTACTTTGATACATTCTCTCTTGTATGAAGAATAACGTCTATAAGGATGATACTTGCAATTGCCACTTTGTGAAATTTAGAATTACATCAAATGGATGTTAAGACAACTTTTCTAAATGGAGATCTTGATGAGGAGATTTACATGGAACAACCTGAGGGTCATGTAACATTAGGGCAAGAAAAGAAAGTCTGTAAATTGGTGAAGTCTTTGTATGGACTTAAACAAGCACCAAAGCAGTGGCATGAAAAATGAATTTAAAATTAATGAGTGTGACAAATGTGTGTATGTCAAAACCACTGTCAATGGATATGTAATCTTGTGCTTATATGTCGATGAATACTCATTATTAGAAGTAATGATGACATGGTAAAACGTACCCAAGACATGTTTAATTCAAGATTTGACATGAAAGATATGAAACTAGTTGATGTGATTTTGGGTATCCAAATCAAGAGATCACATGAAGCTCTCATATTGACTCAGTCACATTATATGAACAAGATTCTTGAAAAATATAGCAAAGATGATTCTGGTGTAGCCAGAACTCCTATAAATATGAGCCAACATTTGACCAAAAACAAAGGTGAAAGTGTTGACCAAGTGGAATATGTAAGGGTCATAAGCTGTCTAATATACCTTATAAGCTGTACTAAACCGGATATTGCTTTCATTGTGAGCAGTTTAAGCAGATTCACAAGCAATTCAGGGGAGAACCACTAGAAAGTGATTGTGAGGGTACTAAGATATCTCAGATATACACGAGACTATGGACTGCATTATTCCTGAGATCCTGCTGTGTTAGAAGGATTGTTTGATGCCAATTGGATATTTGATATTCAAGATACTAAAGGCACAAGTGGATATGTTTTCACATTGGGAGGAGGAGCTGTGTCATGGAAATCCTCAAGACAAATGATTATAACCAGATCGACAATGAAATCTGAGTTTGTAGCTCTAGACAAATCTGGAGAAGAGGCTGAATGGCTATGAAATTTCTTGGAAGATGTTCCTGAATGGCCAAAGTCTGTGCCCATAATATGCATATATTGTGATAACCAAGCTACAATTGGTAGAGCATAGAATGTGATGTATAATGGTAAGTCGAGACACATGCGTCGTCGACATAATACTGTTAGACAACTGATCTCAACTGGGGTTATCTCTATTGATTTTATAAAATCAAAAGATAACATTGCGGATCCGCTGACCAAAGGGTTAAATCAAGATCGTGTTAATAAAACATCGAAAGGAGACTACTGGGGCATAGTTCTCTAAAACTCTTAAAGAACCAAGAGATGTTCATGGCTAGATGAACATACCCATGAGAATCAAAACCTCGCTAGGGAGGTATTTGAGTGAGGTATATCATCGTTTACACAAAAGACAAAACAGTTCAAGGACATCGTATCTACTAGTCAGCTAGTAAAGTAAATATACTTTCACAAGGGAAGGTTCAAGGGTTGATGCCTACCTATCCTATGCAAATATCTAACGTAGACTCTATCACCACTCCGTATCATTGAATTTTGTTGATCTTTAAATTTCATTCATGTGGGGGATTGTTGGAAAATAATGGTTAACTAGGGAACTTTGAGGCATATTATTTCTGGGTAAAATTGGAGATTTGAATAACAAATTTTATTATTTATATTCTACTCCATGAGACCTTTAAAACGGTATATAATATGCTCAAAATGGTTGACTAATGAATGAGAAATTGATGCTCAAAGGAAGCTATATGAAAATGGTTGTTGAGGAAAAATGATGCTTAAAACCTCATATCCCACATTGTTAAAAGTGTGATATATGAGAAGGATTTATAAGCTAGAAGCAACATGTTGGTTAGTAAATTACTAAACCAATGCTCTCTCTTGCCCACAGGGGGTGCGAATCAAACCAAAATAGGTTGGTGGCGCACTCACATGACGTGGGTGACGCAAAATGTCTGGACCGATCGAGCCTTAATGGACCTACCGAATTTTTAGCCCATTTAAATATTTTTTTTCTCTTTAACAGAACTGTCCCTTGGTGTTTCAGAGGCAGTTGCTATAGCTTTAATTTCTTTAATTTTTATAACTCTTCAGCCATTATTTTTGTTTTAATTCACCTAAAATGATCAGCTATTCTCCTACTATAAATAGGCTACTTCTCTACTCAATTTCACACAACTGAAAAACCATCCATTTTGCTCTCTCAAATTTGTTCTTTTTTTTTCTCAAATTCCCTTTTTTAGCTTGTGATAGAGGCAGGCTTGGTTAGAATTCGACTTGTTTACTGAAAGTCGTGCTACTCGTGGTGGGCGATCGTTGTTGTATCTTGGGAGATAGATGTCCAACATTCTCTAGCACTAAGGAGAGGGTGAATCTGTCTTAAGGAGACTATTCATACAGGCCTCAACGAATTTTATTTTTTTAATTCATCTACAAATATTGCGTAAAGAATTCTTGTTCATTTGTTTTTATTAATTTACAATTTATTATTAAATTTAAATTGTATTTATATTTATTTTATATTGTCTATTGTCTAACTGAGTCTTTAGTGGCTATGATCAAGAAAGTCTTTGAGAATGGGGTTTGCAGGATTTCTTTAATAAAACCTTATTTGTGCTTATTACGAAGGTTCCTGCCCTTGAATTAGTTTCGCAGTTTAGACCCATAAGTCTTTGTACTATTTCATACAAAATACACTTCAAGGTTATTGTGAATCGTCTTAAACCAGCAATGCGTATTCTTGTTGTGGAGAACCAAACTAGTTTTGTAGGAGGGAGACATATTATGGATAATGTTGTAATAACACAAGAGGTCATCCATTCGATGAGGACTCCTAAAGGAAAGAAAGGGTGGATGGTGATTAAAATAGACATGGAAAAAACATATGATTAATTGAGGTGAGATTTTATTAAGGATACTTTTGATGATGCGAAGATACCTAATAATGTTGTTCGCATTATAATGCAGTGTGTTTTGACTTCAACATTACAAGTGTTCTGGAATGGAGGGTTCACGGATGAGTTCAAACCAGCGAAAGGTATAAGGCAAGGGGACCCCATCTCGCCATATCTATTCGTTTTGACTATGGAGAAACTTGGCCAAGCAATAAACTTGGCAGTTTCGAATGGAATTTGGAAGCCTATAGCTTTGGGAAGAGGAGGACTGCCGTTGTATCATCTCTTTTTTGTCGATGATTTGGTGTTATTTAGGGAAGCAAACTTTGAGAATGCGAAAGTTATACAATTTATTCTAGACCAATTTTGTTTATACTTTGGGCACAAAGTTAATTCTAGTAAATAAAAAATGTGCTTTTCAGCCAATACAAAGATTATTGTCAGAAGATTGATAGGCAATTTTTTAGGATTTCAGTAGACGGAGGATTTGATACTTATTTGGGTGTCCCTCTATTTCATAGTCGAACCACTAAATGCACATTCTAGTTTATCTTTGACAAAGTACAAAGGAAATTGAATGGCTTTAATGCCAAGTTGTTGTCAATGGTAGGTAAAACGATGCTAGCGAAGGCGATGCTGTTAGTTATTCTAGGATATTTCATGCAGTCTGCTATGATTCCCGTTGGCATTTGTGAGAAGATAGAACAAATTGTACGACAAATTATTTGGGGCTTGATGAGTAATGGGAAGAAAACAGCCTTGGTCAAATGGGATACTTAGGGCCTTGGATTGTGGAGATTGGTACCTCAAAATATATCTTTTCTTATAACTCTAGCATTTCAAATAGTGACGAAGGTGGACTTGTTATGGGTAAGAGTTTTGCGTAAAAAATATAAGATGGTAGAGACTTGCCCTTATATGATTGATAGACCTAGTTGCTCATATATATGGCGTTCCTTAGCAAAAGTTTGGACTCGGTTTCGAGAGGGGTTGATTTGGAGTGTAGGAGATGGCAGATCGATTAGTTTCATACAAGATGATTGGGTTTTGGGGAGTTTTACATGAACACCTCTTTCCTGATAAGGATATCTTGTTACAAATGAAAGTTGTTGGTTTTGTGGATACAAATAGTTGTTGAAAGTGGTTGAAGTTGATTAATTACTTCAGCAAAGAGATTTTGGAACATATTAATGCTTGTCATCCATCTAATGATGCACTTGGTGATGATATGTGCTTATGGAAGTCGAATAAGAACGATAAGTTCTCAATCAAATTTGCATATAATAGTATTACTCAAGCTAATTTTTTTGTAGAATGGTAACGAATGGAAAGATATTTGGAAAAATGCATTGCCTCTTAGAATTAAACATTTCCTTTGGCTTATAAGACATAGACGACTACTTACGAACTATGAAAGGGTTAGGAGAAAGATGATAAATGAAATAGGGTGTTTAATCTATGGGGAGACTCAAGAAACTATTCTACATGTCATACGCGATTACTGGTTTGCAACTAAAGCTTGGATAAAGATGATTTCATCGGATTGTGTTCACAATTTTTTTGAATAGGAGCTGGATGGATGGCTGAATGTAAACCTAAAAGGAGAGTTTCGTATGGGCACTAGTTGAGTGGATGCTAAAGTCATTTTTACAGTTTTATGTTAGATACTATGAAAGAATAGGAATGTGTATGTATTCCAACAAAGGATTGGAGGAGTGGAAGATACTGTCAGAGCTACGAAGTGCTTTGCTACTAACGTTTGTGAGGCAAATTGCAAACAGAATAAAACTGATGTTAACAGGAATGAGTTGATTAAATGGCGACCACCCAACCATGGATGGATTAAAGTTAACTTGAATGGAGCAACTGGTAGGAATTGAGATTGGTCGAAGATTGGAGGTGTTCTAAGGGATTCTTCTAGGAATAAGATTGAAGGCTTTCAAAAGTTTGTTGGTAGAGGCTAGACATTGAATGCAGAGTTACGGGATATTCCATAAGGACTTCAAATAGCTAGTACACGAGGACATAAAAAGGTGACAGTTGAAAGCGATTGTAGGTTGGTAGTAGGAATGCTTAATGATTGCTTAGAAGGTGCCCCATTAAAGACTATTGTCAGAAGAATAAAGGATGTATCTCGCTAGTTTGATTTTGTTATTCCAATTCATAAAAAGGGAAAGAAATTTGGTTGCTGACTGGTTAGCTAGAACATGTCAATCTACTGATTTTAATCTACGTATCATTGATGTTCCTACATTTCATGTTAGGAATTTACTCTTAGAAGATAAAATTGGTTTACCCTATGTAAGAATAAATTGATATAAGGCAATATGATACCTTCTTTTATTTATAGGAAAAATGGTTTTCACAAATATTATATAAAACATTTCACCTAATATTGATTTTAATTAACGAAATTTATAATTTTATATTAAAATAATCCCATATAATTATAATTTTAAAATTTATTTTTTATAATTTTTAAAAAATAAACTATGAATTTTCATATTTTTCAGAATTCTATGTATTTTTAATTTTAAAAGTACCAAATTGATATTTTAATTATAATTCAAGGGTCAAATTAGTTATCAACCATTTGAGTTAATCTGTCACATCCTCATTTTCATAGACAAGTGATCAAAATGTAACAACCTAATAACGTTGGTGACGATTAC
This sequence comes from Gossypioides kirkii, assembly GCA_005610355.1. Lineage (NCBI taxonomy): Eukaryota > Viridiplantae > Streptophyta > Magnoliopsida > Malvales > Malvaceae > Gossypioides > Gossypioides kirkii. Next base: position 31,211,156 of record CP032247.1, on the reverse strand, counting down.
ATAATTTTAAAAAATTGAGTGACCAGAAAAGTAATTTTAACCTTAGTTTAGTGACCATTTTGTAATTTTTCCATTATAAAATCATATCACAAAATAATGTAGGGATCTTTTTTTCTTTGATCTTTTTAAAGGAAGTAGGGATCTATTATTTATCTATACTAGTTATAAAATTTTTTTTATTCAGTTTGTATCACAAGTTAAATAGACACCAACTCAATTGGGAAAAGTTTTTAAAAATAAAAAAATTAAAAGCAACAAATTTTGTTATAAAAGTATTTGTGTGTTTCAATAATTATATATATTAAAATAAATAGCTTAAAATATAATTTTAAAACAAAATTTAAAATAGAGAAGTGGTTAAGTTGGGAGATTCTTTGTGTGCAAGCTTAATACTTGTAAAGATTTAAGGGTGAATTTGGATAGACAGTGCGGTGTGTTTAACTTACTTTTTGTTTCACGCTATAGTATCGCTACAGTATCTAATCTCACCACCATCGCTATTTTTACACTAACTGCAGATAAATGCACTACCCATCCAAACTCACCCTAAGACGAAAAGGCTTCATGCTCCTTGTTAATGACCCATTGGATGAAATAAACATCCAAAGGTAGCTTGATGAGCTTGTACCTACCAATATGATGGGCTAGACTTTAAATCTTGTGCATATACCAATGGAGATAGAAGATGTTAATTAAGAGTGGTGTAACACCTTAAACTCAACTCAATAATCGGGCTCGAACTACAACGTGCCATAATCATTTTACGAATAATTCATCACTAAAATATACAATTAATGTAACTAAATCAAACGAATATACATTCCTCAATAATTTTAAATCTAATATGCGCACGAAGAAAACAAACCAGATGTTGAGTAAAGTTCTCAGTGATTTTTTCATAACTTAAACATGTAACAATAATATAACCAATTCTATCCTAAGTAAAATAATTCAATCATACAATATCCATCAACCTAGCGTAATATAAATATAAGACTCCTTTAGGTACATGCGCTGTTATATACCATTGAGATTTGTATCCCTTTTCATGTAACAATTAAATTATACATCTTTCTCTTCTTTTCCCATTTAGCCCTTATTTTGATAATCAATTTCAATTATAACCTTCTATTCAATAATTATTATTAACTTATTTCAAAGAAAAACATTTAACAAGATTTTACTCTTGATTTCCTTATAATTTTCATCACATTGGAGGCACATAAGCCAAAAGAGAATTTGGTGCACTTTATCAATATAATGAATTTCCTTACTTCTACCTTTTTCGTATATCCTGTTTCATCCTCTCGAACCTCCGTAAAACCATTTTCATAAGATAATCGTATTTCTCCTTAAAACACAAAAACTACCCTAACACAAGTCTGAATTTCACATTTATAACCTAGGGAAGTATTAAATGAAACAGTGATACCATGTCATTTGTATCCTTTTTCCAATAGTTTAAAGTCACATCAGTAATTTCATGTTGAAGTTTAGGATTTTCATATTGTGACACATATATCACACGGACAACATCAATCATAATACTGTAGTATCTTCCTCTATTTAAAAGTTTTTTTAGTGAATTACAATAACAAGACAAAGCCTGAACAACATATGCGACTAGTGCGACCCGAACCTAGACCACACCTGAGACGATGAACACCCTTAACCATCAAGCCATTACATTGAATTCCCTCTATTTAGAAATTTAATCATGAACATTAATAAGTCCATTTTGGACAAAATTTAAAATTTAATATAATAACATGTTTCGGATAGAATTAAAGACCAAATATAGTCAACATTAACATGACACTTTTGAGCAATAATAAAGGGTAGCTTGAAACAGTATGAATATAGAAATTTTGAACACCTCTATTCAGTGGCAGAGCCAGAGGGGTCGGTAGGTGTCTTGATTCTCTTAAAATGGTAAATTTTTTATTTAGATTTTTTTTATAATTTATAAAATTTTAAATTAGTAATGATAGAATTGCACTTTTCTCCTCTTCAAAATGATAAAAAAATTGATTTAATCATTTAAAAATTATAAAGATATAAACTATTAAAATGAAATTACATTTTTACTATCGTAAAAATATACAATTTAATTCTAACCCCCCACCCCCAAATAATTTTCTGGTTCCGCGACTGCCTCCATTAACACTTTTTTTTTTGTGAATAAAAAATTTACAAAGTTAAGTTACATGGTTAAACTGTAAATTACAAAAGTTTTTCTCTTTGTCCACGATGATAGCTACGATTGCAATTAGGGGGTTCTCAACCAGCTGTAGCTCCTCTTTTTTATCAAAAGTCAATTTGTCTATAAAGTCAACACTTTGATTTTCCTCCCTAGGGATATACCGTAAGATCCAGCTGCTTTCTTGGGATAAAATGTGATGTATCCTTTTGATTAGAGTGGAGTGAGAAGTCTTCAAGACGCTGCCATGGATAGCTTTGACTTCCTCCAAGCTATCTAATTGGATGACAACCTTGTCGTGACCTCTTCATTGCATTAGTTTGAGCCCGTCAAGGATGCCCCAAAGTTCTGCATCAAAAATAGTAGTTGCCTATGTATCTGTTGTATCCAAGGATCCATTCCTCGTTTCCATCATGTAACACTCCTCCAGCGGCTGCGTTCCTTGAGTCCACTTGGATAGCACCGTTAGTGTTGAGGAAGATCCACCCTCCTACCAAAGGCTCCCTAATGGTGGCTTCAATATCTTCAACCGCAACCTTTCTGTTTGGCAAGGAAAAAAGTCTAGCCCAACACACCGAAGTTTTAACTATCTCAGTAAGACTATGATTTTCCTTGAAAAATAAAAAGGTTTCGATTCTTCCATAAGCGCCAAGTTAATAGCCCAAATAGAGATGCCCAACTAGCTTTCCTATTGTGAGATTTTGAGTTATCCTACAAATTGAGAGCCAACCACTCGTGTAGGGTGTTAGAGAAAAAAATTAGAGAATTAGGTTGTAGGGATAACTTGTTTCTAGACTTTCTTAGCTAATGTACAATCTCGGATGATGTGTAAGATATTCTCTGACTCGTGTCCACACACTGGGCATGACGGGTCTGCTGCTATTCCACGCCTGTCTCTTTTCGCGTTAGTGAGGAGTCTGTGTTTAAGGATAGTCCAGAAGAAGTAACAGACTCTTTGCGGTCCTGGAAGTTTCCATGCTTTCTTCCATAATTCATCTTTAGGATTCCAATAATGTTCTTTCAACATCCTAAAATCACTTTTAATAGAGAAGGCTTCGATTGAGGTGTGACGCCAAACCAATCTATCAGGTCCCTATAGTGAGTGAGGAGGTGGGATGCCTCTAATCTGGCGAATAATCTCTTTAGAGAGCCAAACCTGCAAAAGACTAAGGTTCCAAATGCAGTCATCTGTGGTCAAGTCACTAAGCAAACTGTCAGTGTTAATATTGGCATAAGCAGGAATATAATTCAACAGAGGACCAATATTAGGGATCCATGGATCTTTCCAAGATCGAATTTTGTTCCCATTGCCAATTGACCAAATGAGGTTCTTACGTAGCAGATTCCAAACTTTAGAAAGTGATTTCCATAGAAAAGAACTTTGAGCCCTCCCAATATTGTTAGGTAAGGAACCGTCTACACCATATTTAGAACTGAGGACACGGGCCCATAAGGCTTCTTCGTCAGAGATCACTTTATACCCAAACTTCAAGAGGAAGGAGATGTTCTGGTCACATAGTTGTCTCATCCCAAACCCTCCGTGTTCCTTAGGTTGGCACACCAAATCCCAACTAACTAAGAACATCTTCTTCTTGCCATCAGAGGCGTAGATGAATGTTCGCACTAAGCTTTCAATTTTATCACAAACTGCCCTAGGGATCATCATGGACTGCAAAAAATAGCTAGGGATGGATAAGAGAATTGACTGCACTAAAGTGGCTCGACCAGAAAGGATAGCTGACGAGCATCCCAGCTCTGCAGCTTCATTCGAACCTTTTCAACCACAAAGTGCATAGCGTTATTTGTAACTCTTTGGTGGAAGAGGGAAACTCCAAGGCAATGTCTAAGATCATGCAATTACTGAGCATGACAGCTGCGGACTCTTCCACGCCTTTAGCAAAAAACATATTCATTTTCTTGGGATTGACCTTGTGTCCTGAGAGCTAACAGAAATTTTTAAGGATTTCGTTTAACAGGTTACCGTGTCTCGCATCTACTTTGTAAAAAATAACGAGATCATCAGTGAAGAAAAGATGGGAGAGAACCGACCCCAATCAAGAGAGACATATAGGATTTCAATCTCCCTTCGACATGGTTGAGTTGATGGAGTGACCTAACCATTCCACGTAAAGCATAAATAGGTAGGGGGAGAGAGGACAACTTGTCTAATTCCTCTAACGGGCCTAAACTTAGATGTTGGAACTCCATTCCATAAAACTTGCATAGTAGAGTTAGAGATAGCAGATACAATAACAATTCTAAGATAGTCAGGAATACCTGCCGCTTGTAGAGATGCATTAATGAAATCTCACCGCACACGATCGTATGCTTTCTCCAAATCAATTTTGATAGCCATCCACTTCCTACTCTTACTACTCTTCATTGAATGAATTACTTCTTGAGCAATGATGATGTATCGGTAATGTTCCCTCCTGCAATGAATCTGGCCTGCTCTTGTGTAATGATATTTGGGAAGATAATCTTAAACCGATTTGCAATTACCTTCATCACCAATTTGTAGAGGATAGTGCAAAGGCTTATAGGACGAAATTGAAAAAATCTTCGAGATTTTAAACCTTGAGAGTAAGAACGATCAAGGTGTTATTGAGCTCAGCATCGATACCGCCTCCATTAAACACCTTTTTAACCCAGTCACAAACAGTAGGTCCAATAGTATCCTACTGCTTCTAAAAAAAGAGGGCATGAAAACCATCACTACCTAGAGCCTTGAGTGAAGCCATATAAAAAAGAGCGACCCTAATTTCCTCATCCGTAACTGGTTTGCCTAAAAAAGCAAGATCAAGATGCTCGAGTTGGGAAATCTATGAAAGGGAAAGCTTCTCATGGGACCAGGTTATTCATCATATAGATTTTGGTAAAAATTAGTTGCCTCTGACTCAATGGCCTCCGGGTCGAATATCCAATCTCCAGCAGAATTTTGAATAGTAGTAATACGATTATTCTTCCTTCTTTGTAGGGCACATGCATGAAAGAATTTGGTATTGCGGTCCCCTAGATGGAGCTACTCGCATCTGGCTTTTTGCTTCTAAAGCATTTCTTCATGACGCAACACATCCTTCAACTCTTGTCTTAACTCCATTTCATGGGTGGTAAGAAGATTAGTTCCCGAAGTGTCCATTTGCTTTTGAACTACCGATACTTTATGAAGTAACCTCCTCTTACGGGTCTTGATATGGCCATAGACATTCTTATTCCATTCATTTAAATCATTAGTGAACATAGCTAAAGATTATGAGATAGATCCTCTGGAGCCCCACTGGTCTTCCACGATTTTACCAAACTCAGGGTGCTCGATCCATCCCGTCAAGAATCAGAATGGTCTACCTCTAGGCAAAGAAATCTACGGCTTCAGGTTAAGGAGAAGAGGTCTATGATCTGACTTGATCTTCGAGAGGTGTGTAACTAGACTATTTGGAAAATTCTTAATCCATGTCTCATTTCCCATCGCATGGTCCAGTCTTTCGAAAAGATTACCTCGACGCCAAGTAAACGAAGAACCCCTAAAACCCAAATCATGAAAGATCATTCGACTCCACAAAGTTGCCAAAATGCGTGCATCTCTTCCCAGGTGAATGCCTTCCTATTTTCTCATTAGAAGACAGAATTGCATTGAAATCACTTATAATCACCCACGAGAGCTGGCCCACTGGACTGGATGCCCTCAAATGGCGTCATATATCTTGGCATTTTTTACGATTAGGGATCCCATACACAAAAGAGACCATGACTGGCAAAGGGGATGAATCAGACCAAATCAAGGTTAGGATAAATTATGAGTGATTATGGACCACCTCCACCTCCACCTGAACTAAACTTTTCTAACCAAGACAAATGCCTCCGACATAACAAATAGCCTCCATACGGTGAGAGTATTGAAAATCGAGCTTTGCAATAATTTTATCAACTTTAGACCCATTGACTCTTGTTTCAAGCAAGCTGGTGATTTCTGGCTTGTATTCCATATTATATTCTCGAAAAATTTAAGGGAATCTAACACTGGCACACCCTGACAATTCCAAAAAAAATATAGAAATATTCATGTAAAGTAAATGAGAAAGTATAAGCGTATCTTTACTGTTGAGAAACAATATTAACATTCGGTTTCGACTTTACGTGCATTCTAAATTCCTTTTCGTTCGCCAATTCAATTGAGATAATGGTCACCATCCCTTCCACTGAGTCAGCCAGAGAAACCTGAGAATTTGTCGCAGCTTTAAAACGACTTCCTCGTCCCTGAAGAGTGATATTGGATTTTATGCCTCCCCGAGCAATGCCAATTTTACCACTAACTTTTTTATTTTTATTTCCTGAATTGCTTGTAGAGGATTTTGAGCTCTCATTAAAAGTCACCGCAAAGTGTTTAAACACGATCTAAAACACCTTCGATTAATTGGATAGCAATTTCTTTTGGGTTTTCAAAATGTGGGTTAAGTTGTGTTGAAATATGGTCCAAATTAACCCCTTGACTTGAACCTTCAAAGTCTTCTCTACTAGCACCTGTACCAAAAGAAATATTTGTGCATGTTAAATTAGAAAAATTACCATTGGAATTGGGTTGTGGTCGATCGTTGGCTTCAAGCGTTGGGCCTTTGGCGTATTGAGGCCCACTTTAGGGCTTGATCTTTACACTTGGGCCAATGGTTGATTTGACCTGGTCATCTAAGGAAGTGTCGTGTGCTTCCAAACTTTAAGGCAAATTTTATGGTAAATTTATGCTATCATTAAGCTGCCCTGTACCAATTTCAAGGGTGTTGAGTGGATCTGACTTGGTTTAGATGATGTGCCACCCTGCATAGTAAAGGAAGAAAATAGAATAGACTTAGAGGTTGACTTGTGGGTTGACGTGTGTAGCTTCAATTCGTGCATGGGTCTTTTCCCCATGTTTATTTGATTTTTTTCTTAAGGCTCCCTCTCTAGCATTAAATGAAGGTTGCATGGAAGTAGAGTTATCCTTCACGCTAGTCACACCCATGCTGCCAGCTTTCACCGATTTTAGATGGGTTTTTACCTTTTTTGGAGCTACCAAATGCTCCTTTCCATTTTGAGCTTCCATATAGTCGTTGTTACCTTGTAGCATGTTGTCCCCATTTGTTTGCTCGCTCAAGATGGCAAAGCGTTGACTAGTCACGATTCATTTGTGTTGACTTGCCATATGTCCGCCATCGACTTTCTACTCCGACGGTTGGTGACCTGCATCCAAGGATCGTAAAGGTCTTGTTCCTTAATGTTGAGATCTTTGTCATCTGCCCTCTCCACCAAGGTAGGTTCCACCATTTCTTCCGTAATAGTGGCTGGAGTATCAGTTTTCTTTCCATTAGTGCTTTGGTCACAATTTTCTTTAATATGACCCACTTTTCCACAGTCGTAACATATGGAGGGGAGTCCTTCATAGACGATTACTTTTTTTTACCATCAATCCCCAAGAACGGCACAAGAGGCTTCGATATGTCAACCACCACGGAAACTCTTGCAAACTTGCCCCTTCTCCCCTCGATGGTGTTATAGTCCACCTTGATGATAGTGCCTATCGCTGAAGCTAAGGCTCGTATTAGGCCTTTAGTATAGTAACGGTAATGGAGTCTCGATAGCCTTATCCATGCCATGATTTTCGATGGGATAGTCTCTTCCATAGAGAAGTCGTGGCTCCAAGGTTGCACCACCAAGTAATGCCCGTAAACCATCCAAGGACCTCCCATGAGGATTCTATTGTAGTCATTTTGACTAGCTAATTTAACCAGGAAGTAATTGTTGTCGAGATCCACTATCCTGTATTCACTTGTTAAACCCCAAAGGCTTTCGATTCTGTTGGTTAAGGCTCTATATTCAATTGGTCTTTCGAGCATACGAACTATCACCGTTAGTCGATTGCTCTCATCAATCAGAGAATGAACTCTTTCTGATACACTAACCGGAGGATAAGGGCCATCCAAGGAGATTTTAACATCATCCTCAAGGAGGGTGATCTCTTCTTCATCATTTAAGGAAAGACACACCTCCTCCTTTATCCCTACACCTCTTTTGCCCACCAACATATCTTTGAAAGATATCTTTTCCGGTTCTGATTCTTGCATCTCTTGATCTTCCTCCACCACCTTGTCATTTTCTTTATTTTTCACTTTCTTAATTACCCGTAACAGTTCTGTTGGAAGCGGGTCACCGAAGCGTTCGTTGCTAATAAGTACAGCCAAAGAGTGTTCCATCTCATGTGAATATTGTAAACAACCAACCCAATTAACACATTTTTGAACCGCCACAATTTGCACAGTTAAACAGAATATTTGCACATTTTACTAGCATATTTGAACACCATAACATGATCAATATATGACATTAAGGCAGAAAATATACTTAAATTTTTGACAGAAATGAAATATCCTTTTCAACTAGGATCCTAACAATTTTTGAGCAGCAGAATAATGCTTTATAATTCGAATACAAATTTAATTATACATATATTACAATAACTAAAAAGATAACATTTAAAAAATTAAACACGTGAAATCACATGCAACAACACATCAAAGAGCGAAGCCATAAATATTGATTAGAGGTTTCCAAAATATTTATATAAAATAGACATGTTGAAAGTAACTAGACCCGACCTGACCCGTATGTGCCGAACCTACTTTAAATAATGTATTTTTAAATTCAAGATAATTTTGATTACCAAAATTAACATTTAGAAAAAAAAAGTTAAATATTCCATTTGTATGAGATATTATAATTATTTAAGTTTTTTTTTTTTACATAATTAATATTTAGATATTATTTTATACTTAGGTATTGCAATTATTTAATTTTTTTTACCAAATTAATATTTCGATAGTACTCTATTTAATTTACCAAATTAAACTAAAAATGTTACTAAAATTATTATAAAAATTTATAAATTCTATAAAAGAAACTTTGAAAAACTTTGAGAGGTTAAGCACAAATTTATCCTAATTTTAAGTATTAATTTTTAGGTTAAAATAAAAACTTTTAAAATTCAAAAGATTTAATTGAAATTTTACAAATTTAGAAAGGTCAAGCACCTACCAACCCCTAAATTCGTCTGTAAACGTATGTGATATTATAAATTAATATTTACAAAAATATATATTTGAATATTTATTATAAAAGTATTTAAAATATTAATAAACCATAAACAACACATAAATGTCTTAATACCAAGATAAAAATAATACAAAAGTGAACTCCGTGTATTGGCTTAAAGATCAAAGTGTTTATCGTTTCAAATGTGATCTAGATTCAAGTCATATTAATCGCGTTACTATTAGAGTTTTACCTTCATATTGTAATTCACTAAAAAATATAAAACAATACAAAAGTGTTGTGAACATATGAAGTTGCGATTCCAATTTCCAAGTCATGAAGTGATTTACGCGTCAGTTCATTCCAAAAAAGAGTCCTCCATACACCATTTTTCAACATTCAAAAAAGAATGTCCAATGCTGACTTCCTATGTTTCTTCATGGAATTTGTGGTACACTCTCTACACTAACCTTTCTTATTTTACATTATATATGAAATGTGTTTGAATTAAGTTTTGATTGTATGTAAATCATATCAAATGAAATCAATTAATGGTAGACCTGACCTGGGAAAGGAAATAATGGTAGATGGATGACATGATGTTTTGAAAATGACTTGGTAGACCCTAATTTCAATGTTTTGTTAATTTATCAACCATGTAGACTAGCAACATGAGATTGAGATTGTTGTTTCCCATGCTAATTAATAAAATAATTATTATTTTTTTGAATTATAACAATAAGGTAAAACCCGATCAACAAACATGATTAACGCGACTTGAACTTAAGTCATACTTGGAGTAGTGAACAACCTTAATTATTAGACTATCACATGGGGTTAAATAATTATACATTTTAAATACCCACAATTTTATCATTAAAATAAAAATCATTAATAAAATCATTTTCCATAACCTTGTTCTTTTATCATGTTAGATAACCATTACTTTAAAATACAACAGTTTAACATTACAAAAAACTTTTTTTTATGGTAAATGATCAATTTGTTTAGTTGATTTGGGCTTATATTACCACTCCCAAGCTTGCTATTCCCATTAATTGAGGGCTTACTGGGTATTTCAGGGGTGCAAAAGGGATAATTGCTATGAATGTTCTCTCAAGGTTTCTGGATATGGCAGCATAGCAAGGAGTGTTCAAGTTCCATCCAAAATGTCTTCTTCAAGAGTTGATGATCTGGGCATAGCTGATTTAGTTGTTGGAATTTGGTGTATTCTTCAAGAGTTCTATTTTTCTCTGGTTTACAACTCAATATTTCCAAGACTAAGATTTTTGCTCCTGGCATGTCCCAAGATGATTTGACCATTGTGTATAGGGTCACTGGATTCAAGTTGGGAACGTGGGTTTGCTCGAAAAATTTGTTTAGAAAACGGTGTTTTTAGGTATAGTGGACATTTAAATTTTTTCTTTAAAATCAAGTCATTGTAATATTTATGATAATAAACTTTAATCAAATATTATATTTGTGTTTTGTACGAGGTGGTTAAGTCGATCCCATCTTTATACTAAATGATCTTTTTTGCTATTCTCGAATCACGAATTACTTTAAGTATGAGCCCAAAGTGTCACGAACCAATTGCAAAAAATAAAATTTTATTAACTTTCAGTAGGAGAGTTAATTCTCTCTATAACCAGAAACTATGCATTTTTCAAAAAATAGAATTTATTCCATAAATAAAGTACCATTATTTTCTAATAGAATAACAATGTATGTGAAAAATGCAAATAGTTCAACACATAATTCCTATTTATAGAGAATCAGTACAATAGTTCTGTTCGAATCTGGCTTAAATTATATAATAATATTTAAATAGAAAATACAACATCTACTCTGGTATCATGCTCTATAATGCAAAAAGTTTGCCATCCCTTGTGTTCCATAAGGCCTATTTTAACTCAAAACATTTACTTTGAAACAAGCTCAGTTCTTAGAAATGAGTGACAAGGGAGTAAGAACTCCTTCAGCACTGTGTGAAATATAAAACAAATAGGGGACAAAAAGTTTGTTTACGTAGTTTGATTTCCTTATGTTTGCAGAGCTTAGTTTAGTGGGAAGTATCAACTATCTTTAAACTCTTACATAGAGATCTTAAATCTATCACATAGTCGTGACAATTTCCTCACTTGTATCTTTGAAGACTAAAACCCTCACCTCTAAATTCACCCCTATGAATTCAACAAGTAAAACCATAACACACAAGTCTTACTATCAATATGCACTAACAAAATATGGTCCTCACTTGAACATATTTAATGCTCTTAATTTTAGATACATAAACATATACAAGTCTCTCAATTATATAGAGTTGTTCAACACTTGCTAACATAGAGAAGGCCTATCATAATCCCTATAAAACAACCATATTATACATTGAATACAATATAATAATAACAAGTAATGTAAACATGGACTCTTGATAGCTAATTAATTAGAATTTCAATTCAATTCAATATCCACAATCCAAAGGATTGACTTGGGTGTTCTGATTCGATCTAATCTCCATATACTCAATACAATTCAATATCCAAAATCAAAGTGACATGATCAAATTTGATGGGCTAGATATCATCCATATACTCAATACAACACATGAAGACCATTCAATAAATTGCCAACACTTCAAATATGAAAATTGTTTTCAAAAGCTCCAGTGCCAGGGAAGTGCCCACTTCCCTGGCACTCAATGGTTAGTTTCATATTTTTCAACAACCTAGTTGGTCCTTCCATGTATTGATCCAATTATATGTGCTATTTGAAATTTTATTCAATAGTTATAATTTATCCAGTTTGATATTTATTTTTTATTTCCTAAATATTATGTATTTAATCAATTTAATTTAGTTAATTAAATTAACTACATTAATTTCTCAATTAAATTATTTTATAAACCTAATTTTAATTTCATTGAAGTCATGACAACTTTACTGTATTAGAATTTATGAGGAAAATATAATTTGCCTTATTTAACAAATCTGTGATGACTAATTAATTTAATTCTCACTTCAAACTTTAATTATTTAATTATAATTTATAAAGACCCGAAAGTCAGTGGTGTCAGAAAGCGTAGTTTTGGGATCTTTTTTTTTAATCTGGAACTGTAAATATTTAAATAAAATATTTACGGAGGTATATTAGAAGTGAATTGAATTTGGGTCAAACAATTGTGTTGAATTAGTGCTTATTTAAGGTACAAAGACTAAATTGTAAAAGTGTCAGAAGTTTAATTTCTATATGCTTTTATTATTTAGGATTGTAATAGCAACTAAAGTGGTAATTATACCACTTTAAAAGTATAGTGGACGATAGCTCAGTAAAACTTAAAGAAAAAAAATGTTACAAAATTATGTTCAAAATAAAATATAACTTAAGTAATACAAACAAGTTAATGGAATGAAAGTGAGAGTCATCTCCTTCATCTCATCAAACCGAAACCAAGAAGAGGAGAAGGGAAACATATTCGGCCTAAGAGCTCAAGTATTTCAAGCTTCAATTGGTTAGATATTTTTCTTGTAATTTTTAAGTTTTCGAAATCTTGGTAGCTTAAGCCAGGTGACCCATGTCGTATTTTTAGTACCGTTAAAGATTTAGAATGTTAGCATGGTTGAGTAGTTGAAGTTTTAGGTGTTAATTTGATAGATTTTAAGTTTATAGTTGAAAAAGGACTAAATTATAAAGTAAATTAATGGTTTTATTCAATATGGACTAAAATGACCAAGTTTCAAATTTTTTTGTAGAAATGAAAAATAGAAAGTCCAATTAGGACTAGAGTGAAATCAACATTAAAGATTGAAGCTAAATTTAAAAGTTATGTTAGTCCCGATTTTAGGGATTAAATTGAATAAAATGAAAAAGTTACATAAATTAGAAATTGAATGTGAATTTGATTGTGTATTGATAATTTTGTATTTTTGCTTTAATCCATAGCTAATGTCAACCCGGATCCCTCAAAAAGAAGGAAAAGATAAATTTATCGACGAATACCTCAAAGTTTACGGTTTGTGTCTCTATAATCCGAACACATTAATTTCTTATTGCATTATGAATTTTTGCGTGGTAAGATATTAAGGTGATTTAGTTCTTGGGAGAAGTTTTATGAAATGATAAATGGAATTGGACGAATTTGATTGAAAGATTAGTTGTGATAAGGGACTAAATTGCATAGTTGTAAAAATAATGAGTATTGTTTAATATGTGAAATTGAATTGGTATGGAGAGGAATCATGTTGTTGTGAATATATGAATGGTCGATTGGTTGATGAATTTGTGATATGAGATTGAGGAATTGATTATAATTTGAATCAAGAAACTTGTTACCCTATTAACTGTTCGGGCAGGGTTGAGTATAATTGGCATGCCATAGGATAGGAAGAGTTTAGGGTTATATGACTACGTGTCGTAGAGTGTTGGATACCTTATTTTTCGGTTATACCTACCATTGCTAGGCACATCTATTTGTCAATTTTATCAACCAATGCAAGGCGTAACTTTTTATTTTGGATTTATCCTACAGGAACTGGGTGTCAAATTGGTGTGTTAGTTGAATCCGCATATTCATCCGAGTTCGAGTCATGTTAATAGGGAAATAAATATGGGAATGGAATTTTTTTATGTGAAACGAATTGAATCAAAGATTACTCTGGTCCTTGAATGTATAATATGGAAATTGAGATAGCAATTGTTATGAAATGGAAGAAAAATGTGAACTGGAATGTTTATTGGTGAAATGAATTGAACAATGATATATCTATGTACACAGTGAATACATGAAATTGGAAATTTAGATACCAAATGATATGTGAAGTAGTTTGCTATGTAATTATATAGTAAGATGTGTTAGATTGAATAAAAAGCATGTGAATTGGCATAGATAACATGTTAATTGCATTTCTTTATTAATTTTTAACTTATGCATTTAAAATGATCTATGGTATGTTTTAACGTTTAGATTATATAATTACCACTGAGTTATACTTAGTGTACAGTTTGTTTTTCGTGTGCATGTTAGGTGCTTTTGATTCGGTCGTCAACCTCAGCATTCAATGGCAATCCTAGACTCAAGTGTTGGTGATCATTTTGGTTTGGTGATGACATGTACCTGGAGAGTTTTGTGGTTGAATATGTTATGTGTTGGATGAGTTTAACATTTTGAATGTTATGTGAATATGTATATAACTACAAGTTGGTAATGTTTTTGGTAAGCCTTGTTGATGGTTTAAGTATGTATGATATAATGCTTTTGGTGGTGATAAAGTAATATCTGGAAACATGCTAGAAAATTAATGGTATATATATCTGTTCTAGGTTTGAATGAATTTGGTAGGATTTTGTACATGTTTGAATGGTTGATTTAAATAATTATTATAGGAATTATAAATGGTTAAATGAGATATGTTATGTTATTGAATTGTGGTGCCTTGAAAGGCATATTGGATTGGTGCGAATATGGTGTTATGTTGAACTTAAATTGTTAGATTGAAATGCCAATTGTGGTATATTGGTTAGGCACTTAGGCTGATTGATATAAGTGTTGTTTTGGTGTTATATTTATGTATTTGGATTGGTTGAAACTTATTATGAAATGTTGCTTGTGGTTTAAGTGATTAGGGTTAAAAAGCTTGTTTTGAAAGGTATCTACAGGTTATTAACTCTCTGTAGGAAAGTTAATTCCCATAATAACTAGAAACTATACATTTTTTAGAAAATAGAATTTATTCCGTAAATAAATTACAATATTTTTTAATAGAATGACAACATATGTGAAAAATGCAAATAGTTCAACACATAGTTCCTATTTGTAGAGAATCAGTACAATAGTTTTGTTCGAATAAGGCTTAATTTAAATAATAATATTTAAATAAAAAATACAACTTCTACTCTAAGTAGAAGTATAAAGGGTGGCATCATGCCCTATAATGCACCAAGGTTTGCCACCCCTTGTGTTCCATAAGACCTATGTTATCTAAAAACATTTACTTACAAACAAGCTCAGTTCTTAGAAATGAGTGACAAGGGAGTAAGAACTCCTTCAACACTGTGTGAAATACAAAACAAAGAGGGGACAAAAAGTTTGTTTAGGCAGTTTGGTTTCCTTACATTTGCAGAGCCTAGCTTAGTGAGAAGTATCCACTATCTTCAAACACTTACATAGAGATCTTAAATCTATCACATAGCCGTGACAATTTCCCTACTTGTATCTTTGAAAACTAGAACCCTCACCACTAAATACACCTCTATGAATTCAACAAGTAAAGCCATAACACACAGTTCTTACTATTAATATGCACTAACAAAATATGGTCCCCACTTGAATAGATTTAGTGCTCCCAATTTTAGAGACAAAAATATATAAAAGCCTCTCAATTATATAGAGTTGTTCGACACTTGCTAACATAGAAAATGAAATATGTATTCTATGTTTGAATGAAATATGTATAAGGTGTTACGTAATTAATTAAATAATAATTCAAAGAACTTAAATTAATTTCTAGGTTATCTTTTGTACTTAGCAATATATATCTCTTACCTCATCGTTTTCATTCATTTTATATTATTGGTTCTACATGTAATTCATTTTTAGTTATCTCGAGTTGGTGAAAAGACCGATTGGACATGTATAATTAGGGCACAAATAATTTTATAATTAAGTTTAGACTCTTAGCATATTAATAACAATATTATTTAGTTATGAAGTCATTGAAGTATCATGGCTGAGCTCTCCTTTATTATATACCATTACAAAAGCTACTCAATAAGTGCTCGTGTAATGACCTTGTCATAAGTGTGTACCCCTTATAGGATCTATTTAACCTCTTTGAGATAAATTTGTTCTACTAATATGATCTTATTTTATCTCATGGTAACAATTACATCATTCTTCATGAAAAGTCAATTATTAATAAATAGTAATTAAATCATTTATCACTAAGACAAATGACCCGTGACCACGTTACTTTCAATCTATCATGTAATGTTAATGAAATGATATCATGTATCCTTTATTTGGTTATGAATTCCATTGTTGTGAATGATGCTACATCATGCAAAAGTCGTATGCCCAACGCACCACTTTGTTTAAAAAAATTACAGTTACATATAGACAAAATCACTACAATAAGGAAACTAGATACCAACATGCCTATGAGGTAGGAAATTGGCTACCAATTATTGTGGCCTCCTTTTAGAGAAAATAAAAGCAAAATTTAATGGACGGGAAGCTATACATCTTAGCTTTGCTGGTAGGTTACAACTTATCAAAGCTGTCAGTTTTAGCATACATGCCTTTTGGTGTAAGTAGTTCTTAATGCGTAAAGTTGTGCCACATAAAAGCACTAATATGCTGAAACATGTCCTTAGTCTAATAAAAAATGAGCAAAGCGATTGAAAGATTAATACGTTGTTATCAAGTTCAATTAGGGAAATTCTTTGTTTTGAGCATCAAAGCGAATGACTCCTAAAAAAAAGAGACATAGATGTGACTTATTAGATTGATAGTAAATTGGATAGGACCCACGTAGAATAGATCCTAAATCAGTTTATGGATTTATTCATTTGTGACGTTCATAGTGTGACATACCATAATCCTTAGTGGATAATGGACTATGTATGTGAGACTCGTATACTTTGATGTAAGTCTAAGTCCGAGTTCAAATAGATAAGGAAATGAAAGTTGGTACATTGGGTATACAACTTCTAATTATGTAACATCATTTACAATAATGGAATTCATAGTCCAGCTAATGGGCAAATTATATCCTCTTACTGCCATTACTTGATAGATGAAAAGTAAACGTGGTCATTGGTTATTTGTCTTTGTGATAAATGACTTGATTACTATTCGATAATAATTGACTTTTCATAAAGGAAGATGTAATGGTTACCATGAGATAAAATAGGATCATATTGAGGAAAGAATTTATCCCAAAGAGATTAAGGCTTTGTTTGTTTACCTTTAAAGATTTTACGGAGAAGCTTTTCAGCCTTTTCCAATGTTTGTTTGGCTGAAAATGATATCTCACGATAAAACCAATTACAAAACACGAGAAAATATGCCTCTTTTACGAAAAATGTCTTACTCTTTTTTTTCTGTAAGACATTTCTAGATCTTTCTCCTTTTCACATCCCAACACTTTGCTAAGCCCTCCTTCTCTTACCCCTTTCGTTACAGACCCAATGCTTTCCATCACTCATTCTGTTTTCATCTACTTCATGGTTGCTTTCTCTTCTCATCTTTATTCTTCTTTGTTCATCTTTGTGTGTAGGGTGATTAAGTTTAATTGATTGGCTTCTTTGTGTTGAATTTATTTTGTTGATGTTAATTGGATTTAGTTTTACCATTGGGGATCTAGCTTTGATCTGTTTCACTTGTATCTTCATGGGTTTTTGTTTTTGTGATTGATTAGTTCGTGTACAGGAATTTTCCAATTCCTTTTTTTTGGATTTATTTTGTTGATGTTAAAAGAAATTATATTCCTAGGGAGTGATAAACTAATTGAGAGCTTGATTAGGAAAACGGAAAGGAGTTTGCATACACTCCCTTCTCTTACATCTTTTAGAATCTTAGGTTCAGAAGTAGAGATGGAGTGTTTTCCAAATGAACATTTGTTTCCCTCTTCTCTTACATCTCTTGTCATCTCTAATCTTCTAAATCTAAAGAGTTTAGAGTATAAGGGGTTTCAACACCTCACCTCTCTTGGCACTTTGTGTATCAACAACTGTCCCAAGCTCCAATCCATGCCCTTAAACTTTCTCCCTCCCTCTCTTTCTCGTTTGTGCATTTGAAGTTGTCCTTTGCTGAAGGAACATTATGAAAGGGAGAAAGGCAAAGATTGGCCCAACATTTCCCACATCCCTATCATTGAAATTCACGAGGAGGTCATCATATAGAAGTAAATGAGGAAATTAATTTTGAATTTTTTTCATTAAGCCAACTTGCAAAATCCTTGGGCTCATATCTTTCTTTTATCTTTGTATTCCCTGATCATGGTTGGATTTGAACATGAATAAATACTGAGAAAACACAAACCAATTTGGTTCCTCACATCTGCTTGCAGATTTATCACTTATTTTAATTAGTGGTTAAGTTTGTAACATTGGAAATTTTGAACTAGAATGTGTCTTTTGAAGTCGTTAATGAACTCAATTTTGTGTATACATCTATGACTATAAATCTGTGAAAGTTCACAACCTTGTAATGCAATCATGTAATCGTTTGTAGATTAGTGACAAAGCTTCGACATTTCCTTCTTCCTTGTTTCTTTTTTGTTCTCTTTTTACAAATACTTGCATTTTATCTCTTTAGGTTCTTTAGAGTAGATCAGACAATGATAGATTAGCTTAGTCATCTAATTGAGGTTCTATTAGAATTGTAAAATAAATCTAAAATAAAATTGTAAACCAGGATCTGTCATGTCAAATCATCAAGAACAAAACTAGATACTAAAGCGTACATGAATTCATCAGTTTCTTGAAATCTATGGATCTTGGGTTTTGATCTTCCAAATTACCACACAAGCAATTTTGAGAGGGTGGCTCTCTCTTTTCCAAGGATGGGATATTAGAAAAGCTTTCTTGTGTGTATTTTGAGGACCATTACCCTAATATATATAACTATAGCACATTAGCCCTAATTCCTAATCAGCCTATAATCAATTAGGAATTAGTCTTCAATTAGAATTTAGTTACTAAAGTATCTACACATATTTATCTCATACTTTATTTAATAATTAAAGCCTAATAAACTTTAACTGAATTAGATCACTTTTAATTTGGGTTAACCTATTATGATAGTAAATAATAACATGTAATTACCCTTATTATATATGTGATATCCATATTTTCCAACAATCTCCCACTTGGACCACATATATATACTAATTACTCTATAATTACATGTCATTATATAACCTTATGAGTACTATCATATCCAAAAGGTATTTTGAACAATCTCGTCCATTAATTATGTTAACATAGAACCAAGGCGACTTTCGTTACATATATCATAACTAAATCTTCCCTGATCACGTATATTAACACAACCAAATGACATAGATCAAGTATGGATGTCTAGCATGGAAATTACATGTAATATGATCTAAACATGTCTATTTCCAACTGGTCCTCCTTAACCATAGTGAGATCAAACTTTACCAAAATCAGAGTGTGAATAAACCAAATAAACTTTATTTATGCAAAAAATAAACTTAATATCTGTAAACTAAAATAACTGAAATGTGTCTATAACATAAAAGCATTTAAAAGTACAAATTTCTACTAAAACCAAATATCCTTAAATGACATTACACTCATATGAGCAGTGTGCTCTTATAAAACCTTAGGTATAGTCCCTTAGTACGCGGATCTGCAATCATGGAGTTTGTCCCAATATGCTTTATAGACACCTAACCATTTTGAACTTTTACTTTAACAACCAGGAACTTAAAGTCTATGTGCTTTGACTTTGATATGCTTCTATTGCTATTGGAATAAAAGACTGTAAATTATTTTCACAATTTGAACATTAGTGACAAAATCATGTATCCATATTCCATCAAAATCGGATTCTGTATACCTGATGATCTCTAACTGATCAGACCTCCGATATGTGAGCATATAATCTTTTGTTCTCTAAAAATACCTTATAACCCTCTTGGATGATATCCAATGGTCTAAACCAGGGTTGCTTAAATATCTGCTTAACATCCCAATAGTGTACACAATATCCCAATGTATACAAACCTGAACATACATTAGACTTCCCACTACTAAAGTGTAAACAATCTTATACATTTCTACAATCTCAAAATCATTCGTAGGGCATTGATTGAGACTATACTTATTATCACTACAGGAAAACAGGTTTTTAGCGGCTTTTTTTGGGCCTATAGTGGCACTTTTACCACAAACGCCGCTAAAGAACATTGTCTTTAGCGGTATTTTTCCACAAACGCCGCTAACATTAACAGATTTTACCAACTCATTTTAATACATATAGAACCCGAATTTTTAACATTTTTTCATGTAAATTCAAATCCAACCAATAACTTCAAATCTAAATGATACTATCACGAAAGAAATATGTATATGATTCAAAAGTAGTATTGTGTATATTATTCTCACAATAAGAAAAAATAAAAGTCTAAAATGGCGGATTCTGCGATTGATTATGCTTAAACATTTTTGTCATATTTTGAAGCTGTAGCTGCAGTTCATCATACTTTCTTTGAGACTCTGCTTCCCTCGCTGCTGCCTTAGCTTCAAGTTGTGCTGAAGTTCATCATATTTTCTTTGAGCCTTTGCTTCTCTCGCTGCTGCCTCTGCTTTAAGTTGAGCAATTTGCTCAACTGTGCTAGCCACTTAATCTCTTAACCTCTAAACTTCGGCTTGATCTTGACTTCCCGAAGGCATGTATCTCTTCAAGCTGAATCCAAAATATTGGGATGGGCTAACAACAGATCCTTGAAATCGAACCCGACCATACCTTTCAGGACCCAAAACTTCGGTAATAACTCGATTATCAATGTCCTCTAGATTAACCGAATTATCACTTGAAGCCATCGCTTCATACTCTACCTTCTTATCCTTTAATTTATCCTAATAAATCAATCAAGGAGTTAGAAACGAAATATATAACCAAACAAATGCAACATAACTTGGCATTATTTGCATTACAAATGAGGAATTAAACCGTAATAATTAAACA
Organism: Gossypioides kirkii; assembly: GCA_005610355.1. NCBI lineage: Eukaryota > Viridiplantae > Streptophyta > Magnoliopsida > Malvales > Malvaceae > Gossypioides > Gossypioides kirkii. The sequence goes on along the minus strand of CP032247.1, from coordinate 31,190,184 downwards.
TGATAAATATTTAAAATAATTCAAATTTTATTAAGTAAATATACCATAATTTCTACAGCTTTAGTAGTCATAAGAGATCCATCTTTCTTTCTATGTGTAATGTCAAAAAGCTGAAGGCGTCCAACTTTTTGACCTGACGACAGTTCTTACATTATAGTAGGAAAAATATTATTTAGTAGAAAGTAATTAATATTTGACACAATTAATAAATTCAAAATACCTCATCATCAACTACACAAGCAAAAATTCTCAATCCAATTCTGTGCGTGAATTTTTATTTTTGCCTACTTGTAGTTCCAACACGCTCACGATCCTACATTATGATATCATTATTACGTATATAATAAATACTATAAACCGAAAAATTATAAGAGTTTGGTAGTACGTAATACTTCTCCTTTCTTTGAACTCCAAAATCTAACTTGTTTTTCCCATTGGTACCTCAGCATTCCCGGGGAGACATTTCGTAATTTCTCTTTGAGGCTTATATTTTTCTTAAAATAATCTTTCTTTAAAGTACTTTTATGGTCTCTCCATTTCTTTCCTAATGCTTTCTTCACATAATTGTTCGAGACCTCTAAAACAAATCTCTCCTGCAAATAACACAAGTTCAAAAAGTAAATATAAGTTAAAATTAAACCAAAGTATTATAAATTGCATTCACATTATTACCTTAATATTATCGAGAGCTTGATTCTTGTTACTATCAGGCATATGATGCCATGACTTGTAGTTGATTGGCAACAGATTGGCATTTCGTGCTACAATGCCCAAGTATCCTCCGAAAAGTCGAGCTTCTGATCCAACAGGCTGACCATGACTATTTGCAGATACTTTGACACGCTCCTCAGGATTTAGACTGTATAAATCCTTTAATAGCGTACGTCCTCGAGTTTTGCGCCTTTCAGAATTTTCAACTAGCAAAATTGTATATGATAATATTAGAATTTGAAACAAAAATAAAAAATAAAAGTGAACATGCATGTAAATTAAAGTTAACATTACCTTGATTTTCTACAGTTTTGGCAACTGTATTCGGAACATTCGAAGATCCAATGGCAGTCCGTTGATCACTAGTTGTTTCTTCCGAATTTGGAGGATTTTGAATAATACTTAGATCTCGGAATCTTCTTCTAGGCATATTATCTGCAATACACATAAAATAGTTGAAATATTAGTAACTAATTACAACAATAATAGTAATGGATATATTTAACACGATCAATATTTAAATTATAATATTACATATAATTAAAAAAATTTAGAATCTTACTACATCATGATTCGTAAATATCTTCATCCACATTCTCGCGAACCCATTGAAATTGTGTACTAGTACTAGGGATAGTTTCATTTAAGTTTTGTTCTAGAAAAGACAAAGTTTCTGATCTTTCGTCCATGTCATCTGTAATGACCTAAATTCATAGGCACCGAAAAAGTGAGTTATAGGGCCTCCGTCCTAGTAAATCGAGTTCGTAAATAATTATTAGGAGTAATTATAAGTCTAGTAGTGTGTTTAATTAGGCCTTGATTAGGTGAATTTAGCTTAATTTAGAGTAATTAGTAAAAAGGACTAAATTGAATAAGGGGTGAAAGCCTAATTATAGATTAAAAGAAAGAAAGAGGGACTAAAATGGAATTATACCTATTTCATAATTTGAGGCGGCAAAATAATGAGAAAAATCTAAAGATTTTTAATGATTTAAGTTATTATTAATTAATATTAGAATATAATAGTATAAATTATTATTTAATTGATATTAACTTATTAGATTAATGAAATATATATATAAATTAAAGTCAAATGTATGGTAATAAAATATACATATGTAAAAATTATATTTGTACATTTGTAAAATAAATATTAATTTACTTATTTTTTAAGCAAATAAATATTTATAATTTATTAATATTATTACTAACTAATATATATATATATATATAAGACATAAAAGAATAAAGAAAAGAAAAAAAAGAAACAAAAGAAGGAATAGAAGAACAAAAGCTTAAACGAAAAAGGAAGGGAGAAATGGGAAGGAAAAAGAAAAAGGGGAAACTAAAATTTTGAAGCTTTAAATTGGTAAGTCAATTAAGTCATTTTCTCTTAAATTAGATGTTTTAGAAGCTTTAGAACAAAGTTTTGATGAAATTAAGTTGAAGTCTTGGAAGTTTTAAGGTTTTTGAACATAGTTCATATTAAACAAAATAGTGAATTAGGGATTTAATTGAATGAATTTCATGTTAGAATTGATAAACAGATTAAATTGTAAAAGAAGCTATAAGTTTTGTGATAGAGAGATTAAATTGAAAGAAATTTTAAATTAGGCTTTTATTATGAACATTAGATAGTTAAGTAGAATATGGAAGGAAATTGAATAAAAATAAAGTATGAATTGAGTTAGAAAAATAAATGAGTTAATTAGGATTAAATTGGAATTAGGGTATAAATTGAATAGAAATTGAATTATTATTATAAATTAGTGCTGTAATTAATAGCGTAAATTATTATTATTTTCGTAGCTAGCAAAGAACCCGAAACATTTCCACAAAAAGGAAAGGAGAAAGTTATCAATGAGTAATCGCGAAATCCGGGTTTGTATTACTATAATCTGAATTATTCATTATTTAATGTTTATATCGATATTTATATTTAATAAGTGAATATGAGGTAAGCGTTAATATTGAGATGAATGAAAATTTATATTGAATTAATAGTATATTTGAATTGAATTTGAATGATTTGTGATCAAAATTGAAAGTGAAAGTGAAAGTGAAATTGGAATTGAAAGTGATATGAATTGTAAATTGAAAATCCCTATTAACTAGTCAGGCTGAGTCGGATATAGTTGGCATGCCATAGGATTGGAAGAGTTCAGGGATACTTCGACCTTGAGTCGATGAGACACTGGGTGTCATTATTTTATTTCGGATAGATTCGATGAGGTATTGGGTACCACTTTACTTCAGCTAGGTTGATGAGACACTGGTGTCACTTTATTGCTTCGAACTATCCGATGAGGCACTGTGTGTCATTCTGGTGTGTTTGGTTGGATCCATGTATCCGTCAAGGTCCAAGTCTTGTTAATAGGGGTAAACAAAGTGAAAAAAAATTGAATAGAAATGAAAAATTGATGCATATAAAGTGATATGTGATGAAATTGAGAAATGAGAATGAAATGCATAAATCAAAGGTTTCAAAAGTTATTAGTACCTAATTGTTTATGATATTTGGTTGTTATTTGGTTAACTTGATTTGTTATTGATATGGAATGAAAGTGGTGTATAAATTAAGCCAATATGTGTTCATGTTTATATGATTGATTATGTGAAATTTATTTGGTTATTTATAATTTGAATTATAGTAATACCACTGAGTATGAAATACTCAGCATACGATTGTTTCTGTGCGTAGATTAGTAGAAATTAAGGTCCTGGTTCAACATCCAGATCTATCCCGACCTCAGTATAAATTCGGTGATGTAATTTTCTCCTTTTGATAAGAATGACATGTATTAAGTGTTGTATAGGTTACATGTATATGCTTGTAATGTTGGTTGTAAAAAAATGGTATACTATATTTTGATATTAGTTTAATAAAATGGTAAAGAGTATATTATAAAATTTGGCATTAAGTTTGAATGAAAAATAAATAAAGTTATTAGTAAAATTTGAGTAATATTAAGAATGTTTAATTATTAAATTAATATGTTAATGAATTGATTATGATTTAGGTGTAATTGAGTATAAATTATTTTAGTTGCAGGTTGAAATTGAAGGAAGGTTAGATGTTTATAAAGAGGGTTATATCGAGTTCAAAAAATTTTTACGAAAAGTTACAAAAAATCTGCGGAGCACCAGAACAAGTCTCAATTCCCTTCTAATATGTATTTTGAGCCTCGAGGGTCCAATTAAGGGACTTTATAATTATTTTATAATATATTCATTAATTAATTATTTATTATTTGTAAATTGTTTGGTATGTTTGGTAATACCTCGTAACCCTATTTCGATAATGGTTTAGGATTAAAAGGTGTTATAATTATTGGTATCAGAGCTATCAGGTTTAGCAGATTCTCGAACTAAATCGAGCTCAAAAATTGAGTCTAGAAGTACATACCACTGTTGAGTCGAAACTAAGTCGGGATCTTTAGATGCTGACCTATTTGTTTGTTTTTGTTTTATATATTAAAAATGTCAGATGAAAGAATAGATGATACTGACCAAAAAATGTACACTGGAGACGAAGAGTCGTATGGGTTAGATGAAACAGAGTCAGTAACACCTAGCGTAAACCCAGTAAGAAATCCACCTCCTAGAGTAGATAAAAGAAATGATAGAGATGATTTTGATAAATTACGAGTAATTGTCAATGCATTACAAAAAGTAGCGGGGACTGCTCCTGCTACGACTTCAGTACCAACTCAGAGACAAGCCCCGATAAAAGAATTGAAAAAATATGGTGCCACTGAATTTATGGGTCTGAAAGGAGTTGATCCATCAATAGCTGAAAATTGGATGGAGTCAAACAAAAAATTTTATAGCAATTGGAATGTACCCCCTGGGAATGCTTGATTTGTGTTGTATCGTTGCTATAATGAGAAGCTTATTTATGGTGGGAATCAGTGATTCGACATCTACCAGAGGATTAGATAACATGGGACTTATTTCAGAAAGAATTTCAAAAGAAATATATCGGAGAAATGTATATGAAGACAAGAAGCAAGAGTTTTTAATGCTACAATAAGGTGACGTGTCAGTAATAGATTATGAGAGAGAATTCTCGAGACTCAATAGATACGCCTCAGAATTTATACCAACATAAGTTGATAATTGCAAAAGATTTTTACGGGGTTTGTGAGACGAGATCATGGTACAGTTAGTATCTCACCATATTACTGAGTTTGTAGATTTGATTGAATGGGCCAAAATGGTGGAGCAAGTTCTAGGCCTCAACAAAACGACTGAAAGTGTTAGACCAACTAAGAGGACCAGTTTGAATCATCAACTAAAACGATCAAAGGAATCTCAAGGTGGATGGAGATCCAATTTTGGATCGAATAGAAGTGGAAGAAGCAGGGGTAAACAGATGACGGTATCCACTGGCAGTGTGAGAGGTTCATTTCGGGAAATAGAAATTCCAGACTGTCAGCATTGTAGGAAGAAACACAGAGGGGAATGCTAGAAATTAACTAGGGGCTGCTTTCGATGTGGTTCTACAGATCATTTCATCAGAGATTGCTCAAAAACTGATAGTGTTGCACCGGTAACATCACAGAGATTAGCATCTACAGCTAGAGACAGAGGATCTGGTAGACGTGGTTCGGTTTTCAGAGGAGGAGGTGTTAGAAGAAGTAGTGATATTGTTACTCAACAGTCTGAAGCTAAAGTACCATCCAGAGCCTATGTGGTTAGAACACAGGAAGAAGGCGATACCCACGATGTAGTAAGAGGTATATTTTTATTGTATCTGAGCCTGTTTATGCTTTGATTAATCCCGGATCTTTACATTCCTATATAAATTTAAACCTAGCTGAGTTGGGGAAATTAAAGTCCGCAGTGTCTAGAGTGTCAATAGAGGTGTCGTGTCCATTGAGGCAAACAATGTTAGTAAATTAAGTGTGTCCGAGATGCCCGTTGATTATACAGAATAAAACTTTTCCTGTCAACTTGTTGATCATGCCATGTGGGGACTTTGATATAATACTGGGAATGGATTGGTTATCTAAATATGGAGTGATTTTGGATTGCTATAAAAAGAAATTTAGTATTCAGATAAAAGATAGAGGTCGGATTGAGGTAAATGGTATCCGTACTAATGGGCCAGCATGTCTTATTTTAACAATAAAGGTTAATAAGTTACTTCAGCAGGGCTGTTCAGTATATTTGGCCTATGTCATTTATTCATATTCAGTTGGAAGCCAATGCAGTAAAATCTGGACAGTTTGTAAGTTTCCTGATGTATTTCCCGAAAAACTATCGAGTTTGCCACTAGATAGAGAGGTTGAGTTTACTATAGAGGTTTATTCGAGTACAACTCAAATATCCATACCCCGTACCGAATGTCTCCTACAGAGTTAAAGGAGCTGAAGATACAGTTGCAAGACTTATTAGATTGTGGTTTTATTCGACCGAGCATATCACCATAGGGAGCTCCAGTGTTATTTGTTAAGAAGAAAGATTGCTCGATGCGACTTTATATTGACTACCGACAGTTGAAGAAGGTAACAATAAAGAATAAGTATCCATTACCTCACATTGATGATTTGTTTGATCAGTTGAGAGAAGCTTTTGTATTTTCGAAGATTGATTTAAGGTCAGGCTACTACCAGTTAAAAGTAAAAGAAAGTGACGTTCCAAAGACAGCTTTCCGTACGAGGTATGGTCACTATGAGTTCTTGGTAATGCCATTCGGATTGACTAATGCCCCAACTGCTTTTATGGATCTCATGAATCTTATCTTTCAACCGTATTTAGACTAGTTTGTAGTGGTTTTTATCCATGATATACTGGTTTATTCAAAGTCAGAGTCAGAACATGATCATCATCTCAGAATTGTATTACAGATATTACGGGAGAAGCAGTTGTATGGAAAGCTTAGCAAATGTGAGTTCTGGCTATCAGAAGTTGTATTTTTGAGACATGTCGTATCTGTAGACGGAATCAGAGTTTATCCGAAAAAATTGAAGCAATTGTTCAGTGGAAAGTACTGAAGAATGTATCTGAGGTAAGAAGTTTTCTTGGTTTAGTTGGGTATTATAAAAGATTTGTAAATGGATTTTCAAATATAGCTTTACCGATGACTAAATTACTACAGAAGAATGTTCCTTTTATTTGGAATGATCAGTACCAGAGAAGTTTTGAAACGTAGAAGCAAATGTTGACAGAGGCACTAGTTCTGACATTACCAGAGTCGGGGAAAGATTTTCTAGTTTACAATGATGCTTCTTTGAGTGGTCTGGGTTGTGTATTAATGCAAGATGAAAAAGTAATAACCTATGCATCTTGTCAATTGAAGCCACACGAACATAACTATCCAACTCATGATTTGGAACTAGCAGCTGTGATTTTTGCTCTAAAGATTTGGAGACATTATTTGTACGGTGAGAAATGCTACATCTATATCGATCATAAAAGTTTGAAATATCTTCTTTCTCAAAAGAATTGAACTTGACACAAAGACGGTGGATAGAGCTCCTAAAAGATTATGATTGTGTTATAGACTACCATCCGGGAAAAGCTAACGTTGTAGTTGATGCACTGAGTAGAAAAGCTACAATTGAATTTAGAGTGATGTTTGCACGGCTCAGTATCAGTAATGATGGGAGTCTTTTGGCCGAGTTGAGAGTAAAGCCGGTAATGTTTTATCAGATCAGATCAGTACAATTGGGAGACGACAAATTGTTGAAGAAAAGAGAGATGGTACAGAATGGTACAACAGAGAGTTTTAGTATTGATGATTGTGGATGTTTGAGATATCAAAATCAGATTTGTGTTCCAACTAATTCTGAGTTGAAGAAATCGATTCTTCAAGAAGCTCACGACAGTCCATTTACTTTGCACTCTAGAGGTACGAAGATGTATTGGAATTTACGAGAACTATATTGGTGGCCAGGAATGAAAAGAGACATAGTTGAATTTGTGAGTAAATGTTTAACTTGTCAACTAGTAAAAGCAGAACATAAGGTTCCTACTGGACTACTTCAGCCTATTGATATTCTTGAGTGGAAATGGGAACGCATCACGATGGATTTTGTTACAGGATTATCATTGTCAGTAAGTAAAAAGAATGTCATTTGGATGATAGTTGATAGACTTACCAAGTCAGCGCATTTCATAGCTGTTAGAACCGACTGGTCATTGCAGAAGCTTGCTGAGGTCTATATCCGAGAAATTGTAAGATTACATGATATTCTGGTATCAATAATTTTCGATCGGGATCCTCGATTTACATCAAGATTTTGGAAGCAATTGCATGATTCTCTGGGTACTAAACTTAACTTTAGTACGGCTTTTCATCCGCAAACAGATGGACAATCTGAATGGGTAATTCAGATACTAGAAGATATGCTTCGAGCTTGTATCATCGATTTTGAATCAAGTTGGGAGTGTTATTTGTCATTAGCTGAGTTTGTCAACAATAATAGTTTCCAATCTAGTATACAAATGGCCCATATGAAGCACTATATGGTCGAAGATGTAGATCACCAATGTGTTGGACAGAATTGAATGAAAAAAAGGTGATTAGGCCAGAATTAATTCAAGAGACAAAAGAAACAATTAAGAAGATTAAAGATAGATTAAAAGCAGCCTTTGATAGACAGAAATCTTATGCCGATTTGAAGCGTCTGGATATTGAGTATTCAATCGGGGACAAAGTATTTCTCAAAGTCTCTCCTTGGAAGAAAGTGTTGAGATTTGGCCGAAAAGGAAAGTTAAGTCCTCGTTATATTGGGCCATATGAAATTGTAGAAAGAATCGGGCCAGTCGCTTATCGGTTGGCTTTACGTCCGGAATTGCAGAAGATTCACGATGTTTTTCATGTTTCTATGCTACGAAAATATAGATCAGATCCTTCTCATATCAATTCTACTAAAGACATTGAACTTCGACCTGATTTGTCCTACGAAGAAAAGCCGGTTCAAATTTTAGCACTAGAGGTAAAGGAATTAAGAAATAAATGAGTTTCCCTAGTAAAAGTCTTATGGAGAAGTCATAGTATGAAAGAAGTGACTTGGGAACCAGAAGATACTATGAGGGCACAGTACCCCCATTTATTTTCACGTAAATTTCAAGGATGAAATTTATTAAGGGGGGAGAAATGTAATGACCTAAACTCACGGGCACCGGAAAAGTGAGTTATAGGGCCTCCGTCTGAGTAAACCGAGTTCGTAAATAATTATTAGGAGTAATTATGAGTCTAGTAGTGTGTTTAATTAGGCATTGATTAGGTGAATTTAGCTTAATTTAGAGTAATTAGTAAAAAGGACTAAATTGAATAAGGGGTGAAAGCCTAATTATAGATTAAAAGAAAGAAAGAGGGACTAAAATGGAATTATGCCTATTTCATAATTTGAGGCGGCAAAACAATGAGAAAAATCTAAAGATTTTTAATGATTTAAGTTATTATTAATTAATATTAGAATATAATAGTATAAATTATTATTTAATTGATATTATCTTATTAGATTAATGAAATATATATATAAATTAAAGCCAAATGTATGGTAATAAAATATACATGTGTAAAAATTATACTTGTATATTTGTAAAATAAATATTAATTTACTTATTATTTAAGCAAATAGATATTTATAATTTATTAATATTATTACTAACTAATATATATATAAGACATAAAAGAATAAAGAAAAGAAAAAGAAACAAAAGAAGGAATAGAAGAACAAAAGCTTAAACGAAAAAGGAAGGGAGAAAAGGGAAGGAAAAAGAAAAAGGGGAAACTAGAATTTTAAAGCTTTAAGCTTTAATTGGTAAGTCAATTAAGCCTTTTTCTCTTAAATTAGATGTTTTAGAAGCTTTAGAATAAATTTTTGATGAAATTAAGTTGAGGTCTTGGAAGTTTTAAGGTTTTTGAACATAGTTCATGTTGAACAAAATAGTGGATTAGAGATTTAATTGAATGAATTTCAAGTTAGAATTGATAAAGATATTAAATTGTAAAAGAAGCTATAAGTTTTGTGATAGAGGGATTAAATTGAAAGAAATTTTAAATTAGGGTTTTATTATGAACATTAGATAGTTAAGTAGAATATGGAAGGAAATTGAATAAAAATAAAGTATAAATTGAGTTAGAAAAATAAATGAGTTAATTAGGATTAAATTGGAATTAGGGTATAAATTGGATAGAAATTTAATTATTATTATAAATTAATGCTGTAATTAATAGCGTAAATTATTATTATTTTCGTAACTAGCAAAGAACACGAAGCATCATCAGCAAAAAGGAAAGGAGAAAGTTATCGAGGAGTAATCGTGAAATCCGGGTTTGTATTACTATAATCTGAATTATTTATTATTTAATGTTTATTTCGATATTTATATTTAATAAGTGAATATGAGGTAAGCGTTAATATTGAGATGAATGAAAATTTATATTGAATTAATAGTATATTTTAATTGAATTTGAATGATTTGTGATCAAAATTGAAAGTGAAAGTGAAATTGGAATTGAAAGTGATATGAATTGTAAATTGAAAATCCCTATTAACTAGTCTGGCTGAGTCGAATATAGTTGGCATGCCATAGGATTGGAAGAGTTCAGAGATACTTCGACCTTGAGTCGATGAGACACTGGGTGTCATTATTTTACTTCGGATAGATTCGATGAGGTACTGGGTACCACTTTACTTCAGTTAGACCGATGAGACACTGGGTGTCACTTTATTGCTTCGAACTATCCGATGAGGCACTGAGTGCCATTCTGGTGTGTTTGGTTGGATCCGTGTATCCACCAAGGTTCGAGTCTTGTTAATAAGGGTAAACAATGTGAAAAATAAAAATTGAATAAAAATGAAAAATTGATGCATATAAAGTGATATGTGATGAGATTGAGAAATGAGAATGAAATGGATAAATCAAAGGTTTCAAAAGTTATTAGTACCTAATTGTTTATGATATTTGGTTAAATTGATTTGTTATTGATATGGAATGAAAGTGGTGTATAAATTAAGCTAATATGTGTTCATGTATTATATGATTGGTTATGTGAAATTTATTTGGTTATTTATAATTTGAATTACAGTAATACCACTGAGTATGAAATACTCAGCGTACTGTTATTTCCGTGCGCAGGTTAGTAGAAATTAAGGTCCTGGTTCAGCATCCAAATCGATCCCGACCTCAGTATAAATTCGGTGATGTAATTTTTCCCTTTTGATAAAAGTGGCATGTATTAAGTGTTGTATAGGTTACATGTATATGCTTGTAATGTTGGTTGTAAAAAAAATGGTATACTATATTTTGATATTAGTTTAATAAAATGGTAAAGGGTATATTATAAAATTTGACATTAAGTTTGAATGAAAAATGAATAAAGTTATTAGTAAATTTTGAGTAATATTAAGAATGTTTAATTATTAAATTAATATGTTAATGAATTGATTATGATTTAGGTGTAATTGAGTATAAATTGTTTTGATTGCAGGTTGAAATTGCAGGGAAGGTTAGATGTTTATAAAGGGGTTTATATCGAGTTCGAAAAAAAAAATTTACGAAAAATTTGTGGAGCACCAGAACAAGTCCCAATTCCCTTCTAATACGTATTTTGAGCCTCGAGGGTACAATTAAGGGACTTTATGATTATTTTATAATATATTCATTATTTATTTATTTATTATTTGTAAATTATCCGATATGTCTGGTAATATCTCGTAACCCTATTTCGGTGACGGTTTAGGGTTAAAAGGTGTTACATCATCTCTACTTCCATTTCCCATGTCAAACAAGTCTCTAGGGGTGTTACGGAGTACAATGTACCAACCCTCATCAGTTGGATCTCTTGAGTAAAAAACTTGTTTGACTTGAGAAGAAAATACAGCAAAACGAGTAATAAGAAAAAACAGGAAGAAATGAAGTACCTTGAGAAACTAACTACAGCAACAAAGCTGGGAAGGAACTTAGGGCTTCGATTCTCGTTTAACACTGAATTTCTATGTCCTATGTGGTTATCACAAACCTAATCACTGACTGCTACCCTTACTTTCCTAGTTTCCAACCAATGCTGCAGGAGATGAGTTTTAAACAATGGATCAGCAATGAAATTGTTGAAATTTACACTATATAAGCCATAATTGCTAAGTCGATGAAAAGTTCACACAAAAATGGATGTCACCATTCTAGCATTGGACATGGAAGTACTTCATGAAAGAGAAAGAGAAAAATAGCAAACAAATACAAACTACCAATTCTTGATACCTTTAGACTATGTACGTCCTCTAAGCTATTTTGTTTTCTAGCAACACAGATATTGCTATTTTTACTCTCATAGTCTCATTTCTTCTTCATATAAGTAACTGAACAAGTTAATGAAAGTTGTTTACTTAACTTGGACTTGTCTTACTTAATTCTTATAATTAAGAGTTGATAGACTAACATCTAACAATCTAGAGGTCAAGCTTCAAACATCCAACCTGCAGTCTCCTTTATACAACAGTTGAATCAAATAGTTTCAGACATAATAAGCTAACTCATTGAACAACAAAAAACAACTTATACACCAACCCCCAAAGTACTGGCATTTTAGCTAGAGTTACTTGATTCAAGCACACAAGATTAAACATTACTTAAAATAACAAATCCAAGAAAATATCAACTCAAATCTTTCCCATTTGGAAAAAAAAGAAAAGAAGACCAATTAGTATAAACAAAATTAACCAATACAAAGAAGCTAAACAGTAGCAAAAGAACACAAGCAGGCAGAGACCAATGTGCAACAAGAACAAATACAAGTGAGGTTGTCCCTCCTTCATTGTTTCTAAAAAGTACACTCATCAAAGATGTAAGCTTCATAGTATATTAAAAGATTCCATTATATGTGATTACTCAGTATATTAAAAAATACACTCCAAAAATAATCATGATCAGTCAAAAAGACAACATTGTGATTACTTAGTAAAAGTTAGCAGTAAAGAGAACGAGTAAACTATAAGAGGAAAAGAGGCTTTACTTCAGAAATTTAATGGCCAACATTGTGAACATGAATGGCTTCAGAAGCTTCCTCCATTTGTAAGGACCTGTAACAAAACTCAAATCACCATCAATTATCTTTTTTTCATCAACTTTCCTATTAAAAAATTAACAAATTAATGCATTTCTATCCAAAGTGTTTCTGTTTCGAAATATCAGAAAAAATGTGAAAGTAAAAAATCATAAAAAAATAAACAGAAACTCTGTTGGATTGCTAAGAAATCAGAAGAAAGGGAAAAGAAAATTTTAAAACAGAAACAGGAGGCTTTTAAGTTTTGAGGTCGAACCTGAATAAGAAAGTAAAATGCAAAAATCTAGATTTATTAGTATTGAATGTTTGGTTCTGGAAACAAAAGGGACCGTTATATTTTAGTTAAAATAAAAAAAAAGCACAGTGAGATAGCAGAAAATTAACCCTAAACAAATCAGATTTACTCACCTTTAGTGGTACGAGGGAAGATAAAAGCGAAAGCGTCGATGACTGGTGGGAAAAACCAAACAGAGAGAAAGTATAGAGGACCGGTGGGAAATATCAAACAGAGGGAAAGCAAACTTTTTCGATGACTAGTGAACGATGGTGGTGGTGGTCGGTCGGTGAGTGTTGGTGGAAATTAGGGATTTAGAAATTAAATTAGGAATTTTCGAATCGGTTTTTGGAGAAGGAGAAAGCAGACGATGTGAAACGACATCGTTTCAATAAAATGTAAATAAATTAGCGGCGTTTATGGGAAAACATCGCTATTGCAATACCTTTAGCGACGTTTTTCCTATAAATGTCGCTAATGCTCTGGACCTTTTGCGGTGTTTTCGCATAAACGCCGCTATTGCTCTATACCTTTTACGACATTTTTTCCCATAAATGCCGCTATTGCTTGACCTCTAATTTTTTTTAAAATTCTTATTAATCTCCTTAAAATTTTTAGAAATTTTATAATATTGTTTATCATCGGTTGATGGTGAACCTCATATATGAATGCTTCCTTCTTAAATGTTCTTAGGTGCTTATATCAACTAATATTCCTTGCTTGTATCTAATGGTTTATCTATATTATACAACCCTATATATGAGCACATATAATCTTATTATAGTGGCGAATATTGACAATAGACTTTGAGGCCTACTTAATTATGCAACAAATAAAATTATTTAAATTTATATAATTTTATCATGAATTATTTTATTATCGTATAAAACTGTGAAAAGGTTAAAACACTTAAATAATAACACATTTACTTTGTATAAATAAAAGATATTTTAATAATTTTTAACTAAATTGTTGACTCATATGTTAACTCAATCACTTAATATAAGTATAGACATATATTTTTATGAAGAAATTTTATTACGTATTACCGATGAGAAATATATATCTAAGTTTTGCACTAATAAAAATTAAAAACATTTCTAAAACCACAAAATTGATTAATTCATATGCAATAAATATAAGAAAACAAAATACATAAATAATAATGTTAAGAAAAATGTTTGGTATTAGTAAAATATTGAAAAATAAATATTTAAAAAAAGACCAACTATAGGAATATAATAAAATATTCAAACATCATATCCACTAAATTTTATTCAATTTTAACCACGCCTCAATACCTAGTCAATGTCAAGATAAATCTTCAAACCGACCAACCAACCCCCTTCATATATCCTCAATTCTATATATAGTTCTTTCCAAATTTGTCTTCTCCCCTACCTTGCAACATTCAACTAACCACTAGATGACCAACCATCCGACCTCCTCATCTTCCACGTCACCCGTGTGAACACTTTTTCAAGTGTAAACACTCTTTTAAGGGACCAATATGACCCACCTGAACATAACAACCTATTTGAAAGGAATATCAAAATGAGTCTCATCAATTACATTTTCCACACACTTCATGATGAGAATCTATTGGTAACAACTTGCCACATCATCACTACCAAACAAGAGGGCCTCCCTTATAAATACCCTTTATAACGATGACATCCATTAGCAACCCTAAACACTTACTACCATATGTAAGAAGATTTAAAACAAATTTTATTTCTCATTCCTCTATTGGAAAGAGGATGTTGTTCAATCTAGGGCTCTCGAGTTCGAGTGCCTGTGTATGCAAGGTGTGTGTGCATTGTTAAAGGGATAATAAAGCATGAACAGATACTACCATATGTAATCACACCAGTATAAATAAATAAAAAGATTAATTTGATGAAAGTTAATTGTTAATATTATTAGTTAATTTAATTTAAAATGTAAATAAATTCGCGACATTTATGGGAAAATGCCGCTATTGCTTAACCTTTAGCGGCGTTTTTCCCATAAACACCACTAATGCTCCTACCTTTTGTGGCGTTTTCTCATAAACGCCACTAATGCTCTTACCTTTTGCGGCGTTTTCTCATAAATGCCACTAATGCTCTTACCTTTTTCGATGTTTTCTCATAAACACCGCTAATGCTCTTACCTTCTGCGGTGTTTTATCATAAACGCCGCTAATGTTCTGACCTTTTGCGACGTTTTTCCCATAAACGCCGCTATTACTTTACCTTTTGCAGTGTTTATGAAAAACACCACTATTGCTTTACTTTTTATGGCGTTTTCGATCCAAACGCCGCTAAAAACCTTTTTTGCTATAGTGTATTGACAAACAATATGTCATTAACAAATAAAATCAAATATAGAACCTTTCTCCTACCAATTATCGACCAAATTCATCTCTAAATTGAATGAGATAATCATTTGGTAAAATTTGTAATACTACTGACGAGAAGTCTGCTTAAGCCCATAGATGAAGTTCTTTAATTTGCAAATTATTAACTTTGCATCATTAGACACAAAGTTCTCTAGTTGCACCATATAAATGCATGATCAATGTTACCATTAAGAAACCATTAACTTAATATTCATCTAATGCAGCTTAAGGTAAAAATATTCCACTAAAGCCATTATAACCCTTTCTCTAGTGGACCTTCTTAATGACATTCATTCTTGAGGTTGTTGAGGTTGTTCTTTTGGAACAATTACCTCATCTTGAATAGAAAGTTGTTCAACATTGTCTTGTTGAGGTTCTAGATTCACTTCTTGATTAATGATAGGTATGAGAACCTGAATATCGTCAAAAGTGATAGTAGGAACTGACTTAGAATTCAATTCCTCCTCAAAAGCAATGTCTCTAACCTTATTTCTCCCTCTAAACTCGACATCCTAAAAAATGTTACAATTCTCATCTAAAAAATATTCCTATTTATGGAATCATAAAACTCATAGCTCTTAGATTGCTTAGAATAACCAATAAAGTAGTTGTTCACTATTTTTTAGTCCAATTTCTTTTCATGTGGCTTATAAGGCCTTGCCTCAACTAGACATCCCCAAATGTGAAAGTACTTTTGATTAGGCTTTCGACTTGTCCAAAGCTCATAAGGTGTTTTACAACTGCTTTAGTGGGTAATCTATTCAGAATGTAAGCTGTTGCCTTTAAAGGCACTAGCTAAATAAGCATTTTCAGACTTATCATGTTTCAACCTTTCTTCCTCTTATACACAATGAGAAATTAGCTAATTTAGAGTCCATTTCTCTTTTAGACAGATGTAACTAATTTAAAATTGGTTAAACTGTGCAGGAAGGGATACCAAAACCATAAGAAAAAGCAATTCATAAAAAAGCTTGATCTTAAGTGCCTCAAGTCTTGAAGCAACATGGAACATCTCCACAATGTACTCCCTCACGTTTCCTTGACCCTTTATTCTTTATAGACATCAAAAAAGTCAAAAGTGATATCATCTCAACCTTATCGTTTTTGGCAAAACATTTCTCAATTTCATCAAGGAAACCTCATCCTAAGTAATCTCTTTAGATTATGTGCCCCTAAAGGCTTTTGGAATACTGTGCTTAATAATCATTAGACTCATTCAATTTAAACGATCCCACCTCTCAATATCCCTTTTAACATAAGGGGTGCCCTCCGTAGTGAGAGGTACGAGTTGTTCTTCCCTTAGTGCAAGGTCTATGTCCATACAATCAAGCATCAAAAGTGCCTTTTCCATTCCTTAAAATTAGTCCCAATAAAAATGGGTATAGAATTTATATTAGCAGATATTGTGGCAGCAAAAGAAGATAGATGAATATAGAACAAAATAGATAAAAACAAGCTCACATGAATATTCATTGTCGAAACATTTATTTTTGGGAAAACAAACAGGTCTCGAACAATATTTATTTGAAAATCAAAAAATGGGAGTCGCCACCAATCTTTTATTCGGTGTGATTGGATCACCACAAAACATTTAAAATCTGTTTTGGAAAACATTTTGGGCTTCGAAATCCAGAAAATGGGTTCGGGGTCGGTTACGTGAGAGTAAGGATTAGCACCCTCACACGCCCAAAATTGGTACCATATTGATTATTTTAGGGTCTTGTTTGTAAAATTTTGAAAACTCGAATAAAGTTTTAAAGTACGACCCTTAAATGCATAAGTCATGTTTAAGAAAGAAATCGATTTTTGTTTGGAAGTCTCGCTATTTCCAGGTGATCGAGAAAGAAAGTCACGTCCAGTGAGTTAGGACATAATGTTTCAAGATCTGATACGAGCCTTCCCTTGTTGTAAACTTTAAACTTTGAAAAAGGGTATTCGATTATCCCGATTTTAAGAAAAGTCGCGTCTAGTAAGTTAGGGCATAAATTTTAAAAAACTAAAATAAAAGAATATTGCCTCGATTTAAGGGTATTTGATTATCTCGATTTGAAGAAAAATCGTGCCTAGTAAGTTAAGGCACGAATTTTCAAAATCTGAAATAAAGGAATATTGCCTCGATTTTAAATATTTTGGAGAAAAATCAAAAAAAGACTTTAATTAAAAAACAGAGATAAAAATAAGCATGCAAATTAAATACGAGCTATGCAATTAATGATAAAGTTAAATAACATAAAGAATGAACAAATATACGAAAATAAATATGAGAAAAATAAAATATGAAAAAATAAATAAATGAGAAAATACAAAATTAAATTTCTTTAAAAAAAAGTGAAAATTTTATATAAAAAAAGTCGAACAAAGAAAAAAAAGGGTTGAAAATGAAGTTTCGAAGAGTTTGGGGTTAAAACATAATTTTGGAAAAGTTTAGGGGTCAAAATGTCATTTTAGGAAAATTCAAGGTAAAAACGTGATTTTTGGAAGTTCGAGAGCAAAAAATGTAATTTTTGGAAGTTCAAGGGTAAAAATATAATTTTTGACAAGTTCGGGGCAAAAATGTGATTTTTGGAAGTTTGAGGGGTTAAATGCAATTTTGGAAAAGTTTGAGGGTCAAAATATGATTTTTGGACAATTCAAGGACCTTTTGGGCAATAAAACCAAAAAGATAAGACACGTGGCAGCCTCTCAAGCATTATGAGGTCAAATGACCAATTTGCAAAGCTTTTAAAATTACTAGGCTAATTTAAAATAAAACAAAACTTGATTTAAGGACGAAATTAAAAAAAATCAAAAATAGAAAGGACCATTTGCACAAATAAAACAAAAATAAACACATGGCAGCTTCTCAGGCTTCAAAAATGGTTAAAGGACTAAATTGAAAATGAAATAAAATTAATGGGTAATTTTAAAATTAATCAAAAATATAAAAAGCGAAAAATTGTAAATTAAAAAATGCAGAAGGATCGCGTGGGTAAATAACCCAAAACTCAAAAACACGCAGATCCTAGTTACGGGTCGGGTCGAAAATCGGGTTTGGCTCAAAACGACGTCGTTTTGGGGCTGAAACTCAACCCTCAAAACGGCACCGTTTTGAGGGTCTATATAAGGCTGAAATTTCCCAAAAAAAAAATCATTCTTCCTTTATTCCTAAAAAAAATAGCCCCTTTCCCTTCAAAAATACACCCAAACTTCTCCCTTGGCCGGCCATGCTCCGGTCGATCGTTCGTCGCCATGCTATGCTGCGCACCACCGTCAAACGCCGTCGTCCACGGCTGCCGGAAGGTAAAACGTTTCCTTTTTAATACTTTTTCTTTAAAAAAATAGATCGGACCTAAAAACCTTGACTCTGATCCATTTGCTGTCAAAAGTTTGCTCCTTTTTTATTCTCTTCCCGAAAGGTTCAGATCTGAAGTGAAAACCTAGATCCAAAAAAAAGTTTTGATCTTTTACGTTCCTTCTTCCTTTCTTTTTATCTGTTTTCATTTAGTTTTTTTTTCATATATTTTGTTTTAAACCTATTTTAATACGTTTCTTGATTCTGCCATTTTTGGAACTGCGATGACGATGACATTTGGGGGTTGTGCTGACGACGACGGCTCGGAAGGGCTCTATTCACAGCTTCGACGGTGGCCGATTGTTTAAGGTGAGACTTTTCATATTTCTTTTTATTATTATATATTATATATTATTAACAAAATTATTTAATATATTTATTACATAGTTATTATAAAATATTTAGAAATTAATAATAATAAATAATAATCAATGACAGAATTAATATGGCAGTTAATGCATATGAAACGTTTTGAACTTTAAATGGTGTATGAACAATAAATGAATGTATATGTGAACAAGTACCTGGATTAGAAGGCTTTGAGTGTTTCGATTATCTGTGTTCCCAATGCCTGTATACTGATTGCAAAATACTGGAAAGTCTATGTTGTTTCTTTGCATTAATTTCTCCTCAAAAATCTGTAACCTTACAAATTATTTAAATTCGGCTTTTAAAGCCTAGTTTACAATCATTATAATCTATTTTTTTCAATTTAATGCCTATCTTGTTCTTCCTTTTGCAGGTGCGGCTTGGCAGTGGCGGTTGTGGCAGTTCAAGTTGCTGGTGCTACGGTGCAACTTGGTTGCTGACGTGGCGGCTTTTGGTTGGAAGGGAGGGGTGGCAGTAGCAAGTTGCCTGTTTAGGGTTTGACTCTTCTGTTTTAGGTTTAGTTTAGGCCTGTTGGGCCAATCATGTAACTAGGTTGGGGCATTTGGGTTTGTAAAATGGACTTTGAATTTGTAATTGGGCTCAATTGGGTCAAAAGTTTGTAAAAACTTGGGTTGTATTTGGACATTATTTATTTTAGATTTAAATAAATTTAAATTTAAACCTAAAACAAATTTAAAAACTGAGTTAAGTTTGGGCCCGGATAAATTGGGTTTCAACATTCATAAGTAAACAATAAATTCAAAATAACAGGTTCCTTTGTTATTTCAACCTTTGAATTCTCTTTCTTTTCTCCATTACCATGCTCTGTTTCTTAACAAATCCAAATACCCTACTTCAGCTCTGTCTAACATTTCCAAGTCTTGTAATGGGTAAAAGTTAAACTCGAATTTGATTGAATCAATGGTCTATAGTAATGAACATCCAAACATAACCTTTAACTATTGCAGCTATTCATTGAAGGTAACTTTTTTTTTATTTCTCTAAATACTGGTGTTATTTCAACCTCTGAATTCTCTTTCTTTTCTCCACTACCATGCTCTATTTCTTAACAAATCCAAATACCCTACTTCAGCTCTGTTTAACATTTCCAAGTCTTGTAATGGGTAAAAGTTAAACTCGAATTTGATTGAATCAATGGTCTATGGTAATGAACATCCAAACATAATCTTTAACTATTGCAGCTATTCATTAAAGGTAACTTTTTTTTTATTTCTATAAATACTGGTGTTATTTCAACCTCTGAATTCTCTTTCTTTTCTCCACTACCATGCTCTGTTTCTTAACAAATCCAAATACCCTACTTCAGCTCTGTCTAACATTTCCAAGTCTTGTAATGGGTAAAGTTAAACTCGAATTTGATTGAATCAATGGTCTATGGTAATGAACATCCAAACATAATCTTTAACTATTGTAGCTATTAATTGAAGGTAACTTTTTTTATTTCTCTAAATACTGGTTTTTTTTTTTTGTAGTTTTTTTCTTTTGGAAATAGATAGCAAACACCACATCAAGCTCAGCCTAACATTGTGTACTATTTGATGGATGTGTTTTTAGATTTATGAAATTGGGCTTCAATGTGAGTGTTGGTTACTGGTATTTCCTAAGATGGGGTATGTTCAATTTTTTAGGTTTTTCCATGTATTTGTAGGGTTCTTAGAGGATCATATCTCTATACCCATGTCCAAATATGTATTAAACTTGAGCGCATCAAGAAAAATGTGGAGTCGGAGCAACATAATCTTATATGCTAATGGAATTAGGAATTACAAAATTGTATATATGATTTTTGAGTCCTAATAGCTCCAATAAGTTAAGAATTAATTGTGAATTCATAATACCATTATGATAGCATCCATTGTATTAATATCTACCTTAAGTTATGGTTATATTATGAACCTTTCAGCTTTTTATTTAACAATGTGATCTTTTCTTTGTATATTTTCATGTACCAATCAACAATTTTGGGTTCATACCAAACATTGGAGTTGTTTGAAATTATTATGTTTTAAGCTTGCTGAATATTGAAATTATTGACAATGACAATTATTAACATAGAATGGGTAAGGGCAAAAAAGAAGGGACAATAAAGCAATTCAGGTGGAAAAAACCGATGGAACATCTTTTTCTCAAAATTTTAGCAAGGAGGCATAGAAAGGAAGTAAGCCTTCTAACACTTTCAAAACAGTTTTATTAATCGAGTTACTGCAACTATTTCTAAAAGATTCCAAGTTCAATGTGATGCTAAGCATGTGGAAAATCATCTAAGGACTGTAAAAAAACCAATGACAAATTATATCCACAATTCGGGCCGAAAGTGGTTTTGGATGAGATGATAACATGAAAATGATCACAAGTGATAAATCGACATATGATGTGGCAATTATGGTAATATATTTCTATATATGTTAAATATATTTGTCACATCTCGAAAATCGGGTTAGAACAAATTGGGTTAGTGAGATCAGGTGTGGTCACGTTCAGATTTTTAAGTTAAGATTTTGAAATTATGTTAAGTAATTTGTTCTAGTTCAGTGGTTAAGTGTTGTGTTTATGTGTAAGAGATTTTAGGTTAGAATCTTGTTTCTTAAACTTTTGCTATTTTTGTCTAAATCCCTATCTTTGAACATCTAGTTTATGTATTTTTTTTGTTTAATTAATGTTAATGATGAGCTTGGTGGTTTAGTGGTTAAGCTTTTATAAAGCCTTTAGTCTTGTGTTCAAAACCCAATGTATGCAAAGTGAAAAAAAATATTTTTGTTTAGACTTCTAGAATAAAATAATTAAGTAACATTCTCGTTTTAAAATTGGTGTTAGAACAGTATCGGGTCGGGTCAATAATTAGAGCACGTGGTTGCAAATAGGATAAATGAGAATTTGAGTATCTAATTAGAGAGTATTTAGAGTTAATAAGAAAATTAGAAAATAAAAATACTTTTTTTTATGGAGAAATTATACCATAGTGGAGTAGATATTTTAGATGTGATGATTATGGGCTAAAGTGTGAAGATGGAGGAGGGCTTAGGGACTTTTTGACAATTTTACCTTTTAATTAAAATGGTGAGATATTTTGGTAGAATATTGTAGAAAATATGAGAAGAGATGAAATTATATTATCTTTTTCCCATCTTCAAAATCTCACCCAACTTTCATTTTTATTCCTTTTGTGTCCTTCCACCATTGCTGTGTTGTTCAAGCTCAAAACCTTCCATTTTCTTTGGATTTTCTTTAAGAAAAACATAAAGGAAAGTTAGTAGTCACCTTAATCTCTTGAGAAAACCCACATAGAAGTGTTAAAGAGAGAGAAGTTTGAGCTAGGGTTTTGGGGGTTTCCAAGTGTTGAGGTAAGAGGTGAAAAATCATCATGGCATACATGTTTATTTCCATAATCTAGCATGAAAAGATTCTTTGATTTTAGCTTTTAGCTTATGCGTGATATATGTTTTATGTGAAATAGAAGAGAAAGAAAAGAAAGGAAAAGAACAAGAAGAAGGTAAAGAGAAAGAGAAGACCAAGGAGTAAGAAGAGAAGAAATTATCTATCTCAACCTTTTGTTGTAAGTATTATTAGAATTATAAATTAATTACTTTAAATAATTATGATTTTTGTTTAGAAATTTGTTATAGTTAGAAATATAGTATAATGTGTGTGTATATATATGAGTATAAATATTGCACTAATGATTAAGTTGTGAAATGGTGGAATTATTAGTGAATATGTGGTGTGAAATGTGTGATGGAAATTATGGATAATTATGTTGTGTGATAGAACAATTATGAGTAATGTTGCTAAATTAGATATTTTACCCTAGTAGACGAATTAGAACCATTGTGATATTAGTGGCATGCCATTAAGGGACCCTAGCGCGCTCTCCATAAATTTGCACGTACAGTGCTCTCCGTTTAGCACATTTGTACTCTCCGTTTAGCACCTTGGTGCTCTCCGTTTATTAGTGCATAGTGATGCACCTCCGTACTTGTTCCGTATATCCGATAGGTTCTACGATAGTCTACTATGGGCCAATGATGTGACTTCTATATAAGAGCTTTACATCTTAGTATTATGGTGAGTATGACCACTATTAAGGTAAGTAAATTATTTAAGGTGTTAGTTGTGAAAAATTATATGTGAAAGTATGAAATATATATATATATATGAATATTTATTTCTTGGATTATATATATTGGTATAAACAAATTGGTTAATTACTCTTGTTGTGCTTAATAAGCCTTCACCGGCTTAACGCGTTTATTTCAACGTGTAGGTACAGTTAGACTCGAGAAGCTAAGGTCGGGCTAGGAGACCTCTCATCACATCACTTTTGAAGAGGTTCAAGTTTAGGTATTTATATTTTGGGTTAAAATGGCATGTACATATGTTGCTCAAAAGTGTCTCTAAATAATTGAGCTTGAATATTATTTTGAAACTCCTTTAGGTTGGTAATTTGTAATGGAACAATTTGGTTATATATATTATTTAACCATGGCTAGCATGATTATCTTGCTCAATGTTTTGTTAACATGATAATTGTGCTTGAAATTGATGTTGCTTAAGTAGTCATAATGTGCTTTGTCTTGGTCTATGATGCTGGAAATGAGTTTAAACATTTTAAGGTTTTTTTTTTTACAATTTTTTCTACTAATTTTATTTAAATTTAACAGAGGTATCAATACCAATAGTGTGGGTATCGATACCTAAGTGACAGAATGCCTTTTTGATATCGTTTTGAAAATCGATATCGATATTTGAGTAAAAATATTGATACCTAACTTTAAGGTATAGATATTTTCTTCAAAATTAAAATTTTTTGGACTTCTAGAATGTCATTTTGGTATCGATTTTAATTCCCGGTATAAATACCTTTCTTAAAATATCGATACCAGCAAACCAGGTATCAATATTTTGTCCTATTTTGAGCAAAAACTATATTTAAACACTTTTTATGATCCGGTAATGATCCCATATAATTGTTTTAATTAATTTTGGTTTATATGAGTTAAAACTTCATTGTTTAAATGAAAAATTAGTCAGTATTCATCTACGTCGATTTGGCACTATATGTAATACTCATATACCGGGTTTATACAGATGAACCGGGTATAGGGGTGTTACAAATTGGGTTGTGGATAAATTATTTTATTTTTGGAAATTATCAAAATTCTTTAATTTTGCTCTCAAGATTAACCATCTAATAATCCCACTCTTGTCACTTTTTTTTTCCTTCCTTTCCTTTTGTTAGTCTTCTTCTTCCTTTTTGTAAATTCCTCTTTTGTTTCACAAAAAGTTTTCTTTTGCCATTATGATTCTATTGATTTATCTGTTTTATACTCCTCTCTATTATGGATTGGGGACGAGTTGGGTAAGTGTGTAATTGTTTCCAAGTTCTGGTTAAGTTAAGAGAGATTTTTGTTGAACTTTCTTTGTTGGTTAATAGGGGAATTGTATATTATTGCATTTTCTTAGGAGGTAATCAGATGGTGTTTAATGATTCCTCGACGGTTAAAAATGGCTTTGGTGCTGTCAATTTCGTGTTAAGTGGGAGTAATGTTAGATTTCGAGATTCATGTACTAATTTTTGGCTATCAAAATCAAAGTTTTGGTATTATTAGTTGTATGTTATTATTGATGTGAATTAATATCGTATGTAGGACTTGGGAGTTCTATGTTGTGTGGTTGATCAATTCTACTATCAGGTGTGTGAAACTAACTCGATTTATCACTTGAAACTCGAGAAAAATGCAAAAGAAGGGTTGTTTTCGAAACTGCCCAACATCATACGACCGTGTGGGATACACGATCGTGTGTGATTTTGTAGCCCGTGTAAGTACGCTGTATGGGGCATATGGCGATGTGTGATTTTGTAGCCCGTGTGAGGCACACGACCATGTGTGATTATGTAGCCCGTGTGGGTAGGCCATGTGGGGCACACAGTCGTGTGTGATTTTGTAGCCCGTGTGGGTAGACTGTGTGAGACATACGGCCGTGTGTGATTTTGTAGCCCGTGTGAATAGGTCCTGTGGGGCACACGAATGTGTGTAATTTTGTAGCTCGTGTGGGTAGGCTATGTGAGGCACACAACCGTGTGAAATCTTGCAACCTGTATGGGTAGCCTTTGTGGACCACACAAGCTAGCTTTTTAGGCCATGTAGGCCTTTTGGGCCAAATGTGAGGCCCAATTAAGGGCTGATTAAGGTACTCAAAATTTGGGTCCGAGGGCATTATGTAGGCCTAGAACAGTGTGAATTTCAGTAATTAAACATGGGTAAGTGTAGGAAGTATGTCAAATAAGTTCTAATAAGTATAATAGTGTAGTATGATTTACTAAAAGTAAGTATGTGAGTTAAGCATGACTACTCTGTAAACCATGTGTGTTATACATATTATCTTATATGTTCTGATAAGTTATCCAATTTAATTATGTAATATAATATACTATGATCTGTATAAGTTATGTGTAAGTTATGTTCCGTATAATGTCTGTTTGGGTATGCATGCCATACAACCTATGTGATAAGTATGTATAAGTTATGGGATGGGTTATGATATGATGAAGTGTTAAATGGTAGTATACATTGCAATTATGGCTACTAGATTGCAAATTTATATATGGAAGCTCAACTACAACTATATGGGTGGCACACTACCACATATTGGTGTGATTGGATGGATGAACTCTTGTAGTTCCATATTAGTGTGATTGGCTGGTCAGAGATGGTGTGTAGCGAATGAGGGTAGGACATGCTATATTATGATATGATATGATTCGTTATGTTATGATATGATATGATATGATTCATTATGATATGATATGATTCGTTTTGATATGATATGATATGATTCATTATGATATGATATGATTCGTTTTGATATGATATGATATTATTCATTATGATATGATAAAATTTGTCATGTTATGATATTATATGATATGTTCTAATTTACGATATACTTTGATATGTAATAGGATACGAAATTAGGAATTGATTATTGTGTATGCAAAACCCATAAGAATTTTTTTTGGGTCGGGTCACACACTGGGCTTCTACCTCACTCGTGTCTTTTATGTTTCAGGTAATCTTTCGATTTAGGATTGGACGGCGTGCAAGAGCTCGGATTAGTTTTACGCTTAAATTGGTTTGACTATTTTTAGTTAATTAAGTTTTTCAAACTTTTGATTTTTGGACTAAGTTCTCGGTTTTGGTCTGTTTGAGTGTGTGTTTAGTTCGTTGGTTTTTGAAAGCTTTATCATAAAACTGTAAAATCGCACAAGCTAAAAAAATTAGAATTCAGTTTTCAAAACTAAAACTTTGAAAATTTTCCACAACAAATTAAGTAAACTCTTTAGACTTTTTCTGTAAATGAGTAAATAGTTTTTTAATAGATATTAGCTTTAATTGGAAAAGATTTGTTTAAACATCTGTATTTTTTAAGCAAACAAATTTGAATTAAATTTTGGGGTTTGAAATAAGTGTTTTCGGACTTAAGCATTTCTAAATGTTTGTGAGAGTTTTGTCAAGCTTTATGTTTTTGAAACGATCAACTAAGTTTGATTAAAACAAAAGTTTTTAAACTAATTAATGTAATGCCTCCGGATTCGTCCATAAGATCTAGGTCGGGTTTGGGGTGTTACAATATTTTAGCATTGTATTTTTACTTGTTATTCTAATTGTGTAAAATATCCAATAGGCACACAAGAAGTATGAACCATTTTTGAACAAAAGCATTGATCGTTATGATGAAATGATTTTGGTTGTTGGCAAAGATATGGTAATAGGGAGTTTTGCTAGAACATTTGTTGACATAGATGGTAACCAAGATTTAGTGCCTATAAACTGGGACAATGAGGAGGTTGAGGAGGTAAGAACAAAGGTATCTTCATCTGACACATCTAAACGTAAAAGAAAAAAATGCTCAAGAAAGTTTAGTCGATAAACAAATTAAATTTGTGGGTGAACAACTTGGTAAGATTGCTAATGCATAGGAACAATTTATTACGGGTAAGACACTACATCTTTACAAAGAAGTGAAGTCGATGGAGGTGGAAGGATTTGATGACGAATTCCTGTGTAGTGTGTTTGATTATCTTGTGGGTCATGAATCCAAGGCCAAAACTTTCTTAGCCAAAAGTACGAAGCATAGAAAAATTTGGCTTCAAAAATTTTCTCAAGGTTGAAGACATTGATGCTTAAATGTGGTGTAGTACTAATTATGTGAAGTAATACTAGTTATGCACTTGGACAATATTGTAATTACCATGTGGTGTACTACTAATTATGTATTTGAATAATATTATTAATTTGTAATATTAATTGTGGTTTGGAAGCTAATTTATTATTACTCAATCTTTGTTTTTTTATTTTTTATAACAAAATTAAGAATCATCTATTCGGTTTGGTTATTTTCAATTTGATTGTTAATATATTTAATTTGATGTATTTATTTATAAATAAATAATGGCAATATATGTAAAAATAATGTAAAATATAAATTTAATATATATAAAATAAACTCAATTAAACAATGAAAAAATAATAAATTCTCAAATATATGTTTGTTTCATTTAAAACAGTTTTTATGAAATATTTTCAAGAAATCGGCCAAACAACAAAAAATATTTTACACAGATTCATCCAAACACCACAAAATATTAATTTTTCCAAAAATTATTTTTTGGAAACCATTTTCAGTCAAACAAACGGACCCTAAAGATATCCTATGAGTGTAACCCACTTATGACAAAGTCATTGGACCGACACTTATTAAGTAGCTTTTGTAATTATATATAATTAGGCGAAAAGCTGGATAGAAAAGAATTGTATATAGAACCAAATGGATATAAATAATGAAGTAAGAGAAATGAGTTGCATTCACTAATGAATACATTTATTTCTAAGTACATAAATGACTTGTGAATTAATTTAAGGTTAATCGAATTATTATTTAATTAATTATAATTAACTAGTTGAGGTTTGAAAGAATTAAATTAATTATTAATTATAAATTTGTTGAATAAGTAAATTAAATATATTTTCTCAAAAATTTTATTTTGATTTTAACGAAATTAGAATTGAGTTGAAAAATTATTTAATTATTAAATTAATTAATTAATTAATTAATTAATTAATATTTATTTTTGGAAATAAAAAATAAATATTGGTTGGATTGATTTATAAAGTGTTAAATCAAAAGTCCAAAAAGCATAAATAATTGAACTCAATACATGAGAAACTCAAATCCCCTCATAAAAGAAGAGAGGGGCAGCAACCCTAGTAATATTTACTAGGGTGTGCCACCCACCCATACTCTAATTAGAGTAGGCGTGTGTTTTCTATTTAAATAATGTTATTTTACAAGGATTTGTTCAACCAGGGTTCTTGTATATCTTCCTATAAATATATAGCACCGGTTGACCTAAAATAAGAAGTTTTCATACACTGTTATTCTATCAAAAAATAGTGAGAATTTATTATCTAAGAAAATTCTATTTTCTGATAATTACGATCTTTACTGGTTTCTATAAAAGAAAAATTATTTTCCTATTGAAAATAATTACATTGTTTCTTTTTTGTGTTTGGTTCATTTTGCTCGAAACCACACTCGACGTAATTCAAGGTATAAGAATAGCGGAGAAGACCGTTGAATTGAAAGCCAGGATCGATTCAAATTCGTTTCGCGCAAAGCACAAGCACTTTTTGGTGAAGGTTTATTGCTATAAATATCACAAAGTGACTCACTTTTGAAATTTTTTTAACTTTCGCTGTAGCTAAAAAAACCTATTTCTTAACAGATTTTTCCAAAAATTATATGATATTATATATCATTATATAATATTGTAGGAAGGCTATCTTTAGAATGTATGAAAAGTATAAGGACTTAGAACATATTTCAATCAATATAATAATAAATAATAATATATTATAATAATTAATATATTATATACTACTCTACTATTATAGTATGTGATATAGTATTATATAATGAAATAATATATTTTATAAGTATTAATATATATATATATATATATATATATATATATATATATAACTATTTTTATATTATGCATTATAATAAAAGATATAACATCAATAGTTATGTGTAATTTATTATATTAAAATACATGTTTATAATTATAACTAGAAATACATAAAATATAGTTAAAATTTTATTATCTTAATAAAATATTATTTTTATTAAATTAGATTTTGAATTAAAGTTTAACTTTTATAAATTATATTTGGTTATTATGCTTAATATTTTTCTATTTTTGGTTTGAGATCTGAGATATAATTATTTTATTTTAAGTTTGGATAATAATGAATATCTTATTTGGATTTGGGCTTAATATAATATATTTGAATTTTAGAATAAATATTTTAAAATATGAGTATTGCGTTTATAAATTTAATAACATAAAAATTTATTCAATTGTTAATATAATATTTAAAAAATAATAAAAAATATTTTCATTAAATCATAAAATATCATAGAACAATAAATATTTTACATACTTTCTTAAGGTAAATTTAAAATGTATTGTAAATTATATAAAAGTAAAATAAATTATTTCATTGAAAATTAAAATATTTATAATTTATAAAATTTAAAATTATTTGAATTCGTGTCTGTTGGACTCCATTCCAGCGCGAATAAAAATATCTCAAACCTAAAGTACCATATTAAAATAAAATTCTTTATCAGGAAAAAGGAAAAGATGGCACCAATATGGCAAGATGTGAAAGGCATCCAACATGTGGCCCACCCCGCGTGCAAGGAGAAAATATAAGAGATAAATCATCAGTACTGTAGCCTGAAGGAAGCAGAGGTGCTTACTATAGGAGTGAAATCGGTCCATTTGGATAGGATTTTAGAATTTTTAAAAAGATAGTCAATTTCGTATCAGTATTGTCGTTATCTATTAGAATGTTTCGTTTTAATATTAAATCAAAATAATAAATTTTATAATTTGTTTCGGAGCAAATTTTAATTGGTATTGATGCATATTAGTTGATTTCACATGTTTTGACTAAAATATAATGTATTGAATAATACAACAATAATTTTAATTTTAAGTTTTTATTATTTATTTTAAATTTATTGAATTATGGATTGTTATACGTATTGTATGAGAAGATCTTATTGTTTAATTTATGCATTAATTGTTTGCTTATTTTTTTTTAATTTGTTTAGTGATGAGTTGTATTTGTGAAGCTTATTAAAGTATATTTGATATAATTGACAAATATTTTATATTTAATATTTATTTAATCTCATTATTTGACATTTGATCATATTTTTTATATGCATATGTAAAACATTTTCAAAAATGGTTTTAGAAAAATATAAATTTTTTATATCCTTTTAGAAAAAGCTTTTGATATTTATTTATATTTATTAATTATTAGCATAAAAAAAGGTTAATATGTAGTTTGCTCCCTTGAATTTGTGTAAAAATATTTAGTTGGTATCTAAATTTTTTTTCTGGATCTAGTTGGTAAATTTACTTGTATTCCGTCACCTAGGTTGGTATATCTACACTAATATCATTAGTTTATAACGTGCATGAATGGATCCAAGGGGCCGGTCGCCTCACTTGGAATTTTCAGATTTTTGAATTTTATATATAAATTATTATGTATTTTAGATTTTGTGTCCACGTTGTATAGTATTCACCCCCTTGGTCAATTTGTATTTTATATAATTCGTCCCATTAAGCTATAAGGTTATACTTTATATTAAAAAATTACTTTTCAGTTTTAATTATATAACTTTAATAATAATAATAATAATAATAATAATAATCAAATATTAATATATGATAGGCCTTGAAAGACTAAACTTAGAGACCAATATGGATTTTAAAGCCAGATTTCAGAATTAATTGATTTGGTCCATTCTCATACATATTAGGTTAGTGACTTTCTTGTATTTTGATTTGTATGTGTTGCTAAGGAATTATCTAATTCATTGCTAATAAAAATCAATTCTCACATTAATGATGAGGTAGTGGAGTTACTTGTTCTTAGCTCCGATTTGGATCCACGTAATAATTACAAAGCTTTTCAGGTGGAAGATATGCAAGCTTATGAATTATTTTTATCCGCATGATTTTACGAAACAAGAAAAGCTACACATGAAGATTCAATTGGAGCAATTTCAACTTGATACTCATCAAAGCATGGAGTTGCAGAAAGCTTCTACAGTTGCCGAGTTATGTCAAGTGCTAGCTAAGACAAATAAGTTAAGTACTTATTCTCTTCTTGATAGAATTATTCGTCTTGTGCTAACTTTTTCCATGTCTACTGCAACAACGGAATGAGCATTTTCAACCATGAAAATTTTGAAGACAAGGCTTCGCAAGAGAATAAACGATTATTTTCTTTCAACTTACTTAGTGGCATACATCGAAAATAGATAACTCGAGAATTTTCAACAGATTCTATGATTGATGAGTTCGATCTTATGAAAAAGCAGAGGATCCAATTTAGGATGCCTAGTATTGAGAAATAAGACTAAGGCCAAGTTTTGTTAATTTAATTTTTAGAATTATAATGATATTTATGAATTTTTTAGTATAGTATTAGTTTTTATTTTTGCATATTGGAAAGAAATATTTAATTTTATATAGTGTGATTTTTTTCCTTTTAAGTTTTTTCCAGTTAAATCATTCATGCTTTTAAAAAAAATATTAAATTGATTTCTTTGATAAGAAAAAAATCATCCGGGAAAAATTGGTACTTTTTTTCGTTAAAAAAAGGTCGTTCTGATTTAGAAGTTTTGCCCCTTTGGAGTAAAATCCTGGATCTATCTCTGCTAATTTGACATGGATAACCAATCTGTTGTTGACATGTGGTAGCTTCTCAATATGCCGTCTAACAGATATAAATTTTAAAAATTAAAAAAAACATAAAGATATATACATTAATTTTAAAAAAAAAGTATTATTTTTTCACATTAAGAATAACCTCAGCAAAAAAATTATTTTTTTATTAATTTATTTACTTTTAAAGAATTTTTTAAATTTATGTTCATCATATGGCATACTGAGAACCTTCCACATGTCACCACCAGATTGGCTATCAATGCCAAATTGGTACAAATTAACAGTGTTAGAGTACAAGTATCAACCTAGGTGACGGAATATAAGTTCAAGTACCAACTAGGTACAAAAAATAATTCAAGTACCAACTAGGTACTTTTGGATAAGTTCAGGGAGCAAAGTACATATTAACCTTAAAGAATTTGTTGAGGATATTTTCTTCCGATTCTAGCATGAGAATTATTTTTTATAATATATCTTAAAAATTAACTTTCACAATAAAATATTTTAATCTAATTTATGAAGTTATTAAAAAAGGTAAACTGCACCATTAGTCACTCAACTAGGGGTAAGTTTTTGTTTTGGTCACTTAACTAAAAAAGTTATAATTTGGTCACTGAACTATTCAAAAGTTTTCATTAAAGTCATTGGCTGTTAAAATTGATGATATATGGCTTTCTCTATTCGCATTGCATGCATCAATCAAAAGCTCACTTTCTCATTCTCTTCTACAGTTTAGTTTATTTTCATGAAACAAATTCAAAAATCACGAACTTGTGAACCAAAATTCAAACAACTTTTTCTTTGATCTCCGACATTGACTGTCAAATCGACTTGGATCTAAGGTATGTTCTTCTACTCATTGATAGGTACTGATTTACAATATCGATCGTTGAATCGTTGATTGAAGCTTGCTGGTGGAACTTTTTTTTAGAAATAAACCCCAACAATGATCAAATTGTAACTTTTTTTAGTTTAGTGACTAATAGTGTAATTTACCCTTAAAAACAAATCAGAATCAATAAGTTAAAAAAGGACTATTAGAATAAAATTATAGCGACTCGAAATTCAATGATGTCAGAAATTGTGATTTCAGGACCTTGTTTCTGTAAACCAAGTTTGCAAATATTAAATAGGGATACTTATAGAGTTAGTAAATAGATGAATTAAAATTTGATTAAGTAATTTAGCCGAAAATGTGATAATTAAGTTCTAGGGATTAAATTGTAAAAGTCTAATAGCTATAGAATTTTAATTAGGAAAAGGCTTGGGGACTTAGATAGTAATTATTCAAAGGACCAAAATAGTTATTAAACCATTTGTATTTAAACGTTAGTGAAAATTGATATGATGACCATTTAAATTAAACTAATTAAGATTAAATAATAATTAAGCTTAATTAAAATAATTAATTAAAATTAATTAGCATATAATTTTAATATAAATAGCAAAGTAGAAGGATGAAAACAAAATTGTCATCTTCCCAAGCCTTCACCGGATATTGAAGAAGAAAAAAATGGAGAAGAAAACGTCATTTTGAAGCTAGCATTCGGTCACTTGATTAGGTAAGTAATTTAGGTCATTTTCTTATAATTTTTATAGATTTAAGGTCATGAGAACTTAATTTCACTCCCTTTATCCTCAAGGAAACCACTTAAAACTAAATTCATTATAATTTGAAATAAGTAATAGTAAAACAGTTTAACTTCCAAAATTATAATGAGTCACAAAAGTTTATAAGTACGAATGTAATATTGTTTATTAAAATAATCTGGATCAAAACTATGCATGCAAGAAAAAGTAAATCTAAAATCTCAAAATCACAAGTTCATATTTACATCACAATTCCCAAATACTATGAAAATCGAAATAGTTTGGAAATCATAAAATAACCCATACTGAAAATAAACGAATAAAACCAAGAGATTCTCCAAGTACCAAGTCGCCTAAGTCCAAGAAAATCTGTAAGAGAAACTAAGGGGGGATGAGCTAAAGAGCACAGTGTCTCTAAACTGCAGGCAAACACAATCACAATATCACAATAATTTTCACAAAACATTTTAATAAGCACACAACATGTCATAACTCAAATGCAATAGAATCACAAGCACAATGCAATGCACCCAATCTCCAGCATACCAACACAGTGGAGAGGTTCCCCAAAACCCCTTCCCATCTAATTGTAGTGGTTTTAGTATCAACTGTTTAAAGGGGTGATAACCACGTCTTTCATCGTATAACCCAACCCATGAACACTCAGTAGCTTGATGTCACATGTATCACAATCTCAATGCAATCTCATGATATTAAATCAGGATTCACAATATATTAAATACGATATTTACAATATCCACAGTCTGATAGATATGCATGCAATATCAACATGCTATCACTCAACACAGATCAAAATCACACAAGGTGTGGAACACCATCTCACAACAAACATATCTCACAAAAAGAAACACACAATAGTATGTAGCACAGACAAAGACACACCTCAACCGGGCAAAAGCTTTAACGCCATGGAGAACGCCTCCTACGCTTAGGTCTAACACCGGGTTTAACTGAACTAGAACCTACGAGAATAACTCTACATTAAAATCTATCACTATGCCACCTACTAAGCACAGCACTAAATCGAATAATGAATACTCACGTGTAACTATCGAAACTTGTGCAGGGGCAACCTGTACAGGTGAAGGAGGAGGTAACTCGTCGGCCTCAGAATCATGATTACCTAAGCACAAAATATCCCAAGTCAAAACCAATATTCAACTTCCTTAAAATTACTAAGTATAAAAATTTCAAATAGTAAAACAAGGCTTTCGGGTTTGAATTTGATGAAACAGACTACGAATTTAGAATCAAGACATCGAAAAATGTCAAGTTAAGGTTTTTTGAAAAGTTAATGGTCAACAGGTCGAGTCGCTAAATGGTTCGGTCAATGGGTCGGATCGAGTTCGGGTCGGGTCATGGGTCCACAGTTTGAGTCACAAGTTGGGTCAAAAATTGGGCTCGGTCTAGACGGGTTCAAGGTTGACCAACGTTGGGCCTTTGGTTTTGGTCTGGTTTAGCTTGCTAACTAGGCTAGGTTTTGGGTTACTGGTTTGGGCTTGTACCAGTCGACCCAACATATACATTTGAGCAAAAAGGGTTTTAAGGTTTTGCTTAACCCTTTGACAGTGCCACTCCAGCACTCAACGAATGATGCAAGACCGATGGACGAACAGGACCAACGACAACTACAATGTCGAATTTAAGGGATGAGAGGGGGTCCCAACTACTTACCAACGCTAACACACAAAGGCGCATACGGAGGAGGGAAAACTAAATGGTTTTCAACGATTTCACTCAAATAGATAGCGGCTAAGGAACTTGATGGGTGGGGTTTTGTTCGTGACGTAACATGGATGAAAATGACGACGACAGTGTGACGCACAAACAGCGGATGGGGCGTCATCGAAGCTTGGATAAAAAAGGAAAGAAAAAGGAGAGGGGTGTTCGGCTAAGGAGAGAAAAGAAAGAAGGGAAAAACAAATGGGAGAGGAAAAGTCAAAATAAAGGGGAAAAGGGGTTAAAAACCCTAAAAAATTAGGGAAATTGCACAAAAGGGCTCCAACCTTTACCCGTAATACAAATTAGTCCCAAAAACCTAATTTTTCCTACAGAATTTAAATTAAAGCTTAATCAGTCCCTAAACCTCATTAAAATTACAAATTAGCCATAAAATTTTAATCACCGTTTAATTTAGTCCCCAAATTTCTAAAAAATTCCTATTTAATCCTTAATATAAAACTTGGGTTGTTACAATCAGAGCTTAATTTAGCTAGCTTATGTACCAATTTGTGAAACTATTAAAATTTTAGAAAGTTGTCGTTATTGAGAATTGGATGAATTAGGTGTGAAATTGATAGAAATTAAGCTTAGTTTATGAAAAGGACAAAATTGTAAAGTTTAATTGTTAGTTTTGTACATTAGGGACTAAATTGAATAAAATGAAAATATTATGAAATTTTAGTTGGAAAAGAAAATAGAAGGTCCCTAATGAGTATATGTGAAATTCAATTTTAATCTGAAGCTTTAAATTGAAAGTTTTACTTATCTCGGATTTAGGGACTAAATTGAATAAATTGAGAAATATGTTTCGCTTTGTATTTTAATGTGATTTAGATGGAAATTGATATTTTTCCATTATTTAAATATTGTCCACAACTAAAGATGACACCAAGCCGTCGAGAGGGAAAGGAAAGGTGAGAGCCGATGACAAGTAACGAGAGCTTTTGGTTTGTATTTTTGTGGTTCAAGATCAATCTAATTATTGTATATTCATGTTAAATTACATGATTGATTATGAGTTGAGTATATAATGGTTGTATGAATTAAATTGTGGTGATTAATATGGTATATTGAGAAATAGGACTAAATTGAATAAAATAGAAAGTAGCATGATTTAATTTGTATGAAATTGAGTTGAAATGGCGAACTGATGTTGAATTAAGAATGATGGAATGTGAATTAAACTATGTGATGAAATTGGAAAATTGGTTACTTTAGTAACTGTTCTAACAGAGTCGGATATAGTTGGCATGTCATATGATTAGGTTGTGTATAGGTTTATACTTCGGTTTACCCAATGATGCATTATGTGTGCTAACATGATTGCTTCGGCTTGTTCAATGATGCATTATGTGGGCCAGTATGGTTGATAGGTGTGTAGGTTGGTTAATCCGGGTATCCATCTTGAGTCTAAGTTCGGTTAATAGGGAATATAATGTATGATTTGGATGAATGATATTGAAATTGAATTGATTATACAAATTGATATTATAAAAGAAAAATGGACTGGCTATATGGTAATTGATATGAAATGTGATTGGATTTGGTAAATTTGGTTACATATGTAATGTGATATACGACAGCACATGAAAAATCATGCGAATCGGTTTATACGAACCCTGGGGGAGAATCGAGTTCAAACAAGTTAGTATATTCGAGAAAGAAAAGTTAATTATAAAATTATTGATTAAATAACATTGGGTGAAATAATATTGAATGCCATAATGATGCATTCATGAGTATATGAATTTGAATTGGAAATGGCTATACCTTTGCTAATAGAATGTATGGTATAGTATGTTTAGGTTGATTATCAACTGAAAATGGTATTTAAGAATGAAATTTGAGTATTGATTATGCAAATTGACATGATTGAATTGTGACATATTTGGATTGAATGCTTATATTGAATAAGTTCATTTTATGTCTTGAATCATAAAATTATCGTCAAACTTTATTACTCAACGTACAATTTGTTTTCTTTGTGCGCAGGTATAGGTTATTCTTGAGGTTACAAGAAGTGATTCCAGCATCCAACCAATGATCTTCGAATTAGCAATGTTTGTACAATTTCGTTTTGTTAAATATATGGCATGTACCTAGGTTGAGTCAATTTTTGGTATAACATATTATCTTGTGAATGTTTACAGTTAGAATTGGTAATTTTGAAATGGTTAATGGTGTAACACCCCTAAAATTGTTATACTATAAAATCAGTAATAAATCAAGTATGATTATCCATAATATGAAGGGTTGAAGTGTAAACATGAAAAGTTGAAGGACTA
The DNA here is from genome assembly GCA_005610355.1 of Gossypioides kirkii. NCBI lineage: Eukaryota > Viridiplantae > Streptophyta > Magnoliopsida > Malvales > Malvaceae > Gossypioides > Gossypioides kirkii. Next base: position 31,152,638 of record CP032247.1, on the reverse strand, counting down.
AAATTGAAAATAACCTATTTTCTTATGACATGAAATTGGTATGTAGGGACTGAATTGAATAAGTGAAATACGAGGGATTAAATTGCAATTTTACCAAAAGTAAGTAGTGATTTAAAGATGGAATTTTGAAGAAAAATGAAGGGTAAAACTGTTATTACCTAATTTAGATAATTATATGGTGTAATAATTAAGGAATAAAAGTGTTAAATTATGATTGATTGAATATTTTATTATTTTATAAGACATTTTAATATTTTAACTAACTAAATTAATTATATATTTTTATTGAAAAATGTAGAATTTTCTTTCATCTCTCATGCTTCTCACGCTATTATGTATATATATGAAGAGGAGGTGTTCCTTTTCTTTTATTATTTCTCCGAAATTCCTTGAAAGTTTCCATAACCACTCAAAAAAAAGAAATGAAATAGAGACACTAGAGAGTTAGAATATCATTTTAGAAGCAAGAAATGAGAACTTAGAAGAGATGAAAATATAAAAGAAAGGAATGAAGGTGATGGAAATGAGAAAGAAATAAAAAGGGAAGTAAGGAAAAAGGAAGTTCTTTTTAAAAAAAAGGTAAGTATTCATTTTAATTTCATTGATATTTCGAAGCAATAAGTAAAGGTATGTACTAAATTAAGTGTTTAATATGTGAATTTTATTTAAGTAGTAGTGATGGAAAGTATATTATAAATTGTAACCCAAAGATAGTGATATAATTTGTGTTACGAGAAGTTATGATTAAAACTATATGTTAAATGATATGTGACCTTTAAGAACTAAATTAACTATTAAGTGTTGGTATGAATGATATAAATCATAATAAGCAAACATATTTATTAAAATAGTTTTAAACAACAATAGTAGATTAACTTTGAAAATTCACCAAAAATTGTAGAAATTGATTTAAAGGTTGAATTAAATATGAAATTAAATCTTATTGAGTCTAGTTTTTCATAAAAGAAATTGTGTAAGTAATAGAATTTTATATTATGAGATATCTAAAATTTTGTAAGACAATGTCAGAATGATTTCGGGTTCCCCTATTATGACTTTGAAATATTATTACAAATTGTACAAAACTATTTAGGAGCTGAAATTTATATTCTGAAGAGTTTGATGAGTCTATTTTCAAGGGAAACAAATGGAAACATAATATAAATCTTGTACTGAAAGAATTTTTTTTTTTTGGTGGAGAAGGATCAAAGCTGCTTGGTAGTAAAACAGAGGAAAATTTAAAGAAAATATTGAATTAATGAGCATAAGTATAAATTCTAAATTTTTTATGGTAAAAATTTAATTGAGTTTAGCTTCAAAAACAACAAGTGAATCTTAATTTGGAACACTTTAGACCAAGATATAAATAATTTAGTGACTACAACTAAAAAGGACAACCTTACTAAAAATATGTAATTAGTTAAATCATAATTAATGTTACATATAAGCATACTATACTCAAAATTAAAAGTTCATAATTAATGTACGTGTGTATCAAAGGTTCATAATTAATGTATGTGTGTATAAAGATGTGGAATGGAGAGGAGGAGGAAATAAATAGTAGAAGAGTGCAAAGCTAAGAAAGTGTTATAAGTGATAGATTTGCTAATACATAAAAATAATTTAAATGAATTGTTGAGACATTAAGTAAATAATTGTTATATAATGTATTAATGGACTTATTTGTAAATCTTTAATCATTTTGGTATTTTTTAAATTCAGTTATATTTAATTGAGTATCATTTTGCAATATATGATATTCAGATTGAAATTGGGTAAATGTGGATGACATAATAATTGAATTGGTTGTATTAGGAAGTACAAGCATGATGTTAGGCAATAAAAGATTTAAGAATGGAAACAAGACGAAAATAGAGTTGATGTCACGACGAGCTTCAAGTCAGTAAGTGATGTCGCAACATGGAGCCCCTGACATATTATATGCATGTATTGCTCGTAACTAAATGTATAATGGTATAAGCTGAATGTATTTGATCGTAGTTGCTCCGGCAACGAATGTGGAATCCTGTAGCTCGAACCCAACAATAGTGTCAGGTATGGGGTGTTACAAAAATACATATAACATATTTCCTAACATTCAAAAATTTGCGAATATGTATTTTTTTTTAAACTTTATAATGATATTTTTTTATAGGTTATATTGATTTACTTAAGCCTTATCTAAGTTGGTATCATTTACAAATTAGAAAGACATGAATTCGAACACATTTAAGCGTGTTTCTCTTCTGATTTAATTGATGGAAAGTTATGGGTAAACAAAAGAATTATATAAAAAATCATATATTATAATTTAATTTATATGGGAAAAGGTTCTACTATTTGGTCATAAAGGGAAGTTGAACTCCAGATTTATTAGACCTTACGAAATCCCGAAAAGGGTTGGACTAGTGGCATATTGTAACACCCAAAAATCGTAACCATCTCCGATCTAGATTATTGGGGTTTACATAACTTTACGAGTCTTCTTTTTTTACATACAAAATAAATCAATCACAATTTATTTAATTACAAACTTGAAATTCAGAATACTAACTCCTTTTAATCTCACACATTCATTTACAACCTTTCAATCAATCAAGAATCAAATTCAATCACGCAAGAATTTAGGAGTCACGTACGAATATTTCCACTTGGGATCACATGGCCCTGTGTCTTAAACACACAGTTTTCACCACAAGCTAACCAAACTATAACCCAAACATATTCATCATTACATCGCAAGAAGAATCAATATTCATATCACAAATCATGATATCCATATTCCATGTCAACCATAATATCACAACATCATCCAAGCTACATCAATCCTTCTTACTAACATTGTATAGTACTCAAACCCAACACCGTCGTTGGTTAGGGTTTCGAAATCACATGCATTCGTGCCTCAAATCGTTACCTATTCAAATATTATTTTAACATCTTTCTTGATTTAATAATATATATACATTTATAATTCGTTATTCTTACTTTGTTTATCAACTTAAGTAAGAATAGAAATGTCATTACCACAATTCTGGGAGACTTCTACCGATACCTGTTGGACAAGCATCGGTAGTTGTCAAGTCAATAAATAATTCAAGAACCAGTGCAGACTTCTACCGATACCTATGATAGTTCTACCGATACAAGTGAAGCTTCTACCGAAACAAATCATACTTTTACCGGTACTAAAAACTCCGAAGAGCTAAGATGTCCTACCCTGCAGCTTCTACCGATACAAGTACATAAACAACAGATACTTCTATGGGCAAAACTACCGATACTTATTATGCAACTACCGATATAACTCAAAGTTAGTATAAGTGGTTTGGTTCAAAATTCAACAAATTCAAGGCCATGACCATCCACTTACCTCATTTTCGTTTAATTAACTATCTAAACAATTAAATTTCATAACCAAATTTTAATACAATGCTAATGACCTCGTAAATATTAAATAATTAATATTTACGATCTGACATATGGAAGTCGTGACCTCAAAATTGCCATTCCCGATCATACTAAAAATAAACTAATTACTAAGTCCCCATTTTGTTTGGATTTAATTGAAATTTACCAAAATCTAAAGAGTTTCACATCATTTCTATTATTAGGCCATTTGAAGAGGGTCTAATTTCATAATTGGTCCTTCAATTATTTTAAATTTTAATTAAACAAACTTGTTTGCAATTTAGTCCTAAACAAATTAAGACTTAATGAATAAATAACCCAAAAGTTAGTGGATGGTAATCATATCCACCACCGCTTGGACTTTTGACCACGGTGTAATTACTACTTTGGCCCCTTTTATTTTTAATCAATAGCAATTAACTATTATATCTTTTACAATTTACTCCTTTTTCCTTAATTAAGCAATTAATCATCAAAATTACCCAACCAAATTTTAATTTACATATAATAAGACTCTATAAATATTTAATAAAAATATTTATGACCCTTAATTTTAGAAACGAGGTCCCGATACCTCATTTTTTAAAACTATTTGATTTTTGAACCAAACCACTTATACTAACTTTTAATTCAATAATCAAAATTCTTCAATTCAAAATTCCATGTAAAATTAATATTGACTTATTTGATTTAATCACTAATTATAAAAATTTTCTTGTCGGGTTTGTTATCCCGAAATCACTATTTTCGACACCATTGAAAAACGAGCTGTTATAACTCTCCCCCCTTAGGAAATTTTTCCCTCGAAATTTTTATCTAACCGTACTTGTGTATTCTAAAGTTTTTCTCACAACAAAAATCATTACTATCTCATCCAATATATAAAATAACAATCTCATAATAATCTCAAGTAACACAAACTTTATATTGACTTTCCTTATTTAGGAAACATAATAAGCAGTAATAATTAGATAATTACTTGATGTTTAATTTCCTTCCTAGATTCAGGATAGATCAAAACAGAAATTTCCAGAGATATTTTCTAAAATTTTCATATAACAATAGAAAAATCTTTCTACTCGAACCTACACCAATCCATCTGTCAAATTTTACATAACCAATAAAATTGGCCTCACTAAACCAAAACTCACAGTTGATAGTTTTCACATAAATTATTTCTCACACATAGTCTACAATACATTTTCACTTATTACGCATACACTGATTCTATTTGAAGTATATCAGAATATCCTCAGTAATCATAATACGACTATATCTAAATATCTAGATAAGGTTGAACAATCTGATTCATCATATTCATAAATCAACTGAGACATTAGTTAATCTAGACATTATTACCAGAATTCTTAATGCTTACTTCAAGTTCAAAGAAATTTTCAGCATCTCATATCTTTAACTAGAACTAAATAATTAAATCTTTATTAATTTTCGAATACATGGTTACGTCCTTTTAACTTATTGAACAAGTCTTCTGCATAAGATATAATAAATTTTTTTATTATTCTATATCTTGAATTTATTCAACTATCAGATTTAGGCAAAAATCCCAGAAATCTTTCAGGAAATAAATCAAAATACCCATTGGTAAATGGTACACAGTTAAACTCAAATCCATAAATTTCTTTCTTTTTTTTTTTTGAGTAGTCAATTATTTATATATATAAATATATATAAATGTTTTTCAATCATTTTAGATCACTTCATGTACAAAGACATCTGAACAACTCTAATTTATACTATCTGATTTACCGAACTTAATCATAAAAATACACTAGTCCGCCATTTAAGTCATTTCATTTCAGACTATAATTCACTATAGTATCATATAACTTCAGTCAATCTATTCTCGGAATAATGATTTAATAATAAAATCAAATCATCAAGAAAAAAAATCACAATCATAAATTTTCAGCGGATAGTTTTGACATACCAGCTCCATCCTATCGAATTATGATTCAACATTAATCTCATTGGTTAGGAAATAAACCCCTTTTCCATTATCAATACAATGCAATATGAGAATGAGTTAACCCCAACCACAATCAGTGCACTCACAATAATTAATATCGAAAATAGAACATACCAGAAATAATATCGAGCACTATAGCTTCAGATCCATCATTATGTCTTCGATCTCACTTTATTTACCTATACTCAGGGATAGCAATTGCAAAACTACTAAATTGGCTCACACAATTTCTTTAAATCACTGTCTCATTAAATCCAAAAGACTTTTGACTTTACCATCAAACATTTGTAAAATTGGTAAACTTTGATTCACATCCTCATCTTCCAATATTTATGAAATCAGTATACTATGACTGGCACCAGAATCTGTAGTCAGAATATTACTATTAACTTCATTAAATTTATCACGCTCATATTCATATAACATCTTTAAAATATGTAATAAAACAGGGGTTAGATCGGATCAATCAATATCACACTATCATAGGTTTATATAGCATGTACATTCTAAACTTTATTCACGCTACACTTAGTTCGAGAATCGACTAAATCGTGGCTCTGATATCACTAAATGTAACACCCAAAAACTGTAACCATCTTCGATCTAGGTTCTTAGGGTTTACAAAACTTTACGAGTCTTTTTTTTTTTACATACAAATCAATTACAATTTATTTAATTACAAACTAGCAATTCAAAATACTAACTCCTTTTAATCTCACACATTCATTTACAACTTTTCAATCAATCAAAAATCAAATTCAATCACTCAAGAATTTAGGAGTCACGTATGAACATTTCCATCTGGGATCACATGGCCCTGTGTCTTAAACACACAGTTTTCACTACAAGCTAACCAAACTATAACCCAAACATATTCATCATTACATCGCAAGAAGAATCAATATTCATATGACAAATCATGATATCCATATTCCATGTCAACCATAATATCACAATATCATCCAAGCTACATCAATCCTTCTTACTAACATTGTATAGTACTCAAACCCAACACCGTCGTTGGTTAGGGTTTCGAAATCACATGCATTCGTGCCTCAAATCGTTACCTATTCAAATATTATTTTAACATCTTTCTTAATTTAATAATATATACATTTATAATTCGTTATTCTTACTTTGTTTATCAACTTAAGTAAGAATAGAAATGTCATTACCACAATTCTGGGAGACTTCTACCGATACTTGTTGGACAAGCATCGGTAGTTGTCAAGTCAATAAATAATTCAAGAAACAGTGCAGACTTCTACCGATACCTATGATAGTTCTACCGATACAAGTGAAGCTTCTACCGAAACAAATCATACTTCTACCGGTACTAAAAACTCCGGAGAGCTAAGATGTCCTATCTTGTAGCTTCTACCGATACAAGTACATAAACAACAGATACTTCTATGGTCAAAACTACTGATACTTATTATGCAACTATCGATATAACTCAAGTCAGTGAATAACCTCTTTTCTGCCCTATACTTTTACCGATACATGTGAGAATTCTACCAAAACAAGTATGCAAAATTCATGTAATAACACAAGTCCTCCAGTTTATCAATCATCATTCAATACAAGGCTCTTATTCAAATTTTCATCTTACAAAATCTATACATGACAATACTTATTTCATCATATAACATAAAATACAGTCAATCAGCACAAGAATTCTTAAATTCACATGTCAACTCATTACTAAACACATTTGCTTAATTAGAACATCAAGCAAGCATGCATGTTTAGTTCAACAAGGAAATCAACAATCTAAAATCAAGCATTTGAAGGGTAACATCATCCTAGTACATGCCATATAACCAAGTGATGTAAATACTACTGAACGAGCTCCCGAGATAGTGTGATTTCTTCGAGGTGATCCGATCTTCAAGCAGAAAATTAGAATCTACAAAACAACAACAAATTCACTGGTAAGCTTTCATAGCTTAATAAGTTCGCAAGGTTTATCAGTTTACCGAATATCAGGTGTTGAGCAAATCTGTAAATCAGTTGAGTCAAATCAGAACTGTGCTTCGATGATCGTTATCCGATTTACTCCCTGTTGACCCAAAGGTCATGCTTACTCCCTGTTGTCCCAAAGGTCATACCTGTTACCAGTATACGATGCTAGTCTTAGCAATCGATACGATATATCTGTTCCCTACAATGCTGCTCACACTAAGCTAATGAGAATATGCAAACAAGCATAAATCTCATCCATCGTAGGGCCTGTAATCCATTCTTGGATTCTATTCACCTTACAGTGACTCACGATGCTGTAGTGAATATGTAACAAATGTGGGACCTCAGCCATCGGACCATTTTCTATCTTTGGTACAAGGCCGGGGAAATCTTAATCTCGTCGTTTCTATCTTTCACATTTCCAATCGTCGTTTCTCATTTCCAACAATCATTAGAAAGGCAGTTATAAGTAGTTATTAATAAGAATTTAACATTACGAACTTACCGGACGAAATTGCAGTTAAAGTGAACTTTAGGGGTAAATTCGTAATTTTCCCTTTTTCATGATAGGGCACCTTCTTGATCTATTACAATAATTTCATTCAATTATTTAAATCAAAATAAATTTTTAATCATTCTATGCAAATAAGCCTTTTTTGGTATTTTTACAAAATTACCCTCAACTTTTCACATTTATTCAATTTAGTCCTTTAGTCTTAAACTTGCAAATTAATCATTTTTATACAAATTTCAACTTTTCTGAATGTTCATGAGTCTTTCAACAGCCAAATTTTGCCATTATTTCACCTCAAGTCCTTCCAAATTTATCACTTTAACATTTTAGTCTTTAAACATTAAAATCAATAAAAACTACTTTACAAAATAATCAAATCCAACAACCAAAATTAAAAATCCATCGTAAAATTCCAAGAATATACAAAAACCAACAATGGCATAACCCATAACATTTAACAATTTTACAAATTAGTCACCTGATTAGCTAAATCGAGCTAAAACGAACTCAAAAACATAAAAATTACCTAAAAGGGGCAAGGTTTACCTATCTAATTTGAAGCCCTAAGCTTGGTCAAACTTCTTCTCTTCTCCTATGGCTGAATCGGGTTTCAATTCCTTAATGAGGAAGATGATTCTTTCCTTTTTATTTTGTTTATAATATTTATCTCTTTATTTATCAATTTGCCCTCCATTAAAACATTCAAAATTCAACAAATTCAAGGCCATGACTGTCCACTTACCTTATTAATGGTATAATAACCATCTAAGTACTTTAACTTACCTTTCAATTAGAATTTAATACCTTTAATTAAGAAAATTCAACTTTTGCAACTTTTACGATTTAATCATTTTCGTTTAATTAACTATCTAAACAATTAAATTTCATAACCAAATTTTAATACAATACTAATGACCTCGTAAATATTAAATAATTAATATTTATGATCTAACATATGGAATTCATGACCTCAAAATTGCCATTCCCGATCATACTAAAAAAAAACTAATTACTAAGTCCCCATTTTGTTTGGATTTAATTGAAATTTACCAAAATCTAAAGAGTTTCACATCATTTATATTATTAGGCCATTTAAAGAGGGTCTAATTTCATAATTGGTCCTTTAATTATTTTAAATTTTAATTAAACAAACTTGTTTGCAATTTAGTCCTAAACAAATTAAGACTTAATGAATAAATAACCCAAAAGTTAGTGGATGGTAATCATATCCACCACCGCTTGGACTTTTTGACCGTGGTGTAATTACCACTTTGGCCCCTTTTATTTTTAATCAATAGCAATTAACTATTATCTCTTTTACAATTTACTCCTTTTTCCTTAATTAAGCAATTAATCGTCAAAATTACCCAACCAAACTTCAATTCATATATAATAAGACTCTGTAAATATTTAATAAAAATATTTATGACCCTTAATTTCAGAAACAAGGTCCCGATACCTCATTTTCTTAAACCACTTGACTTTTGAACCAAACCACTTATACTAACTTTTAATTCAATAATTAAAATTTCTCAACTCAAAATTCCATATAAAATTAATATTTACTTATTTGATTTAGTCATTAATTATAAAAATTTTCTTGTCGTGTTTGTGATCCCGAAATCAATACTTCTGACACCACTGAAAATCGAGCTGTTACACATATCAACTAGCGTTACCATTAGAATTACAAATGATACACTATGTGTTTCATGTGTTGATGATTAGGAAATATTGCTCAGATCCTTCTCACATTATTTTGGTGGATTAAATTGAAATTTAACCTGACTTATCATTTGAGGAGAAACCAATTGAAAATTTGGCTCGAGAAGTTAAAGAGTTGAGAAGTAAATGTGTTCCACTTGTGAAAGTTTCATGGCGTAGTCACAGTGTGGAAGAAACGACTTGGGAGCCAGAGGAGACTATAAGATACCAGTATCCCCACCTCTTTCCAAGTAAATTTCGAGGACAAAATTTCTTAAGGATACGTGAATTGTAACGACCTGAAAGTCAATGATGTCGGGAAGTGAGGTTTGGAACCCCTTTTCCGTAAACTGAGTCTATAAATATTTTTATTAAATATTTACAATGTTATAGTATAGGTGAATTGAATTTTAGATAGGTAATTTTACTGAATAAGTGATTAATTAAGGTATAGAGACTAAATTGTAAAAGTGGTAAAAGTTCAATTGCTCTAGAATTTTAATTAATACATGGACTAAGGCCTAAAGTGGCAATTATACCACTTTATAAATAATAGTGGACGGTAGGTAACTATATATATGTTATAAAGAAATTAACTTAATTAAATTATAAAGTAAAATAGTAATAAAACTAGCATAGTGGAGAGAAAGAGAAAACATTTTCTCTTCATCATTTTCATTGTGTCAATTTTTCGTTGTAAGGAGGAAGAAAGTTTCAGCCATAAGGATTTTAAATTTGAAGCTTCAATTAGTTAGTTCAATGTTTTTGTATTAAAGTTTTGAAAGTTTCAATAGTTAAAAATTGAAAATTTTAGATATTAAATTGATAGATTTTAAGGTTATAAGTGAAAAGAGACTAAATTGTGAAGTTAATTGATAATTTTGTACAATGTTGACTAAAAATGCATAAATTGTGTAAGTTGTAGAAATCAGAAATAGGAGGTCCTAAATGGACTATTAGTGAAATCATATTGAAAGTTAGAGTTCTAAATTGAAAGTTATGTTAGTCCCAAATTTAGGGACTTGATTAAAATGAAAATTTTGTATAAAATGACATTTAATTGTGAAATTGAATGTATATATTTATGGTTTTATGTGTTTATGTTAATTCGTAGCTAACGTCGAATCAAGTTCCTAAAAAAGGAAGGGAATAGATAAAGTTATCGAGGAATAGCTCGGAGTTTATAATTTGTATTTATATAATTTGAATCATTTCAATTGTTGCATGTCTATTTTGTTTTGCATGGTAAGATCATGAGGTTAGCTAAAATTGATAAATTGAGATGAATATATATATATATATATATATATGATTGGAATGAGTATTGAGATAGATGATTAAATTGAATAGAATTGAAAATATCATGGTTTGATGCGAACATAAAAATTGACTTTAAATTGAGTTGAATCATGTTATGATACATATGATTTTGTGATTGGAATATGAAATGAAATTGATGAGATGTGAAATTAAGTTATATGTGAAATTGAATAATTATTACCCTATTAACTGTTCAGGCAGAATAAGATATATTTGGCATGTCATAGGATAGATTGGTTGTGGGTTACTTCGACTACGAGTCGATACGTAACACCCCGATTTTCAGTGGTGTCAAAAATAGTGGTTTTGGGACCACAACTCCGATGAGTCGAGTCATAAATTAGTTATTTTTAGTATTTACGACGTTGATAGCATAGTGTTAAAATTTGATAATGGAATTTTAATGTTTAGATAGTGATTTGAATAGGAAGGATTAAATCGTAAAAGGTGCAAAAGTTGAGTTAATTGATTAAAGGAAACAAATGAACAAATTTACCTAAATTATTTTAATGGGTGGATTATCATGGGTTAAATTAAATAAAAATAGGATTAATTAAGGCTAAACAAGTGATTAATTAAGTTAATTATGAAAGTCTTAAAATTTACAAATTTGCCATTAAGTATATAAGTGAAAATTAAGAAAGAAAAGATGATATTTTCATCTTTTTTACCTTTTTCTTCACATGACAAGCTTGGGGGAAACTAGGGTTTCCATTGTTCACTTTGAAACCTTATTTGAGTAAGCAAATCTCATCTGTTTTTAGTAATTTTTATATTTTTAAGTCCGTATTAGCTTAAACTAGCTAATCTAAGGACTAATTTGTGAATCTGTCAAATTTTATAAGTCTTACCATTGTTTAAAGTTTATGGTGGATTTGTATGCTTGGTGGTTGGGTTTGATATTTGTGCAAAGTGATTTTTGATGAAATTAGGGTTTAAGGACTCAAATGTAAAAATGATGAAATTGTGTGTACTTGATGTGAAATACTTAAATTGTAGGGACTTGGATGAAGGCTATAAGCATTTGGCTGGTATAGGTTTAGAAAGAAATGGCTATTTTGCATGTTTTGTGTTTAAGGACTAAATTGAATAAAAGTAAATGTTAGGGGTAATTTCATAAAATTTCCCAAAAAGGATCAAATTGTGTTGAATGAATTAATTATGTAATTTAATGTGAAAATTTGGATGATTTGTTGATTTAGATTACAATCGTACTACGGATCGAGGAAAAGGGAAATTAGCAGAATAATCCCTAAAGCCTATCCGCAACTGCAATTCAGTCCGGTAAGTTCATAATGTAAATTTTTTATTTATATATTACTTGTATCTATTTTATCATTGTTAGAAACAAATGAAAGCACTTGGAAACAAAGAGATTGAAAGAAAAGGATCTACAAAGATAGTAGGCTTTAAGCTGGTGAAATGAAACTGACGCGATGGTTAGGGTACCGCATATGTTGTGAGCAACATCATGGGTCAAAAAAGAGATATGAATCCTAGAATGGATTACATGACCTACGATGGCTGGGATTATGCATAAGTGCATATTCTCGACAGCTCGTGTGAGAAATATCGTTAAGGAATAATTATATGAATAAACATCGTACCAATGGCTAGGGTACCGCATAGGTTACGAGTCCTCGATAGCTCGTGTGAGAAGCATCAGGTACTGGTAACAAAGATGATACAGACAGGAAAATTGAAATGCTAAATATGGTTTGAGGAAGCAAAGATTTATCCTGTCTTGGTTGAGTTATAAACTGCTCTATGCATATGTTCGGTAACTCATTTAAACTCTTAAAACTTACTAAGCTATGAAGCTTACCAGTGATGTTATTATTGTTTTGTATATTTATTTTGCTGCTTAAAGATCGAATCATCTCGAAAAAGTCACACTATCGTAGAGCTCGTTTGGTAGTTTTTACATAACTTGGTTATATGCATGTATTAGGATGATGTTACCCTTTGAATTACTTGATTTTGGGATTTGTTGGATTCCCTATGAACTAAGTTTATATGCTTGCTTAATGTTATAAGTAGGCTATTATCAAATGAAATGTAATGTCATGTGAATTCATAGAAACTTGATGTGTTTTGAATGTATTATGTGCTTGGTTATGAGAATACTTGATAAATTCGAGGACTTGTGTGAATAGTTGAATTTTACATACTTATTTTGGTAGATCTTTGGCATGTATCGGTAGAAGTACAAGGTAGGAGAGAGGTTGGTTACTGACTTGCATCGTATCGATAGAATCATAAAAAGTATCGATAGTTCTGTTCATAGAAGTATCGGTAGACTAAGTATTTGTATCGGTAGAAGTGATAGGGTTAAACTTCTTAGCTCTTTAGAGTTTTTAATATCGGTAGAAGTATGACTTGTTTCGGTAGAAGTTACCCATGTATCGTTAGAACTATCTCAACTATCAGTAGAAATCTGTAACTGTTTCTGAATTGCTTACTAACTTGACTTCTACTGATACTTGTCCAACAGGCACTAGTAGAAGTCTCCCAGAATTGTGAAAATGACATTTTTTCCCTTAATGAGTTGTATTGATATTTAATTTTTTATTTATGTCATGTATGATGTATTACTTTATTAAAATATAACAAAATGAAATAATATTGAGAGTTGATCCGCGATAGATGATCGGAGAGACTCTGGGACCCTAATCGATGAGGGTAACGGGTTTTGGGTGTTACACGATAAGTGCTGGGTGTAATTTATTTACTTCAGTTATACTGATGAGCATAGGGCACAATTTGTTTACTTCAGAATTGTTTGGTAAAACACTAGGTGCCAATTTGGTATGTTGGTTAGATCAGTGTATCTGTTCGAGTCTGAGTCAAGTTAATAGGGAATTAAAAAGTGAAATTTATATTGTAATATGAAATGAATTGCTTGATTAAAGATTGATACGAAGTTTGCAACAATTTGATCAATTTAATTCGAGATATAAGGCATTAATGAGAAATAATTAGATGCTTGTTGGCTAAAAACATATGAAATGATTTATATAGTACGATAATGCATTACAACATGAAATTTAATATTTTGTATAATGACATATCAATTACATGTTGTACTGGTTACATATTATTGATTGAATTATAGAAATACCATTGAGTTTATTACTCAGCCTACAGTTTTGTTTTTCGTGCGTAGGTTAGCTTTCAATTTTGATTCTTTTATCGACATTAGCATCCAGTTGAAGTCCAGGACTCAGCAATGTTGGTGAAATTTCTTTTGTCAGTTAATGGCATGTGCCTATTAGGGTCATCGTAGTATAAATTATGTTTTTATGCTTGTATCTATGTTATACTAATGATGTCTGTTTTGATCAAATGAAAGCAATTTGGTAAATAGGCTTGTATGTGGTTGATACGGCATGAAAGGTTATTTCTTGTTGATAAGGCATGTAAATGTGTTTTGCAATATTTGCATTTGAACTTGGCATATTTTGAATATATGTTAGGTGTTGATAAATGATAACCTGATACATAGTGAAAGATGGCATACTTTGGGTAATGTTTGAATGCATTTTAATGTAATGTTTTGGTATTTGAAATATGAATTGGTATGGGAACTATCTATTAATTGGTTAAATGGATGATTGAAGTTTTAGGTAAATAGAATGCATATATAGTAATAGTAAGTGAAATAGACATGCATTTAGTATGTTTATGCTAGTATGAATATGTCTTGATTGAGATTTTAGTAAGTGAAAATGGTTGAGTTGGTTGAGTGCTTGAATTGGATTTTTTGGGAGGAAAAATATGATCAATTGTATAAATTGGAATGATTTTGGTATGAGTTGATTATAGGTATGGCATAAATAGGTACCAAGTGTAGATTTTAAACTTTAACTCAGGAAGTAACGATACCAAGGGAAAGGTACCAATACTTCAGTGATTTTCCTTATTTTTTTAAACATTGAATCTCAAAATGGTATCAATATCGAATTAAAGTATCAATACTCATATCAGAGTACCAATACTTTTCAAAAGTATCAATACATTTGATCTTTGTTTGGTTTTTACAAAAGAAACAAAATCTTAAACGGTATCAATAATTATATAGGTATCGATACTTTTTGAATAGGCATCAATATGATATAACAGGTATCGATACCAGAGATTTAAATGAAGAATTTTTAAACATCGAGACTAAAAACAGTATCGGTACCTACCTAAGGGTATTGATACCTGTCACGAAATTTTGAAAATTTTGCAAATAGGTCCTACTTCATACTCGAGTCAACATAAGAGCCTTCATAAGCTCGACTAAAGCTCAATTTCAAGTATATATCATAATGTGTATGAATTTATAATATGATTGGATGTATTTATGATTTATCGATAGAGTAATCGACGGTAGTTGCTCCCGTAATGGATGTAACATCCCATAGCTCAGACCCGACGATCGATCGGGCGAGAGGTGTTACATTTAATGGTATCAAAGCTATAGGTTTAGTCTATTCTCGAACTAGATCGAGCTCAAAATTGAGTCTAGAGGTACATGTCATTATCGAGTCAAGTTTGAGTCAGGATTTGAAGGCTAATTATAAATTTCTTTATTTTTATAGTTGAAATTGTCTAGTGAAGCCTGAATCGTTAAAGGTAGCTATGTTCGTATTGAGTCCTTTAAGACAAACTGTATTAGTCGACCAAGTGTGTAAGCGGTGTCCATTGGACATAGCTCTTTTAATGCCTGCATTACCTATTTTACATGGAATTGAAATCATGCCTAAGTCCTCGTATTTAAGGGTTATCTTATTCTAGATAAGAGCAGACACATTCTCCTCTATTCTTACCCTTTCGAATCTAGTGGGATTTTTCTTATTGGTACAAAATTCCTTCAAAAGTTTCATAAAACAAGATGTATTTATCATAGCATCCTGTGGTTAAATGTTTACCTTGTCTTTGAAGAAAATTTCAAAGAACTCTGTATTGTCTTTTTCTCGCTCATTTTTCTCTAGACTGTGAGGAAATAAAGGTGGAATCATGATTGGTTTGCACGGTGCTTTTACTTTTGCTTGTGGCTCGTCATATCGATCTTCCTTGCATAAGTTTTGCCCACAATTATTATTTGAATGGGGCTCTGGAACTATTCCACTTTTGTGAGTCATCGAAATCACACTTTTGCTCGAGTTAAGCTTTGTTTGGGTTGACAACTCCACTTAGGAGTCCAATTCACCTTTTGAGATGGTGAGTTAACTCATTAGGATCTCCAGTTTTGCCATACTTGCCTTTCTTTCCTGACGGAATTCAAGTGTGGCAACGACTAAGGCATTAATGAGTTATTCTAAAGACATACTTGAAGATTGTAGTTGCGACTTTGATGGACTAGTATGATAATATGGATCGAATTATATGTTGGGAAGAATAAGTTGCATCGCCCTTGAGGTGGTCCATAGAAATTTCCAACAGTGCTAACCTAGATATTTGTTCTCCCAAATAGGACGTGCTTTTATCACATGGTTGGGTGCAGTGCATATATCACACATCGTGACCGACATCATATTTCTTGCGCCAATATGATGAACAATATTAGCAATATCACTAAGTTTACATTTCATGGAAGATACATTTACCACTTATGTTCTCATTGGATAATCTAACATAAACCCAAGCGGTTGATAATTTACAGTCATAGCGAAGTTCATTCGATCGTTCATCGTTTCTTTTATTATTTTGTTCTTTTTTTTTCAGGAGCGGTCTTCTTTACTTTTAGGCTGTGCTTGAGCGGTCAGTACATCCATACATGGTAAAAAAGAAAACACAAAATTAGTTAGCACTAGTCCCCGACAACGACGCCAAGATTTGATGGGTGTCAAATCCACCAAAAATAAAATTCTTATGCCTAAACAATATATAAATAGCAATAGGATCGATCTCACAGGGATTAGGTTATCTAAAATTTCCGTTCAATTTAACCAAGTTGCGTGACGACCTATACAAAAATTAATAGGAGGATTCAATCCAATTAAAAATTAAAAAAAAATTAGTAAAATAAACGAAAACTAAATAAACTTAATGGACAACGCTGCAGCTTTAGGCATGATTTAAGCTCCAGCTTCAAATTGATCTCAGACAATGAATTTTCTCCTCCAAACATTAAGTTGGTTATAGTGATCGAGGACCCCTCATATGATCATCCCTTCCATGTGCAAATTAATTGCAGGAATGCCCAACAATTAACCCTTACCAAACGAACAACCATGAAACATGCCTCCACGATTTAAGTCTTCGACAGCCTTGCAAGCCAGAAAGGCCTAATTCAGATCAATGACCTTAACTGCGTGGGTCATTTAAATTCGATTGGTATTTCCCTTAATAAATCCAACCAACCACACAATTGGACACGCTAATGTGTTCCTCGGTGGATCGAATACAATAACTGATCATATTGATTCTTTCAACTGTATGCCACATAACACTGAATCAACGGATCCTTTTTTAATTGATGTCAGTACGACTTTATGAGACGACAGTATCTATCTCTCTTAACTAAAGGTGATCATGGGCTGGGCTACTCGGCCCGACTCGAAGGCCTGCCCGAAAAATGGGCGAGTTTGGGTAAAAATGTAGGCCCTAAAAATGGGCTTGGACAAAAAATGAGGCCCATTTTTAAAATGGGTTGGCCTTGTTTTTTTTATTTTTGACTCGAGCTCGACCCGAATTTATAATAATAATTTTATATTTATTTTTAATACTATTTTTTTTTGCTTATAATAATGATTGAATTGAAAGATAAAGCAAATAAAACAAAAAAAATAAATTCTAATAAAAAGATAAAAGCATGCAATACATGCAAACAAATTTGACAAAGGCAAAACAAATCCCCCAAATCTCGGTTTGCTCCCTCAGCCTCCTAATAGTACTCCTCACTGACTAATCCCACGTTTAAGGGTCCATCTCTCCCTTCCACTTGATCATCCAAATCTCATCAATTGCTTGTCAAATCCATCCAAAAAAAAAGACTAGCAGCTTCTCCCTTAGCTTCTCTGTGCATGGATATCTAAATTTGACAAAGGTAAAACAAATCCCCCAAATCTCATCAATTGCTTGTCAAATCCATAAAAAAAAAAGGTTAGCTCTCTTGTTAACAAAAGCTATGAAGCTTTTGTGTTTTAACTTAAAATCAAACTGATTCACTTGTTTATTTGATACCCTGTGTTTTGATATTTAAATAATGAAAGTTTTCAATTTGTAAATCTTCTAATTTTCTGTTTGTTTATGTTATTTTGCTGTCGTTTTTATTATTATTTGGCATCCATTATTAATATTATTTGGATATTGTAGGAATTTTGTTTTATCATTAATTTTGTTACTATTTTAGTTGTAACTATCTTAATATAAAGGGTATTTATTGTATTTGCAATTTGTTTGTTGTTTTACGAATTGTTTTAATATCGTTTTTAATTTGTTTGTTGTTTTAATATTTGTTTTAATATTTTTAAGTGTATTTAATATATCATATTTTAAATTTATTTATATAATAAAATAATCTTAAAAAAATTAATAGGGGTCGGGCTTGAACTAATTTTTAGGGTCGGGCTAGGTCTGAGCCTAGAAAATGAATTTAAAATTTTATTGAAACTTGGCCCAAGCTCGACCCTATCCGATCCATGATCATCTCTACTCTTAACCAAAGAAATAAGAATTACCAATATAAAAGTTTTTACATACGAGTTTTAAGTTACATAATTCCACAAAAGGATAAAAAATCAACCCAAAGCTAAATCAAACTAATTCATAAAATTCAGTAACAATACAATAAAAATAATCAAAAAGAAATTTATAAAGAAAAAAGTTAAAGAAATGGCTGTAAGTTGGGGAGAGCTGAAACATTATGGAACTCATTGGAGCAAATAAAGAAAGGAAAAAAAGAAATGGGTCTTTATCCTCCTATATATTATCACTCATCCCAACGCCTCATGAACGTGAACTCCACTATCCCTGCCTCGTCAAACCCTAATTTTAGGGGTCCCTCCTCTATTAACTAAGTTGCCCTAACTTTCTCCTATTTATTTTTCGGTATAATTTTTTATTTAACCCTTCAATTTTATAAAAAAATTATTTTATTTTTTCCCTCTTTTAACTTTTGAACTTGTATTGTTTGTCAAATCACGTCAAAGTTGATGTATGCCACTCAGCAATTAATTAATTTTTAAAAAATAAAAATATTTTTTAAATTTTTTATTTAAATTTTTTTTTTTTGAATTTTAAAAAATTAATTATTTACATGACGATCCACTTGTCACGTCACCAAATTTAATAAATATTAATTTTTTTATCCGTTTTGAGATGATTTAATAAATAATACAAATTTAAATATTAAAAAACCGAAAAATTAAATGAATGGTTAAATGCCTTATTTGACCTTTCAACTTTACAAAAAAGTTATTTAACCTTTCATTATGCCTTTTCTATAAAGTTGGAAAGCCAAATAAGATATTATTATTTTTTAAAAGCTAAAAGATCAAATGTATCATTATGTCTTATTTTTCTTTTTTGAGAGTGCGATGTGATTCATTAAAATTTAAAATTTTTTATTTAAATTTAATTCAAATAAGATTAAAACTATTCATAAACAGTGGTGGGCAAAATTTGTCCACACGAAAAAAGTTAAAGTTTAGAATTATTCGAATAGAATTAATTGAGTTCATCGAGTCAATTTGAATTTTTTTTCGAATTTTGAGTTCGAATTAAAATAACTTAAATAATTCAAATAAACCAAATATCAAACCCTTTTACTTCTCTTTCCCCCAACCCCTAACCCTTTTACTAATTTCTCCTCAAAAATTTTATTTCCCCAAAACCCAAAAACTTTTTTTTTCAAATTTATATCTACTATTTATATGATTGAATTAAATTTCACATTTTGTACTATTTATATTATTGAATTGTTTAATCATGCTGAATTTTTTTATCTATTTTTGATAAAATTAAATTATTAATGATACCATAAAATATTTGTGTCAAAATTTTCTGTTAGTATCAATTCACATTTTATTTTTAAAATAACTTTTATTAAAAATCACATTTTTTTATATTTAATATATTTTTTAATTTCAAAATACATTGTGATAAGAATCAGAAGATAATTAAAGCAACTAAGCAGACAAAGAAGCTAATTCATATATAAAATATTAATAAATAAATTATGAGGGGATGAAAGTTAATAATAAATTTGATTACGATAAATAAATTTGATTACGAAGAGTGGTAGTGGCTACAAGGATCCCCAGTCATTTTTTTATTTAACTCAAACAAATATATTCGATTCGAATTCCATCTCACTCGGCTCGATTCGAGAAAATTTCAAATTAAGTTAGAATAATAAAATAGGATTCGTCAACTCAATTAACTCAATTTTTTTTATTCGATTCGATCGAACATTCACCCTATTCATAAAAAATTGAATTGAAAAATTTATATAATTTTACAATTAAGTCAAAACAAGTTGAATTGTAAATCTTTCAAGTTTCTATAAGCTAGACTAATACAAATAATTCATTTTTTAAAAATTAAATAATAGAAATATAAATTTATATGAATATTTATATATTCTAAACAATAAATAAAATAATATGAACTCTTAGTTGAATTAATTTTTTGGGTAATACCTTTTAGGATATTTTTTTAATTGTTTTAAACAAGCACTAACACAGGCTTTTTCCTGGAAAACTTAAACAAAGTAATATTTATTTTCTTTCTTTTTCCCATTAAACAAACAGAATGTTGGTGGCTCTCAGAGTGATTGCTAAAGTGGCCAACTCTCATTTGTCTGCAACTAAATAACCTAGGACGACGATGAAGATGTCGACCAAACCTCCATTTTTGCTGTATGTTAGCTCAAGTAGAACAAGAAAATGGTATTTCTGAGGTGTACACTTTTCTTTTCTTTATTCATTTTAATAAATTTTAGATTCTTGTCGTCTGTTCAGAAAAATAATATTTTATATCAAAGTCATGAACTCTCTTGTAATTTAACTTTATTTTTTAAATAAAATGAAAAGTAGAATAGCATTATCATTTCAATGTTAGGGTTCCTCCATTACCTAAGAATCTAGGGTTGTCCAGGTCGTTATCCACTACAAAATTATCCAATAATATACAAGAGGGATTAAGAAAGTTATCCGTTTAAAAGTTTTTTTTTTTTATTTCAAGAAAGTTTCAAAGAGTAAAACTTTAACAACAACATGACTAACGCGATTCGATCCTAAATTACATTTAAGATAATAAACACTCTTAACTATCAGATCAACCCACAAAGTTCAAAAAGTCTCAATTTCGAGATAAATAAAAGGAGTTGCGTATGTTTAAGCTTGACAATTTTTTTGAGAATGATAATTTTTTTATTTAAATTAAGTTGTGAATTTGATAATTGTTCTTATATTGAGATCTGAATTTTTTAATTCAAGTTTTGAATGACAAAATTTTTACATTGGAAATTAAACTTTTTTGTCCAAATTAATTCTCGAAAACCCTAAAGTTCAATCCCTAATGTGAAGACAATTGTAAAGTTCAAGGTCTAACTTGGACAACAAAAATTTTAAGCCTCAATGTGAGAACAATTGCCTAGTCCAAGCTTCAATCGGAGAACGATTATCAAATTCAGAATCTAACTTGAACCGAAAACAATTCTTATCCCAATGTAGAAAATTTTATCAAATTCAAATCCCAAATTGTGATTTAACCATATGTTTAAATTCTACCTCAATTGCTTGAAGGCGGACATATTCAACTACAACACATATAAGCTCCTTGGAAATATTGGATTATACTGACATAATTTTAACAAATCTCATCATGTAGACAGAGATAAAAAAGCTTAGTGGGTGTTTTTTTTTTGAATAATTTCATTATAAATTTTAATTATATTTTTTTGATGTAATACCTAAAATTATCTATAGTCCTTCTCTAATACATAAAAAAGAAGATAATGCGTTTCAGCGCACTTGAATCTACATTCTCCTGTATTGACAATAATATTCATACTATTTGAATTAAGACTCAATCGACACTGCATGTATATTATTAAACATTAAACCTCAACCAATTGATAACAAGAGAAAAGTTGGAGTTGAATATAAGCTGAAGTTTAGGGTTTAATATTTTACACCTATTAATATTACCAATCAAAATATTATTTATCCCTTCTTTTAGTAGATGACTTCTATGTTAACCATTGATTTTAATGAAATCTCGAGTAAGAACAATCTAAAAGAGGTTTCTTTATCCAACTACTAACTGAAATGCAGATTACTGATTATTTATTGGCTTATTTTCGCAGCTAATAGCCTATAAAAAATGACTTTTTTGAACCTCAATGCTATATATATACATTATCAACTGTATAAAAAAGTATGAATTATACTAAATTGCACATAAACACTAAATTTGGCCTACAACTTCCATTTCAAGTGGAAAGTACTATTCATTCAACCTTAAGGTTGTATATTTATATTTATATTTATATTTATATAATATGAGTACTATTAATTGATGTGATATACTAGGTAGGTTGCATGCGTATCAACACGTATCATATTCTAGATTTAACACATGTTTATGCGGTCTCATACGCGATCCCACTGTGACTTCGCAAGAGAATGTAAGTACCCCTCCTACGAACACTTAACATCATGCGAGCTCATTATGTAAACCGTGTAGGATCCAGCCTAGATCCATTCGTATTGTGGGTCAATAATAGCAAGTATCATAACACTCTTCAATCACTAAATTAGAAGAAAAACACGCTTAAGTATGTTCGAACCTATATCTTCCTAATTACTGTAACAACAAAGATTCAAACTAAACTAAAATTCAATTTACACAATTATAATACTTTTCAATACACATTTAATTATTTTTAAAAGTGAGAGCATTGCAAAGCACATTTACTTACAAATTAATTGCTCTAATTCAATTCTATTTTTTTGAGGTGAATTACAAGAGGAGAGCAAAGCGTTAATAAAAACATAATTCGAATTCACATCACACTTACAATAAACACCCTAATCATTAAGCCAACACACACGATATTTTAATTAAATTCTATTTTGTTAATGTGTAAATACTCAATCTAATAATTTGAATTCAACCCAACTCTAATCAAACTTGGAATTTCAAATCAAGGTCCATTCGGCATCAAACTCGGGCCTGCTCTATAATATTCTATAAAAAATCTTTGAATAGTTAACGACTTCATCTTTAGGGGTACCCTTGCAAATTAGAACTGAAACAAGGCTATTTCTGTGGAAGTTGATTTATATAAGCTGTCTTTTGTTAACGACCTTTCCTCCTTTCAAAAAACTCCCTTTCATCACTTGTCAAGTATCCTATTCCTAGAGACACCATGAAGTTGCATAGGAGTTTATGTCTTGTAGCTTTAATGTTTCTTGTAATAATCACATCTTCCATAACCTCAGTCCAAGGAAGAAAGCATCATCATCATAAGCATGAAACAGACAAGAAGAAGAAGAAGAACAGCAACAACAAAAACAATGGCGACAATTGTACTGTTCCAGCCTCAAGCCCTGCACCACCGCCTACTATTCCTGGTAATGCCTCTTATCCAACAGGTTCCAAAACATTTGATGTTCTGTCCTTTGGAGCAAAGGGTAATGGAGTTTCTGATGATTCAAAGGTAAAAAACAAAAGATAACATTAACACAAATGGTATAATTTCTTTGAGAGAGTGAGACAATAACTTACAATATTGTTGTAATTCAACAAAACAGGCGTTTCTAACAGCATGGAAAGCTGCCTGTAAGATCTCTGGTGCTACAGTGGAAATTCCGTCGGGATTCAAGTTCTTAATCAACCCCATAACTCTTCAAGGTCCATGCATGCCTAGCCTTGTTTTGCAGGTAAAATAAGTAATGGGAACAAGTTTTTTTTTTGTCATTTTTTTATCCAAAATGCTCAAAGATTGAAGCTAATGACTTGGAAACAGATAAATGGAGCTCTTTTGGCCCCTCCAAAAGTGGGTTCATGGCCGAAATCCAGCTTATTTCAATGGATAAACTTCAAATGGATCCATAATTTTACCATTCAAGGTTCTGGTGTGGTCGATGGTCAAGGCTCTCAATGGTGGACTACATCTAATCAAATTTATCTTATTCAGGTTAATCATATATCTCGTAACAGACATAGTCCGATAATTCTTGCATCAAAACTCGTGTTTAAGTTACTAAATTAACTCATCTTCTATTGCAGAAGAACTTGAAACATGTTCCAAACTGGAAACCAACTGTAAGAGTTGATTAATTCTTTTTATCTTTAGTTTTTAAACATCAAATTACATTGATCCTGATTCTTTCTTTTTCCTCCACTGACAGGCTTTAAGATTCTACTCGAGCTTCAATGTGACAGTTCGCGACATTAAAATTATAAACAGCCCTCAATGCCACCTTAAAGTTGACAGCTCCGGTGGAATCCAAGTTGATAACATTACGATTTCTTCGCCGGAGACTAGCCCTAACACCGATGGAATTCATCTGCAAAACACCCAAGATGTCGAAATCCAACATTCCAATATCGGATGTGGTAAGCAATGAAAATTTCATGAGACATATAGGCAGTAAAAAGAAATTATGACAAGTTTGAGATAGTGCATGGCACATTAAACGGTATAATAACTGTCGACACCGAACTCACAAGCATGAACAGAAAGTACACTCCACCCCAGTCGGGGGCCTCTTAGATATTATTTATTATTTTCTGTCAATTTTTTTAATATAATTAATTAGGGTTCTCTTTTTCGTAGGAGATGACTGTGTATCCATTCAAACAGGTTGCTCCAACGTTCATATACACCATATTAATTGCGGCCCTGGTCATGGTATTAGGTAAATTCAACTTTCAGTATTAACAATATTAAATTAAAAGTTATTATTTGGTTGTGTGACAAGACAAGATTGTAATGAAAACTGACATGGACTTGCTTATGAACACAGTTTGGGAGGGCTGGGGAAAGACAAGAGTGTTGCATGTGTATCCAATATAGTTGTTGAGAAAGTCTCACTCTTCAATACACTAGCTGGAGTTAGAATCAAGACCTGGCAGGTACAACCCAATTAAACTGTCTGTAATCCGATTTATTTAAAGATTAAAATTCAGCTTTTATCAGGCTGACTTTGCCTAATGAAACAGGGAGGTATGGGATCTGTGAAGAACGTCTCATTTTCCAATATTCAAGTCTCTGACGTAAAAGTTCCTATAATAATCGACCAATACTACTGCGACAAGGACATCTGCAAGAACCAAACGATGGCGGTGGCAATTTCAGGTGTTAAATACGATCAAATCATCGGGACTTACGCGTGGCGACCGGTTCACCTTGCGTGTAGCAAAGGAATACCATGCACCGATGTCGATCTAACCGATATTCAATTGAAACCGTCGTTTAAATATCGAGGTTTGGATGAGGCATTGTGTTGGAACTCTTACGGGAAATCGCAGGGACCATTGTATCCTTCGAGCATCGACTCTTGCGTGAGAAGGGACGGTGGTTCCGTCAAGAGAATAGCTCGATCTCGGGACCATGTTTGTTTTTGATACTTAGAAACAGGGATTTGGTTCGAACGTAGGTGTGTTTTGTTGCCTTTGTAGGTTGCTTGGAAGCTTCCCTTCTGCTAATTTTTTGAGTGTGAGAAGGTGAGGCTTTTTGTAAAACTTTACTTTGCTTTCCAATGTAATGTAATCTATTTGTTTTGTTTGTAAAGTGAACAAATTTCTTCAATTTCTTTTCCCTTTTATTCATTTAATTATTTTTAAAAAAATAAAATTTAGTAAGTTTGAGATGTGAATCTCGTGCCTATGGATGAGGATATTCCTAAAACTCACAAAAGAAAAAAGAGGTGAGTTAGACAAAAAAAAAAGCAACTGGAACAAAAAAAAGGAAGTGATTTAGACAAATATTTTTTATCGATAACCTCGTACCATGAGAGTAAAATTACAGCAAAACCTCTTCTATTATATCTTGAATTGCATTTTAATATTTTTACTAAAAAATAGCAAATTGGATCATGTGTGTTAGATGCAGTGACGAAGCTAAAAAATTATTTGGGGGACGAAATTAAATTGCATATTTTTACGATAGTAAAAATATAATTTCACTATTTTAATAGTTTATATTTTATAGTTTTTGAAGGATTAAATCAATTTTTTATCATTTTGGAGTTAAAATGTAATTTTACCATTACTAATTTAAAATTTTATAAATTATAAACGGTCTAAATAAAAAGTTTTTCATTTTAAGGGGGTCAAGGCCTTGTCAACCTCCTGACTTTTTCACTGGTTAGATGAGTAAGTAAAACAATCCATCTACTAAAATTAAAATTTTCATATATAATAACAAATTTAACCTTCAATCTTTACACATCTATTCAATTTGATCTTTACTCTTTTATTGCAAGTAAGTTAGAAGTTTTTGAAACTAAAAAAAGGCTAAAGGATTAGCCTTAGTAACAAATTAAAAAAAATAAAAAATGTGCTTTTAAAATTTAAAAATCATAAGATTTATAAAAAATGTTTATAGAATTTTTTTTTATTTCTCAAAGTATTTATTGGAAAATCATATCCAGGGTGAGGATCGAATCCTTGATCACTAGTTAAGGTAGAAGAGACTCTTGTCATCTCACTTAAAAAAATTTAAAATTATAAAAAATTTATTAAAAAATCAAAATACAATCTAATAAAAAACTGTTTTACTCATTCATCTAATGTATATAAATAATTTATCTATTTTTTGAATAAAAATAAAACAATCCGAAATAAATTATAGAAAGTTTTGTGATAATTTTACAAAAGTTTGAGATTCTTCCTGTCATTCTTTATAGAAAAACAAATTGATGAAAAGGCGACAAAAACATAATTCTTTTACCCTAGTGGGAATAACAACTGGCTAAGGGAATCTTAAATATCAAAAAAATAAACCCCAACAAGCATTTGCAAAAGTTTCAATGCAGGTGGGAATTGGAAAGGCATTTATAGAAAAGGGTTTTAATGGTGGGAAATGGGGTGGGGCGTGCACCGTCCAATAACCCCTGTTTTCCTTTGAAACTCCCTGACTGCACGAGCATGGCTTCAAAGTATACCAATTTTGGTGAAGGACAGACAAATTCATATGCAAAATTTTCAACCCACCTCGTCCCTCTTGCCATCCTTAATCATAGGCACATTTTATCATGCTCTGAAATGCTGGCCCAAAACCATGCCCATTGATCCTAACCACACAGCCTAAAACAAAAAGAACAAAAAAAAAAAATCATCATATTTAAACTCTTTACAATCTTCCCTTTCTACAAGTTAATGGAAAAACTGAAAGTCTGTCCCTTTTTTTTTCCGAGTATTTAAACTAAGTTCGGAAGAATTTTACTTGAATATCACTCATGATTCAAACAAAATTATATTTAAATTTTTGGGATAAAAAATGCTTTTGAGATAAAAATATTATTAAAGATGTTTTTGAGATTTTCAAAAATGCTTTTGAGACAAAATTCTTTGTAAAAGTTAGTGTCACTGCTTTTGAGAAGTAATGTTAAACTGACCCTTAGTCATAATGTACCCATCAATCATCATAGAGACCAATGGCCTACACTCCGACTTAAAAAGAAAAGGGTAAACTACATAGAAGCTATCTAACTGTTAACAATTTTTATTTTAGGTACTCAAAATAAAAGTATGCAATTTAAGCATTTATGTTATATATTTCAGTCATTTTGGTCACTCCCGTTAAAATCACAAATGGTAAATTGACGTGACAGTTAAAAAATCAGTATAAGAACAAATTTAACCCTCAACTTTTGTATACTATATCAATTTAGTCATAATTTTAAAAAGATTAACTCTCAAAATTTACAAATGTTCTGAATTGGATCTTAATTCTAAAAAACTTAACGAAATTTATACAAATACATAAATATTTTCAAAAAATATAATAATAAATTTTTAACAATAATAAATTTTCAAAAAATATAATAATAATTTTTTTAAAAAAATATTAAAAAGAAATTATTGTTAACAAAAAATAATAATATATAAAAGTTACTTAAATATTTTTAAAATATAATAATAAATTTAAATTTTATATTAATATTAATATTAATATTGAATAAAAATAATTATATTAATATTAAACCCTCCCCTTCCTCCCCCCCCCCCCACTAGACCTCCCCCCACCATCCTCCTCCCCAAACCCACCCCCATCACCCATGTTCCTCTCTCTTTGTATGATTCAAATTGGTTAAATGATTTTTTTATAGATTATGTTATTATTATTTATATCATGGAGACGTATCTAATATTCATAAATTACAACTATTTATTATGTGCATGCAATTTGAGAGCTAACAAACCATAAATTACACTGATATTTGAATAATTCAAATGGAATTGGTGGTTTGTATTCTCTAACCATAAGTTTATGCTCTTTCTTGCATTTTTCAATCCCATCATTTTTCTCATAAGCGTTTAGATTCAACTTCATTTCAGGCTCAACTAACACCTTGCCACTTCGTACAATGATTGCATGAGCTTGTTCTTTTGAGTTGGTTTTAGTGTTGTTAGGTAAATTGCTTTGTTGTCTCTCCGAAACAAATTTAGCAAGCTAACTAATTTGATTCTTGTGGCCTTAAATAGATGCCTGTTGGTTCCTCAAAGTTGTTTCAGTGTTTTGGAATCTAGTTTCTGACACTAAAATAAATTTAGTCAACATTTCTTCCAGATTCGGCTTCTTTTCTTGTTGACAAGGTTGATGAAAACCCGAAAGGGTTATGAACTTTGATTTCCATGACTGCCCCAAAAGAAATTCGGATGACTCCTCCATCCTATATTACAATTGCTATTGTAAGGGTTATTCTGAGGTTTCAAATTATTGCCTAAAAAGTTGACTTGCTCATGCTCCTTGTTAGATTTGAAGAGTGAATATCCTAGATTAGTCATCCCCCCTCTAGTCATATCGCATTGCATAACTAGATTCACCTAGTTACTGCAATTTAAACCATCAATCTTTTTACTTAATGCTTCCACCTGACTCGCCAACAAAGCAACCGCATCTATATTAAAAAATCGACTACCTTGGTAGGCTTTGTTCTCATAACTTGTCATTGAGAGTTATTCAATGTCATCTCCTCAATAAATTCTTGGGCTGCCTCAGGTGTCTTATTATTCAGTGTTCCACTAGCTACTGCATCAATTATCTGCCTAGTCAAGGGATCAAACCATTGTAAAAGATTTAAACTTGTAAACAGAAAGGTAACCCATGATGAGGACACCTTCTCAAAAGATCCTTAAATCTCTCTCATGCATCATGCGGAGTCTCAAGCTCAAATTGAGAAAAAGAAGAGATGTCATTCCTCAACTTAGTTGTTTTGGCCAATGGAAAATACTTCAACAGGAACTTCTCAATCATCTAAGCCCAAGTGATGATGGAACCCCATGGAAGTGAATTCAACCACTATTTTGCCTTGTTCCTCAAAGAGAATGGGAACAACCGTAAGCGTATGACATCATTAGTATGCCATTGATCTTAAATGTGTCTCAGATTTCCAAAAAGGTTAGTTAAATGAGCATTCAAATCTTCATCTTGCAACCCATCAGACTGAACATACTACTACACCATCTGAATTGTGCTCGGCTTAATCCTAAATTATTTTTAGCAATAGTCGATCTGACAATACTCGATTCAACCCTAACCAGAGTAGGATTAGCATAGTCATACATAGTTCGAGGAGTAGGACGTGCAAGAAGTTGCGAATTAATAGGATTATTATCAATCTCCACAGTAATGTCATTTTGCTCTTATTTGTCTACTAAAATCTGTTGACCTTGCCTTGCTTCTCTAACTTCCCTTCGATTTTTACGAGCAGTTTTTGATCTCATTGTAAAAATTAATGGTTCCAATGGATTGCCTCGAGTCATAAACCAAAGGAACTTGTAAGAATAAAACAAAATAAAAATTAGAATTTAAAAATTAAATTAAACAAAAATAAAACTAAATTAATAAAAATAAAGTTTTCCTAATATTCTAGTCCCTAACAACGGAGCCAAAAATTTGATGTGTCACGAAACTAACTAAAATTTTTACTAAGGTAAGCGCACCTATCAATTAATAGTATAACTATAGTGTAATACCTTATACCCAGTCAGGTTGTTGAGCCTAAATACTAGGATGCCACACCACCGTCTCACATCATGCTTACCTCATTTTAATGTTTTATTTCACATGCAAATTTTTCTTTTTAATTATCTTACTGTAGTGTTCATATTTTCACAAATTCATACACATTATATGTCATACATAATCCAATTAATGCTAACTCATATAATCATACATCGATTTATCATCTATCTAACATTTATCATGCATTAGGATCGTTTAGCAAATTTTCACAAAATTGCTACGTAGGTATCGGTATTTTGAAGAAGGTATCGATAGTTTCATGACGAGGTATCGATACTATTTGGAAAATCGATACAAAAATAGCTTACTATTTTCGAATTAAAAACCCAACTGTCAGAAAATATCGGTACTTCGATACAAGAATCGATAATTTTCCCCTCAAATATCGATATTCGTATCAAGGTATCGATACCGACAAGCAAGACTTACTTCATGTACTTCGAAAATTTCAAAGGTATCATTTTTAAAACATGATTATCGATATCTTTGTTCCAGACTCACAAAATACATCATATATCAGCATATAAATCATTCTAGCAAAGCCCTAAACAACACACAACACTTACCTTATATATAATAAACCTCAAAATGTCTCAATATCATATTTCAAAGTCCATAATGGCATGCAAATAACTATATAGAACACAATAAAAACCAATCAAAATTCAACATAAAACCTATCACATTGCCTTAGGTTCCCAAATATAAATAACTTATAAAACCCAGTAATAAAAGTTTAAGAATCGACTTGGCTTGGATCACCCTTGAGACCACACCGCTCATACCGACACTAAGTATCTGCAATGGTTAAAAAAGAGTGAGTGAGCTTAACAAACTCAGTGAGTGCCTAGAATAACTATTACACCTCAAAATTGGGCCTAGAAGTTTTGAGAGTATTTTAAGAATTTTAGCCTATATGTGTTCAAAATTTCATAAATTTGGTAATCGATAACATTTTTGACAATAACAATTAGAAAATTAAATCAATTTCTAAAAATGAGTTCTAAATAGCTTTAATTTTGAAAATAGGACTGATTTGTAAAAGAGTCAAAATTAAGAGTTTTACGATGAAATTTGACCAAATGTCTAAACCCCCTTTTTTAATTCAATTTAACCAACTTCTCCTCCCCATAATTTGTGTCATCCTTTGCTCTCTCAATCTCTTCCAATTTCTTTTAAACATCAAATTCTAATTTCCTTTGAATTCTAATAACCCTAAAACTTTATATACCTATAAAAACCAAGAGAAACACCGAAAAACCTTCATCACCTTCATCTTCTTTATCATATTCTCCAAATGTGGGTTTTTTCTGAATTTGTGTCAAAGCTCGTTTTTCTTCAAGCAAAGGTAACCAATCAACTTTTTATGAGTTTTAAATGATATCTAGTCCTTTAAACTAAGTTTTTAGCCATTAAAATGCAAGTTTTCAATAAAAGTTGAAAATAGGATCTTTAA
The DNA here is from genome assembly GCA_005610355.1 of Gossypioides kirkii. Lineage (NCBI taxonomy): Eukaryota > Viridiplantae > Streptophyta > Magnoliopsida > Malvales > Malvaceae > Gossypioides > Gossypioides kirkii. Next base: position 31,121,080 of record CP032247.1, on the reverse strand, counting down.
TGGTGAAATTCGGATTTGTGTATGAAAACTTGATATTAAAGTGTTTTTCAACTTGTTTTAACATGATTAGAAGGTTTCTAAAATTATTTTGAAGTTTCGTTAAGTATTTCTCGAATTTTAATAAATTTTCGTTATTATAGCCATTGTATGTCGAAAATATTCAATATCTTAAAACATGTAGTTTTGTGTAGTTTAAAGGTTGGGAATCAGTCTTGAGTAAATATGTAGATGAACGAAATTCGTTTCATGTGAAAAGATTAAGGCTTCATTTGTTTGACTGAAAATAATTTTCGAAAAATTAATTACTTTTCTGGAAAAGTTAATATTTTTTGGTGTTTAGATGAATCTCTGTAAAACATTTTTTGTTGTTTGATAGATTTCTTGAAAATATTTCAGGAAAACTGTTTTAAATGATACAAACATACATTTGAGAATTTATTATTTTTCATTATTTAATTGAGTTTATTTTATATCTATTAAGTTTATATTTTACATTATTTTTCACATATATTGCAACAATTTATTTATAAATAAATACCTCAAATTTAATATATTAATAATCATACCTAGTTAGCTGATGTCTGGTACTTCAAACAACTACCATATTCAAATCAAGGCTCTATTTTCAGAAACAAGAAACTTTTGCTTCAGTTTATTGATTCGATGGTGTATAGAATATAAGCAACATGGTAAAGATCAAGCTGATAGCAGATCAGGATAATCCAAAAATACGAAGCATTAACATATAGAAATCATTCTCATTCCCTGAGGTTACTTCAAAAAAGCATATTATTTATCACTAAGCAAAACAATACATGTTAACTTGTCACATTGTTAATAAACTGACCAAATCACTCAAAATCGTCTTGTAGCATATGTAAAGGTTACTACAGCCAAAAGAGTTGTTGCAGAGGAGACCAAAGTACAGAAACTTTTTTCTTTTGTGCTTCCACAATATATTTCTACATTACCTCAACTTTCAGTTTGAAATCTTGAGCTACTGTCTCTTTGTTCTTAAATGCTTATTTAATTACCTCCAATTTTGTTGAATATGGTTCAGTTTCCTCTTCATGTTTCCTTTCAGCAGTAGCAACTTCTTCCTTCTTCTTTCAATCAGTTTCACCTTTAGATTGACATAACAATGAAGCAGTGTTCTTCAACAAAGACAACAGTTGCTGATGATTAATGCTGGTTGGTTCCAATTTAACCCTCAAATCATTGAAACTTCTCTTTGCCTCCCAAAGCTCCTTCTGCGGCCTATCTTTATCTTCAATCCTTCAAGCCAAAAACATTGTATGACAATTAATATATATATACAAGTAGTGAATTTCCAATGTGTTAGAAATACTGAAAACTTAAAAGAAACAATTAAACAATGATTTAAATTTTATTCAATAAAAGACTTGGTTTTTCTATTTACATCAGTGGCTATTTATATTGCTTGAGTAATGAGTCTCAACTAAGCTAAACTTTGAGCCTAAAAATGAATAAAAAACAAACAAAAAAGAAACATTTTGGAAGCAAGGTTGTTTAACAACTTGCTTTCCATGGTACAACAAGCTAAGCTATTAGGCTTTTACTTACTTCCAATTATCATTCAACATGGCTTCAACAATGAAATCATGTAAAATGGCAGATTCAAGATGAATCATGTGAAGATGAGAAAGGTATTGATGATGAGACTTTTACCATTTCAAGCAAATGAAGATGGCATTATAACAAGAACACCAAAGACAGCCTCCATGCAAATACGTCAAGAATGTGAGATTATTCAGAAAAAGACACAAAAAATAGTAACAGAGAAATGCAGATCAACCAAGAACATCGACAACCAATATTTGCAGTAAAACTATCTCATACCTTTAGCAACTTAACCACGAGGCTTCAGAGAACAACTCATCAACTGGGAGCAAATAATGGATTAAGTTTACATACATATATTCATACATATGACAAACTAAATATAGCTAATAATACTCAAAGAAAAACTTGATCAAGATTTAATAACAAGATTGATGATCTTATTTGATTACAAGAAGAATCAAGTAAAAGGATTAGAGAAAATTATACACATCCCTAAGTCGCAAAGCTCAACCTTAATGAATTCATTTATATACCTCTGCAACAAAGCAAACATTAGATTAGATTAACTAACCCCTATATAAAGTTATTAAGAAGGAAGGTATATATGCAATTTAATCAATGAACAAACTCAACAAATGTATTAAAACCAACCAAGTTTTATCCAATGATTATTAAAGTAAAAAAAAATTAAAATCCTATAATATGAAAAAAGAAAACATTAGAATGTTTGTAAAACAAATAATAATCAAATTACTCAACAATAATCTAATCTTCCTACGATAAAATTTTCTACTAAAACAGGTGTTTAATATATGATAGTAAAAACATGTTAGGACAGCAACTATGAAAACAAACAAGAATGATGTTTAATAACATAAGGTACTTCACATTGCTCTTTGCTAAAGCAGCTAGCAATGCTTGAACTTAAAGCTACAATAAGATGGTTAGGTTTTGGATGGGTTAATGAGAATTCATGAAGAAGGGTATCACAAGAGTTTTTCCCTATAATTTTAGCTTTGCATGCCTAAATACCTTAACAGGGAAGAAGGGTATCATTTGAGGGCGAGTTCTGTGCCATAATCATTGCACTGTGCGTATTATCATTAACAAAAGTAGAAATAGACTTGGTCAGACATTGAAGCCCTACAACACCCTAACCTTAAACCTTTTTCATTCAGTTCTAAATCCAAATTATAACAATTTTCAGCTTTTTTGTGTGAAAACTACAAGCATTAATGATCAGTTCAAAAGCTAAAGCAAATTTAAAAAAACCTATTTAATACAACACGTAAGAGCTTCTGTTTTAACATTATTTCATCTTCATATTACCTAAAACACAACAAAAATGACCAAAAGGGAACATGTGGTCTTATTCAATTTCAAGAGAAAGCATCAGTCTTTTTCCATGAAAAATATAACCAATCTCAAATTCAATCAACAACATAGGCGTGCAAGCTAAAGCTAAAATTTCAAGATCCTAATCTCGATTTAAAGCATCATTATGTTTTTTTTAACTTCATAAAACACTACCCATAACTCTATGTTGCCCTTACAAAGGCATCTTCAACACTTAAGTGGAATAAATTATAAAAAAACGTAACCCTTTTTTCTTGAATAAGAAAATACTTGAAAAATGGTGATAGCAATTTACAAATTCATCAGTATCAAGGGGACTGCAATCAAATTACTTGAGGAAAACCCCCATCTTAACTATTTAACAAATAGACCATTATTTGTTATACCAATAAGAAAATAGAAAAGATCCATTTCAAGTTTGAAGCTTCAAATCAGAAACAAAGACTTATTTTGGCATAAACACAACAAAAAAAATTGAACTTTGAGGCTTACCTGCAAATGGTGAATACCCGATTCAAGTTAAAGCTTGAAATTCAATTACCTACAAAAAGATCTATGGGATTCTAAAGATACACCATTGGGAGCCAGCGGTGGGAGCCGAAAGAAAGTTCAATTCTTTTTGACAAGGAAGAGGGAAGGGGAAGAGGGAAGAGGGAAGGGGAAGTTTGCTCTTGGGATGTGTCTAGAAAAAAAATGGAAAATGTCTTACCGAATAGAAAAAGGAAAGACATTCTCCTTAAAAACTGCTTTTTTCCCTTGTTTTGGAGAATGGATTACAATAGGAATTGATTTTACTTGCAAACAAACACTGGAAAATATGGAAAACATTTTTTGTAAAAGATTTTACAGGCAAACAAATATAGCCTAAGTGTAGACAGAGATATTAGAGTTTAAAGTTTACTAGGTTAAAGATTTCAGTTTAAGAGAATATAGCTTAGTCCATTGTTTATAATTGTATGAGATGTGTGGATGATTGATTTTTTCTTGTGTATTTGTGTGATATGTGTGGTTTAAATGTCGAAATCGATAGGACCTTCAACTAGTAAAGATAAAGGTAAAGGAAAGCTTATCTAGGCTTTCGAGCTTTTCAACGAAAAGCGTTATTTGCTGAGTGTTTTGGAATCGTTACTCGTAGATGATTCATTGTGTATTTAGGAATTTAGAGATAGCCTAAACCCTTACTTTAAATTCCTAGTGTAAGTGTTCTTATATCTATGCTTAATATGTGAAACATGTGCTTGTGTAATTGTGAAAAAGAGAATTAAGATGTAATATTGTGAATAACCATGAGATGTTGTGACATATGCTATAAGCTTATGATGACTGTTGTGACAGCGAATATGTGGGTAGGTTAATCATGCGATGTGATAGAAAATATATGGGTTTGTTCTTCATGCCATGTGACTGATTATATTGTGATAATAAAGTGATATGTAGTGAATATATGATAAAAATATGTAATAATAATGTGGATATTTTGACATTGTGATCTAATGAGACCTTTAGATATAGTTGGCATGCCATCAGATTGTGAGTACTCACCTTTGTGTTGTGATATATGTGGGGCGCTGAGGCCCATGGGATATGTTGGAGAGATAAGGTAATGTGAGCTATGCTCCATTCAACGAGATATGTTTAGTGTGTTGGAGAGTGTTAGCTATATGCTTGACTTATGGGATATGTTTCAACTCTATGAGTCTAGTGTTGGTATGTTGGAGATCCGCGTATCCAACGTGTGATGATAGAGCTCACTATATGTTTCACAGTCTCAATAGCCAAATTATCATAAACTGTGTTTGATTATGATTATATGTGTATATGAATTAATATGCTTGTATGAAGTATGCTGAAAACTATGTGAAATTAAATACAAGAAAGATGCTATGAACATGTTGTTTGATTGTTGGGTTGATGCATGATGATCGTTTATGTAGTGGTTATTCTAGGCACTCATTGAGCGGTGTGGTATCGAGGGTGATCCAAGCCAAGTCGAACTTTTTACTTTTATTAGTAGGTTTATAAGTTATTTATGTTTTGGGAACCTAAGACAATGTGTTAGGCAATATGGTGGATTTATATTGGTTTTTCTTATGTTTCTTTAACTATTTACATGCCATTATAGACTAGAAAAGTATGATATTTGAGACATTTTGAGGTTGGCTTATATGACAAAAATTTGATAGTTGATATATCAATGTAAGATGAAATTATTTAACATTAAATTGATTTTTTTGATGACTGTGAGAAGAGTGTTAATGATAAAGGTGCATGTCTAGATTGCTCTGACTAGGAAAGGCTTGGTTTTTAAACGATCAAATTTGACTCATCTCCCTTTATTGGGACCCTACCTGGTGCATGGTTCACATTCACTTCTTCGATTTTTCCCTTAAAAAAATTGCATGTAAAATAAAACGTTTAAAATGAGGTAAGAATGATGTGATACGGTGGTGTGGCATCCTAGCATTCAGGCTCGGTAACCGAGCTGGGTATAAGGTGTTAAAATAACCACTACATATATAATCATCATCCATCATCCCAGCAATCATACAACATATTCATGGCATCTTTCTTGTGTTTATATTAATTACATAGTTTTCAATATACATTATTCACATACAAGCATATTCAGTCACATATATATATATATATAATCACACTTAAACACAATTTATGATAATTTTGGATCTTGAGACTATGAAACATAAAGTGAGCTCTATTATCACACATTGGATACAAGGATTCCAACACACCAAACACATGACTGATAGAGTCGAAACATATCCCATAAGTAAAGCATATAGATAACACTCTTCAAACACACCACACATACATATCCCGTTGAAGGGAGCATAGCTCGCATTCCCTTATCTCTCCAAACACTGTCAGGCCTCAATGCCCCACATATATCACAACACAAAGGTGTAACACCCCCTTACCTGGTCCGATCACCGGACACGTGTAAGTTGATGCCACAACTATACTAAAATAATAAGAAACTAATTATTTCCTTACTTTCCAGTTATTAATGGAGTTATATTTTATTTAGAAATCAATAATGGAATTAGTACTAGAATATACAAGGATTTATTTTCATTTTTAATGAATATTTGATTTTTAAAGGACTTCTACCAATACTTGCATAAATGGGTATCGGTAGTTCTAAAGGCAGTGAGCATTCAGAATTACCTGCAGAATTCTATCGGTACTTGAATGAGTTCTACCGATACAACCCTGCGTACTACCGATACAACATAGGCAACTATCGACACTAAAAGTTCCAGAGGCTAAATTAAATTTTGCCTAAGACTTCTATTGAACCTTCAAGTTTCAACTACTGCAACAACTACTATATTACTGAAACTTAAAAAAAACTTTTACCGACACTAAATAAGTCAGTAACTAATCTACCTATTCCCCTGCACTTCTACCAAAACTTTGAGGAGTTCTATCGAAACCCTAAAATACAATAAAGTTCTACCGGTAGATGATTTACAAATATCGAAACAGATTGCCAGTTTTATTGTTGTAGAAGCCCAATTTGTCCGAGCCTCTACAACTCAAATTTTATTATTTTATTTATTTATTAAATAAATAAACAAATAAAGAAATAATAGAATTAAAAAATATATACAAACCCAATTTCATAAACCAAAGCCCAAATACACCCAACCCAAACTTAAGCCTAAACCAAATTAAAATATCCAATACAAAATAACCCAAACCCAATTTCACAAACCCTAGCCTTCTCTAGTGTCTAGCCGCCGCCAGCTCACCCACGCCGCCACCGCCGTCGTCGTCGCCGATTCCGCCGGATCCGGACTCCACCTCGCGCACGTCACCGAAAAATTCAGAAATTAGGTGTAAAAAATGTGCTATAAATATAGTAGATGTAAATGTAATTTTTCACACACAAAATTATATACAGAGGGGGGAGATAGATACAAAAAAATCAGAGAGAGATACACAGATTTGTACGAAAATCAATAGAAGTGTAACTATTTTTTTCAGTAACCAAGATCATCAATAAAAGCAAGGTATTAGCTTTAGATCTATCAATTTTTTTCCTAGTTGAAAATACTACTAAAAAGGGATTTTGGGTTTCTTTTTTTACCTTTTCTCACCACCCACGGTGGCCATTGGCGGACGTCGGGGCCGAGATGAACGGCGGTGGGGCTCCTTAACCCATGGTCAGTCGAATGGGGGGCTGAAGAAGGAATGTTTGCTTTGATTTTGAGAGAAGAAAAAAGGGGAAAGTTGGATCTTTTTTGAGAAAAGAAAAAAGAATAAAAGCATTAAACCTAAAGTGAAACGGTGCAGTGCAAAAGGAGAAGGAGAACCTTTTTTTAAAATTTGGGCTAATTTCTCATTTGGTCCTCCTTTGTTTGTAATTGTTTCAATTAGGATTTTTCACCTTTTTTTTGTTATTTTCAATTTGACCCTATAATTTCATTTGATTCTAAATTCGATCCTTGATCCAAAAATATTTCTGAGGCTGCCACGTGTCAAGTTCTTTTGGATTTGTTGCTCACTAGGCCTTTACTTTATTTTAAAATTATTTTTTGACCTTCAAATTTTTCAAAAATTCTAATTCGACCCTTAAATTTTCCAAAAAATTCTAATTTGACCTCTAAACTTTCTAGAACTTCCAATTTGGCCCCTAAAATTTTCAAAAATTTAAATTTGACCCGATTTTAATTTTAATTTTTTTTAAAATAAATCCCTTTTATATATGCATATTTATATTATTTTATTTTATTGTAATTTATGTATATATTGTTTTTATTATGTATACGTGCAAATCATATGCATTTTTTTTTGCATAACATGAAAATTCGGTTTTTAAAATACTCAAATTGTTTTAGTAAATCAAGGCAATGTCTTTTGTCTCAGGAATCTGAAAAATCATGTCCTAACTCACTGGGTGTGGTTTTTTCTTTGAACCGGGATAATTGAATATCCTTTTAAAATTTAAGTACGAGATTTTGTTTGAAAAACTCGTCATTTTCGAATATTCGAATTGTTATGTCCTAACTTACTGGATGTGACTTTTTCTCGATTAATTCGAACTAACAAGCTTTCTTCGAAAGTAAAAATTGTTTTCAAAATAAAATAAATTTAACATTCATGCATTTAAGGATCGCGATTTAAATTCTTCTCGAATTTTTAATTTTCAACAAATAAGATTTTGAATAATCGATTAGGTACCAATTTTGGGCGTGTAAGGGTGCTAATCCTTCCTTATGCGTAACCGATTCCTTAACTCGTATTATGGTTTCAAAGACCAATTTTTTTTCTCTTCCAAAAATCTCGAAAGGTGACCCAATTACGCCTGTTTTAAAAAATTATTGGTGGCGACTCCATTTTTATTTTCTAAAATATAAATCGAGACTTATTTTTGTTTTTTTTCAAAAAATGGTTTCGACAGCTTGGCGACTCCACTGGGGACAATAAGAGAGTCAAGCCACGAGTCGATTATTTTTTATCTTTCTTGTTGAAAATTTCAAATTCAATTTAATTTAATTTGTGATCCTTTGCATTTCATTTTTTGTGATTTATATGTTTGTTGTGATTATAACATGTTGATATTATATGTTTTATATTTTTGCATACATGCATTTGTTACTACACCGCTTAAGTGGAAGCGAGAAGCTACTCCTTCGTGAGGTTTTCACCTCCGTGCAGGATAGTGAATCGCTTTCGGGGTACATCGTACCTATGTTTTCGTGAAGTTTTCACTTCCGTGCAAACATACAGGAAATGTATCCCCCTAAAACAAACTCGTTCGTATGAGCTTATAATGGGTGAGGACTGAGGAATCTGCTGGTTTGGGTACCGTTACTTTAGAACCGAAGCCACATGTAATGAGCCCTAAGTGCCTACCCTAGGCAGAACTATACCGAACCTTTAGAGACCACCTAGTAGATGTGTAGTTCCTTTGTTTTATATTTGTTGATATATTTAATGACTGTGGATACTAACTTTTTTTCTCTCTCTTCTTTTCTCCTATTTTGCATTGCATTCTCATATTAGAAAAGGTATCTGACTTGAGTTCGATTACTAGTAGAGAACTGGTCATGGAAAAAGGATATCTTGATGAGGTAGAAGACAATGTGGCCGTGCGTATGTGGTCAGAGGATAGACAACGTGAGAAGGGTGATAGTCTAGCTGAAGGCCATGTATCGGATTACTGGGACTTTACTCGGATTAGTGTGACTCAGAATAGCTTGGATGACTTGAAAGAAATTTGGGATCAGTGGGATGATGGCATGAAGCAGATTTTCCACTGAGAGTATGGGGATCTACCATACTTACTAGAAGTTAAGGTAGACAAACATCTCTTTCGAGCCCTTGTACAGTACTGGAACCCGGTTTATAACTGTTTCACTTTTGGAAATATGGATATGGTACCCACCATTGAGGAATACACTGCTCTGTTTCGGTGCCCCAAAATTCAATGGAAAAAGGTCTATTCGAGACCCGTTAATGTGCCAACTTTTCTTAGGAAGCTGATGAACATTACAGGAATGAGTGAGCAATGGTTACAGCTCGAATTAAGGTGAAGGGCGATAACAAATGTGTCACTTGGAAAAGTTTGCGAGATTTGATTTTAGCTCATCCTGATGCAATGAAGAAAGTTAATATATTTGCTCTCAGTTTGTACTGACTGGTTATATTTCCCAAGGCGTTGGGCACATAGATGAGGCAGTCACTGATTTATTCGATCGACTCGATAAGGGGGTTACATCTATTCCAGCAATTTTGGTCGAAACCTTTAGGTAATTAAATGCATGCCGAAGAGAGGGAGAAGGGAGATTTATTGGATACGCACAACTACTGATGGTATGGTTCCATAGTCACTTTTGGAAAGTGGAAAAAGTTCCTGGCCTTGTATTTTCTATGAGTTATTCTCCTTTGAGGGAATTTGTTGCTACACAAAGATGAGAGGATATCTCTGAGGAAAAGTGGATGGCAATACTCCATAGTCTCCAAGACGAAGACATAGAATGGCGAGCATCGTGGTTTATTCCTGGCGAAATTATTTATCGATGCGGTGATTTCGATTGGTTTCTGTTGCTAGGGATATGGGGAGCTGTGGGATATGCTCCTTTGTTAGTAATGAGACAGTATCGATCAAGACAGTTCATCCCAGCAACTCAAGGCTTGGCTCACTATGAGTTTGTATATAAATGTGAGAATAATAAGAAAAGAGTTAGGGAGATATCAAGTGCTTGGAATCAAGCCCATAAAATGAAGTCATCTGCAGCAAATCCTATGAAAACCCAAGAGTATGACGATTGGAGGAGTAGGAGAGTCAATGATAACATCCCCGTGCCAAATCTCGACGATGTCCGCCCAGTTGAAGAAGATTAGCAAGTAGTCCAATCGGAATTAGACCTCATCAAGCAAGACTTTGAGAAGAAAAGTTCTGAATTGGGGAAAAAGATAGAAGCACTAGAAGAGGAAAAAGTGCAGTTGGGTTTAGATGTTGACGTCCAAAAATTAGAAGTCGATAAGCTAAGGAAAGGGAAGAGAAAGGTTGAGAAAGATTTGGATGATTTGAAGAAGGATTACAAGAAGCTTCGTCAGTCAATAAGAACTGTTGGGTTAGGCAAAACATCAGAACAGTGGCAGCAGGAAATTCAAGAGGAGAGGGTTCGAGTAGATCTGTGAAAGAGAAAATTTCAAGTCCAAGAAGATGCTATAAAAAGCGAGTTGTTAGAAAGTCAAGTCGAGAAAGCTGAGATAAAGGCCCGAATAATCGAGTTAGAAGAATCTTTGCATATGCACCATAATCGCAACTCTGTGACAGAATTAAGGGCAAGCAAGATTGAGAATAAAGGATTAAGGAGAAGGGTTGGAGAACTGGAAGCTTCATTGCAGAATTGTGAGATTCGGATCGAGTTCCTTGAACGAACTCTAGAGACAAGTAATAGGCAACTTCAGCATTCTCAAAGGCAGATCAGAGATCGAGACCATGTCATGGGGAAGCATTAACACAAGTAAGAGAGGTGGCCGAATACTTGCAGAAGTTAGCTGTCCAGGCAGATACTTTGAGCACAGAGTATGAGCCAGTGTCTGATAAAGGCCAAAAGCTAGCATGTCTCCTTCAAAAGATTAAGACTTTGAGCATTAGGGCTAGGCCTTATTTGTAAATATCTTATGTAAAGACATTCGTTTTCTAGTAAAGTTGTTCTATCAGAAGTTGATTGAGAGTCAATACCTTTCCTGCATTTGCATTCATGCATTCATGCATTCATTGCATTTTCATACATTAAATTTTTTCAAGAAAAATATTGCTAATTAATTAAAAAATTTTCTTTAAGTTACTCTGGAAAAACCACTTCATTACTACACTTGTGCCAAGACAAGAGCGATGGATCAACAATTGGAAAGGTTGGAGCAAATGCAAAAGGAAATGCAGGATCAGTTGCATGAGTAATTAGTGAAGGTGCAAAAAGATATGAAAGAGCAAATTGTTGAGTCTCAGAATGAACTTATCAATAAGTTCACCCAATTATTGGTTGAAAGAGCTGAAAGGGGAAAGGGTATTGTAATAGAATGGAGTGATGGTCCTCCTTGTCCTCCAAATGTTACCCCCACACTAGCTCAAGTTACACAAAAAATGAGTGGTCGAGGAGCATCTGTCACAATTAACCCACAATCGTGCTTGTCTGGCACACCAAAACCGGTAAACTTCCAAACGGGTTCTAGTTCTAACCCAGGAAATAACCCGATCGACTTTGGCATACCAGACTTAAAAGAGATGATGGAAGCAGAAAAAGCAAGAGCCGAACTTCCTAACCAGCTGGAGGAGCGCTGTAAATGGCTGGAGGAAAGGTTCAGAGCTTTAGAAGGAGAAGGGTGCTGTGGAATTGATGCTAAAGAGCTGAGTTTGGTCCCTAATTTAGTATTGCCCCAAGTTTAAAGTTCCAGAGTTTGAGAAATATAACGGGACAAGCTGCCCAGAAGCACATATCACCATGTTCTTTAGAAAGATGACCGGATATGTCAATAATGATCAGCTGCTAATCCACTGTTTCCAGGATAATTTAACGGGATCAGCTTCAAGGTGGTTTAATCAATTGAGTCGGGCTAAAATCAGTTCTTGGAAGGATTTGGCAGAGGCTTTCATGAGACAATATGGTCATGTCACTAACATAGCTCCTAACAGGATCACGTTATAAAATGCTGAGAAAAGGCCAAGTGAAAGCTTCAGCAGTATGCTCAAAGGTGGAAAGATATGGCCACCTAGGTACAGCCATCGCTTTCTGAGAAGGAGATAACCATGCTCCTTGTCAGTACCCTAAATGCACTGTATATCAATCATCTACTCAGAAACGCTGCTAAAAGTTTCTCCGACATGGTCATGTCGGGGGAAATGATTTAAAATGCAATTCGAAGTGGAAAATTAATGTTGGAGAAAGTACCAAAAGGTCTGCTCCTAAAAGGAAGGACAATGAGGTAACTAATATAAGCTTGTACCGGACGAATGTTACGAAACCGATTATGGTAACCCAGTCTAAAGCCCCAACGACCAATTATCAAAGTAGACCGAGGCAAGAATCAGGCTCGAGGGTGAACACTGAAAGAATCCAATTCACTCCTATCCCGATGACCTACAAGGAGCTTTACAAGAGTTTATATGATACTCGGGTAGTGTCTACCTATGATTTGAAGCCAATGCAACCCCCGTTCCCAGATTGGTATGACACAAATGCTCAATGTGACTACCACACAGGAATAGTGGGCCACTCTATCGAGAATTGCACTGCTTTCAAGAAATTGGTTGAAAGATTTATCAAGATGGGGATAATCAAGTATGATAACTCCGTAAGACCTAGTGTGGCTAGGAATCCCTTGCCAAATAATCCCGATCAGGGGGTAAACACAATAATTGAATAAAGGACCAAGATGATTAAGAATGATGTGGGGGAAGTCAAGTCTCCATTAAAGTGGGTTTGGCAATAGATGGTCAACAGAGGTCTGATCATGCAGAAGAGTGAGGACATGGTAGCAACGATTGGAAATTACTGTGAGTTTCATGCAGTGGAAGGGCATAAAATCCAAGGGTGTGTTGAATTTCGAACCTTGGTACAGAAATTGATGAATAATAAAGAGCTGGAATTCTTTGAGGTGGAGGAAGATGAAGGAACAGATAATGTTTGTGCTTCTGAGGAAGGGCACTAGGAAAGACTTATGAGGCCAACTTGCCATTGATAATTATATCCAGGCCATTAGGTGAAGTTGGAAGTCATATGTCACCACAGGTCATCATTCAGAAACCTGTGGCATTTCCTTACAAGGATAATAAAAGGGTACCGTGGAGCTATGACTATAGTGATAAGGATCCACATTTTACAGATGCAGAGAAGGAGGTTAATAACAAAGCCTTGATGGATGGGCTTGAGAGGAGAGAAAATAATAGACTCGGGATGCGAGTAAATGAGCCGGTAACTGAAGAAAAGGCCAAGGAATTTTTGAAATTCCTAAAGCATAACGAGTACAAAGTGGTAGAACAGTTACATAGGCAATCTGATCGAGTATCAGTTTTAGCCCTACTATCAGGTTTAGAGGCTCACCGGAACGCGCTACTAAAAGTGCTGAATGAAACGTACATGGCAGAGGATATCTCAGTAAACAAGATGGACCAGCTGGTAAGTAACCTAAGTGCAGATAATTTCATTTTTTTCAATGATGATGAAATACCTCTTGGGGGCATGGGCTCAACACAAGCTCTTCACATTACGGCCCGGTGCAAAGGGTACACTTTACCAGGTGTATTGATCGATAATGGCTCAGCGTTGAACGTACTACCATTGACACCACTGAATAGGTTGCCGATAGACAGCTCTCACATGAAAGTATGCCATAATATAGTGAGGGCTTTTGATGGAACAGAGAGACGAGTGATGAGCAGAATTGAGATTCCACTCCTGATTGGGCCAAACACGTACGAGATAGACTTTTTAGTGATGGACATCAAGCCCACCTACAATTGCTTGTTGGGAAGGCCATGGATTCATTCGGCAGGGGTAGTATCGTCGTCCTTGCATTAAAAGTTAAAATTGGTGATAAAAGGTTGATTAATCACCATTAATGCTGAGGAGGAAATCATTGTATCAGTGACTAGCGATGCACCTTACATAAGCACAGATGAGGAGGCCATGGAGTGCTCCTTTAGGTTGTTGGAATTTGTGAATGCTACCTTCGTGGCTGAAGGAGATAAGATCCTCACACTGAGGATATCGACGACTACTAAGATGGGGCTAAAAGTGACAGTTAGAAAAGGCGCTTCACCTGGATGAGGATTGGGGAGGTATCTCCAATGAAGGATTACAACTCTAGTACTGACAAAGAAACGTGATCGATTTGGTTTAGGATTTAAGCCAAAATGAAGCAGAGAAAAGAAGAGCTACAGAAAAAACAAGACAAGAGAAGGGCTAGAATAAGTGGGGAAGAGATCAAAAGCGAGCCAATGGTCTTTCCTTATATATCAAGATCTTTTGTGTCGAGAGGTTTTATTAACTCCGAGCAAAGGCCGATAGAAAATAGGTTGGCAAGAATAATGGGAAATCTGTGCATCAATGCTATTTCTAAAGGAGCGAGTAAGTAAAGAAATTTGGCAGGAATTCGTCCTTACGCCCTCAGAAGCGTTCTAAACAACTAGACTACAGAAGAGCTCCCTGTAATTTTTAAGTCTTTTCCAGAGTAATGTTCAGAACACCTTTTTTGCTTTAAGCCCGAGAGCAATTGGGATCTTTTTGTAAAGGGCATATGTTCATTGGCTTTTTATTTTCAATAAAAAAGATGCACTTTCTTTCACCAAATTGGCAAAAATTCTCGTTATTCTTTTCATTCATCTCATATCATAATACATATTCTCAAAGTCCTTTTATTTTTCGGATCTTTTGGTCCATATGACAGGTCTCTAGATATCAACGATATGAGTAACGTCGTTGCCAACTTAGAGCCTCATTTTGAGCAAGATGTGTGTTCAGAGGAATCTTATGATTTTGAAGAAACCCAAGATTGTAGTTTATCTCCTGAATTGTTACGGATGGTTGAGCAAGAAGAGAAGCAAATCTTACCTCACAAAGAATCAACAGAAGTTGTGAGTTTAGGGAATGAAGTTGACAAAAGGGAGGTAAAGATTGGAACTTGTATTTCTATAGAAATGAACGAGATCTCATTGATCTGCTTCAAGAGTTTAAGGATGTGTTTGCATGGTCGTATCAGGATATGCCCGATCTAAGCACTGACATCATGGTACACAAGCTCCCTATAAGAGAAGAATGTAAACCAGTCCAACAAAACCTTCGAAGAATGAGACCAGATATTCTCCTAAAGATAAAAAAGAAGGTCCAAAAACAGTTTGACGCCGGTTTCTTACGAGTGGTGGAATACTCAGAATGGGTGGTCAACATAGTGCTAGTTCCTAAAAAAGACGAGAAAGTATGCATGTGCGTCGACTATCGGGACTTAAACAAGGCTAGTCCAAAAGATAATTTCCCGCTACCTCATATCGACACCTTGGTGGACAATACGACAAGTCATTCTTTATTCTCTTTTATGGATGGTTTTTCTGGGTACAACCAAATAAAGATGCATCTTAAGGATATGGATAAAACTACATTCGTCACCGTGTGGGGAACCTTTTGCAACAAGGTTATGCCATTTGGATTGAAGAATGCAGGGGCAACATATCAAAGGGCTATGGTAACGTTGTTCCATGACATGATGCACAAGGAAATTGAGGTTTATGTCGACGATATGATTGCAAAGTCTCAAACAGAAGAGGAACATGTGGAAGTTTTAAGAAAGTTGTTCTTAAGATTGAGAAGGTTCCAGTTGAAGTTGAACCCGAATAAATGTACTTTTGGGGTTACTTCAGGTAAGTTACTAGGCTTTATGGTCAGCAGAAAAGGAATCAAAATTGATCCCGATAAGGTCAAAGCTGTACAAGAGTTACCACCACCATGTACTCCAAAGGAAGTCAGGGGGTTCTTAGGGAGGTTGAATTATATCTCTCGGTTCATCTCACAACTAACCGAGAAATGTGATCCTATCTTTCGTCTTCTCAAGAAGCACAACCCGAGAGTTTGGGATGATAAATGCCAAAAGACATTTGACAAAGTCAAACAATATTTATCCAATGCTCCAATTTTGATGCCTCCAAATCCAGACAAACCTTTGATCCTGTACCTGGCCGTATTCGAGAACTCTATGGGATGTGTATTAAGCCAGCATGATGAGTCGGGAAAGAAAGAAAGAGCAATCTACTATCTCAGCAAGAAATTCACGGAAGGCGAGATAAGATATTCTCCAATTGAGAAATTATGTTGCGCTCTGGTTTGAACTACCCGAAGGTTGAGGCAATACATGTTATATCATACAACTTGGTTGATTTCAAAATTGGATCCTCTCAAGTTTATGATGGGTTCAGCTGCATTAAATGGGAGGATGGCCAGATGGGAAATGTTACTTTCTGAGTTTGACATAATCTATGTGAACCAGAAGGCGATAAAAGGGAGTGCAATAGCAGATTTTCTGGCTAGCAAAGCTCTCGAGGACTATGAGCCATTAGATTTTGACTTCCTAAACAAAGATTTAATGTATGTCGCAACCGCTTCAGAGGAGCAGCCATGGAAAATGCATTTTGACTGTGCTTCAAATGCTATTGGCAAAGAGATTGGGGCAGTTCTGGTATCCCCGAAAGGAGATTATTATCCCTTCACAAGCAAGCTTGACTTCGATTGCACAAATAACATGGCGGAATATGAAGCATGTGTCATGGGTATTCGGGCAGCTATTGAACGTAAGATCAAGATTCTAAAAGTGTACGGGGATTCTGCGTTGGTAATTTATCAACTCAAGGGAGAATTTTGAAACGAAAGATTC
This sequence comes from Gossypioides kirkii, assembly GCA_005610355.1. Classification (NCBI taxonomy): domain Eukaryota; kingdom Viridiplantae; phylum Streptophyta; class Magnoliopsida; order Malvales; family Malvaceae; genus Gossypioides; species Gossypioides kirkii. Next base: position 31,104,241 of record CP032247.1, on the reverse strand, counting down.
CAAATTGATGGGTTATCGAAATTTAGTGCTTGAGCTAATCAAAGAGTTCGAGGACATCACCTTTCATTACCTCCCGCGAGAGGAAAGTCAAATGGTCGATGCTTTGGCCACTCTCGCTTCCATGATCATGGTCAATAAGCAAGAAGATATGAAGCCCATTCAAATGAGTATTTACGATGTTCCAGCCCATTGCTTCAACGTTGAAGAAGAAGAAAAGGATGATCACCCATGGTACTAGGAAATCTTGCAATATGTAAAAGACCGTAAGTACACTGAGCAAGCCACCGAAAATGAAAAAAGAACATTGAGAAGGCTTACCATTGACTATGTCCTTGATAGGGATATTCTGTATAAAAAGAGAAGAGATCAAGTCCTATTAAGGTGTGTTGATTCTATTGAAGCCAAGAAAATCTTAGAAGAAGGTCATGAAGGGGTTTAGGAACACATGCCAATGGTTTCACGATGGCTAGACAGATTATGAGATTTAGGTATTACTGGTCAACCATGGAAGGAGATTGCATTAAATATGCTAAGAAATGTCACAAGTGTCAAATTTACGGAGAAAAAAATTCATGTACCTCCTTCACCTCTCCATGTTATGACTTCCCACTGGCCTTTTTCTATGTGGGGCATGAATGTCATCGGACCAGTCTTGCCAAAAGCTTCTAATGGGCATAGGTTCATTTTTGTGGTCATTGATTATTTTACTAAGTGGGTGGAAGCTGCTTCCTATGCTAGTGTCACGAGATCAACGGTCAGCAAATTATTGAAGAAAAAAATTATATGTCGGTATGGAATGCCAAAGAAGATCATATCCGACAATGCTTTGAACCTGAATAATAGCACAATAGCAGAAGTCTGCAGGCAATTCAAGATCAAGCACCATAATTCAGCACTGTATCGCCCGAAAATGAACGGAGCAGTAGAGGCAGCTAATAAAAACATCAAGAAAATCATTGGGAAAATGACAGAGACTTACAAACATTAGCATAAGAAGTTACCATTTTCTCTCTACGCTTATCGAACGTCTGTCAGAACTTCTACTGGGGCAACACCTTTCTCATTAGTATATGGAATGGAGGCAGTCCTACCCATTGAGGTTGAAATTCCTTCCCTCCGAGTCTTATCAGAAATGAAGTTAGATGAGGCAAAGTGGATCCAATCAAGATATGACCAACTAAACCTAATCGACGAGAAGAGGTTGAAAGCTATCCAACATGGCCAGATGTACCAAAAACGGATGATTCGGGCTTATGATAAAAAAGTTCGCCCTAAAGAATTCCATGAGGGAGATCTAGTGTTGAAAAAGATACTTCCTATGTAAAAAGATTTTCGAGGCAAATGGATGCCAAACTGGGAAGGCCCATACGTGGTAAAGAAAGCTTTCTCTAGAGGAGCTTTAATTTTAACTGAGATGAATGGTAAGGATTTGTCAAACCCCGTAAATTCAGATTCAGTAAAGAAGTATTTCGCCTAAAAAAGGAGGTTGAGTTGAAAACTCAAATGACAGCTCAAAAAAAAAGGTAGGGCCGAGATGAAAACCCGCAAAGGGCGTCTTGAAGCCTAAGGAGATGTGAACTGAAAACCTGAAAGGGCGGTTCAGATTTGGATCAAGGATCGGGCATGAAATGAGCTTCTTTCTCAGAAGTAGTAGGATGGAGAAACATTGCATCTTAGGCATCGACAGAGTGCAATAGGTTTCATGAGTACACATCAGGCTCAGAGTGGTACTCATCAAGTTTGCTCGAAGAAGTTTATACGTTGATATATAGGAAATCTGTTTTTTTCCCTGTTGCTCACTTTAGCAATTCTTGACCAATGTTTGCTAAGATTTTGACCAACATTTGTTATCTTGGTTGATGTTTTGATTAATGTCTGATGTTTTCTCATTTATCTCCATTCAAACGTTATCGCCAATAAATTCAACCTTATCCATTTTTATAACCCTTCTCAAAGCATTCTTTGCATTGAAATAATGGTTAATAGACTTGATGATATAAGATATAAAAAGATTTCTGCATATTACTTTGGGAAATTTTAAATAGTACAGGGACCTAAAACAGGACCGTTTGTCGGAAATAACTGAATCTGAGGGTTGAAGGGATCCTGAAACGAATAAGTTCAGCTTACGATTATCTTCTTCGAATTTCGTACAAGGAACACCAGACTTGAAGGAAAGGCATGGTGACACATCAATGTTAGAACTTAGGCAAATGACGATCATTGACGACCTAAGGACTAAAACAATAAAAAAATCATTTTTAAAATGACATCTTTGCATGCATAATCATTCATGTGCATTTAGATAGGAGCATTTGATTCATTCAAATCATGGCATCCTAGTTACATGGCCTAGATAGAGGCTCATAAAACAAGTTCTATAGGTCATATCTTTAGAGAATGGCGATAGAACGACAAAACTTTTGCCCCTAAAGCTGTGGAGGTGCAGATTGAAACCGCAATGGCAAATCTCATACACCTAAACCTGTAGAGGGGCAGAATGAAGCCGCAATTACAAATCTCTTTCACCTAAAGCTGTAGGGGGCATATTGAAGTCACACGGACGAATCTTATACTCCTGAAGCTGAAATGAAGTGAAGTGACAACCTCCAATCTCTTACCCCGATCATGGGGCAGATTGAAGAAATCCAATCTTTTACCCTAACCAGAGGGCAAGATTGAAGACCGTCCAATCTTTTACCCCGATCATGAGGCAGATTGAAGAAATCCAATCTTTTACCCTAACTAGAGGGCAAGATTAAAGTCCATCCAATCTTTTACCCCGATCTTGGGGCAGATTGAAGAAATCTAATCTTTTACCCTAACCAGAGGACAAGATAGAAGACCATCCGATCTTTTACCCCGATCATGGGGCAGATTGAAGAAATCCAATCTTTTACCCTAACTAGAGGGCAAGATTGAAGACCGTCCGATCTTTTACCCTGATCATGGAGCAGATTGAAGAAATCTAATCTTTTACCCTAACTAGAGGGCAAGCTTGAAGACCATCAGATCTTTTACCCCGATCATGGGGCAGATTGAAAAAATCCAATCTTTTACCCTAACCAGAGGGCAAGATTGAAGACCGTCCAATCTTTTATCCCGATCATGGGACAGATTGAAGAAATCCAATCTTTTACCCTAACTAAAGGGTAAGATTAAAAACCATCCGATCTTTTACCCTAACCATGAGGCAGATTGAAGATAATCTAATCTCTTGCCCCGACCAGGGGGCAGGTTTAAACAATCCAATCTTTTACCCCTAAAGTTACAGAGGGGCAGATTGAAGCTACAAAGGCAAACCTTATACCCTTAAAGTAATAGAGGGGCAGATTATCAATCTTCATTGAAGATACAGAGAAGTAGACCAAAAGATAAAATTACGAGCACCAAATCCCTAAAGTGTTAGTAGATTGAATCAAAGACTACGATGGTGAACCTCAACCTCCCTGAAGTTACAAGTGGAATTGAGTGAAGCTATAGTAGCAAATTTTGTTTCTTTGAAATCGACTTAGGGCAAGGCGAAATCGCAACACTAAATCCTACCTTCTTAAAGTTGTGGAGAAGTGTATGCAATGAGTTTGAACGTCCAATAAAGCGAAGGGTGAGCTACTCGAAGAAGGGCTAAAGAGGCCAAATCCAGTGGGACCAGACAAAGTTGGTCAATTTTTTAGTCTTTGCTCTGTTCCTGTTACACAGCAACGAGCAAAGAGGGGCAATTGTAGAAACCCAATTTGTCTGGGCCTCTACAACTCAAATTTTATTATTTTATTTATTATTTATTTATTTATTAAATAAATAAACAAATAAAGAATTAATAGAATTAAAAAATATATACAAACCCAATTTCATAAACCAAAGCCCAAATACACCCAACCCAAACTTAAGCCTAAACCAAATTAAAACGTCCAATACAAAATAACCCAAATCCATTACAAGCCCAATACCTTTTTTAAAAAAAAAACTACCCAAACAAACCCAATTTCACAAACCCTAAAAAAACTAAACAAACCCTAGCCTTCTCTAGTGTCCAGCCGCCCCCGCCAACTCACCCATGCCGCCATCACCGTCATCGTCGCCGATTTCGCCAAATCCGGACTCCACCTCGCGCACGTCACCGGAAAATTTGAAAATTAGGTGTAAAAAATTTGCTATAAATACAGTAGATGTAAGTGTAATTTTTCACACACAAAAATTATATATAGAGGGGGGAGATAGATACAAAATAATCAGAGGGAAATACACAGATTTGTACAAAAATCAATAGAAGTGTAACTATTTTTTTCAGTAACCAAGATCATCAATAAAAGCAAGGTATTAGCTTTAGATCTATACATTTTTTCCTAGTTGAAAATACTACTAAAAAGGGATTTTGGGTTTCTTTTTTTACCTTTTTTCACCACCCACAGTGGCCATTGGCGGGACGTCGGCGCCGAGATGAATGGCGGTGGGGCTCCTCAACCCATGTCAATCGAATGGGGGGCTGGAGAAGGAAGGTTTGCTTTGATTTTGAGAGAAGAAAAAAGGGGAAAGTTGGATCTGTTTTGGGAAAAGAAAAAAGAATAAAAGCGTTAAACCTAAAGTGAAACGGTGTAGTGCAAAAGGAGGAGAACCTTTTTTTAAAATTTGGGCTAATTTCTCATTTGGTTCTCCTTTGTTTGTAATTGTTTCAATCAGGATTTTTCACCTTTTTTTTGTTATTTTCAATTTGACCCTATAATTTCATTTGATTCTCAATTCGATCCTTGATCCAAAAATATTTCTGAGGCTGCCACGTGTCAAGTTCTTTTGGATTTGTTGCTCACTAGGCCCCTACTTTATTTTAAAATTATTTTTTGACCCTCAAATTTTTCAAAAATTCTAATTCGACCCTTAAATTTTCTAAAAAATTCCAATTTGACCTCTAAACTTTCTAGAACTTCTAATTTGGCCCCAAAATTTTCAAAAATTCAAATTTGACCCGGTTTTAATTTTAATTTTTTTTAAAAAAAATCCCTTTTATATATGCATATTTATATTATTTTATTTTATTGTAATTTATGTATATATTGTTTTTATTATGTATACTTGTAAATCATATGCATTTTTTTTTGCATAACATGAAAATTCAATTTTTAAAATACTCAAATTGTTTTAGTAAATCAAGGCAATGTTTTTTGTCTCGGGAATCTGAAAAATCATGTCCTAACTCACTGGGTGTGGTTTTTTCTTAGAACCGGGATAATTGACTATCCTTTAAAAATTTAAATACGAGATTTTTTTTGAAAAGCTCGTCATTTTCGAATTTTCGAATTGTTATGTCCTAACTTACTAGATGTGACTTTTTCTGGATTAATTCGAAATAACAAGCTTTCTTCGGAAGTAAAAATTATTTTCAAAATAAAATAAATTTGGCATTCATGCATTTAAGGATTGCGATTTAAATTCTTCTCGAATTTTTAATTTTCAACAAATAAGATTTTGAATAATCGATTAGGTATCAATTTTGGGCGTGTAAGGGTGCTAATCCTTTCTTATGCGTAAACAATTCCCGAACTCGTATTATGGTTTCAAAGACCAAATTTTTTTTTCTCTTCAAAAAATCTCGAAAGGTGACCCAATTACACCTGTTTTAAAAAATTATTGGTGGCGACTCTATTTTTATTTTTTAAAATATAAATCGAGACTTATTTTTGTTTTTTTTCAAAAAATGGTTTCGACAATTGTATAACCATATCAATAAGCAGATTCCACAATCACCTCAACCATTAATCCTCCCAACAATATAATAAATGTCCATTACACTTCAAAATGAAAAATAAATGACATTCTATACATTAATTCTAATTGGGTACACCCGACTCTTCTTAGTTGCATGTCAATTCAAAAACCAAACTGAACTCATAGAAGCTTGAGTCTAGGATTTGTCTTTAGATGCCAAGCGGTGAGATTATCAAAAGTACCTATCTTGCGCATGTAACACATTCATACGCTTAGTATAATACGATGGTATCATAATAAGCTAAACATGATAAACAATGTAAACATGTTTAAGATTTAAAATTAATATTTATACAAATATATCTATTTCTTCTCTCTAAATCGTGTACATAACATATTAATCATTTTACACCTTCTACTTATATATATATACATGATACAAAATTTCCATTAACAGTCTAATTCATCTCTATTTCTCGTTTCACATTTCATTTGCCATACAAACTCATGCATTTCATATACCGTTTTCATAAATAATCCACATGTGTCTCATGACAATTCCATTCATTTTGACATAATGCTCATCAGTTTTAATTCCCTATTAACACGACTCGAACTCTGACGGATACACGGATCCAACCAACACACCAGTTTGGCACCTTGTGCCTCATCGGATAAATTCGAAGTAACAATCGTGCCCAACGCTATAATAAAGGTGATACCCAGTGTCTCATCGGTTAAACCGAAGTAACTTGGCACCCAGTGCCTCATCGACTCATGGTCGAAGTAACCCTGAACTCTTCCTATCCTATGGCATGCCATCTATATTCAACTCAGCCCAAACAAAAAATAGGGTAATCATTTTCATTTAATATCAAATCACATTTCACTTTTAACTTCACTCATGAAAGCAATGCATTTAAAACATATTCTAATAATAATCATAAAATTTACCACTATTGTAATCACATATCATACAAGTATACACGGATAAATATATCATCTAAACTTTCCCCACATAATCAAATTATCCAAATCAACCCCAAATGAGTAGAGAATATCATACCTTATTATCCATACCTTGGTTTTCTACATTGAGTCGTTTATTTAAAATTTGACCATTTAATATACAAGTTTAGGTTATAGAAATACCAACCGTAAATTTCTTGACTTTGTCCTTCCTTTCTGAAGAGTTCGGGTCAACGTTAGCTACGGACATAAACATGTACATATTCATCAATTTACAAACAATTTTTACTTTAATTAAATTCAACTCCCAATTTCTCATTCTCATACTAATTCACAAGTTTTATTTTCCAATTTTGATTCTCACAACTTAAAACTAATGGCCAATTTCACCATTTAGTCTCTTTTCTCTTCTAACCAAAATCATATAAAACCAAATAATCCAAAAGTTCCATTCACTCATCAATGGTAGCATTCAATACTTATGATCATATTGAAAAATATGATATGGGTTTGATAGCTTAAGGTAATGGGACTCTAAAAACACAAAAATCACAAGAAAAGGGCTTGATTATACTTACCAATTTGAAGTTTAAACTTGACAAAAACTCAAAGTTTTCTTCCCATTTCCTCCTTTCTCTCATTCTGCCGATTTTGCTAAGTTAAAGAGAAAGATATATTTCTTTCTCTTTCATCCCACACCCATGCCTAATATCATCATTATACTCCCTTTTTCCTCTCTTCTTTAATTCTTTTAATTAAAGAATTTTTGAACCAAAATTTGGAGCCACACAAGTGCACCTAACGACACTAAGGCTCAAAAGGGAAGATTTGCCCTTTAGGTCCTCCCTTTTAGTTTCAATTAAAAATCTCTTTTGTAATTCACACTTTTGCCCCTTATGCAATTTAGTCTTCATGTCTAGTTTTCACCACACAATCAAAATTACTTATCCAATAAACAATTATTCTACGATTATTTTCGTAAATATTTTTATTAAATATTTACAGGTCCGGTTATTAAATACTAAATCCCAAAAGTACCTTTTACTAACAATCTCGAATTTGGGTCATTACAAAAGGTGAGTACTCACAATCCTATGGCATGTCAATTATATTCAACAATCTTATAAGATCACAAAGCCAAAATATCCTCATTATTATTACATATATTCTTACACATATTCACTGTATATTCACTTTATTAGCACAATATAATCAGTCTCATGGCAAGAAGAACATACCACATATTTTTTGTCACATGACATGAATAACATGCCCACATACTCACATTCACAACAGTCATTATAAGCTATATTATAGCATATGTCACAACATCTCATGTTTATTCACAATATCACATCTTAAATTTTTTTTCACAATTACACAAGCACATTTATCACATATTAAACTTAGGTATGAGAACGCTTACACTTCAAATTTAGAGTAGAGGTTTAGGCTATCTCTAAATTCTCAAATACACAATGATTCGTCTACAAGCAGCGATTCCAAAATACTCATCAAATAAATGCTTTTTGTTTGAAAATCCAAAAGTCTAGATAAACTTTCCTTTGCCTTTATCTTTGCTTGTAAAAGGACCTATCTAATTTGACGCTTCAACCGCACATATCACACAAATACACAAGCAAAAATCAGTCATCCTAACATCTCACATAGTCATAAACAATAGCCTAAGTTATGTTTTCTTAAATTGAAACCTTTAACCTAGTAAACCTTTAACCTTAGAGAACACACCCATTAGAGATTAGAACTTATAACATTTTTGGAAAATTTTGTGTTTATGTTTTGAGAGTTTTTTGTTTTTGGGGTTTAATTTTATCTCCATCTTTTGTACTCTTCATTCTTTTGCCATTATAGTGAAATTATCTTTACCCGTAGTTTTTTATCCTCTTCGAAGGGGTTTTTTTTATATTAAATTTGTGTGTTCAATTTCTCAATTTCTTCAGCTATTTTTACTTCTTCATTGTTTAATCGGGTCGATCACCAACAAGTGGTATTCGATTTTTACAGATCAGCTCGTTCAGAGATGGCAAGAATAAGGCTCGACATTGAGAAGTTCAATGGTGTCACAAATTTCAATTTATGGCAAGTTCAAATGATGGCAATTCTAGTTCAGACCACGCTAAAAAAGGTCATTACTAGGAAAAAGCCCGAGAATCTAGATCAGTCAGAATGGGAAAATCTTGATGAAACAGCCTTGTCTGCAATCCAATTGTGCCTCGCGAATAGGGTATTGCAGGAGGTATTATTGGAGAAGACCTCATCCATATTTTGGAAAAAGTTAGAAACTCTTTATGCGACTAAGTCTCTGTCTAATCGTCTCGTGTTGAATATTTACGTTTCACATGAACGAAGGTGAGCTTTTTAGAGATCACATCAGTCAATTCATTACTCTTTTAAATGATTTAAATAATGTTGAGATTCAGATTGACGCTAAATATCAGACTATGTTATTATTGTGTTCTTTACCACCTTCATACAAGTTTTTCAAGGAGACCTTAATTTATGGTAGAGATAAGCTCTCGTTCGAGGATGTGAAGGGTCATTTGTTGAGTAAAGATAAACTCGACAATGAGTTTCGTTCGGATAGTGATCTGTCGGTTTCATACCTAGCAGATTGAACTATTCACTTGAAGAGCTTGAAATCAAGTATTTTCGTAATATTTTCATAATATTTATTTGTCTCTAAGACCAAATGAAGCCAAAAAGTTAGCTAACATACTTAATGAGTGTGCAAGAGACCACAAGAAGTGCACTAAAAGGAAATTGTTCACTTCGTCATGACATAGGCTGAGCTACGTCGCAACCAAGGGATAAGACTTAAGGAATTTGACATCTGACTTCTTTGTCGCGACACACAGGAGCTATGTCATGATAATGCCTGTAGAATGACGCTTCACAAGGAGACTGATGCCTATGTCGCAACACCGGACCTGGTGTGTCGGGACATCGACCCCTGGACACAGATCTCACATTAAACGAAGGGCATTTTGATCTTTACAATGCCACTCAAACACGAGGAATGATAGTTGACCTAGGGTTTAGGAAAAATAGTCATATAAAACTATAAATAGGACCTTTAGCACTAGGGTTTTCACACAATTACTTAGCTTTTAATTTTCAGTTTTAGTTTATTTGTTTTTAGCTTTTGAAACGAGATTGTAGAAACTCGTGTAAACGATCGAAGAATTTTTCCCTACAGTTTGCTTAATACAATTAAGTTTCTTTTTCATTTAATTTTTTATTTACATGCTTTCATATATTATGTGATTGATGAATAAAGAAACTATGAGGAACTAATTCCATTTTGGGGAATTAGGGGAATTAGAGAGTAGACGTTTGAATAATTGATTGTTGTTTTACAGGGGTTTTACCTTTCGGATCAGCTATTTGTGAAAGGAAGAGCATCAAACAAAAACTAGGCCTAACAACCCTAGAAAGTCATCTAGGTGGGAATGAACCCAAAATTGGTATTACCTATCTATGAACACCTTTTCCCCAAACCAGTTTAGATTGTGACATCTAGTGATAAGTAATCTCTATCGACTCACTATATCAACGGAAGATTGAGAGATCCAATTGGGATAGTGACTACTTGATTGGAGGAAAATCCCCAAAACCCAACAATTGAGGAAATCATATGGAAATGACTAATCTCCCCGAAGACATTTATAAGAATTTCTACAACTCATCTTTACTTTATTTTACTTTTTTTTTATTTTTTTTATTTTTATGCTTTCAACAAACCTTTTTATTTTCCCTCATACTATAAACCCTAAAATTAGTACTAATTAATTTAATTCTTTGCAGGGATTCTATTTACTATCGCCTTAAACCTCCTTTGGGTACGATCCTTGGAATACTTCCAAGTGTTCCGTTGTAAACACACTATATTTATAACCTGACCTATATACTTGCGGAAACCAAAATTTACACCAAACGAGAGTACGTTCATGGGCGGTCAAGTTGTTGGTGTTGTTGTCGGGGAGGCACCGCTTTAGTAAATCTTATTCTTTCATTGCTAATAAAATAATTAGAAAAATTTTAGGTTATACATACGGGTTTTTATTTTTATTTTATTTTTCATATTTTTTATTTCTTATTTATTTACTATTGGTTTATGACTCGAAGTCAAGGAAACTTGGTCGAGCTTATTGTTAACCCCGAATTACTATTTAGATGCAATCGTTGAAACCCACAGGTTATGCAAAACCCACCACTGGAGGAGAGAGAAGAACAAGACGATCCAATAGAAGATCCCACGACTAGCGTTGAAAACATCAATATACCTCCACAACTCCCTGCAAACGAACCAATGGCTGAGAAACAGAGAACTATAAAGGAGTACTCTTTACCTACTCTAGATTTAACTTAAGAGAGTATTTCTAGACCCACAATAGTCACTAATAATTTTGAAATAAAACCGGCTATGATTCAAATGATACAAAATAATTTACAATTTATAGTTGTGCGATACTTTTAGGTTTAATGGCATTACTAATGATGTCATTCGTTTAAGATTATTTCCCTTTTCACTAACTGATAATTCTTTTTCATACTTGGATGCACAAGCACCTGGATCTATCACAACATGGGATGAACTGACAAAGAAATTTTTGCAAAAGTTTTTCCCTATGGGAAAAGCTATCCAACTAAGGCGAGAACTGTCAACCTTCTGGCAATTCGAGGGCAAAAGGTTCCACGAGGCATGGGAACGATTTAAGATACTAGTACGCAAATACCCGAATCACTGTATGCCGGATTGAATGCAACTGCAGACTTTCTATAATGGGTTGGATGCATCCGCTAGATCTACTCTAAACGGTGCGGCAAGAGGAGCCCTAATGAATCGAATGTATAATGACTCTTATGGGCTCATAAAAAACATGGCAACAAATTCATGTTAGTGGGTTACTGAGAGGTTCACTTATGCATAGAAACTCGTTTCGGTAAAAATGATAAAGGAAGATGATAAATACCAACAATTATTGGAAAGGCTGAATCGAATCGAGTCTGCCACATTAGCACCACCATCCAATTAAGAAGATAAGTCTTTTTATCACTATCTCATGAATCCAGAGGAGGCCAATTATGTAAATTCTCGAAATCCCCATTCAAATACTTACAATCCAGGATGGAGGGATCACTCCAATTTTAGGTAGGGAGGAAGCCAAGGGGGAAATAGTAACAACAGCCAAACGAGAAACCCTAGTTATCAACCTCTATTTCTACAAAGATAGTCGAAAAAAAGTAACTCAAGGTGACCATACTACATGTGGTCAACGAATGGATAGAATTGAAGGAGAAATGCACTCTATGAGGGTGGATGTAAAACAAGTACAATCTGATTGTGTTAATATCGCCAGATCTGTGGTAAAGCTAGAGGAAAGAATGAATCAAATGATAAGTATGATGAGTGATATCTCGAGACAAATTGGTTTAGGAATCCCTAGCAACACAGAAAATAACCCTCGAAGAGAAGAAAAAGAGTAGGTAAAGGTGATCGAGTTAAGATCAAGCAAAGTACTGAGTAGCCCAAAATAACCTAAAGACGAAGAAAAGCCTAGCAAACCATATAAGGTCATAAACATTCCATCTGATGATGACACTGAAATCATCAAACCCACGAAGGTAGCCATAAAAGAGGCAATAGAAATGAAGGAAGATCTGCCTAAAGAGAAGAATACCTCTATTCCGTTCCCAAAAAGGTTGGAGGAAAAGAAACAACAAGATGAAGATGACTTTGTAAGTTTTCTCAACCTTTTTAAATCTCTTAATATTAATTTACCTTTGATTGAATTGATAGAGAAGGTACCCAAGTACGCCAAGTTCTTAAAGGAAATCATGAGACGACATTGAAAAATAAAGGAAGGTGAGCAAGTGCAGGTGAATGCATCCTGCAGTGTTATTATCTTCAAGGTATTTCCCCAAAAATTGAAGGATCCTAGCAACTTTACTATTCCTATTAAAATAAAAAATCTTCAGTTTAACAAGGCTTTGTGTGATCTTGGTGCAAGCATAAACCTAATGCCTTTGTCAGTATTTGAAAAACTTGGTAGTGGAGATCTTAAGAATACCCAAGTTACGCTACAACTGGAAGATCGATCATCTGCAAGACCGAGGGGAATTTTAAAGGACGTCTTAGTCCAGGTATGAAGTTTCATCATCCCTGCGGACTTTGTTGTCTTAGATTTCAAGGAAGACAAGGATATCCCCATTTTGCTAGGATGACCATTATTAATCACATCACGATCCACCATCAATCTCAATAATAATGAGCTCACTATGAGGATAAATGGAGAGGTGAAAATCTTCAAATGTAGGGATAAAAGTGATGAAACCAAGGAGCACAATGAAAGATGTCATCTGCTCGAATTAAATAAGGGAGAAAAGCACAATCGAATCCCATTCATGAATAAGGAAAGAATTAATCGATTCAAGGAAAGGAATCGATTGAAGGAATTGGAAAGAGCCCATGAGAAGTGGACAAAAGGTGATCAAAATTGGTTCCGTTTGACAAGGGTAAGCATACCAGATGAGTCTGATAGTAAGACTTAAAGGTAAAACAGGTAGTACTAACTTATGTATAATATTGTATATTATTCTAACATTTTTTTTAGTTTTTAATAGAAATCAGGGGTTTGTTGCGACATACTACCAGCTATGTTAAAACAAAAGTGACAGAGTTCGGAAAGAGCAAGTCTGAAGCTGACGTCGCGACATGGGCATCCCTTTATCGCTATAAAATAGAAAGAATCGACAAAAACAGGGCTAAGGAGAATGTTGCGACAAGCACTCCATTATGTCAAGACAAGCACCCCATTATGTCACGACCTAGAGACACTGAAGGGAATCTCGAGACAAACACTATTTATATCGTGATATCGACTGTAATTTCCTGCAGAAAGACCCAGCATAACTACGAAACCCGATAGCTTAAGGCTTATTTTTTTGATTTTTTACATCTTGAAACCCTAAATAATAACCCTCTAAAAGGTACATGATCAACAATTAAGCACTTTCACACAAAGTTACATCACTTGAAAGAATGATAAAAAACTTAACCTAAAAATATGTACAAGAAATATTTAGAAAAGATTGAAAATGAGTTCTTCGAAGATAGACACTTGTTTCTTGTCTTTCTTAACTTCAATAGGAATCCTTGGCATTGTACTTAAGTCTAACAACCTTGTGGACGTTTGTAGCCATTAGAAACAAAATAAAGTCGTTATAGCCATAAAAACCAACATTAAATACAGTTTGCAACTTCGTTGTATTTGTAGAAGTCTTTCCAAAATATGATCGTTGGACTCGTTCTGTCGGTAGAGGCATTCTTGTACTGGTAGAACTTTGAGGGTTTCATTTGGCATCGATAGAAACCATTAGTGTATCGATAGAAGTGTAGGTAGAAGTTCAATCGGTAGAACAGACAACAATGTTAGAGATACTTGGAAGCCTCTCTTTGAGCACCTTTTGTGGTAAGTTCAATCTTCTAAATATTGTTGATAACTCTTTGGTGCTTTTGGGAGAATGATCATTGGATTTCTTTGAAGATTCATCAAGTTTCTCCAATATGTCATTTAAGTCTTTCTATTTGTTTTAGAATTGTCTTCTTTACTAAAAGACATTGTGAAATCTAAAAGTAAATTATTAAAAGAACAAAATTAAGCCTCAAATAAATTTTGAAATACAATTGACACAAAAAGAAGTTAAATGAGAACTAAAATGGACAAGTTAACTTGATTTGAAACAAAATCAAAGCTCTAAAAATCAAATTATTGAAAACCTCAATAATGATTGAAAATAAACCCAAAATTGTCCAATAGGAGATTTCCAATAACAAGGATCAATGACTCATTGCTAAGGGAATATTGGCTTGATGATTATAAAATATCAGGAACCAATATTATATAGAAATTGGAAATTAACAAAGTTTCACCTTTGGAATTTCCAGAGTTCACTCAAGACGAAGATGAAAAAAATTCTCAAAAATATTTCATTCAATATTCAAGATTGTTTTACAAAAGGCAGCTAAAAATAATAAGATTTAGACTAAATGGAATACAAGTCTAACTTAGTAAACAAAATCCCAATAAAAAAATTAAAAATAATAAGATAATTAAACTAGTTGCAAAATTGGAACCAAGAGTCAAGCTAGTGGAGTGTGCCCATATGAGAAGGGATTGTATAAAACTGTGACGCCACATCATCTATATCCATTCCCAATCATTTAATGACATGTCAATTAATTTTACATGTCATTCACACCTCATTTAATTAATTTTTAATCATAAATCCCTAAAATTTCAATTAAAAATTACTCAATCCTAATTAAAATTTTCTCTTCACCTCTCTGCAATCGCTCCCTGCTGCTATTATTTTTTTTTCGGTAACTGCTTTGCTATTCAATTGTTGGCCCTTCACGTTTTTGGAATTGCTCCCTACCGTTATTTTTTTTGCCAACTACTTTGTTATGCAATTGATGGCTCTTCACATCTCTGCAACTACTCCCTACTTTTATTATTTTTTGTTTTTTGGTAACTAGCGGTTGCTGCAATTGGTTCTATTCAATTACTGGTTTTTGCTGCTATTATTATTGTTTTCCTTGATAATCGATTGTTTTGTGTTGGCTGCTTCTATTGTTTACATCACTTCTTTGCTAGTCACAAGTATGAGTTCATTCAATTTTTGCTTTCTTTCGTTTTTTCAGCAAGCATAATATTTGGGTTTTTTTGTATGATATTTTTTTCATTTTTGGGGGTTTTATCTATTGTTAATATCACTCACTCGTCAATTACAGGTATAAGTTCATTCAATTTTTAATGTTATTTCATTTGGGTATTGATTTTCAAATCAAGGGTATGGGTTCATTAAATTTTAGGATTTAAGGTTCATGAATTTCCCAATCACAAATTTGTGGTATTGAAGTAAACATATGCTCATTGGCGTTTTCTGGGAATTCTCCATTCTCCATTCTCCATGGCTGATGTTGTTATTGAAAGAAAAAAGCTGATAAACAAAGAGAGAAGCGACCATTGTTGCAAACTAGAAAAAATGAATTCTTTTGTTGCTCTACTTGTATTATCTTCAGTTTATTGAGTGTTTGATTATGAAAAAATATCACAAGACTGATATTGCTATACAATTCTAACAAAAATATGAATTTAGTTTGATTTGTATCTGTATTATGTATCCAAGATCAGTTGATTTAGTGTGTTATGTGATGTGGACTCCAATTATAGAAAAATATAATATGAATATGTTCACAACTTAGGCATTATTAACTGTGATATTTATATCTATAGGACCTTTGGAGGATCATATCTACCTCCAATTGAACCACTTACCACTAAAAGTGCTCAAAGAAAGGCTTCCAAGTATCTCTGACACTGCTGTCATTTTTGCTGGTGTGGATGTTACAAAGGAGTCCATCCCTTTCTTGCCTACTATGCATTATAATATAGGTGGAATTTTTATAAAACACCATGGAGAGGTGTGGTATTTAGATGCATATATGTATTTATATGTGACTGTTTTGAAATTTTTATCTTTTATGTATATGGGCATGTAGTTGAAGGGGTTTAGTGGAATTTAATTGCATTATTCATTTTAGAGATACACAAAACAAATGTGTATTATATATGAGTGTTTTTTATGAGATTTTACACAAAATAAATGCGTATTATATATGAGTGTTTTCTTTTTGAGAAATATTTTTGCAAAGTATGAAAAAATATTAAAATTTTTAATTGTGTCATTTCCAAAACTAACATCGAATTACCAAAACAATATACTTACAAAAATATTAATTGGACTTTTTCCATATTAAATAATAACTAAAACAAAATACAAGATAACACTATAAAAATCATATAATAGTATTATTCTCAAAACATTATATAATTACAAATAATAATAAAATTGAAGTCTTTCTCATGAATTATCCACAGTCTTTTTGAGATTCTAAACCATTTGAGAAATGTTCCTGCATTAAAAGTATTATAATGTTAGATAAATCCTTGAATTATACATATAATAATTTTTTACAGTATAAGTAAAAAAATATTACTTGAGCCTTGAATAGCGATAGATCATTCTCTTCCAACAATTTAGTATAACTCATTTTAGATGAAGAATTGAACCTTCAATTTGAAGAAAAATCCTACATAAAAATATTTTCACAATACATGTACTTTAATATTTACGAATTTTTACATTTAAAAATAATTATGCATTCAATCAATTGCTGTAGAGGATGAAAAAAGCGATTATGGTAGTTTGGAGTCATTAACATTGGAATTTGATGATAAGAAGAATAAACGAGTTTGAGACTCCATTTGGAGAGACACTAATGGAGACCCTTCATGCATAACTGATTTTTTTTATTCCATTGATCAAAATAAAAATTACTTGTTAAAACCAAGAGGGAAATTAATTAAATAACATAACAAATAGATGCAAATATAATACTAAAGGAAAGCATACTCACTTGATATTTTCTTCTTATCTTTTGAAACTTGAGAGTTCATTGCCTTCTTTGTTTTTTTTCTTTTGATTTTTCTCGAATTGGCTTTTCATTCGAGAATTTATTGAACCCTTTATTTTGACACATACAGGATCAAACATTAATTTTTCACTTGATCTCCCCTTGGCATCATTGATAGCATCTTGAAAAATGTATGCTTTGAAATTTCCAAATCTTTAGCTTCTTACATAGTTGTCATCTCATTTTCAACTAACTGCAATACCTCAAATAGTTTTTCTTTGAAAATTTGAGTACACTTAGGAGTCAATTAACCTTTTTCAAAAAGGTTGCAACCAATATGATTCAACTCACTAAGGCACAATAAACAGCTAAAGTTTTCTTTATGTGCTGATGAGGCTCTAAAATCACTTGCCAACAACGACTTTGTTTTTTTGTCTATCTCGTAAGTATATATTTTTTAGGTATCTCTTTAATGTTATTCACAAGAAGAACTCGTAAAGCATGACAACAAAATTATCCAATACTTTCAAACATATTACAACTACATGAGACAATGTTATTTGCAACGTCAAACTCCACACAATAAATTCTTTCACGTCCATCATCAGTCACATGATATAAAGAAAGACTTTTGATGTTACTAACTTCAAAGCAATTCAAACCTATGCAATGCTTCAACTCCTCTTCAAACCTTTTAAACATAGGCAGAGTGTAAACATCGGATGCATGCTTCAAATTCCCACGTCCATTAACTTTGTTTTGTGCTCCATTTTTACATCGAAAATCTTGATTTAACTCTATCTGGCGAATTCATTTTGCCTTTTCCTCATAATGTTGTATAACCTGAATAAGAGATAAAGAGCAATTCATAATCTGATGTAATATGTTGTTCATACTCTCGCTTCTTTAAGTGGATCTAATCTGAGCAGAAAAATATCTATGCTAAAGGCAATGGCACCATTCTATGCAAAGCTCATATAGTCTCTTAAGCCAAGCATGATCATAAAGTTCAAAAATTTTCAATCATGGTAGCCCAACTTGATTCAAACTTTGTTTCACTTTCACATTCATAAAAGCATTTATTAAATTGTGTTTTAAACTTGGCATTGGCAACACAACAAGCAAGATGTTGTTTAGCATTATTTGAAATGTGCCACATGCATAATCTATGAGAAGATTTTGGGAGGACAATCTCTATTGTTTTCGTCATTGTTTGATCTTGATCAGAAAAAATACTCTTCTATTGTTGATGGCTCATGGCTTCAAAAAATGTTTCAAATAGTCAAATAAATGACTCAGTGGTTTCATCTGATAAAAAAACACAATCGAACAAAATAGTTCCAATGATTGTTGATTCCGACAAATGGAGCACAAACCAAATTATTCTTATTGGTTCTGTACGTAGTATCAAACACAAGAACATCTCCAAAACAATCAAAATCCAATTTTGATCTCCCATCTCCTCAAAAAATTAACTAGTCAATTATTTTGGTCCACTTGCATTGAATAGAAAAACATAGGGTCTTCAGCTTGCTTATATTTGAAAAAATTGATAAAGCTTTATGCATACCCTGCTTCAATCATTTTCTCTCTTTCAATTCGCAAGAAATTATGATAATCTCGTTTGGTATATGTAATATTTTCAAACTCAATCTCCTTCCTAGAAAACGAATATTGATTTGTTTGTTTGATTCCTGTAGCAACCATTGAACGAATAACATCTCCATGTCCTTCCAAAATTTTTCTTCCTGATTTTAAATTAATTCTTTCTTCTGAAGTTGCTAAGTGGTGATTATGATAACCATTAAAGTAAGAAACAACTCAAACAATTTTTTCTATTGTAAAATGAAATTTAGCTTGACAACATGTTCTTGTCTCTAGACGATTAAATTTTTTCAGTTTTCCAACATCTTCGTGTTCATGATACCCAGATTTCGAGCATAAAAATTCACGTTGTCTTATAGGTTTAATCATACTTTGTCTCTTATTTCCTCTTCGAATACTAAACCCCTTACTCAAAGCAAACTGATTATAAAGGTTATAAGCCTTTTCTTCAGAATGCATTTTTCGTTCCCACTTTTACTTCTTCAACGAAATTATCTTTTTTCTCGACAAGATGAACAATTTCGTCTTGATTTGTCTCCATAAATGAAAATTATAAAATAACAAAATATGAGAAGAAATTCTAATATCTGATAAGAAATCGTGATAATACAAAAAATCGTTAAAAATTTTAAAAAATCAATTAAAATCTAATAAAAACACAACTCAAAAGTTATATAGTTTTTTTCAGTACACTAAATCATTATTAATAAAAATTAAAATTCTTTCAAAGATTCTAAATACAACTATATTTCAAACAAATGAAAATCAAGTAAAAATACTTAACATCCCAAACAAACATAGTTCCACACAAAACTAAAAAAAAAATCTTTAGAACATGTATCCGATCACTAACCAAAAAATCTCCATAATTTGCAATGGTGTAATGCATATTTAATTTAATCATATCTAATATAAAAAAAATTCTATCAATAACAACAGCCAACAGTTTTGAATAATTGCTTCTTCTTCTCAATTTTCATGATTCAATCATCATCATCATCATTATCGCTTTGTGAAAATAGAAACTGTAACAGCCCGATTTTCAATGGTGTTAGAAACAGTGGTTTCGAGACCACAAATCTGACAAGTCGAGTCATAAATATTAATTATTTAATATTTGTGATATCATCAACATTGTATTAAATTTTGATTAAGAAATTTTATCGTTTAGATAACTAATTGGGCAAAAAGGATTAAATTGTAAAGGGTTAAGAAAGTAGACTTTGCTTAAGTAAAAGGACCAAATGGTCAATTAAACCAAATATATTAAGTTAGTGGAATGGCATGAATACTTAGGTGAATATAGCATGATTAATTAAGGTTAACAAAAGGGTTAAATAAGGTTAATAATGAAATTCATAGAAATTACAAGTTTGCCATTATTATATATATGAAATTAAAATAAAGAAAAATGAGAAAATCTTCACAATTTCTCACCTTCTTCTTCTTCATTCGGCCAAGAGGGGAAAGTTAGGGTTTTTACACTTTCAAGCTTTAAGCTTTAATTTGGGTAAGCAAATGATAAGTGTTTTTGGTAATTTTTATGTTTTTGAGTCTGTATTAGCTTAATCTAGCTAACCTAAGGACTAATTTGTAAACCTATGAAATGTTGTGAAACTTGCCATTTTTGAATATGCTTGTTCTTGAAAGCTTTTGATGAATTTATATGTTTGATGTTTGGGTTGGATCTTTTTGTAAAGTGATTTTGGATGAAATTAGGGTTTAAGAACTAAAGTATTAAATAGTAAAATTTGTCTATATTTGGTGTGAAATAATTGAAGTGTAGGGACTTGTGGAGACCTATGGTTATTCGGCTGGCATTGGTTGTGTAAGAGAAAGGTTATTTCGCATTTATTGTGTTTAGGGACTAAATTGAAAAAAAGTAAAAAGGTTAGGGGTAAAATCATAATTTTACCAAAAAGGACAAAATTGTGTTAAATGATTTGATTGTGTGATTTAATGTGAGAAATTGAATGATTTGTAGATGTAGACTACGATCGTGCCACCGATCGCGGAAAAGGGAATTTAGCAGAATTGTCCCTAAAGCCTATCCACAACTGCAATCCAGTCCGGTAAGTTCATAATGTTAAATTCTTATTAATAACTACTTATAACTGTCCTTCTTATGTTTGTTGGAAATGAGCAACGACGGCTAGAAACGTGAAAGAAAGGAACAATGAGATAAGATTTTCCTGGGCTTGTGCCAAAGATAGAAATGGTTCGATGGCTAAGATCTTGCATTTGTTGCAGATTGTTTACAGTATCGTGAGTTACTGTAAAGTGAATAGATCCAAGATTGGATTACAGGCCCTACGATGGTTGAGATTTTATGCCAGTTTGCATATTCTCGTCAGCTTAGTGTGAGCAGCATCGTAGGGAACAGTTATACCGTATCGATGGTTGAGAGTAGCATCGTATACTGGTAACAGGAATGACCTTTGGGTTAATAGGGAGTAAATTGAATATCGATCATTGAAGTATAATTCTATTCTGGCTCGACTAATTTACAGATTTTTATAACATGTTATTCGGTAAATTGATAACTTATTAAGCTATGAAAGCTTACCAGTGAAATTGCTGTTGTTTTGTAAATTCTATTTTGTGGCTTGAAGATCACCCCATCTTGAAGAGATCACACTATCCTGGGAGCTCGTTCGGTAGTATTTATATCACTCGGTTATATGGCATGTACTAGGATGAAGTAGTCTTTGTACTTCTTGTATGAATTATTTGAATTTCATGTTGAGACTATACTTGAATGTTGAACATAGTTGTGTTGCTAAGTCCAATGTATTACACATGCTCTATAGTAAGTGTGATAGGTTTTGGAACTATGTATAATGTACTAGCCTTATGTATTTTGAAGTTATGCTATGAGAATGATTGATAAGCTTGAGTTTATGCATGTTTCATTGAATCCTGCATACTTGTTTTGGTAGAATTCGTGTATGTATTGATAGAAGTACAAGGTAGGAGAGAGGTTACATTTTGACTTGCATTGTATCGATAGTACCAATAGAAGTATCGATAGTTCTGCTCACCAAGGTATCGGTAGTTGGGATACTTGTATCGATAAAAGTTGCAGGGTTAGACTTCTTAGCTCTCATGAGTTTTTAGTATAGGTAGAAGTATGACTTGTTTCGATAGAAGAGTATCTTGTATCGGTAGAACGATCATTTGTATCAGTAGAAGTCTACACTGTTCTTGAATTGCTTATTGAGTTGACTACTATCGATACTTGTCCAACAAGTATCGGTAAAAGTCTCCAAAGTTCGTGAAAAATGACATTTTACCCTTCTCGAGTTATGTTAACATTCAATTGATGATTCGTGTTGTCCATGTTGTATTACGCTATTAAAATATGATTAAACGAAACAGTGACATTAGATAAAATGAAATAAAAGATTGGAAGGATGTCGAGACCCTAATCGATTATGGTTTCGAGTTTTGGATGTCATATTTAGTGATATCAGAGCTCATGATTTAACCGTTTCTAGACTATATTGATTTGTTTAAATAAATTAAAAGTACATGTCATATAAACCTGTGATAATGTGATATAGATGGATCTGATCTAACTACAGTTTTTGTAGATAACCACAAGATGTCTGACTTAGAAAGGGATAAAACTAATGAGGTAAACAATTATGTCTCGACCAATGATTCTGGGGCCAGTCACAGTGCACCAATATTATAGATGAGAGAAAACGAAGCAAAGAACATGTTCTTCGGGCTGATGGGATAGTAGTTCTTGGAGTTCATGAGAAACAATCCGATGGCACCACCTCCTCCACCCCCTATTACACAGCCTGCAGTCCGACCGATAGTACCTCCAGCTATGCTTCCACCTCCTTCAGTGGTGGAATAGAGGCGTCGTATCCCGACGGACAAGGTTAGGAAATATGAGGCTGAAAAATTTCGGAGAAGCATAGAGGATGATCCCTCCAGAGTTGAATACTGGTTGGAAAATAAACTTAGAGTTTTGGATGAGATGGATTGTCCTCCAGAACATTACGTGAGGTGTGCTTCTTCATTATTAAAAGACGAGGCTTACAATTGGTGGACGATGATTATAGCGGTGATGCCTGAAAATGAATTTACTTGGGAATTCTTTCAAGCAGAGTTAAAAAAGAAATATGCCAGAAAGTAGTACCTGGATAAAAATAATGAATTTTTAGAATTGAGACAAGAAAGCAAAACAGTGGCAAAGTATGAACGAGAATTCGTACAGTTGAGTAAGTATGCTCGAAAGATTGTACCGACATATAGGCAATGTGTGTTCGATTTAAAGATGAACTGAATGACGAGATCAAAATGATGGTAGATGGATTTGAGCTATGACTGTTTGTGGTTCTTATAGATAGAGCTTAGAAGATGAAAGAAATCTACAATAATAAGAGAAAGAGAGAGAAGATGTTTTGGGAATCTAGGAAAAAGAATATCACCAGGACATTTTCTATATCGCCACCGAAGAAATTTAGAGAAAATGAAACTCATGGGGCAGTTTCTTTTGGATTTTTGAGCAGGAGTAGATCGGGACCACTAGAGTCTAGATTTCAGAATTGTCCTGTAGCCAGTGTAGCTAGTGTTTGGAATGCACCTAACCCACATCATTGCGAAAGATACCATGCGAGTGAATGCCGAAAGATGAAAGGAACTTGTTATCGATGTGGGGGTACAGATCATTTCATGCGAAACTACCCGATGACTTCGAAAGTGAAAGAAGAATAGAGTGTGAAACCCCCTATTACTCCGTAAAAAGGTAGGCGCCCTAGACAGAGCAGTAGTATAGGTGGTAATCGAGGTGATAGCAGAGGTAATACAACCAGATCTCAGATCTGAGCACCTACACGGACATATGCCATCAGAGCTAAAGAAGGGGCTACAGTTCCTGATGTTGTGATCAATATATTTTATCTTTTTAAGGATATTGTGTGTGTTTTAATTGATCCAAGGTCGACTCATTCATATATTTGCATTACATTAGCAACTGATAAGAAACTGTCAGTCGAGTCGACTGAATTTGATGTGCAAGTCAGAAACCCATTGAGTCATAGTGTCATTGTTAATTTGGTATGTCGTAAATGTCCACTGAAAGTCTAGGGCCGTGAATTTCCTGCCGACCTAATGTTGTTACCTTTTACTGAGTTCAATATGATCTTGGGTATGGATTGGTTATTAGAGCATGATGCAATAGTGAACTGCAAATGAAGATAGATTAATTTGAAAAGCCCGACACGTGAAGTGATTATAGTTAAGTCTGATAGATTGAATAATGGAACCAAAATGATCTCAGTAATTTCAGCATAGTAAATGGTTCGTAAAGGCTACGAAGCATCTTTGGCATATACACTCGACTCACAAGTTTCAAGGAAAGAATTAAAGCAGGTACCAGTTATTTATGAGTTTACAAATGTGTTTCAGAAGAATTACCAGGTTTGTCACCGATCAGAGACGTAGAGTTTAGTATTGATCTGTTACTACTATACATAATGACACCGACCGAGTTGAAAGAATTAAAGGCTCAATTGTAAGAATTGTTAGATAGAGGCTTTATATGATCGAGTGTGTCGCTTTGGGGTGCGCCAGTGTCATTTATGAAGAAGAAGGATGGCTCGATGAGAATGTGCATAGATTATAGATAGTTGAACAAAGTAACAATCAAGAATAAGTACCCCTTGCCTCGTATTGACGAGGTATTTGATCAATTGAAAGGTGCAACTATAGTTTCCAAGATAGATCTTCGGTCAGGTTACTATTAGATGCAAGTGAAAGATTAAGACATGATGAAAACAACATTCAGAACCAATTATGGACATTATGAGTTTCTGGTAATGCCGTTCGGGTTAACAAACGCACCAGCAGCATTTATGGATCTGATGAACCGAGTGTTTCAGCCTCAGTTAGATAGATATGTGGTTGTATTTATCGATGACATACTGATTTATTCCAGAATAGAGTCAGAGTATACTCAGCATCTGAGAGAGGTATTGTAGATTTTGCGAGAAAAATAATTGTACGCAAAGTTCAAAAACTGCGAGTTCTAGGTTCGAGAAGTTGGATTTTTGGGTCATGTGGTATCCGCAGAAGGAATACGGGTTAATTCGAGCAAAATTTCATCCATCTTTGATTGGAAGGTTTCAAAGAATGTTACTGAGGTACGTAGCTTTCTGGGATTGGAAGGTTATTCCTGTCGATTTGTGAAAAATTTCTCTATCACAACTTTGTCGTTGATGAAGTTGTTATAGAAGAACATTTAGTTTCTTTGGTTAGAGAAGTGTCAACAAAGCTTTGATCAGCTTAAGAAAAGGTTAACGCAAGCTCTGGTACTGACATAGCCTGAATCGAGAAAGGAATTTATTGTTTAAAGTGACGCATCTTTGAATGGTTTGGGATGTGTATTGATGCAAGTTGGGAAAGTGATAGCGTATGCCTCCCGACAGTTGAAGCAGCATGAGAGAAATTATTCTACTCATGATTTGGAGCTAGCTATCATTTTCTTTGCATTGAAGATTTGGCCAAACAATTTGTATGGTGAGATTTGTCACATATTCACAGATCATAAAAGCTTGAAGTATTTGATGACTCAAAAAATAATTGAACTTGAGGTAGCGTCGGTGGTTAGAACTACTAAAAGATTATGATTTAGTGATCTACTATCATCCAAGAAAAGCTAATGTTATTGCTGATGCCCTGAGCTAGAAGTCATTGTTTGCTTTGAGAGCTATGAATGCACATTTATCGCTAGAAGGCGACGAATCTGTTGTAGCCACAGATTCAGGATGGATCCATTACAGAATTTATGATTGATGCTGAAGATATGATGTACTTCAGAGGCAGAGTATGTATTCCTAATGATCAGGATTTGAGACGGGGCATCCTGACAGAAGCTCATAGCAGTACGTACTCAATTCATCTGGGAAGCGTGAAAATCTATAATGATTTGAAGAGGGTGTACTGGTGGCCAGGTATGAAGCTAGAGATCTCAAAATTTGTAACTAAATGTCTAGTGTGTCAACAGGTTAAAGCCGAGCATCATGTACAATCTGGATTACTACAGCCGATTTCCATTCCTGAGTGGAAGTAGGAGTAGGTTACTGTGGACTTTGTTACAAGACTACCGGTGACACCAAGGAAGAAAGATTCGACCTAGGTAATAATAGACAGATTGACGAAATCAGCTCACTTCATCCCTATCCGAGTGGATTTCCCTTAGTGAAGTCGGCTGAGTTTTATGTATCTGAGATTGTAGAACTTCACGGGGTACCGTGTCTATTATCTCTGATAGGGATCCACGTTTTAACTCGAGATTCTGGGATAAGCTGCATGAAGCTTTGGGAACCAGATTAAATTTCAGCACTGCATATCATTTGCAGACAGATGGTCAGTCTGAGCTAGTGATAGTGCTAGAAAGAACATATGTTTTCTCCCTACTTATTGGTTAAGTTATTCATATTTAATTATCTTTAACACATATTTTAGCATTTTTTAGTTTAGTCAATTGCATTTTATGACTCAATGGACCTTAGCCTACTAACCCTTAATTTTGTCATGTTTTGGTACTAATGTCGCTGTGTGAATATTTTCAGATTATGCCCAAGATTATCGCCGCACTTGACAGCTATTCGGATAAGAACAATCAGTGGCATCCCCTCCCATTGTGCACGTCTCTGATGATGACAAAAAAGCGGAATCAAGGGACATCAAGGAATCCTTGCAAAAAATTGAGAGCCTATTCGAAGATGATTTAACTGTTGGTCATGAGGAGCAAGCTGTTAAGGAGGAAACTCCTGTTAGAGAGGAGGAAACCCATGTTAATGTTAAGAAAGAGAAGGAAAAAGATGCTGAGGAAGAATCAGCTGAAGACACTATTAATGCACCCAAAGATGTGGGTGCAACAACTAAGGATTTAGAGCGAGTTGGAGCGAGACCAGCGAAAACTGCGGAAGAAACCAATGAAGAACACCACAACCCTTTGGCGATAGTGGTCTACACCGGACCACTCAAGGTGATTTCTCTGACACAAGAAGCGGTCGATTATGTCGGAGCAGAGATGAAAACTGATGAGCGATCCGAGGACCATGCAAAGCCCAAAGAAAAGAAGCGAAAGCACTCCAAGGACAAAAAGCACAAGAAGGAGGAGAAGAAGAGGAGGAAGAAGAAGCGTCATACATCCACATCGATGGCTGAGGAAAACTGAGTTAGTTTATTTTAAGTTTTTGCATGTAGTGTTCATGCATTGCATGTAGCTGTAATTTTTATTTTGTTAGTGCACATTGCCATTGCTTTTCTATTGTCATTGCATATTAATGTTAGTGCATTGAGGACAATGCAAACTTTAAGTTTGGGGGAATGCATATGAGGTTTTGAAATGCACTCACATTTTAAAATTTTTCTTCTTTAGTTAATGAAGGATGCAAGGTTTATGAATGGTTAATGCAAATGTGTTTGAAAATTTTTGTTACATTCGATGCTTAATTCTTGAATCATGTGAATTATTAATGAATGAGTTGGATAAATATGACTGAAGGTTATATCTTCAATTCTTTGATGAATGATTTAGATTGCATTAGTAATGGATGACTGGTACCATTCCTTGAATCTTGAATGAATCTGCTTTTTACAGCTACTTTTATATATAGTTATAAATAAGAGACACTCCAATGTGGGTGTATTGTGAACTGTTCAAGAGGGAACACTCCAATGCAAGTGTTAGAAAATGAATCTGATCAAAGACTGTCGCTGCATGAGTGTATGTCGGTGCAATTACATACTCCCTGGGGGTTTGTTGCACTCCATCGTTACTTCTCAGGAACAAATGGTATAATAATGCAACAATATCCCTTGTTCAGAAAAAAAAGGAGAAGAAAAGAAAAAAGATACATAAATACTTAGTATTGTACAATAAATGTTGTATTGGTAGATGAAATTTAGGATTTGAGGCATGATGCTGGCTTTGATTAGTTGCAATCTTAGTTATTTATACTTATGTGTTATCGATGCAATATTCTGTCATCTAAATGTGATTCATTCATTGGGAGATAATCAAGTTGCTAGAATGATCATTTGCCTTGGTGAATTTTTATGTAGCCTTGCTAGTTTCTGTTTTACTTGAAGACAAGTAAAAACTCAAGTTTGGGGGTGTGATAGTGCTAGAAAGAACATATGTTTTCTCCCTACTTATTTGTTAAGTTGTACATATTTAATTATCTTTAGCACATTTTCTAGTTTAGTCAATTGCATTTTATGACTCAATGGACCTTAGCCTACTTACCCTTAATTTTGTCATGTTCTGGTACAAATGTCACTTCATGAGTATTTTTAGATTGCGCCCAAGATTGTCGCTGTACCTGACAGTTGTCCAGATAAGAATAGAAATGTGTGAGCTGTCTAGTCTGGTATAACCAACTTGTACGACCAGCGACAGCTTGAAGGACACTTGCACAATTTGAAAGAATATAAATACCCAAAAGGAAAGAGAAAAAAAGGTTCTTTTTGGTGCTGTAGCCTTCTTTAACCCACCTTCGGAAGCATTCGGCTATGGAGGCTTGAGTTTCTCACAGGTGAACCAACATGAAAGGGATGCAGAACAGCTCTTGACGAGGAGCCCTGAGTGCAGCACAAGAGGGAAGTAAGAGAGCAAGTTGAGTTGTCTAGGAATAGTATTCTCCACTTGTTTCTTTTATATTTCTTTTCTAAACGATGGTGGTTACTTTCTATTTCATGTTTGTACGGAAGTACACATGAATTATGGTTTTAATTTTATTTTATTCATACTTCGACTATTTAATCTTTGGGTTTGAAAGTTTTTAGCATGAAAGTGTTATTGCAGTCACTGTCACTAGAAGGTACAACGACAATTTAAGCTAACAAGCATGACAATGGAATTTAATCCTCTTGTTATTAATGATGTTCCATTGCCATCATCGGAAGGTGTGGTTAATGTGCACTGATAGCATTAGAAATGACACTTATTTTCTCCCTAAATTTGTGTATTAATTGTCTCTTTTGTAGCATATTTAGCATGCATTATAGGCATTTCATACATAGTATTTATATTCTCTAACTCATTGTTGTTTGGCTTAAATTCTCGTTATTTTATCTCTTCTATATAATAATGTCAGTGTATGCAAAATATATTCACAATTGTCAGTGTAGGGATCCATCTCAAAAGATCGATGCTTGAAAGAATTTAAAGATGCAGCCACAAGTTAGCTTGGAATTGCGGCCAGAGATGTCACCACATAGAAACCTTTACTTTTATGGGTGAATTCACGCTGCAAACCGTAACACCCAAAAACCCAAAACCATCTTCGATCCAAGGTCTCAGGGTTTACAGACCTTTTCGAGTCCTTTTTATTTCATACAATCAATCACAACTTTTACAATTATAATCTATAGCTCAGAATACTAACTACATTTAATTTTTACACATTCATTTATCACTGTTCATCTTTGAATATCATGCCATACATAATCATTTAATTATAATCATAACTCAACAGGGGAAAAAGGGTCATTTTTATGACTTTTGGATACTTCTACTGGTACTTGTTGGACAAGTATCGGTAGTTGTCAAGTCAATAAACAGTTTAAGAATAGTGTAGACTTCTACCGGTACTTGAAACAATACTACTGATACAAGTATGACTTCTACCGAAACATGTAATGCTTCTACCGATACTAAAACCTCTAGAGAGCTAAGAAGTTTTACCCTACAACTTCTACCGATACAAGTATGCAAACTACCAATACTACTATGAACAGAACTTCCGATACTTCATATGTTACCTACCGATACAATGTAAGTCAGTAACAAACCTCTCCCCTACTCTGTACTTCTATCGATACATGCAAGAATTCTATAGAGACAAGTATATAGAATTCGATTATTCACACATGTCCTCATGTTTATCAACCATCATTCAACACAAGATTCTTATTCAAATCCTCATACTGCAAAATCTATACATGAGAATACTTGTTTCATCATGTGTCACAAAATACAACCAATCATCACAAGTATTCTTAAATTCACATGCCAATTCATTACCAAACATATTTGCTTAATTACAACATCAAGCGAGAAAACAATTTTAGTTCAACAAAGAATCAACAATCCAAAATCAAACATTTCAAGGGTAACATCATCCTAGTACATGTCATATAACCAAGTGATGAAAATACTACCAAATGAGCTTCCGAGATAGTGTGATTTCTTCAAGATGATTTGATCTTCAAACACCAAACAATTTACAAAACAACATTAACATCTTTGGTAAGCTTTAAAGCTTAGTAAGTTCGAAGAGTTTAAAGAGTTACCAATCATATGCATAAAGCAATTATATCTCAACCGAGCTAGAATGAACTGTTGCTTCCTCAAGCCATATTTGGTGTTCCAACTTTCATGTCTATAACTTTTTTGTTACCAGTACTCGATGCTGCTCACACGAGCTGTAGAGGACTCATAACATATGCAATACCCCAACAATCGGTACGGTGCTTGTTTGTACTATAAACTATTCCCTAACGATGCTGCTCAAACGAGCTGTCGAGAGTATGCAATAAGCAAAGTCCCAGCCATCATAGGGCCTGTAATCCATTTAAGATCCATATCTCTCTCCCGAGTCACGATGCTACTCACACGAGCTGTCGAGGACTCGCAACATATGCGATACCTCAGCCATCGATACGGTATCTGTGCATATAACTGTTCCCTAACGATGCTGCTCACACAAACCGTCGAGAATATGCACTTATGCATAAATCTCAGCCATCGTAGGGCTTGTAATCCATTTAGGATCCATATTTCTTTTCTCATTTCCCGACTCACGATGCTGCTCGCACGAGCTGTCGAGGACTCGCAACATATGCGGTACCTTAGCCATAACGTCGGTTTCAAATCATCGGCTCAAAGCCTGATATCTCTTTCATTCATTTCTTTTTCATCTTTCTCAATTTCACATACCATAACCTGTTCTGTAACAATTATAAAGAATACAAATACTATATTATTTAAATGTACATTTAACGTTACGAACTTATCAGACGAAATTGCAGTTAAATTAAACTTTAGGGGCATATCTATAATTCTCTTTTTTCCACTATCAGGACACGATCTTGATCTATTACAATAATTTCATTCAATTATTTAAATCAACATAAATTTTTAATCATTTTATGCAAATAAGCCTTTTTGGTATTTTTGCAAAATTACCGTTAACTTTTCACTTTTTTTTTCAATTTAGTCCTTTAGCTCAAACTTGTAAATTAACCATTTTATTTTTAAATTCCAGCTTTGCCGAATGTTTAAGAGCATTTCTACAGCCCACTTTTTGCAATATTTTACCCCAAGTTCTTACAAATTTTTTCTTTTAACATTTTAGTCCTTTAACATAAAAATTTCTAAAAATTACTTTACAAAATCATTAAATCTAACAACCAAGCTTATAAATCTTTCATAAACTTTCAAGAACAAACTTATTCATCAATGGCAAAATTTATAATATTTGAAAAAATCACAAATTAGTCCTTGAGCTAGCTAGATTAAGCTAATACGAACTCAAAAACATAAAAATTACTAAAAAGGAGTAATGTTTACCTATCCATCTAAGGACTCAAGTGACCGAAGCTTGCTTCTCCCTTTGGCCATGGAGTTTCGGCAAAACAAGGTGTAAAGAAGAAGATAATGAATTTCATTTTCTTTTGTTTAATTAACAATAGCCTAATTTAAGTAATTACTAAATTACCCTTTCTTAATAACACTTAAAATTTAGCCACAAAGGAAGTCAAAACCGTCCACTCACCTTCATAATGGTCTAATTTCCCTTTAAGGACTTAACTATGCCTTTCCTCTATCAATTTACACATTTAATCAATGATAACCATATTTTGCAACCTTTTCAATTTAATCCTTTTACTTAATTAACTATCTATACAATAAAATTTCATAACCAAATTTTAATACGATACTAATGACTTCGTAAATATTAATTAATTAATATTTACGATCTGACACATCAAATTTGTGGCCTCGAAACCACCATTCCTGATCATACTAAATTAAACTAACTAGTAAATCCTCATTTTATTAGGATTTAATTAAAATTTACCAAAATCTAAAGAGTTTAATATTTCTATTATTAGGCCATTTAAAGAGAGTCTAATTTCATAATTAGTCTTTCGATTATATTAAATTTTAATTAAACAAACTTATTTTCAATTTTGTCCTACACTAATTAGGACTTAATAAATAAATAACCCAAAAGTTAGTGGATGGTAATCATATCCACCACCGCTTGGACTTTTTGACCATAGTGTAATTACCACTTTGGTCCTTTTTATTTTTAATCAATAGCAATTAGCTTTTACCTCTTTTACAATTTACTCCTTTTTCATTAATTAAGCAATTAATCATCAAAATTACCCAACCGAACTTCAATTCACATATAATAAGATTCTGTAAATATTTAATAAAAATATTTACTGCACTTAATTTCAAAAATGAGGTCTCGATACCTCATTTTCTAAAACCACTTGACTTTTGAACTAAACCACTTATACTAAATTTTAATTCAATAATTAAAATCTTTAATTCAAAATTCCATATAAAATTATTAATGACTTATTTAATTTAAACACTAATCACAAAATTTTCTCGTCGAGTTTGTGGTCCCGAAATCACTGTTTCCGACACCACTGAAAAATGGGTTGTTACATAAACACACCTGAAAGCACCAGCGCAGGGGAACAACACGTTGTCGCCACAATTAAAGGTTCCAGATTGCTCCCAGCAATGTCGTAACAACCTGCAGATTTATGAAGAACACACCAGATCTGCGTGAGTGCACAGCTGGATTTTAAAAAACTTTGATAGTTGTAAAAGGAGTTAGATCTGAGAGGAACTAAGGTCTACAAATTCTTGAAGCCTATAAATAGAGGAAAGAAGAAGGAGAAGGATATCAAGAGGTGAAGGAATTAATTTTGCAAATACTTTGAGTTTTTGAAGCTTTATTTTGGAGTCCGACGAGCTGATCGATCAGGTGAGCAACATCTTCTAACGAGAAGTGCTTGGTGTGATACAAGCGGAGCGGTTAAGAGATAATCCTAGTAGCCTAGGGATAGTATGCTTCAATTATTTGTTAATCCCTCTTTGAATGCTGATGAATTATTATTGACAGTTGATTGTATATGAGAATATCTTTCAATGTTAGATTACTTTGGTTCATACTTAATTCTTCTAATCTGTTTATTCTTAGATTCAACTGTTTGACCACGAGAGTGTAATTGTAATAGACTGACACTGAGAGGTGCGATGAAAAGTTGAATTAAAAAGCAAGTCAGCGAGAGTTGCTTGAGACTAGAAGGGATTTTGTCACTTGTTCTTAGGTGTGAAGCAATGCCAGCATTGAGAGGTGTGGTACTTGTGAGCGCTTGAGTCTTGATTAAACAGAGAGTTGTTATTAGTAAGATTTCATTGGAACCTTATTGCAGCAAAAAATCATCTACTTTGTACCTTGTCGACACATCTAGCGTTGCTACTTAGTGAAATCAGTGATCCACTCCAATCCTTTACACTTGATCACACATTACTTTTATGCATTTAAATTCTCCAAACTTCAACAACTATTTGATTTACTTTCAGTTGCTCTGATAACTAACTTTTATAATTACATTGACAACCTTACCTATTTTAACTGTGTAGATCTGATTTAATTATGCTGACATCCTTACTAGCATTTTCTCTAATTTTAACTTTAGTTGCCTCGACAATTGAACATCAAGAACTCTATCCTCGTGGGATTGATATCCGATAGAACAATCTATCAACTATAATTGTATCGATGTGTGTCCACTTGCACTTAAATGCTGTGACGTTTATAGGCTGATCAAGTTTTAGCGTCGTTACCGGGGATGGCGTTTGTTTGATGCTCATTTTTGTAGTTGCAATTATTCTTCCTTACTTAACTTTTTGTTTTTACTAATCTGTTTAACTTTCTTTTGTTGATTTTCTCTTTATACTTTAGAATTTGCATGTTCACAAGGAGAAATCCTAAGGATATTGTGAGCTTTTACCCAGAACTCGAACGAACTATTCGAAGGAGGAAGCAAGAACAAAAGAAAATTGTTGGCAACAACAACAACAACAACCTACCACCATTGCTTCCACAAGATGTAGTTCCTCCAGTGCACCCACAAATAATCAATAATATACCACCACTGCCACTACAAGAAGAACAAGTACAGAATAGGACAATCAGAGACTTTGTTGTTCTTGTGCTTGACAATTTGTAACCGGGGGTTGTAAGGCCAGTGATACAAGATGGAAACTTCAAATTGAAACCGATGATGTTTTAGATACTCAATTCAAATGGGTAATATGCTGGCTTACCTCATGAAGATGCAAGAGAGCATCTAAAATCATTTCTTCTTATTTGTGCCTCATTTAGTCAACATGGTGTTCCTGATGACGCCTTAAAAATGCAATTATTTCCTTATTCGTTACAGAGAAGAACGAGAACATGGTTCTTAGGTTTGTCGGTTGGATCCATTACATCATGGAATACGTTAGCTACACAATTTGTTTTAAGATTCAATCCGCCGACAATGAATGCAAGGTTGCATAATGACATCATAGCATACCATTAGTTAGATGATGAGAACTTACATACAACATGAGAGCGTTATAAAACTCTGCTTAGATGTTGCCCAATGCATGAAATTCAGCAAGAGACTCAGATCGAGATCTTTTACAACGAATTGAATGCCCAGACAAGAAATCTTGTCGACGCATCTGCAAATGGCCCTTGTTAGATTGCACTTACACTGAAGTTGTACGAATTCTAGAAAGAATTGCACAAAATGATTATCAATACCCTATCCCTCGTTCTGCTCAAGTAAAAACTAATCCTGGTGTTCTTGAATTAGATGCAATTTCAGCTCTGAGTGCACAGGTATCCTCTTTGGCCAACATTATAAAGAACATGAAGGGAACAAGTGACATTGCCCCTATTCAAGTGGCCTAACAGATGGATGTCCCGACATTTTCCTGTGAAATTTGCGGCGACAACCACAGTTATGAGGACTGTCCACAACATGTTGAGAATGCATTTTACTTCAACAATATCAGAAGAAATTCTTATGGTAACTCATACAATAATCGAAATCCACAACCTTGGGGGAATCAGAATGTATCTACATATAGATATGGAAATTCCTCACAGCAAGGGAGTTACAACAACAATCAGAAGCAGAACTATAATCAGAATTCTCAAGTACATTCACATCCTAATCAAATGCAGGTACATAGCCAGATGCAACCACAAACTAGAATGCAACCACAACAGACTGTGTTGCCACATATGCAAGGACAGCATCAGCAACAACAGCAACAATTTTCTCAACAAAGATCAGATCCTATGACTGCTCTTGAAGAGCTGTACGAGAGCATATTACGCGAACTGAAGCAATCGTTCAAGGTAATTCTTCTTCTATCCGTGCGTTAGAAGCCCAGCTAGGACAGTTGGCTTCTAATTTGAGTAAAAGATCACCAGGCACTTTGCCTAGTGATACTAAAAATTTGATGCAAAAGAGGAAGGAACATTGCAAGGCTATCATGCTGCGAAGCGGAAAGCAAACTGTTGAACCAAGTAGGAACTTCACTCAAGAAAATGTCGATGCAACCGAACCAACTCAACAAAGAGAAGTTATATCTGAAGAGAGCCCAGCAGAAATAAATGAGGAGGAGGCACCTATAGTAAAGACTATGGCTACAATTCGCCCAACAAAGACATCGACGCAACTGCCCATGTCGATGCAACCGAATATTTTACAACAACCTATTAACAGTATATTTTTGCCATTTTCACAAAGATTTAAAGAGAAAGACCATGGTAAGGATTATCAGAAGTTTGTTTCTACTTTGAAGCAATTACACATTAACATACCTCTTGTAGATGCTCTTGTGCAGATCCCTAGCTATGGGGAAATTTATGAAAGAGCTGTTATCAAAGAAGAAAAAGATGTTCGAAATCGAGACGATTGCGCTCATAGAGGGGTGCAGTGCTTTATTAAATAATAAGTTGCCACCAAAGATGAAAGACCCTGGCAACTTCACAATCTCATGCTCTATTGGAAATCATTATCTAGGTAAAGCTTTATGCGATTTGGAAACCAGTATTAACCTTATGCCTTTATCCACATTCAGGAAGTTAGAAATTGGATCAATGAAGCCTACTGCGGTGACATTACAACTTGCTGACAAATCTCTAGCACAACCTGAAGGCCAGATCAAAGATGTCCTTGTCCAAGTTGATAAGCTTGTGTTCCCTGCTGATTTCATAATGCTTGACTACGAAGTAGATAAGGAGGTGCCCATCATCTTGGGACGCCCATTCTTAGCAACGGGACGCACTCTTATTGACGTTTTCAAAGGCGAGTTCATCATGCGACATAATGACGAGCATGTTACCTTCAGTGTCTTTGAAGCATCTCCATCTAAAAGTAAGGAGCAATGTCACCACATTGACGTGCTGGACGAGACTATTATAGAAGAATTTAATGAATGGAGCTCAGCAATTCCAGACGAAAATACAGTGACATCCACTGATGATATCTTAACTGAATGTGACCACAGAGCTGAGGCTAATAGTTGTGAGTTGAGATAGAATTGTCAATTGGAATCCTTGGATTTGTCTAATAGGATTATCCTTGTGTTTAAACCATCAGTTGAACAAGCTCCTACCTTGGAGTTAAAGTCATTGCCAACGCATCTGAAGCATGTCTTTCTAGGTGACAATGACATATTACCCGTGATTATTAGCACAAGCCTTGATGTAATTCAAGAATAAAAGCTCATCGTAATTTTAAAGGAGCACAAAAGAGCCATTGCATGGAGCATTGCAGACATCAAAGGCATTAGTCCTTCTTTTTGCATGCACAAAATCAGGCTGAAAGATGAGGGGAAGCAATCCATTGAGCAACAATAGACTCTTAATGAAAAAATGAAAGAGGTGGTGAAAATTAAGTGGTTAGACGCGGGCATCATCTACCCTATTTCAGACAACACATGGGTGAGCCCTGTCTAATGTGTGCCCAAAAAGAGCGGCATCACAGTAGTGAGTAATGATAAGAATGAGCTGATCCCTACTCACATCGCTACAAGGTGGCGAGTGTGCATGGATTATCGTCAAGTCAATACGGCCACAAAGAAGGATCACTTCCCACTACCATTTATTGATCAGATGCTGGATAGGCTAGCTAGTAAAGCCTACTATTGCTTCCTAGATGGATATTTTGGATACAATCAAATTGCCATTGTGTCAGAAGATCAGGCAAAGACCACGTTTACGTGCCCATTTGGAACCTTTGCCTTCTGATGTATGCCATTTGGATTGTGCAATGCACCAACCACATTTCAGAGGTGCATGATGGCTATCTTCTCGGACATGATTGAAGATTCACTAAAAGTATTCATGGACGATTTTTCTGTATATGGGCAGAACTTTGACCAATGCACTGACAATCTAGCGAAAGTAGTAAAGAGATGCGAGGACATAAATCTAGTGCTGAACTGGGAAAAATGTCATTTCATGGCAACTGAAGGCATTGTCCTTGGTAATCGAATATCATGTCAGAGCATTGAGGTAGATAAAGCAAAGGTAAAAATCATTGAGAAATTTCCACCACCCACGAATGTCGAAGGAATAAGAAGCTTTTTGGCCATGCTGGATTTTATAGAAGATTTATCCGAGATTTTTTCAAGATTGCCAAACCACTATGCTCGTTGCTGGAGCAAAACAAAAAGTTTGTGTTTGATGATGAATGTCTGGACACATTTGTCAAAATAAAGAAGCAACTAGTACAAGCTCCAATTGTCATCGCACCAGATTCGACGCAACTGTTTGAATTAATGTCTGATGTAGGAGTTGTGCTGGGACAATGCAAAGAAAAGGTATTTCACTCAATTTATTATGCTAGTAAAACTTTAACTGATGCGTAGGTAAACTATACGACCATCGAAAAGGAGTTACTAGTAGTAATTTTTGCATTCGACAAATTTTGCTCATACCATGTCAGTTTAAAAGTTACTGTATACACAGATCATTCTACGTTAAGATACCTTTTTGCGAAGAAGGATGCCAAACTAAGATTTATAAGATGGATTCTGCTCTTACAAGAATTTGATGTTGAAATCAGAGATAGGAAGGGATTTGAAAACTAAGTAGCAAACCACTTATCTCATCTGGAAGCTAGAAGCGAAGATGGCATTCAATCACAAATTGTCAATGCATTTCCAGATAAGCAATTATTTCATATCAAAACATCTCCTTGGTATGCAGATGATGTCAATTATCTTATTTGTGATAAGCTACCCTTGAGTACCATTGTTCACAAGAAAGTTAAATTTTTGCGCGACGCTGTGAGATATTATTGGAACGAGTCATACCTATTCAAAGTATGCGCCGACAACATTATCCATCGCTGCTTTCCTGAAGAGGAAATGACTTTCATCTTGAAACATTGTCATGATCCTCCCTACGGAGGCCATTTTGGTGGTATGAGGACTGTTGTAAAGGTCCTACAATCAAGATTCTATTGGCCCACATTGTTTCCCAATGCCCACAATTTTGCTCAACAACGGGTTAGATGTCAACGCACTGGTTCTATATCTCGCTGCAATGAGATGCTCCAACAACCTATTATGGAGGTGGGGCTATTCGATGTCTAGGGTACAAATTTCATGGGACCATTTTCAAACTCTTTTGGGAATGTGTACATTCTAGTTGCTGTTGGCTATGTCTCTAAGTGGATCGAGGCAATTATGGTTCTAAAAGATGATGCTCGAACGGTGTTGAAGTTCTTCTACACGTATATCCTTACACGATTTGGAACACCGAGAGCGTTGACAAGTGATCAAGGTACTCATTTTCACAATGACCAAGTGGCGATAGCATTGAAAATATATGGTGTGAAGCATCTCATGATTACCACATATCATTCACAAACAAATGGCCAAGCGAAAGTGTCCAATCGGCAAATTAAAAGCATCCTTGAGAAGGTGGTTAACCCATCTAGGAGAGATTGGTCTTCGCGGCTACATAATACATTGTGGGTGCTTCACTCTGCATATAAAACCCCGTTGGGAATGTCACCGTATCAATTAGTATTTGGTAAATCCTATCACCTGCCAATTAAGGTTGAACATAAAGCCATGTAGGTAATCAAGCAGGTGAACATGGACTACAATGCTGCTGGACGGAAAAGGTTGTTGGACATTGCTGAGTTGGAAGAAATTAGATGCAATGCCTATGAGAATGTTGTAATATACAAAGAAAAGACCAAGAGATGGCATGACAATATCATCCTGCGACGATAATTTAATCTTGGTCAGTTAATACTTTTGTTTAATTCACGTCTAAAACTGCATCTAGGTAAATTATGTTCAAGATGGTCAGGCCCTTCTAAGGTTATCAAAGCATTCCAGAATGGCGCGATAACAATTGAAAATATGAAGGATGGTCACCAGTTCAAGGTGAATGGCCAACGACTAAAGCATTACGTGAGCCCAGATGTTAAAGAACCAAACGAGACCATTAATCTGGTCACATTTCTTTAATGTCAATGCATTTTTACATTTATTTTTATCTTTTTACTTTTACTTGTTTCCTTTAAGTCTTATGCAGGAATAAAAAATCATTTTTTTTCATCGCATCATAAAGCACAACTTGTCGGCGCATTATGTAATGACTCAGCAAAGCTTTTTCAGCAAGAATCGTGTCGATTAATCTTCATCCATCCCTAGCTGTTAGATCAACCAAAAGGTACGATCTACAGCCTGACATTTATTGGCTGCAGATGTAACGTTTTCATAAGACAAACTGCAATAATTACGTCTCTTACCATAGAAAGGCTATAAAACCCTTTTTCTGCCGACTTTCTTTTCCCACTCACAATCGCCATTGTTGTTGCATTTATCTTCTTCATCGTTCTTAAAGTTTTTTTTCTGCAGTTTCTCTTAATCTTTTTACCTAGCTATCATGGCAAGGACATGAGCTGCAAAAGCTCCGTCCAAAACCTCGCTAAATCTTCTGCCACCATGGTTTGGACCACAGATCAACCTCCACAAAATGAACAAGTCCTATTTTTGTCTAAGGCGATGAAAGACTGCCACCATGACGTTATGTTTAAATGAAACTGCCACCCAGAGCAGAGCAGGGTCTACAGTTGTCTCCACACTGAACATTAGGGAAACAAATCACGAGAACAATCAGTCGTCTATGTTAGGAATTTTTCTGTGACCACCCAACCAGATATTCCCCCGCCATGGTAAGGTAATTTTATGTCAATCTTGTAGACTCTGAACAGGAGTTTATTTTTGTAAGGGAGGGCTTGGTACCCTAGAGTGTTGCCCACATCAACGATCTATTCTGGATTGTTGAAAAGGAAGACACTCACACTGCGTTTTTGGAAGAATTGACTGATAAGGTGCTAACCAGGTGATAAGAGACCTTTACATTGAAGGTGCTGTGTGGACTGGTAACGGTTCACACAACTACACAATGCACCGACGTTATCTTACAACCCAAAGCAAAGTGTGGTTCCAATTTGTTAACAGTCACCTACTACCTTTAACCCATAGCACAACTGCGACACTAGATCGCATGTACCTCCTGCACTCTATCCTTAAGGGTTCACGTAATTCTCCATGACCAGATTGCTGAAGCCGTTACTAAGCAGACAGGTATATTACCTTTCCCTTCTTTGATAATGCTGTTGTGTAAACAAAGGGGGATTATACCTTGTGATGGTGAGGAAGTGCTAGACAACAAGGGCCCCATTAACAACATCTCAGTGGAAAGAATGACAAGAAGGTAAGAAACCCCGCTAGTAAAAGAGGCACCCAAGAATAAGGATAAAAGGAAAAGAAAGAAGAAGGAAAAGCAAGAAAATACGCCCACAGATTCTCAGGTGGGGAAAAAGCTGACTACCATTGGACAACTTGTTGATAGCATGGACATGGGCCAGAGTTGTATTGTCAGCGTATTGGAGGACATGGACTACTGGTAGAATATATTTTATGCATACACAAAGGCGTGGAACGATGCAATTGTCGTCACAATAAGCAGAATGAGCCAAAGTCTATTTTCAAAATTTCTTGGCTTCTCATCTATTTTTCGATCAACCCCCTCATCCTCCGACTAGCCTACTCTTGATGGTAGGCCTCAAAATGTTCTATCCCTAACAAGAATTCATATCTCCAATGACGAGGAGCGCGAAGGACATTCCAATGCCATTGAGGACTGTTACAGAACAATTGCCAGCCTGTTCAAAGAGGAATTTTCGAATAGTCTTGAGGCTATCATGGCAGACAGGGCTATTATTGTTGAGGAGCTGCACACCTCGATCGTATATATGGGGTGAGAAGCAGAGGAAGGCGCTAACAAAGACACAACTGAGCAGGAGAAGCTTGAAGAAGAAGAAGAAGAGAAAGAAGAAGGAAATGAGAAGGAGAATAAAGGAAAGGAAGGGGAATCTGATGAGAAGGAACCTGAAGAAGAGAAGGAAGAAAAGAAGGACGATGCCCTTACAAATTTTGAGGCAAAAATTGTCGGCACACCCACAAGTGTGGGGGTAACCAGTGAAAACGTGGCTCCACCTGAAGCGAGCTAGGCTGAGGCAGTTACCGGTAGCATAGAGGATCTTAATCCTCTAGCCATTATGCTCTATGTGTTACCTCTTGCTGAAGTCCATCCATCAGATGTAACTAACGATAAAGCCTCCACCCAACTGGCTGTAGAGGAGCAATCCGCTGCTCCGGTTGATTCAAAGGACAAAAAGAGAAAGCGCAAGGATAAGAAAAAGAAGCACAAAGAGGAAGGCAAGCGCCCAAAGAAAAAGAAGAAGAAAGCCAAGGCAGCCACTACATCGACTGTTGAATAATGAGTTAGTTTACTTTTCAGTAGGTATTTGCATTCATTTCATTGTCATTGCATTTTTCCTGTTAGTTTATCTGCATTGTAGTTGCATTTCTATTCTTATCTGTATATTATTGTTAGTGCATTGGGGATAATGCAGATATTAAGTTTGCGGGGATCTTGTGCCAAATGGAAATGCGATTGCACCCACATATTTAAAAAATTACTTGTTTCTTGAGTTCAATGAAAGTATGCAAAGTTTCAACAAAAATGTGACCATAGTTTTTATTTTTATGCGTAAATCTTGAATTGTTTGCAATGTTGATATGTGAATTGGGTGAATTTGAATGAATACTGAACCTTCTATTTTTGGATGAATGATTGAAATTGCTTTAGTAATGAATAGATAGTATCAACCCTTGAATCTTGAACTACCTTACCAATTGCAACGACATTGTACTAATAAAAGACACTCCAATGTGAGTGCATTGTGACTTGTCCAGGGAGAACACTCCGTTGCATGTGTTAGAAAAATCATCTAGCCAAAGGCTGTTACTGCAAGAGTGTGTCAATTACATACCTCCTGGGGGTTTGTTGCACCCCATCGTTACTACCCAAGAACAAAGGTAGAGTAATGCAATGACATCTCTCAGTCACTTATTTAAAAAAGAAAGAAAAAAGAAAGAAGAAGAAAAGAGAAAAGAAATATATTGCCATAAATGTTGTATTGGTTCAGGAAGGGTTAAGATTCAAAGCATGTTACTAACATTGGTGAAGTTGCAGTTTTAATTATTCATGTTTATAAATTGTTGGCGCATTATTCTATCATGTAAATGCAATTTACATACTAGAATTCCAAAAAAAAAATTTAAGTTTTTAGAATAATGATTACGGTGACATATTTTCTTGTGAAGTTTGTTAATTTTTATTTACTTGAGGACAAGTAAAAACTCAAGTTTGGGGGTGTGATAGCATAGAAATGACA
Source organism: Gossypioides kirkii (assembly GCA_005610355.1). Taxonomy (NCBI): domain Eukaryota; kingdom Viridiplantae; phylum Streptophyta; class Magnoliopsida; order Malvales; family Malvaceae; genus Gossypioides; species Gossypioides kirkii. The sequence continues at coordinate 31,061,565 of CP032247.1, read as the reverse complement.
CCTATTTTCTCCCTAAATTTGTGTATTAATTGTCTCTTTTGTAGCATATTTAGCATGCATGATAGGCATTTCATACTTAGTATTTATATTCTCTAACTCATTATTGTTTGGCTTAAATTCTCGTTATTTTATCTCTTCTATACACGAATGTCGGTGTATACAGAATATTTTCATAATTTTCAGCACAAGGATCCATCTCAGAAGATCGATGCTAGAAAGAATTTAAAGATGCAGCCACAAGTTAGCTTGGAATTGCCGCCAGAGATATCACCGCATAGAAACCTTTACTTTGTATGGGTGAATTCACGCTGCAAACACACCTGGAAGCACCAGCACAGAGGAACAACACGTTTTCGCCACAATTAAAGGTTCCAGATTGCACCCAGCAATGTCGCGACAACCTGCAGATTAATGAAGAACCCACCAGATCTACGTGAGTGCACAGCTGGATTTTAAAAAACTTTGATAGCTGTAAAAGGAGTTAGATCTGAGAGGAAATAAGGTATAGAAATTCTTGAAGCCTATAAATAGAGGAAAGAAGAAGGAGAAGGATATCAAGAGGTGAAGGAATTAATTCTGCAAATACTTTGAGTTTTTGAAGCTTTATGCTGGAGTCCGATGAGCTGATCGATCAGGCGAGCAACATCTTCTGACAAGAAGTGCTTGGTGCGATACAAGAGGAGCGGTTAAGAGATAATCCTAGTAGCCTAGGGATAGTATGCTTTAATTATTTGTTAATCCCTCTTTGAATGCTGATGAATTATTATTGACAGTTGATTGTATATAAGAATATCTATCAATGTTAGATTACTTTAGTTCATACTTAATTCTTCTCATCTGTTTATTCTCGGATTCAACTATTTGACCACGAGAGTGTAATTGCAGTCTACTAACACTAAGAGGTGCAGTGACAAGTTGAATTAACAAGCAAGTCAATGAGAGTTGCTTGAGACTAGAAGGGATTCTGTCACTTGTTCTTAGGTGTAAAGCAATGCCAGCATTGAGAGGTGTGGTACTTATGAGTGCTTGAGTCTTGATTAAATAGAGAGTTGTTATTAGTAAGATTTCATTGGAACCTTATTGCAGCAAAAATTCACCTACTCTATACCTTGTCGACACATCTAGCGTTGCTACTTAGTGAAATCAGTGATCCACTCAAAGCCTTTACACTTGATAACACTTTACTTTTATGCATTTAAATTCTCCAAACTTCAAAAACTATTTGATTTACTTTCAGTTGCTCTGATAATTAACTTTTATAATTACATTGACAACCTTACCTATTTTAATTGTGCAGATCTGATTTAATTGTGCTGATATCCTTACTAGCATTTTCTCTAATTTTAACTTTAGTTGCTTCGACAATTGAACATCAAGAACTCTATCCTCGTGGGATCGATATCCGATAGAGCAATCTATCAACTATACTTGCATCAACATGTGTCTGCTTGCACCTAAATGCTGTGACATTTATAGGCCGATCATGCACGTTTAAGTCTTAGATAAAATATAGGAGTTAAGCTTCGTAAGATAGTCATTGTAATTTATTGCATCGACAATCACCTATCCTTTTATACCTTGTGAGCACTTAGTATTCTGTTGAATATTCACGTTGGGAATCCCATTTTATCATTATCACATTTGGTTTTTATTTTCAAGTTATTACTCTAACAACTATTCTCACAATTTATCTCGTTTTTATTTGTTTATTGCACTAACATTGATAAACAAAGGACAACCATCCTCGTGGGATAGATATCCGACAGGATCACATCTGTCTACTATACTTACATCAAAAGTGTATGCTAGCACAATATCGTTGTGACGTTAAACAGCCGATCAGATAGTGATACAAATCCTAGAGGATATGTTACGATGTTACATACTCGAGTTTGAGGGTAATTGGGAAAAGTACCTACCATTGGTAGAGTTTGCTTATAATAACTGCTATCAGTTCAGTATTAAAATGGCACCATTTGAGGCATTACACGGTAGGAAATGCATAACACCTCTGTAATTTGTGACTGTTTAAAATCAGCGTCTGATCAACAGAAGTTCTACATGGATCTAAAGAGGAAAGATATAGAGTTTGTCATCGAAGATCAAGTTTTCCTAAGAGTCTCACCTTGGAAGAAGGTGTTATGGTTTGGTAGAAAGGGCAAGCTCAGTTCGCGATTTATTGGGTCATATGAGATCCTTGAGAGGTTTGGTCCTATAGCTTATAAGCTGGCTTTACCACCGGAACTTGAGAAGATTCACAACGATTCCTTATTTCGATACTAAGACAGTACAGGTTAGATCCCTCTCATGTGATTACTCCTTGTGTTGTTGAGATGCATTCAGATTTGTCGTAGTTCGAAGAACCGATTATGATTTTGACTCGCGAGGTAAATGAGCTACGAAACAAAATAATACCATTGGTGAAGGTATTAGGGAATCGACACGGGCTTAAAGAGCCACATGGGAAACAGAGGCTTTGATGAGAACACAGTACCCCAACTTGTTCATTGGTAAGAAATTTCGAGACGAAATTTCCCTAAGGGGGTGAGTTGTAATAACTCGATTTTCAGTGGTGTCAAAAAATAGTAGTTTTAGAACCACAACTCCGATGAGTCGAGTCATAAATATTAATTATTTAATATTTGTGATACCATCAATATCGTATAAAATTTTGGTTAAGAAATATTATCGTTTAGATAACTAATTGGGCAAAAAGGATTAAATTATAAAGGGTTACGAAAATATACTTTGCTTAAGTAAAAGGACCAAATGGTCAATTAAACTAAATGTATTAAGTTAGTGGAATGGCATGAATATTTAGGTGAATATAACATGATTAATTAAGGTTAACAAAAGGATTAAATAAGGTTAATAATGAAAGTCATAGAAATTACAAGTTTGTCATTAGTATATATATGAAATTAAAATAAACAAAAATGAGGAAATCTTTATAATTAATCATCTTTTTCTTCTTCATTCAGCTAAGAGGGGAAAGTTATGGTTTTTACACTTTCAAGCTTTAAGCTTTGATTTGAGTAAGCAAATGATAACCATTTTTGGTAATTTTTATGTTTTTGAGTCCGTATTAGCTTAATGTAGCTAACCAAAAGACTAATTTGTAAATCTGTCAAAATGTTGTGAAACTTGTCATTGTTGAATATGTTTGTTCTTGAAATTTTTTGATGAATTTGTATGTTTGATGTTTGGGTTGGATCTTTTTGTAAAGTGATTTTGGATGAAATTAGGATTTAAGGACTAAAGTGTTAAATAGTGAAATTTGTGTGTATTTGGTGTGAAATAATTGAAATGTAGGGACTTGTGGAGACCTATGATTATTCGGATGGCATTGGTTGTGTAAGAGAAAAGTTATTTCTCATGTATTGTGTTTAAAGACTAAATTGTGTTAAATGATTTGATTATGTGATTTAATGTGAGAAATTGAATGATTTGTGGATGTAGGCTATGATCGTGCCACCGATCGTGAAAAACGAAAATTAGTAGAATAGTCCCTAGAGCCTATCCACGACTGCAATCTAGTCCGGTAAGTTCGTAATGTTAAATTCTTATTAATAACTACTTATAACTGTCCTTCTTATGTTTGTTGGAAATGAACAACGACGGTTGGAAATGTGAAAGAAAGGAACAATGAGATAAGATTTTCTCGACCTTGTGCCAAAGATAGAAATGGTCCAATGGCTGAGATCCTGCATTTGTTTCGGATTTATGCAAGTTTACATATTCTCGTTAGCTTAGTGTGAGCAGCATTGTAGGAAACAGTTATACCGTATCGATGGCTGAGAGCAGTATCATATACTGGTAACAGGCATGACCTTTGGGTCAACAAAGAGTAAATAGAATATCGATCACTGAAGTACAGTTCTGTTCTAGTTCGAATGATTTACAGATTTGTACAACATGTTACTCAGTAAATTGATAAACCTTGCGAACTTATTAAGTTATGAAAGCTTAGTAGTGAAATTATTGTTATTTTGTAGATTCTATTTTACGGTTTGAAGATAGGACCATCTTGAAAAGATCACACTATTCCAGGAGCTTGCTCGATAGTATTTATATTACTCAGTTATATGACATGTACTAGGATGAAGTAGTCTTTGTACTTCTTGTACGAATTATTTGAATTTCATGTTGAGACTGTAGTTGAATGTTGAACATAGTTGTGTTGCTAAGTCCAATGTGTTACACATGCTCTATAAGAAGTGTGATAAGTTTTGGAACTATGTATAATGTACTAGCCTTTTGTATTTTGAAGTTATGCTATGGGAATGATTGATAAACTTGAGTTTATGCATGTTTCATTGAATCCTGCATATTTGTTTCGGTAGAATTCATGTATGTATCGGTAGAAGTACAATGTAGAAGAGAGGTTACATTTTGACTTGCATTGTATCGGTAGTACCAATAGAAGTATCGATAGTTCTGTTCACCAAGGAATTTGTAGTTGGAATACTTGTATCGGTAGAAGTTACAGGGTTAAACTTCTTATCTCTCTGGAGTTTTTAGTATCGATAGAAGTATGACTTGTTACGGTAAAAGAGTGTCTTGTATCGTTAGAATTGTTACTTGTATCGATAGAAGTTTGCACTGTTCTTGAATTGCTTACTGACTTGACTACTACCGATACTTGTCTAGTAGGTATCGGTAGAAGTCTCCAAAGATCGTGAAAAATGACATTTTGCCATTCTTGAGTTATGTTGACATTCAATTGATGATTCGTGTTGTGCATGTTGCATTACTCTATTAAAATATGATTAAACGAAACAGTGACGTGAGATAAAATGAAATAGAAGATCGGAAGGACACCGAGACCTTAATCGATGATGGTTTTGGGTGTTACATTTAGTGGTATCAGAGGTTACGATTTAGCCGTTTCTGGACTATATTAATTTGTTTAAATAAATTAGAAGTACATGTCATATGAACTTATGATAGTGTGATATAAATGGATTCGATCTAACTATAGTTTTTTTAGTTTATCACAGGATGTCTGACTCAGAAAGAGATAAAACTAAAGAGGTAAACAGTAATGTCATGACCAATGATTTTGGGGCCAGTCACGGTGCATTGATACTATCGATGATAAAAAAGAAGCAAAGAACATGTTCTTCGGGCTGATGGGACAGTGGTTCTCGGAGTTCATGAGACACAATCTAATGGCACCACCTCTTCCGCCCTCTGTTACACAGCCTGCAGTCCGACTAGTAGTACCTCTACCTATGCCTCCACCTCCTTTAGTGGTGGAATAGAGACGTTGTATCACGACGGACAAGGTTAAGAAATATGAGGCTGAAGAAATTCGGGGAAGCATAGAGGATGATCCCTTCAGAGTTGAATACTGGTTGGAAAATACACTGAGAGTTTTGAATGAGATGGCTTATCCTCCAAAAGATTATATGAGGTGTGCTGCTTCGTTATTAAAAGACGAGGCTTATAATTGGTGGACGATGATTGTAACGATGATGCCTGAAAATGAAGTTAATTGGGAATTCTTTCAAGCAGAGTTCAAAAAGATATATGTCAGCAAGTGGTGCCTAGATAAAAAGAAGAAGGAATTTTTAGAATTGACACAGGAAAGCAAAACAATGGCAGAGTATGAACGAGAATTTGTACAGCTAAGTAAGTATGCTCAGGAGATTGTACCGACAGATGAGGTAATGTGTGTTCTATTTGAAGACGAGCTGAATGACAAGATCAAAATGATGGTAGGCAGATCTGAGCTGCGACCGTTTGTGGTTCTTGTAGATAGAGCTCAAAAGATGGAAGAAATCTACAATAATAAGAAAGAGAGAAGAGGTTTTGAGAGTCTGGGGAAAAGAATATCATCATGACTTTTCTATGTTGCCACCGAAAAAATTCAGAGAAAATGAAACTCACGGTACAGACTCTTTTAGATTTCTGAGCAAGAGTAGATCAGGACCACCAGAGTCTAGATTTCAAAATCGTCCTACAGCTAGTGTACGAAATGCACCTTACCCACAATGTGATCACTGCGAAAGATACCATGCGGGTGAATACCGAAAGATGAAAGGAACTTGTTACCGATGTGGGGGTACAAATCATTTGATGTGAAACTGCACGATGACTTCGAAAGTGAAAGACGAACAGAGTTTGAAACCCCATATTACTTCGTAAAAAGGTAGATGCCCCGGACAGAGTAGTAGTAAAGGTGGTAACCGAGGTGATAACAGGGGTAATGCAACTAGATCTGAGATCTGAGCACCTGTACAAACATATGCCATCAGGGCTAGAGAAGAGGCTACCGCTCCCGATGTTGTGACCTGTATATTTTATCTTTTTAAGGATATTATGTATGCTTTGATTGATCCAGGGTCGACTCTTTCATATATTTGCACTACATAAGCAACTAATAAGAAACTACCAGTCGAGTCGACTGAATTTGATGTGCAAGTCACAAACTCGTTGGGTCATAGTGTCATTATTAATTTGGTACGTCGTAAATGTCCATTGAAAGTCCAAGGTTGTGAATTTCCTGCTGATCTAATGATGTTACCTTTTATTGAGTTCGATGTGATCTTGGGTATGGATTGGTTATCCGAGCATGATGCAATAGTGAACTGCAAACGAAGAAAGATTGATTTGAAAATTCGAACAGGTGAAGTGATTACGGTTGAGTCCGACAGATTAAACAGTGGAAACAAAATGATCTCAGTTATTTCAGCATAAAAAATGGTTCGTAAAGGCTACGAAGCATTTCTGCATATACTCGACTCACGAGTTTCAGGGACAGAATTGAAACAAGTACAAGTTATTAATGAGTTTGTATATGTGTTTCCAAAAGAATTGTCAAGTTTGCCACCAATCAGAGAGGTAGAGTTTGGTATTGATCTGTTACCAGGTATCGCACCAATTTTGATCTCACCATACAGAATGGTACCGACCGAGTTTAATGAATTAAAGGCTCAATTGTAATAATTGTTAGACAGAGGCTTTATACAACCAAGTGTGTCACCTTGGGGTGCGTTAGTGTTGTTTGTGAAGAAGAAGGACGGCTCGATGAGAATGTGCATAGGTTATAGACTATTGAACAAAGAACAATCAAGAATAAGTACTCGTTGCCTCGTATTAACAAGTTATTTGATCAGTTGAAAGGTGCAACTGTATTTTCCAAGATAGATTTCCGGTCAGGTTACTATCAGATGCGAGTAAAAGATTACATCGTGATGAAAACAACATTCAGAACCAGGTATGGACATTATGAGTTTCTGGTAATGTCGTTCGCGTTAACGAATGCTCCAGTAGCATTTATGGATCTGATAAACCTAGTGTTTCAACCTCAGTTAGACAAATATGTGGTTGTATTTATCAATGACATACTGATTTATTCCAGAACAGAGTCAGAGCATACTCAACATTTGAGAGAGGTCTTGTAAATTTTATGAGAAAAACAATTGTACGTAAAGTTTAGCAAATGCGAGTTTTGGCTTCAAGAAGTTGGATTTTTGGGTCATGTGATATCCGCAAAAGGAATACGGGTTAATCCGAGCATAATTTCAGCTATCCTTGATTGGAAGGTTCCGAAGAAAGTTACTAAGGTACATAGCTTTCTAGGATTGGTAGGTTATTATCGTCGATTTGTGAAAATTTTCTCTACCATAACTTCGTTATTGACGAAGTTGCTACAGAAGAACATTCAGTTTATTTGGTTAGAGAAGTGTCAGCAGAACTTTGATCAGCTTAAGAAAATGTTACATTCATGTATGTATCAATAGAAGTACAGGGTAGGAGAGAGGTTACATTCTGACTTGCATTGTACCGATAGGACCAATAGAAGTATCGGTAGTTTTGTTCACTAAGGTATCGGTAGTTGGGATACTTGTAGCGGTAAAAGTTGTAGGGTTAGACTTCTTAGCTCTCTGGAGTATTTAGTATTGATAGAAGTATGACTTGTTTCGGTAGAAGAGCCTCTTGTATCGGTAGAACTACCACTTGTATCAGTAGAAGTATGCACTGTTCTTGAATTGCTTATTGGCTTGACTACTATCGATACTTGTCCAACAGGTATCAGTAAAAGTCTCAAAAGTTCGTGAAAAATGACATTTTTCCCTTCCCGAGTTATGCTGTCATTCAATTGATGATTCATGTTCTGCATGTTGCATTACTCTATTAAAATATGATTAAACGAAACAGTGACATGAGATAAAATAAAATAGAAGATCAGAAGGACATCGGGATCCTAATCGACGATGGTTTCGAGTTTTGGGTGTTACAAAAACTATTAAAATTAAAACTTACCTTAAACAATAGCAGCAGTCAGCACAAACAATCGAATTACCAAGGAAAACAACAATAATAGTAGTAGCAACCAGTAATTGAATATAACCAATTGTAGTAGCCACTAGTTACATAAAAAACAAAAAAATAAGAGCAGTAGGGAGCAGCTGCATAGACGTCAAGAGCCATCAATGGAATAGCAAAGCAATTGTCGAAAAATAAAAAATAATAATAGCAGCAAGGAACAGTTGCAGAGATGTGAAGAGCCAGAAATTGAATAGCAAAGTAGTTACCGAAAAATAAATAATAGCAGTAGGGAGCGGTTGTAGAGACGTGAAGAGAAAATTTTAATTAGGGTTGAGTAATTTCTAATTGGGATTTTAGGAATTTATAATTAAAAAATTAATTAAATGAGGTGTGAATGACATGTAAAAATTAGTTGGTATGTCATTAAATGATTGGAAAAAGATATAGATGATGTGGCGTCACTGTTTCATACAATCCCTTCCCCTAACCATATAATGCAAAATTCAGAAAAGGTTTCGTTAGAGTGGAAATGGTGGTAAAATGAAGCGTTCTTAAAAGAAATATACTCCTATATTCCCTTTGAATTGGATTATCCTCTCGTTGGAATAGGATCCTAACTTAGTGTGGGTTTGGATGGGTGATGCGGTGCGTTTAACTTACTTTTTATCTAATGTTACAGTATCGTTAAAGTATCTAATCCCACCATCATCGCTCTTTTTACACTAACCACAAGTAAATGCACCGTCCATCCAAATCCACCCTTAAATGCTTCCTAACTTGTTATTATGTGATTCTTGAATAGATTCGCCCATGGTAGCATGATCATAAGCAATTTCATATCATGTATCTCTTAGCACATGTAAAATATTATGTTTAAATTAATTTAATTCAAGATTCATATCGACAATTTATAGGATTATCATATGAGAAAATTACATTATAAAATCCTCCATCTTTTTTATTTGCTTCTACGGTGTTTTGCATTTCAAATTTAACTTTATAGTCCTTATAAATATAAAATTTTTCAATGATTCAAAATTCACAATTTTATTTTACAATAATTTTAAAACATTTTTAATTGTTTTTTCATAATTTATATTAATATAAATACAAACACTGCTAAAATATGAAGAAAATGTTGTTATATTTCTTATGTATCATTACATAACAATGAGATGATTATATACAAGTAGGAGCTCCAATTAGACCGTAAATCAAGAAAAATAATGTACATAAAATAAGGAAAAAATATATATAAAATATTCCTATCGTAAATCAAGGAAAATAATATACATAAAATAAGGAAAACATATACATAAAATATTCCTGAGATTATGGGTCAATAGCAAAAATATATGATAACTGAATATTCACATTTAATGACCTCTATTAATATGCCCCCTCAAGTTGGAGCATGGAGGTTACGAATACCCAACTTGCCAACAAGAAAAGAGAACTGAGAAGAACCAAGAGCCTTCATGAAAATGTCAGCAAGCTGGTGATTAGAGGAAACATGTGAAATAGTGATGGAGTCGATTTTGATGTAGTCCCGAATGAAATTACAGTCTGCTTCAATGTGTTTTGTGCGCTTGTGATCTACAGGATTGGCAGCGATGTGAAGAGCAGTGTAATTATCACAATATAAATGAGTCAAGGAAGAGACTAAAATTGTTAAATCATGAAGGAGAGCACAGGGACAAATTATTTCACAAGTAGTAGTTGCCATGGAGCGATATTCAGCTTAAGTGAATGAGCGAGAAACTACAGTCTGCTTTTTGGTTTTTCATGAAATGGGGAAAGAACTAAGGAGAATGAAAAAACCAGTGAGGGAACAACGAGTAAGCAAACATCAAACCCAAGGAAATTAGCCTCCCAGTAAGCATGTAGTTGAAAGTCAATTAAAGGGTAGGAAAATACCTTGCCTAGGAGAAGCTTTAAGATATTTTAGAACCCGAAGAGCTGCTAACCAATGGCCATGTTGAGGCTGATGCATGAAGTGAGAGAGAATATGAACTGAATAGCAAATCTCAAGACGAGTGATTGTTAAGTAAATGAGCCTCCCAACAAGGTGACGATAAGCATGAGGATTGTCCAAGAAAACACCATCATCTAATGTTAGATTTTTATTTTGCTCAATAGGAATAGATGAAGGTTTAGTACCAAGTAAGCCTGCTTCTTTCAAAATGTCAAACGCATATTTTCTTTGCGATAAGACAATACCATCAGGAGAACGAGCCACCTCTAAGCCAAGAAAGTACTTCAAGGGACTGAGATCTTTGATATGAAACCAAGTGTCTAGATAACTCTTGAGTGCTTGAGTATGTACACTATTATTGCTAGTCATAATAACATCATCCACATACACAAGTAAAGCAGTGAATGAATCATCTTTGTGGTATGTGATGAGGGAAGTATCTACTTTAGAATGAGTAAACCCAAATTTAAGAATGGCATGAGAGAATTTTGCAAACCATTGGCAAGAAGCCTGTTTCAAACCATACAAATATTTACGAGGACGACAGACTCGATTGTCATTGGGTGATAAATAACCAGGTGGTGGCATCATGTATACTTCCTCTTGCAAATCGTCATGTTAGAATGCATTATGAACATCAAGTTGCGGTAGTTCCCATGCTTTGGAAACAGATACAGCCAACAAACTTCAGACTGGTGAGTTTTACGACAGAAGCGAATGTCTCAGTGTAGTCCAGTCCTTTAATTTATGTGTAACCTTTGGCCGCTAACTGAGCTTTGTATTGCTCAATGGTTTTGTCTGAATGATATTTGATTTTGTAAACTTATTTACAACCAATAGGTTTCTCCCCAGATGGTAGTGGTTCTAAAGTCCATGTTTGATTTTTATCAAGTGCCACCAATTCCTTTTTCATTACCTTTTGCCAACGAAAATCTTTAATGGCCTGAGAATAAGATTTGGCTCATCATTATTAGTGATGGCCACTAAAAAATGGTATGTTTAGAAGCAAGTTTAAAATATGAAAGAAATTGAGACAAAGGGTAAGACATACCTGGTTGTCCTAGCAATTCAACGTGAAAATCACGAAGGTGAGGTAGCAATTTTGTATGACGTGTGGATGCAAGTGGAAGAGGTTGAGCATTATGTCACGGTCCAGAGTTCAAAGCCAGTGACCATTGCACACAATGAATCCCATGAAGGTCTGTCATTGACATTGAGATCATTTAGCCCACATGAGCTGGCCCGATTCAGAGAGCTATTAGTCAAGCCTATCAGATTGAAGCTTGGGTGGCCCAATGATGAAGCTTTGGCAACTTAAGGCATCTTGGCAAATATGGGAACTAATCCTAGAAGATAAGGGAGAATCATATCTTTAGGATTAGATAGGATTTTATTTGAATATAATCTTGTAAATTTCATAATTTAAGGGATAGGCTAATCTCATTCGTCGATGTAATTCGATCCTGACCGTCGGTTGTGAGGGAGCTCAACTATAAATAGGGAGTCTCCCCTCATTTGTAACACACTCTATTCTTTTGTAATTGTTTCTTTGTGAATACAATTGACAAAATTTACTCAAACATCTCTCGTGCATAGCTTTTCTGTTGTCTTTTGAGCCTTATTTTGGCTAGTTACTTCCGCTATACAAGTCGGTGCCTTGAAGAAATTCTCTTGGTGAATCCTCAATCGTCGTAATCAAGCTGACTTAGGCGTGTTTGTAAGAAAGGATCGCCTAAGGCCACACGGATTACTAGACTAAAGGTCTAGCCCCGTGACAAGTGATATCAGAGCTAAGGTTGCGAAGGAACCATCCGTGATGTTAAAAGAAGTTGCTAAACAGAAGTTACCTTGGAGATCATTGAGGGACATGCTGTCGGCTATAGAGGATCGAGTGGACAGACTTGACGAGTCCACGGGGGATGCAAAGGTGTCCATCAATGGAGCTCATTTAACGCATAGATGACTTGAGAAAACAATCGAGGGACTATGTGATCATGAATCTCAACGACACTAGGGATGAGGTAAAAGAGTTGCTTAATTACCATAGGCCTAAGCTGACAGGAAGGAGCGATGCTCTCGAAGCCATGCTGCTGGCTTTAAAGGAGGAAACAATGGTCACGACAAAGGCTTTGAGCACAAGACTAGAAGAGCTCGAGGGAGAGCTTGCCTTGTGTCGAGCAGCCGTGGGGAATGGAGGAGTGTCAAGTGCAGCACTCAATGATGTCCCAAAGTCGAAAGAGTTTGTGGAGACAAAGTCTGCATGCGATGTGGACAATTTCTTGTGGAGGATGGAGAACTACTTCCGTGCCAAAGGCATCGAGGATGATGCGAGTAAGGTAAATATTGGTTCAATGTTTCTTACTGATAGTGCGCTTTTATGGTGGTGAGATAGGACCACAGATAAAGGGCATAGTGAGATTGGAACATGGCAAGAGTTCCAAGATGAATTGAAGGGACAATATTACCCAGATGATGCAGAGGAAGAAGCTCAGGCAAAGTTATGATGGATAACGTAACAAGGCACAATTGGGGAGTATGTTCGAGAGTTTAAGGAACTCATGCTTCGAGTTAAAGATGTGACCGAGAAAGAGGCATTGCTTGTCTTCAAGAATAGATTAAAGCGTGGGTCAGACAGGAAGTGGAACAAGGAGGTGTCAAAGAGCTGTTGAAAGTCATTGCGGTAGCGGAGTCCATGGTCAAGCTTGGTCTAGGAAAAGACAAGCTTGGATCTTCCAAGTCTGAGAAAAGGGGTGCATGTGAAGGGAATCACAAGGAAGATGATAATGGCAGTGGCAATGGCGACAATGGTGGTAATGGGAAACCATGAGTTAGGAAGAAGAAACCCAACAAAAAGCGAGGCAAGTTGAAATGTTTTCTTTTCGATGGTCCACATTTGCTGAAGAAATGTCCAAGGAAATCCAAGTTGTCTAAGAGGGGCAAGCTGGAAGGTAAGGCCGTGAGACTTGGTTCGAGCGTAAGGGGTGTCGAAGCCAAAAAGATCGAAAGCGAGAAGAAGCCAATGGAGTGCTTCTTGTGTCATGGTCCGCATAGGTTACGAAAATGTCCGAATAAGTCTGTCATTGATAGGACAGACAAGGTGCCCAAGAAGCTTGGTACGAGCGAACCCAATGGGGCAAAGAGGAGCAAAAAGAAGAGAGTCAAATGCTTCTTGTGTCGTGGTCGTCATGAGATGCGAAACTGTCCAAAGCAACAATCCGTGAGGGTCAAAGAAAAGACAACATCGAAGCTTGTTGAGTCATCAAAGGGGCTTCCACCTAAAGAAGAGGTGAGTTTATCATCGGACTTAATGGAGAAAGCCGCGGTGAAAATAATGAAACTGGGACCAATGAGGCTTAATTTGAGGAAAGAGACGGAGTTGGTCGAGTCATTGGTGAGGCTACAACCCATGGAAGGGTCAAGTTTGGCATCGAACTCAAAGGAAGAAGTTGCGATGCAAACTTGGAAGTTAGGATCAATAGGGCTCATTTCTGTTGACACATCGGAGGAGCTTCCACTTATGGGAAAAGTGGGTAGTGCATCAAAGTTTGTAAGAATGATGATGCAAGCTAGACAGTTGACCAGAGTAAAGCGACTAGTAAGGTACATTCGGAACACTTTGATAGTGTTTTGCATTCTAACTTGGTTGCTTGGAAAGAATGCAGAGGCCCTTTCAGAGTTCTTAAGCAAGAAGGCCAAGGGACTGTGGGCGATTCGAGGCCAAGTGATGTGAATCAAGAGGATTCTGATCAAAACCAATCAGAATGTGGGCAAGTGAGTGCAGAGACTTCTTGCCAAAGTAATGTACCAACAAGTGAGACGGTTCAAGTTAAAAGGCGACGAAAGCCGAGGCGAAAGTTCTGAAAGAAGGGACGGCACTATAGTGAGACTAATTGGGAAAATGCTAAGGCAACGAGATAAGATCGAGGCAAATCAAGTCAGTGTCATTCTGGAACCGCAACGAGGGCGTTGCGAGAATGGATGGGGGAGAATGTCACGGGCCAAAGTTCAAAGCCCGTGACAATTGCACACAATGAGTCTCATAGAGGTCTGTCATTGACGTTGGGATCATTTAGCCCAAATGAGCTGGCCTGATTCAGAGAGCTGTTGGTCAAGCCTATCAGGTTGAAGCTTGGGTGGCCCAATGATGAAGCTTTGGTAACTTAAGGCATCTTGGCAAATATGGGAACTAATCCTAGAAGATAAGGGAGAATCATATCTTTAGGATTAGATAGGATTTGATCTGAATATAATCTTGTAAATCCCATAATTTAAGGGATAGGCTAATCTTATCCGTCAATGTAATTCGATCCTGATCGTCGGTTGTGGGGGAGCTCAACTATAAATAGGGAGCCTCCCCTCATTTGTAACACACTTTATTCGTTTGTAATTATTTCTTTGTGAATACAATTGAGAGCATTTACTCAAACATCTCTCGTGCATAGCTTTTCTGTTGTCTTTTGAGCCTTATTTTGGCTAGTCGCTTCCACTATACAAGTTGGTGCCTTGGAGAAATTTTCTTGGTGAATCCTCAATCGTGATAATCAGGCTAACTTAGGCGTGTTTGCAAGAAAGGATCGCCTAAGGCCGCACGGATTGCGAGACTAAAGGTCTAGACCCGTGACAATTATCAGGAGGTGCATTAAAAATATGGTTAGTGCTTGAAGAAGGTGGAGATATAGGGTGAACAACAGTATTTGGCAAAGATTAAGATTCATCTTCAAGAAGAGATAAAGGGATAGGTATATTTGTAGGTTGAGTTAAAGATGGAGCATCATGAAAAGGAAAAATGTTTTCATAGAAAACTATATCTCTAGAGATGAAAATTTTGTGTGTGTAAGTCATACATCATGTACCCTTTTTGACCATGTGAGTGCCCAAGAAAAAGACATGTTGTAGCTTGTTCACAAAATTTATCCTTTAAGCGAGGCAAAATCTAAGCATAACAAAGACACCCAAACACATAAGTGAGAGTAATTTGGTTTGTGAGAGAACAAAAGTTCATAGGGGTTGCGTCCAGATAAAAGAGGAGTAGGGATGTAATTAATTAAGTAAAGAACAATTAAAATGCATTCACCTCAAAATTTAATGGGTAGATTTGCTTGGAAACATAAGGCTCTAGCAACTTCAAGTATATATCGATGCTTGCGTTCGACAACACCATTTTGTCGGGGTGTGGAAACTCAAGAAAATTGAGTTAAAATCCCATGTTGTTGACAATATAATTAAAGGTTCTGATTGGTAAATTCAATCTCATTATCACTACGAATGCATGTTACTGTTTTATCAAATTGTTTAATTGCCATGACAATAAAAGAAACTAACCTAGTATAAACTTATGATTTAGATTGTAATAAGTAGACCCAAGTAGTTCTGTTATAGTCATCAACAATACTTCAAAAATAATGAGCCCCCGATAAAGATGTAGTTGGATATGGTCCTCAAACATCATAATGAATTAACTCAAAAAGTTAATGTATTTTAATTGAGCTAATAGAAAAAGAAGATCGAGCTTGCTTGGCTCAATGATAAGAGTCATAACATTTATTGAAAAACTTAAAAGAAAGCGGACATAAATTTTTAAGAAGAGACATCCTATCAAAAGACAAATGCCCAAAACGTTGATGCCATGTGGTGATTAGAGAAGTTTGGGTAATGGCGGTTGTTGTTGTATAATTTTTTATTTCCCAAAAATGATAAAGTCCATCTCACATTTCGCCCATTTCAATCAACTTCCTCGTGGGTAAGTCCTGTAAAACATAAAAGGCAGGAAAGAAATGATCAACGCAATTTAAGTCTTTGGTTAATTTGCTAATGTAAATAAGGTTACAAGAAAATGAAGGTATATAAAGAACATCTTTCAAAATAATGTGAGAATTAAAAGAGACAACTCCCTTTGACTTTGTTGGTACACACGTTCCATTTGGTATTTTCATTTGCAGGATATGAGGAATGGTTGTTTGTGAAGAGAGACAATTTTCATGAGAGGTCATATGATTAGAGGCACTTGAATCCAACACCCATTCAGTGTTATCTTTAGACAAAAAATTTGCCTTACTTGCAAAATTAGCTGTAGATGGTTGACTCTTTTCGAGGTTAAGCATGGACATGAGTTGAGCATATTGCTCATTTGTTAATCTAGTGATCGAGACAATATTGGTGTTGCCTTCATCTTTCTCCAAATGTTGTGCATTGTTGGTTGTTTTTGGTTTAGATGATTTCTTGCCTTTCTCACACCATTTAGGATAGCCATGGAGCTCAAAACAAGTCTCTTTAGTGTGCCTTGACTTATTGCAATGTTCACAAAATAGTTTGGAGAGATCTCAACTGCTTGTGGATTTTCGATTGGTATTAGCCTTTGAGTTGTTGCTAAAGAAAGCTGTTGCTTCAGTGGATGGTAGTCTGGAATCCACTATTAACTGTTGACGTTCTTCCTAAACCACCTGTGCATAAACATGAGACAATGAAGGCAATGGATCCATGTTCAAGATCTGTGAACGGACCGTTTTGTATTTTTCATTCAGTCCTATGAGAAACTGATGCACTTTTTCTTTTTCTTTCTCTTTCTCTACAGCTAGTGCCTTTGCTGAACCGCATGTGCAAGGTGGAATTTGTGAACTATTAAGCTAATCCCAAATCCTTTTTAATTTGGTATAATAGGCAGCGATAGTCATCCCTTGTTGTAAGGTATTCATCATTTCAATTTATGAATACGGGGAGCATTACCTTGAGAAAATCTCTCTTCTAAATTTGCCCATAATTCTTGTGTTGTTACAAAGAATGCTACACTATCATGTAGTGTAGGATGGAGAGAATTAAATATCCAAGAAAGCATCGTTAAATTGCATTTAATCCATGCAGATTTCTCTTGTGCTCCATATAGTAAACGCGTAATGGATCCATCAACAAAGTCATATTTATTTTTGGCTTGCAAAGCATTTGTCATGGCACGTCGCCATGTGGGGTAATTTTTTTCTTTTAGAAAACAAGTTACTAAATATGTTCTTAGGATATCAAAAGCATGAAAGATATAGGGTGAAAATATTTCCATATTTTTTGAGGGTTTTTGAAGAAGAGTCTTCTATCATGATTAAAAGAAAAAGTTGAAATTCTAACCACGCTTTAATACCATGCTAAAATATGAAGAAAAAAAAAAAAGGTTGTTTTATTTCTTATGTATAATTATAGAACAATGAAATGATTATGTGCAAGTAAAAGCTCCAATTAGCTCGTAAATCAAAGAAAATAATATACATAAAATAAGGAAAAGATATACATAAAATATTCTTAAGATTATGGGTATACATAATATTCACATTTAATGACCTCCATTAATAAACACATATTTGTTTTAAATTTAAAATTTACAATTAAATGAAAACACCTATTTCAATATTAAAAATTATATAAAAAAAACACTAAAATCTTACTATTTCAACATTTACATTTCTATAAATACAATTTTAAATTTTACACTTATATAAAAATAATATAATCTATCTATTTCAATATTAATATTAAAGGTTATTATATAATTATCAACGTTACAATATATTTATTGGGTGAGTATTTTGTATATTAATAGTATATTTTTTTATTTCACAAATAATCTTAAAACATCAACATGTATGTTTTTTTTAAATATTTTACTATATTTTTTATAAGAAACTTGTAAACTCCTTTTGTATCAAATTTTTCCATATTTATTTGAGATTCTCCAAAAACATTTATTTTACAGACATTTATATTATTTTATAGTTTAAACATTTAATTTTTATGTTTTTAATTATTTTTGTCATAATACAACCTGTAATAATTGTAAAAAAATCATTTTCTTTTGTTTTCTCAATTATAATACTAGTGAATAGAGCTGATCGTGGGCTGGGTCGGGTCGGGTTCGGGTCGAGCTTCAACAAACTTTTAGGCCCAATTACTAGGCATAGGCCCGGCCCAAAAAATGGGCCTAAAATTTTGTCTAAACTCGACTCGAATTATAGAAGTCAAGCTCGAGCCCAACCCGGCCCATATTAATTTTTTTTAGATTATTTTATTATGTACAACAAATTTAAAAAATATATAATATATCAAATAAGCTTAAAAACTTTAAAACAAATATTAAAAAATAAACAAATTAAAAATACATTAAAAATTCTTTATATTAAGATAATTGCAAATAAAGTTTTAGAAAAATTAATAATAAAGCATAAGTTCTACAATATTCAAATAATATTAAAAAAGACAGCGAAATAATAATAAAAACGCATAAAAATAACATCCAAACAACTAAAATAACAAACAAAACAGGAGCAAAAATAATAGAAAAAATAGCAACAAAAATAACAATAAAAAAAGCACCAAAATAGTAAAAAAAATAGCATCAAAACAGAAACAAAAATAGTAAAAAAGCACCAAAACAGTAAAAACACAACACCAAACAGCAAAAAATAGCAATCAAAATAGCAAAAAAATAGCACCAAAAAAATAATATAATTTTTTATTAAAAATGGTTAATTTATTCGAGTCGGACCGAGCCGAGCTCGGGCCAAAAAACTTACTCGAAGCCCGGCCCATTTAGAAAATGGGCCTCATTTTTTTGTCCAAGCCCATTTTTCGGGCCTATATTTTGTCCAAACCCTCCCATTTTTTGGGCGGGCCTTCGGGTCAGGTGGCACGACCCATGATCAGGTCTACTAGTGAGGTACAATTTTTTAATAAACAAATGTGAAATATTAAAATTGGTAAATACAAATTAATCCGTGCATGAAATAAAAAAAATAGTTTTGAACTAAATTAAACAAATAATTATTATAAAATTAATACCATATATAAATTCAATCTTGATTTAACTTAGAGGCGTTCATGGGTTAGATTAGGTTGGGTTCTGACGGTTCCAAGTCTGACCCGACCTGAAATCTAGGCTTAAAATTTTACCCAAACTTATCTATATTTACAAAAGATTAACCCAAGCCCGTTTTGGGTCGTCCATATTATTTTTAATTTTTTATAAAAAATATTTATATTATATTATTTTAATATTTAATAATTTTATACATTTTTTATGTATTGAAATTTTTTATATAGTCATTTTAACATTATTTTAATGTTTACATTAGAATAGTATTATATATTTAGTATATATTTATTTTTTTAATGTATTCTAAATTATATAATATATAAAAATAACATAGTATAAAGTATTATAAACTTAAAACGGGTCGGGTTGGAAAGAGCTTGAGTTTGAGCATTCAAACTTGAACCAACCCATATTTTAAATGGGACTAATTTTTTTACCTTAACCCATTTTTCGAGCCTAATTTTTTACGCAAACTCTCTTAAATTTCGAGCATGCTTTTAAACCTAAACGAATTATTCGACTAATTTAACTTATAATCAGCTTGTCCCTCGGTTGGCTCTGATCTTAAAGAAATTAAACCCATTGGAAATCATGATAGGAGTTGAGGCAAAATTAACATGTTTTGGACAAGATGGGGGGATGTTTGGTCAGCGACATGTTTCAAAGAGAATGTCTATTTGTAAACCCTTTTTCTACCTTTGATTTAGCTAAGCTAATACTTAATGTAACCCATGCTTTCCCCGACAACATCATTGCTCAACATCAAGGTTCCATGCTTTAAAAGCCCACCTTTTCTACTCCAATCAAATTTTTTATTAATTTAATTGATAAAATATCGTAATATTAAACATGAAATGTTAAAATACAAGAAAGTGGTGAATCTAGATACAGTGTTTTGGAATTGATGAATTTACAAAGCTTTAAACATCTACATACCACTCTTCCTCATCATTCTTTTCTCTTCTTTTCATGTGGGACTCTTAATTGGTATATTTACCTTTACTCTTCTTCCCTTTTTTAATTATTCTCATTTCTCATTTATTTTTCATTTCCAGAAATATTCTTACAAACATATCTTTAAGTGATAAATAGTTTTCTAAACCCAATTCAATTACAATAATAAAATTATAAATTAAAAGAATTTAGACCCATTGAGATCTTTAAGTGATAAATAGTTGTATATCTATTCATTATAATATTATCTTTTGAAAATTACTTCCATGGATTTTAGATAATTATGTTGAAGGAGTAGATGGTACCTTTTCATATTGATCTGAAATTGCCCCTTTAATCGGTGGTTTTGTAGGTCCATCCAAAACATAATGTTGAATGATGATGATGATAAGTGCATGTAGGCAGATGGGTCTAACCTAAAAGCTGAGTTCCATTTGACCAAACGCCCTTTCGTCCCTGTGGCTTAGATTTGGAGACACCATCACTATCACTGCCTTCTTTCAAACCCCACAAAACACCAAAGTTGAGCTTTTTACGATACAAATTCATACATGGAAGATTTGGAATTTGTAGAAAAGAAAACCCTTTGGGTAATTAAGGGTAAAGGTAAATGTTCAAATTGGATCAACTTTTAGAGGCTGTTCACCTAAAGATTAAATTATTTCAAATATAATATAAAGATCTGATATTTATAAACGTGCTTAAATAAAGATTAAATCTTTTAAAATGATCGAATAATGGTCAAACTTTTTCGAAAGGGTCGAAATAAAAGTTTTTCATATGTCATGTATCAAGTTTTAAATTATGTTCGGATGCTTTCTCTTCTTTTCAAATCATACTTGATTCAAGTGTTTTGCTTTATTCTAAACATATCAGCATTTATCTAAATTTTTTTACAAATAAGGCTGAAGTGTATGAAAAATCTTTACTTAAGTAAAAAGGGATTATATAGAACTGTGATTCTATGTATCTTTATCATTTCCCTATTGAAAAGGGATAGAGATGACGTTGTATCATAATTTTATACAATCTTTTATCTACTTAAGCAATTTTAGAAAAGATTAGACTCTTATTCAACCAATTATCCAATAATAAATGAATAAAATATTTATATAAAAAATAATATAAAATCTTGTAATAAAGGTGAGTTTGCCTCTCGGTGATTCAAGCTACTCAAATCGACCTAAAACAAGTCCAACCCAAGGTACAAGACAACCTAGGAGAAAAATACAGCAACCCCATGACCAGCAATTAGCACAATAAACAAAAGAAATCAAAGTTGAGCCCCAAAATATAAGCACTACAAAGACATGCATGAGTGAGTGGAGAAGTGTAATGGATGGAGACTGCAATAATGCATTTGCATGGATGTGTCTGCATGCGCCACCAGACAGGAAATGGACTCACTCCTACCCCCCAACCAGATACGATTGTACGATCAAAATACAAAATATTTTAAACCCAATTATAATACAAAGCATACACAAAAATACAAATTAACAAATCTAGTCCCCCATAACTTCAAATAATGAAACGAAATTCAAAGTGGGCAGGCTTTTAGCTTGATGGTTACAAAGTATATAGCTGACACAAAGAACATATTGGGAAGTGAGAAAGAACTTTGAAAACCCACAATCAACTGTATTTCACATTTATTCCTATGCATACAGTAAAAGAATAACACAGACCACTACCCATATTTCCCTATAAATTTAACACAAATATGGAAATAATAATAACTAAAGTTTTAGATAACTCGTGTAATCATATAACAATATTTAGATTAATTTTTTATTTATATAAAAAATCTATTTTTTTCTTCAAATCATTTTTTTTTTGTTTTTGTCTAGCAGCGGTACTAACCTCTGAACTAGTTATCTTTTGTCTTTTTCTTTTGCTCACAAACCTTTTTTTTTCTCATTCATTCTATTAGTCTTTTTTATGTTCAGTTTACAGATTTATTTGATGGGTATCTTTGTTGTCTTCACAAGTTGTGATGGATAGATGACGGTGTCTATCATCGTTGAAACACCACCGACCACCGACAGTTTCTTTTAAAAAGTGGGTAGCTCTTCATTGACTTCTTAATATGTTTTTGTTTTGAGAGTTTCAGAATAATAAATGATTTCAAGAGTCGGTTTAGACTCGTATTATCTTAAATTTTATATGTTTTTTGTTTGTTTCTTTTAGAAGTTTTTGTCCACTCTTGTAATATACTTTTTAGTTTTGCTTTTGCGAGTAATTTTTGGATTGGTTTTGTCGTTGTCCCTTCTAGTTTGGTGAATGCTCAATTTTTTTACCAATTTATACTCGCCGCTTTGGACCATTTAGGGTTAATTTCTTTATTGTATCAAGTGCTTGCAATCACTATTGATATGTTGTGCTTAAGTTGTGACTGAGTCGATTGTCAACGTGTAATAATGTTCTATTGATGCTGAAGTTGAAGCTTTTATTATGTTGATGGAGCTCGTCTTTTAGTACGTACAATGGATGTTTGTTATTTTTTCCCGAATTATATGATCTTATTTATTGAATGAATTAATGAATCTCTCTTAAAAAATATAGTAATTTAATTTATATTATTTAAATTTTGATTTATTTGTATATTTATTGTTGCTTGTTAGTATTGCGTAACCAAAATACCAAAAGAAATATAGATTAAAGTTTTATATTATTATAAAAAGAACTTTTGTAGTTGAAATCGAAATTTCGAAAGCAAAATAAGAAAATGGAATCTTTGAAGTTTAAAAATGGAGTTTCACACACAGTGACTTTATTATTCTTCATTAAAACATACATTTCTAAACTTTATTTTCTCGATTTTCTGCCAGCTTTGCTAAACTCACCCTCACTATTTATATCACCACACCCACATAACCAGAACTTTGAGAAAACCCCATTTCTCTGCTTTCTTTCTTTTTTAATAAGCCAAGGTGTCGGGACATCAACACCAAGACATTAGAATATCTGTAAGAGAATAACGAGAAGAGGGAATTGTTTTGTTTATTATTTTCTGCCATTCTTGGATGTTTTCGAGAGCTTCGGAAAATGGTGTGAAGGATAGAAGCACTCGAGAAAGCTTTTCTTACAATGTTGATCTTATGTCGGATCAGATGTCCCCATTTCGATCACAGAATAAGACGACTCAACCCATGTACAAACATGGCTTCTTGCTGTCGTAAAACCTCACCAATCATTCATGCTTTTGTAGTTTTTCTTCTTGTTTGTTCTTCTTCAATTTCTCCCGTTTACTCATCGGAACCCCACAATCGAACTTTCCTACCGGATAAGGAGCTACAAAAGTTGAAATTCATAAGACAACGTCTCAACAAGATCAACAAGCCAGCAGTAAAGACAATTCAGGCAATTGAATCTAGTTTTTGCCTTCAGTTTGTTTTCTATCTTTTATCAGACATTGGTTTCCAAGATCTCCAACATGTTTTTGTTTATGGTTTTGGTGTTGCAGAGTCCTGATGGTGACATTATAGATTGTGTTTTGTCGCATCATCAGCCTGCCTTCGATCTTCCTCAACTCAAAGGACAACGACCATTGGTACTTAAATATTAGTTTTGTCTTACGATATTACAGTACATGGTTATGTTACAGTGTTTATCGTCGTTATTTATTGTAATTAAAGGGAAAACATCCATTGGTCCACAAATACTAATTGAACAGTTTTTTTTTTTCCTATTGTTGAAATATGTGCAGGATCCACCGGAGAGACCTAGGGTTTATGAAAGAGATGGGGTGATGATGACGGCGGAAGTAGAAGAAGAAGAAGAAGAACATGTTCAGCTATGGAGAATGTCAGGCGAAACATGTCCGGAAGGAACAATTCCCATCAGGAGAACGACGGAACAAGACATGTTAAGGGCTAGTTCTGTAAGAAGATTTGGAAGGAAACCCAGACGACGTGTTAGAAGAGATTCAACCAGCAATGGCCATGAGGTAGGTGTCTTCAAAATTACACTTTAACAAAAACTGCCATGCCTAAGAAAATATCAAATTTTATTTAAGCAATGTTTCCATTTTTTCTTAAAAAAATAATTATTGATAAGATAATGAAAAATATAAACTTTTTGTCCCACAAAAGTGGGTGAAAAAAATGAAAAAGCAATTGGAATATAAGTGAATGGCTTTCAAAACCGAAAGGAACCAATATCAAGAAAGTAGTCAAAAGTGGATTGTAAAACGACCCTACTTTTTAATTTTTATTACCAAAGAAATAGGTTTGTCAAGAGTTAAGGGGTCCTCGGCTCTAATGCCTAGAATAGGATAGTTTAAACTAGCAAAACTCCTACCTAGATTGAAAATAAATGATCGAATCGATATAATTCTCTTCCTTAGATAGGATTTTATTGAGTTCGTATATTGAGCTCGCTGATAATAGATGTTCGCAAGATGGGTATTTATATTTTTCCTGTGAAGTCTCATATGAGATCGTATATAAAATCTATAAACACGTGTTAAATCTAAAATAAGATACAGATTAACATGTATAGAATTTACCTAGTATGTCATATCAGTCAACAGTGAAATCGAAAATAAGATAAGTATATGGTTACAGCATGCAGTAGGATATGTGAGCGGAGGAGAATATTACGGAGCCAAAGGCAGCATAAATGTGTGGGCACCCCACGTCTCCAATCCCTATGAATTCAGCTTATCCCAACTCTGGGTCATCTCTGGTTCTTTTGCCCACGATCTCAACACCATTGAAGCTGGTTGGCAGGCATGTCTTGTTCCATTTTAACTCTACTCTCTTATAATCTCTTTTCTAAAGTATGATTATAGTGACTTTAACCACTAATTAATCTCTTTTTCTTTTTTTTTACATTTAATTTCATGCAGGTGAGTCCAGAGCTATACGGGGACAATTATCCTAGATTCTTCACTTATTGGACCGTAAGTATAACAAAAAAAAAATTATTTGGAAGTAGTTACTAAATTCTCATTGCTTAATTAATTAAGATGAATGAAAATATTTGGCAGAACGATGCATATGAAGCAACTGGGTGTTACAATTTGATGTGCTCAGGATTTGTTCAAACAAACAATAGAATTGCAATTGGAGCTGCAATCTCCCCAATCTCATCATACCATGGTGGACAGTTTGATATCACCCTCTTGATTTGGAAGGTAAACCAAAATCCTTTTATGTTTAATTCGATTCGATAAAACTGGACCAAATCGATTGAATCGATTAAATGGTGTAGGATCCAAAGCATGGGAATTGGTGGTTGGAATTCGGATCGGGGATTCTAGTAGGATACTGGCCATCATTTTTGTTCACTCACTTAAGGGATCATGCAACCATGGTTCAATTTGGTGGGGAGATTGTGAACACAAGGCCCGGAGGTTCCCACACCTCCACCGCGATGGGCAGCGGTCATTTTGCCGGGGAAGGGTTCAGAAAGGCCTCTTATTTCCGAAACTTAGAGGTGGTTGATTGGGATAATAACCTAATCCCATTGCCAAATCTACGAGTGCTGGCTGACCATCCCAATTGCTATGACATCAGAGGTGGGGTGAATGGGGTTTGGGGACATTATTTTTATTATGGAGGACCTGGAAGAAGTGTTAGGTGTCCGTAAAGGTCTGAAAGCAAATTTTACATGAACAATCAAGATAAAAGAAAATAAATGGTAAATATGTGAGAGTCAAAATAGGTATTTATTAATTTTTGAGTAAGATAATTAGGAAGATTGTTGGAGGGACTGCAGCCCCTGGGTATAGGGTAGAGTTAGTAAATAGTTTTTGGCTTAATATTTGTTGGGTGATACTGGGTTTCTTATGTTGATTTTGTAAGTTTGGGCCTTTGGGGCATTTTTATAGTAATTATTTTCCTTGTTAATCTAATTTACTTAATTGGAATGATATTAGAATTTTGGTATAATGAGTGATTTGTAGGACAAAAGTATTTTGATCGAATTCATAATTCGTGTAGATTTGGCCCGGTTTGAAAGTCTACCCGAAAAGAGAGAGGTTTGGACAAAAATATAGGTTTGAAAAATGGTATTGGATAAAAAAATTAAGACTCATTTTCTACACAAGTCGGGCTTCGGGTAAGCTTTTTTGACGACCCGGTCCGAATTTGCAGGAAAAAATACTTCTGCTGTTTTTTTAAATAATTTTTCATTATTTTGCTATCATTTCGCTATTATATTACTATTATTTTATTGTTATTTTTGAATATTGTATAACTCTTGTTTTATTATTAATTTTATTACTATTTTAGAACTATTTGCTTGTTAAGTTTCACTTATCTTAGTGTTATTTAAGTATATATATATATATATATTTTTTTTAATTTTTTTTATTTATTGGGAAACATTTATTTTAATGTTTTTAGAGTATTTGATGTATTATATTTTTTTAAATATATTTTTATATAAAATGATATTAAAAATTTAATACGAACGGGCCAAACCAGACTCGAGTTTTAACATTTTTATTTGGGCTGAACGTGAATAAAATTTTAAATCCATTTTTCAGGTCAAACCGAACCTAGAAAATGGGCCTAATTTTTTTACTTAGCCCATCCATGGGTAACTCTAAATTAGTGTGAATTAAAAATTAAATACAAATATTTTATTATTTCATTTATGATTCAATCTAAAGAGATAAGTGATTATTAAATGATGATGTGTACAGTGGCGGAGCCAGAAAATTTTGAAGGGACCGGAATTAAATTGTATATTTTTACGATAGTACAAATGTAATTTCATCATTTTAATAGCCTATATTTTTATTATTTTTAAAGGGTTAAATTAAATTTTTATCATTCTTTAAGGGGCCAAAGTGTAATTTTACCATTACTAATTTAAAATTTTATAAATTTGTAAAGGGCCTAAATTAAAAATTTACCATTTTAAGGGGGTTATAATATATATTCAAGGGGAAAAATTGCAAAAATCTTAAACCATGGAGGGCTTACTTATATTTTTGGGAGGGTCATAGTGTAAATTTACAAAGGACTAAATCGAAAAAAATTAAACTCATGGCTCCCCTGGACCTCAACGTGGTTCCACCACTAGATATGCAATAATATTTTTTACCATATTTTATATTTAATTTAATAATAATGTATTATTATATTATTAACAAATGGTATATAAGATCCATGCACCGACGATGTATCAAAAATTATTTTTTAAAAGATTGAGCAGAAATTCTTTAATAGAACTAAAGTGTACCTGCACATTGTAGTAGCAGTTTTTTCAATATTGAAAATTTAGAATGTATTTGCTCGTTATATGTAAGGGCCTAAATCTGCGAGTCAACGTCCAAGCATTGACCCGAGTTAACGATGAATAAATTTATTTAAAGATCGGGTTATGTTGGAATTAATTTTGGTGAATTTTGGATATTTTTATAAGAAATTAATTATGTTGTGAAGCTTGTGTGAAGTGGAGGGAATGTGGATGGCTAATATGACGATTTTATCAATTTTTTGAACAAAAATCTTCTCCCAAATAATGGAAAAGATTATTTGACAGATTGATGGTGACGGATAAAGTTGACTTGTCCCCACTTTTTCCTACATTATAATCACCCTATTTTTCTTCACCCTATTTTTCTTTCTTTTTCTTCATTTTGTTTTTGTTTTCTTTCTTCCATCTATTTTCCTTAGCAAACCTTATATAGAGAGAGATTTGAGTGAGTTTTCTAGCCATTTTTATCCTCTAAATTTCAAAGAAGGTAAGAGTCTTGATCGAACCATTTAAAGTTCCATGAAAAAGTCTATGTTCGTCAAGGATGAATGTGGAGGTTATTGGGTGTTTATGAGGGTTTGAGTTTGAGGAAGTCTCTACCCATCTTCTCATATTTGTTTATTTAAAGCATGTATCATTGCATTTTTATAGACTCCTATTTATGTGGGAAATCTTGAGCTAGGCAAGAAGCTTTGTTGGTGTTCTTCCATCAAGGTGGTACCCTCTAACTGTCCTATGCTTCTTGATAAGTCATAAATATGATGCTTGTGTGATAATGTATGCTTGTTGTATGATTTTAGGTGGAAATCATGTTTGGATGATTAAAATGAATCTAAAAACTTAATTTAGAAATCTACCAGAAACAAATTTTTACATGAGCAGTGGGTTTGAAAATTCGTCATAAATTTCGTAATAATAGTTATAATTGTTGGAATCGTGAGTCAGTCTAGTTTTGTTTAGAACAAACGGAAATTGATTTTGATTTTTAGTTTAAAATATATGAATTTTTGAGTGTTGAAAGATCATAAAAATTTGACAGCAGAATTCTTATAAAACAGATTTAGCAGTGAATTTGAAAAATTATCAAAAATTGCACAAGATAAAATAGGAAGTGATCCTTATATCCCTATAATACTACGAAAGTATAGTTTTGTTTAGAACAAAAGGAGATTGATTTCTATTTTTATTTTAAAAGATATGAATTTTTGAGTGTTGAAAGGTCATAAAAATTTGGCAGCAGAATTCTTATAAAACAGATGTGACTTTGAAAAATCACCAAAAATTGTACAAGATAAAATAGGAAATGAGCCTTATATCCCTATAAACGTACTTAAGTCTAGTTTCTTTTAAAACAAATGGTGCTTGATTTAGATTTATATATTAAGAGTTATTAATTTTTGAATGAGCAAAGGTCAGAATGTCAAAGAAGCAGACTATCATATTTCATTAGTTAATATGTTAGCCGGAATGATAAGACAGCTGAAACGAGTATGTGACTTGAATGTCATGTTGTATATTTGTGATTATATGTTTGATGTTTTGTTTGCGCTCAGCCTTCGGGCTCTAACCTAACTAGCAGCCATCAGTGACGCTCGGGATAACACTACGGACACTTGGGATTATTTTACTATCGGCCATGACTAGTGCAGGAGTATCCCGATACCAGATTATTTGGGCACATGTGCAATCTAACATGTTTAACAAGTTTGATATGCAAGTGATTTGATTATATAGATTGAGATGACTTATGGTTTGATTATTTGATACTCATGTCATGCTTTTATGTATACATTTTATTTGCATGCTTATATTTATGAATTGCTTGAAGTATGGTAGATTAGTTGTGTATCACTGAGTCTATAAAGCTCAGCCTTCGAATGACCATCATTTTCAGATTAGTAGACTTTTGTTCATGTCTTAGGAACATCATCGATAAGGGACTTTCAGCATCGCGTATACAAAGTACAATACCTTATTTGTTAGTGGTCATTATTGTGTTCTTTACGCCCTTCATACAAGTCTTTCAAGGGACCCTGATTTATGGAAGAGACAAACTTTCGCTCGAGGATGTGAAGGGTCATTTGTTGAGTAAAGACAAACTCAAAAATGAGTTTGGTTCAGATAGTAAGGCAGATAGGCAAGATTCCGTTTTGGTAGCATCAAAGAAATGAGACAAAATGTGTCGCTATTGTAAGAAGTTAGGTCACGTCAAAGTAGATTGTTATAAACTGCAAAATAAAAAGGTTGCTGAGAGTAACGAGGAAGATTTAACTGGTGCTAATTTGGCCGATGAAAGTGGTGATGATTTCTTGTTAGTGTCAACGAGCGATAACTCTGAGTTTACATCCGAGTGGATCCTAGATTCAGGATGTTCTTTTCACATGTGTCCCAACAGAGAATGGTTCTCCACATACAGTTCAGTTGAAGGTGGAGTTGTGCACATGGTAAACAATTCATCCAGTAAGGTAATCGGTATTGGTACTGTTAAAATTAGGATGCAAGATGGTACGATTAGGACACTATCAGATATTAGTATGCACTTGATTTACGAAAGAATCTCATCTCCTTAAGTATTTTAGACTCAAAAAGTTGCAGAATCAATATAAAGTAGAGTTGTATTAAGGTGTCTCGTGGAGCTCTCGTTTTGTTAAAAGTTAAAAAGATTGGTAATCTCTATATTCTGGAAGGTTCTACAGTGACTGGTGAAATTGGACGTCCCTCGTCCATTACGGAGTTGAAGTCAACTCGTTTGGAGTGGAGGCAACTTGGTCATAGGGGGGAAAAAGTATGACTATTTCGTTAAAAAGAGGTTCTCTTTTGGATGCAAGTTTTGAAAAATTAAGGCACTGTGTTCATGAAAACCAAACCCAAATTAGTTTTGATTCGGCAGTGCACAAGTTGAAGGCTAGAAGTATTCCAGTTTCTAAGCACAAATTCAACTCAGTTATTTCCCTGCATAGTTCAAGATATGCCCGTGGTGGGATTTGGCAAATATGACATTATGAAAATACGAGTTAAGGTGGAGATTTGTTGAATTATGACTCCAATTTCAAGTCAAATTTGAGAAATAATCTTTTAATTAAACTCTGTTTATTTGTTTGAGTCAAACTCTTATTAGTCTAGATTATTTTATTATTATTTGACCTAGGAATTTAGCCTATAAATAGGATCTTTTACAACCTTAGAAATACACCCATTAGAGTTTAGAACTCCTAACACTTTTGGAGAATTTAGTGTTTACGTTTTGAGGGTTCTTTGTTTTTGAGTTTTCAGGGTTTAGTTTTATCTCCATCTTTTGTACTCTTCATTCTTTTGCCATTATAGTAAAATTATCTTCGCCTGTAGTTTTTTTATCCTCTTCGGAGGGGTTTTTCCACGTTAAATTTACGTATTCAATTTCTCAATTTTTTCCGCAATTTTTACTTGTTCGTTGCTTAATCAAATCGATCCCCAACAGTATTCCTAAGGCCTTACTTGTAGTTTGTGGGTCTATAACTCATTTATCGTTTTGGTTATTTTGACTATGTTGATATACGATGACATTGGAGCCTTACGTATTTTGTATAACTACTTTTATTACTATTATCAGTACATCTATGTATGGTATTTTCTTTTATATAAAATGTATTTCAATATTTTAAATTATTTAAAAATTTTGTTAGGTTGTTCCGATGACCCGATGTAGCGCCTTAACCTTCGAATACTCCGTATTTGAGATTAGGATGTTACATTATATTTAGTAAAATCATTTAAAACTTTTAAGTGATTAATACCTTTTATCAAAATATGACTCATGCAATTATTCAACTTTTTAAAAAAAATATAATTATGATAAAATTTATACAATTTATGGAATAAACTAAATTATGGCACTAAAAATTAAAAATAAATAAAATATGTGACTTTATGGTATTATAAAAAATAAAATAATCGTGACTCAAATACATGAATATGTTTAAATTTACATGAAATGAATTATTAATTTGTAAATAATTATATAAACTTGTAATATTTAAAAAAAAAAACATAACGCAAGCAATTCATTTTTAAAATTGAATTATGTAAAATATTGTTGATATAGTGTATAACAAGGGAGGAGGACAAAGAGAAATGTAGAGGGAAATGTGGTGCTGTGGAGGTCGATTCACCTAAAAAGACCGAGAGTCGAAATAAGGATAAGAGGACAGGCTGATTGAGAGGATAATTGCTCAGAGTAACTTTAGGACAAGATGGTAAGGTTTCATTATAAAGAGGTGGAGGTAGGTCGTCCACCGTTGGAAATAGGGCGGTAACTACGAGTAATAAGGGGAAAATTCCTTGAAAAGTATAAGGCTTTAGATGAAATGGTCGTGAGTGGTGAATATAGATGTATTAACATGGATCGGGAAATGCGGAGGGTGTTGAGCTATAAGAGACTCCTCCAATTCCATCCCAGGTATGAATTTAGCTTTTCGTGTTTGGGCCAAACTATGATGGGGGAAGGCCAAGATTCTACCTACCGTTGCATTTATTGGAGGCAGGTTTTCACTTACCACCTTACTATTTTGTCATGGACTTTTTGAATTCTTATTACTTGGCACTTGAGCAACTAGTAAGGAGCTCTTAAAGCTTGATAATCGGATTCATCATCAAATGTGGATAAAAAGGGATATGGGTTGAAGTGTCGTTCCAATATATGTACAATATACAAGAAAAAGTAGGTTATTGAGGTTTATTCGTGGTCTGTAGGGTGGGGCAAAGCAACTTGTCTACGGACAAGTGGGCAAGTTGTACTTGAACCCAAAGAAGTATATTTGGTGGAATTAAAGCGTGGAGAATCCTTCGATTTCCCATTGAGTGGAAAAAGCCCATGCCCTTTCGCTATCTTTACCACCCAAAATTGGAGGATATTCACGATGGGGCTAACACTTATGACCTTCTCAACTATAATGGGAACTTGGTCGTTCCCCATGACATTTCCCTTCGAAAGGTTATTTTGTTACTACTTCCATGACGAGGGAGCAATGGGATATGTGCCTACGAATTTAATAGATAACTTGAGGGATCTTAGGCTTTAGAAACAACACGAGCACTCTTGACCTTTTAACTCTAGGGACATTGTTGCCAAGTATCTCGAGGATTACAGTCGAAACCTTGGCATTTTCTTGCAGACAATGTAAGGCTTTCGAATGGTAAATAGAAGATCCCTAGTAGGGCTCCTCACATTGTGCCCTTGTTAAATCCTAATCTAAGAGAGTCAGTCTCTTCTCTTAGTGTTAGCTTCTCCTCAAGCGAATATGAGGTGGCAACTGTTGGGCCTTCAACGGGTATATTTTAGCCCTTTGTTTTGTGACTTTTGTGATTGCATGTTGACCTTGTTTCCTTTGGTTTTCCAAGCCTTTCCTCAAATGGAAAAACTAAATGGATGGGAGTACAATAATTTGAGTCTAAGATGCTAGCTGAATAAATTTGTAGCCTTGACAAAAGGCAAAAGTTGGCAGCCCTAGAGGGTGAGTGCAATCTTTGAAGGTATGGAGGAATTTCTATCAGAGAGTCATCTACTAATCTTGCGCGAAGGGATCCCCACCAGGGAGAAGGTCCCAAAGTGTGTCGTCCATCACCCCCCATCCGTAGGCGTCTCATCATTCCCGAACTACAAATTTCCCAATCAAAGCACAAGATATTCCACCCCAAGATGTTCCTTTTATCATCCTTCCAGGAGTGAAATCTCGTAAGGGTGAGTTGAATTAGTCGCAGCTCCCTGAAAGGCCCCATTTAGAGAGAAGAAAGACAAGGCTCTATTGGTAATTTTTGGACATTTATGTCATTGGTTGTCCTAATTTCCTATTTTGACTAAATTGCTTAATTGAAGTAGTTATTGAGCTGGCGGTTTTCTCCTTCTGTGAGGTTGAGCAGACTGGTAAGACTTCTTACACTTCTTCCGATGATTCTCGAAGAATGAAAGATTGGCTCAAGAAGGTATGATTGGTATGAAGGACCAATACCAATGAAAGAGCTAGGTACGTAGCAATCCATGGGAACTTGGGAAGCAAAAAAAAGTATAACTTTAGGGTTGAATTTTATTGAGACAACATTAGACTACTCCAGTTGAAAACTTTATACTTAATACCTATTACTTAAAATACCCTTAATATCCTTAAATCACAATCTTTCCGCTTTACTTGCTTATCGACAAACCCGACCTTCTCAATTCCTAATTCTATTTGCCTGACTCTAGCTTCACGGTTTCTGAAGTTTTTGGATTAAAGGTTAAAATCTACTTTGGCTCATTCTCTTTATTTCAATGTTCAAGATGGTTGGAAAGATCAAGCTCGACCCTGGGGGTAGTCCAAAAGTGCAACCGCCCAAGGCCTAGCATTGCAAGAGGGCACAAAAAAATTATTTTCCAGTTAAAAAACTCTTCACTTTTTTAACTTTTTTTTACTTATTGTTTATGTTTTATCTTCATCAGTTTGACAGAAAAAACATTAGTTTGACAGAAAGAAAAAAAGAAAAGTTAGAGACAAGAAAAAAGAAAAAGGTTTTCAATTCTTACAAGGTACTGCTGCAAATCATCAAGGGTTATAAGGGAACCTATTTCAGCAAGGTACTTTCAGTTTCTTACAGGGTTTTCATGTTTGTAGGGAACTAAAGAATTTGATATAATTGATTCATTGGTGCAGATTTTGTTCTTACATTTTTGTACTCTGTCACTAGAAATAAACTATGGCTATCTCATTATTGTTATTGGGTATTAGCAATTGCGAGTTTGTGAAATTTTAATACTTGAAATTTATTAACTTAAAGGGATAAATAGTTATATAAGTTAGGAATCTTAGGGTTTTGTTTATCTTGGATTGATTGAAGATTAGTTGTAGATGCAAGGATGAATAAATAGGAAACATTTTTCAATAAACATATTTCAAAAAAGTTGCACATCTGAATTGAAATAGCTTTATATACCACAAAAGAAAAGGAAAAAGCCTGTGAGAATGTATTGTTGAATATAGAATCACCCAAAATCATCACTTGGGAGATTTCATTTTTCAAATATATTGTCGTAAACTATAATGAAAAGGATTCAGCTCAACTCAAATTGAATTGGAAATGCTTGGTTTGACTTGACCTTTTGTGGCTAATTCAAAGTTACAAAAGGCTACATTATTTCTATTCAAATCCTTTATTGTATTTAAATGGAATTGTGAAAGATTTAATTTGAGATGTTGTGAGAGAGGGTTAATTATCAGTACAAAATGGCTATTTATCACTATTATTATGCGAGTTCTTATAATAGCATAACCACCATTTAAGCTCTTCTTCAAAGCTCAATGAAAATATTGATAGTAATCAGGCATGATGTTTCAGAAGCACTGAGTCAGTTATCGTAAGAATGCCAGGTTTACCTCAGAGGACTTGCCAAAAAGCATTGGCCAATGGTTACAAAGATAATAAAATAATAAATATTTGCTCTGCTTCTAACAATTATTGAAAGTAAAAAGCAAATGACAAAAAGAAATATTACTAAAAATGGAAACGAAATGGAGCTTTAATCTTAGCTGCATATTTGTGGTTCATCAAGTCTTGCATTTCATTTTTTTACATTTAATTTTTTTAGTTAATTACAGTGTCTATTTTTAATTAATTATTATAATTATATTTACAAGACCTCAGTGACTTGATTTGACTTTTGAAATTAGCAAATGTGAAAGCAAATATTCAACTTGAAATTCTTCTATCAAGTGCTATTGATAAATTTGTTTTTAAAAAGGTAGTTTTAATGAAAATATCAATAATTATGTCAATGAGAATGATGAAATTAATGATCCAAATGAGCCTAATGATGTACCAAATGTATTCAATATTGAAAATCTTGGTCTTAAAGAAGAACAAATAATTCCTCCTGATATTGACATTGATGAAGAATAAACAAAATAATATAAAATATTTATATAAAATA
The DNA here is from genome assembly GCA_005610355.1 of Gossypioides kirkii. NCBI lineage: Eukaryota > Viridiplantae > Streptophyta > Magnoliopsida > Malvales > Malvaceae > Gossypioides > Gossypioides kirkii. Next base: position 31,026,357 of record CP032247.1, on the reverse strand, counting down.
CAAGATTTGAACAAAATAATATAAATAAATATTTATGTTTATGTAAAACACCAGATCTATACAAAACAAATTAAATAAATATTTATATTTATTTAAAACATCATATCTGAAAACAATTTAAATAAACAAGATCTGAAAAATCAAAAGTCTAATAAGGAGGATCGAGTCTTACTAGAAGTTGAGGCTTGTTTTCACAGTTTCCTTAAGACAAATTCGACCGCTCCAATGGCACTTGGAGAAACGTTGTTTGTAACACCCAAAACTCGACACCGTCGTCGGTTAGGGTCTTGGGATCTTTTCGATCATTTATCGCATATTATCCCACAATTTTATTTCTTGTAATCATATTTTAATGAAGTAATACGTTATGCACAACATAAATCAATTATTCAATATGAACACAACTCAATAAGGGCAAAAATATCATTTCCACGATTTTTGGAGATTTCCACCAATACCTATTGGACAAGTACTGGTAGTAATCAAGTTAGTAAGCAATTTAGAAACAATGCAGACTTCTACCGATACTTGTGATACTTCTACCGATACAAATGTGACTTTTATCGAAACAAATCATGTATCTACTGATACTAAAAACTCTAGAGAGCTAAGAAATCTTACCCTACTACTTCAACCGATACAAGTACCCAAACTACCGATACTACTATGATCAGAACTATCGATACTTATTATAGTACTACCGATACAATGCAAGTCAGTAACTAACCTTTCTCCTACCCTATACTTCTACCAATACATGCGTGGATTCTACCGAGACAAGTAAACAGAATATCAGAATACATAAAATTCTTCTAAGTTTTTCAACCTTTCATGACAATACATTTCAAGCCTTTATATTACATGACATTCATCCAAAACATGTCTATGAAGACTACATCAAGATGATACAAGTTCAACAAACACAAAATACATCCAAGAGTCATCATCATGATCTAACATTCTATTACTCACTAAACATCCAACATAACAAGTTCCATAATCCTATTACATGCCACATAAGCCAGGTGATAATGAAGTTTACTGAACAAACTCTCGAGATAGTGTGATTCTTCTAGGTGACTCGATCTTATGACAGTAAAATGAATCTACAAAACAACAACAGATACACTGGTAAGCTTATGGAGCTTAGAAAGTTCGTAGAACAGTTAACTTACAGTATAGTATACTGAACACAGAGCTAGAGTAATTAACAACTTCGACATCTCGTGACTTTGACAACAGATTTATCTCTTTTAGTCTTTTAGAAATTTAGCTCATACAAGCCCAAACAAAGTTTAGCTCTTCCAAGCCCAAACAGAGAATCGCTCTTACGAGCCAGACAGAATTACGCTCTTATGAGCCAAAATCAGAATATCTCCGTCGTCTTCCATCTTGCCTCTTTGTATCAAGACTATCACAAGGAAAAAAGAAATTAAATCATTTAAGTAAAGTTGTAGTTGCACGAACTTACAGGATGATATTGTAGTTACGACTAAACTTCAGGGACTACTCTGTAATTTTCCCTTTTCCTTGATCTGCAGCCCTCTCATGATCTAAATCAAGAAATCATTAAATCCCACATTAAATAATGATATTTCACTCATTTCTTGCATTTATGTCCTTTTGAGAAATTTACAAAATTACCTCTATACTTTCATTTTCATTCAATTTAGTCCTTAGACCTTAAACATACAAAATAATCATTCCCAAGTTCAACCCATGCCAGCCAAATATCTACAACCTTCATACAAATTCCCTCAACCAATTATTTCACTACAAATACATGTATTTTCATTATTTTAACATTTTAGTCCATAAACCCTAAAATCATCAAAAATCACATTGCAAAATCAATCAATCCAACAATCAAGCTTTCAAAACTTTCATAAACTATCAAGAATGAGTTCATTCATCAATGTCAAAACATTTAACTTTCGACAGAATCACAAATTAGTCACTGGATTAGCTAGATTAAGCTAATACGGACTCAAAAACATAAAAATCACTAGAAACGGGTGAGAACACACCTACCAATCGAAGAGTTTGCTATGGTCGAAAGTTCTTCTTATGTTTTCAGGGTTTCTAAGTGCTTTTGGTTGAAATATATGGATGAAATTCATCTAATTCTTCTTTTACTTACTTATTTTCAAATTACTAAAATGCCCTTAAGGGTTTAACATAATTTTCACTAAATAATATCTCATAACCATCCACTATACCTTGTTAATGTATATTTATCCATTAAGGACCTTTCTAAGTCCTCCCTTTACAAACCAACCTATTTAATCAATAATTTTATACTTTTGTCACTTTTACGATTCAGTCATTTTTACTTAATTAACTATCTAAACGATAAAATTTCATAACCAAAATTTAATACGAAGCTAAAAACGTCATAATATTAAAATAATTAAATTTACGACTCGACTCGTCAGAGTTGTGATCCCGAAATCACTGTTTCCGATACCATTAAAAAACGAGCTGTTACAACTCTCCCCTTTAAGAAAATTTCGTCCCGAAATTTCTTACCAGTAAATAGATTAGGGTATTGTGATCTCATTGAAGCTTTTGTCTCCCATGTTGCTTCCTCTAGACCGTGATGATTCCATAAAACCTTTACTAACAATACCCTCTTGTTTTGCAGCTTTTTTACTTCACGAGCCAAAATTCTAACCGGCTCTTCAGAATACGACAAATTCGGCTGCAACTCAACCTCACAGGGTATAATCACATGAGAAGGATCTGATTTGTACCGTCTAAGCATCGAAACATGAAATACGTTATGGATCTTTTCAGGTTCCAGAGGTACAGCTAGCTTATAAGCTACATGACCGACCCTCTCAAGAATCTCATACTACTCAATAAACTATAGACTCAACTTTCCCTTTTGGCCAAATCGTAACACCTTCTTTCAGGTGAAACTCTCAGAAAAACTTGATCTCCGACGATAAACTCTATATCCTTTTTTTTAGATCAGCGTAAGAATTCTATCGATTAGATGCTACTTTTAAACAATCACGGATTACCCGAACCTTGTCTTCCGTCTCGTGTATCAAATCAATTCCAACGAATTTAGGCTTGCTCAACTCAGACCAATACAAAGGTGTTTTGTATTTTCTACTGTATAGTGCTACCTTAAACGGTGTCATTTTAATTCTAGTGTGATAGCTGTTATTATGAGCAAACTCTTCCAACGATAAGTATTTTTCCCAACTACCCTCGAACTCAAGTATACAACACCGTAACATGTCTTCCAGAATCTGTATTACTCGCTTGGACTGACCATCTATCTACGGATGATATGCAGTGCTAAAATTCAACTTGGTTCCCAAAGCTTCATGCAGCTTACCCTAAAGCCTCGAGGTAAAATGCAGATCCCTATCAGAGATAATAGATACCGGCACCCCATGCAGTCAGACAATCTTAGATACATACAATCCAGCCAGCTTCTTAAGTGAATAATCCACGCGGTTAGGGATGAAATGAGTTGACTTAGTCAATATGTCAACTATAACCCAAATCGAATCTTTCTTCCTCGGTGTCACCGGTAATTCTGTAACAAAATCCATGGTAACCCATTCCCACTTCCATTCAAGAATGGAAATAGCTGCAGTAATCCAGACGGTATCTGATGTTCAGCTTTCACCTGCTGACACACCAAACACTTAGTCACAAACTCAGAAATCTCACGTTTCATACCTAACCACCAGTGCATTTTCTTCAGTTCATTATACATTTTCACACTTCTTGGATGGATAGAGTAAGTGCTGCTATGGGCCTCTGACAAAATATCTTGTTTCAATTCCGGATCATTAGGAACACATACTTTGTCTCGAAAGTACATCATACATTCACTATCAACAGTGAATCCCGTAATGAGATCGTTCTGAATCTGCTCTTTCTTGGCTACAAGCTTCGGATCATCTTTTTGTAACTCTCGAATTTGCTGTAAAATAATGGTCTCATCCTGAGTTCATCTACAACTGATCCGTCACCCTCAAATGACAAGTGTGCGTTCATCGCTCTTAAAGCAAACAATGATTTCCAGCTCAAGGCAATGACAAAAACATTAGCTTTTCTTGGATGGTAATCGATCACTAAGTCATAATCTTTCAGTAGTTTCAACCACCGACGTTGTCTCAGATTCAACTCTTTTTGAGTCATCAGATACTTCAGGCTTTTTTGATCTGTGAATATTTGACATCTCTCACCATACAGATAGTGTTGCTAAATTTTCAATGCAAAAACAATGACAACTAGCTCTAAATCGTGAGTTGGGTAATTTCTCTCGTGCAGCTTTAAGTGTCGGGAAGCATACACTATCAATTTCCCAGCTTGTATCAATACAAAACCTAACTCGTTCAATGACGCATTGTAAACAACAAATTCTTTCCCTGACTCAGGTTGCATCAAAATTAGATCTTCTGTTAACATTTTCTACAACTGATCAAAACTCTGCTAACACTTCTCTGACCAGACAAACTGAACATTCTTCTGTAGTAACTTCATCATTGACAAAGCTATAAAAAAGAAGTCTTTCACAAATCGACGGTAGTAACCTGCTAATCCTAAAAAACTACATACTTCAGAAACAGTTCTCGAAACTTTCCAACTGAGAATAACAAAAACCTTACTCGAATCAACCCGGATCCCTTCCGAAGATACAGCATGCCCAAGAAACCCAACTTCTTTAAGCCAGAACTCATAATTACTAAATTTTGCATACAATTGCTTTCCTCGCAGAATCTGCAACACTTCTTTCAAATGTTGTGTATGATCATCCTCTGTCTTACAATAGATTAGTATATCATCAATAAATAACACCACAAATCTATCCAACTGAGGTTGAAAGACTTTATTCATCAAATCCATAAATGTTGTCGGTACATTAGTTAGTCCAAACGGCATTACCAAAAACTCATAATGCCCATAACGAGTCCTGAAAGCAGTCTTCGGTATATCATAGTCTTTTACTCGTATCTGATAGTAGCTCGATCTGAGATTTATTTTAGAGAATATTGTTGCACCTTTCAATTGATCAAATAATTTATCAATATGAGGTAACAGATATTTATTTTTTATTGTAACCTTTTTCAACTCTCGATACTCAATACACATCCTCATCGAACCATCTTTCTTTTTTACAAACAGCACTGTGCACCCCAAGGAGAGACACTCGGACAGATAAAACCTCTATCCAAAAACTCTTGTAGCTGTGCCTTAAGTTCTTTCAATTCAGTCGGTGTCATTTTGTATAGTGAAATTGATATAGGAGCGGTACCATGTGTTAAATCAATGCTAAATTCCACCTCTCTGATCGGTGGTAAACTCGATAATTCCTTAGGGAACACATCTGTAAATTCTCCATCAATGGGTACCTGGTTCAGTTCTATTCCTGATCCCGAGTATCAAGTATATAAGCTAAAAATGCCTCGCAACCCTTTTGAACCATTGTCTGTGCAGAAATAGTTGAAATCACGCTAACACTACTATTCAATTTACTGGACTTACCTGTAATCATCTCACCACTCGAACATTTTAAATCAATTCGCCTCTGCTTGCAATTAACCACTACATTATGCTTAGATAACCAATTCATACCCAAAATCACATCAAATTCATAAAAAGGTAGTAACATCAGATCAGCGGGAAATTCACAACCCTGAACTTTCAGTGAACATTTTTGACACACCAGATTGGCTATAACAATGTGACCCAACGAGTTTTTAACTTGTACATCAAATTCAGTTGACTTGATAGACAAATTTTTATCAGTTGCCAAAGTAGTACAAATATATGAATGAGTAAACTCTGGGTCAATCAAAGCACACACAGTTACATCAAAAAGATAGAATATACCAGTCATAACATCTGGTGCAGAAGCCTCCTCTCTAGCTTGGATGGCATAAGTTCTGGCAGATGCTCGAACCTCAGATCTATTCGCACCATCTTTGACATCTCCTCGATTACCAGTCACATTACTGCTCTATCCAAGACGTCTCCCTTTCTAAGGTGTAATTAGAGGTTTTACACTTTGATGCTCTCTGGCATCAAGCGCTATTGGATAGTTTCGAACCAAATGATCAATTGCCCTGCACCTATAACATGCTCCTTTCTTATAACAACACTATCCCGGATGAAATCTTCTGCAATGCTTACATGTAGGAACCGATGCATTCTGAACACTTGCCACGCTGTCTACAGGTCAATTTTGAAATCTAGACTCAGGCTGTCCTGACCTACTCTTACTCTGAAAATAGAATGTAGCAGCTACACGGTTCTCGTTTTCTCTATACTTCTTTGGCGACGACATTGAGAAAGTCTTTGAAGGAGATTTCTTAATGAATTCCTTGAACCTCTTTTCTCTCTATCTTTTGTGATTATAAATTTCTTTCATTTTCTGAGCCCGATCAATCAAAACCATAAATGATCACAGTTTCGATCCACCAACCATCACCTTGATTTCATCATTTAACCCTTCTTCAAAATGGATACATATAAGGTAAGCAGAATATCAAAATGCACAAAATTCTTCTAAGTTTTTCAACCTTTCATGACAATACATTTCAAGCCTTTATCTTACATGACATTCATCCAAAACATGTCTATGAAGACTACATCAAGATTATACAAGTTCAACAAACACAAAATACATCCAAGAGTTATCATCATGATCCAACATTCTATTACTCACTAAACATCCAACATAACAAGTTCCATAATCCTATTACATGCCATATAAGCCAGGTGATAACGAAGTCTACCGAACAAACTCCCAAGATAGTGTGGTTCATCTAGGTGATCCGATCTTCAGACAGCAAAATGAATCTACAAAACAACAACAAACACACTGGTAAGCTTACGGAGCTTAGTAAGTTTGTAGAACTGTTAACTTACAATATATTATATTGAACACAGAGAGAGAGTAATTAACAACTTTGACATCTCGTAACTTTGGTAACAGATTTATCTCTTCTAGTCTTCTAGAAATTCAGCTCAAACAAGCCCTGATAAAGTTTAGCTCTTACGAGCCCAAATAGAGCATCACTCTTACGACCCAGAATCAGAATTACGCTCTTACGAGCAAGACAGAATTATGCTCTTACGAGCCAGAATCAGAATATCTCTATCGTCTTCCATCTCGCCTCTTTCCGTCAAGACTATCACAAGGACAAAAGAAATTAAAACATTTAAGTAAAATTGTGGTTGCACGAACTTATCGGATGATATTGCAATTACGACTAAACTTTAGAGACTACTTTGTAATTTTCCTTTTTTATCGATTTGCAGCCCGCTTGTGATCTAAATCAACAAATCATTAAATCCCACATTAAATCATGATATTTCACTCATTTCTTGCATTTATGTCCTTTTTGGGAAATTTACAAAATTATCCATATACTTTCATTTTCATTCAATTTAGTCCTTAGACCTTAAACATACAAAATAATCATTCCCAAGTTCAACTCATGCCAGCCAAATATCTACAACCTTCATAAAAATTCCTTCAACCAATTATTCACTACAAATACTTGTATTTTCATTATTTTAACATTTTAGTCTCTAAACCTTAAAATCATAAAAAAATAACCTTACAAAATCAATCAATCCAACAACCAAGCTTCCAACACTTAGCATTCATCAATGGAAAAACATTTAACTTTTGACAGAATCATAAATTAGTCCCTGAGTTAGCTAGATTAAGCTAATACGGACTCGAAAATATAAAAATCACTAGAAATAGGTGAGAAATAACCTACTAATCGAAGAGTTTGCTATGGCTGAAAGTTCTTTCTATGTTTTTAGGGTTTTTAACTGCTTTTGGTTGAAAAAGATGAATGAAATTCATCTAATTCTTCTTTTACTTACTTATTTTCAAATTATTAAAATGCCCTTAAGGGTTTAACATAATTTTCACTAAATAATAGCCCATAACCATCGACTATACCTTGTTAAGGTATATTTATCCATTAAGGACCTTTCTAAGTCCTCCCTTTACAAACCAACCTATTTAATCAATAATTTCATACTTTTACCACTTTTACGATTCAGTCATTTTTACTTAATTAACTATCTAAACGATAAAATTCATAACCAAAATTTAATACGATGCTAACATCGTCATAAATATTAAAATAAATGAATTTACAACTCTTCTTATCAGAGTTGTGATCCCAAAATCACTGTTTTTGATACCATTGAAAACTGGACTGTTACATTGGTCGTTTGTCTCCCAAGATACAGCAACAAAATGATCGCGATAGTAGCACCTATGCAATGATCAACGAACAAGCGTTCCCTTCTTCTATCGTTGAAACATTTGAAAAAAAATTGGAGAGAGAAAAAAAGAATTTCAATACTAAACATAAACTCGTTGTGTGTTATCAAGAATTCTACAGAATTCTTTCGGTATTTATAGGCATTCAATATGGAGAAATTTTGGAAATTTTCGTGAATAAGGATACAAATCTACATTAAAAGAACCTTTAAATCGATTTGAATAAAAATGGAATAAAGTCAAATAAAGATATGTCCTTTTAAAATAAATTCTATATAATATATGTTGAGGAAAAAAATAATTATGTACTGGGCTAAAATATCTACAGGCTCAGATAGGGCCTAACCGCTCCGAACATTTCGCGTCGCCCATGACGTGCAAGTACGCCCCCAACCCCGATGGATTTGGATCTGCACCCTCTTGCACACGAGGCAAAGCTTCAAGCTTAGTCATTCAATAATCCCTAAGTGGGTTCTCATATATATACATATCCCACACTTGGTATCTAACCAATGTGGGATCTAAGCTTTTCTTTTCCTCAACATTATTCACAAGTGGCTTACTTTGAGCATCAATTTCTCATTCATCACTCAACCATTTTGAGCATATGATATACCGTTGTAAAGTTCTCATTGAGTAGAATATAAAACCATAATTTTATGATTAAACTCTCCACCTTTACCCATCGAGAATATGCCTCAAAATTTACAAAAATATCTTTTTTTTTTCAAAAATCCCCCACATGAATGAAAATTGATAGTTTTAAAGAAAACATTGACTCAATGTGGTGATAGAATCTACGATCGATAGTTGCATAGGATAGGTAGGAATCCTCCTTTGAACCTTCCATTGTGAAAGTATATTTACTTTACTGGCTGACCAGTAGATGCGATGTCCTTGAACTATTCTGTCGTTTGTGTAATCGATGATATACATCACACAACTACCTCACTTGCAAGGTTTTTAGTTCTCTTTGGTATGTTCATATGGTCGTGAACATCTTACTGGTTCTACAAGAGTTTGAGAGAATTATACCCCAATAGTCTCCTCGAAGTAGCCCCGCTTCACTCTCACTTAAGTGACTTATGTTGTTCGGTTTACTGAAACACACAACGGTCATTAAAAGCATAGCTTAACCTATCCCGATTTTAATCATTTTTTATATCATAGGAATAGACTTGGGATCTTCTATAAGCTAGGTAGGGTTTTCCTTCACACAGCGCATTTTATTTTTATGGGCTTTAGTTTCATTCCTTTTGATGTTTTTATAAACCTGATCTTGATTTAAACCTTTAGTTAGCGGATCCGCAATGTTATTTTTTAATTTTACAAAATCAATAGATATAACTCTGTTTGAGATCAATTGTCAAACAATATTGTGTCAATGACGCATATGTCTCGACTTACCATTATACATTACGTTCTGTGCTCTTCCAATTGTTCTTTGATTATCAGATTATATGTAAATTGTGGGCACAGGTTTTGGCCAATTAAAAATATCCTCTAAGAATATTCGAAGTCATTTTCAAGTAGTTGAAGGAAGGTTTTCTACCTTTTCATAATTAATACGGTGTCATGTCTTTTTCCTTACGAGGAACCTTATTTAAAAGGTAATTAGCTAATAGAACAACTTCCCCCCACATGTTCTATGATAGCCTAGAGCTTCCTAGCAATGCGGTCATCATTTCCTTTAAAGTCTGATTTTTTCGTTCGGCTACTCCATTTGATTGAGGAAAATATGGTGGCGTCACTTCATGAATAATACCATGTTAAGTACAGTATTTGTAACGATAAGAAAGTTAGGGGTGTCGAAAAGTGTATTTTCGTGATTCCGTAACTATAAACCAGACCCGTAAATATTTGATAAATATATTTACGGAGTTGATCTGTAGGCTAATTGATTTTTCGAATAAGTAATTTTAATTGTGTAATGCTTACATTAAGTATGAGGGCTAAATTGCATAAGAGGTAAAAGTGGTTAGTGCCTTAGGTGATAACTTGTATGGATATAAATATGTATATAATAATGAAAAAAAAGAGAAAATGATGAAAGAATTAAAAAAAGAAAGAAAATAAAAAAAGAAATAAAAAAAGAAGAAGAAAGGATTAGAAATGAGTGGTGGTGGGTGAGAAAAGAAACAAAATGTTTCTTTCTTTCTCAGCTTTCAAATGCAGGGGAGAAAATGGGGAGAAAACCTAGGGTTTTCAAGGTTCAAGCTTCAATTGGTAAGCTTAAACTAGTCATTTTCTTGCAATTTTTATGTTTTTGGAATCCCAATACCTTGATCTAGCTAACCCGAGGGTTAATTTGTGAAATTGTTAAAAGTTTTAGGACTTACCATGAATGATATATGGGTGTTTGTGAGTTTAGTTGCTAGATCCTTGAGTTTAATGATTAATTATAAGTATTTTATTAAGTGATTTTGATAATTTTATGTTCAAGGACCTATTTGATAAAAAAAGTGAAATTCAATGAGAATAATATGAAATGAAGGAAGCTTTGGGCTGTAATGAAACCATAGAAAATTCGAATAGCTTGGTATTTTATAGATTGTGGCTAAATTGTGAGTTTTGATTTAGGGATTTAATTTCATGAAAGTTAAGATGTTAGAGATAATTTTGTAATATTATATTAAAATGGGTTGTAAGCCAGAATTAATATTTTTAAATTATTGGAATGATTAAATTGATGAGAATTGTTATCTAGATAAAAAAACAAATCAATTTGATTTAATTCGAGGAAAAGTTAAAGTTCGGTATAATCGTCGGTTTTGTTTGGCAACCTTTTTAGTCTAGGTAAGTTCGTATTTCACTTTAAAAGTTTATAAGTGAATTTATAATTTTAATTGAAGTCGTTATATAAATTGTATTTATGTCATATATGGTCATGATATATTTCTTAAAAAGAAAAAAAGACCATGGTTGAAAGACACTATGGCAATATCACTACAGCAAAACAGGTTATTAGCGGCATTTTTAGCGGCATTTGGATAGAAAACGCCGTAAAAGGTAAAGCAATAGCGGCGTTTTTCCATAAACGTCGCAAAAGGTAAAGCACTAACGTCGTTTTTCCATAAACGCCGCTAAAGGTCAGAGCATTAGCAGCGCTTATGAGAAAGTGTCGCTAAAGGTCAGAGTATTAGCGTCGCTTATGAGAAAGCGCTGCTAAAGGTCAGAACATTAGCGGTGCTTATAGGGAAGCGTCGCTAAAAGTCAGAGCATTAGCGGTGCTTATAAGAAAGCGTCGCTAAAGGTCAGAGCATTAGCGGTGCTTATGAAAAAGCGCCTCTAAAGGTCAGAACATTAACGGCACTTATGAAAAAACTCCACTAAAAGTTAAGCAATAGTGGCGTTTTCTCATAAACGCTACGAATTTATGTACATTTTATTTTATTTTAAATTAACAACTAATAATATTATACTATGTCCTCAATTAAAAATTTTAATATATATAATCTAAAAAAATAAAAAAAATTATATAAAAAATTAATATTATGTTGTATCATTTAATTCAAATTTAAATATTAAATTTAAAAAAATTTTAAAACTTATATAAACTAAAAAAATTAAATTATTTTACTTTTATGTTTTTTTCCCCCCAAATTCTTTCTTTCCCCCAAATCCCCGAATCGAAAACCCATTCCTATTAAGCCTTCCCATAAAACAGGGCAGAGAAGGTTAGTTTACGGTGATTGCTCTCTCCCACCTTGTTCTCTTCCCCGAAATCCTAGATTGGTGGTTTCTGGCTTAAGTTGAGAACATCTTAGATTGGCAGCAAGCGGTAGATGATAGTCGAAGGTGGTGATGAACTTTAACCTTCAAAGCATGAACCCATCTCTCTGTTTTCAACCACTTTCTCACAATCTCACTATTTCCTTGTTTCTAATTTCGAAAATGGCTCCTTTCTATATCCTATCAATACCCACGCAAGAAGGTCAAAGACTCACACTTTGTTTACCACTCCTAAGTGATTCCAACCCATCACTGGTTGTTTAGGTGAGAGGAGTACACCTGCAAAGACACTTAGATAGATTCTGGAACCGCTTGGTGCTCACCAAGGCCCTATTTGTTTTGATGGTCTCAGTGCTAAGCTTGTTGAAAGAGTTGGCTTCCAGTATTGTTTCACCAGTGGTACCTTCTCTTTCCTTTGCTTTCTTTTCCATTTTTTTCATTGATTTAGGAATTTCAAGATGTGGGTTTTCTTCAGTAGGATTGTTGGATCTAAAAGCTTCATTTTTTCTGTTTGTTTGTGGTTTAGGTTTCTTCTAATTTTGATGGTTCATGCAAGTTTTGCTTTGAGTTGATAAGCCTAAGACTTGTTCTTTGTTTTGAGTTTCTAGGGTTGAAGGGTTCTTTAAAATTGGATTCCCCCTTTTAATCTGTTTTGTCCTGCAGTGCTGTTAGAGAGAGGATAATTCGAGCCTTCTTGGTGGAAGAGCAGAAAATTGTGAAGAAGGTTCTAAAGATCCAGAAGTCCAAGGAAAAGCAAGCTTCAAAGAGCTAAGAAATTAGATTCGACGGATGTTGAGTCGAATCAACCGAATCGAGAAGGGGATGCGTCAGATAGAAGGGTTCTTCGCTCCAAATACCTTGCCGTGATGACCAAAATCAACGGTTATTCTTTTTTTCTTCTTGTTTTCCTAAAAGGATATTAATCTCCTTTCACAAGTTATTTTTTGTTTTATTTTTCTTTCTAGATTTTAGCCAAATTATTGCTTTTTTTAACTTGAATTTTTGGCGGTGCAGATGCAAGGGATGAAATATCGAATGTGGATTCTAATAAATTTAACATCATCATTAATGAAGTTGACAACTTACATCAACAAGGTTTCCCTGTGATTTTCCTTTAAGTTTTAGAGAATTTGTTTTCATTTACTTGTTATGTCTCATTTTGTAGATACTGTTTTGATATATATTTTTTTGAGTTTTCTTTTTGGTCTTTAATGGGTTGGGTGTTAAGGATTGTTGGATTCTTGCTGACTTGTTTTGCTTTGTGTTGATCTTTAGCTTGGACCTATGAGTAATGAGTTAAAGCAACGGAAGCCTACGGTTACTAGAAAGCGTGCTGTCAGACCAACTGATACTACTCGGCCTGATGAGGTGAAGTGTGTTCTCTGGTCTTTAGTTTTTAAGCATTATTTAGGGTTGTGAAATATAGTTGAAGAACCTCAGTAAATTCATTGTGCTCGTTTCATTTTGTTTTTTAGTGTCTGAGTTTAAATTTGTTTTTCAAGTTATGATAAAACTATTCAGCTCAATTTAAAGTTCTTGTTATTACAAACCGAAATATGTTCATGCCATGCCTAACCTAACCAACTTGACTTTTGTTAATCTAAAATTTTAATTTTTTTATGAAATAAAAATATTATTTGTTCTTTGTCTAACTAGGTGAATTATATTATAGATCTCTTAACTATTTTTAAGTCTAGAAACTGAATAATTAAACAGAACTGTATTCATTTTGTTGTGGCTTACAGAGAGTTTGGTTTGATTTGTTTTCTTCATTTAACTACAATAATTTGATTAAGTAAACTTCCATTAAAACTGTGTTGAATTTAACTGAATACACTAATTTTTAAGTGAACGCATGATCAGGAAGAAGGTGTTTAAGTTGGCACTGAGTCACTTGGTAATAGCCATATGTCATGGAGTTGGTGTGTTTTTGAGATATTCACATACAGTATCTTTTGGGAATATTCAAACTTCCCTTTCTTGTTTGGTTTCAATTAATCGATGGTTAGAGATGTTGTGGAAGTAAATGAAATGTGTATCCTGATGTGCAGTGTTTAGTGTTGTGTGGTTGAATGTATATTATTTGGTACCATAAATTTAGGCCAAAAGAGTGTTTGGTCTGAACTTGCATAATTTACATTTATTATATATTTACAACTGTCTTTGCTTACTTATTACTGATATTTTTGCCCTTTAACAATGATGTTTTGATCTATATGAACAGATTGTGCCCATGAAGAAAGAATCAACTTTCGCCCTTTGTAGCCTCTAAGTTGGAAACAACATACGCTGCAGTTCTTTGAATACTGCTCTCAAGCAAGCTTAAAATCAGACCAGAGTAAAAGGTTTGCTTATCTTTCATGATAACGTATTTTCAGATGGAACCATACTCAAAAGTTTGAACATCTTTTATTTTCTGTAAATTGTTAAATAGTATGTATGTTGGGATCCAGAGGAGTTCATATGATAGTGTTAAGCAAAAAGCCTTGCCCGTTTTCTGCTTGAAGTGAAGTTAGATATCCATCCTATTATACTACTGTTGTTGCTTTTAGCTAAAGTTTGAATAGGTTTCGATTAATAGGGTGAAGACTGAATCCTTGAAATCTAATTCGATCAATAGTGTAGTTGAATATCTGCATATTGCTTTGTCTTATTTGTTATAATTTAATTTGTGGTTAGCTCCATGAAAAGTAAATGCTGCAGCCTCCTAATGATAAGTGATTGGTTGCACCAAGGAGCACTAGGTTAGATTTGGTTATTCGTGATGTGTACATGTATCCTATTTTGTTTATATATAAATTAAGAAAAATAAATAAATTTATAATTTTAAATCAGTTAATAGCAGTAGTAAGCGGGGGAGTAAAGTGTAAGCAAATTCCTTAATATTCACAAAGAGAATGACGCTGTTAATAACAATATACCTAGTACCGGCAAGACTAAAGATATGATTTCCCTTATGGTAACACAGTAATTGGTGAGAATAAAAGGGATAATTATGATGATGGGTTATCCCATGAAATATCAATCGATGGCTATATGAGACTAAACTAATGCCTTTACAAAAGCAAGTGGGTTGCTATTAATCACAAAGGGCATTCATTGAGGTGGTGACTATGCAAAATGGGTCACTTTCTCTATACCTGCTATTTTTGTACACATTGATTACCGATTATTTCTCTCATTTTCATTTAATACATATTCTTTACAAATAAAGTTGGCTATAAGTTTTATTCTTTGATAATTGGTTATGTTGTCTGAATTTTTTTTTATGAATATACACTTAAAAGTATCTCGTGAAATTTGAGAAGAATTTTATACCTGCTTTGCTCGAGCTATGTTCCTTCTGTATCCTTCTCCAATTTCAGATATTTATTTTTACTTTTATTTTGATTTTATAGTGTTCATGAGGTTTTTATTAATTATTTTGTAATAGTTATTGAGAGTTAGTTGTTTTTTATAACTATTTTTTGTTAGGAAAAATATAAAACCTAGCCTACCTAAGATAACACATCTCAACAATAAATATATATATGCTTACATTGATAGATTTAATAATGAGATATGCAAATTGTGAAATCATTCAAAGTTTATGTGGCTTTAATTTAACTCTTTTAAATAATTTTTTATATACATCTTAATATTGTAACTTACCAAACAAAATATATGTAATATTATAAGTTAAATATTGATCTTGTGAAATATATTCATTACTATTATTGTTATAATTAGTTACTAATATTTTAACTATTTTACGTGTATTGCAGATAATATGCCTAGAAGAAGATTTTGAGATTTAAGTATTATTCAAAATCCTCCAAATTCGAAAGAAATAAATAGTGATCAACCCTATAATCTGTCATCTTAGATTTTTGTTTTTTCTTATTGTGAGAATAATATACACAATATTATTTTTTTATAATATTTTTCATTTATTTATTAATTTAAATTATATATTTTTTTTTTTCTTTCATGATAGTATCATTTTCATTTTATTGGTTGGATTTGAATTTATAGGAAAAAATGTTAAAAATTGGGATTTTATATGAATTAAAATGAGTTGTTAAAATCTGTTAATTTTAGCGGGGATTTGTAAGAAAAGCGTCGTTAAAGATCATGTTCTTTAGCGGGGTTTGTGAGAAAAGTACCGTTAAAAATCATATTTTTTAGCGGTGTTTGTGAGAAAAACGCCGCTAAGGATCATGATTTTTAGCATGGTTTTTAGAGGCGTTTTTGGGAAAGCGCTGTTAAAGATCATGTTTTATAGCGGCGTTTTTTCTCATAAACATTACGATTTTTAGCGGTATTTTTTGCAGCGTTTGTAAAAGCTTTGCTAAATGTTTTAGCAACACTTATAGGCCCAAAAAAAAGCCATAACCAATTATATGTAACTTGTAATAATAACTGTATATTCATAAAAAAAAATTCAGACAACATAACCAATTTTCAAAGAATAAAACTTATAGCCAACTTTATTTGTAAAGATACACGAGTCCATTTTTACAGAGCCACAAAGATACACGTCGATTCTAAAATCAACGATTACAGCTATCGAGAGCCTCTCAGCATATTAATCCTTTTCCACTGGTCTTTTAAGCTGAGCAAATGTCTGAAAGATGCAGCTACCCTAGGCCACAACCTCCCTTTTACCTAATGCTCTTCACTGCGTGAAAAACGAACATCTTTTATTCTATTCCTCAAAACAGAAGCAGTCCATTTCAACTGTATGAATCATGCGAAAGCATCAAGAAATTTAACGTATTATGGTACAGAACCCAACAAAATCACTAATTCAACTATAGGACTAAAACAAACTTTATAATATAGCATTCAGCAAACTGATTCAGAACATTGTAGTCATTGACAAATGGAAAACCTCTTAAGGTAAGGAATTCAAGAGCACCTAGAAAATACGGATTCATGCTTCTTGGATAAAACCATATACAAGTTTTATATATCCCCCAGTGGGGAGAAATGAGGATACAAATAAACCAAAATAATAAATGAATGATTAGACCTTGCACTCATTCTGGTACTAATTTCCTCAACAAAATCAATATTTCAGGTTTGGGAGGTAATGAAGTAGCCCCTTTGGAATATATTTTCAATAATATAAACCACTTGTCACAAATAATGGCTGCCACTTTATTAAGAATCTTTATATGTTCAATTGGCAGAAAGAAAAGTTTGTCGTAGGACAAACTGCATAAGTAAACTACATAGCTGTATTGCATCATTATACAATAGTAGTTAGTATAGTTCATAACCAGAACAGCACTGGCATTGTAAGTGTAAATTGTAGCTAATTTCATGAACCCCCCCCCCCCCCCTTCCCCTCCCCTCTCCCCCAGAAATTCACTGACTGACTGAAGTAATTCTCAGTAGTTACAAGGCAGCAAAGTCCTATTACTCCAGCATTCCTGGAGAAAAAAGTAATTTTCCATCTCATTACTTCATTAGTAACGTTTTGATATGCGTGGCATTGAGCACTTTTGGTTACGGTCATGGTAGAGCCTCAATATAACAGCAGCAGTTTCTTCAATTGCTTTACCAGTAACTTCTGCAAGGACAAGGACCAGTAGGTGAGCCCATCAGATGAATATGTCAAACATCTTTAACTGTTTAATATCAAAATTTACCATATTTTTAATCCTCTTAAGTTTAATAATAATCTCTAAGTATCTCCATGTCAAGGAATCAAAACAGTTTGGAGAGTTAAACAAAAAGTAAGTAAATTAATTATGATTACCGATGACTGGCCAGATAGGATTTTGAGCAAAAACCTTACGAGCAAACTCCAATTCCTCTTTCACATAATCCATCTCCGAATAGTTACTCCTTGCATTGTCACCGAAACCCAGACTCTTAGCCCTTGCTTTCCTAATAGTTTGCAAGACCAAGGGATTAATAGTCAAACCAAAAACCTTCTCAGGGTCTACTTTGAAAAGTCCCTTTGGCAAAGCCACTCCCTTCACAATAGGCACATTTGCTACTTCATATCCTTTCTGCGCTAGATAAATTGATAATGGTGTCTTCCCAGTACGAGAAACACCTGTGAGAACAATGTCAGCCTTGCTTAAGTTTTGAGGTAGAGCCCCATCACCCTGCTTGATTGTAAATTCAACAGCTTCAATCCGCCGAAAGTATTCATCCGAAAGAGGGATGTTTCTTCCAGCTGCTCCACGGGGAAGACCAGAAGGTGAGACACCTAAATGAGCAGCAATAGCCTCTGTAATTGGACCCAATATATCCGTCAATGGTATACCCCACAATTTGCAAGCTTGCTTAGCGGACTCTGCCATGGAAGGATCAGCTAAAGTATATACAAGCAATGCACCTTCCTTGGCTGCCTGCTTTATAATCTCCATCAATCTCTCAACATCATCAATCTGAACATTGCAGATCATCATTGTCATTCAACCAATCTAAATGACACTGATTTCCCAGTTTTTAAAACACTACAAGTTCAAGTTTCATCACTAACTACAACAAATACATAAACTTGAATAACAACTAAACTTGGATTAATTAGTATCTGAAATAAGTTCTGAAATATGAAACAAACATACCCCAGAGAAGAGATGGGTATTTACGGGACACACACGGTCCCCCAAACAATGCTCGAACTGCCCCAACGCTGCGCTAACGGAATGCTCCACCGTCCATCCAGTTCCATCAGATACCATATAAATTGGCTTCCCCGAGTCTGTTACCTCCACATCACGATCGCTGTCATATGCCGTTGAAGTGGGTTCCAAAGACAAGGTCTCACTGGTTCGTCGAGCTGAGGGGTTCACCTCAAGCGCCCCAGTCCCGCGGCTCGGTCGTTCCAGCTTGTGGCCCGACCTTAAGGCTCGTGCACGGTACCATCTGTTGAACTGTGGGCTACCCTTTAGTTTCCGAATTTTGGGCTCGGGTTGTGGGTCGGAAATATCAGGATTGGCCGGGGCGGCCGTGGCCCGGAGGTTGAAGGCGGAGCAAGGACAGGCGAGCATTTTTAGTTTTGCTTCATCTGCTTTTCTTCTAATCTAATTTGATTTACTTGTCTGAAAATTATGAGGTGGAAGGATCTTGGGCCAAAAGATGGTAGCAAAATCCAAACAAAAGGTTAATGAAATATGAACCCACCAACTAAGTTGGACTGAATTGGATATTAAAAATCTAAAATATTTATTCCCATTTGAAAAAAATATCAATTTGACTTTCATCTTTAATCATATTACAAGGATTCAAGGATCTCACTTTATTGAGAAATGGTGGGAGGGATATGAATTCTTGGATATTGTTATATAATGATATCAAGTTCGACCCATAATATGATTTAGGATCTGATCCGAAATCTAATCCTCTTTGAGAGGGGCAAGATTAGAAAATATCGAATATTTATTATCTTCTAGGAACTCTTTAATTAGGAGAAGACTATCATTCTCCTCGACTTAACCTCCATCGATATTAAGTACCAACATATATTAATGTCAATTCAATAGGAAGTTGAACTCATTGTTTGGGCCATGAAATTTTCAGTGAACGAAATTGTTGGTCAAGTATGAGGGCTTTAAATGAGTTAATGGGAGGATTGAGAGAATATTGCATGTAGGGGTGAGCAAAACTCGATTCGAATCAAAAAAATTCGAAAAAATTTTTGAATTTCGAATTATTCGAATCGAGTTATTCGAGTTAAACGAATCGAGTTGAATTTTTTTTCGAATTTTTAGTTCGAATCGAGTTTAATTTTTGAATTCGAATTATTCGAATAATTCGAATAAACCGAATAAAACTATATTATTTTTAATTTTAAATTTATATTACCCAAACCCAATATCCAGACCCAATTTACTATACCTATTTTCCCTCAAAACCCAAACCTTTTATCTTACTCAATTTTTTCCCCTAATATTTAAAACCCATTAACAAACTAAACCCAAATATTTTTAAACCCAAATATAATTTCATTCTTCAAAAACACTTATAAACTAAACCCAAATATTTGTAAATCCAAATATAATTTTATTCCTAAATAACACTCATAAACAACTCCTTTTCGTGTCTAAATTTATTGTTCATTTTTGTTTATTAATATTATGGTTAGGTGTACTTATTTAATTTTTATTTGGAAAAGAAATTGAAGATATTAACTTCGTAAACCCAAAATCTATTTTTTCTTCCTAAAAAAATCCCTAAATTAAAACCCTCAAAAGAAGAAGCTTAAGCTATTCTACAATGATTTTGTGTTATTACTATTCGTTTATTTGACTTTTGTTGTGTTGTTTTTATTTTTGTTTTTATGTTTGGAATGATATTGCCGTGTAGGTTTTTACTGTATTTTGGACTTTTGCTTATGTTTTTTTATAATCTTGTTATGTTATTGTTGTTACTTGGATTTATGTTGTTTACTTGATCTTTTACTTATTTTTTTTATTATAATCTTGTTGTGTTGTCATTGTTTACTTGGGTTTTTTCACTTATTTATTTTAAATTTTTATTGTATAGTCATGTTTAAAAACTTTAAATAAAAATATTTTTTTTTAAAATTACATAAAATTAAACAACACCAAATTATTTTTTTTTAATTTAACTTGAACAAATATATTCGATTCGAATTCTATCTCACTCGACTCGATTCGTAAAAATTTCAAATCGAGTTAGGATGATGAAATAGAATTCGAAAACTCAATTAACTTAAAAATTTTTCATTCGATTCGATTCAATTCGATCGAATGCTCACCCCTAGGATGGTCTTTAGAGGCGTTTTTGGGAAAGCGCCGCTAAAGACCATGTTCTATAGCGGCATTTTTCCTCATAAACGCCGCGATTTTTAGCGCCGTTTTTTGCAGTGCTTGTAAAAGTGTCGCTAAATGTTTTAGCAGCAGTTATAGGCCTAAAAAAAGGCCACTAAAAACTTGTTTTCCTGTAGTGTATATTCGATATTTTCGAATAGATGAAAATGTTGAAAAGAATATTATCCGAAAAGATAATAAATGGAATGGGCGAAAAGGGTAAGTTTATTAAATTAATTATTTAATATTTTTGTGATATAATACATATCTATTTTGGTTGTAATCGAGTTTATCTGCTTGAGATTAGTATGATATGATTTGGGTTATGAGATAATGATATTTAAGTTGATTATTATATTTGGGAAAATGTGAAATATATGGATGTGAGTTGGAAAATACTGATACAATTGCTTAAAAAGAGAATTTATGTTTATTGAACATATGATGGATGAAATATATACTTAATATGTTATTATTACAAGTTACATTAATTGTTGAATTATATATTTCTATGTGATATCTATTAGCCTAAAGATATTGTATTATGGAAGAAAGAAAGATATGTATAAGTCTTTATAACCATTATTTGTTAATTTGTATAATGGAATAAGTTGCGAAATTAATTAAAAATCAAGTGTATATATATAATATGAACTTCATATAATATATAATGGAATGGCACAACGGAATTAATGGAAAAACTTTGGATATGTACCAAGGTCTCATTCGAATCATGTGAATACTTAAGATACAAATGACATGTCATTACGGGTTATTTATAGTTTTGGGTGTTGGTTTTGGATGTTCTATCGATGGATGAGGTCCTGCATTTGTTGCGGATTCTCCATAGCTTATGTGAGCAGCATCGTGTAACCTAACATCCTGACCCACAGCTTGTGTGAGCAGACCCATTTTAAAGCTCGTGTGAGCATATATGATTACATGTTACAGTTACAGCTCGTGTGAGCATTACAAGTTATATGGGTGCTGGTCTTAGATGTCCTACCGATGGCTAAGGTCCTGCATTGGTTGCGAATTCTGCAAAGCTCGTGTGAGCAACATAGCGTAGCCTAACATCTCGACCCACAGCTCGTGTGAGCAGGCCCATTTCACTACTCGTGTGAGCATTACAGGTTATATGGGTTCTGGTCTTAGATGTCTTACCGATGGATGAGGTCTGACATTTATTGCGGATTTTCCACAACTCGTGTGAACAACATCGTGTAACCCCACATCTCGACCTACAGCTCGTGTGAGCAGGCCCATTTCACAACTTGTGTGAGCATATATGGTTACATGTTACAGTCAAAGCTTGTGTGAGCATTTTCCTGAGTAGTTGATGTTAATCCTTTTGGTTCAAAGGGTGATAAAGGTTTAAATAAATTTATATATATATATATATGAGATGTTATTTGGTCATGATAGGTGAGTTGGAATGCGTTGATACAAATGTTTGAAATGTGAATGTATGATTATTGAGTATATGATGGATCAATTGTTGAAACAAAATGTATAGTACAGAGCCATTATGTGTTATATATGTAAATAAAATTATTATAAGGTATGGTTTTAGGGAATGTATTTATGTAAGGTATATGAAATGGATATGTGCAAATATATGTTGAATTGAGACATTGAATATAGATATTTGAAATGTATTGTGAGTGTTAAAGGAAAATATGATGGTTGATTTATATGCCAAATATGTCTTCCATTAATAAGTTTAGTATCAAGATAAAATTATATGTATTATATATGAACTCACCAACCTTATGAGATTTGTGGCCTCTAGGTAATTAACGATCTTACGATCAAGATATTGAATTATCTTGTAAATTGTTTAAAATTATATCCTTTATGGTAAGTTGAAGTTTAAGTTTATTACGAATTTACTAAGCTTTAAGCAAGCTTACCTCGTTTAATTTTCTCCTTTGCAGACCATCGAATTCGAGCTATCGATTGATTTACTCTTGGAGGTCACACTATATGGTAATTAATCGTTTATGTTAGTCCTGTTATAAGTGATGTAATTAGGTTGTTATCTACATGTGTTATAAGCCTTATGATATGTTCAATGTTCATTAAAGCATGAGATTTGCAAATTGATGAATTTCTTCAGTAGTTTTGGCTACTGCCTAGGGTTATATCGGTAGTTGGATTTGGGTATCGGTAGAAGTCCCTACCAAAACTACCTTGCTTACTAGAGTTTGTTATATCGATAGTTGTCTAAGTTGTATCGGTATATAACTCAGACTTGTATCGGTAGAACCACAAGTTCTACCGATAGGATTCTGTAGTTTTTTTCGAAATTTTTACTCCTTGAGTTCTATTGATACCTGCTCAACTAAGTATTGGTAAAAGTCTCTCAAACTTTAAAAACTCATTTTTAAATCGAGAAAATTCAAAGTATTTCTTTTAAGGTTGATTTTGCCTAACATTTTACATAATATAAGAAAAAAATAGGGGATTTTAAAGGTCATTAAATTGTTTCTGAATGTATAATGTATGTTGTAACAACCACTTGCTTGGGTCCGATGACCGGACCGGGTGAAGGGTGTTACATTTAGTCGTATCAGAGCTGCGATTTAAACGATTCTAGGACTGAACGTAGCATGTATTGAGTCTAGAAATACATGTCACTTTATAACATGTGATAGTGTGATGACTCCTAATCAGTTTGACTTGTTCTCTTTTATATTAAAAAAATGTCAATTGAATCCAATCGAGCAAATTCTGATAGAGTACATAGTTATGCTCCAACCACCGATCAAGGGGTTGCGCATAATGTAACTAGGTTCTATGGGCTCAAAGAAAGCTTATGGTGATTTGTTATCAAATGTAATTCAATGGTAATTGATATTCCTGCCTTGTAGTTAAATCAATTTTATATGTGTGAAATTACTTTGATTATTTATGTAATACTGAGAGTTGCAAATATTTATGTAAATATGAAATTGAGAAAAGAGTATTAGTAGTGTTTCTTATAAGTGTATTAAATTTATATGTGAGCGAAATGAATTTAGATAGGTAAACGAAAATGAAGAGGTGCCCCTAATTGCACTTTGGTACCTTTGTCTTGCATCTATGACAACCTTAGAAATAAGTAATAATCGAGTATGTGAACGGAGTAGTGATGAACTGGTTAAGTTGAAATGAAAGTCCCTTTGAATAGGTATATTATTGACACAATGAATATAAAAAAATGAAATATGTTATAAAAAGTGAAAGACATCGGTACATGAAATGTCAAGATGAGGTCTAAATTGTTAAGTAAGTAAAAGTGATAGTTGAAATGCATACTAAGAATTATTAGTAAAATAACGAGAGAGTATTAAATATTGAGACAAGTTATATTTGTTAATGAAAGAGGAAGATATAAATTATATGAAGTATTATTATAAGGATTAAATGTTAAAAAGTGAAAAAGAAATATGTGTATGTTAAGACCTGCCCAATTAGACTAGATAAGAACTATTGGGATATTAGTGGCATGCCATTAAGGAACCTTAGTGTGCTATCAGATTATTAGCAGTTTAGTGCTTTCAGGTATGCACATATATGCTCTCTGTTTATCCGCTCCGGTGGTGCTCTGTTATCTGCTTAGATGGTGTTTTATTCTATTTCGTATATCCTATGTATTTTGCTAAGTCTATTGGGCCTTTGAAAAAGTTACAAAACTATTTTAATGATTATTGAATTATATAGATTATATGTGTTACAAAGTTATGTGATTGGAAAACATAAGAAACATATGGCTGAGGTAAGAAAAGTAAATTAACTAAAGTTCTAGCTAATTTGAACATAGATCTGAATGCAAACTTGTTGTTACTTTTGTGAGAGGTAGATGACCAGAAATTTGAGACATTTTTATATGCACTAAATTAGTAACATAAAAGATTTTGTTAGATGTGTTACAAGAGTATGTTATCAAAGAAATGAACCCTTTTGGGCTAAAACATCATAGTTGATTGGTCTGCAAACAGTATTCACTGAAAATTTAAGGTTGCGACTTTTATGTTGATTTCATGTTATTGTCTTTTTAATAAATTTGACGTAAACTTAAGAACGGATTGTTTGGAAATGCTAGAATGAAGAATATGATTTATACTTTTGAGTTTGAATACACGGGTATGAACACTTGAAATAGAAAAGTGATGCTTAATTGTCATGTGATGAATGAAATGAATATATGGCATAATTATTATTACAGGTTCTATGATATATTGGAAATTATACATTTCATTGTTACGTTTACTAATCTTTTGAATTATGTATGATTATACAAAATCTTATACGAAAATAGATATATGAAATGGTTATATGAAGTTTTATATGAAGTATTTGTAGAATTATAAATATGAAAAAAAAGGAGTCTCAAGGACCACTCGAATACGAGTAAAGCTTATAAACTCGAAATTTATTGAAAAGTTAATATGGAGTTAAACTTATATGTATGTAAAATGTATACGGAATGACGAAATGTTGTTAATGATTATAAAGGTGGGTTTAATTAACTATACAATAAATAGAAAGTAGTACGATTTAACCAATATGTAGTACTCTATATTAAATTGAGATTGATGAAATAGTGAATTAAACTTATAATAGAACTGAAAAATTAGTTACTTGTTAAATGTACAAGTAATCCTTCGGTTTATTTGATGATATACGATGTATGTGCTAGTATAATTACGTTGGTTCATCCGATAATGCATTACGTTGCTGAAATGAGATACAAATTAGTTGATTCATAAATGATACTCTAATACCCCATCTCGTTCCAAGTAAATTTCGAGGACGAAATTTCTTAAAGGAGAGGAGAATTGTAATGACCCGAAAGTTAGGAGTGTCGAAAAGTGTATTTTCGTGACTCCGTAACTATGAACCGTACCCGTAAATATTTAATAAAATTATTTATGGAGTTGATCTGTAAGCTAATTGATTTTTCGAATAAATAATTTTAATTGTGGAATGCTTTCATTAAGTACGAGAGCTAAATTACATAAAAGGTAAAAGTGCAATTTATAAAAGAATTATAATTGAAAAAAAATAAAAAGGACAAAAATAGTAATTAACCGCAAAAGTAGTTAGTGCCTTAGGTGATAACTTGTATGGATATAAATATGTATATAATAATGAAAAGAAAATGAAAATGATGAAAGAATTAAAAAAAGAAAGAAAATAATAAAAGAATTAAAAAAAGAAAGGACTAGAAATGAGTGGTGGTGGGTGAGAAAAGAAACAGAATGTTTCTTTCTTTCTCAGCTTTCAAAGCAGAGGAGAAAATGAGGAGAAAACTTAGGATTTCAAGGTTCATGTTTTAATTGGTAAGCTTAAATTAGTCATTTTCTTGTAATTTTTTATGTTTTTGGAATCCCGATACTTTGATTTAGCTAACCCAAAGGTTAATTTGTGAAATTGCTAAAAGTTCTAGGACTTACCATGAATGATATATGGGTGTTTGTGAGTTTAGTTGCTAGATCCTTGAGTTTAATGCTTAATTATAAGTATTTTGTTAAGTGATTTTGATAATTTTTGTTCAAGGACCTATTTGAGAAAATAATGAAATTCAGTGAGAATAATATGAAATGAAGGAAGCCTCGGGCTGTAATGAAACGGTAGAAAATTCAAATAGCTTGGTATTTTATAGATTGTGGCTAAATTGTGAGTTTTGATTTAGCGATTTAATTTCATGAAAGTTAAGATGTTAGAGATAATTTTGTAATATTATATTACAATGAGTTGTAAGCTAGAATTAATATTTTTAAATTATTGGAATGATTAAATTGATGAGAATTGTTATCTAGATCAAGAAACGAAGCAATCAGATTTAATTAAAGGAAAAGTTAAAGTTCGGTATAGTCGTCGATTTTGTTTGACAACCTTTTTAGTCGAGGTAAGTTCGTATTTCACTTTAAAAGTTTATAAGTGAATTTGTAATTTTAATTGAAGTCGTTATGTAAATTGTATTTATGTCATATATGGTCATGATATATTTCTTGAAAAGAAAAAAAAACATGGTTGAAAGATACCATGGTAATATATTCGGTATTTTCGAATAGATAAAAAGGTTGAAAAGAATATTATCTAGAAAGATAATAAATGGAATGGGTGAAAAGGTAAGTTTATTAAATTAATTATTTAATATTTTTGTGATATAATACATATCTATTTCGGTTATAATCGAGTTTATCTACTTGAGATTCTGTAACACCCCTATACTTGATTCCTGTATATAAATCTGGTATAGAAGCATTACATTAAGGTTCGGTACAGAAAAAAAATCGAGTAACAAAAAATTTTTCATTTAGTAATTCATTTCTAAGTTTATTTGAGTCAAAATATCATTTAATAACATCCATTAAGGATACATATATGAACCATTGAACATGCCATTTTTACCAAAAGTTAAGCACCTAAACTTGAGCACCAATGATGGTATGATGTAATGAGAGGTCCCAAGCTCGATCTTAACTTCATGTCCTATGTACCTACGCGTTAAAATAAACGCGTTAAGCTGGTGAAGGCTTAGTAAGTACTAAAAAAG
The DNA here is from genome assembly GCA_005610355.1 of Gossypioides kirkii. Classification (NCBI taxonomy): domain Eukaryota; kingdom Viridiplantae; phylum Streptophyta; class Magnoliopsida; order Malvales; family Malvaceae; genus Gossypioides; species Gossypioides kirkii. The sequence continues at coordinate 30,999,026 of CP032247.1, read as the reverse complement.
ATAATAAATAAACATTTAAGCGATTACATTCATAATTCTCTTGCATTACTCACATGAATCATATAACTTACCACATTGGCTAATTTCACATTTGTGTCACCTTTCATAATTTGGCCCACTGTAGAATATTATAGAACCTATTGGATAAACGGAACTAACAGAAAGTACCGAAGTACTTAACAGAGGGAACATAAGTGCTGGGTAACAGAGGGCACACAAAGTGCTAATCAAAGGGCACACGAAGTGCTAATAATAGAGGGCACACACAGTGCTGAACAAAGGGCACGAAACGTGCTAAACAGAGGGCGCGCTAGTGTTCCTTAATGGCATGTCACTATTATCACAATGGTTCTAATTCGTCTACAAGGGCATAATCTCTCATATTCATCATTTCTCATTATTTCACATATCACATTTACATTTATATTCACATATACATAATCATCATATACCTCCTTACTCTTATTTTCACATTAATTTTCAAAGCTGTCCATTTGAGTCACAGTCATTAAATTATTTATAGCTTGACCTACAGAATTCAAAATTCATATCTGCTTAATGTTTTTGAAACTAGACTTAAATATGTTTTTACCATAAAATTTCCAGAATTTTTACTTTAACCAATTTGTACAGTAAATTCTTTCAATTTACCCCTTCTCTGTTGTCTGACAGTTTCGACCTTTCTTCACTAACATTTAATTATCTTTTATTACAGAGATCTAATGATGTTTTCGTCTATTTATTTTGAAAATAGACTCATTACTTATTTATCCATATAAATTTCAGTCTCTAATGATTTTTATACATTTTTATATGATTTTTCAAAGTTAGAACAGGGGAACTCAAACCCAGTCTGACTTTGTTACACAAAATCAGTTATAAATCAAAATATACAGATCCATTTCCATCACCGGTTTTTTCCATGTGAAACTACACTCAATAAGATTTAATTACATATTTAATTTGACCCTTAACTCTTTATATACAATTTTTGGTGAATTTTCGATGTTAGTCTTCTGATTTTGTTCAAACTGTTTCAATGAAAACATTTCCTTTCTCATGTTCCTTTACACTAACCTCATTCAATCATCTTTATAACACATAACTAAACAACAATTTCCATGCTACAAATTCAAATATATTATGAAAAATAGACTATAAGCTACAATTTTTGTAGTACTTACAACAAAAAGGCTGATTTTCTTCTCTTTTCACTCTTTGCTCTTCTCTTTTCCCTTGTCTTCAATTTGGTCCTTTGACTTGTTACTCTCCTCTTCAATTTCACATAGACACGTGTAAGCTAAATGCTATAATTCAATGATTTTTATGTTAAATAACAGAAAAATACATGTATGTCATGAAAATTGAACCATCTCTTACCTTAGCTCTTGAAATCACAATTTGCTAATTTAGTCCCTATGCTCTTTAACACCTCAAAATGAATTCTATAAGAATATTGAGGTGTCTACTAACTCTCTTTTATGACTTTCTTTAAGAAATTTCAAAGAAAATGGAAGGTTTAGGAGCTTGGAAGGCTTAAAAATGGTGGAAGAACCTAATTTGAATAAAAGCAAAAGTTTGAAATGGAAGATGAAGGCTTGGACGGCTAGCTTATGATGGAAAAGATGATATTTTCATCTTTTAGTTACTTTTTCTTCTCTAAAATCTCTAGATTTCTCCACTAAAATATATCATTTAATAAAAATGGTAAAGTTGCACTTTTAGTCCTTAGGCCTTCCACCTTTACCCTTTGGCCCTAAAACTTTACCTCCAAAAATATCTCCCACCAAATTACTCTTTTTCCCCTCCTCAATCAATCTAATTCACATGATGACTCAAAATTTAATTTGGATAATTTGCTATTTAGTCCTTCCTATTTTCCCACCTTTACTAATACATCCTTAATTTCTCCAAACCTTTCTAAATTCAACCATATATTCTAATTCTCAATTCTACTCTATCACTGTTCCAAATTCGATTCAAGCACGCGGATGTTACAAATTCATATGATATGATTTGGGTTATGAGATGATGATATTTAAGTTGATTACTATATTTGGAAAAATGTGAAATATATGGAAGTGAGTTGAAAAATATTGATTCAATTGCTTAAAAGGAGAATTTATGTTTATTGAACATATGATGGATGAAATATATACTTAATATGTTATTATTACAAGTTACATTAATTGTTGAATTATATATTTCTAAGTGATATTCATTAGCCTAGAGATACTGTATCGTGGAAGAAAGAAAGATACGTATAAGACTTTATAACCATTATGTGTTAATTTGTATAATGGAATAAGTTGCGAAGTTAATTAAAAATCAAGTGCATATATATATAAAATATGAACTTCATATAATATATAATGGAATGGTACAACGGAATTAAAGGAAAAAGTTTGGATATGTACCAAGGTCTCATTCGAATAGTGTGAATACTTAGGATAGAAATGACATGTCATTAGGGGTTATTTACAGTTCCGAGTGCTAGTTTTGGACGTTTTATCGATGGTTGAGATCCTGCATTTGTTGCGGATTCTCCACAGCTCGTGTGAGCAGCATCGTGTAACCTAACATCTCGACCCACAGCTCGTGTGAGCAGACCCATTTCACAACTCGTGTGAGCATATATGATTACATGTTACAGTTACAGCTCGTGTGAGCATTACAGGTTATATGGGTGCTGGTCTTAGATGTCCTACCAATGAATGAGGTCCTACATTGGTTGCAGATTCTCCACAGCTCGTGTAAGCAACATCGCATAGCCTAACATCTTGACCCACAGCTCATGTGAGCAGGCCCATTTCACAGCTCGTGTGAGCATTACAAGTTATATGGGTACTAGTCTTTGATGTCCTACCAATGGCTGAGGTTCGACATTTATTACGGATTCTCCACAGCTCGTGTGAGCAACATCGTGTAGCCCCACATCTTGACCTACAACTTGTATGAGCAGGCCCATTTCACAGCTCGTGTGAGCATTTATGATTACATGTTACAATCACAGCTTGTGTGAGCATTTTCCAGAGTATCTGATGTTAATCCTTTTGGTTCAACGGATGATAAAGGTTTAAATAAATTTATATATATGAGATGTTATATGGTCAAGATAGGTGAGTTAGAATACGTTGATACAAACGTTTGAAATGGAAATGTATGATTATTGAGTATATGATGGATTAATTGTTGAAACAAAATGTATAGTACAGAGCGATTATGTGTTATATATGTAAATGAAATGATTATAAGGTATGGTTTTAGGGAATGAATTTATGTAATGGGTATGTGAAATGGATATGTGCAAATATGTGTTGAATTGAGACATTGAATATAGATATTTGAAATGTATTGTGAGTGTTAAAGGCAAATATGATGGTTGGTTTATATATCAAATGTGTCTTCCATTAATAAGTTTAGTATCAGGATAAAATTATATGTATTACATATGAACTCACTAACCTTGTGAGATTTGTGGCGTATAGGTAATTTAACGATCTTACAATCAATATATTTAATTATTTTGTAAAATGTTTAAAATTACATCCTTTATGGTAAGTTCAAGTTTAAGTTTATTACGAAGTTACTAAGCTGTAAGCAAGCTTACCTTGTTTAATTTTCTCCTTTGCAGACAGTCGAATTCGAGTTATCGATTAATTTACTCTTGGAGGTCACACTATCTGGTAATTAATCGTTTATGTTAGTCCGGTTATAAGTGATGTAATTAGGTTGTTATCGACATGTGTAATAAGCCTTATGATATGTTCAATGTTCATTAAAGCATGAGATTTGCATATTGATGAATTTCTTAAGTAGTTTTGGCTACTGCCTAGGGTTATATCGGTAGTTACCCTAGTTGTATCGGTAGTTTGATTTGGGTATCAGTAGAAGTCCCTACCAAAACTACTTTACTTACTGGAATTTGTTATACTGATAGTTGTTTGAGTTGTACCGGTATAACTCATACTTGTATTAGTTCTATCGATAGGATTTCGTAGTGGTTATCGAAATTTTTACTCCTTGAGTTTTATCGATACCTGCTCAACTAAGTATAGGTAGAAGTCTCTCAAACTTTAAAAACTCAATTTTAAATCGAGAAAATTCAAAGTATTTCTTTTAAGGTTGATTTTGCCCAACATTTTATATAATATAAGAAAAAATAGGGGATTTTAAAGATCATTAAATTGTTCCCGAATGTATAATATATGTTGTAACAACCACTTGCTCAGGTCCGGTGATCAAACCGGGTGAATGGTGTTACCGTATTCACCAAATGGTTCAACATATTCACCACCATGATCACTTCTCACCATCTTAATCTTTTTATTAAGTTGGTTTTCAACTTCCTACTTATACAGAATAAATTTCTCTATAGCTTCGTTTTTGCTCTTAAGAAAATATACGTAGCAATACTTTGAGATATCATCAATGAAGATAATAAAATACTTATTCCCTCCTCTCGTTTGAACAAACTTTAAGTCACAAACATCGCTATGTATTAGATCAAGTGGTTTTGTGCTTCTTTCGATAGTTTGAAATGAAGACATTGTTAATTTTGCTTTAACACATGTTTCACGTTTATGATTATAATTAATGTGAAATGAAGGAATGTGCTCTAAGTTAATTAATCTTCGCAAAGTACCGTAATTAATATATCCAAACCTACCATGCCATAAATCAAACGACTCAAGCATATAAACAGAGGAAGAAGCGACATTTTTATTCATTGTCTTTGCTTTTATAGAGATTGAATTAAGTTTCCTCATATCATTTAATACATATCCCGTTTCACAAACATTCCCCCTTTTGACAAAACTAACTTCTGGGATTCAAACACCATCCTAAAACCGTGTACACTTAGGAGTGTCCCAAAAACAAGGTTATTTCGTATGTCAGGCACGTACAACACATTTTGAAGTTTGAGTTTTTCGCCATAAGTCATCTTCAAGACCACAGTACCCTTTCCCTTAATCTTGGAAGTCACAACGTTGCTTATATAGAGTTTCTTCTCTTTTTCACAAAGCTCCAACTCAGAAAATGAGTCTTTTTCGTAGCAAATATGACGTGTGGTACCAATATCAAGCCACCATTCTCTTAGATTTGAGTCAAACATGTTGACTTCAGAAATCACCTCACATAAGTCCATATCTTCCATAGCATTGGTGGAAGTTTTCATTTTCTGTTAAGATTTCAGAAACGGAACCAGAATTAGAAAAATTATCAACTTTTGTTGAACGACAGAAATTTAATAAATAAAACCCAAAACAAAAGTTTTCGCGGTCTAATCGAAAACCACAATAATAACAATGCACCACGTAGATAAACTTGAAAGAAAGGTGGGTAGTGCACTTGACACGCTTAAATATCAAGCTTTTCAAAGAACCAATCCTAAACATGCACTCTTATATTGTCCTTTTTGATTAACCGTTGATAAAGATGTCACAATTGAAGCTTCAATTTAAGCTTTCACAATTTAAAACCACAATTAAAACCACAATAAATAGAAAATTTAATTTCCAATTTATACTACCCTTTGATTTTGTTGAATGACATAATTAAAATTTTGAAACAGAATCAAACTCCATTTTTGTTAAACGACGGGATTAAATTCTGAAATAAAAATTTTAATTATTTCTTGTTTGGAAGCAAAATCAAAATGGAATACAATTTGTTGAATGGAAGGAATAAATCTCGAAGCAGATTTATTCAATTAATTCTTATTTAGAAATAAATCAAAATAAAATAAAATCTATTAACGTAGGAATAAATCTCGAAACAGATTTATTCAATTAATTATTGTTTGGAAACAAATCAAAATAGAATAAAATTTATTCAATGGCACGAATAAATCTCGAAACAGATTTATTCAAATAATTCTTGTTTGGAAACAAATAAAAAATAAAATAAAATTTGTTCAACGGAAGGAATAAATCCCGAAATAGATCTATTCAATTTTTTATATTTTATTCACAAACAAAATATGTTTTTCGCCTTGGTGTCTCGTTTGTCTCGGATTAGAGAATTGTAAAATAAATAATATGTCTTAAGATTGTTGGAAAAAATACGTTAACGAACAAAGATAAATATAAAATATTTATATAAAATACAGTATCTAAACAAAACAATATAAATAAATATTTATGTTTATGTAAATCACTAGATCTAAACAAAACAAAACAAATTAAATAAATATTTATATTTATTTAAAACTTTAGATCTGAAAACAATTTAAATAAACAAGATCTAAAAAATCAGAAGTCTAATAAGGAGGATCGAGTTTTACTAGAAGTTGATGTCTGTTTTCACAGTTTCCTAAAGACAAATTCGGATGCTCCTATGGTATTTGAAGAAACGTTGGTCGTCTGTCTCCCAGGATACAACAACAAAATGATCGCCGCAATAGCACCTCTGCAGTGATCAATGAACAAGCCTTGCATTCTTCTATCACCGGAACGTTTGAAAAAATTGGAGAGAAAAAGAAAAAAATTTCGAGAGTGAAAATAAACTTGTTATGTGTTGTCAAAAATTCTGCAGAATTCTTTCGGTATTTATAGGCATTCAATATAGAAGAATTTTGGGAATTTCCGTGAATAAGGATACAAATCTGCATGAAAGGAGCCTTTAAATCGATTTGAATAAAAATAGAATCAAATCAAATTGAGATATTTGTCGTTTTAAAATAGATTCTCTATAATATCTACAGAGGAAAAAAATAATTACGTATTGGGTTAAAATATTTATAGGCCCAGATAGGGTTCGACTAGTTCAAACATTTTGTGTCGCCCACATCATGCGAGTGACCACCAACCCCGATGGATTTAGATCTACACCCACCTTACGCACGAGGCAAAGCTTCAAGCTTAATCATTCAATAACCTTCAAGTGATTTCTCGTATATATACATATCCTATACTTGGTATCTAACTAATGTTAGATCTAAACTTTTCTTTTCCTCAGCATTTTCACAAATAGCTTACTTTGAGCATTAATTTCTCATTCATCACTCAATTATTTTGAGCATATGATATTCCGTTGTATAGTTCTCATGGAGTAGAATATAAAACCATAATTTTATGATTCAACTCTTCACTTTTACTAATTAAGAATATGTCTCAAAGTTTTCAAAAATACCAGTTTTTTTCAACACTAACAATGTAAGTGAAAAAAAAATATTTGACATATAAAAATTATATAAAAATATAAAAATACTCTTCAAAAAATAAATATTTTTAACATAATGATATATATAATATATTTTCATTATATAACTATATATTTATATAAATAAAAGAGTTATTGATTAAAAAAATTTAATATAATGAAATATATCAAATATATTTTCATTATATAATTACATATTTATTATTTTATTTATATAAATAAAAGAATTATTAATTAAAAAATTAATAAAAATTTTAATAACATATTTATTAATTAAAAATAATAAATAAATATTAAAAAATAAAAAAAGTTTGCAACAACGTGAAATAAAACAAACATTTTCAGACACGTTTTTGTGACATTTATAAAAATATCAGCTTATTTTTTTAAAATAATTAAAATTTAAATCTATATTTTTTATTTTTTTTGGAATTGACACGTAGTCTTAATTTTTGCCAAAATAGGCACTAAAAAGAGTTTGATTAAAGCGTACGCAGTCTCAGCAACCCAAGAATTTTCGAGAAACTTGTAAATTTATTTTTTAAAAGGTCTAATAAAAGAAAATAATGACACGTGGGCCTTTACTGACCCACATGCTAATGGCGCCATTGCTGACGTGGGGACCTTTCTGACTGAGCACAGAATACGCACTATACTTTGTAGTGACACACGTCATCTTTGTCTTTTGTTATTTAATCATTTTGAATGAGGGTGAATATACCATCTTGTCTCTAACATTGTTTTTCTTTTTTTTGTTATTTTACCAAAATAACCAAAAATAATAATTAATTATATAAATAACTTTGCTTCAAAAATAATCATTAAAATAACTTGAAATGAACAATAAAATTAGGTTATAGAGATTAGATGATCGACATCATTATTTTTATTAAAAAATAATTTTTAAGGTTTTAGATACTATATGACCGACATTCATATTTTTCCTAAAAAAAAAATTTTGAGATGTTGACATATTGATAGTCGACACCCCTTTATCTGATTAAAAAAATATTTTTTGGAATGTTAGTGTCGACCAAGAAAGGGCCAAACTCACCCAACAAAAAAGGATGAAAATATTGGACCATTAACCCCTCCTTGTTTTTCATCTTTTCTATTTCCTATGTTTAATTACATATTTTATATTTTAAAATAATATTGGATTACTTATCATGTTGGTAATTATTATTGCATCACATCACATTATTATTAAATTTAAAAATTAATTTAAATTTAATATGTAGAATTAAATAGATTTTTTTATAAAATTATAACGAGCTTTAATGATTTTCATCTTTTATAATAATTTAAATAAATGTTGCTAAATTATTATTTCTTTTATTTTAAAAAATAACGTGTAATATATTTATAAATTTAGAAACAATTAAACAGTATTTAAAAATTTTAATTTTAATTTTAAATAGATTTAAAAATATATTACACGTTGTTGGCCATTTGTTGCAATATTAGAAACAAGGAGGTGTTAAATAAACTTGGGAAATAAAAAAATGGAAAACAAGGAGGGGTTAATGTTGTAATATTTTCATCCCCTTTTGTTTGGTGAGTTTGGCCATTTGTTGGCCAGCACTAACACCCAAAAAAGATATTGTTTTTTTAATCAAATAAAGGGGTGTCGGCCATTAGTGTACCAACACCGTATTTTTTATTCATTAAGTTCAAGTAACCCCTTTGTTTGACCCAATATATCAATCGATTCTTGTTTCAACCAGCTTGACCAATCGACTCAGTCATTTTCTTGGAACACTGGTTACATCATCAAACTTTAATGGAACCAAGTTCAGGGATCAAAATGAATCTAGTTGTGAAATTCAAGTACTATTGTGGACTTAATTACTTAGTTCAAGGGCAAAAAAATATATTTCCTTTTGTTATTTAGTATTACAAGTTAATTAGAGATCAATTTAATCAAAAAAAAAATAGAAAAGTGATAAATATTATTATAAGAATGTTTTTATATTTTTATATAAAATGTAAACAAAAATAATAAAAATTACTATTAACGTCTTTTTATATTTTTATATAAAGTTTATAAAAAAAATTAAATCCACAATAAATATAAAAAGAAAACCTCATACATGGTGATACTTAAACCTACAACACCAAAGTCTCAAAACTTTAATTTTTGTCATTTCAACCAAAGCCTTGTTGATTTTTTATATATATAAAAATGAGTAAACTACAAAAATAGTCACTTTTATTTTTCTCAAGTTACATTTTAGTTATTTATGTTTGAAATGTTACGTTTTAGTCACTTATATTAGTATTTTGTTACGAAGTGATCACTGGGCCGTTAAGTTCCGTTATCTCCCTAACGGTAATCCTACATGGCAGTCCAACTAGATTTTAAGTACCAACTTGGATTTCCAAATGAAATGAGAATAAACCTTTAATTAAATAAATTTATTTAATTAAAATTTTTAAACCCTAAACTCATTTCCACACACCTCTTTTCTTCATCTTCTTCCCTTTTAATTAAATTTATTTAATTAAAGATTTATTCTCATTCCATTTGAAAATCCAAGTTGGCACTTAAAATCTAGTTGGACTGCCACGTAAGATTACCGTTAGGGAGATAACAGAAATTAACGGCACAATGATCACTTCGTAACAAAATACTAACATAAGTAACTAAAACATAACATTTCAAACATAAGTAACTAAAATGTAATCTAAGGCAAATAAAAGTAACTATTTTTGTAGTTTGCCCCATAAAAATTTATAAATATAATATTTGTATAAAAAAATTTCACTCAGGTTATTTAAAAGGGAAAGAGTAAAAGAGTAATTTACCCAAATTTTCTTCTATATAAGAAAATTTGGGTAAATTACTCCTTTACTCTTTCCCTTTTAATTTTTACACATGACGCTCTCCATTTGAAGCACTTATTTACAATTTGGGTAAATTACTTTTTTACTCTTTCCCCTTTAATTTTTTTAAGTTATTCAATCTCTTTTGTTTAAATTTTTTTTATGTTAAACATAAAGTTTATTTTAAGTAAACTATCTCTTTATTTTAATATCATACTTAATTGAATTAATTTTTAATATTATACTATTAAAATTAATGAATATTAAATTGTTAAATTTAAAATATAGTTTAAAAAAACACATATTAATAACATTTATCAAATTAAATTTATATTTTTAAATAAGAGGTAATTAGATTAAAGTATAGAAAATATAAATAAAAAATAAAAAAATGAATATTAACAATTTTAAAATTAAAATAAATTAATTAAAAAATATATAATAAATAACATGTATAATATTATTTAAATTATAATATATTAATATTAATATTAATATTAATATTAATATTATGATAACCTTTTTCATTATTTTAATATTAAATATTTTTAAAACTAAATAACATTAATATAATTAATTCTAAATTAATTAAATATTTTTAAATATTTTGTAATTATATTACTTTTTGAATTTGTTAATGATTTTTTTTCAAGAAAATGAACGTGACATGATATATTAAAACTTACTTTAATTACCCATTTAATATATCTTAATAAAGATGTCTCATTTTGCTAACCTATGATATGTAAAAAAGAAATTTCAAAATTAAAAATTTTAAAAAAAATATCACATGAAATAATAAATAATTCCAAAAATTTAAAAATAAAAAATTATTATCATATAGATGGTGAATAGAAAGTAAAATTTTCATCAGAAAAATTGAAATGATGACAAATGTTGTATTTATCAATTTTTAAAAATTTAAAATATACATTAAAAGATACTTATCATGATTCGAATTTTGCTTTTGAAATTTTTAGTTTTAATTAATAGTATATCAAATAATCATTCATTTTTTAAAAGCTTTAAAAAATTAAAACTTTCAAAAATATTTATAAATTTTCTAAGAAATTAAATAAAATTAAAAGGTAAAATTATTAAAATTTAAAAGAAAATTGAAATCTCAACATTTTTAAAAAATATATAAAATCTTAAAATTTTCAAAAAATAAAATCGTTTAAAATTTTGAAGCTTATAATTTTTTTTCTTAATTTAATGAAATATCTTGATTCATAAACAAGTCATGTTTTATCTCCACTCAACCTTATGGGATCAAGTGTAACAACCCTCACCCATCTCGACGTTCGATACGGATGAGAGAGGCTACCGAAACAAGTATGAACAAGAAATATTGATTTTTTTAACTTAAAACAATTTTATAAAGTGAATAAATTGAGTTTGAAAAATTTTAGAGTTTTTAGAATCAATTTAAAATCATTAAGAAGTAGTTCGAGAAATATTGAAAGTGTTCTGGACTCAAAACGGGCAAAACAATGCAGTGGGGACAAGGTTGTGCACAATGTTTGGATAGTGCGTGAAGTTGTGAGGTCACTTGCTGTTTGGGTAAAGTTGTGACGTTGCGAGGAACAACATCGCAATGTCATAAGTGAATGTTGCGATGCTGCAAAAGGCAAGGTCATGACATCACCCTCTAAGTTACAATCTTGAGACGTTGCGGAGGGCAAGGTCGCATGTCGTGGTAAACCTATCCCCAATTCATTTCCAAAAATGGTATACCTAAAATACACTTAAATATTATCCAAATATATGTAAAAACCATACCCAAAGCATGCCTAACTATATATTAAAATATGTTAAGGCTACATGAATTCATTCAAAACAAGTTTAATCTTCATCTAAGTATAGCCCATATCAAAAGAGAGCTATAAGCATGCATAGCAAATATTCACACATCCCAAGTTTAAATTATCCAAATTAAGTCTCCTAACTCAATTAGTATTTGCAAATTTAATAATCTTGTTAGCCTTGATGATAGTGTGATGATTCGGGGTTGAGTTGGGCTTCAAGAATTTAAAAGCGAATCTACGGGCAAAAACAACAATGAGTAATCATAAAATGTATAGTAAGTTCAAATGAAAATCACTGTACTTACCTTGCATTGTGATAAGCATACCAATTAGTTTGACTAAATAGAATTATCAAATGAATAAAAAAGATAACATGGCAAGGTCAAAGCATAGTTAATGTACATAAAAACTTAAAAGAATACATACAAGTTTTCAATACACGCCAAGCAGTTTGTATCCAAATTAATCCATAACATTTAGTTCCATAATTAATTTGCTTACAATTTCAGTTTATGAACTCTTTCCACTAACCTTTCAACATCATAGGCTGTAATGCAACCTTGAACATAATGACCGTTCAGATTTGCTTTTGTTTTAACATTGGCCCTTAAGCAAAGTAAAGTAATCAATGATGGGAAGTAGGCACTTCTTGTCTTCTTTTTGGCACAGTCATGGATCTCCTTGAGAATAATTCTCCCCATATTGATAATCCTTTTTGTCAACATCGCATACAACCAGAGCATTCATTCCGTCGAGATGGTGAAACTATGTGAGATAGGCATAAAGCTATATCGAACAAAGAAGAACCATACCTTAGCTATCGATTTTAGGTATTCCCTTCAGTAAGAATAGCTCCCATACTTTCTTATAATCCATTGGGATCCTGGATTTGTAAAAACATCAAGCACTTATTGAAGAAAATCCCAATTGATATTGTTCATCATAGGAAAGCACTCATCCTCTTTAACATTTGGTAAGTTAAACAAATCATTAATGGGCTTAGAAGTAAGGGGTACCTTCTTTTTTCGAACAATAACCTCAGTAGCTTCTTGTAGAGTTAAACTAGTATAGAACTCTCAGCTAGTTCATCATCGGGAAGCGAACGAGCATCACAAAAGTCTTCCCAATTGAGAGCATTAATGTTTTTTCGGATCGGCATAGGTACAACCATTAAATCAATGCTCTTCAAGTTAAAACCTTTTTCTGGCATCATAGGTTGATGCTTGAAGATTGAATCGAACCTCTCCTTCACTTCCTCATCTATTACAATCGGATTTTCAGGAGTAGTCTTGGAAGATCTAGTTCTTTTGCACGACATGGTATTTTTCTTGAAAATTTGGCAGAATTTCGGTGATGGCAAGGATTTGTGACGACAAAAACCTTGCGATGGCAATGGTATTGTAGCGACGATAACCTTTCGATGGTGATGGCGTGCGGTAGTGATATGGATGCTCCAGCGAAAGACTTGTGGCTGCACAAGGTGATCTTTGCGACAAGGGAAGAAAATTGGGTGTTTCTTCTGGATTTGAGGCTAACAACAAAAGGGAAAATAAGGGTGATTAGGGTTTAAGCTAATTGCTTAAGTGTTGTGAAAATTAGAGTGGTAAAGAGGGGTTTATATAGCAAGAGATTAAGGCAACATGTAGCAAAAATTTAGCTACACAAGCGGTTGTTGGGCAGCAAGTAAAGAAAAGGGATGAAGGTGGCGGCAATGCATGAGTAAATTTTCCCTCCTTTTTGTTATTTTGGACCTCAAGCCTAACTGTATTTACAGACTAAACTTAAAAACAAACTGATTAGTACTTAGGTCAAATTGACCCCTTTATTAAACATAAACAAAATAATATTAAAATTAAAATTAAACACACAATAAAAATGAAAATAAAAATTTCTTCTTAACAGATGACATTAAATTAATTCCAAGGAAAAGTTGAAAGGGTTATAACGATCTCGCTTAAGTTTCAATCTTCTTATACAAAATTAATTAAATATACTAAATTAAGAAAAATAATTTCTAATTATATATTTATTCACAAGTAAGTTCATAAAAAATTAAGGGTTTATTAAATGAACGAGGATTCAACTCGCTCAACTTCACCATCCCAATAGTGCTTGAGACGTTGACCATTAACTTTAAAAGTACCTCCTTAATTGTCCTATAATTGAACGGCTCCATATGGATAAACTTGGTATATGGTATAGGGTCCTTTCCACCAGGATTTGAGCTTCCTAATAAATAACTTCAGCCTCAAATTAAACAACAATACTTTCTAACCTTCTTTGAACTCGCGAGGTTATTTACGACTATCATGTCATCTCTTAAATCTTTCTTTACACATCTTGGCATTCTTATATGAAAATAACCCCAACTCTTCTAACTTATCAACTTGTAACATTCATCTCTCACCGGCTTGCTTAAGATCCAAATTTAATTGCTTCAAAGCCTAGTGAGCTTTATTCTCCAACTTCAACAGAAAATGGCATGCTTTTTCAAAAACAAACCAATAAGGAGTCACACCTAACGGTGTCTTAAAATCTATTCGACAGGCGCATAATGCATCATTAAGCCTTCGAGACCAATCTTTTATGCTAGGATGCACTGCTCTTTCAAGAATACCTTTAATCTCGTGGTTCACTCTTTCAACTTGCCCATTCAACTGTGGGTGATTTGCAGTGGTAATCTTATGTTTCACGTCATACTTGTCAAGCAACCACTTAAGCCACTTGTTCACAAATTGAGATCCTTCATCATTAAAACCATGTAAACACATGCTTACTAATGATGGCTCTTGTTGTCCCAAACCATGTAAACACATGCTTACATAGGAATCACATGACTACCTTAGCATCATTCATCGAGTATGCTTTGGCTTCAACCCACTTGGATACATAATCCACAACAACTAAGATATATTTGTTTTCATACGAAGAAGGAAATGATCTTAGAAAATCGATGCCCCATACGTCAAACAATTCAACTTCTAAGATGTTTGTCAAGGGCAACTTGTTCCTCCTTGATATATTTTCAGTCCTTTGGCATCTATCACAATTCCTCACATATGCATAAGCATCTTTAAACAGTGTAGGCCAAAAGAATCTAGCTTGTAAAATCTTACTGCAGTACGTGATCCACCAAAGTGTCCCCCACTTGGAGATGAATGATAATGGTACAAGATCTCAGCAATCTCACTTTCAGCTACACACTTCCTGATTATGTTATATGTACATTGCTTAAACAGAAACGGATCCTCCCAGAAAAAATACCGACTATCATGAAGGAATTTCTTCCTTTGTTGGTATGTCATTTCTCGAGGGATTATTCCACATGCTAGATAATTTGCAAAATCGACAAACCAAGGTGTTTCATGAATTTGACTAACCTCAAAGATATGCTCATATGGAAAATTCTCATTGATAGTAACACATGAATGAGTTACCTCATTTTGTTCCAACCTCGACAAATGATTAGCTACTTGATTTTTGACACCTTTTCTGTCTTGGATCTCAAGGTCAAATTCTCAGAGTAAGAGTATCCAACGAATTAGCCTTGGCTTAGCATCTTTCTTGGTGAGTAAGTATTTAATGGACACATGGTCAGTAAACATGTAACTTTGGTACCTATAAGATATGAATAAAACTTGTCAAAAGCAGAAACTATAGCCAAGAGTTCTTTTTCAATTACCGTGTAATTGAGTTGGCTTCTATCAAAGTTTTGCTTGCATAGTAGATAGGGTGAAACACTTTATTTCTTCTTTGACCCATCACAACTCTAACAGTAAAATCACTTGCATCACACATCAACTCAAAAAGTGAGTTCCAATCTGGTGTAACAATTATTTGGGTTGAGATTAACCGACTCTTTAATTCCTCAAAAGCTTTCAAGCATGCTTTGTTGAAATCGAAAATTATATCTTTCTCTAACAATAAACACAAAGGCTTAGAAATTTTTGAAAAATCCTTGGTAAATCTTCGTAAAAATCGGCATGGCTTAAGAAACTTCTAACTCCTATCACACTAACTAGAGACGGTAATCTTTCAATTACATCCACCTTTTCTTTTTAAACTTCAATTCCTCTCTTTAAAATTTTATGCCTTAAGACAATCCCCTCCTTAACTATAAATGACATTTCTCCTAGTTAAGGATAAGATTTGTCTCCTCGCATCTCTTAAATACCTTAGCCAACTTAAACACACATCATAAGTATTACCAAAAACAGAAAAATCATCCAAGAAAACCTCAACAAAATTTTCAACCATAACAGTGAATATTGCCATCATGCATCGTTGAAATGTTGCAGGTGCATTACATAAATTGAAAGGCATTCGCTTAAAAGCAAACTTACTGTAAGGACAAACAAAAGTAGTTTTATGATGGTATTCCTGGGCTACAACTATTTGGTTATATCCTGAATAATCATCTAAAAAATAGTAGAATTTGTTACCTTTCAGTCGATCTAACATTTGGTCCATAAAAGACAATAAAAAATGGTCCTTCTGAGTGGCTTTATTTAGCTTTCTGTAATCAATACACAAATTCTCCAACCTGTAACAATTCTCGTTGGAATCAACTCATTACGTTCATTCTCAACAATCGTGATTCCACCTTTCTTTGGTATATATTGCATCGGACTTACCCGTGAACTATTTGAGATGGGTTGGCATGTAACCTCTTGATTACTTTCTTTCGCACTACCTCTTTCATGATAGGGTTAAGCTTACTTTGCCCATCAATTCGAGCTCGCTCACCTTCCTCTAAGATAATCTTATGCATGCAGAAGGAAGGGCTTATTTCTCGAATATTAATTATAGTCTAACCGATTGCTTTTTTAAATTTCTTTAAAATAGCAATTACTTGCTCCTCTTGATCTTTCGTTAATTCTGCTAAAATTATCATAGGCAAAGTAGAACAGTCACCTAAGTAAACGTACTTTAAATGGGAAGGAAGTACCTTTAGTTCAAGTTTAGACAGTTCTTCGATTGACAACTTCGATTGCACATATTCACGAGCTTCCAACTCCAATGGTTCAAATCTTGTTAATTGAACATAGTCTCTCAGATTAGCTTCCATCAAAGCCATGTTTTCTTCACCTTCTCCATCTTCCAAAGGGTCAAACTCTAAAGCATTCTTCAATTGATCTTTCATAAAATTGCTTTCCATAGAAACCAAAGTTTCTATCTCTTCCATAACTGAACACTCTTCCTTTGGATTGAGAAATTTAATAGCTTAAGAATTTTAAATGTTACCTGATCGTCTTAAACTTGCATGGTGAGTTCACCTTTTTACACATCTAGTAACGTTCTTCTAGTGACTAGGAAAGGTCTCTTAAGGATGATCGACACTTCCTTATCAGCTTAAAAATCTAAGACAATAAAATCAGTAGGAAAAATAAATTTATCGATTCTTACCAAAACATCCTCGATCTTTCCTTCGGGATCTACTAAAGATCAATCTGCTAGTTGAAGTGTCACAGTCGTGGGTCTTACTTCATCGATTCCCAACAGTTTGAAAATAGATTTAGGCATCAAGTTGATGTTGGCTCTTAAGTCGCACAAAGCTTTACCACGATAAGATTCTCTAATATAACAGGGTATAGTAAAGCTTACAAGGTCCTTCAGTTTCAGCGACAGCTTGTTCTGCAGGAATGCATTGCACTCTTTTGTCAAAACAATAGTCTTATATTCATTATGTCGTTTCTTCTTGGACAGAATATCCTTCATAAACTTCACGTAATTAGGCATCTATTTTAAAGCCTCCACCAATGGGATATTGATGTGTAATTGCTTCAGAACGTCCAAAAACTTCTTGAATTGCACCTCCTGTTTCTGCTTATGTTGCTGCAATCTCTTAGGGTAAGGTGATATAACTTTTGGCTGAATAAGAGAACTTTTTTTTTGATGTAAATCTGCATCTAAAGAAGATGTTAGCTTATCAAAATTCATAGGTTTAAGGTTTACCTCATCAGACTTTGTAGTAGAGAAGGAATTTCAACAATTGGTTGACTTTCCTCCTTCTTATTGGTTCATCTTCAACATTAATCACCCGGGGTTCCAAAGTCTTACCACTTCGCAAATTCACTACCTTGCAATGTTCCTTACCTAAACTCTTTGGATTTTCTATATCATTTAGTAAGGTTTCTTGTGGTCTATTACGAAGCTTCGTAGTTAATTGACCCATTTGATTCTCCAAAATTTTTAGTGTTGCTGCTTGGCTTTGGATTAAGGCGTTATTCTTTGCCATGTACGCCTTCAACAAGTTCTCCAAACTATTAGATAATTCAGCTTAGGGTGGTTTTAAAGCTTATTGATTAAACCCTTAAGATTGGTTGGGTTTATGTTGCATATAGTTTTCGGTCCATTTGGTTGCTCAAAGAAAAGTTCGAATGATTCTGCCATGAAGGATTATAGAAGTTGGATTGGGGTCCTTGTCCACTTCTATTGTGATGTTTGTTTCCCACATAATAAACTGACTAATGATTTGATGGATAATTCTAGAAAGAATGGTCATCCCCACAATACACACAGGAAACAACTTCAAACTAACTTGGTGATTGAGTTGTAAAATTATTTACACCATTAGCGATAAACTGTTTTAACGTAGAGGAAATAGATGATACCTGAGCTGAAAGTGAATTGAGGGCATCAACTTCATGAACTCCAGGATACATGTCTTCTTGAAGTTGCTTGGTTTGTTGGCCATTGATAGTTGTTGCTAGCAATCCTCTCAATGATCTCATAAGCCTGGTTATAAGACTTGGACAAAATAACACCATTCGTAGAAGCATCTACCATCAATCTTGTATATGCGTTGAGACTATTATAGAAGTCTCTAACTGGATACAATGAGGAATCCCATGATGAGGACACTTACGAAGTAACTCCTTGAATTTCTCCTAAGCCTCGTACAAGGACTCGTCATCCAATTGTTGGAAAGTTGTAATCTCATTTCGAAACTTAGCATTCTTGCTAACTGGGAAGTAATTGACCAAAACTCATTCGGCTAATTCTTGCCAAGTAGAAATTGAACTTGGTGGCAACGAATTAAGCCATACTCGCGCTTAATCTCACAACGAGTATGGAAACAACTTTTACATCAATGCGTCTTCAGTCACACCGACTACCTTGAATGAATCACTCACCTCCATAAACAATTGAAAGTGAAGATGTGGATCTTCCGTGGGCATACCACTAAACTGGCCAACTGTTTGTAACATTTGAAACATCACTAGTTTCAACTCCAATTGGGGTACCTTAATATCCGACCTTCTAATTCGCAGATTTAACTCACTGAAGAGTGACACAGTGTACTGTCTAATGCAATGATCCCTATCATCGCAATGAGGATGGGATTGCGCACATAGTTAGCTTCATTACATTGATCATTATTCTGATTTGCAAGGTCTATATCGGCTTGTCTCTGGGCTAATCCTTTGTGTTTTCTCTATCCGAATGTTCGCTCGATTTTAGGGTCTACAAAGAGTAAATTGATAATTCGATCTATGCTCATAAACACCTAAAAAGAAAATCACAAAAAATAAAAGAATAAATTAGTAAGGTTAGAATTAAAATAAAAACCAAATTGCAAATAAATAAATTCACAAAAAAATCACTAAGGCAATAGTCTCCGACAACGGTGCCAAAAACTTGTAATGCGTAGGTTTGTGCAAGTGTACAAAGTTGTTATCAAGTAATACGTAAGTATAGAGTTATCGTCTCCACATAGATTGTATATGTTAATTAATTAATTGTAAAATTAAATTACACAACTTGATAATAAAAACACAATAATTTGAGAGGTTTGATGATAATTAAATGTAACAATCTAGATGCAAATGATCCTTAATGCAATTTAATTTAAGTAGGAAATTATCTATATGAATGAATGGATTTTAGCAACAGAAAAACATAATCACAACAATTAATAACATATATAAACGAGGATAATCACATCAATTAATTTAATTCATTCTCAACATGCTTTTAATATTCGAATAACGTTCCATGGCAACTCGATCTTTCATAAGTTTGGAAACCAAATTAGATACTTTCGGAATCCTTTACTTAGCAAATATGCATTTTACTGATCATACTAACTAAGAGTTTCTTAGCATTCATGTGAGGTAACAGGGACGTGTTAGGTTTGAAACAGTTTAATCACACAAATCTAAAAATTATCCAAGATAATAGAGCTCGTTAAAGTTATTATGAACCTGCAATTTAATCTGGTTAGGATCTAAATTGAGAATGCACATTTCAATTATTATGCCCACTAGTCGTCGTCTAGTTAAGATTGCTCAGCTAATTCAAATGCATCCAATCACGTATGAATGAAATACATACTTGAAATTAATTGAAAACATGATTAATTGAGGCAAAAACATCATAAGCATAAATCAAATGAACTTTATTAAAATAATGCAATCATCCTAGCTTAAATAAAATTAAGCTACCATTGTTGATGACAAGATTGAAAAACACATAGCAAACATGATAAATTAAATAAGAAAAGAAAGAATAAACCCTATCAAAGTGGCTGTCATCTAACTTTGATTGAAGATAACTCCTTTGAATCTTTGCTTCACTCCTTTGATGATGGCTCTTTAAGGTGGCCGGCCAAGGGATCTCTCAGAGGCTTAACTGGCTAAAATCTAAAGGAAAGGAAGGGGATCCTAAGCGTGGGAATGAAGAGATAATTGAGAGAATGAGAGAATTAGAGAAATGATGAATGAGGGATGCTTTTGAAGTGAGGTTGAGGGCTCCATTTATAAGTGAGGTTGAGGGGTGAGTTTACAAAAAATAGGGTGATTGAATCCCTTATTATTCTCTCATGCATGGCTAGCCATGAAGTGAGGAGTTCAACTTGGTTGTTTTCTTTATTTTGAAGCATTCAACCATGCTAAATCAAGCAAGGATCTAGACCCAGTCAACATCAATCTTCTAGGTTGATTTTTTATTTCTTCTTAACTGCAGGGACTCCTTACAATTTACCCCAAAATTCTTTATTGGGTGACCATTGTGGATGTCGAATTTGGGTTCCTCATGCATTTGGGTTAGACAGTTTTGTGACCCAAAAAGCAACCAGACCTGTCCAAAACACATGTGATTAATTTGGCTCAAATTAAATAATTAATTAACCCAATTTATAATATTTAACCAACCCAATTAATGAGATAATACATGTCCATTAATTAATATTATTTCATGCTTTTTTATTAATTTAATTTGCATGGCACACTTTACATATTAAAATATAACATATTAAATAAAATCATAAAATAAGTCATTTTGTGCATAAAAACTATATAATAAAGCATAAAATCATATTTTTATAATTTCTATGTCCTAAATTAATATTTAAGCATATTTCATTAATTTATTAAACAATTACTCGGATTAATTTCATTTTTAAGTAAGAAGGTCATAAAAGTTTATAGGAAAAACCTATATATTTTCGAGTTTACAAAACCTCCTAATACACCAAGAAGTCTCCAAAGAGACAATGAAAACCTAATGGTTTGCATTGAATGCCCAACTATGGGATCACACAACAAAACTCTGAACCAAACAGAAATGTCCATATGACCTTAATTGACATGCCAATTGTGTCCTAACCTTTCTACCTGTTGAATTAGGACTCCTATTTCAAGTGAAATTTTGAGAAATAATCTTTTAGTTAAACTCTGTTTACTTATTTCAATTAAACTTTGTTTATTTGTTTGAGTCAAACTGTTATTAGTCTAGATTATATTATTATTATTTGACCTAGAAATTTAGCCTATAAATAGGCTCTTTTACAACTTTAGAAATATACCCATTAGAGTTTAAAACTCCTAATGCTTTTGGAGAATTTAGTGTTTACGTTTTGAGGATTCTTTGTTTTTGTGTTTTCGGGGTTTAGTTTTTATTTCCATCTTTTTTACTCTTCATTCTTTTGCCATTATAGTAAAATTATCTTTACCTGTGATTTTTTATCCTCTTCGAAGGGGTTTTTTCACGTTAAATTTGTGTGTTCAATTTCTCAATTTATTTCGCTATATTTTACTTGTTTATTGCTTAATTGGGTCGATCCCCAACAAGTGGTATCAAAGCTAGTTCAATTTTTGCAGATCAATCTGTTCAGAGATGGCAGCAATAAGGTTTGATATTGAGAAGTTTGATGGTGTCACAAATTTCAATCAGTGGCAAGTTCAGATGATGACAATTTTGGTTCAGATCGATTTAAAAAAGGTCGTTACCGGGAAAAAGCCCTATAATCTAGATCAGTCAAAATGGGAAGAGCTTGATGAAAAGGCCCTATCTGTAATCAATTGTGCCTCGCGAATAGGGTATTGCAGGGGGTATTGATGGAGAAGACCTCATCCGCCTTGTGGAAAAGGCTAGAAACTCTTTATGTGACTAAGTCTCTAGCTAATCATTTAGTACTGAAACAACGTCAATTTACGTTTCGCATGAATGAAGGTGAGCTTCTTAGAGATCAATCAGTCAATTCATTACTCTTCTAAATTATTTAAATAACGTTGAGGTTTAGATTGACGAAGAGGATTAAGCTATGCTATTATTATGCTCTTTACCCCCTTCATACAAGTCTTTCAAGGAGACTCTGATTTATGGTAGAGACAAACTCTCATTCGAGGATGTGAAGGGTCATTTGTTGAGTAAAGACAAACTCGATAATGAGTTTGGTTCAGATAGCAAGGCAGATAGGCAAGCTTCTGTTTTGGTGGAATCGAAGAAACGAGACAAAAGGTGTTACTATTGTAAGAAGATAGGTCACGTCAAAGCAGCTTGTTATAAACTGTGAAATAAAAGACTGTTAAGCGTAACGAGGAATATTTAGCTGGTGCTAATTTGGTCGATGAAAGTGGTGATGATTTCTTGTTAGTATCAACGAGCAAAAGCTCCGAGCTTACGTCCGAGTGGATCCTAGATTCAGGATGTTCTTTTCACATGTGTCCTAATAGAGAATGGTTCTCCACATACAGTTCGGTTGAAGGTGGAGTTGTGCACATGGGAAACGATTCATCCAGTAAGGTAATCGGTATTGGTACTATTAAAATTAGGATGCATGATGGTACGATTAGGAAACTATCAGATGTCAGGGATGTACTTGATTTACGAAAGAATCTCATCTCCTTAAGTATTTTAGACTCAAAAGGTTGCAGAATCGTCATCGAGTTGAGCGGCATTAAAGTGATTCATGGGGCTCTCATTTTGTTAAAAGGTAAAAAGACTGACAGTCTTTATATTCTGGAAGGTTCTATAGTGACCGGTGGAGTCGGGCGTCCCTCGTTCATTACGGAGTTGATGTCAACTCGTTTGGAGCGGAGGCAACTTGGTCATAGGAGGGAAAAAGGTATGACCGTTTTGTTAAAGAGAGGTTCTCTTTTGGATGCAAGTTTTGAAAAGTTAGGGCACTGTGTTCGTGAAAATCAAACTCGGGTTAGTTTTGATTTGGCAGTGCACAAGTCGAAGGCTAGAAGTCTTCCACTTTTTAAGCACAGATTCGACTCAGTTAATTCCCTGCATAGGTTAAGATAGGGCCGTGGCGAGCTTTGGTAAAGATGGTATTGTGAAAATATGAGTCAAGGTGGAGATTTGTTGAATTATGACTCTTATTTCCAGTCAAATTTTGAGAAATAATCTTTTAGTTAAACTCTATTTATTTGTTTCAATTAAACTCTGTTTATTTGTTTGAGTCAAACTCTTATTAGTCTAGATTATTTTATTATTATTTGACCTAGAAATTTAGTCTATAAATAGGCTCTTTTACAACCTTAGAAATATACTAATTAGAGTTTAGAACTCTTAACACTTTTGGAGAATTTAGTGTTTACGTTTTGAGGTTTTTTTTTTCGGGTTTTTAGGGTTTAGTTTTATCTCCATATTTTGTACTCTTTATTCTTTTTCCATTATAGTAAAATTATCTTTGCTCGTGACTTTTTATCCTCTTCGGAGGGGTTTTTTCACGTTAAATTTGTGTGTTCAATTTCTCAATTTATTCCGGTATATTTTACTTGTTCGTTGCTTAATCGGGTCGATCCCCAACACTACCAATTTTATATATGCATGAATGACAATTACATCATATGTTCAAGGTTACTTACCGAACAAAGCAGGGATTTATAATTTTTTCATATATTAAACCTTTCAAAGCCAAACCAAAAGTGAAATATATTTTTTTCATAGGATCATGCAAATTCAAAAAACCAAAGATCACCACAACTCATTTTCATGGTTAATTATACACTTCTGTGCCAATGTTATATCATGACATATTTAGAGTTTTTCTACTTATTTCCATAGTCATAATTGTGTTTTACAAAATAATAACATATTATCACTCTTATAACATACAAAATAACTCTCATGGGCATGGAAACTATCAAATTCCAACTAAAACACATATCAATCCACGTTTACAATATGTGATGTTTTCTCATGTTTAAAATGCGTGGGTTTTGGACTTTCGAGAAGATGATGTCCTTAATTTGGGAGCATCGCCATTTGAGTTTAGGTTGTAATTCTTTAATTTAGTTATAATTGAGTTTCGAGACTTTCACCTAAGTATCGAGGCTTATAAAAATCAAAGTTGAAAATCTAAAGTGTAGTACCTAAGTCTCAAGACTTAGGGCCTAAGTCTAGACACTTATAGGCCTAGTGTAACAGCCTGGTTTTCAATGGTGTCGAAAACAGTGATTTGGGGACCACAACCCCGATGAGTCGAGTCATAAATATTAATTATTTAATATTTGTGATGTCATTAGGAGCGTATTAAATTTTGATTAAGAAATTTTACTGTTTAAATGGTTAATCTAATAGGAAGGACTAAATCGTAAGGAGTGCAAAAGTAATGATCCATTAATTAAGGGCACTAGAAGTAAATTAGTTCATAAGCTAAAGCCCTTATATAGTAATTAGACTATCCTCAATATGAGTAGACGGTTTTGACTAGGTTTGAATGGAAAATCTTGAGAATTTTAAAGGTAATTAAGTAAAATTATGAGAAAAACCATTTTTAGTTAGAATTAAAAGATTAAACATAATTTCTCTTATTTTCATCTTCTTCTTCAACACAAAAAACCTGAAAGAGCTAGCTCATATTCGGCCAAGCTTGGTGCTAAGGATTGAGTAAGAAATCTTCGTCCGTTTTTAGTAATTTTTATGTTTTTGAGTTCGTATAAGCTTAATCTAGCTAACCCAGGGATTTATTTGCGATTTTTTCAAATGTTAAATATTCTACCATTGTTGAAATTGCTTATTCTTGGAAGTTCATGATAGATTTGTATGCTCAATGTTTGGGTTTGATATTTTTGTAAAGTGATTTTTGATGAAATTAGGGTTTAAGGACTAAAATGTTAAAATGATGAAAATGAGGGTATTTGGTGTAAAATGGCTAAATTTTAGGGACTTGTATGGAATCTTGGAGCAATCGACTAGTATTGGTTTAGTGAGAAAGGGGTTATTTTACATGTTTTGTGTTTAGGGACTAAATTGAATAAAAGTGAAATGCTAAGGGTAATTTCATAAAATCCCCAAAAGTATCAAAATGTTTAAATGACTTAATACATGATTTAATTTGAGAAAATTAGATGATTTGATGTGTTAGATTATGATCGACTCGTAAATCGTGGGAAAGGAAAGGTTGCGAATTAGTCCTCGAAGTCTATCCATAATTACAAATTAATCCAGTAAGTTCGTATTGTTAAATTTCAGTTTAAATTACATATTCTTGTATAGTAAACAATTACAGTGAGTTTGGAATGATGATCGAAAATGTGGAAAACAAACAAAGGAAAGGAATTAACAGGTCCTATGACTATGTGTCATCGTGAGTATATGAATCCTATTACGGATTAACAGGTCCGATGACTATGTGTCATCGTGAGTACATGAATGCTATAACGAATTAACAGGTCCGATGACTACGTGTCATCGTGAGTATATGAATCCTATTACAGATTAACAGGTCCGATGACTATGTGTCATCGTGAGTACATGAATCCTATAATGGATTAATAGGTCAGATGACTATGTGCCATCGTGAGTATACGAATCTCACTATGGATTTACAGGTCCGAT
This sequence comes from Gossypioides kirkii, assembly GCA_005610355.1. NCBI lineage: Eukaryota > Viridiplantae > Streptophyta > Magnoliopsida > Malvales > Malvaceae > Gossypioides > Gossypioides kirkii. The sequence continues at coordinate 30,973,152 of CP032247.1, read as the reverse complement.
GACTACGTGTCATCGTGAGTAATGAATCCTATTACGGATTAAAGGTCTGATGACTTTGTGTCATCATGAGTTATCAAAGGTGAATTGAAACCATCCTCGGATGTGTATCATTTACCCAATTTGGTTGTTATTAGATTGTCCAAATCTTGAACTTGGTAACTCTATTTGACTCTATGAACTTACTAAGCTATGAAATGCTTAATTGTGGAAATTGTTGTTGTTTTGTAGATTTTGGTTGCTGTTAAAGATCGGATCATCTTGGAGCATCACACTATCCCAGAGTTTGTTCGGTAGTGATTATATCATTCGGTCTTATGGCATGTATTAGGAATGCTTCTACTTTATTATGTAACTTGTTGGAACATGTTGAAGTAGGGTATATTTTGATTGAATGATCATACCTTGCTTGAAAGTGATGTTATACCTTACCATGTTTGTATGTGTATACCAAATGCCCTTGTAAACCTATCTTTTAATATGTTATGCTATCTATACATGAGAATTTTGACATCTTTGAGTTGGTATTTAATAGAGGAAAGAGACTTGATGAATGAGATGTTTGATGTGTGAATTATAGAATTTCTGTTGCTTATAAACAGTGGTTTCAAAGGTACACATGGGCCAGCACACAGGTGTGTGCCTTGTAGAAAATAGGTGCAGGGGATACACAGGCTATACACGGGCTGACACACGGCCGTGTGGCCCTATTTCAAACTGACACACAGCCTAGCCCATGGTTACACACACAAGTGTGTGGGGTATTTTCGCATGTTCACACGGCCTGTCACACGATCTGTGACACGACCGTGTAAGGGTTTTTCGTGTGTGCACACGGCCTGAGGCACGGGCCCCTGTTTCGTTGAAATTTCAAAGTTTCAAGTGATATTTCGGATGCATTTCAATTAGATCCTTGCATGTCTTAACATTGAATGATGAATGTTGAACCGAGAGATTGTATGTATTTGTCAGTGGCATGTTAATGTAAATATGAAACTTCGTGAATGGATTAGTTTGTATGGTAGCAATTGAGACCCTAACCGACGATGATGTCAGGTTTCAAGTGTTACACCTAGTCTCGATACTTAATGCATAGGTATCAAGACTTTCAGCCCCTGCACTTTTACAACTTAATTTTTGAGGGTTTCGAGCCCTCATTTTGGACATGTTAAAACCCTTGAGAAATTTTCCAAAATGATTTTAAAAATGTATTCAACCTTTGTAAATGTTAAAAATGATTTTAAATAAAATTTATTAAGCTTTAAAATGATGTTCCTTAAAAGAAAAAAAATTGTACGAGTTGAAGAAGTGTTTCGGTAACATCTCCCATTCGTTATGTACGTCGAGATAGGTGAGAGGTGTTACAACTGCCCTTAACCAAGGTGTCCCAAATCCCTAAAGCCCTTGGGTACTTGGTGGCGAAGATAGAGACGTCTTCTTTCAAATTATGAACCAATGGTTTAATCGGTACTTAAAAGTCACTCCTCTAACTCCTCAACCTTAGAGACCACCTCCCCAACCTATGGCACCTTCAATTCCTCAACCACCAGCTCTTGTCCTTGTGCTTGCTCAACGACCCTCACTAGAAAAATTTTGTAAGCTTGGGGCTAAAGAATTCAAGGGCAAAAAGGGGGATGATCCATCCATGGTCGGATGATTGCTTGAGGTGTGCAGTGTCCAGGGGCGAAGCCAAGAAAAGTTTTTAAGGTGCGAAATTAAATTCTTTATATTTTTATAATTTTTAAAGGATTAAATTAAAATTTTATTATTTTTTAAGGGGTTAAAGTGTAATTTTATCTTTACCAATTTAAAATTTTTAAAATTTTAAAGGGCTAAAATGAAAATTTTCCCATTTTAGGGTGGCTAGGGCCCTTGCCAGCCCCTCTGTATCCTCCCCTAGCAATGTCTTTACTCAAGGAAGAGGTGTACAAGTGATGGGTCACCTTGGCCACTATTACACCCTAAGATAGTGAATTGAGGTTTTTTCCAAATTGAATTTAGAAAAAAAAAAATGTGAGCTACCTATACCTTGAGAAGAAGAAGGAATTGATTGAATTGAAACAATAGAACATGAAAGTGGCGGAATGTGAACGAGATTTTGTTGAAGTAAATATGCTTGGCAACTTGTGACCACCAAGGCAAACATGTGCACCTAGTTGTATATGGGGACAAGATTAAAGTCTTCGCAAGGGCAAATACATTTTGTGGAAGAAATTTCCAACCATATCTAACATTAACCTTCCACCAATTATGTACAATATGTACGCTCTAACATACTTATCGAACTTTTCATTGGTCACATTGTCTGGCGACATCTCATTATTTGTTGGCAACTCATTCATCAATGCTTTCAACCAAGTGAACTTCACTCAACCTCTAGTGATATCATCCTCATTCATCGAATAATTCCTGAGCAACCTCATCATTACATCTTCAAGATTACTTGAAGACCAAGCCGTTACAAGTGATCTTTCAATTAAAGCACCTATTATTATGGCTACATTTTCCAATTTGACTGTGGCTTCACCGCAGGAAAAATGAAATGTAAGGGTCTCTGATATCCACCTTTTTACTACAAGCAATGGCAACTATATAGGAAAGTGAGATATTTCTCAGTTGATGTTGATCCTTCGTCATTATTGCATTCTCAATTATATGTTTGATTTAACATATTTTAAGCAATTATTTTTTACTTTACAATATAAGTTTCCTTGACAATATAATAAATAAATAAATAAATGTACAAATTAAATAATAGAAAATGGAAGGAGGACATGCATGTAGGTGTTGAACAGTCCAACTAACTGATTATCGTTTACACTAATTGTCATGTGCCAAATCCCTCTTTTTCTTCAACCAACTCCTCTATTCTGCACGCGCTTTCAACTTTAGACTTTCTATTACCGATTTGACCGGTTCGAGTGCTGAATCGTATTAAAAAAAAGTTTAATATATTGGAAAAGTGAATTTCAATGGCTTTTTTAATCAGTGCATTTAATTAATAAATATATTATTTTTAATTTTTATTATTTGTAATAATTATTTGATTTTATAAATAAAATAGTTATTAATTTAAAAGATGAATTAAAATAAATAAAATTAAAAATAATACATTTATTAATTAAAAGCATTAATTTAAAATAAAAAATGTTTGAAACAACCTGAAATAAAAAATACATTAATATGTTTATAAAAATAATGGAACTTCAGACTCAAAAATGTAACCATAATTATTTAACCATCTAACGAAATAAGTTAATATGTTCAAAAATATTAATTAAAAATAAAAAAGTTTGAAGCAACATGAAATAAAAAAAATACAAAAGTAAGAGAGAAATCAAAACTCAAGACTCAAAATGTAATGCAACTATCTGATCATCTTACAAAGTAACTAATATGTTAAAAAAATTAATTTAAAAATTTAAAAAACTTAAAGCAACATGAAATAAAAAATATAAATACGAGTAGGATAAGATCGAACCCAGGACTCAATGATAAAAGCACTAACATTTAAGCATCAAGCTGAAAGCGCGTCCAGTTTGAAGCGTTATCTTATAAAATCTGCTGAAAATGTGTCCAGTTAAATGCGTTTTCACATACTTTCTCCAAAATCGACCTTTACGCCAGTTTTTAAAAATAATTAGGGAAATAGGTCAATTTCATAAAAAACTCGTTTAGCTAGGCGAGCTTTCTAGAAAGCTCATCCAGCTGGACGAACTTTCTTTACACGTAACAGGAACGCGCCTAGTTAGACGTGTTTTCCCTTTAAGTTACATTTTTTGATTTTTTTTTAATACAATTAATTTCTTTTGTTGGATGATTAAATGTTGATTGTTTTGTATTTGAGTTTCAGATTCGATTCTTTTTCCACTCATGATTATGTTTTTTAATTTCATGTTGTTTTAAGTTGTAACGACCCGAATTCAAGAGTATCGAAAAGTGTATTTTCGAGACTCCGTAATTTTGAATTGGATCTGTAAATATTTAATAAAAATATTTATGGAAATAAATCGTAGAATAATTGATTTTTGAATAAGTAATTTTAATTATATAGTGCTTAATTTAGGTGTGAGGACTAAATTGCATAAGTGGTAAAAATAAAATTTATAAAAATATTTTTAACTGAATAAAGTAGGAAGGACGAAAGGAGCAAATTTCCCTTTGAAAACATTAGTGTCGTTAGGTGACCAATTTGTGGCTTAGAAAATTTGTTGAAATTTTGCAATTAAAAAAAATTAAAGAAAGGTGAAAAAGAAAGTAATGATGTATATTAGGTGTTTAAAGGAAAAAGAAATCATAAAAGAATTCTATTATATTTCCTTTCTTCCAAAAACGTGAAAACCCCCGATTGTTGAGCAAAGGAACATTCGGCTGAGCTTCCCCCTTTGACTTGGTGAGTTTTTGAGTTTATTTTCAATGATTTTTACATATTTGAAATTGTTTTAACTTAGCTAAGCTCACCCGGGAGTTGATTTGTGAAATTATTAAAAGTTTGGGGACTTATCATGATTGGGATAGTTGTATTTGTGAACTTATTTGCTAGATCCTTGTGTTTGATGGTCAAATATAAGTATTTTGTTAAATGATTTTTAGTGATTTTGAATGTTAGAGATTAAATTGTTAAAATAGAAAAATTGAAGAGAAAAAATGTGGATTGGTGAAAGATGTGGGCTGTTTAGACCCCTAAGAAAAAAAAAATGGCTAACATGGTGTTCTTTTAAAAATGGTAAAATTTACAAGTTGTGGGTCTAAGGTCTAAATTGAATAAAAGAAAAGATGTTGGGGCAATTTTGTAAATTTTCATTAAAAGAGGAGTTATAAGATTGAATTAATTATTTTAAGCTTTTTAAATTATTCAATTGAATGAATTTATATTATTTAGATCAAGAAGTGTTAAGATTGGATTTAAACCGACGAAAATTTAAAATTTCGGAAAAATCGTCGACATTGTTTTGCAACCGTTTTAGTTGAGGTAAATTCGTAGTCCTTAAAACTCGAACTTTAATTATTTAATTAATTATGTTATTAATTAAATTGATATCCAATTGGAGATATATATATTTAAATGGTTGGTTGTGTATATATAAAAATGGTTATAGAATGAATCATAGATATTTGATATTTAATTATGTTCTTATATGTGTAATTGAAGATTCCCTTGGAATGGAAAATTATGAAAAAATATATATACATGTATGATTATGGAATAGATCAAGAATTACTTATAATCATTTGTTGTGAAATGGTTAAATTATGATGAAATGAGGAATTGTTGATTATGAAATTAGGTAAGTTCGTATTCCCAAACTTATTATTATTCTATTAATTGTGATTTAAATTTAATTATGTTTAATGTTATAGAACTTTTGACTCATGTATAACATAAGTTGTGTATATGTGATTAAATAGTAATGGATCTTGAAATGATGAAAGGGTAGAAATTGAATTGTTGTGATGGAGTATGATTTGAATAAATTATGGAAATGAACTGTTAAATGTTCGTCAATTTAGCTTACTAGAGCTGGGCTCACTTTCGCGGTTTATCCGCTAGGCATCGGGTGCCATGAATTGACGGTAATAGCAACGACACATGGATAGAAATTGAGAAGACTTATGAGGAAGTATGTCTATATTTGTGGAGTAAGAATTATAAAGAATGGAAATATTATGCATATTTGGTTATATGCATTAAATGACATGATGGTATTTCTATAACCTAAACTAGTTATAAATTGTTATACATATAAATTAATTGAACAAAGCAAGGAAATTGAGGTATGAAATTCTATACCCAAATGAGTTGATTTGAATTATATGTAATTGTATATGAAGTTGAATGTGTGCATTTGGTTGATGAAATGTAAAAAAAATATATTGTTGAGTTTTAAGTGAAATGATTACCCTATTAATTGTTCGGGCTAAGTCAGATATAGATGGCATGTCATAGAATAGGAAGAGTTCAGGGTACTTCGATCACGAGTCGATGAGGCACTAGGTTCCAAATTACTTCGGTTTAATCGATGAGACACTGTGTTAGCCCTAGTTTTTCAAGTATTTTGATATAACAAAAAGTATATTAAAAATCTCTACTTAAATTTGCAAAACTTGTTCATAAGTCCTTAAAATTATTTTCAAAGTGTTGGACAAAATAAAATCTTAAAAAGCCTTGAAATAATTTTTTTTTGAAGTCTGGAAGACTTCTACTGATACTTAGTGGAAAAGTATAGGCAGAACACAAGGTAGAAAAACCTTTGTAAATGCTTCAAACTTCTACCGGTAGAACAGGACAAACTACCATACCTGCCTAACTTCTACCGATACAACCATGACTTCTACCGATAGAACAAACTCCAGAGAGCAAAGAAGTTGTGGTCTGGGACTTCTATCGATACCTTGAAGGCATCTACCGAAACAAGTTAAGTCAGTAGCCAAAGTCCAACATCCCCTGCACTTCTACCGATACTCTGATAGATTCTACCGATACCAAATGAAACCCTCAGAGTTATACCGATACAAGGTTGGATTTATCGGTACAACGACTCCAATGGTCACTTTGGGCAAAGGATTCTACCGATACAAGTATACTTCTACCGAAACAACGAAGCTGATGTCTGCATTAAATGCTGGTTTTAATGGCTGCAACGTCTCTAATTTATTTCTAACGGCTACAAACGTCCACAAGGTTGTTAGAGGACTTAAATACAAGGTCAAAGCTCCCTATTGAAGTTAAAAAAAGACAAGAAACAAGTGTTTAATTTTGAAGAACTTATTTTTCCATCTTTCATCAATCTTCTAGCAAACTTTTCTTGTACATACTTGTGGGTTAAGTTTTCAATCATTCTTTCAAGTGTTATAACTTTGTGTGAGAGTACTTATTTGTTGATCATTTTCCATTTAGAGGTACATTCTTATTCATTCTTATTTTCTCTTATTTTGTGAGGTGTTATTTAAGGTTTTGGGTAGAAAACCTTAAGAGGTAGTGGTTCTATCTTACCTTTAAAAAGATAGAGATTTGTAAGGTTAAACCTTGCCCTTAAAGGTTCAAATCTAGTGAATTTGGGAAATCCTTAGTTGAGGAAAGCTAAGGTAGTGGACGTAGGCAATTGAGGCCGAACCACTATAAATTCTTGAGTCGTTTGTATTTCTCATTTTACCAAAACTTTTTAAAAGCACCAATTCACCCCCCTCTTGGTGTATTTCGATCATAACAATTGGCATCAGAGATAATACTCTAAAGACGATCTTATAACCAAGAGAAAAGATCCAAAAGTTATCCAAGATGGAAATCACAAGTCAAGAGATGTGCTTCACGGCATCGGAGCAAAATTCCATCATGGTGGGAGAAGGACATTCTATCGTGAGGCCTCCTCTATTCAACGGAACTAACTACTCTTATTGGAGAACAAGAATGAAGTTATTCGTCCAAGCCAACAACTATGGAGTTTGGAGAATAATCACAAATGGGTCGTCCATTCCAATGAAGAGGGTCGAAGGTGTAGTCATTCCAAAAGAAGAGGATGAATGGGATGATCACGATATCAAGTTGGTGCAATTGAATGCAAAGGCCATGCACACTCTATTTTGTGCTCTTAGTTCAAATGAGTACAATAGTCTCCTTCTGCAACAATGCCAAAGAAATATAGGACAAACTTGAGGTCACCTATGAAGGAACAAGTAGAGTCAAGAAATCAAAGATAACTCTTCTCACCTTTGATTATAAATTATTTAAGGCAAAACCGGATGAAGGAATCGAAGAGATGTCTGATCGCTTCACCAATATTATCAATGGTCTTAAAGCTCTTGGGAAGGTCTATCTCAAAAAAGAGATGGTGAAGAAGATGTTGAATAGTCTTCCAACATCTTGGGAGCCAAAAGTAACGACAATAGAAGAGTCAAATGATCTCAATTTACTTTCCCTTGATGAGCTTATCAGTTCCTTGTTGACATACGAGATGAAGATCAACCACCATACAAAAGTAACCAATGAAGTGCCAAAAGAAGTGGCAAAGAAAGTGGGAGTTGCCTTCAAATCGACAACTAATGAGAAGGATGAAGATTCCAATGATGATGATGATGATGAGGAGGAGGAAGAGATGGCTATGTTGGCAAGGAAATTCAAAAGATTCATGAAATTCAACAAAACCAAAAGATTTCCAAGAAAAGACATCATCAAGGGTGAATCAAGCAAAAGGAAAAAGACTCAATCATTTGCTATGAGTGCAAAAAGCCGGGTCATATCAAATTTGATTGTCCATAATTGAAGAAGAAAGGGGCATCAAAATAAAAGAAGAAAGCCATGATGGCAACTTGGGGTGATAGTGACTCATCCGATGAGGAGGAAGAAAATGAAGTTGCCCAACTATGCCTTATGACTATTGAAGAACAAAAGGTAACTTTAAACTCTAGTGAATTAAATGAATATACTTTTGAAGAGTTATAAGATGCATTCGATGAATTGACCATAGATTTTGAGACTATGAACTCCAAACATAAGAAAATAATTTCAAAACTTAAGGAGGAAAATAAGTCTCTAACCATAGTTAAAGAGGAAATGGAAAAGAAATTTAATGATATGTAAGCTCAAATTGATGATTTAATTTTAAAGAATGAAAACTTGCAAAATTCATTTTCTATGTTTCAAAAGAGGCAACAAAAGTTAAATGATATGCTAGATCTCAAAGAGTTTTCTTTGATAAGAGTGGCTTAGGTTTTGTAAATTTACAAAAAAGAAACTAAATTTAAAAATTTCTTTGAGAAGCCAAGCTATATTTATGATGCCTCACTTGTATGCACTCATTGTCATAAAAAGGGACATGATAGGCAAGTTTGTTCTTTAAGGAAACTCACATCTAGAAGTAAACTCATTAAGAGTGTGTGGATTCCAAAAGGATTAAACACGCCTCAAAATGAGGAAGCTTTAAACAAGTGGATTCCTAAGGGAACAAAAATTGTTAGGGCTAATGCTAATGGACCCAAGAAAGTTTGGGTACCAAAATCCAAAGTTTAACTTTGTGTATGTAGGAGGAAGAGCATTGCTTCAAGGCAAGCAACTCTAAGAAGAACTCATGGTACCTTGATAGTGGATGCTCTAGACACATGACCGGTGATAAAAGCAATTTCATGGAACTAACACCAAAGTATGGAGGAGAAGTTTCATTTGGTGATAAATCCAAGGGACTTATTGAAGATATTGGTTCTATAAGTATAAATTCTTCCATTCTTATTAAAAATGTGCTTTATGTCAATGGTCTTAAGCATAACCTCCTTGGTATTAGTCAACTTTGTGACAAGGGATTCAAAGAAATATTTGAGTCCAATGGATGCAAAGTTGTAGATATTGTAAATAATAAAATTCTTTTTGTAGGACATAGAGTAGGTAATATTTTTATGGTGCATTTTGACGACATATCTTCCTCTAATGTTTGCTTTGTGGCTAATAATGAAAATATGTGTTGGCTATGGCATAGAAGATTAGCTCATGCAAGCATGAGTGTTATTTCAAAGCTTATTAAAAATGAACTTGTTGTTGGCATGCCTAAATTTTCTATTGACTTTAATAAAATATGTGATGCATGTGCTAAAGGTAAACATAAGAGAGCATCTTTTAAATCTAAAGATATAGTTTCTATATCTAGAGTAATCCAACTTATTCATATTGATCTTTTTGGACCAACTAGAACTATGAGTTTAGGAGGTAAACAATATGGATTTGTTATTGTTGATGACTATTCTAGATATACATGGTTTTTTTTTTTGTTTTCAAAAGATGAAGCTTTAGAAAAATTTATTATTTTTTGTAAAATGATTCAAAACCAAGTGGGATATTCAATTTCAAGTGTAAGAAGTGATCATGAAAAAGAATTTGAAAATACTGGTTTTGATAGTTTTTGTAATAAACATGGTATTAATCACAACTTTTCGGCACCTAGAACTCCTCAACAAAATGGAGTTGTTGAAAGGAAAAATAGGACTTTAGAGGAAATGGCTAGAACCATGTTATGTGAAAATAATTTGCCAAAATATTTTTGGGCTGAATCCATAAATACTTCTTGCTATATTATAAATAGAGATATGGTTAGACCTATTTTGAAGAAAACTCCTTATGAACCTTTTAAAGGAAGAAAGCCTAACATAAGCCATTTTCATCCTTTTGGTTATAAATGTTTTGTTTTGAATAATGGAAAAGAAAATTTAGGAAAATTTGATGCCAAAAGTGATGAAGGTATTTTTCTTGGATATTCCACTCATTCTAAAGCTTATAGAATTTTTAACAAGAGAACCCTTGTTATGGAAGAGTCTATACATGTTATTTTTTATGAGTCTAACTCTCCTTCTAGAAAGGAATCTATTGATTTTGATGATGTAAAAATTTATCAAATTGAGCAAAATCAAGCATCACATGAAGATCAAGGCATGAATGAATCGATTCAAAAACTCAAAATTGATGAACTTCAAGAACCAACTCATATTGAAAGAGAATCTAACCACCCAAGAGAGCTTTCATATGTTAAGGATGGACACATCATTGGCGATCCATATAAAAGGGTAATCACTAGATCTTAAATTAAAAATACTTGTAATTATGTTGCTTTCATTTCTTGCATAGAGCCTAAGAACATTGATGATGCTTTAAAGGATGAATTTTGGATAATGGCTATGCAAGAAGAACTAAATCAATTTGAAAGGAATCAAGTATGGAATCTTGTTGATAGACCTAGTGATCATGCAACTATAGGAACTAAATGGGTATTTAGAAATAAACTTGATGAAAATGGTAATATTGTTAGAAATAAGGCTAGATTAGTTGCTAAAGGATATAGCCAAGAGGAAGGTGTAAACTATGATGAAACTTATCCACCGGTAGCTAGGTTAGAAGCAATTAGGATGTTATTAGCCTTTGCATGTTCAAACAACTTCAAACTTTTTCAAATGGATGTCAAAAGTGCTTTTTTAAATGGTCTTATAAATGAAGAAGTTTATGTTGAACAACCTCTCTGTTTTGAAAATCCATATTTTCCAAATCATGTTTTCAAATTGTCTAAAGCTCTATATGGTTTAAAGCAAGTTCTTAGGGCTTGGTATGAAAGACTTTCCAAATTTTTAATTGAAAATGGCTTTAGAAGAGGCAAAGTTGACACCATCTTGTTCATAAAAACTAAAGACAAAGACATTTTAGTTGTACAAATTTATGTAGATGATATTATATTTGGTGCTACTAATGAACTTCTTTGTCAAGAATTTTCTAAGATTATGCAAGGTGAATTTGAGATGAGTATGATGGGTGAGCTCAACTTCTTTTTAGGGCTCCAAATCAAGCAAACTCAAAATGGCATATTCATCAATCAAGCTAAATACATCATAGAAATGCTCAAGAAGTTTAAAATGGAGGACTTGAAGCCTCAATCAACACCAATGAGCACTTCAATGAAGCTTGATAAAGATGAAGGACGTAAATGTGTTGATACTAATCTTTATAGGTCTATGATAGGATCATTTCTTTATCTTACCGCAAGTAGACCGGATATAATGTTTAGTGTTTGTTTATGCTCAAGATTTCAGTCATCTCCTAAGGAATCGCATTTACAAGCCATTAAAAGAATCTTTAGATACCTTAAGGACACTCAAAACCTAGGACTTTGGTATCCCAAAGATTCATCATTTAGTTTGCATGCTTACTCCGATGCGGATTTTGGTGGTTGCAAGTTGGATAGGAAAAGCACTTTCGAAACTTGTCAATTTTTAGGCAACATGATTGTATCTTGGTTCTCTAAGAAACAAAATAGTGTAGCTTTATCCACAACCGAAGCGGAATATGTTGCCATAGGTAGTTGATATGCTCAAATTCTTTGGATGAAGCAACAATTAGTTGACTATGGAGTTGATATGGATCACATTCCTATAAGGTGTGACAACACTAGTGCTATTTGCTTAACCAAAAATCACATCTAACACTCTAGAACAAAGCATATAGAAATAAGACACCACTTCAGTAGAGACCATGTGCAACAAGGTGACATAGCTTTAGAGTTTGTAGATACTTTGCATCAACTAGCCGATATTTTTACAAAGCCTTTAGATAAGGAGAGATTTTGGACAATTAGGGGAGAGTTAGGACTAATGAACATGCCTTCTTAAGCTTATTCTATATATATATATATTTTACTTGATTTTCTAGTAATATTGTACTTCTTTCTCTTTAATTTTTCATTTTCTGCATAGTTGCTTCGGTAGTATATAGGATGTATCGATAGTTCTGTGCCAAAATGGCATTTCTGGGTTTGCGTTCTTAAGATATCGGTAGAATCAAACATCTATTGATACCTATATACTTTTATCGGTAGAAGTGTACAAGTATTGATAGTTTCGAGCATTTATATACCCAGCAGTGGTTCCTTTTTGACAGAAAACCTATTTTAAAATTTCTTTTCTTTCATCTTCTTCCCCAAACCACAACCCCCCATTTTCGATCCCCACTTCCCAACCCCACCTTCTACCATTTTCATTCATTTTTTCACAAAATCTTGTCTCCCACGTGCTTCCACTTCATTCTTACAGAGTATTTTTGTCAAAAAGGGTCAATTTATCCCCATTTTCTAGGTAAAACCTTATTTTTTTATTTTTTAAATCTATAAATAATGTTTGTTTTAGGAGAACTATGATTGGTACTTTTACATACATACCTGTTTTACATTGTATATTTTATACATATTTTTTTTTATATATACGGTTTTACACTTATACAATGTTATATACACTTTTTTTTATATATATACATATATATGCTATTTTATATTTACATATATTGTTTTTAAATATATACTATATATATATATTGTTATACAATTTTTTATATATAAACAACTTTTATATCTGTATTTATACATATACTAATTTGTATATATATATATTTCTGACTTATTTTTTATTTTATTTTATTTTATTATTATTTTTCATAACATCATTGTTTCGTATTTCAAAATTGCATCGGCTGTTATTGGGGATATAAATTGCTCGTATTTTCTTCTGCAGGTCATTTTTTTAACCCTTCACACCCTTTAGCTTAGTTCCTCATTAGCTAAAATGCCTCCCCGTACATCCCGTAAGCGTCTAGCTACTAAACGTGCTAGAGGTGAATCCTCTTTCAATCTTTTAGATCATCCTTCAGTATTTAAATGTTTCAATGACAACGATGCTCTCGAAAAATTCAACACCTATTTTGCAACTCGTCCTGTTCAGATATCTCGTCCTATTGATCTTAACTTTTTAGCCAACACCCTTAAATTCAAATACCTCGATCAACTCCGCGATTGGGGTTGGCTAGAGTGTCTCCAACTTAGGGGTCCCTGCTACGACAACCTTGTTTGGGCATTTTATTCTTATGCTAAACTTAAACACGACCCGAACACTCACTTAGTTACCTCTATCACCTCTTCAGTTATGGGCAAAGAGATTACTATCTCGGTTGACACCCTCTCCACGTATCTTTCTATCACCAATGAGGGTGATGATCGTCATACCAGCCCTTATGGCCACTCCTTAGTTCGACCAAATGACTATGTAGGCAACGACATGGTCCTTCACGATCATATCCTACACCTTATTTTCACATGGATAGTTGCCCCAACCAACAAACATTTCGAGTTTCCTCACATCGATTATTGGATGTGGCATTGCTTTAGAACCGACACTCCCCTAAACTTAGCTTCCATTATTTTTTTAAATCTTATCGAGATTGTTAGATTACCGATTTCTAGCAATAAAACCTTACGTTATGGTACTTTCCTCTCTCATACCTTTCGTACTCTTTGCACTAACGTAAGTGTAGACCCCGACTGTGCCATTTATTCTTTCATCAACATCTCGATCGCACATAGTTGTAATTGGAAGCTTGATAACGAAGGGAATTGGGTTCGAAAAATTGATCGCCCATCCCCAGCACCTTAAGGATCGACGGTTCCACCGACAGCTCCACAATCTTTCGATGCTCCTTCGTCTTCACATGGGGAACATGCAGCTCTCCTCCCTCCGCTGTCTTCGCGCACTGTACGTCTACTAGAGGCGATCAATGGACTGTCATTGCAAGTCAATGCACGACTTGATGCATTGACTGCCCACATTGATGATCACTATAATCAACTCGATGAGCGGTTACATGAGTTGGCCTCTAGATTTCCTCCATCAGAAGATTAGGACTTCATCTCTTGGTTGAGTTCTTCATGCTTTTTGGTTGGATTATATTTTGAACTGTTTGATGTTTGTCATTCGATATCTATTTTTTTATTTGCTTTGGGATATTTTTTTATTTTTTTTACTTTGACTATGTTTGATTGATTTTGGTTCAACAGTATTACCATTTTATTATTATCATTTTTATGCATAATTCTTCTTCACTTGTGTTATTTTTATTTTTTTATTCGGGTTCAGGTATTGTGCATAACTTTTCCTAGTTTTTCTTTTGGGCCTTTGTTCTTTTTGATATTACAAAGAGGGGGAGATAAATATAAAATTTGCTTAAATTAATTTTCAACTTAACTTTTAAAGCAATTTTTTTTTCATGTTGGGAATTTAAATGAAATAACTTCTAAAATTTTTATGGGAGCTTATTTTGAAAATAATGTTTAAGATAGGGAGAGTTAGCAAATTTTTTTTTTAGAATGTTTTGTTATATCAAAAAAGGGGAGATTGTTAGCCTTAATTTTTCAAGTATTTTGATATAACAAAAAGTATATTAAAAATCCCTACTTAAATTTGCAAAACTTGTTCATCAGTCCTTAAAATTATTTTCAAAGTGTTGGACAAAATAAAATCTTAAAAAGCCTTGAAATAATTTTTTTTTTTGAAGTTTGGAAGACTTCTACCGATACTTAGTAGAAAAGTATCGGCAGAACACAATGTAGAAAAACCTTTGTAAATGCTTTAGACTTCTACCGGTAGAACAGGACAAACTACTGATACCTGCCTAACTTCTACCGATACAACCATGACTTCTACCGGTAGAACAAACTTCAAAGAGCAAAGAAGTTGTGGCTTGAGACTTCTACCGATACCTTGAAGGCTTCTATCGAAACAAGTCAAGTCAATAATCAAAGTTCAGCATCCCCTGCACTTCTACCGATACTCTGATGGATTCTACTGATACCAAATAAAACCCTCAGAGTTATACCGATACAAGGTTAGATCTACCAATACAACGACTCCAACGGTCACTTTGGGCAAAGGATTCTACTGATACAAGTATACTTCTATCGAAACAATAAAGCCACTGTCTGCATTAAATGCTGGTTTTAATGGCTGCAACGTCTCTAATTTATTTCTAACGGCTACAAACGTCCACAAGGTTGTTAGAGGACTTAAATACAAGGTCAAAGCTCCCTATTGAAGTTAAAAAAGACAAGAACCAAGTGCTTAACTTTGAAGAACTTATTTTTCCATCTTTCATCAATCTTCTAGCAAACTTTTCTTGTACACACTTGTGGGTTAAGTTTTCAATCATTCTTTCAATTGTTGTAACTTTTTGTAAGAGTGCTTATTTGTTGATCATTTGCCTTTTAAAGGTACATTCTCATTCATTCTTATTTTCTCTTATTTTGTGTGGTGTTACTTAAGGTTTTAGGTAGAAAACTTTAAGGGGTAGTGGTTCTATCTTACCTTTAAAAAGATAGAGATTTGTAATGTTAAACATTGCCCTTAAAAGTTCAAATCTAGTGGATTTGGGAAATCCTTAGTTGAGAAAAGCTAAAGTAGTGGACGTAGGCAATTGAGATCGAACCACTATAAATTCTTGAGTCGTTTGTATTTCTCATTTTACTAAAACATTTTAAAAACGCCAATTCACCCCCCGCTTGGTGTATTTCGATCATAACACACTGGGTGTCACTTACATTATAGCGCTGGACGCGACTATTACTTCGGTTTAACCCATGAGACACTGGGTGTCACTTACATTATAGCGCTGGACGCGACTATTACTTCGGTTTATCCGTTGAGACATTGGGTGCCAAACTGGTGTGTTGGTTAGATCCGCGTATTTGTTAAAGTCCGAGTCTTGTTAATAGGGAAAATTAAAATGATGAGAAATATATTATACATATATGAAATGAATTTGTTACATGATAATTATCCTATGAAAAATTGAAATATGAGAAAGCAATTTATGAAATGTAAAATGATTTTGTATAAATGAAAGTTTTATTTGGAGATAGTAAATATTCATACAAATGGTTTGTGGTGAATAAAGGTAACTAAAGTTATTGAATCTTTCATGATTTCAGTTTATCTTAATAGTAGATTACAACTCAACAGCAAAGTGGAAATCCCGAACTCCAAGTCAATGAGGTCACTTTTTGATTCTTTTGGCATGTACCTAGGTCTAGTTATGTGTAAAGGTATTATAGGAAATGATTAAATGTGAATATTAGTTTCAAAGAAGTTATTTTGATGTGAATTTGTTGTGAATGATATGTATATAATGATTTGGTAAATTATGAAATATGCAAATGTATTGGCTTAATAGAGTGTATTGAATTATGCATAGCGTATATGTAGGTATGATACGAAATAAATATATGCTTTTATATTAATTTGAATTATACATGAATCAAATGAAATTTATATTGAAATTTAAATACTGTATGTTGTGAAATTATTCCGATGTGTGCAGTAACTCTTTGTAACTTTATTCTGATGACGGAATACAGGATATGGGTGTTACATAAGCTTCTTTTTTATTCAATAAATCATTTAAGAAAAAAATTACCATAAAAATACTAAATTTAACCAATCATATTTAATAAATAATAAATTAATTTAGGCAACTTTATTAAATATGATTGATTGGATTTAGTATTTTATGATAAATATTTTTTTCCTAAATGATTGATTGAATAAAAAAAGTTTAAAACAATATGAAATAAAAAATATAAATGTGAGTGAGAGAGAGGAATTGAACTTGGAACTTAAAAATTAAATTACCAGCATTTAATCATCTAATCAAAGAAATTAATTATAATAAAAAAGTAAAAAATTACAACTTAAAAGGAAAACACATCCAATTAGATTAACTTTCCTCACACGTAGCTGAACGAGCTTTTCACAAAATTGATCTATTTTTTTAAATATTTTTAAAACCAACGTAAAACTCTAATTTTTTAAAAAAACAACATTTAAAACTTATTTTGCCAAAAACAGGCATATTTAAAGAATTCACCCAAAATAATCTACTACTATCCAAAAAAGGAACTTATTTTTTGTAGGAAGTGAAATACCAAATTGGGAAATAAATCCAGGGTTTAGAAGGCGGGAGCGTGTGAAGGACAGATTTGGCAAAACGGGCGTGGTTGAGAGGACTTGGATTTAATACGGATAAGGCATTACAGTTGGGAGGAGACGAAAGCTGCCAGCTTTGGTCCAGCACACCTATCTTGACAACTCTCGCCAACTCCCTAGAATCCTCCTTTCATTTCCCTATTTCTTTGTCTTCTTTTTCATATCTTATTTGCTTCTTTTGTTTTCTTTTGTACCAATCCATCACTTCCACCTCTCCCTATTCTATTCCTTTTAATACATATTTCCGAATCCCTTTCCATGGAAGTTTCTAGATTTTTAAATATTAAATTTATATTATTTTCTAATTATTGAAATTCCATGTAAGGCAAATTATGAAAAAAAAAAGAGTTATTATTTAACACTATGTTTGGTTGGGAGAATAGAATAACATTTTTTTCTTATTTATTGAATGATAAATATTCATTTGTTTGGTTGAGCTAATACTCATTCAATGGAATGATTATTGATTTTCTATTACTTATCCTCTCGTAATAGCTATTCTTTGGTAATACTAAAAAATAATTATTCCATGCAACTTTGAATAACAAAGCAAAATTAATTTTCAGATTAGTGATTTAAAATTTGGACTCATAAAATATAAAAATAAAATATTTGAAATATTTTAACATATTTAATATAAAAAAATTATATCAAGAATGTTATTAGATTATATATTATTATTATTATTATTATTAAATTATATTCAATAATAATTATACTAAAATATGATTAAATTATTTATTAGCATTTTTATTAAATTATGTTTAATAAAATTCTATTATATTTAATAACAATAACAATAATCATCTACCTAAAAAATTCTGTTAATAGTACTCTGATCATTTTAACCTATTTTTCTTATACTATTATTACATTCAACCGAACACAAGAGTACTATTACAGTTCTATTCTATTATATTCAACCAAACAATAAAATTATTGATTACAACTTTATTCCATTACAGCTCTATTTCATTACAACCTTATTCCATTACAAACTTATTCAATTCTAGTGAACTAAACCTGTCGTAATATACGTGGAGTGGTGCTTTGTAGATTTTACATGTAGATTGAGAAAGATAAGTGTCACATTTATTTATATAATTAATTTTTTTAAATTTTTTACTAACCCCATAATATATTTGTCTAACTCTAAATCTGTTGGTTAGCAATGTATCAAATAATTTTTCATAAAAAAATACATATGGGTATCATTAAAATTTTAACATCATCTCAATATTGTTTTAATAGTATAATAGGGTGAGTATTTGGTATACTGATAGTGTATTTTTTATTTCACAAGTAACCTTAAAAATTTGACATATATCGATTTTTTTAAATATATATCTTTTAATATTTTATTATACTTTTATAGGATACTTGTCAACCACTAACACTATTTAGGGAGACTAAAAATTCTATTGATAATGTTCCAAATATTTTCCCTTATTTTAATAGTATACTATTTAAATAGATTAAAGTTAATAAGATGACATTTAGTGGTCTATGTTTTCTTAATTTTTATAGTGAGACCATTTTATTTAGATAAAAAAATATTTTGATAAATTTTGAAATCCATCCTTTTTAACATGTTCTTTTTTTGTAATTTTATAAATATTTTTATATACTTTTGATTATAAATTCATAATTTTAAAATAATTCATAACATATATTTAAAATTTGAAAATATTTTTTATTTATTTTATAAATAATTTCATGTATTTTATCATAATTTCTTAGTTCTGTAAAAGTTAATATAATACAAAATATTATATAAAATTTCAAGACAAGCGAAGATAAAAAATCAAAATTAAAGTTTTAATATTAAATAAAATTCGAAGGGAGATGATTCAACTATGTGTATAAAAATCAAGTCAAGTGTAAATTTTATGTGTTGGTATGATAGTTAAGTCAATTACGTTGTTGTACAGACGTTATCTTCTTTTTATAATTTATCAAAAAAAATATTGTCAAACTAGTCATCTTATTTTATTTTAGTTTTTAAATATTATTTTTTTGTCATATTGAAGGGTGAAAAAGTCATTATAACATTTCAAAATACTTTAAAAAATATATAAAAATAATGGTGATATGGAGGGGTGGGTTCTGTACAATAATTGGGGGGCCGTTCCACCTGGAAAACGAGATATGTGTGGAAATTTGAGAGGGGCGACGACTGGGTGTGGGTTCCATCAACACGGAGTCTTCTTATTGGTCATCTCTTCTGTATGTTTGGAAATGTGGAAAATTGTAGGCAACAATTTCTGGTAAAACCATTTTCAAACTTTGAAACCCAGAAGCAATCTATAATCAAAACCAAAAACACAAAATCATACTGCAGAAAAAATATTGGTAATCTGTTTCATCTGCCCCCCTTTCAACGGCAGTAGCATTTAAGGGTTATATCTTACCCAGAGGAAAGCCTCCATTGTTTCTTTGTAGACAAGAAATTGGAGGCGAATCTTCTGGAATTTTAATCTTTTGGGGGAGTTTTATTTTGGTAGAAGATGATAAGATGGTGGATTTCTTCTTTTCAATTAGCTGAGCTGTTTATTAGCTCGGTGGTTCATCTTTTATATGGGTTTTATGTGTATAGCACTGCTGTTGCTGCGGATCTTTCTCAGGCTTTGAGTGAATGTGTTTTCAAGTCTAATGCAAGTTTAGAGGTGAAAAAGCAAGATCCCAGTAGGTCCACTGTTGATGATCTGCCTCCTATTGTTTTGGTTCATGGGATTTTTGGATTTGGTAAAGGAGTATGTTTGTCTTCCTTTTCTTTTTTTCTTTTTGGTGTTCATTAACATGGGTTTTTTATAGTTGAAGCTGAATTTATGATGTGGTGTGGATTCTGTTTGCAGAAATTCGGAAGCTTTTCATATTTTGGAGGGGCTGAAAAGAAAGATGAGAGGGTTCTTGTGCCTGATTTGGGGTCTCTCACCAGCATATATGATAGGTAAACTGATTGTTTATGGATTAAATGGTTGAATTTAGGTCCATTTAGGTTTGATTTTGTATGTTGATATGGGAATTTTGAGAGGGTTATGGGGTTTTGGTTTTCAGGGCTCGTGAATTGTTCTATTATTTGAAAGGTGGGAGAGTTGATTATGGTGAACAACATAGCAAGACTTGTGGCCACTCTCGGTTTGGTCGAATTTATGAACAAGGCAAGCTGAAATGTCCCACCTTTTTTTTATTGATTATTATTATTAATCAATTTTTTTCTGTTTGTGTGTTTTCATTTTGACAAAACATTGTTACTAGAAATCACGTTTCGATATTCGTTCTTTGTACTGGATCGATCCACGTTCATGTAAGACTGGTTTGATTGTTGTACTGTGATGTTGGGATGACAGGGCATTACCCACAATGGGATGAAGATCACCCCATTCACTTTGTTGGCCATTCAGCTGGTGCTCAGGTTGTGCGTGTCTTGCAGCAGATGCTTGCTGATAAGGTTAGTTCATTACCGATTCGTATGTAGAGTTGTCTTTTACAGATTCTTTTTCTTTGTTCGAGTGCCGATCGTATTTTTTTCCTTAGGCATTCGAGGGATATGAGAATACTTCTGAGAATTGGGTGTTAAGCATAACAGCCTTATCCGGGGCTTTCAATGGGACTACAAGAACTTATTTGGATGGCATGCTGTAAGCTCCCTTTAAAATAATCTTCTTTGCTTGATATTTCATATTGTGTTCCTTGGATCCTTGCTTCAACTCAGCCATGTCAAGAGTTTTCTGATTCATTGTTGCTGATGATTTTGATCACTTTTAGGCCGGAAGATGGGCAAAATATGAAACCTTTATGTCTGCTGCAGCTATGCCGCTTAGGAGTTATAATATATGATTGGTTGGACATCCCCTTGCTAAAGGCCTATTACAATTTCGGGTTTGATCACTTTAACTTGTCATGGAGAAAAGTAGGTTTTTGGGGTCTTGTTGATTGCCTCTTGGGGAATGCAGGTCCCTGGGCTACAGGAGATTGGATCCTTCCTGATCTTACGATTCAGGGATCAATAAAACTGAACAGTAATCTGCAAACGTTTCCAAATACGTTCTATTTCAGCTATGCTACAAAACGTACAAGGAAGATCCTTGGTGTCACAGTTCCTTCTGGCATTCTTGGTATTCACCCTATGCTTTTTATGCGAGTTCTACAGATGAGCCTGTATCGATATCCTACCGATGTTCCGCCGCTGTATAAAGGCTACCGGTATACATTAACTTCACCATGTTGCTTGAAGTTGATTGCAAGCTCAAGGCTTTAATTTCAAAAACATGTTGGTATTTGCAGGGACGAGGATTGGCAGGACAACGATGGAGCACTTAATACGATATCCATGACTCACCCTCGTCTCCCGATAGAACACCCAAGTTGTTCCATTGAGAATGAATCCGATTGCCAACCTTTGCAGCCAGGCATATGGTTAGTATCACTCATTTCATTTTCATTCCATTACTAATACCATGAACTTGACATATATACAATTGTACAATGAAAAATGGCAGGTATTACAAGATTGTAGAGGCAGATCACATATTGTTCATATTGAATAGAGAAAGGGCAGGTGTTCAATTTGATCTTATGTACGACAACATTTTTGAGCGTTGCAGAAAACATATTTTTAGGAAGACTTCACAAACTTTACCCAATGAAGCCCCATGAATGCTTGTTAAGCATTTTAGAGGGTTGCAGATAGCATTCTTTTTAGGAACAAGACACTTACAAACTTAGTGACGAAACATTTTATTTGTTACCAACTCTTGTAAGCCCATGACTGGTAAAAAGAAGAAATCATTGTTGAAGTTCTCAGTATGTTTTCTTCACTACCACCGTTTATTGTAATATTTCCATTCTTTATTCCTTATTTTTCCTTATAACATTCAGTTTTTCGTAGCTAAAGCTATGTGAGGGACTTAGAATCAATGTTTTATATTAACTGAAGTTAGATTTTTTTTTTGAATATATTGATGTGATTTCATGGTAGTAATAGTTCTTGTAAATGTGTTTTTAAAAAATTAGGTTTGAAAAATAATATGCTTCTGGAAAATGATGTTAAAAAAAAAGTTATTTCATAGTATTATTGTAAAGAAAATTGATAAATTCTTAACTCGATTGGTATAAACATTGTTACAAATGTAAGAGGACATGAGTTCGAGTGTATTGAAATGTATTATTTTTTTATTTATGGGTTGAGAAGGGGATATGAGTAATTTTAAGTATCTTGTCAAAAATAGCAGGATATGATAAAATTTATAATGAAATAGTTTAAAAACAATATTATTATAAAAAGTTTTTGGGAAAAGTTTAAAATAAGTTAATTTAAATTATTTTTAAATTTATTAATGTTATAATATATGAAAATTTTTAAATCTTTTTAATTAATGGATAATTGTTTGTAAATTTTAACTTAAATATATATATATATCATATTCTAGATATATTTTTTTAATGTAAGTATCTGATCATATTTTCTTAATTTTTTGACAAGACACACATATCTTGCACATATAGGTGCTCGAATCTAGGACCTCGAATCTAGGACCTTTAGGATGAATTATATCTTTTTTTTCACTAGAATCACTTGTTGAATTCTATATTCTAGATATTAAAATAACTTAAGTTGGGGTAAGAAAGGATCATGTATTTTCTTTTTTTAAAAGAGATTATTATTTGATACATTTGAAGTAAAGATTGTTGATTCATCGTGTATTTTATTATTATTATTTTTAAATATCAATTAAATATATATGATAGATTCTTCATATTGCTTGTGGAGTAAAAAACAAAATCAATGATAGGGTATAATAATACTTTTAAAAAATTAAAAACTAAATAAATAAATGGTGATTATTTGGTGTGTTGGTAATATATATTTTTTTAATTTTATAAGCATTTTTAAAAAATTAATATGTATCTATTTTTTTAATATTTTATTATACTTTTGAAAGACACATTCAACTCCTTAATTTTATTTGTGGAATCTAGAAACTCTACAGTGTACCAAATATTTTCCCATAAATAAAACACTTATGTATTTTTTAACCTACTTGTAAAGTATGTCATTGTATTAAAAAAATGGAAAAATATTTAGTATACTGTGAGTAGAATTTAAAAATTCAACAAGTAAAGTTGGGAAATGAAATATATATATATAAAAGAAATGAAATATGTGACAAATTTATAACTCTGCTTATGAAGTTAAAAAATGCACTGCTAGTATACCAAATTTCTGTTTTTAAAAAATAATCCATTTAATAAACTAGAAAGCAAATTTAAAGTTGTATTTATTTATTTGGATTTATAAGTTAGATTGAAAGACTTGAAAGTAAAAATGATTTTTTCACATGTTGGAAAAATTTAAGATATTTCAAAACAATCAAAAGTTTTATTGCTTGCTACAACTTTTGATTGTTAAATTCAAGAATAATGTCA
Source organism: Gossypioides kirkii (assembly GCA_005610355.1). Taxonomy (NCBI): domain Eukaryota; kingdom Viridiplantae; phylum Streptophyta; class Magnoliopsida; order Malvales; family Malvaceae; genus Gossypioides; species Gossypioides kirkii. Next base: position 30,949,401 of record CP032247.1, on the reverse strand, counting down.
TCCACATGCCAAGACCGAAGCCAAGACAGCCTCACAAGCTGCCAAGATTTCCACCATGAAAGGCTCAAGCTTGCTCCTCATAAAACCAAAGATACACTGCACAAAATCACCACCTCATTACACATAATCACGGCACATCCCATATACCCACTATCAACAAAAATAGCCCCATCAAAAATTGCATTTGAGCTTTACCACCCGTGGCCGTCGCCAACAATCACCACCACCCTCTCCCAAACTCCTAGGCACCGCTTGAGAACCGTGTACCATCTGCGCCCCCAACCATATCTGTAGAAACTCATCCACATACTACACTCGCTAATCCGCGGTCATGGTTTTCTGCTTCCAAACCGACATGTTTGTACAAAACCAAATACCCCATAGCATGCCCAAAGCCCGCCTCCTTCTATCGTCTTGCTGCTCAATGAGCAAACGAGAAACAAACTCCACCACCGAAACTGAAGATGGCGCAATACCCACCTCCTACCGTACAACAGCAACAAACGGGCAATGAAAAAAAAAAACATGATCTAAATCCTCATCGACTTGTTAACATCTATGGCAAATAGGATTAATACTAATCCCACGAGATAGAAGCTTACTTTTACAGGGAACAAAATCACGTAATAAGCGCCACAGAAATTCTTTAATCTTAGGAGACAAAACTTCATTTCAAAGAGCTTGCCAAGGTCCCTCAACATGATAATTGGAAATATTAGTTAGAAAGCGAAGAGCCACTTGATATCCGAACCTCTCTAATAACAACCATTAGGAACAAAATGCCAAATAAAATGATCATCCGAAGGAAACCAACTAGTTGGCATGTACTCTTGACCTAGGGTTCATGTGGAGGTCGTCTTGGCCACCTATGATGACATTGCCTAGTTCTTTCCTCTTCCGACAGTAATAATGACTTTCTATGATGTCTAAACCATATCATGTAATCCAAAGAGGTCATTAATTCCGATGCGAGAATTGGTTCGTGCATATGTATGAAATCGTACTTATGCTCCTAAATGTAGATATATTTTTCGTGGCATTTCGCTCAATCTTCGTCGGTTCTCCCCCGCAAGTTGACCTTGTACAATTCTTTGATGTCTTGGGCTGACAACGAAATACTTTGCCTAAGCCAAAACTGGCACATTACTCGATCGGATTCTTGAATTCGGCCAAAAATGATACCTTGACGTGACAAATACTGCGATTGGTCAAAAATTCGGTAGGGATGTATTATTGAATTCTCAGATCAGCGTATGACATTCATTCAAACTATAGTACAAAATTATAAATTTTATTATCTACTTAATACTAAATTTCAAATCCTTATGTAAATAATATATAATTTAAAAATTCAAAAACTAACTTCAACTTCCGATCATTGATCTAACAGTAGTTGGATATTTTTGAGCACGTCCACTATACTCACATGACTCACCACATTGTTCCATTTATTCAAATAATATATTATATCAAAACTATAATAATAAAAAAAATATTATGATAACTATATTATCAAATGAATTTTACTTTATTACGAATGAGAATTCATAAAATGGTAGTTGGTATCATGCCCATGACTGTAGAAAGAGTATGCAACCACCGATTTTAAGTTTTTTGCAGACGCGTCGCTCAACACATCTCTCGATACAATGTGGCCAACACAGTTGATCCCGAATTGAGTCGCTCGCTTCTTTAAGTCTACGAGTTGTATTAGTCATCTTAAATGTTTCAGATTTTGAGATTTATCGGGTATTAGAATACCTTCGATTAGCCTCAGGATGAATGCTTGGGCGTATTGTTCTCTTTCAACAGCATTCACGAAGTTGTCAATATAATTGAAATATTCTTCCAACCATTTTATCTCTATTTGACTACCAAAAACTTGTCAGACACCTTGCCTAATAGTTGCTTTCAAATTGCGCTCAAATTGCCTACGACCACTGCCTTCGTAATGACTAACCCATCCAATGGTAAATTGAGTTGTAAAGTTATGTCCTCGAGTGTGATTGTACACTCACCTCACAGAAAATGGAATGTGTGTGTCTCAAGTCTCCATCTTTCTACTAAAGCGCTGATAAGTGTGAGATGTAATTTAGTCCCCTGAGCATACGAGACATATGCAAGAATCACACCTTTTACAAGTGTTGTTTAATAACATGCGGTTCCCTCACACTTAAATTGTGTATGTACATCTCTAGAATCCAATTTTTAACCTAATTATGTATTTATAAAAATTATAAATTTAATAATGTTAACAACTTAATAATGAACTTAATTAAAATTAAAATATTTAATAATATTTTCTTATCATTTACAATTGAATTCTAGAAACGTATTTGTTATCGAAACAAATAAGTAGAATTGTTATTATAAAAATAAATTAAGAACAAATAAATTATGAAATATGAAAGTAAAACAACAAGATTTTGAGAGAAATTGAATGAAAAATTAAGAACTAAAAAGTAGTGAGAATTGAGAGAATGGATGAATTGAAAGAATTAGGAGAATGAAATTTGAATGCAAAAAAAGAAAATAACTTGGATTTATATAACAAATAAACTAGTCAATTTTAGCCGTTGAAAAAAAATTACCCGTTAAATTTTTTTACCATTAAAAAAGTTACTGTTGATGAAAAACACATCCAGCAAGATGCTTATTCTATTTCTTCCTTCAAAATACTTAATCTCTAGATATAAAAAAATATCGACACAAAAGCTTAATTATTTTTCTAAAAACAGCATATACTTCAAATTTAGCCACAATATGGACGTTAAGAAAATGGGAAGCCTATATATGAGGAGTTGTAACGGAAATATCTAAACGTCGGTTAAGAAGTGCCACGTCACGAGCTGTTCCATAAGCATTTGCTACCCATTTCTTTCATTTATGATTTTACTTTAAAGTAACCAACAAATAAATAAATAAATGCGGCAAATGACGCTTTCATTGTGAGATCGGCACCTACAAAACTACGGCCGCGACATGAAGCAAAAAACATGGCCGGATCGATCCGACGGCGTCCGCTTCACTGCGTTTCCCTTGTCGAAACCCAACGACAACGAAGAAAATTTCAGATTATCGAGGCGTTCCAAGATCGGTTCAAAACCGTCATTATCGCCTACCGACGGCCCTGATTTCTCGGCTCTCCCTTTCGACATCTTGACGAAAATCGCGGCGTCGTTTAATTTCCCGAACCTTCTAGCGGCTTCGCTGGTTTGTCGGTCATGGAGGGACGCGCTCCGGCCGTTGAGGGAAGCGATGATGCTGCTGCGTTACGGGAAGCGATTCAAGCACGGCCGTGGCGGTGTTCGGCGTAATTTGGATAAAGCTCTCGACTCTTTCTTGAAAGGCGCCGCGCGTGGATCTACGCTTGCGATGGTCGATGCGGGGCTTATCTACTGGGAAAGGGGTCTAAAGGAAGAAGCAATTGCTCTTTACCAGAAAGCCGCCGCCCTTGGCGACCCTGCCGGCCAGTGTAATCTCGGAATTTCATACTTGCACGGTATTTTTCGCCAAAATTACTAAACATTTTCCCTCAAATCTTAGCTCCTTATTCAGTTTCATATGATCTTAGAAAAATTGACCTTTTCAGCTCAACCTCAAAATCAAAAGGAAGCTGTAAATTGGTTGCATCAAGCTTCAATTGGGGGCTATACGCGAGCTCAGTACCAGTTGGCGCTTTGCTTGCATCAAGGTCTTGGAGTTCATCGAAATCTTTACGAAGCGGTATGAACTTCTTTGCTTACCCATTTTAATTTTATTCATAAAGTGAACCTTCTGTTTAAGAAGATTTAGGTAATTAAAACGCCTCTCTGGCCAAGTAGTAAGGAGCTCGGTGCCCTTATAAGCATCTCCATTTTGAGTATTATGAATGGAGAAAATAGGTGTCAGGAGAATTTTTCCAGTTTTGGTCTGACCTTGAGGCCCAATGTGGTTACCAGATGGTGAGGGTTTTAGACCCAAAATTTTGGGTGATTAAGATGTGCTCTGTTGCTTATTGATTATCAGGCTAAATGGTTTCTAAAAGCTGCTGAAGGTGGATATGTACGTGCAATGTACAATGCTTCGCTTTGTTATTCATCTGGGGTAGGTTTGTTGCAAAGTCGTCGACATGCAAGGAAATGGATGAGGAGGGCAGCTGATCGTGGTCATAGCAAAGCTCAATTTGAGCATGGACTCGCTCTATTTTCTGTACGTCACATTCTTAGTTCTTTGTTTCCAAGTATATAAACAATAATAGAATCATGTTCTGATGCACCTAGGATTCTGTAGAAACAAATGACTTCTAAAAAGAATCATTTTTCTTGAAATACCTATATCAAACTGTATAGGTTATGACCTCCAAATGTGTAGAAACATGGAAAAAAATTAACATATCCATGCTGAATACGTACTTATATCTAACACTCACACTTGAGTCCAAGTAACATAGCAACAACTATGAATTTCTGCTCAAGACCCATTGAGATAGAATGCAGAAATATGAATGCAAGCTTGCCTCTTGATCTGAGTTTGTTTTTCTGTCTGGCCATTATTTCCCTTCTCTTAGGCATCAATGCTCGCAAATAATGTTGTACATTCAAGTCTAAGTAATAGCAAATAACTATGAATTTATGCTCCAGACATGTTGAAGTAAACGGGGAAATATGCATGAATAAAAACAATGGGATTTTGTAGTTGGTTAAGAGAAGAGAAATGCATGCAAGCTTGCTTCATGGTGAATATTAATTTTTCACATCTGGCCATCTGATCATTTCTCTTGAAGTATTTGTGTCTGACACATGAATGTGGGGATATGACTCATAGTCCGATGATATCTGTTGTTAAGCAATCTAAGCTAATGCTGGTTTTGATGATAATATTTGGACAGGAAGGGGAAATGATGAAAGCTGTAGTATACCTTGAACTTGCCACACGTTCTGGTGAAACAGCTGCAACTCATGTAAAAAATGTCATCCTTCAGCAACTCTCAGCAACTTCTCGTGAACGCGCACTCCTTTTTGCCGACAATTGGCGTGCTCTGCCTTCATCTCGCTAAGTATATCAAGAATACTTTCTTTGTCGTATACTCCTGTAATTGCCTCATTCCCTTTTGATTGTCTTTATGCTTGATGATAGCTCTAAGTATATAGATACCCTAACTGTTTTCCTTTTGCTTCCAGCGTCTTTAATCTTGTCTCAACATCCTATATGATTTATGTTATTTCTTTTTGCCGCGAGGAAATGATATTCCTCCAAACCTACTACTTTTAGGAAGGTGCGGCTACGCTAGGTCACAACCTATGTTACTCAAAACTCAGGTAGATGTGATCAGCTTTTTTTAAGGTTTTTATCTTAGGTATGGTCATATCCCCACACTTGTGATAGACATAATTGTAGAACACCTAGTCGTGGAATATAGGTCACAACCATTAAGTTATTGTCTCAACCATATCTGATAGTTCATCAGGTTATCTGTTTCAACTGTTTGTATTTCTTTATGTTTTGCTGTTTTGGTTTTCCTTAATGGGGGTAGAGACTGAAGATAAAAGAAATTGGGTTCTGAGGTTTTCAAGTGCTTGGTTGTATATTTGAATGAGCAATGGGAAAACTTGTGTTACGAGTTTTAACTTTCTTTCTTCTCAAGCATGGATTGACAGAGATGGCAACACCAACTCTGACCCGATACATCCCCAATGTCACTTGATCCCAACCCGATCCAAAATTTAATCCGAAAAATCTAAGCTATACTTGACTTAGATCTGACTCATTATGTTCCAAGTTATATATTCTTACTGTTTCTTATCAAAATAGAATAATAATTTTTAATCATTTTATGATTTTTTAATGATTTTATTAATTATTTATGTTAGAGCAATTATTAATATAAATTTTATTATCATTATATAAAGGGTATTTTGGTAAGTATATTGGAGCAGAGTTTTTTTGTAAATTTGACACCGATCTGACTCTACTTATTGAAAATTTAAGCTCATCCAGGAACTCATTTAAAAAAAAAAAAAACAATCCAATCCAATCCTATCAGATTGTATCAGAACTCATTCAGGTATTTTCGCTATATCATTTCACGTATGAATTCTTATTTTTTTATTCTTTATGTTAATAAATTTATTTAGATATAACTTCTAATTTCCTCGAGAAAAATATAATTTTTAATTAAAAGTTGGGAGTAGAATACAAGATGTTACGAATAGTAGAAAAGATATTTAAATGAAGTTTGAAGTTTTTATTGTTACTAGTACCGAAGCCCTGATTACGATTATGGTTGATTTGATTGGATGGGTTGGATTAGGATTAGGAATTAATTGGGGGTATTATTCAATATAAGAATCCATACAAATTGGTTGAATTAGGTTAAATCGATTTTTTTTTTTTTGGTTAAAAAATGTAAAAAGCTCTCATTTTTTTTTAAAAAGATAAGTAATTAAGTTTTTTTATCACTCAATCGACTACTTCAATTTTTAAAAAAAATATTAAAAAAGCCCTTAAGTTAAAAAAAAAATCTTCTATTTTTTTTACTTGATTATGTATTTGAACGGTTAAAATGCATAAAAAATTTCTTTTAACTGTTAATTTTAACAGTTGGTTATTAAAGTTAATTGTTCTTAATTTTTCAATTAAAGTTACTTGTGTTACAATTACGGCATAACATATGATAAAAAAATATAAAAAATAAAAATAAATTAAATTATAAAAATTATAAAAATTATTAAATTTTAATAAAAATATAAAAAAATTGTAAAATTTATAAAGTCATAAAAAATTATAAAATATATAAAAAAAAGTTCTTTAATCATTAATTTTAACGGTTGATCGTTAAAGTTAACGATCTTTAGTTTTTTTTTTCAGTTTAAGTTATCACGTGACGTAATACAATGTGACATGGTGAAAAATGATTAAAAAAAATAAAAAATCAATAAAAATTATAGAAAATTATAAAATACTTTTTTTGGTACAATAATTTATATAATTTTTTTACAAATTTTATATATATTTATATTTTTTTATAAATTTGTTATGACTATAAAAATTTATAACTTTTTACTGTATTTTTATATGTTTTTATTTTTTTACAATTTTTATGATTTTTATAATTTTTAATAATTTTTATATTTTTTATTAAAATTTAATAATTTTTAGGTTGTAACGTGTTAGTTTTAAGTGAAAAAATTAAAGGTGATTAACTTTAACGGTTAATTGTTAAAGTTGTCAAAGGGTCTTTTGATACATTTTGGTAGTTCAAGTACCTAATAGAGACTTAATTGTTTTTTTTTTGAAAAAGTTCGCATATTTTTTTTTATGTATTTTAAAAGTTTAAGTATTAATTGAGTGTAAAAAAACAGAGGCTTAATTATTATTTTTTAAAGTTTGAGGGTTTTTTACACTCTTAAGCATTTTTTTTTATGAATCTTTAATGATTTATTAAATTAAACCAGATAAATTGATCAAACCATTGACCTGACTGGCTCAGTCATCGATTTGGTTCTAAAAACTTTACTTACTCTTGAACTTTTATTTTAATTTATATGTTTTTTATTAATTAATAGTAAATAGTAAATTTAAATTAAATGTTTTTGGATAACAATTTATTTAATTTCTACTTCAAAATGCTAATAATATTAGCATTAATATACAAATTTATTGTTAAATTAAGTCTTATTGGATAATATGTTTTGATATAACAAATTAAAGTGTTTTTGAATAAAAGTAAAATGGTGTAATTTGATAAAATCAAGTTGTAATGGTTTCAATTGAGATAAACTTTTTCAAATATGTTTTAATCATTTTCAAACAAGTTAGAATTGCTCGAGGACAAAAAGTATCGATACTTTTTGTCCAAGTATCGATACCTTTCAAAATATCAATACCCATTTTAAAATCAATACCAAATTGACATTCTATTTTCATGATTTTTCAAATAATGACAAAAAGTATCGATACCTTTTCAAAAATTACCAATACCTTTTATCAGGTATCAATACCGTTGCTCCAATAGTCACTGAATCTAAATTAATTACAAAAAATATCGATGTCCTTTTAGTAGGTATCGATACTTGTTATTGTAGGTGAAGTTAATGAGTTGGTATTTCATCTTCAACGGTTATATTTACTTTCCCAATAACCACAACAATTTTAAATCAATTAAAAGTTATAAATACCATCTTCTAAAGGTCTAGCAACAAGAAGAGCATTGTGCAAAGCTTAAAGATTAATCAAAATAATTTAAAGCTTAATTCTTTCACACTTTTTCTTGTAAACAGTTGTAAGCTTTCATTGTATTCATTTAGCTCAAGTGTCTTCTTTGTATTTGTGCTTAATTGACAAACATCTTGATATTGTAAGGATTATTTCTTTGTTTATTTTTTATTTCTCTTTGAGAGAGGGTTTATATTAGGGTTTGGGTAGAAATCTTAAGGGAATTGTATTTTAAGATTTTGGGGTGTAAGTTTTAAGAGAAATTATAAGGTTAAATATTGTCCTTAAAGGTTACCAAATTAGTCAATTTGAGAAAATCCTTAGTTGTCGAAAACTAAGGTAATGGAGTAAATAATTGAGACTGAACTATTATAAATTTTTGTGTTCTTTATTACACAATATTTATTACTTCCACCACAATATTTCAAAGACTGGTTTAACTTCTCGATTAACGATCTCGAATTGATCCTTTCGAGTTAACATTTATGATGATTGTTTATGAATATAAACATGTTTTAAATTAACATTCTATTAATGTTCTTGATCAAATTATAAATGCACGATTTAAATAATGAAATTAAAAGAATTTCTATTAAATTGGATATAGTACTATATTGACCTATCAGTAAACTATAAACAAACTTTAATTATTTAAATCATTAAATGCACCATTTTAAAATAAAAATATGCACAACATTTAAAATTGAATCATCATAATAAACATGTTATGAATTAATAACACAAAAATATTTTTAAAAATTAAATTATACACATTAATATATCATATAAAGATGAAAATGATAATTTTGTATGTATTCTTTTAAAAGGTTGACCATGATATAAATATATGAAAATTTCAAAGTAGTCTTTTAAAAAGTTGACCATGATATAAATATATGTATTCCTTTAAAAAAATCGATTCTAGATTAGGTTAAATATCTTTAAGAGTCCTCTATAATCTAATTAAATTAATTTTGTTATTATTATATAGATCAATTTAGTCTTTGTACTATTAAAAGAATCAAATAAAATCAAACTTGAATAGAGTTAACATTTCCTGTTCAACAGAATTAATATTTTTAAAGTTTTTATGGTTCTGTAAATAATATTTTTTTGTTAGGGATTGAACTACAATCGAAAAAATAATTTTTAGTCGTTTTTCTAAAGTAAATATGAACTTTTTTACAATTTAAACTTATTTGATTATTTTTAATAGGAACTAACTTGATTTGCATTTAATAATAGAAGAACTAATTTGATTCAATCTCTATAATACAATGATCTCTCAAATGCTTTAACCCTAAATTATATATATATATATATATATATATTTGAAGGTGTGGATCTGTCCTTTTAAATATATCATTTAAATTCAAACTGAAATAATTAATAAAATTATTTTTAATTTTTTTTATTTAGAGTGTGTTTGATAAATTAAAAATTGAAGTACCAAACAATTAAGTGCTTAGTTTTTATTGCTAAAATTATTAACTGCTAAATTTACATTAGAAATTTGTTTGGTAAATTAGTAAATATAAGTGTTGAATATAATTATGTTATTTGATAAAAAAATATTGATTTTAAAAAGATTGTTTATTTTTTATTTTAATTTTATTAATATAATGTTTTATATTATTTTTGATAGTTCTGGATAAAAGATAAATATGATAATCTAAATATCTCATTTTTAAAAAGAATAATTTATTTCAATTTTTAATAAATTAAAATCAACTTAACATTTTCTACTATAAGTAGTTACTTGTCCTCTTATCTTATTCAACACTTTTTTGGTTGAAAATTTTATATTATGTAAAAACTTAAAATAATTATCAAACACATTTAAAATATTAAATGTTGAAATTTTTTATTTTATTAAAATGAAACTTTTCAATGATTTATCAAGCACACCCTTAATTAATAAATAAACATAACCTTCAACCATGAATAACAACAAACAAATTCTTTAAATTTATCATTTAACAAAATAAAAATAAAAATATTTCTTGAAACGAATCAAGTCCAGACCCTAATTGTCGTGGATAGAGTGAGCGTTTGATCGAATCGAATGAAAAATTTCTAGTTAATCGAGTTGATGAATTTTATTTTATCATCCTAACTCGATTTGAAATTTTCTCAAATCGAGTCGAGTGAAATGAAATTCGAATCGAATATATTTGTTCGAGTTAAATTAAAAAATAACTTTGGATCCTTGTAACCATTATCACCCACCATAATCAAATTTGTTATTAACTTTCATCCCCTCAAAATTTATTTATTAATATTTTATATGTAGGTTAGTTTCTTTGCTTACTCAGTTGCTTTAATTATTTTCTTATTCTTGGAATCATGTATTTTGAAATTAAAAAATATATTAAATGTAAAAAATGCGATTTTAAATAAAAGTTTGAAGGAAAGCTCAAATTGGGCCATAACTTTATTAAAACCTTGGGCTTTTTACAATAATAGAAAGTAAAGAAAATAGGAAAGAAATAGAACTAGTAATGAACAAAAGGGGCTAAAAGGAAACCTAGTTATCAGGAATAAATAAAAGAATAGGAAACATTAGGAAAAGACAAACGCCGCAAGGTATCCAAATCAAAGCAGAGAGAGCATTCTTTCAATCCATGAAAATGAAACCATTCTTCAGAATTGAATGAGGATTGCTTGCAGAGAGATGCTTCTATTAAAGCCGATCGTGAAAAAAACTCTCCTTCTGGAAACGAACTTGCATGGTGATTAACCTGGTTCTCTTGGCCGCTTCAGATCCAGGCGTTGCTATGCAAATGGTGGAACAACACCTACCAGGTAATAACTATAGTTACTTTTTAGAGCCTCTTTAGCGACATTGTTTGCTAATTCGTTTGCTGAACGAAAAACCAAATGGAAATTGATTTGTTGAAACTAACTTTTAAGGTTTTTGATGTTTCGAATATACGCCCCTAAAACTGATCTGTCTTAGGTTTTCGAAAGGCACTTATTGATAACAGTTCGTGAGTCTCCTTCAATAATCACAATTGGTGAGCCCTTTTCAAGTCCAACTTCCACTGATTTTAAGCATGATACCGCTTCTGCAGTAAAAGCAGAGGCCACCCCATCATGTATTGTCGAGCATGAAACGAAGACCGACCCAGCAGCATCCCTGGCAACCATTCTAAGGCAGATCTGAAGGTAGGACCATCGTACACCCCGTTGAAGTTTATTTTTATTGGTCTCCATAAGGTGCCTCCAATTTCTGCTTTTGGATTGCTTGAAAGTCATTGTTTTGCATGCAAACTTTTAATTCGCCAATAGAGGAACGAATAAAATGCATTAATTCATTATTGGATTTTCTATTTTTTTCATGAACCCATTGATTCTTATCACCCCAAATTGCCCAAAGCGCATAGATAAAGAGTAGCTTCTGATTGTGAGAGCATTGGTTGAATGTTGAGGTAAGCCATTGATGAAAGTCTTCAGTTGAGACATTGAGAACCTAGTTGAGGCGTAATTCTGACCAAAGATCTTTTGTAACAGGGCAAGAGAGGAAGACATGAAGGATATTTTCTGGAGCCCCCTCACATCATGGGCAAGTCGAGGAGGTCATTACCTTTTTTAGCACAAGGTTAACAAACGTCGGGATATAATTCCAAGAGATATGCTAGGTAACTATTTTCACTTTACTAGGGATATCTAATCCCCATAATTGCTTGTAAAATTCGTTTCTAGAGCATTGTATCGCATAAGCAAAATTATTCCTAGGGGAGTTTTGTAATAGTTTATACATGCTTTGAAAGAAGAAATCTCTTGACGGCTCTCCAGTCCAGGCTAGTTGATCTTTGTGGGCTTCACTCGCTAGAGGAATTTGAAGTATACAGGTTGCCATCATGCTAACAAAGGTATTCTCTATGACATCTGCTTTCCAAGTTCTAGTTTGATTATCTATCAATTCTTCAACAAAGACATGCGAAGTAGTAGAACTAAGCGGACGTAAATGATGAGTAATAATCTTATCTAACCATACATTATCATATATGCAAATTGAGCTTCTCGTGCCAACCCTTCATCAAAGATCGTTCCTTAAAACACCTTTTACAAACCATACACTACACCACGTAAAAGAGGGTGAATTACCTACCCTTGAATTTAAAAAATCAAAACGAGGAAAATACTTTGCTTTGAGTACTTTAGCTAATAAAGAGTTAGGGAAGTTAATAATCCTCCAGCCTTGTTTAGTTAACAAGTCTTATTAAATTGTCTCAAGTCTCTAAAGCCCATACCCTCATCTTCTTTAAGGTAATAAAGGTGTTGTCATGTACACCAATGAATCCCTTTTCTTCCACGATCCTTTTGCCACCAAAATCTTGCAAACAGTTGCTCAAGTTCCTTACAGAAAGAATTTGGCAGTAGAAAACAAGACATGGCATAGGTTAGGATAACCTGCAAAACCGCTTTTTATGAAAACCTCATTACCTCCCTGAGATAGCATTTTAACACTCCATCCTTCTATTCTGCTTTTGACTTTATCCTTAATATTTGAAAGGAAGCTTCCTTACCTCTCCCGACTATATTCGGTAAAACCAAGTATTTTTTCGAATTAGACGAAACTTGCATACCAAGCCTCCGAACTATTTGCTCCCTAACTTCCTCGTCGATATTAAAACTGAAAGATACGGTGGACTTCTCAAAATTGATACATTGACCTGAGCAAAGCTTGTACTCCTAGAGAATATCTTTAACACCTATCGCACCTATTACTGATGCTTCCCCAAATACTATACTATCATCAGCAAATAATAGATGTGAAATAAGTGGCCTACCTTTGCTAACCTTAGCCCCCTTTAAGCTTCCTTCGCGCAATGCTAATCGCAATAAGGTTGAAAAACCCTCGCTACATATGAGGAACAAGAACGGACTGAGGAGGTGGCCTTGACGAAGGCCTCTTGATGGTGCGAATTGACGTCCTTTCACCCCGTTGATACTGATTGTATAGGAGATCGAACTAAGACATCTGCATACCAAGGAAACCCAACCAGGTCAAACTCTAATTGAAGATCATACGTTCAAGAAAATCCCATTCAACACGATCAAACACTTTACTCATATCGAGCTTGAGTGCTACAGAGCCTTTTCACTCAGCACGTTTCTTTTTAAACGTATGCAACATCTCATAGGCGATTAGGATATTGTCGAAGATTAGCCTATCAGGAACGAAAGCACATTGGGTAGCGTCAATACGAACCCTAATAACCTTTTGAAGTCCATTGGCTAAAGCCTTTGCAATAATTTTATATATAACAGAACAAAGGCTGATAGACCTAAAGTGGCCCATTTGAGTAGGGTTCCCAATCTTTGGAATAAGGACAATCTCTGTTTGGTTTACTTCAGCCATACTTTGCCTATTGTTTAGAACATCCAAGCAAAATTGCGAGAAAAATAGTGCAAGGAAATCATCTTCCCCAGGTGCTTTAATAGGCCCCATACCTTTAAGAGTGATAACTACCTTATTTATCGAGAAAGGAGCTCGAAGAGAATCGTTAGTCTTAGGAGAGATAACAATCTCTACCCCTGATAATAAGTGCAACAAATCACCAATACTAGACGACTGAAAAAGATCTTCAAAATATTTGGAGGCCATTTCCGCCATTAAGAGCTGATCGTCAATTTCCACCCCATCTGGGCCTACCAAACGATGAACAAAATTTTTCTTTTTCTTATCGTTGCATATTTATGAAATAATTTAATATTACGATCACCCAAGCGTAACCAATTAATGCAAGCACGTTGCTCCCAATAAGCCTCTTCTTTGTCTATTTCTAGATTAGCTAAGATCTTGGTATCAATGAGTTCCACCAGATTATGCTCATCACGTTCGGCGCCTAATAAGTCCTCCAACTTCTTTAATAAATTGGGTTTTATGCCACTATTTCTGTTCTTCGTAAGTCTTTCCCAATGATGCAACCCTTTTCGTAGTCTTTTCAGTTTAGCCATAATGGGTACCGAACCAATTTGTCAGAGTCGAACCACTTCCTCTTCAAATGAGTTCTCTAAGGTCCACCAAGCCTTAAAACGAAAAAGCTTTCGAAGCTAGTCTCGAGCTCCCATGTCAGTACATACAAAAATAGGGTAATGGTTCGAATGGGAGTGCGGGAGATGACGCACCCTAGCCTCCAAAAAACGCAGCAACCAATCATTATTAGCTACTCCCCTGTCTAGTCTTTCGTGAATATTAGTGCTGGGAAGGTTACCCCGTTCCCAAGTAAACCAAGGTCCAATAAAACCAATATCTGACAAATTCATTTCATTCAAGATTATGCAAAAAACCTCCATTCGCTTTTCACAATTAGGAATACCACCCCTTTTTTCAAAAGAGAACAAGATATCGTTAAAATCGTCGCAAACTAGCAAGGGGCATTCTGAACATGACCTAGTACACGCAACATATTCCATGAATCAGGTTTCAACTTCAAGAAAAGGCTACCATAGAACCTGTGAATCTCCAATTATCCCCATCATCCGTTTCTTTAATTGTGACATCAATGTGATATTTTGAGAAGGAACCTAATGAAACCGAGATATTTTCTTTCCAAGCCAAGCAAAGTCCCCCACTAGAACCTTCTGCACTAATCTTAACTTCATTAGGAAAGCCACATCTTGAACGTACTTTCTCCATTTTCCTATCATCTAGCTTGGTCTCCATTAGAAAGACTAGTTGGGGGGAATGCAACTTCAGCATGTACCGAAGCTGCCTAACTAACCGAGGGTTCCCCAACCCTTAAACATTCCTGCTTAAGGTTTTCATTGTGCCCGATCGGTAATCTTGTTAGAAACCATCGATCTTAAAGCTGAAAGTTTTTTGTTTGACTCCCGAACAAGATTTTATTCCACCATCAGTTCGTCTTCTTCAAAAACTTTTTCTTCTCGTCGATTCCTCTTTTTAGTGGAAGGTTCCTGTTTAGAATTGCCCACCTCATCATTAGTGTTGAACATACTCTTCCTCTTACCCAAACTGAAAGTTTTATCGATGTGGCATTCTGTAGTATCACCATGTGCTAGCCTCTTCCAATCGGGCCTCTTTTGGACTGGCCAACTTCAACCAGGGCATACAAAGTCGCCCCTAACTTTCCTCAAAAGTAGGGATAGGAATTCT
Organism: Gossypioides kirkii; assembly: GCA_005610355.1. Classification (NCBI taxonomy): domain Eukaryota; kingdom Viridiplantae; phylum Streptophyta; class Magnoliopsida; order Malvales; family Malvaceae; genus Gossypioides; species Gossypioides kirkii. The sequence continues at coordinate 30,934,079 of CP032247.1, read as the reverse complement.
ATCGAAATTCACATTCGTGACGTGATTAACTTTAGCCTCCTTAGAAATATCCAATAAATCTGCTGAATTATCTTTAAAGTAAATCTCGACATTTGAGGAAGTCGAATGTGAGGAATCTTTCACAACCACCCGCGACGGGATAATCATTTCCATCCCCAACCGGTTTAGCTCGTCAATTTTGCCCTCGAACTCCGGTACGATATTTGGCCATTTTTATCGTTGGGCCAGTCAAACACTCACCCGTATACTAGCATTATTTCCGAAACTTTCTACTATTACTTCCTAACAAAAAACACTCCTTTCCTAGCAAATTTGATTCAACTTTTAGTGCAACTAAAAAAGGAAGCTCATCATCCATTCTTCCTTTGACCTCCTCATCGACAACGAAAGAATCTTTCAAACCATGACCCATTCTTCCAGAACCGAAATAGAAAATCGGGAGATTTTCGTATTTAAATGGAACCTAAACTTCATCCCCATTCTCCATGCTAACGAATAGTCCTTGCCGCAAAGGTTTTTGAATATCTAATAGGATGCGCAAATGACAGAATTCCCCTTTGATATCAGATTTAAGCACTCACCCAAAAGTTGCATCAATAGCATGAATCAAATAATCCTTATCACACTCCGGGGGGCATGGATCGATCTTCAGCCAGTATGGAGTCTTAACCAACTTAATTTTGTTACGCTCCATTGATTCGGATAATCTTTCAAACGCGATAACTTGCTTTCTAAACAACCAGGGACGACCCTCTAAAACGCTTTCAAGATCACCTTTATCTTCAAAAGAAATTAAGAAAAGAATTTCGCCGACAACTTGGATCTCAAATTTTTTCTGAGTTTTGCATATACTTTTTATCTGAGCTCTAAAACTATCTGATTGTAGGTTTTCTTTGTCCAAACCGAAAACACCAATGTGAAAACCCCTAAGGGCTCCACTCGAGAACTTTTCACCGTTAGCCTTACCAATTCTTCCTCAAAAAAAAAAAAAGACCTTATTCCTCACCATTGTAAAACACCACCACCCTTCACCAACCCAAGCATAGCACCTTTGTAATTTTGAGAAACGAGAAGAAATACTGTCGGCGTTCTCCAGAGAGAGTTATTTTGAATAAAAGTTATTTTAAAGATAAAATGTGAATTGATACCAACAGAAAATTTTAACACGAATATATTTTGACATCATCAATAATTAAACTTTAATAGAAATGATAAAGATTCAGGATGATTAAATAATTCAATATATAAATAATATAAAATGTGAAATTTATTTAATTCAATAATATAAATAGTAGACATAAATTTGAAAAAAAAAAGTTTTGGGATTTGGAGGAAATAAAAGTTTTGGGGGTGGGTGGAAGTAAAAGTTTGGGGAAAGCAAAAGGAAAAAGTTTCGAGGGAAAATAAAAAAATAAAAAGTTTTGAGGGTTTGGGGAAGTAAATTTTTTTAGGAGAAAGTAAAAGTTTGAGGGTAGTAAAATTTTTGAAGGAAAGTAAAAGGGTTTGAGAGAGGGTTGGGGTAGAGGATTTAGGATTTAAGATTTGGAGGAAGAAAAGTGAAAGGTTTGATATTTGGTTTATTCGAATTATTTGAGTTATTCGAATTCGAAAATTTAACTTAATTCAAACTCGAAACTCGAAAAAAATTCTAGTTGATTCAATTAATTCGATTAATTCTATTCGAAAAATTCAAAATTCGATTTTTTTTTCAATTTTTTCAAGTCGAATCGAATTTTACTCTCATCTAAACATGAAAGTAAATGTGTGAATCAATTTTTAAAATATATTATTTGAAATAGAATAATCAATTTTTAAATTTAATTAATTAATAATAAATATAGCATAAGTAGTGACATAAATAATAATTAAAATGCAATGTTAAAATAGCATGAGTAAGAGACGTGTATATATATATATATAAAAGACAAATATTAATGCATAAAATGTTCACATCAACTTATAACAAAAAAATTATAATCAACCTCAACATTTGGTTTATTGATTAAAAGTGTTTATCATATCTGTTGACTGTGCATGTAAGGATGTTAGTTGGGTGGGTTTCATGGGGTTCCACCTCACTTTACACCCAATTGGATAGGGATGGATACAAGTTTCGCGGGTGGTAGGGTGAGGATGGGACCAAAATTAGACCCACCGTAGGTGGTGGGACAAGCATGAGTATGACCTTGTACCCACCTCATCTCCACCCGCCTTACCCCATCCCCATCTCCTCTTGTCTCGCATAATATAATAAGCATATTTAAAAAATAAATATTTATAAAAATTTAATTTTGATAGCATTACTCAACTCACACTCACTGTTATTTTTTTTAGAAAAAAATTAGAACACTCCACAGTTTTTAGCCCAATTTTAACACACCTCACTCATTCAGTTGGAATAATGTCACATATGTGGTGGGAGTCCGGAGGACATTTATATTATACTTCTTTCATAAAAATTTTGATTTATATTTATTTAACTGATATTATAAATATATTACATGAAGTGAGTTGCGGGGTGAATATAATAGGGATTAGGTGTGTCTAGGGACTCACGTGGGTGGTGGTGCGGAGATGGTTTTGAGTTTTGTACTTGCAGCAGGTCGTGGGGCGGGGATGGGGATGAAAATTCTTAGCAGGGATGGAGGCAAAGGGAGCACCCCTCGCATTCGCTCACCCAATTGACATCCCTAAGTGCATGCGTAAATTTAAAATTTTATTTTATATAAAAAACAATAAAATTATATTACTTTAAATATATTAAACACCAATACAAAATCTAACCCACAACCGATCAAAGAAGACTTGAACAATATGGTCATAGTGTTGAAATAAATATCTAGCTATCAAAACAAAGTCGACGATATTCTTGGATTATGCAGATAGTGATTGTCCTACTCTTAAGGAGATTAGTTGCTTTACTTGCTCAGATTTTGTTATGCATATTTTGTATATTTTCTGTAATATTCCAGCCTATATAATGGCTTCATTAGTTATGAATAATAATGAAGTAACAGTTTTTCTCATCTTGTGTTTACAAGTTAACACTGGTATCTGAGCTAGGTTAAAAGAGCAGCAATTTATTAGAGAGAAAAACTTAAGAGCGAGTTTAAAAAAAAGGAGTGTGTATTAGTTAAATTTTGCAGCAATAAAACTAATACTCTATAACAATGGCATTCGAAGCTTTTGTTCAACCAGGAATTCCTCGCTTTGATGGTCACTATGACCATTGGAGCATGATAATGGAAAATTTTCTTCGATCTAAGGAGTATTGCCATGTCTTCTTTGAAGGAATCACATGACTAGTGTCACGTCCCTAAAACTTGAATACTTGGGGCGTGCGGCCTTAGACGCTTCTTTGATCAAAACAACACCTAAGTCAGCCTGATTACCACGATTGAGGATTCACCAAGAGAATTCCTCCAAGGCACCAAACTTGTATAGCGGAAGCGACTAGCCAAAAGAAGGCTCAAAAGACAACAGAAAGGCCACAAGAACAAGAACAAGAGAAAAGAGTTTGATTAAATGCTCTTAATTGTAATACTTTCTCTCAAAGAATACAAAGAATACAATGAATGGAATGAATTCCAACGGATGAGTTACCAATGAGGAGAGGCTCCTATTTATAGTTGAGCTCCATCACAACCAACAGTTAAGATCGAATTACATTGACAGTCAAGATTAGCCTATCCCTTAATTCATGGGATTTACATGATTGCAAATAAAATCTAATCCAATATAATCCTAAAGATATGATTCTCCCTTATCTTCTAGGATTAGTTCTCATATATGCCAAGATGCCTTAAGTTGCCAAATCTTCATCATTGGGCCACCCAGGCTTCAATCTGATAGGCTTGACTAATAGCTCTCTGAATCGGGCCAGCTCATATGGGCTAAATGATCCCAATGTCAACGACAGATCTCCATGGGATTCATTGTGTGCGATGGTCACGGGCTCTGAGCTTTGGCCCGTGACATTTTCCACCACCCATTCTCGTAACGCCCTCGTTGCGACTTCAGAATGAATCCGACTTCATTCGCCTTGATCTCATCTCGTTGCCTCAGCTTCTTCCCAATTAGTCTTGTTATCAGGTTGTCCCTTCTTTCAGAACTTTCGCCTCGACTTCCGTCTTCTCTTATCTTGAACCGTTGCACTCGTTGGTACATCTTGCTGGCAAGAAGTCTCCACTCCAACTTGCCCTAATTTTAACTTGCTTCGTTCTGAATCTTCTTGATTCACACCCCTTGGCTTCGTAATTCCCACAGTCCCTTGGCCTCCTTGCTTAAGAACTTTGAAAGGGTCCCTACGACCTTGCCAAGCCAACATGTCAGAATTCATAACACTACTAAGGTGTTCATGATGTACCTTACTCGTAGCATTTACTCGACCCGTCTGTCCCGTTTGCATCACTTCTTTCCCTCGAAGTCCGATGCGCACTTCACCTTACCCAAAGGTGATTTCTCCACAGACGACTCACCAGGCCTCATATCGATCCCAAGCTCCACTAACTCTCTCGAAGGGGCTTTCGTAACACTCCGTTCCATCGAGTCGATATTCCTCCCATATGAAACATCCTCGACTAGCTGGATTGATGACAACACCTTAGTCCCAACCTTCATATCTCGATATACCGGTACAATGATCCGTGATAACGCACCGATAACAATATGAATTTGAGCGGCCCATAGAAACATTGTAGCTTGAATTCTGTTAAGGAAGTTTAAGCCAAGCACAAAATCGTAATCGTTTAACTTGATTACCTCAAAGTCTTCCTTGCCTTTCCATTCGATGATTTGTAGCTCCACATTTTGAGCTACGCCAACAGTTGGGCCCTCCTCAGAATTTACCATCTTGATCTTCTTACTCGATTTTCGAATCGAAAGACTAAGCTCCTTAGCAGCTTTTTTCGATATCAATAAGTCAGATGCTCCCGCGTCAACAAGAGCACTCTTCATTTGGCCTGCAATGTTGATGTCTACAAACATCAACCCTTCCTTGCCATCTCTTTTGGCAGGAATAAGCACCATCGCATTAACCTTTGATGCTTTCTTCTCAACAGGTTTCCCTTCCTCCGGCTCATCTTTCATCTTGATAGCCGAAAATGAAGATACCTTTGGACAATTCTTCTTCATATGCGGACCTTTACAAAGGTAGCATCTTATCTTGCTCTTTTTTTTCTTTTGGTTGTTGGGTCTCCACTTCTCACGTCGTGGTTTCCCACCATCGTTACTACTACCGCTGCCATAATCGTTATGTCCTTCTTTATTCTCATCATGGTCTCCCCCACCGTCGCCCTTCCCATTAGGCTTGGAAGGTTCAAGCATGTCTCTACTCGGATCAAATTCTACTATGGACTCTGCAACCATCATGGGTTTGGTAAGCTCTTTGACTCCTCGACGTTGCAATTCCTACTTCGCCCATGGTTTCAACCCATTTGTAAAGGAGAAAAATGCTTCCTTCTCGCTCAAATCCGAAATTTGAAGCATGAGTTCACTAAACTCCCGCACATACTCCCTCACCGATCCTCGTTGCATAAGCCACCGTAACTTTGCTCGAGCTTCATCTTCAACATACTCTGGATAAAACTATGGCTTGAATTCCTATTGGAACTCTACCCAAGTCTCAATCTTGGTCCCACCACGTTTCACATCTGTGGACCTACATCTCCATCATAATAATGCAACATCAGTAAGATACATAGCAGTAGTATTTACCTTAGTAGCGTCATCTTGAATGCTCATCGCTTGGAAGTATTGCTCCATTGCCCAAAGAAAGTTGTTTACTTCACTTGCGGACCTTGCCCATTTAAATCCTTTCGGTTTGGGCACATCCATTACCTGTTGCTTTGGCGTCGAGGCTAACATTCCATTTCCCAAGGCAGCCTTGAAGATTCTGACCTCCCCCTTAAGCTCAGCGATTTCTTCCTTCAAGCCTACCACCATTGCCTCAAGAGCATCATCTTTCCTCATCATCTTGTTCTCCAAGGAACTAAGAGTATCCTATACATACTCTCGTAGCTGTTCCTTCATGGATTGCAACCCACTTGAGAGTCTCTCATCAACTTCATCGAGCCTCTCCTTAACATCCCTCATAGATTCCTCGAGAGTGAGCACTCGATTTTCCAAAGTCGACAGTACATCCCTCGAACGACTCTTATGCCTGGCCCTCCCACGGGTCTCCATTGGCTCAGTTTGTTCAATAACTTCTTTTGACATCACGGACGGTGCCTTTGCAACCTTAGCTCGGATACCAATTGTCACGTCCTTAAAACTTGAATACTTGGGGTGTGCGACCTTAGACGCTTCTTTGATCAAAACAACACCTAAGTCAGCCTGATTACCATGATTTAGGATTCACCAAGAGAATTCCTCCAAGGCACCAAACTTATATAGCGGAAGCGACTAGCCAAAAGAAGGCTCAAAAGATAACAGAAAGGCCACAAGAACAAGAACAAGAGAGAAGAGTTTGAGTAAATTCTCTCAATTGTATTACTTTCTCTCAAAGAATACAAAGAACACAATGAATGGAATGATTCCAATGGATGAGTTACAAATGAGGAAAGGCTCCTATTTATAGTTGAGCTCCCTTACAACCAACGGTTAAGATCGAATTACATTGACGGTCAAGATTAGCCTATCCCTTAATTCATGGGATTTACATGATTGCAAATAAAATCTAATCCAATCTAATCCTAAAGATATGATTCTCCCTTATCTTCTAGGATTAGATCTCATATATGCCAAGATGCCTTAAGTTGCCAAATCTTCATAATTGGGCCACCTAGGCTTCAATCTGATAGGCTTGACCAACAGCTCTCTGAATCGGGCCAGCTCATGTGGGCTAAATGATCCCAATGTCAATGACAGACCTCCATAGGACTCATTGTGTGCGATGGTCACGGGCTCTGAGCTTTGGCCCGTGACACTAGTAGCTGGTATGATGACAGATGTGTAGAAGACAAAGTTCGAAGGGCTAAAGTTGAAAGGTCTCAAAGCAAAGAATTATCTTTTCCAAGCACTTGATCGCACAATCTTGGAAACTATTCTTCGCAAAGACACTTCCAAACAAATATGGGATTCCATGAAGAAGAAATATGAAGGTTCAAATAGGACCAAGAGGCAACAACTATAAGCTCTATGATCTGAATTTTGAAACATTGCGGATGAAATTAGGAGAATTCGTTTATGATTTTTTTCTCAACAACAATGTTGATTGTCAACAAGATGCGGATTCATGGTGAGAAGATGGAGGATGTGATTGTTTTTGAGAAGATTCTTTGCTCAATGGCACTAAAATTCAACTACGTGATCGTTCAATTAAAGAATCAAAGGATATAGATCTTCTGTCACTTGACGAACTGCAAGCCTCTTTACAGGTTCACGAGCAAAAAATAATTCAACAAGAAAAAAAAAGAGCAAGCATTGCTGGTCTCATCCAATTTTCATAAAAAAAGAGGTCGAGGACAAGACAGAGGTAGTGTAACACCCTCACCTGATCCGATCAACGGACCTGAGCAAAATAATGTTACAATAGATATTACACATTCATGAAAAAAATTAAAGGACTTAAAATCCTTTTTTTGTAAGTTGGGTAAAAATCAACTTTTAGAAATGCCTTAAATTAACTCAATTTTAAAAGAATTTTTGAAGTCTGAGGAACTTCTACCGATACTTAGGTGAACAAGTATCGGTAAAACTCAAGGTGGAAAAACCTTGGAAGTGCTACATAATTCTTCTACCGATACAACTGGGAGTTCTACCAATACAATTCTGACATCTACTGATACAATCATGACTTTTACCGAAACAATAAACTTCAGTGAACAAAGTAATTTTGGCCTGGGACTTCTACCGATACTCGGGTCCAAAATACCAATACAATCAGGGTACTACCGATACTTTTAAGACTACTACCAAAATAATTCAACTCAGTAGCCAAAGTTCATAATTTCCTATACTTCTACCGATACTTTAATGGGTTCTACCGAAACAAGTCATCCAAATACTGTTTCTTAACTACCAAGACCAAGCTTGACACAACTCAAAACAAGTCAATTCACTTGAATAACATTTTAACCCAATTACATGCCATTTATAACCATTAACCAAAACAACCATAAATACCAGTATGACGAATGAATAGTGTGATGATGCTCCGATGAAATTCCAACTGGTTGAACCTTCCGATGATCTACAAAACAAAAGAAACTACATAAGCAACTAATACTTAGTAAGCTCGTATAAAGGATACTTAACTTACCAATCACATTATGTTAAACAACCAAGCATAATTTCTTTAATCCTGAGCATAATTCCATTTCCTACATACACCCCATCACAAGATTAGGTGTATTAATGAACATAAACTCCTTCCAAAATTCATTAAACCTATTAACATAAGCATTAAATGTGTATATCATTTAACATATGACCAAATATCATCCAAATTATTTATCATTTAACATCTTTACATTCTTGTTAATATTTCGTATAAATACCTCATATATACATTTTCATAATAACATTTCGTGTAACTATCTCATCTAAACTTTTCATTTTACCAATTAGTACATAATCATTATTAAGTCTTGTACTTATCTTTCTTTCTTCCACAATACAACCTCACCAAGTTGATGGATGTCACATAGAAACATATAATCATACCATGGCATTAATATTCATTATCAAACTATACTAGTCAAAACATTCAGCTCATATTCTTACTTATTATACATATCTCATTCAAAGCATGTTACATGAATAGCAAATAGTTGAAGAATGAGATATTGACCTTTTTGTTGCTATCCTTTTCGACCTTTTCATTTGTTATCTTTTTGGATAACATTCTTTTCAATTCATTCGTTATCCTTCCGGATAATATCCTTTTCAACATTTTCATTTGTTATCCTTCCAGATAATATCCTTTTCAACATTTTAATTTGTTATCCTTCCAGATAGTATTCTTTTCAACCTTTTCATTGATTCGGAAATACCGAATGTATTGCCGTGGTGTCTTTCAACCATGGTCTTTTTCCTTTTCCAATATAATATCATGATAATATAAGACATAATTATTTATATATAATGCTATCAGTTAAAATTATAAATTCAATTATAACCTTTTTAAAGTGAAATACGAACTAACCTCGACTAAACAAAGTTGCAAAAATAGAGTTGACAACTAATTCGAGACTTTAGCTTTTCCTTGATTTAAGTTCACTTGTCTCGTTTCTTGATCTAAATAATAATTCATTCAATTAAATAATTCAAATAGCTTAAAATAGTTAATCCAAGCCTATAACCCATTTTATTGTGAATTTATGAAATTATCCTAAACATTTTAACTTTTATGCAATTTATTCCCTAAATCCAAAACTCAAAAAATTAAGCACAATTAAAGAAAACACATGCTAACCGATTTTTACCTAGTCTCTACTCAACCCACTTTTATCAAAATTTCACAAGAAATTTATAAAATACCACTATTTTAACAACTTAATCCCTAATTACAAAATTAACAAAAGTTACTAAATCAAATAGTCCCTAAACGATTCATAGCTTCAAAATCTAACAATTTCTATCAAAACTCAAACAATTTTACTCTAATTTAATTTTACTCCATATTTCTCATTTTTTTACTTTAATTTAGCAAATTTACAAAATTTGATTCTTACTACTTGAAATCGACAATTTACTTCACAATTTAGTCCCTTTTTACTTCTAACTTAAAATCTATCAAATTAGTCCTCAAAATTTTAACCACTTAACAATGGTAACATTTAAAATCTTTGAAAATATCAAAAAATAAGACATAGGTTAACTAGATCAAGATACTGGGATTCCAAAAACATAAAAATTACGAGAAAATGACTAATTTAAGCTTACCAATCGAAGCTTGAACCTTAACAAAACCCTAAGCCTTTTTCTCTAAATTTTTCTCCCCTCTCTACTTCGATGGTTGCTGAATGAAAGAAATAAAAATATTTCTTTCTCACCCACTCTCACTACTAGCTAAAACAATTGCATTTCTTTTTTCTTTTTAATTAAAATAATTAAAACATAATATAAGCCATAGGTTTTCACCTAACTACACTAACAATTTAAATGGAGGAATTTCCCATTGGTCCCTTTTTTTAATTCAAATCCTTTTATAAATTACACTTTTATCACTTATGCAATTTAGTCCCCGTACTTAATTTATGCATTACACAATTAAAATTACCTATTTGAAAAATCAATTAGCCAACAGATCAACTCCGTAAATATTTTATTAAATATTTATGGATCCAGTTCATAGATACGTAATCCCGAAGATACACTTTTCGACACCCTTATCTTTCGACTCGTTACAATTCTCCCCTCTTTTAAGAAATTTCGTCCTCAAAATTTACTTGAAAAGAGGTGGGGTACTAAGATATCATTTACGAATAAACTAATTTGTTTGCAATCCTTTCTTATCGATCCTTAGACTCGTTTAACCGGATCACATAGTCTTTTACATAATATCAATATTCATATGTCGAAGCTTTCATTCAAATCACAAGTCCAAATATCAACTCCATTCATACTTTATTTTACTTATTCATATGTGATAACTTTATTAATCTTACTCGGACTCAACTAGATACACAAATCAACCAATTTGTATCTCAATTTAGCAACATAATGCATTATCGAATGAACCAACATAATTATACTAGCACACACACCGTGCATCATCAAATAAATCGAAGGATCACTTTTACATTTAACAAGTAACTAATTTTCAATTCCATTATAAGTTCAATTCACTATTTCATCAATCTCAATTTAACATAGAATACCGCTTATTGGTTAAATCGTACTACTTTCTATTTATCGCATAGTTAATTAAACCTATCATTCCAATCATGAGCAATATTTCATCATTTAGTATACATTTCATAGACATATATGTTCAACTCCAAATTAACTTTTCAACAAATTTTAAGTTTATAAGCTTTACTCGTATTCAAGTGGTCCTTGACACTTTTTTTCCCAAATCATAAGATGTCATATTTCATATTTTTGCTAGTTTCATTTCAACACCAAATGGTCATTTAATGTATTTTTAGCTCTATTAACCACTCTTGATCTTAGTATAGGGACATGGACTCATCACTCCAGGTTGCTCGACAATGATGATTTTCATATAACATTTAGGTCCTAAGGCATGTCAATTGTTTTTGTCATGTTCCGAATGATTATTAAATTATCCGTTTTCTATTTAGTTACAAGCAGACCAAATCACTTTCTTTAGTTTAAATTCTATTTCAATCAATCAATTGTCATATGTCACAACATGCTTCAAATTAATTTTATACCAACTATCTAACGGTAACTAAAATTTAGAGTTTCTACTATATTCAATTCAATCTAATTCTTAATATTTAGTACTCATAATCGTAATCCAATTTATATGATAATTATAGTCTTATTTTGTTCCTCAATCATACAAATCATATAATTTCGCAAACAAGTAAATTGATTCTTAATTCATAAAAATTATACGTACCGAATCCCTGTGCGATTGATTCATCAGTAATGATCCCTTTTCACATATTTTTAATTCTACAAATATTTCATATAAACACTTCATATAATCATTTCATATATCTATTTCCATATAAGATTTTGTATAATCATTATGTATAAATTCATTCAATAGAATATGTACCAATATTACTATCTAATACAATACAAACTTCACAAGATTAGTAAATGTAACAATGAAATATACAATTTCCAACATATCATAAAACTTGTAATAATAACTATGTCATGTACACACTTCATTCATCACATAACAAATAAGCATCACTTTTCAATTTCAAGTGTTCATACCAGTATATTCAAACTCACAAGTATAAATCATATAACCTTTCATATACGTATACCATTGTTTAAGTCTTTTTCACCCATTGAACTAAATGAAATAACTTCCAGGTCAGTAAACATTTAAACATACAGATAATCAGAATTCGTAATTCGCTTACTTCGACAAAACAATTTTGTATCAAATAACATTTATTCTTCCAATGGATCTTTGTAAAACTATTCAATACATACGTCTAGAAATAGATAACGCTCCTAAGAGCTAATCATATACAGAATAAATGTGTCAGGTTATCTATCCAGGCTAAACTAGTGACAACACAAAAAAATAGCCTGGCCAGGGCTATGTATACATGTAAGGTTACCAGTCCATGTTAAACCTTTAAAAAGATAACGGATTACCAGCCCAAGCTAAATTTGAGTCACATGTATGCTCGAGTCCGCAACACATGCTGGAACTTGGTCTAGAATAGTAATTCAGACAGAAATATCATGTACGAAACTTTTACTCGATCCATCATTATTATTTTAGAAATTTAGTATTTTTCACATAAACCAATTTCATTTCAGCAGTGCTAAATATGTATAAATATATATCATTAACAACATTTAATAATGAATCATAACAAAAAATAACAATATGAACTTACTTCACATTATACTATTACGAGCACACAAGAATATAGTTCTTATTTATCAATCATAACATCAGTTTAGCTAATAATGCAATTTAGTTAAATTTACTAATTGTCATATATAAATCAATCTAATTCATTCATTACATAAATAATAACTAACATATCATATAATTATTTAAGCATTTCTTTGTCACACGAATTGAATTATATTCTTCCTTCATTTCCAATCATGACCATCAATTATAATTTCATTTCAATTTGATTCAATTCCACAATTTAATATTTATGGTGCAAGCAAATTCAAATACAACATACTTAAACATTTAATAATTCACAAATTTTCCCATATCATATATTCAATTCATACCTTTATACATAAAAAGGTGTACATATATTTTCCGTAACATCAATTGATTCAAACCAACCCAATTGAGTAGAAAATCTTACTTAATTACTTACCATGAATAAATAATAAAATAAGTGGCAATTTATAATTTAATTTAGATTATAGAAATACTAACCGTAAATTTTGAGTTACTCGTCGACGACCTTATCTTTTCCTTTCCTTTTTGAGGAGTTCGGGTCAACTTTAGCTACGAAATTAAATAAACATCACATTTCATCAAGAACGCTCTGTATTTGTTAACCAGTTCTCGACTCTAGCCAAATTATTACTCATTCTATCGCTAAACTCCTCAGCTCCACACTTGTATACTTAATCAACAAAAATCTTGTGAATATTCCATTGTATAGAATTTTCGAGGATGGTGGGTGGAGGTCGTAGAGCCACAAATTTTGACGTGCATATACAGATCAACATAGCATTCATTATTAATATAAATACTGTGAACCTTTACTCTAGACTTCCTGAATTCTAGCACATCCTAAGCAATCTTTTAATCGAAGACTTAAGTATTGCCTTCAACATCATCGAAATTAGCTCGGTTGGAAAACATCTTTTATCTATGTGAAAAACAAAATCCAATTGAACCAGGAGACATCACACTATCATAAGTTATAAAATGACATGTATTTCTAGACTTCATGCATGCTACGTTCAGTCCGAGAACCGACTAAACTGTAGTTCTGATACCATTAAATGTAACACCCTCACTCGGTCCGATCATCGGACCCGAGAAAAAGAATGTTATAGTAGATATTACACATTCATGAAACAAATTAAAGTGCTTAAAACCTTTTTTTAATAAGTTGGGTACAAATCAACTTTTAGAAATATTTTAAATTAACTCTATTTTAAAAAAAATCAAAGTTTGAGGGACTTTTACCGATACTTAAGTGAACAAGTACCGGTAGAACTTAAGATGGAAAAACCTTGGAAGTGCTACAGAATTTTGCTGATACAACTTGGAGTTCTACCGATACAATTCTAACTTCTATCAATACAATCATGACTTCTACTGAAACAATAAACTCTAGTGAACAAGGTAATTTTGGCCTGGGACTTCTATTGATACTCAGGTCCAAACTACTGATACAATCAGGGTACTACCGATACTTTTAGAACAAGTATCAATTTTTGGTGACTATTCGATATTAATTGTGAATTTTATGCTCTTAATCCTTTAAATTCATGTTTTGATGCTTAATAGAGCACTTGAGAGCAAAAGGAGTGAAGAAAATTGGAGCAAGCTATTAGAGCCACACGGGCTAACTCGTTCCACATGGCCTAGCCACACAATCATGGGGTAAGTCGTGTCGATTTCATGAATTTGCGCTCTAAACTACAAAAAATCATGATTTTTAGATTTCTCAGGCATTTTAAGACGTATATATGACAAAAATAAGAAGATGAGAGTGAGCAATCGTAGAATATTCAAGAAAACAACTCGAAAAATACCATTGAAGCCGATTCTGAAGTAGATTTTTGTCAAGATTGAATATTCCAATTGATTTCTTAGGAGATTATCATGAATTTCTTTATTTCTTTCAGTTATATTGTGTCTTGAATGTTTTTATTTCCAAGTATGAACTAATTTTCTAAATATTTAGGGGAGATGAACCCTATGATGAATTTTGTAGTTTGATTTTTATTTTACGTAATAAATACTTAGTTTCTTGTTCACGATTATGTGTGCTTAATTATTGGTTTAATGTTTTTAGAATATTGATTCATGTTTGATGTGCTTAAATCAGAGGAGAAATATATCCTATTTAAGAGTAGATCTTGCATAATTGAATGGAGTTGCATGCAATCTTAGAAATAGGACGACATAAATCTACCAAATTAGAGTAAAATCTAATAGGGGAATCCATAACACGAGTTAATATGATAATAGGGGTTTAATTAGAAATAAATTTCAATTAATCAACCTAAAGTCAGTTGCTTTTATTCTTGAAAGAGATATTAGCATTATTTAGGGATTTTTATTGATAGTGATAAATGAAATCTGGGTGACTTCTTTCCTAGATATTGTTTCGCTTCTTAATTGTTAATTGATTAATTTCTTCTTTTGTTCTGTGTCGTGTTCATTAGTTAATTAATATTTTCTATAGCCACCATATATATATTGTATCTTGCTTATTTTGATTAATGAAAACTGCTCTAAGAGAGGTTTTCTTATAAGACTAGTTTCTTGTTTCTTTATATAGAGAGAACTTTTGCTTCAATTCTTCAAGATCATGGAGGAGGTTCATCATATCTTCAACTTGCTTTCTTTTCAAGTCAATTGGGAGATTGGTTAAAGGCCAAAATAGTTCTTTTTCATGCAAGTTTACCAAAGGAGGCTACTATTTGCCATCAACACCATTCATCTTCTTTCTTCTTTTTATCAATTAATCTATCATCTTTGATTTAGTTATTTAATTATTTATTTTCCATTGATTTATCATCTAATTCTTGTTGGAAATTTTATATTGAAATCCAAAATTTTGGTCTAAAAGCTACTCTTGCAAAAAATTACTTATCTTGCAAGAAAGAATTATAAACTTCGAGTTAATTTTTAAAACTCTTCAAATTCAATCTTGAGCTTCCACATCACCATCTGTGTTGAATCCTATCTTTCCCATGTCCATTTCTTTCGTACTATTCCTTTTATTCCTAGTTCTTTCCCTCAATTTTCCCTTTTCCCTTAAATTTTCTTTTATTATCTTTTCAAAAGTTAGGAAATTGATATTTGAATTATGAATAGGTTGTCGAAACCATTTTTTTTAAAGAAAGTCCCGACTTATATTTTTAAAATCGAAAAATAGAGCCGCCACCAATCCTTTTAATTTGGTGTGATTGGATCACCGTAAAATACTTAAGTTTAAAATGTTTCGGTCTTTGAAATCCAAAAAATGGGTTCGGGAGTCTGTTACGTATGAGGAAGGATTAGCACCTTCATACGCCTAAAATTGGTACCTAGTCGATTACTTGATGTCTTAGTAATGAAAATCGAGAATTCGAAGAGAAATTAAAATACGATCTTTGAGCATGTAAATAACACTATTTGATCATATATAAGTTTTAAACAATTTAAACCTTTCGAAGAATGATCCTTTATTTCGAGTTAAATGAGAAAAATCATGTCTCGTAAGTTAAGGGCACGATATTTCGAGTACTCAAGAAATAAAACCATTTATCGATTGATTAAATACCATTTAAAATAAGATTTTTAGTATAGAAATAATATATTTTAAAATCATTTAAAAAAATTAAATTTTACTGATAAACGATCTTTTTTCCTCGAGTTGATTGAATATCATAACCCATAAGTTAGGAACACGACATCTTGGGTACTCGAAAATAAAGAACGTTTATCGATTTAGCTAAAATACACACGCTTTAATCTTAAATAAGGTATCCAATTACATAAATTCGAAGATAAAATTGTATCCCGTAAGTTGGGACACAGTTTTATCGAATCCTTTAAGTAACGAATATTGCCTTGGTTTTGAAAAATTTGCTTGTTCCTTATGTGACATTCAAATACGAATTTTATTTTGACACACGGTTAATTTAATCGAGTATCGTACGAAGATTAACGTATGTATGCAAACATAATATACAATGTAAAAAAAATGGCAACAACAATAGCAAGGGCAAGAATTAATAAAAAAAAATATGTTAGTAGCATAAGATGATAATTAAAATACGAAAGCTAAAATAAAAAACATAGTATAAAGTATTAAAGCATAAATTTTAGATACTAAAAGAGTCTAATATAAATTTAATGCGATATATAAAATAAAATAAACAAATGCAAGTTGGAATTGAAAAATATAAATGTAATAAAATAAATGAAAGCTTGAAATAAAGTAAAATTATCGTAAAATTGTAAAAACACATAAAATTAAAAAAAATAAAAGGAATTAAATAAAAATAAAGGGAGTTTTAAAAGAGATAAAAGAAAAAAGAATTAAATTTAGAAACAATAGATAAAACGGTTAATAAAAGGGATTATTATATTTTAAAAAGATGGGACTTAATTAAAATAAAAAGTAAATATATGGTATAATTTGAAAATGGAAAGACAACCGGAGGATTAGATTAAAACAAAAATAAAATCTTAAGTACAATTAAGAAAGAAAAGAAAACAACGGGGTCGAAATCATGTAAATTTAAAAAGGTCAAGGACTTCATGAGCAAATTTCCCAAATCCTAACACGAGTCAATTTCTCAAGTGTTGCTGGTCCAAGGACTAGATTGAAAATGGAACAAAAATACAGGGGGAATTTAAAATAAATTGAAAATGGTCAAAAGGGACGAGATTGAAACAGTGGGCAAAAGCAGAAGGACCAAACCCATAAATATCCCCTTTTAAAAAATACGCAGATCTTGGGGTAAATCCGGGTCAGAATCTAGTTAAAGGCTGAAATGACACCATTTTGAAGGCCATGGGGCAAGGCCTAAAACGGTGTCGTTTAGTAAGTAGTATATAAGTTAAAATATTGCTTAAAAAAATCATTTTCTTTCTTATGCTTAAAAAAACCTTGCCCTTTTTTTTCTTTCTAAAATTTCTTAAGGCCAGCCGTAGGGTTTCTTGCACCTCCTCGTGCCTTCGTCGACTGCCCACGCCGGTGACCACCGCGTGCGATGGTCGGAAGGTCGAAAGTCACCCCCTTTTGCACTTTTTTTTGTCCTGATTTCAGATCTGAGGTTTTAGAGCTTTAAATCCAACCCCAAAATCTATAAAAATCAGGAAAAAAACCGTTTGATCCCCTTTGTGCTTTTTAAACTTTCTTTTTTCCCTTTTTAAAGCCCCTTTACAAGATCATCGAAGGATTTGGAGGGGCTTTCGGGTGTCAAAAGACACTATCCTTCATCGGGGGTAAGCCTCGGTCGTTTACGGTGGTGGAATACCAATAGTCAGCAACAGGTAAACCAAAAAAATAACTTTCCTGTTTTTATTATTTTTTTATTTGAAATAAAAAAATAAATGAAAAATAACAAAATAGGCTACCTTTGAAAATTTCTTTCTGATTTTATTGCTTTTTCTCTGTATATCGCTTGTAAAAATTTACAAAATCTGAGAAACGAGGCTTTATAGCTGATTAGGTACATATTTTTTTCCTATGGTCCTTTGTCTGTCTTTTTTTCTCGTTGTTTCTTTGCAGGTATCAACAAAATGACGGTTTTCTGTGGTCAACGCCAGTGATGGGATGTCCCTAGTCTACTATTTTAGTGAGAGGAAGCAGAAGGGTCAGATCTAACCTCGGGTTTTATGGTTGATGTGGCAGCTGACATGGCGCTGATATGATAATTACGTGGCACTGACGTGGCCGTGGGGAGAAGGAAAGGCAGCGGCGGTAGATAGCTCAAGGAGATTAGGGTTTCCAAATGTCTTTAACATTTTGGGCTTGTAAACTTGGGCTAGGGTTTTTTTTTAAGAATTGGGTTGTAATTTGGGTTTTATTTTGTAAATGGACTTGGACATTTGAAATAAAATGTATTTTATTTGAATTTGGTTATTATTTTATTTTATTTGTTTATTAGTGTTAGACCCGTACAAATTGGGCTCCAACAGTTTCCCCTCTTTGCTCGTTGCTGTGTAACGGGAACGGAGGAAATACTAAAAGTAGAACCAATTTTGTTCGGTCCCACTGAGTTTGGTTTCTTAAGTATTTCTTCTTTGAGCAACTCGTTGCTTCATTAGTCGCTCAACTTCATTGTATTTGCTTCTCATAGCTTCACTCTATTCCACTATGACTTAAGGAGATTGAGATTCGCTATCGTAGTTTCTGATCTGATCCTTTAACTCTTTAAGGATATAAGTTTTGCAGCTTCGTTTCGCTTCAATTGTAACTTTGAGGTATAAGATTCGTTATTACGGCTTTAATCTGCTTCTCTTGAAATTTAGGGTATAAGATTCGCCAATATAGCTTTAATCTTTCTTATCACATCTCTAAGGTATAAGGTTCGCTATTGTGGCTTTAACCTTTCTCTTCATATCTCCATGGTACAGGATTCGCCATTGTAGCCTCAATCTTTCCTATTATTTTCCTAAGGTATAAGGTTCGTCGTTGCGGCTTCAACCTTTCCCTCCATATTTCTATGGTACCAGATTCATCATTGCGGCTTCAATCTTTCCCATCACGTCTGTGAGGTACAAAGTTCGCTGTTGGGACTTCAACCTTTCCCTCCATATCTTCATGGTTAAGGATTCACTGTTGCAGCTTCAATCTTTCCCATTATTTTCCTAAGGTATAAGGTTCGTTGTTACGACTTTAACCTTTCCCTCCACATCTCCATGGTACAGGATTCGCCGTTGCGGCTTCAATATTTCCCATCAAGTTTCTAAGGTACAGGGTTCGCCGTTGTGGCTTCAACCTTTCCCTCAATATATTCATGGTACAGGATTCGTCATTACGGTTTCAATATTTCCCACTACATTTCTAAGGTAAAAGGTTCGTAGTTATAGCTTCAACCTTTCCCTCTATATCTTTAAGGTACAGGATTCACCGTTGCGGCTTCAATCTTTCCCATTATTTTTCTAAGGTATAAGGTTCGCTGTTACAGCTTCAACCTTTCCCTCCATATCTTTAAGGTATAGGATTCACTGTTGCGGCTTCAATCTTTCCCATTATTTTTCTAAGGTATAAGGTTCGCTGTTACAGCTTCAACCTTTCCCTCCATATCTCCATGGTACCAGATTTGCCGTTATGACTTCAATCTTTCCCATTATGTCTTTGAGGTGCAAGGTTCGTCATTGCAGATTCAACGTTTCCCTTCAAACCTGTAGAATATGCTTTTATGGACCTCTACATAGGCCAGATTATTGGGATGTCATGATCAGAATGAGTCAAATGCTCCTAATTAAATGAGTGTGCATGATTGATGTCAGATTCAAAATTGATTTCTTTTTCTTTTCATTGCTCTTGGATTGACATGGTTTGTCGCTTGTTGCAGTTTTATTACTGGTGTGCTACCTTATCCTCTTCTAAACCTACGATGAGACTTGGTAAAGTAGTCTTAGTTCGAACTACTTGTTTCAAGTTTGGTTCTTTTAACTGGTAGTCCTGTTTTAGGTCCCTGTACCATTTAGGAAATTTCTGGAATAAAACATATAGATCCCTGTATACCTTATGATATTAGTCCATTATACATTATCTTAATGCAAAAATGCTTGAACGAGGTTGTGAAAGAATAAGTTTGTATTTTATTAGATACAAAGCTCAAAGCATCTAAAAAAACATTGGCAAAAGAAAAATTGCCAAGTATAAAATAACCAAAAGAAACGATAGTAGATGCCCTAGATATCATAACATGAGCTTCTTTGAGCCGACTTTGACGAGGATCATTCCAAGCTCGATATGTGTCTAGCAAACCTAGAGTGATTTGTCGATGCCCCACGATGTAAAGTTTCTTCGTCTTGTTACGTTTGAGGGAAACTATCAATTTAAACCTATTCTTTGCTTTAATTTTGAGTCGCCCTTTTCAGGTTTTCAACTCAAAATCCCTTTGGTTTCAAGACGCCCTTTTCGAGTTTTCATTTTAACCTCTTCCTTTTTTTAGGGTGCCCTTTGCAGGTTTTCATCCCAATTTTTCTTTCTTTCTTTCTTCCTTTTTTTAGGTGAAATATTTCTTCACCGAATTTGAGTTTACAGGATTGTGCAGATCATTGCCATCCATTTCAGTCAGAATGAGTGCTTTTCTAGAGAAGGCTTTCTTTACTAAGGTCCTTCCCAATTTGGCATCCATTTTCCCCAAAAGTCCTTGTGTATAGGAAGTATCTTTTTTAGAACTAGATCTCCCTCGTGGAATTCTTTTGGGCGGACCTTTTTGTTGTAACTAGCATCATTCGTTTTTGGTACATCTGACCATGACGGATAGCTCTTAATCTCTTTTCTTCGATCAAGTTCAACTGATCATATCTGGCTTGGATCCATTCTGCCTCATCCAAATTTAGCTTTGATAAGAGCCAGAGAGAAATGATTTCAACCTCGATAGGTAAAACTACTTCCATTCCATATACTAGTGAGAATAGTGTTGCCCCAGTAAAATTTCTGATCGAAGTTCTATAAGCGAAGAGGGCAAACGGTAACTTCTCATGCCAATCTTTATAGGTCTTTTTCATCTTTGCAACGATTTTCTTGATATTTTTATTAGCTGCCTCTACTACTCCATTCATCTTTGGGCAGTAAGGAGATGAATTGTGATGTTTGATTTTGAATTGCTCGCAAACCTCCGCTATTGTGCTATTATTCAAATTCAATACGTTATCTGATATGATCCTTTCTAGCATTCCATATCGACATATGATTTCCTTTTTCAAGAATTTACTAACTGTAGACTTTGTGAAGTTGATGTAAGAGGCAGCTTACACCCAAATAGTCGATAACTACAAAGATAAACCTATGCCTATTAGAAGCCTTCGGTGAGATTGGCCCAATGACATCCATGCCCCACATAGAAAAATGCCATGGAGAAGTCATGGCATGAAGATGTGACGGGGGTACATGAATTTTATCTTCATAGATTTGGCACTTGTAACATCTCTTAGCATAGTTGATGCAATCACCTTCCATGGTAGACCAATAGTATCCAAACCTCATGATTTTCCTAGCCATTTTGAATCCACTAGCGTATGTTTCACAAATTCCTTCATGGACTTCTCCTAGGATTTTTCTAGCTTCGATCGCGTCGACACACCTTAACAACACCTGATCTTTTCTCCTTTTATACAAAATTTCCCCGTCTAGGACATATTCATTTGCGAGTCTTCTTAATATCCTTTTATCATTTTCGGTAGCTTGCTTAAGATACTTGCGGTCTTTTACATACTAGAGGATATCTTGGTACCAAGGATGGTCATCTCTTTCTTCTTCTTCTTCCCCTTCTTCGATGTCATAGCAATGAGCTAGAGTCTCATAGATGCTCATTTGAATGAGTTTTATATCCTCTGACTTGTTTACTTTAATCATTGAGGCCAGAGTAGCGAGAGCGCCAGCCATCTAATTTTCTTCTCATGAGAGGTAACGGAATGTGATATCATCAAATTCCTTAATTAACTCAAGAACCAACTTTCGGTAATTGACTAGGTTGAAATCTCTCGTTTCCTATTCTCCCTTTAATTGATAGATCACTAATGCAAAATCTTCATATACTTCTGGAATCTTGATCTCTCGTTCTATGGCTGCACGATTGGTAAAGGGATAATGGTCTCCTTCTAGTGATACCAAAACTGCCCAAATTCCATTGCCCATGGCATTTAAAGCACCATCAAAATTTAATCGCCAAGGATCCTCTATCGCGGTCCCCTCTTTAGTGGTTGCAACATATATTAAGTCCTCATTTGGGAAGTCAAAATTTATTAGCTCATAATCCTATAGAGTTCTACTAGCTAGGAAGTTTTCTATTGCACTCCCCTTTACTGCTTTCTGGTTTACATAGACTATGTCAAATTATGAAAGTAGGATTTGCCACCAAGTCATTCTTCCATTTAATGCAGTCGACTCCATTATGTGTTTAAGAGGATCTAATTTCGAGATTAGTCAAGTCGTGTGGTACAACATGTACTGTCTTAACCTTCGAATATTCCAAACTAAAGCGCAACATATTTTTTCAATCGATGAGTACCTTGTTTCATAATCGGTGAACTTTTTGCTAAGGTAATATATTGCTCTTTGTTTCTTCCCGGGCTCATCATGTTAGCTTAGTACACATCCCATGGAGTTTTCAAAAATTGCCAAGTACAGGATCAATGGTTTGTTAGGACTCGGTGGCACTAGAACTAGAGCATTGGATAAATAATGCTTGACATTGTCAAAAGTTTTCTGGCATTCATCGTTCCACACACCTAGATTGTGTTTTCTAAGAAGACAAAAGATGGGGTCGCATTTCTCAATTAACTGTGAAATGAACCGAGCGATATAATTTAGTCTCCTTAGGAAACCTCGAACTTCTTTTTGCGTACGGGGTGGTGGTAACTCTTGTATAGCCTTGACCTTGTCTAGATCGATCTCAATTCCCCTTTTGCTGACCACGAAGCCTAACAACTTACCCGAAGTAGCTCCAAAAGTGCATTTGGTTGAGTTTAACTTTAGCTGAAATTTTCTTAACCTTAGGAACAGCTTCCTTAAGACCTTTACATGTTCTTCCCTTGTTCGAGACTTTGCAATCATATCATCGACATAGACCTCAATTTCTTTGTGCATCATATCATGAAGCAAAGTCACCATGGCTCTTTAATATGTTGCCCCACGTTTTTAAGTCCAAACGACATTACTTTATAACAGAACGTCTCCCATATTGTAACGAACGTAGTTTTCTTCATATCTTTAAGATCCATCTTTATTTGGTTATATCCAGAGAAACCGTCCATGAACGAGAATAGTGAATGACCTATCGTGTTATCTACTAGAATGTCGATATGAGATAGTGGGAAGTTGTCCTTTGGGCTAGCTTTGCTCAAATCTAGATAGTCCACACATATACGCACTTTTCTATCCTTTTTAGGAGCAGAGACTATGTTAGCTACCCATTATGAATATTTGACCAGTTGGAGGAAACCAGCGTCAAATTGCTTTTTAACCTATTCTTTTATTTTTAACAATACGTCTGGTCTCATCTTTCGAAGCTTTTGTTGGACAAGCTTGCATTCCTCCTTTATGGGGAGCCTATGTACCACAATATCGGTGTTTAACCCAGGCATATCTTGGTAAGACCATGTGAAGACATCCTTGAACTCTCAGAGCAACTCAACAAGATTTTTTCTTGTTTTTGCTGACATACTGGTTCCAATTTTCACCTCTTTCTTTTCATCTTTGTTCCTTAGGCTCACCATTTTTACTAACTCTTTATGAGGCAAATTTTGTTTTTCCTCCTGTTCCATCATTCGTAGCAAATCTGGAGACAAGTTACTATCTTGATCATCTTCAAAGTCTTGAGGCTATTCAAGACACATATCTTGCTCAAAATGAGGCTTAGAGTTAATAACAACGTTTCTCATATAATTGATATCCAAAGATCTGTCAAAAGAAATAAGAGAGGTTCAAAGAACAAAGTAAATTTAAAAATGATTATGTGGCATGAGTATGAGTATATGTATAAAAGAATTTAAGAATGATTAATTGTGTAGATTAAGTGTAGACAAATTATTTGAATGGAATGAAAGAATAAATAAAGAGATGTTTGCCAAAAACACATTTTCATTAAAATAGTGGATAATAGTCAAACGCCTTTTATAAAGAATTTCTATCGCTCTCGGGCCTAGAGCAATAGATGGGTGTTGAGTATTACTCTAGAGAGATCCTAAAGGCTACAATGAGCTCCTCTACAGTTTAGTTGCTTAGAATGTTTCCTGGTATGTATGGATAAATTCCTGATAAGCTCCTTTCTTTGCCTTTTTCTTAAGAGATAGCATTGATGCCCAGGTTTATCATGATTCCTTCAGTCTCTTTCTTTTCTTCCTCAATCCTCATTCCTCCGGAAATGAAAGTTTTCAATATATGGGGGAAGATCATTGGTTCTCAGTTGATCTTCTCTCCGACCAGTCGTGCTTTTCTCCTTTCTCGTTTCTTCTCTAACTCCCTTTTCTTTTCCTTTATATCTAGCTTGTACCCCAAGCCAAAGCGATCCTATTTTCCTACCAGTGTTGGTATATTGATTTCCTCTTGTAGATACTTTCCAAGCCCTTTTCCTGGCAACGCCCTGTTTCCAATTATTAATTGTAAAACCATCTTCGTAGTCAGTGACAACCTTAGTATAGGGACTTTGTTTCCTTCGATAATGAATGTTGCGTTAACAAATTCCAATGATCGAAAGGAGCATTTCATTGCCTCTTCATCTCTCCCTACATATGGGGCGTCACTTGTCACGGACGTGATGGTATCCTCTTCTGTATTTATTGTAACCAATTTTCCTTCGGTTATCAACTTAAGCTTTTAGTGTAGTGAGGACGGTACTGCCCCCGCCGAGTGGATCCAAGGTCTTCCTAACAAGCAATTGTATGTGGGCTTGATGTCTATTACCAAGAAATCTACCTCATATGTATTTGGGCCGATTTAAAGTGGTATTTCAATTTTTCCCATTACCCTTCTTTTTGTCCTATCGAAAGCTCTTACTATGTTATGGCATGCTTTCATATGGGAGCTGTCGACTGGTAGTCTCTCTGAGGTAGCCAGTGGTAGTACGTTTAAGGCCGAGCCATTATTAATGAGCACTCCGGGCAAAGTGTATCCCTTGCAGTGAGTAGTGATGTGTAAGCCCTTCATCGATCCCATTCCCCTTGATGGGATTTCGTCGTTGCTGAAGAATATAAAATTGTTAGTGCTGACATTATTGATCAGGCGGTCCAACTTGCATACGGATATGTCATTAGCCACATACGTCTCATTTAGTACTCTCATCAATGCATTATGATGAACCTCTAAACTTAGTAGTAAGGCTAAGATCGATATACATGCTGGTTGTTTGTGCAGCTGTTCTACCACATTATACTCACTGTGTTTTAGGAATTTTAAAAATTCCTTTGCCTCTTTTTCTGTTATTGGCTCTTTTATTAGCTCGAGCCTGCTGGTTTTCTTCTCTTTTGGTTCGATCATCAGGGTCTTTCCTTTAGTTGCTTCTTTCTCTTCCACTTTTAGGTCGTAGGATTTCCCACTATGAGTAAAGAAGCTCACATCCTCTTTGGGTCGTTCCTCTTTCGGCATTATTACATTACACCCATAATTCCACAAGACTCTTTTATTGCCCTCATGTGGGAATGCCATAGGTTTTTGTATAATGACAAGCGGTGACATTTGCTTTCTCATTTCGATGCACCTCGGTACAGAAATAATTACCACAGGGTAAACGGACCCGTTTGTTGATTTCTCTTCAGAAGCACAAACGTCCTTCACCTCTTCTTTCTCCTTGAAAAATTTTAGTTCCTTATTATCCATCAGGTCTTGTATCAAAGCCCTGAACTTTATGCAATCTTGAATTTTATGCCCTTTCGCGGCATGGAACTCATAATAGTTCTTGGTTCTTATTACCGTATCCTCACCATCTCGTGCGATCAATCCTCTATCAACTATCTGATGCCAAACCCATTTTAATGAGGATTTAACCTCCCCAACATTGGTCTTAACCTTTTTGCCTTTTCCTTCCGCGATCGCATTTACTCCCTGATCGGAATGATTGGGTAAAGGGTTTCCAGCCACATCGAGTCTAAATGACTCATTGAATTTTATGACTTCTTTCCTAATTAATCTTTCCACTAGCTTTTTGAAGCCAAAACAATTCTCGATGGAGTGTCCAACTACCCCTGCATGATACTCGCATTGAGCGTTTGCATCATATCATTTTAGGAACGGGGGTGGTACTGGGTTAGTGTAATATGGAGCCACCATGTGAGCATCAAATAGCTTTTGGTAGAGCTCTTTGTTTGTCATCGGGGTGGGAGTAAACTGGATTCTTTCGTTGTTTTTCCTCAAACTTGATTCTAACTTCGGAGGATTTCAGTAATTAGTCATTGGGGCTTTAGATTGTGCCATCATGACTGATTTTGCATAGTTTGTCCTATACATTCCTGTATTATTTATCTCAGCATCCTTTGTTTTAGGGGCAAACCTCTTGGTGCTTTCTCCAGCATTGATCTTTCCACTCTTGATCACACTCTCAATCATCTCTTCGGACATAACCATATCCGAGAAACTCCTTATAGCGTTCCCTAGCAAGTGGTTGAGGTAAAGTGCTTTCAAAGTGTGGATAAAAAGTATAGTTGTCTCTTTTTCTATCAATGGCGGCTGTACTTGGGTGGCCATATCCCTCTATCTCTGGGCATATTGCCTAAAGCTCTCACTCGGCCTCTTCTCTATGTTTTGCAAAGTAATTCTGTTAGGAGCTATGTCCTTCCATGAAGGCCTTGGGCAAGTCCTTCCATGAACTGATTCTCGCACGACTTAATTGATTGTACCATTTCATTACGGATTCTACTAGACTGTCCTGGAAATAGTGGATTAACAATTGGTCGTGGTGGACATACACCATCATTTTCTGGAAAAACATGGTGATATGTGCCTCCGGGCAACTTGTTCTATTGTACTTTTCGAATTTTGAAGCTTTAAATTTTAGGGGAAATACCAAGTTTGAGATTAGACTCAATTCCTTAGCGTCCACCCCGCAGCAGGTTTCAACTCCTTCTATCACCTTGACTTTGTCTTCTAACCACTTGTAACGCTCTTCCATCTGCTTGGAAAGGTCCAATTTTGTTCTTTCTGTTTCCATAATCTCATCAAAATTAGGAATGACGGGATTTGCGACATTTTCCTTAGGTTAGATCCTAATCCAATCGGATAGTTGGCCAAGCTTGAGGTGCCAATGGGATGCTGTTGTGTTCTAATGATAACTGGAGCTCCTCACGAGTGTGTTTCCGGTCGAATTTGATTATGTACGAGGGAAAGCTTGGAGGGTATCTAGGGTATTCACTTTCTTCCCTCGGGCTCACTGCAGGGTTCTTTCCTTTATCTATCCCTTCTCGTAATAGTTGAGTCAGCTGACTGATTATATTTCCTTGAGACTCAATGATTTGGTCTCTCATAACTTGTTAGACCCTTGTCAATTGATCTTGCAGCTGTGTTTGCATCTGTTCTTGCATCTCTTTTTGCAACTGTTCCAATCTTTCTATCCTTTGATCCATTGCCTTTCGGGTATCGTAATGATGTGAATTCTCTATGGTTTCTGGTTTAACTATTTAAAATTTTAATTAATTAGAGTTCTTGTATTAAAATATATGAAAATGCAATGTGAATGAATGCATGTACGCAATGTAAGAGAAGACATTGATTCTGAATTCAATTCCACTAGAAAAACTTCATTAGAAGACAAATTTCTTTACTTGAAGCGAATTATATAAACGAATTTGCCTTAATGCCTAAAGTTTTGATTTTCCTAAGAAGTCCGACTAGTTTTTGTCCTCGATCTGATTTTGATTTATATTGCATGCTTAGCACATCAGCTTCAATGGTTAGCATTTGCACGTGATCAGCTACTCCTCGCATTTGGGTGAGTGCTTCGCTCATGACATAATTCTATCTTCAACTTGCCTCTGAGCCTGTTGGAGGTGCCATTCACTTATTTCTAAATTTCTTTCGAGAATCTCGATTCGTATCTCGTTATTCTGTAATAAGGGTTCTTGCACTCTTTCCTTCAATTCCTTACTTTCAGCATGACTTGCCTTAAGTTCTGTAACGGAGTTTTGGCTACAATGTCTTCGTAAAGACTCTTCTAACTCAATTATTCTAGCTTCTAGCTCGGCTATTTGGGCTTTCAGTTCAGCCTTTTCAACTTGACTTTTCAGCAATTCCCCTTTTATAACATTCTCTCGAGCTTGACCATCTTGGAGATTCCTTTTTTATTGTTCCACTCGATCTTTTTGTTCTTGAATATCTTGTTTCCATTGTTCTGACGTTTTTCCAAGCCCAGCAGTCCTCATGGATAGACGAAGTTTTTTGTAATACTTCTTCAGATTTTCTAAATCTTCTTCGGCTTTATTCTTTCCTTTTCTTAACTTTTCAACCTCTAGGTTATGGATATTCACATCCAATCCTAACTTCATTTTTCCTTCTTTAAAACTTCTATTCTCTTCCCAAATTCCGAGCTCTTCCTTTCAAAGTCTTGTTTTATAATGTCCAATTCTGACGGAACCACTTACAACTATTCTTCTATTGGTTGGATATCATCGAGATTTGGCATTGGAGTATTATCATTAACTCTTTTGTTTCTCTACCAATCATATTCCAGCATCGTCATCGGATTTGCATTGAATACTTTCAATCTATGTACTTGATTCTACGTGTTTGATATCTCTCTGACTCTTTTCTTGTAGTTATCCCCTTTATAAGTGAACTAGCACTGGGCCAAACCTTGTGTTGTCGAGATAAACTGCCTTGTCTTGTATTGCCTTAACACAAGTAGAGGGGCGTATCCTATAGCTCCCCATACTCCGAGTAAAGGAACCCAGTCAAAACTGCCGCAACAATAGAGAATCTCATCAGGGATAAACCGAGGTGCCCTTCATTCAACGTCTTCATCCCGAAGATTTTAAAGAATAGCCATCCACTTTTCTTCGGATATATTCTACTCCTTTTGTGTGGCTATGAATTCTTTTAGAGGCAAATAATATGTTGAGAACACTTTGTACGAAAACTTTTCTATCTTCCAAAAATGACTATGAAACCAAGCCATTAAAAGTGCTACACAGCCAATGAACCTCCCTTCTCCTTCTCTTCAACAAGCATTTAGTGATCTGAAGGTCTCGACGAGGATTGCTGGGATTGGTGTGACTCTCTTGCTAAGCTGGTCGAAAAGATCAACAACTACATCTTCTACGTGCCCTAATGCTTTTGGGAAAATAAAGAACCCATAAATGCTTAGACCGAAAATGTCGACACGTTTCTTCATATCTAGGTGCGCCAGTATCAAATCTCTTAGACTCTTCCAAGTGATACACTTGTTATCTCCTTTTACTTTGATCCGAGATGCAACCCACTGTTCACTCATCCTGATTATATTCATCAACCTTTTCAAAAAGGTCGAGACACACGCAGCTCTCTAGTAAGCCTTGTCTACTTGAATCCTTGGGCAACAAATCAATACGGTGTATTTTTCCATTGTGGGCGTCATGTTGAAGCTCCTAAAGGTGAAGCAACTGTATGCGGGATTCCATTGTTGGGTGAGAGCTCGAAAGAGGTGCTTCTCTATCTTAACCTCGAGTAAGTAAGGTAGATCTCCGTATTCCCTTTAAACATTTGCTTCGTCTCATCATTCCACTGACCCCAAATGTCTCTCAGCTCTTGCAAATTATTTTGGGTCACATTTACTCAAGTATGATCCCAAAATTTTGATAAATGCCCCTCTATCAAACTGTTTCCCTTCTCACGCTGTCTTGCCTCTAACCATAAGCGCACGGCCATGTTATCTTCCACTCTACCAAGAAATCTGTTTTCCATGACAAAGCTCTCTATCTGGTAATCGAATATGAATCAACACCTTTTCTATGATGGAAATGCAATGCGAAAAATAAAAACAAAATAAAGAAAGTTAGTATAATAAACCCAGAAATAACATCTAACAATAAAATTGCAATTAAAAGCAAAAATCATAGCATAAAAATGCATCTCTCCTTTATTTGGGTAACCGTTAAAGGTTTGGCGTGATACCTCTTAGGGTAGGCTTCTAGGGCCGGTTATATGCGGTTTGGGTTCTAAAGTAAGGGTACCTGAACCGACAGATTCCTCTATCCTCACCCATTATAGGCTCATACGGACGAGTTCAGTTCAGGATGATACATTTCCCATATGTTTGCATGGAAGTGAAAACTTTACGAAAACATAGGCACTGATGTATTCCCAAAAGTGATCCACTATCCTGCACGGAGGTGAAGACCTCACGAAAGTGTAGTTTCTCACTTCCACTTAAAGGGTGAGTAACCGATTAATATAGATGCATGAAACCTTCACTTCGATAACGAACAAATTAAATTTAAAATTTAAACATATGAACACAAAATTGCAAGGATCAAAAATTAAAATTAAAATTAAATCAAATTCTCAATTTTCAATCAAAAAGACCAAAAATAATCGACTTGCGGCTTGACTCTTTTATTTGTTCCCAGTGGGTCAAAACCATTTTTTTGAAAGAAAGTCCCGACTTATATTTTTAAAATCGAAAATGGAACCGCCACCAATCTTTTTAATTTGGTGTGATTGGATCACTGTAAAATGCTTAAGTTTAAAAAATTTTGATCTTTGAAATCCAAAAAATAGGTTCGGGAGTCGGTTACGTATGAGGAAGGATTAGCACCCTCACACGCCCAAAATTGGTACCTAATCGATTACTTGATGTCTTAGTATTGAAAATCAAGAATTCGAAGAGAAATTAAAATGCGATCTTTGAGTATGTAAATAACACTATTTGATCATATATAAGTTTTAAACAATTTAAACCTTTCGAAGAATGATCCTTTATTTCGAGTTAAATGAGAAAAATCATGTCCTGTAAGTTAAGGGCACGATATTTCGAGTACTCGAGAAATAAAACCATTTATCGATTGATTAAATAACATTTAAAATATAATTTTTAGTATAGAAATAATACATTTTTAAAATCATTTAAAAAAATTAAATTTTACTGATAAACGATCTTTTTTCCTCGAGCTGGTTGAATATCATATCTCGTAAGTTAGGAACACAACATCTTGGGTACTCAAAAATAAAGAACGTTTATTGATTTAGCTAAAATATACACGCTTTAATCTCAAATAAGGTATCCAATTACATAAATTCGAAGATAAAATCGCATCTCGTAAGTTGGGGCACGGTTTTATCGAATCCTTTAAGTAATGAATATTGTGTTGGTTTTGAAAAATTTGCTTGTTCCTTACGTGACATTCAAATACGAATTTTATTTTGACATATGATTAATTTAATCGAGTATCGTACGAAGATTAACGTATGTATACAAAAATAATATACAATGTAAATAAAAAAATGGCAACAACAATAGCTAGGGCAAGAATTAATAAAAAAAATAACATGTTGGTAACATAAGGTGATAAATAAAATACGAAAACTAGAGTAAAAAATATAGTATAAAGTATTAAAACATAAATTTTAGATATTAAAAGGGTCTAATATAAATTAAATGTGATATATAAAATAAAATAAACAAATGAAAGTTGAAATTGAAAAATATAAATGTAATAAAATAAATGAAAGCTTGAAATAAAGTAAAATTGTCATAAAATTGTAAAAACACATAAATTTAAAAAAAAATTAAAGGAATTAAATAAAAATAAAGGGAGTTTTAAAAGAGATAAAAGAAAAAGAATTAAATTTAGAAACAATAGATAAAACGGTTAATAAAAATTTAAAATTTTTATTTAAAAAATTAATAAAGGAATTATTATATTTTAAAAAGATGGGACTTAATTAAAATAAAAAGTAAATATATGGTATAATTTGAAAATGGAAAGACAACCCAAGGATTAGATTAAAACAAAAATAAAATCTTAAGTACAATTAAGAAAGAAAAATAAACAACAGGGTTGAAATTGTGTAAACTAAAAAAGGTCAAGGACTTCATATCCAAATTTCTCAAATCCTGACACGTTAATTCCTCAAGGGTTGTTGGTTCAAAGATCAGATTGAAAAAGGAACAAAAATACAGGGGGAAATTTAAAATAAATTGAAAATGGTCAAAAGGGATGAGATTGAAAAAGTAGGCAAAAGCGGAAGGACCAAACCCATAAATATCGTACTTTAAAAAACACGTGAATCCTGGGGGCGGATCCGAGTCAGAATCGGGTTAAAGGCTAAAACGGCACCGTTTTGAAGCCCATGGGACAGAGCCTAAAACGGCGTTATTTTGTAAGTAGTATATAAGTTAAAATTTTGCTAAAAATGCTTAAAAAAAAACATTGCCCTTTCTTTTTTTTCTCTAAAATTTCTTAAGGTTTGTTGCACCTCCGTCGTGCCTCCGTTGACTGCCCACGTCGGTGACTACCGCGTGTGATGGTCGGAAGGTTGAAAGTCATCCCCTTTTGCATTTTTTTTTGCTCTGATTTCGGATCTGAAGTTTTAGAGCTTCAAATCTTACCCCAAAATATATAAAAATCGAAAAAAAAATCGTTCGATTCCCTTTATTTATTATTGTTAGAACCGGACAAATTGGGTTTAATATAGGTTTTGGGATTTCAATAAAAATTGAAGCAAATCAGGAATTTTGGATTTATATATCAATTAAGATTAGTTTTATAATAGATTTTAGATGAAGGTGTAAAGCTTTTAAGGTGATACTTTATTTCAATGAAGGAAGAATTTTAATTTTTTACAAATAATTATTTTATAAGTTTTGTTTATTTTAAAATACGTGGGAACCTTAAGTTCCATTTTTTTAATTTAAATATATCAAACATTTTTTTTTGTAAACGAATAGATTATGTTTGAAATTACTTATCAGAATAAGTCAAATAGATAAGAGAGAAACAGTGTTTTGCAACACAAATGGCAGGAAGAAGGAGAAACTGCCATTAATAAATGGTGTTTTCATCTAAGAAAAATTATGATTATTTTTTGAAAAATAACATCATCAAATCTCAATAAGCATCTCCTTCCATCCAATTTATTATTAAATAATTTTAAATTTAATCTATTTTTAATTCTTTTCATTATATATATTTGTAAAAATGTTAAACGTAAAATTGTTCGCTTTTTTCACTCAAACATTTAAATATATAATTTCGTCACGAACCTCATGTGATGACCTAATAATTAGTATATTCATCGTCTTAAGTGTAATTTGAATTCAAAATGTGTTAATCGCGTTTGTTGTTTGAATTATATTCTATTATTATAACTCACAAAAAATCAATTACCTCAGCTAAAATGAATCTCGAAATGGGTTAAATATTTTTAACTTTGTATTTTTTATTTTTCTTGTCTTCCCATCTTTCTGTAATCTCTCTCTAACATTCAAAGGGAACCCAAATCTTGGCGCTAGCCACCATGCAAGCCTCTATCTACCGTCGCCGACCACCATATGTCAATGTCAAGAAATTTTCAGTTGTCACCATTTTATTCGTTTTTGCCTCCTCTTTTCAAATCCAACCTTAGATTTTCAAAAAAAATGGTTCCAATTTTCGTAAATCTTCGATAAAAGTTTCATTCAACATATTTTGATCTTCTTCTTCCACCGTTAGATGAGCCACATTTCAAGTATGATGTTCCACACCTCTAGATCTTTCATTTCCACATCTTTAGAAAAACACTCTAAACCAAGTTGAGGGTTATGAGAAAATTTTAAGCTAATTATAAAGTAAAATAATATGTTAAGCTTTGTTTTTTTAAATTAATTTAACAAAACAGAGGTCCATGTGCTTGAGAGTTTATGGTTGAAATAGGATAAGTATTAAAAGTGATCTGTTTTATTCACAAAAAATAGTAATATGTTTTAGTCTCATTCTTAATAAAATTTTAGATGATTATTCGATGTTAATTGTGAATTTTATACTTCTAATTCTTTAAATTCATGTTTGCATGCTTAATAGAGTATTTGGGAGCAAAAGAAGTGAAAATCGGAGCAAGCTACAGGAGCCACATAGGTTGATCAATTCCACACGACCGTGTGACTCAAATGGGCTACCACATGGCCATGTAATAGGCCGTGTTAATTTCATGAATTTGTGCTTTGAACTGCAAAAAATCGCAATTTTTAGGTTTTTCGAGCATTTTAAAATGTATATATGACAAAAATAAGAAGATATGAGTGAACCGTCATAGAATATTCAAGAAAACAATTCGAGAAACACCATTGAAGTCTATTCTAAAGCAGATTTCCATCAAGATTGAAGATTCCCAACTGATTTCTTAAGAGATTATCATTAGTTTCTTTATTTTTTTCGGTTATACTGTGTTTTAGATGTTTTTATTTTCAAGCATGAACAAATTTTCTAAATACCTAGGAGAGATGAACCCTATGATGAATTTTGTCTTTTGATTTTTATTTTACGCAATCAATACTTAGATCTTGTTCTCAATTATATGTGCTTAATTTTTCGTTTGATATGTCTAGATTATTGATCCATATTTGATGTGCTTAAATCAGAGGAGGAATAAACCCTGTTTAAGAGTAGATATTACGTAATTGAGTAGAGTTGCATGCAATCCTAGAAATAGGACGATATAAATCTAGCGTATTAGAGTCAAATCTAATAGGGAATCCATAACATGAGTTAATGCGATAATAGAGATTTTAATTAGAAAGAAATTTCAATTAATCAACCTAAATTCAGTTGCTCTTACTTTCGAAAGAGATCTTAACATAATTTAGGGATTTATACGGGTCAAATTACTAAGTGAAGAAATTGTGTTTAGATTGATAATGATAGGTGAAGTCTAGGTGAATTCTTTCTTGTGTATTGTTTTGATTCTTGGTTTTAATCAGTTATTTCGTGATTTGTTCTTTATCGTGTTTGTTAGTAATTAATTTAGTTAATTTTAGTTTTTAATCAATCACTCAATTTATTCAGTTAAATAATAGAAAAACAGTAATTATTAGTGCTTCTAATTTTCGTGAAAACGATATTTTTTCTTACTATAATTATATTATTAATTGATAGATGTACTTGTCTTTGTCAAATTTTTAGTTAATTTCGTGGACATAAGAAAAAAAAAAGAACACATTAAAAGGAAATCATAATTGTTCAATAAAAGAGGGTGGTAACACTTGTTCAGCATAGATTTTGTTGGGAGGTAAAACTTGTTTGTCATAGATTTTTGGTCTAGTTCATAAATATGATGCGAACTTGAAGTAGAGTTGTTCATGGTGGTTTGAAGACGATATTGGAGATTGCTAGAAAATATGGACATCAGATATATAGTAAGAGTAATTACATGTTATTAATACTATCATAAAAGATTAGCTCAAATTAAGTGATCTACTTTGGTTAAGGTTTATTGAGCTTTAGTTATTAAATAAAATATTGGTTAAACATGTGTAGATACTCTAGTAACTCATTTCTAATCGGTGATGAGTTTGTTAGAAATTAGAGTTAATATGCACAAGTTATATATTAAGTTTATAGCCCCCAAATTACACCTAAGTAGTTTTTCTGATATCTCATTTTTGGAAACGAGAGAGTCACCTTCTCAAAAATTGCTTGTGTGCTAATTTGGAAGATCAAAACCATAAGATCTAAAGACTTCAAGAGATCGATGAATTCAAGTACGCTTCCGCATCTAATTTTGTTCTTGATTTATTCTTGATGATCTGACATGATAGATTTTGATTAATAAATTCTTATATTAGATATTGTTTTACGATTCTAATATCACAGTCACAAGATGCCAATGTATCATTATTGAGATATTGGAACATGATTAAATGTGTTGAGAGTGCTTTTAGCATGCTTTCTTTTAACCTTTGATAATGTGTTTAGTTGTGGTATTTTTGAGCACTCGCTAAGCTTTGTAAAGCTCGTACTTGTGTTTAAATGTTTTACATGGAAATAACTTTATCGAGGAGAGGGAAGTGGGCAAGCAAAGTGATCCATTCAAGGCATAACGGTTGAGGTTCTTGAACTATTTTAATAAAGGCAATATGGGTTACTTTGGTGGGCATAGACTTTTCTTTTTGGTACTCTAAAAATGGACTTTATGGATTGTTGTTAAGTACTTTGAATTTTGGCTTGTATTTTATTTGATGCTTGTGAATAATGATTTTGAATATGCATGATGTTGGTTGAGGTTTTATGATAAAGAATTGCATGAATTTTGGTCTAAAATGTGATAAAAACGTGTGAACAATATTCAATAAGTATTGGTATGTTTTAAATGACCAAATAGGTCAAAATAAGCATGTAGAATTATGAGAAAACTATGATATGCAAATATGGTGTGTTGAGCAATTGAGTTGTTAAAAAGCATGTATGCTAGCATGATCATCTATTTGAGCGGTCAAATCTTGCTACTGAATGTTATCAAGCATTTGAGCATGTTTTGAATGATGTATGTATGTTATGTGACTGGTTAGAATTGAGAAATAGGTTTAAATGCACAAAATGGTATGCTAGGTAGTGTTCAAAGTTGAAAAATGCAGGTTTTGGGCTGTCTCCATAGAAATCTACAAGTGATGTCGTGACGATGTTCGAGTGTCTCGTGTCACCATGACGAGAGGACCCTCCCAAATCACGTCGCAACAAGGTAAGTCGTGTGGTCAGGACATGGCACACTGAATGTTTAGGTCTTATTTTGTTAATTTTGCAATTTAGTCCAACATATTTAAAATGAAATTGAAGTTCAAAAATGCAATGAAATGATTTGAATATTTGCACACTCATGATTTAGATGTTTAATTTCATAATTCATAAAATGATTTTGAGATATGGTTATTTCGTACATTTTGTTGTTTTTACGAATTAGTGTCTGCAGCTTTGATTTTGAAATTAGATAATAAATATTAATTGTTATAAACAGATTCTTTCAAATAATGTTTTTAATAGAACCTTAGAACTAAAAGGTATTCCTAATTTTTTGATTTAGGAGTATTATGGTATGTTGAATGTAAAAAGACAGAATTACCCTTGGTTGTCGTTTGAGCGTTTTGTTAGCTAAAGCATGTAATTAGGATTCGTTTGTTTATCTTTGTTTGTTGTTTGTTGGTTATGCATGATTATGTTGTGGTTTGAATGGTGGTTTGTGGTATGGTCGTGTAAGTGATTGATATGATGCTTTGGATTTGAGTTAGATAGTCTCGGTCGGGTTTTAGGGTGTCAAATATATATTTAAAAATAAAATATAATAGATAATAAAATGTATGATTTAAAATTATTAATAACATATGAATATGTACGATTTAAAATAAAAAAATTAAATTAAATTGTAAGTAAAACAAAATTTAAACACATAAATATATCAGATTAATAATATTAAATGAATATATCTATCTTAAGTTGGTGTCGAGTTAATTTGTGAAACTAACCCAATTAACAATATGCATTTTTTTTATGGTTTTTAAATAAAAAGACTGAAATATTCCCGAATAATATAAATTATTTAAATATAGAAGGATTTTTTCTGTAATTTTCCTAACCAAGTTAGTGTTCAAGCGCATATGTGTGTAAAGTGTGTGTGCGTTATTAAAGGGTTAAGAAATTATGAACATATACTACCATGTAATTACACCAGTATATTAAAAAAAATAGAGGTAAAAAATGTACATAATAAAGTTAAAATGTAGAAAAGAAATTTAAAATAAAGCTTTAGTTGAGTAAATTTAAGGTTTCACCAATTCAATTAATGTGAGTTTAAATATCACAATATATATATTTTTAAATAAAAAATTAAAATATCCTTAAATAATATAACTTATTTTAAATATGAAAAATATTTTTATAATTTTTCTAATCGAATTGGTATCTAATTAACTCGTGACTTTAATAAAAATATAGATTATAAATATAGAAACAATCAAATTAAAATACTGAATAAAAATTAAATACTAAGGGATTATTTATAAAAATTAACGTAATGTTTAATGATTTTTGGGCCGTTAAATCCAAGAAGACGCAGTTGGAAAAAACCGACACACGCAAAGACCCGGCTCAAACCGACATGTGAAAGCCACGTGTCGCTAAGCGAACCTGACGATGGTTACCCTTTTTAAATTCTTGTCGTGCAAAATAAAACCAACCAGAAATTCAAAGCAAACAAGTGAACCTGTCCTTTTAAACGCGTGGCCGACCCGGTCCAATAACCCATTTACCAGTTCGATTCCGTTTTACTTCTGCAATTTATTTTTTTCAGATAATAAATTCATTTATTTAATAAAATAAGTTTAATTCGACCTTAAACTTAACAATAATCGAATTATATTCAAAATTTTGTAATAAAATTAAACAATTTTATGAGTATATAATATGGTTTACACCGTATACGTATTGACTTTGACTTAGCCATGAAGGAAATTCCCCAAGGGTGAAATAGTAAACCCAGAGAAAATCAGAGTAATATTATTTATTTTTCATCTAATTTTGCTTCCAGCCCCTGTATATTTTACACGTTTAAAATTTAATTCCTCTACTTTTAATCTTAAGAATTTAGTCTTTCTTCTCT
Source organism: Gossypioides kirkii (assembly GCA_005610355.1). Taxonomy (NCBI): domain Eukaryota; kingdom Viridiplantae; phylum Streptophyta; class Magnoliopsida; order Malvales; family Malvaceae; genus Gossypioides; species Gossypioides kirkii. Next base: position 30,895,554 of record CP032247.1, on the reverse strand, counting down.
TTTGATTTAAAAATTGATGTTTAATTGATAATTTTATCAAAACATTTTATCCGGAAGTTGTATGTAACTATACCTACCAGAGATTTTGAATATACCATTACTACCAGTCCATCGATAAATCTGTTCTGGATACATGTAGCATTTTTAAAATGAAAGAAATGTGCTCACATGACCAATATTACATGTGCTCGAGACCAAATAAGCCAAAAAAAAAATGTTGAATATGAGATGGTAGGATTTTCAATTATGAATTTAGAATTGTAAGGTTTATATACAATTTTTTTATAAAAGTAAAATAAAGTTCGATATTTTTTTCTATATGAATTTTAAGTAATTTTAAATTGATCATGTGAGTAATTTTTTATTTTGAAATTATTGCAAAATCTAATTTAATAGGAGTGTTTTGATGGTGTTATCAATTGGAGTAAAATTATCGAATCAAAAGAAATTATAGAGGCTAAATTTTTAGAATTAAAAGTATAAAGATTAAAGTTCACACGTGCATAGAGTGCAGGGACTTAGAGCAGAATTAAACCATTTGTTTTTGCTCTTTCATTAGGTTTAGTATTTAAAATTGCCAACGATTAACAGAGAGGCACCAGCTCTTTATTCCTTATATATATATATTTTTTAAAATTCAATTTATTTTCTCCTTCTACCTTATTTTTCCCATCAGGTTCTTTTTAATGTTTTGCATTAATCGAATTCCTGTACCTCGAAATTTTCATTAGTTGATAAGAAGAGTCTCTTACTGTCTAAATTTTGGGGCTTTTTGGGTTTTTTTTTTCCTTGTGAAAAGGGGTGATTATCGTTAATAGGTAACCGTTGTAAGTGGAACAAGGTTGCTGAAGATCAAGCGAGATTTTCTGGAAGTTGATCTTTCTGGGTTCTTCAGCACTGACTTGAAATCATATATTTTTTTAAATTTCTAGAAAAAAATGTGGTGGATGATGAATGAAGGAGGAGGGCATTGTCCTAAAAAATCTGATGATATCTATGGAGATGTTTGTGGTCAGGTACTTAAATATTTTGATCTCTTTTCCTTTTCCTTTTGATGTTTCTGTTAGTCTTTTCGTAGGAATTTGAGGGAAATTGATGCGGTTGAGATTATTATTATTATTAATCAATTTAGCTGCTAATTGTTGGCTGTTAATTTCAACGTTTTTGGGGGTTTGGATTAAGTTTTTTGAATCTTTCCTTTTGATTTAAGGTTTGAGAGTTTGATGGTTGATTTATCATCGATCTGAAATTTCGTTTAAGTAATAAAAAATCTTTAAAAAGCTAAAGAATAAGTAATTTGTGAACCTAATTTACATAAAAATATTGGTTTGCTTTTAACCTATTTTATCCGGATTCGAGATGAGTGCCGTCAATATCTGTATATGTATTCGGCATGAATGTCAATACGAGTATTTTAGAAAAGATGAAGAATCTAGGTTCGTAGCTTTTAATCATGGAGGAACGTCTGGAAAGCTATTACTTTTTCATAGAATCTTATAGGGCATTACATTTCGAATCTGAACTGCATATATTCCATTGCTTTTCTGAACTTCCCCTTGCAAATCATGATGTTTATCGGCAGGGGCAAAGTCAAGAAATTTATGTTGGGGATTGGGATAATAGAGAATCAAATTATAAAACGGATCCCCCTTTGCTTTTTATACTCAAATGAATTTGATTAGTATTAATATCATTTCTCGATGTTATAGGAATTGAGCCGGCTGAGCATGTCGAGAATCCGCTGCATACTGCGTGGCATTGATTTGAGAACTTGTATTTTGCTGTTTGTGCTTGTTCCGACGTGCATATTTGGTATATATATTCATGGACAGAAGATTTCATACTTCCTTCGACCACTCTGGGAATCGCCACCGAAACCTTTCCATGATATCCCACATTATTATCATGAGAATGTATCGATGGAGAAGCTCTGCAAACTTCATGGTTGGGGAATTCGTGAGTTTCCAAGACGGGTTTATGATGCAGTTTTGTTTAGCAACGAGGTGGATATTCTAACGATACGGTGGCAAGAGTTGTACCCTTACATTACACAGTTTGTTCTTCTTGAGTCTAATTCAACATTTTCGGGAATTCCAAAGCCTATGGTTTTTGCTAGCCATCGAGATCAATTCAAATTTGTTGAGCCCCGGTTAACTTATGGCAAAATCGGAGGAAGGTTTAAGAAAGGAGAAAACCCTTTTATTGAGGAGGCTATGCAACGAGTAGCATTAGACCAGCTTCTCAAAATAGCTGGAATTACCGATGACGACTTATTGATAATGTCAGATGTTGACGAAATACCGAGCGCACATACTGTCAACCTCTTGAGATGGTGTGATGACATACCTCAAGTTCTTCATCTTCGGCTGAATAATTATCTTTACTCGTTCGAGTTTCTCGTGGATAATAATAGTTGGAGGGCATCAATCCATAGGTATCAGACAGGTAAAACAAGGTATGTGCATTATCGGCAGGCGGATGAAATTTTGGCTGATGCAGGTTGGCATTGCAGTTTTTGCTTCCGCCGCATCAACGAGTTCATATTTAAGATGAAAGCTTACAGCCATAATGATCGAGTGAGGTTCTCTCATTATTTAAACCCAAAGCGAGTTCAGAGAGTAATCTGCAAGGGTGCGGATTTATTCGACATGATTCCTGAGGAGTACACATTCAAGGAAATAATCCGTAAAATGGGACCTATACCGCATTCCTACTCGGCTGTTCATCTTCCTTCGTATCTGTTAGAGAATGCTGACAAATATAAATTTCTACTACCCGGAAATTGTTTGAGAGAAAGTGGGTGATTCTTCTAACAAACTCCAGGTTTGCATTTGTAAAGGGGAGGAGAATGCTTGAAATCCCAGGTTGTATAGGAGTTATTGTTGACCTGAGTTTTAGTCACTGATCCATTCATTGTTCCTGAATCTGCCGTTGGATTCTCTAATACATTAGTTTGAGGTTCCTAAGATTTGCCCATCTTGGGGAAAATTTTGTTTTGTTGATATAATTTACTCATACTTATTCTATTCAATTCCTTAATCCCAATTCATTACCGTTGAGAGAATCCGTCTGATCGGTCAAAACTCTATTTGTGCCGTTGCCGCCTGTTCATGGGGCACCTCTTTGTCTTCCTTTTTTGTTTCTTAAAAATTGAATAGATTAATCATAGAATATAGGCTTAAGGGATGCTAACGAATAAAGAATAGAAAAGCTATTAAATTTTGGCAAAAAATCAAGCAAATCACTTTCAATTAAGAACTCAAACTTTAAAATAACATCAATTAAATTCTTTAACCATTATTTTGTGGGTAAATTGTAAAAATAGTCACTTTTGTTTGTCTCATGTTATATTTTAATAATTTATGTTTAAAATGTTAAGTTTTAGTTACTTACGTTATCGTTCACTAATGACAATCTTATGTGATTGTCCAAATGAATTTTAAATGTCAACTTGGATGTTCAATTGAGATGCGAATAATTTTTTCAGCTTTTATGAAAAAAAATTAAAAAAAGGGAGACGAATGATTTTTTTTTAGTTCAAGTTGTAATTAATTTGAAATTTTCAATCAATTAAATTTATTTAAAAACTTATTTTCGTCTCAATTAGACATCCAAGTTGACATTTAAAGCCAAGTAAGGTTACCATTAGGGAGGTAATGGAGCTTAACAGTAAAGTGATAACTTTATAATAAAATGATAATGTAAGTGACTAAAATATAACATTTCAAAAAAATGATTATTTTTATAATTTATGATAATGATAATAATTGTTGAGCCAAATAAAAAATTAGAAGTTTTAAGGCTGGACAAATAGTTGTCCTGTGAACAACCATTTTATCCATTCAAGATGTAATTATAAGAAAATTAAAAATGGATAGAATTTTATTAAAATTTTAAAAACAAAAGTGAAATAAAAATTAAAAAAATTAAAGAAAACTAAATGTCCAAATAACTCAGCAAAATACTCAACAACTGAGTCTTCAGTATCAGACCAAGAAGCATGAGGATCTTTTATCCCAGAAATCCAATTCATACATTTTCCAGTAGTAGAAAACTAATGAAAATAACCAAATATTAGAATCCCCAAGTGGCAACCAGTTCGAATTGCTCCCAATGAATTTCCTCACGATCAAGAAGAATCCCCCATAGCTAGTTTTGCACCTAAGGTCTCTCAGAAAGAACTTCATTTGTAGCCTCTTGTTCATAAAGGGCATCGAGACTAGACTTTAGGAGCTTGATTATGTGCATTTTGAGATTTCTTCTTTTAGATAAAACAAGTTAAACACACATAAATATAAATATTTGTATTAAATAAAAGATCTCAACAAAATAATATAAACAAATATTACGTTTATGTAAAAACTTAAGATTTAAATAAATCATATCAAATAAATATTTATATTTATTTAAAACATCAGATATGAAAAAATAAATTTAAATAACAAGATCTAAAAAATAAAAAATCGAATAAGAGAATTGAGTTTACTAGATGTTAAGGCCTGTTTTCACAGTTTCCTTAAGACAGATTCGACTGCTCCTACGATACTTGGTCGTCTGCCTCTCAGAATACAACAACACAATGATCTCGACAGTAGTACCTCTGCAAAGATCAACAAACAAATCTTGTCTTCTTTTATCACTGAATTGGTAGAAAATTTTGAGAGAAAGAAAAATAATTTTTCGAGAGTGAAAACAAAATAAAACCGTTGTGTGTCTAAAGAATTCTGCAACATTCTTTAGGCTTTTATAGGCATTAAATGTGGAGGATTTTAGGAAATTTCTGTGAAAAAAAATATAAATATAATTTAAAGGAGCTTTTTATTCACAGAAATTTCTGTGAATAGAATCAAATCAAATCGAAAATCTATTTAATTGGAAACAAAATCAAATTGAGATATTTTTCCTTTAAACAAGATTCTGTAATAATATACGTTGAGGAAAAAAATAAATTACGTATTGGGCTAAAATATTTGCAGGCCCTTTTTAGGCTCGACCAGTCCAGACATTTCGCGTCGCCCACGTCGTACGAGTGTGCCCTAACCCCAATGGGTTTGGATCTGCACCTCCTTCTGCGCGCGAGGCAGAACTTCAAGCTTAGTTATTCAATAACCCTTTGGTGAATGTCGAAACCATTTTTTGAAAAAAAAATTCTCGATTTATATTTTGAAAAATGAAAATGGAGTCGCCACCAATAATTTTTTAAAACAGGTGTAATTGGGCCACATTTCGATATTTTTTTAAAAGAAATCATTAAAATAATTTTGGTCTTTGAAACCATAAAATGAGTTCGGGAGTCAGTTACACATAAGTAAGGGTTAGCACCTTTACACGCCCAAAATTGGTACCTAATCGATTATTTGAATCTTATTTGTTGAAAATTAAAAATTCAAGAAAAATTTAAATCACGATCCTTAAATGTATGAATATCATATTTATATTATTTTGATAACAAATTTTGCTTCCGAAGAAAGCTTGTTATTTCTATTTAATCGAGAAAAAGTCACATCTAGTAAGTTAGGACATAACAATTTGAATATTCAAAAATGACGAGCTTTTCGAAAAATCTCGTATTTAAATTTTAAAAGGATATTCCATTATCCCGGTTCAAAGAAAAAAATCACACCCAATGAGTTAGGACATGATTTTTTCAAATTTTCAGGACAAAAGATATTGCCTTGATTTATTAAAACAATTTGAGAATTTTAAAAAAATTATCATGTTATACAAAAATATGCATATGATTTACAAGTATAAATGATAAAAAACAATATATACATAAAAGAAGTAAATAAAATAATATAAATATACATATAAAGGGATTAATAAAAAAAGATAAACAAGAAAAATTAAAAGCATGTAATATATATACATATATGATAAAATAAAATAAAATTATATTAAGACCGGGTCAAATTTAAATTTTTGTAAACTTCAAGGGTCAAATTGGAATTTTTGGAAAATTAGGGGTTAAATTCAAATTTGTAAAAAGTTTAGGGGTCAAATTCAAATTTCTAGAAAGTTTAGGGGTTAAATTTGAAATTTTAGAAAGTTTAGGGGTTAAATTTGAATTTTTAGAAAATTTAGGGTTAAAATATAATTTTTAGATAATTTGGGGGTCAAAAAATAATTTTAAAATAAAGTAAGGGCTTCGTGGGTAATAAACCTAAAACTCCTGACACGTGGTAGCTCCTGAGATATTTTTGGGTGAAAGACCAAATTGAAAACCAAGTGAAATTACGGGGTAAATTTTAAAATAAATATAAAGCACATTAAGGACCTAATTGTAATAAGTCAAAAAAGCAGAAGGACTGCGGGGGTAAATATGCCTTTTTATGAAAACACGCGGATCCTCTTTAGGTCCGAATCGGGTCGGGGCAGGTCGACCAAAACGGCGTCGTTTTGGAATCTATTGAGTTAGGCCAAAACGGCGTAGTTTTAAAAACCTATATAAGTGAAATTTTTTCAAAAAAACATTTGTTTCATTTGTTTTTTTAAAAAAAAAAAAAACCTTTTCAACTCTTTTTTTTTCTCTCTTGCCCCCTCATTGTCTCCTCCGTTCGGCCTCAAGTGTTCGGTCTCCGATCGTCGATCACTGGCATCGACGACCGTCGCCTACGACGGTCGGATATTAAAATTTTTTTCCTTTTTTTTTGAAAATCATAGATCTAGACTTAGATCTATTAAAAATCAAACCAAATTAAAAAAAAACGAAAACCCCCTATTTTATGACTTTTTAAAAATCTAATTTGTGTTTTTTTAAAACAAAATACCCCTTCATTGGAGCTCCCTAGGGACTCCGTTCGTGGCTATGATGGCGACGACGTGGAATCAAGTATGAAAACCCTAACTTCTTTATTTTTCTATTTATTTAGTATTTATTTCAAAAGAAAAAAATAAAATAAATAAATAGAACATAAAAATAATATACCTTGTGAAGAAAAAAAATTTGATTCTTTGTATTCCAAATGCTAGAAATTTTTTTGCATATCAATTTTCTTTTTTTTTTCGATAATTTTTTGTGTTTATATACATCTTTTTTACAATCTTTTTTCTCCGGATTTTCCAATGACGTGCGAGATCTAAACTCCGTGCGGATCGCGGAATCTCGAATCTAAAGATAACGACGACGTTTGCATGGCTGTGCTGGTGGCGGCAGATTAAAAAGCTAGGGTTAGGTTTTTTTTGTTTTGTTTAAATTTGGGTTTTGTTAAATTTGGGCTAGTAGGGGCATTTAAGTATTAGGCTAGATAGAATTGGGTTATTTTTTTAATGTAATAAACTTTATTTTGAATTAATTTTATTTTATATTTATTTATTTATATTTATAAAATAATAAATAAATAAATAAAAATAAATTGGGTTTTGTACGGATAAAATTGGGCTTGTACAACTGCCCCTCTTTGCTTGTTGTCGTCCGACGGGAATAAAGCAAAGACTCAAAAGAAGACCAGTTTCGTTCGATCCCGCTGAATTCCGTCTTTTGGTGTCACTCTTTCTTAGTAACCCACTCTTTTGAGTCATTGGTTACTCAACTTCATTGTATCCGCTTATCTTCAATATTGTAGCTTTATCCTGCTCAATTATATCTTTAAGGAGATAGGACTTGCTAATGTAGCCTCAATCCAATCCACTACAACTTCAAGGATATAGGATTTGATGTTTTAGCTTCATCTTGCTCCATTGCAGCTTCAAGGAGATAAAGGTTTGTTTTCATAACTTTAATTCGACCCACTGCAACTTCAAGGGTATATGATTTGTTCTTGTAGCTTCATCCTGCTCTACTGCAACTTCAGAGAGATAAGGATTTGCCTTCATAGCTTCACTCCATTCCTCTGCAACTTTAGTGAAGATCGAGGTCTACTATTGTGAGTTTTAATTTTCCCCTCTATAATTTTAGGGGTATAAGATATGCTTCTGTAACTTCAATTTGCCTTTATATAGCTTTAGGGGTAAAAGATTGGATTGTTTAAATCTGCCCCATGGTCGGGGTAAGAGATCTGATGGTCTTCAATTTGCTCTCTGGTTAGGGTAAAAGATTGAATTGCTTCAATTTACCTCATGGTCGGGGTAAGAGATCGGATGATCTTCAATCTGCCCTCTAGTTAAGGTAAAAGATTGGATTGCTTCAATTTGTCCCATGGTCGGGGTAAGAGATCGGATGATGTTTTCAATCTGCCCTCTGATTAGGGTAAAAGATTCAGAGTTGTAACTTTGCTCCATTCCACTACAACTTCAGGGAGATTGAGGTTCGTTACTTTAATCCGCCTCTCTACAACTTTAAGGGTATAGGAGTTGTTCTATCGCCATTCTTTGAGGATATGACCTGTAAAACCTATTTTATGGGCCTCTATCTAGGCTATGTGACTAGGATGTCATGATTTGAATGAATCAAGTACTCTTATCTAAATGCGCATGCATGATGCTGATATGCATGCAAAGATGTCATATTTAAAATGGTTTTTATTGTTTTAGTCCTTAGGTTGTCACTGATCTTCTTTTTGCCTAAGTTCTAACATTGATGTGTCACCATGCCTTTCCTTCAAGTCTAGTGTTCCTAATACAAAATCCAAAAAGGTAATCATAAGCTGAACTTATTCGTTTCAGGATCCCTTCAATCCTCAGATTCGGTTATTTCCGACTAATGGTCCTGTTTCAGGTCCCTGTACTATTTAAAATTTCCCAAAGTAATATGCAAAAATCTTTTTATACTTTATACCATCAAGTCCATTAACCATTATTTCAATGCAAAGAATGCTCTGAGCAGGGTTACAAAAATGGATAAGATTGAATTTATTGGCGATAACACTGAATGGAAATAAATGAGGAGATATCAAACATTAATCAAAACATCATCCAAGATAACAAATATTGGTAAAAACTAGCAAACATTGATCAAGAATTGCTAAAGTGAGCAACAAGAAATAAAACCAGATGCCCTATATATCAACATATGAACTTCTTCGAGTAAACTTGATGAGAACCACTTTGAGCCTGATGTGTACCCATGAAAGCTATTGCACTATGTCGATGCCTAAGATGCAATGTCTCTCCATCTTGCTATTTCTGAGAAAGAAGCTCTTCATGCCCAATCCTTGATCTAAATATGAGCCGCCCTTTCAGGTTTTCGACTCAAATCTCCTTAGGCTTCGAGACGCCCTTTGCGAATTTTCATCTCAGCCCCACCTTTTTTTTGGAGGTTTGAGCTATCCTTTACGGGTTTTCAACTCAATCTCTCTCTTCTTTTTTTAGGCGAAGTACTTCTTCACTGAATCTGAGTTCACGGGGTTTGACAAATCTTTGCTGTTCATCTTCGCTAGAATCAAAGCTCCTCTAGAGAAAGCTTTTTTTTACCACATATGGACCCTTCTAATTTGGCATCCATTTGCTTCGAAAGTCCTTTTGCATAGGAAGGATCTTTTTCAAAACTAGATCTCCCTCATGGAATTCTCTAGGGCGAACTTTTTTATCATAAGCCTGCATCATCTGTTTCTGGTACATCTAGTCATGTCGGATAGCTTTCAGCCTTTTCTCTTCAATTAGGTTTAGCTAGTCATATCTTGACTGGACCCACTCAGCCTCATCTAACTTTACTTCTGACAAGACTCAGAGGGAAGGAATTTCGACTTCAATGGGTAAAACTGCTTCCATTCCATATACTAATGAGAAAGGTGTTGCCTCAGTAGAAGTTCTAACTGACGTTTGATAAGCGTAAAGAGCAAAAGGTAGCTTCTCGTGCCAATCTTTGTAGGTCTCTGACATTTTCCTCACGATTTTCTTGATGTTTTTATTAGCTGCTTCCACAGCTCCGTTCATTTTTGGGCGATACAGTGCTGAATTATGGTGCTTGATTTTGAACTGACTACAGACTTCTGCTATTGTGTTATTGTTCAGGTTCCAAGCATTGTCGGATATAATCTTCTCTGGCATTCGATACTAACATATAATTTCTTTCTTCAAGAACTTGTTGACTGTTGATCTCATGACATTAGCGTAGGAAGCAGCTTCCACCCACTTGGTAACGTAATCGATGACCACAAAAATGAATCTATGCCCATTAGAAGCTTTCGGCAAGATTGGCTCAATGATGTCTATACCCCACATAGAAAAAGGCCATGGGAAAGTCATAACATGGAGAGGTGAAGGAGGTACATGAATTTTGTCTCCATAAATTTGACACTTGTGACATTTCTTAGCATATTCAATGCAATCTCCTTCCATGGTTGACCAATAACACCCGAATCTCATAATCTGCTTGGCCATTGGGAAACCATTGGCATGTGCTCCACAAACACTCTCATGAACTTCTTCTAAGATTTTTTTAGCCTCAAAAGGACTTGATCTTTTCTCCTTTTATACAAAATATCCCCGTCAAGGACATAGTTAATCGCGAGCCTTCTCAATGTTCTTTTGTCATTCTCAGTGGCTTGCTCAGGGTACTTACAGACTTTTACATATTGCAAAATTTCCTAGTACCAAGGGTGATTATCCTTTTCTTCCCCTTCAATGCTGTAGCAATGAGCTGGAACCTCGTAGATACTCATCTGAATAGGCTTCATATCTTTTTGCTTATTAACCATGATCATGGAGGCAAGAGTGGCCAAAGCATCGGCCATCTGATTTTCCTCTTGCGAGAGATAATAGAAGGTGATGTCCTCAAATTCTTTAAGTAGCTCGAGAACTAACTTTCAATAATCCATCAACTTGGAATCTCTCATTTCCCATTCTCCCTTGAGTTGATAAATTACCAACGTAGAATCCCCGTACACTTCCAGAATCTTAATCTTGCATTCTATAGCTGTCCGAATACCCATGACACATGCTTCATATTCTGCCATGTTGTTTGTGCAATCGAAGTCAAGCTTGCTTGTGAGGGGTTAATGATCTCCTTCTAGGGATACCAGAACTGCCCCAATCCCTTTGCCAGTTGCATTTGAAGCACCGTCAAAATGCATTTTCCATGGTTGCTCTTCTGAAGCTTCTTCTGCTGTGGTTGCAACATACATTTGATCTTTGTTTGGGAAATCAAAATCTAATGACTTATAATCCTCGAGAGCTCTGCTAGTTAGGAAATCTGCTATTACGGTCCCTTTTATCGCCTTCTATTTCACATAGACTATGTCAAATTCAGAAAGTAACATTTGCCATCTAGCCATCCTTCCATTCAATGCAGCCGACCCTATCATAAACTTGAGAGGATCTAATTTTGAAATCAACCAAGTTGTATGATATAACATGTATTGCCTCAACCTTAGGGTAGTCTAAACCAGAGCACAATATAGTTTCTCGATTAACGAATATATTATCTCGCATTCAGTGAATTTCTTGCTGAGATAATAGATTACTCTTTCTTTCTTTCCTGACTCATCGTGCTGGCCTAATAAGCATCCCATAGAATTTTCGAATATGACCAAGTACAGGATCAAAGGTTTGTCCTGATTCGGTGGGATCAAAACTGGAGCATTGGACAAATAGTGTTTGACTTTGTCAAAAGTCTTTTGGCATTCATCATCCCAAACTCCTGGGTTGTGCTTCTTGAGAAGACAAAAGATGGGATCACACTTCTCGGTTAGTTGTGAGATGAACTGAGTGATGTAATTCAATCTCCCTAGGAAACCTCTAACTTTATTTTGAGTACGTAGTGGTGGTAACTCTTGTATAGTTTTGAATTTATCGGGATCGATTTCATTTTCCTTTCTACTAACCACAAAGCCTAATAGTTTGCCTGAAGTAGCCCCGAAAGTACATTTATTTAGGTTCAACTTCAACTGGAACTTTCTCAATCTTAAGAACAACTTTCTTAAATCTTCCACATGTTCCTTTTTTGTTCGAGACTTTGCGATCATATCGTCAACATAGACCTCAATCTCCTTATGCATCATGTCATGGAACAAAGTCACCATAGCCCTTTGATATGTTGTCCCTACATTCTTCAATCCAAATGGCATAACTTTGTAGCAAAAGGTACCCCACACGGTGATGAATGTAGTTTTATCCATACCCTTAGGATGCATCTTTATTTGGTTGTACCTAAAAAAACCATTAATGACAGAGAATAAGGAATGAACTGATGTATTGTCTACCAAGGTGTCGATGTGAGGTAGCGAAAAATTATCTTTTGGACTAGCCTTGTTTAAGTCCCGATAGTCCATGCATATTCATACTTTGCCGTCCTTTTTAGGAACTGACACTATGTTGGCAACCCATTCTGAGTATTCTACCACTCGTAAGAAGCTGACATCAAACTATTTTCGGACCTCTTCTTTTATCTTTAGGAGTACATCCGATCTCATTCTTTGAAGCTTCTATTGGACCAGTTAATATTCTTCTCTTATAGGGAGCTTGTACACTACGATATCAGTACTTAGACCGGACATATTCTAATAGGACCATGCAAACACATCCTTGAACTCTTAAAGCAGATCAATGAGATCTCACCTCGTTTCTACAGAGATACAGGTTCAAACCTTCACCTCCGTTTTGTTAACATTCTTCTCTTATAGGGAGCTTGTACACTACGATATCAGTGCTTAGACCGAGCATATCCTAATAGGACCATGCAAACAGATCCTTGAACTCTTGAAGCAGATCAATGAGATCTCGCCTCGTTTCTACAAAGATACAGGTTCAAACCTCCACCTCTGTTTTGTCAACTTCATCCCCTATACTCACAACTTCTATTTATTCTTTGTGAGGTAGGATCTGTTTCTTGTCTTGCTCAACCATCCGTAACAAATCAGGAGATAAACTACAATCTTGGGCTTATTCAAAATCCTGAGATTCCTCTAAACACACATCCTGCTCAAAATGAGGCTCTAAGTCGACAACGACGTTACTCATATCATTGATATCTAGGGACCTGTCATATGGACCAAAAGATCCGAAAGATAAATGAATTTAAGAATGTTTATCGTGGTATGAGATGAATGAAAAGCATAATGATAGTTTTTGCCAATTTGGGTGAAAGAAAGTGCATCTTTTTATTGAAAATAAAAAGTAAATGAACATGTGCTCTTTATAAAAATATCCCAATTGCTCTCGGGCTTAAAGCAACAAGGGTGTTCTGAACATTACTCTGGAAAAGACTTAAAAGTTATAGGGAGCTCTTCTGAGGTCCAGTTGTCTAGAATGCTTCCGAGGGCGTAGGGGCGAATTCTTGACAAATTCTTTTATTCACTCATCCTTTCGAAAATAGCGCTGATATTCAGATTCTCCATTATTCCTGCCAACCTATCTTCTGTCAGCTTTCGCTCAGGGTTAATAATACCTCTCGACACGAATGACCTTGAGATATGAGGAAGGACCATTGACTTATTTTTGATCGCTTCCCCACTTATTCGTGCTCTTCTCTTCTCTTTTTTTCTGTAGCTCTTTCTTTCTCTGTTTCATATTTGGTTTGAATCCTAAGCCAAATTGATCACGCTTCTTTGCCAATAGTGGCGCTATAATCCTTCCTTAGAGATATCTCCCCAAGTCTTTCCTAGATGAAGCTCATTTTCCAATCATCATTTTTAGCCCCATCCTAGTGGTTGTCGATATCTTTAGTATGAGGGTCTTATCTCCTTCAGTTACAAAGGTAGCATTTACAAACTCCAACGATCTAAAGGAGTACTCCATGGCCTCCTCATCTGTACTTATGTAGTGCACATCGCTAGTCACGGATATAATGATGTCCTCCTCAGCATTAATGGTGATTAATTGACCTTCTGTCACCAATTTTAACTTTTGATGCAGGGATGACGGTACTGCCCATGCCGAATGGATCCATGGTCTTCCCAGTAAGCAATTATAAGTGGGCCTAATATCCATCACCAAAAAGTCCATCTCATACGTGTTTGGACCAATTAGGAGTGGAATCTCAATTCTGCCCATCACTCGTCTCTCCGTTCCATCAAAGGCCCTTACTACGCTGTGGCATGCCTTCATGTGAGAGCTGTCTATCGGTAACCTATTCAATGTTGTTAGTGGTAGCACATTCAAGGTAGTCATTATCTATCAATATGCCCGGTAAAGTGTCCTCTTTGCATTGAGTCGTAATGTGAAGGGCTTTCGTTGAGCCCATGCCCCCTAGAGGTATTTCATCATCATTGAAGAAAATAAAATTATCTAGACTTAAGTTATTAACCAGTCTGTCCAACTTGTTTACCGAGATATTCTCCGCCACGTACGTTTCATTCAACATTTTTAGTAGCGCATTACGATGGGCTACTGAACTTGATAGCAAGGCTAAAATTGATACTCCATCTGGTAGCCTATGTAACTGTTCCACCATGTTGTACTCGCTATGCTTTAGGAATTTCAAAAATTCCTTGGCCTTCTCATTAGCTACTGACTCATTCACTAGCATCCCGAGTTTGCTGTTTTCTTTCTTTTCAAGCCCAACCATCAAGGCTTTCTTATTAACCTTCTTCTTTATATCCGTGATACTTGCATTTTCATTTGATCCTTCCTCATTCGATACCGTTATGCTGCAGTCATAGCTCTACGATACCCTTTTATTATCCTTATAAAAAAATGCCACGAGTTTCTGAATGATGACTCGTGGTGTTATTTGACCTTCAACCTCACCCCTTGGCCTGGATATAATTACCACTAGTAGGTTGGTCTTATAAGCCTTTTTCGGTGCCCCTTCCTCAAAAGCACAAACATCATTTGTCTCATCATCTTTCCTCTCCTCAAAAAACTCAAGTTCTTTATTATCCATCAATTTCTGCACCAAGGTTCGAAATTCAACACAACCTTGGATTTTATGCCCCTTCATGGCGTGAAACTCGCAGTAATTTTCAACTGTTGTTACCCTATCCTATCTCTCTTACACGATCAAACCCCTATTGACCATTTTTTGCCAAACCCATTTCAATTGAGACTTGACCTCCCCCACATCATTCTTTATCCTCTTGCTCCTCTCTTTCATTATTGCATTCACCCCCTGATCGGGATGATTTGGCAAGGGATTTCCAGCCACGTTAGGTCCTGCGGATTTATCGAACCTTATGATCCCCATATTAATAAATCTTTCGACCAGCTTCTTGAAAGTAGTGTAATTCTCGATGGAGTGACCCGTTATTCGTACATGATAGTCTCATTGAGCATTTGTGTCATACCATTTCGGGAAAGGGGGTTGCATTGACTTCAAATAATAAGGGGATACCACTCGGGCATCGTATAAGCTCTTGTAAAGCTCCTTGTAGGTCATCGAGATGGGAATGAATTGGATTCTTTTAGTGTTCAACCTTGAGCTCGATTTTGGTCTCGGTTTACTTTGATAATTGGTTATCGAGGCTTTAGACTAGGTCACCATGACCGATTTTGTAACATTTGTCCAGTATAAGCTTATATTAGTCACTTCATTGTCCTTCCTTCTAAAAGCAAACCTTTTGGTACTTTCTCCGGCATCGATTTTTCTACTTCGAATTGCATTTCCAATAATTTCTCTAGATATGACGATATCGAAGAAACTTTTAGTAGCGTTTCCCAACAGATGATTGATATACGGTGCCTTCAAAGTACTGACGAAGAGCATGGTTGTCTCCTTCTCAAATAGTGGTGGCTGTACTTGGATGGCCATATCTCTCCACCTTTGAGCATATTGCCTGAAGCTTTCACCCGGCCTTTTCTCAGCATTTTGCAATGTGATCCTATCAGGAGCTATGTCGGTGACATGACCGTATTGCCTCATGAAAGCCTGTTGTAAATCCTTCTAATAACTGATCTTGGCACGACTTAATTGATTATACCACCTTGCAACTGATCCTGTCAGACTGTTTTGGAAATAGTGGATTAGCATTTGATCATTATGGACATACCCCGTCATCTTTCTATAGAACATGGTGATATGTGCCTCCGGGCAGCATGTTCCATTATCTTTCTCGAACTCCGGAACTTTAAATTTGGAGGGAAGTACCAGGTTGGGAACCAAACTTAACTCCTTAGATCAATCCCACAACACCCCTCAACTCCTTCTAAAGCTTTGAACCTCTCCTCTAACCATTTACAGTGCTCTTCTAACTAGTTAGGAAGTTCAACTCTTGTTTTTTTGGCTCTATCATCTCATTTAAATCTGGTACCAAGGTTGACAGGGCTATTTCCTGGGTTAGAACTAGAACCCGTTTAGAGTTTGTCGGTTTTGGTGTGCCAAATAAGCACGATTGCGGGTTAATAGTGATAGATACTCCTCGAGCATACGTTTCTTATGAAATTTTGGTTGGTGTTGGGGTAACATTTGAAGGATACGAAAGACCACCACCCCTTCCTTTGGGTCGAATACGATCCCCTTTCCCTTCTCAGTTTTTCCATCCAGTAATTGAGTTAACTTATTGATAATGTCTTTTTGGGACTCAATAATCTGGTCCTTCATATCCTGCTGCACTTTTGCTAACTGTTCATGCAATTGGTCGTGTATTTCTTTCTACGTCTGCTTCAACTTTTCCAATTGTTGATCCATTGCTCTTGTCTTAGCACGATTGTAGTAACGATATGGTTTTTCTAGAGTAACTTTTAAAAGAAAATTTTAATTAATTAGAAACGTCTTTATTGAAATTTTAATGTATGAAAATGTAATGCGAAACTTCATGAGTGCATGAATGCAAATGCAAGAAAGGTATTAACTCTCAATCGAATTCTAATAGAATAACCTTACTAGAAAACGAATGTCTTTACATAAGATAATTACAAATAAGGCATTACCCTAATGCTCAAAGTCTTAATCTTTTGAAGGAGACATGCTAACTTTTGGCTTTTATCAGACACCGACTCATACTCTATGCTCAAAGCATCTACTTGGACAGCTAACATCTGCAAGTATTCTGCCACTTTTCTTACTTGTGTTAATGCTTCACCTATGACATGGTCTTGGTCTCCGACTTGCCTCTGAGAATGTTGAAGTCGCCTATTACTTGTCTCCAAAGTTCTTTTGAGGAACTCGATTCGAATCTCACAGTTCTATAATGAAGCTTCAAGTTCTCCAACCCTTCTCTTTAATCCTTCATTCTTAGCCTAGCTTGCCCTTAATTCTGTCGTAGAGTTACAACTGCGGTGCCTTTATAATGACTCCTCTAACTCGGCTACTCGGGCTTTCAACTCACCTTTCTCAACTTGGCTTTCTAGCAGTTCACTTTTTATGGCATCCCCTTGGGCTTGAGCATATTTGAATTTTCTCTTCCATTGATTCGTTGGAGTCCTTTCCTCTTGGACTTCTCGTTGCCATTGTTCGGACGTCTTACCCAAACCAGCAATTCTCATTTATTGGCAGAGCTTCTTATAATCCTCTTTCAAGCCATCCAAGTCTTCCTCAGACTTCCTCTTCCCTTTCCTTAGCTTTTTGGCTTTTAACTTTTGGACATCAACATCCAAACCCAACTGCATCTTTTCCTCTTCTAATGCTTCTATCTTTTTCCTTAATTCAGAACTTTTATTTTCAAAGTCTTGCTTGATGAGCTCTAATTCCAATGAGACTACTTGCAAATGCTCCTCAACTGGACAGATATTGTTAGGATTTGGCACTGGGATGTTATCATTGACTCTTCTACCCCTCCATTCATCATACTTTTGGGTCTTCATGGGATTTGCAGCAAATGGCTTCATTTTACGGATTTGATTCCATGCATTTGACATCTCCCAGACTCCTTTCTTATTGTTCTTGCCTTTATATACAAACTCACACTAAGCCAAACCTTGAGTTGCTGGGATAAATTGTCTTGACCGATACTGTCTCATTACTAACAAAGGAGCATACCCTACAGCTTCCCATATTCCAGTAATGGAACCCAATCGAAATCATCGCATCGATAAATAATTTCGTCGGGAATGAACCACGATGCTCGCCATTCAATGTCTTCGTCTCGAAGACTATGAAGTATTGCCAACCACTTTTCCTCAGAAATGTCCTCTCGCCTTTGTGTAGTAACAAATTCCCTCAAAGGAGAATAACTCACAGAAAACACTCGGTAAGGAACTTTTTCCACTTTCCAAAAGTGACTGTGAAATCGAACCATCAGTAGTGGTGTGCAACCAATAAATCTCCCTTCTTCCTCTCTTCGGCATGCATTTAATGACCTAAAAGTTTCGGCCAGAATTGCTGAAATAGGTGTAACCCCCTTGTCGAGCCGATCGAATAAATTAGTGATCGCCTCATCTATGTGTCCCAACTTATTGAGAAATATAACCAGTTCGTACAAACTGAGAGCAAATATATCAGCCTTTTTTCCGTACATCAGGATGAGCTAAGATCAAATCTTTCAAGCTTTTCTAGGTACTACATTTATTAGCACCCTTCAACTTAATTTGAGTTGTGACCCATTGCTCACTCATTCCCGTAATGTTCATCAGCTTCTTAAGGAAAGTTGGCACATTAGCGGCTCTCTAATAGGCTTTATTTACCTGAATTTTGGGGTAACGAAATAAAGCAGTATATTCCTCAATCGTTGGCACCATATCCATGTTCCCAAAGGTGAAACAACTATAAGTCGGGTTCTAGTGCTGTACTAGGGCTCGGAAGAGATGCTTGTCCACCTTAACTTTTAGAAAGTACGGTAGATCCCCAAACTCTCGGTAGAAAATCTGCTTCATTCCATCATCCCACTGATCCCAAATTTCTTTCAACTCTTGTAAGCTAGTTTGAGTCACACTGATTCGAGTGAAATCCCAGTAACTCGATACATGGCCTTTAGCTAAACTATCACCCTTCTCACGTTATCTATCCTCTAACAACATACACATGGCCACATTGTCTTCTACCTCATCAAGATACCCTTTTTCCATGACTAGTTCTCTACTAGTAATCAAACTTAAGTCAATACCTTTCCTAATATGAGGATGCAATGCACAATAACGGAAAAAAACCAAGTTAGTACCAACAATTATAAAATGTACCAACAAATATACCACAAAGAACCTATTCGTCTATTAGGTGGTTTCTAAAGGTTCAGTATAGTTCTACCTAGGGTGGGCACTTAGGGCTCATTATATGCGGTTTTCGGTTCAAAAGTAATGATACCCAAACTATCAGATTCCTCAGTCCTCACCCATTATAGGCTCATACGGATGAGTTCGATTCAGGGGGACACATTTCCTGTATGTTTGCACGAAAGTGAAAACTTCACGAAAATATTGGTACAAATGTATCTCGAAAACGATTCACTATCCTGCACGGAGGTGAAAATCTCATGAAGGAGTAACTTCTCACTTCCACTTAAGCGGTGTAGTAATAAATGCATGCATGCAAAAATATAGACATATAATATCAACATGTTATTATCACAACAAACATGTAAAACACAAAAAAAATGTATAGGATCACAAATTAAATTAAATTAAATTTGAAATTTTCAACAAAAAAGGCAAAAGAATAATTGACTTACGATTTGACTCTTTTATTGGTCCTCAGTGGAGTTGCCAAGCTGTCGAAACCATTTTTTGAAAAAAAACAAGTCTCGATTTATATTTTAAAAAATAAAAATAGAGTTGCCACCAATAATTTTTTAAAACAAGTTTAATTGGGCCACCTTTCGAGATTTTTAAAAAAAATATTAAATTAATTTTAGTCTTTGAAACCATAAAACGAGTTCGGGAGTCGATTAAGCATAAGGAAGGGTTAGCACCCTTACACGCCTAAAATTGGTACCTAATCGATTATTCGAAATCTTATTTGTTGAAAATTAAAAATTTGAGAAAAATTTAAATCGCGATCCTTAAATGTATGAATGTCTTATTTATATTATTTTGAAAACAATTTTTGCTTCCAAAGAAAGCTCAATATTTCAAATTAATCAAGAAAAATCACATTCTGTAAGTTAGGACATAACAATTCGAATATTCGAAAATGACGAACTTTTCGAAAAATCTCGTATTTAAATTTAAGTGAAATTTTTTCAAAAAAGAATCATTTGTTTAAAAAAAACCTTTTCAACAGTTTCTTTTCTCTCTTGCCCCCTCCTTGTCTCCTCCATCCGACCTTAAGTGTCCAGTCTCCGACCGTCGATCATCGACGCTGACGACCGTTGCCTACGGCGGCCAGATATTAAAAAATTGTTTTTTTCCATTTTTAAAAAAAATCATAGATCTAGGCTTAGATCTATTAAAAATCAAACAATTTTTTTTAAAAAAAACCAAAACCCTCGATTTTATGACTTTTTAAAAATCTATTTTGCGTTTTTTTTTAAAAACAAAATACCCCTTCATCGGAGCCTCCCTCCGTACGAACATGGATGAGTTCGGAGGGACTCCGTTCGTGGCTATGACGGCGATGACGTGGAATCATGTATGAAAACCTTAACTTCTTTATTTTTCTATTTATTTAGTATTTATTTCGAAAGAAAAAAAATAAATAGAACATAAAAATAATATACCTTATGAAGAAAAAAAATGATTCTCTGTATTCCAAATGCTAGAAATTCTTTTGTATATCAATTTTCCTTTTTTCTTTTCGGTAAATTTTTGTGTTTATATACATTTTTTTACAATCTTTTTTCTCCGGATTTTTCGGTGACGTGCGAGATCTAAACTCTGTGCGGATCGTGGAGTCTTAAATTCGAAGACAGCAGCAACGGTGGTGACGACGGCTGCGTGGGTGTGCTGGGGGCGACAGATTCAAAAGCTAGGGTTAGGGTTTTTTTTGTTTAAATTTGCTAGTAGGGGTATTTGGGTATTGAGCTAGATAGAATTGGGTTATTTTTTTAATGCAATGAACTTTATTTTGGGTTAATTTTATTTTATATTTAATAAAAATAAAAAAAAAAAATAAATAAAATTAAATTGGGTTTTGTGCAGACGAAATTGGGCCTGTATAGTGAGTTTTCATATATAAACACATCCTACACTTGGTATCTAACCAATGTGGAATCTAAGCTTTTTTTTTCCTCAACTTATTCACAAGTGGCTTACTTTGAGCATCAATTTTTCATTTATCACTCATCCATTTTGAGCATATGATATACCGTTGTAAAGGTCTCATGGAGTAGAATATAAAACCATAATTTTTTTATTCAACCCTCCACCTTTACCTATCGAGAATATGCCTCAAAGTTACCAAAAAAATACATTTTTCCAACAATCCCCCACATGAATGAAAAATTGATAGTTTTATCAAAAACCATTGACTCAATATGGTGATAGAATCTATGATCGATAGTTGCATAGGATAGGTAGGCTTCTCCCTTTGAACCTTCCCTTGTGAAAGTATATTTACTTTACTGGCTGACCAGTAGACGCGATGTCCTTGAACTGTTCTACCGCTTGTGTAAACGATGATATACCTCACACAATTACCTCTTTGGAAAGGTTTTTTGTTCTCATGGGTATGTTCATATGACCGTGAATATCCTACTGATTTTGCAAGAGTTTGAGAGAACTATGCCCTAATAGTCTCCTTGAAGCGGCCCTAGTTCACTCTCATATAGGTGACTTATGTTGTTCGGCACACTAAGACACACAACAGTCATTAAAAGTATACCTTAACCTATCCCATTTTTAGTCACTATTTACATTATAGGAATGGATTTGGAATAATAGCCCCTACAGTGAGCTCACAAGTCTATGCAAGTAGGTTGTCCCTTTGAACCTAGATCTTGGGATCTCTAGTCAGCTAGGTAGGGTTTTCCTTCACATAGCACCTTTTATTTTCATGTGCTTTAGTCTCATTCCTTTCGATGTTTTATATACTTGATCTCGATTTAAACCTTTAGTTAGTGGATCTGTAATGTTATCTTTTAATTTTACAAAATCAATAGAGATAACTCCATTTGAGATCAGTTGTCTAACGGTATTATGTTGACGACGCATATGTCTAGATTACCATTACGTTAGAAAGACACCCCTTACATTTTCAAGTGGTTGTAGGACACCCCTCAGATTTTCAAGTGGTTGTAGGATAGTTTTTTACCTTTCCATAACTCATATGGTGTCATATCCCTTTCCTTACGAGGAACCTTATTTAAAAGGTAATTAGCTGATAGAACAGCTTCCCCCACATGTTCTGTGATAATCCAGAGCTTCTTAGCAATGTGCTCATCATTTCTGTTAGAGTCTGATTTTTTCGTTCGGCTACTCTATTTTATTGAGGAAAATATGGTGATGTCACCAAATGGTTCATCATATTCATCACCATGATCACTTCTCACCACTTTATTAAGTTGGTTTTCAACTTATTGCTTATAAAGAATAACTTTCTCTATAGCTTCGTTTTTTCTCTTAAGCAAATACACGTAGTAATATTTTTTACTTTCATTAATGAATGTAATAAAGTATTTATTCCCTCTTCTTGTTTGAACAAATCTTAAGTCATAAGTATTGCTATGTATTAGATCAAGTGATTTTGTGTTTCTTTCAATAGTTTAAAATGAAGACCTCGTTAATTTTTCCTTAACACATGTTTCACATTTATGAATATAATTAATGTGAAACAAAGGAATTTACTCTAAGTTAATTAATCTTCATAAAGTATTTAATTAAAAAGTACGAGTCGACATGCCATAAATTAAATGACTCAAACATATAAATGGAAGAAGCGACATTTTTATTCATTGTCATTGCTTTTACAAAGATTGCATTACATATCTCCTTCCCACATAAAGCCTATATCATGCACATAAGTTTATATCAGACACTTCCTTGGAAATTTCATCCACAACATTGGCCTCATCAGCCTTGACTTTCTTTGGAAGCCTATAGTCAAATGACTTGTGCCCCATTTTGTTACAAATGAAGCACTTTCTTGGAAATTTTTTCTTGGAAATGTCACCTTTTGGTACCAGTTTAGACTCATTCTGAGGTTGTTTTCCTTTCTTGAAATCCTTCTTAACTTTTACCATGTTTGCCTTAGCACCATTGGCATTTGCTGCTTTGGTGAACCTTTGTTCAGCACCTCTATTGTCTTCTTCAATTCGAAGTCTGACAATAAGGTCTTCCACTGTCATTTCCTTTCTTTTGTACTTTAGGTAGTTCTTGAAGTCATTCCAAGTAGGGGGTAGCTTTTCAATAATGGCTATCACCTGGAAGGATTCACTTGTGACCATCCTTTCAGTAAGAATTTCGTGAATGATCAGTTGAAGTTCTTGCACTTAATTCACAACTAGTTTTGAATCAACCATTACAAAATTCAAGAATTTGGCAAGTAAAAACTTTTTAGCTCCAGCATCTTCGGTTTTGTATTTATGGTCCAGTGTCGTCCATAATTCCTTAGTCGTCTTCTTGACACTGTATACTTCATATAGTGCATCTGACAATCCATTTAGGATGTAATTTCAACATAAGAAATCTGAGTGCTCCCAAGCTTCAATAGCAATAAAGGTGGTAACATTTACCTCAGCCTCTTTAACAATAGGAGGATCGTCCTTCAAAATTTTTTTTAAATTCAACATGGTCAAATAGAACAACATCTTCTGTTGCGATGTTTTGAAATTCTACCCATAGAACTTTGTAGGCTTCTCATTGTGGCTTACAGCCACCGACATTGTTAGGTTTGGATTTGAAGCTTGAGTCAGAACCAACGCAACAAATCCCGAATTGGATGAATTGGTGGGAGTTTCCAATTTCTATTAATATTCCAAAAAAAAAAGCCAAAGTTAGAAAATTATCAACTTTTGTTAAACGGCAGGAATTTAATAAATTAAAATCCGAAACAAAAGTTTGCATTGTCCAATCGAAAAACACAATAATAACAATGCACCAAGTAGATAACCCTGAAAGAGAAGTGGTGCACTTGGTACGCTTAAATACCAAGTCTTTCAAAGAACCAATCCTAGACATGTACTCTCATATTGTATTTTTTTAATTTACTGTTGATAAATTTCTTTTTCTTTGATTTCACAATTTTAAGCTACAATTTAAGCGTTCACAATTAAGGCCACAAAACACAGAAAAAATTAATTTCCAGTTTATACTATCCTTTAATTTTTGTTAAACGACAAAATTAAAATTTTGAAACAAAATCATAATTAATTTTATTGAACAGCAGGATTAATTAATTAATTCTTTGTTTGGAAACTAAATCAAGATCAAATCAAATTTGTTGAACGTCGAGAATAAATCCCGAAACAGAATTATTTAATTTTAATTCTTGTTTGGAAACTAAATCAGAATAAAAGCTGTTGAACGACGGGAATAAATTCCGAAACAAAATTATTCAATTAATTCTTAATTTGGAAACAAAATCCAAATCAATTCTGTTGAACGACAGGAATAAATCCCGAAGCAGAATTATTAAATTAATTATTATAAAATCCAAATATAGAATAAAATATGTTAAATGCCGGGAACAAATCTCAAAAGAGATTTATTCAACTTATTCTTATTTTGGAAACAATATCAAAATAGAATAAAATCTATTAAACGACGCGAATAAATCTCGAAACAAATTTATTCAATTTTAATTTCACAAACAAAATATTTTTTTCGCCTTCGTGTTTCGTTCGTCTCAGATTAAAGAATTGTAAAAATAAATCTGTTTTAAGATTGTTAGGCAAAACACATTAGTGAACACATATGAATATAAATATAAATATTTGAACAAAATAATATTAACAAATATTTACGTTTATGTAAAAACTTCATATTTAAACAAATCACATTAAATAAATATTTATATTTATTTAAAACATCATATCTGAAAAAAACAAATTTAAATATCAAGATTTGAAAAACTAGAAATCGAATAAGAGAATCGAGTTTACTAGATGTTGAGGCCTGTTTTCACAGTTTACTTAAGACAGATTCGGTTGCTACTATGATACTTGGAGAAACATTGGTAGTCTGTCTCTCAGGATACAACAACAAAATGATCTCGGCAGTAGTACCTCTGCAGTGACCAACGAACAAACCTTGCCTTCTTCTATCATCGAAACGTTGGAAAATTTAGAGAGAAAGAAAAAGATGTTTTCGAGAGTGAAAACAAAATAAAACCGTTTTATGTCTAAAGAATTCTGCATCATTCTTTAAGCTTTTATAGACATTCAAATGTGGAGGATTTTAGGAAATTTCCGTGAATAAG
The DNA here is from genome assembly GCA_005610355.1 of Gossypioides kirkii. Classification (NCBI taxonomy): domain Eukaryota; kingdom Viridiplantae; phylum Streptophyta; class Magnoliopsida; order Malvales; family Malvaceae; genus Gossypioides; species Gossypioides kirkii. Next base: position 30,870,575 of record CP032247.1, on the reverse strand, counting down.
GATATAAATCTGATTTAAAAGAGCCTTTAAATCAATTTGAATAGAATCAAATCAAATCAAAAATCAGATTGAAATATTTGTCCTTTTAAAATAGATTCTACAATAATATCTGTTGAGGAAACAAAATAAATTATGCATTAGGCTAAAATATCAAAAGGCCCTTTTTGGGCCCAACCAGTTTGGACATTTCATGTCACCCACGTCATGCGGGTGTGCCGCAACCCCGATGGGTTTGAATATGCACCCCTCATTGTGGATGAGGTAGGGCTTCAAGCTTAGCCATTCAATAACCCCTTGATGGGTTTTCATATATAAACACATCCTATACTTGGTATCTAACCAATGAGGGATCTAAGCTTTTCTTATCCTCAACTTATTCACAAGTGACTTACTTTGAGCATCAATTTTCATTTATCACTCATCCATTTTGAGCATATGATATACTGTTGTAAAGGTCTCATGGAGTAGAATATAAAACCATAATTTTATGATTCAACCCTCCACCTCTACCTATATAGAATATGCCTCAAAGTTACCAAAAAATACATTTTTCAAACATCTTCCAATTAAGAAGGCCCTCACCAAGCTCATACAAGTATGAGATGACGAGCCTTGCCAAAGTCAAGCAACCACATCATGTTTAGAAGACTGGTCCAACACCTAAGTTGCATCAAAATGAAAAGGAGTGAAACCCCAATTTCCACTGATACTTCCCACCAAGCTAGTGATAAGATCCTAAAAATGACAAATGTGCCAAACAAAATCTTGAAAATAAAGACCACATGGCTTCATTTCCATCACCTCTATCAAGCTTTTTCCTAATCAAAGTGTTTGAGAAACAACCATGTTCCCAAGTAAATCAATGTCACTAAGACCACAAGCATCGAGCGTATGACAAAATGCATCCATATACTGAGAGCCTACCCCTTCGTTTCAAAAGATGACATTAATTCGTTAAAATCCCTGAGAACAAGGCAAGGTAGGTTTGCTTATATTAGCAAGATGCGACAACATTGCCCACAGGACTTAATCACTTCAACATCAATATGATTTTAACTATAACTTAAACAAGTAGCATTGATACTTGGTTTCCAACCTAAAGAGTGACCTCCAATCAAACCATCAACACCAACATCAATACTGTGAAGATAACCCATTTTATGCCCAATCATTTCCATCTTTTTGACATGTAGCTTAGTCATCATTAGAAATATTGTATAGGGAACTTTTGTCCTTAATAAAGATCGAAGATACCGTATTGCATATGGGTTGCCAAGCCCACAGTAGTTCTACGCTTACCACAATTAGAAAGAGTTTGACAATTAAAAACTACCACAAACCTTACACGATGCTTCCAGAATGAATAAGTCTTATCTATATGAGGTTGCACTAAATCAGAGTGAACACAAGTTGAATTAGTAACCCAGAACAATTTGAAAGTGAAAAAAAACTACCAAGGGAATCTTCATATTTCCCAAGATAGTAGATAAAACACGATACAGAAGGATTCAAAGAATTATTATCAACTGAAGAGGAAGCTGAAACCTTACTTTGAACAACATCAGAAGAAAAAGTCGTGATAGTCCTATCGGTGATAACCTTTCAAAGAAAGCACTAAAAGGCACATAAGAAGTACTGGAAGGTATTCTATCCAAAAAGAAAGATGGGCCTAGTCCAAGCAATGAGCAAGCAACAATTTGACTAGGATTAGAAACCCTGCCGCAATAATCTTCCAATGCATTCCGAATGGATCTTTTGATTGGTGAAGCTTTAAGCCAACTATTGTAGGGTAAGCTGGTTGAAGGCAAAGAATCAACATTTTGGAGGAAGCAATCCCATCATAATGCCTAAGGGCATTGCAAAAATAAAACAAAAAGGAAGTTGTTCATAATTTAATTTCCATTGAAGAGAATGCCCACCAGTTAAGAAGCATAGACACAAACACGTAATACGAGTATGACATGATACGGACATGCAATACGAGTACGACATGATATGGACACGATGACACAATAATTTTTAAAAAATGATGACACGAATACGACAAGATACAATAATAAAAAATATTTTTAATATTTTTATGTATTTTTTATGTTAAAATACTTAATGTAAATTGAAATATTGATATTTTTCAGTAATATATAATCAATTCTTTTCCATTAAGCTCTCTTGTAATTACATAAAATATGGCAAAATATAGTAATACATTTTCCAAGTTCATTACAGAAAACATGTCATATCAAATCTAAATTTGAAGTTTAACCTATATCCTTAAGAAGACTTGTACAAAAAGAAGCGAAAAAAGAGCAATTTTCTAGTTCAATTCATAGCATTAGCATTTTCCATATCTTCTTCTTCATTGGCAAAAATTATTATCTCCATATCTGGTTCATCAAGAGATAAGCTAGCAACTTCAAGAACTCTAAATCCTTCAAATGAGTAAAATACATCACCTCCAATATCCCATATCTTGTTCCCTCCTTTACAGTGAAGAGTATTTCTTGGAAGTAATCAAAGATTAGTATGCATAAATACTAAATCTTCGTTACATTGAGGATTAATTTTGTTTCTCCTCATGGAATGGATAAACGAATATGTACTCCAATTACTCTCAAAAGAAGATGATGAAGAAGATTGTCCAAGAAGTTTCAAAGCTCAGTTTTGGAGCAAAGGTATCAAAGCCCCATGAACTAACCACCAAGACTTGGGATCCAAAAGTCATCTATCTTGTAGTGAACCAAATGAACCAAAAACATCTAGTGCTCCCGAGAATCTTGCAAACTCTTGGAAAGTCATATTCCTTTCCTCGGTATAAGGAAGATATCTTCTTAAGCACTTATTTCTTTCCTTTGAGATTTCTACATCTTTATGTGGAGGAAGACGATTTGGAACCTCATTAAGCCAATTACTACAATAATGCTTATGTAAACAAATAAATTAAAATTTTTAATTGATAATAAATAAAACCAAGTATAAAAGAATAAAAACAAGCATAAATGGAATATATGTTATATAAGTTTATCTTAGATTTAAAGAATAAGCCATACAATGAAATGGTGTACTACTCTTATTCCATCGATCAATAAAAATATCATACACCACTTCATAAAAGATTGATCTCTTGTCTCCTTTGTTCCCTTCATGCCTATAAATGTTTGTCTTCACTTTTTCAATCATTTCATCCCACATCTCATAAACCAAGTGAAGAGTAGACCTATTCGTGTCCATAATTCGAAGCATATCATATATAAGTCCCGTAAAAGAAAGGATATAATCAACCTTATCCCACCAAAGGTCATCCGAATTTTTTTCCTTCGCCGAAGAGGCTTTGGAAACGTCATCTTCTTTATAAGTAGACCATTCATCATTAATAACCATATTTTGGTTACCCCGTTTAATGAGCTTGAGTCTTTTTAACATCACAATCATAGAAGCAAATAGAGTATTCGCAACAACAAGTAATTTCAAAGGCAAAAAAGAATTAAATATTTGCCAACCTCATAGAGTGATTCATTATGATATTTTTTTATAAAGATAGCATCATCACCAACATTATTTATCCAACACAAAACCTCATTCTTTTCGAATTTTTTGAAGCACATATATTTTTAAGAGGAAGATTAAGAGTATGTACCATACAAGGTGTCCAAAAGATATGAGGATGTTGTGTCTCTACTAATGGTCCCACAGCTTTACAAACTGGTGCATTTTTGGTTACCACTTGAACAACATTTTGCACCCCAAACTCACTTATGGCATCTTTAATTAAAGTTGCCACATAAAACTTATCATTGTACTCCTTTTCACAATTAATGGCTTTCAAGAAAGCAACTTCATCTTCAGAAGCGACCATAAATTTAATCAATGGTCGTCTTTGTGCATCCTTCCATCCATCACATACAAGACTACTACTTTTTTCCCTCCACATTCTCTTTATAGGTTGTAACAACCTCTCTACGTTTGCTCGTTCTTTTTGCAACAATGTAGTCCTTAAAGCAATATACCTTGGAGGACACACTCGAATTCCTTGCCCATTTAGTTTCAATAAATGTGCTTTAACCTTAGAGTATGACCCCTTAAATTTAGCATTGCAAAAATTGCACACAAAACTAACATTCCTGTCTCCTTCAATAGTTTTCGGTAATTTAGTAACATATCTTCAAAGAGAAGTGTTACTAATATCATCTTGAGACACACTAGCATTAGTAACATTATTTGATGAGCCAACATTTCTACTACCACTTTAAGATGTCATAATTAAATATCTAAAGTATTAACAAAATTAAAATAAAAATCTGTAACCACGTTTTTTAGAGGTGTCGAAAATAGTGATTTCGAGATCTCAAACCCATTGAGAAATTTTTTATAATTAGTGTTTCAATTAAATAAGTTAATATTAATTGTATAGGGAATTTTGAATTTAGGAATTTTAATTATTAAATTAAAAGTTAGTATAAGTGGTTTGGGTTCAAAAGTCAAGTGGTTTTAAAAAAAGAGGTATCGGGACCTCGTTTCTAAAATTAAGAGCCATAAATATTTTTATTAAATATTTGTAGAGTCTTTATATGTGAATTTAAGTTTGGTTGAGTAAATTTTGATAATTAATTGCTTAATTACGGAAAAAGGAGTAAATTGTAAAAGAGGTCAGAGTTAATTGCTATTGATTAAAAATAAAGGGACCAAAGTGGTAATTACACCATGGTCAAAAAGTCCAAGCGGTGGAGGATATGATTACCTTCCACTAACTTTTGGGTTATTTATTCATTTAGTCCTTTTTAGTTTAAGGCTAAATTGTAAACAAGTTTGTTTAATTGAAATTTATTATAATTGAAGGATCAAATAGGTAAATTAACCAATGGAATTTTAGTGGGTGGATAATCATGGGGTATATTGATCATAAGTAGGATTAATTTGGGTTAAATAAGAGATTAATTAAACTAATCATGAAAGACTAAAAACTTACAAAATTACCATTTGGTATAAATATGAATTAAAGAAGAAAAATAGGAATTTTCTTCTAATTTCTTCTTTTTCTTCACAGCTAAGACAAGAGAAGTTATGGTTTTCCATTGAAGAATTTTGAGCTTTGATTTGGGTAAACAAACCTTGACCGTTTTTAGTAATTTTTATGTTTTTAAATCCATATTAGCTTGATCTAGCTAATCTAAGGACTAATTTGTAAATCTGTCAAATGTTGTGAATCTTACCATTGTTGAATATGTTTTTCTTTGAAAGTTTTTGATAGTTTTGGATGCTTGATGATTAGGTTGGAACTTTTTGTAAAGTGATTTTTGATGAAATTAGGGTTTAAGGACTAAAATGCTAAATGATGAAATTGGGTGTACTTTAAGTGAAATAAATGGATTGTAGGGACTTGTAGGAGATCAAGGTACATTCAGTTAGTATGGGTCGAGGAGAATATGAGTATTTTGCATGTTTTGTGTTGAAAGGACTAGCTTGAATAAAAAAGTATTAAGGGTAAAATTGTAATTTTTCCAAAAAGGACCAAATTATGTTAAATGATTTGATTATGTGTTTTAACGTGAAATTTGGATGAATTGTTGATTTAGATTACAATCGTGTCACGGATCGCGAAAGAGGGAAATTAGTAAAGTAGTCCCTGAAGTTTAGCCAAACTGCAATTTCATCCGGTAAGTTCGTAGTGTTAGTTTATATACATTGTATGTTTCTTGTACATTCACTATTGTTACAGCAACTTGAGGGAGGTTAAACATTCGAGATGATAAAAAGGCAAAGGAATAAACGAAATGTCAAGCTTGGGGTCGATTATCTGATTTGAAGCGATGGCTAGGATCTTGCATATGTTGTAGTATCCTGACAGCTTGTACGAGCAGCATCGCGAGTGGGTAATTCTGGACCATATCGATGACTGAGTTTCTGCATATGTTGCGGATTCTCATCAGCTTGTGTGAGCAACATCGTATACTGGTTAAACTCTGTCTGGGCTCATAAGTGCTAACCATTCTAAGCTCATAAGAGCTAACCATTCTGGGCTCGTAAGAGCTAACCATTCTGGGCTTGCGTGAGCTAAAGTTGTTTGTGCTTGTAATGAGTTAAAAATCTGGAGAACTAAAAGAGATTAAGTTCGTTATTGTGTACATGATTATGAATACATACTCGATATCATCTTTTAACTGATCTGTCTATTCTGTAAGAAAATGATACGAAGCTTAATAAGCTTACTCGTGAATCTGTTGTTGTTGTATAGATACGTTTTACTGTCTGAAGATCGGATCATCTCAAGGAAATCACACTATTACGGAGCTCGTATGGTAGATTTTACATCACTTGGTCTTATGGCATGTACTAGGTTGATGTTATCTTTTGCTTCATGTACTTAGGTTGTGACCACTTTGTTATGTCGAGGAATGCAGTAAATACTTATTACGCAAGTTGGAGTAAAGATTTAAAAGTACTATGTTTTGACTTGAAACCTATGTATTTCATGTCGACTTAGTGCATAATGATGTCAAGAAAGTATTGTATTGAGAAACTTATGTTTTATCATAATTCATGTGATTCTGTATACTTGTTTTAGTAGAACCCATACATGTATCTGTAGAAGTATAGGGTAGGAGAGAGGTTGTTCACTGACTTGGGCTGTATCGGTAGTTAAATTTCAAGTATTGGTAGTTGTGTACATTGATGTATCAGTAGTTAGTATGCATGTATTGGTAGTTAAATTTCAAGTATCGATAGTTATGTACATTGATGTATTTGTAGTTAGTATGCTTGTATCAATAGTTAAATTTCAAGTATCGATAGTTGTGTACATTGATGTATCGGTAGTTAGTATACTTGTATCGATAGAAGTTGTAAGGAGAGAATTATAGCTCTCTGGAGTTTTTAGTACTGGTAGATGCATGACTGGTTGATAGCATTACAAATGACATATATTTTCTCCCTAAAATGATGTTTTAATTGTCTCTTTTGTACCTTATTTAGCATGCATCATAAGCATTTCATACTTAGTTTTATATTTTCTAACTTATTGTAGTTTAGTTTAAATTCTTGTTATTTTTATCTCTTTTTGTACTAATGTCGTCGCAAGAAGTCGATGTATTACACCTTAGAATAGTCAGCATAGGAACTCAGCCCAGAAGATCAATACTGGAAGATGAATGTAGCCACAAGATAAGCTTGGAATTGTGACCAGAGATGTCGCTGCAAAGAACTTGAACCTCGAATGAGTAAACTCAAGCTGAATTCACACCTGGAAGCACAAGAGCAGAAAAATCACAATTTGTCATCGCAATTAACAATCTCAGATTGCGCCCAGTAATGCAGCGACAACCTGCAGATCTCTGAAGAAAACATAAAATCTGCGTGAGTGCATAACTGAACTGTAACTAACTTTGACAACTACAAAAAAAATTAGATCTGGATCTGAGAATGGGAGGCTGAAATTTGCAACTTTTGAAGGCTATAAATAGAGGAATGAAGATGGAAGAAATCATCGAGAGGTTGAGGAATTAAATTCTGCAATTACTTTGTGTTTTGGAGATTTAAGCTGGACGATGAGCTGATGGAGCAAAAGAGCAACCACTTCTAACGAGGAGTGCTCGATGCAACACAAGAGGATCGATTAAGGAATAGTCCTGGTAGTTTAGAGATAGTAAGCTTCGATTGTATTCGTTAATCCCTCTTTTATGCCGATGGATTCTAATTACATTTGAATGAATACGAGAGTATCTTTCATTGTTAGATTACTTTGATTCTTATTTAATGCTTTTTATCTATTTATTCTTGGATCTAACTGCATCAAACATGAGAGTGGCTTTGCAGTCTACTGACATCGAGAGATGTGGTGACAAGTTAGGTTAACAAGCAAGACAACGAGAGTTGCTTGGGATTAGAAGAGATTTTAATCACTTGTTCTTGAGTGCACAAAGTATCTCACACCGAGAGGTGGGGTGACTATGGGTACTTGAGTCTCGAGTAAACGGAGGACTGTTATTGGTAAGAATTCATTGGAGCGTCATTGCTGCGACAATTCATCTATACAATACCTTGTTGACGCATCCAGCGTTGCAACTTAGTAAAATCAGTGATCCACTCCAATCCTTTCCACTTGATCACATTTACATTTTCTGCATTTAAATATTCTACACTCAACATTTAACACACTTTGATTAGTTTCAGCTGTTCTGACATTTGACCTTTAACATTTAACTTTGATTGCATTGACAGTATTAATCATTTTAGTGTGCAAATATGACATAATTACGCTAACATCTTTGCTCACATTTTCTTTAATCCTAGTTTTAGTTGCTTCGATATTTAAACATCAAGAACCCATTCCTCGTGGGATTGATATCCGATAGAATTGTTCTATCAACTATACTAGCAAGATCACATTTTCTCTAAACATCTTGGAATACGCTAGCAACGCAGTTTCTTTTGCATTTCAATCCGCCGATAATGAATGCAAGGTTGTGGAATGATATTACAGCTTATCATCAGCTAGATGATGAGAACTTGCATACAACCTGGGAGCGTTACAAGACATTTCTTCGACGCTGCCCAATGCATGGTATTCAGCAAGAGACCTAAATAGGGATCTTCTACAATGGTTTGAATGCTAAGACAAGGAATCTTGTCGACGCATCTGCTAATGGTCCATTGTTGGATTGTACCTACAATGAAGCTGTAAGAATTCTAGAGATGATTGCTCAGAATGACTATCAATATCCAATCTCTCATTAAAGACTAACCCTGGAGTTCTTAAGTTAGATGCCATTACTGCTTTGAGTGCGCAGGTATCCTTGTTAGCCAATATTATAAAGAATATGAAGGGGACAAGTGATGTTACTCCTATTCAAGTAGCTCAACAAATGGATGCGTCGACATTTTCTTGTGAAATTTACGGTGACAACCATAGTTATGAGGACTGCCCACAACAAGTGAAAAATGCATTCTATGTCAACAATATCAAAGGGGGTTCATATGGTAACTCATACAATAATCGAGCTCAACAACTTTGGGGGAATCAAAATGTTTCCACATTTAGATATAGGAATTCCTCAAATCAAGGGGGTTATAGACAAGGGAGTTACATTAACAACCAACAACAGAATTATAATTAGAATTCTTAGGTAAATTCTCATTCTGAACAGATGCAGGCACATGGCCAGATGCAACAGTAGTAGTTTTCTCAACCTAAGTCAGATCCTATGGCTTCTCTTGAGGCATTGATGCGAGAGCATATCACGAGAACTAAAGCAATAGTGCAAGGAAATTCCTCTTTTATCCAAGAATTGGAAGCCCAGTTAGGACAGTTGGCTTCTAATATGAGTGCAAGGTCACCGGGTAATCTGCTTAGTGATACTGAGAATCCAACGCAGAGGGAGAAGGAGCATTGCAAGGCAATCACGTTGAGGAGTGAGAAGCAGATAGCTGAACAAAGCAGTTCTAATCAGGACCATGTCGACGCATCTGAACCATAGTAACAGAAAGAGGATGCAGCTGAAGGAAGCAAAGCAGAAGTAAATGAAGAGGAACCAACTGTAGTGCCATCTAAGTTTTTCACAACAACTCACTGCTACAATACCTTTTCCATTTTCGCAAAGATTTAAAGAGAAAGTCCATGATAAAGAGTATCAAAAGTTTATTTATACTTTGAAATAATTACACATTAATGTACCTCTTGTCGATGCTCTTGTGCAGATACCCAGCTATGGGAAATTTATGAAGGAGCTGTTGTCAAAGAAGAAGAAATTGTCCGAAATCGAGATGATTGCGCTCACAACAGGATGCAGCGCTATGCTTACAAATAAGTTGCCAACCAAGATGAAAGATCTTGGTAGCTTCACAATCCCATGCTCCATTGGGAATCATTATCTAGGAAAAGCTTTATGTGATTTGGGAGCAAGTATTAACCATATGCCTTTATCTACTTTCAAGAAGTTAAAAATAGGATCGATGAAGTCCATTGCGGTGACATTACAACTTGCGGATAGATCCTTAGCACAACCTGAAGGCCAAATTAAAGATTTCCTTGTCCAAGTTGATAAGCTCGTGTTCTCTGTTGATTTCATAATCCTAAACTACGAAGCAGATAAAGAGGTGCCTATTATCTTGAGGCGACCATTTCTAGCAACAGGACGCACACTTATCGATGTGTTCAAAGGAGAACTTATCATGTGACATAACAATGAGCATGTGACCTTCAGTGTGTTTAAGGCATCCCCGTCCAAAATTGTAACAGCCCGATTTTCAGTGATGTCAAAAATAATGGTTTTGGGACTACAACTCCGACGAGTTGAGTCGTAAATATTAGTTATTTAATATTTGTGATGTCAGCAGTATTGTATTAAATCTTAGTTATGAAATTTTGACGTTTAATTAGGTAATTGAATAGAAAAGACTAATTTGTAATAGGTGCAAAACTATAGATGTGTAATTAGAAGGACCTAATGAGTAAATAAACCAAGAGATAAGTTAGTGGAAAATCATGGCTTTTAAGGGCTAATGAAATGATTAATTAAAGGCTTAAAAGTGATAAACTTAATTAATTATGAAAGTCTAAATAATAACAAAACTGCCATTAAGTATATAAGTGAAATTAAAGAATTAAAATGACATTTTTCCTTCATAATTTCTCACCTTCTTTTTCTTCATTCGACCAAGAGGAGAAAGTTAGGGTTTTTACACTTTCAAGTTTTAAGCTTTGATTTGGGTAAGTAAACCTCGATCATTTTTAGTAATTTTTATGTTTTTTAGTCCGTATTAGCTTAATCTAGCTTATGCAAGGACTAATTTGTGAATCTGTCAAATGTTAGAAAACTTGTCATTGTTGAAATTACTTGTTCTTGAAAGCTTTTGATGCATTTGAGTGTTTGATCCTTGGGTTAAATCTTTTTGTAAAGTGATTTTCGATGAAATTAGGATTTAAGGATTAAAATCTGAAAATGGTGAAACTACATTTATTATTATGAAAATAAATGTGTGAATGGGCTGGATAGATACCTAAGAGAATTCGGTTATGGTTAGTTGTGTGAGAGAATGGTTAATTTGCATGTTTTGTTTTGAAAAGACTAAACTGAATAAAAAGAGATTGTTAGGGGTAAAATCGTAATTTTATCAAAAAAGGGGTTTGATTGTGTTAAATGAATTGATTGTTTGACTTAATAAGAAAAATTGAATGATTTGTGAATGTATACTACGATCGTGTTACCGACCGTGAAAAAGGAAGTTAGCAAATTAGTCCTTAAAGTTTTCCTAAATTACAATTCAGTCTGGTAAGTTCATAGTGTAGGCCTTATTATCTTTGTATATGTATATATTGTCAATGTACAACAAATTGGAAGCATTGGTATTAAAGATGATCGAAGAAATGCAACGCAAGAGATAGTAGGCTTTATGCCGTTGAAATAGTACCGACACGATGGCTAGGGTAGCGCATGTGTTGCGAGTCCTCGACAGCTCGTGTGAGCAACATCGTGACTCGAAAAAAAGATATGGATCCTATATGGATTACAGGTCCTACGATGGCTGGGACGTATGCCTTATGCATACTCTTGACAGCTCGTGTCAGCAGCATTGTTAGGAAACAGTTTACAGAACAGATAGACACTGTACCGATGGTTGGGGTACCGCATAAGTTACGAGTCCTCGACAGCTTGTGTGAGCAGTAGCGGGTATTGGTAATAGAAAGTTATGAACAAGAAGAGAAGTTGTAAATACTCAAGAGCAATGGAAACTAGGTTGGCTCGAATGAGTCATTGTTGCTATTACCATGTTGGTATTTCTTAACTATCGAACTTACTAAGCTATAAAGCTTACCACAGTTATTGTTGTTGTTTTGTAGATTGTTTTGCTGACTGAAGATCAGATCATCGACCTTACCTGAAGTCACACTATCGCGGAGTTGTCGGCAGATTTTGCATCACTTGGTCTTATGGCATGTACTAGGATGTTATTAACCTTTGATATGGAACCAAAGATGTTGAAATCTTACTATTTTGATTTTGTAAACCTTGAAGTATAACTTTGATGCTTAGGCTTATAATGGTTGTAAAGACTTAGAAGTTATGTGTGTGTTGTGATGTTTTAATGCATAACATATATTGGTTGTATTTGAGGTAATAAACTTGTGTCTTGGTGTCATTAATGAAATTCTGCATACTTGTTTCTGTAGAATTATTGCATGTATCGGTAGAAGTACAGGGTAGGAGAGAGGTTACTCTCTAACTTAGATTTATCGGTAGTTGAATTGCAAGTGTAGGTAGTTCATAGTACTGATGTATCGGTAGAAGTTACAAGGTGTGAATTTTTGCTCTCTGGGGTTTTTGGTATCAGTAGTTGCATGACTTGTATCGATAGAAATCATACTTGTATCAGTAGAACTAGTACAGGTACCGGTAGAAATCTGCACAGTTCTAAAATTGTTCATTGAATTGACTACTACCGATACTTGACCATCAGGTACCAGTAGAAGTCCCCTAAAATGTTGGAAGTACCATTTTTCCCCTTGATAAAATTGTGTTATGTTTAGATATTATTTTAAATTGCGAGAAATGATTTTTGCATTGACTAAATATGCAAATAGTCGGATGTTTGTAAAAGAGGAATAGTATAAAATGAATAGTAAACACCGAAATCCTAATCGAAGACGATATACGGGATTTGGGTGTTACATTTAGTGGTATCAGAGCTTTCGATTTAGCAATTTCTTGGACAGTTATCGTTATATTAGATGATTTCAAAGTAAATGCCATATGAACCTGTGATAGTGTGATACAGATAAATCCGATCTAATAATAGATTTTGCAGATAAAGGTAAATATGCTTGAATTAGAAAGGAGGAGACTAAGGAAGTGAACAACAGTGACCCGACAAATGATTCTAGGGCTAGTCATGGGGTCCCTATTTATCGATGACAGAAAACAGTGATACCAGAAAATGAAGTTACTTGGGAATTTTTCCAGACAAAATTTAAAAAGAAATATGTCAGTAAAATATATATGGACAAGAAGAAGAAAGAATTTTTAGAGTTGAGACAGGGAAGCAAGACAATGGCAGAATGTGAGCGAGAGTTTGTATTTCTCAGTAAGTATGCTTGAGAGATTGTACCCACTGATGAGGCTATGTGCGTTCGTTTTGAAGACGGTTTGAGTGATGAAATAAAGATGATAGTGGGTGGTTTAGAAATTCGGCCATTTGTCATATTGGCAGACTAAGCATAGAAGATGGAGGAAGTATACAACCAGAAATGATAGAAAGAGAAGAGACTTCGGGATTTCGAGAAGAAAAATTTCACCCGAACTTTTTCAATGCCACCATCGAAGAAATTTAGAGATAGTGGAGCCCGCGAGGCAATCTCTTCTGGTTTTTTGAGCAGGAGTTGATCAGGACCACCAGTATCCAGATTTCAAAATCGGCCTGCAGATAGTGTGGCAAGTGTTCATAACATGCCAACACCAGTATGCGAGCATTGTTAAAGAATTCTTTCAGGCAGATGTCAGTTAGTTAAAGGAGCCTGTTTTAGATGTGGAAATACCGGTCATTTTATGCGGAATTGTCCGATGAACTCAGAAGTAAAAGAAGATCAGAGTGTTAACCCTCCGATTACACAACAGAAAGGTAGACTCTTGGGGCAGAGTAGCAGTACAGGTGGAAATCAAAGTGAACAGAGAGACAGTGAGAGTAGGTTAGAGGCTCGAGCACCTGCACGGACTTATGCCATTTGAGATAGAGAAGAGGATACCGCTCTTGATGTGGTGACTGGTATATTCTATCTTTTTAATAATATTATATGTGCTTTGATTGACCCAAGGTCAACTCATTCATATATTTGCATTGCTCTAGCCTCCGACAAGAAATTAGTCGTTGAATCGACTGAATTTGATGTGCAAGTCACAAATCCTTTGGGTCATAGTGTTATTGTTAACTTGATATGTCGTAAATGTCCACTGAAAGTTCAGGGCTGTAAATTTCCTGTCAATTTAATGCTATTGTCATTCACTGAGTTTGATGTGATGTTGGGTATGGATTGGTTATCTAAGCATGATGCAATAGTAAATTGCAAGCAAAGACAGATTAGTTTGAAATGTCCGATAGGAGAAGTAATTACAGTGGAATCCGGTAGATTGAATAGTGAAACTAAAGTGATTTTAGCTATTTCGACACAAAAGATGGTGCATAGAGGTTGTAAAGCATTCTTGGCATACATACTTGATACTCAGGGCACGAGAATAGAATTAGATCAGGTACCAGTTGTTCAAGAGTATACAGATGTGTTTCCAGAAGAACTACCATGTTTGCCGCCAGTTAGAGAAGTAGAGTTTGGTATTGACTTATTACCCGGTACCGCTGCGATCTCTATTCCACCGTATAGAATGTCACCGACCGAATTGAAAGAATTAAAAGCTCAGCTGTACTAATTATTAGATAGAGGATTCATACGACCCAGCGTATCATCGTGAGGTGCTCCCGTATTATTTGTGAAAATGAAGGATGGATCGATGCGGATGTGTATAGACTACGGGCAGTTAAATAAAGTGACGATCAAGAACAAGTATACGTTGCCTCAGATTGATGAGTTATTTGATCAGTTAAAAGGTATAACTGTGTTCTCCAAAATAGACATTCAATCAGGTTACTATCAAATGAGAGTAAAAGATTGTGATATAATGAAGACGGCATTCAGGACTCGATACGGACATTATGAATTTTTAGTCATGCCATTTAGGTTAACTAACGCCCCTGTAGCATTTATGGATCTGATGAACAGAATATTTCAGCCCCAATTAGACAAGTTTGTGGTTGTGTTTATTGACGATATATTGATTTATTCCAAGATAGAATCAGAGCATACTCAGCATTTGAGAGAGGTGTTACGAATTTTGTGAAAAAAGCAGTTATACGTAAAATTCAGTAAATGTGAATTCTAGCTTCGAAAAGTTAGATTTTTGGGTCACGTAGTATCTTCGGAAGGAATACGTGCTGATCCAAGCAAAATTTCAGCTATTCTAGATTGGAAAGTATCAAAGAAAATATATGAAGTACGCATCTTCTTGGGATTGGCAGATTATTACCATCGGTTCGTAAAAGACTTTTCCATCATAGCCTTGCCGATCACGAGATTACTATAGAAAAGCATTCAGTTTGTGTGGTCTGAAAAGTGTCAGTAAAGTTTCGACCAGTTGTAAAAGTTGTTAACTTAAGCTCTAGGCTTGATACGACCAGAGATGGGAAAAGAGTTTGTTGTCTACAGTGACGCATCTTTAAGCGGATTGGGGTGTGTTTTCATGCAAGATGGGAAAGTGGTAGCTTATGCTTCCCGACAATTGAAACCGCATGAAAACAATTATTTGACTCATGATCTGGAGTTAGTTCACTTAGTTTTTGCATTGAAGATTTGGCGACACTACCTTTATGGGGAGAGATGTCATATATTTACAGATCACATGAGTTTGAGATATCTGATAAGATAGAATGAGTTGAATCTATGACAGCGCCGATGGTTAGAGCTGTTAAAAGACTATGACCTTGTGATCGATTATCATCCGGGTAAGGCTAATGTTGTAGCTGATGCCTTGAGTCAAAAATTGATGTTTTCCTTGAGAGCATTGGATGCCTATCTTTCATTGGAAGGCAACGATTCTCTCACCATAGAGCTTAGAATGAAGCCGTTATTTCTACAGCGGATTCAAAAATTACAGAGAAATGATCCAAAGTTGATAGCTAAAAGGGAATAGATATAGAGTGATGCTACTACAGGGTTTACAATTGATATAGAGGGTATCTTGTATTACAGAGGCAGGGTATGTATTCCGAATGATTCAGATTTAAGACGAGATATTCTGACAGAGGCTCATAACAACACTTATTCCATACACCCGGTGAGTGTGAAAATGTATAGCGACCTAAAGAAATTGTATTGGTGGTCAGGTATGAAACATAAGATTTCAAAATTTGTGACTAGATGTCTTATATGTCAGCAAGTGAAAGACGAACATCAGGTGTCATCCGGGTTACTACAATCGATTACCATTCCGAAGTGGAATGGGAACGAGTCACAATGGATTTTGTCACAAGACTTCTGCTAACACTGAGATAGATTATCCACTTGAGAGACTGGCCGAGCTATACGTGTCTGAGATAGTTCGATTACATAGGGTACTAGCCTTTATCATCTCCTATAGGGATCTACATTTTACCTCGAGATTTTGGGGTAAGCTACATAAAGCTTTGGGGACCAGATTGAATTTTAGTACTGTCTATCATCCGAAAACAAATGGTCAGTCAGAGCAAGTGATACAGATTCTTGAGGATATGCTACGATGTTGTACACTTGAGTTTGAAGGAAGTTGGGAAAGGTACCTACCATTGGTTGAGTTTGAATATAATAACAGCTACCAGTCTAGTATTAAAATGGCACCATTTGAAACATTATATGGTCGAAAGTGCAGGACACCTCTATATTGGTCAGAACTAAGTTAGCCTAAGTTGATTGGAACCAATTTAGTTCATGAGACTGAGGATAAAGTGCAGGTGATTTGTGATTGTCTGAAAGCAACGTCTGATCAAAAGAAGTCGTACGCAGATCTTAAAAGAAAAGATATAGAATTTTCTGTAGGAGACAGAGTTTTCCTGAAACTTTCACCTTGGAAAAGGTGCTACGGTTCGGCAGAAAGGGAAAGTTGAGTCCACGGTTTATTGGGCCGTATGAGATCATAGAACGGGTTGATCCTATGGCATATAAGTTGGCTTTACCACCAGAACTAGAGAAAATTCATAATGTATTTCATGTATCGATGCTGAGACGGTACAGATTAGATCCCTCACATGTGATTACACCCATGGAAGTTGAGATTCAGTCAGATTTGTCGTATTTAGAGGAACCTGTTAGAATACTAACTAGCGAAGTAAAAGAACTAAGAAACAAGAAAGTACCGTTGGTGAAAGTATTATGGAATCGTCATGGAATAAAGGAAGCCACTTGGGAGACAGAGGCTTTGATGAGATCATAGTACCCTAACCTGTTTACTGGTAAGAAATTTCAGGACGAATTTTTCCTAAGGGGGAAAGAGTTGTAACAGCCCAATTTTTAGTGGTGTTAGAAACAGTGGTTTCAGGACCATAACTTCAATGAGTTGAGTCGTAAATATTAGTTATTTAATATTTGTGATGTCAGCAGTATTATATTAAGTCTTGGTTATGAATTTTTGGCGTTTAATTAGATAATTGAATAGAAAGAACTAATTTGTAAAAGGTGCAAAAGTATAGATGTGTAATTAGGAGGACCTAATGAGTAAATAAACCAAAAGAGATAAGTTAGTGGAAAATCATGGCTTTTAAGGGCTAATGAAATGATTAATTAAAGGCTTAAAAGTGATAAACTAAATTAATTATGAAAGTTTAAATAATTACAAGATTACCATTAAGTATATAAGTGAAATTAAAGAATTAAAATGACATTTTTCCTTCATAATTTCTCACCTTCTTCTTCTTCATTCGGCCAAGAGGATAAAGTTAGGGTTTTTACACTTTCAAGTTTTAAGCTTTGATTTGGATAAGTAAACCTCGATTGTTTTTAGTAATTTTTATATTTTTAAGCTCGTATTAACTTAATCTAGCTTATGCAAGGACTAATTTGTGAATCTATCAAATGTTAGAAAACTTGCCATTGTTGAAATTACTTGTTCTTGAAAGCCTTTGATGTATTTGGGTGTTTGATCCTTGGGTTAAATCTTTTTGTAAAGTGATTTTTGATAAAATTAGGGTTTAAGGACTAAAATGTGAAAATGGTGAAACTACATATATTATTATGAAAATAAATTGTGAATGGGCTGGATAGATACCCAAGAGAATTCGGCTATGGTTAGTTGTGTGAGAGAATGGTTAATTTGCATGTTCTGTGTTGAAAGGACTAAATTGAATAAAAAAAGAATGTTAGGGGTAAAATCATAATTTTATCGAAAAGGGGTTTGATTGTGTTAAATGAATTGATTGTGTGATTTAATATGAAAAATTGAATGATTTGTGAATGTAGACTACGATCGTGCTACCGACCGTGGAAAAGGGAAGTTAGTAGATTAGTCCTTGAAGTCTTTCCTAAACTGCAATTCAATCCGATAAGTTCGTAGTGTAGGCCTTACTTAATATCTTTTTATATGTATATATTGTCAATGTACAACAAATTGGAAGCATTGGTATTAAAGATGATCGAAGAAATGCAACGCAAGAGATAGTAGACTTTATGCCATTGAAATAGTACCGACACGATGGCTAGGGTACCGCATGAATTGCGAGTTCTCGATAGCTCGTGTGAGCAGCATTGTGACTTTAATAAAAGATATGGATCTTATATGGATTACAGGTCCTACGACGGCTGGGACTTATGCCTTATGCATACTCCTAACAGCTCGTGTGAGCAGCATCGTTAGGAAACAATTTACAGAACAGAAAGACACCGTACTGATGGCTGGGGTACCGCATAAGTTGCGAGTCCTCGACAGCTCGTGTGAGCAGTAGCGGGTATCGATAACAGAAAGTTATGAACAAGAAGAGAAGTTGTAAATACTCAAGAGCAATGGAAACTACGTTGGCTCGAATGAGTCATTGTTGCTATTACCATGTTGGTATTTCTTAACTATCGAACTTACTAAGCAATAAAGCTTGCCACAGTTATTGTTGTTATTTTGTAGATCGTTTTGCTGAGTGAAGATCAGATCATCGACCTTACTTGAAGTCACACTATCGCGGAGTTATCGGTAGATTTTGCTTCACTTGGTCTTATGGCATGTACTAGGATGTTATTAACCTTTGATACAGAACCAAAGATGTTGAAATCTTACTATTTTAATTTTGTAAATGCTTGAAGTATAACTTTGATGCTTAGGCTTATAATGCTTGTAAAGACTTAGAAGTTATGTGTGTGTTGTGATGTTTTAATGCATAACATATATTGGTTGTGTTTGAGGTATTAAACTTGTGTCTTGGCTTCATTAATGAAATTCTACATACTTGTTTCGGTAGAATTATTGCATGTATCGGTAGAAGTACAGGATAGGAGAGAGGTTGTTCTCTGGCTTGGATTGTATCGGTAGTTGAATTGCAAGTATCGGTAGTTCATAGTACTGATGTATCGATAGTATGTAAGCTTGTATCAATAGAAATTACAATGTGTGAATTTTGCTCTCTAGAGTTTTAGGTATCGGTAGTTGCATGACTTGTCTCGGTAGAACTAGTATAGGTACCGGTAGAAATTTGCACAGTTCTAAAATTGTTCATTGAATTGACTACTACCGATACTTGACCATCAAGTACCAGTAGAAGTCCCCTAAAATGTTAGAAATACCATTTTTACCCTTGATAAAATTGTGTTATGCTTAGATATTATTTTAAATTGCGAGAAATGATTTTTTTATTGACTAAAGTTGCAAATAGTAGGATGTTTGTAAAATATGAACAATATAAAATGAATAGTAAAAATCGAAATCTTAACCGACGACGGTGTACGGAATTTGGGTGTTACAAGAACTAAAGAGCAATGTCATCACATTGACGCGTTGGACGAAATCATTATGGAAGAATTCAATGCAAGAAGTTCAGCAGTGTCAAATGAGGATGCGGCATGTAACACCCCTACACCCGGTTCACATGTATAAACCCGGTATAGGAGTATTACATACAGTGTCAGAGAATTAAAAACGAGTATAATAAAATTTTTCTTTCAATTCATGTAAATTTGTAAAACAATATTAGTAACCCATTCATTAGAGACACCTAGGTATACCATTTGTAAATACCATTTCACACAAAATAAATTACCTTGTCTTGCAATCTTCCGATGTTGATGTGATTTGATGAGAAGCACCTAATCCAACCTTAGCTTCTCAGAGGTTTTATACCTACGCGTTGTAAAAAACACGTTAAGCTGGTGAAGGCTTAGTAAGTACTACAAGAGTCATTAATCATTTATCTTTTAATCACACATATTTTTCTCACATATTAATCATCATATACCTCTTACTTTTATTTTCACATTAATTTTCAAAGCTGTCCACTTACATCACAGTCACTAAATTATTTATATCTTGAGCTACAGAATTCGAAATTAATATCCGCTTGATGTTTTTGAAATTAGACTCACATATCTTTTTATCATAAAAATTTCAGAATTTTTAATTTAGTGAATTTGTACAGTAAATTCTTCTAATTTACCCCTTCTCTGCTACCTGACAGTTTCGACCTTTCTTCACTAAAAATTATTTATGTTTTAGTACAGAGATCAAATGATGTTCCCATCTATTTATTTTGAAAATAGACTCATTAAGGATTTAACCATATAAATTTCAGTCTATAATAATTTTTCTACATTTTTCTATGATTTTTCAAAGTCAGAATAGGGGAACTCGAACCTACTCTGACCTTATTACACAAAATCAGATATATCTCAGAATGTACAATTCCTTTTCTTTAACTGTTTCTTCCATATGAAACTACACTCAATAAGATTTAATTAATTACATATTTAATTCAACCTCTAAATATTTTTATATAATTTTTGGTGAATTTTCAAAGTTAATCCTCTGTTCTGTCCAAACTGTTTTAATGGACATGTTTCCTTTTTCACATCTCTTTACAGTAAATTTCATTAAATCACATATAATCGCCATACTTATAACTAAACATATCATTTTACTCATTTTTACCATCATTAATCATATACTAAAATTATAAACACATTAATTTAATTGTTACTAAGTCTTTTAATACTTGTAGTACTTACTTCACTTGTAGATAATTTCTTCTCACACCTTAGCTTTCTCCTTTCTTTTTTCTTCAATTTGGTCCTTCTTCTTCCTCCCTCTTTCTTCAATTTCATACAAACACATATAAGCTTAAGACTAGAATTCAATACTTTTTCATGCTAGATTTGTAAATATATATGTATGTCATGAAAATTGAATCATCTCTTACCTTTGTTCTTGAATTTCCAAAATTCTAATTCAATCCCTATCCACTTTAACACTTCAAAGTGGACTCTATAAGGAAATTAAGGTATCTACTAGCTTCCCTCTATGCCTTTCTTAAGGAAATTTCAAAGAAAATGGAGGATGTTGAAGCTTGGAAGGTTTAACAATGGAGGAAGGACTTCATTGAAATAAAAACAAAAGTTGGAAATGAGAAATATAGGCATGGACAGTTGGTTATGAGAAGAAAAGATGATATCCTCATCTTTTAATTGATTTTTCATCTCTCAATTTCTCTAGACTTTTCTTCAAAAATATCTCATTTAATAAAAATGGTAAAATTACACTTTTAGTCCCTAGGCTTTCCAACTTTACACTTTGGCCCAAAACTTTGCCTCCAAAAATATCTTCCACCAAATTACTCTTTTGCCCCTCCTTAATCAATCTAATTCCCATGATGACTCATAATTCAATTTGGATAAATTGCTATTTAGTCCTTCCTATTTTCTTACCTTTTACTAATACATCCTTAATTTCTCCAAACCTTTCTAAATTCAACCATATATTCTAATTCTCAATTTTACTCTATCACTGTTCCAAATCCGATTCAAGCACGCAGATGTTACACTATTACTATTCCAACTCCGGTTCAAAAACACAGATGTTACATGGCAACATCCACCGATGAAATCCTAGCTAAATGTATCGACAAAGAAGAGGTTAATAATTGTGACCTGAGATAGAATTGGCAACTAGAATCTTTGGATTTATCGAACAGGACAATCCCGATGTTTAAACCATCTATTAAGCAAGCTCCTACCTTGGAGTTGAAGCCGTTGCCGACGCATTTAAAGTATGTCTTTCTTGATGACAGTGATACATTACCAGTGATTGTCAACGCATCCCTCGATGCAACGCAGGAAGATAAGATCATCGTGATTTTGAAACAGCATAAAAAAGCCATAGCCTGGAGCATTGCAGATACCAGAGGCATTAGTCCCTCTTTTGCATGCATAAGATAAGAATGGAAGAAAAAGGGAAGCAATTAATTGAGCAACAATGAAGACTTAATGAAAAGATAAAAGAAGTAGTGAA
Organism: Gossypioides kirkii; assembly: GCA_005610355.1. NCBI lineage: Eukaryota > Viridiplantae > Streptophyta > Magnoliopsida > Malvales > Malvaceae > Gossypioides > Gossypioides kirkii. The sequence goes on along the minus strand of CP032247.1, from coordinate 30,848,535 downwards.
GAAGGAAATTATCAAGTGGCTAGACGCGGGCATCATTTATCCCATTTCTGACAGTAATTGGGTAAGCCCCGTCCAATGTGTGCCAAAGAAGAGTGGTTTCACAGCCATGGCCAACGATAAGAACGAGTTGATCCCTACTCGCATTGCGACTGGCTAGCGAGTATGCATGGATTATTGTTGACTGAATGCGACCACAAAGAAGGATCATTTCCCACCACCTTTCATTGACTAGCTATTGGATAGGCTGGCTGGTAAAGCCTATTATTGCTTCTTAGATGGCTACTCCGGGTACAACCAAATTGTCATTATGCCGGAAGATCAAGAAAAGACAATGTTCACATGCCCTTTTGGAACCTTTGCCTTCCAACGTATGCCGTTTGGGTTGTGCAGTGCTCCAGCAACATTCTAGAGGTGTATGATGGTGATCTTCTCGGACATGATCGAGGAATCTCTAGAGGTATTCATAGATGATTTCTCTGTTTATAGACAAAATTTTTACCAATGCGCTGACAATCTGGAAAAAGTTATGAAAAGATGCGAGGACACAAATCTAGTTCTGAATTGGGAAAAATGTCACTTCATGGCAACTAAAGGCATTGTCCTTGGCCATCGGATATCTTGTCAGGGCATTGAAGTTGATAAAGAAAAGGATAAAATCATCGAGAAATTGCCACCACCCACAAATCTCAAAGCAATAAGAAGCTTTCTTGGACATTCTGGTTTCTACAGAAGATTCATACGTGATTTTTCCAAACTTGCTAAACCATTATGCTCACTATTAGAGCAAAATAAAAAGTTTGTGTTCGATGACGCCAGTTTGGATGCATTTATGACAATAAAGAAGCAGCTGGTACAAGCTTTAATTATCGTCGCACCGGATTGGACGCAACCATTTGAACTAATGTGCGACGCAAGTGATTTTGCTATGGGAGCTGTTCTAGGCCAAAGAAAAGAGAAGGTATTTTATTCCATTTATTATGCTAGTAAAACTCTAACTGAAGCATAGGTTACTTATACAACTACTAAGAAGGAGTTGCTAGTAATAGTCTTTGCATTTGTCAAGTTTCGTTCATATCTTGTCAGCGCAAAGGTTGCAGTATACACAGACCACTCCGCATTGAGATACCTTTTTAGAAAGAAAGACGCCAAACCAAGACTAATTCGATGGATCCTACTCCTTCAAGAGTTCGATGTTGAAATCAATGATAAGAAGGGATCTAAAAATTAAGTAGTTGACCACTTGTCTCAACTGGAAGTTGGAAGTGAAGATGGACAGATGTCCCAAATTGTAAAAGCATTTCCAGACGAGCAACTATTCTTTATCGATGCATCGCCCTGGTATGTCGATATTGTCAACTACCTCATGTGTGAGAGACTACCACTAAGTGGTACTGGTCACAAGAAGATCAGGTTTTTGCACGACACTGCGAAATACCATTGGAACGAGCCATAACTATTCAAGGAATACGCTGACAACATTATCGTCGTTGCATACCTGAAGGAAAAATGAATTCAATCATGCGACATTGCCATGATGCCCCTTATGGAGGACATTTTGGTGGTACAAGGACTGCTGCAAAGGTCCTATAATCAGGATTTTATTGGCCCACATTGTTTTGAGATGCCCACAACTTCGCTCAATAATGTGATAGATGTCAACGCACTGGTTCGATATCTTGGCCCAATAAAATGCTTCAACAACCTATCATGGAAGTAGAGCTCTTTGACATTTAGGGTATAAACTTCATGAGACCATTTCCCAACTCTTTTGGGAATGTGTACATCTTAGTTACTATTGACTATCTCTCGAAGTGGATCGAGGCAATTGCGGTACCAAAGGATGATGCTCAGACGGTGTTGAAATTCTTTCACACTTACATTATTACAAGGTTTGGAACACCAAGAACGTTAATAAGTGACCAAGGAACTCATTTTTACAACCATCAAGTAGCGACAACATTAAAGAGATACGGTGTGAAGCATCGTATGGCCACTACATATCACCCACAAACCAATGGTCAATCTGAATTATCCAATCGTCAAATCAAAAGCATCCTTGAGAAGGTGGTTAATCCATCTCAAAGAGAATGGTCTTCGTGGCTATAAGACGCATTGTGGGCTCTTCGCACTACATATAAAACCCCACTAGGAATATCGCCAGATCAGTTAGTGTTTGGTAAGTCTTGTCACTTGCCAATTGAGCTTGAACATAAAGTCATTTGGGCAATCAAGCAGGTGAATATGGATTATGATGTTGCCAAAAGAAAAAGATTGTTGGACATCACTGAACTGGAAGAAATATGCCAACATGCTTATGAGAATGCCGCAATATACAAGGAAAAAACCAATAGATGGCATGACAATATCAGCTTGCGTCAACACTTTAGCCTTGATCAATTAGTGCTTTTGTTTAACTCCAGGTAAATTGCGATCAAGATGGTCAAGCCCTTTCAAAGTTGTAGAGGCACTCTAGAGTGGTGCAGTGACAATTGAGAATCTGAAAGACGAACAACAATTCAAGGTGAATGGCCAAAGGCTGAAACACTATATGAGCCCAAATGTCAAGGAACCAAATGAGGCCATTGATCTGATCACATTTAAATAATGTCGATACATTTTTACATTTTCCTTTATTTGTTTCACTTTTACTTGTTTTGTTTTACATTCTTTGTAGAAATAAAAATTGTCTTTTTATCGATGCATCGAAGCACAAGTTGTAGGTGCATTCTGTGATGAGTCAGCAAAACTTTTTTAGCAAGAATCGCGCTGATTGATCTCTCTTCTATCCCAGCCGTTAGATCAAATGAAAACGTATGATTTGTAGCTTGGCAATTAATGGCTAAAGACGCAATGTTTCCCTATAACCATTGCAGTCATCACGACTTTTACAATGCCTAGGTTATAAAACCCTTTTTCCTGTAGATTTATTTTTACTCACAGTCTCTATTATTGCTACATCTCATCTCTTCCATTGCTTCTACTTTCCTTACGTTCATAAGTTAACTTCTTTCTACAAGTTTTTCTCATTTTCTTTTTCAATCACCATGGCGAAAACCAAAGCATCAAAGAACACTTCCAAAACTCCTTCTAAAACCACCCATTCAACTTTAAACATTGTGGCTCCGACCACAACACCACCACCTTCTTCAAGGTCGGTCCTATTTTTTATGACTGCAGTTAAGAATCGTTATCAAAATGTCATGCTGAAGTGAAATCTCTACCAAGAGCAAGGTCTGCAATTGTCCACGCATCAAACCTTGGGGAAACATGTTGCTGAACCATCAACCGCCTAGGATGGGAGTTCTTCTACGAACATCCCACTGGCTACGCTCCCACACTAGTAAGGGAGTTCTATGCAAACCTTGTTGATGCTGAATAAGAATTTATGTTTGTGAGGGAGGGGCTCATCCCATGGAGTGCTACCCAAACCAATGTGCTACTACGGATCCCTGAGAGGGAGGACGACCATTCTCCGTTTATGCACCGACTAGATGATGAAGTCACTACTCAGATTATGAAGGATCTCTGTGTTAATGGTACCACCTGGACAGGTAATAGGTTCCATAACTACACTATGCATAGGAGGTATCTCACAACCTTCAGCAAAGTGTTGTTCCACTTCATCAACAGCCACATTCTTCCGTCAACTCACAGCACTACGACGACACTAGACCGTATGTGCCTTCTCCATTCCATCCTACAATGTAGACACATCGACATTGGAGAAATCATCTACGACCAAATTGCAGAAGTCGCTGCCAAACAGACTGGTATATTCCCATTCCCTTCTCTGATTATATTTCTTTGCAAATAGAAGGGCATTGTGCCTAGGGATGGCGATGAGGTGTTAGAGAACAAGAGTCTCATCAACGGCATCTCCGTTGAAAGGATGACTCGCGGCCAGGAGACACAAGTGGTAAAAGAAGCCTCAACGAAGAAGGATAAGGGAAAAAAGAAGAAGAAGGAAACACAAACTAATGCGCTCACAGATCCCCAAGAAGCAAAGAGACTGGCCATTTTGGAAATCCACACTGACCGCATCAATACGCGCACAATCCACACTCTGGGCGTATTAGAAGATATGGACTATAGACAACATATCTTCTACGCATATACAAAGGCATGGAATGAAGCCATTGTCACTACACTGCACAGAATCAGCATTAGACCATTGCTAGACTTTCCAACCTTTCCCGATATTTTTCGCCCGATGCAAGCCTCCTCCTTTAACCAGCCTACTCTTGATGGTAGGCCCACCCATGCACCAATAAGGATTCACATCTCTGATGATGAAGAATAAGAAGGGCACTCCAATTCTGAGGAGGATTGTCACCGCACCATTTCCAGTCTGTTTGAAGATGAGCTCTCCAACAGTCTTGGTGCAAATATGGCTGAGTGTGCGGCTATGGTGGAGGAAGTGACTACCCTGATTATACCAATGGGTGTAGGGGCAATGAATGAACAGCGTGTGGATAAAAGTGAGGACCAAAAAGATAACCAGCAAAAAGAAAAGGAAGAAAAAGAAGAAGAGAATGAAATGAAATGAAAGAACCTGTCGGGGTGCAGGAGGAGAAGAAAGAAAATACCTCGACAACGATCGTTGAGGATGTTGACGGCACACTTGAGAGTGTTGGGGCATCAAGCACTGATGAGGCTTGACCTAATTCGAGCTGGGCTAAGATTGTTACTAGCAGCATTGAGGAACTAAATCCTCTCGCCATTATGCCCTATGTAGCACCACTCATTGAAATCCACCCATCTGAAGTAACAACCGATGAGGCCACCACCCAACCTGCTGAGGAGGAGCAATCCATCGATCGATTGGTTCAACGGATAAAAAAGGAAGAGGCACAAAGATAAAAAGAAGAAGAAGCACAAGGAAGAGGGTGAGCGCCCAAAGAAAAAGAAAAAGAAAACAAAGGCAGCCTCTGCATCGGCTGCTGAGGAATAAACTGGTACACTTCTTTGTAGATAGTTTTTCATGCATTTTTATTGTTACTACATTTTCTTTTGTCATTACATTCATTTTGCTAACTTAGTTGCATTGTCGTTGCATTTCCATTATATCTGTTTAATATTGTTAGTGCATTGAGGACAATGCAGACATTAAGTTTGGGGAGAGATAATGTGAAATGAAAATGCAATTACACTCATATATTTGAATTCTGCTTGTTTCTTTTATTAATGAGAATATGCAAAATTTCAACAGAACTGTGTCCACAATTTTTATTTTTATGTGTAAATCTTTATTTGCTTGGAATGCTGATGTGTAAATTGGATGAATGTGAATGGATAGTGAGTCTTCTATTTTTGAATGAATGATTGGAATTGCTTCAGTAATGAATGAATATTGTGAATGTTTGAATCTTGAACAAACTAACCAATTGAGGCGACATTGTATGAATAAAAGACACTCCAATGTGAGTGCACTATGACTTTTCAAAGGAGAACACTCCTCTGCAGGTTTAAAAAAATTATCTAGCTAAAGGTTGTCACTGCAAGAGTGTGTGTCAATGCAATTACATACCTCCTGGGAGTTTGTTGCACCCCATGTTACTACCCAAGAACAAAGGTAGAGTAAGGCAATGACATCTCTCAGTCACTTGAAAAAGAAAAAAAATGAGAAAAAGAAAGAGAAAAGAAAAGAAGAATTTTTTTTACTATAAATGCTGAATTGGTTTAAGGAAGATTAAGATTCATTTCATAATACTTACATTGATGAAGTTGCAGTTTTAATTATTCATGCCTATAAATTGTCGGCGTATTATTCTATCATGTGAATACAATTTGTGCATTAGGATTTCAAAAAATTCAAGTCGTGAGAATAATGATTGCGATAACATTTTTGCTTGTGACTTCGCTAATTTTTGTTTACTTAAGGACAAGTAAAAACTTAAGTTTGGGGGTGTGATAACATTACAAATGACATATTTTCTCCCTAAATTGATGTTTAATTTTCTCTTTTGTACCTTATTTAGCATGCATCATAAGCATTTCATACTTAGTTTTTATATTTTCTATCTCATTGTAGTTTAGTTTAAATTCTTGTTAATTTCATCTCTTTTTGTACTAATGTCGCTGCAAGCAGTCGATCTATTGCACCTTAGAATTGTCAGCGCATGAACTCAGCCCAAAAGATCAATGCTGGAAAAAGAATGCAGCCACAAGATCAGCTTGGAATTGCAACCAGAGATGTCGCCGCACAGAACTTGAACCTCAAATGAGTAAACTCAAGCGGAATTCACACCTGGAAGCGCCAGCGTAGGAAAATCACAAGTTGTCGCCGCAATTAACAATCTCAAATTACGCCCAGTAATGCAGCGACAACCTGCATATCTTGAAAGAAAACATAAAATCTGCATGAGTGCACAACTGTACTGTAGCTAACTTTGACAGGTACAAAAAAATTAGATCTAGATCTGAGAATGGGAAGCTGAAATCTGTAACTTTTGAAGGCTATAAATAGAGGAATGAAGATGGAAGAAATCATCGAGAGGTAGAGGAATTAAATTCTGCATTTACTTTGTGTTTTAGAGATTTAAGCTGGACGGTGAGCTGATGGAGCAAAAGAGCAACCACTTCTATTGAGGAGTGCTTGATGCAACATAAGAGGAGTGATTAAGGAATAGTTCTAGTAGTCTAGAGATAGTAAGCTTCGATTGTATTCGTTAATCCCTCTTTTATGCTAATGGATTCTAATGACATTTGAATGAATACGAGAGTATCTTTCATTGTTAGATTACTTTGATTCTTATTTAATGTTTTTTATCTATTTATTCTTGGATCTAACTGCATCAAACACGAGAGTGGCTTTGCAGTCTATCGACATCGAGAGATGCAGTGACAAGTTAGGTTAACAAGCAAGACAACGAGAGTTGCTTGGGATTAAAAGAGATTTTAGTCACTTTTTCTTGAGTGCACAAAGTAGCTCACACCGAGAGGTAGGGTGATTGTGGATACTTGAGTCTCAAGTAAACGGAGGACTGTTATTGGTAAGAATTCATTGGAGCGTCATTGCTGCGACAATTCATCTATATAATACCTTGTCGGCGCATCCAGCGTTGCAACTTAGTAAAATCAGTGATCCACTCCAATCCTTTCCACTTGATCACATTTACATTTTCTGCATTTAAATATTCAACACTCAACATTCAACACACTTTGTTTTACTTTCAGTTGTTCTGACATTTGACCTTTGACATTTAACTTTGATTGCATTGATAGTATTAATCATTTTAGTGTGCAGATATGACATAATTGCACTGACATCTTTACTCACATTTTCTTTAATCCTACCTTTAGTTTCTTCGACATTTAAACATCAAGAACTCATTCCTGGTGAGATCGATATCCGATAGAATTGTTCTATCAACTATACTTGCATCGACGTGTGTTTGCTTGCACAATCGCTGTGACGTTACAAATGTGATCACTGGTATCGGTAGAAATCATATTTGTATCGGTAGAACTAGCACAAGTACCGGTAGAAATCTACACAGTTTCTAAATTGTTTACTGACTAGACTTCTACCGATACTTGACCATCAAGTATCGGTAGAAGTCTCCTAAAATATTGAAAATGTCATTTTTACCCTTGTTGAATTGTATTTATTATTAAATGATGATATATAACATGAGAAGTGAAATTCTTTAATAAATAAAGTTGAATAATATGATGTTAAAGACGAACAATGATAAATGAATAGTAAAACATCAAAAATCCTAACCGGCGATAGTGTTTGGGTTTTGGGTGTTACAAAATCAATGTATACTTCAAGAGTGATCATCACAAATCAATTATTTAACATACAAATATACAAAAAAAAAAAGTAACTAAACAAATAAAATAATGTAACCCACTCAAACTTATCAAAAAAATGTAACTCATTCAAAGCATAAACAAAATAAAATATTAAACTTACCTTCAATTGCTTCAAACTTCCATGTTCGTTGAAAGTAAGAAAATGGGAATAAGAGTGATGAATGTTTAAACTATTTTTTGAAATGTGAAAAATAGAAAAATCAAAGGAAACAAAGCAAGTACAAAGCTCGAAAGCTTCTAAAAATAAGCTAATTTTTTTAATTTTTATCTTACTATTGTGATTGGCTATTTAATGTTTTAACTTTTAAGTCTTTCCAATATTTACATTGGCTAATAGTAAAACTTAGCGTTTCATTAATAGGAAACCCTAAACTTCACATTTCTTCTTTACATCATCTTCTTCCCGTCGTTGACTCTTCATCTGCTACTTTTGAAAGCCAAAATTTCTGTCGTCGTTCGTCAGCCACACATAATTTTCCTGTGTCTGTCACGTGTCCATTTTTAGATACCCTTGTCATGATTGTGTTGAGATCATGTTTGACCTCTTTTTTTACGTATTCTAACGTGTCGCGTACATATCTGGAAGTGTCTTACGAGTGTCGGTGTCGGACACACGTATGACACCGGTACGAGGAAAGATGAGCCATGTCCATGATTCCTAGCCCACTAGCTTTGAGTGAAACACGTTGAAGCAGAGGTTGCGTGATGTCAATCTCAACATGCAATCGGAGAAACTTGCTGCAACAAACAGTGCACAAAATATCATCAAAGTGAAAAAACCTCCTCACATAATTACCTATACATTCTGCCATACCCTTGGTAAAAATTTTAATGGAAGCCAATAAATACAAACAAAAAAGGTACAATTGACAAAGACATAGTGTGTAAGTTGGAGATCAAATTATAATTTGTGAGCAAAAGATGATGGTTGTCAAAGGTCCATGGAGCACCATCTAACACCCTAGTATTGTTACGCAAAGATCCAAATTTGATAAGGATGATGGAAACATTTGTTAGCTCGATTAATCACCGAAAGTAACCTAGAGAAGGGTGAAGTGACCTTTTAAAATTTATGGAAGTAAAAATAAAAAATATGAAACAATGAACACAACGATTTATAGTGGTTCTGCCCCAATTTCTTACTCCACTACCTTAGCTTTCCACTATAAGGGATTTTCCAAAATTCACTAATTTGATCAAACTTTGAGGACAAAGTTTAACCTTACACCTCTGTTAACATTTCTACCCAAATCTTAATACACAAACCCTCTCAAAGAGAAACAAATAAGAAAACAAAGAAATAATCCTCACAAGATTAGAATGTTTGTCAATTAAGCACAAATACAAGGAAAACACTCAAGCGGATAGAAATTAAAATGAATGTTCACAAGTGTTTACAAAAAGAACATAAAGAATTGAAGCACAAAGTGATTGGTAACGGATTTTTAATGTATCTTAAAGCATTTTATCTATTGTAATCTCACTTGTTATTAACCTTTGGAAGCTAGTATTTTTATATTCCCAAATTGATTTCCAACGGTTAGGGTTGTTGTAGAAATTGATAGAGCCATTCGGGTGTAAGAGACCAGTGCATTAATGTCACCTGCAACAATAGGTATCAATACTTTTTGAAAGGTATCGATACTATTAGCATTTAATGTATTAATTTAGTGACTGTTAGCCTAGTTTTCATCATTACCAAAGGAAATTTATCGATACCTGATAAAAGGTATTGATACTTTTTTATAGGTATCGATACTTTTTGTGTTTGTTCAAAAATCCTTCAAATTCAGAATACAAAATCTGTATCGATACCAATCAAGGTATTGATAAAAATGTTTAGGTATCGATACTTACCGATAAATATCGATACTTTTGATTTTTGCTCAATATTTTTGAACTTCAAAACTTAAAACGATATCAATACCATTATAGGTATCGATACTTGTTGTTTAGGAAGAAGTTTTTCACTTGATTAAAAAATTTTTTCACTTGAGTTAAAATTGTTTAAAGAGTTTTTGAATTTGTCCAAAATTTCTGTAAGTGTTCTAAGCATTTTTTAAAGTATTTGGAAGATTTGAAATATGTTTATAATTTGAACATTATCAATTTTTTTGTTCAAAAATAATCTTTATTCAAAAAGATTTTTATTTGTTATATCAAAATAATTCATCAAATAAAGCTAGTTTAACAACCTTCACCTTTTTGATATAACAAAACATTTCGCTAAATTTATTTTTGAATAGAAATACTCCCTCTTTCTAAAATTCAATTTCAATATAAGGCTCGTTTTTATTTTTGAAAAAAAATGGTCACAAAATTTTTGAGATTAAAGATATTATCAACCAATAATCAATTTACTTTTCTTTCTACCCTTTTTATTATATAAAAAAATAAACAAATAAAGCTTAAAGGGAAATGAAAGTGGTTAGTCCAAAGATATATATTAAAAATGAAGAACAAGTGAATTAACATTTGCAAAATAATCATTAAAGTATTTTAAAATACCAAATAAACAATAAGGTGCAATCACATAGAAATAGGAAAAGAAAAATAACTCAAAGGATACAATCATTTTGGCCTTTTCTTGATCTCATACACCTAATTGTATAGAATTAAAGCATGATGTATATGAATCATAGAAAATCATAAAATATGCAATAATTGAACAATTAAATCAAATAAAGTCTAATTTAGCATACTCAAAGTAATTCAAAAATTTGTATACTAGACCATACATGTCAAAATAGATTAAACATGCAACATTAACTGCCCTTAACTATTTGCATATAAGATCCATAAAAATCATGCATACATGCTTTTGCAATCAATTTTAAATCATAAAACATTTTTTTTTGGTGAAAAGAAAACTAACTATTACATCAAGGTGAAAACTTGAAACTGCTCCTCATTTTGTCCTCCTGGAGGAGATCTAAGATTTGATCAGGAATGCCATCAAGAATTTGAATATTTGATTTCCAAGTGAGACCCAATTTGGCTAAGTGATCCGCGATTAAATTTTGTTCCCTAGGTGTATACCTTAGCCACCATTGAACTTCAGTGTTTAGAAGCCGTTGAACCCTTTTAAGCACTATGATACCAGAATCTTTTGACTATTTGTTAGACAAGGCTTTAATGACTTCAAGATTATCACATTGAATTGTAGCTTTTTTGTACCCTCTGTTGAGTAGAATAAGTACCCCATCAAAGATACCCTAAAGTTTAGCTTCGAAAGTCGTGCATTGGCTTAAGAATCTGTTAAAGCCAAGAATCCAATCTCCTTTTTGATTCCGAATCACACCACCAGTCACTACATACCCAGAAGAAGTCGTCAACGCCCCATTTGTGTGTAAGTGCACTAAAGTCCCATCCAATTAAGGATATGAGTTCTGCTTATTCCTACTGAGTTGGATAGCTTTGTGAGTTGCATCATATTGACGAGCCCAATAAAGGGAGACCTTGACAACTTCAATTGTCGTCCAAGTAATGTTTTGAAATATGAATAGGTTCCTATTATTCCAAATATGCCCGAGGATTATGCCAAATAGATTAGACCAGATGGTTCAGTGATCTTGCAAAATCAAATGAGAACCAAGATTGAAAAGGTTTTGAAAAGAACCTGTTTCATTGATCTGGTGGTATGATGTGTGTCCAAACTTCCTTGGCGACGGAACAATCATGAAGAACATGAATGGTGTCTTTAGTGTTATGTTTACAAATGGAACAATGACTATTATTTGCTAGACCTCGACGAAGCCGTTCTGCGTTTGTGAGAAGCCTCTGCTTGGAGGCTAGCCAAAGAAAAAATCTAATGCATTGAGGTCCTTGATATTTTCAAATGTAAGGCTAACGTTCATCCTTTTGTTCCCATGTTACCTCCTTTAAAGCCTAAAAAGCACTGCTAATCGAGAAGGTACCAGAAGTTGGTCTAGCCCATATAATCCTATCGGATCTCGATTCAAGGTGTGGAGGAGGGATGCTGACAAAGGAATTGATAATATCCTAAGGCAACGAGATACGAAAGAGATCGAGATTCCAACTACCATCAAGTATAATCATATCCCTAAGCAAGCAGTGCATTATAATGTCAGACTAAGTTGGGATTTTAGACAATAACGGTCCAATTTCCAATATACAAGAATCTTCGCAACGTTGAAAACTGGCGGTGTTACCAATTGACCAAGCAAGGTTCTCATGAAATAAGGGCCAAATATTGGAGAGAGATTTCTAGAGGTGAGAGCATTGAGACCTTATTATGGAATCTAGGACAGGTTGCTTAATACCATACTTCGCTTTGAGAAATTTGACCCAAAGAGCATTATCTTTCGAGAGTAAGTTAAAGTCTATCTTCATAAGAAAAGAATAATTTTGATCAGGTAGGCTGCGAAAATTGAGACTCCCACGGGATTTAAGCTAGCAAACAGAATTCCATCCCACTAGAGATTGTTTTAGATGTCCTTTAAAAGAGCCCCATATAAATTGGTGAACTGGTTTTTCTATCTCATCACAAGTACTTTTTGAAATCCTCATGGTTTGCATAAAGTAGTTGGGGTAGCTAAAAGGACAGGTTGAGCTAGAGTGACTCTGCCAGCAATGGACAAATTACTAGTTGTCCAATTTCGCAACTTCCTTCGTACCTTGTCCACTATAAAATTCAGAGTGTTTTTGTAAACTCTATTGTGGAGAAGTGGAACTCCAAGATATGTACCAAGATTCTAAACTTCATGAAAACCGAACAAGTTGTTGATTTGATCACATAAACCACAATCAATACCCTTGAAGAAAAAAAATGTTAATCTCATGAGTACTGATTCAATGCCCAGAATAGTCACAAAAGTGCTTAAGAAGGTGTTGTAGTGTTTTTGAGCTTGCTCCACCTCAGCTTTACAAAAGATGACCAAATCATCTGCGAAAAAAAGATGAGAAGTTAGGACCCAATCTAGAAAGACGGATTGGATGTCACTTACCTTCCTCAATGATAGAGAGAATAGAGTGGCCCAACCACTCCATGCAATGGAGGAAGAGATATGGGGATAGAGGAGATCCCTATCTAATCCACGAATCAGATTGAATTTTTTAGTAGGGATTCCATTCCAAAGAATCTACATGGTGGAGGACGAGATGACCGACATGATCACCTTATCAAGAAACTTAAAAACACCAGCCGCTTGAAGAGTTTTCCTATATTTTATACTGAGGGTTCTATAATAACTCTATTTTAAAGTTAGCAAAACATTTTTTATGTAAATTTTTTAACTAATAATTGTAATTTAAATTATAATTATAATTATCATGACCTGTTTTTATATTTTATACTTGGAGTCCTATTTAAGTAATAACTCTATTTTATAGTTAGCATAACTTTTTTTAACTAATAGGTGTAAATTAAATTATAATTACGTTTAAATGTGTAATTATCACAACATTTGTTAAATTATAAATACTTTTAAATGTATAATTGTCACAAATTTTCTATATTGTATACTTAGAGTTCTGTTCAAGTAATAACTCTAGTTTATAATTAGCACAACTTTTTTTAACTAATAGTTATAAATTAAAGTATAACTATTTTTAAATGTGTAATTATCACAACTTTTATTAAATAAACAATACTTTCAAATGTATAATTATCACAAATTTTAAGCTTAGAGTTTTGTTCCAGTATTAACTCTATTTTATAACTAGCACAATTTTTTAATTGATAATTGTAAATTAAAATATAAATATTTTCTCACAACTTTTATTTTACTTCAACGTTTTTACTACTAATAATTCTAAATTAAATATTATAGTAATATAATGAAAAAAATGATAGGGATAAATCCTAAAACTATACATGAACTATGGTTTAATGTACAATTGAATACATGAACTTTAATTTTGTGCAATTTTATAAATTAATGAAATTTTGATTTGATCCAATTCTTGTAAATTATTAACACAATTATTGATATAACATTATTTTTTTTGTTTATATCTTGCATTCATAAATAATTATATTTCTTCAATATAAAAATAAATTGATGTTCTTTAAATATGTATGATTAAATCAAAATTAAAGTTTTACGTATAGATTTGAATCACAATTAGAGTTTTATGTATATAATTACATCAAATTAAAATTCATATATATAATTACATATTAAATTAAAATTCATGTATAATTTTAAAATTTATCCTAAAATGATATTAGTCAATTTAAAAAATTTACACACTCATACTTATATAATAAAATATTATAAAGATTATAGAGATATATTATGTTATTATTTTAATACCAAATTAATAATATAATAAATAACGTCAAAAAAGTAATATAATTAACAATTTCGGCCGCCCCTCCCACCCAACAAATCTTGTTTTATTAAAATGATAATGGCGTTCCTTTTTAAAGCTTCCAATAATGATGGAAAACATTGAAATGGAAATGGTTTAAAGTCAAGCTTTAATCAATTTCGTGTATTATTTTGATGATTAAAATATTTATTATTTTAAATGTGACTTAAGTTTAAATTGCACTCAAATTATTTTTTAATATTTTTTGGATCCTAATCAAAACAATAAAATGAGATTTTAAATTCTTTAAAAATTAATAAAAAAATTTGAAACCCTTAAAAGATAAAATTTTTTTAGGCCCTCTTAAAAATTAAAAAAAATAACTTTAAATCTCTTTTAACATTAAACCCTAATAATCACACTTCCAAACGACTCAAAAATCGAACTTTATAACTATATTGTTATTAAAATTTTGCTCTCCTAAAAAAACAATTCAAACTTTTAATTAAGTGTTAGCAGCCATATATCAATAGTCATGCATGACATAAACTTGACGCTTGGCTTACTAAATATTTTAAAACTTATAATATATAAGACATGACACAGTAAAAATATCAATATTTTAAAATTTTTATAATATAAAGTATCTAATTATAATTATATAAAATAATAAAATACAATTAGTATTTTAAAAAATCCATAATAAAGTTGAATTTGGTTGTTGAAAAGAGTTATTCGTTTTCCATCTTCTACATATTTGTTCAAATAAAAATAAAAATAAAAATCATGGAGATTTGTCCGAGAAACTGGTCAATGGCCCAAAATTTCAATTCTAAAAACTATATATTACAAGATTCCGACAACCCATCAAATTCAAAATCATATCATTTCGAGATATTTTCCTTTAGAAATTGCTGAATAGTTAATATTTTAATAATTGTTACTGTGTAGTTTGCTGGTATGTTTCCTTCCCTGTTTCTTTTTTTGTAAGCCAGCGGGAATGGTAGTTAGGGTTGGTTTTAGTTCCTCCTTCGCCATTCTCAACCCAACCACCACAGGTTTGATTGTTCCGTTCTTACTGTTTTGTTGTATATGTTACTGTGAACAATCCTTAAGACAGTTGTAATAATGGCTTAATCCAAGATTAAACCTTTGAAATATACCCTTTTCTTCATTTTGGTACTTTTAAGTTTTTTGTCTCATAGTATCAATTTCTTCTACTTTTGACAATTTTATAATGGTTGTTAAAAAAAATCTGTTAAACAACTTTGAAAAATGGAAAATCCTTTATAATTATAAATTTTAAAAAGTTAAGATAATATATAAAAATTGAAAATTGTTATAAAAAATAAAAATATATTTTTCTGATTTTTTATATGTTTTTTAATGTGTAAATACATTTAATAAAAAATATTTATCTTTTACATAAATAATACCATGTGACGCTTTGTGATTGACAATAAAATCTTGTTTCAACATTTGCTAAAAATGGATTAAAAAATATGGAAGCATATACTTTAAATATCAAATTAAGAAGTGATTGTACTTTAAGTATTAATTTAGAGAAAAAAAAATTAAATACCAAAGTAAAAAACGAGTATAATTTTAGAGTCAAATTGTGACTTAAAATTGAACCTAACAAGTGACTTCAGTGGAAAATAGGGTGTTGTTTATCTTAAGGGTCCTGGGTTCGAACGCCTATGTATGCAAGGTGTGTGTGCGTTGTCAAAGGGTTAAGAAAGTATGAACAGATACTACCATGTAATCACACCAGTATATTCAAAAAAATAAATAAAAATTGTGACTTAAATAATTAGAAACGGTGTCTGTTATTCGCTAAAACTCCACCGACCGCCAAAATTTTTTTTGAAAAGTGGGTGATTCTTCGTCAACTTCTTAATTTGTTTGAGAGTGTTTTAGAATAATAATTGATTTCACGAGTCGATTTGGAAATGTGTTGTCTTAAGGTTTTTTTTTCATTGTTTAATAAGTCTTCAATTTTAAAAGTTTTTGTCTACTCTTGTAGCACTTTTTTGCTCTTGGTTATGCATGTAATCTTAGTTTTACAAGTAATTTTAAGGATGATTTTATTGTCGTCTTCTCTAATTTAGTGATTACTCGATTCTTTTCTTAATTTTTACTCGCCGCTTTAAACCATCCAATGTTGATTTCTTCATCATATTAAGTGCTTGCAATCACTCTATATATATCGTGCTTGAGTTTTGACAAAATTAATTATCAACGTGTCGTAATGTTTTATTGATACTAAAATTAAAGACTTTGTTATATTGATGGAACTTGTCTTTTATTATCTACAACAAGTATTCATTATTTTTTTCCTAAATTGTATGGTTCGATTCATTGTATGGTTCCATTCATTATATGAATTAATAAATTTATCCTTAAAAAAATATTTTATTCATTAGACAAGCCCATCCTTCAAAGTATTTCTTTTCCATCCATCTCAAATATTTGACCGAATTTAGTAAATTTATCTACAAAAATCATAGAGTAAAAACTACTTTAATTTCCTATAACCATCCTGAAATTACCAAAGACACCAAAGAAAATCTAAATGTCCTGTCTAAATTCCATTAGAGCTGACAAGCAACGAGGACAATGGCGGTGGCCTCAGGCCCTCAGCTGATGAGTTAATTTCACGTGCCTTTCCGCCACCAGCGCCGCGGTTTTATCTCGCATGCTAATCAACACATTTTGCCATGTATTCACTCTAGATTGGACCTTCCCATGGACTCCGACGTTCAGCTCCACCAATTCCTCCGCTGTCACCCCGACAACCTCTTCAGGATCGGCACCGTCCATCACCCATATTAGACACGAACAAAAACCTTTACTTATCTCTGAATCGCTATCAGCTCGAAACCAAACCTTCCCATTTTTGTCTATCCCGGCATCAAGCCACACCTGGGTGGTGCAACCCTTGACTCGATTCTCAGGCAGCCGAGCCGACTCGTCAAACGGAGCCAGTATCTCTGCGTAATATAACAGCCGTTTCACGCGATCGATTGGTTCCGTTAAAGACTTGAATTCCGAAACCAAAAACTGAACCTTGTGGGAAACTCCATGTTTATACGTGGTTTCCGAAGGTGTTTGAATCTTCGTTAAACAAGACGAAGCAACGGATAACTTGTTCGAACCCGATTTACCTGAGGATTTGTTTGATTCAATAGTACCTCCTCTGGGAAGCTTTAATTGAATTCTTTTAGTAATGGGGAAATAGTGTTTATCAAAGAAACCATGGAAGGGGAAAGTGAAAGGGGTTGTTGCTGTTGTTGTTATGGATAAGGAGGTCATGTTTGAACAGAAAGAAAATGAAGAGAAATGGAGAAAAGGAAAAGATATAGCAAAGAGAGAGGGGAGATGGAGCATAGTTATAAGTTTTAGTTCAAGTTGTAGCAGCCATATGTCAATTGTCATGCATGACATAAACTTGACGCTTGGCTTACTAAATATTTTAAAACTTATAATATTAAATAAATACAATAATAAATAAAAGTTAACTACACTCGGAAATCACTAAACTATCAGTAAATTTAAATTTTAATCCCTCAATTTTAAAATATTATAAAATGATGAATAAATTTTTATTTAAATCACTAGAGAATGTTGTTCATCCTAGGAGTCTTAGGTTCGAACACTTGTATGTGGAAGATGTGTGTGCGTTGTCAAAAGGTTAAGAAAGTATGAACAAATACTACCATGTAATCATACCAGTATCGGATAGAATCATTCTACCGATTGACAAAAGATTTTCTTATCACCATATCCTTCCATGAGATTGTCGATGCAGTAGATTGTTCCACCAAAATAGCCTTCCCCGACTCATCACTCTTCTCCCTAAATCCAAGATTCTTGGGAAGCAAGTCTTTCGTAGCTCTGTCTTCGGACTCAACCCCTTACAGAGAGAATTCATTCGTAGAACTCAAACTTTCGCCAATATATCTTTTGTTTTTAAACACAATAATCACACTAGGAACAACAATTTTTAAATAAAAATGCTAACTTTCTAATAAATATCCGTAAATTCATTTTAAAAATATTTTAAAGATTTTGAACATTAAGTAATAAAAATCACAAATAATTTAATTGAGATATTTATACAAATTGTAACCTCCAAAATATATACCTCACCATTAAAAAAACTTATGACCTTATTAAAAATACAATAATTAAACTTTAAGGGTATGTTTGGTTGGATGGAATAGCCTATGCATTCCAACTCTAATCAATGGATCCACCATAAACAATTATTTGGTTTAGGGTAATAGCCTATTACGGGTCGAGTGGAATTAGCCTCTATTACAGTACAACCTATAATAACAATTCAGGGGCTTGGGGTTTGAATTGTCTATTCAAAACCACCTGTAATAATATTTTTCCCTTTTTGGACCAAAATATTATGCTTCCCATCTACATCGTTTTCACTTTCACCTCAGAAATTTTCTTCCTCCATATTTTTTCCCAAAGTGAACCCCATAAATTAGCTCCTTGATTAACGACAAATCAAGCATTTATTTGCCATCTTCATCTTCCTTCTAGTTGAACGTCCTGATTTACGGTAAGTGATGGTATAATTTGGGTCACTAGAACTATGAAACAGACTTGAACGAGCATAATTAGTGTTATTCTTTTGTTTCTTTTGCTTCCCTTTTCTTAAGCTCCACCTTGAAATTTGTTTTTGCCTCAACAAAATCTCTTATTTTCTTTTTACTTCTTATAGAGTTATATTTTATTTATTCATTTGTAATTTTGGAAGAAATATCATGTATATTCTATTTGGTAGGTTGTATGCATGTTATCATTTGTAGCTCTTCCCTTTCCTGAGTAGATTTAGCTTGCCTTTGATTCCTTTTTTTTTCTCTGATTTTGTTAGTTAAAGTTCTTTCACCTTTTCTTTTCCCTTTTCGTATTTAGATGCTTGCATCCATGAAGTATAGTCCGAAGAGTTTAAGATGTTCTTAACATTTTTGTGTCATGTTTTCCATTATTTTTTTGGAGAAGCAACAAGCAAGACCATTTATGTAACAGCCCGGTTTTCAATGGTGTCAGAAACAGTGATTCCAGGATTACAACTCCAACGAGTTGAGTCTTAAATTTGTTTATTTTAATATTTATGATGTCTTTAGCAGCGTATTAAAATCTAGTTATGAAATTTTATCAATTGAATACTTAATTAAATAAAAGGACCAAATTGTAAAAGGTTTAAAAGTTGGATTCTTTTAGTAGGAGTTAAATAGCATAGGGAAGTTGATGAGGTTATTAAACCATAGGGAAAAAAATGGACAAATATGGACAAGTTATAATGAAAATTTAGTTAAAATGAAAAGGGTAAAATGGTAATTAAATAAATAAAAGGCATAACCTAAATTAATAAAAGGAAAGTTTGTCTTCCCCATTTTTCTAATCCACCATAGCCGAACCCTAGAAAGAAAGGAGGAAGAAACAACAAGCTTGAGTTCTAAAATTGAGTAAGAAATTGTTGCTCATTTTTTGTAATTTTTATGTTTTTGAGTCTGTATTATCTTAATCTAGCTAACCCAGGGACAATTTGTGATTTTTTCAAATGTTAAATATTTTTCCAATGTTGAGTATGCTTATTCTTGGAATTTATGATGGATTTGTATGTTGGGTGGTTGAATTTAATCTTTTTGTTTAGTGATTTTTGATGAAATTAGGAGTTAAAGACTAAAATGTTAAAATGATGAACTTGGGTGTACTTTGTGTGAAATAAATGGATTGTAGGGACTTGTCTAAGACTAATGAATATTCTGCTAGTTTGGGTTTGGAAAAAAAATGGTTATTTTGCATGTTTTGTGTTTAAAGACTAAATTGAATAAAAATGAAAAGTGTAGGGGTAATTTTGTAAATTTCCTAAAATGATCAAATAGTGTTAAATGATCTAATTATGTGATTTAATGCAAAAAAAATTGGATGATTTGTTGATTTAGATTACAGCCAAGCCACAAATCGCGGAAAGAGAAAATTAGCAAAATAGTCTCCGGAGCTTATCTGTAACTGCAAATCAATCCGATAAGTTCGTAAAGTTAAATTCCTATTTAAATTGCACAATATTGTATTTATTTATAACTGTTACAAATGGAGACGATGATTGAAATGTGGAATATGGAAACAAAGGAAAAGAGAGTTATCAAGCCTTGGGTCGGGAATTGAAAAAAAGGGTCCAATGACTGAGATCCTGCATTTGTTACGGATTCTCCACGGCATCATAAGTTACTAAATGTGAAATGAATCCAAGAATGGATTACAGGCCTTTCGATGGCTGAGATTTATGCATGATTTGCATATTCTCGTCAGCTTAGCGTAAGCAACATTGTTGGGGAACAGTTATATGCACAGAAACCGTGTCGATGGCTGAGGTACCGCATAAGTTGCGAGTCCTCATCAGCTTAGCATGAGCAGCATCGTACACTAGTAACAAAAAGGACCTTTAGTCAAAAGTGATGAGATTCGATTATAGATTACTGAAGTACAACTTTGTTTGATTCAATTGATTACAGATTGTACAACACTTGATATTCGGTAATTTATTTAACTCTATGAACTTGCTAGGCTATAAAAGCTTACTTGTTGAATTGTTGCTATTTTTTAG
Organism: Gossypioides kirkii; assembly: GCA_005610355.1. Classification (NCBI taxonomy): domain Eukaryota; kingdom Viridiplantae; phylum Streptophyta; class Magnoliopsida; order Malvales; family Malvaceae; genus Gossypioides; species Gossypioides kirkii. The sequence goes on along the minus strand of CP032247.1, from coordinate 30,827,807 downwards.
ATTCTATTTTTTTTTGTTCGAAGATCGGATCATCTCGGAGCATCACACTATCCCGAGAGCTCGTCGGGTCGTAGTTACATCACTTGGTCATATGGCATGTAATAGGAATTTTACTATTTCCAAAATGTTGTTTGAACATGTTGAAGTATGGTGTTGTCATGATTGAATGCTAAGCTTTGTTTGAAAGAGTTGTTATGCTTCTCTATGCTTGTATGTAAACACTAAATGCCATGTGAACTTATATTTTGGTATGTTTTGCTCATTATTTATGGAAGATTGTAATGATTTAAGTTGGAAATCAAAAGAGCTATAAAGCTTGTTGTTGTTGTGCTTCTTAGGTGTTTTACATGAATTTTTACTTGTTTAAAGCTGTATTTTCGAAGGTACACATGGCCTGACACACGGGCAAGCACATGGGCGTGTGCTCTATGGGAAAATAGGTGCAGAGGATACATAGGTGGCACACGAGCTGGAACACGACCGTGTAGTCCTATTTCGAGTTGACACATTGTTCAACCCACGGTTTGGCACATGGGTGTCTAGGCTAATTTCGTAAGTTCACACAACTTGACATGGTTTGTGACACGACCATGTATGGGTGTTCGAGTACACACATGGTCTGGCACACGATCTGGTCGTGTGACCCCTGTTTCGCTGAAATTTCAAAGTTTCGAGCGATAATTCAGTTGTTTTCGATTACGCCCTTGCATGTAATAATGATGAATGTTGAATCGGGAGAATGTATTGTAAGTGTCAGAAACTTGATTTCGTTATGTTGTGACTTTGAGATCGAACATAGCTATGTATAGTGGCAGTCGAGACCCTAACTGACGACGGTGTTGGGTTTTGGGTGTTACAATTTAGGCCCCTAGGGCCATGGTTCTATTTATATGAATTATTATTTCGCAGTGAAAAAGTAAATACATTTAATATGTTATATTAGTCTTCTTTTTAAAAATTTTAAGGTGTTTCATTTCTCTTAGTTTAGTAGTCCTGCATATCAATGATATGTATGTTGTTTTTTGTTGAATACATGAGAATTTGTCAGTACATGAACTAAGTAAAAAGCTCCCTTTCTCTATGCAATTTTAGTTCTTGTAGTATAACACTGTTACTATGATGCTTAAATAAGTTGTTGGGAATTAATCATTGCATTAATAAGTACCTCGTTCATCCATATTTGTGTTATGTTTTTTTATCTTATAAACTACGAATTAAACTGATAATAAATTAATTCATGTTTATTTTTCAAGTGGTTTAGTGTTCAAAAAGTAAGCCATTCACTTCATATTTCAACGTTTCATGTCTTCCAATTTTTATATGTTTTATGTTTCATATTTGGCAAGTGTTTTCATCCAATATATTAATATGTGTTGGAGATCGACCCGATTAAGCAATGAACAAGTAAAAATAGTAGAAGAAAATGACAAATTGAAAAAGCAAATTTAATGTGAAAAAACCCCTTTGGAGAGGATAAAAAACTATGGCAAAGATAATTTTACTATAATGGCAAAAGAACGAAGAATACAGAAGATGAAGATCAAAACTAAACCTCGAAAACCCAAAAACAAAGAACACTCAAAACGTAAACACAAAATTCTCCAAAAGTGTTAGGAGTTCTAATCTCTAATGGGTGTATTTTCTAAGGTTGTAAAAGAGCCTATTTATAGGCTGAATTCCTAGATAAAATAATAATAAAATAATCTAGATTAATCAAAGTTTAATTGAAACAAATAAATAGAGTTTAACTAAAAAATTATTTCTCAAATTTAACTGAAATATGAGTCATACTTCAACAAATCACCACTTTGACTCGTATTTCCACAACGCCATCTTTGTCAAATCTCTCCACAGGCCTATCTTGAATTAAGCAGAAAATTAATTGAGTCGAACCTATGCTTATAACCTGGAAGACTTCTAGCCTTCGACTTGTGCACTGTCAAATCAAAACTAACCCGAGTTTGATTTTCACAATTACAATGCCCTAACTTTTTAAAACCTGCATCCAAAAGAGAACCTCTCTTCAACGAAACGGTCATACATTTTTGCCTCTTATGACCAAGTTGCCTCCGCTCCATACGAGTTTACTTCAACACCGTAACAGATGATAATGGATGAGGGACGTCCGATTTCACTGGTCATTGTAGAACCTTCTAGAATATAAAGATTTCCAATCCTTTTACCTTTTAATAAAACGAGAGTCTCACGAGACACCTTAATGCCACTAGACTCAATGTTGATCCTGCAACCTTTCGAGTCTAAAATACTTAATAAGATGAGATTCTTACGTAAATCAAGTACATACTTGACATCTGAGAGTGTCCCAATCATCCCATCATGCATCCTAATTTTAACAGTTCCAATACTAATTACTTTACTGTATGAATCATTTCCAATGTGCACAACTCAACCTTCAACCCTACTGTATGTGGAGAACCATTCTCTATTTGGACACATGTTGAAAGAACATCCCGAATCTAGGATCCACTCGGACATAAGCCTAGATCTATCACTCATTGGCACTAACAAGAAAGCATCACCACTTTCGTCGGCCAAATTAGCACCAGCTACATCTGCCTTGTTACTCTCAGCAACCTTTTTATTTCACAGTTTGTAACAATCTGGTTTTATGTGACCTAACTTCTTACAATAACGACACATTTTGTCTTGCTTCTTTGATGCTACCAAACAGAAGCTTATCTATCTGCCTTGCTATCCGAACCAAACTCATTGTCGAGTTTGTCTTTACTCAACAAATGACTTTTCACATCCTTGAATGGGAGTTTGTTTATACCATAAATCAAGGTCTCCCTAAAAGACTTGTAAGAAGGGGATAAACAGCACAACAATACCATAGTTTGATCTTCATCGTTAATTTAAACCTCAACATTGTTTAAATCATTTAAAAGAGTAATGAATTGATTGATGTGATCTTTAAGAAGCTGATCGTGTTATAAACGTCACAGTAAATATGTGCAAGAGTACATTGTTGATGCAAGTATAATAAATAGATGAAAATCTATCGGACATCGATCCCACAGGGATGGCTGCTTATGTTTATAATTGTCGATGCAAAAAAAGTTAAAACTGCAGAGATTGTGATGAATAATGTCGGAGCAAATTAATAAGAAAATGCAGTAAATATTTGAGAATAATTTTTTGAAGCAATTTAAGAAAATTTGAGAAGTAAAAACAGTGATAATGAGATGGAGTTCCCTGGATTGAAAAGTTGGCAAACAGCTAAATGTGATCACAAGGTAAATGATAGATAAATTGTCGTTGCAATTAAACTCAATGAAATTTTACCAACCTCAACTTCCCTGTTTATCAAAGACTCAAATACTCACTCTAACCACACTTTCTAGTGCTGGCAATGCAAAATATTTAAGAACAAGTGGATAGAATTCCTTCGATCCTCAAGCAACTTCCGTTGACTTGCTTGTTAACTTAATTTGTCGTTGCACTTTTCAGTGACAGTGATTGCAATTACACTTCCGTGATTAAGCAATTAAATTCAAAGATAAACAATGAATGAAAGATTGAATAGATATCATACTTGATCTGAAATTAAATTGTACTTCCATACAAATTCAATTAATCAAAATTAATCAATGTTCAAAGAGATAATAAAAGAATGAATTGAAGCATCATATTCCTAGTCTACTAGAACCATTCCCTTACACTCCTCTTGCGTTGCAATTAGGAATGCTCCTCATCAGGAGCAGATTTTCCTTCTCGTCACAGTCAGGTTGCCCTCAATGAAGTTAAGCTACCATGAAAGCAAGCTTAAGAAAATGTTGAAGAGAGTTTTTATGCGTCAAAAATCTGGAAGATGAAGCTTGAAGAAGATCCTCTCTCATTAGTATTTATCCACCAGTGCCAAGTACAGGTGTCCTCCCTTTAAGATCCAACTTCCTCCAACTGTACAAGTTGGTTATACCAACTGTACACTCACGCAGATCTGGTGTGTTCATCAGACATTTGTCGGTTGTAGCGACATTTTTGGGTGCAAATTTGGATTCTATTTTGTGGTAACAACCCTGGATACCTTCATGTGTTGATCTTTCAGGACAGATTCCTGCATTAACATCTTTGGATGCAATACTGAGTAACTAATTGTGGTGACATTAGTAGCAAAAACAGGATAAAATTAAAGAAAATTAAATCGAGCAACACTAAGTTAGAAAATGCAATTACTAAGTTAAAAATGCTAAAAATGCATGCTAAAAAAATGATAAAATAGGAACAGATTATACCTTAAGTAAGGAAAAATCAATAGTCTTTTCTAATGTTATCAGAAGCTCACCTTCATTCATGCGAAACGTAAATAGACATTGTTTCAACACAGAATGGTTAGCCAAAGACTTAGTCGCATAAAGAGTTTCTAGCTTTTTCCATAAGGCGGATAAGGTCTTCTCCATCAATACCTCCTAAAATATCCTATTTACGAGGCACAACTAAATTGCAGACAGAGCCTTTTCATTAAGTTTTTCCCATTCTAATTGATCTAGATTCTTGAGCTTTTTCCCGGTAACGACCATTTTCAAGCCAGTGTGAACTAGAATTGCCATCATCCGAACTTGCCATAGATTGAAATTTGTGACACCATCGAATTTCTCAATGGCAAACCTTGTTGCTGCCATCTCTAAACCGGTTGATCTACGGAAATTGAATTGGCTTTGATGCTTATTGTTGGGATCAACCCGATTAAGCAAAGAACAAGTAAAAATAATGGAAGAAATTGAGAAATTGAACACATAAATTTAATATGAAAAAACCCCTCCGAAGAGGATAAAAAATCACAGGCAAAGAAAATTTAACTATAATAGAAAAAGAACAAATAATACAAAAGATGGAGATAAAAATTAAACCCCGAAAACACAAAAACAAAGAATCCTTAAAACGTAAACACAAAGCTCTCCAAAAGTGTTAAGAGTTCTAATCTCAAATGGGTGTATTTTCTAAGGTTGTAAAAGAGCCTATTTATAGGCTAAATTCCTTGGTCAAATAATAATAAAATATTCTAGATTAATTAGAGTTTAATTGAAACAAATAATAGAGTTGATTTTAATTGAAACAAATAAACAGAGTAACCGAAAGATTATTTCTCAAATTTGACTAAAATATGAGTCATACTTCAACAATATGGTTTGATTTTATTTTGTACGTAAGCTTGATTGTGTGCTTTGAAGATATAATTTTGCTCTGTAATTTCTACAATTTTTGTAAGTTTATCATTAGGACGTGCTGCATTCTTGTTGTAATTTTGTTTTGCATCTAATGAGACATGCCCATCCAAGGTGCGATTCCTAGGAGCTAAACTTGAGTCATTGACATTCAAATAGAGGATTTTAGCTTCTCTTACTGGATAAGCTATTGGTATATGCAAGAGATTGTTTGCTCATCACATTTATCATGTCAAGAGATTAGTCCATTGTGGTTTGTGGTAAATATATCTTGTTAAAGGGGCAATGAATGGGGTGAGAGTAGAAATGGAGCACATTAAAGAAAGTAGGTGAATAATAAAAGAGACATAATTAAAAGGTACATGTTGGAAGGTGTGGACAATTCCTCACTCACAATCAGTTTTAATACAAAGAGTGGTTTGCCATTTAGCCACATTCTATTTTTATACTATATTACAGTTTTTTATCAATAACAATAACCATAAAGTGTTATTAAATATACAATTTAAATCTCACTAATTAATATCAGTGTTACTACATTATAGTTTTTGGTTATCTTAATTTTATTTATTTATTTATATGATCTTTAAATATTTTAAAGTAATTTAGTTATTTTTAAATATAATTTTTGTTCAAGACATTATTATTTGCTAAACAAAAAGCCGGTTTTGTTGAATGAAATTTGATAAAAATAAATAAATTTCAGGGTTTTTACTTGCAAAGATAGTTGTAATTTCCATTTTTTGCTTTGCAAAGATTCTTAATATGCATTGTTCATTTTTCTTTGGCAATGTGTTATTGCTTCATCTTCTTATTCGGCTTGCTTGATTGCTTCCTCCACCCACAACTGAGCTTCTTGTATTCATTGAATCACAGTAAATTCTTTTGCACCTAACATATTTGATTTTGTTTTACTATTATTAAGATTAGTATTGGAGAAATATGACCCTTTTCCTATGATTTGAAGATATATAACACTTTAATATCTTGTAGTAATGGCTCGTCTACCTTTAATAGTACAAAGTGAGAGGCGTAAAGGAATTGGTCTTGCTATGATAGTATGGTTGCAAATGTGTATAGTTGCGAGTTGGTTCTTAGTTTCATTGGTGCCGTCCATAGCCTACATACTTATAGACCAAGGTTTAGATCATATATTTTAGATTTTTATACAAAACGAGATTATGTGAAAAGACCGGTATGTGCTAGTGACGAGACCAGTATTGAACAAGTTAGATGAATAGAATTACACTTTTAAACTATGTGAGATGTTACGAACTTTAGGAGGATTGAAGTCGTAAAGGAACATTCTTGTTCATGAGCAAGTGACAATATTTTTACATATCATTTTTTATCACCTTAAAAGCTGAGTTATCAAACATCACTTTAATAGGTCCGAGGAAACCGTTAGCAGATCATTTCACAATGTTTCAAAAGCTGTCATATGCTTACAAGATGTTCTAGTTAAAAACGTAGAGCCAATTATAGCTAATTCTATAGACCCAAGGTGAAAATGGTTCAAGGTATTAGAGTGAGTTCTATATATAGCTTACACATAATTTAGTTGATTTAGATTTAAATATAGTATCCTAACCCGAGGTTTTATACATGTGATGTCAAATTGCTTAGGTGCTTTAGATGAAACCCATATCAAGATTAGGGTTCCAACAGTTGATAAACCTAAATATCGAACGCGAAAAAGTGACATAGAAACAAATATGTTAGATGTTTGTACACTTGATATGCATTTTGTTTATGTTCTTCCTGGTTGGGAAGGTTTTGTTATTGATGGATGAGGTCTTCAAGATGCCATTAGTATGAGGCATGGACTAAATGTTCCTCATGGTAAAGTCTAGAATTGGAGGAATTTGAATTAATTTTTAAGATCATACTCTTTTGGGAAAATTAACCATGATAAATATTTTTTCCCTTCTTTATAGGTTGTTATTATCTAATTGAGGCTGGTTACACAAACTGTGAGGGATTTATTGCGCCTTTTAGAGAACAAAAATATCATTTGTATGAGTGGTATCAGGGTTACCAACCAAGTACTTCAAAAGAAATTTTCAATATGAAAAATTCTTCAGCACACAATGTTATTGAAAGATGCTTTCGATTATTAAAACTTAGATGGAGAATACTTAAGAGTCCATCATTCTATCTTGTGAGGGTGCACAATAGAATCATTATTTCATCTTGTTTGCTTCATAATTTTATTAAAACCTATAGAAGTCTTAATCTTATTGAAGCGAAGTTGAGAGTGTAACATCCGTGTGTTTGAACCGGATTTGAAACAGTGATAAAATAGAATTGAGAATTAGAAATGTTTAGTTCAAGTAAGGAAGGTTAGAAAAATTTAAGGATTAAATAGTAAAGGAGAGAAAATATGGGGGACTAAATAGCGAATTATCCAAATTGAATTTTGAGTCATCATGGGAATTAGATTGATTGAGGAGAGGTAAAAAAGTAATTTGGTGGAAGATATTTTTGGAGGTAAAGTTTTGGGCTAAAGTGTAAAGTTAGAAGGCCCAAGGACTAAAAGTGCAGTTTTACCATTTTTATTAAGTAAGATATTTTAAGTGAAAATTCTAGAGAATTTGAGAGAATAAAAAGTGGTTAAAAAGATGAAAATATCATCTTTTTCATTATGTTAGTCGTCCATGCCCTTTTCTTCCATTTCCAACTTTTGCTTTTATTTCAAATAGGCCCTTCCATCATTTTTAAGCTTTTCAAACTCCAAAACCCTCCATTTTCTTTGGAATTTCTGAAAGAAAGTCATTAAAGAGAGCTAGTAGACACCTCAAATCTCATATAGTGTTACTTTTGGGGTGTTAGAGAGATAAAAGACTAAATTGAGAAATTTTGAATTCAAGGGTTATGGTAAGTAATGGTTAAATTCTCATGACATACATGTATTTTACTGTTAATTAGCGTGAAAATTATTTAATTGTAGCTTATAGCTTATATGTGCTTATGTGAAATTGAAGAGAAAGAGAAGAGAGACAAGGATCAAATTGAAGTGAAAGGAAAAGAGAAGAACAAAGAGTGAAAAGAGAAGAAAATCAGCCTTTTTGTTGTAAGTGCTACAAGAGTTTTGATTTATAGTTTACTTTCTCTAATGGTATATGAATTATTAGCATAAAAATTGTTATATAGGTACATAGTTTGAATGTTTACAATGATAAAATGAATGGATTAATGTGTGATTGAGTAAAACAGTTTGGACAGAACAGAGGATTAACTTCGAAATTTCACCAAAAATTTTATATAATGAGTTAAGGGTCGAATTATATATGTAATTAAATCTTATTGAGTTTAGTTTCATATGGAAGAAATGGTGATGGAAATGGATCTGTATATTCTGAGATATAACTGATTTTGTGTAACAAGGTCAGAGTAGGTTCGAGTTCCCCTGTTTTGACTTTGAAAAATCATAGTAAAATGTAGAAAAATCATTAGAGGCTAAAATTTATATGGATAAATTCTTAATGAATATTTTCAAAAGAAACAGACGGGAACATTATTTGATCTCTATACAAAAAGATAGATAATTTTTAGTGAAGAAAGGTTGAAACTGTCAGGCAGCAGAGAAGGGTCAAATTGAAATAATTTACTGTACAAATTGGCTAAAGTAAAAATTCTGGAAATTTTATGGTAAAAAGATGATTGAGTCTAATTTCAGAAACATCAAGCGAATTATAATTTCAAATTCTGTAGCTCAAGATATAAATATCTTAGTGACTGTGACGCAAGGGGATAGCTTTGAAAATTAATGTAAAAATAAGAGTAAAGAGGTATATGATGATTATGTATATGTGAATAGAAATGTAAATGTGATGTGTGAAATAATGAGAAATGATGAATATGAAGTGTTATGCCCATGTAGACAAGTTAGAACCATTGAAATAGTATTGACATGCCATTAAGGAATGCTAGCACGCTTACTATTTCGCACTTCGTGTGCTTACTGTTTCGCACCTCGTGTGCCCACTGAGTTGCGCTATGTGCGCCTACTGATTGCACTGTGTATGCCTACTAGATTGCACTGTGTGTGCTTACTGTTTCCCTAGCACTTGTGTGCTTACTATTAAGTACTTCGGTACTTTCTATTCCGTTTATCCGATGGGTCCTATAGAAGTCTACATTAGGCTAAAATGTGAAAAAAAATGTGGACCAAAGTGAAATGAATGTCAATGTGGTAAGATACAAGCAATATACTGGTAAGGCGAAAGAGTAAATTACATGAGAAAATTTAAAAGTTTATACTTTGCTTTTGTAGTACTTACTAAGCCTTCACCGGCTTAACACGTTTATTTTAACGCGTAGGTACAAGGAATACAAGAAGCTAAATCGGGACCTCTCATCACATCACATCACTTGGAGCTCAAGTTTAGGTATATTACTTTTGATGTAAAATGGCATGTACTATGGAACTTATATGTGTCCTTATTAGAAGACAAAAATGTTGTTTTGAAATGTTTTGTGTGACGAAATGAAATGAGGTATTTTGGATGAAATTGTGTTTTCGGACTAAATTGAACTGTTGGTTAACTTTTCACATGTTTCAGGGGGTTTTACTAAATTTTCCAACCTTAATGGCTGATTTTGAAGCTAGGGTATTGATATATCATATATTAATGAAATACTTCTATATCAGGTTTATACGTATAAATCGGGTATAGAGGTGTTATAGAGAGAATGATTACCTAGTAATGTGATAGATGACGATGAATCGTATATCGTAAATATTCATCTATCTGATGCATGGGCTACTTGGAAGATGAAACTAGCTAATCAAATGTTCTATGAATGGAAAACATGTAGAAATTAGTTAGGTTTATTAAAACATAGTAGAAGGTTAATTTGTGTTATTTCATGTATCTAGTTTATGAAACTATGGTGGTGTTTGAATTGTCTTTAAGTATTGTACTAGACTTGTTGAATTATAACTTTAATTTATTTTCTTTTGATTCGTCATATGTTATAGTTTTATAAAGTGTTGACCTTTTGATTCATAATATCAAACCTAATTTTAATTTGTGTTTTTTTTCTTAAGATGGTTATGTCAGGCTTTTCACAATCAAGTGCTTCTTCTCAAAATTCTGAGGAACCAAAAGGAAATGGGTTCTAGAAGAAGATGCTACGTTGGTTGCGTATATAGTCTACTTGCACAATATTGGAACCTTTAACGTAGATACGAGGTTTAAGGATGATTATTTAAATTAGCTGGAAAGAATGTTAAAAACAATTTTATGCCATGCTATGTTGAAGGCTAAACCTAATCTTGAATCGAGGATTAGGACATTGAAAAGGGATTGAGCAATTGTTTATGACATACTCAGTGGAAAAGACAATAGCGACTTTGGTTGGGACGAGCATGTGCAACTTATTATTGCTGAAGATGTTGTATGGAACTCGTATATAAGTTTAAGAATTATTTCATCTTTATTATCTTGTTTTAACCAATCTTAAATCTAATATGGTTTCCTCCTTTTCATATAGTCATAAAGAAGCTGGTCAATTCAGACATCGTAGTTTCCCTTATTATGACCAACTTACTACCATCTACGCAAAAGATCGAGCCACCAAGAAAGATGCTCAAACAGTCGCTGATATGAAGAAATAGATGTTGAGGATGTAACTACTGCAAATACTCATGAAGAAAGAAACGATTACCATGGATGTGAAGCTGATGTTTCTTTCGATGAGATGGATCTCTTGATAACTCTCGAAAAGAGTTATCTTTTATGCATTTCTAGCCTTGGGAAAGTGCTTGAACTTAGGTGAAATTAGACATTCTAGGATGGATTTTAGTATTTTTCATGCATTCATGTGTAAAGGCTTGGTTGGATATTTTTATTACATTTTTATTTTAAGTTTGGAAGGAAAAGTGCAGTGGTAGGATTTGGTGCAAGTGCAAGTGAAGGTGCAAGTGCAGACGTAGGAGCAGATGAAGGACAAAGAGAGGGAACCAGGATGCAGGATTATGCCTTGACATAATTTTTATGTCATGGCAATCCTAGGGGAGCTGTTAGCCACGACAATTGAAAGGAGTGATGACTCAGCAGCTTCTAGAAGAGGGCAGATTCACAATGATGATCTAGGCGAATGCGCTAGAACAACACGTTGAAGGTGTGACTCTGCTAGCAGTCTTCTAGAAGTAGTATGGATGTTGGGCTATCCAAGGGATACCAGCCTGCCTCTCTCCTATAAATACTCGTGGAGAAGATGATTAAAAGTGTGATCAGTAGAGGGGGAAAATCTGAGTGAATTGAGGCACATCACGCACAACCAATGCACAAATCACGAGTGGATTTTCGAGGTAGGCAGGGTATGAAGCTGACAACTCCATTGAAGGGCTAAGCACAAGGAAGAAGACGCTCTACCCTCCAGATCTAGCCCAAGCATCGGTGAAGGAGGAGGCTAGTGACAGCAGTTCCTATGTTCTTTTTGGTTCCATTAGTTTTATTTGATTGGGTTTGTTGAGATTATTTTCGAATGATTTAATTCTGGATTTATTTGGATGATTTTTGTTATATTTTAATTAATGTTTAATCTAATATTTTGCCGTTTATTCAAGTGAACTTTTCACAATGCACTTCACATTGATACGATCGAAGTTTGAATATTTGTGACCACCCCCATAAGAATTGCGTGACAGAACAGTATAAGTATTGGAGGCTTTCCATGACATTTTAGGATATAAGAATATACTTCAAATCTATTTGAGCTTATTATTCATTGATTGTCTCCCCTTGATATTGTAACACCCAAAACCTGAAACCATCGCCGGTCAGGGTCTTGGTGTCTTTCTATTCATTTATCACTATCCATCTTTTAATATCATGTCATAAATCATCAATTAATTATAATCATAACTCAACAAAGGCAAAAAGGTTATTTCCATGATTTTTTGAGACTTCTACTGGTACCTGTTGGACAAGTATCGGTAGTTGTCAAGTCAAAAAATAGTTCAAAAACAGTGCAGAGTTCTACCGATACTCAAGATGACAACTACCAAAACAAATCATGCTTCTACCGATACTAAAAACTCCAGAGAGTTAAGAAGTTCTATCCTACAACTTCTACAGATACAAGTTCATAGACTACCAATACTTCTATGAGTAGAACTACCGATATTTATCTTGCATCTACTGAAACAACACAAGTCAATAACCTACATCTCACTTTCTCTGTACTTCTATCGATACAAGCAAGAACACTACCGAAACAAGTATGCATATGTAACACCCCTATACCTGGTTTATACGTATAAACCCAATATAAGAGCATTACATTACAGTACGACACAGAAAGTTGAGTAACAGAAAATTTTCTTTAAAAACCGATGTCTTTTAAGACCATTCAAATCGAAATATCATATATTAATCATTTCATTTTCATAATTCATAACATTCGAGATAACATTTTTCCCACTCATTAGGGATTCACACAGATACTATTGTACATGCCATTTTCTTAAAAAAATACCTATATTTGGAGTCCACCAAAGGATGATGTGATGTGATGAGAGGTCCCTGAACTCGACTTTTCTCTTTGTTACTTTGTACCTACGCGTTAAAATAAACGCGTTAAGCTGGTGAAGGCTTAGTAAGCACTACAAGAATAATAGATGACTATTTATTTATTACTTAATTTTATCAAACATTTCGATACTCATGCGTATAAAATTTCTAACCTTTCTTGCATATAACATTTAACTTACCTTAATGCCACCATAACACACATTCATTCTCATATACCAACTTACCTCAATGGTAGATATTACATTTTCATCCCTTTTTCACAACTTAGTCCTTTCAGCCACATTAGTTCACTTAATTATCAGCATTTAATTACACATACACATATGGTACTTATCTTTCATGTATTCATCATTTCACTTACCTCAATGTCATAATTTGCACATTCTTTCACTTTTCACAATCTAGCCATCATAGCTTTCTTAACCATAGCTCACTTATCTTATTTGTCCACATGGCCCATAGTAGATTTTTATAGAACCTATCGGATAAACGGAACAAAAAGAGAGTACCGAAGTACTGAACAGAGAGCACATAAGTGCTGGGCAATAGAGAGCACACAAAGTGCTAAACAGAGAGTACACAAAGTACTGAGCACACAAAGTGCTAATCGGAGAGCACACACAGTGCTAATAACAGAGAGCATGAGACGTGCTAAACAGAGAGCACACATAGTGCTAATCAGAGAGCGCGCTATTGTTCCTTAATGGCATGCCACTAATATCACAACGGTTCTACTTCGTCTACATGGGCATAATCTCATTTAACATCATTATCTATAACTTATACATCACATTTACATTTCTCTTCACATATACATAATCATGTATTTCTCACATTTATTTTCTAAAAATGCTTCCACAACATCACCATTTAGTCATATAATCAACAATTATAATTAAACACATAATATTTCGCACATGTATTTTTCTCACATATTCATCATCATATACCTCTTACTTTTATCTTCATATTAATTTTCAAAGCTGTCCACTTGCGTCACAGTCACTAAATTATTTATATCTCGAGCTACAGAATTCGAAATTAATATCCGCTTGATGTTTCTGAAACTATACTAAATCATATTTTTACCATAAAATTTCCAGAATTTTTAATTTAGCCAATTTGTACAGTAAATTCTTTCAATTTACCCCTTCTCTGCTGTCTGTCAGCTTCGACCTTTCTTCACTAAAAATTATCTATCTTTTAGTAAAGAGATCCAATAATGTTATAGTCTGTTTATTTTTAAAATATATTCATTAAGGATTAAACCATATAAATTTCAGACTCTAATGATTTTTCTACATTTTTCTAAAATTTTTCAAAGTCAGAACAGGGGAACTCGTATCTGCTCTGACCTTGTTACACAAAATCAGTTATAACTCAGAATATAAAGATCCATTTAATTAACTGTTTCTTCCATATGAAACTACACTCAATAAGCTTTAATTACATATATAATTCGACCCTTAAATCCATATACACAATTTTTAGTGCATTTTCAAAGTTAACCCTATGATTCTGTCCAATCTGTTTCAATGAAAACATTTTCTTTCTCATGTTTTATTACACTAATCTCACTTAATCATCTTTATAACACCTAATTAAACAACAATTTCCATGCTAACAACTCAAATATATTATGAAGAATAGGCTATAAACTAAAATTCTTGTAGTACTTACAACAAAAGGCTGAATTTCTTCTCTTTTACCCCTTGCTCTATTCTTTTCCTTTGTCTTCAATTTGATCCTTGCCTCTCTTCTCTTTCTCTTCAATTTCACATAAACACATATAAGCTATAAGCTATAATTCAATAGTTTTCATGCTAAATAACAGTAAAATACATGTATGTCATGAGAATTTAACCATTTCTTACCTTAACCCTTGAATTCAAAATTTCTCAATTTAGTCCATATGCTCTCTAACACCTCAAAATAAATTCTATAAGGAGTTTGAGGTGTCTAATAACCTCTTTCTATACTTTTCTTTCAGAAATTTCAAAGAAAATAGGAGATTTTGGAGCTTGGAGGGCTTAAAAATGATGAAAGGACCTATTTGGAATAAAATCAAAAGTTGGATGGAAGAGGGAATGGCATGAACGGTTGAACATGAAAAGAGCTGATATTTTTGACTTATAATTGATTTTTAACCTTTCTCAAATTCTCTAGAAATCTCACTTAAAATATCTCACTTAATAAAAATGGTAAGATTGCACTTTTAGTCCTTAGACCTTCCAACTTTACACTTTGGCCCAAAACTTTGCCTCCAAATATATCTTCCACCAAATTACTCTTTTGCCCTTCCTCAATCAATCTAATTCCCATGATGACTCAAAATTTAATTTGGATAATTTGCTATTTAGTCCTTCATATTTTCTCTCCTTTACTATTTAATCCTTGATTTCTCCAAACCTTTCTAAATTCAACCATATATTCCAATTCTCAATTGTACTCTATCACTGTTCCAAATCCGATTCAAGCACGCGGATGTTACAGATATACTCCAACACTTCCACCCACGTTCAACTCTTCCTATTTACTGTTTACTAATTTACTTTCTTGCATTTAAATTTCTACATTTACTTTTCTCGCACCAAAACAACCAACTATTTTATCCTTTATTTTTCTAGCACTTATATATATATATATATATATATATATACTTTTAATACTTTATTATTTACATTCTTTATATTTAGAGCACTTAGTTTTTCCTATATTATATATATAGTATTTCGTTTATTCTTTATATATTAAATATATATTACTCTATATATATATCTATTACGTATTATATTTTTATTCTTCTAATACTTATTTTTACCTTTTATATATATATATATTACTTTATCATAGCATAGCATTACTAACCTTTGCTTGACATGAATTTAGAGTCATGACATTAACATACATTGACTTTATCATGATATTATTTTGCCATAACAATAACTGAATTAAATCACATTAACATTTCTGATCTCTGTGAAGAACGATAACTCACTTATCACTTTATTACTTACGTGTATAGTTGCATAGTTTGCACATACAATACAACATCTCTCAACTACACAACCACAATCATCTAGAAACCAAGATGATTCAAAATTTTCAAAGAAGAAAAAAATTCTGATGCAAGTAAACAAATTTCTTTTACTTCATTTATTGATGCTGCCACATTATTAGGGGAAAAAATGAACTGTTGACCTTGAAATAAGTAGGAGCATTGCCTCCAAAGTGCTAATTCAACAAAAGTCAGAAATGGCCATTCATGAAAGTGCACTAAAATTATATTCGACCTTATTTTAAGTAGAAGGATTAACTGAGGATGAGTGTTATCGAGCGTTGAGCAAAATTCCAGACCATCTAATGCAAATGCTCATTTTCTTTAGTCTACCTTCTTCTGTGCGATTGAAATGAGAGAGAAGATTTCTTTATGACCATTAAAAATCATGGTTGTGTTGGTGATGTTTTGGTAACTTTGGATGGTATAATGACATGATAGAATACCACAGAATATTATTAGAGTAGGTTATATATTATTTTATTAATTCATATTTTAATAATAATTATATTAAGAATGTTATTAAATTAAATATTATTTTATTAAATTGTATTTAATAATAATTATATTATAATATGATTAAATTATTTAATTTTATTTTTATTAAAATATATTTAATAATAATCTTATTAAAATGCAATAACAATAACAATAATTATCTAATTTAATACACATTAAAAAAGGATAACCCTTTCAAGAGTGCTCTCTCTGAATTCTCTAGAGAAACAGTGTAAAAACTGCGACTAAGGTTTTGAAGCTGGGCGGTGGCGGGGTTTTTCTTAAGAATTATGGAGAAAGAAAACGTTGATTTGCTTGAGGAGGAGATGATGAAGTTGTCTATTAAGAGTTCTTTAGTAGTTTCGCCAAGCAAACCGACGTTGATTTGTTCAATTTGGACTAAAAGAGCTTACAATCCAAATAGTGTTAGGGCACAATTGAAGAGTATCTGGAAAACGAAGAAAAAGTTTCAAATACAAGTTGCGGGGAAGAATTTATTTATGATCTCTTTTGACAATGAAGAGGATATGGAATTTGTATTGGGTCGTCAGCCATGGCTTTTTTGAAGACAATTAATAGTGTTTGAAAGACTCCGAGAAGCGATAGAGAGACATAAATTGTGATTAAACCAATCACCTTTTTGGGTAAAAATCGGTCCATGCCCACCTGAGTATGATAAGAAAGACTTGATGCATGCAATGGGATGCTCTTTTGAGGGACTTTTGCAATCTAAAGTAAAAGGGGAGTTTTTTTGGATCAAAGTACGTTTAGATGCGCAAAAGCCATTGAGAAGGGGTGTTTTTGTGGAAACTGGTATGGAGGTTAAACAATGGATAGCTTTTAAATATGAAAATCTTCCTGTATTCTGCTTTGGATGTGAGCATATGGCTCATGGGTTAAAGTACTGTAATGTTTCATCCAGTGTTGTTAAAGAGATGCCAGAGGATGCCCTTCCTTATTCGGTAGCATTGAAAGCTGAATCCAATTTAGTTGGTAAAGAATGCCGTAAGCTTGGCTTTGGTGTCAAAAAATCAATGCAACAGTTTTTCTATCTAGGAGTTAATCATGTGGTGGACGGGAATTTTTTGGTGATGTCCATTACAGATGCGGTTAAGGTTGTGTTGACTGAAAATCAGGAAAAGTAGGAGAAAGGAGAGATGATTATGTTTGAAAAAGAAAAGGATTGTGATAGCTCGACGCTAAATTTTAAGAGCGACTCTTTGGATAAGATTGGAGAGTCAGAGGTGGATATGTTTAATTTGAATGAGGACTCTTCAGTTGAAGTAGTTGGATGGGAAACTAACTCAAAGAAAGTATAGGAAGGTGTGAAATGCGTGAATCCTAATATGTCCCGAATTGGACCTAAAGAGGGTGTCTTATGTTTAGGTCCCTCTTGTTAGGCCCAATTTGGTGGAGTGGTCAGTTGTGAGATTGATAGGGTTTTGACGCTAACCCCCTTTGAAATTAAGGATATGGACCATGATGGAAGTGATAGGGAGGGTGGGCTTGATTCAATAATATGTGGAGGTATGTGAGCTGACCTATGTGAGCCAAGATTGGACACTCAATAGGGAGGTAGAAAATGGAAAAGGTTGGGACGGGACAGATTGAGGGTTATTCTTACTCGGTTGATAGATCTTGGAAAAAGAACGAATACATGTTTGATAAACGAAGGGATTATGGAAGAGAGTTTGGTTTCTCT
The DNA here is from genome assembly GCA_005610355.1 of Gossypioides kirkii. Lineage (NCBI taxonomy): Eukaryota > Viridiplantae > Streptophyta > Magnoliopsida > Malvales > Malvaceae > Gossypioides > Gossypioides kirkii. Next base: position 30,809,819 of record CP032247.1, on the reverse strand, counting down.
ATCTGGGAAACATAAAAGGACAATGGAAGAGTTGAGTGTAGAAGTGTCTGATGATATGATTGATTGTGCCTTGGAATAGGCTTTGGTTCCAACTCACCTAGGATCGCCAGTTGCCTGAAAGGCAACTGATTAAGCGCAATGAAAATCTTAAGTTGGAATGTTCGTGGATTGGGGGCTTCACGAGTAGTTCGTAGGCTTCAGCACCCACTGAGGCTGCAAAAACCCCAAATGATATTTTTGTTTTGTGAAGTTTTATTTGGGACAAAGTATCGTCAGAGCTCTTTAATGGTGATAAATGTGATTGGATGGGCATTTGGTTTCCCAAAGGAAATTGGCAGTTTTCTCAGGCTAGTCTAAGAGGTATGAAGAGTTTTTTTAGGTTGGAGACATTTCAGCTTCATTTCTTGGTTGTTACGTTTTTCATTAGGTTTCCATTTAACTTTCATTTGGTTACATTTTAGTTTCATTTCAAGACACATGTCTAGTTTAGTTTATGGTCTTAGTTTTGGGTTTTTCCATAAACAATAGTAGTTGGATATGGCCTTTTTTATTTTACTTTATTTTATTAATGAGAAATACTAGCTCAGGTCCATTCTCTAGAAAACAATAATTATTACTTAAAAGAATTCTGCTAAGAGTACTTTGGTCATTTAAGTCTTTTTTCTTTTGTTATTATAATATATATTCTTTTCAATCAAATACAAAAATACTATTATATCTCTTTTCCATTTTATTCAACCAAACAATTAAATTATTGATTACAACTTTATTTCATTACATCTCTATTTCATTACAGTCGTATTCTATTCATCCCAATCAAACGTGGCGTAAGATACAAAATTATCACCGCTAGCAAAACTTAAAAACACAATTAAATATATCTTATAAAATAACCTTTAAAGTGAAATAAATAAATTAAATAGTAATAGTAAAAAAACTATAATTTTAAAAAATTTATTAAAAACCTTAATTTTTCCTATTTACTCTTGATGAATTTGAAAAATATATAATATATATTTATTTATTTAAAATAAACAATTTATTTGGAGATTGGGTAGAAATTAATCACCAATAATTAAAATATAACAATAAAATTTAAAATTATTAAAATATATATTTGAACATTAAGTAACAATAAAATCACAAATAATTTAAATGTAATAAAATCACGAAATATTTAAATTGTCATTATTAATGGATAGGGTTTCTCTGCCTTTGCATTTTTAATGGTTGTAGGTAGGGGTGAGTATTCGATCGAATCGAATCAAATAAAAAAATTTCGAGTTAATCGAGTTTTAGAATCCTATTTCATCATCCTAACTCGATTTGAAATTTTTACGAATCGAGTCGAGTGAGATAGAATTCAAATCGAATCGAATATATTTGTTCGAGTTAAATTAAAAAATTAATTTGATGTTGTTTAATTTTATGCAATTTTAAAAAAAAATTATTTAAAGTTTTTAAACATGACTATACAATGATAAATTTAAATAAATAAGTGAAAAAATCCAAGTAAATAATGACAACACAGCAAAATTATAATAAAAAAAATAAGTAAAAGTTCAAGTAAATAACATAAATCCAAGTAACAACAATAAGACAACAAGATTATAAAAAAACATAAGCAAAAGTCTAAAATATAGTAAAAACCTACACGGCAACACCATTCCAAACAACAAAACAAAAAATAAAAACAACAGAACAAAAATCAAATAAACAAACAGTAATAACACAAAACCATTGTAGAATAGCTTAAGCTTCTTCTTTTGAGGGTTTTAATTTAGTTTTTTTTTAGGAAGAAAAATAGATTTTGGGTTTATAAAGTTAATATCTTCAATTTCTTTTCCAAATAAAAACTAAATAAGTATACCTAACCATAATAACAATAAAAAAAGGAACAATAAATTTAGACACGAAAAGGATTTGTTTATGAGTGTTATTTAGGAATAAAATTATATTTGAGTTTAAAAATATTTGGGTTTAGTTTATTGATGGATTTTAAATATTAGAAGAAAAAATTGGGTAAGATACATGGTTTGAGTTTTGAGAGAAAATGGGTATAGTAAATTGAGCCTGGATATTGGGTTTGGGTAATATAAATTTAAAATTAAAAATAATATAGTTTTATTTGGTTTATTCGAATTATTCGAATAATTCGAATTCGAAAATTAAACTCGATTCGTACTCGAAATTCGAAAAAAAATTTAATTCGATTCTTTTAATTCGAAATTCGAATTTTTTTTCAAATTTTTCGATTCGAATCGAGTTTTGCTCACCCTAGTTGTAGTGTAGGTGGTTTTGGTTGCCTTAAAGGCTCCACTGTTTGTAACGTATCTTTGACTCTTGATCATCGAGGTGGTTGGGTCTTTTCAAAACTCCATTTATTTCCTTCTGCTCAACTATGAAGCGTTTCTATGATCATCCTCATTCAACATGAAGAAAAAGCCAAGAGCAACAGTGAAGACCTGGATATGCTCCAACTCCAACTAGGCGAGCGCATATGTGAGAATAAAAAGAAACTCTTGCAGGGTCCATGGAGTGAAAGAACAGCTGATGGAAGAGATGAAGCTGGGAAGCAGGACCTGCTCTTCTCCATTGCTACAAGTTTGATTCTTTCCTAAGACGCATCCTTACAGTTGTAATGCTTCCTTTTTCTTAAATGAATCAACTCTCACCAACCAAAGAAAAAAAAATTGATACTACTCATTAACACTAATCTGTATCAATCAATATTGATACTTAAAGAGCGAATTGTTATTGCACAAACCCATTCTTCTTCAGAGTATTCGATCGAGTCTAGTAATTTTATCTACAGAAATCATACAGTAGTAGCCTATTAAAAACTACTTTAATTTCCTATCAACATCTTGGAATTACCAAAGACAGGCAAACCAGAGGAAACTTAAATGTCCTGTCTAAATTTCATCAGAGCTAAAAAGCAATGTGGGAAATCGCGGCGGCCTCAGTTGGTGCACTTGTCTCTCCTCCACCAGAGCAGTCGTTTTATTTCGCATACTGATCAACACATTCTGCCATGTATTCACTCTAGATTGAACCTTCCCATGGACTCCGACGTTCAGCTCCACCAACTCCTCCGCCTTCACCCCGACAACCTCTTCAGGGTCGGCACCGTCCATCACCCAGATTAGACACGAACAAAAACCTTTACTTATCTCGGAATCGCTGTCGGCTCGAAACCGAACCTTCCCATTTTTGTCTATCCTGGCGTCGATCCACACCTGGGTGGTGCAACCCTTGACTCGATTCTCCGGAAGCCGAGCCGACTCGTCAAACGGAGCCAGCATCTCTGCGTAATATAACAGCCGTTTCACGCGATCGATTGGTTCCGTTAAAGACTTGAACTCCGAAACCAAAAGCTGAACCTTGTGGGGAACTCCTTGTTTATACGTAGTTCCCCGAGGTGTTTGAATCTTTGACGAAACAAAGAATGACTTGGTCAAATCAAATTTACCAGAGAATTTGTTTGATTCAATAATAATAGTATCTGCTCTGGGAAGCTTTAAATGAATGTTTTTAGTGTTGGGGAAATAGTGTTTATCAAAGAAACAATGGAAGGGAATTCGTATGGATAAGGAGGTCATGTTTGGATAGAAAGAAATGGAAGAAAAGGAAAAGAAATAGTGATGAGAGAAAAAAGAAAGGGGAGATGGAGCGAGAAATTCGTTAAACTTGAAGACATAAAATGGGAAAGAAAGATCCTGAAACTACGCATTGGATCGCGGTTGTCTTGTCCGTGTCTGAGATTTTTCGTGGAAATTGAGGTATTATTGAAGTTAACGATATATAATGAGGAGAGGAGCCAAATGGACCTTTACATGCGTGAGATTATATTCTCCGATAAATTCAGTTTGTTTTCGTCGGATTTTGGAAAAGCAAATTTTTATTTGAGAAAATTCAACCTAAATCAATTTTTAATAATAAAAATAATTTCTATTTAAATTAAATTCAAATATATTAATATTAGTATAATTTTTTTATAATAGTGGAATGAACTATTTTTCAAATACAATTCGGATTAAGTAATTGATTTAATTTATTCATCCGACTAAGTTGATTTTGTTTAAATCGATTTTATAAGGTAAGCCGGTTAAGATTTTTATTAAAATAATTAAGTCGTTGATTATCGATTATCGAATTTCAGAATTAACATCCAACTAACATAAATTGACTTTATATATATTAAAGAAAAAGATAAATTTTAAAATTATATATGAATTTTGGTTCAATGTACAATATTATATGTTAATTTCAATTTTGTGTAATTTTATACATGAAATTTTGATTTGATTAAATTTTCACAAGCTATTAATACAATTAGAAATATAGTGTTATTTTAAGTTTACATATTACATATATAAATAATTATATTTATCTAATTTAAAAATAAATCGGTGTAATTATTTATTTAAATGTGTACTATTGATTTAAAATTAAAGTTTCATGTGTATAATTGCACCAAATCAAAGTTTATGTACCAAATTGCACATTCAATCAAAATTCATATGTAATTTTAAAAACCATCCCAAGAAAATCTTGATCGTACATAAGTAATTCAATATTTTAATTTAGGATAATATAATTTTTGGCCCATAAACTTGGTACCTGGGATCACTTTGCTACCTATATATTTTTTTGGTCCACTTAGGTCATTGAACTTGGCAATTAGAACCATTTTGGTCCCTAAACTTGGATTCAATCAAGATTTGATGATGTCGCCGGTGTTATTAGAACAAAACCAGATTGGACAAACTGAGAACTAATTAATATAACAATTCAATCAAAGGGGTTGAACTAATTGACTCATAAACTACTTGATAAGTCTGATCTTTCATAAAAAAATCTCTTCATAAGAAAAAGGAAAAAGTCAATATCTTTCACTCTTTCTATAACATCGCCCGGCCAGATTACCGGGTTCGAGCTATAGGATGCTACATCCGTTGCCGAAGCAAATGCCGTCATGATATACATTCTTTTTAGAGTCCCAATCGAGCTTATGAAAGCTCTTTTGTTGACCCGGGCACAAAATAAGACCAAATTGTAAAATTTTGACAATTCAGGGTTGATGTCGTGACATAAACAACCATTTTGTCACATCACGACATCACATACACGGTCGGCTTTCGTGACGAGGAAATGTGGTCGTTGGAACTGTAACACCCCTAACCCATCTCCATCGTCGAATTTGGGTTACAGAGCATTAACGATCATACAACGTCTAATCTCATAATACAATAGTAATTCAACAATAATCAAGCATTCTCATATATCAATATAATTCCATACATTTGGCTTGAAAACATATATTAGAGACTTTAAAACTATGCATAAACACCATCTAGGACTATTTTGAAACAATTCAAAAAGCTTAAGAAAAAAGCTAGAAAATTTTGTGAAATAGGGGCACACGACCGTGTGCTAGCCCGTGTGCTCACTCGTGTGTGCCCTCGAAATAGGGTCACATGGCCGTGTAATAACACGTGTACCCGCCCGTGTTCATACTCGAAATAACACTATTGACTTACACCACACGCCCGTGTGCTAGACCGTGTGTCTATAAGAAATGGGCCACACATTCGTCTCCCAACCCATGTGTCTGCTTGTGCACCCTATATTGCATTTCAAAATAGCACATGGCCGTGTGACCACCCGTGTCACAGGCCGTGAGAGACAAAATTCCTTGGTAAACAAGACATACACCAAACGAGAATTGCTCAACAAGCTAACATAATTTAACGTGTACTTCATAACCTAAAGACATCATTTATACTTCTAAAATGATATGAACTCTTATCAAATAAACATCCAACCAATATGCCCACCAAAGGCACCACAAATATATCAACCAATCTTAACAACAATTAAGTCTTACTAAAGTTCTACTAGTTTGAACCAATTATGCACAAAAAGCATAATAAACCTTTTAACCCTAACACATGTCATTTATAACCATTAACTAATGTAACCATAAATACTATTATGCCAAATATATAGTGTGACGATACTCTGACGAGATTCCAATCGGTTGAGCTTTCCGATAATCTATAAGACAGAGGAAACGATTACGTAAGCATTTAATGCTTAGTAAATTCGTGTAAGAGAAACATACTAGACATATTAAACTAACAACCAAACCTACTTTCCTCATGTCTTATGCCAACCTTTCTTTCCTATACACATCACCTCACAAGGTTAGTGAAAATAACATCACATATAATCCGAAGTAACTCATAGCACAAACGTGATAAGTATTTATACTTTATCTGTCATCCATCATACATACATATATCCATTATCCAGTCCTTTCATTGAATTCATATAATTAATAAATAGTAAGTAAACATAACATCTATAACACATCACATGTATTACATGTATTAAGAAATACATTCCAAGCATATTATCTATCATATGATAAATTCTCTTTCTCTTCTTTTCGTATGGCATACTCATATTTCTCTGTCATATGAACATTTATAACATTAATGCTATTATACATGCCTTTCCTTCAACCTTTACTTACTGAAATCATATGGTAACAAATAATAAGTAAATATAACATCCATAAAATATACCATATTAAAGAAATGGATTCCATGCATAATTCATCCATCACATGTTAGTTTATCATCCATTTACATTTCATATATGCTTATTCATCTTTCCATATCATATAAACATCACATACCTTTCGATTGACCTTTTCTTACCCGTTGAACCCTTTCGAATAACATCGGATACTCAGAATCCCTTTTCATGTAACTGTAACCTTTCCTTTTCCTTTTCAATAATGCTCACATGAGCTGTGAAGTGGGCTTGCTCACACAAGCTATAGGGTGAGATGGTAGCTACACAATGCTGCTCACACGAGCTGTGGAGAATTCGTAACAAATGCTAAATCTCAGCCATGGGTAGGACCTACAAGACCAACACTCAATACATATATTTCCTAATGACATGTTATTTGTATCCTATGCATTCTCTAGGCTCAAACGGGTTTCTTCCCATAACTTTTTCCATGACCTTCACTTTCACATTACCATTTTCAATAATTTTCCATGAAATTCCCATTTTGGACATAATATATCATAAAACCATTTATTAAATTCACATGTCTATAATCTCATCATTAACTCACTTTAATTATAAAATACAAATCAACCATGTAAACCATACTAATCCATCCAACCAAAGCATCATATCATTCCATCTACTTAACATTATATTTTGATTCACATAATCAAAATGTTAAATAATCCTCAATCTAACTCATTCATAACATCACAATTATTTACATGACATACTTTATAACAAATAATAATAATTTAATCCTTATACGAACTTACATCGATTCCTAATGATGCAAAAATGGAGTTGACGACTGTTGGAGCCCAATTTGTCTGGGCCCAACCTTAAACCCAAATTAAATCCAAAAAATAAATTAAATTTGAAATATCCAAAATACCAAATTTCAAGCCCAATTACATAAAACCCTAACCCAAACAAGCCCAATAAACAAACTACACCTGAAGTCAAACCCTAGCAGCAACTTGTGCTGCTGCCTCCCCTGCCTTACCCACCCAAGTGCCGCCACGTCAGCAAAGGCCACCCACCATCTACCACCGCCACCAGCAACTTGCATGACCACCACTGTCTCCTGCAAAGGAGAAAAGACACACATTTAGTTGAAAAAAATAAAAGAGCATGATTGCAATGTTGACTATAAAGTCAAAATTGAAATCAGTTGTAAGGGTTACAGACAAGATTTTCGAAACCAATACACAGAAAGACAGTGCATTTGAGAAATATACGAAGCATTTGAAAATCAGTTGAACGAAGAAAAGAAAACGGATTCAAACAACCAAGAACCTATCTGTCTTTCGAGGTATAACATTTATTATACATATATTTATTTATTTTTTAATTTACTTCGAAAATAAATACATGCATATATGTTTTGAGTATTTCAAAAGCAGTTACATGTGACTTCATTTCCATTTATTTCGAAATAAATGATTAATAACTAATAATAAAGGAAAAGTTGAAACGTCGTACTTGAATCCGAACGGTTGCGATCGTGCCCTCGGACGAAATCCCTCCGAACTTGACTGTGTTCGTGAGGGATTCCGGTGAAAGAGAGTGCATCGTCGGTTCCAGAAAAGTAAGAAACAATAATCAAAATAATAAAAAAAACAATAGATTTCAAAGGAAAAAAAATAAAAAATCTCAAAAAATCTTTTCGTTTTTTTCCTTGAAAATATGAAAAGATCTAATTTAGATCTAGATCGTTTTTAAAAAAATAATATAAAAAAAACTAAAAAGAGTCTGAACAGATTAAAAAAATTTGGAAAGGAAAATAAAGGTTTTTATTTTAAAAACAAATCTGGGTTCGATCTAGTTAGATATGAACATAGATCTATCCGTTTTAAATATATATATATATAAAAAAGGAGATTTTTTTTACCTTACGACCGCCGTGCACGGCGACTGACGGTGACGGTTGGTCGTGGTCGACGACGGGAGCAAGACCAAGCGGTGACGGAACCCTAGTGGCCGGCCTTGAAAGCCAGAGAGAAAAAAGAGAGGAATCTGAAGTTTTTTTTTTAAAAAGAGAAGAGAAATGATTTTTTTCAGATTTTCTAGCCTTTTATAGGCTCTTAAAACATACAACGTTTAAGAGGGGGCTTAAAATGCTCAAAACGGTGTCGTTTAGCCGTATCCGACTCGACCCGATCTAACCCAGCCAAAGATCCGCGTGTTTTCATGTGGAGAGGCAAATTACCCATTCAGTCCTTTTGCTTTTTTGGTTGTTTCAATTTCGTTCTTAATGTCATTTTTAATTTATTTTAAATTTACCAAATAATTTTAAATTATTTTTAATTTAGTCCTTTAACTTCTGGAAGCTTGGGAAGCTACCACGTGTCACCTTTTGGGGTATATTCCTCAAAGGGTCCCTGAACTTTCCAAAAATTATATTTAGACCCCTAAACTTTTCAAAAATTTGATTTTAACCCTAAAACTTTTCTAAAATTACATTTTAACCCCTAAACTTTTCCAAAATTACATTTTGACCCTTAAACTTTCCAAAATTGCATTTTGATCCCTAAACTTTTCCAAAATTGCATTTTAACCTCTAAACTTTTCCAAAATTATATTTTAACCCTCGGACTTCTCGAAATCCTATTTTGACCTTCAAACTTCCCAAAATCACATTTTGACCCCAAATTCCTCGAAACTTCATTTTTTGACCATTTTTTTATTTTCTTTTTCTTTGATTTTTTTGTACATAAAATTTAATTATTTTTCTTCGTATTAATCCTTTTTTTATATTTTTTGCATTTATTTAATCTTATGCTTTTTTTTTTTGCATTTACTTATCTGCTTAATTGTTCTATTTAATTTTTTCAATAGATTGCATATCCGTGTTTAAGTTACACACTAATTTTTAATTAAATTAAAATTATTTTCTATCTTTAAAAAACTAACATACAAATATTTTTAAAACCGAGGCGATATCCTTTCGTGTGAAAATTTGAAAAAATTATGCCCTAACGTGCTGGGTGTGAGTTTTCGTATAATTCGCACAATCGAATATCCTCTTTTAAACCTTTCAAAATATCCTTCAATTTCGAAATTCTGGAAATGTCGTGCCCTAACGTGTTGGACACGACTTCAATTCTTCGAAAAATTTGAAACACACGGGCATTTTTCTTCAAATTCAGTTTTTGAAAATCATGCGAAAATAAATTATGTGTACAAGGATCGCATTTTAAACTTCATTCGAGGTTTCAAATTTCTAACAATCAAAGATCGAATAATAATCGACGTGGTACCAATTTTGGGCGTGTGAGGGTGCTAATCCTTCCTCCCACGTAACCGACTCTCGAACCCGTTTTCTGGATTTCGAAGACTAAAATATTTTTCAAAACGGATTTTAAACGTTTTGTGGTGATCCAAGCACACCAAATAAAAAAGATTGGTGGTGACTCCATATTTCGATTTTTAAAATATTTTTTGAGACTTTCTTTCTTTTTTTCCAAAAAAAAAACGTTTCAACAATAACTATTCCACGATCTTAGCCTTTCCCTGGTCTAATTTCGGTTGACTCTTTTCTTGATCTAGAATATAACTTAACTTAATTAACATTCAAAATATAACTCATTTATTCTATTTAATTCTTATTTCCTCATTTGAGTAAAATTACAAATTCATCCCTATTAATTTAAACTTTTATTAATATAATCCTTATTATTTTAACTTAAATTTAATAATTTTCTCCCTAAGCTTGACTAAACCAAATTTCACCTTTATTAACAACAACCTATAATTTCACTCATTTACTAAAATCTCCATAGGTGCTACTAAATAAATAGTTTAACATTTATCTTAACTTACTCAAATTTTACTAACAAGTTATGCTCAACAATCATATGAGTTCATTATCTAACACATCAATTCATACAAATTCAAGGATTCCATTCATGGAAACTTCCCCAAACTTTCACTATTGTGAAATCTAACCCCCACAATAAAAAGTTTAAACCATGACAAGCTTAAAAACACAAGAATCATCGAAAATAGACATTAAAAATACTTACATGCAAGCCTTCCTCTAGCCAAAATTCAAAGCTTTCCAAAATGATTTTTTGGCTTCTTAATTTAGTTGGGGAAGAAGAGAATAAAGAGATTTTTTTTCCTTTTTGTTATTTCTTACTTTTGATAATAATTTAATTAAAATATTATTTAGTCATTATAACATTTAATTCAATAATACTTTAACTCCACCAAACCCCCACTAACTTCATATATGGCAATATTGGCATGCAAATCCACCATTTCATTTATTTATTCTATTTAGTTCATTTGACAACAAGCACATTTTTTTGCACCTTTTTCAAATTAGCCTTTTTCACTCAATTAATAATTTAAATGTTACAATTTCTTTACCAAACTTTAGTACACCTAAATAATCATTTCGTAAATATTTAATAAAAAATATTTACAAGCCCGGTTTATAGAAACGAGGTCCCGATACCTCAGTTTCTAAAACCACTTAACTTTAAAGATTTATTACCTAAATCAAACCACTCAATCAAATAGCATAAATTGCTAATTCAAAATTTATTTTAATACCATATTTGACTCGTAAATATTAAATTATAATATTTACTAGCTCACTTGTCGGATTTGTGGTATCGAAATCACTGATTTCGACACCGTTGAAATTTGGGCTATTTCAGGGACGAGGACTCTATTTTTGGTACAAATCAGACCATTTGGTAACTGTTTCATGTCAACATTTCAAAATTCAAGTTTGGTGCATAAATGCGCAAACTTACCTGCATAAAATCATTCCAAACACATGCCAAAACATTGCATTTAACCATTTCTAATCATCCATTCCAAAATACCTCACCTTCGCATCAAAACATACCAATTCTACCTATTCAAACTCAACCTAATAAATCATGCATTTAGCCATTCATTATCTTTACCATAGCATTTCACACTCCAAAATACCATTTTAATGCCATTTACAATGTCACAACATGCTACCAAAACATACATATTCTTATGAGCATTAACCTCCTCGAATTCAATCATAAGATAAGGTTAAAACTATGTTAACATTCTAAACTATCATAGCTAAACACTAATGTACATGCCACATATAATCGAGTCTTAACACAATTAAAAGACTATCGAGTCAATAGGTGGATAGTGTGAGCTTCTTGTAGATCTGATCAACACGTTATTCAAATTGGCAATCTACAAGGAAAAGAAAAAATAATGAGTAAGCATTTCGAATGCCAAGTAAGTTCATAGGTATTTAAACACGAAACTTACCTCGATTTAAAATTTAACACATAAAAACTAATTAAATTGGAAAAGTTTGCCTAACATAGCAATCACAACAACAAGGTGAGATTTAGTACATAATCAATCATGTAATATGCCAAATATGTAGCATACCAATTCATGTCCTTTAAATCACCAGTTCAATCTCATTTCAATCATGAATAGCTTAACCATATATATACCAAAGCTTTATATTCAAATCATTTGCCAATGCTTCATTTGAGCATTAAACACTTTACATGTCATCTCTATTGCTCATTTCGTTTCACTTGTATCACTCGATGAAACTTAGTAAGCGAACTCGAATACACTGGTACTCATCACATTTGTTGCTCTTTCAAGCTGAATATATACTTGTGTTAGGTTGCTCGTCCGGGCTAAACCTTTATAACGACATCAGGTTACTCATTCGAGTTAACTTGTGTCACATGTATTTTCAAGTTCGCAACAAATGTAGGATCTCAATAATCATCGGTAATCAATCTGTATCCATGCACACAAAAACTTTACTAAGTTCATCAAGGAAATTTTAACATATAAATTCATATGCATTTCTTTACAATTTAATCTAAATCTCACCTTTTGTACCAAATTGCATACAATCCAAATTTCAATTAAACATATATATATACACAACCATTTGAACACAATCATACCATATGAACTTACCTGATTAAATCAACAAACAAGTTGAATTGCAATGACTAATCCATAATTTTGGTTTTTTCCCCGATTATCCTAGATTTGGTTCAAATCTTGATCTAAAAAATAATTCAATTCAATTTATCAATTCCAAATATTTTATATAATTCTATTACAAGCATATATAAGTTCAATTTCATTATTAAAAAGCCCCCTAAAGTTTTGTATTTTATTCAATTTAGTCCCTAAAACTGAAATTGCCATAACTTTCAAATTTAAGCTTGGATTTCAAAACTAATCTCAATTAAATCCTTATAGACTCTCTAATATCTATAATTATATAAATTTTATATCAATTTCAAAAAGTATACGCTTTAGTCCTTATGTTCAAAACTAACAATTTTCATTTTACAAACTAGTCTTTTTCTACTTTTAAGCTTAAAATATAATAATTTACTACCAATTTCTTCAAGTATTGATTAATGGAAACTTTTAGAAACTTTAACAATTTTACAAATCGGTACATAGGCTAGTTAAATCAAGCTTTCATGACCTCAAAAACATAAAAATTAAAAATAAAAAAACTAAATTGAACTTACCATGCAAGGGTCGAAAGGTTAGAACTTTAAAATTTGCTTCCCTATGTTTCTTTGGGGTTTTGGTGGCTTTGGTGGCGAAGAGAATAAAATAAAAGATGATGACTTTCAATTTCGACTTAAATACTTTAATTAGTTTATAATTAATTTAATCTTAATTAATTTAATTTAACATAATTAAGTTAACATTAATCCTAATTAACAAAGTTGGTGGATACTAGATGTCTCCCACCACCGTTTATCACATTTATAAGGGTTCAATTGCTTAATTGGTCCTTCGACTAATTAAAAATTCATAGCGATAAATTTTTACAATTTTTATAATATAATCTTTGTACCTTAATTAATTATCTATTTGACAAAATTAAAAATCAGAATTTAATTGAAATTTATACTAATATCATAAATATTAAATATTAATATTTACAGACTCGAATAATGAAAATAGAATTTCAAAACCGTCATTTCCTACATTACTGAAAAATGAACTATTGCACATTCAGATATGTATTCCTTGATAAATATTACAGTAAATACATGGAGCGCGAGGGTTGGAGAGGGTATAGGAATCGAAGGGAAAAGATGGAGGAGAGAGAAAGGTAGGGGGGAAGTGGGAGGGAAAGGAAGAGACAGGGGGAGGGATATTTTTATTTTATTTTTAATATTAATATAAAAATTTCATTTAATTATTTCCTTTTTCTTTTCAATTTTCTAGTAAATTAGATTTTTTAATGACATGTGTCTCTTCTTAATTGGTCGTGAGGGTTTTTTTAACGAATGCACTCGTACGGTTGTAAGGGTTTTTTTAACGAACGCACTAGTAGGGTTACATTGGTTGCTAAAATAAAGTTTAAGCCTGGGTCAACCAACTAATAGTTTAGGTACTTAAACAAAGGGTATAATTTAAGGGTTTTTGGAACGATGGAAATGTATAAGTGTACATAATCGTATCAATTAATAAAGTAACAAGTAAATATTGAGCTATTGTACTCACAAGGACTATGTCAAAAAAATATCTATGAAATATTTAATTAACAATTTGATTAGGAAAATATAAAATTTTGAAGAGGATCAATTTAAACTAAAATTAATCTAAGTAAAAATAAAAATAAAAAGAAATTCTAATGCTCGATTTCAAGTCTTTAATCAATATGACCTAAATGTGTTAGATTAATTGCATTAATAACTTAATATTAACATAATCATGCTCATACTTGTTATGAAATGAATTCACGGCAACTCGGTATTTGTTAACTTATGAACAACATCACTTATCAAAAATTTTTCATCTCTTGACTATATCTCTATGTCAATTCAACTGATCAAACTAATTTTAATAAGTAAATGTGTTAATGCACATACGTACTCATGAAATTAAAATAATCTCTTGAACATATCTCTATGCCAATTCAAACGATTAATTAATTCACAAGCAAGTAAAGGATCAAGTGAAATAACATGTATCTATATTGAAACAATTTAATCACACAATCCTGCAAGTTATGCAAGCCTAATGTATCATTTAATATCATCGCTTAATTTAACCTTCAGCAATCTTAGAAAATTAAACATACACAAATTAAATAGTGTGTCTATTAGTCATAATTTAAATCCGATTAAATATTAATTCATTAGTTATATCACAAGCATAATGTAAGTATAACATAAACATTATAATATTTGATTAAACAAAACAACAAGGCCTATAACAATATAAACATGATTTATAATAAATTAAGCAATCAACAAAATCAACCTAAAACTTAATAAAATTTAAGCCATTTTAATTAAATAAAGAACAACAACAATAATAATATTCATCATAATAACAACAAGAAACTAAAAGAGAAAGGGATTAGAATCAAATCCAGTAGTTCTTTAGAACTACTATTGCGTTCTTCTTTGTTCTTACTCGTTCCTTTCAGATCAAGGTCTCTGATGAACACCTGAATGAAGCTACTCCAAGGCTAAAGAACACTCTTTTCCAAGATGGGAAAATTGGCAAAGAGATGGAGAGAAATGAAATGGGAAGGCTAGAAAGAAAATAAGAGAAGAGAAGAGAAGAGAAGTTTTGATGAATTGAGTCCTGAAAATGGGTAGCAAAGGGGGTATTTATAGATGGGATTGGAGGCTATTTTTAGCAAAGAAAAATCAGCCACACATTCCACCATGGCCAGCCACCCTTTGTGCAAGTTTGAATGGTTCAAGCTTTGCTTAAATTAGCTTGGGGCAAATCTACAAAGGCACAATTAGTGGAAAGGTTTAAATGGAATTTTGAGAGAACTTTAAGGGTTGTGTTGCAAGTATGAAAATAAGCTAAAATAGCTGATTGGGTCGGCCATTTGGATGGCACTGGACTGCCCAATTCGTGGTGGTTTAGTCCTTCATGTTATGCACATTGGGCCACATCGGGCCACTTCACTTCAGGTTTTATAATTTAATTTCTAACCCAAATAAATTGAATTAAAAATGTAATTATAAAGTATAATAATACTTATAAATTGGAATGAAAATTGCTGAAAAATTAATCATCTTTGCTCTTGGTTCACTCGGTGTAAAAATTTCCGTAACGGTTCAGGCCTTCTGCAGTGTCTGCCAAGTCGATTTTCATCAATTGTGCAAAACTGTCGAAAATACATCAAATTCATGATTAATTATTATAAAAATAATTTAAAATTAATATGTTGGTAATTTAAGTACAAATTAATTATTTTATAATGAAATTATATTTTTCGACAATAATTACTAAGAATTCGCATGATTTTGAGTTAAAAAGGCATTAAAAAGTCTATATTTTTGTGTTTCCGCACCCCCAAACTTAATTCATTATTCGTCCCGAGTAATACACAAATCACAAAAGAATTAAATCATTTATCCCCATAGTTATGAATTTAATGTAATCAAGCATAAAAATAAGAATTTTGAGATTATGTTGCTCAAGTATGTACTTTATTCAAATTATTCTCAATTATCATTATGCTTAACAAAACTAGACTAACTCCTTTCTCAATAAAGACATGTCAAAATCTCACCACTTGGTTTTTGTTTGCTCAGTTAAGACCAAAGTGCAATCATTAAGTTTAACTTATGCCTTCATATGTTGAACATAGCAATTTCTATCCACTAATGTAAGTAGTATCGAAATTTTGAATCAAATAGGTCTTTATATAGGTTGTAGCGGGGCTATGCTAG
Organism: Gossypioides kirkii; assembly: GCA_005610355.1. Classification (NCBI taxonomy): domain Eukaryota; kingdom Viridiplantae; phylum Streptophyta; class Magnoliopsida; order Malvales; family Malvaceae; genus Gossypioides; species Gossypioides kirkii. Next base: position 30,793,512 of record CP032247.1, on the reverse strand, counting down.
GGGTAGGTAAAAATCCTAGACTCAGCTTGTATCGGACCTTCATCAACTTTTTCAAATTTGAGTGCTCATCTCTTTCTCTTTTTGCTTTTGAGTACATATGCTCTCTCTCTCTATATTTTCCTTTTTTCTTTTTCATTTTCTCTCTTTTTTTTTTCTGAGCATCATTTTGTATTTACTATACTTTGTTGAGCATTTTGGTATTTCTTCTCAACTCCCTAAGCTTATTTTCAGTACATATTCTTGATAGACTGAGTCTAGTGTTTGAGATAATTTAGAGATAAGTATTAGAGATAGGATGGCTTATCATAGTAAGGTTCAAAGAAAATCAGGCCATATAATCTCAATGTTGGCTTCAAGGGATAACATTCATCAAGGTTAGCTTGAAAGGCTCAAACGGTCCAAACAAATGTTGCCTACGTCATTTTAAAAATCTCATTCTTCCTAGGATTTCGCCTCAAGAAATTACTAAGTCAATTCTAGAGACTTAAGCTTTCATGCATGTTAAGCATTTATAATGAATTAAAAATTTTATGATATGATCCACATATTTTATTAAGAGTAGCATTCATATCATGGTTGATCTTAACATCATAACCATTGAGATAATTGAATTTTATTTATACTAAAGCTCAACACAATCAACATAAATTCAAATTTTTAAGCAAAATTATAATTAAATTCATAAAATAAGAAGAAATAATAATTATTAAGAAGTTTTCGATTTTCGATCCTCCTACTTAAGATGAACAATGTCCCCATTGTTAAAAACAATAGAGAGAATGCAAAAATAAAAGTGAATAGACACTGTACACTAGGTAGGGTCAAGGAAGAGGAGGTGAGTCAAATTTGACTACTTAAATACTAAGGTCTTCCAATGTCCAATCCTAGACATGTACATATCTATTACCACACTTTTATTCTAATTGTTCACTTTTATTACTGACTTCAACCTCCTAATTTATTATGCAAAAATTTAAAAACTAGCCTAAAGACCTAATGATTTAAAACCTAATCCTAAATTCATTTAAGAATTAAAAACTTGAAATAACCTAAGAAAATAAAATAAAGAAAGACAAGATCCCCCTTTTTTATTTATATGCAAACCCTTTAAACTTTGACTCGTCTTTTGCTTCATTGTCCTTGGTGTTGCTCGAATCACCTTGCTCCTTCTTCAACATTGGAGTCCATGGGTCAAATATGTAATCTGAAAATTCAGGCACAAAAATAAATGGATCACAAAATACTTTCTCAAGTGCAATTTAAATGAGTCATCCCGTATTTTCGTGTATCTCTAAAAGGATTGTTGCTGCCAATGCATATGTTGGATGCAATCCATCATCTTTGACAACTCATCTCGAAGTTTTGAGTGAGGTGACTGAGGTCTAGGTATGGTTATATCAGGTTTAGACATTTTTTCCATAGACTCTACCTCATCAAGAATTCCTACTGGCTCTGTTTCTTCAAGATCTTCTTCTTCTTCTTCTTCTTCTTCTTCTTCTTCTTCAGGATCTTCACTTGAATTAGCTTGTTGTTGTAGAATGGAATTTCTTGCTTCTCGAATGAGGTCCCAATTAGTGATTACACCTTGGCTATTTCTCATCTTCTTGACGTTCCTAAGGATTTCAACCTTTAAGTTTAGAACTGTTTTCGTGAATGGGAAATAAGCTTGACCAGAACGTCTTGCGGCACAACTTTGAATTTCTCTAATGATGATTTTTCCCACATCTATGGTCTTTGTTGTCAGTATCGTTTATAGCAACATCATTCGTTCCATAGAGATTGTAGTCCTATGTGAGGTAGGCATAAGACTGAATCAAATAAAATGAAACCATAAGTTCGCTAACGGTGTCAACTATTCTCTGTAACAAGTACAAACTCCACTCTTCGACATCATTCATTTAGAACTGGGAACTGTAAGTTCTTGAAGGATCTCTGGCAATTTTGTAACCTCGTTGTTCTTCATTAGGCTATAGTATTCGTCTTATGGTGCTTGACTTTAACGGTACCTTGATTGCTCGGACGGGAACTTCTGTAAGTTCACTCGAGGTCAAATTTGCATAGAACTCTCGAACCAATTCCTTGTCTGCAGTAAGTCACTTTTCACAAAACACTCCCCAATTTAGAGCTTCAGCAACTTGTTGAATGCTCGCCATGAAGTTAGTGAAATTGCTTTCTTTCAAAGTAAACCCTTTCTCTGGCAGTATTTGTTAATTTTTGAAAACAATGTTGTATCTTGCCTTAGCTTCTGCACTGTGGAATTTTTTTGTGCTTCTACAATTTGGACCGCGGCACAAGTTCTTTTACAAGGCATGATTTAAACATGATCATTAAATAAGATGAAAACAAGTAATATTTTCTCAAAATTTAATTAGTATAAAAAATTAACAATTTAAAATAAATTAAAAAGTTAATAATTTAAACAAATTAAAAATTAGGAGAGATTTTCCTTAACACCTTTATATGATAAAAATTTAAATAAACAAGTATGAAGCAAAGAGGTTGGTCTAAGGTTGGTTTAAAGAGGTCTTGACGGGGTGGTGCATGTAAGACAATGGGGTGCTCGGTAGTAGCAGTACACGAGCTGGCTAGGCTCGACAGTTACATGTGATAAGGGTTAGCAGCAAGCTGGAGTGCACGCGAGCTTGTGACAGCGTGTGGGAGCTTCAGTTAGGTGCAGCGATGGCGTGCGAGAGCTGGGCGTGCGTGCGGAGTGACAACAAAAATGACATATGATGATGGTTGATTGCTTGTCGACAATTTCCGATGGTGGTAGCAGGTGGAACGAGAGCTGCTGTCGACACTTGGTGATAATGGTATGGGAAGGTTACGATAATTGGTGTTTGGAGGATGATAAGTTGGATGGAAGAATATGTGATGGTGAATGTGGTATTTATAATGCATGGAAGAAGGAATTCAACTCAAATTCTTAAACAAATTTAATGATAAAATAATATATGTCCTAATGAGAGTTAATAACAATTCAACATACAATATAGAGTATATTAGTTTTTTATCATTTAAAAAAGTCTTAATAATCCTAATTATATATAAGCTTTGATAATAATTAATATAAATTATAAAAAAATTATAATTATATATTAAGTATTATCAATTTATTAAAGATAAATAAATAAATAAAATAAAACTTTTATTCTAGTTGTTTTAAAATATTTACAGAAAAAGACAGCTAATTTCAATATTTACAAAAGAACAACCAAAATTTACAAATAATTTAATTAAGTCCTTTGAACTTCAAAATTAATTTGAAAATTGGGCTGCAATTAAAACTTAGATAAAAAATTGACCCTTTTTATTTGAAAAATTCAAAATTTATTTTCTCACTTAGGAAATAATTTCTTGGAATTATGTTAAAATTGATTCCCAATAAAGATTGAAGGGGTCACAAGCGGTCCCGCTTAAGTTCCAATCTCTTAGACATAATTCATTTCAACATACTAGTCCAGAAAGTATAATCTAAGTTCTTTATTAAAATGAAAACCATAAAAATTAAGTCTCTGATAAAATAAGCGATATTTTATTCCGCTAAATTTTATCCCCCTAATAATGTTTTAGATGCTAGGCATTAACTCGAAAATTATCTTGCTTACTGTGGAGTTCAACAACTCCGTATGGAAAAACTTGATGGATAGTGAATGGAACGGACCAATGTGATTTCAACTTACCTGGAAAAGACTTCAATATAGAGTTAAACAGTAAAACTTGTTGACCTACTTCAAACTCTCTGACTCGAATGTGCTTATCATGCCATATTTTTAATCTCTCTTTCCATAATTTGGCATTTTCATGAGAGAATGTTTGAAATTCTTCCAACTCGTTAAGCTGAAGAATTCGTTTCTCTTTAGCAAGCTTGGGATCTAATTTAAGTTTCTGAAGAGTCCAGTAAGCTTTATGTTTTAACTCCAAGGGCAAATGGCAGGCTTGTCCAGATACCAACCTATAGGGAGACATCCCTAAAGGTGTCTTGTATGCTGTTCTGTAGGCCCATTAAGCATCATCCAATATTTTGGACCAACCTTGTGCTTTACTCCGTGTTTGTTAAGTAACCATTTCAACCATTTGTTCACAAAATGGGACCCCTCATCACTGATGATAGCTCTAGGAATTCCAAACCTTTTGAACACATGCTTCAGAAAAAACTTCATTACTACGTTGGTATCATTTATCGGATATGCCTCGGCCTCAATCCACTTTGATACGTAGTCTACTGCTACTAAAATGTATTTATTACCAAATGACGGAAGGAATGGACCAAGAAAGTCAATACCCCAAAAATCAAACAGTTCCACTTTCATGATGTTTGTTCGAGGCATCTCATTTCTATTACTGACATTTCCAACTCTTTGACATCGATCACAACATTTTACATAAGCGTATGCATCTTTGAACAACTTTAGCCAAAAGAATCCGACTTCTAATACTTTGGTCACAGTACGTGAACCTCCGAAGTGTCCACCACTTGGAGTTTTGTGATAATGATATAATATCTCTTGTACTTCATTTTCGGCCACGCATCTCTTGATCATCTAATCTGCACACTTTTTGAACAAGTATGGTTCTTCCCAGAAATAGTACTTAGCATCGTGAAAGAACTTTTTCATTTGCTGATATGTCTTGTCAGAGGGAATTAAACCAAAAGCTAAGTAGTTAGCAAAATCAGCAAACCAAGGGGTGTTATGACTTACCTTAAGTATGTGCTTGTTAGGGAACATCTCTTATATGGGTACAAGAGTAGAAGTTTCCTCTCGTGGCTCTAATCTAGACAAGTAATCAACTACTGGGTTTTCTATACTTCTCCGATCTTGAATTTCTAAGTCAAATTCTTGAAGTAATAGTACCCATCGAATCAGTCTCGGCTTAGCATCTTTCTTGGCAAGTAAGTATTTAATTGTCGAATGATTCATAAAGACAGTCACTTTAGTACAAGATAAGATCAAAACTTGTCAAAAGCAAACACAATTACAAGTAGTTCTTTTTCGGTTACAGTATAATTTAGTTGCACTTTCGTCAAAGTTCGACTTGCGTAATAGATGGGATGAAAACCTTTGTTCCTTCACTGGCCCATTATAACTCCGATAGTGAAGTCACTTGCGTCACACATTAACTCAAATGGCAATTCCCAATTCGGTGTGATGATAATTGGTACCGAAACTAATCGATTCTTCAGATCGTTAAATGCTTTCAAACATTCTTCATCAAAGTCGAATGTTGTCTACTTTTATAGTAATTTGCTTAAGGGTTTAGTAATATTAGGGAAGTCCTTTATGAATCTTCAATATAATCCAGCATGTCCTAAAATGCTCCTAACACTCTTTACAGATGTTGGAGGTAGAAGTTTCTCGATAACATCTACCTTGGCTTTATCAACCTCGGTTCCTTGTCTTGTTATTCTGTGTCCCAAAACAATACCCTCTCGTACCATAAAATGACACTTTTGCAGTTGAGAACAAGGTTTGTCTCATCACACCGTCTTAGTACCTTTACTAGATTGGCTAAACAATCATATAAGTGTCCTCGAACTAAAAAAGTCATCCATGAACACTTCCAAATACTTCTCAACCATGTCAGTGAAAATTACCATCATACATATTTGAAACATTGCAGGTGCATTACATAAACCAAAGGACATGCGTCTAAATGCGAACGTGCCATATGGGTATGTGGACGTTGTTTTGTGTTGATCTTCAGATGCAATTGTAATATGATTGTAACCTAAGTACCCATCTAGTAAACAGTAATAGTCTCGCCCCACGAGTCTATCCAGCATCTGATCCAAAGAACGGTAAAGGAAAGTGATCTTTCTTGGTTGCTTTGTTTAATTTCCAGCAGTCTATGCAAATTCACCATCCCGTAACCATTCTAGTCGGTATCAACTCGTTATTTTCATTCTTTACAACCGTAATACCTCCTTTCTTTTGCACACATTGGACCAAACTTACCTATGAGCCATCTGAGATGGGATAAATTATACCCGCATCTAACCACTTGATGATCTCTTTCTTTACTACATCCTTCATAATAGGGTTCAGTCTCCGTTGTCCATCAATCGTCTCTTTCTTGTCATCTTCAAGAATGATCTTGTGCATGCATACAGATGGACTAATACCATGAATGTTGGCTATGATCCATCTAATAGCTTTCTTGAATTGTTTCAACACTTGAATAAGCTTCTCTTCCTGTTCTTTAGTTAGCTGTTCTGAAATAATAACAAGAAAAGTAGAGGAGTCACCTAAATAAACATATTTTAAATGCGAGGGAAGTACCTTAAGTTCTAACTTAGGTGACTCTTCATCACTTGGAGGGTCTGTCAATAAGATTGTTTCTAAAGGATCCTCAATAGAGTTGAGTTCCTCTTCTATGATTAACTCTTTTAACTTGGACACTGCAGAACAATCATCAACTACATCAGGAAATCGCATGGACTTAAAAATATTAAATGTTACCTGATCATCCTGAACACGCATAGTTAGCTCGGCCTTTTGTACATTAATAAGGGTCCTTCTAGTTGCTAGGAATGACCTTCCTAGGATGATTGACACCTCTTTATCTACTTCAAAGTCTAAAATGATAAAGTCAACATGAAAAATGAACTTATCTACATATACTAATACGTCCTCAAATTTTCCTTTAGGATGTGCTATGGATCAATCTACTAACTAAAGTGTAACCGTAGTTGGTTTAACTTCACCTATCCCTAACTTTTTGAATATAGAAATCGACATTAAGTTAATGCTCGCACCCAAATCACATTGTGCTTACCATTATAAGTTGCTCCAATGTTGCAAGGTATGGTAAAACATCCAAGGTCCTTCATCTTTAGGGGTAATTTATTTTGAAGATATGCACTCATTTCTTCGTTTGCGCTACTATCTCAAATTCTCCAAGTCTCCATTTATTGGACAGGATATCCTTCATGAACTTGACGTAATTCGACATTTGTTCAAGTGCTTCTATCAATGAAATGTTTATATGAAGTTCCTTAAGTACGTCTAGAAACTTCTTGAATTGGACTTCCTACTTCTGTTTTTTAAGTCTTTAAGGGTAGGGTGGTGGAGAATTCTTTACTTAGACTAGCTGATTCGTCTTCTATGACACTATTGCATCTAACAAAGTTGTTATATTATCATAATTGACTGGTTTAGAAGTTACCTTTTCAGCATTCACAGGTTCTGGTTCTGACGATTCAACACTTGGTTGAACTTCCACTTCATATTATGCATCAACTTGCTCCTCTTCAACTTCGAAAGTATTGGGCTTTAACATCTTTTCGCTTCTTAATGTCAACATTTTACAGTGCTCCTTCCTCGGATTTCTTGGATTCTTCGTATCATTAGGCAAAGAACCTTGTGGACGGTTCCTAGGTTTAGTGACAAGTTGATCGATTTGATTTTCAAGGTTCTTCAATGTGGTCGCTTAACTTTGGATCAAGGCATAGTTCTTCGCCATGTATGCCTTTAACTGGTTTTCCAAGCCATTAGAGGGTTCAACTTGGATTGGTTTATGAACTTGTTGGGTAGATCATTATGGCTGGATTGGTCTAGGCTGAGTGTAAGTGTTACTAGGTCCAGCCCCTTGATTGCTCCATGAGAAATTAGGGTAGTTTCGCCAAGATGGGTTGTAAAAGTTTGATTGCAGTCCCTGCCTGCCTTAGTTTTGGTTCTGGTTATCCATGTAATACACAGATTCTAGGTTCGATGGGCATTCTTCAGACAAGTACCCTTCTCCATGATAGACACAAGCTACATTCTCGAATTGATTAGGTGGTTGAGCTTCAACATTATTAAACCCATTAGCAGTAAAATTCTTAAGCATTGAGGAAATTGAAGATACCTGAGCTACAAGTGAAATGAGTGGATCCACTTCATGAATTCCTGCGACTTGTCTTCCTGAAGTTGCTCGATTAGTTGGCCATTGGTAATTATTGCTTGCAATTCACTCTATAATTTCATATGCCTCGTTGTAAGACTTAGAAAGAATAGCACCATTGGCAGAAGCATCTACTAACATCCTTGTGCAAGCATTGAGACCGTTATAGAACGCTCTAATTGGATGCAATGCAAGATTCCATGATGAGGGCATTTCCATAATTTTTCTTTGAATCTTTCCCACGCCTCATACAAGGATTCGTCATCCATCTATTGGAAGGTAGTAATTTCACTCCTCAACTTAAAATTCTTGCTAGAAGTGAAATACTTCCTAAGGAATTGTTCTGCTAACTCTTGCCATGTGGTGATGGAATCTGATGCCAACAAGTTCAACCAAGCTCGAGCTTTGTCCTATAGTAAATATGGGAGCAACTTCAATTGTAGCGTATCTTCGAATACTCCGGCTAACTTGAAAGAGTCGCTCACCTCCTTAAACAATCTTAGATGAAGATGACGATCTTCGGTAGGCATTCCACTGAATTGGCCCACAGTTTGGAGCATCTAAAACATCACTAGCTTCAGCTCGAATTGTTATGCCTTGATTTCGTGTCTCACAATACTCGGATTAAGCTCGTGAACAATGGCACAACATACTATCTCAAGGCTCTATCCCTATCATCAGTAATAAGGATAGGATTTCGAGCTTGATTAGCTCCATTTCCTTGATTCTGGTTTTGATTTTCAAAACTCATCTCTTCAGTCCTTCATTGAGATGCTTGTCTTCTTCTTTCTCGAAAAGTTTGTTCAATTTCAGGGTCTACAGGGAGTAAGTTAATAATTCGGTCAATACTCATAAACACTTGAAATGATAAAAAAAATTAAATAAGTTCAAATTAAATAGAAAATTAAACCAAAATGTAAAATAAAAAATTTCACTAATAATTTTGATAGTCCTCGACAATGGCGCCTAAAACTTGGAATGAGGGAAATGTGCAAGTGTACACAATCGTATCAAGTAATAAAGTGACAAGTAAATGTCGAGTTATCATACCCACAGTGACTGTGTTAGAAAAATATCTAAGAAATATTCAATTAACAATTTGGTTAGGGAAATATACAATTTTGAGGAGGATCAATCTAAACTAAAATCAACCTAAATAAAAATAAAAATAAAAATAAAATGAAATTCCAACGCTCGATTTCAAGTGTTTAATCAATATGACCTAAATGTGTTAGATTACTTGCAGTAATAACTTAATATTATCATAATCATGTTCATGCTTGTTACAAAATGAATTCACGACAACTCGGTATTTTGTTAACTTATGAACAACATCACTTACCAAAATTCGTTCATTTCTTGACTATATCTCTATGTCAATTCAACCGATCGAACCAATTTTAATAAGTAAATCTGTTAATGCACATACATACTCATGGAATTAAAATAATCTATTGAACATATCTCTGTGCCAATTCAAACGATTAATTAATTCACAAGCAAGTAAAGGATCAAGTGAAATAACAACATGGATCTATATTGAAACAATTTAATCACACAATCCTGCAAGTTATGCAAGGCTAATGTATCATTTAATACCGTCGCTTAATTTAACCTTCAGCTACCTTAGAAGATTAAACATGCACAAATTAAATAGTGTGTCCATTAATCATAATTTTAATATGATTAAATGATTAATTCATTAGTTATATCACAAGTATAATATAAGTATAACATAAACATTATAATATTTAATTAAATAAAACAATAACGCCTATAACAATATAAACATGATTTATAATAAATTAAGTAATCAACACAATCAACCCAACACTTAATAAAATTTAAGCCATTTTAATTAAATAAAGAATAGAAACAATAATAGTATTCATCATAATAACAACAAGAAACTAAAAGAGAGAAAGGGATTTGAATCAAATCCAGTAGTTCTTTAGAACTACTACTACGTTCTTCTTTGTTATTGCTCGTTCTTGTCAGATCGAGATCTCTGATGAACACCCGAATGAAGCTACTCCAAGGCTAAAGAACACTCTTTTCCAAGAGGGGAAAATCAACAAGGGAATGAAGAGAAATGAAATGAGAAGATTAGAAAGTAAATGAGAGAAGAGAATAGAAGTTTTGATGAATTGAGTCCTGAAAATGGGTAGCAAAGGGGGTATTTATAGGTGGGATTAGAGGCTATTTTTAGCAAAGAAAAATAAGCCACATATTCCTCCATGGCCAGCCACCCTTTGTGCAAGATTGAATGGTTTAAACTTTGCTTAAATTAGCTTGGGGCAAATCTACAAAAGCACAATTAGTGAAGGGGTTTGAATGGAATTTTGAGAGAACTTTGAGGGCTGTTTTGCAAGTGTAAAAATCAGCTAAAATAGCTGATTGGGTCAGCCATTTGGACGGCACTGGGCTGCCCAATTCGTGGTGATTTAGTCCTTCATGTTATGCACATCGGACCACTTCATTTTAGGCTTTATAATTTAATTTTTAACTCAAATAAATTGAATTAAAAATATAATTATAAAGTATAATAATACTCATAATAATTAGACCGAAACTTACTGGAAAATTAATCATCTTCGCTCTTGGTTCACTCGGTGTAAAAATTTCCCCAACGGTTCAGGCCTTCTGTAGTGTTTGCCAAGTCGATTTTCATTAATTGTGCAAAACTTTCGAAAATACATCAAATTCATGATTAATTATTATAAAAATAATTAAAAATTAATATGTTGGTAATTTAAGTACAAATTAATTATTTTATAATTAAATTGTATTTTTTGACAATAATTACTAAGAATTTGCATGAATTTGAGTTAAAAAGGGCATTAAATTCAATTAAACCAAATTTTAGCTATTTTGTTTTATGTAAGAGATGTTTGATTGATTCAAAAATATACTTTACATATCAAGTAAAATTATATTGATAAATTTAACATTTGGAATGGCTTTGGTCTTTTCTCTTTTCTTTTTATTAATACAATATTTGAGAAGGTGGATGATAGGGTGAAGAAGTTTTAAACTCATATAATCTAGGTGCTAGTGTCACAGACCGTGGATCAAAGCCCGTGACCAATGTGCACAGAACGTCACGTAGAGGTCAACATGGGGCTCATTCGACTCACTTGAACTAGCCTAATGTGTGAAACCCATGGAGAAGCCCATCTATTTGAAGCGTTGGTGACCCAATGAACCAGTCTAGTAAAACTAAAGTTACCAGAGTAGTCACTAGGGTAAATAGTGTAAATCCTAAAGTGATAAGATTGTATAGAGTTTAAATCCCTTAGGACTCTCAATTGTAGATAGACTCTAATCTTGACTGTTGATGTAATTTAATCTGTATTGTTGGTTTTGGGGAACTTAACTATAAATAGAGGTCTTCTCCCTTATGGTGTGCATCTCTTTCTTGTGGCTTTTTTCAGTTCTTTAATGCTCTTTTCTTTTTTGAGTTGCTTCTACTTTGCTTCTGGGGCCTTAAAGAATTCCTAATAGAATTCTAAATTTTGAGGGTTAAGCTGACTTAGGTGGATTTGCAGCGAATAAATAGTCTAAAGCCTTGTGATTCGCGAGACTTAAGTTCTAGTCCCGTGACACTAGATAGGAGCTTTAATCTCTTATCCAAACAAATTATAATAATTCAACAGCTGAATTTTATAAGTTATAATGATTGAAGCGAGAAGTGAAGATCCAACCAACTTGACTTGTAACAGCCCGTTTTTCAATGGTGTCGAAAACAGTGATTTCGAGATCACAAACCCGACGAAATTTTTTTATAATTAGTGTTTAAATTAAATAAGTCAATATTAATTGTATATGAAATTTTGAATTGAGGAATTTTAATTATTGAATTAAAAGTTAGTATAAGTGGTTTGGTTCAAAAGTCAAGTGGTTTTAGAAAAAGAGGTATCGGGACCTCGTTTCTAAAATTAAGAGCCGTAAATATTTTTATTAAATATATATAGAGTCTTATTATATGTGAATTAAAGTTTGGTTGGGTAATTTTGATAATTAATCGCTTAATTAAGGAAAAATGAGTAAATTGTAAAAGAGGTAAAAGTTAATTGCTATTGATTAAAAATAAAAAGGACCAAAGTGGTAACTAAACCATACCAAAGTGGTAACTAAACCATAGTCAAAAAGTCCAAGCGATGGTGACATGATTACCATCCACTAAATTTTGGATTATTTCTTCATTTAGTCCTATATAGTTTAAGACTAAATTGTAAACAAGTTTGTTTAATTGAAATTTAATTTAATTGAAGGACCAATTATGAAATTGGACCCTCTTTAAATGGCCTAATAATAGAAATGATGTGAAACTCTTTAGATTTTGGTAAATCGCAATTAAATTCTAATAAAATGAGGATTTACTAATTAGTTATTTTTAGTGTGATTAACAATGGTATTCGAGGCCACAATTTTGATGTGTTAGACCGTAAATATTAATTATTTAATATTTATGAGGTCATTAGTATAGTTTTAAATTTTGGTTATGAAATTTTAACGTTTGGATAGTAAATTAAGTAAAAATGACTAAATTATAAAAGCTACAAAGGTAGGAAATTCAAAGATGGAAGTGTTAAATGGTAATTTAAAAGGAAAGGTAAAGTGCTTGGATGGTAATTAGACCATTGGTAGGTGAGTGGACGGTTTTGACTTATTTTTGGTTGGAATTTCATGTGAAATTAAAAGGGTAAATTAGTAATTATAAAAATTAAACCTAATTTAATAAAACAAAAAGGAATTAAAAATCATTTCTTTCTTCATCTTCTTCTTTCTTAGCCGAAACACCATTTCTAAGGGGAGAGCAAGCTTTGGCTTAGCTAAAATCACATTTATGGTAAGTGTTTGATGCTCCTTTTTAGTAATTTTTATGTTTTTGAGTTCGTACTTGCTTAATCTAGCTAACCCAATGACTAATTTTTGAATCTGTTAAACGTTATAAATTTTTTCATTTGATGAATGAGTTGTTTCTTGAAAATTTATTGAACTTTACTAAGCTTGGTTGATGGATTTGATTATTTTGTAAAGTAGTTTTTGATGATTTTAATGTTTAAGGACTAAAATGTTAAAGTGATAAATATGCAAGGACTTAAGGTGAAATAATGACAAAAGTGGGCTGTTGAAAGGCACATGGATATGCGGTTGGGCTGAAATTGGAATAAAAATGGGAATTTTGCATATTTAAGACTTAGGGACTAAATTGCATAAAAGTAAAACATTGGGTAATTTTGTAAAATTGTCAAAAGGGCTTAATTGCATAAAATAAGTTTATTTTACTATTGGAATTAGTTAATTAAATGGAATTATTATGTTAGATCAAGAATGTGTTGATAACGGAGGAGAAAATAAAGTAGCACAGTAGTCCCTGTACTTTGACGACTGGTGCAAATCAGTCCGGTAAGTCGTACAGTAAGATAATTGATTTAGTTTCTATTTGTAAATTATTGAAATAATTTAAGTATGTTGTATTTAAATTTGTTGCTTAGTAAATATTAAATTGATGAATTGAATTACATTAAAATGAAATTGTATTGAGAAGCATGATTGAAAGCAACAAAATGATATCGTTGAAATCAGGTGACAACAAAAATCTTAAATGATTAAGTGTTGTGTTAATTATTATTCATGTTACGAATGAATTAATTTGATTGATATATGACAAATAGTAAATTAAACTAAATGACATTGTTAGTTAATTCGATATTATGTTTGGTAAATAAGGATTATATGGATGTTTGCTCGAAATGGTATAACATGATGAAAGTTAATTGAAATGAACATGATATATGACACATATGAGCCTCATAAATAATTGGGACATGAAGGACATGTCATTAGGGGCTATACAGAATCAAGAGCTAGTCTTGGATGTCTTACTGACGGGTAGTCTCTGTACTTGAGTCGTTTCTACAAATTAATCCTGTAAGTTCTTATTGTTAAATTCCAATTTAAATTGCATATTTGGTACTTGTATACAATTACTGTAAATTTGGAATGATGAACGGATGTGAGGAAGACGGGAACAAACGAAAGGAAAAGCCATAAATGCAACAGGTCCGATGACTCTGTGTCATAGTGAGTATATGAATCCTTTACAGATTATGAGGTCTGATGACTATGTGTCGTCGTGAGTATATGAATCTTTTATGGATTATGAGGTTCGATGACTATGTGTCATCGTGAGTATATGAATCCTTTACGGATTATGAGGTCCAATGATTATGTGTCATCGTGAGTATATAAATCCTTTACGGATTACGAGGTCTGATGACTATGTGTCATCGTGAGTATATGAATCTTTTACGGATTACGAGGTCCAATGACTATGTGTTATCGTGAGTATATGAATCCTTTACGGATTACGAGGTCTGATGACTATGTGTCATCATAAGTATATGATTCCTTTACGGATTATGAGGTCCGATGACTGTGTGTCATCATGAGTAAATGAATCTTTTATGGATTATGAGGTTCAATAATTATGTGTCATCGTGAGTATATGAATCCTTTACAAATTATGAGATCCGATGATTATGTGTCATTGTGAGTATTAAATGAGAAATGAATCCTATTACGGATTAAATGTCTGATGATTCCGTGTCATCGTGAGTTACCAAATGCGAATTGAAACTAACCTCAGATGAATACAGCTTACTCCTCTTGGTTAAATTTTAGATTGTACAACTTTGAAGTTTGATAAACCTATTTAATTCTATGAACTTGCTAAGCTATGGAAAGCTTACCTGTGAAATTGTTGTTGTTTTGTAGATTCTATTTTACTGCTTGAAGATCAGATCGTCTCGAAGAAATCACAGTATCTCGGGAGCTTGTTTGGTAAACTTTAAATCACTTGGTTATATGACATGTACTAGGATGGTGTTGTCCTTTATATTACTTATTTGGGATTGTTGGATTCCTTGATATGATCTTAATGAAATATTGTATGCTTGTTCAATGTGAAATATAGACTTTAAGTAATGTGATGTAATAACTTAGAAACTACAAGCAAGGTGTTAATCTAATGTGTTTTCTTGAAGATATGAAATGTTGAATGTTGATAAAATTGAATTTTGGCATGATTAATTGAATTTTGCATACTTGTTTCGGTAGAATCCCTGTATGTATCGGTAGAAATATAGGGCAGGAGAGAGGTTGTTCACTAACTTGAGTTGTATTAGTAGTTACATAATAAGTATCGATAGTTCTGCTCACAAGAGTATCGGTAGTTTATGTACTTGTATTGGTAAAAGCTGTAGGGTAGAACATCTTAGCTCTCTGGAGTTTTTAGTACCGGTAGAAACATAATTTGTTTCGGTAGAAGCTTCACTTGTATCGGTAGAACTGTCATAGGTATCGGTAGAAGTCTACACTGTTTCCTGAATTGTTTACTGACTTGACAACTACTGATATTTGTCCAACAGGTATCGGTAAAAGTCTCTAAAATTGTAGAAATGACATTTTTGCCCTTCTTGAATTGTGTTGATATTCATTTAATGATTCATGCCATGCATGATGTACCATTTTATGAAATAAGATTAAAAGAATCAAATTTGAAGGATAAATTGTGATAGATGATCGAAAGACCCCGGGACCTTAACCGGTGAGGGTGTTGGGTTTGGGTACTATACAGTGATAGTAAGAATGATTGATGTAGCTTGGATGATATTGTGATATTATGGTTGATATGGAATATAGATGTCATGCTATGTGATATGAATATTAATTCCTTCTTGCAATGTAATGATGAGTATGTTGGGTTAAAATTTGGTTAGCTAGTGATGAAAGTTGTGTGTTTGAGTCACAGGGTCATGTGATCCCTGATGGAAAATTTCCGTACGTGATCCTAAGTTCTTGTATGATTAAATTTGATTTCCTGATTGGTTGAAGTGTTGTAAACAAATGTTTAAGATTAAATAGTGCTAGTATTCTGAGTTGTAGGTTTGTAATTGTATAGATTGTGATTGATTTGTGAAAAAAAAATTGTAAAGTTCTGTGAACCCTTGAGGCCCTAAACTGATAATGGTTACGGGTTTTGGGTGTTACATGACTTTTGGACCTATTCTTACAACATTGACCAAAATCAATACCACTCTAGATAAAATTCAATTATTGGGATAGCTTACCTATGTCGAGATGCATATAGGCTTGTATATTTTCCTTGCATCAATTGTGTAAATAGAAACAAGACGTAAACTATTAAAAATATTTTTACCAATTAAATCTTAATTCGATTGATATTATTATTAGTACAATAATTTAAAATATACGAATTTAAAGATTATAAATAGTTTGAGTAAAGTATGAAAACAATCATTTTTGTTTGCCTCAGATTATATTTTAGTCACTTATGTTTAAAATGTTACGTTTTAATCACTTACATTATCGTTTTGTTACAAAGTAGTCAGTCTGTCGTTAAGCTTCATTACCTCCCTAATGGTAATCCTACGTGGCAGTCCACATTGGTTTTAAATGCCAACTTGGATGTTCAATTGGGTTTTTCTTTTTCAGTTGTAATTAAATTAAAATTTTCAATTAATTAAATTTATTTAATTAAAAATTCATTCTCATCGCAACTGGACATCCAAGTTGGCAATTAAAACCCATTTGGACTGCCACGTAAGATTGACGCTAGGGAGGTAACGGAGCTTAATAGAAAAATGACCACTTCGTAACAAAACGATAACATAAGTGACTAAAGTGTAACATTTAAAACATAAGTGACTAAAAAGTAATCTGAGACAAACAAAAATGACTATTTTTGTGGTTCACCCTAAATAGTTTAGGCTTCTAAATTTTTTTGGTGAATTACAAACAGCGACTAGCACGACTCAAATCCAAATCACACCTGGGACAATGAACAACCTTACCAATCAAGTCAATACATGAGATTCAGGCTTCTAAAAATTTTAAACACAATAAGAATTACTTTGTATTCATTTACGTATCTTGATGTTTCTGAATTTATTGCTTTCATATGGTATTTTTGCATCATACCTAAAATGATCAGATTTTACATTGACCAATTATTTTAAGATTGTAGTTTTGGTTTCTTAGGTGAGCAGTGACGATAACAAAATGTATAAAATAATACTACAACATCCAAATACATGGCCCCTAAAGCTTATGTTAAAGTCGATGTGCTAACTTCTTTTCAAGCTTTTAAGATTATTTAATTTGGAAAAGGAAAACACATTCATTTTATAGTTAATAAAATTTACATTATATAGCTAGTTGTATCAATTAAAGTTTTATATTTCTTATTGCATGTAGACCTATCCAATCCCCTAGCTTCGCATATTATAAGACCCAACCTTGGAAAAGAAAACACACTAGATCGAGACATATGTCCTGCGTTTTACTCACATAAATTGTAATTAACACATGTGTTAGCAGCAAATTGTGCAACAAAATATCCCTTTATTAGACTTTTCCAAACATAAGAATATTAAGACATTTTGTGTCAATCCCAGATTTCCTAGTTTGAAAAATATTTACTTGTTTTAGTCTCCCATCATCACAGAAACATTGCAACAAAAGAAACAGCCCCATTGCGTATGTATGAATGCTTGTGCTATAACTTTAATCAAAATCTCTTTACCTCCCCTGGGTAGGACTTGATATTTCTAGCTTTGAATCTTCGTCCAACTTCTTTCTCACCCCAGTCAACTCCTTTATCTCGCACCTTCCACCTGGCCTAGTGTTCTTACTGACAGAATGTTGTTTCCCCCCTTGTGTAGGCCCCTAACATCGTCAATGAAAACTAAAGGTGAAATTAATGAACTTCTTGAACTTATCCCATAAAGCACCCGAACTTGTACCATGTTTGAGGCACCTTTAGCACATAATAAAATGAGAAATGGTGAAATCAAGTGTCCCTTGCAGTACAATTAGCTTAGACATAGGACACAATTGTCATACAAGCCATAACCCAAGATATCCATGTTTCACTAAAACAAAGTCTTCTCATAACTAACCCCAACTCCTACTCACCCCAATCATAAGCTTTTGACATATACAATTCAATTGCCATTTCTTCCTTTTGACCATGCGACCACCATCTCAACACATGGATCACTGTAGGCAATTATCATATTGTCAGTAAAAAGACATTTAGGGATGAATGCACTTTTTGTTCTATGAAACAATTTTATGAAGATAAGATTTCAATCTATTAGCCATAACCTTTGAGATACTTTTTATAAATAATGTTGCTTAAGTTGATAGAGGGATAATTCATTGTCTTCCTAGCATAATTTTTCTTAGGAACAACTCTTATTACCTTAATACCTTGTATAAACTCAACCGTAACTAGGGGTTTGGCTTGCCAAAGAAGGTCTTACAAGTCATATACACATTACCTTCTATAACTTCCCAATGAGTTTGATAAAAACCCACAAACATCTTATTTAGACTTAAGGTGAGTTTGGATGGGCTATTGACTGCCCCCGAATGTACTCTTGTTCGGCGTAGATTTAGGCTTTCCACAAGTATACGGGTCAGGTTGTAAATATAGTGTGTACAACGAAAGACTTGGTAGTATTCCGAGGATTGTACCCAAAGGAGACTTAAAGTGATAGTAAATTAGATCCCTACAAAGAATAAAATTAATTAGTACTTACTTTAGGGATTATAGTACGAAGAATAATAAAAGAGTTGGTTTTGAAAAGCATAAAATAAAATAAAAAATAGAGAGATTTGAGATGAAGAAATTCTTATAAACGGCTTTGGGGATATTAGGTTGTTTCCGTATGAGTTCTTCAATGGTTGGGTTTTAGGGATTTTCCTCCAATCAACTAGTCACTACCCCAGTTAGATCTCTCGATCTTCCACCGGCATAGCAAGTCGATAGAGACTACTTATCGCTAGATTTCACAGTCTAAACCGATTTGGGGAAAAGATGTTCATGGATGGGTAATACCAATTTTGAGTTAATTCCCACCTAGATGACGTTTTAGGGTTGTTAGGCCTAGTGTTTGTTTGATGTTCTTCCTTTCCCAAACAGCTTATCTGAAAGGTAAAAACCCTGTTTAAACAACAATTAAATACTCATACTTCCACTCCCTAATTCCCTAAAATGGAATTAGTTTCTCATGGGTTTCTTGATCATCATAAACACGATAATTTATAAACACATATAATTGAAGCAAAGAATGAAAAAGAAACTAGAATTGTATTGGCAATCTATCGAGAAAAATTCCTCGAACCTTTATGCGAGTTCTACAATCTCGTTTCAAATGAAAACACAAAATAAAACTAAAGACTGAAATCTAGTGAATGGTGTCTTTAAACCTAATGCTAAAGGCCCTATTTATAGCCTTGGTCGATCATTGTCCTTAACCCTAAGTTTGTTGCCGTCCTTCGTGTTTAAGTGGCATTGTAAAGATTGAAACGCCCTTCACTCGATGCAAAATCCGCGTCTAGGGTTCGATGTCATGACACACTAGGACTTGTGTCACGACGAAGACATCAGACTCCATGTGAAGTGTTATCCTATAGGCATTGTGGCAATACTATAATATGAGACAAAAAGTAAGCTAAATGCACTGCACTGCATCTCACCGCCCATCTAAACCCACCTTTAGTGATTTAGTGGGCGCCATCTTTTTAAGAGCCTATAAAACTTCCTCTTTTGAATGAGGCCTAGTTGAACCTATATTATCCTCATCTAAAATTATAATCGAAAAACTAATAATGACTTAATATAAACTAGTAGGACTTTCTGATGTAAAAGCTAGAAATACTTGGATGTCAAACATTCCATCTTCTTCTAATTATGCACTTTTTAACCTTTATACCCTCCAATTCCCAAATGAAGTTTACCTTCGTCCTCTTTAAGAATGGAAAGGAAATGTAGAAAGACGCCCTTACATTTTATTGATCTAAAATGTTGGCATTTATATACAAGGGAATAACAAATTAATTTAAATGAAAGCTAAAAATTATGAACAACTTGTAACAATTGATAATCTAAACAAATATGAAAATTAGGAAACACCTAACAACAACATAACAAAAAAAAACTTAGCAAGAAATTAGGAAAAAAGTAATTTGAAATAATGAGTGTGTTGTTATGTCCCCCTCAAGTTAGGTGTGATGTGACAACACCTAACATTGTAAACCCCCTTTACCCGATCCAAAGTATTCTATCGGATCCAGAAGGTTATTTAAGTAATTTCACCCACACACAACTCAATAGTCCAAAATCATTCACAAATATAAATATAAATATAAATATATAATTTTAGGTCTTTAACTAAATAAACAAAATAACATAATAAATCTTCAAAAATATAAATTCCAAAATCCCTCAAATAAAATGTATTTACAACCCACAAATAATAACCAATAACCAAGTTTAATAAAACCCAAAATCAAAATAATAATAAGATAGAATAAACAAAGTTTATGAAATAAGCCTCCGGGTACCAATTCACCTAAATCCTGAATACCTGTAATGAACTATAGGGATATGAGCTATAAAACCAGTGTGTCTCTAAAGTACATACAAGCTAATATATATATACATATAAACATAACAATTTATAACACAAAAAGATAACCACAAATCATATTTCAATACAAGCGCAATGCAATGCACCCATACTCCAACACACCGAACACAGTGAAAAGGTTCCCTAGAACCCTTTCTCAACCAATCGTCACCAATCGCAGTGTGGTTTTAGTATCAACCTTTAAAGGAATGATAACCACTTCTTCCTCCTTACAATCCCACCCCATGAACACACAATGGTATGATTATGTAATTATCTCAATATAATCTCAATCACAATTTCACAGTGTTTCTCATTTGTTTAAAAATCTCAATGCACAATAGAGTAACACAATAATTTTAATCAACACATGTTCTGAGTAAATGCATGACATGGTCAACATATATTACTCAACTCAGTCTCAATCATACCATTTTCATATCTCAACATAATTAATAGAACATCAATTTACCTCAATCTTACATGCAGTCACATAAGTCACAACATCTCAAATAATAGGTTAAGTACAATTAGAAACACACTTCTAGCAAGTAGAACTCTAACGACGAGGAGGTCGTCCGCCACGCACAGATCGAGCACCCGATCTAATCGGATTAGATCCTACAAACACAACTAATATTAATACTATCCTAGCCACTAATTAAACACAAAACTCAATTAAAAAAACTTACGAGTAGCTCTCGGGACCGGTGCAGGAGTGGGTTGCATAGGTGGAGGAGGAGGTAACTTGTCATCCTCGGAGTTGTGTTCACCTAAACACGAATAACTCATATTAGATTCCTTAACTTAAAACTCTAAAAACTCAAAGTACAAAATTAAAGATAAAGTAGTCTAAACGAGACTTTCGGGTTTGAATTTGGCAAAACAGACATCGGATTCGAACTCAAGACATCGAAAAAGGGTAAGGTAGAGTTTTTCAAAAAAAGTCAACGGTCAAAGCCAACAGTCAAAGTCAACAGTCAATAGTCAACGGTCAACAATTAAAGGGAAAAGTCAATGGTCAACAATCAATAGTCGGTCAATGATCGATCAACGGTCAATGGTTAGTTAACTTGGCTTGACTTGGTTTGGGTTTGGGTTATTGGGTTTAAAGGTTTGATTTTGGGCCAAAAAGGTTTGGGTTTCTTCATTTAAAAGGTTTGGGTTTGCTATTGGGTCAAAAACTTGGGCTTGTAAAGGCTGGAGATTGGGTTTAGGCAAACTAGCCCACTTCATATAACATCCCAAAGCACCTAGAATTTGAAACACACCCCCCAAACGGCGGCACCACCTCACCACCACCTCGCATGGCACTCGACCACCACGATTTTACAAGTAAAAACTCCAAAATCCAAACCACAACTCAATTTCGCAACTTACTAACACCAAAAACATCGAAAAATAACGTAGCAAAATAACCAACAAAAGTCAAAAGTCTCTTCAAAAAGTTCTTACAAACGAAAGCGGTTATAGGGGGTTTGAGGGTGTGGCTTTGTTCGCAAGGGACCGATGGTTGCAAAGATAAGGGCGGTAAAGCAAACAGACAAAGGAATTGCCTTGAATGGGGGGTGAATGGACTTGAAAGAAAAGGAGAGGGAGGAGGGAACTTTAGAGAGAAAACGGTAGAGAGGAAAGACAAAAAGATATAAAAAAAAGGTCAAAAGATTTTTAAGGGTGTTTAAATACGCAAGGAAAAGGTAAATTTATTTGAAGGTCCCTAAGTGTATTAGGGTTTTTAAAACAACCCCATACTTTACTCTAATCACAAACAAGTCCCAAAAATTCCAAATTGGTCACAAGGTTTCATCTTGAGTTTAATTTAAGTCCTTAAGGTTTCTAAAATTATGAAAAGCCCTTAAATTTTAAAATAAATTCACAATTAAGTCTCTTAAGAAAAATTAGAGTGTTACAAACATAGGAAGAACTCATTGAAAGGCAAGTTTGGAAAAAACTTTGGTGAGAGGATCAATAAATTAGTCAGCGAAGTGTATATGAGTAACACAAACTTAACAATATTGTACTTGTTCATGACAAAAGTGAAGATTAACTTCTAAATGCTTCATTTTGGTGTAGCAATATAGGTGACACCAATATTGTCACATAGTATTAATGAAAAGGCTAGGACTATGGCATAGAGGTCTCTAAGTAAGTGTGTGATCCAATTTTTTCGGGAAGAGTAGCAACTATGGCGTGATATTATACTTCCATAGACAAACGAGAAATCGAGTGTTGTTTCATAGAACACTAGGAAATTTGAGTATACCTAAGATAGATTATATACTCGATAACAGAACTACGATCAGTGATATCACTGGCCTAGTCTGCATCGACATACGTGTAAAGAGTAGTATGGGGCTTAAAGGAAATATGAATACCATAATAAGACATTTCCTTGAGATATTGAAGGAGTCTTTTGACTTCTTTCTGATGATTGATGAATACGTAGTTCCTAAATTGAGTAAGCTTGTTGACTGACAAGGATATGTCCTATGACACCCCATACCCGACTCAGTTACCAAATCTGAATATGTGATGTCACATTACGTTGTCGAAGTAACTCAAGCTATCTCATTACATAATCATAAATTATAAATCATAATTATCATTTAAACCAATTTAATCATTGATTAAACTCACAATTATTCATTCGTAATATCTAAATTTCAAATTCATCATTATACGAAGTTAACAAAGGTCAAATTTAGAGTTAGGACTCAAATCCAAACTCAACTATCAAATTTTAATATTGTGTCTCGAGATAGGGGAGTTCTTGTCTCAAGATAGACCTTATTTTAATATAGGTATTTTAGCTTCAAAGTTAATCAGTCTCGAGATATTAGAAATTGTGTCTCGAGGCATTATCCTTTATGCCTTGAGATTAGATCTCAAAACCAACCTCCCTATTTTCTTATTTTAGCTTCAATGTTTGAATTTCTCAAGACAAGAGGTTATTGTCTCGAGACTTCGAATAGGGCAAAACATAACTGGCTTCAATGTTTTCACATCTTGAGACAAAGACCACTTTCTCAAGACTAAATCAGGGTTGTCTCAAAACTAGCTTGATAAGTCTTAAGACACTAAGCATCCAAAAGAACAATATGGTTAAATTTATTCTAATGATCTCGAGACATACTCCAGCTGTCTCGAGACATATGGGTCAAATGGCCCAAAATGCACATTTTCAAGTGTAAAAACATTACCATTTGGCACCTAAGCTTACCTAAAACACACCTCAATACAGAATCATCAATTCAACATATTAGAACATAACCAACTACCACCAAATGACTACCTTCGATGCATCAATACTTAACCAACTAATGTTTACCTTCAACACTATATAATCAAGCCTAATTAAATAATAATCAAAAGATAAAGTTTAACCATAAAAACATTATAGGACAAATTACCAAAAGTACCAAATCATCATTAAGAGTAACAACCAAACCAACCTAAGTACATGCCACAAATCTCAAAACACATATATACATACAAAAAGTATCGAGATGTCTTTAGAGCTGGGTTAGAGAAATTGGATGCTTAGGCTTAAGTCTACTAAAGTTCTCGTTCTTGATTTGCATAAAGGACAAACAAAACTATATGTTGAATAATAGGGCTTAGTGGTGCTAACATGATTTAAACCAATGATCAATTATATGCAAAATAACCAACTACATTTAATATGAAATTTAACCATAACTTGAATCATGTTACATTTCTCATGCATTTAATACCATTCTTTATGCTTATTGTCATGTCATATACCAACATTTGAATTCATCTATCATTACATCTCACTTACATGTAAATTAAGACATATCAAATGAATCATCCCACTTTCTCATTTCATTCTTGAATCCATTGATTCATTTTGGAACCGTATCGACCCTCAAGACTCGTAATAATTGTATCAGATGGTCTTTCACATGTTATTATCAATGGTATAATGTTCATACACTAATTCAAAATCATCATTCAATATTCATTATCATTTATCAATTTTCATATTTTATAATCCCTATTAACCAGACACAGACTACTGACCAAACACAGACTCAAGAGGAATACACAAGTCACATGGCTGTCTATAAATGAGTTATCATTTACAGAATAAATATAACATCGAAAATATAAGAATTGAGAACGACGATGTCTGTAAGTGCATGATTTAAATTGTAATATAGTTGTACAATGAATTATCGAAAGTATTATGAGGATTGTACCTAAGGGAGGATGAAACAAAAAATGAAAATACTTTTTTACAATACTAAGTCTAAGTAGTAATAGTTAATTCTTATATTAGGGATGGATTATAAAATAGATTAAGAGGACTAAAAATAAATAAATAAATAAAGAAAAATAAACAAATGAATTGTATCACCTCATACTCGACCCATTCGCTGGTTCCGAGTATCAGATGCTACAAAAACTCATTTAGTTTTACTATACCATCATAAAGAATTTAGTTACATATAAGAACCATTTTAACATATAGGCCTAATTATCACTAACGTCATATACTAAGAAAATCCATAATGTTTTCCTATGGCCTTAGTTTCTGTGTACAGTTTCACTTGTTGGATGTGATTCTACAATTATTATGTTTACCTTCACCCTCGAGATGAGGCCTTTGTCGGTGCCACTCTATATACACGTACAACTTCTGCTACTCTACATTGATCGAGCAATGGCTAGTATGGTCCTTCCACTCGATTCTCTTGTAATGCTCTGTATTGCAATTTAAGTAGTGAATTCTATAAGTTCTAATAAACTTAGTAAGATTCTGCTAAAAAATATAATATAGTCAACTTGTAAGAGAATAATTAGAAACAAGTTTTGGGTAGAGATCTCGACTCCCTAGCTTCTCTTGATATGTCACCGATTTTACCAGAGGTGTGGTTATTCACCCTCAATTTCCCTTACAACTTCCTGCTATCCTGATTCCTTCTCAATATGAGACATAAACATTATCCTTCATGCTATTGATCGCCTGTTAGGGCAACCTAACTCTTCTTTCCCTTACTTCACCTTCTTACTCATTCTCCACTATTCTTAACGAATTGCTACTTGATAGGTTGTCAGCGAACTTATTCCGCCCATGGCGGACCCTCACCTAAGGATCCCTACTATTCAGGTTCCAATTGATCACTTATTGCTACTTTGAATTCCTTATAATATTTGTTGCTTCTTTGATGGACTTGATTGTCTACTATTAGCCCATTTTGCATCGCCATTGGTGAATCTATAACATCCCGAGATAAGGCCTAGGAGTCTAGGTTGAATGTGTAGGAGTTCACCAATGGCTTGGCGAGTCGGTGTTCACCAAAAGACTTATTAAGTAGAGTTCGCTAGTAGGTTTGACGAATAGTGTATGCCAAAAGACGTGTCAACCAGAGTTTGCCAATAAACTTGGCGAGCTGAGTACGCCAAGTAGGTTTGGCGTAACGAGGTTACGCTAGTGAGCTAGGCGAACTAGGGTTTGCCAGTATAAGTCAAGTTATATTTGAATCAGGAAGTTGACTTGTTTTTCTCTTAGGATACTATACATGCATGTAACTTTTTCCTATGTCAATTAGGGTATCTTAAGAGCATTGAAACACTTAGTGCATATAAATTAATCCTTTTCATTGAAAAATTCTCTAATCGATTATTTTGTGTCAAGTCATACCTAGAACCTAGCTCTTAGTATCCAAGGTAAGGCTCTATTATATTAGGTTTAATTGTTTAGAAAACTAGGTTCACTTATATGTTTGAATTCAATATGTTTTGCTTGTTAAAGTGATATGTGTATGTTTATATGTGTTGCAAACCAACCAGACTATCGACCAACAAGGAAAAGGGAAAAGAAAAACTTGTTTAAAGTGGGAAACAATCGATGAGTGTTCAAGGATCGCCACTTATATGTGCGAACCATCATGTTATTTAGGAGTTTAGGGTTTTAAACTAAATTCCAAGTGTAAGCTATTCTACTCTGTTTTATGATTATGTTTTTAAGATATGTTTTTATGCGAGCTCTCTGTACGAGCTCTATGTGAATAGTGTTTTTTGTGAGCTCTTCATGTTTGGTGAGCTCTATGTTTTTTAAATGTTTTTGACACAATAACTTTCTATGTTGGATATAATGACATACCATAGGATTATGAGTACTCACTTTCATGGTTTATGATATAGGCATTGATGCCTTGGGACATGTATTAAGAGATAAGGGAATTTCGAGCTATGCTTCTTTCAAAGGGACATCTTGGAAGGTTTGGAGAGTGTTTAGCTTTATGCTACACTTATGGGACATGTAAGGACTCTCTGTGTCGAGTAAGGCATTATAAAGAGATTCGTTTATCTAACAAGACAAGATAAGTACTTGGATGAGTTTTATGTTAACGCGAACTTGTTTTTTCCAAAAAATACTTAAGAATATGACTGTGTTTTGAAAACTACTATGTTTCTCTGTTTTATCTGATAAGCAAGTAATTGCAAACCGAGTCTCACATCCTTATGCTGAGCCCATCTCGTAGAACATTACTTTTGACTAAACTTCTGTTTAACTTATGTTTTGAGCATCCTATGTGGCTACCTGTATATTCACTGAGTTCGCAAGAACTCACCCACTCTTTTCTTTACATTGCTGATAATTAGATCGCGAGGAGCAGTTGTGAGATGAGTGATCCAAGTGGAGCTTAAACTCTGAAT
Source organism: Gossypioides kirkii (assembly GCA_005610355.1). Taxonomy (NCBI): domain Eukaryota; kingdom Viridiplantae; phylum Streptophyta; class Magnoliopsida; order Malvales; family Malvaceae; genus Gossypioides; species Gossypioides kirkii. Next base: position 30,766,435 of record CP032247.1, on the reverse strand, counting down.
TGGTACCAGCGAACCTTGGACAAAAACGCAATGTAGAAACCTACTTGGGCTTAGTGATATTATATTAGATGACTTCACCATTAATATAAGATTTAATTTTTCGTATGTTTATATTATTTTCAATTTTGCGAACTAATGAAGCTATGTAGTAAACTACTTGATTATTTGATTAGGGATGTTTTAGGCATTTAAAACCCTCAATTGTAGCTTATATAAACTACTTGATTATTTGAATAAGGATGTTTTATTTTAGTTTTTCTTTTGTTCGCTTAGTTAGAATCTTTCTATTCTAATGTGAAGATGACTGCGAGCGAAGATTGATTTGAAACAATGCTTCAATTATTTATTAATGAGCATTTTCCTATTCTTTATTCCATTATTTATATTTCGTTAACTTGATCAACTAACATTTGTATGAATATTGGGATAAAATTTTGTGCATATTTTATATATTGTATGTTTCGGTTATGGATTTAGTTTATTAATTAAGTAATTATTTATCTAAAATAAGTTATTTATTCAAGAGTACTTAGTACACTAGGAATTGACGATTGGCCACCTTCGGACGTACTTACATTTAGAGTATAATTCCTGCAACCAAATATTGAAGTTAGGTAGTTTCGCAAGTATACGGGTCAGGTTATAATATAGTTTTTGTTACAACAAAGTAGGTGAGTACTCCGAGGATCATACCCAAGGGAGGCGAGTACCAAATTAATATTAACCTAAACGTTAATAGATCTAATTAGTATTTTAATTAAACTATAGTACTATAAAACATAAAATGAAAAGAATTTGGTTTTATAAGAAAATAAATAAAAGTGCATAAAATAATTAAAATGGAGAACTAATATGTTGACACAATCAGATCCAAGCACGTGAGACTAACTCGTTTCGGTGTTCATAACTAATTCCTATATGGTGTTCTACTCAATCAACTAGTTGCTAACCTAGTAGGATCTCTCGATCTTCTAATAAACTAATGAGTTGACAAGAACTATTTATATCTCAACCTCACAGTCCAGACCGACTTGGGGTAAGGGGTTCACGGATAGGCAATAACAAATTTGGGTTAATTTTCACCTAAATGACTTTCTAAGATTATCATGCCTAGGGTTTAAGTTCTTCATATTTCAAAAAGTTGATCTGCTAAGAAACCTTGCATAGAAACTAATTATTCTCATGTCCCCTCGCTAATCCCCCATAAGAGGATTAGTTCCTAATGGATTCCATAAACATTATAAACTTGATTAATAAAACAAATATGAAGAATAAATCAAGAGTAAAAACTTTAGATAAATCTTGATTTGTATTCAATAATTCAAGTGCAGAAATCCTTAAAGAGGTTGCTGAATCCATAAGTTAGATTCTTCGAAGAACACTAATGAAAATAAACCTAAAAAAATTCTATGTACAAAAGAAACTAAAAGAAAAACTCTATGTTATATAAAAGATGTCCATGAAGTGTTTAATGAGGCCTATTTATAATATTAGAGTTGGTCGTCATCCTTAGTCCTAGTTCGGCTGACATTTTTACATTAAATTTCATTGTGCGGATCAAAATACCCTCAACTTGTTAATTGTTCATGTATAGGGTTGGTGTCGCGACATCCTCTACCTATGTCACGACACTAAAAGTTGTTTGCTTGACTCAAGCCTGGATACAGGGCTTTGTCGTGACATTCTCTAACTATGTCGCGACACTAAAGGCAATCTTGACATTTTGGTGTCTTTATTATTACGTTGCCACATCGAACCTCTGTGTTGCAACATGGCGACCAATCTTGTGTTCTTATGCCTCTGAATGGTGTCCTACACGTTCACTAAACACATTAGCCTTCCTTTAGGCCTACTTCGGCCCCTAAAGTCATGTAAACAGTTCAAATCACACTTTTTATTAATTTGAAAAATAGAATTGAAAAACTAAATAAAGAATAATAAATTTGCTCATATTCAAGCTCCTTAAGTACGAAAACTAGTTTAATTTGCTACAACGAATTGCGGCAAATCAACAACCCTAGTAGAACATCTAAATAGGTGAGACCAAGAGGGTATCCTGTTGAGTATAACTTGTGCCAAGCCGTGAGATCAAAAGGGTGTCTTAGGTGGTAATCCTTACTGAAGATGAGACCGAAAGGGTATTTTTAAATAAGGGTGGTAAATAACTCAATTGAGGGTAATTAGTGACTTATTTGATAATTAGAGATTTAATTGATTGTAGGTCCGAAACTTGCATCGTTGATATTAGGAACATGAAATCCCATTAGGATATCATAGGTTAATTAAATTTTATTAAGTTTTTTAGATTAATTAATTTAATTAGTTTAATTAATATTTTAATTCTGCACCAACACTAATAATTTATGACTTAATTAGATTAATAATTATCTTTGTTAATTGATTTAATAATAAATTTCTCTAATTCGTAATCTCTTGGGTACGATCCTCGGAAAACTTCCCTGAGTATTTCGTTGTAACACTTTAATATATTATAATTTGACCTGTATACTTGTCGACATCGCTGCTTTGTTATTTTCCTTTTTGACCTAGTATTTCCAGTCTAGACGTTCACACCTCTAACGAAGTCATGCATCTTTCTATTCAGCATTTGAAAATGATTTTGGGGATGGAAAATCTTAAAAATAAAAAATCAGTATAAGAAGGGGCAAAGCACTACATAAAATGTATCCCAAGAAACAAAAAGAGATTGACAGAATGCTAGATGAGCCACCTCACCTAGAGCAATACTTAGTACCTAGTTCTGAACAAGAAGCTCGTGTTGATTTGTTAACTTAAGCTCTTGTCTGAGAAGGTAATTTTGTTTGTAGTCCTAATTCACAACCTTCTTTTATAAAAGATTTTTTATCCCAATTCTAGGGATGGTAATGCTTTTGAAGTTGCTGCTAATGTTATTGAGTAATAAAATCATTTATAAAAAAGGCAAATGACCTGTGGTCACATTTACTTTTCATCTATCATGCAATATCAATGAAAGGATATCACTTACACTTTAGTTGGGTAATGAATTCAACTATTTTGGAATGATGCTACATATTGTCGAAGTCAAATAGCCGACGTACTAGCTTTCAATTCCTTATCTATTTGAACTCGGGTTTTCACTTACATCAAAGCATAAGAGTCACGCAAACATAGTCCTATTGGAAAAAAATATAGTTCGAAAATAGTTTCGTTCATGTTCTCACCAACTTACCATTTAATAAATAACATAATATTTTCCTTACTTAAATCGTCTCTATAGAGATGATACTCTTAACTCACTACTTTATTACTTGTTGACGAGTTTTTACACTTGCACATTATTTGATAATTTCGCGACATCAATGCATAGATAATGTTCATTTAAAGGAATCTTTTAATGAGCTTGATGCATTATTGACTAACAGTGTAAGCATTACCTAGCCTGAATAATAGGATTTTAGGGCTTCCAAGTTAACTCTTACATATACTACACTTTATGCTATAGCCACCAAAAATTAACTTCCTAATAGCTAATGGAATGTTGTGACAAAAAGGAGGGATGTGCTTTTACACAAGATTGTTACATTCACATTGTTTGATTTGAGATAGATGATCTTTGATAAAATCATAAAGCATGCTTAAACGAAGAACACAAGGTTTTCTCTACCTTTTCCTTCCTTGATCTTCCAAATCCTTATGTAATAGAAGCCACATATCATAACTAAGGATGAAGTTTTTAAGCCTCAACCTTTGGAATTGAGATTTTCTTTCAAGTGGAAATAAGGAAAGCACATAATGATAAACAATGAGGAAGCAATAGCCGAGGAGGAGGAAAAGGATAGGTGAAAGCTAAGGTAGCCATAGAGCTAGTTGCAACTGGCTTTATAACTTCCAAACATTGCAAAGATGTGTAAAACAGATTGCTACAACATTTGGATGAGGAAATTGCTAGTCTAGGCAAGAACATCGAGTGCATTGAAAATGAGTTGAGGGTGCTACAATGCCAAAGAATTCATGCACAACATTACAAACTAGATTTTCTCTCCTACATGTAATAACCTTTAACAGTTTTTGAATAAAAAAAGGAGAGAATTAGTAGATGGTTGGAGTGAGGTAATAGGAGTGATAGTAGAAGTAAAAGTGATTTATTTATAATTTTTTTTCTTAAAACTTATGTTGATTTAGGTATTGTTGTTAAAATAATGTTGTTATTTCCTTAAGCTTTCTATGATTTTACCTTTGCCTTTTGTTTTTAATTATTAATGTTTTTGTTACTTATGTATTAGTGGTTGAATGTTTGGTTATAATCATAGTTAAATGTATGGATTAAGGGATAGTACTATAAATTAACACAATTATGAAAGAATTTCTGTATCTTTCCAACAATAGAAGAGTTAAAATATATATAACCTACAACACTTGAAGCTTTACAAGGAAAGAGTTGAAGAATCCCTATAATCAAGGATTGACTCAATCCTAAAGAAATAAATAAATAAAATCTCATCAAATTATAATCAAGGATTTTCTCAATCCTAAAGAATAAAATCTCATCAAATTTTCTCAATCAAATCCTTGATTTCTATCACTCACCCTCAAATTGGTGCAGGGATATCACACATGCCTAACTTGCATAAAACTTTATCAAAAGCTTTACTAGAAACAACCTTGTTAAGTATGTCAGTGAGTTGATCTTCAGACTTTACAAAAGGCAATGAAATGGTTCCAGCTTCAAGTTTTTCTTTTATAAAGTGTTTATCAACTTCTATGTCCTTTTTACGATCATGTTCAACTAGGTTGCGAGCAATCTTAATCGCTGAAGTATTATCACAATATAGGTTCATTGAACCTTGAGGATCAATGTCTAATTCTTCAAGCAATTTCTTCAACCATAAAAATTTACTCCAAAAACCATGCCTCTATATCCTGCCTCTACACTTGACCTTGTAACGACTGGTTGTTTCTTACGTCTCCAAGTTACAAGGTTTCCTCCAACATAAGTGAAATAGCCTGAAGTCAACCTTCTATTATCAGCTGATCCTGCCCAATTTGCATCACTATAACCCTCTATTCTCAGATGATCATGTTTCTTAAAATTTAAGCCTATTCTTAGAGCATCTCTTAAATACTTCAATATGCATTCAATAGCCTCCATATGTGATTTTCTAGGATCATGCATAAATTAACTCACCACACTTATTGCATAAGTAATATCAGGTCTAGTGTGAGATAAATAAATCAATTTTCCCACAAGTTTTTGATATCTTGCTTTGTCAGTTGGAGATTCACCTACACAGTAATATAACTTATGATTTTGTTCAATGGGAGTAGTCACAAAATTTACAACTAAGCATTCCCATCTCAACTAACAAATCAAGAATATATTTTCGTTCAGATAGGAAAAATACTATTATTTGATCTAGCTACTTCAATACCAAGGAAGTGCTTTAGATTACAAAGCCTTTTCATTTCAAACTCGAAGGCTAAATATTTTTGGAGATTTTCTATCTCATCCAAAGTATCATCTGTTAGCACCATATCATCCACGTAGATAATCAATGCGGTCACCTTTCCTTGTCTATGTTTTAAAAACAATGTGTGATCAACATTACTTTGCCTGTACCCAAACAACTTCATGGATTTCGTAAATCTACCAAACCATGCCCTTGGAGATTGCTTCAATCCATACAGCGCCTTTCTTATTTTGCACACCATTATAGTCCCTGAGTACTTTTCAATTCCAAGAGGAGGATTCATGTAAACTTCTTCAACGAGATCTCTATGAAAGAAAATATTCTTGACATCAAATTGAAGGAGAGGCCAATCTTGATTAGCAGCCAATGATATCAATACTCTTACTATATCAAGCTTGACAACAGTTGCAAAAGTTTGCTGATAATCAACTCCATAAGACTATGTATATCCTTTTGCAACTAACCGTTGTTTGAACCTTTCAACCATTCTAATTGCTTTATGTTTAACAGTAAATATCCATCTACACCCCAGTATTCTTTTTCCATTGGGAAGTGGCACAGGTCTCAAGTAGCATTTTTCAAGTGCTATCATTTCTTCTGCCATAGCTTGAGTCCACCTTGTGTCTCCTAAGGCTTCTTGTAATTTACTAGGAATGGAGTTAGATGATAATTGCAATACAAAATATGCATATGACTTTCATATCAGGTTCATATATAGTAGGAGCTATACCACGATTAGCACGAGTTGGAATATAGTATATAGACGTTACTTCAGGTGAAGATTGACATGGTAGGTTTGGTGGTGTAGGAGGAACAGTACTCTCTGCACTTTCCAAATCAATATTTTCATTACCTCTCTCTACAATTTCTGAAATATGTGGTTGTGCTCTTGATGCAGTATTTTTATTAGTACTATTTTCATGCAATGGGAGAAACTCCTGCACTACATGATCAAGATTAATCACTTCATTATATTTCTCCATTTAAAGTGAGTAATCTACAGAGTAGAAAAACTAATTTTCATGGAAGACAACATCCATAGTGACATGAAGCCTCTTAGAGGAAGGATCATAACATTTATACCCCTTTTGATAATTGTCATACCCCACAAAAATATATTTTACTGCTCGAGATTCAAGCTTATTTCTCTGATGGGGACACAAATGAATATAAACAACACATTCAAAAATTTTCGAAGGTAGATGAACAACATGTGGAAGACTGCAATGGTCAGATAATACATCTACTGGTCATCGATAATCAACAGTACTTAAAGGAGTACAATTAATTACGTAAATTGCAGAACTTAAGGCTTCACCCCATAAGTAAGATGGAACATTTCCTTCAATTAAAAAGGATCGAGTGACCTCTAAGAGCTGTCTATTTTTCCTTTCTGCAACATCGTTTTGCTGCGGTGAGTAAGGGCATGTCGTTTGATGAATCATACCAATAGAGCCTATGAATCTTTTAGTTCTTGGTTCAGATATTCCCCTCCATTATCTGATCTAAAAACCTTTATTGACATAACAAATTGAATTAAAATCATTTGATGAAAGAGGCAAACAATAGAACTTACATCACTTTTCTTTTTCATTAGATAAATCCAAGTCATCTTAGTATAGTCATCAATAAAGGAAATATAGCATTTGATTCCATTAAGAGTTAAAATGGGTGCTGGCCCACTAACATCAGAGTGAATCAAGGAAAATAGCATGCTTGTTTTATTTTCACTTAAAGGAAAGTGAGCACGATGACCTTTTGCAAGGACACAAGTTTTACAAGAAAAATCTGAAACACTAAAACAAACAAATAATGAAGGAAATAATTTTTTCAAATGGAAGAAAGATGGATGTCTCAAACGTTTATGTCATACCCAAATCTATTCTTTTTTCTTGCAAATTGAATTCTCTTATACCACATAAGTCTGCCTTTTGCTAAAATATTGAAAGCCATCTTCCAAATAGTAAAATCGTTCGCTTTTTCTACCACTGCCAATCTTCACCTTGGTGTGAAGGTTCTGAAAAATACAATGAGTGGGAAAAAATACAAGAAATATTATGAGATTTGGTTAATTTTTGTATTGAAAGAAGGTTACAATTTAATGATGACTCAAATAAAACATTTCTTATATCAAAAGAAGGAGATAATGGGAGAGTACCAATACCAACAATTGGAGAAGAAACTCCATTAGCACTAGTGACAGTATTCATAGAACAATCAGATAATTAACTAATTTTTTTCTATCACAAGTCATCTGATCTGTTGCACTTGAATCAACTATCCAATCACTATTACAAGTGAGGGATGTACTAATTGAGCAGCAAATCCAAAATTTGTGTCTAGATTAACCTTTGGATTGATTTTTTCTCATGAGAACCATTGTCACCCTTTTAGAATAAGACAAAAATAGAGAAAATAAAAAAAAATTGACACAAAAAATTTAGAGTAGTTCAGCCCCAAATGCCTACTCCACTACCTTAGCTTTCCACCACTAAGGATTTTCCCAAATCCATTAGATTTGTAGAACCTTTGAGGACAAGGTTTAACTTTACAATCACTTAAGATTTCTACCCAAATCTTAAGTCTCAAAATCTCTTAAAAGAGATACAAATTAGCAAACAAGAGACAATCCTAACAAGATCAAATTGTTTGCAAAATTAATCTCACAATACAATGAAAATAGACTTGAGTAAAGAAATGAAAATAAGGCTCACAAGCATATGAAAGAAATATATGAAAATTTAAGCTCTTGGGATGTTTGATTAAAGATATTTGCTTATAATTGCTTTGTTAGTTGTTGTAGGTCCTAGAAAGATGATATTTATGCCCTCAAATTGATTTCTAACCGTTGTGGTTGTTGGTGTCATAATTATAGCTGTTAGGGATGAAAAATCAGAGCATTTATTTCACCTACAACTTTGAGTATTGATACTGTACAAAAGGGTATCGATATTTTTTGCAATTAATGCAAAGTCAGTGACAGTTGGTACCTTTAAAAATCAATACCACAAACAAATTATTGGTACCTTCTCCAAAAGGTATCGATACTAGATCGATACCTCCTAGGGTTTGTGAAAAAAATAATGCTCTTTTGGTATCTTTTTTTAGCAAGGGTATCGATACTTTTTAGAAATTATCAATACTATAGAAATGGTATCGATATTTTTTAGGGCTTTTCAAAATAGAATGCATGTTTGGTCTCAATTTTACAGGGGATATCGATATTTCAAGAATTATTGATACTTTTTGGCCTGAAGCTATTTTCACTTGTTTGAAAAACATTTTCAATTGTTAAAATGATTTTGACTTAGTTAAAATTATTCTGACATGTTTAAAATCATTTTAACTTGATTTTAAAATTATTTCTAACTTTTTTAAGAGTTTAAGATAGGAGTTTAAATTTTATCTCTTAGATTTTAAAATTGATAAATAATTTTGTCAATTTTAACTTATACTCAAAAACATTTTAATTTGTTATATCAAAATACTTTATCAAATAAAGTTTGTTTAACAATCTCCCCCTTTTTGATATAACAAAACTTTTTGAAATTTTTTTTTGAATAATTGCTCCCCTTTAATAAAAGACATTTTTAATATGAGACCAAAATAAAATTTGTCAATTAAGTTTGCATTCAATTTTTGTTTAAGATAAATTGGTTACAAAATCTTGCATTTAGAATTTTAAAAAAGATCAAGCAAATAATCAAACATTTTACCTTTTCTTCTCCTACTTTTTGTTATATAAAAAAAACAAATAAAGTTCAAGGAGAAAAGAAAGTTAGTTCATCACAATATATATATATATATATATATATATATATATATATATAAATAAAATGAGCAATTAACCAAAAAATATACTTTGTATCTAAAAAATACCAATAAAACATTAAGTGCCATTGAATTCAAAAATGCAAGAAAATAAATAAGTGCAATAACATAAAAACAAAGACAAAAACAGTAAAATGAGAATGTAAATGTCATGAAAACGCATGGCCTAAAAGACTACTCTACTCGTCGTTATGAGGAGATGAATATGGAAGCCCGGTAGGCGTTGAAGGAAAACGGGTAAGTAGAGTTGCCATTTGAGCTTCAGCGTCGAAAGTCTCGTGTTGACATCATCTTGAAGACCCTTAAACATCATTGCTCAATGAGTTAATGGCATCGAGCAAGGCGATGTTCACCTCCGATGTGGGTTGAGTATGAAAAGATGAGGCTAGAGGAGGAACATGCTCGAGGGCTGGAATGTCATCAGAATCAGCATCAAAATCGTCATCATTGTGATCCGTCGGAGCATAACCCTTAACCCAAGTTCTGATTTTGGCATCGAGGTGGTAACCTGTATGGTGGAGAGCCTCATAGCTAATTGGTTGAATTGAGAAAATGGCGGTGTTACCACGAGTACTAATACCTAATCTCCTAAATATGTATGACAAATACGTGCTATGGGGAAGGGTAACATTCGTATTATGTCCCCTCCCAATAGCTTACGTAATGTCGTTTAAAAGGATAAGCGTAAGGTCGGGACGCCTATTATTTCTAAAGCAATTGATCCACTAATAATCGGTGTTTTGAATCTTAGCGTGTTTCTTAGTAGGCCTAAGATTCCATGTGAAGATTAAGTGTAGGACACAATCATGGAGGTTAAGTTAGGATACTGAGCCAGATGGTATAAAAAGTGAGGGATCATAATGGCCCTTTTCATCGGAGAGACCTCCAGAAGGTAAATGAAGATATTCGCCAAACTCTTCGAGAGTTAGGCGAGTCAGAGTACCCCATTAGAAAGGAGGAGATGGCAACGACGGTTTCTTCGGATTCATCATGTTCAAGCGTGGCATTTGAAAAGAAGGCTCGAACAAGGATTAGAAAAATTGGCGAAGAAATATTAAAAAATCCATCCAACCCCAATTTTGTAAGATAGGGAGATAAGAAAAGCTAATAGCATATAAAATTGCTATATTAATTTTTCTAGCCTCTTATACACATTTTGAGGCAAATTGGATGTTAAAACGTTGAAGCGAATTGGTATTTTGAAAACATTCATTAAATGAGGATTTGACTTCACTATAGTTGGAGGTACTAGTCTTAGAACCTTTTTTAGGAGCCATGGTACTATCTAATATCTTAGAAGGCAATAGAACTAAGAAAACCTCTTTGGGGAATTTTATCAAACACTTGGTGGGCAAGGGTTTTGGGTAATAATTTTAAGAAAAACCTTAAAAATTGGTAACCTCTTACAATAAAATAACATATATATAGTTTAAAACAACCAATAAACCATTAAGATGCACTATTTCAACCTACATTGTACAAAATCAACAAGTTGAAAATTTAGGGTTTTTACCTCAAGTGTGTTGAAATAGCCCAAAATCCCAAGCAATAGTAAGCGAATCTTATTGAAAAGAGGTTTGAAGGTGTTTAGAAGCAAAGATTTGTTGAAAAAATGAAAAAAAAATTGAGAGATTTTGGTATGGTGTAGTGTGCTTTTGGGAGAAAGGGGGTTTTATGTGTTTTGTTTTGAAACTATTTTTAAAACCTAGCAGCAGGTGCCCTTATAAGGCCCATGATATCGATATTTTTTCACAAGTATTGATGTTTTTATAAAAAGTATCGATAATTTTAAATTGGTATCAATGCCAAATAACAATTATGTTTTCCAAGTGCAGTGAAATTACAAAAACGAGATTTTTAAGCCTTATTGTTTTTAAGGGTCCTAAAATGGTTCCAAAATTATTCCTATTGACTTAGAAAGTATTGATATGACTAAGATGCATGAAAATGTATGAAATACATGAAAATAAATAAATAAATAAATTAAGTAAAATTAAAGGTGGCTAATTGTTGATATATATATCGGTGCAACAAAAATAGAAGGCATAATAGATGAAATAGATAACCAATCATACAAAGCTCCCCCTATATTTCTGCATATGAAAGCCAATTAAATCATTCTTACCAAGATTTTGCACCATAATGTAAAAAATAGTTTTAACACATAGTCAAGGTAAGGTGGTCAAACCTAGTTCTCTCCTAAGTGTCCAAAATCTTTCTTTGTCTAATGGTTTTGTGAAAATTTCAGCTAATTGATATAAGGTGTCAATATATTCTAGAATTATATCTCCTTTTTGGACATGGTATCTAATGAAATAATGTCTAATCTCAATAGTTTTAGTCCTAGAATGGATGATGGGATTTTTAGTGAGACAAATAGCACTAGTATTGTCACACATGATAGGAATGGTAGCTACATCAATTCCATAGTCCTTAAGTTGTTGTTTCATCCATAAAATTTGAGCACAACAACTACTGGTGAAAATATATTCCGCTACGGTGGTGGATAATGTAACACTATTTTGTTTCTTTGAAGACCATGAAATTAGCATGTTGCCTAAGAATTGACAAGTACCGGAGGTGCTTTTCCTATCTAATATGCAACCTCCAAAATCCGCATCTGAGTAAGCATGCAAGCTAAAGTATGAATCTCCAGAACACCAAAGGCTTAAGTTTGAAGTGTCTCTAAGGTATCTAAGATTCTCTTAAGGGTTAGTAAATGTGATTCCTTAGGAAAAGATTGATGTCTAGCACACAAGCATACACTAAACATAATGTCGGGTCTACTTGTGGTAAGATAAAGCAAAGAACCAATCATTGACCTATATAATTTTAAATCAACACATTTACCTTCCTCATCTTTATCAGGCTTTGTAGAAGGGCTCATTGGAGCAGCTTGTGGTTTGAGATTATCCATCCCAAACTTTTTGAGCATTTCCTTTGTGTACTTAGCTTGATTAATGAAGATGTCATCTTTCCTTTGCTTGATTTGGAGTCCCAAAAGGAAATTTAGTTTTTCCATCATGCTCATCTCAAATTCTCCTTACATTAACTTAGAAAATTCTAGACAAAGAAGATAATTAGTAGAACAAAAAAATTGTATTATTCACATAGATTTTAACTACTAATAAATTATGGTCTTTTCTTTTAATAAAAAGTGTTGTGTCAACCTTCCCTTTACAAAACCTCTTTTAATAAGAAAATTAGATAATCTTTCATACCAAGCTCTAGGAGCTTGTTTTAAACCATATAAAGTTTTTGAAAGTTTAAAAACATGGTTTGGAAATTTTAGATCTTCAAAATCAGGTGGTTGTTCAACATACACTTCTTCATTTATAAAACCATTTAAAAAAGCACTTTTTACATCTATTTGATACAATTTGAAATTATGAAAGCATGAAAAAGCTAAAAGCATTCTAATAGCTTCCATCCTAGCTACAAGAGCATAAGTTTCATCATAATCAATTCCTTCTTCTTGAGTGTAACCTTGAGCAACAAGTCTAGCCTTGTTTCTCACTATGTTACCACTCTCATCTAGCTTATTTCTAAATACCCATTTTGTTCCTATAGTGGATTTATCACTAGGTCTATCAACTAGGGTCCATACTTTACTTCTCTCAAATTGATTTAACTTTTCTTGCATGATCAACATCCAATATTCATCATTTAATGCTTCTTTGATATTTTTTGGCTCAATGCATGTAATAAATGCAGCATAATTACAAGTATTTCTAAGAGAAGATCTAGTAATTACCCCTTTTGATGGATCACCAATGATTTTCCCATCCTTGACATATGAAAGCTCTCTTGGGTGGCTAGATTCTCTTTCAACATGAGTTGATTCTTGAAGTTCATCAATTTTAAGTTGTTGAACCAATTCACTTATGCCTTGATCTTCATGTGATGCTTGATTTTTCTCAAATTGATATATTTCTACATCATCAAAATCAATAGATTCCTTTCTAGAAGGAGAGTTAGATTCATAAAAAATGACATGTGTAAATTCTTTCATAACAAGGATTCTTTTGTTAAAGATTCTATAAACTTTAGAATTAGCGAAATATCCAAGAAAAATACTTTCATCACTTTTGGCATCAAATTTTCCTAATTTTTTTTCCATTATTCAAAACAAAACACTTGCAACCAAAAGGATAAAAATGGTTTATGTTAGGCTTTCATCCTTTAAAAAATTCATAATGAATTTTCTTCAAAATAGGCCTAACCATAGCTCTATTTATAATATAGCAACAAGTATTTATAGCTTTCACCCTAAATTATCTTGGTAATTATTTTTCACATAACATAGTTCTAGCCATTTCCTTTAAAGTCCTATTTTTCCTCTCAACGACTTCATTTTATTGATGGGTTGTAGGTGCCAAAAAGTTGTGACTAATACCATGTTCATTACAAAAATTATTAAAACCAAAATTTTCAAATTCTTTTCCATGGTCACTTCTTACATTAGAAATTGTATATCCCACTTGATTTTGAATCATTTTACAAAAAGTAATAAATTTTTCTAAACCTTCATCTTTTGAAAACAAAAAGGAAACTCATGTATATCTAGAATAGTCATCAACAATCACAAATTCATATTGTTTACCTCCTAAACTTATAGTTCTAATGGGTCCAAAATGGTCAATATGAATAAGTTGGACTATTCTAGATGTAGAAACTATATCTCTAGATTTAAAAGATGCTATCCTATATTTACCTTTAGCACATGCATCAGAAATTTTATCAATGTCAAAAGAAAATTTAGGCATGCCAACAACAAGTTCATTTCTTATAAGCTTTGAAATAACACTCATGCTTACATGTCCTAATCTTCTATGTCATAGCCAACACGTATTTTCATTATTAGCCATAAAACAAATATTAGAAGATATATCATCAAAATTTACCATAAAAATATTACCTACCCTATGTCTTTCAAAAAGAATTTTATTATTTACAATATCTACAACTTTACACCTATTAGACTCAAATATTACTTTGAATCTTTTGTCACAAAGTTGACTAATGCTAAGGAGGTTATGCTTGAGACCATAGAAATAAAACACATTTTTAATAAGAGTGGAAGAATTTATACATATAGAACCAATACCTTTAATAAGCCCTTTGGAGTTATCACCAAAAGAAACTTCTCCTTCATACTTTGGAATTAGTTCTATGAAATAGCTTTTGTCACTGGTCATGTGTCTAGAGCATCCACTATCAAGGTACCATAAGTTCTTCTTAGAGTTGCTTGCCTTGAAGTAATGCTCTTCCTCCTACAAACACAAAGTTAAATCTTGGATTTTGGTACCCAAACTTTCTTGGGTCCATTAGCATTAGTCTTAACAATTTATGTTCCCTTAGGAATCCATTTCTTTAAAGCTTCCTCATTTTGAGGTGTGTTTAATCCTTTTGGATCCACATACTCTTAGTGAGTTTGCTTCTAGATACGATCTTCCTTTAAGAACAAACTTGCCTATCATGCCCTTTTTTATAACAATGAGTGCATACGAGTGAGGCATCATAAATGTAGCTTGGTTTCTCAAAGAAAATTTTAAATCTTCTTTATTTTTTTAAATTTACAAAGCCTAAGCCACTCTTGTCAAAGAAGGCTCTATAGGATTCAAGCATATCATTTAACGTTTGTTGCCCTATTTGAAATATAGAAAAGAAATTATGCAAGTTTTCATTCTTTAAAATCAAATAATTGATTTGAGCTTGCATCTCACTAAATTTATTTTCCATTTCCTCCTTAATTATGATTAAAGACTTATTTTCCTCCTTTAGTTTTTAAATCATTTTCTTATGTTTGGAGTTCATAGTCTCAAAATCTATAGTTAATTCATCAAATGCATCTTGTAATTCTTCAAATGTATATTCATTTAGTTGACTATAATTTAGAGTTACCTTTTGTTCTTCGATAGCCATAGGACATAGTTGGGCAACTTCATTATCTTCATCACCATCGGATGAATCACTATTGGTCCAAGCTACCACCATAGCTTTTTTCTTTTGTTTTGATGCCCATTTCTTCTTCAATTATGGGCAATCAAATTTGATGTGACCCATCTTTTTGCACTTATAGCAAAGGATTGGGTCATTTTTCTTTTTTCTTGGTTCACCTTTGATAATGTCTTTTCTTGGAAACCTTTTAGCTTTGTTGAATTTCATGAATCTTTTGAATTTCCTTGCCAACATAGCCATCTCTTCCTCATCATCATCATTTGAATCTTCATCCTTCTAACTAGTTATCGATTTTAAGGCAACTTCCACTTTATTTAGCACTTCCTTTAGCACTTCGTTGGTTACTTTTCCATGGTGGTTGATCTTCGTTTAGTATGTCAACAAGGAACCGAGAGTACGCTAAGATCCTTTGACTCTTCTATTGCCATCACTTTTGGTTCCCAAGATGTTGGAAGACTATTCAACATCTTCTTCACCATTTCCTTTTTGAGATAGATCTTCCTAAGGGCTTTGAGACCATTGATGATGTTGGTGAAGCGATCGTACATCTCCTTAATTCCTTCCTCCGGTTTTGCCTTAAATAATTCATAATCAAGGGTGAGAAGACTTATCTTTGATTTCTTGACTCTACTTGTTCCTTCATGGGTGACGTCGAGCTTGTCCCATATTTCTTTGGCATTGTCGCATACGAAGACTTTATTGTACTCATTTGAACTAAGAGCACAAAATATTTTTTGCATAGCCTTTGTATTCAATTGCACCATCTTGATATCATGATCATCCCATTCATTCTCTTCTTTTGGGACAATGTCACCTTCGACCCTCTTCATTGGAGTGGATGACCCATTTGTGATTATCCTCCAAACTTCATAATCATTGGCTTGGACGAATAACTTCATTCTTGTTCTCCTATAAGTATAGTTTGTGCCATTGAATAGAGGAGGCCTCACGATGGAATGTCCTTCTCCCACCATGATGGAATTTTGTTCCGATGCCATGAAATACATCTCTTGACTTGTGATCTCCATCTTAGATAACTTTGGAATCTTTTCTCTTGGTTGTAAGACCGTCTCTAGAGTTCTAGCTCTGATATCAATTGTTAACTTGATGGATTGAACCGAAACTGCCAAGAGGGGGTGAGTTGGCCTTTTAAAAATTGTTGGAAGAGAATAGAGAAAATCAAAACAATTTGACACAAAGAATTTAGAGTGGTTCAGCCTCCAATGCCTACTCCACTACCTTAGCTTTTCACCACTAAGGATTTTCCCAAATCCACTAGATTTGTAGGACCTTTGATGACAAGGTTTAACCTTACAATCACTTAAGATTTCTACCCAAATCTTAAGTCTCAAATTCTCTCAAAAGAGATACAAATTAGCAAACAAGAGATAATCCTAACAATATCAAATTAATTGCAAATTAAGCTCACAATACAATGAAAATAAACTTGAGTAAAGAAATGACAATAAGACTCACAAGTGTATGAAACAAAGATATGAAAATTTAAGCTCTTGGGATGTTTGATTGAAGGTATTTGCTTGTAATTGCTTTGTTAGTTGTTGTAGGTCCTTGGAAGATGATATTTATGCCCCCAAATTGATTTCTAACCGTTGTGGTTGTTGGTGTCCTAATTATAGCTGTTGGGGATGAAAAATCAGAGCATTTATGTCACCTGCAAGTTTGAGTATCTATACCGTACAAAAGGGTATCTGTAGTTTTTGCAATTAATGCAAAGTCAGTGACTATTGGTACCTTTAAAAATTGATACCACAAACAAATTATCGATACCTTCTCCAAAAGGTATTGATACCGGATCGATACCTCCTAGAGTTTGTGAAAAACAAGATGCTATTTTGGTATCGTTTTTCAGAAATTATCGATACCTTAGAAATAGTATCGATATTTTTCAGCGCTTTTCAAAATAGGATTCAAGTTTTGTCTCGATTTTACAAGGGGTATCAATATTTCAAGAACTATCGATACTTTGCCAAAAAGGTATCTATACTTTTTGGGGTGAAGCTATTTTGACTTGTTTGAAAAATATTTTGAAGTGTTGAAATGATTTTGACTTAGGTCAAATTATTTTGACATGTTTAAAATCATTTTAACTTGATCTTAAAATTGTTTCAAACTTTTCTAAGAGTTTAAGATAAAAGTTTAAATTTTATCTCTTAGATTTTAAAATTGATAAATAATTTTATCAATTTTAACTTATATTAAAAAAGATTTTTATTTGTTATATCAAAATACTTTATCAAATGAAGCTTAGTTTAATAAAGTCATTAATGAAGGTTAAATGTGCAATAATCAAACTAAGCAAGGATCGAATTGAAAACTTCCAATACTATCTAAATTCTTTTACATGGGAGATCAAATCTTAATGAAAATTTAACAGATCTTTGTCATTATAAAGGTAATTGAAAATATTTGAAGATTTTTATATATGACTATTTTAGTGGAATATGTTATTGTAATTGATTGTAACTTAAACTCTTTTTTAACTCATTATATACATAGCTTGTTTAGGTTAAACATGCGCATTGAAAGAGTATTTTATTTGTTTGTATAGAAATTGTTTCATTGAATGCAAAATTTTGTAAATAATCTGATTTAAGTCTTTACATCAAGAGTGATTCTATTTAAAGTGTAGGAGTAAAGTTATTACTTAATGAGTGAATAAAACTTATATCACAATTTGTACCCTTTGGTTATAGTAGATTAACTTTCTAGACAAACACCTAGAGACGTCCATGAGTCATTTTGGGTTGGATCTTGATAAATTTTAAGTTTGTTTGATAGGCTTGACTCGAAAAATTGATTTAAAATTTTGTCTAAGTTCATCCTGGATAAAAATACTAAAATTTGGGCTCAACATGACCCGACCCGTCCATATTAATTTTTTTAATGTTATTTTGTTGTATAAAAAATTAAAAATATAATACACCAAAAACACTAAAAACATTAAAATAAATGTTTCTCAACAAGTTGAAAATAAATTAAAAAAATCTTTATAACATTAAAATAGGTGCAATTTAACAAGCAAAGGTCTAAAATAGCAACAAAATTAATAATAAAATAATAATTATATAATATCTAAATAATAATAACAAAATAATAACAACATAATAGTGAAAAAATAATAGCGAAACAATAATTTTTTTTCAAATTTGGGCTAAACTCGAGGACAAAAAAATTTTACCCGAAATTCGACCCATTTTGTAAATGAATTTTATTTTTTACACATACCCGTTTTTCGAAATTATAGTTTTATCTAATTTTTCCATCTTTTTGATCGATCTTCAAGCTGGATCAAATTACCCGATGTATGAACATGTCTATAAATACCTAATTAGTTTCTCCACCCAAAGTTTGGTGAACAAACTTATTTTATCTATAAGAGTGACTAGTTCAATTACAACTTAAGGTATAAATTATTGTATATACAATTCTTCTTGTTTTTATAATATTTTAATAAAAAATCCTCGTAGTAGTTCAAAATGTTAATCTAGATTTTTTTTTTGCCGTCTATTGTGTTCCATCTATGCTATGATTAGACGGGCGCTTATCGCTTTTTATGATTGAGGAGAAGAGTTTTGATATTGTCGCTCAAAACTATGTTTTATTTATTTTTTGTCCCCAAATTTTCACTGCTGAAAGCATATCGTTTTCCAATAGATGCACGGACAACTTTTTATATATAAAATTTTTTTAATCTTTGTTAAAATCCTGTAAAAAAAAAAAAAAACCAGATCGACATGGTTCCAAGAAAAACCCCCATTGACTCAAACTCAAATCAAAGTCATCAACTGGAATGAACTTTCGTTTCAAATTCACTTGGATAAGACACGTTCACACCCTAGTTCCATGTGCCACACCTTCCCTTACCAAACTTTGTTGACCTTGTTCATTCCCCAAACCCCATCAATTTTCCATTGATTATGAAAGGGAAAATCTCAATTCCTTTTCATAAAATTTTCCAGGTCCAGTTAATTTCCATTGCTTATCGTAACTCTCGTATTGATATATCAAGTTCCCTTTGATTTTTTTTTTCAGGTCGTCGTTTTAAGTAACTAAATCCCAAGTCCCAACTGGTAAAATCAATGTTAATCTGCAATTTTTTTTCTGATACATGAAGGTTTGACCATTGTTTATTCATTTTAATTTTTCATTTTACTTTTGAGATGAAGATGATGACCCAGAATCGTAGGGCCCTTGGTCAATATTAAATTGATTTCTTGTCTACGGATTCCTGCTATTCTGCCAGGATATGGTTGGTTTACATATATATAAAAATAATAATTATAATTAATAAAAATGCACTGAAAGTATCTAAAACAATGGTAGTTGACTCCGTTTTTTAGAATTATAATTCTCGGTTTTTCTTGCAAGTGAAGGTTACGTATATAATTATTCTATATCACTTTCATTATTTTTTTTATGAAACATTTGATTGTTAATTTTTTTCTTTCATTTACGAATATAGAAATACTTATCTATAGCCATCTCTTGCGTGTTCATCAATGGAAAACCCACCTGGAATTTCTTCTCCTTTTGCCTTTTCTTAAGAGTTCCTTGAAGTGTTTTACTTTTCAAAAAATTTACTTGTATAGGTCAAATCTTTTCTTAATGATCAAAGTTTAAGAATTTTCCGGTGCTGGGTGTTAAAGCATTGCTGTATTTATATCGGATTTTGACCCTTATCCTTATCTGAGTCTCAAGTTTTGAGTTTCCTGTGGTCTTGTATACATGTTGAGGTTTGCACTTCTTGCAATTAATTGTGGTTACATGTTTAGTCAGTAGGTAGCTTTTTGATCTTGTCATTACCAGCAGCAGCCTTTTTGCATTTTATTAGTCTTTATTTTCATACCAGTAAATTTCCAAGGAAATTTCCTTTATTTAGAACCTTTAAATACTTTTAATTTATAGAATTATCATATCCTTAGCCCTTTTAATTTGGCAATACTTTATTCAAGAATCAAAAGGATATTTTAACAGGTTTAAGGTATCTTGGTTAGTAATATCTTGATCATATTCAATTATTGCATATCATTTTCTGAATCTTATCCTATAAGAAGTGACTGGCTTTCAATGATTTTCATGATTGGTCTTATTTGATTTGCAGGAGATATCATTTTCTGTCATTGAACTCTTGAGTAGCTTAATTTGTTAAGATTATATTAGTTATGGGAGGAAAAAGCTCAAAGGATTCTAGTGGAAGAGCGTATCCAACAAGTACGTCCGGTGGTTCAGATTCATGGAGTCGTTATGGATATCCACCGCAATCAGGATATCCTCCACAAACTCCTTACTATACACCACAGAATCACTGTGCTCCACCTCGCTCAAGTAATTACGGATCGCAAACACCCCATCGCGGGCATAAGATTGTGAAATACTCAAGGATAGCCGATAACTACGAAACTTTGGACCAGGTTAGCTTATTGTTGCTGCAATTCTTGTGAGTTCTTCTATCTGCTTTGTTCTTGTTTCGGTTAATATGAAGAAAGGGTGTGGTTGGTGGTAATGATCAAATGGAATATTTGTTCAAAATGATCATGATGAACTGATAATATGAATCTAGATTACTCGGACTCAACTGTTACTATCAAATATGGGTATGTATTTGACATAGGTATATTCAATTCTTTTTTGAAGTTTTTCTACGTATGTGGAGGGTTTTTAGAGGGTTATACCCTGATATTTAACCTGGCTGTACATTGGACATAGATGGTGGATACAGGCACTTCAAGAAATGTCGAGTCGTAGTAGCATAGGTATAAACATCCGCCGCCTGACATGAAAACCTAAAGAAGAACTCTATTGTCAAACCCATAAAAACTGGTTTAGACTTGTGGAAAAATTGTTGGATTTGAACTATTTAGATGGAAAGCAACCTTTTTCTGTCAGCTATATTTATTATATTATATTTCTGTTGAAAATATTTATATTAGATGGACTATGCATGAATGGAGAACTGTATCTG
Source organism: Gossypioides kirkii (assembly GCA_005610355.1). Lineage (NCBI taxonomy): Eukaryota > Viridiplantae > Streptophyta > Magnoliopsida > Malvales > Malvaceae > Gossypioides > Gossypioides kirkii. The sequence goes on along the minus strand of CP032247.1, from coordinate 30,745,210 downwards.
GATGCTATGTTATCTGACATGGGTATGTTCAAAACTTTCTAAAATTTTCATGTATTTGGAGGGTTCTTGGAGGATCATATCGACATACCCATGTCCATATATCTATTGGACACATGTTGAACATGGGTACTTCAATAACAGTGAAAAGTCATTTACTGCATATGGAAAATTATGTGCCTATATGTGGCTACTTCAATCATTCAGATGTTGCATATGGAAAATTTGCCTGTCCTGTAATATCTATTTATCTACATAGGATAGTTTGTACTTGCACAAAATTATGAAATAATGACATGTTCAGTCAATGAAATTGCTGATCCCAGGTTACTGCTGCCCTTGCACAAGCTGGCCTTGAGTCCTCTAACCTCATCGTTGGTATCGATTTCACAAAAAGCAACGAATGGACAGGTATTACTTGCTGATTCTATCTGATGCCCTAACATTTTTCTAAATCATCTGCAACACACCACTTAACTTGGATGGAAAACCAGGTGCAAGGTCATTCAACCGCAAAAGCTTGCATCACATCGGGAATGGCCAAAATCCCTATGAACAAGCTATATCAATTATCGGACAGAGCTTATCTGCTTTTGATGAGGATAACTTAATTCCATGTTATGGATTCGGAGACGGTAAAGTTCATTGACAGTGTTTTCTTACAATTCTACATTGATTTGTTTTCTCTATTTGGATTTTTAGATGATATTTGCTTCAAATGTTTTCAGCGTCAACACATGATCAAGATGTCTTCAGTTTCTATCCTGAAGAGAGATTCTGCAATGGATTTGAGGAGGTTCTTGCACGATACAGAGAAATTGTTCCCCGGCTTCGACTTGCAGGTGCCTGACTTGTACATGATCCATTGGGTTATTCATGTTATACATACATCTTGAACCCAAATCAGTCAGTTCTTACAGCAGCCGTTTTATGTTTGTTTATGGCAGGGCCAACATCCTTTGCACCCATCATTGAAATGGCCATGACTATTGTCGAGCAAAGTGGTGGTCAATACCATGTTTTGCTGATAATCGCTGATGGACAGGTAATATGGAAGAAGAGAACTTGGGATTCAATGATTCAATTTTTGATTGTATACACTCTGTTCCAGGAATAGACAGAAACTAGACATTCTCCAAAATCCAAATAACTGGACTGGAGTAACAAAATATTTGGTTACGAGGGTAGGTCATCTTACTAATCATTTGATTTAGGGTCCATCTCTCTAAATCAGAAGAGAGTTTACTGCCAGTCTCGATAAGGTAACTCTGGATGATTTAGAGAAGAAAAAACTAGAAGCATCCATTTGATATGGGGTCTCTCTCTCTCTGCAGATCCGAAGAACATCTGATCATTCTGATGTTGATTGGAATAAGAATTGTCATTAAAAGACAGTTTTGATTTTAGTCTTACAATGAATCATCTATAATATACTCTTTGGTTCTGTATGTCCGGGCAAAATCCGAATCTCAGTTCTCCAACACTTCTGTTTCATATTTGTCCTAGGTGACACGAAGTGTCGACACACAGCATGGTCAGCTTAGCCCCCAAGAGCAAAAGACAATCGATGCAATCGTTAGAGCAAGGTGATTGCCATTAACTCGCCACTTGCTTTAGATTGTTGCGCAATGTATACCCTAACATGGTTCATCTGGTTGCAGTGAATTCCCCTTGTCTATTGTCCTAGTTGGGGTTGGTGATGGACCTTGGGACATGATGAGGGAGTTTGATGATAACATCCCTGCTCGTGCTTTCGACAATTTTCAGGTGAGTGATTTTTGAAGTCTTACGGTTGAAAAACTGTAATTTACAAATAATATTTTAGGACAATCGTAGTTTGCTTTCTTTGTTATTTACCATTTGAATGTTCTTAGTTGTTAAAGCCACTTCTTTTCGGTCTTTCTAGTTTGTGAACTTCACGGAGATTATGTCAAAGAATACAGATTCATCGAGAAAGCAGGCAGAATTCGCTCTTTCAGCTTTGATGGAAATTCCTGCTCAGTATAAAGCAACAATTGAGCTCGGCCTGTTGGGGTAGTTATTAAATTTGTTATCTATGTGACTGACTCTTCATTTTTCTTAAGTACTCGTTTTCAACACATTTTCGGGCATGCATATGGGCCATATGACCCTTAAAGATTCTTCAAATATTTGAATATACTTTTTAAAATCTAAATTTATCATGTTGGACACATGCTCATATCTGGCATTCATATTGATTTCTATAAGTGTATAACTGTTAGTAATGTATCATTAATTTCTAATTGTTTTCTTTTCATTAATAAACCAGACAAAGAAAGGGAAATACTTTTGAGAGAGTTCCTCTCCCTCCTCCCATGTACGGTGCCTCATCGTTCAATAACCCGAAGTCCTATTCTCGCTCAAGCAGTTTTCAGCAGGATGCATCTCCATATTCTCAATCTGGCAGTTTTAAGCAAAATCCATCTCCCTATTCTCGCTCAAGCAGTTTTCAGCAAAATATACCTCAGTATTCTGGATATGATACTTCTGCTACCACAGCCACAGGTCCATCTTCGAGCTCCCTTTACGATCATCAGGTATGGAAAACCTTCCATCGAAGTAACATTGTACTTATTAGCATTATCATTTCATTGAAATTTCTGCACTTTTACGCCAGTTATAAGTAGGAGTAACAACAGTAAGTTCAGTCCAATTTTGAAAATAAAAATTGCGGTTATGCGCTATATTCTTGTGATTAGTTTTCTAAATTTATAAAAACATATTTTTATATAGTATTTTAAGGTTTTTAACTAATTTTGAAACAAAGTATTTTCAGCTTTTCCTTTTTTTTTTTTTTCCAGTTTTTCGGGGTTTTATTCTTTTCTTTGCTTAGTCCTAGCCTTAAGCTACCTACCTTTTCTTTTTTAACCCTTTCTCTCGCAAACTACAGATTTGCCCCATTTGTCTTGGTAATCCCAAGGACATGGCCTTTGGTTGCGGACATCAGGTTAGTTACTCTCTATTTCCCATTGCTCTTTTTTATCTATAATCTACCATGTTACTTGGGCTCAGGTACTAAATGTTGGACATAGCTATGTTCAATTTTTCTAAGATTTTCATGTATTTGGAGAGTTTTGGAGGATTATATCCCATACCTATGTCCAAAACCCCAGTACTGTAAGAAGTCATAGCAATGTAGATAAATCTATATATGTTGAGACCGAGTATTGACATACTCCTTTCCCCTTTCCCCTTTCATCTTCAATTTGACAGACTTGTTGTGACTGCGGAGAAGACCTCCAAGTCTGCCCCATATGTCGGAGCGATATCCAAACTCGGATCCGGCTTTATTGATCAGTATTCATAACCTCGTTTTTCTTTCGGTAAACAGAGCTGAGTCCAGCAATTGATGGCTGAAAGCAGTGAAAGGTTAGCCCTTGACCATGATCTGAAAGAAAAAAAAGAAGAGAAAAGGTTCCAGTGGATGAGCTTTTTACCAAATACCAAGAAATTGTGATACTTATAGGTTTAGGGCTATTATCTTACCTGATGTTTCCTTTTAGACGGTAAACTCTCTGCTGCATTAGCTTGATGGAGATTAAGCTGTCGGAGATGTGAGTCTAGACCTGGCAATTCGTACATCCGTGTTGTGTTCATGCATTTTGTCTGTCCATGATTGTGTTTAAGGTCTTATATTTTTATAAATAGTTTATAGTTAATACCTTAAAATTTAAGACATTCTCGTTATGTTGTGTTTGTGTTATTTTCTCATTTTGTGTTGTGTTTGTGTCTGGTATTGCCAGGTCTAGTCATAGACATGACCCAAGAATGTAAAGCTGAAAATCGAACACACGGCAATGGAGAACTGTTGCTACACGCATTGCCGGGTCTGATGAGATCCTCCATTTTCATTTCTTTTTGTATGCTGTGCATATGAACTCAATAAAATCTCTGTAAAGTCGCAAAATATGTAAATCTGAGACTTTAAGGTTAATTATCGCTGTTAGAAAAAAATCTTTGGAAGTGTTTAATTCAATTTAAAAAGATGCCATAAAAATTTGAAAGAGAACATAAAGCAAATACATGAGCAATTACAGAGTAAAATCAACCAATATAAAATACAGTCAATGAAGGGACGAAAAAAGAAGTCAGATAAAATTTGTTCATTGTAAAAGCGCATATTAGAACTGGAGATTCACGCACCTTAAATTGCGTATGCCTATGGCGAAGTTTTAAATTTGGGTATCCAAATATTAAGGGTAGTCTTAACCAAAAACTAGTGGAGATTCCCTGTAATGGAAGGCAGCAGCAGTGGCTAACAGTTTAAAATTTTGTTATTTTTCTGTAATTTTTGTTCAAGTGTAATTTGAAAAACACAACGTTTTGCTGTAAAAAACATTAATGAAACGGTGTGTCGTGGCTAGGGTCAGAGTAGCGTCCAAAACGATTCATTTTGGCTTAAGATCGTTTAATGAAACGGTGTGTATTGAAGCAGCAATTAGTTAACAGTTGCTAGGTTGTTACACAAGTCTTCTCTTTAAGCACCAATCATGGGAAGGGAAGGCAAGGCAGTTATGGAAATTCTGCAACAGTTTTGACTTCTTATTTTCTCTCTCATTCTATCTCAAATTCACTCTTCTTCCTCCTCTTTTCTCTGATTCTTTTTCTTGTTAAATTTTTCTTCCATGTCAAAGGTATTACAGCTGCAACAATTCTCATGGTTGATGATGGGGTAACCACCAGACTACAAAAGGAAAGGGGTTGCTGCAACATGAGGTTTCTCAACTATAGGTGGAGCTTTCTCAACTGGATCCAAGGCTCAAATCTCGATTCAAGGATTTCCATGATGAGTTCAAGGGTGAAATCAAGAGTGAGCTACAAACATTGTTTGAGAAGTACCTTGGACTTCATCAATGGTTGCTCACGGGTTGTCTCAAGATAATGGCAAAGGCATATTGGGGGGGGCCTCCGCCAGGTTTTCCACCAAAAGAGACCCTGGTTATGTCTCCTGTGGCGGATCTAGAACCCTTAGGTAGTCATTCACGAGTGGTTAGTATAGATACAACAGTGAGACCCTTCAAACAAGAATGCCCTTTGTTTGATGGAGTGGATTTTCAAGGGTGGCGGTCCAAGTTGGAACAGTTCTTTGAGGCTGAATGAGCCAGTGATTATGCTAAGGTGGGGGCTGTCATGTTGTATCTGAAAGGTAAGGCCCATAACTGGAACCGCTTCTTTGCCTAGAGACAATGTGGCCTTCCCTTATTGACTTGGGATGTTTATGCTCAAGGCCTGAAGGAGAGGTTCGGGTCCATTAGCTACCTTGATCCAATGGCTGATCTGGTGTCTTTAAAGCAACAAGGAATGATGAATCAATATCATGACATTTTTTTCAATTTGCTCAATCAATTATAGCTTCTTAGAAGGTAAGCCTTGTCATGCTAGGGTGAGGACTGTTATGCTGCATCTGGAAGGTATGGCCCATAGCTAGAACCACTTCTTTGCCCAGAGACATGGTGGCTGACTTGGGGTGTTTATGCTCGAGGCTTGAAGGAGAGGTTCGGGTCCAATAATTTCCTTGAAACAATGGCTGAGCTTGTGTCTTTCAAGCAACAAGGAATGGTAAATCAATATCATGAAATTTTTGTCAGTTTTCTCGATCAATTGCATCTTCCTCAGAGTTATGCTTTAAGCATATTTATTAGCAACATGAAGGGTGACATTGGGAAGTAGCTAAGGTTGTTTAAACCTAAGACCTTAGTTGAAGGATATTTGGTGATGCGCCAAGTGGAGGAAATCTTACTAAACATTCAGAAGAAGGTTGTTCCTAGTGGAGGAGGTGGAGGGTATTTCAAACCAACTTCCTTATTTCCACATTCAAGATCTACCCTTCTACTAGTCCTCATCCAATTGCAAGAGGGAGTTCTTTGGTAGCTAGTGGACACAAGACTCCTATAAAATCACTTTCCCAAGTTGAAATGGAGGAGAGAAGGAAAAATGGGTTGTGTTTCTGGTGTGCCTCTAAATATACCGTAGGCCATAAGTGTATAAGTCCCAGCTTTACCACCTTTAGTTGAGCCAAAACTAGGAGAGAGAGATTCTAACAGTCCTCAATCTGAGGAATACTAGGACTCTCTAGAAAAATTAAACCTCCATCACAATGAAGGTGAACCGTCTTCCCCTATTTTATCCTTACATGCTCTTCGTGGATCCCAAGGCCACAACACTATGAGAGTGTGAGCTCGAATTGGACCTTTGGATGTCATTATATTGGTAAGCTCGGGGAGTAATATTGACTCTACGTTGGTTAGAACTTTCTAGTTGAAAAATCTTGTAAGTTAAGAGTCATGGTAGCCAATGGAGGCAGTTTATCAACTCAAGGATCTTGTAGGGTGGAATAATGAAAATATATAGATTTTTTTCATGCATTTTTTAGTTCAAATTTATGCAAATTTTTAGTAATTATTGTCGAAAAATAAAATTTAATTATAAAATAATTAATTTGTACTTAATTTATCAATATATTGATTTTTAATTATTTTTATAATAATTAAGTATGAATTTGATGTACTTTCGACAGTTTTGCATAATTGATGAAAATCGGCTCGACAGATACTATAGACGGCCTGAACCATTGGGAAATTTTTACACCGAATGAACTAAGAGCAAAGATGATTAATTTTTCAGCAAATGTCGGTCCAAAAATTATGAGTATTATTATACTTTATGATTATATTTTTAATCCAATTTATTTCGGTTAAAAATTATATTATAAAGCTAAAAGTGAAGTAGCTCGATGTGCGTGACATGAAGGACTGAACCACCACCAATTGGGCAGCCCAATGTCGTCCAAATGGTTGGCCCAATAAGCTATTTTAATTGATTTTTCAAACTTGCAAAACAACACTCAAAGTTCTCTCACCTATAAATACCCAAAGCTAATTTATAATTATAAATTGTGCCTTTACGAATTTGCCTAAAGCTAATTTAAGTAAAATTTGAACTAGTCAAATTTCCACCAAGGAGGGCTGGCCATGGAGAGTTAGTGGCTGAAATTCTTTTGCTAAAAGTAGCCTCCAACTCTCACCTATAAATACCCCCCCTAAGCTACCCATTTTCATCACTCATTCACCAACACATCTCTTCTTTTCTCTCATTTGCTCTCTAGCCTTCCCATTCCCTTTTTTTTCATTCCCTTGTCGATTTCCCCCTCTTGAGAAAGAGTGTTCTTCAACCATGGAGTAGCTTCATTCGGATGTTCATTAGAGACCTCGATCTAACAAGAACAAGCAAGAACGATGACGAACGCGATAGCAATTCTAGAGAATTGCTGGATTTGATCCTAATACTTTTCTCTCTTTTAGATTCTTGTTGTTATTATGATGAATACTATTATGGTTGCTATTCTTTATTTACTTAAGATGACTTAAATTTTATTAAGTGTTGCATTGATTGTGTTGATTGCTTAATTTATTATAAATCATGTTTATATTGTTATAGGCCTTGATTATTTTGTTTAATTAAATAATATAATGTTTATCTTATATTTACATTACCCTTATTATATAACTAATGAATTAATCATTTAACTAGATTGAAATTATGAGTAATGGACACACTATTTAATTTGTGCATGTTTAATTTTCTAAGGTATTTGACAGTTAAATTAAGCGATGGTATTAAACAATACATTAGCCTTGCATAGCTTGCAGGATTGTGTGATTAAATTGTTTCAATATAGATGTATGTTGTTACTTCACTTGATACTTTACTTGCTTATGAATATTAATTAATTGTTTGAATTTGCATAGAGATATGTTCAAGAGATTTTTTTTAATTTCATGAGTATGTATGTGCATTAACACATTTACTTATTAAAATTGGTTTGATCAGTTGAATTGACATAAAGATATAGTCAAGAGATGAATGAATTTTAGTAAGTGATGTTGTTTATAAGTTAACAAAATACCAAGTTGCAATGAATTTATTTCATAACAAGCGTGAACATGATTATGATAATGTTAAAGTTATTAATGCAATTAATCTAACACATTTATGTAATATTAATTAAAGTCTTGAAATCGAGCATTGGAATTGAATTTTATTTTTATTTTAACTTAGATTAATTTTAGTTTAGATTGATACTCTTTAAAAATTATTATATTTCCCAAACCAATTTCTTGATTAATTATTTCACAATTATTTTTTTGACATGGTCCTTGTGGGTATAATAACTCGACATTTACTTGTCATTTTATTATTTGATACGATTGTATACACTTGCACATTTTCATCGCTCCAAGTTTTTGGCGCCGTTGTTGAGGACTGTTTAAAATTATTTGTGAAATTATTTATTTTACATTTTCGTTTATTTATTTTTCTATTAAATTTTAACTTATTTATTTTTTTCTGATTATTTCAGGTTTTATGAGTATTGATTGAATTATTGACTTACTCCCCATAGAGCCCGAAATTGAACGAGCCTTTCGAGAAAGAAGAAGACTAGCATCTCAAAGAAGAGCTGAAGAGATGAACTTTGAAAATCAGAACCAGAATCAAGGAAATGGAGCAAATCATGCTCGAAATCCTATCCTTATTTCTGATGATAGGGATTGAGCCTTGAGATAGTATGTAGTGTCGTTATTTCACGAGCTTAATTCGGGTATTAGGAGACCCAAAATCGAGGTACAATAATTCGAACTGAAGCCAGTGATGTTCCAGATGCTTCAGACAGTGGGTCAATTCAGTGGAATGTCTACTAAAGATCCTCATCTTCATTTGAGATTGTTCATAGAGGTGAGTGACTCTTTTAAGTTAGCCAGAGTACTTGAAGATGTGCTATAACTGAAGTTGTTCCCATTTTCGCTAAGGGATATAGCTCGAGCCTGGTTGAACTCATTGCCTCCAAATTCCATTATTACATGGCAAGAGTTAGCAGAACGATTCTTTAGGAAGTATTTCCCTCCAAGCAAGAATGCTAAGTTGAGAAGTGAAATCACTATCTTCCAACAGATGGATGACGAATCCTTATATGAGGCATGGGAAAAATTCAAAGAATTGTTAAGGAAATGCCCTCATCACGGAATCTTGCATTGCATCCAATTAGAGACGTTCTATAACGATCTTAACGCTCACACAAGGACGGTAGTAGATGCTTCCGCCAATGGTGCTATTCCTTCTAAGTCTTACAATGAGGCTTATGAAATTATAAAGAGGATTGCAAGCAACAATTACCAATGGCCAACTAATCGAGTAGCTTCAAGAAGACGAGTCGCAGGAATACATGAAGTGGATCCACTGACTTCAGTTGCAGCTCAAGTATCTTTGATTTCCTCAGTGCTTTAAAATTTTACTACTAATGGGTTTAATAATGTTATAGCTCAGCCACTTAATCAATTCGAGAATGTAGCTTGTGTTTATTACGGGGAAGGGAACTTGTTCGAAGAATGCCCATCAAACCCAAAATCTGTGTATTACATGGGTAGTCAGAACCAAAATCGAGGCATGCAGGGACTGCAGTCAAACTTTTACAACCCATCTTGGCAACATCACTCTAATTTCTCTTGGAGTAATCAAGGGGCTGGACCCAGTAATACTCACGCTTAACCAAGGCCGACCCAACCACAAGGATTTAGTCAATAAGTTCAGAAACCACAACAAGTTGAACCTTCCAACAGCTTAAAGAGTTTATTGAAGGCATATATGGAAAAGAATGATGCCACTCTAAGGAATTTGGAGAATCAAGTGAGACAACTTGCCACTGAACTTAAGAACTGTCCACAAGGTGCTTTGCCGAGTGATATATAGAATCCAAGAAATATGAGAAAGGAGCATTGTAAAGCATTGACATTAAGCAGCGAAAAGACATTAGAGCCCAATACTGTTAAAGTTGAAGAGGAGTAAGCTGATACTTAAGGTGTAGTGGAAGTTCAACCAAGTGTTGAAATTCTAGTTTTGTTAGAACCAAAACCTGTGAATGCTGAAAAGGAAACTTCTAAATCAATCAATTTTGATTATCTAAAAACTTCGTTAGACGTAGAAGTGCCACAAAAGTTGAAGCAGCAAGTCCAAGTAAAGAATTCTCCACCACCCTACCCTCAAAGACTTCAAAAGCAGAAAAGAGAAGTCCAATTCAAGAAATTCCTTGACGTACTCAAGCAGCTTCATATTAACATTCTGTTGGTAGAAGCACTTGAACAAATGCCGAACTACGTCGAATTCATGAAGGATATCCTATCCAAGAAATAGAGACTTGGAGAATTTGAGACTATAGCCCTAACAGAGGAATGTAGTGCATATCTTCAAAATAAACTACCCCCAAAGATGAAGGATCCTGGATGTTTTAACATACCTTGCAACATTGGAGTAACTTATTGTAGTAAGGCACTATGTGATTTGGGTGCGAGCATTAACTTAATTCCCATTTCGATATTTAGAAAGCTGGGGATAGGTGAAGTTAAACCAACTATGCTTACACTTCAATTAGCAGATCGACCCATAGTACATCTTGAAGGAAAAATTGAGGACATATTGGTACATGTAGATAAGTTCATTTTATTGTTGACTTTGTCATTTTAGACTTTGAAGCAGATAAAGAAGTGTCAATCATCTTAGAAAGGTCATTCCTAGCAACTGGAAGGGCCCTTATTGATGTGTAGAAGGGCAAGCTGACTATGCGTGTTCAGGACGATCAGGTAAGGTTTAATGTTTTTAAGTCCATGCAATTTCCTGATGTAGTTGATGATTGTTTTACAGTGTCTGAGTTAAAAGAATTAATCATAGAAAAGGAATTTAACTCTGTTAAGGATCCTTTGGAAAAATCTTGCTAATAGACCCTCTAAGTGATGAAGAAGGGGAGGAAAACTTAGCTTTGTTGAAATTTGATTTGAAGGTATTTAATCCACAACCTCATTTTGAATCTTTAGAATTAAAAAGCATAGATTATGTCTAACCGAAAGCGTCAATCGAAGAGCTACCTAAATTAGAACTCAAGGTATTACCTTCGCACTTAAAATATGTTTATTTAGTTGACGCCTCTACTTTACTTGTGATTATTTCAGCACAGCTAACTTAAGAACAATAAGAAAAGCTTATTCAAGTGTTGAAATAATTCAAGAAGGCTATTGGATGGACCATAGTCGACATTCATGGTTTTAGTGCATTTGTATGCATGCACGAGATTATTCTTGAAGATGACAAGAAAGGGATGATTGATGGACAATGGAGACTAAACCTCATTATGAAGGATTTAGTAAAGAAAGAGATCATCAAGTGGTTTGATGCAGGTATAATTTATCCCATCTCAGACAACTCATGGGTAAGTTTAGTCCAGTGCGTGCCAAAGAAAGAAGGTATGGCGGTCGTAAAGAATGAGAATATCGAGTTGATACCGACTAGAGCAATTATGGGATGACGAATTTGCATAGACTACCAAAAATTGAACAAAGCGACCAAAAAAGATCACTTTCCTTTACCGTTCTTGGATCAGATGCTAGATAAACTCACAGGGCGAAACTATTACTATTTTTTAGATGGGTACTCATGGTACAATCAGATTACAGTTGCACTGAAAGATCTACAGAAAATAACATTCACATGCCCGTATGGTACGTTCGCATTTAGACTCATGCCTTTTTGGTTTATGTAATGCACTGCTACATTTGAAAGATGTATGATGCCCATTTTCACTAACATGGCTGAGAAGTATTTGAAAGTGTTCATGGATGACTTTTCAATGTTTGGGGACACTTATGATGATTTCTTAGCCAGTCTAACGAAGGTACTAAGGCAATGCGAAGAGACAAACCTTGTTCTCAACTTGGAAAAGTGCCATTTTATGGTACGGGAAGGTATTGTTTTGGGACACCGAATAACAAGACAAGGAATCAAGGTTGATAAAGCCATGGTAGATGTTATCGAGAAACTTCCACCTCCAACATCTGTAAAGGGTGTTAGGAGCTTTTTGGGACATGCCGATTCTATAGGAGATTTATAAAGGGCTTCTTTAAGATTGCTAAACTCTTAAGCAAATTATTAGAGAAGGAATCAACATTCAACTTTGATGAAGAATGTTTGAAGGCATTTAACGATCTGAAGAGCAGGTTAGTTTTGACACCAATTATCGTCACACTGGATTGGGGATTGCCATTCGAGTTAATGTGTGACGCAAGTGACTTTGCAGTCGGAGCTGTGATGGGCTAGTAAAGGAACAAAGTTTTTCATCCTATCTACTACGCAAGTCGGACTTTGACGGGAGCTCAATTGAAATATACGATAACTGAAAAAGAACTTCTTGCTGTTGTGTTTGCTTTTTACAAGTTTCAATCTTATCTTATAGGTACTAAAGTGATTGTCTTTATGGATCACTCAACAATTAAATACTTACTTGCCAAGAAAGATGTCAAGCTGAGACTGATTCGATGGGTGCTATTACTTCAAGAATTCGACTTAGAAATTCAAGATTGGAGAGGTGTGGAAAACTTAGTAGTTGATCACTTGTCTAGATTGAAGCCACGAGAGGAAACTTCTACTCTTTTACCCATTCAATAGACGTTCCCTGGCAAACATATACTTAAGGTAAGTCATAACACCCCTTGGTTTGGTGATTTTGCTAACTACTTAGCTTGTGGTTTGATTCCCTTTAATAAGACATATCAGCATAGGAAAAAGTTCTTTCACAATGCTAAGTGTTATTTCTAGGAAGAACCATACTTGTTCAAAAAGTGTGCAGATCAGATGATTAGGAGATGCGTGGCAGGAAATGAGGTACAAGAGATATTATATCATTGTAACATAGCTTTAAGTGGGGGACACTTTGGAGGTTCACGTACTATAGCCAAAGTCTTACAAGCTGGATTCTTTTGGTCGAGACTATTCAAAGATGCATATGCTTGTAAAATGTTGTGATTGATGTCAAAGAGTTGGAAATGTCACTAATATAAATGAGATACCTCGAACAAACATTATGGAAGTGGAACTGTTCGATGTTTGGGGTATTGACTTCCTTGGTTCATTCCCTTTGTCATTTGGTAACAAGTACATTTTAGTAGCTGTAGACTACGTATCAAAGTGGATTGAGGCCGAGGCATATCCGACAAATGATGCCAAGGTTGTGATGAAGTTTTTGTAGAAACATGTGTTCACAAGGTTTGGAACTCCTAGAGCTTTCATCAGTGATGACGGGTCTAATTTTGTGAATAAATGGTTACTTGACAAACACGGAATAAAATACAAGGTTGCCACAGGTTACCATTCACAGACAAATGGGAAGTTGAATTGGCGAACAAAGAAATAAAGGGTATACTCAAGAAGGTAGTCTATCCAAACCGACGAGATTGGTCCAAAAGGCTGGATGATGCTTTATGGGCCTACAGAACAACATACAAGACACCTTTAGGGATGTCTCCCTATAGATTCGTATTTGGAAAGGCTTGCCATTTGCCCTTGGAGTTAGAACATAAAGCTTACTAGGCTCTTCAGGAACTCAACTTAGATCCCAAGCTTGCTAAAGAGAAACAGATGCTTTAGCTCAACGAGTTAGAAGAATTTCGAACATTCTCTTATCAAAATGCCAAATTATGCAAAGAGAGATTAAAAAGATGGCATGACAAGCACATTCGAGTCAGAGAATTCAAAGCAGGTCAGCAAGTTTTACGGTTTAATTCTAGATTAAAGTTTTTTCCTTGTAAGTTGAGATCACGTTGGTCCGGTCCATTTACTATCCATCAAGTTTTTCCATACGGAGTTGTTAAACTCCACAATAAGAGAGGTAATTTTTGAGTCAATGTTTAGGTTTGAAACACTATTGGGGAAGTGAAATTGAACGGGATAAATCATCGCTCATTTTATCAAATATTTAATTTTTCTTGTTTACATTTTAATAAAGAACTTAGGTTATACTTTCTGGATATGTTGAAATGAATTCTGTCTAGGAGATTGGAACTTAAGCGGGACCGCTTGTAACCCTTCCAATCTTTCCTGGGAATTAATTTCAACATAATCTTCCAAGAAATTATTTCCTAAGTGAGAAAATAAAGTTTTAATTTTGAATTTCTCAAATAAAAAGGGTCAATTTTTTATTCAAGTTTTAATTGCAACCCAATTTTCAAATTAATTTTGAAGTTCAAGGACTTAATTGAATTATTTGTGAAATTTGGTTGTACTTTTTGCAAATATTGGAATTAGCTATCTTTTTCTGTAAATATTTTAAAACATCTAAAATAAAAGTTTTTATTTTATTTATTTATATTTAATAAATTGATAATACTTAATATATAATTATAATTTTTTATAATTTATATTAATTATTATCAAAGTTTATATGTAATTAAGATTATTAAGAGTTTTGTTTCAATAAATTAAGTTATGGCAATTAATATATTAATATACTCTATATTATATGTTAATTGTTATTAAATTTAATTAGGACTTAGATTGTTTTATCATTAAATTTGTTTAAGAATTTGAGTTTAATTCTTCCTTCCATGCAATATAAATACCACCTTCACCATAACTTCCACATACAATCAACTCCAAGTACCTACCATTTCCTGCTTGCAGTCGTACCAACCAATAACAACCATCGCCGACCAGTAGCTGCCAACGTCTCAACCTTACTTGTCGCACGTTGCTGCTGCTACCGCTCCATGCACACGCCCAGCGCTCTTGCGCACTGCTACTGCACCCAATTCCCGCGCACTATTGCTGCACCTAGCTGACGAACCACGCAAACCCTCATGTGCCCCAACCTGCTGTTGCTCCTTGTCTTGTGCTGCTTCTGAGCCTAGGCAGCTTGAGTTTGCTGTGTGTGTTGTTGCCGAACATACTATTGCCTCAACACATCACTATCACTCGTTTAGATCACCCTTAAACCAACCCTAGCCCAAACCTCTTTGCTTCTTCCTTGACTTGTTTATTTAAATTGTTTGCATACAAAGGCTAAAATCATGCCTCGCAAAAGAACTTAATTATACTAACTTCATGGCAAGCATTCGACATGTTGCTGAACTCTAAATTGGGGAGTGTTTTGTGAAAAGCAACCTAGTACGGACGAGGAATTGGTTCGAGAGTTCTATGTAAATTTGACCTTGAGTGAACTTACAGAAGTTCCTGTCCTGAAGGATCAAGGTACTGTTAAAGTCGAGCACCATCAATGAGTACTTTGACATACCTGATTTCGAAGAAGACGAATACTCTATCCTAATGAAGAACATCGAGGCTACAAAATTGCAAGAGATCCTTCAAGAACTTACGGTTCGCAGTTCTAAATGGATGGTGTTGAAGAGTGGAGTTCGTACTTGTTGCAGAGAATACCTGACACCGTTAGTGAAAGTATGGTTTCATTTTATTCGGTTTAGTCTTATGCTTTCCTCACATGGGACCATAATTTCTATGGAACGAATGGTCTTGCTATACTCGATCTTGATAGCAAAGGCCATATATGCGGGAAAATCATCATCAGAGAAATTCAAAGCTGTGTTGCAAGACATTCTGGTCAAGCCTATTTCCCATTTACAATCACAGATCTATGCTTAAAAGCTGAGATTCTTGGGAAAGTAAAGAAGACGGGATGTAGCCAAGGTGCAATCACTGATTGGGACCTCATTCGAGTAGTAGGAAATTCCATTCTTCAACACCTAGTTAATTCAATTGAAGATCTTGAAAAAGAGGAAGATCCTGAAGAAACAGAGCCATTAAGAATTCCTGATGAGGCAGAGTCTACTAAACAAATGTCCGAACCTGACATATCCGTACCTAGACCTCAGTCACCTCACTCAGAACTTCGAGATGAGCTGTCAAAGATGATGGATTGCATCCAACATATGCATTGGCAGCAACAATCTTACTGGAGATACACAAAAAATATGGGATGACACATTTAAATGTGCACTTGAGAAAGTATTTCGTGATCCATTTATTTTTGTGCCTGAATTTTCAAATTACATATTTGAACCAAGGACTCCAATGGTGAAGGAGCAAGGTGATTTGAGCAACAATAAGGACAATGAAGCAAAAGACGAGTAAAAGTTTAGGGGGTCTACATATAAATAAAAAGGGGGGATCTTTTCTTTCTTTAATTTATGTTATTTTATTTTCTTAGGTTACTTTAAGTTGTTAATTTTTAAATGAATTTAGGATTATGTTGTAAGTCATTAGGTCTTTAGGTTAGTTTTTGTTAATTTTTGCATAATAAATTAAGAGGTTGAAGTCAATAATTGAACAAATAGAAAAAAAATAAGAGTGTGACAATAGATATGTACATGTCTAGGATTGAACCCTGGAAGAGCTTGGTATTTAAGCAGTCAAATTTAACTCACCTCCTCTTCCTTGATCCTATCTGGTGTACAATATCTATTCACTTTTATTTTTACATTCTCTCTATTGTTTTTAACAATGGAGACATTGTTCATCTTAAGTAAGGGGGACCGAAAATCGAAAACTTCTTAATAAGTATTATTTCTCCTTATTTTATGAATTTAAATATAATTTTGCTCAAAAATTTGAATTTATGTTGATTATGTTAAGCTTTAGTATTAATAAAATTCAATTATATCAATGGTTGTGATGTTAAATTAAACCATGAAACGAATGCTACTCTTAATAAAATATGTGAATCATATCATAAATTTTTTATAGAAGCTAGACATGCATGAAAGTTTAAAGTCTCTAGAATTGATTCAGTAATTTCTTGAGGCGAAATCCTAGGAAGCATGAAATTTTGAAAATGATTTAGGTAACATTTATTTGGACCATTTGGGCCTTTCAAGCTAACCTTGAGGATTATTATCCTTTGAAGCCAACCTTGAGACTATATGACTTGATTTTCTTTGAACCTTACAATGATAAGCCATCCTATCTCTCGTACTTATCTCCACATTGTCCTAAACACTAGACTCAGTCTATCAAGAATATGTCCTAAAAATAAGTTTTGGGGAGTTGAGAAAAAGTATCAAAATGCTCAACAAAGTGTAGTACATACAAAATTATGCTAAAAAAAAAGAGAACAAGAAAAAAAAGAATAGAGCATATGTACTCAAAAGAAAAAAAGAGAAAATAGCATGAGCATTCAAAGTTCAAAGTTCAAAAAAGTTGGTGAAATTAAAGATAATTATCCCTAAGGTCTTATGCAAGTTGAGTATAAGGTTTTAGCTTAAATATATCTATCTTTTACTGACCCCTAGCCTAGCCTCGATACAACCTATACAAAAGACCTATTTTATTCAAGATTTCAATGCTACCTACATTAGTGGAGAGAAATTGCTATGTTCAACATATGAAGGCATAAGTTAAACTTAATTATTGCAGTTTGGTCTTAACTAAAGGAATTAAAAAATCGAGTGGAAAGATTTTGACATGTCTTTATTGAGAAAGCAGTTAGTCTAGTTTTGTTAAGCATGACGATAATTGAGAATAATTTGAATAAAATACATACTTGAGCTACATAATCTCAAAATTCTTGTTCTTATGCTTGATCATTATAAATTCATAAGTATGAGGAGAAATGATCAATTCTTTTGTGATTTGTGCATTACTCGGGACAAGCAATGAATTAAGTTTGAGGGTGTGGAAACATGAAAATATATAGACTTTTTCATGCCCTTTTTAGCTCAAATTCATGCAAATTCTTATTAATTATTGATTTTTAATTATTTTTATAATAATTAAGCATGAATTTGATGTATTTTCGACAGTTTTACACATTTGATAAAAATTGGTTCGACAGACACTACAGATGCCCTAAACCGTTGGGGAATTTTTATACCAAGTGAACTAAGAGTAAAGATGATTAATTTTCCAGAAAATATCGGTCTAAAAATTATGATTGTTATTATACTTTATAATTATATTTTTAATCCAATTTATTTGGGTTAGAAATTAAATTATAAAGCCTGAAGTGAAATGGCTTGATGTGAATGACATAAAGGACTGAACCACCACCAATTGGGCAGCCTAATGCCATCCAAATGGCTGACCCAATCAACTATTTTAGCTGATTTTTCACTCTTGTAAAACAACCCTCAAAGTTCTCTCAAATCCCATTCAAACCCCTCCACAAATTGTGCCTTTACAGATATGGCCCAAGCTAATTTAAGCAAAATTTGAACTAGTCAAATTTGCACCAAGGGTGGCCAGCCATGGGGAGTGAGTGGCTGAAATTCTTTTGCTAAAAACAGCCTCCAACTCCCACCTATAAGTACCCCTCTAAGCTACCCATTTTCATCACTCATTCACCAACACATCTCTTCTTTTCTTTCAATTGCTCTCTAGCTTTCCCATTCCTTTTTCCTCCATTCCCTTGCCGATTTCCCCCTCTTGAGAAAGAGTGTTCTTCAGCCTTGGAGTAGCTTCATTCGGGTGTTCATCAAAGACCTCGATTTGACAAGAATGAGCAAGAACAATGATGAACATGATAGTAGTTCTAGTGAATTGTTGGATTCCTTTTCTCTCTTTTAGATTCTTATTGTTATTATGATGAATGCTATTATGGTTGCTATTCTTTATCTAATTAAGATGGCTTAAATTTTATTAAGTGTTGAGTTGATTGTGTTGATTGCTTAATTTATTATAAATCATGTTTATATTGTTATAGGCCTTAATTGTTTGTTTAATTAAATAATATAATGTTTATGTTATATTTACATTACCCTTGTGATATAACTAATGAATTAAACATTTAACCAGATTGAAATTATGATTAATGGACACACTATTAAATGTGTGCATGTTTAATCTTCTAAGGTAGCCGAAGGTTAAATTGAGCGATGGTATTAAACAATACATTAGCCTTGCATAACTTGCAGGATTGTGTGATTAAGTTGTTTCAATATAGATGTATGTTGTTAATTCACTTGATCCTTTACTTGCTTATGAATATTAATTAATTGTTTGAATTGGCATAGAGATATGTTCAAGAGATTATTTTAATTTCATGAGTATGTATGTGCATTAACACATTTACTTATTAAAATTGGTTTGATCGGTTGAATTGACATAGAGATATAGTCAAGAGATGAATGGATTTTAGTAAGTGATGTTGTTCATAAGTTAACATAATGCCGAGTTGTCATGAATTTATTTCGTAACAAGCATGAACATGATTATGATAATGTTAAGTTTTTAATGCAATTAATCTAACACATTTATGTCATATTAATTAAAGTCTTGAAATCAAGCATTGGAATTGAATTTTATTTTTATTTTAACTTAGATTAATTTTAGTTTAGATTGATACTCTTTAAGAATTATTATATTTCTCTAACCAATTTGTTGATTAATCATTTCAAAATTATTTTTCTGAGACAGTCCTTGTGGGTACGATAACTCGACATTTACTTGTCACTTTATTACTTGATACGATTGTGTACACTTGCACATTTTCATCGTTCCATAGTGCTGTAGTATGGTAGGCACAAGGGCATAGGTGTGTTATTGACTTTATGGTTTTATATGTCAAAAGGTGTGATGTAGTTTTGGGGATACAATGGCTCTTGATTCTAGGACCTATTAGATGGAACTTTGCTTCCCTCACCATGCAATTTGAGTATCAAGATCACGCTTGTACCCTGCAAGGTATACTTCCAGGTGGCTTTTAGATTCACTATCCAAATGCTTCACCATGGTGGAGCGTGGACCTTGTCCTATGCTTTTTACTTCTACTTATTAGGCAACTTTGAACATGTCCTCTCAACCATCTGGCAGGGACCTACAATACTTGTTGATTGAATTTGATGATGTATTCTAGATGCTAAGTGGATTACCCCTCCTAGATTGCAAGACCACAAGATTCCTTTCCAAGATGAGACTCAAGTGGTGAAGGTCCGACCTTCTCGTTATCCTACAGTCCAAAAGGTTGAGATGGAGAGGCTGATCCAAGAAATGTAGTAAGTAGGGATAATTAAAGGCAGTAGCAATCATTTTGCTTCACTAATTACGATAGTGAAAAAGAATGATGGTAGCTGACACTGTGTGTGGATTATAAACAACTTAACCAACTTACCATCAATGACAAATTCCTATCCCTGTCATTGAGGAGTTGTTAGATGAATTGGGGCATGCAGTCTACTTTTCTCAGTTGGATTTTAGGTTTGATTACCATCAAATTCACATGTGGGATAAAGGCATTCACAAAACTACTTTTAAGACTTATGAGGGCTACTATTAGTTTTTGGTCATGCCTTTTGATCTCACCAATGTACCCTCAAGCTTCCAATCCTTGATGAATGTTGTCTTCAAAAGGCTCACCAAGAAATCATTTTTTGCTTTTTTTATGATATTATGGTTTATTCTAAAGGACCATAGGTTGTTTGTTAAAAAGAGTAAATGCAAATTTGGTTCTACTCAGATTTAGTATCTAGGCCATATCATCTCCAAGGGATCAGTGGCCATGGAGTCTTTTAAGGTAGAAAGGGTTCTCAACTAGCCTATACCTGAATCAGTCAAAGACTTGAGAGGGTTCTGGGACTGTTTGGATACTACAAGAGGTTCAAACAGCCTTTCAACAACTTAAATAGGCAATCTGCAAGGCCCTAGTGTTAGCCTTTCCTAACTTCTAAGAGAAGTTTTGCATTGATACAGATGCCAATGACTAAGGCTTGGGAGCAGTTCTATAGCAGAAGGGAAAGATAATAGCCATTTTCAACAAAGGCTTAGGGGTCAAGAAACGAGCTTTTTGCATCTACGATAAGGAGATGCTAGCAATGCTGTTAGCAGTGAAAATATGGCATCCATACTTGGTTGGAAGACATTTTTAGATCAAGATAGACCATCAAAGTTTGAGGTTTTTGTCTAACAGATAGACCATTACCCCTTACCAGTAGAAAGGGGTGGCAAAAATGTTAGGCTATGAAATGTCATTACCTATTGGAAGGGCATTTAGAATGTTGTAATTGATGTCTTATCAAGAAAACCTCAACTGTAAGAAGGGCAACTTCTACAGTGGACAAGCAACACTCCCTAGTATGACATGTGTGCAAGGATAGTAGACTCTTGCTTAAATGACCCTAAATTATAACAGCTATACCAAGTCATTTAACAGTAACCTTTGCAACATCCTAAATACTCTTAGGATGGTAGATTACTTAGAAGAAAAGGAAAAGTAATGGTTGGCAACAACATTAACCTTAGAGGAGACCTCTTTGATTGCTTGCATGATGAAGCAATGGGAGGCCACTTAGGGATTCATGCTATAAGGCATAGGTTATATGGCTTACTCTATTGGGAAGGGCTTTTCTGAAGATGTGAAGCAGTGGATGGAGTAAACCACTTGCCAGAGGTACAAGAAAGACCAATCAGCTCATCCAGGGCTCTTATAGCCCCTACCAATCCATGATCGAGCTTGGGCAACAATCAGTACGAATTTTATTAAAGGATTGCCACCCTCTCAAGGAAAAGACACAATTCTAGTCATGGTAGATAGGTTGACCAAATAAGTTCGTTTCTTGGCGTTGTCTCACCCATTCACTGCTATGTGAATGGCTCAAGAGTACTTAACACATGTCTATAAGCTGCATGGAACTCTTGAGTTAATTACATTTGACAAGGACAAGATTTTCATCAATAGCTGATCGGCCTGTAAATGTCACAGAAAATGTGCAAGCAGACGCTATCGATGCAAGTATAGTAGATAAAGATGAATCTATCGGATATCGATCCCACGAGGATGGTGTTCTTGTTGCTTAATTTTGTTGAAGCAATTTAAGTTCAAATGAATAGAGTTGTTAAAAGTAATGTCAACGCAAATCAGTTAGACTACACAAGTTAACAGTAAAAACTATCAGTGTAAATGTAAAATAGAACGTCAGAGCAAATTAATAAAAGATGAATTGATTGTTGAGATGTTATAATGTAAATTTAGACAATTAAAAGAAATAGATCAAGTGTAAAGAATTGGAGAGGATCACTGACTTCACAAGCTGGCAATGCTAAATGTGACTACAAGGTAACTAATAGATGAATTGTCACCACAATTATGTCTTAATGAGATCTTACTCCTATCAAACTCTCTATTTAACAAAGACTCAAGTACTCACAATTACCACACCTTCCAGTGCTGGTATTGCTTTGTACTCAAGAACAAGTGGCCAAAATTCCTTCTTGCCTCAAGCAACTTTCGTTGTCTTGCTTGTTAATTTAACTTGTCACCGCACCTTCTAGTGACTGTGACTGCAATCGCACTTCCAAGGTCAAAATAGTTAAATCCAAATGTAAACAGATGAGAAGAATTAAGTAGAAATCAAAGTAAATCTAACATTAATAGATACTTTCGTGTACAATCAATTGTCAATAGAATTCATCAGCAATTAAGAGGAAATAAAGAACAAGTTGAAGTATTCTATTCTTAGCCTACTAGAACTCTTCCATAGATGCTCCTCTTACGTCACACATAGGCACTCCTCATCAGGATGTGGTTGCCTCCTTGCTACATCAGTTTACCCTCCTAGGAATTAAGCTTCCATGGCAGCTGATCTTGAGAAAAGATGAGAAAATTTGTGGAATTGAATTCTTCACTGCTTGATATCGATTTCCCTTTTCTTCCCTTTATTTATAATCTCTTCCCAGCACCGATTTATCCCTCTTCTCAGATCTAAATTCCTCTTTTTGCAGCTGTATAAGTTTGTTATTGCTAGCTGTCCACTCATGTAAATATGATTTGTTCGTTATGCAGTTGCAGATTGCCGCGACATCTCTGGATGCATATTATGATTTAAATTTGCTGTGATAATCATGACATTCTCCTATGCTGGTGCTTCTGAATATGTTAGCAGCGTAAAAATCCCTAATAAAATGTAAGAGCATTTATGTAGTGACATCTTTGGTCGTAAATCTGGATCAAACTTGTGGTCGCAATTCTGAATGCTTTCCTACTCTGATCTTCTGAGGTAGATTTCTGCGCTGACAACTTTAGATGCAAAACTAGTACTAAATACAACAACATTAGTAGCATAAAAGTGATAAAATGAAAGAAGGTAAGATCAAACAACACTGAGTTACAAAATGCAAATACTAAGTATGAAATGCTAAAAATATATGCTAAATATGATACAAAATGAACAAATTATACACTAATTTAAGGAGAAATTAAGTGCCATTTCTAATGCTCTCACAACACAAACTTGAGTTTTTACTTGTCCTCAAGTAAAGAAAAGTTAGCAAAGTTATATCCAAATTCTTGTCACCACATTCATCATTCTAGCAACTTATATTCTTTAAAATCCTACTGTATAAATTGTATTCATATGCTGGAATATTGCACCGACAATTTATAGGCATGAATAATCAAAATTGCAACTTCACTAATGCTAGCATCATACTTTAAATCTTAAATCTTCTTAACCAATACAACATTTATTGTATAATAAAATGTATATTCTTTTATCAACTTTTGTTTTTTTAATTCTTTCCGTTTTCTTTTATGCGACTGAGAGATGTCATTGCATTACTATACTCTTGTTCTTGGGCAGTAACGATGGGGTGCAACAAACCCCCCAGGGAGCATGTAATTGCGCCGACACATACTATTATAGTAACAGCCTTTGGCTAGATAATTTTTCTAACACTTGCAGTGGAGTCTTCCCCCTTGTTGAGTCGTAATGCACCCACATTGGAGTGTCTTTTATTTAGTAAATATAATTTTATACATAGCTGCAAGATGGTAAGTTAATTAAATATTTAAAGAATGATACTACTCATTTATTACTAACGCAATCTCAACCATTCATCAAAAAATAGAAGGATTCAACATTCAATTCACGCATTAGTAGTCCAAATAATTTAAGAATTTACGCATCAAATGAAAAAATTATGGTCACATTTTTCTTAACTATGCATACTTTCATTCACTAAAAAGACAAATATATTCTTAAATTTGTGGGTATAATTGCATTTCCATTCCACACTTCCCCCCAAAATTAATGTCTGCATTGTCCCCAATGCACTGACAAGACTATATAAATAATAATGGAAATGCAACTACAATGCAAATGCTAGAACAAATAAAATGCAGAGATAATAAAATTGCACTAACAATTAAAAGAAATGCATGCAACTAACTACTAAAAAGTAAACTAACTCAGTGTCCGAGGTTGCTTTGGATTTCTTTTTCTTCTTAGGGCACTCCTCTTTGGTTTTCTTGTGTGCCTTTCATTTGTGCCTCTTCTCTTTTGGTTCAACCGGTGGAGTTGATTCCTGGTCCATTACTAGTTGAATGTTAGCTTCATCAACAGTCACGTCCGATGGATGGATTTCAGCAAGAGGTGCTAAGTATGGCACTATAGCCATAGGATTGGAATCCTCATTTTCTAATGTGACTGCCTTGGTCTAGCTCGCCCCAGATGTTGCCAAATGTTCAACAGATGCACCCAGATTGGCGGGTGCATCGACAAATTTCTCAAATAAATTAGTCGCGGCAACATCATCTTCTTTTTCTTTCTCCTCTTCTTTTTCTTCTTCATTTCCTTTTTCTGCTTCTGCTTCTTCTTCTTCTTCTTCTTCTGCTTCAATACCCGCAGAAGTAATTGGTGTATGCTCATCCATAGCAGCAGTCTCCCTCTCAGCCATAATGGCCCCCAAATTGTTCGACGGTTCGTCTTCAAAGAGGCTAGCTATGTTTTGGAAGCAATCTTCTATTTCCTTGGATTGCGCTTCTTGATCCTCATCATCAGAGATGTGGATTTTATTTGGGGACTAGATGGACTGGATTCTACCTTTTGAACCATGCTGCTCTGATGATGGAGTGGCTTCATCAATAATAGGAGGGAACACAAGGAATTCAGGCATCGAATTTCTGCTCAAACCTCTTAATACGCTGACAATAGCAGTGTTCCAGTCCCTAGTATAGGCATAGAATAAATTGTCTGAACTGCATCTCGTCGATTGTGCCGACAAGTTTGATTTGTTTGTTTCTTATCCGATCAACACACTTTTCAATCTCAGCAAGCTTCCTCCAAATTTGAGGATCTGTGGGCTCATGGGTTTGAGTGTCTTTCTTTTTTGCTTTCCCTTTTTCCTTCTTTGGCGGCACCTCCTTCACCATAGGGGTTTCCTGCCCCCTTATCATCCTCTTCATCAAAACATCATTTATTAGCCCTTTGTTTTCCCAAGTCTCTTCCCCTTCACGAGGCATAATGCCTCATTGTTTACACAACATAATTATTAGAGAAGGGAAGGGCAGATATCTGTTTGTTTGGTGGCAGCTTCAGTGATTTCTTGATGTAGGATTGTGCCGACATCAATACCTCGTCCTTTCAGTATAGAGTGCAGCAAGCACATTCTACTAGTGTTGTAATCGTACTATGGGTGGATGGTAGGAGACGACAGTTTATAAAATGAAACCATAACTTGCTTTGAACAGTGATTAACGATGGTACATGGTGTAATTATTTGGATTGTTGCCAGTCTAAACTGAGCCATCGACACATAAGTCGTTCAGTAAAAGCTCCACACCTTCCTTTGTCAAGTTCTCCAAGAACTCGACGTGTTTATCCTCCCCCTCAAAAATATTGAAGAGAGTATTTATGTGGTCAGCACTCCAGGGTACCAAACCTTCACAAAAAAATATGAATTCCTATTCTGGATCAACCAAGTTAGCGTAAAATTCCCTTACCATGGAGGGAGAGTACCCGGTCGGATGGTCACAAAACTACTCCCATCCCAAACGAGAAATTATGTTGGTGACCTACTTCCCTAGTGTCAAATGCAGGGACAACTAAAATCCTTGTTCAAGATGATAGTTTCTCTTCAACATAACTTCATGATAACGGTCCTTTGCCGCTTTCGATAGAAATAGAACAGGCTCCTTGGGTTATGGTTGGTCGGCATTTTTGACCATAGTAGTCGAAGATTCAACCACTGATTTGGATGGGGTTTTCGCTCCTCGAGTTCTTGCCATGAGTGCTGAAATAAAGAAAGTGAGAATATTTTACAGAAAAACAAAAGATTGAAGTCAAAGAAAATACAACAACAATGGTGGCTGTGAGTGTGAGAGAACAGTCAACACAAAAATGGATTTTTATAGACGATGGAGGTGAAAAGACGTGATGATTACTGAGAGTATACTGTGCCTGTAGCCAATAAATGCTAGGACATAGATAGTACATTTTCATAACGATCTAACAGTTAGGGATTGGGGTGAATCAACCGGCATGATTCTTGCCCGAAATGCTTCGCTGAGTATTAAATGAAATGCGTCGACAAGTTGTGCTTTTGTGTGCATCGACAAAAAGGAGATCTTTTATTCCTGCATAAAACTAAAGAAAACGAATTAAAAGAAAACAAAAGACAAAAAGTAAATATAAAAAATAGCAATGACATTCTTAAGGAAATGTGACCAGGTTAATGGTCTCGTTTTGTTCGTTGATGCCTGGGCTATAATAATGCTTCAATCATTAGCCATTCACTTTAAATTGGTGCCCATCATTCAAATCCTTGATTGTCACCGCACCAAGTTGAAATGCTTCGACAAAAAGGTCCTGACCATCTTGAGCACAATTTTCCTATATGCAATTTTAAACGTAAGTTAAATAAAAGCACTAACTGACTAGGAGAAAATCGTTGTCGCAAAATGATGTTATCATGCCATCATTTAATTTTTCATTGTAAATGACAGCATTTTCATAAGCATTGCGTCAAATTTCTTTCAATTCTGAAATGTCCAACAATCATTTCTGTCCAGCAGCATCATAGTCCATGTTCACTTGCTTGATTGCCCACATGGCCTTATGTTCAAGTTCGACTGGAAAATGATAGGATTTCCCAAAAATTAGCTGATACGACGACATTTTTAATAGTGTTTTATATGCGGTGCGAAGTGCCCACAATGCATCATTCAACCGCTAGGACCAATCTCGTCGAGATGGGTTAGCCACCTTCTCAAGAATACCCTTGATTTACCGATTGGATACTTCCGTTTATCCATTTTTTGCGGATGATATGTGGTTGCCATGCGATGTTTCACACCGTAATGTTTCAAAGTTGTCGCCACTTGATTGTAATGGAAATGAGTGCCTTGATCGCTTATTAATGCTCAAGGTGTTTCAAATCGTGTAAGGATATATGTGTGAAAGAACTTTAACACTGTCCGAGCATCATCCTTTGGAACAGCAATTACTTGTATCCACTTGGAGACATAATCAACAGTAACTAGAATATACACATTCCCAAAGGAATTTGGAAATGGTCCCATAAAATCTATTCCCCAAACATCAAATAACTCAACCTCCATGATAGGCTATTGAATCATCTCGTTACATCGAGATATAGAACCAGTGCGTTGACATTTGTCGCACTGTTAAGCAAAATTGTAGGCGTCTCAAAACAATGTCAGCCAATAAAATCCTGATTGTAAGACCTTTGCAGCAATCCTAATGCCACCAAGATTGCCTCCATAAGGAGAATCATGGCAATGCTTCAAGATAGATATCATTTCCTCCTTAGGAATGCAGTGATGAATGATGTTGTCGGCGCATACTTTGAACAGGTATGGCTCATTCCAATGATACTTAGCAGTATCCCTACGAAATCTGACTTCCTATGACCTGTTGCACTCAATGGTAGCTTTCCACATACTAGATAGTTGACGACATCTGCATACCATGAAGATGCATCGATAAAGAATAATTTTTAATCTGAAAATGCATCAACAATTTGTGACTTATTTCCATCCTCACTTCCAGATTCCAAACAAGATAGGTGGTCTGCTACTTGGTTTTCTGATCCTTTCCTGTCCTTAATCTCAACATCAAATTCTTGTAGTAAAAGGATCCATCTAATCAGTCTAGGTTTTGCATCTTTCTTAGCGAAAAGGTATCTCAAAGAAAAATGATCAGTATGCACTATAATTTTTGCCCCGACAAGATATGAACGAAACTTGTTGAATGCAAAAACTACTGCTAGTAACTCCTTCTCAGTCGTTGTGTAATTCATCTATGCTTCAGCTGTAGTCTTACTAGCATAATAGATTGAATGAAATACCTTAGCTTTCCTTTGTCCAAGCATAACACCTACAGTAAAGTCGCTCGTATCGCACATTACCTCGAACGGTTACGACCAATCTGGTGCGACGACAATTGGTACCTGTACTAGCTACTGTTTAATCTTTAGAAATGCTTCCGAATAAGCTTCATCGAACAAAAACTTTTTATTTTGCTTCAACAAGCAGTAGAGTGGTTTTGCTATTTTGGAGAAGTCTCAGATGAATTTTTTATAAAATCCGGCATGGCCAAGAAAACTCCTTATTCCCTTTACATTATTCGGTGGAGGTATCTTTTCAATGATTTCCACCTTTGCTTTATCCACTTCAATGCCCTGACAAGATATACGATGGCCAAGAACAATTCCTTCGGTTGCCATGAAGTGGCATTTTTCCCAGTTCAGAACTAAGTTAGTGTCCTCGCATCTTTTCAAAACTTTTGCTAAATTGTCAGTGTATATATCAAAATTTTGCCCATACACAGAGAAATCATCCATAAATACCTCTAATGAATCCTCGATCATATTAGAGAAGATGACCATCATGCACCTCTAGAATGTGGCTGGGGCATTACACAAACCAAATGACATTCGTCGGAAAGCAAAGGTTCCAAATGGGCATTTAAAAGTTGTCTTTGCTTGATCCTTCGGCGTGATTGCTATCTGGTTGTATCCATAGTATCCATCAAGGAAACAGTAATAGGCCTTAGAATTTGCTCTCTTTGTGGCAGCGGTATATTGTTGACTCCTTGTGGCTGCATTGGAGGAATAATATTTTGTGGGAGCAAAGGTGGTAGATCGTTGTTATTTCCAGCCATTTTTCTTTACTCTTGTCTTTTCCTCCGAATTGTTCTTTCAATTTCCGGATCAAAACTAACAATGTTGTTAGGATTTCTCCTTGTTGACATAAACACCTAAAAAAATATTAAAAGAAAATCAACAAAAGGTTAGTAATCAATAAAACTTAGAAAATAAATGGTAAATGCAACTACAAAAATAAACATCAAACAAACGCCATCCCCGGTAACGGTGCCAAAACTTGATCGGCCTATAAACATCACAACAAATGTGTAAGCGGACACTGTCAATGCAAATATAGTAGATAGAGATGAATCTATCAGATATTGATCCCAAGAGAATGGTGTTCTTGTTGCTTAATTTTGTCGAAGCAATTTAAGTTCAAATGAACAGAGTTGTTAAAAATAATGTCAACGCAAATTGGTTAAACTACACAAGTTAAAAGTAAAAACTGTCCGTGCAAATGTAATATAAAATGTTAAAGCAAATTAATAAAAGATGAATTGATTATTGAGATGTTGCAATGTAAAATTAGACAATTAAAAGAAATAGATCAAGTGTAAAGAATTGGAAAGGATCACTGACTTCACAAGTTGGTAATGCTAAATGTGACTACAAGGTAACTAATAGATGAAATGTCACCGCAATTTTGTCTCAATGAGATCTTACTACTATCAAAACTCTTTGTTTAACAAAGACCCAAGCACTCACAATTAGCACACCTTCTAGTGCTGGTTTGCTTTGTACTCAAGAACAAGTAGCCAAAATTCCTTCTTGCCTCAAGCAACTTTCGTTATCTTGCTTGTTAATCTAACTTGTCATCGCACCTTCTAGTGACTATGACTGCAATCACACTTCTGTGGTCAAAAAAATTAAATCCAAATATAAACAGATGAAAAGAATTGAGTAGAAATCAAAGTAAATCTAAAATTAATAGATACTTCCGTATACAATCAACTATCAATAGAATTCATCAGCAATTAAGAGGAAAAAAGAACAAGTTGAAGTATTCTATTCCTAGCCTACTAGAACTCTTCCATAGATGCTTCTCTTGTGTCACACATAGGCACTCCTCATCAGGATGTGGTTGCCTCGTTGCTGCATCAATACACCCTCTTGGGAATCAAGCTTCCATGGCAGCTGATCTTGAGAAAAGATGAGAAAATTTGTGGAATTGAATTCTTCACTGCTTGATATCGATCTCCCTTTTCTTCCCTCTATTTATAATCTCTTCCCAGCACCAGTTTATCCCTCTTCTGAGATCTAAATTCCCTTTTTTGCAGCCATATAAGTTTGTTATTGCCAGCTGTGCACTCACGCAGATCTGGTTTGTTCGTTATGCAGTTGCAGATTGTCGCGACATCTCTGTATGCAAATTATGATTTAAATTTGTTGCGACAATCTTGGCATTCTCCTATGCTGGTGCTTCTGAATGTGTTAGCAGCGTAAAAATCTCTAATAAAATGTAGGAGCATTTATGTAATGACATCTTTGGCTGAAAATCTAGATCAAACTTATGGCCGCAATTCTGAATGTTTTCGTACTTTGATCTTCCGTGGTGGATTTCTGCGCTGACAATTTTAGACATAAAACTAATACTAAATACAATGACATTAGTAGCATAAAAGAGATAAAACGAAAGAAAGTAAGATCAAAAGACACTGAGTTAGAAAATGCAAATACTAAATATGAAATGCTAAAAATATATGCTAAATATGATAAAAAAAGAACAAATTATACACTAATTTAAGGAGAAATCAAGTGCCATTTCTAATGTTATCAGCAGCTTTTGGAGGGAGCTATTCAGGAAGCTTGGTACTCGACTTCATTTATCCATTGCATACCATCCTAAGACAGATGGTCAAACAGAAGTCTTGAATAGATGCTTGGAGAGATACCTTATGTGCATGTTAGGAGAGAGACCAAGACCTTATGAAGCCCTCTATGGCCAAGATCTTCTTCTCCATTTACCATATCTAGTTGGTTCTTCACTTATAGCCAAAGAGGATTGTAGGTTTTAGCATCGAGAGATAGCTAGACGACTTCTCAAGTTCCATTTGAAGAGAGCTCAAGATAAAATGAAGCAAGTGGATGATAAGAGAAGGTCTGACAAAGTTTCAGGTAGGAGATATGGTGTATTTGAGAATCCAACCTTACAGGTAACTTTCCATGAGAAGGATTGTGAATCAATAACTACCTCTCAAGTACTTTGAGCCCTACCATATGAAAACCAAGGTGGGAAAGGTGGCTTACAGATTTGCATTACCAGAAGGATCTTGAATTCATTCCACGTTTCATGCGTCCCAAATTAAGAAACACATCACTTGTAAGGCTTCTTATAGCTCTAGATTGACATTGGTAGGGACAAATGGGGCTCTTCTCAAGGTGCCAATTCGAGTTATTGAAAGGCATATGGTGAGAAAAGGAAACCAGGATGCCACAGAGGTGTTGGTGGAGTGGGCTAACACCTTTCTTGAAGATTCTACATAGGAGAACTTGCAAGACCTTCAGTAGAGATATCCAACATTTGATCCTTGAAAAGAAGGATCGACTTTGAAAGGAGACTAATTGTTAAGGAAGGAAGTTGATAGCATTGGAAAAGACCATTAATTTCTGCTTATTTAAAGTATAATTTGTTCCCATTATATCATGTTTAGCATGCATTTTTACCATTTTATATTGAGTAATTGCATTTTCTAAGTCAATGATGTTTGGTTTAATTTTCTTTAATTTTTCCTACTTTTGCTACTAATGTCACCACATTTAGTGTTCAGTTTTGCATCTAAAGATGTCAATGTAGAAATCTGTCCCAAAAGATCAATGCAAAAAGGTGTCCAAGGTTGTCACCGTAATTTAGAATCCAAAATTACGCCCAGACCCGCATCGAATTAAAATCTAAATTTACTTCCAGAGATGTCGCAATAACCTTTAACTGCTTGCTGAATACACCAGATCTGCGTGAATGTACAGTTGGATTAACTTGTACACCTGTAAGGATGTTAGATTTGAAGAAGAAGGACACTTGTATTTGGCATTAAAGATAAATATTGATGAAAAAAAGAATAAAAAGGAGGGAGAGGAATCTTGAAGCTCGTGACAAAAATCAATTCAGGTTTTCATCTTTTCTTTAAGCTTACCTCCATGGCAGCTTAGTTTCTTGGAGGGTGAACTGACTATGACGAGAAGGCAAATCCTGCTTCTGACGAGGAGTGTTCCTAAATGCAACACAAGAGGAGCATTAGGGAAGATTTCTAGTAGGCTAGGAATAGAATGCTTCAACTTGTTCTTTATTTCCTCTCAAATGCTAATAAATTCTGATGAAGTTATATGTGTATG
Source organism: Gossypioides kirkii (assembly GCA_005610355.1). NCBI lineage: Eukaryota > Viridiplantae > Streptophyta > Magnoliopsida > Malvales > Malvaceae > Gossypioides > Gossypioides kirkii. The sequence continues at coordinate 30,713,158 of CP032247.1, read as the reverse complement.
GAAGTACCTTTTAATTTTAGACCTAATTTTATTTCTGCTCAATTTTCTGCTATCTATTTATCTTTGGCTTTAATTGCTTGATTACGGAAGTGCTATTGCAGTTACTGACGTGACAAATTAAATTAACAAGCAAGACAATGGAAGTTGCTTAGGGAACAAAGGAATTCTGGCCACTTATTCTTGAATGCAAAGCATTGCCAGCATTGGAAGGTGTGATTAATGTGAGTATTTGGGTCTTTGATAAATAGGAACGTTGAAGTTGGTAAGATCTCATTAAGCTTAATTGTGGCAACAATTTATCTATTATTTACCTTGTGGTCACATTTAGTGGTTTGTTGACTTATCAAGTCAAGGATCCCCTATTCCATTATCATTGTTTTTACTTCTTTAGTTTTCTTAAATTACATCGACAAATTATCTTCGAACTTTCACTGCATTTCTTATTAATTTGCTTCAACATATTTTATTATAGTCTTGCAATATTTGCTTTGATAGTTTAATTCATTCATTTCTACACTCTTTATTTTAATTACACTGACATTATTCATACAATTTCTCTTATTTAACATTAATTGAATAAAAAATTATAAGCATAAACAACCATCTCTGTGGGATCGATATCTGATAGTTTTAAGTCTATCAACTATACTTGCATTGGCAAGTGTTCGCTTGCACAATTGTTCTGACGTTCATAGCGCGATCAAGTTTTGGCGTCGTTGCCTGGGATGGCATTTGTTGATGTTTATTTTTGTAGTTGCAATTATTCTTTATTTCTAAACTTTTATTTGTTACTAATTTGTTTCAATTTTTGTTGAATCTTTTTCAATTTTCTTTTAGGTGTTTTATGACCACTAGGAGAAATCCTGAAAATATTGTTGGCTTAGATCCGGAAATCGAAAGAACCATTCGTAAGAGAAAACAAGATCAAAGGAATATGGCTTTGCTTGGAAATGATGCCCGATAACATTAGAAATGACACTGATTTTCTCCCTAAATTTGTGTATTAATTATCTCTGTTATGGCATATTTAGCATGCATGATAGACATTTTATACTTAGTTTTTATGTTTTCTAACTGATTGTCGTTTGGTTTAAATTCTTGTTATTTTATCTCTTTTTATGCACTAATGTCGCCACATGCAGCACATATATTGCGTTTTAAAATTGTCAGCACAAGGACGCATCTCAGTAGATCAAGGCTAAAAGAATTCAGAATGTAGCCACAAATTCATCTTGAAATTGCGACCATAAATGTCGCCGCATAGGAATCTTTACGTTGGAATGAGTGAATTCAAGCTACAAGTATAGCTGGAAGCACCAGCGCATGAATTTCACACGTTGTCTCCATAATTAAAGATTTCCGATCGCGACCAGAGATGCGGTGACAATCTGCAGATTTATGAAGATCATACCAGATCTACGTGAGTGTACAGCTGGACTGTAACAAATTTTGCCAGCTGTAAATAGAATTGGATCTGAGAAAAAATGAGATCTATGATTCTTGATGCCATTCAGAGTTGTGACTACAAGTTGGTCCAGAAATGCGGCAAATTGTCACCGTAAATTATAATTTGTGCCGACATTCTGCAATAGTTTAGTAAACAAATCAGATCTGTGTAGCTATCAATAACAAACTTTTATAGCTTTACAAAGTAGTTGGATCTAAGAATGGAGGAAATCTGTAATTTTTAAAGCCTATAAATAGAGGAAAGAAGATGAAGAAAAATATCAAGAGGTAGAGGATTAAATTCTGCAATTTCTGTGTGATTTGGAGACTTTAGCTGGAACAATGAACTGATGGAGCAAGGGAGCAACCACTTCTGATGAGAGGTGCTTGATGTAAACCAAGAGGAACGATTAAGGAATAGTCCTAGTAGTCTAGAGATAGTAAGCTTCGATTGTATTCTTTAATCCTTCTTTTACGCTGATGGATTCTAATGACAAATGAATGAATATGAGAGTATCTTTCATTGTTAGTTACTTTAACTCTTATTTAATGTTTTTTATTTGTTTATTCTTGGATCTAACCGCATCAAACACGAGAGTGGCTTTGCAGTCTGTCGACATCGAGAGATGCAGTGACAAGTTAGGTTAACAAGTAAGTTAGACGAAAGCAGCTTGGGATTAGAAGAGATTCTAGTCACTTGTTCTTAAGTGCACAAAGTAGCTCCCACCGAGAGGTAGGGTGATTGTGGGTACTTAAGTCTCGAGTAAATGGTAGTTCGTTATTGGTAAGAGTTCATTGGTGTGTTATTGCTATGACATTTCATCTATACAATACCTTGTCGGTGCATCTAGCGTTACGACTTAGCGAAATCAGTGATCCACTCCAATCCTTTTCACTTGATCATATTTACATTTCGTGCATTTAAATATTCAGCACTCAACACTCAACATATTTTATTTATTTTTAGTGCATTGACATTTAACCTCTAACATTTAACTCTGATTGCGTTGACAATATGGACTATTTTAGTGTGCAGATATGATGTAATTGCACTGATATCATTACTCACATTTTACTTAATTTCAGTATTAGTTACTCTGAACATCAAGAACCCATTTCCTCGTGGGATCGATATCCGATAGAATTATCTATCAACTATACTTGCATCAACGTGTGTTCGCTTGCACAATCATTGTGAAGTTTAAAACGTGATTAAGTTTTGGCGTCGTTATCGGGGAATAACATTTGTTTGATGTTTATTTTTGTCGTTGCATTTATTCTTTATTTTATTCGTCACTAATTTGTTTCCTTTTTGTTGTTTATTTTTACATTTTTTTTGAAATATGGCTAAGAACGAGGTATATAGAACCTCAAGATTTTGGACTAACATGAGTGATGCTGAAAGAATGGAGCTTGATGCCATAATAGCCCAGGTATCTTCTTTGACTAATATGCAGAATGCTATAGCAGTTGCAGAATGGAAAATTACAGTGAGAATTTGTAATTACTGTGGGGGCAACCATGAGTTTGAAGAATGCCCATCAAATCCAGCAAATGTGCACCACATGGGGAATTTCTATCTAAATGAAAATCCATATTCCAACACTTACACGCCAAGGTGGGAGCAACATCCAAATTTTTGTTGGAACAATCAAGACCATGGAAGTATAGACAATGATGTTAGATCCGAGTGGACATTACCTAATTATGATAAACCTTTGTTAAGGAAAAATATCCAGCAAGACGAAGCATCAGAGTTTTCATAATTGAAAATTTGTTGAGACAATATATTGCCAAGACTGATATTGTGCTTCAGAATCAAGCTGAATCCATACGAGCTCTAGAATATCAATTTGGTCAGATTGTGGGCGCAATAAATTTACGACCACAAGAAACTTTGTCGGTTGATATTGAGAATTCGATATCACAAGGGTAAGAGCATGATGAGGAAATCATTCCCAGAAGTGAAACTCAACTAAATGATGTTGTTAGAGATGTTACAGTAAAAGAAGATAATTCAAATCTCAACAATGGAAAGATAGCGCAATCTGAAAAGCAAACTGTAGCTGAAGAGGTTTAAACAAAATATTACGACGACAGAATCAGGTCACTTTGTCACAACAAATGTTACAACAAAATAGCCTCAGAAACTTGAAGACACATTTTCAAAAAAGAAAAGATTGGGAGATGTCGAAGCAATCGCACTTACTGAAGGGTGCACTGTCATGACAATTAAATTGCTCCAAGAATTTAAGGATCCCAAGAGCTTAATACCTTATTCCATTGGTGATTGGTATATTGTAAAGGCATTATGTGATTTCAATGAAAGCATAATTTTGATGCTTATATCCTAAATTAAGAAGTTACGGAATTGGAAAAAACACAAGAAAGAGTAGAAATTTTTCGGGACCGTGTGGAGAATAAAAGAGTACGAAGCACTTGAAGAAGAACAAACACATATTGTGTCTGCACCAATTAAGGAATAAGTAAACACTATTGTCGGCGCATTAGGATTCCATTATCAATGTAATTTTGTACAACTGTACTACACGTACTGACTTAATGCTGAACATGAACAAAGTTCATGTGGAGGAAGAAAAAGATAAAAAATAGATGTCGAGGAAAATTTAGCTGAGAAATTTGTCCCTGCATCTGAAGTTGTGGGTGCAATAACTGAAGGCTTGGCACAAGATGGAGCGAGTTAGGCGGAAACTACTGATGAAAAATTTTGTGCGATAGTAGTCTATACTGGATCAACAAATGAAGCAGTTGATGATGCCAGAGCAAAAACTGAGGAGTAGTCCATAGATCATGTGAAGCTCAAACAAAAGTAAAAGAAGAAAAAAGGGAATGACCTGATGTCGCGACAAATTCGGCTGAGGAATTTGTCATTGCACCTGAACTTGTGGATGCATCATCTGATCATTTGGCGCCACTTGAAGAGAGTCAGGTGGAGGATGTGATGCCTGCTATTGAGGAGCAATCCATAGGTCCGGCCAAGCCAAAGGAGTGAAGGAGAAAGTACACCAAATACAAGAAGCAATGCAAGGAGGAACAGGAGCGCAAAAAGAAGAAGACCAATGCAACCACATATTCGGCTGCAGCACACTGAGTTAGTTTTTATTTTTTAGCACTTGTTTAGTTTTCATGCATATCATGTAGTTGTAGTATAATTATCCCTGCATTATTACTGTCATTACATTTTTATTGTTGCTGCATCTACATGGTCATTGCATTTCCATATATATATTTATTAATGTTAGTTCATTAGGGACAATGCACACTTTAAGTTTGGGGGGAATTTGTGTGAAATGGAAATGCAATTGCACCCACATTCATTTTCGAAAATTTACTTGTTTCTTTAGTTTAATGAAAAATACGTAAAGTTTTAACAAAAATGTGACCATAATTTTTTTTATGCATAATTCTTGAATTATTTGGGATGCTGATATATGAATTAGGTGAATTTGAATGAATATTGAACCTTCTATTTTTGGATGAATGATTGGAAATGCATTAGTAATGAATGGATAGTATCAATCTTTGAGATTTGAACTGACTTGCCAATTGCATCGACATTGTATTAATAAAGAACACTCTAATGTGAATGCATTGTAACCTATCAAGGGAGAACACTCTCCTGCAGATGTTTGAAAAATCATCTAGCCAAAGGCTGTCACTGCAAGAGTGTATGTCGGTGCAATTACATACCTCCTGGGGGTTTGTTGCACCCCATCGTTACTACCCAGGAACAAAGGTAGAGTAATGCAATGACATCTCTCAGTCACTTATAGAAAGAAATCACAAAGAGAAAAGAAGAGAAATATATTGCAATAAATGCTGTATTGGTTAAGGAAGGGTTAAGATTCAAAGCATGTTACTAACATTAGTGAAGTTACAGTTTTAATTATTCATACCTATAAATTGTTGGCGCGTTATTCTATCATGTGAACACAATTTTTACATTAGAAATTCCAGAAAAGTTAAGTTGTTAGAATAATAATTGTGGTGACATTTTTGCTTGTGAAGTTTGCTAACTTTTGTTTACTTGAGAACAAGTAAAACTCAAGTTTGAGGGTATGATAGCATTAGAAATAACACTGATTTTCTCCCTAAATTTGTGTATTAATTGTCTATTTTATGGCATATTTAGCATGCATGATAGACATTTTATACTTAGTTTTTATGTTTTCTAACTCATTGTTGTTTGGTTTAAATTCTTGTTATTTTATCTCTTTTTATGCACTAATGTCGCCACATGCAGCATATGTATTGCGTTTAAAATTGTCAGTGCAAGGACGCATCTCAGTAGATCAAGGCTAAAAAGAATTCAGAATGCAGCCACAAATTCAGCTTGAAATTGCGACCATAGATGTCGTCGCATAGGAATCTTTACGTTGGAATGAGTGAATTCAAGCTACAAGTATATCTAGAAGCACTAGCGCAAGAAATTCACACGTTGTCACTGCAATTAAAGATTTCAAATTACGACCAGAGATGCGGCGACAATCTGCAGATTTATGAAGATCACACCAGATATGCATGAGTGTACAGCTGGACTGTAACAAACTTTTCCAGCTGTAAATATAATTGGATCTGAGAAAAGATGAGATCTATCATTCTTGAAGCCATTCAGAGTTGCAGCCATTCAGAGTTGCAGCCACAAGTTGGTCCAGAAATACGGCAAATTGTCACCGCAAATTATAATTTGCACCGACATTCTGCAATAGTCCAGTAAACAAATCATATCTGCGTAGCTGTCAATACCAAACTTTTACAGCTATACAAAGTAGTTGGATTTGAGAATGGAGGAAATCTGCAATTTCTAAAGCCTATAAATAGAGGAAAGAAGATGAAGAAAAATATCAAGAGGTAGAGGGTTAAATTCTGCAATTTTTGTGTGATTTGGAGACTTTAGCTGGAACGATGAACTGATGGAACAACGGAGCAACCATTTCTGACGAGAGGTGCTTGATGCAAAGCAAGAGAAACGATTAAGGAATAGTCATAGTAGTCTAGAGATAGTAAGCTTCAATTGTATTCTTTAATCCTTCTTTTACGCTGATGGATTCTAATGACAAATGAATGAATACGAGAGTATCTTTCATTGTTAGATCACTTTGACTCTTATTTAATGATTTTTATCTATTTATTCTTGGATCTAACCGTATCAAACACAAGAGTGGCTTTGCAGTCTGCTGACATCGAGAGATGCGGAGACAAGTTAGGTTAACAAGTAAGTTAGGCGAGAGCTGCTTGGGATTAGAAGAGATTCTAGTCACTTGTTCTTGAGTGCACAAAGTAGCTCGCACTGAGAGGTAGGGTAATTGTGGGTACTTAAGTCTCTAGTAAATGGTAGATTGTTATTGGTAAGAGTTCATTGGTGCGCTATTGCTATGACATTTCATCTATACAATACCTTGTTGGCGCATCCAGCGTTGTGACTTAGCGAAATCAGTGATCCACTTTAATCCTTTTAACTTAATCTTATTTACATTTCGTGTATTTAAATATTCAGCACTCAACACTCAGCACATTTGATTTAGTTTTAGTATATTGACATTTAACCTCTGACATTTAACTCTGATTGCATTGACAATATTGACTATTTTAGTGTGCAGATCTGACATAATTACACCAACATCATTACTCACATTTTACTTAATTTCAGTATTAGTTGTTCCAACATTTAAACATCAAGAACCTATTTCCTCATGGGATCGATATTCGATAGAATTATCTATCAACTATACTTGCATCGACGTGTGTTTGCTTGCACAATCACTATGTTCAAACGCGATCAATGTTATACCACAGTTGCCGCCACAAAATCCTATCCCTCCAATACAACCATAGAATTTAAACAACCCACCGCTGCCAGAAGAAGAACAAATGCAAAACAAAATGATTAGAGACTTTGTTGTTCCTGTGCTAGATATTTGCAACCAGGGGTTGTTAGACCAGCTATCCAAGTTGGAAATTTCGAGTTAAAACCGATTACATGTTAATATACCTCTTGGCGATGCTCTTGTACAGATTCCTAGCTACAGGAAATTTATGAAGGAGCTCTTATCCAAGAAAAAGAAGTTAACCGACATCGAGACAATTGCGCTCACAGAAGGCTACAGCGCTGTGTTAACAAATAAATTACCACCCAAGATGAAAGATCCTAGCAGTTTTACAATTTCGTGCTCTATTGAAAATCATTACTTAGGAAAAGCTCTCTATGATTTAGGAGCAAACATCAACCTTATGCCACTATCAACATTCTGAAAGTTGGGAATTGGTCACATGAAGCCCACAGCAGTGACATTGCAGCTGACGGATAGATCTTTGGTGCAACCTGAAGGGCAAATTAAAGATTTTCTCGTCCAAGTAGATAAGTTTGTTTTCCCAACAGATTTTATTATTCTTGATTGCGAAGTTGATAAGAAGGTGCCCATAATCTTGGGATGCCCATTTCTTTCTACGGGTCGCACTCTTATAGATGTATTCAAAGGTGAGCTAATTATGCGACACAATGATGAACACGTTACCTTTAGTGTTTTTGAAGCAATTCTCTGCAAGAGTAAAGAGGAATGTCATCATATTGATGTACTGGATGAATTAATTGCGAAAGAATTTCATGAGCGTAGTACAACATCTTTAGAAGAACTTGTGGTGACAATTAAAGATAATTTCTTGACTGATTGTGATCACAAGTATGAAGCAAATATTGTTGAGCTTAGACATGGTTGGCAAATGGAATCTTTAGATCTGATCAATAGAAAGGTCTTTGTATTTAAGCAGTCTGTTGAAGAAGCTCCGACCTTGGAGTTGAAACCATTGATAACACATTAAAAGTATGTTTTCCTTGGTGACAAAGATACCTTGCCATTAATTATCTCTGCAAATCTCAATGCAAGTCAAGAGGAAAAATTGATCCGAATACTGAAGCAACACAAGCATGCCATCTCTTAGAGCATTAAGGATATCAGAGGCATTAGTCCCTCTTTCTTCATGCACAAAATCAGGTTGGAGGATGAGGGAAAGCAGTCCATTGAGCAACAAAGGAGGTTAAATGAAAAAAATGAAGGAAGTTGTTAAAAAGGAGATCATCAAATGGTTGGATGCGGGCATTATTTACCTAATTTCTGATAGTACACGGGTAAGCCTAGTCCAATGCGTTCCAACGAAGAGCGGTATTATGGTGGTAAGTAATGACAAGAATGAATTAATTCCTACTCGTATTGTCACAGGTTGGCGAGTTTGCATAGACTACCTCTGTTTGAATACTGCCACAAAAAAAGATCACTTCTCACTTCCTTTCATTGATCAAATGCTGGATAAGCTTGCTAGTAAAGCCTATTACTGCTTCATTGATGGTTATTCTGGTTACAACTAGATTGTAATTGCGTCAGAAGACCAATCTAAAGCGACTTTCACTTATCCGTTTAGTACCTTTTCTTTTCGCCGAATGCCATTTGGTCTATGCAACGCACTAACCACATTTCAAAGGTGCATGATGGTAATTTTTTCAGATATGATTGAAGACTCGTTGGAGGTATTCATGGATGATTTTTCTGTTTATGGTCACACTTTTGATAAATGTGCTGATAATTTAGCTAAAGTTTTAAAGCGATGCGAAGACACTAATCTGGTTTTAAACAGGGAGAAATGCCACTTCATGGTAACTGAAGGTATTGTCCTTGGACATCGTATCTCTTGTCAGGGCATCGAAGCGGACAAAGCAAAGGTGGAGATCATTGAGAAGTTACCCCCACCTAATAATGTTAAAGGAATAAAGAGTTTTCTCGGTCATGAAGATTTCTATCGACGATTCATCTGAGATTTCTCAAAAATTACAAAACCTCTCTACTCATTGTTGGAGCAAAATAAAAAGTTTATGTTTGATGCTACCTGTATGAAAGCATTTTTGAAAATTAAGCAACAATTAGTGCAGACACCTATTATCGTCGCACCGAACTGGTCACAACCATTTGAAGTTATGTGTGATGCGAGCGACTATGCAGTAGGTGCAGTGCTTGGTCAACGCAAAGATAATATATTTCATACAGTATATTATGCTAGCAAAACTCTTCCTGAATCGTAGGTTAATTATATAACCACAGAGAAAGAGTTGTTGGCAATAGTTTTTCATTCGACAAGTTCCGTTCGTATCTTGTCGGCGTAAAAGTTACAATATATACTGATCACTTTGCATTGAGATACCTCTTTGCCAAAAAAAATGCCAAACCAAGATTGATTCGATGGATCCTACTATTACAAGAATTTGATATTGAAATTAAGGATAAAAAAGGATCAAAAAATCAAGTAGCAGATAGTTTATTTTGTCTGGAATTCGAGAGTGAATATGGTAATACCTTACAAATTGTCGACGCATTTCCAAATGAAAAGCTCTTTTCTATCAATGCATCCCCATGGTACGCTGATGTTGTCAATTATTTGGTCTGTGGAAGACTACCACTGAGTGCAACTGGTCACAGAAAGGTAAGATTTCTTCGAGATGCTGCAAAGTATTACTAGAACGAGCCATACCTGTTCAAGGTATGCACTGACAATATTATTCGTCACTATGTCCCTGAAGAACAAATGTTTCCTATCTTGAAGCATTGTCATGATGCTCCATATGAAGGTCATTTTGGTCGTGTTAGGACTGCTGCAAAGATCCTTCAGTCAGGATTTTATGGGCCATCATTATTTCTAGATGCCCACAACTTTGTTCAACAATGCGATAAATGTCAATGCACTAGATCGATATCTCGATGCAACGAGATGCTGCAATAGCCTATTATGAAATTTGAGCATTTCGATGTATAGGGTATGGATTTCATGGGATCGTTTCCCAATTCTTTTTGAAATATTTATATTCTGGTCACGGTCGATTATGTCTCCAAATGGGTCGAAGCAATTGTTACCCCTAAAGATGATGCTCGGACAATGTTGAAACTCTTTCACACATACATCCTCAGTCTATTCGACACACCTAAAGCATTAATCAATGACCAAGGAACTCATTTTCATTACAATCAAGTTGTGACCGTATTAAAATGTTATGGTGTTAAGCATCGAATGGAAACCACATATCATCCACAAACAAATAGCCAAACTGAAGTATCCAATCGCCAAATTAAAAATATCCTTGAAAAGGTGATGAATCCATCCAGACAAGATTGGTCTTTAAGGCTAAAAAAAAAACCATTAGGAATGTCACTATATCAGCTTGTGTTTATTAAATCCTGTCACTTGCCAGTGGAACTTGAACATAAAGCCATGTGGGCAATTAAGCAAGTAAATATGGATTATGATGCTGCTAGACAAAAGAGACTGTTTGACATTTTTGAATTAGAGGAGATTCGATGAAATGCATACGAGAATGCTGTCATATACAAAGAAAAAACTAAAAGATGGCACGACAACATCATTTTGCAACGATAATTTTCTGCAGGTCAGTTGGTACTTTTATTTAATTCGCGTTTAAAATTACATCTTGGAAAATTGCATTCCACATGGTCAGGGTCATTCAAAGTTGTCGAAGCATTGCCTCATGGTGCGGTGACAATTAAAGACTTAAATGATGGGCACCAGTTCAAGGTAAATGGCCAACGGCTGAAGCATTATCTCAGCCCAAACGACCACGAGCAGAACGAGACCATTAATCTGGTCACATTTACTTAATTTGTCATTACATTTATTCCATTTACTTTTCGTATTTTATTTTATTTCAATTATCTTCTTTAGTTGTTTTGCAGGAATAAAAGCTACTCTTTTTGTCAACGCACAGAAAACCCGTCTTGTCGATGCAAATTAATTGCTGACTAATCATAGTGCAGCATTTCAGAAAAGAATCATAATGTTTGATTCACCCTTCTCCCTAACTGTCGGATCGATTTGGAAAAGGAAAATCCGTGTCATTGTATTTATTAGATGCAGACACAGCGTCCTATCCTTGTAGTGGCTACCAACGCGCATTTTCATCTTTGTTTTTCATTCCTTATAAGAACACCCCACTGTGCCGGCGGTGTTCTCTACAACCACAATCTTCATTGTTGCTGCAAAAATCTTCTTAAGCTTTCTAATATCCTGTAACTTTTATTCTCTTTATATCATAGAATCATGGCACGAACGAGAGGATAAAAACCCCCTTCCAAATTAGTCGCCGAATCTTCTGCTACGGTGGTTCACAATAATGAGCAGCCGTCTATCAAAGAACCAGTTTTGTTCCTTACTAAGGCTGTTAAGGACCGCTTTCATGATATCATGTTAAAGTGGAGCACTCGTCTAGAGTAGGGGTTTCAACTGTCACCACTTCTTACTCTGGGTAAACAAGTCTACCGGACCATCTCGCGATTGGGGTGGGAAATGTTTTGTACCTATCCTGAAGGATACTCTCCATCCTTCGTTAGGGAATTTTATGCTAACTTGATTGATAAGGATCAAGAGTTTGTTTTTGTTCGAGAAGGATTGGTGCCTTGAGGTGCTGCACACATCAATGCCATGTATAACATTGATGTTGGGGAATATGAACATATCGCTTTCCTAGAACAACTCACTAAAGAGGGTGCTGACATGTTAATGATTGATTTATGCGTTGATGGTGCCATATGGACAGGCAATAACCCAAATAACTATACCATGCATCATCGATTCCTCATCATGCAAAGCAAGGTCTGGTTTCACTTTATTGATTGTCGATTATTTCCTTCAACTCACAACACCACGGTGATATTAGATCGAATGTGTCTCATCCATTTGATTATTAAAGGCTACAGAATAGATGTCGGTGCAATCCTGCATCAAGAGACTGTAGAATGTGTAGCCAAATAAACAGGTATTTTGCCATTCCTCTCTCTTATAATACAATTGTGTCAACAATGAGGTGTTGTACCTCATGAGGGAGAGGAGTTCTTGGACAATAAGGGACCAATCAACGATGTGTCGGTAGAGTTTATGACAAGGGGGAAGGAGACCCTTGTGGTGAAAGAAGTTGCCCCAAAGAAAGGAAAGGGAAAAGCAGAGAAGGAAGAAAAACAACCTCGTGGCCCTATAGATCTTCAATTATGGAGGAAAATTACAGAGATCGAGTAGTTGGTTGACAAAATCAATGTGCGGCAAATCAAACTTGTCGTCATAGTTGAGGACATGGAGCACTCGTAAAATTTATTCTATGCCTACACCACGGCATGGAATAGTGAAATTTCCAGCATATTACGCAGCATTAGCAAGCATCCTCTACTAGAATTCCCAATGTTTCCTTCTATCATCAAGGAGGCAACACCATCAACTGAAAGAGCTGCTTCGGAAGGGAAGGACCAATCTACTGCTTCTCCGTAAATGGTCCATATATCTTTTGATGAGAACCAGGATGTGAATTCAAAGGATGTTGAAGATTGCTTCCACAATATTTCCATCCTTTTTGAAGATGAATTTTCCAACAGCCCAAGAGCAAATATGGCTGAAAAGGAAGTCAATGTTGATGAGGAACATATGACTGTGGAATCTGTAGGTATGGAGGAAGAGAAAGAAAAAGAGAAGGAGGAGGAAAAGGAATAAGGAAAAGAAAGTGAGAAGGAAGAAATTTTTGTCACAATAGATTTGCCCGAAGAATTTGTCACCGCACCCAAAGATCTGGGTGCAATTGATGAAGAACTGGCGCAACTTGATGAGAATCAGGTCGAGGCAGTGATAGTCAGCAATGAGGATTTCAATCCTCTGGTTATAGTGCCCTATGTGGCACCCATTGCTGAAATACACCCTTCTGATGTCACCGTCGATGAAGCCAGCACATAACCAAATGTAGAGGAGCAATCTGCCGATCTGATTGAGCCAACAGAACGAAAACGCAAGCGCAAGGATAAGAAGAAGCGTAAGGAGGAGCGCCAAAAGCAGAAGAAGAAGAACAAAGCAGCCACATGTTCGGCTGCACATCACTGAGTTAGTCTTTAATTTATTCAGTACGTAATTTAGTTGCACATCATCTAGTTATAATTGCATTGTCATCACATTTTAATTGTCCCTGCATTTTATTTGTCGACGCATTTGCATTGTAGTTGCATTTCCAAATATATTTGTATATCATTGTAGTTGCATTTCCAAATATATTTGTATATTAATGTCAGTGCATTTGGGACAATGTAGACTTTAAGTTGGGAGAATGTATATGGATTAGAAATGCAATTGCACCCACATTTCTAAATTTTTTTTTCCTTTTTAGTTTAATGAAAGTATGCAATGTTATGAAAAATGTGGCTACAAATTTTTCATTTGAAGCTTAATTCTTGAATTATGTGATATGCTAATGCATGAACTGGATGAATATGATTGAATGTTGTATCCCACTATTATTGGATGAATGGTTGAAATTACATTAGTAATAAATGAGTAGTATCATTATTTGAATATTGAAATAACTTGCCATCTGCAGCTATGTATATATAATTAGAACTATTAATAAATATGTATATATAATTAGAACTATTAATAAAAGACACTCCAATGTGGGTGCATTGTGACTTATCAAGGGGAAAAACTCCAATGCAAGTGTTAAAAAAAGTAATCTAGCCAAAGGTTGTCACTGCAAGAGTGTGTGTCAGCGCAATTACATACTCTCTGGGGTTTGTTGTACCCATCGTTACTTCTTAGGAACAAGGGTATAGTAATGCAACGACATCCCTCAATCGAATAAAAAAAAGAGAAAAAGAAAAAGGGAAAAGGGAAAAGAAAAAGAAAAGAAAAAAACAATATGTTTATATAATAAATGTTATGTTGGTCAAGAGAATTTAAGATTTAGAGCATGATGTCAGCATTGGTGAAGTTGTAGTTTTGATTATTCACACCTATAAATTGTCGGTGCAATTTTCTATCATGTGAATGTAATTTATACATTAAGATTTCAGAAAATTCAAGTTGCTAGAATGATTATTGCTTCGACAAGACTTTTGCTATGACCTTGCTAGCTTTTGTTTACTTGAGGACAAGTAAAAACTCAAGTTTGGGGGTGTGATAGCATTAGAAAAGACCATTAATTTCTCCTTAGTTAAAGTATAATTTTTTCCTACTATATTATGTTTAGCATGCATTTTTAGCATTTTGTATCCAATAATTGCATTTTTTAAGTTAGTGATGTTTGGTTTAATTTTCTTTAATTTTGTCCTACTGTTGCTACTAATGTCACCACATTTAGTGTTCATTTTTGCGTCTAAAGATGTCAATGTAGGAATCTATCCCAAAAGATCAACGCAAGAAGGTGTCCAAAGTTTTCACCGCAATTTAGAATCTAGAATTGCGCCCAAACCCATCGCCACATGAACATATCCAGAAGTACCAGTGCTTGAGAATATCAAGGTTGTCGCTATGAATTAAAATCTAAATTTGCATCCAGAGATGTCGTGACAACCTTTAACTGCTTGTTGAATGCACCAGATCTGCGTGAATGTACAGTTGGATTAACTAACTTGTACAACTATAAGGAAGTTAGATCTGAAGAAGAAGGACACCTGTATTTGGCATTAAAGATAAATACTAATGAAAAAAAAGAAAAAAAGGAGGGACAGGAATCTTGAAGCTCGTGACAAAAATCAATTCGGTTTTTCATCTTTTCTTTAAGCTTGCCTCCATGGCAGCTTAGTTACTTGGAGGGTGAACTGACTATGACGAGAAGGCAAATCCTGCTCCTGACGAGAAGTGTTCCTAAATGCAACACAAGAGGAGCATTAGGGAAGAGTTCTAATAGGCTAGGAATAGAATGCTTCAACTTGTTCTTTATTTCCTCTAAAACGCTGATAAATTCTGATGAAGTTAAATGTCCATGGAAGTACCTTTTAATTTTAGATCTAATTTGATTTCTACTCAATTTTCTCTATCTGTTTATCTTTGTATTTAATTGCTTGATCACGGAAGTGCTATTATAGTTACTGACACCGGAAAGTGAAGTGACAAATTAAATTAACAAGCAAAACAACGGAAGTTGCTTGGGGAACGAAGAAATTCTGGCCACTTGTTCTTGAATACAAAGCATTGCCAGTAGTGGAAGGTGTGCTTAATGTGAGTATTTGGGTCTTTGATAAACAGGAAAGTTGAAGTTGGTAAGATCTCATTAAGCTTAATTACGGTGGTAATTTATCTATTATTTACCTTGTGGTCACATTTAGTGGTTTGCTGACTTATCAAGTTAGGGATCTCTCATTCTATTATCATTGTTTTTACTTCTTTAGTTTTCTTAAATTGCATCGACAAATTATCTTCAAACTTTCACTGCATTTCATAATAATTTGCTTCGATATATTTTATTACAGTTTTGCAATATTTGCTCTGACAGTTTAATTCATTCATTTCTGCACTCTTTATTTTAATTGCGCTGACATTATTCATACAACTTCTCTTATTTAACTTTAATTGAATCAACAATTATAAGCATAAACAGTTATTCTTGTGGGATCGATATCTGATAGTTTTAAGTCTATCAACTATACTTGCATCGATAAGTGTTTGCTTACACAAATGCTATGATGTTCATAGGTGATCAACTGTACCAACAATCAAACATTTTAAATTTCTGTTATTGTTCTGTTAGTTTTGTTTAAGTGTATTGGAAAAACGCAACGTTTAACTATGGAAAACATTAATGAAATGATGTGTCATGGCTAGAGTCAGAGTAGCGTCCGAAACGAGTCGTTTTGGCTTAAGATTGTTTAATGAAACAGTGAGTATTGAAGCAATAATTAGTTGACAATTGCTAGGTTGTTACACATGTCGTTATCCTTCCCTTTAAGCACCAATCATGGGAAGGGAAGGTAGTTATGGAAATTCTACAATAGTTTTGAATTCTTCTTTTTTCTCTCCTCTCTCGAGTTCACTCTTCTTCCTCCTCTTTCTCTACTGGTTTTTCTTGTTCAATTCTTCTTCCATATCATTCCCTAAATGTTATATTATTTAACTCAATTATTCTTTACCGTAAGAAATGAAAATTCAATTTGTTTTTCTAATTAGGGAAAATTCTTTTTATTTATTAAGTAATATTTTATTTTTATTTAATATTTAGTAAACTTACATTTTTTCTTAAAATTTTAAACTTAAATAATTTAATATGTACTTTAACATTTATTATATTTAATTTCCATATGATATAAATTAATAATACTATACTATATGACACTCGTAATATGGGTGAAAAAGATATTATGTAACAAATATACTTATTAAAAATTGTTTGTTAAAAGCAAAACAAAACATTTGATGAGATGGTAAAGTTGAAGATTTTAAATTCATAATGTCCTTAGTTCAAACCTCATCATGTGTACAATAGTTTTTATTGATTATAAAAATATGAAAAGAAAAAATATCCTCATAATAATATAACACACTTTGTCAAATGGATGATCTTTTTATCATTTCTCATTTGGGTGAGTATCCGATTAACTTGCAATACCAATCCAATAAAAAACTTAAATAATAGATTGATGATAGATAGATAGATAGAAATAAAAAGAGAAAGAAAAATATTATTGTTATAAATATTTTATTACTAAGTTTGTTATACATTAGGATTTTAATGTTTATTAGAAGTAGAGTTTTATATAATGTATACTTCTTATGTCTATAAATATAGAGTTTAGAAAAATTTTATAAAACATTCTCATTGATGAATAAAACATCATAATTCTTTTGCTCTCTCAATTTTTCTTGTTTATTACCCTTTTTTATTTATTTCATGACACATTAGCATGATACTCAATTTTTTTTTAAAAAAAGTCTCTTTTACCCTTTTTAGGACTCAAACCCAATAATAAATGTCCTACAGACTTCCTTACCCTCTTGCCTAAGTTGAAATCATTGATAATTTATTACCAAGAAATATACAAAACCAATCAATCTACACAGGTTCAAAAATCATGTAGAGAAAAATAAGCCCTTGATTGGAATCAAACACATGCCTCAATGCATTTAGCATTGTTACTGCTCAACTACCCATGGAATTTAACGATTTGTGTCAAATTTTTTTTTATAATTTTTGACTGAGAAAACTAAAAGTTGTGCTAAGTGTCACAGGCTGCGAATCAAAGTCCATAACCATTGCACACAGAATGTCCCTTAGAGATCAACATATTAAATAGGGTTCATTTGACCTACATGAACTAGCTTAACTCATGGAACCCATGGAGAAGCCCATCTACTTGAAGCCTTGGTGGCCTCGTGAAACACTCAAGTAAAACTAAAGTTACCAAGGTAAACAGTGTACATCCTAAAGGGATAAAATTTTATAGATTGTAAATCCTTTAGGAATCTCAATTATATATAGGCTTTAATCTCGACCTTCGATGTAACTCAATTTGTTTCGATGGTTTTAGGGGAGCTCAACTATAAATAGATGCATTCCCCTCATATGTATTCACTTAGTTGTAATCCTTCATAGTAATTGAATACTATTAAGAGAATTTACTCAAACACTTGGTGTGCATTATTTTTCTGTGGCTTTTTGTTCTTTCGTAGCTTCTTTTGTCTTTCAATTTTCCTTTCGCTTTGCTTCGGTGCCCTGGAGAATTTCTGCAAGTGTTCTCATTCTTCGAGAGTAGGCTGACTTAGTCAAGTTTTGAACCCAAGAAATCACCTAAGGTTGCGTGGTTTGCTAGACTAAAGATCTAGCCTCGCGACAATTGGTATTCGAGCTAGTGTTCGAAGGCGTTGATTGAGATGATGAAAGGAGGAGACGAGAAGAATGTCCCAATAAAGACCTATGGGAGGTCCAAGAAAAATAGTAGATCGTGGAATATGTTGTCGGCTCAGGAAGTTTGGGTGACCAATCTCGAGAAATCCATGTGTGGTGTGAAGGAAACACTCGAGGAAGTTAAGGGACAAACCAATGAGTTAGACTTGATGAGAGAGCAACTGATAGTACTAGAAAGAACCATGGATTTATCCTTACTTAATGTTTAAGTTGTTCCCATTTTGTCATCCTTAGCATACATTTTTAGCATTATTTATTTATTTATTGCATTTTTTAACTTAACGGAACTCAGCCTAATTGCCTTTAAATTTATAATATTTTTGGCATTGATGACGCTGCATTAGTTTGTTTAGCATTACGCCTAGAATTGTCGCTGTAGGAACTTGTTCAGAATTATTGCTACGTGAATATGTCTAGAGTTGTCACTGTATAAGCAGGTCTAGAATTGTACCCTGAACTGTCACAGCATCTGACAGCTGTCTGGTTAACACACCAGAAATGCGTGAGTTGTACAGTTGGTGTAGCTACTAGTACGGCCAAAGATTTCTAGATTTGGAGGGAAGGACACCTATACTATTTAGCTACAGTTAAATACTCATGAGAAGGAGAGAGAAAGGGTTTTCTTCCAGATTGATTTTCTTCTTGAATCCATTTTCGAAGCTTGCATCCATGGTAGCTTAACTTTCTCAAGGGCGACCTGACTTGAAGGAGGAGGCAGATATGCTCCTAACGAGGAGCTCTTAAGTGCGACACAAGAGGAGAGTAAGGGAGCAAGTCGAGTAGCTAGGAATAGTATTCTCCATTTATTCTTTTGTTTCTCTTTCTTAAATGTTAGTGATTCATGTTATTTCAAGTTTGTATGGAAGTACATTTGATATTTAAACTAAATGATATCTTATTCAAGCTTACCTTTATTGTTTAATCTTTAGGTTTGAATGTTTTGACCACGGAAGTGTTATTGCAGTCACTGTCACTAGAAGGTGCAGCGATAATTTAAGCTAACAAGTAAGACAACGGAAGTTGCTTAGGGATTGAAGGAATTTAATCCACTTGTTCTTGAATATGTTGCATTGCCAACACTGGAAGGTGTGGTTAGTGTGCATGTTTAAGTCTTAGATATAATAGAGAAGCCAAGTTTGGTAAGACATTCATTGTGCATTAATGCAACAACAATCACCTTGTATTTTAAACCTTGTGAGCCACACTTAGTATTCTACTCACTATTTACGTCAGGGACCCCATTTCATTATTATTGCATTTCATCTTTAATTTTACATTATTGCTTCGACAATCAATCTCACAATTTTATTGAATTATTTATTCATTGCACCAATAATTATAGACAACAAACATCCATCCTCGTGAGATCGATATCCGACGGATTCACATCTGTCTACTATACTTGCATCGACAGTGTATGCTTGCACATATTTACTGTGACGTTCATAGCCGATCAACAACTTAAGGACTTTGTGACAGAGACTATTAGTTCCAATCGGGTTGTAATGAGAGAGACCCTCAATGTCGCTATGGATGATCAGACCAAGAAGTTGACTAAGTGGGAAGATGCTCTTGAAGCGATGGTCGTGACTTTGAAGGAGGAAATTGAGGCCACGATGGTAAAGATTAAGCAGCTCGAGGGAGATCTTGTTGTGTGGAAAGATGCTAGGGGAAAAGGGATGCTGGCTTCAGTTCCTAAGCAATGTGAGATGGATGTCCTTAAGCCGAAAGTGTTCGGGAGGATGAGGTCCCCGAAAGATGTATACAATTTTCTTTAGGGGATGAAATTGTACTTTCGTACGATAGGTATCGATGATGATTCCACTAAGGTAAACATTGTTGCTGTTTGTATTACTAATTTCACTCTTTTATGGTGGTGTAGTAGGTCCACAAATGAGAGATAATGTGAGACCACGATTGAGACTTGGGAACAGTTCCAAAAGGAGTTGAAAAAGCATTTTACCTTTAGTATATAGAGAATGAGGCTCGAGCTAAGTTGCGTTGACTTACCTAATAAGGCACTATTCGGGAGTATGTTCGAGAGTTCAGTGAATTAATGCTTCAAACCTCTGACTTGAGTGAGAAAGACGCCTTCTACTGGTTTGAAGCCGGGTTGAAGCCTTGGGCGAAGCAAGAGTTGTATCGACAATGTATTATTGAGCTTCCTATAGCCATAGTTGAGGCAAAATACTTTATTGAGCTTGGTCCTAGGAAAGACAAGTTTGAGTCTTCCAAGCCTAAAGAAAAGGGCAATGCTGAGGGAGATGGAAATGAAAACATTAGCAATGGTAAAAATGGTGGCAATGAGAGACCACATAATGAGAACTGAAAGCCCAACAATAGACAAAAGAGGCCAATGAAATACTCCCTTTGTGATGGTCCGCATATGGTAAGGGATTGTCCAAAGAAATTTTTGTTTTTTGCCATCAAAAGGGACTATGAGCCAGACAGAGCATCGATGAGATTGGGTTCGATTGTGTGTTCTAAAAAAACTTGATCAAGACTGTTAATTCCAAAGAGGTCCAAATTGTGGGAGTAACACAAAGAGTTCAGTTGCAGATTGGTTAATGGAAAGGCAAGGAATACTTAAAGGTAATTCACTTAGATGATTATGACTTCGTGCTTAACTTAAAATTCCTTGACTGGATTGATGCTTTGTTGATTCCTTTCTTCTACTACATTTGCATATTGGTACTTGAAAACAATAATGCGTTGTGCATAATAATGCGTTGTGCCGATGAGTCGAGGCACAATCATATTCAAGTAATAAAGTAACAAGAAAATGTCGAGTATTGTACTCACAGAGACTTGTTATGAAAAATATTTATGAAATATTTAATCAACAATTTGGTTAGAAACAAGATAATATTTGTGAGGGATATTAATCTAAGTATTCTAAACTAAATTAAACTAAGTTAAATTAAAACTAAATTAAATTCCTATGCACGGTTTCTGAAGTTTTTAATCAATAGGACATAAATGTGTTAGGTTAATTGCTCAATTACTTAATTAAATATAAATCATGTTCATGCTTTTTATGAAACAATATTCACGGCAACCCGGTATCTTGCTAACTTATGAACAACATACTTACAAAAATCAGTTTATCTCTTGAACATACACCTATGCCAATATGACCGACTAAACTAATCTTTGATAAGTAAATATGTTATAGCACATAAATACATTATGAAATCAATTTATCTCTTGAACAGACACCTATGTCAATACAACCGACTAAATTAATATTCATAAGTATGTAAAGGATCAAGTGAAGTAACAACATACACTTATATTGAAACAGTTTAATCACAAAGATCCTGCAAGTTATGAAAGGCTAGTATTCTCCAATACAATCACAATTTTAACCCTTAGCTTCCTTAGAAGATTAACCATGCACAAATTAAATAGTGTGTCCATTAATCACAATTTCAATGCGCTTAAATGATTAATTCAATAGTTATATCGCAAGGGTAATGCAATAATAACTTAGGCATGATAATATTTAATTAAACAAAATATTCAGGGCCTATAACAATATGAACATGATAAATGAATAATCAAGCAATCAACACAATCAACCCAACACTTTAAGAAATTTAAGCCATTTTAATTAAAGAAAAAATAGTATTCATAATAGCATTCAAAATGATAACAAACAAGAATCTAAAATATGAGAAAAAGAAAAGGATTAAATCCGGCGATTTCTCAAGAACTGCTTCCGTGTTCTTCGTCATTCTTGTTCGATTTCCTAGATCGAGGTCTTTGATAAACACTCAACAAAGGCTATGCAAGGGCTGAAGAATAACTCTTTTCCAAGAGGGGAAATCGGCAAAGGAAGAAGGCAGAAAATGGATGGAAGTCTTAGAGACAAAATGGGAGAAAGAAGAGAGAATGGAGTGAACTGATGTGGAAAATGAGGTGAGTGAGGGTAGTATTTATAGGTAAGCCTTGAGGGCTATATTTAGTAAATAAATATTAGTCACTTACTCCCCATGGCCGACCATCATTCAAGCAGTTTGACTAGTTCAAAGTTTGCTTGAAACTAGCTTGGGGTGAGAATTTGAAACCACCAAAAGTGGATGGGTTTGAATGGAATTTTAGGAAACTTAAGGGGGTGTTTTGCAAGGTTGAATTGGTCAACAATATCAGCTGAATGGGTCAGCACTTGGACGGCACATGACTAGCTCAAAACAAGGTGGTTCGACCCTTAGTTCATGCAAATCGAGGCACTTCATTTCAACCTTTATAATTTAATTTTAATCTAAATTAATTGAATTAAAAATAATAAAGCATAATTTAGGTTCATATTGGATTGAATCTTGGCTGAAAAAAGTATTCTTATTAACTCTTCATTGACTCGGTGTAAAAATTCTCTCAACGATTTAAGCTGTTAGTAGTGTCTGCCAGGCTAATTTTCACCAATTGTGCAAATCTGTCAAAAAATCATCAAATTCATGCTTAATATTTATAAAAATAATTAAAAATCAATATGTTGGAAATTTTAGCACAATTTAATTATTTTATAATTAAATTATACTTTTTGACATTAATTACTCAGAATTTGCATGAATTTAGGTTAAAAAGGGTATGAAAAAGTCTATATATTTTCATCGTTCCAACACTGCAAATCAGGTGATGATGAAGACATAAGTCGAAGCAACTATTCCGAGAGGTGGAAATACCCAACAGAAAGAGTAGTTGGGAATCAACCGGGGCATCGAGACTGTTCCAAGATGAGTCAAACCAGTGTCATCCCGAGGACGCGACGAGAGCATCGCGAGAACGTCCCATAGAGGTCAATAGATTAAATGGCTCATTTAACCCGCATGAACTGGCCCGACTAATGGAACCCTTGGAGAAGCCTATCTAATTAAAGCCTTGGGAGCCCAATGAAACACTTCAGTAAAACTTAAGTTACTAGGGTAAATAGTGTAAATCCTAAAGGGATAAGATTGTATAGAGTTTTAATCTCTTAGGACTTTCAATTATAGATAGTGTCTAATCTTGACCGTCGATGTAACTCAATCAATATCGTTGATTTTGGGAGAGTTCAACTATAAATAGAGGCATTCCTCCTCATTTGTATCCATTCAATTGTAATCCTTCACAATAATTGAATATTATTGAGAACATTTACTCAAATACTTGGTGTACGCTATTTTTCTATAGCTTGTTGTTAATTCATAATTTCATTTGTCTTTCAAGTTTGCTTCCGCTTTGCTTTGGTGCCTTAAAGAATTTCTCCAGGAATTCTCATTCTTCGCCTTAGAGAATTTCTGCAAGAATTCTCATTCTTCGAGAATAGACTGACTTAGGCAAGATTTGAACCCAAAAAATCGCCTAAGGCAGCGCGTTTTGCTAAACTAACGATCTAGCCCTGTGACATAAGTGTATACTTTATAAGCCCCAAACCAGATTGAAGCTTTAGAAACCAAGATATGGGGATTTTCATGAAGTTTTTATTTAAGGTTTCATATTAATATTATTATTATTTTTATTATGTGATTAATTTGTTTTATTTATATCTTTTCAAGGATAGTTAAAGATTTGATCTCAACAGTAATTTTTTTATTCTTCATCTTATATTATCAAACAAATTTTAGATTGGTAAGAAGTTTCACGATTTTTTTAAGTATGACTGATTGTTTTTTTTTATTTGTTCTAAATTTGATTGAATTATTAAGTTATATTATTGGTTCATAAATTTTATTAATGAACCTTTGTAGTATATTGTTTTTAAATGATTGCTTATAAAAAAAGTCATAAAATAATATTATTTTCATATTTAATATTTTTACAAAATGGGTTTTGGTATAAATATATTAATATCATGTTGCTTTATATTAGAGCACATATTCTTTTCTTAGCAAATGTTCTTTGTTTAAATATATATTAATTGTCGACTTAAAACATAAGTTTTTGTGATATTGGTCTCCTTTAAAAAAAGAATCTATAAGGATGTATATAGGTCCGTCCTATTAGATATGTTGTATTCCTCAAAGTGAATGTAAGTGTAAATTTCTTTTTAATGATATAATCATAGATGTGATAAATGACATAAAAATAACCTTTCAAAATGTTGAGATAAAGATTATAGAATGTTACACATCAAAACAAAACAAAACATTTCACTTTATTTCAGAATAGTTAAACAAATTAATTTATAATCATATAACAAAAAATGACACTATATTATCACAAGCCTTAACATGAGTAAATAACCTATTATCATACTAAAAAATATACCATTACAGTCAACCTATAAAATTTAACCAATATGCCATTCAAAGGCACAACAATTAAAAACCGAACTTTCAAGTAGCCTAAACAAAAATTCACATAGCATCAATCATCAATTCAAGCTCCAATCACTAACCACATTAACACATTATGAACATGCACCAAGAGCTTACCATATAATCATCATGACTTATACTTATGCTTAAGGATTACATCCCAAATACTTCAAATATGTATATACAACCAAAACTAACCATATCAGTTGACCAATCGTTACAAAGAAATAACATTTGGTATGCTTACAACAAAAAGCCTATATACATGCCACAACCCAAAAAGAGATACAAAAGCTACCAAAAAGGCTAGATAGTGTGAGCCTTCAGTCGATCCGTCCAGACAGTCCTCAAACTTGACCACTACAAAAGAACAATGATAAAACATGTAAGCTATAGAAG
Source organism: Gossypioides kirkii (assembly GCA_005610355.1). Lineage (NCBI taxonomy): Eukaryota > Viridiplantae > Streptophyta > Magnoliopsida > Malvales > Malvaceae > Gossypioides > Gossypioides kirkii. The sequence continues at coordinate 30,688,291 of CP032247.1, read as the reverse complement.
CTTAGTAAGCTCATAGAATGAATATCAAGATCAAATTTAGCCCATGTATATATCTAAATCATTCATTGCAATACGTTCACTTACCAATTCCATGAATAATCTATAACATATAAACATGAAATTGATTCGTAAGTCTCAATAACATTTAACCCGTTGAACTAAGTAACTCGACTCGGATACTCGTGTAACTACACCACACCAGAGGCGTCATAGATGCATAACAGGGACATAAATGTGCAAGCAAAGGCACCGAAGTGCACACAGGGACACTGAAGAGTATACATGGGCACCAAAGTGAAAACAAAGGCACCGAAGTACAAATCTCATACGAGCACACATACTAACCTTATTGTCACGCCAATCATATCCTACACGATTACTATGTTCAATTGGGTAACAACCATAATTGTTCTCTTTCATATAAATTCAGAGGCAATTTGTCATTTCCATGCACATATTTAGATTGTAAAAATCATCAAAATACCATCATCAGCCACATGTACTCAATTGTAGATTACAATCATATATTTGTAAACTCGAAAATATATAAGATTTTTCTATAGATTTTCATCACCTTTTTACTTAAAAATGATATTAAATCCGAGTGACTGTTTAATAAAATAATGAATTTTGCTTAAATGTTAATCTTGGACATGAAAATGCTAAAGATATGATTTTATGCTTTATTATATGGTTTTTTACGCACAAAATGGTTTATTTTATAATATTTATTTAACATGTCATATTTTAATAATAAAGTGGGACATGAGATTAATTTCATAAAGCATTTAATTATATTTATTTTATGGTCATATATTATTCCATAAGCATTGGTCGGCTAAGCCTGTGAAATGTGGGTTATTTAATTATTTAATTTAACCCAATTTAATTAATAAGCATTTTGGATAGGTTTGGTTGCTTGCTGGGTCACAAAACTGTCCAACCCAAGAGAACAAGAAGCCTAATTCGACACAAGCAGTGACTGTCCAACAAGGAGTTTTGGGATAATTTTTAAGAGTCCCTGTAGTTGAGAACAAATTGGAATCTGGCCTTGAAGATTATAGTTGACTTCATCCTAGTCCTTGCTTGATTTAGCATGATTGAATGCTTAAATCAAGGAAACAACCAAGCAACAATTACTCAAACTATTCAACAACCCTACTTTTAGAAAATTGGCCTCCAACCTCACCTATAAATTGAGCCTTCAACCCTACTTCTCAAATCATCTCCCACTCATCCATTTCTCTCATTTTCTCTCATCCTTTCTAGTTTTCTTTCACACACCTAGCATCCATCTTCTTCCATCATATTTTAGCCAACAAAAGACTCTGAAAGATCAATCATTGGTCGGCCACCTTGGGAAAGCCATCAGCAAAGGAATAAAGCAAGGATCGACAGAGTTATCTTCAATCAAAGTCCGCATGATAACCGCTTTGATAGAGTTTATTCTTTCTCTTGTTATTTAGATTTATCATGTTTGCTTTGTGTTCTTTGATTTGTCATCAACAATGATAGCTTAATTTTATTTAAGCTAGGATGATTGCATTGATTTAATAAAATTCATTTGATTCATGCTTATACTGTTTGTGTCTCAATCGGTCATGTTTTCAATTAAATTTAAGTATGTATTTCATTCATACATGACTGGATGCATTAGAATTAGCTGAGTGATTATAACCAGATGACGGATAGTGGACACAATAATTGAAAAGTGCATGCTTAATTTAGATCCTAATCCAATTAAATTAAAGGTTCATAATAACTTTAACAAGCTCTAATATCTTGGATAGTTTTTTTATTTATGTGATTAAACTGTTTCAAACCTAACACGTCCTTGTTACTTCACATCAATGCTAAGAAACCCTTATTTTAAAACGATTAGTAAAATTCATGTTTCACTAAGTAAAGGATTCTGAGAGGACCTAATTTGGTTTCCAAACTCATGAAAGATCGAGTTGACATGGAATATTTTTTGAATATTATTAAGCATGATAAGAATTAATTAAGTTAATTAATGTAATTGTATTAGCTTATGCATGTTATTGATTGTTGAGAGTGTGTTTTCTACTGCTAAAATTATTTTATTCATTTAGTTAATTATCATATTAGGTTTAATTGCATTTAGGGATCAATTGCATTTAGTCAGATTTATTTAATTTAAGTCAACATCTTCCTCAAATATATTGTGTTTTTACTAACGAATTGTTAACTTTAATTTTACAAGTTATTGATTAAAATATACAGCCCCTGTGGAGACGGTAACTCTATTACTTACTTATTACTTGATAATGACAGTGTACACTTGCACAAACCTACACGTTACAAGTTTTTGACGCTGTTGCCGGGACTGTTGCCTTAATCATTTTTGTGAAATTATTATTTTAAATTAGGTTTTATTTTATTTTATTTATTTCTAACTTTACTAATTAATTCTTTATTCTTTATTATTAATTATTTAGCATTTTTTTATATTTTACTTTCAGGTCTTCATGAGCATAGATCGAATCATCGATTTACTCCCTATAGACGCTGACATCGAGCGGGCATTTAGACAGATAAGACGAAAAAGACAAGCCCAGAGACAAGTAGAGATGAACTTTAAGAATCAAAATGATGTTCAAGGGAATGGAGCCATTAATGTTCATAGTCGAATCCTTATTGTTGATAATAGGGATTGTGCTATAAGGCAGTATGTTGTGCCACGTTTTAATGAGTTAAAGCCAAGAATTAGGAGACCAAAGATCAAGACACCGCAGTTTGAATTGAAGCCGGTGATGTTTCAAATGCTTCAAACTATGTGCTAATTAGTAGAATGCCCACTGAAGATCCACACCTTCACCTTCAATTACTCATGGAGGTGCTCAATTCCTTTAAGAAAGTCGATATAATTGAAGACACATTAAGAATGAATTCGATTTCATACTCGTTGTAAGATAGAGCACGAAGATGGCTTAATTCATTGTCACCAAATTCGATCTCTACATGGCAAGAATTAATGAAACGCTTTCTAGTAAAGTATTTTCCACCTAGCAAAAGTGCTAAGTTGCGAAATGAGATCACCACTTTTTAGCAATTAGATGATGAGTCCTTGTATGAGGAGTGGGAAAGATTCAAGGAGTTACTTCATAGATACCCTTACAATAGGATTTCGCATGGCATCCAGTTGGAGACATTTTATAACGGTCTCAACGCACACACAAGGTTGGTGGTAGATGCATCTACGAATGGTGCTTTCTTGTCGAAGTCGTATAATGAGGTTTACGAAACCATTTAGAGGATCGTTAGTGATAATTACTAATGGCTAACAAATGAAACAACTTCAGGAAGACGAGTAGCTAGAGTACATGAAGTAGACGCCCTCACTTCACTCTCAACTCAGGTATCCACTATCTTTTCAATGTTGAAACAGTTTACTACTAATAGTTTTAATCATATTACAGCTCAACGGTCGAGTTAATTTGATATTATTTCTTATGCATATTGTACAGACGGTCATTTTTTTTTAGAGTTGTCCATCAAATCCCGAGTTAGTCTATTATGTAAGGAAGGAAAAGGACCACATTCTGACTTCTATGACCTTTCGTGGCAAAACCATCCAAACTTCTATTAGAGTAACCAAGAAGGAGGAGTGCACAACATTCACATGCATCATAGACCAAATTAATCTCAAGGGTTGAATCAACAAGTTCAACAACAACCACAAGTTGAACCGTCCAATAATTTGGAGAATTTATTGAAGGCATACATTGTTAAAAATGATGCCTTGATTCAAGGCCAGGCAATAACATTGAAGAATTTGGAAAATCAAGTGCGACAATTAGCTAATGAGCTTAGAAGCAAACCCCAAGGTGTTGTACCACACAACATAAAAATTCATCTACCATCCGAGTCTTTTAATAATCTTGAGAGCTTATTGAAGGCATACATGGAGAAGAATGATGCAACTTTGATGAATTCGGAGAGCCAAATGGGACAATTAGCCAATGAACTTCAAAATAGACCACAACGAGCTTTATCCAATTACACGGAGAACCCAAGAAAACTAAGCAAGGAGAATTGCGAAGTAGTCACCTTATAAAGTGGAAGAACACTAGAGCCCAATGTTGTCGAGGTCGAAGATGAGCCTATTGATACATAAGAAAAAAAGAGGTTTAATTGAAAATTGAAACTCTCATGCCACAGGAACGAACTTTGGAAAACTCCGATGAGGTAAACCTTAAACTTGTCACTTCTAAGAATCTAACATTTATGAAAGATGTAGATTTATTACCTCGAAAGAGTTGTCCAATTCAAGCCAAGATTCCACAACCTTCATATCCTTAAAGACTCCAGTAACATAAGCAAGATATGCAATTTATGAGAATTTTTTATGTATTGAGAGAACTACGTATCAACATTCCGTTGGTAAAAGCTTTTCAGCAAATATCAAACTATGCAAAAGCTATGAAGGAGTTTTTTTCTAAGAAGAGAAGATTTGGGGAATTTGAAACTGTAGCCCTTACTATAGAATGTAGCTTATTTTTTCAGAATAGGCTGCCTCCTAAGTTGAAGGATCTAGAAAGTTTCACCATACCTTGTAATAGTAGAGAATCCTATTACGGTAAGGTTTTGTGCGATTTGGGATTGAGTATCAACTTGATAACTATGTTTTTGTTTAGACGATTAGGTATTGGTAAGGTCAGACTGACTACAGTTACACACCAACTAGCGGATCGATCTTTGGCATATCCAAAAGGAAAGATCGAGGATGTCTTGGTACATGTTGATAAATTCATATTCCTTGCTGACATTTTTATAACAGATTTTGATGCAAGTAAAAAAGTATCAATCACCCTAAGTAGGCCTTTCTTAGCAACCAGCAGGATGATAATCGATGTACAGAAAGGTGAACTCACCATGTGAGTTCAAGATGAACAGGTGACCTTTAATGTACTCAAGGTCGTAAGATCTCCTGATGGGGTTAAAGATGGTTTTATTGTCTCCAAGGCAGATCCGCTGGTTCCTGCCAAAATTAGAATACAATGATCCATTGGAAGGAATTTCATCTAAATCTCCACACCAAGATAACGATAAGCAACCCAACTCATCAAGAGAAGAGCCACTCGAGTTAGACTTACCAGTTTTGAAAAGGTCATTAGATACTGAAAAGAGTTCTATCAAGGGATAGAAGAGTGCAAGTCAATCTCGAGTATTTGATCCTGGGAAACTTGAGTCTCAAGGGTTTAAAGTAAGGATCATGGATCCCATCTATGACATCCAGTGGATGGGACTTGTACAAAAGAAAGAAGATATCACAGATAATGAGCTAACTCCATTAAGGATCATCATGGGTAGGAAAATTTGTATGAATGACAGGAAGCCGAGCAAAACAAAGCAGAAAGACCATTTCTTGCTGCTATTCTTGGATCAAATGTTTAATATAATAGTTGGGCAACATTATCTTCTTTTTCTAGATGGATACGGTTGGTATGATAAATGGTCGTTCGACATCGCCTTTGTTAGTGAAAATCATCAATAACATTGAGGGAGTTCTCTTCACTCTCTCTGTCGTCAATTTATTTTCAATTTTTTTTCTCTCATGTGAACAAACAGCCTGCTGAGAAATTATTGTTTTGAATTAGTACATTAAATTAATTTTGTCTATGGAAATTGGGACTTAAGTGAGACCATTTGTGACCACTCTAGCCTTTCTTGGGAATTTAATTTGATGTAATATTTTTGAGAAGAAATTTTCTAGGCAGCCAAGAAGAAAATTTTCATTTTTATTTACAATTTTATTTTTATTTTTTTATGTTCAAAAAGAGGGTCAAGTTGGCCCAAGGTTTAATCAGTTTATTTCTGTCAAGTTTTATTTCAGTGCAAGTAATAAAATTTCTGTAGTTTTGGGCTTGAGGACTAGAACTATGATGAGGAGAAAAATATCCAATACTCGTTACCTCTTCCCCACGCTACAGCAATCTCAGAAAAAGGGGATGACACAAATTAATAAAAAAAGGGGGAATTTCTTATTCTTAGTATTTATTTTGTATTTATATTTTATTTCTTAGTTAGTATTTTGCTTTTGAATAATAAATAGGATATTGCAAACATGAATAAGCTCAATACCTTTTCATTAGAAAAGTGAAATGATGTGGTAATGAGAATGAACATGTCTAGGATTGGATTGTTAAGAAAGACTTGGTATTTAAGCAGTCTTCATGACTCATCTCTCGTTTCTTTCAACTTTACCTGGTGTTTAATTTTCGTTCATTATTTTGTTTCCTCAATGAGGACATTGCTTCTTTTTAAAGGGGGAGGGTAAGGAAATATTTGCATGAATTTTTAAAATTTTCAAGTATGTTTCAATCTTTTTACATAAATATGCTTTAATAAATGAATGTTCAGAGAAAATTTTTGTTAATAAGTTAGTTCAAATGCAAGAATGATTGCTGATTTTATCTAAGTTAAGTGTATGTTATCTTTAGTTGTGGAATGCTTGGATGTCTTTAGTCTTAGGTAACGTTTGCCATGAAAATTTAATTTTTCTTGAGAATAGACATCCATGAAAGTTTAGTCTTTAGAATTGACTTAGTAACTTTCTCGAGGCGAAATCCTACGAGGCATGAGAATCTAAATTGATATAAGCACATTTTCTTTGGACCTTTTAAGTCTTTCAAGCCCACCTTATGATATTAACCATTGAAACTTTAATTTTGAGCTTAATGGTCTGTTTATTGCAAAAGTACCTACATCATAAGCCATATTACCATCCTTTTAAGTTTATCCTGTTTTTTGCACCCATCTTAACTAAATTTGTCTTGGTGATCAATATTTGAGGAAAAATTCAAAAAGATGTATATGCTCATTTTAAAAAAAAGAAAAGAAAAACAGAGAAGAAAGAAAGAGCAAAGAAAAATTTGCTCAAATTCTAAAAAAATTGAAAAGCATAAGTTCAAAATAAATTTGGGAGTGTTCCAAAGATCTATTCAAAAGAGGGTTGTGTTGCTAAAAAAACCAAAACAAAGTTAGGGTTAAGATTATTGAAACAAAAAATTCACTTCTCTTTAATCCCTACCTTTAGCCTAGCCCTATTACAACATCATAAAAAACCTATTGATTTGATTATTATGTCACATACATTAGTGGAGAGAAAATGTTAAGTTCAACATATGAAGACCACAAATTAAAACTTATCATTGCCTTGTCTAGATTGATAGGAAAATTGTGTTAAATGGTGAATGTTGCATACGACTTTGAAATGCATGCACACTGTTACTCATGTTGGCAATATTTCCTTAACAAAAAACTTTGTTGTGCATGAACATTACTCGGGACAAAAAATGGTTTATGTTTGGCAGTGTGTAAACTCGAAAACATATAGGATTTTTCTATAGATTTTCATCACCTTTTTACTTAAAATGATATTAAATTCGAGTAATTATTTAATAAATTAATGAATTTTGCTTAAATGTTAATCTTGGACATGAAAACGCTAAAGGTATAATTTTATGCTTTATTATATGATTTTTATGCACAAAATGACTTATTTTATAGTATTTATTTGACATGTCATATTTGAATAATAAAGTGGGTCATGGGATTAATTTAATAAAACATGTAATTATATTTATTTTATGGACATTTAATATTTCATAAGCATGAGTCGGCTAAGGCTATGAAATATGGGTTATTTAATTAGTTAATTTAACTCAATTTAATTAATATGCATTTTGGACAAGTCTAGTTGCTTGCCGGGTCACAAAACCGTCCAATCCAAGAGAACAAGAAGCCCAGTTCGACATAAACAATGGCTGCCCAACAAGGAGTTTTGGGATAATTGCTAGGAGTCCCTATAGTTGAGAACAAATTAGAATATAGCCCTAAAGAGTACAGTTGACTTCGTCCTAGTCCCTGCTTGATTTAGCATGATTAAATGCTTAAATCAAGCAAACAACCAAGCAAGAATTACTTAAACTATGGCCGACCATGCATGGGAGAGGAAGAAGGGATTCAACCACCCTATTTTTAGTAAACCAACCTCTCAACCTCACTTATAAATTGAGCCTTCAATCCCACTTCACAAATCATCCCTCACTCATCCATTTCTCTCACTTTCTCTCATCCTCTCTAGTTTTCTTTCACATGCCTAGAATCCATCTTCTTCCTTCATATTCTAGCCAGCAAAAGCCTCTGAAAGATCAATCCTTGGCTAGCCACCTTAGGGAAGCCATCAGTAAAGGAACGAAGCAAGGATCAACGGAGTCAGCACGACAGCCACTTCGATAGAGTTTATTCTTTCTCTTCTTGTTATTTAAATTTATCATGTTTACTATGTGTTCTTTGATCTTGTCATCAACAATGGTAGCTTAATTTTATTTAAGCTAGGATGATTGCATTGATTTAATAAAATTCATTTGATTCATGCTTATAATGTTTGTGCCTCAATCGGTCAATTTTTCAATTAAATTCAAGTATGTATTTCATTGATACATGATTGGATGCATTAGAATTAGTTGAGTGATCCTAACAAGACGACGGCTAGTGGACATAATAATTGAAAAGTGCATGCTCAATTTAGATCCTAACCTAATTAAATCAAAGGTTCATAATAACTTTAACGAGCTCTATTATCTTGCATAGTTTTTAGATTTATGTGATTAAACTGTTTCAAATCTAGCGCGTCCCTGTTACTTCAACTGAATGCTAAGAAACCCTTAGTTTAATATGATTAGTAAAATGCATGTTTCACTAAGTAGAGGATTCCAAGAGAACCTAATTTGGTTTTCAAACTCATGAAAGATCAAGTTATCATGGAATGTTTTCTAAAATATTATTAAGCATGATAAGAATGAATTAAGTTAATTAATGTAATTGTATTAGCTTATACATGTTATTGATTGTTGAGACTGTGTTTTCTACTGTTAAAATTATTTCATTCATTTAGTTAATTATCATATTAGGTTTAATTGCATTTAGGGATCAATTGCATTTAGTCAGATTTATTTAATTTAAATCAACATCTTCCTCAAATATATTGTGTTTTTACTACCGAATTGTTAACTTTAATTTTACAATTTGTTGATTAACATATACAGTCCTTGTGAAGATGATAACTCCATTACTTACTTATTACTTGATAACAATTATGTACACTTGCACAAACCTAGGCGTTACAATTTTCCCTATGTATTGAAATTTCACATTATACATATTGAAATAATATGAACTTACCTACGATTCACTTCTGATCAACATGCAGGGACAATTCCGTAATTTTTCCTTTTCCTCGGTTATTGTCTTTTTTACTCGATTCTTGATCTATGTACTTATTCAATTCAATTCATTAAATTCACATTCATTTCAAACTGAACTCAATGCATGAGACCCTTAACGTTTCATTAATCACACATTTTTCCTAAACTTTTATATCTTTCATAATTTAGTCCATAAACTTAAAATCTCTTTGTGTAGTAAAATTTACCAAGTACCCAAGATAACCAAATTTTCACCCTTCCATCTACAACCCACATTAATTAAAAATTCTCAAATCTCTCCATAAATTTTAACATTTGATCAATTCAATCCTTTAATAAAAAAACTAACAAAAACCACTTAATAAATTAATCATAATCAACATCTATAACTTCCATTTCATAATTTAACAACTAACAAGAATTCATCAATGGTAACATCTAAATTTTTTGACACTTTCAAAAATGAAGGTACAAGTTAGTTGGACCTATTTGTAATTATCTCAAAAAATATAAAAATTACAAGATATAAGCTCAAATTGAACTTCCATGCAAAGGGGACTTTGACCGAACCTTGCTAGCAGAACAATGGAGAGTCTCTTTTCTATTTTCGGAGGAAGAATACTCTAGGGAAGATTATACTCATTTTGTTTTGAATTTACTTAAGCTATGTTAATTAAATTACAAAATTGCCCTTAAAATTAACATACTTTTTGACATATTTTCGAGCCTTAAACCATCCATACCACATAGTAATGGCACATTTGCATTAATCACTTTCCTTAATCACATAATTCAATAATAACAAATTTTTGACACCTATTATAATTTAGTCCTTTTTATCCAATTAACTAATTAAACATTAAAATTTCTTCTTCAAAATTTAATACGACTCTGACGCAATTCCATAATAATTAATTAAATAATAAAACATGATTTCACATGTCGAAATTGTGGTCCCGAAACTACTATTTTCAACACCATTGAAAAATGAGATATTATAAAATCTGTTAATTCTCTTTGAGGAAGAAAATATGTCTCACTGACAATGTAACAATGAATGCTATCTTTTTAAGATAGAAATTATTTTTCTAAGTTGTACTAAAACAAACCAACATTATTACAATATTTGGTAGTACAAAATTGGTTGAAAACTCTAGAAAAGCTGATATATCAATGCTGAGATTTATTGATTAAACTTCACCATTTGGTCATTTGTTTATCTAATTATTTACATATGATCCCTAATCATTCTAATTATTACATACTATTCTAATGTTATTTTATTTGATATCTTTCAAAGTTAGGGTTCTTAATGACATATATATTATGTTAATTTTTATTTTTTGTAATTCAAACACAAATATTTGTGGTATAAAGTTTCTTTAAATAAAAAGAATTTATTTGTGCGGATAGAAGTCCATCATATTGAATCTCATTCTCTAAATTGAATGTAAAAATAAAAAATTTAAAGTGCATAATTGTGAATATGATAAAAGTTTCACAACTAGAAATGAAGGATATATAACTTATTTTATCAATGTATGAAATGTACTTGTCGTGCACTTGAATGTTTTAATACTATATTAATTTTAATAAAAAGTAAGGAAACATATGTCTTGTAGATAATACAGCAATGCATACTATCATTAGGGATAAATATAAATTTTTTTTAATAATGAAACAAACTAAACTTTAGTAGTATAAAATTAATTTAAGGCTCCAAAAGAGCTCATACATTATTATCCGAAGAAACAAAATGATAATTCACATATTATGTTTTAAAATATATTCTAATAGATCTCATATTGAGATTGTGCATAAGGAAAATTATATTTAGTATGAATCACTCTTGCTATAATTATATTCATCTATTGATAGAGAAAAATTTAGTTATTGAATTATATTATGCATGATACTTGGATATCTATCTTTATTTTGAAAAGGATAGAAAAAGATTGGGTTTTGATTGTAAAAGTTTTACTTGAATTGTGAATTAATTTAAGAGAAAGATATGACCATCAAAATATGATAAAATTTTCTAATGCTCAATATAATTGGATGCACATGAAGCTGCAATATTTTAAATCTATAAGTGACTATAACTCTATAGTATTTAAGATGAGTTCTCAATTATGTGAATAATATTTCTGATGAGAACTTGTTAGAGAGAAAATTTTCAACTTTTCACGCTCCAAATATGCTCCTACAATAATAATACCATGAAAAATGTTTTAAGATATAGAGAAAGGATTGTATGAAACAGGGAAATTATCCCTTTCCAATAGTTTTATAACACATCAACAATTTCATCCTAAATTTCAGGATTTTAATTGTAATTTGATTTTTTTCAGGATGAAAATCTTGAAATTAAGAATGAAAATACTGATGTGGCATAAAACTATTGGAAAAGGGACACATGACGTGGTGTCACTGTTTCATTCAATCCTTTTCCTAAGAAATATTATGAAGTAATGTCATGTTTGCCTATGGTTGAATTAAATAAAAAGTTATTAAATGAAAAACCATAAATGTATTCGTATTAAATTTGCTCCATTCTCTGAAGCAAATATAGCAATATATAAATACATAATCTTTGACATGAACGTAGTAAGTGAATTTATAATAATAACCACCAAAAGTGGAAAAATGAAGATATTTAATATAAAAACTGATGATAAGATTGATGTTAAGAGCATTTATAGTATGATCATGCACTTAATTTTGCACATATATCTATGCAAATGAAATATTTGTTTGTGCATATTTTGAAAATTGATAAATTCTATTTGCAACAAATGCATGTGGCTTGGGCTTTTATTTTATTATATTAAGTTAGGATGCTTCAAAGATAAAATCTATAAACACTTTTAGACTTATTAATTTTGGTGTTTTCTTCGATACATTACTAGCATATATGTTTGTTTGATCACATGTGATGGTAAACTAGAAGTTTATATTAGTATTGTTAAATCATGTGCATAGTAAACCAGAAGTTTACTAGTCCAAATATACTAATTACTTGGCAAGATCTGTTAGACCATCTGAATCAATAATGATATGACAAGATAAGAATTTACATGAATATTTATTAAAGAACCTGAATATTCTTCATTTATCAAGTGTTGCTTGTTCTCAAAAAAGATTTATTACACCTCACTAACAAAAGTTGAGAATGAATCTCCTTTATTTTTTAAAGAAATGCTTAATTATTTGTTCCATTTATCCAACAAGTGGAATGCTTTTATATTATTTTTGTAGATGCATCTATAATTTAACCACATGTGAGTTATCAACTCGCAACTTGTAGTTTGAAAGTTTACTTGTTTAATTATTTATTTAAGAACAAAACTTTTAGATTATGCAATCGAAACAATTCTTGCTAATGTTGGTGAGTTTATTTCTCAAGCTTTCACTAATTGTTGTATGCTAGATTGTTGAAGCAAGTAAGTATTGCAAAGCCTGATGTTTTTGTGTATAAAATGATTTAACAAAACTAATGAGTCAATGTGTAACGGCCCGATTTTTGGTGGTGTCGAAAAATGCGATTTTGGGATCCCGTTTTTGTAAACCCAATCCATAAATATTAAATAAGGATATTTACAGAGTTACGGTATAGATGAATTGAAATTTGTTAAGTGATTTAGTCGAAATTGTGAGTAATTATGGCCTAAAGACTAAATTGTAAAAGTTTAATCACTATAAACTTTTAATTATATTAAGGCTAGAAGACTTAAATAACAATTATTTAAAGTACCAAAATGGAAAATAAACCTATTGTAAATTGATGTTAGTGGGGTTTGATGGTAAATGGCATTATGATTAGTTAATTGGGTAATTAAGGTACAAATAAGTATGATTAAACTAATTAATTAGATAAACAAAAGTTAATCTTAGTATATAAACAAAACTTAGTGGGAAACTGTGATAAAAGTTATCATCTTCCTAACGACTTCACCATCCACCATTGAAGAAGCTTAGAAAACCTAGCTTGAACATTAAGTCAAAAGTTCAGGTAAGTCCTTAGCCATTTTCTTTTATTTTTATAGATCTTTTTTATTATGGGAGCATGATTTAGCTAGCCATGTGCTAATTTGTAAAACATTTAAAGTTTTTGAAAGTTTCCATTGTTGAGAATTAAATGAAATTAGTGTGAAATTGTTAGAAATTAAGCTTAAATTATGAAAAGGACTAAATTGTAAAGCCAAATTGTTAGTTTAGTACATTAGGGACCCAATTGAATTAAATGCAAAACTATTATGAAATATTGGTAAGAATGGAAAATAAAGGGTCTCTAATGAGTTTTGGTAAAATCAAATTCTAATTTGAGGCCCTAAATTGAAAGTTATGTTTATCCCGATTTTAGAGGCTTTAAATAAATTACAAAATTTGTGAAATTTGGTATTTGAATATGATTTGGCTAGAAATTAAGAGTGTGTTATGTTTTGTGATTATTTGTAGTTAATGACAACACCGGATAGTCGAGAGAGAAAGAAAAAACGAAAATCATCGATAAATGACTTGCGAAACCTTAGTTTGTACTTTTATGATTCGATATAGAAATGTTTGATTGTATATGCATGCTTATTGATTGTTGAGCCATTGAGGTGAGTATAAAATTAATAAAATGGAAAATGACATGTAATACTTGAATTGCAATATGTGGAATGGAAATTGAGTAAAAATACAAAAACACACACACACATATATATAGTATGATATGGAAAACATGTATATAGATGATAATTTGAATTCTATATGAAATTAAACATTAGTACCCTATTAACAAGTCGGGCTGAGTCGTATATAGTTGGCATGCCATAAGATGCACTTTACGTGCCAGTATGCACTTCGTGCTCCAGTTTGCACTTTATGTTCCAGTTTCCCTTACTTTAATTTATTTGATAATGCACTTCGGTGCCAATTTGGTCTATTGGTTGGAGGATCCATGTATCTGTCCAAGTCCAAGTCCGAGTTAGGTTAATAGAGGCCATTAATACTAAGCTTGATGATTTATACCAAATGAGTTGGTAAGAAACTTGATAGTTAAATAAGTCCATATATGAATTAAAAAGAAAAAAGTGCATATCTTATTTCATACAATAATTGAAAACGAGCCCTAGAGGCCAAAGTGAACGTGAATGAGTCACTGGACTACAGGAACGAATTGAATTGATCATGAAAATTTTATTGAAGTACTATCTTTTCCTTCTAAGTAACTCTATTATTTCTTGATTGAGTATAAGTTCTATGGCTTATACTACATTGTGGAAAAAAATATTGTTAATTAGTTTCAAACTACACGTTTCATTATTTATTATATGTTATTTTTTAACACACATTTATGTTCTAAATTTATGATTTCCACACATACGCGTGTGATAAAATTTCTAATTATCTATTTGGATGAGAGAAGAAGAAAATAAGGTGGAATCACATAAGAACATTTCCTATTAATCATTCCCAAAAAATCCCAAATTTTTAATACTTAGGTAACAAATGTTATACATAACAAAGAGAGGAGACATTCATATCAATATAGTGTTTTTAGCAAGGATGACTAATTGGACAGTTGGTTCGGGTTTTAAAGGCATCATTTAGTTGGCACCAAATTTCTTGCTGCCATTCAGATTACTGGATGGAATAAAAAAATGCATCGTTCTCAAAGTGGTCACCTTGTGATACCTAGTTCCAATTCTTCCACTGTTCCTTTGGTAAAAGACCCTGATAGTATTAGAAAGAACCATTGATTTCTCCCTACTTATTTGTTTAAGTTGTTCCCATTCGGTCATCCTTATCACATATTTTTAGCATTTTTAATTTAGTTATTGCATTTTCTAACTTAATAAACCTTAGCCTAGTTACCTTTGATTTTATAATATTTTTACTACTGATGTCGCTGCATGAGTCTATTTAGCATTGCGCCCAGAATTATCGCTATAGGAACTTGTTCAGAATTATCGCTGCGTGAATATGTCCAGAGTTGTCGCTGCATGAGCAAGTCCAGAATTGTGCCCAGAATTTGTCGCAGCATCTGACAGTTGTCTGCTTAAAAAAAACCAAAAATGTGTGAGTTGTATAGCTGGTATAACCAACTGGTACGCCCAGAGGTTGCTAGATTTGGAGGAAATGACACCTGTACTATTGAATTGAGGATAAATACTCATGAGGAGAGAGAGAAAAAAGGGTCTCCTTTCAAATATTTTCTCTTAAAATCCATCTTTGAAGCTTGCGACCATGTAAGCTTAAATTTCTCAAGACGAACCGACATGAAGGAGGAAGATCTGCTCCTAACGAGGAGCCCCTAAGTGCGACGCAAGAGGAGAGTAAGAGAGCAAGTTAAGTAGCCTAGGAATAGTATTCTCCATTTGTTCTTTTATATCTCTTTCTTAAACGCTGGTGATGAATGTTTATTTCAAGTTTGTATGGAAGTACACTTGATTTCTAGACTAAATGGTATTTTATTCAAGCTTGCTTTTACTGTTTAATATTTGGGTTTGAATGTTTTGACCATGGAAGTGTTATTGCAGTCACTGGAAGGTGCAGCGATAATTTAAACTAACAAGAAGACAACGGAAGTTGCTTGGGGATTGAAAGAATTTAATCCACTTGTTCTTGAATGTGTTGCATTGCCAACACTAGAAGGTGTGGTTAATATGCATGTTTAAGTCTTAGATCAAATAGAGGAGCCAAGTTTGGAAAGATATTCATTGTGCTTTATTGCACGACAATCACTTATTATTTTAAACCTTGTGAGTCACACTTAGTTTTCTGTTAACTGATCACGTTGGGGACTCCGTTTCATTATTATTGCATTTCATCTTTATTTTCGTATTATTGCTTCGACAATCACTCTCACAATTTATTTGCATTCACTTGTTCATTGTGACGACATTAATAGACAACAAACATCCATCCTCGTGGGATCGATATCCCACAAATTCACATCTATCTACTATATTTGCATCGACAGTGTACGCTTGCACATTATTACTGTGACGTTCATAGCGCGATCAAGTTTTGGCGCCATTGTCGGTAATGGCGTTTGTTTGATGTTTATTTTTGTTTCTGTACTTATTCTTTATTATCTAACCTTTAGTTGTTACCAACTTCTTTTCTTTTTGTTGCTACTTTTACATTTTATTTTAGGTGTTTTATGACCCGGAGAAATTCAGAATTTATTATTGGTTTAGATCCAAAAATCGAACGAATTATTCGGAGGAGACGTCAAGAACAAAAAAATATGGCCTTGCTAGGAAATGATGTAGCTATACCACAATTGCCCCTACAAAATCCTGTTATACCTCTGATACAACCACAAAACGTTAATAATCCACTGCTGCCACAAGATGATCAAATACAAAATCTAACTATTTGAGATTTTGTTGTTCTTATTTTGGATGATTTGCAGCCAAGAGTTGTTAGACCAGCTATTCAAGCTGGAAATTTTGAATTAAAGTCAGTCATGTTCCAAATACTAAACTCCAATGGTAGTATAGTGGACTGCCACATGAAGATGCGAGAGAGCACCTTAAATCCTTTCTATTGAATTGTGCTTCCTTTAGTCAGTGATGGTATTACAAATGACATATATTTTCTCCCTAAATTTGGTATTAATTCTCTCTTTTGTAGCATATTTAGCATGCATAATAGGTATTACATACTT
Source organism: Gossypioides kirkii (assembly GCA_005610355.1). Taxonomy (NCBI): domain Eukaryota; kingdom Viridiplantae; phylum Streptophyta; class Magnoliopsida; order Malvales; family Malvaceae; genus Gossypioides; species Gossypioides kirkii. The sequence goes on along the minus strand of CP032247.1, from coordinate 30,671,395 downwards.
AGTTTTTATATTTTCTAACTCTTTATTGTTTGGTTTAAATTCTTGTTATTTTTACCTCTTTTAGCACTAATGTCGCTACAAGCAGCCGATATATTGCGCCTTAGAATTGTCAGCACAGGAACTGATCTTAGAATATCAATGCTGGAAGAAGAATGCAGCTACAAGATCAGCTGAAAATTGTGACCAAGAGATGTCGCTACATTGAAACTGAACCTCGAATGAGTAGAATTAAGCTGAATTCACGGTTGGAAGCACCAACGCAGGAATTTCATAGATGTTGCTGTAATTATGATTTCAGAATGTGCCCAACGATACAGTGACAATTTACAGATCTTTGAAGAACACACTAGAACTGCGTGCGTGCACAGCTATAATCTAACTAATTTTGATAGCTACACGATCTAGATCTGGATATGAAAATGAAGGCTGAAACTTGCAAAATTTTGGAGGTTATAAATAGACGAACAAAGAATGAAGGAATCATCAAGAGCGAAGGGATTTAATTCTAAAAATTCTATGTGAATTGGAGATTTGAGCTGGAAATCGGGGAGCTGATGAAGCAAGTCTGCAACCACTTCTGATGAGAGGTGCTTGATGTAGAGCAAGAGGATCAATTAGGGAGTAGGCCTAGTGGTACAGAGATAGTAAGCTTCGTTGTACTCTTTAATTCTTCTTAAACGATGATGGATTTTGATGATATTAAATGAATACAAGAATGTATTTTAATGTTAAATCATTTTGATTCTTATTTTACACTGCTTATTTGTTTATTCTTAGATCTTACCGCTTTAAGCACGAGAGTGAAATTGTAGTGCATCGACATTGAGAGATGCGGTGACAAGTTGGGTTAACAAGTAAGTTAGGCGAGAGCTACTTGGGACTAGGACAAACTCTAGTCACTTGTTCTTGAATACACATCGTTGCTCGCACCGAGAGGTGGAGTGATTGTGGATATTTAAGTCGGGATTAAGTAGAGAGCTGTTGTTGGTAAGAACTCAAAGGGACTTCATTACAGCGACATTCCATCTATATTTTACCTTGTCAATGCATCTAGCGTTGCGATTTAGCAAAATCAGTGAGCCACTTATGCCCTTCTACACTTGATCATATTTACATTTTATGCATTTAAATATTTAGCACTCAACACTCAACATAATTGGATTTATTTTCAGTAGACTGACATTTAAACTCTGAAGTTTAACTCTAATTGCGTTGACATTCTTGATTATTTTAGTGTGCAGATCTGAAATAAATGCACTAACATTAGTACTCACATTACACTTAATTGCAGTATTAGTTGCTTCGACATTTAAACATCAAGAACTCATTCCTCGTGGGATCAATATTCGATAGAGTTGTTCTATCAGCTATACTTGCATCGACGTGTGTCCGCTTGTACATTGCTGTGACATAAAAACACCGATCAAGTTTTGGTGCCGTTGTCGGGGAATGGTGTTTGTTTGATGTTTATTTTTGTCATTGCATTTATTCTTTATTATCTAAATTTTATTTGTCACTAACTTGTTTCCTTTTTGTTGTTTACCTTTACATTTTTTAGTGAAATATGGTAGTAACGAGGTATACAGAACCTCAAGATGTTGGATGAGTGATGCTATAGAAATGGAGCTCGATGCAATAAACAATAAGGTATCTTCTTTACCTAATATGAGTATTTCAATGAAGAATGCTACAGTAATTGTAGAATGAAAATTTGTTGCGACAAGTTACGATTACTGTGGGGGCAACCATGAGTTTGAAGAATGCCCATCAAATCCAACAAATGTGTACCACATGGGGAATTTCTATCGAAATGAAAATCCATATTCCAACACCTACACGCCAAAGTGGAAGCAACATTCAATTTTTTGTTGGAACAATCAAGACCTTGGAAATATAGACAATGACGTTAGATCCGAGTGGACATTGCCTAATTATGATCAACTTCTGTCAAGGCAAAATATCTAGAAAGCCGAAGCATCAGAGTTTTCATCAATTGAAAATTTGTTGAGACAATATATTTCCAAGACTGAATCTGTGCTTCAGAGTGAAACTGAATCCATACAAGCTCTAGAATATCAATTTGGCCAGATTGTGGGAGCAATAAATTTGCAACCACAAGAAACTTTGTTGATTGATATTGAAAATTCGATATCACAAGGGCAACAACATTGTGAGGAAATCATTCTCAGAAGTGAGACTCAACTAAATGAAGTTGTTAAAGATGCTACAGCAAAAGAAGATAATTCAAATCTCAACAACGGAAAGATGTCAGCGCAGTCTGAAAGCAAACTACAGCTGAAGAGGTTAAACAAAATATTGAAGCGACAGTATCAGATCACTTTGTCACCACAAATGCTACAGCAAAACAGCCTTAGAAACTTGAAGACACATCGTCAAATAAGAGAAGATTGGGAGATGTCGAAGAAATCGCACTTACTAAAGGGTGCACTGTCATGACAATTAAATTACTCAAAGAATTTAAGGATCCCGAGAGCTTCTCAATACCTTATTCCATTGGTGATCGGTATATTGGAAAGGCATTATGTGATTTCAATGAAAGCATAATTTTGATGCCTATATCCGTAATTAAGAAGTTACGGAATTGGAAAAAACGCAAGAAAGAGTGGAAATTTTTTGGGATCGTGTGAAGAATAAAAGAGTATGAAGCACTTAAAAAAGAAGGAATAAATATTGTGTCTGCACCGATTGAGGAATAAGTAAAACCATTGTCAATGCATTAGGATTCCATTGTCAACGCAATTTTGTACAACTGTACTGCACCTACGAACTTAATGCTGAAAACAGAATAAGTTCATGTGGAGGAAGAAAAAGATGAAGAAATAGGTGTCGAGGCAAATTTAGCTGAGAAATTTGTCCTCACACTTGAAGTTGTGGTTGTAATAACTGAAGACTTGGCATAAGATGGAGCAAGTCAAGCGGAAGCTGATGATGAAAACCTGCATACAACATGGGAGCATTTTAAGACTTTGCTACAACGTTGTCCTATGTATGGAATTCAACAAGAGACTCAAATTTATATCTTTTACAATGGTTTAAATTCTTAGACAAGAAATCTTGTCGACGCATCTGCAAATGGTCCCCTGCTGGATTGCACCTACACTAAAGCTGTTTGAATTCTAGAGAGAATTGCACAGAATAATTATCAATATCCAATCTCTCGTTCTGCATAGGTAAAAACTAATCTTAGTGTTCTTGAGTTAGATGCAATTTAAGCTTTAAGTGCACAGGTATCCTCTTTGGCCAACATTATAAAGAACATGAAGGGAACAAGTGAAGCTGCTTCCATTCAAGTGGCACAACAATTAGATGTCCCGACATTTTCATGTGAAATTTACAGCGACAACCACAGTTATGAGGATTGCCCACAACATGCTGAGAATGCATTCTACGTCAACAATATCAGAGGAAATTCCTATGGTAACTCATTTAACAATAGAACTTAACAACCTTGGGGGAGTCAAAATGCATTTACATATAGATATGGCAATTCCTCACATCAAAGGAGTTATAGACAAGGGAGTTACAATAACAATCAGCAGCAAAACTACACTCAAAATTCGCAAGTACGTTCAATTCCTGATCAAATGCAGACACATAGCCAGATGCAACCATAAGAGCGAATGCATCCATAACAGAATGCGCTGCCACATATGCAAGGACAGTATCAGTGGCAGTAGCAATAGTTTTCTCAACAAAGATCAGATCCTATGGCTACTCTTGAAGTGCTTCTGCGAGAGCATATTTTACGAACTGAAGCAATAGTCCAAGTCTTATGCAGGAATAAAAAATCATCTTTTTATCGACGCATCATAAAGTACATCTTGTAGGTGCATTATAAAATGACTCAGCAAAGCTTTTTTAGCAAGGACACTTTCCTTCTTTAATCATACTGCTATGTAAACAACGGGGTATTGTACCCAGAGATGGTGAAGAGGTGCCAGAGAATAAGAGCCCGATCAACGACATCTCAGTAAAGAGAATGACGAGAGAGCAAGAGGCATCGATAGTGAAAAAAGCACCCAAGAAGAAGGAGAAAGGCAAGAGGAAGGAAAAATAGGATAATGAGCCCACAAACCGTCAGTTACGGAAGAGTTTGGCTGTAATGGAACTAAACATTGATCGCATTGACATGCGCAAAATTCGTATTATAGTGCATTGGTAGACATGGACTATAGACAAAATCTATTTTATGCGTACACAAGAATATGGAACAAATCTATTGTCAATGCATTGAGAAGTCTGAGCCCAAATCCCCTACCAGAGTTCCCTATCTTCTCACCTATTATTAAGGAAGCTACCTCATCCTTCGACCAGGTTACTCCTGATGGTAGGTCGCAACATGTTCCCTCTCCAACAAGAATCCACATTTCAGATGACGAGGAGCACGAAGGGCATTCTAATGCTATGGAGGATTGCTACAGAACTAGCCAGCTTGTTCGAAGAAGAGTTCTTGAATTGCCTTGGGGCTATCATGGCAGAGCGGGTAGCTATGGTTGAAGTGCATACTCCAATTGTATCCATGGGTGTAGACGTAGAGGAAGGCACCGACAAAGACACCATTAAGCAATAACAGCCTAAAGTAGGAGAAGTGGGAAAAGAAGAAGGCTAAGAGAATGAGAAGGAAAGAGAGGAAGAATTTGAGAAGAAGGACCTTACAGAGAAGCAGGAGGAAAAGCAAGACGATGCCCCGACAGATATCGTTGAGGATATTATCGATGCACCCCGTAAATGTAAGGGTATCCAATGCAAACGTGGCTTCACCTGAAGCAAGCCAGGTTGAGGCAGTTACTAGCAGTGCTAAAGATTGTAATCATTTGACCATAGTGCCTTATATAGCACCACTTGCAGAAGTCCACCCATCAGATGTAACAGTCAATGAGGTCGCCACCCAACCAACTGAAGAGGAGCAATCCGTTGATCCGACTAGTATGAAGGATAGAAAGAGGAAGCGTAAAGACAAGAAAATGAGGCACAAGGAGGAACGGAAGCACAACAAGAAAAAAAACCAATGCAGCCACATCTTCGGCTGCAGCACACTGAATTAGTTTTTATTTTTTAGTATTTAGTTTAGTTTTCATGCATATCATGTAGCTGTAGTATAATTGTCCCCTCATTATTAATGTCATTGCATTTTTATTGTCACTGCATCTACATTGTCATTGCATTTCTATTTATATATTTATTAATATCAGTGCATTGGGGACAATGCACACTTTAAGTTTGGGGGAAATTTGTGTGAAATGGAAATGCCCTTGCACCCACATATTTGAGAATTTACTTGTTTCATTAGTTCAATGAAAGTATGCAAAGTTTCAATAAAAATATGACTACAATTTTTATTTTATACGTAATTCTTTAATTACTTGGGATGCTAATATATGAATTGAGTAAATATGAATGAATATTGAACCTTCTATTTTTGGGTGAATGATTGGAAATGCATTAGTAATGAATGGATAGTATCAATCTTTGAGATTTGAACTGACTTGCCAATTGCAGCGACAGTGTACTAATAAAAGACACTCCAATATGAGTGCATTGTGACTTGTCAAGGGAGAACGCTCCGCTGCATGAGTTAGAAAAATCATCTAGCCAAAGGCTAACACTGCAAGAGTGTGTGTCGGTGCAATTACATACCTCCTGGGGGTTTGTTACACCCCATCGTTACTACCCAGGAACAAAGGTAGAGTAATGCAATGGCATCTCTCAGTAACTTGAAAAAGAAAAATGAGAAAAAGAAAAAAGAATAAAAAAATTATGATAAATGTTGTATTGGTTCAAGGAAGATTAGGATTCAACATGATACTAACATTTTTGAAGTTGTAGTTTTTAATTGTTCATGCCTATAAATTATCGGCGCATTATTCTATCATGTAAATACAATTTGTGCATTAGGATTTCAGAAAATTCAAGTTGTGAGAATAATGATTGCTGTGACATTTTTGCTTGTGACTTTGTTAATTTTTGTTTACTTGAGGACAAGTAAAAACTCAAGTTTAGGAGTGTGATGGTATTACAAATGACATATATTTTCTCCCTAAATTTGGGTATTAATTGTCTCTTTTGTAGCATATTTAGCATGCATAATAGGCATTACATACTTAGTTTTTATATTTTCTAACTCATTGTTGTTTGGTTTAAATTCTTGTTATTTTTACCTCTTTTTCACTAATGTCTCTACAAGTAGCCGATATATTGCGCCTTAGAATTGTCAACACAGGAACTCATCTCAGAAGATCAATACTGGAAGAATAATGCAGTCACAAGATCAGTTGGAAATTGAAACCAAGAGATGTCGTTGCCTTGAAACTGAACCTTGAATGAGTAGAATCAAGCTGAATTTATGGTTGGAAGCACCAACACAAGAATTTCATAGATGTCGCTACAATTATGATTTCAGAATGTGCTTAGCCATACAGCGACAATCTGCAGATCTCTGAAGAACACACTAGAACTGCGTGAGTGCACAACTGTAATCTAATTAATTTTGACAGCTGCAAGATCTAGATCTGGATCTAAAAATGAAGGCTGAAACCTACAACATTTTGGAGGTTATAAATAGATGAACAAAGAATGAAGAAATCATCAAGAGTGAAGGGATTTATTTCTGAAAATTCTGTGTGAATTAAAGATTTGAGCTGGAAATCGAGGAGCTGATAAAGCAAGTCTACAACCACTTCTGAGGAGAGGTGCTTGATGTAGTGCAAGAGGAACAATTAGGGAGTAGGCCTAGTAGTCTAGAGATAGTAAGCTTCGTTGTACTCTTTTAATTCTTTTTAAACGATAATGGATTTTGATGATATTAAATGAATACGAGAGTGTCTTTTAAAGTTAAATCATTTTTATTCTTATTTTACATTGCTTATTTGTTTATTCTTGGATCTAACTGCTTTAAGCACGAGAGTGAAATTGTAGTGTGCCGACATCGAGAGATGCGGTGACATGTTAGGTTAACAAGTAAGTTAGGCGAGAGCTACTTGGGATTGGACAAACTCCAGTTACTTGTTCTTGAATACACATCGTTCCTCGCACCGAGAGGTGGAGTGATTGTGGATATTTAAGTCGGGATAAGTAGAGAGTTATAGTTGGTAAGAACTCAGAGGGACTTCATTACAGTGACATTCCATCTATATTTTACCTTGTCGACTCATCCAACGTTGCGATTTAGCAGAATCAGTGAACCATTTATGCCCTTCTGTACTTGATCATATTTATGTTTTATGCATTTAAATATTCTACACTTAACACTTAACACAATTGGATTTTTTTTAGTACACTGACATTTAACCTCTGAAGTCTAACTCTAATTGCGTTGACATTCCTGATTATTTTAGTGTGAAGATCTAACATAAATGCACTGACATCAGTACCCACATTACACTTAATTGCAGTATTAGTTGCTTCGACATTTAAACATCAAGAACTCATTCCTCGTGGGATCGATATCTAATAGAGTTGTTCTGTCAACTATACTTGCATTGACATGTGTCTGCTTGCACATTGCTGTGACGTAAAAACACCAATCAGTCAACAATGCGTTCCTGATGACGCCTCAAAAATGCAGCTATTCCCTTATTCATTGCAAGGACGGGCTCGTACCTGGTTTCTTGGACTACTTGTCGAATCAATCACTTCGTGGAATGCGCTCGCAACACAATTTGTCTTGCGTTTCAACCCATCGACTATGAATGCTTGTCTTCAAAACGATATAACTGCGTATCATCAGTTGGATGATGAAAATCTTCATACCACGTGGGAGCATTATAAATCTTTACTACGATACTGCCCCATGCATGGCATTCAACAAGAGATACATATTGAAATTTTTTACAATGGGCTGAACGCACAAACAAGAAATCTTGTCGACGCATCTGCTAATGGTCCTTTGTTGGACTGTACATACGATGAAGCTGTTAGAATTCTAGAGAGAATCACTCAGAATGATTATCAATATTCAATCTCTAGAGTTGCACAAGTAAAATCTAATCCTAGAGTTATTAAATTGGATGCTATATCTGCTTTGAGAGCGCAAGTTTCTTCGCTCGTAAACATGATAAAAAACATGAAAGGGACTAATAACGTTTCACCTATTCAAGTCGCTCAACAAATTGATGTTCCTACATTTTGTTGCGAGATTTGAGGTGAACCACAGTTATGAAGATTGTCCACAACACACAGATAATGTTTTCTATGTCAATAATATCCATGGAAATTCTTATGATAATTCCTATAATAATTTTTCATGCAATTCATAGCCGTGGGGAAATCAGAATGCCTCGACATTCAGATATGAGAATTCATCTAATCCAGGTAATTATAGATAAGGGAATCATAATCAGCAGTAATAGAATTACAATTAGAGTACTTAAATGCATTCACATCAAGACCAGATGCAGCCACATCAGAATCGTGTGCAGCCACAACAATCTTCAATGCCAAATCTAAATGTTCAAGGACAACAACAGTAACAGTACACACAAGCACAATCTGATCCTTTAGCAGCCCTCGAAGCCTTAATGCGTAAGCATATCACTCGAACGGAAGCCATTGTGTAAGGAAATTACTTCGAATTTAAACACTCAACCACCAAGTACATTACCCAGCGACATAGAAAATCCAATTTCGAAAGAGAAAGAGCATTACAAAGCAATCACCCTTTGGAGTGGTCGACAAACTACCTAGCCACCTACCAACTCTATTGCAGCACCTACAAACACTAGTGAAGTAAATCAGAGTGAGAGAGTTGTATCTGAAGAAATTCTAGATGAACCAAATAACGAGACTCCACAAATTGTCACCTGATAGCATTATAAATGACATATATTTTCTCTCTAAATTGGTGTTTTAGTTGTCTCCTTTATATCTTATTTTGCATGCATCATAAGCATTTCATACTTAGTTTTTATATTTTCTAACTCATTTTAGTTTGGTTTAAATTCTTATTATTTTTACATCTTTTGTGTACTAATGTCGCTACAAGTAGCTTATATATTACGCCTTAAAATTGTCAACGCAAGAAATCATCTCAGAAGATCAATGTTGGGAGAAGAATGCAGCCATAAGATCAGCTTGAAATTGCGACCAGAGATGTCACCGCATAAAAACCTGAGCTTTGGATAAGTAAACTCAAGCTGAAAATACAACTGGAAGCACTAGCGTAAGAAAATCACACGTTGTCGCCGCAATTGAAGATTTCAGATCGCGCCCAGCAATGTAGTGAAAACCTGCAGATCTCTGAAAAACACATGAAATCTACGTGAGTGCACAGTTGTACTGTAACTAACTTTAATAGCTGCAAATTGGATTTGGATCTGAGAATAGAGGATGAAACCTACAACTTTTGAAGGCTATAAATAGAGGAAAGATGGAACAAATCATCAAGAGGTGGAGGAATTAAATACTGCAATTACTGTGTGTTTTTTAGATTTAAGCTAGCAAAACGGTGAGCTGATGGAGAAAAAGAGCAACCACTTCTGATGAGAGGTGCTTGATGCAAGACAAGAGGGGTGGTTGAGGAATAGTCCTAATAGTCTAGAGATAGTAAGCTTCGATTGTATTCGTTAACCCATCTTTTATGCTGATGAATATTAATGACATTTGAATGAATACGAGAGTATCTTTCATTGTTAGATTGCTTTGATTCTTATTTAATGCTTTTCATCTGCTTATTCTTGGATCTAACTGCATCAAATATGAGATTGCATTTGCAGTTTATCGACATCAATAGATGCAGTGACAAGTTAGGTAAACAAGCAAGATAATGAAAGTTACTTGGGATTAGAAGAGATTCTAGTCACTTGTTCTTGAGTGCACAAAATTTCTCACATCGAGAGGTGGGGTGATTGTTAGTATTTGAGTCTTGACTAAACAGAGAACTGTTATTCATAAGATTTCATTGGAGCTCTATTGCTGCGACAATTCATCTATACAATACCTTGTCGACGTATCCAACGTTGCGACTTAGCGAAATCAGTAATCCACTCCAATCCTTTGCACTTGATCAAACCTTTAATTTTATGCATTTAAATTCTTAAAACTTCCACAACAATTGATTTACCTTCTGTTTCTTTAACAATTAACCTTGATTGCATTGACAGTATTAACAATTTTAGTGTGCAGATCTGACATAATTGCGCTGACATCTTTACAAACATTTCATCTAATTCTAGTATTAGTTCCTTCGACAGCTGAACATCAAGAATTGATTCCCCGTGGAATCGATATCTGATAGAATTATTCTATCAACTATACTTACTTCGACGTGTGTTCGCTTGCACAACTACTATGATGTTATAGACGCGATCAAGTTTTGACGTCGTTGTCAGGGAATGGCGTTTTTTTATGTTTATGATTGTAGTTGCAATTAATTCTTTTTGCTTAACTTCTAATATCTACTAATCTTTTTACTTTTCTGTTGTTTTCTTTTTCAATTTTTTTAGGTGTTACATGCCCACAAGGAGAAATCCTTGTTCAAGGAAAATGGCTGGAAATAACAATGATTTACCATCATTGCTTCTACAAAATGATGTTCTTCCAATACAGCCACAAATAATCCATAATATACCACCATCGCCTCCACAAGTTGAACAAGTACAAAATAGGACAATAAGAGATTTTGTTGCGCCTATACTTGATGATTTACAACCAGGGGTTGTAAGACCAGCTATACAAGCTGGAAATTTTGAGTTGAAACTGGTGATGTTTCAGATCCTTAATTCCAATGGGCCATCTTCTGGTTTGCCTCATGAAGACACAAGAGAACATTTAAAATCATTTTTTCTTATTTGGGTATCCTTTAGTTAACATGGTGTCCCTGATGATGCCTTAAAAATGCAATTATTTTCTTATTCGTTGTAGGGTAAAGCGAGAACATGGTTCTTGGGATTATCGGCTAGGTCCATTACATATTGGAATGCGCTAGCAACACAGTTTGTTTTGTGTTTTAATCTGCCGACAATGAACGCAAGGTTGTGCAATGATATTACAGCATATCATCAGTTGGGTGATGAGAACTTACATATAACATGGGAGCGTTGTAAGACTCTGATTAGATGTTTCCCAATGCATGGAATTCAAAAAGAAACCTAGATTGAAATATTCTACAATGGATTGAATTCTCAGACAAGAAATCTTGTCGACACATCAGCCAATGGTCCCTTGTTAGATTGCACCTACAATGAAGTTGTACGAATTCTAGAGAGAATTGCACAGAATGATTATCAGTATCCAATCTCTCATTTTGCATAGGTAAAGACTAACCCTAGTGTTCTTGAATTAGATGCTATTTCTGCTTTGAGTGCGGAGGTATCTTCGTTGGCCAATATCATATAGAATATGAAAGGGACAAGTGATGTTGCCCCTATTCAAGTGGCTCAACAAATGGATGCGTCGACATTTTCTTGTGAGATTTACGGTGACAACCATAATTACAAAGACTGCCCACAACATGCTAAAAATGCTTTCTATGTCAATAACATCAGAGGTAATTCATATGGTAACTCATACAACAACAGAACTCAACAACCTTAGGGGAATCAAAATGCTTCCACATACAGATATGAAAATTCCTCAAATCAAGGGAGTTATAGACAAGGGAATTACCACAACAATTAACAGCAGAATTTTAATCAGAATTCGTAGCTACATTCGCATCCTGATCATTTGGAGGCACAAAGCTAAATACAACCACAAACGCGATTATAGCCACAACAGAATGTAATGCTACATATGCAAGGACAACATCAGCAACCATAACAGTAGTTTTCTCAACCAAGGTCAGATCCTATGACTGCTCTAAAGGCGATGATGCGAGAGCATATCACTAAAACTGAAGCAATCATGCAAGGTAATTTTTCCTCTATCCGAGCATTAGAAGCCCATTTAGGACAGTTGGCTTCTAATTTGAGTACACGGTCACTAGGTGCTTTACCTAGTGATACTTAAAATCCAACGCAAAGAGGGAAGGAGCATTTTAAGGGCATTACGTTGCGAAGTGGAAAGCAAACGGCTGAACTAAGCAGTTCGAACTAAGTAGTTCGAACCAAGACCATGTCGATGCATCTGAACTAACGCAACAAGGAGAAGTTGCAGGAGAAGGAAACCAAGCAGAAATAAGTGACGAGGAGCCAACTGTAGTAACATCTATGCCTACAATTTGCCTAACGAAGTTGTCGACACAACTGCCAATGTCGACACCACCGAGTTTTCCGCAACAACCTAATGTTATGATACCTTTGCCATTTCCACAAAGATTTAAAGAGAAAGTTCATGATAAAGAGTATCAATAGTTTGTTTCTACTTTGAAACAATTACATATTAACATACCTCTTATCGATGCTATTGTGCAGATACCCAATTATGGGAAATTTATGAAAGAACTACTATCAAAGAAGAAGAAATTATCCGAAATCGAGATGATTGCGCTCACAGAGGGGTGAAGAGCTGTGCTTACAAACAAGTTGCCACCTAAAATGAAAGACCCTAGCAGCTTCACAATCCCATGCTCCATTGCGAATCATTATTTAGGTAAAGCTTTATGTGATTTAGGAGCAAGTATTAACCTTATGCCTTTATCTACTTTCAAGAAGTTAGGAATAGGATCAATGAAGCCCACTGCAGTGACATTGCAACTCGCAGACAGATCCTTAGCACAACCTAATGCCAAATCAAAGATGTCCTTGTTCAAGTAAATAAGCTCGTGTTTTCTACCGATTTCATAATCCTTGATTACGAAGTAGACAAAGAGGTGCCTATTATTCTGGGGTGACCATTTTGGCAACGGGACGTACGATTATCGACGTGTTCAAAGGAGAACTTATCATGCGTCATAATAACGAACATGTGACCTTCAATGTGTTCGAAGCATCCTCGTCCAACAGTAAAGAGCGATGTCACCACATCGACGTGCTAGACGAGATAATTCTGGAATAATTCAATGCAATAAGTTCAACCGTCCTAGATAAAGATTCAGTGACATTCGTTGAGGAAATCCTACCTGAATGTGACAACAAATAGGAGGTTAATAATTATAAACTAAGGCAGAATTGGCAATTGGAATCTTTGGATTTGTCGAACAAGACAATCCCTATGTTTAAACCGTCAATTGAGCAAGCTTCTACCTTGGAGTTGAAGCCATTGCCAACACACTTGAAATATGTCTTTTTGGGTGACAATGATACATTACCTGTAATTGTCAACGCATCCCTCGACGCAACGCAGGAAGATAAGCTCATTGCCATTTTGAGACAGCATAAGAGAGACATACCTTAGAGCATTGCTGATATCAGAGGCATTAGTCCCTCTTTTTGTATGCACAAGATCAGGCTGGAAGATGAGGGGAAGCAATCAATTGAGCAACAAAGGAGACTTAATGAAAAGATGAAAGAAGTAGTGAAGAAGGAAATTATCAAGTGGCTAGACGCGGGTAACATCTACCCTATTTCTGATAGCAATTGGGTGAGCCTCGTCCAATGTGTGCCCAAGAAAAGTGGTTTCATAGTTATAAGCAATGACAAGAATGAGTTGATCCCTACTCGCATTGCGACTGGTTGGCGAGTTTGCATGGATTATCACCGACTAAATGATGCTACAAAAAAGGACCACTTCCCACTACCTTTCATTGACCAAATGCTGGATAGGCTACCTGGTAAGGCCTATTATTGCTTCCTAGATGGCTATTCTGGATACAACCAAATAGCCATTGCACCGGAAGATCAAACAAAGACCACGTTTACATGCCCTTTTGGAACCTTTGCCTTCCGACAAATGCCATTTGGGTTGTGCAATGTGCTAGCAACATTCTAGAGATGCATGATGGCGATCTTCTCGGACATGATCGAGTACTCTCTAGAGGTATACATGGATGATTTCTCTGTCTATGGATAGAATTTTAACCAATCCGTTGACAACCTGGCAAAAGTTCTGAAGAGATGCGAGGACACAAATCTAGTTCTGAATTGGGAAAAATGCCACATCATGGCAACTAAAGGCATTTTCCTCGGCCATCGCATATCATGTCAGGGCATTGAGGTTGATAAAGCAAAGGTTGAAATCATCGAGAAATTGGCATCGCCCACCAATGTGAACGGAATAAGAAGCTTTCTTGGACATGCTGGTTTCTACAAGAGATTCACCCCTGACTTTTCCAAGATTGTTAAATCGTTATGCTCATTACTAGAGCAAAATAAAAAGTTTGTGTTTGATGATACCTGTCTGGACGCATTCATGATAATAAAGAAGTAGCTGGTACAAGCTTCGATTATCGTCACAGCAGACTGGACTCAACCGTTTGAATTAATGTGTGATGCAAGCGACTTTGCTGTTGGAGTTGTGCTAGCTCAAAGTAAAGAAAAGGTATTTCATTCTATTTATTATGCTAGTAAAAATTTGACTGAAGCACAGTCAATTATACAACTACTGAGAAGGAATTCTAGCAGTAGTTTTAGCATTCGACAAGTTTCGTTCGTACCTTATCGGCGTAAAAATTACCGTTTACACAGACCATTCTGCATTAAGGTACCTTTTTACGAAGAAAGGTGCCAAACCAAGGCTGATTAGATGGATCCTGTTCCTACAAGAGTTTGATGTTGAAATCAAAGATAGAAAAGGATCCAAAAATAAAGTAGCTAACCCCTTGTCTCGACTAAAAGATGGAAGTGAATATGGGAGTAAAGCTCATATTGTTGACGCATTTTCATACAAGCAATTGTTCTTTGTCGACTCATCGCCCTGGTATGTTGATGTTGTCAATTATCTTGTGTGTGGGAAGCTATCTTTGAGTGCTATTGGTCACAAGAAAGTTAGATTTTTGCGCGACGTTGCAAAGTATCATTGGAACGAGCCATACCTATTTAAGGTATGCGCCGACAATATTATTCTTCACTGTGTTCCTGAAGAGGAGAGGACTTCTATCCTACGACATTGCCATGATGCTCCCTATTGAGGCCATTTTGGTGGTGTAAGGACTACTACAAAAGTCCTCTAGTCAGGATTCTATTGGCCTACGTTGTTTCGAGGCGCCCACAACTTTGCACAATAATGTGATCGATGTCAATGCACTGGCTCAATATCTTGATGCAACGAGATGCTCTAACAGCCTATTATGGAGGTGGAGCTATTCGACGTCTGGGGTATAGACTTTATGGGACCATTCCCTAATTATTTTAGGAATGTGTACATTCTAGTTACGGTTGACTATGTCTCGAAATGGATTGAAGCAATCGCGGTGCCAAAAGATGTTGCTCGAACAGTGTTGAAGTTTTTCCACACTTACATCCTTACGATATTTGGAACACCTAGAGCATTAATAAGTGATTAAGGTACTCATTTTCACAGCAATCAAGTGGCGACAGTATGAAAGAGATATGGTGTGAAGCATCGTATGGCTGCTACATACCACCCACAAACCAATGGCCAAGATGAAGTATCCAATCGTAAAATCAAAAGCATCCTTGAGAAGGTGGTTAATCCATCTAGAAGGGATTAGTCTTCGTGGCTACATGACGCGTTGTAGGCACTTCGCACTACTTATAAGACCCCGTTAAGAATGTCGTCGTATCAGTTTATGTCTGCTAAGTCTTGTCACCTGCTAGTTGAGCTTGAACATAAAGCTATGTGGGCTATCAAGCAGGTGAATATGGATTATGATGCTGCTGGGAGAAAAAGATTGTTGGACATTACTGAACTGAAAGAAATCCACCGCTATGCCTATGAGAATGCCGCAATATATAAAGAAAAGACCAAGAGATGGCATGATAACATCATCTTGCATCGACAATTTAGCCCTGTTAGTTAGTGCTTTTGTTTAATTCACGATTAAAACTGCATCCAGGTAAATTGCGATCAAGATGGTCAGGCCCTTTCAAAGTTGTCGAAGCATCCCAAAGTGGTGCGGTGACAATTGAGAATCTGAAGGGTGGACAACAATTCAAGGTGAATGGCTAACGTCTGAAACACTACGTGAGCCTAGAAGTCAAGGAACCAAACGAGGACATCAATCTGGTTACATTTAAATAATGTCGATGCATTTTCACCTTTTCTTTTACTTGTTTTACTTTTACTTGTTACGTTTTAAATTCTTTGCAGGAATAAAAATCATCTTTTAACGATGCATCCAAAGCACAACTTGTCGACTCATTCTTCGCTGACTCAGCAAAGCTTTTTCAGCAAGAATCGCACCAATTGATTTCTCTTTTCTCCCAGCCGTTTGATCAGATGAAAAAGAACGACCTGTAGCCTGGCATTTAATGGCTGCAAATGTAACATTTCCCCAAGTTAGTTAAAATTATCATTATTTTTGCCAAGGCTAGGTTATAAAACTCTACCGACTTCTCTTTCTCCATTCACAATAGCCATTGTTATTGCAACATATTTTCTACTTTTCTTTTGCTCTTAGTTTTATTCTGTCAGTCTAATCTTTTCTTTACAAAGCTTCTGTTAACTTTCTTCTTTAGCTATCATGGCTAAAACCAGAGGAGCAAAGAATCCTTCTAAAACCACCCCTTCAACTTCTACCACAGTGGTTCAAACCACAACTCTACCACCATCAATAGGGTTGGTCTTATTTTTGTCAAAAGCAGCTAAAGACCGTTATCAGAACGTGATGCTAAAATGGAATATCCATTCGGAGCAAGGTTTGCAACTGTCCCCGCATCAAACTTTGGAGAAGCACGTCGTAAGGACCATAAGCCGTTTGGGATAGGAGTTCTTCTGTGAATGCCCCACTGGCTACTCCCCTACGTTGGTCAAGGAATTCTAAACAAACCTTGTTGATTCGGAGTAAGAGTTTGTCTTTGTGACGGACGGTCTAATCTCATGAAGTGCCGCCTATATCAATGTTCTTCTTCGATTTCTTGAGAGGGTCAATGACCACTCTTCATTTGTGCACAAACTTACTGATGAGAGGGCTGGCCAAGTGCTAAGTGACCTGTGTGTTGACGGGCTATCTAGACGGGTAATGGGCCACATAACTACACCATGCATCAGAGGTATCTCACAACCTTCAGCAAAGTGTGATTTCATTTCATAAATAGTCTCATCCTGCCTTCTACGCACAGCACTATGACGATTTTGGACCGTATATGCCTTCTCCACTCAATCTTACAGGGTCATCACATTGATATCGCCAAAATCCTCCATGATCAAATAACTGAAGCTGCTACAAAACAAACTGGTATACTCTCCTTCCCTTCTTTAATAATGCTGCTCTACAAACAGAAGGGTATTATGCCCTAGGATGGTGAGGAAGTGTTGGAAAACAAAAGTCCCATCAATGATATATCAGTTGAAAGAATGATTCGGAGGCCAAGAAACGCCGATTATAAGAGAAGCATCAAAGAAGAAGGACAAGGGCAAAGGGAAAAAGAAGGAAAAACAGGCTGATTTGCCCACAAATCCTTTGTTGGGAAAGAGGCTGGTTGTTATGGAAACCAAAATGGACCGCATCGACATGCGCACTATTCGTATTGTCAAGGTATTAAAGGATATGGACTACAGACAACATATCTTCTATGCATATACAAAAGCATGGAATGAGGCAATTGTCACCGCATTGTGCAGCATAAGCCCAAATTCGCTACCTGATTTCCCAGTCTTCCCCTCCATATTTCGTCCAATGGCATCATCCTCCGATCAACCTACTCCTGATGATAGGCCACAGAATGCTCCATCCTCAATAAGAATTCATATCTCCGATGACGAGGAGAGCGAGGGACATTCTAATGTCATGGAAGACTGCTACAGAACAATTTCCAGCATATTTAAAGAATTTTCAAATAGCCCTGGGGTAACCATGGTAGGCAGGGAGTTGTCATTGAGGAACTGCACACTCGTGAGTATGGGCGTATCTAGTAGTGACGAGGCTCCACCTGATTTGACCCGGGCTGAGGTAGTTACAAGTAGTATTGAGGAGATTCACCCTCTTGCCATTGTGCCGTATGTGGCACCATTAGCTGAAATCTATCCATCCGAGGTAACTATTGATGAGGCCATCACCCAACCAGCTAAGGAGGAGTAATCCGTCGATCCTGATGATTCGAAGGATAAGAAACAGAAGCGAAAGGACAAAAAGAAGAAACATAAAGAAGATGGCGAGCGCCAAAGGAAGAAGAAAAAGAAAACCAAAGTAGCCTCTGCATCAGTTGCTGAGGAATCAGTTAGTACACTTCTCTGTAGATAGTTTGTATGTAATTTTATTGTCATTGCATTTTTATTTTGTCATTGCATTTCTTTAGTTAATTTAGTTGCATTGTCGTTGCGTTTCCATTATATTTATATAGTACTATCAGTGCATTGGGGACAATGCGGATATTAAGTTTGAGGGGAAGGATTTTGTGAAATGGAAATGCAATTACACTCACATCTTTGAATTTTACATGTTTCTTTAGTTAATGAAAATATGCAGAAATTCAACAAAAATGTTACCACAATTTTCTATTTTTATGTGTCATTCTTAAATTGCTTGAGATGATGATGTGTAAATTGGATGAATGTGAATGAATAGTGAGTCTTCTACTTTTTAAATGAATGATTGGAATTGCTTCAGTAATGAATGTATAGTGTTAATGTTTGAATCTTGAACTAACTGACCAGTTGCAGCAACATTGTATTAATAAAAGACACTCTAATGTGAGTGTAGTATGACTTTTCAAGGGAGAACACTCCACTGCAGATTTTAGAAAAATCATCTAGCAAAAAGCTATCACTGCAAGAGTGTGTGTCAGTACAATTACATACCTCTAGGGGGTTTGTTGCACCCCATCGTTACTGCCAAGGAATAAAGGTAGAGTAATGCAATGACATCTCTCAGTCACTTGAAAAAGGAAAATGAGAAAAAGAAAGAAAAAGAAAAGAAGAAAAAATGTTTGCTGTAAATGTTGTATTGGTTCAGGGAAGATTAAGATTCAAAGCATAATATTAACATTAATGAAGTGGTAGTTTTAATGATTCATGCCTATAAATTATCGGCCCATTATTCTATCATATGAATACAATTTGCGTATTAGGATTTCAGGAAATTCATGTTGCGAGAATAATGATTGTAGTGACATGTTTGCTTGTGACTTTGCTCATTTTTGTTTACTTGAGGACAAGTAAAAACTCAAGTTTGGGGGTGTGATAGCATTACAAATGACATATATTTTCTCCCTAAATTGGTGTTTTAATTGTGTTTTTTATATCTTATTTTGCATGCATCATAAGCATTTCATACTTAGTTTTTATATTTTCTAACTCATTTTAGTTTGGTTTAAATTCTTGTTATTTTTACATCTTTTGTGTACTAATGTCGCTACAAGTAGCCTATATATTGGGCCTTAGAATTGTTAGCACAAGAACTCATCTCAAAAGATCAATGTTTCAAGAAGAATGCAGCCACAAGATTAGCTTGAAATTACGACCAAAGATGTCGTCGCATTAAAACCTGAGCTTTGGATAAGTAAACTCAAGCTGAAAATACAACTAGAAGCACCAGCGCAAGAAAATCACACGTTGTTGCCGCAATTGATGATTTCAGATCATGTCTAGCAATGTAGCGACAACCTATAGATCTCTGAAAAACACATTAAGTCTGCGTGAGTACACAGCTGTATTATAATTAACTTTGACAATTGCAAATTGGATCTGGATCTAAGGTAGAGGATGAAACCTGTAACTTTTAAAGGCTATAAATAGAGGAAAGAAGATGGAAGAAATCATCAAGAGGTGGAGGAATTAAATACTGCAATTATTATGTGTTTTTGAGATTTAAGCTGGGAAAACGGTGAGCTAATGGAGAAAAGGAGCAACCACTTCTGACGAGATGTGCTTGATGTAAGACAAGAGGAGCGGTTGAGGAATAGTCCTAGTAGTTTAGAGATAGTAAGCTTCGACTGTATTCGTTGACCCCTCTTTTATGCTGATGAATTTTAATGACATTTGAATGAATACGAGAGTATCTTTCATTGTTAGATTACTTTGATTCTTATTTAATGTTTTTCATCTATTTATTTTTGAATCTAACTGCATCAAACACGAAAGTGCATTTGCAGCCTACCAACATCGAGAGATGCGGTGACAAGTTAGGTTAACAAGCAAGACAGCGAGAGCTGCTTGGGATTAAAAGAGATCCTAGTCACTTGTTCTTGAGTGCACAATATTGCTCACACTAAGAGGTGGGTTGATTGTGAGAATTTGAGTCTTGATTAAACGATGGACTGTTATTGGTAAGATTTCATTGGAGCTCTATTGTTGCGATAATTCGTCTATACAAAACCTTGTCGACGCATCCAGCGTTGTGACTTAGCGAAATCAGTGATCCACTCCAATCCTTTACAATTGATCAAACCTTTACTTTATGCATTTAAATTCTTAAAATTTTCACAAAAATTGATTTACCTTCTGTTGCTTTGATAATTAACCTTGATGGCATTGATAGTATTAACAATTTTAGTGTGCAAATCTGACTTAATTGTACTGACATCTTTACTCACATTTCATCTAATTCTAATACTAGTTGCTTCGACAGCTGAACATCAAGAACCTATTCCTCGTGGGATCGATATCTGTTAGAATTGTTCTATCAACTATACTTACCTCGACTTGTGCCTGCTTGCACAACTACTGTGACGTTACAGACGCGATCATAACCTCGATGCCTACTTCCAACCAACAAAGATGTCAACGCAACCGGATGTATCCATACCTTTTCCTTTCCCATAATGATTTAAAGAAAAGGAGCATGATAAACAATATCAGCAATTTCTGACAACATTAAAGCAACTTCATGTCAATACCCCTCTCATGGATGCTCTTGTTCATATTCCTAGTTATGGGAAATTTATAAAGGAGCTCCTATCTAAGAAGAAGAAGCTGAATGATATTGAAATGATTCCACTCACAGAAGGCTGCAGTGCAGTCCTGACAAATAAGTTACTGCCCAAAATGAAAGATTCAGGAAGCTTTACGATCCCATGTTCAATTGGCGACCACTACTTGGGTAAAGCTTTATGTGATTTGGGCACTACCATCAACCTTATGCAACTGTCTACTTTTAGAAAGTTAGGAATTGGTCATATGAAGCCCACTGTAGTGACATTGCAGTTAGCGGATAGATCTTTGGTGCAACTTAAAGGATAAATTAGGGACATCTTAGTTCGCGTGGATAAATTTGTGTTTCTGGTGGATTTCATTATACTGGATTACGACGCAAACAAAGAGGTCCCCATATGTAACACCCAAAATCCTTAAACAATCGTTGGTAAGGGTTCCGGTGACTTAATATTCATTTATCACTATTCGTCTTTAACTCAATGTTATTCAAATTTATTTTTATTATGAAATTCATTCCACGCATAATTTATCATCATTTGATTATAAGCACAATTCAAAAGGGCAAAAAGATCATTTTCGACATTTTTGAAGACTTCTACCTATACCAGTCGGATAAGTATTGGTAGTTGTCTATTCAATAAACAGTTCAAGAATAGTGCAGACTTCTACCGATACAAGTGACTTTTTTTAGCGATACTAAAAACTCCAAAGAGCTAAAAATCTTACCCTGCTACTTCTACCGATACAAGTATGCAATCTACCGATACTTCTAAACACATAACTACTGATACTTGATATTCAACTACAGATACAACCCAAGTCAGAGAACAACCTCTCTCCTACCCTGTACTTCTATCGATACATCCATGGATACTACCGAAACAAGTATACAGAATCTCAAGAATCATGACAAAACACAAGTTTAACAACACAAAACATTCATGACTTCAATATGCATTAAGCCAACAGGAATACATAAGTCCCAAGTCATTACATAGTACTATAAACCTATAGAATAACTTGCACAAACATACATCATTATATTCAACATCTCATCAACATAATAAGGTTTTCACAATCTCAACCACATAAACAAAGATAACATCATCCTAGTACATGCCATAAGACCAAATGATATGATTACCACCGAACAAACTCCAGGATAGTGTGATGCTTCAAGATGATCCGATCTCCGAATAGAAAAATTGAATCTACAAAACAACAACAGTTTCCACAGGTAAGCATTTCAAAGCTTACTAAGTTCATAAAGTTAAATAGATTTACCAAACTTCAAGAGTTGTAAAATCTAATCAACTGAATTAAGTAAGCTATATATATCCGAGGCAGGTTTCTATGCATATTTGATACTCACGATGACACAGAGTCAGCAGACCTTTAATCCGTAGAGGGATCATATACTCACGATGACACATAATCATCGGACCTCATAATCCGTAAAGGACTTTTATACTCACGATGACACATAGTCATTGGACCTCATAATTCGTAAAGGACTCATATACTCACGATAACACGTAGTCATCAGACCTTATAATTCGTAAAGGATTCATATACTCACGATGGCACATAGTCATCGGACCTCATAATCCATAAAGGATTCATATACTCATGATGACATGTAGTCATCGAACCTCATAATCCGTAAAGGATTCATATACTCACGATGACACATAATCATCGAACCTTTTTCATTTACGGCTCAAAGCCCGTTAGCCTTTCCTCTCAAAAAATTCAAGTTTCTAGAATGATTATTGCTTCGACGAGACTTTTACTATGACCTTTCTAGCTTTTGTTTACTTGAGAACAAGTGAAAACTCAAGTTTGAGGGTGTGATAGCATTAGAAAAGACCATTAATTTCTCTTTATTTAAAGTATAATTTGTTTCCATTATATCATGTTTAGCATGCATTTTTAGCATTTTATATTCAGTAATTGCATTTTTTAAGTCAGTGATGTTTGGTTTAATTTTCTTTAATTTTGTCCTACTTTTGCTACTAATGTCACCACATTTAGTGTTCAGTTTTGCGTCTAAAGATGTCAATGCAGGAATCTATCCCAAAAAATCAATGCAGGAAGGTGTCTAAAGTTGTCACCGCAATTTAGAATCCAAAATTACGCCTAAACCTATCGCCGCATGAACTTATCCAGAAGTACCAGTGCTTGATAATATCAAGGTTGTCGCAGCAAATTAAAATCTAAATTTGCATCTAGAGATGTCGTGACAACCTTTAACTGTTCGCTGAATGCACCAAATCTGCGTGAATATATAGGTGGATTAACTAACTTGTACAGCTGTAAGGAAGTTATATCTGAAGAAGAAGAACACTTGTATTTGGCATTAAAGATAATACTGATGAAAAAAAAGAAAAAAGAAGGAGGGAGAGGAATCTTGAAGCTCGTGACAAAAATCAATTCAGTTTTTCATCCTCTCTTTAAGCTTGCCTCCATGGCAGCTTAATTTCTTGGAGGGTGAACTGACTGGGACGAGAAGGCAAATCCTGTTCCTAACGAGGAGTGTTCCTAACTGCAACATAAGAGGAGCATTAGGAAAGAGTTCTAGTAGGCTAGGAATAGAATGCTTCAACTTGTTCTTTATTTGCTGTCAAACACTGATAAATTCTGATAAAGTTAAATGTGTATGGAAGTAACTTTTAATTTTAGATCTAATTTGATTTCTGCTCAATTTTCTCTTATTTTTTTATCTTTGGATTTAATTGAATGATCAAGGAAGTGCTATTGTAGTTACTAACACTGGAAAGTGCAGTGACAAATTAAATTAACAAGCAAGACAACAGAAGTTGCTTAGGGAACGAAGGAATTCTGGCCACTTGTTCTTGAATGCAAAGCATTGCCAGCACTAGAATGTGTGGTTAATGTAAGTATTTGGGTCTTTGATAAACAGGAAAGTCGAAGTTGGTAAGATCTCATTAAGCTTAATTGTGGTAACAATTTATCTATTATTTACCTTATGGTCACATTTAGTGGTTTGTCGACTTATCAAGTCAGGGATCCCCCATTCCATTATCATTGTTTTTACTTCTTTAATTTTCTTAAATTGCATCGACAAATTAACTTCAAACTTTCACTGCATTTCTTATTAATTTGCTTCAACATATTTTATTACAGTTTTGCAATATTTGTTGTGACAGTTTAATTCATTCATTTCTGCACTCTTTATTTTAATTGCGCTGATATTATTCATATAGTTTCTCTTATTTTAACTTTAATTGAACCAACAATTATAAGCATAAACAGCCATCTTTGTGGGATCGATATCTGATAGTTTTTTGTCTATCAACTATACTTGCATCGACAAGTGTTTGCTTGCACAATTGTTGTGACGTTCATAGCGCGATCAAGTTTTGGCGTCGTTGTCGAGGAAGACGTTTGTTTGATGTTTATTTTTGTAGTTGCAATTATTCTTTATTTCTTAACTTTTATTCGTTACTAATTTGTTTCAATTTTTGTTAACTCTTTTTCAATTTTCTTTTAAGTGTTTTATGACTACTAGGAGAAATCTTGAAAATATTATTGGCTTAGATCCAGAAATCGAGAGAACCATTCGAAGGAGAAGACAAGAACAAAGGAATATGGCTTTGCCTGGAAATGATGGCATACCACAGTTGCCGCCACAAAATCCTGTCCCTCCAATACAGCCACAAAATTTAAACAACCCGCCACTACCACAAAAAGAACAAATGCTAAACAAAACGATTAGAGACTTTATTGTTCCTGTGCTAGATGATTTACAGCCAGGGGTTGTTAGACTAGCTATCCAAGCTAGAAATTTCGACATAAAATCGGTTATGTTTCAAATGTTAAATTCGAATGGGCAATATGCTGGTTTGCCTCATGAAGATGCGAAAGAGCATCTTAAATCTTTTCTACTAATTTGTGCTTCTTTTAGTCAGCATGGTGTTCCTGATGACGCTTTGAAGATGCAACTGTTTCCTTATTCATTGCAAGGAAGGGCTCATTCCTAGTTCCTTGGATTACCTACTAGATTGATTACATCATGGAATGCACTTGCGACTCAATTTGTTTTGCGGTTTAGTCCACTCACGATGAATGCTCGATTGAGGAATGATATTACTACTTATCACCAGTTGGATTATGAGAATCTACATACCACATGGGAGCGTTACAAGACTTTTCTTCGACATTTTACCATTCATGGAATCCAACAAGAAACGCAGATCGAAATTTTCTACAATTGATTAAATGCGCAAACAAGAAATCTTGTCGATGCATCTGCAAACGGTACTTTATTAGACTGCACCTATGATGAAGCTGTGAGAATTTTGGAAAGAATCACTCAAAATGACTATCAATACCCAATTTCTCGAGCTGCTCAAGTAAAAACGAATCCTGGAGTTATTGAATTAGACGCCATATCAGCTTTGAGTGCACAAGTATCTTCGTTGGCTAACATGATTAAAAACATGAAAGGGACGAGTGAAGTTGCTCTCATTCAAGTTTCCCAGCAAATGGATGTCCTGACATTTTGTTGTGAAATTTGCGGTGACAATCATAACTACGAGGATTGCCCACATCATGCAAAAAATGCATTTTATATCAATAACATTGGAGGAAATTCATATGATAACTCTTACAACAGTTCAACTAGGTATCAAAAACCTTGGGGGAATCAAAATTCATTCACATTTTGATATGGAAATTCCTCAAGCTAAGGAAATTTTCGACAGGGGAGTTACAATCAACAGCAGAAAAACTACAACAATAGTCCTCAGACACATGCACATCATGATCAGATGCAGCCACAGTAGACTACAATGCTAAATCTGAATATGTAAGGACAATATCAATAATAGCAACAGCATTACTCTCAACCACGAGCTGATCCATTAGCTGCCCTTGAAGCTTTGATGCGTGAACACATCACAAGAACTGAAGCTATTGTGCAAGGAAATTCTTCTTCCATCCGAGCATTGGAAGTACAAGTAAGACAACTAGCTTCTAACATGAGCACGAGACCACCAGATGCCTTTCCCAGTGATACTGGAAATCCAATTCCAAAGGGGAAGGAGCATCGCAAAACTATTACTCTTCGGAGTGGAAAGAAAACTGTTGAACAAAGTAGCAATTCCAATACAGCACCTATCGATGCAATTGAAGCAGAGCAACGAGGAAAAGTTGTACCTAAAGAAGAAGCAGTAAAGCTAAATGAAGAGGAGCCATCAGTTATTACTCCCATGCCAACCATTCAACCTACAAAATTATCGAAGCAACTGTCAATGTCGATGCAACCGATTATGTCACGACAACCTAATATTTCAATACATTTGTCATTTTCACAAAGATTTAAGGAAAAGAAAATGACAGAGAATATCAGAAGTTTTTGGCCACCTTGAAACAATTACATGTTAATATACCTCTTGTTAATGCTGTTGTACAGATTTCTAGCTATAGGAAATTTATGAAGGAGCTCTTATCTAAGAAAAAGAAGTTAACCGACATCGAGACAATTGTGCTCATAGAAGGCTGCAGCGCTATGTTAACAAATAAATCACCACCCAAGATGAAAGATCCTGGCAGTTTTACAATTCTGTGCTCCATTGGAAATCATTACTTAGGAAAAGCTCTCTGTGATTTAAGAGCAAGCATCAACCTTATGCCACTATCAACATTCCAGAAATTGGGAATTGGTCACATGAAGCCTCTTACAGTGACATTGTAACTGACGAATAGATCTTTGGTGCTACTTGAAGGGCAAATCAGAGATGTTCTCGTCCAAGTAGATAAGTTTGTGTTCCTAGTAGATTTCATTATTCTTGATTGTGAAGCTGATAAGGAGGTGCCCATAATCTTAGGACTCCCATTTCTTGCTATGGGTCACACTCTTATAGACGTATTTAAAGGCGAATTAATTATGCGACACAATGATGAACACGTTACCTTCAGTGTTTTTAAAGTAATTCCCTGTAAAAGTAAAGAGGAATGTCACCATATTGATGTACTGGACGAATTAGTTACGAAAGAATTTCATGAGCGTAGTACAGCAGCTTTAGAAGAACTTGTGGTGACAACTGAAGACAATTTCCTGACTGATTATGACCACAAGGATGAAGCAAATATTGTTGAGCTTAGACATTGTTGGCAGATGGAATCCTTAGATCTGACCAATAGAAAGGTCCCTGTATTTAATCTGTCAGTTGAAGAAGCTTCGACCTTGGAGTTGAAACCATTGTCAACACATTTAAAGTATATTTTCCTTGGTGACAAAGATACCCTGCCAGTAATTATCTCTGCAAATCTCAACGCAAGTCAAGAGGAGAAACTGATCCGAATACTGAAGTAACATAAGCGTGCCATCACTGGAGCATTACGGATATCAGAGGCATTAGTCCCTCTTTTTGCATGCACAAAATCAGGTTAGAGGATAAGGGGAAGCAGTCCATTGAGCAACAAAGGAGGTTAAATGAAAAAATAAAGTTGTTAGAAAGGAGATCATCAAATGGTTGGATGCAGGCATTATTTACCCAATTTCTGATAGTACATGGGTGAGCTCGATCCAATGCATTCCAAAAAAGAGCAGAATTACAATGGTAAGTAATGACAAGAATGAATTAATTCCTACTTGCATTACTACACGTTGGCTAGTTTGTATAGACTATCGCCATTTGAATGCTGCCACAAAAAAAGATCACTTCCCACTTCCCTTCATTGATCAGATGTTGGACAGGCTTGCTGGTAAAGCCTATTACTGCTTCCTTGATGGTTATTCTGGCTACAACCATATCTCAATTGTGCCGAAAGACCAATCTAAAACAACTTTCACTTGTCCATTTAGTACCTTTGCTTTTCGTCGTATGTCATTTAGTCTATGCAAGGCAGCACCCACATTTCAAAGATACATGATGGCGATTTTTTCAGATATGATTGAAGACACATTGGGGGTATTCATGGATGATTTTTTTGTTTATGGTCACATTTTTTATAAATGCGTTGACAATTTAGCTAGAGTTTTAAAGCAATACAAGGACACTAATCTGGTACTAACCTAGGAGAAATGTCACTTCATGACAACTGAAGGTATTATTCTTGGACATCATATCTCTTATCAGGGCATCGAAGTGGACAAGGCAAAGGTGGAGATCATTGAGAAGTTACCCCTACCTAATAATGTTAAAGGAATAAGGAGTTTTCTCGGTCATACAGGTTTCTATCGACGATTTATCCAAGATTTCTCGAAAATTGCAAAACCTCTCTACTCATTGTTGGAGCAAAATAAAAAGTTTATGTTTGATGCTACCTATATGAAAGCATTTTTTAAAATTAAGCAGCAATTAGTGTAGACACTTATTGTCATCGCACCGGATTGGTCACAATCGTTTGAAGTTATATGTAATGCGAGCAGTTATGCAGTAGGTGTAGAGCTTGGTCAGCACAAAGATAAGGTATTTCATACAGTATATTATGCTAGCAAAACTCTTACTAAAGAGCAGGTTAATTATACAATCACATAGAAAGAGTTGTTGGCAATAGTTTTTGCATTCGACAAGTTTCGTTCGTATCTTGTAGGCGCAAAAGTTATAGTGTATACTAATCACTCTAAATTGAGATACCTCTTTGCCAAAAAAGATAACAAACCAAGACTGATTCGATGGATCCTACTGTTAAAAGATTTCGATATTGAAATTAAGGATCGAAAAGGCTCAGAAAATCAAGTAGTTGATCATTTATCTCGTCTCGAATTTGAGAGTGAATATGGTAATACCTCACAAATTATCGACGCATTTCCAGGTGGGAAGCTCTTTTCTGTCAATGCATCCCCATGGTACGCAGATGTTGTCAATTATTTAGTCTGTGGAAGACTACCACTGAGTGCAACTAGTCACGGAAAGGTAAGATTTCTTCGAGATGCTGTAAAGTATTACTGGAAAGAGTTATACCTGTTCAAGGTATGCACTGATAATATTATTCATCGCTATGTCCCTAAAGAAGAAATGCCTCCTATCCTGAACCATTTCCATGATGCTCCATATAGAGGTCATTTTGGTGGTGTTAGGACTACTGCAAAGATCCTTCAGTTAGGATTTTATTGGCCATCATTGCTTCGAGACGCCTACAACTTTGTTCAACAATGCAATAAGTGTCAACGCACTGGATCAATATCTCGACACAACAAGATACTACAACAGTTTATTATGGAAGTTGATCTTTTTGACGTATGGGGTAAGGGTTTCATGGGACCATTTCCCAATTCGTTTGGAAATGTTTATATTATGGTCACTGTCAATTATGTCTCCAAATGGGTCGAAGTAATTATTGTCCCTAAAGATGACCAGGCCAAAATGACTTTTACTTGTCCGTTTGGTACCTTTGCTTTTCATCGAAAGCCATTTGGTCTATGCAACGCACCGGCCACATTTCACAGGTGCCTGATGGCTAATTTTTTCGATATGATTGAAGACTCGTTGGAGGTATACATGGATGATTTTTCTATCTATGGTCACACTTTTGATAAATACACTGACAATTTAGCTAGAGTTTTAAAGCGATGAGAGGACACTAATCTCGTACTAAACTAGGAAAAATGCCACCTCATGGCAACTGAAGGCATTGTCCTTGGACATCGTATCTCTTGTCAAGGCATCGAAGTAGACAAGGCAAAGGTGGAGATTATTGAGAAGTTGCCTCCACCCACTAATGTCAAGGGAATATGGAGTTTTCTCGGCCATGAAGGATTCTATCGACGATTTATCCGAGATTTCTAAAAAGTTGCAAAACCTTTCTGTTCACTATTAGAGCAAAATAAAAAGTTTTTGCTTAATGCTACCTATTTGGAAGCGTTTGTAAAAATTAAGCTGCAATTAGTACAGGCACCTATTATCGTCGTATCGAACTGGCCACAACCATTCGAAGTTATGTGTGATGCGAGTGACTATGCAATAGGTGCAGTGCTTGGGCAACGCAAAGACAAGGTATCTCATACAGTATGTTATGCTAGCAAAACTCTTACTGAAGCGTAGGTAAATTATACAACCACAAAGAAAGAGTTGTTGGCAATAGTTTTTGTATTCGACAAGTTTCGTTCGTATCTTGTCGGTGCAAAAGTCACAGTATATACTTATCACTCTGCATTGAGATACCTCTTTACCAAAAAAGATGCTAAACTAAGACTAGTTCAATGGATCCTGCTATTACAGGAATTCGATGTTGAAATTAAGGATCGAAAGGGATTAGAAAATCAGGTTGCAGATGATTTATCTCGTCTGGAATTTGGGAGTGAAGATGGAAGTACTTCACAAATTGTCGACACATTTCCAGATGAGAAGATCTTTTCTATCAACGCATCCCCATGGTATACAAATGTTGTCAATTATTTGGTTTGTGACAGACTACCACTGAGTGCAATTGGTCACTGAAAGATTAGGTTTCTTCGAGATGCTGCAAAGTACTACTGGAATGAACCCTACTTGTTCAAAGTTTGCACCGACAATATTATTCGTCGCTGCATCCCTGAAGAAGAAATGCTTCCTATCCTGAAGCACTGCCATGAGGCCCCTTATGGAGGTCATTTTAGTGGTGTGAGGACTGCTGCAAAGGTCTTTCAGTCTGGATTTTATTAGCCAACTCTATTTCATGATGCCTACAACTTTGTTCAACAATGCGATAAATGTCAGCGCACTAGATCAATATCTCGACGCAACGAAATGCTGCAATAGCCTATTATGGAAGTTGAGCTTTTCAACATCTGGGGAATGGATTTCATGGGACCGTTTCCTAACTCTTTTGGAAATGATTATATTTTGGTCACTGTCGATTATGTCTCCAAGTGGGTCGAAGCAATTGCTGTTCCTAAAGATGATGCTCGGACAATGTAAAAATTCTTTCACACATAAATCCTCACTCATTTCGGCACACCTAGAACATTAATCAGTGACCAAGGCACTCATTTTCATTGCAATCAAGTTGCAACCGCATTAAAACGTTATGGTGTTAAACATCAAATGACAACCACATATTATCCACAAACGAATGGCCAAACTGAAGTATCCAATTGACAAATTAAAAATATCCTAGAAAAGGGGTGAATCCATCCAGACAAGATTAGTCTTCAAGGCTCAATGATGCACACTTCGCACAGCATACAAAACACCATTGGGAATGTCGTTGTATCAACTTGTTTTTGGTAAATCCTGTCACGTACCTATGGAACTTGAACATAAGGCCATGTATGCAATTAAGCAAGTGAATATGGATTATGATGCTGTTGGAAAAAAGAGATTGTTGGACATTTCTGAATTAGAGGAGATTCAACATAATGCATACGAAAATGCTGCCATATACAAAGAAAAAACTAAGAGATGGCACGACAGCATTATCTTGCGGCGACAATTTTCTACAGGTCAGTTAGTACTTTTATTTAATTCACGATTAAAATTGCATCCTAGAAAACTGCCCAGATGGTCAGAGTCATTCGAAACTGTCAAAACATTTCCTCATGGTGCGGTGACAATTAAAGACTTAAATGATGGGCACTAATTCAAGGTAAATGGCCAACGATTGAAGCATTATCTTAGCGCAGACGATCGCGAGCAGAACGAGACCATTAATCTGGTCACATTTTCTTAACTTGTAATTACATTTGTTCCATTTATTTTTCGTATTTTATTTTATTTCAATTATTTTCTTTAGTTCTTTTGCAGGAATAAAAGCTACTCTTTTTGTCGATGCATAGAAAACCCTACTTGTCGACGCAATTTACTTGCTGACTCATCACAGTGAAACATTTCAGGAAAGAATCATGTCGTTTGATTCACCTTGTTCCCCAATCGTCAGATCGATTTGTAAAAGGACGATCTATGTCATTGTATTTATTGGATTCAGACACAACGTCTTATTCCTGTAATGGAAACCATCACGCCTCTTCAGTTTAATTCCCTATAAAACACCCTACTATGTCGACGGTGTTCTCGACAATCACAACCTCAATTGTTACTGTACAACTCTCTTTCTATCATACAATCATGGCAAGAACAAGAGGATCAGAAACCCCTTCCAAATCAGCCATTAAATCCTCTGTTGTGGTGGTTCGTAACGCAGAGTAGCCGCCATCCAATGAACCAGTACTGTTTCTCACAAAAGTAGCCAACGATCGCTTCCACAACAATATGTTGAAGCGTAATTGTTGCCCGGAGCAAGGATTCCAATTGTCACCACTACTCACGCTGGGTAAACAAGTCAACCGGACTATCTCACGTCTGGGGTGGGAAACATTTTGCGACCATCTTGAAGGATATTCGTCGTCCCTCATTAGGGAATTCTATGCCAATTTGATTTATAAAGAGCAAGAGTTTGTCTTTGTTGGAGAAGGACTGGTACCCTGGAGTGCTGCACATATCAATGCCCTGTATAACATTGTTGAGGGGGAAGATGAGCATATCGCCTTCCTAGAACAACTGACGGAGGAGAGTGATGACTTATTACTGAATAATCTGTGCATTGAAGGTGTCTTCTGGACTGGTAACAACCCCAACAACTATACAATGCATCGTCGATTCCTAACAGTTCAGAGTAAGGTCTGGTTCCATTTTATCAACTGTCGTTTACTGCCTTCTACCCACAACACCACGGTAACTTTAGATAGAATGTGTCTCATACATTCAAATATTAAAGGCCACTGAATAGATGTCGGTGCAGCAAAGCAAATAGGTATTTTGCCATTCCCCTATCTTATAACGCAATTATGTCAATAGAAGGGTGTTGTGCCTCGTGAGGGGGAGGAGTTCTTGGAAAATAAAGGACAAATTTATGATGTCTCGATTGAGCGCATGATAAGGGGAAGGAGACTCTTGTGGGGAAAGAAGTTGCACCAAAGAAAGAAAAAGTAAAAGCAAAGAAGGAAGAAAAACAACCTCATTGCCCAAAAGATCCTCAATTATGGAGGAGAATTACAGAAATCGAGCAGATGGCTGACCGAATCAGTATGCGGCAAATCAAACTTTTCGCCACAATTGAGGACATGGTGCACTTGAAAATTTTATTCTATGCTTATACCAGGGCATGGAATAGTGTGATGGTCAGCACATTACGCAGCATTAGCAAACATCCTCTGCCAGAATTCTCAGTATTTCCCCTATCATCAAAGAGGCTACACCATCAACTGAGCAAGCTGCTTCGGAAGGGAAGGATCAATCTGTCAAGTCTCCCCACATGGTCCACGTATCTGATGATGAGGATTAGAATATGAATTCAAAGGATGTTGAACATTGCTTCTGCAATATTCCCAGCCTTTTTGAAGATGAATTTTCAAATAGCCTAGGAGCAAACATGGCTGGAAAGGAAGCTAATGCTGAAGAGGAGCACACAACCATGGAATCTGTGGGTATCGAGGAAGAAAAAGAAGAAGAAAAGGACAAATAAGAGAAGAAGGAAAATTTTATCGCAATAAATTTACCTGAATAATTTGTCGCCGCACCCAAAGCTGTGGGTGCAATTAATGACGATTTGGCTTAATCTTTTGTGAATCAGGCTGAGGTTGTGATAGTCAGTAATAAGGATTTCAATCCTCTGGCTATAGTGCCATATGTGGCACCCCTTGATGAAATACATCCTTCTGATGTCACCATCGATGAGGCCAGCACACAACCACATGTGGAGGTACAATCCACCAACCTAGTTGAGCCAACAGAGAGAAAATGCAAGCGCAAAGATAAGGTGAAGCATAAGGAGGAGCGTCACAAGAAGAAGAAGAAGAAAAAGACCAAAGCAGCTACATCTTTGGCTGCACATCATTGAGTTAGTCTTTTAATTTGCTTAATACGTAATTTAGTTACACATCATGTAGTTGTAATTGTATTGTCATCATATTTTAATTATCCCTGCATTTTATTTGTCGACGTATTTGCATTGTAGTTGCATTTCCATATATATTTGTATATTAATGTCAGTGCATTGGGGACAATGCAGACTTTAAGTTTGGGGGAATGTATATGGGCTGGAAATGCAATTACACCCACATTTCAAAAATTTGTCCTTCTGAGTTTAATGAAGCATTCATGGTTATTACAAATGTGTTGAATTTTTTCCATTTGATGTTTAATTCTTGAATCTTATGAAATACTAATGAATGAATTGGATGAATTTGATTGAATTTTGTATCTTCAATTTTTGGATGAATGATTTAGATTGCTTTAGTAATGGATGAATAGTATCGTTATTTGAATCTTGAATTAATTTGCCATTTGCAGCTGCTTGTATATAAATATAATTATGAATAAAACACTCTAAAGTGGGTGCATTACGAACTATCAAGGGGGAATACTCCAATGCAAGTGTTAGAAAAAGTAATCTAGCCAAAGGTTGTCACTGCAAAAGTGTGTGTCGGTGCAATTACACACTCCTTGGGGGTTTGTTGCACCCCATCGTTACTTCCCAGGAATAAGGGTATAGTAATGCAATGACATCTCTCAGTCGCATAAAAAAAAGAAAAGAATAGAAAAGAAAAAGAAATATATTTATATTAAATACAATAAATGTTGTATTGGTAGATAGAATTCAGGATTTGAAGCATGATGCTGGCTTTGATGAAGTTGCAATTTTCTCAAACAAGCTCGCAATATTCCACAAACATTCCTCCACCTCCCTTGATTCGACCTCCTTCTCATCATCAAATATGTTCACCATTGAAGGGCAAGCCACTAATTGGTCTTTTTCCCTTGAGTCAACCTCCCTAGTTGAAGGCTCATATTCTCTGATAATTAGAGGGAATACTGGAATTCAAGGAGAGGTGCTTCACTCATCCACCTCAATGTGGTCATAACAGCACTATTCAAGGCCCTAGTGTGGGTGTAGAATAAATTTTGTGACCTCTCCATATTTCCATAGTGGCGACAAGCTTGATTTACCTAATGTTTATGGAATCTGCTATCTTCTCGACCTCCTTCATTTTATGCCACAGAGATGAATCTGTAGTCACATGTGCACCCTTGTCCTCCACTGTTGCTTTTCCCTTTCTTTTTCTTGTATTTGTTTCCTTTACTGTGGAAGTATCTTTCTCACGAGTCATTCTTTCGATTGATGCTTCATTTATCGGGCCATTGTTCTACAAGATCTCTTTTCCATCACGGGGTACAACTCCACTTTTTTGGCACAACTGCATTACTAGTGAGGGGAACACCAATATGCCTATTTGTCTAGCAGCACAGTCAGCAATCTCTTGGAGTAAAATTACCCCGACATCAATTTTCCTTCCCTTAATGATTGACTGTATCAGACACATTCGATCAAGGGTGAAAATTGTGTTATGTGTTGAAGGCATCAATCTGCAGTTCATAAAGTGGAACCAAACCTTGCTTTCCAATCTTAAAAAGCGCCTATGCATGGTGTAGTTGTTTGGACTCGAATCCGTCCGTATGGTTCTTTCAATGTAGAGATCCTTCACCAAAATATTTGTCGCTTCATCAGTGAGTTCCTCAATAAATGCAACGTGCTCATCCTTGTCTACTGTGGTGTTATAAATCTCGTTGATGTGTGGGACATCCCAAGGGATTAAACCTTCATGGACAAAAAAAAATTCTGACTCATGGTCAGTGAGATTGGCGTAAAACTCACGAACCAGAGACAAAGAATAGCTTCTAGGGTGTTGGCAAAAAATTTCCTATTTTAACTTCACGATGGTTTTCTGGATTTGTTTCCCTAATTCTTGTTATCTCGACAAGAGGAAACCTTGCTCTGGGTGACAGTTCCTTTTCAGCATGTTCTCTTGGAGACGATCTTTAACCTCCTTTATGAGGAAAATCACATGCTCTTTAAACATGGGATGCTCTATTTCTCGAACGACTCTTACAAAGGATGAAGGTTCTATAACAGATTTAGTTAGCTTCGTCGCTCCACGAGTTCTAGCTATGGTGTTGGTAAATAAATAGAGTTATAAGGTAGAAAGGTGTAAGCTTGAAGAAACGTCGTGAGTCAAAATGGCGTCTTTGTGAATAGCACAGTCGGCACAAAGAGGATTGTTTATAGGGCATGAAAAAAGGCAAATGGAGAGGCGTGTCTTTTATGCATCATAGGAAAGGACATAAAGTTTGCAAGAATAAATGCATCCACTAGGATTACACCCCTTCAGACCGATCCAACGGTTGGGTGTTGATAGATGAAACGGTATGATTTGTTTCCTGATAAACTCTGATTTTTTGATGAGTAAGCAATTTTAGTACAAGCAGACGAGTTGCGTCGACAAAAGAGATGACTTTATCCTGCAAAAATTACTAAGTAAAATAAACTTAAACAAAAACAAAATAAAATAAAATTACATGATAAAAATGTCAAGAGAGATTAGAAAATTTTGACCAATTTAATGGTCTCTTCCCGTTTGTGATCATTATGGCCATAATAATGCTTTAGCCGTTGTTCATTCACTTTAAATTGGTGCCCATCTTGTAGATCTTTAATTGTAACTGCACCATGAGGAAAATTTTTGACAACTTCAAATGGTCCAGACTATATTGAGCGCAATTTACCTGGGTGCAATTTCAGTCAAAAATTGAATAATAGCACCTATTGACCTAAGTAAATTGTTGATGCAAAATGATTTTGTCGTGTCATCTTTTGGTCTTTTCCTTATAGATTGTCGCATTCTCATAGGCATTTCGCCTAATTTCCTCAAGTTCAGTGATGTCAAATAGCCTCTTCTTCCCAGCAACTTCGTAACCCATGTTCACTTGCTTAATCGCCCACATTGCCTTCTGCTCCAATTCAACAGGCAAGTGACATGCTTTTCCAAAAACAAGCTGATACGGCGACATCCTAAGTGGGATTTTTTACGCTGTCCTCAGTGCCCACAAAGCACCATCAAGTCTAACTGACCAATCTTTTCTTAAGGGGTTCACCACCTTCTCGAGAATATTCTTGATTTTTCGATTGGATACCTCAGCTTGTTCGTTGGTTTGCGAATGGTAAGTGGTCGCCATTCTATGATTAACTCCATAATGCTTCAGTGCGGCTGCCACCTGGTTGCAGTAGCAGTGAGTGCCCTGATCGCTGATCAATGCTTTAGGCGTGCCAAAACGGGTGAGTATATGCTTGTGGAAAAACTTAAGCACTGCCCTTACATCATCCTTTGGGACTGTAATGGCTTTAACCCATTTTGATACGTAGTCAATAGCAACTAGAATATAGACATTTCCAAATGAACTTGGAAATGGTCCCATGAATTCCATACCCCAAACATCAAAGAGTTCAACTTCCATGATTGGTTGTTGTAACATCTCATTGCGACGAGATATAGAACCAGTGCGTTGACATCGATCATATTGATGCACAAAATTATGGGCGTCCTTAAATAATAAAGGCCAATAGAATCCTGATTGAAGAACCTTTGCAGTAGTTCTCATGCCACTAAAATGACCTCCATAGGGAGCATCGTGACAATGTTTTAGGATTGAAAGTATCTATTCCTCCGAAACACAACACCTAATGATTTTGTCTTTGTATACCTTGGATAAGTACGATTCATTCCAATAGTATTTCTATACTTCTCGAAGAAATCTTTCTTTCTTGTGGCCTGTGACATCCAAGGGTAGTTTCCCACATACCAGATAAATAACCACATTCGCATACCACGGGGTTGAGTTGATAGCTAACGACGTCTGATCAGGAAATGCATCGACAATTTGAAGTGTATTTTCGTCTTCACTACCAACTTCCAAATGAGACAGGTGATCTGCAACTTGGTTTTCTGACCCTTTTTTATCTTTGATCTCTATATCAAATTCTTACAATAATAGGATCCAACGTATCAGCTATGGTTTTGCGTCCTTCTTTGCGAAAAGATTTCTCAACACTGAATGGTCAATAAATACAGTAACCTTTGCACTGACAAGATATGAGCGAAATTTGTCGAAAGTAAAGACTATAGCCAATAACTCTTTCTCTGTGGTTGTGTAATTAATCTGAGCCTCTGTAAGAGTCTTGCTGGCGTAATATATAGCTTGAAATATTTTTTTCTTGCGTTGTCCTAAGACTGCACCCACATTAAAGTCGCTTGCATCATACATAAATTCAAATGATTGAGACCAATCTGGTGCAATGACAATCAGTGCCTTCACGAGCTGCTTCTTTATTTGAAGAAATACATCCAAACATGCAACATCAAAGAGGAATTTTTTATTTTGCTCCAACAATGAGCATAGGGGTTTCGTAATTTTGAAAAAATCTCGAATAAATTAATAATAAAAACCTGCATGCCCAAGAAAACTTCGGATACCCTTCACATTTGTCGGTGGAGGTAACCTTTCAATAATTTCCACCTTAGCTCTATCCACTTCAATGTCTTGACTAGAAATGCGATGACCTAAGCAATGCCTTCAATTGTCATGAAGTGGCATTTCTCCCAATTTAGCATAAGATGTGTGTCTTCACATTGCTTTAATAATCTAGCTAAATTGTCAGCGCATTGATCAAAATTATTCCCATAAACTGAGAAATCGTCCATAAATACTTCTAACAAATCCTCGATCATATCTAAAAATATTGCCATCAGGCACATTTGAAATGTGTCTGGTGTGTTGCAAAGACCAAACGGCATACGACGAAAAGCAAACGTGCCAAAGGGGCAAGTAAACATTGTTTTTGCTTGATCCTTCGATGCAATAGCGATCTAATTGTAGCTAGAATAACCATCTAGGAAGCAATAGTAGGCTTTTTCGGCAAGCCAATCTAACATCTGATCAATGAAGCGAAGTGGGAAATGGTCCTTCTTTGTGGCTACATTTAATATTCGATAATCTATGCATACTCGCCCACCCGTAGGAATGCGTGTAGGGATTAGCTCATCTTTGTCATTGCTTACACAGTGATACCACTTTTCTTAGGGACACATTGAATTGGACTTACCCAATTGCTATAAAAAATTAGGTAAATAATGCTCGTATCAAGCCACTTGATAATCTCTTTTTTAACCACCTCCTTCATTTTCTCGTTCAATCGTCTTTGATGTTCGATTGATTGCCTTCCTTTGTCTTCCAACCTAATTTTTTGTATGCAAAAAGATGGACTAATGCCTTGAATGTCGACAATACTCTAGGCAATAGCATGTTTATGTTGCTTAAGGATACGAATCAATTTTTCCTCTTGAGTTACGTCTAGTGTTGCAAAGAAAATAATTGGCAAAGTATTATTGTCGCCAAGAAAGACATACTTAAGATGAACAGGCAGTGGCTTCAACTCCAAAGTAGGAGCTTCTTAAATAGATGGCTTAAAAACTGGAATCGTTTTATTAACTAGGTCTAAAGATTCTATCTGCCATCCACGCCTAAGCTCAATGATATTCGCTTCAACCTGGCTGTCACAATCAGCTAGAAGTTTTTCATCTGATGTCACCACAAATTCTTCTAAAAGTACTGTGCTTCGCTCATTGAATTTTTCCTCAATTAATTCGTCCAGCACATCGATAATGTAACATTCTTCTTTGTCCTTATAAGGAATAGCTTCAAAAACACTGAAAGTGACATATTCATCACTGTGTTGCATGGTTAATTCACCTTTGTACACGTTAATAAGAATGTGTCCGGTAGCTAGAAATGGTCGACCCAAGATTATGGGGACCTCTTTGTTTGCTTCACAATCTAGTATCATTAAATCCGCTGGAAACACAAATTTATCCACGCAAACTAAGATGTCCTTAATTTGTCCTTCAGGTTCTGCCAAAGATCTATCTGCTAGCTTCAATGTAACTGTAGTAGGCTTCATATGACCAATCCCTAAGTTTTTAAAAGTAGACAGCAGTATAAGGTTGATACTAGCGCCCAAATCACATAAAGATTTACCTAAGTAGTGGTTGCTAATTAAACATAGGATCGTAAAGCTTCCTGGATCTTTCATCTTAGGCTGCAACTTATTTATCAAGATAGCACTACATCCTTCTATGAGTACATTCGTCTCAATATCACTAAGCTTCTTCTTTTTGGATAAGAGCTCCTTCATAAATTTCTCATAACTAGGAATTTGTACAAGAGCGTCCACGAGAGGGATAGTGACATGAAGTTGCTTTAATGTTGTCAGAAACTGCTAATATTGTTTGTCATGCTCATTTTCTTTAAATCTTTGTAGGAAAGGCAAAGGTAGAGATACATCAGGTTGCGTGGACAGCTTTGATGGTCAAATAGTAGGCATCGGAGTGACCATTTGTGGAGTCTCTTTATTTGGTTCATCTACAATTTCTTCAGATACAACTCTCTCACCCTGGTTCACTTTACTAGTGTCTATAGGTGCTACAGAAGAGTTGGTAGGTGGCTCGACAGTTTGTTGACCACTCCAAAGGGTGATTGCTTTGAAATGCTCCTTACCTTTCGAATTTGGATTTTTTTTATGTCACTAGGTAATGTACCTGGTGGTCGAGTGTTTAAATTCAAAGCAATTTTTCCCAACTGTGCTTCCAACGCTCGGGTGAAGGATAAATTTCCTTGCATAATGGCTTCCGTTCGAGTGATATGCTCGTGCATTAAGGCTTCGAGGGCTGCTAAAGGATCAGATCGTGCTTGTGTGTATTATTGTTGTTGTTTTCAATGAACATTCAGATTTGGCATTGAAGACTGTTGTGGCTGCACACGGTTCTGATATGGCTGCATCTGGTCTTGGTGTGAATGCATATGAGTACTTTCATTGTAATTCTGCTGCTGTTAATTGTAATTCCCTTGTCTATAGTTACCTGGATTAGACCAATTCCCATATCTGAATGTCGTAGTATTCTAATTTCCCAAGGCTATGAATTGCATGCAGAATTATTATAAGAATTACCATAAGAATTTACAGGGATATTATTGACATAGAAAGCATTCTCCGCGTGCTGTGGACAATCTCCATAACTGTGTAGAAAGAATTCTCCGCGTGCTGTGGACAATCTTAATAACTGTGGTTGTCACCGCAAATCTCGCAACAAAATGTAGGAACATCAATTTGTTAAGCGACTTGAATGGGTGCAGCGACTTGAATGGGTGCAACGTCACTAGTCCCTAATCGCATCTGTAATGTCACAACAGTTGTGCAAGCGGACACACGTCGATGCAAGTATAGTTGATAAAACAAATTCTATCGAATATTGATCCCACGAGGAATGAGTTCTTGATGTTCAGCTGTCAAAGCAATTAATACTAGAATTAGATGAAATGTGAGTAAAGATATCAGTGTAATTAAGTCAGATCTGCACACTAAAATTGTTAATACTATCAATGCAATCAAGGTTAATTGTCAAAGCAACAGAAAATAAATCAAAGTGTTGTTGAAGTGTTGAGTATTTAAATGCATAAAAGTAAAGGTGTGATCAAGTGTAAGGATTGGAATGGATCATTGACTTCGCTAAATTGCAACGCTAGATGCGTCGACAATGTATAGTATAAACGAATTATTGCAGCAATAGAGCTCCAATAAAACCTTACCAATAACGGTCCTCCGTTTAATCAAGACTCAAGTACCCACTATCACCCCACCTCTCGGTGTGAGCAACATTGTGCATTCAAGAACAAGTGACTAGGATCTCTTCTAATCCCAAGCAGCTCTCACCTAACTTACTTGTTAATTCAACTTGTCACTGCATCTCTCGATGTCGGTAGACTGCACTTCCACTCTCATGTTTAATGCAATTGAATTCAAGAACAAATAGATGAGAAAGATTAAGTAAGATTCAAAGTAATCTAACAATGAAAGATACTCTCGTATTCATTCAAATGTCATTAAAATTCATCATCATAAAAGAGGGATTAACGAATACAATCGAAGCTTACTATCTCTAGACTACTAGGACTATTCCTCAACCACTCCTCTTGCCTTGCATCAAGCACCTCTCATTAAAAGTGGTTGCTCCCTTGCTCCGTTAGTTCACCGTTTCTAGTTTAAATCCCAAAAACACAAAGTAATTGCAGTATTTAATTCCTCTACCTCTTGATGATTTCTTCCATCTTTTTTCCTCTATTTATAGCTCTCAAAAGTTACAGGTTTCATCCTCCTCTATTCTCAAATCCAGATCTAATTTTTGTAGCTATCAAAGTTAGTTACAGTACAGTTGTGCACTCATGCATATTTGATGTTTTCTTCAAAGATTTACAGGTTGTCGTTGCATTGCTAGACGCAATCTAAAATCGTTAATTACGACAACGACGTGTGATTTTCTTGCTCTGGTGCTTCCGGTTTTATTTTCAGCTTGAGTTTACTTATCCAAAGCTCAGGTTTTTATGCGGCGACATCTCTGATCGCAATTTCAAGCTGATCTTGTAGCTGCATTCTTCTTCCAGCATTGATTTTCTGAGATGAGTTCCTGCGCTGACAATTCTAAGGCGCTATATATAGGTTACTTGTAGCGACATTAGTACACAAAAGATATAAAAATAACAAGAATTTAAACCAAACTAAAATGTGTTAGAAAATATAAAAACTAAGTATGAAATGCTTATGATGCATGCAAAATAAGATATAAAAGAGACAATTAAAACATCAATTTAGGGAGAAAATATATGTCATTTGTAATGCTATCACACCCCCAAACTTGAGTTTTTACTTGTCCTCAAGTAAACAAAAATTAGAAAAGTCACAAGCAAAAATGTCACCGTAATCATTATTCTCACAACTTGAATTTTCTAAAATCCTAATGCACAAATTGTATTTACATGATAGAATAATGCGTCGACAATTTATAGGCATTAACAAGTAAAAACTGCAACTTCATAAATGTTACTATCATGTATTAAATCCTAATCTTCCTTGAACCAATACAGCATTTATCATAAATTTTTTTCTTCTTTTTCTTTTTCTTCGTTTTTCTCATTTTTCTTTTGCAAGTGACTGAGAGATGTCATTGCATTACTCTACATTTGTTCCTGGGCAGTAACGATAATGTGAAACAAACCCCCAAGAGGTATGTAATTGCGCTGACACACACTCTTATAGTGATAGCCTTTGGCTAGATGATTTTTTTAAAACCTGCAGCGGAGTGTTCTCCCTTGAAAAGTCACCATGCACTCACATTGGAGCGCCTTTTATTCATACAATGTCGCTGCAACTAGTCAGTTAGTTCAATATTCAAACATTAACACTATCCATTCATTACTGAAGCAATTCCAATCATTCATTCAAAAATAGAAGACTCACTATCCATTCACATTCATCCAATTTATACATTAGTATTCCAAGCAAATCATGATTTATGCATAAACAAAACTGTAAGCACATTTTTGTTGAAATTTTGCATATTTTCATTAACACAAAAAAAAGTAAAATTCAAATATGTGGGTGTAATTGCATTTCCATTTCACAATATCCCCCCAAACTTAATGTCTGCATTGTCCTTAATGCACTGACAATATTATACAAATATAATGAAAATGCAATGACAATGCAACTAACTTAAAAATGCAATGACAAAATAAAAATGCAATGATAAAATAAAAATGCATGAAAACTATCTACAGAGAAATGTACCATCTTATTCCTTAACAGTCGATGCAGAGGCTGCTTTTGTTTTCTTCTTCTTCTTTCTTGGGCACTTGCCATCGTCCTTGTGTTTTCGCTTCTTGTTCTTGCGCTTTTTCCTTTTCTTATCCTTCAAACCAACCGGCTCGACGGATTGCTCCTCCTCAGCATATTGTGTGATGGCTTCATCGGTAGTTACTTCAGATGGATGGATTTCAGCTAATGATGCCACATAAGGCACAATTGTAAGAGGATTAGGCTCCTCAATGCTGCTCGTAACATCCTCGGCTCGACTCGAATCAGGTAGAGCCTCGTCAGTGCTATATGCCTCCACACTCATAGGTGTGCCGATAATATCCTCAGCGATAGTTCTCGAGGCATCTTCTTCCTTCTTCTCCTGCTTTGCTGCAAGGTCTTTCATTTCATTCTCTTTTTCTTTTTCTTCCTTCTCTTCCACTTCGTTCTCCTTCATCTGGTCATCTTCTTGTTCGGCACCTTCATCTGCATACTGCTCTTGTTCGGTAGTGGCCATATCAGCGCCTTCCACTACGTCTACACCCACTGGGCATTGTAGCTCCTTAATGACAACCCCTTACCTACCATGGTTGCCCCAAGGCTATTCGAAAATTCTTCAAATAAGCTGGCAATTGTTTGGTAGCAGTCTTCTATGGTATTAAAATGTCCCTCGCTCTCCTCGTGATCGGAGATATGAATTCTCATTGGGGATGGAACATTCTTAGGCCTACCATCAGGAGTAGGCTGATCAGAGGAAGAGGCTTGCATCGGGAGGAAAATAGAGGGAAAGGCTGAGAAGTCTGGCAATAGACCGGGGCTTATTCTTCGTAATACAGCGATAATGGCTTCATTCCAGGCCTTTGTATATGCATAGAAGATATGCTGCCTGTAGTCCATATCTTCTAATACGCCGAGAGTGCATATAGTGCGTGTATCAATTTAGTCAAGATGCACTTCCACAATAGCCAGTTTCTTTACCACTTGGGGATCTGTGGGCACATCAGTTTGGTCTTCCTTTTTCTTCCCCTTGCCCTTATCCTTTTTCTTTGGGGCCTCTTTTGCCACAGGCTTTTCTTAGCCTCGAGTCATT
Organism: Gossypioides kirkii; assembly: GCA_005610355.1. NCBI lineage: Eukaryota > Viridiplantae > Streptophyta > Magnoliopsida > Malvales > Malvaceae > Gossypioides > Gossypioides kirkii. The sequence goes on along the minus strand of CP032247.1, from coordinate 30,627,015 downwards.
CGTTCAACTGATATGTCATTGATTGGACTCTTGTTCTCCAATACTTCCTTGCCATCCCTAGGCACAATGCCCTTTTGTTTACAAAACAACATTATCAAAGAAGGGAATGGGAGTATACCATTTTGTTTGGCAACGGCTTCCGTTATTTGGTCGTGGAGGATTTCTCCAATGTCGATTGAGGGCCTTATAGGATGGAGTGCAGAAGACATACGGTCTAGTATTACCGTAGTGTTGTACATGGATGGCAAGATACGGCTGTTCACGAAATGGAACCATACTTTGCTGAAGGTTGTGAGATACCTCCTATGCATAGTGTAGTTATGGAAACCATTACCTATCCAGGTAGCACCATCAATGCAAAGGTCCTTCATGATCTGAGCAGTCACTTCATCATCCAATCACTGTAAAAATGTAGAATGGTCGTCTACCCTCTCAGGAATCCATAACAGAACATTGATTTGGGCGGCACTCCATGGGATTAGCCCCTCCCTCACAAATACAAACTCTTGTACAGAATCAACAAGGTTTGCATAAAACTCTCTGACCAGTGTGAGGGAGTATCCAGCGGGGTGTTCATAGAAAAACTGCCAACCAAGTCGACTTATAGTTCTCGCTACATGTTTTCCCAAGGTCTGATGCTGGGACAATTGCAGACCTTGCTCTGGGTGGATATTCCACTTCAGCATAACATTTTGATAACGGTCTTTGACTGTAGTAGTCAAAAATAAGAGCGGCCCTGTAGGTGGGGTTGAAGTTATGGTCGGAGCCACTGTGGTTGAAGTTGAAGGTGTGGTTTTAAAAGGAGCTTTGGAAGGATTCTTTGATGCTCTGGTTTTAGCCATGGTAACTGAAAAAAGAAATTAGAACATACAGAGAAAAAGTTAAACTTGTGAACGTAAGAGAAAAATGGAGGCAATGAAAGAAAGAAATGTAGCAACAATGACAACTGTGAGGAGAAAAGAAATTTACAGCGAGGGGTTTTATAACCTAACCTTGGCAAAAATCATGATGATTGCAAAAGATTATGGGAAAATGTTGCATCTGCAGCCATTAAATGTTAGGCTGCAGATCGTACATTTTCATCTGATCGAACGGTTGGGAGAGGAGAGAAATCAATCGGTGCGATTCTTACTGAAAAAGCTTTACCGACTCATCACAAAATGTGCCGATAAGTTGTGCTTTGGATGTTTCGACAAAAATACGATTTTTATTCCTGTATATAATGTAAAACAAAACAAGTAAAGGTGAAACAAATAAAAGAAAATGTAAAAATGCGTCGACATTATTTAAATGTGACCAGATCGATGGCCTCGTTTGTTTCCTTGACATCTAGGCTCACGTAGTGTTTCAGCCGTTAGCCATTCACCTTGAATTCTTGTCCATCCTTCAAATTCTCAATTGTCACTACACCACTCTGGAATGCTTCGAAAACTTTGAAAGGGTCTGACCATCTTGATCATAATTTACCTAGGTGCAGTTTTAAACGAGAATTAAACAAAAGCACTAACTGACTAGGGCTAAATTGTCGACGTAAGATGATATTGTCGTGCCATATCTTGGTCTTTTCTTTATAAATTGCAGCATTCTCATAAGCATGGCGGTGAATTTCTTCTAGTTCAGTAGTGTCCAATAATCTTTTTCTTCCAGCAGCATCATAATCCATATTTACCTGCTTGATTACCCACATGGCTTTATGTTTAAGCTTAACTAGCAGGTGACAAGACTTACCAAGCACTAATTGATACGGTGACATTCCCATCGGGGTCTTATAAGCGGTGCGAAGCACCTACAATGCGTCATGTAATCGCGAAGACCAATCCCTTCTAAATGAATTAACCACCTTCTCAAGGATGCTTTTGATTTGACGATTGGATACTTCAGCTTGGCCATTGGTTTGTGGGTGGTATGTAGTAGCCATACAATGCTTCACAACATACCTCTTCAATGTTATCGCTAGTTGATGGTTGTTAAAATGAGTTCTTTGGTCACTTATTAACGCTCTAGCTGTTCCAAATCTAGTAAGGATGTAAGTGTGAAAGAACTTCAACACCGTTCGAGCATCATCTTTTGACACCGCAATTGCCTCGATCCACTTCGAAACATAGTCAATAGCAACTAAAATGTATACATTCCCAAAAGAGTTCGGGAATGGTCCCATGAAATCTATACCTAAATAGTAGAAGAGCTCTACTTCCATGATAGGTTGTTGGAACATTTCATTGCATCGAGATATCGAGCCAGTGCGTTGATATTTACTACATTGTTGAGCAAAGTTGTGGGCGTCTCAAAACAATGTGGGCCAATAGAATCCTGACTGTAGGACCTTTACAGCAATCCTTACACCACCAAAATGTCCTTCATAAGGGGCATCACGGCAATGTCGTAGGATTGAACTCATTGCTTTTCCATGTACGTAACAACGAATAATGTTGTCGGCACATACCTTGAACAGAAAAGGCACGTTCCAATGATATTTTACAATGTCGCGCAAGAATCTGATCTTCTTGTGACCAGTGGCACTCAGTAGTAACTTCCCACACACAAAGTAATTGACAACATCAGCATACCAAGGCGATGCGTCGATAAATAATAGTTGCTCATCTAGAAATGCATCGACAATTTGTGACGTCCTCCCATCTTCACTTTTAACTTCCAGTCGAGATAAGTGGTCAGTTACTTGGTTTTCAATCCTTTTCTATCTTTGATCTTGATATCGAATTCTTGTAGGAGTAGGATCTAACAGATTAATCTAGGTTTGACATCTTTTTTCTCAGAAAGGTATCTCAATGCTGAGTGGTCTGTATGAACTGTAATCTTTGCGTCGATAAGGTATGAGCGAAACTTGTCAAATGTAAAGACTACTGCTAGCAACTCCTTCTTCGTAGTTGTATAATTGACATGCGTTTAGTTAGAGTTATACTCGCATAATAAAAGGAATGGAATACCTTTTCTTTACGTTAGCCTAGTACAGCTCCCACAGCGAAGTCACTTGCGTCGTACATTAGTTCAAATAGTTGCATCAAATTCGGTGCGACAACAATCAGAGCTTGTACCAGCTATTTCTTTATTATCATGAATGTGTCTAGACAGGCGTCAATGAACGCAAACTTTTTATTTTGCTCTAACAATGAACATAATGGTTTAGCAATCTTGGAAAAATCTCAGATGAATCTCCTATAAAAACCAGCATGTCCAAGAAAGCTTCTTATTCCCTTGACATTGGTGGGCGGTGGTGGCAATTTTTCAATGATTTCAACCTTTGCTTTATCAACCTCAATGCCCTGACATGATATACGATGGCCGAGGATAATGCCTTCAGTTACCATGAAGTGGCATTTTTCCTAATTCAAAACTATATTTGTGTCCTCTCATCTCTTTAGAACTTTTGCCAGATTGTCAGCGCATTGGTTAAACTTTTGCCCATAGAATGAATACCTCTAGAGAGTCTTCGATCATGTCCAAAAAGATCGCCATCATGCATCTCTGGTATGTTACTGGCGCATTGCACAAACCAAATGGCATACATCGAAAAGCAAAGGTTCCAAAATGGCATGTGAACGTAGTTTTTGCTTAATCTTCTAGCGCAATGGCTATTTGGTTGTACCCAAAGTAGCCATCTAAGAAGCAATAATAAGCTTTACCAGCTAGCCTATCTAACATCTGGTCAATGAAAGGTAGTGGGTAATGGTCCTTCTTTGTGGCCGCATTCAATCGACGATAATTCATGCATACTCGTTAGCTAGTCGTAATGCGAGTAGAGATCAACTCGTTCTTTTCATTGCTCACAATTGTGAAACCACTTTTTTTAGGCACACATTGGATGGAGCTCTCTCAATTGCTATAAAAAATAGGGTATATGATGCTCGCATCTAGCCACTTGATAATTTTTTTCTTCACTACTTCTTTCATCTTTTCGTTGAACCTTCATTGTTGTTCAATAGATTGCTTCCCTTCATCTTCCAATTTGATCTTGTGCATACAAAAAGAGAGACTAATACCTTTGATATCTACAATGCTCCAAGCTATGGCTCTTTTGTGCTCTTTCAAAATGGCGATGAGCTTATCTTTCTGCATTGCATAGAGGGATGCATTGACAATAACAAGTAGTGTATCGTTGTCACCAAGAAAGACATACTTTAAATGCGTCGGTAATGGCTTCAACTCCAAAGTAAGAGTTTGCTCAATAGATGGTTTAAACAAAAGGATTGTCCCATTGAACAAATCCAAAAACTCTAATTGCCAATTCTGTCTCAACTCACAATTATTAACCTCCTCTTTGTGGTCACATTCAGCTAGGATTTCATCAACAGATGTCACCGCATCTTCATCTAGGACTGCTGAACTCCTTGCATTGAATTCTTCTAGAATTATCTCATCGAGCACGTCGATATGGTGACACTGCTCTTTACTTGTAGACGAAGATGCCTCAAACACACTAAAGGTCACATGTTCGTCGTTATGACGCATGATAAGTTCCCCCTTGAACACGTCGATAAGCGTTCATCCTGTTGCCAAAAATGGTCGTCCCAGAATAATAGGTACCTCCTTATCTGATTCGCAGTCAAAGATTATGAAATCGATAGGGAACACCAACTGATCTACTTGAACAAAGATATCTTTAATTTGGCCTTCAGGTTGTGCTAAGGATCTGTCCGCAAGTTGCAATGTCACCGCAATGGGCTTCATTGATCCTATTCCTAACTTCTTGAAAGTAGATAAAGGCATAAGGTTAATACTTGCTCCCAAATCACATAAATTTTTACCTAAATAATGATTCCCAATGAAGCATGAGATTGTGAAACTACCAGGATCTTTCATTTTAGGTGGCAACTTGTTTGTAAGCACAGCGCTGCACCCCTCTGTGAGCATAATCGTCTCAATTACGGACAATTTCTTTTTCTTTGATAGTAGCTCCTTCATAAATTTCCCATAACTAGGTATCTTCACAAGAGCATCAACAAGAGGTATGTTAATATGTAATTGTTTCAAAGTAGAAAAAAAAAACTTCTGATACTTTTTATCATGGACTTTTTCTTTAAATCTTTGCGAAAATGGCAAAGGTATTGTAACAGTGGGTTGTTACGAAAAACTCGATGGTGTCGACATTGGCAATTGTGTTGACAATGGAATCTTAATGCGCTAATGTTTACTTATTCCTCAATTGGTGCGGACACAATATGTGTTTCTTCTTCTTCAAGTGCTTCGTACTCTTTTATTCTCTACACTGTCCCGAAAAATTTCCACTCTTGCATTTTTTCCAATTCTGTAACTTCTTAATTACGGATATAGGCATCAAAATTATGCTTTCATTGAAATCACATAATGCCTTTCTAATATACCGATCACCAATGGAATAGGGTATTGAGAAACTCTTGGGATCTTTAAATTCTTGGAGTAATTTAATTTTCATGACAGCGCACCTTTTAATAAGTGCGATTGCTTTGACATCTCCCAATCTTCTCTTCTTTGACAATGTGTCTTCAAGTTTCTGAGGCTGTTTTGTTGTAACATTTGTGGCAACAAAGTGATCTAATTCTGTCACTACAATATTTTGTTTAATCTCTTCAGCTACAGTTTACTTTTCAGATTGCGCTGACATCATTCCATTGTTGAGATTTGAATTATCTTCTTTTTCTGTAGCATCTCTAACAACTTCATTTAGTTGAGTTTCACTTCTAGGAATGATTTTCTCATCATGCTCTTGCCCTTGTGATATCGAATTCTCAATATCAACCGACAAAGTTTCTTGTGGTGGCAAATTTATTGCGCTCACAATCTGGACAAATTGATATTCTAGAGCTCTTATGGATTTAGCTTGATTTTGAAGCACAACATCAGTCTTGGCAATATATTGTCTCAGCAAATTTTCAATTGATGAAAACTCTGATGCTTCGTCTTGCTGGATATTTGGTTTGACAAAGGTTGATCATAATTAGGCAGTGTCCACTCAGATTTAACATCATTGTCTATACTTCCAAGGTCTTGATTATTACAACAAAAATTTGGATGTTGCTCCCACTCTGGCGTGTAGTTGTTGGAATATGGATTTTCACTTCGACCAAAATTCCCCATGTGGTACACATTTGCTGGATTTGATGGGTATTGTTCAAGCTCATGGTTGAACGCCATTCCCCGGCAACGGTGCCAAAACTTGATCTCGTCTATAACGTCACAGTAGTTGTACAAGCAGACACACGTCGATGCAACTATAGTTGATAGAACAATTCTATCGGATATCGATCCCATGAGGAATAGGTTCTTGATGTTCAGCTATCGAAGCAACTAATACTAGAATTAGATGAAATATGAGTAAAGATTCCAGTGCAATTAAGTCAGATCTGCACACTAAAATTGTTAATACTATCAATGCAATCAAGGTTAATTGTCAAAGCAACAGAAAGTAAATCAAAGTGTTGTTGAAGTGTTGAGTATTTAAATGCATAAAAGTAAAGGTGTGATCAAGTGTAAAGATTGGAATGGATCACTGACTTCGCTAAGTCGCAACGCTAGATGCGTCGACAAGGTATTGTATAGATGAATTGTCACATCAATAGAGCTCCAATGAAATCTTACCAATAACAATCCTCCGTTTAATCAAGACTCAAGTACCCACTATCACCTCAACTCTCGGTGTGAGTAATGTTGTGCATTCAAGAACAAGTGACTAGAATCTCTTCTAATCCCAAGCACCTCTCGCCTAACTTACTTGTTAACTCAACTTGTCACTCATCTTTAGATGTCGGTAGATTGCACTTTCACTCTTGTGTTTAATATAATTGAATTCAAGAATAAACAGATGAGAAAGATTAAGTAAGATTCAAAGTAATCTAACAATGAAAGATACTCTCGTATTCATTCAAATGTCATTAAAATTCATCAGCATAAAAGAGAGATTAACGAATACAATCGAAGCTTACTATCTCTATACTACTAGAACTATTCCTTAACCGCTGCTCTTGCCTTACATCAAGCACCTCTCGTCAGAAGTGGTTGCTCCCTTACTCCATCAGTTCACCGTTTCCAGCTTAAATCCCAAAAACACAAAGTAATTGCAGTATTTAATTCCTTCACCACTTGATGATTTCTTCCATCTTCTTTCCTCTATTTATTGCTCTCAAAAGTTGTAGGTTTCATCCTCCTCTACTCTCAGATCCAGATCTAATTTTTGCAGCTGTCAAAGTTACAGTACATCTTTGTACTCACGCATATTTGATGTTTTCTTCAGAGATCTACATGTTGTCGTTGCATTGCTAGGCGCAATTTGAACCGTTAATTGTGACGACAACATGTGATTTTCCTGCGCTGGTGCTTCCAATTGTATTTTCATCTTGAATTTACTCATTCGAAGTTCATGTTCTGTGCGACGACATCTCTAGTTTCAATTCCAAACTGATCTTGTGGGTGTATTCTTCTTTTAGCATTGATCTTCTCAGCTGAGTTCCTGCACTGACAATTCTAAGGCATAATATATCGGCTGCTTGTGGCGACATTAGTACAAAAAGAGATAAAAATAACAAGAATTTAAACTAAACTATAATGAGTAAAAAAAATATAAAAACTAAGTAATGCTTATAATGCATACTAAATAAGATACAAAGGAGACAATTAAAACATCAATTTAGGGAGAAAATATGTCATTTGTAATGCTATTAGTCCCCTTCATGTTTTTTATGTTTGTGAGCGAAGAAACTTGCGCACTTAGAGCAAATATAAAATCGAATATAATAACTCCAGGATTAGATTTCACTTGTACAGCTCTAGAGATCAAATATTGATAATCATTCTGAGCGCTTCTCTCTAGAATTCTAACAGCTTCATCGTATGTACAATCCAACAAAGGACCATTAGCAGATGCGTTGACAAGATTTCTTATTTATGCGTTTAGCCCGTTGTAGAAAATTTTAATCTGTCTATTGTTGAATGCCATGCATGGGGCAATGTCATAGCAAAGATTTATAACGCTCCCATGTAGTATGAAGATTTTCATCATCCAATTGATGATTCACAGTTATATCGTTTCAAAGATGAGCATTCATAGTTGGTGGGTTAAAACACAAAACAAATTGTGTTCGAGCGTATTCCACGAAGTGATTGATCCAGAAGGTGGTCCAAGAAACGAGCTACATTTTCAAGAAGTCATCAAGAACGCCTTGCTGACTAAAGGAAGCACAAATCAATAGAAAATATTTAAGGTGCTCTCTCACATCTTCATGTGGAAGTCCAGCATACTGCCTATTAGAGTTTAGCATCTGGAACATGACTGGCTTTAATTCGAAATTTCCAGCTTGAATAGCTGGTCTAACAACTCTTAGCTGCAAATCATCCAAAACAGGCATAACAAAATCTCGAATAGTTCAATTTTGTATCTGATCATCTTGCATTAGTGGTGGATTATTAATGTTTTGTGGTTGTATCGGAGGTATAACAGGATTTTGTGGCGGTATCAGTGGTATGGCTGCATCATTTCCTGGAAAAGCCATATCTTGTTGTTCTTGACGTCTTCTTCGAATGGTTCATTCGAGTTCTGGATCTAAACCAACAATAAATTTCGAATTTCTCCAAGTCATAAAACACCTAAAATAAAATGTAAAAGTAGAAAAAAAAAACAAGTTAGTAATAACTAAAGGTTAGATAATAAAGAATAAATGCAAAAACACAAATAAACATCAAACAAACGCCATCTCCGGCAACGACGCCAAAACTTGATCGCTCTATGAACGTTACAGCAATTATGTGCAAGCGAACACTGTCGATGCAAGTATAGTAGATAGATGCAAATCTGTCGGATATCGATCCCACGAGGATGGATGTTTGTTGTCTATTAATGTCGTCACAATGAATAAGTAAATGCAAATAAATTGTGAGAGTGATTGTCGAAGCAATAATGCGAAAATAAAGATGAAATGCAATAATAATGAAATGGGGTCCCCAACGTAATAGTCAGCAGAAAACTAACTGTGGCTCACAAGGTTTAAAATAACAGGTGATTGTCGCTGCAATAAGGCTTAATGAATATCTTACCAAACTTGGCTCCTCTATTTGATCTAATACTTAAACATGCACACTAACCACACCTTCCAGTGTTGGCAATGCAATATATTCAAGAACAAGTGGATTAAATTCCTTCAATCCCCAAGCAACTTTCGTTGTCTTACTTGTTAGTCTAAATTGTCACTGTATCTTCTAATGACAGTGACTGCAATAACACTTTCATGATTAAAACATTCAAACCCAAAGATTAAACAGCAAAAGCAAGCTTGGATAAAATATCATTTAGTCTAAAAATCAAATGTACTTCCATACAATCTTGAAATAAACATGAATCACCAGCGTTTAAGAAAGAAATATAAAAGAACAAATGGAGAATACTATTCTTAGGCTACTCAACTTGCTGTCTTACTCTCCTCTTCTATCGCACTTAGGTGCTCCTCGTCAAGAGCATATCTGCCTCCTTCTTCTCTTCGGGTCGCCCTTAAGAAGTTTAAGCGGCCATGGATGCAAGCTTCGAAGATGGATTCAAGAAGAAAAATAAATCTGTAAGAAGACTCTCTTTTCTCTCTCTCCTCATGAGTATTTATCCTCAGCTCAATAGTACAAGTGTCCTTTCCTCCAAATCTAACAATCTCTGGTCGTACCAGTTGGTTACACCAGCTGTACAGCTCATGCATTTCTGGTTTTTTTAACCAAACAGCTGTCAGATGCTGCGACAAATTCTGGGCAAAATTCTAGACCTGCTCATGCAATGACAACTCTAGACATATTCACGCAGTGATAATTCTGAGCAAGTTCCTGCAGCGACAATTCTGGGCGTAATGCTGAATAGCAAAAATATTATAAAATCAAAGGTAACTAGACTAAGGTCTATTAAGTTAGAAAATGAATAACTAAATAAAAAATACTAAAAATATGTGCTAAGGATGACCAAATGGGAATAACTTAAACAATAAGTAGGGAGAAATCAATGGTTCTTTCTAATACTATCATCAAGCCTACTGTTTGTTTGATGCTCATCCTTTCCCAAATAGCTTATCTGAAAGGTAAAACCCCTGTAAAACAACAATCAATTATTCATATGTCCACTCCCTAATTCCCCAAAATGGAATTAATTCCTCATGGTTTCTTTATTCATCAATAACATAGTATATGAAAACATGTAAATCAAGAATTGAATGAAAAAGAAACTGAAATTGTATTAAGCGATCTGTCGAGAAAAATTCCTCAATCGTTTATGCGAGATTCTACAATCTTGTCTCAAAACAGAAAATATAACTGAACTGAAAACTAAAAACTAAATCTAAGTAATGGTATGTAAACCCTAGTGCTAAAGGCCTTATTTGTAGTTTTACATGGCCGTTTTTCCTTAACCCTAAGTTAGTTGTCATTCCTCGTTTTTAGGTGGCATTATAAAGATCAAAATGCCCTTCAATTAATGTGAGATATGTGTCCAGGGGTCGATGTCGCAACATACCAGGTCCTGTGTTACGATATAGGCTTTAGGCTCCAAGTGAAGCGTCATCCTTCAAGCGTTGTCGTGACATAGCTACTGTGTGTCGCGACAAAGAAGTCAGATGTCAAATTCCTTAAGTCTGGTCCCTTGATTGCGACGTAGCTCAGCCTATGTCGTAACGAAGTGATCAGCTTCCTTTTAGTATACTTCTTATAGTCTCCTGCACACTCACCAAGTATGTTAACTAACCTTTATGCCTCATTTGGCCTTAAAAACAAATACACAGCATTTTAACACTTAGGTTACACAAGTTATTTAAATAAGAAATCTATACTAAATCCTATGAAAACAAAACGAAAATAATTGATTTCAAGCTCTTTAATTGTGACAAGTAGTTTAATCTGCTAGGTATGAAACCGGCAGATCATTGATAAGTGTTGTTGTTATTGTCTCATGATTTCTTCCTCCTTTTCCTTTACATATGCCTGATGATGCTCTCATTTTCATTTGACCTCTTCTTCTCTCCCCCTCATTTGGGACCTTCCTCTTTCCCTTGAATTACGTTAACATAGAGATTTTGCTTCTTTTTAGGCACCACTGGATATACATTTCCAAGGGAATGGTTGAAAAAGGTTCTTGATTGTAAGCTCATGGTTTGACCCCACTTGATTCGTATCTCTTCCAATTTCTTCCAAAATCTTGGGTCTTGAAGCGAAGATTCCACTCTATTTAAACCAGCCGTAGCAGATACACATTGATCATACCCGTATTGGCTCAAAACCATCAACGAGGAATAACTAACGGCTCCCCATATGCCAATTAAGGGAACCCATAAATGACCACCGCACTTGATGAGTATCGTGTTCCGAATCATCCATGGAGCCCTTCATTCTATTTCTTGGTATGTCAATGTACTAAGGTTCTGAACCCACTCCTCAATCAATTGATTTGGAGGCCACTCACTTTCCAGAAATTCCTTTATAGGCCTGGTCGAAGGAACAAACACCTAATGACAATGATTATAAAGGCACTTAAAATAACTTTTCATCCATATGAACAACAACTACGCGCATCCTAAAAAATGTCTGTCTCCTTTCTTTTTGATGAAATTGAGTGAAATGATGGTTTCAACTAAGACTGCTAGAGCAAGATTCACCCCTTTTTAAATCTGAAACAGAAAATCAGCTAGCTCCACACTTACATATCCCAAAGCTTTTGGGAACACAATTAACCCGTATACGGTAAACGCGAACAGTGCCAAATGTTTATCATCAGTGGCCTTTCCCATAGCATCCCTAATGTCAGACCATGAAATGCAAGGACCATTTTTATCTTTTAACCTTGCTTTCTCCGTATCTATAGGTAAACCCATCAGATTGGCTAAAGGTCCCCGAAAACTGACGTTCTACTTCCAATATATCCTAAGCAGATTTCTAAAGTCATAGTAGAGAAGGGTAGAATATTCCTTGATTATCGGTACCATATCCACTTTATTTAATGTAAAACACCTATAAGTGGGATCCCAAAAACGTACCATGACCTTCAATAGGGCATCATCTGGTTTAACGAACAAAAGCTATGCTACATCAGCATACTTGTCCTTGAAGCTCGTTTTCTTAGTCTCATCCCATGATTGTCATATTCCCTTTAACTCATCTTCGTGATTTCTCCTATAGTCCATGTGGGCTATCTGAGGCAGACTCGAGTCAAAACTAGCGATCTAACAATCACCTTCTCTACTCTGAGTATCCTCTAACATTCTCGCTATTATCCCTATATTTTATACCTCATGTCAAACAACTGAATCTTCTCGAAGTGTGTTTATCTCGAATATAGATGCAACACTGTGCCCTAGGTATTTAAATGATGCATGAATTATGCCATAGAGAGACAAAGACACAAGAAAAACAAAATTAGTAAAAAGATAAATTTAAACACAAAACATACGAATAAATGCTCATGAGGTCCTATAGGGTATTATTACGAGGGGTAAGGTACAACTCTTATGTCTAGGCTTCACATTTAAAATGGTCATTACATGTTGGCTTACGACTGACTCTAATGCATAGGGAACCCAAGACTTAAATACGACATTCATAGGGAAGTGTTCCCCTGATATATTGTCGAGAACACCAAATATAACCTATTTCAAAAATTAAAATAAATAACAGTAAAGGGAAGTAAAGTCTAATCCTCAGGGAGTAGAGTGTAAAGAATCTTGTCTGTCGAGATCCTGGGTGAAATCTTGCCCAGGAAAAGCATCAAAATCTAAAAAAATAAAAAAAATAGAATTAAAATAGATAGAAATAGATGTGTTGAAATAAAATAAATTGCATAAAAATAAATAAAGTCGAGGAAGAAAGGTTTTAACGATGTCTAGAGATCCAGCCTCCGGTTATCTTTGATTCTTCCTTGGTTCAATCATAGACTTTGGGTGGTTCTTCTCATGCTCGAATAAGCCAGTTATAGTGGAAGAGGATGCCTACGACCACCAGCTCCAGATATAATTTTGACTTTAGAGGAACCTGACTCTAACCAACCGTCGCTCCAATGGGACCGTCTTACACTAGATCATCTTTTCCTAACGACGAATGCCACGCCATTTTGTCTCTTTGGGTCGGCAGCCTTTGACGCAGTAAGTTAGCGAACCAACTGTGCAATCTCCTCAAAACACACAAAGCGGTCGTCTTTGTATAAGATGAAAATATTACTTTTGTAGAGATTTTGGACGGAAGCGTCGATTCCATAATTCAGAGAATTAATGAATACTCAGTTGAGAAGAATTAAGCGCGGATTCTAAGCCTCATGAACTATGGAAGAACATTTGATAACCTTCGGTTAGAAGGGTTTTTAGTTGCTCAAGTTTTGGGGGAAGAACACAATAAAAAAATAAAGCTTTTTATTGAACTAGAATTTTTAGGAGATGGAGGATTTTTACAATGATTGGGAAGTAAATAATTCAATCACTCCATCCCCTATTTATAGTACATATAAATTCCTAGTTGAATCCAATCTAAATTCTAAAAGATAATTAGAATTAAATCTAAACATAATTGCCTAGTTGGATCCACTTTAAACTCTAAAAGATAAATCTAAAAAGGTAAATATAATTTAAATACAAATTAAATATAAATAATATCTAAAGATTAATCCTAATAAAAATAAGTTTTAAAATAAAATAAAATAAAGTCTTTTTTTTCCTATAAAAACTCTCTTCAAGTCTTCTACCTTTTCATAACTTCTCTTTCTCTTCCAAAATCATTTTTTTGCCTCAATTTATCTTTTGTCTTCAATTTAATCCCTACAAGATAAAAGGATCACAAATAACCCAAATTAATATAATCATACTCACAAAATGTATATAATTAATACCCAAAAGCATGTTATTTTTAAACGTTATCATCCCCTTTAAAAAGGGTTGGCCCTTGGGTGGTAAAACTTCCATAGTGTAGACGGTAGCATTTGCTACACGAACATCTATGTTCATCTTAACCATGAAGTAGTCCTTAAATTTATGCAGTGACATGTTGCCACACGAAAGCCTAAGGCTACTCCTCCTAAACGGGATGGGCCTGGGCGTAGGACCAAAAGCAAGATGAACATGAATAACAATTATAACCGCCCCATGACGGTAGAGTTGACATATGCATTAATCAATTTCATTTATAAAAGAATAAACAAACACATTGGCATACATATCAAAATAGGATAAGCAAATGAAATGAACAAATAAATCAATATTTAACACATATTCAACAATTTAAAATGACGGTAGAAAATTAAATAAATTAATGCACGAATAAATAAATTTAATATGCACAAATACTAAAAAATCTAGCTCTCAAACCTAAGTAAGTCGGCTCACTAACGTCCCCAGTGGAGTCGTCAAGCTGTCATAACGTTGCCTACATAAGAGTACGAGGGCCTAGTAAGCAAAGATAGACACGAAAGGCCTAAATTAATGTAGAGTCGCCACTAACCAATTAGGGCTAGGTTTGTTAGCCACCTATCTTCTAAAATTCTAGAACTAATACTACCAAAAAATCCTAAAAGTCTAGACTCGATCTCATCACCAAATTTCGGGTTCGAGAGTACGGTTACATGTGGGGAAGGTTATAGCACCCCCACAACACCTAGCTAGGATAGTCTTACGGGGTCTTGGGAGTTATTTTTTTTATTTAAGCATATTAATGTCTTAATTTAGGTTAAAATCTTATTTTAAATAAAAACTCTAAAATGCCTCCGATTTACTTGTAACTTGACTAAGACATGTTCACCAAACTTATTTAATTTAAAACTTAAATTAGGGATTTTTACAGGGAACCCTAAAGGATACCTAACTAATTTAGTAAAAAACCTTCAATTCTTAAATTTAATTCTATTTTAGAATTCTAAAAAAAACCTATAAATTACCAATGAATTAAGAGAAATATTAAAATCCATCTATAACTTATTCGATCTTTTATTATTATTATTATTATTATTATTATTATTATTATTTAAGAGATTTAATTTATAACATTGAACTTATCAAGATCTTACTAAAGTATCCTATGTCGGGTTTATGATTTATCTTACTTTAAATTTTTTTATCTAAAGTTTAAATTTTTCAAAATCCTAAAATAATATATCTTAGATGATATTTATTAGCTATCTTAAAGAATTTCTAAAATAAAATACTTAGAAAGGTCTACTCATTATTTACAATTCACCTACAAAAATCTTTAGTTTTAATCTTGAACAAAATCCTAAAAAATATTTATATATTAATTATCTTATACAATATTTAAAATTAATTTAAAACCTTAATAAAAAATATCCTACATATTATTTATAATTTTTCTAAAATAAATAATAGATAAGATCTTAAAAACTAATCTAAATTTAAATATAAAACTCTTATGATTTCATTAAAATGTAACACCCTACATAACAAACTTAAATGTCCACATTTATAAGTCTGCTTGTAGCCTGGTAGCATGTTTTCTCCAAGATTGCTATGCAATTGTTTCTTGCTTTCGGATTGGTCCGTTTCGCTGTGCGATTACACGGTTTGTGGTGTTCTGTTTTTCTTTGTCTGCTTCTCGTTGTGCGATTGAAGCGGTGGAGGTTTTTCGAGGTATTTTGTTTGTGGTGCCCCCGTATTGTAAGGGAACTCTGTGGTAGGGGATAGTTTTCTCGGTGAATCTTTGAAGCCGAGAGGGTTCATCTTGGATATTTTCTTGCGGTTGATTGGCTGGTGAGTTTCGGCCCCGACGTTTTTTTTGGTTGCTATTTTTTTAGTTTTTTTTGTTAGGTGCTATTTCGTTTTTCTACCTTTGTGTTTCTGCTTGGTGGTGTCATCACCGACGACATATCAGATGCTATCTTTTAATGGTTTTTCTACTTTTTCTTATCTAATTGGAGTTCCTTGGAGTATGCTTGATTGGGGACTCTCTAGGTCCCAGAGTGAGGTATTTTCTTGATCTCTTGGTTAAAACATTGTTTAGTTATTATTTTTTCTTGATTTAGAGTGTCCTCTCATAGTCTACTACGACATCAAGACATTTGTTTGCGTCTTCTTGATCTGGGTTGGTTGAGTCTAGGAGGAGGTGGCTGCTTGTTTGGTGCCTTGTTAAAGATTCCGGAATTTTCCTTTATCGTTTTGCTATCCCTGGTAAAGGATAGTGGTGGGACTTTTCTTCTCTTTTTTCCTGTGTTGCCTGTGAACTATGATAGGGTTTTAGGCGCTTTTTCGGGTTTTTCTATATGTGAAGGAGTGGGGGTTTTCTATAAGCATGTGAAAACTTTAATTTCGTTTATACAGACTTTTCTTGGAGTTGCGGTTCTACAGGCTTTTTCAGATTTCCAAAATCTGTGTGCGAGGTTGCGTATGCTATTTTCTTGGGGTCTGGGCGTGGCAGACTGCTTCTTGTCACCTCTCCTTCAGTTTAGTTGTTTCTTGGGTGTTTTGTCTGGCGTTTCTTTCTATTGGTTTTTGCTGGCCTGTGGCATCTTGCCTTGTGAACAAGAAGACGAGGGCCCTCAAGTTGGTTTGCTATGGTAGAAGAAATACGAGAATTACTGGAAATTTTGCGTTTTTCTGAGGAAGAATCAAAGAAAGTGATGTGCAAAAATCTATCCACAGAAGCTGATCAAGGAAATGAAGCGTGGATGGTAGGTAGGCTAATGACAAAGGAAAGAGTTAACAAAGAAGCAATGTACAGGGTTTTTCGCTCCCTGTGGTTCACAAAAAAAAAACGTCAACTTTGTGGAACTCTCAGATGGAATGTTTTTAGTGAAATTCAACGATATAGAGGATAGAGAGAGAATCCTCAACATGGCTCCCTAGCTCTTCGATTAAAACCTTTTCTCTATGGTCCCATTTGTGAAAAATTTGGATTTGTGCGAATACAACTTCAACAAAGTACCTTTATGGCTACGAATATATAATATTCCATGGGAAAAGATAGATCGGCAGCTGGCTATGGAAGTAGAAGGTGCAATAGGGAGGATACTAGCTATTGACTGGAGGGATAGAGTAGGAGGGTAGGTGGAATTCATGAGGGTAAGGGTTTTAGTGGATATTTCGAAACCACTAAGAAGGGTGATTAACACTGTAGATTCGAATGGGAAGGAACTGATGTGTCTCTTGATATATGAAAGGCTGCCTGTGTTTTGCTATGTATGTGGTCTTGTGGGCAATAGTACTGTAAAGTGTGCTAGATATGTAAAAGACATGAATCCAAAAGAATATCAGTTTGGTAATTGGATGAGAGTTAAATTGACTCCTACGGGAATGGGGGGTGGCCAATTGAGAAATGGAATAGAGGTCATAAACAATTCGAAAATGAAGTAGGATCCCGAAAGAAATATTAACCTTGAAGGGAATGAGGGTCAACTGGAACAGAGAATGAACAAGGAAGTAACAAAGTCCTTAGAAGAAGATTCAGTGTCATGCTCTCTGACTGATAAGAAAATGACTTTGTTTATTAAAGATAGGGAAGGTCGAAATAAGAAAAGGAAGAAAGGAAGGAGCACCTTGGAAGGGGGAGAAGAAACACCTGTTAGAATGGTTTGAAGGAGACTATCGAAGGACTTGTCACCCTCCAAGGCGATGGCTGGAGAGAGCCATGAAAATCTTATGTTGGAACTGTCGCAGGCTCGGGAATCCTACAATAGTTTTCGAGCTTAAACAACTTCCTATTGCACATTGTCCTGATATTATCTTTTTATCTGAAACTAAATTGTGTGCTGGTGAATTTGATAGGGTTCAAAGGCGCTGTAATATGCTGGGATGTTTTGTTGTTGATGCGACTGGACGCAAAAGAGGTCTTGCCATATTGTGGTCGAATAATGCGGATGTTACTGTGCAAAGTTACTCCTTAAACCATATAGATGTGACTATTAAACATGCTGAGGTAGATGTCACTCGTTTTACTAGGATATATGGTCATCCGGAGCAAAACCAAAGACAAGCTACATGGGACCTCATAAGAAGGATGGGGAAAAGAGTCCAAGAGAGCTGAGTTTTGGGCGGAGATTTCAATGAGGTTTTAGATGACTCAGAGAAGAACAGAGGAAGGCAAAAGTCAAGGGTGGCTATGGATGATTTCAGGAAAGTGATGGATGACATGGTTGTGGTAGACATAAAGCCAGATAAGGGATGGTTCACTTGGACTAATAATCGGAGGGGGCAAGGTGTGGTTCGTGAAAGACTTGACAGATTTTTTGTTTCGGCAACCTGGCTGCGTGAGGTCCCTTTCTTATCAACGGAAGTGGTGCGCCAGTCTACTTCTGACCATGACACTGTGATTCTGGACACCATGAGTAGAAGGCCGAATGAGAGCATATGTGATCCAGGGCTTAGATTTAAATATGAGGAATGTTGGGGTTGGAGACGGAGGCAAAAGAGGTGGTTAAAGAAGCCTGGAGTGTGGGTAAAGGTAATATTTTTGACAGTATGGAGGCGACTCGGATGATGCTTGGAAGATGGCAACACGGGCCATACAAAGACAGTAAGGGTCATATGAAATTTCTCAAGAAAGAAATAAATGATGCTGTTGAGGAGTTGTACTGGGCGCAAAGATTGAGGATCAGTTGGATGAAAGATGATGATAGAAACACCAGATTTTTCATGTAAAAGCTATTCACAGGAAAAAGAAAAATAGGATTGTGGGGCTTACTGACGAAAGTGGCAGGTGGGTGACAAATGAGGATGACGTGTGTAATATTGTGCATGGATATTTTGATAGACTCTTCACGTGGGGGGTTTAACAACTTTGACTTTAAGGAAGATGTTATCCCCACATGCATAAGTGCGGATATCAATGAGATGCTTGTGAGCAGGGTTAGTGAGAAGGAAATTTTTGAGGCTCTAAGTCAAATGAACCCTAGGAAAGCGCCTGGGATTGATGGCCTTCCAAGTCTATTTTACAAAAATAACCGGGAGGTGGTGGATAGTGATGTTCTTAAAATTTGTGATGATATTTTAAATGGCAACAGGAGAGTGGCTGAGATTAATGATACTGTTGTGATTTTAATTTCGAAAGTGGAGGACCCAAAAGATATGACCCATTTTCATCCAATTAGCCTCTGTCGAGTCTTATGTAAATTTATAGCAAAGGTTTAAGCAAACAGATTAAAAACGCGCCTTAACAGATGTATCTTACAGAACCAGAGCGCGTCTGTCCCGGGCAAGATGATCCATGATAACGTCCTAATTGCACACGAGCTAATCCACTATCTCTTGAGTTCTAAAAATGGGCCGAATCAGGGGTTCGTGGCTAAGCTCAATATGATCAAAGCCTACGACCGCATTGAATGGAATTTTCTCGAGTGGATTCTTCTAAAAATGGGGTTCGATGGTAGATAGGTTTAGAAGATCATGGAGTGTGTTCGCACTGTGAAATACATGGTCAAGTGCAATTCTCGCCTAATTGAGACTGTTGTCCCATCCAAAGGCTTACGACAGAGAGACCCTCTATCCCTTTACCTTTTTTATTTTGTATGGATGCTCTATCGAGATTGTTTTTAAAGGCCCAAGATGATGGTATTATGCGTGGTTTACGTGTGTGTTATAATTGCCCCCGTATTAACCTTTTTTTTTTTACCGACGATGCCCTTCTTTTCATTCGTAATAAAATTGAGGATGTCGAAAACGTTAAAGAAATTTTTATAGAATTTTAAGCTTTTGTCAGGTCAGAAAGTCAACCTGTTAAAATCGACTTTATTCTTTAGTCCCAACACTCCTAGGGCTCAGAGGCAAAATTTGAGTAGCATTCTTGGTATGAGGATGGTTGACCTTTTGGATAATTACCTTGGTCTCCCCTTAATGGTGGGAAAACAATAAAACAAATGCTTTTAAATATATGGTGGACCGATTTACTAATAAAATCAAAGGATGGTCAAAACGTTTGTTGTCTAGGGGTGGTAAAAAAGTGTTTATAAAATCGGTCTTACAATCCCTGCCCACTTATATGTTTTCTGTTTTCATGCTACCCAGGGGTATAATCGATGGAATAGTGGTTAGAATTCAAAATTTTTGGTGGGAGAGTAAGAAAACAGATAGAGGCTGAGCCATGCTACGTTGGGATGATGTTTGTAAACCTAAAGGTATGGGAGGCTTGGGCATGAAGGGCCTTCGACTCTTCAACTTGGCATTACTGGGCAGACAAGTTTGGAGGATGATTCACAACAAAGATACACTTTGCTTTCAGGTTTTTTCAGTTAAGTACTTTCCTGATGGGGATATTTTCAATCACAAGAACGTGGACAAACCCTCTTTTGTGTGGCCTAGCATAAGTAGGGTGGCTAAGGAGCTGGTTGATGGTTTGGCTGGCAGATTGGTACGGGTTAACAAATTAATATCATGAAACACAGATGGGGTTTTAAAGGGTTGAGCTGGAATGATTTCAAAACCCTTAGTTGGCTAATGCTATTACGGTACGTGATCTGTGGAGTCATACTGCCATTGCTTGGGACATGGATAAAGTAAAACGTATTTACGAAGAGGAACTGGATGGGAAAATCTCTGAAATACCTTTAGTGCATGGTGGGCCCGATGATAGAATAATATGGCTTCATGCACGTGATGGTCTTTATTTTACAAAAATAGGGTACTAGTGGTTGATCCTTAGGAAGCTTGGATGCGATCTGCACAGGCGTTTTTGGAGAGCTCTATGGATTCCTCCCAAAATTCAGGTTTTCACGTGGCATATGAGTCATGATATTATACCAACTAATGTAAAGATTGGTTCGATAAATCCTCACTGGAATAAACAATACCCTAGATGTAATGAAGATGATGAAACTCTCATACATGCGCTGAAGAACTGCAAAGCTGCCCGTGAGACGCTGACCAAGGGTAGTATTGATAATAGAGTGTTGAACGATAGTTGGTCGAGTGGTATAGACTGGCTTGAAAGTAGCATGCGATTTCTTGACAGTAAAGCCTATGAGTGCTTCATTATTCTCCTTTGGAATATCTGGAATGCCCGAAATAAGTTGGTGTTCCATGGAAAAAGGGAGGACCTGAAAACTACTTGGGATAAGGCTACTCACTTCATTGCTGACTTTAGACTGTACAACTATCAGCAGGAGGTAATGATCCCTAAATCGATGGGTGATAGCTCTTGGAAAAAAACCCCTGAGGGGTGGAAAAAGATAAACTGTGACACTGCTTGGTCTGATGGCTTTGTGGGTATGGGCATGATCATTCGAGATAGTGAGGGTTTTGTTCTTGGTGAGGCTGTCAGTTATAAGGAGAATATGGCATGCAGTGAGTGGGCTGAAGCGGCTGCTTTTCATATTGGGGTGGAGTGGGTCCTTAATAATAATGAGGACTGTTGCATTTTTTAGATCGATTGCGCTGACTTGATTAACAGGATCCGGAGTAAAAAAGAGGACATCACTAGTAATGGATTTGTTATTCAACAGATAAAAAATGATTTGTTGAAGTGTAGAATTTTTAAAGTGCAGTGGTGCTCTCGGAATGCAATAGAGTTGCTCATAAACTCAGTAGGATTGCTAGTGATAATCGTTGTAATTTTACTTTCGATATGGAGTATCCTAGCGATATCCATAGTGTTGTAATGTCTGATTCTATTAATTGAAGTGTGGGTGCCTTTTTGGGCCTGGTTCTTTTTGTCAAAAAAATGTCAACATGAAAAATAACCTAAAGTTCTCTTTTTTTTAAACGAATAGTAATAAAATAGGAGAATTAATTAAATTAACTAAATTTAATGAAAAATTGAACATTTTAAAAAATAACAATAATAAAAAGAAAACTTAAATAAAATGAAAGAAAACAAACTTTGACATGATAATGATAATAAAAACAATAATGCACATTATTCATAATACAATAAAAGAATCAAAGTAACATAAATAAATAATATTAAAATGTATGTAAGAGGCATGTGTAAAAAAATATATAAATATAAATAGACATGAAAATAAATAAAGATGAAATAAAAATTATACAAATGTTAATAATATAAAAATATTAAAATAAAGTGCATAATTGACATCAAATATATAAAACATAAATTCAAATAAAAGGAATATATAAGTATAAATAACTTATTAAAACGGAAACAAAATGGCATAACTTGATTTTGAGATTAAAAGATAAAAATGTGGAAGACAGAGGATTAATGTATCAATTAATTTGCTTTTAATTTTGAAATTTTGGATTAAATCGAAGGTTTTAATAAACAAAAGGGGTTACGGGTGTAAATATGCCAGAGATTGAGGACAGCATTGCAAAAAACAGGGTGTTTTTCATAAATTTAAAAAGTTTGGGGTTGGAATAGATTATCCATTTTGGTACTTATAAATAGAAAAAAATCTATTTTATTATTCCATTTTTAACCTCATTTAAAAAAAAAAACTCTTCCTCTTTATCTTTCTCCTTCTATATTGGCCATGACTCCACCACCAGAGAGTCTAACAGTTTTTTGGCTCCGGTGGTGGAGCCGCCATGTACAGTGGTCGAATTTTTTTTTTTAAATCAAAAGTTTTCTTTTTTTTTTAAATAAAATCACTATTTTTCTTAAAAATTAAAACTTTTATTTCAAAATAATTAAAAAATCAAAACTTTATTTAAAAATTAAAACTTTTTCTTTAAAATGATTAAAAAACATATTTTTATTTTTAAAAATTTAAACTTTATTTTTTAATGAAAATCACTATTTTTCTTAAAACTCCAAATTTTTATTTCAAAATACTTAAAAAAATCAAAACTTTGTTTAAAAATTTAAATTTTTCTTTAAAATGACTAAAAAACATATTTTTATTTTTAAAAATCTAAACTTTCTTTTTTTTAAAGAAAATCACAATTTTTTTTAAATCTAAAAACTTTTATTTCGAAATTGTTAAAAAAATCAAATTTTTCCCAAGATCAAACTATTTTCTTTTAAAAAACCTTTATTTTAGCAAGAGAGAAGAAAAGAAAACGGGATTTTTGGGGCTCCTAAGGGCGGAGGACCGGTGGTTCGATATCATCCCCTTCATCAGAGCCCAAACCAAATGCTTCATGATATGTCCATGACAAAAAAAAAAAAGAGAAGTGAAGAAGAAAATAATATGTTTGTTGTTGTTTTTTCTTCTTACTTTTTTTTTAAAAAAAAAATCAGAATATCCAAAAGCAACTTTTTTTCATTCATTTCATGCATATATAATAATTTCTAATATTGTTTGTTTTTAATTTTTGTTATGTTTCATTTGATCTTTTGATTAATGGTTTGATACTATTTTGGATGTTTGTGATATATGATAAAAGAGAAGCTATGGTTCATGAAATCCTAACAACAACAACAACAACAACAACAACAACAACAACAATAATAATAATAATAATAATAATAATAATAATAATAATAATTTGGGCCCTTGACAATCCCAAAAAAGAAAGAAAAACAAAGAAAGAACAAATGGACCTCCAGTTAGGCTCGGAGAAAAACGAGTGTCTATAGTACCGTTGCCGATGACTGTTTCCGTAATAATTTTTATGAATTTTTTTTTCAATTTGGTTTTTATTTTATTTCTAACACTTCTAATTTATTCTTTTATTTTTTGTAATTTTTTTAGGTGTTTATGAGCATAGATCGAATTATCGATTTACTCCTTGTAGACCTTGAAATCGAGCGAACATTCAAACAAAGAAGACGTGAACGGTTAGCTCAGAGAAAAGTCGAGATGGACCTTGGAAATCAAAATAATGGGCAAGGTAATTGAACTGATCATGTGCGCAATCCCATCATCCTTGTTGATGATAAGGATCGATGCATTAGAAAATATTTTGTGTCGCTCTTCAATGAGTTAAATCCGGGAATTAGAAGGCTGGATATTGAGGCACCCCAATTTGAGTTGAAACTAGTGATGTTTGAAATGCTACAAATGGTGAGCCAGTTTAGTGGTATGCCCATGGAAGATCTACATCTTCACCTTCGATTGTTCATGGAGGTGAGTGATTCATTCAAGATAGCTAGTGAGACTGAAAAAGCATTGAGGTTGAAGTTGTTTTCGTACTAGTTGCGAGATCGAGCACGAGCATGGCTCAATTCGTTGTCACCAAGTTCAATATCCACTTGGCAAGAATTAGCAAAAAGGTTTTGGTTAAGTATTTCCCACATAGAAAAAATGCTAAGTTGAGAAACGAGATCACAACTTTTCAACAATAGGATGAAGAGTCCTTGTACGAGGCGTGAGAGCGATTCAAGGAGTTACTTCGTAAGTGTCCTCATCATGGGATTCCTCACTGTATCTAGTTGGAGACATTCTATAATGGTCTCAAAGCATATACAAGATTGATGGTAAACGCTTCTACGAATGGTGCTATTTTGTCTAAGTCTTATAATGAGACTTATAAGATCATCGACAGGATCACTAACAACAACTATCAATGACCAACAAATTGAGCAGCCTCAAGAAAATTTGTAGCTGGAGTTCATGAAGTTGACGCCCTCACTTCACTGACAGCTCGGGTATCATCTATTTCCTCTATGTTATAACACTTTGCCGCTAATTGTGTTAATAATTTTGTAACTCAATTACCGAGTCAGTTCGAAGTTGTTTCCTACGTGTATTGTGGGGATGGCTATTCTCTTGAGAATTGTCCACTTCTCATAAGGCGAATAAGGTCTTCTCCATCAATACCTCTTATAATACCCTATTTGTAAGGCACAACTGAATTGCAGACAGGGCCTTTTCATCAAGCTCTTCCCATTCTGACTGATCTAGATTCTCGGGTTTTTCCTGCTAACGACCTTTTTTAGGTTGGTTTGAACTAGAATTGTCATAATCCGAACTTGCCACAGATTGAAATTTGTGACACCATCGAACTTCTCAATGCCAAACATTGTTGCTACCATCTCTGAACAGGTTGATCTACTAAAATTGAACTAGCTCTAATACCACTTGTTGGGAATCGACCCGATTAAGCAACGAACAAGTAAAAATAGTGAAAAAATTGAGAAATTGAACATACAAATTTAACGTGAAAAAACCCCTCTAATGAGAATAAAAAAAACATGGACAAAGATAATTTTATTATAATGGCAAAAGAATGGAGAGTACAAAAGATGGAGATAAAAAACTAAAACTCGAAAATTCGAAAAGAAAGAACCCTTAAAACGTAAACACAAAATTCTCCAAAAGTGTTAAGAGTTCTAATCTCCAATGGGTGTATTTTCTAATGTTGTAAAAGAGCCTATTTATGGACTAAATTATTATGTCAAATAATAAATAATCTAAACTAATTAGAGTTTGATTAAAACAAATAAACATAGTTTAACTGAAAGATTATTTATCAAATTTGACTTGAAATATGAGTCATACTCAATACCTTGGTTCCAGGACCAAGGTTAGAAATTCAAACCTCTAGAATGCCTTGGCACTCGAATTTGCAACAAAAATAAGAACACCTCAACTTACTGCATTCAATCCCACTTCATTATAACAATAACAGATTAACATCCACCATAATGTTCTTTAGTGCCTAATTTAAGTTCTAAAACCAGAAAACATTTACAAAGTACTACATAATAGCTCCACGACCGTAATGTTCTAATTGGATACTAAATCTTAAATTTCAACTCCAAAAATAGTTGTCAATATTGAAACAATAGTGATAACTTGAACCAAAACCCAACTATTTTTTTAGTCAAATCATAAATTGAATGACAAAGATGCAATAATAACAACATTATAATTCTTTCAAGATAAATATCCTAAATCATCCAAACACATCAGAGATGAAATTCAAGCAAAAAGATTACTAAAAAGAAAAGAAAAAGAAGTAGCCCAAATACAATAGATCTAAAATTCGCAGCACTTATCTTAATCATGATTCTTAAGCCTCTCAACTCGCTAATTCAACTGCTCGATCTTAACAACAAGATTAGTAACAGAGTAAAGAAGCCAGTACAAAATAAGAGCGGCGGCGATGAGAAGCGCATTGCACTGGCTCTTCATGATGGATTTCTGGTGACGTAGATATTCGAAAGGAGTACAGGATTCGGTGTCACAAGTAGGACGCATCTCGTATTTCCAGTATATATCTATGAGGAGGAAGAGGTTGAAAGGAACCACCAACATGAAGAGGAAAAAGATGAAGAGTTTACCCATGAAGAAATGGTGTGGCAAGGAAAGGGAAATGGGGGAAAGGCTTTGGGAGAAAGAGTTTTGGAAAATGTCTTACTGAAATGAAAACAGTAAGACTTTTTCCTAAATTTGAAGGTGTTTTCCCGTGTTTTGAAAGTGATTTTACATTAAGATTTCATTTTCCACCAAACAAATAGTGCAAAACAATGAAAATATTTTTTGTAAAATGTTTTACAGATAAACAAATAGAGCCTAAGTCACCTTGGGTAATCTTAATAAACTATTAAGAACATGGATTACCATCCAATTAATCCATGAGTCTTATCCCTTAGGTATTTACATGTACTAATAATCTTGTCATGTTTGGTCATCATTCTAACTTAACTAGAATGATCTTGAGTGTATAACCATCAACTCAACATATATCATAACATGTACTATAAATGGATCATCATGGGACAATCTCAATGAGTAACATGTATGACTAGTTGTCCTCTTAAAGGAAATATCCTCAGTGAAATCCACATGATAATACATACCTTAAGAATGAAAAATTATCATGTCATCACAAGAGGTCATTGATGGAGTTCATAGGTCTTGTTTAAGGACCTTCTCCCACTCAATCTTTTAGAAAAACATGCAATGTTTTTTATTTTCAGTTCAATCATGAATGATTAAAATGTCATGACAAGTACATGTGGCATTCTTTCCTAAACTATATGACATGCTTATCATACATATGCATGAACTTGCTTTTCAATCAATTTAAATTTCATCATGCTATTAACATAAAAGCATAAAATAAAATGACTTTGACCAGCCAAAGTTTTCATAATTCCATCCTATAAAAATAAATAAATAAAAATTTACATTTATTATACCAAAGCATTCTTTGGATGTTATATGTAAAAGTCAAATATCATGTTTTGCATTTCCCAAAACTCGAACAGTACCCCGAAGGGATCTACCATCGAACCGTCATCACCACTATTGTCGACTGTCGTTGCCATCATCACTACTGCTATTGTGGTTGTCGTTGCCAGTCACCACTGTCAATCACCATCGCCAATCTCCCGAACACTACTGGCCATCGTCAGTTGGCCCACTGTCGGCCACCATCGGTTGCCATTAGCCATCGTTGGGTGGTCCACTGCCATTCTTTTGCAAATTAGTTGGGTTAGGTATGTGTCATTTTGATCGGTTTTGAATACGTCTCGATTCTTTAGGTTTCATCGAAAACTTAAGTTAAAAAATCCTAAGTATGTTTCCAACTCACATGAATTATTCTAAAAAATTAAAATAAAACCTACATGAAGATGATAGTTCATGATCTAAATACATATCCCAAAATTTATGAAAACATAAAATTACACCTAATCTATTTTCTAGAAATCACAACTTTGACAAAAATACTTTATCATGGATAATAAAATAATAAATATATTCATATATATAACCCAAAACATGCATCTAATTAAAAGAATGTCACATCTCATCTAATTTAACCAAACATGAAGAATTGAGAGAAAATACAATATTGATTTATACTATAAACATAACACAACTTGACTTTGATACCAATTGTTGAAAAAATCGATTAAGAAAACGGTTTTACAGTTACAGCGGAAGTTTAATTTTTTCAAAATTGAGTCGTTTTGTGATATTTATAATAATAAACTCTAATTGAATAATATATGTTTTTTGTGCGAGACGGTTTCAAGTCGATCCTGTCTTTCAATCGAACGACTTTTTCTGTTATCCTCGTATCACAAATTGCGTTGAATGTGGATTTGAGCAACACGAACCAAATCACAGAAAAAAATGAATTAATTACTTTCAATAAGAAAGTAATTTCTCTCTATAAAATCCAATAAAAATTATAATTACCAAAAAATAGAATTTATTATGAGTAAATAAATTTCCATTATTTTCTGGCAGAATAACAATAACATAATAATCTATGAAGTGTGTTTTTAGGTCAACCAGTGCTCTCTATTTATAGAGGAAAGTATAAGAATCTTGACTGAACAAGCCATTGATAAATAATATTTATTTAATGGAAAACACACTCTTAGTCTGACTAAGAGAAAAGAGGACGGCACACCCTTTTATTTCATCTTAGGGTTGTCGCCCCTCACATCACATGAGGGATAAGTTTGGACCTTTCATGTATTGATCCAATTATATGTACTTTTTGAACTTTTAACCCAACACTTTATAATTTAATCCAACCCAGTACTTATTTTTTATTTCCCAAATAAATATTAATTAAATTAAATTAAACTAAATTAATTTATCAATTAAATGATTTTCTCAACCCAATTCTAATTATGTTAAAGTCCTAATAATTTTATTGTAAAAAAATATATGAGGAAATATATTTAATTTCCTTATTCAACATATCTATAATCACTAATTAATTTAATTTCATTTTCGAACTTCAATTATTAAATTATAAATAATAACTTGAAAAACCTTCAATTAATTCTCAAGTAATTTCTATACTTAGCGAGAAAACACATTCATTTGTGAATGCGATCTATTTTTCTTATTTAATCATTTTTATTCATTTGGTTTTAGATGGAATTGATTTCTGGCTTCAACGAGCTAACGAAAGGACCGATTAGACATATATAATTAGGGCTCGAATAATTTATAATCAAGTTATAGCTTTTTGCCTATTAATTATAAACTTATTTAGTCACGAAGTCATTCAATTAAAGTATTGTGAGTGAGCTCTCCTTAATTATATACCATTATGAAAGTTTATAAGTGCTCGTCAAATGACATTGTCATAAATGTGTTATTCTCATAGGATATCTTTAATCTTTTTTTAATAAATTCGTTTGGCCAATATAATCCTATTTTATCTCTGGTAATCATTGTATCTTTTTTCATGAAAAGTTAATTACTATCAAATAATAATCAAGTCATTTATAATAAAAAATGATCCGTGGTCACGTTTACTTTTCATCTATCATATAGTGCCAATGAGAGGATATCATTTACCTTTAGTTGAACTATGAATTTCACTATTGTGAAATAATGCTACATGGTACAGAAGTCGTATGTCTAACGCACCAACTTTCTGTTCCTAATATATTTGAAGTCGGGCTTTTTCTTACATCAAAATATACGAGTCATGCATACATAGTCCATCATCCACTTAGGATTAATCTATGTCACACTATGAACGTCACAAGTGAATAAATCCATAAATAAATCTTGAATCCATTCTACTTGGGTCTTGTCCGATAAACTATCAGTCGCATCTATGTCTCTATTTTTTAGGAGTCATCCACTTCGATACTCAAGATAAAAATATCTCCTTAATTGGACCTGATAGATGACATATTAATCTTTCAATTGGTTTACTCATTTTCGATTAGACTAATGACATGTTTAGAATATCTACTAATACAAACTATTTTTTGTATTATGGTCCAATCATGTAAAATCTCTTAGTATTAGTTAAATTTTAAATAACAACTGATTCAATATTTGCTTCTATTTTGTTTTGCGTACAAAACCCATTGGAGACAATATATAAAGAATATTAATCTAATCAATGGATATTTTATTAAACAAATTTCTTCAAAAAATACAAGTATATTAAATTAAAGACATTAATTCTTTTTTTTTTGAATTACAATAACAGGGTAAATCTCAAATAATAAACGCGACGTGAATCCAAGTCACATTTGGAACAGTGAATATCCTCGACCATCAAACTATCACATAAAGTTCTTAAAGACACTAATTCTAACAGGCACCATTTGACAAAAAATTTCTAATAATTGAATAATCATTTAGGTAGTTTTCATGTAATAATTGTACGCAATAACTTAAATATGTATAAAGAACTTTAACATTTGTTAACAATATCAACACTTCACTACTAAGAACTAGTTTAAAATGCACAATAAAGTTATATATTATCTTTAAAAAAATCAGTAATCAAATTTTCACATATAATATAATATATATTATTTTTCAAACAAATAAAATATGATAAATAAATAAAAGATCTAATATTAAATTATTAAAAATTTAAAATACATTCGGATAAATTTATTATTATATATAATTTAAAATAAGTATAATGATAAATTTAATTTTTAATGTTTATTTATTTTATCATATTTGTCTTAAATTTTTTAAAATTATTTAATCATTAATTTTAAAATTTTAGTTAAATTATTTTTTAATTGAAAAATCGACTAAACTATGAAAATTTTAAAGACATTGACATTTTGTATGACAATCTACTTGTATTCTATTGCTGACATAATAAAATTTTAAATTCTTTTATGTTATTTTAAAGAAAAATTTATTAACAACTTTTGTTAAATTTTTAATATTTTATGAAGTATATGTGAATTGTTATACAACAAATTGTCACATATGTAAATTGTAGTATTTTAATCTGCTTTTTCATTTAAAAAAAATTAATTTAACTAACTTTTAAAGGATAAAAATGGGACTAAAGTGAAAAAAATTTAAATTTTAAGGGTTTGATTAGTATGACAAGTTTATGTCAAATTAAAAAAGAAATCAAGGCTTAAATTTCTTATTTTATCTATTTCAATAGAAAAAAAAAAGCATCTAGCAGGTCAATAATTTTTTTTTAAACCCACTAATTAGGGCTTTGAAAACCTTCCACACTCTTCTCATTTCCAAAGGGCTGAGCACTGAAGAAGAAAAAGTAGCATAGATCGGCAACGTAACAGTGAAACTTGGGGGAAATGGCGTTGGCGTTCGACGAGTACGGTAGGCCATTCATTATACTTAAAGAACAAGAGCAGAAAACGAGGCTGAGAGGGCTCGAAGCTCAAAAAGCCAACATTTCCGCAGGCAGAGCGGTCTCTCGGATCCTCCGAACCTCTCTAGGACCCAAAGGCATGGATAAGATGCTACAAAGCCCCGACGGCGATGTCACCATCAGTTAAACTCCTTTCCACCTCTTTCTCCCTTTTTCTGATTTCTTACTTTATCATGAAGTTTCTAGTCATTCGATTAAGGTTTTTAAAAGATGATCTTTTTTTGGTTTCGGATCTGTTTGACATGAACTTCGAAATCAGTAGTAAGATAGTTTTAGCTTTTTTTGAAGAGAAATGTAGGTTTTAATGCCACTTTTAGGATTTATACTTGCTTTATAGAACTTCACCAGTTTTTTCACGGTAAACTTCTGTTTTGGTAAAGTTACCATGGATGCACTTTTCTGAACTAGGATTTCAAGCTTAATGTTTCATGACATACCTTCTTGAATTTTATGTTCTGAAGTAAATGTTAAATTTAAGGATGTTGGATTTGTTAGTGAAATCATACATAGATCATGTTCAAAGTTTCCTGATGTCTTCTTTTTGTTTTTGTTTGACATTGTCAGCAAACGATGGGGCAACAATATTGGAGCAGATGGATGTTGACAATCAAATTGCTAAGTTGATGGTTGAGCTGTCTCGGAGTCAGGATTATGAAATTGGGGATGGAACAACTGGTGTTGTTGTCATGGCTGGAGCACTTCTAGAGCAGGCAGAGCGGCTATTGGAACGTGGGATTCATCCCATCCGTATTGCAGAGGGTTATGAAATGGCTTCTAGAATAGCTGTTGAGCATTTGGAGCGTATAGCCCAGAAGTTTGATTTCGGACCAACAAATATAGAGCCTTTGGTTCAAACATGCATGACCACTCTATCCTCAAAAATGTAAGTTTTGTAGCTTATATTGATGTACTTTACAATTTTTTTTTGCCTTAGCAATAATCAGATCACAATAATACATGACTAGAAATGTAATTGCTGTGACTATAACAAGATTATACTAGCTTCTTAAGTTGTGCTGGCCAAAATTTTTGCTTGTGTTTGTCTCTTCTATAAAGAATTATGACTAGTTTCTTTCAAGATGTTTTTTTTTTTTAATTTTTTATTTGAAGGCTAATTCATATGTATATATCATCTATCCTACTTGTTTGGTAGCAGTGATATCCTATCCCCATCATGTGGATTTGCCACATTAGATTAGATGATCATGGTTGCTATCAGTATGATGTTATCTAAAATTAATTGTCTTTTTCTTCTCATATAGTCTGAAATTGAATAAGGACTTTGCTTAAGATGCTGCTTTGATCAGTAAGAGGTGCCATAAGCTGCACTGTTGCACACTGTGATTGTAGCTGGAAAACATATGAAAGGTGGTAGTATCAATGTGTTTGGTGAGAAAACTGCATCTAAATGTTAGTTAAACTTCATCACCTTAACTTGCCAATATACTGGTTAATCTTGATCGTCTTTTGGCTACATCATCCTCATAATTATATGTTCCTGAATTGTCTCCAAATCAAATCTCAATGTTGACTTGTTGTGATGTTTGTAAAACAAAAACAGTCAGGGGTGTTTTAGCTGTGACTAGGGTCTTTAATGGTGGAGCATTGAACTATCTAGATTGGGTGGCACATGGATCAATTTAAATAGTTCTTGCTGTGAGCTAGCAATTCCTAAACTTGTTTGTCTTGAGAAGTGAGATTCCTAATATTGGGAATCAAGAAAATTTTTAGAGATATCTTTTTGTGAATCCAGTGCTAGACTGATGTATTTTCTTTTATATATCTTTTTATTGCAAATGTGTAACCATTTTTTTGTTGTTTTATAGTGTGAACCGATGCAAGCGTGCTTTGGCTGAAATTTCTGTTAAAGCAGTTCTTTCTGTTGCTGATCTAGAGAGGAAAGATGTCAATTTAGATTTGATCAAGGTTGAGGGAAAAGTTGGAGGAAAATTGGAAGACACTGAGCTAATATATGGAATTACCGTTGACAAAGACATTAGTCATCCTCAGATGCCAAAGCAAATTGAAGATGCAAAAATTGCCATATTAACTTGTCCATTTGAGCCACCTAAGCCAAAGACTAAACATAAGGTAGACATTGATACGGTGGAAAAGTTTCAGACTCTACGTCAGCAAGAACAAAAGTATTTTGATGACATGGTTCAGAAATGCAAGGTATGGCTGCGGATTGGAGTTCTGAGGAATGTCCTTTCAAGTTGATCTTTTGCTTTCCTTCTTGCTTTAGATTATCCTCTATGGGGGAGGGAGTAGATTACTTATAGTGGTCACCATTGTAATTTTGGGATAGAATTAGACATCTTGTTCTCATAGTAATGTTGTTTCAGGATGTTGGTGCCACATTGGTTATCTGTCAATGGGGATTTGATGATGAGGCAAATCATTTATTAATGCACCGGAACTTGCCTGCCGTCAGATGGGTTGGTGGTGTGGAATTGGAACTGATAGCAATAGCTACAGGTATGTTTCTATTTAGTTTATCTTTCATTTGACATCATGCTAACGAAATTCTTGATAGATCAATATTTAGAGTTTGCAACCTTAATCAGCAATGAGCAGTCTAATTATTTTTTCTTTGTAGGTGGAAGGATTGTGCCAAGGTTCCAGGAGTTGACCCCAGAAAAGCTGGGAAGGGTATGCTATTCTCCATTGTTTCCTTGTCTATATCACTTTGCTTAGAAGTGTGTGCTAGATAAATTCCTCTTCTTGGAAAATTTTTTTTCATGCATTAGGTAGAGGACAATTGGTGAGATATCAAGTGAGATGATTAGACATTTAACAACTTTTAGTTTAAGTAAGCACCAGAGCATGGCTTATTTGGACTAACAATTCATGCATGTTTGAAGTTTTGATATTTTATGATCTCAGGCTAATCCCCCCAGCATATCATCACATCTGTATCTTACAGAATCACTTATTTGTTATTTCATTGTATTTTCTCAGGCTGGTTTGGTCAGAGAGAAGTCTTTTGGCACTACAAAAGATAAAATGTTATACATTGAGCACTGTGCGAATTCAAGGGCTGTAACCATATTTATTCGTGGAGGTAGATTCTTTCCCTTTGATCTATTTGGTTGCAATTGAGTTGTGGTTTTTTACATTATGTTAAATTGATAATATCGTCATTTTTATTTGATCATTAAAATGAGGCTGTTGACAACATGAGGGTTTCAAGGCCTTGTGATTTGATTTTTTATCCTGAATTGGCTTAAGCTTACATACTTGGTCTTCTCGGTGAATTACTTTTGTTTCCTATTACTAAATTCTTATTGTAATAAAATATGCTTCCTAGTCTCAGTGGTAGAGGCCCTTTACCATCTTTATTGGAGACAGTTTTGGAGCAAGGCTGTTTTTACCTGCTAACCTTAAAAACTGGATAATCAAATAGGAAAATGACTTGGTTGAAGAGTAATTTAAGGCTAAACCTACATGACACTTGGACAATTTGAGACATTTCTTGCTTCCATTAGGTAGAATGCAATGTTGAGATGCTTGGACGTCTTTTTCTTGTTCAATGCAGAATTGATTGGGCATTTATGTAAGTTTATTGTCGAGAGATAGAAGTCAAAAAGGGATCAATATAGCAAAGAGTTATGCACTAATTTAAATTGTTATTGATTAGGCATATGTATATGTTTATATATCCCATAGATTGTTTTCATTTGTGCTTGATGATGCATTAGGAAACAAGATGATGATAGAGGAGACAAAGCGCAGTATCCATGATGCACTCTGTGTGGCCAGGAATCTAATTCGCAACAATTTTATCGTCTACGGTGGTGGTTCAGCTGAGATTTCTTGCTCAATTGCTGTAGAGGCAGCAGCAGATAAATATCCAGGAGTTGAGCAGGTAAAATGTGGCACATGAATCATCTTAATAGTTTACTTACCATTCCTTTTTCATTGTAGTAATTATATTTTATATCATTTTTCTTTTATCTGCAGTATGCAATCCGAGCATTCGCGGATGCTTTAGATGCTGTCCCCGTGGCTTTGGCCGAAAATAGTGGGCTCCAACCAATTGAGACGCTATCAGCAGTGAAATCTCAACAAATTAAGGTAACTACTTAGTAGTTCAGTGATGACTTTAATCTTGTATAATCTTCACCTCCATGGAGTATCATCATTAATTTTGATTTTACATTTGATGTCTAGGAGAATAATCCTTACTTTGGAATCGACTGCAATGATGTCGGGACTAATGATATGTGTGAGCAAAATGTCTTTGAAACGCTGATTGGGAAGCAGCAGCAGATCTTGCTTGCAACACAAGTTGTTAAGATGATTTTGAAGATTGATGATGTCATTTCCCCATCTGACTACTGAGCTTCACGGTCAGCTGGAGGTTAGCCTAATTTGATGGTTTTGTATTTTCTTGGAACCATGTGTTCACTTTAGACTTTGGAGAGAGCATGTTTTGCTGCTAATTTTTGAACAGCCAGTCCCTTGGTTGGAATTATCACTCTTTTTGTTAAATGTGGTTGCTTGTTCCCTTTTGAGTCACTTGAATTACCTACGGATCATTGGTATTAGTTCTTCCCCTATATGTAAAAAAGCTGGACAAGAAATAACTGCAATTTAATGTGCAATTTTAATTTTGGTTGTTTCTCCCTAACATATTGTCTTCGTAGTGGTTATAACATGTATAAGCTTATCAAAGTTCTATCAGTTTTTCCAATGTACCATTCTCCAAAACGTGTCAAATATGGATATTTTAGAGAAAAAGAAGACATTATAACATAAAACATTAACTATTAGCAAGTCCGAGTGCCTAAACCATTTTCTTAGGAAAATGACTATATAATTCATGTCCAAATGCATTGGACGTAGGTCCTAGACGTGGGTATTTTAAAGACAATGCAGTCTGTAGATCATAATTTCATGTGATTGCCAGATATGGGTCAGGTTCCAGGTCCGACATGACTGTGGTTAGGTTTGTCTCTCTATATATTTTTTATGTATTTAGAAGTTTTTTGAAGGTCATATTCTTATACTCTGTGTTGGACACGGGTGTTGGATATGAATTCCTAGTCTTTTGCAATCTACTAAAACAGTTGAAGTAAGTGGATCTAAGAATGCAACTTAAATAAGTAATCAATGAACCTAAACAGATATTTGACCTATTAACAACTTGAAGGCCATTGTGATAAGCCATTTTCTTAGGAAATTAACCTTGTAGCACTGCTTATCGGCCCTTACTAACCTAACTGAAATCTTCAAATCCTTCTGTTTGTATATATTTACAACATAATGAAAAACTAAACATCCAATGCAATTGTGTGACATGATAAGTTAAAGGGATGATATGATCTAAGAGATTGGAGGGGAATTCATTCGAGATCAATATCAACTCGCTCGGGGTTTACCCTTTCTGTCTGATTGTTCATAAGCTCTACGCCTAGCTGACCTTTATCTCCTGCCCCAAAAGCATAAAGCTTCCCTGCTTCAGTGAGTGCAAATGTATGGGCATTCCAGTGTATTGAGTTTGTTAGGCTAATCTGTACCACCTTTTCTTTCACTTGCTTCAATGATTTCACCAGTTCTGGGCTCAACACATTAGCATGTCTGTTTCCCTGCTACGTTAGCATTAAACCAAAATGATCATAGTTACTAGATGCACTTTAAGAAAAAAAAAAATCTTTCAGACTGATTTTCCAGGCCCGACACAGCTATGCTGAAATTTTCTAAGTTTTTTCATATATATTTGGAGGATCATATCTTTGCAACCATGTCCGAAATATATGCAGAACACGTGTACTTTAGAGAACTTAGAATCCGTGTAACATAGGGCATCATTTTATTTTCAAATATTATTACAAAACAGTGAAACACTAAGTTAGAAGGGAATGGAAGTTCAAACCTGTCCTTCAGCTTCAGTGTTATGTCCTAAGCTAGCAGATTCCCCACAACCAAAAGAATATACATCACCATCTTCAGATACCACAAAGGTTGTGTAGTCCCCTGTTGCAACATGAACTGCTTTAACCTTGCTTAATGCTTCTACCACCTTCGGAACTGATTCACACTCTTCATTTCCATGTCCTAAGCACCCGTAACGTCCCCAACCCCATGTGCAAACCCTTCCATCCCGAGCCACAACAGCTGCATGCCAAGCACCAGCAGCAACCACCATTGGCTGAAGGTTCAAAAGCCGAAACTGTTCAATTAGTCGAGGGTGCTTTTCATCTGTTCTTGAGCCATGTCCAAGCTTTCCTCCCAAGCCACACCCAACAGAGTACACTGACCTAATAGTTCAAAAAATAAGGGCACACCAGTTAGTAATTGTTCCTATAACATTCAAATGATAATAATGGCATATCCCTATTCTATATTGCTCGACTTCAACTTTTCATTTTTCTTTAAGTATACTTATCAGACCCTCATGTTCAACACATATCCAGATTTGGGTACGGGACATGACACTTCAAAACCCTTGAAAGATGTGTTAGTACTTCAAAAAAAAAGCACCTGCATCAAACACCGATATTTGAAACTCACCCAAGTGCAATTAACATTGTGCCTATACATTAAACAAAAAGATGGATGGTCTCTGAGTTTCTAGAAAACTTCAAAGATTTGTGACATCAAACCTTTCTGTGAGCTAATTAAGGTATGAGAGTGTTGCTAAGAAAGAATAAAGAAATAGAAAAAAGTATGCTTCTGTCCGTTATGTCACTGACTCTCACCTGTCTGGCACATATCTTACTGATGTTTGGACATGCCCATTTGGACATACTCAAATCCAAGTTCAGCAAAGTTACAAGTTGATTTTTTAGATTAGGATAAGAACAGTTTGCAGTGCCTGCTAAAAAAAAATAGATTTTAGGAACGCTATAAAACGGTAATTGGATACTAACATGCCACTTGGTTGACAAGCTAGACAGAGAAGATAGCAATAACCAGCTGCAATTTGCACAACTGGTACGTCCTCTAGTGCCCCCAAAAGAGGCTGAGGCTCCACATCATTTGGCTCAGTTTGGTGACCAAGCTTCCTGTCTTTGCCCCAAGAGAATGTGTAAACTCTGCCTTCTCTCGACAATACAGCCGTGAAAAAGTTTCCGATTGCAGTCTGCACCACAAATATGTCTTTCAAAGATTCAATGAGCTGTGGAGTTGCAACTAGTTTAGTTCCTTGAACTCCAAATTCTGCTTCACCAAATGAATCCTTTCCAAAGGCATACACTCGCCCAGCATCACTAACTAGCATTGTTCGGCCAGCCCCAGCTGCTGCTTGGATAATCCGAATGCCTTGCAGAGATCTACAACATAATGGAGTTCCATTAACTCTTTGCATTTACACTCACATTTCCAAGCATACACAGTGATTAAGTTATTGGCAACCTTATCTGCTGAGGCTGCCATTCTTCTTCCATAGTACCATGCCCTAACTGTCCTGAGCTATTAGATCCGAAAGAGTAAACTACTCCAGTTGATGTCACAGCAATGCTATGACCAGGTCCTGCGATTGCCTGTGATTTCTCCCTCCTGCAACATGCTTCCCCAGCCAGCAAAAACCTGAGGGCTAATTTCCACGATCCCCCACATTTTCGCTTCAAACTTTGACATTCTTCATCAGTCATTGGCTTGAATATAGCTCTTTTCCGGCACATGTCAAGAGCAGCAAGCTCTGATATTGACAATTCATAATCAGGGGCGAAGTTTGCTGGTTGCCTAAAGAAGGAACATGTTGCCTGGAAACACCATATTTACAAGATCAAATCAGCCAGCATTATCAATTCTCACATTTAAAAAAGCTTCACTTTCAACTTGCCTCTAGTTTAGCAAGATCTTGAGGGTCCAAATTGCACGCAGTAAGGACATGAAGAACGATGGAAGGATTTGCAGCTAAGGGGAATTCTCCAGGAGATGAGTCCCCAAAGCAATGACGAACTTGTCGTGGAAATGTTGGTGCGGAAGCAGCAGCTATAGCAGTAACCGATTGATCAGGTATGTTATGGTATTGTATAGTCGGAGTTCCACTTGTTGTGGCATCCATGGGCACTGCCCAGGTCTTGCAGTGCCCCCCAAACTTGACAATGAGATACTCTAAATTTCTGAAAGAAATTATGAAAAATGGGGTTAACAATTAACCTAAAAATAACCCTAAGATGATCCAAATTATTTCCTAAACACCTACACTTTCATCATGTTAGCTCAATTTACAAATGCCAAGAACATCTACCTTAAATAATGGATTGATTCAGCTAACTTCAAGTCTCAAACCTACAAATAGGGCAATGAAAAGAGATTCTGATTAAAAAAAACTCAAATCACAAGAGAAAAGAAAAAGAACAATTTACACCACAAACCGTATGATCATAAAACTCATGTAGCCACTCTTAAAAGATGGCATTCAAATGATTCAGGTTCAGGTCTAAATCTGAACATTTGCAATCCGTTCCTTTACTCAAACTATGGCCTATGTTTCCATAGTCCGATCATCCAATGGTCGATCTAAGCCAACTAAAACCAACAAGGTTGGATGATCCAATATGTAATACAGTTTGAATCCGGAGTTCAGGTCAGTTGGTTCACATTCATATGGGATGGAGTTCGAATCTCGGCATTCGACCCCTTCCCTTGTTTACAAACTATATGCTTGAAGAGTCTTATCATTTCCATTGATCAAAGCTAATAAAAACAAACCAGGTTAGAAGATCCAAAATGGCTAAGCACAAAGGCATTCAGAACAGCAATAACAGTGGCAGAAAAACCCCTAGAGACGATCCAAAAACAGCAGTTCTAAAACATGGAATTTAAGGATGAATCAATGAAAGAAGAGAACAACACTAGTCCTCCATGAAAATATTATTCTAAACTTAAATGAAAACCCAGAACACAAGCAAAGAATTCCCCTGAAATTACTAAAAAGTTTGGTCGGATTGTCAAAAAATAAAGCAAAATCAACATGCACCGTTCAAAAAAAAACAAACAAACAGGGGATTTAATAAAAAAATTCGTCTTTCTTTCTCAACAAATAATCCACTCACTGAAAAACCCAGATCATCAGAATCATAAAATAATCAAAATTAAGCTTAAATAAAAAAAAGAAAGAAAAAGAATCCTAAGAACAGAAAAGAATTACATATTTAGATAATATGATCTTAGTCCATTACAGATCAAGGCGGATAATAACATAGAGATTGAAGATTACATGTTAGAAAGATCCGTGATTCCCCAATACCCATCTGCATCTGTCGATAATTGAAGATAATAAAAACACTAAAACCAGTAAAACTCAGATCAAATTGTAAAACAAAAATAAAAACAAGGAAGTGGGTATATGTATATAATCAAAGTCTATTTATGCTCTGTTTTATACTTGGAGAAATGGATTGTGAATGGGATTTTTCAGAGACGAAAATAATATATCTTTTACAAAAAAATAGAAATTTTATTTGTTTTTCTTTTTTGAAGTGATGAGATGTCCTGCATCCCCATTGATTTATACTTGCTTGAGACTACTTTTACATGTCAACTTCCGCTAAGCTATGGGTAAATCATTTATTTTATTTATTCCTATCAAAGATGATAATTGATAAGAATTGTCTAATTGTTCCATAATTCAAGTACTCTAATCCAGTGACTACACTTGAATTTTTTATATATTGTAAAATCTTAATTTAAATTAAAACTTGAAATTCGAGTACGAATAATTAATTTTAAAATCAAACAGATAAATATTTTTATTAAATAATATTGTAATTAAAACTATGATTTAATCTCTTTACCATAAATCAAATATTTTGGGTTATGTACTATAAAAGATCTATTTTTGAAATTATTTACGAAAATGAGCCAAAGTTAAAAATATTTACATGAATAGGTCACTTCTACAAAAGCGTGCCTACGTGGTGTCGTATTCAAGAGGTTTTCAGAAAAACACCTTCATGTGAAAGCATTTTTTCTTGACCCAATAAAAAACGCCTCCATGTCAAAGCACTTATCTAGAAAAACGTTTTCACGTGAAAGTACTTTTGATCTTTTTTCTCATGGTCGGCCTCCCCAATGATCATTTGAAAATTTGACCGTTAGGCCTCTAACGGTCAACA
Source organism: Gossypioides kirkii (assembly GCA_005610355.1). Classification (NCBI taxonomy): domain Eukaryota; kingdom Viridiplantae; phylum Streptophyta; class Magnoliopsida; order Malvales; family Malvaceae; genus Gossypioides; species Gossypioides kirkii. The sequence continues at coordinate 30,586,091 of CP032247.1, read as the reverse complement.
AAGAAAATCTTATAAAATCCCCTTCACCCTTATTTTTCACACAAATTTCACTCAATTTCACACAAATTTCTCTCTAAAGCTCTCAAAGTTCTCTAAATTTTTTATTTTTTGAATTATTTTTTTTATAATTTCTCTATAATTCTCTGAATTTTTTAAAATTACTAAGAAATTTGATTGTATTAATAATGGCCGGGCATTTAATCCGTCTCGATGATAAACATATCTCCGTCGACCAATTATAAATGGTAAGAGTTAATTTTATTTTTTTTAATATTGTTTAATTTTTTTATTTCATTTTTATAAGTTAATTAATATTTTTTATAATTTTTATGTGAATAGTCGATAGATCGAGTTTTACAATGTTTTATTCATAATCTATCCGGTCCTCCATCACCGTTGATTGAAAATTACTTTAGAAAAGTCGAATTTTGGCACGTGGCCAATATAGGCCGAGGTTGCAAGTTGGATCTGAAACTCATCAATGCGTTTGTGGAGAGGTGGAGACCCAAGACGTACACATTTCATCTTTCATGCAGGGAGTGTACCATCACTCTAGAGGACGTGCAGTTACAGTTGGGGATATCGGTGGATGGGCTCGTACTCACTAGGTTTGCTCAATCTGCTAATTGGAGACTCATATGTTACGATCTTTTGGGTGTGATTCCGAATAATATTTACAGAGGTCGGATCGAAATGACCTAGTTACGAAGGACATTTCGGGTGTTGCGGGATGATTCGATTGAAGTAGAAAGAGCACGATATGCTCGGGCGTACATCCTTGAGATAATCGAAGGTTATCTAATGCTGGACAAGTCACGAAGCCCCGTACATTTGAGGTGGCTGCTGAAATTCATTGATTTTAGAGCAGCTAGTGAATTCAGTTGAGGGTTTGTCGTGTTGGCGACATTATATTGGGAGATGTGTCGGGCGATGCAACCAAATAAAGCCAAAATCGGTGGTTGCCTCTCACTGCTACAATCATGGGCTTGGTGCATCTCAAATCTCGATGACTTCGACTTAATCGACGATATATAAGCAATCGTAGTTGCAAGAGGGATCGCACGAGGGACCGTTAGGGAGCTCAACTCATTTCTAATCCCCAACACAATTCCCACCGCCACATCAATTTCCATCCCCTTATGAGATTCAACCTGATTATGCTCTATTTTGTGGGTGATGCAAACACCTCCGAAACCTTTGATCTATCAAGGTGGGTCATCTTTCCAACACCCACAACCAATACCACAATAAGAACCAGAACCTCAACCCCTCTCGAAAGTTGATCCCGGACAACCACAAGCCCAATCGAAAGCTAAACCAAGAAGGAATCCAGCGCGTAACCATCGACCACCCCATGTGGCACTGATTCTGACTGACATATGCATTGATTTATTTCGAATATTTTTGTAAACATTATTTTTATATTGTTTCATTTAATAAAATAGAAGTTCATTTGAATATTTTTGTAAACATTACTTTTTCAAAATTCATCTCCTCAAAATTATTTTTTCCAAAACAATTCTTAGCAATTAAATAAAATTAAACCTTAAAACTCTAAATAGCTCAAAACGTAATACCCCAATTAAACCCAAAAACTTTCGTACATATTATAAAAAAGGCATGCAATAATTATTACCAGCAGTTACAGTCATTTGTCTATACCCATACAATTATTTTTTTCAGAACAATATTTATCAATTAAATAAAATTAAATCTTAAAACCCTAAACAAGTAAAAACCTAATACCCTAATTAAATTTTCCTAAACCTTAATTAAACAAAAAAAAACCTTAAACTTAGGCCCTAATTAAAAAAATGAGAAAAGATGAAAATTATTATCTTGGAGTTCTGGTTGTTTCCAATTTTGATATATTTTCGATCAAATTTAGTTTATATATATATATTTTTAACTTTTTAGGTGAAAGGAACAAAAAAAAAAACATAATTGAAAAAAAGATCAGTGCATAAACATTGATGGTTAATTTTTTTTAAAATCAAGACTATATTGACACAAGATATAAATGTTGAATGTTAAAGTTACTATTATTTCAATTCTAAAAGCTAGCATGTCATCTTTCTGTTAGTCATTTAATGACCAGTGACCAAAACCACAAAATCAAATAGTTGAACAATCATTTTTTAAATTTATTTTTCAAAATTATAATTCCATTAATTTTTTAAATCATAAAATTTTCCTAAACCTTAAATTTTTAAACCCTAAATAATTAAAAACCTAAACCCTAATTAAACCAAAAATTTTAAATCCTAGGCTCTAATTTGCAAATATCCCACTGTGCAAAAAGGGGCAAAAATGCACCTAGGTGAAAGCTTTTTTGTAAAATACTTCCACATAAGAAAGTTTTTCTAAAAAATCTCCTGAAAACGACATCACGTAAGCACGTTTTTATAAAAGTGACCTATTCCTATAAAAAAACTTTCACTTTAACCCATTTCGGTGAATAATTTCGAAAATAGATTTTTTATGATACAAAACTTGAATATTTTATTAAATTATAATGCCTAAATTAAGATTGAATGTCCATGACTTAATAATATAAGATTGTATGGTGGTAATGTTTTATAATAATCATGCAGCTTATACATTACATTTGATATTATTAAATTATAATACCTGAATTAATTTAATATATTTTAATAAAATATAATTAAAAATAACTTTCATTATATTAAGTTCAAAATGTGAGTAAATATAACAAGGTAATATTTAGACCTGTTCATAGGTTGGGTTACTTACTCAGGCTCAAAGGTCCACCTGAAATTTGAGAGGATTTGAGTAAAAATATTAGGCCCGAAAAACGGGCTTGGACAAAAAAATTAGACCAATTTAAAATATAGATCAGGCTCGGGCTTGAACATTCAAGGCTTCAAGGCTCGAGCCCAGCCAGGCTCAATTCATTTTAAGTTTATAATACTTTATATTATGTTATTTTTATATATTATGTAATTTAGAACACATTAAAAAAATAAACATATACTGAATATAATACTACTTTAATGCAAACATTAAAAAAAATGTTGAGATGACTATATAAAAATTTTCAATAAATAAAAAATTTTAAAAATAATATAGGCATGCCTAAAACGAGCTTGGGTTAGTCTTTTGCAAATATGGGCGGGTTTGGGCAAAATTTTAAGCCTAGATTTCGGGTCGGGTCGATTCGGGTTTAGACAAGCATAAAGTATGTTAATATCATGCTTAAGCTTGACCCAACCCGATTCACGAACACCTCTAATAATATTAGAGAAAAATAAATTTCTTTCAATTTTAAATTCTTAATGAGTTTAAATGTGAATTATTTAAAAGATAAATGTTATAATATTTCATCTTATTACTACTAAACTTACTATGGAAGTCAAATATGTAGCTACTTTTAAGGTAACAAAAGAAGTAGTCTGGCTTCGAAAGTTTTTAGCAGATCTTGAAGTTATTTCTAGTATATAAAAAGCTATCACATTATATTATGATAACAATATGGTAATAGCTAACCTAAGGAGACAAGAAATAATAAATGGACAAAACAAATTGACCATAAATATCATATCATATGACAAGCAGTAGCAAATGGAATAGTGGATGTAGTCAAAGTCGTATATGAGGGAAACCTTGCGGGTTCATTTACCATGATTTTGGTGGCTAGGAGTTTTGAGATACATGTAGATGGTACATGTATCTAAAATACAACTCATCGACTTCACTATGGCAAGTGAAAGATTGTTGAGATATGATGCTATTAGTGTAGTTGTTTCATCATCTGAGAAGACCGTTTTGTTTGAAAGCTAGGAATCGGTGAGTCCCACTAAGCAAATAACACGGGTATAAATTTGGTAAAATTTATTACCATAGATAATACAATGATTTGGTTTTCAAGAAAATTTAATTTTTTGAACCATTTTTTCTAACAGTATACTCATCCACTACTTTGTAAAAGGAGAGATTTTAGTTTAACCTTGAACATTAAGGGGAAAGGGTTTTTATCATAACTTAAGTAAAAGATAAATATTGTAAAAATTATATTGAAAGGTATCAATTAAATATAGTGAATTGTAAATATTTTTGTTAGTTGTGTGACTCAAATTCTTATTAAAGAAATAAAATACAAACGGAATCCATATAAAAGTATACTTCAACTATTTGATTTTGTTTAGAATAAGGTATTTTGACCCTACTAATTATTTTTTTAGAGATTGATTAGAATAAATCTTTTCAACCGATAAATAAACGTAGTCGTCTCTTCTTATATTATTCGAATTCAACATTAGTGAATTTTTTTTTCTTCTACCCGTGGTTTTTTTCCCTAAAAGGTTTTCACATAAAATATGTGTATTCTTTTTCTCTTTCGTTTTCTTTGTAATATTTCTTCATTGTCGACATTCAATTTTAACAATCTTTGACAATACAACTAAAGTAATGGAGACAGTTTAAAACAAACAATGGGGATTTGATTGTGTTAATATTTTCTATTATTTCCATCCCTTGGCAAAATGTTAAATTACCCATTCATTCCCTTTTGATATAATCTAATCTACTGAGGCATTTCATTTATTCATTCATTCCCTTTTGATATAATCAAATCTACTGATATAAATAGTTAAATGATTATATATGTAATTTACATTTTTATTATTAATGAAATACTGCTAATTTACGATTATTTACTATTAATGTTATTCATGATACATTATAATTACAAATTTACTGTCAATATTCTCTATTGTGAGTTCGATCAATTGCTACTTATCAAAAAATTTGACTAATAATTTTAATTTAAAAATGTTTGTATTCTTAAAAACATGCAATTTGATTATCAAATATTTGTTACTTAATTAGAAAAATTATAATTTAAACCTAAATTGATACTTCAATAAGTAAAATTGATATAGTTTTAGATCTGAATTGATGTTACAATAATAATAACATTTGTATATTTATAAAACAAACTTGTTTACAGTTGATATAATTTTTAATGTAAAACTTTAGTTAAAACCCAAAAATATTAATCATGGGTGCTAAATGTTGAAATTCACCTAGATACTAAAGGTCTGGGGAATATACCATATGAGCGGGTGAATAAGCATCTAATCAAGACAAGGTAGAAGAAATGATTTTCATTCGTCATCATCTATATGAAGGATTAACAGTAGAATATCTCGTTGTGAAAGACCCTCTTGAGTTGTGGAATAATCTGAAAGAACGATTTGACCATCAGAAAATGGTGATACTCCCTAGAACTTGTTATGATTGAATGCACTTACAGTTGCAGGATTTTAATATTATAAGTGAATACAATTCGGAACTTTTCAAAATTAATTCTCAACTGAAATTATGTGGAAAAAACATAATTGATGAGAATTTGTTAGAGAAAACCTTTTCAACCTTTAATGTTACTAATGTGCTCTTGCAACAGCAATACTGTGAAAAAGATTTTAAAAAGTATTCTAAATTGAGTTCATGTCTTTTGGTGGTTAAACAAAATAATGAGTTGTTGATGAAGAAAACCTTTTCAACCTTTAATGTTACTAATGTGCTGTTGCAGCAGCAATACTGTGAAAAAAGTTTTAAAAAGTATTCTAAATTGATTTCATGTCTTTTGGTGGTTGAACAAAATAATGAGTTGTTGATGAAAAACCACCCGTCCCATTTATTCTATACCATTCCTTGAAGTGAATATAGCAGTACATAATAATTATGAAAATGGAAACTATAGAGGTCGTGGTCATGGACGTAGTGGGAGACGTGATCGAGGACGTACTAGTAATCGTTATCATGGTGATCATAACAATGGTACTTCTAACCACTAGAAAAATAACAATGAAGGACAAGAAAGAGGTGATCAAAATAATCCTTCAAAGATTGTTGAGAATTTATGCTATCAATGTGGTATGAAGGGGCATTAGTCACGTACATGTCATACGTCTAAGCATTTAGTGAAACTTATCAAGCATCCATTAAAAGGAAGGAAAAAAATATTGAGACAAATTTTATATCTCAAAATGATGAAATGGAGGAAAAAGATGAAGATATTGATTTTATTTTGGCATTTTTATGTCTTTTTAAGTATGTTTTATTTTCTTACATAAAGAATAAGTTATATATATTCAATAAATATTTGCAACGTTTCTTATGTTATATTTTGCTTATTTTTGTGAAGAATATGAATATTCAATAAAATTTCGTTGGACCTAAGATCAATGGAGACATGTTTCTTTCCAATAGTGCTACAACGTACACGATACTCAAAGATTATTTTTCTTATTTGATAATAAGTGATGCCCATGTTAATACAATATCGAGTCGTTCAAAACTTATTGAATGCTCTGGAAGAGCTATTATATTATTACCTAAAGAGACAATTTTACATTGATGATACTTTATTTTTCACTAAGTCTCAAAGAAATTTATTGAGGTTTAAAGATATCCGTCTTGATGTATATCATATTCAAACTATGAATGAGAAAAATATCGAATATCTATATATTACAATTGTTGAATGTGGAAAGAAATATGTTTTAGAAATACTACCTACTTTTTCATCAAGTTTATATTATACGCATATTAGTGCAATTAAGACACATGTTACTATAAACCAGAAGTTTTTAGAACCACATATTTTTACTATTTGGCATGATCGGTTAGGCCATCTCAGATCTATTATGATGTGAAGAATAATCGAGAATTCAATTGGACATCCATTAAAGAATCAAAAGATTCTTTAATTCAAGGATTTCTCTTGTGTTGTTTGTTCTCAAGGTAAATTTATTGTTAGACCGTCACCAGCTAAATTTGGGATTAAATCTCTCGCATTTATGGAATGTATTCAAGGTAATATAAGTGGGCTCATTCATCTGTCATGTGAACCATTTAGATATTTTATGGTATTGATAGATGCATCTAGCAGGTGGTCACATGTGTGTTCATTATTGACTCGCAACCTGACGTTTACAAAATTACTTGCTCAAATAATTCAATTAATAGCACAATTTCCAAATTCTACAATCAAAACTATTTGTCTTGATAATGCTGGTGAGTTTACATCCCAAGCTTTCAATGATTATTGTATGTCAATTGGGATAAATTGTAGCTCATGTTCACACACAAAACGGTTTAGTTGGATCAGTTATCAAATGCCTCCATGAGAACATAACTCCCTGTTATAGCTCGGTGATATCCTACTTTTCATGCAGTAGCACTTGTATGCATCAGACCAACAAGTTATAATAAATACTCCCTATTACAATTGGCTTTTGGTCAAGAGCCAAATATTTTTCATCTTAGAATTTTTGGATGTGCAATATATGTTTCAATTGGTCAACCACAATACACAAAGATGGGTCCTCAAAGGAGTTTAAGAATATATGTTGGTTATGAATCTCCTATAATTAAGAATGTTGAACCATTAATTGGAGATTTATTTACTTCACGATTTGTTGATTGTCACTTCGATGAAACAACATTCCCAACATTACAGGGAGAGAAAATAAAACTAGTAAAAGAAATTACATGTTATGAGTTATCGTTACCTTAATTAGATATTTATACAAGTCAATGTGAACAAAATGTTCAAAGGATAATATATTTGTGAAACATCTCCAATCAACTGCCAGATTCATTTACTAACCTAAAGAGAATTACAAAATCTCATACCAGCTAAAAATGCTCTAATACGAATTGATGTCCCAATAGGGCAAATTATTAGTGTAAAAGAAAATAATTCACATCTGAAGCATGGAAGACCAATCGGTTCCAAAGAAAAAAAATCTTCGTAAAAGGAAAGGAGAAAATATTTAAGATGATCATGTTGTAGAGGCAAGTACCTAAGAACAAGCCAAAGATATAACTTATCAAAAAACCCCAGAAGAGGTTTAGGTACATGAAAATGCTAATAACGAAGAGATCTCAATAAGTTATGTTACTTCAAGAAAAGGATGGAACTGAAAAAATATAGTTACCAGAAACAATTTTTCTTATAATGTTACTATTGAAATAATAAAAGAAAATGAAGATCATGAGCCTAAATATATTGAGAAATGTAGACATAGAAAAGATTGGTCAAAATGGAAAGACGCAATTCAAGTAGAAATGAATTCACTTTCTAAACATGAGGTAAATGGGTATTTGTGCGAAAATGAAATGAGAAAAATGAAGTCATAAGATATAAAGCACGACTTGTAGCACAAAGATTTTCGCAAAGGTCTAACATTGATTATGAAAAGACATATTCTCATGTGGTGGATGCAATCATGTTTAGATATCTTATTAGTCTAGCAGTACATGAAAAACTTGACATGCATCTAATTATTAGTCTAGCAGTACATGAAAAACTTGACATGCATCTAATAGATTTTATTACAGCCTATTTGTATGGTATACTTGATAGTGAAATTTATATGAAAATCCCTGAAAGATTTAAATCCCAGAATGATATAGAGTTTCTCAAGAAAATTGCTTAATCAGATTAAAATTTTTTTTATATGGATTAAAACAATCTACATGTATGTGGTACAATCGTCTTAGTGAATATTTGTTAAAAGAAAGTTATAAAAATGATCCAACTTGTCCATGTATCTTTATAAAAAGGTCTTGATCAGATTTCGTAATAATTGTTATTTATGTTGATCATCTAAATATTATTGAAACTCCTTAATAGCTTCAAAATGCAGTAAATTGTTTAAAGAAAGAATTTGAGATGAAAGATCTTGAAAAAATAAAGTTTTGTCTTGGACTGCAAATCGAACATTTAAAAGATGAAATTCATGTCCAACAGTCAACTAATACGGAAAAGAACTTAAAGAAATTTTACATAGATAAATCACATTCATTGAATACTCCGATGGTTGTATGATCGTTAGATGTAAATAAATATCAATTTCTCCCTTGCGAGGATGATGAATTTCTTGGTCTTGAAGTACCATATCCAAGTGTCATGAGGGCATTAATGTATCTTGCAAACAACATACGACTTGATATAATTTTCGTTGTAAACTTGTTAGCAAGATTTAGTTATTTTCCAACACGTATACATTGGAATGAAATTAAACATGTATTTAGATATCTTAGAGGGACCATAGATATGGGGCTATTTTATTCAAATGATTCAAAATCCCTATTAATCAACTATGCTGATGCTGGATATTTATCGGATCCACATAAAAGTCGATCTCAAAAGGGATATTTATTTATATGTGGAAATATAGTCATATCATGGCATTCAACAAAACAGACATTAGTTGCTGCCTCTTCAAATCATGCAGAAATAATTGTAATGCATGAGGTAAGTAAAGAGTGTGTTTGGTTAAGGTTATTGATCAAATATACCTAGAAGATATGTAATTTGCTTTTACAAGAAAAGATGTCAACTATCTTATACGAATATAAAACAACAAGTATATCTCAATTGAAAGGTGATTACATCAAAAGTGATAAAACGAAGGCATAATTGTAAAAAAAGCCCCCAAACTTTGGGGGCTTTTGGACATATGCCCTTATCCTTTTTTTTTTTAATTTCCACCCTCAACGTATCGGAATTTTATATAATGAACCTTGTTGAAACGGTAACTGTTAATTGACCAGTAGTCAACAGCCAATCAATAAATATTATACATGTGGCATTCCAAATAATCAAATGATGTGACATCAATTTAAAAAAATAATGCTGACGTGACAAAAAAATAAACAAAATTAATAAATATAAAATAAAAACAAATCTCTAAATAATCTCAAAACCCCAAACATAATTTTTTTCCCCAAATTCTTTCTTCTTCCCCTTATTTTTTTTTTCTCATTTTCTCTCTTGCCAAACCTCATTTTTCTTCTTCAAAACTTCCCCCATTACCCAAAGTTTCAATCTCCCAAATTTTTTTCTTGCCTTCTTCGTTTGTGTGTATTTTCGGTTTATGACCTCAATAACAGCGTCCCCTTCACCCTAATCTCAACACTTTCTCTCTTCAAGACTAAATCTTACATGCTTATATATATATATATATATATATCTTTATATATTTGTATATTTAATATAGTGTTTTCCTTCGTCCAAAGCTATCTATTTGCTCTTCTCCTCTCTCTATCTCTCTCAAGTCTAAACCTTTATTCATTTTCTGCCTGTGAAAAATATTCTTTTATTTATTTTTTTGTTTATTCATTCATTTTCTGGGGCTTTGAGTTAAACAACAACAACCCCGGCTTTCTTTGTGTTGGTCTTTTGTTCTTTTTTTTTGTTCAAGATCAAAGGGGCACATATTAGCGAATGGGGTTGGGGGGAGGGGGGGAGAAATTAAAGCTACATAAAGTTAATTAATTAATTTGTAGCTAAAAAGAGAAACAAGGAAAATGAGCGGCGGTAGGAGGAGAAGGGTGTTGAAGAGCAGGATCTATGGGATTGCACGTGGTAAAGCATCAAGGAAGATCACTCCCAGATTGGGGGGCCGGGATTTTTCAGGGTTGTTTATTGCAATGAACCAAATTCTTTGGAGGTGGGAACTCGTAATTACTCTGATCTTTGTTATAGAAGAAAAAATTGTTGCTATAACTTTGGGTAATGGGGAAGTTTTGAAGAAGAAAAATAGTGTTTGGCAAGAGAGAAAATGAGAGAAAAAAACAAGGAGAAGAAGAAAGAAGAAAGAAGAAAGAAGAAAGAAGAAAGAATTTGAGGAAACAATTAAGTTTGGGGTTATGAGATTATTTAGAAATTTGTTTTTATTTTATATTTATTAATTTTGTTTATTTTTTTGCCACGTTAGTATTATTTTTTTAAATTGATGTCACGTCATTCGATTACTTGGAATGTCACATGTACAATATTTATTGATTAGTTGTTGATTAACGGTCAATTAACGATTCCTGTTTCAACAAAGTCCATTCTACAAAATTTCGATACGTTGACGGTGGAAATAAAAAAAAAAGGATAAGGGTATATATTCAAAAGCTCCCAAAGTTTGGGGGCTTTTTTTTACAATTATGCCTAAAACGAAACATATTTCATCATAATTATTCTTCACTCGTGATCTTGGAAAGAAATATGATATAGAAATTCAACAAATTCGTTCTAATGATAATTTAGCAGATCTTTTTACCAAGACATTGTCAACTTCAATGTTTGAAAGATTACTACACAAGATTAGAATGCGTAAACTCAAAGATGTAATGTGATGTTGCCATTAGGAGGAGTCAAAAACACGTTGCACTCTTTTACTTTAACCAAGGTTTTGTTTCACTGGATTTTCCTAGTAAAGGTTTTTAAAGAGACAACTTATAATAATAGATTATGTACTCTTTTCCTTCATTAGATTTTTATCCCATAAGGTTTTTCCTAGTAAAATTTTTTTTACGAGACCTTTTCATTGATGGACATTCAATGGGGAGTGTTGTAAATCTGATAAATGGATGTCCATAATCCCTTCAAATTTATCCTATTGCAACCCTTAAAGAATGAATGTCCATAACTCCTAAATTCATTATCTTATAACCCTAAATCATTTATAAAGTACCTTAATGCTGATCCTTAATACTTTGTAACTTATGGTACTTGAAGCCCTATAAATAGAAGGCATGTACAAGCATATTGTATCTTAAGTGAAAGTTGGATCATCCTTTATTTTTTATTTTTATCTCCCTCTTAATCTTTGTATTCTTCTTTGAGTTTTATAATAGTTATGAATTTTTCATTAAAAAATACTTTGAAATTATCTACTAGGTCCCTCTATTATGGAGGCTTTATCAAAATAGTCCCTCCACTATTAAATAGATCAATTTAATCTTTGTACTAGTAAAAAGAATCAAATAAGATCAAATATTAACAAAATTAATATTTACTGTTTAAAAAAATGACATTTACCATTTAACATAATTAATATTTTTAAAACTTTGATCATTTTACAAGTGAATTTTTTTAAGTTGAACTATAAATAAATAAAATCATTTTCATGTTATTTTTAAACAATAAATATTAACTCTACTAAAATGTGGTTGATTCTTTTTAATAGTACGGGATTAAATTATTTAGTATACTAATTTGATTTGATCCCTGTAACAGGGATCTATCAAATTCTTTCACCAAATTTTTAATTATTATGTTATTAGTTATTTACTACAATATTATTAATATTAATGTGACAATTTTAACTATTTTAATCTACTAATCATTTTCTAAATATTTTATTTATTTAAAGGTTTTAGGTTAGATGTTTTAACACGTTGATTAAATTGTGAATTAACATAAGATGAAATAATTTTAAAATTTAAAGTATAATTATAATATTATTTTATATAAAAACTTATAACTAATCATAACCACTGTCAAAACCATTTTTTGAAAAAAAAAAACAAGTCTCGATTGAGGAAAATAAAAATAGATTCGCCACCAATATTTTTTAAAACAAGTATAATTGGATCACCTTTCAAGATTTTTTTTAAAAAAATCATTAAAATAATTTTGGTCTTTGAAACCATAAAACGAGTTCGGGAATCGGTTACGCATAAAGAAGGATTAGCACCCTTACACGCCCAAACTTGGTACCTAACCGATTATTCAAAGTCTTATTTGTTGAAAACTAAAAATTTGAGAAAAATTTAAATCACGATTTTTAAATGCATGAATGTCATATTTATTTTATTTTAAAAATAAATTTTGTTTCCAAAGAAAGCTCGTTATTTCGAATTAATCGAGAAAAAGTCACATCCAGTAAGTTGGGACACGACAATTCGAATATTCAAAAATGACGAGCTTTTCAAAAAAAAATCTTGTATTTAAATTTTAAAAGGATATTCAGTTATCCCGGTTCAAAGAAAATAAAAACACACCCAGTGAGTTAGGACATGATCTTTCAAATTCTCGATACAAAGGACATTGCCTTGATTTATTAAAATAATTTGAGTATTTAAAAAAAAAAACAAATTTTCATGTCATGCAAAAATATGCACATGATTTACAAATATACATAATAGAAAACTATATATACATAAAATATAATAAAATAAAATAATATACATATATGATAAAATAAATAAAGAAAAAAATTACATTAAAATCAGGTCAGATTTGAATTTTTGGAAACTTTAGGGGTTAAATTAGAATTTTTGGAAAATTTAGGAGTCAAATTTGAAATTTTGGAAAATTTTGGGGTCAAATTTGAATTTTTGGAAAATTCGAGGGTCAAATTCAAATTTTTGAAAAGTTTGGGAGGTCAAAACATAATTTCGGGTAATTTAGGGGTAAAAAATAGTTTTAAAATAAAGCAGGGTTTCATGGGCAATAAACCAAAAATCTTGACACTTGGTAGATCCTGGGATATTTTTGGGTCAAGGACCAAATTGAAAACCAATTGAAATTGTAGGGTCAAATTGAAAATAACAAAAAGAAAAGCAAAAGGACTTGATTGAAACCTTTAAAATTTTGGAGAGACCTATTAGGAAATTTTCTCAATGTTTTAAAATGGGCAATAATCCACCTTGAAAACGGTGTCATTTCCATTGGCTATATAAGCCATTTTTTACCCTTTTTTCATTTTCATCCATTCTTCTAAAAAAAAAACCTCCCTTTTTACTCCATGGGCCCTCATCGCCGACCATCTAGGACCACCATGGTTCGAGCACAACAACCGGACACCGACGACGGCAAACGCCTTGCCCGATGGTCGGAAACTTCAACAAAAACCCCTTCCTCTTCCTTTTTTCTCCAATCTTAGATTTAGGGTTTAAATACACTAAAATCAACCCTAAGCTTTTCAAATCCCTTTTGAAAGTTTTGACTTTTGGTTTTTTTTTGAAAACGAGAGATTTTCCTTTTTTAAAATGGATCCCCTTCATCGAAGCCCCCACGAGCATCGTAGGGCACGGAGAACTCCTCGTGGCTACAATGGCGGTAGACAGCAGCCAAAGGTAAACCTTAACTTTTGGTTTTTTACTTTTATATTATTTGTTTACTATTTATTTGGAAATAGAAATATATATATAGAATATATGAAATAAATAAACAAATAGCTAAATATATACAATCAATAATATACCTTGAAAAAAATCTCTACTGTTGTATTCGTATAGTTCTGATTGCCGAAGATCTCAGTTTACTTATCGTATTTTTCATAAGTTTTTTCGTAAAAAAACATTCGATTCTAATGTGTTTTTATAACATTTTTTACACTTAATTTTCGGATTTTTCGGTGCTGTGCGAGATCTATACTTCGTGCTGATCGTAAAGTATCGAACCCGAGGATTGCTGCAGTGATGGCGGCGACAGTTACATGGGCATGTTGGCGACGGCGACAGATTCAAAGGCTAGGGTTAGGGTTTTTTTGTTTTATTTAAATTTAGGTTTTGTTAAATTTGGGCTAGGTAATTGGGTTTGAGGGTGTATTTAGGCTTTGGGTTATGTAATTATTTTATTTATTTATTATTTACATTTATAAAATAAATAAATAAAATAAGAAATAAAAATGAAAAAAATAGTTTTTTAATAGCCCGGACAAATTGGGCTTTTACAGCTGCCACTCTTTGCTTGTTTTCGTGTAACAGGAACGAAGCAAAGACTCAAAAGAAGACCAGTTTTGTCCGGTCCTGCCATATTTCGTCGTTTGGTATTTCTTTTTCAGTAACTCGTTTTCACTTTACTGTATCTATTTATCTTCAATATTGTAGCTTTATCCTGCTCCATTATATCTCTAGGGAGATAGGACTCGCTAATGGAGCCTCAATCCAATTCATTGTAACTTCAGGGATATAAGATTTGGCTTCACGACTTTAATCTGACCCACTGTTACTTTAGGGGTATGAGATTTGGTCTTGTAGCTTCAATTTGCCTCTCAATGGCTCTAAGGGTATAGGATTTGCTTTTGTAGCTTCAATCTGCCCCTCTATAGCTTTAGAGGTAAAAGATTAGATTGCTTCAATCTGCCTCATGATCGGGGTAAGAGATTGGCTGGTCTTCAATCTGCCCCATGGTCGAGGTAAAAGATTGGATGGTCTTCAATCTGCCCAATGGTCGGGAAAAAAGATTGGATGGTTGTAACTTCACTCCACTTCAGCTTCAGGAGTATATGATTCGTCCTTGCGACTTCAATTTGCCCCTTTACATCTTTAAGTGAATGAGATTCGCCATTGCGGCTTCAATCTACCCCTCTACAGCTTTAGGTATATGAGATTTTCCATTGTGTCTTCAATTCGTTCCTCTACAGCTTTAGAGGTATAGGATTCGTCGTTCTATCGCCATTCTCTGAGGATATGACTTGTAGAACCTGTTTTATGCGCCTCTATCTAGGCCATGTAACTAGGATACCATGATTTGAATGAATCAAATGCTCCTATCTAGATGTGCATGAATGATGCATGTAAAGATGTCATTTTAAAATGGGTTTTTATTGTTTTAGTCCTTAGGTTGTCACTGATCATCTTTTGCCTAAGTTCTAACATTGATATGTCACCATGCCTTTCTTCAAGTCTGGTACGGAATCTGAAGAGGTAATCATAAGCTGAACTTATTCGTTTCAGGATCCCTTCAACCCTCAGATTTGGTTATTTTTGACTAATGGTCCTGTTTCAGGTCCTTGTACTATTTAAAATTTCCCAAAGTAATATGCAAGAATCCTTTTATACCTTATACCATCAAGTCCATTAATCATTATTTCAATGCATAGAATGTTCTGAGCTGGGTTACAAATGTTGGTCAAAAATTAATCAAAACATCAGCCAAGATTATAAATGTTGGTAAAAAATTAGCAAACATTGATCAAGAATTGCTAAAGTGAGCAACAAGAAATAAAACCAGATGCCATATATATCAACGTATGAACTTCTTCGAGTAAACTTGATGAGGACCACTTTAAGCCTGATGTGTACCCTTGAAAGCTATAGCACTCTGTCGATGCCCAAGATGCAATTTCTCTCCATCTTGTTACTTTTGAGAAAGAAGCTCTTCATGCCCAATCCTTTATCCAAATCTGAGCCGCTCTTTCGGATTTTCGACTCAAATCTCCTTAGGCTTCGAGACGCCCTTTGCGGGTTTTCATCTCGACCTTACCTTTTTTTGGTTTTTTTCTGTTTGAGCCGCCCTTTACGGGTTTTCAACTCAACCTCTTTTTTTTAGGCTAAGTATTTCTTTATTGAATCTGAGTTCACGGGGTTTGACAAATCTTTATTGTCCATCTCAGATAGAATCAAAGCTCCTCTCGAGAAAGCTTTTTTTACCACATATGGATGGGCCTTCCCAATTTGGCATCCATTTTCCTCAGAAGTCTTTTTGCATAGGAAGGATCTTTTTCAAGACTTGATCTCCCTCATGGAATTCTCTAGGACGAACTTTTTTATCATAAGCCTGCATCATCCGTTTCTGGTAGATTTGGCCATGTTGGATGGCTTTCAGCCTCTTCTCTTCAATTAGGTTCAGCTGGTCATATCTTGATTGGATCCACTCAGCCTCATCTAACTTTACTTCTGACAAGACTCGGAGGGAAGAAATTTCGACTTCAATGGGTAAGACTGCCTCCATTCCATATACTAATGAGAAAGCTGTTGCCCTAGTAGAGGTTTTGATAGACGTTCGATAAGCATAGAGAGCAAATGGTAATTTCTCATGCCAATCTTTGTAAGTCTATGTCATTTTTTCCACGATTTTCTTGATGTTTTTATTAGCTGTCTCTACAGCTTCATTCATTTTCGGGCGATACGGTGCTGAATTATGGTGCTTGATCTTGAACTGACTACAGACTTCTGCTATTGTGCTATTGTTCAGGTTCAAAGCATTGTTGGATATAATCTCCTCTGGCATTCCATACCGACATATAATTTCTTTCTTCAAGAACTTGCTGGCCGTTGATCTCGTGACATTAGTGTAGGAAGCAGCTTCTACCCACTTAGTAAAGTAATCGATGACCACAAAAATGAACCTGTGCCCATTAGAAGCTTTTGGCAAGATTGGTCCGATGACATCCATGACCTACATAGAAAAAGGCCATGGGGAAGTCATAACATGGAAAGGTGAAGGAGGTACATGAATTTTGTCTCCGTAAATTTGACACTTGTGACATTTCTTAGCGTATTTAATGCAATCTTCTTCCATGGTTGACCAGCAATACCCGAATCAGGCAATCGTGAAACCATTGACATGTGTTCCATAAATACCCTCATGAACTTCTTCTAAGATTTTCTTAGCCTCAACAGAATCAACACACCTCAACAGGACTTGATCTTTTCTCTTTTTATACAGAATATCCCCATAAAGGATATAGTCAATCGCGAGCCTTCTCAATGTTCTTTTGTCGTTCGCGATGACTTGCTCAGGGTACTTACGGTCCTTTACATATTGTAAAATTTCCTGGTACCAAGGGTGATTATCCTTTTCTTCCCCTTCAATGTTGTAGTAATGAGCTAGAACCTCGTAGATACTTATCTGAATAGACTTCATATCTTCTTGCTTATTGACCATGATCATGGAGGCAAGAGTAGCCAAAGCATCGGCCATCTCATTTTCCTCTCGCGGGAGGTAATGAAAGGTGATGTCTTCGAATTTTTTAATTAGCTCGAGAACTAACTTTCGATAATCCATCAACTTGGAATCTCTCGTTTCTCATTCTCCCTTAAGTTGATAAATTACTAACGCAGAATCCCCATACACTTCCAGAATCTTAATCTTGCGTTCTATAGTTGCTTGAATACCCATTACACATGCTTCATATTTTGTCATGTTGTTTGTGCAATCGAAGTCAATCTTGCTTGTAAGGGGATAATGATCTCCTTCTGGGGATACCAGAACTGCCTTAATCCTTTTGGTAGTAGCATTTGAAGCACCATCAAAATACATTTTCCATGGTTGCTCTTCTGAAGCTTCTTCTGCTGTGGTTCCAACATACATTAAATCTTCGTTTGAGAAGTCAAAATCTAATGACTCATAATCCTTTAGAGCTCTGCTAGCCAAGAAATTTGCTATTGCACTCCCTTTTATTGCCTTCTGATTCACATAAACTATGTCGAATTCAGAAAGTAGCATTTGCCATCTAGCCATCCTTTCATTCAATGCAGCCGACCCCATCATAAACTTGAGAGGATCCAATTTTGAAATCAACCAAGTCGTATGATATAACATGTATTGCCTCAACCTTCGGGTAATCCAAACCAGAGCACAACATAGTTTCTCGATCGTCGAACATCTTATCTCGCATTTAGTGAATTTTTTGCTGAGAAAATAAATTACTCTCTCTTTTTTTCCTGACTCATCATGCTGGCCTAATACGCATCTTATAGAGTTTCCGAATACGGCCAAGTATATGATCAAAGGTTTGTTCGAATTTGGTGGCATTAAAATTATAGCATTGGACAAATAATGTTTAACTTTGTCAAAAGTCTTTTGGCATTCATCATTCCAAACTCCTAGGTTGTGCTTCTTGAGAAGACGGAAGATGAGATCACACTTCTCGGTTAGTTGTGAAATGAACCGAGCGATGTAATTCAATCTCCCTAGGAAACCTCTAACTTCCTTTTGAGAACGTAGTGGTGGTAACTCCTGTATAGCTTTGACTTTATCGGGACCGATTTCAATTCCCTTTCTACTAACCACAAAGCTTAATAGCTTGCCTGAAGTAGCCTCGAAAGTACATTTGTTTAGGTTTAACTTCAACTAGAACTTTCTCAATCTTAAGAACAACTTTCTTAAAACTTCCACATGTTCCTCTTCTGTTCGAGACTTTGCGATCATATCATCGACATAGACCTCAATCTCCTTGTGCATCATGTCATGGAATAGAGTCACCATAGCCTTTTGATATGTTGTCACTGCATTCTTCAATCCAAATGGCATAACTTGTAGCAAAAGGTTCCCCACACGGTGATGAATGTAGTTTTATCCATATCCTCAAGATGCATCTTTATTTGGTTGTACCCAAAAAAACCATCCATGAAAGAGAATAAGGAATGACCTGCTGTATTGTCCACTAAGGTGTCGATATGAGGTAGCAAGAAATTATCTTTTGGACTAGCCTTATTTAAGTCCCGATAGTCCACGCACATTCGTACTTTCCCGTCTTTTTTAGGAACTGACACTATGTTGGCCACCCATTCTGAGTATTCTACCACTCGTAAGAAGCAGACATAAAACTATTTTCGGACCGCTTCTTTTATCTTTAGAAGAACATCTAGTCTCATTCTTCGAAGCTTCTGTTGGAGTGGTTTACATTCCTCTCTTATAGGGAGCTTGTGCACCACGATATCAGTGCTTAGATCGAGCATATCCTGATACGACCATGCAAACACATCCTTGAACTCTTGAAGCAGATCAATGAGATCTCGCCTTGTTTCTGTAGAAATACAAGTTTCAATTTTCACCTCCCTTTTGTCAACTTCATCCCCTAAACTCACAACTTCTATTGATTCTTTGTGAGGTAAGATTTGTTTCTCGTGTTGCTTAACCATCCTTAACAAATCAGGAGATAAACTACAATCTTGAGCTTCTTGAAAATCCTGAGATTCCTTTAAACACACATCCTGCTCAAAATGAGGCTTTAAGTCGGCAACGACGTTACTCATATTGTTGATATCTAGGGACTTGTCATATGGACCAAAAGATCAGAAAGATAAATGAATTTAACAATGTTTATTGCGGTATGAAATGAATGAAAAGAATAATGAGAATTTTTGTAAATTTGAGTGAAATAAAGTATATCTCTTTTATTAAAAATAAAAAGCCAATGAACATATGCCCTTTACAAAAAGATCCCAATTACTCCCGGGCTTAAAGCAACAAGGGTGTTCTAAACATTACTCTGGAAAAGACTTAAAAGTTACAGAAAGCTCTTCCGCAGTCCAGTTGTCTAGAACGCTTCTGAGGGCAAAGGGGCAAATTCCTGACAAATTTCTTTGTTCACTCATCCCTTCGAAAATAACGTTGATGTTCAGATTCTCCATTATTCCTGCCAACCTATCTTCTGTCTGCTTTCGCTCGAGGTTCATAATACTTCCCGATACAAATGACCTTGAGTTATGAGGAAGGACCATTGACTTGCTTTTGATCTCTTCTCAGCTTATTTGTGCTCTTCTCTTCTCTCTTTTTTTGTAACCCTTCCTTTCTCTGTTTCATATTTGGCTTGAATCCTAAGCCAAACTGATCACGTTTCTCTACTAAAACTGGCACTGTAATCCTTCCTTGAAGATATCTCCTCAATCCTCTTCCAGGTGAAACTCTTTTTTCAGCCATCATTTTCAATCCCATCCT
This sequence comes from Gossypioides kirkii, assembly GCA_005610355.1. NCBI lineage: Eukaryota > Viridiplantae > Streptophyta > Magnoliopsida > Malvales > Malvaceae > Gossypioides > Gossypioides kirkii. Next base: position 30,565,885 of record CP032247.1, on the reverse strand, counting down.
AGTGGTCGCCGAAATCTTCGGTGTGGGGATCTTATCTCCTTCAGCCACAAAAGTAGCATTCACAAACTCCAACGATCTAAAGGAGCACTCCATGGCCTCCTCATTTGTACCTATGTAGGGTGCATCGCTAGTCACTAATGCAATGATGTCTTCCTCAACATTAATGGTGATTAATCTACCTTCTGTCACCAATTTTAACTTTTGATGCAGGAATGATGGTTCTGCCCTTGCCAAATGGATCCACGGTCTTCCCAATAGGCAATTGTAAGTGGGCTTAATGTCCATTACCAAAAAGTCCATCTCATACGTGTTTGAACCAATTAGGAGTGAAATCTCAATTTTGCCCATCACTCGTCTCTCCATTCCATCAAAGGCCCTAACTACACTGTGGCATGCCTTCATGTGAGTGTTGTCTATCGGTAACCTGTTTAGTGTTGTCAGTGATAGCACATTCAAGGCTGAGCCATTATCTATCAATATGCCTTGTAAAGTATGCCCTTTGTATTGAGTCGTAAAGTGAAGAGCTTTCGTTGAGCCCATGCCCCCTAGAGGTATTTCATCATTATTGAAGAAAATGAAATTATCTGCACTTAAGTTATTAACCAGTAGGTCCAACTTGTTTACCAAGATATCCTCCGCCACATATGTCTCGTTCAGCACTTTCAGTAGCGCATTACGATGGGCTTCTGAACTTGATAGTAGGGCTAAAACTGATACTCGATCCGGTTGCTTATGTAACTGTTCTACCACGTTGTACTCACTATGCTTTAGGAATTTCAAAAATTCCTTGACCTTCTCCTCAGTTATTGGCTCATTCACTTTCATCCTGAGTTTGTTGTTTTCTTTCTTCTCAAGCCCAACCATCATGGCTTTCTTATTAACCTCATCTACATCTGCAAAACTTGCATTTTCATTTGATCCTTTAGCATTCGGTGCCGTTACGCTACAGTCATAGCTCCACGGTACCCTTTTATTATCCTTACAAGGAAAAGCCACGGGTTTCTAAATGATGACCCGTGGAGTCATTTGACCTCCAACCTCACCTTTTGGACTGGATATAATTACCACTGGTAGGTTAGCCTTATAAGCCTTTCCCAATGCCCCTTCCTTAGAAACTTAAACATCATTTATCTTTTCATCTTTCCTCTCCTCAAAGAACTCAGGTTCTTTATTATCCATCAATTTTTGTACCAAGGTTCAGAATTTGACACACCATTGAATTTTATGCCCCTCCTCGGCGTGAAACTCGCAATAATTTTCAGTTGTTGTCACTGTGTCCTTTCTCTCCTACTCCATCAAACCCCTGTTAACCATTTGTTGCCAAACTCATTTCAATGAAGACATTGATTTCTCCCGCATAATTTTTAATCCTCTTGCTTCTCTCTTCCGTTATTGCATTCACCCCCTGATCGAGATGATTTGGCAAGGGATTTCTAGCCACGTTAGGTCCTGCAGATTTATCGAACATTATGATCCCTATCTTAATAAATCTTTCAACCAGCTTCTTGAAAGCAGTGCAATTTTCAATGGAGTGACCTGTTATTTCTGCATGATAGTCACATTGAGCATTTGTGTCATACCATTCCGGGAACGGGGGTTGCATTGGTTTTAAATAATAAGGGGACACCACTTGGGCATCGTATAAGCTTTTGTAAAGCTCTTTGTAGGTCATCGAGATAGGAGTGAATTGGATTCTTTCAGTGTTCGGCCTCGAGCCTGATTCTTGTCTTGATCTACTTTGATAATTGGTTGTCGAGGCTTTAGACTACATCACCATGATCGATTTCGTAATATTTTCCCGGTATAAGCTTATATTAGTCACCTCATTATCCTTTCTTCTAGATCGATTTTTCCACTTCGGGTTGCATTTTCAATCATTTCTCTTGACATGACCATATTAGAGAAACTTTTAGTTGCATTTCCCAATAGATAATTGATATACAGTACCTTCAAAGTACTGACGAAGAGCATGATTGTCTCCTTCTCAAACAGTGGTGGCTGTACTTGGGTGGCCATATCTCTCCACCTTTGAGCGTACTGCCTGAAGCACTCACCCGACCTTTTTTTAGCATTTTGCAATGTGATCTTGTCAAGAGCTATTTCGGTGACATGACCGTATTACCTCATGAAAGCCTATGCCAAATCCTTCCGAGAACTAATCTTGGCACGACTTAATTGATTATACCACCTTGTAGCTAATCTCGTCAGACTGTCCTGGAAATATTAGATTAGCAGCTGATCATTATGGATATACCCCGTCATTTTTCTACAAAACATGGTGATATGTACCTCCGGGCAGCTTGTCCCGTTATATTTCAGAACTCTAGAACTTTAAATTTAGGGGGAAGTACCAGGTTAGGAACTAAACTCAGCTTCTTAGCATCAATCCCACAGCACCCCTCAGCTCATTCTAAAGCTTTGAACCTCTCCTCTAACCATTTACAGCGCTCCTCCAACTGGGTAGAAAGTTCGACTCTTTTTTTTTTTACTCTATCACCTCATTTAAATATGGTATACTAAGGTTGATAGGGTTATTTCCTAGGTTAGAACTATAACCCATTTGGTAGTTTGCTGGTTTTGGTATGCCAAACAAGCACGATTACGGGTTAATAGTGACAGATGCTCCTCGAACACACTTTTCTTGTGGAACTTGGGCTGGTGTTGGGGTAACATTTGAAGGATACGGAAGGCCATCACCCCTTTCTTTTAGGTCGAATACAATTCCCTTTCCCTTATCAATTTTTTCATCTAGTAATTGAGTTAACTTATTGATAATATCTTTCTGGGACTCAATAAGCTAGTCCTTCATATCCTGTTGCACTTTTGCTAACTATTCATGCAGTTTATCTTGCATTTCTTTCTGCGTCTGCTCCGACTCTTTCAATCGTTGATCCATTGATCTTGTCTTAGCACGAGTGTAGTAACGGTGTGGTTTTTCCAAAGTAACTTTTAAAAGAAAATTTTAATTAATTAGAAATGACTTTCTTGAAATTTTAATGTATGAACATGCAAATGCGAAACTTTATGAATGCATGAATGCAAATGCAAGAAAGGTATTGACTCTCAATCGAATTCTGTTAGAATAACCTTACTAGAAAACGAATGTCTTTACATAAGATAATTACAAATAAGGCATTGCCCTAATGCTCAAAGTCTTAATCTTTTGAAGGAGACATGCTAACTTTTAGCCTTTATCAGACACCGACTCATACTCTATGCTCAAAGCATCTGCCTAGACAGCTAACTTCTGCAAGTATTCTGCCACTTCTCTCACTTGTGTTAATGCTTCACCCATGATATGGTCTCGGTCTCTAACCTGCCTTTGAGAGTGCTGAAGTTGCCTATTACTTGTCTCTAAAGTTCTTTTGAGGAACTTGATCCGAATCTCACAGTTCTGCAACGAAGCTTTAAGTTCTCCAACCCTTCTCTTTAATCCTTCATTCTCAGCCTGGTTTGCCTTTAATTTTGTCGTAGAGTTGTTACTGCGATGCCTATGCAAAGACTCTTCTAATTCGATTATTCGGGCCTTCATCTCAGCTTTCTCGACCTAACTCTCTAACAGCTCGCTTTTTACAGCATCTCCTTGGACTTAAGCATCCTGAAATTTTCTCTTTCACTGATCCACTCGAACTCTCTCCTCTTGGATTTCTTGCTGCCACTATTCTGATGTTTTACCTAACCCAGTAGTTCTCATTGACTTACGAAGCTTCTTATAATCCTTCTTCAAATCATCCAAGTCATTCTCAACATTTCTCTTCGCTTTCCTTAGCTTATCGACTTCTAACTTTTGGACATCAACATCCAAACCCAACTGCATCTTTTCCTCTTCTAATGCTTCTATATTTTTCCCTAATTCGAAACTTTTCTTTTCAAAGTCTTGCTTGATGAGCTCTGATTTTGATGGGACTACCTTCAAATGCTCCTCAACTGGGCGGACATTATCGAGATTTGGCATGGGAATGTTATCATTGACTCTCCTACTCCTCCATTTATCATACTCTTGGGTTTTCATGGGATTTGCAGCAAATGACTTCATTTTACGAACTTGATTCCAAGCATTTGACATCTCCCGAACTCTTTTCTTATTGTTCTCACCTTTGTATACAAACTCACACAGAGCCAAACCCTGAGTTATTGGGATGAACTGTCTTGACCGACATATCCCTAGTAACGGAACCCAGTCAAAATCACCGCATCGATAAATAATATCGTCGGGAATGAACCATGGTACTCGCCATTCAATGTCTTCGACACAGAGACTATGGAGTATTGCCATCCACTTTTCCTCAGAAATATCCTCTCTCCTTTGTGTAGTAACAAATTTCCTCTGTCAAAACGTCTTTTTGGAAAAAGAAAAAAGAGTCTCGAAAAAGTATTTATTTGAAAATTGAAGAAAAATAAAAGTCGCCACCAATCTTTTATTCGGTGTGATTGGATCACCACAAAACGTTTTAAATCTGTTTTGAAAAACATTTTGGTCTTCAAAATCCAGAAAATGGGTCTGGGAGTCGGTTACGTGTGAGGAAGGATTAGCACCCTTACATGCCTAAAATTGGTACCACGTCGATCATCATCTGGTTTTGATTTGTTGAAAATTTGAAAACTCGATTAAAATTTAAAATACGATCCTTAAATGCATGATTATTCAATTTAATGCTATTTTCAGAAATTGAAACTTTATAAGAAAAGCTTGTTATTTTGAAAATCGAAAAAGGAAATCGGGTTTAGTAAATTAGGGCTCGACACCTTATGTTTTCAAAATCACAAACATTCATATTTTTAAAATCTCATGATTTATTATTTTTTTAAAGAGAAAAGCATTCGAATATTTCGATTCGAAGAAAAACCGCACCCAATAAGTTAGGGCTCGACTTTTCAAATCACGAAATAACGAACATAATTTTTTATTTCTAAAATTATTTAAAGCATAAATATTTATTTTTAAAAAAATGAATGAAATAGCACGATATGCACATGTATAATAAGAGGATATATCATGACATAAACACGTATAACCACAAATACAATGAAACCAGTGACAATACACATGTTCCATACAAACGATTAATAAATAAATAAATAAGCATGAAAACAAGAGATCCAATTAATGACAAAAAGGTGAGAAAAGAATATTTAAAGCTAAACAAAAAATAAATAAAAGGTAAACTGGTAAATTTAAAGAAAAATTTTAAAAAAAGGAAGTTAAGGTAGATTAGTAAAATTTAAAAAAAGAATTTATTTTAAAAGGGAGACACATAGGGGATCAATTTAAAATAAAATTAAACGTCGAGGGACCATGGAAAGAAAATTCCATTTTTTACTACAATTTGACGTCAAAATGACGTCATTCCCCAGTTGTGCAGTACAACGACGTGTAGGGTTATGTAAACATCAATTTAGGACCAAAATGAAACCCCAGAAAAGGGAAAGGGACCTCGGGATAAATATACCATTTCACAAAAAAAACTTATATTTTCTTCAATTTTTCTTATTATTAATTTTAAAAAAATATATGAAATCAGATTTTTTATCTTAAAACAGAAACATTTTGAAATTTTTTTAAAGAACGATCTGTTATTGTATTTTCGTCTTTGAGATCCGTTTTGATATTATTTTTAATGTTTGTTTGTTTTCCTTTGCAGGTATTCGAATAAAGGAGCCCCTCGTAAGCATGGAACGGCTCGGAGGGACTCCGTTCACCGCCCCGACAGCACCGGTTCGAATCTGAGTATGCCCTCTCAACTCCTTTTTTATTTTTATTAAAATGTTTATTATTTTTTATAATAAATAGCAAATAAATATATTAATATATACTTAGATAGAATGCTTCAAATAAATAAACAATATATTAATATATTTATTATATACCTTGAACAGAAGTTTGAATGCTTAGAATCTGATTCGTTTCTCTACTGCTTTTTTTTTGTGTATTGATTTCAAATGCTCCAAAAGTAACCCCCACAATCTGTTTTGAATCAGCTTTTTTAAAGCCTTCATTACAATGATGTTATTTTGTTTCTTGCTATTTAAAACTTGCTGACTTTCTCATCCACTTGCTTGCAGGAACCAGTGACGGTGGTGGTAAGAGGCAGAGTGTCAGGTGGCAGACCAAGTTGGGGTGGCAGCTTGATGGAGCACAATTAGGGTTTTTGGGTGTATTGGGCCTTTTTCGAGTCATGTAATTGGTCTTTTAGGTTTAGTGTTTGAGTTTTGTAATTTTGGACTTGGAATTGTATTTTGGATATTTTTAAATTTAAAATAAATTTAAATTTAAATTTATTTTTGGTTACTCTTTCAAGTTGGGCTCGAACAAATTGGGCTCCAACAGCTACCGTTCTTTGCTTGTTGTCGTGTAACGAGAACAGGGCAAAGACTAAAAGGAAGCCCAATTTCGTCATGTCTCACATCTTTGACACTTTTTCTTCAATCAGCCCACCCTTCGTTTTATTGGTCGTTCAATTTCACTGCATCCGCTTCTCTACAACTATAGGAAAGTAGGATTCGGTGTTGTGATTCCATCTTGCCCTTAGGCAATTTCAAAAATACAAAATTTGCTACTGTAACTTCACTCAATTCACTTCCAACTTCAGGAAGACGGAGATTCATCATCATAATCTTTGATTCAATCCACTGATACTTCTGGTGCTTGGTGTTGTGGTTTCATTTCTTGGTCCACTTCTTTGTATTTCACAAGGAAGGTTGGATTTGAAGTTCCACTCCACTCTACTGCAACTTCAGAGAAATTGATATTCGCTTTTGTGAGATGGTAGCTAAAATCTGCCCTCTTGACTTGAGGGTAAAAGATGGGATTTGTGGTTTTAGTTTGCCTCATAATTGGGGTAAGAGATTTTTTTTTTGGCAAGAGATTGGATGGTTGCAATTTGCCCCTATCACGGGGTAAAAGATTGGCTGACGGTGATTTTCCTTAGGGTCGGGGTAAAAATCGAATGACTGCAATCTGCCTCAGGCTCGGGGTAAGAGATTGGGCAATGGTGATATGCCCCAAGCTCGAGATAAAAGATCAGATGGCTGCAATTTGCTCCAGGCTCAGGGTAAGAGATTAAAAGATTGACTGATGGTGATTTACCCCAAGCTAGGGTAAAAGATCAGATGGCTGTAATCTGCCTTAGGCTCGGGGTAAAAGATTGGCTGATGGTGATCTTCCCCAAGCTCAGGGTAAGAGATTGATTGATGGTGATCTGCTCTAAGCTCGGGGTAAAAGATCGAATGGTTGTAATCTACCCTAGGGTCGGGGTAAGAGATTAGCTGATGGTGATTTGCCTCAAACTCAGGGTAAAAGATCAGATGGCTGCAATATGCCCCAGGCTCGAGGTAAGAGATTGTCTGATGGTGATATGTTTCAGGCTTGGGGTAAAAGATCGGATGGCTGCAATCTGCCCTAAGCTCGAGGTAAGAGACTGGCTGATGGTGATATGCCTCAAGCTCGGGATAAAAGATCGGATGACCTCAATCTGCCCCAAGCTCGGGATAAGAGATTGGTTGATAGTGATCTGCCCTAGGCTCGGGGTAAGAGATTGGCTGATGGTGATCTACCTCAAGCTTGGGGTAAAAGATCGGATGGCTGCAATTTATCCCAGGCTCGGGGTAAGAGATTGGCTGATGGTGATCTGTCCTAGGCTCGGGATAAAAGATCGGATGGCTATAATCTGCCCTAGGCTCGGGGTAAGAGATTGGCTGATGGTGATCTACCTCAAGCTCGGGATAAAAGATCGGATGGCTACAATCTGCCCTAGGCTCGGGGTAAGATATCGGAATCTTCAATTTGTTTTTCTTGTTTAAGGGTAAAAATTGGAATGATGTAGTTTGAATCCAACTCCACTGCAACTTCAGAAAGATGTTGAAACTTCATCTTGCTCTTACTGCAACGTTGCGGCTTCAATCTTACTCGTCATTTTCCTAAGGAACCGGGTTTGTCGTTACGACCCCTTCAAATCTTTATGGTACCGAGTTCACTGTTACAGCCTTAACCTTTCCCATCATATTTCATGGTACTGGATTTGCCGTTACGCCCTCAATCCTTCTCATCACACCTTTTAAGGTGTCAGGTTCGCCATTACGGCCTCAACCTTTCCCTTCAAATCTTCAAGGTACCGGGTTTATCGTTGCGGCCTCAACCTTTCCCTTTAAATCTTCATGGTACCGGGTTCGCTATTATATGGTAATGAAACTTATAGGGTATGCTTTAATGGGCCTCTATGTAGACTAGATTATTAGGATGTCATGATCAGGATGAATCAAAAGCTCTTAAAATGGTGGGTATGAATGATGAATGCAAAATGTTATCTTTTAGAAATGATTTTATTTTTAGTCCTTATCCGACATCGTTCATCGTTTGACTAAGTCCTATCACTGATATGTTATCATGTATGTGTATCTTTATCGTGAAACCTAAAGAGGTAGCTGTAATTCGCACTATATCTCCCTTCTAACCCTCGGGTTTAGTTATTTTCAACTAGTGGTCCTATTTCAAGTCCCTGTGCTATTTAGAAAATTTTCAGAGCGATATGCAAAAATCCTTTTATTCCTTAGATCGTTAGACCATTAATAGTCATTTCAATGCAAAAATGCTTAAACAAGGCTGTAAGGTGGATAAAATTGATTTTTTTTAGAAGCAGAGCTCGCGTGAATGAAAAGAATTATTAGTCCACTAACTGTTATTTCAATGCAAACGTGCTTTGAACAAGATTGTAAGGTGGATAAAATTGAATTGTATTGGAGGCAAAGGTCGAATGAATGAAAAGATTAAAAATAATCCACATAAGGTGAGCAAAGAATAGAGTTAGGTGCCTCAAATATCAAAGTTTGAGCTTCGCTGAGTAAACTTGGTGAGGACCACTTTGAGCTTGATATGTGTCCATGAAACCTAGAATAATTCATTGATGCCTCAAGGTATAAAGTTTCTCCACCTTGTTACTTTTGAGAGAGAAGACCATTTCATGCCCCCTTCTTTTATTCAAATTTGAGTCGCCTTTTTAGGTTTTCAACTCAAATCTCCTTAGGTTTTAAGATACCCTTTACGGGTTTTCACCTAGACCTCTCTTTTCTTAACGTGAAATATTTCTTCACCGAGTCTGAATTTACGGGATTGTAGAGCTCTTTCCCATCCATTTCAGTTAAAACGAGAGCTCTTCCAGAGAAGGCTTTCTTCACCACATACGGTCCTTCCCAATTAGGCGTCCACTTCCCTCGAAAATCCTTTTGTATAGGGCGTATCTTCTTTAGAACCAGGTCTCCTTCATGAAACTCTTCTAGGGCGAACCTTTTTGTTATAAAATCGCATCATTCGTTTCTGGTACATTTGACCATGACGGACCGCTTTCAATCTCTTCTCTTCAATCAGATTTAGCTGATCGTATCTGGATTGGACCTATTCTGCTTCATCTAATTTTAATTCTGACAAAATTCGGAGAGAAAGAATCTCTACTTTTATAGGTAGAACTGCTTTCATCCCATAGACTAATGAGAACGGTGTTGCCCCAGTAGAAGTTTTGACTGAGGTTCTATAAGCAAAAAGGACAAATGTTAACTTTTCATGCCAATCTTTATAGGTTTCTGTCATTTTCCCAACGATCTTCTTGATGTTCTTGTTGGCTGCCTCTACTGCCCCATTCATCTTTGGGCGATAGAGAGATAAGTTGTGATGTTTAATGTTGAACTGGCTACAACCTCTGCTATCGTGCTGTTGTTCAAATTTAAAGCATAATCAGATATGACCCTTTTTGGCTTTTTATATCGACAAATGATCTCTTTTTTCAGGAATTTGCTAATCGTAGTTTTTGTAACATTGGCGTATGAAGCAGTTTCTAGCCATTTAGTGAAGTAGTTAATGACCACAAAGATGAATCGATGTCCATTGGAAGCTTTTGGTGAGATTGGTCCGATGACATTTATGCCCCACGTGGAAAAGAGCCATGGGGATGTTAAGGCGTGGAGAGGTGAAGGCGGCACATGGATCTTATTCCCATAAATCTGACATTTGTGAAACCTCATAGTTAATGCAATAATTTTCTATAGTGGACCAAGAATAACCAAATCTCATTATTTGTCAAGCCATTGTGAAACCATTGGCATATGTTCCATAGATACCTTCATGGACTTCTTCTAGGATTTTCCAAGCATCAATAACATCAACACATCTTAGTAAGACTTGATCTTTGCTCTTCCTATACAGGATTTCTCCATCTAAGACATAATCAATTGCCAGTCTTCTAAAAGTCCGCTTATCATTCTCAGTAGCTTGCTCTGGGTACTTGCGGTCTCTTATATAATGCAAGATGTTTTGGTACCAAGGATGGTCATCCCTTTCTTCTTCCTCGATGTTGTAATAGTGGGAGGGGCCTCGTAAATGCTCATTTGAATGGGCCTTATGTCCTCTAGCCTGTTTACTTTAATTATCGAGGCAAGTGTAGCCAAAGTGTCAGCCATTTGGTTCTAATCTCGTGAGAGATAATGGAATGTAATGTCATCAAACTCTTTGATTAACTCAAGAATCAATCTTCGATAGTCAATTAACTTGGAGGAGTCTCTTGTTTCCTATTCTCCTTTGAGCTAGTAGATTACAAGTGCAAAATCCTCGTATACTTCTAAACTTTTGATCTCTCATTCTATGGCTACACGGATTCCCATGATACATACTTTATATTTGGACATGTTATTTGTACAGTTGAAGCTGAGCTTACTACTGAAAGGATAATGGTCACCTTCTGGAGATACCAAAACTGCCCCAATTCCATTACCCGTGGCATTCGAGGCACCTTCAAAATTTAACTTCAAAGGTTATTCTTTCGAAACTCCTTCCTTAGTGGTTGCAATATATATTAAATCTTCATTCGGGAAGTCAAAATCTATTGGCTCATAATCCTCTAGAGCTCTACTGGCTAGGAAATCCGCTATTGCACTTCCCTTTTCTACTTTTTGGCTTACATAGACTATATCAAATTCGGAGAGTAGGATCTTCCATCTAGCCATCCTCTTATTCAATGTGGTTAAATCTATCATGTATTTTAATGGATCTAACTTTGAGATTAGCCATGTTGTATGGTATAGCATGTACTGTCGTAACCTTCAAGTAGTCCAAACCAATGAGCAACATAGCTTTTCAATCGATGAATACCTTGTTTCACAATCGGTGAACTTTTTTGCTGAGGTAGTATATGGCTCTTTCTTTCCTTCCAGTCTCGTCATGTTGGTCCAGTACATATCCCATAGAATTTTCAAAAATTGTCAAGTACAAGATCAATGGCTTGTTGGGGCTTGGCGGTACTAGGATTGGAGCATTGGATAAATAATGTTTGACCTTATCAAAAGTTTTTTGACATTCGTCATCCCACTCACTCGAGTTATGTTTTCTAAGGAGATAAAAGATAGGATCATATTTCTCGGTTAATTGTGAGATGAACCAAGCGATGTAGTTCAATCTTTCTAAGAAACCTCAAACTTCTTTTTATGTACGAGGTGGTAGTAACTCTTGTATGGCCTTGCCCTTATCTGGATCAATCTCAATACCCCTCTTGCTGACCACAAACCTTAATAACTTGTCTGAGGTGGTTCCAAAAGTGTACTTGGTCAGGTTAAACTTTAGCTGGAACTTTTTTAACCTTAAGAACAGTTTCCTTAAGACCTTCACATGTTCCTCCCTTGTTCAAGATTTTTCAATCATATCATCAACATAAACCTCGATTTCTTTGTGCATCATATCATGAAACAAAGTCACCATAGCACTTTGACATGTCGCCTCTACGTTTTTAAGTCCAAAGGGACTGACCTTATAACAAAAGGTTCCCCACATTGTGACAAAGGTAGTCTTTTTCATGTCTTCGGGATCCATCCTTATTAGATTGTATCCGGAGAAGCCATCCATGAAGGAGAACAATGCATGACCTGCTGTATTATCGACCAAGGTATTAATATAAGGTAACGGGAAATTATCCTTTGGGCTTGCCTTGTTCAAATCTCGATAATCGATGCACATTCATACCTTCCCATCTTTCTTAGGGATTGGAACAATATTAGCTACCCATTCTGAATACTTGACCACTTGGAGGAAGCCATCATCAAACTGCTTTCTGACCTCTTCTTTTATCTTTAACAGTACGTCAAGTCTCATCCTTCGAAACTTCTGTTGAACAGGTTTACAATTCTCCTTTATAGGGAGTCTATGTACTACAACATTGGTACTTAACCCCGGTATATCCTGATAGGACTACGCGAAAACATCTTTGAACTCATGGAGCAGCTTGTTTCGCTAGAAATGCTCGTCCCGATTTTCACTTCCTTTTCTCTTCCTTATTTCCCAGACTCACAATTTCCATTGACTCTTCATGAAGCGGGATTTGTTTTTCATCTTGCTCCACATTCTCAACAGATCGGGTGATAAGTTACATTCTTGGTCACCTTCGAGGTCTTAAGGTTTTTCTGGACATATGTTCTTCTCAAAAGGGCTCCGAGTTAACAATAGTGTCACTCGTATCCTTGATATCAAGGGACCTAGCATAAAGTCAAAAGGGGATCCAAAGAATAATTGAACTAAAGAATGATTAATTATGGTATGAATGAATATTGTGGTATGAATGAATGAGAAGAATGGTAAGGTGTTTTCCAAATGGGACAAAAACAATGCATCATTTTTATTGAAATAAAAGATAGTAGTCATGTGCCCTTTATAAAAGGATCCCTATTACTCTCGGGCTTAAAGTGATAAGTGTGTTCTGAATATTTTCCTGGAAAAGTCCTTAAAACTACAGGAAGCTCTTCCACAGTCTAACTGTCCAAAACACTTCTAAGGGCATAGGGATGAACTCTCAATAGGTTCCACTCTTAGTATGACTTTTGCTTAAATATATATATATTTAACATTCCCTTATTATCTTGATATTTCCTCTCAATCTTCATTTAGGGTTGATGACTCTCTCACATGAATGTTTCAAATATGGGGAATTTCATTTAAATTTAATGCATAAAGTGCAATGCAAATGAATGATAAAATGTATGCAAATAGGCATTGATTCTTGGTTCAATTCCATTAGAACAACTTTACTAGAAAACAAATTTCTGTACATAAGGCAGATATGGTTGTGCCTTAATACTCAAAGTCCTAATATTCCAAGCTAATTTGCTCCGGTTTGACCCTAATTTCAAGTTCAAAATACCGGTCTTGAATGGCTAAAATCTACAAGTGGTTAGTCATTTCTCGTACTTGGTCAAATCCTTGCTTGCGACATGGTCCCTATCTCAGACTTGCCCCTAAGAGCGTTGGAGTTATTCCTCATTTATTTCAAATTTTCTTAGGCGATACCTTCTTGTCTTTAGATAGGCATAATTTCCTTCGACAAAGAATAGTCCTCAGAGAATACTCAATAAGAGACTTTTTCAATTTTCAAAAATGGCTATGGAACCATACTAGCAAAAAGTTGTGCACCAATACACCTTCTTTTGCCTTTTCTTCGATAAGTGTTTAATGATTGAGATTGTTAGAACATGAGTGATTTTCTTGTCACGTAGATAAAACGAATCTATAACCGTGTCTTCTACGTGCCCCAACACTTTTAGGGAAGATGACTAACTCATACGTAAATGTCAACATTCTTTCTTGTATCTGAGTGTACTATGCACTCATTATCCCCTTTTTCTTGATTAGGGCTGCAACCCAATGCTTTCTCATCTTAAAATAGGTCTTATGATTTTTAAATCCTCGAGCGACGTAACATATTCTTCTACCTTATGTTCATGTTTCTGAAAATGAAGCAACTAAGCTTAAGTGAGTAAGGCAAATCAACATATTCAAATTTGAACATCTGCCTCATTTTGTCTTCTATACTTCTTTCAGCTCTTGCAAGTCATCAATTTTCGTTGTTGTTTTTCTTTGACCACATACGCACGACCACATTGACTTCTACCTTATCAAGGAATCCATTTTCTTATGACCAGTTCTCTATTTAGCAATAGAACATGAATCAACACCTTTTTTGATGAAAATTCAATGCAAACAGATTCAAAATATATTGCAATTAAAAGCAAAAATATAACCTTGTCTCTTACCTTATTCGGGTAACCACTAAAGGTTTGACATAATTCCACTTATGGAATTAAATGCAAGTTAATAAAATGTGCAGCTTATGAATGCATGTATGCATAAGAAAATGCATTGATTTTGAACTCAGTTCAATTAAAACAACTTCTCTAGAAGACAAATTTCTTTATATAAAGCGAATGACATAAACAGCTCTGCCTTACTGCTTAAAGCTTTGATCTTCTTAAGAAGTCCGGCTAATTTTCTCCTCGTCCTTATTTGATTCATATTGCATGCTCAATATATCAGCTTCAACGGCCAACGTTTTCATGTAATCAGCCACTTCTCTCATTTGGGTGAGTGCTTTCAACCTGTCTCTGAGCCTGTCGAAAGTGGTGCACAACTGATGAATCTTCCTTCTCTTTCTCTTTGACAAGCGTTTTAATAATCTGAAGGTCTCAGTGAGGATTACTGGGACCGCAGTGACTCCCTTACTAAGCTGATCAAAAAATTTTGCAACTGCATCTTCTACATGCCCTGATGCTTTTGGTAAAATGACTAACCCATATATGCCAAGAGCAAAAATATCGATGCGTTTCTTCACATCCGGGTGTGCCAGTATTAGATCTCGCAGACTTTTCCAATCGATACACTTATTATCTCCTTTCACTTTGATCTGAGATGCAACCCACTGTTCACTCATCCCGATTATGTTCATCAATCTTTCAAAAAGGTTGAGACACATGCATATTTCGAATATGCCTTGTCGACTTGAATCCTTGGGCAACGAATCAATGCGGTGTATTCTTCCACTGTGGGTGTCATGTTGAAGTTTCCAAAGGTGAAACAGCTATATGCAAGATTCCAATGTTGGGTGAGAGCTCGAAAGAGGTGTTTGTCTATCTTCACTTCGAGTAAGTAGGGTAGGTCTTCGTGTTCCCTATAAAACATTTGCTTCGTCTCATTATCCCATTAACCCCAGATGTCTCTTAATTCTTGTAAATTGTTCTGAGTCACCTTAATCCAAGTATATCCCCAAATTATGATTAATGCCCTCTTTCAAACTGTCTCCTTTCTCACGCTATCGTTCCTCTAACCATAAGCGCACGGCCATGTTATCGTTCACTTTATCAAGAAATCCGTTTTCCATGACAAAACTGTCTATTTGGTAAACGAGATTAAATCAATACCTTTTCTTGTATGATGATGTAAATGCAAGCAAAAAGGGACAAAATAGAACAAGTTATGAAAAACATCAGTATCTATATACAGGTATAGAACAAAGAACCTAAGAACTTGTCTTGGATAGTTGCTAAGAGGTTCGGTATAACTCCTTCTTAGGCAAGTACTTATGGCTCATTATATGTGGTTTAGGCTCTAGAGTAAAAGGTACCCAAACCAGCAGATTCCTCGATCCTCACCCATTATAGGCTCATACGGAGGAGTTTAGTTTAGGGGGACACATTTCCCACATGTTTGCACGGAAGTGAAAACTTCACGAAAACATGGATACGGATGTAATCCCTAAAGCAATCCACTATCCTGCACGGAGGTGAAAACCTCACGAAGGAGTAGTTTTCCGCTTCCACTTAAAGGGGTAGTAACAAATGCATATGAATGCAAACTTACCTAGCAATATTGACATAATATAGCATCACACAAAAATGCAAAGGATAGTATATTAGACAAAATCGAGTGTTTAAAAATTTTAACAAAAAGACCTGGAAATAATCGACGTTTAGCTTGACTCTCTTTTATTTTTATTTTTATTAAAACGTTTATTATTATTTTATAATAAATAGAAAATAAATATATTAATATATACTTAGATATAATGCTTCAAATAAATAAACAATAAATTAATATATTTATTATATACCTTGAACAAAAGTTTGAATGTTTAGAATCTGATTCGTTTCTCTATTGCTTTTTTTGTGTATTGATTTCAAATGCTCCAAAAGTAACCCCCCACAATCTATTTTGAATCGGTTTTTTTAAAGCCTTCATTACAATGATGTTATTTTGTTTCTTGCTTTTTAAAACTTGCTGACTTTCTCATCCACTTGCTTGCAGGAACCAGTGACGGTGGTGGCAGGTGGCAGAGTGTCAGGTGGTAGACCAAGTTGGGGCGGTAGCTTGATGGAACACAATTAGGGTTTTTTAGGTGTATTGGGCCTTTTTCGGGTCATGTAATTGAGCTTTTAGGTTTAGTGTTTGGGTTTTGTAATTTTGGACTTGGAATTGTATTTTGGACATTTTTAAATTTAAATTTAAATTTTATTTTTGGTTACTCTTTCAAGTTGGGCCTGGACAAATTGGGCTCCAACACCCTCAAAGGAGAATAACCTACAGAAAACACCCGACAAGGAACCTTTTCCACTTTCCAAAAGTGGCTATGAAACCAAATCATCAGTAGTGGTGCCCAACCAATAAATCTCCCTTCTCCCTCTCTTTGGCATGCATTTAATGACCTAAAAGTTTCGACCAGAATTGCTGGAATAGGTGTAACCCCCTTGTCGAGTAATCGAATAAATCAGTGACCACCTCATCTATGTGTCCCAACGCCTTGGGAAATATAATCAGTCCATACAAACTGAGAGAAAATATATCAACCTTTTTCCTTGCATCTGGATGTGCTAAGATCATATCTCACAAACTTTTCCAAGTGACGCATTTGTTGTCGCCCTTCACCTTAATTCAAGCTGTGACCTATTGCTCACTCATTCCCGTAATGTTCATCAGCTTCTTAAGGAAAGTTGGCACATTAGCGGCTCTCGAATAGGCCTTTTTTACCTGAATTTTGGGGCAATGAAACAGAGCAGTATATTCCTCAATCTTGGGCACCATATCCATGTTCTCAAAGGTGAAATAGCTATAAGCCGGGTTCAATTGTTGTGCAAGGGTCGGAAGAGATGCTTGTCCACCTTAACTTCTGGCAAGTACGGTAGATCTCCAAACTCTCGTTAAAAAGTCTATTTCATTCCATTATCCCACTAATCCTAGATTTCTTTCAGCTCTTGCAAGTTATTCTGAGTCACACTGATCCAAGTGAAGTCCCAATAATCCAATACATGGCCTTTAGCTAAACAATCACCCATCAAGATACCCTTTTTCCATGACCAGTTCTCTACTAGTAATCGAACTCAAGTCAATACCTTTTCTAATATGAGGATGCAATGCAAAATAAGATAAAAAATAAAACAAGTTAGTGACGCACAGTCATAAAATGTATCAACAAATATACAACAGAGAACCTACGCATCTATTAGGTGGACTCTAAAGGTTTGGTATAGTTCTACCTAGGGTGGGCACTTAGGGCTCATTATATGCGGTTTTCGGTTCTAAAGTAATAGTACCCAAATCAGCAAATTCCTCAGTCCTCACCCATTATAGGCTCATACGGACGAGTTCGGTTCAGGGGGACACATTTCTCGTATATTTGCATGGAAGTGAAAACTTCACGAAAACATAAGTACGAATGTATCCCAAAAGCGATTCACTATCCTGCACAGAGGTGAAAACCTCACGAATGAGTAGCTTCTCACTTCCACTTAAGTGGTGTAGTAACAAATGCATGTATGCAAAAACATAGACATATAACAATATCAACATACATTTATCAAACAACATATAAATCACAAAAATGAAAATGCAAAGGATCACAAATTAAATTAAATTGAATTTGAAATTTCCAACAAAAAAAAGACCAAAAATAATCAACCTACGGCTTAACTCTCTTATTGGTCCACAGTAGAGTCGCCGAGCTGTCGAAACCATTTTTAAAAAAAAACAAAAAACAAGTCTCGATTTTGGAAAATGAAAATGGAGTCGCCACCAATATTTTTTTAAAAACAGGTGTTATTGGATCACCTTTCAAGATTTTTTAGAAAAATCATTAAAATAATTTTGGTCTTTGAAACCATAAAACGAGTTCGGGAGTCGGTTACGCATAAGGAAGGATTAGTACCCTTACACGCCCAAACTTGGTACCTAATCAATTATTCAAAGTCTTATTTGTTGAAAACTAAAAATTCGAGAAAAATTTAAATCGCGATATTTAAATGCATGAATGTCATATTTATTTTATTTTGAAGATAAATTTTGTTTCCGAAGAAAGCTCCTTATTTCTAATTAATCGAGAAAAAGTCACATCCAGTAAGTTAGGACATTGACAATTCGAATATTCAAAAATGACGAGCTTTTCAAATTTTAAAAGGATATTCAATTATCCCGATTCAAAGAAAATAAAACCACAACCAATGAATTAGAACATAATCTTTCAAATTCCTGAGACAAAGGATATTGTCTTGATTTATTAAAACAATTTGAGTATTTTTTTAAAAAAAAAAACAAATTTTCATGTCATGTAAAAATATGCACATGATTTACAAGTATACATAATAGAAAACAAAATATGCATAAAATACAATAAAATAAAATAATATACATATAGGATAAAATAAATAAAGAAAAAATTATATTAAAATCGGGTCAGATTTGAATTTTTGGAAACTTCAAGGGTTAAATTGGAAATTTTGGAAATTTTGGGGGTTAAATCAAAATTTTTAGAAAGTTTAGGGGTCAAATTCAAATTTTTGAAAAGTGTAAGGGTCAAATTTGAATTTTTGGAAAATTTAGGTGTTAAAATATAATTTTCGGATAGTTTGGGGGTTAAAAAAAATTTAAAAGGAAACAGGGGCTTCATGGGCAATAACCTCAAAAATCCTAACACGTGGCAGCTTCTGGGACATTTTTGGATCAAGGATCAAATTGAAAACTAATTAAAATTATAGGGTCGAATTGAAAATAACAAAAAAAAAGCAAAAGGACTTGATTGAAACCTTTAAAAATTTGGAGAGACCTATTGAGAATTTTCCCAATGTTTTAAAATGGGCAATAATCCCCCCTAAAAATGGCGTCATTTCCATTGGCTATATAAGCCATTTTTTACCTTTTTTTATTTTCATTCATTCTTCTAAAAACAACAACAACAAAAAAAAAAACCTCTTTTTTCTCTCCATGGCCCCTCATCGCCAACCATCTAGGACCACCATGGTTCGAGCACAACCACCGGACATCGACGACGGCAAACGCCGTGCTCGATGGTCAGAAACTTCAACAAAAACCCTCCTCTTCGTTTTTTCTCCCCAATCCTAAATTTAGGGTTTAAATCCACTAAAATTAACCCTAAACTTTTCAAATCCCTTTTGAAAGTTTCGACTTTTGTTTTGTTTTTTTGAAAATGAGAGTTTTTTTTTAAAATCGATCCCCTTCATCGAAGCTCCCACGAGCATTGAAGGGCTCAGAGAACTCCTCGTGGCTACAACGTCGATGGACAGCAGCCGAAGGTAAATACTTTTTATTTGGAAATAGAAATATATATAAATATATATATATATATATATATATATATAATATATGAAATAAATAAACAAATAGACAAATATATACAATCAACAATATACCTTGAAAAAAAAATCTCTACTGTTGTATTCGTATAGTTCTGATTGTCGAAGATCTCAGTTTACTTTTCGTATTTTTTCGTAAATTTTTTCGTAAAAAAATTTGATTCTAATGTGTTTTTATAATATTTTTTACATCGAATTTATGAATTTTCCGGTGCCGTGCGAGATCCATACTCTGTGCTGATCATGAAGTCTCGAACCCGAGGATTGCAGCGGTGATAGCGATGATAGTTGCATAGGTGTGCTGCTGGCGACGACAGATTCAAAGGCTAGGGTTAGGGTTTTTTTGTTTTATTTAAATTTGGGTTTTGTTAATTTTGGGCTAGGTAATTGGGTTTGAGAGTGTATTTGGGCTTTGAGTTATGTAATTATTTTATTTATTTATTATTTACAGTTATAAAATAAATAAATAAATAAAATAAGAAATAAAAATAAAAAAAATGGTTTTTTTAATCGCCCGGATAAATTGAGCTTTTACGACCTTCTTTAAATAGGAGGATAAATGTATTTTAACACGTTTGAACCCACATCCTCTTGCATTGATAACAATATCCATGCCAACCGAGCTTAGACTCGATCAATAAAAAATTTAATTACAATTTATTTTTTACAACTAATGGGAGATGAGGTTGCTTGAGATTGAATCCAAGATTTCATACATACAACATAATACTCTTGTCATTAGACCAAGAAATTGTATAAATATTAATCCATGAAAATTTTTATATGTATAAATATGAAAGTTATTTTATTTTATTTATTAATATCTTATGTAATTATTAAAAAATTAATTATGAAATTGACTATTATATTATTAATAGTTTAATATTATCTAGTGTTTGAGAAAATATATTTATTATATTTGTATAACATATTTTATTATTATTTTATTTTCATAAAGATTTTTAAAACATTTTATATAAACTTAATTGTGTTTAAGTTCCCGTTCAAAAAAAAAACTGTGTCTAAGTTATCATTATTTAAAACTTAAATGTTAGAATAATAGGATATAGTCTTAATATAACATTTGGTACTTGAACGTGACATTTTTTTCTATTTTGGTACCTAAACTTTTTTTTGTCTAATTTAGTACTCAAACTTGACACTTTTTTCTAATTTGATACTTAAACTTGATACTTTTTTTAAGTTGGTACTTAAACTTTTTGGAGTCTAATTTGATATCCAAACTTGACTCTTTTTTCTAATTTGATACATAATCTTTTTTTAATATTAATTCGTTAAACATAGCTTAAACATTTTTGTAGCATAACAAAAAAAAATTCAACATCGTTATTGTTTTACATAATTTTTATAATATTTAATAAATTTAAGTATCAAATTGAATCAAAAAAAATTAGGTACTAAATTAAGAAAAAATGTTAAGTTCAAATACCAAATTGAGTCAATAAAAGTTTAAGTACCAAATTAAAAAAAGTATCAAGTTTAGGCACCAAATTGAATAAAAAAAGTTTAAATACTAAATTAAAAAAAATGTCAAATTCATGTACCAAATATTATATTAAACCTAATATATACACGAGATGATTATGTTTTTAAAAGTGCTAGTTATAATTTTAATATCCTCTATCAATGTTTAAAATTAGTTTGATTAAATTTTAACTTAGTTGATATCGTTGCTATTATAATAATAAAAAAAACATATATTCAAGTACACTTAAATACATTTTTTCCTCGAATTCATACATTAGAAGTAGGTATTTATCAAAAATTATTTAATTACTATATTCTAATGAAATTAATAATTTTTTAATAAATCTAGTTCATTTAAATCCAAATAAATTAATAAAAATTATACATTTAATTTTATTATTTTTTACATAAACCAACATCTCACCAACTCATAAATAAGAAAATAATGCACGTCAATACTCTTAAACCATATCTTTCTACATTGATAATAATACTCATACCAATCGAGTTAAAATTCAATCGACAATAAAACCACATATTTAAATGAAAAGTTTTTGTCAATTTAAAATTTTTATTTGAAAAAAAATTACATCTTTCAATTTTAATAGTTTTGAGATTCATATTTATATAAATAGATTGAGATTCACATAGTCAAAATCGGAACAGATAAACAATTAATCTAAAATTCAAATATATATGTGATGATGAACCTCAAGTATTGAATTGATGATTAAAAGTCTTCACCACTTCAAGTGTAAATTAAATTCGAGTTGCGTTAGTCGCGATTTGTTTTTCACCAAAAAAATATATATATATACATGTGATGATGAATAGTAGACTATGAATGACATCCTATGTTACCCTTTTTTTTTTTTCTTACAATATTCATCTCTTACATGTACCAGTATCAAAACATACCAATATCCCACATGCTTATTTTCAACACATATTCAGACACAAAGTCAAGAGTATGATGCTCCAACACTATGGGGAAAAAATGAGCATACCCGTCTTGAAACATACCCATATCCGACACTTTCAACACATATTCGAATATGAATACGAGGGGATGATCATTTAAATATATTGAAAAAGAATTAGAAGAACAATAAAATAGAATACTTGAATATACCCATATCCAACACATCTAAATCCGGATAACATAGATGGAGTATATTCAAGACAGTGTAAAACTTTAGTTAAAACCCAAAATGACATCTAATTCTTACTCTAAAGACTTTGAAGTATAGCGGCAGAGAAGCCCTCCAACAAGGTTGTTCAATGCATGGGAAGCCATGGGAACGATAACACTAGATGACATGATTGTTGCATAACCATACACAATGCCAACAAAAGTTGCCCTGGAACATACAATATCACCCAAATAATATATGATCATACAAACTTAGTAAAAACTAGAAAGTCAATCTAGGTTACTCTTAACTTTTTTTTTTTTGAAATATCCATATTAGACGCCTATGTCCAACACACATCTGGACATGAGGGCGGGATTATGACCTTCTAAGGATCCTCAAAAGGAATAGAGAAGATTCTAAGGAATGGAAAATACATGTATCATACAAGTACCTAAATCTGACTCTCCACATTATGCCTGGATAACATAGGTTTCCATTTATGTTGCTCTGATTTTTCATTTTTGTTGAAATACATATGTCTGAAGCTTATCTATAAGTAGGTACGAGGATATAACCTTCTAAGTATCCTCAAAATTCATGAAAAAACTCGGATGAAGGATAAACATACCCAAGTTAGACACGTCACCTATCCGTACCCAACTGTCACACCGAGCTTTTAGTAACATAGGTTTCAAAATTATTGTAAGATAATGAGAAAAGTTCCACAAGTATTAATTCTCAAATTTTTCTCATTGTCTTACAAATAATTTTGAAGCCTGTTGTAAAAATAATGTTGCAACATATTGCACTAGCAACTGACTTGACTTAGAAATAATTTTAAGAATGGTTAATCTGTAAATTGATCCCAATTCCAAATACCTTTTAACGATTTGGTAGGTAAAAGAAATTCATAATCAAAATTCAAGTTCCTGAATAGTGAAACAAGTTAGCCTGATGGACTAATACCATTACATAAAATGTTAACATAGTATCAAGTTGTCATGTGTCAGATCAATGCCACATGAGCAATTGACCTCACACGTGATGACTTGGTATTTGAGCAAACCATGCCACATCACAATTTTATGTAACAGCCTTAATCAATTGGGGAAATATGTTGACGAAATACAAATTCAGTTACCTGATTAAGGTGCCAAAACGTTAAAAAAGGTGTGTATTTTTTTGGTATTTTCTCCATGAAATACAATAGAAAATTTTGATCAATTCATGATGGTAGATATACTGAAAAAGAAGCATAATATCAAGCATTAAATCAGTAAGATGTTAGAAGCATATACCACACTGCAAAGGAATACTTTCTCCCATTGCCCAAGTGTAGAGCACCAAAAAGTGTACTAACAACTATAACACTCTTCCAGTCAAATCCCAAAACCGGGAGCAGTGCACCACGAAAAAGGAGTTCCTACACATTGTGCAAGTTTGATTAGTAGGGTATATCACATATCAGAATTAAAGAAAGAAAAGGGAAAAAAGAGTTGACAGAAATCGGAAATAGTTCTTTCCGCTACCTCACTCATCCCAGGCAAAAATGCAACAACCAAGTAATCATAAGGCTGTAGTGAAGAAAGAACCTGCAAAGGAAGATGTTTTTGAGGTTCAGCAGATAATATGTGAAGATTTTAAGAGAAAATCCAGCCCTTACAGATTCAGCAGACAAATAACCAGACAACCCCTTGGCTCAAAGTAATTTCAGTTATACAAAACCTAATAAGCTAATCTAAAACCGAACCTCAACAGCAAGGAGTGAGTATTCAGTTGGTTCGGTTGGTTCAGCTCTAAGTTCCTAAAAACCGAAGAAACTTAGAAAACCAAACAAACCAACAGAAATATGAGTAAGAAACCTGAACTAACCAAACTGAATTGGTTTGGCCGGTTGTTTTAGTTTCTCACTCATATTGGGTTGGGTTACATCATGTTGAAATTTTTAGAACCAAAGGAAAATTAAAGTAAAGCAACTTATTTGTTTTCCAATTGTGTTGGTTTATCAGATGGTTCGGTTTGGAAAAGAAAAATCACAAACTGAACGAATAAACGCATAAATCAAACTATCAATCCAAACACAACAAATTGAATTGAATGAATCGAATTTGATCCATCTTGGTAAAGTGGCATTTTGCTCACACCTATTAACAATGAACCTATTGGAAGTCTATGTAAAGACCAAGCCATGAAGTGAGTAGGCACCTACCTGCTTATTGGCTGTATCACTTGACTCGGCAAAACTACGCCAAGTCTTCAATAGTATGTACCGGCACGAGGAAACTAGCAAAACCAATCCAATGATCAACTCAAGGTGCCACAACTCGAAACCAACTGCAAACAAATGGAGAGGCAATTGTTCTATTTGAAATAGCTATATAACTTGGATTTGGGTACGAGTTCCGAACAATGGTATTTCTAAGTTTTTCCATGTATTTGAAGGATCATATCCCTGTACCTATATTCAAATATGTGTTGGACATGAGTACTTAAAGAAAAGTGACAAATCCAAGCAACATAGCATGAACTTACTTGCACGCTCAAACACATACATAAGAAACCTATATTACTCTGATTATTCATTTTTCTTAAAGTACGCCCATGTTGAGATATGGGTATGAAGACATAGCTCACTAAAGACTATTCAAATACATGAAAGAACTTTTTAAAAAAATTTACCATACCCGTATCCAACTCTTGCAACCAAGTTTGAGAAACATAGTGAGAAACCTCAAAAAAAGATTATTTCATATCAAGCTAGAATCCTCCAGCTTTTTCATACAGCACTGGATCTAAAATTGTTTCTAGAAAGAATCAACCGTTCTCATAATTTTATAAGCTGGCATTTTCAATACCTAGAGTTAGCAAATAACCTGTGTTTCAATATCCATGCAGATCTAATGGCTTCATTTTAAGCATTTGAAAAGATATTCTCAAAAACTTCAACACATCAAGTATCAAAATAAATATACACAGATAAAAGAGAGAAACTCTTACAGCACTTTATTCAAACATTGTCTTCTACCCCCTCTCCCTCCTCCCTCCCATTCCCTTCATTTCTTCTCCCTATCTCTCCATGGTGATGAGGAATTTCTGAATTTGGTTGATAATTGGAGTTTGTATTGTGAAACTCCTTTCAACAAAACCTTAATCAACAAATAGTCATTTTTTAATCCTCTCAGGGCCTATGATTTCCATTTGAAAAAGAACCTGCAGATCAGACTACACTATGCCATTCCACAAGCAATTCTAAAGCTAAGATTTTAGGCAGTTTTTTCCACTATGTCAAATGTAAAAGTTTTTTGAACAGGGCAATTCACGGCCCCCTCATCTGGCAGGCAGCAACCTGTTTTGCAATTTCAGACCATTTTTAACATGATTGAGGCCAATTCTTGCCCCTGCATTAGAGTCCTACATGCCATTTAATCCAATGAACCACAAATATTAGACCTGAATTAAGACAACGGTTTAAATTGCTAAATTTATCCTTGTGAACTGAACTTAATTTTTAAAGGGTCATCTCTAGATTTGTATTTCAATCGAACACTAAAGGCAGAAAAAGCAGAAACAAAACCAATTTTCAGAAACCGTTTACGGAGGAAGCTTAAATGAAATATATACATGTTACTTCCGTGGAGCAGTCAAGAATGGGTAGTCCTTCCATCGACCCAACATGCGATACCTGCAGATTACAATTAGAATACAACTTAAAGATATTTTACCAATTAAGAAAACTTAAGTCAAGTCACAAACTAACTGGTTTGGTGACTTGATCATGTTGAACTAAAGAAAAGCCAAAGTTACTTAAGCTACTAAACAAGTAATGGACATAAAAAGAGGTCTAAAAGCAAAGAATAAGATCATAGAAATCAAGCTACCATTCATGCGTGCTGAAGCAAACCTGTCTAATTATTGTACCCAAAGCAGCTATCAACCCAGAAGTGATGGTGCAGGCTTGAAGCACATTACTCCTGGAAGGAATGGAAATGGAATCCGGTGGAGTAAAATCTACACTTTTTCCATTATTAGTATTGCCATCCTTGGAAGGATACATATCAGCTAGACCATTGATGTCTTCTGGTAAGGTCTCTTTAGTCTGCAAGGTCAAACTTTTACTCGGCTGCCCCTCTCTTCTTGATTTTTTCATCGGTTTGCGACTAGCAAAGGCCCTTACACTAAATTTAGTGCTCTGCAGATGAAAACATATATGTATAAAACTTGTAGAACCTGAAGGCAAACTACTTTCAAATTCAGAAACATTAGATGGCTTACAATGATTGAGTTTCGGGGTGAAAGTTCTTTGATTCCATAGTATCTAACAAACTTCCCACCTATTCAAATATCACCAATTTTGCACATCAACAAAGAATAAAGATAAGCTCTTTTATTTTTACTAATAACTTATTTCCTTAGTCAAATCTTAGGGGTTTAAACAAGGTACTTAGGTTCGAAGAAAGAAACTCGATCCACTTTTGACATTATCAAGTCAAGCTCAAGGTAAAGCTATCAAATGAGCTAGATTAGAGTATTCTAATGTTTGCCTCGAGCAGTTCGCCAGGCTAATTGAACTTCTTTTTAATATATATTATTCTTAATTAGCATTGAAATATCTCAGTTCAAACATAAATAATCGAGTTTTTAAGTCAAGGATGAGATTCAAGCCTATTACCAAATAAATTAAATTTAATTAAATGAGCTTAAGTATGGGAGTTCAGTATATTTTTACCGGCTAAACAAACATAGTTAAAAACAAAAAAATTGAGTACGCTTGAGCAGTTCAATTTTTTTCTTGAATTTTTATCTTGAGCTCAACTCTAGAAGTGAAAGTGAATAGAGTTCGAGGTCAGCTTCAAGTCTCGAGTTTCAAGTTGAATCAAACTCGAGCTTCTTAGAACGGGCATCAATTGAATTATACCCTGTTAAATCTGATACATGGTGATGGAAGAACTAACATGAAAAACATTATAACTTTCCCAATTTTAGCATTCTCTTAGATAAACATATTGGTTGGTGAAACAAAAAGAACAAGAAAGGGAAGTCATGGAGAAGTGGTACTAACAGTTTATAGTGAGCAAACCCATAGGTGGTTCCAGCTTCAAAATCAAAGTGGATGCACCCTTTAAGCTGTCAGACCCAGAATTCACAATAAAGCAAGATAATCAAAACATGAAAAGAAAGAAACACAGAAAGTGTTTGTGCGTATGTCTGAGAGAGAGTAATTCAATGGAGCCAAACCAAACCTTTATTCCTGCAGTTTCTGTATTTCTAAGTTCCCAACTGAAATTTCAAAATGAAGATATCAAATTTATCCAAACAAGAAGAGAGCATCTAGAGAAGCTGCGATGTATGATAAGGATTACAAGGGAGAGGCAGTCAGAAACTGGGTGAAGTTAAGAGCACAAAAATATGAAATATCCTAAGTTTTTGAAAGCAACACCATCCATACAGAGGCAGATTTAGGGTGGAGGAAGGGCCCCGGCCCCTAAAATAGAAATTTTATTATTTGGAACCTTTAAATTTTTAAAAATTTTAAATTAATATAGATAAAATTACATTTTAATCTATTTTAAAATTAATAACAATTTAATTTAATTCTTTAAAAATTATAAAAGTATAAACAATTTAATTTCGACCTCATCTCAAATTATTAAATCATATTCTCTCGGCTTAGTCAAATTACACTTTAATCTTCCAATTTTCTATCTCTATCAATTTGAGAAATTTCTATTATTTCAAGCTCACGTACATACTCACTAAAATTTTCTTTTACAAATATTCAGTTAATTCCTTAAATTTCATTTAACACACCCAGTTTTTAAAATTTCCTCATAATTTCGCCATATCTGATCATAGAACAATACCAATTTTTGTACCAAAAATTTTAAGGCGTTACATTTTTATTTAAAGGAAAAGAACAAATGGTGTATAAATTAAACAAGTCAATATATAGGCTTAAACAAACTTTTCATCAATGATTTTGGTTTTAAGGAAAAGATTGTTGATCAATGTCTATATTGGGAACAAGTTTATTTTTTTATTCTATATGTTGACGATATTTTGCTAATCATTAACGATTTTGATTTATTATATGAAACCAAAAAGTTTCTCTCTAATAATTTTGAAATGAAATATTTTGTGATAAATCGTAAAGACGGTTAGGATTGTCTAAAAAAACATATATTAATAAAATTTCATAGAGATTCAAGATGGAAATAATATTCAATAGGAATAGTTCCCGCCCAAAAAAGGGATAAATTTAATATTATGTAATATCCAAAGAATAAATTGAAACGAGAACAAATGAAGAAGATTTCTTATGCATTTGTTGTTGGGAGTTTGATGTATGCTCAAACTTGTACAAAAACATACATTAGTTTTGTTGTTACAATGCTAGGCAGATATCAGAGTAATCTAAGATAGGATCATTAGGAAGCTACAAAGAAATTAATTAGATACTTGAAATGAGCGAATGATCATACCATGTATGCCAAAAATTGTAACGCCTGAATCCAGTACACCGTCGTCGGTTAGGATTCTGGTGTCTACTATTCATTTTTAAAAAATATCTAAACATAACACAATTTTATCAAAGGTAAAAATGGTATTTCCAACATTTTAGGAGACTTTTACCGGTACCTGATGGTCAAGTATCAGTAGTAGTCAATTCAATGAACAATTTTAGAACTGTGCAGATTTCTACCAATACCTGTACTAGTTCTACCGATACAAGCATTATTTCTACCGAAACAAGTCATGCAACCACCGACACCAAAAACTCCAAAGAGCAAAAATCCACCCCCTGCAACTTCTACCGATACAAGCTTACATACTACCGATAAATCAGTACCATGAACTACCGATACTTGAAATTCAACTACCGATATAATCCAAGTCAGAGAACAACCTCTCTCCTACCCTGTACTTCTACCGATACATGCAATAATTCTACCGAAACAAGTATGCAAAATTTCATTAATGATACCAAGACACAAGTTTAATACCTCAAACACAACCAATATAAGTTATGCATTAACACATCACAACACACACATAACTTCTAAGCTCTTACAAGCATTATAAGCCTAAGCATCAAGTTATACTTTGTGCATTTACAAAATCAAAATAGTATGATTTTAACATCTTTGGTTCCATATCAAAGGTTAATAACATCCTAGTACATGCCAAATAATCGAGTGGTGTAAATACTATCGATCGAGCTCTCAGGATAATGTGATTGTCTTCAAGATGATCCGATCTTCAAGTCACAAAACGAGATCTACAAAACAATAACAAATTCACTGGTAAGCTACATAGCTTAATAAGTTCGCAAGTTTATCAATTTACCAAGTCTTATGAGATAAGCAACTCTATAAATCTGTCAAGTCAACACAACTGAACTTCAAGGTCGCTATTCGTTTTACTCCCTGTTGACACAAAGGTCATGTTGCTCATTTGCTCCCTATTGACCCAAGGGCCATGCCTGTTACCAGTATACGATGTTATTCTTAACCATCGATACGGTACATCTGTTCCCTACGATGCTGCTCACACTAAACTGACGAAAACATGCAACAAGCATGAATCTCAGCCATCGTAGGGCCTGTAATCCATTCTCAGATTCTATTCACCTTACGGTGACTCACAATGCTATAAAGTATCCACAACAAATGTAGGATCTCAACCATCGGACCATTTTCTATCTTTGGCACAAGGTCGGGAAATTCTCATCTCGATGATTCTCATTTTTAACAATCATTAAAAAGGCAGTTATAGGTAGTTATTAATAAGAAATTGACATTACGAACTTACCGAACTAAATTGCAGTTTAGGAAAAACTTCAGGGACTAATCTGCTAATTTTCCTTTTCCCCAGTCGGTAGCACAATCGTAGTCTACATTCTCAAATCATTCAATTTTCACATTAAATTACATAATTTAGTTACTCAACACAATTTAGCCCTTTTGGAAAAATTACGGTTTTACCCCTACTAGTTTCTCTTTATTCAATCTAGCTCTTTCAACACAAACATGCAAAATAACCTTTTTCTCCCACAAAAAACCATAGCCAAATTTTCTTAAGTGTTCACTCAACCCATTAACATATCTATTTTCACAACAATACATGAAATTTCACCAATTTCACATTTTAGTCCTTTAACTCTAATTTCATCAAAAATTACTTTACAAAAAGATTTAACCCAAGTATCAAGCATTCAAATACATCAAAAGCTTCCAAAAACAAGCAATTTCAACAATGGTAAGTTTTCTAACATTTGACAGATTCACAAATTAGTCATTGCATAAGCTAGATTAAATTGATACGTACTCAAAAACATAAAAATTACCAAAAACAATCAAGGTTTGCTTACCCAAATCAAAGCTCAAAGATTTGAATTGAAAACCCTAACTTTTTCTCTCTTGTTGCCGTGTGAAGAAGAAAGGAGAAGAAAATGGAATGAAAATCAATTTCTTTTCTTTTAATTTCATATTTATAGTAATGGTATTTTTGTAATTATAGAGAATTTCATCATTAAGCTTTAATTAATCATTTTTAATCTTAATTAAATCTATTTATACTTAATTTAAACCATGCCAATCCACTAACTAATATTCATTTGGTTATTTTATTCACTTGGTCCTTCTAATTAAACATCTATACTTTTACATTTTTTATGATTTAGTCCTTTCTATTCAATTAACTATCTAATCAATGCTATTTTTGAATCATAATTCATACGATGCATGTATCACCAGAAACATTCAAAATAATTAAATTTATGACTTCACTCGTCGGAGTTGTGGTCTCAAAACCACTATTTTCGATACCACTGAAAATCGGACTGTTACAAAAATACACTAAGTACAATACTAAAACCATCTATATACCAACACTTAACCAAATAACATTATAGGATCCTAATACATCTCCAAACAACTACTAAAGAGAGAATTCATTACAACAGCAGATTTTCAGGAATCGAATAGCCCAAGCAACTTAACTTGACCCCTAAAGCAACCTTCTGAAGCCTCACGTACCTATGCATGGTAACAAACTACACATTGAGCGACAAAGCTTAGTGGTGCAAAACATTTTCAAATATGTCGTATGTTAAACTAAACGTCAATAAACCATGCCAATCCACTAACTAATATTCATTTGGTTATTTTATTCACTTGGTCCTTCTAATTAAACATCTATACTTTTACATTTTTTATGATTTAGTCCTTTCTATTCAATTAACTATCTAATCAATGCTATTTTTGAATCATAATTCATACGATGCATGTATCACCAGAAACATTCAAAATAATTAAATTTATGACTTCACTCGTCGGAGTTGTGGTCTCAAAACCACTGTTTCCGATACCACTGAAAATCGGACTATTACAAAAATACACTAAGTACAATACTAAAACCATTTATATACCAACACTTAACCAAATAACATTATAGGATCCTAATACATCTCCAAACAACTACTAAAGAGAGAATTCATTACAACAGCAGATTTTCAGGAATCGAATAGCCCAAGCAACTTAACTTGACCCCTAAAGCAACCTTCTGAAGCCTCACGTACCTATGCATGGTAACAAACTACACATTGAGCGACAAAGCTTAGTGATGCAGAACATTTTCAAATATGTCGTATGTTAAACTAAACGTCAATAAACATATAACCATTCATTAGATTAATAATCAGTAATATAAACATAATCCAAATAAAACCATATAACATTTTATAGAACACAACGTCATACTTAAATACCTTCAATAACAATAATACTTGTAACATCCCCACTTAAAAAAAATTTCATTATCGAGCTTAAGGACTAAATTGAATAAGTTAGAAAAATATAAGAACTAAAGTGCAAATATTCTATTTTTATTTTTATGGAAAGGATCTAATGGCAATTTTACCATTGCTTAAAAAATCAATGATTTTTTTTTATTTTCAAAAGATATATTAATTAATAATAATATTATAATAAATAATAATATTTTATTATATAATATTATAAAATATAAGAAAAGAAAGAAAGAGAACATTGTTCTCAATTCTCATCTTTTCTTTTACTTTGCTCTCTGTTTCTCTCACGAAAGGGGAAAGAAAAATTTTCTTTCACCATTTTTCTTCAAAATTCAAGCATATGGTATGGGTTTTCTTCAAATTTTTCATAGATTTTGAATATTTGAAGCTTGTTCTACATATATATACCAATAATTTTTGATTTCATCAAGTATTTTGAAAGTTGCCATTAAAGAACATTGATGGAAGATTAGGAAATTTAAGTGAAATAGGTATATTTTCTTGATAGAAAATGATTAAAAGAAGAATTCTAGCTTGTTAGAAGTGTGAAAAAGAAATGAAATTGGATGAGAAATTTATTTGGTTTATTTGGCTATGGTGAAGGGGTAGTAGAGAAAATTGACTATTTTGAGTAATATTGGTGCTAAATGATAGCTTATGAATTAGTGAGTACTCCGGTGAAGACGGAATTGAAAACGGATAATCGAGTTGAAAGATATGAGAATTTCGGATTTGGAAGCTTAGTATATTAACTTGATTAATCATGCATATTTATGTTGTTTTTACTAGTTTTAGTTTTAAAATGGGTAAATGATATTATTTCGTATTGAATTGCTCATATTGTAGCTAAAAATGAAGCGAGCACCTTGAAGGAGAAAGACGAAGAGAAGAAGTAAAGCGATTAAAATTCCGGTTTGTGCTAATATCTTATTTTCATTACATAAAGCTTTAGAATAATTAGACTATTATGATTAATTATATTAATTTTATTTTTATATTATTTTTATGAGTTTTGAATGAGTTTGAATTATTTAGTTAATATTTATAAAATTATGATCTGAGATGGAACATGTTTATTTTTCAAATGATTAAATTAGCAAATTCATGGTTATGGTTTGAGCTTGAGTATTATGATTTTATATGTTTGAGCAAGAAAATGTTTAATATGTTTTTGAATTGGAAGTCTAATTTTACATTAGGCAAAATATATGATTTGATCATGATATGAGACCAAAAATGAGAATGACGTGAAAAATAGAATTGAAGTGAAATTTCATTTTTACCCCGGTACGCTAAGTTAGACTAGATCAGATATAGTTGACATGCCATAGAGTCTTTATATCAGAGGATTTAGATCTCCCCAATTCCCAGAGGGTCGAGGGAGAAAATGCCAAATTGGTCAGTTTTTATTTTTGTTAGTCCCAATTCCCTGAGGGTCGTGGACTACTCTGATAGCCATCGCTGCCGAACAACTCGGGGTGGCGGATTCATGTATTTGATTATGAGTCTAAATTTTAGTACGGGGTTTAGATTGAAAGAAAAGCAAAAACAAAAGTTAAATATATATTTTAAATTTCCTTATCGTGTGAATTAAATTGATTATGTGATTTTAAATTTGATTTAAAAGCTTACTGTTATTTACTTACTTTTATTAACTAATCTATATTTAAGACTTATGTAATGATTTATATGATATTAGCACCACAGAGCATAAAAATTGCTCAGCGTACAGTTTGTCTATTTTTTGGTGCGTAGGTAGTTAGATTCGGTAGATCGTTCCAACAGCATCCGAAGAACCGAAATTCAGCTCAAACAAAGTTGGTGAAAAGATTATTTTTTGGTTAATATTTATGGCATGTACATAGGCTTATATATATAATATTGTGTCAAAAATTAAATTTCAATATGTTTATTATGTCTCTTTTGCTAGTACTTTATAACTAATGTTTTGATAAAATGGTTAAACGTAGATATCAAATTTGTTGAAATGTTTTAAGAAATTGAAGTGTTGGGAATTGATTTGGGAGATTATTTGAAGGTCGCTATATTGTGAAATGTAAATTTTACAGGGGGATTTTATGTAAATAGGCAGAAATACTGTCGAAATTTTTATAAAATAATTTTGCCATTACTCATTCGTATAAAAAAATAGAAAAGTAAGTTGCTTCGGCAACAAAATGTGATATTTTATATTTGGATCCAACAACTGGATCGGGTATAAGGTGTCACAATACTTCAAAAATGTGAAATATAACAATATTTCCAAAACTTCATATACATAATCTAAATCATAGAAAATAGCACCATTTGCATAAAGTTCACATTATAACATATTATTGAAGCCCCATTAACTAAAATTAGACTCATAAACAGATACGCGGATATCCAATCGCTCCCCAACAAGATAATGCATAAGCACAATGGTAGGTACACAATATCGAATTTTTAATGCATATAACACAACTTTCAATCAATCCCTAAAAAATAAATGTTGATAAAGTGCCACAAAACTGAATCTCTTGAGCGCACAAGGGTAACGCATCCATAAGATCTCAAAAATACCTTATGGCACATCAACTATACCTAAGAACCATCCAAAATTGTTTAATGAGCTTTTTAGCATATTTAATTTTTCACATTAACAATGTTCATATTAAGAGCAACATGAAATCATTTATTCATCGACAACATCAAGATTTCTTCAACAACAAGTAATTAATTACATGCATAATACCAAAACAAAATCTCATGCCATCAATCAACCCTCATAATATCATATTTATACCATTATATGACTCAAATAAACTCATTTTAGAAAATAACATAAAACCAAAGGAAAATACAAGCACAATGTAACACCCCTCGACCAACTCGATTGTCGGGTCCAAGTTATAGGACGCTACATTCGTTGCCAAAGCAACTGCAGTCAAGTATACAATAAAATAGTCATTCACACACCCAATTATGTGACAATCACATTCAAATCATGGTAAACAATCGAAATTGAGTCTTGATCGATGTAACATCTGGATTTTTACGATGTTAAAAACAAAGATTTGAGTTAAGTACCATGGAAAATAGGATGTAAAAATGTGGTTAAAATTTTTTTTATAAGAAAATTTAAATAGAAATTTAAAATTTAAAATAGATTATTAAGTGGCTAAAGACTACTTAAAAAAAAGAGAACATGAGGGAGCTATGGGACAATTCAACCAAATTAACTAGGTAATGGGAAAGGTTGGTAAGTTTAAGTAAAATTTATGGTGGTGAGACATTTTACTATTTGAATAATAAAAGAAAGAGAAAATTTATGATAAAAAGAAGAACTGAAAGATGAATTGGGGGATTATCATCTTCTACCTTTCTTCTTCATGACAGTGACATGGGAAAAAGCAAAAGAAAGTTTGGAGCAAATCAGTTATAGGATCTTATCAAGTAAGGGGGTTTTAGTGAAATTTTTCCGTTAATCTTATACTACAACACTGATATCTCTTTGAGTTAAAGAAGTAGGTAGATTTTCGTGTATAGTCCTTGTAAGTCTAGGGTTTTGTCATTTTGACCTAGATGAGTTATGATCCCCATGAGTGAATGTTTAAAGTTAAGTGATAGATATATGTGTATCTAGGTTATCATAGATTTGAGTTTGGATAAGTTATGAACTTGAAGGTGAAATAGGAAATATAATGAAATAGATGGAAATTGAGTTATAATGTTGTTATATATATGTGAATTAGCATGATACTAATTATTTGCTCTTACATTGGAACTAACCATATGAATTAATGGATGAAATTGTCGTCTAGATCACAAGTTACACCGTGTGAAGAATGCTCGGGACAAGGGCAAAGCGATTAACTAAATCGAGTTTGGATAATCACTTCACCTGTAAGTTCTATTCATAATTTACTCAATGTTTTCATATTGATAAATTTTTTTAATACCAAAATGAACACAAAATAATAGTTATTACAAAATCGTGTAAATAATGTATACTCGTAAATGTATCATGCTGACAAGCATAAGCGTATCATGCTGACGAGCGTAAACGTATCATGCTGATGAGCTTAAACGTATCACGCTGACGAGCGTAAATGTATTATATTAATAAGCATAAATGCACATGCAAATATGTTTTAAAGGATTATAAAGTTGGGAATATAACTCTTTTTTCCAAGAGTGAAATGATTAGAAATTCTATTGTATAAAACTCTATAGTGGAAGGATGATTTGTCCTTATGTTTAGTTGTGGCCTTAAATCGATAAACAAGATATTTATTCATAAATATCATTCTAACTAAAACTTTTATTTCTTGTAGATTTTTGAACTTTTGCAACCTCAAGGTTCGGATCATCGGAGCATTCACCTCATTGATACATCATCTTTTGGTAGATATTGACGTTTTAACTTTTGGTTAATGTTTGGCATGTAACTAGGTCTTTAGAGGTGAAGCAAAACTTGTGGCTGACATATCTTTTGTGTATAATTATTTAATTAAATTAAATAGACTTTACGGTGATCATTGGTATGTCAAATTGAGTTCTTTTTCACAGGATTTAATTCTAATTTTAGTGTTGACCCTAGTTGTTTTGGAACAACTCTAGGAAGTACTGGTAAAAAAAGGGGAGGTGAGAAGTTGGTTACTAACTTGAGTTGTTTCAGAACAACTTAGTGTTGTACCGGTAGAAGTTTCAAGAAGCAGGAACTTTGGTTATTGACTTTAAGGGTTTCGATAGAACTTCTTGAAGTGCCGATAGAATTTTGAGTAGTATCGATAGTTTAAATCTTGAGTATCGGTAGAAGTACCTAGCTATCTAACCTGTGCTCTCTGTCAAAAATAGTATCGGTAGTTCTATTTCTTGGTATTGGTAAATTGATTTTCTACTGATAGAACTCTTACTGTTTCAGTAGTAAATTGTAACTTTTCTTCTGTATTTTTTTAGTAAAACTTTTACCGATAATAGAAGGAACAAGTATCGGTAGATGAGTGTTAATTTAGTTAAAATTGAATTAGATTGTTAAGTTTCAAAATATAATTTATAAAATTGAATACCAAATTCAATTGAATCAAAACATACCTAAAACATGCCAAACAAGTTCAAACACTCAAATTCAACTTCATAACAAGACATTCACGACACATAGATAAATTAAACTTAAACATTTCAATGTCATTAGGGCATACCAATTAAATCATTCTAAATGTCTATCCATACATATGCCAAGTCTATCAAAACATACCATGTCACTTTCAAACATACCCAATTCATTCCTTAACACTTTTATGACCTTAACCATGAACCAAAATAATCATTCATCAACATATACCTCAAGCAAAATCACTTAACACCTTAAAACCAAAGAGGGAACAGATTGAAACCACAACGACGAATCTTAAAAAAAGGGTAAAGAGACAAATTGAATCCTATTTCCTTGAAGTTGAAGTGAAGCGAATCAAATAACAACCACTCTGGAGTTTCAGAAATTCAGGATGAATAGGTGCAGTTGAAGCTGCGTATTGTCTTCCTAAATGGTAGTGAATCAAGTGCAGTGGAGTAGAATCACCAGCGAGATGAAAGAACGGAGAAGCATCGGAGGCTGAAAGACCGGACAAAATTGGTCTTCCTTTGAGTCTTTGCTCCATTCCCGTTAAATGACAACGAGCAAAGAGGGGCAGCTGTTGCAGGCCAATTTCGTCTGGGCTTTTAAGTCCCATTTTTTACAAAGCCCAAAAATAAAAAACCTAAAATAAAGATGGAAAAACCTAGCAGCTGTCCTTGCTCGGAGAATCTTCAAGATTTAAGAATCTGCAGAACTAGGAAAGAAAATCACAAAATGATGTAAATTTTGTGTTATAAAAACACGAAATCAAATGTAAAGGGGTATTATTATTTTTTCAGAGAATAATTTTTTTAATAAGATTGAGAGATTTTCTTTGAGCATTCATACATGCATCAATAGAATCAAAGCAAAAAAATTTGAAGGTATCGATTTGCATTTTTATTTCTTCTTTTTTTTTTCTTTCAAATCTAAAACAACAAAGATAGATCTAGGTTTTTTTTTTACCTTTTGATGTTGATTCGTCCTTGACTTCTTCCGGATATGTGAGACCCACAGCTTCCTTCGGGTTTGCTCGGAGTTCATCGGAATTCATCTTCTTTTATTATTATTATTTATATTTAATTGTTTATTTTAACATTTAATTTATTGATTTTTTGTTTATTTATTTATTTGTCATTAATTTTCATGTCTAATCTCAATTATTTTTATTGTTTATATTTGTTAGTTTATTTTAGCATTCAATTTTTATTTTTATTTTTTTGTTTATTTATATTGTTATTATTTATTTTCATGTCATTTTATAGTTATCTCTTTTATTATTTTTTATTTAATTTTCATTTATTTTTATTATCTTGTTTATTTATTTATTTATTTATCATTAAATTTTATATTTTTTCTTTTTATTTAATTACATATTGATTAATCCTTAATTTAATTATATTATATATTTTTATGATTGCATTTCATATATTTATTCATTGATTTGTTATTTATTTGTATGTCATATTTTGTGACTTTAAATTAATTACATGCCTTATTATTTTTTTAACTTAATTATTTTAGAGTTTTCTCATATTTGTGTTTTATATATATTTATTGTTGCTTATATTATTAATTAGTTAATATTTATTGCCATTATTACTATGATTATATTGTCATTTTATTTAATACTATAATTATAGTTATTTTTTGTGCTATTAATTATATTTGATTGTCATCATTTAATTATTTATATTAATGTATTTTATTATTTTGCCGTTATAATTGTAAATTATATACATACTCATTAATTTTTTTTGCATGATATTTTAATTTTTTTTAAAAAAGATACATAAATGGTTTTCAAAAATCGAGGCAATATTCTTTATTTCGAAATTTGAGAGAACTATGCTATAACTCATTAGGTGTGATTTTCTCTTTGAACCGAGCTAATTGAATACTCTATTTAAAATTTAAAATATACGAGATTTTGAGATAAGAATTAAGAATACTTATTATTTTCGAAAATTCGAATTGTTATGTCCTAACTTACTGGATGTGACTTTTTCTCGATTAATTCGAGATAACGAGCTTTCTTCGTAAAATTTAATTTTTTTAAAATAAAATAAACATGACATTCATGCATTTAAGGATCACAATTTAAATTTTCTCGAGTTTTTAATTTTCAACAAATAAGACCTTAAATAATCGATTAGGTACCAATTTTTAGGCGTGTGAGGGTGCTAATCATTTTTCATGCGTAACTAACTCCCGAACCCGTTTTATGGTTTCAAAAACCAAAATTGTTATTTTAATGATTTTAAAATTTTTAA
The DNA here is from genome assembly GCA_005610355.1 of Gossypioides kirkii. Lineage (NCBI taxonomy): Eukaryota > Viridiplantae > Streptophyta > Magnoliopsida > Malvales > Malvaceae > Gossypioides > Gossypioides kirkii. Next base: position 30,526,645 of record CP032247.1, on the reverse strand, counting down.
GGTGATCCAATCACACCTATTTAAAAAAGGTTGGTGGCGACTCCATTTTCGTTTTTCAAAATATAAGTAACACTTTTTTTCAAAAAAATGATTTCGACACAGAAATTTGCAACAAATGTATTAAATATCAAACATGTTTTCTAATGGTAAAAGATATTACCCAAGATGTCATATTAGGAACACCGTTAATATCCTTACTTAAGCCATATAAAGTAACAAATAATTTAATCTCTACAAAAATTTTAAACACCGAAGTAGAATTTCCTTCTGTAAAAAACCTAAAATAAAAAACCTCAACTTATTAAAATCATTATACATCCATAATGGGCAAATAAATAATTTAATTAATCGTAAATAGAAACAAATCTATTTTTTTAAAGAAGAAATATATTTTAAAAAATTGACTGAATAATTAGAAAAGAAGAAAAGTCCAAAAGAGGATAAATCAAATCAAAGAAAAAATAGAATCAACAATTTGTTCTGACATTTCAAATGCTTTTTGGAATAGGAAAAACACATAAAGTAACATTGCCATATGAAAACAATTTTGATGAAAGACAATTACCAAAAAAAAAAAGCAAGACCAATACAAATGAACAAAAAAATGGAAGAATGTTGTAAAAAAATACAGTATCTTCTTAACAAAAAATTAATAAGGAAAAGCAATTCCCCTTGGAGTTGTTCAACATTTTATGTAATGAAAAATGTGGAACTTGAAAGAGGAACGTCAAGATTAGTAATTAATTACAAACCTCTCAATCATGCTTTAAAATGTATTAGGTACCCAATCTCAAATAAAAAAAAGATTTATTACAAAAATTTTGCAATGCAAATATTTTATCAAAATTTGACATGAAATCAGGTTTATGGTAAATCCAAATAAGAGAAGAAGAAAGATACAAAACAATATTTACTGTACCATTTGGACAATACGAATGGAATATGATGCCTTTTGGATTAAAAAATGCTCCATCTGAATTCCAAAGAATAATGAATTATATTTTTTCCAATATTCTTAATTTACAATTGTATACATTGATGATGTTTTAGTATTTTCCGAAAATTTAGAAAAACACTTTAAACATTTATCCATCCTTGTAAAAGTCGTAAAAATAATGGTTTAGTAGTTTCTAAATCCAAAATAAGCTTGTTCCAAACTAAAGTAAGATTTCTAGGTCATTACATTACCCAAGGAACCATTACCCTAATAGAAAGGTCTATAAAATTTGCCAGCAAATTCTCAAACCAAATCCTTGATAAAGTTCAATTACAAAGATTTTGGGGAAGTCTCAATTATATCATAGACTTTTATCCAGGTCTTAGCAAATTATGTAAGCACTTATATGATAGACTCAAAAAGAATCCACAACCTTGGACAATGACCACACCAATATTATTACCCAAATAAAAAACAAATTACTAAACTTCCTTGTTTACATTTAGCTGATCCAAATTTTCCCAAGATGGTAGAAATAGATGCTTCTGAAATAGGGTATGGTGGGATCCTAAAATAAGCTAAGGGAGGAAAAGAGCAAATAGTTCAGTTTACTTTCAAACACTTGAATCCAACTCAACAAAGTTATAGTACTATTAAAAAAAATTATCAATTGTTTTATGTATCACAAAATTCAAAAGTGATTTGTTAAAAAAAAATATCTTTTACGAATTGATTGCAAATTAGCAAAAGAAGTTTTACAAAAAGATGTTCAAGATATTACCTCAAAATAGATTTTCGCAAGATGGCAGGCAATTTTGAGCATATTTTATTTTGATATTGAATACATCAAAGGAAAAACTAATTTTTTGCCTGATTTTCTTACAAGAGAGTTTTTTAAAAAATGTCACCCAAACTCTGAGACAAAAGAAAAGGAAAATGAAAAATAGGGGAATCATCCAAAAATCAAATTTCCTCAAAACCAATTAAGTCATGATATGTAATTTGCCTTGAGAGTAAAACAAATTACAAATGCAAACTCTGAATTACAATTGGAAATAAACAAAATCCATACGAATTACAAATTTTGAATTACAACTGGAAATAAAAAAAATTAAATTAGAGCTATCTCAACTTAAAATTAAACAACAAGAAATGAAAAAAAATGCAAACTTTAAAACATGAAGTCCTATAAAGCCTCTTGGTTTTGAGAAAATTTGGTTTTTGGATAATTCTCCTATTTTTCCTTTTCCTTTGTCTCGAAATTTGGGTGGAATTTTTGAAGAAACTCTCTAGTGAGAAAATCAGGCAAAGAATTAGTTTCTCCTTTGATGTATTCAAATAAAAATCAAATATGCTCAAAATTGTCTGTCATCTTGCAAAAATTTGTTTTGAGGTAATATTTTGAACATCTTTTTGTAAAACTTCATTTGTTGATTTACAATTAATTCGTACAAGAAATTTTTGATTTAATAAATCACTTTAGAAATATGTGATACATAAAACAATTGATAAATTTTCTTTTTTAATAGTACTATAATTTTGCTGAGTTGGGTTCCAGTGTCTGGAAGTAAATTGGACTATTTGCTCTTTTCCTCCCTTAACTTGTTTTAGGATCCCACCATACCTTATTTCAGAAGCATATATTTCTACTATCTTAGAGAAATTTGGATCAGTTAAATGTAACAAAAGAAGTTTATTAATTTGTTTTTTATATGGGTAATAATATTGTTGTGGTCATTTGTCCAAGGTAGTGGATCTTTTTTTAGCCTATCATATAAGGGCTTACATAATTTGCTAAGAGGTGGATCAAAGTCTATGACATATTTGAGACTTTCTAAAAATCTTTGTAAGTGAACTTTATCAAGGATTTAGTTTGGGAATTTGCTGGCAAATTTTATAGACCTTTATATTAGGCTAATGGTTCCTTAGATAATGTAACCTAGAAATCTTACTTTAGTCAAGCTTATCTTGGACTTAGGAACTACTAAATCATTATTTTTTATGACTTTTACAAAGATTGATAAATGTTTAAAGTGTTTTTCTAAATTTTCAGAAAATACTAAAACATCATCAATGTATACTATTATAAATTGAGAATATTGGTAAAAAAATGTCGTTCATCATTCGTCGGAATTTAGATGGAGCATTTTTTTTAATCCAAAAGGGATCACATTCCATTCGTATTGTCCAAATGGTATAGTAAATGTTGTTTTGTATCTTTCTTCTTCTCTTATTTGGATTTGCCAAAATCCTAATTTCATGTTAAATTTAGAGAAAATATTTGCATTGGAAAGTTTTTGTAATATATCTTTTTTTATTTAAGATTGGGTACCTAATCAATTTTAAATTTTGATTGAGAGGTTTATAATTAATTACTAATCTTGGCGTTCCTCTTTCGAGTTCGACATTTTTCATTACATAAAATGCCGAACAACTCCAAGGAGAACTGCTTTTCCTAATTAATTTTTTGTTAAGAAGATCTTGTATTTTATTTTTACAAAATTCTTCCATTTCTTTGTTCATTTGTATTGGTCTTGCTTTTGTTGGTATTTGTCTTTCATCAAAATTGTTTTCATATGGCAATGTTACTTCATGTTTTTTCCTATTCCAAAAAGCATTTGGAATGTCAAAACAAATTGTTGATTCTATTTCTTCTTTGATTTCATTTATCCTCTTTTGGATTTCTCTTTTTTTCTAATTTTTCAGTTAATTTTTTAAAACATATTTATTCTTTTAAAAAGGAGATTTGTTTTTGTTTATGATTAATTTAATTATCTATTTGCCCATTATGGGATTTTAATAAGTTGAGGTTTCTTATTTTAGGTTTTTCTACAAAAAGAAATTTTACTTTGGTGTTTAAAATTTTTATAGAGATTGAATTATTTGTTACTTTATATGGGTTAAGTAAGGATATGAATGGTGCTCTTAATATGATATCTTAGGTAATATCTTTTACCATTAGAAAACTTGTTTGATATTTAATACCTTTTTTGTCGATTTCTGCATTAGGGATTTTGTAGGTAATTTTGAGTTTTTTACCGTTTGCAGCTTTGAGAGATTCTGATGTTTTGTCATAATATTTTGTTAGAATTATGTCTTCTCTAATACAGTTTTGCTCTGCTCCTATATCAAAAAGAGCAATTGTTTTCAATTGAAATTCATTATTTATGATAAGATTTATTTTTATTAAGTATCTTTGGATAGATACTTCAATAAGAACCATAATATATTCATGTGTGTTTTCTTCAGGTTTAAGTCAATTTTTAAAGAATTATTTTTGAGACTTCATGTTTTAAAGTTTGCATTTGTTTTTTCATTTTTTGTTGTTCAATTTTAAGTTTACAGTTGTTCAATTTTAAGTTAATAAAGACAGTTAAACCAGAACTCGAAAATATTAAAGATAAATTGAATATTTTCAAAACTTAAAAATTTCTGCTCCTCCTTGGCTCTGATACCATGTATCATCTCGAGGAATTGAGGATCAGAAGTATTGATATTTAATATTTATGAATCTAGTTTACATAAATGGGATTTCGAAACTATCTTTTTCGACACCACAAAAAATCAGGTTATTACACACAAACAAATAACTTCTATCACGCATTGATCACCTTCTACTTACCCTTTGATTTTGAGATTTCACCCACTTCTCTTGCTTAAAAATAATTATCCACAACATAATTATGGCTAGTACATCAACATATTAAGATCAAAACACCTAAATTAAAATTGAACCATGTAATTCAATCATGCTTGACACTTTCTCGCTTTTCATGCCCACTCTTGTAAAACCTATTTGAAACCCTCCGAACCTTAATGTAACCTTAGATTCATTTTGGGGACACAAATCTCTCCTAAAAATATCACTCACTAATCACTCATCTAAACCACACTTTCCCTTAAGCACCATCTACGGCATCCAAGAACAAACCCTAACAAACTCCATCCTAACTCCATTCTTAGCACTCAATCAACTTACTAAATTCACTAATAACTTCATCTTAACCTAGAAGCATCATAGAAATCAAGAAAACTCTCTCTTCTGCACAAAGTGAAAACATAGTCAAAATCGAAAATCAATGTAAATCACCATGTAAAATTATTTTCAAGATTAAAGAAACATATATTAGAGTTAAAAAATCACTTATCTTGTTGGAAAACTAAAGATCAAACTAAAAACAACTCAAAATCTCATAAAAATAAAGAAAATAAAGAAGAAAAAATAAGAAATTTGATTTATATTTTGAAACATCATAAAAACTTTACTAGAAATTATATCACATTTCAAGAATTATGCTCAGAAATGGAAACCTCAAAGAAACTGAAAGTGAATTTTAGAAAATTTAAAAAAGAAAATTAATGTGAAATGAAATTAAATGAAAAAGGCTCTCATAAACCCACCATGTAACCATTCAACCCTCCAAAAATCCACCAAAGGTCCATTTGTTGATGGGTCTCCTGGGAAAATTACAATTTAAAACTTTCATCTTTTAAAAATCAAGTTTTAAAAATTACAAATTTACCCCACTAATTTTGAAAACTTTATGATTTAGTCCTAATTGCTCAATTACCTAACTAACCTCTTGAAAACTCAAATTGGCCACTAATTATTATTCTTCTACTAAACCTGACTCTAATTCTCAAAAAGCTCCCAAATGGGACTTTTGAAATAACTCGAAACACTAATTCGACCCTAGATTGGCTAAATTAAAACTATCCAAAAATCGAGTTGTTATATGTTATGAAAATATATTTATGGAAAGACACATGTTATGTCACACCCTAAAAATAACAGTTCCAAAAAGGTGAGTATGGTATGTATTTAAGTGGTTTAACACACTATGGTGATGTAATTTGCCACCTTACTAGCTTACTAGCGAGTTAGAGTAATAGCGTATTCTAGCATTGAAGTATCCGTTCGTTGGCGGTATATAAGGATTAATTACAGGGTATCTGCAAGTGAAGTAGGAATACGTACAAGAATCGGTACGCCTAAGGAAGAGTACTCCTCAGTGTTTTGGCTAGGCACAAAAAGCCTACCAAGTGCATAAGAATGTTGTAGGAAGATTAACTGTCTTTAAGGCCACGTCATACGCTAGTTATCGCCAAGGTATAGTACGTTTGGTTTGTTGGAACACTATTCAAGTTAGTTCTTGTGGCGGGATTAGTTGGGAGTCAATTGGATTAATTTGACTCTCCCATGACTGGTCAAACAGTAACGAAGATCTTCATCGAATTTTCTTTACCTTCACTCCGATTTTATGGGAAAATCAGGAGATTGGGTTTAATAAGCATCGTCACTTGTCAAAGTCCATAGTAAAGGGATAGAGAGTTTATATCTAGTAAAGAGGGAAGACATTCCAAATGACTTTTCTTTCTACTCTACATCCTGGTCATTCTTTTTCACCTAAATGCTCTATTCTTCTTCGTTAATCTAGAGCTAAGATTTCATTTACTCAGTGGATGAGTCAACCTTCTGGTAAGTCTTACAACTCTATATGTTACGATTATATAAGGGAAAGGATGTTGAAAGATGTAGGAACAATATAGTATGAGTGGAAAGCCCTTCTTGGGGGTCATATGTGGTTGAAACAATAGTAAACTATCTGTAATGGGGATCTAATGGAAATTTTATAATCTTTTAAGAAATTGCTGCTGTTGGTTCGGGACGGATGGTCGAAACAAAAGCTCTAGGTTGAGGTAAAGGTGGGTCTTTAGTGGGTCTTTGGTGAGCCTTTGGACCAGTCTCCTGCGCATTATGTTATCATGACTCTTTGCGTAATTTTTGTACATATAGATAAGCATATCTTCTTAAGGAGTTTTAGTATGTATGTAAGTTTGTGTATTATCTATGAATCATCTGCATGTATGTACTGACGTATACGATGTGCTGCATGAAAATGACGATGTGTGGTAAGCGTGTATGGGGAATTATGTATTGGGAATTAAGATTCTGTTAAAAGTATGAGTGAAATATGTGTAAATGTGTCCATTATTGTTATTTGAGTGATGTATGACAAAGTATGGTTAGCGATAAGGGGGTTCGGGCGGAGTGTCGGGAAAATATGTGATACGATAACGAACACCATAATGGTACTTTGATAACGTCCATTGAGACAGTAAACACGAAGGCCAATATGGCGAGCATGTAGTCCGTTGGAACCGTAAACACGAGAAAATGCTAATGCGGTAGATATATGATAAGACCATGGTCATGGCACATTCTGAGAATGGCAGATGAGTCGCATTTGTCTACCAAGGCTTTTTCGTGTCTCGGGGGCGAGTTTAGACAAATCCATATTGTCAAACATGACAGTTTATGTGGTGCCTTAGTGGCAAACCAAACCAAGCTATTGTGGCAAGTCACCTATATAGCCTTTATGGTGAATTGTTTGGGAAGCCTTTATGGCAAGTCATTTGAGAGGCCTTTGCGGTGAATCATCTAGGAAGCTTGTAAGGTGAATTCTGTAACGCTTAAGTGTAAGCTATTAGTCCACTTTTGTAGCAAGATCTGGGTATGCCTTGGAGGCATTTTCTGAAGGAGATCTCGGAAGTGTACCCAACTAATGAGTTCGCCATAGTATACATGTCCTGGCAAATCCGAATTTTTGGGTGGTATACATGTCCTCCAATCCTGGGAATCTTCACATTATGTATCATAGGTATTTAGATTTTTGTTGTATGATTCAAAATATTGTATTGGACCAAGTTCTTTTGGCTGGACCGAGTCGAAGGTACAATCTTATAGTACGCAAAAGCCAGTATAAGAATCTGCCAAGGGTCGTATTTGTACACATATCATTTCGAGGAATATATCCATCTTCTATCTTCAAATAGATTTGTGAAATATGGTTTGTAATAAGTACTAAAGTTTATGATTCGCAAATCGAGTGGAATGTGTGTAAGGTGATTAGGTGTAGAGATTGGCGTATGGTTATCCTCCAGGAATTAGAAAAGTATCAACCAAAGTCTAAAAAGGAAGTCCATAATCTTCAAGTTGAAGAATCCAAGAACAATGTTAAAATTACTATTAGTTAAAACTCACTAAGTTCCATTGAGCATACAAGCATCCTTTTGAAATGCAGGTTTCTGGAATGGAACCAGTACGCCAAAAAGGACCAAGCTAGGAATGCTCCATGGTGGTAGTCGAAGAGCGATATTTTGCATACAGAGAGGCACTCTTTTGAATATAATGAACAAAAATTTTAACGCCACGATTAAGTTTGTTTACAAGGATTTAAATTGTAATGTCTTACAATGTTTTGAGAATTTGTTGTAATTAATAAATGCTTCTAACAACATATTTTTACTTAGAAAAAAAGTACAAATAAATAAGAATTATGTTTTATATGATTTTCACCAGTTGTAAACTTTTTGTTAAGTATTTGAGTATTTTGGCATCCAATATCAGGTTTTGATTTATCCGAGTCGAATATAGGGTGTTACATGTTATGAATAGGTATATTGAAGGAAAGGCACATATTAGTGTTCTATAAATAATGTGCCTGATAGGATTCAGACCCAAAACATCATAGTTTTCAATGTATTTAAAATTTCAACTAATATGTCGATTGAGTCTTAGCTTGGTTAGCATAGGCATTGTTGCCAATAAAGGAGTATATGGTTCGAGGGCGCTGAAGCACGTTATCCTCCTATTTAAGGGTTGGAGATGAGTTATGGGTAGTTGTAGGCATTGTATCAAAAAGAGCATATATGATCAAAACCTATAATGAGATTGTTCAAAAAAAATTAATAATTTCCAAGATATTTTAGGCTTGTATATTGTAATCCTATATTGAGTACTCCCAATTCCCCTGTTCGACAAAAGGTCCTTTTATATACAACAAATACAATAATCACATTGTAACGGGTATAGTTTAATGGTAAAAATGTGATTCGTTCTATTAATCCCCCTAAGAGTTAAGAGGTCCCTTGATTTGGTTCATATTCCGAGCAAAAGCTTTATTTCTTAAAAGGATTTAATCATTTACCTCTCAACAAAAGATTTGAGGAAGAATATACAATCTTGTGATTCAGATCAATGGGCCAAATATTCATTTGGCTTTTTTTCATATATACGAATTTAATAAATTATATTGCAAAATGTATAAGGTTGCCAATTATTTTCTTTGAAGTCGATACTTCCACTTGTCGACTTCAATGTTGCTTTTTCTAGCTCTTTATATTAAAGGTTGCTATGTTGAATTTTGTTAGGAGAAATTTGTAAGATACTTTAAAGTGGAGTTGAAAGAAGTGAAGTTTAAGGAAGGCAGATATGTGATGGAACCTATCAAAGTAGTGGAAATGGTTTATGAAAACACCATCTGTGTAGCTGCAATCTTGGGCTTAACCCTCAATGCAGAATTTGAAGATGGCAATCTTCTAAATGATCTCTTAGTTGAAAAGAACAAAGAAACTATGTAACATAAAAACAACTTTAAAGTTGTTTAGACATTACTTTATCAATTGTTTGTGGGATAAAGTTGAAGCCTTTAAAGTTGATGTAGGTGCCATGGCTAAAGGGCCTAAATTCCTGTTAGAAAAATAAAATACAAGTGGAAAACTAAGGAGATTTGAGACTTCACAAGTGGAATCTGTATATAAGTATACTTCTACTATTTGATTTTGTTTAGAATAAGGTGTTTTGACCTTACTACATTACTTCTATTAGAGATTGATTAGAATAAGGTTTTTCAACTTATAAATAGACGTAGTCATCTCCTCTTGTATTATTCAATTTTGGACATTAGTGAATTTTTTTCCTCTACTCATGGCTTTTTCTGAAAGGGTTTTCACGTAAAATCTGTGTGTTCTTTCTCTTTACGTTTTCTTTGCAATATTTCTTCATTCTCAACGTTCAACTTTAACAGAGAAGGTTGGTGAAATTTTTGAAGGGTTTTTATTATTATTATGAAATCAGCATGTAAATGTGCCGACTTCAACCTCCAGACCATAAGGATGCCAAACTCGACTATTTCGTTAAATAATTTTACTCCTCAATTATTTTGCTAAATATTTTAAAAAAAATCATTCATTTGATTTTTGAAACAATTCTTTATAAATATATTTATCATATAAATTTTTTTCCTTTGTGATCTGCTATAATCTAATTAAAATAAAATAAAATATTTTAAATTGGGAGTAAAAATAAATTTAAATAGATAAATGCATGTAATTAAGAATATTTGGTGCTGAAAAATTAAATGTTGAAATATTATGTAGTAAAAACTTAAGGGCTGAATTTAAGTTATAAAATATGTTTGCTATATTACTTAAAATTAAGTACAAAATTTAATTAGATTGTTTGATAAATAATAAATTTAAAAACTTTAAAGGTAAAATGTTTAAAGGATAATGTTAAACAAATAAAAATAATTGAAAATTTTTCACATTAAGTGATAAGTAGACCTGTTCATAGGCTGAGATACCCACCCATACTCGAAGGCCCACCCGAAATTTGGGAGGGATTGGGTAAAAATATTAGGCCCAAAAAATAGGCTTGGGCAAAAAACTTAAGCCCGTTTAAAATACGAACTGGTCTCATGTTTGACCATTCAAGGCCCCCAAGCCTGACCCGACCCTGTCCATTTTAAGTTTGTAATACTTTTATTATGTTATTTTTATATAGAACACATTAAAAAAAACATATACTAAATACATAATACTACTCTAATGTAAACACTAAAATAATGTTAAGATTACTATATAAAAATTTTAATAAATAAAAAATGGATAAAATTATTAAATATTAAAATAATATAATATAAATATTTTTAAAAAAATTAAGAAAATAATATGGGTGGGCCTAAAATGAGTTTTGGTTAATCTTTTGCAAATATGGGCGGGTTTGGGTGCAATTTTAGGCCTAGATTTTTGGTTGAGTCGGGCTTGGGCAAGCATAAAGTATGTTAATATCATGTTTAGATCCGGCCTGAACCTAACTCGACCCGATCCAAACCTGACTCGACACATGATTACCTCTAGTGATAAGTGTCACGAGGCTAGATCTTTAGTCTTGCAATCCGAGCGGCACTTAGGCGGTCCTTTCTTGCAAAAACGCCTAAGGCAGCCTAACCATAATGATTTGAGGATTCTCAAAGGGAATTTCTCTAAAGTACCAATTGAAATAGCCCGATTTTCAATGGTGTAAAAAACAATGGTTTTGGGACCACAACTTCACGAGACGAGTCATAAATATAAATAATTTAATATTTGTGATGTCATTAGTAGCGTATTAAATTTTGATCTGGAAATTTCATCGTTTAGATGGTTAATTGAGTAAAAAAGACTAAATCGTGAAAGGTGTAAAAGTTGAATAGCATTAAATGCCAATTGTTGGTAAGGGAGAGGTACTTGGGTTGTGATTTACCCTTGTATAATGTGAATGGACGGTAAAGGGGCAATAAAATGTTAGAATTAAAATGCTTGTAATGAGGGCAAAATAGTAAATAGTTTATAAAGAAAATTAAAGTAAAAATTAACGATGAAATAAGTCATATTCATCTTCTTCTTCAAGCTATAAACACTTAGAACCCTAAAAAGAAGAGGAAATATACGATTAAGCTAGGTTTGTCGATTTGGTGAGTGAAATCTCACTTGTTTTTAGTAATTTTTATGTTTTTCAGTTCATATTAGCTTAATCTACCTAAACCAGGGACTAGTTTGTGAATTTCCAAATGTTATAAATATTACCATTGTTAAATATGGTTGTTCTTGAAAGTTTTGATGGGTTTGTATGCTTGATGAATGGGTTGGATCTTTTTTGTAAAGTAATTTTTGAGGAAATTAGGGTTTAGGGATTAAAATGTTAAAATGATGAAATTACATGTATTTGTTGTGAAAAAATTGCTTGTAGGGTGTCGGCATATACCCCTTGATGTTCGGTTGGTATAAGTTGAAAAATAAAATGGTTATTTTGCATGTTTTGTGTTTAAGGACTAAATTGAATAAAGGTAAAATATTAGGGGTAAATTCATAAATTTCTAAAAAAGGACATTAATGCAAGAAATGATTTAATTTTCATGATTTAATAAGGAAATTTAATGACTTGTTGATTTATATCACGAGCGAGAAGCAGATCGTGGAAAAGAGAAATCGTAAAATAATCCCTATAGTTTCATTTTGCTACAAATTTGTCCAGTAGGTTCATGTAACTTTATTCCTATTTGATAGTGCTAACCTTAATTGTTTGGTTCTATTCTCGATGATGGAACGTGATAGAAGACGCGGAAGCGATTGCAGTATAATGGCTCGTAAGAGCAAATACTAGCTCGTAAGAGCATTTTTGGATCGTATGAGCTAAATTTACTAGAGACCCGAAGGGGTATTGGATAAGAATTCTAGAAGAACGGAGATGATTGTTCACACTCTCTTTTTCATTTTATAATTTATTTCATAAGTTAATTGTTCAATGAACAAACCAAGCTCTATAAGCTTATCTGTGTATTGTTTACTGTTTTGTAGATTCTTTTTGCTGTTGAAGATCGGATCCCCAAGAAGAATCACACTATCCGAGGAGCTCATTTGGTAGTCTTTCATATCACTTGGCTTATATGACATGTAGTGGGATTGTAAACTTGACGTGTTTTGTTGTAAAGAATTCTAGAATGACTTCAAAAGTGTTTAGCTCGATTGTATTTATGGTATGATTACTTGGGTTAACTTGTTGTAATCTTGATTGAGTCATTTTTGGATGAATATCATAAAATACATATGCCTATTGAATGACTTGTTATAGTAGTTTCAATACTTAGAAAAATCGTATGCATTTTTGGAAATTTGTTTACATGTTTCGATAGTTCTCATGCATGTATCGATAGAAGTACAGAGTAGGAGAGAAGTTAAGTTCTGACCTGTGTTATATCGATAGTAAATTTGAGGTATCAGTAGAACATTTACTTGTATCAATAGAAGTTGCAGGGTAAACTTCTTATCTCTTTGGAGTTTTTAGTATCGGTAGAAGCATGACTTGTATCGGTAAAAGTTACTCTTGTATCGATAGAACCATCACAACTATCGGTAGAAGTTAGCTACTATTTTCAATTATTTATTGACTTGACTTCTACTGATACTTGCCCAACAGGTACCAGTAGAAGTCTCTCAGAATTGTGAAATGACCTTTTTGACCTTATTTAAGTTTGTATCAATATTAAATCTTCGATTTATGTCGTGTGTAATGTATAACCTTATTAAACTATACATAAATGAAATAATATTGTATGTTAATCTGTAAATGATGATCGCAATGACCCCGGGACCCTAACTAGCTACGATAATGGGTTTTTTGGTGTTACACCAATTTATATAGCGGAAGCGACTTAGCCAAAAGAAGGCTCAAAAGAACAGAAAGCAACAGAAAAGCTAGGCACGAGAGTTGTTTGAGTAAATGCTCTCAATTGTATTCACAAAGAAAAAATTACAAAGAATGGGGTGAGTTACAAATGAGGGGAGGCTTCTTATTTACAACTATGCTCCTCCTCAACCAACGGTCAAGATCTAGTTACATCAACAGATGAGATTAACCTTATCCCTCAATTCATGGGTTTTACAATATTACAAGATCAAATCTTATCTAATCTAATCTTAAAGATATTATTCCCTCTTATCTTCTAAGATTAGTTCTCATATTTGCAAAGATGCCTTATGTTGCCAAATCTTCATCATTAGGTCATCGAGGCTTCAATCTGATAGGCTTAACCAATAGCTCTCTGAATCGGACCAACTCATGTGGGCTAAATAATCCCAATGTCAATGACAGACCTCCATGGGACTCATTATGTGCAATGATCACGATCTTTGAACTCTGGCTCATGACATTCTCCCCCACCCATTCTCGCAACGCCCTCGTTACGGCTTCAGAATGGCACTGACTTGAGTCGCCTCAGTCACATCTCATTGCCTTAGCATTTTCTCGACTAGTCTTACTATCGGGTCGTCCCTTCTTTTGGAACTTTCGCCTTGACTTTCGTCGCCTCTTAACTCGATCAATTTCATTTATTGGTTCATCTCATTGGCAAGAAGTCTCTACACTCACTTGCCCAAATTCTGACTTGCTTCGGTTGGAATCCTCTTGATTCATAACATTTGGCCTCGAATCACCCACAGTCCCTCGGCCTCCTTGCTTAAGAACATTGAAAGGGCCTCTACATTCTTGCCAAGCAACCAAGTTAGAATGCAAAACACTATCAAAGTGTTCTGAATGTACGTTACTTGTCGAATGTACTCTAGTCAATTGTCCAACTTACATCGTTACTTTCGCAAAGTTTGATGAACCACCAACTTTTCCCACAAGTGAAAGCTCCTCCGATGTGTCAACAAAAATGAGCCTCATTGATCCTAGCTTCCAAGTTTGCATCGTAACTTCTTCCTCTAAGTTCAATGCCAAACTCACCCCTTCCATGGGTTGAAGCCTCGCCGATGAATCGGCCAACTCCGTCGCTTTTCTTGAATTGAGCCTCATTGGTCCCAGCTTCATTGTTTTCATCACGACTTTCTCCATTAAGTCCAATGACAAACTCACCTCTTCTTAGGGTGGAAGCCCCTCCGATGACTCAATAAGCTCCATTTGTTGCCATTTCTTTGACCCTCACGATTTGTTGCTTTGGACAGTTCTGCAACTCATGTGGACCACGGCAAAAGAAGCACTTGACTCGCTTTTTTTTATTCCTCTTTGCCCCATTGGCTTCTACTTTTACCTCGCTCAAACCAAGCTTCTTGGGCACCTTGTCTACCCCATCGATGACAAACTTTTTTGAACATTTCCGTTAACCTATTCGGACCATGACACAAGAAGAACTCCACTGGCTTCTTCTCACTTACGGCCTCTTTGGCTTCGACACCCCTAGTGCTCAAACCAAGTCTCACGGCCTTACCTTCCAACTTGCCCTTCTTAGACAACTCGAATTTCCTTGAATATTTCTTCAGCAAATTTGCACCGTCACATAAAAAACATTTTAACTTGCCTCGCTTTTTGTTGGGTTTCTTCTTCCCAACTTGTGGTTTCCTATTACTTCTATTGTCGCCGTTGCCACCACCATTATCATCTTCCTTGTGATTCCCTTCACATGCGCCCCTTTCCTCGGACTTGGAAGATCCAAGATTGTCTTTCCCTAGACTAAGCTTGACTACAAACTCCACTACCGTAATGGCTTTTGACAGCTCTTGGACACCTCCTTGTTCCACTTTCTGTTTGACCCACGGCTTCAGTCCATTCTTAAATACAAGCAATGCCTCTTTCTTTGTCACATCTTTAACTCGGAGCATAAGTTCCTCGAACTCTCGAACGTATTCCCCAACTGTGCCCCGTTGCGTTAGCCATCGTAACTTTGCCCGAGCTTCTTCCTCAGCATCATCTAGGTAATATTGTCCCTTCAATTCATCTTGGAACTCTTACCAGGTTCCAATCTCACTATGCCTTTTATCTCTGGACCTACCTCACCACTATAAAAGCGCATCATCAAAAAGAAACATTAAAGCAATATTTACCTTAACTGCATCATCCTCGATGCCTTTGGCATGGAAGTAGTTTTCTATCCTCCACAAGAAATTGTCCATATTGCATGCAGACCTTATCCCCGCAAACTCTTTCGACTTTTAGACATCGTCGAGTGTTGCACTTGACACTCCTTCATTCCCCACGGCTGCTCGACACAAGGCAAGCTATCCCTCAAGCTCTTTCACTCTTGTGCTCAAAGCCCTCGTCGTGGCTATTGTTTCCTCCTTCAAAGCCAATAGCATGGCTTTAAGAGCATTGTTCCTCTCTGTCAGCTTAGACCTATGGGAATTAAGCAACTATTTTACCTCATCCTTAGTGTCGTTGAGACTCATGATCACAAAGTCCCTTGATTGTTCCCTCAAGTCATCTATGCACTCATGAGCTCCATCGATGTACTCCTTCGCGTCCCGCATAGACTCCTCAAGTTTGTCCACTCGATCCTTTATAGTTGATAACATGTCCCTTAGAAATTTTTTGGCCCACTTCTGCTCGATAACTTTTTTCAACATCACGGATGGTGCCTTCGCAACCTTTAGCTCGGATACCACTTGTCACGGGGCTAGATCTTTAGTCTCACAATCCGTGCGGCACTTAGGTGATCCTTTCTTGCAAACACGCCTAAGTAAGCCTAACTACCACGATTTGAGGATTCTCAAAGGGAATTCCTCCAAGGCACCAATTTATATAGTGGAAGCGACTTAGCCAAAAGAAGACTCAAAAGAACAGAAAGCAACAGAAAAGCTATGCACAAGAGGTGTTTTAGTAAATTCTCTCAATTGTATTCACAAAGAAACAATTACAAAGAATTGAGTGAATTACAAATGAGGAGAGGCTTCCTATTTATAGCTAAGCTCCCCCACAACCGACGGTCAAGATCGAGTTACATCGATGAATGAGATTAGCCTTATCCCTTAATTCATGGGATTTACAAGATTACAAGATCAAATCTTATCTAATCTAATCTTAAAGTTATGATTCCCTCTTATCTTCTAAGATTAGTTCCTATATTTGCAAAGATACCTTATGTTGTTAAATCTTCATCATTGGCCCACCCAGGCTTCAATATGACAGACTTGACCAATAGCTCTCTAAATCGGGCCAGCTCATGTGAGCTAAATGATCCCAATGTCAATGACAAACCTCCATGTGACTCATTGTGTACAATAGTCATGGGCTTTGAACTCTGGCCCGTGACATAAGTAGCTCCTTATCACTTTATTATTTTCAACCTTTTTTCATTAAAAAATCTATTATTTGTATTTTAGTTTGGATTATCAAACATGCTTAAAAATTAAATCAACCGATTTAATTTTTTCAACAAATTATCAAATAAGGCCTTAAATGCAGTCAAATTACTTTCTAGCTTGTATTGCCATTTGTTAGGGGTTTAAAGTTAAAAGAGATACAAATGACGTGGGTGAAAAAACTTTTATCTAATTATGTTAAAATGTTTAAAAGAATTAAAATAAAGCTTTGAATAAAGTGGTAAAATCAATGGCGAATTCAGGGGATTCGTAGGTCCTGACCCTCTAAAATAGAAAATTTATCATTTAGACACCTTTATAATTTATAAAATTTTAAATTAGTAATGGTAAAATTATATTTTGATCCAAAAAATAATCAAAATTTGCTTGTCTTTTAAAAATTATAAAGATATAAACTATTAAAATGAAAAAATTACACTTTTACTATCATAAAAATATAAAATTTAATTTCGATCAAAATAAATTTTACTTCGTTAAGGGTAAATTCGAGGATATACATATGTGAGTAACGTGGGTTTAGATTTTGTTTTATTAAATGTTTTATTATATTTATTAAAATATAAAAATAAAAATATCTTTATAATTATATAATTTATTTTAAATATAAAAATATATTTTCATAATTTTTTTTAGTTAATGTTGAATTCACTCCTCACAAAAATTCAATCAAATTTTTTTTTTAAACAACTAAGTTGATTTTCATTAGAAAAGGAGGTGAAAAGAAAAACAACCAAACAACAACGTCTAAAAAGATAAGACATTACAACCCAAATGACAAAATAATAAAAGCACCTAAAAAGAACAACCAATAACAACAAAGAAATAAAAGCAAAACCTCCTAGAACCAACCAAAGAAAACCAGCAACCTCTCTTAGAAAACCAGCAGTCACTCTTGGAAAACTAGTTGCCAAGAAACAAAACACAAAACCAAGAGAGAAGGCAAACAGTCAAATAATCAGAGCAAAAGATAGATAAGATTCTGATAAACTGAAGCCAAAACAAAACAAAACTAGAGTTGATGAAGATGGTCTCTGTCCTTTCCAATCAATTCCATTACCAGCGCTGGAGCTTCCTCTGCCCAATATCTTTCTGCAGCAAGCCGATGACCCTCCGCGGTCAGTGCATGCGCTGCATGATTCAGGTCATGCCAGACATGGAAAAAGGTAACCGATTGAAACCTCAACATTATATGCTGAATTTCTAAAATCTTAGGGCTCAATATTGATAAATCACGTTTCGATGTTTGAAGCTTCTTAATGAGTGTGAGGGAATCACCCTCAACCTTAATATGTTGGAAACCCAGGTCACCTGCAAAGCAAAGGGCCCTTTCACATGCCAAAGCCTCTGCCACAAATGCATCTGCAAAATTGAAATGAGGATAAGTACATGCCCCCATGAGAAGACCATTTTCATTTCTGATTACAACTCCTGAAAAAGATTGTTTAGTAGCAAGAATGTAAGAAGAGTCATAATTAATTTTGACAAAACCCCGTGGTGGAGGGTTCTAATGGGCAGATCTAATAGAACTCAGCTCATGATTTGCAGATGATAGAGAATCCAACTCCTTCATGTACCTAGTCACAAAACAACAAATTTCCTAAGTCGTTTGTCAAATTCCCTCATAGAAAATCTTGTTTTGATGAAACCACAAAGCCCAAATGGCAACTGCTAAGCCTCTCATGTTAGCCACATCACTATTTAAATATGAATCTTCTAACCATTTTCTGTAACTTGTATGCATAGAGACAGGGGAACAAAATAGGCAGAGAGCATCCATAACTTGGATTATCATTGGACAAAAGCGAAGCAGGTGATCAGAAGACTCCTTCTCAGTCAAACACACAGGGCAAACACTTGGAGCATGAAGATGGCGTTTTTCAAGATTAGAAAACGTAGGAAGAAAATCTTTGTATGTCCTCCGGAGATGTATTTTCATTTTTTGGGGTAGCTGTAAAGCCCAAAGCTCTGTATAAAAATTTACAATAGGAGTAGAGGTAGGGCAGATAAGAGTAGATTTTTGTGCTGAATTTGTATACGTGAGCAATCTGTAATCACTCTTAGCAGTATACACCCTTGAACCATCCTTCAACCAAATTCAGAAGTCCTCCATCGGCACTCGAGACAAGGGGATAGATAGAATGTTATCAACTTGGTCTGCAAAAGCAACTTCACGGATAACATCCTCTCGTCAGGTACTATCCGTTTGGTTAATTAAGTTCGCTACCCATGTGTATCTAGAAGAGATAGCCTGACATTGTATTCTACCATTCCCAGAACTGAGAATCCATCTGTCATTCCAGATGTTCACACTAGCACCGTTTTTAATTCGCCAACCACACCCCATTTCTAACAAGCCACGAGCAACAATGATGCTACGCTAGGTAAAGGAAGGGTAAGAGCCTAACCTAGCTAACATAAAATCTGAATGAGGATAGTATCTGGATTTAAGCACTTTTGACAACAAACAGTCAAGTTGGGTCTAAAGTCTCCAACCCTATTTTGCAAATAAAAAAATATTAAAACTGACAAAATCCCGAAAGCCTAACCCACCCTCAACTTTAGGTACACAAAGATCCTTCTAACTACACCAATAAATACCTTTCGATGTTTTAGCATTTCTCCACCGAAATTTATTGAGAACATTTTCAAGCTTAGAACATAAAGATTGAGGGAAAAGGAAACATTGCATGGCATAAACTGGTAAAGCCTGCAAAACTGATTTAATTACAATCTCCTTACCACCTGAAGATAAAAGTTGAAAATTCCAACTGTCCAACTTACTTTTGAACCGATCAATATAGTAAGAGAACACCTTCCTCTTAGCACGACCCACTATCATGGGTAATCCAATGTATTTTTCTGGATTATAAGAAACCCAAACACACAAAGTGTCTGAAACAGCAGCTCTGTCCTCCTCTTTCACATTGGCACAAAGAAAACTAATGATTTATCATAGTTAACCTGCTGCCCGAAAGCCCTTTCATAACACGAAATAAGCTGCTGAATATTCTCAGCCCCCTCTCTCGAAGCATTACCAAACAGTAAACTGTCATCCGTGAAAAATAAATGATTAACAAGTTCCAATAAGGAACCTCTACCAATACGAACACCCTGCACAAGCTTACTTTCTTTAGCCTTTTCAAATAGCATCGAAAGACCTTCAGCATATATGATAAACAAATAGGGACTGAGGGGGTCTCCTTGATGAATACCCCTCGAAGGCACAAATGGTTCACTCAACATCCCATTAATCCCCACCGTATAACTGACAGAATCCACACACCTCATGATAAGAGTAACCCAATCCAAATGGAAATCCCATTTTAAGCAATATCCCGGTAAGAAAATCTCATTCCACTCTATCATAAGCTTTGCTCATATCCAACTTCAAAGCAAAGTTACCTTTAGCACTCCACCGTTTGGATTTCAAAGAATGTAAGATCTCATAAGCGATCAAAGTGTTACAAAAAATTAATCGATTCTAAACAAACGCTCCTTGTGCATCATTAATACAGCCATTTAGTAAACCACTCATGATGAACTATAGCCTTAGCAATTATTTTGTATAATACGTTGCATAGATTAATAGGTCGATACTGAGTAATGTTTTTCGGGTTACTAGCCTTTGGAATTAGAACTATGTGCGTACGGTTAATCTCCTCCAAAGCAATATCTCCGCGAATAACCTTTAAGCAAAAAGAAGAAACCTCCGATCCCACAATGCTCTAATAACGTTGGTAAAAAAGTACCGAGAAACCGTCAATACTCGAGGCTTTTAATGGCGCCATATCATTCACAGCGTTCCAAATATCCTCCTTTGAAAAATCTTCAAGCAATTTATCATTTATAGCATCCGTAATATTCATATGCATACTCTCCAAAATGACATTCGAATCATCATCTGCATCAGAAGCAGTAAAAAGATTCCAAAAATAACTTGTACCTGTTGTCACGTCCCTAGACCTTGAATCTTGGAGCGTGCGGCCTTAGACGCTTCTTTGATCGCACAATGCCTAAGTAAGCCTGATTTCCACGATGAGGATTCACCAAGAGAATACCTCTAAGGCACCAAATTTGTATAGCGGAAGCGACTTGCCAAAAGAAGGCTCAAAAGACAACTGAAAGGCCACAAGAACAAGAACAAGAGAGAAGAGTTTGAGTAAATGCTCTCTATTGTATTCACAAAGAAACAATACAAGAATGAGTATTTTGGAGTGTGTTTACAAATGAGGGGAGGCTCCCTATTTATAGTTGAGCTCCCCCACAATAGACGGTCAAGATCGAATTACATCGACGGATGAGATTGGCCTATCCCTTAAATTATGGGATTTACAAGATTAAATTCAAATCAAATCCTATCTAATCCTAAAGATATGATTCTCTCTTATCTTCTAGGATTAGTTCCCATTTTTGCCAAGATGCCTTAAGTTGACAAAGCTTCATCATTGGGCCATCTAGGCTTTAATCTGATAGGCTTGACCAACAGCTCTCCGAATCGGGCCAGCTCATTTGGGCTAAATGATCCCAATGTCATTGATAGACCTCTATGGGACTCATTGTGTGCAATGGTCACAGGCTGCGAACTTTGGCCCGTGACATTCTCCCCCACCCATTCTCGCAACGCCCTCGTTGTGGCTCCAGAATGGCACTGACTTGATTCGCCTCGGTCTCGTCTCGTTGCCTTAGCATTATCCCGATTAGTCTCACTATCGGGTCGTCCCCCCTTTCGAAACTTTCGCCTCGGCTTACGTCGCCTCTTAACTCGAACCGTCTCACATGTTGGTACATCAGGTTGGCAAGAAGTCTTCGTACTCACTTGCCCACATTCTGACTCGCTTTGATCGGAATCCACATGATTCACATCACTTGGCCTTGAATCGCCCATAGTCCCTTGGCCTTCTTGCTTAAGAACTCTGAAAGGGCCTCTACATTCTTGCCAAACAACCAAGTTAGAATGCAAAACACTATCAAAGAGTTTCGAATGTACCTTACTCATCGCATTTACTCTGGTCAACTGTCCTGCTTGCATCGTCATTCTCGCAAACTTTGATGCACCACCCACTTTTCCCGTAAGTGGAAGCTCCTCCGATGTGTCAACAGAAATGAGCCTCATTGAACCTAGCTTCCAAGTTTGCATCGCAACTTCTTCCTCTGAGTTCGATGCCAAACTCACCCCTTCAATGGGTTGAAGCCTCGCCGATGACTCGGCCAACTCCGTCGCTTCTCTCGAATTGAGCCTCATTGGTCCTAGCTTCACTGTTTTCATCGCGGCTTTCTCCATTAAGTCCGATGATAAACTCACCTTTTCTTTAGGTGGAAGCCCCTTTGATGACTCAATAAGCTCCGATGTTGCCTTTTCTTTGACCCTCACGGACTATTGCTTCGAACAGTTCCATAACTCATACGGACCACGGCACAAGAAGCACTTGACTCGCTTCTTTTTGCTCCTCTTTGCCCCCTTGGCTTCGCTCGAACCAAGCTTCTTGGGCACCTTGTCTGTCTCATCAGTGGCAGACTTTTTCGGACATTTTCGCAACCTATGCGGACCATGACACAAGAAGCATTCGACTGGCTTCTTCTCGCTTTCGACCTTCTTGGCTTCGACACCCCTTGCGCTCGAACCAAGTCTCGCGGCCTTACCTTCTGGCTTGCCCCTCTTAGACAACTCGGATCTCCTTGGACATTTCTTCAGCAAATGTGGACCGTCGCAAAGGAAACATTTTAACTTGCCTCGCTTTTTGTTGGGTTTCTTTTTCCCAACTCGTGGTTTCCTATAACCACCATTGTCGCCGTTGCCTTCGCCATTATCATCTTCCTTGTGATTCCCTTCACATGCGCCCCTTTCATCGGACTTGGAAGATTCAAGCTTGTCTTTCCCTAGACCAAGCTTGACCACGGATTCTGCTACCGTCATGGCTTTTGACAGCTCTTGGACACCTCCTTGTTCCAATTCCTGTCTGACCCACGGCTTTAATCCATTCTTGAAGACAAGTAATGCTTCTTTCTCGGTCACATCTCTAACTCGGAGCATGAGTTCTTTGAACTCTCGAACATACTCTCCAACTGTGCCTCGTTGCGTTAGCCATCGCAACCTTGCTCGAGCTTCGTCCTCGGCATCATTTGGGTAATATTGTCCCTTCAATTCATCTTGGAACTCTTGCCACGTTTCAATCTCACTATGCCTTTTATTTGTGGTCCTGTCTCGCCACCATAAAAGCGCATTATCAGTAAGAAACATTGAAGCAATATTTACCTTACTCGCATCATCCTCGATGCCTTTGGCACGGAAGTAGTTCTGCATCCTCCACAAGAAATTGCCCACATCGCATGCAGACTTTGTCCCCATAAACTCCTTCGGCTTTGGGACATCACTGAGTGCTGCACTTGACACTCCTTCATTCTCCACGGCTGCTCGACACAAGGCAAGCTCTCCCTCGAGCTTCTCTAGTCTTGTGCTTAAAGCCTTCGTCGTGGCCATTGTTTCCTCCTTGAAAGCCACCAGCATGGCTTCGAGAGCATCGCTCCTTTCTGTCAGCTTAGACCTTTGGGAATTGAGTAACCCTTTTATCTCATCCCTAGTCCTGCTGAGTTTTATGGTCACATAGTCCCTCGATTGTTCCCTCGAGTCATCTATGAGATCAGAATTTCTACCGATGGACTCCTTCGCGTCCCTCATGGACTCGTCAAGTTTGTCCATTCGATCCTCTACAACTGACAGCATGTCCCTCATTGATCTCCAAGGCAACTTCAGTTTGGAATCTTCTTTCGACATCACGAACGGTGCCTTCGCAACACTAGCTCGGATACCACTTGTCACGTCCCTAGACCTTGAATCTTGGAGCGTGCGGCCTTAGACGCTTCTTTGATCGCACAACGCCTAAGTAAGCCTGATTTCCACGATGAGGATTCACCAAGAGAATACCTCTAAGGCACCAAATTTGTATAGCGGAAGCGACTTGCCAAAAGAAGGCTCAAAAGACAACTGAAAGGCCACAAGAACAAGAACAAGAGAGAAGAGTTTGAGTAAATGCTCTCTATTGTATTCACAAAGAAACAATACAAGAATGAGTATTTTGGAGTGTGTTTACAAATGAGGGGAGGCTCCCTATTTATAGTTGAGCTCCCTCACAATAGACGGTCAAGATCGAATTACATCGACGGATGAGATTGGCCTATCCCTTAAATTATGGGATTTACAAGATTAAATTCAAATCAAATCCTATCTAATCCTAAAGATATGATTCTCTCTTATCTTCTAGGATTAGTTCCCATTTTTGCCAAGATGCCTTAAGTTGACAAAGCTTCATCATTGGGCCATCCAGGCTTTAATCTGATAGGCTTGACCAACAGCTCTCCGAATCGGGCCAGCTCATTTGGGCTAAATGATCCCAATGTCATTGATAGACCTCTATGGGACTCATTGTGTGCAATGGTCACGGGCTGCGAACTTTGGCCCGTGACACTGTCCTCTGAATGCTATGCTGATCTTCTACCCAAATACCATCATCAGTCATCAATCCCTTAATTGTCTTCGATTTCCTCTTAGCAGAAGTAGACTTGTGGAAAAAACTTGCATTTCGATCCCCATGCTTCAACCAATTAATTCGTACACACTATTCCTAGTACCTTTCTCCTTTATTCGCTTCTAAATTCAACTGAAAATGGATGTTGGCCTACTCTAGAGGATTACCATCAGTCGGATCATTCATAACAATAACATTAAGCCTATCTTCCAATCTTATCTTTCTAACCTTACGGTCAACCTTCAACTTCGAATTCCATTTCATAAGTCATTGACCCAATTTGTCAAGTTTGTTAGGAAGGGGATCAGTATTCAACTCCCAAAACTCTTTTATAATATTTTCACAAGTACCCTCCAAGCATCAATCGGCATCAAATTGGAATCTCCTTCTACCCCTAACACAACCGTTAAAAGCTCTAAACATAGGTTTTATAAATAGTGGATAGAGATCTGACATTAAGTGAGAAAGATGAATAACATTAAAATTTGAATAAATAGACCACCAACCTAAATTTGCAACCGCACGATCGAGTCACTCCCTGATATTTGTAGATTGGAATTTTCTATGTTCTCATGTGTACCAACGACCACTAAACCCCAAGTCATAGAGATTACAATCTGAAAGTGCATTCCGAAATTCTTGCATTTGTCTCTCTCCACGGGCACGGCCTTCAACTTTTTCAAAAGAATAGGAGATTTCATTAAAATCCCTAACAACTAACCAAGGAAGGGATTGATCAGCACCTAGATGTCAAAGCAAATTCCAAGAGGATGATCGTTATCGTTCTTCCGGGTATCCATAGAAGCCCATAAGACGCCATCTAAAATCATTATCCTCATCAAGAATCTCTACATCAACATGATAATTGGAGAAACTACGCAAAGTGACTTGCATCTGTGATTTCCACCCAATTGATAAACTACCTTTAGATCCATCCGCACCAATGTTTATCCCATTATTATAACCACAATACTGTCGGATTTTTTCCATTTTACGACTACTAACTTTTGTTTAAATGAGAAACAAAATTTAGGGACAGACGACTTGTAACTTGCTCTTAAGCATATTAATCGTCCATGGATTCTCCAACCCACGAACATTCAGTTTAGAGTACTCATAATGCCCGGCTACCTTGCCTAGTAGATTCAGTCGAAAAAGTAACCTCACCATCGGATATATTAGAAACTTGAACCACCTGTTGGCTTTTTTCCTTTCCTCATGTCGAATAGGACTCCCTTCCTCTAGTAAGTCACGTGTCGAACGCCCAGGAGAATTGAAGAGAGTAGTCACTTGTACACGTGTTGCTTGGGCACCCTTATTAAACATGGTAACCATCTGAGAGTCAGCATCTTTATTATGCAAATTGTCCTGACCCCTCATATCAGCAACAAAAGCCTTAAAATCACATCCAGTAGGATCTGTTTCCTCAATCGAACCCTCGTAATCCAAATCATACGCCTGACACAACCATAGGTTGAATCTGGCCAATCCCCTCCTTGCCGCCACTCGTAAAGAAGAATCCCAACCAAACACTATTTTTTACAGTTCCACCCTCATTCTTATCGGACAAAAACTCTCACCTTGGCCAAGTTTACCACAGATGAAACATAACAATTAAAGCTTCTCATAAAGAAAGCGAGCATAATAAGAACGGTCACTAAGAAGAACTTTTTTCTTCCTTTTTAAAGCCACCCGAACATCTAATTTAACACGTATCCTCATATATTGAGAGAAACCCAACGAAGACAAACGGGTGTCATATTCCATAAACTCACCCAACAAATCTCTGAAACACTTTACCATGGGTTCCGACATGAGACCTGGAGGAAGATCATGGATTTGAATCCAGAAAACCGCAAAATGTAATCCAACAGTAAGAGGGTTTTCATTCTTTTCCATTTTATGAAGCAGTAAGAGGTGGTTATTAAAAACCCACGATTGCCCCTCCAACACCCTATTCATATCCATAATGTGAAAAAACTTAAAAACATACCTTTTCTCACCAAGATCTGATATGTATATACCTCCAATGGAATGCCACAGATCTGCTAAAGTATTTCGTAAAGATGAAAAATGTACTATACTGTGAGTGAGATAAGTGCCAACCAGCGACAATTCCATATCACAATCAAGATAATGTGCATCTTCATGAAAAACATTTTCCTCTTCATCATCTGAAAGATGAAGATTGGCTATATCACTTTCCATTACTACCAAAAGGCAATCAAAGTCGTGAAAAATTCACAAAAAAAAAAAAAAAAATCCAGAAACAGAAAGACTAGAACGGGAAACCGTGCCACTAAGAGTAGAGAGAAAACGTGCCATTAAGAGCAGAATTAATTCAATCCAAAATTTAAAGGTAGAAGAGATCGAGTGAGACGAAATATTATACAAACAGGGCATGACATAAGCGTGGTTGATTCAGGCCCATATTTACAACAGGCTTTTACTGTTTTTTTTCTCAGTCTGAGGCCCATTTGAAAGCGGCCATTGTAGAGAAACAAGAGAAAACCGAAGAAGGAAAGAGAAAAAAAAAAAAAAAGAAACCCTCAAAATCCCATTTCATCTGTTTGGTAAGCGAGAAAAAGAGAGAGAGAAGACAATCTGATTTCTTCGTTGGAGGAAATCCATGGCGCCGAAGCCTAAAGAGAAGCCAAAAGCGGCTGCATCGACGTCGCAGCCTCCTCCACCTATCGAAGATCTTTTCACTTCACTCAATAGACACATCCAACGATCCGAATTCACACAAGCCGTCAAAGTTGCAAATCAAGGTGCATTTCATTCGTACTTTCTATTTTTTCTATTTTCATAATCAATGAAATCTAATGGAATTTTAATTATTTTTACTGAATTTTGATTTTACGCAGTTCTATCAGTTGCGCCGGGAGATGAAGACGCCATTCGATGCAAAGTTGTGGCGTTGATAAAGGCCGATAAAATCGAGGAGGCTCTCTCAGCGATTCAGTCTGCTCAGAAGGTTTCTTTTGATTTCAGTTTCTACAAGGTTGGTTATTTCCCGCATTCTCTTTTTTACGTGTTCTTTGTTTTCTTATCTGATCTTAGTTTCAATTTTATTCGATTGCTGAATATTATTGAACAATAAAAAACTTAAGTTTAAATATTTGTAATAGAAAGAAAATGCAGGAATTGGCTTTTCTATGTGGAAATCTTATGTGTCAATCTGTGTGCATTTAAGTTATTTGCCCATTTTTTTTAAATCATAATTAGAATTCTCGACATACCGGAAATTAAATAGCAAAAACAGTAATTAATCAGAGGTTAAGTTAATTGTATTTTCTTTTATTTATATATCATTTAGTATGTTTTGGAAGTTTGCTAGTAATCGTGATTCAGAGTTTTAGTTCTTGATCTATGGATTGGTTTATGTTACTTTTGTGTAGTCTATGTAAAGGGTTTTTATGGTATGTGACTTAGATGCAAGTTTTTTTAGTTAATTCTTAGTCGTATTCTTTCTTCGCTCATTCTTTTCTATATAGTGGTTCACATATTTGTATGGATAAATCAACTTAACCTGCTTATTCATGTTTCCCTCTTATGTTGTCAGTGCACATCAGTTCTTTTTAAGCATCCGTGTCTGACACATTTCACGGTCATAGGGATATAGCCCTTCAAAAGACCTCTGAATACATGAAGAACTTGTAAAAAAATTAATTATGCCCATGCTGGACACATCCTGTATCCGACGCACAACTGAATCTGAGTAACATATGCACTTCATGTTTGCTTTCTTGATTTTTAATTTATTTGAGTGATAATAGATCTCCACATTTTGGTTGCATTGATGTTCCAAACCTAATTACTATTTGTAATTTTTTATTAATATATATATTTCTTGTATCTCTAAATAGGCATATTGCCTATACCGACAAAACAAGTTGGATGAAGCTTTGGAGCTTTTGGGGAAACCAGATAAAACTCAACCAAGCATGTTGTTAGAATCTCAGATTCTATATCGTCTAGGAAAAATGGACGCATGTGTTGATATCTGTCAGAATCTTCAAAAAGCGAAGATTGATTCCTTGGAAATAAATTTGGTTGCTGGTTTGATATCAGCTGGGAGAGCTTCAGAAGTTCAAGGAACTTTGGATGCCATTAAGATTAAGGCTACTAGCAGCTTTGAGTTGGCCTATAACATTGCTTGTTCTCTAATTGAAGGAAATAAGCTTAAGGATGCTGAAAAACTCTTGCTCACTGCCCGAAGGTACTGCTTTTTTTTTTCTTTTGATATATTTATCATAAGAAATATTTTCTTTTTACACGATATTGTTGAGGTATCAATGTCTAGTGTTATAATTATATCCAGAGGTTGTGTTTTGGGCTAGTCTTATTTCAACAATATATTTAGACTTTAGAGAATGTAAGAAAGGTATTGATTCTATCGAACATGTTTTGGTGGGCCTTCTTTATCTTGAAATTTTCAATTATAACAATAGCTTAATATGCTAACTGTCGATTTGTTTTTGAACAATTTCACTTTTTTTATTTTTGTTATCAATCTTAGTTAGGAAATACATAGTTGAGTGACCTTTCCATTTGCAAACATTGATCTATTATATGAAAAAGTTACGGGATAAAAAAAGGCTCTTGTCATTAAGCCTTCAAAATAATATTTTAATTCTTGATCATTTTATCTTGCATTAGACGTAGAGAGATGAATAGGTTTTTCTTGGTTGACTCTATGCATTTCAATCTAGCATAATTGCGAAATAGGCACCTATTTATTCTTGCGAAACACTATATAAAATGCTTGAGAAATTTTGTGAAATAAAGCATAGATTAATTCAGCTTCCAGGTTATTAGGTTATAGGATAGCAACTCCTTTTTCAGATAGAAAGGGGTATTGTTGAAAGTCAAAGTTAGATGTTTTAAAACTCATATCATAATGACATCCGTATTATTTTCATTCATATCATGGCTTTCAATTCTACTGCACTGGCTTCTGAGGGAACTGATATAACATATTGCATGGCTTATCTTTGAATATTAAGATGTGTCCAAATAGTCATGGACCACAAAATTTTCTGATATTGAATGCTGATGCATGTTTCTTTTCTAAATTTTGTCGTTTTTGTTGTTAGAATTGGCCAGGAAACACTAACAGAAGAAAACCTTGCTGATGATGACATAGAGATTGAACTCGCTCCTATTGCTGTCCAATTAGCTTATGTTCATCAGGTAAAACAACATTATCGTGTTATCAATTTCCGTATTATTTCCCTTTTCTTCTTTTATCTCCTTCTCATGAAGGGAGGTAATGCAGCAGCTACTAATGTGAATTACTTTTCTTTTTCAGCTCCTTGGTCAAACACAAGAGGCTGCTGGAGCTTATACAGATATTGTAAACCGAAATCTGGCAGATGAACCATCACTTGCAGTGGCAGTGAACAACCTTATTGCTGTGAAAGGTCCAAAAGAAATATCTGATAGCTTAAGGAAGCTTGATCGGCTTAAAGAGAAAGACTCGCAGAAATTTGAGCTCGCACGTGCAATTGACTTGAAGCTTTCACCAAAACAAAAAGAGACAATATATGCAAATCGTGTTCTTCTACTTCTTCATGCAAATAAGATGGATCAGGTTTTCCGTTTTGGGATTTTGCACTTTTGATATGCATCGGATTTTTTCAGCTCTCATTTTTGAGGAAATAGAAAGAACAGCTAATCGATTTGGCAGTTTACCTTATTTCTTATTTTTTTGGTAAAATTCTGCAGGCTAGGGAACTTGTTGCTGTTTTGCCAGAAATGTTTCCTGACAATGTGATGCCAGTACTGCTTCAAGCTGCGGTCTTGGTAAGAGAAAACAAGACAGGGAAAGCTGAAGAAATGTTGGGTCAATTTGCTGAGAGATTCCCCGAAAAGTCGAAGATCATTCTCTTAGCGAGGGCACAGGTTGCTGCTGCAGCTGGTCACCCTCAAATTGCAGCTGGCTCCCTTGCTAAGGTGCCTGATATCCAGCACATGCCTGCCACTGTTGCCACTCTTGTTGCTCTCAAAGAACGTGCTGGAGATATAAATGGTGCAGCTGCTGTGCTCGACTCTGCAATCAAATGGTGGAAAACTGCTATGACCGAGGACGACCAGCTTAGTGTTATTATGCGAGAGGCTGCATCCTTCAAACTCAGGCATGGCAAGGAGGAGGAAGCTGCCCACCTATACGAGGAGCTTGTAAAAAGTCACGGAAATATAGAAGCATTGGTTGGGCTGATAACTACAGTTGCTCATGCAAATGTTGAGAAGGCTGAAGCTTATGAGAAGCAATTGAAGCCATTACCAGGTTTGAAGGGGGTCGATGTGGATGCTTTGGAGAAAACTTCGGGAGCAAAACCTGTTGATGGTGCTTCTCGTGCCGGGCTTGCTGAAGCTCAAGAGGATGGTAAGACCAAGGAAAAACCGAAGAAAAAGAGGAAGAGAAAGCCGAGGTATCCCAAAGGGTTTGACCCAGCAAATCCAGGTCCTCCACCAGATCCTGAAAGATGGCTCCCCAAGAGGGAAAGGTCAAGTTACAGGCCTAAACGAAAAGATAAGAGAGCGGCTCAGGTGAGAGGATCTCAGGGTGCAGTGGTTAGAGATAAGAACGAACCTAGTGCTTCAGCTACCAATTCTAATACTTCGAGCTCAAAATCGAACCAAGCTACTAGTTCAAAGGGAGTTTCACAGAGCGCCGAGCCATCACGATCTCAATCTAAGTCATCTAGAAAGAAGTCAAGAAAGTAGCCAGGAGAAGTAACTGTTTTGGGGTAAGAAAGTTTCAAACTGTTTCACATTTAACATTATGTGTTTCTTCATCGATTGTGATAGATGATAGTTGAACTAATTATGATTTTTGCTTTTCATATAAAACCCTATCAAATCTTGAGGATTTTTTCAAGGGAGAGTTAAAGTGTTTCTTAATTTTATTGGACCTTGTTATGTTCTATGAATCTTTGTCACTGTCCATTTCAGAGCAATGAGCTCAGTTTAGTTTTTAAAGGCATTACGAAGAAGCTTTGAGAAAGTTAAGAAGATTATTGTTTTCTTTTATAAATAAGGCTGATTCATCTAATGCAGGGCTAGGATGTATGGGGGTAGGATTTTTACACATTATTGTTGAGTGTTTCTTTAGGGTTTGTTATCAAGAGTCAAGTTCAATCAGTAAGAAGTTGACTTGAAATTCAGGTTTAGCTCGATCGAATTTAATTCAGCTGATGCAGGGCCAACATATGGGGATAGTTTAGTGTTTTCTTTTAGAGTTGTAATCGAGCTGCATTACATTCGACCAATAAGAAGTTGAACTTGACCTGAAATCGAGGTTGAGTTTGATTCAGTTGATGTAGCCCGCATGTATGGAGGTAGGATTTTTACACATTATTTAGTGTTTTTCTTAGGGTTGTAATCCAGTCGTGCCTAAGTCAACCAATAAGTTAACTTGACTCTGAGACTCAAGTTAATTTCGATCAAGTTTTTTTTTTTTTTAGAAAATTAAAGCTCGATTTCAGCTTGGTATGAAAGATGCTCTATCTCAACTACATTATTTGAGCTGAGCTTGTTTGTGTTTTTCAGTATTAGTTAAAAATAATAAAAACTATTATTGAAAATATAAGTAAGAATTCAATAAGTTCACAAGTTATGATTTGAACATTAGAATACTTGAATTTAGTTTGAACGAATTGAAATTGAGGGGTATTTTTGGTAAACTATAAAATTGGTCACTTATGATCATCTTATTCTAGAAAATTACTATATGGTTGTTAATTTTTTTACGATGTAACAAAAAATTGATGTGGTTAACAATGATTTTTTTTCATTAGTTTCTTTCCCTCTTTTCATGTTTTTTCTTTGTTTGTTTGTTTACATTAGGGGTGAGCATTCGATCGAATCGAATCGAATGAAAATTTTTCAAGTTAATCGAGTTTTCGAGTTCTATTTCATTATCCTAACTCGATTTGAAATTTTTACGAATCCAGTCGAGTGAGATAGAATTCGAATCGAATCGAATCGAATATATTTGTTCGAGTTAAATTAAGAAAATTAATTTTGTGTTTTTTAATTTTATGTAATTTTTAAAAAAAATATTTTTATTTAAAGTTTTTAAACATGAGTATACAACGAAAAATTGAAATAAATAAGTGAAAAAATTTAAGTAAACAATGACAACATAACAAGATTATAATAAAAAAAAATAAGTAAAAGTTCAAGTAAACAACATAAATCTAAGTAATAACAATAACACAACAAGATTATAAAAAAATATAAGCAAAAGTTCAAAATATAGTGAAAATCTACACGACAACGTCATTCCAAACAACAAAACAAAAAATAAAAACAACACAATAAAAGTCAAATAAACAAACAGTAATAACACAAAACCGTTGTAGAATAACTTAAGTTTATTCTTTTAAGGGTTTTAATTTAAGGTTTTTTTTAAGAAGAAAAAATAGATTTTGGGTTTACAAAGTTAATATCTTCAATTTTTCAAATAAAAACTAAATAAGTACATCTAACCATAATAATAATAAATAAAAAGGAACAATAAATTTAGACACGAAAAGGAGTTGTTTATGAGTATTATTTAGGAATAAAATAATATTTAAGTTTAAAAATATTTGGGTTTAGTTTATGAGTGTTTTTGAAAAATGAACTTATATATTTGGGTTTAAAAATATTTGAATTTAGTTTGTTGATGGGTTTTAAATATTAGGGGAAAAAATTGGGTAAGATAAATGGTTTGAGTTTTAAGGGAAAATAGATGTAGTAAATTGGGTCTGGATATTAAGTTTAGATAATATAAATTTAAAATTAAAAATAATATAATTTTATTCGGTTTATTCGAATTATTCGAATAATTTGAATTCAAAAATTAAACTCGATTCGAACTCGAAATTCGAAAAAAAATTCAACTCGATTTGTTTAACTCGAATAACTCGATTCAAATAATTTGAAATTCGAAATTATTTTTAAATTTTTCGATTCGAATCGTGTTTTGCTCACTTCTAATTTACATTATTTCCCTCTTTTTAATTCTATTTTCAGCTGTCTTTTTCTCCCTTAACCTTACCTGCCCTTCACCATCATCAAATGTCACCGCCTGACCAGAACCCACCAAATTAATGCTCTTTACACCCTTATCCTTTTATTGGCTTTGGCTTTTGAGAAGATGAATATTTCTCATCCCTGAATGTCGTCATCGGGCAAAGATTTCGATGGGAGCTTTTCCCCACCAAGATCAACGCTTATACGATTGAGATCCCTGATCAAAGCTTCAAATCTTCGGCTTTTTTATAATAGTAACTCCTTTTCTTGTAAATAATTTATTTTTTAATTAAATACGAAAATAACCTAAAATCTACAATAAAAATTGGTGGAGCCACATAATATGACATCATCAACATGCTACATCATCATCGGAAGTAAAAAATTATTTTTTTGGTGGAACCATATAAAATGACGTTATTTGTATAAATACCATAAAAATATTAAAAAAATTAAAAAATAAAATGACCCGAAAGTAATATTATTTTTTTTGGTGGTGCTATAATAAATGGCGTCATCATTTTTCTAAAATCTGACAGTTTATTATTATTATTTAATTTTATTATTATATTTTATAATAAAACATTATTATTTATTTTTTAAACTTTAAAAAGTTTTTTTATTCAAATAAAATATTATTATTACTTTGTTTGAAACTCAAACGTTTTAGTCCTAAATATTTTTTTCTTCTCCAAAATAATATTTTTAAATTAGAAATAAATTTAAAATAATATTTTTAAATTAAAAATAAATTTAAAATTTTAAAATAAATAATAAATAAAAAATTTATGGAGAATTAGTGGCGCCATTTAACATGGCTCCACTAAAAATAAAATATATATTTATATATTTTATTTTTGGTGGAGCCATGTTAAATGGCATCACAAATTTAAATATATATTTAATTTTGGTGGAGCCATGGCGCCACACAATTAATTTTTTGTTTTTTATGATTTATTATTTAATATTTAAATATATAGTTTAATTAAAATATATATTTTATTTTTGGTGGAGCCATGTTAAATGGCACCACCTATTTTCGATGAAATTTTTTTGTTTATTATTTATTTTTAAAATTTTAAATTTATTTTTAATTTACAAGTATTATTTTAAATTTATATCTAATTTATTTCTAATTTAAAAATATTATTTTGGAGAAAAAATAAATATTTAGGGCTAAAACGTTTGAGTTTCAAACAAATTAGTAATAATATTTTATTTGAATAAAAAAAACCTTTTAAAGTTTGAAAAATAAATAATAATATTTTATTATAAAATATAATAATAAAATTAAATAATGAAAAATGAAAGACTGTCAAATTTTGGGAAAGTGGTGACACCATTTATTATGGCACCACCAAAAAAGGTAATATTGCTTTCAAGTCTTTTTATTTTTTTAACTTTTTTAATATTTTTATGGTATTTATACATGTGACGTCATTTTATATTGCTTCACCAAAAAATTAATTTTTTACTCCAGATGATGACGTGACATGTTGGTGGCGTCATATTATATGACTCCACCAACTTTTACTGCAGATTTTAGATTATTTTCATATTTAATTAAAAAAATAAATTATTTACGTAATTAATTAAAAAAAAGTTACTTTTATAAAAAAGTCCAAATCTTCGAGAAACAGACGATGATTGAGTTGACATCCTTAGTCAAATCTTCGGGAATCTAACAAGCCAAGAAAAGATGATTGAGTTGACGTGGGGGTTATGGGTATAGGTCTAGGCTTCTAACGATGGGCATCAGTGTGAAGGTGACGGGTGGTGGTCTATGTGAATTTTGGCTGTGGTGGTGAGCAGAATGAGCGGGGATAGTGAGCTTTTGTTCGAAAGTTGTTGGTTGACGGTCTAATGTTGAAGATTGTAGAGTTAACGATGATGGCCAGAGTTTTGGATGGGAGAAATAAAGTGAAAAAATAGGAAAAAAAATATAGAGAGAGAGAAAAAAAGAGAAAAAGTTATATATTTAGTGTTTGAAAAGAAAAGATTTATAAGTGTTTAAGAAAACCGTCAGATTAACCAACAAAAGAAAAACACGGTTAACGATAACATCATCTTGCCGATACATTTTTAAGGAGAAATAAATCAATAATATTAAAGATGATAAAAATGTAAGCTTACGTGTAAAATATAAGCGATTGATTTCGTAGTTTCCTTTCTGACTCTATATAAATGGTGTATAAGTGATTTGAGATTATTGGATAAAATTCTTTTTAAGTTGTGATTTGATTTGATTTAATATACTAAGAAAAGTAAAAAAGATTTTAAGCCATTTAATAATTTGGAAAACTTGAAACCCAAATTAGTGGTCGGTTTCCATCTTCATTTCATACTCAATAATAAAATAAGAGTTAAGTATAAAATTAGTATTTAAATTTGTTCACTTTTTTTAGATTAGTATTTATATATTTTTTTGTCCCAATTTGGTACTTGAATTTTTTTTTGGTTCACTAATTTAATATTTGAGTTTAACACCGTTAAGTTTAAAACATGTGGTAAAATAGTTGTGACACGTGGTATAAATGATTTTATGATGATATCATAGTGATGTCATAATCTAAAAAATTAATAAAAAAACTTTTTTCCCCTTTCTACATTTTTACCTCACGCTCAGTCCCAATTTTTCTATCGTCTCTTCTTCTTCTTAACATCAAATTAAAACATCAAACCAGTGTATTGTGAACTGTAAAAAATTCATCATTATATTGAACCAAACAAAAACATAATTGATTTTTTAAACAAAAGAATTAATTAAAAAAAGAAACAACCTGGGAATAAGAGTACTTCAGCATTGGAAGAGACTATGTGATGTACTTCAATTGAGTGACTGAAAGCATTCAAATACTTTGAACATTCAAACAAACAATAAAAGAGCAGTTCAGTTAAAAAAACCTTAAAACCCAAGATGCATAGACATTATTGCTTATTGCCAAGGATTTTGGATTATTAGAAGAGCAGTTCAATTTGGCTAAGATAGTGAAGACACTGCTCCGCTCTAGTGTGGGTGTTGGTTTGATGGGTTCGACTCTGCCTCAGCCATTCCCCTTCAAGTGGGATTTATCAACCGAAGAACCCACTTTTCATCTCATCACCACTATCGCTTCTCTCCGCCTCGCCAACCTTCTCTGCCACCATCTCCGCTTAGGGTTCCACCTCCGCTCCACATTCAAGGTACCCCTTCTCAATTACTTTCCGTTTCCACAGCTGGGAAAATGTCATTAAATTAATCTTTCAAGAAAACACAAAAAAGAAGTTGTAACCCTCTTTACCCGACCTAAAAAATATGACCGGATCTAGAGGGATACTATTGTAATATCACCCTCACGTATTCTCAAAAATCATAATCATTCGTATATAAATAAATATATATAAAATAAAAAAAACAAAATTATAATTTAATAGAATAACAATAAACACTTAAACGAAACCCAAATTAAATTGCCTTTACAACCCCAAAATAATAACATTTATTGAATAATCTCAAATTAACTTATACCGAAATAATAAAATAAAGAAAATGAAATAACTAAAATAATATGGCTTCTTCGGGTACCAAATCACCTAAGTCTCAAGTATTTGTAAGGAAAACTATAAGGAAATGAGCTAAAAAGCCCAGTGTGTCTCTAAAGCACATACATCCTATTACAATATCACAATAATATTATAAAACATAATGTAACCATAAAGCATGATACATTCACAAGCATAATGCAATGCACCCATACTCCAGCAAACCAACACAGTGAAGAGGTCCCCAGAACCTCTTCCCAATCAAACGTCACCAATCGCAGTGTGGTTTTACTATCAGCCGTTTAAAGTGGTGATAATCACGTCTTCCACTATACGACCCAACCTATGAGCACACAATGGTATGTTCACATGTATATCTCAGTTTTTAATCTCGATCTCATAATATTACACATATATCAGAGTTCACAATATTTTAATCACAATATATTAAATTGATCACATTTCTCATTGATATGCATGACAATATCAACATGTTTTTCACAGCTCAAAACTCAATCATACCATTTTCACATCACCATATAAATAATCACAGTG
The DNA here is from genome assembly GCA_005610355.1 of Gossypioides kirkii. Taxonomy (NCBI): domain Eukaryota; kingdom Viridiplantae; phylum Streptophyta; class Magnoliopsida; order Malvales; family Malvaceae; genus Gossypioides; species Gossypioides kirkii. The sequence goes on along the minus strand of CP032247.1, from coordinate 30,489,322 downwards.
ACATCTTATCTCAATATCATCATACAATATCACATCACAAAACATCACATGCAATAGGATATGTTGTTGTTAGAAACAAACATCTAGAAAGTTAAAGCTCTAATGACGAGGAGGTTATCTTCCATGCACAAATCTAACACCGGGTCTAACGAGATTAGAACCTATGAACACAAATCCTACATCAGAACTATTCTTAAGCCATCAACTAAAAATAAAACTAAACCGAAAATAACTCACGTGTAACTCTTGGAACCGATGTAGGAGCATGCTACATAGGTGGAGGAGAAGGTAAGTCTTCGGCCTCAGAGTCGTGATCACCTAAACACAAATATCTCACATTAGATTCCCAAATTAAACCTCTTAATAACACTAAGTATAAAAAAAATAAGAATAAAACAGCTAAAATGAGGCTTTCGGGTTCGAATTTGATGAAACAGACAGCGAAAACAAACTCAATATGTTGAAAAATGGCAGGATAGCGTTTCTTAAAAAAGCAAACGAAAAAGTCAACGGTCAATAGTCAAGTCAGCGATCAATGGTCAACGTTCGGTCAAAGTTAACGAGTCAATCAATGGTCAACGATCAACGATCAATCAAAGTTAATGGGTCGATTCGATTCGAGTATTGGGTCACACGGGTTTGGGTCACACAATCAAACCTAAATGGATTTGGTTCAAAAGGTTTGGGTCAATGGGTTTACACAATTGAGTCACACACTTGGGTTATTAAGTTTCTATTGGTTTAAGTTGTTGAATAAAAAGAATTGGGTCAAAGGTTGGGCTACTAGACTTGGGTTGCAACACAAGCCCACTCCCATGTTTATTGCAAACAAAGGAGATTAAGGTTTCAACCGTATAACGGCGCCGTTAACACCAACCACCACACACAACGGCACCCTCATCGGTAATGGAGTGAACAAGGCTCCCAATCAACAACTTTAAGGAATACCAAACTTTTCCATATCTTATCAACGCTAAAACATGGCGAACCCGTGACGGAGCACACAAATGAAGAGCTAAAACTGTTCGGCGTCGTTCCTTCCAAACGGTGGACGGCGAGGGAGGTTCAAAGGGTGGGTTTTGTTTGCATGCCAACGACAAGCGCAATGATGGCAGCGGTGCACAACACGAACGACGGAGGAGGGTTGATCGGAGCACCAATGAAAAATTGGGAAAATGAGAGGAAGGGAGAGTAATCGGTTGAGGGAATAAGTAAATGGGAGATGAAAAGTTAATTTGGCTTAAACACAAAGTAAAAGTGGGAGAATTTCTTGGTGGCCCTCACAGAACTCTAAGGTTTCCGAATTAGACTCAAAACTTCACAAGCAACACAATTAAGTCTAAAAACTCCTAAATTAGCCCACAGATTTTAATTAATGTCTAATTTAGTCCTTAACTTTTTTGTATTGATGAATTAAACCCTAAACTTTACCAAAATTTCTAAATTAAACCCTTAAACTCTTAAAATTACCAAATTAATCCCTAAAATTCTCACGAATTCCAATTTAATCCTTAATTAAAAAGTTTGGGTTGTTACAAGAGTAAAAAGATTGATTTTTTTATTCGTATGTCATACAAAAACTCTGTCATCTATGTAATGTGCCTAGATTGAATCATGTCTAGTTTGAAACAATTTCCAACTTCATGGAAATTGGCAATTTTCGATTTGCAAATGATGTTGTCTATTCCTCGTGTTCATCTCATTTATGTTTCTTGGATTTTAAGGTTTTTTTAACTGGATTTTTTTTCTCGAAAAACAAACAGAAAAAAATAAACGGAAGAGAAATGTTTTAAGGTTGAAGAAGAAACCTGGGTTGAGGGAAGAAGAAGAAGAAGAAGAAGAAGAAAGAAGGAAACAAAACGATAGAAAAATTGGGGGAAGAAGAAGAAGGAAGAAGAAAGAATGGAAAAAAAAAAAAAAAAAAACGTCAGCAAAATTGGGGGTAAAAAAGTCGAAAGGAATTTTTTTATTTTTTATTTTTTAGAACATGGCATCACTATGATGTTATCATGGCATCATTTATGCCACGTGTCACAATATTATTCTGCCACGTGTCTCAAACTTAACAGTGTTAAACTCAGGTACCAAATTAGTTGACGGAAGAAAAGTTCGAGTACTAATTTTATATTTAACCTATAAAATAATTGTTTTATAATTTTAATTGGATAATATATAAAAGTTAATGCAAAAATTGTTTTTAATTTTAATATATTAATTTAAAAGTATTTAATTATTAAAAATTTTAGCATTTAAAATAAAAAAATTTACTTTTAAACATCCACTCACATAATTCAATCATTTTAATTAATTCGTTAAAGTCACAAATAATAAATTGACGTGACATTTAAAAAAATCAACATAATAATAAATTTAACTCTCAATTTTTATATATTATATTTAAAAAAGTAACTTAAAATGTGCAAATAAACTAAATTTGATTTTAATTCTAAAATTTTTTAAAAAATATATAAAAAAACATAAATATTGTTAAAAATATAATAATAAATATTTAAAAAAAAAACGTATTTTGTTTGTTGACATTTTTGTGGTTCTCTTCAACCTTTATCATTCAATGGCAGTTTCATATCGTACTCATCAATCGCTTCTTCTATGTTTAACCCAATCCATTCCCACCGACACAGCTTCCTCCACTATCATCTCTAAGTCCAACCCTTCATATACTTCAGTTTTACGTGCTTACATTCGAAACGCCCGTTTCAACACTTCTTCAATCCCTAAACCAGTCATCATCACTCCTTTAGATGAATCCCATGTTTCCGCTGCCCTTATTTGTTCTTAAAACTTGGGTTTCAACTCAAAATTAGTGGCCGCAGCCAGATTACGAAGGGTTATTTTATGTTTTTTATAAACCCTTTTTTGTTCTCGATATGTTTAATCTTCAGTCTGTTTCTGTTAATATGGCCGATGAAATAGCATGGGTCGGCGCCGGTGCTACACTCGATGAACTTTATTATAACATTTGAAAAAACAGTAAAGTTCATGGGTTTTCGGCGGGGGTTTGTCCTACTGTCGGCGTTGGTGGTCATTTAAGCGGTGCTGGGTACGATACTTTGTTAAGAAAGTACGGTTTTTTGGTTGATCATGTTGTGGATACTAAATTAGTTGACGTTAACGGAAAAATCATTTACCGGAAAACCATGGGTGAAGATCTCTTCGGGCTATAAGAGGCGATGGAGCAGCCAATTTCTTCGTTGTTTTATCTTATAAAATAAAACTCATGCCGGTATCGGAAACAATCACCGTCTTCATAATCGAAAGATCATTAACTGAAAACGCCACTGATAGAACATTCAAATGGCAATTCATTGCTCCGACGATCGACAATCTTTTCATGAAAATGCTTTTTTTTCTTTTTGTGACAAGGAAAAATAAGTAGACTAACTACATAAACTAAACCATTCCCCCGACGAGATACCTCTAACAATCGTAATATGTAACTTCTCTTATGTATCAACTTGATCAGGCTATTAGCATATTGGTTATTCTCTCTAGATATGTGTCAAATACTCCAATGACTAATCTACGATAACAGTTGATGAATTCTCCTAACCAAAGCAAAGTTGGAACCATTTGAAGGGCTCTCCTAAACGACCTTAGGTGCCTCAAGACTATCAGTCTGGATTAACACATTATAATAACTCCAATCAATTAAAAGAACCAGTCCATCCAAAATGTCCTACAATTCAGCATCAAGAACTAAACAACTCCCCAAGCACCTATTAAACTTAAGAATCCACTCCCCATTCTGGTCTCGCACAAATCCCCTACTGCAGTAAAGCCAACCTTATACCTGACTAATCCATCAGTATTCAAACAAACTCAATTCCCAACCAAATAAGAACAAGGAATCGATTCCTAAGGCTTAACTGCAGGATCTTTACCTAACAAGGCATACTATTTAGCCCAACTATAGGAAACCTTAATAATATCATTGCTACTCTAAGATGCACCTTAAAAATGGAGAGATTTCGATTCTTCTAAATGCGTTAAATGATAATCCCAAAAAGACATTGCTAATCAACATCACCCAAGCAATTGTCATGATGGTTCTGTAAGTTTCAGATAAGTCATTCCTGTAAATTCTCAGAATAAATCCTATCATGTTGTTCAACAGGAACTAAAAGATTCCAAATATTTCTCGTTGTAGGACAATCTCTAATGGCATGTAGCACATCTTCGGAGATATGTCCACAAACTCCACAGGTGGTACTATGTCCAAGACCCCAATGAACTCTTTCCATATTAGTAAGCAACCGTTGCCTGAAGACAAGACAAATAAAGTATCTAACTCGTTGAGGTCCTTGAAATTTCCATAGAATCTGCCACGCCATCTCCTTCAGACTCCAAGAACTTTCCCGATGTTTCCCGTAGGCACTTTTGACAAAAAAGGAGCCTATCGAAGTACCACCCCAAATAATCCTATCAACCCCTGCTGCCGAGTGGGGTGGAGGAATCCCTTCAATCCTCCTAATCACCTCCTATGGTAGCCAAAGTCGAAAGAGATCAAGATTCCAAGTGCTATCACCTGTAACCATATCACTTAACAGGCAATCCAAATCAAGATTGAAATGACTGGGAATCAGGCTAACTAAAAGCCCCATATTCGACACCTATAAGTCACGCCAAGATCTGATATTTTCCCATCCCCCACTGACCAAAGAAAATTCTCTCGAATAAGTGGTCATGCCTTTGTAAGGGCTCTCCATAAGAAAGAACATCGGTCACGCAATAATGTATTTTTAAATTTATTATTATATTTTTAAGATATTTATGTATTTTTATATATTTCTTTGATTTTTTTAGATTATTTGTAAATTTTGATGGTTAATTTTTTTAAAATTATGACTAATTTGATATAGTATGTAAAAGTTGAGGACTAAATTTGGTAAGAGTGACCAAAATGACAGAATTATATAAGGTGGGTGCTTAAATTGTATTTTTTTTTATTTTTGGTACCTAAAATGAAACTTTTTCATAGTTTACCCTATTTTAAATAGTGAATCTCGAGGTTGGCTTCAAGGTTTTTAGAATCAAATCAATAATTGAATCAATTAGGTCATTGATTCATTGGTCCAACTGGTCCATTCAATTCGATTAAATAAATCATAAAAATATATTTTTTTAAAAACCCAGCTCAATCGTTGATTCAACCAAATTTTTAGCTTGGTTTAACTGCTCTATAACAATTCCCAAGTCAACTAGTTTGATGCCTATCTTTGAACTAGTGTCACAGGCAGCAGATCAAAACCCATGACGAATGCACATAGAATGTCCTATAGAGGTCAACTAATTAAATGAAGCTTATTTGACTCACTTGAATTGGCTCGACTCATGGAACATATGAAGAAATAAGATTGTTTAGAGTTTAAATACCTTAGGAGTCTCATCTTATACATAAACTTTAATCTTGACCGTTTATGTAATTTAAACTGCACCGTTGAATTTAAGGAGTTCAACTATAAATAGAGGTATTCCCCTCAATCGTAATTATCTCATTCTTGAGTTAAATAATATATTTAAGAGCATTTACTCAAACACCTTGTGTGTATTGTCTTCTTATGTTTTTTCTGTTCAATTCGAGTTCCTTTGTCTATTGAGTTGCTTTCACTTTATTTCAATGCCTTAGAGAATTTTCCTTTAAAATTCTCATTTTTCGAGATTTAAATTGATTTAGGTGAATTTGAAACAAAGGAAGGTCGCGCAGTTTGCTAGACTATAGTCCTAGCCCTATGACACTAGTACCTAGGAATATTAGTGGGTTGGATATCTGTAATTTCAAATAGAGAATATTGACTGTTGATGTAATTTAAATTGTACCGTTGGATTTAAGAGAGTTCGACCATAAACAGAGATCTTCCCCTCATTTGTAGTTATCTCATTTTTGAGTTAAATAATATCTTTAAGAGCATTTACTTAAACATCTTGTGTGCATTGTCTTTGTATGGTTTTTCTATTCATTTGAGTTCCTTTGTCTTTTGAGTTGCTTTTTGCTTTATTTCGATGCCTTGGAGAATTTTTCTTGAAAATTCTCATTTTTTCGAGATTTAAATTGATTTAGGCGAATTTGAAATAAAGGAAGATCTCACAGTTTGCCAAACTATAGTCTTAACCCTGTGACACTAATACCTAGGAGTAGTAGTGGGTTGGATATCTGCAATTTTCGAATAGAGAATCTTGATCGTTGATGTAATTTAAATTGTATCGTTGGATTTAAAGGAGTTTGACTATAAATAGAGGTCTTCCCCTCATTTTGTAATGATCTCATTCTTGAGTTAAATAATATATTTAAGAGCATTTACTCAAACATCTTGTATGTATTGTCTTATTTTAGTTTTTTTGTTCAATTCGAGTTACTTTGTCTTTTAAGTTGCTTTCGCTTTATTTTGGTGTCTTAGAGAATTTTTCTTGAAAATTCTCATTTTTCACCTAAGGTCGCATAGTTTGCTAGACTATTATAATAACCCCGTGACACTAGTACCTAGGAATAGTAGTGGGTTGGATATTTACAATTATATTACATAAATCTAAATATAAAAAATTGTCTAAAAATCTGAATTTGTAAATTATTCAACTATTAATATTCAAATCTAAATTCAAATTAAGTATCATTATCTTCTAAATATTTGATTTTTCAAGAAATCATAATTTAACATTTTTACTCATATGTCAGATACTCAAATTCGCAACAAAAGTTCTCCTTCTTGTAGATAGACTTTAATATTGTACTTAGGAATAGTAATGGGTTGGATATCTGCAATTTTAATATTACATAAATCTATAAATCTGTCTAAAAATTTGAATTTGTAAATTATTCAAGTATTAATATTCAAATATGAATTCGAATTAAATATCATTATCTTCCAAATATCCAAATTTGCAAGAAATCAAAATTTAACATTTTTAATCATATGTCAGATACTCAAATTTGCAAAAAGTTTCTTCTTGTAGATAGACTTTAATCAAATATCATTATCTTCTTCTTCTTCTTCGTCTTCGTCTTCGTCTTCTTGTAGATAGACTTTAATTTTGATCGTCGATGTAATTTAAACTATACAGTTAGATTTAAGGGAGTTCAACTTTAAATAGAGATATTCACCTCATTTGTAATTATCTCATTTTTTGAGTTAAATAATATATTTAAGAGAATTTATTCAAACGCCTTAGAGAATTTCACTTGAAAATTCTTATTTTTCAACTAAGGTAGCGCAGTTTGCCAGACTATAGTTATAGCCCCATGACACTAGTACCTAGGAATAGTAGTTAGAGGTTCAATCGGTTAATCGATCCGAATTATCATTAATCGACCATTTTAAAATCTTAATCATTAACTGAATCGAATTTTTTCGATTAATTAGGTCGATTAACTAAATTAATTGAAATATATATATATATTATTTTTGGTTAAAACAAATATAAAACATATAAAGAATTAACCGATCAATTTCAAACCAGCCGATTTATTAAGTGAGCTAATACTTATATTTTATAATATTATTTATTAAGTTCGATTAATTTATTTTATTCAGTTAATTGACCGATTTCAAAACGAATTAACTGTTAATCGGACCTCCAAAAACATATTAACTAATTCCTGACTGAATTAATTCGGTTAACCGAATTCGATCGGTTAATCGAATTAATTCGGTTTTACTTAAAATTTGCACACCCCTAATAATAGTGGGTTGGATATTTGCAATTTTTATATTACATAAATCTAAATCTACAAAACTGTCTAAAAATCTGAATTTGTAAATTATTCAAGTATTAATATTCAAATCTGAATTCGAATTAAATACTATTATCTTCTACATATCTGAATTTGCAAGAAATCAAAATTTAACATTTATAATCATATGTCAAATACTCAAATCTGTAAAAAATTTGAATCCGAATCCACGAAATAATATAAAATCTAACAAAAAATTATATAAAATTTAATCATAATTAACAATAAATAAATGCAAATTAACAAAAATAGATATATACTAACCAAAAAAAAAAACAAAAGTAGATATATCCAAACAAATTAAACATAACAATTTCGCAACAATTTTTTTAATAGAAAATGAACAACATTAAGCTAAAACAATAAGCCTAGACATTAATATGTAGAAACTGATTATCTCTGTAGAATCTCCTTGCCCAAAATCGGAGGGACTTCAAACAGCTTCATACCCAAAGAGTTATCATAAACACATTTTGCCATTTGATCAGTGGCCATATTATGATATCTAAGAATATATTGAAATCTTATCTTCCAATCTCAATAAAGATATCTATTGATTAACCGAAGTTCCGCAAGAGTGCTATTGATTGCTATGCTAGAGAGTAAGGATTCAACAAGAAGTAAATTTCAAAACAATTTAAATATATGTAACAACTTAAACATAATAATTCCAAACTAATTAAAGTTCCGTAACAATATCAAACAACTTAGTCGTTTAACCCTAATTATATAATTATAATTTATCATAAAATTAATTACATGTTTAAGGTTTAAGCTTACATATCATTAATATAAAATGGTAAAATAAGGCATATACCGAATTTTTAAAACAATTAGGGTTTTGTGTCATTTTTAAAAATATTTAGGGAAATAAACCAATTTCATGGAAAGCTCATCCAGTTGGATGCGCTTTCTAACAACAATCAAAAATCAAAAACCCTATAAATACCCTCCATTTTTCATTGTTTTTCACTCAAATCTCTCTCAACTCTCTCAAACTCTCAAATCCACTACCAATCTCGTTGTTTTCTCATTTTAATTGTTTTCGATATTTTCATTTAAAGTAATATTTTTTAAATATCTCAATTTTTTAAAAAAATGACCGCTTTCTACTCCGATCCGACATCCCACATATTTCCGATGCCCAATTATCAATGGTAATATAAAAATTTAAATTTCGTTAATTTAAATACTGTTAAATTTATTTTTATTAATTTTAATTTATATTTTTTTGTAAACAGGCCGATGATCGTGTTTTCAAGGGTTTCATTCATAATATGGGAAAACTTTTGACCCCTGAGATTTGCGGCTACTTGCAAGCGGCTGGATTCTCTATAAATTTTGCGATGTAAAAAAATATTTTATTAATAAATAAATCGATGTTTTTCATTCATACAATACTTTTATCTTTATAAATTTTACAAGATAAAAAATTATTTTATAAATAACTAAAACCTAAATAAACGTAAATAAACTTATAAATAAATAAATAAGAAAACCTTAAAAATAAATAAATAAATTCATAGAAAGTTCGCCCAATTGGACGCATTTTTCATAACGCTCGTCCAATTGAGCGAGCTTTCCACGAAATCAACCTATTCCCTTAAATATTTTTAAAAAAAAGGCACAGAACCCTTGTTGAAGCCCAATTTTAACCGGGCTCGGGCTTTTTATTTTTAATTAAAGTTTAAATTGATTTAAAAAATATTAACCTTAATACAAAATTATAAAAGCCCAAATACAAAGTCCAAGTACAAAAACCCAATTGGGCCTGATCCTAACCTAAGCCCCAAACTCATTTACAACCGGCCCAAATTTGCAACTAAACCCAAAGTCAAAGTTTGGTAAACTCCCACTTGCACTAGCCGTCCACCTTAGCCATTGGTATGCTGCCACATCAGCAGCAACTGGCCACCATCTTCAGCATCAACTTGCCACTGCTCACCTACCACCGCCACTGCTGCAAGCCACCACAGTCGAACCTGCAAAAAAAGGAATAGACGTTAATTTTAAATTACAAACAACAAAATATCATGATTGTACTGATGGCTATAAAACCACAATTTGAGCAATTGTAAGAGGTTACAGACCCTTTTGGAAAACAATCAAATTCAACTTAAGCAATCCATACACACATCTTTTTTCAGTATCCAATCATCCGAATAGGCACAAACAACAACTAAGTCAGGCTCAAAGCTTCAAGCAGTAAGCAACTAAGGTATGGGCCCAATACAAACATATAAATGCCATGTATGAATCAGATTCTTAAGGCCCTATTTTTTTTTAACATACATCAATGCATTTATTAAATTTACATATTGTTAATTAATTTTTTCAATTAACTCAAGCGTTTTGTGTATATACATATGCATGATTTTAAATCACTACTGAATGTATTAATTGCATGCACCCGTTTCCAAAATATCCATTAAATATATACCAAATATATTAAATATTTTCATTAATGAGTTTAATAAGCTTTTTTAATAATAATAATAAATGCGGCATTAATAATAATAATAATAATAATTTAATTTAATAAAAAAGAAAGATGAAAGGTCTCCCCTAGTCTCGCCGTCACCAAGGTCACGCCTTGCCCACCGTCGAACCGCCCACTCCGTCGCACGCAAATCTGCAAAGAGAAACAAAAAGGGACAAAATCGGGTTTCGTACTATCACAGTTTCAGGAATAAAATGGATTACAATTCAAATCCACATCAATTACTAAAGAACATTCGATGTGTGCCTCAGATCTAAGAGTTTCCAGGTTTTAAAATGAGTTTTTACAAGACTAAAAACAAAGATCAAAACTTTTTAAGAATAAAAAAGGAAAAGATTTTTAAAGAAAAATGGAAATGGGTTTAAAAAAGGAAAAAAGGATGAAAAAAGAGCTTTACCTTCTATTAGAGACCGCACGCGGCGGCGAACGGTGGCGCGTGCACCAGAGAAGTGTTCGAGGGCGATCGGCTAGGATATGGGATAGCCTTGCATGGCGCGCGTAAGACCCCATGCGCGGGACGGGGACCGGCGGCCGGTGGTCGGTCATGGGGAACTTTGAAAGAAAAATAAGAAAAACAAAAGGATTTTTGGTTGAAAATGAAGACAAAATGATTTTTTGGGTTGAAATTTGGCTTAAATACCATATGTGAAACGACGTCGTTTTGAAGGCTGAGTTTCAAGCCCAAAACGACGCTGTTTTACTCCCTTACCCAGGGATTGACCCGATCCGACCCGACTCGACCCAGGCCTAGGATCCCCGTGTTTGAAAAAAGGGATATTTATGCATTTGGTCCTTCCGTATTTTTTAATTGTTTCAATTTAGTCCTTATTGTATTTTTAATTATTTTTAATTTAGCCCAATAATTTTTATTACTTTTCAATTTAGTCCCTTCAAGTTTTAAAATCACTAGAGGCTGCCACGTGTCACTATTTTAGCTTATTTATGCAATTAGTCCCTCTTATCTTTAATTTGCTTTAATTTGATCTCTAAATTAAGTTTTGTTTAATTAGAAAATTGGCCCAAGAATTTTTCATGATTTTCAAATTAGTCCTTTGACTTCAAGATGCTTGAGGGACTGCCACATGTCACCTATTTTTGATTTTATTGCCCTGAAGGTCCCTAAAATATCCAAAAATTACATTTTGACCCCAAAACTTCCAAAAATTACATTTTTAACCTCAAACTTCCAAAATTTACATTTTTAACCCCAAAACTTCCAAAAATTATATTTTTACCCCTGAACTTCTAAAAATTCCATTTTTGACCCCAAAACTCATAAAAATTACCATTTTACCCCCGAATGTCTAAAAACTCCATTTTTATCCCGATTTTTCTAAAAATTACTGTTTTACCCCTAGATGTTCAAAATATCATTTTTAGCCATAAATTTTCCAAAAATTACCATTTTTACCCTTGAGAGTCCAAAATTACCATTTTACCCCCGGATATCCAAAAAGTCTCATTTTCAACCCTGATTGCATCGTTTTTCTTCCTCATCAATATTTGCATTTAACTTTAATTATTATGCACTCATATTTTATATGTTATATTTTTGCTTACCATTTATCTGCTTAATTATTTTTCGTCGCGCGTGTTAATATCCATCATTAGTTGCTCATTCATATTAAACTCGCATATTCGTTTTTAAAATTTTTTTCATAAAAACTTTAAAATCGAGGCAATATTCTTTTATTTCGAGTTTTGAAATTTTGTGCCTTAACTTACTAGGTGTAATTTTTCTTCAAATCGAAATAACCGAATACCCTTAATCGAGGCAATGTTTCCTTATCTTCGCTTACGAAAATTTGCACCTTAACTTACTAGGTGCAACCTTTCTTCAAATCGAGATAATCAAACATCCTTCTCTAAAATTTTAAAAAGTTTTACAAAGGAAAGCTCGTTATTTCTGGATCTCAAAATATTATGTCCTAACTCACTGCACGTAATTTTTCTTCCTCGATCACTTTGAAATAGTGAGATTTCCAAGGAAAATCAGTTTCTTTCAAACATACCCCATGCATTCGAGGATCGTATTTTAAATTTATATCGAGCTTTCAAGGTTTACAAATTAAGACCCAAAAATGATCAATACGGTACCAATTTTAAGCGTATGGGGGTACTAATCCTCCCTCATGCGTAACCAACTCATGAACCTGTTTTTTTGGATATCGAAGACCAACATTTTTAAACGTATTTTAAACGTTTTATGGTGATCCAATCACACCCAAATAAAAGATTGGTGGTGACTCCCATTTTTCTAAATTTTAAAATATTTTTTGAAACTCCGTTTTCGAGGTGGTTTCGACAGCTTGGCGACTCCAGTGGAGAGGTATTTTCAAACGAGAGTCAAGCTAAATTTGATTATTTTTGGGTCTTTCTAAGGAACTTTTAAAGTTTCGATTTCGGTTTAATATACGATCCTCGACATCCTTTGTGCGACATTTTATGTGATATTGCTAGTGTAAATTTGCATACATTTGCATATAATATGACCCTTTTAAGTGGAAGCCGAAAACTACTCCTTCGTGAGGTCTTCACCTCCGTGTAGGATAGTGGATCACTTTCGGGATTACAAAGTACCCTTATTTTCATAAAGTTTTCGTGTAAACATGAGAGAAATGCGTCCCCCTAAACCGAACTCATCCATATGAGCCTGTAATGGGTGAGGACCGAGGAATCTATCGGTTTGGGTACCCTCACTTTAAAGTCTAAAACCCCATATTGTGAGTCGTAAGGACATACCTTAGAAGGAGTTATGCTCAACCTTTTAGCAACCTTCCGAGACAAACTTTTAGGTTCTGTGCTCTATACTTGTATATTGATATTATTGTGTTTTGCTAACTCGTTCATTTTTGTCTTCTTTTTGCATTGCATTTCATCATCATATAAAGGGAAGATATAGACTAAAAGTTCAGTTACCAACAAGAGAATCGATCATGGAAAATAAGTACCTAGATAAAGTGGAGGATAATATGGTTGTGCGCATGTGGTCGAAGGAGACTCAACACCAAAAGGGAGACAGCTTAGTGGAAGGATACGAGTCAAAACTTTGGGATTATACTAGAATTAGTATGGCTCAAAACAATGTGTTAGAATTGAAAGAGATATGGGACAGTTGGGATAATAACATGAAACAGACCTTTTACCAAGAATACGGAGATTTGTCAAACTTGTTCGAGGTTAAGGTAGACAAATCCCTCTTTCGAGCATTAACACAGTATTGGAACCCAGCCTACAGTTGCTTCACCTTCAGGAATATAGACATGACACCCACAATAGAGGAATATACCACGCTGCTTCGTTGTCCGGAAATCTCAGTGGATAAAGCCTACTCCAGAGCTTCAAATCTCCCGACCATTGTCAAAAGATTGATAAACATCACAGGCATGAGAGAACAGTGGGTTACAGCTCGAGTTAAGGTTAAAGGCGACAACAAGTGCATCATGTGGAAAAGTCTACGAGATTTGATACTGGCTCATCTCGATGTAAAGAAGAAAATCAATATATTGGCCTTGAGTATCTACGGGTTGGTCATGTTTCCAAAGGCTTTGGGGCATATAAAAGACGCGGTGATAGAAACTTTCAGGTCCTTAAATGCGAGCAGAAAGGAGGGAGAAGGACAATTTATTGCTTGTGCACCACTGCTGATGGTATGGTTTCATAGTCACTTCCGAAAAATTGAAAAGGTCTCCTATCAGTACTTGTCTAAGGATTACTCCCCATTGAAAGACTTTGTAGCTTCGCAAAGACAAGAAAATTTCTCAGAAGAAAAGTGGATGGCCATACTCCAGAGCCTTAAGGACGAAGATATAGAATGGCGAGCATCATGGTTCACTCCTAATGAAATGCTGTACCGATACGGAGATTTCGACTGGGTCCTATTAGCAGGAATATGGAGAGCTACAGGATATGTACCTTTGATGGTTTCAAGACAATACAGATTGAGACAGTTCATACCTGTGACTCAAGGATTAGCTCAGTGTGAATTCGTGTACCGGGGAGAAAATAATAAGAAGAGGATTCGGGAAATCTCAAATGCATGGAATCAGGTTCGAAGAATGAAAGCATTCGGTGCCAATCCTATGATAATTGTGAAATATTAGTGGTGGAGAAACAGAAGGATCAACGACAATATTCCTGTGCAAAACCCAGAGATTGTTCGCCTGATTGAAGAACACTTGTAGGTGGTCCCGACTGAACTAGAGATAATTAAACAAGATTTCGAGAGGAAGAATACTGAGATGAAAAAAATGATAGAAAAGTTGGAAGAGGAAAAGGTGCTTTTAGGATTAGACGTTGATGTTCAGAAGCTAGAAGCGGAGAAATTGAGAAAACAAAAGAATAAGGCTGAAGAAGATCTCAACAGTCTGAAAAAGGACTCCAAGAAGCTTCGCTTATCAATGAGGACTGCCGGTTTAGGTAAGACGTCAGAGCAATAGTACCAAGAAATTCGCGAAGAGAAGAATAAAACAAGTCATTGGAAGAACAAGTTTCAAGACGCCCAGGTCCAGGAAAATACCATGAAGAGTAGCCTTCTGGAAAGCCAAGCTAAGGTAACCGAATTAAAAGCTGGAGTACGTGAATTGGAGGAATCCTTGTATAAGCATCGTAACCGAAACTCGGCGATGGAGTTGAAGACAAGTCGAACTGAGATCGAGAGGCTGAATAAGAGAGTGGAAGAGTTGGAGGCATCTTTGCAGAACAGTGAAATACAAACTGAGATTTTGGAAAGGGCATTAGAAACAAATGATTGGTATCTTCAATAAGCTTGGAAAGAAGTTAGAGAAAGGGATTATGTTATGAGTGAGGCTTTAAATCAGATACGCGGAGCAGCTGATCATTGCAAACATTGGCAGTTGAAGCAGAAGAATTGAGCATGCAATATGAGACGAAGACAGAACGAGGTCAAAAGCTAGCAGGACTCCTCAAGAAAGTCAAGGCTTTGAGCATCAAAGCAAAACCATTCATGTAATTTGCTTTATGTTAAGGAATTTGTTATCCAAATGAAGTTTTCTAAATGGAAAATGAATTATGAGTCAATACCTTTCTTTTGCATGCATGCATATTATTCGCATCACATTTTTGCATATCTTTCGCATAACAATCCTAACTAATTAAAAATTTTAATCAGTTAAAGTAACCATTGAAAACTCGCATCGCTATTATACTCGACAGAAGACTAAAGCCATGGAACAAAGGCTCGAACAGATTCAGAAAGAATTGCAAGATCAAATGCAAGAACAAATGGCAATGATGTGCAAAGAAATGAAAAACCAATTTATGGAGGTGCAAAAGAGTTTAATGAGTGAATTAGCACAAGTAAAACAGAGTATGGCTGATAAAAGAAAAGGCCCTGCTAACGAGGAGGACGAAGACCCCAGTGTTCCCCCAGGCTTTACACCATTACATAACTCGGCTTCACATGAAATACTGATAAGAGAAGCCCCCGTCACCATCAGACCGCAGTAACAGGCCACGGGTACCTCGAGACCAACTAATTATTCAATTGGGTTTGGATCAAATCCAGAGGATAATGCCGCAAACCTGGGTGTCCTAGACTTCGACGAAATGATGAAAGAAGATCTTCCTAGACAAATCGAGGAAAAATATAGACGATTAGAAGAGAAAATTAAAGTGATACAGGGAATTGAAAATTCTTATGGGATAGATGCCAAGGAGTTAAGCTTGGTTCCGAATCTGGTTCTCCCTCCTAAATTCAAAATCCCAGAATTTGAAAAGTATAACGGGACAAGCTGCCCTGAAGCCCACCTAATCATGTTCCGCAGGAAGATGATAGGGTACGTTCACAACGACCAATTGTTAATTCATTGCTTTCAAGACAGCCTGGCTGGATCGACAGTCAGATGGTACAATCAATTGAGCCGAGCGAAAATCCATACATGGAAAGATCTAGCACAAGCTTTCTTAAAGCAATACAGTCATGTGACAAAAAAAACTCTTGATCGGCTTACGTTACAGAATATGGAGAAGAAATCGAATGAAAGTTTTAGACAATATGCGTAGTGATGGCGAGAGGTGGCAACCCAAGTACAGCCACCACTAACGGAGAAGTAGACAACGATGTTGTTTGTCAATACCCTCAAAGCTCCTTACCTTAATCACCTACTGGGAAATGCCATCAAGAGTTTCGCTGATATGGTTATCTCTGGAGAGATGATTTAAAATGCAATCAAGACCGACAAAATTGAAGCTAGAGAAAGCACTAAAAGACCTTCCCCTAGTAGGAGGGATAACGAAGTCAACAACGCAAGTGTGTACAAACCTAGTTACACCAAACCCTTCGTGACAAGTCAACCCAAAGCTCCAGGGATCAATTACCAAAATGCCCCAAGGTAATGACTGAGTATCAGGCCAAACAGAGGAAGAGTTCAATATACTCCCTTGCCGGTGTCATACGGAGAGCTCCACAAGCTACTGTACGACACTCATGAGATAGCTCCTCAGCGGGTGAAACCATATGAACCCCCATTCCCGACCTGGTATGACGCAAGTGCTCATTGTGAATATCATACGGGGGCGGAAGGCCATTCAATTGAAAATTACCTCGCTTTTAAGAGACGAGTTGAGGAGCTCATAAAGTTTGGGGTCGTAAAATTGAAAGATCTAGCAAAGCCCAATGTAGCTGGGAACCTTCTGCCTAATCACCCAAATCAAGGGGTAAATACCGTGTTGGAGGAAAGAATACGAAAAATTAAGAGAAAAGTGGAAGAAATTAGGTCTCCACTTCAGTGAGTGTGGCAACAGATGGTCCAAGAAGGGATGTTAGTAAAGGATAAAAAGAGCATGATAATAGGAGCTGATAACCACTGCGAGTTTCACGTCGTTGAGGGCCATGAAATCCAAAATTGTGCCGAGTTCAAAGCCTTGGTGCAGACGTTGATGGACAACCGAGAGCTGGAATTTTTTAAAGAAAAAAAAGAAGTTAATGATGTCTATGCCTCGGAAGAAGGAGCAGCTAATCGCCCAAAGGTGATTATTTGTAAACTAACAAACGACGGAGCTAGAGGACAGACAGCCCCTCGTATTATCATACAAAAACCTTCAACATTCCCTTATAGGGATAGCAAAAAGGTTCCATGGAACTACAATTGTAATATGACCATACCGAAAGTGGAAGAACCTAGGAAAGACGTAAATTTGGTCACCCGAAGTGGTAAAAATTATGACTCAATGGAAAAAGCAAAAGAGATCAATAAAGGTAAAGCAATAATGTGTGAGCCTGAGGAAGAAGTAGCTAATAGGCCAGAAGTACCTACCAACGAGCCCGTTTCTGAAAAAGAGGCGAAGGAGTTTCTGAAGTTCTTAAGGCATAGCGAGTACAGTGTAGTTGAACAGCTACACAAATAGCCTACCCGAATATCGATTTTGTCATTGCTCCTAAGCTCGGAGGCGCACCGTAATGCATTGATGAAGGTGCTTAATGAGACGTATGTGACCAATAATATATCAGTATGCAAGCTAGACCGCTTGGTTAACAACATCAGTGCGGATAATTTTATCTTTTTTAATAATGATGAGATCCCGTCGGGGGGATGGGGTCGACCAAAGCTTTGCACATCACCACCCTTTGTAAGGGATATACGCTACTAGGAGTACTTATAGATAATGGGTCAGCCTTTAATGTGCTTCTGCTAACTACACTGCAAAGATTACCGGTTGATAGCTCTCATATGAAGGGGTGCAATAACATAGTGAGAGCATTCAATGGGACGAAGAGAAAGGTAACAGGAAAGATTGAAATACCTCTACAAATCGGGCCGAATACATATGAAGTGGATTTCCTCGTGATAGATATTAGGCCTACTTACAACTGTCTGTTGGGAAGGCCATGGATTCACTCGACCGGAGCAGTACCTTCTTCTCTGCATCAGAAAGTGAAGCTAGTAAATGAAGGGAGATTAATTACAATCAATGCTGAAGAAGAAATAATCGCCTCCATAACAAGCGATTCACCCTACGTTGGAATAGACGAGGAGGCTTTGGAATGCTCATTTCGCTCGCTGGAGTTTGTTAATGCGACCTTCATTTTGGAAGGAAGCAAGATATCGACCACTAGAATGGGCTTGCGATTAATGCTTGGAAAGGGAGCTATACCTGGAAAAGAACTTGGGAAATACCTCTAGGGAAGGATTAACATGTCGACATTGATAGAAAAGCGGGATCGCTATGGCCTATGGTATAAGCCGGATGCAAAACAGAAGAAGAAGGAAATAGAAAAGAGGCAAGAAAGGAGGAGAGCCAGATTGTCTGGAAAGGAAGTCTCGTGGGAACCCATGGTTTTCCCACACATTTATGAGACTTTTGTCTTGGGAGGAGAAATTAACCAGAAGGAGGGACATGAAAAGGAACAAGCAGTAATTAGAATTGAAAGGAGCATCATGAAGGACTTAAGCATCAATGCCATATCAGATGAAGAGAATGAAGGGAATTTAGCGAGAATTGGTCCGTGTGCACCGGGGAGCACCCTAGACAATTGAACCGTAGAGGATCTGCTTGTAGTTTTTAAGATTTCAGAGTAATGCTCGAAAACACCTATTGCTTTAGGCCCGAAAGCAATATGGATCTTTTGTAAAAGGACCCATGTTCATTATTTAGTTATTTTAAATGAAAATGCATTTCCCATCTTATATTCTTCTCCCTAAGTATTCTTTCATTTTTTAATTCAGCTTAACAAACCACTCGTACATACCCAATAAATAAGACTAATCATTCTTTCAATACATACATACTCATACACATACCACATAACCATTCTTTCATAAATTTATTTTGTTCTTTGGACCTTCCTTTTTTTATTCCGTGACAGGTCCTCAAATATCAATAATATGAGTAACTCTGACGCTAACTTAGAACCTCACTTCGAGCAAGACATGTGTCTAGAAGAACTTCAGGACTTTGAAGAAAATCAAGATTATGATCTACCTCCGGATCTGTTAAGAATGGTAGGGCAGAAAGAGAAACAAATCCTGCCTCATTCGGACTCTGTAGAAGTGATCAATCTGGAAAGCGAAAACGAAAAGAAGGAAGTAAAAATTGGGACGTGCATCTCAGCAAAAGCTAGAGGGAATCTCATCGAGTTGCTCCAAGAATTCCAAGACATCATTGCGTGGTTGTACCGAAATATGCCCGGTTTGAGCACTGACATTGTGGTGCACAAACTCCCTATAAAAGAATGATGCAGACCCGTACAGCAAAAGCTCCATAGAATGAGACCAGATATGCTGTTAAGAATAAAAGAAGTAGTCAAGAAACAATTTGACGCCGGTTTCCTTTAGATCGTTAAATACTCCGAATGGGTAACTGATATAGTCCCAGTTCCTAACAAAGACGAAAAGGTGTGAATGTGCGTGGAATATCGAGACTTAAATAAAGCTAGCCCAAAGGACAATTTCCCCTTACCTCATATCGATACTTTGGTCGATAACACAGTAGGTCATTCTTTATTTTCCTTCATGGATGGTTTCTCCGGATATAATCAGATAAGGATGAACCTTGAGGACATGATCAAAACCACATTAGTCACGCTATGGGAACGTTTTGCTACAAGGTAATGCCCTTCAGACTCAAAAATGCAGGGGCAACCTATCAAAGGGCCATGGTGACCCTGTTCTATGACATGATGCACAAGGAAATCGAAGTTTACGTTGATGACATGATCGCGAAATCCCACACAGAAAAGAAGCATGTAAGAATCCTGAGGAAGTTGTTTGTAAGGTTAAGGAAATATCAATTGAAGCTAAACCCGACGAAGTGCACTTTCGGGGCTACTTCAGGAAAACTATTATGCTTTGTGGTCAGCAAAAGAGGAATTGAAATTGACCCAAACAAAGTTAAAGCCATACAGGAGCTACCACCACCCAGCATGCAAAAAGAGGTCAAAGGGTTTTAGAAAGATTAAATTACATTACTTGGTTCATTTCATAGTTGACCGAGACATGCGATCCTATCTTCTGCCTGCTCAGAAAGCGTAACCCGAGTGTATGAGATGATGAGTGCCAGGAAACCTTTAACAAGGTCAAAGATTATTTGTCCAAAGCTCCTATCCTGGTACCTCCAATTCCTGATAAGCCATTGATTCTGTACTTGACAGTCTTTAAAAACTCTATGGGATGTGTACTAGGCCAACATGACGAATCTTGAAAGAAGGAGAGAGCGATATATTATCTCAGCAAAAAATTCACTGATTGCGAGACTCGATATTCGCCGATCAAAAAATTATGTTGTGCGCTAGTCTGGACTACATGCAGATTAAGACAGTACATGCTATATCATACAACTTGGTTGATTTCGAAATTAGATCCTCTAAAATACCTGATAGAGTCAGCTGCATTGAATGGAAGGTTGGCTCGATGGCAAATCTTGCTCTCAGAATTTGACATCGTCTACGTCAATCAGAAGGCAGTAAAAGGAAGTGCGATAGCAGACTTTTTAGCCAGCAGGGCCTTAGAAGATTATGAGCCGATAAACTTCGATTTCCCGAATGAAGATTTAATGTACGTTGCAACAGCTGAAGAGGCAACCACAATAGAGCAACCTTGGAGATTGAATTTTCACGGAGCTTCGAACGTCATGGGTAATGGGGTCGGGCAGTCTTGGAATCGCCAGAAGGAGATCATTACCCTTTTACCAGCAAACTTGATTTTGATTGCACCAACAACATGGCTGAATACGAAGCGTGCATCATGGGGATTCGTGCGGCCATAGAGCGAGGAATCAAAACTCTAGAAATTTATGGAGATTCCTCGCTGATAATTTATCAACTCAAAGGAGAGTGGGAAACAAGGGATTCTAAGTTAGTAGATTACCGTAGGTTGGTTCTCAAGTTGATTACGGAGTTCGATGACATCACATTCCATTATCTCCCTCGAGAAGAAAATCAAATGGCTGATGCCCTCGCCACTTTAGCCTCAATGATCAAAGTAAGTAGGCTAGAAGATGTAAAGCCTATTCAAATGAGTATCTATGAGGCTCCAGCTCATTGTTGTGATATCGAGGCAAAGGAAGAAGTAGAAAAGGACGATCGCCCATGGTACCAGATATCCTTCAATTTGTAAGAGATCGAAAATACCCCGAGCAAGCTTTAGAAAATGAAAAGAGGACATTGAGAAGACTTGCTAGTGAATATGTCTTAAACGGGGAAATCTTGTATAAAAGGAGAAATGACCAGGTACTACTAAGATATGTCAATGCAGTGGAAGCCAAGACAATCTTAGAAGAAGTTCACAAAGGCATTTGTGGGACACATGCTAACGGTTTCACGATGGCTCGACAAATAATGAGATTCGGGTATTACTGGTCTACCATGGAAGGCGATTGCATAAACTATGTCAGGAAGTGCCATAAATGCTAGATATATGGAGACAAGATTAATGTACATCCGTCACAACTCCATGTCATGACTTCTCCCTGACCCTTTTCTATGTGGGGAATGGATGTCATCGGGCCAATTTCCTCAAAGGCGTCCAACGGTCATAGATTCATCTTTGTGGTGATCGACTATTTTACCAAATGGGTAGAGACAGGTTCATATGCCAACGTTACCAAGTCTGCAGTCAGCAAGTTCCTGAAAATGGAGATCATATGCCCTATGGGATGCTAGAGAGGATTATATCCGACAATGCCTTGAACTTGAACAACAGTACGATAGCAGAAGTTTGCGAACAGTTCAAAATCAAGCATCATAATTCCTCTCCCTACCGCCCAAAAATGAATAGAGCTGTAGAGGCAGCCAATAAGAATATCAAGAAAATCGTGGCAAAAATGACTGAAACTTATAGAGACTGGCACGAAAAATTGCCATTTGCCCTCTTTGCCTACAGAACTTCGATCAGAACTTCTACTGGGGCAACACCATTCTCGTTGGCATACGGAATGGAAGCGGTCTTACCTATTGAGGTTGAAATACCTCTCTCCGAGTCTTAACTGAGCTCCAATTAGACGAGGCTGAACGGATCCAAGCTCGATACGATCAGTTAAATTTAATCGAGGAAAAGAGATTAAAAGCCATCCGCCATGGCCAGATGTACCAGAAAAGGATGATGCGAGCTTATGACAAAAAGGTGCCCTAGGGAATTCCATGAGGGAGATCTGGTTTTGAAGAAGATACTCCCCATACACAATGATTTCCAAGGAAAATGGATGTCCAATTGGGAAGGACCTTATGTGGTAAAGAAAGCCTTCTCAGGAGGAGCTCTCATCCTAATAGAAATGGACGGCAAGGAGCTGTACAACCCCGTCAATTCAGACTCGGTTAAGAAATACTTCGCCCAAAAAAAGGGAAATTGAGATGAAAACCCGCAAAGGGCGTCTCAAAAAAAAAGGGAAATTGAGATGAAAACCGGTAAAGGACGTCTCAAAAAAAAAAGTTCAGGGTGAAACCCCGTAAAAGGCGTTCTAGAATCGAGGTAAGTTTGAGTCGAAAACCATCAAAGGGCGGCTTAAACCCAAGTATGAGTCGAGGAGATGGAGAAAGGTTACAACTTGACGCATCAACAAAGCACTCCAGGTCTTCTAGACACGCGTCTGGGCTAAGGGTGATTCTCAGTGAGTCGATACAAGAGTGGCTCATCTTGGCGATATTCAGGACAATTAATTGCCCTTTCTTGTATACTTAGCATTTTTTTATTAATGTTGCTTCTTTTAATTCCCTTTTGAATACAATTTTCAAATACGACTTTGTTTCCACACAATTTTTGTTCAAGCATTTTGCATTTAAATAACGAGTAATGAACTGATAAATCATAAAAAGATTCATGAGCATTATTCTGGAATTTTCAAAAAATTATAAGGATCCGAAGCAAGATCACCGATGGAAAACAAACTTGAAAACAAATAGTCCAAGATCAGTTTAGAAGAAGATGGATCAGCACATCAATGATAGAATTTGGGACGGGTGATAGACTATACCAGCATGACCAATAAATAAAACATTAATCATGCATACATATAGTTAGGAGCATTTTTGACTCATTCTGAGCATGGCATCCTAAACAAACTGGCCTACCTAGAGGCCCATTTGAGCATATTTTACAGGTCTCAACACCATGAAACATGACGGGAAAGATTTTTAACTGCAACGACAAATCCAGCACTATGAAGATTTGAAGAGGAAAGGTTCAAGTCACAATGGCGAACCCGATACTTTAGAAAAATGATGAGAAAGGACGAATCCACGACGTGAAGTTAGAAGAAAACTACAGCAATAGATCTCATTCTCCTTGGAGTTGCAGTGGAATGGAATGAAGATATATTGACAACCATTTTCTTACCCCAAATTCGAGACAAATTACAGTCATTTGATCTTTTACCCTAAGATTGGGGCAGATCACCATCAATCAAGCTTACTCCAATCACAGAATAATTTGCGGTTATACACAAACAGCGAGGCGGTCATCTTCCTGATGAGATACAGAAAAGAATACCAACTCAACGCGAGCAAATCTTCGAACCTAGCTTCCTGATGAGACACTGAGAAGCAAGTCGAAGCAATAAAATGGTTAGCTTCCTGATGTAATACAGAGAAGTGGACCAAATTCGTCTTCCTGATGAGACACAGAGAAGCGAATTGAAACAAGCGAGGCGATCATCTTCTTAGTGAGATACAGAGAAGTATACCAACTCAACGCTCAATGCGAGCAAACCTTCGAACCTAGCTTCCTGATGAGACACTGAGAAGCGGGTCGAAGCAATAAAATGGTTAGCTTCCTGATGAGATACTGAGAAGTGGACTAAATTAGTCTTCCTGATGAGATACAGAGAAGCGAATTGAAACAAGTGATACGGTCATCTTCCTGATGAGATACTGAGAAGAAGACCAAATCAAACTCAGGCTCAATGCGAGCAAAATCTTCAAACTTGAGCTTCCTGATGAGACACTGAGAAGCAGGTCGAAGCAATAAAATGGTTAGCTTCCTGATGAGATATTGAGAAGTGGACCAAATTCGTCTTCTTGATAAGATACAGAGAAGCGGATTGAAACAAACGACGCGATCACCTTCCTGATGAGACACTGAGAAGAAGGCCAAGTCAATGAAATCAGACTCAAACACTACGGTGATGAGTTCCAGATCTCCTTGAAATTTCAAAAGAATGGAGTGAAATCACAGTAGCAAATTTTGTCTTTTTGAAAATTACCCAAGGGCAAGATGAAATCACAACATCAAAGGTGCAGAGGTAGATGCGAAAAAAGCAGACGTTCAACAAAGTAAAGGCAGATCATTTGGAAGAAAGAACGTCGAAGAAAGGGAGCTTGACAAAATTGGGCCTCATTTTGGTCTTTGCTCCATTCCCGTTACACAGAAATGAGCAAAGAGGGGCAGCTGTTGAAGCCCAATTTTAACCGGGCTCGGGCTTTTTGATTTTTAATTAAAGTTTAAATTGATTTTAAATTTATTTTAATTTTAAATTTACCTATTTAAATTTACTTTAAATTTAAAAAATATTAAACTTAATACAAAATTTTAAAAGTCCAAATACAAAGTCCAAGTATAAAAAGGCCCAATTGGGCCCGATCCTAACCTAAGCCCTAAACCCATTTACAACCGGCCCAAATTTGTAACTAAACCCAAAGTCAAAGTTTGGTAAACTCCCACTTGCACTAACCGTCCACCTCAGCCACTGGTATGCTACCACATCAGCAGCAACTAGCCACCATCTTCAGCATCAACTTGCCACTACTCACCTGCCACCACCACTGCTGCAAGCCACCACAGCCGAACCTGTAAAAGAAGGAATAGACGTTAGTTTTAAATTACAAACAACAAAATATCATGATTGTATTGATAGCTCTAAAGCCACAATTTGAGCAATTGTAAGAGGTTACAGACCCTTTTGGAAAACAATCAAATTCAACTTAAGCAATTCATACACACATCTTTTTTCAGTATCCAATCATTCGAATAGGCACAAACAGCAACAAAGTCAGGCTCAAAGCTTCAAGCATTAAGCAACTAAGGTATGGTCCCAATACAAACATAAAAATGCCATGCATGAATCAGATTCTTAAGTTCCTATTATTTTTTTAACATACATCAATGCATTTATTAAATTTACATACTGTTAATTAATTTTTTCAATTAACTCAAGCGTTTTGTGTATATACATATGCATGATTTTAAATCACTACTGAATATATTAATTGCATGCACCCGTTTCCAAAATATCCATTAAATATATACCAAATATATTAAATATTTTCATTAATGAGTTTAATAAGTTTTTTTTAATAATAATAAATGCGGCATTAATAATAATATTATTATAATTTAATAAAAAAGAAAGATGAAAGGTCTCGCCGTCATCGGGGTCATGCCTTGCCCACCGTCGGACCACCCACTCCGTCGCACGCAAATCTGCAAAGAGAAACAAAAAGGGACAGAATCAGGTTTCGTACTATCACAGATTCAGGAATAAAACGGATTACAATTCAAATCCACATCAATTACTAAAGAACATTCGATGTGTGCCTCAGATCTAAGAGTTTCCAGGTTTTAAAATGAGTTTTTACAAGACTAAAAACAAAGATCAAAACTTTTTAAGAATAAAAAAGGAAAAGATTTTTAAAGAAAAATGGAAATGGGTTTAAACGAGGAAAAAAGGATGAAAAAAGAGCTTTACCTTCGATCAGAGACCGCACGCAGCGGCGAACGATGGCGCGTGCACCAGAGAAGTGCTCGGGGGCGACCGGCGAGGATATGGGATGGCCATGCAATGCGCGCGTAAGACCCCACGCGCAGGACGGGGACTGGCGGGCGGTCATGGGGAAGTTTGAGAGAAAATAAGAAAAACAAAAGGATTTTTGGTTGAAAATGAAGACAAAATGAATTTTTGGGTTGAAATTTGGCTTAAATACCATATGTGAAACGACGTCGTTTTGAAGGCTGAGTTTCAGCCCTAAACGATGCTGTTTTACTCCCTTACCCATGGATTGACCCGATCCGACCCGACCCAAGCCTAGGATCCCCGTGTTTGAAAAAAGGGATATTTATACATTTGGTCCTTCTGAATTTTTTAATTGTTTCAATTTAGTCCTTCTTGTACTTTTAATTATTTTTAATTTAGCCCAATAATTTTTATTGCTTTTCAATTTAGTCCCTTCAAGTTTTGAAAGCACCAAAGGCTGCCACGTGTAACTATTTTGGTTTATTTATGCAATTAGTCCCTCTTATCTTTAATTTACTTTAATTTAATCTCTAAATCAAGTTTTGTTTCATTACAAAATTGGCCCAAGAATTTTTCATGATTTTCAAATTAGTCCTTTGACTTCAGGATGCCTGAAGGGCTACCAAGTGTCACCTGTTTTTGGTTTTGTTGTCCTAGAGGTCCCTAAACTGTCTAAAAATTACATTTTGACCCTCGAATTTCCAAAAATTACATTTTTAACCCCAAAACTCACAAAAATTACCATTTTACCCTCGGATGTCCAAAAACTCTTTTTTTGATCCCGATTTTTCTAAAAATTACCGTTTTACCCCAAGATGTTCAAAATATCATTTTTAGCCACAAATTTTCCCAAAATTACTATTTTTCCCTTGAGAGTCCAAAATTACCATTTAACCCCCGAGTATCCAAAAAGTCTCATTTTCAACCTCGATTGCATCGTTTTTCTTTCTCATCAATATTTGCATTTAACTTTAATTATTATGCACTCATATTTTATATGTTTTGATTTTTGCTTACCATTTATCTGCTTAATTATTTTTCGTCGCGCGTGTTAATATCCATCATTAGTTGCTCATTCATATTAAACTCGCATATTTGTTTTCAAAATTGTTTTCATAAAAACTTTAAAATCGAGGCAGTATTCTTTTATTTCGAGTTTTGAAATTTTGCGCTTTAACTTACTAGGTGTAATTTTTCTTCAAATCGAAATAATCGAATACCCTTAATCGATGCAATGTTTCCTTATCTTCGGTTACGAAAATTTGCGCCTTAACTTACTAGGTGCAACCTTTCTTCAAATCGAGATAATCAACCATCCTTCTCCAAAATTTTAAAAAGTTTTACAAAGGAAAGCTCGTTATTTCTAGATCTCGAAATATTATGTCCTAACTCACTGGACGTAATTTTTCTTCCTCGATCACTTTGAAATAGTGAGATTTCCAAGCAAAATCGGTTTCTTTCAAACATAGCCCATGCATTCGAGGATCGTATTTTAAATTTATATCGAGCTTTCAAGGTTTACAAATTAAGACCAAAAATAATCAATACGGTACCAATTTTGGGCGTATAGGGGTGCTAATCCTTCCTCATGCGTAACCGACTCCCGAACCTGTTTTTCTGGATATCGAAGTCCAACATTTTTAAACGTATTTTAAACGTTTTGTGGTGATCCAATCACACCCAAATAAAAAGATTAGTGGCGATTCCCATTTTTCCAAATTTTAAAATATTTTTCGAAACTCCGTTTTCGAGATGGTTTCGACAACCCTAATTATTTTAAAAAATTAACGTATATACTTTATTTTACCAATATAAAATATATTATATTAACATAATTATACATATAGTTATATGTGATTAACAATCTACCTTAATTATACAATCTATTTGTATATATTATAATAATTATTTATACATTCATAATTTACTTATATATAATAATTGATATAATATTTGTCATTAAACATGTTTGTAAACTATTTTTATAACATAATATATACTAAATGTAATTATGTTTCATTATAAAAATAATCAAATTATAATATTTATTTTAACTATAAAAATATTAATTAATTTTTGTTTAAAATATTTTAATTAATTGAGTTGATAAAATAATAAAGTGGATAAACACAAATTTAAAGATTTCAATTATCTTATTTATTTGTTTAGTGAAATTTAAATATACAAAATAATATGATTTAAGAGAAATTATAATGTTTGTTAAAAGAATATATATTTTTATAATAAATATTATATTTAATTTATAAAATATTTTATTATATTTTTACACATTATTTATTAATTATGTAAATTGTAATTAAAGTTTAAGATAAGTACTGATGGTTAAGGTATGACTTTACACATCAGAAGGAGAATTACAATTTTAATAATGTGGATTCAAATATTGGATATCAAAAAAAGTCTATTAGTAGTGGATAATAAATTTAAAGTTCAAATTCGAATATTATTTTAATCCGCAATCCGAATTACCATCAATTTCAATCGATTCTTTATCCTATTAGCCAGTCCAATCCAATTCAAAGATTGAACATGAAACTAAAAATAATTTAAGGTTATGATTTGGTTGAAGCACTCATTGATTGAATATACTTGAGTTTGGAAATATAGGTATATTTAATTACGATAAATAAATATTTAATCTGTAATTCAGGTAAAATTTAAAAGCGATTCTTGATTTTTTTTTCAGAATTTGAAAACTTTTTTAATTTGATCTTGAACTAATATTTTTATTAAAGTGTAATAACACGACATTTTGATATTATGACATATTATCAGTTAAAAATTTTAAAAATATAAATAAATATTAAAATATTATTTAAAAATATATATTAAAATTTTGAAGTGATGATGTAGCAAAATTATGGAGTTTTAGGTCATCAAACTTTAACATAATCTAAGTTTAGGGATCAAATTGAAAAAATAAATTTCGAGATTAATGTAAAAAAAAATCTAAAATCAAAATTTAAAAAACTACTAAATTTAAGGACTAAATCTAATCTTATATTTTATCTAAGTTATCCTAGAGAGATAGAGTAGGATTTCAAACTTAGTCTCTTCCTCGAGAATTTGACGGGTAGAATCGATCAAACCGTAAATTCTTAATTCAATTATGAATAAATTTAAAAAATAAAAAATGATATACACCGAGATGAAATAAAATATTAAAGCATTCATTTTATAACTTATAATAATAAAGCTAATATTTAATCTAATCTTAAATCATCTATTTTCAATTCAATCATGAAAAAATTTAAAAAGAAATAATATATGCAAATAAAAAACAATATAAACATACATTTTATAAAAAAAAAAAAAGTAAATATTTAAACCAAGCTCACCGCAATTCAACTGTGTTTATTTTAATCAATTCAATCCTTTTCGTAATAGTGATTAAATGGAATGGGAAAATAATGGAAGGGAATAAGGGCAAAATGGCAAAGCAAATGCAACGCCCAAAGGCAAAGAGAAAGAAAAGGGAAGTCCACTTTGAAAACAATATATTATCATACGCTCACTCTCATACTCCCCAAACCTTCTACTCTACGCTTTCTTCTTCTTCTTCTTCTTCTTCTTCTTCAGATTCAAAACACCCATGTACTTATCGGAGAAGCCCCATCCTATTGACTTATACAAAGAGGAAGGTCCCGCCGCCGCCCCCGTGACATGATCATCGAGGTCACCTCCAATGGGGATTTGCCACCTCACCACCACCACCCCCACCACCCTCCTCCTCACCACCACCACCACCACCACCAACACCAGCAACAGCAGCAGCAACAGCAAATGATCTTAGGTGACAGCAGCGGCGAAGATCCTGAAGTCAAAGCCCCCAAGAAACGAGCCGAGACATGGGTTCAAGACGAAACCCGTAGCCTTATCGGCTTCCGAAGAGAAATGGACGGCTTTTTCAATACTTCCAAATCCAACAAGCACTTGTGGGAGCAGATTTCCGCTAAGATGAGAGAGAAAGGGTTCGATAGATCCCCCACTATGTGTACCGACAAGTGGAGGAACTTGTTGAAAGAGTTCAAGAAAGCCAAGCATCAAGACAGAGGGAGTGGGTCGGCCAAGATGTCTTATTATAAGGAAATTGAAGAGATTTTAAGGGAGAGGACCAAAAATGCCTACAAGAGTCCGACTCCTCCTCCTAAACCCGATTCCTATATGCATTTCGCTGATAAGGGTATGTCTTATTTTCTTTTGCCATTTTAGTAAGTGGAGAATTTTTTATTCAATTCTTCGTGGGCTATTAATGGGTATTCTTCGTAAAGCCTTTATTTTTATTCAAACATCTGTTTTGGGTGTTTCGGCTTTAATGGATTTTCATGGTAAATGCTCTTATGTTAAATAACATTCATGTGAGTGTCAGGTACGGGTGCCTGAGTAATACAGTATATCCAATTTTTACTTTTTTTTTCCATGTGTTTTGTGTGTCCTTGGAAGATGACATCCGTATATCCATGTTTGAAATGTGGGGGGCATGAGTATTGGATATGGATAAGCAATGATAAATGAAGAGTCGGGGCATGGCATAAAGCTGCTATAATTTCCTGAGTTTGAAGTTGTTGAAAGTTACTTCCTAAAGACGGAATTATGAATTGCTGTTGTTGGGTCCTTAGAACACAATATCCTTGTATCTATGTTTGAAAATGTGTCGCACAGGGATACTTTAAGAGGGTTGCATGTCTTGAAGCTGTTGTAAATTTTGAGGTTAATTTTGTTTGAAAGTTACTTCCTAAAGAGGGAATTAAGAGGGTATTATTATTTGCTATTGGTGGGTTCTTAGAAGATGATATCTCTGTATCAATGTTTGAAAATGTGTTGGAGTTGGACACTGATACTCTAAGAGAAATAAATAGTTGAGCATGCCTTAAAGCTGCTGTAATTTTTGAGGTTGAATATGTTGAGAGTTACTTCCTGAAGTGACTTAAAGAGGTTATTATGAATTGCTATTGGCAAGGGAAAAGAGAAGCTGATTACTTTCAGTTATTTAACTATAGGAATTTATTTGATTTGAAATGACTTTGAGTCAGCTTCCATTTTTGTTGATGATTATATTGGGTGCTTTACTAGAAGGTTTGTTTGCATTCATGTATCTTTGTGAAGTTGGTACCAACAAAAAGGTGTTGCTTTTAAATGATATCTTTATCGTGGAGTTTAGATGGCTAAATGTACTATAAGTATTGTATATGCTTTCAAAGCAACACATCATGTCTAAAGAACAAACGTGCGTTTCAAAATACTATATGGCATTCAAGATACTTGAAGCATAAATCATGCTCGGTAGATCATGAGCAAGTATTCTGCAAAGAAAGCGCCAAGATATTTCATAAGGGCTGTAGGCTTCTCTGGTTTCTGTGAAGTTTAGAATACAACCATCAATAGGAGTATGGAAGAGAATGTCAGTATATTAAGAATTAAAATCTTATTTAGGTAGAGATCATTATCAATAATGGTCTATCGATCTCCTTTCTGTTGTCTTATGTTGTAGCATCCAGTTTTCCATAGCTTCATTCTACATTTACATGGTTTCTTCTGGTTTTGTCTTGGACATCATATCTTGCTGTTGCATATTGCTTCATGAAAGCAGTGTATAAGTTTTAGCATCAGGCTTTTGGGGATTTCAATCTCTCTCTCTTTGGGTGGGGGTTTCCCTATGTAGGCTGAGTGATAGTTTTATTGTTCCTATACTTAACCTGCAACATATATTAAGTCATTCGTTCTATTATCATGATTTTAATGATCTT
Organism: Gossypioides kirkii; assembly: GCA_005610355.1. Taxonomy (NCBI): domain Eukaryota; kingdom Viridiplantae; phylum Streptophyta; class Magnoliopsida; order Malvales; family Malvaceae; genus Gossypioides; species Gossypioides kirkii. The sequence goes on along the minus strand of CP032247.1, from coordinate 30,457,626 downwards.
CACCAATATGATTTGGCTCTTGCAGGTTTTGAGGATGCTGGCATATCATTTGGTCCTGTTGAAGGTATGTTGTAATTCAAGTTTGCTTTCTTTGGGTTTATCTTGGTTTTTCTACTTTTTTATCTCGTCGTAATATTTTTGTCAAGTTAATTTGGGATACTCATGGAATTTGTTGGATGCAATGGCATTAATCTCAGCAACCTTATATGCCTCATCAATTTCTCACCTGGATTTAGGAGCTTTTTGAGGCATAATTAGATATATCTTGTTATCTATCATATTCATTAGGCCATCTTTAGGTACTCTCACCTGCTAATCATATTATTTGTTAAAATGGATGCATTTTTTTGAACTTAAGAGACTACTTTTTCCTCCAAAGTATCCTCTCTTTTATGCCCTTATCTTTCCACTTAAGGATTTTGTCATGTCAGCACATAAATATGTGATGTTTGTGTCGCCTTTATTAACCTTTAGCTGCATCTAATATACATGTTTTTCTCAGTGGCTTAAATGCTAAAATGTTGTTTATGGGCTTCATGTGGTTGTACAATCTTATGCCTTCAATTAGTTTTCAACTTTAGCGGAGTTTTTATTTTACTGAGAACATATAAGATCGAGGCGCTATACAATGAAACGCATGTCGATTTGGCATTCTGCTGCACTTCCACACTGAATTAACATTTCTGTTACAACAAAGAATCATATACTCTACAGACTGCCTGATCTGTAGCAAATAACTTTTTACTGAAGCATGTCTTCATCCATTAACCATAGCGTGTCTTTGAAATGTTAGCATCTCCTTCACTTATGTTTTCGGTGTGCAGCTAGTGGTAGGCCGACACTTAATCTTGAAAGACGTTTAGATCATGATGGACATCCTCTTGCTATCACTGCAGCTGATGCAGTTGCGGCGAGTGGAGTTCCTCCTTGGAATTGGAGAGAGACCCCGGGAAATGGTAAGTTTTGTAAATTAGAATTTTTATGGAACCGGTTTGACCAAAGTATATGATGGTTTTGCATGTAGTACAACATTCAGGTGTTTAGTTGGTTCATCATGGGGGCATTTTTCTTCATATTTGCTCAAATGAATGTGATTGTGGCAAACACTCTTGATTTGGAGTGTTATCTCCCAAATATTGTCCAAGATGAAAATTTTAAATCCAATAAAAATTCGTATATCGACTTCTCATTTTCTTTCACTCCCTTTTTGGTAGGTGGGGACTGTCAGTCATATGGAGGAAGGGTTATAACTGTCAAGTACGGGGACTACACCAGAAGGATCGGTATAGATGGAACTGCTGATGCCATCAGAGAGGCAATTAAATCTGCATTTGGATTGAGAACAAAGCGATCATTTTGGTTGGAGGATGAAGACAATATAGTACGCAGTTTTGACAGGGAAATGCCTTTAGGGAATTATACACTCCACCTTGATGAAGGTAACATTTTCATGGATGCCTTTAGACAATTTAGTTCGGGCCATTTAGTGATTGGCATTTTGAGTTTGGGTCGTTCTCTGTTAGAGTTTTCCACTTTTTATGGTCAATTCAAGTTGGACCAGGTTGGGTTCGGGTTAGAATTGATGTCTAACTATAAGACATCTTCATTTTGCTATCAAACATGTCTTGTGCACATCATTGCTAACATTCTTTTTTCACTTATTTTTTGTGTATTTTCTACCCCCTGCATTCAGGTTTGGCTATAAAAGTGTGCCTCTATGATGAGTCAGATATACTAGTCCACACTGAGGACAAGATTTTTTACACAGAAGATGATTACCGTGAATATCTAGCCCGTCAAGGCTGCACAGGTCTCAGGGATATTGATGGATACAGAAACATAGATAATATGGATGACTTACGACCTAATGCTATATATAGAGGAGTGAGGTGATTACCAGTACATTGTGATTGCACAAATGCAGTCCTCCCAAGAGGCTATATGAAGTTGCTCTTGACAATACGTGTATGCATGTCAGATATTCTAATATTCTCTGTGCTGCATTGTAAAGATTTATATGCTGTTTGCATTGTACTAATCCACTCAGCTGTAAATAGCTTGTCGTCTGATGTTTCTTCTCAGGACATGGGATCCAGTCTCCAGTACCGGTTCTGTTGATGCAGCCTGGATGTACGTTGTCTGTAAATATGCTTTTCAGATTAATTGCAGGTCTGCAATTTGAAATTGAACACCAAATTTCAAAACTTATTTTTCTTTTATATTGCATATTTTCTTAAAACCTTTCTAGTAATGCATGATATCAATGCTATGGACTTTTCATCACATATTTGGATATGATTCTATAAAAAATTTAGAAAATTTGTTTTCAAGTAAATGCAACCCCTCTAATTCTAACAGTTTGGGGACTTCACCGGAGGTCATGAAATAGTCTTTGTGCTTAGGGTTCTCAAGGTTTTGTATTTTTAGTTTGTTGAGTTATATATTTATCTGTATATACCAGTTTATCTAAAATTTTGCATTTACCTTCTTTCAAACTAACCCTCATAATGTTTCTTCACACAATTCACTTGCATAACATAGACATCAACTTGGGCATGTTCCACTATATGGAAGTAGAGCATTGTGGAGTTTGTGGGACTGCCATGAGAAATATGACCACCTAGAACCGAACCCTTTCCTATTAAAGCCTGCGATGGGAGAGGAATAAGGGAATGTTATCCTTCATGGATAATGTTAAATTACAATTCGGTTGCCCTTATCCTTTGGAGCCGAGTTACATAACCAAATATGTAATTAACCCATAATCCTACCCTTATACAAATTTGATTTGCCTGTATTTCATATTGGTGCTTAACTTTATAGGTGTTTCATGATTAGTGAATCAGACATGGTGCCAACTTGGCATTGTTGCACTTAAGACTTCTCGAGTTTAAATAAGGTGTTGTAGAAGAAAATGAGGGGATATGGATATAGAAACCAACTTGCCAATTTCATGGGAATTGACCTGACCCAAGTTATAGCATGACTAAAGAGAAAGGAAAAGATGTGTTATCCCCTGGTATGCGTATTGCAATACTTCATCAATCAACATCCTAATGATGACAAAGGTACACAACTGCTGTACATTGGCAATTTATGGTCTAGTTGTGTTTCATAAGGTAATATGCCATGTTACTACTACTATTTTGGATTTCATGCTATGGGGTGGGAGGAAGAACATGACATGTTGATGAGAAATGTCCTTGAATTGGAATGAAAGTACAACGATCTCTTACAGGCCAATTAAAAAAAAAAGATATTGTTTTCAATAAAAAGAAAAAATGTGAAATGATAAAATTTGAACCTATATCATTCAGCTTACTAGCAGGTGTTTTAATCACTACTCCAAACAAGTGTCAGTATAGAAAGAGCAATTTAATGGGCAAAATGCATGATAGTGTTACATGACAATTATTAAAGTTGACGAAATTAATGATTGAATTAAGATATTGCTAAACTATATCCAAAAAAAGACTTTTGCCCAAATTGCTAGGGGAGGCCCAGCAACACTATCAAGTGGGATCATAACAATCCGTTTTGGAAATACTAGTGTTCTAAAATTCTGTAATAATGAAATGTAGCAGCAAAAGATTGATATGGAATTTTGTTTAATTAATAACATTATGATTTCTTTTCTCTAATAAATGTTCATAGCTTTGTACTCTTGTATTTATGTATTTGTTTTATTATGCTCTTGTTAATAAAATTTAGAACGTGATTTATTTATTAAAAGAAGTTTTTTTTTCTCCAACCTAAGGATTCTCATCCTTACAACACCCATTCTAAGAGTAGAAATAAGGTTGAGGAATAAATTATTAAAATGGACAAGATCTAAATTTCTCAAGAAAAATGGAAGAATAACTCAACACTTTATAGGTGAGGGGGGTACAATTTTTCTCATTTCAACCACCACTTCAAGGCAAACTATCCCTGTCTCAAACACAAATGTTGAAACAATTGAAGTTCCAAAATTGGATGATCTAAAGGTTGCAAACAAATGGATATGGTCGAGGAAAGATTGAAGATGGACTTTTATGGGTCCATAGAGACATACATACTTTCTTTTTGGTCCCATATGTGGTCATTCCACTAAAGTTTAAGACACTTGACTTTGGGAAGTATGATGGGTCAAAAGATCTTTGTCCACGTCCCCATGTGCTACCGGAAGATGGTTGCTCACATAAGGGATGAGAAACTTCTTATGCATATATTCAAAGATAGATTGTCTAGGTCTGGGATTAGGTGGTATCCACTTGGGTAAGAGCCGAATTCATACTTGCAATTTGCCTAAATTCGTTCATATCTGCAAAAGATTAACTCAAGTCTATTTTAAGTCCGTCCATTTTATAAAAAAGAACATAATATATAGTCATCTTAACATTATTTTAATATTTATATTAGAGTAATATTATATATTTAGTATATGTTTATTTTTTTAAAAGTGTTCTAAATTACATAATATATAAAAAAGCATAATATAAAGTATTATAAACTTAAAATAGATCGGGTCGGCCCTGGTTAGGCTCGAGCTCAATTGTTTAAGCTCGAGATTTGAGCCCGAGCCTAATCCATATTTTAAACGAGCATAATTTTTTGTCTAAATCCTCTCAAATTTTGGGCAAACTTTTGGGTCTGGGCGAGTAACCCGACTCATGAACAAGTCTAAATAAGAGCCGAATTCATACTTGGAATGAGTTAACTACAACTTTTGTTTCTCTGCACAAACATATTGTGTATATTACTTACGACCACCTATCATTACAAAATATGGAGAAAAAGGCTATGGAATGTTTTAAAGCGTATACCAAGAGATGGAGAGCCCTTGTTGCAGAGGTTCAACCACTATTATTCAATAAGGAAATAACTATACTATTTGTAAGTACACTTAAAGGTCCAAATTATGACCTTTTGATCTGAAATGCAATAAATACCTTCGTGGATATGATATTTTTTAATGAAATAATTGAAAATGCTATAAAAAGTGGAAAGATGGATGTAGGAGATGCAACTTGAGCTAGAAAGAGTTTGTCTCCAAGGAAGAATAATGGGGAAGTTCAAGTTGTGCACCATAGGAAGAACTCAACACCTCATTTCCCTTACAATTCCTATTCATACTCTATGCCCCACTAGTCTTACTACCACGACACTAATGTAGTTAACTTAACTTATGTAATGATCCGAATTTAATGGTATCCAAAACGGTAGTTTCAGATCTATTTTCGATGATAGAGTCTGTAAATATTATTATATAATATTTACGAGTGTAAATGGTATATTGAATTTCAGTCTATTAATTTTATTGAATTGATAGTTAATTAAAGTATAAGGATTAAATCGTAAAAATGATAAAAATTTAATCACTATAGATTTTTAATTAGTTAATAGAACATATGAGCAATTGAACCAATTGTTAATAGTGGATAGTGGAATTTCATGATGGAATCCAGTTTGTAGATTGAGTAAACTATGTTTAAATTAATTAAGTAAAGTTAATTAATTATTAATTAAAGTATAAAAAGGAAAATAAAAATAATTTCCATCCATTTTTAATCATCTTCTCCACCTAACATGCAAATGAAAAGCCAAGTAACCGTTGTTAAACTTCAAGCTATTCGGCCATTAAGAATTGGTAAGCACACAAGTCCATTTTTTGTAATTTTTATATTTTTGAGATTTCGAGAGCTTGAATTAGCTAACCTAAGTACCAATGTGTAAAACTGATAAAGTTTCTAAAAGTTTTTATTTATAATTGATGAAATTAGTGTTAAATGGTTAGATTTAAAGCTTAGAGATGAAAAGGATTAGTTTGTAAAGTGAAAATGATTAGTTTTGAGCATAGGGATTAAAGTGTAAATATTTCAAAATTGGCATCAAATTTTTGTAATTATAGATATTAGATGGCTGTAAAATGATGAAACTAAGGTTTTTTTTGAAACTAAAGCTCAAATGTGAAAGTTATGATAATTTTAGTTTTAGGGACTCAATTGAATAAAATGTGAAATTGTAGGGAACTTTTATAAAATGAAAATTAAAATGTCATATGCATACAATTAGATTTTATAAGGTATTTGATATTGATAATTGAAACGAATTATCATATAGATAGAGATTTGAATCAATCGGAAGATACTCGCAAAAAAGGAAAAAAATTACGGAGTAGTCCTTAACACCTTGCCTATTGTTGTTTTTGTTAGGTAAGTTCATATGAAATTTACTATGATATTTTACTTAGATTTGGATTATAATTAGTGTATATTATCATAGATTAATTATAATATATTGGTTTGGCATAAGAAGGATTAAATTGTAAAATATGAGATATATGATAAATTCAAGTAAGAATAGGGAATCAAATGGATGTGAAATGTAGTATGATTGAATGATAAGTATATACTAATGTTAGATAAGTTGAAAGATTATGGAAACGTAAAATGGTATTCATTGGAACTTAGTAAATATTTTTAGGGTTCGAAAGAATTGAGTGTTTGATCAGGGATTCTAGGATCGATGAATTAAGATCCAACATGTGTTACGGATTCTCTAAAGCTTGTGTGAGTATCATCGAATCACTGGGTATCGATGGCTCAAGGTTTAATACTTGTGTGGATTCTTTGAAGCTTGTGTGAGTAGCATCAAATTACTGGATATCGATGGCTTGAGGTCCAACACTTGTGCGGATTCTTTGATGCTTATGTGAGCATCATCGAATTATCCTTTACCGATGGCTTGAGATTTAGTGCGTGTTGTGAATTCTCTAAAGCTTGTGTGAGCAGCATTGGGTAAAGCATGTATAGTAACCTTGATCTGAAGCTTGTGTGAGCAACCCAAATATGAAAATGATAACTATACGGAAATGAAACAATTGGAAAAGGATGAGTATAAAATGAATGGATATGTTTGCAAATGAGTAAGGTAGAGTGATATGATGTAGAATGATTTGGTTATGCATATGAATTGATTATTATGACTTTTCTATTTTGAACTAATTGGTGCTGTAATGAATTTGTAAGGTTGACAAGGGAATGCCATGTTATGCATCTTTGTGTTTCAATTACTTAAATAGTTGTAATGTTAAGTTAAGGTAAGTTAAGTTAATTTCATATGAACTTAGTAAGCATTCATTATGCTTACTGATGTTCTCTCTTTTCTTGTAGTTGTTGAATTGAGGAACGTGTCAATTAGATAAGCTCAAAGATCCTTCTATCAACTCGATAGTCATTTGTTCACTTTACTCAGTTTTGTGGCATGTAACTTGGAGTTTTTCCTAGGTGATGCTTGATGATTATGAAATACTAATGTGTATGTAATTATATATGCCTTTGTACATGTTTAAGTCATCCTGGATGTTAAAGTGAGAATAAAGTAATTGAAGGTCATATTTAGTAATGAAATGGATTGTTTTTTTATTAATATGAAATTTCTAGGTGAATGCCATGTATAATTGCATAAGTAAGTAAGAGATGACATAGACTTGTAGGTATTGAATAACTTATAATCATGTTAGCAAATTTGGTATGTTTTATCCTGAATGGTGCCAAATTAGGGCACATTGGGTATATTGATATTAAGTTTAGTTAAGTGAACATTGGTGTATGTTAGAATTGGTTTTTGATGCAATTTTGAGGTGTTTTAAGGCACCAAATGTATAGGTTTATGATTTAGGCATGAAAAGGGACCAAAATGAGAGTTTTTGACCTTTTTGGCTTCAAGGTATCAATATCCTAGATGAAGGTATCGATATTTGACACTTTTCAAATAGTTTTTAAACAAACAGAATGTCAAAATGGTACCGATACTTGACTAAAGTATCGATACTCTATTTAGGGTACCGATACTTTACAAAGGTATCGATACATTGAACTATGTTTAGTTTTGTAAAAAAAATCAGAATCATAAATTGGTATCGATACTAGAATAAGTATTGATACTTTATATAAGATATATTGGTACCATATTCTAGGTATTAATACCTATGGTGCATGATTTAATTTTCTAAACATCGAAGCTAAAAATGATATTGGTACCTTCTCAAGGGTATTGATACCTGTATTGGAAACTTGAAAATTTTGTAGTTTGGTCCTATTTCATGTTTGGTTTAGCAAATGAGCTTTCGTAAGCTCGATCGAGTACGGAGAAAGTTTAACTAGTGTATAAAGACTATAATTAGGGATGTAAATTAGGCAGGGATGGGTGGGGGGAGCATCCTCGCCCTACGACCCGCAAGACTAAAATCATCCCCGCCTCACCACCTACATGGATCCCCAAACTGACCTAATCCCCGTTATACCCGTCTTGCGACCCACTTCATATAATATATTTATAAGTATCAGTTAGCTTCGAATCAGAATTTTTTTTACAAAAATTTCCAATAGGGTAATTTTGCAATTTTTCTAAACTTTTGGACCAAGTTGTAAATAAGAAAAATATCTCTAGAAATTTTTTAAAATAATCTCTTCAGAGAATTTTCTATTTACAACTTTATCTTAAATTCGAGTGTGTGAAATAATAACCCAAAGCTCTCTTTATATAGAAAAAGTTTAAAGAGTTCAATTATAATTAAACTTAATTACTTTAATATTAAATTAATATAATAATTATCCAGATAAATATTAAATTAAATTTAATAATAAATCTTATTAAATTAATAGAATATTCTATCTACAAGATAACATTAAATTAATTTTCATATTAATATAATCACTTTAATATTAAATTAATATACTATTAAGATAATTATTAAATTAAATTTTTATAAATTTTTATTTTTTTAAATATACTTATTAAATTATGTGGGGCGGGCGGGGATGAGGGGGATATAAGGTCATACCCACGTCTGCCTCACCACGACGAGTCTAATTTTTGTCCCCATCCTCACCCTACCACCCATGAAACTTGTACCCATCCCTGTCCAATTGGGTGCGAAGTGGGACGAGGCCTCGTGAACCCGTTATTAACATCAAATGTTGTATGTTTAAATAGGGATGGGCATTCTGTCGAATCGAGTGAAAAAATTTTGAGTTAATCAAGTTGACGAGTCCTATTTTATCATCCTAACTCGATTTGAATTTTTTTTAAAAAAGTCAAGTGAAATGAAATTCGAATCCAGACGAATAAAGTGAAATTATTCGAGTTAAATTAAAATATTAAACATGTCAAATTAAAATCTTGTTACAGTATAATTAATTCCATGTAGAACACATAAATTCGAAACCATATATATTTGAAAACTTTTTCAAAGCAAAATAATAAAAGAATATTTTAGTATGATAAACTTGAATAATTAATTAACTTATTTAGGTCCCAAAATTATTCTTCTAGAATTTTTTTAATTTTTTAACTTTTTTATACAATTTTAGATTTTTTTTGAATTTTTTTAATTTTTTTAAAAAATATAAATTTTGAACTTTTTATAAATATTTTGAATTTTGAAATTTACTTTGATATTTTTTTTGTAATTTTTGTTGAGAGAGAAAGAGATCAATTTGCTCATTTTCAAATTTGACAGGGATCAAAAGGATATTTACACTAATATGTCATTTGAATTATTCAAATTGTAAAATTCAGCTCGACTCGAACTCGAATTACTTATTCAAGTTAAGTTGATTCGAATAACTTGAACAACTTGATTGGATTAATTCAAAATTCATTTTTTTATTTTTTCGAATCGAATCTAATTTTGCTCATCCCTATATTTAAATGGTTTAATTTCAATATCTTTATCAATAATTACTCCAACAACGATTATAACATCTTATAACTCGGATCCGGTGATCAATTCGGGTAAAGAAAATTACAACATATATAATTGTTTATCATGAACACCAACATCCATTCAACAAAGCATCCGCCCCGAACATCAACACCCCAATATAAACCTATTATCTCTTCCAATCAACTTCAAATAACCAAAGAGTGTTTCATGAATGACATTTTTTTTTTGCTTAATCCCTATGTCTTATATAGAAATTTTCCTCTCTTATCCAAAATCATTTTTCGCACTTGCGATCGACAACAATTTAAATTCAATTGCTATTAATGAGAAATGACCCACAAGTCACTCCATTGCAACATCAAACTTTATCAGATTTATTACATAAATGAATATTATAACGCCATCAAATGGCTTTGGAGCCAAGAAACATTGCAGAAAACTATTGGAAACCACCCTTTCTAGACAAATAAGGTTAGTTTTTGTTGAATATGTCTCATATTTGAGTCAAATTTGAGAAATAATTTTTTAATTAAATTTTGTTTATTTGTTTTAGTCGAACTTTGATTAGTCTAAATTATTTAGTTATTATTTGACTTATGAATTTAGCCTACAAATAGGTTCGTTTACAACCATAGAAAACACACCTATTAAATATTAGAACTCATAACACTTTTGGAGAATATTGTGTTTACATTTTGAGGGTTCTTTGTTTTCGGGTTTCAAGGTTTAATTTTTATCTCAATCTTTTGTACTCTTCGTTGTTTTGTCAATATAGTAAAATTATCTTTACTCGTGATTTTTTATCTTTTTTTGTAGAATTTTTTCATATTAAATTTGTGTATTTAATTTTTCAATTATTATTATTATTATTTGTTTGTTACTCAATCGGGTCAATCCCTAACAATTTTGATGATAGTTTTCAAGTATAACCAAAACACGGTATTCGAATCATTATTCGTGACAACATAGAGAAAGTGCTAGCACCAATAGTTGGAGTTCAATATGTGAATAATGTTGCTCAAGTTGAAGCTACTTTGGAATTTGCAAAGGAATGAAGTTTCATCATATTGATGTAGATAGGGGTAAGCATTCGATCGAATTGAATGAAAAAATTTTGAGTTAACCGAGTTTTCGAATCCTATTTCATCATCCTAACTCGATTTGAAATTTTTACTAATCGAGTTGAGTGATATAGAATTCGAATCGAATCGAATATATTTGTTCGAGTTAAATTAAAAAATTAATTTGGTGTTCTTTAATTTTATAAAATTTTTAAAAAAATATTTTTATTTAATTTAGAGTTTTTTTTAAGAAGAAAAAATTAATTTTGGGTTTAGTTTATGAGTTTTTTTTTAAAGAATGAAATTATATTTGTGTAAGATAAAAGGTAAAAAATTAAAAATATTTGGGTTTAGTTTATGGATGAGTTTTAACTTTTACGGGAAAAAATTGAGTAAGATAAAAGGTTTGAGCTTTAGGGGAAAATGGGTAAAGTAAATTGGGCTTGAGAAATAAAAATTTAAAATTAAAAATAATATAATTTTATTCGGTTTATTCGAATTATTCGAATTCAAAAATTCAACTCATTCGAATTCGAAATTCGAAAAAAATTCAACTCAATTCGTTTTACTCGAATAACTCGAATATCTCGATTCGAATAATTCGAAATTTGAAATTTTTTTAAAATTTTTCAATTCGAATTCAGTTTTGCTCACCCCTAGATGTAGAAGGAAACGCCATGAATATTATGAGCAAATAAGGAGGGTTTGTCAAACATAGAAATCATCATAGAGGAGGCAAAGACCGAAATATATAGTTCTAGGGTGTGATGTTAATTACACTAAAATGGAGAACATTATTGCAACTCATGAACTCTCAAAGCATGGAGTTACTATATAGATAGAGGAAATTCAAAATTTTGTAGGAATCACCCATGGTTTCAAATTTAATTGTTATTTTTTGGTGTTTTAGGTTTATGTTCGGGATTTGTGGCTTCTCTTTTTCACAATGTCATTTCCAAGGTTCAAATATCTATTTTACTTTTGGGAGTGTAATGTGTTTTACCATTACACCTAACCACTTATTGGAAAAAAGGTAGTTGGAGAAGTAAGGGAGATTGAGTTATGAGGATAAGTGCATAAGATTGTTAGAGGGGAAAAGATCCTTTCTTCATTGTTCCTCAAGGTACTTATAGGGGGAAAGCCCCGTGTTTGGTAGTGTCATGTCATCGACAATATGAGTGGTGGTTAGCTCATGTGGTCAGCCATGTGGCAGGCTGATTGTCATCAAGCGTTGTACTGCTCTGACATTTCCTTTTTTGAGGTAGTATGAGATTGTTACGCTTCAATGGTCTCTTAGTGGTTCCTTCTTAGTGGTGAGGGTGTTCTCGCTAAAAAATGGTTGGTTACCTTGTGACTAGCCAAGCTATGTGAAGTAAAGGCCATTCGTGAGTGTCTCTCAAATAGTTTCTCGTGGTGCCATGTGTTTGGAAGGTGTAGGGGTATACCAAGTTCGACATGATAGAAATATCATAACAATTCGAAAATTTTACAAGGACGACAAATACAATGATCAAATTGTTATATTAAGCAAAAAACAAATGAAAGTGTGTAAAGTTATTTTATTGTTTTGCATTGATATATGTAACATCCTCGTGCTTGAATCAGATTTGGAACATTGATAGAGTACAATTGAGAATTGGAATATATGGTTGAATTTAGAAAGGTTTGGAGAAATCAAGGATTAAATAGTAAAGGAGAGAAAATATGGAGGACTAAATAGCAAATTATCCAAATTGAATTTTGAGTCATCATGGGAATTAGATTGATTGAGGAAGGGCAAAAGAGTAATTTGGTGGAAGATATTTTTGGAGGCAAAGTTTTGGGCCAAAGTGTAAAGTTGGAAGGTCTAAGGACTAAAAGTGCAATTTTACCATTTTTATTAAGTGAGATATTTTAAGTGAGATTTCTAGAGAATTTGAGAAAGGTTAAAAATCAATTATAAGTCAAAAATATCAGCTCTTTTCATGTTCAACCGTTCATGCCATTCCCTCTTCCATCCAACTTTTGATTTTATTCCAAATAGGTCCTTCCATCATTTTTAAGCCCTCCAAGCTCCAAAATCTCCTATTTTCTTTGAAATTTCTGAAAGAAAAGTATAGAAAGGGGTTATTAGACACCTCAAACTCCTTATAGAATTTATTTTGAGGTGTTAGAGAGCATAGGGACTAAATTGAGAAATTTTGAATTCAAGGGTTAAGGTAAGAAATGGTTAAATTCTCATGACATACATGTATTTTACTGTTATTTAGCATGAAAACTATTGAATTATAGCTTATAGCTTATATGTGTTTATGTGAAATTGAAGAGAAAGAGAAGAGAGGCAAGGATCAAATTGAAGACAAAGGAAAAGAATAGAGCAAGGGGTAAAAGAGAAGAAATTCAGCCTTTTGTTGTAAGTACTACAAGAATTTTAGTTTATAGCCTATTCTTCATAATATATTTGAGTTTTTAGCATGGAAATTGTTGTTTAATTAGGTGTTATAAAGATGATTAAGTGAGATTAGTGTAATAAAACATGAGAAAGAAAATGTTTTCATTGAAACAGATTGGACAGAATCAGAGGGTTAACTTTGAAAATGCACTAAATATTGTGTATATGGAGTTAAGGGTCGAATTATATATTTAATTAAAGCTTATTGAGTGTAGTTTCATATGGAAGAAACAGTGAATTAAATGGATCTGTATATTCTGAGTTATAACTGATTTTGTGTAACAAGGTCAGAGCAGATACGAGTTCCCCTGTTCTGACTTTGAAAAATTGTAGAAAAATGTAGAAAAATCATTAGAGTCTGAAATTTATATGGTTGAATCCTTAATGAATCTATTTTCAAAATAAATAGACTATAACATTATTGGATCTCTGTACTAAAAGATAGATAATTTTTAGTGAAGAAAGGTCGAAACTGACAGACAGCAGAGAAGGGGTAAATTGAAAGAATTTACTGTACAAATTGGCTAAATTAAAAATTCTGGAAATTTTATGGTAAAAATATGATTGAGTATAGTTTCAGAAACATCAAGCGGATATTAATTTCGAATTCTGTAGCTCGAGATATAAATAATTTAGTAACTGTGACGCAAGTGGACAGCTTTAAAAATTAATGTGAAAATAAAAGTAAAAGGTATATGATGATGAATATGTGAGAAAAATATATGTGTGAAATATTATGTGTTTAATTATAATTGTTGATTATATGACTAAATGGTGATGTCGTGGAAGCATTTTTAGAAAATAAATGTGAGAAATACATGATTATGTATATGTGAAGAGAAATGTAAATGTGATGTATAAGTTATGGATAATGATGTTAAATGAGATTATGCCCATGTAGACGAAGTAGAACCGTTGTGATATTAGTGGCATGCCATTAAGGAACACTAGCGCGCTCTCTGATTAGCACTGTGTGTGCTCTCTGTTTAGCACGTCTCGTGCTCTCTGTTATTAGCACTGTGTGTGCTCTCTGATTAGCACTTTGTGTGCTCAGTACTTTGTGTACTCTCTGTTTAGCACTTTGTGTGCTCTCTGTTGCCCAGCACTTATGTGCTCTCTGTTCAGTACTTCGGTACTCTCTGTTTGTTCCGTTTATCCGATAGGTTCTATAAAAGTCTACTATGGGCCAAGTGGATAAATAAGATAAGTGAGCTATGGTTAAGAAAGCTATGATGGCTAGATTGTGAAAAGTGAAAGAATGTGCAAATTATGACATTAAGGTAAGTTAAATGTTATATGCAAGAAAGGTTAGAAATTTTATTCGCATGAGTATTGAAATGTTTGATAAAATTAAGTAATAAATAAATAGTCATCTATTATTCTTGTAGTGCTTACTAAGCCTTCACCGGCTTAACGCGTTTATTTTAACGCGTAGGTACAAAGTAACAAAGAGAAAAGTCGAGTTCAGGGACCTCTCATCACATCACATCATCCTTTGGTGGACTCCAAATATAGGTATTTTTTTTAAGAAAATGACATGTACAATAGTATCTGTGTGAATCCCTAATGAGTGGAAAAAATGTTATCTCGAATGTTATGAATTATGAAAATGAAATGATTAATATATGATATTTCGATTTGAATGGTCTTAAAAGACATCGGTTTTTAAAGAAAATTTTCTGTTACTCAACTTTCTGTGTTGTACTGTAATGTAATGCTCTTATATTAGGTTTATACGTATAAACCAGGTATAGGGGTGTTACAATATAAGTGGACCTTTTCCATCAATAAACGTTTGGTGTAGTGATAAGACACATTGCATTCTCAAAAAAGATGCAAGTTTGAACTTTGGAGACACATCCACGAACCTTGAACATGAATCGTAAAACAAACATGAAAACTACCAAAAAAAATTGAACCCCTTCCTATATATACTTAGAATTTTAAGATGAGATTTTTTAAGAATTTTTAATATCGATAATTTTTTTTGTTAAATTCAAGTCAATTACAATGTCATTTTTTTTGTTACATGACTATAAAGTATGAAGTGTGTAGTTTTTAATTTAAAAATGTTATATTAGTGAATTTAACAATGTTAATAAATATATCTAAATTTGTAGGTCCAAAAAATAGAGAAATTAAATTCTTAAAATTAAAAGTATGTGGACTAAATTCTAATTATACGAAAAAGTATAAGCATTTGAAGCATATTTTAATCTTTAATTCTTTTACCCTATAATTGGTCAAATAATTAACCAATTGTGAAGTCTGGGTTTAAAATTATACTAGTAGTTTATATAAAATTAGGGGCCCACTAAGGGGGTATTATTGATAATAAAGGAAAAAGTTGGGGCTAAAAATAAATTGGAAGAATAAAACCCGCGAAAGTGCAAAAGCCACCTTTTGCCATTTACTTATCCAAAGCAGAAAATTTCCCGCCATTTCTCGCATCAGCAAAAAGGAAACCCTAGAACAGATTGACAGAAATCAACTGAGAGAGTGACAGTGACGGAGGCAGCCATGGAAGAGGAGGTCAAAGCAGAGTTCTTGAAGAACGGGTTTACTCTTGACGAAGAACAAGAGATTCTCAAAAAATGTGAGTTCTCTTTTTTAAAGTTTCAATTTTATCGCTGTCTCCCACTCTTATTTTTGAATAATTGGTTCTAAAAAGATCCAAATTCTTTCTTTTAAGGTCATACATTTTGTCAAAATTACGGCCTCAAGCCTTCCGATCTGGTTTCAAGCTGGGAGATTTATTATCTCAATCGGTAATTCTACTGATTTAACTAACCATCTTTTGTGCTGTTAGTATTTGTGTAGGGACAAATTCATAGAGTACTTTCGTGTATGGTTCCATTGTTGCTTTGTTTTGTTGTTTTTTTCCTTAGACTTTGAAGATCTATTAGGTTTATTTGAGTGTTAATGCTCTGATTAAAAGCCTAATTTTGGTGCAGACAACTTGATGAATCTGTTGTAAAGGATGCAGAGATGGATGGTTTTTTAGGGCACCTGCAGAATGAACAATTACGGGCGAGTGCTAAAAAGGGTCCCGGTTTGCATATGTACTCTTTTAACGATGTCGACATGTGAGTATTTTCATGTTATCTTGTTTCATATACTGCTATCTATTCACCTTTTTTTACAAACCTTTGGAAAAAAAGGGAAAGCAATTATTTGCATGTTTTCTTGTTTATTTGATCAAATGGGCCTAAGAGGATAAGAAATTTGTGTGCACTTGTTGAATTGTGGTATAATTCATACAGCAAGATTGCCAAAATAACCTTAACTTATTGGGTTTTGACCTGACTCTATAGGAGTGTTTTCTTTTCTTTTTCTAAAAATCCAGTTCTGGTCGAGGGCAGGTCATGTGGGTTTTCTGTGAAAATTTTCAGGTTCGGGTTTGGATGGTTTTAGATCAATGGACCTGGGATATTTACTAAGATATCTCTCTTCTAATTTTATAACTATTTTTATATATTTTAATTAGAGTTCTTTAATTTTTACTAAACTTTGTTATATGTATTTGATATGGTTGGTAGGTTTTTAGAAATGGAGCTTAAGTTTTGGGGTGGATCACGGTTGGAGGGTTTGTTCGTGTCGGGATTAGGTTAGGGTGCTAGAACTTAAATTCAGTTCAGGTTTGGGGTGGGGGTCTGTGGAAATAGTTGAATCCCCATTATCATTCATATGGCATTTGTGGATGTATAATTATTTTTCTTTTCATTTATATTTGGTAATTGTGGTTGAATTTCCACTTGAAGCATTACCAGAGGCTTCAAGTCCTGTGTTTTGGATTATATTGTAGAGTTTCTGATCTAAGTGTAGTTTTTAAATCATGGGATGCAATTGGCCCAGGGTTCTTGATGCTGAAGATGAAGATACAAAAGAAGTTATTCTTGGAACTCCAACAGACACATCTGAGGAACTTCAGTTGGACGTGTATAACTCGGCTCGTAAAACGAATGGGAAAATTTATTCTTTTGAGAGAAAATCAAAACTAGTGACACCATTTGCGAAACGAAGTAACAAATTTGTGGTCAAATTCATCATTGATAATCTTCCTACTGTAGAGACTGACAATGGCATTCAAGAACATTATGATCTTGAGGATGGCATTATTAGAAGGGTTCAACCTCTAAAAAGCTGTTCATTGGTGGTCCACAGATCAGGGCTAGAACCAGGTTGCAGGTTCATGTATGACAGGATTGAAGACAGGGTATTTGATAGTTATTATAGCATGAATGATTTGTTGTTTTATGTGCAATGTATGTTACTAAGATGGTCTATCGTTGGTACAGTTCAATGCAATTGAAAACCGCATGAGAAAGCATGCAGCTACACTTGTTGCATCTAGTCTCTACGAAGAACCAATGGATCCATCAGTTGCTTCGCAGGTAGTCTGCTGTTTCACCAGTCTTTATCTCTCAATGTCTACAATTGTCCGTGGATCTAAAAGGATTTATTGCTTCAGAGGAGCATGTTTGCCGTTGGGATGATCTGCTGTGATGGAGAAGGTCATCTAAATGAGAAATCTATCTTGTTGCAAAGCAGGTAAAATTTCCTAGTCCTATTTATTGTATTCATGTACATCAACCAATTAAGAGGGAACCAAATAGGTTTTCTTTATGCATTAACATGAGAGAACATAGTCAAAGATCATATAGGATTTTATTATTGATGAGTCAGCCACGTAACAAATGAATCATCAAACGCTTTATCATGTGTGCCATCGTAATTAAATTCTGAATAGAACTATCTTACCAGATGATGTGAGACCAATTTGGTTGATATAATATTTTTATTCAACCTAAATCTGAACTTTAGGCATTCGTTAGTTTATATTTAAGGGCGTCGCTTCGTAAATGAAGGTTTGGACTACTTTCAACGCTTTTCACATTAGGAAAATAGTATTTATCTGTGCTGTTCTAATTTTCCTTTTTGGGTGTCTCCTATTGTTTTGACAGTGTTGAACATTCGAGAGGGCAACGTGTTCGTCTAGAGTTAAATAAATTGAGTCACTTTTCTGTTTTTCCAGGCCAGGTAATAAACATTATAAAAGATTGTTGGTTCTTGTTTGTCAATAAATCCCAAATCAGCCTGGAGATATTTCTTCTGTGCAGGTTGTAGGCATCAAGGGTCACAATCCTAGTGGCCATTGTTTTATTGCATCAGAGCTAGTAGATTCTGTTCCTTTATCCATTGCTGCTGACGCAGATTTGCCTCCTACAAAGAAGCAAGCTTTAGATGAGGAGATTCAGGCAACTCATCTTTCCTCCACGCCAACAGAGACCACAATGGTGCATTGGATAATCTTCTATATCAGATAAATATCATAGATTTATTATTTTTGGGCTCATGCAGCCATGGCAAGTTGGAATTCTCTTTAATGATGGTTCCTATATCGTCCTGTCTCTTCCTTTTTCCTAAAATACTGCGTCCAACACATGACCTAAACATTTTAGAACATGAGTATGGAGATATGATCTTTTAAGGACCCTCCAAATAAAGGGAAAAACTTGGGGAAAATTATCAAAGAACCTGTACCAGATACAAACCCGTAGTTGACTCTCATTCCTAGAGTCTAAGTGCTTCCACTTCTCTTAAATTTTTTGTTTTTGTTTTTAACAGATTCTTTTAATGTGATGAATGTTGGAACAGATTATTGCCGCTGGTCCATTCACTACTACAGACAACTTATTATTTGAACCTCTTTCAGAACTGCTCGCCTACGCAACCAGAAACTCTCCACAGTTGCTTATACTGGTGTGAACCCACTGCACTTTTCCCCTGATGCTTTTGTAGAATTTTACTGTTTCAACTAACCAGGGAACTTCTTGTGTTGGGTTGTTGTTAATTTTCAGTTAGGACCTTTTATCGATTCTGAACATCCACAGATCAAGAAAGGAACTGTTGACTTGAGTTTCGATGATATATTCCAGTCAGAAGTTCTTAGAATGGTATCTATAAAGAAAAAGTTACTACTTGTGTTCTATGTTGCTCTTTTCATATTTTCTTGTTATTTTTGTTTGACATGTATTGAGGTATGACTATGGAAATACGACACATCCTATTTGGAGTAACATAACTTATGCTTCTTCCTTCATCTGTTTTTCTTACTGGTATTTTCAGGTTCAAGATTATTTGGAATATATGGGACCCAATGCTCGGTTGGTTATGGTTCCTTCCATACGAGATGCTAATCATGATTTTGTTTTCCCTCAGGTCATTTTTCTTTTGCCAAACAAAATAAGTTATGCTTCTCTGTTTGATTTGTTCATATTTTGAAATAAAACATATGCTGAAGTTTACATTTGAACTTTATGCAGCCTGCTTTTGATCTCGATTCTCTCGATGTTAGGCTTCAGGTCTGCTGATCTAGTGATGACTTCCTACTCACAGTCCACAATACGTTTTCATACTTTACATGATCTTGTTTCTCTATTCTTATCCAGATAACCAGTCTCAATAATCCAGGGATTTTTGAGGCAGATCAGGTAAAGCAATGACGACCTTTATAAATTCTGTTACTTTATTTACCTTTCACAACAGCTTCTGCTTTATGGCTATGTTACTTGGATTCAGAGGTCAGTCTTGGATGCAAGTATCCAACACGGATATATTCTGTTTTTAATTTTTTCTTGAATTTATTTGGAGAATCATCATATCTGAATATGTTGGAGACTTAAGTCCCCAACATGGATACTTTAGGGAAATTGAAGAGTTGACAGTAACATAGCTTAATAGAGTGTAACTTTTAAACTAGATATCTGATGATATAACTTTTAAACCAGTTGCCAAATTAAGACAATTTAACTTGGGCAATAGAACATGTAAAAGTATATTCCATACTAATTTTGGACTAAGTTCCAACTTTTCATTTTTCTTAAAAATACTTGTGTCTAATACTTGAGTTTGAAACATATCCGGACATGATATGATAATATTATCCTCCTAGTACTCTCCAAATATACAAAAATCGAACAAAAACTTGAACATAACTGTGTTGGGTACACACCTGGTATCTGACACTAATACTTGTGTTCAATGCATATTCAGACATGCTGCAAGGATGCAATCCTCCAAGTACCTTCTAAATATATGAATGTTTTGGAAAATTTTAAACATATTCGTGACAGACACACTCTATATGACAATCAAATTTGAGTAGCATAAATTTTTGGTTTCAGGTCAAGATAGGTTGCTGCACAGTAGATATTCTCAAACATCTTAGTGGGGAGGAGATGTCAAGACATTCAATGGATGGACAACCTAATGATCGATTGAGTAGACTTGCCAACCATATTCTTAGCCAACAGAGGTATCTTTCAATAAGTTATCTTTGTTGAAACTCATTTCAGTTAATAATTTCTTGGTTCAATCATAAGATATAAGTACTAATCTATCAAATGTTTTTTATTAATGATGTTATGAAACAGCTTTTATCCACTGTATCCACCAGCTGAAGGTGTCCCAATGGATTTTTCCCTTGCTTCTGAAGCTCTTCATATATCCTCAGTTCCAGATCTTCTTATCTTACCTTCAGACATCAAGTACTTTGTCAAGGTTAGTAGTAACGATCCTAATCTTTCCTATGTTGTTCCGACCCTTTATTTCTCTTGAAATGTTTGTATACAATATTCATGTTCAACTTATTGAAACATAGGTGCAGAAATATCATCTCTAAGGATCATCTATATATGTAAACTTAGATAAACCTTTGTTTTTTTTTTGAAATATCTGTATTTGTTATCCTTGTTTGATATATCAAAATATAGATATAGGAATATAATCCCTAAGGATCCTCTAAATATATAGAAAAAACTAGAAAAAAGATTTATTCTTTTAAAATATTTGTATCAGATATCCACGTCCGACATATTCAAACATAGATATAAGAATATTATTTCTAAGGATCCTTCAAAATATATAAAAAAACTTAGAAAAACCTTTGTTCTTTTTGAAGTATATGTATACGATGTCCATATCCAACACATATTCGGACATAAATATTGGAATTTGATCTCTAAGGGTCTTCTAAATATATAGGAAAACTTAGTCAAATAGTTAAATATACTTGTGATGAAAACATCTGGAGTCCAAGTAACTTAGAAATTGCCCTGTTCCGACTTCAGTTGAAACAATGAAGAAAAAGAAATGGCTCCCATATCTTTCTATCTAAGTTGCTTTAACTCTTTATTTTCCTTTAAGTGCTCATGTCTGGCACTCATATTTGACATATATTCGGACATTGACATGATATATGATCCTTTAACCCCCCCCCCCTGGCCCCCCCCCTGCCCCCCCCCGGGGGTAAATATTTGAAAAAATTGAATACACGTGGGGTACATACACATCAAAAAGTTCGAGTAATGATAAAGGAATGTAATCCTCATACATTCTGCATATTCTTTCTGGTTGTAGGTGTTACCTGTAGGGGGGACAATCGAAGGGGAAGAAGAACAACCGAAAGGATGTGTTTGTATTAACCCGGGAAGACTGGCTAAGGGAGAAGGCGGCGGCACGTTTGTAGAGCTAAAATATCAAGGGATTCCTGATAAGATGAATGCTTCAATTATCAGCATATGAGTCTCTTGCATTGTCTTAAAAATGCACAGGACATTCCTCGAGAAATGGGGGAATCAAATGCTGGGGGCAGATGCAAAGAAGGCAAAGTTACAAAATCGAAGTTCATGAAGTATTTGATATAAAGATATGATATGGTAGCTTCAGAATGTCATTTTGTTAAGACCAAACTAATTGCAGAAGTAGATAGAAAATAGAGAGATTAGATGGTAAATTTGCCTGTATTATTGTTATTAATCTTTTGTAAACTTTTTGTTTGATACGATATAAACACTACGACAATCATGAATGAACTTCCCTTAGGCCAATGGGCCTACATTGGAGTTCCTATCGTTCCTAAATAATGGATTTGTTTACAGATTATGATTATTTGTCTTAACCAAAAAGAGCATAGTCGACACTTTATCAGGCTCTCATGGTCGCATTTCCACTATTGTATTGTCTCTCCCATATTGTAATATATATCTTTTAAATTTGTTACTTATGAATTGTTGTGTGAATTATCATTTATATTTATTTAAAATTATTATTAATAGAATTCAATGAATAGTTTCAATGGAAAAGAGGATGATGTTCATCTTAAGAAATTCGTGTTCGAGTACTTGTGTGTGCAAGGTGTGTGTCTTGTCAAAAAGTTAAGAAAATAGTAATAGATATTATTATGTAATCAGATCGGTACATTAAAAAAAATATTATTAACAACTTAATATCATCCTTTTAAAGAAAAACTTAGGTGAAATTATATAGCTAGTCCTTATTATTTTTTGAACAATTTAATTTTTTTCTTCTATTTTCACAAATTTCTTCTTTCCTTTCTCAATTGGAGAATCACCATGATAATGGCTCTTCTTATCACTCTCTCAAAAACCCATGTTTCTTAATTTGCTCTCACAAACATTTACACTTAAATGTTTACCTGTGGTTAATGTAAAAATAACGGTAATAGTGAGATTAAATACTGTAGTATGAGACAAAAAAAAATTAAACGCAACATACTGAAGATAAATGTCCATCCAAAGAGGCCCAAACCATACTATAAACAGTAGCTTCATAGAGTATTAAACCGGCACCTTGTATATAAAATCCATTCCATCTTCAATCCAGTTACAGTTTATACATACTGATTGAAGCACCATCTCTATTGGAGTTAGCAATGAATATAAAATCTATTCATCATCTTCCTTTCAGTGGGGTTTCTAACTTCTAAGTTCTATAATTATCACTGAGGAATATCTGATATAGAAAAAGAAACCCCAAAACTTTTCTCAAAAAACAACTGGAAATCCCATATAAATTGATAGTACAGTTGAAATTTAATTACAAGGGATACAACATCAACAGTCACCACAGGCCTGCAGCCATTAAAATTTTATTTTTCCAACATCAAGGGTGAAATCGTCATTTAACATACGAGATAAGTAACATTCGTAATTCAACAATTTAATCATATGTACAGGATAAAACAATTTAATAATGACAAAAATTGAAAGAAAATACCAAAATCGATAAGTAAAACTCATTTTTTAAAGCAAATTTTAAGGATTAAAACGTAAATTTAGTAAAATATTTGGTAAAACTTTTTCGTAAAATCGAGAGTAAAATTATGGAATTATCAAGTCATTTTAATCCTTAAAATTTAGTAAGACTTAATCATGCAAATTCCTCAAGTCATTTCATAGCATTTAAGGACTCTAATTGTATAACATAAAGAATTAAGATTCAATTGCAAAGATAACAAAATATGCCCAAAATCTACATATGACACATTGACACCTACACATATTATTTCGTGTTTTCATGTCAATTTTTCTATTCTAACATATCGTATGTCATACATAGATCATAAAAATCATGCTCAGTTACACTAAAGCATACGCTAACAAATTTTAACACTCTAACCAATTAACTATACCAGCATGTAAACCCAACATGTCAAATTTGTATCTTATACATTTCTAAGTGCATTTTAAGTTCATACCTTACCATTTGGTCATTTTAAGCTTGTCTCAATATTCAGCAAGTCATTCAAGCATCTATAATAATAATTCACTAAACACATGCATATCATCCACCATGCAACCAAAACTTAACAATCATGCATATTCAAGCTTAAATCTAATCCATCAATCATTCACAAACTCAAGTCTTCTAACCTAATTTTTAGGATGTGATATTGGCTTTTTATTTTTTTTTGAGTTAAATTTAGCTATTAACCTTTCAAAAAGTACTCAAATTGTTTTTTTACGAAAATATTGATTACAATGTTAATTTTTAACAATGTTGGCGTGGCACTTGTTTTGTAGTCCACGTGTACTCCATGCTGACATTATACTATTTATCTTGTATATCACATCAATAATAATTTAATAATTATAAAAATATTCAAAAATAAAATAAAATAAATGAAAAGTAAAAAAATATAAAAATTCAAAAAAAAAGAGAATGAAATACATTTTGGTCAATATTTCTATTATTATTAAAAATAGCAATTCAACATACTGAATGTGATTACATGGTAGTATCTGTTCATATTTTCTTAACCTTTTGACAATGCACACACATCTTGCATACACAAATGCTCGAACTTGGATCTCCTAAGATGAACATTCTCTTTTTTTCCACTGGAACCACTCGTTGGGTTTGCCTTTCTCCAATGTTTAGACAGAAAGATACAATTAAAAATATTAATTAGAAGGATTTCACATTAATAAAAAATTTAATGAAATAATACTATCAATAAAATTAATTAATATTTTAATTTAATAAAATATTTTTTACAATTTGAATATTTAATTTAACTAATTTTTAAAATAATTAAGTCCAAAAGTTTTGAAGTAAAAAAAATCTAATTGAATCTATGTAGTTCAAAGGGGGAAGTGTAATATAAAAAATTAAATAGAAGAATAAAATATTAAATAAAAGAATTTTACATTAATATGAATTTTTCGTAAAATAAAGTATATATATCAGTTTTTATTTTTATTTAGGTTTTTAGGTCGGTTTTTAAAAATAATTAACAAAATAGATTGTTTTTTAGAGAAAGTGTGTCCAGTTGATCAAATTTAATACCCAATGGTTAAATTTTTTAACCCTATAAATACTCCCATTTTTCATTTTTTTCCACTCAAATCCTTCTCTCAACTCTCTCTAACTCTTTGTAGTCAATGTTGAGCCCTCTGTAGTCAATGACGTTTGCAGTGTCCTTATTTGGGAATGCCTTTGTTTCATCGAAGAGTCACCTCGAATACTTTTAAATTTGTGGTGGAGAAGGTTTGGCGGAAGCCTGAAAATTGAGATTCGAAAATGTTATCTTTAGTAGGGAGAATACGCCTGTAAGATCTGTCTTGCTCTCAATCCCCAACTACTTTATGCAAACAGTTAAAATTCTTATCAGTGTTTGTAATGAGCTTGAAAAGATGCGCATGGGTTTATTTGGAGGAATGATGCGGGTGGGCACAAACCATCTTTGGTTAAGTGGGCTGATTGCTGTCAACCATTAGCTAATGGTGGTCTATGATAATGCTTAAATATGACATATTTTTGGATATTAAATGTATATGTTTTTAGAGTATGATCCTATTAAATTGGGCTATTTATTGTCTTTTTATTTTATAGGGACTCAAGTGGTGATAGAAGATAAATTGAAGACAAAAAGTATAATTTTAAAGGAGAATTTGAAGTTGTGTGAAGATAAAATGCTAAAAGAGAGTTTGTAGGATAAAAAGACTTGGTTTTATTTTATTTTATTTTATTAAATATATTTTATATTAGGATTTAATATTTAAGATATTATTTATTATTTAAATTTGTATTTAATTTATGTTTATCTTTTTGTATTTATCTTTTAAAGTTTAAATTGGATCCAACTAGGGAAATTAAATGTTATATATAATTCAAATTATCTTTTAGAATTTAGATTGGATTCAACTAGGAATATTATGTACTATAAATAGGGGGTGGAGTGATTGAATTATTGATTCTCGATTCATTGAAAAATTCTCCATCTCCCTAAATCTCTAGTTCAATAAAAGCTTTATTTTATTATCTTGTGTTCTCCCCAAATCATGAGTAACTAAAAAACCCTTCTAGCCAAAAGTTATCAAATATTCCTCCAAGGTTCATGAGGCTTAGAATCCGCGCTTAATTCTTTTCAACCTGAGTATTCATCAATTCTCTAGAATACGGGATTGACGCTTCCGTCCAAAATCCCTATAAAAGTAATCCTTTCATCTTGTGCAAAGACGACCGCTTTGTGTGTTTTGAGAAGGTTTCACAATCGGTTTGTTAACTTACTGCATCAGAGGTTGTCAAGCCAAAAGAGACAAAACGGCGTGGCATTCGTCGTTGGGAAAAGGTGATCCAGTGTAAGACAGTCCCATTGGAGCGACGGTTGGCTAGAGTCAGGTTTCACTAAAAACTATATCCGAAGCTGGTGGTCATAGGCGTCCTCTTCCACTATAACTGACTTATTCGGGCATGAGAAGAACCATCCAAAGTCTATAATTGAATCGAGGAAGAATCAAGATAACCAGAGGCTGGATCTCTAAATATCGATAAAACCCTTCTTCTTTCAACTTGTTTATTTTATGCTATTTATTTTTACTTTGACTTCCCTATTTTCTATTTCTTTTAGTTCTATTTTCTTTTATTTTTAATTCTGTTTCTTTTATTTTTCCTTAGATCATGGAGCTTTTCTTGGGTACGATTTGGTCCACGATATCGACAGATAAGACTTTTATGACTCTCTAGTCCCTAAGGATTAGACCCTACTTTCCTTTTACTATTATTTAATTTAATTTTCGAAATAGGTTATATTTGGTGTTCCCGACGACACATCAAATTTTGGCGCCGTTATCGGGGACTAGTAACGTACTAATCTTGTTTTCTTTTTTCTGCTTATGATTAGATATGCTCCAAGTAATCTTGCATACTCGTACGATCCCGAGATTGAAAAGACTGCAAAAGCTAATCGCAAGGAAGCAAAGTTACGAAAAAGGCAGTCAGAAGTTGTAGGAGTTAAGCATAGCTCACCTTCAGAAGTAGAAGAAGGCGACGAAGGTGAATATAGGGTAAACGAAAACCCTAATCCAACACTGGAAAACCAAGGAGTTGATTTGCCGGCAGAAGTGTTGATTGCTAGGGTTGATGAAAATCAAGATCCACCACCACCTATGGATCAAACAATTCGGCAATTAGCCGAGGCTCCTGATGATCAACCACCGTTGTGCATTGCGTATCTTACTGTGGATGCTAACTTTGAGCTTAAATCAGGTTTAATCCAATTATTACCGATTTTCGTGGGTTGCAGAATGAGAATCCACATAAACATCTGAAGGAATTTCATATGGTTTGTTTGAGTATAAAACCTCAGGGGGTAACTGAGGATCAAATTAAATTACGCGCTTTTCCTTTTTCTTTAGCTGACTCTGCTAGGGAATGGTTATTCTATCTACCTCATGGATCTATTACAACTTGGGCTGATCTTTCTCGTTTGTTTCTTAACAGGTTTTTTCCAGCCTCTCGTGCTGCTGAATTAAGAAGAGAAATTGTGGGGATTAGGCAAAAAGATGTGGAGTCTCTTTATGACTATTGGGAACGATTCAAGAAGTTATGTGCAACTTGTCCACAACATGGTATAACTAAGCAGTCTCTTCTCCAATATTTCTATGAAGGCTTGAAACTTATGGAGATGAATATGATAGATGCCGCCAGTGGAGGAGCATTAGTTAATATGACTCCTCAACGAGCAAGAGACTTGATTTTCATAATGGCTGCAAATACTCAACAATTTCGAGCCAACCCTGAACCTACTCGAAGGGTTCATCAACTAAGTAATTCCTCCTTAGAAGATAAAGTTGAAAAACTTACTAATGTTGTGAGTTCTCTTATTGTAAGAAAATTAGGGCCAACCCGTCAATGTGGAATTTGTAATGAATTCGAGCAAATAACTGATACATGCCCTAGTTTGTATGATGATTCTGTGGCCCAATTAGATGCTGTGGGAAACTTTCCTAGACCACCTCAAAGGCGATATGCTCCTTATGCAAATACATACAATCTTGGGTGGAAGGATCATCCTAACTTGCGATATGGGACAAATTCACGTTATAACCAGCCATTCCAAAATCGAGCTCCACAACAAGCGCAAAATTCAGGTACTTCCTTAGAAACTATGGTAAATAAATTAGCAGCTAATGTTCTTGAATTTCAACAGCAATCTATAGATTTCCAAAAGTAAACTGTGGATTTTCAAAAGAAAACTGAGGCATCTATTAAGGAGTTGACCACACAAATGGAGAAAATAAATGCACAGGGTAGGTTACCGTCACAAACAGAACTTAACCCAAGACAAAACACGAATGCAGTGACTCTACGAAGTGGGAAAGTATTGGAACAAATTCATGGTAAAAATCATACCCAAGAATCTACCCATGAAAATCAAAAAGACGACGAACAGGTTCAGTCAAAACCTCTATTACCTAGAATTCAACCTCCGTTTCCTAGACGACTAAGGCAAACCCAGAAAGGTAATGAGGAAAAAAAGATTCTTGAAACATTTAGAAAAGTAGAGGTAAATATATCGTTGTTAGATGCTATTAAACAGATTCCACGGTATGCTAAATTTCTGAAAGAACTTTGCACTAACAAAAGAAAATTAACTGGAAACAAAAGCTAAATGTTGGTGAGAATGTGTCTATGATTTTGCAACGAAGGATGCCAAGAAAATGTAAGGATAGAGGTATGTTTGCAATTCCATGCAAAATAGGTCACTTTAGAATTAAGAAAGCTATGTGTGACTTAGGAGCTTCTATAAATGTAATGCCTTTTTCTATTTATGAATCACTTAACGTGGGTTTTTTGAAGGAAACAGGTGTTATAATTCAGTTGGCGGATAGGTCTATTATACATCCCGAAGGAGTCCTTGAGGATGTGTTAGTGAAGTCAATGAATTATTTTTCCTGTAGATTTTTATGTGGTAAAGATGGAAGAGGGTAAAACTCCTGGGTCTTTCGATATCTTGTTAGGGTGACCTTTCCTTAGTACTACAAATACTAAGATCGATGTGCGAAGTGGAACCCTCACAATGAAGTTTGATGGGGAGATCATAATTTTTAATGTTTATGACGCAATCAGTCACCCTAGTGAAATCTTGAATGTAAACCGTGTCGATATAGTGGAATCCTTAGTAGATGAGACTTTCAAATCACTTCATGAGATTGAGCTTGAAACATTATTTGATGATGATCTTAATGTTGAATTTGATTCTACTTTAAATTGTGAATTTGTTAATGAATTATTGCCTCCTATGAATACTAAACTTTTACCTTCTATTGTGCAGGCACCAGAGTTAGAGTTGAAACCACTTCCCGAGCATCTTAAGTACGTATTTTTAGGGGATGGTGAGACTTTACCTGTTATAATTTCGAATAAACTCTCTAAGTGTGAGGAAACAAATTTAATTCAGGTACTAAAGAGCCAAAAGGAAGCCATCGGTTGGACCATTGTCGATTTAAAAGGGTTAAGTCCTTTGACATGCACTCATAAATCTTTTTGGAAGAAAACACAAAATCGAGACAGGAAGCGCAAAGACGGTTAAACCCAAATATGATGGACGTAGTAAAAAGGAGATTATAAAGCTATTGGATGTTGACATAATTTACCCTATTTCCGACATCAGTTGGGTAAGTCCTGTACAAATCGTGCCTAAGAAAACTGGCGTGACAGTAAAGAAAAATCCCGAGGGTGATTTGGTACCTGTTCGAGTGCAGAATGGGTGGCGTGTCTGCATTGATTACAAGAAGTTGAACTCTTATACTAGAAAAGATCATCTTCTTCTTCCTTTTATAGATTAAATGCTTGAACGTTTAGTTGGAAAAATTCATTATTGTTGTCTTGATGGATATTCAGGTTTTTTCAGATTCCAGTTGCACTCGAGGACCAAGAAAATACCACTTTTACATGCCCATTTGGCACATTTGCATATAGGAGGATGCCATTCGGACTTTGTAATACACCGACTACTTTTCAGAAATGCATGATGAGTATATTCTCAGAATACGTAGAAAATATCATTGAAGTTTTTATAGATGATCTTACTGTGCATGGGGAATCTTTTGATGAATGCTTTAGGAATCTCACGAAAATTTTAAGTAGATGCATAGAATTTAATCTTGTCTTGAATTATGAAAAGTGTGATTTTATGGTAGATAAAGGTTTAATTCTAGGTCATATAGTTTCATCTAAAGGGATTGAGGTTGATAAATCTAAGATTGATATTATAAGTTCTTTACCATACCCCTCAACTGTGAGGGAAATTTGTTTTTTCTTTGATCATGCAGGATTTTACAGGCGCTTTATAAAAAACTTCTCGAAAGTAACTGAACCATTGTACAAGTTATTGCAAAAAGACAAAAAATTTGAGTTCGGCCCAAAATGCAAAGAGGCTTTTGACACGTTGAAACAAAAGTTAGTTTCTGCTCCTATAGTCTAAGCCTCAAACTGGAAATACCCTTTTGAGAACATGTGTGATGCTAGTGACCGAAGTGTAAGGGCTGTGTTGGGGCAAAAGATAGATCGAGAGCCCCATGTCATTTGTTATGCTTCAAAAACCTTAGATGCTGCGCAAAGCAATTACACTACCACAGAAAAAGAACTTTTAGCCATTGTATTTGCTTTAGATAAATTTCAATCTTATTTATTGGGATCTAAAGTAATAATTTTTTCTGACCATGCAGCTCTTAGGTATTTGATTGCAAAGAAAGAAGCAAAGTCGAGGCTTATGAGATGGATTTTATTGCTATAAGAATTCGATATCGAGATTCGAAATAAAAAAGGATGTGAAAACTTGGTGGCTGATCACTTGAGTAAGGTAAAAATGCCTTATGACGATATTTCTATAAGAGATGAATTCCCTGATGAGGGCTTATTTTCGGCCCAAAAGTATTTTCCATGGTATGCGGATATGGTAAACTTTCTTACTACAGGTTTTTTACCTATTGAGTTATCTCGTTCTAGGAAAGAAAAACTTAAAAGAGAAGCTCGATATTATATTTGGGATGATCCATACTTATGGAAACATTTCTCAGATCAGATAATACGATGATGTGTTCCGGAAACCGAGGTAACATCTATACTTACTTTTTGTCATTCGCATGCACGTGGAGGCCATTTTGGACCTAAACGAACTGCTCATAAGGTATTAGAATGTGGATTATATTGGCCCACAATTTTTCATGATGCATATGAATTCTGTAAATCTTGTGATAAATGTCAACAGGTAGGAAACATTACTAGGCGAAATCAAATGCCCCAATCCCCAATCCATGTATGTGAATTTTTGATGTGTGGGGTATTGATTTTATGAGCCCATTTATCTCTTCATTTGGAAATTTATATATACTTCTAGCAGTAGACTATGTTTCTAAATGGATAGAGACAATTCCTACTCGAAATGATAATGCTAAAACGGTGGTAGAATTTCTAAAACGTTGTATTTTTTCCAGGTTTGGCACACCTCGGGCCTTGATCAGTGACCGTGGAACTCATTTTTGCAATAAAGTAATGGAAGCACTCATGAAGAAATATGGGGTTCATCATCGTATAGCTACATCTTATCACCCCCAAACAAACGGCCAAGCGGAGGTTTCAAACCGAGAAATCAAGACTATTTTGGAGAAAACAGTTCAACCTAATCGAAAGGATTGGAGTCTTCGATTGAATGATGCTCTCTGGGCTTATCGAACAACATATAAAGTCGCAATAGGTATGTCTCCATTTCGACTTGTTTTTGGCAAAGCTTGTCACCTTCCTATTGAACTAGAACATAAAGCTTATTGGGCTGTAAGGCAGTGTAATATGGAATTAGAGCCCGCAGGAAAAGCTAGGAAATTAGACATCCAAGAGTTGGAAGAGATTCGAAATGACGCCTATGAGAATGCTCGTATATACAAGGATAAAACAAAACTGTTTCATGATAGAATGATATCCCGAAAGCAATTCTCAATAGGGCAAAAAGTGTTACTTTACAACTCAATTCTAAAATTATTTCCCGGTAAGCTTCGGTCTCGATGGTTAGGACCTTTTATTGTTACTAAATTATTTACCCATGGTGCAGTAGAAATAGAAAGTGAGGAAACAGGGAAGCGTTTCACAGTTAATGGTCAAAAGTTGAAACCGTTCTATGAAAATTTTCAAGCTCAAACTGTCGAGCTAACGCCGTTAAGCAAGCGCTTGTTGGGAGGCAACCCAATTATTATTATTATTTTTATTTTTGTTATCTTATTTTATTTATTTATTTATTTATTTTTGTCCAGGAAACTCGAGGAATTTATTTCAAAAAAAAATTAATGAAGGAAACTCCAACACTACGAGAGCAACGATAACATGGGGAGTATTCTAGATCCTTTTCTTTTCGTATTTATCTTCATATTGAGGGCAATGCGTTTTAAGTAGGGGGAGACGTTCCTCATTGTTTTTACTATTTCATGCTCATGATTTTACCCATGAAATGCTCACTGTTTTGCCTATCAGTATGATTCTTGTTTACTAAGTTAATTTTGATTTTGCTATGATTAAATTTGTCTCCACTGTTTTATTTCTATTAAGCTCACAAGATTATGATTAATGAAGAAAACTCTATCTTGCTTATGGTAAAATTGATTGAGTCTAAATATAAGAGAACAATTAATTCTGATGCATGCTAAAATTATTTTTTCTTGATTGTTAGTTAATTGCTAAATTTATTTTTGATACTTGTTTGTTTTTCCTAGTCCTCCTAAATTAAAGTTCGCTATCCGAAAAAAAAGAAAAAAAATCCTTTGATGATTCCGCGGTTATGAGCATAGTTTAAAACATGACTAACTGAGTAACCGGGGTTGGGTGCTTGGGTTGTCATCCTACTTCGCGTAAAAAGGTTGTGTGATGTGTTAAGCAAAACTCCGCTAACCCGAATAAAAAAAGAAAATAATAAATAAATTCGAAATGTGTTAGACTGAGTAACCGGGGTGGAGTGTTTGGTTGTCATTTCACTTCGCGTCAAAAGGGCTAATGCATTCTACAAAAAAAAAAAAAAAAAAGAAAAAAATTTAGAGTATGTTGGGCTGAGTAACCGGGATGAAGTACTTGGGTATCATTTCATTTCGCGTCAAAAGGTCCAATGTATTCTTAAAGAACAAAAAAGGAAAAAATTCACAAAATAAAGAGAAGAGAACTAAATTTGGAAACAAGGGTGAACAAATAGGTGTCTTGGTAAGTTTAGTAAATTATCTAACTCTCATGAAATAATTCAAGATGATTTAATTGTTGTATGTTTTAATTGGGTTATTTTTTCGATTTTACCTACAGCAAGCTAAAAGTTCTCTTTATTTTTCGTAAGCATTAAGTCTAATTATTTGTAGAACTTTGGGATATTATTTTTCATGGTGAAATTTTAATTACTTAGTGGATTATGAGTCATACTTGAGGGCAAGCATGGGCTAAGTAGGGGGAATATGATAATGCTTAAATATGACATACTTTTGGATATTAAATATATATATATTTTTAGAGTATGATCCTATTAAATTGGGCTATTTATTGTCTTTTTATTTTGTAGGGACTCAAGTGGTGATAGAATATAAATTGGAGACAAAAAGCATAATTTTAGAGGAGAATTTGAAGTTGTGTGAAGATGGAATGCTAAAAGAGAGAGTTTATAGGATAAAAGACTTGATTTTATTTTATTTTATTTTTTAAATATATTTTATATTAGGATTTAATATTTAAGATATTATTTATTATTTAAATTTGTATTTAATTTATGTTTATCTTTTTGTATTTATCTTTTAGAGTTTAAATTGGATCCAACTAGGGAAATTAAATGTTATATATAATTTTAATTATCTTTTAGAATTTAGATTGGATTCAACTAAGAATATTATGTACTATATATAGGGGGTGGAGTGATTGAATTATTGATTCTCGATTCATTGAAAAATTCTCCATCTCCCTAAATTCCTAGTTCAATAAAAGCTTTATTTTATTATCTTGTGTTCTCCCCCAAATCATGAGTAACTAAAAAACTCTTCTAGCCAAAGGTTATCAAATATTCCTCCAAGATTCATGAGGCTTAGAATCCGCGCTTAATTCTTTTCAACCCGAGTATTCATCAATTCTCTAGAATACGGGATTGACGCTTCCGTCCAAAATCCCTACAAAAGTAATCCTTTCATCTTGTGCAAAGACGACCGCTTTGTGTGTTTTGAGAGGATTTCACAGTCGGTTCGTTAACTTACTACGTCATAGGTTGCGGAGCCAAAAGAGACAAAAAAGCGTGGCATTCGTCGTTGGGAAAAGGTGATCTAGTGTAAGACAGTCCCATTGGAGCGACGGTTGGCTAGAGTCAGGTTCCACTAAAAACTATATCCGGAGCTGGTGGTCGTAGGCGTCCTCTTCCACTATAACTGGCTTATTCGGGCATGAGAAGAACCATCCAAAGTCTATGATTGAATCGAGGAAGAATGAAGATAACCGGAGGCTGGATCTCTAAATATCGATAAAACCCTTCTTCTTTCAACTTGTTTATTTTATGCTATTTATTTTCACTTCTACTTCCCTATTTTCTATTTCTTTTAGTTCTATTTTCTTTTATTTTTAATTCTGTTTCTTTTATTTTTCCTTAGATCACGGAGCTTTTCTTGGGCACGATTTGGTCCAGGATCTCGACAGACAAGACTTTTACGACTCTCCAATCCCTGGGGATTAGACCCTACTTCCTTTTACTATTATTTACTTTAATTTTTGGAATAGATTATATTTGGTGTTCCCGACGACACATCAGTCTAGGTTTGCGGTGCCTTAAAGAGCAGAATGATTCGTTCCTTCTAAAGTTGAGATTCAATTTTCTTTTTAGTAGGCAAACGTTGTGGGTCAAAATTCTCCGTGCTAAGTACAAAGTAGATGAAGTCTGTTCGATGCATATTTCGAGGAGACCATGTTCCTTTATGTGGAGGTCCCTTTCGAAGGTATGGCCCCTTCTACGTCAATGTTTTGCTTGGTATGTGGGAGATGGTAGATGTATTAAGGTATGGACGGACAATTGGATTCCGACAATTGGACCACTTGTGAATTTTTACCGCCGAATGGACACCATTAATCTGGATACTACACTAGCAGAGGTTACTCTAGCTAATGGAAGGTGGGATTGGGATTTCTGGCACTCCATGGTAGATAGGACTGTTGTTCCTTTTATTGCAAGGATCCCGCCTCCGGCGTCATCCATAGGGCAGGACGAAATCGTTTCCACTTGAACTTCTAATGGTGAATTCACTGTCAAGGCTTCTTATAACCATTTGATGATACACAGTTTGAACCCTGCTAACAA
This sequence comes from Gossypioides kirkii, assembly GCA_005610355.1. Classification (NCBI taxonomy): domain Eukaryota; kingdom Viridiplantae; phylum Streptophyta; class Magnoliopsida; order Malvales; family Malvaceae; genus Gossypioides; species Gossypioides kirkii. Next base: position 30,422,479 of record CP032247.1, on the reverse strand, counting down.
CAAATGGAAGTTAGCTTGGTTGTTTGAGGGTCCCCAACGTATTTGATAGTTCTTATGGTTGGTTTTAAAGGAACGTTTGTTAGCGAATGCCGAAAGGTTCAGACGAGGTATGGTCGGTAATCCTTCTTGTACTTTGTGCGATATCCTTGAAAAGTTCGTTATTCATGTCTTGCATGACTGTCACAAGGCTCGAGCTGTATGGAATCAGGTCATCCCAAGTTCTTGTGCTGCTGTATTTTTTTCTACCCCATTATTATCTTGGATGTCTTTAAATCTAAGAAATGAGTTCAATATAGTCTTTCCTGAGGTAGAGTGGCAGTCCTTGTTTGGTATCATTTGCTAGTTTCTATTGAAGCCACGAAACATGTGGATTTTTCAAGGGGTTGATGTAGATTTAGAGCATCTTATCACCTTTTCATGAAGCTGGGCGAATTCTATCAAACATTGAAGGGGTGTTGTTGCTGGTTTATCTAACAAAGTTAGTCATCGCTCTCATTGGGTACCACCTCTTTCAAGATCTATCAAGTTAAATACGGATGGGGCACGATCACCAAATCCGGAACTTGCTTCGGCTGCTGTCGTAGCAAGGGATGGCAAGGGTAAATGACTCAGTGGTGTGGGTAGAAGTATTGGTATATGCAGCATTGAACAGGTAGAGCTTTGGGCGATTTATGATGCTCTTCTACTGGCTTGGGACTTTAATTGGGAGAATATTATTATTGAAATGGACTGTGCCCAAGCAATTGTTATAATTTCGGACAAGTCCCATGGTAGGTCAAATATAGATTTAGTGATTTGAATAAAGGAGCTTTGTCAGAGGCGTTGGACAGTGATTTTAAAGCATATCCCAAGAGAGGCAAATGGTGCGGCTCACATATTGGCTGGAACAATGCAAAATAAATCGTTTGGTTTCACCAGATTAATGAATATCCCTTTAGAGATTATTGAACAGATTCGGAGTGATGAGCACTCAACTTTGTAGTTCCTTGGTTTCATATTTGTAATTGATTTCTATTTTAATTATCAAAAAATGTAATATTTTTATTAAATATCTCGATTTTTTTGTTCGAACTCGATTTTTCAAAAATATCCGTCTCTTTAATCCGATTCGACAACGAGCATATTTTCGCTACCCAGTTAGTAATGGTAATACGAAAATTTAAATTTCGTTAATTTGAATATTGTTAAATTTAATTTATTTTAAATTTAATTTTTTTGTGTTTGTGTAACTAGGCTGATGATTATGTTTTGAAGGGTTTCATTCATAATATGGGAAAGCCTTCGATCCTTGAAATTTGTGGCCACTTGCAAGCAGTTAGATTCTTACATGCATCACACATGTCTGGGGGCTACAAACTCGATTTCCAACTAATCAGCGTGTTGGTGGAGAGGTGGAGGCCGAAACACACACATTCTACCTCCCATGCAGCGAGTGTACAATCACACTCGAGGATGTAACGCTATAATTCGGTCTGCCGATGGATGGACAAGTCGTCATGGGAGCAACGGTTGTATCCGATAAAGTAACCCTCTACCAGTCACTGTTAGGGAAGATCCCGAACCGATTCGAAGGTGGTCGGATCTCGATGAACTGGTTGAAGGAAATTTTCAATGAGCTCCCTGAAGATCCAACGGAGGACATCATAGAACAATCCGATTTAGCATACATTATGAGGCTAATTAAGGGCATTTTATTTCCCGACAAATCTCGTAATTTGGTGCATGTAAGGTAGCTATTACATCTAGTGGACTTCAATGAGTGCAAAAAATTAAGTTGTGGGATCTGTCGTATTGGTGACGTTATACCGGTAGATATGTTGGGCCACACAACTGAGTATGGCGTCGATCGGTGGTTGCCTCCTCCTGCTGCAGTCGTGGGCTTGGTGACGACTACCATTTCTACGTCCCAAGGTGAATGAACCATACATGTTCCCGTTGTTGACAAGATAAACGTAATTTATTAACGAATATGCAGTACGTACAATAATTTTTTTATTATACACTTCGACTAACACATTGCTTGTACAGGTGGAACAATGGGTCGAGCTACATAGGAGTGCTCGATGAGTTAGAAGATATCAGGCTGTTGTTAGATCAACGTTCGAAACACGAGGCTAGTTACTTATTCTTTTGAACCTATATTGATTACTATATGATTGGATAAAAAATTCATACATAATAATATTTAAAATTTTACTTTTCAGTTTGAGTGGATGTTGTATGCCAACACCGATGTCATAACTTGCATACCACTGGAAGTGTTAGCCAATTCGTGGATGTGAGATATGAAGGAGCTGCACAAGGTTGACATGCGGGGGAATGACAGCATCAACTGGTCGGTGCAGCACCGAGAGCAAATTGATGGTTGGATCATAGGATACAATCCTTACTCGATCGTGAAGAATTCTACTCAGCGAAAATCACGATAGTTGATGATTACATGCCATGGTTCAGAACAGTCGACAAACTCTATATGCCAGAGTAGAGGAGTCAACAAATTCAGTTGAAGAGGTAACGTCGACTGCTACAATAATGTAGGAAGGGACGTGGTCTCACGATGAGTTTGTCATCCACTCCGGCAGAAGATGTACCACTTATTGCCATATAATATTCATGTCAGTTCACTCCACTTATTCCTGTTCAATTACTTAATCTCATGTTTTTTTCATAAGCACCATCGCACTACGGACCAACACCGCACGTGGTCGATTCTTTTGTTCTTGTAAGTACATATTTCATGCCACCGACATCCCTCACATACTACACCCTCATGCAGATGCTGATGCTGAACTCGATGTTAGAATAGAAGTTGACGTATGTATCGTCATCCATAACGATACCGATGCCAACCCAACAGTCGATGACGATGTCGATGCCCAGTACCTTTCTGACGTACTCGAGGATTGAGGCACCTCATGGTTACACCCCTATAGTGGGCCAAACACTAGCACATCATTGCTTTACAGTAGTGGGTCATTGTTGCAAAGATTAGACGCGAGAGTGGCAGATACATGGTGGTAAGCGAAGATGACGCAATAATTGATGGATGAAGAGGATGATGATGCTGCTCAAGGGGCCGTGCTAGGGTCGTATTCAGTTGATGACGATGAGGAAGAGGAAGTTTATAGGCCTGTACTTTCGGATACACCTCCAAATGTACCGCACAACTGTGTAGTAAAACTTTCTACTGCAGCTTCGGTACCCGTATTTGTCACGATGGTGGCTTAAGATGGGCCAGATTCATCAACATCGGCGAACTCGACATATAACTCCATAATAATATTCCCGATTTTGATGTGCGATGATATGATTGTCTTGAGATGCGTCTCGCTAATAACATAGAATAGATCATACTTATAGGGGTCAACGGATGCAAGAAATCTACATTGTAACCTCGTAATTCCTCTTCGAGTTGATCTTTTGACTTTCCTCTTAATTCTGATCCGTAACTCACGCATTTGAATGGTACTATTGAGCACAATTCCACAGACTTCACTCTTACAAACATCACCTCGAATTCTGTATTACATATTTGACCGTCATAGAATATTACGGATTTCACTCGTCGACTCATTTCAATATTAGGCACGATTTGGGTGAACTAAAATCTAAATAATAAGTAGAGAATAAACCGAAGGAGTACAGACCACTATTTTATAAAAAAATAACTTGATGCGAGTCTAAGTTCTTTCATCTCACCCATTTTATAATAGAATTATGAAAGGAGTGCTTGGAACACGTGCTATTAAGTTTTTTTTATGAATGCGCACATTCATTGTGTATTGTATGGTGCAAGTAAATTTCATCACCCGTTCAGAACTCATATAATTTTATTGAGATTCTGCACAGAACTTTCATTTCAATAACTGTATTTCTGCTAGGGGAATAGTGATTTATTAGAGAAAGCTCGCCCAACTAGGGGGCTTTCATGCTAGACAAGCTTTCTGGAACCCTAAAAAATACCCTAAAATTTGGAAAGCACTTTCAACTGACAAGTTTTTCTTACATGTGTCACGAAAGCTCGTCCAGCTGAACGCGCTTTCCTTAAAATACGATCTATTTCCTTAATTATTTTTAAAACCGACCTAAAGACCTAAATAAAAATAAAATCGACATATATACTTTATTTTACCTGAATTTTTATAAAATAATACAATCAATAAAATTAATTGCCACTTCAATTTAATAAAAAGAGAATTAATTAAAGTTTAAATATTTTAAAATTATCAATAGCATAATTATGAATTGTATACTTAATTGTTAAAAATACATTGCAATTTTAAAATTGGTAATTTTATGTAAAAATCCTTAGGCAAACAAGTTCTCTCTTTATGGCAAATCCTTTTTCTTTTTTCTGGGTTTACGTCAAGAGAACGGATAGTTCCTAATGTATGTTAAGAGGGCACGAGAAATGCTCATTGGTAAGGTCCTTTCAAGCAGGTAAGCGGTGCAGATGCCAACATAGCAGTCAATTACGATGTCGATGCCTGCTACCTTTTCGACGTATAGGGGATTGGGGTACCTTATGGTTACACCCATATAGTGGGCCAAACACTGCGCGCATCGCTGTTTTACGCTGGTGGATCATCGTCGCAACGACTGCACGCGGGAGTGGCATATACATGATGGTAAGTGAGGATGACGCAGTAATCAACGGATGAGGAAGATGATGATGCTGCTCAGGGGTCCGTTCTAAGGTCGTATTCAGTTGATGACGAGGAGGTAGAGGAGGAGGAAGTCTATAGGCCCGCACTTCCAAATACACCTCTAGATGTACCCCATAACTATATAGTAGAACTTCCCACTGTAGCTTCGGTACCTGTATTCGTCACGACGGTGGCCGAAGATGGGCCAGATTCATCAGCATTGACGAACTCGACATATAACTCCATAACAACATTCTCGATTTCGATGTGATATGATATAATCATCTTGAGATACTTCTTGCTAATCACATCGAATGGGTCATTCTTATAAGGGTTAATGGATGCAAGAAATTTGCATTGCAACCTCGTAATTCCTCCTCCGATCGATCCCTTGACTTTCCTTTTGATTCTGGTCCGTAGCTCACACATTTGAATGGTACTATTGAACGCAAATTCCATGAACTTCACTCCTACAAACATCACCCTGAACTCTATATTACATATTTGACCGTCGTAAAATATAACGAATTTCACTCGTTGACTCATTTCAATATCAAGCACGATTTGAGTGAACTAAAATCAAAACAATAAGTAGAGAACAAATCGAAGGAGTACACACCACTCTTTTATAAAAAAAATAACTTGATGCGAGTCTAATTTCTTTCATCTCGCCCTTTTTATAATAGAATTATGTAAGGAGTGCTTGGAACACGTGCTATGAATTTCTTTTATGAATGCATACATTTGTTGCATATTGTATAATGCAAGTAATTTTAATCACGCGTTCAAAACTCGTATAATTTTATCGAGATTCTACGCAGAATTTTCATTTCAATAGTCGCTTTACTGTCGAGGGGAATAGTGATTTATTAGAGAAAGCTCACTCAATTGGGGGTTTTCATGCTGGACGAGCTTTTTGGAACCCTAAAAAAAGCCCTAAAATCTAAAAAGTACATCCAGCTGGATAAACTTTCCTTACATGTGTCAAGAAAACTCGCTCAACTGGACGCGCTTTCCTTAAAAAAAACATATTTCCCTAATTATTTTTAAAACCGACCTAAAGACCTAAATAAAAATAAAAATCGACAAATATATCTTTTTTTTCATGATTTTTTATAAAATAATACAATCAATAAAATTAATTGCCACTTCAATTTAATAAAAAGAGAATTAATTAAAGTTTAAATATTTTAAAATTATCAATAGCATAATTAAGATTTGAATACTTTTTTTTGAATATATTGATGTAATTACATGGTAGTATCTGTTCATACTAATTTAACCCTTTGACAACACATACACATTTTGCACATACAGGTGCTTGAACCCGAGACCTTAGGATGAACAATATCTTTTTTTCCACTAGAGCCAGTTGTTGGATTCTGAAATTTGAATACTTAATTATTAAAAATATATTGCAATTTTAAAGTTAGTAATTTTATATAAAAATAATAATGTACATTTCAAATAATCAACATGATAAATATTTAAAAAATTAATACAATTTAATTTTCTTTTTGAAAAATATCAAGTAAATAAAAATTTAATTGATGCACGTAATTGCTTCCCATCATCTCGATTTATCAGAAGTTTTTTTTGGTTGAAATCTCGATTTGTGAGATTAACGAGGAAAATAATCTATAAACTTTTGGTTAAAGAATTCATGAAGCACGTGAACCACCATTTCAATTCTCAAAAACAATACTGTAAAATGCATTAATCAATTTTTGATGAAGTTGGCTGATGAACATTTGAATCCATATTATAATAATATTCAACTCATCTTTAATGGTTGCTCAATAAAATCAATTTTTAAACTTACTCAATCTATTCTTCTTCTTCTTCTCTAAAGTAACTCCCCACCTCTTTCATTTCACTTTTTGCATTTTTCTTCCTTGGTCTGCAACTCACTTCCTTTTTCAGACCTTTTCTTTACTAGAAAGAAAACATGGCTATGGTGGGTGAAGCTTTTCCCTCTGCTTCCATTGACGTGCTGCTTGATAGGATTGTTTCTGGAGATGTTCTGAAGCTGTGCTGCTGAAGAAACTGTAGCCAACCTTGATATCAGTGAAAGCAGTGTTGGATGATGCTCAAAGATGCTGTTTATGATGCCGAGGACCTCCGGGACGAGATCTCTACTGAAGCTCTTCGGAACTGTTAAGAAACTAAAAGAAAGCTAAATTGATAGAAAACAACAATTCTTGAAATCATGTATTTCATTTTTTTCAAAAACATCAGCTGAACTATTTATAGACTAACCTTGCTACTATAACTGCACATTGTTAACTACTTCAACAGCACTAACTGTTACTAACTGTCATTAACCACATTAACAGCAGTAACTACATACAGAATAACTAACATTCCCTCAACTTTCTATTTGTGATTTTCTAATGACACAACATGCAATGCATCTCTGAAGAAATCAAATTGTTTTGGTGTGATCGGCTTGGTTAATACATCTGCTATCTGCTGCTCTGAAGGAACAAAATTAACCTGCACCAACCCATCAAGGACATTCTCCCTGACAAAATGACAATCTATCTCTACATGCTTCACCTTGGTATGATGTGCAGAGTTTACTGCCATTGCTACAGTGGACGTATTATCACACCACACCACAAGAGGATGTGGTACCTGCACCCCAATCTCAGTCAACATGTTTTTAATCCACATTAACTCAGACACACAGTCAGCCAAACTCCGATACTCCGCTTCAGCTGATGATCTCGATACAACAGCTTGTTTTTTTGATGACCAGGCTATTGGATTTGGTCTAAGATAGATGCAATATCCAGACATTGACTTTCTATCTTCAATTGTTGAGGCCCAATCTGCATCAGAATAGCCAACAAGAATAACCTGACCTCTTCGAAGTTGTAAGCCATGATCCACTGTCCCTTTTAAATATCGAAGAACCCTCTTGACTGCCTTCCAGTGCATGTCATAGGGAGAATTCATATACTGGCTAAGTTTGTTAACACAAAAGCAATATCAGGTCTCGTGATGCATGCATACTGCAATTTTCCAACAACACTCCTATACTCATGAGCTTTGACAATCAAACTCCCATCTCCCTTAGTCAGCTTGGAAGACCCTGTCATTGGTGTAGGAGTCGAGGAAGCCTCCATCATCTCGGTGCTTTGAAGCAACTCAGATAGATACTTTTTCTGGGATAGCAACAAGCCATTGGCAGATCGATGCACCTCAATGCCTAAGAAGAAATTGAGCTCACCCATGTCTTTGAGGGAGAACTTATCATGAAGCTGCTTAATGACCTGACTTATTTCATCTGATGAATTACCTGTTACTACTATATCATCAACATACACCAAGATAAATATTTTGGACCCCGCAGTGCCTCGAAAAAACAAAGAAGGATAAGCTTTTGATACCTGGAACTTGAGTGTACTCATCAAATGTTGTCTCAAGGTGTGAAACCAAGCTCAAGGTGCCTGTTTTAACCCATATAAGGCTTTGTTGAGCTTGCAGACAAGTTTTTGACCATTCTCCCCATAGACTTCAAACCCCGGAGGTTGTTCCATATATATCTCCTCACTTAGAATGCCATTGAGAAAGGCATTGTTAACATCGATTTGTCTTAACGGACAATTATTGATCACAGCAAGAGTCAAAATAGTCCTGATTGTGATTGCTCGTACCATAGGACTAAAAGTATCAGAAAAATCCAAGCCATCATGTTGAGAGAACCCCTTTGCCACAAGTCTGGCCTTGTACCTCTCCACAGACCCATCTGGTTTCTTCTTCACAGGAAACAACCATTTGCACCCCACTTCTTTCCTTGACCCTAGAAGAGGACAGAGACTCTAAGTGTGGTTGTTAATGAGTGCCTACAGTTCACTATGAACAGCTCCTTGCCATTGTGTTGAAACCATTGCTTCATGTATGGTAGTTGGGACATTAGAGGATGAGTCAGTAGTAATATCAGTATTTGATAAACTAATTGCCTTGGTAACATATACTTTTGGTTTGAAAATTCCTAATTTGCTTCTAGTGATCATTGGATGACTGTTTCCTACTGGTTGCACCTGAGTTTGACTTTGATTTTCAGCTGAACATACTTGGTTTTGATTTTGAGCTGGTGAAAATGCTGGTTGTGAACTGTTATTATGTTCAGATGTTGGCAGACTCAAGGATAAGGATGGAGAAGGTGCTGGATTAGGTGGAAGATTTGTGTTGTCTGACATCTAGATATGGGATTGAGATTAGGCAGATTTTGAGACAATTGTGGGTTATTGTGAGTTACACGTGTTGATGGGAAAACTATTAATTTTGAAGTAGGTGGCACTTTTATAGTTTGACTTGGTAAGGGGTTGGAAACTTTATAGGGGAACACATGTTCATTGAATGTCACGTGTCTTGACATAAAAAATTTTCCTGATGTGGGATCTTTACATTTGTAACCCTTGTACTGAGGTGAATAACCCAAGAAGACACATGGTATTGACCGAAATTGTAATTTGATGTATTGTATGACCTTAAATTTGGAAAACATTGACAACCAAAAACTCTAAGCATGGAATAGTCCGGTTTAACACTAAACAATTTTTCATAAGGTGAAATGTTTCCTAGAGTTTTGGTGGGCAATCTATTTATCAAAAACACTGCATTACTGAAAGCCTCATACCAGTAATGTAATGGCATACCTACATGAGCAAGCATTGACAATCCAGTCTCCACCACATGCCTGTGCTTTCTTTCAACCAGCCCATTTTGCTCTGATGTATAAGGACTAGTGAGTCTATGAAAAATACCCTCCTTTGCAAGGTAACTCTTCAACGCCTGAAACTCTCCTCCCCGATCTGTTTGTAATGTAACCAGCTTTACCCCAAGAGCTCTTTCAGCCTATTTGAGAAACTGAGGAAAGACAGATGCAACATCAGACTTCTGACGTAGAAAATAAAGCCATGTATACCTTGTGAATGCATCCGTAAACGCCACATAATATTTAAAACCACTAGAGCTCAGTGGAGCTGGACCCCAAACATCGATTGCCACTAGCTGGAGAGGACCAGTATAGGTGGTTTGTGAGCAATAAAATGGAAGCTTATGTTCTTTACCCAAATGACATGCAACACAGTCAACTTTATCTTTATTTATGGGAATATTACAATTTTTCAATGCTAAAGTAATCATATCAAAACATGGATGGCCTAATCTGGCATGCCATGTTGACAAAGGAAGAGACTTAACAGTAGACAAACATTCTTTTGAAGTAGCAGATGAATAACCACCATTCTTCTTGGAATCGATCTTCAACCTGTATAGACCTCCATGCACACCTCCTTGAAGCAGAACAGCTTTGGTTCGTATATCACGCACTTAACACTTTGTGGGAGTGAACTCAAACATCACTTGATTATCCTTTGTAAATTTAGAGATAGGGAGTAAATTCTTAGTGATTCCAGGCACATGTAAAAGAGATTTCATATACAAAGGACGTGAGGAAGTAAGTAGAGAGGTCTGACCAGTGTGTAACACAGGTAGTGATGAACCATTGCCAACATAGACCTTACCTGTTCCTGTATAAGGTGTACTATGATCTAGTGCTGAAGATGTGTTGGTGAGATGATGAGTGGCACCAGAGTCTGGGTACCATGCATTATCACCAACACTCTCAAGAGTAGCAATGTAGGCTTGAGGTGTAGAGTTTGGAACAGACATGTTAGGCATATTGATTGTTGGCTGTGAAGAACCACAAAGCGGATTCACCCAGTTAGTTAGAGTTTAAGGAGTTTGAACCATCCAACCACCATTCGGATTTATAGCAGGAGAAGGCATAGGACTGCTGTAAGAGAAACCTCAGGATGGCATTGGCATACCAGCACCAAGCATACAGACATTAGCTTATGGAGGCCTGTAGCTGACACTCTTATATGTGGCATCAAACATATAGTAACACCTATCAACGAGATGCCCCGTCTTCCCACAAAGCTGACACTGAATCCTTGATCCCGAGAATCTGCCACGTCTTAGACCTCGAAAAGAGCTCGATGGAGGTCTGTAGGTAGGTGCATGATTACTCTCATTTGCACTAGATTCTTGATGAGTTACAACATGTGCTAGACTAGGAGTCTCCGAAACCACTGTAGCCACTGTAGTCATTCGAGCTTCTGTATCTAGAAGCAAAGTAGTAAATATTGCACAGTAGCAGGAACTTGACTGGCAGTTAGAACAGTTATTACTTGCTTATATTCAGTTGATAAACCATTAAGTATAGCTGTAACATGTTCATGTTCAGATATAATCTCACCACAACTCGCTAAATTATCACAAAAACCTTTCACCTTCATAAGAAACTCCTTCATTGAGAGATCTCCCTTTCGTTGTGAGTAAAGAGCTCTTCTATTGAACATCAACTTAGAAGTGGTTTTACTCCCATATATAGTTGACAAAGTGCTCCACATTTGAGAACTGGAATCCATTCCAATGAGCTGAGGCAACACTCCTTGGCTAACGGAAGAAAGTAACCATGATGCAATAGCACAGTCCTGTTGTTCATACACCAAGAACGCTAGATTGTCTTGTATTTCTCCACTGTCAGTAGTTATAATGGATGGATGAGCAGATGTTTGTGGATGAAGAAATTTTTGAAGATTATGAGTCTTAACTGCAAGAAGTACCTGTTGTTTCTAGAGAAGATAATTGTCATCATCAAGAAGAATACTAATTCTCTTATTAGAGAAGATCTGATTATCAACTACAGCTTCAGCCGCCATTGAAAAACCTTGCAGGTCCTCAGAATTCTGTGACTACTGATACCATGTTAAGAAACTAAAAGAAAGCTAAACTGATAGAAAACAACAATTCTTGAGATCATGTATTTCATTTTTTTCAAAAACATCAGCTAAACTATTTATAGACTAACCTTGTTGCTATAACTGCACACTGTTAACTACTTCAACAGCGCTAACTGTTACTAATTGTCATTAACCATATTAACAGCAGTAACTGCATACAGAATATACTAACAGGAACAAGATCGAATCCGAATAACAAACGACTGCTATGAAGCAGGTTAGTAGTTTTTTCTCTTCTTTCAATCCTTTCAAAGATAGGATGCAGTCAAAGCTGGAGGAGATCCTTGGTAGACAAGACTACCTACTCAACCAAAAATAGATTCTGGGTCTGAAAGAAAACTACAAAGGAGAAAAGGCATTTCAAAGAACGCCTCAACTTCGTTGGTCGACGAGTCTGATGTTTGTGGCAGAGATGATGAAAAAGAAGAAATAATGAAGTTGTAAATCTGTCTGAAAATCAGAGAGATGTGATTCCCATTGTGGGTATGGGCGGGCTTGGCAAAACCACCCTTGCCCAATTGATCTACAATGACCCCCGAGTGGATAAATGGTTTCACCCCAAAGCATGGGTGTGTGTTTAAGAGGAATTTGATGCTTTCAAGGTAACCAAAAGCATTCTTGAAGAGATGAAATGTTGCTGTGATGGAAACCATAACTTAAATCAGCTTCAACTTAAACTCAAAGAGCAGCTGTCGGGAAAGAAATATCTAATCATTTTGGATGATGTCTGGAATGAAAACTATGCTGTGTGGGAGCAGCTCAGCATTCCTTTCAAATTTGGGGCACAAAATGGCAAGATTATTGTAACCACGCGTAATGAAAGCGTTGCCGACATTATGAGGACTATTCCAACTTATCATCTGAAGACCTTATCTAATGATGATTGTTGGACGTTATTCGCAAAGCATGCATTCGTTGGTACAACCCCAAGCACGCATCCGGAACTGAAGGTAATCGGTGAAGCAATTGTCAAAAGGTGTAACGGCCTTCCTTTGGCTGCAAAAACACTTGGAGGTCTCCTTTGCTGTAAACTAGACGCTGATGAATGGAACAAAATATTACATAGCAATTTTTGGGACATACCAAATACTGCAAGTAACATTAAGTTATCATTATCTTCCTTCACATTTAAAGCAATGTTTTGCTTATTGTTCAATTTTCCCTAAAGATTACGAATTCGAAAAGGAAGAACTTATTCAATTATGGATGGATGAAGGTCTTTTACAGCTTTTCGAAAACAATGGAGATCTGGAAGAACGGGGTAACGAGTACTTCAAAGATTTGAGATTGAGGTCCTTCTTTCAACAATCCAAAGGAAAGATATCTTGTTTTGTCATGCATGATTTAATTAGTGACTTGGCTCAATCTGTCACCGGAGAGTTCATTTGCAGATTGGAAGGGAGTGGTGGTTCTTGTGTAATAACTGAAAAGACCCGTCATTGGTCCAATGTCAAAGAAGAATATGATTGCGACAAAAATTTCAGAGTTTACCTAAAGCAAAAGATCTACGTACTTTCTTAAATGTGAAGTCTTTTTTCCATCAGCGATGTGCTAACGCATGATTTGTTGATGAAATCAAGCTTACGAGTGCTTTCTTTGACTGAGTATAAAAATATCAATAAATTGTCAGGCAGGAATTAATATTAGATCATTATATAAATGAATTTAATCATGCAATCCTATATCATAAATTACTCCATAAAAACATTTTCAACAATCTCTTCAAAATGCAAAATAATCAAACTTACAATTTTTAAAAAAAAATAAAGGCTTAATGCTCAATTTGACTTGCTATTTATGTTTATTTTTAGTACCTAAATTTTTTTGTCTCAATTTTTTTTAATACAATTACAAAAAAAAAACAAATAATAATTTAAATATAATTTTAGAACAAAAAATTAAATGTGATAAAACAAACAAAATTCTATGATAAATTAAACATTAAACCTCAAAAAATAGGATTATAAAATGTAATAATTTAGATAAATTAAACATTAAACCTTAAAAAATAGGATTATAAAATGTAATAATTTAGTAATTAATCAAACACATTTATTAGATTAAAAATATTTTAACATTTTTTATATTATTGGGATAAAAGATACTAAATAACACTATAAATTAAAATTAATAAAATAATTAATTTAATTTAGTATTTAACTAACTTAAAAAAATTATATTCAGCTCAAATACTTTCTCACTTAAAAAAATCATTATAAATTTTAATTAATATAATATTTAAATATCTTAACAAAAATATATTTAAATAACAATACTAAACAATATTAATTTAATTAATTAAATATATAAAAATAAAATATATTTAATTTTGAAAATAACATACCACTATCTCAATTAAAAATTACTAATATTATATGTAAAATAAGACTTAATAAATAATTTGATATCTAAATTTAGCATTTTTTTATAATATGATAAATACGTTATATTTTTATTTATTTTAATATATGTATTTGAAAAAAAAATACATATTTTAATACCTAAAAATAAAAAAATATTATTTTTAATGTTTATTTTGGAATTTAAAATTAATTTGATAAAAAATCATAATTACTTAATAATATTAATTAAATCAATCCTAAAATTTAAATTAAACCATATACATCAAAATATATTTGTTAAATTAAACATAAAATTAAAAATACTAAATTTATTATATTAATAAAATAATAATAAAAATTAAACTTAATAACATTAGTTATTAAATTTCACTAATTCAACTTTAAAATTGAATTAAATATTAAAAATTATCGTCATTACCTTTCATTATTAAAATATATACCAAATTTAATAAAAAATAATATAAATAAAATATTAGAAAAAAATGTAAAACTAATGTAACAAATAATAAAACTTTAAAATAATTATATTTATTTGGCATGAAAACTTGGCTTACAAGTAATTCTTTTGTCGACAGTTTGGAAGTTGTCACTGCAATTAGAAGTGTGTTGTCGTCATACGATTGGTGTTATTCATCTTATTTGCAGTTTGATTGAAAGGTACGGATACTCCATAGGTATAGGGAAGAAAATCAAGTTGCCGAGGCTCGTTGGTTCGGTTACTTTGGATCGCCGGATTTTTACTTTTCCTCCAGATGAAATTTTGCAGCTTCTTCATGATGATGCAATGCAGAGGCGGTTCTCCACTTAGCATCTTAGCTTGTTACATTTTCTATCTTTAACCAAAAAAAAAAACATGTATGTACCATTGTTTTCCTTATAAAAAAAATAGATTAAAGTTGAGAGAGAAAACTACTTCCGAGATACTTGTGGGATTGAAAGTTTTTATATCGGATTAAAGGAGAGGAGGCCATTGAATTGTCAAATCAATTCGCAGACGAAGACCAAAATCGTTCATCATATGTGGACGTGATCAGAAGACGTGATTTTGGCTTTTTATGTCATCGACGTGATCTGTCAAAGTGGAAATTGGATTTAATATTCATTTTTTGCATCATAACTATTCAACTTGCGGTGAGATTGAGTGGATCTGAATAAAGCAAATAAAACATAAAACATTATTTTTTTTCTTTTTGCCAACCTATTAATGTTTCATCTGATAACTTTCATCTGGCTTGCCTCTCTTTTTTTTTTTTTTTGAGTAACTAGGCCAACCCCTCCAACGATAGTAGTTGATGAACTCTTCGAACCAAAGCAGAATTGGACCCTTCAGAAGATCCATCCAGAATAGTTGTAATCGCTTCTAGGCAATCAGAACGAATCAAAATGTTGTCGTATCCCCATTCTACGAGCAGAGACAGACCTTCCAAAATACCCCCATAACTCAACTTCAAAGACAGAATAGTTCCCCAAATATTTATTGAATCCAAGAATCCAAGCTTCGCTTTGATCACGTACTATTCTTTCTGTCGCCGCGAATCCAACTTTCTTCAAAAACGATCTATCTGTACTCAAAAGGACATAGTCATTAATTAAAAATAAACTAATTTAATTTTTTATAATTTTCAAAAAATAAAAATAAATATAATACATATCATTAATGCCTTACCTTTATTAATGGTTTCGAGTTTTCACTGGATTGTGTATTTTAAAAGATAAATTATCACTTTTTGATTGAAATTTTTAGGGTGATTCTATTTTAATTATCTAAGCGTGAAATTTTTAATAGCATGTTTTATATTTTCATTTTGATCAAACATTAAAATGGTGTATTAAAAATATTGTTAAATTATATTTGTTTATCTTTCTATCGATAATTTAATTTTTTTAAATTTTGAAATTTAAAATTTTAAAATTAATTAATAAATTATTAAAAAAATTATTATAGATACTGTCACTCAATTTGTTACTATGATATTAAAATTAATTAATTTAATTTCTTTAAAAATTTAAATTTTTGTTTTATGTTTCTAAATTAAAATAATATTTTTAATAATTTTTTAGAAAACCTAAATTTCTTTTTATTATATGATCTTGGATCTTTCATGCTAAGTTAAAAGTAAAAAAAAATCTTTACAATTAATTAAATTAATTAATTTTATCTTCCATGCTAAACAAAAGTCAAAATTTTTTATAACACCTCTATGATCTATCTAAATTAAACTGCTAATCCGAGCAAAAGATGTCATATTTAAACACTAATTTCATTGACGACACATACCTTTATAAGGAATCTTAAAAACTTCATTTTAACTTTGTTAATCATTTGAAGTAATTTGAACTGTTTCTAGACTTTCTTTAAAATTTGATCACAATCGAAATCGTTTGGAACTTGTATTGATACTCAGTATTTCAAATATCGTAAAAATAAGATAAAACAAAATACTTGTATCGATACTCACTATTTCAAATATCGGTACAACACCTCTGACACTGTTCATTTTTGTTTTTGCTCTATAAAATATTTGTACCGATAGAAGTTCACCTCGAATCAGTACAAGGATATAAGAGAATCCAAAATCAAACCT
The DNA here is from genome assembly GCA_005610355.1 of Gossypioides kirkii. Lineage (NCBI taxonomy): Eukaryota > Viridiplantae > Streptophyta > Magnoliopsida > Malvales > Malvaceae > Gossypioides > Gossypioides kirkii. Next base: position 30,406,064 of record CP032247.1, on the reverse strand, counting down.
AAAACACCTCACAAACAAGTCAAATTCAATTCTATTTGAATCCAAACTCATACCAATAATTTTAAAACATAAAATACCTCATATTATCATAATAATATAATAATAATTACATAGGAAATACATTAACACTGTCTGAATACAAACATTAAACACAATTACGATAGATGTAAAGGAAATTACACGAGCACCACATGACTACATAAGTTTTTAGGTCTAGGAATGTGTAATTAATCAGCTCAGTTAAACATAATTTCAAACCGATACGGGCCTTTGGAAAACCATACCCCAAAAGCTAGTTATTGAGGTTGAAGAGCCTATGTCTATATAAATCCTTATATGGGATCCAAATCCCATACATTGGAACAATAACAATCCATCATGCTCAGCAGCCCCAGCGCCCACGCGGACTGGCTTTGTGCTAACTTAATCTAGCTCCGAGCGAACACTGCAATACCGGCACCACCACCCGCGCCGCACAAGTGCAACTGAGAAGCATGAAACCAGACTTTGATACCAATTGATACGGACCTTTGGAGAACCATACCCTAAAAGCTAACTATTGAGGTTGGAAAACTTGGGTCCATATAAACCCACTATGTGGGATCCAAGTCCATACCTTGCAATTGGAAAATAACACCAACCAAATGAAAAACAATCGATAACCAACTGAAAATGAATTTATAATTGAAACAATCCAACCAACTCAGCTCTTCGTTCAGTTTTACAACATGCTTCAAATTAAAATGCTGCTGACAATACTGGAAATCTTTTATTTAAAAAAGAAAAAACAGCTAAAAAATCTAAACCTAATCAAATCGAAGCAATCGCTAAACAAACTAACTAATTTCAAGTAGCGATATATCAGCTTATCGAGTGATGGTGTAATGCAATTTTACATGACCATTCCTCCATCAATGGTGAACACCTGCAAGACAACATGCCCATTCTATCAGCTATAAGTCAGAACAGGGGAACATAGCAGACAACGGAATCATGGATACTTGCGAGTTGTGGCATAGCACAAGCTCATCAGGACCACATAAAAATTTTATAAACGAAGTTAAGATAATGATTAACTAGATTTATAACCTGTCCTGTGATGTAATTAGACGCAGGGTTTATGGCCAAAAATTCGACCAGTCCTGCAACTTCTTCTGGTTGACCATACCTTCCTGTATCCATAACAAATATAGTTAACCAGTGCTGCAAATATTACTAAGCCTTACTACTCGATACATCCAATTGAGTCAGTGGAAACTAGGATATCGCATTATAATATGAGTAGACTCAAAATCAACAAAGATACAATGTTCTTGGTACATTGCATGATTAGCAGCAGTAAGAACTCTCAGGCATTTCAAACAACAGCTAGCAAATATTTGGTGACTTGTTAGGGCTTGGAAAGCTAACTATTTAAGAAACAATAACAGATGGAAATAATGAAATTCGATTTTACATAATCATCCAAAGCTACTTGGACTCGGGCGTCAAACACAGAAATGTTCAGAAAAAATAATTTCCCAAGATTTTCATGCATTTAGAGTCCTTACAGTATCATATTCCCCCGCCATGTTTGGATATTACATCGTAAACGAGTACTTAAAGAAAAAATTTCTTACCTAAGGGAATTGTTTCCAAGATTTTCTTTTCAAGGTCTTCCCCAAGCTTGGCTGTCAAATCAGATGCAATAAATCCTGGGGCAACAGCATTTACCTGAGAAAAATTTCATATAACATTATCAGAGTAAGCATATCCCTGCATTAGCAGCATAAACCTTACTCCCTCAGCCCCGTATCAGAACAGTGCCCTTATTGCTCCTTTTCCACATTTGTCATAACACAAAAAATCAAAGAATATGCAAGCCATTGGCTTTCATCTTTCTTCACCTTATCCCACATTGCATCTTCTATTTTTTCCCCCTTAAGACAAAGGGATTCACTAAGAGGAGAAGTTGAGTATATTATATCTCGAAAAATGTGTGCAACATAACTCCAAAACACGCAACCCTGGATCATTCTTACTAAATAATGGGAGTGAAATAACTCCAGAAAACTTACATTAATGTTTCTGCTGGCATATTCCCTTGCAACAGTCTTTGTCAAACCAATAACGCCTGCTTTAGCAGCACTGTAGTTAGCTTGCCCGATGTTGCCAACCAGACCAACAACTGATGCTATATTAATTATCTTTCCCTGAAATCAGAACATATATTGAGACATGGTATATATTCTAAAACAATATCATTGAAAAATGCTTGAAAAATGCTTCATTTTCAAAAGATGAAGTATTCGATGAGAAAGATCAAACCTAAAGCTATGACATGTTAGAATACTTTGGCTTAAGTTTTGGGCTGGAGATCAATCAGCTTATTTCAATGCATGGAGTTCAATTCCAAACAATTTGACAAAGCAAGCAGACTACCTGTAACCTTCAAATGAGAAAATCCAATTACCTTTTCTTCTTCATCATGATTTTGGCTGCTGCCTGCAAAGAGAATAGTAACTCAGTTCCACTAAACAACTCAAGCATCTACGGAATACTTGGTCAGATATCTAGCATTCAAACCTGAGTACAAAGAAACACTCCTGTAAGATTCAGATCAATAACCTCCTGCCATTGTGATTTCTTCATTCTCATTAACAAAGTATCCCGAGTGATTCCTGAAACCATGATCACTCACCAGATTAAGGGACTAGATTGGAATTATCAATTGAATAACTAATGAGAAAAGAAATTATTTTCAATAACCTGCATTGTTTATCAATATATCAACAGTTCCCCATGTATCAACAGCCTGCACATATAAAGTCATGAAACATGCATCTACTATTAAATAACACAATATGAAAAGGGAACATTCACTCACAGTCTTTATCATTCCTTCTACATCAGCTTCTTTTGAAACATCTCCACCAAAAGTAACAGCCTGACCACCATACGACTCAATCTACAAAACAATCCAACAAACTATTAACATTAGTCATTTCAACCATGCAGTATAATGTAATAACTGCCTAAGGACCGTTACAGATAACCTAAAAATAGAAATAAACAAATATATATAGAGAGGTGCTCGCTAGGAGGTTTTAAAGGAAGACTTTAAGTAAAGATTAAAGATGACAAAAGGTCAAGTCAAAAAATCCAGTTAATATATCTGGAAGAAGGTCATGTCTTCCATTCAAGTGTTATAAAAGTTTCTTCCAAGGGCATGTTGTTCACCTCTTTTGAAACTTCTTCAGCCTCCTTTGATGATCTGGCATAATTCACTAGGACCTGCAATAGACCATCAACAACCACAATATTCAAAACAAATAATAGTAAATAGAAAAAAAAAATTACTTTTTTAGTTTAAACAATTGTTCTTAAACTACTTGAAGAACACTTGATATGCAATTATTCTCAGCAAAGAAGCATGAAAGGCTTCAGGACACTAGATAGTGTATAATGGACCACCATTTAGAGTGTGAAAAAGATTTAACATATAACTTAACTTTAGATTATGGTAATCATAAGCAGTATACTCTGAATAATTTATGAGATGATAACCAGTTCCATTTTCAAGAGATAGAAAACTACATGCAAACCTGATGCAAATCAAGGTTTAATTATTATTATTTATAAATTTTAAACATTATATGACGAAGATATCTCCCAGTTGTAGTTTCAGTCAAGACTTCAGCAGCTGCAAGTTACATTCTTCCTATAGCTTTACAACAAAATTTAAGGTGATAAGGGCAGTAAGATAAAAAGGACAATCACTAACCTTGCAACCTGCTTTACCTAAAGCCAATGCAACTGCTTTACCGATGCCTCTAGAAGCTCCAGTAACTATGGCTACGGGAGCTTCTACTTTTTGAGCTGCTTCAACGCTGTCTTGTTCAACAGTGGCAACCTGAGCTTTTACACCTGGAAAAGAAACCAAAAACTAAAAAAACTCAAAATCCAAAATTAATAGAAAATATATATCGTAAATCTTCAATTATCTCTCAGATTATTAAAAAATGTAGCCTATCATCAGTTAAACTAGTTAAAACAACAAAATTCCACAAGCTCCAATAATAAATTTGACTATAATCCGGTATCCTTAAACTAAATTAACTAGAAATGTATCTCTCGTAAATCATCAATAATCTCTCGGATTACTAACAAATGCAGCTTATTATCAGTTATTAAAGTAGTTAAACAACAAAAGTCCACAAGCTCCAAAGATAAACTTGACTACAGTTCAGTATCCTTGATTAGCAAACATGCTGAGCTTTCTGCGAAATTAGCATAAAATATTCCATAAAGATGAAAAAGGAGAGTGCTTAAAAGCCAAAGAAAAAAAAATAGAAATACCAGAGGAGGCAAACGATCGTTTCGATTGGCACTGGAGACCGATGCAGGGCCGAGCCTGAACCGATCCGAATCCGCTTGAAATCGGAGACCATTGCCGAATCTGAACAAATTTTCGGTCAGTAGGATCAGCAAAGCTCGCGGCGGATTTTAGAGCGACGATATTGGATCCGGTAACAGCAGCCATCGGAATCGGAGCTCTGAGGAATCTGCGAACAGCGAGGATAGAATAAGAACGAGAAGCGAAGAGAGAAGCCAGAAAATGAAGCCTTTATATAAAGCCGAAAGGGAACAAAAGAAAGGTTTAAATGGCGTTCGAATTTTGTTTTAGCTTTGTTTTGCTTTGGGAAGTCCGGAGAGTGTTAAAGAGTGGGCGAAGCTAACGAAGTGCGTGTGGACTGTTGTTATTGAATCCCAAAGATCGGTTGAATTCGATTATTATTACAGTAATGGGTCTTGGTTTAGCTGATATTTACAATGAAAACCAATGCCTCTGAATGGCCGATGGTAAAGCCATAATATCCTTTGGGTGGCAATGCAGTAAAACAGTCTTTTGGGCACCTTATTGTAAATCGGATCATTTATCCGTGGAAATTTAGATTTAAGTAGTTCAACTGCAGACAAGCCGATAGAATTAGGAAGAGAAACTTAAAAGGTGTTTTTTATTGGCAAAAAACCAACATTTAGTTTTTTTTTTTTTTTTTTATATCCACTAGAAATTCTATACTCGCGAATGTTTCATGGGTTATCGATCAAAGCTTGTGATAAATGTACAAAGAGCTTTGTCGAAACCATTTTTTAAAGCGAAGTTTCGAAAATATTTTAATGTTGAAAAAAATGGGAGTCGCCACCAATCTTTTATTAGGTGTGATTGGAACACCATAAAACGTTTAAAATACGTTTAAAAATGTTGGTCTTCGAAATTCAAAAAAAAGGTTCGGGAGTCAGTTACGCATGAGGAAGGATTAGCACCCTCATACGCCCAAAATTAGTACCACATGATTACTTTCGGGTCTTATTTGTAAACTTTGAAAGCTCGAATGAAATTTAAAACACGATCCTCGAATGCACGAGCTATGTTTAGAGAAATCAATTTTGTTTGGAAATTCCGTTATTTCAAAGCAATCGGGGAAGAAAGTTACTTCCAGTGAGTTAGGACATAACATTTCGAGATCCAGAAATAATGAGCTTTCCTTTGTAAAACTTTTTTAATTTTGGAAAAAGAATATTCGATTATCTCGATTTAAAGAAAGGTTGCACCTAGTGAGTTAAGACGCAAATTTTCGGAATCGAATATAAGAAATATCGCCTTGATTAAGGGTATTCGATTATTTCGGTTTGAAGAAAAATCGCACCTAGAAGTTAAGGCGCAAGATTTCGAAACTCGAAATAAAAGAATATTGCCTTGATTTTAAAGTTTTTATGAAAACAATTTTTGAAAACGTATATAGGAATTTAATATGAATGAGTTATTAATGGCAGATATTAAATAACACGAAATAAAATGATTAAGTAGATAAATGGTAAGCAAAAATAAAATACGAGTGCGTAATAATTAAAATTAAATGCAAAAATCGACAAAAAAAGATACGATCGAGATTGAAAACGAGACTTTTTGGATACTCGGGAGCAAAATGGTAATTTTGGTTGAAATTAGGTCCAAAACGGGATTTTGGAAAGTTTGAGGGTAAAATGGTAATTTTTGGTAAAATCGGGGTCAAAGATGGAATTTAAGAAAGTTTGAGGGGTAAAATAGTAATTTTGGAAAGTTTGGGGGTAAAATGGTAAATTTTAGTAAAATCGAGGTTAAAAATGAAATTATGGAAAACTTTGGGGTAAAAATGTAATTTTAGAAAGTTTATGGGTCAAAATATAAGTTTGGAAAATTTTAAGGGTCAAAATGTAATTTTTAGAAAGTTTTAGTGTTAAAATATAATTTTAGAAAAGTTTGGGGGTTAAAATGTAATTTTGGAAAAATTAGGGGTAAAAAATGTAATTTTTAGTAAGTTTTGGGGTTAAAATATAATTTTAGAAAGTTTAGGGGTAAATGGTAATTTTGAAAAAAATTTGAGGTCAAAATATAATTTTTGAGAAGTTTAGGGGTTAAAATGTAATTTTTAAAAAGTTTTAGGGTTAAAATACCATTTTTAGATAGTTTAGGGACTTTCAAGGTAATAAAATGAAAAAAAGGGTGACACGTGGCATCCCCACAGGCATCCTAAAGTCAAAGGACTAATTTGAAAATCATGAAAAATTGCTAGGCCAATTTTGTAATTAAATAAAACTTGATTTTAAGATGAGATTTAAACAAATTAAAAATAAGAGGGACTAATTGCATAAATAAACCGAAATAGTGACACGTGGCAGCCTCTAGTGCATTCAGAAAGTCAATGGACCAAATTAAAAAGAAATGAAAATTACAGGGCCAATTTATAAATAATTAAAAAGTGCAAAAGGACTAAATTGAAATGATAAAAAAATGGAAGGATCAATTGAATAAATAACCCATTTTCGAAAACACGCTGATCCTAAAAGCGAGTCGGGTCAAACCGATCGGTCATGGGTTAAATAAGTAAAACGACGTCGTTTCAGGGTTTAAATACCCATACCCAAAACGCTGCCGTTTTGGTAAGGGTATTTAAACCCTTTTATCCTAAAAAATTCATCTCATTTTTTCATTTTTTTCAAAATCCAAACACCCCCTCCCCTTCTCTCATCTCTCTCTTACTCTCAAAAACAAACCTATGGCTGGCCATGGCTTGGTCTCCTCCGGCCACCTTCGTCCCCGCACGTGGGCGCGCGTTGCCGTCGTCGTCGACCATGCACGCCCGTCCGATCACTACCCCACCGTCGATGGTCGCCTGCACCATCCATCTCCGACGACCAGTCTCCACGCGCCGACCGGAGGTAAGTTTCTCTTCTCTCTTTTCTTCTCTTTTTCATCTTCTTTCTTTTGAAACTAAACCCTTTTCATTTTCATTTTTAAAACCAAACCCAGATCTGGGAAAATCCAGATCTGGAAAAATTTCAAAACTTTTTTCTTTTCTTTTTAGTTTTAAATCCATTTTTAAGCATTTTTCCTTTATTTTTAGCATTTGATTTTTATTTTAAAAAAAACCATTATTCCTATTCTTGAATCTGTTCTATTTTGATGTTGATTGCAAGGGTTCAGACGACGGGTCTTTCGAGACTGTGGACGGCGACTCTGGAGAACTCCGACATGCTTCAACGACGGCGACTAGGGAAGGATCTTTTTGTCCCTTCGACTTTCCTTTTTTATTTTAAGTTATTATTAATAATTATTATTATTAATATTCCATTAATACTATTAATGCTTCAGTTAGTGATTATTAATGCTGTAATTATTATTATCATTATTATAATAAATAATATTCTAATTAATATTAATATTAAAGGTACTCATAAATATAGTAAAAAAAAGAATGTGACCAGAGACATTGAACACATGCATTAATGCATTATGAAATTGATGGATTTGAAGATGTGAAATTTAATCGGCAGAATACATACACTGATTAGTACCTGTTCGGTTTTAATACTCGAATGCCTTGGCTTTGGCTTTGATCGACACTTTGCTTGCTATTAACTGCTCCTCTTTTGATTTCAAAGTGTTTATTTTTTGTATTGATATTTCTCGGAAGAAATTGTAACCCCCATTACAGAAACTAACTCTGGCTTTATAGCCATTTTACAAAATGATGATATTTTGTAGCTTGCAATTTAATGCTTATCCTTTCTTGCTTGTTGCAGGTCTCTCTTGGCAGCGGTGGTGGCAGGGTAAGGTGGAGTTGGTGGTGGCAGGACAGAATGAAGCTAGTGGTGGCAGAAGAGGCACGTGGGGGAGATCATATTAGGGTTTGACTTTTGAGGTTAAGGGTCATGGGCTGGTTTGTTTGTTGGGTGTAATGGATTTAGGAATTAGGTCATTTGTATGGGTAGTGAAATGAATATTGGGCATTTTGTAATTGGGTCCATTTGAGTTGGGCCCAATTGGGCTTTATTTGTATTTGGACTTTGGACATTTTATTGAATTTATAATAATTTTAAATTTAAATTAAATTTAAATTTAATAAATTTAATTTTAGAACAAATTCAAAATGGTTTGGTTGGCCCGATCAAAATTGGGCGTCACCAAGCTTTATGGGGAGGTCAATCGATTAAATGTGAGTCATTTGACTCACTTGAACTGATTCAATTTGTGGAACATGTAAAAAATCTCATCTACTTGAAGCATTGATAGCCCAATGAAGTAATTAAGGAGAATTAGGGTTGTCATTGTAAATATTGAAACTTATCTTAGAAGATGTAATGTCTTAGAAGATTTGATTTTGTAATATTAAGAGATTGTGTAAATCCTTTAAAAATCTCAATTGTAGATAGAGTCTAAACTTGATCGTCGATGTAACTCAATCTGTACAGTTAGATTTTGGGAGAGCTCAACTATAAACAGAGGTTTTTCTCTTCATTTGTAATCACTCAATTGTAATCCTTCAAAGTAATTAAGATACTTTGAGAGCATTTACTCAAACATTTGGCGTGTTTTTGCTTTCTTGTTCTTACATTGCTTTTTGGTTTTTGAGTTGCTTCCGCTTTATTTTCGATGCCTTGGAGAATTTTTATCAAGAATTCTCATTTTGCAAGACTTAGGCGAATTTGAACCTAAGGTCGCACTAGAGCTGATCGTGGGTCGGGTCGGGTCGGGTTCGGGCTGGGTTTCAATAAAATTTTAGGTCCAATTGCTGGGCCCAAGCCTGGCTCGGCCCAAAAAATGGGCCTAAAATTTTGTTCAAGCCCGACCCGAATTATAATAGTCAAACCCAAACACGGCCCGTATTAAATTTTTTTAAATTATTTTATTATATACAACAAATTTAAAAAATATATAATATATCAAATACATTTAAAAACATTAAAACAATCATTAAAAAATAAATAAATTTAAAATACATTAAAAAAATTTTATATTAAGATAGTTACAAATAAATTAGTAAAAAAAATAACAATAAAACATAAGTTCTACAATATTCAAATAATATTAAAAAAGACAGTGAAACAATAGTAAAAACGCATAAAAAATAACATCTAAACAATAAAAATAACAACCAAAATAATAGCAAAAATAACAGCAAAACAACATTAAAAACAACAAAAATAGCAACAAAAAAAACAACAAAAATAACAGTAAAATAACATGAAAACAGCAACCAAAACTGTAAAAGCAACATAAAAACAGCAAAAAATAGCAACCAAAATAGTAAAAAAAATAGCACCAAAGCAACAATATAATTTTTTTTATTAAAATAATTAATTTATTTGGGTCGGGCAGGGCTCGGGCCAAAAAACTCATACCCGAGGCCCAGCCTATCCGTTTAGAAAATGGGCCTCATTTTTTGTCCAAGCCCATTTTTCGGGCTTAATTTTTTTGCCCAAACCCTCCCATTTTTCGGGCGAGCCTTCGGGTCGAGTCGGGTGGCCCGGCCCATGATCAGGTCTAGGTCGCACAGATTGCGAGACTAAAATTCTAGCTCCGTGACAATTAATATCTGAGCTAAGGTTCGAAGGTTTCGATCAAGATGACGAAAGGAGTAGACGATCAGATTAAGCAAAGAAAGCTAATCGATTGAGGGAAATGTTGTCGGCTTTGGAGAGTCGAGTGGTCAATCTTGAGGAGTCCATGAGGGATATGAGAGAGACACTCGAGGTAGTTGAGGGACACATCGATGAGCTAGACTTGATGAAGTAGCACCTTAGGGAATTTTTGTTAAAGTCTCTTGGTTCCAATGTGGAAGAGATGCAAAGGATGCTTAGTTCCACTACGAATAACTAACAATGAGGGAAGATGCTCTCAAGGCCACGGTAATGGCCTTGAAGGAACAAATTGAGGAGCTCACGGGAGAGCTCACTATCTACAAAGATGCTTTGAGTATTGGGATGTTGGATTCGAGACTGAAGCAACAAAAATGCATGTTCCCAACCTTAGTTAAGCAATTAATAGACAAAATTGAAGGATCAAACTTTAATATTCTTTTATACTAACTCCGTAAATATTTTAATTTAATATTTATATACCCGATTTATAAAAATAGGATTTTGAAAATACATTTTTCAAAACCATTGACTTTCAGATCGTTACAGGTTACAAGTGTTATGTAACCTTTATTGATGACTATTTTATATATGGGTATGTATACCAAATTCACTGTAAGAGTGAAACATTTGAAAATTTCAAAGAGTTTCGTGTGAAAGTAGAGGAACAATTAGGTTTACCCATAAAAGCATTTCGGTCTGATTAAGGTGGGGAATATTTATTAGATGAGTTCTTAAGGTACTCGTAGAGAATGAAATTCTATCCCAATTAACTGCATTAGACACCTCACAACAGAATAGCTTGGAAGAGAGAATGAATTGAATGTTGTTAGACATTGTATGTTCGATGTTAAGTTATTCAAAGTTGTCAATATCTTTTCTGGGATATGTGGTACAAACAACTTACTATATTCTGAATGATGTGCTAACTAAGGCAACATCAAAAACTCCATACAAATTGTGGCATGGCAAGAAATTGAATCTTAATCATTAAGGATTTTAGGATGCTCGACCCACATATTGGATAAAGATGCGAGGAAGTTGGACTCACAGACAAAATTGTACATGTTTGTAAGATATCCAAAGGGAACAAAGGGTGGTTTGTTTTATAACCCGAAAGAGCAAACTATTATAGTGACAAATCATTCTACTTTCCTTTAAGAAAGTTACATGAATGACTTCAAACCTCATAGTAAAAAGGTATTCGAGGAACTTTTGGGAAATAAACAAAACCCTATAAAAACGGTTCTAGAACCAACTCCTAATAGTATACCTGCAATCGATTAGCAGCATAGGGTGCTTCGTCACAATAGGAGGGTCTCACATAGGCTTGAGTTCTTCCAATCTAGTGGAACTGTTTTTAACATTAAGTCTGCCGAACAAGAAGATAATGACCCACACACGTATGACGAAGCGATGCAAAGTGTTGATTTCAATCTCTAGGAAATAGCTATGAAAGTTGAGATGGATTCCAACTCAATTTGGGAACTTGTAGACTTACCGGAAGGGATAAAACCCATAACGTGTAAGTGGGTTTACAAGAGAAAAAGAAGTGTGGATGGAAAAGTGGAAACTTATAAGGTCAGACTTGTAGCAAAAGGTTATACTCAAAAATTGAATTTTAATATATCAATATAATAACTTCATAAATATTTATATTTAATATTTGTGACTCAATTTACGAAAATGAAGTTCCGAAACCACATTTTCTAACACTACTGGAAATCGGATCGTTACACACCCCTTGTAAAGCACTCCTAATAGGAGTGTATTTTTCTTATTAAAAAATTATGATTATGTTATAATGTGTTCAATTGAGACTCTTTTTATTTTATCTATAAATAAAGACTAAGGGCTAGGTCAAATACACATCACTTTAACATCAACATTCTGTCAAAATATAGTCAAGTTATTTTCCCAAAATAAATTTTATATTTTGATAAGAATTCATCTTCGATTTCTAGCCCTTGAAAGTTCACATATAGTTTTCATCATTTACGAATAGAATACACACTAGCAAATAGAGGTCAAGATTAACAGAAAAGATCGAGTGGTTGAAAGCAAGGAACAACCAAATCTGCCTAATCCAAAAACTCATGTACAATTCAAGTAAAGAGGTTTATTGTTATAAATATCATAATGGCTTGGTTTTAAGAAATTTTGAACAACCTTTGTGCCTAAAAACACCATTTTCTAAACTAATTTTCCAATAGTTAGGGTTTCAAACATTTGTATATATGCTAGTTTCATGTGCCATTTAGTACTTGAAGATTGGTTATTGATTTGTTGGGTTTGGAGACTCATTTGATTAGTTTGAACTTGAGTATTGTATGAAAATTGTATGAAAATTTACTAAGCATGCTTGCATATCCCTTTTTTGATATGGGCAATGTTTTGGTTGAAACTTATTTGGATGAAATCATGAAACCTTGCATGTTTTTTTTTAATTATTTCTTTGATGATATGTGAGTATGGTATAAGTTTGAACATGTTTTGGGGTGGAATTGTAATGACCCATAATTAGTAATGTCGGAACTAAGGCTCAGAGAGTTTTAAATTTCTGATTGGAGTTAATGAGTTAATATATAAGTATGTTATTTTGTGGGAATAAGATAAAATAAAATTTTATCTTAATGAATTTAATTAATTAGTATATTATATATGGAAAAGATGGATTAAATAGAAGGAAATGAAAAGTGAGTTGTTTATAATAAAAAGGTTGAAAAGAAGGAGGACTATAGTTAAAGTGTGAAAAAAATAAATAAACCATAAACATGATAGTGGATTTTAATGAGTAAGCATTATGGTGATTTTTATAATGGAAAAGAAATGGTACAATGGTAATTAACTACTTTAGTTATTAGTCATGAAAAACAAAAAGGGGGGATTATCTTGTTTATTTTTATTTCCCTTCTTCTTCTTGGCTGCCGAAATCTCCATTGGAGAGGAAGGAAGCTTTGGTTGAGCTAAACCCTTGCATGATAGGTGATTTGAGCTCCATTTTTATTGATTTTTATATTTTTGTGATCTTTGTAGCTTGGTCTAACTATCTTGGAGTTCAAGTTGTGGAAATAATAAATTTTAATATATTATCATGATTTTATTTGAGAGCATTTGGGGTGTTTTAACATGGTAAATGATTTTATGTGTTGAAATTGTGCTGAAATTTGGAATTATGTTGGTTTTTATTTTATGAAATGCATTAATTAGCATATTTGTTTTGGTAAAGTAAAGCTAAGTATGGAGACTTATGTTAGAGGAGTAATGAATATGTTGAGAATTGTTTTGTGGCATTTTAGAATGCTGGAAACAGAGGGGGAAATAATTGGTTTTAATTGATATTTTGATTAAATTGTACAGTGGGTTTTATTGGAGCAAATTCTAAGGAGATGACTTTCATTACACTTAAGTGGCATAGTAATAAATTCAATTATTATGAATGTAGAGCTGTTGGAAATTATATGGATACATGTATATTCGGTTGGTTACAAAAATTCTATGAGAATGAAATTATTACAATTATGAGATTGGTTGATTAAACAATGTTATGGTGTATAGATCAAGAACCGAGTAGAACGGCGGGTAATCGAGGAAAGGAGAAAGTTAGTGAGTGATCGACTCAATCAACGGAAAGTAACTTAAACTTTTTGGCAAGTTCGTACTTCCAAACTTAGTATTACCGTCCATTTAATTATTTAAATACAATTATCTTTGGATATTAAATTGAACTCTTAATATTATGCCTTGTTCCATGTATTTGATTAAATAATAAATTGTATAATGAGAAGTGATGAATTGGTTGTTTAATGAATATATGTTGTCAGTTTAACTGACTCGAGCTGGGCTCACAATTATGGTTTATCCGTTAGGCACTAGGTGCCAAGATTTGACGGATATTTGTCGATTTAACCGACTAGAGCTGGGCTCACATTTGCGGTTTATCCGCTAAGCACTGGGTGCTAAGATTTGACAGATACTTGTCGGTTTAACTGACTAGAGTTGGGCTCACATTTGCGGTTTATCCATTAAGCACTAGGTGTTAAGATTTGACGGATATTTGTCGGTTTAACTGACTAGAGATGGGCTCACATTTGCAGTTTATCCGCTAAGCACTGGATGCTAAGATTTGACAGATATTTGTTAGTTAATCTAACTAGAGCTGGGCTCACTTTTGTGGTTATTCCACTAGGCACTGGGTTCCATAATTGTCGGTTTATCCGACTAGCGCTGGACGCAAATCGTTGGTTAATCCAACTAGAGCTGAGCTCACTTTCGCGGTTAATCCGCTAGGCACCAGGTGCCATGAATTGATGGTCATAGTAACGAAAAATGGATAGGAATTGAGAAGATTTATGAGGAATTATGTTTATATTTATAAAGTAAGAATTATAAGGAATAGAAGTGTTATGCATATTTGGTTATATGCATTAAATGAAATGTTGAATTTGGAATCATGATTTTGTATAATTGAAAGCTTTATTTGGAGATAGTAAATATTCATGCAAATGGTTTGCGGTGAATAAAGGTTCCTAATGTAATTGAATCTTCCATGATTTCAGGTTATCTTAATAGTAGATTACAACTCAGCATCAAAGTGGAAATCTCGAACTCCAAGTCAGTGAGGTCACTTTTTGATTATTTTGGCATGTACCTAGGACTAGTTATGTGTAAAGGTCTTATAGGAAAAGATTAAATGTGAATATTAGTTTCAAAGTAGTTGTTTTGATGTGAATTTGTTTTGAATGATATGTATATAATGATTTGGTAAATTATGAAATATGCAAATGTATTGGCTTAATGGTATGTATTGAATCATGCATACTGTATATGTTGGTATGATGCTTGTTTTGGTAATATGTTTAGAGAATGATTTGATTATATTGTGGTAGTTGAACATTATATATTTATTGAATGATTTATATGTATTTGAGAGAATGTTTTAAATGAGTTCGAATGTTTGTTAGAAATGATTTAATGATTTTATTATATTCGGTAATACTTTGAGACCTTAAACTTGTGACGGTTATGAATTACGGGTGTTACAATTAGTGGTATTAGAGCTTTCGAGTTTAGCCGATTCTCGAGCTAAATCGGGCTAAATCGGGCTCAATAAAGAGTCTAAAGGTACATGCCAAAGTTGAGTCAAAGTGAGTCGGGATTTGAATGCTGATGAAAATTATTTTGTTTTATAGTTAGAAAGATGTCCAACGAATCCAATAATATTGTGAGTCAAGAAAATTTGAATGACGAATTTGCTGAAGAATTGGGCATAGTAGAGTTGATCACTCTTAGTACACAGTTTGATGGTGCACAGAGAGCAAGTGCTAATAAAGGCCCTAATGAGGGCCAAAGTGATATGAATATATCGCGTACTATTGCCGAAGCCCTTCAGCGGGTAGCCAGAGTGACTCATTCGGTGATGCCATCACTCGTGACCAGACGAGCTCCTATTAAGGAGTTAAGAAAATATGATGCAATGGAATTTGTGGGATTAAAAAGGGTAGACCCGTTTACGGATGTGTTATGGTTAGAACCCACAACCAGAATTCTTTAACAATTAGAATGTACATCTCGAGAAAGTGTTGTCTGTGCGGAATCATTGCTACAAGGCGAAGCCTGTACCTGATGGCAGATAGTCACGCGTCATGTTCCTAAAGAAAGAGCTGATTGAGAATTCTTTCAAGCGGACTTTCAAAAGAAGTATATCGAGGAATTGTATTTAGAGGATAGAAAGCAAGAATTTCTTCTGCTATAGCAAGGAAATATGTCCATGGTGGATTATGAGCGGGAATACTCGTGATTTAGCAAGTACACCAAATAATTAATCCCAACAGAAGAAGAAAGTTGCAAAAGATTTCTTCGAGGCATGAGAGATGAAATAAGAACTCAATTGATAGTTTTAAAGATTAAAGAGTTTGCAGATTTATCGGAAAGGGCAAAAATGGTGGAACAATCCTTGGGAATCAGCAAAAAGGTTGAACCTCCTCGTACTACTGGAAAACATTTTGGGATTACAAGCTTCTTTTCAGCACCAAAACGTAGATGGGAGACTCGAGATTTCAAAAAATCAGTTGCGAGATTAACTATGCCAAATAGAACACAAGATCGTCAACCTACCATGTCTGTCGGTAGTGTAAAGGAGCCAAACAGAGATTCAGAGATGCAAACTTGTGAACATTATGGGAAAAGGCACTGGGAAAATGCTGGAAATTAACTAAAGGTTGTTTCCGATATGAGTCATTAGATCACTTTGCACGAGAGTGTCCAAAGGACAAAGATAATGTGCTTAATGCTGTTCAAAAGACTACTTCTATTACAAGCGGTCGAGGGACGAGTAAGGGTGGATCAAGGAGAGGAAATGACTCGAATACTCACCAATCAGAAATCAGAGCGTCGGCTCGTGCTTATGTAGTAAGAACTCGCGATGAGGGGGATGCTACCGATGTAGTAACAAGTATTTTTCTTTTATACACCACACCTGTTTACACTTTAATAGATCCTGGTTCTTCGCACTCGTATGCTAGTACATGATTGATTAAAAAGAGGAGTATGGAACCTGAAATGTCACGGGTAGCTATGTTAGTGTCAAGTCCTTTGGGGCAAACTATATGTAACACCCAAAAATCCAAAACCATCTCTGGTCCAATGTCTAAGGGTTTACAGAACTTTTCTAGTCTTTTCTTTTCTTTTTTATATACAATTCAACCACAATTTATACAATTATAATTTGTAGCTCAAAATACTAACCACATTTAATTTTACACATTCATTTACAACCTTTCAATCAATCAATAATCAAATTCAATCACGCAAGAACTTAAGAATAACGTACAAATATTTTCCATCAAGGATCACATGGTCTTATATCTCAAACACATAGTTCTCACCATTAGCTAACCAAACTATAACCAAATATACTTATCATTACATCGTAGAAGGAATCAATATTCATTTCACAAATCATGAATCTATATTCCATGTCAACCATAATATCACAATATCATCCAACCTACATTAATCCTTCTTACTAACATTGTATAGCACTCAAACCCAACACCATCGTCGATTAGGGTTTCGAGATCACATGCATTCGTGCCTCAAATCGTTACCTATTCAAATTTTATTTTAACATCTTTCTTGATTTATTAAAATATATATACATTTATAATTCGTTATTCTTACTTTGTTTTTCAACTCAATAAGGGTAGAAATGTCATTACCATAATTTTGGGAGACTTCTACCGGTACCTATTGGACAAGTATCTGTAGTTGTCAAGTCAATAAACAATTCAGAAAACAGTGCAGACTTCTATCGGTACCTATGACAGTTCTACCGATACGAGTGAAACTTCTACCGAAACAAATCATGCTTTTACCGGTACTAAAAACTCCAGAGAACTAAGATGTACTACCCTGCAACTTCTACCGATACAAGTACATAAACTACCGATACTCCTATGGGCAAGACTACCGGTACTTATTATGCAACTACCGATACAACTCAAGTCAGTGAATAACCTCTCTCCTACCCTATACATCTATCGATACATGCAGGGGTTCTATCGAAATAAGTATGCAGAATTCATTTAATCACGCAAGTCCTCAAGTTTATCCATCATCATTCAATACAAGACTCTTATTCAAATTCTCATATTGCAAAATCTATATATGACAATACTTGTTTCATCATATAACACAAGATACAATCAATTAACACAAAGATTCTTAAATGCACTTGTCAACTCATTACTAAACACATTTGCTTAATTAGAACATCAAGCAAGCATGCAAGTTTAGTGCAACAAAGAAATCAACACTCTAAAATCAAGTACTTCAAGGGTAACATCATCCTAATACATGCCATATAACCAAGTGATGAAGGACTACCAAATAGGCTCCGCGATAGTGTGACTTTGTGAAGATGATCCGATCTTCAAATAATAAGAAATCTACAAAACAACAATAACATCTTTGGTAAGCTTTATAGCTTAAAAAGATCGAAGAGTCTAAAGGATTACCAATCATATGCATGAAGCAGTTATAACTCAACCGAGCTAAGATGAATTGTTTCTTCCTCAAGCCATATTTGTTGTTCCAACTTTCTTATCTATAACTTTTCTGTTACCAGTACTAGATGCTGCTCACACGAGCTGTCGAGGACTTGCAACATATGCGGTACCCCAGCCATCGGTACAGTGCCTGTCTGTACTATAAACTGTTCCTTAACGATGTTGCTCACATGAGCTGTCGAGAGTATGCATAAAGCATAGTCCCAGCCATCGTAGGGCCTATAATCGATTTAGGATCCATGTCTCTTTCTCGAGTCACGATGCTGCTCACACGAGCTATCGAGGAATCTCAACATATGCGGTACCTCAGCCATCGATACGGTATCTGTGTATATAACTGTTTCCTAATGATGCTTCTAACACGAGATGTCGAGAACATGCACTTATGCATAAATCTCAACCATCGTAGAGCCTGTAATCCATTCTTGGATTCTTTTCTCTTTCTCAACTCATGATGCTACTCACACGAGCTGTCGAGGACTCGCAACATATGTGGCACCTCAGCATAGGGTCGGTTTCAAATCATCTATTCAAAACCTGATATCTCATTCATTCATTTCTTTTTCATGTTTCACGATTTCACGTACCATAACTTGTTCTATAAAAATCATAAAGAATACAAATAATATACTATTTAAATGTAAATTTAACGTTACGAACTTACCAGACGGAATTACAGTTAAAGTGAACTTTAAGGGTAAATCCGTAATTTTTCTTTTCCACGATCAGGACACGATAATGATCTAGTATAATAATTTCATTCGATTATTTAAACCAACGTAAATTTTTAATCATTTTATGCAAATAAGCCATTTTAGTTTTTTTTACAAAATTACCCTTAACTTTTCACTTTTATTCAATTTAGTCCTTTAGCTCAAATTTGCAAAGTAACCATTTTATTTTAAATTCCAGCTTTGCCGAATGTTTAAGAGCATTTCTACAGCCCACTTTTTGCAATATTTCATCCCAAGTCCTTACAAATTTGTTCCTTTAACATAAAAATATCTAAAAATTACTTTACAACATCATCAAATCTAACAACCAAGCTTATAAATCTTCCATAAACTTTCAAGAACAAGCTTACTCATCAATGGAAAAGTTTATAACATTTGATAACATCACAAATTGGTCCTTGAGTTAACTAGATTAAGCTAATACGGACTCAAAAACATAAAAATTATTAAAAACGGACAAAGTTTCACTTACCTATTGAGTATTCAAAAATGGCCGAATTTTCTTGCTTCTCTTCTTAGGGTTTTGGTCATAATTTCTAAAGAAGAAGATGAAAAACCTTTGTTTTCTTCCTTAATTTGGTTTAAAAACCATTTATTTATCAATTTACTATTTTACCCTTAATTAATTCTTTCAATTTCAACCCATTTCAAAGGCTAAACCATCCACTTACACTTACAATGATATAATTATCATTCAAGTACCTTAACTTACCTTGCAATTAAAAGAATTTAACTTTTGTACCATTTACGATTTAATCCTTTTTACTTAATTAACTACCTAAACGATAGAAATTTTTAACCAAAATTTAATACTATACTAATGACCTCGTAAATATTAAATAATTAATATTTATGGTCTAACACATTAAATTATGGCCTCGAAACCACCATTCTCGATCATACTAAATTAAACTAATTAGTAAATCCTCATTTTATTAGGATTTAATTGCAATTTATCAAAATCTAAAGAGTTTCACATCATTTCTATTATTAGGACATTTAAAGAGAGTCCAATTTCATATTTGGTCATTCAATTATATTAAATTTTAATTAAACAAACTTGTTTTCAGTTTAGTCTTAAACTACTTAGGACTTAATGAATAAATAACCCTAAAGCTAGTGGATGGTAATCATATCCACCACCGCTTGGACTTTTTGACCATGGTGTAATTACACTTTGGTCCCTTTTATTTTTAATCAATAGCAATTAACTTTTACCTCTTTTACAATTTACTCCTTTTTCCTTAATTAAGCAATTAATCATCAAAATTACCCAACCGAACTTCAGTTTACATATAATAAGGCTTTGTAAATATTTAATAAAAATATTTACAACACTTAATTTCAAAAACGAGATCCCGATACCTCATTTTCTAAAACCACTTGACTTTTGAACCAAACCACTTATACTAAATTTTAATTCAATAATTAAAATTCTTTAATTCAAAATTCCATATAAAATTATTATTGACTTATTTAATTTAAACACTCATTATAAAATTTTCTCGTTGGGTTTGTGGTCTCGAAATCACTGTTTCCGACGCCACTTAAAAACGGACTGTTACATTATATTAGTAGATCAAGTATGCAAACGTTGTCCACTAGAAATTCAGGATTTAATATTTCCTGTAAGTTTGCTAATTTTGCCTTTCGAGGATTTTGACGTGATTTTGGGTATGGATTGGTTTACTAAACACAAAGTGGTTCTTGATTATAGTTAGAAAAGATTTTCAATTCAAAGTTCGAATGGGAAAATTATTGAAGTAAATGGTGTCAGATCAAGTGGATTGACTTGAATGATTTCAACAATTCAAGCAGAAAAGTTGATGAAAAGAGGATGTGAAGCTTTTCTAGCTTATGTTATTAATTCCAAGACCCGGAACGTCGAGTTGAGCAACATTCGAACAGTTTACGAATTTCTCGATGTGTTTCTTGAGGAATTATCTGGGATACCACACACTTATGAAGTAAAGTTTGCAATTGAAGTGTTCCCAAGTACAACTCCAGTATCTATAGCTCCGTACCGAATGCCACCTACAGAATTGAAAGAGTTGAAAGTCCAGTTGCAAGACTTATTAGAGCGTGGATTTATTCGACTAAGCATATCGCCTTGGGGAGCTCCGATTTTAATTGTTAAGAAAAAAGATGGTACAATGCGACTTTGCATAGATTACCGTCAGTTAAATAAGTTGACAATTAAGAATTGATACCCCCTTCCATGTATCGACGATTTGTTTGATCAACTTAAGGGAGCTTCTATATTTTCTAAGATCGATTTGAGATCAAGATACTATCAGTTGAAAGTAAAAGATAGTGATGTTCCGAAAACAGCGTTCCGAACTTGTTATGGGCACTATGCATTTTTGATGATGCCTTTCAGACTTACGAATGCTTCTACAGCATTTATGGACCTAATGAATCATATTTTTCAACCATACCTTGATCAATCCGTAGTTGTTTTCATAAATGAAATTTTGATTTATTCAAAATCAGAGGATGAACATGAACAACATTTGTGAATTGTGCTACAAGTGTTAAGAGAGAAGAAGTTATACGAAAAATTTAGCAAATGTGAATTTTGGTTATCGGAGGAGGTATTCTTGAGACATGTGATATCAGTTGAAGGCATACGTGTAGATCCGAAAAAGATAGAAGCAATTGTTCAGTGGAAAGCACCCAAGAATGTATCAGAAATTCGTAGTTTCATTGGCCTAGTTGGATATTATCGTCGTTTCGTGAAAGGATTTTCAAAAATAGCTATGCCGATGACGAAGCTTCTTCAGAAGAATGCACAGTTTGTTTGGAGCAAGAAATGTCAAGAGAGTTTCGAAGAGTTAAGCGGTTATTAATAGAGGCACCAGTTTTAGCCTTACCAGAATCAGGAAAAGAATTCGTAGTTTTTAGCGATGCATCATTAAATGGTTTGGGTTGTGTATTAATGCAAGGGGAAGGTGATTGCCTATGCTTCTCGACAGTTGAAAACTCATGAATGTAACTATCCAACCCATGATTTGGAGCTTGCGGCGGTGATCTTTACTTTAAAGAATTAGAGACACTATTTTTACGGTGAGAAATGTCATTTATTCATGGATCACAAAAGTCTTAAATATCTTCTAACTCAAAAAGATTTGGATTTGAGACAACGACATTGGGTTGAACTCTTGAAAGAATATGATTGCGTTATTGATTACCATCCCGGTAAAGCTAATGTCGTAGCGGATTCATTGAGTAGAAAGATAGCTTATGAGTTACGAGCCATGTTTGCTCAACTTAATTTAAATGGTGATGATAGTTTATTAGCTGAACTTGTAGTCAAACCCGTGTTATTTGAAGAAATCAAAACTACTCAGTTAAATGATGAAATATTTATGAAAATCAGAGAAAGAGTACGTGGTGGTTCGATTAAAGACTTTTGCATTGATGATCACGATTGTTTAAGATTTATGAATCGACTTCGCATTTCGCAAAATGCTGAATTAAAGGAGATATTACTTCATGAAGCACATGACAATTCTTTTGCTATGCATTCTGGGGGTACAAAAATGTATCGCGACCTGCGAGAATTGTATTGGTGGCCAGGAATGAAAAGGGAAATCGTTGACTTCGTAAGCAAGTGTTTTACGTGTCGGAAAGTGAAAGCGGAGCATCAAGTTCCGACAGGACTTCTTCAACCGATCCCTATCCTTGAATGGAAATGGGAACGTATCACTATGGACTTTGTAATGGTGTTACCCTTATCTCCAAACAAGAGGAATGTAGCATGGGTGATCATGGATAGATTTACGAAGTCGGCACACTTTATCGCAATCAGAACCGATTGGTCACTACAGAAATTAGCAGAGACGTACATACGTGAGATTGTCAGACTTCACAGAGTACCTGTCTCGATCGTGTCCGATAGAGATCCTCGATTTACTTTGAGATTTTGGAAATAATTACATGAAGCTCTCGGTACGAGGCTTAATTTCAGCATGGCTTTTCATTCGCGAATGGATGGAAAATCAGAGCGTGTTATTCAAGTTCTGGAGGATATGCTTAGAGCTTGCGTAATTGACTTTGAGTCAGGTTGGGAACGTTATTTATCATTGGCAGAATTTATTTATAATAACAGTTTCCAAGCAAGTATATAGATGGCTCCATACAAAGCTTTATATGGTCGTCGATGTCGAACACCGGTTTATTGGTCTGAATTGAGTGAGAAGAAGATAGTGGGAACAGAAATAATATAAGAGACTGAGGATATGGTTAAAGTGATTCGGAAAAGGCTAAAGGCAACATCAGATAGACAGAAATCGTATACAGACTTGAAATGTCGTGATATTGAGTATTCAGTTGGCGATAAAGTCTTCTTATGAGTGTCTCCATGGAAGAAAATCTTACGATTTGTTAAGAAGGGAAAACTGAGTCCTCGTTTCATAGGTCTGTATGAGATTCTCGAAAGAGTGGGACTTGTTGCATATCGTTTGGCTTTACCGGATGAAATACAGAAAATGTGCATGATGTGTTCCACGTATCTATGCTTAAAAGATATCGGTCGGATCCATCTCATGTTATTTCAACGAAAGAAATTGAAATTCAACCTGACTTATCTTATGAGGAAGAATCGGTTGAAATTCTAGCTCGTGAAGTGAAAGAGCTACGTAATAAACAAGTTCCTATAGTGAAGGTTCTCTGGCATAGTCATAACGTCGAGGAAGCAACGTGGGAGTCTAAAGAAACGATGAAATCGCAATATCCTCGCCTTTTCTCTGGTAAGAATTTTCAAGAACGAAAATTTATTAGGACAGGAGAGTTGTAATGACCCGTAATTAGTAATGTCGGAACTAAGGCTCGAAGAGTTTTAAATTTCTGATTGGAGTTAATGAGTTAATAGATAAGTATGTTATTTTGTGGGAATAAGATAAAATAAAATTTTATCTTAATGAATTTAATTAATTAGTATACTGTATATGGAAAAGATGGATTAAATAGAAGGAAATGAAAAGTGAGTTGTTTATAATAAAAGGGTTGAAAAGAAGGAGGAATATAGTTAAAGTGTGAAAAAAATAAATAAACCATAAACAAGATAGTAGATTTTAAGGAGTAAGCATTATGGTGATTTTTATAATGGAAAAGAAATGGTACAATGGTAATTAACTAATTTAGTTATTAGTAATGGAAAACAAAAAGGGGGGATTATTTTGTTTATTTTTATTTCCCTTCTTCTTCCTGGCTGTCGAAATCTCCATTGGAGAGGAAGGAAGCTTTGGTTGAGCTAAACCCTTGCATGGTAGGTGATTTGAGCTCCATTTTTATTGATTTTTATATTTTTGTGATCTTTGTAACTTGGTCTAACTATCTTGGAGTTCAAGTTGTGGAAATAATAAATTTTAATGATATTGTCATGATTTTATTTGAGAGCATTTGGGGTGTTTTAACATGGTGAATGATTTTATGTGTTGAAATTATGCTGAAATTTGGAATTATGTTGGTTTATATTTTATGAAAAGCATTAATTAGCATATTTGTTTTGGTAAATTAAAGCTAAGTATGGAGACTTAAATTAGAGGAGTAATGAATATGTTGAGAATTATTTTGTGGTATTTTAGCATGCTGGAAACAAAGGGGGAAATAATTGGTTTTAATTGATATTTTGATTAAATTGTACAGTGGGTTTTATTAGAACAAATTCTAAGGAGATGGCTTTCATTAGCCTTAAGTGGCATAGTAATAAATTCAATTATTATGAATGTAGAGTTGTTGGAAATTATATGGATACATGTATATTCGGTTGGTTACAAAAATTCTATGAGAATGAAATTATTACAATTATAAGATTGGTTGATTAAACAATGTTATGGTGAATAGATCAAGAAACGAGTAGAACGACGGGTAACCGAGGAAAGGAGAAAGTTGGCGAGTGAACGACTCAATCAACGGAAAGTAACTTAAACTTTTTGGTAAGTTCGTACTTCCGAACTTAGTATTACCGTTCATTTAATTATTTAAATACAATTATCTTTGGATATTAAATTGAACTCTTAATATTATGCCTTGTTCCATGTATTTGATTAAATAATAAATTGTATAATGAGAAGTGATGAATTGGTTGTTTGATGAATATATGTTATCAGTTTAAATGACTCAAGCTGGGCTCACAATTGCAGTTTATCCGCTAGGCACTAGGTGCCAAGATTTGACGGAAATTTGTCAATTTAATCGACTAGAGCTGGGCTCACATTTTCGATTTATCCGCTAAGCATTGGGTGTTAAGATTTGATGGATATTTGTCGGTTTAACTGACTAGAGCTGGGCTCACATTTGGGTTTATCCGTTAAGCACTGGGTGCTAAGATTTGACGGATATTTGTCGGTTTAACTGACTAGAGTTGGGCTCACATTTGCGATTTATCCGCTAAGCACTGGGTGCTAAGATTTGACGGATATTTGTTGTTTAATCCAACTAGAGTTAGGCTCACTTTCACGGTTTATCTGCTAGGCATCGGGTGCCATGAATTGACGGTAATAGCAACGATAAATGGATAGAAATTGAGAAGACTTATGAGGAAATATTTCTATATTTGTGGAGTAAGAATTATAAGGAATAGAAGTATTATGAATATTTGGTTATATGCATTAAATGAAATGTTGAATTTGGAATTATGATTTTGTATAAATGAAAGCTTTATTTGGAGATAGTAAATATTCATGCAAATGGTTTGCGGTGAATAAAGGTTACTAATGTAATTCAATCTTCCATGATTTCATGTTATCTTAATAATAGATTACAACTAATCATTAAAGTGGAAATCGCGAACTCCAAATAAGTGTGGTCACTTTTTGATTATTTTGGCATGTATCTAAGATTAGTTATGTGTAAAGGTCTTATAGGAAATGACTAAATATGAATATTAGTTTCAAAGTAGTTGTTTTGATGTGAATTTGTTTTGAATGATATGTATATAATGATTTGGTAAATTATGAAATATGCAAATGTATTAGCTTAATGAAGTGTATTGAATTATGGATAGTGTATATGTTGGTATGATGTTTGTTTTGGTAATATTTTTGGAGAATGGTTTGATTATATTATGGTAGTTGAACATTATATATTTATTGAATGATTTATATGTATTTGAGAGAATGTTTTAAATGAGTTCGAATCTTTGTTAGAAATGATTTAATGATTTTATTATATTCGGTAATACTCCGAGGCCCTAAACCTGTGACAGTTATGGGTTACGGGTGTTACAAGAATGTTGTATGAACTTGAATGATTCTTGAGTATATTTTATGGATACCTTGTTAGGAGGAGTATTAGAGTTTTTTTAAGGTGTTTAGAACTTGAATTTTTGGTCCCCTACTCCAACGCTTCAGTACCTTGCTTCTAGGTATCAAAACAACTAAGTCAGTTGCTCAATTTTGTCTTTAAGGGTCCAAGGTATTAGTACTTCGCTCAATTGTTTTGGAACAATTGAGACAATGAAAAAAAATGTACAGTACCAGGGATATGTATCAACACAACTCCCCAGTGGTACCGATACAACTATGGCAAATTGGCTCACTATACTATTTTTGGTTGTTTCAACTTTCAAGGGCTTGTTTTGGGTCCTAAACACCTTTAATAACCCTAAACCACTATTAAATTATTTTAAATTATTTCTAAAGTCTCTAAATTAGCCTAAACTTGATTTAGTGATTTTATAAAAATGCTTTAATGTTTGAAACTTAAATAATTCTAAGATTCTTTCTATGTACATGCTTCGATAGAATCTCCTATCTATATTAGACGTCAGGACAAGTGAAGAGTGTTACAAAGTGGTAGTTGTATTTTGAAAATATCTAAATGGTTTAGAAGGAGCTTTTTAAAAATGTAAATTTCTCTTCATTTTTTTATAGAAAAAATGGGGAGATTGTTAGCTTTTATCTCCCATGATTTTGATACAACAACATTTAAGATAAACTTCAATTATTTATTTCCTAAGTCATTTAGTGATCAAACATTTCCAAAGTCTTGCAAATACTCAAAAACATGTCCTAAATGTGTTTCATCTTTAACAAAATGTTTTTGAGTTGTTCCTAAAGTGTTTTCAAGTGTTTTTAATGTTTACAAGGCAAGTTAGGAGACAAGTCTTGAGACTAAGGGTTTAGATCTCAAGACTGAGCAACTTAGCAGCCTCAAAACTCACCTTGAAGGCATAGTATTCAAACTTAGCTAGTAAGTCTTGAGACTTATCCTCCAATTCTCGAGACTTGGGTTAGAAGTCTCAAGAAGTCTCAAGACTTAGCCTCCCAACAGTTATATAACAATTATTTTTCAACCAAGCCATGATAGCCCTTGGTAAGTCTCGAATCCTAGGCTGTAGAGTCACTTTTCCAACTCAAATTTAATGCTTACAATTACCCTCAACAACCATAAACGCCACGAATTCATTTTTGGTATAAATACAAGTAAAAATATACATCAAGACACAAGAGAGTAAAACCCAAACTTAAAGAACAAGAGAAAAGTCCTCAAATCTTTGTTCTTTCATTTCTCTTGTAAATATTCTTTTAAGAGCTTAGTGTCAAATTTTTTATCATTCATATATCTTTGCTTAGAGATCAAAACTGTAAACATCCACCTTCTTAAAGGTTGTTATTGTTTATTCTTCATTTCACCATAAAAGCTAGAGGGAAATGTTCCATCTAATATTTTGAAAATATAGAATTTTAAATGTTATACCTTGTCCTCAAAGGTATCAATTCTAGTAGTGAACTGAGAATTTCTTCTTCTTTTTTATTCAATAAAGTTTGTAAAGAAATTTTAAATTCTATTTCACCTCCTCTTAGTACTTTTGGACCTAACATGTTTCATTGTTAATGTGGCAATGCTAGGTCAGAAAAAATTCAAAAATTTTAAAAAAATAATAATTTTTTTGAATATATTGGTATAATTACATGGTAGTATCTGTTCATACTTTCTTAACCTTTTGACAACGCACATACATCTTACACTCACAGGCGCTCAAACCCGGGACCCTTAGGATGAACAATATTTTTTTTCCACTGGAGCCACTTGTTGGGTTAAAAAATTTTAAGTCCAGAATGAACCTAGACAAATTGGATGTAATTTTTTTAAATTATAAAAAAATATTTTTATTTTTATTTAAATTTGTGAAATATTATTATAAATTATAAAATATTAAATAAAATTAAAATATATATTTATTAAAAATTATTTAAAAATAAAGTGTATAATGAATTTGGACAAATGATTATTCAGATTCAAATGAGACTAGACAACCATATGTGTAGATTCACTCTGGATGATTTTTTTAATTATAAAAAAGCTTTTAAATATTTAAAATTATTTAAAATTTAAAATTATTTTTATTTTTCTTGGTTAGTTTTTTATTTAATAATTGTTTGAAAGGTATAAGTATAAAAAAAATTAAAATTACATCTAAAGTGAACCTAGACAAAGTTCATTCTAGGCTTAAAATTTCTAAAAATATATTTTGAATTTTTGTTGACATGATAGTCATCAGCAACCATAGTTGATGTAGACCACCATGTCAACAATAGAATGGTTAACTTAGTAGTCATTAACAGCAACGTCAGTGATGTATCATTCAAAGAAAAAAACTGTTGGTTAAAGAGTTTAATGTCAAATCTTTTATCATTAATATACTTTCGAAAAATAACAAATCAGTCATCGATGTTATTGTAAAGGGACAAATCAATCACTCATTAACATTTTTCGTCACATGCTTTATCCTCGTGTTTTCCTTCTATTTTCATCTTCGCCTCCTTGTCTTTTTTATTTTTTTTCTCTATGTTCTCATCATCTTCTTCATCTTTGTGAATCTTCTCCTTCTTCTCTTTCTTTTTCTCCTCTTTATTCTTCATTCTCCAATTTCACTATCCTTTGTTTTTCTTGTAACAGCCCGTTTTTCAGTGGTGTCGAAAACAGTGGTTTTGGGACCACAAATTCGAAGAGCAAATTCATATAATGAATATTTAAAATTATATGAGTCAATAATAATTTTTATATAAAATTTTGAATTGATGAATTTTATTTATTGAATTAAAAGTTAGTATAAGTGGTTTGGTTCAAAAGTCAAGTGATTTTAGAAAATGAGGTATCGGGACCTCATTTTTGAAATTTAGGATCGTAAATATTTTTATTAGATATTTACTGAGTCTTATTATTTGTGAATTGAAGTTTGGTTGAGTAATTTTGATAATTTATCTATTAATTAAGGAAAAATGAGTAAATTGTAAAAGAGATAAAAGTTAATTGCTATAGATTAAAAATAAAAGGGACCAAAGAGGTAATTACACCATGGTCAAAAAGTCCAAGCGGTGGAGGATATGATTACGTTCCACTAACTTTTGAGATATTTATTCATTTAGTCCTAATTAGTTTAAGGTTAAATTGAAATAAGGTTTATTTAGTTGGAATTTAATATAATTGAAGGACCAATTGTGTACTTGGGCCCTCCTTAAATGACTTAATAATAGAAATGATGTGGAATTTTTTAGATTTTGGTAAATTTCAATTAAATCTTAATTAAATGAGAATTTACTAATTAGTCTATTTTTTAGTATGATCGGAATTGGTGATTTTGAAGCTACAACTTTGATGTGTTAGACCGTAAATATTAATTATTTAATATTTATAAGGTCATTAGTATTGTATTAAAATTTGGTTATGAAATTTTACTACGTAGATAGTTAATTAAGTAAAAAGGATTAAATCGTAAAAGTTGAGAAAATTGATTTCTATTGATTAATGTTATCAAATAGCTATGGAAAGGTAGTTAAAAGGGCTAATATGATAATTAGCCCATGAATGGTCATAATGGATGGTTTTAGGGTAACTGAAATGGAAAAATGAGTTAACTAATTAAGGGCAAAATGGTAAATTATGGAATAAGTGATTTTAAACAAAATTAAAGTGGTCAAAATTCATTTTTCAACTTCTTCTTCTTGTGTTTAAACCAAAAATCCTAAGAGGCCATAAGAGAAAGCTTCGGCCAAGCTTTAAGCTTCGATTGGTGAGTGAATCCTTGTCCGTTTTTAGTAATTTTCATGTTTCTGAGTCCGTATAAACTTAATCTAGCTAACCCAAGGACTAATTTGTGATTTTTTCAAATGTTATAAATTTTTCCATTGATGGATAAGCTTGTTCTTGAAATTTTATGGAAGATTTATAATCTTGGTTGTTAGATTTGATTTTGTAAAGTAGTTTTTGATTATTTTAATGTTTAAGGACTAAAATGTTAAAGTGATAAATTTGCAAGGACTTGAGGTGAAATAATTACAAAAGTGGGCTGTTGGTAGACACTTAAATATTCAGAAAACTGGAAATTTAAAATAAAATGGTTAATTTGCAAGTTTTGAGCTAAAGGACTAAATTGCATAAAAGTAAAATATTAGGGGAAATTTTATAAAAATGTTAAAAAGGACTCAATTGCATAAAATAAGTTTATTTTACTAATGGAATCAGTTAACTGAATGAAATTATTATTTTAAATTAAGAATGGGTTGAAAATCGAAGCGAGAAGAAAATTATGTAATAGTCTCTATACTATATATTGCTGCAATTTAATCAGGTAAGTTCGTACGGTAAAGTAATTGATTTAGTTTCTATTTTTAAATTATTGAAATAATTTAAGTATGTTGTATTTAAATTTGTTTGCTTAGTAAATATTAATTGTGGAATTGAATTAAATTGAAAAGAAAATGTATTAAGGAGCATGATTGAAAGTGACGAAGTGGTATATTTGAATTCAGGTGACAACGAAATGCTTAAATGATTATGTGTTGTGTTAGTTGTTATTCATGTTACAAATGAATTAATTTGATTGATATATAACAATTAATAATTGAATTAAATGGCATTGTTAGTTATTTCGATAATATGTTTGATAAATAAGAATTATATTGATGTGTGCTCGAAATGGTATATTGTAAAGAAAGTTAATTGAAATGGACATGGTATATGACGTATATGAATTTTGTGACTAATCGAGACACAAAGGACGTGCCATTAGGGGCTATACAGTTCGAGAGCTAGTCTTGGAGGTCTTATTGACGGATAGCCCCTGTACTTGAGTCGTTACTACAAATCAATCCTGTAAGTTCATGAAATTATATTTCTATTTGATAATTCTAACTTCATTTGTCTTGATTATAATATTGATGTTAGAACGAAATAGAAGACTTTGAAGAAATTACTATACTGGGAGCAATATAAGATATTGGCTCGTAAGAGCGATACTGGCTCGTAAGAGAAATACTAGCTCGTAAGAACGAATTACTGACTAGGTTCGTATGAGCTAAAATTTACTGGGAGACTTGAAGAGATCATATGAGCTAGATTACTAAGAAACTTGAAGAGACGGTTTGAGATACGAATGTGGAAAAAAGGAAGACATTTATTTACCCTCTTCATTTCAAATATGTTATTCTGTAAGTTAATTGCTCGAACGAACTTACTAAGCTCTGTAAGCTTATCCGTTTATTATTTAGTATTTTGTAGATTTGGTTTTCTATTGAAGATCAGATCCTCAAGAAGAATCACACTATCCTGAGAACTCGTTCGGTAGTCTTTTATATTACTTGGCTTATATGACATGTATTAGGGTTGTGTTACTTGGGTTATTTTCATGTAAATGGTTAAATAACATGGTAACAATTTGATGAATGTTTTTGAATATATCTTCGTTGCTATGTGAAGAATTAAGTACCAATATGAAAATGTCTATGTAGGTATGATTTTGAGAAATTGGCAAATGAAATAGACTATTTTGTAAACTTAGAAATTTATGTGTATATTTGAAATCTGCACACTTATTTTGGTAGAACTCTTATATGTATCAGTAAAAGTACATGGTATTTGAACTTTGGTTACTGACTTGCATTGTATTGGTATAAGTCCTTAAAGTATTGATAGTTCAACTCTTAGTAGCATCGGTCTAAACACTTGTATTGGTAGAACTGCACTTCTACCGGTAGGAAACTGCTGTTAATTTTCCAAAGCTTACTAACTTGACTTCTACCGATACTTGTCCAATAGATACCGGTAGAAGTCCCTCATATTTTATAAAATAACATTTTTACTCTTATTGAATGGAATGTTATTAAAGCTCAAAATTTTATTGCATTATATTCTTGTGATACTGAATTGTTGAGATATGAGGGTTTAATCAATGGTAGAAGATTTGAAAGGCTTCAAGATCCTAATCGATGACGGTGTCGGGTTTGGGTATTTCATAGTGATAGTAAGAATGATTGATGCAGCTCGGTTGATAGTTGTGGTATTATGGTTTGGTATAGAATATAGATGACACGATATTTGATAAGAATATTGATTCTTTCTTGGCTAGTTAGTAATGAAAGTTGTGTGTTGGTGACACAGGGCCATGTGACCCCTGTTGGGAATTTTTGAATATGATCCTAAGTTCTTATATGATTCAAATTGATCCTGATTTGGATGAAATATTGTAAATGAATGAGTAAGATTAAACAAGGTTAATATTCAAATTGATCCTGTTGGTTACGGATTTTGGGTGTTACATTTCCTTATCCTTCTCTTTATGTTTCTCCCCCTTACCTCCTTATGCTTCGGCTTTTTCTTCTCTATTGTTTTTCCTCCTTATGATTCACTTTCCTTATGCTTCAACTAAATGAGAAAAATGACATTTCAAGCAAATATAATAGCAAGAAAAATAGTGGTAGCATAAAAGGTTTCAATGATAAATCAACATAA
The DNA here is from genome assembly GCA_005610355.1 of Gossypioides kirkii. Classification (NCBI taxonomy): domain Eukaryota; kingdom Viridiplantae; phylum Streptophyta; class Magnoliopsida; order Malvales; family Malvaceae; genus Gossypioides; species Gossypioides kirkii. The sequence goes on along the minus strand of CP032247.1, from coordinate 30,373,582 downwards.
GTTTTTCCATACCTTTATCATTTTCTTACTCCATTTATCTGTAAAAAGATTTTGCTTGCTGTTGTTTCTAAAAACTACATGTTGGAATTCCTCCTGTTTAAATAGAAAAAAATAAAAATTTCTAAGAAATATATGTTAAAGTTAAAGAAAATGGTGCAAGAAAGTAAATCCACAGATATCTTGTGAATAAGACCATCATCAATTATAGAGCTACTTACCCTCTTGAACAGATTATAAAGAGCTTTTACTTCATTCAGAGTAATTGTTGAATTATAAGAAATAGTGCTTTTTTTTCTTGGCTCTTAGACAATTAAATTAAATACCTAGATAATAGAATCAACAAAATATATTCAAAAGGAAAGACCAACTCACAAGGTGTTTCAGATGCATGAATGGTTAGATCTTTATACCCATATTTGTTTCTTACTTTCTTCAAGCAAAAACAACCCATGAACGCAATTCATCTTTTTCCAAGAAGAAGGTTAATATAGACCAGAGATGTCGTGTTGGCTAGTAAGAGGGATTAGATCGAGTTGATGGGCGATGAACTTGTCATTGAAGAGAGAAGAGTTAACTTCGATTTCGACAAGATCAATGACTATGGTGGGAACCTCAGTGATCATGATGCGGCAGAAGGCGTTGGCCTTGGAGACGTTGGTGTCATGGAAGCGTAGTCGTCTTTGAGTTCTTGGATTTTGACCCCTGGAAATCTTTGGTACGAAACTCCTTCCATTTTCTCTTCTTTTTCTCCTCTTATTATTTTCTTCTTCTTCTTCTTCTTCTTCTTCTTCTTCTTCTGCTTCTTCTCTATTTCTTCTCTTATTCTTCTTTTTCTCTTCTTCTTCTACTGCCCATGGCTCTTAATGGGGTTGTTTAAATGACAACTAGCCCACCATTAAATGTCATGTCACTTTTCCGTTATGTTTGGAACATAAAATAGTTAAAAGGATTGATTTGTTATTTTTCAAAAGTTGGGTGACTAAATTGAAACCTGAATGACTGTTTTGTCAACTACCCAAAGTTGAGTGACTGTTGTTATAATTTACCCTTTTTAAATTATAAAAAATTTTATTTTTCTCTAAATTTTTGAAATATTATTATAAATTATAAATTGTTAAATAAAATTTAAATTTTAAAAAATAAATTTATTAAAAAATAATTAAAAATAAAGTCTATAATGAATATGGATAAATGATTATTCAGATTCAAATGAGTCTGGATGTAGATTCATTCTAAATGATTTTTTTAATTGTAAAAAAGCTTTTAAATGTTAAAATTGATTTAAAATATAATATATATTTTTTATTTTTCTAGGTTATGTTATTATTTTTTTTGTATCTAATAATTGTTTGAAGGGTTTTAAGTGTAAAAAATATTAAAATCACATCTAGAATGAATCTAGAGTAAGTTCATTCTAACCTTCAAATTTCTAAAAATATATTTTTTTTTATTTTTTTTAATTTTTGTTGATATGGTAGTCGTCAACAATTATAGTTGATGTGGATTAACATGTCAACAATGGAATGGCTGACTTAGTAGTCATTAACAGCAACGTAAGTGATGTATAATTCAAAGAAAAAAATGTTGGTTAAAGGGCTTAATTGATGCAATCTTGGAGTTTGAGGGCTTAATTTTATATGTTTTTCATGGAGGGGCTTAATTGATTTTTTTACGAAAATTCGAGGGCTTTTTTACCTCTCAAGCCTTTATTTTTTTATTAATGCTTGCCACATGTCACAATTGAGGTTGCCATGTGTCAATATTATTAGCTAACAGTACCATATCATCACATTCTAATGGTGTTATAGTGCAAGTACCAAATTATGTGACGGATTTCAAGTAAGTACCAATTAAGTCAAAAAAGAGTTTAGGTATCAACTAATATTGTTTAAATTAGATCAAATCGATCAATCAAACAAACTAGGAATTATTCCAAAGGGAGAGGTTAGACCAGTTGACTTGCAAATCGCAAACCAGATTAAAAAACCGATTGATGTTATAAAATAAGGAAACAAAGAGTAAATAATAAAGAAAAAATGAGAGAGAAAAAGAGAGAGTGCATTTTATTGATCAATAGAAGTTGTTACAATGCTTCTCAAATGTCTATATTTATAGACATAGAAAGTATAAATGAAATAGAACTCTAATTTTGATGACTACTAGAATTTAAAGTTCATCCAAACTTATCTTGATCTTGATGGACATCCACTTAAAATATTCATAACACTTCCCCTTGGATGTCCATTGATAGATAATGTGCCTCGTTAAAACCTTTACTAAGATAAAAACCCTGTGGAAAAAAATTTTCTAGTGAAGAAAAAAGAGTACACATATCTATAATACGCATAACATGTTGCTTCATTAAAAACCTTATCAGGAAAACCCAATGAGACAAAATCTCGGTTAAGGGAAAAAGAGTACAACGTGTATTTACTCCCCCTCATAAAACATGACATAATATATCATATTCTACATATTCAATCTTGAATATTAGTCTTTCAAATGACTATTTGAATGTACCTGCTAAGCATTTATATCACCATTCATTTGAAAGTCATGAGTGAGGAAAAATTTGGGAGAAATAATCATAACAAACTTTAATCATGATTCTTCTATAAAAATACAAATAGGTATTTTGTATCATTTTATAATCCTCCTTCGACTACTACTGCTAAGTCAAATTTACCACATGTTCAATTATTTTAATTCATATAGATGAACAATTTTTCGATAATTTCAATATGCTTCGGCATTCCAAATCCTAGTGATTCACAAAAGGTTGTAACAACCACCATGAGACGCAAGTATGATTTGCCAGTTTAATAATATATCTAAAGGTTATTGCATTCACTACAAAATAATATTATATCTTCTCATAATCAATACTAGGACTTAACGAAAAACTTCATATTTTTATTTCTCCTTTGCAAAACTACTTCATTTGTACCCTTACTAGCTTTATACCTTTAGATATTTGGACTGCTGGTCCAAAACTCCTCGAATTTAATTGTATTTGAGTTATGTCTTTCTATTTTGACCAATTTATTCCATATATATATATATATATTTCCCAATAGATTTATTCAATATCCTCCTTTTATTTCATTATTTCCACAATAATATTGCATGCAAAACCATTGTCTACCACTTTTATTATTGGTTCGACATTTTCTCAAATTGACATAACTTATCGAGATCTCTTATTTCACTATTTTAATCTTTAGTTTCAAGTACCTGAATCTCTTCTTATTAGTTATGTCTTAGGTCTCTTCTGGAGCACCCGCCTTCACTATATGACCACATCTATATTTCCCAATAGATTTATTCAATATCCTCCTTTTATTTCACTATTTCCATAATAATATTCCATGCAAAACCATTGTCGACCGTTTTTATTATTGGTTCGACATTTTCTCAAATTGACATAACTTATCAAGATCTCTTATTTTCATTATTTTAATCTTCAGATTCAAGTACATGAATCTCTTCTTATTAGTTGTCTTGGGTCTCTTCTGGAGCACCCGCCTTCACTATATGGCCATCTAGATTTTTTCCTTTTATGAAAATTTCCATATTTGGAACTTTAGTGAGTTATCCTTATTGAACTTCTGGTTCAAATTACTCTCCCCCTAATGTTGAGAAAACTATCAAATCAAAATAGTAATCACAATCATATCATAATTGAATCTCCAATACATTTAATATATCATAATAAAAGGAAGCCCATAATTAATATATATTTTTAACTTTCTTTGAAGATTCACTCATCTTTGTGCATTGTGGTGGAGCAATTGGAACATATACGCACATACAAAAATTCAAAGATGAGAAATATTTAGCTTTTGACCTAAAATCAATTGCAATGGGGAGTATTTAAAATTTATTGGCTTGATGCGTACAACACGTAAATCAATATAATCCCATGTTGAAAGAAAAAGTTCAATTCTTATAAGTAATAATCAAACGCGTTCAATCAATAATTTCTCTAAACCATTATGCATATAAATGACAAACTTTTACCAAAATTTTTCAAACTCAATCAATAAAAGACTGAGATATAAACTTATCAATATTAGTAAGATGTATTATCTTAATTGTATAATCTGAATTTAATTATTCAAACAATCTTGCAAACGACATGTTGCAAGTTGATAACACATATATGATTATTTTGTAGATGGATCTACCAAAACCATCCACATGATGGATGAATGAGCCCATATTCATTTCAGAAATGCAAGACATTAAATGTCAACTTTAGTTAGTGAGTTTTTAACAACCAATTTTCATTGAGAACAACCAACAAATGAGAATTTTTTAAATTAAAGAATCTTCTGGTTCTTTAATGAATGTCCATATGAATTCTCAATTAATTTTCGCATCATATATGATCTAGGATGGTCTAACTAGTCATAACAAGTAGTAAATATATTTGTACCAGTAAACTTCTGGTTTACTTTAACATGCGTTTCAATTTTAACTAATTTGTAGAAAATTGATAATTTTACCATCATTTCTTTCACTTTGTATCCACATACAAGTACCATTGTGACATTTACTACTGGAAATGCCTAAATAAATGTGAAGTTTATAATGACATTAAGTCATATAATATAATTTTCAAATAATTATATGCAATATTCGCTTTAGGGAATATACTAAAATATTCACATGTCCAAAATCTTCATAATTGTTATGTATTGTTACATTCACTTTAGGGAATAGTTAGGTTTCGTGGTTAAAAGCTTTTGAATCATGATATTGCTACTGTAGGAGCACATTTGAATCATGAAAAGTTGAATAAGTTCTCTCTTGCAAGGTTCTCATTAATAATATTTTTCCACCTAATTTTAATTGAGAACTTATTTTGAATACTTTAAAGTTATATTCACAATTCTAAAAGCTTGCAACTTCAGGTGCATCCAATCATCACAAGCTTTAGATAGAATTATGATATTCTATTACTCATATTTTTTTCCACAAATTAAGCAGATCTTTCACAGTCAAATATTTTGACTTCAACCCCTTAATGGGATAATGACAAAAGAATATCATAAAAATAATTACAATCAATTCAATTTATAATAAATATAAATAAATAACTCAATCATCTTTTGATTCATATTAAATATAATCTTTTCCTCATTCACAATCTCAATATGAGATCCATTATGAATATATTTTAAAACTAATGGATTAACCATCATAAGATATTAATATATTAGCTCTTCTGGAGCTTTTGACTAATTTTTGTACTATCAAATATTGGAATAATATTGGTTTGTTTTAGTACCAAATAAAATAAATATTTTTCATCTATAATGATAAAATTCATTACTATATTTTTAATATCCTTCCTCAAAGAACTCAAAGAATATTAACAAAAATAAAATATTTGGGCATACATCACATATGTGTCCAAAAACCTTTCATATCACATTGATAACATAAGTTACCTTTGCCCTTTGAAGAGTTATCTTGAGCACTCTCATTGTTCTCTTATTCATCACTATGTTCCCACTTTTAGTGGCCCATGATTCCAGAAGTGAATGTAACAAATTTAGTAGCACGAACTAGGGACCTCTTGCTTATTTAATAAGCTCCCTTCCACTTTACTAATCACTTCCTTAAAAGAGAATCATGCTGATAACGTGTTATAAAATAAAGAAACAAAGAGTAAATAACAAAGAAAATGAGAGAGCAAAAGAGAAAGTGTATTTTATTGATCAATAGAAGTGTGCTACAATGCTTCTCAAATGTCTATATTTATAGACATAGAAAGTATAAATGAAATAGAACTCTAATTCTGATGACTACTAGAATTTAAAGTTCATCCAAACTTATCTTGATCTTGATGGACATCCACTTAATAAAATATTCATAACAATTGAATCATTTTTTTTATATTTTACATTTTTATTCATTTTAAATAATTTATTTAATTAAACCAAAAAAATCGGTGGTCTAATTAGTTCAACCACTGATCCTATTTTAAAAAATAATGAAAATATCTGGATTCCATTAATAATATCACTTAACCCGAGGGCCATATTTCGTACAACGAGAAAATAAAAGGAAATAAATAGTGTAATTAAAGAAAAATAACTAAAGCCTGCAGGGGAGTAAATAACCCTAGAAAAACCCCCAAAAGTCATTTGGAAAACGAACCGACTTAGAATCCAAATAAGACTTTCTCTCTGAAATCTTCTTCAACCCTTTTGCATGTTTGATCTTTATGAACGAACCAGAGAGAAATAGCTTTGCAAACCACCATGAAGCATGAGATAATTATTCTCCATTCGACAAAGCTATATGTTGCCAGGAACAAGATGGGATCTACATCTGTTCCAATCATCCATCGCTGCACGTTCCACCAGATCCGACGCTCCCTCTACTTAGTACATCGGCTTCGGGTATTGTTTGCCATGTCTGGCAAGTTCGTGCGCTTCTTTATTGGAGTCCCTCTTCACAAATCTGAAGGTAATTTCCTCAAACCAGGGCTTAAGCTTTTTTATATCGAAAATGATTGGAATAGATATGAACGATCTGTTGTATTTGAGTTGATTTTCTTGATTGTCATCAGAGAATCACCTTCTATATGCACACATCTAAACCCCATGTCTCTTGCGAACTGGAAAACCTTTTCACAGGCTCTCATCTCCGCTCCAAAAGCATTTGCAACATTACACAACTGGTAGGTAATCGCACCCATTATCTGTCTTTAGTCATTCCTAGCTAGAACTCCAAAAAAACCCTTTTTGGTATCTGTATCAAAGCAAGCATCAAAGTTAATCTTTATTGTAGTATAATTTAAGGGCCTCCATAACTCGTTTTTATTCATCGAAAATAGGGATCTAAAGTCTTCAATGGATTCCCTTTCTAGTATAAACCCCTAAATAAAACCAAACAGTTCATTGATAGACCATTTAATCTCATCATGTATCAATCTGTTGCGTGCATATCATATAGCCCAATAGCAGATAACAAGCCATTTCCTACTTTTTTCATCCCGTTTCAGAAAAGTATCTGCTAACCATTCTTTGTAATCTAAGCCTTTTGTGTTATGAAGGATTGGTAGCTTCAAAAGACTCCAAGATTGATTCAGAATACTACAATGTCGCACAAGATGCTCAACATCTTCATCACCAATCTTACACAAAGGGCAACAACTTTCCATGTGGATTCTCCGTTTGAGAAGATTTCTTCTAGTAGGTAAGAAATTATTGTAAAGTTTCCACATGTAGATTTTAATTTTTGATGGAATTTGTAAAGTCCACATTTTCGTGTAGAAGGCTGTGATAGAGTTTGTAGTAGTCTATTTGGGGTTTCTCACATTTTGTAAATCATTTTCAAGAAGCAGTTTGTAGCCGCTTTTGACAGAATAGTCACCTGAACCCTCAGGTATTCAGACAATTGTGTCTTTCGGTCGAGTGGAAGAAAGAGGAATGGTGAGGACCCGCTTTGCTTGTTCTTGTCCTAACAGCATCTTGACCTTACTTTCATTTCAGGTACAAGAATCTAGGTTAATGAGTTTATCAACTGTTGACCATTGAATATCAATAGTCTTACATTCTACTCTTTTTATACCAGGTGGAGGTAACCAAGGGTCGTTCCAGAGGTTTACGCATTCCCCCGTTCCAATACGCCATCCAAGGCCTTTTCCATTACTCCACAAGCCGTCCAGATGCTGCTCCAAGTAAGGGAGAGGTAAGCACCAATCGTAGCTAACATTAAATCGGATTTAGGAAAATAACATGCTTTTAATACTTTCGCTAATAGACAATTAGGTTGTGTAATAATTCACCAAACTTGCTTACCTAATAACGCATTATTAAATTTCGCTAAATCCCCAAAACCTAAACCCCCTCTCGATTTTGGACTGGTTAACACGGCCATGTAATCCATGGATCCTTTTTTGAGACTTATTGTTCGCCCACCAAAATTTATTAAGAATGGCTTCCAATTTCTACATAATATCTTTGGTAAAAGGAAACACTGCATAGTGTAAACCGATATAGCTTGGAAGACAGCTTTGATAAACACTTCTTTGCCTCCTGAAGATAGAAACTTAGAACTCCAACTCTCTACCTTTTTCCGGAATGGATCAATATAGTGAGCAAAAGATTTTCGTTTTTTTCGACCCACCATCATTGGTAATCCCAAGTAGGTCTCCAGGTTTGAGATCGTTCGAACACCTAAAACAGAACCTACCAAATCACGGTCTCTTGCACTGACATTTGCACCAAAGTAGAAGAATGACTTTTCAAAGTTTACTTTCTACCCGAAGCAGCTTCATATTCTCTAATAATGTTATGAACGGTTTGAACTCCTTTATTTGAAGCATCCCCAAATAACATACAATCGTCCGCAAAAAGGATATGGTTAAGGGTTAACCTTTCTCTTCCTAGCGAAACTCCTTTCATAGAGCCATCCTTTTTTGCCTAATTTAACAGAGTAAAAAAACCTTCCGCACATAAAAGAAACAGATAGGGACTAAAGGGATCCCCTTAGCGCAACCCCCTTGAAGGTGAAAATCAGTTATTGATCCCCTCATTAACTTCTATTGTATAAGAAACAGAGCAAACACATCGCATTACAAGGGTCACCTAGTTTATGTGAAATCCCAATCGAGTTATCATGCTAGCCAAAAAATCTCATTCCACTCTATCGTATGCTTTACTCATATCGAGTTTAAAAGCAAAATTTCCCATTCTTCCCCACTTTTTCATTTTAAGCATATGCAACACCTCATAGGCAATTAGGACGTTGTCAAATATTTGCCGTCCCAGAATAAATGTACATTAGGCCTCATCAATGTAACCATCAAATTACCACTCATCCTATTAACAATGATTTTGGCAATGATTTTATAAAGTAGCTTATGGACCTAAATTTGGTCCTGTTTTTAGGATGGTTAATTTTCGGTAAAAGGATAATATGCATTTTATTGGTATCACTCAATTCCACACTCCCATTTAGTACTACTAAACAATATTGGGCTACCTCATGACATATAATATGTCAATATTTTTGGTAAAATAAAGCGGGATAGCCATCCATACCTGGAGCTCGAATTGGAGCCATTGATTTAACCACTTGTAACACTTCCTCGTGAAAAGGTCAAAGCATCTCCTCATTCATACTGTCTGTAATCTTTCGCTGAACCAAGTCTAAAATATGAGAGTCATCAGCAACTTCTGATGCTGTAAATAAATCTGAAAAATAATTAGAGGTCATGCGCAACATATCCTCATTAGTAGTCATCCAGCATCCATTACCATCTTCAACTCCTCCAATTTTTTTCCTTCTATTACGGATCGTCGCCATTTTGTGGAAATAGCTAGTGTTTCTGTCTCCATGTCAAAGCCAATTAACTCAGGTTCGCTGCTCCCAAAATAGTTCTTCCTTATCCGTTTCCAGATTTATACCCAGCTAGGTTTCTGTTGATTCGACCAACACCTCATTATCTGGGTATTTATCTTACATATCGATTAATTTGGCCTCCAAATACTGTTTTTTCTCTCCTCTATCTCTCTTGATCTTGGAACCCCAACGTTGCAAGTGGCGACCAAGAACCTCCAATTTGGCTAGTACCCTCAAATTATTAGATTCTCATATCCGCCGAATTTCAATTTCCGTAACAGGCTCCAAGCACCAATTAGCGTCAAAACGAAACAATAATGGAGGGGCTCGTCTCATCTTAGAATTTTGGACTTCAAATGTATCAATGACAATTAGACAGTGGTCAGAAAAGGTGTGATGAATGTGCTCCACCCGATACTCGGGAAATTGCTTCCACCATGCATCGTTAGCAACCCCCTATCAAGTCTCTCCATGATATTAATAGATGCTAACCTTCCTCTTTCCCAGGTATACCATCTGCCTTTTAACTCGAGGTCTGCTAATTCACAATCTTCCAAGGTCTATCGAAACTCATTCATTTGTCTTTCCAAGCGAACCCTACCACCACTCTTCTCAAAGAAGAACATAATTTCATTGAAGTATTCTACTACTAACCATCCTGTTTTAAAACTTTGATAACAACTAGGTACAAATGACCAAAGAACAAATTATATATTAACCCTAATAATAAAAATATTAAATATTATCATTAAACAATTTAAAAGTTAACTATAATTTCGAATTAAATTAAATAAACATGACTAAAAAAAACTAGATTTTATCATACCATATTTTAGGTTAAAAATATTTTCTTTTAAAATTTAACCAATAATGAAAATAGGTGGAGTGATAATAAATGTATTTTAATATTATAAAATACATGTTCAATTTAATATTAATTCAATAAAATATTTTTTTGAATAATCTCATTTTTTGTTTTGATTATATCCACGTAAATAAGTGGATAATACGCTTCAGCAAATTCGAACTTACATCTTTTTGCATTGGTAACAATTTTCATATCAACCGAATTAAAACTCTATGACAATTCAATAAGATAGTTTTTTTTTTAATATAAATTCAATAAGATAGTTAAATATAAATATTAAATTAGATTAAAAAAAAGCAGAAGCATCTAGTAGATTTATAAACAAATGTAGTTGCAATGCAATCGAGAATTTCATATGACAATTGCTCCCTCAATCCACTTGCCGCCCATCATCTAACACCACATTCTTTCACTAACATAGTAGCCGTTGAATGGGTAACCATATTTCAAGAACAATAAACCTTTCTGTCTTGGAAGTCTGTAATTTATTCATATCCGATTCCCAAGATTCCCACTGTTAGTGCAAGGCAAAAAGAGTGTAGAATTTCCATTTCTTTTATGCCATTACTTACTTTGCCAAGCATCTGCCAAAGTGCCTTTTGTTTGGTTTTTGCCCTTTTTGGTTCTTTCAATTTCAGGTTTAAATAGTTTATCAATGTTAATTGTTACCACATTTGTAGTCATGCAAATGGTTCAAGTTTCCAACCATGCAATGCTTTATTTTAATGGATCTCAAGTTCTGAAACTCTTCTTTTCTTTTTTAATTTATCTCTGACAATGGTGTGACTGATATATCTATTTTATTTGTTTATTGGGTTTTGTGAAATCATTAAACTTTTCATTGGCAGCACCACTGCTTTAACAGATAGCTTTTAGGTGTTTTTGATTAATGGGGTTATGTATAAAAATTGGTGATTAGTTAGTTTAATGGATAAATCCCACATGGGTGATGGGACCCTTTTTGTTGTTGCCTTGATTTTTGTGAACCCAGGTTTCAGATATTTCAATGGTTCCTGTTGAAAAACATTATTTGGTTCATTTTCCTGTTTGCTCTTAATACTATTCTGCCATTTGTGCTTTAATTGTTTGTAAAAATGACTCAGAGAAGTTTTCTCTTGGTAATAGCTAGAGCTTTTGCAGACTTCTTCAATAAGGTTAGCTTTTAATAGCTTCAAGATTCTTAGATTTTTGAATCCGAATTTAATCTCATTGATTTATGCAGTTATTTTTTAAGTGATATCTAATAGATTTGAAGTTGGAATCCGAGGAGAAGATTTTGCAGACTTCTTCACTTAAGGTCTGCAAACTACAAGTCTTTGGTGGTTAGCTTTTAGTAGCTTCAAGATTCTCAAAGTTTTGAACTCTGATTTAATCTGGTTGATTTATGTAAACCCTCTTAAAAGTAACATCCAACAGATTCGGGGTTTGAATCCTGGCCTTTGTTGTGTAATCAAATTGTCATAGTTCCCATTGAAGCTTTTTGTTCATTAGAAAATGAGATCAACTGAAGATAAAGGATACTATGAGATTTCAGGCAGCAGTGGCATTAGTTTTGAGTTTCATAAAGGGAATGGGGCTACCAATCGTGGCTCTCATCATCTAACCTGTGGTTTTGGCAAACCAACACCTTCAAAATGGGATGATGCGCAGAAATGGCTGGTGGGGCTGTCAAGGGGTAGAAACAAGGGCCAACCCGAAACTGCACCTCGAAACTCCAATGCCGATGACCGAAGATTGATAGCACCTGTTCCACAAAAAGAACAAGATTGTTCAAGCAGTGAAGGTGAAGGTTTAGCAGAAGAAGAAACAAATGGATCGGCAATGGGTGCCACTGCTATTGCAGCAGTGCCATCTGAATACCAAGATGAAACAAAACAGGTGGATTGTGATGAATCGCTTTGGCGAATCAATTACAAGCCTGCAAATCAGAACTCAACATCAGTTGTTAGATCAGTATGTGTGAGAGATATGGGGACTGAGATGACCCCTGCTGCAAGCCAAGAGCCATCAAGAACAGCAACACCGATACGAGCCATGAGTCCTTCTGCAAGGAATCCTACTCCTATCACTTCGGGATCTTCCACACCAGTCCGTTGCCGCTATGGTCAAGCCTGTGCTGAGAACCATCTAGCAGGTACAACAACATCAACTGATGCCAAGGGTGAACATGAAACTAATGGAGCTGCCAGGGGAAATGGATCAAATGGACTGCATGAACAAGAATCCAGGATACATGAAAACAATAATTCAGATCAAGTTAGCAAGCAAAATAAACTAGAAACTCAAGCTATGGCTTGGGATGAGGCTGAACGTGCCAAATATATGGCAAGGTGATGTGTAATTAGTTTTAAGAATTGTGATTTCTATAGTATTAGATGTTGTTAATAATAATAATGTGTCTTGCATTGTAGGTACAAGCGTGAAGAAGTGAAGATACAAGCCTGGGAAAATCATGAGAAGAGAAAGGCAGAAATGGAGATGAAGAAAATGGAGGTAAGAGATTACCTAGATCCATATGACCTATGTTGCTCCAAATCTTTATTTTCATTGCAATACTCGTGTTTGGCGCTTGTATCGAATGCATATTTGGAATATTATGGGTTTGGGAATAAAATCCTCTAGAAACCCTCCAAATATATGAAAACCTAGAAAAAGAAACTAAGCATAATAATATCTAACACTTACACCCGAGTTTGAGTGGCATGGTGAATTTTACATAAACTGAATCACTTTGAAGGCATGGCAAGTCATCCTTAGTATCGAGTCATATCTTTCCCTGTTATGCCTGCTATGTATTAAGCACATTTATAACAGCAATTACTCAATGCCAGAAAATTTTCAATTTCTTAGTATTGGCTGAATATGAACATAGTTTTTTAAACAAGCACAAGAGAATGTTATACTCAAAGACCCTTTAGATGGTTTTACAGTTCCACTTGTCTGCGTAAAGTGTATGTCCTCCATGTTTGTGTTTATCCAATTAGTATATGTTACCCGAACTCTTCATTTTCCTAAGCTATCAATGTTTGACAAATATTCAAACATGGATATAAAGATATGATCTTGTGCATATATGTAAAAACTTGGAAAAAATTGAATACACTCAAGTAGGACACATACTTGTTTCCTATGTTACTCGGACTCGGGTGCAAGCGTCAGATACGTGTATGTAGTTGGTACAAGCATGTTCAATATATCTACAAATTTCCATTCTCTACTCATTTCCAAATAAGTGTCCGATAAAAATATTTCAAGAAAAATGAAGAACTGGAGTGATATAACTTTTACTCGACACTCATTCTCGAGTCCCGAGCTCACAATAGTATTCCATCTCATCTTTACCTGCACTGTTATGTTGATGTATAGGTGAAAGCTGAGAGATTGAAAGCACGTGCAAAAGAAAAGTGTGCAAACAAACTAGCGGCAACAAGGAGAATAGCTGAAGAAAAGAGAGCAAATGCAGAATCAAAACTAAATGAAAAGGCAATGAGAACTTCAGAAAGGGCGGATTACATAAGGAGAACCGGTCACTTGCCTTCTTCCTTCTCTTTCAAGTTGCCTCCCCCTTGTTGGTAATATTAAACCAACTTTGATTCAATGCCAAATCTCACTTACTTCCATACTTGTTCTGCCACTTCTTTTAAATATATATAATGTATTTTCGTATTACTTGGATTCAAATGCGAGTATATTCGGAATACGTACGACTTCATTTTTATAATTTTTCATGTAATCAAAGATGGTTGAAAGGTTATGTCCTCCTATCAATATCTATGAAAAAAGTTTTAACTGTTATCCTGCAACATGATAAATGTAAAAGTTGGGAGTTACATATATGGAGGTTTGATACAAATTGAGTTTTGGAATAAGATTTTTCATATTAAAATATTTTAATATATAGTTTTTTTATTCCAATTTGACTGCAAGTAAATAATTAAAGTATCCAATCACAATTCTCAATTACATAGTCACTTTGCAAAATTTATAGATTTAATCTCTATACTTTGATTTGTTTTGTTTTTTAGTCCTTCAAATTTTAAATTTTCAATCCTCACTAAACGATAACTGTTAAATTCATTAAGTTATGTTATTTATAAAATATGATGCGCCAAACATATCGTCATATGTGTAATGTCATGTTAACTTGTTTTCACATATTACTCACTAAAAGTCTAGCTAATGGGTTAATGACTGTCATTTGCATCACGATTAAAATCTGAAAATTCAAAAAAAGTATAGGGATTTAGAATGATTCAATTAGAGAGTATAGGTCAAATCTACAACTGTATACGTAATACAAGACTAATAATTGAATTTAACCAAACAGATGTAACTATTACTATTTGGGTGAGGACTAAAATTCAAAAATTACAAAAACTAAAATTGATCAAATTAAAGTACATGGACTACATCTATAATTTTTACAAAGTATAGGACTAATAGTAGAATTTAACCTTTTAAAGCGTAATGTTAATGTTTATTTTTTATTATAATTAAAAATGTAAGATATTGAACCCCATGTAATGGCTTGATGGTCAAGGGTGTTTACTGTTTCAGGTATGATTTAGGTTTGAGTCGCGTTAGTTATATTTGCTGTTCAGATTTTGTCCTATCATTACGAAGCCCTTTCCTTACAAATAACGATGAGTAAAACTTGATTTGATTCGAAAAATTCAATAAAAATTTTGAATTTTGAATTAAATAATTCGAGTTATCGAGTTATTCAGATAAACTCGAATAAAAAAAATCAAATTTTTCAGTTTAACTCGAATATGAATTATACAATTCGAGTTATCCGAAAATCTAAATAAGAAAAGATAAAATTACGTCGTTTTGATAAATGTTTACCTATCAAACTTATGTAGTTAAATAATCATGCACTTCATCCACTAGTTAAACAGTCAGTCCATGTAAACGTAAAATTGAGTATAAATAATAGGATTCGTTAACTTGACTCGAAACTTTTTGACTTGATTTGACTCGATTCGAAAAAATTTCAAATTAAATTTGATTGCTAAAATATGATTTGTCAACTCGACTAACTTAAAATTTTTTTACTCGATTCGATCGAATGCTCATCCCTAATTATAAATATCATTCATAAAAATTTTATACATTTGAGAGTGGGAGCTCTAATACTATATATGGAGAAATTAGAGTAAAATGATGACTAAATTATTGTAGTAAAAAGAATGTTATGCTTGACAACCACCTTTCATTTTACCTTATTTTCCAATAACTACTATTATCATTATCTAAGTTTTTTATGCACAAAATCAACTGAACATGACAAATGCAAATCATACTTTCAAAAAAATTCATTAGAGATTTATAATATATTTTCAAGTAAAATTTTTAAGGAAAAAAAAAATTTAGAAAATCATGGCTAATAGAACACATTAAGTTTTAGTATTGAAGGCTAAGTTAAATTGCCTTCCTATAACTAAAGCTTCTCCTAATGTAGAGGATAAGAGAAGAAGCACCATCGAACATAGTTCAAAAGATATTTTACATACACAAAATAAATTTTCTAACACGAAGCATAAAGTTAGAAGATACATTTTGACATGCAAAAAAAATTTTAAGTAAAATAAAACTCTGATTATAATTCACTACAGTCTATATCTTCATTTAATGTGATGTTCAGTTCTTCAAGTCGTCATTCCTATTGTCCTTTACAACAATAAATTTAGGCATATATTTCTTGAGGGCTAAGTTCTATTTCCATTTATATTCCTATAGGTTTCTTATCAAAATTTTAAAATTATCGTATTAAGAATAATTTTGAGACCATTCTTTTGAGTTGAGAATGCTTTATTATATTTATTGTTGTCTCCTTATACAATTCAGATGTTTGAGGATAATAACTTTATGGCTTTTCTATGTCTCAAGTGGAACATAACTCATGAAGAATTGTGCGTTTAAGTTGACATTGATGTCTTGGAAATTATTTGCATTCACCGTCAAAATGAGAAATATTTATAGAAAAAATGTTGTTGATTCATGCCAAGGGAAAAGTGTCTAATTGAACAAAGTTTACATGTGGCATAAAACACCATGGTTTATAGAGGATCATCACAATTCTTGTAGACTTGGGGTTTTTGCTTGGTTTAATCACTGGTTGATGTGGATTTGATAGAGTGAACTCTGTGATTGGAAAGTTTATGTACTTTCTCCAATGAAGAATAGGAGAAAACTATCCTATTTTGTTTCAATGTTTTGGAAACCATCTCTAATGAATTGGTTCAAATTTAACACTAATAGATCATCCATAAGTGATCCTGAAAGAGCAGAAATCGGAACTCTCATTAGGAATTATTTTGGTGACTAAATAGTTGGAGCTTATCAACATATTCAAAAAGCCACTAGTGTTGATGTAGTAGAAGTATGGGCATTGAGAGATGGGCTTTCAATGGTTAGAGATATGAACATTAGTAATCTTGAAATAAAAGTGGAATTATTCAACTTATGTCTACCAATAAAGTCTCTAATATTTACTCATCCTCTTTGATTGATGGGTGTAGGATATTCCACAGTATGATTTTTATGTCACCAAAGCATGTATTTCGAGAAAACAACAACTGTGTAAATGTTGAGAGCAACTTTATATAAATTCCAAATTTATTTTAATTATGCACAACTCTTTCTTGTTTAAATTATTTATTAACTAGTATCATGTATCGAATAATATTTTAATTTTGATTTAATAATATTTAAATCCTTTTATTGAGGAAAAAAAAAACCTAAAGACTTCTTACTTGATTTTAAAAATTTGGATTTGAATCGATTATAGTAGATGAAGTTTTGATTGATTCAAATATGAAATTAGATACCAAAATAAATCAAAATTTAAATAAGGAATTAAAGGATTAAATAAAGAAAACAAAGAGAGAATGTAACTGGCCAAAATGAAAAGTAGAGAATTGATAAATAAAATTAAGGAATAAAGAAATATATTAAGTGGGAAATTAAAGGATATAAATTGTTGTCGTCCCAACCTTCCAACCAACGGTGTAATTAGGAAACTCGAACTTGGACGACGCCTGCCAACCGTCTGAATCGTAGAACTATTATTATAGAAAAAAAATAAAATAAATTTTTTTAAAATAAAACATGAGAAGTAGACAAATAATTAGAGATGAGCATGTCCGATATCTGCAAATTCTATAAAATACAAAATTACAAATTTGCTTTGGAAATCAAAATTTGCTTATTATCTGCGTTAAATTTAATTAATTATTATTTGAATCGAAATTAATTAAATTATTCGGTTAAAAATTCACATTTAGTAGGTCTAAAAACATCTTTACAGTAAAATAAATTTTGACAAAAAAAAGCGAATAATAAATTTAGGTATCCAAAATCGCTATATGCAAAAGTAAACTAATTTGGATTCAAATCTTGGATATCTAGAGATTAATATTTGCATCCTTGAATAATAATTAAAATATAAAAAAAAATTATCTAAATCGGCAAAAAGTAAGTCAAATATTTGCAAATTTTGAATTTGCATCATTACCATCCTATAAATAATGGATATAATTTTATTTGCACTATCCTCAGTAATATTACCTTTATAAATTTATATTTGCTTATTTTAGAGTTTGATGGTCGTGCACTTTCCTTACTGAATCAGTATAGAGGTAGATATAAATACAATGCAAGTACAACAAATTTGTGTAATTGAAAGTTTAGGAATTTGCCTTGTACCTCCCAATGTCGCACTCTTCAAACCTTCCAATACCTTCCGCCAACAGCCTCGTCATCGCAAAACCTTGGCTAACTCCGTTATAGCTGCTTCAGCCATTTCTAACAATTTACCAATCCCGGCGGCTGTCGAGTCATTTCAACAATGCTATGATCTAAGAACAATCAATCGGTCTGTAAATCTGAAAAAAACTGATTTGATGATCGGAGATTTTATCATGCAGAATTGAAGACTACAGTTTGTCCAAGTACGAAGGTCACCAATGTAAGTTCAAGGAAAAAGATTGTGTTGATAAGTCCCCGATCAACCGTCCATCCAAATATAGTAATGCCCCCAGGATTGGCTTGCAAATACATCACTGCATCACCAAAGAACCACTTGCATCAATATACCAAGGATTAAACACCATAAGCAATGATTAAAAAACCAAACCGAATCAGTTGGTCAAACCGATTGAGCCAGATATCAACTTATGTCCGGTTCAATATAATAAATCAAGGTTAAATCTTGAATCGGTTGAGATGTCACCTCTTAAAGATGAATACACAAAACAACTAGGTTAAGTCATGGGCTAATGTAAGAATTGTTTTTTTTTTTTTTTAATCTCTAAATTATATGAAAAAAGTTGAATGGATGATATCTTCAGGGTCGCAGTCCTAAAAGAGAAACAAGCTATTTTTATTCTCAATGCTGCTCTAGGCTACTCAACCATGACTCTACGATCAAAGCATTTATGTCAACCAATGAGAAAGATCACTAAAAAAAGGGACAAGATAACCAACCAAAAAAAAAATGGTTTTATAGTTGAAAGAACAGGTTTTTCTACTGTGCCTAGTGATACACTATAGGTGATCTAGTTGTCATTTCAAAAGTATGAACATGCTTGTAAACTAAATATCTCCAGCCCTCTTCTTCAAGCAACTATGTTGACAAATGCTATAAATTATAGATGAAAAGCAAGTATATATCCATTTACTAGGTCAAAATTGACGTTATTCAAGTTCGGGTGTATATGTCAAATGCGGGTATGTGTCCGAGACAGTTATGTTCAAAACTTCAGAATTTTAGAACTTTCTTATCAAGGGATTCACGAAAGGTAATATACTATTTCTAATTATGTGTCAGATACAGGTGTCTAACATAGGTGCTTTAGGAAAAATGAAGAGTTAGGAGCAACAGTGGTCAAAAGGATAAAGTAAGAATATCTGGGGCAATAAGAAAAATAGAACAAAATAAAGTTGATATAAAGCATCCATATTCTATTGATTAATATTGGATGGAGTATAGGATCTAGAAGCTGCAATTAAACATATCTTAGAGATTTTATGAGCAACTTGAATAGCTACATAATTCTACATGATCCAAACAATATTTTAGTTATGTGTAGGAGAGTTGTATTATACCTTCATATCATCACAAAGTATTCCGTTAAAAACAGTCCAGCAAGTGTGGCCTATGTTACTTGGACTCAAGTTGTTGGTCATGGATGTATATCTGAAACGAATATGTTCAGCATTTTCCAAGATTTTCACATATTTGGACGGTACTTGAGGGATCATGTCTTATACCCGAGTTTATATATCCAGACACAAGTGTCAAACACAGATACTTCAGAAAAATTAAGAGGTGGAGCAACATAGAGTGCAGCCACTAGTGTGTTTTAATCCAGGTTATTTATGATGCTAGTAGAGGGTTCACATTTTGGCTTGATTAAAAGTATGGTCCTAAATCTTTGTATGAGAAATGAACAGAAATAGCCATAGAAATAAATTGCATACCAAAAGCTTGTCTTCTGTGATATGAAGACATATAAGAAGCCAACTGTGTGGTTGTAGGCATGGCAATGTAATCCATCGAATCCAGATCACTTTCCGAAAAAGTAATATCTAGCAAGTTTGATTGACTGAAAGGTTCCATGCTTCCTAAACTGTTTGAATGTCTCAGGCAAGCATCAGTAGATGTACATGTCGCCAATGCATGCCATCTACATGCAAAAGATGCAATTCCTTGAGCTCTATGAGAAATTCTGGTGGCTGCATGCAAGCAAAGAATGATCCCGACTACCTGAACAATCGCGGAGATCTAGAGAAAGGCAAGAAAAAGAACAGACAAATGATGCAATTAAATGAAAGCATTAAATGGTTAAGCTCTGAAGAAAATATGCCAAGAAATTAATAAAATTTCCGGAAAGTTACCATTTAACTTAGAGACTTCTGTTTTTTCATTCAGGAGATTAGTAAAGGTTACGGACTGAACAATTGAACTACAGAGAAATAAGTATTCACAACTTACTGCAAAATCACCACCATTGCTGAAGTTGATCATTCCACTATAAACTGTTGTCTGGAAAAGAGTCACAACTTGGCTAACCGTTACAACCAAGAACTGTAAAAGAAGAAAAATCCGGAACCTATGGCTTATCTTGGAGAGATGATACCGCAGTCGAATGTGCTCCTCTATAAATACCATAACATCGGATTCCCTTTCCAAGAGTTTCGCATAATCATCAAAGTGAATGAATTGCAAGTTGCAGAGTAAATGAAACAAGATGCTGGCGGATAGGCTAATCGTACTAACATAAGTCCAGGACAGAGTCAAAGGTACGGAAATAGCAATAGATATCCACCGTGAATTGTGTTGCACATATAAAATTCGGATAACCTCACGCGCCGTCTTCAAAATAAAGCATGGAAGCAACCACCATATCAGCAGGCGCATAGAAGCCTGTACAAAAGTAAACCCAGATCAAGAAACAGTGATATAGAAAGGAAAGTTTTTCAAGTGCATCGTAGTTTCATTATTATTACCAATATGGCTGGTGCTAAAACTACTAGAAAATTCATACTGTGCAGCTTCAACTGTTCATTCTGACTGAAATACCTGTATTCAACACATTTCGACATATATATATATAGGGATAGGACCCCAAGAACCAACCAAATACATGAAAAACTGAATACAAACTCACACCCAAATCCGAATAACATAGGATTCAAATTTCTCATTTTGTTGAATGTTCTAATTAAACCGAAATATAATTACTAAAATACTTAGTAATATCCAAATCTATAAAACAAGCAAAAGCCGAAGTCAGAGATCATTCCGAGCTAGGATTAATCTTTCTATTTTAGTAACCGTGACCAATCCAACAACATGAATCCAATATTTAACATTAAATTATAAATCAAAGATCAGAACATTGAATGTGCTAATCATATAATCAAGCAAGGTATAAATCCCAACTAATCGATTTTAACACCACAAGTTTTCAAAGAAACAAGAGAAGCTTTACCGCAATCTGCTTAACATAGAGATCGGAAAAGCGAGCCATTTGACCACCATATCGATCAACAAACAAAAACCTCCGGATGCCGTACTTTCGGAGATTAAACGAAATGCAAAACAAAGAAACGGCCGCCAAACAAGCCTGAGAAGCCACGATACCGACCTCGAAATTCTTAATCTGGTACATCTCACAACCGTCGCACTCAGAAAGTTCCAGCGCTAAAACCGGGACCAAAACCCCGACCACCGTGAACGCCACCCAAGACAAAGAAAAACTCAGCAAAGACGACTGGTTGAAACCGAGGCAGGTCAAAAACCTCTCCAAATATTCCAACGAATCATCGAGACGGTTACTCGTTTGGATCTCTTGGTGCCGCTGGTGGAGGCCTCCAACGGCGTCGTTTTGAAGGTTTGAACTGAGCAAAGGGATTTGCGCGGGAGGTGGTTGCTCTTCATCTGATCGTAACTGAGTATTATCACCCATAAAGAAAAATGAAAAAAAGCTTTTCAAATATTTCACTCAATCAGCTCTAAATTTTTAAAAAAGAATAGAAATGTATTTCGCTGTTTCTTAAGATCGTTGATAGAAAAAACCAGTGACGGATGAATTTTTGGAGTGTGTCGGAGGTTATCCCCTTGATGGTTGAAACCTTTTTTTTAAATTTTTTTTTTAATTATATGGTGGAGGGTAATTATTGAGCGGAGTCGTTTCTATTGAAATCTTATAACGGTTAGCTGATGATCATGTGATTTCAGCCGTTGAGATACTGCGATCTCTGGTCAAGTAGCGTGTATTTATGATCAAGAGCTTTATGATGAGTTATTGCTGATAATCAAGGCACCAGATTACTGAAAGTGGGACCGGACTTTATTACTTGAAAAGCGAGTAAAGAGACATCCAGTGCAAAAGGTAATTTAATATTTATTTGATATAAAATATATATAAATATGATCATTTATAGATTAAATTATAATCTGACAGTGAAATTCTATAGAAGATCCCTCTAGGTGCTTCTGCCCTTTTATTATAATTTTTAATTTTTAATTTTTTCTAACTTCCTTTATTTCAATAATATAATCCTTTTTTTGAAAAAATTAACATATGAATATGGTCGGTAGATGTATATATAATAGCAGAAATATATATTATGTATAGAAATCCTCTTATCTTTGCAATAAAATGCTGTAAATTGAAAATTCATGCAATAAAAATATCACAAAATTAGGAGAGAAGATAAAAATGTTACATTAAATATTCAAAAAAAATAAACATTATCACTATTGATATAAGTAAATTTCGTTCAAAATAATTATTAAATTTTTGTTGAAATTATTACAAAGAAGGAGGGTTGGAGATTCCGCCATAATTAAATGCAAGGATTTTTTTTCCTCTCTTTAAAGGTAAGAAACCGAATTAAATGCAAGTTTTAAAGGAAGAAAAAACGAGGACAATATAGTTAAAGTAGTTACTTGGCAGATTAAAGTGGAAATAAATTAATTTGTTTATTTTTTAAATTAATTAGAAAAAGTAAGAAGAAAAAGACAAGAGGATACAAGCAGAAACATATAGACATAAACATAGAGAAACCATTGCTATATTATACGAATCCGGAACGATTATCCAAATGCTCATTCGTTTGACATAAAACTAGATAAATTTAGTTTTTAATATTTATAGTTTTATCAATTTAATCATTTTAGTTAAATTTAATTCATAATTTCTTAAAAAGATACTTTTCAACAAAAATATTAACTAAAACATAAATTTTTAACGATGTTGATTGGGCAATCCGTATGAAAATCAACGTGCATTTTTTGTTGATATGATACTATCGTCTTATATGCCAAATCAATAAATAAATTAAAATGTATCAAAATATTCAAAAAAATAAAAATTTAAAAAAACTAATAGCTAACTTGATCTCTTTTTAAAAGATTGAGAGTCAAATTTAAATCAAAATAAAAATGATTAAATTGATAAAAAAAATGTAGACAATAAATATTAAATTTATTATAATACTAAAATTATACATCCGAATAAAAACTTATTAATTGATGTTGCATGTTTTGATTGAGTTGATATCATATGAAAATTGAATATAACAAAATTATACATCCCAATAAGATATTATTTTTACAAAGTAAGGGTATTTATGTTTAGGGATAACAAAACAAATTTTCCAAGAAAATTGGAAAACTTTCACAAGTAAAACATCATTCCTTGGAGCAGGGGCGTGATTGGAACCGGTTAACTGGTCCAATTACATTTCTACCCTCTCTTTAAATTTAACAATTTAATTTAATCCTCTTAACTAGTTGATTATAATAAAGTAGTTAAAATATCCATAAATCCCTCTACTTTTCATAAATTTAAAACATAATCCTTGTAGTTTTATTTATAAAGATTAAGTCCTACTTTTCAAGTTTCAAAATTCAGCACAGATAAAATTATTTTATAAAATTCAAATACATACTACTAGAAAAACCAAACGATTCCCAATATTTTCTTACTGCGACGCACCGTTTCACTAAGTTTAACTAAAACAAAAACGAATCGTTTCACCCTAAAATCATATTTTCTTAATTAAAAAACCCCATAACAAAAATTCAAACAGGAATTAGGCCGCCATATGAACAGAGGCTCAGTTACCGTTGGTCAACCATACTTGACTAGGAAGAAAGATAGCTCACACTATATATTCAGGATTAATCCTTAACTCTCTGCAAATTTGTGGCGTATCGATTGCGTGATTATCTCAGGAAAAAAAATGATGAAATTCTTAAGGTTGGAGGATTTTAAGGATACAAAAATTGATCCACAATGGAGTGCGTTTGACTATCTCTTAGAAGTTACAAGAGTAGATCAAGAGAAATCGGAACAAAGCTTCAATATCAGTAAAGCTGGTAAGAAAAATCTTGCTTCTGGGGGTTTAGGCTCAGTGCAAGAATCGAATTCTGTTTTGGTGATCGAAAAGAAGTTATTTTTCTCCGACGTAAACCCTCAGGCAAGTAGATTCTCCATACCTTTTGCAAAACTCAAATCGCATGATTTCCTCGACGAAACCGAGATAAAGCTTTTGAAGACCAAGAAAGATGCCATTAAAGCTCGTTTGTTGGAACCTTCAATGGAAGAAACTGAAATCAACTTCAAGAAATGGGTTATGGGCAATAGTTCAATGTACGTCATTACAACTTCTTGGAATTCTATCGTGAAAAGAAACAAACTGGAGGTTGATGACGTTGTGCAACTGTGGTCGTTCCGAGTCAACTCAAAATTATGTTTTGCACTCCGAAAACTCTGAAATTTGAGTCAGACAAAGAAATTAGAAACATGTAGGGATGAAGTTAGGAAATAGGTATAGGATATTATGTTGTTGCGGGAATAGTAATGTAATAAAACCATATGTTTTCTTTCTTTTTTTTTTACATATTTTGATTCAAATAATAATAATAATGGTGCAGTTTGAAATCTCATTGTTTTCCAAATATGCATCACCTAATTTAACAATAGGAACAAGAGAAAGGGCATAGATGATGATGAGAATGAAGGTTAAAAGAAAATAGTACCTTGAAGAAACAAGTTGTTCCATTTTTTTGAAGCTTTAAAAAGGGCAAAACAAAAAAGAAGAAGAAGAAGAAAGAAATGGGGTTTCTTCAAATCAACATCTTTATGCAAAAAGGATCAAACCCCCAATTTTTTTAACTAAAACTTGAGATCTGTCATTGGTTTTTCATGCATAAGAAACTGTAGAAAACTTTGGGTCATCTTTGACTGAAACTAAGAGACAACAATGGGGAGAAAAAGGTCGATATAAACATAAATACGATGAAATGAAGGTTATTCTTTTTAAAAGCTTATTCTTGGGCTGCTCAAATGTGAAAAACTCAGCTTATAATCGAGGTGCCGAAGTGGGATCTTGGCAGTTGTACTCTGGCTTTTGTTGTCTTTTCAGAAGAAAGGAAGCGCCGTCGTTTACCCCATGGGTGCTGCTTTTCAAGGGATAGGGAAATATCTGGTTTTTTGGTATTGATGGTTCTTCAATGCTCTATCTGAGTTGCTGGGCAGATGTCGATTGGGTTTTTCCTTTTATTTCAGTTTATTTTTTGGTGTTATATCAAAAGTAAAATTTAGGGATAATAAAACAAATTTTCCAACAAAATTGGAAAACTTTTATAAGTGGAAACAACATCCCTTGGACCAGGGGCATGACTTGGCCTGGTCTAATTGCATTCTAGCCTCTCTTTAAATATAATATTTTAATTTAACCCTTTTAACTACTTGATTATAATAAAGAAGTTTAAATATATCATAAGTCTCTATACTCTCCATAAATTTAAAATTTAATCCTTATACTTCTATTTTTAGGAATCTAGTCCTACTTTTCACGTTTCAAAATTCAAATTTAACTATTAACACTGTTAAAATTGTTTTGTAAAATTCAAATTCATTGGAACGTCAACTTTTAGTTGCATGGCTACCAAATGTTTTTTTTTTATTTCAAAATGTCATACCAATAAATTTAATAAAAAAATTAACAATGTTAACAATTGAACTTTAATTTTAAAATTTGAGATGTAGAAAATTATATTCATATAAATAAAAATATAAAGATTAAATTTTAAATTTATCAAAAAAATATTAAAACTTATGGCATATTTTAACCAAATAAAATTTAAATTTTTTACTCTTCCTAATTAATAATCTAATTTTTTTTTTGTATAAATATGATCAATTTTTTTAATTCAAGAGACTGACAATTTGCTAAGCACATTAAATTATAATTTGACAGTGTAATTCTATAGGGTGCTTCTGCCCTTTTATTATAATTTAATATTTTTAATTTTTTTAACTTCTTTGATTTCAATAAATATAAATCTTTTTGAAAAAAATTTAAGATACATTCTTTTTTCAATAAATACAATGATTTAACCTTACACTATAATATGATTGATATTAACAACCTCATCTTAGTATGGTATAAAAAATAAAGGTTGGATCGTATTAATATGTTGCATATTTCGTAACTTCAATTATAAGTGGAATAATCCAACAAATATGCACTAGAACAATTACATAAAAATTTCATATGATGTTTTTTTTTTTTGTTATTTTTATTAATAATTGTATCAACTATATTTTTAGACTAACATAATACATATGATGATTTGATTTTAATTTTTTTACTTATTTAGTAATCACTTTTATCAGAGTGATATTTTTTTATAATAATTATTAATTTTAAAATATAAATTGTGTAATTATGTAATTACAATTTGTAATACCAAACATGACATGAAAAATTATGTTGTAATTACATCATGTCATCCAATTATTATGTGTTATCCAAACAAACCATAAAAGTCTTAAAGACGAACACATGACAAACCCTGTCTGAATTCCACATGTGTTTGTATTTGTGCACTATTGTTATTCACCAGCTCCATGATCATTCGTTGTAAAATTAAGATAATATAAGTTTTTGAAAAAAATTAAGTAGTAAAATTAATATAATTTATAAAAAAAAAAGATTAAGTAGATAAAAATGTTATATTAAATACTCAAAATAAATAAATAAATAAACATTACCACATTGGATATAAGCAAATTTATTAAGAAATTTTACCTAAATGATCCAAACAAATAATTATTTACATAAATAAATTAAGTTAAAAAACATATTTATATTTTGGAAAAATAAATATTACCATACTGGATAAAAATGTTATAAGATTATTTTACCTAAATGATCCAAAAAATAATTATTTATATAAATGACTCAGGTTAAAAACAATTATCTAAATGATCTGAAGTAAAAAATAAAATTGAGTTATGGAAGATATCGGCACCACTAATTTTTTCTGACATAATTATTGCTTGATGATTATATCAGGTAGTAAAATTTGTTTCGGGATGTTGGGGCCTAGATGCCAAGTTGCGTATCTCTTCAACAGTCGTAAACTCGTTAAGTATCAAAGTCTGCAAATTTTGCAGCAAGTAAATAGAGGTGCTCATGGACCGGGTCGGGTCAGGTCGGGTCAAAGCATGATATTAACATATTTTATAGTTGTCCAGTTCGACCCTAAATTTAGGCCTAAAATTTTTGCCCAATCCCTCCCATATTTGCAAAAGATTAACTCAAGCCCATTTTAGGCCCTTCCATATTATATTTTAATTTTTTTTTAAAAATATTTATTTTATTTTATTTTATTTTATTTTAATAAATTTATACATTTTTATTTATTAAATTCTTTTATATAGTCATCTTAACATTGATATTTACATTAGAGTAATATTATATATTTAATATAGGTTTATTTTTTTTAATGTGTTCTAAATTATATAATATATAAAAATAATATAATATAAAGTATTATAAATTTAAAATAGGCCAAGCTCGAGCCTTAAATGTTTAAGCTCGAGTCTGACCCATATTTTAAATGGGTTTAATTTTTTTGCCCATACTCATTTTTCGGATCTAATATTTTTCCCAAACCCTCTAAAATTTTGAACAGACATTCAAACCTGGACGAGCAACTCGACCCATGAACAAGTCTACAAGCAGATGAAATTTGTGATTTCCTTAACTTTTTCATTCTTGGCATTAGGGGTTGGGAAGGAGAGGGAGGGAGGAGACTGTGGCGGAAACGGAGAAGGACGACAGGGGAAGACGGTGGGGGAGGGTTTATTTTATTTAATATAAATATTTAAAAAAATTATATTACATTTTATATTTTTAATAATTTTAAACTATTCTAAAAAATTTCAATTTTTTATAGAATAATTATTAAAAAATATTTAAAAATATCATAATAATATTTTATTTATATTTCAAGGATCAAATTGATTATTAATTTTTTAAATTAAGTATCACGTCATCATTTCAATTGGAGATAACAGATGAGTAGTACAAATGTAACAATTCGATAATATTAATAATTATTATGTAAGTTTTAAAAGTTCCAACAAACATAGTGGTAACTAGACCTGTTCATGAGTCGGGCAAGTCGCCTAGGCCCATCCAAAATTTGAGAGGGTTTGAACAAAAATATTAAGCCCGAAAAATGGACTTCAATAAAAAAATTAGGCCCATTTAAAATATAAGTCGAGCTCGGAATTGAACATTCAAGGCCCAAGATTAGGCCAACTCATTTTAAGTTTAAAATATATTATATTATGTTATTTTTATATATTATTTAATTTAGAACATATTAAAAAAATATATACTAAATATATAATACTACTCTAATGTAAACATTAAAAAAATATTAAGATGACTATGCAAAAAATTCAATAAATAAAAAATATATAAAATTATTAAATATTAAAATAAAACAATGTAAATATTTTTTTTAAAAATTAAAAAATAATATGGGCGAACTTAATGAGTTTGGGTTAATCTTTTACAAATATAAATAAATTTGAGCAAAATTTTATATTCATATTTCGAACTGAACCGAACTTGAATAAATATAAAGCATGTTAATATCATATTAAGCTTAACCCGCTCATAAACACATTTAGTGGTAACCATGAACAACATTTTCTTAAATTTAAAAACTACTATCATTTATTTCTAAATTAGAAAACATAGTGGGTACTGAAATGACAGAATTGCTTGTGCCTCCTCTTTCTCAATCAGTGATGTCTACTCCTTTGCTTTCTTAATAGATAAAATTGTTTTATTTATTTTTGTTAATAATAATCGTATTGGTGAATACTTTCTTAAAATAGCATATTATATATATAAGCAGAGCACCATCTGTGTTAATCTTAATCCACCCCGTGTCAGGAGGTCGCCACTTAACCGACAGGTCCTCTATCGCACCAGGCTGCCTCTGTTCCTAATTAATTTTAGTGTTAGATTAAAGTTGTTCAAAGGTTTAATAGTTTATCCAATGATTTATCGGCTTTCAGCAGGCATTTAGCATATTTGATTTATTTAAATTTCCCACATATTTTTACATGTTTATTTTGTTTTCCTCCTCGTCAGATAATAATATATTTTAATATAATCAAATCACGTTTTAATTCTTTTCTAATCATCCTCCGCAAGTTCTCCAACTGTTCAAAGAACAAAAAGAGTACACTCCAGCGCCCACCGTGGGGCTCGAACCCACGACCACAAGGTTAAGAGCCTTGCGCTCTACCGACTGAGCTAGACGGGCTAGTTGTTGGGATTTTCCTGCAAATGATTTGTTTTAAGTAAATCATTCAGTTCAAAGATATAATTAATTATAACTTTTTGGTTTATTATTAAGGATGAGTTAATCGGAATAGAAAATAGAAAAGGTAAATAAGGAAGACAAAATGTCCATATATATATATATAGATTACAAAGGGCCTGTACATTTTCTGCTTCTCTGTGATGACCAAAGAAAAGGAAAATACAACAAAAGCATTTACATTGGCAATTTTTTCTTTTGCCTCTTTTCAACACTGATAAACTGCGTAGCTCTTGCTCTTCTTTAGAAAGCTAAGTGCTTTATCTATTTTTCTTCTCGATACCGATTTAAGGATCGGCTTCGATTCCGGAGCTGAGGCAGGAGCAGGCTGGGGATCTTCATTGATTTCAACTTGTAAGACTTTCGCAGCAGCAGCAGCAGCAGGCGGATGATCTCGCTGCCGTTGTTCCCGGAACAGCATCAGAAGCTTTTGTGACTTCTCCCTCGCTCTTGTTGTCCCATTTACTGAAATCGACACCAATGCAGGTATCACACCTTCTCGTAGGACCATTTGACTGCATTTCTCGTCTCCATTACAAAGAACTAGAAGGCACGAAACAGCTTGCTCTTGCTCAATCAATTCACCAGCATCAAGGACTGTTGCCAGACCACTTATGACACCACGGGTTGACACCATCTTGACTCTTCCTGCTGGACTTGAAGCTAAATTTATCAAAACTGCAATGGATTTCTCCGTCCAGGTATGGTCACCCAAGACCAGGAGTGATTTGAGGGCACTAACTATGCCAGCTGCAAGAAGACTCGGAATGTTGGACTGCACGGTAGAGAGGTTATAAAGAGTATGAAGAGCATCAAGCTTGCATTGTTGATCGGTTTCACTGCCCAGTAGCCGGACTAAGAATGGCACAGCCTTGCTTGAGCCAATGACAGACTTTACTTGCTCGAGGCAAGAGAGATTAAGATAGAGAGCAGCTGCTGGTTCATGGGCATCAGAGTTGGAAATCATTTTCTCCAGCAATTTAATCACTCCGGATGCTAACAACAATTCCTTGTTCCTAATTTTTGTTATTGAAAACAAATGGAGAAAGAAAACTATATGAGATTCACCTTAGCAATTACATATAAAATGAGAATCAATCGTATGGAATAACAGCATTATAAATGAAAGACATTAAGATGCTCTTTCCCCTCCTATTAATTTGACATTAATGAATGAAAGGGTAGCAGCAGTTGCTCGCAAATATCCATGTCCGGATTTAACTAAGCAAAGGCATTAAACATGAGTAACAAACCTGTTATTGTTGACAGAAAGGTTAAAGAGAGCCATTGCACCCATTTCCTGAGCCATTGCATTTCCTTCACGCACAGCTGAATCTAGAAACCGCAATAATCCCTCAACAAAGCCATTAGCCCCCATAAAAGTCCTTGCCTCCTCATCATCCTTCAGCAAAAACCTTATTTGTTTCACGACTTTGCACTTTTTCTGCAAGTTCTCTTCTTCATTCAAAACAGATAGGAAAACCTGATAACTTTCTAGCACATTAAGCTCAGAAATCTCCTCCTGTGGACATGGAGACTCATTGTCATTTTCAGCTTCATTTCCTTCCACTTCCTCAGTGTTACCACTCTCCTCTAAAGGAACCACCTTAGCCCCCTTTAAGTTGCATGAACCGACACTATCCATTGATCTCGAATTTGCAGTCTCAGACTCGGACAAGGCCAGTCTCCAGTAGTTAAAATCAAGAGACTCTGGGGGACCATTGGGAATAGGAACTCCATTCTGTTCACACCAACTAGCAATGAGACCCTTAACACAGTAATTAGGAGTCAAAGAGAGATGTGGGAGCTTCTGTTGAGTCTTTGGGCAGGAGTCATGCCCATCACTAAACCATTTCTCAATACAGATCCTTTCATATGTCTGTCCAGAAGCAATTATGACTGGATCATGCATAAGCTGCAATGATATTGGACATCGTAATTCTTCAGGTGGAAGGGGAATATGCCCCGACTTCCTAATATTTGGCTTGAAATTAAAAGAACTGAGCTTCGATAGCTGCCGCTCAAATGCCTGGCCATTACCACTTGCCCCTCCACCCTCATGAGAACCCAGAACAGTTGGGGAACAAGGCATTGAACCCTGCGAATCATTATCATCTGAAACCTCACTTCGAAACAACTTGGAGTATTTCCTCATGAGATGTAAAAGATAAGCCACAATAGATTCCTTTCTCTTGTCTTCCTCGGCACGAGCTTTTTCTATCACCTTCTTGAGAGCCCTTCTTTCAGTTAGGGCTGCTCTAGAAGAAGTGATACCAAGCCTCATAGCAGCCCGGTGAAAAGACTCAAGCTCATTGTTGTCATTACAGTCATCAAATTTTCTCCCATGCTGAAGTAATTTAATTATTTCATCACCAACTTGCTTTTCAGACGGATCAAGTGAGAAAGCAGTACCCTCAAGTTCACTTACAATCTCTAAAATCTGAAGTTCAATCAAGAAATCAGAAATACTATCAGTATGCAGTCAAAGCAACAGCTACTACAGGGTGTCACATTAGAAATATCATACTGCACGTAAATCCAATACAATCATGACATGGCATATTTCCATTAAAAACTAAAATAATCTTCTTAATTTGAACAAGAACTAGGATTTTTTTTTAAAATAATGTGGATAAAAAAAATACCAGCAGCAGAACAATCTTGTTGAAACTGCTTGCTGAAAAAAGGCCCTTATTTACTTTAACACCCAAATAATGAAATAATCTTTGCAATCTCAAACCAGCAGAGGGCAGTTATTACCTGACTTCCAATGGACTCCGGAACTATTTCTAAAACTCGTTTAAGACTGTCAATAAGAGCACATTTTGCCTTCTCAAACTTTAAAAGAACCGAATCTCCAGTAATAGCCTACATTAAAAAAAAAAAAAACACAATTTAGTAAACATTCTATACGAGAGGAAAAAAATAGTGGGAAACGAATAAAAAGTCATTAAGTGAATGCATCAAACAAAAGTAAAAAACCAGCA
Organism: Gossypioides kirkii; assembly: GCA_005610355.1. Classification (NCBI taxonomy): domain Eukaryota; kingdom Viridiplantae; phylum Streptophyta; class Magnoliopsida; order Malvales; family Malvaceae; genus Gossypioides; species Gossypioides kirkii. Next base: position 30,341,148 of record CP032247.1, on the reverse strand, counting down.
TACCAAGAATCACACATGAAACATAAACAATTATGGATGCATATATCCTCTGGTGTGCGTGTGCGCAGAAAATAAAATCTTACCAAGTAAAGTTTACTACATGTAGAACAGTGCTGAAGAACATTTTTGGACTTCTCCAGAGCTAGATGCAATGAGCATAAAGCCTGAATGCCAGATTTGCTCCTAGGCCGTGCTGATTCCAAAGAAGGGAATATTGACAAGACTTTGCAATAAATTGCTGAAAGTGCCTTGCACATATCCCCATGTAACTGCATAAGAAAAAAATATGTAAGTAGGAAAACTGTGAACCTTAAGCAACAAAATTCAACCATTAAAGCTTCTCTAAAACAAAAGGCCTACGATATTAAGAACAGTTGAAAAGTATATAAACCTAGGAGATAGATTGATGCCAACAAAAGGATCATGCAGAAAGTACATTTACAAAATATAAAAGTAGTTACGGGCATGCCCCCATTTTAGTGAAGTTAACTAGAGTTAAAGAAACAGCATAGGTAAAATGAAGGTTCTGATATTTCACATTTAACATATCCAAATGCTTTCAAATTCATACCTTGGCATCACTAGCTGCAAACAGGTTCTCTTCCACCTCAGAAATATCCATAATTTAGCATTCACAGCAAGAAACCACTAAAATGCACAAAGAAAATAGAACATAGTCAGATGGTTACAAACTAACCATTAAAATTTATTTAAAAAAAAAACAGACAGTTCAACTTACAAAGATAACTTTAAAATTCTATTCCTTAAAATAACATAAAAAATCTGGGAATTCCCCCCCCCCCCGCCCCCTCCCTCCCTCCCTCTTTGAAACAAATATTTATGATCGACCAATGACCATGCATCATGAATACCAAAAAGAATTTCCTAAAAAGATGTACCTCCAAAATCTTAGTCTCAGTTCGATAGTTTCTTTAAGATAAACTATAAATATATTATTCAGAAAACATTCGTACTTTTCAAACATTTCCCATCTGGTATGCAACACTACAAAAAAAATAATAAAAGAACACATACGTGAAATTGGAAATGAAAAGACCTCCGAAAATAAGAAGCACACAACGCAACATGAGCATTCTTGAATAAGCAACTGATCTGGACATCATTGCGATGTTGAAACAAATGGACAAATAAAATCTATATGGAAGAAAACACAAAAGGGTCTTGCAAAATTTTGATTTTGATTTATACATTTCGTCAAACACCGGAAGATAGAACCAGGAAAGACTATTTTTCCAATAAAAAAACTTATTATTCGTATTGAGGAATAAAACAATCTGATTTAGACATCTCATCAAACAACTGAAATGTTCAAGAATCTCAACAGAATTCAAGAAACAGTTAAATCGAAAGAATCTTTGGAAAATGACCTGAAGAAATCCCAGAGATCATTACCCGGAACAAGAAAAAAGAACCACCATCAGCTTTAATCGACATTCCAAAAACAGGAAAAAATCCAGAAACCCAAAAACATGGTAACAAATAAAAGACTAAGCAAAATCTATAACGAAACCCGAATTAGAAACAGAAACAAACAGAAAACGCACCAAACAATGAATTACGAAAATAAAAGAAATGCTTACTATTTTCTTCAAGAAAAATTCAAATGGGATCGAATCTGAGTTAGGGTTCGAACTTAAATTTTAAAAAGAAAAAAAAAGAACATACCAGGAAAAGACGGAGGTAGCCAAAGAGGCTTCATATAAAAGATGGTTTCAGAGAAAGAAAAAAGTAGTTAAGGTCCAAAGAGAGAATTTAGGGTTCCGGTGATGCAATCTCATCGTTGAATTAGGGTCCTGGATTCAAAGATCTGTTGTTCAAAGCAGCGAATTTCTCGGAGTAGAGAAAAAATATAGAGAAAAGCTGTTTGATTATTATTGAAAGCAGCGGATGAATGAAAAAAAGAATGAATACCTGGAAATGTTTAAAAATAGACTGTTTATTTTAAGCGGGATTAAAAAATAACTGCCAGAAGATAGGGAATTTATTCGAGGTGGATAAATAAATAAATAAATAAAATATACAATAATTAAAAAAATTGTAAAATAATGATAAAAATTTATTATAGAAAATAATTTACATACTATAAAAATATTATAATATGTTTATTTATAAAATTATGATATTATTGTCAAATATGGATATAATTTATTTATGTGTCAATATTATATATTTTATAGAAATAATATACTTATTCATAAGTGTTTTTTTGAATCAAGTTAATATAAGTTTTTATAATTAAGCTATAGATTGTTTGGAAGTGAACTCAGATATTATGTAAATAAAAAAAAATTCTTGCACCATATCGTGGGGTATGATATCATGGACAGCTTACGAATTTTTTAATTTGATACACTCAAAACTTCGAAATGTAGTTAAAAATACATTTTTATTCTAAAAAATATTTCTTATATTTAGAAAGTTACTTTATTATAGCATAAAAAAACAAGGTTGACTCGTACTAGCATATTAAGAAATTTATTACTTTTTTGGATGAATATAATATATATGATGATTTGATTTTAATTTTTGTTACTTACTTATAAATTATTTTTATAATGCTAATATTTTTTTATAGTAAAATAATATGAAATAAAAAATCTTTTTTAAGAGAACTTCATGTATTGACTTGATGATCAAAGATGTTTACCGCTTTAGGTGTGAATTGGATTCGAATAGCATGTAATTTACCAAAAAAAATCTCTTTTAAGAGTTTTATTAAGCCAAATGATAAGAAATAAATTGGAATCAAATCTTGACTAAGAGCTCTTAAATTTTGATTAAATTCCTTTCTCTTTTCTTTTGATATTTGACTAAATGCTAGAACTTTTTGAATTGGAATCAGATTCAAAAACTATTAAGCTATGACCAAATTCTAAGATTTTTAGATTTCTTTTTAAATCTTTGATTATTAGTTAACATTTTTTAAATTTAATTTCTTTAGTAAGTTCTTTAATTTTTATTTTTGTACTAGTAAATTATTGGAATTCAACTTGAAAAAAGAATAAATTTAATATTTAGTTTTCTAAATATTTTAAATTATATGAATTGTATTTTAAATTTAAATTAAATTAAATATTCATTTACCTTATTCTGTGTGGGTAAAAATGTAGAATATATAAAATGATTGGGGTTTGCATTTCATAGTTTGTGTGTCTCCCCTGGTTTGCCGGCCGACAATTGCCGACCTCATGGTTTGTCCTTTACCATTTTCGCCTTAAATGCTATCAATTTACTCATTTCTCCTTTTTGAGATCTTAATTATTAATCAATCTTTTTTTTTTCTTATTTATTTTCTGTCCTTTTTCACAGACTGTTCCTTTTTTGCATTTAATCGATGACAACAATTTTAAGTTTAAAATTGAAATTAAGTTTAATTTTTTAATTACGACATTGAATTTTACTTACAAATATTTTATCTTAAGTCAAACATAAAAAATTAGAATTTAATTTATTAATTCAAAATTTCTTAACTCGATCTCGATTCAACAATAGCTAAATCAAAAATTAAAATTTTGAGCTAAAGTAGCTTTTCATGCATTTTTCTTTCTGGTTTACACCCTACACTCCACATGATAAATGTGAAAAAATTAAATTTTTTTTTCAGATTCGATCAGGTACATATAAAGAAAATTTTGCTTAATTAGGTTTATACAATTTTAAAAAATAAAAAACATGGTTAAATTATAGCTTCGTCGTATTATACTTAATTTAGAAAAAAAATCGTAATTTAATTTAGCATAATTTATTCCTTCTACTGTTATTTATTTTATTTCTTAGTCTAAATCATTAGCTAAAAATATTGGATTAAATATGTTAATTGTCCCTAACCTTTAATTAAAATTATATTTCAATCACCTAACTTTTAAATTATTAAAATATGATATTTTTGTCACTCATCTAACTTCTGTTAAGAGGGTAATGTGACACATTAATTTAAAGGATAATAACCAATTTAGCTCCTGAACTATAACTAGAATATTAATGTGATACTTTTGATTTTTTTAATAATAATTCTAAAAAATATTAAAGGGTAAACTACTTAGATAGTCACCCAAGTTTTAATGCATTTCTATTTTGGTCACCAAATTTTTTTTTGTTAATTTAGTCATCCTTTTAGATTAATTGTCATTTTTAGTCCCTTCACCATTAAAATGCCTTTTGTCACTAAACGAAATGTTGACATGATAATCTTTTGATTGGTATAATAACCAATTTAACCTTAACACTTTATGTAATTTTATATATATTTTAGAATTAGGACCAAATAACAATTAAGCCTTTAAGTAATTATATATATTTAAATATATATTTTTTTATTTTTATGTCCTTTTATAATAAATTATATATTTTTTCAAGTTCTTAAAATTATAATTTTTTTTTAATTTTTGAATCGGACTAACTTGACAAAATGTGCAAACATTGAGGGTTAAATTTGTTGAATTTTTCTAGAATTAGGAACAACTTGATAGAATGTGCAAAGTGCTAAGGGCTAAATTTGTTATCATATCAATCAAAAGACTATCACATCATTATTTGTTCAGTGACCAAGACATTTTAATGTTGAAGTGAATAAAAATGATAATTTTTTAATATATTGGTACGATTACATGGTAATATCTGTTCATACTTTCTTAACCATTTGACAACGCACACACACCTTGCACACACAAGTGCTCGAACCAGAGTCTCCTAGGATGAACATCATCCTCTTTTCCACTGGAGTCACTCGTTGAGTTCGACTAAAAATGACAATTAATCTAATGGAAGTAACTAAAACAAAAAAAAAATCGATGGCCAAATAGGAACGCATTAAAACTTGAGTGAGTAGTTTACCTTTTAATTTTTTTTAGAATTATTATTAAGAAAAATTTAAAAAGTATCCATTAATATTCTAGTTATAATTCAGGGGTTAAATTGATTATTAATCCTTTAAATTAATATTTCATATCACCCTCTTAGAAATGTAACATTTCAATTAACTTTAATGATAATTATGTAATTTTTAAAATTAGATGACTGAAATATAATCAAAGGTTAAAACATTTGATGTAATTTACTCAAAATTATTACTTAACTGATTTATTTTTTTATAAAACTTTTAACTATATTAATTATTTAAATAATAATAATAATAATAATAATAATAAGAGGAGGAGGTCGGCCTAATCGTGCCAAATCGAAGCACATGAACTGACTTTCAAAGAGAAACACACATGAATTAAATAGTTAAGTACAAAAAACTAAGACCATAATATATAAATTTTTTATTTTTTTAAAAAATAAAACAATTTGAGATAGCAGTGGTTGGCGGGAATGTCCGCCATGGCGTCCACGTGGGTATCTTAGAACCATAAAATGTAACTGACCCTCCGATATTTTTACAGACCAGTCAAATCCCGACATTCACGGAACTCCCTGGTGTCTATTTTTTTCACCATCAATGACGTCCAATCAGACGCGCAATCCACGCCACGTGCTGTTCAAAATTACCATAGTCACCAGCTTCAACTGCAAGGAGCGTGTTTTTCACGCTCCATCATAGTCTGTTCTTTTCTGTATTCAATCAAATTGTCGGTCATTTACTCATCATGTGTGTTGTTAGTGCTAACTAGATGTATTAATGTTTAATCAAATATTGTTTTAGATTATAATTTTTTTATAAAATTGTATTAATTTTATATATATATATTTTTTTTAAAATTTTAAACATAAACATCTTAACATAATTTTTAAGGTTTACATTTTAGCTAATGGTGAAACTTGAAATTTTTTAAGTATCGAAATTATATTGTATAATTTTTACGATAGTAAAAAATGTAATTTCATCATTTTAATAGTCTATATTTCTGTAATTTTTAAAGAGTTAAATCAAATTTTTATTATTTTTGATGGGGTCAAAGTGTAATTTTATTATTATTAATTTAAAATTTTATAAAGTATAAAGGTCTTAAATTAAAAATTTACCACTTTAAGGAGCCATGGCTCTCTTGGGTCTCTACTACGTTCTGCCACTCATTGTAGCAGTAAATATTTAATTTAATTTTATATAAATGACATAACATATAAAAATAAAACAATATATATTCCTAAAAATAAAATAATAAATTATTTTTAAGAAGATAACTATTGAATTAGAATTTTGAAATTTAAAAAATAAAGAGACTAAATTTTTATAAATAAAAATACAGAGATTAAATTTTAAATTTTCGAAAAATACATACACTTATGACATCTTTTAACTTTAACTAAAATATATTAACACCATTACTAATACTATAATATGTCAACACTAAAAAATATTAGTAAAAAATAACATTCATACACAATATTGATTTATTCAAGGCATAATGATGAATTTAACCCTCAATATTTTTTTTTTGCCAATTTGGTTTTTTTTAATTATATTTGACTATTAATCTTTCAAAAAGAGTCAAATCATTTCTCTCTTATAAAAATATTGACTAAAATATTAATTTTTTAATGATGTTGGTGTGGCAATTTGCATGATAGTCCATATGTACTTCATGCTAAAATGATACTATTTATTTTATATGTCAACAAATAATTTAAAATTTATAAATAATATTTAAAAAATAAAATCAAATTCAAAATTAAAATTAAAAAATAAAAATTTCACAAGAATTCAAAAAAATTAGCATGAAATACACATGGATTGCCATGTGGACTTTCATGTTTTAGTTAGTATTTTCGTTAAAAAAATCAATTTGACCTTTTTTTTTAAGGTTGACGGTTAACTTCTAATCTTTTTAAAAGATCGAGGTCAAATTTAGCTAAAAAAAAAAGAATAATGGTCAAATTGTCAAAAGATGTAAACATTAACAGATAAATTTATTATTATGTTTGTAGATACTTAATTTTGGCTACTAACATTTTATCTCTCTCTTTAGATAAATAATATTATATTTCAGGAAATTGTGCTACTAAGCGTAGAACAAATAGTATTGACGTTTCACTTAATATTTTTTTGGAGTAAACTTTTATATAAAATAGTTGTTTAGAACATCTGTTGTTCAAAAATAATTATGTCCAGAATAGCTATATTCAAAGCCGAGCTTTAGGGATCAATTATCATCCGGTATAGTTGTTATTTAAGAACAATTGTTGTTAAAAACAACTAAAGTTCAGAGCAACTTTTGTTTAAAATAATAGTGTTTCAAGAATAGTTGCTTTTAAAACAACCATTGTTTTGGAACGATTTGTATTTAGAACAATTGTACTTTTTCAGAAGAGTCATTATTCAAAATAAGTTCTACCAAGAAAAGTATCCTCATAAAACAATTATTGTTTAGAACAATTATATTGAAAACAACTCACATTTGAAATAAGTCAGAAAAAGTACTTTTTAAGAACAACACTAGTTTTGCATTTCAAGAGAAGTTTCGCGGAAATATTTTACATAATATTGTTTCACCGAAAAGAAAGAAGTGAAAATAACTTTGGAATATGGTAGAGTTCTTAGATTATTTTCACACTTGGGATGTTTAAAAAAAACTTTGGCTTAATATATTAGATATAAAGATAAGATGTTTTCCCTTAATCTTCTTGTGTAACATTGACTCTTTTTCCCTTCCTTTAGAAATGTAGTTAATTTTTATTTATTATTCACCATTATTTACAAAATTCTTTTATAATAAAAAAATTATTAATGTATTTGTAATTGAAAGAATATCAATCATTATTACTATTAATTGTCAGCTTTGTAATTACGATTTATGGGACTCTTTATAATTTATAAAATTTTAAATTAGTAATAGTAAAATTATACTTTGGCCCTCCAAAAATAATAAAAAATTAATTTAATCTTTTAAAAATTATAAAAATATAGACTATTAAAATGGTGAAATTATTTTTATTATCGTAAAAATATATAATTTAATTCCGCTTCCTCCAGAAATTTTTTTTTACTCCGCCATTGAATAAAAACTTGTCACAACTAATGAAAAGACTTTTGACATTTTGGCATTTTAAGTCTAAAATTCTTTTAACTTGTTTTCTTAATATTGCTTTCTCATCAACCACATTTCCCTTTCTCCACCTGACCAACCACCATTTACCGTTGGACTCAGTGATATCGGATATACTTCAATCTTTCACTTTACTTTTTTTTTATGCATCTCGTTCAGTTATTGGCAATGCTTTTTTTCTCCATCAAATAACCCTCTATAATGTTTTTATTCAAGAATTATACAACATATCATTAAGTAAAAGGTGATAACAAGAAGAAAGTTTGTTGTTTATATGTTAGTAAAAAGAAAATTATTTTTTCTTTTCAGTTTTGAATCTTCCAATCTCAAATTTTATTATCAACTCAGTGAATTTTGCTTGTAACCTCTAAGCACCGAATATTGATGGATTTGTGAAAAATCTCTATCTTACTAGATTTAATTATTACTTTATTGACAAATTAAGTCTTAACTCTATTGGTATGGGTATTGTTGTCAATACAAGAGGATATAGATTTGATTGCATTGAAACGCATTATCCTCCTATTTATAGGTTGAGGAGAAACTATGGATAATTTTAGACATTATATAAAAAAGAATAGATATAAAATATATAAAAGTTTAGGATAATTATCTTTTTCAAAATTTTATATAAAATTAAATGAAGGGTTATTTTTTTGGGTGAATAAAATACAGCTAACAATTACATCAACTCAAAGGAGTACAACCATGATCTAAAATCTGTTGACGAGTCTGCAACCCTTTCGTAGGAGGTGTATCAAAAATTTGAAGGCTTGACATCCAAAGATAGACCCAGCTTTGCCAAAAGATCTGCATCCGAGTTTTCCTCTCTAGCAACATAGCAAATTTGCCAAACTCCTTCTAATTTGATGAGTCGTTGCACTCTCCTGAGAATCATAATCCCCAAATCATCCATTTTGGGATCATTTAAAGTCTTAACAGCTTCTAAATTGTCCGTATAAATTATGCCCTTCCTGTATCCTCGTTCAAGCAAAAGCATGACGCAATAAAAAATGCCCCAAAGCTTTGCTTCAAAAGGACTGCTTATGCCCAAAAAGTGATTAAATCCTAAAATTCAATTGCCATCATGGTCTCTAATCACTCCTCTAGCTGCCGCTTTACCAGTGTATTTTCTCACAGCCTCATCGGTGAATAAATGTATCCATTGTCCTACATTGCTCACCGTGAATAATAGTTTCGTCAAAGTCAGCTTTACATCATTTTGGCTTGTAAAATACTGTTGAGCCTAGCTCAAGGATGCTTTAATGACTTCAGTGGCTGGCCAAGTAACATTTTGGAATATGTAAAGGTTTCTATTCTTTCAGATTCTCCAAACAATCAATCCAAATATACTCGCCCAAGTCGCCCCATGTTCCTACAAGAACACATTACATCTAACATTAGAAATAAACCAAGTATGAAAAGGATCAGAGAAGAACATGTTCTGTTGACTGCTAGGAATTATAAGACTCCACACTTCTTTAGCAGCCACACAAACACGTAACACGTGAATGATATCTTCTTCGTCGTGTCTACAAACAGTGCATGTAGAGCAGTTTCTGATCCCACGCCTATTACGCTCCAAGTTGGTGAGTAAACGTTGTTAATAAGCAAGCCAGAGAAAGAAATAGACTCTATGGGGACCTTGGTACTTCCAAACATTTCCTCAATAAGGTACTTTAGGATTCCAAAAATCCTATTTCAGAACCCAATACACCCCTCGAATTGAGAACTTACCAAAAGTAAAAGGCGCCCAAATGATTCTATTAGAACCTGCACTAGGATAGGGGGAGGGATACTCACTATACAAAGAATCACATCCTCAGAAACCCAAAGTCGAAAAAGTTCCAGATTCCAAGTCGCATCCGCCAGAACCATGTCATTCAAGTAGCAGTCCATATCTAAATTCACAGAATCAAGAATAACAAAAGTTAAAGGACCAAACATCAGAATCCAATGGTCCGTCCAACACCGAATGCTAATCCCGTTACCCATCGACCAAGCTATCTGTTCTTGAAGAAAGGGTCAAACCTTCGAGAGAGATCGCCATAGATGTGAACACTGGATTCTAGAGATAGAGCTTGGATTCTTGCACTTCCATCCATACTTAGCCTGGAGAACTTGAACCCATAGCGCATCATCTTTGGAGAGGAGATTAAATCTAATCTTTAAAAGGAATAAGTTATTCTGACCTTGAAGGTGACAAAAGCCTAGGCCTCTACGAGACCTTGGTTAACAAATATTGTCCCAACCAACTAAAGCAAGCTTCTGCTGGCCACAAACAAAACCCTAAATGAATTGCCTTACAATACGCTCAATCTCGTCGTAAACGCCTTTAGGGATCGCCATAGACTGCATGAAGTAATTAGGAATAGCGAGGAGAACCGATTGAGCCAGAGTTATTCTTCTAGTAATGAAGAGTTTTCAAGCTTCCCAATTTTGCAGCTTACGTCAAACCTTCTCAACAACAAAATTCAGAGTGCTTTTTGTAACACACACATGTAGGAGAGGCACCCCAAAATAAATTCCCAGGTTTTAGACCACTTGGTACCCAAAAAGCTGACTAATTTGAGATCGAATATCCTCCTCAACCCCCTTGGAAAAGTAGATGTTACTTTTCCTAAAGCTAACTCTATGCCCAGAAAGGTCACAAAACTGATTTAAAATTCCTGCTAAGAGGTTAGCATGCTCCAAATCTACTTTGCCAAAGATGACCAAATCATCTGCAAAGAAAAGGTGGGATAAGTTAGGCCCGTTGCGAGAAAGACGAATTGGACACCATTTACCCTCATCAATCTTGGAATAAATAATGCAACCTAGCCACTCCATACAAAGCACAAAAAGATAGGGAGATAAAGGGCATCCCTATCTAATTCCTTGAGCAAGCTTGAATTTTTAGGTTGGGACACCATTCCAAAGAATCTGCATGGTTGATGAAGAGACAACCTTCATGATAACAGAGATAAAAAATTTAAGAAATCTCGCGGCATGAAGCAAAGCATCTATAAAGTCCAAGCTAACCTTGTCATACGCTTTTTCTAAGTCAAGCTTAATCGCCATCCAATCTTTGCCGCTCCGTTTAGGCCTCAAGCTGTCGATGACTTCTTGCGCTATAATGATATTATTAGAGATGTTTCGACCATCAATGAAGCCAGTTTGCTCTTGCGAGATAAGGTTAGGAAAAACTGATTTAAATCGGTTAGCCACTATCGTCATAACTTGCTTGTACATCACCGAGCAAAAGTTGATATGGCGAAACTGACTAAAATCCTCCGGGCTATCCTTCTTGGGTATGAGGACAATCAGAGTATTGTTCAAGTCGACGTCGATATCATTACCGTAAAACACACTACGCGCCTGTTCACAGACCGCACTACCCACTATATTCCATTGGCTCTAGAAGAAGTGTGCATGGAAATCATCACTTCCCGGAGCTTTCAATGGAGCCATATCAAAAAGTGCTCTTCTGATTTCACCATCAGTGATAGGTTGTCCCAGGAGCTCAATATCATGACCTGAAAGATAAGGAAACAGATTAGAAGGCAATTCCTTAAGGGTCTCAAGCACCTCACCATAAAGTTTTCCAAAGAAAGCCACTACTTCCATCTGAAGGATGCTCTGATCAGTGCACCAATCACCATTATCCAAACGAAGAGCAGTAATGCGATTAAACCTCCTTCTCTGAATCATTCGGCTGTGAAAATACTTTTGGTGTTACAATTGTCAAATTGGAGCCAATCACATCAGGCTTTTTGCTTCCATAGAAGCTCCTTATGGTCAAGAACATTCTCTAAATCATTACGAACATCTGCTTCTAATTGCTCCAGTTTACTAGAGGATGATTGCTCCATAGCTTTTTGGATATTAAGGAGAGAGTTCATGAGCTTCCTCTTGCGAGTACCTAAAAAACCATAAACGGACCTGTTCTATTCCTTAATGTGAGTTGAAAAATCGGAAAGAGAGAGAGCCATGTTACTTGAAAACTCCCACTTATCTCTAACAAAAGAAAGAAAGGTATCATGTTTCGTCCATCAAGCCAAGAATCTGAATGGTCTCCCAAAGCTAGACTTGAACTCCGGCTTGGTTCTAAGAAGGATGGGCCTATGATTTGACTTGATGCGAGGTAAATGTGACACCAAGCACTGAGGAAAGGATGAAATCTAAGAGTCGTTGGTCAACACCCTATCAAGCCTCTCTAACGTGTCACCTCTCTGCCAAGTGAAAGTTAGACCAACATACCCTAAGTCTTGTAAGTTGCAAGAGTCTACAAAATTTCCAAATAGGTTACATCGTTTATCAATCAAATGAATACTCTTTTTGTCACTCGGAGATAAAATAGCATTAAAATCACCCATGATAAGACAAGGAAATTTATCAGTTGGTAGAACCTGCCTCAATACATCTCAAAGGACCTTATGTTTCCCCTTATTCGGACTACCATAAACAAAGGAAATATAAATAGAATTAGAAATACCGTTACCAGAAACACGGATTAACATGAATTGCGAGTGATTGAAAATAAAAGAGGTATTAATATTTTCTTTCCAACACACTCAAATTCCGCCCGAGAACCCTGTAGCTTCAATACGATGAGAATGCTGAAAATTTAAATTACAAATGATTGAATTTGCATTCTTACCACTTACTCTTGGTTCAAGAAAACATGTAATGTCAGGCTTATAATCAAGATTATACTCTCAAAAAGCCTTGAGGAATTTATTGCTAGCACAACCTTGACAATTCCAAAAAAAGGGTTAAATTTAAGTCTATAATAAATATTAAAATCAAATGAAATACGTAAAACAATAAAATATAAAAAAAAAACACTGCAGATAAAAACATAAAAAATCCCAAGGGTTTACTAAGAAATATTCCCTTGGGTTACCTGCTATTGCACCTCCAGAATCGACTTCTCTAAGTCCAACACATCAGTGGCCTGGGTTGTAATTTTTTCAACCATTCGTTTCATTGATTCCATTAAGGGAACCAAAGTATTATTACCAGACTTAAATTTGCTACCTTTGGAAGAATTAGGTTTATTCAGAATTTTAATACTCTTAACTACCTTCAAATTACTACTCCCCCCTTTCTTACCAAATTTTGATTTACCTGTACCCGAAGGAGCACTTGGAAGCAAGGAATTTTCTGCACCTGCTGGTTCATCCTGGTTCAGGCGAAACACAACAGCCGAGTGCTTCGTTGGGTCCAAACCAACTGCATTTTTGGAGACGGTAACATCAACATCTTCTGAAATCAAAGCTTTAGCTCGAGCGGAGACCTCCATTTCATCGCCGGAGTGCAAGGAGGAGGGGGAGTCAGGTGAGGCTTCTCCCGATTCTTCACTACCGCCTTCGATAAAGGAGTTGAGAAACTCAATCCTGGCAAGCTTGTTGTCCTGTTCAGCCGCAACCCGACGCGATGGAGAATCAGACTCCAATTGAGTTGCTGCCCGACCCGATGAAGACCCAGCGTCCAAATTGATTGCTGCTGGCAGAACCGACAACCCAGACCCACCAACAATGTCAACCTGCAGACCAACTTCACTTAAAAGGTTAGTGGGCTTAACAGTATTTTGAATTTTGGGCTATGCCCCGATAACTAACGGTTTGGAAAAATCAACTTTAGGAGCACCGTTCTTCCTAGCTATAGGCCCAGTTCTTTGTTCTTTATTTTCAGCATAATTAAGTTTGTCAGAACCCTTTTTGATCACCGAAAAATTAGCTTGAGAATCCAAAATATTAATCCCCTTCCCTTTATCTTTCTTGTTAGCAAGATCTTTGATTTTCCTAGTTGAATTAGAATCAACGGTTCCTTCCAAATTTGTGAGAGCTCTGAATCTTGAACCTTCCTTTTTATTCCCTTGTAAATCTGCTCTTGATTGATGAGTATCCCTTGATTTCCGATAATAACGATTCTCCACAATCAGCCATGGATACTTTCATCCTTGCCATCATCGGCCATGCTCAAATTACCTGGTAATTTTTCCGGTGCCGAATTGATTTTTTCCAAGGATGATTTGCTAATGCCAGTAGGGCATGTGTCGTTAATGTGACCATATTTCCCACAATGGAAGCAAACTGTAGGCAAAAATTCATATTCCACTTTCTGAACTATACCATTAACAAGAACTTGAGATATGAGGGGTTTATCCAAATTAATGAATACGGCCATTCGGGCAAACCTCCCTCTAATCTTTTTGTCCGTGTTCATGTCGAGCTTAGCAACCTTGCCTATCGTTTCACCAATTTCCATTAAGATCTTCCTTTTGTAAAATTATCTTGGTAAACCCGGTAATCGGATCCATGCCATCACCGTGCTTGAAAAGGCTTGAGCCGGATTGAATGGCACTGACCATGGCTGAACCGTTATATACTGTCCGACTGAAGGGTTACTTAAAATGGTGAAGTTCAAACTTTAAAACTCTTATGTTTTAAGTTCATAAAAAGCATAATTTTTAATCAATTCATAAGTTATGAATTAATATATGATTAACTCTTAACACTAATTCAATTAAAAATTTAAATAATAATATAGATACTTTTTAACATGTCTTTGTAATTCAAGATTTAAGGAAATAATACTATATTATTTTTAATGTGTGTGTGGAGAGAGATGGGTTTATTTGTAAAGAATTCAAGAGTTGATTTAGGTTGGAGAGTATGTGGAAATTTTGATGGTTCATGGCTTGTGGGAGAATAGAACAGGTTTGGGTGGACGATATATTTACTTAAAAACAATGATAACAGTAAAATTAAATATTGTAACGATATTATAATATAAAATAAAAAGTAAATTAAATGCACCACACTTAACCGCCCATCCAAACCCAACTCAACTTTCCAGCCAAACCTTTCCTCATTTTACTTCTGGACTAACTGATTCAAACCCTTGGGGTAATATCTTTTTTAGCCCTTTGACTTTTTATCATTTTCAGAGCTCTTTTTTTTTCTGTTGGATGTGCTAATGTCATCATAACATGCTTCACTTAGCTTCATGTTTCAATTGTTGTTTGACCAGTATAGTTACTACTGTATTTGGGGGTAAAATACTAATGTTATATTTTGAATAAATGATTTTCTTATTTATGGTATCCGTTGTTTCAAAGAATAATTTTTTAAAAAATCTATAAATTCCATTTCCTTCCTTAAATATAGGCATATAAAATACACACATTGTGGTGATGAGGTGAAATGAGTATAATGGCTAAAAGACATAGGTGGACAGAAAACTGGAATAAGCAGTAACATCTGCCCAACCTGGGAAAACTGATTTCAACTTCTTCGCTTCTTCCACCAAATTTTGGTCAAGCACTGCCACATCCACCCTTATATCTTCAACATTTCTGCCCTGCAATTCCTCAGTTTGTCGGTTAAATTAATAAACAAGTCCTCCAACTTTACAATTTTATGAATCTTAATTAAGCCCCTACACTTTCATGGAACCTAGTTTAGCTTTTCATTTGAAAAAAAAAAAAAGAGCTTGTTTGGGTGCAACAAACAAGGAATAAAAATCGGATCAGAAGTTGAACCAATCAAACCTCTAGTTCCGGGTTGACTAGAAAACGTCTACTTGGTCCTGTTTTTGGATTATGAACACAAAGATTAGTTCAAAAGGTAGAATTCTGCAGCTATAGGATTCAAATCCTGAAATCTGCAAACCCTTTCGGTATTTCCAAGCTGCGACCTTCTTTGTACCAATGAACTTTATATATGTATAGGGCTTACTTAAAGTGAAATAGTTTAGGGTTTTCTTTTAGCTAAGTTTGTTTTAGTGCTTGTGGTGGAGGATCAACTTTGATGCAAATCTCATAAAATAGAAATTGTACCTCTAACCAGAAGTTCCATTTTTCGTGACTGGATCCAGTAAGTCTGCATATGTACGAGGGTGGACCACCTTCGGCGGTTTCCGGTACTACAAAATTTATCAGTACAATGAAAATCACGAAAACCAGATTAAGCTTAAATGCAAAAGTCAAATAGAATTGAAATCATTTCATGTACCTGGTAGCTTAGTGTCAGCAAATGACCAACTGGATAAAGGGCCAGTAATGTTAAGAACTGCAACCCATACCTCCTTTAAGGAACTGCAAAGATGAAAATGTAATATGTAATAATAATGTCACTAAGACATACGAATCTGCATCATCAAATTTCTACTGTATGTATGTTCAAACAGAAAACAGTCCGCAGATTTTGAAAGCCTTGACTCACCCTAAGGAAAGTTCTAAATAAATTCTCCGAGAGCCATCACGGGACATTGTTTGTGGCTTATTAGTATACAAATGAGGAAACTGTCTGTATTGCTTCAAAATCTCATCACTTCTTGCAGGGAACTTCAAACTTCTTGAGAACAAAAAGTTGACCGGAAAAAGTGTCTGCAAAGAAACAAACCGTTTGTTATATAAACATATGAAGTGTTCTCAAAGTTCTTCCATGTACTTGAAGGGTACTTAGAAGATCATATCCCCATATCCACCTTTGTAAATGTGTCAGGTATGAATACTCCAAGAGAAATGATGAGTCAGAAACTTTAATGAGTGAAAAATATGAAAGCACAAGTGAACCTAATATGAAGGGCACGTAAAACCCCGAATTGAAATCAAATAAAGACGGCCATGAAATGGAAGTAAACATTATTATGGACGGTGAAGCCCTGAAGAGCCTTTCTATGTATTATTAAAGAATGTGTAGAAATCATTTGGCTTAGGATAAAAAATTAACAGATATATAGGGAACTTCCCTTTCTGGAAGTTAAAAGCAAATGATATGACACCAAACTAGCCCCGAAAGCTAGCAGCAAAAGGCAATTATGTAATGACGATGCACATAAGGAACCAACCATTGCATGCATATGGATCAAAGTATCAAAAGGGATGCTATTTCTTTTCTCTTCCTAATTGACAAAATATTATGGTAATGAGAAGTTTAGAAAAATATTGGCACGAGAACTAAAGATGACATACCAAAAAAATCCGTTGGTTAGACATTTTAGCAGTTTCGAAAGAATACTCAGGACCAATGTTCAACTCCTTTGCCACTTCGGGTGCATATTTAAAAAGAAACAGCAAAGAGTTGGAATCCACCACGGAGAAGTCATAACTTGAATCAACAATCTGATTTGCATCTGTCAAGGCCAGAATGGCGTTTAGAAATAACAGCATTAAAATTTTACGACTAGGAATATTGGACTTCTAAACATCCACCACAGTTCAAGTCATGAACATCAATAATAAAACAAATTAGCTCGTACTGATTTCAAGAGGCTTCTGAAAAGCAACTGCAAATTCTTAAATACCTGCAGTCAGAAACGTATGCTGGAAAACAACTCTCTTAGGTGCATCTCTACTATACGGAAAGAACTGTGACGACAAAGCCAAAGCAATCACGCTAAGATGTAGTAAGAATTGCAAGATGGATGACCTGGCTAACCATTTGCCACAAATAGGCATTAGGGGGCCCATGCACCAACCGGTAACAACACCAACTATCGCTGCCACCACAATATCAGGAACATAATTTCCTGCAGGCAAAACACTGAAGATCATTGGATTTTTCATTGTGGATTTATGAATATCAATGTCGCTTGTCCTCAGGTGAGAATGTTAGATACCAATATGTATCTGACACTGGTATGTTTAATATATTTCAAGTTTTTTC
The DNA here is from genome assembly GCA_005610355.1 of Gossypioides kirkii. Lineage (NCBI taxonomy): Eukaryota > Viridiplantae > Streptophyta > Magnoliopsida > Malvales > Malvaceae > Gossypioides > Gossypioides kirkii. Next base: position 30,323,486 of record CP032247.1, on the reverse strand, counting down.
ATGCATTGGAAGGTCATATCTCCATACCATTTTCTGGATATGTGCCATACACAGGTATGTATCTGGCAATGGTATGTTTAAACTTTTTTTCAAGTTTGACATGTAAGGTCATATCTCCATACCCATGTTCGTATACGAGTCGGACACGGGTACTTCAAGAAAAATGAAGAGTTAAGAGTTAGATCCATATGCGTCTTATAGAACCAAAATAAGGTATGAAGTATAATAGTTGAGAACTAACCATAAGGTGGTGGAAGAGAACCCATCATACCCATCTTCTCAATCAAAAATTGAACAAGAAACCCACCAAAATAAACGGAGTATGTAAGGCATGGAATTAGAGGTATGACATAAAAAACCATTGACCTGAAAGAAATAACTTATCAGTGTATACGAGTGTTTACTACTACATTAATAGTCTTTTGAAGTACAACATAGAAATTTAAGACCGAAGAAATATGTACACAAGTGAAAGACAAATTTTACTTCCAAAAAAAGAGAAAAACAAATAAACGATGTCAAACCTCCAAATCCGAAGCTCAAAGAAATGAAATCGTAAACAGAGCTTTGTCATATCATAACTTAAAGTCATTGGACCAAAGTTCACTTAATTTTATTGACAAATTTAAGGTACAAACTTAATAGGTCCTGGAGGTTTAGTTTCCATAATACCGAAAAAGATTGCTATTTTCTATCATAGCTAAAATTCTGTTCTAAGAAATAAGTATAAAGAGAAGGCACTTGAAAATCAAACAAGTATCTATGAGATAGTGTACAGTTTTATCATTACATTTTTTCCTTGATTTTCAGTAAGACACTAAAGAGGAGATGCAAACCAAGATACATGGGCAGGACAATGACAGGTATGAAGGAGGAAAGAGAGAGGGATTGAGAACTCCGGCGAATAAATGCTAGGAAAAAAACTACCATATGCTCATAGTTCATGCAATTGCAAATTCATTGGAAATAATACCTTGCCAATTGACGACCACAAAACTTAATTGATAAGCAAAAGGAGATCCATGCAAGAAGCATAGACACAGATGTAAAAAAGGTCAAGAAACCCCACTTAACCCAGCTAAAAGATAAGCCTGCAATTTTAGAGTTGTTCATAGAATTTGAGAAAATCAATATGGAAACCCATGATTTGAACTAGCAAATATCAGTGATCACACCACGTACCAAAGTTAACGAAGCATAAAATCCAAATGCTCCCCAGAATCTTGCCTCATCAGATAGTGCCTGTAAGATTCATTTAGTCATATACTTCTTCAGCAACCACAAACAATTTTACTCAAGCATACTAAAATCGTTGCATGCATCATAGCTGAACTGGACATAATATGATTTATACATGAGTAGGCAAGATTCAATCTATTACCAAGTCTTCTAGATCCGCTTAAAATTATATGTTTGGTATTTCAGCTTTTATGTAAGATTCATGTTTGCAATAACTTGAATGTTGGGAAACTTTACAGGGTATAACAGTATAAACTCCTACATGACAAAACCATGTGGAAAATTTTTGTAGAAGAAGAACATGCAATAAGCTAGGTCTCAATCAATTTATTAAACATCTACAAAGTTTACCTCCTTTGACACCTTGAGAACTGAAACATTTTGGGAGAGGGGAAAACCACGAAAAACCGTTCTTGGAATTAATAGACCAACAAGGGAGATTGGAATGAACATCATGAAAGCCAAGAAAGGATTCGCAAACCTGCATACAATTTCAGTGCATCAACTAACATTTCAAACATTTAATCATCAATCACTACCATGTTAATATTCTAGCTGAAGATGTACAACCAACCAGTTCATTCCATAACTAGAAACTAGCAATCTCAGGACGGAGAATAAAACTGGGAAAATTATAGCCAGCAAAATTCCAGTAGTATGGAGGATCATTCCTGCAGAATAAAAAAAAAATGAAAATTTTATGGCATTATAATATAGCTTGAAGAGAACTAGAATATGCTATTAAGAACTGAGAAGCAAAACTTATTAAAAGGAAATTGTTGATTAATTAATTAAAGATGGATTAATGAGCTGTGGTCATTTACCTTTGACAAAATCATAGAAGGTTGCAAAACAACTCCACAATCCAGAATAAAGAAAACGTGAAAAGAAAGGCATAACGAGAAAGATGATGACGGGAATGCTATGAAGTACCATAGCTATCCTTCTTGAGTAGAATATCTGAAACATTCATAACCAAAATAAAACAATTTATATACCCATCCTTGATGATAGACAAATATTATCCAAGAATAAATAATTCTCAATCAAAGTGTGTATTATACACATACAAAACTTACCATGAACCAAGCTAAGTAATCAAAGAAAACAGCTCGTCCACCATCGTTTCCATTACTGACACCAAGGGATTCTCTTTGACGAGCATTTCTAAGCTTAGCAGACTCAGAAAAGGCCTTAACCGCACTATATAAATTGTCTCCACGTGCTTGCATGCTACCAGGTCTGCATTGGAAGCAGAAGCAAGTGCTTAATACCAAAATATGTAAATTTCCCATAAATGAATCCTATACCACAGAAGCAGATGTAATGCATACACTAGTCTGTCCACTGTATCATAGTTAGTATGGTAATAATAACCACCAAGAAGAAAAATGATATCCAGACCAGGAATACTGCCATAATCTTCTGAAAACATCCTGTAATCCGTATCTCCAGGAATAACAGGGAAAACATCCTGCAAAAATAACGAAAAATTCATAATTGCCTTAGTTACACCATCAATATAAGCAAAATAGGAACTGAGTATACAAATTTCAGGGTCAGCAAAAATAAAATATGATGTGACAGCATTCAAAGGGAGACATGTTTGAACTATAAATGAAAGGAATACTGTAATATAAGTAGTCCAAGAAAATAAATGCTAATTAGAGCATAGATATAAACTATAAAAGAATGAAGTAAAACCTGGGCTGCACTATGAGCCATGGGATAAATTGCTGATTGAGCATAGACGGAAGAAGGCCAAGAACCAGGTCCAGATTGGCAGACTAGATCTGTAGTGTCAAAAAATACGTAACTTATGCATGGAAAATAAAAATGGACTTTCACAAATGTCTGTAGACAGAAATTTTCAATATTTATCCTGATCAAGGTCATTGTAAGAAATTATATGATAATGTTCTCACATCCCAAGGAAATAAAAAACAATAGCATTGGTTTATATCCTACCAAGACCTCCTGTCCCAGATGCTTCCACATTTATAAAAGCTCCTATGGAATCACGCCATTTATGTGTCCTCATGAAACCATGTGCACCCTAAAATATCAGAAGCAACAACATTTCATAAGTCTATGTAGGATATTCAACAAGATCTGGATCTCTCAGCAAAATTAAAAAAAAACTGTTGGCATTCGGTTTGATTTTGTCAGTTCAGTTTACATTTCCCATTCTTCCAAAAGAATGAACCAAGTTTCTTCTTTGACATGTCCCAAAATATGAATTTCAAGTTTCATACTCTATCACTCATGACAATTTTTTTTTTTTAAATTGCAGCAATCTCAATTGAAATAATGCCCTACTTTGAAACAAAGAATTAGTATATTCCCTTACCAACAAAAAAACTTCTTCTGCACCATTGAATAAAAAAATTATAGGCTGAGGTGGAACCCAGCCAGAGTCTATGGTTAGCCTCGCAATTTCCAACAACGATGCTGCAAAAACACAAAGCATCAGGAAGATGTCTTCAATAAAATAGCCAGTGTAGCTTCAGCAATCAAGCTAAAAATATTCAATGTACTTACCAACACATGAAGCACAATCACCAGCACCGGGGGAACCAAGTGGACCATCAAAATGAGCATTCATTAAAACTGACGGATCGGTTTCTTGTGAATCTATTGAGGATATCCTGTATATAAAAGAGAGAAGGTAATGTTATTCGCCAGAAAGGTGCATACTAAAACAGACTGCTTCACCATGTTCAACTGCAAAGATGCAAATGTTTATTGCATCTTAAAGCATAAAACAAACAAAATTTTGGGAATTTAAAGCCTAATCAGTCCTTTAGACATTGACCTAAGAGATGAAACACCATTTACTCACTACTTCTAGAATTCCTTAAACAATGCTATCAATAACTCCTTTCCCTCATTTTTCATGAGGCGAACACATTAAAACTCTCCAATATGATGTTCAAGTTTCTAAATCCATAGCCAAGCTTAAAATAACAAGGTTTCACATGCTACTTAGACACCCTAAATGATATAGCAGATGCACGTGCAACCTATGTTGCGCAGATTTGGGAGATTGTGTGAATACAGGTATCTAAAACATGTATTTTTAGATTTTTCTAGGTTTTTACATATATTAGAAGGGTCCTTGGAAGGTCATATCCACATACCCATGTCTGTATATGTGTTAGAAACAAGTGTAGGACACGGATGCTTCAAGAAAAATAGAGTAAAAGCAACCACAACTATGGCTTAGTCTTGATGCATAAAAGAAGCATTTTCACTATACAGAGGACATGGATTTTCCCAACTATTATTTCTTTCATTAATCATTACATTTAAAAGGGATTCAACAAAAAGGATGGCTGTTTCTTTAAGTGGACCCATCATTAAAAGTAGCCCCTACTTTCATGCAAAGGATGCTTACAATAATAAGCAACAACTGATGCAGGCAAAAGGAAGGTAAAGAAATCTCCTAATCATTCCCAGGAATGATTGACATAGTACTACAACATAAATCAAAATCAAAGGAACCCTATTCAGTTTCAGAGATTTACCTCATCAAAATATTTGTATGATTTCTATAACCAAATGATATTCCATGGCCTAAGAACATCATATTGAATGACCCACCAACAACATTCTCTTCAATCTCAATCCTGCAAATTAAGGAAATTAAATAAAGTCAAAGCCAGAAACTTTGAACAAAATTAATGAAAAATACAAAAACCCAATTTGAAACAAAACAATTCAGCCTTAAAACAAGTGTATACAAACCTGAAATTTGATCCAGCTCTCTCCTTCAACCTTTCCAACTGTGCCTTAATATACTCTGCTGCTTTTCTCAAACCCTGACGCCCTTCCTATTGAACAAAGAAAACCCATAATCAATAACATAAAGTCCTACTCTACCACAGCAATAAATTTGAATTTCTTTTCCATGTCAACTACCCCAGAGGTTACTTCAATCTAAGCACTGAGAATAAACTAATAAGAAGAATAATGATTTTAAGCTATCCAGTAAAATTGAAAGAAAAAAAAAGTACAGGACATGATGGAAAGAAAGTTAAAAGAGATAAGCAGACGCACTTGACGACCATCGATTTCATGTGCTAAGACTCGAACATGCTCGATAGCTCTGGCTTCAGAGAAACGATCGAGAGGCGCGTCGATCCCCAAAGGCGTGATGAACTTGGTGTACATTACGGAGTGAACAAGGATGGACATGAGACCATACATGACCGCCAATGAGAAGAGGAATTTAAACCCCGAAACATCTCTTCCATCGAGCCTCAGCGCCATTACCTAACCCCCAAAAAAGAAAGAAAACCCAAACCCGAACTGCACAGCAGTATTACCTTCCCCTAGTTTGCACCTCAAAAGAAAGCACAGAAAAATCACAAAGTATTGAAATAGAAAAATCCAAAGAAGGGAAAGAGTTAAAGGAAAGTGTATAAGAAGGTAGCTGGGGGTGGTTTAGTTTTGTTTGTATTTTGTTAACACAGCACAGCAGAAACGAGAGAGTCGGGAAACTTGAAGGAAACGTTGTAAACCTTTTACATTATAAAAAATGCAGCAGAGGAGGAGAGACAAACGTGGAATTGTACTTTTGTTTTAAGAAAAGCCGTCACTAAACTAAACTACAGACTTCTACTTCATTTCTCCCTCCTTACCCCACGTGAGGGATTCCTGCCTACATTAGGTCTTAATTTTTCTATTTTTTATTTTTATTTTTTATATAATAGAGTTTTTATTCATTTAAACTGAAGTTTAACTAAAAATTTAATATTTTACCTTCACGCAAGGATTAAAATAATAATTATACCATTTGATTTAGCTGGCAAGCCCTCTATGCCCTTCACTAAAACTTCACTTTATAATTAATTATTATTAATTTTAATTTATGTTATTTTTAATAATGATAAAAATCCTTCCATTTACAATAATTAATAATAAATATAATATTTTTAAATATGTTTAATTTCTTCATGAGAAAAATATATCTTCTTTAATATTTTATTCAATTATTTACTTAAATCTAATTTTTTATCTGTAAACTTAACTAAACAATAATATAAAAACAAAATTTCAAGATCTGTAATTATTCTTTTTTATTATTTGGCCAACTCAATTATTTGAATCAATGTACTTGGACAGTTTATGAAATGCAAATTTAAAAACTACAATTATCAAAATCAAACCAATTATATTTTTTATTTTATAAATAAATAATTTTATTTTTATTAATAAATTTAAATATTTTATATTTAAAATAGTGAAAATAATTTAAAAGTTCTTAAAAATTAAAAAAATTCAAAACAAAAAATATTAACATTAAAAAATCGAAAACTTAATCGAACTAAATTGAATTATGATAGACGCTTCAAAAAGCCCTAAAAACCCAATTGAAACAAATCGATATCACCCCTATATGTAACTAACTTTTAGTATATACAATTAACATCGTATAATTAAGGTAAATTAGTAATGATGTGTAGCCCTATATAATATATACAATTATATTATTATAATGTACATTTTTATATTAATGATATGTAACATTAAACCCTAAATGTGCAACTAACCTTATGTTATATTATTGTTATACTTATATCTCTACCTCATTTTGAACCTGATTGGACCCTCCATTGGGCCACCCAGAACCTAATGAGTGGCATAATTTAGTAGGAATCTTCACTTACCTATAAATATCCTCAATGATTAACATAGTAGGGGATTTCTTTCTAACTCTCGACCCTAAAATAAGTGAATCGACCTACTTTGACGCTGTCCTCTCTCTTCCTTCTCCACCTCCATTGATATTGTATATCAACAATTATAATAAATATAATTAACATTATATAATTAAGGTAGATTAGTAACGATATGTAATCCTATATAACTAAGTTATTACAATGCACATTACTATATTACCGATCTTCCATCCTATGTTCAAATCTTGTTATAGTATTATTTTACTACAAAAAATGAAAAGAAAAAAACATCCTTACATTAATATTTGTTAATATGTAAAGTAATGGTATTTTAATAATTTTCCAATTGGATTAGTGCTCAATTGATTCGTCACCAACTCAATCAAGATCGTGGTGAAGTTAAAAAAAATTTTTAGGGAGACCGAAATTAAATTATAATTTTTACAATAATAAAAATGCAAATAGCCTATATTTTTTTTATAATTTTTAAAAGATTAAATCAAATATTTATTATTTTTAAGGGGTCAAACTGAAATTTTTTTTTACTAATTTAAATTTTTTTTATTACTAACTTTAAATTTTAAATGACCTAAATAAAAAAAATTCATTTTAAAAGAGTTCGAACCTCTATTAGCCTCCTAAATTCGCCCTTGAATCAGGAGTTTAATATAAGATTATAAGTATATATATTAAATAATGTATCCAATGATAATAATATAATAAATAAAGTTATTTTAAAATTTGAAATTTAAAATCTAATTAATGAATAGTTTTTAATATGAAAAATTAAATACTATCAACTATTATTATAATTTATATAATTTTAATGAAAATAAGATTTTTATTAATTTTCTTCAAAGTTGGGCATAAACCCAAATAAACTCACATCAAATTAAAAAAAATTCATTAAAAGAAAAAATAATAGAAAATTTCCCGAATTGAAGACTCCCCAGCCCCCGACCCTCAAGTCCCATTACGATTTCTCGAAAGGTCAAAATTTAAAATTTCCTCAAGACTCTCTCAGCCTTCCACCACTCGTTTAATTGGTTAATTTGTAGATTTGATTAATTTAATATTCGACCGACTGTCATCCCTAAATTGCAACGATACCAAATTATTATATTTAAATTGTCATTTGAATGTTTAAAAGTTTTTTAATTTATTTTTATTTTATCATACTTTTTTACAAAATATAAGTTACTTATAATCTTTTTCCACCCTTGAATTAAAGAAAAAGATGCAAATAAGTGTATTCAAAATCACTTTCTCTTGATTGTTAGAATACCGATCAATAAGTCATTACATATAATTTTTTAATACAACTAAATGATTTAATCTTAGTTCATTTAAGAAAATAAACTATTATAAAAATTGAAAATCGTTAATGATAATCCCATCTTAAATTAAATATGTTTATAAAGTTTGATTTTATTTTATTTGATATAATTTAAATTTATTTTTTCATTTTAAAAGAAATATTTGAATAAAATTAGAAAACATATTTAAAATATAAAATGTTAATGACTTTATGTGATGGTTTGATGGTTACGAATATTCACTGTTTCATGTGTGGTCTGAGTTCGAGTTGCTTAGTAAGCTTAATTTTGAGGTCATTTGGAGGTGTAACCATCTAGAGCCCAAAGTTGAAAGGGATCTAAAATCTTATTTTTTTTTAATTTTTAAGAGGCTCAATTTTTTTTTTAACTTTTAAAGGCCGAAAAATATTTTTTACCAACGTTTAAAGGATCTCAAATTTTTTTTTTTAAGAGCCCAAAGTTTTTTTTATTAATTTTTAAGAGACTTAGAATTTTTTCTTTAACTTTTAAAGAATTTTAAACCCCATTTTATTGTTTTACTTAGAGTCTTGAAAATGTCAAGAACAGATCTGCGCACTAATCGCATTTATTGTTTGTGGAACCATAAGGCTCAATGTCCTTTTACCCTCAACAACCATTTTCGCTCCCCTCCTAAGCAACGACGGCCAGTGCACCACCCTCGACAGATGGCTGTTGGGTTGTTTTTTAATGTTCTTAGCAGCGTCATGTGTGTTCTTTACGTTCACGGACAGCTTTAGAACAGCCAAAGGAAGGTTGTATTATGGGGTAGCAACGTTGAGTGGGATTTGGACGTTCAATGCTGGAAGGAAGAAACCTTGTGTGCCATCGGATTATAGGCTGAGGTGGTGTGATTTGTTCCATGCAGGGCTGTCTTTGGTTGCGTTTTTGGCGTTTGCAGGGTCACATGGCGATGTTGTGGCGTTCTATTATCCGGGATTCCGAAAAAGTGACCAGCACTGTTCCACTTGTGGTTGGGTTTGTTTGTGGTGTTTCCTTCGAGGAGAAAGGGAATTGGGTATCCATTCTTGTTACAGGGTGAAGCTAGGAGCTCTAGATTTTGAAACATATATACTTTTTCATATATTTGTATTAATATAAGAATGTATAGTTGATAGATTTTTAGTTTGATTGATATGAATATTATTGTCAATACAGAAGTACGTAGGTTCAAATGCGCTGAAGTGCATTATCTTTCTATTTATGAGTTTAAAAGGAATTATGGATAATTCTAAACATTGTATCAAAAATGAAAAATATGATATGAACTTAAAAATAAAATGTATAAAACTTTATATAAAATAAATTATTAATTTATTATATATAATGATCTTAAACACAAGTATAACTTAAATAAAGTTTTGGTTTAGATGGAAAAAGTAAGAAGTTTTAAATTTGATATTATGTGCTCATATTCTATCAGTGTATTTCTATGATTTTTTAGTTATTGTTCTATTGAGTTGGGATCCAATATTTTATAGATTATTTCTTATTTTTTTTTCTTTTAAAAAAGGAATTTTGATATTTAGTCAATTGATTTGTCATCATGTTTAAAATTAATGTGTCCCAAGTTTAAATTTCATCATATGACTATTAATATTTATAATTTACTAAAGAAAATATCATTTTATTTTTTTTTGGTGAAAAATATCATCTTATTAATATTTGTTATTTTGTATATACAATAGTATTTTAGTAATTTTTCAATTAAATTGATGTCCGATTGATTCATTTAATTATTAAAGTTTAGATAAAAGCCAATATGATGAAGAATTTACCACTAATAATTTGTCAACCGGTTGATTCATTCTATTTTGATCACCCAACTATTAATTTTTTCGATTTAGTCACTAAACTTTTCGAAATTAAATATTTTAGTCATTATGAGTTGATGTGGACTTTTTTATTGGTCTAGTAATAAATTTAGCGCTCAATATTTATATTTTTTATTTTAGTTTTAATTCTAAAAAAATCAATAAATTTAACCCTCAATTTTTACAAAATCTGTAAATTTAATCCTAACTTTAAAAATTTAAAACAATGTTTTTTAAAAAAAAATTCATTTTCATCCCTTTATAATCCATCGGTTAATCCATATGAGATATTAAAATAAGAAAAAGAATACTCTTTTTCAAGTCCCTAGCAACAATTTTTTTCACTATAATTTAATCTTTACAATGGACCACACCAAACAAATTGATTTGGAACCTATCTTGAATAATTGATTGCATTATTACCCAAACAGATAACTTTTTAATGTTTTTATTTTGTTTTGGATCTTAAAATTCTGTGTTTTATCTCAACTTTTTAGAGTTCTTTTAAGAGTGACTTGAAAGAGATAAACTTGCCTATGGACTGGATCACTTGCATAAGCCCAATGACCGGCCTGAAAAATGAGAGAGTTTGAACAAAATACAAGGCTAAAATGTGTGTTTAATGGTGGCATGGATTAATCTCCTTTGAAGAATCACTAGTTTCGGTTCGTGATTTATTATTGGGTGAATAAAATTAATCTTATATGAGTTATTATGTGCTTTTTAATGTAATCGTTTAAAGTTTTTTTTTCTAAAAAAATGTTTTTGTATTTTTCTAAAATAAATTTATAATTTTGTTTAAAAAATAAAATTATGGTTTTAGAAACATTAACAAATGATAATATTGAATATTTACTTTTAACTAATTATTAATAATATAAAGGCTAGCATTTCATTTGACTGAGGTAAGTCACTTATTTTCAAAAGGAAAGGAAATTTCCAGAAATCAATTTAAGATTTTAAAATATTTTATTGACGAAAAATGAGAGGGAGAAAACACGGTCTATGAGGGTTAGATTTTTTTAAATAAATCTATTATAAAACTCCCTAATTCAAAAATATTTTCGTGTAATGTGAAATTAAATTTCTTGTTTTGAGGTTTAAATTTTGTTTAGTTTGTAGCTCTCTTGATTGGGGAGTTTTCTGTTTTCTCTTTGCATAAAAAAAATAAAAAGAGTTTTTTTTACTATCAAGAGAGATCAAGGTGATTGCGACAGCTATGACGATTGATTACAGCTTCGGAAACGATCACGTGTGGCCATCGGGGTTTCGATTTCACCCAACTAACGAAGTGTTGGTTCTTTATTATCTAAGAGGAAGATCTGTAAAAAAAAAGCTTAAGCTTGGGGAAACTGATGTTTACAAGTGGGATCACGAGGAATTAACTAGTTATTTGATTTGTGTTTTGTTTATTGAATGCTTTTTTAAGAATTAGTGGCTATTGATTCTTTCATATACTAGTTGTTAATTTTCATCCCTTCATTCTAGGATATATTTGGGTTTCGATGACTTTGGTTGCACACTAATTTGACTGTTCCTTTGTTTATAGTTTTTGTTGGCTACTAATTGATTAAATGACTCTATAATTGTGCAATGGCGATGAAGTTTTAGATATGATTGTTTTTTATCCTATTTGATGCTCTTTGTTTAATGGACTGATTGGTTGTTTGAAAAAAACAATTAATCAATAGATAATGTTTGTTGGTTTCGAGATTTAGGTTTTGCTTTGTTTGTTCGTATTATCGATCTTCTAATAAAGGAATAGTGACGGAGTCACTAAGAAACTCAGGAATCTATGGCCCCTTTAAAATGATAAATTTTTAATTTAGATCCTTTATAATTTATAAAATTTTAAATTAGTAATAGTAAATTTATATTTTAGCCCTCTAATAATAATAAATATTTGATTTAACCTTTTAAAAATTATACATATATAGGCTATTAAAATGATAGAATTGCATTTTTACTATCGTAAAAATATACAATTTAATTCCGTCCAAAAAAATTTTCTTGCTCCATCACTAGTTGCCATGTATCACGGGTTAAAAGCTTAAGTCAAATAATTGTATGGCCTTAAGCTCAATAACTCAATCGCTCGTAAGCATAAGTAAGAGCATCTTACTGTTGAACTTGATTGTCCTTAAGAAACTTGGCAAAAAGAAAAGAGAGCAAGAAGGCTATAAGAGAATAGGAGACTTCTTATTACTCAAATGATTTGTGTACAAATGAAGGGTGGGATATCCTCCTATTTATAGGCCTAGCCCTAATATATCAACAGTGGAAATGAAGTTACAAAGTCCACTATGGACGATGGATATCTAATCTCTAGAATCCCCCAATTATTTGTAATAAATGTTATACAAGAAAGTATGAACAAATCTATTTATATCCATCTAGAATATTCCAAGCTCAATGGACTCATGTAAGCCACAAAACTCAGTTGTAGTGAAATTGGGCCTTTTGATGGTGCTTGCGGTGCTCTTTGATAGCCCGAATGGATGCCAAATTTGTCAAGACAACATTCTCCCCACTTGATCGAGCGATATCCTCGTTGCTCCTTCCTCATGAAACTCGTTGATCTTGTCCTTTAATTGCCACAAGGCATCCCTCGATACCTTACTATACTTGACATCGGGTAGCCCTTTCCACTTCACAAGGTTTTCTTTCCTCAGCATGTGATATTGTTGCCTATGGACCCGATCGAATAAGATGCATTCAACTTCCTTGTCATGAAATGGTTTAGCTTGGGTCGTCTAGGTTTTCATGAAATGGCTTCTAACATGCTCGCATGGAAATCGAATGGACTTTGAAATGAGTGGGCAGCTCGAGCTTGTAGGTCATCTTGCCTACTCTTGATGACTCAAAAAGATCCCTCGTATCACCGCATAAGGACTTACAACGTTGGATCTTGGATTTTTTTTTATAATCTTTAAATATTTGTTTACATTTTTAAAATTTTCAGTTATTTAAATTTTTTATAATTTAAATATTTTTACAATTTTTATAGATATTTTAATGATTTTTAACAATTTAAAAAAAATTGGTCTATGGTCAATGCCCAATCAATGTCGATCACATGGGGTGTTCTGATTGGTTGCTGATTTTTTAAAATACAGATAACAACATGGACAAAATGTAATGAAACTATAGTTCAAGTATTAAAATAAGACAAAAAATAAGTTTAGGTATCAATGTGGGGAAATGAGTATAATTCAAGGGTCAAATAATGAATAAAGCCTTAATAATATGATTATGAAATTAAAGCATAATTATATATATGTTTAATTTTATAAACATGATAATTGATATTAGATTGAATTCAAATAAAAAAATTTTTAGAAATTATTTTTAAAATGTAAATACTACAATAGTAGATTGTGTGAAATTCTATTTTTTATATATAGCATCTAATTTAATTTTAATTATCAATTATTGAAGAATATTATTATCACTGAATAATTTATTGTATTATTATATCTATTTTAATTTTAATCGTATATTTAATTTGTAAAAATAGTGATAAACTTAAAAAGATTTTTTAAAATGAATTTGAAATTGTTAGTTGAATAGTTATTAATAAGCAAATTCAAAAGAATTGATTATGAAAATATAATTTGTAGAACACCATAAGAATTATATATAAAAAAGGTGGAAGAGTTTATGTTACAATTTTCCCCTCAAAAAATGCTTACTTTCTTCCCTTACCATATACCAAAATTTTGTAACTTAACACAATGAAAAAGTCAGGAGACTAGCAGAGGCCTTGACCCCCCCTTAAAATGAAATTTTTTTCATTTAATCCCTTTATAATATATAAAATTTTAAATTAATAATGATAAAATTGCACTTTGACCTCTCTTCAAAAATGATAAAAATTTGATTTCATCCTTCAAAAATTATAAAAATATATACTATTAAAATACTGAAATTGCATTTTTATTATTGCAAAAATATACAATTTAATTCCGGTTCTCCCAAAATAATTTTCTATAACCGCCACTGTAAAGGAAACAAATGTTATTTAAGGCAATCGATATTGAAGAATGGGGATCAGTAGTGGTTCTTTTTCTGTCCAAGAGACAAGAAATACCCTAATGGAGCAAGGTCAAACAGGGCTACCATAAATGGGTATTGGAAGCCAACAGGGAAGGATCATTCCATTATTTGCAATTCTCGAGCTGTTGGAATCAAGAAAAATTTACAGCACGTTTGGTTGGGAGGAATGAAATAAGGGTGTAATGGAATAGAGTTGTAATCAATAATTCAGTTGTTTGATTGAATGGAATGAAATAAAGCTGTAATAATATTCTTGTGTTTAGTTGAATGAAATAGATATTGTAATAGCATAAGGGAAAAAAGTTGAAATGACCAAAGTATCCTTAGATATATAGGCTAGTAAAATGATAGAATTGCACTTTTACTATCGTAAAAATATACAATTTAATTCCGCCCAAAAAAAATTTTTCTTGCTCCGTCACTAGTTGTCATGTATCACGGGTTGAAAGCTTAAGTCAAATAATTGTATAGCCTTAGGCTCAATAACTCAATCGCTTGTAAGCCTAAGTAAGAGCATCTTACTCGTTGAACTTGGTTGTCCCTAAGAAACTTGACAAAAAGAAAAGAGAGCAAAAAAGCTATAAAGAATAGGAGACTTCTTATTACTCAAATGATTTGTGTACAAATGAGGGGTGGGATGTCCTCCTATTTATAGGCCTAGCCCCAATACATCAACAATGGAAATGAAGTTACAAAGTCCATTAAGGATGATGGAGATATAATCTCTAGAATCCCCCAATTACTTGTAATAAATGTTATACAAGAGAGTATGATCAAGTGTAGACAGATCTATTTATATCCATCTAGAATATTCCAAAACTCAATGGACTCATGTAAGCCACAAAACCCCATTGGAGTGAAATTGGGCCTTTTGATGGTGCTTGGTACTCTTTGGTAGCCCGAATGAATGCCAAATTTGTCAAGACAACATTCTTCCCCACTTGATCGAGCGATATCCTCGTTGCTCCTTCCTCATGAAACTCATTGATCTTGTCCTTTAATTGCCACAAGGCATCCCTCGATACCTTACTATCCTCGGCATCGGGTAGCCCTTTCCACTTCACAAGCTATTCTTTCCTCGGCATGTGATATTGTTGTTTATGGACCCGATCGAATAAGATGCATTCAACTTCCTTGTTGTGAAGTTGTTCAGCTTGGGTCGTTTAGGTTTTCATGAAATGGCTTCTAACATGCTCACATAGAAATCGAATGGACTTTAAAATGAGTGGGCAGCTCGAGCTTGTAGGCCATCTTGCCTACTCTCTTGATGACTCCAAAAAGTCCCTCATATCACTGCATAAGGACTTACAACATTGGATCTTGGATATTTTTTATAATTTTTAAATATTTGTTTACATTTTTAAAATTTTTCAATTATTTAATATTTTTATAATTTAAATATTTTTACAATTTTTATAGATATTTTTAATGACTTTTTAACAATTTTAAAAAAAAATTGGTCTATGGTCAATGCCCAATCAATGTCGACAACTCCCACATCAACGGTCAATGGGGACACATGGTGTGTTTTGATTGGTTGCTGATTTTTTTTAAATACAGATAATAACATGAGCCAAAAGTTCAAGTAGTAAAATAAGTCAAAAAAAGTTTAGGTATCAATGTGGGGAAATAAGTATAGTTCAAGGGCCAAATAATGAATAAAGCCTTAATAATATGATTATGAAATTAAAGTATAATTATATATATGTTTAATTTTATAAATATGATAATTGATATTAGATTGAATTCAAATAAAAAATTTTAGAAATTATTTTTAAAATGTAAATACTACAATAGTAGATTGTGTGAAATTCTATTTTTTATATATAGTATCTAACTTAATTTTAATTATCAATTATTGAAGAATATTATTACCATTGAATAGTTTATTGTATTATTATATCTATTTTAGTTTTAATTGTGTATTTAATTTGTAAAAATAGTAATAAACTTAAAAAGATTTTTTAAAATGAATTTGAAATTATTAGTTGAATAGTTATTAATAAGTAAATCCAAAAGAATTGATTATGAAAATATAATTTGTAAAACACCATAAAAATTATATATAAAAAAAGTGGAAGAGATTATGTTACAATTTTCCCCTCAAAAAATGCTTACTTTCTTCCTTTACCATATACCAAAATTTTGTAACTTAATAACTTAACACAATGACAGAGGGGGCTGGCAGGGGCCTTGTCCTCTTTAAAATGAAAAATTTTCATTTAAGCTCTTTATATTTTATAAAATTTTAAATTAATAATATTAAAATTACACTTTAATCCCTTTTCAAAAATGATAAAAAATTGATTTATTCATTCAAAAATTATAAAGATATAGACTATTAAATACTGAAATTACATTTTTACTATTGCAAAAATATACAATTTAATTCCGATTCCCCCAAAATAATTTTCTAACTCCGCCACTGTAAAGGAAACAAATGTTATTTAGGGCAATCAATACTGAAGAATGGGGATCGATAGTGGTTCTTTTTCTGTCCAAGAGACAGGAAATACCCTAATGGAGCAAGGTCAAACAGGGCTACCATACATGGGTATTGGAAGCCAACAGGAAAGGATCGTTCCGTTACTTGCAATTCTCGAGCTGTTGGAATCAAGAAAACTTTATAGCACGTTTGGTTGGGAGGAATGGAATAAGGCTATAATGGAATAGAACTGTAATCAATAATTCAGTTGTTTGGTTGAATGAAATGAAATAGAGTTGTAATAGTATTATTGTGTTTGGTTGAATGAAATAGATATTATAATAGCATAAGGGAAAAAGTTGAAATGACCAAAGTATCCTTAGCAAAATTTTTTTAAGTAGATGATTATTGTTATTGTTAATAAATTTTAATAATATTATTATTAAATATAATTTAATAAAATAAAAAAATTAATCATATTTTAATATAATTATTATTAAATACAATTTAATAATATTATTTTTATTATTCAATTATTGTTAAATGTTCATATAAATTTAATTTAATTAATATAATTCATAAAAAAATATATATATATCTACAAAATTTTAATATTATAATTAAATGATCATAATTTAGTAACGTGTATTATAAATATATCTAATAGTATAATTATATATTATTTATAAAATATGATTTATTTCTTAATAACTTTATAAATATTATGTCAAAAATAATATTTAAAATAAATAATTTAAACTTTTATATTTAATAAAAATATTATTTAAAAATAAATTTAATTTTCTAAATTTAAAAATAAATCTAAAAATCATATTTAAAATTATTTTATTATATATTTTTCTTTTGAATATAACCAACTGGATTTATTTAATATAAAATGAAAAAAAATACAGCCAAACAAAACATAAACCCAAAAGAACAGCCTTACCAAAAATAAAAAAACAAAGACTAATAAAAAAAATAAATGCAATAATAAAGAAAACCATCAGAGCTTTTTAGGGACCCTAAATACCCCCCGTATTCACAATCCAACTGATCTTAAAACCATTAAGGCTTTCTAGAGACTTTATCTCTTTCTTTTCTCTGGAGTTCTATCTAGTTCTATCTAGTTTTCTCCTCTCTTTTTTTCCTCTTTTTCTCAAACATCTTCTTTTCCAAAGCTTTATCTCCACCTACTCTTTCAATTTTTTTTTTATTTAGTTTGTCCTAAAAGCCCACCAAAACCTATAGATCCATACATGTAAATCTCCCTTCTATTAATCTCCCATTGTCCATCACTATTTTCTTTTCTGATTTAGGTTGTTTTGTTTTGTTTTCTAAATTTCATTACTAGGTTTGGAACATGTCAGAGTGGAGGAGACCTTGTGTTGATGCTGTGAAAACAACATTGTTGGATGAAATCAAAGTTGGGAAAGCATTGAATCGTAACGATTAGGTTTCAATTTTTGTTTCTTCTTGACTTTTCTTCCATAGCTATAATTCATAAACTGAAATTGTGGTTAATATGATGTTTTTGGTTTGGGGTATTTTTGGGAAAAAATTTGGTGGTTATTTAGTGAAATGTAGGAATGACTATTCTTTGGTTGTAGCACGGAATGGGTATCCCATGAGAGGTCGAAATAAGGTCGTAATACTACTCGACCGTTTCACTCATTCAATTAAACCAAATAATGAAATAAGATTGTTGCTCTGAATAAGATATGAATGGAATAGCCATTCATGCCAGCCAAACACACTATTAGTTTTCTACAGAGGGAGGGCACCTAATGGCAAGCAAACTGACTAGGTGATGCATGAATACACCCTTGATGAAGCGGAACTAAAGAGGTGCCAAAATGTAAAGCTATGTAAGTGAGTTAATTTTGTTAACGAGCTTGTTTTAGTTTTCATTTTATATGTGAGTTGTGCCGGAAATATACTACTGCAAAATAAAATCATTAGCGCTGATAGGAAACCAAATGAGTGTAAATAAATAGCAATAATTGCGCTGTGAAAAAACAATTGTCTTAAAAGCAAATTTGCTCTAATCGAGTAATATTGTAATGAACGTTAACCCTATAACACCCCAATTTTATGTCAAGGACTAAATTTGAAATTTTATGAAATTTGGGAATTAATTCATAAATTTGGGAAACTTATGGACTAAATTGAACTTTAATTATAATTTTAGGGTAAAATTATGATTTTTGGGACTTATTTGTAATGTGAGTTAAGTTTGTGGGTAATTTTGTAAACTTTAAAGTTCTCTGAGGGCCTTCGAGAAATTTACTTAATTTACTTGGTATTTAAACCCAACTAAACTTTCTTCTTCCATTTTTCCTTCTCCTCTCAATCGACCTCTCTCTTTTTCTCCTTTTTCCTCCTTTTTTCAACGAGCCTTCGACGAGTTCCTTGTCGTCAACCGTGCACATCACTGCCATCATCAAAATGCTCATCGTTGTTATCCGAACCCAACCTCACTCCACCTACCTTGTCTCACCGTCGCCGTTCATGAGTGAAGGAGTTGAAACCATTCGGGTTTCCTCCATCGTCTTCTCCTCCGTGTGAGCCTCCGTGTGTTGGCATTGGTAAGTCTTGCTCCATGTTGTGATAGTGTTTTGGTTCATCTTTTGGGGTCATTATCAATGTGTGTGCCGTTATTTCGTTGCAATGTTATGGCGTCGCAGACCAAGGGTTGGAAACCCCAATTTGTTTGTTATTGCAAGTATTGGGATTGGGCCATTGAAGCAAACCCATTTCCCATGACTGTTGCCCAAACCTTTAGCCTAAACCAAGACCAAATCAAGCCCAAGTTGTGAGCTCAACTCTAGCCAAACCCTAACCCAAAACATGACCCAAAACCAAACCAAGTTAGAAGCCCAAATTGATCATGCCCATGAGCTAAACTCGGAGAGCCCTAGGCCTGACTCCAATCCGAATCGAACCTGAACCTGAACCCAAATCCGTTGACCGACTCATTGACTTTGACCTGACTTGCTGACTTTGATCGACTGTTAGCTTTGATCGACCAGTGACCATTGACTTTTTTCAAGAAATCTTACCCTATCATTTTTCGACGTCCTGATTCCGTTTCCGCTGTCCGTTTCGTTAAATTCGAACATAAAAGCCTTGTATTAGCATTTTGCTTTTAATTTTGTACTTAATGAGTATTAAGAGATTGAAATTGGGAATTTGATATAAGATATTTTGTGTAGGTGATCACGACTCCAAGACCGATGACCTACCTCCTCCTTCTCCACCTATGCAGCCTATTTCTAGACCTGCATCGAGAGTTACACGTGAGTTTATTTCGGTTTAGTATTGTGTTTAGTTGGTAGCTTAGGAATAGTTTGATCTAGAGTTTGTTCTCGTAGGTTCTAATCTTGCTAGACCTAGTACTAGATTTGAGCGTGGGAAACGTTTTCCTCGTCATTAGAGTTTCAGTCCTTCCGGGGTGTGTTTCTATCTGTGTTACATCCTATTGTATGGTAATGCTATGAGTTGTGATGATGTATGATGATATTCTGTGTTATGGATATGGTATGATTGTGTACTGTGTTGTGTTATAGCATGTTGATATTGTCATGCATGCCTATCGGAATGTGGATAATTTAATATAATGTGATTAATATACTGTGACCTCTGATATATATATATCATGAGATTGAGACTGAGAAAAATGTGATATCATACAATTGTGTGCTCATGGGTTGGGTTTGTACGGTGGAAGACGTGGTTATCACCCCTTCAAATGGCTAATAGTAAAACCACACTGTGATTAGTGACGTTTGGTTGGGAGGGGTTCTGGGGAACCTCTCCTCTATGTTAGTGTGTTGAAGAATGAGTGCATTACATTATGCTTGTGTTTGTATCTCATTGAGTTATATTATGCTTTATGGTTGCTTTATATGCTATGAAATTTATTGTGATAATGTGAATGCGGATGTATGCACTTTAGAGACAAACTAGACTCGATAGCTCATTCTCCCATAGTTTTCTTTTTAAATACTTGGATATAGGCGCTTTGGTACTCGGAAGAATATTTACTTTTATATAAATATATATATATTATTTCAGTATAAGGTATTTTGGGAATTTTTAGATTATGTTATTATTATTATATTATTATTATTTTAGATTGTAAAGTAATTTAAATTTGAGATTTTTAATATTATTTATTTAGACCTTTATTAATTATGTTAGTTTAATTAAAGTTAAAATCTATACAAATGAATGATTGTGGATTTTGAGACTATGTGAGGATGAAATTATAGTAGTGATCCTTTTGATTCGATCATATCTTTTAGGCGGGATAAAGGGGGTTACACCCCCAAGGTTAACACAGTATTTCAATATTTATACACGTGAATAAAGAAAGTAGAACACAATTGACATTCCTCTTGGGAAATTACAATAGGAATAATTCTCAGGAAAGATTGGAGGGGTCACAGGTCCCGCTTAAAACTCAATTTTCTAGAAAAAAATTTTCTATCATGTAATTTCATAGAACTCCAGAATTTAAAGAACAGAGAGAAATTATTTTTCTCTTGTTGTGTTCTATGTAAAATGAGGAGAATGACCTCCTATTTATACAGTTTCAATTTCCAAAAATAGCAGAAGATTTTTCTCAACTGAAAATTTTCTGAAAATTTTTTCTGCAACAGTCAGAAGATTTTTCTCAACTAAAAATATTTTGAAAATATTATTTTACATTACCAACAATCTCCACTAATTCAAAAGAATTGGAAATTTCGTAAACATGAGAAGAGAAATAGTGAAATTAGCTGCTTAAGCACTAGTATATTGTGGGTTTGAACTAGTACATAGTGAAATAAGTGATTCTTCTCTTTAACAAGTGAACGAATCTTGAACTTGTTAAGATATGAGTTAACTCATGATACACAACTAATCTAAAAACCAATTGATGTTCCGCGATAGATCAACAAGTTTTAGCCAATACACATCGGGATGCTAGTAAGTGTTCTAGAAAGATGGCCCAATGTCTTTCATAGAATGTGGCTAGTTCTTCACACTTACGTAGGTGATTTCATCAAGTTTATCTCAATATAGACCATTCAAAATAAAAACTATGAATCATTAAGAGCATTTTATTAAGCTCATCCTCTCAAATTTAAGTTCGGTGAATTCATCAAGTCCATCTCAATAGGACCACCCAAACTCTAGGATATGAATTCATTAAGAGTTAAGAGTAATAAACTCAATTTCTCATGTCGGTGAATTCATCAAGTCTGTCTCAATAGGACCACCCAAATCTTGGGATATAAACTCATTAAGAGTGAGAACTCAACCTAATACATGTATGTCATTTGTCATAAGGATAGGTAGAATGTACACTATGAGTCTTTCCATGATTTCATTTGACCACATTAAACTTAGAGAACTAAGTTGGGTATCCACCTTGAATTCCTCAACCATCGGGTTAAGACCCATCCCCGTCGATGAATCAAGAATCATTTTCCTACTTAACCCTTTGGTTAGTGGATAAGCTAGGATCTTTCAGATCCCATGTGCTTTAAAACAAGTATTTCATTCTCCGATGAAGAAATCTCTATGAGTAAATTTCTAAGCCACTCAGTCTCTTGCTCGACTCAGTCAAGAGTTATAAAATTAGATTTCATCGTGGAGTGAGTAATACACGTTTATTTATCAAACTTCAAAGAAATAGCTACTCCACCCAAGTTGAAGACATACCCACTTGTAAGGCTAACTTTATCAGTTACATAATTTGCATCATAACAGCCCTCTAGGACTGTAGGGTATCTAATAAATTCTAACTTCAAAGTTATTGTATTTTAATTTCAATAAAGATCAATTAGGGAAGCTCAAACTTGATAACTAAATTACAAACCAAATCACACCCCCACTTATTGTGTCAATTCCCTCAACAACATGAAGTCACACTTTTGTAACCTTGTTTCACCTAGTTGACATTTTAGTCTCAAGTCCATCTTGAGCCTTCAAGGCCTAATGTTATGATCCAGTCAACGCGCATCAAACATAGAGTTGAACTTGGTCTCATTTCAATCGCTGGTGTAGTCTTGTCTATGCCCATTCCTCCATCAAACATTCGGACTCAATGCCACAACACATAATCATTAGGTTACAACCTTTAAGAACCCTTAATGGCATGACCGTTTGTAGACTGGATATTACGATGTCTTTGATGCTCAAAAGGCATCCCTTTGAATGTGGCACCAATCGCACTCTTGTGGCATCCCGTTGAATGCATCCCTCTGGACGTGGTTTATGCCAACAATCTCTTGCGACACCAAAAGTTCTCAATATGGGAAATATTTTGAAAATATTTTCTGCAACAGTCAGAGAATTTTTGTCAACTGAAAATATTATTTTGCATTACCAACAAGCTATTTATTAATTTAGTGTTTCTCTTTTGTATTTTAGGATTATTATGCTCTCTATTGTAGTTCACCAAAAAAATATAAAATATTAAAAAATAATTTTTTAATATTAAAAATTGAAAATTGAAATTAATGTTTTGTAAGTAAATTAGAAATTAATAGTTAATTTGATGATTTTAATACATTAAAACCATAATTATATATATATATTATTGGTATACACATACAATTATATATTCTGCAGCGCAAATGGGAAATTCAACTTTGTCATATCCCAAGGAGCATAAACAAAGTTGCAGATTATATGGCTATAGTTTCTCATTCAAGGGACGCCTTGCGTCGTATCTTTAAAAAGCCACCAACATCAATTTTAAGATTGCTTGAAGAAGATCGACAAGGATTTGCTTTGTGATAATTCAGTATTTTTTATGTAATCGTTTAATGCTGTTTTTTTTCTACCATAAAAAATGAAACACCAATATCAATTTACAAAATACTTTTTTATTTTATGGAAGCTTATTTTTAATATATTTATATGATTTTTCAAAATAGAGTTGCTGTTGTTTATTAATACAGGGAATGAACTTAAATAAATAGTTGTCAGGTTCATTTGAATCTAGACAACCATTTATTCAAATTCATTCTAGACATATATTTTTAATTTTTTATAATATATAAGATTTTTACATCATTATTTTGAAATTTAAAATATATAAAATAAAAAAATTATAAATTTATAAAAATATTAGACACTAGAATAAACTTGAACAACTTGTTATCCATATACATTTGAACTTCGACACCTATTTGTCCATATGCATTTCAGATATGTTTTTTCAGTAATTTAATATATTTTATTTTCATAATTTATCATTATTAACTTTTTTTTTAAAAATTACAGTTGTATAAAAAAATAATTAAAATTGAGCTAATAAAGAATGGTCAAATATTAAAAAAAAATCCAAAAATGTACAGAAGTTGAAAATTGAGCTCAAGTTTGAGCTTTTAAGGAAACATAAAAGATACTCAATTAGTTTGAGCTTTTAAGGAAACATAAAAGATACTCAATTTTGGTTATTTTCCTTTTGCCTCTTTTACTCCAATCCTAACTTAGGCTAAAATACAATTAATAAAAAAAAGTCAAAATATTTAATTTAATTATTGTATTATGTATAAATTGTAGATTTAATTTTTATATTTTAATTTAATTAATTTTAATTTTAGATGTTTTAAAAAAATTAAAATTTTAGTCCAGATCTAAATACTAATAATTAAATTTATTATATCAAATTTTATTATTAATATCGTATTATGCATAAATTGCAAATTGAATACATATTATTTAATTTGATTATATTTAATTTTTATATTTTACGAATTTTAAAATTTCAATCCAAACTTAAATAATATATGTTAAAATTATTAATTAAAATAACTCACATCTCACTTAAGATTTTAAAAAATATCAAATTAGGGTACATTATTAAATTAGTAAAGTACTCATACTACGCCAACTAATTTCAGAATTTCACCATAAATAAGGGATTAAGTAACATTATGCTATGAGTTTGGTAATTTGTTTTAATTTGGTTCAAATTAGTTTTAAAATTTTACAATTTTTTCAATTGAATCCCTAAAAATGAATTCCGTTAAAGTATGATGATGTGACACTTTGAGATTGTGTCATATCATCATTTAATTTTTTTAAAATTTAAAATTTAGAAAAACTTAGTTTTTTAGATTGTATATAAATTTTTAGGTGATTGTGTGATATAATTAGATGTGCTCATGAGTCGGATCGAGGCTAAGTATGATATTAACATATTTTATTCTTATCTAAGCTCGGCTTGACCCGAAATTTGATTTTAAAATTTTGTTCAAACCCGTTCATATTTGCAAAAGACTAACTCAAACCCATTTAAAACCCGCCCATATTATTTTTAATTTTTTTAAAATATTTATATTATATTATTTTGATATTTAATAAATTTATACCAATTTTATTTATTGAAATTTTTTATATAGTCATTGTAATATTATTTTAATGTTTACATTAGAGTACTATTATATATTTAGTCTAGGTTTATTTTTTTAATGTGTTCTAAATTATATAAAATATAAAAATAACATAATATAAAATATTATAAACTTAAAACGGGTTAGGCTCAAGCGTTGAATGTTCAAGCCCGAGCTCAACTCATATTTTAAACGAGTCTAATTTTTTACCCAAACCTATTTTTCAAGCCTAATATTTTTGTTCAAATCCTCTCAAATTTCAGGCGGGCCTTCAAGCTTAAACAAGTAACTCGACCCATTAACAGGTCTAGGTATAATCTCCATTGTGCCACATCATCGGATATTAATAGAATCCAAGTTTAAGGATCAAATTGAAAAAATTGCCAAATTTTAGGACTAATGTGAACTAATGGAAAATTTAAAGATCAAATTGAGAAAAATCTAAATTTAGTAACTAAATGTTGGTTTATATGAAAAAGAAAGGAACGCAATAGCCAAACCACGAAGAGAAACCTCAGTATCTCACTGTATCTCTCCAGCTCCCCTGTTAGAGCAATGTACGTAAAAGCTGCGATTTGTTTAACACTCGTCATTGTCCTTCTGATTTCATGTTCCATATACGTCAGCACCATTGATGCCAAATCATACTTCTTCCCTTTACTGCAACCGCCGCCGCTTCGTCTCTCGCTATGTGCAACCGACCGTCCCCTCCATGTTTACATGTACGATCTCCCTAGGAAATTCAACGCCGGGATGATGGACCGTGGGACGTCCCAGGTGGCGGCTCCGGCCACAGTGGAGAATTTTCCTCCCTGGCCTAAAACTTCCGGTTTAAAGAGGCAACATAGCGTGGAGTATTGGCTGATGGCTTCGCTTCTTTACGACAAAGAAGAAGGGAGCGAGGCGATTAGGGTTTCAGACCCCGAAACGGCGGACGCTTTCTTTGTGCCCTTTTTTTCGTCATTGAGTTTCAATAAGCACGGCCATTTTACGACGGATGCTGAGGTGGATGCGGATCGCCAGTTACAGGTAATTATTATGTTAATTGGTCGCCGTAATGCATATTTGGCAGTTGCTTTGTCTTTATTCCCCCCCCCCCTTGAATTTTACTGCTGTTGAACTCTAGGTTTTTCTTTCTTAAATAGTAATGTATGTGATAAATGGTTTACTAAGTGCTTCGAGCTTCAAATATGTTGAATGTCATTTTTTAAGTGGTGCTAAATGAATCAATTATGTTAGATCCTTGCTCAATTCCAATGGATTATAATAATGAAATGATTTCTTCAGTTTTTACTTCAAATCTGCTGACTGTTATTTATCTAGGGTGATTGCATGAATAAGCTTCAGTTCAATTTTGGGTACTTTTAGCTATTGATCATATTAATGGAAAAGATGCTTTGTTGGAAAATTGAATCCGAATATGCTAAATGTTCTCTCTTACGGGTGGTTACATGAATCAACTAAGTTAAGTCCTGGTTCAATTTTGAGTACATTTAGAAATTGATTAATGAGATATTGAGATGTTGCTTTCAAACATGCATATAGCCGTACACGTAAAAGAACTTTAAGTTAATCTTCTGATTATGATATATCATCCAATCCTTAGCCAAATGGTTTCATTATTGATGATAATGACTACTAAAGAAAAGAGGACCTCCTTGATTTTTGGTTTTTTTTGAAGAGTGTAGATTGTTTTTCTTTCAATCTTTATTTTCTATTGTTAAATTAACCATTTATTTGTTGTCTTTTATCATCTGCAAGCAAGCAATGCACAATGATCAGGACCCGGTTTGCTGGAAATATTATGCATCCATCATTGGGATTTTGTTATACTAAAAGTACTAATTTGTGCACGTAATGTGAAGATATTATTTTCCTCCATTGCTGTGGATGAGTTTCTCTAGTTTGTACCATGTACTGCCACTTTTATCCAATATTTCAAGTTTCCAATGTGAATTGCTTCTTGTTTCAGGTTGAATTACTTGAATTCTTGCGACAATCCAAGTATTATCAAAGATCCGGAGGCAGAGACCATGTAATTCCCATGACACATCCAAATGCTTTCCGATTTCTTCGACAGGAGTTGAATGCATCTATTCTTATTGTTGTAGATTTCGGTCGCTATCCTAGAAATATGTCGAGTCTAAGCAAAGATGTGGTTGCCCCGTATGTACACGTTGTTGATTCCTTCACAGATGATGACCCTCTGGACCCTTATGAGTCTCGAACTACTCTTCTTTTCTTCCGGGGAAATACTGTCAGGAAAGATGTATGGTAGTTCTTAAGAGACTTGATAAAACTTCTATTTAATCAATTAATATTGCTCATTCAACATCATTTTCTATTGCAGGAAGGCAGAATTCGAGTCAAATTGGCCAATATGTTGGCTGGTATCGATGATGTTCATTACAAAAATAGTGTAGGAAATCCAAAAAGCTTTAAAATGGTATGCTACTTATCAATGCCGTACAATGTTTACTGTTTTCTTGACATTCAAACACAAAGTGGTAATCCTTCTTTCCAACTAACATTTTTGGCTACTTGCTTGTCAATACCTATGTTGCTTCAAATTTTTCTTGAAGGACTGTGTCTGTGTCCAAGGCCTGTCCAATACATATCTGAACATGGTTATGAGGATATGACCTTTCAAGAATCTTTCAAATACGTAGAAATATTGGAAAGGATTGGGCATGCCTATGTAGGACACATGCCTGTGTTTGACACAACCAAGTTCTAGTAACATAGGTTAATACATGTGGTGGCTTTCAACAACCATGAGTACCAAATTTTAGCTGCCTTTCCTGCTACATATACTCATTATTTGGATGTCTTCAACAGTTTGACATGGTGCGATACTTGTAGTTTCTAAGAATAAATTTGTGAAGAAAATCTATTAATGGAATTCGCTATATTGTGTTTACTGACTGTATTACTTGGACTTGAGTGTGAGTGATGAATACGAATATGTGTCTGACACGGGCATGCTTAATAATTTTCCAAGTTTTATTTTTTTGTATTTGGAGGATTCTTGGAAGGGTTACTTAAACAAAAATGAAGAGTTTAAATAACATAGTTGCCGACCCTTTTAAACACTTTCAAAATCTAAAATGAAATAGCCTCTTCAAGCTGTAGGGAAAGTTTGCATTCAGTTTAACAATAAGTTTTATGCTGTAACTATACTATTCTCTCATTTTTTCTTCTTATTTTTCGTTAGTCTACGAAAGGGATGCGATCGTCGAAGTTCTGTCTGCACCCTGCAGGGGACACACCATCCTCTTGCCGGCTCTTTGATGCTATTGTGAGTCACTGTGTTCCGGTCATTGTCAGTGACAAAATCGAGCTTCCCTACGAGGATGAAATCGATTACACTGAATTCTCGATTTTCTTCTCTTTGAAAGAGGCTTTGGAACCAGGTTATTTGATTGATCAGCTACATCGATTTCCGAAGGATAGATGGATTAATATGTGGATGCGGCTTAAGAATGTTTCTCATCATTATGAATTCCAATACCCTCCAAAGAAGGAAGACGCAGTCAACATGTTATGGAGACAGGTGAAGCACAAGCTTCCTGGGGTTCGACTAGCTGTTCATAGAAGTAGAAGGTTGAAAGTTCCGGATTGGTGGCAGCAGAAGAGATGATCCTGGGAACCTTTTTATGACACTGTATATTTATGATCTCTTTTGTTTTTTTCATTTATAGTGACATCTCATGACAGACACAAGAAGCAAAGGTCCTCAGAAATGGCAACCCCAACATCACGGTGCTAGCTTTACCGAGTTAACTGGGTAAAGGTTCTGGTTCCAACATTTCCTCTCCCTTTTCCAGCATTATATAGAGCAAGAGGCAGTCAGTTAATGTGCAGAAGCTGTTTTAAAAGATGGCATCGGCATGGAGTTTTGGTATCTAAAATCAATGTTCTTCGAATTTGAGTGTGAATATTAGACATGACTATATATCTGACACGGATATGTTCATTTTTTAAAAAAAAAAGTTTTTTTCACACATTTTTTTAGGGTCATATCTCATATTCTTGTGGTGGACACAAATACTTGAAAGGAAAAAAGAAAAGTCAGCAGCATAGTGCAGAAACATACATGTGAGAGGTTGTTTCATATAGGTTCTAGACTTGTACAAGGTTAATCAGAAAGGTTTTTTGGAACTGATCTTCAAATTGGTTAAAATATCAATTTATTTGGTTGAATTGAATAAATTATTAAAAATTATAAAAATTATAAAAATGTATTTGAAAAAATAGATAAAATTAATTTAACTGGTTTTTTTATTTTTGGTGAAAAATAAACCATCATCTAATTACATGGGATCAACCTGAGAAGAAAAATTACACTTTGTTCTGTCAGCTTCTAAGAAGTCTAGAACTATTATAAGAGGGAAGTCGAAAATTTGCAGGTCTCCTTTTTCGACCGGTGCTAGTTTTGTTAGATAGTCCGCAACTTGATTTTGTTCGGAATATAATGCAAGTGCCATTGCTTTTCTCGCACCAAGATGTTCCGAATTCTTGTAACTAAGGCTGAGTTTGACGTAAACGAGTTGCTTTCTTGGATAGTTTTAACTACTTTCAAACTATCAGATTAGATTATGACTTCGTCGTGGCCTCTTCTTTGAATAATCTTGAGCCCATTTAAGATGTCTCACAATTCAACATTAAAAATTGAGCATTTCTCGATATACCGATTGTACCTAGTAATCCACGCTCCGTTCTCATATCGAATAACTTCCCTAGATGCTGCATTTCTTGAGTTTAAGTGCACAACACTATCAGTGTAATTTAACTGGTTTTATGTCTAATTTAAACTGTTTATAGAAAATATTTCAATTTTATTTTAATAATAAATTTTAAAAATAAAAATTTTAAATAATATTTTCACATATTATTGAAAATATTCAATATTAATATTTTAATAATAAATGTTTATTACAATTATAAATATATTAATAATAAATATTTTGTAGTATAAATGTTAAAATATGTCATAACTCTATGTACTTTTCACAAATTTGAAATTTAGTCTCTATACTTTTATTTTCAATAATTTAGTGCCTCTACTTTTTAGATTTGAAAATCAAGTCCAATTGTTGACATTGTTAATTTTTTTGTCAATTTTGTTGATGTCACATTTTTAAATAAAAAAATATTCACTTGGTAATCATAAATCATGTAACTAAAAGATAACATTGTAATGAACTTGAGTTTAACAAAATATTTTTAATATATGCAAAAACAATATAAAATATAAATTCATGTATATAAAATAAACTCAATTAAACAATGAAAAGATAAGAAAATATCAAATTTATGTTTGTTTCATTGAAAACAATTTTTATAAAATATTTTTCAGAAATCTGTCAAACAACAAAAAATATTTTACATAGATTCATCCAAACGCCATAAAATATTAACTTTTTCAAAAAAGTAAATCATTTTTCAAAAATTATTTTTCAAAAACCATTTTCAATGAACAAATAGACCCTAAGTACTTGAAATTGAAAAAAGAAGAAGCTAAAAATGAAGAAGCGGAGTTTTAATCGTTTTGGTTAATTTTTTTTGTTTCATTTTTCATTTTGCTTTTGGAATCGAAAGAAATGCTAGAAATTTTCTTTTATGGATACTTTTTTTTTTCTCTTTCAATATAGACTTTGTAGATTTCTTCATTGGTGGGATTTTCAATTTTTTTTAGATGATTGAATTTGGTTTATAATATTGATTTATGATGAAGTTGTGTTTCAGGATCAATTTGATAGATTTTATAAATATTGAGGTTAAATTTGTTGAATTATTTAGAATTAGGACCAAATTGATAGAATGCGTATGTGTTGAAAACTAAATTTATAATTATACCAATTAATAAGACCGCATCATCATTTCCGTTAATAATTTAATGGGTAATGTCAAAATAAAACCAATCGAAAACGTTAGTGACGAAATTGAATTTGATATGTTCTAAAGAAGTGTTAATATGCTTTTTGGTATTTGAATTTGAAGAATTAATTTTAGTTTATTTAAATTTGATTTCAATATTTAATTTGATATTTTAGTTTAGTTTTAATGTTCACTTTTTTGGAACCGAACAAGTAATTATAGTGAAAAAGAGGATGTTATTCATCTTAAGGTTCTCGAGTTCGAGTATCTGTAGGTGTGTGTATTGTCAAAAAATTAAGAAAATATGAACAGATACTATCTTGTAATCACACTAATATACTAAAAAAAATGTTTACTTGTTTTGTATAAAAGATAGTTAAGCCATTAGAATCCGTATCCAAATGTAGTTGAAAACCTGGGAAAGGAGAACTCAGTTGCCAACTCTAATTGTAGTACTTCACTCAGTATCTCGCTTCGCCCGACTCAGCTGGCTGTTGAAGAAGCCAAGCGTAAGCACGCCACCGCATTCTTCTCGTCGACTCAATCTCAGAATTGTAATCTCCCGGCGAGGAAATGTCTCACTCTCACAAATTGGTGATCAAGTATTACTTAATCCTCCATTTTTCCTTTTCTTTTTCTTTGAAATTTTAACTTCATCGACTATAAATACTTGCATTTTAATTAGTAATTTAATTTCCTTTTGAAATAAAAAAGGAGGTCTTCGATGAGTCGTCCACCACCACCACCACCACCAAATACAAACAAGGATCAACAACATCCAAATCCTTCTCTTCAAGAAATCAATATCAAGGTTTTCGGGTTGCTTTTTTTTTTTTTTTGTACATATTATTTCTGTAATTGATGCTGCATTTTTATGAATTTTAAAACTAAATTGTAAAATAAGAATCACAAAGAAATCTGCAATGCAGTTGATTCAGAGCGGGGAAAAAGAACGGCTGAAGGAGCTTTTGAGGGAAAGGCTTCTTGAATGTGGTTGGATTGACGAGATGAAAGCTCTTTGCAGGTTTTTCCTTTTATTTATTTATAATTATTTTTATGAATTATTATTATTATTGCTGCTATTGGGATGAAGTTATGGGTAAACTATTCGGATAGTCACTCAATTATTAGTGTATTTCTATTTTGGTCATCTAAATTTTTTATGTTAAGTCAATTTCAAATTCTCTCACTTTATCGTCTAACGAATATTCATGTGATTTTTTTATTAGTATAATAATAAATTTAACTCTTAACATTTATTTATTTCGTTATTTTAATCTTACATTTAGAAAATTCAACAAGTTTAACCCTCAATATTTACATATTTTTATCAATTTGATCATGATTTTAAATATAAAAATGTAAAAAAAATAAAAAAAAAATTAAATATATATTTTTTGCAAAAATATTTTCACTCCATCTTGTAGTGTTGAATATGGTCTACACGGTTACACTCAAATATTTAACACATTGGTTATTCGTACTAGACACATACTCGTATCCGATAATCATATCCGATGTTACTCTGAATCCTTTTTTCTTTTTGAAGCATCGAAGTCCAACCCATAGCGGTATGGGCCTATGACCTTCTTAAGACTCTCCAAAATAAATGAAAATACTTGAAAGAATTTGAACTCATCCATGTCTGATACCTGTACTCAAGTCTGAGTAATTCGGTCACCCTTGAACCTGAGTAACATTTATTTGTTTGCATTCCACTATTTGTGTTTGTTCTTAGGTAGTCTCTCAAACTCCCTATTTTAACATAGTTTATGTATATAATATTTGGTTCAAGGGCATTTACAAGGAAGAAAGGAAGGAATAATGTTACAGTGGATGACCTAGTTCATGTAATCAGCCCAAAAGGCAGAGGTGAGTATGACTACAACCTTCACTTTCTCTATCCTATACCTCTCTTTGACACATATATGGAAGAACAAATTTTGAGTATATTTGTGTTGGATATGATTATGTGCCCTGAGTGTTGGTTAAGATTGGGTATACTCATGCTTAGAAAAAAGTAGACATATCCATGTCTTGACACTCACATCTTGAATCCAAACAATTTTGATTTGTTTTCATTTCACTGTTGTTCTCAATCTCACCTTAAAAAGCTTTGAGAGAGTAGATTGTTATACTCCTACCCGGCATGACATGTGGCACCATGAGAAGACACCTAAGAGATATCCATGGCCGGCCCTCCGCTTACCTCTGAGCCTACAACACTTGGCATATTCTCCACTTGAGTGTTTAGACTATCCTCTACAGCCCGACTGGTCACCCACCTAGGCATCTTATCCTCCAAGTCACTCGCTTTTAGCGGGTATGTACTCATCTCTATGGTGGGACCACTATCGTAACAACTCGTACTGTGTCAAGTCACACCACACTCGACGACAACCTACATATGTATA
Organism: Gossypioides kirkii; assembly: GCA_005610355.1. Lineage (NCBI taxonomy): Eukaryota > Viridiplantae > Streptophyta > Magnoliopsida > Malvales > Malvaceae > Gossypioides > Gossypioides kirkii. Next base: position 30,290,244 of record CP032247.1, on the reverse strand, counting down.
ATGGCCTCGCCCCCTGGCCGCCAGCACAATCACCATGACCTGAATTCGCCAGTGATGTGGCCTCATTGAGCATGAGACCTCTTTGCTTATATACACCCTGTAGAGCGAGGAAGAAGGGATCAATCTTTTGAGCCTTTTAGCAACCCTAAACTCTTACGAATACTCCGCATCTTTTGCTTCCCTACCTTCATCCTTACCTTACCTCCTTTTTTTTATTGGCTCTCCACCTATTTAGGTGAACCGGCCCTCTTTGCCTCCTCCTTATCTCCTCTCTTGTTGACACTTGTATCAACATAGATATTGGAGGAATCTGCTACTTAGAATGTTGTATTTGTTTTTCATTTTGGAAAATGGTGCATTGCATTTGCAAGCTTTAACTGCATTTGCAAACTAAGCTTAAGGTTTCAATGTCTGATACGAGTCAAATCAATACCCGGGTATGAGTAACAGTTATGACCTGCCAAGAAGGTCCTTCCGAATACATAGAAAAACTTGAAGAAAAATTAAAAGTACATGTTTCCAAGTAACATAGGGTGGGAAGATGCTTTTGATCAGGCATTCATGTTGATTTGTAATTCGATATGAGGGAGAAGAAGGCAAACAAATTCATGGACAACAATAGTATACGAGAATAAGCATAGACTCTAATCCATTTCCCATTTATTTATGATAGATGTGATGGATTTTACCACATTTCAGTTGTCATGTTTTTCTCTTATGATTGCCTGTCAAGCTTAATTTTTTCGACTTGGAAGCATCACTTGTGTTGCCGCTTTTGTTCTGCAGCATCTGTCCCCGACTCCGTGAAGGCTGAACTGTTACAACGGATCCGAGCTTTCCTTGCATCAACAGCGGATTGATATTGTTGGAGTGTGGATTACAAAACTATTGGAGTTGAGTTGACTGCTGATAATGGAATGTAGTAGGAAGGAGTTGTATGGTGTTTGTACTACTTCATTTCTGTAAGTTCTGATCATTCTCCACAAACTCAGTTGAAACCCTATATCAGACAGAATTGTTCATGTCCGGATCTCTCCAGGTGAACGAGATTTTACGTTTTCGCTATCTTAATAATTTACTTAGTTCTGAATTAATAGAAGAATCCTTAGAATGAACATTTAGCATCTACTCATGTTGAAAAAATGTATTTTTTAAAAAAATTAAAGACTAAATTGATAAAAATATAAACATTAAAGATTAAATTTATCATTATACTTAATTTTATATCAAACATATGAGTTTTGGGATACTCGTTCCGGATTCGTGTAATATAGCAATGGTTGCTGTATATTTATGTCTGCTTGTATCTTCTTGTCTTTTCTTCTCGTACGCGAACTTTACCTTGGTCTCGACAAATATAAATTGTAAGGTCTTTTTTTCTTTTTTCTAAATATTTAGAAAAGTGAAACAAAACAATTTAAACTCAAAATTTTAATTAAACAAATTAAATAGAAAGCCAAGACCCAATCAACACTTTATTATACTGCACTGACTTTCCTTTTCTAGTAAACTATAAATGTTTTTAAATGAAACATCATTGCTTCAGCCGAATTAATTAAATGAACCCACCTCCTAAAACCCAACAATTTCTGGGGAAACAGCCACCAAATGAGCCATTATTATTACATATATATGTTATTACTATATGAACCTTGAATTTTATTACTATCTGAACCAGATATTTCCCTATCCCCTGAAAACCAGCTCCCGTGGAGTAAACGACGGCGCTTCCTTTCTTCTGACAAAACAACAAAATCCAGATTACAACTTCCAAGGTCCCACTTCCGCCTCCATTATCAGCATGCTCATAATTACCCTCCACCATTTAATTAGAAAAAAAAAAGATTCTTCAGTATTTTAGTGTGGTATTTTAGAAACCCCATTAATGCTAATAGCTCCCCCCTCTCCCTCTCCCTCTCCCTCTCCCTCTCCCTCCCTTTAAGCTTCATTTGATTGTATATATGTTTATAACGACCTTTTTCTCCCCATTGTCGTCTCTTAGTTTCAGACAAAAATGACCCAAATTTTTTCTACAGTTTCTTATGCATGTAAAACCAATGACAGATCTCAAGATTTAGTTAAAAAAATTGGGGTTTTGATCCTTTTTGCATAAAGATGTTGATTTGAGGAAACCCCATTGTTGTCTTAGTTTCAGTAAAAAATGACCCAAATTTTTGTACTGGTGATCAAGAAGCAAAACATTTTGGACGTGTTTGTTATACTTGAAGGGTATTGTAATCTGGTTATTGAACCACTCCATCCCATTGAGCAAGACAGGTTATGTTTCTCTATCATTCCCTTGTTTTTTCCTTATCGGGTTTTCCATATTATTATTTGAATCAAAATATGGAAAAAACAGAACACATGGTTTTACTACACTACTATTCCCGCAACAACATAATATCCTATACCTATTTCCTAACTTCATCTCTACATGTTTCTAATTTTTTTGTCGGACTCAAATTTCAGAGTTTTCGGAGTGCAATACAAAATTTTGAGTTGACTCGGAACGACCACAGTTGCACAACGTCATCAACCTCGAGTTTGTTTCTCTTCACGATAGAATTCCAAGAAGTTGTAAGGACGTACATTGAACTATTGCCCATAACCCATTTCTTGAAGTTGATCTCCGTTTCTTCCATTGATGGCTCCAACAAGCGAGCTTTAATGGCATCCTTTTGGTCTTCAAAAGCTTTATCTCGGTTTCGTTGAGGGAGAATCTACTTGCCTGTGGGTTTACGTCGGGGAAAAATATCTTCTTTTGGATCACCAAAACAGAATTCCATTCTTGCACTGAGCCTAAACCCCCAAAACCATGATTATTCTTACCCGCTTTACTGATACTGAAGCATTGTTCCGATTTCTCTTGGTCAACTCTTGTAACTTCTAAGAGATAATCAAAAGCACTCCATTGTGGATCAATTTTTGTACCCTTGAAATCTTCCAACCTTAAGAATTTCATCGTCTTTTTCTCTGAGATAATCGCGCAATCGATTCGCCACAAATTTGCAGAGAGTTGAGGATTAATCCTGAATATTTTGTGTGAGCTATTTTACTTCCTAGTCAAGTATATTTTACCAACGGTAACTTAGTCTCTGTTCATATGGCGGTCTTCTCCGGCCTAATTCCTGTTTGAATTTTTATTATGGGGGGTTTTAATTAAGAAAATACGGTTCTAGGGTGAAACGATTCGTTTTCGTTTTTGCTATAGTTAAACTTAGTGAAACGGTGCGTCGCAGCAAGAAAATATTGGGATTCATATTGCTCTTAGTTTGGATTTATTTTTGACGGGGAATATGAGTTTTTCCAGTACTAAGAATTTGAATTTTCTAAATAATTTTAATTTTAACATGTTAATATTGAAACTTGAAAAGTAGGATTAAATTCCTATAAATAAAACTACTAGGACTAAATTTTAAATTTATGTAGAGCATAGGGGCTTATGACATATTTGAACTACTTTATTATAATCCAGTAGTTAAAAGGATTAAATTAAAGTATTATATTTAAAGAGAGGCTAGAAATGCAATTAGACCGTATAGAGGGGGGATGTTGTTCCACCTGTGAAAGTTTTCCAATTTTCTTGGAAAATTGGCTTTCATATCCTACTAAAATATATCCCTGAAGCTTGAATTTTATTATGAATGCAGTAGCTTCATCTTTTAAAATATGTTGGATTATTGTAGGTGAAAAAAATCATATAATAAATTTATAAGAATTAATATAAAAATTAAATGAGATTTTGGTTGAAAGAATAAAGTTAAAGCATTGAGATTACGATGTCTTGATAAAAATATCAAAAGACAGAAACACTCTCATAGAAATTTCTATTACTTGGTAAAATTAATATCTTTTTGATAATTTCACAACATAATTGAGATTCAATTAATATATTAGAATGAACATTTAGCATCTACTCATGTAGGTAATCAAATACAGAAAATTCACTGTATAGAGGGGACTCATCCTTCGAATGAAGAAGAGAGTAGCAGTAATCACAGAAGTAACAAGGGTTCTCCCTTGCCCACTTATCATCTATGGTTACCTTCGATGCTCTCGTAATTTTACAAACACTGCATTTCTGAACTCGGGGTTTTAGTTGGAAGATCATTATTGGATAAGCCGCTCGGTTTTGTACATCATCTGGATGAATCGACCTCATGTCCCTGATCACGATCGTGTGCTTGCAGTCACCCTTCATCGAACAAGAATAGGCTAAAGATTGATTATAACATATACATTTCAAGTCCCAACAAATTATTGGGTACGCCATAATCCGATTTAGAGTTTTCAATTCACAAGATGAATGCATACACTTTATGAGTAATGACAGTGGGGAATGGGAAAAAAATGCCGCACCTGATGACAGTAGAGATATCTGGCACCAAGTTGAAACCTAAAGTCACAAAACCGAGTCTTGTGCATGTCCGAGGCTTTGAAGTGAGGCAATCTTGAAGGTGTCACACTGCCTAAAACCGATCTTTGCTTTTGTTGCAACTCACCAGTTATGATGCTTTCCCATTTTTTCATAGCATCATCCGGAGAGTTTCTAAGCCAATCAAAAATAGGCTCACTGTAATCTACAGCTGAGGGATCTCTCAAGTCATTAAAAAATATATCCTGCAGAAACATAACAATCAATCTGATGCTATAGTTGATATCTATATTACTCGGGCTTGGGTGTGACTGACAAATTTAGGTGCATTTGACAGGGGTATCTTCAACTTATTCCAAATTTTTTCATGTACGTGGACGGTCATACCCACTTATGCATGCCAGGATAAGTGCCGGACATGGATAAAAAGGGATTGAGTGTCGGAGCAATATAGATTAACAAAAAAGGTTTCAGCACACAGATGAAGTGGTGAGAAAATTGGGTTTCTTACTTCTATAAGGAAATATCCAGAAGGATCATAACGGCCAGCCTTCTGCATCACCTGGTCAGTCAAGCAACATATCTTGTCCTTAAGTTCAGTTAAGGTTTGACGGCCAAGAACCAAGAACTCTTGGACCTACAACAATTCGAGATGTCAATACCAGCAGAAGGATCAGACAAAGGAATGAATGGTGAAATAATATCGTGAAAGTCAAGTGTCAGTGACATTATATGAACTAAGCGAGTTTAACTTTCGATGGCTCTTACATACACTATTATCATCAGAAACAAACCAGTAGAAGTTTATGATCCGATAGATCATAACCTGTAACAAACATAAAAGAAAAACAAAAGTTGAATACGAACTGCTACGTGATTTAGAACCGGGAGCACCATACCTTTGACCATTTTCGTATGTTATGGTAGACCTCAACGCATAGAACAGTTTCAGGGTATAACACTGGTATGTGCTCCTTGACATCTGCCGACTTTGCCTGTCATTCACAGAAAGAAATGGAAGAAAGAACACTTCAGTCCTAAATTTGACTGCCTTGGAACCTCTTACAGGTTGCCATTATAGTCTTATCTTTAAAGGATCAGATAGAAATAAATTTAATTCAAACTGTACGGGAAGGCATTCAAAGGCTTGAATTAGGACACCAGATGAATTTATTATCAATTCAAATTCATTGCTTTATGTAACAAAGTATGTCAAATTATGCTGCCAGCCCCTATACTCAAATGAAATTTGTGATTTAGTCCATGTATTTAAAAAGTTAAAAATTAAATCTTTACTTTTTCAATTTAAAAACCCTAGTCCAACCATTGATATCGTTAATATTTTCTATCAAAATTTACCATTAAAATATCCATGCTATCATACCAATTTTAGAAGCATCATTATGAACTCAGTAAGCATATCTGATAGTATGCAAATTTTGACAAAACAAAAAAAAATACTAATGGTGTCAGTGATTGGACTACAACTTTTAACTCGAAAAAGTAAGAAGTCTTAACTTTTAACTTTTTAAGTAGAGGGATTAAATCTCAAACTTTTCCAAAGTTCAGGGATTGACGACATATTTTGACCAACAAAGTTTATAAGCCATATTACTCAAGCTCGGGTGTAAACATTGGATACAAGAATATGTCCAGCAGGGTATGTTCAATTTTTCCAAGTTTCTCCATGCATTTGGAGAATTCTTGGAAGGTCATACCCCACACCCTTTACAAATATTTGTCTGAGCTATGTATTTCAAGCAAAGTGAAGAATCTGAGCAATATAGGATATAATAATACAAAAGCACCAAATTTGAACACCACATTTATAAGTTCATTCAAAAATTTGTTTAATCAGAGACTTTAGATTTTAGCAAAATGAATTTGAAAAGACCATCTACAACAAATAGACAAAGGAACCTTTGGCAAACCTTTCCACTAGAACTCGTAAACCTGAGGGATTTCATCCTTTCAATTTTATCAGACGATGGAATGGAACCTTCAGCGATCTTGGAGATGGCACTGAACCAAATTTATAGACAAAAGTCAGCAATGATCAGGAAAAGGTTTATCAGTTAGAGAATACCACAGACAGATCTCAATACAAACTTCAAAGCATGTAGCTTTGCTGCTGCTTTGTCTTCATCCTGCTTTTGTTTAATCTTTGCAAGTTCGTCAACCTTTTTGATATAGGTATCCTAGAAATGCAGTGGTGAAAACTTTGTTAAGAAGGAATATAACAAGATTACGAGATATGTTTGTGAGGTGTGATTTTCGTTTTAGACCATTAAATAAAATAGGCAATCCAATTAAAAGAATATACTTGCCAAGAAAATACTAAAACTTTTGCAGGAAAACAAACAGTTTAGAAGGCAATATCATCAAATTGGAACGAAATAAGGCTAGAATACTAAACTATTATACTCAATAAGATTAGATTATAGTACTTAAATATAAAAGAAATTCAATACAACCAGTACCATACTTCAACATGACGATCATTCGTTCTCGTTCTCTTTTGCCTCTTTGAGCCATTCTTCCTATTTGTCGCAGCTCCACCTAAATCAGTACCAGGACACCCATTTGAGGGCTCGATTGAAGTTGAAGCATTCTCTACTGCATGTTCCTTTCTGGATCTTGTACGATAACTGCAGTACAAATGGTACAAGTGAGTGAAATAAAAGCTGAAAATGAATTGGTATTGCTCTGAAAAACTTGAAGATCCCTATCTAAAGCCAAGAAATTAAGACATAACATCAACTACAAGCCAAAAAGGTCATTGTGCTTACTCAAGGATAAAGAAGTGAAAATAAATCCCAAAATCCGGAAAATATGTTAGAAGAAATCTAAAATCATTTTCAAATATAAGTTGTATTTTAGATCAACTGAAAAGGATAAGATAATAAACAAGAAATATGTATATAGCTCACCCTGAATTGGAGCCGTTTTCTAAACCTTCAGAAGCGTTTTCAACATGCTCATCCTCCTACAATATAATCCATAAATAAATTAAATAAACAAACTAAAAAATAGAGCAATTCTAACTTTATTAATAGCTTGATACTATCCTTTATGATAATATCAGCAAATACCTTAAAAGCTTCTTTGAGAGCCATTTCTACTAACTCTTCCTCCTTGAGAATTTTAAGGTCGTCAACACTGTCAACCGTAGAATTAATAGTAAAAACGAATCAAAATCATACGATATGCCTGTGCTACTCTGACTCTTCATTTTTCTTAAGGTACTTGTGTCCAACACATATCTAGGTATTGGTATGGGATATCAACCTCCAAGAAGCCTTCAAATACATGAAAAAAACTTGAATATACACTTATGTGTCTGACACTCGAACCCGAGTCCGAATAACTTTAAAATAGGAGAGATGCAATGAGAATACATTGTTTTGAAAGAGACTTAACAAAAAGTAGAAATGAAGATGGGCTGATACTAACCAAATATCCTCAGACTCAGCAGGTTGAAGTGAATCCAATTCAGCCTCTAATTCCTATAAATAGCACAAGAAATCATGGCAAAAACAGAATATCAAAGACCAAAAGAAAAACCATTGCAGAGTACTGTAAAAGAAATGATCTTAAAAGGGATATTGTGATAATAAAAGAATATACAACCTGGAGTTGTCGAAGAACTGAGTTTTGAAACTCAGGCACGCTGGTGAGAGGACTAATGAGATTGGAAATATAAATAGGGCCACCCTTTGGGATTGAACAATTTGCTTCCTCTTCTACCGTGTTCGTCCGATTCGCCTCCATTTTTATTTCTTCAACCTTCTTCGATTCCGATTGTTCAGAAGAAGCAGAAAAACTGTAAAAATCAACGCTCTCAAAATCAAAATAATAGAAAACTAGTGCAGAAAATTCACATTTCATATATATAAAGAAAAGAAATTCATAAAAAAATAAATAAATTGAAAGAAATTGGATTGTGCTTAGGGAAACTAGTTAGACTAAAAAAAAAGTAGATTATTTAGAAAATGGGGAAAATTGAAAAACTGGTACCTTTGAAGTGAAAACGCCGGCAGTGGTTTCCCAGCAGCAGGGACTGCGACTAGGGAAGGCAACTGAAAAATAACAGAAAAGTGAAGCTCAGCTCAGTTAAGCTTTACTAATGAGCCATGGAGATTGTAGTTAGGTCGGTTGGGCCTATTTTTTTGCTGAATTAGGTTCATAATGAGACACCCAAATCAAATTAATTACAGTACATAAACTTATCATGGGATGGGTCGGGTCTCGTCGGGGTGAACTTGATTTAATATTTTTGAAAGCCAAGTATGAGTTTATTAAAGATTAAAGTGGTGAAAACATGAAATTTATGTTCATTTTAAGAGACCTGATTTTGAGCATTTATATGTATAAAATATTGTATATATATTGTCAAAAGATTTAAAAAATATGAATAAACTGAACAAATGAAAGCTGGTAACAGTTTTAATTCTATTGTAAGGTAATTTCCTTACTATTTTATTTTAATTTGTTTATATAATTTTAAGCACGGACGTAAAGCATCTAAGTCGATATGTCCGAGTGGTTAAGGAGACAGACTTGAAATCTGTTGGGCTACGCCCGCGCAGGTTCGAGCCCTGCTGTCGACGCGTTTTATTTCATTTTCTTTACTTTTTTCATATTTGTTTTTGTTTGGCTATTTTATTTAAGGTTTAAATATGCCATAGATCCCTGTAATCTTCACAATTTCGGAATTTAGTATATGTAACTTTATTTTCAAGAATTTAGTTTTTCTACGTTTCAGATTTCAAATTTAAAGTTTAATTATTAATACTGTTATTTTTTTGTTAAATTTATTGATGTGATATTTTGAAATAAAAAGAATACTCACTTGGCAACAATATAACTAAATAATTACGTTGAAATGAACCTAATTTTAAAAAAATTATCTTAATAGTATTAACCGTTGGACTTAAATTTCTAAATATAAAAAGTAGAATTATTAAATTTCTAAAAATAAAAATATAAAAACTAAATTTCAAATTTATAGAATACAATAACTTATGACATATTTTAACCTTTATTTAATATTTTTATTTGATTATTCTATACATCGCTAGTGAAATTAAAAAAAATCACAAGTGGTAAAAATAAGGTTTTAAAATATTATAACCCCTTAAATTAAAATATCACCATGTGTGAGTTTTTTCCTAATTTATTGGGAATTTTTATTGATTTTATATAAAAATCTAAAAAATTAAAAATACTTTTATAATAATATTTATCAATTTATAAAAAAATTAATCTTTTAGTTATTTTTTTACTAAATTAATATTTATTCAACTTGTAATTTTAACTTAATCAATCAATTAAATACAGTGATATATACACACATATATATTGACCATCACATGGATGTGTTGTTTTAATGCTTTGTTTTGTGTAGAGTTTTTTTTTTTTTTTGGTAAAATAATATTTCCTAACTAATTACATAGAAATAATCTGAGAAGAAAAAATATTCTTTGTTTTATTTGTTACCAAAAAATCTAATACCGTCGTGGGGAAGATAAAAAATCTGTAATTCTTATTTTTTTTAATTAAAATTAGTTTGATTAAACAATTCGCAACTTGATTTCGCTCTTTACGGATGTAACGCAAGATCCACTGATCTTTTTGTGACAAAATATTCTGGATTCGTCTAATTAAGACCAAATTCGAAGTGGTAGATATGCTTTCTTGAATTGCTTAAATGTATAATATTGAGTAAAACATGAAGTATGGTTGGAACTAAGTTTCAAATGTAATTTCTAGACACTTCTAATGTTTTTTAATCTATAATCGATATCAATTTATAATTTATATCTGTAACCTATAATATATATATATATATATAATAGTACGAGTTTAAGAGAAATTTTTGAATTGAAATAAATTATTACTTTTTGTTTCCTAAAGCATTTATGAGAATGAGTTTAATGACTAATTCTCTGTGTTTTGTAAATTCATTAAGAGAAGGCATTGATTGCGAGTGAAATAAATTATTCTTTATTCATTATATTACTAAATTGACACTTAAACAATAAATTTTAAATAAAATCATAATAAAATATTACTTTCTTAGCAATTTAAAAAATAATATTTTAGATAAAATCATGGTAATGTATTAAAAACAATAATTAACAATTAAACAAATTTAAACAACAATTATATTAGGTTTGATTTTCAAATGTTATTATGTAATAAAATAATTCCTTATTCAAATATATAAAACTACTAATTAATCCTTTAAACTAAAATTATTTTCAGTAATCCTAAACTTATTTACGAGGCTAAGAAAATATTACAAGTCTTAAAACCTTCCCAAAAAATCTTTTGAAATTGTTTTTAATTCTTTTCATTACTCAATCGTTTATTTGAATTTGAGAGAGCTTAATTTTGTAAACACCTATTTTAGAGAATTTTTTATTATTTACATCTTTTTACCTTTATAAAAGGGAGGGGTTTCTAGTTAAGTTTTGAAAATCTCCAGAAATGTTCTATCTTGGTCTAAGTAAAAGATACAGAGTTACAAATGTTATACATTGTCCTTAAAATATACTAATTAGCAAATTGAGGATAATCCTTAGTTGAAAAAAGTTAATGCAGTAAACATAAGTAATTGAGATCAAATCATACTAAATTGTTATGCCAATTTTTAATCTTTCAATTTCTATTTTTAAACACCAATTCATCCATTCTTGATGCTTATTGAGCTTAACAATTAGCATCAGAGTTAAAATTCTAGAAACGATTTAACCACCAAAAGAAAATATTTAAGAGAAGCTCAAGTTATCTAACAATGGAGACAAAATTACGAGGCATCCACCATGGAAGAAGTGTGTTTGATGACTTTTGATAATGCTTAAATATGACATACTTTTGGATATTAAATATATATATTTTTAGAGTATAATCTTATTAAATTGGGCTATTTATTGTCTTTTTATTTTGTAGGGACTCAAGTGGTGATAGAAGATAAATTAGAGACAAAAAGCATAATTTTAGAGGAGAATTTGAAGTTGTGCAAATATGTAATGCTAAAAGAGAGAGTTATAGGACAAAAAGACTTGGTTTTATTTTTTTTTATTTTTTTTATTTTTAAAAAATATTTTATATTAGGATTTAATATTTAAGATATTATTTATTATTTAAATTTGTATTTAATTTATATTTATCTTTTTTGTATTTATATTTTAGAGTTTAAATTGGATCCAATTAGGGGAATTAGATAGGATTCATCTAGGAATATTATGTACTATAAATAGGGGGTGGAGTGATTGAATTATTTTATTCCCGATTCATTGAAAAATCTTTCATCTCCCTAAATCCCTAGTTCAATAAAAGCTTTATTTTATTATCTTGTGTTCTTCCCCAAAATCATGAGTAACTAAAAAACCCTTCTAGCCAAAGGTTATCAAATATTCCTCCAAGGTTCATGAGGCTTAGAATCCGTGCTTAATTCTTTTCAACCCGAGTATTCATCAATTCTCTGTAATACGGGATTGACGCTTCCGTCCAAAATCCCTACAAAAGTAATCTTTTCATCTTGTGCAAAGACGGCCGCTTTGTGTGTTTTGAGAAGGTTTCACAGTCGATTCGTTAACTTACTGCGTCAGAGGTTGCCGAGCCAAAAGAGACAAAACGGTGTGGCATTCGTTGTTGGGAAAAGGTGATCTAGTGTAAGACAGTCCCATTGGAGCGACGGTTGGCTAGAGTTAGGTTCCACTAAAAACTATATCCAGAGCTGGTGGTCGTAGGGGTCATCTTCCACTATAACTGGCTTATTCGGGCATGAGAAGAACCATCCAAAGTCTATGATTGAATCGAGGAAGAATCAAGATAACCGGAGGCTGGATCTCTAAATATCGATAAAACCCTTCTTCTTTCAACTTGTTTATTTTATGTTATTTATTTTTTCTTCGACTTCCCTATTTTCTACTTCTTTTAGTTCTATTGTCTTTTATTTTTTTAATTCAGTTTCTTTTACTTTTCCTTAGATCACAGAGCTTTTCTTGGGCTAGATTTGATTCACGATCTCGACAGACAAGACTTTTACGACTCTCCAGTCCCTGAGGATTAGACCCTACTTCCCTTTTACTGTTATTTACTTTAATTTTTGGAATAGGTTATATTTGGTGTTCTCGACGACACATCAAATTTTGGCGTCGTTGCCGGGGACTGGTAACGTACTAATCTTGTTTTCTTTTTTCTGCTTATGACTAGATCTGCTCCAGGTAATCTTGCATACTCGTACGATCCCGAAATTGAAAAGACTGCAAAAGCCAATCGCAAGGAAGCAAAGTTACGAAAAAGGCAGTCGGAAGTTGTAGGAGTTAAGCACAGCCCACCTTTAGAAGTAGAAGAAGGCGACGAAGGTGAATCTAGGGTAAACGAAAACCCTAATCCAACACTGGAAAACCAAGGAGTTAATTTACCGGCGGAAGTGTCGATTGCTAGGGTTGACGAAAATCAAGATCCATCACCACCTATGGATCAAACAATTTGGCAATTAGCCGAGGCTCCTGATGATCAACCACCATTGTGCATTGCGTATCCTACTATGGATGCTAATTTTGAGCTTAAATCAGGTTTAATCCAATTATTACCGATTTTTCGTGGGTTGCAGAATGAGAATCCACATAAACATCTGAAGGAATTTCATATGGTTTGTTTGAGTATGAAACCTCAAGGGGTAACTAAGGATCAAATTAAATTACGCGCTTTTCCTTTTTTTTTAGCTGACTCCGCTAGGGAATAGTTATTCTATCTACTTCCTGGATCTATTACAACTTGGGCTGATCTTTCTCGTTTGTTTCTTAACAGGTTTTTTCCAGCCTCTCGTGCTGCTGAATTAAGAAGAGAAATTGTGGGGATTAGGCAAAAAGATGTGGAGTCTCTTTACGACTATTGGGAACGATTCAAGAAGTTGTGTGCAAGTTGCCCACAACATGGTATAACTGAACAGTCTCTTCTTCAATATTTTTATGAAGGCTTGAAACCTATGGAGATGAATATGATAGATGCAGCCAGTGGAGGAGCATTGGTTAATATGACTCCTCAACGAGCAAGAGACTTGATTTCCACAATGGCCGCAAATACTCAACAATTTCGAGCCAACCCTGAACCTACTCGAAGGGTTCATCAGCTAAGTAATTCCTCTTTAGAAGATAAAGTTGAAAAACTTACTAATGTTGTGAGTTCTCTTATTGCAGGAAAGTTAAGGCCGACCCGTCAATGTGGAATTTATGGTGAATTCGAGCATACAACTGATGCATGCCCTAGTTTGTATGATGATTCTGTGGCTCAATTAGATGTTGTGGGAAACTTTCCTGGACCACCTCAAAGGCGATATGATCCTTATGCAAATACATACAATCCTGGGTGGAAGGATCATCCTAACTTGCGATATGGGACAAATTCACATTATAACCAGCCATTCCAAAATCGAGCTCCACAACAAGCGCATAATTCAGGTACTTCCTTAGAAACTATGGTAAATAAATTAGCAGCTAATGTTCTTGAATTTCAGCAGCAATCTATAGATTTCCAAAAGCAAACTGTGGATTTTCAAAAGAAAACTGAGGCATCTATTAAGGAGTTGACCACACAAATGGAGAAAATAAATGCACAGGGTAGGTTACCGTCACAAACAGAACCTAACCCAAGACAAAACGCGAATGCAGTGACTCTACGAAGTGGGAAAGTATTGGAATCAATTCATGGTAAAAATCATGCTCAAGAATCTACCTATGAAAATAAAAAAGACGACGAACAGGTTCGATCGAAACCTCCATTACCTAGAATTCAACCTCCGTTTCCTGGACGACTAAGGCAAACCCAGAAAGGTAATGAGGAAAAAGAGATTCTTGAAACATTTAGAAAAGTCGAGGTAAATATACCGTTGTTAGATGCTATTAAACAGATTTCACGGTATGCTAAATTTCTGAAAAAACTTTGCACCAACAAAAGAAAATTGACTGGAAACGAAAAGGTAAATGTTAGTGAGAATGTATCTGCGGTTTTGCAACGAAGGATGCCAACAAAATGTAAGGATAGAGGTATGTTTGCAATTCCATGCAAAATAGGTCACTTTGGAATTAAGAAAGCTATGTGTGACTTAGGAGCTTCTATAAATGTAATGCCTTTTTCTATTTATGAATCACTTAACGTGGGTTTTTTGAAGGAAACAGGTGTTATAATTCAGTTGGCGGACAGGTCTATTGTACATCCCGAAGGAGTCCTTGAGGATGTGTTAGTGAAAGTCAATGAACTAATTTTTCCTGCAGATTTTTATGTGGTAAAGATGGAAGAGGATAAAACTCCTGGGTCTTCTGATATCTTGTTAAGGCGACCTTTCCTTAGTACTGCAAATACTAAGATCGATGTGCGAAGTGAAACCCTCACAATGGAGTTTGATGGGGAGATCGTAAAGTTTAATGTTTATGATGCAATCAGTCACCCTAGTGAAATCTTGAATGTAAACTGTGTCGATATAGTGGAATCTTTAGTAGATGAGACTTTCAAATCACTTCATGAGATTGAGCTCGAAACATTATTTGATGATGATCTTAATGTTGATTTTGATTCTACTTTAAATTGTGAATTTGTTAATGAATTATTGCCTCTTATAAATACTAAACTTTTACCTTCTATTGTGCAGGCACCAGAGTTGGAGTTGAAACCACTTCCCGAGCATCTCAAGTATACATTTTTAGGGGATGGTGAGACTCTTCCTGTTATAATTTCGAATAAACTCTCTAAGTGTGAGGAAGTAAATTTAATTCAGGTACTAAAGAGCCATAAGGAAGCCATCGGTTGGACCATTGCCGATTTAAAAGGGTTAAGTCCTTTGACATGCACTCATAAGATCTTTTTAGAGGAAAACACAAAATCGAGACGAGAAGTGCAAAGACGGTTAAACCCAAATATGATGGACGTAGTAAAAAAGAAGATTATAAAGTTGTTGGATGCTGACATAATTTACCCCATTTCCGACAGCAGTTGGGTAAGTCCTGTACAAATCGTGCCTAAGAAAACAGGCGTGACAGTAAAGAAAAATCTCGAGGGCGATTTGGTACCTATTCGAGTGCAGAATGGGTGGCGTGTCTGTATTGATTACAGGAAGTTGAACTCTTATACTAGAAAAGATCATTTTCCTCTTCCTTTTATAGATCAAATGCTTGAACGTTTAGCTGGAAAAACTCATTATTGTTGTCTTGATGGATATTCAGGTTTTTTTCAGATTCCAGTTGCACTCGAGGACCAAGAAAAGACCACTTTTACATGTCCATTTGGCACGTTTGCATATAAGAGGATGCCATTCGGACTTTGCAATGCACCGGCTACTTTTCAGAGATGCATGATGAGTATATTCTCAGAATACGTAGAAAATATCATTGAAGTTTTTATGGATGATTTTACTGTGCATGGGGAATCTTTTGATGAATGCCTTAGGAATCTCACAAAAATTTTAAGTAGATGCATAGAATTTAATCTTGTCTTAAATTATGAAAAGTGTCATTTTATGGTAGATAAAGGTTTAATTCTAGGTCATATAGTTTCATCTAAAGTGATTGAGGTTGATAAAGCTAAGACTGATATTATAAGTTCTTTACCATACCCCTCAACTGTGAGGGAAATTCGTTCTTTCCTTGGTCATGCAGGATTTTACAGGCGCTTTATAAAAAACTTCTCGAAAATAGTTGAACCATTGTGCGAGTTATTGCAAAAAGACAAAAATTTGAGTTCGGCCCAAAATGCAAAGAGACTTTTGACACGTTGAAACAAAAGTTGGTTTCTGTTCTTATATTTCAAGCCCCAAACTGGAAATACCCTTTTGAGATCATGTGTGATGCCAGTGACCGAAGTGTAGGGGCTGTTTTGGGGCAAAAGATAGATCGAGAGCCCCATGTCATTTGTTATGCTTCAAAAACCCTAGATGCTGCGCAAAGCAATTACACTACCACAGAAAAAGAACTTTTAGCCATTGTATTTGCTTTAGATAAATTTTGATCTTATTTATTGGGATCTAAAGTAATAATTTTTTCTGACCATGCAGCTCTTAGGTATTTAATTGCAAAGAAAGAAGCAAAACTGAGACTTATGAGATGGATTTTATTGCTACAAGAATTCGATATCGAGATTCGAGATAAAAAAGGATGCGAAAACTTGGTGGCTGATCACTTGAGTAGGGTAAAAATACCTTATGATGATATTTTTATAAGAGATGAATTCCCTGATGAGGGCTTATTTTCGGCCCAAGAGTATTTTTCATGGTATGCGGATATGGTAAACTTTCTTACTACAGGTTCTTTACCTATTGAGTTATCTCGTTCTAGGAAAGAAAAACTTAAAAGAGAAGCTCGATATTATATTTGGGATGATCCATACTTATGGAAACATTGCTCAGATCAGGTAATACGACGATGTGTTTCGGAAATCGAGGTAACATCTATACTTATTTTTTGTCATTCGCATGCATGTGGAGGCCATTTTGGACCTAAACGAACTGCTCATAAGGTATTAGAATGTGGATTATATTGGCCCACAATTTTTCGTGATGCATATGAATTCTGTAAATCTTGTGATAGATGTCAACAGGTAGGAAACATTACTAGGCGAAATCAAATACCCCAATCCCCAATCCATGTATGTGAAATTTTTGATGTGTGGGGTATTGATTTTATGGGCCCATTTATCTCTTCATTTGGAAATTTATATATACTTCTAGCAGTAGACTATGTTTCTAAATGGATAGAGGCAATTCTTACTCGAAATGATAATGCTAAAACCGTGGTAAAATTTCTAAAACGTTGTATTTTTTCCAGGTTTGGCACACCTCAGGCATTGATCAGTGACCGTGGAACTCATTTTTGCAATAAAGTAATGGAAGCATTCATGAAGAAATATGGGGTTCATCATCGTATAGCTACATCTTATCACCCCCAAAAAAACGGCCAAGCGGAGGTTTCAAACCGAGAAATCAAGACTATTTTGGAAAAAACAGTTCAACCTAACCGAAAGGATTGGAGTCTTCGATTGAATGATGCTCTCTGGGCTTATCGAACAACATATAAAGGCCCAATAGGTATGTCTCCATTTCGACTTGTTTTTGGCAAAGCTTGTCACCTTCCTGTTGAACTAGAACATAAAGCTTATTGGGCTGTAAGGCAGTGTAATATGGAATTAGAGCCCGCAGGAAAAGCTAGGAAATTAGACATCCAAGAGTTGGAAGAGATTCGAAATGACGCCTATGAGAATGCTCGTATATACAAGGATAAAACAAAATTGTTTCATGATAGAATGATATCCCGAAAGTAATTCTCAATAGGGCAAAAAGTGTTACTTTACAACTCAATTCTAAAATTATTTCCCGGTAAGCTTCGGTCCCGATGGTTAGGACCTTTTATTGTTACTAAATTATTTACCCATGGTGCAGTAGAAATAGAAAGTGAGGAGACAGGGAAGCGTTTCACAGTTAATGGTCAAAGGTTGAAACCGTTCTATGAAAATTTTCAAGCTCAAACTGTCGAGAAAATTCATCTTCAACAGCCTCAGTACTGATTCGGGTCGTCTAGCTAACGATGTTAAACAAGCGCTTGTTGGGAGGCAACCCAATTATTTTTATTTTTTATTTTTTATTTTTCTATCTTATTTTATTTATTTATTTATTTATTTTTGTCCAGGAAACTCGAGGAATTTATTTCAAAAAAAATTAATGATGGAAACTGCAACATTACGAGAGCAACGATAACATGGGGAGTATTCTAAACCCTTTTCTTTTCTTATTTATCTTCACATTGAGGGCAATGTGTTTTAAGTAGGGGGGAGACATTCCTCATTGTTTTTACTATTTCATGCTCATGATTTTACCCATGAAATGCCCACTGTTTTGCCTATAAGTATGATTCTTATTTACTGAGTTAATTTTGATTTTGCTATGATTAAATTTGTCTCCACTGTTTTATTTCTATTAGGCTCATAAGATTATGATTAATGAAGAAAACTCTATCTTGCTTATGGTAAAATTGATTGAGTCTAAATGTAAGAGAACAATTAATTCTGATGCATGCCAAAATTATTTTTTCTTGATTGTTAGTTAATTGCTAAATTTATTTTTGATACTTGTTTGTTTTTCCTAATCCTCCTAAATTAAAGTTCTCTATCCGAAAAAAAAAGAAAAAAAATCCTTTGATGATTCCGTGGTTATGAGCATAGTTTAAAACGTGACTAACTGAGTAACCGGGGTTGGGTGCTTGGGTTGACTCTTACTTCGTGTAAAAAGGTTGTGTGACGTGTTAAGCAAAACTCCGCTAACCGGAATAAAAAAAAAAGAAAGAAAATAATAAATAAATTCGGAATGTGTTAGACTGAGTAACCGGGGTGGAGTGCTTGGTTGTCATTTCACTTCGCGTCAAAAGGGCTAATGCATTCTAAAAAAAAAGAGAAGAAAAAAATTGAGAGCATGTTGGGCTGAGTAACCGGGAGGGAGTGCTTGGGTGTCATTTCATTTCGCGTCAAAAGGTCCAATGTATTCTTAAAGAAAAAAAAGGAAAAAATTCACAAAATAAAGAGAAGAGAACTAAATTTAGAAACAATGGTGAACAAATAGGTGTCTTGGTAAGTTTAGTAAATTATCTAACTCTCATGAAATAATTCAAGATGATTTAATTGTTGTGTGTTTTAATTGGGTTACTTTTTTGATTTTATATACAGCAAGCTAAAAGTTCTCTTTATTTTTCGAAAGCATTAAGTCTAATTGTTTGTAGAACTTTGGAGTATTATTTTCCATGGTGGAATTCTAATTACTTAGTGGATTATGAGTCATACTTGAGGGCAAGCATGGGCTAAGTATGGAGAATATGATAATGCTTAAATATGACATACTTTTGGATATTAAATATATATATTTTTAGAGTATGATCTTATTAAATTGGGCTATTTATTGTCTTTTTATTTTGTAGGGACTCAAGTGGTGATAGAAGATAAATTAGAGACAAAAAGCATAATTTTAGAGGAGACTTTGAAGTTGTGCAAAGATGGAATGCTAAAAGAGAGAGTTTATAGGACAAAAAGACTTGTTTTTATTTTTATTTTATTTTTTATTTTTAAAAAATATTTTATATTAGGATTTAATATTTAAGATATTATTTATTATTTAAATTTGTATTTAATTTATATTTATCTTTTTTGTATTTATATTTTAGAGTTTAAATTGGATCCAATTAGGGGAATTAAATGTTAGATATAATTCTAATTATCTTTTAGAATTTAGATAGGATTCAGCTAGGAATATTATGTACTATAAATAGGGGGTGGAGTGATTGAATTATTTTATTCCCGATTCATTGAAAAATCTTTCATCTCCCTAAATTCCTAGTTCAATAAAAGCTTTATTTTATTATCTTGTGTTCTTCCCCAAAATCATGAGTAACTAAAAAACCTTCTAGCCAAAGGTTATCAAATATTCTTCCAAGGTTCATGAGGCTTAGAATACGCGCTTAATTCTTTTCAACCCGAGTATTCATCAATTCTCTGTAATACGGGATTGACGCTTCCGTCCAAAATCCCTACAAAAGTAATCTTTTCATCTTGTGCAAAGACGGCCGCTTTGTGTGTTTTGAGAAGGTTTCACAGTCGATTCGTTAACTTACTGCGTCAGAGGTTGCCGAGCCAAAAGAGACAAAACGACGTGGCATTCGTCGTTGGGAAAAGGTGATCTAGTGTAAGACAGTCTCATTGGAGCGACGGTTGGCTAGAGTCAGGTTCCACTAAAAACTATATCCGGAGCTGGTGGTCGTAGGCGTCATCTTCCACTATAACTGGCTTATTCGGGCATGAGAAGAACCATCCAAAGTCTATGATTGAATCGAGAAAGAATCAAGATAACCGGAGGCTGGATCTCTAAATATCGATAAAACCCTTCTTCTTTCAACTTGTTTATTTTATGTTATTTATTTTTTCTTCGACTTCCCTATTTTCTACTTCTTTTAGTTCTATTTTCTTTTATTTTTTTAATTCAGTTTCTTTTATTTTTCCTTAGATCACAGAGCTTTTCTTGGGCTAGATTTGGTCCACGATCTCGACAGACAAGATTTTTACGACTCTCCAGTCCCTGAGGATTAAACCCTACTTCCCTTTTACTGTTATTTACTTTAATTTTTGGAATAGGTTATATTTGGTGTTCCCGACGACACATCAACTTTTGAGCAAAATACAACAATGTTGGGAGAATGTCACTCCACCATCAGACCTCCACTATTTAATGGTGACAATTACTTTTATTGTAATATATGAACGAAGTTGTTCATTCAAACCAATAATTATAAAGTTTGGAAGGTTATCATCAATTGGCCAAAAAATCCAATTAAAAGAGAAAGTGATTCCATTGTGCCAAAGGATGAATATGAATGGGATCAAGAGTGTCAATGGCGGAGCCAAAAAAAATTTTTGTGAGGTCAAAATTAAATTGTATATTTTTACGATAATAAAAATGTAATTTTATCATTTTGATAGTTTATATTTTTATAATTTTTAAAAGATTACATCAAATTTTTATTATTTTAAAAGATCAACATGTAATTTGACTATTGTTAATTTAAAATTTTATAAATTATAAAAAGTTTAAATGAAAAATTTTTCATTTTAAGAGAACAGAAGCTGATCTTGCCAACCCTCCTTTGACTTTGCCATTAAAGATGACACAATCATGCATATTCTATTTTATGCTCTTAACCCTAATAAGTACAAAAAAATTTTATTAAAAATTAAATTTATTATTATATCAATCAAAATTATATATATTTAATAAAAAATATTAATATTATAATTAATTATCTTTAATTACTGAATTGATTGTAATTAAATTATTCTCATGGAAAATTAGAACTCAGACTCCAAAAGCGTGTTCTGTATAGAACACTTTTCAAAAAGTATATCCTCTTTTACCTCACCAATAATCCAATTTTTAAATAATAAGCCTAAAATTAAAAAATAAATTAATTAAATAAGCATTTATTTATTGCTTCAAAAGGGTAGAGGTGGGGGTAGCTGCGTTGCTTTGACGCGACGCAAAGAGCGACGACCCCTTGCAAAAATTTCAAATAAAATCAACGATAGAAACGCAAGCCAGTTGTTAGGATTTTTATTTTATGCTTCAACATCAGCCGTTAGATCATTCCCCTCTCTCTCTATATATAGTCAAAGCCATCTCTTTTCTATTTCACTTGCGTCAATTTGAAGCGACCGCCCAAGCTCAGATCACTGTGAAATAAATAATAATTTTTATATCGAGAAAAATTAGATGGATCCAGACGCAGTAGCCAAGGCGTTCGTCGAGCACTACTACACCACGTTCGATGCCAACCGGGCCGGTCTAGCCAATCTCTACCAGGACGGTTCAATGTTGACCTTCGAGGGTCAAAAGATCCAAGGCTCTCAGAGCATCGTCGCTAAGCTCACCAGCCTTCCTTTCCAGCAGTGTCAGCACAGCATCACCACCGTCGATTGTCAGCCCTCCGGCGCTGGCGGCATGCTTGTTTTCGTCAGTGGTACCCTCCAACTCGCCGGTGAACAGCATGCTCTCAAGTTCAGCCAGGTAATTAAATATTCTCTAACGCCTCTGTGCATTTCTATTTTTCGTTTTTTTAAAGAAGTTTTAGGGTTTATATGCGTTGTTAGGTGATCGATCTATGACTTAATTTATGTGTCCTGTTGATTTCATCGATCCTATCGATGATCTTAATTTCACTATGCGATTTGCTTGTGAAGTGAGTTTATCATTTGGTAGAAGTTGGGGCTCAGGATTGAATCAATGGAGTCGGGATCTTAACAATTCAATTAAGTGTGATATTGTTTTTTGTTGTACTTACTGCTCATTACATTTTCTGGAATTGCATATTCTGCATTCATTTTGATCTATAGTAATTAAACTCGAGAAGGTTAAATAAATGTAAGATAATCAAATTGGACATCGAAACTTATCATGACTACCTTTCAAAAAGATGTCGGTATTTGAATTCTGTGAGTTCCTGGATATTCCTATCGTCTTGCCCTAGGGTGCCGTATTTGTGAATGACTCTGTGATTAGTGTAGACCGCAATTGGGAGTTAGCTTCTACTGATTCTTTCTTTGCTAGTACAAGTTTTCTTCTTGCCTGCATATGTTTTCTGTAACATGATTAAGTCGTTGTACTCTTTGAACCATTTTCCGGGCATATATCTCAACGTTGTTTCTTGGGACTCTGCATGATATAGAAGAAACCCACTGTGACATCTCTTCAACTCATCACCTTGTGGTTAAAATGTCTTGGTTTCGTATTAGCATTCAAGTTTCATCTATATAGTGTCAAGGGTTAAATCATTTTTGGAACCTGAACTTGGCAATTACTTCCAAGGCCTAAACAGTTTTTGGGTCAAGTTAGTCTTGAACTTGGCAATTGATCCCACATCCATGGCAATTGCTCCCGAATTGAGCAACATTTCCTTGAAAACTTTAAAGCTTAGCCTCCAACACGGGAACAATTGCCAAGTTGTTAGTCAAATTGATTGTCTAGTTCAAGTCAAGTTCTAATATGGGAACAGTGTTTAATTCAAGTCGAATATGAGAACAATTATCATAACTTGGAAACAAACCACTGCCATTGGTTTTGATATTTTGGCACCGTACTAACGGAGGTCTCTTTGCTCTTTTAGATGTTTCATTTGATGCCAACACCGCAGGGAAGCTTCTACGTGTTGAATGACATATTCAGGTTGAACTATGCATGAAGCTGCAATCCAAGGATATATATAAAACAAACAATGTTTTGGCTTTCATCTCCCTGTTCAGTTTTAGACGTTTTTAAATGTGAAAACGGGAAATTCTTTTTATGTTTTCATCATGATTTCCATGTGTCTTAAAAAAATTTCAGAGCTTTCTTTGTTGTATGATTGGCGGAGTTAGTGAAAGACAATATTTATGAATTGGATGTTTGATTGGAAGTCTCTTTTTTAGTTTAGGGTTACACATTTTCCATCAATGGAATACATATACATATATTTGTAATTTGAATGCATATTGTGAGTAGGATTATCAGGTCCTAAAAGACAAATCAACCCCATAAGAAATCAAATAACAGTTGTTACTAATTACAGGAAGCACATACAACACAACTCCAGGGTAAATGGGCAAATCAAAGTTACAACTATGTCAAGATGCTGGCTATTTATACAACAAATCCAGGAAACCATCAAATTAGGTCTTAAAAGGAAGAAGGGGATACTATGGGAAATGGAAAAGATCGTCGCTTTCCATATCATAAGCATCAGTTATAGAAGTTGATGTCGTTGGTTCATTTGTATTAACAAGTTTAGCCTGCAAACAATGACCGCATTGTATAAATAAAAGCTGCTAAACAATAACATTCAATAGCACTCCCAACTTAAATGATTTGGACTTTTGATTTTAAAGATTATCCTCCATTTAATCGATGGAAAATTATTTAATATATCGTCAGTGAAGTTTTACCCTCGTACACTTTTTAATATATTTGGAAGTTTAAATCTCATTTAAATGAACCAACCGATTAAACTAGGAATTGAAAATCGACTTTCAAACCGGTTTTGAACCTTTTGTGACTACTAATTACTAGTATAAAAAATTCCAGAAGCAGGTGATTAGGTGATAAATTAGGTTAACTTACCTTAGCTTGGCGATACTTTTCAAGCATCCGGCGATATTGTTGACGTGCATCTGGAGAATCAACCATAGACAACACCCGTGAGACTGCATTATCAATTGCTACATCCACTTTCTGTTTGCGGAACACTTTGAGAATGTCCTCTTCTTCATCATCAATGCAATCCGACTCACTGCGGAAACCTCGCAAGCCTACACCTTTCCGGCGCCATCGAAGTACGACCTTGTCTAGAACACCAACAGCCCAACAGATAACCCTGTAGTTTTTCCTCACCTGGTAACCTCTCACATGGGCCTGATACCAAATGCCAAAAGATTTTAAAACATTACACATCTCCTACACTAACACGGTAAATAAATATGTGACAGGGGAGCAAAAGGAGGAGACTATGTTGTTTCAACTCTTTATTTTCTTTTAGAGAATCTGTGTGCCATGCAATCCAAACATGTGGGATATAACCCTCTCCGAAGATCCCCATATATGATAAACTTGGAGGAAACTGATATAATTCCACATCTCATACACACCATGGTGAATAAGGACAGGACAGGGTAGAGATGGGAAGACTACTTTGGTTCAAGTATATTCAAACATATAGGTATGGGGCTATAATCCTCCAATACATGGAAAACTTGAAAGAAAATTGAACATATCTGTCTTGGGCACATACTGAAATCCGACACTCACACCCGAGTCTAACATAGAGAGAAGAAAGGGAAGAGAATCTTTACAACCTAGTAAATTCTGATAAATAGTAAAGATACCTGTATCTTCACAACTTTCTGGCGCAGTGACAGAAAGTCTTTCCGACCTTTCCAGCCTCGAAATTTCTTCTGAATAGATAAAGCCGCAGAGTTGTAATCACGGGGATTTCCATAAGCTAGCTTTGACATGGTAGAAAGCTTTTGGATTTCACCCAAACTGATACCATACTCATCTACACTAGCTGCAGTAACAGCATCTTCTTTCTGTTGTCGTTTCCTGAAAGAATGTGCACGGAAAGCATTTTGTATACGTGCAGCAGCCTGAGCTGCATTCCTGACAGCAGCCAATGTATCTTTAAGTGAAAGTTGATCCTCATTGGTGGCAAGGCTCCCCTGTGAGACACTATTAACAGCCATTTCAGCCTGAACTGCAGCTGAGCCTTTGGAAAGCTCACTTTCTTCCAGTGTAAGGGATGAAAGGTGGCTCGTAAGAGCTACCTCTGAAAGATAACCGGCGAGTCCCTTATGACCACTCGAGGCAGCAATAGATGCTGCAGTCTCACCACTTGGATCTTGTGAGGTTGGATCTGTCACTGCCCCAGCTGAAGCACCAGAGGCTATAAGTGCAGCAACCATTTTTTCTCTGTTAAGAAGAAAAAATTCACATCATTCCGTAAGTTCAATGCATTGTATTAGCAGTCCATATGAAATCTAACAGCTAGACCCCTTAAACTTGCCAATCGACCTCAGCCCTTCCCTGTTTTTCTTTGGTTAAAATTCCAAAGAGCATGTGCTAAATTAGGGGATGCTGATGCTATTGTTATGTTTTGTGAAAGTAATAATCCTTAATGATTCTGTTAAAGATTAATTGTGAGAGAGACAGAGTGAATAAAGTTAGAGAAAGTAAATCGATTCTCTTTTACCTTCCGAATCTTGCAGCCCAGTGAAGAGCAGTCCACCCGTTAATGTCTCGGAAATTTATACTGACTCCATGGTTTAGAATTGGATTTAAGGCCCACTCAAAGCCCAATCCAGCAGCCATGTGTATTATTCCTTGCTCTTTCTTGGACATGGTGATGCGTGGCTGATCTCCTGATTCCTTGGATCTAGAAGATAACCATTGTTGCAGTTTGTCCTTTAGAAGCTCTTGCAGAAGCCAATCAATAGTATCAGAGGAAGTCCCACTTCCAATTAAAAGAGCCTCTATGACATGACTCCATGATTCATCATCAGCTTTAAGCTTTTCGGAAAAATGTTCTCCAGAATGTATGCTATCTTTTTGCAATGATGAATCAGTCAGAAGCATCTTTACAAATCTTACAAGTAACAAAAGCTCTTCAAGACTTTTAGGAGCTTCTGCATGGGACAAATTACACCGAGTGCAACTACTACTACTACTAACTCTATACTCAAACTCTCTGATTTCACTGCAGGACTCACGATTAGCACTAGTGATGCAGAGCGTGACCTTCCCGGGAAGGTGAGGAGGAGCTTTACAACAAATAACACCTTCCTGAATGATCTCAATAGGAACTTCAGTCTCCCCAAACATACATGCCCAGGCAGATTCTGATGGATCACAGAGAAAAGATCCAACAATGAAGACCTGCATATGGGAACCGTTATTTAAACTTTAAGCATTGACTGCAGGAGAAAAGATAAAGAACTTCAAGAATCAGTGACAAAGAAAAAAGAAGAAATAGAATTCCCTCATACACACCCTTGTAGGCTCACTGGAGTAACCCCATTCTGGGGAAATTTCTCGAATTGTGAACTTCTGCTTCTGTGCAATGGTCAAGCTTGAATCTGCTGGAAGAGGAATTCCTATTTCTTCTTGGTTGAAAAACATTCCATAAGTATCAGACTTGGTATCAAAAGATTCTATTGCAGAAGGATATGCAGGAATGTCAACATTTCCAACTTCTTGATGCAGCAGTATGGGAGCTGGTAGGGAAAAAGATAGTCTTAAGAATGTAAGAAACTAAACTAGGTAATAATATTTCTAGAATCAAAAAGATAGAAGGAGATCATACAGTCTTCAATGCTGGATCCATTAAAATTCAGCAAATGAGGCTGTTCCTGTTGCTCAGCTGCTCTCATCCTCGAAGAAGATAGTCGTTTTTCCTGTTTGAAGGACAAAAAAACTCTCCTTACAGCTGGGGGAAAAAAAAAAATCCTGATCTCATATTTGGTTCAAAAATTAACCATAAGACAGAGCTGTGGCTAACTGGGTAAGGAATGCACGGTTAAGAAGGGGAGTTACCATAGGTCAGGGGCCCAAACCCCATACCTAACGATTGGGAGATATCCTCCATAACCTTAGTTAAAAGAAAACCTACTATCAAAATAATTAAAAAAATGATATTTAACAGTTTATTGCAGATACTAGAATAGTTTCCATGCTTCAACATTTTTTTTCAATGGGGAAATGTCTTTACCTTGGAGTTTACAGCTGATTGAGCCTTGCACGAGTCAAATACATTTTTCCAATATTGAGATTCATGGATTCCATCTGAATTATCATTTCCATAGACTTGACTATGTCCTCCATTTTTACCTACAAAAGTTAGCTATTCTTTTCAGCTTCTTTACCCATTTATCATATTCAAGAGTCAACCAAGAAATACAGGAGCAGTAAAGAAAGAGAGGCTAGCAATTAAATTTGACAGCAGTCAATCTGTTGGATGTTCATGTTCGCCACATATTTTGAAAGGCAAAAAAGGAAGTGCAGTTTCAAGCAGAAACAATGTTTTCAAATTGTCTTTCTTCTGTTTTTCTATTCCTTCCTTTCATTACTCTTTTGCTTCTCTAAGGAAGACTAGAGAGGGGATGTGGAGGCAAATTCAAAATTTACACGTTTCCTAAGTGTGGTGGTGAGTATGAAGGATATAAAAGTATAATTTGACAATTTTAAGCATCAAAGAAATGGTGAACTAACAAACCTCCATCGGGAAGCAGCATGGAACTATTTGAATAATTTTCCACTCTAGCCAGTTGGGAATAAAGGTGATCTTGAAAGATATCATCAGGTTCATACAGTAGATCTGCCTGTTGCTCCTGCTTGGTGATCTCCCTTCCATATTCCTGAAACTCCGAATCATTTGTATCCCCATCCACGACGTAGAATTGACTCATTTCTTTCATGCTGTCTTCATTCAAACTTAGCTGCTCCTCAAGCCTCTTTAAAGCTTGAACAACCTGAAGATCATCTGGACTGGGATACTCTACTGTATTATCTCTTCCATTGTTCTTAATGACTATATTAGAGTTAACTTCAGCAGACCCAGGACTAGGTAAGTTCTGATATGATTCATATACATCACTAGATAGAGAGTTAAATCCAGGATTTTGAGAAGTATATGAGATTGGACTTGGAGTACTAGCAGAATTGGATAATGGTGAATGCACAGTGGATGCAGAACTGGACTTAACCTCATTTATCTCTCTATAATGAACAAGAACAATATGCTCGTATGCCCTGCAAAAGTACTAACCCATTAGTAAATATGCTTCCCCAATGGTCAAAACGACTAACTAAATATTCCGTATCACAACTTGAAACGATGTAAATAAATATACTAGCAAGTAGACTTACGGGTCCAGTATCCAGTAGCTACGTCTCTGAAAACTGGGGTTTTGCTCTCCATGAGCATAGTAACAATTCAAGGTTTCAACAGTACCAACCTGGCCATGCATGCAATAACATCACCTCTCTGATTGAAGATATCAATATAAAACTCCATTGACATTAGAACAATCAAATATATTAAACGTTTAATACTAACAAAGAAATACATATCCACAATTTTCAAGTATTCATGTATACAGATGTTTCCTATGCACCAAGGGTTCACTTTAAATCAAACAATTGGCCAATGTTTCACCTTTATGATTATTTCGCACAATTCAAGTGGTTCCTTCATTTTCTAAATAACAAAAGCACACATTTTACATAATTTCCATCTAATAAAAGAAAACCAAAATGCAAATGGTGTTTGACAAAACCTTAAGCCTTTCGTGGGCTTCCCCGACAGTTCTTCCATCCTTCTTCTTACGCCAACTATGGCCATCTTTACGAAAGAACCGAAGAACCCTCTTGTTGAAAAGAAACAATGAGCCACCTATACATAAAATTCCAGTAAATAATACAGACATCCAAATATGTAAATAACAGCATTAAAGCTATGATTAACGAAAGTTGAAGTTCAAATTAGAAAACTTACTTGTTGGCTTGTGAGGAGGCTCTTGCTCAAGCTGATACTTCTCATGGTTTTGTAGTATAAACAGTACTTCAGCTGGCTTCAACCACCGAGATTGAGCTTCCCGAAACAGATTATTAATATCATACCCTGAGATCATATTAGAAAGAAAGAAAGAAAACTGTGTTTAAGTGACTCCTAATATAGTTAAAACCCTAAATCTGAGATTTAATCCAACTAAAGCACCAAACAAAGAAATTCAAAGAACAAACAAAAATCATAGCTTCACCTGATTGCGCCATCTTCAATTTTCTATGAGAAATTCAAAAAACCCACGATCCTTGTCATTTGAACCTTAGCTGTTTACTGGAGCTACGAGGTAATTAAGCTTAATAAATCACTGGAACCACGAAGTTGCTGCTGTTCGTATGAAACGCGGAGTTTTGCCTTCCATGAGGCGGCACGTTTTAATTGGCTGTTGAATTGGGTATGTTTTTTCTTTTGCATTTCTTAATTTACTTTAGTCTCATTGTTAGTACCCCTCTGTTGACTTGTCCAATGTGTCAACGTACTGCCCGCACTGTTTTGAAGGATCGAAGTTTTATGAAAAAAACAAAAATTCATCTCAGCACCCTATTGCGTGTTTATATTTTTTTCGAATAACATTTTTGTAAATTGGTCAGTATTGTTTTCATTTTAATCACTAAATTTTAATAATTTTTTATTTTAATCACTCCTTATTAATTAATATCAATCAGTTAATTTTAATAAATTTTTATTTTGATCATTTAAGATTTTATAAGAATAACTTATGTTTTTACAAAAAAAATCATTTTATCATTTTAATTTCTATTATTTTCTTTTTTAATCAATTTTAATTGTTTTGGTGAAAAAAAAACATGGGATTTTACACAGATTTATCTGAGTTTTTATTGGAAAACCAATTTATCTTTTAAAAATGTTTAATTAGGTGTGCTGTCCTCTTTTTCTAGTTAAATTGAGATTAATTTTTTTATAAAATAAGTATTATTTGTGTTCTATTAATTCTATTAAGATTTTTTTATCTCTCCTTATAAATAGATATATTAGTAAAGTTAAAAATACACAATTTTATTATATTGTTATTCTGCTCGAAAATAATAAAAATTTTATTTTTTGAGTATAAATTTTATTTTTTGAAAATAATATTTCTACTTATTTTTATTGAGAGAGAATTACTTTTCTACTAAAAGTAAGAGATTGTTTTTGGTTTTGTGTTTGACTCGTGATTATTTGAACTCCCACTCAAAACAATTCATGGTACGAGAATAATGGAGAAGGCTGTTTGGTTGAAAGTTGAGAACTTTTAAGATCAGTCTCGCACAAAGCACAGGTACTTTTTAGAAAAAGTTTATTACTATAAATATAACAAACCGGCTCGGTTTTGAAATTTTTTAATTTTTCATTGTGACAGAAAACTATTTTTAAACCAAATATTTTCCAATATGTCCTCTAGTCTTGGATGACAAGTGCAATGGATGATTGTGGGCATTTAAGCAAGGGAATGTCTGCTATATAGCCTACCGTTCGACTTGGGGAGACTATTATTATATCCCTCTGCCATCTGGACATGTGTCAGCAAGACAAAAGGCGTTGACCTCTTCTTTGATCCCACCTAAGACAATGTCTCGGTCGACCCTCTGCCTTAATAAGAGGAATGGCATCCTTCCATTGTCGGGATCACCTGTTGGATAAGCATTCTTGACAAGTCCTCTTGCTCTTCGAGAACGAGATAATCATCCGTTTTTTAGGCACCCGCTTTTTAATTGTAAACACTCCCTAAGTGTGAACACACTCTTAAGGTAATAAGAGGCCCACCTGATCATTACAACTTTGTACTGATCGAATGCATATCTAAATGAGCCTCACTGTGCATATCCTTCACGTTCATGAATATCCTTTACACATTTGATGCGATTGAGCATTTATCCTTCCACATCAGTGGACAAGAAGACCTCTTCTATAAATATCTTCTCAACAATGAAGGAAGGATCAGTTTTTCAGCACCCTAAAGTTACTCAGAGCAATCATCCTCTCTTCTAATTTGCCTATCCTTTTAGTCCTTTCTAGCTCTTCGCCTCTTTAAGTAAACTAACCTTCACAGTACCACTACTTACTCCTCTTTTATTGTACCTTGTATTAACAAAATCAATCTGATCTAAAAGTATTTATATGGGTTTGGAGATCCATTGTAGTCGTTAATGGCCACTCGTATTCCTCATTAATTCTGATAATGTGGTAGGTTTATATAATGGTTATTAAAATGACATTTTTGTTTTTGCTTTTCTTTTTCTAATGAAATAACGTGAAATAATTGAGTTCCCACATCATTATATGATTAATTTTAAAATGGAAATAACAAAATAATAAATCTAATGTAAAAATTAAAAAGATTTTTAATAAACACCAAATTGAAGAAATCTTAAAATTTGTAATCCTAATCCAAAACCCAAGACATACACTCTACCAAATCAAACGAATAACCTTAGGAAATATTTTGGGTTGACTCGGCGACACTGGTTGCCTTGGAGTTGGGTTTAGGATTATTCAAATTTTAAGTTTATTTAGTGGGATAATATAATTTTGGTTTAATGGTATTATAAGCCTTCAAACGTTTTCAAAAAAGTCAATTAAATCCCTTCAAGCTTTTTGCACCCAAATAAGTTCGTGGACTAACAAAACTAGTAAAATAAATCCTCTGATTAACGTTGACCATTAGAATTTAATGGCAGCAATGGCATGACCGTTAATAAATGTTACGTCAAACCTTTGCTAATGTGGTAGTATCACATCATTGTTGATTGTTGACATGTCAGTAATTTTTTTTGAAAAATAAAATTTGAAAAAATGTTGTCTAATTCATTTGAATATGGACACCCATTTGTCAAGCATTTTGAAATTATAAAAAGCATAATAAATTATAAAATTTATAAAAAATAGTATAAATAAATTAAAAATAAAATTATAAAAATAATTTATTATTTCTACTTTTAAATGAGAAAACGAAAATCAACAACTTATCATAAAATCAAGCTTAGCAATTTTTTTGTTATATTTTTGTCTCCCATTTTTCAATTTTCACAAGTTATATTACTCAAATAATTTAATAAAATAAGAAGTATATTTTTATAAAAAAAATATTTTTAATAAAATTTTATGGTTTTTAATTAATTTCTAATCAATTTTATAAATTATTTTTATAGATTTGATAAAACTTTACGATTTTTAGTTAATTCCTAATAATTATTTTATAATTTAATAAATTTTTATGTTTTTTATAATTCTAGAATGAATCTAGACAATTTGGTGTTCGAATTCAAAAGAACAGGGACAACCATTTGTCCAAATTCATTGTGTACTTTTTAAAAAATAAATTTAAAATAATCTCATTACAGGTTCTGATCATATTTGCTTTTTTTGACGTAATGCTTAAAATTACCCATAATCTCTCCCCAATCAATAAATAGGAGGATAATGCACTTTAACGCACTTAAACTCACGTCCTCCTACATTGACAAAAATGCCTATGCCAATTGAGTTAAGATTCAATCGACTATTGTTTGAAATTTTTTTATTTTTGTTAGTGTGGCATTGCCATATCAACCATCAATTATGATGTGACACTACCACATTAGCAATTGGCAACGATGTGGCACTACCACATTAACAAACGATGTTGACATGGTGTAAAAAATCGAGTTAATCAAATGAAATTACATGATTCGAATAGAAAAGGTCATAATACATCAACAAGTTTAACAAGTCAATGACTTAATGAAAACTTTAGAATAGTTTAATGACCATTTTGTAACTTTTTAAAGTTGTGTGACCAAAATATAAATTTACTAATAATTTAGTGACCTTTTGTGTAGTTTACCTTTGAAATATTTATTTTCATGTTGGGATAATGTAACTTTTGGCCCTTGAACTTTTTTTATCCAATTTGACCATTGAACTTGAAAATTGTTATTTATTTATGCCTATTCTGTTAATGACCATGAAAAAAGAGGATAATGTAACTTTTGACCCCTAAACTTGACGAATAGGTCCACATTGGCTCTTGAACTTGACAACTAGGTTAACTTTGATACCTGTACTTTTTTTGGACCCATTTTGAACTTTACAACTAGGTCCATTTTAATCCCTGAACTTGAAAAATCTAAAAGTTTGATAATGTGGCACTCTGAGTTTGAAACATAAAAAAATTCAGATGATGATGTGGTGCAATCTCAAAGTATCATATTCAGTATTTTAATAACCGAACCCATGATTGAACTAGATAGGGGCGAATCCAAGGGGGTTGGGAGGGGCCTTGGCCCCTCTAAAATGAATTTTTTTTTTTGGTCCTTTAAAATTTTTAAAATATTAAATTAGTAAAAGTAAAATTACACTTTGGCTCCCTAAAAATAATAAATTTTGATTTAATCCATTAAAAATTACATTTTTACAATCGTAAAAATTACGATTTAATTTCGGTCCCTCTTGAAGAAAATTTCTGGTTTCGCCACTGGAACTAGAGTCGGAAAACAAAGAGACTGCAATGATAGAAGAGACTACAACCAACTGTCTCTAAGATTTTTACTCATTTTCTTCCTCCCACCATTTTTGTTAATCTTTTTCTCTGGTTTCTCGTCTAAAATAGGTTGTGTTTTGTAAGTGTTGATGAATGGCAGCTAGTGGATGGGCTTGGAAAGCAAGATGCTCGAGAACTGCACTCAGTTGTTTTCCTTCTTTCAATCTGATAAGAATCCATTCACTAAAATCAGTTGGTTATTATAGGAGATAACTGGTCATTGTAACAAAAGATAGAATCACAAAAGTGAAGCTCGATTTCTCAAAAATAGCGGAGTTTTGGTTTCCTTAGAACATTTATGAGTTACAAAGAGAAAAGAAAGAGAAAAGTATTTTGGAATAATTACAAAGAGAAAAGAAAGAGAACATTTATGTGTCGTCATTAATTGGTTAATATGCCATGTTAGCAATCCGTTAATAGATTAATATAATTTTTAACAACATTGACCAATCCAAATAATTATCTTAATTAGAGTGATTAAATTGATAAAAAAAATTAAAGTAATCAAAATAAAAACGACACTATTTTATAGTGACTTGTAATGGAATTCACCCAAAATTTTAGGAATTGTTTTAACCGGGTTTTTAGCCCATATTTGATTTTGATATAAGTTTTATTCAAATTTAGGCTTATGTTTGTGATTTGATTCTTAAGTTATATTAATATTTTCACTTTAGTACTTCAATTTTTTTTTTTTTTGTTTTGTTTTGGTAGCTAAACGATTTTTGGTTTATAGATTTTAGTCTAAAAAATTAATTATGTTAAAAAATAGTAGGCAGACCTAATCAATGAGAACCTCTCCATGTTTGTCCTTTTTTCCCACGTCAACAATGATGTGGCGATTCACTGTTGATCGATTCATTGTTCACCAATAGTTAATTAACGCTTTTATTTTAATTAAAAAAATTTAATTTTTTTTAATTTTAAGATTTGGTTTAGAAAATAAATATATTTTTACTTTTTTGAGTTCTTTTGGAAAATATATTTCAATGTTTAGAATTAGTGTATTATATATATGTTACCGAAAAAAAGAAAAATATAAATATTAAAATAAATTTAATTTTAAATTTTAAATTATTTTTTAAATAATAAAACAAATTATTTAGTGAATCAAATTAAGGTGGAAATATAAAACCATGTTGAAATGCATATTTATTAATTTATAAATGTATTTAATTAAAATTTAACATTTAAATATAAAACCAAATATGAGGTTTGATTTTTAATTCAACGGTAAAGATATTATGAAAATTCTTGTATTAAAAGTTAGGTTATATTTAGGAGTGAAATTAAAATTTTTTTACGGTTTGAAATTAAATTTTAATTTTTAATAGTTTATATTTTTTTAATTTTTAAAAGATTAGAGCAAATTTTTATAATTTTAGGAGTCAAAATATAATTTTTTTATTAATTTAAAATTTTAAAAATTTCTAAAAAATCTAAATAATAATTTTTCATTTTAAAAGAGCCAGTCTCATAGATTCATCTCTGATTACATTTTACTTTTTTAATTGAAAAATTAGATAGATTATTCTTTATACATTATATCAAAAAGTAAATTAATTATTTTTGTTAAATTTTTTATCAATTTATATTATTAAAGCAAAAACTAATTTTTAATAATAAAAATTAATTAATTAATTTAATTTTTAAATAAAAAATAAAATATAATTCGATTTTTAATATAATAATACTAATCGAGAAAAATATAAAATAAAAAGAGTTAAAAAAGAGGACAAGGCAGGGGCCCCCACCACGCACCGATCTACACCGCTACATACCCGGAAAGCATTCTACCACTTATCCATCCAAACACGTATTTATTGGATTATACCCTAAATTCAATTTATCTCATTATGACACTTTTTATTTTTATTTTTTAATATACAATGTAGATACGGCCAACATACATATTGAGATATAAAAGTTTGTAAAAAATGCAATTATACCAATATTAATACATCGGATCCTATCAGAATTTCGTAATTAAATGTGTTTAAAGAGTAATAATAGAATGGATGACCTCCTAAAAAATTTTCGTATTACATCCCTCTCTTTTATAGTATAAAAAAACATTGAAGATACGTACCCCACAAGCACAAAAGATTTTGCTACTTCCATTCTATATGAAACAATGCCACATTCCATCCGATTTGAATATAGAAAACCAAAAAGAATCCAATACATGTTTAATGGTTGGTTGTATAATACTAATTCAAGAAGCAATATATATCCACATCTCCTGCATCATATATCATACTGGGAAGAACTCAACTTTGGTTGGTAAATTCACGCAGCAATGCCCCTCTCCCTCTCTCTCAATTCAATCACCACAATAGCTTCCATTCTGCAATATCAAATCATATTCAAACCATTAATTTAACCAAAAATTTATTATTACGAGAGATTAAATCACAATTTTATCATTTTGGGGCCGTATCTCGAATTCGAATAAACATCATACTATTCAACCCCAGCTCAATTTATTCTCATGAATCAGATCCATCAAACTGCTTGCATAATAGGATATTATAAGCAACTTTGTATGAAAAAGGACGTTATTAAGTTGACCAAAGGGATAAATATAACGTCCACAGTGTTGAATATGAAGGACACGTGTAAGAAACTTGGGGAGTTCACAGATGAAGTTTCAGATTTTAGGGACACACTTGTCCAATTCTTAGGCAAAACATACCACTTCGCTGTCGTTTGAGGCTTTCAAAATCAGCCCATATGATTAATTGGTATTAGTTTTTTAAAGAATAATGAATGGAGGAATTACCTTTTGTCGGTGAGGGAGGTGCCATGGCGTAACAAAGAATCGAACGGCCCACCATCGAAATCGTCGAAACAATCCCAGCAACGTAAAAAAACATGAGCAGACCAAGAACCCAGGGCATCAGCATGAACCCTAAAAAGAAAGTGACTGATCCACAAAACATTAAAGAAACCGATATCCCTAGCATCAGCCAAGCGAATCCCACCGCCGATATCTTAGTCGGCACCGGCGTCGGTGGCGATCGGAGGAGATTCAGGACTAGCGCCGACAGCTCGTAAATAACACACGATAACTGATCCCGATGTTGATCATGACTTTGCTGTTCACTTGGCATCATTTTTTATTTAGGAAAATTGGAAGTCTAAATCAATCTGTAAAACCCAAAAATGAAAATCGGAAGAAAAATTAAGAAAGATTTGAGAAATCAGAAACTAAAGTAGACGTGGGTTTGCTAAAAACAAGGCAAATGGATAAAGTTGAGACAGTTAATAAAAGGGGTGTTTGATTGGAGGAGTAGACTGGATACTTCTGTTCCGTGAGGAAAAGCAAACCCCAAATGAATGGGCAGCTTTTGGTTCCTATCTTATCGCTCTCAACTTTGACCTTATTTAGCAATATTAAAAAAAATAAGCTACATGTTTTCTCAAAAATAAAAAAATAAAAAAAATAAATAAGCTACATAATAAAAGGAAGATCACACTCAACCTATGCTTATTCGTCCTCTTTTGGTGTTTAACCATTGACATTTAAGTTCTAAATTGTAAATTAAAAATTTAAACATCTGAGAAAAAAATTGTGTCCAATCAACAATATTTCTACACAAAAGTTTATAATGATTAAAATCACTCGATAGATTTTGAATTAATTCACTTTAAATGATTTTTTTTTTAAAAAAATCTCTCAAGTTTTTTTAATTTTGAAATTAAGTAAATTAATCTTTCCCAAAAAAATTTGTAACAATTTAATCTTTGTCAATTTTAAAAGTGAGCAATTAAGGACAATCACAATGCTTTTTTTAATATACTGGTGCGATTACATGGTAGTATCTGTTCATATTTTCTTAACCCTTTGACAACGCACACACACTTTGCATACACAAGCGCTCGAATCCGGGATGCCTAGGATGAATAACATCCTCTTTTCCACTAAAGCCACTTGTTGGGTTCAAGACAATCACAATGTTAAAGTCTTTTGTCAATTGTACATATTTTTTATTGGTGTATAACAAATTTAGCCTTCAATGTTTATATATTTTGTCATTTTGGCCTTTATTCTAAAAAAAATTAATAAATTCAGTCTCAAGATTTACACATTTACACAGATGTTGCGAGATAAATTTGTTAAATTAAGACCAAATTAATAGAATGTATGAACTTTAAGGGATAAATTTGATAATCTACCAATACAAATAATTTACAATTGATGAGAAATATTAACATCGTGATTAATTGTCCTCAGATGCTCACTTTCAAAATTGATAGGGATATTAAATTGCTCTGATTTTTTTAAGAGGGACTAATTTGCTCAATTTCAAAATTGATCTAAATTTGATATTACACCAATCAAAATAATATATAATTGATGGAAAATATTAACATCGTGATTAACTATCCATAGTTGCTCACTTTCAAAATTGACAAGGATTAAATTGCTCTGATATTTTTAAAGGGACCAAATTGCTCAATTTCAAAATTGAGAGAGACTAGAGAGGTCTTTTTACCAAATTTTTTAATGAAAATTTAATTCAGGCGGAACGAAGCAAATTTCTTTTTGGACAGAGTACAGAGTAATTATAGTAATTGCTTGCCCCAACTCACCTAGCTATATAGAATGATCATTTTACCTTTATATATAATTATTAAAAGGATAAAATGTGTTTGAGTTTGTATAAAGTTTCATGTTTAAACATAGAGAGGTTTTATATTTAAATATATATTTTTGAAGAATAGTGTGGAAATACTTGTCTACCTTTAAAAAGATTGAAATTATTAAAAATAACTAGCACAAATCAAATTGAAGTAAAGCAAAGCTGAGTACAATGAAAGTATCACACGTCCATGAAAATAGTAGTTTTTTTCTTCAAAATTACACATCCATAATGGAATAGGGTAAGTGGCGGGATAGAGTATGACAATTATCAAAAGGTAATGAATTTGATAACATTCATCTCCACCTCGATCCACTTGTATTCTATTTGCAAGTAGGGAAAAACAGAGAGCTCCAAGTAGTGATTTATATTAATATAAAGTATTAAACTTCATTTCATGATCCATCATTCATGGCAGCCAAGCTGACCTATTTTATTCAATGATTGGCTATTTGACTAGTTTTACGGACCTGCCCCGTATGATAACATTGTTATGTATATATCAAAAGATCAATGAGAGAAAATTTATTTTCTTAGTTGTATATGTTAACATTATTTTTCTTATTGCAAAAGATTTTAGTATATTGTGTGGGATGAATGTTTTTCTCTTTAATAACTTTGAAATGAAATATATGAAAGAGGCAACCTATGTGATATAAATTGAAATATTCTGTGATAGATCACAAGAATTGTTAGGATCGTCTCGAAAAAACTATATTGAAAGAGTTCTAAAGAGATTTAATATGCATAATGTTTAGTAGAAATTGTTAATATACAAAAAGGGACAAATTTAGTCTTATGTAGTGTCTAAAGAATGATGTGGAATGAAAAGGAATAGAATCATTTCCCTATGCTTCTGTTGTGGGTAGTTCAATGTATGTCCAAACTTGCACAAGCATTGATATTAGGTTTGTAGTTGGGATGCTTGGTAGATATCAAAATAATTTTGGAATTGATTATTGGAAGGGTGCAAAGAAAATTTTACAGTACCTACAAGAAACAAATAATTACATGCTTATGTATAAGAGATGTAATGGTTATTGAATGTTTGAATTCAAATTTTACTGGATGTTTTGACAATAAAAAACCCCTACTTTTGGCTATTTATTTTTACTTGTTGAATGAGTCATATCATGGAAAAGTGCTAAACAGTTTGTCATTGCATCATTTACAATGGAAGAAGAACTAGTGACATGTTTTGAGGCCACTATTCATGCATTATTATTGCGAAATTTTATTTCAAGACTTGGGGTAATGAACACCATTTACCAAGCTACTATAAATTTAATGTGATAATTTTGTTGTAGTATTTTACTCCAAGAATGATAGATTCCAAATGTGCAAAACATATGAAATTAAAATATTTTGTTGTTAAAGAAATTCAAAAACAAAAAGTATGTATAGAGAATATTAGAATTGATAAAATTAAATGTCGACATTAAAGAAATACCACAAAGAAAATGGGAAAAAAAACACAAATTTTACATGGAAACCCTTTTGGGAAAAAATCACGGGCAAAGGAGAAGAAGATTCACTAATGTCGAAAATTGAATAATTACAAGAGGAGATGACTACGCCTATTTATAGGTTGAAAAACCTTATTCCAATCAACAACTAATAAAAGTAACGCAGTAAGGTTGAAACACCTTATTCTAATTAAAATAAAATAGATGATCTATTCTAATTAAAAAAAATAAAAGAAGTCTAGTTTATTTGGACTTTACTTTTATTTTATTTTACCACTGTATTTTATTTTAACAAGAATTCTAGTCACCCAATTCTAACAATCTCCACCTTGACAAGAATTCTCTACAAACAAGAACTCTCAACAAACAAGTTCTCCACCTCTTCCACAAAACCCCTTGAGGGGTATTCTTCAACAATGAACACCAACCAAGTCGAAGCAATACTCAAACTTGGTTATGGGAAGTGACTTAGTCATCATATCTGTAGGATTTTCATGAGTATTAACTTTGCTCACAACAACATCTCCACAAGAAATAATATCACGCACAAAATGATATCGAACATCAATGTGCTTTGTTCTCTCATGAAACATTTGATCTTTTGTAAAGAAAATGACACTTTGACTGTCACAAAATATTGTACCAATCTGAAGATCTTTACTGAATTCACCAAAGAGTCCTTTTAACCAAATAGCTTTTTTACAAGCCTCGGTAATCTCCATGTGCTCAACTTCAGTGGTAGACAAAGCAACTGTAGTTTGCAAAGTAACTTTCCAACTAACTGCACAACCCCCAATTGTAAAGACATACCCTGTAAAAGATCTTCTCCTATCTAGGTCTCCAGTAAAATCAACATCAACATACCCAATGACTCCATCTCTAGTTTTTCCAAACTGTAAGCAAACATCAGTGGTACCTCGTAAGTATCTCAAAATTCACTGAACTGCTTTCCAGTGTTCTTTACCGGGATTCGCCATGTATCTACTAACTACACTGACTGCATATGATAAATCTGGACGTGAGCAAACCATAGCATACATTAGAGAACCCACTGCACTAGAATATGAAACACGTGACATGTAATCAATCTCATCATCTAATTGCGGAAACAAAGCCGATGAAAGTCTGAAGTAGGCTGCTAATGGAGTACTAACAGGCTTGGCACTCTGCATATTGAACATGCAAAGAACTTTTTCAATGTACTCTTTCTGACTTAGGTACAACTTACATGCCTTTCTATCTCTAAGAATCTCCATCCCAAGCATCTTCTTTGCTGCTCCCAAATCTTTCATCTCAAATTCTTCACTAAGTTGGGGTTTAACCTTTCTTATCTCTTCTTTATCTGTTGCTACTATCAACATGTCATCAACATAAAAGGAGTAGATACACAAAAAAACCATCACCGTTTTTCTTAAAATAAACACAACTATCAAAACTGCTTCTTTTGAAATCATGGGTAATCATAAAAGAATCAAACCTCTTGTACCATTGCCTTAGTGACTGTTTCAAACCATAAAGGGACTTTTTCAACAAGCAAACATAATCCTCCTTTTTTGAGACCATAAAGCCCTTTGGTTGTTGCATGTAAATATCTTTCTCAAGTTCTCCATGCAAGAATGTTGTTTTTACGTCTAACTGATCAAGCTCCAAATCATACATGGCCACAATACCAAGTAAGGCTCGAATCGAACTGTGTTTCACAACTGGAGAAAACACGTTTGTGAAATCTACATCGGGAATCTGACTGTAACCTTTTGCAACAAGTCATGCTTTATATTTGGGTTCTTCAATTCCTGGAATCCCTTCTTTCCTCTTGAATGCCCATTTACAACGAACAGCCTTTTTACCCTTTGGAAGCTTCACTAAGTCCCACATTTTTTTCTTATGGAGTGATTCCATCTCTTCTTGCATGACAATCATCCACTTTTCTGAGTCTTCACAGCTTACTGCCTCGGAATAAGTAGATGGCTCTTGATTTGCATCATTATCTTCAGCCACGTTTAAAGCATAAGCTACTAGATTAGGCTCGATGTACCTCTTTGGAGGTTTAATTTCTCTTCTAGGTCTATTTTTGGCAATAGAATATTGTGGTGATGAAGTGACTCTATTCTAAACTTCTGTACTAACTTGAGAAGTTGACTTTGTTGTAGATACTAGATCAATCTGAAACTCCACCTGCTTTTGTTGTTCTTTATTGGAAGAGTCTTTAAGAGATAATTTAGGTAACATAGCAGTTTCATCAAAAATAACATCTTTGCTAATAATAACTTTTCTATTTTTAGGACACCATAACTTATACCCTTTTACACCAGTTTAAAACCAAGAAAAACACATTTAATGGATCTTGATTCCAATTTTCCATTAACAACATGAACATAAGCAGAACACCAAAAAATCTTTATATCTGAATAATCAGCAGGTTTACTAGACCATATATCTTATGGAGTCTTTTTCTCAATGGCAACGGATGGAGATCAGTTGATAAAAAAACATGCAGTAAAGGCTGCTTCAGCCCAAAACGGCTTTGGTAAATTAGCATTCGACAACATACATCAAACCTTCTCTATGATCGTTTTGTTCATTTGTTCTGCAATGCCGTTTTGCTGTGGAGTATGGCGAACTGTCAAATATCTCATGATCCCTTCTGATTTGCACAATTCATTAAACTCATCAGAACAGAACTCCAAGCCATTATCTGCGCGGAGGTGTTTTATCTGTTTTCCTGTCTGTTTTTCAACTATAGTTTTTCAAGACTTGAATGCGGAAAACACGTCGCTTTTCTGCTTCAGAAAGAATGCCTAAACTTTTTTGGAAAAATCATCAATAAGAGTTAGCATATAATTAGCTCCACCTCTCGAAGGTACTCTAGATGGTCCTTAAAGATCAGAATGAATATAATTCAATGTTCCCTTCGTGTTATGGATTCCTCTGGTGAATCAAACTCTCTTTTGCTTCCAAAAAACGTAACGCTCACAGAACTTCAGTTTGCTAATGCCTTGCCCAACAAGAAGTCCTCTTTTACTCAATTTTGACATACCGTTTTCACTCATATGCCCTAGACGCATATGCCAAAGTCTAGTAATATCATCATCTGACAAAGAAGAGGAAGCGACTGCAGCATCACCAGTAATAGTTGAACCTTGTAAAACATATAATTTGGAAGTCTTTCTCTGCCCTTTCATCACAACGAGGGAACCCTTGCTAATCTTTAGAACCCCACTTTCAGCTGTGTACCTGTGTCCTTTTGAATCAAGAGTACTCAACGAAATCAAATTCCTTTTCAATTCTGGTACATGTCGCACGCCACTAAGAGTTCAAATACTCCATCAAACATCTTTATTTTGATTGTGCCAACACTTGCGATTTTACATGAAGCATTATTTTCCATCAAAATAACACCTTCAAACACAACTTCATATGTTATAAACCAATCCCGATTGGGACTTATATGGAAGGTGCAACCAGAATCGAGGATCCACTCCTCGTTCACTTTAGAATTGTCTACAGAAGCAAGTACGAGT
The DNA here is from genome assembly GCA_005610355.1 of Gossypioides kirkii. Taxonomy (NCBI): domain Eukaryota; kingdom Viridiplantae; phylum Streptophyta; class Magnoliopsida; order Malvales; family Malvaceae; genus Gossypioides; species Gossypioides kirkii. The sequence goes on along the minus strand of CP032247.1, from coordinate 30,247,043 downwards.
TCACCATCACTGTAGTCTTCTATTACATCAGCTTCACCGGATTGTTCTAGTTGTTTTCCTTTTTTATTCTTCAAATCCATCTGCGCAAGAACTGCTTGCATCTTTACCTGCCACAACGTGAATCTGGTGTTGCGATCCAACAACGGAATATCATACTTCAATGTCGTCATTATCGTGATCGAGACTGGTAACCCGAAAAGCTCTGATACCAATTTAATAAAATTAAATGTCGACAATGAAGAAATACTGTAAAGAAACGAAAAAAATGGATTTTACGTGAAAACCTTTTCGGGAAAAAACCACGGGCAGAGGAGAAGATTCATTAATATCGAAAATCGAATAATTACAAGAGGAGATGACTACGCCTATTTATAGGTTGAAAAACCTTATTCCGATCGACAACTAATAGAAGTAACGTAGTAAGGTTGAAACACCTTATTCTAATTAAAATAAAATAGATGATCTATTCTAATTAAAATAAAATAAAATAAGTCTAGTTTATTTGGACTTTGCTTTTATTTTATTTTACCATTGTATTTTATTTTAACAAGAATTCTAATCACCCAATTCTAACAAGAATCAATCTCATAATTGCAAATCCATTAATTAAAGACTTATTATAACACCCTTTACCCAGTCCGGTCGTCGGACTCGAGTTACAGGGTGTTACAACAGTTAACGGAGTAACTCACACACAATTCAAGCTTTAAAATTCAATTAAATAATAAACACATTTCATTATCCATACATATGATTTACAAACTAATCTGAGTCTCAATCGAGCTTACGAAAGCTCTTAAGTGGACCCGACCACAAACAAGGTCCAAATTGAAAACTTTTCAAAAGTATGGCAATTTTTCAAAACAAGGATAACACAACTGTGTGTCCTGATCGTGTAACTCATTGTGGCCGTGTGGGTCAAATTGCAAATATTCATCAAAAGTTACATTACTGTGTGGTTGGATTGTGTAACAAACTAAGACCATGTGAAAAACTAAATGACCAAATCTACAATACTTAAACAGGAGTATGGTCAACCCATGTGACAATCGGAAACCATGTGGTACAAATGCTTAATAATTTCCAGTGAGCACACGGTCGTGTTATTAGTCCGTGCGTGAAACACGATCCTGTGTCAGCCCGCGTGGTGCAAAAATAGGCTATTTGACCATTAAGAACCTTTTCAAAATATGTCATTTCCATACCAAAACCTATCATTTCATCACCCAATCAATTCTTCCAATATGCCACATTTGGCACCAAAACACAATAAGATTATATGAACTACTTCAACCATTCTAACCATTGAACCTCTTTAATGTCATACATTCAATCCATGCCACAAGTAACATATATGTAATACCTATTAAACATGTTCCTCCATATTTGTATACCCCAAATACCAAAACATTGAACATAAACATTTTATCACATACAAAAGTTGCCACAAGTGTTCAACATCAATTATACCATTAACATACTTAACATTACAACCATTTGAAACTCCTATGTACATGCCATATATAGCCAAGTTCAAAACAATAAAAAGTCTACCAAATCGGGAGACGGATGGTGTGAACTTCTCATTGATCCGATCGACACTTTTTGAACGTCCAAAATCTATAGTGAAAGTAGTAACGACGGGTAAGTATTACAAATATTTAGTAAGCTCATACAATATAAACAATTAACTTACCTTAATAATTTAAAATATACAAATCATTATGCAAAAAAATTTCTGTAACACCTCTATACCCAGTTTATACGTATAAATCTAATATCAAAGTATTTCATTAATGTTCAGTACAGAAAACTCGGGTCATGTAATTTTTTTATCAAACGATGCATTTTAGGCTTCTTGATTCAAAATATCGTAAACTAATAATGTATAATTACAATCGAGACTTAAAATTGATTTAAAAGAAATAAAATATGATTTTTAGTACAAAACACAATTTCAACCAAAATTCATCATTTCATTTCATTACACAAAACATTTCCAAACAACATTTTTGTCTTCTTCTAATAAGGACACATATAAGTTTCATAGTACATTCCATTTTACATAAAAAATAATATACCTAAATTTGAGCTCCAAGTGATGTGATGTGATGAGAGGTCTCGATTTAGCTTCTTGTATTCTTTGTACCTACGCGTTAAAATAAACGCGTTAAGCCGGTGAAGGCTTAGTAAGTACTACAAAGCAAAGTATAAACTTTTAAATTTTCTCATGTAATTTACTCTTTCGCCTTACTAGTATATAGCTTGTATCTTACCACATTGACATTCATTCACTTTGGTCCACATTTTTTTTTCCACAATTTAGCCCAATGTAGACTTCTATAGAACCCATCAGATAAACGGAACAGAAAGTACCAAAGTACTTAACAGTAAGCACACAAGTGCTGGGGAAACAGTAAGCACACACAGTGCAATCCAGTAGGCACACACAGTGCAATCAGTAGGCGCACATAGCGCAAATCAGTAGGCACACGAAGTGCGAAACAGTAAGCACACGAAGTGCGAAACAGTAAGCGCGCTAGCGTTCCTTAATGACATGCCACTACTATCTCAATGGTTCTAACTTGTCTACATGGGCTTAACACTTCATATTCATCATTTCTTATTATTTCACACATCACATTTATAGTTCAAAGCTGTTCACTTGCATCACAGTCACTAAATTATTTATATCTTGAGCTACAGAATTTGAAATTATAATCCGTTTGATGTTTCTGAAACTAGACTCAATTATATTTTTACCATAAAATTTCCAGAATTTTTAATTTATCCAATTTGTACAGTAAATTCTTTCAATTTACCCCTTCTCTGCTGCCTGACAGTTTCGACTTTTCTTCACTAAAAATTATCTATCTTTTTGCACAGAGATCAAATGATGTTCCCGTCTATTTCTTTTGAAAATAGACTCATTAAGGATTTATCCATGTAAATTTCAGACTCTAATTATTTTTATACATTTTTATATAATTTTTTAAAGTTAGAACAAGGGAATTCGAACCTACTCTGACCTTGTTACACAAAATCAGTTATATCTCATAATGTACAATTCCTTTTCTTTCACTGTTTCTTCCATATGAAACTAAACTCAACAAGATTTAATTATATATTTAATTCAGCCTCTAACTATATTTATACAATTTTTGGTGAATTTTTGAAGTTAGTCCCCTGTTACTGTCCAATCTGTTTCAATGAAACATTTCCTTTCTCATGTTTCACTACACTAACCTCATTTAATCATCTTTATAACACATAATTAAACAACAATTTCCATGCTAACAATTAAAATATAATATGGAGTATAGACTATAAACTAAAATTCTTGTAGTACTTACAATAAAAAGGCTGAATTTCCTCTCTTTTTATCCCTTGCTCTATTCTTTTCCTTTGTCTTCAATTTGGTCCTTGCCTCTCTTCTCTTTCTCTTCAATTTCACATAAACACATATAAACTATAAGCTATAATTTAATAGTTTTCATGCTAAATAACAGTAAAATACATGTATGTCATGAGAATTTAACCATTTCTTACCTTAACCCTTGAATTCAAAATTTCTCAATTTAGTCTCTATGCTCTCTAACACCTCAAAATGAATTCTATAAGAAGTCTGAGGTGTCTATTAACCCCCTTCTATACTTTTCTTTCAGAAATTTCAAATAAAATAGAAGATTTTGGAGCTTGGAGGGCTTAAAAATGATGGAAGGACCTATTTGGAATAAAAGTAAAAGTTGGAAATGAAAGAAAAGGGCATGGACAGCTACTTACTGAAAAAGATGATATTTTCATCTTTTTAACCACTTTTTCTTCTCTCAAATTCTCTAGAATTTTCACTTAAAATATCTCACTTTAAAAAATGGTAAAACTGCACTTTTAGTCCTTGGGCCTTCCAACTTTACACTTTAGCCCAAAACTTTATCTCCAAAAATATCTTTCACCAAAATACTCTTTTACCCCTCCTTAATCAATCTAATTCCCTTGATAACTCAAAATTCAATTTGTATAATTTGTTATTTAGTCTCCCATATTTTCTCTCCTTTACTATTTAATCCTTAAATTTTTCTAACCTTTCTTACTTCAACTAAACATTTCTAATTCTCAATTCTATTTCATCACTGTTCCAAATCCAATTCAAACACATGGATGTTCCAATTTCACCTATCATGGCATAACACAACAACATCAACAATGTGAGATTTGATGTATGATCACACTCATAATTCTCAAATAGCAATATACTAAGTTCAAACTAACATATTTCACATGAGAGAGTCCATAGATATGCCAACATACTTCACAGTAGTTTCAAGATCACAATTTAGATGAGAGAGTCCATAGATATATTGAATTAATATTTATGAGTTAAATATAATGTAATATTGAATTGTGATTTAATAGTTTTTATTAATTGGTCAGTTAGTCAAGTTACAAGTGGTGCGTACCAAAAGTCAAGTGGTTTTGGAAAATGAGATTTTGGGATCTCATTTCTATAAACCGAACTCGTAAATATTATTATTAAATATTTACAGAGTTTCTATAATGATGAATTGAAGTTTGGTCAAAAGATTTTAGTGATTGGATGGTTAATAAAGGTACAAGGACTAAATTGTAAAAACTATACAAATTCATCACTATTGATTTTTTTTATTAAAAGGCTTAAATAAAATTATTTAAAGGACTTAAGTGATAATTTGGCCACAATAGATTATAGTGGATGGAAAAGACATGATTTTGCCTTTATTTTTTTGCTATTAAAATTATTATTAAAATTTAAGAAAATAATAAACTTTGAAAGTTAAAATAAAGGTGGAAAAATAGAGAATTTTTCATTCTCATCTCCTTTACCATTCGAAAGCCATGGATGGACGAATTGAGAGCTTCAAATTATTCCAAGCAATCAGCCCATGCATGTGGTGAATTTGAGGTCTATTTTTCGTAAATTTTATATTTTTGAGATTGTTTTAATTAGGTCTAGCTAACTCGTAACTTCATTTTTGAAATTGATAAACATTGAAAATATTACCATTGATTATTGTTGAAAATTTTGGTGTTTTTACGTTAGCTTTTAAGCTTAGAATTAAAAAGGACTAAATTATAAAGAAATTTGTTAGTTTCTAACTTAAGAACTAAAATGTAATAATTTCGAATTTAGCATGAAATTTCTATAAATTCATGTTTTGGAGCGATACATAAGGACATAATTGAAGTGAGTTTAAACTTTGGAGTTCAAATTCGAAAGATATGATAATTTCGATTTTAGGGACTAAATTGAATAAAATAAAAAAGTTTAGAGGTATTCAAATAATAAAATTAAATTGATAAAAAGTTATAATAGGATGATATAAAATGTTTCAAATTGATAAATCGATTTGAATTATTGAATAGATCAAAAGTTGGACCAAATTGAAGAAAATTGGGAAAATGGTGAAATTTGTTAATTAGTCTTTAGAGAGTTGTTTGTTTGCTATTTTGACCTGGAAAGTTCATACCATATGTTTTTATTAAATGGTTATGCATTTATAATTATAAATTTAATTATATTTAATTGAAATTTTAATTGTTTACAGTTTAGTACAAAAAGTTAAGTGAGATGACTAAATTGAATACTATGAATTGTAAATTTAAATAATTATGGAATTGACCGTAAATTGAATTGAAATAGAATATATTATGTGATGATGTGATGAAAGGAGTTGAATTGATTCAATTTAGACTGGTTGATAGTGATAAGGATTAAATTGAATATGTATGAAAATTGCATATATTTATACAAATATGAAAATAAGTATATGTTGAGATGTTCTATTGCTGACATATGTTGAATAAATGTGTTTATGATTTATATAAATGTGAATTGAGATATTAATTGATAATGAAATATGAAATGTAAAACCTTATTAACTGTTCAGGTAGAATCGAATATAGTTAGCATGCTATAGGATAGGAAGAGTTCAGAGTTACTTCGACTACGAGTCGATGAGGCACTGGGTGCCAATTTGCTTCGATTATACCAATGAGACACTAGGTGTCAAACTTGTTGATAACGTTGGGCGCAACTATTTGCTTTGGATTTATTCGATGAGGCATTAGACTGGTGTGTTGGTTGGATTCAAGTAATCGTTCGAGTCCGAGTCATGTTAATAGAGAAATATATGGTAAAAACGAAATATTTGATTTTGGAAATGACAAATGATGTGAAATGGAAGTGAAATGTGAAATAGAATGTGGAATTATGGAATGAGTTAGGAACATTGATTGATTTCATTCAATGAATCCAAGAATTTGAAAATTAAGATGAAATGTGATTCATAATTCATATTATGAAATGAAGTAGTAATTGAAATTAAATTGGAAATTGATATATATTGAATAAAGATGAATTAATATGAAATGAGAATGAAATTTATATAATTTAATATGAATTTGATTGAGAATTCAAACTATGAAATGAAAAATAACGTTTGGCATTAATTTGAAATGAGATGTATTACGAGTAAATAAATTGTATGATATGATTAAAATAGTGAATTGATTAAATGATTGTTTGTTTTATGAATGATAATGAAATGTTGAATTAAGTGAATTGAAATGTTATATGATTGAGTTGATATATAGTATGATAAATATTAAACTCACATTTTTGAAATGTTATTTTCCATGATAGGTAAACTTTACCAAGCTAAATAGCATGTAGTGTATAATTATAACATGAGGTAAGTTACTTGGTTTTAATACCTGTGAACTTACTAAGTAATGCTTACTCCCTTATTTCTTTTTTCCCTATAATGTCAATTTGCGGAACGTGTCAGGCAGATTGTCGAGAAGCTCACACTATCCTAGTATTCATTTAGTAGTTTTTCTATCGTTTAAAACTTGGTTTTGTAGCATGTATATAAGCGATTCATTTTTGGTCGATTGTGAATGTTGGTATTTTGGTTCTTAATTATGACTTGTGTTTTGAATGGTTTTTAATATATATATATATATAGTTGTGTTTTTGCATCATGAATTTTGAAGTTAATTTTTGAAAGTGGTAAAGTTAGATTTGGCCATTATGTAATGTTGCTTATAAAGATAAATTGGCATGTTTGATGGAATGAATGGTAAAATATGTGTAGTTGAGGAGTGCTTATGCTTGAATCATGTTGATTGTCAGATATATGATATAAGGTTAGTTGTTGGCTTGAGACTTATAGCGTCAACATTGATAAGTGTTGGTAGAGATTCTTTGTAGTTGGTGATCTTGATGAATTGTTTAGGTTTGTATGTTATAGTGCTTATATGGTGATATGGTAATAAGTTTGAAATATGCCTAGTAAATTAATGGTATGTACATGCTAGGTTTGAATGAATTTGGTAAGGTTTTGTGCGTTTGTATGATTGATGTTTAATAATTATTATAAGGTGTAATGATGTATGCCATGTTAATTATTTTGAGGTGCCTTGGAAGGCATATTGGAATGGTTTGAATGTGGTGTTTTGTTTGAATTTGAATCGTCGAATTGAGATGCCAATTGTGGCATATTGGTTAGACACTTAGGTTGGCTGTTATAAGTGATGTTTTTGGTATGATATTTATGCTTTTGAATTGGTTGGAAATTGGTATAATGTGTTTCTTGTGGAATAAGTGAATTAGGGTTAAAAAGCTTGTTATGAAAGGTTTCTTCAAGTAAACACGACCATGTGACCCCTGTTTGCAGAATTTTCCCATCATTTTATAATTGTTTCAAATTAATCTCTGTTTGTTATTGGTTTGATTTTAAGCTTTTGTAAGCTCGATATAAACTTGAAATTGGTTGAAATGTATATTATACATGATTAAAAATGGCTATTTGATATTGAATTGAATTTTGGAACTATTATTTGGTATGTAAATGTTTCATATTTGTCTGTAACATTCTATTAATCGGGTTCGATGATCGAACCGGGTAAGGGGTGTTACATCATATATTTTATATTACCCGATGAAACATCGTAAAAGAACTCAATACACATGTGCATATCACAATTGATGCTTGACCCCTCCCGATGTACTAACGTCGAAAGTGAGAATATTGCAACTAAAGATAAGAACTAAGGTGGTATCCCTAAGTATACGAGTGAGGTCGTAAACGAAATACTAAAGTATTTTGAGGATCGTACCCAAAAGAGGCTTGATTAAATTAATACTAACTTCTAAGCTACTAGGTTTAAATAGTACTTAATCCAAATTATATTATGATTATTCATAAAAGAAGTGAAAACAAGAATAATGCAAAGAATATAAAATATCGGGAGAAACAAATTATAAATTTCTTAGATCCTAAAGGTAGAAGACTAACTTGCTTCAGTGTTCATATTTAATTCCTATTTCAAGTTCTATTCAATCGACTAGTCATTAACCTAGCAGGGCCTCTCGACCTTCTACTAACCTAATGAGTCGACAAGCACTACTTATCTTTCGATGTCACAAGTCAAACTTGGTCAGGCTGAGGGGTGCCCAATAAACTTCTTCTGGATTCCTTTCTACCTAGATAACTTCCTAGGATCATCAAGCCTAAGGTTTTAGTCCTCTTTTCCGAAACTAACTGATCCGCTAGAAAGCCCAACTAGTTGTCAACTTATCCCACATCCACTTGTTAATCTCTCTAAGGGTTTAGTTATTCATAGATCTATCAAACATCATCATAGTTTTGAATTGAAACATATAAATATTGCAAAAATCAATTAAAGAGAAACCATTTTGAAGATCGTATTGAAGACTTCAACATGGTACAGAGAAAAGTACTCAAACTTATTTCAAGTAAGAAATTTCGAGGACGAAATTTTTAAGGGGGAAAGTTGTAACAACCTAATTTTTAGTGGTACCGAAAACAGTAGTTTCAAAACACCGTTTTCAATGATCAAGCTAATAAATATTATTTATTACTATTTTTGTGGTTATTAAGTATTATACTAAATTCTGGTCCAATAATTTGGTTATGTGGAAAATTAGTCAAGGTACAAGTGTATCGGTTCAAAAGTCAATGGTTTTGAAAATTGAGGTATCAGGATCTCGTTTCTATAAATCAAGATTGTAAAAAAATTATTAAATATTTATGGACTTATTATATAAGTGAATTGAATTTTAGTTTAGTAATTTTTTAATTAGCAATTGATTAGGGTAGAAGGATTAAATTATAAAAATTGTAAAAGTTAATCACTATTGAATTTGATTAGTTAAAGAGGTAAATATTTGAGGATCAAAGTAGCAATTGACTAGTTTTTAAATATTGTGGACGATGGATGCTTATTTTAAGGGAAATTTATATATTAAATAATGTTACAATATTAATAAAATATAATAAAACATAATTTAAAGTGACAATCTTCGTCACTTTCAAATCTTCCACTAATTCTACACAAAAGAAAAACACATGAATAGCCATGGTTGAAGTCTCTAGTTCAGCCAAGCGTCCATTTTTGTTTGGTAAGTCGTTTGTAATTCGTTTCTTGTAATTTTTATGCTTTTGGAATCCTAAAGCTTGATTTATCTAACCCGAAGGTTCGATCGTAAAACTATTAAATTTTAGCAAAGCTTTCATTGATAAATTTTGAATCTTTTGGTGTCAATACGTTAGTTTATAAGCTTGGAAATGATATAGGGACTAATTTGTAAAATGAAATTGATAATTTTGAGTATAAGGAATAAAATGTAAATATGTTAAAGATGACATGAAAATTCTGTAATTATTATTTCTATAGAGCTGTAGAAGGATGTATTTGAAATTGGTTTAAAAATTGGAGCTCAATTTTGAAAGATATGACTATTACGATTTAGGGACCAAATTTAATAACATGCAAAACTTTAAGGGAAGCCTGAAAAATGAAACTGATTTGATATATGTTTGTGACAAGTTGTTAAAAGATTTTTAATGATCAATTAAAATAAATTATTATAGATCGGGATTTGGGTCAATTGAATAATAATTAAGAAATAAGAGAAATTACAAATTAGTTCTCAACTTCTCGTTAGTTGTTGTTTTTGACAGTAAGTTCGTATGGACTTTCTTTATTAATTCTTGATATTTTTGCATTATTTTGTTCTACCGTTAGTTAGAAATGTTATATATATATATATAGTTTTGGTATCAAATGGATTAATCATAAAATATGAAATATATGATAAAATGTATATATGTGTAGTATTGAATAAATGTGAAATTGTTATATAATTGGATGATCAGTATATAATGATAATACGTGGTTTATAAAGTATTTAGATTACTTTTTGAAATATGAAAATTGTGTATACGACTATAAAGATTGAATTGTGTGAATATGATAATAATACCGTATAACATGAAACGGTTATGTGAAACGATGATATGTATAGAATGATGGCTCATAGATGTTATTAAGATAGTTCTAAGGTCTGTGTGAACTTAGTAATAGCTAGGATACAAATGATATGTCATTATGGTTTTAAAGTATCAAGACTATGTACCTGTGATTATATTGTATCAGGTACTATGTACCGGTGACTATATTATATCAAGTACTATGTACCAGTGACTATATTATATTAGGTACTATGTATTGGTGACTATACTATATCAGGTACTTTGTACCGGTGTTTATATTGTATCAGGCATTATGTGTCAGTGTTTATATCTTACAAGGTACTATGTACCGATGTTGAATATCTTATTGATGGTTGAGATCCAATATTTCTTGCGAACTCTCCAAAGCTTGTGTGAGCAACATCGACTACAGGTTAATGTCCCAATTTACAGCTCGTGAGAGCAATCTTATCCCATGTATCCAAAGTAAATTTGCTATAATTCTCCGGGCAAAACAGTAAGTAAACGATTTTGAGATGAATAGAAAGATTAAATGTGCAACTGGTTGTTACATATATGAATTGCGTGTCAATAAAAGGTTGAATTAATTAAATTTTAATGTTGTAAAACGAGCATGATTGAATGTGATATGAAAGAGAACTTAAGTATATATTTTTGTAAATTGAGGATGAATAGGATATCATATGCTTTGTTATATTAAATTGTTGAATAAGTATATGTAATTTGCATTAACAATTCTTAATGTATAAATAAACTAACCTATTGGTTGTTTTTGTGGGAATGTATACGGAAGTACAAGGAAAAAAGGATGCCATATTAATTACCAAATTGGTTTAATAGTTTAATATAGTTTAAGGTCAATGTATGTTGTGTAAATTTCATACAAGCTTACTAAGCATTCGTAATGCTTATATTGTTACTTTTTTTGTCTTTGAATAGGTTATTTTGTGGAATGCGTTGATCGGATCAACTCGGAGCTCACACTATCCAACCTCTCATAGATAGCCTTTTATTTGTTCCAAATTTGGCTATGTGGCATGTATATAGGGTTGTTTTTGTGCTTAAGTTATCTTGGATATTAATGATCTTGGTTTAATGATATTGATGATCTTGAATGGTTTGGTTTTATTATGAGATGTATGTAGAAAGTGAATAGCCAACTTGAAATGTGATTTACTTGAGCTAATAGATGTTTAATGACCAAGTTTGATTATGGTTTTTAGGTATATAAATGGTTGTTTGATATGGCTTAATGGTTGAATTGAATGGCATGTTGGTATGTGGATTGTATAAGGTTTCTAAGTGTACATTTGAGGTGGTATAAATGTGGAATTGGTATAAGTTTTGGTGTGAATTGGCACCAAACTTGTATGTGGTTCGTTTTGATAATATGACCATTTATAGGTGATTGTAACTTGGAGTTTTATTTGCTTATAATGAACCTACATAATTACAATCAAAATTTTTATGAAATGGGATTAAATATTTGAATTGATTCATGTTATGTGATGGTGACATTGAGGCATATTGGTTAGATGTTAGGGATGTTGATTGTGGTATGCTACGGTAGGTATTGTACATTCTCATCAACATGTCTAAAAGTTGATATAAGTGCCTGTATGATCCAATTAAGGAATTGATTTTGGTAGCTTGCACAAAAGGGACATTTTTGTATTACACGGTTCCCGAATTTTACACGGGTTGACCAGACACTCGTTTGAGTTTTGTAGATGTGGTCACTAAGTTTGCATTCGGTCTTAGCTTGTTACACGACCCAGCTACATGGCCATGTGACTTTTAATGAATTTTTGCATTTAGGTTCACACGACTTCAGTGAGATATACGGTCTGGCTACATGGTCGTGCGACTCCAATTCCACATAGACACAACTTATCACACAGTCTAGGTACATGATCGTGTGACCCATGTTTCCAGAAATTCCCATGCATTTTTTTAAGTTTTCAATTAAGTCATTATTTGTTCCCGGGTTAATTTAAGAGCTTTTGTAAGCTTGATCAAGACTTGGATTTAATTGTATATTATAATATTTGAATGTTTATGATATGATTGATTATTTGAAGAATTTAATTATGATATAATTTATTTGCAATTTTGAAAATGTTGCAAATCAGTCTTAGTTAAATTCTAGGTTAATATTAGAGCTTATGTAAACTCGTATAAATCCCGAGAAAAATTATATTTGGTGATTATACATTGAATTGATTATGATTGTATGATTCATGTTTAAATTGAATGTTAATTGTGTAGTTATGAAGTAAATCTATGTTTATTGGAAATAATCAATGTGAATTGAATGCGTTATGTTCCAGCATTGACTGTAGCATTCTGTAGCTCGAGTTCGACGATCAGATCAAACGAAGGGTGTTACAAACCCGCATATATGAATATGTGATTTGATTCCGCATTAAAGGTTCACTGGTTTGCAAGTATGTATTTACCAAGATTGAGTCCGCTTATATAAGACTTTATGTGTATATCCGCATGTGAAAATTCTCCAAGTGTGAATCTCCATGCATGCGTTTTCTGGAATAAATCTGTCGTACGCTAATCCATAATGATAATAATTGCTAAGGTAATTCGCATATGTAATTTTGGCAAAATAGGTAATAATCCATCTTGTATGAAATCAATGCAAATGGGTAAGCAAAATCATTCCGCATAGTAGCCTATAACACAAGCGATAGAAATGGAGGATGTGACAATGCAAAAAATGTACAAATTTTCATGTTGAGCTAACGCAAAGGAGGACAAGTACACTAGGAGGATGTGCGAACTATACTTGTACAAGTGATGTCAAACAAGTGATCAAACCCATGAAGTTCTAACTTATAAATTCATAAACGATATGTTATAATAGTAACTCACTAAGTTCATTTGCACTTTTGTTATGTTTTTCCAAGTATAATGGTTTATATAAGAGCTGAGGAGGGGTCAAGCTAGAATTTGTTCAAGCTTAGGCAAACTAGTGTTGTTAACTGTAACATGCATTTAGTGGGGACTGAGGAGACTTAGAGGCTAAGCCTTAGGGTCAGAATTTTTTTTAACTGTAGTATTTTATTTACAACAAAGAGAAATCAATTCAAAATATTAAAGCTATTATTGTTAATTTTTCATAAGCCTGCCAATTAAGATTTTTAAACTAAATATTTATAGTTGTATTTTCATTTAGCAGGTCAGCTAATTAAACATGTTAAGATGTTATTGGCAATATGCGAACTAAGTTAAGTATGATTAAAGAAGGCATATTTGGTTGTTTTAGTCATGTTAGTCGTACAATTTAGTTGTAAATTGTTCATAGTTTGTTTCAGATATGAGGTGACATTTTGTAACCAAACCCGTCAATCAAGTCGGGTATAGGGTGTTACATTGAAGCTTTCAACCAAAGATTGGTTAGTACAATTTTGTCATTTTCTTGTAATTTTTATAGATTTGAGGTCATGAGAGCTTGATTTAGCTAACCCATGTATAAATTTGTAAAATTGTTGATTTTTTGAAGTTTTTTGTGTTAAATTGATAAATTTTAAGATTAGATGTGAAAAAGGATTAAATTGTAAAGCTTAATTGATAGTTTCATACATTAGGGACCAAAGTGAATAAAATGTAAAATTGATTTTATAAATAAGAAATAGGAGGTCCCTAATGGATATTATTGAAATCGTATTTCTATTTTGAGCTTTAAATTGAAAATTATGTTAGTCTTGATTTTAAGGAGTAAATTGAATAAATTACAAAGTTTGTATAAATTGAAAATTGATTAGGATTTGATTGATTATTGATAGTGTTATATGTTTTATGTTAATCCGTAGCTAACATAAACCCAACTTCGTCGAGAGGGAAACAAAAATCCAGAATCGACGAATAACTCAGAATTTCTAATTTGTATTTGAATGATTTGGGACCAATTTAATTACCGAATTTTCATATCATTTTACGTCATACATTGTTGATGTGATTTATTGAGAATTACCTGAACTAATTTGATGTGTTTGAGATTGATTTTCGAGACAGGGACTAAATTAAATAAAGTAAAAACTTAGAATTTACTTGATATTTGATAATTGGCAGAGAATTGTGTTGAAATACGTTATATAAGTTATGGAATTGTGATATGTTGATTGATTTGTGATTATTGAATTGTAAATTGAACTGTATGTAATGAATAAAAAATGGAATATCTTATTAGTTATTCGGATCGAGTCAGATATATTTGGCACGCCATATGGTCAAAGTATTGAGTAAAAACATCGTTGCCGAGCAATTCAGGGTGGTAAATTGTAACGATCCGAGTAGAGCGATAATGGAATTTGTGATTTCGTAACCACAGACTCCGATAAGTAAACTAATATTTGTGTTTAATTAGATATAATTAGTATAATTAGTAGTATGTAAATATTAATAGAAGAATTAAGGTTAAATTAGTAAGTATGAGGAATAAGGATTTAATTGAATATTATACAAGTGTTAGTGGTTAATGTCAAAGGAGTAGAATAATATGTTTGGTAAAAGAAGGGTTTTGCATGTCAAATTAACCAAAGTGAAGTAGTGGGATTTGATGTAATTTAAGAAGACTTAAAATTAATATTAAAATGATTAAAAATTAAGATGAATAAAAGAAAAAAGGAGAGAAGAAAATAAGAGATAAAAATAAAATCAAAAGAAAATAACTTCATCTCTTTCCTCTCTTCTCTTCCCTACCGAAATCCACCATTGGAGTGTGAAAAAGGGAAATTCAAGCTTTTTGGTGTTTAAATTCTCTTACATGTAAGTATTTTGGGTTGATTTTGTTGTTGATGCTTGAATTCTTAACTTGGTATGAGTTAATGTTTTGTGTTTAGAAATTAGATTTTTTAATAGTGAAATTTTAGGGAGTAAGTATGAATGGGTTATATGTTTTGGAAGGTTATGAATTAGGTAAAGAACTCATGAGAAAATTTAATATAAGTTGTTAGATAAATAGTAGGAAAAGAACTAAGTAGGTATTAAATGTTAGATTGGGTAGAAATTATATATACATTGTAGAATAATAAAATAAAAGATGGGTTGTTAAGCTATGAAAGGTTCGATCATGCTAAAATTATAGAGGAAAATTGATTGAGCTCAAGTTGAGATATTAGGAGTAAATTGTTAAAATTTAAATATTGAGGGGGAAAATTGTAATTTTTGTAAAATCGTGAATTATAAGTTAAGTAGAAGAGTGGAGTTGAAATTTAATTGCTAATTAAATTAAACTAAATATTTTAGATCAACAAAAAGATCAACCGAGCTTAGACCGAGGGAAAGCTAAAGTTGTAGATTAGTTGTCAGTCTCACCCTCCAACTTTGGAACTCGAGGTAAGTTCGTATGAACTTTCATCCTATAATTAAGTGTACTTATTTTCAGTTATACATGTATGTATCTTTAGGAATAGTAATTATCTTGTGTCGTAAACAAATATATAGCAGGCCTTGAGCCGGTGAATATGTAGCAGGCTTCGAGCCGGTGATTAAATAGCAAGCTTCAAGTCGGTGTATAGTTGACAGAAACCGAAAGGACGTTTTCTTAATTTTTGAAAAGGTGATATGGTCAAAATGGAAGTAGGTGATGTGTATTGATTTTTACTTGTGAGGTGGTTTTAAGAGATTGTTATGTTACTTTAATACTTAACTTGTGTGATGTTTCTTGTAGGTTGTCGAACTTTTGCTGTTGATCGGAAAGGTGTTGGAGATCACACTATCATTCACTCATATGGTAGATGTTGCTAGCTTTTGAAACTATATATAATGGCATGTAAATAGGTTAGGTCTTAAGTTAGTTTAGTAATGACTTAAATCTTATGAAAGTTGGTATGACCTTAGCAAATGGTCATTTTGTATGGATGGTATTGTGATGGGTAAATAGGTAGTCTTCTGATAGTATGTTTTGTGGATGTTATGGATTGATGAAAAAGTAAAGATAGTAATGGATGAATGCTTGTTGTCATGATATCTTTGAGTAACTTGAATTGTAACATCCGCGTGCTTGAATCGGATTTGGAACAGTGATAGAGTACAATTGAGAATTAGAATATATGGTTGAATTTAGAAATGTTTGGAGAAATCAAGGATGTATTAGTAAAGGTGAGAAAATAGGAAGGACTAAATAGTAATTTATCTAAATTGAATTATGAGTCATCATGGGAATTAGATTGATTAAGGAGGGGCAAGAGAGTAATTTGGTGAAAGATATTTTTGGAGGCAAAGTTTTGGGCGAAAGTGTAAAGTTGGAAGGCCTAAGGACTAAAAGTGCAATTTTACCATTTTTATTAAGTGAGATATTTTTGAAGAAAAGTCTAGAGAATTTGAGAGAGAGAAAAATCAATTAAAAAGCAAAGATATCAGCTCTCTCCATAAAGCTAACCGTCCATGCCATTCTCTCTTCCATCAAACTCTTGCTTTTATTCCAAATAGGTCCTTCCACCATTTTTAAGCTTTCCAAACTCCAAAACCTTCCATTTTCTTTGGAATTTCTGAAAGAAAGCCATAAAAGAGAGTTAGTATACACCTCAAACTTCTTATAGAATTCATTTTGAGGTGTTAGAGAGCATAGGGACTAAATCGAGAAAATTTTGAATTCAAGGATTAAGGTAAGAGATGGTTAAATTCTCATGATATACATGTATTTTACTGTTATTTAGCATGAAAAATATTGAATTAGAGCTTATAGCTTATATGTGTTTATGTGAAATTGAAGAGAAAGAGAAGAGAAGCAAGGATCAAATTGAAGAGAAAGGAAAAGAGAAGAGCAAAGAGTGAAAAGAGAAGGAAATCAGCCTTTTGTTGTAAGTACTACAAGAATTTTAGTTTATGGTCTATTCTTCATAATATATCTGAATGGTTAGCATGGAAATTGTTGTTTAATTATGTGTTATAAAGATGATTAAGTGAGATTAGTGTAATAAAACATGAGAAAGAAAATGTTTTCATTAAAACAGAGTGGACAGAATCACAGGGTCAACTTCTAAAATTCACTAAAAATTGTATATATTGAGTTAAGGGTCGAATTATATATTTAATTAAAGCTTATTGTGTGTATTTTTATATGGAAGAAACATTGAATTAAATGGATCTGTATATTCTGAGTTATAACTGATTTTGTGTAACAAGGTCAGAGCAGATACGAGTTCCCCTGTTCTGATTTTGAAAAATTGTAGAAAAATGTAGAAAAATCATTAGAGTCTGAAATTTATATGGTTGAATCCTTAATGAATCTATTTTCAAAATAAACAGACTAGAACATTATTGGATCTCTGTACTAAAAGATATATAATTTTTAGTGAAAAAAGGTCGAAACTGACAGACAGCAGAGAAGGGGTAAATTGAAAGAATTTACTGTACAAATTGGCTAAAGTAAAAATTCTGGAAATTTTATGGTAAAAATATGATTGAGTATAGTTTCAGAAACATCAAGCGGATATTAATTTCGAATTCTGTAGCTCGAGATATAAATAATTTGGTGACTGTGACGCAAGTGGACAGCTTTGAAAATTAATGTGAAAATAAAAGTAAGAGGTATATGATGATGAATATGTGAGAAAAATATATGTGTGAAATATTATGTGTTTAATTATAATTGTTGATTATATGACTAAATGGTGATGTTGTGGAAGCATTTTTAGAAAATAAATGTGAGAAATACATGATTATGTATATGTGAAGAAAAATGTATATATGATGTGTAAGTTGTGGATAATGATGTTAAATGAGATTATGCCCATGTAGACGAATTAGAACCGTTGTGATATTAGTGGCATGCCATTAAGGAACACTAGCGCGCTCTTTGATTAGCACTGTGTGTGCTCTCTGTTTAGCACGTCTCGTGCTCTCTGTTATTAGCACTGTGTGTGCTCTCTGATTAGCACTTCGTGTGCTCTCTGATTAGCACTTTGTGTGCTCAGTACTTTGTGTACTCTCTGTTTAGCACTTTGTGTGCTCTCTGTTGCCCAGCACTTATGTGCTCTCTGTTCAGTACTTCGGTACTCTCTGTTTGTTCCGTTTATCCGATAGGTTCTATAAAAGTCTACTATGGGCCAAGTGAACAAATAAGATAAGTGAGCTATGGTTAAGAAAGCTATGATGGTTAGATTGTGAAAAGTGAAAGAATGTGCAAATTATGACATTGAGGTAAGTGAAATGATGAATACATGAAAGATAAGTACCATATGTGTATGTGTAATTAAATGCTGATAATTAAGTGAACTAATGTGGCTGAAAGGACTAAGTTGTGAAAAAGGGATGAAAATGTAATATCTACCATTGAGGTAAGTTGGTATATGAGAATGAATGTGTGTTATGGTGGCACTAAGGTAAGTTAAATGTTACATGCAAGAAAGGTTAGAAATTTTATACGCATGAGTATTGAAATGTTTGATAAAATTAAGCAATAAATAAATAGTCATCTATTATTCTTGTAGTGCTTACTAAGCCTTCACCGGCTTAACGCGTTTATTTTAACGCGTAGGTACAAAGTAACAAAGAGAAAAGTCGAGTTCAGGGACCTCTCATCACATCACATCATCCTTTGGTGGATTCCAAATATAGGTATTTTTTTTAGAAAATGGCATGTACAATAGTATCTGTGTGAATCCCTAATGAGTGGGAAAATGTTATCTCGAATGTTATGAATTATGAAAATGAAATGATTAATATAGGATATTTCAATTTGAATGGTCTTAAAAGACATCGGTTTTTTTTAAAGAAAATTTTCTGTTACTCGACTTTCTGTGCCGTAATGTAATGTAATGCTCCTATATTGGGTTTATACGTATAAATCGGGTATAGGGGTGTTACATGAATTGTATTAATTGTGGTGCCTTTGGTGGGCATATTGGTTGAATGGTTATTGAGATGATTACATGATATATGGTATGTTCATTGAAGCTTTTGGGTCATGATTGTATACATTAGGACATGGTAACTTGTTGTGTTATTTTGAAGTGTGCATATCTTGTTTAGGAAGTAATTTGGGCATACACGGCTTGTGACACGGGCTGTCACATGGTTGTGTGTTATATTAATGTGCAGTACAGGGTACACAGGCAAACACAGGGGCTGGGACATGGCGGTGTGGCCCAATTTCGTGTAGACACACGATCTTGTACATGGTCCCTCCTACAGGCATGTGTTGCAAGTCAGTATGGATATTTCGAGTAGAAACATGGTCGGGCACACGTACTGATACACGGCCGTGTGACCCTAGTTTGGAGGCACACGGGCTAGCGCACGGGTGTGTGCCCTGTTTCACCAATTCTTTCTAACTTCCCTTAATGCGTTCCAACTTGATTTTAATCCATTTCAAACAGTAAATAAGTTAATCTTAGAGACTTTAATATGTGTTTGATTATTGAAGCTATGCGTTTGTGATATTAGTATTTGAAAGCACATTTATGTTGGTTTGTGATGGTAATATGAAACTTAAACATGTGACATGACTAGGAGAACTTCCTATTTATGATTCTGGCAATGAATACGGGTTAGGGGTGTTTCATAGATATTATGCTTTGAGTCATCATTTACGAGCAACCCGAGGTTACAAATTGATTGAGTTGATAAAACCATTATAGTCGGGCAATCCGGGATGATATGATATATTATTATAGTCTCATCGTTGTTGGACAACCTAGGGTGACGAATCCATGTATCCATATCGAGTTCGTGTCTAATTAATAGGGTTAAAAATGCATGAATTGGTTAAATGGCAATGAATGAAATGTAATGGAAATGTGAAATACGATGTTATGTGAATTGAGTTGAAAAGGAGCCCTGAGGGCTATTTGAATAATATTGATGCATATGGACTTGGAAAATGTGGAAAGGATACATGAAATTGAGCATATATGAATGTGTAATGTATGCTAAATGATTTAATACATATTTGTGAAATGAATATGAATAGGCTATATGGTAAAATAAGCTAATATGAATACACAATTGAGTAGGTAATTAAGATTGGTGTAAGTATAATTATTTGGAATTGAAGTGTTTGATATAAATGACATGAGAATGAATATGAATTGAGCATGATTTAGATATGTGCATTGCATAATCTTGTTTATGTTATCTTGAATCATAGATTTACCACTGAGTGTTTTGCTCAACGTATGGTTTGTTTTTTATGAGCAAGTTAGGTTCAATTCGAGATTTCGAGCATTGACTTCAGCATCCAATCATCGATCTTGGACTCAACAATGTTTGTTCGTTTTCTGTTTTGTTCTTAACTTGGTATGTACCTAATAGGTTGAGTCATGTTGAATTTGATGTCTTAAATATGTGTTATATATATATTTAGCGTGTTTGATATGTGTATATATATGCAACTTAGAATTTTCATAGTTTAATTAAGGTATGAAAGATGAAATGATGCCTTGAATGCAATGTATAATTGAACTAATCAAATAGCTTGACTTATGCTCAAATATGGTAGTATAAATATTTTGAAAGAATGACTATGTATATACATATATGTAAAGACATAAGGTGAACATCATTGATTATTTGGTTTATGATTAATAAGATATTTGAGTACATAAATTGATGTTAGTGTGTTGCCTATAATGTTGTTGATGAATGAAATATGTCTAGAATTAAATTGGTAACATTGCAGGTTGGTAATTCATCAGAATTGCAGAATTAATACGTGATGTTGCGACGTCAAACATACCACGTCACGATGAGTAATGGCCTATAATATCACAACGAGATGAGGAACCTCATCGTCCCGACGAGACCAAAATAGTATGTCACGTGGCGACGAGGAACTCCCTCATGTCGTGATGTCAATCCTATAATTTGAAATTTTTTCAATTCAATCTTGAATTGATCTTGGGTTAACTTTAAAGCTTTCGTAAACTCATATAAGATCCGAGAATGATTATTTATTGTATTGTTTGCTTATAAATTGTAATTTTTAATTTGATCGTAGTTGCTATAACAATGAATGTGACACTTTATAGCTCGGACCAGGGGATCGAGTTGGGTATGGGTGTTACATGAATAATCCACCCACCGATTCTCAATGCAATTAGTTTGACCGATTCAATGGCCAGACTAAAAATTTATTAAATAAATAATTAAAATTTCATTAAAATTTTAAAAAATAAAAATATTTAACTGGTTCAATTGTCGATTTTTGTCTCAATTTTCGATTTTTACCAATTTCAAGAAATTTTTGGGTCAATCGGTTTAACCTTTTTATTCTGACCGTTATATTGATTAGTTTTTGGTCCGTTCGATCTGATCATGTTTCAATAACACGGGTTATATAATCAAATCTTGATAGATTACAAATAAAATGGATTTAGTTGTTAAGTTCAAAGATCAAAATAGACAAAAAAAAAAAGTAGAGTGATTAAATGGACCTAGTTACCAAATTTAAGGTAGAAATAATGTAAAACTACTTCCTTTTATATCTAAGTAATATTTTAAGAATTCAACCCTTGAATTTGTTAATATAAAATATAATAATTGAATCATTCAAATATAAATACAAAAACGAAAAGGTGTAAACCAAAACACGTGTGTAAATAGATACTCGCCTAGTAATTTCTTACTATTTTTATAATAATGCAGATTTTTTATTATATTTTAATGGGGAGCCGTGGCAAATAACTCCCCCTTGATTTTTTTTCTTCTCTGTGACAAAGGAAAGCTTCCAGGAGACTTTCAATTCATGGAAAACTGACCATTTTTATTACAAATACAACAAACGACAAGGAAACAAGACATAGAAGGAAGCGAAACAGAAACAATGGCCACTCAATCCTTTCTTTCCAGGTAACCCACCTTTTCCTTTCATGCAATGTTTCAGCATTTTCGTAGAAATCCCACTTTACATAGAATTTGAACCCTTTCTTTCTTTTCTTACATGCAAAATTTTCCTTCCTCGGCTGTTTCTACTTGGCGTTTTCAATGAATTTCATTAGGTTGGCAATCACCATTGCTGATAAACTTATAATTGCAAAGACTTGTGTGGTTTGCCCTCTGTTTGTTTCTCCGTGTTTTTCTTTATTTCTAAAATTCCCATTTCATGGCCATTAAAACTTGACATAATGCCAACTAAACGGCATACACATTTTTTTTGAGGCTATGTTTTTTTTCCTTCTGTTTTTTCTGGAACCCACAATTTTTTATTTTCTTATCTTATCGTAAAAGCAAAAGGAAAAAAGGAATTTGTGTTTCTGATTACTCTTGCTGAATTATTTCCCACCACTATTTTTGGATTGGTTGAATTTGCAGTACTTCATGTAGGAAATGTTAGGAGGAAAAAAGGGAAAAAAAAGAAGCAGACTGGTTCACGTTTGTTTGTAGATTTCTGGTTGTCTGCTGTTAGATGATGTGTTTTGCTTCAAGGTAAGGTGTCCAAGAATCTTCTGTTGGAGACGCCGCCAAGAAATTTATATTAGGAACCAGAATAAAATAGGATCAAATTGTAAAGTTTGGGATAAGAAATTTACTAAGATCCTAGTGAGATTGGAGGAGCCAAGTTTCTTCAAGGGTATCCGGTTGATCTTATATAATACACAGCATTTGTAGTAACTTAACTTCAATAGTATTTGAGATATTGTTTGGAAGGAAAATGATAAATGTCTTACAATTTTACATTAAGCACTCTCACATATAGGTTGCTGGAGGAGGGCCTCCTTTATTTGTTTAATTCAAACTGTTTTCTAAAATAGCCACTCGGAAACACCAGTTCAATAATTACTACTACTACTACTAATAATAATAATAGAGAATCTCACAAACACAGGGAAACTCCATTCATTTTCATTCTTAGTAGCTGGGAAAGATAATCGGGAAACCGCATTATGAAGTTTGCTTCTGCCTTTTAGAGCTCCAACACCAGATCTGCAGACACAAACCATTTTACGAATTAGGAATCTATTTTGATAACTCGAAATAGTCACACACCGGTATATAGGTGCAACAGGTGCAAACGATTGACTTAAGCATATGCCTATTTGGTATTCAATTCCACCATGTGCCAAAAATGTCACGACTCATTGACTGACACTATGCTTACTGTAGGGTCATTATGCTAGAAGGATAAAAAGACATTAGAACTATGAAGTCCCCACTAGGTTTTGTTGCATGGCTATAGGCATCCATATTAGGATCTCTATTATGGAAAGTAACTATCAGTGAGAAAACCAAATATTCTTAGAAAGAAATCAAAAAACAAATAGCAAAATTAGACAAGTATGAGATTTCAACAATGAATTATAGGCAGTCCATGACAGGGTTTCTTATGGATACTGAAAATGTTAAATGCTTGTGTACTTACAGTCTGCATCTGTTTTGATCCAGCACTCCCTGTTCCCGTTCGAATCATTGCAGCTAAGTGTGAATTGAGATGGATTTGCTTGGCTATTGTAACGTCGCATGTCCTTCGAAAGGGCTCTTTGAGGAAATATCACTATGTCTTCCTCCGCAAGGATGGGACCTCCATTCTCTTGACCTCCATTATAACCAATGCCTTTCTTGTTCTCATTCTTCTGGGGCTTGTCATGCTTATATGTGGCTGTTGAGCTTTCAGGATGAACTTTTCTGTGGAACTTGTGTAAAATCTACATGCCACAATTCTGGGAATTAGGGAACTCGACCTTTTCTATAATCGTAATCTTAAGCACATTGATTAAAACTCAAACCAATGGTTGTTTTTTAATTATTTGTAAAATCTTGGAATAAAGAAGATATAGAGAAAGAAACAACAGAAGAAAGAAAAAAGAATAGGAACTATCGTGAATGCATACTTGATATGCAGACCATTCAATTTGGTCCTTATCTTGGTTGAGTTCTTTTTTTTCTCTTTTTTCTTTTTGGTTTGAACATACCTTGTGCAGTTTAGTTTCTGCTGAGGCAGAATCGATATTTCCGCCAGTAGCTGCAGTGGAGCTCTTAGATGCATTGAGCATTTTTTTCTTCAGGATTTTTTTCATAATGTGCACTGCAGATTTATCTCCTTCCTTCTCCATACGCTTCTCCTCCTTGTCATATTTACTCCCAAAACTCTCCTCTGTTATTTTAGTCCTCTGAAACAGCTCTCCAAGTGAGGTCCTGTGTTCCTTTTTTGCTACTGTAGTTGTTTCTGACAATTCAATTGCTGAGCCAAAAAGATAACCTTGGAGTGGACAAACTGTATTGCCATTCCCGTTGGAATCTAGACCTTCAATTGACTTTCTACTAAGTGTAATTGTGCTGCCATGGCTGCTTCTTCCTGTGCTTACGTGACTGCTTCTTCCAGTGCTGACATGACTGTTTCTTCCAGACGAGTCATTGCAGCCTTCTTCTTTTGCTTCAGCTCCTAGAACCCTCTCCAACTCATAATTAATGAGCTTCAGCTCATTCTCTGTTACGTCTGTTTCTTTTTCAGTTATGTTTTCTACAGAAATAGCAAATGTTGGTGTTGATGGGTCGGGAATGTTTGGGTCCGAACCAAGGGTACCAATTGCAAGAAAGCCATGGAATAGCTCAGATATTGCTGATGATGATTCTTCTTCATAGTCTTCTTCTTCTACCTGTGCTGATTCTATACCAGCAAAAGACTTCCGAAGATGACTCTGGGGTTGCCTGAATGGTGTGGTGCCATAGTATGGCTTTGAGTAGAATTGTTGGTCATCCAATGATGGCTGCCCTGTAAGAAAATTACTAGAATATGTTAAAATAGAAAATTTTGGATGATGGTGAGGTTAGATGGAAAATAAGTTCTAGCTTAACATTTCAGCAATGACAACATTGATTATTTTTCCTAACCATGATAACATTGAGTTAGAAGGGAAGGAAAACTTTATTTTTATTCCATTTCTACGTATTTATCATTATAGAGTTTGCTTTGGTTCATCTTAAGTCCTATCCAATATCAAAGTGAGCAACATGAAGACTATGATGTTCGGATTTCTTTAGGATTCATGGTTTGAAGGCTCTTGTGGACATGTAAAATCAGTCATTAAAGAATGCCCCTTAAGTTACATCTCTCATATAAATGTCTTCGTAAAAAAGTTACATTGCAAGATGACACTTACCAATGGCAAAATCCTTGAGCGGTTCACTGCTATTCTGGCGGAACTTACGGTGCATCCAACCTAGTAACTGCATCCAAGAGAAAAAAAATCAACCCATAGAATTGAACATCACTTTGACCTTCCATAAGTGAAAAGTGTTTACCTTCATCTCTGCTCTCTTCAGGATACCAAATTCGGTCACTTGTTGTAGATGGTGAGTGGAGTTTGATCTACTTAACAATTTGATGTTGAACTGTTTATGAATGTGAGATAAATTAGCTCCTTGGTGCCTCCTATTGTCTGAGATAAAGATGGAT
Organism: Gossypioides kirkii; assembly: GCA_005610355.1. Lineage (NCBI taxonomy): Eukaryota > Viridiplantae > Streptophyta > Magnoliopsida > Malvales > Malvaceae > Gossypioides > Gossypioides kirkii. Next base: position 30,221,354 of record CP032247.1, on the reverse strand, counting down.
GGAGAGAAACACAGAGATCATTACAAGATTTGGGTTGGCTATTAATTGTCAAGATCACATCAGGTAGCCTAATGGAGAGGTGGGTCCTTTAGTCCTGGAGCTCAAAGTTCTTTATGATCAAGGGCGAAGCCAGAAAATTTTTCTTTTTGGGAGGGGGGTCGGAATTAGATTGTATCAATTTCACCATTTTAATAGCTTATATCTTTATAATTTTTAAAGGATTAAATCAAATTTTTATCATTTTGGGGTGGGAGGAAGTGCAATTTTACCATTACTAATTTAAAATTATATAAATTATAAAAGGGCCTAAATGGAAGATTTTAGGGCGGCTGAGGCCCCTGCCAGCCCCCCTGGCTTCACCACTGTTTATGAGCCATCCACTCATGTTTATGTGCATGGTGGGCATTAGGAGTTTTGACTTCTTCCTTTCTTTCTTTTGATTGTCACTTTTTTTTATAATTATTTTTGCATGATTTGTCACAGATTGCTACACTTAAAAATCTTTCTTATGGTGGCACATATGAATCACTCACATGTCCATTAAATCTGTATGTTAAGATGCAATTAATCACCACGTTCAACTATTTCAGATCATTGTTTTGAAGTGTGCCATGTTATATGTTACCACCCTTTCCAACATGTAAATCTGCATTCAATTTTTTGCTTAGGATGTTGATGATTGATTATTATTATTACAATAAATGATAGAAACTGGTTTTACTAGTGGGGGAGACTATTTTGTCAGATTTCAGTCGGTTCAAAGGATATGACAATAGAAGATCTTTTCTCATTATGGACACAAAAGTTAAGTCTGCCGATGCTTCTTGGTTGGTCTGCTTTTGTGTGGGGTATTCCGACTGAATAGCCATTGTGTGATAGATAAGAATTAATGATAATTTACTCAAATAAACATCTTAATACTCAAAACATAACAATAATGTAGAAGTTGAATTTAAAGAATTTTAATTTTTCAACCAATATTCTATTTAATTTTACCAGTTTGGAACATGGAAAGCATTGAGTTAGCTTATAACCACAGTTGTGACTAAAATCTAACTCTTCACATACACGTTTCTTCCTATGTTATGTTTCATAAATCTAGTTGCATTTAGTATGTTGTCAATTGGCCACTGTAAATGAATAAACCCTCAATCAGATTTTACGTCTTTACAGTGACTGCTAAGAACAATTGTCTGCTATCTACTTGACTGCTGCCAATTAATGAACATTAGCAAAAGTTCATGGCTTGTGATCTCAGTACCTTGTAGTATTGCTTCCATGGAATCTTGAAGCTACTTGCATTCTTAGCCAGTCTCAGATATTATTCATTGACATTAGCATTTCTCTATGATATGTATTTTCTGCAGGCCTCATCAAGTTCATTACTGTTGTCCATGAAAATGTCTTGCTAGCAACTTTGTGAATATGACTGAGCTGAAAAAGTGGCACAAAGGTAATAAAGCCATATTTCATGAATGACTACAAATATGATAGACTATGTTGCTTGGACTCGATTTTTCTTGAAGTAAAACTGTCTTACACTTATGTTTGACACATGGATATACGGATATTGGCTCCACAGATTCTCCAAATATATGGAAAAGCTTAGAAAAATCTAATTATACCCGTTTTAGATACATACCCATATTTGACACTTACACCTGAGTTCGAGTAACTTAGATCATAGATGTTGCTGGTGGATCTTTGCTAAAGCTTTAATTAACAACCGTGAAAACAATATATGTGAATTCCTTTCTAGTAAAAGTTCCACATCTAAAGTCTCTAATTTAGCAAAGCTCGTCTATGGATGGATATTCTTGTTTTTTTTGTACAAAAGGGAGTATGTGATGAAGCATTTAAATTTCTGCTAGATCTATTGCAAACTCGGGATAGTAAATAAATTGATTGCTATTTAGTAGCAATGGATGTAACCGTTATCATGATGGAAATATATCTAATTAACTTTTCAAGAAATGTAGCAATTGTGAGTTTAATATAGCTCCTCTTCATTATGCTATTATAGCAACTATTTAATCACTGAGATGTTAAGTTGAAGATATTAACCAGTCGAATGTGGCTGATAAGAACAATAGAGGGTGGTCAATGTTGAATACTTTAACATGCTCTGATTCTTCATTTTTCTTGAAGTACCTGCATCCGAGATGTCCTATACATTTTAGGACATTGATATGTAGATGACCCTCCCAATAAAAGTACATTTTAAAAAGTTGAACATATACGTGTTGAACACATTCCCATATTCGAGACTCACACCTGAGTTCGAGTAATATAGGAATTACAAAATGACTTGGTTCTAGGTGGTGATGGAAATTCCTGCATTGTTATCTACTTATTTATCTTTGTAAGACTATAAAGTTACTGTGTGTGTTACTGCAGCTTTAGTGATTCTAGGTTTTGAACCAAATTTGAAAGTTTTCAGCCACTAGTTGAGTAGGTTAACTAATTCATAATTTTCCTTCTTTTTAGTTTTCCTTTTCGTCCTTCTTACTGAGAGTCTTATGTTGTGGGTGATATGGTCATGCATAAGAACAATTACATACTGACAAAATAAAATGCTTGGGAAATGAAATATGGGTCTGACAGAAACAAAATGGCATGCTAGGCATCCGTGTTGAAAAATGATAATATACAAGTGTAGAGTCAGGTGAAATTCTGTGCTTTCCTGTTTCACTTATCCAACATGAAGCTAGAATACGAACTGTTGTGATAATTTACGGTCTCAAAGATAAAACTGACAGCTTGGAAGACACTAAAAGGTTCATTTATTCCTTGTTGACTTATTATATTTTATCATTGAGACCGAGTGCATATACCCTACTGCAATGTGAATTCATGGTGGATATATTGTTATGGTCATATCTTTACTGAACCTTACCAAAGGTGGGTCTGTAGGTTCTCTCTTTGCTAAACAAAGGATTCTTGCAACCAAAACAGGGGAGAATCGGTCAAATAGATAGTGTCAAGCAGGCGGCGCAGTGGTGAACCAGTATAAATCAATGCTGTTGGATCTGTGGTCAGTGATGTTGATTCTGCACAATGATTGGCCCTCAACTAATTGAATTGTGGTATGTCCTTATGATCCCTTTGCTTCTTCTGTAGATTGTAGAACTCGTGAACTGCTGCCACACACTTGTAATGTCATTGATTGAGCAAATGTAGATAAACAGTAAGTGTGTCATCGATTCTGGCTTTCTATTTGGTAAGCAATTAAGAGACAACCCATGTTTTTTATCAATGGAATGCATAATGACTTTCTATTTGGTTTTTCATGCTCGGTTTGTCCTGGACTTCTAAAAATCTTGAATAGGCAAATTGCCCCAAATCAAGATACATGGCTTAAAAGCTCAAAAGAATCTAAGGTTGAGACATGCCTTCGTTCTTGTGTGGTCAAATTTTGTTATAGTTCAAGGAGAACAATTACGTTTCATTTGGCTGGTTAGTGTAATAACGTGAAGAGAAGTTTGTTTATTTAGCACATAAGTACTAAAATAGTTGTAATGACATCAGTACTAAAATAGTTCACTGTTTGATAGACAAAAATGTTGAACAAGTGTATGAAATACCACTTTTATCCTTAATGAAGGGAAAAAACCTAATAACTTAATCATTAGTACTTTTATAAATATAGTTTTAATTTTTATTTTTCAAAAATGATATACCAAATAGATTGTTTTTTTAAAACTACATGCTAAAGTTTTATAATTTTTTTATGTGCCTATGAAAAAAATTTAATTCAAAGAATATTTTTAAATGATTTTATAAAACATTTCATAAAATAAAATATTTATAAATAAAACTCAAACAAAACTCGGCATGTAATTTTATAGGAATAATATATTTGAAAAAAATTGAAAGTTATTGTTACTTCTTTTAAGTACTTCATTAAAATTTTCAAATTATATAATTTTTTAAAAAAAACTAAAGAAGAAAAAAACATATTAGCTGAAAATGATGCTAGGAGTAGAGAGGGAAAAAAACATATTTGTAGTTTTATTTTTTTTGAGGAAGAACACTCTTGGAAACATAAAAATTAGGGGGAGGAAAATTTTTTGTCTTAGAATTTACCATTTCAAAATGTGTAAACAAAATTCCCAAGTTAAGGAAAAACGTCCTAAGTGGTGTGATAAGTAGTTGGTTCAAACAAGTGGATATCATTAACTAGTGTACTTGAAAGGTGTATAACAATGTTACTACTCCTCCAAATGAGGGCATTTAATTGTTCGGGTTTCTAGTTTCCTTTGTTTCTTGTTGTTCTAATTTCTCTCACTTTTACATAACTTTTAGGAGCTAGAGCTGCCTGTTTTGACTAACTATTTACCAAATACTGCTAATTTATGTTGCTTTGACTCTTCATTTTGCTTGAAGTACTTGTTTCTGACTTATATCCGAGCATAGGTATGGAGATAAGACCCTGCAATGACCTGTATATCCATGTTGCTCCAGCCCTTCATTTTGCTTCAAGTTCATGTTTCCAACTTATATTTGAACTTAGATATGGAGATAAATCCTTCAATGACCCACAAACTATGGTACTTCAACTTTCAGCTTTCTTAAAGTACCTGTTTCCGACTTATATTTGGACGTGGATAAGGAGAAAAGACCCTCTAATGACCCTTCACATACATTGAAAAGCTTAGAAAAAATTGAACATACTCATGTAGGAAAAAAACCCAAATCCAACACTTACACCTGAGTCCAAGTAACTCAACTGCCAACATCATGCATTCAATGTATCTGATTTCAATTAAACTCTTCATGTTAGAAACATTAAAAGAGACAAAGAGCTAAAGACTAGAAATAAATTTGCTCAATGCTACTTTGATATTTTAATTCTATCATTTGATTTACTAGTGCCAAAAGCTAACTGATGATTTCTCTTTGGAAATTTTTGTTCACTGGAAACTATTTGCAAATTTGTCCCCTGTTCCTGCACGCCACAAACAAGCACTTGAGCCAACTACTTTGGCTCTCTTTTTTGATCTTTGTAACCATTATATGCTCAGCATCTCATGAATCAAAATTGGTTGTGCAGTCAGTTTCATTGCCGTTCATCTCAATGGACCCACTTCTTTTTTCACTTTCAGTCGGATGATAATATTTTGATTACTAATGATATTCTTTTGTCATGTGTAATCTGGAGCCAGCTGCATTAGCAACAATATATGGTAAGTTCTGATATCAAGCTCAGGCCTGTGTAGGGAGGGTATGACATAGTTGGTAAGGCAATGGGAAATTAGGTTAGTCAGACTCGGTATAAGTGCTAGATACATGTATGTTTTACATTTTCTATGTTTTTTCATATATTTGGAGGGTCATATCCCTATGCGTCAAACACGGATGTTAAGCTCAAGTACTTGAAAGAAAAATGAAGAGTCATAGTGATTGTGGAACTAATGCATTTCAATCCAAGCTAAAAGCAAAAATCCCAGCAGTGTTGTTTGACGTGAGATGGCAGTTTGATTCCCATGACTTCAATCCTGGGGAGGAGCTGCTTGTTATTCTAGTTAATGTCAGACATCATTGTTTTGTTGGTGATAGTTTTAATATGATTTCAGTAGTTGAAATATGCTAATACTTGTCTTGTCGTTCATTTTCCATGTTAATCTATGGCTGTTTGTTTGGTTTACTTGTGTTGGTCCTTTGTATTTGATGATATTTGGATATGGGATGGGAAGATGTAGGATTTCAAGGATTCTTGAAATATGTGAAAAATGGATCATAATAGGGTGAGCTGTGAGCACATACAACTGAGTTGGAGTAGCATGTAGCATACATGCTAATAACCTTTCTTTCCCTCATGAAGTATGCTTATATTGCATGCACCCAAAAGGAAAATGATATAATGTTGAATTACATTTTTGGACACATTTTCTCCTATAAATATATGAAAGAAATGATAGATATCCTCGTATTTGTACTAAGTTGAGTAGCAATAGGCATGTCAAAAGTTGGGAGCTATCTATTATTAAATTTGGAATTGAATTCAAGACTTGGGTTGATAGAAACTATAACTTAATGATTGTTAACTAATAATATCTATAATTTTTTGGTCACTAAACAATCATTACTCAACTTTATTGGGTGCATTCAAACAAGGATTTCAATAAAATAAAACAAGCCATTGCTCGATTTGTGAGAATACGAAAATGCTAAATTAAGATAATAAATTAAATGGTAAATTATAAAAATAGTTACTTTTGTTTGTCCCAAACTAAATTTTAGTTACGTATGTTTGAAATGTTACGTTTTAGTCACTTACGTTATCATTAAGTAGTCACAGTGCCGTTAAGTTCTGTTACCTTCCTAACGGAAATCTTATGTGGCAATCCAAATGGATTTTAAATGTTAATTTGGATGTCCAATTGAAATGAAAATAAGTTTTTCAATCAAAATGAAAAAAAAAAACTAAAAGAAAAAAAAGATGAATGATTTTCTTTTTCAATTCAAGATGTAATTAATTTAAAATTTTATTTAATTAAAAATTTATTCTCGTCCCAGTTGGACATTTAAAATCTATTTGAACTGTCAAGTAGGATTGTCATTAGGGAGGTAACAGTAGGGTGATTATTTTGTAACAAAACAATAACGTAAGTGACTAAAACGTAACATTTCAAACATAAAATGTAATTTGAGAAAAACAAAAGTGATTATTTTTATAATTTATCCTAAATTAAAAACATGTATTTATATCATATTTAAATATTTCACTCTCATATTCATATTTAAAATAACTTTGGTATTCTAAAAAATAATTTATATTCATTTAAATTTTAATTCTTAAATAATATTTATTACGTTTAGGTTTATATAAATATTAAAAATATGAAATATAATAAACTATTTATCATTTAAACATATTCTAACTTATACTTTTTAGATGTTTACAATAATAATGATACTCTAATAATTCTTTTATTTAAATCATTGTTAATGTTAAATTCTAAGTTCAAATATTGACAACCTTTTCTCGGCTTTTCTTGGCTAAATAAGTTTTATATGTTGTTGCTGTTTTTTTAAAATAAGGAGTTTTCTGTCAGTTTTAAAAATATTTAGGGGAATAAGTCGATTTTATGAAAAATTCGTCCAGTTAAATAAGCTTTAGATATATTTATTTTATATTGTTTTAAACTTCTTTTTTACTCAATCAATCATGAGTGAAAAATGAATGGAACCTAAGACTCAAATACAAAACTATTTACATTTAACCATCCAATCAAAAAAATTATATGTATTAAAAAAATAAAAAAATGCAACTTAAAAGGGAAAACGCGTCTAACTAGACAAGCTTTTCTGACCTTTCCAAAAAACTCGCTTAGCTAGACGAGCATTTCATAAAATCGACCTATTTCCTTAATTATTTTTAAAACCAACCTAAAAACTTAAATAAAAATAAAAATGAGCATATATAGCCCCTTTTCTCTTATCCTTTATTTAAAATACATATAAATCTAAAATGAATTTAAATGACAAAAATCTACGCATTCTTAATTCAAACTATGTTTACCAAATCTTATCCCATAACTTTTATGAAAAGTACCTAATCTTATAACTTAGCTTCCAAGAAAAATAAAAAGCCATTAAAACGATGATTGATGGAAACCGAACCAAAATTAAATTAAGTCCATCGATTTCTTATTATATTTTTAACAATATTTACGACTAATCATCAACCAAGCTCCAATTTGTATAATTTCTAATTCACATCATAATCGAAAAAACCCTACTCTTTAAAGAAATAATAATAATAATAATAATTTCTGAATTTTAAGGTCTTGAAAAGTTCTCCGAGCAATATTTATACATTTGGATTCCAAAGACGCCATAAACGAGAATTGAATAATCCTAATACGTCCGGCAACATTTTCCTAGCCAAACCTTTGTGGCTACTTGTCGCCGCCGGCCGCACTTCCGTCTCAGCATCCTTCGCTACTTGGAGCCCTTCAGCCACCTCTTCTTCCTCCATTGAAATCACGTCATCAGAAAAAATGGTTGCTTCCATGGTAGGATTCTCCAAGCCGGAAACCTCGTTGTCGGGCTGAACCGGGCTACCGGATGCCGGTGTAGCGGTTCTGCTGTTACAGTCCCTTCGTTTGGGGCGGGCGTTTTTCTTGGAAAGTTTCTGGGATTCCCCTTTGGTTAGATGATCTTCGAAAGCTTCAATAATTTGATGGATAAGCTCAAGGTTAGGGGAAGAATCCCAACGAAACCAGTAGCTCGTGTAGCAGTCGAAACAATCGCAGTCGAAAACAGGTGGTTTGTGGGTGGAAGCGCCACGATGATGGGTCAGTTTGGAGACGGTTGGCGGTGGCGGCTTCTTGGGAGATGCTTTCTTAGAAGAGGGGAAATCTTGGGAGGTCAAAGAAGGGTTGTTGGAGGCGGAGATGGCGCCAGCGGCGACGGTGGTGGTAGTTTTGAGGGACCTGGTTATCATGTAAGCTAAAACTTCTTTGTCTTGGACGGAAAGGAGTGAAGCTAGAGCTAAAATGGCGGCTGGGAGAAGCTTCAAAATGGAAAGATGGTCTTCGCCAGACGACGACGGCAGAGGCGATGGAGATGGCGACGGCGGAGAAGGGGAGGGGTAAACTTTACCTTTGTTTTTGTGCTTCATGGTTGCTTTTGTTTTGCTGCAAGGTTTGTGTTTTTTTTTTTTATTTAAAGGGGGAAAAACGGGAAAAGGGATATTTGTGGAATAAGGGAAAGAATCGGACAATGGTCTTTGGATTTGTATTAATGTTGAAAAGGTTTCATGCATAATTTTCCCTAAACCCAATATTTTATTTTATTTTATTTTCTCAACTACATTATTTTTTTAAAAAAAATTATTGTTAAGTTTGATCATCATTTACCGACATTGATCAATTATTGATTAACGTTTGAGTTTGATCGATATTGATTAATCGTTGATTAATGTTATCTATTTGAATTTTTTAATAATTTAATAATTTTTTAGATTTTTTTTAAATTTTTTAAAAATTATTAAAAAGTTTTTGTAAACCTGTTTAAGACCTCGACTACTTGCTCAAATTTAAAAATTTACTCGAAATTTTAAAAGGTTTGGATCAAAATATTATGTTAAAAAGTAGACTTGAGAAAAAAGTTAGATTTATTTAAAATATGGAATAGGCTCAAACCCAAATATTCAAAGTTTAAGCCCGAACTGACTCAAGTGATTTTCTAAGTTTACAATATATTATATTATTTTTATATATTATGTAATTTATAACACATAAAAAATAAATCTATATTAATATATAATACTAAAATGTAAACGTTAAAAATGTTAAGTTACCTATATATCAATTTCAAAAAATAAATAAATTAAAAATATAACACCCCATGCTCGGTCCAATCGTCGGATCTGAGCTATAAAGTGGTACAAGCAATTACAGAACATTTAATTACATTTTATAGTCTGAATTCCAAATCACTATCAATTTATTCATGTATATAATCAATATTATATGCAATTCAATTAATTTTGGTTTATATCAAACTTACGAAAGTTTAAAACTAACCAGGTATCCATCAAGGATCAAAGGATCAAATCAAAATAAAAACAAAAAAATCGAAAAATTTTACAAACAAGGGTCACACGCTTGTGTCCCTTGACCGTGTGAAGGGATTGAGGCCGTGTGGAAAAATAATTTAAATATTTTAAAAAATTAAAAATAATATGGACAAGCTTAAAAAGAATATGGCTTTGTCATTTATAAATATGGACGAGCTTAAGCAAAATTTTAGGTCCATTTTCAGGTTGGATCGAGCTTGGGCAAACATAAAATGCGTTAATATCATGCTTAAGCTTGGCCTAGCTTGGCCCATAAATAAATCTATTTTGTTAGTATTTATATAGAGGGTAAACCATCTAATTGGTCATCCAACTTTTATAATGCTTTCATTTCGGTAAAAAAATCTTTGTAGTTTTGTCGCTCAACTTTTAATACACTTTCATTTTAGTCATTCAAACTATAAATCCTTAAGGTGGGTAAAAAAATCTAGGTCAAATCATATTTTTATTGGCACATCATGTTTACACTTTCATTTGATCACTAAATATGTAGGTCATTTTTATTTTGATCACCGATTTTAAAGTATTGGTTTGAGTAAAAAAAAATCAAGGATTAAAGTGAAAAATTGATAGAAACTAAAATAATGCATTAATTTTTTTAAAATTATACTTGTTTATCTCATTGTCAAATTTTTTTTTCAATCTTGACATTTTAAAATTTTAAATTTCTTTTGATTATTTAATTAATTGCAAGGATTTTTTTTATTTTTAATTTAACATGAAAGATTCAAGATTCAAGATTATATAATAAAAAAATTTAATTTTCGTAGACAATTATTTAATATAAATTATTTGATTTGATTTTAATTTGAAAATATAAAATGAATATTAATTTTATTCACATGCCACATGTCACATTTTGATTGGATTGAAACGTGACAATCGGACTTTTCAAATACGTGGAATGTGATGATCGTTTTTTTAATACTGTTAATGCCACATTTCCAAATCAGTTAATGGAGTGTAATGTTAATTACCAAAATCTAGGCGGTTTATTTATCAAGTTGGAAAAAAACCCCATATAATTTAGGGTTAAGTCATGCATTATTAACCAAAAAATAAAAGGGTAAATTCAAAAATAATCACTTTTGTTTGTTTCAGATTACATTTTAGTTATTTATGTTTGAAATGTTACATTTCAGTTATTTGCATTATCGTTTTGTTATGACATAGTCATTCTACCGTTAAGCTCCGTTACATTCCTAAAGGCAATCCTACGTGGAAGTTCAAATGGATTTTAAATGCCAACTTGGATGTCTAACTGAGTTTTTCTTTATCAGTTGTAATTAATCTAAAATTTTTAATTAAATTAAATTTATTTAATTAAAAATTTATTCTTATCTCAGCTAGACATTCAAGTTGGCATTTAAAATCTATTTGGACTGTCATGTAAGATTGCCGTTAGGAAGGTAACGGAGTTTAACGGCAGAGTGACCACTTCGTAACAAAACGATAATGTAAGTGACTAAAATATAACATTTCGAATATAAGTGACAAAATGTAATCTGAGACAAATAAAAGTAACTATTTTTGTAGTTTACCTAACATAAAAATATACAAAGTTATCAAAAATTAAAATATAGTTATTTTAGTCGATTAAATCTTAACTTGATTAGGATGGCATTATTGTCAATGTAAGAGGACGTGAATTTGAGTGCGTTAAAAGCATTATCCTTTTATTTATGGGTTGAAGAGGGGCTATGGATAGTTCTAAGCATTGTGTAAAAAAGAACAGATATGATCAAAACCTATAATGAAATTGTTCAAAAATATATATAATTATTTTATTATTTTAAAAAATAAAAATATAAGAGTAAGTTTTTATTTATTAAAATTAAAATACTTAAACACTCCTCTTTTTATTTTGTTATTAAGATTATTAATGTCCAACTTTAACTCATAACACCAAATTTGGGTTATAATAAGTATGGATAATTCAAAATAAATTTGGGTGGAATAAAATCTATATGAATATATAAAAGGAAATAAAAACTATACTGTCTATTTATTTTTTTTTTTACTTTAAATGTTCAAAATTGGCTCAATTGTTATGTGAGCTTTATAAAAATGCTTAAATGAAGGATATATTTTTTTAAAATGATCAATTAAGAATTTAACATTTTCGAAAGGGCTCAAATAAAGAACAAATGTTCTCATATAAGGGTTATTCAAATGTCATATGTTGAGTTTTAAATTATGTTTTGATTGCTTTATTTTCTTTTCAAGTAATATCTGATTCAATTGTTATGTATTTTTTCTAAACACGTCAACATGTCTTTTTCTTTTTCTTTTTTACAATTTAAGCTAACATGCGTGAAAAACTTTCTTTTGAGCATTTTTATAAAGGTTAAACTATTATTTAACCATTTCAAAAGATTTGACTATTGTGTGAACAATATCCGAAAAATTGAACCCTAGTGTGAGCATTTACCCTTTTTTTTATCACTTCAAATTATCTCCAAATTTCTTATCTTTTAAAAAAAGAAGTTACTAAAATTTCATGGTTCGAAAGATGTCAACAAAATCTATTACCTTTCTTTTCGAAATTTGTTAAAAAAAAATGTAAATCAAAACTATTAAACATTTTGGTGTTTTTATTTTTTTATTTTTAAGGTTTTTATCGGAGTGAGCTCGATAATTAATTTTTCTCATTTTTTTAAGCCCATGAAAGGGGTGGATGCTGGCCACGAGTTTTAAAGTTGCTCCATACATAAAGCGACAATCGAACTCTCGATCAATGGTTAAGGTAGGAGAGACATTTATCATCTCACTTAACTCTCGTGATTAAATTTTTTAATATTTAATATAATGCTAAAAGTTTTAATATAAATTTAAAAATTTGATAAAAAATAATTTATTTAAATTAGTAAAAGGTTTCAAAGGTGTGGAGTTGCGGATTCTAATGCTAACGTTCAAAGTCAAATGAAAGAGCAAAGAGGCTGCCGGTCAATTTAAGGAGTGGTGCATGATGTTTAGGCCGCACCGCTCTTTGACGTGACAACTTACTCTTTTATTATCTTTTTATTATTTATCACAATATTTATGTTTTCTTTTTATTATTTTTTTAAAATATTTTTTAAAATTATATCAACATCCATTAATGTCGAGCTTCATTTAACCTCGAAATGTCCAAGTTTTTTTTAGCATTTCTCGCTAGTTAAATTGACATTAACATCTATGAGTGTTGTCACTTAAATGCTTAAATTCTCTTTTCCAGTTTCAAAGGATCGAAGTTTTATTTTTATTTTTAAATGAAATAGAATGTGTCGAATTTTTAAATTGTTTAGCATTTCGAAATTAAGAGTTGGATTCTTGCGGATTGATATGGGGTGGATCGATCCTACAAGTCATCCAATTACGTAATGAATTGCAGATGGCTAAACCGTGAATATAAATATTACGGAAAATAAAGTGGATATTTAATTTCATAATTTCTTACGGATATCTAAATGATGGATTATTTCGCGAATACCCATAATGCGATAGGTCCCGCAAAACTTATAATGCGGAACATAACAAAGTCTGAGTTAATTTTATTTACATACATCAAGAGAGTCTAAAGTAATCACTTCCAAAATTTAATATATTTGTTTACAAATAACCAAATGCCTATATACATGCCATTTAGATTGATCCAAACAAAATCAAGTCTACCACAACTTTAGACGGATGATGTGAACTTCTTGTTGATCCAATTGACACCCTTTGAATGTTCTAAATCTACAAGATAAAAACAACCTAGGCATAAGTATTAAGAATCCATAGTAAGCTCATACAAATTCAACAATTAACTTACCTCACATAATAATTATGTGATAATTTAATATGCAAACATAGTTTACCTATCAATCAACACAATTTGTCAACAAGGTAGGCGCGTATGCTTTATCAATGTAGAACCCCAATTTTGATCGGCCCAAGACCCAAACAAAATAAAAAACCCAAAAAAATACATAAAATAAAAGTTTAAAGTCCATTTACAAAAATTATTAAAACCCACTACTTTAAAACCTAAAACCCACTAAATCTTAACCCAAACTGGAGGCCCAAATTACAAACCCAATACTTAATTGAGCCCAATGACCCAAAACTTAAACTAAGGGAGGCAAACCCTAATCTATTGATGCCTCGACGTCGCACCTGCTTGGCCACGTCAGCCACAGGTTTCTGACTTCTCCTCTGTCATCCCTTGCACCAAAATGACAAAGGCGTGGTTCCCCATCGCCATTGACCCCCTCTTTGCTCCAAAAGCTTCTTGCAAATGGACATGACAGAAGAGACAGAAATAATATTTTGTAATAAAATCTGGCTATAAAGCCATCAACAACTCGATTGTAATTTTTTCTACACAGGTTCGATCAATGAAAAAACACACAAATTTACAGACAATTACGAAGCAACAAACATAAAAAAACAACATTCGAATACAAAAAAGAGGTTCAAGAATCATCTGTGTTCTTAAAGGTATATCGTCTGTAATATATTTATATATTTATATACTACCTATTTAGAGTTTATTTTTTTTATTTCGAAATGAGCATTTAAATAATAAAAAGTAAAATAAAGAAAAGGATTAGGTTCGTTCCTGGGTCGGGTCTCGAGGTCGCGCGGTCGTGGCATGCTCAATAGGCAGAGTTGCAGCCATACCCCAAACCCTCGAATATATATGTATTCGCAAAGAGGGGGGATTTCATCTGATTCGAAAAAAAGAGTAGAATAATAGCAAAGAATAAAAACAGTTTTTTAAAAAAGGGAAATAAAAGAAATCATTCAAATCCTCCTTTTTTTTTGAAGATCTGGAAAGATCTATTTCAGATCGAATATAAAAATAAAAAAATATAAAAACAGATTTGAAAAAAAAAAGTAAAAAGAAAAATCAAAACTTGTTTTTTTTAAAAAAAAAACTTCGAACCCAGATCTAGGGTTTCATAAGAAAAAATCTAAAAGGGTAAATTTGTTTATGTTGATTGGCTCGAATTCGGAGTTTTAAGCCCAATCTGAGATTTTCTTTTAAAAAAGTAACAAAGAGACGAATTTACGTACCTGACCATCGTACGCGGCGGACGGACGACATCGGAGACGGTGAAGCTTGACGGATCCCTATGGCCGGCGAAAGGACGAACGGAGAGGTAGAGAGAAAAAAAAAGGAATGCAAAAAGATTTTTTTAAAGCTGAATGAAAGAAATGATTTTTGTAAAAATTTTAGCTTAAATATCCTCCTTAGAACGGTGCCGTTTGGAGGGGAAAAGCTAAGTGCCAAAACAGCACCGTTTCGAAGATCCACGCTTGACCCGCACCGGACCCGAATAGGGTTCGCGTGTTTTTTAAAATCGGAAAATTTTTTCCGCAATCCTTCAAATTGTTTTTAATTTCCAATTTGGTCCTTAGCCTGCAATTTTGTACCTTTGCATAACACCGTTTCAAACTGACCTTTGCAGTTTTGAAACGTAATCGTTTCAACGTTAGGCAAGAAAGCTTAAAATGGCAATTTTGCTAATAAGGTCCCTAAACATTTCTGTTTCTTTTAAATTTTCATTTTTACTTTTAAATTTTTTTAAATTGGTCACTCGAATTTCATTTTTTCTTTTAATTTAATCCCCAAGCCACTTTTTTTTTTTAAATTATAGGAAATCTACCTATTTAACTCTCTTTTGATTTTCCTTAAATACGTTTTTTTATCTTTATTATTTGACACATTTTAATTTTCTTTCTCCTTTTAATTTCTTTTCTTTTGTTTTCTAATTTTTTTTAAAAAATTTTTACCTTTTAATTTCTTGCTTTTCTAGTCATCATCTTGGTCTCCTTTTAGTTCTCTATATTTATTTATTTACTATTTTATATAGTAAATACGTATTGCTATTTTATGCCTTCATGAATTTAAGGTGATATATATTTTGGCATACGTTATCATTGCGTATGCATATGTTGTAATTTTATTTATTCTTTTTACAAAATAATATTATAAATATTCATGTTTGATAAAACAAAATTTCAAAATTAAGGCAATATCAGTTATTTCAAAATTAAGACTTACAATTCGAGTCTTGAGACTTAGTTACTAAATTATCTTGTAAACCTTAAAAACACTTGAAAATACTTTAGGATTGATTAAGAAACACATTCAGGGGCGAAATTAGAAATTTTTTTAGGGGGCCTAAAATTAAATTGTAATTTTTATGATAACAAAAATGTAATTTCACCATTTTTAATAGCATATATCTTTATAATTTTTAAAAGATTAAATCAAATTTTTATATTTTTTAGGGGGTTAAAGTGAAATTTTATCATTACTAATTTAAATTTTTAAATTTAATAAACTTAAATAAAAAAAATTTCATTTTAGAGAGATGGCCTGCCACACCCTAGTTTCAGCCCTAAACATATCTAGGATATGTTTTTATGTATTTTGTATGCCTTTAAATTTGTTTGGTCACTAAATGACTTAGAAAATAAACAATTAAAATTTATCTTAAATGTTGTAATATCAAAAGTTTAGGACATAAAAGTTTACATGATCATTTTTTAAGGGATAAATCTCAAAATTATATATGAATTTTGATTCAATGTGCAATTATATACATGAATTTTAATTTGGTGTAATTATACACGTAAAATTCTAGTTGTGGTTCAAATATATACTTGAAATTTTAATTTTCATTTAATCATGCACATTTAAAGAAATAAATACATCAATTAATTTTTATATTGGATAAATATAATTATTTATATATGCAATATACAAACATAAAATGATGTTATATCAATAATTGTGTTAATAATTTACCAGAACAAGATTAAATCAAAATTTCATGTATAAAATTACACAAAATCAAAATTTATGTATAATTTTAAGATTTATCCATTTTTTTAATTCAAATTAATACACAGGTCTGTTTTTTGAGTATATATATATAAATTTGGTGAATTACAAGAGGAGGGCAAAGCCCTAACAACAACGCAATTAGCATCACTCGAACCCAAATCACACCTGAAACTATGAATATCTTGACCATTAGACTAACAAACGGAATTTGAGTTGATATATATTTTGATAGTAATTAATCAAGCAAAAAAAGAAAAACAGTTAACACTTATGGGCAATTTGCTAAGTTTTGAACATAGATGGTAAATAAATAATTATGCATTTAAGAGCAATTTTCATTGTAATCTCTTAACCCATATATTGACTGTTGGAGAAGCATTTAAAGTAATTAAGCCCTAATTGGGGCATATTTTCTTTATTTCACATCCATCCATTCCTTCTTTCTATTTTGTTCTATTATTCCTAAAATGTTCACCTATAGATATCAGATTGTATTTTTTTTTATATTTATTGTGTAAAATAATATTAAAATATTAAACATCGATAGAATGTGTGAATTAAACATTATCTGTTTTTGAACTTCATGTGACGATTTGATAATCAGGGCGTTTATCGTCTCAAATGTGGCTTGAGTTCGAATACATTATTCATGTTGATTATATATTATTTTTTATATTTATTAAAAGTTTCATATTAAAGCAAACAATATCCTACTTATAGCTCACTCTACTATATACCTTTTAACTCATGTAGTCAAAGTTTATGAGGATTACTCCATCAAGAGAGGAAGCATTGGCAAAGGTACATGTTTTAGTTTTAGTTTTAGTTTTTTAATTAAAATTAATAGTTTTTTTTCTCTTTAATTAAGGCGAAAATAAACAAAAAAAAACATGGGAAATAAAGAGCAAATTGTAGAAGAAGAAATTGTGTTGAAAATTTACATGCATTGTGAAGGATGTGCTTCAAAGGTTATCAATTGCTTGAAAGGTTTTGAAGGTTAAAAAATTTTTAATGTTTTTTTTTGTAATTATTTTATAAAGCATAGTTTGAATTTACAATCAAATTTAGTGATTGGGGTTTTGTTGATTTGATTAGGGATTGAAGAAGTGAAGACAGATATGAAAAGTAATAGAGTGGTAGTGAAGGGACCAAAGGCTGATCCATTGAAGGTCTTGGAAAGAATTAAGAAGAAATACAGTAGAAATGTTGAGCTTATTTCTCCCAAACCAAAAATTATACCTAATGATCACAAAGTCCAAGAGCCACCAAAGAAACAAGAGGTAATCATCCTTTTGTTTACTTTTCTATTTGATATTTTCTTCTAATTTCATGTTTAATTGGATAAAATGAGTTTTAATAATTTAGATGGAATCGAATCGATATCAATTCAAATTTAATTTATCGAATCAAATAAATAATTGAACTCATGAAGAGGTTTTAGGTGTTTAAGAAATTACTTTTATTTATACAAACAAATACACATGTTTGACTTAATTGGATTATATTTATATTTAATTATTGGCTTAATACATAATTTGGTATTTGAATTTGACATTTTTTCTAATGTAGTATGCATGTTATTTTTTGGTCCAATTTAGTACCTATATTTGATAAAAGCTATATATTTTGATACTCAAAGATAACGGTGCTAGTTTTTTAGTGTTTGATTCGGTTTATGATTTGATGAAAATTCATAACTAGTTAATAATATCTTAAAACCCAAATTAAATCATATTTATGGGATTGTATTTGGTAATTACATTAAATTTATTCTATTAATAAAATCATAAAAAATTCAAACCTAATAATATTAGCAATTGACTTTGATCAAATCAACACTAAAATCATAAATTAAACACTAAAAAATTAACATAAATATTTTTGGATACCAAAACATATAACTTTCAACAAACGCAGATGCTAGATTAGATAAAAGAATAACACAGATACCACATTAAAAAAATATCAATGAGTAGAATCCCATGTGATGGCCTGATGATCAAGAGTGTTCATTGTCCCAAGTGTGACCTGAATTCAAATCTCGCTAATCGTATTTATTGTTTCAATTTTACTCTGTTGTTGTAATTCACTAAAAAATATCAATGAGTAATAAAAAATGCCAAACTTAAATATTAAATGATTTTATTAAACCTTAATTATTCAAAGAGATGTTATATTTGAACCTAATCCTTTGATATTTGAAAAAAAAAAAAACAAAAAAAACCCCACTTTTTATTTAACTCCTACCAATTTCTTAACTCATTTGAAAAATTATTATTTAATAAATTATATTATAATGAAAATATGTTTTTGTTCTCTTAAGATATTTTATATAAAAAATCAATAAAATATCATATTTAGTAAAATTGGAACCTAATAAATTATAATTTCAAAATTCAACTTTTATCATTTTAGTAAAAGTTTTATATAATGTTTATATAAATTTTTAATAAATATTAAATTATGATACACTCACAATATGAATAAAACATTTATATAATAAACATATATAAAAATTCATTGTGGGTTTAATTAAAATGGTGAAATTGAGGTATTAAAGATGTTGAAGTTTCGATTCAAATCTCATTATATATATACATTTTTTCTAAGTTATATATAAAATGATAAAAAAATTCTCAAAATTATATTCATTGCATTATACAAAATATTGAAATTTTAACAACACTTAATTGAAGGGGTCATAATCTAGTATATTTTGAATTCTTGTTTGTGTTTATTTTTTTTAAAAACTTGAATACCTTTTTTCTGTTTTTTTTTTATTTGTACAGATTAAAATTGAAGTTGTTTCACTTAAAATGAACATACACTGTGAAGGTTGCGCAAATGATACTAAGAAAACTATAGAGAAAATGAAAGGTAAACTCTTTTTTTCTTTTAATTTACAATTTTAATTATTGAAAAAAATTACAATTTTAATTAATTTTCCTTTTTTAAATTCAAAAATTGTGGAAATTTGATTATTTAATCATAAACCCCAAATATTAAGATATTGAAAAATTATTTTATTAACTCTTCTCATTACATCATTTATGGTTCATTTCCAATTACTTAACGACATTTCAACAAATTTTTTCATGTCATTGACACATAACTTTGATAATTTTTTATCCAGAACCCTAAATCCAAAATACTAAATATTGAATCTCGAACCTTAAACCTTAAATCCAAACCTTAAACCTTAAACCTTAAACTTTTAACTTTGAACCCCAAGTTTAGGGTTCCAGGTTTGGGATTCAGGATTTTGAGTTTGGAGTTTGAGATTTATGATTTGAGATTTGGGATTTAAGATTTAGGGTTCGAGATAAAAAATTATCAAAATTATGTGTCAATGACATAAAAAGAAATGTTGAAATGTCATTAAGTAGTTGGAAAGGAACCATAAATGATGTGATGGAAATGATCCATAAAATAATTTCTCTGATCAATATATAATAAAACGAACTCAATAAATAAGAAAATTCAAGCATATATAATAAATTTTGATGTTGAATAGGGATTTTAAACGTGGAAGCAGATATGAAGAAGTCGATGGTGACCATTACAGGAAGTTTGGATGCATCCAATATTGCTGAAACCATAAGGCGACGATTTGGAAAACATGTTGAAATTGTGGCAGTGGAATCCAAGGATAAAGATGTCCCCAAAAAGGGAAATAAAAACAGCAACAAAAAGGGCGACGAACCAAAGATTGTAGTGCTAAATTACCCTCCACAGTATTCCTCACCAAATATTTGTCTCAATCAAATTTTTAGCAATGAAAATATCTTTTCATGCTCAATAATGTGATGGTCTGATGGTCAAAAGTGTTCACCGTTTTAGATGTGGTCTGAGTTCTAATTTCGTTAATTGCGTTTGTTGTTCGGGTTTTACTCTATTATTATAATTTACCAAAAATAAAAGAGAAAATATCTTTTCATGCTCCATCATGTGAATCAACTGGTTGAATTCTGTACTACATTTTTCTCATTAGCTCAAAATAAGGGAGGGGTGATGGACTGGATTGTATTTGTTTCGTCAAATCATGGAACATGTTCCCAATAATTTCTTTTATTTACTTCCAAATGTAGCATTGCTTTCAAGTAATTGTTTCCAAAAGGATTTGGGGATCTCAATCCATTGCTAAGAATTGCAGGGTTCATGGGTCGGGTTGGATCAGATTTAAGTGTTGAAGCTCAATTTATCCGGGCCCAACAGAATTTAAATTTATTTTAAAGTTGAATTTATTTTAAATTTAAATTTACATAAAATTTAAATTTATTATAAATTTAAAATTAAATTTAAAATTAAATTAATGTCCAAATACAAATGTCCAATTACAAAAGCCCAAATTGGGGCCCAATTACTCAAACCCAACTTAAAAGCCCAAGTCCAATTGGCCCAAACAAGCCCAAACCTAAACACTCAAATCAGTTCAATTAACCCAAACCCTAAATTACCTAGGTCAAACCCTAAATAGGTAGTCTAAGCTTCTGTCACCTCCACTGCTGCTACCACCCACCCTCAATTACCATCACTGCCACTGCATGGTGCCTGCAAAGGAGAAGACAGGCATTTAGTTGTGTAGGACAAAAGAAAATGATTGTAAAAATGGCTATAAAGCTATATTTCAAACACTTGTAAAGGGGTTACAACTCTTTTCTAAAAAATTAATACAGAAATAGACTTTTAAAGTATTTGATGAATTCAAACAGAAGTAGTTAATTCCAGCAGAGGCATTCGAATAGCATTAAGATACAAAAGCAAATATAGGGCAGATTCATAGCACTTAAACACTAAGATATTCAGGTACTTTTTGATATACGTTATTATCATTCATGATTGCAAATTCATAATCTCATCAGCTCCTAGATACATATTAATGTCCGCATTAAATGTTTTCATTACTACTAAATATTTATATTTTGGTGGTTTCAAAAACACAGTGAATGTATGCATTTAATGGTTTTGATAGCCTTTAATAACAATATTAGTAATAATAAATACCAATAGCATTAATATTAATAACCGTAATAATAATTAATAATAAATATTTAAATAAAAAAAGGGAAAATGAAAAGACAGGGATGTATTTGCTTCAACCGGACATCTCACTTGTTGCGTCGTCGTCAGTGGTCGGCCGAGACCATCACCGAACCAAGTCAACGCTTCTTCGCCCGTAAATCTGCAAGGAAACAGGAAAAACGTTTTAAAAATTCTTTTAAAAAGGAAAATAACAGAACCCAAAACTAATAAAAATTAAAAGAAATGGGGTTTTTAAAGGAGAGTAAGTGGTTTTAAGAAAAAGGGAAGGATTGATTTTAGATCTGGACCAAAAAATCCAGATCTGGGTTTCTTTTAAAAGAAAAGAGGAAAACATTGAAAAAGGATGAACTTTTACCTCCAAACTCGACGGTGCGTGAAAGGAGGACAGGCGCGTACGACGATCGGCTGATGACGGACAACGGTGCACGGAGGCTACGCGCGACGTCGGGTGACGCGCGTGTGGCGGGATCCCGTCGGAAAGGTGGTCGGATGTGGATTTGGGATGTTCAGCCAAGGAAAGGGTGAGAGATGAGAGAATTTTTAAAACTTTTTTTTAAAATGAGAGATGAAATGGTAAAAAAAAATCTAAGTGATGCCTTTTATAGCACCTCAAAACGGCATCGTTTTGAGGGCTGCACTTCAACCCCAAAACGACGTCATTTTGACCGACCCGATCCATTACCCGACCCGCTCCACCAAGATCCGCGTGTTTTCAACTTTTGGGATATTTATGCATTTGATTCTTTCGTATTTTTTAATTGTTTCAATTTAGTCCTTTCTGTACTTTTAATTATTTTAAAATTGGCCCAATAATTTTTAATGCTTTTCAATTTAGTCCATTGACCTTTTGAAAGCATCAGGAGCTACCACGTGTCATTATTTTGGCTTATTTCTGCAAATGGTCCTTATTACTTTTAATTTATTTCAATTTAATCCTTAAATCAAGTTCTATTTAATTACAAAATTGGCCCAGGGATTTTTCATGATTTTCAAATAAGTCCTTTGACTTCAGGATGCCTGAGGGGTTGCCACATGTCACTTATTTTTGTTTTATTACCCTAAAGGTCCCTAAATTATCCAAAAATTATATTTTAACCTCGAAACTTTTAAAAATTACATTTTTACCCTCAAACTTCTAAAAATTCCATTTTAACCTCAAGACTTCTCAAAATTACATTTTTACCCCTAAACTTTCAAAAATTCCATTTTTACCCTTAAACTTCCAAAAATTCCATTTTACCCCCAAACTTCCAAAAATTTCATTTTTGACCCCGAAACTTTTGAAAATTACCATTTTACCCTCAAGCGTCCAAAAATTCCATTTTTGATCCCGATTTTTCTAAAAATTACCGTTTTACCCCTATATGTTTGAAATATCATTTTAGCCCTAAATTTTTCCAAAATTACCATTTTACCCCTTCAGAGTCCAAAATTACCATTTTGCCCTCAGGTATCCAAAAGTCTCATTTTCAATTCCGATTGCATAATTGTCCAAAAATTATATTTTGACCCCAAAACTTTCAAAAATTCCATTTTTACCCTCAAACTTCTAAAAATTCCATTTTTAACCTCGAAATTTTCAAAAATTATATTTTTACCCTCGAACTTCCAAATATTCCATTTTTACCCCTAAAATTTCCAAAAATTCCATTTTACCCTTAAACTTCCAAAAATTCTATTTTTGACCTCGAAACTTTTAAAAATTACCATTTTACCCCCGAATGTCCAAAAATTCCTTTTTTATCCTGATTTTTCTAAAAATTATCGTTTTACCCTTGGATGTCTAAAATATCATTTTTAGCCCCAAATTTTCCTAAAATTACCACTTTGCCCCTCGAGAATCCAAAATTACTACTTTACCCCCGGGTATCCAAAAGTCTCATTTTCAACTCCGATTGCATCATTTTTCTTCCCCATCAATGTTTGCATTTAATTTTAATTATTATACACTCGTAATTTGATTTTTTGCATATCATTTATCTGCTTAATTATCTTACTTCGTGTTATCTAATATTTATTATTAACTGCTCATTCGTATTAAACTCAAATATTTGTTTTCAAAATTATTTTCATAAAAACTTTACAACTGAGACAATATTTTTTTATTTAGAGTTTCAAAATTTTGTGCCTTAATTTACTAGGTGCAAGTTTTCTTCAAATCAAAATAATCGAATACCTTTAATCGAGGCAATGTTTCTTTATCTTCGGTTCTGAAAATTTGCGCCTTAACTTACTAGGTGCAACCTTTCGTCAAATCGAGATAATCAAATATCATTTTCTAATATTTAAAAAGGTTTACAAAAAGGAAAACTCGTTATTTCTGGATCTCGAAATGTTGTGTCCTAACTCACTGGACGTAATTTTCTTCCTCGATCACTTTGAAATAGCGGGGCTTCCAAACAAATTCGATTTCTTTTAAACATAACTCATGCATTCAAGGATCATATTTTAAACCTTACTCGAGCTTTTAAATTTTACAAATTAAGACCTGAAAATAATCAATATGATACCAATTTTGGGCGTATGAGAGTGCTAACCCTTCCTCATGCGTAACCGACTCCCGAACTCTTTTTCTGGATTGCGAAGACCAAAATATTTTTCAAAACGAATTTCAAACGTTTTATGGTGATCCAATCACACCAAATAAAGGATTGGTGGTGACTCCCATTTTTCAACATTAGAATAATTTTTCGAAACTTCGTTTTAAAATGGTTTCGACAGCTTGGCGACTCCATTGGGGACTTTTTTTTAATAAACGAGAGTCAAGCCAAAATTGATTATTTTCGGGTCCTTTTTTGAAAACTTTTAAGCTTCGTTTTTGTTTAATATGCGATCCTCGGCATTTTTGTGTGGCATTATATTATGAGATATTGCTAGTGTAATTTTGCATCCATATGCATTGTGCTAT
Organism: Gossypioides kirkii; assembly: GCA_005610355.1. Taxonomy (NCBI): domain Eukaryota; kingdom Viridiplantae; phylum Streptophyta; class Magnoliopsida; order Malvales; family Malvaceae; genus Gossypioides; species Gossypioides kirkii. The sequence goes on along the minus strand of CP032247.1, from coordinate 30,196,991 downwards.
TACCCTTTTAAGTGGAAGCGGGAAACTACTTCTTCTTGAGGTTTTCACCTCTGTGCAGGATAGTGAATCACTTTCGGGATTACAAAGTACCATTATTTTTGTGAAGTTTTCACTTTCGTGCAAACATGTGGGAAATGTGTCCCCCTAAACCAAACTCATCCGTATGAGCCTGTAATGGGAGAGGATCGAGGAATCTACTGGTTTAGGTACCCTTTACTTTAGAACCTAAAACCACATTTAGTGAGCCATAAGTACTCGCCCTAGACGGAGTTATGCCGAGCCTTTTAGCATTTACCCGAGATAATTTCTTAGGTTCTGTGTTATATACTTGTATGTTGGTTTCATTATTGTGTCTCGCAAACTTGTTTATTTTGTCTCTTTCCTTGCATGCATCTCATCATCATATAAAGGAAAGGTATAGACTCAAAAGTTCAGTTACCGATAGGAGAATCGATCATGGAAAACAAGTACCTTGATAAAGTGGAGGACAATATGCTCATGCGCATGTGGTCGGAGGAGACTCAACGCCAAAAGGGGGACAACTTAGTGAAAGGATATGAGTTAGAACTTTGGGATTATACCAGGATTAGTACGGCTCAAAACAATGTGCTAGAATTGAAAGAGATATAGGACAGCTAGGATAACAACATAAAACAGACCTTTTACCAAGAATACGGAGATTTGCCATACTTGTTCGAGGTTAAGGTAGACAAATCTCTCTTTCGGGCATTAACACAGTATTAGAACCCACCTTATAGTTGCTTCACCTTCGGGAATATAGACATGACACAGACCATAGAGGAATACACCACTCTGCTTCGTTGTTCGAAAATCTCAGTAGATAAGGCCTATTCCAGAGCTCCTAATCTCCCGACCATTGTTAAAAGATTGATAAATATTATTGGCATGAGCGAACAGCGGGTTGCAACCCGGGTTAAGGTCAAAGGCGACAACAAGTGCATCACGTAGAAAAGTCTGCAAGATTTGATACTGGCTCATCCAGATGCAAAGAAGAAAATTGACATCCTAGCCTTGAGTATCTACGGGTTGGTCATTTTTTCAAAGGCTTTGGGGGCATATAGAAGATGCGGTATAGACTTGTTTGATCGATTGAGTAAAAGAGTTACACCCGTTCCGGCTATACTGGCTGAAACTTTCAGGTCCTTAAATGCATGCAAAAAGGAGGGAGAAGGTCGATTTATTGCCTGTGCACCGCTATTGATGGTATGGTTTCATAGTCACTTCTGGAAAACAGAAAAGGTCTCCCATCAGTACTTGTCTAAAGATTACACTCATTTGAAAGAGTTCGTGACCACGCAAAGACAAAAAATTTCTTAGAAGAAAAGTGGATGACCATACTCCAGAGCCTTAAAGACGAAGACATAGAGTGGTGAACATTATGGTTTGTTCCTGATGAAATACTGTACCGATGCGGAGACTTCGACTGGGTCCTATTAGCAGGAATATGAGGAGCAACGGGATATGCATCTTTGCTGGTTTCAAGATAATACAGATCGAGACAGTTCATACTAACGACTCAAGGGTTAGCTCGGTGTGAGTTCGTATACCGAGGAGAAAATAATATAAAAAGGATTCGAGAAATCTCAAATGCATGGAACCAGGTTCGAAGAATGAAAGCATTTGATGCCAATCCTATGATAACTGCAGAATACGATTGGTGAAGAAACAGAAGGATCAACGATAACATTCCTGTGTCAAACCCGGAGATTGTTCGTCCAATTGAAGAACATTTGCAGGTTGTCCCGACTGAACTAGAAATAATTAAACAAGATTTCGAGAGAAAGAATACTGAGATGGAAAAAATGATAGAAAAGTTGGAAGAAGAAAAGGTGCTTCTAGGATTGGATGTTGATGTTCAGAAGCTAGAAGTTGAGAAATTGAGAAAGGGAAGAATAAGGCTGAAGAAGATCTCAGTAGCCTAAAAAAGGGCTATAAAAAGCTTCGCTTATCAATGAGGACTGTCGGTTTAGGAAAGATGTCAGAGCAATGGCAGCAGGAAATCTGCGAAGAGAAGAATAAAACAAGTCACTGGAAAAATAAATTTCAAGAAAATGCTATGAAGAGTAGCCTTCTGGAAAGACAAGCTGAGGTGACCAAATTAAAGGCTTGAGTACAAGAATTGGGGGAATCCTTGTACAGGCATCGCAACCGAAATTCAGTAATGGAGTTGAAGGTAAGCCAAGATGAGATCGAGAGACTGAATAAGAGGGTGGAAGAGTTAGAAGCTTCTTTGCAGAATAGTGAAATACAAACTGAGTTTTTGGAAAGGATGTTGGAGACAAATGATTGGCATTTTCAACAAGCTCAGAAAGAAGTCAGAGAAAGAGATTATGTTATGGGCGAGGTCTTAAATCAAATTCGTGGAGTAGCCGATCATGTGCAAACACTGGCAGTTGAAGCAGAAGAGTTAAGCATACAATACGAGACGAAGACGAAATGAGGTCAAAGACTAGCAAGACTCCTCAAGAAAGTCAAGGCTCTGAGTATCAAAGCAAAACCATTCATGTAATTTTCTTTATGTAAAGGAACTTGTTATCCAAATGAAGTTTTCTAAATGGAAAATGAATTATAAGTCAATACCTTTCTCTTGCATGCATGCATCTTAATTCGCATTACATTTTTGCATATTTCTGCATAATAATCCTAACTAATTTAAATTAACCAGTTACACTAGTAATCATTGAAAACTCGCATCGTTATAATACTTGAAAGAAAACTAAAGCCATGGAGCAAAGACTCGAACAAATTCAGAAAGAATTACAAGATCAAATGCAAGAGCGCATCCAAGAACAAATGACAATGATGTGCAGAGAAATGAAAAATCAATTTATGGAGGTGCAAAAGAATTTAATGAATGAGTTGGCACAAGTAAAACAGAGCGTGGCTGATAAAGGAAAAGCCCTATTATTGAGGAGGAAGAGGACCCAATTGTTCTCCCAGGCTTTACACCCCTTCATAACCCGGCTTCACATGAAATGCCAGTACGAGAGGCCACCGTTACTATAAGACCGTAACAACAGGCCACGGGTTCGTCAAGACCAGCCAATTATCCAATTGGATCTGGGTCAACCCCAGAGGATAATGCTGCGAATCTGGGTGTCCTAGACTTTGACGAGATGATGAAAGAAGACCTCCCTAGACAAATTGAGGAAAAGTATAGACGATTGGAAGAGAAAATCGAAGCAATGCAGGGAATTGAAAATTCTTATGGGGTAGATGCCAAAGAGTTAAGCCTGGTTCCGGATCTAGTTCTCCTTCTCAAATTCAAGGTCCCAGAATTTGAAAAGTATAAAGGGACAAGCTGCCCTGAAGCCCACCTAACCATGTTTTGCAGGAAGATAGTGGGGTACGTTCACAATGACCAATTATTGATTCATTGCTTTCAAGACAGCCTGACCGGATCGACAATCAGATGGTACAACCAATTGAGCCGAGCAAAAATCCATTCATGGAAAGATCTAGCACAAGCCTTCCTAACATTACAAAATATAGAGAAAAGATCAAACAAGGGTTCTAGGCAATACACGCAGAGATGGCGAGAGGTGGCAACCCAGGTACAGCCACCACTAATAGAGAAGGAGACAACGATGTTGTTTATTAATACCCTCAAAGCTCCTTACCTTCATTACCTGTTAGGAAACGCCACCAAGAGTTTCTCTGATATGGTCATCTCAGGGGAGATGATTGAAAACGCAATCAAGACTGGCAAGATTGAAGCCGACGAAGGTACTAAAAGGCCTGCCCTCAGAAGGAGGGATAATGAGGTTAATAATGCAAGCACGTACAAGCCTAGTTATACCAAGCCATTTGTGACAGGTCAGCCTAAAGCTCCAACGAGCAATTACCAAAATGCCCCAAGGCAGGGATCGAGTATTAGGCTAAATAGAGGAAGAGTTCAGTATACTCCCCTTTCGATGTCATACGGAGAGCTCTACAAAATACTGTATGACCCGCATGAGGTAGCCCCTCAGTGTGTGAAACCATATAAACCCTCATTCCGTGTCTGGTACGATGCAAATGCTCACTGTGAATACTATGTAGGGGCAGAAGACCATTCGATTGAAAATTACCTTACTTTTAAGAGACGAGTCGAGGGACTCATAGAGCATGGGGTCGTAAAATTAGAAGAGCCACCAAAGCCCAATATAGTTGGGAATCCTCTGCCTAATCACCCGGATCAAGGGGTGAATGCCTTGTTGGAAGAAGGAGTTCGGAAAGTTAAGAGAAATGTTGAAGAAATTAGGTCTCCACTTCGGTGGGTGTGGCAACAGATGGTCAAAGAAGGGATAATCGTGAAGGATAAAAAGAGTACGATAATAGGGGCTGATAACCATTGCGAGTTTCATGTCGTTGAGGAACATGAAATTCAAGACTGCGTCGAGTTTAAAATCATGGTGCAGTTATTGATGGATAACCGAGAGTTGGAATTTTTCGAACAAAGAGCTGAAGTTAACGATATCTGTGCCTCCGAGGATGGAGCAATTAATCGCCCGAAGGTGATTATTTGTAAGCCAACAAGTGGTGCGGCAAGAGAACAGATAACCCCTTACATCATCATACAAAAGCCTGCAACGTTCCCTTACAGGAATAGTAAGAAAGTCCCATGGAATTACAATTGTAATGTGACCATGCCAAGAGAGGGGGAGCCTAGGAAGGACGTGAATCTGGTTACCCGAAGTGGTAAAAATTATGACCTAGTAAAAAAAGCAAAAGAGATCAACAAAGGGAAAGCAATAATGTGTGAGCTCGAAGAAAAAGTAGCTAGCAGGCTCGAAGTACCCACGAACGAGCCTGTATCTAAGAAGGAGACGAAAGAGTTTCTGAAAATTTTAAGGCATAGTGAGTAGAATGTAGTTGAGAAGCTACACAAACAGCCCGCGCGCATATCGATCTTAGCATTATTGCTAAGTTCAGAAGCACACCGCAACGCATTAATTAGGGTTCTCAACGAAATGTATGTTACCAATGATATATCCGTGTGCAAGCTGGATCACTTGATTAATAACATCAGCGCTGATAATTTTATTTTCTTCACTGACGATGAGATCCCATCCGGGGGAATGGGGTCGACGAAAGCCTTACACATCACTACCCGTTGTAAGGGGTATACGTTACCAGGAGTACTCGTGGACAATGGTTTAGCCTTTTATGTGCTACTGCTGGCTACACTATAAAGATTGCAAATCGATAGCTCTCATATGAAGGGGTGTATAATAATATCGTGAGAGCATTTGATAGGACAGAAAGGAAGGTAATGGGAAAGATTGAAATACCTCTTCAAGTTGGGCCGAATACATATGAAGTTGATTTTCTAGTGATGGATATTAGGCCTACTTATAACTGTCTATTGGTTAGACCATGGATTCACTCGATTAGAGCAGAACCCTTTTCTTTGCACCAGAAAGTGAAGTTAATAAATGAAGGGAGGTTAATTATGATTAATGCCGAGGAAGAAATAATCGTTTTCATAATGAGCGATTCACTCTACGTGGGAATAGACGAGGAGGCTGTGGAATGTTCGTTCCGCTCACTAGAGTTCGTCAATGAAACCTTCGTTTCGGAGGGGAGGAAGATACCAATGCCTGCAATATCATCGACCACCAGAATGAGCTTGCGGCTAACAGTAGGAAAGGGAGCTATGCTTGGGAAAGGACTTGAAAAATACCTCCAGGGAAGAGTTAATGTGCCGACACTGATAGAAAAGCGGGATCGTTATAGCCTGGGGTATAAGTCGAACGCAAAACAAAAGAAGAAAGAGCTAGAAAAGAGGCAAGAAAGAAGGAGAGCTAGACTGTCTAGAAAGGAAACCTCGTGGGAACCTATGGTCTTCCCGCACATCTATGAGACTTTTATCTTGGGAGGGGTAATCAATCAGAAGACAAAACAAGGAAAGGAGCGAAAAACAATTAGAACTAGAGGGAGCATCATAAGGGATTTAGGCATCAATGCTATATCAGATGAAGGAAAGGAAGGGAATATATTAAGAATTAGTCCGTGTGCACCTGGAAGCACCCTGAACAATTGGACCGCGAAAGAACTCCCTGTAATTTTTAATATTTCCTCAGAGTAATGCTCGAAAACACCTATTGCTTTAGGCCCGAAAAGCAATATGGATCTTTTGTAAAGGGCCAATGGTCATTACCTAGTTATTTGAATGAAAATGCATTTCTCATATTATATTTTCCTTCTTCTTCCTAATTATTCTTTCATTTCTTAATTCAACTTAGTAAACCATTCGTACATATCCAATCAACAAGATTAATCATTCTTTAATACATACATTCTTGAATAACTCGACAAACATACTCATACACATACCACATAATCATTCTTTCATAAATTTATTTTGTTCTTTGGACCTCCCTTTTTATCCCTTGACAGGTCCTCGAATATCAATAATATGAGCGACCCTTACGCTAACTTAGAACCTCACTTCGAGCAAGATGTGTGTTTGGAAGAGCTTCAAGACCTTGAAGATAATTAAGATTATGATCTGCCTCCGGATCTGTTAAGAATGATGACGCAAGAAGAAAAACAAATCCTGCCTCATGCGAACTGAGTGGAAGTTATTAATCTGGTGGAAGAAGGTGAAAAGAAAGAAGTGAAAATTGGGACAAGCATCTCCGTAGAAACTAGAAGGGATCTTATCGAGTTGCTTCAAGAATTCCAAGACATTTTCGCATAGTCTTACCGAGATATGCCCGGTTTGAGCACTGACATTGTGGTGGACAAACTCCCTATAAAAGAAGAATGCAGGCCCGTACAGCAAAAGCTCCGAAGAATGAGACCGGATGTGTTGTTAAAAATAAAAGAAGAAGTCAAAAAATAATTTGACATTGGGTTTCTCCAAGTAATCAAATACTCTGAATGGGTAGCTAATATAGTCCCTGTTCCTAAAAAAGACGGAAAGGTGTGAATGTGTGTGGACTATTGAGATTTAAATAAAGCTAGCCCAAAAGATAAATTCCCCTTACCTCATATCGATACTTTAGTCGATAATACGGTAAATCATTCTCTTTTTTCCTTCATGGATGGTTTCTCTGGGTATAATCAGATAAGGATGGACCCTGAGGATATGATTAAAACCACATTTGTCACATTATGGGGAGCATTTTGCTGCAAAGTGATGCCTTTCGGACTAAAAAATTTAGGGGCAACTTTTCAAAGGGCCATGGCGACCTTGTTCCATGACATGATGCATAAGGAAATCGAAGTTTATGTTGATGATATGATTGCGAATTCCCAGATGGAGGAAGGGCATGTAAGAATCCTGAGAAAATTATTTGGAAGATTAAGTTAATATCAACTAAAGCTAAACCCGACAAAATGCACTTTTGGCGCCATGTCAGGAAAACTGTTAGGCTTTGTGGTCAACAAAAGAGGAATTGAAATTGACCCGGATAAAGTCAAATCCATACAGGAGCTACCACCACTAAGCACGCAAAAAGAAGTCTGAGGGTTTTTAGGAAGACTAAATTACATTGCTCGGTTCATTTCATAGTTAATTGAGAAATGTGATCCTATCTTCCGCCTGCTTAAAAAGCGCAACCCGGGTGTATGAGATGATGAATGTCAGGAAACCTTTAACAAGGTCAAAGATTATTTATCCAAAGCTCTCATCTTGGTACCTCCAATTCCTAATAAGCCATTGATCTTGTACTTGATAGTCTTTGAAAATTTCATGGGATGCGTACTAGGCCAACATGGAGGAAGAGCATGTAAGAATCCTGAGAAAGCTATTTGGAAGATTAAGGAAATATCAACTAAAGCTAAACCCAACAAAATGCACTTTTGGCACCATGTCAGGAAAACTGTTAGGCTTTGTGGTCAACAAAAGAGGAATTGAAATTGACCCGGATAAAGTCAAAGCCATACAAGAGCTACTACCACCAAGCACGCAAAAAGAAGTCCGAGGGTTTTTAGGAAGACTAAATTACATTGCTCGGTTCATTTCTCAGTTAACCGAGAAATGCGATCCTATCTTTCGCCTGCTTAAAAAGCGTAACTCGGGTGTATGGGATGATGAATGTCAGGAAACCTTTAACAAGGTGAAAGATTATTTATCCAAAGCTCCCATCTTGGTACCTTCAATTCCTAATAAGCCATTGATCCTGTACTTGATAGTCTTTGAAAATTTCATGGGATGCGTACTAGGCCAACAAGGAGGAAGAGCATGTAAGAATCCCAAGAAAGCTATTTGGAAGATTAAGGAAATATCAACTAAAGCTAAACCCGACAAAATGCACTTTTGGCGCCATGTCAGGAAAACTATTAGGCTTTGTGGTCAACAAAAGAGGAATTGAAATTGACCCGGATAAAGTCAAAGCCATACAGGAGCTACCACCACCAAGCACGCAAAAAGAAGTCCGAGGGTTTTTAGGAAGACTAAATTACATTGCTCGGTTCATTTCACAGTTAACTGAGAAATGCGATCCTATCTTCCGCCTGCTTAAAAAGCGTAACCCAGGTGTATGAGATGATAAATGTTAGGAAACCTTTAACAAGGTCAAAGATTATTTATCCAAAGCTCCCATCTTGGTACCTCCAATTCCTAATAAGCCATTGATCCTGTACTTGATAGTCTTTGAAAATTTCATGGGATGCGTACTAGGCTAACACAGAGGAAGAGCATGTAAGAATCCTGAGAAAGCTATTTGGAAGATTAAGGAAATATCAATTAGTGCTAAACCCGATAAAATGCACTTTTGGCGTCATGTCAGGAAAACTGTTAGGCTTTGTGGTCAACAAATGAGGAATTGAAATTGACCCGGATAAAGTCAAAGCCATACAGGAGCTACCACTACCAAGCAAGCAAAAAGAAGTTCGAGGGTTTTTAGGAAGACTAAATTACATTGCTCGGTTCATTTTAAAGTTAACCGAGAAATGCGATCCTATCTTCCGCCTGCTTAAAAAGCGTAACTCGGGTGTATGGGATGATGAATGTCAGGAAACCTTTAATAAGGTCAAAGATTATTTATCCAAAGCTACCATCTTGGTACCTCCAATTCCTAATAAGCCATTGATTCTGTACTTGATAGTCTTTGAAAATTTCATGAGATGCGTACTAGGCCAACACGATTAATCCGGAAAGAAGGAAAGGGCGATATATTACTTTAGTAAGAAATTCACTGATTGCGAGACTTGATATTCACCAATTAAAAAATTATGTTGTGCACTAGTTTGGACCACACGCAGATTAAGACAATACATGCTATTCCATACCACTTGGTTGATCTCGAAATTAGATCCTCTGAAGTACATGATGGAGTCATCTGCATTGAATGGGAGATTGGCTCGATGGCAAATCTTGCTCTCGAAATTTGACATAGTCTATGTCAATCAGAAGGCAGTAAAAAGGAGTGCGATAGCAGACTTCCCAACCAGCAGGGCTTTAGAGGACTATGAGCCGATAAACTTCGATTTCCCGAATGAGGATTTCATGTACGTTGCGACAGCTGAAGAGGCAACCACAATAGAAAAACCTTGGAGATTGAATTTCGATGGAGTCTCAAATGCCACAGGTAATGGGGGTCGGTGCAGTCTTGGTGTCACCAGAAGGAGATCACTACCCTTTTACCAGCAAACTCGATTTTGATTTCACAAATAATATGGCTAAATACGAAGCATGTATCTTGGGAATCCGTGCGGTCATAGAGTGGGGAATCAAAACTTTAGAGATTTGTGGAGACTCTGTACTGGTAATTTATCAACTCAAAGAAGAATGGAAAACAAGGGATTCCAAGCTAGTAGATTACCGTAGATTGGTTCTCGAGCTAATTAGGGAGTTCGATGCCGTCACATTCCGTTATCTCTTATGGAAAGAAAACCAGATGGCCGATGCCCTTGCCACTTTAGCATCAATGATTAAAGTGAACAGGCCTGAAGATGTGAGGCCCATTTAGATGAGTATCTATGAAGCTCCTGGTCATTGTTGTGATGTTGAGGCAGAAAAAAAAGAAGAAAGGGATGATCGCCTATGGTACCAGGATATCCTTCAACTTGTAAGAGATCGAAAGTATCCCGAGCAAGCCTCAGAAAATGAAAAGAGAACATTGAGAAGACTTGCTAGTGAATATGTCTTAGACAGGGAAATCTTGTACAAAAGGAGAAAAGATCAAGTGTTACTGAGATGCGTCGACACAATTGAGGCTAAGAAGATCTTAGAAGAAGTGCACGAAGGCATTTGTGGGACACATGCCAACGGTTTCACGATGGCCCGACAAATAATGAGATTTGGGTATTATTGGTCTACTATGAAAGGTGACTGCATGAATTATGCCAAGAAGTGCCATAAATGCCAAATCTATGGAGACAAGATTCATGTACCTCCATCGCACCTTCAGTCATGACTTTTCCTGACCTTTTTCTATGTGGGGCATGGATGTCATTGGACCAAATTCTCCAAAGGCTTCCAATGGTCACAGGTTAATCTTTGTGGTGATCAACTATTTCACCAAATGGGTAGAGGCAGCTTCATATGCCAACGTTACCAAGTCTACGGTTAGCAAGTTCCTAAACAAAAGAAATTATTTACCGATATAGGATGCCAGAGAGAATCATATCCGACAATGCCTTGAATCTGAACAATAGCACGATAGCAGAAGTTTGCGAACAGTTCAAAATCAAGCATCATAATTCCTCTCCCTATCGCCCAAAAATGAATGGAGCTGTGGAGGCAGCTAATAAAAACATTAAGAAGATTGTGGCAAAGATGATTGAGACTTACAAAGACTGGCATGAAAAACTACCATTTGCCCTCTTTGTCTACAGAACTTCGGTCAGAACTTCTATTGGGGCAACACCATTCTCATTGGCATATGGTATGGAAATAGTCTTGCCTATTGAAGTTGAAATACCTTCTCTCCGAGTCTTAACTGAGCTTCAACTAGATGAGGCCGAGTGAATCCAAGCTCGATATGATCAGCTGATTTAATAGAGGAAAAGAGATTAAAAGCCATTCGCCATGGCCAGATGTACCAAAAAAGAATGATGCAAGCTTATGACAAAAAGATTCGTCCTAGGGAATTCCATGAAGGAGATCTAGTTTTGAAAAAGATACTTCCCATACACAAAGATTTTTGTGGAAAATGGATGCCCAATTGGGAAGGACCTTATGTGGTAAAGAAGGCTTTCTCAAGAGGAGCTCTCATCCTAACAGAAATGGACGGTAAGGAGTTGTATAACCCTGTCAATTCAGATTCGGTGAAAAAGTACTTCGCTTAGAAAAAAAAGAGGAATTGAGATGAAAACCCGTAAAGGGCGTCTCGATTTAAAAAAAGGTTCAAGATGAAAATCTGCAAAGGGCGTCCTGAAACCAAGAAAATTTGAGCTGAAAACCCGCAAAGGGTGGCTCAAATCCAAGAGCGGGCCAAGGTGACGAGATCGAGGAAGATTACAACTTGAAGCATCAACAACACACTCTAGATTTTTTAGACACATGTCTGAGCTAGGAATGATTCTCAGCAAGTTGGCGCAGAGTAGCTCATTTTACGATATCCAGGACAACTAATTATCCTTTATTGTATAGTTGGAAATTTTTGACTAATGTTGCTCCCTTTGATCCTCTTTTGAATGGAACTTTCAAATACGACTTTGTTTTTACACATTTTTGTTCAAGCATTTCACATCCAAATAACGGGTAATGAACTAATAAATCATACAAAGATTCATGAGTATTATTCTGGAAATTTCAGAAATTACGGGATCCAAAAACATGACCACCAATGGGAAAACAAACTTGAAAACAAACAGTTCAAGATCAGCATGGAAGAAGATGGATCAACACATCAATGATAGAATTTGGATGGGCGATAGACCATAACCGACCTGAATAATAATAAATAAATCTAACATTAATCATGCACATACATATAGTTAGGAGCATTTTGACTCATGCTGAGCATGGCATCCTAAACAAACTAGCCTACCTAGAGGCCCATTTGAGCATATTTTACAGGTCTCAGTACCATGAAACACGACAAGAAAGATCTAAGATCGCAATGGCGAACCCGGTACCTTAGGAATATGATAAGAAAGGACGAATCCACAACATTGCAGTGGAATGGAGAGAAGTTACATTATCAACCAATTTTTTACCCCGAGCTCGGGGCAGATTGCAGCTATTTGATCTTTTACCCCGAGCCTAGGGCAGATCATTGTCTATCAATCTACTACCCCTATCACGGGGCAGATTGCGATTATCCACAAATAGTGATGTAGTCATCTTCCTGATGAGATACTGAAAAGTAGACCAAATCAATGAAACTAGACTCAATGTGAGCAAATCTTCGAACCTCAGCTTCCTGATGAGATACTGAGAAGCAAATCGAAGCAATAAAATGGTTAGCTTCCTGATGAGATATTGAGAAGTTGACCAAATTCGTCTTCCTGATGAGATACTGAGAAGTGAATTGAAATAAGTGAGGCGGTCATCTTCCTGATGAGATACAGAGAAGTATGCCAACTCGAGGCTCAATGCGAGCAAATCTTCGAACCCCAGCTTCCTGATGAGATACTAAGAAGCAGGTCGAAGCAATAAAATGGTTAGCTTCCTGATGAGATACTGAGAAGTGAACCAAATTCGTCTTCCTGATGAGATACTGAGAAGCGAATTGAAACAAGTGAGGCGGTGATCTTCCTGATGAGATACAGAGAAGTATGCCAACTCGACGCTCAAAGTGAGCAAATCTTCGAACCCTAGCTTCCTAATGAGATACTGAGAAGCAGGTCGAAGTAATAAATGATTAGCATCCTGATGAGATACGGAGAAGTGAACCAAATCCGTTTTCCTGTTGAAACATAGAGAAGTGAATCAAAACAAGAGACGCGGTCATCCTCCTGATGAGATACTGAGAAGAAGGCCAAGTCAATGAAACCAGAGTCAAAGACTACGGTGACGAATTCCAACCTCCTTGAAATTTCAAGAGAATGGAGTGAAATTACAGTAGCAAATTTTGTATTTTTGAAAATTGCCTGAAGGCAAGAGTGAATCACAACATCAAGGGTGTGGAAAAGCGAATGCAATGAAATCAAGCGATCAATAAGGTGAAAGGTGAACTAGTTGAAGATAGAGCGTCAAAGAGATAAGAACTTACAAATTGGGCATCCTTTTCTGTCTTTGCTTCGTTCCTGTTACACAGCAACGAGCAAAAAAGGGGCAGTTGTTGATGCCCAATTTATCCGGACCCAACAGAATTTAAATTTATTATAAATTTAAATTTAAATTATTGTCCAAATACAAATGTCCAATTACAAAAGCCCAAATTGGGCCCAATTACTCAAACCCAACTTAAAAGCCCAAGTCTAATTGGCCCAAACAAGCCCAAACCTAAACACTCAAATCAGCCCAATTAACCCAAACCCTAAATCACCTAGGTCAAACCCTAAATAGGTAGTCTGAGCCTCTGTCACCTCCACTGCTGCTACCACCCACCCTCAATTGCCATCACCGCCACTGCATGGTGCCTGCAAAGGAGAAGACAGACATTTAGTTGTGTAGGACAAAAGAGAATGATTGTAAAAATGGCTATAAAGCCAGATTTCAAACACTTGTAAAGGGGTTACAACTCTTTTCTAAAAAAATTAATATAGAAACAGACTTTTAAAGTATTTGATGAATCCAAACAGAAGCAGTTAATTCCAGCAGAGGCATTCGAATAGCATCAAGATACAGAAGCAAATATAGGCCAGATTCATAGCACTTAAACACTAAGATATTTAGGTACTTTTTGATATACGTTATTATCATTCATGATTGCAAATTCATAATCTCATCAGCTCCTAGATACATATTAATGTCTGCATTAAATGATTTTATTACTACTCAATATTTATATTTTGGTGGTTTAAAAAACGTAGTGAATGTATGCATTTAGTGGTTTTGATAGCCTTTAATAACAATATTAGTAATAATAAATACCAATAGCATTAATATTAATAACCGTAATAATAATTATTAATAATAAATATTTAAATAAAAAAAGGGAAAATGAAAAGACAGGGACGTATTTGCTTCAACCGGGCATCTCCCTTGCTGCCCCGTCGCCGGTGGTCTACCGAGGCCATCACCGAACCAAGTCCATGCCTCTACGCCCGTAAATCTGCAAGGAAACAGTAAAAACGTTTTAAAAATTCTTTTAAAAAGGAAAATAATAGAACCCAAAACTAATAAAAATAAAAAGAAATGGGGTTTTTAAAAGGAGAGTAAGTGATTTTAAAAAAAGGGAAGGATTGATTTTAGATCTGGACCAAAAAATCCAGATCTGGGTTTCTTTTAAAAGAAAAGAGGAAAACATTAAAAAAGGATGAACTTTTACCACCAAACTCGACGACGCGTGAGAGGATAGACGCGTACGACGATCGGCTGATGACGGACAACGGTGCACGAAGGCTACGCGCGACGTCGGGTGACGCGCGTGTGATGGGATCCCGTCGGAGAGGTGGGCGGATATGTATTTGGGATGGCCGGCCAAGGAGAGGGTGAGAGATGAGAGAATTTTTAAAACTTTTTTTTTAAAATGAGAGATGAAATGGTAAAAAAAAATCTAAGTGATGCCCTTTATAGCACCTCAAAACGGCATCGTTTTGAGGGCTGCACTTCAACCCCAAAACGACGTCATTTTGATCGACCCGATCCATTACCCGACCCGCTCCACCAAGATCCGCGTGTTTTCAACTTTTGGGATATTTATGCATTTGATTCTTTCGTATTTTTTAATTATTTCAATTTAGTCCTTTCTATACTTTTAATTATTTTAAAATTGGCCCAATAATTTTTAATGCTTTTCAATTTAGTCCATTGACCTTTTGAAAGCATCAGGAGCTACCACGTGTCATTATTTTGGCTTATTTCTGCAAATGGTCCTTATTACTTTTAATTTATTTCAATTTAATCCTTAAATCAAGTTCTATTTAATTACAAAATTGGCCCAGGGATTTTTCATGATTTTCAAATAAGTCCTTTGACTTCAGGATGCTTGAGGGGCTACCACGTGTCACTTTTTTTTTGGTTTTATTACCTTAGACGTCCCTAAATTGTCCAAAAATTATATTTTGACCCCAAAACTTTCAAAAATTACATTTTTACCCTTAAACTTCCAAATATTCCATTTTTACCCCTAAAATTTCCAAAAATTCCATTTTTACCCTCGAACTTCCAAAAATTCTATTTTTGACCTCAAAACTTTCAAAAATTACCATTTTACCCCCGGACGTCCAAGAATTCCTTTTTTATCCTGATTTTTCTAAAAATTATCGTTTTACCCTCAGATGTCTAAAATATCATTTTTAGCCCCAAATTTTCCCAAAATTACCACTTTGCCACTCGAGAGTCCAAAATTACCACTTTGCCCCCGGGTATCCAAAAGTCTCATTTTCAACTCCGATTGCATCATTTTTCTTCCCCATCAATGTTTGCATTTAATTTTAATTATTATACACTAGTATTTTGATTTTTTGCATATCATTTATCTGCTTAATTATCTTACTTCGTGTTATCTAATATTTATTATTAACTGCTCATTCGTATTAAACTCACATATTTGTTTTCAAAATTATTTTCATAAAAACTTTAAAACCGAGGCAATATTTTTTATTTCGAGTTTCGAAATTTTGTGCCTTAATTTACTAGGTGCAAGTTTTCTTCAAATCGAAATAATCGAATACCTTTAATCGAGGCAATGTTTCTTTATCTTCGGTTTTGAAAATTTGCACCTTAACTTACTAGGTGCAACCTTTCGTCAAATCGAGATAATCAAATATCCTTTTCTAAAATTTAAAAAGGTTTACAACAAAGGAAAACTCGTTATTTCTGGATCTCGAAATGTTGTGTCCTAACTCACTACACGTAATTTTCTTTCTCGATCACTTTGAAATAGCGAGGCTTCCAAACAAATTCGATTTCTTTTAAACATAACTCATGCATTCAAGGATTGTATTTTAAACCTTACTCGAGCTTTTAAATTTTACAAATTAAGGCCTGAAAATAATCAATATGGTACCAATTTTGGGCGTATGAGGGTGCTAACCTTTCCTCATGCGTAACCGACTCCATAACTCATTTTTTGGATTGCGAAGACCAAAATATTTTTCAAAACGAATTTCAAACATTTATGGTGATCCAATCACACTGAATAAAGGATTGGTGGCGACTCTCATTTTTCAATATTAAAATAATTTTTTGAAACTTCGTTTTAAAATGGTTTCGACATTAAGCATGATATTAATATATTTTATGCTTGTTTGAGCCCGTTTCATTCCAAAATGTGAGCTTAAAATTTTGCCCAAATTTATTCATATTTGCAAAAAACTAACTCAAACCCATTTTAGTCTCGTCTGTATTGTTTTTTTTAATTTTTTTAAAAAAATATTTAATTTTTTATTTTAATATTTAATAATTTTATACATTTTTTATTAAATTTTTTTATATAGCCCTCTTAATTTTTTTTGATGTGTTCTAAATTACATAATATATAAATATAACATAATATAAAATATTATAAACTTAAAACGGGTTAGGTCAGACATTAAATGTTCAAGCTTGAGCGCAACCCATTACCCATATTTTAAATGGGTCTAATTTTTTTCTCAAACCCATTTTTTGAACATAATATTTTTTTCTCAAATCCTCTTAAATTTCGAGTGAACCTTCAAACTTGGACGAATAACCCAACCCATAAACAGTTCTACTAACAACATATAGTCACTTTGTACTATAATGGGAATTCATTTGCATGTTATTGCACCTCTTGTTTTGGTGGCAGTGAGCAAGTGTGCTAGAGATCCACCTGTTTATGTTAGAAATTGTGCAGCCAATGCTGTTACCGAATTGACGCGGTCATTAGTATTGGAGAGGATGGTATTTTTGAGCCATTTTCATCCTATGCAAATCATTTTGTTTTGGGAATTTTCCTCTTGTTACTGGATTTGATGTGATGATATATCATTTAAATTATATTTTATTGAAGGGCATATTGAACAAGCTTTACTTAATCTTTTACAATTTGATACATGATTGTTTGAGGTGCTTGAATACTTGGTGTTAAACTTGGAAATAGTTTTCAGTGAATCAAGCAAACCCTAAATAAAAACTTATGTAGTATTATTATTAAATCCCTAACTAGGTTGAGAAATTACTAATCTAGTCTTATATATTTGAAATAAGATGTTTTCTTCTAAGGGTATTTTTATCTTTATACATTTAATTAAAAATCTATTTTCGTCCCAGTTGAACATCCAAGTTGACATTTAAAACCCATTTGGACTGTCACATAGGATTACCGTTAGGGAGATAATGGAGTTTAACGACAGAGTGACCACATTGTAACAAAACGATAACGTGAGTGGCTAAAACATAATATTTCAAACAAAAGTGATTAAAATGTAATATGAGGCAAACAAAAGTGACTATTTTTGTAGTTTACCCCTATTATTTAAATTTCTAATTGAGTTAGTGTCACGAGTCAATTGAGCACCAACTTGGTTAGAGAATTTACTAAAATGTTCATTCATATTTAAAATAAATTATATTATTCGAGAATACTTTAGTCTGTTTATTTTAAAACAAACAAAAAAAAATGGTGAGATTTGAAACCATGTCAATTGCATTAGGAAAACGTTAAATTTACCGTTTAACCGAAACTTCATTTTAATAATTCGTTTATACATTTTAATTTTATTATGCACACTTTATTACTTCTATCAATTGTATATATCTACACTATTATTTAAACCTCTGACTAAGTTGATGTCACAAGTCAACTGAGCACCAACTTAGTTAGGGAAATTATTAAAATGCCCTTTCGTATTTAAAAATAAATTATATTATTTGAGGGTACTTTAGTCTTTTTAAAAAAATAATAAAAAAATACATATGGTGATATTTGAACTCATTCTAATTGCATTTAAAAAAAACCCTTAAATTTACTAGTCGACCAAAGCTTTATTTTGATATTTCTTTTATACATTTTAATTTGGGTTAGTATTTGATACACTAGTAGTGTACTTTTTTTATTCCATAAGTAATCTTAAAAAATTGTCACATGTTTCTTTTATTTTTAAAATAGAGATAAATCTCAAAACTATACATGAACTATGGTTTAATTTGCAATTGTATACATGAACTTTGATTTTGTGTAATTTTATACATGAAATTTAGATTTGATCTAATTCTTGTAAATTATTATTGTAATTATTGATATAACATTATTTTATGTCTATATATTGCATACATAAATAATTATCTTTATCCAATATAAAAATAAATTGATGTATTTATTTTTTTAAAATGTGTATGATTAAATCGAAATTAAAGTTTCAAGTATACATTTGAATCACAATTGGAGCTTCATGTATATAATTGCATCAAATTAAAGTTCATGTATACAATTGCACATTAAATCAAAGTTTATGTATAATTTTGAGATTTATCCCTTTAAAATATTTAATTTTATTATATCCTTATAGGACACCTGTCAATCTTTGACTCTACTTGTGGAGTCTAAAAACTCCACTTATAGTATACCAAATATTATTCATTTTAATTTTAGGGTAATTATTTGGTACACAGGTGGTGAATTTTTTTTAACTCCACAAGCGCGGCTCACATGCTGCTCACATGTCATATTCTTTTATTGGTAATTATTCTATCCACCGCCAGTGGAGTAAAAATAATTTCATAAGCGAATTTAGGATGATGTTGAGTGTCCTTTTTAATTATTTAATAATATCCTAAAAACAAATAGGGCAAACTATTAAAAGAGTCACTCCAGGTAACATTTTAGTCACTTATGTTTGAAATGTTACGTTTTAGTCATTTATGTTATCGTGTTGTAACATTTTAATCACTGAACCGTTAATTGTTGTTAACAATATAACGGTAAGCTGACGTGGCACGTTAAATCATCATTTCAAATAAAAATTTTAGGTTAAATTATACAATTGGTCCTTATATTTTTTTCGTTTTAAGCTTTTTCATTCTGTTCGAGATTCAAATCTGGTAACAATAAACAACGATGATCACCAAGCGTAATTGCAAGGCTCATGGGACTGGAACCATTACCGGATTCGAATATTGAACCGAACGAAAAAGCTCAAAACGAAAAAAATATAGGGAGCAATTGTATAATTTAACCTAAAATTTTCATTTGAAATGATGATTTAATGTGCCACATCAGCTTACCGTTACACCGTTAACGGTAATTAACGGCTCAATAACTAAAATGTTACAACCCGATAATGTAAGTGACTAAAACGTAACATTTCAAACATAAGTGACTAAAATGTAACCTGAGGCAAATAAAAGTGAATATTTTTGTAGTTTATCCAAACAAATAATATCATCTTAAGCCCGCTTGTGTAGTTCTTTTACTCCAATGACAGTGTATAAGATAATAATCTTTTATTTATTTTAAAAAATTAAATATAATTTAAGGACATATGACAAAATTCAATCCCGCTTATGAAGTTAAAATTTTTCATTGTTTGTCACCCAAAAAAATTCATTGTTAGTGTACCAAAATATTATCCTTAATTTTATGGGTGAGTATTTGATACACTAACGATGTACTTTTTTTATTTCACAAGTAACATTAAAAAATTGACATTTGTCTTTTTTTTCAAATATTTATTTTTTAATATTTTACTATATCTTATAAGATACTTGTCATACCCTGACTTTGTGAAGTCTAAAAACTCTATTGATAATGTACCTATTGGAGTTCGACCCGATTAAGCAACGAACAAGCAAAAATAGCAGAAAAAATTGAGAAATTGAATACACAAATTTAACGTAAAAAAACTCCTCCGAAGAGGATAAAAAATCACGGGAAAAGAAAATTTTACTATAATGACAAAAGAATGAAGAGTACAAAAGATGGAGATAAAAATTAAACCCTGAAAACTCGAAAACAAAGAATCCTCAAAACATAAACACAAAATTCTCTAAAAGTGTTAAAAGTTCTAATCTCTAATAAGTGTCTTTCTAAGGTTGTATAAATAGGCTAAATTCCAAAGTCAAATAATAATAAAATAATTTAGACTAATAAGAGTTTGACTCAAACAAATAAACAGAGTTTAATTGAAACAAATAAATAGAGTTTAACTGAAAGATTATTTCTCAAATTTGACTTGAAATAGGAGTCATAATTCAACAAATATCCACCTTGACTCGTATTTCCACAATGTCATCTTTGTCAAAGCCCACCACGAGCCTATCTTGAACTATGCAGGGAATTAACTAAGTCGAATCTGTGCTTAGAAACTAGAAGACTTCTAGCCTTCAACTTATGCACTGTCAAATCAAAACTAACTCGGGTCTGATTTTCATGAACACGGTGCCATAACTTTTCAAAACCTGCATCCAAAAAAGAACCTCTTTTCAACGAAATAGACATACTTTTTTTCCCTCCCATGACCAAATTGCCTTCGCTCTAAACAAGTTGACTTCAACTCCGAAACGGATGAGGGACGTTCGATTTCACCGATCACTGTACAACCTTCCAGAATATAAAGACTACCAGTCCTTTTACCTTTTAACAAAACGAGAGCCCCACGAGTCACCTTGATGCACTAAACTCGATGTTGATCCTGTAACCTTTCGAGTCTAAAATACTCAATGAGGTGAGATTTTTTCATCAATCAAGTACATACCTGACATCTGATAGTGTCCTAATCATCCCATCGTGCATCCTAATTTTAACAGTACCAATACCGATTACCTTACTGGATGAATTGTTACCCATGCGCTCAACTCCACCTTCAACTGAATTGCATGTGGATAATCATTCTCTGTTGGGACACATGTGAAAGAACATCTCGAATCTAGGATCCACTCGAACGTAATCTCGGAGTTATCGCTTGTTGGCACTAACAAGAAATCATCACCGCTTTCGTCGGCCAAATTAGCACCAACTGCCCTTTTATTTCGCAGTTTATAACAATTTGCTTTGACGTGACCTAACTTCTTACAATAGCGACACATTTTGTCTAGCTTTTTTGATGCTACCAAAACGGAAGCTTCCCTATTTGCCTTGCTATCTGAACCAAACTCATTGTTGAGTTTGTCTTTACTCAACAAATAACCCTTTACATCCTTGAATGAAAGTTTGTCTCTTCCATAAATCAAGGTCTCATTGAAAGACTTGTATGAAGAGGGTAAAGAACACAATAATAGCATAGTCTGATATTAATCGTCAATCTGAACCTCAACGTTACTTAAATCATTTAAAAGGATAATAAATTGATTGATGTGATCTCTAAGAAGCTCACATTCGTTCATGCGAAATCTAAATAGACGTTGTTTCAACACTAAACGGTTAGCTAGAGACTTAGTCGCATAAAGAGTTTCTAGCATTTTCCACAAGGCAGATGACGTCTTCTCCATCAATACCCTATTCATGAGGCACAACTAGATTGCAGACAAGGAATTTTCATCAAGCTCTCCCCATTCTGAATGATCTAGATTCTCGGGCTTTTTCTCAATAACGACTTTTTTCAAGTCGGTCTGAACTAGAATTGTCATCATACGAACTTGCCACAGATTAAAATTTGTGACACCATGAACTTCTCAATGTCGAACCTTATTGTTGTCATATCTAAACGGGCTGATCTATGAAAATCGAACTAGCTCTGATATCACTTGTTGGGGATCGACCCGATTAAACAACGAACAAGTAAAAATAGCGAAAGAAATTGAGAAATTGGACACACAAATTTAACGTGGAAAAATTCCTTCAAAAATGATAAAAACCACGGCATAGGTGATTTTACTATAATGACAAAAAAATGAAGAGTACGAAAGATGGAGATAAAAACTAAACTCCGAAAACCCGAAAATAAAGAACCCTCAAAATTTAACACAAAATTCTTCAAAAGTGTTAGGAGTCCTAATTTCTAATGGGTGTCTTTCTAAGGTTGTAAAAGAACCTATTTATAGGCTAAATTCCAAGGTCAAATAATAATAAAATAATCTAAACTAATAAGAGTTTGACTCAAACAAATAAACAGAGTTTAACTGAAAGATTATTTCTCAAATTTGACTTGAAATAGGAGTCATAATTCAACACTACCAAATAATTTTCCTAATTTTATTATGCACACTTTATCACCTCCATCAATTGTATGTATCTATACTTCCTATTATTTAAACTCTTGATTGAGTTGGTGTTATGAATCAACTAGACACCAACTCGATTAGAAAAATAATTAAAATGTCTTCTCGTATTTAAAAATAAATAATATTATTCGAGAGTAATTTAGTCTTTTTATTTTAAAATAGATAATAAAAAATATGCATATAGTGAGATTTGAACTCATGCCAATTGTATTAGAAAAAATCTTAAAATTACATTCAACAAAGCTTCATTTTAATATTTCTTTTATTCATTTAATTTTATTATGCATAATTTATTACCTTTATCAATTGTATATATTTATTCTATTATTTAAACCCTTAATTGAATTGATGTCACAAATCAATTGAACACCAATTTGATTAAGCAAATTACTTAAATGTTCTTTCATATTTAAAAATAAGTTATTTTATTTAAGGGTACTTTAATATTTTTATTTTAAAACAAACAACAAAAATATGCATTTGGTGAATGTGAGACTTGAAACCATGCAAATTGCATTACAAAATTTTTAAATTTATTACACAACTAAAGCTTTGTTTTAATATTTTTATACATTTAACTTTATTATGTACACTTTATTATTTTCATCAATTGTATATATATTTAATAATATTATTGATGAAGTTCGTATCACAAATTAATTTAACATCAACATAAAATTGATGATAACATCATGATAAACAACTGTATTGATTTAATATTTTAAATTTAATGTATTTATGTATTTAAATTTTATTTTATTCATAATTTAATTTATTTTTTATTTTAATATCTTACATATTGATTTTTTTTTTTAAAAGAGAGGCTAACAGTAGCCTAAGCAATTATGTGTTCACTATCTGCCAAAGAAGACAGCATTCCATGTTTATCCTGCTCAAACAGTTGCAGTACTGCTCGCGGGGGCTCTATGAAAGCGTGTAACCCGCTAGTTGAGTGTTGTCCAAGCCGCCCCATGCCATCAGCCACCGTGTTCTGCTGTCTGCTAATGTGCCGAAAAACACTATGGCAATGCATCTTACCTGGCCTCTGAATTTCCCTTATTTCTGTCATCTCGTTCTCTTCTGCATATCCACTACAGACAACATTTATCTGTAGCGCATTATCGCTCTCAGCTTCAATCCTCGAAATCCTCTCCCCCATGCTAACTGGATCCCCTGTAATAAAGCTCTAGCTTCCGCCTGACAGACAATTATGTTGCCAATCTTTTGTGAAAATCCCAACAGCCATTCACCCTGAGCATTTCTTATAACTCCTCCAATAGTGGCAGTCCCAGTTTCTATAACAACTGAACCATCAGAGTTCACTTTCACCTGTCCTCCCTTTGGTGGTGACCAATTGCTAGTAGAGATGTCGTCGATGTCCAGATTCATACCTCTACGAGCAAATCCAATATTCTTGGCCCACGAGATACTTGTTCCAAGGATGTATGCTGGAGATGCTACTCTGCCCACCATTGAACAGAAAATCATTCTTGTTTTTCCAAAGTTGCCACACAACAATAGAGAACATAGAACTCCAAGTGGTAACCTCCAATGTTGACTGAAAGCTGTTGTTCAAATTCCAGGTTATCCATTCAGGCAACGACAAAGAGAAGAACACAGAGCGAACCTCATGGGGAACAATTATGTTCCAAATACTCCTAGCAAAACAACAATCCCTCGTTACATGAAACCCACTCTTCCACGAAGCCTTGCGTTGTGCGCAGTGACTTTCCTCTGTCATACCCCGCCTTTGCCGCTCACCATTGGTTAGTAATCTATCATGAACAAGAAGCCACAGGAACTGTCGAACTCTCTACGACGCATTAAATTTCCACGCAAAACTCCAATCGGGCTATTATCGCCCCCATTGTCCATGATACATATAAGTTTCAGAAACAGAGAATATCCCCTTTTTTAACCATCTCCTAGTGCACATATCAATACCCGCATTCTCAGTAGGTCATATACACTCAAACCATACATGGATGACATGTAAGTATCGACCATGGATGAGCGGGCTTTCTCAATAATTTAGTGGTTGACAACATTGGTCCGAATTAACTAATGTAGGTTTCCTCCCATCAGATGAAGAACCCCAAATGAAGGCCCTAGCTAGTTTTTCAATTTCATTGCAAACCGTCATGAATGAGTGCAGTGCTCATAAAATATTTCGGAATAGCCAATAACACTGCTCGAGTCAGGGCGACCCGCCTCGCCAAGGGCCTTGTCCCCCCTCCCCTCGAGCTAAATGGGTAAATTGCTCTTTAGCTCTTCCATAAAATTAAAAGATTCAATTTAGGTTTTTTTAGCCTTTGATTAAATAGAAATTTTATAATTTTAACCCTTTTAAAAAATTAATAATTGAATTTAAACCTTTTTAATAAAAAAAATTAGTTTTGCCCATCCCTAATTTTATAATCTTATATTGGCCTCCCTAAACAAATTTTTTAACTTCACTTCTGTTTGCATGATCAATTGAAAGATTCACCGTGAAATTCGTGACATAATTTGTTTCTTGGATTCTCACCTCTCAATGTTTATTGCAGAGTATGGAAATACTCCTCACTAGTCCTAAATTGTTGCTTTGAACATCAACAACACTTACCATGCTCACAATTGAGATATTATCACATTCTACAAAGCCATACTCCCAAGTCATCTACAAGCCATCATATATACCCCCACAGTTCTGTTGTACAACCCTTGTTTTCAAGAGTAGCCATGAACCAAAGTTATCAAGGAGAATAGCTCTTACTGTCGCTTTTTTCATACGTGTTTTAATTAAGCTCGTTCTTGACATTTTTGAGCTTTAGATAAAATAATAAATTAGAGTTTTGGATCTCTTAAAAGTTGGAGAAAATTTTTTTAAATCCCTTAAGAGTTTGGTAAAAAAAAATTTTGAGACCCTTTAAAAGCTGATTTTTTTGGGCCCTTTAAAAATTGAAAACAAAAAATTTTGGACCATTTTCAGCTTTGAATCCTAAACGACCGCACTTCCAAACGACCCTAAAACCAAGCCTGGTTTTAACAATTCTCTTTCAATTTAACCCACCACAAGCATAGCAGTATAGATAATTTGTAAGGTCTCTTTTACATCTTTTGAAATTAGTGAGGAGTTTATCATGTAGCAGTTGCTAAAACAAAATTGTTGTACTCTTTGCAGTGCATTGTACTTCCATACAATTGCCTACCATGCCCGTTGTTGACTTTATGGAGCTCTAAACAAAACAATAAAATAGGATTTTAGTTTGTGCACAAGGAAAGAAATATGATTGTCAATTGGTTAGCAAGATATTGTTCATCAAATGATGTGAATTTAGTTAATGTTCATATTCCCAATTTTCATGTTAGAAAATTACTTTTAGATGATAAAATTGGTATACCTATGTAATAATGACTCGGAATAAGGTAATGTGATGCCTTCTTTTACCTACAAAAATAAAATAAAATAAAATAAAATAGAGCTTTAGGTTTCTTAAAACTTTGAGAAAAATGTTTTTAAGTCTCGTACAAAAATTTAGGTTCTTAAAAGTTAAAAAAAAAAATTAGGATCTCTTAAAAGTTGGAGAAAAATATTTTTGAGTCTCGTACAAATATTTAAGCTCTTAAAAACTAAAAAAAAAGTTGGAGTCTCTTAAAAGTTGGTAAAAATTTTGTTTTGGCTTTTTAAAGTTAAAAAAAAAAATTAAACCTCTTAAAAATTGAAAAACAATATTTTAAACTCTTTTCAACCTTGAATCTTGGACGGTCTCATCTTCAAACGACCCCAGAATCGGGGCTGTTGCCTACATTTTAGATGCTTGGTCCTAGTCCTCTTAATTTAGGTATTGATATGCCTTCGCCACTATGAAATGCCCATCCTTAGACCGCCTCCAAGTACATCAATCCTCACCTGCATTTGTGTTCGAAGTTCTAGTGTTTGGAAAAATCGATTAAAAAATAGATTTTACACTTAAAGCTTTAAAATTTTTCAAAATCGACTCATTTTATTATATATATCAATAAATATTAAACTAAAATAATGCGAGACAAATTCAAGTCAATTATGGTTTTCAACCAAACGATCTTTTTCGTTATTCTTGTTCCACAAATCACGTCGAGTGTGAGTTCAAGCATATGAACCAAAACACACAAAGAAAAACGATTTATTTACTTTCAGTAAGAAAATAAATTATCTCTATAAAAAATCGATAAAGATCATAATTCCCATAAAATAAAATTTATTCTAAGTAAATAAATTACAACTACTTTCTGGATCTTTTTCGTTATTCTTGTTCCACAAATCACGTCGAGTGTGAGTTCAAGCATATGAACCAAAACACACAAAGAAAAACGATTTATTTACTTTCAGTAGGAAAATAAATTATTTCTATAAAAAATCGATAAAGATCATAATTCCCATAAAATAAAATTTATTCTAAGTAAATAAATTACAACTACTTTCTGGTAGAATAACAATATCTCAATATTATATGAAGAGTGTTTTTAGGTCAAGCCGTACTCTCTATTTATTGAAGGAAGTACAAGAATCTTGGTTGAACAAGCTATTGATAAATAATATTATTTAAACAGAAAACATACTCCTAGTCTAACTAACATAAGGGGCAACACACCCTCATAATTTGACTAGAGTTGTCGCCCCCTCATGTTACATGAGGGATAAATTGGGTCTTTCATATATTGGGTTCAATTATATGCGTTTCATGGATTTTTGTTAAAGTCATAACAATTTTACCGTAATAAAATTTGTGAGGAAATATATTTAATTTCTTTATTCAACTGATTCGTTATGACTAATTAATTTTATTTTATTTTCGAACTTCAATTATTTAAAGGATGAAATCAGCAATGATGGAAACCCAACCTATGTGATTGGAGATCCCATGAATTAGGTTTATATGGGTAATAACGAAGTAATTAGTTGATCTGTAAAGCACTATAAGATTATGTCTCTCCTATGTTGTAAAAAGGAGCGAAGCCAGGAAAAATTTTCAGAGGGGCCGAAATCTAATTCTTTATATCTTTATAATTTTTAAAGGATTAAATTGAGTTTTTATTATTTTTAGGGGGGCAAAGTATAATTTTACCTTTACTAATTTAAAATTTTAAAAAATTTAAAGGGCTAAAATGAAAAAAAATCTTATTTTAGGATAGCCGAGGCCTCTACCAATCCCCCTGTATCTACCCCTGGCTGTAGATAGTGCTGCTAAAATTGCATGGATGGTAAGGATGAGTAAAAAACTCTTAATCAAATACATATCCTTTATAGGTGGTGTATTGATTTGCACTATACACTTGACGGATTGACCTATATGAATGTAAAGTGGGGCCACTTTTATGAGATTTAAGGCAGTGTCTCTAGAGCACTCATGAAAACAAACTACGTGCATGGCCTATTAGCACACAACCGTGTTGAACACCAATAGTATAGGTATAATGTGATTAATATAATTTTGATTTACGCGAAGAATTCTTGGTTTATAGAAACTTTTGTCACCAATTATTCTATAAATTATGTCTCGTTCTTTCCAATTTTAGTTCATAGTTTAAATGACACTAGAGTCGATGCATTATATCTACATAGAAGATCCTCAGCAAAATTTTATCATTGGTTCTTTTGATATATGTGAGGTGTCGAAACGTTTATGTTTTGGGAAAACAGACAGGTCTCGAACACTATTTTCAAATCAAAATATGGAGCCGCCACCAATCTTTTATTTGGTGTGATTGGATCACCACAAAACGTTTAAAGTCCGTTTCGAAAAACATTTTGGTCTTTGAAATCTAGAAAATGGGTTCGGGAGTCGGTTACGTGAGAGGAAGGATTAGCACCCTCACACGCCCAAAATTGGTACCACGTTGATTATTTTAAAGTCTTGTTTGTAGAATTTTGAAAACTCGAATGAAGTTTTAAAGTACGATTCTTAAATGCATAAATTATTTTAATGTACATGTTTAAGAAAGAAATCGATTTTTAGTTAGAAGTCTCGTTACTTTGAAGTGATCGAGGAAGAAAGTCACATCAGTGAGTTAGGACATAACATTTCGAGATCCGAAAATAATGAGTTTTCCTTCGTTGTAGATTTTAAATCTTAAAAAAAAGGTATTCTATTATTCCAGTTTGAAGAAAAATCGCGCCTAGTAAGTTAAGGCACAATTTTTCAAAACCCGAAATAAAGGAATATTGCCTCGATTTTAAATATTTGTATTTTGGAGAAAATTAAAAAAATGATTTTAATTAAAATATAGAGATAAAAAGGAGCATACAAATTAAATACGAGCTATGCAATTAATGATAAAGTTTAAATAACACGAAGAACAAACAATTATACATATGACTAAATATACGAGAATGAGCATAAGAACAATGAAATACAAATAGTGCGAATAAAAATCAAAGAATAAGGTTAATAAAAAAAATAAAGAATAATAATTAAATTTTATGTACGAAAATCGAAGAGAAGGAAAAAAAATGGGGTCAAAAATAAAGTTTCAGAGAGTTTGGGGGCAAAATACAATTTTGGCAAAAGTTTGGGGCTAAAATGTAATTTTTGAAAATTTAAGGTCAAAATGTAATTTTTAAAAGTTTAGGGGTCAAAACGTGCTTTTTAGAAGTTCAAAGGTCAAAATGTAATTTTTGAAAGTTTGGGAGCAAAAATATAATTTTTGGAAGTTCAGAGGTAAAATGTAATTTTGGAAGTTCGAGGGCAAAAATGTAATTTTTGAGAAATTTAGGGGTAAAAATGTAATTTTGGAAAGTTCAAGGGTCAAAATGTGATTTTTGGAAAGTTTAGGGGTAAAATATGATTTTGGATAAGTTCGAGGGCCTCCTAAGCAATAAACCCAAAAAAGTGACACGTGGCAGCTTCTTAGGCTTCCAAAAATGAAAGGACCAAATTGAAAATAATTTAAAATTACTAGGCAAATTTATAATAAAGTAAAACTTGGTTTAAGGATGAAATTGAAGCAAATGAAAAATAGAAAGGACCAACTACAGAAATAAACCAAAAATGGACACGTGGTAGCTTCCTGGACTTCAAAAAGGTTAAAGGACTAAATTGAAAATAAAATAAAATTAATAGGCAAATTTAAAATTAATTAAAAGTTCAAAAAGGATAAGACAATAAATTTTAAAAAAAACGGAAGGACCGAATGGGTAAATAACCTCTAAAGTAAAAACACGAGGATCCTCTAAAGCGGGTCGGGTCTGAAAATGAGTAAGACTCAAAACGACGTCGTTTTGGCACTTGGAGTCCCTCCCCTAAACGGCGTCGTTTCCATTGTTTATAAAAGCAAACTTTCAACAACAAAAAAAAAAAAATCACTCTGTTTGCATGTTTTTTTAAAAAAACCTATGCCCCCCCTCTGCTTTCTCTCTTCTCCCTCCTCAGGGCAGTTTGGCCAACCCACGTCCGGCCAAGGGCAGAACTCCGGCAACCGTCGCACCACCAATCGTCGTGGACCGATCTCCGATGCCGAGAGCCACCAAACGCGACAGTAAGGTACATAAAAAATTTCTTTTGTTAAATTATTTTTTTGAAAAAAAGATAGATCTAGACTCGTATTCATCAAAATCGATCTAGATTTGTAAAAAAAAAGTCTGAAAGTTTGCTTTTTTTTTCGATTTACTCCTTTCCTTTTCAGATCTGTTTTTTCTAAGATTTTTATAAAATCTATTTTATTTTTTATTATTACTCTTTTATTCGAAACTTGTTGTTATTCATTTTTAAGATTTTTACTCCTTATTGTGTTTCCTTTGCAGATCTACTTACTACGAGGCTCAACTACGCTCGAAAAGGGCCTCCTTGTGGCTACGGACGACAGCGATGCAATCAAGGGAGTATTTTTAATCGACTTTTCGTTTTCCTTTTTATTATTTATTAAATTATTAAATATTTATTATACTTAATATACAATAAATGCATGTTTAGAAATAATAAATGACATTAATAACATAATAAATAAATATATTAATATATTTAAAATAATAACTGTTTTGAAATTTTAATGGTCAATAGTAAATAAATATTTATTGAAATTGTATACCTTGTGCACTTATTCTCTGAATGCTTGGAATATACCTTTAATTTTGATATTAATTGTCTGCCTTTCTATTTGACTTCAAATGTTATCTGTTTGTATTGGTTTTCGAATTTTTTTTTTATATTGATTTCAAATGTTCAACAAAAGGTCGGTAGTCTTTACAATCTGTTTTTGAATGAGGCTTTATAGTCTATTTTACAATGATTCTATTTTATCTTTTACAACTTAATGCCGGTCTTTTTTCCTTTTGCAGGTACCAGTGACGGTGGCAACTTGCTGGTGTTGCTGGTAGTGTTGACGTGGCATGCTCTGAATAGAAGAGGGAGCGACGGCTGGTGCAACTTGTAGAAGATTAGGTTTTAACTTTTCTTATTGTAAAATTGAGTCAAATATGTAATTGGGCTAGTTTGAATTAGGGTTTATTATTGGGTTTGTAATTGGGCTAAGGTTTGGTCATTGGATTTGTAATTTGGACATTAAAACAATAAATTTTAATTTAAAATTTATCATTTTAATTTGGAGTTGAGCCCGGATAAATTGGGCTCCAACATGAGAGATTGTTAGAAAATTTGAGATATTTCAAAAGAATCAAATCCCATATTCCTAAAAGAAAACCTTGAGACTCTTATTTATAAGTCATTATACTTCATTATGCTAGTAAGAACTAAGTTGAAAGGGTGAACTTGCACATTGGGCTCAAAAGGCTAGTGTAATGTACATATGAGTTCTTTTGTTTTTAGAATCATTTTTATTGAATTTTTTAGTCAAGAAGAAAAACACTACTTAACTAATAACACCTATATTTAATCAAGTTAAAAATAGCATAACCGGTTGAGCCTATATTTAGCCAAATCCAAATTCATTAAACCATTTTCGAACTATTTTTTTTTTGCTAATTCAATACATTTACTTTTGCTATTTTTAGCTAGTAAAATCCCTATATATCATGACTCATTTCCACAGTCTACACACTTAAAAGAAAAATCTATCATTCTCCCCTTGCTCCTTCCCCCACTTTTTGAGTTTGCTGAATATTTTCTATTACAATCTATTATTAGCTTTCTATTCCTCTTTTATAACGAAAGAATTCGTTGGATCTTGAAGGATACGCTATATGACGAAATATCTTTATAGTCAGTAACCAATACACCTCAAACTATTCAACTTGTATTCATTTTAATCTTTTTATTTTATAATAAGTTCTTAATATTTTAATTTCAATTCAGTAATGTATTACTATAAAAAAATTGTAAAGCACATTTGTGATTATCTCTTTTTTCCAATATATATATATATATAATTGTAATTTTTTTATATTTGCTTGATTTAACTATGTATCGAGGTGTACTCTTTTTTTTGGTGAATTATTATAATAATAGGGTAAAACTTGAATAACAAACGCGATTAGCGGGACTTGAACCTAAGTCTTATTTGGAGCAATGGATACCCTTGACCATTAGGCCATCACATAAAATTCTAGGTATACTCTTTTAAGAAAGATCCATCCATTTAACTTTCCGTCAATGCCAATAATAAAATTATTAAATAAATTAAATATAAAATAAATTCATTTAATACAAATAATTTCTTAAAACAATTAAATTTCCAGAAACAAAACAATATAAACACCATCATCATCAGAGGCGTATGTAGGGGACTGGCAGTACCCGACCCCTTAAAATAGAAATTTTTTTATTTAAGTCCTTTAAAAATTTTAAAATTTTAAATAAATAAAAGTAAAATTATATTTTACCACATTAAAAATGATAAAATTTTGATTTAATCCTTTAATTTTTTTTAAAAAATTACATTTTTACTATAATAAAAATTATAATTTAATTTCGATCTCCCAAATTTTTTTTTTATTTCGACCCTGATCATCATTCTCCAAATGCATCCATGAAAGGTCTTACAAACATGAAAAGAAAACACCATTAATTAGTAAATCGAACTAAACATGATTTTCTTTAGGAATTAAATTGAACAAATAAAATTATTAGGAATAAAATTAATAACAGAATAAACATAATTAAATCAAACAAATTAAAATAAATAGAGTTAAATCAGGAAATCGATTCATCAATTAAATCATCATTAATAAATCAGAAAAATATGACAACAAAATACACATCCATATAAATAAAAAATATAGAGTTAAATCGGGAAATAAACATGCATAATCGTTATAGAAAAATGACGAGATTATATGAAAACGTGGAAGTAAAAAGCAAAATCAAAACCAGATAATAATATAAAATAAAGGAAAGAAAATTGAATTGAAGATTCATACTTTCATATTTTCACCCTTTAAAAACAACGTAGATATCTTAGGAGAGTTTAAGGAAGAGCAAAATTCGATTTTATTTGAAAAGATTAAAAAAAAATTAAATTTTGAGCTAATCGTATTGAGTTATTCAAATAAACTCGAATAATTAATTCAAGTTTCGAGTTTGAATTTTAACAATTCGAATAAATTGAATAATTCAATTAACATATTAATGTAAGTATACCTTTGGTCCCTGTCAATTTTGTAAATGAGCAAATTGATCTCTCTTTCAACAAAAATTACAAAAAATAAATTTTAAAATATTTATAAAAATTTAAAAATTTATATTTTTTAAAAAATTATAAAAATTTTAAAAAAAATTCTAAAGAATATATAAAGAAAGTTAAAAATTTTAAAATTTTCTAAAATAATAATTTTAAGAACCTAAATAAGTTAATTAACGATTCAAGTTTATCATACTAAATTATTTTTTTTTAAAAAAAACTTTTCAAATATATATGGTTTCAAATTTATATGCTCTAACATGTAATTAGTTATATTGTAATAAGATTTTAATTTGGCATGTTTAATTTTTTAAATTAATTCGAACAATTTCATTCGATTCAATTTAACTTGATTCAAATTTTATTTCAGTTTCTTATAATAATTAAGAAATATATAAATTTACATATCAAGACTATTTTAATTAATTACCAAAAAATACTATTTTAATTAGAAAGCATAAAGCTTTACACATTTATTTTGATTATATAATAGTAAATGAAAGCACAAACAATGTCATTTCAACAAAAATAATTTTATCATTTTTTTCAAAGTTGAAAAGCATAATTGAATTTTTAAAGTATAAAATTTACTTACTTATCTTGACTTATTCAATTTATTCATTTCTTTTTTTTAATAATTTGTAACTCATAAAAGATCATGAAATAAACATGCAAAATGATTAAAAAAAACTGCAAAATGATTAAAAAAAACTCAATGTAAGTAACTAAAATTTTTATCATATTTTAAATTATAAAGTCAATTTATTTAAAAAATTGGGAATGGGGTTGTCTACGGCGTTTATGATTGATATATTAAAAAAAAAAAAATCAATCCAAACACATGGTTAAATCTACTATTGTCACGAAAAAAATTCTATTTAATATTTAAATTTAATTTATATAATTATATAATTGTTGATACAGTGCATGTTAGAGTATCTGAAAGATAATAATATGAGTAGTTAGGAGGTTAGCAGAGAGCAGTTAGTTTGTTAACATTTGTGAAGCAGAATTTCTATGTATTGTATTAGTATAAATATTGTCATAAACAGAATGAAATACAAGATCAGATTTCCATTTTATAGATTCAATATCAGTATTAGATCTAGTTTATATTCTACAACAAATACTCTGAAATTCAGAGATCTTTTCAGTGTACAATAAGAGAAGAGATCAAGGTGGTATAATGAAAGTTGATTCACCTAAAGAAGTCGAGAGCCCAAACAAGGACAAGAGAACAAGTTGATTATGAAGATAATTGCTTAGAGGAACTTTAGGGTATTGGAAGATCAACCTTTTCTTCATTGTTCCTCAGGATATTATAAGAGAGATCCTTTTGTCCACTAATATGACGTGGCCAAATAAGCATTCAATCCCGTTAAATGCGTAAAGGATATTCATGGGCGTATGTCATGGGACCTTATTAGTACGAAGTTATTGTGCCTAAATGGACTTCTTAACATATCAGGAGTGTGTTCACACATGGAAAATGTTTATACCTAAACGAGGGTGGATGACTCCTTTTTAGAGGATTGATGGCATGTTGAGGCATTACTTCAGCTGGAGTCAACGCGGAGGTCAACGATGTGCTGATGTTGACACGTGTCCAAATGGCGGAGGGGGTATGACAATATCCCTCCCCCTCCGAGTCGAACGGGAGGTTATGAAGTGGTCTTCCATGAGACATGATATAAATTTTGATGATGGGAGAAGGTTTACCCCACCAGATAAGATGAAGAAGCGCTAGATGTTATTGGTCATAGCTTCTAAACCCAAACAGTGCTTTTAAGGAGTATAGAAAAATCTATAAATCTTGATTTTTGTCTTCCCTAAAACCACTTTATCATTTTGGAGTTCTTATTTTCTTGTTGTTTTAAATTCTTTCTCAGTGGTTATAGTTCGATATTTCCTTCATTACATTCCATCATTTATATAAGTTGATCATTACCAAGCTTGTAAGAAGAGGACGAAGAGCTGGTAGGGCTTCGTCGTAAAGAGGTAGAGGTAGGTCCTCCTCTATTGACACACTAGGGCAGTGATGGTGATTCCTATGAGAACTATGATGATTGTGAGCAATAAAGTGCAAATACCTAAAGCCCAAAGGGTTGTAAATAAGCTAGTTGTGAGTGGTGAGTGCAATGTACTACCATGAAGCAAATTATGTTAAGGGAGTTGAGGTGCAAGGGTCTCATCACGAGGCACCCTAAGTATGAATTTAGTGTTCTAGAGGGGAGGCATCACTTGAGCTTTTTTTTTTTGGTTGAGCTATGGTTGGGGGTGGCTAGGATTCTATATATTGCTATACTTGCTAGAGATAGTTTCCACTTGTCACTTCATTAGTTTTTCATGGATCTATTGAATTCTTACTACTTGGCACCTGGGCAGTTGGTTGGGAGCTCATGGTGGTTGATAACCAAGTTCATCATCAAATACGGGCAAAGGGGTATATGGCCTAATGTTGCACTGTCCAATACATGTATACCCTTCAAGAGAAAAAAAGACCACTAGGGGCTTTATTTCGATGTCTGGAGGGAGGGAACAAAATAGCTCATCTTTGAAGGGGTGGTGAAGCTAAAGCCAAACCTAAAAAGTATATTATAGTAGAGTTAAAATTGAGGGTATCGTTCAGGTTTCTCATTGAATGAAAAAGGCCTATGCCCTTTCACTACCTCTACCGTTAGAAGTTAGAGGAGATCTGTGATAAGGTTGGCACTCATGATCTTCCTAATTATAATTGGATATTGGTTGTTCCCCAAGACATTTCTCCTTGAGGGGTGTTTCACTATTGCCTCCGTGACAAAGGAACAATGAGATTCACACCTTTGGACTTGCAAGATAGCTTGAAAGACCTTAGGCATTGGAAGCAACACGAAACATTCTTAACTTTTTGACTCTAAGGATTCCACCACCAAATACCTTTGGGGATTACGACTGAGCATTGGATGGAAAATCCTATGCGGGTTGGAACGAAGAAAATATGCAAGTGTACACAATTGTATTCAAATAATAAAGTATCAAGTAATTGTCGAGTATCGTACCCACATGGACTGTGCTATGAAAAGCATTTATGAAATAATCAATCAACAAATTGGTTAAACAAAGATAATATTTGAGAGGGATTTTAAATCTAAGTGTTCTAAACTAAATTAAACTAAGTTAAGCTAAGTCTAAATTATATTCCTATGCACGATTTCTAAAAGGTTTTAATCAATATGACATAAATGTGTCTGGTTAATTGATTTAATTACTTAATTAAATATAAACCATGTTCATGCTTGTTACGAATTAATATTCACAGCAACCCGGTATCTTGCTAACTTATGAACAACATTACTTACAAAAATCAGTTTATCTCTTGAACATACACCTATGCCAATACGACCGACTAAACTAACATTTGATAAGTTAATGTGTTATAGCACATACATACATTATAAAATTAATCTATCTCTTGAACATACACCTATGCCAATATGACCGACTAAATTAATATTCATAAGCATGTAAAGGGTCAAGTGAGGTAACAATATACACCTATATTGAAACAATTTAATCACGACAATCCTGCAAGTTATGCAAGGCTAATATTCTCCAATACATCACAATCTTAACCCTTAG
Source organism: Gossypioides kirkii (assembly GCA_005610355.1). NCBI lineage: Eukaryota > Viridiplantae > Streptophyta > Magnoliopsida > Malvales > Malvaceae > Gossypioides > Gossypioides kirkii. The sequence goes on along the minus strand of CP032247.1, from coordinate 30,160,648 downwards.
CTTCCTTAGAAGTTTAAGCATGCACAAATTAAATAGTGTGTCCATTAATCACAAGGGTAAAGTGATAATAACTTAGGCATGATAATATTTAATTAAACAAAATATTTGGGGCCTAAAACAACATAAACATGATAAATTATTAATCAAGCAATCAACACAATCAATCCAACACTTTAGAAATTTAAGTCATTTTAATTAAAGAATTAATAGCATTCATGATAGCATTCATCATGATAACAAACAAGAATCTAAAACATGAGAAAAGGAATAGGAATAAATCCGACAATTTCTCAAGAACTGCTTCCGCGTTCTTTGTCGTACTTGCTCGATTCTTCCCAGATCGAGGTATTTGATGAACACTCAACAAAGGCTATGGAAAGCTAAAGAACCACTCTTTTCCAAGAGGGGAAATTGGCAAGGGAATGAGGGAAAATATGGATGGAAGACTAGAGAGAACTAGAGAGAGAAGAAGAGAAGATGAATTGTGTTAGTGCGAAAATGAGGTGAATGGAGGGTGTATTTATAGGTGGAGTTGAGGAGAGATGTGGTGGCTATATTTAGCAAATAAATATCAACCACACACTCCCCCATGGCCGGCCACCACACACAAGCTTTGAACAAACAAGCTTTGACTTGTTCAAAGCTTGCTTACAATAAGCTAGGGGTAAGAATTTGAAACCTTGAAAAGATGAGGGGTTTGAATGGCATTTTGGGGAAGCCTGAGGGCTGTTTTGCAAGGTTGAATTGGTTAACATTTTAGCTGATTATGGTCAGTACTTGGATGGCACATGGCTAGCCCAATTAGAGGTGGTTTGACTCTCAGTTGCATGCACATCGAGCAACTTCAACTTAGCCTTTATAATTTATTTTTAATCCACTTTAATTTGAATTAAAAATATAATTATAAAGCATAATTTCACTTCATATTGGACCGAACATTGACTTGAAAAATATTCTTCTTAGCTCTTCATTAAATCAGTGTAAAAATTCCCTCAATGGTGTAAGCTATCAGTAGGGTCTGCCGGGCCGATTTTCACCAATTGTGCAATTCTATCAAAAAATCATCAAATTTATACTGAATATTTATAAAAATAATTAAAAATTAATCTATTGGTAATTTTAGTACAAATTAATTATTTTATAAATAAATTGTATTTTTCGATATTAATTACTCAGAATTTGCATGAAATTAGGTTAAAAGGGTACGAAAAAGTCTATATATTTTCATCATTCCACGGATCTCGAACATTCTTAACATTTTCTTGTACAGAATACGCAGGGCTTCTCAGTTGTAGATAACAAAATCTCACATGGGTCGCCCCGTGTAGTACCCATGTTGAAGTTGAACCTGAACTTGAAGGGGCCAATTTCTTCCCTTCGCGTTAGCATTTCTTTAAATGAATAGAACAATTGTCGCTAGGTCCTCGACGAGTATATGGTAACTTAACCACTAGTTTGGTGGCTAGTATGACTGCCTGTTAAATTTGTCTTTCGTGGCTTTTGCAGATCTTGCTTAAAAACAATAGGAATAAACAACTAGGGGCGCAAAAATCTGAGTCTAAGAAACCAGCTGAAGAAGTTTGCTACCTTGACAAAAGGCAGAAAGTGGCAGCCTCAAAAGGCAAGCATACCATTTGAAGGTTTGGGAGAATTTCTATCCGGAAATCAATTACTAACTTTACGCTGAAGGATTCTTCATCCCAAAGTGTGATGTCTATCACCCTCTACCTGTGAACCTCTTGTCCATTCGGAACAACTACTTCCTCCCTCAAAGTGAAAGAAGTTCTACCACGAAAGGTCCTTATTGTAACCATTCTGGTTGTAATATCTCTGAGGGTGGGTTAAATTCAATGCCAGCTCCTCAGGAAAATCCTACTTAGAGCTAAGAAAGACAAAGCTTTGCAGGTAACCTTTCCAGCCATTAGTATCATTAGTTGATCTAGCTTTCAATTCTTACTTAACTGTTTGGTTGAAACATGTATTGAGCTAGCGATTGTCCCCTTCCACGAAGTTGATCAGATTGCTGGGACTTCTTACACTCTTCTTGGGCACTTTTCTGAAAAAATGAACTGTCGATTTAAGAAGGTATGACTGGGTGAGAGAGAGATAGTAATACAAAAATGAGAGAGAAGCTGCAAATGGTTCAACAGGAGAATTCCCTCTTATAAAAAGGGAAAAACACACAACTAAAGGAGGAGACTACAAAGCTTCGTCTATGCACTGAACTATTCAAGCATCATCATTACCCAAAGTAAGAGTAGAGCATTCATTTTGAGCATTCAAGCGAATCAAGGTATTGCTCATTTTTTGAAGTAGAGCATCCTGTTGTTTTTCTTTAGCACCTCGAGCATCTAGATCTTGCTGTATCTTGTCAATCATGTGTTCGAACTTATCATTGATCTCGTAGAAGTCGTTTTGCAATTTCATCGTGAAACCAACAAGGTTCTCCATAGTAACTGGTGTTTTTTCACTCAGATTATCACTCCCCTTACTACTATGAATATCCCGAGTCATTGTGGAAGCCTGAAAAGAACACAACACTTAAAAAGAAAAAAAATTAAGCAAACCTGCACTCGAAAATAAAATCAAATTCTCAAGGAGGTAAAAATTAATCCTGTGAGTCTTTTAAAAATAATTATATCAACCAATCTGAATGTGCAAGAATCTAACTAGCAAAGCAAACCTAATGGCACAAGGAGTCCAAAATCGACTAGACACCAAAGAATTGTGATGCTTAGAGGAAGGAATGTGGATTGTGCTTTAACCTACTAACATAGGAAACAATAAAGTGTTAGAATGTGTAAAGGAACAATAAAAAGCAAAAAACAAATGAAAACCTGAGGTTAAGAGTCAATAAAAATCGTTGAAATCCGAAAACTCAAAAATTGTAGAGCACCTTGACTAACTTCGTTCGAGGTGTTCTTGATTTTGAAAAATTATAAAATTTAAAATAGAGCCTCCTCAAATAATGTAATCTGATCTAGAAAGTTTAAGCACAAATTTCAACCCACTAAATAGTTTTTTATTTTTTCTTTATTTTCTTTTTTCACTTTTTTTGTGGAAAATATTTTTTGTATTCCAAGAGATTGTCAAGAAGCAGCATGTACAATTTTATATCGTTTGGAAAATGTTTACCCACTGAAAAATATATTCTTTTTTTTTTGAAAAATTTCTGGGTAAAAAAACTATTTTGAGATTGTTTGTTGGAAATCAGTTTATAAGAACACAAAGAATATCTAAAACGCCCAAGAAACTAATACCAAATGATAAGAGCGAACGGAATAGGATCGCAAGTTTGTCCAAGTCGCGAATTTGACTTGGGGCTTTAAACGATTTGAAAGAAACTTGGATTTTGACACAACTTGAAACACACACAATTCGAAGTCAGATTTGAACACACACAAATCCAATTCATATCTAAAAAAAATTAAAAGAAGCAATTAAAATAGATAATTAAGATAAAAAAGGAATTAAATAAATTAAAGATTGAATAATTAAACAAGAAGAAAATAAAGAAGATAGATGGAAAAGACGAAAAGTGACGTGTAGAAGTCTTAAGGAGCCATGAAAACAAGATGAATCTACAACCCGCTTCAAAAGACTCTAATTTCCTCTCCAAAAAAAGAAAATTTGGCAAGAAAAAACTTAAAGATGATCCCCACAATCTAAAAAGTTATTGAACAATGAATTTATTAACTCAAAAGAGAAACTTATTGAACAATGAATTGTATTGTGTACAAGAAAAAACTTTCTTGTTGACATAAAACTCTTAAATAACTTAAAAAACTTAAAAATATCCAAAACCTGTAATAAATAAATAAGGAAATAATAAACACTAATAATAATATTAGGCTCTTATATAATAAAAATTAAGCTTAAAAATCGAACTTAATATGATTTAAACTCAAATCAAAAGCCTGAAACTCGTAATTTCCGTAATAATCTCGTCCAAAACTTATGTTTGCGTAGTCTTCACTAAAACAATCATAACTTGAGCTCGCGAACTCAATATCGAGCGGTTCAAAGTGCATTGTGAAGCTAAGAGACTAATCTTAAATTTGATAAGAGATGCATTGACCTAGAATTGCTAAAATCCCTTCCAAAAATGCACCGCAAGTCATGTAACATCCAAAACTTGTTACCGTCTCCGGTTAGGATCCCGGGGTCTTTCCAATCATCATTCGTAGATTAACTCCAACATTATTCCATTTAAGTATAATTTGGTGAAGTTATACATTACACATGACATAAATCGAAATTTAATTATTGATGTAACTCAAATAAGGGTAAAAAGGTCATTTCTACAATTTTAAGAGACTTCTATCAGTACCTATTGGGCAAGCATCGGTAGAAGTCAAGTTAGTAAACAATTCAAAAATAACTGTAGTTTCTTACCGGTAGTTGGCATGGTTCTACTGATATAGGGTGACTTCTACGGAAACAACTCATACTTCTAGCAATACTAAAAACTCCAAAGAACTAGGTAGGTTCATCTTGCACTTCTCTCGATACAAGTAAACCATCTACAGATACTTTTATGTTCAGAACTACCGATACCTCAAATTTACCACCGATACAACGCAAGTCAGAAAATAACCTCTCTCCTACTTTGTACTTCTACTAATACATACATGGAAACTGTCGAAACAAGTATGCAGATTTCCAAAATGCACATAATTCCCTTAAGTCTATATTCAACCATCTTAAACATATTAAGTACATTTCAATTACACATTAAACACTCAAAATCTTGCCTATTGAACAACAACGTGATGATATTTATATCATTACAAAACACAAAATACATTTGGAAGCAACTATCAAGATATCCTCATTTCAAATGACATTACACATCAAACACATTAAGTTCACAATCCTACTACATGCCATATAAGCCATGTGATACGAAAGACTACTAAACGAGCTCTCGAGATAATGTGATTCTTCTTGGAGATTTGATCTTCAACAGCAAAACGAATCTACAAAATAATAAACAATACATAAATAAGCCTACAAAGCTTAATAAGTTCGTTGAACACATAACTTACATAATCATTTATCTAATGAAAAGGAGTGTAAACAATCATCTTCATTCTTCTATATTCATGTCCAATACCCCTTTTGGGTCTTCTATTAAATGTAGCTCATGTAAGCTCAATCAATACCTTTACTCATTTGAGCCAGTACAATATATTGCTCTAACGAACCAATATGCTCTTACGAGCCAGTAATGCTCTAACAAGCCAATATGCTCTTATGAGCCAGTGTGCTCTTAAAAGCCAGTAATGTATTCCTTCCAATCCTTCCATTACGTTCTGGCGTCAAGAATATAAACAAAACAGTTTAAGTTAGCATTTATCAAGTAGAAATATAGTTACTCAAACTTACCAGATAAGATTAGAGTCGCGGCTAACCTTTAGAGACTATTTTGTAATTTTTCCTTTCCCTAGATCTGCAGCCCACTCGCTATCTAAATCAACAAATCATGAATTCCACATTAAATCATGAAACTTAACTCATTTCTCGCATTTATGTCCTTTTGGTAAATTTACAAAATTACCCTTGTACTTTCATTTTCATTCAGTTTAGTCTTTAAACCTCAAACAAGCAAAATAACCATTTCCAAACTCAACTCATGCTAGCCGAATACACTAGAATACATTCTCAACTCACACATACAATTTATTTCACATCAAGTACATGTATTTTACCATTTTAGCAATTTGGTCCTCAAACCCTAAAATCATTAAGAATTACTTTACAAAATCAACAAATCTAATAACCAAGCTTCCAAAACTTTCATAAACTTCCAAGAGCAAGCTTATTCAACAACGGCAAGATTTTTATAACATTTGACAGAATCGTAAATTAGTCTTCAGGTTAGCTAGATTAAGCTAATACGGACTCAAAAACATAAAAATTATTAAAAACGGGTGAGATTTCATTCACCAAATGAAGAACCTTGCTTGGCCGAATTTACCTAAGCTTTTTTTAGGGTTTCTTTCTATTCTAATTTGTTTTAGTGAAAAAGATGACCAAATTATCATTTTTTCATTATTATTACCCTATTTATAAATTTACTAAATTACCCTTGGTTAAATAATAACCAATTTTGACAATTTCATGCCCTTTACCGTCCACTTCTTTTAGAGTGGTCTATTTCTCCACTAAGGCCTTCAACTTGCCTTCCAATTAGCATTTAATCTATATAATTTACATTTTACACCTTTATGATTTAATCCTTTTTACTTTATTTCTATCTAAACAATAAATCCTTTAACCAAAATTTAATACACTAGTAATGACATCACAAATATAAATATTTAATATTCATGACTTGACTCGTTGAAGTTGTGGTCTGAAAACTACTATTTTCGACATGACTAAAAACTGGGTTGTTACAACTCTCCCTCCCTTAGGGAAATTTCATCCCAAAATTTCTTACCAGTGAAGAGATTAAGGTACTGCGATATCATTGAAGCCTTTGTTTCCCAAGTAACCTCTTCGAACCCGTGTCAATTTCACAAAACCATTACCAGTGGTACTCTCTTGTTTCGTAATTTTTTCACTTCACGAGCTAGAATCTTGACTGATTCTTAGGAAGTACGATAGATCCGATTGTATTTCAACCTCATAGGGCGTGATCACATGATAAGGATCTGATCTGTACCGTCTCATCATCGAAACATAGAATACGTTATAAATCTTTTCAAGTTGTGGAGGTAAAGCGAGCTTATAGGCTATAGGGCCAACCTGCTCGATGATCTTATACGACCCAATAAACCTTGGACTCAACTTTCCCTTCGTGCCCAAATACAACACCTTCTTCCAAGGTGAAACTTTCAGAAAAACTTGATCTCCAACGGCAAACTCTATATCCTTCCTCTTTAAGTCTGCATAAGACTTCTGTCGATCGGACGTTGCTTTTTAAACAATCACGGATTACCCATACTTTATCCTCTATCTCATGTATCAAGTCGATCCCAACTAGCTTCGGTTCACTCAACTCTGTCCAATATAAGGGTATTCTACATTTTCTACCATATAGTGCCTCGAACGATGCCATTTTAATACTAGACTAATAATTATTTTTGTAAGCAAACTCTACTAATGGTAAGTATTTCTCCCAACTACCCTCGAACTCAAGTATGTAGAACTGTAACATATCTTCCAAAATCTGTATTACCCACTCAGACTGTCCATCTGTCTGCGGATGGTATGTAGTGCTGCGAAATTCAACTTGGTTCCCAAAGCTTCATGCAACTTACCCCAAAATCTCGAGGTAAAACATGGATCTCTGTCAGAGATAATAGACACCGGCACTCCGTGCAGTAGTACAATCTCATATAAATACAACTCAGCTAGCTTCTCAAGTGAATAATCTACACGAATAGGGATGAAGTGAGCTAACTTCGTCAATTTGTCTACTATAACCCAAATCGAATCTTTCTTTCTCGATGTCACTGGCAGTCCTGTAACAAAGTCCATAGTGACCCGTTCCCAGTTCCACTTAGGAGCGAAAATTGGCTGTAGTATTCCAGACGATACTTGATGCTCTGCTTTCACTTGCTAGGATACCAGACATTTGGTTATAAACTCAGAAATCTCACATTTCATACCTGGCCATAATCACATTTTCTTCAGGTCATTATACATTTTCACACTGCTCGGATGGATGGAATAAATGCTACTATGAGCTTTTGACAAAATATCTCATTTTAAATCCAGATCATTAAGAACTCATACTCTGTCTCGAAAGTACATCAAACCTTCTCTATCAATAGTGAATCCAGTAGTGAGATCATTCTGAATATGCTCTTTCTTGGCTACAAGCTTCGGATCATCTTTTTGTAATTCCCGAATTCGCTGTAGAAATATCGGTCCCATCTTGAGTTCAACAACAACTGATCTTTCACCCTCCAGCGACAAATGTGTATTCATAGCTCTCAAAGCAAACAATGATTTTCGGCTCAAAGCATCGGCAACAACATTAGCTTTTCTCGGATGATAGTCAATCACTAAATCATAATCTTTCAGTAGTTTCAACCATCGACGTTGCCTCAGGTTGAATTCTTTTTGAGTCATTAGATACTTCAAGCTTTTATGATCTATAAATATATGACATCTCCCACCATATAGATAGTGTCACCAATTTTTAATGTAAAGACAATGGCAGCTATCTCCAAATTGTGAGTCGGATAATTTCTATCATGCAGTTTCAACTTTCAGGAGGCATACGCTATCACTTTTTCAGCTTGTACACATCCCAACCCGTTTAATGACGCATCATTGTAAACGATAAATTCTTTTTTTGTCTCAGGTTGTGTCAAAATTGGAGCTTTTGTTAACATTTTCTTTAACTGATTAAAACTCTGCTGACACTTTTCTAACCAAACAAACTGAACATTCTTCTGGAGTAACTTCATCATCGGCAAGGCTATGATAGAAAAATCTTTAACAAATCGACGGTAATATCCCACCAACCCCAGAAAACTACGTAACTTGAAAACATTCTTCGAAACATTCTAGTTGAGAATAGTCGAAACCTTACTTGGATCTACCCGAATTCCTTTCGAAGATACAATATGCCCAAAAATCCAACTTCTCTAAGCTAGAACTCACACTTACTGAATTTTGCATACAACTGTTTCTCTCGCAAAATCTGCAATACTTCTTTCAAATGCTGTGTATGATCATCTTTCGTCTTAGAGTAGATTAGTATATCATCGATAAATACTACCACAAATCTATTTAACTGAGGTTGAAAAACTCTGTTAATTAGATCCATAAATGCTATTGGTGCATTAGTCAACCCAAACAGCATTACTAGAAACTCATAATCCCGTACCGTGTCCTGAAAGCAGTCTTCGGTACATCATAATCTTTTACTCGCATCTGATAGTAACCCGATCGGAGATCTATCTTTGAGAACACAGTTGCACCTTTTAGCTGATCAAACAATTCATCAATACGAGACAACGGATATTTATTCTTTACTATAACCTATTCAACTGCAGATAATCTATGCAAATCCTCATCGAACCGTCCTTTTTCTTTACAAACAGCACTGGTGCACCCCAAGGTGATACACTCAGACAGATAAAACCTCTATCCAATAACGCTTACAACTATGCCTTGAGTTCTTTCAACTCAGTTAGTGTCATTCTGTAGGTGGAATCGATATCAGCGTGATGTCTGGTATCAAATCAATGTCAAATTCCACATCTCTGATCGACGGTAAACCCGATAACTCTTCAGAGAACACATCTGTAAATTCATTAACAACTGGTACCTGATTCAATTCTGTCCATGACCCTCGAGTTTCAAGTATGTAAGTTAAGAATGCTTCGCAGCCCTTACGAACCAGTTTCTGTACAGAAATAGCTGAAATTACTCTAGCATCACTGTTCAATTTACCAGACTCAACTGTAATTATCTCACCAGTCGGGCATTTTAAACCAATCTGTCTCTGCTTACAATTAACCACCGCATCATGTCCAGTTAACCAGTCCATTCTTAGAATCACATCAAGTTCATAAAAGGGTAGCAGCATAAGATCAGCAGGAAATTCACAACCTTGAACTTTAATGGACACTTACGACACCTCAAATTTACTATAACATTATGACCCAACAGGTTTGTAACTTGCATATTAATTTCAGTTGACTCGACAGATAAATTTTTATCAATTACTAAAGCACTATAGATATAAGAATGAGTCGAACCTGGGTCAATCAAAGCACACACAGTTACATCAAAAAGATAGAATATATCAGACATAACATCAGGTGTTGTAGCCTCCTCTCTAGCTCGAATAGCATACGTCCGTGCAGACGCTTGAGCCTCAGACTTGTCTGTATTATCTTTATTATTATTACGATTTCTGCCCATATGACTGCTCTAACTCAGTCGTCGCCCCTTTTGCAGAGTTATTGGAGGTTTTACACTTAGATCTTCCTTTTTCTAAGATGTTGTCGAGCATTTATGAACCTGATGATCTGTCGCTCTGCATCTAAAACATGCTCCTTTTTAACTCGGCACTCGCGATAGTGTAACCTACCACAGTGCTCGCGTATAAGGTTCGGTACGTTCTGGACAATAGTCACACTATCCATAAGTTAATTTTGAAACCTCAATCCAGGCTGTCCTGATCTGCTACTGATGATACCCGGACGATGTCGCTGCTCGATTTTCATTCTCCCTAAAATTTTTCGGTGACGGCATAGAAAAAGTTTTAGAAGGAGCCTTCTTACTGAACTCTCTAAATATTTTTCTCTCTGTTGCTTATGTTTATAAATTTCTTCCATTTTCTGAGTCCGATCTGTAAAAACCATAAATGATCACAATTCTGAACCACCAACCATCATCTTGATCTCATCATTTAACATGTCTTTAAAACGGATACACATAGCTTCACCAGTTGGTACAATCTCTCGAGCATACTTGCTGAGATATACGAATTCTCACTCATATTTAGTAACTTACTTATTTCTTTTCTTTAATTCCAGAAACTCTTTCTTCTTCCGGTCTAGATACCATTTGCTGATATATTTCTTTTTGAATTCGGTCTGAAAGAATTCCCAAGTAATGTTTTTCTTAGGAACCACAGCCAACATCGTCATCCACCAACTGTAAGCTTGATCTTTCAATAGTGATGCAACACATCTCAAATAATCTTCAGGATGAGAGACTATTTCATTCAAAACCCTCAAGGTATTTTCCAACTAGTACTCAACTCTGGATGGATTATCCTAGGTACTTCCCCTGAATTCTTCTGCCCCATATTTTTTGACTTTATCTAATGGTATGTGACGTCGCTGTTCTACTACAATAGGAGATTAAGGCACAACCAGTGGTACTACAGGTCATACAACAGGTTGCATGGGTAGAGGTGAAGGCTGCAGAACTGCCTGATTATTCCTCATAAATTCAGAAAATCGTTGACCCATCAGACAAAAGAACATATTTTTTAGCTTCATTTTTAGTCATTGGTATGACCGACACCCCTTGACTCACGCCAAAAATCAGTAGTTGGTACATTACTATCGACCTCGTTGGTCTCTCCTCGTTCAGAATCAAACATTTTACTTATCTGCAAAAGTTTAAGGTTAGATCAGATCTATCATAATCACACTATCATAGGTTTATATGGCATGTAGTCTTTGAACTTTTCAATTTACAAGTTCAGTCCAAGAACCGACTAAACTGTAAGCTCTGATATCACTAAATGTAATACCCAAAACCCATTCTCGTCATCGTGTTAGGGTCCCTCGATCTTTCCGATCATCATTTGTATATTAACTCCTAATATTATTCCATTTAAGTATAATTTAATGAAGTTATACATTACACACGACATAAATCGAAAATTAAATATTGATGCAACTCAAATAAGGGCAAAAAAGTTATTTCCATAATTTTGGGAGACTTCTACCAGTACCTGTTGGACAAGTATCGGTAGAAGTCAAGTCAGTAAACAATTCAGAAATAACTGCAGTTTCCTACCGGTAGTTGAGATGGTTTTACCGATATAAAGGTGACTTCTACTGAAACAACTTATACTTCTATTGATACTAAAAACTCCAAACAGCTAGGAAGATTTATCTTGCCACTTTTACTGATACAAGTAAACAATCTACCAATACTTCTATGTTTAGAACTATCGATACCTCAAATTTACTACTGATACAACGTAAGTCAGAAACAATCTCTCTCCTACTCTATACTTCTACCGATACATACATGGAAACTACCGAAACAAGTATGCAGATTTTAAAAATGCACATAATTCCCTTAACTCTATATTCAACCATCTTAAACACATCACGTAAATTTCCATTACATATTTAACACTCAAAATCATGCCTATTTGAACAACAGCGTGATGATATTTAGATCATTACAAAACACAAAATACATTTGGAAGCAAGTATCAAGATATCCTCATTTCAAATGACATTACACATCAAACACATTAAGTTCACAATCTTACTACATGCCATATAAGCCAAGTGATACGAAAGACTACAAAACGAGCTCTCGGGATAATATGATTCTTCTTGGGGATTCGATCTTCAATAACAAAACGAATCTACAAAACAGTAAACAATACACAAATAAGCTTACAGAGCTTAGTAAGTTCGTTGAACACATAACTTATGTAATCATTTATTTAACAAAAAGAGAGTGTAAATAATCATCTTCATTCTTCCATGTTCGTGTCCAATACCCCCTTCGAGTCTTCTAGTAAATGTAGCTCATGTGAGCTCAATCAATACCTTTACTCCTTCGAGCCAGTACATTATATCGCTCTAACGAGCAAGTATGCTCTAACAAGCCAGTATGCTCTTACTGGCCAGTAATGCTCCAACGAGCCAGTATGCTCTTACGAGCCAGTAATGCATTCCTTCCAATTCTTCCATCATGTTCCGGCATCAAGAATACAACCAAAACAGTTTAAGTTAGCATTTATCAAGTAGAAATATAGTTACACAAACTTACCGGATAAGATTACAGTCCCGACTAACCTTTAGGGACTATTCTGCAATTTTCTCTTTCCCTCGATTTGCAGCCCGATCGTTATCTAAATAAAAAATCATGAAATTTCGTAATAAATCATGAAACTTCACTCATTCCTCGCATTTATGTCATTTTGGGTAATTTACAAAAGTACCCCTATACTTTTATTTTCATTCAATTTAGTCTTTAGACCTCAAACAAGCAAAATAATCATTTCCAAACTCAATCCATGCTAGCCGAATACACTAGAATACATTCTCAACTCATACATACAATTTATTTCACATCAAGTACATGTATTTTACCATAAAATCACTTTACAAAATCAACAAATCTAACAACCAAGCTTCCAAAACTTTCATAAACTTCCAAGAGCAAGCTTATTCAACAATGGCAAGATTTATAACATTTGACAGAATCACAATTTAGTCCTCAGGTTAGCTAGATTAAGCTAATATGGACTTAAAAACATAAAAATTACTAAAAACGGGTGAGATTTCACTCACCAAATGAAGAAACTTGCTTGGTCGAATTTACCTAAGCTTCTTTTAGGGTTTCTTTCTTTTCTAATTTGTTTTGGTGAAGAAGATGACCAAATTATCATCTTTTCATTATTATTACCCTATCTACAAATTTACTAAATTACTCTTGGTTAAATAATAACTAATTTTGACAATTTCATGCCCTTTACCGTCCACTTCCTTAAGAGTGGTCTATTTCTCCACTAAGGCCTTCAACTTGCCTTCCAATTAGCATTTAATTTATATAATTCAACTTTTACACCTTTTACGATTTAATTCTTTTTACTTTATTTTCTATCTAAATTATAAAATCCTTTAACCATAATTTAATACACTACTAATGACATCACAAATATTAAATATTTAATATTTATTACTTGATTCGTCGGAGTTATGGTCCCGAAACCACTGTTTCTAACACCATTGAAAATCGGGCTATTACAAGTCAATTGATTATGACATGGCTAAGCGTGTGAGCTTGATTGGGTCCTTGAAGTGTAGCGCCTAAGCTTGTTAACATCTTCCACATAGGCTTGTCATCAGGATTGAGATTTTAAGTCCACAAACAAAATTGATTCATTCTAATTCATCCTTACCCCGTATTGAACTCCAAATTCCATCATCTTGGATCTTCAACTTTTCTTCTCGAAAATTTTTTATGATAAAGTCTTGAACAAATAAGTTGAGTTTTGACTTCAATTGCTTGGATTTGGATCTCATGATTGGGCATTGAAGGAAACTAAGTCCATAATATCATTTAGTGTTGGTGGCATCATTGTCATTCATTAGAGTGGAGGAATTGGCGAGGTTGGCATCGTTGTTTTTGTTAATGGGGTTGTCGTTAGCATCATTCATAATCTGAAACATTTTCATTCCACGCTCACTGCACCAATTGTTGATATAGTTTACAATAAGGGAGGAGATCAAGCTGATGCAATGGAGGTCAATTCACCTAAAGAGGTTGAGAGCCATAACAGGGACAAGAAACAGGCTTATATGAAGACAATTGCTTAGAGTAACTTTGGTGCAGGAAGATCTATCCTTTCTTCATCGTTCCTTGTGGTATTTATAAAAGAGGTTTTTTTGTCCAATGGTATGAGGTGACTGAATAAGCATTCAATCCTGCCAAATGCATAAAGGATATTCATGGGTGTATATCATGGGACCTTATCAGTACGAAGTTATTATGTCTAAATGACTCTTATCATGTCAATATTGTGTTCACACTTAGAGAGTGTTCATGCCTAAAGGTAGGTGGATGACTCGCTTTGAAAGTAACAGGTGATCTTTACCTAAAGGCAGTGGCGAACCCAAGGGAGCTAGAAAGGGCCTCGGCCCCCCTTAAAATGGAAAAGTTTCATTTAGGCCCCTTAAATTTTTAAATTTTTAATGGTAAAATTGTACTTTGGCCCCCAAAATGATAAAAATTTGATTTAATCATTTAAAAATTATAAAGAGATAGGCTATTAAAATGGTAAAATTATATTTTCACTATCATAAAAATATAAAATTTAATTTTGGCCCCACTAGAAAATTTTCTGATTTCGCCCTTACCTAAAAGTGTTGAGGACGGTGACTAGTCAAGACATTACTTTAAATGGAGTCAATGAGAAAATAAATAATGCATCAAATGTTTAGTGGCGGAAGAATATAACAATAATTAATCTTTTATTTCTTAAAAAATTAATTTACAGTAAATTTATAAGTTTTATAAAAAAATATCATAATAAAATTGCGTCTTTAATATGAGTTAATTAATTAATTGAGAAATCAACAAAGACGTGTTTTAAATAATATATATTTATTTTCCAATTAAAATATAATCAACATATAAGTATGGCATTATAATTTTCATACTAATTTTTGTAGTTACACGTCTTCATAATGTATGGTTATAAAATTCATAAAATCACCCATGCGTCTTCATATGTATTTTACTTATTGTATTTAAAAGCTGTGAATAAATAATTCAAACATTGAATGGAAAATATAATGTTTTATACTTAATACGGTGCATGAGTATGCAAACTAATTTAAAATATATTACTTTATATAAACTATATATGTAAAAAGGGAAGTCTTTCTTTTTCTTTATATTATAGGAAAATGTTAAATTCTAGTTTTAATCCTCTTAAATTTGAAATTTAATCTCTAAGCTTTAATTTCCTACATAATTTGATCTCTATATTTTATAATGTTATTAGTTAGTCCAAATAGTTAACATAGTTAAATTTTCTATTATACTATTATGTGGTAATATATAATATGAATTTCCTAAAACTAACACATCTTTTGAGTTTGCTTTTTTTTTTGACAATGGTCAAATTTCAGTTTTGCCCTTATACTATGTTGAAATTTGGATTTAATCCAAATATTTTAATTTTTGAAATAATTTGATCATTCTACTTTTACAATGTTTTTAGTTTGTCTAAATATTTAATATCATTAACCATTTCAATTATAACGCTGACATCATTTTTTTCTTAAAAATACTATTCTAACAAAAAGAAATTTATGGGTAAACTACAAAAATTGTTACTAAACTTTGGTGAAAATTTTTTTCCATTGAACTATGAAATGTTTTATTTTGATCATTAAAGTTATCGATTTATAACGTTTTGGTCACTCCTCCGTTAATGGTCATTATAGTCTTAATGAAGAACCTTTAGGAGAATAGGGGTGGAGGAGTCCTCCAGAGACTCCACCAATGCCCATTTCATCATACAAGTCATCGTGCAGGTTCAAATCCATCCGACTCTCCTGGAAAAAGAATGGTGACAACAATCAGAAGATTCAAACCATTAATGGGTAGTTATAGAAGATTTAGAATTACAAGGCAAAAGGAGTATACCTTGAGTAAATGCCTAACAATGAAGAGACCAGCAAAACCAGCATCAAGAACTGCATAACTATAATTTTTTGAATTTTTTTAAATATTTTTATGCAATTATATTTTAAAAAAATATTTTTTATAATTTCAAAAAATAATTAATGAATTTTCAGAATTTTTAAATGTTTTTCCTATTTTTTAGAACTTTTTAAATTTTTTATAAATTATTATTAAAAATATTGTAAAAGTACCAAATTAAATGTTTTAGCTATAATTCAAGGATCATATTGTATATTAATCCTTCCATTAATCTGTCACCTCACTTTTCCTTTAAGGCTATAATGGTCATTAACAAATAAGTGACCAAAACATTATAAGTTGATAATTTTAGTGATTATAATCTAACTTTTCATAGTTCAGTGGAAAAAAATTACCAAAGTTTAGTGATTGTTTTTGCAAATTACCCTAAATTTATTTTATCATAACAAGTTCGAACTGATAATTTTTTTAAGGAAAAATTTAGGTCATTTTTTAGGCTTAATTATAAATTTAGCCACTAATATTTGCATATTTTATCAAAATAACCCTAATTGTATTTTTGAGCTTTTTTAGCCATCAGTCTATATTCTTTTTTTCAATATGCTTTTTCTGACGAATTTAATGAATAAATTCAATGTTTCAATCTTTCTTTTCTTTCAAAAGGTTTCAATTTTTCATATGTTTGTTTTTTGAAAATTTTTTCTACTGAGTTAATTTTTTTTAGATAATTACGTTTATTTTCTTTAAATTAAGAGTTGTTTTCTAATTTAGGCATAATGACAAAATTAGCCCTTAACATTTAGGTGTTTTGTCACTTTGGCCCTTATCTTTTTTTGGCTCACTTCCATCCATAACATTTTTTTTGTCAAATTAGTCATTTTTTAATGGTTTTGCTGACATGGTCGTTAAGGGATTAACGGCACTGACGTGGCAATTTTTTTTCAGCTAGGTGCGCCCACGTAAGCATCTGCTGATATGGCATATAAGACAAAAATATGCCACATCAGTAAATTATTTTTAAAATATAATTTTTTAAAAATTTATTTTAAAATTAATTTATTTTTTAAAATATAAAATTATTAAAATTATAATCATATCATCTCTTTTTTCTGGGTTTTTTTTCCTTCCCCCTCCCCTTGAATGAAAATGGAGATTCTTTCTTAACAATCATCATCTTTCTCAACTTTAAATCCCAACGCTCCATTGTTCATTCCGTTAGTGTTTCGAATGGTGGAGGATTTCTCTGATGGGTGGTGGGCTCTCGTCCAATCCTCCCCGTGTTTCCGCTACTACTGGCTTCAAGAATGTTTCCATGTTCCCCAAAACGACGATGCCGATCTTCTTTTCCTTGACGATCTTTATGTCGTCTTTAACGATTACGACGACTTTTTCATTGACCCTACCCATGAAAGGAAGGAAGAAGATAGTCAAAAGGAATTGGTACCCGTTGGAGCATTCAAATGGCGGAAGGGGAGAGTTGTGAGTGAGTCACTAAGGTTTCCTGAGAAAGCGCCAAAGATTGTGAATGTGAAAGTGAGTCCGAGGAATATTCACCAACCAAGGTAGATCGATTCCTGCAGATTGGAAATGGGAGGTCTCCTTAGAGCCGAAAATCGTTAGTTTTATGTTGTATCTACTGCTACTTGTAACTTGTTTTTTTGAATTTGTAAAATTATTGTGGACAAAGTTTTAGGTCTGTAAACTATAACTTTGTTTCATTAATAATAGAATTACCTCCTATATCTCAAAAAAAATGAGAGGGACCACTAGATTGAAAAACAGGAGCAAGTTACTCTGGTTTTTCATTCCATTCTGCTCTTATTGGGTTTACCAGTTCTGTTTGGTTGATAGGAAAATGTAGCAAAATCTAGAAATTTCTTGTTACTGAAGAATTTGCAGTCGGTTTTGAACTGTGATTGAGTCTTGGGGAAGGAAAGATTGATGGGTTTGTGTTTCAAACTATGATAACCCATTTGCTATCTATGCAAGAATCTCAACTGTATGCAAGAAAATAATTTTTTTTTGGTGTTTGCTTGATGGGAAAATGTAAAAAAATCTAGAAATTAAAATGATGAAAAAGAAGATGAAGAAGAAGATGATGAAATTGGAAATTAAAATTATTTAATAATTTTATTATTTCAAAAAAATAATTTAAATACTTTTATATTTTAAAAAATAATTTAAAATTTATATTTTAAAAAATAATTTTAATAATTTTAAAATAATTTGCTGACGTGGCATATTTTTGTCTTATATACCATGTCAACAGATGCTTACGTGGACACGCCCAGCTGGAAAAAAAATTACCACATCAGCGTCGTTAGTCCCTTAACGGCCACGTCAGCAAAATCGTTAAAAAATAATTAATTTGACTCAAAAAAAAGTTATGTATGAAAGTGAGCCAAAAAAAACGATAAGGGCCAAAGTGACAAAACATCCAAATGTTAAAGGCTAATTTTGTCATTATGCCTTTAATTTAATATGTATTATTTATTTATTTTATTATTTTTCACATGTAATTATCTTATTGAATTATCTAAGTAATAAATTAATTTTATTAAAAAAATTCACATATAAAAATTCACATAATTCCCGTCAGTGCTTTCATTAAATTTGTTAAAAAAAAACATATTGAAAAAAAAAGATTGATGGTCAAAAAAGATTAAAAAATACAGTTAGAATCATTTTAACAAAATATACAAACATTAATAACTAAATTTATTGTTAAACCTATTTTTTATTATACCATTATCAAGTGAGTTTTTCTAAATATCGGCAATAAATTTAATAAAAAGTTAAATTTAATAAAAAATTAATAATAATAATAATTCTACCTAAATTTTTAAATTTAAAAATAATCAATTAAATTTCAAATATTATAAGGATTTAAAACATATTTTAAATTTAAACTATTAGTAGAAATAAATAATTAAATATATACTAATTAATTAATAAAGAAGGGCCGCCAAATACTAATTAATGAATAAAGAAGGGCCGCCAGTGAAGACCCCGCCCGCACCAACCAATTGCATTCAAGAATCAGACAGAGAGCAAAAACCAAACCCTTCTGGTTGCCATTATTGAACTAATGAAAGAACCATTTTAGCCTCACATGGATTTTCAACATTAACCATTATTATTATCATATCCATTTTTTATATAATATTTAAAATTATTTATAGTTCTTTCTCAATCTTAAAATAAAAAAATAATACATTTCAACGTACTCGAATTCACGTCCTCCTATACTGACGATATAGAATAATGATACCAATCGAGCGAAGACTCAATCGATTAACCTCACATTATTTAAATTATTTGATTTCAGTTTACTTCAAATTTCAATTGCAATATTTATAGTAATACATTGTTAAAGGTTTTGAAACTTGTTTTTATTGAATCCCATGTAGTAGTTTGATGGTAAAAAATATTCACAATAAAAAATGTAATTTGAATTTGAATCGCATTAATCGAGTTTATTGTTTGAACTTTCACTTATTATTGTAACTAAAAAAAATTGTTTCCATTTTCATGATAGGCTCAATTACTTGGGGAGTGACTTATTATTTTTCTTATCCTTTCACATCCGCAATGTTGAAATATTGCACAAATAAAATTGTTGTAATTTTTTTGACTGCAGTGGATGCACCTGAAGATCATTCAAACATTCACGGCTCAGCGTTATTTAATTAATGAAAATAGAATAAAAAATCTTGAATTTCCACAATGACAAGTTTGACCGACTAGGCAGCCCCCCAGCTCTATTTATATGTGCAAAAAGCAATTCATTCCCATCAACTTCTTCGCTTCCCTGTAATCGTAGTGATGGATCTTCTTGATCTCTCCACTTTTGGTTATGCACTAGTCTTAGGCATTACGCTACTGTTTTTGTACACCAAACTCAAAAAATCTAGCTCAGGTAGCGGCGGCAAAGCTCCACCGGTTGCAGCTGGTGCATGGCCAATAATCGGTCACCTACCGTTGTTAGGGGGACCCAAGGCCCCTCATGAGTCGTTGGGAGACTTGGGTGAGAAATACGGACCTGCTTACATGATCCGGATCGGTGTTCATCCAGCCTTGGTGGTGAATTCGAGTGATGTAGCCAAGGAAATCTTCACTGTCAATGATATGTATGTTTCCTCCCGTTCCGAATTTGCCGCCGCTGAACACTTGGGTTACAACTATGCCATGTTTGGGTTCTCTCCTTACGGGCAATTCTGGCGTGAAATGCGCAAAATAACAATGTTGGAGGTGCTATCCAATCACAGGATCGATCAACTCAAGAAAGTTTTTGTCTCGGAAATAGAAGGCTCAATGAAACTATTATATAATACTTGGGCTGACAAAAAAGATGGCTCGGGTAAGGTGTTGGTTGAGATGAAGAAACACTTTTCCGACTTGACTTTGAACGTTATTATGAGGACGGTTGCTGGGAAGAGGTACAGCGTTGGGGCGGAGGATGACCAAAAAGAGGTGTTGAGATATCGTAAGGCTTTACGGGATTTCTTTCACTTGACAGGGATGTTTGTGCTGGGAGATGCAGTCCCTTTCCTCCGATGGTTGGATTTTGGCGGCTATGAGAAGAAGATGAAGATAACTGCTAAAGAGTTGGATGAAATTTCCGGGGGATGGCTAGATGACCATAGGAAGGGTGGACATTGGGATGAAAATAAAAAGGAGAAAGATTTCATGGATGTAATGAACTCTGTTCTTAAAGGTGCAAGCCTTGCAGGTTATGATGCCGACACCATCAACAAAGCCACTTCCCTGGTATAATCTTTCTCCTTTATTGTTTTTTCAAATTTTATTTCTCCATTAATCAGTTCTAAAAACTATGAGAATTGTGCATTGCAGAATATGATTTTAGCAGGCAGTGACACCACAACAGTAACTTTAATATGGGGTCTTTCCCTAATGTTGAACAAACCTCATGTACTCAAAAAGGCTCAAGAAGAACTAGACACCCATATTGGCAAGGATAGGTTTGTGAATGAAACAGACATCGGCAAATTGGTGTACATCCAATCCATAGTTAAAGAGACATTAAGACTGTATCCACCTGCACCCCTTTCAGCGCCCCGTGAGCTCAGTGAAAGTTGTTCCATTGGAGGCTATGACATCCCCAAAGGCACTCGGTTGATTATAAACCTTCACAAGATCCAAAGGGATCCTAAAAAATGGCCAGAACCATCGGAATTCAAGCCCGAGAGATTTCTCACTACCCACAAAGATATCGATGTTAAGGGTCAGCATTTGAATTGATGCCCTTCGGCAGTGGTAGGAGGAGCTGTCCTGGTACATCGTTTGCACTTCATATGTTGTACTTGACCATGTCCAATTTCTTGCACGCCTTCGATTTCTCAACACCATCCAATGGTTTGATCGACTTGACCGGCACCGATGGATTGACCAACATTAAATCTACCCCGCTTGAAGCACTGGTCTCACCTCGTCTTGCTCCTGAGCTTTATAAATAAAATCCAGATGAAGATTGCAATAATGAAGTGTGAAGAATAAGAAAGTTTAAACATTTTGGTTGTTACGTTGTATTATTATTTAATCCTTTTCTCTCTCTCTTTTCGGGATTAATAATGGTAAAATAGTTAAACAAGGAAATACTTGTTGTTGGGTAAAACATCGAGATTTTAGTGTTGTTTATATGGAAATTCTTGGGTCAAATTTAAGTTCAATATATTTTATTTTAATATAATGATGTGATTACATGTTAGTATATGTTCATATTTTTTAATCAACACACACATTGTACATGCAAGTACTCAAACTTGAGATCTCTAAGATGAACAACATATAATACAATAAAATAAAAAATTGAAATCCCTTTTATTTTCTGTTTTTTTTCTGTTTTTTTTCATGCCTATGAACAGTCGATCAAAAAAACGTAAGGCTGAATTTTTTTTTTCACATTAAAAATTGAAGAATTTTTTTAGATTCCTTTCAATCATAAATTTTGGGTAACCGTACTTTCAAATTACCTCAGGTCGAGCCTAGTAAAATTATGTTAAGAGTTAGAAAGTCAATATTTTGATCCTTTTCCATATTAATTAAAAGTTACTTAGAAGAGTATGCCTTGCATGCATTTGTTTTTAATAATCGTTCTAAAAGATAGTTCACTTTTCCAGGTCTTCATTCATCAATGTCAACGACATGTGCTACTGATAGACTAATTAGATTATTAGTTATTTTAAATTTATTTGAAAATTTGATCAAATGCATAATTTAAATGGTTGACTGTGAACATTTTTCTCAATTTGCCCTCTGGGCATTATTTTTAATCATATTAATCCTTAAGGTTGGTATCTATTACCCAAATTGGTCCCTATGGTTAGCATCATTAGCTTTGAACAATTGCTAGCATGTGGGATACGTTTTTATCTTGGTGTTTCAATCGTTGGAGAATTGTAAAATATAAATTTGTTTTAAAATTATTGGTTAAAACACGTTAGCGAATGCATATAAATATAAATATTTATATTAAATACAAGATTTGTACAAAATAATATAAACAAATATTTATGTTTATGTAAAAACATCATATCTAATCAATGTGGGATCTAAATTTTTCTTTTCCTTAATATTATTCACAAGTAGCTTACTTTAAACATCAATTTCTCATTCATCACTCATCCATTTTAAGCATATGATATACCGTTGTAAAGGTTTCATGGAGTACAATATAAAACCATAATTTTATTATTCAACTCTCCACCTTTACCTATCAAGAATATGCCTCAAAGTTAAAAAAATATATTTTTTTAAAACAATACATTATTGTATACTATTTTATCTCGTCACATCACATCACATCATTTTCTCACTTTATTATTCATTTCTCATTTCAATATCAATCTCATTGTTTACTCATTTTAGCCCCTTATTGACTGATGATAGATATTAGAATGGACACTCAGATCTTTATATAATGAGTAAGACCACGACCTTCTAGGAATTGGAATTGTTTTATTTTGTCATCTCAGATTGCTTGGTAACGATGACTTTTAGTATTTGTCTACAACCTTTTGGAAAGTGGGGTTGCTCACGACCCTTTGAGAATTGAAGCTAATGAACCACTGATAACAATGACCCTATAGAATGCCAATTATACTCGGACTACGTCTAACATCGTTTAATGGAACATAATCATTATTATCACATCATAACACAACTCAATATAATATCAAAGTCTCAATACTATATATACAAGTATATCAAGCATATATGTACGTATATATAAAAACCACAATTCAAGCATTCATACTTGATTCAACAATCATAATATCAAATTCATCATGTCAAAGTTTTTGGAAAAAAATATGGTTACCTTGGCATTTATTACATACTCTTTTATAATGACTTACTAGGCTAAGAACATATTATTGAAACTGAATTATAGAAACACAAATCACAAAAGCTATGTGATATCTGTCTTTTTTTTTCCTTTCGCTTTTGACATTTCAATGTCGTCTTTGGTTAAGTTCAATAATACAATTATAAAAATGTTATTAATCATGCAATTCAACACAATTTTAACAAAATCAAATATGAATGCATTCAATTCAATTTAGTCCTTTACAACCCTAATATTCGAAACATCTAAATTGCACAATCTATTTGATCAAATTTAGATCCGACTTAATAAATATAATATAGGGACCTCCACCTTCCACTTTATTACATTAATTTCTAACAGTTTTTAATTTATTCAATTAGATCCCTAATATTCCATAATTAATCAAATGATCTAAGCTTGATTTTAGTTTGTTTCACTACCATCTATCATACTTACAACATTATCTTACCTAATTTAATTAATCCATTCATGCATGATTTTTAAGCTACCTTAATCAAATGTTTTAAAGCTTTTAACAATGAAATCCAACTTAAAAACTTATTAATTCTTAAATTTATTATATGGGCTTTCATTTAAAAGAAAAGCTTATTAAATAGCTATAGTGGTCACAACAATGGTGAGAGCTTGAAGGAAATGTTTTTTTTCCTTTGTTTTTTTTTATAGATAAAAGAAAGTTACTTTTTGTCTTAAATCAAGTTATTCGTACATGTGAATCACTTAAATTATCATCTATAAGTAATTTCCAAACATGGGATAGGAACATCAATATAAATCAAATTAACATTATTAGAAGAACATAATTTGATAAGTTAATTAGCAACTTTATTTCTTTTCTTATTCACGAACTGAAACTTAACTGTTAAAATTTGACGTGACTCTTTTTTAACTTTCAAGACAATCCTTAATCATACCTACTATCATCATGCAATCAGACTCAATAATCACGTCAGTGTACCTTAAAATCAATGGCTCTCATCATAATATAATTACATAAGTGGAATCCTATAGCCATGATTAAGCAAGGCCACTGGCTTGATTTTAATTTAGGAATATTTATTTTCATGGACATGGAAATTTACTCATCAAGTATATGCACAAAGCTTCAATCAAAATTTCCTCCTTTACTCCCCTTATAATTTAGTCCCTAAACTATTTTATAAATCAACTTAATTTATTTAATTACTATTTGGTTCTATTTATTTATCTCACATTCGACTTACTAACTTCCCATCTGAATTTTTTTTTTGAATATATTAATGTGATTATATGGTAGTATCTGTTCAAACTTTCTTTCATATTTTTTTTTCTGAAATTTTAAATTGCTCAATTTTCAAGAATTTAATCTTGAACTAAATTTTTCTGACACCAACAAAAATCGGATTGTTACAACTTGGCCAAATTAGAATGTGACTTGTGGACTAACAAGAAAATGACATGTGTTTTTGTCTTTAATTGTTCTAGAAAAACTTTAAAATTTAATAAAAATATGTATAGATTCAAAAAAACCAATTTTTAGAAAATATAAGAAATATATAAATTATAAAAAGTTCAAAACATTCATATATATAATTCAACAAATAAAAAACTTAGTTAAATTTTCAAAAAAATCAAAAAAGTATTTTGATAATTTTAAAAAATAAAAGTATTGTTAAAATTTTAGAAAACTAGAAAAAAATAAAATTATATAAATATATAAATATTTTATAAATACAAAAAAAGATCTATCAACATTCAATCAATGGTGATCAACATTAGTCAACAGCCAATCAACATTGATCAACATTGGATCAACGTCCAGTTAATGTTGATAAACTTTTTGATTTTTTAATTTTTATAACTTTTGAAATTCAAACTTTTTTTTTATATTTTCAATTTTTTGTAATTTTCAAAAATTTTAACTATATTTTTATCCTTTTTAAAAATTTTAACATATTTTTGAGTTATTGATTTTTTTTTTACTTTTTTCATTTTATTTTTTGAATTATATATATTCAATTTTTTTTGAAATTTTATAATATATATTTCTTGTATTTTTAAAAAAATTGTTTATTTTTTAATTTTGATATTTTTTAAAATTTTAAAAATAATTAAAGAGGAACAACACACATGTCATTCTCTTGTTTGCATGTCACCTCCGTTTTTAAAATAAATATATTTCCTATTAAATTAAATTTATTTAACATAAAAAATTAAAATAATTTTAAATATTATAAAAATATGAAATTTTTTTATTTGTTTAAAATCTTAGTTATCAATTATTTTTTTTCATTTCAAAACTATATTATGTATAAATCTATTTTATATAAACAAAATATGAATATATTAAATATATTTTAGATATTAAGTGTAATAAATTGTATATTATATAGGTATGCAAGTAAGGAAACATTAAAATCATATATATAGGATTACGTAATAAACATTTGTGTTCACTTTTTTTTTGAATTATAATAAATAGGATAAAGCTCGAACAATAAATTTGACTAATGTGACTCGAACTTAAATCGCACTTGAAGTGATGAACATCCTTAATCATCAAGCCATCACATGAGATTTTTTGTATTCACATTTTAAAAAAATTGATATGTGCAAATATGAATTACACATTTTCTTTAATCTACTTAAAATTATATTTACTTTAATAATAATAATATTTCATGGGAAGATAAAAATTAATTTTTATAAAATATCTTCAAAAATACTTTATTAAACATTTGTTAATTACTTAAATAAAATTGTTACCCAACTGTATACTAACATAACTTTTATTATTATTTATAATTTATATTATTTTATATTATTTTTTAGACACGTAATATGTTTATATTTCACTAATATATTTTTACCTAATATTTTGGTTTAGTGTTTGGATTTAAGATTTATACGTGTATTATCCTTGCATGTATCAATAGTAACATATTTTTATGAATTTACGAATTTATATTTGATTTTTTAAAACCATTTTAATATAATATATCCAAACTAACTAATGAAATATTTATGTTATTATAATTTTTATTTTATAAAATTTTAAGCAAAATTCTTCAATTAAAAATATTTTAATATATTTTATTTGACGTACACAATCTTATTGTGCATCACACTGGTAAAACAAACTATCTAGTATTATCTTCAAGTTGATTTCCTTGATGTTAAAGAACTTTTAAAAATGATATTATAGAGACTTGTGAAATTGATTTTGATACTAAGTCTTAATAAAAAAAATAAAAAATATATCATCAAAGTTTCATTTTTAAACCCAATTCAAAATTTTTAATTCATTTAATTATTTTCAAAACCTAAATCGTAAAAATAATTTATATTTCCAATCTTTTTCTTTTTCTTTTCTTATAATGAAAAACAATTTCTCTCAAAAACAATTTCTCTCACTTTATCTATTTTTATTTAATTTTTAGATTTTTTTTAAAAATTAAAAAAAAATCAATTTTTATCATTTTATATAGAATTGATAGAAAGTACAAAAGTTGAGGTCTAAAATTGTTATTATACCAACTAAAAAGATGTATCATTAGTCACTTAATTGTCGGGTGACAAAAAAAATTGAAAACATTAGTGACCAAATTGTAATTTTTAAAGTTAATTGACCAAAACGAAAACTTACCTATAATTTATTAACTAATGGTATAATTTACCCTTTTTATTAACTAAGCACGAGTTTCAACAAATGCATATATTAAGGAAAAATATAATCTTTGGATCTTGCAACTAAGTTCACTTTGTCCCTACACTTTTTTGGTCAACTTTGACATTTAAATTTGACAATTAGGTCTATTTTAGTATCTAAATTTGAAAAATATAAAAGTGTGATTATCAAGTGATGATGTGGTACAATTTCAATGTCACATTAAGTGTTTTAATAATTGGACTGATCGTTGAACAAATCAAATTATTGGTTTTCGATTCAACTAGTTCGATCGATTTGAATGTAAGACCAACAATAACTAAACAAATAATTCAATACTCATACATAACTATTAATTTTTACCAATTTCAAGCAATTTTCAAGTCAATCAATTCAACTCCTTTGTTGGGATCATTATATCAATCAGTTCTCTGTCCATTTGATCCAATAACACTAGTAACATCATTAAATTTTGACAGAATTCAAGTTTAGAGATCAAAATGGATCTAGTTGCTAAGTTTAAAGATCAAAATGGACAAAAAAAGTATAAGTACCAATGTGGACTTAGTATTTAATTGATTTATTAAAATGTTCTAAAATACATTTTAGAGACACAATTAAATTACAAAAAAAATAAATTACCTACAAAAATTAATTCAGCTCAACCATACCGTAACTCCTAAACACTGAACTTTTTAACTTAGATCTTTCCTAATTTATTTTGTATTTAGGGTCCGTTTGTTTCACTGAAAATGGTTTTTAGAAAATGATTTTTGAAAAATGACTTACTTTTTTGGAAATGCTAATATTTTTTTATGTTTGGATGAATCTGAGTAAAATATTTTTTTGTTGTCCGACAGATTTCTTGAAAATATTTCACAAAAGTTATTTTCAATGAAACAAGCATACATTTAAGATTTTCTCATCTTTCATTGTTTAATTAAGTTTATTTTATATCTATAACTTTAAATTTTATATTGTTTTTGTATATATTAAAAATGTTTTGTTAAATCCAGGTTCATTACAATATTATTTTTTAATTATATGACTACAAAGTGAGTATTTTTATTTAAAAATGTGATATCAACAAAATTGACAAAAACAATTTAACAATGTCAACAATTGGACTTGATTTTCAAATATGAAAAGTAGAGGGACTAAATTCTTGAAAATAAGAGTACAGAGATTAAATTTCAAATTTGTAAAGAGTATATAGACTTTTGACATATTTTGACCTTTATGCTACAAAACATTTATTATTAATAAATTTATAATTATAATAAATATTTATTATTAAAATATTAATATTGAATATTTCCAATAATATGTGAAGAATATTATTTAAAATTATTATTTTCAAAATAAAATTGAAATATTAAATAATTTATTAAAATAATAAATTATATTAATTATAGAAGAGTTTTTTTTTTTTGAAAAATGAATTATGCTTCTCAAAAGGATAAGACATTTTATATGAAATAGAGCTTATTTTATGTTGACCTATAAGTCTTTTTTTTCGTTGACCAGGTTGTTTTTGTGAAACAAACACAAAAAAATACAGAAAATATTTTCCATAAAACCTTTTACATAATCTAATTATGATCTCAATCCCTACACTTTCTAGACTTCTAAAATCTAGTCTCTTTACTTTTGATTTTAAAAATTTAATCCTTCTTCTTGTAAAATTTAAAATTAAAGTATAATTGATACACCCTTAATTGATTCCTTTAACTTGGACTTCAGTTTTCAAATAAGCCAAGTAGAGGATTAAATTTTTGGAATTAAAAGTAAAGAGACTAATTTTCAAAAGACATAATAGTACAGGGACTGCAACAGATATATTTTTAAAAATTTAATACCCTACAAAAAGGTCAAAAACGTCGTAAAGAAAGGGCTTTTCATTTCGATTCAGATGAAGCTTTAGAAACTAAAAGGGGAAAGAAACCATTAACATATTCAGTTTTTTTTTCCTCCCTATTTGTGATGTCTCATGTATTTTGGATTCTGATTTTGAACCTTTGGATCTTAAAAGCAACGTCGTTGCAATCGGGATCGCGGACGGTACTTCGAGAGATTGGCGGCGGCGGCGGTAGTGATCCGAAAGACTATGGCGTTGAACTGAACGCCACGAATTTCGATGGAGTTCTCAAGGACACTCCTGCTACTTATGCTATAGTCGAATTCTTCGCTCACTGGTTAGTACTTTTTTAGTAATCATCCATTCTTAGCTTTTAGAAACAAAGAATATGCTCAATTTTCATAGTTTTATTTAGTTGACCGTGTTGACTATGGAAGAAATATATTTTTTTGTTATTTTCTTTATTTACTTGATCAAAACTTAATATGCTGAAAATTAGCCTGAAATTTGGTTGTCGTGGTGAAGACCGGTACAGCTGAGCATGAGCAAACAAACAAACAAACAAACCTAAACCGGTTTTGAACCGTAGTGTTAGGAACAGTTTTGGTTTGGCTTTTATTAGTTCCATTCAATTTCGTTCAGATACCAATTTAAACCTATTCCGTTAAGTTCGTTTTAGTTTCGAAAGTAAAAACAAAAACGTACTCAAAGCCTAATACTATTTTTTTATTTAATAATTTATTTTATTTTTAAGTTAGTGGAAAATAAAATTTAATATAATTTTTTATATTTTGGAAAAGGATGAATCAAGCCGATCCAAACAATTGTAGTTTGGTTCAGTTTGGCTAGGTTCATTATAAATGGATTTTGGTTTGGTCCCTAAGGTTTTGCTTGTTAGGGTGGAAAGAAAATTGGAAAGATGAGAGATTGAAGAGTAGAAAAAATAGAAAAATAGAAAATATAATATTTCTTTACATAGGTGGGCTTGTTATGAAAGGAATAGTGAAGGAAAAATTAAAAGAAAAACAATTTTCTTTCCATGAAAAGAAAAGAAAAGAAAACAAAATATTTGAAAAAGGTATAAGTTTGAACTGACGTACACCTGCTTCTCATTTTCTCCTATTTTCTTT
Source organism: Gossypioides kirkii (assembly GCA_005610355.1). NCBI lineage: Eukaryota > Viridiplantae > Streptophyta > Magnoliopsida > Malvales > Malvaceae > Gossypioides > Gossypioides kirkii. Next base: position 30,130,739 of record CP032247.1, on the reverse strand, counting down.
CCTGTCCCTCCTACAATTCCTTCACTTCTCCAGCCAACCAAGTACACCCTAAAACTGAGGACTTTTTTTAAGTTAATAAACGTTTAAAAGTGTAGAGATGGATATATTGAACGTTTATGAGTTTCCTTTGCATATAATTGAATGCATCATATTATAACGTATAATTTCTGGATTTTAAGAATTAGATGGATGACTTTGTAGGAAACTGAATGGCCCTTTAAGTTCACAGACCAAAGTTGGTTATTTTAACCTTTTTCAGTTTTCTTTGCATATAATTGAATGCATTTGTATTATAATATACAATTGCTGGAATTTAAGAACTAGAGGGATGGCTTTTCGCATTTTTATACTAGATAGAGAATTGGTGTTTTAAAGTTCATGTTCGTTTTCTTAAATATCATAATGCGTGAGATAGTGGAATGACATTTCAGAATTCAAAGTTGGTTCTTTTTGTTTATTTCTATAACAAACTTGTGCCATTTCTCCTCCTAACCTTCCTGAACTGTTTAGAAATTTGACACCTTCTGATAAACATAAAGATGAGGGTATGTTTTGTCCATCCAAATAGGAAATGAGTTGGCAAACCAATGAATGATCACGGTTGTTCACATTTCATAGCCAGATTTATGTATTTCGTTGATTTACTAATGAACATATCCAGAATCCGGTTACCCTTAATATAATTTGTTTCCAAGTAGTGATCGATTTTGCTCAATTTTTTGTAATTTATAACTGCAAAAGCTTTTCCTTTCTCATGAAAATGGGACATTTTATGCACAAGTGCATGTGCTTGCATGCAGTGAACTTGCCTGTTTCCATAGAACTGCCATGCTGCCTAGGTTAAGTTTTACATAGCTAAAAAGTTTAGTTGCATGCTTCATGCCAGTTGTTAAATGACTCTTTTGTGTGATTATTACTTTTCAGGTGTCCTGCTTGCAGAAATTACAAGGTATATCTCAGTCTATTTGCACTCAGCGTTTTTCATGTCTTCACTTTCTTATGATTTTTGCAGCACCACTATGAAAAAGTTGCTAGGCTTTTCAATGGACCTGATGCGGTGCATCCTGGTATCATATTGATGACCAGGGTTGACTGTGCATTAAAGGTATTTATTTTTCCTTCAAAGTGCAGCCTCATAGAAATAGTACTTTTAAAAATCCCTGTTCATTAATGACATATATTTGCATCGCTGGCATAATGCTGGAATTTAAGATGCCGTTGAAAATGTTATTTGGCTTTCTGGCCTTCTCCAGTTCAGCGTAAAGTTGTTAATATGAAAATTAAATAGAAGAGCACTTTATTAGTTTTCTGTTTTTAATTATTTTATGAGTTTTGAAGAGTTGGAATGTTGCCATATGATATGGTTTTTCTTTTAGTCCGTGTAATTTGGTTTACTTATTTAGCCTTGTTCTTCTAAGTAGCCACTATACAAAATATTGCATTCCTTTTGAGATTCACATCTTTCTTACTCTTGTTTTCAGTTGTTGAAAAACTGTCTTGTTAATGTAAATTTGGATCTTTGATTTCTTTGGCAGCACAGATAAATACCGGTCTTTGTGATAAGTTTTCTGTTAGTCACTATCCTATGCTGTTTTGGGGTCCTCCTACAAAGTTTTCCACTGGCTGGAAACCCAATCAAGAAAAAAATGAAGTACGTGAAATTGATAATTGGCGAACAGCAGAACTCTTGCTTAATTGGATCAATAAGCAAATAGGCAGGTAAGAGGTATCTTCATCAACCACTTATTTGATATACAACATCTTTATAGTCTGAACTAGTGATCTCTTGAAATTTTAGAATTGTAAACTACATGCAATTATGAGGTGTTTACTATCCATAATTCTGAATGAGGCTAAGGTTTTTCCACAAAAATTGTTATTGTCTATTGGTACATTTGGGAATTGCTCAATAATCGTTTGGTAAAAGAATTTTATATATATAAGAATCTTAATAACTAATGACATGACATGCAGGAGGATGTTCTGATAGTTAACAGAATATAAGATTAATTTTAAAATTCATTCTTGTGTATGGGATGCATTTATAGGACTCAAACCTCTACCCGATTTCTGAACAGTTAAGGCTTATAATTTATGGGTAAAAAATGCAAAATGATTGTTGATGCTTTTGCTATCACACCTGATGGAATCAATTATTATGTTACTTCTAAAAATGGCAATCATTGTGGAACTTTAGACCACCTTTTGGAGGTGGGGTATGACAGCTATTGGTAGTGGGGAGGTTTTGGAGTGTGAGGAAATATGTTCCTGTTCTCACATGTACTTGTAAAAAGAGGGTGCTTGATTGATCTGCAGCTGAAGTTAATGCCAAAGATTTGCACGTATCTATTAAACTTTTACATCAGCTTTGGTGATGTGATTTTATGCATTACTCCCTTTCAGTTCATATGGCTTGGATGATGAAAAGTTTGAAAACGAGCAACTTCTATCCAATATATCAGATCCTGGACAGGTATTTTTGTGTGTTTCTAGTTTGCTTCTTAAACAATGTGTATTTGAGGTTTCCAATTTGCTTAGGATTTTAACTTCTTTCTAATTTGGCTTGTGAAAGATTGCTCAAGCTATTTATGATGTGGAGGAGGCAACCGCAACTGCATTTGACATCATTTTAGAACACAAGGTAGGGATCTCTAATGTAGATTTTTCCTCTATGCTCAAATGTGTATGTTTATGTATATGAAGCTAGGAATGTGTTTTCTCCCCATGTCTTCTTAAAGTTGCTAAATATGATGTCCTGCAGATGATTAAATCAAAAACTCGAGCTTCACTTATAAAATTTCTTCAGCTTTTAGTCGCTCATCATCCTTCCCAGAGGTAAAAATCCTACTTTTCATTATGACCTTGGTTTCGCTTTATATGGTGTTTCCTTCATTGTGTTATTAGTATATTTGTATTAGGTGCCGAAAAGGAAGTGCAGAAGTACTTATGAACTTTGATGAGTTCTGCCCATTAGATATGTGGTCATCTGATAAACATGATGTTCCCGCCAGTAACCTGAAAGAGGTGCTACATGATTTCCAGATTTGTGGAAAGGAAGTTCCCCGTGGATATTGGGTAGGTACTAAAAGGAAAAGTTGGTTTTTTATTTTCTTCATATATTTGAAAATGTTAACATCAAATATTATCATGTAGGCTGGGCTAAATGTCGTTTATTTGTATTAGATGAAACTTCTTGATGGTTGACATTAGTTCACTTGCTTGCTTTAACTTGAAACTTGCTTGCTTTAACTCGAATCTCTAGTATTACACTTGATGATTGTTAGTTCCATATAAGCAGTTGCTACTCCCTATGTTACTCAGGCTTGAGTATCAGACAAGGGTATGTTTAATTTCTTTCCCCCCTTAGTTTTTTGACGTATTTGGAGGGTACTTGGAAGTTTGTCTAGCGGTATCAGACATGTATGCTTAAAGAAAAATAAAGTGTCAGAGCAACATAGGCTACATCTATTTCTTTTGATTTGATGCCTCTCCGTTTAGCTACTAAAAAGGATAAAATTTTGACTGATATTTTTCATCTGTGAGATTGTCAGTAGATTGCTTCCTTCTAGCTTGAGCTCTATAAAATATTTATCCCCTTTTGTTTTTCGTCCAAGATTAGATATATTCTTTTGGTAATATTATTTGAAGTTTTCCTTTTTATTGGTTGCTTATTGCACTTGGATGTTCATTTTTGTAGATGTTTTGTCGTGGCAGCAGGAACGAAACCAGGGGCTTTAGGTAATGACGGGAATCCTTAATTTTTAGCTCATATATTTTCGAACGAAAATTTTTGACTCATTTAATCAGGGGCACTCTTGACTCAGTCATAAAAAATGATAACCATGTCATAAAAATTATTTTCCTTTGTTAAACCTTCTCCCATACTATTAAACCGGAGATATAGTTGATCCCCATTTGTTGAGTCAGGGGCAACCCAGGCATATAAATAGAACAAGGACCTCTCCACTTATTGCCATTTGGTTTTATGACAGTCTATTCTAAAATCTAACATGGTGTCAAAGCAAGCTTTGCCCCCTTTGTTAGCCCATCCGTGATAGGGCTATGGGGGGAGTAGTGAAGCCGAAATGAAGTAAATCTCATATTTGTTAAATTGGGACAACCTAGGCACGTAATATGAAGACCCTCTCCAGAGCCTATTCTCAACTGGTTTTAGATTGGATATCCATTCTAAAATGTAATACACACAAGGTCAATCATAAAAGAGATGCCTTCTCTTCTAATTGATCTGATCAGATGCCAATGATTACTTGTATTTGTTTACAGTTGTGGATTGTGGGTTTTGATGCATTCACTTTCAGTGAGGATTGAGGATGGAGAAAGCCAGTTTGCGTTTACAGCTATATGTGATTTTATTCACAACTTCTTTATCTGTGAGGAGTGCCGTCAACATTTTTACGAAATGTGTTCAAGGTAACTTTGACTTCAGAGCAGGTTATTTTCTTGAGCATTCCAAGTTTACTTCAACTGATTTGCAAACATCCGATTTGCAGAGTTACTAGTCCTTTCAAGAAATCACGTGATTTTGCCCTTTGGTTGTGGAGTGCTCATAATGAGGTTAATGAGAGATTAATGAAGGAAGAAGCATCTCTAAAAACCGGAGATCCAAAATTCCCTAAGATAATTTGGCCTCCAAAGCAACTTTGTCCTTCATGTTATCACTTGCAAGGTCCCAACGATAAAGGAACCAATCAGATTGATTGGGACCAGAATGAAGTGTTCAAGTTCTTAATGAGTTATTATGGAAATACACTTATATCTTTGTACAAAGGAAAGGGCATTCTTGCTGATGGTAGGACCAATGCAACTCTGGATGATTTGGTGGCCTCAACGAACGCAGTCGTGGTGCCTATCGGGGCTGCATTTGCTATTGCCATTGCTAGCTGTATGTTCGGAGCACTCGCTTGCTACTGGCGGTCACGGCAGAAGAGTAGGAAGTATTACCATCAACCATACTATTTAAAGAAAATATGATAATACAAGTACTTTCATTTCGTATTATAAGCATTAGAAAGGGCTAGGGAACAGTTGTAGAGAGAGGGGCTTTGATGCTTACAATTTTAACATTCTCATTTGCACCACTTTTCAGGCCAAGGAAGAGCTGGAACTAAGATTACTTAGACAACAGAAAATTAACAACCTTTAAGATGCCTGGTCCGATGAGCTCAAGCTTGAGGAAAAAATCCGGTTTCAGCCCTTTATCAACAGTCCCACTTGAGGTCCCATTCTTTACCAGTTCTCTTTTTTTATGAAGCTCATCCTGAAATATAGTTTTGGTGCTATAATATATAACATGGTTTTGATTTTGAGAAAGAAATTATATATATACATACATATATATATATTGTTCTTAGATTGCTGTTTGATCACATTTGACATACTGCATTGACTTTTGTTAATGGTCCGATTTGTGCTGTCGATTGATACTCTTGATTTTGTTATTCATAATTAGTTTTTATATTTTTTTTGGGTTAAAACTAGAGAGGAAAGAACCATACTGTAAGTTTGAATGCGGGGATATTGTATATAGCTCTTGTAAGTTTATTTCAAGACTTTGATTCTGCATATTGACGCAATATGAGGCAGCTGGAAGACCATATAGGAGAAAGGTCTATGCATCCATCAGCATCCAGGCCCATCTGTCTGTACTGTACTAAATTTATTTCACAATTCACAAATGAATTAGATACCTCCCTATTCAGGGTCAATGAAGTAAAATTATTTAGGAGGAGAGGACAAGAGAAGTGAAAAAGAGGGTTAAGATGGCTTAGCCCACTTATTGTTTTATATGTAGAAAACCATAAAGATGGAACAAATCTGATATCGAGCGCACAGACGTAAACATGTGCATGGGTTCGGTTATGGGTCGGGTTAAATCAAGTTCATGTCAAGTTTAATCATGATATTAATCTATTTTATATTTGCTCAAACCGATCCGACTTAAAATGAGTTTAAAATTTTACGTAAATTCAATTATATTTGTAAATGACTAATTCAAATTTATTTTAGTTGGCTTTATTATTTTTTTAATTTTCTAAAAAATATTTATATTGTTTTCAATTTACTATTTAATAATTGTCTATATATTTTCATTCCTTAATTTTTTTACATAGACAATTTAATTTTTTTTAATGTTTTCATTATATGTATTTAATTTTTATATGTTATAAATCACAATATATAAAATAACATTATATATTGCAAACATAGAACATGAGCGAAATCAAGTCAAGTTCAACTTTTAAATGTTTGAGCTCTAGTTTGATCTATACTTTAAACAATCTTAGTTTTTATTAAATTTTTTTTAAATTTTATATTTTTACTCAAATCTTTTTAAATTTTAAATGGATCCTTCAACAAGTAAATCACTCCTGAACAAATTTAATTTCATTAAAAGGACATTAACAGAAATAAAATATGGTCGGAAATGTAGATATTGTCGAATGATAAAAAAATGCAATGGTGCGAGCCATTATCATGAAAAATAAGAAGCCTAATCCTCGTTCATTATAGAATTTGCTGTGAATTCAATTTTTTTTAATATATTAGTGTTGATTATATAATAGTATTTGTTCATATTTTTTTAATCTTTTGATAAAGGTATATACATCTTGTACACACAAGTGTTCAAACACGGATTCGCCCTAAAATAAACATTTTCTTTTCATTGGAACCACTCGTTGGATTGACTGTGAATCCAACTTTAATCTTCTCAAAGTTAGCAAATAGTAGCAGAAGTCGAACCAATCTTTTCAGTTTTCGATTCAAGTGTCAATAGTTCAATATTTTTATGCTAAAAAAAAGAAATGATAAATTTTATTTTTTAACATCAAAACATTAATTTAAAATAAAATAAATGTTTAATATAATAAGGTTAATATATCAAAAAATCCCTCAAATACAATACTATGTTTAAACAAGCTTTTATACTTATTTTGTAGTTAAATAAGTCCTAAACTATTATTTTTTACCCAATAAGTCCTTAATTTTAATTTTACGTTTATGCTCAATATAATATTTGGTACCTGAACTTGACATTTTTTTTCTTAATTTGACACTTTAAAATTTTTTTGTCCAATTTGATACTCAAACTTGACACTTTTTCCTAATTTGGTACCTAAACTTGACACTTCTTTTAAGTTGATATTTAAAATTTTTGGGGTCCAATTTGGTACCTGAACTTGACTTTTTTTCTTAATTTGATACGTAATCTTTTTTAATATTAATTCGTTAAGCATAGGTCAATACCTATTTTTAACATGAATTCTATCTAAAATTGACAATATTTTTTGTAGCATAACAAAAAAAATTCAACACCATTATTGTTTTGCGTAATTTTTATAGTATTTAATAAATTTAGGTACTAAATTGAATCTAAAAAAAGTTTAGGTACCAAATTAGGAAAAAAATGCCAAGTTTTAGGTACCAATTTGGTTCCAAAAAAAGTTTAAGTACCAAATTAGGAAAAAGTGTCAAGTTCAGGTACCAAATTAGGTCAAAAAAAGTTTAAATACCAAATTATGGAAAAATATCAAATTCAGATACCAAATGTTATATTAAACCTTGTGTTTACTCTATTAGTTTTAAAGATTTCTTTACTAAAAACTTAAATATATGTGATTAAAACTCTTTTAATCTATTAAAATTAAGAAAAAAAATCCTTAAGCCTTTTTATATTGGGTGGTCTCTAACCCTTTTTTTTTGTTCTGATCAAGAATTTGGCATGTAATTGAATTTGGATGTAATTGCTTGTAATTATACATTTATAATATGTTAGATAATTATTATAATTAGTGGGTCTCATTGTGTGTAATTGAAGCACCTCAATTACACTCCAATTTTTAAGGGAAAAAATGAGAATTGAAATAATTATGCGGGTAATTACAAACAATTACATTAAAATCCAATTATTCTATTGCTTTCCAAATATTTGCATACATTATTTAAACTTAAAATTTATTTTTAAAAAATAATACTTTTATTTTATACAAATCTTGTTTAAATAATTTAATTTTTTTATTAACGAGAGATAACTTACACATTTTAATATACTAAATAATTAACTAAACTAAATAGTATTACTATAAGTGACAATATTTTTTTGCGTTTCCTCTAGGGTTACCGAGAGTTCTCTCTTTCAAGAATCCAAAGATAGAAACGCTGCTTGTGGTTGGAGTCGAGGAAGAGTGGTGGTGACGGGAAGGATGGGGGATACGATAGCTTTATTAGAAGAAGAACTTGCACAGCTGACAGAGAAGGAGTCGATAGTAACACCAGGTAATTCCCCTTCGTTAATTTGCTCTATATGGACGAAAAAAGTGTACAATCCGAAAGAGCCTGTGGAAAATAAAAAAGAAACTTGATATTCAATCTGCTGGCCCAAATCTCTTTATTACTAGTTTTGAAGAACTAGGTGATATGGAATTAATCTTGGAAGGCTACCCATGGTTGTTTCGTAAGCATGTGGTGGTCTTTAAGCGCTTATCGAAGGAGGTAGAACGAAATAAAATTAGATTGGTCTGATCACCGTTTTGGATGAGGATTGGGCCTTACCCCCCGGAATGCAAAAATAAGGATATTATTCAAGTTGTGAGACAATCGTTTGGTGGAGTCATAAGATCTGAAATAAAAGGGGAGCAATGTCGTATCAAAGTAGTGCTGGATGTTCGAAAACCACTCCGTCGGGGGATTTTTATTACGGCAAATGGAAAAGACAACTACTAGCTCCCTTTTAAATATGAAAATCTACCCATCTTTTGTTATGGTTGTGGTAGAATGGGACATGGCACAAAAGATTGTATTGAGTTCCCAGAGGGTGAGAAAGGTAAAGGGGCTGACGAATACCCTTACTCCATTGCGCTAAAAGTTGAGTCAAATATGTTAGGACGAGAATTTTTTTGCTGGGTAATATGCGAAGGAAAACAATGACTCAGTATCAATATGTAGGACAGGAGGTAGAGGAAGAAAGCGAAGGAAGGGGGACGATGGAATGGGAAATAATGGGCAAATCCTGGATTCAGAATGGGAGGTAGGAGGGAAGGATACCAATGGCACTAAAAAGGAGATTACGGTGGTATGTGGGAATGATGTGGCAAGACTAGAAGATTCGCACAAGTTAGAAGTCTTAGGAGATAAGAATCCCAAATTGATACTGGAGGAAAGTAAGGCCCTACTTTCGACGTGTCTGTTACAAATTGAGCTAGCTAATAATTCTCAATAGAATCTAGAACAATCAGATGCATTAGGGTCCCACATAGGGAGGCTCACATCAGACGGGCTACAGCAAACAAAACAGTCTAGGTGGAAGCGTAGAGCCCGATCAATGATAGATGAAAAGCATTTGGATCCGATAGGTAAAAGAAGGAGTTGTTTCAATGAGTATGATATGATGGATGATTTTAGCCCAATGATGAAGAAAAATAAAAAATGCAGATTTTTTGAAGAGATGACTATGAAAGATGTAACTAGTGATGAAGTGATGCCCTCTTTTGAGAATATTAATTTTTTTTAGGATCGACGGCTGCCAACAGGTAAACCGACCGGACATAATGAAACCCATAAGCTGGAATGTCTGTGGGTTGGGGAGCCCGCGGGCAATACACCAACTTCGACACATGCTGAGGTTATATAATCCCCAAGTGGTCTTCCTTATGGAGACCAAGATCGACAGTAAACAAATGGAACGAGTTAGACGAAGGTGTGGCTTTATTACTGGTATTGAAGTAAGTTTTGAAGGTTCAAGTGGGGGCTCTGTCTAGCTTGGATTAAAGATGTTGAAGTAAGGTTACATTCCTTTTCCAATAATCGTATTGATGCTACTATTACAGATGACGTACAAAATAAAAAGTGGAGGTTTACAGGCTTTTATGGTAGCCCATCACAAAACACACGAAGAGAAACTTGGAATCTGCTTCGTCAATTGGGTAAGCAAAAGGATCTTCCTTGGATGATCTGTGGTGATTTTAATGAGATTCTCTACTCATTTGAGAAAGTAAGAGGATTGTTAAGAAATGAACAAAGAATGGAGGAGTTCCGATCAGTGTTAGTAGATATTAATGTCATGAATATTGGGTATTCGGGCCCATGGTATACTTGGGAGCGTGGTATCTCACCTGAGACGAATATACGTGAAAGATTAGATCGAGAAGTTACGATAGACGACTGGAGATCTTGGTTTCCTAAGCTTGTTCAAAGCATCTACCTCACACCATGTCTGACCACTGTCTTTTTTTGTTTGATGCGTGGTGAGTTTTGGAAGAGACATTCGAAACTGAAGTTAGGCGTCTTTAGGGAGGGACGAATAGTTTGATAGTAAAGAAGCTTACATGATTGAGTAAAGGACTTAAGGAATGAAGTAGGTTAATCAAAGCCAAACGTAAAAACCTTCAGAATGAGTTATATAGGAAATTGAGCGATGTATTTACGGGACCAAGATATACTGAGAACATTTCAGACCTAATGGATACGAAGATGTTTTTTAGTGCAGAAATAGACAAAGATGAGGCTTATTGGGAACAACGAGTTTGAGAAAATTGGCTTAAAGTCGGGGATCGCAACTCTAGTTTTTTTCACCATTTTGCAACGGGACGAAAGAAAAGAAATTTGATCTAACAACTAGAACACACTGATGGGGGGTATTTTTAATGTTAAACAAATGGGGCGGATTGCAAACTCAGATTTTTAGAATTTATTTGAGTTAAGTGGAGTCGGTGACTTGACACATGTCCTTTTGGGCATTCATGCAAAGATTGATGGTAACATGAATCAGTCCCTTATAGACACGTACACTAAAGAGAAAATATGGGCAACCTTGAGAGAGATGGGTCCCACAAAGGCCTTGGGAGAAGACAATTTTTTGGCTTTATTTTTTAGCATCGCTGGCATATTATTGGAGAGGACGTTGCTCAGTTTTGCCTAGGAGTTCTTAACGATCGAAAAAATTTAGAAGAGGTAAAAAAGACCAAAATTATTCTTATTCCTAAAACACAAAACCCCATGTCTTTGGTTAATTTCCGTCCCATTAGCCTTTGTACAGTATTATACAAAATAATTGCAAAAGCCATAGCGAATCGATTACGAGGAGTTATTGGAGAATGCATTGATGAGGCACTGATAGCATTAGAAATGACACCTATTTTCTCCCTAAATTTGTGTATTATTTGACTCTTTTGTACCATATTTAGCATGCATGTTAGGCATTTCATACTTAGCATTTATGTTTTCTAACTCATTTATGTTTGGTTTAAATTCTTGTTATTTTATCTCTTTTTGTGCACTAATGTTGTCACATGCAACATATATATTGCATCTTAAAATTGTCAGCACAAGGATCCATCTTAGAAGACCAAAGCTAAAAAGAATAAAAAATGCAATCAAAAATTCAGCTTGAAATTGCGACTAGCGATGTCATCGCATAAGAATCTTTACCTGAAATGAGAGAATTCAAGCTGCAATCACAACTGGAAGCACCAGCGTAAGGGAAGAGCACGTTGTCGCCGCAATTGAAAGTTTCAGATTGCGCCTAGTGATGTCGCGACAACCTAAAGATCCAAGAAGTTTACACCAGATCTGGGTGAGTGCACAGCTGGACTGTAACAAACTTTTACAACTGCAATTGGATCTGAATATGAGAAGAGACAAGGTCACCATTCTTGAAGCCTATAAATAGAGGAGAAAAGATGAAGAAAGATATCAAAAGGGGGAGGAACTGAATCTGTAATTACTTTGTGTTTTTTTGAAGTTTTATTAAAGATCGGTGACTTGATTGAGCAGACGAGCAACAACTCCTGACGAGAAGTGCTCGGTGCAACACAAGAGCTTTAAGGAATAGTCTTAGTAGTCTAGAGATATTAAGCTTTGATGTATTTGTTAACCCCTCTTTTATGCTGATGAATTATTCTTGACACTTGAATGATTATGAGAATATATTTCAGTGTTAATTATTACTTTGATTCTTACTTAATTCTTTTCATTTATTTTTCTTGGATTTTAATTGCATTAAACACAAAGTGGAATTGGAAGTCTACCGACATCGAGAGGTGCAGTGACAAGTTAAGCTAACAAGCAAGTCAACGAGAGCTACTTGGGAATAGAAGAGATTCTATCACTTGTTCTTAAGTGCACAGAGTTGTCAACATCGAGAGATAGGATAATTGTGGGTATTTGAGTCTCGATTAAACAGAGAGCTGTTGTAACAACTTATTTTTTAGTGGTGTCGGAAACAGTGATTACGAGATCACAAACCCGACAAGAAATTTTTTATAAATGAGTGATTAAATTAAATTAGTGAATAATAATTTTATATGGAATTTTGAATGAAGGATTTTAATTATTGAATTAAATTTAGTATAAGTGGTTTAGTTCAAAAGTTATGTGGCTTTAGAAAATGAGGTATCGGGACCTCGTTTCTGAAATTAAGGATCATAAATATTTTTATTAAATATTTATAGAGTCTTATATATGTGAATTGAAGTTTGGTTGGGTAATTTTGATGATTAATTGCTTAATTAAGGAAAAATGAGTAAATTGTAAAAAGAGGTAAAGGTTAATTGCTATTGATTAGAATAAAAGGGACCAAAGTGGTAATTATACCATGGTCAAGAAGTCCAAGCGGTGGTAGATATGATTACCATGCACATACTTTTGGATTATTTATTCATTTAGTCCTTTTTAGTTTAAGTCTAATTTGTAAACAAATTGTTTAATTGGAATTCAATTATAATTGAAGGATCAAATAGGTAAATTAACCTATGGTATTTTAGTGGATGAATTATTATAAGGTAAATTGATTATAAGTAAAATTAATTAAGGCTAAATAAGTGATTAATTAAACTAATCATGAAAGACTAAATATCTACAAAATTACCATTAGGTATAAAAATGAAATTAAAGAAGAAAAATCACATTTTTCTCCTAATTTCCTTTTCTTCTTCACGGCTAAGACAAGAAACCCTAGGGTTTCCATTGATGAACTTTGACCTTTGATTTGGGTAAGCAAACCTTGATCGTTTTTAGTAATTTTTGATGTTTTTGAGTCCGTGTTAGCTTGATCTAACTAATCGAAGGACTAATTTGCGAATCTATCAAACATTGTGAATTTTTCCATTGTTGAATATGCTTGTCTTTGAAAGTTTTTGATAGCTTTGGATGCTTGATAATTAGGTTGGATCTTTTTGTAAAGTGATTTTGATGAAATTAGGGTTTAAGGACTAAAATGCTAAATGATGAAATTGGATGTACTTTAGGTGAAATTAATGGATTATAAGGCTTGTATGAGATCAAGGTATATTTGGCTAGTATGGGTTAAGGAGAAAATGGGTATTTTGCGTGTTTTTGTGTTGAAAGGACTGGATTGAATAAAAAGAAAGTATTAAGGGTAAAATTATAATTTCCCAAAAAGGATCAAACTATGTTAAATATTTGATTATATGTTTTAATTGTGAAATTTGAATGAATTGTTGATTTAGATTACAATAGTACCACAGATCACAAAAAAGAGAAATTAGCAGAATAGTCCCTGAAGGTTAACCAAACTGTAATTTCATCCGGTAAGTTCATAGTGTTAGGCGTATGTCGCGGATTCTCATCAACTTGTGTGAGTAGCATCGAGAGTGGAATATTCTAGATCGTATCGATGGCTGAGTTTTTGCGTATATCGCAGATTCTTATCAGCTTGTGTGAGCAGCATCGTATACTGGTTAAACTCTGTTTGGGCTCGTAAGAGCTAAACATTCTGGGCTCGTGTGGGCTAAATGTGTCTATGCTCGTAATGAGTTAAAATTTGGAGAACTGAAAGAGATTAAGTTTGTTATTGTGTACATGATTACGGATACATACTCGTTATCATCTTTTAATTGATCTATCTATTTTGTAAGAAAATGATATTCGTGAACTTACTAAGCTTAATAAGCTTACTCGTGAATCTGTTGTTGTTTTGTAGATACGTTTTGCTATCTAAAGATCGAATCATCTCAAGGAAATCACACTATTGCAGAGCTCGTATGGTAAAATTTACATCACTTGGTCTTATGGCATGTACTAGGATGACGTTACCTTTTTGCTTATATACAATGAGTTTGTGAAAAACTTGCTATGTTTGATGAAATGCTGAAAGTAAACTTTAAGTGTCTCGTATCGACATAAAAATCATGTATTTGTGTTGACTTAAATGCCTATTTATAGTTATGTATGTATGAAGTTAATAAACTTGTGTTTGGTATAAATCTTGAGATTTTGTATACTTGTTTCGGTAGAACTCATGTATGTTTTGGTAGAAGTATAAGGTAGGAGAGAGGTTGTCCACTAACTTGAGTTATATCGATAGTTGAATTGTGAGTATCGGTAGTTATATATAGATGTATCGGTAGTTTACATACTTGTATCGGAAGAAGTTGTAGGGTGAGAATTATAACTCTCTGGAGTTTTTAGTATAGGTAGAAGCATAAATTATTTTGGTAGTTGTGTCACATGTACCGATAGAACCATCTCGAGTATCGGTAGAACTTTACAATATTTTTGAACTGTTTTCTGACTTGACAACTACCGGTACATGTTCATCAGGTACCGGTAGAAGTATCCAAAAATCATGAAAATGACCTTTTTGCTCTTGTTGAGTTGTGATTATAATCGATTGATGATTTATGATGTGTTAAGTGCACATCTTTTAAAAAACTAAGATTGATTGAAATGAAAATAAAAGACGAACAATGATAGATGAACAGTAAGACACCAAGACCCTGATCGACGATGGTTTCAGGTTCTGGGTGTTACAATTGTTATTGGTAAGAATTCATTGGAACCTCATTGATGCGACAATTCATTTATACAATACCTTGTCGATGTATCCATCGTTGCGAATTGGTGAAGTTAGTGATCCAGTCCAGTTTTTCACACTTGATCATCATTTTACTTTTCTGCATTTAAATTCTCAAAACTTCAACAACAATTTGATTTACTTTCAGTTGCACTTACATTTTAACTTTTATTACATTGATAATTTTGACTGTCTTAGTGTGCAGATCTGATTTAATTGTGCTGACATATTTACTCACATTGTCTCTAATCTTAGTCTTAATTGCCTCGACATATAGACATCAAGAACTCATTCCCTGTGGGATTGATATCCTATAGAAATAATTTATCAACTATACTTGCTTCGACGTGTGTCCACTTGCACAACTGCTGTGACGTTACAGGCCGATCAAGTTTTGGTGCCGTTGCCGAGAACTGACGTTTGTTTGATATTTATATTTGTAGATGCAATTAATTCTTCTTACTTAATTTCTAACTTTTACTAATTTGTTTACTTTATTTTTGTTAATTTCTTTCATAATTCTTTAAGAGTTGCATGTCCACAATGAGAAATTTAAAGGATATTGTGAACTTTGATCTAGAACTTGAGAGGACATTAAAAAGGAGGAGACAAGAACAAAAGAAAATGGCTGGTAACAACAACAACAATAACTTACCACCATTGCTACCACAAGATGTAATTCCTCCAATACAACCACAAGCTATTATAATCTACCACCACTGCCTCCACAAGTTGAACAAGTGCAAAATAGGATAATCAGAGATTTTGTTGCTCCTATCCTTGATGATTTACAACCAGGAGTTGTATCACCAATTATACAGGCTGGAAATTTCGAGCTGAAACTGGTGATTTTTCAGATGCATAATTCAACTGGGCAATATTCTGGTTTGCCTCATGAAGACGCTAGAAAACATTTAAAATCATTTTTGCTTATTTGTGCATCCTTTAGTCAACATGGTGTCCTTGATGATGCCTTGAAAATGCAATTATCTCCTTATTTGCTGCAGGGTAAAGCGAGAACATGGTTCTTAGGATTCTCGACTCGATCCATTACATTTTGGAATGCTCTAGCAACACAGTTTGTTTTGCATTTTAATCCGCCGACAATGAACGCAAGGCTACGCAATGACATTATAGCATATCATCAACTGGATGATGAGAACTTACATACAACATGGGAGCGTTATAAATCTCTACTTAGACATTGCCCAATGCATGGAATTCAACAAGAGACTCAAATAGAGATCTTTTATAATGGATTGAATGCTCAGACAAGAAATCTTATCGACACATCTACCTACGGTCCTCTGTTGGATTGCACCTACAATAAAACTGTACAAATTCTAGAGAGAATTGCACAGAATGATTATCAATATTCTATCTCTCGTTCTGCTCAAGTAAAAATTAAACCTAGTGTTCTTGAATTAGATCCTATTTCTGCTTTGAGTGCGCAGATATCCTCCTTGGCCAATATCATAAAGAATATGAAGGGGACAAGTGGCATTTCTCTTATCCAAGTGCTATGCCAACTTTTTCCTGTGAAATTTACGGTGACAACCACAATTACGAGGATTGGCCACAACATGCTGAAAATGCATTTTATGTTAATAACATCAGAGGAGGTTCCTATGGTAATTCATACAACAATAGAGCTCAACAACCTTGGAGGAATCAAAATGCTTCCACATATAGATATGGAAATTCCTCAACTCAAGGGTGTTATAGACAAGGAGTTACCGCAATAATCAACAACAAAATTTTAATCAGAATTCGCAAGTACATTCACACCCTGATCAATTGCAGACACATAGCCAAATGCAACCACAGACGGATTGCAGCCACAATAGAATGCAATGCCACATTTGTAATGACAGCATCAACAACAACAGTAACAATTTTCTCAACCAAGGTCAAACCTTATGGTTGCTCTTGAAGTGCTGATGCGAGAGCATATCACACGGACTGAAGCAATAGTGTAAGGCAATTCTTCTTTTATCTGAGCATTGGAAGCCCAGCTAGGACAGTTAGCTTCTAATCTGAGTGTAAGGTCACCAGGTGCTCTACGTAGTGATACTGAGAATCCAACGTAAAGAGGGAAGGATCTTTGTAAGGCTATCACATTGCGAAGTGGAAAACGAACTGCCGAGCCAAGTAGACATTCCGACCAAGAACATGTCGATGTATCCGAACCAATGCAACAAGGAGAAGTTACAGCTGAAGGAAACTCAAAAGAAATAAGTAAGGAGGAGCCGCCGGTGTGACATCTATGCTTACTATTTACCCAACAAAGACATCGACGCAATTGTCTGTGTCGATACAACCGATTATCCCACAACAACTCACTACTATGATACCTTTGCCATTTCTGCAAAGATTTAAAGAAAAAGACCATGATAAGGACTATCAAAAGTTTGTTTCTACTTTGAAACAATTACATATTAACATACCTCTTATATATGCTCTTGTGTAGATCCCCAGTTATGGGAAATTTATGACGAAGCTGTTATCAAAGAAAAAGAAATTCTCCAAAATCGAGATAATTACGCTCATAGAAGGGTACAACGTTGTACTAACTAACAAGTTTCCACCAAAATGAAAGACCCTGACAGCTTCACAATTCCTTGCTCCATTGGAAATTATTATCAAGGTAAAACTTTATGTGATTTAGGAGCTAGTAATAATCTCATGCTTTTGTCCACATTCAAGAAGTTAGGAATAGGATTAATGAAGCCCACTGCGCTGACATTGCAACTTGCAGACAGATCTCTAGCGCAACCTAAAGGCCAGATTAAAGATGTCCTTGTACAAGTTGATAAACTTGTGTTCCCTGTCGATTTCATAATCCTTGACTGCGAAGCAGACAAGGAAGTGCCCATCATCTTGGGGCAACCATTCTTGGCAACGGGACGTACTCTTATCGACGTTTTCAAGGGTGAGCTTGTCATGCGTCATAACGATGAGTATGTGACTTTCAGTGTATTCGAGGCATCTATGTCCAAGAGTAAAGAGCAATGTTACCACATTGACGTGCTTGATGAAATAATTATGGAAGAGTTCAATGAATAGAGTTCAACAGTCCTAGATAAAGATGAAGTAACATTCGTTGATAAAGTCTTAGCTGAAAGTGACTACAATCTGAGGTTAGCAGTTATGAGCTGAGGAAGAATTGTCAATTGGAATCTTTGGATTTGTCTAATAGGATGATCCCCATGTTTAAACCGTCGATTAAACAAGCTCCTACCTTGAAATTGAAGCCATTATCGACACATTTGAAAAATGTCTTTCTGGGTGACAATGATACGTTACCTATTATTGTCAGCGCACCCTCGACGCAATTCAAGAATAGAAGCTTATCGCGATTTTAAAGGAACACAAAATAGCCATAGCTTGGAGCATTGCAAATATCAAAGGCATCAGTCCCTCTTTTTGCATGCACAAGATCAATCTAGAAGATGAAGGGAAGTAATCCATTAAGCAACAGCGACGACTCAATGAGAAAATGAAAGAAGTAGTGAAGAAGGAAATTATCAAGTGGTTAGATGCGAGCATCATCTACCCCCATTTCTGATAGCAATTGGGTTAGCCCTATTTAATGTATGCCCAAGAAGAATTGCTTCACAGTTGTGAGCAATGACAAGAGCAAGTTGATACCTACTCGCATTGCGACTGGCTAATGAGTATGCATGGATTATTGTCGACTGAATGCGGTCACAAAGAAGGACCATTTCCCACTACCGTTCATTGACCAAATGCTGGATAGGCTAGCTGGTTAAACCTATTATTAATTTCTAGAAGGCTACTCTGGATACAACCAAATTGCCATTAGTCGGAAGATCAAGCAAAAACTACGTTCACATGCCCATTTGGAACCTTTGCCTTTCGATGTATGCCCTTTGGATTGTGTAACGTACTAGCCACATTCCAGAGGTGTATGATGGCTATCTTCTCAGACATAATCAAGGATTCTTTAGAGGTATTCATGGATGATTTTTCGGTTTATGGATAAACTTTTGACCAATGCGCTGACAATCTGGCAAAAGTTCTGAAAAAATGCAATGACACAAATTTAGTTATGAATTGGGAGAAATGCCACTTCATGGCAACTGAAGGCATTATCTTCGACCATCGCATATCATGTCAGGTCATTAAGGTAGATAAACCAAAGGTCGAAATCATCGAGAAATTACCACCGCTAATAAATGTTAAGGGGATAAGAAGCTTTCTTGGACATGTTGGTTTCTATAGGAGATTTATTCGTGATTTTTCTAAGATTGCTAAACCGTTATGCTCATTGCTAGAGCAAAATAAAGATGACACCTGTCTAGAAGCATTCATCACAATAAAGAAGCAGTTGGTACAAGCTCCGATTATCGTCACACCAGACTGGACGCAACCTTTAGAATTAATGTATGAAGAAGGAATTGCTAGCAGTAGTTTTTACATTCGATAAGTTTTGTTAATTCCTTGTCGACGCAAAAATTACAGTGTACACAGACCATTCTGTGTTGAGGTACCTTTTGTGAAGAAAGACGCCAAATCGAGGTTGATTAGATGGATCTTGTTACTTCAAGAGTTTGATGTTGAAATCAAGGATAGAAAAGGATCTGAAAATCAAGTAGCTGACCACTTGTCTCGACTGGAAGTTGAAAGTAAAGATGGGAATAAAGTTCAAATTGTCGATGCATTTCTAGACGAACAATTATTCTTTGTCGACGCACCATCCTGGTATGTTGATGTTGTCAACTATCTTGTGTGTGGGAAGCTACCCTTGAGTGTTATTAGTCATAAGAAAGTCAGATTTTTGCGCGATGCTGTAAAGTACCATTGGAACGAGCCATACCTGTTCAAGGTATGCGCTGATAATATTATCCGTTGCTGCGTTCCTGAAAAGGAGATGACTTTCATCCTAAGACATTGCCATGATGCTCCCTATGGAGGCCATTTTGGTGGTGTAAAGACTGCTGCAAAGCTCTTACAGTTAGGATTCTATTGGCCCACATTGTTTCGAGACGCCCACAACTTTGCACAACAATGTGATCGATGTCAACATATTGGTTTAATATCTCGACGCAATGAGATGCCCCAATGGCCTATTATGAAGGTGGAGTTATTTGACATTTGGAGTATAGACTTTATGGGGCCATTCTCTAACTCTTTTGGGAATGTGAACATTTTAGTTACTGTTGACTATGTCTCAAAGTGGATCGAAGCAATTGTGATGCCAAATGATGATGCTTGAATGGTGTTGAAGTTTTTCCACACTTACATCCTCACAAGATTTGGAACACTTAGAGCATTAATAAGTGATCAAGGTACTCACTTTCATAATAATCAAGTTGCGATAGCATTAAAAAGATATGGTGTGAAGCATCGTATGGCCACAACGTACCATCCACAAATAAATGGCCAAGCGGAGGTGTCCAATCGATAGATTAAGAACATCCTTGAGAATGTGGTTAATACATCTAAAAGTGATTTGTCTTCGCGGCTACATGATGCATTGTGGGCACTTCACACCGCATATAAAACCCCGTTGAGGATGTCGCCTTATCAACTAGTGTTTTGAAAGTCATGCCACCTACCAGTTGAGCTTGAGCATAAAGCCATGTGGGCAATCAAACAAGTGAATTTGGATTATGATGCTGCTGAAAGGAAAAGATTGTTGGACATTACTAAATTAGAAGAAATACACCGCAATGCCTATGAGAATGCCGTAATATATAAAGAAAAGACCAAGAGATGGCACGACAATATCCTTTTACATCAATAATTTAGCCCTGGTCAGTTAGTACTTCTGTTTAATTCACGTTTAAAATTGCATCCAGGTAAATTGCGTTCAAGATGGTTGAGCCCTTTTAAAGTTGTCAAAGCATTCCAAAATAGTGATGTGACAATTAAGAATCTGAAGGATGGGCAACAATTTAAGGTGAATGGGCAACATCTGAAGCATTATGTGAGCCCAAAAGTCAAATAACTAAACGAGACCATTAATCTGGTTACATTTAAATAATGTCCACGCATTTTACATTTCCTTTTAACTTTTCACTTTTACTTATTTCCTTTACAATTTTATGCAGGAATAAAAATCGTCTTTTTGTTGATGCATCACGAGCACAACTTGTCAGCGCATTATGTGATGACTCAGCAATGCTTTTTCAGCAAGGATCGCGCCGGTTAATTTTCTTCTCTTCCCAGTTGTTGGATCAAAATAAAAGGGTACGATCTATAACCTGGTATTTATTGGCTGCAGATATAATGTTTTCCCACACTTTTTGCAATCATGACGCCCTTTCCAATTCAAGGTTTATAAAACCCTTCTCTACAGACTTCCTTTTCCACTCACAATCGCCATTATTGCTGCAACTCTTATTCTGTGTTATTTTTGGTCTTACTCTTTCATGAGTTTATTTTCTTTTCTCTGTAATTTTATTTTAACCTTCTTTCTAAGATATTATGGCCAAAACAAGAGATGCAAAAACCCCTTCTAAAACCGCTGAAACTTTCACTACCGTGGTTCGATCCACTGACCAAACTCCATCAAAAGAGTCGGTCTTATTTCTATCTAAAGCAACCAAGGACTGCTACCATGATGTGATGCTAAAAAGAAACTAACATCCGGATTAAGACTTACAGTTGTCCCCACACCAGACTTTGGTGAAGCAAATCGTACGAATAATAAGTCGGTTGGGTTGGGAATATTTTTGCGAGCACCTAGTCGGATATTCCCCTATAATAGTAAGGTAATTTTATGCCAACCTTGTTGACACTGAGCAGGAGTTCATTTTTGTGCGAGAGGGCTTAGTACCATGGAGTGCTACCCACATCAACACTCTGCTTCGATTTGCTAAAAAAGAAGACACCCACACTATGTTAGTGGAAGAACTAACTGATAAGGGAACTGATCAGATACTGAAAGATCTTTGTGTTGATGGTACCGTCTGGACGAGCACTGGTCCGCATAACTTTACCATGCACCGTCGATACCTGACGACCTACAGCAAGGTATGGTTCCACTTCGTGAATAGCTGCATCTTGCCCTCTACACATAGCTCTACGGTGACACTAGATCACATGTACATTTTGCACTCAATCTTCAAGGGTCGTCACATCAATGTTGGCACAATCCTTCACGATTAGATCGTTGAAGTAACATCCAAGTAGACAGGTATACTACCTTTCCCTTCCTTAATCATGCTACTATGTAAACAAAAGGGGATTGTGCCTAGAAATGGGGAGGAGATATTAGAGAACAAAAGCCCCATCAACGATATCTCTGTAAAGAGGATGACGAGGGGCCAAGAAACACCACTGACGAGAGAAACACCAAAAAAGAAGGACAAGGAAAAGGAAAAAAGAAGGAAAAACAGACTGATGTGCCCACAGACCCCTAGAAGAGGAAGAAATTGGATGCAATGGAATTAAATATTGATCGCATCAATATACGCCAAATTCGTATTATCAGCGCATTGGAGGAGATGGACTACAGATAAAATTTATTTTATGCGTATACAAGAGTGTGGAACAAGTGTATTGTCGACGCATTGAGAAGGCTGGGTCCAAATCCCTTCCCTAAGTTCCCTATCTTTCCACCTATTGTTAGGGAAGCTCTCTCATCCTCCGAACAACCTACTCTTGATGGTAGGCCTCAACATGTCTCCTCGCCAACAAGAATCCACATTTCAGATGACGAAGAGTACAAGGGGCATTCTAATGATATGGAGGTTTGCTACAGAACTAGAGCCAGCTTGTTTGAAGAAGAGTTCTCGAACAACCTTGGGGCTAATATGGTAAAGCGAACGACTATGGTTGAGGAGGTAACTACCTCGATTGTATCCATGAGTGTAGGCACAGAGAAAGGCGCTGACAAGACCCTCATTGAGCAGGAACAGCCTGAAGAAAAAGAAGCAGAACAAGAAGAAGGCCAAGAGAAGGAGAAGGAAAGAGAGGAAGAACTTAAGAAAAAGGACGCTGCAGAGGAACAAGAGGAAAAGCAAGACGATGCCCCGATAAATATCGTTAAGGATATTATCGAAGCACTCGTAAGTGTGGAGGCATCTAGTGACGACATAGCTTCACCTGATGTGAGCCGGGCTGAGGCAGATACCAGCAGCGTAGAAGAGTTCAATCCTTTAGCCATTGTGCCCTATGCGGCATTGCTAGCTGAGATCCACTCATCAGATGTAACTGTCGATCAGGTCGCCACCCAACCAACTGAGGAGGAGCAATCCACCGATCAAGTTGGTTCGAAAGACAAAAAAGAAAGCGTAAGGACAAAAAGAAGAAACACAAGAAGGAAGGAGAGTGCCTAAGGAAGAAGAAAAAGAAAACCAAAGCAGTCACGACATCAGTTGCTGAATAAATGAGTTAGTTTACTTTTCTGTAGGTAGTTGCATGCATTTCATTGTCATTGCATTTTTCATATTAGTTTAACTGCATTGTAGTTGCATTTTCCATTCTTGTTTGTATAATATTGTCAGTGTATTGGGAACAATGCAGATATTAAGTTTTGGGGGATATTATGTGAAATGGAAATGCGATTGCACCCACATATTTGAATTTTACTTGTTTCTTTCGTTAATGAAAATATGCAGAATTTTAACAAAAATGTGACCACAATTTTTTATTTGATTCGTAAATCTTGAATTGATTGGGATGCTGACATATGAATTGGATGAATGTGAATGAATATTGAGCTTTTCTATTTTTGAATGAATAATTGAATTGCTTCAGTAATGAATGGATAGTAGCAATCTTTGAATCTTGCACTAGCTTGCCAATTGCAGCGACAATGTATTAATATGAAATACTCCAATGTGAGTGCATTGTGACTTATCAAGGGAGAACACTCCGCTGCATGTGTTAGAAATATCATCTAGCCAAAGGCTGTCACTGCAAAAGTGTGTGTCGGCGCAATTACATACCTTATGAGGGTTTGTTTCATCCTATCGTTATTGCCCAGGAACCAAGGTAGAGTAATGCAATGACATCTCTCAATCACTTATAAAAAAAATGTTGAATGAGAAAAAGAAAAGAAAAAGAGAAAAGAAAAAGAAATTTTGTTATAAAATGCTGTACTGGTTTAAGAAAGGGTAAGATTCAAAACATGTTACTAACATAAGTAATGTTGCAATTTTAATTGTTCATGCCTCTAAATTGTCGGTGCATTATTCTATCATGTGAATACAATTTGTACATTAAGATCACAGAAAATTTAAGTTGTGAGAATAACAATTGCGATGACATGTTTTTCTGTGATTTTGCTGATTTTTGTTTACTTGAGGATAAGTAAACACTCAAGTTTGGGGTGTGATAGCATTAGAAATGACACCTATTTTCTCCTTAAATTTGTGTATTATTTGCCTCTTTTGTACCATATTTAGCATGCATCTTAGGCATTTCATACTTAGCATTTATGTTTTCTAGCTCGTGTATGCTTGGTTTAAATTCTTGTTATTTTATCTCTTTTTGTGCACTAATATTGTTACATGCATCATATATATTGCGTCTTAAAATTTTCAATGTAAGGATCCATCTTAGAAGACCAAAGCTAAAAAAGAATCTAAAATGCAGCCACAAATTCAGCTTGAAATTGCGACTAGCAATGTCGTCGCATAAGAATCTTTACCTGAAATGAGAGAATTCAAGCTGCAATCACAACTGAAAGCACCAGCATAAAGGAAGAGCACGTTGTCGTCGCAATTGAAGGTTTCAGATTACGCCTAACGATATCCGACAACCTGCAGATCCATGAGGTTCACACTAGATCTGCGTGAGTGCACAGCTGGACTATAACAAACTTTTACAGTTGCAATTGGATCTGAATCTGAGAAGAGAGAAGGTCTACCATTCTTGAAGCCTATAAATAGAGGAGAAAAGATGAAGAAAGATATCAAGAGAGAGAGGAATTGAATTCTGCAATTACTTTGTATTTTTGAAGTTTTATCGGAGATCGGTGAGCTGGCTGAGCAAACGAGCAACAACTCCTTACGAGGAGTGCTTGGTGCAAGCACAAGAGGAGTTATTAAGGAATAGTCCTAGTGTCTAGAGATAGTAAGCTTCGATGTATTTGTTGACCCCTCATTTATGCTGATGGATTATTATTAACAGTTGAATGAATATGAAAATATCTTTCAGTGTTAGATTACTTTCATTCTTATTTGATTCTTCTTATCTGTTTATCCTTGGACTTAATTGCATTAAACATGAGAGTGAAATTACAGTCTACCGATATCGAGAGATGCGGTGACAAGTTAGGTAAACAAGCAAGACTGCTAGAGTTGCTTAGGATTGGAAGAGATTCTATAACTTGTTCTTGAGTGCACAATGTTGCCTACATCGAGAGATGGAGTAATTGTGGGTACTTGAGTCTCGATTAAACAAAGAGTTGTAGTTTGTAAGAATTCATTAGAACCTCATTACTGCAACAATTCATCTATACAATACTTGGTCAACGTATCCAGCGTTACAAATTGGTGAAGTTAGTGATCCACTCCAGTTCTTCACACTTGATCATTATTTTACTTTTTCTGCATTTAAATTCTCAAAACTTCAACAACAATTTGATTTACTTTCAGTTACGCTGACATTTAACTTTTATTACATTGACAATTTTTATTGTCTTAATGTGCAAATCTGATTTAATTATGCTGACATCTTTACTCATATTATCTCTAATCTTAGTCTTAATTACCTCGACATATAGACATCAAGAACCAATTCCTTGTGGGATCAATATCCGATAGAAATAATCTATCACCTATACTTGCTTCGACGTGTGTTCGCTTGCACAACTGTTGTGATGTTACAAACCGATAAGGCACAAAGTGCTTTCGTACCTACCTAATAGGCTAATTTCGGATAATATTCTAGTTTCTTATAAACTTTTGCATACAATTCGACAGAAGAGAGTTGGTTGAAAAGGTATAATGAACCTTAATTTGGATATGAGAAAAGCCTATGGTCGTGTGGTATGAGGCTTTTTAGAGGCGATAATGCTAAAAATGGGCTTTGATTCAGAACGTGTTGCGCTAATCATGCGTTGTATTTCATCGGCTACTTATTCGATTAATGTGAGCGGGATCAGAAATAGCCGCTTTCAACCATCTAGGGGCTTAAGGCAAGGGGATCCTCTTAGTCCATTTCTTTTCTTGATTTGCAGTGAAGGGCTTTCAACGTTGTTGCGACTAGCTAGTCAGAATGGTCTTATAAAAAGGGCTAGGGCGAGTTGTAATAGACCCCAAGTCTTTCATCTATTATTCACTGATGATAGTATTGTTTTTTCAGAAGCTTGTAGGAAAGGTGCTCTAAAAATCAAAGATATTCTAAGGATGTATGAAGCATGCTCAGGCCAGTGCATTAATTTTGATAAGTCAAGGATCCTCATTAGTCCCAATACGAACGATGCGGTAAAAAAAAGATACTGTACGAATCCTAGGTATGACAATCTCTTTTAACCCAAAAAATATCTTGGTTTACCAAATTTTATAGGAAGGAACAAAAAAGCTTCTTTTCATAATCTCATTGATCAAATGAAAGCTAAGGTTGAAAATTGGAGTATTAGGCATCTTTCTCAAGAGGGAAAGGAGGTTTGAGATGGAACAAATCATGGCTAAGTTTTGGTGGTGTAAAAGTATTACGAAAGGCAGAATTCATTGGTGTTCATGGGATCATATGTGCAGGCTTAAAGATAAATGAGGTATGGGGTTTCAAAAGTTGAGGCAATTTATTATTTCTCTCTTAGCAAAACAAGGTTGGAGACTCTTAAAAACTCCTGACTCTTTGTTAGCTCGAGTTTTAAAAGTAAAATACTTCCCTAGAACTGATTTTTTAAATGCGAAACTTGCCAATTCAATTTCATTGACATGGCACAGGATTTGGGCTGCGAAAGGTGCATTACGAAGTGGGCTATGAAGGAGGGCCGGTAGGGGAAACATGATATCGATAAGAGATGATGCATGGATTAATTATACAGGTAATTTTTGCTTAATTGATCAACCATGTAATAAGGAGTATAATCTAGTAGCAGAATTAATTGATGAAAATAAAAGAGAGTGGAAAAAGGATGTGGTGCTGAATACCTTCTGTCCTGAGGATGCTGCTCGAATCCTCCAAATCTCGTTGGCCCAAATAGTAGTAGATGACCAAATTGCATGGCAGGGTGAAGCATATTGTGAATTTTCGGTTTGTAGCACTTACCTAATGTTACAAAACAGTCCTAGAAATCCTACGGCTTATGCCTTACAACCCAGAGTTAAACTATTCTACAAACATATGTGGGGATTGGATCTCCCTACAAAGTTAAAATACTGCTATGGAAAGCCTCTTGAAATTACTTACCTACTTTTGTTAATCTAAATTACAAAAGAATCTCAAACTCAATGACTTGCCCACGATGTGGAGATGGAATGGAGATTACTGTACATGTGTTCTGCCTGTGTCCAAATTCAAAAGAAATATGGTATGAGTTAACCTTAACATGGATCACTCGCATCAATGAAGAAGAACAACAACAGTGGATTACCTGGATTTTTTAAAACTATTGCCCTAGACAGAAACGACTAGTGGCATGTGTAATATGGGCGATATGGGGATGCCAAAGCCAGTGGGTACATGAGAAGAGATATAAATCGGGTAAGTCACTAATTGATTTTGTTCATAAATATATAGAAAAGGTAGATTCGACAAATCTGAGCACTTACAAAACACGAAATTTAACAGTGAAATGGAAAAAACCAGATCAAAATATAACGAAAATAAACTTTGATAGGACTTTTAATGCTACTTGTTCCGAATCGGCATCAGGAGTGGTGGTCCACGATTTGTCAAGGACAGTCCTCTGTGTTAGATCTGAAATCCACGAACAAGTTCCCTCTCCGTTTGCAGCCGAAGCAATCGCATGTCAAAAATCATTGGATTTGGCATTAGAACAGGATTTACAACGAGTCATTGTGGAAGGAGATTCACAAACGATTATTAAGAAAGGAAATGCACCTGACCTTGATAGATCCGTCATCGGAGCCTACATTGCAAACATACAGAGTCTTCTACAGAGACTAAGAGAGGCAAAAATGAGACATATCCCTCGATCAGCAAATGGCTTGGCTCACGTAATCGCTAAAAAAACACTTGAAGAAGGAAGAGGGATTCACCTGATTCATAGTCTTCCGACCTTTGCAGAATAGGTTTGGCAAGTAGACCAGGAGTTAGAACCAGATTGAAATGAGGAAAAGATTCAAAGAGTAACAGAGAGCAAACAATCATGACGAGGCTTTGGGGAAGCAAGCTCTCTGATCTTTAACAACCATCGATTCATGAAAAAAAATATTTCTTGGGACGGATTATCTGATAATCGATTTGATTAGGCATAAATATCAATGACTTTTTAGATTTCCTTTATTTTCTTATCCTTTGTGTTTTTAGGGTTTTAGAAACTACATTTCGAAGGCGGACTTACCTCTCCTTTTGATTTTTATTTGGACTGATTGGTGTACTAAACAGATGTTTTTTGCTTGCCATTAGCCCAAGTCTTGTGAGTAGGAAATCTTTTCTATTTTAGATATATAAAAGCCCAACCTAAACTTTCTTCAAAAAAGATAATAGTACTATAAATTTTATACTAAATTACATCATATTTATTATTAATTATTTATATTTGGTAAAAGACCAATCAATGTTAAAAAAAGAGAGTATATATTTGATGTTAGAGAGAGAATAATCCAATAAATATATAATGCTAGAGTAATTAAATAAAATTGTATAGTGTGTTTATATTTCTTGTTAATTTATTAGTAATCGTATTGTCGAATATTTTTTTAGGGCTAACTTATTATATATGCTGAATTAATTTTAGGTTTTGTTACTTGTTTAGAACATTTTATCAAGTATTATTGATAATTTTTATAATAATTAATACTTTTTTATAATTTAAAATTATATAGATGTATAATTATAATTTATACTATCAAACATGACATGTCGTCAAAAGCAAAACCCCATATTTTTTATAGAGAATCTCCTAATTGCTCCAAAGCAACTAAAAAGAGATTTTTAATTAGAAAGAATTCAGTTCAGATGTAGGGACATCTATCCAAAAGTTTTCTCAACTTAATCATGTATGATGGTATAACTAAAGGCTCAAGAAACAAAGAGAATATGTGTACGAACGAGATATCCAACAACAACAAGAAGGAAAAAGATTCAATAGAGAAATTCTTGAATATTTGGCGATCTCAAATGTTACTCTCTATTAGTTAAACAGGTATTAAGAATTATAATTCATTGTAATTACAAGAGAGTGTAATTACTATCCTAATAATTACACTTTCATCCAATTACTCTATGGTATATAAACACATCCTAATTAAAAATAAAAAACTAAATATTCAAATCTCAATATTTAAATATTAAATTAAAAAAAACAAAAATATCAACTTTTACTCTCATCCTCTCTCTTTTTTACGGTTACAAATATAAGTATAATCGCAATTACAAATATAAATAGGGAATCAATTATATTAGAACCAACCTAAAAAAACCATATTTTTTAAGCACCAATGATATAAAGCTAAGTCATCAATTTTTAAACACATAAAAAAGTTATTATACAAAACCATATACAATCTCCTCTATCAAGCAATTTAACTCTAATTAAAGTATTTATAAAATAAATAATTAAACTCAACTAAATAAGAAAAAATATGAGCGTTAACATTTTTGTTCAGGATCGATCCGATTAAGTAATGAATAAGTAAAAATTGAGAGAGAAATTAAACACATAAATTTAACGTGGAAAAATCCCTCCAAAAAGGATAAAAAACTACGGGCAAATATAATTTTACTATAATGGCAAAAGAACAAATAGTACAAAAGATAGAGATAAAACTAAACTCAAAACCCAAAAACAAAGAACCATTAAAACATAAATACAAAATTGTCCAAAAATATTATGAGTTCTAATATTTTAATGGGAGTGTTTTCTAAAGTTATAAAAGAACCTATTTATAGGCTAAATTCGCAGGTCAAATAAATTATGCTAATATATGCTAAATATATTATACTAATAAATATTAAATCTTTTTAAAAAGAAATATATTTTGTTTAATTTAATTTACAAACAATCTTTTATTTAACAGAAGTTTGAATCATACAATTCTAACAATTTCTCAAGATTTATTGAAAAGAAAATCACCGCTAATCAAATTTCAGATCTGCAAAGGTATAATTCTATTTTTATACAATTGAATTTGTCAACAACAAAAACAATAGGAAGCCATAGAAAGACACCACCCTTTAGAAAAACTATGCATAATTTTTATTTTATTTGTGTATATGCCTAATATATATAAATTTCATGAGATCATTACTGACAATAATTCTCTTGAAGATGAAGCAAACATTGAGGTTGAGCAACACAATCAGATTGATGTTGGTTCAATGGAAGACATTAATGGGTAGTCAATTAAAAAATTATGTGCTTATGGTGGACCATTAGAACCATGCAAAGGAATGTAATTTGATGACTTAGAAGATGTGAAGACATGTTATAAAGTAAATTTGAGATGATATGGTTTCAATATTCGAAATAGTCAATTGATTGTTTCACATTGATAAATCTTTAATTGGAATAGATTACACTTGTTCTAGAGAAAGCTTTTGATAAAAAGATTGTCAAAAAAATTATTCCACATGTATGGAACGTGCATAAACAAGAATTGGTTGCAAAGAGATGATGGGTTTGAAAAAAGTCCAAGGCAAATGGATTGTAAGTAAGACTGTAAATAAACACAATTACAGTCTCATGCGTACAATATACAACACTTGTTATTGGGTCAAGAGATTGTTGGCAAAAGGAAACAACTTTTAAATCCATATAGTTAGTACTAAATATTTTCTTATCAAGTTAATTTTTTAGTATAACATTTTTTTGTTGATATCATTTTATTTTATTTGTCAAATATACCTTATTAAATCATTGAAAAATTCTCATGCAATCTTTGTAATACCTTAATCTCGAATATGGAGTATCCGAAGACTAAGACGCTACATCGGATCACCGGAACAACCCAACAAAATTTTCAAATAATTTAAAACATTAAAATACATTTTATATAAGAGAAAATTTCATACATAGATATACTGAAAATAGTAATAAAAGTAGTTATATAAAATATATGGAGCTCCAATGTCATCGTATATCAAATAGTCAAAATAACCAAAACAATAAATGAGCTACAAACCCAAAAAATACAAGTAAGGCCTTAGAAATACAATACCCACTAACAGATAAGGTACTGTACTCTATATACGTGATGCTGAAAGTCCCTCGCCGATGATGCTTGTCGAACACGAACAAAAGTCTACTAATTTAAAAATGATAGCCATTCGAAGGCTGAGCTTTACAGGCTCAATGGTACACAACTAATCTACCATACTTCAAAAAATTAATAAATATAAGCATGCAAATCAAATGTATACATAAAAGCATGACATGAGAATCGAATAACCAAATTATAAGTCATCTCAATCTATATAATCAAATCACTTACATATCAAACTTTTCAAACATGTTAGATTGCACATGTGCTCGAATATCCCGCGTCACTCATGGCCGCTAGTCAAATAATCTCGGATGTCCGTAGTGTATCTCGAGCGCCACTCATGGCCGCTAGTTAGGTTAGAGCCTGAAGGCTGAGCGCAAACAAAGAACCAAACATATAATCACAAATATACAATCATGACATTCGAGTATCATACTCGTTTCGACTTACTTTCATTCTGGCTAAAATATTAACTAATGAAATATGACAATCAACTGCCTTGACATTCTGACCTTTTCCCATTCAAAAATTAATAACTCTTAATATATAACTCTAAATCGAGCATCATTTATTCTAAACGAAACTAGACTTTCATACGGTTATATAGATATAAGGCTCACTTCCTATTTTATCTTATGCAATTTATGGTGATTTTTCAAAGTCACTGCTGTCAGATTTTTATGACCTTTCAACACTACAAAATTCATATATTTTAAACTACAAATTGAAATCAATCTATGTTTGTTCTAAGCGAACCTAGATTGACTCACGGTTCCAACAATGTATAGATCACTTCATAATTATTTTTACGGAATTTATGACAAATTTTCAAACTCACTGCTCATGTAATAATTCGTTTCTGGCATATTTCACGGCTAAGTTTTTAGTTTCATTTCAATCATCCAAACATTATTTCCACCCAAAGACCATACAACAAGCATACATTATCACACAAGTATTGTATTTATGACTTATCAAGAAGCATAGGAGAGTTTGAGGGTACTACCTTGATGGAAGAACACCAACAAAGCTTCTTGCCTAGCTCTCCAGCACTTTGCCTTTACCCTTAGCTCTAGAAGATTCACCACCCTCTTTAACTAATAACCATGGACCACACAATGTTTCCCACATAAATAAGGGTCTATAGGATGCAAAAATACATGCTTTAAATAAAAAATATGAGAAGATGGGTAGAGACTTCCTAAAACTCAAACCCTCACAAATACCTAATAACCTCCACCATCATCCTTAAAGAACATAGATTTTTCCATGGAACTATAAAAGGTTAGATCAAGACCCTTAACTTCTTTGAAATTTCGAGGATGAAAATGATTAGAAAACTCACTCAAATCTCTCTCCGACACAGTTTGCTAAGGGAAATAGATGGAAGAAAAAAAAACAAAATGAAGAAATGTAGAAAGAAGTACGTTGTAAAAGCTATGGAAATGAAGAAAAAGAAAGAAAAATAGGGTGATTACAATGTAGGGACAAGTGGGGACAAGTCAACTTTATCCATCACCATAAATCTGCCAAACAATCTTTTCCATTAATTGGAAGAAGATTTTTATTCCCAAAATGGTAAAATCATCATCTTAGCCATCCACCTTCCCTCCACTTCACATAAGCTTCCCAACATCCTTAATTTCTTATAAAAAAAGTCTAAAATTCACCCAAATTAATTTCAACAAAACCCGATCCTTAAATAAATTTATCCATTACAAACTCGGGTCAATACTAGGACGTTGACTCAAAAATTTGGACCGTTACAATCTTAAGCAACAACATGAGAGATTGAACGGCAATTTCAATGGAGAAGGAAAAAGCATGAGAGAATTGAAAGAGGGAAGGTCAAAATTTCAATGAAGGCAAAAGTGTATCAATTGGTTCTCTTAATTACGACCAGAACAAATTATACAATTGAGTTTAATTTTTTATTTTATAAATAATTTTTTTTGGTAAATTACAAGGGAGGGTAAAATCTTAACAACAACGCGATTAGCGCGACTCGAACCCAGATCATAATTGGGACAATAAACACTCTTAATCATTAAATCAACACAGGATTTTTTTTATAAATAATTTAATCAAAGTTAAATTGCTCGATATTGGAGATTGTATATGGTTGTGTTTATAGGAAAAAAATTTATGTGTTTAAAACTTGATGGCTTGGTTTTTTGTCATTGCTCCCTAAAAACTATGAATTTTTGGATGATTTTAATATAATGTATTTTCATATAAATATGTATTTTTGAATGATTATAATCGAAATTAAATATTGGAGACAAAATAGATTGATAACGAGAATATTTTCAAACATATATTAAAATAGATTTGAACATGACTTGCATATGATGAGATATAAACAAAAAAAAATTAAGAATTTACTCATGATTTACATTAGGTGAAACCTAAACTTGTGCCATCAAAATCATAAGACATCAACCTACTCCATTCTTACATACCCACCTGACATATATATACACACATACGTATATATTATATTTGATATCATTTTTGTTGGGCTTAGAAGATGGAGTGAGTTAGGTTTATAACTATTGAGTTGGATTCTTCAATCAGCCTGCAAGACATCGATGAGTTAAGAGGCATCGATGTTTGTGTTTCAAGATACTTTTCGATGCTTGAGTTAATATTTTTGTAAAAAAGAAATAAGATAGAAGATAAGAAGTAAAAAAAATATGCGTGAGAGAAGGCATACCTAAGAAGAAGTTAAGGCTTAGCATTTATGATGAAAAATCATTTTAGTTTTTCATTTGATTTTTCCTTTTTTTAGCTGTTAAACTTGAATTATTTATTAAATCACTTTAAAATTGATGAAAAAGTTTATATATATTAATTTTGCTGACATAGCATCTATTGTGTATGCAATATTAGCAATTTTTTTTAAATTCAAAAAATTCAAAAACATAATATTTAAAATGTATTTAATCAGAAAAAATATAATAATTATTCTATAATTTCTAGATTTAAAAAAATAATTGTTGATGTGACATACATATATACTACCATA
Source organism: Gossypioides kirkii (assembly GCA_005610355.1). NCBI lineage: Eukaryota > Viridiplantae > Streptophyta > Magnoliopsida > Malvales > Malvaceae > Gossypioides > Gossypioides kirkii. The sequence continues at coordinate 30,096,565 of CP032247.1, read as the reverse complement.
TTAGCAAATAACACACGTTAATTTTTCTATTTATTTCGGACTATTTTGACAGAAAACATTAATTTAAGGATTAAAAAAGACGGAAACTTAAATAAAGGGTTAAAATAATTTTTTTTGTAAATTTAGAAAACTAAATAAATTATTATACCTATATTTTGGGTTGCCTAAGTGCTGCATAGATCTAAACCCTGAATTGGGTAAAACCTTCTATTTTTTGAAGGAAGATGAATTTATCATCAATCATGTGACACTATTTATGTTATTGAAATAAGCTACTGATTTGTAGTAATTATATGGATGTAGGTCCATTTTATTTGTTCATAGCAATAATTCCCCTCCAAATTCATTCCCTCTACTTTGTTTCCACTTTTCATTTTACTCTAAAGTATTTATATCTAGTACATGAGTGTAAGAATAAGAACACTCAAATACATAAAAAAAAAAATCATCATAATTATGTTAACATGTACACGTATATGATAGTTTAGGTTCGAGTTGCGTCAATCGCGTTGTTATTAGGGTTGTCTTCCCCTTATAATTCACCAAAAAAAATAAACCAAATTTGGAACCCGAGTGTTGGCCTGATGATCAGATTACCGCCCGATGTGTAATCTAAATTCGAGTCGCATTAGTCGCATTGCTGATTAGGACTTTGTCCTCTCCTTATAAATCACCAAAAAAAAAACAAGTTTGAGAAACATAGTTTCTCATATACTATCTTCTTGAGAGAGCTCTTACATACTGAGTTGGATAGATTGTGGAAATGTAATCAACCATCCGAGGTTGGGTCCGAATGCTTTCGAGCTGGTGCTTAGATGAACGTTAGGCTGATATGAACCCAGAATCCGATCACTATCGAAACGAAGCACGTATAACAGGAAACTCATTGCATATGCAAGAGCTAGCAATCCCAGTTTTGATTAAGACACCAGATGATGTTTCATTTCATTACCAGAAAATGCAATAACTTCAATTCCATTGATTCCAATTGCTTTAAGGAAAAACAAAAACTGAGATCCAAGAAAGCAAAAAAACCAAATAAAATCCTTATCTAAAATTGTGTGTAAACTAATATGGACATTCTTTTTTTTTTTTTACCTAAGTCAGTTGTACTACTTAACCAGCCGCCGAAGACGGCCTTGATTGGAGAGCAGACGGCAATGTGGTGGAAACGGAGGTGGTTGAGGTGTTGTTGGTGGAGGTTGTCGTATTAATGAGACCAGCTCCACGGGAAGAAATTGTGGTGACACGCTCACAGCGAGGGCAGGTTGTAAGGGTGGAAGCAGGGAGCGGTTCACGGCTGTGAGGAGATAGGACGGTGGGCGGACCTACTTGCAAGGCCCTAAGCTCCTCCACTTCACTTTGAAGCTCTCGGTTCTGTTTAGTCAAAAATTCGAACCATCTCTTCAGATACTGGAACTCCATCTCCGTCTGCTTCAACTTGCTCCTACATATACATTACAAATTAATCAATTAAATTGTAACAAAAATAACAAATGTGGATCAGGTATATAGCTTTTATTATTAAATATTTCATAAAATTTCCAAAAGAAATTTGAAACTTTATCTAGTTAATATACAATCTATATTATTAATTGGTTGATTGATTGAAAGAATGAGTATTTGCGTTCATTGTTGATCTCAACCTTTGATATTGTTCTGAATGTCTTGTATAAAGATTTTAACGGTTTATCTACTACTAGATTTATTGCTATGTAAAAGTTTGTACCGCTCTTTTTTTAACAAAAAAAAACATCTTTATAGTAATTTTTGGATTTTTTTTAAAAATTTCAAGTGATTGGTTGGTTTCAAAGGATTACCAAAACCAAATGTCATGCTTACGGGAATATATTTATAAATATATGTATCAAATGTGCTTGAAAAAACATGAATACGCTTAATTACGAATTTTCTTAAAAAAAAAAAAAGAAAGAGAGAGAGAAGTATGGGCAATATAAACCTCTGAAATAAGTAAAAACTTTTCGTAATTATCTTTTTTTACCAAACGAATTCAAACTTGGATTTTATTCATAATTAATAAATAAAGCGCATTTATTGAATTATTAAATACTAAACTATAAAAGAAAATACTACTATATGATCTACCAATAAATAAAAAGAAAACAGCATTTAATTTCATTCAATAATATAATACACGTAGGTAATAATTCATCAATGCATGGCTATGTCCAAAGAATGATGGATCAATGCAGCACTTTATTAATTATTTATTTTTTGAATTATTTATATTTTCTACTTTAATATTGTTTCATAATAAGTTGTCTTTTAAAAGAAACATGCAATATTCTCAATTGGCGTTATGATCGTTATATATTTGATGCTTTAAGAAAAACCACGGCCATCATTGTTTTGATCCTATAAAGTTCTATCATCTCATGCATGAAATCGACCAAAATCATTAATTTTTCATAATTATGTTCATTTAGTTGTCCGTTTTTTTGTCCTTTTAATTGATACCTACATTAATATATATATATATATATATATGTTAAGAATTATTTATTATTTTAAGTTTCTTTTCTCTTTTAAATTTCTAACTTTTTCATAGATTTATAAATTTATAAGAAGGAAAGTGACATATCAACTTCCAAAGACAATGGTTTGTCGAGGACAAGACAAAGAAAAAAACCCGAATCATAAAATATCATACCCATAATAACTAAAACTTTTAAAATAATTTGTTTTTTTTTATTTTTAAAAGAAAAAAGGGAAAACATATAGTTTCACTTTCTATCTTTAAATTATTAGTGTACGAAAAAAAAAGAATATGTGTAGAATCTGATTCAGATTATATACTTTATGATATTCTTGTCAACGTTTGATGATATTTACCCTAATCTACTTTTAATCCCACCCACTCATCAAATTAATAAAAACCCAGAAAATTTATGACAGAAAAGAAACTGATTTAATTTCAATGAATATATATGTGTGAACAGTACCTGGCTCGACGATTCTGGAACCAAACTTCAACTTGTCGGGGCCGAAGCTTGAGTTGTGAAGCCAATGCTTCTTTCTGCCTCTGAAAAAAAACAAATAACTTTTAAATAAACTGAATTTATTTATGCAGTTTTTTTTGGTGTTGTGATGATTTTATTACACATACAGGGTTTAGGGTATGGTTTTGTCGGAAGCTTTCTTCAAGCAAACGAGACTGTTCTTTAGAAAGACGAAGCTTTTTGCGAGGAACGGCGCCGTCATTGGTGGTGTTTTCTTCGTCGACGACAACTTCCATGGTGGAGGCGATCCATTCATCATCGGATCCTGGCGATGGTAATCGGTTCATATCCAAATCTCTCGCTGTAAAAAAAACACGAAATTTCGAAGCAAAATCAAGCATGAACATCATCAGATCAAATAGAAAACAAAACACAGACGATTTCATTGGGAAAAAAACATGGGATTTTCGAGGGGATTGAGGGTTTTTTTTTTTTTGCGTACCGGAAGAAGGAACAGATATAGTTAAGTCCAAGTTGGAAGAAGAAAACGCCATGGAAGTTGCTGAAGAAGAAAGGTAAAAGGTAAAGTTTTTTTTATAAATAAAATAAATAAATAAGGATATGTATTTATATATAGAAGAGAAGAATATGAAAGGAAATGAAGGAGAAGAAAGATTGGGGTGTGTGATAGATATAAAAGGTCAAAGTCATAATAAATACATATAATAAATGGAAAAAAAAGGTTTTTCCAATAAGGAAACAAGGAGAATTAAAATAAGAATTGAAGATCATTATTTAATATTAAATAAATAATATAAACAAATATTTTTAAATAGAAAAATTAAGAATCGCATATTGACTGTGGTCGTGAAGTCAAAGGCTTTGACCCTTGTGATGGGAGACACGTGTCAAGAGAATGGAAAATCTAGGAGGGTTGTAGGAGAATAACCGGCAGGTTTTCTGTTAATCAGTGGTGAGTCTGTCTGTGGGTTGAAAGGTCAGGTGATGAAATAATTGGGTTCCTAGAGTCACTGACTCACTGAGTCCCTTAAAAATCGAGAATTTAAAAGAATTTATTCCATCTGTAATCTTTAATTTGATTTTATAATAATTAGATTTTATTTTATTTTTGTTTAAAATTCAATTTATCACATATTGACATTTGAAGCTTAAAGTTCGGGTTAAGATATAAATATGATTACATTATTTGCGTTTAATAATTATTAAAATTTCAGCTAATTATTCAATAATAAATTTAATATGATTTAATTTAAAAATTATCAAATTAAGTTTATTTGACCAAAAGAAATCAATTGCAAAGGAATAGTGAGGAATTTAATGCTATTTGATTTGTTTGACAAGTTCCGAGGAAACTGTAAGGCCAAAGTTTCAACATTAATGTAAAGTGAAAAAGGAAATAAATAATAATTTAAAGATATATATTATGTATTTATGTTACCTTGACTTTTAAGTATTTATAATTAGTAATAAGGGATGATGCATTCAAATTTTCATGCAGCAACATTAGAGCTCAATCTGGGGTTTTTTAAACTTCTGTAAATTATTATGATCGATTAATTTAGTCATGTAGTCAATAATTTTGTTGTGATCTCTAGGAATATGTCGAATTTGTACATTGTAATTGCGTTTTAGGAGCTGATTAATTAGTCGTAACTTTGTCATCCTATTAACAGCAATCTCTCCAACCAAAATTGATTCAATTATCATCGCATTATCACATTCTAATTCCAAATGTCTATAACTAGCTTCTCATGCAATTTGGAGTCCTTGTTATGCCTGACTATATGAAATTACTATTTTATCTTGTATATATAATTATTAAATAATAAAAATATAATAATGTCTTGTAGAAAAAAAGTCACATATTTTATGATTAAATATTTATTTGTTCTTGAAAATATTGAAAATATTAAAACTAAAAAATATTTAATTGAAATAAGACTTGGTGGGTCAAAGATGAAGTTATCTAACATTCATGAGAGTGGTAAGAATTTTTAATATTATATATCCATAATGAAACAAAACACGTGATGAAATAAAATGTGTCAATTATGAAGCGATGATGAATTTGACAACATTCACTATCGTCGCTACTCCATTGTCATCTTTATTTATAATCATATCCAACATCTTTATCAAATGTATATCAAAATATGAATATATAGATACAACTTTCTAAGAACTTATCAAATATACTCAATTATTAGTTTCTATACTACGCGTAAGCCATGGGTAGAATTTGTATGCTTTAATTTGGTCTTTTTTAATTGACCCTCCAACTTAAAAAAAAAAAATTATCTTTTTAGTTTTTCATTTAATTTTTTATTTTTTTAATTCTTAAATTTTCATTGTTTGTCAAATCACTTAACATTGGATAAAAAAATTAACTTTACTGATGTGACATACACGTGGATTATCGTGTGGATGCTATGTTATCATTTAATTAAATTTTTAAATCTTCCAAAATTCAAAATAGTATTTCAAAAAATTAAAAATTATTAAAATATTTTTTAATAGTTAACATGACACCCATCTGATAGTTCACATGGATGACCAACAATGCAAGTTCAAGAGTTATAAGAGACAAAAAACTAAATGGTGGCTTAAAATTATTTTTTTTTGTAATGTTGGAGGGCCAAATAAATCATTACGTTTTATATTTAATTTGGCCTTCAAATTTTCAAAAAAAAAATCATTTTACCCCTCTATTTAATTTTTCATCTATTTTAACTTTTGAACTTGTATTGTTTGTCAAATCACTCTAAAATGAATGGAAAAATTAACTTCTGTTGACTTTATTGACATGACTTCCACGTTAGCAATTAATTAATTTTTTTAAAATTAAAAAAATATACTTATACTTTTTAAATTTTTTAAAAAATTATACTTTTTTCAATTTTTATATTTTAAAAATTAATTAATTACTAACATTCATTAACTTTTCCATCTATTTAGAAGTGATATGATAAATTACGCAAATTTAAGAGTTAAAATGTTTTTATATATATATATATATATATATATATAAAATTGAAGGATGAAATAATATATGAAGAAAAAAATGGTATATGATAAGAATTGAGAAATGTGGTTTTGTAGGTGTGAACTGTAATTAAAGGTTGATTTATTAGCATTTCAATTAAGACAAGTAAATGATAGTGATCAATTAAAATTAATATTATGCTTTGACTTGCTATTACTGATAGGAACTTTGGTTTATAAGGAAATGGGAATCAAACTTTGGTAATTCCCCATTTTGACATGATTATCACAAAGTCAACATTATGTCTCTTCCTAAATTACTCAAATTTAATTAAAATATTATTCATGCCAATGAGGTATTAGGGATGTTAGTAAAAGTTGAGACTATGAGATCTTAATATCTCAACTTTAATTTTGTCTTCAATTTAATTATTTCTTAAATTAATCATGTGTAAATTTTGGAAATATTTTAATAGATTGTACTCTATAATGCTATATTTTTATTATAGTATTTTTAATTGTAATTATGGGTTTTTAGTCGTTAAAATTTTGTCCTCTTATAATTCAAAAAAAACATTAAAAATATTATTTTGACTCCTTAAAAAATTGATAATTTTTAATTAATCAATCACCACTTTAAGAAAATCTTATTTGGTCCAAAATTTCTAATGCGATATCAATATTTCTAATGCAATACCAAAATTTATTTGGTTAGAAATTTTTAATAAGATATCTTGTTTGTGTAGGTCTGTGTTGTCATGTTTGGAGAATAAATATATGTAATGTATGACTGACAAATGTCTTGTTTGTGTTAGGTAGAACTGTTCAAGGGTCAAGTTACCCGTCCAAGTCCGAGGGTTTGCTTGGAAAAAAATTATTAAACTCAAACAATGGGCAAGGGCAAACATTAACTTCGTTTCAAATATGGGTGAGAGTCTGGCTCAAGCTCAAATGTTCAAGACCCCATTTTCTAAGTTTGTAATGTATTATATTATGTCATTTTATATATTATTGTTAGTTTTGATTTTCAAATGTTTTGATATAACAAACTTAATTCTAAATTCCCTTAATCAAAATTGCAAAAGTTACTTTGATCATTTTCAAATATGTTTTCAGGTATTACAAGATCAAAAATAAAGTTTCTAAAGTGCTTAAACTTTCTACAAAAGTCTTTGAGTACCCTCAAGTCCTTTAAAATGTTTCTAAGCCTCTTTTCAAAATTCCCTAGTAGTGTCTTGAGAAACAAGGTTATATGTCTCGAGACACATGAACTTCGAATGTAAAATACTACATAGGAAGCATTGTCTCGAGACAATTTTCGTTTTGTCTAGAAACACAGACCATTAAAGCTAAGGATTGCTTTAGGGGAGTCACGTCTTGAGACAATAGAGTATTTATCTTAAGACATGCCTATTTTGTCTCGAGACATCATGCCCCAAAGGTTGTATTTTGTTCTTCTATCTCGAGACATAGCTCGAGGCAAGGGTTTTATGTCTCAAGACATATACCTGCAGGGCTACATTTAGTGCGTGAAATAAATGCTCTCAATGGCTAGAAACTCCCTCCAATAGCTCTAAATGCCCATAAATCAATGAGAGGATATAAATATCATTCAAGAACATTCATATGAAGATAAGAAACAAGTTTACAAAGATCAAGAGCTAAAATCCAATCAATTCTCATTATTATTCTTATTTTCACTTGTACACACTTGTGGCTTTAGTTATGATTCATTCTTTCAAGTGTTGTCTTGTATAATGAGAGTGACTAGTTGTTGTATATCTACCTTTTAGAGGTGATAATCCATTCTCAATTTTATTTCTCATTTTTGTGAAGATTTACTTAAAGTTTTGGGTAGAAAACCTTAAGACCCAAAATCTTAAGGGAAAGTGACCTTATCTTGTCTATTGAAAAAATAGAGATCATTTGAAAGGTTGAAATTAGTTAAATGGGAAATATTTAGTTACGATAAGCTAAGGTAGTGGAGGTACGAAATTGGGGTCAAACCACTATAAATTCTTATATCTCTTTTGATTGTCATCTTTGATTTAATTTTTTAAAACACCAATTCACCCCCTCTTGATGTATATTAATCTTAACAATTATATAATTCATAACACATAAAAATTAAATCTATACTAATATATAATATTGTAATGTAAATATTCTTTTAGTCGAAGCCAAGGTATCCTTCGACCACAAGTTTATCCAAAGAGGTAAACAGCCTGAGCATGAAATGAGCTTCATTCCCATGAGCGATTATCAAACCTCCGACCACATGGCTAAAAATTAGGTGAGCAATCAGAACGTCACACCTTGTGATTACTATAATGAAAATATTAAAAAAATGTTATGTAACCTATATATAAAATTGTAATAAATGAAAAGTATATATAATTATTAAATATTAAATTATAAATATAAATATTTTTTTAAAATAAAAAATAATATGAATGGCTTAAAATAAACTTAAGTTTACAAATATAGATAAAATTTTAAATCCATATTTTAGGCTGAATCGGGTTGGACCTAGCCCATGAATACCTCTAGTGATATATGTGTGGTCTCATCAATTCGGGCTCATGAGATCTTAAACTCACAGGTGTCCTAACTCACAAGGTGTTCTCTTTAGTCAAAGGTGTTGACTTATGGGTCTTGTTCTCGTAAGGTGTTGAGTTATAAGTATAACAAATTATAGTATTTAAAAATATTTAAAAATTAACTTTTTTATTATGAAAAAATTATATATTATTTATAAATATTGTAACCTCCTAAACTTGGACTAGACGTTAGGCGTACGATCGGAGTTTATAAAACAATTAATTTAAAACATTTATTTATTTTAGAAGAAAATTTAGTCTATTTTCAAAAAAGCTGACGAATTAAAAAAAAAATGTTTTAGTTTAACTTTCTTATGTAACAGTGACTTCTTTAAGTAAACCTAGTTAATTTTTCATTTATTTATTACTCACAATTTTTATTTTAAATTTCGCAGCGAAAAAATGATTTTTTCTTGGTTTTAGTAAAAGTAAATTTCATGCCTTAATTAAATAAAAAAACATATTTTAAAATTAAATTAAATGTTATGCATGTTAAATAAACCCCAAATATGAGTTCCATGCCACCAAAATAAGTAAAACAGTATAGTTTTGAAATAACAAAAATTATAAAATAAGTCTATTAATACTTTCATAAAAATAAAACGTTTTCGAGCCCTCCATATGTCGTGTCCGCATCATAACTTGATAGATTATCTGTAAAGATGAAAATAAAAAGGGGAGTGAGTAATGAAGCTCAGAGTGAATTCTACCACCAGGGAACCAATGCAAATAGTAGACAAGTCATGCAAAATATCAACTCAGAATAAATCACAATTAATTAGCAATACAAAATATCGATAATTCAGAACGACTAATCAACATAATATTTCAGTGTTTGTAGCCATGTAATTGCTTATTAATGCAATGCAAGTTCAGTTTTACTTTTCTACCTTTACACCACTTTGTGAATAAACCACCGATCATTACAGATGAATTGCTAATGATAAATATATTGGTGGATGAACCATCCGTCTGTGCAAATAAAAACTGCTATGGATAAACTACTGGTTGAGAAAATGAATGTCGACTAAAATACGTTGTGGATAAACCAATAGATGACCAATATAATATTTGTGTCTATTCCTTAAATTCTTCGTTTCTTGTCTATTCCTTACAACTAACCCCTTATATTTTGGATTGTGACAAATATAATATTTTTATATTCAATTTTTTTTGGGTCAAAGAATAACAAAAAAACTTATGAAAAGTCCAATTTAACTCGTAAATGCTATAGATTTTTTTTTGAAATATTAATAAATTAATTTTATAATTTTAAGTATATTTTATAATAAAAATAAATAAATAATTTTTTATAATTTTTTTCGTAACATTCTATTTTTACTTTAAATTTATATTAGCATGGTTTCCATGTTTTGCGTGTGAAGGTCAAAATATATTTTAAATCTTTATGCACTTTATACATTTAGAATTTAGTACTTTACTTTTATTTTTAGGAATTTAATTTTTTTACTTTTTTAATTAAAAAATTCAAGTCCAATTGTTATTACAATTAAAATTCTTCTATTAAATTTACTGGAATGACATTTTGAAATTTAAAAAAAAAATTCATTTGGTAATCATGCAATAATAAAAATAATGTTGAAAATTATTATTAGAATTTATTTCTTAAAAACACCCGATTGAACTTATCAAGATAAAATATTTTTTTGTTGTAGTGTTCTTAAGAAAAATTGATGTCACATTTGATTGAAATGATGAACAATACTTATTATGTAGACTAATTAATGACATGACATTATAAAGTAGAGGAATCGAATTATACAAAAATTAAAAAATATATATTTAATCTCAAGTTTCAAAATAGTATAAGAGTCAAAATTGAAATTTTACCGTTATCTTATAATATAAAAAAGGCAAACTCAAAAGAAATAAGAAGTTACTTGGCAATCCCTAATATTCTTAAGACATTCAAATTATATCTAACCATGTAATATTTTAATAAAAAATTAATAATATTAACTATTTAGACTAGTTAATAACATTATAAAAATATAGGGACCAAATTATGTTAAAAATTAAAGTATAAAGTATAAAGATTAAATCACAAATTTAGGCATACTAGAAAGACCAAAATTGAAATTTAACCACTAATCTATAATGTAAAAAATAATAATAAGAGAGCACCCTGAAGTGCCATGTGCCAATAGAAGGATCTTCGTTGTATTTATAGTTTACAAATATATATATACTATTATTTAAATCCCTATTTGAGTTGGTATCACAATTAGGGGTGTTCAATTGGTTAATCGAATCGAATTAGTATTAACCGAATTCACCAAACTTTTTAAACATTTAACCGTTAATCGAACTAAAATTTTATATTTTTGTTTTTTTTTGTTAAAACAAGTATAAAACATATCAAAAAATAAATTGATAATGTTCATTTAACTGAATTAACCAAATTAAAATTAACTGAATTAGTAATATATAATATTGGTCTTTTGAAAGTTCGATTAATTACCTGATTTCGAATTGAATTAACCTATAACCGAACTTTCAGAAAACCATTAACTGACCTCCGACCAAATTAGATCGATTAATTGACTGATTAATCGAATTAGTTCGATTCGGTCGGTTAATTCGATTTAATCGAAATTTTAACACCCCTAGTCACAATTCAATTGGGCACGGGCTCAGTTAGAGAAATTACAAAAATATTTTTCATAATTAAAATTATTTATATTATTTGAGGATATTTTAGTATTTTCATTTGAAAAATAAATAACTTGTATATGGTGAGATTTTAACCCATAACTTATGCATCCATAGGACTTCAATTTTACCATTCAATCAATGTTTTATCTTGAAAAGTTTTGTACACTTTAATTTAATATTATACACAACGGAGAACCTAGGAGGGCTGGCAGGAGTCCGCCCCCTTAAAATGAAAAATTTTCATTTAGATCTTTTAAATTTTTAAATTTTTAATGATAAAATTACATTCATAGTTATGATTGCTTCAACATGAATTAATTTGAAATATAGGTAAAAAAAAAATTTTGGACTTAATCCATTTATATAAGAATATTTTCAGATCACTTTTTTTAATGAAAATTCGCCTCCTTTCAAAATTTTATATAATTAATAATTAGATTATGTTTGGGAAAAATAATTGCAATTTTCAAATGTTTATTTAATAAATTTATTAAAAATGAATAATAATTAATAAATACGATTTTAGTTGAAATGATAAAATTGAATTAAATCAAGATTATGATGTCTTGAGTTCAAATCTTTAATAATCTCGTTATAAGTTCAGATTATATCTAGTTTTTTTACACAATGCTTATAACTCTTCATAGTCTCTTCCCAACCCATAAATAAGAAGATAATAAGCTTCACTGCACTCAAACTCATGTTTTTCTGTATTGACAATAATATTTAAGTCATTTGAATTAAGATTCAATCAGGGGTGAAACCAAATTTTTTTTAAAGGGGACCGAAGTTAAATTGTAATTTTTACGATAGTAAAAGTGTAATTTTTAAAGGATTAAATTAAAATTTATCATTTTTAAGGGGCTAAAATATAATTTTACTTTTACTAATTTAAAATTTTAAAAACCTAAATAAAAACATTTTTATTTTAAGAAGATCAGAACCCCTGCCAACCCGCTTGGTTTCGCTCTTGAATTCAATCGACAATTATTTTGTAAATAAACATAGAAGTTTTGAAAGAGAGAAATATATTTGTCACGTGTGAAAATATGTAAAGTGAGTGGGACATACATTCAAACTTTTCATATATAAACAAATCTATTCTATGCCACCTAAAAGGCCTTTTAAACAATACCATCCATTCATTGGTGAGCGAATCAACTTTTTCCCTAATCAATAAAATCTTAGGGAATACATGTTATTATAGCTTAAAATATTAACATAATTTCTCTATTTTAATTTATTTATATATCAAGTTGAGGTTAATAATGTAATTTTCATATAATTCTAAAATTATTTTAATACAAATTTTATTTTTTTCGAAAACTCTAAATTCTAAAAATTAATATATATATATATATATATATATATATCTAAATTTTATGTATTTTTTTGATGAAATTTTTGGAAATTTAGATATATTATTTTGAATTTTTAGAATTTAAAGTTTTTGAAAAATAAAATAAAATTTATGATCAATTTTTTAGAATATATATATATATTGTTCAGTTTAAGAAAATGAAAGATACCTACACCCATTTCTTAAATTCATCATATAACTACATCACCTATATTGGAGAAGAGGTCATATTAGTAAGGAGCGGCAGACTGAGAAGCGATAAAGATGAGGAAGCAAGGGATGAACGATGATGAGAATTGGTGGTTTTTATGTTGTAAATAAACAAAAAAGAAAGTTTTTTGTATTAATTATAGAGAGATCCCTAGTTTTAGTCAAAAGTTTAACAAATGTTACATCAGCAATTCATTAGTGGATTAATGAAATTTTAAACGACAGTGACTAATTCAAGCAATTACCTTAATTAGAGTGATTAAATTAACAAAAAATATTAGAGTGATCAATATAAAAACGATGATATTTTAAAGTGACTTGCGATGTAGTTTAACATATTAAAAAACAGAAAAAGAAGGGTGACATGATGCGTTCTAATAGCGCCAGGTGGATGGCCAGCACCAGTCAATACTGGTCAATAGTGGGTCAATATTTTTTATTTTAAATGAACCTAAATGTCACATGACACAATATAATTGGTTGAAAGGTCTCACGTGAAATATTCTCATTAACCCTATGTGACAGTCAAATTTTTAGCACTGTTACACAAAATGAGTTAAACTGTGTAACAAAATGATAATTTAAATATCAATATGAAACAAAAAAAATATACGTACCAAAACCAAAAAATAAATTAAGCTCAAATTAACATTAACATTATAAACTTAATATACCTGATTTCATCATTAAAAATCAACATTTGATTTAAACCCGAATTCATTAAACCCAATTTATTTAAAATCAAAATTGAGTCAAATAAATAATCTAAAATTAAAGTGAACCAAACTTGAACTAGTGTAAATCAATAATAAAATCAACCAAAAATTGATTATAACAAGAATGGAAATGCGAATGCGAATGCGAATGCGAATGCGAGGGATTGAGAAAATAAAATGAGAAAAGGCGTGTGGGGGGGGGACGACAGTGATGATGGAGGGCGACAAAACATGGAACAAGGGAACCAAGTGGGGCCCAGCGTTGATGATTGGGATTGGGAAGAGGAAACGTCTGTGGGCCCCCACTTGTCTTCCTGTCCTCTCCCCCTCATCCACCTTCTCCTTCACCCCATGTTTTGCTATCTCAGTGGACTGCATGTGGGACCCATTCCCCTTATGTAATATACAGCTCTCTATTTATAAGCAAGGTTTTTTTTTTTTTACCGGTTTAAATTTCGGCTAAATTAATCATGTATGTAAAAAATATATATATAATTATCAAATAAATCGTCTTTTGAAAAATTAGGAAAGTGGATCGTTTTTTATAAGTGTGTGTGAAATAGTTAAGTTGTATTTTTTTATTTTTTTAATATAATTTTTTATTAGATAATTAAATATTAGTGATTTTATTTTTAAGTCTCGAGTTTATTTTTTTTCGTTTACATTTGTATTTTTTATTTCAAGTTGTTTTAAATTTTTTATTATTTTTAATTAATGTTTTTAATATATTAATTTATTTGGTTAAATGGTTAAGTAATAATAATTTCATTCTTGAATCTTAGGTTTAATTCCTCTTCTAAATATATTTTTATTATATAATTTTTACGTGTAATATTTATTTTTCAATCCATATCATGAGTTAGTAAATTTTTTTTCATTTCTCAAGGTATTTACAGAAACAAGCCCAATAATTAATCCTCTATATTCAGTAGGCCTATTAAGGGGGTGGACGTTGGCCATTGAGGGTTCGACCACTAGTTGAGTATAGTAAATTTTAGTATTATCTAATTTTGTATGTGTATTTAAAATATTTCACATATAAAATTATTTGATTACATCTTTATTGTTTGATTTTATGAATAAAATATTTATTAATTAAAATGACAAATTAAAAATAAAAAATTGAAAACAATATATGTATTAAATAAAAAAACTTGAAACAATATGAAATAAAAATTACAAATGTATTTAAAAAAAAAGAGTTGAATCTGGGATGCAGATGAAATTATTATTTAACCATTTAACCAAAATAGTTAATATGTTAAAAACATTAATTAAAAATAATAAAAAGCTTAAAACAACATAAAATAAAAAATATGAATGTGAGTGGGGGAGGAATCAAACTCGAGACTCAAGAACAAAACCACTAACATTTAATCATCTGACCAAAGAAATTAATTATATTAAAAAAGTTAGAAAATGCGACTTAAAGGGAAAGCACGTCTACTTAGGCACGTTGTCCTGCTAACAGTGCAGAAAACGCGTCTAGCTCTCTCCAAAAATGGCTTATTTCTCTAAATTTTCAAAAAATCGACCTATTTGGTCAATTAAATTATATATATATGGCTAATTTTACTTAATTTTTCGAATCTAATCTTTTTATTTATACTTTATATTAATTCTATCAAATTTTTTGATGTGATTTATTTTTCATATAATATCTAAAACTATCCATAATTCTTTTTCACCCGTAAACAAGAAGATAAACGTATTTTTGTACACTCAAATCCACATTTTTTTTACTCTAACAATAATGCCTACATGATTTATTTATAAATAAATGGTGATGCAACATGTATATATATTGATATTTTTATTCAATTATATGCAAAAATTTTGTTCAACTTTACAAAAATATTAAGATATATATCATCACATTATGTGTAAAAAGAGGTCACATCAAATTATTTAAAAGGATTAACATAAAAAGGTTGAACCCGTGAAAATACACATTCTAAAAACTATATAGAACTAGAAAAAATCAACTTGTATATGAAGGATTAAATCGACCCAAACATGTAATAAAAAACTTAATTGGAGGGATTTTAATCTCGCATTAATAAAATTGACTTTTTTACTAAATTTTTACTATTTTTTAAGAGTAAAATTCGGTTTTATATATAGTTAGTGATATAACAGAGTTTAGAGCTAATTTAGCATTATTTTTTTAAAAGTACTTTTGAAATAAAAATATTGCTAAATAAAATATTTTTGAATTTTCCAAAAGTACTTTTCAAATAAAATATGCTTTGAGAAAACATTTTTTTAGCCAAAAGCCGAAGTAATAAATTTTAATTTTTGCTCAAAAGTGCTTTTTGACCCAAAAGAACTTTTGAAAAGTATTGCTGAACTAACTCTTATTCAAAGTTTAAGAATCTTAAATCATAATTCAAAATAAAATATAAATTGAAAAAAAAATTAGATATACAAAGCAGCTTGAGTTAAGTTTTAAACATTAGTCGATTGAGTTTTAATTCGATTGAGATGAGCATTGTTGCTAATGCAGGAGGACGTGAGTTCCAGTGCGCTGAAGTGCATTGCCTTCCTATTTATGAGTTGGGGAGGAGCTATGAACAATTTTAAGCATATCAAAATCTATAATGAGATTATTCAAAAAAAAAATTGAAACTTTCAAATTTCATTTACTCGAGTTTAATTTGATAATAAACCAATCAAATTAGATATATATGTTCTTAAATCAAACTCAAATAGCTTTTAGGAATATTTATTTCATTTATCATTATTCTCAAACACATTATAAAATTTAAAATTATTATTAAATACAAAGTTTATGAGATGTGAGCCAAATTCTGTTTGATGCAACCCCTGGTCCATAATTTATTAGTAATTACATTTTATAGACATTGTAGTTATACTTTGAATTTGAATATTTTATTTTTTAAAGATATCATTATAATGACAATTATAATTATTATATAATTACAATCATAATTAATCAGTACGATGCGCAATAAAATTATATTTCCAATTTATATATTCATATAATTATAATTCGAATTATTCATTACAATATAAAATTAGAAAATTGGTAACTAGAATGAATCTGAGTCATAATAAATTTGAATTGTAACATCCGCGTGCTTGAATCGAATTTGGAACAGTGATAGAGTACAATTGAGAATTGGAATATATGATTGAATTTAGAAAGGTTTGGAGAAATCAAGGATTAAATAGTAAAGGAGAGAAAATATGGAGGACTAAATAACAAATTATCCAAATTGAATTTTGAGTCATCATGGGAATTAGATTGATTGAGGAAGGGCAAAAGAGTAATTTGGTGGAAGATATTTTTGGAGGCAAAGTTTTGGGCCAAAGTGTAAAGTTGGAAGGTATAAGGACTAAAAGTGCAATTTTACCATTTTTAATTAAGTGAGATATTTTAAGTGAGATTTCTAGAGAATTTGAGAAAGGTTAAAAATCAATTATAAGTCAAAAATATCAGCTCTTTTCATGTTCAACCGTTCATGCCATTCTCTCTTCCATCCAACTTTTGATTTTATTCCAAATAGGTCCTTCCATCATTTTTAAACCCTCCAAGCTCCAAAATCTCCTATTTTCTTTGAAATTTCTGAAATAAAAGTATAGAAAGGGGTTAGTAGACACCTCAAACTCCTTATAGAATTTATTTTGAGGTGTTAGAGAGCATAGGGACTAAATTGAGAAATTTTGAATTCAAGGGTTAAGGTAAGAAATAGTTAAATTCTCATGACATACATGTATTTTACTGTTATTTAGCATGAAAACTATTGAATTATAGCTTATAGCTTATATGTGTTTATGTGAAATTGAAGAGAAAGAGAAGAGAGGCAAGGATCAAATTGAAGACAAAGGAAAAGAATAGAGCAAGGGTAAAAGAGAAGAAATTCAGCCTTTTGTTGTAAGTACTACAAGAATTTTAGTTTATAGTTTATTCTTCATAATATATCTGAATTGTTAGCATGGAAATTGTTGTTTAATTATGTGTTATAAAGATGATTAAGTGAGATTAGTGTAATAAAACATGAGAAAGAAAATGTTTTCATTAAAACAGAGTGGACAGAATCACAGGGTCAACTTCTAAAATTCACTAAAAATTGTATATATTGATTCAAGGGTCGAATTATATATTTAATTAAATCTTATTGTGTGTAGTTTCATATGGAAGAAATAGTGAATTAAATGGATCTGTATATTCTGAGTTATAACTGATTTTGTATAACAAGGTCAGAGCAGATACGAGTTCCCCTGTTCTGACTTTGAAAAATTGTAGAAAAAATTAGAAAAATCATTAGAGTCTGAAATTTATATGGTTGAATACTTAATGAATCTATTTTCAAAATAAACAGACTAGAACATTATTGGATCTCTGTACTAAAAGATAGATATTTTTAGTGAAGAAAGGTCGAAACTGACAGACAGCAGAGAAGGGGTAAATTGAAAGAATTTACTGTACAAATTGGCTAAAGTAAAAATTCTGGAAATTTTATGGTAAAAATATGATTGAGTATAGTTTCAGAAACATCAATCGGATATTAATTTCGAATTCTTTAGCTTGAGATATAAATAATTTAGTGACTGTGACGCAAGTGGACAGCTTTGAAAATTAATGTGAAAATAAAAGTAAGAGGTATATGATGATGATATGTGAGAAAAATATATGTGTGAAATATTATGTGTTTAATTATAATTGTTGATTATATGACTAAATGGTGATGTTGTGGAAGCATTTTTAGAAAATAAATGTGAGAAATACATGATTATGTATATGTGAAGAGAAATGTAAATGTGATGTATAAGTTATGAATAATGATGTTAAATGAGATTATGCCCATGTAGACGAAGTAGAACCGTTGTGATATTAGTGGCATGCCATTAAGGAACACTAGCGCGCTCTCTGATTAGCACTGTGTGTGCTCTCTGTTTAGCACGTCTCGTGCTCTCTGTTATTAGCACTGTGTGTCCTCTCCGATTAGCACTTCGTGTGCTCTCTGATTAGCACTTTGTGTGCTCAGTACTTTGTGTACTCTCTGTTTAGCA
The DNA here is from genome assembly GCA_005610355.1 of Gossypioides kirkii. NCBI lineage: Eukaryota > Viridiplantae > Streptophyta > Magnoliopsida > Malvales > Malvaceae > Gossypioides > Gossypioides kirkii. Next base: position 30,078,003 of record CP032247.1, on the reverse strand, counting down.
CTTTGTGTGCTCTCTGTTGCCCAGCACTTATGTGCTCTCTGTTCAGTACTTCGGTACTCTCTGTTTGTTCCGTTTATCCGATAGGTTCTATAAAAGTCTACTATGGGCCAAGTGGACAAATAAGATAAGTGAGCTATGGTTAAGAAAGCTATGATGGCTAGATTGTGAAAAGTGAAAGAATGTGCAAATTATGACATTGAGGTAAGTGAAATGATGAATACATGAAAGATAAGTACCATATGTGTATGTGTAATTAAATGCTGATAATTAAGTGAACTAATGTGGCTGAAAGGACTAAGTTGTGAAAAAGGGATGAAAATGTAATATCTACCATTGAGGTAAGTTGGTATATGAGAATGAATGTGTGTTATGATGGCATTAAGGTAAGTTAAATGTTACATGCAAGAAATGTTAGAAATTTTATACGCATGAGTATTGAAATGTTTGATAAAATTAAGCAATAAATAAATAGTCATCTATTATTCTTGTAGTGCTTACTAAGCCTTCACCGGCTTAACGCGTTTATTTTAACGCGTAGGTACAAAGTAACAAAGAGAAAAGTCGAGTTCAAGGACCTCTCATCACATCACATCATCCTTTGGTGGACTCCAAATATAGGTATTTTTTTTAAGAAAATGGCATGTACAATAGTATCTGTGTGAATCCCTAATGAGTGGGAAAAATGTTATCTCGAATGTTATGAATTATGAAAATGAAATGATTAATATATGATATTTCGATTTGAATGGTCTTAAAAGACATCGGTTTTTAAAGAAAATTTTCTGTTACTCAACTTTCTGTGTCGTACTGTAATGTAATGCTCTTATATTGAGTTTATACGTATAAACCAGATATAGGAGTGTTACATGAATTGTGTCCACATATGGTGGAATTAAACCAAAATAAAATAAAAACTGAGAGTCCACATATGATATTTACACATGGTGGAGCCGAACTTTAGATTTTAAAGTTCTCAAGGTCTCAATCTTGTCATTTAAAGACTAGTTTAACATTGCTTTTTAAAAGTATTTGTGAAAAAGTGATTTTTGAAGAATTTAATTTAAGATTTAATTATTTAATATTACCGCCAAAAACATATTTTTAAGAAGATAAAAGTCCGTTTTAGACATTATAATGTAAAATAAAAAATCAGCATTTAAATTGGTTAATATTATAATATATGAAATATATCAATTTAAATTATAATAAAATATAAAGAATATTTTATTGTAATTCATTATTAATATTTTGATATATGAAATATAAATTTTAAATGTTTTTAAGCAATTAATATAAATTATTTGTAAATTTTAATTTTTCATGATTATTATTTCTTTTTAATTTTTTATAAATTATGAAATTAATGGTTGATGTTGGTATTTTGAAATGATGACAATTTCTTAGATATGGAATTGTATCAACATTACTCGAATGATGAGATTTTCAAATGCCATATCATATTTGGTTATGAAATTTAAGTGATGAAATTGTTGGCTAAATAAGCTCAATATGTTAATTTTTAAAATAAATTAGATTTTTACGCCCGTTTTAAAAATAATTAGGAGAATAGATTGATTTTTATGAAAAACTCGTCTAGTTGGATGCGCTTTCCGATAACGATAAAAAATTTAATGGATTTTTGAATCGTTGCCCCAATGATAAAAAACCCTTAAATCTAGGGGTGTAGATGAACAAAATGTTCGATGAATTGTTGTGAACCGTTCATATAATGTTCGTTTATGTTCGTTTATTAAGCTAAATAAACGAGTATGAACAAAATTTTTATGTTCATTTAATAAATGAACGAACACGAACAGAGGTGTGTTCGATTCGTTTATATTCACGAACAAGCTCGTTTATTGACTCGTTTATTTATTAATGATATTTTCTTATAAAAATATTAAAATAATATATGTGTGTATGTATTTATTGTTTGTTTGTTTGTTTATTATTCATTAACATTGTTCATGAACATGTTCGTTTAATGTTCGTGAACATGTTCGATTAAGTTAAATGAACATGTTTGTGAACATTAAACAAACGAACATGAACACACATAATTTTAAATAAACGAACGTGAACAATACATTTGAAATTCTTAACGAGCATGAATCGAACATGAACCAAACATGAACAACTTCAAAAATAAATAAACGAACATGAACAGAGGTTAGTTCGTTCAAGCTCGATTCATTTATAGCCCTACTTAAATCCTATAAATACCCCTCATTTTTTTATTTTTTTTCACTCAAATCCTTCCCTCAACTCTCTCAAACTCTCTCAAATCCATTAAACTTTCTCGTTTTAATCGTTTTTAATATTTTCATTTAAAAATAATATTTTTATTAAATATCTTGATTTTTAACTCGATTTTTAAAAAAGGTCGCTTCTCTAATCTGATGCTACAATGAGCATATTTTCGATGTCTAATTATCAATGGTAATATGAATATTTAAATCTTGTTAATTTGAATACTGTTAAATTTAATTTTATTAATTTTAATATATATATTTTTTGTAAATAGGCCGATAATCGTGTTTTGAAGGGCTTCATTCATAATATGAGAAAGCCTCCGATCCCTAAAATTCGCAGCTACTTGCAAGCGGTTGGATTCTTACATGTGTCTCGCATGTCTGAGGGCTGCAAACTCGATTTCCAACTAATCAACGCGTTGGTGGAGAGATGGAGGCCCAAAACACACACTTTCCACCTTTCATGTGACAAGTGTACAATCACACTTAAGGACGTAGCGTTACAACACGGTCTGTCGGTGGACGAGTCAGTCGTCACGAGAGCATCGATCATTATCGGTAAAGTGACCATCTACGATACACTGCTGGGAAAGGTCTCGGACTAGTTTGAAGGTGGGCGGATCTCGATGAACTGGTTGAAGGTAAATTTCAATGAGCTCCTTGAAGATCCAATGGAGGAGGTCATACAACAATACGCCCGAGCGTACATTCTAAGGTTAATCGGGGGCATTTTAATTCCTGACAAATCTCATGGTTTGGTGCATGTAAGGCAACTTCTACATATGGTGGACTTCAATGAGAGCAGCAGATTCAGTTGGGGATCTATCGTACTGGCGATGTTATACTAGGAGATGTGTCGAGCCAAGCAACTGAGTGCTACGTCAATCGGTGGTTTCCTGCTACTACTACAGTCATGATCCTGGTGGCAACTACTGTTTCTACGTCCCAGGGTGAACAACCCATACATTTTTCCGTTGGTGATGAGGTAAACATCATTTCTTAACAAATACGTAGTCTGCAAAGTAATTTTTTTATTATATGCTTTAACTAACACATCGCTTGTACATGTGGAACCATGAGCCGAGCTATGTGGGATTACCCAATGAGTTAGAAGATATTAGGCTGTTGTTAGATCAACGCTCGGAATGCGAGGTTAGTTACTTATTCTTTCGAACTTATATTGATTACAAAAATTCATACATAACGATATTTATAAATTTTCTTTTTAGTTTGAATGGATTTCATATGCCAACACTAATGTCATATCTTGCATATTATCGGAAGTGTTTGTAGCAATCCGATTTTCAGTGGTGTTGAAAATAGTGGTTTCGGGATTACAACTTTGACAAGTCAAGTTATAAATATCGTCTATTTAATACTCATGATGTCAATATCATCGTGTTAACTTTTTTTTTTGAGAAATTTTATCGTTTAGATAGTTAATTGAGTAGAAATGATTAAATTGTAATAGGTGAAAAAGTATAGATGGTCAATTAGAAGGACCAAAAAAGTAAATTAACCAATGAAAGCTTAGTGGGTGGGTTAGCATGAGTTAAACTAAGTATAAATAGGTTCAATTAAGATTAAAAATGGTTAATTAAAGTTTAATGATGGAAGTCTAAATATTTACAAAATTGCCATTGAGTATATATATGAAATTAAAAGAGGAAAATGAAAAATTCACTTATTTTTCTTCATCTTCCCCACGACAAGGCTAAGAAATTAGGGTTCTCCATTATTGAAACTTTGAGCTTTGATTTGGGTAAGAAAACCTTGATCGTTTTTAATATTTTTTTATGTTTTTGAATATGTATTAGCTTAATCTAGCTAATCCAAGGACTAATTTATGAATCTGTCAAATGTTATAAAACTTGCCATTGTTGAAAATGCTTGTTCCTGAAAGATTTTGATAGATTTGCATGCTTGGTGAATAGATTCATTGATTTTGTAAAGTGATTTTTTTTATGAAATTAGAGTTTAAGGACTAAAATGTTAAAATGATGAATTTGTGTGTATTATGTGAGAAAAAATGAAATTGTAGGGACTTGTGGAGATCCATGATTATGTCGACTGGAATTGATTTTGTAATAAAGAGGTAATTTTGTGTGTTTTATGCTTAGGGACTAAATTGAATAAAAGTAAAAGATTAAGGGTAAAATCACAATTTTTCCAAAAGGACTAAATTGTGTTAAATGATATGATTGGGTGATTTAATGTGAAAATCGAATGATTTGTGAATGTAGACTACGATCGTGCTACAGATCGAGGGAATGGGAAATTAGCGGAATAGCGCTTAGAGTTTAACCACAACTACAATCTAGTCCGTAAGTTCGTAATGTTAAAATCTTACTTATAACTACTTATAACTGCTTTCTTATGGTTGTTGGTCATTGGATCGACAAATTGAAGATGTGAAGGATAAATACGACAAAAGAAGAAGTACCTATCTTTGTACCAAAGATTAAAGGTCCGATGACTCTGTGTCATTATGAGTTATATGAATCCTATCATGGATTAAAGGTCCGATGACTTTGTGTCATCGTGAGTTACACGAATCCATCATGGATTAAAGGTCCGATGACTCTGTGTCATCGTGAGTTATCAAATGCGAATGGAAATTAACAACAGATGTATACCGCGTATTCGGTTAATTTGATAGATTGTACAACTCTTGAAGTTTGGTAAATCTATTTATCCTTATGAACTTTCTAAACTAAGAAATGTTTACCTGTGGAAATTGTTGTTGTTTCGTAGATTCACTTTTACTGTTCAGAGACCGAATCATCTTGGAGCATCACACTATCCAGGAGTTGTTCGGTAGTTCTTACATCACTTGGTTATATGACATGTACTAGGATGATGTTATCTTTGTTTATGTAATTGAGATTGTGAAAACCTTGTTATGTTGATGAGATGTTGAATGTAATGATGTATGCTTGTGCAAGTTAGTTTATAGATTTAAAGTACTATGTAATAACTTGGAATCTATGTATTTTGTGTTGGCTTAATGCATATTGAAGTCATGAACGATTTGTATTGAAAACATACATTTTGGCATGATTCTTGAGATTCTACATACTTGTTTCGGTAGAACCAACGCATGTATCGGTAGAAGTATAGGGTAGGAGAGAGGTTGCTCACTGACTTGGGTTGTATCAGTAGTTGAATAGCAAGTATCGGTAGTTATGTGTTTAGAAGTATCGGTAGTTTGTATACTTGTATCGATAGTTGAATAGCAAGTATCGGTAGTTATGTGTTTAGAAGTATCGATAGTTTGTGTACTTGTATCGGTAGAAGTTGCAGGGTGAGACTTTTAGCTCTCTAGAGTTTTTAGTATCGATAGAAGTAAGACTTGTTTCGGTAGAAGAGTCACTTGTATCGGTAGAACTGTCACTTGTATCGATAGAGGTTTGCACTATTCCTGAACTGTTTACTAACTTGACAACTACTGACACTTGTCCAACAAGTAACGGTAGAAGTCTCTAAAAATATTAAAAATGACCTTTTTGCCCTTATTGAATTGTGTTTATAATTAAATGACGACATATGACGTGTGGAGTGAAATTCTTTAATAAAATAAGATTGAATGACATGATGTTAAAGATGAATAGTGATAAATGAATAGTAAGACATCGGAACTCTAACCAGCGACAGTTTTCGGGTTTTAGGTTTTACAGTGTTGGCCAATTTACGGATGTGGGACTCGAAGGTGCCGTTGGTTGTGTACGCAACGATAGAAATGCACAAATTAAATCGGGTGTTACGACAGTTCGGGTAAAAGCAACAAATTTTGCCGCCACTGCAAGACCTGCTTGAGCTGCACAAGGTTGACATGCAAGGGTAGGACAACATCGACTGGTTGGTGTGGTACCGGGAGCACATTGATGTGTGGGATCGTAGGATGCAATCCTTATCACCACACGAAGAATTCTACTCAGCGGACATGATAACAGCTGATGAGTACATGCCATGGTTCAGATCCGTCGGTAAGTCGTATATGCTAACACCGGAGCAGAAGAGTAAGCAACTTTGATAGAAGAGGCAACGTCGACCGTCACAGCAACGTAAAAGGGGACGTGGTCACACAACGGGTTCGTCATCCGCCCCTACAGAAGATGCATCACCTGTGTCCACTGCACATCCGGGTCAGTTCCTTTCACTTAGTCCCGTTCAAATACCTAACTTCATGTTTTTTTACAAGCACTATCGCATTATGGAGCATTGCTGCACGTGGTCAGTTCTTCAGTTCATGCAAGTACATATTTTGTGCCATCGACATCCTCACATACTACACCCCATGTCGATGTCGATGCCAAACCTGCTGTCAGGACAGACGCAGATGTTGACCTAACAGTGATGATGTTGTCGATGCCCGATACCTTTTCGACGTGCCAGAGGGTTAGGGTACCTCATGGTTACAGCCTTATAGTGGGCTAAACATCGCGCACGTCACTGTTTTACGTTGATGGATCATTGTCGTAACGACCGGATAAGGGAGTGGCGGATACACGATGGCAAGCGAGGACGACATAGCAATCGACGAACGAAGAAGATGATGACGCTGCTCAAAGGGCTGTGCTAAGGTCGTATTCAATTGATGACGAGGAGGAAGAAGTCTACAGGCCCGCACTTCTGGATACACCTTCATATGCATCTCCGTTTCCACCTTTGGATTACCCTGTAGCTGTATAGCCCGTAGTACGCAAAAACCCTCCACGCGACCGTTATCCACCGCCTTACGGCATACATTCTCCTCGATAACCCGATTGATGTATAGTTTTTTTTATAAATTTTACGATGTAAAAAGAAGTATTTTATAATAAATAAACTGATGTTTTTCATTCATATAATACTTTTGTCTTTATAAATTTTATGATGGAAAAAATATTTTATAAATAAATAAAACCTAAAAACCTAAATAAATAAACCCTAAAAATCCTAAACAAATAAATAACTAAACCCTAAAAAAACCCTAAAATGTGGAAAGCTCGCCCAATTAGTCGAGCTTTCCTGACATGTGTTTCTCTAATTATTTTTAAATCGGCATAAAAACCTAATTTTTTTAAAAAAATTGACATATCTAGCTTATTTAGCCGAGATTGTTTGTATTGCAAGAGTTTGTCAGAATTTTGTGAAAATTATATTGTGTGAGTGAAATTAACTATTATTTAAAATGGTTAAATAAAAAATTAATTAATTAATTAAATATTCTTACAAATGAATTATTATTTAAAATAATTAATTTTATAAAATCTAATTCTATTTCTGTTAAAATTATGACAATTTTATTTATAAGAATTTATGTATAAATTTATACAATTAATCAAATGAAATTAAATTGCAATGATTGTATAATTTAATTTTCAATTTTTAATTTTTTACCTAATTAAATAATAATCCAATTAAATTAAATTAATCCTAATTCATCTCTTGTCCTTTTAAAAAAATTCAATTACCGAGGATAGGAATTTATACAATCTATTTCTCATTATTTTTTTGTCCATCCATTCAAATTTCTTTTATGCAAACTGTTCAGAATTATAAATGAACAAGTATAGAGACCCATTAAATATATACAATTACAACTAAAATAATTTATAATTAAGTTTTTCTTTTTTATCTATTAATTATAAAGTTATTTAGACATTCAGTCAATTTATTAAAAGTATCATAATTGAAGTTCCTATTATATAACAGTACAAAATGTACTTATTTCAAGCTTTAGGTCTAATTTACCATTGAAGTTGAAAAATGTTTTAAAAGTGGTGTGAAAAAATATTTTTAAAGAATTTGAGGGTGTTATGATTGTTATAAAAAAGTGTTTTTAAAAAAATAAAATTTTTATTTAAACATGATGTTGAAGTATAATTCATATTTCAGTTAAATTTGTGAAATAATTTTTCAGTTAAACTCTATTTATTTGTTTCAATCAAATTTTGATTAGTCTAGAGATTATTTTATTATTATTACTTAACCTAAGAATTTAGCCAATAAATAAACTCTTTTACAATCTTAGAACATACACCAATTAAATATTAGAACTCCTAATACTTTTGGAGAATTTGGTGTTTACGTTTTGAGGGTTCTTTTTTTTCGGGTTTTTCAGGATTTAGTTTTATCTCCATCTTTTGTACTCTTCGTTCTTTTGTCATTATAATAAAATTATCTTTGCTCGTGATTTTTTTTTCTCTTCGGAGGGGTTTTTTCATATTAAATTTGTCTGTTCAATTTCTCAATTTCTTTCGCTATTTTTACTTGTTTGTTGCTTAATTGAGTTGATTCCCAACACATGATATTGTAGAGTATAAGATTTAATAGGATATAAAAAAGTAATTTCATTGAAAAACATTAAAGTTAAAATTTTTTACTTTTTGTATTGGGTTAAAAATCCAATTTATGGTCACTACATTGAGAGAACATGTAATACTATATCAAGGTAATGAACAAGTCATACACATATGGTCTGCAACAACCCATTCGACGAAGTCTTTATATATGATTATTGTTTATTGTACTATGGTATAAAGCGTAATTTTGAGTAAGTAAAGTGTTAGTTTTGATTAAGTGTAGGATTTTGTATATGCGTTGATTGGAAAATTCTATATTTTGGTGAGATCTATAGTTTGGCGAAATCTTTTGTTGAGCATACACCACCCCAGATGTTTAGGCGTATTCGTTAAGTACATAGTTTAATAGACTTGTTTATTAATTTAGTAAGACAATTTAGTTAGTTCAGTAAGGAATGGTTAGATTGAAACTAAGATAATGTAGTTGATAAGACTTAAATTATGATAAAAGCATTGAATCATGAGAATCAAGAGTGTTAGTGGAATAATCTTATTTTCCACTAAATCTTGCCTCCGTGCTTAAGTATATAAGGATATCAGTATTTTCACAGAGAATTTTTGCATTTTTTTTGCATTCACCTTCTCCTTGAATTTCTCTGAAAAGTTTAAGTCCAGAAACCTTACTGAAGTTGGATTCGCTGTATTCAACCAACTCCTGTGTTTGTTTTAGCTCTCTGGTAAATATTGATAAACCCTAGGTTATTTTCATAGTTATTTACGTGCTTTTAGCACTGCATGCATAAGTGTTAGATTAGTATGTAAGGAAGGAAACTTAATGATTCTAAGTTAAGTGTTAATGTTTCTTGCATGCATGTTTGGATTCAATGGAGTAGTAATATGATAAGTTTAATTATTCGTATTTTAGCTCAAGACGCTATTGAAGGTCCGAATGACAAGGGCAAAATTCTTGCTATATAGACATTACTGCATTTTCTGGTGAGTTCCTTATTACTTCCATTTGTCGTAATATTATTTATTTTCTAATTAATGTAAGGTAAGTACTCGTACTCTATAAAGATGAAATGTGTGGATGTAGTTAATGGTTGTTCAGAGTTGTCAATATGAGTTTGTATTAAAGTGTAAGAACAATTCTTCATGCTTAAGCCACTACTTTCTATTTCTGAGAAGAATGATATGATAGGGATTTGATAATGGAAATGATGTTAAGGAAATATGTTCATGGTGTTGCCTTCGATGGAATGTATATCGAACTGGCAAATCACGATATATGAAAATAGTTGTGTAACCTTTGGTAGAGCAAATATATGTTGCAAATCAGATTGACAAATCACGACAAAGGATACAAAACCATTTTTTAAAATTTTTTAAAATTTTTAAATAATATTATTAATTTCAACTAAATTTTTTTTTCAATTATAGTATTTTTTTGTAAATTTTATTTTTATAATTTTTTATAATTTGTATGTTTTTTAGATTATATATATTTCTGAATTATTTATATTTATTTTCATTTTTTTATATGTATATACATTTAATAATATTTGTTTTTTAGTATGTATATACTTTAAACACCAAATCATGAATTAAGCCAAAATTATAGTCTGCGAAATTTATGAATTTATGAATATACTAAACCTATGGATAATGGTGTTAACGGCATCCATTTCTAAAACTAGCAGAACTGTTACCTCCTAGAAATGGTGTCTCAGCTTGTTAAGAAAAAGATTTTTGAAAATTCAATTACAATCCCTGGTTTTGCATATCTACTTGCCTTTAACATAATGAGCATTCACCATACATCTGATTTGGGAAAATAATTACAAATAATGGGTAGGGTAAAAAGAAAAAAAAAATCCAGTTTGGTTCAAAGTTCACTCATATGCAGCACATCCTGCCTATGCCTATGCCTATGCCTATGCCTATGCCTATGCCTATGCCTATGTCTCTCTCACTCTTCCTAAAGCACCCATTTCAAACATGGATATGAAGATATAACATTTCAAATACATCCTGAATATATCCATGTCCAATATATACTTGAATCTAAAAAATCCGATCACAGTTCCGACCTGATCCTGGTGCTGGGAAAACAAAGCAATTTCGTTCTCCCAGCTCTCAGGATACTTGAATAGCAAGGGATTAATGGAAGATATAGGAATTGAACTGGGATGTATATACACGCTACTCAAGAAGCTTGTTACAGGTGCCAGCACCGACAGCGGCTGCGAGATGCCATGCGGAATGAAGGAAAGGCGTCCCGGGAAACATATCATCTGCAATGAAAAGAGCGCCTCCCAACAGTGATGAAATCTTATGCACGTTGTGTGCTTTCCTTAATTCTGGATCTTTTATTGCTCGTTTCGCAAATGCTACCTGTAATGGATTATGGATGAAAGAGAGTTTTCAGTAAAACAACAGTTTCAGCCCACAAGTTTGATCAAACTGTATTGTTAAGCTGAAGCATTCAGCCAACATCAGGTATAATGGGTTCTAACTATACACCAATCCATTAAATATAATTAACGAATTGATATGTATTCCAAAAAGAAAAAAAAATATTTTTTATCCGTTTTACGGTTCATGTTCGGGGTTCGTGGCTGTCAAAATAATATATATATCACATTTATTTTTTAATACATTTTCTCAAGAAATATAATCAGAGCTAGTTACCTCCATCATTCCAGTGTGAAAAGCTGAAACCATTAAAGGCTGGACTGGTAGAAGTAAAGCCGTAGCTGCCATTAGTAGCTTTGGGTTCTCATTCCGAATAGCTCTTGATAAACACTGTAAAAATAATATTCAGTTATAAAATGTAGCACCTATGCAACTTGTACGTTAAATAAATGAATATTCTTAATCAAGTCTGCAAATGGAGCATCATAAAAATCCTTAAAAATTCCAAGTTATTTGGGATAGAGTGTATGTCGCATATTTGAACTTACCACAGTGGCAGTGGCTATCATTGTATAGTCAGCCCACCTTAAGTATTTCCTCAGCTTTCCTCTAGAAGAATGATACAAAGTAGAGGCAACTCCAACTCCAATAAGTGAATTAGCATATAGCTTAGTGTTAAAATTTCTCCTGCATCCATGTAAACACAGTTTTTATTAAAACATTTCTTTAGACTCGGATCTATGCCAGACATGGATATATTCATTTTCTTTTTCTAAAATGTTTTCTTATATTTGGAGTGTCTTTGGAAAAATCATATCCTCACACCCATATGGTTGAACAACCAAACCAGTTAGACCTCCAGTTTCAGGTTCAACTATTTCGAAAAAGTAGAAAATATAAATTAATAATAGAAGATAATGAAAATGAACTGAAACATAATGAAAAAGCCAAATTCTTTTGTTGAAAAAAATCCAAAATTGATAAAGCCTGAAAATCCGGTTAGTAACCATTTTTTCCAATTCCCAGTTTTCGATTTTTTACCGATTCTGTGCTGTTCACTAATTTTCTGGTTTAATTTATATGGTTGAATTGTCGGACTAATCGCTTCCTGATCAACCCATTGAATCAATCCGGTCCGTTTTTTCAACCATGCCCGTATCTAGAAATATATCGGACATAGATGTCAAACACAGATGCTTTAAATAGGACTGTAGAAGCAAATTGAATAGATTGGTATCTTTTTCATGAAGTAAATTAATAGATTGATAGATTGATATCCTTTTTATGAAGCAAATTAGAGAGAATATTACCTAGGGGCCTGGATCCCAAGAGCAATAAAGGGGAGTGATGTCAACACATTGGCAACTGTCTCCACAAGATTCTGGTCCCCTAACAAATATTTTCAAAGATTAGCATAGGCAAAGAATCTTAGATAGCAAAATTGAGAGCCAAGAGATGCACCCACGAACTGTTTTTCTCAAATTTAAGTATGAGGTTCAGAAACGGTATGTGTCTAAGACAAGTATATTAGATTTTTTTCTAAGTTTTTTCTTGTATTTGGAGGCTCCTCGAAAGGATCATAGCCCTATAGCATTGTCCAAAAAACAAGTCAGACGCAATTACTCCGAGAAAATGAATGTCATTAGTACTTATTGCCATACCTTGCATACAACATCTTACAGGCCTTAAACAAGCTGGTCTCTGTTGCCATACCCTGAAAAACAGGTTTAAGCAAGTATGTTATATGAAGATCACGGGCAAGACTAGTGCATTCACGACGCTTTTTAGAAATAAATTGATAAGATAAGATTTAAACAGATCAACAATAGAGATATTTATTGCTTTAACTTACTGCATCAATAGTGGTTGATTTGCTGTAATGAATGATTTATCATGACTGGATTGGAAATCCCCTTGTTGGTTAATCTCCTCCAATGCAGATTGTGAATGAGGAAACACTTGCACCCCATGCAAACCCTCTAAGGCTTTACTACGTCTTAGTGCCATATTGGGACTCATGATCCTCGAAAGAATGCGAAAAAAGTTTTAGCTGCCAGCAAAAACTTGCTGGCAATGGTTGGAAGAAGAGCGTAAGGTGCAACCTGTGTACAAAGAAGAAGCAATATTAGGATCAAGTGCAAATATACGAAACTCTTCATTTTTCTTTAAGTACTTATGTCTAACACTCTTACGCTTACTTGGGTATGCGTATAGGGATAGCACCCTCCAAATAACGGAAAATTCAGGAAAAAAAGTTTAAAGCATATCGGATCTGACAATCACATCGAGTCCGAGTAACATAGATATATATTGAATTTATGTTCAACAAGTTAAGCATATGATAAGGCTTCTAATAACACCAATTTGAAGAATTGAAAATGTCCTATGAATTAATGGGAGGTATAGTTTGATAGATAATAGTTTATTGAAAGCCAGAAGAAGATCAGTTATAAAAAACCTATTCATTGTATGGCTTTCATTGGGAAATAAGCGCAAACATTTAGTGAACGATATCAATCTATGCACTTAATAAAGCAGCATCTGAAAGTTCAACCTGAATAGCAATCTAAACATGAATGATCCTCCGAATATTTCTTTAAACAATTTAAAGCATATGATCTAGCCTGTGAAAAACCCATCATAAACCACCAAATTGTGCATTCAGCAACTTCCAATCCCAAATTGTGATTTATCCATTAAGAATCCAGCAGCTCTGAAGAAAAGCCATTTGATTTCAATTTTCAAATACTCCCTAAGAACTAGTTTTAGATAGCTAATAAAAAACCTTGGCCAATTAAATTCAAAATCATTAACAGTCTACTTGAAGCAAACCCAAATCTTAATAACAAACATAACCATTCAAAACCGTATCCATAATTTCCCAGGAATTCCCAAGCATCAAAATCCAGGAGAAAAAAGAAAACCAGAAATGGGTTCCCAAGATACAAGCAAAAGAAGCAACCCCACATCAAGAAAATGGAAAACAACATCATTCCGGAGAATCAAAAAACAAATACACTGTATGTATGCATCATCATCATCATCATTACTATCAAGAAACATATGTGTGGATGCATGTGCATATGTATGGAAGTACCTGGGAAGATGTGGGGCAAGCTGAGAAGAGAAGTGAAAGGATTGAAGATGCAGCCGAGGAGCTAAATTTTGATCCTTCAGTTAGAAAAAAAATATAATTTTCATTAAGAAAATAAGAGACAAACAGGAACGGAAGATGATGAAGATGAAGAAGAAGAAGAAGAAGAAGAAGATGGCAATGGGACAGGAATTTTTCTTCAATTGAGTGTCTGGATATTCTCCTTTGCCTAATCAATTTTCGCCACCTATACGCCAGTAGATTTGATTATTTTAGTAAGCATTTATAGGGTTTCGGTTAAACTGATTTAATTGACTGAAACCCTTTTTTTATTCAGTTAATAATTTAGAAAAAAAAAATTAATTATTCGTTAATTTAATTTGATTTCATCCTTTTTTTTTTGTTCATTCAGTTAATTTATGAAAAAAAGGTCTCGATTAATTTAATTTGATTTTCAATTATTTGGTTGGTGAGCAAAGTTTGTTCAATCAGTTAATGAAAGAGATTTTAGAACTAATAATGTATTAAAAAGTTGAAATTTTAATTTTATTTCGGTTAATTGAAAATCTACTAAACTAACTGAAATTAGTTGGATTGGTTTAATAATAATAATAATAATGTATATTAATCAAAATTTGGGTTCAATTGTTAAAACAATTTAATTTTTTTGTTAAATTTATTGACATGATATTCTGAAATAATAATACTCATTTAATCATAATCACATTAACAGAATTGAGTATCATCATAAACTACTTCATAATTTCAACTATATATTCTTTCGATTTAAATCAACTCAAAGCTTTTGAAGTGCGAAACATAAAGTTGAGTTGATTCGAAATGACCAGAGTTGAACAACATCATCAACTTTAAGTCTGTTATGCTTTACAATAGAATTCCAAGATGCGTAACGACATAGCATTGAATTTTTACACATATCCCACCATTTAAAGTTGATTTCAGTTTTCTCCATTAATGGTTCCACTAAGTAAGCTTTAATAACTTCTTTATTCTTCAAACGCTCAACCTTGGATTCGTTGAGGAACTCATGGGATTCGACTTACGAAAGCGGCATCAACAATCGACTCGCTTGAAGGTTCACATCGGAGGAAAACAATTATTTTTTAATCACCAAAATGCAATTTGATCCACCCATATTTTCAACAATACGTCGTTTCAAGCTTTCAGACAAAAGTGAGGGTCTCTTGTTCTTGTTTTCTTTTTCTTGGATTCGGCAACTATTCTTCTTCTTCTTTACTTTTTCCTAATCGACTCTCACAATTTCAAACAAATAATCTAAACCTATTCATTCAAATTCAATCTTTGTGTTTTTGAAATCTTAGGTTCCATTTTTCTTTTAGATAATCATATAGCTATTAGGGTGGAAGTATAAATATATAGAATGAGAGCTGAACAGTTGATGTAGAGTTAGTTTTTTTAAAAAATATATATATTAAAAATTTTCAAATTTATATAACATTCTTATAGTTATAAAAAAATAAGTTTGTAAAAGTAAATAAAAAGTCCCGATTGAATTTTTTTTATAAGTGTTTTTAAAATATTATTAAAAATTTAAAAATTATAATTTTTTAATATTTAGAAACGTTTTATTAAATAATTTTTTTTGTAATTTTTTCTCAAAGTTTTATATTTTTTAAAATTTAATAATAGCATATAATGTTTTTAAAATTTTAAAATTAAATCCATTAATGACGGATGTCTTTCGCAACTATATTTATCTTTTGTTTTTGTCTTCTTCTTTTTTTTTTTTTTGCCACTTCAACTTTTACGAAGGTATATGGCTAAAGTCGTATTTGTTTTTCATTTTTTTTCACTTTGAATTATTTAGGAACTAAATTGCCTTGCTTAAAATGAAAGGGGTTAAAATGGTATTGATTTAATAGTTTATGAGCTCTAGTCACGATTTTACCTTTAAATTATATAATATATATATATATATATATTATTTTGGTACTTGAATTCTTTTAATTTATTTTGGTATTTAAAGTATTGTTATGTTATGGTACTTACAAGAATGTGATAGGTGAACTAATGATGTGACCTTTGATAGATGATATCATCGTTGATTAATGTTAAATCTATTTATAGATCGGATTATTCGTCTAGATCTAAAAGTTCGTTCAAAATTTGAGAGTATTTGGATAAAAATATTAAACCCGAAAAATAAGTTAGGTCAAAAAAATTAAACTCGTTTAAAATATGAATTGAGTTTAGATTTGAACATTCAAGATTTGTTACGAATTATGAGACTAAGGATGCACCTTACGAATTATGAGTAACGGTGGAGGTAAAAGTGACAAGGTTTGTTACTCCGAAAGTATTAGTGTGCAAAATGGGTTTGGTGGGTCGAAACTAGCTTTTGATGTTGAAGGGGAGGCTTTATAACTGAAGCAGATCAAGAGCATGAAGCAATAAAAGAAATTAATTAAGGAGGGATATTTGTATAAGACATTGTTTATTTTCACTGTAATTTGCAATATTTACATTTTGATATGGATATATGTTGGTAAAACCTTATTCAAATTACCAAAATGAATATATAATTTTTGGGGAATGTAGGGATGTAAATGAAATGTATTTTCATTTTATATTAATACCAAATGTTGTATTAGAACCCAAAGAGTGATTTCGGTGGATAAGAGGATGATGTTCATCTTAGGAGTCCCGGGTTCGAGCACTTGTGTGTGCGTTGTTAAAAGATTAAGAAAGTATGAATAAATACTACCATGTAATCACACCAATATATTTTAAAAAAAATCAAATGTTGTATTATATTGAAATTGGTTGAATTTTAGTTCCACGTTTATATTGAAGATAATCAAAGACTTGTTAGGGTTAAGTTGAGTTTAGCTTGGGATGATGAAATTGATAAAAAGAAATTAAATATAAAAGAAAATTTCATAAATATTAATTATATTATATGTATTTTCAATTCGATCAAACTAAATAAGTTCAATAGAAATAATGTCTAGTTACAAAAATATGCAAATGAGCTTAAGCATATAACCTGTTCTTTCTAAAAAATTAAACCAACCAATACATTTTTGGTATACCATTTCACCTTGATGTATAAGTAGTAGTTGTAGTCAGTTAAGTATAGTTACTGACAGTTGGTTTAGTTATTGTCAGTTGAAGTTCTTGATGTATCTACCTATATATACAAGGCATTCTCATGTATCAAAGATAAGTTGATTCAATAATATTTTCTCTCTTATAAAATGTTTTAGCTATCTTTGGTTATAAACTCAAACATGGTATCAGTAGTCTTTCATTAAGATTCTGGTAAAATGGTGCTCAACACGTCTTCTGTAACATCTGCTGCACCTAGAGTAATGTTTGCTTTTGGGGATGGAGTTGTTGACAGCAAGTTCTTTTCTTTCAAGAAAGTTAATCTGTTACTTGATGATTCTAATTACCTTTTGTGGAAACAGTAAGTCTTGCTTGCTATCAAGACTCACAAGTTGTAAAGTTTTCTTGATGGTCAAGTACCTTCATCGACAGTAACAAATGAAGCAGGGGTGGTGCAAGAAAACCCAGAATTTGTGCTCTATAACCAGTAAGATAGTGCTATTGCTTCCTGGCTTCTTTCATCTGTCAGCCAGGTGTGTTACCTCATCTTATTGGAATGAATTCTAGTGCTCAAATATGAAAAACTCTCTCTACTATATATGGTAGTAAAACAACTTCTAGATTGATGTGTTATAGACGAGCCCTTCATTCTCAACGTAAGGGTGATCTGTCTATGAGGGACTTCTTGATGAAGGTTAAGGGGTTTTGTGATAGTCTTGCAAGCTGTGGTGAGATCATAAGTGAGCATGAGCATGTGACAGCAATCTTGAATGGTTTGCTAATAGATTTTGAGTCTATTATTACGGTTATTACTGCTAGTCAAGTCCCTTATACTGTTCAAGCCATTACAACAATGCTTCTTGATGCTGAAACAAGAATGCAAGCTAGTGTGGTAGAAGTACCTGCTTTGGCAAATGTGGTGACTCATGATGCTTTGTCTCATCAAGAAAAAGAAAATATTGTTATGCCTTCATATCGTCCTTCATTGGGTGCTGGAGCTCAACGTGGTGGTCGAGGATGAGGTAGGTTCTCAAGTAATTGGATTCAATGTTAATTATGTGGCAAAACTGGACATTTGGTGGATAGTTGTTTTCACAAGTTTGATACTTCATTCAAGAGTGCTGGCTATCGTCCACCTCAAGCAAATATGCGAGTGGTAGGTGCTGGACCTGCTATGTCACCTTGGATGACTCCTTTTTTGTATCCTCTAACAACCAACTGGGGTTCCCCACCACCAACTTTGCCAAATCCGTTTGTTTCTTAATGAGAACCATCAACAAACTCAACAGGTGCCAATCCTCAAGCTTATATAGCTACTCTAAAGGCAGTGGGTGATAATGCTTGGTACCCAGATTCAGGGGCTACCCATCAACTTACTCATGATGCTGCTTCAATGGGAGATAGTGTGTCATATGGTAGACCAGGTAAGGTGTTTGTTGGTAATGGTAGTGCTTTACCTGTTCTAAGATGTGGTCAGTCATCTTTGCTCACTCATGCTAAACCTTTGCTTATGAAGTCTATGTTGTTTGTACCTGGTATAACTAAGAATTTGTTGTCTGTGTCAAAATTTACCAAGATAACAAGGTGCAGTTTGAGTTTGCTCCTACTCAGTATTGTGTTCGAGACTTGCAGACTAAAGAGGTGCTGCTTCGAGGGTCAGTTCATGATGGTCTGTATCGGCTTCACTTGCACTCGTCTGGTTCATCGCCAGCCTATTGCTTTGCTGCTACTTCTACTTCTTTGCCTATGTGACATTCTAGGCTAGGACACCTATGTATTTCAGTTCTCAAGAAAGCTTTACAAAGTTGTAACATTTCTCTTTCAAATAAAGAATATGTTGACTATATTGCTTTCCATTTAGGAAAGGAACACAAGTTACCTTTTTCTCGTTCTAAAACTCAATATACCTCCTTTGTAACTCGTGGCTGCGGATGTTTGAGGTCTTGCTCCTGTAAGTTCAAAAGGCTTTTTCTACTATGTTGCCTTTACAGATGCTTTTACCAGGTACACATGGGTTTACTTTCTCAAAAAGAAATTTGAGGTTGCCACAATTTTTCCACAGTTTCTTGTGTTAGTAGAAAGGTCTCTTGGTTGTAAGCTGCAAGTGCTTCTGACAGATGGTGGTGGAGAATATCAAGTATTAAAAAGTTACCTGGCACATAATGGCATAACTCATAGACTTACCTGCCCTCACACATTTGAACAAAATGGATTGGTGGAGCGGAAGCATCGACAATTTGTGGAATGTGGTCTATCCAGGCTTGCTCATGCTGCCATGCCTTTGTCTTACTGGAATGAAGCCTTCAACAGTGTTGTGTTTCTGGTTAACAGATTGCCTTCTCAACCTATATGTAACCTTTCTCCTTATGAAAAATTGTTCAAACAAAAGCCAAACCATTTCTTTCTTCGAACCTTTGGATGCCTTTGCTTTCCTAACATGCGTCCTTTTAATAAAAATAAGCTGCAATATCGGTCAATGGCTTGTGTCTTTCTTTGTTATTCCCCATAGCACAAAGGCTATAGGTGTCAAGATCCTACAGGAAAATTATACATCTCTCGTCATATGTCCTTCAATGAAACTGTTTTTCCTTTCAAAAATCATCCAAATCAATTTTTGTTGGCACCTACTAATTTTAAAAGTGTCATTAGCAATTTAGAAATTATTTATCCATTGTCGACCATTACACCATTTTCTAGCTATACTCAACGTGAGTCACCACCTTTTCCATCAGCTTTTTCAATACCTTTAACTACCACATCAAACCTGCCCCCACCTCAAAATACACATGCACCTATGCCAAATCCCACTTTGGATTTTTCTAACTTTAACTCAACATCACAGTTATCTTTGTCTCCCACGTTGAACCTGCCCCCACCGCAACCATCTCAAGCACCTATGCCAAATCCCACTTTGGATTTTTCTAACTTTAATTCTTCACTAAACCTAATTTTGTCTCCCACGTTGAATCTGTCCGATGCACCACCTTCAGATTTTCCTAATTTTAATCCTTTACCTACTAGCAGCTTTTTTCCTATCCCTCTTTCCAACACAACTCACGTGCCATCCTTACCAACTCCTTTTCTTAATACTCACCATATGATAACCCGTAGCAAAGTAGGAACATTTAAGCCTAAATTTTTTTTGTCCAAGGCAGTTTGTGAACCAGATGATACGCCTGTTGATATTCATAGAGCTTATTTGAACTACCTCCTTCCAGAAGACCAGTTGGATGTAAATGGCTCTTCAAAATTAAGAAAAAACAAGATGGTTTAGTAGAGAGATATAAGGCTCAGTTGGTTGCTAAAAGTTTTTCACAACATGCAGGATCTGACTTCAGGGATACTTTTAGCCCAGTTGTACGAGCTACTACTGTGCGTGTGGTGCTTGCTGTTGCTATCATGAACAAGTGGAAACTGAGACAGGTAGATATAAATAATGCTTTTCTTAATGGAGCATTACATGAAGAGATTTATATGAGCCAACCATCAGGCTTTGAGGTTCAAGGTAGCACTGGGAATCAACTTGTGTGAAGACTGAATAAAGCACTTTATGGATTAAAACAGGCACCGCGAGCCTGGTTTCATACTCTGAGAAAGCATTTGGTTGAGAAGCTTGGTTTTAGTGCATCCAAGTTTGACTCCTCTCTATTTATTCGCATGGGGCATACCAGTTTAGTTTTTCTTATGGCATACGTTGATGATATAAATTTGATTAGTAGTTTAGAAGCTGAGGTGGATGATGTTGTCAAGCAGCTTCATAATCAGTTTTCTTTGAAGGACATGGGTTATCTACATTTCTTCTTGGGCATAGAGGTCCAACATGTGCCTCACGGGTTAGTTCCTACACAAAAGAAATATGTTACTTAGCTTCTCAATAAAGTTGGTTTGACAAACTCTTCTCCAACCCCTACTCCTATGATTGGTATGCCCAAGCTCATGGTAACAGGTGATGAGCAATTTGGAGATGTTCAACTCTACAGGAGTATTATTGGCACTCTACAGTATGTGTGTATCACTAGACTTGATATAGCATTTTGTGTGAATAAGTTGAGCCAGGTCATGAATGCACCATATGATGTGCATTGGAAAGCTGTCAAGAGGGTGCTCAGGTATCTCAAGGGTACTCTGGATATTGGTCTGCATTTTACGGGTGGTCCAACTGACTTGGTGGGTTATTCAGATGCAGATTGGGCTTCAACAGTGGAAGATAGACGTTCTACAACGAGGTTTTGTGTTTTCCTTGGTTCGAATATTGTGTCATGATGCTCTAAGAAGCAATTAGTGGTGTCTAGATCATCTACAGAAGCTGAGTATCGCAACTTAACTAATTGTGTATCTGAGTTGCTGAGTATTCAATAGCTGCTAAATGAGTTGAAAATTTCCTTAAGACAAGTTCCAGTTGTTTGGTGTGATAATACTTCTACAGTCTCCATGGCAGCCAATCCTACTCACCTTGCTAAGGTTAAACATGTTGAAGTTGACCATCACTTTATTAGAGAAAAAGTGGTTGATGGAATGTTACAGGTGAATTTTATTCCTTCTGAAAGTCAAGTGGCAGACATCCTCACAAAGCCACTTACACCTAAGAAATTTGTTCCTTTTCGAAATGCTTTGAGAGTATTACCTTTGCTGACTTCAGGTTCAGAGAACTAAGAAAACCAGGAGAATGTATGAGTAGTAGTTGAGGTCAGTTAAGTATAGTTACTGACAGTTGGTTTAGTTATTGTCAGTTGAAGTCAGTTGAAGTCAGTTGAAGTTCTTGATGTATCTACCTATATATACAAGGCATTCTCATGTATCAAAGATAAGTTGATTCAATAATATTTTCTCTCTTATAAAATGCTTTAGCTATCTTTGGTTATAAACTCAAACACTTGATTATACAAAAATAGTCGGTCTATATATATCACTTTTCTAAATTGATAGTTATCGAGATCACCAAATATAAATTTCCTACGTTTTAACAAAATTAAACAGTAGTATAGATAATAATAAAAAAGGGTCGATCTCACATAGACTGATATTTCTAATATTGTTTTTAGCGTGACTAGATTCCAAAGTCGTGATAATTGTCGTGCCCACGACTTATTACGTGCTGAGCTGAAAATAAATCAAAGGGGGAATTTAATTGATTAAGGTTAAAAAATATAAAAATGAGTAGAATGAAATATAAATCTAATTATAATTGCAAAATAAAATTAAATAATTGAAATTGAATTGGGAAATTCAATATGGGAATTCTTAACCTTAGACTCGAAATATTTAATACCCAAATCGGTCCTTGAAAGTGGATTTTTCATTCCAAACAATAAGCTGATTATAGCGATCAAGGACACCTCAATTGCTAACTCTTCCTTGTGTATTTGATTTCGGTAAGACCTGCAAACTAACCTTACTGACTATCTAATCACGTAACATGTATTCGCAATTTAAGATCACGACAGCCTTGCAATCTAGAAGAGCCCAAACCGAATTAACTGCCTTAATCGCATGAGTCATTTAAATCCGATCAGTATCCCCCATGAAAGAATCCAACTGACCTTTTCTCAACAAAATTGAAAATACATTAAAAAAATCTTTATATTTAAATAACATTAAAATAGTTGCAACTTAGCAAAAAAAATGCTTCTAAAATAGTAGTTATACAATATCCAAATAATAACAACAAAATAGTAGCAATACAACAACAAAATGATAGCAAAACAACATCAAACAGTAGTAAAAAAATATTAGGAAATTTCGAGCAGGACCCAAGCCAAAAAAAATCTTACCCGAGAAAACGAGCCTTGTTTTTTTATCTAAACTCATTTTTCGGGTCTATATTTTTATCCAAACTCTCTCACTTTTCGGGCAAGCCTTCAGCCTAGACAAGTAACCAGGCTCATAATCAGGTCTAGTGGGACCATGGGGAAGAAAGAAAGAAAGAAAGAATGTTAAATTTTGGATTTGGTCCTTCCATTATTTTAGATTTGAGATTTGGTCTCTATATTTTAATTTGACATAATTTATTTATTTACTTTTATAATATAACTAGTTAGTGTAAATAGTTAACTTGATTTACAATTTCACTGAAAATGCTTAAGTGTATTTTTCCTTAACTCCAACAATTTCTTTCATTTTAGTATGATTAGTAAGAAGGTGATTAAACTTTGATGTGGCTTGAAGGGGTGTTTTCAATAAAAGATACACTAACTGGAATAGTTAAAAGTGTTAGCTACATTTTTTTTTGCTCAATCGAATAATTACACAAGATATGCATTGGTCAGACAATGGAATAAACTGTAGAATGCAGCAAAACACCCGTAAAAGTAGCCCCCTACCACAGTATAATTCACCATAATCCTTATAAATAGACCAACACCAAACCGAACATACTCCCTATTCCTTTATCCCACCCTTTCAAGGACTTTTCAAAGACATATACAATAATGTTCCCACTAACTTTATCTCCTAAAGAGGCAACCAACAAACATAAAGAAAAACAAGCCTCATCAAACACTACAATTCACCACCAAGCCATGAACATAACAAACCTCTTTATACCAATTATCGCTAATGCAACAACCACCCCGTTCCAATTCTTCTTTGCCTTCGAAAAAGAAACAAAGCCAACCGTGTCCATACATCTATCAATTTCCATGAAAATAGATCTCAACTTCCATGGTCTCATCCTTTTTATTCCCTAGCCAATTTAACACCTCATTTGAACCAATTTTAATAATGAGATATCCTTTTTCCTCCTCAACCCATTGCTAAAAATACCTCCAAATCAGTGATGATGGCTTCCGTTTCAGCTTCCATAGCATCCTTGGCTACAATTGGACCTGAAAATAAAGCCCTTGCCACCCCCATCAACATCTCTTAAAACCCAACCACACCCTGCTTCCTCCTCAATTGCCACACCATTCACATTAAATTTAACCCAACTAAATCTAGGAGGACACCAACACAGTTTGGCCATACCAGATTTTTTTAAACAACACCAAGTCCTATACGGACATATCCACCAAGTATTCTCTCACACTTTTAATTTATCTTGGATTGCCCTTACCCACATTAAACCCCACATCTTAGATTGAAATAAAAGAGTATTCATAGTTGTCCATTTCCTATAAAAAACCAGCTCGTTCCTTGACAGCCACACGGATCAACATGCCACTGGCACCGAAATCAACCAAAGACTTTTACATATGCCTAAAAATTTTACATTATTGCATCAAGTAAAAAAATCTTCGAAACAATCAACAGACTTCCATCTAACATCCCACCAGTCAAAGATTTTCTGCCAAAATCCAGCAATGAACTTGCAATTGAAAAACAAATGTTTCGCACTCTCGGCTTCTCTTGTGCACAATGTGTAATGACCCAAAAGTTAGGGATGTCGAAAAGTGTATTTTCGGGACTTCGTAATTGTGAACCAAACCCGTAAATATTTTTATTAAATATTTACGAAATTGGCCTGTAAACTAATTGATTTTTTGAATAAGTAATTTTAATAGTGTTAGTGCTATTAGGTGGAAAGATATGGCTTACAAATATTGCTTAATAAATAAATAAAAAGAAATGTGGTGATTTTAGTTAAATGATGGGTGTAACGACCCATTTTCAGTGACGTCAGGAACCGTGGTAATGGACCACACCTTCCGACGAGTGATGTCAATAAATTTTATAATTTAATATATACGAGTGAGGTGTATAGTCGTGTTAAATGGTAGTTATGGAATTTAATAGAGTGGATAAATAACTAAATAAGAAAAAAGGGACTATACGGTAAGAGTTAAAAGTTGAAGTACTATAATTAGAGATACCCAACAATCAAGGTTATAGCTCTTGAGAGGCTAACAAGGCAATTATGCCATGCTTAATATTGTGGACAGCAAAGCTCACCCACCATAGGATATTTTGATTAAAATTTTAAATTAAAAGAATGATGAGTGGGATTAGGTAGTGATGTGTGGAGAGAAAAGAATTAATTATTTTAACACTTTAAAATCAATTAAGGAAAGAAAAAATTATTTTCTTTTCTTATTTTCTTCAACAAACGGGTAAGACTCCATTGTTAAGAAGAAAAAGCTTGGTGGAGTTTCTCTCTTGGTTTGGTGAACTCACAAGGTTAGTCTTGAAGATTTTCATGTTTTGAGTTAGCTTTAGCTTAGCTTAGCCAACCCGGGAATAGGTTTTTGATATTGTTAAAAGCATAGGGACTTACCATGAATGAGGTAAGTATACTTAATGGTTTTGGTAGTTGAACTCTTAAGTTATAAGTCCTATGTATGAAGGTGTTACTAAGAAATTCTAAGGATTTCAGGTTTAAAGAGCTATTTATGAAAATAAGGGAAAATACGAGAGTTATATGTGAAATGTTAGGAAATGTGAGGCCAAAATAAAGCAATAATAAAAGTGGATTAGTTTGAGCTAGACATGGGTTGTGTTTTAAATGTTGAATTTTTAAATTGAGGACTAAATAACACAAGTGTTAAAGTGATGGGGTAATTTTATAAAATTACCATAATAAAGATTTTACCTTTATTTTAATCATTAAATGGAACATTGAATGATTGGATGAATAAATGTTTATTTAGATCAAGACACGCAACAATCAGATTCGAGTCGAGGAAAAGCTAAAGTCTCGAATTTGTGGTTGACTCTATTTTTGCAACTGTTTTAGTCGAGGTAAGTTCGTATTTCACTTTAAAAGGTTATAAGTGAATTTATAATTTTAATTGATATCATTATATAAATTTGTATTTATGTGATATATTATCATGATATATTTCTTTAAAAGGAAAAATACCACGATTGAAAGACACCATGACAATATATTCGGTATTTTCGAATAGATGAAAAGGTTGAAAAGAATATTATCCGGAAGGATAATAAATACAATGGTCAAAAAGGTAAATTTATTAAATTAATTATTTAATGTTTTTGTGATATAATACATATCTATTTAGGTTGTAATCGAGTTTATCTGCTTGAGATTAGTATGATATGATTTGGATTACGAGATGATGATATTTAAGTTGATTATTATATTTGGAAAAATGTGAAATACATGGATGTGAGTTAAAAAATATTGATACAATTGCTCGAAAGGAGAAATTATGTTTATTGAGCATATGATGGATTAAATATATACTTAATATGTTATTATTACGAGTTACATTAATTATTGAATTATATGTTTTTATGTGATATCCATTAGCTTAGAGATATTGTATTGTGAAAGAAAGAATGATATGTATAAGACTTTATAATCATTATGTGTTAATTTGTATAATGGAATAAGTTGCAAAGTTAATTAAAAATCAAGTATATATATACATATATCTGAAAAATGTGAACTTCATATAATGTATAATGGGATAGTACAACGGAATGAAAGGAAAAAGTTTGGATATGTACCAAGGTTCCGTTCGAATCATGTAAATACTTGGGATACAAATGACATGTCATTAGGGGTTATTTACAGTTCCAGGTGCTGGTCTTGGATGTCCTACCGATGGCTGAGGTCTTGCATTGGTTGCGGATTCTCCACAGCTCGTGCGAGCAGCATCGTGTAGCCTAACGTCTCGACCCACAGCTTGTATGAGTAGACCCATTTCGCAGCTCGTGTGAGCATTACAGGTTATATTGGTGCTGGTCTTAGATGTCCTACCGATGGTTGAGATCCTGCATTGGTCGCTAATTCTCCACAGCTCGTGTGAGCAGCATCATGTAACCTAACATCTCAACCCACAGCTCGTGTGAGCAAAGCCCATTTCACATCTCATGTGAGCATATATGGTTACATGTTACAGTCACAGCTTGTGTAAGCTTTTGCCTGAGTATCTGATGTTAATCCTTTTGGTTCAACGGGCGATAAAGGTAAATAAATTAATATATATGAGAGATGTTATACGATCAAAGTTGGTGAGTTGAAATACGTTGATACAAACGTTTGAAATGGAATGAATGATTTTTCAGTATATGATGGATTAATAGTTGAAACAAAATGTATAGTACAGAGCGATTATGTGTTACATGTGTAAATGAAATGATAAAAATGAAATGATTATAAGTATTTGTTTTAGGGGATGAATTTATGTAATGGTTATGTGAAATCGTTATGTACAAATATGTGTTGAATTGAGACATTGAATATAGATATTTAAAATGTATTGTGAGTGTTAAAGGCAAATGTGATGGTTGGTTTGTATACCAAATATGTCTTCCATGAATAAGTTTAATATCAGGATAAAATTATATGTATTGTGTATGAACTCACTAACCTTGTGAGATTTGTGATGTATAGGTAATTTAATGAACTTACGATCAAGATATTGAATTATCTTGTAAAATGTTTAAAATTTACATCCTTTATGGTAAGTTGAAGTTTAAGTTTATTTACGAATTTATTAAGCTTTAAGCAAGCTTACCTCGTTTGATTTTCTCCCTTGTAGACCGTCAGATTCGAGCTATTGATTAGATTACTCTTGGAGGTCACACTATTTGGTAATTAATCGTTTATGTTGGTTCGGTTATAAGTGACATGTAATTAGGATGTTATTTATATGTGTTATAAGCCTTATAGATATGTTCTATGTCAATTGAAGCATGAGATTTGCATATGGATGTATTAATGAAGTAATTTTGGCTATTGCTTAGGGTTGTTTCAGTAGAAACCAATAGGGTATCGGTAGAAGTACAGGGGATATTGAACTTTAGTTACTAACTTGATTTGTTTCGGTAGTTGATACCAAAGTATCGATATTTACCTTAGTTGTATCGATAGATCTACCAGTTCTACCGGTAGGACTCTGTAACTGTTTTCGAAATTTTTATTCTTTGAGTTCTATCGATACTTGCTCAATTAAGTATTTGTAAAAGTCCCTAAAACTTTAGACACCTAATTTTAAATCGAGATAATTCAAGGTATTTGTAAAGGCTGATTTTGCCCAATATTTAATATAAAAAATATATATGAAGGGGTTTTAAAGATCATTAAATTATTTTCGAAATGTATACTTAATGTTGTAACGACCACTTGCTCGAGTCCGGTGATTGGATCGAGTAAGGGGTGTTACGCCATGGGCACCCCACCTCCAATTGGTGTAGTTGAACCCCTCTTCATAGCAGAAACTCCTTGGAGGAATTCTATCTAATGCAAGCATCCAAAGGAAACTTTTCACTCTAGGTGACACTTTTAATTTCCAAATCTTGTCAAAAACGAAACTATTCTCATCCCCTATGTCCTTAATCAATAAATCAGATAATTTCTTTACTGAGAACACCCCATCTTTGTCATATATCCATATTAACTTATCCTCCTTTTAAGGCTCTAGCACTATGCTTTTAACTTCGTTGATTAAGCACTCCAGGATTTCCTCCTCTCTTTCCAATAATGGTCGTACAAAAAATACTCCCCAATTGACATTCTTAAACCATTCAATTCCAAAAATTCTTTTACCACTTCTTGCTTGTTATTAACTAAACGAAACAATCTTGGAAAGACTACCCTCAACGGCCTCTCTCCACACCAAATATCCTCCCAAAACGTTGTCGTGTTGCCATTTCCAATCTTCCATTGAAAGGAATCGTTCCCCATCCATTTTGCCACTTTAGCATCCTTAGCATTCCCCATTATACCCTTCCAAACAACCGACATTTTTTGTGTGTTGGACATGCTAAATCTCCACAATTGTGCTAAAAGGTCGTATTTCCCAGCTATCACTTTTCTCCATAACGTCTCTCTCTCAACCGCAAATCTACAACTCCATTTGGCCACAAGTGCACTCTTTTTTATTCTTAAATCCACCACACTCGTACCACCCATGTCTTTTGGCAAGCAAATCTTTTTCCAATTCACCTTCGCCATTTTTCCTCTACCACTGTTGTAACACCCAAAAACCCAAAACCAACTTCGATATAAGGTCTCAGGGTTTACAGAACTTTTTAAGTCTTCTTTTTACATACAATTCAATCACAACTTTTACAATTATAATTTGTAGCTCAGAATACTAACTACATTTAATTTTGACACATTCATTTACAACCTTTCAATCAATAAATAATCAAATTCAATCACACACACGAACTTAGGAATCATGTACAAATATTTTCCATCAGAGATCACATAGTCTTGTATCTCAAACAAACAGTTCTCATCATTAGCTAACCAAACATACTAATCATTACATCGTAGAAAGAATCAATATTCATTTCACAAATCATGACATCCATTTTTCATGTCTGTAATACCCAAAACCTGAAAACCGTCGTCAGTTAGGGTTCTGATGTCTTTCTATTCATTTATCACTGTTCATCTTTTAATATCATGTCATACATAATCATTTAAATATAATCATAACTCAATAATGGAAAAGAGGTCATTTTCATGATTTTTGGATACTTCTACCGGCACATGTTGGACAAGCATCGGTAGTTGTCAAGTCAATAAATAGTTCAAGAATAGTGTAGACTTCTACCGGTACTTGAGATAATACTACCGATACAAGTATGACTTCTACCGAAACATGTCATGCTTCTACCGATACTAAAAACTCCTAAGAGCTAAGAAGTTTTACCTTACAACTTTTACCGATACTACTATGAACAGAACTTTCGATACTTCTTATGTTACCTACCGATACAATGTAAGTCAATAACCAACCTCTCCCATACTCTGTACTTCTACTGAAACAAGGATACACAATTCGATTATTCACAAAAGTCCTCAAGTTTATCAACCAACATTAACACAAGATTCTTATTCAAATCCTCATCCTGCAAAATCTATACATGACAATACTTATTTCATCATATGACACAAAATACAACCAATCATCACAAGTATTCTTAAATTCACATGCCAATTCATTACCAAACATATTTGCTTAATTACAACATCAAGCAAGCAAGCAATTTCAGTTCAACAAAGAACCAATAATCCAAAATCAAACATTCCAAGGGTAACATCATCCTAGTACATGCCATATAACCAAGTGATGTAAATACTACCGATTGAGCTCTCTTGATAGTGTGATTTCTTCGAGATGATCAGATCTTCAAACAACAAACAATCTTCAAAACAACAATAACATATTTGGTAAGCTTTAAAGCTTAGTAAGTTCGAAAAGTGTAAAGAGTTACCAATCATATGCATAAAGAAATTATATCTAAACCGATCTAGGATGAATTGTTGCTTCCTCAAGCCATATTTGGTGTTCCAACTTTCATGTCTATAACTTTTCTATTACCAGTACTCGATGCTGCTCACACGAGCTATCGAGGACTCGTAACGTATGTAGTATCCCAGCCATCGGTACGGTTCCTGTCTGTACTATAAACTGTTAACTAACGATGCTGCTCACACGAGCTGTCGAGAGTATGCGATAAGCATAGTCCCAGCCATCGTAGGGTCTGTAATCTATTTCGGATCCATACCTCTTTCCCAAGTCACGATGCTACTTACACGAGCTATCGAGAACTCGCAACATGTGCGGTATCTCATCCATCGATAGGGTATCTGTGCATATAACTATTCCTTACGATGCTGCTCACACGAGCTGTTAAAAATATGCACTTATGCATAAATCTTAGCCATCGTAGGGCTTGTAATTCATTTAGGATCCATATTTCTTTTCTCATTTCTTGACTCACGATGCTGCACGCACGAGCTTTCGAGGACTCGCAACATATGCGGTACCTCAGCCATCGCGTCGATTTCAAATCATCAGCTCAAAGCTTGATATCTCTTTCATTCATTTCTTTTTCATCCTTCTCAATTTCACGTACCACAACCTGTTCTGTAAACATTATAAAGAATACAAATAATAAACTATTTAAATGTAAATTTAACGTTACGAACTTGTCGGACAAAATTGCAGTTAAAGTGAACTTCAGGGGCAAATTCGTAATTTTTCCTTTTCCACGATCGGGACACGATCTTGATCCATTACAGTAATTTCATTCAATTATTTAAATCGACATAAATTTTTAATCATTTTGTGCAAATAAGCCTTTTTGGTATTTTTACAAAATTGCCCTTAACTTTTCACTTTTATTCAATTTATTCCTTTAGTTCAAAACTTGCAAATTAACCACTTTTCCTTAAAAACAAGTTCAGCCTAATATTATAGCAATCTAATACTTCCCACATTTGTTTTATTTAACAACAAGTCCTTGTACTTTTACTTCTTTTATATTTTAGTGTTTTAACATGAAAATTACTAAAAATTTCTTTGCAAAATAGTCTCATTTAACAACCAAGCTTACTATTTTATCATTAAACTTCAAAAACACACCTAACTCATCAATGACATAAACCAAAATGTTTAACAGATTTACAAATTAGTACCCGGGTTAGCTAGATCAAGCTAAAACGAGTTCAAAAACATAAAAATTACTAAAAATGGGCAAGATTTACTCACTCAATCTAAGAACCCAAGTGACCGAGGCTTGATTCTCCCCTTGGCAATGGAGTTTCGGCTCCTTGGGGAAGAAGATGGCTAAATTTCATCTTTTAATTTTAGTTTAAACCATTTATTTACTTGATTTACCAATATGCCCTTTGTTCACACTTTAATTTTAATCAAATTTTAGTCAAGATCGTCCACTCAAATGACTAATGGTTATATTACCATTTATGGACCTTAACTTACTTTTCAATTGACATCTAATACCTTTAATTAAGAGAATTCAACTTTTGCACCTTTTTCAATTTATCCTTTTTACTTAATTAACTGTCTATACAATCAAATTTCATAGCCAAATTTTTAATACAATAATAATGACTTCGTAAATATTAAATAATTAATATTTACGGTCTAACACATTTAATTTGTGGCCTCAAAACCACCATTCTCGATCATACTAAATTAAACTAATTAGTAAATCCTCATTTTATTAGGATTTAATTGCAATTTATCAAAATCTAAAGAGTTTCACATCATTTCTATTATTAGGCCATTTAAAGAGGGTCCAATTTCACAATTGGTCCTTTAATTGAATTAAATTTAATTAAACAAACTTATTTTCAATTTAGTCCTAAACTAATTAGGACTTAATAAAAAATAACTCAAAAGTTAGTGGATGGTAATCATATCCACCACCGCTTGGACTTTTTGACCATGGTGTAATTACCACTTTGGTCCATTTTATTTTTAATCAATAGCAATTAACTTTTACCTCTTTTACAATTTACTCTTTTTTCCTTAATTAAGCAATTAATCATCAAAATTACTCACTCGAACTTCAATTCACATATAATAAGACTCTGTAAATATTTAATAAAAATATTTACGGTTCTTAATATCAGAAATGAGGTCCTGATACCTCATTTTCTAAAACCACTTGACTTTTGAACCAAACCACTTATACTAACTTTTAATTCAATAATTAAAATTCGTCAATTCAAAATTTCGTATAAAATTATTATTGACTTATTTAATTTAAATACTCATTAAAAAGTTTTCTCGTTGGGTTTATGATCCCGAAATCACTATTTTCGACACCACTGAAAAACATGCTGTTGCAACTCTCTCCCCTTTAGGAAATTTCGTCCTCGAAATTTTTATCTAGCAGTACCTATTTATTCTAATGTTTTTCCTCACAACAAAAATCATTACTAGCTCGTTCAAATATAGAGAATAACAATCTCATAATAACCTCAAATAACACAAACTTTATCTTGACTTTTCCTACTCAAGAATCATAATAAGTAGTAATAATTTAAACAATACTTGATGGTCAAATTTTTTTATTCTATATATTAAATTTATTCCCTTATCGGATTTAGGCAGGAATCTCAAAAATCTTTCAAGAAATAAATCAAAATACCCATTGGTGAAAGTACACAGTCTCCTCAAATTCAAAATTTTTTTAATTGAGAAGTCAAATATATATATATATATATATTAATCATTTTAGGTCATTTCCTGTACAAAGTCATCTAAACGACTCTGATTTATACTATCTGATTTACCTGACTTAACCATAATAAGCACACCAATCTGCCATTTAAGTCATTTCATTTCAGACTATAGGTCACTATAGTATCATATAACTTCAGTCAATTATTCTCGGAATAATATCAATTTCATCATTTAATAATAACATCAAATCATCAAGAAAAATCACAGTCACAAATTTTCAGCAGATAGTTTTGACATACCAACTCCAGCCTATCGGATTATGATCCAAACATTAATCTCATTGGTTAATAAATAAACCCCTTTTCATTATTAATACAATGCAATGTGAGAATAAGCAACCCCATCGCAATCAGTGCTTTCACAATGAACAATATCGAGAGAGTAGAACATACCAGAAATAATATCGAGCACTATAACTTCAGATCTATCATTATGTCCACAATCTCACTTTGTTTACCTATACTCAGGAATAGCAATCGCAAAGCTACTAAATTGGCTTGTACAATTTCTATAAATCATTGTCTCATTAAATCCGAAAGACATTTGACTTTACCATCAGATATTTGTAAAACTGATAAACTTTGACTTACCTCTTCGTTTTCTAATATTTATGAAACCAACATATTATGACTGGTACTAGAATCAGTAGTCAGAATATAACTATTAACTTCATTAATTTTATCATGATCAGATTCATACAACATCTTTAAAATCTGCAATAAAACAGGTGTTAGATCAGATAAATCAATATCACACTATCACATGTTTATATGACATGTACTTTCTAGACTTTATTCACACTATACTTAGTCCGAGAATCGACTAAATCGTAAGCTCTAATACCACTAAATGTAATACCCAAAAACTCAAAACTATCTTCGGTCTAAGGTCTCAGGGTTTACAGAACTTTTTGAGTCTTTTTTTTACATACAATTAAATCACAACTTTTACAATTATAATTTGTAGCACAGAATACTAACTACATTTAATTTTGACACATTCATTTACAACCTTTCAATCAATAAATAATCAAATTCGATCAGACAAGAACTTAGGAATCATGTACAAATATTTTCCATCAAGGATCACATAGTCTTGTATCTCAAACATACAGTTCTCATAATTAGCTAACCAAACTATAACCAAACATACTTATCATTACATCGTAGAAGGAATCTGTAACATTCGCGTGCTTGAATCGAATTTGGAACAGTGATAAAATAGAATTGAGAATTAGAAATGTTTAGCTGAAGTGATGAAGGTTAGAAAAAATTAAGGATTAAATAGTAAAAGAGAGAAAATATGGGGGACTAAATAGCGAATTATCCAAATTGAATTTTGAGTCATCATGAGAATTAGATTGATTGGGGAGGGGCAAAAGAGTAATTTGGTGAAAATATTTTTGGAGGCAATGTTTTGGGCCAAAGTGTAAAGTTGGAAGGCCTAAGGACTAAAAGTGCAATTTTACCATTATTAAAGAAAGATATTTTTATATAGAGAAATGAAGAAAAGAAATGATGAAAAGGCTATAAAAGCCATCAGCCATGGTGCTTCACGTTAGCCACCATTTTTCCACCATTTCAACTTTTGCTTTTCTTACAAATTAGTCCTTTTTCACAAAATACAAACCAATTAAGCTAGTTTCTTCCAAATTTCTTTAAGATTAGTGAATAAAATTAATAGAGAAGTGTAGTAGCTATCTAATTGTTAAAAGAAATGCATCCATACTTGTCTTGGAGGAGAAAGAAAATGGGAATTAGTGTTGAATACAAGTGATTAAGGTAATAAAGCTAAACTCTTCTTTAAATACATGTTAGTTTTGGTTTAGAAATATAGATTATGGTATGTTAGAATGATTTTAATGTGAATATATGTGTTTTGTATGGAATTGAAGAGAAAGAAAAGAAGGAGAATGACTCAATTGAAGAGAAAGGAAAAGAGAAGATCAAAGAGGGAAAGGAAGCTTTCTACAAGAGTTGTAAGTACTACAAGTATTAAAAGGTTTAGAATTAATTAAGTTAAAGTGTTTATAATTTTAACATATATGATTAATTATGATAAAATGATATGTGTTGAAGCCCAATTTATCCGGGCCCAACAGAGTTTAATTTTGTTTTAAATTAAATTTGTTTTAGGTTTAAGTTTTTCTAAAATTTAAACTTAATAAAATTTAAATTTAAAATAAAATTAAATGTCCTGATAACAAAGTCCAATTTACAATCCCAAATTCGGGCCCAAGCCTAATTACAATCCAATTGGACCCAAAACAAACCTTTGACCCAATTCCTAAACCCAATTACAAGTGACCCAATTTCACCCAAACTCTAAATCCTAAGCCAAAACAGAGGCTATTCCCACTTGCACCTGACAGCCTCCACTTCAGCCAATCGCACGCTGCCATGTCAGCCCAGACTGCATCTTCTTCAACCAGCAACTTGCACAGCCATCAGCTGCTCTAACTGTTGCTGTCACCGCCACTACTACATCCACTGCAGTAGCCGAACCTGCAAAAGAAAAGATAGATTAGGACAAGCATCTAAGTTGTAAGAAACAAAATTGAATAATGAGGTATTGGCTATAAAAGCCAAATTGAAATCTGTTGTAAGGGTTACAAACCCTATTTTAAAAATCAATACAAACCCTGTTCGAAAAATCAATACAAACCCTGTTCTGAAAAAGGAGAAAAAACCCTGTTCTGGAAATAAAATCGGACCCCTTTCATTACCAAAAAACATTGGGCCAAACATCAAACAAACAACAAAGGGAAGGTTTAATTCAATACCAAGTCGTTCAAGCATTAACAGCCAGGTACACATGCATTCATAGTTGAAGTTTTAATGTTTTGAATTAATAAAATACATGAACATGCATTAACTGCTACTGCCAGCATTCATTAGTCCTTTTAGTTCCCAAAGCAGTGAATGACTGTATTAATGGAAATTAATATGGTAAGTTACAGCCTGTTAAATGCTACCAATAATAATATTATTATTAATTATAATAATAAATAATACCAATAATATTAATGATAGTAATATATAATAATTAATAATAATTTTTTAAATTATCAATTTTAATAAAAAAGAAAACGAATGGACTTATCTTCGCCTGACCAACACCGCCGTCGTCGGAGTTTCCTCTGAGCACTGCTACCGTCGACCGCGCGTCTCCGGGTTTCCGACCGTGAGTTTGAGCGTGGCAAATCAGGGCACACCTCCGAACATGCAAAAAAAAGAGAATCAGAGGACTTTTTTTTTCTAAAAATTTCGTGACACTAAGGTCTCAAAAAAAAATATTTTGAGAGATCTGGGGAACAAAAACCCCAGATCTGAAGTTTTATATCGAAAATAATAAAATGATTTTTTAAAAAAGGGGGAAAGGAAAGGTTTTTTAAAAGAAAAAGAGAAATGAAAAGAAAGGAAAAGAAAAGCCATACCTTTGAAGCTCCGGTGGCCGGAAGAGACTCAGACGACGCGTGTATGCCCGACGACGGTGGGATTCAGTCGGAGGAGAGCCGAGGACGTCGGAGCATTGCCGGGCCGTTAGCAACGCGCGTTCACGCGCGGGACAGACGGTTGTTGGAAGGCTGCCGGAGCTTGGCTGGAGCATGGCCTGCCTTGGGGGATGAGAGAGTTGAGAGGATGAGAGAGGGTGATTTTGAATGAAGAAATAATAATAATAAAAAACCTAAAATGTTATTTATATAAAACCCATTGACCCGACCCGAACCGGCCTAGGATCCGCGTGTTTTCGTTTAATGGGTTATTTGCGCGTTTGGTCTTTCGTATTTTTTATTATTTTAATTTAGTCCTTTTCATACTTCTAATTATTTTTAATTTGGCCCGATAATTTTTCACTTTTCAATTTAGTCCTTTGACATTTTGAATGTACCAGAGGCTGCCACGTGTCACTGTTTTGGCTTATTTATGCATTTGATCCTTTTTATTCTAATTTGTTTTAATTTGGTCCTTAAATCAATTTCTGTTTATTATTACACAATGGCCTAGGGATTTTTTGAGATTTACAAATTGGTCCATTGACTTCTGGATGTCTGTGGGGCTGCCACGTGTCACCATTCTTTGTTTTATTGCTTATAGGTCCCTAAACTATTCAAAATTACTATTTTATCCCTGAACTTTCCAAAATCCTTTTGACCCTAATTTCACCAAAAATTACCATTTTATCCCTAAACTTTCTAAAATCCTATTTTAACCCCCGATTTCACCAAAATTACCATTTTACCCCTGAACTTTCCAAAATTGCATTTTTAATCCCGATTTCACCAAAAGTTATCATTTTACCCCCGAACTTTCCTAAATTTTATTTTAACCCTATTTTCACCAAAAATTACCATTTTGCCCCTGAACTTTCCAAAATCCCAGTTTTTAACCCAAATTTCACACAAAAAATTACCATTTTACCCCCGAAAGTCAAAAATTACCATTTCACCCCCGGGCATCCGAAGGTCCCGTTTTCGATCCCGATCGCATCGTTTTTCTTCTTTACTAAATACTTGCATTTATTTTAATCATTATGCATTTGCATTTTTCTTTTGCATCCTATTTATCTGCTTATTATCTTGCTTCGTATTTAATTTCTCTTATTAATTGCTATTCGATATTTTAAACTTACACGCTCATTTTTAAAGTATCTTCAAAGGCGAGGCAATATTCCTCTCGTGTGAAAGCTTCGAGAAATCATGCCCTAACGTGTCGGGTGTGATTTTTCGTATAATTCACACTCGTCGAATATCCTTTTTTAAGATTTTTATACCCGTTAACCCCGAGATTCCGAGAATATCGTGTCGTAACGTGTTGGTCATGATTTTAATTCTTCGCGAAAATCGAAGTAAACGGGTATTCCATAGTTGAATCTTTTAAACTATTTATCCGAGGATTACATTTTAAATTCAATACGAAATTTTCAAACTCTCAAAAAAATATATATCTATATCACAAATAATTTTAAAAAACGAGGCAATGTCCTTGCGTGTGAGAACTTCGAAGAATCGTATTTTAACGTGTTAAGTGTGATTTTCGTAATTCATGCGAATTGGATATCCTTTTCAAAAGTTTTCAAACACTCTTCAATCTAATAATTATATACAAAGCGGCTTTATAACCAAAAGAATAAACAATGGTCTTTCATGTGGAGATCTCGAAATATCGTGCCCTAACGTGTTGGGTGTGATTTTCGTATGGTTCATATGATAGAACACTCTCTTTAAAATGTCTCGAAACATCCCGCAGTTTTGAAACTCTGAGAATTTAGTGCCCTAATGTGTTGGACACGACTTCTAATTCTCATAAAGGATCGAAACACGAGGATGGATTTTCCTTAAAAGTTTTCCTTTGAAATTATACGAAGCCGTCTAAAATAAACATTGTATTTTAAATTTTACTCGAGTTTTCATCGTTTTCATAAAATAAGACCCGAAAATAATCATGTGGTACCAATTTTTGGGCGAATGAGGGTGCTAATCCTTCCTCATGCGTAACCGACTCCCGAGCCCGTTTCTCTGGATTTCGAAGACCCACTTTTTTAAATGTTTTAAACATTTTATGGTGATCCAATCACACCTAATAAAAGATTGGTGGCGACTCCCATTTCCCTTTTATCCCAAAATTAATTAAAATGACTTTTTCTCGAAGCTCCGTTCTCGAGGTGGTTTCGACAGCTGGTGACTCCACTAGGGACTTTTTCACAATAAACGAGAGTCAAGCCAAAATTGATAATTTTCGGGTCCTTTTTTTGAGAACTTTCTAACTTCAATTTTATTTAACATGCGATCCTCGGTATTTTTGCGTGGTATTTTACTGTATTGCTAGTGTAATTTTGCATTCATGTACATTGTGATACTACCCTTTTAAGTGGAAGCGGGAAACTACTCCTTTGTGAGGTCTTCACCTCCGTGTAGGATGTTAGATCGCTTTCGAGATTACAAAGTACCCTTGTTTTTGTGAAGTTTTCACTTCCGTGCAAACATGCGGGAAATGCATCCCCCTAAACCGAACTCGTCCGTATGAGCCTGTAATGGGTGAGGATAGAGGAATCTGCTGGTTTGGGTACCCTTTACTTTAGAACCTAAACTACATATAGTGAGCCATAAGCACTCACCCTAGATGGAGTTAGGTCGAGCCTTGTTAGTACCCGAAATATTTTTAGGTTCTGTGTTATATATTTGTATGCTGATTTTGTTATATTTATCACCTGCTACTAACCATGTTTATTTTGCCTCTTTCACCTGCATTTGCATCGTCATAAATGAAAAGGTGTTGATTTAAATCCGTTTTACCGACTAGGCAGTTTCATCATAAAGGAAGGATTTCTCGATAAAGTAGAAGATAATATGGTGACGCGCCTATGGTCTGAGGAGCAGCAACGCGGAAAAGGTGACAGCCTGAAAGGGGGCATTTGTCAGAATTTGGGACTATACTCGTATCAATGTGACACAAAACAACTTGCAGGAGTTGAAAGAGATTTAGGGACAGTGGGACAATGAGATGAAACAGATGTGTTATCTAGACTATGAAGATCTATCTTGTTGGAAATCAAGATCGATAAACACCTTTTTCGAGCACTAACTCAACATTGGAACCCCGGATATAGTTGCTTCACCTTCGGACATTTGGACTTGACACTGCCATAGAAAAATATACTGCTCTGATTCGATGTCCAAGGATCCAAGTCGATAAGGCATATTCTAAAGACGTGAGTGTTCCAACATTGTTAAAGAGATTGATGAATGCAACGGGGATGAGCGAACAATGGGTTGCTCCTTGTATAAAAGTAAAAGGAGACAACAGGTGCATTACTTGGAAAAGTTTACGAGATCTGATTATGACACACACCCGATATGAGAAGACACATTGACATTTTCGCCCTCAGTATATACGGGTTGATCTTGTTCCCGAAAGCATTGGGGTACGTGGAAGATTCAGTAGTAGCATTGTTTGATCGACTCGGTAGAGGAATCACGCCCATCCCTGCTATCCTGGCAGAAACTTTCAACTCGTTGAGTGCTTGTCGGAGGGAAGGAGAAGGAAGATTTATCGGCTGCGCACAACTTTTGATAGTTTAGTTTCACAACCATTTCTAGAAACTGAAAATTTTCTTGTAAGGTTTTCTGGACTGACTTCTCGCCCTTGAAGAATTTTGTGGCTTCGCAACGAGAACTGAAAGTATATAAAGAAAAGTGGGCGACTGTTCTCTAGAATCTACGGGACGAGGACTTTCAATGGTGCGCTCCTTGGTTTCTTCCCGATGAGGTCCTTTACCGCTGTGGCAATTTTGATTGGGTCTCGTTACTCGGAGTTTGGGGTGCCACTAGGTATGCTCCTCTGCTCGTTTTGAGACAATACAAGACAAGACAGTTCATCCCTGTAACTCATGGTCTAGCACATTGCGAGTTTTCATATAAAGGGAATGACTATAAGAAAAGGTCCGAGAAGTGGAAAACGCGTGGAAAAAGGTACAAAGAATGAAGAAGTTCAGTGCGAACCCTTTAATAACCTCGAACTACGACTGGTGGAGGAACAGGAGGGTTAATGATAACATTCTCACGTCAAACCCTGAAAATGTTCGTCCAGTAGAAGAATGTCTGCAAGAAGCTCCTTCGAAGTTCGACATCCTCAAACAAGATTTTGAAAAGAAAAACTCAGAGTTTGGTAAAAGGATAGAGGTATTGGAGGAAGATAAGATGAAGCTGGGGCTAGGTGTAGATTTCACAAACTAGAAGCGGAGAAGCTAAGAAAAGGAAAAAAACAAAGCCGAAGAGGACCTCGAGGACTTAAAGAAGCATTATAAGAAGCTTCGTCAGTCTATAAAGATTGCAGGGCTGGGTAAGACATCCGAGCAATGGCGCCAGGAGATTTAGATACAGAAGGACCAAGCGGAACAATGACAAAGAAGGTTCCAAGATGGTCAGGCCCGTGAAAACGCCTTGAAAGGGAATTGCTAGAAAAATAGGTCGAGAAGGCCGAGATGAGAGCTAAGATGACCACCTGGAAGCAAGGATAGAAGAATTGGAAGAGTCATTATGGAGGCACCGTAATCAGAATACCGTACTGGAGCTCAAAGCCTGCATGACCCAAAAACAAGAGTTAAGAGAAAGAGTGCAAGAATTGGAAGCCACACTCCACAGCAATGAAATCTGACTCAAGATTATGGAAAGAAATTTAGAAACTAGTGAATGGCACGCTCGCCAAGCCCAGAGGGAAGTCGGGGAAAGAGATCACGTAATGGGAAAAGCATTGACTCAAATGAGAGAAGCTGCTGATCACGTACAGGAGTTGGCTGCTGAAGCTGATATTTTGAGTCTTCAATATGAATCCAAGTCAGAGCGAGGAAAGAAGTTAGCTAGGCTTTTAGAAAAAGTTAAAGCTCTAAGACAAAAGGCCAAACCATTTGTTTAACTTCTGTTTTATGTAAAGATTTTTCTCTCTCGAGAAGTTGCTCTAATGGAAAGTGGATTTTGGAATCAATGCCTTTTCTTGCACTGCATGCATTTCATTTGCATTATATTCTCGCATAACAATACTAATTAATTAAAAATTAATAGCCAGCCAGTTAACGCCAGTCATCATTGAAAATACGCATCATTACTATACCCACAAGAAAATAAAACCCATGGAACAACGGCTTGAGCAAATCCAGAAAGAACTACAAGATCAGATGCAGGAGCAAATGGCAGTAATGTGTAGGGAAATGAAGAATCAATTTTTGGAGGTACAAAAGAGTTTGATGACTGAACTAGCGCAAGTTAAACAAAACATGACTGATAAAGGAAAAAGCCCTACTATTCAGGACGACGAAGACCTGAGTGTTCCTCCGGGCTTTATGCCAGTACACAACCCAACCATACAAGAAATACTGGCCAGGGAAGCCCATGTCACCATTAGGCCACAACAGCAGACCACAGGCACGTCAGGGCCTGCTAACTATGTAGTTGGATCTGGTTCAAATCCAGAAGATAATGCTGCAAACCTGGAGTGCCAGATTTTGATGAGATGATAAAAGAAGACCTCCCTAGGCAAATGGAGGAAAAGTATAGGCTATTGGAGGAGAAAATTCAGACAATACAAGGAATTGAAAATTCTTACGGAGTGGATGCCAAAGAATTGAGTCTGGTTCTAGACTTGGTTCTCCCTCCCAAGTTTAAAGTTCCTGAATTTGAAAAACATCACGGAACGAGCTGCCCAGAAACACATCTGACCATGTTCTGTAGAAAGATGGCGGGGCATGTTCACAATGATCAATTGTTGATTCACCGTTTTTAAGACAGTTTGGCCGGATCGGCGGTCAGATGGTATAACCAACTGAGCCGAGCTAAAGTTCGTTCATGGAAAGATTTGGCACAAGCTTTCTTGAAACAGTACGGTCATGTGACCGAGATAACCCCCGATAGGCTCACGTTACAGAACATGGAAAAGAGGTCAAACGAAAGTTTTAGACAGTACGCACGGCGGTGGAAAGAAATGGCAACACAAGTACAGTCACCGTTAATAGATAAAGAGACCACAATACTGTTTATCAATACCCTTAAAACCCCTATCTTAATCATTTGCTGGGAAACGCTACCAAAAGCTTCGCCGACATGGTCATCTCAAGAGAGATGATTGAGAATACAATTAAAGCTGGTAAAATCGAGGTGGGAGAAAACGCTAGAAGACCTGCCCCTGAAGAAGGGACAATAAGGTGAACAATACAAGTATATACCGACTTGGTGCTGCCAAGCCCTTCATAGCAGGTCAGCCTATGGCACCAATAGTTAATCATCAAAACGGCCCGAGGCGAGAACCGAATGTTAGGCTAAAAATTCAATACACTCCACTTCCGGTGTCGTACAAAGAACTCTACAAGATGTTGTACGACGCCCATGAGGTAGCTCTTCAAAGGGTGAAACCGTATGAACCATCGTTCCCGGCTTGGTAGGACGTGAATGCTCATTGTGAGTATCACGCAGATGCGGCAGGTCACTCAATTAAAAATTTCTCAGCTTTCAAAAGATGAGTCGAGGATTTGATAAGATTCGGGGTCGTGAAATTGGAAGACCTAGCTAGGCCTAATGTAGTTGGGAACCCTCTGCCAAACCATTCCAACTAAGGGGTCAATGTCGTGCTGGAGGAAAAGGCTCGAAAAGTCAAAAGAAGAGTGGAAGACATTAGGTCTCCGCTACGATGGGTATGGCAACAAATGGTCAAAGTCGGGATAGTTGCGAAGGATAAGAAGGACATGAAAATGGAGGCTGACTGCGAGTTTCATGCTGTTAAGGGGCATGAAATTTAAGATTGTGACGAGTTCAAAGCCCTGCTGCAAACATTAATGGAC
Source organism: Gossypioides kirkii (assembly GCA_005610355.1). Taxonomy (NCBI): domain Eukaryota; kingdom Viridiplantae; phylum Streptophyta; class Magnoliopsida; order Malvales; family Malvaceae; genus Gossypioides; species Gossypioides kirkii. The sequence continues at coordinate 30,034,622 of CP032247.1, read as the reverse complement.
AATTAGGAGTTGAAATTCTTCGAAGAAGAAAAAGAAGAAGTCAATGATATTTGTGCTTCTGAATAGGGGTCGGTCAACCACCCGAAAGTGATTATTTGTAAACCACCGAAAAGTGCAGCCAACGGCCAGACGACGCCTCGTATTATCATTCAGAGCCCTGCAACCTTCACTTACAATGATAGTAAAAAAGTTCCATGGAATTACAACTGCTATGTGACCGTACCCAGAGAAGGGGAGCCTAAGAAGGATGTAAGCTTGATTACCCGGAGTGGTAAAATTTATGACTCAGCCGAAAAATGAAAGAGATCAATAAAGGGAAAGCAGTAATATGCGAGCCTGAAGAAGAAATAGCCGCTAGGCTTGAGAGATCCACCAATGAACCAGTATCTAAAAGGGAGGCGAAAGAGTTTCTAAAGTTCCTAAGGCACAGTGAATACAGTGTGGTGGAACAGCTCCATAAACAACCTGCACGAATATCGATCTTATCTTTACTCCTAAGCTTGAAAACACATCGTGATGCGTTAATGAAGGTGCTCAACGAGACTTACGTGAACAATGATATATCGGTATGTAAGTTGGACCGCTTAGTTAACAACATTAGTGCAGACAATTTCATCTTCTTTAGCGATGATGAGATCTAGTCCGGGGGGATGGGATCGACCAAAGCCCTCCATATCACAACCCGTTGTAAAGGGTACACGCTACCGGAAGTACTCATAGACAACGGGTCAGCATTGAATGTATTACCACTGGCTACACTCCAAAGATTACCGATCGATAGCTCTCATTTGAAGGGATGCAACAACATAGTAAGAGCATTCAACGGGACAGAAAGGAAGGTGACTGGAAAAATTGAAGTACCACTGCAGATTGGGCCGAACACGTACGAGATAGATTTTCTAGTAATGGATATTAGGCCTACCTACAACTGCCTATTGGGGAGGCCATGGATCCATTCGGCGGGGCTGTACCTTCCTCTCTACATCAGAAGGTAAAGTTACTGAATGATGGGAGGTTAATTACCATCAATGCGGACGAAGAGATAATTGCCTCTGTAACAAGCGAGTCACCTTATGTGGGGATGGATGGAGAAGCTTTAGAATGCTCGTTCTGTTCACTGGAATTTGTAAATGCGACCTTCATTTCGGAAGGAAGCAAAGTGCCTGTGCCAGCAATATCATCGACTACTAGAATGGGTCTGGGAATGATGCTTGAGAAAGAAGCTGCCTCTGGAAAAGGACTCGGGAAGTACCTCCAAGGGAGAACCAACGTGTCGGCCCTGGTGGAAAAGCTGGATCACTACGGCTTAGGGTATAAGCCGGATGCGAAGCAGAAAAGGAAAGAGGTTGAAAAGAGACAAGAGAGGAGAAGGGCTAGACTATCTGGCAAGGAACTCTCGTGGGAACCCATGGTCTTCCCACCCATTTACGAGACTTTTATTTTGGGAGAAATAATTAACCAGGATGAAAAGCAAAGGAAAAAGCGAGTAACCATTGGTGTTGGGGGAGCATCATGAGAGACTTGAGCATCAATACCATATCAGAAGAAATAAGGAAGGGAGTCTATCAAGGATTGGTCAGTGTGCATTTGGAAGCACCTTGGATAATTGGACCGTGGAGGAACTACCTGTAATCTTTAAAATTTCCTCAGAGTAATGCTCAAAGTCACCTATTGCTTTAGGCTTGAAAGCAATAAGGATCTTTTGTAAAAGGCCCATGTTCATTATTCGGTTATATTAAATGAAAATGCATTTCCTATCCTAAAATTATTCGTTCATTTCTTTAATTCATCTCAATAAATCACTTGTACATAACCAACAAATACCACTAATCATTCTTTCAATACACACATGCTCATATACATACCACAGGATCATTCTTTCATAAATTCATTTTGTTCTTTGACTTTCCTTTTTTATCTCTCAACAGGTCCTCAAATATCAATAACATGAGTAACTCTGACGTTAACTTAGAACCTCACTTCGAGCAAGACATGTGTCTAGAAGAGCTTCAAAGCTTTGAAGAGAATCAGGATTGTGATCTCTCCCCTAATCTGCTTAGGATGATAGGGCATGAAGAAAAACAAATCCTGCATCATTCGAACCCTGTAGAAATGATTAATTTGGGGAGTGAGGATGAAAAGAAAGAAGTAAAGATGGGGACATGCATCTCTGCGAAAACTAGAAGGAACCTCATCGAGCTGCTCAAAGAGTTTCAAGACATCTTTACGTGGTCATACCAAGATATGCCCGTTTGAGCACTGACATCGTGGTGCACAAACTCCCTATAAAAGAAGGATGCATACCCGTACAGCAAAAGCTCCGAAGAATGAGACCGGATGTGCTGTTGAAAATAAAAGAAGAAATCAAAAAACAATTTGATACTGGTTTCCTCCAGGTCGTTAAATACTCTGAATGGGTAGCTAATATAGTCCCTATTCCTAAAAAGGATGGAAAGGTACGAATGTGCGTGGACTATCGAGACTTAAATAAAGCAAGCCCAAAAGATAATTTCCTTTTACCTCACATAGATACTTTGGTCGACAACACAACAGGACATTCTTTGTTCTCCTTCATGGACGGTTTCTCGGGATATAATCAAATCAGAATGGACCATGAGGACATGATCAAGACCACATTCGTCACACTATGGGGAACATTTTGCTACAAGGTAATGCCCTTTGGACTTAAAAACGCAGGGGCAACTTATCAGAGAGCTATGGTAACCTTGTTCCATGACATGATGCACAAGGAAATCGAAGTTTATGTGGATAACATGATAGCTAAATCCCAAACAGAGGAGGAGCATGTGAGAATCTTGAGGAAGTTGTTCATAAGGTTAAGGAAATATCAACTAAAGCTAAACCCGGCTAAGTGCATTTTCGGGGCTACCTCAGGAAAACTGTTAGGCTTTGTGGTCAGCAAAAGAGGAATTGAAATTGACCCAGACAAAGTCAAAGCCATACAAGAGCTACCACCACCTAGCACGCAAAAAGAAGTGTGGGGATTCTTAGGAAGATTAAATTACATTGCTCGGTTCATCTCACAATTGACCAAAGTGTGACCCTATCTTCCGCTTGCTTAAAAAGCGTAACTCGGGCGTATGGGTTACTGAGTGCCAGGAGAATTTCGATAAGGTCAAAGGTTATTTGTCCAAAGCCCCCATCTTAGTCCCTCCGATTCCTAACAAGCCTTTGATACTGTACCTAACGGTCTTTGAGAATTCCATGGGATGCGAGTTAGGACAGCATGATGAATCCGAAAGAAAGAGAGGGCGATATATTATCTGAGCAAGAAATTTACCGACTGCGAGACTCGGTATTCGCCTATTGAAAAATTATGTTGTGCACTAGTCTGGACTACACGCAGACTAAGACAATACATGCTTTATCATACTACTTGGTTGATCTCGAATTAGATCCTTTGAAGTACCTAATGGAGTCAGCGGCACTAAATGGGAGGTTAGCTCGATGGCAAATCTTACTCTCCGAATTTGACATCGTCTATGTCAATCAGAAGGCAGTAAAAGGCAATGCGATAGCAGACTTCCTAGCCAGCAGAGGATTACGAGCCGATCAACTTTGATTTCTCGAATGAAGATTTAATGTATGTTGCAATAGCTGAAGAGGAAACCACGAGAGAGCAACCGTGGATTTTGAACTTTGACGGAGCTTCAAACGCCATGGGTAACGGGGTTGGAGCAGTCTTAGTATCACCAGAGGGAGATCATTACCCTTTTACTAGCAAGCTTGATTTTGACTACACTAATAATATGGCTGAATACGAAGCGTGCATCATGGGAATTCGTGTAGCCATAGAACGGAGAATTAAAACTCTAGAGATTTATGGAGACTCTGCATTGGTAATTTATCAGCTTAAAGGAGAGTGGGAAACGAGAGATGCTATGCTAAGGGATTACCGCAAGCTAGTTCTCGAATTGATTACGAAGTTCGATGATGTCACATTTCACTATCTCCCTCGAGAAGAAAATCAAATTGCTGATGCCCTCGCTACTTTAGCCGCGTGATCAAAGTAAGTAGGCCAGAAGATGTGAAGACCATTCAGATGAGTATCTATGAAACTCCCGCCTATTGTTGTGATATTGAGGCAGAGGAAGAAGTAGAAAAAGACGATCACCCATGGTACCAGGACATCCTTCAATTTGTAAGAGACCGAAAATACCCCGAGCAAGCTTCGGATAACAAAAAGAGAACATTAAGAAGACTTGCTAGCGAATATGTCTTAGACGGGGAAATCTTGTACAAAAAGAGGAAAGACCAGGTACAAGACCAGGTACTACTGAGATGTGTCGACGTAGTGGAAGCCCAGAAGATTTTAGAGGAAGTTCACGAAGAAATTTGTGGGACGCATGCTAACGGTTTCACGATGGCCCGACAAATAATGAGATTCGGGTATTACTGGTCTACCATGGAAAGTGATTGCATCAACTATGCCAGGAAATGCCACAAATGCCAGATATATGGAGATAAGATTAATGTACCCCCATCGCACCTCCATGTCATGACGTCTCCCTGGCCTTTCTCTATGTGGGGCATGGATGTCATTGGACCAATTTCTTCGAAAGCTTCCAATGGGCATAGATTCATCTTTGTGGTGATCGACTATTTCACCAAATGGGTAGAGGCAGCTTCATATGCCAACATACCAAATCTGCAGTCAGCAATTAAAAATTAAGCATCATAATTCCTCTCCCTACCGCCCAAAAATGAATGGGGCCGTAGAGGCAGCCAATAAAAATATCAAGAAAATCGTGGCAAAGATAACTGAGACGTACAGAGACTAGCACGAAAAACTGCCGTTTGCCCTCTTCGCCTACAGAACGTCAGTCAGAACTTCTACTGGGGCAACACCATTCTCCTTGGCATATGGTATGGAGGCAGTCTTACCTATTGAGGTTGAAATACCTTCGCTCTGAGTCTTAACTGAGCTCCAATTAGATGAGGCTGAATGGATCCAAGCTCGATATGATCAATTGAATTTGATCGAGGAAAAGAGATTAAAAGCCATCCACTACGGTCAAATGTACCAAAAAAGGATGATGCGGGCTTACGATAAAAAGGTTCTTCCTAGAGAGTTCCATGAGGGAGATTTGGTTTTGAAGAAGATACTCCCTATACACAAAGACTTTCATGGAAAATGGATGCCCAATTGGGAAGGACCTTACGTAGTAAAGAAAGCTTTCTCATGAGGAGCTCTCATCTTAACAGAAATGGACGGCAAGGAACTGTATAACCCCGTCAATTCAGACTCAGTATAGAAATACTTCGCCTAAAAAAAAAGGGTCCACGATGAAAACTCGCAAAAGGGAATCTTGGAACCAAGAGATTTTGAGTTGAAAACCCGCAAAGGGCGGCTCAAACCCAAAGTAGGTCGACGAGATAGAGAAAGGTTACAACTTGAAGCATCAACAAAGCACTCCAGGTCTTCTAGACACACGTCCGGGCTAAGGGTGATTTCTCAAATAAGACAATGCAAGAGGGGCTCATTTTAGGCGATATAAAGGACAATTAAATTGCCCTTTTCTTGTACTTAGCCATTTTGATTAATGTTGTTCCCTTTGACTCCCTTGTTAATACAATTTTCAAATACAACTTCGTTTCCATACAATTTTTGTGCAAGCATTTCGCATTTAAATAACGAGTAATGAACTGATGAATCATACAAAGATTCATGAGCATTACCTTAGGAATTTTCAAATTATAGGGGTCCGAAACAGGATCACAAGTAAGAAACAAACTTGAAAATGGGCAATTCAAGGTCAGCATAGAAGAGAATGGATCGACGCATCAAGGACAGAATTTGGATGGGCAATAAACCATACTGGCCCAACTAATAACAAATAAGACATTAATCATGCACACATATAGTTAGCAGCATTCCGATTCATTCTGAGCATGGCATCCTAAACTAATTGGCCTACCCGGAGTCCATTTGAGCATATTTTACAGGTCTCGACACCTTGAAGTAAGATGAGAAATAACAAATTCATGACAGATCCTCGTGAAGTTATGAGGACAACCATTTTTCGGATAGATTATAGTTATTTGATCCTTTACCCCAAGTTTGAGGCAGGTCACCATCAATCGACCTTACTCCAATCACGGAGTAGTTCAACAAGCGAGGCGGTCATCTTCCTGATGAGATACAGAGAAGAATACCAACTCAACGCTCAAATGTGAGCAAAAGTTCGAACCCGGCTTCCTGATGAGACACTGAGAAGCAAGTCGAAGCAATAAAAAGGTTAGCTTCCTGATGAGACACTAAGAAGTGGACCAAATTCGTCTTCCTGAGGAGATCCAGAGAAGCGAATTAAGTGAGGCGGTCATCTTGCTGATGAGATACAGAGAAGAATACCAACTCAACGCTCAAATGCGAGCAAAACTTCGAACCCGGCTTCCTGATGAGACACTGAGAAGCAAGTCGAAGCAATAAAAAGGTTAGCTTTCTGATGAGACACTGAGAAGTGGACCAAATTCGTCTTCCTGAGGAGATCCAGAGAAGCGAATTAAGCGAGGCGGTCATCTTCCTAATGAGATACAGAGAAGAATACCAACTCAACGCTCAAATGCGAGCAAAACTTCGAACCCGGCTTCCTGATGAGACTCTGAGAAGTAGGTCGAAGCAATAAAATGGTTAGCTTCCTGATGAGATACAGAGAAAGAACACCAACTCAACGCTCAATGTGAGCAAATCTTTGAACCCAGCTTCCTGATGAGATACTGAGAAGCAGGTCGAAACAATAAAATGGTTAGCTTCTTGATGAGATATAGAGAAGTGGACCAAATTTGTCTTCTTGAGGAGATCCAGAGAAGCGAATTAAAACAGATGATTGCGGTCATCTTCTTGATGAGACACAGGGAAGAAGACCAGGTCAATAAAATCAGACTCAAAGACTACGATGACGAATTCCAATCTCCTTGAAATTTCGAGAGAATGGCGTGAAGTCATAATAGCGAATTTTGACTTTCTAATTGCCTAAGAGTAGGATGGAATCGCGACATCAAAGATAGAGAAAGGTGGATGTGGCGAAGATTGGACGACTGGCGAACAGAAAGTGGATCAATTGAAGAAAGGGCAACAAAGAAATAAAACTTAACAAAATTGGGCTTCTTTTTGGTCTTTGCTCTGTTCCTGTTACACAGCAACGAGCAAAGAGGGGCAGCTGTTGAAGCCCAATTTATTCGGGCCCAACAGAGTTTAATTTTGTTTTAAATTAAATTTGTTTTAGGTTTAAGTTTTTCTAAAATTTAAACTTAATAAAAATTTAAATTTAAAATAAAATTCAATGTCCAGATAACAAAGTCCAAATTTACAAGCCCAAATTCGGGCCCAAGCATAATTACAATCCAATTGGACCCAAAACAGACCTTTGACCCAATTCCTAAACCCAATTACAAGTGACCCAATTTCACTCAAACCCTAAATCCCAAGCCAAAACAGAGGCTATTCCCACTTGCACCTGACAGCCTCCACTTCAGCCAATCGCATGCTGCCACGTCAGCCCAGACTACATCTTTTTCAACCAGCAACTTGCACTGTCACCAGCTGCTCCAACTGCTGCTGTCACTGCCACTGCTACATCCACTGCAGTAGCCGAACCTGCAAAAGAAAAGATAGATTAGGACAAGCATTTAAGTTGTAAGAAACAAAATTGAATAATGAGGTATTTGGCTATAAAAGCCAAATTGAAATCTATTGTAGGGGTTACAAACCCTGTTTTAAAAATCAATACAAACCCTATTCTAAAAAAGGAGAAAAAACCCTGTTCTGGAAATAAAATCGGACCCTTTCATTACCAAAAAACATTGGGCCAAACATCAAACAGACAGCAAAGGGAAGGTTTAATTCAATACCAAGTCGTTCAAGCATTAACAGCCAGGTACACATGCATTCATAGCTGAAGTTTTAATGTTTTGAATTAATAAAATACATGAACATGCATTAACTACTACTGTCAGCATTCATTAGTCCTTTTAGTTCCCAAAGCAGTGAATGAATGTATTAATGGAAATTAATATGGTAAGTTACAGCCTTTTAAATGCTACCAATAATAATTTTATTAATAATTATAATAATAAATAATACCAATAATATTAATGATAGTAATAAATATAATAATTTTTTAAAATTATCAATTTTAATAAAAAAGAAAACGAATGGACTTATCTTCGCCTGACCAACACCGCCGTCGTTGGAGTTTCCTCTGAGCACTGCTACCGTCGACCGCGCGTCTCCGGGTTTCCCACCGTGAGTTCGAGCGTGGCAAATCAGGGCACACCTCCGAACATGAAAAAAAAAAGAGAATCAGAGGACTTTTTTTTCTAAAAAATTTCGTGACACTAAGGTCTCAAAAACAAAATATTTTGAGAGATTTGGGAAACAAAAACCCCAGATCTGAAGTTTATATCAAAAATAATAAAATGATTTTTTAAAAAAGGGGGAAAGGAAAGGTTTTTTAAAAGAAAAAGAGAAATGAAAAGAAAGGGAAAAGAAAAGCCATACCTTCGAAGCTTCGGTGGCCGGAAGAGACTCAGACGGCGCATGTATGCCCGATGACGGTGGGATTCAGTCGGAGGAGAGCCGAGGACGTCGGAGCGTGGTCGGGCCGTTAGCAACGCGCGTTCACGCGCGAGACGAACGGCGGTTGGAAGGCTGCCGGAGCTTGGCCGGAGCATGGCTTGCCTTGGGGGGATGAGAGAGTTGAGAGGATGAGAGAGGGTGATTTTGAAAAAAATGAAGAAATAATAATAAAAAAAAACCTAAAATGTTATTTATATAAAACCCATTGACCCGACCCGATCCGATCCGAACCGACCTAGGATCCACGTGTTTTCGTTTAATGGGTTATTTGCGCGTTTGGTCTTTCCGTAATTTTTAATTATTTTAATTTAGTCCTTTTCATACTTTTAATTATTTTTAATTTGGCCCGATAATTTTATTCACTTTTCAATTTAGTCCTCTGACATTTTGAATGTACCAGAGGTTGCCATGTGTCACTATTTTGGCTTATTTATGCATTTGATCCTTTTTATTCTTAATTTATTTTAATTTGGTCCTTAAATTAATTTCTGTTTAATTACACAATTGGCCCAAGGATATTTCGAGATTTACAAATTGGTCCTTTGACTTCTGGATGTCTGTGGGGCTGCCACGTGTCACCCATTCTTTGGTTTTATTGCTTATAGGTCCCTAAACTATTCAAAAATTACCATTTTACCCCTGAACTTTCCAAAATTCCATTTTTAATCCCGATTTCACCAAAAAAATACCATTTTATCCCCGAACTTTTCAAAATCCCATTTTTAACCCCAATTTCACCAAAAATTACCGTTTTACCCCCGAACTTTCTAAAATCCCATTTTTAACCCCGATTTCATCAAAAATTACCATTTTACCCTCAAACTTTCTAAAATCCCATTTTTAACCCTAATTTCACCAAAAATTACCATTTTACCCCCGAACTTTCCAAAATCCCATTTTTAACCCCTATTTCACTAAAAGTTACCATTTTACCCCTAAACTTTCCTAAATTCTATTTTTAACTTTATTTTCACCAAAAATTATAATTTTGCCCCCGAACTTTCCAAAATCCCATTTTTAACCCAGATTTCACCAAAAATTACCATTTTACCCCGATAGTCAAAAATTACCATTTCACCCCCGGGCATCCGAAGGTCCCGTTTTCGATTCCGATCGCATCGTTTTTCTTCTTTACTAAGTACTTGCATTTATTTTAATCATTATGCATTTGCATTTTACTTTTGCATCCTATTTATCTGCTTATTATCTTGCTTCGTATTTAATTTCTCTTATTAATTGCTATTCGATATTTTAAACTTACACGCTCATTTTTAAAGTATCTTCAAAGACGAAGCAATATTCCTCTCGTGTGAAAGCTTCGAGAAATCATGCCCTAACGTGTCGGGTGTGATTTTTCGTATAATTCACACACGTCGAATATCCTTTTTTAAGATTTTTATACCCGTTAACCTCGAGATTCCGAGAATATCGTGTCCTAACATGTTGGTCATGATTTTAATTCTCCGCGAAAATTAAAGTAAACGGGTATTCCATAGTAGAATCTTTTAAACTATTTGTCCGATGATTACATTTTAAATTCAATACGAAATTTTCAAACTCGCAAAAAAATATATATCTATATCACAAATAATTTTAAAAAACGAGGCAATGTCCTTGCGTGTGAGAACTTCGAAGAATCGCATTTTAACGTGTTAAGTGTGATTTTCGTAATTCATGCGAATCGGATATCCTTTTCAAAAGTTTTCAAAACACTCTTCAATCTAATAATTATATACAAAGCGGCTTTATAACCAAAAGAATAAACAATGGTCTTTCATGTGGAGATCTCGAAATATCGTGCCCTAACGTGTTGGGTGTGATTTTCGTATGGTTCATATGATAGAACACTCTCTTTAAAATGTCTCGAAACATCCCGCAGTTTTGAAACTCCGAGAATTTAGTGCCCTAATGTGTTGGACACGACTTCTAATTCTCATAAAGGATCGAAACACGAGGACGAATTTTCCTTAAAAGTTTTCCTTTGAAATTATACGAAGCCGTCTAAAATAAACATCATATTTTAAATTTTACTCGAGTTTTCATCGTTTTCATAAAATAAGACCCGAAAATAGTCATGTGGTACCAATTTTGGGCGTTTGAGGGTGCTAATCCTTCCTCATGCGTAACCGACTCCCGAGCCCGTTTCTCTGGATTTCGAAGACCCACTTTTTTAAACGTTTTAAACGTTTTATGATGATCCAATCACACCTAATAAAAGATTGGTGGCGACTCCCATTTCCCTTTTATCCCAAAATTAATTAAAATGACTTTTTCTCGAAGCCCCGTTTTTGAGGTGGTTTCGACAATATGTTTAATTATAAATGTTAATTATGTATGATTAAATGAAATTTAGTGTAAAGAGGCATGAAAAAGGAAGCATGTCCATTAAAACAGTTTGGACAGAACAGAGGACTAACTTCGAAAATTCACCAAAAATTGTATAAAAAGATTTAAGAGTTGAATTAAATATTTAATTAAATCTTATTGAATTTAGTTTCATATGGAAGAAACAGTGAAAGAAAAGGAATTTTACATTCTGAGATATACTAGTTTTAGTGTAACAAGGCCAGAGTGGATTCGGGTTCCCCTGTTCTTACTTTGAAAAATCATAGAAAAATTTAGAAAAATTATTAGAGGCTGAAATTTATATGGTTGGATCCTTAATGAGTATATTTTCAAAAGAAATAGACGAGAACATTATTGGATCTCTGTACTAAAAGATAAATAATTTTTAGTAAAGAAAGGTCGAAACTGTTAGGCAGCAGTGAAGGGGTAAATTGAAAGAATTTACTGTACAAATTAGCTAAAGTAAAAATTCTGAAATTTTTATGGTAAAAATATATTTGAGTCTAATTTCAGAAACATCAAGCGGATATTAATTTTGAATTCTGTAGCTCAAGATATAAATAATTTAGTGACTGTGACGCAAGTTGACAGCTTTGAAAATTAATGTGAAAATAAAAGTAAGAGGTATATGATGATGAATATGTGAGAAAAATATATGTGTGAAATATTATGTGGTTAATTATAAAGACTAATTGTGTGATTAATTGGTGAAATTGTGGATTTATTTGAGGAAACAAAGGTGAGAAATACACGAATATGTATGTTTGAATTGATTTTGAATGATTTGTGATCAAAATTAAAATTGAAAGTGAAATTGGAATTGAAAGTGATATGAATTGTAAATTGAAAATCTCTATTAACTAGCCGGGCTGAGTCGGATATAGTTGGCATGCCATAGGATTGGAAGAATTCAGGGATACTTCAACCTTGAGTCGATGAGACACTGGGTGTCATTATTTTACTTCAGATAGATTCGATGAGGTACTGGGTACCACTTTACTTCGGCTAGGCCGATGAGACACTGGGTGTCACTTTATTGCTTCGAACTATCCAATGAGGCACTGGGTGCCATTCTGGTGTGTTTGGTTGGATCCGTGTATCCGCCAAGGTCCGAGTCTTGTTAATAGGGTAAATAATGTGAAAAGAAAGAATGTGCAAATTGTGATATTGAGGTAAGTGAAATGATAATCACATGAAAGGTAAGTGCAATATATGTATAAGAAATCAAAGAATGATAAAACTAAGTAAGCTAAGAGATTGGAATGGCTAAAATGTGAAATGAGGAAGAATATGTGAATTTCATAACATTACTGTAAGTTAAATGTTATATACATAAAATGTATGTATTTTACATTAATAAACAATTATATGAATGAGTTTGAAATGAGTGATTAAAAGATGAATGATTAATGACTCTTGTAGTACTTACTAAGCCTTCACCGGCTTAACGCGTTTATTTCAACGCGTAGGTACAAGATCTTTGAGAAGCTAAGGTTGGATTAGGTGCCTCTCATCAAATCACATCAACATTTGAAGATTGCAAGACAAGGTGTATTTATTTTGTGTGAAATGGCATGTACAAATGGTACTTATATGTCCTCGATGAATGGATTATAAATGTTATTTTGATGATACTTGATTTTGTGATATTTTGAGTAAAACGATTCAATTACACATTATTTGAAAGAAAATTTTATTATATTCATTTTTAATTCTCTGACACTGTATGTAATACTCTTATACCGGGTTTATACGTGTGAATCGGGTGTAGGGGTGTTACAGAATCAATATTCATTTAATTTAAATACTCATTATAAAAAGTTTTCTCGTTGGGTTTATGATCCTGAAATCACTATTTTCGACACCACTGAAAAACGGGCTGTTACAACTGTTGCTTCCCCACAAAAAGTTTCTTCTAATATTATTGATTGTATTAATTACAGTAATTGGCGCTTGAAAGATTAACATGAAGTAGATAGGCAAATATGATAACACTACATTTATAAGCACAATTCTTGTTGCCCACAAAACCAATCTACTTTTCCAGCTCGAAAGTTTCCTCTTAAACCTTTCAACAATCCCATCCCAAGTAGAAATCTTCCTCGTATCTGCTCTTAATGGAATCCTCAAATAGTTAAACGGCAATTCTCCAATTTTACATTTATAAACAATCACCATTCTAAACAAAAATTCCTCGCTTACTCCGGAACCCACAAGGCACAACTTGTGAAAATTAATACTTTGGCCTGAAAAAATCTCGAAACATCGGAAAATATACTTTGTGTTCTACACTACTTCCTCATCCACCCTAAAAAATAGAATAGTGTCATCGGAAAATTGAAGGTGTGTGAATGATTGACCAGGAATCACTTCCTTTATTCCCTCAATAAGACTCATCTCCTCCGCTTTATCCAACATCAAGTGCAAAACTTCCGTCACTAGAATAAATAAAAATAGGGATAAGGGGTCTCTCTACCTAAGTCCTCTACAAATATTAAACTCGTTCGTGGTCGACCCATTTATAAGTACTGCAGCTCTAGCCGTGGATACACATTCCAACATCCAACCAATCCACCTCAAACCAAAACTCATTTTTTGTAATACTAGCTCCAAAAAATCCCACCGCACGCAGTCGTACGCTTTTGAGAAGTCCAACTTAAATATTAGATTACCCTTCTCTTCAGTTTTCTTCTTTATCAAATGGATTATCTCGTTTGCGATTAATATTCCATCGAATATTTGTCTTTCTCTAATAAAGGTGCATTGTGTGTCATTCACCACAACACTGATAACCTCACTTAATCTCCTAGATAGAACCTTCGCCACTATTTTGTACAACGAGCTCACTAAACAGATTGGTCTAAACTCGGAGATATCATTCGTATTATCATTCTTGGTATAAGCGCTATGAAAGACGAATTGATGCTTTTCTCTAATTTTCCAGTTCTGTAAAATTCCATCACAATTTCCAATAAATCCTTCTGAACAATCTTCCAACATTTCTTAAAGAAACAAAGGTTGAATTCATCCGGGCGGGGGCTTTAGACTCATCACAGCTCCATACCGCTTCCTATATCTCCTCCATTGTGAAAGAAACCTCGAGCCTCAAAGCTTCCTCTTCCTTTAATGTCTTGAAATTCAAATTCAATTCCATTTTCCATCTCCTCGAGGGGCAACTAAAATGATTACTAAAAAAATTGAACATTTTCTCTTTCAGCTCTTTAGGAATGCTATACCACGAATTGCCTATTTTCAGCCCATGTACCAATTTTCCTTCTTGCTTTAATCTTTACCGCCCTATGAAAAAATGCCGAATTAGAGTCACCAACTTTCAACCAAGTCATCCTTGATTTCTGCCTCCAAACCAATTCCTTGAAACTTATTGTGTCCCTAAGTTCAATATTCAATCTTTTTAACTCCTCCATTTGCCCCTCTGTTAACTCTCGTTTATCACTTTCATCATCCAATCTCTTCATCCTCTCCTCAATATCATTTATTTTACTTTCCAATTTGTTACTTCCATTTCCATTCCACTTTCTTAGTACGCTTTTTAACTTCCTCAATTTCCCTGAAATTCTTCTATTCTTACTGTCTAATTTTTTCCATTCTTTCATTATTAAACTCGAGCAATCATTTTTATTAAACCATGCGCTAATAAACTTGAAAGGTCTCGAACCCTAGTCTACAGCTTCATTTGCTAACAGGATTGGAATATGGCCTGATATTGATCTTTTTAGCCCTTGCTGTTGAAGGTCTTCAAAATTTTCTATCCATTTTTCATCTACCAAAAATCTATTTAACCTGCTTTTCTTTTTGTCTGGACCATACCAAGTAATTTTTTTTCCCATAATAGGTAGATCCATTAATCTGCACTTGTCCAAAAAACTCCCAAAATCCTTCAATCCCTTTAATAAACCCACGCAATTGCTTCTCTCACTCCTATTCAACACAACATTAAAATCCCCTCTCATAATCCATCTTTTAGTGAACCAAAATCGAAGCTTTACAAGCTCCTCCCATAAAATCTTTTGATCTTTCAACATGTTCAGCGCATATACATTGATCAGTACAACTTCCCTATCCTCTAGCAACCACCTACGATCGCCACGAACCGATTAACACAATAATCTTTGCTCAATTGAAAATACTCTTTGTCCCATACTGTAATTATCCCTCTCGAACTTCCTATCAATGACGCATATTTATAGTCAAAGTTGTCATATCCCTAAGTTCTTCTCACTAACTCACCTGTCACTAGCTCTATTTTAGTTTCCTGTAAGAAACACATATTTTTCCTATGCCTTCAAACTAACCTTCCAACCATAGCTATTTTGACATTCGATCCCAAACCCCTAATGTTCCAAGTTAAAATTCTCATAGCCTCTTACTATTGATCCAATATAATAATAGTGTATTAAAAAGCAATTAAATCACCTAATTTTGACCTTTTACATTAGGGACCTCCATTATTGCCCTTCAAGTCTCAATATTTCCTCAATGACGTCCCTCTTATCTCCTCGCACGCTTAATCCCAGCTTCTTCCCCACTACCCATGTTTGCTTTGCTTCCCCAAGGATTTCTTTCCTTCTGTTACTGATGTCCGAGTCCGACAATGATAAATTAGCAATTTTCTCGCCACTCCTATCTGCTGCTCTTTCCTTCCCCTTTTTCCAAGCTTTATCCCTCTTTTTTTTTTGCTTGAGAGTTAGGACGCTATCTTGAATCTCTCACATTTAGTGAATTCTTTTGCTTAGTTGTTTCTTCTTCTTTCTATTTTGGATAGAAATCAAGATTTTATCCTCTACCTCCATACCAACCTCCCTTTCCTCTATTCTCTCTTTGTCAGATTCATTTTTTGAGTTTTGAATTGGCACCAGACAATTTCCTTTTCCCCAATCCAGCCTCTCAATTGAGTTGCAGACCACATCCATATCTATATTGTCCATTACATCATTCCCCCCATTTGGGCCTATTTCAAACCAGACCCATGTTAAATAAATCCTCCCTAGCTCGATTCATGTAGGATCGTTCAGCAATTATCCCTTCATTTGACTCTCCCTTATTTCCACTATTTTGTCTCTCTTCATTAAATGAACTCCCCAACATCTCCCAACATGCATTATCATTTTTTTCATTCTCGGTTACAACATCCATAATTGCACCTTCCAAAACATTTCGACTGCCCTCCTGTAATTTTTTCCTTTCCGATCGTCGATTCCAATTTCGGTATACTTTCGTCGACCACCTCCCTACGATATTCTTCATTCATGAATCTCTTCATAGTCGATTCCGACCATCCCTTTTCTCTAACTCTAATCGGAAACGTGTCTTTACCCACCTCTAAGTTTACTATTTCTTCCATCTACATTTGTTGTTTGATAAGTATCAACATCTCCATCTTCTCGAAGTTATTGGTTCTTGTCTAGCTTTCTCCCATCGAAATCAAATCTCCCCATATACCAATAATCCTTTTAAAAGTTTCGTAGTTCCAGCAATGCAAGGGGACTCCTGATACTTCGATCCATGAAACTCTTTCTCCTCATACCCTCTTTCCAACCACAGTTCAATGTGGATGAAAAACTCCTTCAAGTACGACCACTCTGTTTGTTTCAGAATTTCTGTCAATTCTTCATCAGGGATTTCTATAAGAAAATAATTTCCTTGTATTCTCTTCACGCTGATTTCACATAAACCCATCCCTAAAATTATGTCTGCTAAACTCTTTGTTTCACAGAAAGCCGCCACCTCTCCTACCAAACATTTTTGCAATTTCCACACGTCCCGTTGAAGTTTTTTGGTAATTCATTTCGTTTATATTCAATTCATCACCAATCCTCCTTACAATCTTGTTTAAATCCTGTGTTTCTTCCTCTTCCCCTTCAGTTCTCTTATCCTTATTTTCTCCTATCATGCCTTTCTGAGTTGCCTCCTTTCTAATCAGTGAATTTTTCAGCACGTTCACCTTTCTCCGTATTTCCCTTCTACCTTTGAATCTTGCTATTTTCACCCCAATTTTTTCCCCATAATCACAAAGCCATTCAATCTTCTTACTGTCCTTTGAGCGTTCGAGAAGTTAAAAAACCTCATGAACCCGAATCTTTTACCATCTTTGTTTTTTTCTCTAGTATGAATGCATCAACTGCATTACCGTGATACCTGAATACTGTCCATAGACCTTTCCAATGCATAGTCTCCAAGATGTTGTACACGAACACCGTAATCGAATTTCCTTTCCTTTGAACCATATTTTAAAGGTCGAACTTGTTTAGGGTTTCTTAATAAATGGTAGCTACTTGGAATAATTAATAACATTATAAAATTAAAAAAATTAAATTAGGTCAAAATTAAAGTATAGAAACTTAATCCTAAATTTTAGTATAACACTATAATTTGAACAAGAAAGAAAAGAGAAAATAAATAAAGATTAAACATAAAAAAATATTTTTTTTTTATTTTTGAAGTATCGCATATTTATTATAAACTAATACGTATTTTTAATATGTTGATTTTATTTTATATTTCTAAATTATATTTAAATTAAAATAATTATTAAATGAATTTGAATTTATTCCAAGTTAATAATTTAGTCTACTAAAATAGTTGGTTTGCACAGTATGTTATAATGCATTAGTAATATTTTTAGATCTTCAAAAATTTATTAAATAATTATTTATTAAAAATTAATTTAAAAATAACTTTCATTATTATAATAAAATAAAATAAAATATTAGAATTTTAAATATAACAATCATACTGAATCAAATCTTATTTAGCAATCCTTTGCTGTAAAATATGACAATTACAATCTAAAATCAATTTCTAACAAAACCCTGACTTCCATAAAAGAAATATTTCAAAGAAACCTCAAGAAATCTTAAACCCTAAAATTTAAAACTCAAAACTGAAGACATTTACGAAAATCTTAAGCTCTAAAGACTCAGAACTCAATAAATCTAAAGAAAATATTAAACCCTAAGAGGCTCAAAGCTCAAGAAGCCTTCAAAAAACATTAATGTTCATCTTCCTTTGTTGATAGTGCAAGTCTTGATCATCGTTCCGGCGTTGGTATGACGCTAGTCATGGCGGCGCTTCGAGGATGGTTGGCAATGGCAATCTTGGGATATTCGGTTCCATGAAGAACAAGTTTTGCCGAAACGAGCAGCGTCAACGGCTGATAAAATTGACAGAATATTAAGCAACAAGTCGACCGGGATTTCAAGACTTTGCCTTGTCGGTGTTGATGATAATGATGATGGTGATGGAGGCGGAAGAGACGGGGATTGTGGACGCTGAGAGAAGTTGCTCCATTGATCAACGCAAGAAGCCATTGGTGCAAACCAAACCTATTACGGCGCGATTATATATATGAAACCCTTTTTAATTATTTCTCTTGCAAAACAAGTTAGGGTTATAGTATATTATATGGGTGTTGGAAAAAGATTTTTTTAATTAATTTTAATTTCTTTCTCGTTATCTTATTTGCTGGAATTGTAGGGTGTTGGAAATTAATTATTTGTGATAACATCGAATTTTTACATTGGTTTTGGGTTATGTAATAAACAATGGTGTTAATAGATAAACAAAACCCATTCAATTAATAATAAACTAATTCATATATTCAACTATACATTTTTACGGATTAAATTAACTTAAAGATTTTAAAGTCCAAAGCATAAAGTTGAGTTGATTCAGAATGATTAGAGTTGAACAAAATCTTCAACTTCGAGTTGATTGTTCTTTACAATAAAATTTCAAGACGTTGTAATGACATACATTAAATTTTTGCAGATATCCCACCATTTAAAGTTGATTTCGGTTTCCTCCATTGAATATTCCACCAAGCAAGCTTTAATGGCTTCTTTATTCTTCAAACGCTCAATTTCGGATTCATTGAGGAATTCATGGGATTCGGCTTGCGAAAACGGTATCAACAATCAACTTGCTTGAGGATTCACATCGTAAAAAGACAATTGTTTTATCACCAAAACACAATTTGATCCGTCCATATTTTCAACAATATGTCATTTCAAGTCTTCAGGGAACAATGGGGGTCTCTTGTTCTTATTATTTTCTTCTTGGATTTGGCGGTCATTCTTCTTCTTCTTTTTCATTTTTTCCTGATCGACTCTCACAACTTCTAACAAATAATCTATACCTGTCCATCCAAGTTCAATCTTTGTGTTCTTGAAATCTTCGGAACTAAGAAGATCCATTTTTCTTTTAGATAATCATATAGCTAGTAGGGTGGAAGTATAAATATATAGACGTGAGAGCTGAACAGTTCATTTAGAGTTAGGTTTTTTTTTAAAAAAATATTAAATTAATCCAAATACAAATAGAAATAGGATAATTGAATTTATGTAGACTTTTGTTTAACCTTATTTTACTTGTAAGTAAAGTTATCCATTTAAAGAAAAAATTTGAAAGAAAAAAGTGTGCTCAATTGAGCTCTAGTCACAAAAAAAATTAATTGTCCCTTCCGTTAATAAAAATAATTAGTTGATTGGTTTAATCGTTAATTTCGTTGATATGACATACCATATAAATAAAATTACTTTTCCCAAATTAAAAAAATTCAAAAATTATTGTTTCGTAACCGTTAACATAGATTGGCTTTGTTAATAACAATTTTGCTGGAGTGAGTTGGTGAAAAAAGGCAAATTATATCAAAGGTTATAATTCGTTAATAAATATTGGCTTCATTAAAATTTTTTTTTTGAGTTTTTACACATTTGAAATTTTTATATCTATTTTTAGAATTTTTTTTATAATTTTAAAGTTTTTTTAATTTTGCACTCATCTAAAATGATTTCGGACAATCATTTGTTTACGTTCATTTGAATTTGGACAATTATTTGTCTAGATTCATTTTATATGTACATTTTAATTATTAAAAAATATTTTTTCAAAAAAAAATTTGCTAATGCGCGGTAACTTTTGGTGGTCTCCGTCAACTATACCTGTTCATGAGTCGAGCTACCCACCTAAGCCCGAAGATCCATCAAAATTTGGGAGGGTTTGAATAAAAAAAATTAAGCCCATTTTAAATATAGTCCGAGCTTGAATATTTAAGGTTTGAGCTCAGTTCGATCTAATCCGTTTTAAGTTTATAATATTTTATATTATGTTATTTTTATATATTATGTAATTTAAAATACATTAAAAAATAAACTTATACTAAATATATAATACTACTCTAATGTAAACATCAAAATAATGTTAAGATGACTATATAAAAAAATTCAATAAATAAAAAATTGTATAAAATTATTAAATATTAAAATAATATTATATAAATATTTTTTTTAAAAAAGTTTAAAAATAATATGGGCAGACTTAAAATGAGTTTGGTTTAATCTTTTACAAATATGATCGAGTTTAAGTAAAATTTTAAGCCCAAATTTTGCATTAGATTAAATTTGAATAAATATAAAATATGTTAATATCATATTTTTTATTCAATCCAAACCCGACTCATGAATATCTCTACTGTAAGCCATATGAGTGAAGTTAATTGTCAAACTAATCAACTGACTAGTTTTGTTAACATAAATGAGGAAATAAGGAAAAGAGGAGGGTTTTTAGGTAAAAATTTTAATAAAAAATAAAAAAAGGAGCAAAATAAATGTTAATACGAGGAGGAAGGGTTCACGTGAACAAAAAGAGAAAAAGAGAAAATTTCATCTCAAGTCCCTGTACTCTTTATATTTTTTCCATTTAAGCCCTTGGAAGCTTTTTAGGTGAATTTTCTTTTTAATCCCCAACATTTTATTCTGATCATAGTTTTAGGTTACAGAAACTCAATTACGTGAAAACACAATTTAAGTCAATATTTAAAAAAAATAGTTACATAATTAAGTCAAATTAAAAATTATATATCTCATTTTATTTAAATTTCTTATCCTTAGATTTTTTTTAAAATATCATTATAATTTAACTATTCAAGAGATAATAGTTAAAAGTTAAATTATAAATATTATTAAAAATATCATATTTGTATTTAATTAATTCTAATTTTAATTTAAATATTAAAATATGAGGATGTGAGTTTGATTATGCTGAAACATATTATTCTTTTATTTATGGATTGAAGGAAAGTTATAAATAGTTCTAGATAATTAAAAAGTAAAACATAATTTAATATGAGATAAACAATATTTAAGTAAAATAAAGTTAAATAATATTATCTTAATATTTATTGTAAAGATAAATAGTATTATTATAAAAATAAATATAAAAAATTAATGGGATTTATGAATAATACTATTTATCTTAATAATGGGATTTATGAACAGTGTAGAAAATATAAAAAATAGGAGAAATTTTGAATAGAAAGTTATATTAATTATATATGTGTATCAACTACAGTTTAGATGGAAGCGTCCATCAGTACAGCAACTGACAGCCCATCTTTGGATTCTCTCTCTTTCTTTCCCTCTTCGTTTCATTATATTTCCTCTGCCATCAAGAAAAAGAAAAGAAAGGAAAAGAAAAGAAAAGAAAATCCCAAGCAACGCTTAATTATTAGTAATCAAACCGAGAAAGGAAAGTGATAATCCAAGTGCGGAGGATTCTTTTTCTTTTAAGAGCGATCTGAGCGGTTAGAGGCTACAAATGGGGACTCTTCAAACGTGGAGAAAAGCGTATGGCGCTCTTAAAGATTCCACCAAAGTCGGTCTCGCTCATGTCAATAGCGATTACGCGGTACTTCTTTGGAATATCATTTTCTTGTCTATATTTAGTATTGGAAATTTTATTGGATTTTGATTTGCTATTTTTGTGAAATGTTTATAATTAGGATTTGGATGTCGCTATAGTTAAAGCTACTAACCATGTCGAGTGTCCTCCGAAAGAAAGGCATCTTAGAAGTGAGTTCTTTTTGGGTTTTTAGATGTGTAAATTTACAGATCCAATTTGATTTGCCGGGTTTTCAATTTCTGGGATTTTGTTTTTATTGCAGAAATCTTGTT
Organism: Gossypioides kirkii; assembly: GCA_005610355.1. Classification (NCBI taxonomy): domain Eukaryota; kingdom Viridiplantae; phylum Streptophyta; class Magnoliopsida; order Malvales; family Malvaceae; genus Gossypioides; species Gossypioides kirkii. The sequence goes on along the minus strand of CP032247.1, from coordinate 30,012,707 downwards.
AGCCACATCAGCGATTCGGCCTCGAGCAGATGTTGCTTATTGCATTCATGCGCTTTCCCGCCGTTTGGCCAAGACTCATAATTGGACGGTATTATTTCCTTATCTTTTCCTTATCATGACTATGAAATCTTAGGACTTCTGGTCTTTTAATTTGATATCGGATCAATGTTCAATCGGACGATGATGCTTTTGCTTTAGAATGAGTTGGGGTTTACAATTGCTACGATTAATTGTTTCTGGAGTTAAGTTAATTGTTTCTTATTGATTTGTTTACCGGCTTGCTTATGTATTTGACTTTTGACTGTTAATAGTATTAACGTGAATATTCAATTATCCGAGGTACTGCTGTGCATCATGTAGTATGTTTTCCCGTAATATTTATGGAATAATTCATTGCAACATCTTTCCACTCAAATCTGCTTCTTGCAGTTGAGCTTCATTATTCTAGTTCTGCATGCATTGTCCGATGGTTATTTGGAATAGTTTCTGGCAATATTAATACAAGTACAATTGTTAGGCTTTTTGTTTTTTTTTTTTAATTTTTGTTTATGGTTCTTTAGTTCCTCAAGTCATTGTGTGCATCATAATTATCATTTATGATTTGATAAGTTAAGTTGTATTGATGTTCTACAATATATCAGCATCTAGCTCTTGTTTTTAATATAGATAAACAAACTTATATTGTAATTTTTCTTTTTCCTTTATTTAATAGGTTGCATTGAAAACACTCATAGTTATCCATAGGGCACTGAGGGAGGGTGACCCGACTTTCAGGGAAGAAATTTTGAACTTTTCGCAACGAGCACGTATACTCCAACTTTCTAATTTCAAGGATGATTCTAGCCCTATCGGTAAGCTTTAAATCTCTCTACTTTCATGCCTATTGGTTATCCATATGTCTGCATGTGCTTCTCTATATATCTCCTCATCACAAGTAATAACTTCCTATTGATTTGCTTATTCACTCCTGCCCCTTTTTGTGTATGCTCTTCAGCATGGGATTGCTCTGCCTGGGTACGTACATATGCATTGTTTTTGGAAGAGAGACTTGAATGCTTTAGGATTCTGAAGTATGACATTGAAGCTGAGCGCCTCCCAAGACCTTCCCAGGGGCAGGATAAGGTTGAATATTTGTTCTGTAGAATTACACTGGTTTTTGATTTCACCATTGTGGGTTCATGGTCTGCTGCAATTTTTGTTCTCTTAAATGGGCAGGGTTACAGCAGAACGAGGGATTTGGGCAGCGAAGAGTTGTTAGAGCAGTTGCCTGCTCTGCAGCAATTGCTTTATCGTCTCATTGGCTGCCGGGTATTATTACATTTTAAGCTTGTAGAATTTTAGTTTTATTTCCTCAATGTGTTTAGATTCTGTTATTTGTTCTTGTATCTGGGAATAACAGGCTTCTCTGCTCTCTTTGCAGCCAGAAGGTGCTGATATAGGAAACTATGTTATACAGTATGCTTTGGCTCTGGTATGTTCAATCTCTCTCTCCCCACCGCCTCCCTCTCCCTTGTTATGTGTGTGTCATTTTATTTAGCCAATCTTATTTCAAATCATCACTAGTGGTATCTGGAATTTTTTCTGGCTTTCATGCAGTATTCTTTGTCTTCTTATATGCTTAATTTTGCTTTCAGATTCCCATCTAGGTTAGATTATGATTTCCATTCTACTTGAACTATTCATTTTTCTTATCTCATGTCTTATGGTGAATAAGAATGAATGGTCTCAAAAGAATTCTCTTCTGGTCAGACACAATAAAAAGGAATACTAGTTGGTATGGTCCAGCGCACTTGTAATTCACTGGCTGTCTTCTATCTTGTTACTGGTCTCCGGTCACTCAACTAATCTACTTGAAAAGTCTTTGTTTGAGTGGCACATGAAAGTTGAATTCTATTCAACCAAACTTAATTGTCAAGCAGTTCCTTACACATTTATCGAACTGGTTTAGTGATTTTATTATTAAAGAGCACCATATGTATGATTCTTATCCAGTCCCCAGTTCTTGTTTCGAGTTTTCTACTAGTCGAATCTGGAGTTGCTAAATCCAATGATTAAACATCTCATTAAAGAGTTTCTCATTTTCCATATGGAAGGTGTACAAAGTTCACGTGATTATTTCCCTTATAGGTAACTACTAACCAAAAGGGAGAAGAATCCACTGAACAAGCATCTTCTGACATCTCAACCTAGTGTCTCAAACTATTTTAGAGATAAACAGCACAATTTCATAAATTTCCTCTGACAAATTTTGGCTACCTTGATTTTGAGAACACTGGCTTCCTTTTATTTCAAGTATGACTGAATCTCTTTAAAATTCCACTGTTTAATTTGGCTGCATTCATGAAGAGATCATAGCAAAAATCAATGAAATCTTTATAATATTAATTGTGGGTAAATAAATCACATTGAGTCCATAAAAATGACATTGAGCTGGAACATGTTTGCTAATTTTGCTACCTATAGAATCATGTTAACCTACCTACTCAAAAGAAAGGAATTTGGGGGGGGAGGGGGGGATGTTTTATTTACAGAAGGTGGATTGCTGTTAAAGTTTAGAAGTTATGCTTCCTGCGTATGAAATGCAAGCCGATCACTGATGTTAATAAAAGATGTGATTGCAGGATATTGTAATATAAAAACTATCTGATTGATTATGTGACATATGTATGTTCGGAATTTCAGATTTAAGAATAAGATTTTAAAACCCCATTTTGTATTTGTACCTCCTTTCTTTTTACTTTTACAATTGCATGAGAGTTTTCTGTGTTGGTTAGAAAGATTGTTGGAAACCTACTCTTGTACTTCTTCCTAAGAACCTCTTTAACCTCTTAGGAATAAGAAAGGATTTTTTTTTTTTTGGGGGGGGGGGGGGGGGGGTGGGGGGAGATGTTTTATTTACAGAAGGTGTATTGCTGTTAAAGTTTAGAAGTTATGCTTCCTGCGTATGAAATTCAAGCCGGTCACTGATGTTAATAAAAGATGTGATTGCAGGATAGTGTAATATAAAAAATTATCTGATTGATTATGTGACATATGTATGTTCGGAATTTCAGATTTAAGAATAAAATTTTAAAACCCCATTTTGTATGTGTACCCTCTTAGGAATAATTAAAATGATGAGTATCTGACAATGGAAATATTTTACTTTTGAAACTATGTTAAACTCGCAATATTGCAAATTTCAGGTATTAAAGGAGAGCTTCAAAATATATTGTGCTATTAACGATGGAATTATCAATCTTGTTGACAAGGTGACATGGTTTTTCATTGCTTAGAAAGAGTTTCCTAGTTTCATGCTGATGCTTTTCTGTTTTCCCATCTTTTTTCACATTAGCTCAAGTTGTGGTTTTTTTTTTTTTATTGCAGTTTTTTGAGATGCCAAGACATGAAGCTGTCAAAGCACTTGATGTATACAAGCGAGCTGGTCAGCAGGTGAAGATATAATCTCTTAAAATTTACATCTATGTCCATTTTTTTTGCTAATTAGTTACTTTTCTGATTATTGGATTACATTCTCATTTGGTTAGTAATTGTGGCTGGTTTGATGTCGTGGTGTCAACAGTTAAATATAATGTTGGCTTAGTAAAAATATATTTAATGTCCATGATGCAGGCTAATAGCCTTTCTGATTTCTATGAAGTTTGCAAAGGATTGGAACTTGCTAGGAACTTCCAGTTTCCTGTTCTTCGGGAGGTATGGGTTCTATGGAGATGATTTATTGTTCACGTTTTCCCTTCTGCGACTTTTGTGTTCAATCCTTTGATGTTAATTAAACACTATTATTGTTTCAGCCACCGCAATCTTTTCTTGCTACCATGGAAGAGTACATTAGAGAAGCGCCACGTGTGGTTTCTGTTCCAACAGAACCTGTGGTTAGTAGTCTTTCAACTCTATTCCAGATAACATGCAAATACACATGCATGCATACATACTCACATACATGCTACATAGATAAGGTATTCATTAACATTAATGTAAAACTAATTTACTTTTATACCCTTTCATAAATTTTTATATTTATATATATTGTTTAATCCAATGGCTGTATTTAGTGTTTTATTCATGCAGATTATGAATGGTATTTCTTTAACCATTAAATATATATGATAAAGATTGTAATACTCTATCAATATGATAAGGATATCGAGTTGATTTGAAACTTTATTTGCATGATATGTATGGGTAAACTGTTAATTCTAACAATTAACTGTGCATGAATTGAAATAAAGTCTGGGAACTACGAGTAGTAAAGTTGCTAGAGATAAAGTTGCTAGAGATGGTTTCCAAATATGAAACAAATGAGGAGAATAATGCTATAAATAGTGGTATCAAGCCTTGAGAAACTAAGCTGAGATGGTGAGCAAACATGATTAATTGCAATTGCTAATTTAATGGCAAAAGTTGATTCATATATCTTGGCTCGGGATTTTAGATCTGCAAAAATGGATGACCTTTTAAACTTTTTTCCCCTCTTCATTTGCTTTTGTGTTTAATTAATAATTCTCAATTTGCATTGGAATTTAGCATTTTTCTGATCAAATATATGCTATAAAACTAATGGTGTCGTTTTATTACAGCTTCAATTAACATACAGACCTGAGGAAGGACCTTCTGAAGATACTAAATCATTCAATGATGAACCTGAAGCATCTGCACCTGCTGATGATGTTGCAGTTTCCAGTGTTGAGACTGCTCCTCCTCCCCTCTGCGCCTCAGACCAACTTGGTCACTGACGACTTACTGGTATGTTTTTTTTTTTAGTTTGATAATGTATCCTATTTTTCTGTTTCATTCTTTCATTGATTGCATTTTGTTGGGTTCAGGGATTGAATGATGCTGCACCTAATGCCTCTGCAATGAGGAAAGAGGAAAGTAACGCTTTAGCACTAGCTATTGTTCCAACTGAATCTGGTAAACTATGTTTCTCATTTTGTGCCCCCCCCCCCCCCCCTTTTCCTTCCATTATTGATGGATACTATTCTGACCTTCGGTGGTGTGAGGCTAAGAAGGTACATGCTTTCTTTATTTAGCAGGTACTGCCTCAACATTTAATTCTGGTGCCGGCCAACCAAAAGATTTTGATCCTACTGGATGGGAACTTGCCCTTGTCACTACACCAAGCACTGATATTTCTGCACCAACTGAAAGACAATTGGTATGCCCTTTCTGACCACTTCTCATGTATTTCTTTTGCCTGAGACTATGTCGTTTCAACTAAAGTATCCGAGTCCAACACATATTCATACATGAGACTAAGGATATGACCTTCAAAGGTCTGTAGATTGGACTTCGATGATTGAAGGTGGGGGATGTGGACGAAATCTTACCAAATATAAATGTCTACTTGTAGGAAAGAGAGATCTGCTAATTCCGGACTCTTTTTTTTGGGAACTAGGGTTTCTTACTTCTGGTTTAGATTTCTGGGTAGTTTATTTATCTAGTATCTTTCTTCCAGCATTTTCAGTTTAGATTTTCATTTCTTGCACCATTTTAAAGTTATACATGCAACTGAAAGATAAATCCAAGTGCCTGAGTGAGGGTACATTGAGGACCTTCCTTCTGAGTGAGGATAACAATCTAAATTATCTAAGCGATATTGTTATCAATAATTGTCAGGCTGGTGGATTGGACTCACTCACCCTCAACAGTTTATATGATGAAGCAGCGTATAGAGCTTCTCAGCAGCCTGTATACGGGACTGCAGCACCAAACCCTTTTGAGGTACAAGATCCATTTGCGGTATCAAATAGCATTGCTCCCCCTACAGCAGTTCAAATGGCAGCAATGGGTCAGCAGCAGCACAATCCTTTCGGTTCATACCAACCCACCTATCCGCAGCAGCAGCAGCACTTGATGATGAGCCCATCAAATCCTTTTGGTGATGCAGGGTTGGGGGCATTCCAGCAAACCAAATGGTTCCATTTGGTCAACCACATGGGAATAATCCATTTGGTGGAAGCACAGGCCTATTGTAGTGTTAAATAGGAAGAGGTGATGGTGTGTATTTTGGTTGGTTGGGAGATGAGAAGAGTGTGTGGAAAGGATGAATGGCATTTAGCTCCTGTGTTTTGCACTTGTATGGGCTGTAAAAGTCAGCCTGCGGATATTTAAAGATGTAATAATAACAACTTGTTGCTACCAATTCATAAATATTATGTTGAAAATTTCCCCAGCTTTCTGCCACTTGCATTAAATCTTGACTTGGCTGCCAACCCAAGGACTTAATTCATCATCTCCTAAATACTATAATTGGTACTTGAATTTGTATTTCATTGTTGGTATCTACATAGTAACGCCATTAGTTTGTGTCGACTTGTCACTAATAATCAATCCTATAATAGCATGTGGTGTCTCTCAATATGATACATGGTGAACATAAATTTAAAAATTAAAAAATTTTAATAAGTAATATTTTTTGGACAAGTTCAAGTACTAATTAGATATTTTGGACAAGTTTAAGAGAAAAACATGTTAACCCTTGTTAACAAATTTGGAAAACTTGTGTAACGAAATACAAGTTTAAGCATAAATTAGATATAAATTCAAGTACCAACTAGGTGCTTTTGAATAAGTTCAAGGAGTAAATTACATATTAACCTTTTAAAATAAGTTTAAGATTGATGTCAGGCAGCACCAACCTCAAAAATCACCGCATCATTTCCTAATCATTCCAAGTGGAAAAAAAATACTTTTAAAGTGGTGCTACCACTAGGGGTGAGTATTCGATCGAATCGAATCGAATCGAATGAAAAAGTTGAGTTAATCGAGTTTCCGAATCTTATTTCATCATCCTAACTCGATTTGAAAATTTTTACGAATCGAGTCGAGTGAGATAGAATTCGAATCGAATCGAATATATTTGTTCGAGTTAAATTAAAAAAATTAATTTGTGTTGTTTAATTTTATATGTAATTTTTAAAAAAAAATATTTTTATTTAAAGTTTTTAAACATGACTATACAACGAAAAATTGAAATAAATAAGTGAAAAAATCCAAGTAAACAATGACAACACAACAAGATTATAATAAAAAAATAAGTAAAAGTTCAAGTAAACAATATAAATTCAAGTAACAACAACAACACAACAAGATTCTAAAAAAGTATAAGCAAAAGTCCAAATATAGTAAAAACCTACACGGCAATACCATTCCAAACAACAAACAAAAAATAAAAACAAACACAGCAAAAATCAAATAAACGAACAGTAATAACATAAACCATTGTAGAATAGCTTAAGCTTCTTCTTTTGAGGGTTTTAATTTAGGGTTTTTTTTAGGAAGAATAAATAAGATTTTGGGTTTACAAAGTTAATATCTTCAATTTTTTTTCTAAATAAAAACTTAATAAGTACACCTGACCATAATAACAATAAACAAAAAAAGAACAATAAATTTAGACACGAAAAGGAGTTGTTTATGATTGTTATTTGGAATAAAATTATATTTGGGTTTAAAATATTTGGGTTTAATTTGTTGATGGGCTTTAAAATTAAAGGAAAAAATTGGCTAAGATAAATGATTTGGGTTTTGAGGGAAAATGGGCATAGTAAATTGGGCTTGAGTATTGGGTTTGGGTAATATAAATTTAAAATTAAAAATAATATAGTTTTATTCGGTTTATTCGAATTATTCGAATTCGAAAATTAAACTCGATTCAAACTCGAAATTCGAAAAAAAATTTAACTTGATTCGAACAATTCGAAATTCGAAATTTTTTTCGAATTTTTCGATTCGAATCAATTTTTGCTCACACCCTAGCTACCATTTTGTCAGGCAAAACCAAAAATCATTTGTAATTCAATTTTATTTTTAAAAAGCAGCATGTTGGGATTGAGTGTCAATGAGTCAAATTATGATAGTGATGTTGTCTGACAAGGTGGCGGCACCAAATTTTTTATTTTAGATTCACTTTCGAGCCAAAATAAACAAATTTATTGTTGTTTATCAATACAAAAACAAAACGAGTGAGGAAATTTTTTTGTTAAAGTTAAACGGGGGAGAAATTTTAAATTTGAAATAGTGTCAAAAGTCTCAAACTTGAATCTCTACAACTATTAAAAATCTTAAGATCAAGAATATTTGTTTTTCGTTACAGAAATCAAGTTTGAGTTGATAAAGTTAATTTTTAATATTTTTATGTAATTTCATTTTATTTTACTATTATGTATACTTATGTGACTATATATTGATAATAATTTCTAATATAAGATGCAAATTATATTGTTTGATACAAAGTATTTTTATTGCTTTAAAATGACATGAATTTTTTTATAACAACTAATATGTACTATTTTTAATTTATTTTACAAATTTCATATAGAAGATAAATAATCAATTCTTCATATATGTCAATATCAATGGGGTAATTTGTCATATAAAATTGGTTGTATATTTGAATCGCGCTTGTAACAGCCCGTTTTTCAGTGGTGTCGAAAATAGTGATTTCAAAATCACAAGCTCGACAAGAAAATTTTATAATGTGTGATTAAATTAAATAAGTCAATATTAATTTTACATGGAATTTTGAATTGAGAAATTTTAATTATTGAATTAAAAGTTAGTATAAGTGGTTTGGTTCAAAAGTCAAGTGATTTTAAGAAATGAGATATCGGCACCTCATTTTTTAAAGTTAAGGGTTGTAAATATTTTTATTAAATATTTACAGAGTTTTATTATATGTGAAATTGAAGTTTGGTTGAGTAATTTTGATGATTAATTGCTTAATTAAGGAAAAGGAGTAAATTGTAAAAGAGGTAAAAGTTAACTACTATAGATTAAAAAATAGTAAAGAGACCAAAATGGTAATTAAGCCGTGGTCGAAAAAATCCAAGCGGTGGTCGATGAATTTAATGCTTAAGGACTAAAATATTAAAGTGATAAATTTGCAAAGACTTGAGGTGAAATAATTGCAAAAGTGGGCTGTTGAAAGACTCATGAACATTCAGCAAAGCTGAAATTTGAATAAAATGGTTAATTTGCAAGTTTAAGGCTTAAGGACTAAATTGAATAAAGGTGAACAGTTGAGGGCAATTTTATAAAAATACCAAAAAGGCTTAATTGCATAAAATGATTAAAAATTTATATTGATTTAAATAATTGAATGAAATTATTGTAATAGATCAAGAAGGAGCCGCCAATCGTGGATAAAGGAAAAATTACGGATTTACCCCTAGAGTTCACTTTAATCGCAATTTCATCTGGTAAGTTCGTAATGTTAAATTCTTATTAATAACTATTTATAATTGTCTTTCTAATAATTATTTGAAATGAGAAAAGAAGATTGGAAACATGAAAGATAGAAACGACGAGATGAGAATTTCCCGACTTTGTGCCAAAGACTAAAAACGGTCCAATGATTGAGATCCTGCATTTGTTGCGGATTCTCAACAGCATCGTGAGTCACCGTAAGGTGAATAGAATCCAAGAATGCATTACAGACCCTACAATGACTAAGATTTATGCTTGTTTGCATATTCTCGTCAGCTTAGTATGAGCAACATCGTAAGGAACAGATATACCGTATCGATGGCTAAGACTAGCATCATATACTGGTAACAGCCATGATCTTTGGGACAATAGGGAGTAAAATGAGCATCATGACCTTTAGGTCAACAAGGAGTAAATCGAATATCGATCATCGGAGTACAGTTCTGATTTGGCTCGACTGATTTACGGATTTGTTCAACAACACATATTATTCGGTAAATTGATAAACCTTGCGAACTCATTAAGCTATGAAAGCTTACCAGTGAATTTGTTGTTGCTTTGTAGATTCTATTTTACTGCTTGAAGATCGGATCACCTCGAAGAAGTCACACTATCTCGAGAGCTCGTTCGATAGTATTTACATCACTTGGTTATATGACATGTACTAGGATGATGTTACCTTTGAAATGCTTGATTTTGGTTCGTTGGTTCTTTGTTGAACTAAACTTGCATGCTCGTTTGATGTTATAACTAAGCAAATGTGTTTGTAATGAATTGACGTGTGAATTTAAGAGTCTTTGTGTTGAATGATGGTAGATAAACTTGAGGACTTGTATAATTAATTGAATTCTGTATACTTGTTTCGGTAGAATCCCTACATGTATCGGTAGAAGTACAAGGCAGGAGAGAGGTTGTTTACTGACTTAAGTTGTATCGGTAGTTGCATAATAAGTATCGGTAGTTCTGCCCATAGGAGTATCGGTAGAAGCTGCAGGGTAGGACATCTTAGCTCTCTAGAGTTTTTAGTACCGGTAGAAGCATGATTTGTTTCGATAGAAATTTCACTTGTTTCTATAGAAGCTTCACTTGTATCGGTAAAAGTCTGCACTGTTTCATGAATTTTTTACTGACTTGACATCTACTGATATTTGTCCAACAAGTACCGGGGTAGAAGTATCCAAAAATCATGAAAATGACCTTTACGCCTTGTTGAGTTATGATTATAATTAATTGATGATTTATGACATGATATTAAAAGATGAACAGTGACAAATGAATAGAAAGACACTAGTACCCTAACCGGCGACGGTTTTTGGGTTTTGTGTGTTACAGACATAAAAAAGGATGTCTTGATATGTGATATGAATATTGATTCCTGATTGATTGAAATGTTGCAAATGAATGTGTAAGATTAAATGGAATTAGTATTCTAAGTTACAAGTTGGTAAATGTATAAATTGTGATTGATTTGTATATAAAAAAAACTCGTAAAATTTCTGTAAACCCTAAGACCTTAGATCGGAGATGGCTACGATTTTTGAGTGTTACAACGCCATGAAACAAAAATGAAGTTTAACAAGAATGTAAAACTTGATAAAATCAAACACAAAATTGATGCGAAATAATTTTTAACACAACCTATTTTTGTAAATAATTTTATTTTAAGTAAAATATAAACATAAAATATACAAATTATTATTAAAACAATAATACCTTATAAATTTCCAACATTAAATCCTTTTTTCCACATGTCAACTTCTTTTTACTCTGGCTTTTTCTTTAAATTGAATTGGTGCCGTTAATGTGCCATATTTTTTGTATTTCTTCGATATTGTGCAACATTTAAAGAAAGCACGAACAATTTTTTGTTTTGTCTAACAAAATGACGATACCACTTTCCAAATAATTTTTTTCTGATGGAGTGACTTTTGTGACTAGTGCTGCATAACATTGACGGTTTTTTGTTGTTGTCAAAGCTAAAAAGCTTATATTTTCTTTGTTATTAACTCAAAGCAATAATAACTATTTTTAATTTTGTTTATATGAGATGTTTGATACTATTTTTTTAATTAAATTTAAAGTTATATTAGATTTAGATTTGAACTCAACGAGTGGCTCGAGTAGAAAAGTAGAAAAGAGAATGTTATTCCTCTTAGGAGATCTGAATTTGAGCACCCGTGTGTGTAAAATATGTGTGCGTTGTCAAAAAATTAAAAAAATATGAGAAAAAAATACCATATAATCACTCTAGTATATTAAAAAATAAAAAAAATCACTTAGTTTTAAAATATTAATATTAATTATCACTTTCTTGATTCCAGAACAATAAACTGGAAATTGAATTTTATAGGAAATAAGACCAAATCCAATATCAAGAGAAATGGAAATGTGAAATGTCAACCAAATCGTCAACACGCTGAATCAGTGCCAAACGTATCTTTGTTTCCGCCCATATCATATCCAAGCAAATAGTTTCCCAGGAAAATCATCAAATTTCTCACAAACAATCTTCATCAACCTTCCTGTTTTTCTTCAACCTCAAAAGTTTCCCAACAATTCATTACTTCTTCTCATTCCAATTTCATTTCAGTTTTTCTTTTCTTTTCATTTGATGGTCTAGTTTGCAAAACCCCATGTCTAAAACCAAGAATTTCTTTCAAAATCTAATCAAGCCTCTCAGGTCCAACTCAAGCAATGGTAAAATGGAAAAAAAACCCGAGTTTTTATGTGAAAAAATAAACAAAGTTTGATCTTTTCTCTACACGATTGATGATCTGTGTGTTATTTGGTGTGTGTTTCAGGTGGGGAAAATGAAGAGGATTTGGCGAAAATAGCTCAAAAAGAACAAAAGAATTTCCTTTTCGAGACTTTAGTTGCTGCCACAAAAGAATTCCACCCTCATCACAAGCTCGGTGAAGGGGGTTTTGGGCCTGTTTTTAGGGTAAGATCCTAATTCTTGTTTGGCTGGCTAGAAAATAAAGGAAACTTTTGTTGAACCTTATTTATTTAATTTTTTCCCCATTGGATAGTTCTTTTGTTTGAATTTGTAGATTATGATACAATGGATTGTCATACATACTGTCTGCATTGAAGTATATTTGATGCTTGAACTTGAGGGTGAGTGTCGGATAAATGTATGTGTCCACCATGGGACAGGCTTCGTTTTTCATAATTTTGCATATACTTAAGGAAAAATGAAGAGTCTATAGCTTGAGATTTCCATTTTTCACTATTAGCTTTGATTTAGAGTGAACCATTTGTCCTAGTAACTCAAGAAGCTTATCAAACCATTAAGCTGTTTGTCTTAGCTATTAATGAGGAGGCAAAGCATAGACAATTTTAATTGAAGTTGGACAAGAAGCTAGAACTGTAGTTAGTTCATTAAGCCCCTTACTTTTCCAGTAATTCCATCTTAAACCAAGCTTAAAATCATGTTTCTCTCAAGTAGTTTTCAGGTTTCAAAGTGCTGATGTTTTTAGTTAATTGAGCTTAACCATGAGGAACTTATCTGTACTTGATGGCTGTTCTTTAATTTGTAGGGTAAGTTAGATGATGGAAGGGAAATTGCAGTGAAGAAGCTATCTCAATACTCGAATCAGGGGAGAAAGGAATTTGAGAACGAGGCTAAGTTGCTAGCACGTGTGCAGCACCGCAATGTTGTGAATCTGTTGGGTTACTGCATACATGGCAACGAAAAGCTTTTGGTGTATGAGTATGTCGCTAATCAGAGTCTTGACAAGTTTCTCTTCAGTAAGTTACCATAATTTGTTTTTTATGCAGGTTCGGGCTATCAGAATAAATTATAATGGATTAACTATGATAGTTTTGGCACAATTTAGTTTTCGGTGTTAGAAGCTATATTGTTTGTTTTCTTTATGGTTCTTTTGTTTCATCTCCACCTTTGTGTGTCTGTGGTGCTGTTGTTATTGATGTCGGTTTTAGAACTCAAAACAGACTAATATATGTAGAAACTACGAATACTCATTTCGAACAGCTTTGAAACGATATGGATTGAGCAATAGAGACAAGGCAGAAACTTTGTTATCTAAAGAGAACTAACCCTTAATTTTATGAGGACGAGAATTATGAATAAGAGTGGAAATTACAACTTATGTTGTGCTAACCTTGATGCGTTTATATTTTGAAAATTGTTAAAATTATAGTTTGAAAGGGTCTTGGATTATGAGAAATTAGCAGTTAGGCTGAGTGAAAGCTTTGACTAATGACTGATCTGTCGTTAACTGCATCACTGCCATTCCAGGACTCCAACTTGCGATCTACAAGCCAGAGTAAAAGATTCTTACCATTGGTTCGATCCCTTGGTGATCTCTAGTATGCATTTAATTGTAATGGTTGAGTCAACTGAGCTCATCGTGAATCATATGAGTTCTGACACGAGATGGTGTAACCATCTTTGGCGACATCTTAGATATTGTGATTCAAGGGATGTTCTGCTAGACTCATTCTTCGAAACTTAACTTCAAGATTGTGCTTGAAACTGATCGTTGAATATGAGATTATTTATCATCTAGTCAAAAGATCTTTTTAATGAAAAATTCTGGGTTTAGTAATAATGATGAATAAGATTTTTCCCCCTGTAGAATCGAATAGAAACGTGGAGCTTGACTGGAAGCGAAGGTATGAAATAATTACAGGCATCGCACGAGGTTTGCTTTACCTCCACGAAGACTCACACAATCGCATCATTCATCGGGATATCAAGGCAAGCAATATTTTACTTGATGATAAATGGGTCCCTAAAATTGCTGATTTTGGTATGGCTCGTCTCTTTCCCGAGGATGAATCAAATGTCAACACCCGTGTAGCTGGTACTAAGTATGTTGTCTCGCATGCATCCTCTTAATTGATAATATGATGAGATCTACATGCTTCTGATTTTGTGGTAATGTCCTAAGGTGTCGATTTAATGAAGTTATTTGTATTTAATTGTTTGGAAACAGTGGATATATGGCACCGGAGTATGTCATGCATGGACAACTATCAGTGAAGGCAGATGTGTTCAGTTTCGGAGTTTTGGTTATGGAGCTGATCAGTGGCCAGAAAAACTCATCCTTCAATTCAAATGCAGATGCTCAAAATCTACTTGATTGGGTAAGAACTAGATTATGATCTAACCTTTTGTTGCTTCAAGTCTTCATTTTCTTTTTATCCAACTCTCCAAATATATAGATAAACTTGAAAAACGAATGCACTTATGTTCAGCGAAGTCCAAGTAACATAGATGGAACCATTCATTTAACTAAGATAACTTTTGGTAATTCATAACATTCATGTTTTTGAATGTTTGCAGCTTGTACGAGATCACGTGTCGTGTGCTATTATTAGTCTTTCTAATGTCATTTTGCATTTATACCTTAGCATAGTTCTTGCGCTGCCTTTTTACATATCTGCCGTCCTGTGGACTTTCTACAAAGGCGAAAATCATCATATCTGGGGACTGAACATTTTGTGATATCTGACTGGAAATTGCATGATGCCTTACTTTACTTTTATATCCTATTGATTTGGTCTCAGTTAGGACCATACTACTTGCATGAGATGGACTAGGTCAAAAGCACCGATTCAATACATTATGGGTCCTGGCATGCATGGGAAGATTCATAGGAATCATGTTGCATCATCTTTAATGGTTGAAAATTATTCAAACATTCAAGGATTTGGAAGAAAGGTTTTGTAACCGGCACTTGTTTGGTTGTCGATTTTGCAGGCATATAAGCTTTACAAAAAAGGGAAGGGCTTGGAGATTATGGATCCTGCCATAGCGTCATCAGCGCCCCCGGAGCAAGTAAGTTTCTGCATCCAAATAGGGTTACTATGTGTGCAAAGCGATCCCAAGTCACGACTGGACATGCACCGGGTTGTTATTATGCTGTCAAAGAAACCTGGACATCTAGATGAGCCAATGAGACCTGGAATTGCAGGTAATCGATACAGGAGATCACGCCCTCACCCTGGATCCTCATCGACTGCCGGAGCTTCCAGTTTTTCAGATTCTCATACTTCTGAATCAACCTTTAATATTCATACTAATACTGCATCTGCTTCAACATCAGCTCGTGCAAGCTCCTCAAACTCTGACCCCCATGGGAAGCGCCCCATGAAGAGTTAGTTTTGTGGACATTTTTGTATATTTAGGTTAATATTTGATACACCGATAGGATATGAATATATACATACAATGTCTAGGAACCAAATTATGCCATTTTATTAAAAGTGAAGTTACTTCCAAAACTTTTAATTAAGTGGCATCATCTGGATCATTGGCATTTTATATATATAGACATTATCCTTGCATCATATGTAAACTCTTCATTCTTTTCCTGTTTACTACTATGTAAATGTTAATTTGGATTAGTTAGCCCAAAGTGTAGAGTTAGGCTAAAGCATGGATTAGAAATTTGTTAAGATGAAAACTTTTGGGGCGAAAAATCATTGTTTTAATGTCAATTGTATTTTTGTGTATAAATATTTACAGAATTTGCAAAATCGATAAAAAATATAGTAATCTTTTTTTTAAAAAATTATATAAAAATATTACCTAAGCAAAATCTTCACTTTTCAAAAAAAAAAAGAACTTTTTCCAATATATATCTGGTCGTTTTATAAAAAAAGTTAATTTTAAATTATTGAAATTTTTTTGAGGAATTATTTGTACACAAACCGAAAACCTTAAACTCTATAAGCGAAGTTAAGATTTCATCATGTCTAAAGATAAATTTAGCCTCTAACATTTATTTATTTTTGTCATATTGGCTTTTATTTTATTATTATTTTTTGGTTATTTTGATTCTCAATTTTTAAATTTTAGTTAAATTGTTTGCTTTTTTATGAAAAAATTGATTGAACTGTTAAAATTTTAATGGCATTGACATGTCAACTCACGTGACATTTTACGTATACTTTACTGTTAATATAGATAAAATATTTAAGAGTTATTATGATTTTTTTATATATTTGGTGATTTTTAAATATTTTTATTAATTTTTTAAAAAGTTAATAAATACATGAATTGTCACACTGATGATCATATTAATACCGTTAAAATTTTAAGAGAAAACAAATAATTTGACTAAACTAAAATAACCCAAAAAATAAAAACTAAAACGACAAAATAAGTAAAGGATAGTAAATAAGTAAATAAATTTAGAATATGAGATGTATTTGTACTGTCCCCTGCCTAATCTTATTGGTCAATCAGTTTTGCTGCCTTCTCAACAAGAATCAATGCACCCAAAATGGTTCTCAACTTTAGCCACAAATTCCTGCCACCTTCATTACTTCTCCATTCCTCTTTCAATTTCTTAATATTTTCCTTCTTTCCCTGAAGCATTGAATGTCCCCAACATTCCATCCCACGTGCCAAAGTTGTCCACTTCAGATGTCTCTGACCACCTTGAAGATTACACCCATACTGTAACTCTGATTGGAAATCTATCTAATCCACATCTTCAATCTTTTTTAGTTGGCTCCACATAATCAACAATGTAACATTCATGCAACTTTAAGGTATCACCTCCAACGCCCCCCATAGCTCTGCTATGCTATCTTCTTGTAATTCCACACCATGCAAAGGGAATCCATAAATTTCCACCCAACTTGCTCTGTATTTATGTCTCTCTGACTAGAAAGTTGCTTTGCTTCAATTTAAAACCACCATTTTTTTCTAAGTGATGCCTATGATGGTTGAAGCAAAGAAGGCAAAATAAGAGGCAATAGTAGCGGAATAGGATCTTTACTTTAATAGAATGAACTAAGATGATGATGATGATGTACTTAAATTGAAGTCCATTGCTTGTGATGCTGAAGCCTTGCAATCAACATTAGGCTTAATCCGCATAGGACCTGCTAAGTGGGATTGTAGATACCGTTTAATCTTTGTGAACACAAAATTGGAACCTTGGGAACTCAGCATCAGATTTTCCCATTGTCTCTCCTTATCACATCCTAAGTGCATCATATTGATTTATGCAGAAGACCTTGCTTTCTATGATTGTGTGTTGAAATTGAAAGAATTTGGGAACAGTAGGGAAATAGCTCTAGTGAAATGGGATATTATGTTGTTAACCTTGTATAAATGGTGGTTTAGGCATCCATAGATTGAGGGAGCAAAACCAAGCTTTTAAGTTTAAGATTGATTCAGAAAAAAAATACAAAACCTCACTATTGTATTATTTTTTTTACAATGTAACAAAAGATTTAATGGGTTTCAAAGTAGCAAATAATCCCACACTAATACCAAACAAAACAAAAAAAAGGGTACAATTATAGACCCTAAGAAACAAAGTACACAAATATAAAATGCATTCAGTTGACGGGAATTACATATATAAAACTTAAATTACTTTCCTTTTAATGACACCAAATGAGTAACCATGGCTAAACCCTGAAAGACCAAACCTTGTTGCAGGGTTTGCACAGCCAAGTTCATGCATTTGATCCCTGGCTTGTACAATGTGGAGGTTTCTTGCTCAGATCATATGGTGATGCAGTCATAATCCTACAAACAAAGCACCAGCCAGATAATTAGGCTTTAATTAGAGCATGAGATTGGAACTTGTGCTTTAAACCTATCATCCAACTCTGGTACAAGCATCTAATATGAATATGTTCAAACGTTTTCTAAGTTTTCCATGTAAAGAATCATGTTCATATATGTTGGACACGAGTACTTTAAAAAAGAGTAGAATTCATGCCTCAGCTATCAAACTTGCAATAAACACCAGAGGATTAATATATTTGCATCTCATAATCTTGAGACTTTTGGGTTTCTACTAAAATACCATTAAGCTGCCAATAACTGTTTCTTGTATAAAAACTAACCTTTCCTTGCGCTTCTCCAAAAACCGAGCCAAGGATGCTTTGCGAGCCTGTGGCACTGCAAGCAAATGATTCCGAGTTATTTACCAATAACTTTCAGTGGTGAGTGAGTTCTGAAGAGTGAATTTAGCTTAACCAAAATGCATACCAGAAGGCATCATGCTGGTTGGGGTAACAGGTCTCATGGTATTCACCAATTTAGGAGACTCCACTTGGCTAATAGGGGTTGTCGGACTTCCTGTGGTCTTGCATACGGTCTTTTCATCAGTACTAGTGGATCCACTCCTAGATTGAACACCAGTGTGAGATGAAACTGATAAAGGGCTTGGGATACCAGAACAAAGTTGTGCATTCGTGAAATGATTCATGGGAAGAGTTTCAAATTGAAGTGGTTTTGAAATTGGTGTCTGGACTTGGACTTTTGGATGTGCCACATTAGAAGTCAAGGAAGATCCATTCCCAGCAAGTAACATGATAGCCTGAGCCTGGATAAGATGCAAAAGAAAATGTAACTTTCTAAACTTTCCATTAACCAGTAGATCCCAGAAAGTGAAAGAGACTCACCTTCTCGGGGGTGATATCGTCGAAAACATTCACAGTACCAGCATAAAAGATAGTCAATTGAACAAGTGATCTGGAGTCCCCAAGGCCCCTAACACTTTTCCTAATAAGGATGGCAAAATTACGACCTAAGTTCAGTAACCTGTTGTCAACCTTTTCGATAAAAATAACTCTACTCGAGCTTAAAATCATTAAATTTACCGTGGTTCGATGCTTCCACCAAAGGAACCAAGGGTGGGAAGAACCGAATGCCGAGTCGTAACTGGAATTCCTCCAAGCAATTGTGGTTTCATAGCAGTAGTAGTGAAATGATTCTTCATAAATGGGTTGGTGGTCGAAACGGGAACTGATTGGTTAGAGACCGGAAACATTTTCATGTCATAAGGCCGTTGAACATGATGTACATCATGCTGAACAGAAGAAGTAGCTGTGAATGGGAAATGATTGCCTACTCGTTGCCTGTTGTGATTGAAGGATTTCTAGATGAAGAAGACCAACATGGGAAGTGAGAAAGCAATACCAGTTTAGTATTCACACACAGTAGTAGACATTCTCAATCAATAAATACTAAAAATATGTACATCAATGTTTCAAGAGTCATATCTCTATAATCATGTCTTATACAATTACTTAATGTTTAAAAAGGTTCAGAAAAAGTTGCTATCTCTGCATCTATGTCTAAAGTAGGAGCAACGGAAATGAAAGCAAACCTGAAATTGAGCAGCATCCGGTGGTGAGATATGCATGAAAGCAGAGGATACCATTGAATCATATCCAATCCTTTTAGCGTTTTCTCCTTGAACAAAATCAAAACTCATCTGCTGTGGTGGAACAGCTGAAGAAACCCTGTTTGAAATTGGCCATTGAATCCCCAAGCTTTTAGTAAAACCTATCAAATCCCAAACAAAACAACGCCATTAATAAAACTGGAATCTTTAACATAGTTATCCAAAAATGGAAGTTTTTTAAAAAACTAAATTGAAAGTTGATTGAAGAAAAAAGAAGAAAGGTTTAAAGAGGCAAAAAGAGGAGAAAATACACACCAACTTCTTCAACTTCTTCTTTAACCAAAGGGAAGGATGATTTGGAGTTCAAACCCAGAAAATCTCTCTCCATTTTTTTTTCCTTTGAATTTACTCTTAATCAAATCAAAATTTGAAGCGAAACCCACCTTAGAAAACATAAACAAGAGGATTTCACTTCTTAAATCCCTTTTTTTTTGTCCACCAAAGAATGAAAATAACCAAAGGCAAAGCCAAAGGCCAAAGCTTTTATGCGCAAGTTGCAACCACAGAAAAATAAACAGAGGCGAGCAGGCAGTGATAGTTTTCTTTTTTTTCTTTTTAAATCTCTTTTTCCTAACTCGCGGGAGTTTTATAAGATGGGATTTTTACAGCGCCGTGACGTATGTTGTACGGCATTCATTTTCTGTCTTCTTTTACTTTTTACCTTTTTTACCATGCCCTATCATTGATTGACTTTCATCCAATTGAAAATTCGAAAAAAAAATATTATATTAATCTGATTACATAATAATATTTATTTATATTTATTTAATTTTTTAATAACATATATATATTTTATGCATATAAATATTCAAATTCAGATCTTTTAATATAAATATTAACTTTTTATCTATTGGAGTCACCCATTGAATTCGAAAATTGAGAATTTAAATTCACATGAATTCAAGTAAAAATTCTAATAAAAAAATAAGATATCATTAAAATAAATAATAACTTTTTCTTTGTTAACAAAATTAAAAAACTCTTAAATATTACAAATTGAATTAGTTTATTATTAATTTATATATTAAAATATGTGTAAAAAATAATAGTTTTATCAAACGAACAATTAATTAATTAGAGAATTACTCTGATTCTTTACTAGCTACTATTATTGTAAATATAAATAGAATTTAACAAAATAATTTATTAAGAACAGGGATACACTTAAACAGGTGTAAAATATATTGATGTAAAATTAAAGTAGTTTTACACCTTTTTACATAGTTTTATATTATTAATATTTTAATGATTCGATCGCCATATTTCATATTCTATTCATATAGATCATGTCAAATTTGACGTGAATTTTAAAAACATTTGTTCAATAAAAATTAATATATATTATTTTAAATTGATATGATAGAGATATTACATCAATTTGAAAGATTTTTTATAAAAATAATACAAAAAGTTTTAAATACGAAAATGGTATGGCATACAAATTAATTGCAAAAACAAGCCAATTTTTATAGTGAACATGAGTGCCACCACACAATCAGGCAGTAGCACCAATCATCAGCTAATCATATAGTTGAGAAAAAATTTTAAATGTGACACCTGACAAATTAGCAGCACCGATAAATATTTATAAAAAATATTCGTATTTCCTCTTAAATACAATAAAAATGGTATACAAGATAAAAATAATAATAATCTTTTTGGTGTCGTCAAATACATTGGTGGCATTGAGATCTTTTTTCAAAAAAAAAAGTGATAGACAAGAAAAAAACTAATAAAAAGAGAAAAAAAATTAAAAAAATTATTTGGAGGATGAACCCATGACCTATTGGTTACGTTGGACGATAGGATGCTAGTCTAGTACCGCTTGATGGGTCGACACCCTATCGTCCGACATGAGCAATTGGTCATGAACTCACCCCTTCCCCAAACCCTTCTTTTTTTTTTCTTTTATTTCTTTTCCTTCTTCTATTTATATAAATCAATCCCCTTCCCCAACTGAATTTTCAAAAGTGAAGAAGAGAATTTTTTGTTTTTTTTGTTGTTGTAGTTGTCTGTTTTTTGGGTTGGAATTTTGAGAAAAAATTTATTTAGGTTGGAGTTTTAGAAAGAAATTGTGATAGCTTTAAAATATGTTTTTATTGTTTGTAATAATAATTTATCTATTATATATATATTTTAATCTATTGTTAATCTTTAGATTTAATATTTAATATTATATTTTTGTTTGTAAAAAAATTGTTTGTGATGGAGTTTTAGGGATAGATTATGATAGTTTTAATGTATGTTTTGTATATTATATGTTTATATTTTATTTTTTATATTTAGATTTAATGATTAAGATTATATTTTAGTTTATTCAAAGAAAAAAGATTATATTTTAGTTTGTAAAATTTTTTTTTGTTGGAGTTTTTTTGTTGTTTTATTATTTTTTTATTTTTGTAATTTATATTTTACTAGATTAGTTATGTTTATATATACTTAAATTTCAATTGCAAACATCCGTGTTAAGGTAATTTATTTTAATATTTTTTGTTTAGTTGGTGATTAATATTATTATGTGAAAATTTATTTAAATAAAAATTTTAAAATTATTTACGAAAATGAGTTTCTAAATATTATTAGGTGGAAGCAATATTGTTTATTCAATTTTGTTTGTGTAGATATTGAGATGGGTTCATTGACTAGAGCAACTGATCACACTACCATGATGATTAATGTACTAGTAAAAAAATTACTACTTGCTATTCATGGGTACTTTATAAATTTGTACGTCATTATTTTTCTAATTGACATATTTAACTAATTTGGGAATTTGTTATGGACAAGGTGAGTATTGCATCTGGAGAGCACGTGTGAATGGTTCGAGCTACCAACCAGACGAACGTTTTTTCCCCCATTTGGATGTCACAGGATTTGAAACAACGACATTGATTAGGACGTTTGAGCTTAGGGCCTACTTGATATCCACCTTAGTTAAGAGGTGGCACCCGGAAACCCACACATTTCATTTGTAGTGTGGGAAGTGCACCATCACCTTAGAAGATGTTGCATTACAACTCATTCTCCTAGTTGATGGTGTTGTGATCGTGGGTTTAAGGAAAGCGATCAAATCTATGCCGCTTTGCTATCAGTTGCTTAGACGATCACTAGGTGATAGTGCTGCTAAGTTTACCAGTTTGAGAGTTTTCTAATTAAAGCAAAATTTTGAAACTTTATCGAGTAGTGTCTCTAAGTGGAAGAATATGTGCGCAGCTCAGACGTATATACTAGAGCTAATAAGGGGTACTCATGTCGGACACATATAATAATAAAGTTCATTTGATGTACTTGCCTTTGTTGGTTGATTTTCAAGCTGTCCATTCATATAGTTGGGGTTCAACAATATTATCAACGTTATACCATGAGCTTTGTCGGGTGACAAAACATGATACATAAGATATGGATAGGTGCCTGTTATTGTTGTAGTCTTGGGCCCTATACAGGATGTCATTTCTGGCATCATTGAGTCACCAACAATATGTTTTTCCACTTGTAAATAGGTTAAAAAAATTAAAACATCGATTAAGAATTTTCATTTTATGAAAATGTTACCTAACAAGTTTGCTTTTTTTTTCAGATGGTGTACTTATTCAGGAATCGAGAAGTCGAAACCCTAGTTATGTATAGACAAATGATTGAGGCATAAGTCGAGGAGGAGGTACTTACCTTTGTTGGCTGATTTTCAAGCTGCCTATTCGTATAGTTGGGATTCAACAGTATTATCAACATTGTACTGTGAGCTTTGTTGGGTGACAAAACATGATACACAAGATATAAACAGGTGCCTGTTATTACTGTAGTCTTGGGCGTTGTACAGGACGTCATTTCTGCCATCATTAAGTCACCAACAATATGTTTTTCCGCTTGTAAATAGGTTAAAAAATTAAAACATCGATTAAGAATTTTCATTTTATGAAAATGTTACCTAACAAGTTTGCTTTTTTTTTTAGATGGTGTACTTGTCCGGGAATCAAGAAGTCAAAACCCTAGTTGTGTACAGACAAATGATTGAGGCATATGTCGAGCAGGTAAATTTTTTTCAAAATAAATTTACGTTCATTTCATGTAATTATTTTAGTTGTGTTATTTTACTCATGTCACTATAATTATGGTATTAATTGTGTAGTTTGTGTGGACATTGCTTATGCATTTCCATAGGACATGTTATCATTCGTTTTAGTTTCTAAATGTATTCAAAAGATAAAAAAAATGTGACTATTGAGTTACCCATGTTCACAACTTGTTTATGCCAATTTGCATTTTTTAATTCCTTGTGAAAGTTAATCGCAATGTGGCGGATGCAATAGACAAATCTCTACGAAACATCGGAACACCTAATCACCACAATAAGCCCAATCCCCATGGATTCACGTGTATTTTTCATACAGTCAGGTTCCATCAACCTTCACAAGCGGCTTACAGTGAGGAACAACCCCAACACATGTATCGAATGTCTAGAATAAGAGGTGGAAAATTATTTTCCCCAAATTTAGTTGGTCATCTGGTCTATAAGTAAGTAGCTCATGCGAGTCAACCATAATCCCTAGCACATACTCTTATATTGTGGCTAACCACCTTTGCAGTTTATTGTACGATGCATCCCAATCTTCATACAACTATACCATCGACATTTGTTTATCCTACCATACTTTCCTGTGTGACACTCTGTATTGAAATCGGAATTGCATGTTGACAATCAGGATCGATACAGGAATGGTGGGCATGTCTTTCACCAGTGACATGATATAGTTACAGATTGTTTTCGCATCAAGTTTTCGATGGTCTTGCATCATTCATGCAGCAGTGATTATATGAGGCCCTACATATATCTGAATCTTCTACGTTTGTGACCTCCGCATCAATGCAACTCATACCCGTCAATTGCAACTTTTTGCAAACCTCCAACATTCCCTA
Source organism: Gossypioides kirkii (assembly GCA_005610355.1). NCBI lineage: Eukaryota > Viridiplantae > Streptophyta > Magnoliopsida > Malvales > Malvaceae > Gossypioides > Gossypioides kirkii. Next base: position 29,988,399 of record CP032247.1, on the reverse strand, counting down.
ATATATAATGTCGATTTAAATACAACGACTTTGTAATCCATCGACACTTTCATCTATACTTCTTGATGGAAAATACACATTTCTCCTTGTTTGTGAATTGTTGACCTACAACCAACTCTTTTGATCCGTAATTTGGCGCCAACCTGTGAGAAGGTATTATATTTGGAACCAGATGAATGCGCAATATCGAGATCTACACTCAACATATGGGCTGAAGGATCATTTCAAAAAAATCTCACCAGTGCTGTCAATGTGTCAGACAGCACCCATTAAAAAATATTTTTTTTCACAAAATAGTCTCATTTTTTTATATTTCAAACCGATGTCGCTTGACTACTTGGTGACACCTTACATCACTTTTTTTAATCCTATTTCAGCTTTTTTTTGTTAGCCATATTTTTTCAAAATAAAAAATATTTTCCTCCGTATTCATATATGGGTTGGTTTGTATTTTTCAAAAATAAATTATATTTTCGTCGATGTCGCTTGACTAATTGATGACACCGATTAAAAAACATTTCTTTTTCATCGAGATTGATGACCGCAAGGGTGATGCCACTTTACAGTGTGGCAGCACCCATGTTTATTGTAGAAAACATTCCATTTTCATGAATAATTGGGATGCAGTTCTTTTGTATTATTTTTATAAAAAAAACCCAGTTTGAAATTTTACATGCATCATAAATATAATTATATTGATAAATTCAACAATTAAATTATTGAAATATTAATTGTACAAAACTATATGAAAAGGGGTTTTACATCGGTGTAAGTGTGTTCCTCCCTCATTTATTAAATACCAATTAATAATACATATTTTAATCAAATAAGAAATATTTTTGCTAATATGAGTTCTTAAAAGGCATAATGATAAATTTAGCCATCAACGTTTACATCTTTGATTAAATTGACTCTTTTTTAGCTAAATTTGGCTCATAACTTTTCAAAAAAAAAAGTCAAATCGTTTTTTATAAAAAAATATTGCTAAAACATTATTTTTTAATGATGTCGGTGTGGCAATCCGTGTGACAGTCTACGTATACTTCATGCTAAATGTCACGTTAACAAATAATTTAAAAAAACATAATTAAAAATAAAAAGTTCATAAAAATAAATATGAAGTAAATGTAGATTGTCAAATAAATTTAACATGGAGTACACAGGTTCATAAAAGTTCATGTTTAAAAATTTAACGTTTTAGCTACTATTTTTTTAATAATTCGATTCTTTTTTAAAAGTTGATGGTCAAATATGGGTCTTTCTGAAAGATTTCAGGTCAAATTTAGCTAAAAAAAGAGAGTAAAACTAACAAAAGAAGTAAATATTAAAGGTTAATTTTATCATTATGCCTTATTAAAAATTAATTAATTATTATTTATAAATTATAATAATGTTATAGCAAATACAAAATTTATTAATTTAATTTAAATGAAGATATTGAAATTAAAATGGCCCCCAATTTTATAAACTTTTCAATTAATTGGGTATTAAAATTTTATAACACTTGTATGCGTGTAAAAATTACATATTTAAAATACATATATTTGTTTAAAAATAATATATAGTAAACAATTGATTGTGCATTTTTTAAAGAATGTATAAAAATATTAAAATAAAACTTTAGTTGAGTGATAAATTTAATATTTTATTAATTTAATTGGTATAGGTTCATTATATGTATATTTATTAGTTTTTGTTAAAATAATATTTTTATAATTTTCTAACCGAATTGATATTCGATAAACTCGTGACATTAATTCAGTGAAGGTTATTAATAGTATAGATTATTATGTAGTTATTTCCCAATTAATTTGGTTATAAAAAAAGGGATAAATACCAAAACTATACATGAATTATGGTTTAATGTACAATTGTATACATGAAATTTTGATTTGATCCAATTCTTGTAAATTATTAACACAATTATTGATATAACATCATTTATGTTTATATATTGCATACATAAATAATTATATTTATCCAATATAAAAATAAATTGATGCATTTATTTCTTTAAATGTGTATGATTAAATCAAAATCAAAGTTTCAAGTATACATTTGAACCACAATCAGAGTTTCACGTGTATAATTGAATCAAATTAAAATTTATGTATACAGTTGCACATTAAATCAAAATTCATATATAATTTTAAGATTTATCGGGTTTTTTACCCAAATATTATAAAAAAATAAATAATAACCAAAATATTACCCCTAGTTTATTATTGACCAAAATGGTATGTTTAGTTAAGTGGAGGGACTCTAAGTGACGGCACTAGGGGATTTTTCTGACACGAATTTTTTTTTTTTATATATATTAAAAATAAAAAATATTATTTTATTGGTGGAGGGACTAGAAGTAGCGGCACTAAGGGGTTTTTTTGTACACGAGAAAAATACGAGAAAAAAATACCTGACACCCAATGGAGGAACACAAAGTGGCGGCACTCATGGAGAATTTTTAAGTGGCGGCACTAAGGGGTGTTTTACCACTTAGCAGCACCCCATTGTGCCGTATGTGTGTGTTTATTTTATTTTGATTGTAAAATTAAAAAAAGATGATTGGGGGATTAAGGTTAGGTTTATAATTTGTTATAAAATAGGAAGGGGGAACAAATAAACGGGAAAAAAAGAAAGAAAGAAAGAAGGAGAGGAAGAAAGAAGAAGGAAAGAAAGATAATGTGTTTTTTTAAATTTATTGCAGTATGATATCTTTTTAAAATAGTATTTTATTTATTGAAATTTTATTTAATTTTTAACAGATTTATTGAAGATGGATAATCAATTTTTTGTATGCATTTATTTTGATGGAGTAATTTTGAGAACATCGGTTGAATATATATTTGATTATCGGGAACAAATAGGAATGAGATTTCATCGAAATATCTCGGTTGATGATATGAAAGCAAGGATTAGTGTAAAAAATTTTAGACACTGTGGGAGAAGGATCTCGAAACTTTTCTACAAGTTTCCAGTTTCGACAGATCCCATCAAATTCACCGAGATGGAACTTGTAAACAATGAAGACGTGGAGACAATGATCGCTCTTTATTGTTCGAATCAAAGTGACCCAAATGCACCGGTTCAATTGTTTGCTGAGTTAGTTGATGTGGAACCTGTACAAAATGAAGATCCAACTCCATTAGAAAATAAAGATTTCAACTCCGAGTATGGTGGTTCAGTATCGTATATTGAAAGTCAATCAATCGTACGTGGATTAGACATCGATCTTAATGCTGCTGCACCCGAGAATAATGCAGATGAAGATGGTGGATATGATAGTAATATTCGTTCTGATAATGAAGTCAATATTGATAATGATCCGAATGTGGATGAAGTCCCAAATGATATTGACAATCAAGGGACGAATGACGATGAAAATCCAGTCGAAAATCTAGTTACACATATTGTGATGCACAATAATCCTCTTGGGGCACACATGTCGCTTATAGACCCCGATGCGACACATGTCGAGTTCGAGGAGTACCCTGAAATAGTACTTGCTCATCGATTGGCCGTAGCAACAGATTGTGAAGAGTTGTTTGTGGGCCAAAAATTTGAATCCAAGGAAGAGTGCATATTTGCTATTAAGCAATATAGCATGAATGTGTCGATAGACTACAAAGTCGCAATGTCTAAACTGACATTGTATATTGGGGAGTGCTGGAAGTCGACGAAAGGTTGTAAGTGGCGGGTGCGAGCTGCATTTATCCAAAAGTCACAGATGTGGGAGATAAGAAAAATTAATGGGGCTCACACATGTAGTTCAACACGTTTGTTAGAAGATCACCGGAAACTTGATTCCAGAATCATCTGCACACATATTATGTCAATGATTAAGGACGATCCGACCATCAAGGTTTCTACACTGATTGTGGACATGCAATCACGATTCTATTATCGGGTTTCATATCGAAAAGCATGGATTACGAAACAGATGGCAATGGAATAATTGTTCGGTGATTGGGATGTATCATACAATGAGCTGCAAGGATGGATAGCCGTAATGCGACAATACGTGCTGGGGACTGCGATTGAGTTGGTGACACAACCTTATTATGGCTCAGATAACAACATACAACCGGAAAGAAGAATTTTTCAGTATATATTTTGGACGTTTGATCCCTGTGTTCAAGCTTTTCCTCACTGCAAGCCATTTGTCCAAGTAGATGGGACGTGACTATACGAAAAATATACGCAGATCCTACTAATTGCAGTGGCTCAATACGGGAATCAAAACATGCTCCCAATAGCATTCGTTATTGTGGATAAAGAAGACATGGAATCTTGGGAATTCTTCTTGAGAAACCTGCGGAGGTATGTGATTCATAATGATAATATTTGCATCATCTCCGATAGAGGAAAGGGTATTATTACAGCCATTAGGTGTACTGGTGTACCATGAAAATTGGTTTACTGCAGCCGATACATTGCGGCTAACTTCCAACAAGAATATAAGAATGCAGACTGGCGGAGACGACTTGTGAAAATAGGTAAAAAAATTAAGTTTCAAATTATATTTTTAATGTTTTAATTTTAGACTGTAACTTATGTTTTCTTAATATTCCTACAGCGTACGAGCTAGAGCCACACCGATTCCGATAAAGAATGACCAGACTTGAGCGTGACATGGAAGGTCAAATGAATAAGCCTCTACGCGAGTGGTTGGGTACCATGGAGCCGTGACAATGGTCTCAAAGTTTTGATGAGGGGTATCGATATCGTCAAATGACGACCAACCTAGCAGAGTCGATTAACGGCATGTTCAAGAGAATACGACATCTTTCAATTTCATCTGTGTTCTCCACTACGTTCTATAGGCTGGCTACCTTGATGCCAGTAATGGGGATGCGACAAATCGATCAAATGAATGTCGGATACGTGTTTGTCGAAGCTGTCAGGAATGCAATGGATGCAAACCGTCAAAGTACGAGGATGATAAACGTTGAAATATATTCACGACAGTTTCAACGATTTCAAGTTATTGAGACCATTGGGCGTTGACCTGGTATCCCACCTAGGTCATACGGGGTTGATCTCCAAAACAAACATTGCGACTGCAGGAGGTTCGATACACTTCGTTATCCCTGTGCGCATGTCGTTGCAGTTTGTGCTAAAGTGTCGCTCAATGTTGAACAGTTCATCGACCCCGTTTACACTCTCCAGTGTATGTTACGTATTTAGGAAAATGAGTTCCCCATCCTACCTGACTTGTTCACATGAGAGGTACCTCCGACGACTTTCGAGCTTATCCCAAACAAAGGTTTACGAAGGAATTTGAAAGGTCGTCCCTATATCACCAGAATCCGCAACGAAATGGAAATTATGGAGAAAACAGACGGCAGCAAGCTGTGTGGACTGTGTAAGCTAGCTGGGCATACTCAGCGTAATTGCCCTCAACAAACCTATCATATTGGTCAGTCATCCGGATCGAGTAGGACTTAAGTTATTTGTATTGGACATTTTTCATTTGAAATTAATTAAGTTTATTAATGAATTTGAAATTAATTATGTTCAACATTTGTATTTAATTAATAATTTTTATATTTGTACTTTGGTTTTGGAATTAGGGTTAAGGGTTTCTAATTTAGGGTTGTAACACCCTTAAACCCTATTCATCATCATATATCTCTTATTTTTATTTTCACATTAATTTTCAAAACTATCCACTTGTATCATAGTCACTAAATATTTATATCTTGAGCTACAGAATTCAAAATTATAATCCGTTTGATGTTTCTGAAATTAGACTCAAGTATCTTTTTACCATAAAAATTTCAGAATTTTTACTTTAGCCAATTTATACAGTAAATTCTTTCAATTTACCCTTTCTCCGCTGCCTAATAGTTTCAACCTTTCTTCACTAAAAATCATCTATCTTTTTGTACAGAGATCAAATGATGTTGCCGTCTATTTATTTTGAAAATAAACTCATTAAGGAATTAACCATATAAATTTAAGTCTCTAATAATTTTTCTATATTTTTATATGATTTTTCAAAGTAAAAATAGGGGAACTCGAACCTATTCTGACCTTGTTACACAAAAACTAGTATATCTCAAAGTACACAATTCCTTTTCTTTCACCGTTTCTTTCATATGAAACTGCACTCAATAATATTTAATTACATATTTGATTTGACCCTTAACTCTTTATATAGAATTTTTGGTGAAATTTAGAAGTTAGTCCTCTGGTTCTATCCAAACTGTTTTAATGAGAATAATTCCTTTCTCATGTTACAAGGGTTTTGGGTCCTAATTTTTAAATTATCACAACCTCGAAACCTTTAGGTTTTAATGTTATGAAATTTAAATAAATGATCAAATAGGTTAAAATATATGTACATTATGGAGAAAAAATTCATCATTATAATTCATCAATAGTCAAATTTAAACACTATTAGATACAACCCTAGCATCCATGATTAGATGGTGTGGTTCTCGGGGTATATCTTCGTGGTGGCCGGCATTTACGTCGAGGTTGCTTGTCAAGGTCATCGTCATCATTAAGGTCCATTTTCCCCGGAGGAATAGAGTATTGCCCGGGCTCGTCAAACTCAGCTTGATATCCTTCCATTGAGTATTGAGGTGGCTCATCAAACTAAGGCTGATATCCTTGGCTTGAGTATTGCGGTGGCTCATCAAACTTAGGGTGATATCCTTGGCTTGATGAGCTATGCATATGTGACAATCCCGTAAAATTAAGACGATAAGAATCATCGTCATCCAATGCCTCTTCCTCCTCCTCTTCTTGTTGCTCTGGCACTAGCTATGGCTCTGGGGCAGGAGCTACATGATAGGGGCAATCTTGTCGAGACATGTATGGGGGAATTATCGTCGATGAAGCACCAAATAAATATGGTTTCCCAACCTCAATGAACCACTGCATGTACTGTACCAATGGCTGTAAATCCGGAGTGTACTCCATCGGAGGTACTCGCATCATCCAGTTGTTCCACACATAAACATATTGTCCATGCACACTCCCTCAATCACAATTTGCTTTCCCCTTCTTATCCATCCCATGGATAGACCCTAATTGAAATGGCGGTTGCGGGATAGGCTGTTTACAACCAAACTGCAGGAGTACTTGATCCCCGGCATACCACTCCACTGTTTGAAAATTGATTATCGGTGCGTTTATGCACCATTGGTCTGAGTGGAGGAATGTCGAGGCGGGAATAATAGCGGCGATTTCTGGTTGTATATATAGGGTCTAGATGAACTGCACAATTAATAACATGTCAACATATTAATAAGAGTAAAGTAAAATAATTTAGTAATATGCAGCCATATTAACACGAGTCAAGTAATATAATTTAACATGTTAATGAATAACATACCCCTTCCCCGGCATATTGCTCGAGCATCAAACGATACATGGGAACTGTGTATTGCCTCCCGATCTCCGATTTTGTTTTCCATCTAAGAAATAAAAAATAACTTGTTAGAATAATATAATTAATAAAATATGTCAAATAATTAAAATTTTGGGTATATGGTAATCACCTATTAACGAATGGAAAAACATATGTTTGGTGCCTAACGGATGCCAAGAATGGCATCCGATAAAATGCCCAAGATTGCAATAGCACTAGGCATCCACCCAACTATATTCATGAATTTTTCACAAATCTCTTAGCAAGAGCAAGTACATCAAGTGGATCTTATTGTTATTCGCGTCCGGCATGAGTATGCCCCTTATCATTAGCAAAATATAAGCTCGAATGGCCAAAGAAACCTTTATTTCAATTACGTGTTCGGGCAAGTGCTCAAAATTACTGTTCAACCATGTAAATAACAATGACATAAAGTCATTGTTATTACTAGGTGAGCGACCTAGTAACTGGATGCACAACGTTGTCGGCTCTTGAAACGAACTAATACCGGTGACCGGTACACCATTGATTGGTAGCCCTAGTTGGACCGCGACATCCTCCAATGTCATAGTGCACTCCCCACAAGGAAGATGAAATGTATGGGTCTCCGCGCGCCAACGCTCCACCAATAACTGATTAAATCATATAGTAGCTCAAATTTTTGGATCAATGTCGCTGATCCAAATCTGGCATCCCGTAAGTACGGAAGCAAACGTTCATGAAGGGAAATTTGAGGCCCTGTGCACAACCCCTCAATGAACGATACGCGAACTCTTGTTGTTAATTTACAAAAATAGTTAGTATAACCAAAATTAATTTTGTGAACAAATAATAATATCGTGAATGACATAATGAACGAATAATAATTTTTTTACACTCATATTGGCTTGGTGTGTATCTGCATTCATCGATTTTGCTATGTGAGGGTGTTCCGAGTTAATTAGTGAAGCCATTCTGCAACTTAAAAAAAATTATCAATTAGTTCAATACATAAGTTTACCAATATAATACAAAAATAATAATTAAATACCAAAATGGATTATTTCTAAAATGGTACAAAATATATATTTATATACAAAATGGTATCCATGCACCATTATTTATTAAAATGGTACAGAATAAATATTTATTTTGTACCATTTTGATAAATAATATGATGGGGATATTATTTTGGTAATTAATTATTTTATATATTATATTTTGATAATTAATTAGTTAGGTTTAACTTTTTGTGAATTATTAAAAATCTCTTATTTTTATAAAATAATAAATTTATTTTAAAGTATTTTTATCTTTTTATAAATTTAAAACATACATATATTCACATGGGATTCAAATTAAAATTATTAATTTTACCATTTAAATAAAAAATATTAAAATTTTATATTAATTTTTTATAATTTTATTATATAACTAATTTTACCCGTACTATATAACTATTTTATAAATATACTCTAATATTATTTCAATTAATTTTTTTAATTTCATACTTGTAACTAATTTTAATTATAGCTTAAAAATGGATTATTGTTTATTTTATTAAACACTTGTAATAGTTTTTTTTTCTCATTTTATTAAACAATCTTACGACTTGTATAATGAAATTTAGCATGGTAAAAAAATTTATTTAAATAATTCAACTTTTATTTAAACAAATATAACTAAATGCTATACTTGATTCTATTTAAATTTAAACATTCTTAAATTTTAAATCAATAACTATGAACAACAATATTACTTACTTACTACTACTAACTAATAAAATTAAATTAAAGTAAATTAATAATAACATAATAACCAAACTTACATTTCTTCCTCTCCTCTTAATTTACTCAACTATAACAATATTAAATAACAAATCAATTAAAAATTAAATTAAACAAAACAAAAAATTAAAATAATCAAATTAACTAACAAATTAAAATATTTTAAAATTAATTTTAAAATTAACCAAACTTAAAATTTTAATTAAACTTACCTTTCTTCCACTCCTCTTAATTTACTCTTTTAATCAACCTATTAAACAAATAAAATTATAATAATAAATCAATCATATTACTACTACTAACTAACAAATTAAAATATTTAAAATTAAATTAAAAATAAACACATTACATTTTTCTCCTTCTCATTCTTCCCCTTCTTCTTTCTTCTCTCTTTCTTTCTTTCTTTCTCTTATTTTTTTCTTTTTTCTTTCAAATTTCGTTGGTCCCCCTTCCCCACCTATTTTATAACAAAAATTTTATTTTATTTAATTTTTATCACCTACCAAAAATCTCCAACCACCCAAATTAATTTTCACCTCCTAAATCTTTTATACACACACGGCACAATGGGGTGCTGCCAAGTGGCAAAACACCTCTTAGTGCCGCCACTTAAAAATCCTCCATGGGTGCCGCCACTTTGTGTTCCTCCATTGGGTGTCAGGTATTTTTTCTCGTATTTTTCTCGTGTATAAAAAAACCTCTTAGTGCCGCCACTTCAAGTCCTTCCACCAATAAAATAATTTTTTTTTATTTTTTAATATATAAAATAAAAAAAATTAAAAAAATTCGTGTCAAAAAAATCTCCTGCTGTCGCCACTTAGAATCTCACCACTTAACTAAAGATACCATTTTGATAAATAACAAATTAAGAGTACTATTTTGGTTATTATTTATTTTTTTTATAATATTAAAGTAAAAAACCCAAGATTTATCCCTAAAAAAAATTAAAGATATTTAAAATGGATAACATATAATATAAATGCAAAAAGTAGTGAATCAGGAGGAGCAGGAGACAAAATATCCATTCACGTGGAAATCTTAAAGACCTACACATGTACGACCACACCAACAAGTGGTGTTAGGCAATTTAAAGCCTAAGCACACGTGTTAACTGGCCTTTTCCGGTTATCTCCAGTGATTTTCATCTTACGAGTGGATTGGATTGATTTTAAATCAATTTAATTCTATTCCATATTTAATTTATTTTGAATTTAAATCGTTTTAAAATTTTAAATTAGAAATTTATCAAACTATTGGGAACTAAGTCATTTATAATAATTTTGAGTGATTTACAATTTTTTTTGTAATAAGATACATATATAACATTATGACGTGTTATAGAAAAATTATAATATTATAATGAATAATTGGAGAGTATTTAATATATTAATTTATTTAAATTTTATATATTTTACAGATAGTTTTTTCATTTATTAAATGTTATTATTAAATACATGTATAATATATATACATGCACATGGAAAATTCCACAAAAAGGTTATTTAGAAGAAATGTATGGATATACTATTGGTATGTATACGTGTAGACATTGATAATGTGGTATTATTAATGACTAAGGACAATACCATGTGGTGAGGAGCCCTACAAATATTAAAATATAATTTATTTCTCTTTCTTCTTTATTGTTGTCCATTTCAAGTTGACCAACCAACTATCCTAATTTGCCATCTCTACTTTATTCTTACTCATCACATTTCTATGGTATACATAATTTAAAAATATATATAAACGTGATTTTTTTTTTTTATTTTTTATTCTATTAACTTCCATGAAGGGCATGTGAAATTAATATATATATATATATAATAATTATTTGATTTTTGGTGAGGAGAAATTTTCAAAACATGTATATGTGTTATTTCTTATGGTATTTTGTTTTTTTATTATATATGTTTATTGATAGCTGTTAGCTCGATGGATCAACTCATTAATGACGATAACGGAGGTTGAATCGACCTTTTAAAAGTTATAGTGGAAGCAATTTAATTTTACAATAAAAATACAATGATTTATAGTGGTTCGGTCCCAAATACCTACTTCACTACCTTAGCTTTCCACAATTAAAGATTTTCCTAAATCTACTAAATTTGTATAACTTTTAAGGACAATGTTTAACCTTACAATTATTTAATACTTATACCCCAAAATCCTAAGAGATCTCCTTAAGGTTTCTACCTAAACCTTAAATATAAATTCTCTTTCAAAAGAGAAACAAATAAGCTAACAAAGAAACAATCCTTACAAGATCAGGTTATTTGCCAATTAAGCACAAATACAAAGAAAAACACTTGAGCTAAATGAATACAATGAAAGCTCACAAGTGTTTACAAGAAAATGTAATAAAAAATTAAGCACTAGGTTGTTTTGATTGATCTTTAGGCTTTATACATTGCTCTTCTTGATGCTAGACCTTTGAAAGATGATATTTATACTCTCTAAGTGAATTCCAACCGTTGTGGTTGTTGGGAAAGTAATGTAGTCATTACAGCCATAAAAACCAACATTAAATGCAGTTTGTAGCTTAGTTGTTTCGGTAGAAACATACTTGTATCGGTAGAACTGTAGTTGTATCAGTAGAAAAGGAGTTCTACCAGTAGAAGTCCCAGGGTAGATGACTTTACAAAATATTACCGTTGATATCGTTCTATCGGGTAGATGCTTCATTGTATCGGTAGAACTCTGAGGGTTTCATTTGCTATCGGTAGAACCCATCAAAGTATTGATAGAAGTGCAGGGGAGGATGAATTTTAGCTACTAACTTGACTTGTTTTGGTAGAAGTCTTCAAGGTATCGGTAGAAGTGGAGTTCTACCGGTAGAAGTCTCACTGAAGTTTTTTTCCAATTAGTTTTTATTAAAAAAATACTTTAATTTGTTATATCAAAATATATTATCCAATAAGGCTTAGTTTAACAATAGCAATAAATATAGTAAACAAATATTCCTTGTCATTGTTAATTTGAAGCTAGACAACGCAAGGCATGTATTTTTTTAATATATTAGTGAGATTATATGATAGTATTTGTTTATATTTTTTTATTTATTTGACAACACATACATTTTGCACACACAAGTGTTCGAACTCGAATATCTTAAGATGACCAATATCCTCTTTTCCAACGAAGCCTGCAAAACATGTATTTTGAAAGCTTTTCATTGGTTATCCACAATATTTGAAGGGGTTGATAACTAATAATATAGTGACACGTGATAGCCTCACATTTGACATATGACAAAAATAAAATAAAATATATTTTTATTTTTTAAATTTTTATCGTGTATCAAAATGTGAGGTTACCATGCTATTGGTCATCAACGCCACATCAATATATTTTAAACGTGCCAATCATATACCTATAAAAAAATACTAAATTAACTCACAGTTGTCAAATTTAATTATCAATTAAGTTAAAAAAATAAGTACAAAGAAAATATAAATTATCAAATTTAAATACCTTTACGTATATTAACTTTTAAAAAATATCACCATGTAGATAAGAATTAATATTTGATAAACTAATGGGGTAGCTTTTTATAATATATATATATATAAAGAGGTTTGAAGTTTCATTATTTTTTTTAAAATTTAAATATCAATTAAAGATGTGTAATGACTTCTTCATTTATAGAGTTAAAAAATTATTTTAATATATCAATAATTATTTTTGTTGATGAATTATAAATAACGATTAACGCGACTTCTATTTAAGTTATATTTAGAACAGTGAACACTTTCAACCATTAGATCAATATATAAGTTCAAATATTTTTATATATACCAAATTATGTCACATGAGTAACAATATAATAGTGAAAAATAGTTATATTTATTTTTAAAATTAAAAGTGTACAAGCCTCTTGAGAGTTTTTTATTTTTAAAATTCAAATTTTGGGATTGTCTTATTATACTCTTTATTTGTATTTTGTATTTATTTAGCATATTATTATTAAAGAAAAATTTATATTATTATTAAAGAAAAATTTATATTATTATTAAAGAAAAATGTAGAAAAAAAAAGTTGAATAGTTTACCAAAAAGAAAGACATGATAAAAAGCACATGTTGGCCACCAACACCAAGCTCGCATCAATCCTTTCATTTATTTATGAATTTATTTATTCTCCTTACGTTCTATCATTTGACTCGTTTTGGGAAAAATATTTTTGGGAAATTTGTTTTTTATCTTTTCAACTCTCATATTTAAAAACCCATAAATATGGTATTACTTTTTTATTTTTGGAATTAAAGTAGATTAAATAAGAGATAAAACATTTTAGTGTACTTAAATTTATGTTTTTTTACATTGATAATAATATTTATGTCAATTAAATTAAAATTAAATCGATAATTTTACGATTAATTTATTGTATTAAGATTTGTGATTATTTATCGTTCTATTTTTTTCTTTCATTCTTGATTAGCTGACAGCGACGTCAGCTTTAATGTTGGTCGTTGATGCTAGTATTTTTTCTCTTAATTTTTTATATTCAGTTTTTATTTTCTTTTATATTTTGGTTTTCTTATAGTTTTTATCTGCTTTTGTGGCATGTTTTTCCTCTACCTTGTGGTATGTTTCTGTCTTATAGCACGTTTTTCTCTATCTTTGTGGTAGATTTACATTCGTGGATAATTTCTCACAACACTTGACTTTGATTTGCGATTATCGGTGGTCTTTCAGTAGTTTGATCTCCTTTTGTGGTTCGTTTCCCAATGCAATCAGATCTGTTTTGCGAAGCAACCTGCAAGATTGTTAATTTCGCTTATCACTCTTACTTCGGTCCTTAAGCGTGTAGGTAGATAGAGACAAGAAGTTTTGTTTCCTGCTTCCTTTCTCTAGTGTTTCATCCCATCCTTGTCGTTGCAGTTCATTGGACGTGTTTTGCTGGTCTAATATTTCGCTTTCTAGTTTTTTTAGTTTCTTTTTGTTTTATTATTTTTCTGCTACATTTTAATTTTGTTTGGAATGTTTCTCTATTTTAATTTCTAATAAATTCAGCCGACATATTATTATAAAAAAATTTATGATTATTTTTTTCAATAATTTTATTTTAAAATTTAAATTTGAAATTTCCTTGATTAAGAGTCTACACCTAACATTTATCCATAATATGGTCACTAATTAATGATTCCTTTTTTTCCATTTCTTTAATTTCAATGGTGGAGAAAGAAAGTAAGCAATCACATTTCCCCTAATAGAAATTCTAGTGGTCAAATAGTAAAATTGAGAAAAAAAATCTAAATTAAAGTCCATTTGAATTTTCATGATATAAGATCATATCACAAAAATATGCGTATACCAATATTTATAAAACTAAATAAAAATTAATGGATTAAATATTCAGAAGACCCATGTACTATAGGGTCAAAAGTGATTTAGTTTCTCTCAAAATAAACCAAGGCATTTTGATGGCAACTACAACTTGAGCGAATAAGAAGAATTGATGGCAACATTAATTATTGTTATTAACAAATTATTAGGTAGACCCTTCTTACCGTATCAGTAATGTCTCAATCAATTAAAAAATATAATATAAGAATTTTTTTGGGTGAATTACAAGATGTTAAAATCTTAATAATAATTCGATTAGTGCGACTGAAACTCATATCACACTTGAAGTAGTTAAATACCCTAACAATTAAAATAATACACGGAATTTCATATAAAAATGTTTTTTTCATGTAATATTCACTTTTTTTCTCTCCTCAACTTAACGTTCTTGCTTTCCCCCAGTTTCATCCCTAATTTGAGTAATTTCATGAACTCTATCCACTATCTCTTTTGCTCTCTTCATCATACCTTGAACTCTTATCTATCTAGTCTTAACTGTTGTTTGTGAGAACCTGTGTATTAACATGATGGTTAAGGGTATTCATCGCCTTAAATGCGACCTGAATTCGAGTTGTACTAATAGCTGTTTGTAATTTACCAAAAAAATTATTGTTTGTACTCACCCTAAAACAAAATATTCTTACATGATAAATTTTTTTATTACTTGAGATCATTACTGATGTGATAGGAAAGATTTACCTAATAATTTTTCAAGTCTTCACAAAAAATATACGAGATAATTTAATTTTTATTACATTTGAAACCGAGAAAATAAAAAAAATTGAAGTGATGTGAATAACTTTTTGTTAATAAAAACTAAGTGAGAAAAAAAAAACAAAAATAAATACAAATATGGAAAGCTTGCCTACGTGTATATGCATAATTGGGTAAAGTAATTTTTTAAAAAATATAATATTCTTAAAAATTTGCAAAATAATCTTAAAATAACAAATAATTCCAAAATTTTGAAAAAGAAAATTTTCAAAGGTTCTTTAAAATATTACAAATATTGAAACAAAAAAAATCAAAAAGTTCTACAAAGATTTTTGTTAACTTTTAAAAAATATTTTTTATTTTATCAATTTTCATGATCATTTTCGTGTTCGAGGTTTATGACCACCCCTTTCAATAATATCTTCTTTAAGATTAAGGTCTATATTCTGTCATCGAGAGTGAAGTGTACCTTTTGTTGCACTTAACATTTGTTGGTTAGAAATCGTTTATTAATCTTTTGAATTTTATTTATTTTTTGAATTTTTATAATTTCTAAAATATTATACAATATTTTTATTTATAAATTTTAAAATTCAACTAATCATAAACCGACATGTATAAATGTTTTTGCAATATAGTTTATCTTTTGTTCTTTCCACAATATAAGCTTTTACAAACTAAATAGTTAACACCGAATTCAATTGTCATTACTTACTCACTTTTAGATAGTATAGATACTAATAGCATATTAATGTAAATAGTTAACACAACCATCAATTGTCTTTTTTTTACTCACTTTCTTATGGTATAAGAATTAAATTACTCTATCAATAAGTATCGGGTGTAGTAATAAAATACATTATAAATTTAAAAAGAGATGTATGATCGAACCTTAGAAATGACATTATCGAAAAGAATAATAAGAAAACTCTTAACATGAACCGTAAAATAGATATAAAAAATAAAAATAAAAAACTAAATCAAGTAAATAAAGTCAAGTAAGGGAAGTGCCAAATGAGAAAATTGTAAGGATAAGGAGTGATAGGGACAAAATAGAATGGACCAATCACATGGTGATTTATCCACCATGAGTTTGAAGCACATGTGAAACTTGGTTTGTAATTGTATGGAGTAAAGGCTCTTTTCTCCATAGGGGGACCTCTAGATCCTTTTGTAAGATTTTTAGGGCATGTGATATGTTTTAATGGGTAAATGAAATGGGTTTTTGATTCTGTGTGTTGTCCCTTTCTAAAGTTTTTAATTTGCTTTCAAGTCCCCCATAATGGCCCAATCACCAAAAATGGCCCCCCTGCCCTCAACCCCCCCACTCCTTTCTTTGCCAAATAGCATTCTTGTGAACTGTGTGCCAAATTTATAACCTGACAATTTCAGGACTGTTGATTTTTGTTGCTTTTAATTACATGTATTTTTATTTAAAAATATTAATTTTTACATTTTTTGAATTTTTAAAATTAATTTCTGTAATTTTAAATCAATTTAGTCCTTATAAATTTCAGTCATATTAACTTTTTCATTTAAATTAATGGCATGTTAGTAATCAACTTATAAAAAAAATGACATATGCATATTAAAGTCACATCATCAGTGTCATGTCATTATAAAAAATTGCATCATTATAAAATTAAAAAAATCTAAAAAAATTATAAACATTTTTCTGAAAATAAAAAACATGATATTATAATAATGAATAATATCAGGAAATGTTTTAAAAAATCCATTTCTTTTTATAATTTTATTATTTCTAATATTTATTTTTTCAAATTTTCTAATTCTTTCAAATTTTCTCCTTTTTTTACAACTAACATTGATGATATGAAATTTTGTATCACACTTTTACTGTTTGTCTATTTGCATTTTATTAATTATTTTTAAATAGTTTTGTTATAAATTCTGATCATATATATATATACTGATATAATGTTTAGAATTATTTATAGTTCTTCTTTAACCCTTAAATAAAATGATAATACGCTTCAGCACACTCAAATTCACATACTTCTATATTAAACATAATACCTATACCAAACAAGCTAAGATTTAATCGACTGCATGTTGTTAGTTTTAACAATATGCTAACGAAAATTGGGATTCAATTTACAACTTATTAAATATGATAATTAAATTTTACTAAAATTAAAGTATAAATTTTCTTTTTTTTAGTTAAGGAGGGACTAAATTTATTAAAATTAAAATATAAATACTGATATCTTCATTGATCATTACATGTAATTGAAAGAGGAAAAAGGGTTGTTGAAATTTGCATTTTGATATTTAGTGGTAACTTACAACATCCTCTCACCACAACAATTATGACTTTATTGGCCATATAAAGATTAATTTCCAAAGTACAAAATTTTATCTATATATTATAAATTTAAGTACTTTAACTATACTTGTGATACAATCATGTGACATCATATTTAATATTTTGTTTTAATTATTTCTCAATATTTATGTCATATGCTCCTATCTTGTTTAACATGGTTTATGTAAATCCAACAATAATATGACTTAAAAGAGAAAATATTATATGAAATCGTGATTTCAAATTATTCGTATCTTTTTTTTAATAGGAAATGATAAATCAGATTTTTTCTCTTGATTTTCAATTTTTTTCTTTTAAAAAAATTCAAATCTAACTAAAAATGCTAAAAATCAGAAAGAGAAATCTAATTTGTCATTCCCCTCTTGGAAAATCATAGGGATAATGTGGAATAACAGTTTCATACAACCCTCTCTATGGCTTAAAGTGAATAACAGATTCAACCCATATGTTGACTTAATGATTAAGGTATTCATTGTTCTAGGTGTGGCCTGAGTTCGAATTATGTTAATCGCGTTCTTATTAAGACTTTACCCTTCTTTTGTAATTTACCAAAAAAATAGTGAATAAAGTATACGCTCAAAAAAAATGAATGAAGTATTGGAACAAATACAAATACTTTGCAAATTGTTATTGTTTATTAAAAATTTTGTTACACATGTGTTGAAACAATATATTTAAAATATATAAGTGTGTTTAAAAATAACATTCAATAAATAATTAAACATATGATTTAAAAATAATTAATAATAATACATGTAATATGTATGGCATTACAATAATAAATGATTAATTTGTGTGTAAAACAAAATTTAAATACATAAATATATTAGATTAAAAATATTAAATGCTCTATAATTGTTTATCATGATATTGTTTTCAATCTTGGATTGATATCGAATTAACTTGTGATACTAACTCAATTAATAATATTATCAATATATGCATATATATATACACATTCAATTAATGGAAGTAATAAAATGTACAAAACATTACTATATAAATTTTAAAATTTTATGGATGCAAATATCAAGAATAAATCCCACCATATGTAAATTATTTATTGGTTTTTTTAAAAAATAAAAAGATTAAATTACTCTAAAATAATAAATCTTATTTTAAAATGAAAAGAGATTTTTGAAAATTTCCTAAATACTAACTTATCATAGGTTTAAATAATAGCATAAATTAAGGAGACATAATAGTTTTCAACTCTAATTTAAAAAATTAAAATTCATCATTAAGATATCAAATAAGAATCATCACTTTCACCTAGATCTGCTCATTGGCCAAGTCAATCGTTCAAGATTGAAGGCTTGCTCGAAAAATGGAAGAGTTTAGACAAAATATGACACTTGAAAAATGGGTTTGGGTAAGATTTAAGGCCGCTTTCTATATGGGTCGGACCTTAGGTAAAATTTTTTTGGCCTGAACCTGACTAGCTCGGCCCAAAAATATTATGTTATAAAAAATACTATATTAATTATATATGTTAAATAATAATTATATATATTTATATTTATACTAAATTACTAACCCATTAATAATTAAATCTATTACTCAAAATTAAAAAAAAATTACCCAAATAATCCAACAAAAAATGTAAAATTTTAAAAATTATATTTAACACAATAAATATTTATTATATTTATTTGAGTTTTTAATATAATCAAATATTTATTGTATTTTTTGTAGTTTTTTTAGTATAAATATTTTTAATGTGTTAGAAAAGTTTTATTTTGGTGTTTTTAGTATATTATATTTATTAAAAAAATTTAAATAAAAATAAATTAAAATAAATTAAATTGTAATTTTTATGATAGTAAAAATACAATTTTTAAAGGATTAAATCAAAATCTTATTAATTTTAGGGAGACAAAGTTAAATTTTAATTTTTGTGATAGTAAAGATGTAATTTTTAAAAGATTAAATCAAAATTTTATCATTTTTAGGAGGTCAAAGTATAATTTTATCTCTACTAATTTAAAATTGTAAAAAATTTCAAGGGACTAAATAAAATTTTTTTCATTTTAAGAGGGGTCATAGTCTCTGCTAGCACACCTTAAATTCACCTCTGGTTCAATTTGACTTGACTCATGAACGTTTCTACTTTTACAAATATTTTAAAAATCTAACATTTAAAAATAAAATTAAAGAAAAAAAGAGTTAAAAAGTTGCTCACGTGCCTATCGCCTTTGGCATGTGTTTTGTAAGTTAGAAATGTAGTTGATGAAAATGGGCATGAAGATTACACAGAAAGTCAAACGACACCGTACTTTGTTCTTCAAAACTAAAGAAAGGATTAAAGTGTAAATTTGTTATTATATTATAAGTGAATAATGAAATTTATAATTATACTTTATTTTCTTTAATATTTTTCCTTATATTTTGAAAATATGAGTAAAATTATTGTTGAACTTTGATCTAATTGAATTTTACTATCGAACTTCGAATTTTATTAAAAATTTCCACCAGCTTTAAATTTTAATTAAAATTTAATATTCAATATTAATTTTAATATGAAAACATAATTTAGTAAGAACTTTTTTCAATTATTTTATTTTTCCTATAGAAAAATAAAGAGAACAATACTAACAAGTAAATAGTACGTGAAAAGTATAGGAGAATTTCTCGTACTCCACTTTTACTTCAAGAGACTTTATTTATAAGCTCTTTTACATTCAATAAGTACATGTAAATTAAGCTTTTTTAATTTTCTAATTGAAACATCTAATTTACTCTCATGGTCATAAACGAACCAGAGAGTTTTATCTCATTATTTTAATGAGGGTTTAAAGGGGTTATAGACATCCACTTTTAATGTATTTATAACACTCTCCAATGGATGTTCATTAAAAAAAAGTGCCTCGTAAAAATATCTATTAGGAAAAACTTTGTGGGATAAAAACTTAATGAAGAAAAAAAAGTACACAATCTCTCATCGTGAGTTGCGTCGTTAAAAACCTTTGCCAAGAAAACTTAACGAGACAAAACCTTAATTAAAGGATAAGAGTGCAACATATTTTGGACTCCCACTAATGATATGTTAACATTTTTAAGTCAGTGCATTTTCAATTTTATATTCTAGCCTTTCAAAAGTTGTGGTTGGTAATGTCTTGGTAAATAGATCTATCAAATTATCACTAGAATGAATTTATTGAACTTCAATATCACATTTTGTGACACCCCTATCCCGACACAGCAACGAAACTTGAGTATATGAATATATCTTTACTATTCAAAGATCTCAATAATTGAAGTTCCAAGCTTTCATTAGTATAAATTTGAAAATACAAAATTTTCATACAATTATTGTAAGTAAGGAGGGCTCTACCGATACATGAACTGGCAAGTATCGGTAGATCACTTGATAATTAAACAGGTGAAAATACCACATTAACTATCAAAACGTTAAAAGTTCTACCGATACAAAGGGGTCGAGATCTATCGATACCCAAACAAGCTTCTACCGATATCCAAAACTACAGTAAGCAAAACTACTTAACATGCTAACTTCTGTTGATACTTCTCTTTCAACTACCGATACTAAATTTGACAGTGAGCAAAGTTAACAATAACTATTATTTTCTATCGATGCCTAGATTAGTCTACCGATACTACTCTTACAGTTCTACCGGCAGTCTAAATTCTTACTACCGAAACTAAATATGTCAGTTTCAAATCCCCTTGCACTTCTACCGATACTCAATAACAAGGTACCGGCACAATACAATCTGATATCAAAAATTCGATCCCAAATTTCTCTCAAGTCTAAATGCTATTCACTAAACACTATAAGCTTCTTGTCTAAACACATATTTAATCACATCAAGCTTGCATCATTCTTAAACATATTTTACAACCAATACATAAGTAATATGCTAAAATCTTACTATATTTTCCAAAAATCATTCATTGTACCAAATTTACAATTACTACCTTTACATGTACATACTTCAAAAGATGCTTAGTGTTGAAGCCCAATTTTGATCGGGCCAACCAAGCCATTTTAAATTTATTTTACCAAGAACTATTGCAATTTCCACAATGTTGAAGGACACGAGATTCAGCATTGTACGGAGTTTAAGGTTCTGGTACAAGATTTGATGGACCGCAAAGAATTGGAGTTCTTTGAAGAAAAAGAGGAGACGTGGGATATCTGCGCCTCCGAAGAAAAAAGGACAAATAAGCTCGATCGCCCGATAATAATCATCTCTACATCCAAGAGAACTGAGACGAGAAGACAAGAGACACCTTGTGTTATATCATACGGAAACCTGCATCGTTTCCTTATGAAGATAGCAAAAGAGTTCCCTGGAATTACGAGTGTAACATCGTAACACCCGATGAGGAGCAACATCAAGAAAATGTAAACCTGATCACCCGTAGCGGTAAAGTCTATGACTTAGAGAAAGAGAAAAAAGAATCTGCAAAAGGAAAGGCCTTAGCTGTCGAGCCTGAAGAAAAAGTAACTAATAAGTCAGAGCCGATAAACTAGTCGGTGACAGAAAGAGAAGCACAAGAGTTCCTGAAATTCTTGAAACACAATGAGTACAGTGTAGTTGAGCAGCTACATAAACAGCCTGCGCGCATATCGATCTTGGCATTATTGCTAAGTTCGGAAGCTCACCGCAATGTGTTAATGAGGGTGCTCAACGAGACCTATGTAACCAACGACATATCCGTATGTAAGCTGGATCGTCTGATTAACAACATTAGTGCTGACAATTTTATTTTTTTCAGCGACGATGAAATCCTTTCTGGGGGTTTGGGATCGACTAAGGCTTTGCATATTACCACTCGCTGTAAAGGGTACACCCTACCCGGAGTGCTCATCGACAATGGCTCAGCTTTAAATGTACTACCGTTGGCCACCTTGGAAAGATTACCCATCGATAGCACCTATATGAAGACATGTCACAACATAGTCAGAGCTTTCGATGGAACAGAAAGGAAAGTAATGGGCCGGATTGAAGTGCCATTGCAGATAGGCCCGAATACTTACGAGGTTGATTTCTTGGTGATGGATATCAAGCCTTCCTACAATTGCTTATTAGGGAGACCTTGGATCCACTCAGCAAGAGCGGTACCGTCCTCATTGCATCAGAAGCTCAAGCTGGTAAGCGACGGAAGGTTGGTTACAATCAATACCGAGGAGGATATTATCGCGTCTATGACAAGCGATGCCCCATATGTAGAAAGAAATGAAGAGGCGGTGGAATGTTCCTTTCGCTTGTTAGAATTTTGTTAATGCCACATTCATGTGGAAGGAAATAAAATTCCTGAACCAAAGTTGTCACAAACCACGAAAATGGGACTGCGTTTGACAATTGGAAAAGCAGCACTGCCGGGGAAAGGGCTCGGGAAATACCTTCAAGGAATAATTAATACACCACCGCCATTAGGAAAATAGGACCGCTTCGGGCTAGAGTACAAGCCAGATATAAAAGAAAAGAAGAAAGAGATAGAGCGGAAGCGAGAGATAAGAAGAGCACGACAAGCCGGGGAAGAAATCAATTGGGAACCGATGACCTTCCCTCATATATCAAAAACTTTCATTTCTGGCGGGATGAGACTCAAAGAAGAAGAGAATAGTAGAAGATTGGTGATGGAACTGGACATTAATGCCATCTCCGAAGAAGGCGAAGAAAGGAGCTTGTCTCAAATTTGCCCATACGTACCAAGAAGTCATCTGGACAACTGCTCAGAAGAGGAGCTCCCTGTAGCCTTTAGGAACATTTCAAAGTAATACTCAATACATATCTATCGTTCTATGCCTAAGAGCGATAGAAATCTTTTGTAAAGGGTATTTGATTTTATCCATTATCTTAATGAAAATGCATTTTGTTCCCTTTTGACAAATATCTCTTTATATTTTTCCTTTCAAATTCAAATAAATTATTTACCCTTAACATACACAAATTAATCATTCTTGAATTTTGTATACATACACCCATAATCATACCATACAATCATTCTTAAAATTATTTTGTTCATTGGACTACTCTCATTCTTTTGACAGATCATGGGATATCGGTAATATGAGTAACACTGATTGTGAACCACACTTCGAGCGAGATATGTGTCTGGAAGAACCTCAAGACTCCGAAGATGACTAAGATAGTAATATATCTCCTGAATTGTTGCGAATGATGGAACAAGAGGAAAAACAGATCTTGCCCCATAAGGAGGAAATCGAAATTATAAGCATAGGAGATGAAGGTGAGAAGAAGGAAATAAAAATTGGAATCAGCATCTCTGCAGAAACACAAAGAGATCTTATTGAGTTACTAAGAGAATTCAAAGATGTCTTCGCCTGGTCCTACCAAGACATATCGGGGCTAAACACCAATATTGTAGTTCATAAGCTTCCAATAAAAGAAGAATGTAAGCCTGTCCAAGAAAAGCTCCGTAGAATGCGACCTAATGTATTGCTTAAAATAAAAGAAGTCCAAAAACAGTTTCACGCAGGTTTCCTCCAAGTGGTTGAATACTCAAAATGGGTTGCCGATATAGTTCCCGTTTCCAAAAAGGATGGAAAGGTACGTATGTGTGTAGATTACCGAGATTTGAATAAAGCCAGCCCAAAAGATAACTTTTCGCTACCTCACATCGATACCTTGGTAGACAATACGACGGGTCATGCCTTTTTCTCTTTCATGGATGGCTTCTCTGGGTATAACCAAATAAAAATGGGACCTACAAATATGGCAAAAACTACTTTTGTCACGATGTGGGAACATTCTGTTATAAGTTGATACCGTTTGGACTTAAAAATGCAGGGGCAACATATCAAAGAGCCATGGTGACACTGTTTCATGATATGATGCACAAAGAAATCGAGGTCTATGTTGATGACATGATCGCTAAGTCCCGAACCGAAGAGGAACATATAAAAGTATTGAGAAAGTTGTTTTTGAGATTAAGAAAATTTCAGCTAAAGTTGAACCCTGCTAAGTGTACTTTCGGGCTACTTCGGGAAAGTTGTTAGGGTTCGTGGTCAGTCGAAAGGGGATTGAAATTGACCCAGATAAGGTTAAAGCCATATAGGAATTACCCCTACCTCGTACGCAAAAGGAAGTTCGAGGTTTTCTCGGGAGGTTGAATTACATTGCTCGGTTTATCTCATAATTAACTGAGAAATGTGTTCCCATCTTTCGCCATCTGAGAAAGCACAATCCAGACGTTTGGGATGATCAGTGCCAAAGAACTTTTGACAAGGTTAAGCAGTATTTGTCTGATGCTCCGATTTTAGTACCACCAAGTCCCAACAAATCATTAATCTTGTACTTAACAGTTTTCGAGAATTCTATGGGATGTGTCTTGGGTCAACATGACGAGACTGGAAAGAAGGAAAAGCCATATATTACCTCAGCAAGAAATTTACTGACTGTGAAGTACGGTACTCTCCAATAGAAAAATTATGTTGTGCATTGGTCTGGACTACCCGAAGATTGCGATAGTACATGCTATATCACACAACATGGTTAATCTCGAAATTAGATCCTCTAAATACATGATGGAGTCAACTGCGTTAAATGGAAGAATGGCTAGATGGCAAATGCTACTGTCAGAATTTGATATAGTCTATGTAAGCCAAAAGGCAATTAAAGGAAGTGCAATAGCAGATTTCCTAGCCAGTAGAGCTTTAGAAGACTATGAACCAATAAATTTTGACTTTCTAAATGAGGATTTGATGTACGTTGCAACTATCGAAGAGGAGACCGTGACAGAGCATCCGTGGTGATTAAATTTTAATAGCGCTTCAAATGCTGTGGGCAATAGGATCGGTGCAGTTTTAGTATAACCAAAATGAGACCATTATTCCTTTACCAGTAAACTTGATTTCGATTGCACAAATAATATGGCAGAATACGAGGCGTGCATCATGGGGATTCAAGCAGCCATAAATCGAGGGATCAAGGTCTTGGAAATATATGGAGATTCAGCATTGGTAATTTACCAGCTTAGGGAGAATGAGAGACAAGGGACTCCAAGTTAATTGAATATCGAAATATGGTCCTTGAACTGATCAAAGAATTCGACAAGGTCACATTCAAGTACCTCCCACGTGAGGAAAACCAAATGGTTGATGCTTTGGCTACTCTATCTTCGATGATAAAAGTGAATAGGCCAAAGGATTTGAAGCCCATTCGAATGGGTATTTATGAAACTCCAGCCCATTGCTATGAGATCGAAGAAGAAGGAAAAGAGGGGCATCCATGGAATCAAGACATCCTCCAGTATGTAAAAGACCGTAAATACCCTGAATGAGCTACTGAAAATGACAAAAGGACATTGAGAAGGCTCGCAAACGAGTATGTCCTAGATGGGGAGATTCTGTATAAGAGAAGAAAGGATCAGGTGTTGTTGAGATGTGTGGATTCAATTGAGGCTAAGAAAATCCTAGAAGTCTACGAAGGG
This sequence comes from Gossypioides kirkii, assembly GCA_005610355.1. Taxonomy (NCBI): domain Eukaryota; kingdom Viridiplantae; phylum Streptophyta; class Magnoliopsida; order Malvales; family Malvaceae; genus Gossypioides; species Gossypioides kirkii. The sequence goes on along the minus strand of CP032247.1, from coordinate 29,962,422 downwards.
ATTTGCGGAACGCACGCCAATGGATTCAAAATGGCCAGGCAGATCATGAGACTTGGATACTATTGGTCGACTATAGAGTCTGATTGTATCAATTATATTAAGAAATGCCACAAATGCTAGATCTATGGAGATAAAATTCACATACTGCCATCACTACTGCATGTCATGACTCCCCGTGGCCTTTTTTTATGTGAGGCATGGATGTTATTGGACCAATCTAACCGAAGGCTTCTAATGGACATAGATTTATCTTCATAGTTATTGACTACTTCACCAAATGGGTGGAAGCTGTCTCATATTCCAACGTTACAAAGCAGCAGTCAGCTAGTTCCTGAAAAAGGAAATTATATGCCGATATGGAATGCTAGAAAAGATCATATCAGACAATGCACTAAACTTAAACAACAGAACGATATCGGAGGTCTGTGAGCAATTCAAGATCAAACATCATAATTAGTCCCCATATCGCCCAAAGATGAATGGAGCAGTGGAAGCGGCGAATAAAATATCAAGAAGATTGTTGCAAAAATGACGGAAACCTATAGGGATTGTCATAAGAAATTACCATTCGCCCTCATTACTTATAGAACTTCTGTTAGAACGTCTACTAGGGCAACGCCGTTCTCACTTGTATATGGGATGGAGGCTGTTTTATCCATCGAGATGGAGATTCCTTCTCTCCGAGTCTTGTCAGAGCTAAATTTGGATGAAGCAGAATGGGTCCAAGCCAGACATGATCAGTTAAATTTGATTGAAGAGAAGAGATTAAAAGCTATCCGTCATGGTCAGATATACAAAAACGGATAATGCGTGCTTACAACAAGAAGGTTCGCCCTTGAGAATTCCATGAGGGAGATTTAGTTTTGAAAAAGATACTTTCAATACACAAAGACTCCCGAGAGAAAAATGGATGCCTAATTGGGAAGGGCCGTACGTGGTAAAGAAAGCCTTCTTTGGAGGAGCCTTAATTTTGACTGAAATGGATGGTAAAGAACTATACAATCCAGTAAATTCAGACTCGGTGAAGAAGTATTATACCTAAAAAAAAAAACGGAGAGGTCAGGACGAAAATCCGTGGAAAGGGCATTCTGAAACCAAAGGGTTTTGAGTTGAAAACTTGAAAAGAGCGGCTCAAATGCAAAACAAGGGCAACCAATTGTTCCCTCGAAAGTGACGATATGGAAATATTTTACATCTTGAGGCATCGACGAAGTAACTCCAGGAACTTCAGAAACATATCAAGCAAAAGATGATCCTCAGATCAAAGAAACTCATGTTTGATATCTAGGTCTTGTACTATTTGTCATTGTTTGTTCATTGTAAATATTCGACATTTTCCTTTTTATAGCCAACAAATCTTCAAGTTTTTTTGACTTCAATACAACATCTCATTCTTTCCCACACCATCCAAGTATTTTCATGATAATGGACTAAGATAGATAATAAGATCACCATCACATGAAAAAGCAAGGTTTCGCGAGTATTACTTTAGAAGTTCTTAAATGATATAAGGCCCTAAACAAATTGCCAGTAAAGAATCAAACCTGAAAAGAGGTTCAATTTGAGAATCTGCTAAGTTAACTTCGAGAGAAACTCACAACAAGATGATTCTGAAATAGAAGAAACTAATCTTTGAAAAAATTAAATTAAAATCATGCACATTTCATTATTACATAGGAGCATTTTAATCATTTCAAGCAGGGCATCCTAAACATACCTGACCTACGTAGAGGACAATTTGAGCATTTTCTACAGGTTTCAGCGTTATGAAATACAACGGGAAAGATCTAAGACCGCAACGGCGGATCCAGTACCAGAAGAATTTTGAAGGGAAAGGTTTAAGTCACAACAACAAACCACGGTACCTTGGAAGCATGGAAGGTTGAATTCACGACGGTGAATCTTCCACCCTGAAGTCAAGGTGGATCAAATCAAAATAACATCAATTCGTATCCTCTTGAAGTTGTAGTAAAAGATGGATAGCAAGTCTTTGTCTCTCTGAAGTTGTAGTAAGAGCAAGATGAAGCATCAAACATCAATTCCTATCCTCTTGAAGTTGTAGTAAAGTTGGATAGCAAGTCTTTGTCTCTCTGAAGTTATAGTAAGAGCAAGATGAAGCATTAAACGTCAATTCTTATCCTCTTGAAGTTATAGTAAAGTTGGATAATGAATCTTTATCTCTCTGAAGTTGTAGTAAGAGCAAGATGAAGCCTAGACGTCAAACCCTATTATTGGGAATGCAGCAAGTCAGATAAGAGATTTCACTCTCCCCGCAGTCACAGTGGATTGAAATGGAGCAAAAGCCAAGCGCTGCCACTTTAAATAGTGGAATAATGGAGCCAAGATTCCACGGGATTAGACAAAATTGGTCTTCTTTTTGGTCTTTGCTTTGTTCCTGTTACACAACAATGAGCAAAGAGGGGTAGCTGTTGAAGCCCAATTTTGATCGGGCCAACCAAGCCATTTTAAATTTATTAAATTTAAATTTAATTTAAATTTGGATTTAATTTAAATTAAAATCATTATAAATTTATAAATAAATATCCAAATACAAAAACTCAAAGTCCAATTACACATACTTGAAAAGCCCAAATCAAATTGGCCCGAAAAGGCCCAAACAGACCTAATTACAAAAAGGCCCAACCCAGACAAACCCAATTGCAAATCTCAAAGTCAAACCCTAAAAGCTACCCCCACGTGCTTCTAGCTGCCCGCCGGCTTCCTTCTGTCCTGCCACTACCCGTTTCAACCTACTCTGCCATCTCCATCTTACCCTGCTACCGCCGCTGCCAAAGGAACTTGCAACAAGCAAAGAAACAAGATAGGCATTTAAGGACAACACAACAAAATATCATCATTATGTAAAATGGCTATAAAGCCAGAGTTAGTTTTCTGTATAGGAGATGACAATTTTCTTCCAAAAAATACATCAATGCAAAAGATAGTTCTTTGAAATCAAAACAGAAGCAACAAACAGTAACAAAGTCAGGATTCAAAACTTCAAACATTAAGCAGTTGAGGTATGGTCTCAATACGAATACATAAATGCTATGCATGAATCAGATTCTTAAGTTCCTATTTTTCTTTTCTTAACATGCATTAATGTTTTATTAAATTTACATTCTATTAATTATTAACCCGAACGTTTTTCTGTATATACATATGCATGTATTAAACTATCACTGAATGTATTAATTGCATTTACCCGTTTCAAAATACCTATTAAACATATATTAAACGTATTAACTAAAGTTTTAAATGGTATTAATTAATTTTAAATAAAAATATTTAGCAATAATTAATATTTTATTAATAAAAATAATATCAATAATAAAAAAATAAAGAAAAAAAGAAGACAAAGGGACAGTACCCCCATGATCTACGCCATCACCGAAACCATCAACCTGACTCTCCGACTGCCATCGTTTTCTATATTCGAACACCTGCCAACAACCAAAATGGTTTAAAATAAGTAAAGGTGTTTTAATAATGAAAATGGTGGATACAAGCAACGAATATTTATAAAAAAGGGGTTTCAAGAAATGGGTTTTCGAAAATGAAACAGATTAATAAAAGGGGAATAAAAGTTTCAAATTTTTCAGATCTGGTTTGAAACCAGATATGATTTTGAAGGAAAATAATGGAAATGGTATTATAATGAAAATAAAAATAAAAACAAACAATAAAAGAAAGGAGAAGAAAGGAGAGAGAAGAGACTCACCGGCGACGATGGTGTGACCGGAGCAAGTGCGTGGATGACGGAGGCTGGACGGTGCGGCGGTGGGGAGTCCTCAAGGCTGGCGCGTGTGGCGCATTATCCAGCGGTGACCGGCGGACGGATTCGTCGGACATGGTGAGATGAGAGAGAGGAGAAAAGTGAGATGAAAGAGAGGAGAGAAAGAAAGGGGGGTTTGATTTTTTTAAAAAAAAGAATGAAAAATGAATTTTTTTTATTAAAGTAACATTTATATAAAACCCATTGACCCGACCCGATCCGACCCGATGGACCCTCAGGATCCACGTGTTTTTAACAAAAGGTTTATTTGCCTGTTTAGTCCTTTCGCATTTTTAATTATTTCAATTTGGTCCATTTTCATCTTTTTAATTATTTTAAATTTAGCCCAATTATTTTAATTACTTTTCAATTTAATCCTTTAACATTTTGAAAGCACCAGAGGCTACCACGTGTCAACATCTTGGTCTATTTGGCAGTGGGTCCCTTTTATTTTTAATTTGTTTTAATTTAGTCCTTAAATCAACTTTTGTTTAATTACAAAATTGGCCTAAATTTTTTTTAAGATTTTCAAATTATTCATTTGACTTCTGGGGGGCTGCCATGTGCCACTTTTTTTGGTTTTATTGCCCTGAAAGTCCCTGAACTATCTAAAAATTATATTTTAACCCCAAAACTTTTCTAAAATTATATTTTGACCCCAAAATTTTCTGAAAATTATATTTTAACCTTTAAACTTTACAAAATTTCATTTTAACCCCGATTTCACCAAAAATTACCATTTTACCCTTAAATTTTCCAAAAATCCATTTTTAGCCCTGATTTCACCAAAAATTACCATTTTACCCTCAAACTTTCCAAAATTCCATTTTAACCTCGATTTTCACTAAAATTACCATTTTACCCCCGAACTTTTCAACATTCCATTTTCGATCTCGATTTCACCAAAATTACCATTTCACCCCCGAACTTTCCAAAACTCCCGTTTTGACCCAATTTCAACCAAGATTACCATTTTGCCCCTAAGTATCCAAAAAGTCTTATTTTCAATCCTGATCGTATCATTTTTTTTTCTTATCGATATTTGCAGACACCCGTATTTTATTTTTGCTTACCCTTTAGTCATTTTGCCTCGTGTTATATCCTTAATTAATTGCTCACTCGTATTAAGTCAGCATATTCGCTTTCAAAATTGTTTTCATAAAAGTTTTACAATCAAGGTAATATTCTTTTATTTCGAGTTTCGAAACTTTGCGCCTTAACTTACTAGGTGCGATTTTTCTCTAAAATCGAAATAATCGAATACCCTTTTATCGAGGTAATGTTTTCTTATCTTTGATTTTGATATTTTTGCACCTTAACTTACTAGGTGCAATTATTCTTTAAATCGAGATAATCTAACATCCTTTTCCAAAATTTAAAAAGTTTTACAAAGGAAAGCTCGTTATTTTTGGATCTCGAAATATTATGTCCTAACTCACTGGACGTAATTTTTCTTCCTCAATCACTTTGAAATAGTGAGATTTCCAAACGAAAATTGATTTTTAAAAAAACATAACTCATGCATTCGAGGATCGTATTTTAAACTTTATTCGAGTTTTTAAGGCTTACAAATTAAAACCCAAAAATAATCAAAACGGTACCAATTTTGGGCGTATGAGGGTGCTAATCCTTCCTCATGTGTAATCGACTCCCGAACCTATTTTTTCTGGATTTCGAAGACCAACATTTTTTTTAAAACGTATTTTAAACGGTGATCCAATCACACCCAAATAAAAGATTGGTGCCGACTCCCATTTTTTCAAAATTTAAAATATTTTTCGAAACTCCATTTTCGAGGTGGTTTCGACACTTAGCTTTAAGTCTTAACAAAACTATTTCCCATTAAAGTACTACCCAAAACATCCTATATACATGCCACTCTTGAACCCAAAATGAGTTACTCAAAAATATACCGAGGATGATGGTGATAGTGTGCTCTCTTGACTGGATCCAATCGATGTCAAGATTATTCGAGACCTACAATCATGAAAATTCACACACCATAAGTCATTTAAGTCTTAGTAAGTTCGACATACAAATGAAAATGTAATTAAGGTAAACTAACGGTTATAGTTAAAAAAAATCAATACTCGTTGTTAGATCACTGGCATAAAGCCTATTAGGCACAAAGCTTGATAACACTGGCACAAAACCTACTAGGCACAAAGCCTGATAACACTGGCACAAAGCCTACTAGGCACAAAGCCTGAATTTGTATAAGCAAATCAATCCTCAAAAGATTATACATGTAAACAAAATCATTATATATGTCAACCCATATATATATATATATACACACACATCAATTCTAACATTTATAAAGTGAAATTATAAATATAAAATAATGAAACGAACTTACTTGTATAGTGACAATCGATATTTGACAATGATCACCCAACTATTTTGCCCTTTCCACGTTTATCCCCCAAAGTCTCGATTTCTTGATCTAATATATATAAACAATTAAATAAAGAAAATCCTTATTTTCTATAGCATAAAAAATGGCATATTTTCTAAAACAAACTTCAATAACAAAAGTTTAATCATTCAAGTCCCCAAGCTAAATCTACCCTTTTAGTAACCCAAAAACCTTTCTAAACATCTCACAACTTCATTCTCAACCATGGTAGTAACTAAACATGAAATTCACTCATGATAGTTTTCACAAATGTTTATTTCTTTGCAAGATACTTACCTTATTAGATAGTCCAACCCAAAGGATCATAATTGTACAACTAATATTAAGTATAAAACATAATTTCACTTACAAGAAAAGCTTCCAAAACAACCAAATTTCTAAGCTTTTCTCCTATGGTGTTTTTGGTCAAAGAAGAAAGAAAATAAAGAAGATGATGATGTGTCCCTCTTGTCTTTATCCTTCCATCTTTATCCACTAACTTATAAATAATAATAATAATAATAATAATAATAATAATAATAATAATAATAATAATAATAATAATAATAACCTTTATAAACTCTTACACCAAAACCCACTCACATATTATTTAATATGTTAATACCTTATACTAATTATCACTACTAATGAAATTTCTTAGCCTAAATACTTTATATGACCTTATGAGTGTAATTTACTCAATAAAATTTAATTTACTAAATGTAATTAAATTTTAAAATCTAAACTCCCTTTACCACTGAAATCAGGCTATTACACATTTTTTCTCAAGATCTTGGGTGATAAATAATTTTAGTGAAATATGTTTTGTTCTATCTTCTTTAATGCATCCTTCCTTTAATTGTGCAACACCTTAATTTTAAAATAGGGATTAAATTGAGTAACTTGTGAATTTAGGGACTTAATTGAGTTAATTATGAATTTTGAGGGCTAATGGGTATTTGAGTGTGGTTAGGGATTTAATTGATCTATATTGAAATTTTTGGGGCAAAATTGTGAATTGTGAGACTTAATTGTAAATTAGGTTTGAGTATGGGTCAATTTAGAAAACCCTAAGTATCTTTAAGGGTCTCGGTGTAATTGCACCAATTTGTGGGGTATAAAACCCCTCTTTTTCCCCTTTGTTGACCCTTTTTCTCCCATTTGCTTCCCCACCTTTGTCGAAATTCCCAAAACTCCTCTCTCCATTGTTTTCGTTTTCAATTCTCCTTCCGATAACCGATCGTTCGTCGTTCGTGCTCGACACCACCCTCACTGTTGCGACCATCGTCCCTTTGCAAACAAAACCACACCCTCAAACCTCTCTTTGATGCTGTCGTTTGTGTAGAACGGCTCTTGACCGTTCGATTTTCTTATGGTTTGTCGCCCTTCTCTGTCGTTTTCTCATCGTGAGTGGCGTGGGTGATCACGACTCTGAGGCCGATAACTTATCACCTCCTCCACCTGTGCAACCTGCTCCTATGCTAGTTCTTATAGTTACACATGAGTTATTTCGATTTATTATTGTGTTTAGTTGGTGACTTAGAAATAGTGTTAATATTAATTTGTGTTCGTAGGTTCTTATCCTGTTAGAGCCGATGCTAGATCAGTACACGGTAGGTGACCTTCTCATTATTAGAGCTCCAACTTTCTAGATGTATGTTTCTAATTACGACTTATCCTATTGCATGTAATGTTGTGTTGTGATATTTTATGAAGATATTGAGATATGATATAAATGTAATGATTTACTTTGTGATGACATTGTGATGTGGAAATGATATGATTATGTTTTGAGTTGCATTAAAGCATGTTAATATTGTCATGCATGGTTATAAGAATGTGATTAATTAATATATATATATCATGAGATTGAGATTGAGATTAAGACTGAGATATATATGTGATCATACCATTGTGTACTCATGGGTTGGGTTTGTACGGTGGAAGACATGGTTATCACCCATTCAAACGACTGATAATAAAATCACACTGCGATTGGTTGGGAAGGGGTTTTGGGGAACCTCTTCATTGTGTTGGTGTGTTGGAGTATGGGTGCATTGCATTATGCTTGTGGTTGTATCATGATTTGTGGTTATTTTACATGTTATAATGTTGTTGTGATAATGCAATAGGATGTATGTACTTTAGAGACACACTGGGCTTTTTAGCTCATGTCCTTACAGCTCTATTTTCAGATACTTGAGACATAGGTGACTTGGTACCCGGAGGCACATCTCTCATTTTCTTTATTTTATTCTAGTATTATCTATTACTATGTATACGCTATTTTGGGGATTTTACAATATTTTATCATTTATTATTTTATTGGGATTGTAGGTTGTTCTAAATTTGGTATTTTGGTTTTTGTTTTGGAATTTATTGATTATTTAATTTAAATTATAAACTATATATATATTAATATGTATGTACGAGAAAGAATGAGAATAATCAGTTTGCGTAAGGGTGAAATTACAGTAGTGACCTTCTAGATCCGATCATATCTTTTAAGTCGGGTAAAGGGGGTTACATTTAGTGGTATCATAGTCGAATTCAACTTTCAGACTGTGAGGCTTTCCAAACATGCTTTAGAAGGTTTTAAAAAGTTTTGGGGTTAAGTGAGGACTTTTAAATAAATTAACATGTTATAGTATATTTTTGTATATAATATATTAAAGTTGAGATTTATTTTTAAACTCTGGTACCAATTCTTACTCTAATGATCTTTGCCTATGTAGATAGTTAATATGCCACCACGTAAGAGTTCTAAACTTATGATTGGTCATGACCAAGATCGAGGCTAGAGCCGTACTACTAGGGCAGTTAGTGACCCTACTCTTGTAATTGAGCTTGAGGTGAATGTGGATGAGTTGCCTCATGTTGAGGAGGATAAGTTGCCTATTGGTACTGAGGGTCAGCAAGCTATTGAGGGAGACTTGCCTGCTGAGCAAACTCCTGGTGAGGATGTGCCTGATATTAGGGATAGTGAGACCGTAAAGTTGAACAGTGCTACGATTAATCGAGAGATGTTGAGATTGCTCCGTGGATTTGCTAGGGGTCAATCTAAAGGTCTGAGAAGGCCCATATCTGCTGATTTTATAACTGTTGGGATGAAAGTATTTGAGGGTAGAGCTGGTACAGATCCTTCTGTTGCTGAGTGTTGGTTGAAGGATCTTTAGAGATTGTTTGTGGAAATAAACTATCCAGCTGGATAAAAGGTTAGGACTGTTGTTTTTTATTACGAGGTGAGCCCTAAAATTGATGAGATACAATGGAAGAGTCTACTCTTGCTGGTCAGTTGACTTGGGATTATTTTAGAAATGTTTTTCAGGATCATTATGTGGGTAAAGAGTTCCTCGATAAGTGTAGGGATGACTTTATAAATCTTAGATAGGGTGACATGTTTGTTAATGATTATGAGATTGAGTTACTAATATTGGTCCGTTACACATCTAGGTTAGTTACTAATGAAAAAGAGAAGTGCGATTGATTTAGAAAGGGACGGCGACTCTCGCTTCAAGATGAGGTTAATATGCATCATGATAAAGTGTTTAGTGATTTGGTTAGTCGAGCTAGGTCTACTGAGAGCTTGGAGGCTCGTAAAAAGGCTCAAAGGCTCAAGATAGAGAGCGTGGTAAAAAGCAAGCAGGCACATCAATTCAGCCTGTTTTTAGTAGTCATTCTACTAACAGGCCTACAGAGGAGGCTGTTCAGCATAGTTATCTAAGAGTGAGGCCTTCGATTTCGATAACTCCTATGAGCAGTGTTGGTGGTTCTACTGGTCCTCGTCCTTTGCATCTTTATTATTTGATTGCTTCTATAAAGGCCAATTTTCAATCAGCCCAAGACAAACCTAAATCTAAAAAATAAAAATAGAGTCCATTTTACAAAAAATTTTAAACCCACTAAATTTTAACTAAACTTGAGGCCCAAATTACAAACCCAGCCCACGAACTTAAAATCTTCAGCAAAGCAAAAACCCTAGCATTCGACCAACGCCACTACCACATCAGCCCTTGCCACGTCAGCCATGCGCCCCAAGGGTTTTCTGACCTCTCCTCTGCCTCTTTCACCGAACGGGAAAAATGGGCGTGTTTTTCGTCGCCGTTGACTCCTTGTTGCTCCCAATGTTACCTGCAAATTAAAGACAACAGAAGAAGACAGACAATACGAGAAAAAACAAATAAAATGTATTTTAATTTCGATTATAAAAGCCACAACCATTTGTTGTAATTTTTGGAGAGAAATCAATAGAAAAACAAGCATTTTGATATCAAAAAGAGACTTTGAAGAGTTACAAAGCAATAAAGATCAAAAAGCAGACCCAAATACAAACAGTCAAGAACTACTTGTGTTCTCAAGATATAAATTTCGAATATATATACATTTATTTATTATATATATTGCTTATTTATTATTACCGTTTTATTTTATTTTTAAATATATAAACCAAAAATAATAAATAATAAAAAACAAAAAAGTTAAAGGAGCGTATCGGATTTAGAATATTCATCAAATGAAAAAGTTTTTTAAAAAAATAGAAAGGATTTTGAAAAGGAAAATAAGAAATCATTTTAAAATTTTGCAAGGATCTAAGTTTAGATTCAGATTTTTTTAAATTAAAAATAATAACAAAATAATGTAAAACAGATTTAAAAGAAAAGAAAGAATAAGTTAAAGAATCAAAACTTGGTTTTAAAAACAACAAAAACCCAAATCTATTTTATTAAGAAAAAAATAAAAAAGGACTTTTTCCTTACCTATCGCCGCGTACAGCGTTTTGCGACGGCCGGAGACGACAAGCCACGACGAGGTTATGGCGGACTGAAGGACGACCTGCGGACGGACGGAGAGAAAGTTTGAGAGAAAAAAAAGAAAAACAAAAGATGTTTTGAAAAAAGAATGATTGAAATGAAATGTTAAACAAAATTTTAGTTTAAATACTCCCTTGGAACGTAATCGTTTTGATAGCTTTTTGTTTTCAGAATAAAAAAGGAAAATTTATTTTGAGGTCCCTCAGTATTCTGCTTCATCATAAATCAATACATTCGACCTTTTGTTTTGTTTTTTAAATTTAGCAAATAAATTTTATTTTTTTTAATTCAATCCTCAAGCATCATTAAAAGGAAACAAATGGAAATTTTCCCATCGACCCCCCAGCGGATTTAATTTTCTTTCAATTTGTCCATTTTTCCTTTAAGTTATCTTTTTTAAATTAACCACCTGGTTCCTTTTTTAAAAAATTAGTCTTATACCTTATTAATCTTGAAAATTTTCTTTTTACCCTTTTTTTTAAAGAATTTGTTTTGAAACCTTTTTTTTCTTTTTAAATTGTTTGTCTCTCATCCTATCGTCATTGTTTTGATTTCTTTTCTTAGTAAATTCATGTTACTTTCCTAGATTATAAATAAATTAATTTATTCGTTTCATGCGCTAAATGTCTCTGTTGTCATTTTATCATGTGTTCACCATTATATATGTTTACATTTTGTCACATATTATTATTGCATGTGCATATTTTTTTAATAAAGTGATAAGTATTTATATTTGATAAAATAGAAATTTTAAAATCAAGATTATAGTTGATATTTAGTGATTCGAAATACATATCTTAATTTACTAGGTATGTCTTCCCTTCGAATCGAAATAACTAAGTATTTTTTCTTTTTTTTATAAATAATAAAATGCATATTTTTTTTCTCGGTTTTCAAAATAATGAGCCTTTTTCGAGACGCTCGACTTTTTACAAAGTAATTTCGAAAATCTGACAATCGTGCATTTAAGGATCATATCTTAATTTACACTCAAGTTTTCAAACTTTTAACAATTACGACCGTAAAAAGAATCGATTTGGTATCAAGTTTTGGGCGTGTGAGGGTGTTAATCCTTCCTCTCACGTAACTGACTCCCGAACTCGATTTTTCTAGATTTCAAAGATCAAAGCTAGTTTTTTTATAAATTCAAACATTTTAAAGATGCTCCAATCACACTAAATAAAAAAGATTGGTGGCGACTCTATTTTCGAGTTTAAAAATTAAAAGTTGGGACGATTTTTCAAAAACGTTTCGACAACTTCATTTGATTGTCCTACAATAATTCAAACTTTTTATTTATTATTAGTCTCTTACTAATTTAATTAATTAGAGATAAGATAATCATTTAATATTATCACTTAATTATTTTATTTTAATTAGTGATAATATAATTTTTTATTATTTCTCTCTTAATTAATTTAAGTTAATTGAATAGAATAATTATAGCATAAATACGATATTATCACTTGTAGCCATGAAACTCTAACTTTGAACTATGGTAATTTCAGCTTGGAAGTTTTGATTCGAAAATTTCTTCTACATCTCTCTCTCTCTCCATATTTTTTCCATTTTTCCTTCAATGACAAGGATGTGCTCCTTCTGCCATCCTATCTTGCTTCCCTCCAATCCCTCGGTGTTGCACTAGATGATCTTTTCTATTTTTCATTTAACCCCAACACTTTTCCGTCATTTCTTTCACTCAAGACATTTAAGTACCGATACAAATAGAATACTTGAATTAGATGTCGAAACCTAGCAACAATCAAGAGACATGTTGATGCATAATATCAACGGTGGAGATCCAAGAAGGGAAAGACTTCTGGTCCAGAAGAAGAAAGGAAAAAGGCAATCCAAAATGACTTTCTCCCGTAACGTCCCTCTCTCAATAGAGTGTTTGGGGCTATTTAAATCTTGGGTTAACCATGGGTTTTCGGTTGGATAGGGTAACTACTTATTTTATTAAAATTGTATAACAATCTATCCCTCACCTGGTCGAAAAAGAGTTATAAAGTGACTCTTCTAAAACAAGCTTACTTGTGTGAAGCATGTAATTGAGGGCTTACTTTGTAAGTTTTAATTCGAAACTTTACTAAGTAAGTTTTGTTGTCCAACAATATGGTATAGGAGTCAAAAGGTTATTACAGAATAACGCGAACTGTATTTTTCATAAGTAAAAATTTGTTCCCCACCTTGCTGAAGAAATTAACGAGCTTTAAAGATTGACAGTCATGATAAGCAAACTATTAGAAATCGATGATGGCGATCTGAAATCGAGCAAAATGTAAAAATGACAACCACCATATGAAATAGAGCGAACTGTTAGAATATTGAAGGTTGCGATCTTAAATCAAGTGAACTTTAATAACATCAGTTGGGAACGTAGGACAACATAAATCTATCGGATTAGAGTCAAATCTAATAGGGGATCCATAGATAGAATTAAAAACCCCTATTGCTGCACCAAAAACTTGATTCAATCGAAACTAACTAAAAATATGACTAAGGCAAGTGAACTAAAAGTACTAATAATCGCTGTCTTCTTCTTATTTAACTGATAAAATGAAGTGATTATTTAAAACTAAAATTAACTAAATTAATAAATTAAAAATACTACAGAATAAATCAAGAAATAACAAATGTTTAATACCAAGAAGCGAAACAATACCCAAGAAAGAATCCACCTAGATTTCATTTGTCATTATCATTCTCAATTAAGCAATTTATTCACTTAGTATCTTGATTCGTTGAAATCCCTAAATTATGCTAATACATCTATTCAAACATAAAAGCAACTTCCTCTAGGTTGATTAATTGAAATTTCTTTCTAATTAAAATCCCTATTGTCGGATTAATTCGATCTCTAGATCCCCCTATTAGATTTGACTCTAATCCGATAGATTTATGTCGTCCTATTTCTTGGATTGCATGCAACTCTATTCAATTATGCTAGATCTACTCTTAAACAGTGTCTATTCCTCCTCCGATTTAAGCATATCAAACAAGAATTAATATTTTGGAAATACTAAATCAAGAATTAAGCACACACAATTGAAAATAAAATTTAAGTATTTATTGTAAAAAATCAGAAATTAAATGATAGAATTCATCATAGGGTTCATCATCTCTAGGTATTTAGAAAATTAGTTCATGCTAACAAATAAAATCATCTCAAAGACAGTATAACTGCAAGACGAAGAAAAACTCATAACAAAATCAAAAGAAATTAAAAAGAGGTCTTCAATCTTGGTGGAAATCTACTTCAAAGAAGGTTTTAATGGTGTTTTCCCAATTGTTTTCTTGAATAATCTCTGATGACTCCCTTCCCTCTTATCATATCTGGTATATATAGGTATTAGAATGCCCCAAAACCCTAAAAATTACGTTTTTTTTCGCGTATTTGGAGTACAATTCGTGAAATCTACACGGTTTGGCACATGGTCATGTGCCCAACCCGTGTGGCTCACATGACCATGTGTTCAGCCTGTGTGACTCTTAAAATCTGCTCTTTTTGTCCGGTTTTTGCTTGTTTTTTTCGCTCTTTTCGCTCTCAAATGCTTTCCTAAATATAAAAACATGAATTTAAAGGATTAGAAGCATAAAATACATTATTTTAAATTGACTAATCATCCAAAAATACATTAAGAATGAGGCTAAAACATGTTACTTTTGACACTTATCACCTTCAATCTCTCAATGTTACGCCTGATGACTTTTTCTATTTTTCATTTAACCCAACACTTTTCTGCCATTTCTTCAACTCAAGACATTTAAGTACTGATACAAATAGAATACTTGAATTAGATGCTGGAACCTAGCAACAATCAAGAGACCTATTGATACATAATATCAACGTTGGAGATCGAAGAAGGGAGAGACTTTTGGTCCAGAAGAAGAGAGGAAAAAGACAATCCAAAATGACTCTCTTGTAACATCCCCCTCTCAAATAGAGTGCTTGGGGCTATTTAAATCATGGGTTAACCATGGGTTTTCAGGTTGGATCGGGTAACTACTTATTTTATTATAATTGTATAACAATATGTCTCCCACCTAGTCGAAAAAGAGTTATAAAGTGACTCTTTTAAAATAAGCTTACTTATGTGAAGCAAGTAATTAGGGGCTTACTCTGTAAGTTTTAATTCAAAACTTTACTGAGTAAGTTTTGTTGTCCAATAGTGTGATATAGAAGTCAAAAGATTATTACAGAATAACGTGAACTGTATTTTTCTTAAGAAAAAATTTGTTCTCCACCTTGCTGAAGAAATTAACGATCTTTAAAGATCGACAGTCATGATCATAAAGCGAAATGTTAGAAAACAATGATCGCGATCCGAAATTGAGCAAACCGTAAAAATGACAGCCACCATATGAAATAGAGCGAACTGTTAGAATATTAAAGGTCGCGATATTAAATCAAGCGAACTTTAATAATATCAGTTGGGAATGTAGGTCCATGAGTTGTTTTGGAGGTTGCGATTTTAAACCAATGAGCCTTTAGAATATCAGCTAGGAACGTAGGTTTGCGAGTTGTTTTACAGGTTGCGATCTTAAACCGGCAAGCCTTGAGAATATCAATTGGGAATGTAGGTCCGCAAGTTGTTTTGGAGGCTGCGATCTTAAATCGATGAGCCTTTAGAATATTAGTCAGGAACGTAGCTCTGCGAACTATTTTGGAGGCTGCGATCTTAAACTGGCAAGCTTTTAGAATATTAGCTGGGAACATAGGTCCGAGAGCTATTTTGAAGGTCGCAATCTTAAACTGATGAGCTTTTTGAATATCAGCTGGGAACGTAGATCCACAAGTTGTTTTGGAGGCTGTGATCTTAAACTGGCGAGCCTTTAGAATATCAAGTGAGAGCATAAGTCCGCGAGTTGTTTTGGAGACTGTGATCTTAAACTGGCAAGCCTTAGTCAACAAACATTTTTCTGACCCTTATTGGATAATATGATCAAAACATTATATGTTATCAAAAGCAAAGACATATAAGGTAAGCAATAGTACATGACAGGATCCTAAGCAAAGGGGAGAAAAGTATGGAGAATAGCATTTACCATAGATGATTTAGTTTGATCTTAGCTGCAAAATCTCAGCGTATACCAAAACTAATTCCGTATACCTATATTCAAATGAAGGAAGGGAACAATCAGCATGCAGATAAATAAAACAAAATAAAATATATATCAGGAAAAGATGTCCCTGAGAATGTTTCAACCTCTTGCATTATTCTTAAATCTTACAAAATTGGCACGCTGCTCTGTCAACTTTGTTAAATTCAAAGTCCTTCAGAACAACTGTGCATTCAAGCAAAAGCATGTTGAGTGAAATAAATCAATCTTAGCGATCTTAGAATTTGGAAATATAAAAAAAATTGAACCCCATGTGGCACATCATGTCAGATGCTAAAAGCCTTGTGGTAATCTTATACCAGAACAAAAGTATTTTGCTGCTTGATCAGTTGTTGGATAGAGTTTAAAGATAGAGATGAAATGTTGGGCTTCATAATGAAGAATTGTTCCTGCAACCTTCTCAACTTCGATGACATTATTTGTAAAGAATCATGAATGGGAATAACGTGCACACATTATGTGCAAAAATAGACAAAATACCTCCATGAGGGCGACACCCTTGAGCAGTCAAATTCAATCTATTGCACTTAAGTTATTGTACGGAGTT
Organism: Gossypioides kirkii; assembly: GCA_005610355.1. Classification (NCBI taxonomy): domain Eukaryota; kingdom Viridiplantae; phylum Streptophyta; class Magnoliopsida; order Malvales; family Malvaceae; genus Gossypioides; species Gossypioides kirkii. Next base: position 29,945,767 of record CP032247.1, on the reverse strand, counting down.
GAAAAATGTTATCTAGCATGAAATAACAAGAGGCGAGATTACTTCCATTTTGAATTGTGAGAGAAAGTGAAGCTCTTAGTTTCGCTTTCATTTTATATTATTATTTTTGGATAAATTCAGTTAGGGCTCATGTCCATATGTACACGAGGATGATTTAGTTTCTCCATCAAATCATTTTGAATCACTCTAAAAATTTGTCGGCAAAGGTTATGCCTGCTGCTTGAATAGCCTGGAAAGTAATGAACACAAGCTGACAGCTTATAGTTAAACAAGCAGAGTTGTTAGTTTCCAAAGAAACAAGCATGCATCTCACACAATCACCACCAACTATCCAGAAATCAAACCAGGCAGGAAACAATTTCCCAAGAAAATATAATAGAAAAAGGGGTAAAGAATTAACAGTAAGAGAAGTTGAAGGCAGATATATATACACATTTCAAGGATACATATATAGACATGAGCATGAATATACAGATAAGTAAAATTTCTTTCAACTTAAACAAATGCATAAGACCCAAGATTCTGCACCCTACGTTTACCCAAGATCCACTGCTATGGGGGTATTCTCCGGTTAAATATCTAAAATTCAGGTTTATATGAAAAATAGGTACTTAAATTATGCAGCTTTTTTCATTTAGGTGCTTAAAGTTTTATTCTGTTACCACTTTAGGTATCAACCATTAACTCCATTTTAAAAAAAATCTTTTGGATCAATCAAGTAATAACATGTGGCATTTATAATAAAATAAAAAAATTTAACCAAAGTTAATGTTTTAAATATTTTTATTTAATTAAAATTATGTGTCATAATTTAATTGACTTATAAATTTTTTAATGATTGATATCTAAGAGTAACAAAATAAAACTTTAAGTACCTATTCTGATAAAAAAGAATTTAGATACCTAAATCCTAAAATATATAACTTAGGTAAAATTTCCACTTTTATTGTACAATGTAGAAGACAATCCAATAAGCAATATATTATTAAAGAAAAGTTTGGATTAGGTTTTACAAGTCAAAGAAAAAATGGAAAAAGTTGTTTTTAGTGAAAGTAATAAATGAGTTTTGAATAGGATGAAAAAGAATCAAAATTAGGTAAAGGGTGAGTATTCGATCAAGTCGAGTAGAATTAAGTCAAAAAATTTTAAGTTGGTCGAGTTGACGAATCCTATTTTAACAATCGAACTCCATTTGAAATTTTTTTGAATCGAGTAAAAAATTTTCGAGTCAAGTCGAGTCGAGTAAATAATCCTATTACTTATAATTAATGTTGTGCTTATATGGATCAATTATTTAACTAGTAGATGAAGTAATAATTATTTAATTACATAAACAATATAATGATTTTGCTTTTTAACTTAATGAGTAAATATTTATAAAAAAAAACGTAGTTTTGCCTTTTTTAATCAGATTTTCGAATAACTTGAATTGTGTAATTCATATTTGAGTTAAATTGAAAAACTAAATTTTTTTATTTAAGTTGATCCGAATAACTCAATTAACTCAAATAACTCGAATTATTTAATTAAAAATTTAAATTTTTATCGAATTTTTCGAATCGAATCAAATTTTGCTCACTCCTAATTAGGTATTTAAAAGGGGAAATTTTATAGTTGGAAATTGAATTTGAATGAATTTTTGACGAATTCTCAATTTTTTTTTTGTCAAAGGAGTTCTTGAGGTGAAAAGCAAATAAATGAAAAATGTTCTTATTTTAAAAAAAAAAGTTAAAAGGGATTATTTGAATTTTTTATTTAAAAAATCACGCGTCACGAGATTATTAATAAAATTCTTGGGGTAAGAGTGATTATTGTAACGGAATAATAATTTAAATATATTTTTAATAAAATAAAATTTAATTAAGTAAATAAAATTTTATAATTTGAACAACAATAAAATGTTTAATAGGGAAAGCAGGGATTGGGTGTATGATGAGAAAAGTAGGTCAGTGTGGTAAGCACTTAATTTTTGGCACATGAATCTCGTTTTAGGACATTCAGTTACATTTTGATTTCAAATCTCATTGGGTAAATTTTTTCTTATTTGTCAAGATTTTATTTATTGTAATGAGATAATTGTTATATACTTAAAACAACATGCTGTTATAAAAAAATAATCGTTTTAAATCTATTGTAAAATTTAAATTACGAATTTTCATCTAATAAAAAATATGAGAATCATCTTAAAGAAAAGAAAAGAAAAGAATCAAATCAACAAAATTAAAAAAAAAACTATAATGGGTGCATGCATTATTGTTTTTATGCATATTATATTTTGTTCAAATGATTAATTATGAAGTTTATAAATTTAAAAAGATCAATTAATTAGTATGAATTATTAAATTAAATTAATTAATTTATCACGAGTTATTAACTTCAAATAATCAATTTATAAGTTTATGGTGTTCAAATTCATAGTAAAATACTTAATTAGGAAAGTTAACAGTTTTTTTGAATTGATATCTATTTAATAAAATATGGTTAATAAATTTTTTTATCTGAAATTTAAAAATTTTATTGAAATAATATTTTAATTAAAATTATTTTTTTAATAAAGTATAATTAGTAAGTTTGCTTATACAAAACAACTGTAATGTTACTTCAAATTTTAGAGCATGTGCTATTATAGAGGATTAATTTAATAAAAAATGTATTTCATAACAATAGATGTTATAAGTGAAAAACTATTCTGAAGAATTAAAATAAAATATAAAAAATGAACCTCATGTGATGATTTGATGGTCAAAGTTATTCATCGTTCCAGGTGTGACTTAGATTCGAGTTACGCTAATTGCATTTAACATTCGGACTCTACCTTATTATTATTATTCACAAAAAAAATATAAAAAAATTAATTTTACTGAAAACTTAATTATTATAATAAAATGTTATTATAACGAGTGACCGTTATAAAAAAAATAATGATTGATGATATGGAAATTAAATAGCCCAACCATGCATTTGCATTTCTATCATCACACATAATTTAAAACTGAAAAGATATCCTCTTAATTTCCTACTAAATTCCATGTTCTATAATATAAATGTAAACCTAATAAAAATATTTTAAATGTGAATATAATATTTATATTATATATATTACGCAGTTTATTGAATTTATTTTATAAGTTAATTAGATATTAATTTAATTGAATAATAATAAAAATATTTTAATCATATAAGTAAATTATATTATTTTAAAGATATTTTTTACATAAAAAAGTAAAAATATATACATATACTAAAATTAGAACTCTAAATCTAAACCTTAATAGTTGTCAACATTTAATAAAAAAAATAGTTGTCAACATATATATATATATATATATGTTGAATATATTGGTGTGATTACATGGTAGTATCTGTTCATACTTTTTTAACCCTTTAACAACGCATACACACATTGCACACATAAGCGCTCGAACCCGGGATCTTTAGGATGAACAACATCTTCTTTTCTACTGGAACCATTTGTTGAGTTCAACATTTATATTTTATTATATAACTAAAGTTTTATTCATCATTTATATTAATTTTTTAGGGACCAAAAAATATATCAATTTTATAATAAATATATTTATTATTTTATTTTATTTTGCAAAGTATTAAATAGTTGTGCTAATTACACTTAAATGTATGGTTTGGTATGGTATTTGATAATCAAATATGCCGATGAGTCTCTCGGCAAAGCTTAGAGGGAGTTTGCATTTCGACCCACATCCAATGACAGGTATTTGTCCCACCCACCCTCATCTAACGCATCGTGACTCAGGTGGGAATTTCTAAACACTCAATTTACTTCACCTCATATTTATGTAAAATTCCACTCAAATTTATTACGGAAAAGGAAACATGATAAGATGTAGGTATTTGAGGAGATTTGATAGTTTCTTCTCAACTCATAAATAAGAGAATAATACGCTTCAGCGCACTCGAACTCACATATTCTTACATTGACAACAACATCCATGCCAATCAAATTAAGACTCAATCGACGAAATTATAATTAATTTTAGTTACATTTAAATAAAATTTTAAATATTTGTTAGAAAATCCTTCAATTTTTTAATATTTTGCTCATTAATTATGTAGGGAATTGTGGTGCATTGATGGTGTATAGAACACATGCACCTACAATGCATCAAATATTATCCCTAATTTGAAATATGATATATTAATTTTATTATTTTTTGTAGAACAAATTTTCATATAATGAAAATTTGAAGTTTTTAATTTTTTTAATTTCTCAATGTATCTATTAGAGTGAGCTCATTAATTAATCCTCTGTATTCTGTAAGGTCATTAAAAGGTTAGATGTTGTCCACGAATTTTAAAACTGCTCCATACTCAGAATGAGGATTGAACCCTCGATCATTAATGAAGGTAGGAAGAAATTTTTTAATTTTTAAAAAACTATGAATAGATTTAAAATGTTTAGTTGTTAGTATGCAAATATCTTTGTAATATTAAATGTAATTTTGTATGATGAACGCAGTACAAAGTATGAACTAAAAAAATAATAGTAGGTATACAAAGTATGAACTAAAAATATTTTATGGAAAAATCGTATAAAAAATACTGAGATGAAAAGTGTATTTATTACAAAATAAAAAAGTTAATTTAGGGCAAAAGTTTCGGCGTTGATATTCATATAATAGTGGAAAGTGATATATTATAATTTTTTTTAATAATACGTGGGTTGAATTTATTAAAAATTAAAATAAAAAATAATTTAAACGAAATTAAAATGTAGCAAGAAAATAATAAAATAGATAGAAATTAAAAAAATTAAAAAACGAAATATCAGATCAGCAAAACACATCAAGTGGTTGCAATGATAGGAATGAAATGAAACACTAGAGAAAGAAAGTAGAAAACAAAATTCTTTGTCTCTATCCACCTACACGCTTAAGGATTGAAGTAGGAGTGATGAACGAAATCAATAATCTTGCAGATTACTTCGCAGAATAGATCTGACTGCATTAACAAACGAACCACAAAAAAAGATTAAATTATTGAAAGATTGATAATCGCAAACCAGGCCTAATGTTGATTTTACATAAAGATATTATATATGTATGGGAAATCTTTTTAAACAATCGATATAAATTTTTAGTTTAGTTTATATATATGCGTCTAATTTATAATTTTTTTTTGATAAAAAAAGACAAACAAATCATATTAAACAGTCATAATAGGAAAGTTTGAAGCTCTAGCAATCTCAACAATCACAGTTATCTCTTCTAGAATTTTTGCAAATATTTGTAAAGTTGAACTTCTTTCTAAAGCTATTTTTGTAAGACTGTCCGCAACTTGATTTCTTTATGTTGGGATATGTTTAATTTTTCATTGTTATGTAATTTGTAAGGCCGAAATTAATTTAATTGTATCGTATGGATATTTTGAAGAGTTTTGATCACCTCTAAATTATCGGTGTGGACGGGAACCTTTTACCATTATTGTATTGCTATATTTATACAAAATTACCAAGTATTTGATATTGACGTGAATGATGGAATGGGTCACTTTCGTATAAATACAAAAAAACATTCAATAATTATTTTTCCTACAATTGTACGAAATGATTCAAAAATATAATAAAAGTTATTACAAATTATGATTAATTTTAGCTGCATTTATATGGTGGTTGAGAATATTAAAGTGGCACTCACAGAAGTTTAATTTTAAACGTTGCTCAATGTCATCTATTTATGCTGCCATTTCTCAAAAAGAGAATCACTCAGAACTAAAAATTACGATAACGGCAAAGGATTTCCCTTTCTCCGACATAATCCTTTTCATTTTTCTCGAAACCAATTTTCTGCTTTTTAATCTCTCATTTCATTGTTCTCGAATCTTTAATACAAAACGTAACATTTTAATGGGTTTGGGTTGGGGTTGGATGTTCAAGAGAAGAAAGAAGCAAACGTCCACGTCGAATACCCCAACTTCAACGGCTTCTCCATCTACAAGAAGTTCAAGCCAAACCCAGCTGCAGCAACTGGAACAAGTCTTCAACAAATTGGACGTCAACGGCGACGGGAAGATCTCATCATCGGAACTGGGTTCAATCATGGGTTCCCTCGCCCAAAAGCACCACTCGAAAGAAGAACTCCAAAAGATGATGAAAGAATTCAACGCTGACTATGGTGATGGTGATGGGTTCATGAATTTCGACCAATTTGTGGAGCTGAACACGAAAGGGGTGGAGTCGGAGGAGGTTCTGAAGGACGCATTCTCGGTGTACGACAGAGACGGGAACGGGTGGATATCAGCGGAGGAACTTCAGGAGGTACTGAAAAGCCTGGGGGACGAGTGTTCGATGGAAGAATGTAGGAAGATGATAAGTGGAGTGGATAATGATGGGAATGGGATGATTGATTTTCAAGAGTTTAAGGTTATGATGGTGGCTGCCCACTCCATCGAACCTCTGAATGGACTCAATCTCTAAATCCAACACTAGCGTCCACCCCCATTTTCAATAGTGGAGTGATCAAAGGATAAATCTTTAGTTAATTTCACTTTCGCCTGTAATTTCTAAAAAGTTCCTTTCATCTCTCATGAAAGTGAGGGGAGCATCGGTGTAAAATTTCTTACAGTTTTTTATAGCTCTCGATTAAAAATTAGATATATACCTAAAGTTAAAATAATGTATTAGTTAAAAAGATGTTGATTGTTTCATTTCCCTCAATTATCTTTTAAGATAAAAGTTTTTTTATTGTTATCGTAATTTGCTTGCAATTAGGGTTGTAAATGAATCGAGCTTGAACGAATAAATCTTTGTTTGTGTTCGTTTATTTATTTTTGAAGTTGTTCATATTCGGTTCGTGTTCGTTAAAAATTTTAAATTTTTGTTCATGTTCGTTTATTTAAAATTATGTGTGTTCATGTTCGTTTGTTTAATGTTCACGAACATGTTCATTTAACTTAATCGAACATGTTCACAAACATTAATCGAACATATTTGCGAACATTAATCGAACATGTTCATGAACATATAATTGAACACATTCACGAACAATGTTAATAAATAATAAATAAACAAACAAATAATAAAAACATACATATAAATATTATTTTAATATTTTTTATAAGAAAATATCATTAATAAATAACGAGCTTATAAACGAGCCAATAAACGAGTTTTTAAACGAGCTTGTTCGTGAACATAAACGAATCGAACACACTTCTGTTCGTGTTCGTTCGTTTATTAAACGAACATAAAAATTTTGTTCATACTCATTTATTTAGCTTAATAAATGAACATAAACGAACATTATACGAACGGTTCACGAACAGTTCATTGAACGTTCTGTTCATTTACACCCCTACTTGCAATCAAGTTCCTTTTCACTAACAAAATGGACAATGGAAAAGAAATTTAAAATTCATCTTTCAAGCTTTGATTTATAGATAAGATTTTTTTTAAGACCAATAGATTAACTTTAGTAATTCTTTATTTCGGTAGAAACAAAACATTAGAAGGACTACTCAAGCCCCAAGTCCCCATCTACATCCAAAATACTAAGAATTGACCTTGGTGCAACCTCAAACATGTGCAAAGTTTCATAGTTCAGGTCAGTTACTCTTGTCATGTGATCTGTCGCTCGATTATGCTCCCGCCAAATGTATGCCATTTGAACCTACCATGGACGTCGACAAAGCTTATGGATTTGCCACACCTTAAATAAGTCATTGTTTGAGGCACCACTGCTGTTAACAACCTCAATAAGGAGTGCATTGTCATATCTAGTTCAACTTGTGGCATCCCAAATTCGGTCGGGATAGTTCGACTCGAATTTCGAACATCACATTAGTCACCAAAGTGACTCTCCGTTAAAACATCACAAAACACACGCACCAACCATGTACACCACGTATTTGTAATATAAATCATAATAAAATCACACCTAGTAACATGCCTTTCTAGTCACAATATCAAAACAAGTACAACATTTTAAGGCCGAGTCAATTGCGAAACCACCTACGAAAGATCCAATAGTTCACGACTATCTGGAAAGCATAGCTCGTGACCTAATCGTGACACCTAGCTCACTTTTGGCCTTGCAAACACTTGGTTCGCATCCTATCCCTACTACGACTACCAAGTTTGGCGAACCCCTAACAATGGTGAACATAGACGTAAATCACCCTATGTACTGCTAGGCTATCTAGTATATGGACACATGCAAACTCCCCAGTTTGACGCACTCCCTCACATTAGCAAACCCCACTACTCAGGCAAACTAACCTATCGTGGCGAACTCACTAGCTTAACGTACTTATAGTTTTCTTTTGGCGAACTCTTTTTGATGGCGTACACTAAATGTTGGCGAAGTCCTAACCCAAATGAGACCCTAGCTCACACTACCCCTATTTGGTTCGCAGGTTTTAGTCACTTGTTATCATCTTTATTTCATGCATTCTAAGCTAACTCTTTGTATCAATTAAACAAGAGGTTGAAGACGTACCTTGATAATTGGAACGATGAGAATATGCAAGTGTACACAATCGTATTCAAGTAATAAAGTGACAGGTAATGTCGAGTATCGTACCCACATGGACTGTGCTATGAAAAGTATTTATGAAATATTAATCAACAAATTGGTTAAGAACAAAATAATATTTGTGAGAGATTTTAATCTAAAGTATTCTAAACTGAATTAAGCTAAGTTAAAATTAAATCTAAATTAAATTTTTATGCACAATTTCTAAAGGTTTTAATTAATATGACATAAATGTGTCAGGTTAATTGATTTAATCACTTAATTAAATATAAATCATGTTCATGCTTGTTACGAAATAGTATTCACGACAACCCGGTATCTTGCTAACTTATGACAGCATCACTTATAAAAATCAGTTCATCTCTTGAACATGCACCTATGCCAATATGACCGACTAAACTAATCTTTTATATGTAAACGTGTTATAGCACATACATACATTATGAAATCAATTTATCTCTTAAACATAGACCTATGCCAATACGACCGACTAAATTAATATTCATAAGTATGTAAAAGATCAAGTGAGGTAACAACATACACTTATATTGAAACAGTTTAATCACAAAAATCCTACAAGTTAAGCAAGGCTAGTATTCTTCAATACAATAACAATTTTAACCCTCAACTTCCTTAAAAGGTTAAACATGCACAAATTAAATAGTGTATCCATTAATCACAATTTTAACACGCTTAAATGATTAATTCAATAGTTATATCACAAGGGTAATGCAATAATAACTTAGCCATGAGAATATTTAATTAAACAAAATAATCAGGGCCTATAACAACATAAACATGATAAATAAATAATCAAGCAATCAACACAATCAACCCAACACTTTAAGAAATTTAAGCCATTTTAATTAAATAATAATAGCATTTATAATAGCATTCATCATGATAACAAACAAGAATCTAAAATATGAGAAAAAGAATAGGATTAAATCCGACAATTCCTCAAGAACTGCTTCCGCGTTCTTCGTTGTTCTTGCTCGATTCTTTCCAGGTTGAGGTATTTGATGAACACTTAATAAATGCTATGGAAGGCTGAAGAACCACTCTTTTCCAAGAGGGGAAATCGGAAAGAGAATGAAGGGAAAATGGAAGGGAAAGCTAGAGAGAAAATTAGAGAAAAAAGAGAGAACAGTGAGTGAATTGGTGTGTTGAAATGAGAGGTATAAAGGGGCTTTTATAGGTGAAATGTGGTGGCTATATTTAGAAAATAAATATCAGCCACACACATTGCTTGGCCGGTCATGCATAAGAATGTTTGACTAGTTCATTGACCAACATGTAATTTTTGTAAAATTTTAGGGGTTAAAATGTAATTCTAAAAAAGTTTAGGGTTAAAATGTAATTTTGGAAAAGTTTAGGAGGTTAAAATGAAATTTTAAAAAAGTGTAAAGGTCATAATGTAATTTTAGAGAAGTTTAGAGGTCAACATATGATTTCTAGAAAGTTAATGGACCTACTGGCAATAAAACCAAAAAATGGGATACGTGGCAGCTTTCTGGCCTTTAGAAAGTTAAAGGACTAAAATGTAAAGATTTTAAAGTTATTAGGCTAAATTGCAATAAACTAAAAATAGTGCAAAAAAGACTAAATTGAAACAAATAAAAATGTGGAAGGGCCAAATGAGAAAATTACCTTATTTTTTAAAAAACTCAGGCATGTAGCATCAAAACGACGTAGTTTTGGGGTTTTTTAGTCACTCCCAAAATTACGTCGTTTTGGGAACCTATATAACCCCCTTTTACCCTTTTTTTTCCTTCATTTTTTCACTCATTACTTCAAAAAACACCAAAAAACTCTGTCTTCTTCTCTCTCTTTTTTTTTTTTGTGATACTTTTCCAGCCGTTGGCCACCCCGTCGTCGTAGGCCACCGTCGATTGTCGTCTGTCGCCGTGTACGGCGGTACTCGAGGTAATTTTTTTATATTTTAGGATGTAAATTGGGGTTAGATTTATCGATCTAACCCCTCAAACTTTAAAAAGATTTCAAAATAATCCCCTTTTTGATTTTTCAAAACCCATTTTATTTTATGGTTTTAATATTTTTTTGTTTATTTTTTACATATATTTGCTCTTTTAAAAAAAATAAAGATAAAGAAAAAAAATGGATGTGTATATATATATGTGCATGCATTTCGAAACTAAAGAATAGATAAAATATACATACATATATATATATATATATATTCGTGTATAGATATATATGTATAAATATTAGTACCTTGCGAAAATGATAGGATGAAATTCTCTTGATTAAATCTGTTTTTTTTTTGCTATTAATTTCGTGCGAAAATCGAAAGGGAAAAACCCAGCCCCTCTTTACAATTTTTGTTGGCTTTTTATACCCATTAGAATTTGCATTTTTTCGCTATTTTCTTGCTTTTGCTATCTTGTCTTCTTTGTTTTTTGCAGCTATTTTCACGTGGTGACAGTGGCAAGTGGTGGATGGTGCTGGTGGTGGAAGCTGACGTGGGAGAGGCTGGTTGGGTGAGGAGTGGTGGCAGCCAACAACTTGCAAATTAGGGTTTGTTGAAATTTTTTGTAACATTGGGCTCATTAGGCTATTGTTTATGGGTATTGTAATTGGGCTTTAGGGACATGTAATTTGTGCCTTTTAAATTTAAGCAAATTTAAATTTAAAAATGTATTTGGACATTTTAAATTTAAATTTAAAATTTATTTGAGTTCCATTTTGGTTTAAATGTAGGGCCCAGTCAAAATTGGGCTCCAACAGCTGCTCCTCTTTACTCGTTGTTGTGTATCAGGAACAGAGCAAAGACCAAAAGGAGGCCCAATTTTGTCATGTCTCATTTCTTTGACGCTCTTTCTTCAACTGGCCCACCCTTTGCTTTATCAGTCGTTCTACTTTACTGCATCCACTTCTCTACATCTTCTGTGTTGTGATTCCGTCTTGCCTTAAGGTAATTTCAAAAAGACAAAATTTGCTACTGTAACTTTACTCAATTCACTTGCAACTTCAAAGGGATTGAGATCTGTCTCGTAGTCTTTGATTCAATTCACAGACACTCTAGGTATGCTGTAGCTTCATCTCTCGGTCTACTTCTCTATATTTCATTAGAAAGATGACTACTTTATTGCTTCGACCCACTTCTCTGTATCTCATCAAGAAGATGGGGTTTTGAAGTTTCACTCACATTGACCTTTGCTTCATTGATTTGGTCTACTTCACTTTATCTCATCAGGAAGATGAGATCTGGAAGTTTCATTCCACTCCGCTGCAACTTCAGAGAAATTGATATTCGCTTTTGTGAGATGGTAGTTTGAACTTGCCCTCTTAACTTGAGGGTAGAAGATGGGATTTATGGTTTCAATTTGCCTCATGATTGGGTAAGAGATTGGTTTTTTTTTTAGGTAAGATATTGTATGGTTACAATCTGCCCCTATCGCGGGATAAAAGATTGGCTGACGATGATTTGCCCCATGATTGGGAAAAAAGATCGAATGATTGCAATCTGCCCCAAGCTCGGGGTAAGAGATTGGTTGATGGTAATCTGCCCCATGTTCGAGGTAAAAGATCGGATGGCTATAATCTGCTTCAAGCTAAGGGTAAGAGATTGGCTGATGGTGATCTGGCTCAGGCTCGGGGTAAAAGATCGGATGGCTTCAATCTGCCCAAGCTCGAGGTAAGAGATTGGCTGATGGTGATCTGCCTCAAGCTAGGGGTAAAAGATTGGATGACTGTGATCTGCCCCATGATTGGAGTAAGAGATTGGCTGATGGTGATTTGCCCTAAGCTCAGGGTAAAAGATCGAATGGCTTTTATCTACCCCAGGCTCGGGGTAAGAGATAGACTGATAGTGATCTGCCCCAAGCTCGGGGTAAAAGATCGAATGGCTTCAATCTACCCCAAGCTCGGGGTAAGAGATTCGTTTTTGGTGATCTGCCCCAAGCTTAGGGTAAAAGATCGATTGACTATGATTTGCCCATGATCGGGGTAAGAGATTGGATAGTTGTAATCTGTTTCAAGCTCGGGGTAAGAGATTGGTTAATAGTGATCTGCCCTAAGCTCGGGGTAAAAGATCGGATGGCTTCAATTTGCCTCCGATTCGAGGTAAGGGATTGGCTGTTGGTGATTTATCTTAGGCTCGGGGTAAAAGATCAGATGGTTTCAATTTGCCCCAAGCTCGGGGTAAGAGATTGGGTGATGATGATTTGCCTCAAGCTCGGGGTAAAAGATCGAATGACTGTGATCTACCCCATGATCGGGGTAAGAGATCGGATGGTTGTAATCTGTCCTAGGCTCAGGGCAAGAGATTGGCTAATGGTGATCTGCCTCAAGCTCGGGGTAAAAGATCGGATGGTTGTAATCTGCCCCAAGCTCAAGGTAAGACATTGATTGTTGATGATCTGTCCCAAGCTCGAGGTAAAAGATCGGATGGCTTCAATCTGCCCCAAGCTCAGGGTAAAAGATTGGCTTTTGGTGATCTGCCTCAAGCTCGGGGTAAAAGATCGGATGACTGTGATCTGCCCCATGATCTGGATAAGAGATTGGATGGTTGCAATCTATCTTAGGTTCGAGGTAAGAGATTGGCTGATAGTGATTTGCCCTAAGCTCGAGGTAAAAGATTGGATGGCTTCAATCTGTCCCAGGCTCGAGGTAAGAGATTGATTGTTGGTGATCTGCCTCAAGCTCGAGGGTAAAAGACCGGATGACTTCAATCTACCCCAAGCTCGGGGTAAGAGATTAGCTGATGATGATCTGCTTTAGGCTCGGGGTAAGAGATCAGATAGCTACAATTTGTCTCAAGCTTGGGGTAAGAGATTGGCTGATGGTGATCTGCTTTAGACTCGGGGTAAAAGATTTCATGGCTGCAATCTGCCCCAAGCTCGGGGTAAAAGATTGGCTGATGGTGATCTGCCCTAAGCTCGGGTAAAAGATCGGATGGCTGCAATCTACCTCATGCTCGGGATAAGAGATCGGAATCTTCAATTTGCCCTTCTTGTTTAAAGGTAAAAACTAGAATGATGTTGTTTGAATCCAACTCCACTGCAACTTTAGGAAGATGTCGAAACTTCATCTTGCTCTTACTACAACGTTGCGGCTTCAATCTTTCTCGTCATTTTCCTAAGGTATCGAGTTTGCCGTTGCGGCCTCAACCTTCCCCTTCAAATCTTTATGGTACCTAGTTCGTTATTGCAGCCTCAACCTTTCTCATCATATTTCATGGTACGGATTCGTCGTTGCGGCCTCAATCCTTCTCATCACATCTTTTAAGGTGTCGGGTTTGTCATTGCGACCTCAACCTTTCCTTTCAAATCTTCATGGTACCGGGTTTGTCGTTGCAGGCTCAACCTTTCCCTTTAAATCTTCATGGTATCGGGTTCGCCGTTATATGGTAATGAAACCTATAGGCTATGCTTTAATGGGCCTCTATGTAGACCAGATTATTAGGATGTCATGATCAGGATGAATCAAAAGCTTCTAAACTGGTGGGTATGAATGATGAATGCAAAATGTCATCTTTGAGAAATGATTTTATTTTTAGTCCTTCGCTGACATCGTTCCTCGTTTGTCTAAGTCCTATCACTGATGTGTTATCATGTATGTGCATCTTTATCATGAAACCTAAAGAGGTAGTCGTAATTCGCACTATATCTCCCTTCTAACCCTGGAGTTTGATTATTTTCAACTAGTGGTCCTGTTTCAGGTCCCTGTAATATTTAGAAATTTTTCAGAGCAATATGCAGAAATCCTTTTATTCCTTATATCGTTAGACCACTAACCATCATTTCAATGCAAAAATGCTTGAACAGGGTTGTAAGGTGGATAAAATTGAATTTTATTGGAGGCAGAGCTCACGTGAATGAAAAGAATTATTAGTCCACTAACTGTTATTTCAATGCAAGCGTGCTTTTGAACAAGGTTGTAAGGTGGATAAAATTGAATTGTATTGGAGGCAAAGGTCTAATGAATGAAAACATTAAAAATCATTGGTCCACTTACCATTATTTCAATGCAAAAATGCTTGAACAGGTTAGCATGGCAGATAAAATTAAATTTTTTTAGAGGTAAAACTCGCACGAATGAAAACATTAAAATAACCCACATAAGGTGAGCAAAGAATGGAGTTAGGTGCCCTAGATATCAAAGTCTAAGCTTCGCTGAGTAAACTTGATGAGGACCACTGTGAGCTTGTTATGTGTCCATGAAACCTAGAATACTTCGTCGATGCCTCAAGGTGTTAAGTTTCTCCACCTTGTTACTTTTGAGAGAGAAGACTGTTTCATGCCCCCTTCTTTTATTCAAAATTGAGCCGCCTTTTCTGGTTTTCAACTCAAATCTCCATAGGTTTCGAGATGCCCTTTACGGGTTTTCACCTCGACCTCTCTTTTTTTTTCAGGTGAAATATTTCTTCATCGAATCTGAATTTATGGGATTGTAGAGCTCTTTCCTATCCATTTTAGTTAAAATGAGCGCTCTTCCTAAGAAGGCTTTCTTCACCACATACGGTCCTTCCCAATTAGGTGTCCACTTCCCTCGAAAATCCTTTTGTATAGGGAGTATCTTCTTTAGAACCAGGTCTCCTTCATGAAACTCTTCTAGGGCACCTTTTTGTTGTAAGATCTCATCATTCGTTTCTGGTACATTTGACCATGACAGACCGCTTTCAATCTCTTCTCTTCAATTAGATTCAACTGATCGTATCTAGATTGGACTCATTCTGCTTCACTTAATTTTATTTTGGCAAAATTCAAAAAGAAAGAATCTCTACTTTGATAGGTTGAATTGCTTCCATCCTATAGACTAACGAGAACGATGTTGCCCTAGTAGAAGTTCTGATTGAGGTCCTATAAGCAAGAAGAGCAAATGGTAACCTTTCATGCTAATCTTTATAGGTTTCTGTCATTTTCCCAACGACCTTCTTGATGTTCTTGTTGGTTGCCTCTACTGCCCCATTCATCTTTGGGCGATAGGGAGATGAGTTGTGATGTTTAATGTTGAACTGGTTACAGACCTCTGCTATCGTGCTATTGTTTAAATTTAAAGCATTATCAGATATGATCCTTTCTTGGCATTCCATATCGACAAATGATGTCTTTTTTCAGGAATTTGCTAACCGTAGTTTTTGTAACATTGGCGTATGAAGCAACTCTACCCATTTAGTGAATTAGTCAATGACATCCATGCCCCACATGGAAAAGGGTCATGAGGATGTTAAGGCATGGTGAGGTAAAGGCGGCACATGGATCTTATTTCCATAAATTTGACATTTGTGACACCTCATAGTTAATGCAATCATTTTACATAGTGGACCAATAATAACTAAATCTCATTATTTGTCGAGCCATTGTGAAACCATTGGCATGTGTTCCACAGATACCCTCATGGACTTCTTCTAGGATTTTCCTAGCATCAATAGCATCAACACATCTTAGTAACACTTTATCTTTGCTCTTCTTATACATGATTTCTTCATCTAAAACATAATCAATTCCTAGTCTTCTCAAAGTCCGCTTATCATTCTCAGTAGCTTGCTCTAGGTACTTGCGGTCTCTTATATAATGTAAGATGTTTTGGTACCAAGGATGGTCATCTCTTTCTTCTTCCTCGATGTTGTAACAGTGGGCAGGAGCCTCGTAAATGCTCATTTGAATGAGCTTTATGTCCTCTGGCCTGTTTACTTTAATCATCAAGGCAAGTGTAGCCAAAGCGTCAGCCATTTGGTTCTCATCTCGTGGGAGATAATGGAATGTAATGTTATCAAACTCTTTGATTAACTCGAGAATCAATCTTCGATAGTCAATTAACTTGGAGTCTCTTATTTCCCATTCTCCTTTAAGTTGGTAGATTATAAGTGCAGAATCCTCGTATGCTTCAAAAATTTTGATCTCTCGTTCTATGGCTGCATGGATTCCCATGATTCATGCTTCATATTCGAACATGTTATTTGTACAGTCGAAGTTGAGCTTACTAGTGAAAGGATAATGGTCACCTTCTGGAGATACCAAAATTGCCCTAATTTCATTACCCGTAGCATTCGAGGCACCGTTAAAATTTAACTTCCAAAGTTTTTCTTTCGAAACTCCTTCCTCAATAGTTGCAATATACATTAAATCTTCATTCGGGAAGTCAGAATCTATTAGCTCGTAATCCTCTAGAGCTCTGTTGGATAGGAAATCCGCTATTGCACTTCCCTTTTCTGCTTTCTGGCTTACATAGACTATATCAAATTCGGAAAGTAGGATCTGCCATCTAGCCATCCTCCCATTCAATGTGGTTGACTCCATCATGTATTTTAATGGATCTAACTTTGAGATTAGCCATGTTGTATGGTATAGCATGTATTGTCGCAACCTTCAAGTAGTCCAAACTAACGCGCAGCATAGCTTTTTAATTGATAAGTACCTTGTTTCACAATCGGTGAACTTTTTTGCTGAGATAGTATATGGCTCTTTCTTTCCTTCCAGTCTCGTCCTGTTGGCCTAGTACACATCCCATAAAATTTTCAAAAATTGTCAACTACAAGATCAATGGCTTGTTAGGGCTTGGCGGTACTAGGATTGGAGCATTGAATCAATATTGTTTGACCTTATCAAAAGTTTTCTAACATTCGTCATCCTACACATCCGGGTTATGTTTTATAAGGAGACGAAAGATAGGATCACATTTCTCAGTTAATTGTGAGATGAACCGAGCGATGTAGTTCAGTCTTCTTAGGAAACCTCAAACTTCTTTTTATGTACGAGGTGATAGTAACTATTGTATGGCCTTGACCTTATCTGGATCAATCTCAATGCCCCTCTTGCTGACCATAAACCTTAATAACTTGCCTGAGGTGACTCCAAAGGTGTACTTGGCCGGGTTTAACTTAGTTGGAACTTTCTTAACCTCAGAAACAGTTTCCTTAGGACCTTCACATGCTCTTCCCTTGTTCGGGATTTTATGATCATATCATCAACATAAACCTCGATTTCTTTGTACATCATATCATGAAACAAAGTCACTATAGCTCTTTGATATGTCGCCCTTGCGTTTTTAAGTCCAAAAGGCATGACCTTATAACAAAAGGTTCTTCACATTGTGACAAAGGTAGCCTTTTTCATGTCTTCGAGATCCATCCTTATCTAGTTGTATTCGGAGAAGCCATCCATGAAGGAGAATAATGCATGACCTGTTGTATTATCGACCAAGGTATCAATATGAGGTAACGAGAAATTATCCTTTGGGCTTGCCTTCTTCAAATCTCTATAATCAACACACATTCGTACCTTCCCATCTTTCTTAGGGACTGGAACTATATTAGCTACTCATTCTAAATACTTGACCACCTGGAGGAAGCCAGCATCGAAGTTCTTTCTAACCTCTTCTTTTATCTTTAACAGTACTTCAGGTCTCATCCTTCGAAGCTTCTGTTGAACAGGTTTACAATTCTCTTTTATAGGGAGTCTATGTACTACAACATCGATACTTAACCCCGGTATAACCTGATAGGACCACGCGAAAATATCTTTGAACTCATGGAGCAGCTTGTTTCGATAGAAATGCTCATCTCGATTTTCACTTCCTTCTTTTCTCCTTATTTCCCAGACTCACAATTTTCACGACTCTTCATGAAGCGGGATTTATTATTCATCTTGCTCCACCATTCTTAATAGATCGGGATATAAGTTACAATCTTGGTCACCTTCGAAGTCTTGAGGTTTTTTTGGATACATGTTCTTCTCAAAAGGGCTCCGAGTCAATAGCAGTGTCGCTCGTATCTTTGATATCAAGGGACCCAACATAAAGACAAAAGGAGATCTAAAGAATAATTGAACTAAAGAATGATTAATTGTGGTATGAACGAATGAGAAGAATGGTAATGTGTTTGCCAACTGGAACAAAAATAATGCATCATTTTTGTTGAAATAAAAGATAGTGGTCATCTACCCTTTATAAAAGGATCCCTATTACTATCGGGCTTAGAGTGATAAGTGTGTTCTGAATATTTTTCTGGAAATGTCCTAAAAACTACAGGAAGCTCCTCCACAGTCTAGCTGCCCAAAACACTTCCAAGGGCATAGAGATGAACTCTCGATAGGTTCCACTCTTAGTATGATTTTTGTTCAATTTTTTTTACATTCCCTCATTATATTGATTGATAATGTTTCCTTTCAGTGTTCATTTAGGGTTGATGACTCACACACACGAATGTTTCATTGAAATTTAATACATGAAGTGCAATGCAAATGAATGATAAAATGTATGCGAAAAGGCATTGATTCTTGGTTCCATTCCATTAGAACAACTTTACTAGAAAACAAATTTCTGTACATAAGGCAAATACATGCATGATCGTGCCTTAATGCTCAAAGGTCTAATCCTCCAAGCTAAACTTTGCTCCGGTTTGACCTTGATTTCAAATTCAAAGTGTCGATCTTGAATGGCTAAAGTCTACAAGTGGTTAGTCATTTTTGGTACTTGGTCGAATCTTTGCTTGTGAAATGATCCCTATCTCAAACTTGCCCCTAAGAGTGTTGAAGTCATTCCTCATTTATTTCCAATTTCCTTTGGCTATATCATCTTGTCTTCAAATAGCCATAAATTCCTTCGACGGAGAGTAGCCCTTAGAGAATACTTGACAAGAGACCTTTTGACTTTCCAAAAAATGGCCACGGAACTAAACTAGCAAAAGTTATACACCAATAGACCTTTTTTGCCCTTTCTTTGACAGGTGTTTAGTGGCTAAGATTGCTAGAACATTCGTGATTCTCTTGTCAAATAAGTCAAACAAATTTACAACCGCGCCCTCTACGTGCCCTAACACTTTAGGGAAAATGGCTAACTCATACATGTTTGAAGCAAAGATGACGACATTTTTTCTTGCATCTGGGTACACTATGTCTTACGGGTTTTTTAAAGTAATGTACTTGTTTCCCCTTTTCCTTAATCAGGATTGCAACCCAATGCTCACTCATTCAGAATAGGTCTTATGATTTTTGAATCCTCGGGCAACGTAACGTATTCCTCTTCCTTATGTTCATGTTTCTGAAAGTGAAGCAACTAAGCATGAGTAAGGCAAATGAACATATTCGATTTTGAACATCTGCCTCATTTTTTCTTTCATACTTCTTTTAGCTCTTGCAAACTGTTATGGCTTTCATGTTTATGGGTGTAACCCCAGAACTCTGATATGTGCCCCTTTGATAGGCAATCACTCTTTGTTGTTGTTTTTCTTTGACCACATATACGCATGACCACGTTGACTTCTACCTTATCAAGGAATCCGTTTTCTTATGACTAGTTCTCTATTTGGCAATAGAACATGAATCAACACCTTTTTTATGAAAATGCAATGCAAACAGATTCAAAAATATATAAAAAATATATTGCAATTAAAAGCAAAAATATAACCGTGTCTCTTACTTTATTCAGGTAACCATTAAAGGTTTGGCATAGTTCCATTTAAGGTAGGCTCTCATGGGATTAAATGCAAGTTAAAAAGTGCAGCTTGTGAATGCATGTATGCATAAGAAAAGGTATTGATTTTGAACTCAATTCCATTAGAACAACTTCTCTAGAAGATAAATTTCTTTACATAAAGCGAATGACATAAACGGCTTTGCCTTACTGCCTAAAGCTTTGATCTTCCTAAGAAGTCTGACTAATTTTATCCCCGTC
Organism: Gossypioides kirkii; assembly: GCA_005610355.1. Taxonomy (NCBI): domain Eukaryota; kingdom Viridiplantae; phylum Streptophyta; class Magnoliopsida; order Malvales; family Malvaceae; genus Gossypioides; species Gossypioides kirkii. Next base: position 29,925,623 of record CP032247.1, on the reverse strand, counting down.
CTGGTTTGATTCGTATTGCATGCTTAATATATCAGCTTCAACGGCTAATAGTTACATGTGTTCAGCCGTTTCTCTTATTTAGGTGAGTGCTTTCAACCTGTCTCTGAGCTTGTTGAAAGTGGTGCACAACCGATGAATCTCCCTTCTCCTTCTCTTCGATAAGCGTTTAATGATCTGAAGGTCTCGACGAGGATTGTTGGGACCGGAGTGACTCCCTTGCTAAGTTGATCAAAAAGATTTGCAATTGCATCTTCTACATGTCCTAATGCTTTTGGGAAAATGACTAACCCGTATATGCCGATGCGTTTCTTCTCATCTGGGTGTGCTAGTATTACATCTTGTAGACTTTTCCAATTGATATACTTATTATCTCCTTTGCCTTGATCCAGGAAGCAACCCACTGTTCACTCATTCCAGTGGTGTTCATTAGTCTTTTCAAAAAGGGTTGGGACACATGCATCTTTCGAGTATACCTTATCAACTTGAATTCTGGGGCAACGAATCAATTTGGTGTATTCTAACACTGTCGGCGTCATGTCGAAGTTTCTAAAGGTGAAACAGCTATATGCAAGATTCCAGTGTTGGGTAAGAGCTCAAAAAAGGTACGTGTCTATCTTCACATCAAGTAAATAGGGTAAGTCTCCGTATTCCTGATAAAACATTTGCTTCGTTTCATTATCCCACTGACCCCGAATGTATATCAATTCTTGCAAACTGTTTTGAGTCACCTTAATCTGAGTATGATCCCAAAATTCTAATAAATGCCCCTATTTCAAACTGTCTCCTTTCTCATGTTGTCGTTCCTCTGACCATAAGCGCGACCATGTTATCTTCCACTCTATCAAGAAATCTGTCTTCCATGACAAAACTATCTATTTGGTAATCGAACTTAAATCAATAACTTTTCTTGTATGATGATGCAATGCAAGCAAAAGAGACAAAAAAAGGTAGCAAACACATCAATATCAATATACAGGTATAGAACAAAGAACCTAAGAACTTGTCTTGGATAGTTGCTAAAAGGTTCGGTATAACTCCTTCTAAGGCAAGTACTTATGGCTCATTATATGCCGTTTAGTCTCTAGAGTAAAGGGTACCTAAACCAGCAGATTCCTCGATCCTCACCCATTACAGGCTCCTACGGATGAGTTCGATTTAGAGGGACACATTTCCCACATGTTTGCACGGAAGTGAAAACTTCATGAAAACATGGGTACAGATGTAATCCCAAAAGCGATCAACTACCCTGCACAGAGGTGAAAACCTCACGAAGGAGTAGTTTCCCACTTCCACTTAAAGGGATAGTAACAAATGCATATGAATGCAAACTTAGACTGACAAGTATCGACATAATATAGCATCACACAAAAATGCAAAGGATCGTATATTAAACAAAATCGAGTGTTTAAAATTTTAACAAAAAGACCCGGGAATAATCGATTTTTGGCTTGACTCTCTTTTATTTTAAAAGTTCCCAGTAGAGTCGTCAAGCTATCAAAACGTTTTTTTTTGAAAAAGAAAAAGAGTCGAAAAATATTTTAAAAATCGAGAAATGGGAGTCGTCACCAATCTTTTATTCGGTGTGATTGGACTACTATAAAACGTTTAAAATCCGTTTTGAAAAACATTTTGGTTTTCAAAATCCAGAAAATGGGCCCGGGAGTCGGTTACATGTGAGAAAGGATTAGCACCCTCACACGCCCAAAATTGGTACCACATCGATTATTATCCGGTCTTGATTTGTTAAAAATTTGAAAACTCGAGTAAAATTTAAAATACGATCCTTAAATGCATGATTTATTCGATGTACACGTCTAAGAAGGAAATCAAATTTCGTGAGGAAGTCTCGTTATTTCGAAATGGTCGAGGAAAGAAGCCACGTCCTGTAAGTTAGGACATAACGTTTCGAGATCCGAAAATAACGAACATTCGATTATTCCGGCTTGAAGAAAAATCGCGCCTAGTAAGTTAAGGAACAATTTTCAAAATTCGAAATAAAGGAATATTGCCTCGATTTTAGAATTATTTGTATATATATTTTTTAGACAAAATAATTTTAATTTAAAAATGAGTGCGTAAATTAAGTATGAATATGCATTTTATTGACAAAATTAAGTAGAATAATTAAGCAAATAAGTAGATGCAAAATTAAGCATAAAATAAAATACGAAAGATTCATGCATCAAAATTAATGAGAAGATTAAATGATTAATTTTAGAATACGAAGAATAATAATAAGTTTTATGTACAAAAATCGAAGAAAAAAAAGGCGTCGAAAATGGAGTTTTAGAGAATTCGAGACAAAAACGTAATTTTTGAGAAATTCAGGGTTAAATCAAGTTTTTTGGAAAATTTGGAGTTAAAATCGAACTTTTGGAAAATTCAAGGTCAAAATCAAACTTTTGGAACTGTTCGGGGGTAAAATGTGATTTTTGGAAGTTCGAGGGTAAAATTGCATTTTTGGAAGATTCGAGGGCAAAAATGTAATTTTTGAAAGTTTAAGGGCTAAAATGTAATTTTGGAAAAGATTAGGGGTTAAAATGAAATTTTGGAAAAAGTTTAAAGGTTAAAATGAAATTTTGGAGAAGTTTAGGGGTTACAATGTAATTTTGAAAAGTTTAGGGACCTACTGAGTAATAAAACCAAAAAAAGGGGCACGTGGTAGCTTCTTGGGCTTTAGAAAGTTAAAGGACTAAATTGTAAAGATTTTAAAATTATTAGGCTAAATTGTAATAAACTAAAAATAGTGTAAAAAAGACTAAATTGAAACAAATAAAAATATGGAAGGACCAAATGAGAAAATTACCCATTTTTAAAAAACTCAGGCATGTAGCATCAAAACGACGTAGTTTTGGGGTGTTTTAAGTCACTCCCAAAACTACGTCGTTTTGGGAACCTACATAACCCCCTTCTACCCTTTTTTTTCTTCATTTTTTCACTCATTACTTCAAAAAACACCAAAAAACTCTCTTATTTTCTTTTTTTTTTTTTGTGATACTTCTCCGACCGCCGACCACCTCGTCGTCGTCGACCACTGTCGACTATCGTTCGTCGCCATGCACGACGGCAATCGAGGTAATTTTTTATATTTTAGGATGCAGATCGGAGTTATATTTATCGATCTAACCCCTCAAACTTTAAAAAAATTTCAAAATAATCCCCTTTTTGATTTTTCGAAACCCATTTTATTTTATGGTTTTAATTTTTTTTGTTTATTTTTTTTACATATATTTGCTCTTTAAAAAAATAAAGATAAAGAAAAAAATGTATCTGTATATATATATATATATATATATATATATTCGTGTATAGAAATATATGTATAAATATTAGTACCTTGCGAAAGTGATAGGTTGAAATTCTCTTGCTTGAATCTGTTTTTTTTTCTATTAATTTCGTGTGAAAATCGAAAGGGAAAAACCCGACCCCTCTTTACAATTTTTGTTGGCCTTTTATAACCATTACAATTTGCATTTTTTCACTATTTTTCTTGCTTTTGCTGTCTTGTCTTCTCTATTTTTTGCAGGTATTTTCTCGTGGTGACAGTGGCAAGTGGTGGATGGTGCTGGTGATGGAAGCTGACATGGGAGAGGCTAGTTGGGTGAGGAGTGGCGGCAACCAACAACTTGCAAATTAGGGTTTGCTGAAATTTTTTGTAAAATTGGGCTCATTGGGCTATTGTTTATGGGTATTGTAATTGGGCTTTTAGGGACATATAATTTGGAGGCCTTTTAAATTTAAGCAAATTTAAATTTAAAATGTATTTGGATATTTTAAATTTAAAAATGTATTTGGACATTTTAAATTTAAATTTAAAATTTATTTGGGTTCTATTTTGGTTTAAATGTTGGGCCCGGACAAAATTGGGCTCCAACAAAGTTTATAAAGCTCTTATTATTTCAAGGTTGGTTAAAAATCATTTTGAAATCATCACTTAGCTCTCTAATACGAGATTCATTATTTTTATACAAAGTTAAGCTTTAAAATCATAAATCTTATATGCTTGTCAGCTTTCTATTGCTGGTCGGGCTACATTACTGTAGTCGGTTCTCCTCTCTATTCCCAACTATTTCATGCAATCCATGATGATTCCTAGGAGAGAATGTGACGAAATTGAAAGCTTGGTGTGATCGTTCATTTGGGGCACATCTGAGGGTAAGAAAGAGATGACAACTATGTGACCAGAACATCCCCTTCCTACTGAAGCTTGGTTATAAAGTGGTATCTGACGAAGAAGCTTTATGGGTTCGAGTCATTTGATCAAGGTATAGGTTTGATGGTTCTTTACTTGATAGTATTGTGAGTTACTGGAGTTCTTTCCTATGGCGATCACTCTCAAAAGTTTGGATTCTCCTTTGAGAGAACCTTATATGGTTAGTTGGTAATGGGCACAAAATTCAATGCTAGAAGGATCCATGGATCCTCAATGTTGGCCCTCTTATTAATTATATTCCCACATCTGTTAATTTTAATACTAATAGCTCACTCAGTGATCTGATCACAAAGGAAGGAAATTGGAACTTTAACTTTTTACAGATTTGGCTTCCAGAAGAGGTCATTCACCATATTAGGGGCATCCCACCTTCACACCCTTTAAAGGGACCCGATAGACTTTCATGGCGTCATACCTCGACAGGAGCTTTCTTCATCAAAATTACTTTTAAAATGTTGAAGGAAGCGTCCTAAAATCCCATAGATGAACTATTAAAAAGAGCATGGAAACTCCCAAGCCCATAGAGACTCCTCACTGATACGAAAAGAGCTACGCGTGGATTAACAGTTGATCCTTCTTGCCCAATTTGTGGACATAACTCAGAGGATATTTTACACATAATCCAAGACTGCACCTTGGAAAAGGAAGTCTAAAGATAGGTAGTTCCAAGAACTCAACAGCTTAATTTTTTCTCTAACACTCTGCACGAATGGTTGTCTCTCAATTTACAGGATAACTCAAAAGCTCGCAATGGGGAAATTAGCTAGGCGTGCCTCTTCGGGCTACTAGCTTGGTTACTTTGGAAGAATCAAAATCTTTTCCTATTCCAAGGAAAATCGTAGAGCTCTCTAAGATTATTAAAACCTCGACGTGTTGGGTCAAACATTTTTGCTTGTCGAATAAAGAGCTTGCGGTTGAAGATATAGAATTAACCAGCGAAGACCTTTCGACAAGTAGGTGGATAATCCCCAACACAAATGGTATTGTACAAGTGGATTCATGGAACGCAGCGGTTGGGGAGAGTGCAACGTGATAAAAATGGTGAGTGGGTCCTTGGCTGCAACAAATACCCAAGCAAGTGCTCGATTTTTGTCGCAAAAATCTAGGGCATTTTTTATGGGCTAAAACTTATCTAAAGAAGAGGAAACCTTAAGGTAGTAATCCAATCAAATAGCTTGGAGGCAGTCAAAACTATTCATGGAAGCGTATCAAAGACATCACAATCTGCTCTAATCAAAAGGATACACTACATCTTATCTCAAGAAAGCAGTTGGCTTCTATGCTATATTCCTAGAGAGAAAAATCGAAGTGCTAACTTTATATCCAAATTAGCTTTTGAATGAAAGGAAGATTTACAATTGGTTGAGACCCCTCCAGAAGCAGCCTTAGCTTTTATCAAAGCAGACAAAGTGAAGAATTTTTGTATTTCATAGTCTAATCATGCAACTTAGTCTTGTAAGTTTTTTTTTCCCAAAATAAAATCATAAAATCTTATGTTTTCTTGCTTAGATATATAAAAACACGAATTGAAATCACACTTTAGATGTTTAAACCTTGAGGAATTAGAATGTTCACCTTTAATTTGAAGATTACCACGAAATTGAAGCAATTCGAGCAAAACGACGAGCTAACTGTTAATAGAAAAATTGGAGAAGAATGAGTGGTTTTCTTTGGAAATTGGGGAGGAAAAATGTTGTTTGGATGCTAAGAAAATCAAGAGGGTTAAGGGAATTTGGGAGAAAATTCTTAATTTTTAGATCTAACAAACTTTTGAAACGGTTAAAAGTGTGGAGGGAAGGGACAATGGGTGGTCTTACACAATCAACGAAATTTTAGAATTTGGGCTATTTACCCCTAAACGCCCTCCACTCTACTCTCTTATTCGAATAACTCCTATCTCAATTAACTCTCTTGTTTTACACACTAGACCTCTAATTTTTAATAATGTTCCAATTTAGTCCTCATTAATATATTTTTATTAACCCATTTATTATTACCTAATTAATTATTCTATTTTATTAATTTCTAACTTCAATGACACTAAACCTTATATCTCACTTGAGCCCACGGTTAACTTACCTCATTATACTAACCCTATTTTTATTAATTTTTATTAACTCCCTCATAAGCACCTTGGGCTTCAACTTGGAAAGCCGACGAACCACCAACCCCATAAAGAAACCAACCAACCACTCTTCTATCGTATTTCAAGCAACCCCTTCCACCAAAGCTACATGGCTGCTCTTCGGGAACACCCCATCAATGTTGACCTTGACCTAGCCCACATCCAACGGTTGCCAACAACAATGAGTAGCCTTACTACTCGACACAAGTTCATTCTAAATGTGCATGCAACACTTGACACCACTACCTTATCTCTGCTGCTGCTGGAGTTGCAAAAAATATACTCATTTTAGCTCTTCCAAAGATACTAACAAACAATATTAAACAATGCCGACCATTCACCATCCAAGCACTCTATGCTACCCCTGTACAACAGATTCCACCAAACCACCTATGCAACAAGCCAATAAAGAAATTGTTCATCCATAATCCAGGGACGATGGAACGATACACAAACTTTTTGCAAAAAAGCAATCTCAAACAACATGTAAGGTACTCTCATTAGCATCCTCGCACTGAAGGCAATATCTGACCCTCTGTGGACCATCTTCAACATAGCCGGTCATCCTCAGTAGCCACGGATAGTGGTAAAGTAGCCACGATCAACTGAACGATAGACTCAGGCCACAATAGCTGCAATCATTTCCGATCCCAATTCCTAGCCGCATTGACCATGTCACAAACTCGGATGGAGTCCACCAACATCAACTGACCAGTATGATGCACCCCAAGTGGGCCAATACTCGAAACCCAAACATCATCTAGAAGTTAATCAAATAGATATTCTCCACCAACCAATTAGACTTCCTTATGGGTGGGGTTGTCTGCTAAAGTGCGAAGGTTCGCCCAAAATTTAGGATGGAAAAGTTATTTTAGCCCTCAATTTAAATTTTTATTTCTTTTAGCCCTTAAATTTGTATTTTTGTCAAATCACCTCAAAATGGATGAAAAAGTTAATGTTATTTAACTTTGTTGACGTGGTATACACATTAATTGCATGTGGAAGACACGTCGGCATTTAATTGATTTATAAATTTAAAAAAATTATAAAATTATTTTAAAAATTAAAAATCATTAAGTTATTAAAAATATAAAAAAAATTAATGGTTTTTGAATTTTAAAAAAATTAATTAAATGTCAATACGTCATCCACGTGGCAATCGATGTGCATGCCACAACAACACATGGATTGCAATGTTGATGACATGTCAATATTTAATTAATTTTTTAAAATTCAAAAAAATTTAAAAATATTTTTAATAATTCTAATGATTTTAATTTTTTTAATTTTTAAAATTTTAAAAATCTAATTAATTGTTGAAGTGACATACACGTGGATTGTCATATGATGACATGATATTGTCAAAATTTAATTGATTTATTAAATTTTAAACATAAAAAAATTATTTTATTTTTAAAATTAAAAAACAAAAATTATTTTAAAAAGTATAAAAATTATAAAAATATTTTTAAATTTAAAAAATAATTAAATATTGACATGGCAATGAATGAATGTATGCCACGTCAGTAAAGTGAACAAATGTTTACTTTCCATCCATTTGGGTGATTTGATAAAAAATGATTCAAATGACTACAAGAAGTGAAAATTTTAATGAAGGACTAAACTATATTTTTTTTATAAAGTTGGAGGGTAAAACAGTCATTATGTCTTTTTTATATTATGTTATTTTTATATATTATATAATTTATAACACATAAAAAAATAAATCTATAATAATATATAATACTATTATAATGTAAACAAAAAAATATTAAGATGACTATATATAAAACTTTAATAAATAAAAATATTATATTTAAAATAATATAACTATATTTTTTAAAATAATATGGGCAAAATTAAAATGAGCTTGGATTAATTATTTACAAATATGGGCGGGCTTGAGTAAAATTTAGGCTCATATTTTGGGTCGAGTCAGATCGGGCCAGGTGGGTAAGAAATAAAGAGTGTTAATATCATGTTTAAGATCAATCTATACCCAGCCTGCCCTAAACTTGGCCCGACCCAGCCCATTAATACCATTGCACCCAACAAATGCCTGCTAGTACCTCCTCCTACACATTGGCTAATAAACGCTACACATATGAGCAATTACTGCTTTTAATTGAGGTTGGCAATATACCTTGAGCACTATACTTGATTTGCAAAACATGCACCCATAAAGCATCAGTATTAGACAACTGGTTAAAACCGAATTTAAGAAGAAATATCTTGTTCTAATAAAGGATACAATGGAGACCCAAGCCATCATTCACGATCGGAGCGCAACATCATTTCCAATTCATGAGAGCTGGCTTCTGGATGGGTGGGTGCGCCCCCTAAAAAAATTGCAAGTAAGGTTTACTATTTCGTTGCAGATCAAAAGAGGGATGCACACTGAGCTCATGAAATAATTTGAGATGGCTAACAGGTCAGACTTGGCCCAAATTATTCGGCCAACCAAATATAAGCACTTAGCATTCCATCCATTTGGTTTGGCAAACACATTCTCAATCACAAACTAAAAGGAACCAATAGTTACTCTATGGTGAAATAATAAAATCCTAAGTACTTACCTAAATTATGCACTCTGGTAAAACCAAGTGTCCCACTAAAATATTTTGCCACGCTCTCCGACATATAACTAGAGAGAAAATACTTGTGTCTTCCCCTTATAAACTTTGTACCCAAAAAAAATAACAAAAGGTGCTAAGAATATGATTAATATGATCTACATGCACCCTATTCACCCTACAAAACATGAACAAGTCATTATCGAAGAGCAAGTAAGACAGTTGAACCATACCTCGAGAACAACAAAGGCTCCCACCTATAACACCCCTTGCTCATCCCGATCGTCAGGCCCGAGCTACAAGATGCCACAATCATTTTCGGAGTAAATACTATAAAAAACTATTGTAAGTACATCATTCAAACATACATTCATGTCTTAACCACACTCATAATATGATACACAATTAAATCTAAGCCTTAATCGAGCTTACGAAAGCTTTTTTGTTTACTCAAGCATGAAATAGGACCAAATTGTAAAGTTTTGAAATTTCAAGGTCGATTTCATGATGTCACTTCTTTCACGTCGTAAAGTCTCCAAATAGTTTGTCATGTCACAATGTCAAGCCACTCGATGTTGTGATGTCACACACTATCTACCAACATTGTGACAAGGAAGATTGCTCATCGCCAAACAACATTTAGCTTACCCCTCATTGTTGACTTCACGTTTGTAAAGGGACTCCTTATGCTTGTATCTCGCAGCTTCTGACAAAACTTTGGTAGTGTTAGTTAAGGAAGACATGGCTCGTCAGAATCTGATATATTACATCAATAAGGTTCTCCAAGGTAGTGAATTGAGGTATTCCAAGATTGAGAAATTGGTTTTTGCCCTTATCACAACTACCAAAAAGTTGCAACAGTACTTCAAGGCCCAACCAATTAGAGTTTATTTTGATAAACCATTAAAGGATATTTTGAATAAAGTAGATTCATTAGTGTATGGTAAAGTAGAGTAAAAATGTAACGACTCGAAAGTCACTGATATTAGAAAACCTAGTTTCGGGACCCTATTTCCGTAAACCGAGATTGTAAATATTTTATCGAATATTATGGAGTTGTATTAGAAATGAATTAAATTTTGGATAGGTAATCTTATTGAATTAGTGCTTAATTAAGGTTCTAAGACGAAATTGCAAAAGTGGTAAATGTTCAATTATTAAAGAATCTTTAATTAAAGCTAGAATATGGGACTTAAGTGGCAATTATACCACTACTTAAATGATAGTGGATGGTGGAGAATGGTTAATTGCGGTGTGAACTGACGTGAGCTCGGTTACGAGTTGTTCACAATTTAATTTGCCCAATCGTCTAAATAAGGTACTTGCACGAATTATGGGTGAAATTGAAAGAAAGATAAACAAAGGATGTTTTGGATATAACTCTTGAAGTATAACAAACCAAAAGAAAGGAACTGAAGTTATATAACAACTCGACTTGTTTTCTATATTGTTGTTTAGACTAGAAAAGTTTGGGTGGATATGAAAGATCGTCACACTTTGAGATTATTAAAAAAGTGATAAGATTGGGTTGAACGCCACAAGAATGAATTCTTGATAAGTTCGAAAATTTCTCAAAAGAATAAAGAGATTAACTCAAAATATGTTTATAGCAAAAAGTCTATCTTTTACAATTCTTAAATGAATTATTTATAAGCAAAATAAGGTAAAACGAATGGCCACAAATCAGCCATTAATATTGTTACCTAAAACTTCAAAAACATATTAAATCCTTCTCTCCAACCGAACAGCCAAAGGAGGTTCATAATTTCTTTTCATGCATCCTTAGCCATAAAGAAATGTTGTTCAAGCTCCTATCTTTAATTTGGCTGAAAAATTCCATGCACATGAAGTTAATGTTGGACGATGGCATTCAATGAGGCATAAGAATAGGCAAAAGTCCTTTTCTAAAAGCTACACATATATGGCATTTTTGTGTTGACCGAATGGTCACTTTCCAAGCTCATATGAGCAACCATAAGTATGAACGAAATTAAATCTCTTGCAAAACCGAACAGCCACATAGTGTGAACACTTGGTTTGAATATGTTGAATGCCTTGGCAATCCAGAACAACCACATAATGTGAACATTTTTTATCCTTTTTCCAAAAACGAGAAGCCATTTGTGAAGCTCTTAAGACCACCATTGGACTCTTCTAGGAATATTTAAAACACACATTAAACATGATATTAAAAAGTTGTAATAAAATGGACATGTTAAATAGCTAGTTTTAAGACACATTCAAAATGCAATAAAACTAACTAAATAAACTAACAACTAACAAACTAAAAACTAACCGCAATAACATGTTTTAGGACATTCATTAATGACACCAAACACACATAGACATATTAAAATGTTGTAATAAAAAGGACATGAAATAAACTAAAGGTTGTGTAATTTAACACAAATTAACGTGCATCATTAGGTCTCAACGTCCACTTGTAGAATTTTGCATGGAATTAAACGACCTCATCTTGCATTTAAGCCCTTTGAGCTTGACCCAATCTCGGGTTCATTCAATCGAATCACATGACATGATCGATATCACAACATACCCTCCTCTTTTAGGTGATTTGTCCTCAAATTGAGCCATTTACTCGCGAAAAAATCTTCGTTGATCATGGTCCCTTAAGTTGTATTTTCCAGCCATCAAGTTTATAACAATTCTTCCAAGAACCTGAAAAACAAAAACATCTACTCCAACAAATTCAGAATAAGCACGATCTTTCAATTCATCACCTCTCAAATTTTGTAAGAACAATTTAACTCCAGGATCAAAAACAAAGTGTTGCCTTACCATTTCATCACAAGGTGCAAACTTCGCTTTTGATATCAATAATGACACATGAAACAATTGGACGTATTTCATAAATTTAGGCAACATAAAAATCTAACGCTCGATTTCCTTTAGTGATATAAAAAAATAATATTCGAGATGGAAAACATGATTTTGATCACTTATTTTAGAATGAAACAAATGTGTCATTCTTTCAAGCCTGAATCATACATGCTAAACAAAGAAATAATAGGTATATGCAAATCCAAACAAACATAACCCTCAATCATTCTTCGAATAGACATATTTACATAAAAATATCCCATATAGATTTAAAGAACTCACATAACAATTAGAACCAAACAGATTAATCATTCACATCAATCGAATTGTGTAGGAATTTAGTTAAACCAAATTTTCAATAGGTGTTTCAATTTGCAAGCTAAGGTCACAGAAACTAACACAAGGCATGTCGTGAGGAAAATATTTTGAGTCAAATTCATCAACATTATTCAAAGAACAATGGCAATGGAACATTGTAAAGAGGTCTTTTGAGAGCAAAATCATCGTCAGAGTTACTATCAATATTTAGAAAATACCGACTTGCTTGAATCTTAAACAGATCCTTACCTTGATTACCTTCCACAACTTGAAGAATGTTTCCACTCTTTAACTTACCTTTTTCGACCACTTCGGATCGCCTCTCATTTGGTGAATAATGAAGTGAAAATTCCAATTATGGATTTTTAAGAACATGTATCAACGAAACATCACAAGACAATAATGAATCATGGTTAGTTAAAACTAAATCACTCATCACTCTTGCTTGAATAATTTCTTACTCACTTTCTTTTTCAATTTCGAGTTCTTTCTCACTCACTTTCATCCCTCTCACTTTCCTTTTCCTTACGCTCTCTTTTTGTTTCAACTTCTTTTCTTTCACTTTCTTTTTCATTCAAAATTTCTTGTTTCTTCCTCTTCAACTCTTTGAATTTTCTCTCATTTTCTTTTATTAACAACTCTTCTCTTTCTTTTTTCTCAAGTACTTTTTGTCGCACTAATTGGACTTGATCTTTATCAAGTGATGTTGAAACATAAGATTCCACATGGATGGACTTCCTTTGGACTCGAAATGGAGGATCATCATCAAGAAGATGTTCGCCCGTTCTTGTTGATGTAAATGAAAATTTTGGCACACTATGGGTAGCTTTTGCATATTTAATTCGGTCACTTTGTATATTAGAACCCTAAAATGAACGACCTTACTGCGAATGTTCCTTCACATTATCAACCCTTTTATTAATAGGCTCCAACTCAGCTCCCATCATTCGTCGCATTTCTTTCATCAAACGTTGTAGTTCAAAATCAGGAAATTTTTGTGACATGATTTAACAAAAAGATTAGTAACAAAAGAATTTAAAATAGAAAATGAATTCCTTAGCAAAAACAAATCTCATGAGATTCACTCGAAAATAAAAAGTCACTCCACTCGTGTTTGCACTCGAATTGGCTTTTCCCCTCGAATAATCTCACTCACTCAGGCCTTTTACCTCTCACAAGTTGTTCTCTCGATTATAGTAGAATTAAAAGAATAGAATCAAGAAATCAGAGTTGTTATGGCAAAAGGGTAGAAATGGGATTCAAAAATGGTATAAGGGTATTTTAGGTATTTTTTAAAAAAATTCTTTTGATCAAAAATCACAAAAGGATGAGAAAGGGTTAAAATTAGATTTTAATGGTTTTTTAGGTGTAGGGGTAAAATGAGAATTTTTTAGATAAATTTTGTTTTGCTTTCACCAAACTTCACAAATAGACTTAAAAAAAGCTCCAGAGAATGAAATGGAAGAAATTTTACAGGAGGGTTCCCAATTTTTTTTATTTTTTTGAGTTTTTTTACTCGTTCTTTCTCCTTTTTTTCACTTCCAATATTTGTTTTTCTTTTTTAATTTCTTTTTTTAATTTTTATTCTTACTCGAGAAGTTCAAAATAACAAACGTACTTGATTTAGATTTTGATAGCTCTGATACTAATTAACGTAAGCTCATTTACGAGTTGTTCACGATTTAATTTGCTTGATCGTCTAAATAAGGTACTTGCACGAATTATGGGTAAAATTGAAAGAAAAGATAAACAAAGGATGTTTTGGATATAACTCTCAAAGTATAAAAGAATCGAAGTTATATAACAACTCAACTTATTTTCTATATTGTTGTTTAGACTCGAAAAGTTTGAGGTGGATAAGGAAGATCACCACACTTGGGGATGGTTAACAAAGTGATTAGATTGGATTGAACGCCATAAGAACGGATTCTTGATAAGCTCGAAAAGTTCTCAAAGAACAAAGAGATTAACTCAGAATATGTTTATAACAAAAAGATCTATCTTTTACCATGCTTAAAGGAACTATTATAAGCAAAATAAGGTAAAATGAATGGTCACAAATCAACCATTAATACTGTTTCCTAGTACTTCACAAACATATTAAATCCTTCTCTCCAACCGAACAGCCAAGGAGGTTTATAATTTCGTTTCATGCATCCTTAGCCATAAGAAAGGTTGTTCAAGCTCCTATCTTTAATTTGGCTGAAAAATTTCACGCACATGAAGTTAATGTTGGACGATGGCATTCTATGAAGCATAAGAATAACCAAAAGTCCTTTTCTACAAGTTGCACATTTATGGCATTTTTGTGTTGACCGAATGGTCACTTTCCAGGCTTATATGATCATCCATTTAAGTATGAATGAAATTAATTCCCTTGCAAAACCGAACAGCCACATTGTGTGAATATGTTGAATGCCTTAGCAATCCTAAACAGCCACGTAATGTGAACACTTGGTGTGAATATGTTGAATGCCTTGGCAATCTCGAACAACCACATAATATGAACACTTTTGATCCTTTTGCTAAAAACGAGCAGACATTTGTGAAGCTCTTAAGACCGATCATTGGACTCTCCTAGAAATGTTTAAAATACACATTAAACATGATACTAAAAAGTTGTAATAAAATGGACATGTTAAATAGCTAGTTTTAAGACATTCAAAATGCAATAAAACTAACTAAATAAACTAACAACTAACTAACTAGAAATTAACAGCAATAACAACATGTTTTAGGACATTCATTAATGATGCCAAACACACTTAGACATATTAAAATGTTATAATAAAAAGGACATGAAATAAACTAAAGGTTGTGTAATTTAACACAAATTAACATGCATCATTAGGTCTCAATGTCCACATGTAAATTTTTGCATGGAATCAAACGATCTCACCTTGCATTTAGGCCCTTTGCGCTTGGCCCAATCTCGGGTTCGTTTATTCGAATCACATGACATGATCGATATCACGTCACAATGCTGTAAATTTTAAATAAATTAAATAATAATTTAAAACTTAAAATAAGTATAAAAGTGGGGGAAAGAGAGAAAACATTATTGTTTTCATCTTCCTCGACCGAAAATTAGAGAAGGAGAAGAGAGGGACATACAGCTAGTGTTTTTGAATTTCAAAGCTTCAATTTGTTAGTTCAATTTAGTCTTTTTCTTATAATTTTTATATTTTTGGAATCCCAAGAGCTTAATCTACCTGACTAGTGTGCTAATTTTATAAATTTTTAAAGTTTTAAAATGATGTCATTGATGAATCTTTGAAGTTTTAGGTACTAAATTGATAGAGTTTAAGCTTACAAGTGAAAAAGGATTAAATTGTTAAGTTAATTTATGGTTTTGTACAATTGGGACTAAAATGCACAAATTTCAAAATTTTTAATAGAAATGAAAAATAGTAAGCCCTAATAAGATTATAGTGAAAACAAATTGAAAATATAAGTTCTAGATTGAACATTATGTTATTCCCAGTTTTAGGGACTAAATTGAGTAAAATGTAAAAGTGATATAAATCTGCAATTAAGTATAAATTTGATTGTGTATTGATGAATTGTTGTGTTTATCTTAATCTGTAACTAACGCCTACTCGAATTCCTTGAAAGAGGAAGGAAAAGATAAAGTTGTCGATGAATAGCTCAAAGTTTATGGTTTGGGGTTTTATAATCCAAAACTACTTCAATTGTTGTTATTCTGAACCATATTCTATGGTAAAATCATAAGGTGAGATGCAAATGAAAATAATATTTGAACTAAAGTGATTGAGATTAGTTGTTATGGATGTTCAATCGATTAACCAACCTGAATTACCATTAATATAATTAACTGATCCTTTTAAACAGTTAACAGTTAATCGTACCGAAATTTTTTCAAAAAAAAATTAGCCGAACTAAACTATTTGGTTAATTCATTCGGTTGACTGAATTAATTGAAATTTATATGTTTGTTTTATTTTTGGTTTCAACAAGTATAAAACATATAAAAAATTAACTCAATTAACTGACCGATTAATACTTATATATTATAATATTATTTATTATGTTCGATTAATTCGATTAATTCAATTAACCGACCGATTTTGAATCGAATCAATTGTTAATCAAACTTTCAAAAAATTATTAAATGAATCTCGACCGAATAAATTCAATTAACCGACCAATTAACCAAATTCGATCGGTTAACCTAATTAATTCGATTTTACTTGAAATTTGCACACCCCTATTAGTTGTTACGATAAGGAATAAATTGAATAGTTTAGAAAATATTGTATTTTGAGACAAATGTGAAGTTGAATCTATGTTGTGATTAATTATAATGTCATATGTAAGAATTGATGATTTGATGATGAGATTATATTATGAGTTGAGTTATTGACATATAATTGAGAAATGGTTACCCTATTAACTGTTCGGGCAGGATTGAATATAATTGGCATGTCGTAGGATAGAAAGAGTTCAGGATTTTTACGACTACGAGTCAAGGAGTGTTGGGCACATCTGCTTGTCGGTTATACTGACCAGCGTTGGGCAAAACTTACTATTTTTGGATTTATTCGATAGGCACTAGGTGCTAAATTGGTGTGATTGGTTGGATCTACGTATCCTTCCAAATTTGAGTCAGGTTAATAGGGAGTTAAATATAAAAATAGAATAATGATTTGTGAAAGGAATTGGTATAAATTGATTGTTTTATTTGATATAGAAAGTTCGGAATTGAATGAGAAATGTGGCATTATATTGCTGAAATTTTAACTATGAAGTAAAATGAATCAAATGTTGAATATTATTTAAAAAATCATGAAATGGCTTGGTACAATATTGAAATGAAATATGCATCTTATGATCTTAAATTCTTACTTTAGTATGATTTATTATTTGAATTATAGAAATATCATTGAGTTATACTCATCGTATGATTTTTGTTTTTCGTGCACGGGTTAGGTTTTGATCTTGTACGATCGTCGATATCAGCATCCAACTACAATCCCAGACTCGACAAGTTGGTAATGTCTTTTGTTAGTTTACATCATGTACCTAATGGAGTCTTTATGTATATAATGTTATATGTTGGATGTTGTTTTGGTAATTGAAATATCTTATATGTATTTATATATATAAGTTGGCAATGATCTTTGCTAAAGGAGTTCTTGATGAGTAGAATAGGCATGTATGTTTTATAGCTTAAATGATGGAATTGTTGGTATAATTGTGTTGAACTTGAATGTTTGGATGTGTTTAAAGATGAAATAGGTACAATGCAAGCTAGTAAATAAATGAGGTATATTGAACAATGATTAATAGTAAAATGGTTAAGTAAATCGCATGTTATTACTAATACGAGTTTGGTAAGAAAAATGTTGGTTATGTTAGACATAAAATGGTCATTTGTTGATAGATTGCACATGTATTGTGGATGAATAGGTTGAATTTGATAATACTTTTAAATGTCATGTTTTTGAGGTGCCATTTGAGGCATATTGGTATTTTGAATGAGTGTGTTATGAACATGTCTATTTGAACATGATTTGGCATGACGTAGGTCCTAAATGACACATTTTTTACGAAACGTTCTGCTCACATGACTATGTCACACATGGATTAGTGACATGGTCCTGTGCCACTAAATTATTGGATGAATAAGAAGCACATGGTTTTCGATTGTCACACAGGCTAGCCATACTCATGTTTGAATATTGTAGATTTGGCCATTTACCTTTCACACGATCTCAATTTGTTACACGATCCAGCCACACGATTATGTGAATTTTTGTTGAATAATTTCATTTTTAAGCCACATGGCCACAATGAGTAACACTGTCTGGATACACGACCATGTTGCTCCAATTCCACACGAGTATAGCTTGCCACACGACTGTGTGACCCATGTTTTGCGCAATTTCTCTTCTTTTTGTATAAGTTTCAAAATGAAACTTGTGTTATGTCGGGTTAATGTTGGAGCTTTAGTAAGCTCAATTTAAACCCAATTTTGTTTCCAAAGCATAATTTGTGTGAATATATGTAATTATTCGATTTTTCATTGAATTTTATTCATGAATTATGTGTAACTGTTCTGTTAATTATCGTAGCTTCTTATCACTCGGGTCTGACGATCGGACCTAGTGAAGTGTGTTACAAAGAAGCTGAAGTTGGGGTTGGAGTTCTCCCCTAAGAGCACATGTCTTTGCAAACTTCATTGCAGAGTGCTCTTTCTCTAGAGAGCCTACAGTTGAGAAGTGTATCACCCTTGAGGTACAAGCTAAAATAATAGAGTAGGAAACCTAATCTAGTGGACCTGTAAGAAAGACTGAAACTTGTATGTCAATGAGTTTGTAGGAAACATCAAAGTTGGAGCTAACATTTTGTTAATGGACCCCAACAAAAATGAATGGTACTATGGCTCACTTTTGCATTTACCACCTACAAAAATGTGACAAGAGTACAAAGCTCTCATTTAGAGGTTGAAATTGTCAAGGTAATTAGTGATAAAAAATCTTCCAATACTTATATTCATAGTTGGTGACCAAAAAAATATCAGAAGAATACGAGGTTTATGATGCTACCTTCGCAAATTATCATGCCTTAACCAAAGGTCAAAAAAAATATTTTTATTCCATTTATATTAAATATTTTAATCCTTTATGAATAACAATGTTCATAGAGAAATGTAAGTAATAAACCATTACAAATACAACTTACATCATTGTTCTTTAGGAAGTTATAGGATTATTGAGTCAGTTTGAATCCATTCAAATACAACAGATAGAGAGGGCAGAAAATACCAAGGTGAATGCATTTTCAAATTTAGCATCCTCTATTGAGATCGCGGAGCAAACCAAAATCTTGCTTGAATACAAGGAGAATCCAAGTTACAATCTCTCCCAGCAGTTGTAGATCATTGATGAAGGTGATACATAGATGATGCCCATTATTGAATTCTTCGCTGATGGCGAGCTACAGGTTGACCAAAAAGAACATATCAAGCTCCGCAAAAAAGTAGCCAATTACATCTTGATTGATGGTATGCTTTATAAAAAGAAGTTACTCGTAGCCTTTACTCAGCTACTTAACACCCATAGAAGCCGACTATGTATTTCACAAGATTCATGAGGGCATTTGTGGACATCACCCATGAGCTTATGCGTTAGCTTAGTAGGTTTTGTTAAGGCTACTGTTGGTATATAGATGGATGTTCTAGAGTTGGTTATGAAACGCCCCCATGCCAAAAATTCTCCCTTAGCAGATAATTCAACTGAAGTCAAGCCCTTGTTCATTTACAAATTGAGGAATAAATATTTTGGGACCATTTCCCCTAGCCACTACCCAAAAGAAATACATTTTAGTGGCCATCGAATACTTTACCAAATGTATGGAGACAAAGGCCCTTTCCACAATAACAGAGAAGTGGTTGGAGACCTTATATATGGAAGCCCGTTATTCCTCATTATAACCTACCACACCTCATTATAACTGACAAGAGTACTCAATTTTAACGAAATTTTTTAATGTTTTTCAAGAATCTTCACATATCGTTAGCTCATAGATCAATGAAGACCCCAAGACAAGTGGCAAGACTGGAGCTACGAACAATAAAATACTTTAAGGGTTGAAGAATAAAGTAAATGAGGGCAAAGGCACATGGCTAAAAGAGCTACCAAGCATATTGTGGGCTTTGTGGACTACATCTCACACAGGAATTGGTGATACTCCATTTAATCTGATGTTTAGAACTGAGACGGTAATCCCACCGAAGATAGGATTACAAACAAATCGTGTGGTACACAATGATGCGAATCAAAACGAAACATCTTTAAAAATGAACTTGGATTTATTGGAGGAGACTAGAGATCGTGTTGAGATTCATCTCACAGCAAAAAACAAAAACAAAGTGTAGCCAAGTATTACAATTCAAGGGTACAAGGCAAGCAGCTTCAAGTAGGAATTCTAGTAATGCACAACAAAGAAGCCAATGTCTGTCCGGTAAAGAGGAAATAAATCTCTAATTGGGTGAGACCATATAGGTTTATCAAGAAGTTAAATTTTTGGTGTCCCACCTAGCTCAATTACATGAAACACATCTTAATTGACTTCAATTCAAAAGCATTCTCAATTGCATAGATATCCTATTTTACCTATTTGTAATGTCATAGAATATATATCCAAATGAAGTCTGCAACTGAGTGAAAAATGAGATCTATACTTTGCCTTCAAGATAATCCTCACTTTACCTTCAAGGTGAGTGTGATTCTAAGGTTTGAGATATTAGCTTTGTCTAAAAGGCGAGCCTCACTCTACCTTCAAGGTGAGGGTTCGAGATCTACGATTAACCTACAAGTCAAACCTCACTCTACCTTCAAGGGGGTGTGATTTTAAGGATTCAAGATCTACACTTTGCCTTCAAAGCAAGCCTCACTCTACCTTTAAGGTGAGTTTGATTTTAAGATTACGATATCTACGCTTTGCCTTTAAGGCGAGTCTCACTCTTCCGTCAAGGTGAGTGGGTGAGTGTAATTTTAAGATTACGATATCTACACTTTGCCTTCAAGGCGAGCCTCACTCTACCTTCAAAGTGAGTGTGATTTTAAGATTACGATATCTACACTTTGCCTTCAAGGCAAGCCTTACTCTACCTTCAAAGTGAGTTCGATTCTCAGGTTTGAGATATATGTTTGGCCTACAAGGTGAGCCTCGCTTTTCTTTTAATGTGAGTGTGATTTTAAGGATTCGAGATCTACGCTTTATCTTCAAGGCGAGCCTCACTCTACTTAATTATGATTCATGTTACCTCCGCAATAAGATTAAAAAATTACAGCTTTACATGTGGTAAACTTTACTTTATGTTATTTTCAAAGCGACGTGACCTCAAATGCAACATTACAAAGTACGTAAAGCATAACACATAACATTATTTTCCCAAAATGAAATTTCATTTCATAAGGATAAGTACGATTTTGTAACAAAAAAGTTGAAATTATAACGTGACCATTCAAGAGATGGTTGTATTTTCAACCTCATCCTCAGGATCATTCCTCATCCCTTGTTCAGAGGCAACTACAGAAGGATTCATGGGAACAAGAACAACCTCCGCACAATGCTTCTCTTGAAATGCCTCCCAAGAAGGCCCAAAAAGGTTATAAAGACTGAAGTCAATAGCAGTGCCACAGAGAGCACTAAGATGAAGGTTGGATACATCTAATGGACCATAAACAACCTGGATGCCCAAAACCACTCCTCTTTAACCATAAGGCATAGTCCTTTCAATTTCTTGTCTAACTATCAACTAATAATAATAAAAAGGCTTTTCCTTAGTTGCAACCAAACCTTGCAACCTCTCCATTTTTTGTCATGAGTGGCTACTATTTCCTTAAATTCCTACTTCACAATGAGGAGCTTTGCTTGGTCTCTATTTTTTGCTTGAGCCCGCTTCGTCTACCTTTGAGCCATGGTCCTCAGTTGTTGTCTCTAATTTTTTTGCTTGCAATGAAGATCAAGTTTTTCCTTCTTTAGGGCCTCATCACCCCTATCAAAATCAATTTCCTACTTTAAAGCAGTTCCCTTTAGATAAGATCACTGGTGAGTTTTTTATGCTAGTCCACCACCGTAATTACCCTTCGAATAATAGTCTCAGATTCATTTTAGCAAATCTCATGGCACTTTAATACCCTCGTCATCTGAACAAAGGCCATGGGTTGTTCATAAATAAGCCTAGCCCGATTGCCTACTATCCTAGCTACACTACTGGCTTATATAGCCATTTGAAACTCTCAAAGGAAAAGTGAACCCAGCTTATTTGCAAGTTCCATGGATTTGATAGGAAATTAATCCACATTTGCCATATCTCTCCAAAGGTAGAAGTGCACCTTCGGATCACTCCCCACTGATAAACCCCAAAAAAATTATTTTCTTTCCACCGATAAAAACCAGGCACACTGGTAAAAGAAAGGGCAGCAAAAAAATGAGGCATGTGGACTATCATGGAAAAAGTCCCAAGTGAACCTACAAGACGAACATAGATAATATAAGTCAAATAATAATAGCAACAAAAGCTAATAACAAAAATGTACCGTTAGTTGAGGAGAAAGGTAGTGCACCACTTCCGCCATGAGGAACGCTTCGAATCATATCAATAGTTAAATATCTGCAGCTTACTACATTGGTCGAGGTTCCACTGCTCGAAACATTAACAGGGCAGTGCCACTCAAAAAATGAAAGTTTTGATTAAACCAGGTGTGGTAAAACTTGTCCCCCAAAGGACAAGTCTATTTAAAAGCAGTTGCTTACAGCTCTTTCCTCTGTTGTTGATCCTTTGAGGATGTGGAAAGCCTCTATTTGGCAATTTGGCTTCTAACTAAACTTAGGTTTAACCCAAGATTTCATCATAGATGTTATTGAAACTGGAGTTGTGGAAGTAGGAACAAACATTAAGATAAGAGCACTTAAACTACTGCTAATAAGGACCACCTCTACGTCTTCTAAAGTGGTGTCACTATGAGCTCCCTCACACCACCTCTACTAGTTCCACTATCACCAGTTTCAATCATCTTCCTTCCTCCTCCATCGCTATCATCGCTATCACTTTATACAAAATAACCAAGTTACTTATGTATGAAACATCAAGTCAAGAAATATTAAAAATCATTACACACACCAGAACTGGTATCAGAGGAGAAGTTAACATCGCACATAATCAACACATCCAAAAGAATATCCCTTGAACAAATATTCATAGGTTGAACCTTTTCCATATCCCCATATTTATCCATTATATAAATTGATAATTTCTCAGCTTCGCAATAAATACGCTCACTCGTATAAAAAGTAAGTAACATGCACAAGAAAATCACAATAAAGTAGAAAAAGTTCATATAATACCTTCAACAGCAGAGTCCGTCTCAGATCATGTGCGAGATCCAACGTCTTTAGAACCTCCACCATAGGAACTTTTGCCAACTACAACTTTCCTTCTCTGAAGTTGTAGTGTTGGTTTTTTTGTTTCTTCAGATGCCTTATGTTTACTCCTATAATCCCATTTTCACACAATGGGCATATCTCATAAAAAATTCTTCAGTTCCTGTTACATACCTAGTAAAACCTTACCAACATCTCGAGTGCCATGAGGCCACGCCTTGTTGCATGGTTTGACACCATCCAATAGGTTGCTACCAATTATGTTAATGTTTATTTTGTCGCATTATGTTTGGGCTCCTCCCCATCAAGCAATATTTCCATATGTGGTACAAGCTATGAGTGTCTTCCACCATTTTCAATGAACCTTGGCATAAGCGTTGATACTAATGCATCTCCGAATTGGTATCCAAAATGGGTTTCAATGTACTTTGATCGTTGCTAGGCTTGTACCAGGAAATTAGGAATGGAAATCCATGTAATATCCCTATACCCGACTTGACCACCAAGTCGAATATAAGAATGTCACATTTGAGCGCCGAAGTAATTTTGACTAAATTCAATTATTTGAACCCTTTTCCAATCATATTTTAACTCTACGAACATGTTTTTAACATATTATCAGTATACAACTTAAAATCGAGTGAAGCTTTTTCAATAATACTACATTTTGAATATCATCAAAAGTTATTACCCAATCACTTATTTCTTAAACATATGATGTTTTGTAATGAATCTTATGATCATGCCATTAATTCCAAATTTATAAAATAACATAATTGTCAACCTTTTACAAATAAATCCTTTAAAGGACCTACTCTAAAATAGTTTATCCTCTCTACAAGTCATTCTTATTATTAATATTTACCAACCAATTTATCAAACAATGCCTCCTTAATTCATTTTATATCAATCACTTACTTAATGTTCCAATAAAACATTTGTATTTCCTTTATGTATTAGCAAAACCATCCTTTATAACAATTTCTTAGTATTATAATTCTTTAATTATTTTCCTCCTCCACTCCATCCAACATTCTTTATGTTTATTTATATATTTATATAAATATTTGACTCTTAACGTAACATGCTTAGTTGTGACATTAATTAAAGTTTCTCTAATCTCACACATACTCTTATGAAAGTTGTTCATGGAGTGAAAATCACTAAAATATTTATATCTCTACCTACATGATTCAAAATTAAGTTTCGATTATTGTTCTTGAAATTAGACTCGATGAAGTTTCTACCATAAAATTTTTAAAATTTTTATTTAAGCCAATTGATACAGTTTATTCTTTAAATCTTCTCATACTCTGCTGCTAGGACAGCATTGACCCTTTTTCACTAAAAACCTATTATCTTTCAGTATAAGTCTCGTATTAAGATACTATTTGTTTCCCTTGAAAATAGACTCATTAAGCTTATATCCATATAAATTTCATATCCTAAATTTTTTTTACAATTTATAATGATTTTTCAAAATTAAAACAAGTAAACCCGAAATCATACTGACCTTGTGTCACAAAAATTATTATATCTCACAATTTACAATTCCGTTGCTTATACTGTTTCTTCTATATGAAACTAGACTCAATAACCTTTAATTCCATATTTGATTTAACCTCCAATTCAAACTCTACAATTTTTGGTGAATTTTCAAAGTGAAACCACTACTGCTATCCAGAACTGTTTGGTGCTAATATTTACTTTTTTAAGATTCTTTGCATTAATTTTTATTTAGTCACACATAACCATTATACTTTTAATTATTATTCAATTTAATCCTTACTATCATAAGAATTCATCATCTAATATAATTTCACTATAAAATCGTTTTGTAAGTAATTCACTAACACTCAACATTTCATTTTAAACTTTCTAACACAACACTATTTCTCACACATACACTTTTGTATACTTTACAATCTAATCATTTTCCTACTACTTCATTGTACTAATTTAAATTCATACATATTATTTGCACATTCACAATTAATTAGATCAATTTAGTATACTCTATACTTGGTTTAAATTAAAAAAATAGAAATATTAAAGTACTTACCTCAATTGCTTGTTTTCTTTACAATTCCTTATTTTCTCTCTCCTCTAAGACAACCATGGATGCTTATCTTATAAAATTGATGTAACTACTATTTTTCTCTAATAACTTCACTCACTAACTTTGAAGGAATTTGGATGAAACTAGCTTAATTGGCTTAACTATAGAGAAAAGGACTTAGTTGAAAGAAAAGTAAAACTTGAAATAGTGTTAATGATAGGTAACGGGAAGGCCATTTAAAGATGGATGGATTTATCCATCTTTTTCTCCAATTTTCTAGTTAATTCTACTAAAATATCTAATTAAAATAATCATAAAATGATATTTATCATTTTACCCCACCAATTATGCTTTTACGGATATTCATTTTTAATCATTACACTCCCATAATTATCTTCTCCAATAATTATCATTTTACCCTTTCACTTTTTTACAATTCCATGGATGATTCATCTTTTTTTTCGATAAATTTCCTCCTCTAATCCCTTCTTTTTTCTTCTATTCCATTTAATCATTTTAACTTTAAATTTTCTTACTTTAACCTCAATACTTTTTTTTACTCTCTTATAATTTAATCAATATCTCGAATTTATTTATCTTAATATGCATATTTTTCTTGTCGCCTTCAATACTTGTCTTTAATGTCTCGTAACACTAATAATTCTTATTTTCTTTCTCAAATTTTGATTGGTATATTATTTATTTTCTATTATTACGAACTTCAAAATTTTGAAATGTTACAATCCACCTCTGCATAATTGTTGAAATTTGTACTTTTCTCTCACTAAATGCATATTATTTCAGGGCTTGTCTAGCATCGTTGTCGTGCCTTTGCTAGCTATTAGCATCATAAAGCCCTTCTGATAACTCATGAGTCCCAAATGCTGTCAGCAAACCTAATTATTTCATAAACTTAAAAAGCTTATAACCTCCTCTTTTCTAGGGACAATAATTTTGTCACCTCTACGAGCCTTACACATTTTCAAAACAAGCGAACCTCGTAGCCCTACACATGTCCTTGCTAGGCAAATCCCACACCAAGTGGATATTAAATATTTAGGTTAACAACTCAAAAGACCTTGACACAAAGCTACTTCCATAGGATTACATGAAATTTTGATCTAGTAATTACTTGATCAACTTAAGGCATTACATTATCAACTTAGGTCACATCTTTGGCCCTACAAAAAGACAGATGTGATTTTGTTGTCAATGAGATCTAGACATGTTGTACCCCTAGTCTCTTGTATGTGAGTCCACTCGCAACACTAAAGAGATCGTCTAACACATAGAAAAACATTCAAACCATTCTTCCCTCTCTTAACCCTTCCTTCCATCTTCAAGTACTGCGAGTCTCTACTCCACCAAGGTGAATTGCCTTCATCTCTATCAATTCCTTGTTGATTCCACACGTTAACAAATACCTAAGTGAAAAATAAGAATGTTCAATCGGTTAATTAACCTGAACTATCATTTATTAAATTAATCGATTCCTTTAAACCTTTAACTGTTAACCAAATCGAAATTTTTAAAAAAAAAATTAACCGAACTGAACTTTTTCGATTACTTAGATCAGTTTTAGTATAATGATTTAACGGGAAAATCTTACGACAATAGGATAGGTTTTCTAAGATTATAATAGACAATAAAAATCTCGAGAACACTTTTCAACTTTGGAAGTAATCTTCTTCTTTTTTTCTTTAAATGGTTGATGCGGCAGTAATCTCTATTGAGAATGAGCTATCTTTGGATCGCACTAACTTCCATTAGCTTACATCTTGTTCTATCTTTTTTTTAGTGAATTATAATGGAAAGCAAAACCTTAACAACAACACGACTGACGTAACTCGAACCCAAATCACACCTTAAACAATGATCACTCTTGACCATCAAACCATCACACGGGGTTTGATCTCGCTCTATCTTTGCACTCCATAGCTTCAATCTCGCATCCCCCTAACTTTACTAGCTTTCATCCCGCTAACTTAAAAGGTAAATAAATATAAAAACTTTCTTTAGAATAATCAATTGATAATAAACAATCAAATTCAGATATAAAAGAGACAAGTAGATACCTTCTGCAACCGTATACCAGAGCCGGATAAATCCTTAATCATGTGGTTGCCCTTCTTTCATTCTTATTTCATAAAAGGATCACAATTTAGTTTATCATGACCATACACCAAGATTTCTTGTGTATCAAATTCATCAAGGAAAGAATCCAATCAAACTCTTATACAATTGCAGATCTTAAGATTAAGTTTTGGGATCTCACAAAATATTTAAAATTTTAAGAGTTTAATAAGAATTTTTTAAAAAAAAAAAAATCTAAAAACTCCAAATGGGAAATGAATTTTTTCAAAAGTCTTGGAGGAGACTAACTAAAATTTACTAAAAATTTCAAGAGAGCAATAACAGAATTCCCAAAATTTTGAGAAGGCCAAGGCCCCCCTAAACCACCATTCATTAGGATCCGCCTCTGCTCTTATGTACACAGTTTTATCTACTAGTTTCTCTCTCACTAACTTTAAAGTTTCAAAGTTCTGCAATCCTTAATTTTTAGTTATACCAATATTTTCAATCCTCATCATTTCTATCACTCTCACAAACACTTTTTTTAACTTGTTTAAGTTTGGGAACTTCTATTGAGAAAACTATGGAAGTTTTAACCTTAAAGCACCATTCCATCTTAAAAAGCATAGCTGGAAAGCTTAAATACGATTAACTTTTCTTTGGAAAACAAATGCTTCGCCTCTCTCCTTGTTAAATAAAGAGTGCATTCCCACAAAGCATCCTTCTTCCCAAAATATGTTCTGTCTGTGTAACCTCCACATAACAATCACTATATCCACTCTACTTATATAACTTCTCTCCCATTATCCACGTTCATCCATTTACGGCACATTCACCCCTTCTTTAATAATCTCACTTTCATAACCTCATTAAGAGGGACAAAAATGAAGGATTCAACATTTCATTTAAGGACTTATCTTTTGGTAAAACTTAAGCATATTCTAAATTCTCTCTACAATTTTCTTTAAACAATCACAATCACAACCACCACTGTAACATTCATTTTTTCTACCACTGAGCTTGTTTTTCAGAATCTGCTCCAATCTTCCTCTCCACCATCTCTTGACAACACTCCATTTTACTATATTGTAACATATCCTCACCTTAACAAAAGAACACTCCACAACAACTTACTATGAATTTATTACACTCTTCCAAAAAAAAAAGATTTGATAGAATGTGAAATGCACCCGCTTATATGCTCAAAAACCTTTCAGAATCTATATGCTGTAAGATAATGACACAAACTAAGCTCCAAGTTCCAGATTCAACTAGTTCTTATCACCCTGTGTGCAGATTCAATATCCCTGTACAACTTTCAAGAAAAATGTACAAATTGAGAAACTTCAGAAGCAATAGACAAGAAACCAAGATATAGAATCAAATTATGCATCCAATAAAACGGATACAGGCATAGCTTCATCAAAAGATCAATTTATTTGTACATTAGCTATTCCATTGTTTTATAGGAGGATGGCTACGAGGACACAAACAGATTCAAAGGGGAAACAAAGAGTTGCATTTTAGTAAACTTTATTAAAATTATCTAACTCTAATCCATGTGGTTTTCAATAAAAAAAAATAACTCAACCACATGGGTATATCATGTTTGTAAAGGGGAAAAAAAGGATAAAAGAATACTTGGAAAACCCCCACACTTATACTTGAAACCGGGTTTTCACCATCCCAAACTCCATGAGTTTTAATATAGAAAACAAACTACCATGGATGTACAATTTTTACAAACTATACCATATCTTACCCGAGGATTGTAGTATGATTGAACTTGAATTATCAATTGGCAGTAACAACAGCAATTAATTCTACAATTGCCCCGGCCCTCCCTAGATGATAATGGAGGCTTGTTTGTGTCTACTGTTGAAGGTTGTAAGGGTTCTACTTTGGGCCCTCCTGGATATAAAAGAGTGATGATAAGTTGATATGCATATAGTGGAAAACCATAAAGTATCAGACACACTATGCTACTCTGACTCTCTGTTTTCTTTGAAGTATCCATGTCCAGTACATACAGACAGGTAGGAGAGTATGGTCTTCCAACTATATTTAAAAACTTGCAAAACTATGAGCATATTTATATCGGGCATAAACCCATATCCAATACTCACTTGAACACATTTATGTCAGAGTTCGCCTTCAAATCAGTGTAACATACCAGACGCACTTTTCAAAGGAGAAACATAGAGATAATAAGACAAGGATAAACATAAAGATAATTTGCAGTCATCCCGCTCTTCTTTAACCTAATTGACAACAAATGGCTAGATGTCTAACAAAATAATTAAAAAAATGATGCAAGACAATGAAAACAAGACTCTGAACAAGCAGCTTACACACCTTCAAAAATGAAGTGGAACTGTTTCGTGATTGTGCTCGTGATTTTGCAAGCATATGGTGTTGTTGCTGCATTTGCTTAAACTGTTGCAATGAAGCGAAGTTAATTCCATTCTGTAAATTACCATTATCTTGGTCTATATCACCGTCCTCGGTAATTTGTGATCCACTATGATGTAAAATTTGAGAGTAAGGGTTGCCAGAAGCTGCTCGTTTGAGATTACCACCAGCGAAAGAGTATGATGGCACAGTTTTTAAACGTGTTCGCAAAACCTTGAATGCAGCACTTTGCTGCAGTTAAATAAAAAGTTCAGTACAATTTAACAATGAAAAAATAATGCTAGTTGTGTGTGTATCAGTCTGTGATGGGTAAGAAGGCACAAGAGATGTCCGCTTTAAACCATTAAAACCATCCAACACTTGACATTGGGAGTAAAAGAAAACATTGACCCGTTTGGATAAAGATAAGTTTAAACCCATGTTTCTTATAGTAGGATTAGGAGAGGTACCTATAAAAGAAAGTAGCAAAGACATACCTGTGGAAGTAGCATCAAAAGACCATATAATGCTTTCAGCAACCATATGTATTGTCTGGGTTCAAGAAGCTGGAAATCAGAAAAAATCAGCCACATAACAGATTTTTTAAATTACAAAGAGAAACAAGGAAAATGGAAATCTAAACCAAATATGTACTACAAAATTGCAACTACAATGACACCTAATAAAATCACTAAAGCTAACATATTTTTCACAGTAAAATGATTAGCACGGCCTAATTTTTGAGTTCCTGAATATATGCAACTATCATATAAAAGATTGATGACCAGTCACTGAAATTGTGGATGCATAACCTTTTCAAAAGGAAGGCTTCATGATGCATGTCAATGGCATAACATCCCATCATAAAATGGTAGAGGTAAGGAAAAGTTTTAGACATTACCATACGAGTAAACATATATATTATGGCAAACAACATAAAATTGTAATCAATCATGAATAAAAAATACTGCTTAAGACTTGCTGAAATATAAGCAAATATCAAAAGTGAACCAAAAGCTAAAAGAACATATCTGGTGATATAATCCCCAATTAAAGCTATTAACACAATTGTAAGGCAAGTTGTTAGTATTTGTCTAAGCACCTGCAATCTTAGATAAGCGAAGACCGGAGTTTCGAGCAAGCGAATCAACTTATCAAGCTGGACCAAGAATTTGACATTAATATCTTCCTCGACCAGGGACTGAATCACATCACATGCATGTTGGTACATCTAACATGCAAATAAAAAATAGATTAATCATCATGAAAGTATATGGTGCAACACCGCACCTCTTCCCTCAGCCATCACACATGAAAAGTGAAGACTGGATAGCCATTTAAAGGAGTTACAGAATCTTACCTGAGCTAATAAACAGAGACTAATGATTGCCATGGGTGAATGGCACCATGATGCATACAAAGAAACAAATAAATCTTTTGCAGCAGCATTAACAAGTGACTGTTTCAAAAGTTCCCGAAGCTCAGATAGCTCAGAAGAAGTGAGTAGAATTAAATTCAAAGCCTGAATCACAAGTGAAGAAAATTTTAAATGACTACCTAATGGAAATACCATTCTACTAAATGAACAAAGATTTGAAAAAAAAAAACAATAACTTTAAATGACAATGTCATGGTTATCACATATTTAAAGTTAATGGAGTTGCTTCATGTTATTACTTATAACCAAAGAGAAAACTATTCCATTAGATAAGCTTTTTAACTACATGACAGAACCTGAACCATAACGCAGGCAAAATCTAGGTCTGCTTCTCCCTCTAGTATGGTGGATAGCTCACGATAAACCCTTTCAGCATCCAAGAGAACACAAAGTCTACGGATTATTAAAGCACCACGCCTAAGAAAACAGGAGGATGATTTGCAAAAGAAAAGGTGAGACACATGTACAAGATTAAAATAAGCAGAGCAAGTTGGCCATGTAGTCTACATGACTGCTCAACTCAGTAAAACAATTCAAAACAATAATAATTTCAAATAAAAAAATTTGGGGCTTGAGGGTCCTAGAATCACCTCTCCAGAAGAGAATGATCAATCCGGAAATTATGCACCAGAAAAACAAGAAGTTGGCAGAAATGTAGGGGATCCTGTGCTATGCAAGCATGAATGTCAAGAACCCAGAGCACCACCTGGTGCAGAAATCCAATTGCAAGATAAAATTAGTATACACAAACAAGAGCAGCTTTAGGTTAACAGTACAAAGAAACATTTTAATAGACAATGGGAGTAGAAATCCTTTTTGCAAAAGCTAAACTCTTTCTAGGCTCTTGAGAAAATGACTATATTAGCGAAGTTAACTAAAAGTTTCAATAACAGTTCCACACAAGAAATAAGATAATACATAAAGGGCACATCCTATTGTAATTATAGTGATGCTAAACAGAATAGCAAAACACATAAGCAGGAGCAAAACTTTACCTCATCAGAAGAGTCAGATAGAGCTTTCAACAGGGTGTCAAATATCTCGTTTAGAAAACACAAGACCTGTTTCAGGTGAAAATTTTAACATCGTTTTTATTGGAGAAACACTAGCATCAGAAAATTCAACTGAACAACAAGCAACTGCAAAAACTATGACGCCTTTACACAAGCAATGTTGCTTTTTTATAAAATGAAAAGATCTTTCAGGTAGCTTCAGGTGTGCTTCCACTGCTAAAAGTGTTCCAGAAACGTCAATTAGGACTTTCTTTGTGATACGGTTATTATCCATATCCATGTACCAAAAGAAGTCAAGAAGGTTCAACTTTGGCATCGAACAAGATCTCATTGTTGCCCATTATATCAAGTCTACTACTACCTCAATAAAAAAACAGGAGTGCTAATAGACCACGACATTATACTTTGCATCTACTAGATGCACATAAATTCAAAATAAGTGCTTCCTCACCTCAGTACGATGTCTGTTTAAAAGGGTTGATATCCAGTGCAATGCTTCAATTCTAGTAGCCTCCCACTCATTATCCAGTTGCCTGATCAGTCAAAAAAGAAAGTAATTACTACAAGATCCTTGTAAAGTGAAACTATTTCAGCAGTATTAGAAAACATCATTTTAAGCACTTTTCCATAGCTCTTCATAATTCAGAAACGCAATATATTTCCATAGAAATGCAAACTGCCTGTAACATTCTAAATCTAGCATTTTTCCCAGGTAACAAAGACTACACCTCCTCGCAATGGAGAGAATGGCACCCACAGGAAAGTTTTCTGTTGGATTAGCCTCAATTGCACGAAGTGCTTCATTGGTTTCACGAGCAACCTAATATAAGAATATTAAGACAAACACATAAAATGACACAAAGAAAACAATTACACATGAGTTTCTATAAGGAATTGCAGATAATTAAGATGCATTACGGAGACTGCAGAAGAAATAAACTTACCACTCTAATTTTCTCTTCTTTATCAGATATGCAGGGGAGAATGGCTCCCAGTATGTCCGCATAGTAAGGAAAAAGCTGGTCTCCACCAAGTTTTACGAACTCATTTATCTGTACAATGACAATCAAATTTGATACTGTCTACGATATATGAATGTACCAGATGGAATAGTAAGTCTATGAACAGCAAGAAAAGACAAGATTATCATAGTCTGGACAAACATATTTACGGACAGAATCTGTTTTCAGATTCTTCTCCTCTTTTCTGACAGGGTCCTCCTTTCTAGGGCAAGATTAAGTCCAATTCCACTTACCCAAGTGATAGCTGTTAATCGAGTGAATTCGTCAAGAACGGCTGCCCTTACCACCAATATTTCAGCCATGCGACCATAATCTACAGACTTCAAGAGTAGCACTGTTCGAGTCAGAAAATTACAAATGAACAAAGCATTTTCTTTTTATGAGAAACTTTCGTAAATGATACACAATAAAGCCATAAATTTCTTTACTAAATAAGTTACCAATCATGTTATTCATATAAATATTTGTAAAAAGGAAATCTTGGCATAAGAAACTTTAAGAAAAGTGACCATGGAGCTGATCCACAGTTAAAAGAACAAATTCTTATTGGAAGTCTTACTGGAGAGTTCTTAATCTCTAGGAGAAAATCTGAAAGTGCTGAATCAGCTTGCTGCCGTATTTCAGGACTAGAATCACTTAACATATTAAACAAACCTGAAAGTTATCAAGAGCTAATTTAATCACTTCTCATAGAGGGTAGCATATTAGTTTAAAAGACCAAAACTTTATTACCATCAAGAAAATCAGGGAGGAAACCCAACATGTCAATATCTGGAACGCTCTCCAGTACAGTTATCCATCCAACCAAAAACTGACGGACA
This sequence comes from Gossypioides kirkii, assembly GCA_005610355.1. Lineage (NCBI taxonomy): Eukaryota > Viridiplantae > Streptophyta > Magnoliopsida > Malvales > Malvaceae > Gossypioides > Gossypioides kirkii. Next base: position 29,891,822 of record CP032247.1, on the reverse strand, counting down.
TAGGGATTTAGGACACTCATGCGCTCTCTCAACAATGGTATAAATTCTTCAATACTGAGGAGAAAACAACCATATGACAACATTATGAAGATGGTTCCCAGAAATTAAAATGAGACCTCTAAATATAACAACATTCATGGAGTGAAACTGGAAGCAAATAAAGCACACCTGAACTGATCACTTTCAGTAACAATGTCCTGTTTCACATATAAAATAGAAGAGCAATAAATTTCCATATTTCACATAATTATTAAGATGCCAACGTTTAGATGAGGGGGCACTTACTAACCTTCACAAGACTATCTAAAAGGTGAGCAGCACTCTGTACGTTGGCATCTGAATCAGCATAAAGCTTGCATAAAGCATCAAATATCTTATTAAAGAATATAATAAAATCTCCTCGGACAACCTGTAGACCAGAAAAAGCATTTCCAATCCAATATTAGTCAAGAAAACAAGTTGTAACCAAAAAAAAAAAAAAGAAACACAATCTCCTTTCACCTTGGCAATGTTATATAGAGCTTCACAAGCATAATAACGAACTCTGCTATCTTGGTCAGAAAAAGAACTAAGCACTGGTGGCACAATTTGCTGGGAGATTGCATAGAAAGCAAATAAATCACTAAATTATAACAAAATAAAAGGAGAAAAAGAAGTGTTTAAAAACAACAATGACAACTGAGAAAAGAACTGTCTTATCTAAAACAGGAAAACATGAACATCGAAGATTACAGCAGGCAACAATATTCCAATTTTCCTTTCTATTCTCTTTGGGAAGGAATATAATCTGAAGTAATGCTAACCCACTCTAACTGCAAAAGGCAAAAGCATATAAAATCTCAACCCCTACCAGAGATCAGAGAGGTCCAGAGGTCAAAAATCTAAACTTCATTAAATCTACAATAGAATATCCGATAGCTTATGTCAGGTAACAGTTAATAAGGCACACCAAATGTATGCCTACAGCAGTTGCTTTCTTATTCATAGACAAAGACATACACACATTAACAATACTGAAACATTAGAATCATAATGCACAAATCTTTAAACCTTAAAACAGAAATCTTGGTTCTTAAATGACGAATTGATGGTAAATGTTACCCTGAGTAGTTATATGATTTGAACATGTTAATAGACAACAATTTAAAGACAACTGATTCTTACCTCAAGATGTGGGGCAGCTTCGGAACTCAACCCAACAGTGGCGGCAGCTAAACCTATCAATCCTCCCTGCTGCATATACGCAACAACTTAAACAAAACTAAGCCAAAATTCAAATTAAATAGATAAAAAAAATCTCATGAAAAGGTTCAAAATTTTGAATATTATTCATCATGCACCAACCTTACGGTGATTGGCTTGTTGTGAGTCAGTAAATTCAGTAGCTAATAACTTGATCACCGCCGATATCTTCTCGTGATCTCCCGATGAAGCCAGCTGTTTCACAATTCCTTCAATCTACACATAATTATGGTGACAAAAGAGTAAGCAATTCAATCATTAAAAAAACAGACCTCGATATCAAATTCCATGAAAATTCAAAAAGTAGCATAAAAAAAGGAAAAATAACCTCAAGGGCCGTATTCTTGCGCTTCTCGTACAGCTTGTCGGAGAGATTACGGAGGACGGAGGCGGGAATCACGGACATAACGTCGGCCATAACAAACATTAATAAAAACAAAAACAAAAGGCTTTTCCTTTGATGAAATCAAATTCGTTTCCTGATCTTTTCAAATGCGAACCTGAACACCCCTTTTGGTTTTTTTAGGGTTTGATGTTTCCTTTCGGGAACGGGAAATAAAAAATCGACGTAATTAAGATCTGGTGAAATTGAGTAGAAAGTAGAAACTAGAAGCGAATAGTTTAAAGAAAGGAAATTTACTAAAGTCAATCGGATAGGATATTCTAATTTCCTCATTAATTTTTTTTGGTAAAATACATTTTTTAAATATAAAAAGAATTTTTTAAAAATTTTAAAAGTAAATTTATAATTAATTTCAAAAGAGAAATTCAATCATTTAATTTCCTTGTTAACATTCAAAATTTCACATAATTTTATTTCAAAATTTCACTATAAGATAAAAGATGAAAAAAACTCTCTCCGATTGACTTCATGATAAGTATGAATTTTACTGGCTCGAACAGTGGTGTGGGTGAGGCAACAAAAAAGGTATGATGATGGAATGAGTTATCTCAAGACACTAGTGATCCGAATATGGATGGTAACGGTCAAGCAATATCGATTGAGTCTGTGAGTATGGCAAAGGTGTCCTACAAGACCAAGTTATTGGGAACTCCGATTGGTCTAAACTAGATGATTGATATGGAAGAGGACTTTGACTTATTGGATGGAGATGTGGCCACGAAGATAGTGGATGGAGTCTCATCGATAACCTTTTTTGATTTTGTTTAACAATTTATTGAAAGGAAAATGGCTTTGACTGTTGTTGTCAAGTTATTGGAGAAGAAAGTTGGGTTTAATATTTTACTCAACAATATCACTTCTTTATGGAAACTACGGGGTCGTTTTCAATTAATGGATCTAAAAAATGACTTTTATCTTGTGAGATTTTAGGAGGAGGAGGATTTTGAGAAGGTCTTGAATGAGGACCTTGGATTATCTTTGGGCATTACTTAACAATAAGACCTTAGTCTACAAGTTTTACCACAATAAATGAGGAAATTGACAACCAAGTTGTCTGGATACATTTAGTTGGGCTATCGAAAGGTTATTATTCAGAATTGTTGCTTCGTGCTATTGGACAAGTAATTGGACTTGTGATTAAAATCGAACATACGAATGCAGCGATACGTGGAAGGTTTGCTAGATTGGCAGTGTGTGTAGACCTAAAAAAATCGTTGATATCCAAAGTCAAGATAAATGGCAAAACACAAAGGGTTGAATATGAGTTTTTTCCAAACACTTGTTTTACGTGTGGGATGTATGGACATAATTCTGCACTATGCTCGAGTAAGGAGATATCAATGGAAGAAAATACATCGAAGCAAAATGAGCCTATGATGGGTACATCGGATTTGCACTCTCGAGTTGAATAAGAGTCATTTGGTCCCTGGATAGTAGTGGAACGGCGTCAAAGAAGGAAAAGGAAAGAGCCAGCAATGGTAGCCAACGACATATCTATAGGTAGTCAAGGGGATTCGCGGTTTTCAATCTTGGAGACAGATGGAGCAGCGCCTGAAGCCGAGAATTACGACAATAATTCTAAAAACATTGATGAGAATTCCATACTTCACACTGATTTGCCAAAATTTGTGAATGGAAAATCTATGATTGAGAAAACGTTGAGAACAACTGGATTTGTTGGTGGTAGTAAAAAAGGGGACAATAAGGCCAAAGGCAAAAGGATTGTGGTGAATTCTGGGCCCATGAAAGGGGTCCAAATTTTGAGAAATAATAATAGTTGTTTGGACCTTAATAATCATAAGGAAATAGGTGGTTTTAATGATGGAGCAAGGAGGGTAATTTCGGGTAACTCTGCAAAATTAATCCATTTTGAAGTTTAATCTGTCAATCTTAAACCAAGTTTAGATCAATCTAAACATAAGACTTACCGTTTAGTGGATCGGCAAATTGAAGGGACTGGTAAAGAAAATGGCGTTTTTCGGTTTAGGGCATTTGAAAAAGAAAATACAGACAAGCAAAGAAACGATACTCTGGAAGAAGACTTCTAGCGGAGAAAACCCCTTGATAATGGGTTGGCAACTGGTATTCAACCGATGGTCGGAATTAAAGAAGCTATGGCAGGGATTGTCATAGGTATTCAGGAATACGTTCAGCACAGTTTGCCGAAAGGTGCCTTGGTTCTAATCGTGGAAGGCATGGAGGCGGAGTTGAACCAAGTCGAGGAGGTAAGCTGTTAATGCTCTATTTTGGTCTGTAGCTAATAGTTCTATCTCCTTTGTGAATTTTTGTTTATGGATTCAAAATTAATATTTTGGAATTGCCAAGGAGTGGGTCATCCTCGGTTCCACAAAATTCTGGCCGAATATAGTAGGGAGTTCAATCCAGATGTTTGTTCTTTATTTAAAACTAGAATTAGTGGCATGCGTGCTCATGACATTATTAGCAAATTTAGTTTTCCGAATTCATGTCGAGTTGAAGCGAAAGGCTTTTTTAGGGGTGTCTGGGTTCTTTGGAAGAGTATTGTCCTCGTAGATATTCTTGATCTACATTCTCAAGTGATTCATATGTGAATCCGTTGTAATCATAATGTTTCATCTTTCCTTTGTTCGATGATATATGCTAGTCCAAATCTAGTGAAAAGGAAAATGTTATGGGAATATTTTGGGTCATTGGCTGATCAAACTGTTGAGTTGTGGGTAATAGCTAGAGATTTCAATGCAATCGTAGATGGGTCTGAACGGGTTGGTGGTGCGAATTCAACTAAGAATGGGTGTATGCATTTACTAGACTTTATGTTTAACAATAGTCTTCATGACTTGGGTTTCAGTGGTTCTCATTTTACATGGAATAGAGGAGGGTTTATTCCAGCGTTTAGATCAAGCAATAGTCAATCTAGCTTGGTTCTCTTTTGTGCCGGAAAGCTTTGTTCGAAATCTACACCACTTAAAGTCTGACCATCGTCCGATTCTCCTTTCCTTACAACTGTTAAAAATCCAAGGTAGTTGACCTTTCCACTGTTTAGATAGCTGGATGTTGCATGCAGAGTTTAAAGGTCTTGTGAAGAATGTATGGCAAAATACGAAGTCTGTGGTTGATAATTTGAATCAGTTTCAGGTTCAAGCGCAGGATTGGAACAAGAGAGTCTATGGCAATATTTTTGTGAGAAAAACGTAAGCTAATCTCAAAGCTGCAACGTTTGCAACGAGTCTTGGAATTAAGGAATTCCCCAAGACGTCGTCAAAGGGAATTGGAATTGAGATTAGAAGTGGAGGACACTTTGAAACATGAGGAGTTGTTATGGTTCCAAAAGTCCCGATCTACTTGGCTTGTTAATGGGGATAGGAATACAAAATATTTTCATAGTCATACCCTTACTAGATGCCAACGTAACAAAAATGAGGGTCTAAAAATTGATGATGCGGAGTGGTGTTTCAATGATTCCAAACTTAAACATCATGTAATGGGTTTCTTCAAACAACTTTATACGGTGAACTATGTTGTTGGTGATAGTCTTCCTAGTAAAGGGAAATTCCCACATTTGTTACAAGTAGAAAAAGATGGTCTTGGTATGAGCACCTCGGATGTGGAGATTCGTAAGGCAGTGTTTGATATGGATCCACTGAAAACTCTTGGAGTGGATGGCTTCCATGTAAAGTTTTACCAATCGCAGTGGGATATTGTAGGATCGTTGGTTTTTCATTTGATGCGTCAGGTCATGGAAGGTCACCCTTTGGATAAAAGGATTCATAGGACTTTAATTGCTTTAATTCCTAAAATTCAAGGTCCAGAAAAAGTATCGCAGCTCAATCCTATTAGCCTCTGTTCAGTAGTTTACAAAATTATCACAAAGGCTATTGTTAATAGATTACGGCTACTGATAATAAAATTGGTGAGGCAGAATCAAGCGAGTTTTGTTATGAGTAGAAACATAGCTAATAATATCATTGTCACTCAGGAAGTTGTTCACTCGTTGAAGAAATTCAAAGGCATAAAGTATGGCATGATTCTCAAAATTAATTTAGAAAAGGCCTATGATAGGCTAAAGTGGGATTTTTTTGGAGGATACGTTGACTGAAGTTGGTTTCCCAAATACTCTAATATCGGTTATTCTAAATTTTGTATTTTCATCTTCTTTTCAAGTGCTTTAGAATGGAATGATTACGGAAGAATTTGAGTCAACTCGTGGTGTGCGACAAGGAGATCCCCTGTCACCCTATTTATTTGTGCTATGTATGGAGAAACTAGGGCACCTTATTGAAGATATGGTTAACCTAGGAAGATGGAAGCCACTATGGTTGTCTAGAAGAGGGTCGCCTCTGTCCCATCTTTTCTTCATGGATGATTTAATGTTGTTTTGTGAAGCTCATTTGGAGCAAGCTGATATTGTTTTTAATACTCTGCATCAATTTTGTTATTATTCAGGGCAGTGAATAAAGACAAGTCTCAAGTTTTCTTTTCTCTTAATGTACTGAAGGAGCTTTCATCTGCTATTTGTAAGAGAATGGGCTTTGTTCGTGCGGAGGGCCTAGGAAAATATTTGGGATTGTCGATTTTTCATGAAAGAGTGGGCATCAAAACTTTTGAGTTTGTGGTGAACAGGGTTCGAGATAAATTGAATAGATGGGTCGCAAGAAATTTATCAATGGCAGGATGATTAATGCTAGCTAAATTGGTACTACTGTCTATCCCCAATTACTTCATTGTCTATCCCCAATTACTTCATGGCAACAGTTCGATTACCTATATTGATTTGTAGTGAGATTGAGAAGCTTACTAGGAACTTTATTTGGGGTTCAACTATTGTGAAAAGAAAATTGACGCTAGTCAGTTAGGATGCATGCTGCGCACCTATTGACGTGTGTGGTCTCAAGATTCGCTCTCTCACAGACCAAAACAAAATTTTCTTTTTGAAGTTAGGATTCCAGCTGCTTACGAAGACTGATTCATTATGGGTGCAAATAGTACAAAACAAATATAATGTATGTGGCATATTGCCAAGTAACGTGTTAAGGAGCAACTGTTCATTCATATGGAGATCACTTATGAGAATTTGGCCTGAGGTACTCGACAATGTCGTTTGGACTATAGGGGATGGTTGTCTTGTTAATTCTGGAATGACAGTTGGGTGAATACGGTGTGTCCATTGAAGGCTTGGCATACAGTGATGTTGCAATTGGAGGATACCTTGAGTGTTTGGGACGTGGTGATGAATATGGTAGCTGGGATTGGGATTTTCTATGAAGGTCTCTTCCTGATCATATTATATTATATATGAGTGCTATATTACCTCCATTGATAGTTGCTAGTCCTGATCGACTTACTTGGAAATGGGTGATTAAGGGAGATTTCTCCTCGGTTGAAACTTACTACGGAATCTATCAATACAATTTGACTACTACTTCTTGCATGTGGAGGTTGATTTGGAAGGGAAAGGTACCTCAAAAGGTTAAATTGTTCTAATCGTTACTTTGGAAGGGGAGAATTTTAACTAATGACGAAAGAACAAAGAGGCACATAACAAATGATAGTAGTTGTCCGCGTTGCGGCCAGTTTGAGGAATTCAAATTGCATGTTCTACGAGATTGCAACTTTTCTAAATCAGTGTGGCGTTCAATTGTACTGAACCATAATCAAGTATATTTCTTCTCCTTATCAATTCAAGACAGGTTGCTGTGGAATCTACAAGATATTGGAGATTGTGGCTCGCATGACATTGATTGGCAAATGTCTTTCCCTATAATCTACTGGTTATTATGGAAAAGTAGGAACACATTTGTATTATCTACAGCCCATAGCTATGTCCAAGAAGTCGTGGATATAAGCATAAGTTGGGCAAAAAGCTATAAATTGTCTAATACAGTAAAAGTGCATGTTAATCCCATGGTGACAACCAGTCAATTGTCAGCCCCTAGTAGAGGATAGGTTAAACTCAACACTAATGGAGCAGTATCACGAAATGGTTCTTTTGCGGCCATTGGGAGAGTGTTGAGAGATGTTGATGCTAAGTGGGTAGGTGGTTTTTCGATGTTATTGAGGAAGGATACAGTCTTTAAAATTGAAGCAAGAGGTATGCTTGAGGGTTTAACTTTAGCTTGGGAAAAAGGATATGGACAGTTGGAAGCTGGTTGTGATATGCCTTATTAGTGGAGACGATATTAGCAAGTGGAGCTGTGGGAAACAACTTGGTGGAACTTCGCTTTATTCAGAGTCTATTAGATCATAACTGAAAAGCTCTCATTCGTCACGTTTTGAGATCACAAAATTCAATTGCCGATCATATGACTAAGTTTATGGCGATTAAATTCACAAAGCTACAATGGTTTGAGGATCCTCTTTGGTCTGTTCAAGGTTTAGTCGAAGCGGATTATGTGAATGCTTTGTCATTAATGTTGTTTTATTGATTTCGCCTTAGATTGTTATTTTTCTACTTAAAAAAATTCACTATAAGATAAAACTATTTATAACATTTTATAAATATAATCACATTCATATTAAATATTTTTATATTATTTATTTTTAACATAATTACTTTTTTTATAATTACTTTTTAATTTATAAAATTTCAATAATATATTTTTTTCTAAATCAACTTTTTATCCAAAATAATTACAAATGTTAAAATTTTGAGCTACTAAATTTTAAAATAGTGATATAAAATACTATCATTTTAAAATTCAAAAAAAAAAAATTTCGTCCAAACACATTTTTAACAGTGACTTACCTTTTACCCTCAAAGAAAATATTACAGTGCCACATCATTAAATTTTAGAAATGAAAAAAAAATAATTATATACTCATTTATATCTACTATTATTTCAATTTAATTTAATTTTAATTAAATTACTTAAAATAATTAATTTTTTTAAATTATAAACAAACATTTTTTTCTTTTATAATTTTTAATTATTTTTTTAAAATTTTTTTATTTTTTATTTTTTGCAACCAATTTTAAAAAAATAGTTTCTAGACATTAGATTTTCTTTTTCATTTTAAATTGTTTTATATTTCATGTTATACATGTTTTAAAAGTAAAAATTATATTGCATTGAATTTTTTTTATTCAAAATGGCCTGCTTTTTATTGAATTAAAAAACAAAGACAAAGAGCCCATGGTTTATGAAAACCACCCATGGGGAACCAAAAACAGAGGGGCATAATAAATGAAGAGTAAAGTGGAAATAATGAAGCTATCTGAAAAGCAACAAAGTAAAAAAAGGAAAAAAAAAAAAAAAAAAGCCTAGACATGAAGAGAAAAGCGAGACCAGAAGAGACGCTTCAACTCCGGCATACGAATCAATTCTGAAAGTTGTTGAAGCAAAAAAAAAAACAGTAAGGTCCATCTTTCACAAAGATCAGCAGTAGACTCTAACTGTGATTAAGAAGAAGGAACTTGACCCGTACTCGCCTCGCGCAACAAGTCTGCCTGAATCGACGTCGGACCATCTCAATCCAGCTAAGTTCACGTTTTTGCAAAAAGCCTTCCTTAGCTAAGAGGTGGGCAAAACCCTGTTTCCTCCACGTTTTATATGTTGAAACTTAAGTGCTCAAACGTCATGACGTTTGTTTGACGTACCAGATGTAACAGCTTACCTCTGACCAATCAACATCCGGGCTCAATAACTTCGCAATGATGACAGCGAAGTCTCCCTCGACCTCCAAGAGCGAAAACTAAGATCCCGAGCGAAACGAACCGACTGCAAGGCAGCCGAAGCCTCTACCTCCACGACTGAAGGTACGTGCTCTCTCCAATAGCAAGCTGCTCCCATTAGTAACCCCAAACGGTTCCTGATTGCAACCCCTATACTGGACGCTTGTATGTCACCATAAAACTCGATACCAAAGTTGACCCGAACATACGACTTCGCTGGTGGTTTCCAAACCTCCACTACATGTGACTAGACTTGTCCATTCTCTTGAGGTAAAGACCGTAACTCTTGCGCATACCCTATTATAAATGAATTCATTGATTGGGCAGATTGATAAAGTCCTTCATGGATAACTCTGTTCCTAGCAGTGCTGATAGCCCATATGGCTATTATTACAACCTTTATCTAGTGATCTCCTTTTTCAAATAGCATACAGACCCAACTCACAACGTGTCATCATCTGCAGGAACAAAACCCCAAGAAATACCCAGCTTACCCCAAAGTTCAAGCACCTCAAGACAATAACGACAAGCATGCAGGACGGTTTCCGGGCCTCCACCACATCGAGGGCACATCCTGTCCGACCCAAGTCGAAACTGAAAAAGGTCAACTTTTGTAGGTACATAATTGTGTAAAAATCTCCAAATAGTAAACTTCATTTTTTCTAGCACTTTTGCTACCCAAAGTTTTTTTGTAGCACCATCTACTAGACAGGCCTGCAGGACAATATCTGTCGCCATTCGAGTAAGGGACCTGACGGAGCAAAAGATGATACCCGCTCCAGACCGAGTATATGTTGTCCTCAGAGGGACACCAGAGTCGTCGATCTCCTAAGGAGGTAGAGGCCAAAGGTATGGACAACACCTTGCTAACTTCCTGTTCAGCAAATAAACCCCGCACCAAGTTATGGTCCTAACCACCATTCTCAACATCTATCAGTTTAGCAACCTTTTCAAACCCAATAATCCACTCAGAACGAATTCTGCAGGGTCTATCACCTGACAACCAAGCGTCATCCAAATAGATATCATCAAACCATTACCCACTTGCGACCTACATCCCATGCGCAACAAGCCTTTAGCAGCCTAAATACTACGCCATAAGAAAGAAGGTTGATGTCCTAACTCAGCCTCCATGAAAGCAATAGACGAATAGTACTTAGCCTTAAGTACACGAGCAACCAAAGAGTTCGTATTATCCAACAAGCGCCATTCTTGCTTAGCAAGCAAAGCTATATTGAGTTTCGTTAAGCTTCGGAAACCCAGAGCCCTCCCCCAACATTCTCCACATCCTTGTTATCACACAGAGCCTTTCATGAACTCCAACGAATGCCCCTCCTAAGATTAGCCTTTTCCCACCAAAATCGGCATGGTAAAGCTTCAATTTCTTTATAAAAGGAAGACGGGAAATAAGAAACATGACATAAGATAAATTGATATGGCTTGTAACAGATCGTTTTACAATGGTGTCGAAAATAGTATTTTCGGGATCATAAATCCGATGAGTAAATTTGTATAATGAGTGTTTAAATTATATAACTCAATAACAATTTTATATGGAATTTTGAATTGAAGAATTTTAATTATTGAATTAAAAGTTAGTATAAGTGGTTAGGTTTAAAAGTCAAGTGATTTTAAAAAATAAAGTATCGAGATTTTGTTTTTAAAATTAAAGGTCATAAATATTTTTATTAAATATTTAAATAGTCTTATTATATGTGAATTGAAATTTAATTAGGTAATTTTGATGATTAATTGTTTAATTAATGAAAATGGAGTAAATTGTAAAAGAGATAAAAGTTTTATTGGCTAAAAATAAAAAAGGGATCAAAATGATAATTAAATTATGGTCAAAAGTCTAAGCGGTGAGGGATATGATTACTATCTATTAATTTTTTGGTTATTTATTCATTTAGTTTTAATTAGTTTAAGGCTAAATTATAAATAAGTTTATTTGATTGAAATTTAATATAATTGAAAGATCAATTGTGTAATTCGACCCTTCTTAAATGGCTTAATAATAAAAATGATGTGAAATTATCTAAATTGTGATAAATTGTGATTAAATTCTAATTAAATGAGGGTTTATTAATTAGTTTATTTTTCAGTATAATTGGAATGGTGGTTTCGAGGTCACCACTTTGATGTGTTAGACCGTAAATATTAATTATCTAATATTAATGAGATCATTTGCATCATATTAAAATTTGGTTATGAAATTTTATTGTTTAGATAGTTAATTAAGTAAAAAGGATTAAATTGAAAAATATGCAAAAGTTGAATTCTCTTAATTAAAGGTATTAAATGCTATTTGAAAGGTAAGTTAAAGTACTTAGATGGTAATATATCATTAAGGAGGTAAGTGGATGGTCATGGCCTTGAATTTGTTGAATTTTGAATGATTTAATGGAAGGCAAACTGATAAATAAAGAAATAAATATTATAAACAAAATAAAAAGGAAAGAATCATCTTCCTCATTAAGCAATTGAAACTCGATTCAGCCATAGGAGAAGAGAAGAAGTTCGGCCAAGCTTAGGGCTTCAAAATAGATAGGTAAATCTTGTCTTTTTTTGGTAATTTTTATGTTTTTGAGTTCATTTTAGCTCGATTTAGCTAATTCGGTGACTAATTCGTAAAATTGTTAAATGTTGTGGGTTATGCCATTGTTGATTTTTGTATATTCTTGGAACTTTATAATGAATTTTTAATTTTGGTTGTTAAATTGTTAAATATTGTGGGTTATGGCATTGTTGATTTTTGTATATTCTTGGAACTTTATGATGAATTTTTAATTTTGGTTGTTAAATAGGATAATTTTGTAAAGTAATTTTTAATAATTTTAACGTTAAAGGACTAAAATGTGAAAATAGTAAAAGTACAAAGAATTAATGTTAAATAAAAATAAATATGAGCTGCATTGAAGTGCTATAGTATTCGGTTGAGTTTGATTTTATTTAAAAATAATTAATTTGCAAGTTTTAAGCTAAGGGACTAAATTGAATAAAGGTAAAAAGTTAAGAACGCTTTTATAAAATGTCAAAAGGACTTAATTGGACAAAATGAGTCAATTTTATTGTTAGAATTAGTTAATTGAATGAAATTATTATTGGTAGATCAAGAACGTATTGAAACGGGGGAAAATAAAGTAACGAAATAATCTCTGTACTTTGACGATTACTATAAATAAGTTCGGTAAGTTCGTACAGTAAAGTAATCGATTTAGTTTCTATTTGTGAATTATTGAAATAATTTAAGTATGTTGTATTTAAATTTGCGTGCGTAATAAATATTAAATTTGTGGAATTGAATAAAATTGAAATGAATAAAATTGGAATGAAATTGTATTGAGAGGAATGATTGGAAATGACAAAATGATATAGTTGAATTCAGGTGACAACGAAACACTTAAATTATTACGTCTTGTGTTAGTTATTATTCATGTTACAAATAAATTAATTCGGCTGATATATGACAATTAGTGAATTGAACTAAATGGCATTGTTAGTTAATTCGATATTATGTCTGATAAATAAGGATTATATGGATGTGTGCTCGAAATGGTATAATGTGATGAAAATTAATTGAAATGGACATGGTATATGACACATATGAACTTCGTGAATGATTAGGACATAAAGGACTTGTAATTAGGGGTTATACAGTTTCGAGAGCTAGTCTTGGATGTCTTATTGACAAGTAGTCCTTGTACTTGGGCCGTTACTACAAATTAATCCTTGGAAGGCTTAATAACTACTTTGATTCTGGCTCAGAAAGAGCGGTGTTTAGATTGTGGCTCGAGAAGAGTGAAGTTTTGATTTTGGCTCGGGAAGAGCGGTGTTCAGATTCTGGGTCGGGAATAACGAAGTTCTGATTTTGGCTTGGGAAGAGCGAAGTTCTGATTTTAACTCGGAAAGAGCGATGTTCTAATTCTGGCTCGGTGGAGAAATTTTCTGAACTTCAGCTCGTAAGAGAAATATTCTGTCTGGCTCGTCAGAGCGATATTCTGTCTAGCTTGTAAGTGCAATAGTCTTTCTGGGCTCGTATGAGCTAAATTCTGAAAGACCCAAAAAGGTCAACTGGAAGCTAATGTCATAGGATAACGAAGATGTTATTTACTCTTTCCGTAACCGAATATGTTATTTTGTAAGTTAAATGTTCTACGAACTTACTAAGCTTTGTAAGCTTATCTGTGTATTTGTTTGTTGTTTTATTGATTCGTTTTGCTGTTGAAAATCAGATCCTCAAGAAAAATCACACTATCCTGAGAGCTTGTTCGGTAATCTTTCGTATCACTTGGCTTATATGACATGTATTAGGGTTGTACTACTTGAGTTGTTTTGATGTAAATGGTTAAGTAGAGTGGTAACATCTTGATGAATGTTTTGAATGTATCTTTGTTGTTATGTGAAGAATTGAATGTCAACATGAAAATATCTATGTAGGTATGACTTTGAGAAATTGTCAAATGTTGTAGACTATTTTACAAACTTAGAAATTTATGTATGTATTTAAAACCTGTATACTTATTTCGGTAGAATTCCTACATGTATCGGTAGAAGTACAAGGTATTTGAACTTTTAGTTACGAACTTGCATTGTATCGGTATAAATTTTTAAAGTATCAGTAGTTTGGTTCATAATAGTATCGGTAGTTTGAGCACTTGTATCGGTAGAAGTTACAGGGGAAATCTACTTAGCTCTTTGTAATTTATTGTATCGGTAGTAGTATGGGTTGTATCGGTAGTAATCATACTTGTATAAGTAGAGCCTTCACATCTATCGGTAAAAAATTGCAGTTAATTTTCAAAGGCTTACTGTTTTGACTTCTATCGATACTTGTCTAATAGGTACCGATAAAAGTCCCCTAGATTTTATAAAATGACATTTTTAACCCTTATTAAAATGAAATGCTATTAAAGTTCGAAATTTATTGCATACTTGTGATATTGTATTGCTGAGATATGAGGATTTAAACAACGGTAAATGATCTGATAGACCCCGGGACCCTAACCGACGACTGTGTCGGGTTTTGGGTGTTACATGGCCTGTAAAATAGACTTTACAAAAATGGCCTTACCACCATGTGAAAGACACCTATTTAGCCAACTTCTAATTCGCTCCAAAACTCGATCCTTGATAGACCGAAAAGCTCGCTTCTTATTTTTACCAACTATCACCGGGAGTCTCAAGTACTTGCTAGGATCATTCGTGCTACATACCCCAAGAATATTTTCCAAAGAAGGGTACATCTCATGTCGAATGTTGGAACTGAAAAACAATAAAGACTTGGCAAAGTTGATCTGTTGTCCCGAACAAAGCTTGTATTCCCTAAGGATGTGAGCAATCTGTTCCAAGCCCTCAACCGAAGCCTCCCCGAATATCAAACTATCATCTGCAAAGAACAGATGTGTGACCTAAGGATGCCCATGACTAGCCCTTACACCGTGCAACTGACCATCAAAATATGCCAATCTCAATAAAGAAGCCAGCCCCTCGCTACAAAATAAAAATAACAACGGGCTCAATGGATCTCCCTGTCAAAGCCCTCGTAAAGGAACAATATCACCCCACACTTGTCCAGTCAAATAATAATAGAATACCGAACCGACTGGACACAATGCATAACAAGGCTAACCCAAGCCTCATCAAACCCGATAGTTAACATCGCAAACTAGTTGCCACTTCACCCGGTCATAAGCCTTGCTCATGTCCAGTTTTAACGCAAAGCTACCCATAACCCCCCTTCTCTTCTTCTTGAAAGAATACAATAATTCGAATGCAACAATCGCATTGTCCATAATCAACCAACTAGGAACAAATGGGCTTTGGAACTCGTCAATGCAAAATGGCATTATCTTCTGTAAGCGATTGACCATAACCTTGAAAATTATCTTAAATAACACGGTGCATAGACTAATTGGCCTAAAGTGAGTCATATCACGTAGCTCCCGCTGTTTAGGAATAAGAATAATGTTCGTTCCATTTATTTCATCCAAAGAATTCCCATCATTCAAGATCCCCAAGTAAAAGCTACTCGTATAAATCCCCACGATGTGCCAAAATCTCTGGAAAAACAAAGTCGGCATGCCATCATCCCCTGTCGCCTTAGTTGGGGCTATTCCCCAAACAACCAAAAATATGTCCTCTTTAGTAAACTTAGATAATAAATATCGATTCATGTCTGCATTAACAAAGTGCAGAATACCTAAAAAATGCCTCGAGTCCCCCATCCCCTTTGATTCAAAAAGATTGGAAAAATAGTCACTAGCTACCTTTGTAATGTCATCCATACTCGTCACTATTTGACCATCCTTATTGTTCAACTGGGTAATAGTGTTGATTCAACAGCGTTAAAAGGCAAAACAGTGGAAAAATGAGGTGTTGCGATCACCGTATCGCAACCAGTTGACACGGGCGCATTGTTCCCAATAGCGTTCCTCCCTGTCAATTTTCAAATTCAACCGCATCTTACTAAGAATCATCTCCTCCAGAGCGACATCATCAGGTGAACCATCACATAATTCCGCAATGCACTTTTACAAGCATGTCAATTCTGTCTTAGACAAATGATTTTTCTCAACAGCCCATCTTAACAATCCTTCACACACATGGCATACTCGATCAGGGACAGGCCACTGAACCATTCCAAAGGCATATCACCGCTTCTTCACATGATTCCTCTAGAAGCCAACATGCTTCAAAACATGGTTTTGACTTCTCATATCCACGCGGTAAAACTGAAAACCCAATATCAAGCATCAATAGACAGTGGTCAAAAATAAAGTTAACATTGTGCTTGAGTGTATAGTTTCGAAACATGTCCTTCCATTCCAAACGAGCAACCCCTCGGTCAAGCCACTTTCGAATGTTATTACGTTCCAACCGCCCCCATTCCTAAGTATACCAGGGGCCCATATACCCTAAGTCAATCAACTCCCTATCTTTAAGTGCACCCCAAAAACCCCCCATTACTCTCTCAACATGAAGTCGACCCTCTCGCTTTTCGTGAGAAAAGAGAATCTTGTTGAAATCTCCCATAACAACCTAATGTACTGCAATATCGAAAGTTAACTGTCTTAAAAGATTCCAAGATTGCGAGCGTCGACTTTCCATCGAATTCCTATAAAAGCCCGTAAAGCGCCACCTATTGCCATCAAAATCATCCTCAATTAACACACCTATGTGATGAGCAGAGTAACTACGTAACTAAATGTTACAATGATCCATCCAACCCAAAGCCAGTCCCTCCCTCGAACCATCAATACTCACTTCAATTCCACAAGAAAATTCACAGTTCCTACGAATCCTCTTCATTTTCGAACTGTGCAGCTTTGTCTAAATAAGAAAAGCCACATTGGGATTTCACGCCTTCAGTGCATGCCAAAAGCGACGTACTGTTCGAGGGCTCCCTAACCCCCGAACATTTCAGCTAAGGATTTTCATAATGCCTAGCTGCTCTGTCCAATAGAGCCAGCCAAAAAATAGTCATGTGAACACCAATACGCTCACAATTAGTCCCTCCAAAATCCAACCCCATAGAAATCGTAAACGAAAAAGAATTACGGGTACATTTGTTCCCTTCCCGCACCTTCATTGGAGAATCTTCATCAATTGGAACAATATTAGGATCCACGTTCTCCCTGTCATCCGAACCTTTCGACTGCCTCCCATTCAAATTTAAGCTAAGATGAAACCTCGTATGGTTTCAAAAAGCACTATTACGAAAAAACCCTTGTATATCCAATTGGTCGTTTCCCCGGCCTACAGAGGCAACACGACGAACGACATCCATTCAAAATACATCACCCTCCTTTTTGAGCCAACAACTAGTCCCAACCATAGCTCTTCTTAGAGTAGCCTGTAATGGCAAATCCCACTCCAATGGGAGTTCTTTATTACCGTGAAGGATTCTAACCAGACAGAATCCTTTCGAATGACTCAACCGCCCACACAGAAAACAAAAAAGACATAGTCTCTCATATTGAAACTGGGCTTACGTGCTTTTTGTTGGGGAGAGAATAAGCTTCTTTCGATGCTTTAGAGGTCCACAAATAGCAACACACACACGAATCCGCATATAACCACAATAGCCCCTTCCCATAACCTTACTGTCATATTCCAAGAACTCCCCTATAAAATTCCTGAATCACCTACCCATACTCTCCGTAATCAATCTCGAAGGCAGATCATGTATCTGGACACAAAAGTTAACATGAAAAAGAGGATCAGTTAACGGGTCCTCACCATGACCGAGGCAATGGAACATTAGCAAATGGTCATCAAATGTCTAAGGGCTACCTTGCATAAATCGTTCAAAATCAATTTCATAATAGAATCTGAACAGAAATCGTTTCTCACTAAAATCAGAAAATATCACCCCTCCATACGGATGCCACAAATTCGCAAGTGTTGTCTTCATTGCCTCAAATTAAACAATGTTGGTAGTTAAGAAACTACCAACCACACATAAATCCATTCCTTCCTCCGTCGTATCTCTCCCTAGATTTGTTCTCTATCCCTCGTCCTCCCCTTCCTCCAAGGATAAGTCAGCCAATCCATCCTCCAGGTGCAGCATCCCTAGCCCTCTCCATTAGCCCTTTTCCACAAATCAAAAAGTACAAAGAAATCCACAAGGCGGCTTAAAACCATTAGGCGGCACAGAACCCTAAAACAAAACATGCAATCAAGCAGACATATTACATTGAATCTTTAATAATAAGAATGGTGTA
Source organism: Gossypioides kirkii (assembly GCA_005610355.1). NCBI lineage: Eukaryota > Viridiplantae > Streptophyta > Magnoliopsida > Malvales > Malvaceae > Gossypioides > Gossypioides kirkii. The sequence continues at coordinate 29,873,803 of CP032247.1, read as the reverse complement.
AAATTTAAAGTTCCTATGTTATTTAATTTTTTTATTTAAAAAAATTAGAGTTGGAGAGTACGTTGAATATGGATGGGTGTATAATAATAATTTCATGTCTTTAAAATTGAATGATGTGGTGAAATTTTATTGATGCCTACAAACCTTAGTTGTTAGATAATCAAGTTATTCTCTATTAAATTATAAACAAACATCTTTTCTTCTTTTAGAATTTTTAATCACTTTGTTTTTTTTTTTCAGAAATTAATATTTTTTATTTTTGTGCAATTAATTTATTTTTCAAAATTAGTTTCTAGATAATGGATTTTTTTCTTTTATTTTTCTTTTTAAATTGTTTTGTATTTCATGTTATACATTTTTTAAAAGTAAAAATTATATTGCATTGAATCTTCAATAATAATAATTGTGTAAATTTTAAAGTTTTTATGTTATTTGATTTATTTTATTTTAATTATTTATATTTTTATTTTAAAAAATTAGAGTTAGAGAGTAGATTGAATATGGATGGATGTATAATAATATTTTTATTTCTTTAAATTTTGATGATGTGACAAAATTTTATTAGTGTCTAAAAATCTTAGGCCTTATATTTATAAGTGGGAGAGAGAATGAAAAAAAACGAAGTTTCATTCATCTCTTCCTCCACTGAATGTTTTAAGGAAAGTAGGGAGGAAATTTTCTTTCATTTTGCTTCCATTATCGTGAGCTCCACCACCAAGTAAGCAATATTTTCTTCTCAATTCGAGCTAGATTCTTAACTTGGCAATGTAGTTATCAATGGCCCACTCTTTGGAATTTTGAATTGATAAAGTATGGGATAGTTTACCATTGATGGAATTTAAGGAACTTGGAGGGACAAGAGTAGAATTGTAACATTTTAACTTGGTCCAGATGTTATAATCAAATCATGAAGGTCACACTAATCATCGAAATAGCTCAATAAAAACATTTAATTCTAGTAAAGGATAACAAACCCATTTTTACTTTATTTTATTTAATCGATTTGATTGTCATTCGAAAATCAAAGTATACTTCTAATGAATGCTACCAAAATCATTATTTTTTCGTTTCGAAATTGATTTAGGGACTAAATTGCTAGGTTTTAAGCCATTTGAAATTAAATTTATTTTTCAGTTCAAGTAATTATTTTATTCTATGTCATATTTTATGATTGAAAATTTAACCCATAATTTTAATCACTATAAAAACAATACCATTTTTCATGTCAAAATTAAATATTAAATCTTATCTGGTTGTAATGATAAGAGTATAATGCAAAGCCCAAACCAAAAGAATAATCGAGTTCATGCCATAGTCCATTTATACAAAGCAAAAACCAACAAAGTTTATAAAATAAAGTTTAAAATACTTTTGTTCAAAACCGATGACAATGCTTCGAGAGTTGAGTTTGAGCCCTAATCTCACGCGTTATCTGGAAAAAAGGAAAACTAAGGGATGAGCTATAAAGCTTAGTTTGGTCTTAACATATGAGAAACAATCATTTAAGCAGCAAAATTATAGCATACAAGCAAACAGTACAAAGTATAAGTTTAAGTCACGATGATCACAGAATTCACAGTATATAATAACAACCTATGAATGATAGTGCAGTCCACTATCCAATGCAGCCCTACACACCACAATGAGAGTTCCCTCGAACTCATCCAACCTTACACACCAAAACAGTATTTTGCAGATGAACCGCTAGTATATCAGTAAATATGATCGGTGAACCGATCCTACATTTAAAGCCTGAACTTCCTCCTTCAACATCTCAACCTCAATGGAACAGTATGGCATGCTATTGATGACAAAAAACAGTAACAGTAACAATACCAACCGAACATTAACATGTGAGCAGTAACAGTTTAACATTTCAACAATGATAATAGGCATGTGACGACAAGTTAACCATGTTACAACACGTATTCATACAGATTGCAAGCTTCAGAATAAAGATAGTATCATATCATAACATACATTACCGCACCCAGTTACGGTTTCAATAATGTCAAATTTTTGGACTTTCAGAATTTTAGCAAAGTTCGTTACCTTAACACATCTGGTGTTCTAAGCCAAAGCAAAGCATTAGGACCATTTAAATAATATAAAATAAAAAATCAATAGCATACACACACGATTTGGGGATCTACACATTCAGCTAAGGCAAAATACACACACAGTTTTGACAGTGCATCTCATGTAAAGACACACCTTCACCCAGACGCCCATATGGCACTTATTCATTTCAGATCTGATTGGTTCTCGTCTAGATCTAGTCCTTTAATTAACATACACACAAAAATACTCAATATCAAAATCAGCATCAATGGTTTCGAGAAGATCTAAAAGAAATCGTTTGAACAAGTCATAAAGGAGTAAACTGCAACCTCGTTATGAATCCAAATCGGAGAGTAATTGATGAAAGGAGTTTTGCTTACAAATATACATTAAATGGAAACGAATCTATCGTTGATAGTGTCACATCCAATTTCCACTAAGTTTGGGAATTTAGAAATAATTGAAGGGTTAAATTGAAAAAAGCCATAAATTGGCGGCCTATACTAAAAATTTAGGAAACCTTAGTGACTGAATTGGACAAGGTTGAAAACCAATGCTGGTTAGACTAGAATCAGACCAACTGGTTTTTTAGTAGGAGATATAATGATTGTAAATGGATGGATTTTACATGGTTGAAGACCGTGCAATAAGGGTTATAAATTGAAGAGAGGTGACTTCAAGGGGGTTTCATCTCAATTCTATTTCATTTTCTCATCTTCCTCCTTGGTTCCTTCGAAGAAGAGATAGTTATGAGAAGCTCCGCAGCGAAGATCGTGAGGTTTAAGATGAAAAAGTGGAAAATCTAGTAAGTTGGTAAGATTTTTAATCCTTTTGTATATGTAAGGTTAAGAAATGAAGATAAAGATTTCCATAAAATAGTCTATTTTCAGGGTAACGGGAGTATAGATTTGAAATCAAATTTCATTTCGCAAGTTAAATTTTATTATTTAGATTATGCTTATAAGGTCGTATAAGGTATTTCGTATATGGATTTATATGGTAGATGATGCATTAATATACTGTATTAAATTGGGAAAGTAGAAAATTTGGTGCTATAATTGGTAGTTGTTAAAATAACATTTAGTAGTTATTCAAGGAAGACAAAATAGTGAGGGTCTTAAAGGGTAAATTGGCATGTATGAAGATAGTGGAGTGGTTTTTTTAATTGAGTAAATAGGTTAAAGTGGTAAATTAGTAAAGAAGAAAAAAAGAAATAAAGGGAAATTTTAACACTTATATATATTTTTAGTTATTTTGTTTATTCTCTTTACTTGCTTTTCATCTTGTTTCCATCGAAAACTCCATTGAAGAGGAGCTTCAAGTTTTGTTCTTTAAACCTTTGCATGTAAGTCATAAATGAATCACTCCTTAGTAATTTTTATATTTTCTTGATCATTGGAGTTTAGAGCACGTAATCTACTAGTCATTTTCCAAGAATGGGTGAAATTTGTGAACATACTATGATTAAATTTGAGTGCTTGGCTGCTGTTGAATGTATAAAATGAATTAAGAATGTATTTATATAGTTAACAGCCTTTTTAGTAGGTTAATTATGCTCATAGAGCTTGATTATGGATGGTGGAAAAATTCAAGGAAATTAGTTAATATTTGGGTATTCATAACTTTTATTTTTATTCATTTTTATTTTACTAAAAATTAGAGTTGTAGCATTTTAAGTTGAATTGTTTTGAATGAAGGATTATATTTGGATATATGGTTCGTATAAAGCATTGGTAAAGAAGAGTTAATTTCTCTTTCTCTTGTTGTATATTATAATTTAATATGTTAAATTAAATTAATTAATTAATTTAAAATCTACTAATTAGATCAAGAACCGGATACCTTGGTTGATAAACGTGAAAAAGGAAAGTGGTCGAGTGATCTCGGTTAGATACCCGTAATAAAGCACAAGTAAGTTCGTTTCATTATCTTATATTTATAAAATCACTTTATAAATGCTAAACTTGATTTATATATGTTGTCATATAAATGGTTGTTGTTCACATGTATAATCCTTTGTGGATTGCTATGTTTGCATAATATTCAGGCTGTGTGCCTAGCAGACTTCGTGCCGGTGTATTCAGGCTGTGTGCCTAGTAGGTTTCGTGCCAGTGTATTCGGGATATGTGTCTAGCAGGCTTTGTGCCGGTGATCCAAGAACAAGTATTTGACTATTGAACTATAGTCGTTAGTTTACTTTAATTACATCATTATGACTTGTATTTCGAACTTACTAAGTCTTAAATGACTTACCTCGTTTGATTTTCATGATTGTAGGTCTCGAGAAATCTTGACATCGATTGGATCCAGTCAAGAGTGCACACTATCATCTTCATCCTCGGTAGACTTTTGAGTAACTTGTTTTGGGTTTAAGAGTGGCATGTATATAGGATGTTTTGGTAGTTACTTTGTTGGGGTATAATTTTTGTTAAGACTTAAGCCTAAGCATCTTTTGAAGTATTTACATGTAAAAATTGTGATTGTGAATTTGATACAATGGATGATTTTGGAAAAAATAGTATGTTTTAACATATTACCTGTGTATTGGTTGTTAAGGCATGTTTATGAATGATGCATGCTTAATGTGATTGTATATGTGTTTAGATAGGAAGCTTGTAATGTTTTATGAATAGCATTTAAACTTGTGAGAAATTAGGATTGAATTTTTAGCAACAGTTTGTGTTGTGTCAGTACTTCGTTGCTTAGTATCGGTAGAATGTGGGGAATTTGAAACTTTAGTTACTGACTCATTTAGTTTCGGTAGTAGGAATTTAGATTACCGGTAGAACTATGGAAGTAGTATCGATAGAATAGTAGACGTATCGGTAGAAATATGCCAAACTTGTCAACCTTGCTCTCTGTTAATTTTAGTATCGGTTGTTAGAAAAGAGGTATCGGTAGAAGATTACAGGCTAAGTAATTCTGCTTACTGTGGTTTTAGGTATCGATAGAAGTTTATTTGGTATCGTAGATCTAGACCCTTTGTATCGATAGAACTTTTACAGTTCTAGTAGTTTATTGCTGTGTTTTTGCCTGTGTAATTATTGTTTGTTCTACCGATACTTACCTGTTCATGTATCAGTAGAAGTATAATTTCATATAGAAATTTATATGATGGTCTTGAGTTTCAAGCATGTGTTGTTTAATCACTTTTAAGTCTTATTGTTCAGAGATATGGTTTTGAAATGTCGAAATGTTAAATATTGTTAATAATGAAGGGTTTTTATATGTGAGTTGATAGTTATGTCGGGTTAAGGGTGTCACATTCCATAACTTATTTTCGGGGTTCTACATGTTTCTAGAAAACTGAGGTTTAAATTAAAAATGCTGAGTTTAACCCATGATTTTGGTTGTCATGCTTAGTTACCTGGAGAATGGAAGCCCTGGCGTTTGTAAAAACCAAGTTGATAAGATGATGAAGCATGAGGTGAGTTTATGTACTCCATTCCTGGAATGCTAAGTACAGTTCGGATTGAATAGGTATATGCGAATCCACCACTATAGTTAAATATGCATGAATTTCTATGATACCATGGTACTTCATCTATGAAATGCATGTGTTGCATGTTTACAATGGTAGTATGTGAAAGGAAATTATCGACGGATTAGAAAAAGTTAGGAATGAGAAAAAGGGGTGATTCTGTTAGATATTGTCATATGGTGATGCTGAGTGTACCTATGATATGTGTAACACCCTATACCTGGCCTGATTTTCAAGCTCGAATACTAGGGCGTCACACCATCGTCTCGCATCATGTTCATCTCATATCGACATATTATTACACATGCAACTTTTTTTCTTATATTATTAAATGTTCATACTTAATACAAGTATTCATACATATTATAAGTCACACATACTTAAATTAATGATAAAACATGCTATCATACATCAAATAATCACTAATCATGCATGAGGACCATTTAGCAAAAATTTCCCAAAATTATTACGTAGGTATCGATAATTAAAAAGGAGGTATCGATAGTTTCACAAGTGGTATCAATACCGCTTGGAAAATTGATATCAAATTAGCTTATTGTTTCTCGAATTAAAACCCATCTATCGAAAAATACCGGTACTTCAAGACATGTATTGATAATTTCACACCGAGTATCGATACTCGTAATAAAATATCGATATCGATAAGCAAAACTAACTTCCTGCACTTCGAAAATTTCAGAGTTATCTTTTTTAAAAACCCAAATATCAATACCTCTGTTTCAAACCTTAAAAATACATCATATATCAACAAATAAACCATACTAGACAAGTCTTAAAACCTCATGCAATAAATACCTCATAAAATAAATATCAAAACATCTCTAATGACAATCCAAAACACCATATTTAAGGTCCATAAATCACCAAACATTATAGGAAGGCAAACAATTAAAAACCGTAGCAAAAATCGATATAAAATCTTCCACAGTGGCCTATCACATTGCCTTTATTCCCTAAACATAAATAAACTTATAACACCTACTAATAAAAGTTAAAGTAATCGGCTTGACTTGGATCACACCTCGAGACCACACCGCTCACACCGTCACTATGTATCTACAATGGTTAAAAAAGAGTAGATGAGCTTAACAAGCTCAATGAATGCTCAGAATAACCCCTACGCAAACAAGTCGTCATGCATCAACCAAACAACATATAACATTTTCAAAACATATTTAGGTTAGTGCCATGTTTTACATATTTAGTCATCTTTCATTCATTCTTTTACACATTAATTATAAAAATATTTAGGCATATATTCCATCACATGTTAATCACATATAACCACATATAGTCACAAATAATGACATATAATCACATTTAATCACTTTTAATCACAATTTATGATAATTTGGCTCTTGAGGTTATGAAACATAAAGTGGACTCCATCACCATACATTAGATACGCGGATTTCCAAACACACCAAATATGACTCATATAGTCGAGCATGTCCCATAAATGAAGCATATAGCTAACACTCTCCAAACACACCACACATACATATCCCGTTAAAAGGAGCGTAGCTTACATTCCCTTATCTCTCTGAAAACTGTCACTTGGCCTCAATGCCCCATATAACACAACACAAAGGTGAGTACTCACAATCTTATGGCATGCCAACTATATTCAACGGTCTCATAAGGTCACAAGGCTAAAAATCCACAATATTATCACATATTTACTTACTGATTTTTTGCACGTATTCACTGCATATTCACATTATTAACATAATATAAACATTGTCACGTGGCATGAAAAACGTACCCACATATTTACTGTCACATGACATAAATAACATAACCTCATATTCACTTTCACAACATTCATCATAAGCTTATGGCATATGTCATAACATCTCATAAATGTTCTCAATTTCACAATTCACAATTTCACAAGCAAACATATATCACATTTAGTCATAGGTGCGAGAACACTTAAACTCAAAATTTAGAGTAAGGGTTTAGGTTATCTCTAAATTTCCAAATACACAACGAATCATCTACGAGCAGTGATTCCAAAACACTCACCAAAATATACGTTTCTCATCGAAAACTAAAAGCTTAAACAAGCTTCCCTTTGTCTTTATCTCTACTCGTTGAAGGTCCTATTGACTCAGACGCTTCAACAAGACATACCACATAAATATACAAGCAACAATCAGTCATCAACTTATCTCAAATAGTCATAAACAATAGTCTAAACTACGTTCTCTTTTAACTGAAACCTTTAACATAGAATACTTTAAATTCTATTATCTTGGTCTACACTTAATCTTTTTGCACAAAACGAATTCTATTCATCAACAGTTAATTCCCAACCTTTAAACTACACATTTTAAGGTATCAAATTTTTTCGACATACAATGGCTATAATAACGAAAATTCATTAAAACGCTATAAATCTTTAACAAAACTTCAAAGTATGTTTAGAAACCTTCTAATCATGTTAAAACTAATTGAAAAACATTTTAAAATCAACTTTTTATTCACAAACTCGAAATTCACCATTCAAGACCCGATTTTCGGCTTTCATTCAAAATTTGAGTTTTAATGGCTAAAAACTCAATTTAAGGGACTAGATATCATTTAAAACTCATAAAAAGTTGAATGTTTACCTTTGTTTGAAGAAAAATGAGCTTTAACACTAATCTAGAAAAAATCTACGTTTTGGAGAAGATGATGAAGTTTTTTAGGTGATTTTCTTGGTTTTAATGGGTATTTAAGGTTCAAGGGTTCCTAGAAATCAAAAGGAATTAGGAATTGGTGATCAAAAGAAATTAGAAGAGATTGGGAGAGCAAGAGACGACAAAATTACGAGAGAGGAGAATTTGATGTGAAATACAATTAAAAAAGGGATTTTTAGGTTGATTTTGGATATTAGTTAAATTGCTTCATAAAAACTCTTTATTTTGACTCTTTTACAAATAAGTCTTATTTTCAAAATTAAAGCTATTTAAAACTCATTTTTAGAAATTGATTAAATTTCCTAATAACCATTGTCAAAATATTATCAGTTACCAAACTTATGAAATTAAAAACACATTTGGGCCAAAATTTCTATTTTACCCTCAAAATTTCTAGGCCCAATTTTGGGGTGTGACAATGTGCGAATCTCTAGGACTTGCGGAGGGGACATTGCGGTGTTCAAGCATTAAGGATAGGAATGGCGAAATGGAGGAATGGGTGGATGAATATGGAAATTGGAATTCCGTTATGATTCCGCCATCCGGGATTGCTGAGAGCAAACAGTGATGTGCAAAGCTACAGGCCTTACTAGGTGGACACGTTGGTGTTCGAGCATCAAGGTAGATACGAGATGAATTGATGCTCAAAGTTATTAGGTTCCATAAAGTAACAACGCGATGGCGATCAGCAGACTCTATGGGGCAACACAACAACGGTGGTAGATACAGTTGGGATATTAATAAGGTCATATGTGATTTTTGTACGAGATTGATATTTGATTTGGAGACTTTGTTACGTCATTGGATGATTTGGTATGTGTCATCTCTTTTGAGACATTGGTGTGGTAGAAAGATGTATATGTTTATGTTGCTCACAGCCTATGCACTTGTGTGCTTTGGTGTGGTATAGTTCATGTTCATTCGAGCTATATTGGTGTGGTGTAGTTTACTTGCATGTTCAAGTCCGTTTTTACTAAGGTTACATTGGATGAATAATTGATATGAACGTCTAATAGATTCAATGAAAAAAAGGACTATACTTTCAACATGAACTACAAAATACAATAAGAAAGATTTGATAACATGATTATTCAAGCATGTAATTTAAAAACGTATATATATGTTTATTTATGTATAGTTGTTCACATATGAGATGCTATGAAATGAGAGGAGAAATGTCATGAATTTCATGCCTATAAATCAATCGAAACATTAGAAATATGGTTCAACTTAAAATGAAAAAGTTCTTTTGAATGACATGTGAAATATTGACTTTAGCTTGTTAATTAAATATGTGATCCATTGTTTGCTTGATTAGTTAATTTTTTTATTGGTTTGAGTTCAAATTATGTTAACACCACTGAGCATCTAATGCTCAGGATGCAGACATGTTTGTTCTGAATGCAAATACTGACAAAGTAAAATCATGATTGTTTAGTTCAAAGGCATACCAAGGTATCGCAACTCAACTCATTAAGGTCCTTGTAGTGTTTCTGAAGTTTCTTTGGTAATGACATGTACATAGGTCTAGACAATTAGGGAGGCATGTATGATATGTTTAATTGTGGAGATTGTTGGTTAAGCATGATGAAATTAAAAGTCTAAATATTAAGTATGTTATGTATGTAAGTGATTAGTTGCTTGTTTGTCAAGAATGTTAACTTGATGTTTAATTTTGGTAGCTAATGAACATGGTTGAGTCCTTGATGTTTAGTTGAGTTTGTATTAGTGTAAATGGTGATTGAAACTTGATTTTTAAGTAGTTTGTATTAGTGTAAATGGTGATTGAAACTTGATTTTTAAGTATTAAAAATCTTGGTTTTAATATGGAAATGTTTTTTTTTTTTTAATTTAGGTGAGTTTTGGGTTCAGGCAAACTTGTATAGGCACAAGGGACCACTTGTATTGGTACAAGTCAAATAGTATATCCAATGCTACAATAACATATACTTATATCAGTACAAATACCCACTTGTACCGATACAAGTCAAGCAGAATAAGATATCTCCCTATTTTTGTGTTATTTTGACCTCGAGGATCCTTACTCGGTCTTGGACACTTCTGATCACCTAGAAATCGAACCTAAAATATTTTAAATTGATTTTAAAGATCTATAAATTATTTTCAATTGTTTTCTAAAATTTATGAAAAAAAACTAGAAGTTCCTTTCTTAACTTAATTATTGAGGAATAATGTTCGAGTTGTTCTGGTAACGTGTTGTGACATCTCACACTCGAATCTGACAACCAGGTCGAGTACGAGTTATTATATATGATAGTTTGGCCCTTTGATAGCTCTAGCTAAAGGTGATGATAGTGTTCAAATATTTTCAAAGTTTGATTTATCGAGGCTTTTTCCCTTTATGGGCAAAAATGATATTTTATAGAATAATATTTATGTTTTACTTTCTAATACAATAATCAAACAAAATAAAATATTCTTATTATATTCTTTCCAATTTATCTATCAAATATTAAAATATTTATTAGTTAGTTGTTTAAACAATATTGGGGTGAAAAATGAGAGTGACAAGATTTAAACTCGAGTTTAATGAGTGTCTGATAATAATTTTAACTTTTCTCCATACAAGTTATTAGATAGGTTAGTATAATAAAATTTCCTATGTTAATATATATGTATTAAATAAACTTTTTCATCATGGTTAGGGGCGAAATTAGAAAAGTTTTTAGGGAAGTCAAAATTAAATTGTATATTTTTACGATAGTAAAAATGTAATTTTACCATTTTAATTGCCTATATCTTTATAATTTTAAAAGATTAAATCAAATTTTTATCAGTTTGAAAAAATTCAAAGGTTGATGGTAAAAAAAAAAGCTCAAAAATACGATTAGGGCTATTTTAACAAAACATACAAACGTTAGTGGCCAAATTTATCATTAAGGGGTTAAAATGCTCCAAAAAAAATAAAGGATCAAAGTGACCAAACAATCAAATATTAGGGACTATTTTTAACATTATGCCAATAAGATAAAATAAATATAAAATCTAAAGTTTAAAAAGATTTATTTTGATCTATAGTTGATAAGTGGCGTCTTATTCACTAATTATTTTTCAGACTTTTTAATAAACCGAATTTTACCATGTGGTTTCTATTAATAAAACATGATAAACATATTTTATCATGTGGATTTTCATATGTAAGATCTAATATCTCTAAATTGAGAATATATTTTTTAATATTCATACTTAAACCTTACATCCAACAAATAATTAAACAATATTATTTACTCGATAAGCATAATCTAAATTTATAGAACATAAAATAAAATTGTTAAAATAAAATTATATAAAAGTGTGTAAAACTACTTTTTTTTTTCCATTAATCCATTAATTTACAGATAAATGTACAATTATCCATTAATTTCTCATTCTTTCTAATGATGAAACAAGAACAACCAAAAACTCTTGAGCAACGAAAATAATTTCCATTTTTTCATAAGGGCTATTTGGACGAACTCAGGCAGGCACAAGAAGAACCAACTCAAAATTCAACATGCCAGAAAACAAAAAGCTAACAACTTGTCTGAGTGCTGCTATTCTTCGTGTTTTACTCTCCAATATACATAAGCGGGAAGTGCCGACAAATATATCCAGAAATGAGTGTTCATCATAAGTGTTCGTTTCCTTTCAATATGTTGTATTTGCAGAGGGGGCATGTCGCATTCATCTTGAGCCATCTCAAGATACATGTTGAATGAAAATGGTGGTTGCAAGGGAGAGAATGGAGGTCGACACCATCTTCGTATGAGCACAGACATATACAACACTCCTACAAAAGGAAGGAAAAGGAGAATGTTAGTAAAGCAATCATTCAAAGGAGTTTTTAGTTCAGCAGATAGTAAAATGTCGACGAACTCGGTTTGCCAAAAGAAAACAAGAACATTGAATGCATCACTTGTCTTTCCGGCTGCCCCGGGATGGGGAAGTAAGGACAGAAATGACCGTGCCTCTCTCAGCATTTGAGATTGGAATAACCGGACACGTCCGTAATGGCAGCATGCACAGATTGGTCATCTATCATTCTAGCAATAGTCAGATTTATGCATCAAGACAGCAGAAATTTATGTTGCTCCGACTCTTTATTTTTCTTGAAGCATTTGTGTCTATTGCATATAGTGATAAGAGTATAGGGATATGCTCCTCCTTTTCCAAATGCATGGAAACCTTGGGAAAAATTGAACACACCACTACTCAACACATACTCATGTCCGACACTCGCACCTGAGGTTTACTGTATTGAATCCTATGTTACTAGGAGTTCAGTATATGTTAGATACAAAGTATGTGTCCTACACAGTTATGTTCAACTTTAGTTTTTTAAGTATTTGAAGGATCTTTGAAAGCTCATATCTTCGTATCCATATGGATGCTTTAAGAAAATCGAAGAATCGAAACAACATAGATTTCAAACTAATACCAGAACAAAGCAAATCCATGATAAAGTTGTAACTTACAGCATCCTCTGGTAAGAGTAAGTGCTCATTTGCCAAATATCCACTGCTCATTTCTACAGGAACCATTTTCCCTGCCCCCACACACGGCTTTTCGCTGTTGTTTATAATCTGAAATCGATATTTCATCAGGAAACTCAGATCTGCTTCTGCTGCACCTTCCTAATCAATAGCACAAGAAATAAACTACATGATTTAGCTATTAACGATTTATTCAATGTGTGCGTATCTGTGTGTGCGCGTTTTTAAGTACCTGTCTGGCAACAGCATAAAGAATTGCGATGATGCAGGGTAAGCAGCAGCAGAAAACAATCCCGATCAAACATGCTAAAACAACACAAATGACTGCAAAGAACACATCGAATGCCAGAAAAACCACAACCAACCTGCACATATATCACACAGTTAAATACCCTAAAGTCTTTCTCTCCCAACTCTTCATTTCTCTCAAAGTACCAAATATGGAGAAATAAATTGCTTAGTGGAAGAACAGGTTGGCTAAAAGACATACCAGTATAAACGTGGAGCATTTTGCAGAAGGCTATCACCACCAGAAACAACCCAATAGAAACCTACTATACACCAAAGAAACGATGCCATTGTGTTCAAGGATTCACATCGTTTAGCTACACTGTCAATTCATTAGCAAATCCGTGTGAGAATAATTATAGTTTAATCATCCTAAATTTCAATTTCTAAACATAATATAGCTCCAATGAAAAGAAAATGCAATGCTTTCATAAATACTGGCCTAGATTGATTTGAACCAAAAAGACTCATTTCAATTCCATCTTCTTCATCTTCACTATCATTAACATGTTCAGCAGCAGCGTTTCCTCTCTCCTCATCGACGGCAGATGTTGTTCTTGTGTTGCTCCACCTATACTCCCCACCACACAAAACAACATGCAGCATGCACAACAAAGCGTAGCCGCAAATCCACAGCCTAATAGGAGTATTAGGTTTCTCATCCAACGTAGACGGTAACATCACCACCGACAACGCCCACGAACGCCGCGTTCCACATCATGTCCAGCGCCACGACCGGTTTCGAGTACCCGCAGTCCACTCTCTGCTCCCCCGCTTCACGAGCCGCCGTCTCCCTGGAGAGCACCGACCCTACACGCCGCCGACCCGGCATTGCAAGTTGAGCGGCGGAAGCAGCATCCGAGTGGCGGGGCTGAGGAGTGGTGCGCCGGCGGGAGCTGCTGGTGTTTGGTTTGAGTACGTGGAAGACATGTTGGAGGATTCTAAATTCTCCAGGTATGGGAAATGGGGTTGAGAGATGGGGAAAGTAATGGAAAATCATTTATAGAAATGGAAAGGGAATGTTCGGATGAAGGAGGTGAGTGGTGAGAAAGAGATTCTGTTCGGTTTGGTTTCCGATGGTTGAAACTTGAAAGAGGGTATTACTGCCAATTCGTTTTCTGTTCATTTTGGTTTCTGGTTTGTGCTTATTTCTAATCCGAATTGTTTTTTAATTTTTTAATTTTTTTGTACAGAAGAAACGGTGTACCGATTTTGGATTGCAATCAGAATATTACAATCCTCCAGCTGTAACAGTAAATTAGATTCAATATTTAAAAAGTTTGTTTGCATAAGTAATGCCAATTAAGCTGTCTGAACTAATTCCCTTTTTCTTTTTTACTTTCTAAAACATCAATTTAATTCCAATTCGAGAAAATTTTAAACTTCGAATTTCAAATTCAAGTCGGGTTAAATTTTAAAATTAAAATAACTCGAATAATTTCAATAACAGATTGTTGTAAATATATTTTTTGTCATTATCAACTTTAAAATTTAGTAAATTAATTTTTCTCAACAAAAATTACAAAATAATTCAAAATAATTTTCAAAAATTCAAAAATTATATTTTTAAGAAAATAAAAATTCTCAAAAATACATAAAAATATTTTAAAATTTTAAAAATTTTCTAAAATAACAATTTTGAGACATAATTAATTATTCAAATTTATCATATTCAACTAGAGGTGCTCATGGGCCATATTGAGCTGGATTTGAACCGAGTCTAAGCATGATATTAACATTTTCATGTTTGCCCAAGTCTAGCCCAGCACAAAATCTGGATTTAAAATTTTGCCCAAATCAGCCTATATTTACAAAAAAAACTATCCCAAGCACATTTTAAGACTGTTTATATATTTTTTAAGATTTTTAAAATAATAATTTTATATATTTTTATTCATTTAAATTTTTGGTATAGTATCTTAACATTATTCTAATGTTTACATTAGAGTAGTATTATATATTTAGTATATGTTTTTTTTTAATGTGTCTTAAACTACAAAATATATAAAAATAACATAATATAAAGTATTATAAACTTAAAATAGGCTGGGTCGAGCTCGAACTTGAATAAACGGGCCTAATTTTTTTAACCAAGTCCATTTTTCGGACTAATTTTTTTATCCAAACCTCACAAATTTCGGACGGGTAGCTTGACTTATAAATAGATCTAGTTACTCAAGTATCTTTTTTTATTAGGGTTAAATATAAAATTAGTACCTGAACTTTTTCACTTCTCCCAAATTGGTACCTAAAGTTTTTTTTGTTCCAAATTAGTACCCGAACCTTTTTTCCGTCCACTAATTTGGTACTTGAGTCTAACACCGTTAAGTCAAAGACACGTGACAGAATAATATTGTGACACGTGACATAAATGATATCATGATGATGTCATAGTGATGTCATTATCTAATAATAATAATAATAATAATTTTTCCCTTTTTACATTTCTACCCCCACCCTCACCACCCTAATCTCTTCTCGTCGTCCTCCTCCTCTTCCTTCTTTTTAAATCTCTAAACCCTAAGATCAATCGTAGCAGCCTGAAGCCCCCATGGATGAACCTAAAATATATACTCATAAATTGACAAAAAAAACCCCATAAATATATACTATATTTTTTTTAGATTTAAGAAGAAGAAGATTATGAGCTAAGAAGTAATAGTTAGATTACGAGCAACATCTTGTTTTGCAAATTTCATCATCTCAATCTTATTTTTTGCACAAAAAAAAAACGTGTTGAAAATTCTATAAAAACGCAAGAATGATGAATACCCGACAGTCAGCAATGATGTACAAAATTATGTTTAAAGTATCAACTTTTAACCTTCTTTTTTATTTTGACTCTCATTTTTAATCTTTTGTCCGTGTGAAAGGACTTTGGTGTTTTTTGTTGAGTAACGTTACTGAAACTTTGCTATTGTCAATTCTAGAAAATATGAAAAACATGAAAAAAGGAACAAGGATAGTTTTATGGTTCTAACTCCTTGCTTCAATATCTTTAAAATGAAAAATCTATTATTAAGAGATGAAATGAAACCTTCTTAATGGTTCTTTTTCTGTGCTTGCTTCTCTTCTTTACTACAAGAACTTTGACTCTAAACACTATAAATCTAGGGCAATCCATAAAAGATTGTGAAACTCTGAAGTCAACAATGAATTAACATAGGCAACCTCTTCTTTCTTGCAGGTAAAGCCAAGATCACACTATTTTCCAAGCGCAAGTGATACTTTGTGACCAATACACACTTACACCGATTTAAGTATGTGCTTTTTCCCTCAAACCTCCTGTTGATCAATATATATGCTCCTTTAGTGTGCATGCTTGGTTGACATTAACACCATGTTTGGTTGGAGGGAATAGAATAACATCAATAAATTGATAAATCATTATTTTATATTTGTACCATGCATATGATATGGGTGTACAATCTTTTCGTTCGATTCATTTAATATTTTCTCACAGATGATGAAGCCTGTCTTTCTATTTATTTTATATGCTTATGATATTTGTAATAACCAAGCATGCACACTAAAGGCTTCAACCAAGCAGCGTGATCTTGGCTTTACTTGCAAGAAAGAAGAGGCAGCCTATGTTAATTTTTAAGTCAAATAATAATAAAATAATCTAGACTAATCAAAGTTTAATTGAAAGAAATAAACAGAGTTTAACTTAAAGATTATTTTTCAAATTTGACTGAAATAAGAGTCATACTTCAACAGAAGCCTTTATACTAGAAGTTGGGTTTCATTTTTGTCCCCTCTACTCAAAAATTGGACAAATTAATACATATATGTTAGATTAAAGAGCCAATTGGTCATTTTGCCAAAATTTCCATCCATTTCCACAATTAAAAATTGGTTTTTATAGGTCAACAGTTTTTAACTGTAGAAATGAATTAAATTTTTAATAGAAATAATCATTTTGCTCTTTAATCTAATGTACAATGACTAATTTATGTATTATTTAATAAAAAATAAAATAAAATTTAATTTTTGGTATAAAGATCTCCATTATACTTATAATGAACAACTTTTTAATTTTTTTATTATTTTGAAATAGATATTTCAGCTGCTCTACTCAAGTGTAGACAAAAAAATGAATAAATCTTTTGGACCACAATCTAATCAATACTTCTAATACTATGCAGTATGATCTAAATATGTAATTTTGAAAAGAAAATCTAAATATGTAATAAGGTAGCCTCCATCACTTAATATATGTACCCAATTTTTTTGAATGTATTTTAAAATCTTGGACGTGTTTGGATTTAATAAAATTAAAACATTCTAAATTCAAGCATAATTCGAAATTTATTATACTATATCGATTTTTTTAATTTTGCGCATGTTTAAACACCACGTTATTCTAGAATAAAATTATAATTATTATCAAAATAATTATATCTCTAATTATAAAAAAAATTAAATGTATTTGACTGATAGAATCAAATTACATAATAATATTTATGTCATATTTAGTAGTGTTATTGGTAATTATACAACTATATAATTTCAAAATCTAAAAAAATATTAATTAGTATAAAAATAATAATTTTTGAGAAAAAAGTCTAAATAAAAATTTTAAAATTAAATCATCGCATACAATATGCTAGACCAAAAAGTATTTAACAATATGATACAAATTTTTTTAGTAAAATAAACAGCCAAATGCGAAACATATTAGAACTAGTGTAAGGAAGAAAAAACGAAGTCCACCATAAGTAGCTCCCTAACCGATGAAGGAGGATTATTCAACAGAACCAAACGCGTTAGAGTAGGACTTGC
Source organism: Gossypioides kirkii (assembly GCA_005610355.1). Taxonomy (NCBI): domain Eukaryota; kingdom Viridiplantae; phylum Streptophyta; class Magnoliopsida; order Malvales; family Malvaceae; genus Gossypioides; species Gossypioides kirkii. Next base: position 29,855,990 of record CP032247.1, on the reverse strand, counting down.
AATTTTCGTTAAGCTATCCGCAACCATATTCTGATCCCGAGGCACATGCTAAAGACGAATTTCCCAAGCCCGGTTGAGCATATCATGAATGAGTCAGAGTTCTAGTATCTTACTATCTATAGCACCTCCCACAAGGATAGTATCTACTAGCAAGCTATTATCACATTCCACCTCTACTTTACGATATCCCTTTTCCCATGCCAAGGGAAGCCCTTCTAGCATTGCCCTGGTTTCCACTTGGAAGATAGGATCCTCTCACATTGACATTACAAAACCACATAGCCAACTCCTTATATCATCTCGAATTACACCACCAAATGTAGTACTATTCTACGAAGAAAAACTGCACCATCGGTATTAAGCTTCACATAGCCATCTTGTAGACGTGACCAATGGGGTTCTATACCCTTTGGGTGAGTGAAGGTCGGTTCAATACCTAACTTAACATAACTCCTCGTCCAACTTACTGTTTTATCAATAAGCTCCTGTATACAATTATGACCATCCGAGAAAACAAACATATTCCGGCTCTTCCACAAGAACCAACAAACAGCAGAAAAAATGGACTTCTAATGAAGGTCATCACCAAAGCAAATAAAAGTATTATCTAAATTCCATTTGAGCCATTCTTCAAGATTTAGGGAGAAAAAAGATATCTGACTTTGACGTGGAATAAGCTCCGTCCATACTGCCTTTGAAAATAGGCAATCCCTTACCTCATGTAGGCTTGTTTCAACCTTAGCTCTATAACGCAAACAATGGCTATCTAACGTCATGTGGTGCCTCACCCGCTCCCCATTTGTAACAATCCTATTGTGCCAGAGAAGCCATAGAAACACCCTCACTCGTTACGGCACCATGGTTTTCCATACAAGACTTCAATGATTAGCTGAGGTAGAAGATACATCTTGATACAGATTTTTGAAAGTCTCCTTGGAAGAGAATTTGTCACTAGTGCTCCATTTCCAAATCAATTGATCAGAGCCTCCTAAAGGGGACTGTGAAATCATTGTGGCAATGAAGTTTAAGGTCGAACCAAAAAGCCATTGCCTCAAGTGTTCCCAATTCCACGCACCTATACTGTCAACCACATCACAAGCACACAATGTATCATCCATCAGATCTAGACCAATATAAAATTCCTGAAGAGGCCTGTGAACACTAAGCCAAATGTCATTCCAAAAGTTAATTGTCTGACCATCACTAATAGACTATATAACATTATCTATAACTTCCGGCCAAACTTTAGACAAGGAATTCCAAACGAAGGAGCAATTTGCCCGAGCGATAGAAGTGGTAAGAACACCAACCATCCGATATTTTCTTTGCAAAATGCGAACCCACAGAGCATCCATGTTTGATAACAATTGATAACCAAGTTTGAGCAGAAAAACTCTATTCTGATCAACTAAGGTTCGCAATCCAATTCCCTCTTTCTCAATACGGTGACAACAAACCTCTCAAGACAATAGAGTTAACTTACGTTTCGACATAGAGGAGCCCCAAATAAAGTTCCTCGCAAGCTTCTTAATCTGTCTACAAATGGATATATGCAAATGAACAATACCCATAAAATAGTTGGGTATAGCTAACAAAACAAATTTAGTTAGCGCAATTCGTCCTGCCATAGAAAGCCTCTTCGCATCCCAACCATTGAGCTTCCTCCTAACCTTATCAACAATAAACTCAAAGTCATGCCTCCCAAGTCTTCCATGGAATAATGACATACCCAAGTACATTCCTAAATTCACCACATGTTCAAAACCAACGATGTTACAATTATCATTCACACAATCAGCAAGCACATTAGGAAAAAAAAATCTAGGACTTACTCTTATTGACTTTCTGTCCTAAGAAACGACAAAAATATCCAAAATGTCATTAATCATGCACGCTTGCTCCTGATCTACCTCTCCAAAAAGAAACAAATCATCCACAAAGAAAAGGTGCGTTAATGTCGGACCACCCCTAGACAACTGAAGCGATTTCCAATTCCCTTGCTTTAATGACTTCTCAATAAGGTGGCTTAATGTAACACCCTTTGCCCGGTTCGATCACCGGACCTGAGTAATGGGACATTACAAGTAAGAATTTACACCTCACACCAATTAAAAATCTCATTTCTTGTTATTAAAAATTGTCATATAAATAAACATGTTAGAAATTTTGAGTTTTGGAACGACTTTTATTTGATTCGATCTTAAAATGACATTTTGAACAACCTGATGGACTTTTATCGGTACCTGAATGGGTAACTATTGGTAGAAGTCAAGGCAGTAAGTATTGAAAAATAACTACAATTTCCCATCGGTAGAACTGGAAGTTCTACTGATACAAGTATAGGTACTACCAATATAACTTATATTTCTATCGGTACAACAGATTCCAGAGAGCAAGGTAGATTTTACCCTGCAACTTCTACTGATACACAAGATCAAACTACCGAAACTACCAAGGACTATTGGAACTTTGGAAACTTCTACTGAAACAATTCAAGTCAGTAGCCAAAGTTCAGCATGCCATGTATTTCTATCAGTAGTCGTAAACGTTCTACCAAAACAAGTACCCAGGTTTCTAAATATCCGTATTTGCATAACCATCTAACTTCAAAACAACTTACATCATTTTTCAAGCATCATTTAAGGACAGCAAAACACAAAATAAACATGTTACTTAATTCATTTCAACCCAAAATGACATTCAATCCTATATATACCATTATAACATAAAACAAAGTAACTGAGAGCTACCAAAACAATGATCGGATAGTGTGATTGTGCTCCAACGAAACTCCCAATCAATCAAGCTTTCTAATGATCTACAAGAACATAAAAGTCAACTATGTAAGCATATAATGCTTAGTAAGCTCATAACCATTAGCTAAAACTTACAAAATAAACTTAATTACAAGGAAATGTGATAGTTTATTTTCAAACTTCCAGAAAAGCTTGTTCTTATACCCTAAATTTCTGTGAACTCGTTCTATGGTATATCGCATATATTAACCATACCTTATTTCATTTTTAGCATGTATAACCACTTGTATACCCGTTGATCTTTTGAACTACATGGGATACACTAAAAATCATTTTCACACTAAGTGTGTGGTAAAATCACCATATCCTGTGATGCTTACATGACCTGTGAATAAGCCCGCTCACAGGAGCTGTAGGTCGGGACGTTGAGCTACCTGATGCTGCTCACACGAGCTGTGGAGAATTCGTAACAATGACAGGATCTCAGCTGTCAGTAAGACATCCAAGACCAGCACCCCTATATCCCGTAATGCTCATGCAAGCTGTGAAATGGGCCTGCTCACATAAGCTATGGGTCGAGACGTTGAGCTACACGATATTGTTCACACGAGCTGTAGAGAATCCGTAATAATGGTAGGATCTCAGCCATCGGTAAGACATCTAAGACCAGCACCCAAAAACATGTAATCCTGATGACGGGTTATGTATATCCTAGTATTCATCAGAATCCAACGGGGCATGTATCTGTATCTTTCTATATTTCTTAACATTATACGAACATTAATAAATTAAGCCTTCAACCATTTATGAGAAAGAATAATACAAAATATAATATTTGAAATTTATTCATCAAGATATAATTAAATTAATTTAGCAAGTTACAAACTTACCTCGGCTAATATGATTGTACAAAAAAAAGCTGATGACTATTTCGAAACTTTGGCCTTTCCTCGACTCGAGCTCGATTGTAAAGTATCTTGATCTAAATAATAACTATATTCTATTAGACTTCTAAATTCATCTTAAATAATAATTCAAACTCATAACCCCTCTTATGGTAATTTTATTAAACTACCCTCAAAACTTTAACACTTGTACTATTTAATCCTTAACCCAGAATTTAACATTTAATTACCAACAATGCATAAAACCAAGCCAATCCACTTTTACTATGGCTTTATAACAACCCTATAATTCCTACTATTTCACATTTTGACCTTGCATTTTTGTCTTTTTTATAAATTGGTCCTTAAACCCTAAATCATCAAAACTTGCTTAATAAGACCCTTCTATTTGACATTTAACTTTAAGGATTTAGCTTTTAAACTCACAAATACACTAAGCCAATTCATGGTAAGGCCCAACACTTTTAATAATGTTACAAATCGGTTCCTGAGTTAGCTAAACTAAGCTACAACTAACTCAAAAACATAAAAATCATTAAAAGTAACCCTCAAAAACTTACCCAAATTAAGGGGGAGGGTTCAAGCGAAACTTCTTTATCTTCAAAAATGGTGTTTCACATTTTTGCAAGAAGAAGAAGAACACCCACACTAATTTGTTTTATTTCTCTTTTTTTCTTTTCTACCTACCATCCACTTACTAAATTATTTATTTTAAATTCTAAAATATAAGCCACAAATATCCAAAGTTGGTGGCTTAACCCATCTCCTAATCATTGTTAAGGTATAATTACCTTTTTAGACCACCCAACTCTCTTTCCTTTGCTATTGGATACATTGAGCCATAGCATTCAACTTTTGAAGTTCTTACAACCTAGTCATTTATTTTTATTTAGTTAATAATCAAATCCTCTAAATTTCCTTCGTAAACTTAATGAGACTTTAGTACATATGTAAATATTATTAAATTAATAAAATTTACTGACTCTCTTTCTGAAATATGTGGTCTCAAACCATTATTTCCTTCACCACTAAAATCGAGATGTTATTTTTAACCTTTCCATGCAAAGTACAAATAAGTACGGTGATAACGGTCACCCTATCAGATGCCCTGTGAAGGCCGAAAATCCTCTGTCAGAGAACCATTCCATAGCACTTGAAGAGAAGAAGATGAAACATAATGCATAACTATTATGATCAATAAGTTTGGGAGTCCCACATCCACTAAAGTATCCTTCAAAAAGTCCCATTGAATACGACCATATGCCTTCTCTAAGTCAATCTTTAAAGCCATCCCCACTTTCTTCCCCTTGAAGTTCCTTAAAGAGTGAACAGCCTCTTGAGCAACTACAATGTTATCTCCAATATTTTGGCCCATCACAAAACTGGCTTGGTCCGGACTTGTGAGGTGACCCATCAGAGGTTGTAAGCTGTTCACTACTGTCTTAGTGATGACCTTATTGAGAACAGTGCAGAGACTGATCTGCCAAAATTGGGAAATTCGTTTAGGACTACTAACCTTCTGTATAAAAACCAACAGTGTACTATTCAAAGTCGGATCTATTGATTGACCTTCTAACACATGGCGGACCAAGGAACAAACTAAAGGGCCAACCACATCCCAATTTAATTAGAAAAACTTCGTATGAAACCCATCCACTCCAAGTGCTTTCAAAGGAACCATTCTAAACAAAGCATTACGAATTTCCAAATCTAAGGTGACCCTTTCAAGTGCATTAAAATCCATAACAAAAATTTTAGGGAATTGGCCTCTACAAGGAAAAGAACCATCAATCACCTCATTAGTAGAGAAAATCCTAGTAAAAAAGCCCACAACATGTTTCAACTGCTCATCCTCAAAACACCACTCATCCCCACTAACTTTGAGACCCTCAATTCGATTGTACCTTTTTCTTGGCAAGGTGCGACTATGGAAATACTTAGTATTGCAATCCCTTTGAACAAGACAAGTGGCCTAAGATTTTTAGAACCATAAGTTTTTGTCATACTTTAATACCTCATCAATCTCATGACGGAGTTCCAACTCCCTTTTATGAAGCTTCTTAGAGAATCACAATTCCAAAACACGTTGCATCCGAGTTAGCTCTCCAGTGAGTCTATTTTTATGTTCAAAGATGTTCCCATACACTTTTTTATTCCAGTCCAAGACAATCAACTGAAATTTCCCTAAATTTCTAACAATAGAGTCCACACTTGACTAGTTATGCTGCACCAAAGAATGGAAATCTCGATGGAGCATCCAACTATCCATGTAACGAAAAAGAAGACTAGTTGTAGTCTTTGAACAATCCAAATATACAAAAATAGGTCGGTGATCCGATTTTAGTCGATGCAAGTTCTTAACTCTACAATTCACAAATCTCAACTCCCAATCTTCATTACAAATTGCTCTATCTAGTCTTTACGGTAAACCTCCTCTATTCCATGTAAACCTAGATCCAATGCACCCTAAATCCCGAAGACCATGATCAAACATAAAGCTATAAAAGAGATTTCATCCTCTACGAATCGTCATAGAGCCTCCAACCCTCTCTAAAGAGTTAAAAATACAGTTAAAGTCACCTACAAGTCACCTGCAAGCAACCAGGGACCCTTAATCCTCAAGGCTAGCCACCTGAGATAATCCCAAAGATACCTTCTAACCGAACTATAGGGACTCGCATAAACTGACGAGTAACAACATTCCGATTGCCCAACACTATCCAGGACTTTCATTGTAATGACTTGGTGATGCAAGTCAACAATATCAACAGAGACAATATCCTTCTAGAGAACCTAAATGCTATCAGAAAAACCCACAGCTTCAATTCTGTATAAATTGTCAAACCCTAACTTACTGATAATACCATCCGCTTGATCACCACTCATCCGAGTCTAAAAAAACAAAAATATTCGAAGAAAAATCCCTCCTATACTTAGCAACAATATTATGAAATCTAGGATGCCCCATATCTTGGCAATTCCAAAATATTATTTTTGTATTCATACTAATCAAAAGAAAAGAAAACCAAAGCGTACCCATTATTAGTAATAAACAAATCATGGGGAAATAATTACATTATCTCTACAATTTGCATCCATCCTCTCACTAACCTCAGAAAAATGCCTATCACTTTCATTATGATAAACAATACTATCAATGGCCTCAACAATGTCCTTCACAGCTACACCAACCTCCATTGAAAAATTCCCAAATTTATCAAACACACCATTTAGTAATTTATTCTGATGGGCCCGCTTATCCAAATCCAAGAAACTCTCCGCATCCTTCCCTTTAAGAGCTTCAAATTTGTCACCACTTAAAGGACGCACTGCCTTATTTTCTCATTCCCCAATTTAAAAGACACATTAAGCACCTTAAATTTATTATGCACCAAACCCCATGCCCAACATCAATCGGCCTAGTAGCACCATTAACATTTATAAGAACCTATCGGCCCACCTTGAAACCATTACCCAGCTCACTTTCACTACCTTCTGTTTTACAATTCCCAAGACCACTCCAAATCCCTTGTTGTTACCCCTTTTCTTTCCCCTCCGAAACCTTAGCTCCCAAATCAAACACAACCCTATTAGTACTTATTTTGGTAACCAAGCTTTTTGCCTCAAAACCCCAAAGGTAACTTACAAATTTTTTGCTCCTAACGAAGATTCTGGGCCTCCCTTTCCATACTTGGTTCAGTTAGGGCACCAAATCGTGAACCACTCGCCCCTGAGCTCAACCACCTTCAAAAAGAGCATCTGTTGTAACCTTCTTCCTTTCTCGTTGTCGGTACTCCACAACCATCCATGGACCAAAGTCCTACTCTTGGACCGATTTACAAACGTCCCTTTCCACTATCGTCGTCAGTTATCGAACCTCCTCCGTAGAGTCTCCCCCTTATTTTTTTCGACAAATATCAGACCCATGGTCGTACAACCCACAACTGAAACAAATGTTCGGAAGTCCTTCATACTCAACCCTTTGTAACCGATCTTTGATTCGAATCTTAAAGACCAAAGGCTTTCGAAGGTCAATGTTCACCGCTAACCTAACAAATCGTTCTCTCCTAGCCTAAGCAGTGTTAAGATCTATTTTAATCATCGAATTGATCAATCGGCCTATTTCCTAAATGAAGCATTCAAAATAAAAGCATTCTGGCAAAGCAAGGAGATGAATCTAAACCACCTGATTGCCAATCACATCTTTATCTATGGAGAACGACGGAGACCACGACTGGATAGATAGATAGTGGCCAAACGTAATCCACGAACCTCCCGTCACTACCCTCTCAAAATCCTCTTTTTCCCCAAAATGAACCAGGTAAAAATTATTATCTAGGTTCATAAGCTGAAAATGGTATTTTGGGCTCCACAAAACCTAAATCTTATTCAATAGTGCTGTAAACCCAATCCTTCCAAGTAATTTGACCACAATGGTATTCTCTATCCTTTTCTCAATAAACCCGTGAACTCTAGTCGAAAATTTTATAGTTGGGACTCCTGCTACCTCCGTCATGAAATCCTCATCCTGCAACTATAAATCATCCTCCTGTTTATCGGCTTGATTCCAATCTTCCCCTATCCTCATAAGAGAGTCCTTGTAAGACATACTTTCAGCAACCCATTTAGTCACTGTTTGCCCATTTCTATCCACCGTGGGATCCTCCATCTTCGGGAGATGGTCCTCAGGTCAACTTTCTTAGTAGCACGGCCAAGTCCACCGTTCGACCCTGTCGCACTCGAGCCAATCACAAACTCCACCGAAGACAGCGTTTCATACATATGTGGGAATATAATACGATATAATTTTATCTAATTACTCTAACATTTCATATTTGTTAGGCTATTATCTCTTACATAATGTATACTCGTTATCATTATTGATTGGTTCTTAGTCAAGTATAGATAATTAATAATAAATACTATATAATTTTGTTAATTATTTAGCATGTCAAAATGTATGAAAAATTATTATTTGTTAATAAAATTTTCAAACTATTTAAATGAGATTAGCAAATAAAATATAACTTTTTTAAATTAAAACCCTAATATTATTAATGTACAAAAATAACTTTAAATTTTTTTACAAAACTTTTTTTGGTAGAATAAAAATCCTTAGCCTTATTCGATTATATTAAAAAGCACATAATTAACTCATGTAAGATTAATTCTATCCACTAACAACAAATTGCGCACCAATATTGGTGGTTTTCAAAGGAGATCAATCCCACGCCACTATTAAACACACATTTTTCCATTTGATTTGCAACTTCGTTTTGAGATCTCAGGATATGATGAAAATAAACTTCCCAATTTTGATTTAATAACAAATGGATAAGTTATTTCCATTATTCTACCTCTACCAGCTAGAATAGTTTCCACTAAAAGCACATTGTCACACTCCACATCAATTTATCTAAAACCTTTCTCCCAAGCTATGTGCAATCCTTTTAACACTGCTCTATAATTATTATAATTACTTTAAAAACTTTATGATAATTAAATTTGAGAGTAATTATCTAAAATTACTTGTGTGATTACTCAATTCTCACACTTTCTTTGAGAAGTGGCTAATGTAATTTAAACATATCATGTACGTGTAATTACAAATACCTACACTAAATCCAATTACTCAATAATTTTTTGAATACATCCTTAAAAAATAAAAAGCTCAAATTCTATTAATGAGAATTAATTTAATGGTAATAATAAGGCTTTTAAAATTAAAAATTCATATAAACCATGTGTTAGTCTCGAATAAAAGTTATTTTGATTTAAATTATATTTTGTAAAACTTTAGCATTTGGTTTATTGGTTAGAAATGTTCTTACATCTTACGATAAGTCTCCATTAGACTTAACTTAAAAAATAATTTTTCACTTTGGGTTGATCTAACCCGACTCAATCCAAATCAATTTAAATAATAATAATAAATTTTAAATTAAATTTTATTTACAAAAATAAATAAAATAATTATTAAAAATATTTTAATAATTTATTGATTTTTAAATAATAAAATCAGATTTTGAAATAGCCTAGCTCAGCCTGAAAATGAACTTTTAACTTAAAAAAATATTTTGAAACTAAATTTCGATCAGATACAACTCGACTTATGAGCACGTATATTTAACTTTTATTACAAAATAGAATATTATATATATTTATAATTGCACAAATAGGACAAAGTTCAAACAGAATTGCTTAATGCTAATTCCGAGTTGACAATAATAATTATAGAGATTTTCTATCATACTTTTCCCCTTTGGGTAAAGTAACCGAGACACGCCAGCTAAAAATAGCAAATTTTGATTCCCAGTTATATATATATTTTTTTTGTAATTTTTTATTTGAATTAAAAAATAATCATAAGTCATAAAATATTCGGAAAATTTATATTATAAAATTTTCTGAACGATATATTTTAATTTTTATTGCGAACGTAATTATAAAAAAAAGATAAAATAGAAAAAGGCTGTCGCAATTGTAACCATGGGAAGAAGAGAGAGGTGGAATAATTTTTCGAAGCTCAACCAGCAACAGCTTTCACATCTTAAACACACACAGTAATCTCTAATTTCAGCTACTCCATTAATTAAGTCTCCATCACTCATCTCTCTTCCTTTCTCTCTCCTCACTCTGTCGTTGTAACCAGATTTTAATATCCATAATCTAGAGAGAGAAAATAATAAAAAAGAAAACATTAATCATTATTATTTTTTATATATAACTGATCTCTCTCTCTCTCTCTCTCTCTCACCTCTAAAGCCATTCTTCTTCACTCTCTCTATCTTTTCTATTATCTGAGAATCTGCTGAACAGTTGTGGATTTCAACTGATTTTCAAACCCTATCGTTTTGAATCCACTTCAAGGTTTAGATGTGAAGAAAACTACTCTTCGTGGAAGGAGTTACTTTTTTTTTGTTTCTGTAATTGAAGTGGTGAGAGGAAGTGTTTGGATCGGAGATGGCGGAGATTGCTGGCGAAGCGGTAGAGGTAACAGGCAATGCGAGAAGTGAGTCGCCGGTGAGGATGACTTCGACCACGTCGGGAGCACCTCCGCCTTTGGCGGTGTCGGCGTCGTTTAAGGAGAGTGGAGGGAAAGGTTCGTCGAGGAGGAGAACGGTCAGACCTAGCTTCGATGCGGATAACGAGTTCATTACGTTGCTTCACGGTTCGGATCCGGTGAAGGTAGAGCTTAATCGGTTGGAGAATGAAGTTAGAGGTCTGGAATGTGGCTCGATCTAGTTGTTTTTCGCTTCGATTCGGTTCAATTTTGCTGTTTTTAGTTAACGGTTAACGGTTTCCTTTTCTTTTAATATTTTGGATATGTTTACAGATAAAGATAGAGAATTGGGAGAAGCACAAGCCGAAATTAAGGCATTAAGGATGTCTGAAAGGCTAAGAGAAAAGGCTGTCGAAGAGGTTGATTAAATTATTATTATTTATTATTGGGTTTTAATTTAATAAAATAATTAAATTGTGAAAACTCCTTAGTAATACTGGTAGTTAAAAGTAGTAATTTATTTCGAAATATTTTGAATTTTTCTTATTTTTCGTTAAATTATTTCTGTTCTTAGTGGAAAGTTCACTGCTTTTCCTCCCCTTTATTGGAAGTTTGATTTCTGGGGAAAAAGAATTCAATTTGTTTGAAGTTTAGTGATGTTAATCTGCTGAAACCGATGGAAGAAGGGGCTGTTTGCTATGTTTCTCCACTCTTCAATTTTCATGAATTATTAGTGCTCATCAGGGATTTTAATTGCAGTTGCAGCCGCATTTTCGGTTGCGTTGCGTTTATCGCGGCTGCGGACATAATGGATGCTATTGCGGTTACTGCGGGTATCGCGGTCGTAAATTTTATATTTTTTAATTTTACCGTAACGGAACAATAACGGGAATAGCGGCCCGCTATTGCCGCAATTGGCTGTTAGCCGTTAAATTGCAGCCTCGATCCACCACTATTGGTGTGATTCCGCTTCACACCACTATTTTCAATAATAGCGGTTTTGGATGGCGCCGCTACCGCTATATAGCGGCCACTATTCCGTTACCCGACTGTTATTTAAATCTTTGGTGCTGATGCGTATCCAGACATTGGTCTATGGAGATAATGACGCTCCAAGGACTCTCCAAATACATAGAAAACTAACATACCCATGTCGAATGCTACACCTATCTGACACTCATTTCGAGTCCAAGTAACATAAGCTGTTTGTATTTCACTGTATATTGTTGTTTTACTGAAGTAGATCTTGTAAACTTTATATGTAAATTTGCTCTGCCTGCCTGTGTCTTCATTGCTGATAGCAAATCTCTGTTCTTTGTATGGTTGGAAAGTTGGCTTTCTGGTCTTTAGGTGAACAATTTACTGTGCATTTTGCTCTTGAAGTCATGTTTGGTAGAGTTTTTCATTGTTGTTATTGGTTAGTAATTTTAGAAAGTCAGTGATGGGCTGTCTCATCTAGCAGCATGAATAAAATTTTATCAGACTTCTTTGTCAGATTTCTTGTAGTATCGGTATCTTTCATTTTAAGATTGCATATTATGGCAGATTAATTTAAGGTTTTGCATTCGTTCAGTTGCTTTGTCCTGTCTTCTAATGTTGTTTGACTTGTCACTATTAAAGCTGTTACAAGATTTCGTGCTACCTGCAATCTAGAACTTGTGTTAGTTCTTTTATTAGATCAAATGTTCGTCCATGCATGTTATCTTCTTCATATAACTATCAAATTTTTTTCCATGTATGTTTTCTTCTTTCTAAATTTAATTGTTTGATGAGGTTTAGGGTAGTATGTGATCTCATGATTGAAATTTTGGCTCTCATGCTGAGAGATTCTGATGATTTATTGTCCTTTTTGTTTTATGACTTGCTATTTCTGCATATTGCAAATGATCTTGTCTTGTTCGGGAGAATTCGTGATCTTTCTGTAATTTAGAGGTTTTCAACACTTGCCAACGCTCTTGCATCAAAGGCTTTAGTTTATCTTCTTTTTTTTTTTTTTCTTTTTCCGTAGTAATTCAATATATAATATAAGGTGCTAGACATATCTGAAATTTGGTTTTATATCTGTCTTCTGACCTAGAATTTTTGTAACACCTTTTGTAATTGAGATGGAGACTGACTTTATTTTAAATTTATTTTCTTTTGTATCATAGCTCACTGATGATCTCTCAAAAATGGTGGAGAAGCTTAAACTGACAGAATCTCTTCTGGAAAGCAAGGTATGACTTCAAAAATTTCTTCAAGCCATATTAATTTTCTGTTGTTCTGTTATATTAAGTTGTGAAACATGTTCTCCAGAACCTAGAAATAAAGAAAATAAATGATGAGAAGAAGGCATCCATGGCTGCTCAGTTTGCAGCTGAGGCCACTCTGCGGAGGGTTCATGCTGCTCAAAAGGACGATGATATGCCTCCAATTGAAGCAATTCTTGCACCCTTGGAGGCTGAGCTGAAGCTTGCTCGGCAGGAGGTATTTCTTGGACAATTCAACAACTGGTTCTGTCTCACGAAAGGAATTGGATGCTTTATAAAGTTATATGTGATAGGTTATTCCCCTACTGATTAGTTTTTTTTTTGGTTATCTGCAGATTGCAAAGCTTCAAGATGATAACAAAGCTCTTGATCGTCTAACTAAATCAAAAGAAGCAGCTTTAATTGATGCTGAAAGAACTGTAGATATTGCATTGGCGAAAGCTTCCATGGTAGATGATCTCCAAAATAAAAACCAGGAATTGATGAAGCAGATAGAAATTTGCCAGGTATTCCCATCATTCTTTGTATTTCCTGTTTCAGGTGCATCAGGAGTAGGGTATATAGGTTTTTGCTCACTCAGTACACCATATGATTAAGAAAGTCACATATCTATGACCTGTCTATGGTAGGAGGAAAACAAAATTTTGGACAAAATGCATCGCCAAAAGGTTGCAGAGGTTGAAAAGCTTATGCAAACAGTTAGGGAGCTGGAAGAAGCTGTCCTTGCTGGTGGTGCTGCTGCAAATGCAGTGAGGGACTACCAGAGGAAAGTTCAGGAGATGAATGTAATGTGCTCAGCTTTTAACCGTCCAAGCTTTCCTGATAACTTTCTGGTGATATAGTCTTAAAGCTCTTCCCAAAATGAATGATTATTTCGGTGTTTCTTAGGAGGAAAGAAAAACGCTTGATCGAGAGCTGGCACGTGCGAAAGTAAGTGCTAACAGAGTGGCCACAGTTGTAGCAAATGAGTGGAAAGATGCTAGTGACAAAGTGATGCCTGTAAAACAATGGCTTGAAGAGCGGAGATGCTTGCAGGTTTTTGTGGATAGTTTCTCCATCGAATAAATCTATATGCACTTAAATTAGTAATTTCTCTTACTGCGGACTTTATTTCTTATAGGGAGAAATGCAGCAACTTCGTGACAAGCTTGCTATAACTGAGCGAACTGCAAAATCTGAAGCACAGTTGAAAGTAATAATCTGATTGTGACAATTATCCCTCTGTTCTCTTTGTTGATGCCACTGGTTTGGAATAAGAGCTTTTATTTTGATTTGCTAGGAGAAATATCTATTGCGGCTCAGAGTTCTAGAAGACAGCTTGAGAGGATCTTCTAACAGTGTTAGTCGCAGTACATCAGATGGAAGAAGTGTGAGCAATGGGCGCTCTAGGCGTCAGTCTCTTGGTGGAGCTGATAACTTCTCGAAACTTACACCCAATGGGGTTTTATCCAAGAGATCACCAAGCTTTCAATTGAGATCATCTTTCTCGTCTAGTACAGTATTGAAGCATGCTAAAGGAACATCCAAGTCATTTGATGGAGGCACAAGATCGTTAGATGTGACAAAAGTGCTTTTAAATGGAACAGACTCAAATGTTTCACTCAACCAGCCTTCTGAGGGAAAGGCTGAGGCACCAAGTGAAGAAAAACCAAATAATTTCCTGGCAGTGGATGCAGAGGATAATGTACCCGGAGTATTGTATGATTTGTTGCAAAAAGAGGTCATAGCTTTGAGGAAAGCTGGTCACGAGAAAGATCTAAGCCTTAAGGATAAGGATGAGGCAATTGAGGTTGATGCTTGTTTTCTTTTGATTTAACATCATTTTTATTTATCATTCTAGTTAAATGCTCTAGTAATACATGTATTTTTCAGATGCTTGCCAAGAAGGTGGAAACATTGACAAAGGCAATGGAAGTTGAGGCTAAAAAGATGCGACGAGAAGTAGCCATCATGGAGAAAGAGGTTGCTGCCATGCGTGTGGAGAAAGAACATGAGAATCGGGCCAAGCGGTTTGGTAACTCCAAGGGGTCTGCTGCTCAGCTGCTTACCGGAAGGTGCTTTTTTTCCACTGATAGTTGTTTAGCTTTTAATAATTCTCATTTTCCTATAATGCTTTAAGCTAAAATTAGTCCCACTACTAGAGTAACAATATTCGGAGAACAGAAGTAAATCCTCAATATATTCTACAGATTTGGTTTAAAAGCCAAATATTTATTAGATAATCAAATCCCTAATTTTCAGGGATTTTTATCTAAATCTTCCGACATTCTCCCCCTAGCGGGTTTGAAGATGTCTTCCATATCCAGTTTGCAAGTCAAGTAATAAAACTGCCCCTTGTAGATTCCCGTTTCTAGAACATCTAATAATTGTTCTTGAGTTGTTTCCATAAAATAATCGTTCTTGAGTTAGGATGTATGGCTAACATACACGTCCCTCTAGCTTTTCTTTGATGAAGAATCGTCATACTTCAATGTTCTTTGTCCTGTCATGTTCAACCAACCTATGAGCTATACTGATAGCAGCTTTGTTGTCACGGTAAAGTCACAGGAGGGGAGTTAGAAACCTTTAGGCCTCTTGG
Source organism: Gossypioides kirkii (assembly GCA_005610355.1). Lineage (NCBI taxonomy): Eukaryota > Viridiplantae > Streptophyta > Magnoliopsida > Malvales > Malvaceae > Gossypioides > Gossypioides kirkii. The sequence continues at coordinate 29,840,499 of CP032247.1, read as the reverse complement.
TAATTTCTCCAACCATAACAAAGTACATATTCCAAGTCTAAATTGCTTAGACTTAATTTTTCTTAAAATATCTATATCCGACACATATTCAGACATGGGTCTGGGGATACTAAAAAATTTGAACATATCCTTATTAGAAAAACACACCCAAGTTGGAGTAACAGCCAAGAGTTGCTGCTCTAAATTCAGCTTCTGCTCCACTCCGAGCTACTGTGTTTTTTGTTTCTTGCTTCTCCTACATACAAAATTTCCTCCCGCAAATGTTTAATAGCATGAAGTAGAGATCTGTCAGTTTTACAGCTACCCCACCAACGTTAGTGTACCCTTCAATCTGTATATGGTTTGAAGACCATGAATGAACATGTGAATCAGTGTCATTTATCTGTTAGGATTTATTGTAATTTGGTACTTCAAGTAGTAGTGATCACTTGAAAAGTAATCTACTTGTTAATACTTTTTTGATATTCCACCTAATTGATTTTCTGTGACTTGCTTGACCAAGAGTCAAGGCCTGTAATCGTAAATGCGAACGTGCTGGCTTGCTTTCCTTTGATTTCATGTTTAGTATATTCCAAACATTGGCATTCAATGTAACATAAAATTTCTCAAAACTTATGCAGGAACGTATCTCGAAGTGGGTTAACACGCAGCACTCAATGACAACAAAATTCTAATTGGAGCTGCCGCAAGGACTTGCATACATCTCCTCTGTCGATTGTGTTCTATTTATTATATATTACCTCTCTGGTGATTGATTATAAAGATGATAAGTTTTTGTGTTGATGAACTCATGTTCACTGAAATTAGCGAAGCGAAGAGATGAAATTTGGTATAAGAGTAAAATTCGAAGGAAGAATTCGGTTGTCGTCGTGTTTCAGACATGGAATACCTATTCCTCTGCTTATAGATGAGCCAAAAAAAAAAGTAAGTATTGACTATGAGCTAACCTTTGGCAGGGTTTTCCTTGGGAGTGGCGAGTGGCTATGGATGTGTATGTATAGGCAACTTTAATGGCTTCCCCCCCCCCCCCCCCCGAACTTTTCTGGGGAGTTCATATTTGTAATATCAATATGCAGATAAGTTGTTGATTTGTGATTTGAAGTTTGTTAATATCATAGTTTTGCATGCTTCTACATAAATAGATGGAGTTAGAGCTTAAACTCGGCTTGGTTAGATTTTTGCTAACGCCAACCCAAATTTGAAACTTTGTTTCTTTTTTAGCTTAGACTAGTTTTAACTCATGATGCAACCTCATGTGACTTGTATGTTCAGAAGTGTTCATGGATCGGGTCAGGTTGAATTCAGGTCGGATCTAAACATTATATTAATTTATTTTATACGTGTTCAAGTCTGACTTTATTCAAAATATGAGTTTAAAATTTTACTCAAATTCGTTCATATTTGGAAAAGAGATGTTGTTTATTCTAGGAATCTCGGGTTCGAGCGCTTGTGTGTGCAAGGTGTGTGCGCGTTGTCAAAGGGTTAAGAAAGTATAAACAGATATTATTATGTAATCACATCAGTATGCTAAAAAAAAAAGTTTGCCTACATTATTTTTCACTTTTTTAGATATTTATATTATATTATTTTAATATTTAATATTTAATATTTAATATTTAATATTTTATATATTTTTTATTTATGGAATTTTTTTATATAGTCTTTTTAACATTAATTTAATATTTATATTATAGTAGTATTATATATTTAATACAAGTTTATTATTTTAATGTATTTTAAATTACATAATATATAAAGATAATATAATATAAAGTATTATAAACTTAAAAATAAATCGAGCCGAGTTCGAACCTTGAGTGTTTAAGCTCGAGCTTGATTCATATTTTAAACGGATTTAATTTTTTTGTTCAAGTCCATTTTTTGCCATAATATTTTTTCTCATAATTTTTTTACGGTTAAGTTGTCATGATTTTAACGAAATTAGAATTGGGTTTAGAAAGTTATTCAATTTGAAAATTAATTTAGTTAATTAAATTAATTAAGTAAATAATATTTATTTTGGAAAATAAAAAACAAATATTGAGTTGGATTAAACTATAAAATGTTGGATCAAAAGTCTAAAAAGCACATATAATTAGACTCAATACATAAGGGGTCAAATTAGAAATATTGTTAAGAATAATGTTAAATGTATCAAAATGATATTTTCGCTATAGTTCAAGAGTCAAATTAATTATTAACCCTTTGAAATAATGTGTTACATCATTTCATTAACAGAAATTAAGAGCCAAGTGATCAAAATATAACAAATCAATAATATTGGTTACTATTACATAACTTTTAAAAGTTGAATGATTGAAACGTAATTGTAAACAAAATTTAGAGACAATTTACTTTAAAATATTTTATTGTCTGTTAGAATAATATCCCTATTTGTATACAACAAAGAAACGAAAATTATTGCTAATGAAACCTTGGCATTGCTAGCAAAGGTTGGGCTCCAAACCTTGATTGCTCATATTCAAATCTCACCATTTTGTAATTGTGATTTTTTGGGTTTCTCTGCCACTTTATGCGTACCTTTTATGAATTTTGTTTGATTCGATTTTTCATCCATTAGGTATTGTAGTAGTTGAATTTTACCTTTACAATTACAATATATGTGTTTCTTTACCATTTTGTGTATATGCTTTTTATGGATTTTGTTTGATGATTCTTCTCTGTCACTTTGGACGTATGTCTTTTGTGGATTTTGTCTGGTCCAATTCTTTATTTGTTGGACATTGTATTAGTTGAATTTTACATTTGTAATTGCAATGTGTGGGTTACTTCGTAATTTTGTGCATATGTCTTATATGAATTTTGTCTGATTCAATTTTTCATCCGTTGAATTTTACATTGTGATTATCCTATTTTTTATCCACTATATTAGTTAAATTCTAGACTGCATGTCTAATTCTTTGTCAAATGTTCAAATAATAAGAAAAAGGTTTAAAGGTAAAAAAAAACTCTAAGTAAAAAGTTAAAAATAAAAATCGATTGAGCCATTATGAAAAATACACCCAATTAAATTCTTATGAAAAAAGTGCACACAAATAAATCTTCAATCACCCAAAAAAAATCAATTGGTCTTTCCAATTAATGGAAACCATTAATTGATCAGTTTGAACATTAACCTTTTGACATGGTTAATGGAAGCCACCAAAAATTATTATGTGGCAATATGCTGATATGGCATGTCATCTCAGTAAAAAATATTTTTTTTATATTTTTCATTGAAAAATTAATTAAATGAATATGGATTCGATTGATTTTTTTTAGTGAGGATTTTTAAAGCTTTAAAGCTAAGAAGACTGATAAAAGAAAAGAACAAATTTCCCTTTTCTCTAGTCACTCTTCTCCGTTGATCAATATTCCAACACACAGACATTCGGCAAACTGATATAATATGTTTTTCATGTCTGCAATCACCCATTTGTCGCCTTTAACTCACACCGTATCTTCGATCTCAAGCGGATTATTCACATTCTCATTAGCTCGTTCCTTCTCACATGACTCGCTTTGTCTCAACAAGCTCTTGGCTTACCCCAAAGACATTGCTTCTATTTCGCTTCTTTTTGATCAATTCGATCAACCCAGCCCTCAACAATGGGACATCATTATCAGAGACATTTCTTCAAGCTCCCAACCCGAGAAGTCCCTCCTTTTCTACATTGTAATGCTTAGAAATGGTGTAGTTCCCAGTAAACACACTTTCCCTTCCCTTCTCAAATCCTTTTCCAAGTCCAAACGAAACCCGCTTCAGCTTTTGCCTCATATTGTTAAGTTCGGAATGGATTCCGACTCTTTTGTGAGGAATTCATTGATTTCCGCACTTTTTAGCTCGCTAGACGTGCAACTTGCTCGTCAAGTGTTCGATGAAAGTACGCAAACGGATGTGGTTTCTTGGACTGCTTTAATTAACGGGTATTTGAAAACTGGTTGCTTTATTGAAGGGTTGAAATGCTTCAAGGAAATGAGGTTAAAGTGTGTAAAAACTTGCGGAATGACTATTGTAAGTATCCTCGGCGCCGCAGGAAAAATGGGTAATGTTTGGTTTGGAAGGAGTATTCATGGATTATACGTAGAAACAGGAAGAATTAAATGGGATGTTTTCATTGGTAGTGCCATTGTTGATATGTATTCAAAATGTGGCGTCTATGGTGAAGCACGAAAATATTTCGATCAAATGCCAAGTAAAAATGTGGTGACATGGACAGCTTTGATAGCTGGTCATCTGCAATGTAATAGATATAATGAAGCAATTATCTTCTTTCAAGATATGCTAATGGAGAAGGTTAGGCCAAGTGAATTTACAATTACTAGTGTTCTTGCTGCTTGTGCTGAAATAGGGGATTTGATCCATGGAAGGTGGCTTCATGGACATATAAGTAGATATAAATTGGAGATGGATTCAGAAGTTGGGACGGCATTGATAAATATGTATGCAAAGTGTGGGTGTTTGAATGAGGCTTTCATGGTTTTTAAGAAACTTAGTGGAAAAGATGTTTATGCTTGGACTGCCATGATTAATGGGTTTGCCATGCATGGTGATGCAATAGGCTCCTTGAATCTGTTCAATGAAATGCTAAGTAATGGTATTCATCCAAATGAAGTAACCTTCCTTGGAGTTCTTAATGCATGCTCTCACGGAGGCCTTGTCGATGAGGGACGCAAAGTCTTCACAATGATGAAGCAAAGGTATGATTTGGAACCTGGCTTAGATCATTACAGTTGCATGGTTGACATGCTTGGTCGAGCTGGGTACTTGGAAGAAGCAAAGAAGATGATTGAAGATATGCCAGTAGAGCCTACGGCTCGAGTATGGGCAGCTCTGTTTGGGGCATGTATGATTCACAAGGCATATGATCTAGGTGAATATATTGGAAAACATTTGATCAAATTGCAACCAAAACATAGTGGTAAATATGCCCTTTTGGCAAACTTGTACTCAAGGTGCCAAAAATGGGATTCGGCAGCTGAGATAAGAAAGCTTATGAAAGAGAAAGGTGTTAAAAAGATACCAGGATGTAGCTGGATTGAAATCAATGGTGCAATCCATGAGTTCACTGCCTTTGGTTCATCTCATTATGAATCCTATAGTTTGAATGAGATGATTGATAGTTTTATAGCTCAAACCAGACTTGATTGTAGCTTCTTTGCATTTGATGTGGATATGGAATGAGATTATTTTCCATAATGTGAGCTTTCATTTCTGATGAAGTAAACATTAGGCTTCAGTTCCTCTTTCTTTACAGAACTTCTTACATGATACTTTGAGTCAAATAACTATTCCTTTTCATCGATGAAGGAGCAACATCCAGAAGTAAAACAAGTCATAAACACCAACAAATAAGAGTAGTGAAAGGTAAATTAATAAGTTATTACATAGTCAACAAGAAAGGCATGTTAAATAAAAAAACTCAAAATTCTATAATTAAAAAAAAAAAAGAACCAACTTTTTATTGGGTCTTCTTTCTTAATGATTTGCACCATTCTTGATATATCTTTAATATTAACTTCAAATGAGTAAATCTAAGATTAGCAGAAGGAAACCACAAAGACAGATTTTAAAGTCTTAAAAGTAAGCTATTAGAAGAAAAATGATAAAGAAAGAATGAGTTTATTCTATGGTATTCGACCTAGAGGATCAATATGTTGGATGAAATTCCTATTTCAAAGAATGTGTTCGAATTTGAATATAAAATATAGGATTAAATTGAGTCAGATTCAAATAACAGGGTAAAAAAATAAAATAAGTAGAAAGTTAAGAAGGATAGATTTAACCTTAGTGTATAACTTGTATTAAAAAAATGTCAATGATTAGACTTGGACACTTCAAAAACCCCTAGAAGAAGAACTCCTGAAAATGTTAAGCCTGAAGGCTTAAAAGTAATAAACTCTAAAAATAAACAAGAGAAGAATCTTTGAACTTTAAAAAAAAAACTTGCTTCATGCAATTTTTTTTTTTAAAATTTGTTAAAGTTGTGTGATCCTAATCTTTGTTAAAATAAAATATAGTGGTAAAATTTGTATCGAACTACACTTCTTTTATTTGACATTGATTAGAATAAGGTTTTTCAATTTTGCTACGCTTCATCTATTTGACATTAATTAGAATAAGATTTTTCAACTTTTCCCGAAAGGATTTTTCATGTAAAATCTATGTGTTTATTTTTATTTTTCTTATTGCTTTGCTGTTGTTCTATATTGCCATTATCGACACTAGTTTAACAAATTAGTATCAGACCTTTTCAGGTTGTTTGTATCGATCACAGTAATGACGAAAATGAAGTATGATATTCTGTTGTTGGATCGCAATATCAGATTTATGTTGTGGCAAGTAAATATGCATGCAGTTCTTGCATAGATAGATTTTGAGGATGTCCTGTTAGGTTTAGATAAGATGCCTTTGATATTGACGAATGAAGAGAAGAGTAAAGATCGAAAGGCTCTAACGTAATTACAGTTGCATTTGTTGAATGAAATTCTATAGGATGTGTTAAAGGATAAGATCGTTGCATTATGGGCAAAATTGCAATAGCTATGCATGTCGAAAACCCTAACTAGTAAGTTACATTTGAAATAGCGTCTTTATTCTCATCGTTTGAAGGAATGTGCGTTTGTACTCGAACACTTAACTATGTTTAAAGAAATTGTCTCAGATTTAGAGGTCATTAAGGTTCAGTATGATAAAAAAGATTTATGGTTAATTCTACTTTGTTTGTTGCCCCCGTCTTATTCAACCTTTAGAGAAACAATTTTGTATAGTCGCTAATCTCTCACAATTGAAGAAGTTTATGTTTCTTTAGCCTCGTATGACAATATGAAACATCTTGTGGGCGGATTTGACTCTTAGGGAGAGGGTTTCATTGTTCGTGGGAGACAATAACGAAATATCAATGATAATCATGGGAAGACACAAGAACGAGATCCTCGTCGTAAATCTAAAGGTAGATCAAAATCTTCAAACAGAGTTAAAACCTGTAATTTCTGTAGAAAGAAAGGACACATTAAGTTTGAGTGCTATAAGTTGTAGAACAAGATCAAAAGGGAGGTTGTGAAACAAAAAGAAAAACAACCAGAACAATCCGGTAAAGTTGATGTAGTAGAAGATTGCAGCGATGGTGAACTCCTAATTGCTTCTGTTGACAACTCTAAAGTAAGCGAGGAGTGGATCCTCGATTCTGATTGCATTTTCCATATGAGCCCTTATATGGATTGGATTACAACATATGAAACAATGTCTGAAGATGTTTTGATGGGAAATAATGCTTCATGTGGAATCGCATGTGTTGACATAATTAAAATTAAGATGTTCGATGGAGTCGTCAGAACATTTAATGGCATACGACATGTATCAAAATTGAAGAGAAATTTGATTTCTTTTGTACTCTTGATTTATATTTAAGCATGGGAATAAATCCACAACATCTGAGCGCATCTACAAATCGGATCTCCGAAAATAAAGTAAAGACAAAGAACAAAATAAATTAAAGCCTAATAAAAGAGAAAAAACTAAACTAAACTAAAAAAAGAGAATTTAGGCTAATGAACCGGTGTGTAAAATGAATGCCTAAGGAGCCTATTTATAGAGTTTAGGTGGCCGTCGTCCTCAACCCTAGGCAGCTGACGCTTCTGAGCTTAAGGTTGTATTGTTCGGATCAAAATGCCCCTGTTTCATAATTATTTCCTGTCCAGAGTTGATGTCGCGACACCCAGGACTTGTGTCGCGACATTAAAGGTAGTAAGCTCCTCAACTCATTTTTGCATATTTTTACACATCTTATTGAATTTCCTAAAAATTTGCTAAAACAGAATAAAACCTAACGATAATGCTTAATTTCAAGCTCATAAAGTGCGAAAACTAATCTAATTTGCTATGTTGAATTATGACAGATCAGCCGCCCCATCAGCTTACCGGTGCCGAGTTCGTCAATAATAGAAGAGAATGTAAAATAAAGAAAAAACATAAAAGAAAAAATAAATTGCTCAAAACGAAAAAATATAGGGACCAATTGTACAATTAACCTAATTTTTTTGTTTGAAATTATGATTTAATGTCCCATATCAGCTTACCGTTGCACTATTAATGGCTTAGTGACTAAAATGTTACAACACGATAACAAGTGGTTAAAACATAACATTTCAAACATAAGTGACTAAAATGTAAACTGAGATAAATAAAAGTGACTATTTTGATAGTTTACCCAAAAGAATATAAATACGTTATATTCAATATATACGTGATGGAAAATCTGAATGACATTCCCTCGTTTTAAAGACCCAAATACAGCTCAGCCCATCAAAGTATATAAACTTAGAAGGGAAGCAAAAACCCTTCACCATATTCAGTAGCAGCCTCCGCAATAGGGTTTACTATCATTTCTCTCTACATATCCAATTCCTCCAACTGAAACTCAAGCGAGACAACGATGGCACAATCCCTAGAACTGTTATTGATTCAATTCTTAATGCCAGACAACGATGCAAGGAGGCAAGCGGAGGATCAAATTAAGCGGCTAGCGAAGGATCCGCAGGTCGTTCCGGCTCTCGTTCAGCACCTTCGCACCGCCAAGACTCCCAACGTCCGTCAGCTCGCCGCAGTTCTCCTAAGGAAGAAGATCACTGGACACTGGGCTAAGCTCGCTCCTCAGGTTAAGCAACTTGTCAAGCAGTCCCTCATTGAAAGCATCACAATGGAACATAGGTTTATTATTGAAATTCACTTTTTTATTATTTCTTTATTGTTTTTGATCTCATATTGGAATTGAATTCGGTTTTCGGTGGCTTGATTTTTGGCAGTCCACCAGTGAGGCGAGCCAGCGCGAATGTAGTGAGTATAGTTGCGAAATACGCTGTTCCAGCTGGAGAATGGCCTGATCTGCTGCCGTTTCTGTTTCAGTGTAGTCAGAGTCCACAGGAAGATCATAGAGAAGTAAGATTTTGATTTATGTTTTTGGGAAAGTTGACTCTGTTGCATTGCTAACAAATTCACCATTAAGTCGGATCAACAAATCCATGAATTTTGGAAGTAATCATGAAAATCTTATTTTTATGTGTTCTATCATGCAATTTATGCCAAAATTGATATCTGAAGCGCTTCTTCCAAAGTCTAATTTACCAATTGCAATCTAGCGAATAAATAGTAGTTAATACAAGCTTATAGTAAAGGATGTTATTTGCTTATCAAACTTATCAGTAGAAAAAGAGCGAAAATGCATGTTTTATACACAATAATAGAAATATCAATTTGCTGCATGTCATACAAGTATAACAAAGTAGTTAGCATGAAGGGTTCTTTGATTGGTATAATGCATGTTATCTTAAGTTCAAGTTTAAATTGAATGACACAGATTTTTTGGTGCTCTGATAGATCAAGAAAACTTCTTGTGACATGAAGCCATTTATATGATCTTCATCTAGTTTATCATGACATATTAACTTCCCTGAATGGACATCTGTGCTTGCATGCTGTTGTATTCAATCATGTCTTCCTATTTTGTCATTTGGCCTGATACTGGACACTGCATAGTGATCAGCTTTCTTTAGATAGCAGCTGTCATTTCTCGTGTCCTCCAGTTCATGCCATTTCCATTTTATGGACTAACAAATGTATCTGGCTGCTTCTGGTGATATAAGGTGGCTTTGATCCTTTTCAGCTCTTTGACTGAAACAATTGGGAGCACCTTTAGACCTCATTTTGCAGACCTGCAAGCACTTCTGCTCAAGTGCTTGCAGGATGAGACAAGCAATCGTGTCAGAGTTGCTGCCCTAAAGTAACCTTTTTTTCCTCGTGATACTTTATTGCTGATCTTGTTGGTTGTTAGAAAACAACTTTTGGGGGTTTGTTTACATGATTTACTCATTTTTGTTGCCAGGGCAGTGGGATCATTTCTTGAATTCACAAATGATGGGGCTGAAGTGGTGAGTTCTGTACCTTTTCTCTACTGTAAATTCTCCCTTTTTTTAATAATGATATCATATCTTTCCATGTCCTAAGAAATTTCTCCATTTCATACTATTTTATAGCTAAGCACCTGGTTATCTTTTGGTTATGCAGACTGTTTTAAGTGTGTGTCACAAAGATGTTTGTTTCCACTGCTAGGTGAATTTTTTTTTTTTGAGAATGTCTTACTTTGCTTTTGCGTTTCCAAGATAGAATAAGGGTTTCAAAAGGACTAATTTGTGTTTATCTGGGAAAGGATATTTGCTAATTGGAATTTTCTATAGGAATTAAGTTTCTAAATGGCATTGTATGAAACTTATATATTTCTGACAAGAGATTCAGTTGATGAACTCAGGTTTATTTTATTCCTTTTACACACCTTTTGGTGAAGGATTGCCATTCTTGAAAAGATTATAAAGCACCAGATTTGATACAAGTCACCAGAGGTGAAGGCAAAAGATAGGTGGAAGTATGGATGTCTCTTGCACTTTGTTTGGGATATTTTGTAATGAGAAGGGAATCGGGAATGTGAACTTCCTTTGTGCTTAATCCGAAAATATATGATATCAAAAATTTGAATTTGTGCATGCGCCCCTAGCCTTTTGCTAAAAAAAATAAAAACTGAAGCCAACCAGTTTGTTTAAATTTTATTGATGAAAATTTAAGTAAATAAACTTTGGTCATAATCCATGTAACTTAAGTGCTATCCCCCTCCCCTCCTGTTTCCTATCCCTGTAGCAGAAAATGATCCTTTTATATGCTTTTTCAGCGTGCATCTGTTTGGCAATGTGTGGTCTGTTTAGTGGTTGGTTTTGTTTTTACTAGTTACCATTTTCATAATGGTCTTCCCGTAATCTTATTCTAAGGAATATATTACTCCTTAGCGGTTGTTTGTGCTTTAACAGTTTTTATGCAAGTTCTAATAGAAAAGAACAAGGTCCAGCAATTGACAATGCAAGTTCTATTACCATGCAGGTCAAGTTTCGGGAGTTCATTCCTAGCATTTTAAATGTATCAAGACAATGCCTTTCTGCTGGTGAGGAGGATGTTGCTATTATTGCTTTTGAAATTTTTGATGAGCTTATTGAGTCTCCTGCTCCTCTTCTTGGGGATTCTGTTAAATCCATTGTCCAGTTCTCTCTTGAAGTTAGTTCAAACCAGAATTTGGAATCTAACACTCGCCACCAGGTGCAAAAGATGGTTCCTTTCCTAATTCTTTTTTACTTTGATAATTTTAAGTATTAGCTATTGTCAATTAATCATTATGTGCAATTCTTTCATAGGCTATGCCTTTGGTCCATTATTTTGATGCCTTTGTTTTTGGTTTCATGCTCTGCATCTTTACTTTTGTTCAATTTGTCAGGCCATTCAAATAATTTCGTGGCTGGCTAAGTACAAAGCCAATTCCCTAAAAAAGCAGAAGCTGGTCACATCTATTCTGCAAGTAATGTGCCCGTTGCTAGCAGAATCATCCAATGAGGATGAAGATGATGATCTTGCTCCTGATCGAGCTGCTGCAGAAGTTATTGACACAATGGCCATGAATCTCTCTAAGCATGTATTTCCTCTTGTGTTTGAGTTTGCTTCTGTAAGCAGTCAGAATGCGAATCCGAAGTTTAGGGAGGCTTCTGTCACAGCATTAGGTATTGTTTCAGAGGGTTCTGCAGAGCTGATGAAGGATAAGTTGGAGCCTGTTCTTCAGATTGTTTTAGGAGCATTGAGGGACCCAGAGCAAATGGTTAGGGGTGCTGCCTCTTTTGCATTGGGCCAATTTGCAGAACATTTGCAGCCTGAAATTATCTCTCATTATGCCAGTGTTCTTCCATGCATTCTCACAGCTCTGGAGGATGTCTCTGATGAAGTGAAGGTACATAAAAAAAAGTTTTTAAGTTTTGGTATAATCACTTTTTAGTTGTTTGTACTTACATGCATGCTTGTATGTTAATGTTTGTTTTTAAAATTCTGTAAAAATTACAAGCAGTACATACTTCTTATACAGGAAAAGTCATATTATGCTTTGGCGGCTTTTTGTGAAGATATGGGCATGGAAATTCTGCCTTTTCTTGATCCTCTAATGGGAAAGCTACTTGCTGCCCTCCAAAATAGTTCCCGCAATTTGCAAGAAACATGCATGGTAAGCAAATATGCTCTATTATCTTTCTTTCAACTGAAGAGGAAAGAAAATTGAACATACAAATGCAGAATCCTGCGCTGATATTCACAGGTCAATTTGTGACTTGATGATGAGTTGATTTTACTTTTATGATTGAACTCTTCAAAGTTCTAACAGCGAGTTTGATTTAATTGCAGATTTTAATTCTGTAATACATATTTATTTGTTAATACTTGGTGCAGTCTGCAATTGGTTCCGTTGCAGCTGCTGCAGAGCAAGCTTTCATTCCATATGCTGAAAGGGTTCTGGAGATGATGAAAGTATTCATGGTTCTTACCAATGATGAGGATTTGCGTGCCCGAGCAAGAGCTACAGAGCTTGTTGGAATTGTTGCAATGTCTGTTGGAAGAGCAAGGATAGAGCTAATTTTACCTGCTTTTGTAGAAGCTGCAATATCTGTAATTTCACTGCCATTTTCTTCTAAGCATCTTGAAATGAATATGATCTCCTAGATTTGTTGAATTATATTTGCTATCACCTCAGGGTTTTGGTTTAGAATTCAGTGAGCTTCGGGAGTACACTCATGGGTTCTTCAGCAATGTTGCAGAAATTATGGCTGATGGCTTTGTGAAGGTGTGAATGGGTTTCAATTAAATTTCTGTTGTCCTTTGCTTGGTGCTATATTCATGTTAGTTTTATATTGTGAGCAGTATCTTCCCCATGTTGTACCCCTAGCATTTTCATCCTGCAACCTTGACGATGGGTCTGCAGTAGACATTGATGAATCTGATGATGAGAATATTAATGGTTTTGGTGAAGTCTCATCGGATGATGAAGCTCATGATGAACCAAGAGTTAGAAATATCAGTATAAGAACAGGGGTATTGGATGAAAAGGCTGCTGCAACTCAAGCTCTTGGCTTATTTGCTCAGCATACAAAAAGCTCTTTTGCTCCGTATCCTTTATATCATTTTATTTATTTATTTATTGATCGACTATAATATTTTATTTCTGATATTATAAGTTCTAATCCGATACTGGGCTGGATTTAGTCTTTTAGAATTTGACGATTTACTTTCAAAAAGGATTTCAGCTATGATATTAAAAGTTTGGCTTTCAAATTTTAGACAACACAACATTTTAAAAATGAATTAGAACTCACATATTGTTTAGATTCTTTAATGGCTTGCCCGTAATTGTGAATGTAAATGGAAATAGAAAAAATGGTGGTTTCCTATCTACTCTGACTTCTTTAATTGTTCTAAGCTATTTGGAGGAATCACTGAAGATTTTGGAGAGACATTCTGGTTATTTTCATGAAGATGTCCGGCTTCAGGCAATCATTTCTTTGAAACGTGAGTACCAACTACATGCTACCTCCCAACTTATATTATCAACATTTTTGGCTATCCTAGATGGAAAGAAATTGATTATTGCTGTCCTTGATAAAGATTCTTAACTAAAAAAGCCACCGTCTACAGCAATTAATTTGTCTTCTGTTCTCGAAAGTAATCATTTTAGCCTTTGGCCCACTACCATGGCTCCATTAACAAACTCTCACCCCCTCTCTTCCCCTTAAAAGATGAACATACTAGAACCTAATGATGCCCGTCACCATGATGATCTGGGAGAGAGGGAGAGGGAACTATTGTCCAAAAAGAAAATGAAGTGCCACTGTGGTAGGTGTAATTCTTTTGCATGTCTGGAGAAACTCTTGATTTGTCAAAATTTGGAGTAGGATGCTAATTTGCTGAGATTGAACATTTAGTTTCTTGCTTCTGTTGAAGCAACTGTTGTTCCATTGTATGCAATATTAAATCGTATTGCATTTGGATTGTATACTGGTTGAACATCTTCATGAGTTTAATAGTAATTAACTCTTACATTCATATATTCATCATATGCGAATCTCACAGTTAACTTTTGTCCATGATTGAAATTGCAGATATTTTAACAGCAGCACATGCTATCTTTCAGTGCCAGAATGTGAGTTATATTGGCTTTATTTGTTTTCTTTCCTTTCTCTGCCTTTTTTTCATTGACATCTCTGGTGGAATATTCTCTTAGCTTCTGCCCACTAGAATGCAGGAAAATAAGGGTCAGAAAAGAGGGGTGGGTAAATGTTCTGGTTGTCAAGTTTTCCTCATAATGCTCATGGAATATGAACGAAAAATTTTGTTTTCATGTGATCTGACCATTATTGTGGGTTTGATTTGTGCTGGATATTTATCCATTCCAATGAAGTTTGAAATTTTGTATGTTAAACTTGGCTGCCTTTGAGCACAAATGTTTTTTTCACTGAATACACCCAACTTCCCTTCACTTTGGCTTTTAGTTATTGAAGCCCCTCTGTTAGATTGGTAAATTTGTTTTATGAGCTAATTTGTTTGAGAAACTGCACATGTACATGCAGGTACATGTGCATTTTCCCAGAATAGTGTGTACCTAAACTGACATAGACTACTGACAGTCAGACAGTTGCACATGCATGCAAATATGTTCATATGAATGTATTATGCATGGATACACAGAGAATAGTGGCCTCAGACTGCTGATATGAGTTTAATGTTTCCTGCTGTGCAGGATGGTTCGGTGAAGGCGAAAGAAGTTCTTGGTATTAACATAAATCCTTTTACTTATATGCTTCCCCTGGTTTGCAATTGGTAATAGAGTTCTGATTAAGCTCAGTGATTTTGTAGATATGGTGATGAATATCTATATCAGGACCATGACTGAAGACGATGACAAGGAAGTTGTTGCCAATGCTTGTATGAGCATAGCTGATATTATCAAGGATTATGGTTATATGGCATTAGAACCTTGTAAGTAGTTGACTGTTCCCTGTTAGGAATCTTCAGTGCAAAAATCTTTCAGATGTGGAGATATTTATTGTGAATTTCATTCCCATTTATTTGGTTTTCAGATATGTCTCGGCTTGTGGATGCAACTTTCACTTTGCTTCGAGAGGAATCAGCTTGTCAGCAATTAGAGAATGGGAGTGATATTGATGATGAGGATGATACTGAACATGATGAAATTCTTATGGATGCAGTTTCGGACCTTTTACCTGCATTTGCTAAGTCAATGGGTTATCACTTTGCTCCTATATTTGCAAAACTATTTGAACCTTTGATGAAATTTGCGGTGGGTATAATTGTCAAGTATGAAGTTATGATTTCTATAATTAGCATCTTATATTTGTTTGTTGGCAAGTGCAGAAAAGTTCACGTCCTCCACAAGATCGAACTATGGTGGTTGCTTGTCTTGCTGAAGTTGCACAGGACATGGGTGCTCCAATTGCAAGCTATATTGATGTAATTTAATCATAACGTTCAATTGTTTAGGCTTTATTTGGTTCACTTTTATTATGTGCATTTTGTTGCCTAAAAGGCTGCTATAGGGCAAACATGAAGCATAGGGAGAAAAATGTTGACTCAAGTTTTTTAAAATAATAATAACAAAATGCAATAGCAATTTGAAGATAATTGGTCTGTATAAAAACCATGCATTTTGTTATAGAATTTACTTTTTAAGTTTTAGTTGTTGAATAGTATTTAGTTTTTTACATGAAAAGTATTTAATATCTTTGTTGGTTTTCAGATATGCTGCAGTTTACTAAAACTTTTTGTGTTTCAGAGGCTGATGCCCCTAGTGCTTAAAGAGTTAGCTTCGGCATCAGCAACAAATAGAAGGAATGCTGCATTTTGTGCTGGAGAGCTGGCCAAAAATGGAGGAGAGTCAACTTTGAAGTATCCTTTTTCTGCACTTGCCCCTCCTTGCTCTCCTCTCTTTATTTCTATGTTTCGAGTGTCATGCAGACTTTGGAGACTATTTTTTACACATCAAAGCTCATTGTCTATTATGTCATTGTTTTATGTATTCTCCACAATTTTCATGCCTTCAGTTTTTTCCTGTCATCGATTATAGATATTACAGTGATATATTGCGTGGGCTTTACCCATTATTTGGGGAATCAGAGCCAGATGATGCTGTCAGGGATAATGCAGCTGGTGCTGTTGCAAGGATGATAATGGTGCATCCGCAATCCATCCCTTTGAACCAGGTTAATCTTGTTTGTTTCCAGTTTCCCTTTGTTCTACAACATCACCCTGCCCTCTCCATATCTGATGTTCTGTTTTTATCTTTATATCTTGGTTACATTTCTCAGGTTCTTCCTGTTTTTCTGAGAGTTCTTCCATTAAAAGAAGATCATGAAGAGTCCATGGCTGTTTATAATTGTGTCTCTATGCTCGTCATGTCATCTAACCCCCAGGTATTTTTCTACTTACCACGACTCCAAACTTGCTGAAATTAAAACTCATGTGAATTTGGAGTCTGTGAACTGGAATGCATCTGTTAAGCATACCTTCAGTGTTCATCCTGAGGCAGGATCAAAGCTCTATTTCTAGAGAATTTGTGCGCTTGGCTTTCCCTGAAGATAAAAACAAACCCTGATTTTACCATGACTGCAATTTTAGAGAGACCGTTAAAAGAGCATCTTTTATTGATTTTTGTTTCCCACTTGTGCACGTGAAACAGATACTCTCTCATGTACCTGAGTTGGTAAATATTTTCGCTCAAGTTCTGATATCTCCAGCTGAAACGTCAGAAGTTAAAACTCAAGTAGGAGGGGCATTTTCTCACCTACTTTCAGTTTACGGACAAGAGATGCAACCCTTACTAAGCAACCTTCCATCCGCACATGCTAATGCCCTTGCTGCATTTGTCCCTAACAGCTGATATCTGATCACTTAAGCTCTAAATGTTTCTTTGTCAAGGAGAATGATCTATCCCTATTTTTTTGCTGAGAGGTAAGATCTGAAACACTTGGATTTGGTTCATTTTCTGAGTCATGTTTGACATGTAGGAAAAAAAAACTATTCATGGAGCTGGCCGTGACATTATCATGAACAATTGTCATGCTACTGATTCTTCCAAAAAAAACCCCTTTACATTAACCTAAACAATTTCCCGTACATTATGCATGTTTGTATATAGATATCCATATGATTTTATCAATATGGATGACTTGAAACCTGAATGATCTAAGAGAACTTGTCAGGATCTAGTATTCAATCTTAGATATTTAATCAGTGATACTACTAATTGCAGGTATTTGTTCGTACTCTGTCCAATTCCAGCGCCACCTTCATTTTCTGGTTTGAAGCTGCTGCTTGTCTTATTTTTCTTTGATGAGCATACATGTGCATCTGCGTCTACGTTTACGTCTACGTCTACGTCTGCCATGGCGAAGTAAAAGTGTTTTTCTTGAACCATTTGTTTTTTTTTCCATGATATTGATTATTTTTTTATTCAAAGAAAAAAAGTTTGAATCCTATATAATAGGGTAGTTTGTTTTGTTCTTTGAGGTTGGGTGATCATGGTTGGTTTATAAGGGTTTTTTGGTTCACAAAGTTTGTCCCTTTGGTTTGTATAGGACGATAAGTCTTTTGTTTTTTTAACATTATGTATAAATTATAAAAATCTACATTTTTTGGAAAATTTTAAATGAATTAGGTGGTTGAATCAATGATATGTTAGGTCCATTCATTCTCTTTCCCCTTCCTTGAGAAGGGTTTTGCAATTTATGTTATTCCAATTATTCATTTTGGTGTCATGTCTGTTGAGATTGAAATACATTAAGAGGGGTGAATTGGTGTTCTAAAAAGTTTTTGGAAATTTGGTAAAAACAAACGACAAGAATTTAGTGGTTTGGTTTCAATTGTTTACGTTCAATACTTTTGTTTTTTTCAATTAAGGATTTTTTAAATCTATTAGATTTGAATAACTTTACAAAATTTTATCTTTTCAAAGGTAAAATAAAATTATTTTCCTTTAATATTTTCTACTCAATCTTAATTTATAAATTGAGAGAAGATAAAAATGAATGGAAATATACTTCTAAAATGTAGATGATCAACAATTAAATATTCTCATACAAAGTTACAACATTTGAAAGTATGATAGAAAACTTAATTTACAAGTGTATACAAGAAATATTTAGTAAAAGATTAAAAATAAGTTTTTGGAATTTAAGTACTTGTTTCTTATCTTTATTTTCTTCCATGAGAAGCTTTGACTTTGTATTTAAGTGTTATAACAGCCTTGTGGATATTTGTAGTTGTTAGAAATAAAATAGTCGTTGCAGTAATAAAAATCAGCATTAAATGTAGTCTGTAGTTTCGTTGTATCAGTAGACAAAAACTTGTATCGGTAGAAGTCTTTAAGGTATCGGTAGAACTCTGGTTGTATCGGTAAATAAGACCAAGATATCAATAGAAGTCTTAGGCCAAAACTACCTTCCTCACTAGAGTCTGTTCTACTGATAGAAGTTTGGGTTGTATCGGTAAAACCCAAAGTTGTATCGGTAGAAGCCTCAGTTCTACCGTTAGAATTCTAAAGCTTTTTGAAGGTCTTTCCACTTTGAGTTCTACCGAAACTTGTCCTCTTAAATATCGGTAAAAGTCTTTCAAACTTTAAAAACTTGTTTAAAAACTATGTTATTTCAAGGTTTTTTACGAGTTTATTTTGTCCAACACTTAGAAAATAAATTTAAGGACTTATAAACAATTTTTGTAAATTTAAGTAGGAAATTTTTAATATACTTTTTGTTATATCAAAATACTTGAAAAACTAGAGCTAACAATCTCCCTCTTTTTAATATAACAAAAATATTTTGAAAAATTTGCTAACTCCTCCTATCTTAAACATTATTTTCAAAATAAGCTCCCGTTAAAAAAAAGATATTTTAGATGTTATTTCAATTAAATTTCCAACTTGAAGAATTTGACTTTAAGAGTTAAGTTGAAAATTATTTTAAGCAAATTTTACATTTTTCTCCCATTTTTTGTAATATCAAAAAGTATTGAGACTTGAAAAATTAAGGAAATAAGTGCACAATACTTGAACTAAAAGAATAACAAAAATAACAACAAAAATAACAAGTAAAAAAAATGATGCATAAACAAGTAGATAAAATAACAAACAATGGTAGAACATTTGAACTAAAAGCATCTAAAAGAAAGGAAAGTAATAACATCCCAAAGCAACCAAATATGTAATCGATAAAAAGAAGACTAATATCCTAAGAAGACAACCAAACAGTCCAAAATAGTAATATAATCTAACTAAAAAGAATCTAGAAATCAGCCAAGAATGAAGTCCTAATCATCTGATGGCGGGGGAAATCGAGAGGCCAACTAATTTATGCGCTCGTCTAATTGATTGTAGTGATCATCGATGTGGGTAGTCAATGCATTAAATTATGCGTTGACTTGCAATGATAGTCTATTGATTGCCTCGAGTAAGCGTACGGTGCGTGGAGATGGCGGAGTGAGGAGAGCTAGATATTCCTCATGCAAAGATGGAGGAGCATCAGATGATTGTGGAGCGACCGACGGAACCGTCGATGCTTGAGCTACCGAGGATTAACGATCGAACTTTCGGACCCATTTCCCTCATCATCAAGCTTCCAATTGCAACTATGTGCTGTCGAGATATCGATGAAGGAGTTTATGGCACGACCGGGGTCTACACTTACATTTATGCGAAGGCTAAGGAAGATATGAGATAGAAAAGTACTGTAACGTATGGTTTTATTGCTAGACATCAGTAATCTTACGATCTCGAGAAGGTTCAGAAAAATAATAGAAGCTAAGTTTAAGGGGTGGTCGGTTCTAAAGCAATGCCACATCCAATAATTGGTGTGGCGAAAGCTGGAATGCTTATTGGTTGGGGCAACGATCCAAGTGAATATAAGATGGAGGATACAGTCATAAAGGTCCATGTTATTGCTTACATAATCATTTGGCCTAGTTTAAGAGGTGTTATATTGGTCGATATGATGATCATCACCCTCATTGGTGATAAAAAGGTAAGTAGAGAGGGTTTGACTGAGATGGTAATCTCTTGGCCCATGACGGAAGAGGTGATAGAGTGAACTAGGTGGGTGTTTGGATCGTGTTTAAGTTTAATCGATGGGCGTCGAAATCACCAAATATAAATATTCCTATGGCAAAATAATACAAAACAGCAGTATAAAGCAGTGGGTCGATTCCACAGGGACTGGTTGTTGTAATCTACTTTCGTGTCTTCCTCTTTAACATCGTGTCGAAGGGCGTGCCCGTGACTTGTGATTATCTCCCTAAAAAAATAAATAAGAGGAAATTTAGAGAAAAAAATGTTAAACTAAAATAAAATGAAAATAAAATAAATAAAGTAAAATAAATCTTGTTGCAAAGTAAATTGATCGAGATAAAAAAAGTGAGAAAATATATTTAATAAGCTTAGCCTCAGCTCGGTTCTCCCCGAACTTGAACCAATCCTCGAAAATTAATTTTTCCTTTTAAATCGATAAGTTGATTATAGTGCTCGAGAACGTCCCAACCGCCAACTTTTCCTCTTGTAGCCGATTCTAGTACGACCTACAAGCCGACCCTTGTTGAATGCCTAACCACGTCGCTCATGCTCGTAATTTAAGATTTCGACAACCTTACACTCTGAAAAACCCAACTCGAATTAACGGCCTCAACCGCGTGGGTCGTTTAAATTCGGTCACTATCACCCTTGACGAAATCCAACTAGCCGTTTCCCACCTGGATATACCAATTTATTTGCAGGAACTCGAATGCAGCACGATCGACTCGACTTCCTAATTGTACGCCAAACTACTTCAACCCAACGTGCACTTTTTGAATCGAAGTCGAATTAACTTTGAGGGGCGAATTTGTACTATCCCATAAACCGGAATGATAGCGAGTGCCGATTGAAAAATATTTTTACCATGGTTTCATAACTCACGATTATTTTCTTGCCGAAACGATAACTTGGCTAAGGCTAAAAAGGACTTAGTTGCACATGATTTTAATCATGCTTGGTGGATGATGATGATGATAGATTATTTATAATTATGAAAGATGGAAATGAGAAATGATTAAGAAAGCAATTAAACAAATTTTGTAAAGGAAAGGAAAATGAAATGGAAATGACAAAATGCTCACGCACAAACAAGAAGAAATATAAAATGGAGAATTGCTTAATTGCTTAACAAATCAAAGTATGATTTTCAATTAAACCCAAAGGCCCTATTTATATACAATTGGTTTGCTAAAAGTAGCTTTAACCATTTCTAAAATAATTTTCTCATTTACTAAAATAAAGAAATCTCAGTCAAACTAAAATTAAAAATATAAAAGAAAAATAACAAAATTCTAAATTTGGCTTTTGACAAATTCAACTAAAAATATCTTTGCACTTAAGTCCTCATATTCTTCCAAATCTCTCAATGTAGCATATCTCTTCTCATTTTGCTTCAATTAAGTCCCATTTTTTCTTGCTTTTAAGTTGAAACGTCACTTTGTGTACCTGATAAGAAAAAGTATGAAATTAGAAGTACTTTGCTCGTAATTTAATAAAAAATACACAAATAAAATTACTCAAATTATTTACTATCAAAGTCCCCCTACTTAGCCTATGCTTGTCCTCAAGCATAATGTTTATTCTATATTAAAGTTATTTGATAAGTTTTTCGAAACCAAATTTTTTTCCTTAGCCAAGTATCATGCAAACAATTAGAGAATAAAAAATAGATAATTGCTTATGTCCAACCAAGTCACATTTTATAAACTTTCAAACATTATGAATAAAATCAATCACTTCACAAAAATTAAAGCCTAATTAAACTTGCTAAATAATTGTACCCAACTTTTACATATATATTTTTTTCTATTCTTGATTTTTTTCTATTCTTTATTTATATATTTCTTGAGACATAGTTAAATCTTTTTATGTTGAGATGACAAGCCAAGCACCTCAACTCGGTTACTCAATTTGAAAAGTCTTTAACTTATTTTTCAAGGCAGCTCGGTTACTGGAGTGTTACAAGCTTCGGTTCGTCATCAAATCTTTTTACGCAAATTAAGATAACAAGCCAATCACCTCAACCCGGTTACTCGTTTTGGTCACATTTTTGAATCTTCACTCATAATCAAACCCAATTTGTTTATTCACATCTTAAATTTAAATTTATTTATTTACATACTTTGGGTACTTTATTGGGCAAGTCTAAAAAGTTTCTAATTTTATTAAGTGTTCAACTTTTTCCATAATATTTTCAATTCTACAAAATGCATGTTTGATCAAAATAAGCAATCATTTATTCATGAATTCTTAAGTATTTAAATGAACCAAGCAAAAAAAGAAAAATGCATTTGCAAAACTAATTATCAAATAGCATTAATATAGGAATAAGCATATATGCAAAGAGAAAGAGCATGACATGCATGATGAATTCCCTCTACTTAATTCACATTGTCCCCAATGTGCAAGTTTTAAAGAATAGAAAAAGATAGGGTAAAGTGTACTCCCAGTGTAAATTTAACGACGTGGAGGGCGACGGCGGTGCTCGCGCTCTAATATTAAGAGGATGCGTTCGATGTTAGCTTCCATTGTTTCCAAGCGAGCTTCAAAACGATTCATTTTTTCCTATATAGTGGAATGAGGCTGCTTATCTCGATCCCTCGAAATGAAATTTCGTGTCCGTCAGAACACTCTATCACTACGAGGTGTGTATGTACCTGGAGGAACAAAATGAAAAGCAATAGGGGTGCCGGCAAGCAATCCGTCTTGAAAAATAACACACGAAACTGATCAAATAGCTTTTATTTTCAACCTAATATTAAAATAAAATTCAAGATTAAATTTAATTAAATTAATTTGGGTTGCCTCCCAAAAAGTACTTTTGTTTAACATCGTTAGCTCGACGAACTTAAATGTTATCCGTTTGGCGCATTGTGGATCAATCCTTCCATTAAGTGCACTTCGAAGTTCTCGTAAAAAGGTGACCTTTGCCCATTATTCTCGAAGCACTTCTTGAGTTCCTCCATTTTTTCCATAGTTTCTAGGTTTAAACTCCTGCATAAGACAATTTGTAACCCATCTATCTCACAACATTCAAGATGTAAATTTGTTAGTGCAATAATATTAACACTAGAAACATTCGATATTGTACTGGGTCGACCTATCGCCTCATAGACCTTAAATTTAATTATCTTGCCGTCGAATTCCATAGTGAGTGTCCCACTACGAACATCAATCTTCGTATGAGCAGTGCTTAGGAACGGTCTGCCAGGTAGAATATCAAAAGAGCTCTTTGAGTTTTCATCCTTCATGTCAATGATATAAAAGTCTATAGGAAAGATTAACTCATTTACCTTAACGAGGACATCTTTCAATACCCTTTTTGGATACACGCACAACCTGTTTGTCAATTGAATTTTCACCCCTGTTTCTTTCAAAGGACCCGCGTTTAGTGATTTAAAAATAGATAAAAGCATAACAGTAATGGATGCATCTAAATTACACATGGCTTTCTTTATGCCAACATTACCTATTTTGCAAGATAGTGAGAACATACCTTGGTCCTTACACTTGGGCGGAATTTTCTTCTGTAACATAGCAGAGACATTTTCTCCTATATTCACCCACTCGTTCCCTTGGAGCTTCTTCTTTCTAGTGCACAATTCTTTCAAGAATTTTGCATAGCGTGAAACCTGTTTGATTGCATCGAGTAAGAGAATACTAAATTTCTACCTTTCGAAACGTCTTTAGAATTTCTTTCTCTTCTCGCTCCTTTTTGCATTAGGCGAGCCATCCAAGAAATGAGGGTTGTATAACAAGCGGTTTCTGTGGCGTCGACTCTATTGGAACTTTTAAGTTTGGTTTCTGTTTTTGCTGTCCAATGTCGTGGGAATGCCCCGTACCAATTATGAGTTCTAAGATCGTGCCATTCCTTAACGTCGTAGCGCTTGCATTATGTCGAGGGTTGGGTTCCATTTGAGACAGTAGCCTTCCTTGAGACTCCAAACAACTAACCGTGAGTGCCGGCTTGCTCACTTTTTTGTCTATCTCCTGCAAATGCATGTTAGTTTTTTCTTGAAATTTTTTGGTACTAGTGGCTAACCTTTCGAAAAAGGTTTCCAAGGATGTCTTTAGAGGTGGTAGTTGCTGATTTGGAGGTGGCCTCTACTGATGCGGCTGATTGAATCGAGGATTCGAGCCATAACTTAGATTCTGATGGTCCCTCCACCCTGCATTGTATGTGTTTGAATAGGGGTTGTATCGCATTTGGGGTGGACCTAGAAAGTTTTCGACAACATTCGCTTGTTCTGTCGAATCCTCGTGTAAGATAGGACATGAGTCCATCGGGTGATTTGACATGGTACAAATTCCACACAACTTGTTGGGTTTGTCTTATCTGCAAGCAAGCTTTGCATAATATTAGTAAGTTTATCTGTTTTATTTTCTAAAATCAGAGAACTTAACCCATGAACCCATCTTGTAGGTTCTGTAGCTGGTCGAAATTGTTGAGAGTTCACAGCTATCATTGAAATCAACTCCTTTGCTCTTTGGGGAGTCATGTTAACAAGTGCTTCTCCACTAGCTGTGTCAATCACCTTTATCTCCATAGGGAATAGTCCCTCGTAGAAATACTATAACAGTGATTGTTTAGAAAGGCCATGTTGTGGGCCACTTGCGTACAACTTTTTGTATCGCTCCTAGTAATCGTAGAGTGTTTCAGTCTCCTTTTGTCGAATTCCCACAATGTCTCGTCTCAGTTCGACTGCTCGTGCTGCTGGGAAAAACTTGTCAAGAAATAAATGAGACATATCAGCCTATGTGTTAACAGATCTCGATGGTAAATAAAATAGCCACTCTCTAGCAAAGTCAGCTTATGAAAAAGGAAATGCACGAAGTTTAGTTTGGTCTTCTATTACTCCTTGAGGTTTCATGCTCGTGCAAACCATATGGAACTCCTTTAGGTGCGTGTGCAGATTCTCATTTTGAATCCCACGGAAAGTGGGCAATAGATGGATTAAGCCCGACTTCAACTCGAATGGTGTTCCTCCCGCTGGATAAGTTATACACAGTGGTTGTTGTTTGTCTGGTGCTGCTGCAAGTTGACGAATAGTTTGATCTTCCATTTTCTTCGTTTCTTCATCACAAAAAATTTCCTTGGTAAAAGTTTCCTCTTCAAATTCGATTTGTAAACACTTACTGTGAGCTTCTTTTCTCAACCTTCAGGCCAATTTCTCTATCTCCGGTACAAAGTCGTCGAGAGGTTTCTGTTCAGACCTTGTCATAAAGAAAAACAAACGAAAGTTAGAAAAATGTTACCTGTCCCCAGCAATGGCGCCATAATTTGATGGACGTCGAAACCACCAAATATAAATATTCCTACGGCAAAATAATACAAAACAGTAGTATAAGGCAATAGGGTTGATTCCATAGGGATTGTTTGGTGTAATCTACTTTCGTGTCTTCCTCTTGAACGTCGTGTCGAAGGGCGTGCCCGCGACTTGTGACTATCTCCCTAAAAAAAAAAGAAAGGGTTTAAAGAAAAAATGTTAAACTAAAATAAAACGAAAATAAAATAAATAAAGTAAAATAAATCTTGTTGCAAAGTAAATTGATCGAGATAAAATAAGCGAGAAAATATATTTGATAAGCTTAGCTTCAGCCTCGGCTCTCCCCGAACTAGAATCGATCCTCAAAAATTTATTTTTCCTTTTAAATCAATTAGTTGGTTATAGCGCTCGAGAACGTCCCAACCGCCAACTTTTCCTCTTGTAACCGATTCCGGTATGACCTACAAACCGACCCTTACCGAATGTCTAACTACGTCGTTTGTGCTCGTAATTTAAGATTTCAACAGCCTTGCGCCCTGAAAAAACCAACTCGAATTAACGGCCTCAACCATGTGGGTTGTTTAAATCAGACCACTATTACCCTTGATGGAATCCAACTGACTGTTTCCCACCTGGACACGCCAATTTGTTCGTGGGAACTCGAATGCAGCACGACCGACTCGACTTCCCAATTGTACGCCAAACTACTTCAACCCAACGTGCACTTTTTGAATCGAAGTTGAATTAACTTTGAGGGACGAATTTGTACTCCCCTAAATCGAAGTGATAGCGAGTACCAATTGAAAAATGTTTTTAGCATGGTTTCATAACTCACGATTATTTTCTTGCCAGAGCGATAACTTGGCTAAGGCTAAAAAGGACTTAGTTGCACATGATTTTAATCATGCTTGATGGATGATGATGATGAATTATTTGTAATTATGAAAGATGGAAATGGGAAATGATTAAGAAAGCAATTAAACAAATTTTGTAAAGGAAAGGAAAATGAAATGGAAATGACAGAATGCTCACGCACAAACAAGAAGAATTATAAAATGGAGAATTGCTTAATTGCTTAACAAATCAAAGTATAATTTTCAATTAAACCCAAAGGCCCTATTTATATATAATTGGTTTGTTAAAAATAGCTTTAACCATTTCTAAAATAATTTTCCCATTTACTAAAATAAAGAAATCCCAGTCAAACTAAAATTAAAAATATAAAAGAAAAATAACAAAATTCTAAATTTGGCTTTTGAACAATTTCAACTAAAAATATCTTTGCACTTAAGTCCTCATATTCTTCCAAATCTCTCAATGTAGCTTATCTCTTCTCATTTTGCTTCAATTAAGTCCCCTTTTTGCTTGCCTTTAAGTTGAAACATCACTTTGTGTACCTGATAAGAAAAAATATGAAATTAGAAATACTTTGCTCGTAATTTAATAAAAAATACACAAATAGAATTACTCAAATTATATTTTATCATTAGCGTTAGAGTAAAACGCTCGGACAAGGTTGTTATAGTAATGACCCCTAAGTTGGAGACATTCGAGCCAAACCCAATCGCACAGTTGGTCGAGGTATTTGAATTTAAGGGTATTTGCTAAGAAGTTTAGATCAACAGGACGGGAGATTTGAACTGGACGAGTGGCAAAATAGGTGTTAAATTTTTCGAGAGCATCACTGTCCTCGAATTATTTGAGTTTCGAAGGGTGATCTAAGGGAGCGAAAGAGGATTCACCTCTAGCATGTTTACGTGCAGGACGCTTAAGAGATGTACGGGGAGACATTTTATCTAATGGATGGGTAGACTAAAGGTTAAGGGTTCGGTTTAAAGTGTATGTGCAAAAGAAAACAGTAATATAAACAATTTATATCCCCAATAGCAGAAGATGCAATTTTTTTTTAAATTTGATACAATGATGAAATATGAAAAAAAAATAAAAAAATAAAAATATAAGTTGATACATATATGATTGTATAAAAAACAGTTTATTGGTGTGTATATATATATATAAAATTTAAATAATTTTAGTTAAAAACAATATATATATATATATATATATATATTATTTGTTTAATGAAATACTAAAGAAGAATATATGGTTTGTACCTAAAATGACTAATCCCTGATTATGTTCTTCTAAAACTAAAATGATTTTGAAATAACATTCAAAAATGAAGAAGAGAGAAGATTTTAGGGTTTACTTTAAAAATGTGGAAAATGAGAAAAATGTGTAAATTTGTGGAAAAAATCTTGTGGCAAATGAGTTGTGAGGCATGTGAGAGACAAGATTAATTAAAAAAAATGAGAAAATTTGGTGGAAGATGAGGTTGGGAAGATGGGGATTGAAAATGGGGGTGGGGTTTTGGGAAAAAGACACTTTTTTTTTTAAGTTAGGTTATCTAAAAAAACGTTGCTTGGGATATATATATGCCCACATTTATCGATACTTGTCCACTTCTACCGATACATTTCGGTAGAAGTTAACTTCTACCTATATCTCATGAACAAAAACCCAGAAATACCATTTTGGCCTATATGTGTTAATGCCAATGTGTTCTAATGTGATTAAAATGTTTTTAAGGCACTTTGATACTCAAGTCTCTAGACAAGAAAGTTTGAATGAAAATTCTGCTCCAAGGCTGCATGTCTAGAGACATTGTACTATATGTCTCGAGACATCTTGTCAAGTCTTGAGATCTGGGTTGTAGAGACAATTTATAAGTTCGAAATTAATGCTTCCAACGGTTAGAATTCATCCCAAATGGCTATAAACATTCATAAACTTGTTCCTTGTTATAAATATACTTCAAGAATATTTCAAGACTTAAGAAAGAGATATCCATGCATCAAACACAAGAGAAAAGCCTTCAAATCTCCATTCTTTCATTTCTCTTGTAAATATTCTCTAGAAACTTATTGTTAGATCTTTTATCACTCTTATCTCGTTTTTTTGAGAGCTTAATTTTTGTAAACACACATATTGTAGAGGTCTCTTTGTTTACTTTCTTTCATATCACCAATTGTAAATTGAAAGGGTTTTTGTTAAGCCACAAAAACTAAGAAAGGTTCTAGTTTAGCTATAAAAGCTAGGGGGAAGTTTCTATATAAACCTTGTGAAAAAAAAATGGAGTTGTAAAAGTTATACATTCTCCTTGAAAGGTATTAATTCTTATAGTGAATTGGGAAATTATTGGTTGAGGTATGCCAAAGTAGTGGAGATAAGTAATTAATGTCGAACCACTATAAATCGAATTGTCCAACTATTTTCTCTTTCTCCTTTATTTTCGAGTAGTTTGGAAGATTTTTAAAAAAAAACTCAACTTGCTTTATTTCATTTTCATTTTTATTCAATATTAAATTTAAAATTTTATTTAATTAAAAGTACAACATGTCACAATATAATTGATTAAGATATTTTTTTTAATGGGAGTTAACGTTTTAACCAAATGTGGTAAATAAATCAAAGTTTAGGTATTGATTTTAAACAAAAAAAGTTTAGGTTTCTAAGTGAGTAATACATTATAGTTTGGGGCTAAAATTTTCTTTTAGCAGTAACAAAAAATAATTTCATTAATAAAATAATTTTATGAAAATAAAAATCAATATGCATGGCATGATTTAATTGGTTAGAATTTTTTAACATCTGTGAAGTTTTATACTAATAACTACGTGGAAAAATGAGTATACTTCAAAAGTCAAAATTATTAATTAAATCTATAAATTTTCAATTTGATAATAGTTTAAGACTAAAGTCATAATTTTTTAAACAAAAGGACTAAATTCATATTTTAATGATCTTTTAATGAAATTAGGTACTAAATGTGTTAGCAAATGATTGATCAGTATTACATATATGAAAAGGAGGGTATTATTTTTATAAAATTGAACAAAAAAATATAATTAATTATGAAATGGTTCACTCTTTTGATTATACACGTAAATTACCTTAAATTTACAGTAAAAGTTGGTGGAGCCAAAGAATTTGACGCCACCAACATGCCACGTCAACAATCGAAGTTAAAAAAATTATTTTTTGTTGGAGCCATGTAGAATGACGTCACCTATATAAAATATTAGGAAAATACTATTATTTTTGAAAAATTAGAGGGGTCTTAAAAAAATAATCATGGCGAGCTCACCAAATGTGCGAGCTCACCAAACATTGTGAGCTCACCAAGCATGAGAGCTCACTTGCGAGCTCTTCACTCTGCAAGTTGTCAATTTTTTAGAAATAATAATATTTTCCTTGCTATTTTATAGAATGGCACCACCAAAAAATGAATTTTTTAACCTAATTGCTAACATGACATGTTGGTGGTGCAAAATTCTTTAACTCCACCAAAGTTTATTGTAGATTTCAAGTCATTTATGTGTATAATAAAAAAAGTGAATTACTTTCACAATTAATTATATTTTTAAGTTATTTTTATAAAAAAAAGCTAGGAATTACTATCAATGCAAGTAAATAAACATCACATCCCAAGCAAAAAGTTCACAAAACAATCATAAACACCATTTTATGATGTCATTTTGCAGTTATTTTGTGTGTGTTTGCTGGTGTTCTCTTTAGTTTCTTTTAGAGGTTGCTTCTCGTGGGTGCCAAGGTTTGGTTTGCATTGATGCGGTCTCGAGACAAAGACGATACCGTTGGTCGGTTTGGTGTTGGAGTTGTGTCGTTCTGTCATTTTATTTTGCTGAAGTGCAGAGTTATTTCAGTAATTAGAGAATGGCCTCTGTGTTTGGTCAAGGGGAGGTGAATGGTTTGATCTGTAGGAGGAGCCTGACATAAGGTGGAGCTTAAGCGTGTAGCCTTAAAAAGATTGAAGAATGGGTGAAAGCTGTAATGTTTGGCTTGTTGGTTGGTATGCTGTTTCGGTAGTTAAATGGCACATAATAGTGTTGGGTGTATTTTTTTCTTTTTTTTAGGTCTTTGAAAAAATGCATTCCTCTATCGTCGTACAGTGTATCTTGACACCCATAGAACTTGCAGTTATACAAGGTTGCACTATCCCCTAATATTTTTAGAGCCATTGCCTATGTCGAGATTTTTAGCAGAATTCCGTAACAAATAGAAGCCATTAAAGGACCAACAAACACCCAATATACAGTAAGAAACCTAATAATATAACTTTTAATAAATGAAAACATTACCCTAAAGACAATGTTGACAGCCATGAAGTAATCGCTTTCCACTGCTACGATTGCACTATTCACCGTACCAAATTGCTTTACCGTCCCATCAGACCTTATCTCGGGCATATGTAGGGGGTGTCCAAACAAGGTGATGGAAATCTTAGTCTTGTTAATGGTGATCTTTTCAAAGTAGGGATCGCCCCCGATCCAAATCACCACCCTTTGCATGTTCGACAAGGGAATGCTATCCACGTCAGCGGCCACCGAGTTGAAATCTCTGGTGCTGTTTTGGTTCACTAAGATCTGTCTCTATACCCTCTTAACTCTATCTAAACTAGGATGGGGTCCAGAAGGGTATGGTTGAAGTCATCAACGATACTGGCTTCCCTTTCTTGGTGGTGTTTCATGTTTGCAGCGATCCATGAGTCGATCGTCAGTGCAACTAGCGATGGGGCAGTATAATTTGCATGGGAAGAAGAAGTTACTACTGGAACAAGTTCAAGAAGGAGGAAAGCTGTTGAAAAACGATGAAAAAAAAGTTATTCATTTCTTGAATCAATTCTTGATTGAAGGATCGATGGTATAATGTTACGTGCCTTATATTTGAAAAAAATCTTGAAGAAGAGAATGATATCACCGAGAGAATAGAGAAGAATAATTTTCATAAAAGAATGGTCTTTTCATTGGCTGCCAACCATAGCTCATTTCTTACGTAATATAAGAAAAGAACAACAGTATCTAACAACCTATTCCAGCCTGTCAACAATATATCAAAACAGTACGTTTTAATTCAAACTTCTTAACCAAAATGCACCGTTTCAATAATAGGGTTCATAATAATATATATAACGGATTGTTGGTCAGTTTGATGTGGGAGCTGTGTCGTTCTGTAATTGTATTTTGCTAAAGTGCAGGGCTGTTTCAATAGTTAGAGAATTGCCTCTGTGTTTGGTCAAGGGGAGGTGAATGGTTTGATCTGTAGGAGGAGCCTAACATAAGGTGGATCTTATGCGTGTAGCATTAAAATTATTGAAGAATGGGTGAAAGCTGTAATGTTTGGATTGTTGGTTAGTATGCTGTTTCAGTATTTAGATGACACAAAATAGTGCTGTGTGAATTTTGTTCTTTCTTTTGGGTCTTGAAAAAATGCATTCCTCTATCGTCACACAGTGTATCTTGAAACCCATAGAACTTGCAGTTATAGAAGGCTGCTCTATTCCCTAATATTTTTAAAACCACTTATAAGTACCAAAAGTAACATATTTTAACCTCATTCTTAATACATTTTTGGATGATTAATCTATTTAAAATAATAAATTTTATGTTCATAATCCTTTAAATTTATGTTTCTATACTTAGGAAAGCATCTGGGAATGAAAGGAGCGAAAAACAAGTGAAAACTAGACAAAAAGAGCAAATTTTAAGAGCCACACGAGTTGGACACATGGTTATAAATTAAATCGAAGATAAAAAGAAAATTTTGGGGCAAAAAACGTGAATGTGGAAGAGTTAGGAAGAAATTTATTGGACATAAGATTTTATTTAAATTTAAACTCTATTTTTTAGGATTAATATTTAGGATTATTATTATTATATTGTTTATAATTTAGTTTTAATTTATCTTTTAGGCTTTATAATTCAGAGTTTAATTTGGATCCAATTAGGAAATTATTTTTTATATTTAATTTTAATTATCTTTTTAGAGTTTAATTTGGATCCAACTAGAGATTTTCATGTATTATAAATAAGGGATAGAATGATATGAATTATACATTTCCAATTTTTTGTAAAATCTTCCATTTTCCAAACCCTAATCGTCAGAGATTATTGAAGGAAACAATTGAAGAAACACCATAGAAGCCGTCTTTGAAGCAGATCTCCACAAAGATTGAAGACCCCTTTCTAAATTCTTTTGATTTTATTATGAGTTTTTTTTAATTTTGTGGTTATATTATTTTTGAGATGTTTCCATTTATTAGAATGAACTAAATTCTTAAATACCTAGGGGAGATGAACTCTATGATGAATTCTGTCATTTGATTTTTGATTTTTTGCAATAAATACTTAGATTTTGTTTTCAATTATGTGTGCTTAATTCTTGATTTAGTAGTCTTGAGATATTAATTCTTGTTTGATGTGCTTAAATTAGAGGAGGAATAGACCCTGTTTAAGAATAGATCTAGCATAATTGAGTGGAGTTGCATGCAATCCTAGAAATAGGACGACATAAATCTACTGGATTAGAGTCAAATCTAATAGGGGAATCCATAGATCGAATTAATGCGACAATAGGAGTTTAATTAGAAATAAATTTCAATTAATCAACCTAGAGTCAGTTGCTTTTAAGCTTGAATAGAGGTATTAGCATAATTTAAGGATTTCTACGGATCAAAATACTAAGTTAATAAATTGCTTAATTCAGAATGATAATGGCAGATGAAATCTAGGTGGAGTCTTTTTTGGGTATTGTTTGCTTCTTGGTATTAAAACACTTGTTATTTCTTGTTTTATTCTTTGTCGCACTTTTAGTTTATTAATTTAGTTAAACTTAATTTAAAACAATCACTCTATTCTATCGGTTAAATAATATGAAGATAGCTATTACTAGTACTTTTAGTCCTCGTGGAAACGATATCTGTGCTCACCGTAACTATACTATTAATTGATAGGTGCACTTGCCTTAGTCATATTTTTAGTTGGTTTCGGTTGCATCAGCCATTGCCTGTGCCTAGATTTTTTTATCATTCGACTCATTAGTAGAATTTTGTAACAAAAAGAAGCCATTAAAGGACCAACAAATCCTCAATATTCAGTAAAAAACCTAATAACATAAATTGTAGTATATGAAAACATTACCTTAAAGACAATGTTGACAGCCATGAAGTAATCGCTTTCCACTACCACGGTTGCACTAATCATCGTACCAAACTATTTTGCCGTCCCATCAAACCTTATCTCAGGCATATGCAAGGGGTCCCTACACAAGGCAATAAAATTCTCGATCTTGTTAATGGTGATCTTTTCAAATTAGAAATCGCCCCCGATCAAATCACCACCCTTTGCATGTTCGACAAAGGAATGCTATCCACAATAGTGACCAATGTGTTGATGTCTTTGGTGCTGTTTTGGTTCACTAAGATCTATCTATACCCTTTTAACTCCACTTGAACTAGGATGGGGTCCAAAAGGGTGTGGTTGAAGTCATCAACTATGGTGGCTTCGCTTTCTTGGTGGTGTTTCATGTTGGTAGCGATTCATGAGTCGAGCGTCGGTGTAACCAACGATGGGGTAGTATAATTGGCATGGGAAGAAGAAGTTACTTTCGGAACAAGTTCAAGAAGGAGGAAAGCTATTGAAACAATGATAAAAAAGTTATTCATTTCTTGAATCATTTCTTGGTTGAAGGATTGATGGTATAATGTTACGTGCCTTATATCTGGAAAAAAAATCTTGAAGAAGAGAATGATATCACAGAGTGAATAGAGAAGAAGAATTTTCACTAAAGAACTATCTTTCCATTGGCTGCCAACCATAGCTCATTTCCTACTTAATATAACAAAAGAATAACAGTATCTAACAACCTATCCAGCCTGTTAACAACATATCAAAACGGTACGTTTTAATTCAAACTTCTTAACTAAAACGCATCGTTTCAATAACATGGTTCATAATATATATATATAATGGACTGTTGGTCGGTTTGGTGTGGGAGTTGTGTCGTTCTGTCATTATATTTTGGTGTGGGAGGTGAATGGTTTGATCTGTAGGAGGAGCCTGACATAAGGTGGAGCCTAAATGTGTAGCCTTAAAAATTGAAGAATCAGTGAAAGATGTAATGTTTAGATTGTTGGTTGGTATGTTGTTTCCGTAGTTAGATGGCATAAAATAGTGTTGGGTTATTTTTTTCTTTCTTTTGGGTCTTTCAAAAAATGCATTCCTCTATCGTTGCATAGTGTATCTTGAAACCCATAGACTTGTAGTTATAGAAGGTTGTTTTATCCCCTGATATTCTTAGAGCCATTACCTGTGGCGAGATTTTTTATCATTCGGCTCATCAGCAGAATTCTGTAACAAAAAGAAGACATTGAAGGACTAACAAACCCCCAATATTCAGTATCAAACCTAATAATATAACTTATAATAAATGAAAACATTACCCTAAAGACAATGTTGACAGCCATGAAGTAATTTCTTTCCACTGCCATGGTTATACTATTCACCGTACCAAACTACTTTGTCGTCGCATCAAACCTTATCTCAGGCATATGCAGGGGGTGTCTAAACAAGGTTATGAAATTCTTGGTATTGTTAATGGTGATCTTTTCAATGTAGAGACTACCCCCGATCCAAATCCTCACCCTTTGCATGTTCGACAAAGGAACGCTATCCACGGCAGCAACTACCATGTTGAAGTCTCCAACGCCATTTTGGTTCTCTAAGATCTGTTGATAGCATTAGAAATGACACTTAATTTCTCCTTAAATTAGTGTATAATTTGTTCCTTTTGTATCATATTTAGCATGCATTATTAGTATTTCATACTTAATATTTACATTTTCTAAACCCAGTGTTGTTGGATCTTATTTTCTTTCATTTTACCTCTTTTGTGCTACTAATGTTGTTGTATTTAGTATTAGTTTTGCGTCTAAAGTTGTCAGCGCAGAAATCCACCTAGAAAGATCAGAGTAGGAAAGCATTCAAAGTTGCGATCACAAGTTGATCCAGAATTACGGCCGAATATGTCGTCACATGAATGCTTCTACATCTCTATCAGGAATTTCACGCTGCTAACATATCCAGAAGCACCAGTGCAGGAGAATGACAAATTGTCCCAGCAAATTAAAAATCATAATTTGCGTCCAAAAATGTCGTGACAATCTACAACTGCTCAATGAACAAACCAGATTTACGTGAGTGCATAACTGGCAATAACAACTTTTACAGCTGCATCAAAGAGTTTGATCTGAAAAGGGAGAAAGATCTGGAATGGCCAGTGATTATAAATAAATAAAGGAAGAAAGAGAAGATTGATATCAATGTGTGAAGAATTCAACTCTAAAATTTCTCTCATTCATTCTCGAAGAAAGCTGCCATGAAAGCTTAAATTCTGGAAGAAGGTGATCTGATGCCACAATGACGCAACAACTTCTGACGAGAAGTGTTTGGTGCGACGCAAAAGGAGCGATTAAGGGAGAATTCTAGTAAAATAGGAATAGTATGCTTTAACTCATTTGTTAATCCCTCTTAAATGCCGATGGATATTATTGACAATTGATTGAATATAGAAGTATCTTTTAATGTTAGATTTACTTTGAGTTCTATTCAATTCTTCTCATCTATTTATATTTGGATTTAATTGGTTTGACCACGGAAGTACGATTGCAGTTATAGTCACTGGAAGGTGTGGTGACAAGTTAGATTAACAAGTAAGACAGCGGAAGTTTCTTGAGACTAGAGGGAATTCTGGTCACTTGTTCTTGAGTGCTCAGCATTACCAGCACTGGAAGGTATGGTAGTTGTGAGTACTTAAGTCTTTGTTAAATAGAGAGTTGATATTAGTACGATCTCATTGGAACATAATTGCGGCGATAATTCATCTATAAGTTACCTTGTAGTCACATTTAGCGTTGTGAACTTGTGAAGTCAGTGATCCTCTCCAATTCTTTACACTTGATCTATTTCTTTTATATTTTTGAATTTACATTACAACATCTTAACAATCAATTCATTTTTTTATTAAGTTGCTCTGACATTTATTATTACATTTGCAATAACAGTTTTTACTCTTAACCTGTGTAGTCTTAACTAGTTTGCATTGACATTATTATTAACAATTCTTATCATTTTAACTCAGATTGCTTTGACAGATTTAAACATAAACAACCATCTCTGTGGGATCGATATTGGGCAGATTTATTTCTGTCTACTATACTTGCATCGGCAATGTACGCTTGCACATATTACTATCTAATATACCTCTAGTTAATGCTCTTGTGCAGATCCCCAGCTATGGAAAATTTATGAAGGAGCTATTATCGAAGAAGAAAAAGCTATCCGATATTGAGACAATTGCGCTCATAGAAGGGTGTAGCTCTGTGTTGATAAATAAATTGCCAACAAAGATGAAAGATCCTGTCAGTTTTATGATCTCATGCTCTATTGGATACCATTACCTAGGTAAAGCTCTATGTGACCTAGGAGCTAGCATTAATCTTATGCCACTATCAACTTTCAGGAAATTGGGGATTGGTCATTTGAAACCCATTACAATGACATTACAACTTGCGAACAGATCTTTGGCACAACCTGAAGGACAGATTAAAGATGTTCTCATCCGTGTTGACAAGTTTGTGTTCCCAGCTAATTTTATCATATTTGATTACGAAGCTGATAAGGAAATGCCTATTATTCTGGGATGCCCATTTTTCGTAACGGGACGCACTTTTATCGATGTTTTCAAGGGCAAGCTGATTATGCGTCATAATGATGAGCATGTAACCTTCAGCGTTTTCGAAGCATCTCTATCACGCAATAAGGAACAATGTCACCGCATTGATGTTCTAGATGAGCTAATTACAGAAGATTTCAATGAACAAAGTTCAGCGGTACCAGAGGAATATGCTGTGACATCTGACGACAATATCCCACTTGAAGGTGACCACACAGTTGAGGCTAATGTCTGTGAGTTGAAACATGGTTGGAGATTGGAATCTTTGGATCTGACAAATCGGACGATCCCTATTTTTAAACCATCGGTTGAAGAAGCTCCGACTCTAGAGTTAAAGCCATTACCAGTACACCTAAAATATGTTTTCCTAAGTGACAATGATACATTACTTGTAATTGTCAGCGCAAGTCTCGATGCGGGCCAAGAAGAAGAATTAATCAAAATACTAAAGTAATACAAGAGAGCCATCACCTGGAGCATAACGAACATTAGAGGCATTAGTCCCTCTTTCTGCATGTATAAAATTATGCTGTAAGATGAAAGCAAATAGTCAATTGAGCAACAACGAAGATTGAATGAGAAAATGAAGGAAGTAGTGAAGAAGGAGATTATCAAATGGTTGGACGCAAGCATCATCTACCCTATTTCAGACAGCACATGGGTGAGCTTGATCCAATGTGTGCCTAAGATGAGCGGCATCACGGTAGTAAGGAACGATAAAAATGAGCTAAACCCTACTTGTATTGCTACAGGTTAGCGAGTGTGTATGGACTACCGTCGTTTAAATGCAGCCACAAAGAAGGATCACTTCCCACTTCCATTCATTGATCAAATGCTGAATAGGCTAGCTGGTAAGGCTTACTACTGTTTCCTTGATAGATACTCTAGATACAACTAGATTGCAATCGCACTGAAGGATCAAGCAAAGATGACTTTTACTTGCCCATTTGGAACCTTTGCTTTCATACGAATACCATTTGGTTTGTGTAATGCCTCAACCACATTCCAAAGGTGCATGATGGGCATCTTCTCTGACATGATCGAGGATTCGTTAGAGCTATTTATGAATGATTTTTCTGTGTATGGGCAAAGTTTTGATATATACGCTGACAATTTAGCGAAAGTATTGAAAAGATGCGAGGATACCAACTTGGTTCTAAACTCGAAAAAATGCCACTTCATGTCAACCGAAGGAATTGTCCTTAGTCATCAAATATCTTGTCAGGGCATTGAAGTGGATAAAGCGAAGGTGGTAATCATTGAAAAGCTACCTCTACCGAATAATGTGAAGGGAATAAGGAGTTTTCTCAACCATGTTGGATTTTATAGAAAATTCATCCGAGACTTCTCCAAAATAGCAAAACCATTATGCTCCTTGTTGGAGCAAAATAGAAAGTTTTTGTTTGATGAAACTTGTTTGGAAGCATTTCTAAAGATTAAACAGCAGTTAGTACAAGCACCCATTGTCGTCGCATTAGATTGGTTGCAACCGTTTGAGGTAATGTGAGATGCGAGCAATTTTGCTGTAGGTGCTGTGCTTGGACAAAGAAAAGATAAGTTATTTCATTCAATATATTATGCTAGTGATAGCATTAGAAATGACACTTATTTTCTCCTTAAAAATTGAGTATTAATTGTTCCTTTTGTATCATTTTTAGTATATACATGTTAAACGTTTATTATTTAGTGATTGCATTTTCTAACTTAGTGTTGTCTGGCTTTAATTCTTTTCATTTTAGCCTCTTTTGTCCTACTAATGTCACCGTATGCAGCAAAAGTTTTGCGTCTGAAATTGTCAGCGTAGAGATCCACCTTTGAAGATCAGTGCTGAAAAGTGTGCAAAGATGCAGCCACAAATTTAATTTGGAATTGCGGCCACAGATGTCACCGCAAATATATCTTAACCTCGTACAAGTGACTTCACGCTACAAACATACTTGGAAGCACCAGCGTAGGAGAAAGCTAAGATGGTGCCACAAGTAAAAATCATAGATTGCGCCCAGAGATGCGGCGACAACCTGTAGATGCCTGATAAGCACACCAGATCTACGTGAGTGCACAGCTGGAATTAGCCAACTTGTACAGCTGCCAAAATGGTTAGATCTGAGAAGGAAGAAGATTTAAAATTCCTAGAGCTTATAAATACGAGGGAAAGGAAGAAGATAGATATCAAGTGGTGAAGAATTAAACCCTGCAAAATTTCTCAAATCTCTAAACAAGCTGCCATGGAAGCTTGAGTTTCGGAGGAAGGTGATCTGACGAGCAAAGGAGCAAGACTTCTGACGAGAAGTGCCTATTTGCTGTAACGACCCGTCTTTATTAATATAAAAAAATGACAAATTTAGAAACTAGAAGATTTAAATAAAAAAATTAATTAAATATTTTTTTTGTTAATGATAATGGGATGATTCATAAGTTGGTTAACAAATTTGATGTGAAGAATATTAGCTAAGAGGAAATGGATTGAATTATAAAGAAGGAAGAGAAACTTGAATTATATAGAATTTTGGTGTGGTGTTAATCTTTAAATTTTAAGGATTTAGGTATAGTATGAAAAATATATGTATATTAGGTTCATTAGAAAATTGATAAGATGTGATTAAGTTAGTTATTGTGTAAGTGATTTGAGCTCCATTTTTATTGATTTTTATATTTTTGCGATCTTTATATCTTGGTCTAATTATCTTGGAGTTCAAGTTGTGGAAATAATAAATTTTAATCATATTGTCATGATTTTATTTGAGAGCATTTGAGGTGTTTTAACATGGTGAATGTTTTTATGTGCTGGAATTGTACTGGAATTTGGAATTATGTTGGTTTATATTTTATGTAAAGCATTAATTAGCATATTTGTTTTGGTAAAGTAAAGCTAAGTATTGAGATTTATATTAGAGGAGTAATGAATATGTCGAGAATTGTTTTCATGGTATTTTAGCATGCTGGAAACAGATGAGGAAATAATTGGTTTTAATTGATATTTTGATTAAATTGTACAGTGGGTTTTATTAGAACAAATTTTAAGGAGGTGGCTTTCATTAGCCTTAAGTGGCATGGTAATAAATTCAATTATTATGAAATATAAAGATGTATGGTATGAGAAATTATGTTTTTTATAGTAATTTTGTTAGGGTTGATTGTCAAGAAGATGAGTGTATAAATATATATATATCAATTAGTGGTATCAGAGCTTTCAAGTTTAGCTGATTCTTGAACTAAATTGGGCTCAGTAAAGAGTCTAGAGGTACATGTCAAATTTGAGTCAAAAGTGAGTCGGGATTTGAATGCTAATGAAAGTTGTTTTGTTTAAAATTAAAAGATGTCGAATGAATCCAATGACATTGTGAGTCAAGAGAATATGGATGATGAATCTACGGAAGAGTTAGATATAACTGAATCAGTCACTCCTAATGTACAATCCGATGGTGCACAGCAAGCTAGTGATAATAGAGGCCATAATGAAGGGCAGGCTGACATGAATATACAGCGTACAATTACGGTTTATCAGCTAGGCACTGGGTGCCATAACTGTCGGTTTATCTGACTAGCGTTGGGCGCAAATAATTGGTAAATCCAATTAGAGCTGGGCTCACTTTTGCTGTTTATCCACTAGGCACCGGATGCCATGAATTGATGGAAATTATAAACGGTAAATGAACGGATTTTTGGGAAGAATCAACAAGTTGTATACATACATATATGGAGTAAGAAAATTAAGGAATGAAAGTAGTACACATAGTTGTTGTTTACATTATGTGTTATATTGAAGTTGGAACTATGCATTGTCAAATGGAAGCATTTATTTGAGAATTATGAACACCCATGAGAATCGTTATGTTGGTGAATAAAAGTTACTAATGAAATTAAACCTTCTATGATTTCAAGTTATTTTGATAGTAGACTACAACTCAACATCAAAGCAGAAATCCCGAACTCCAAGTCAGTGAGTTCACTTTTTGGTTATTTTGGCATGCACCTAGGACTAGATATGTGTAAAGGTCTTATAGGAAATGACTAAATGTGATATTTGTTTCAAAGTAGTTGTTTTGATGTGAATTTGTTTTGAATGATATGTATATAATAATTTGGTAAATTGTGAAATATGCAAATGTATTTGCTTAATGGAGTGTATTGAATTATGCATACATAGTGTATATGTTGGTGTGATGCTTGTTTGGGTAATATTTTTTGTAGAAGATAGCTTGATTATATTTTGGTAGTTGAACACTATATGTTTATTGAATGATTTATATGAATTTGAGAGAATGTTTTAATTGAATTATAATGTTTGTTAGAAATGATTTAATGATTTTTATATTATATTATTACTTCGAGACCCTAAACCTATGATGATTACGGGTTACGAGTGTTACATCTACAGTGCAGGAGGAGTTGTCACGGAATAGTTCTAATAAACTAGGAATAGTATGCTTCGACTTTTTTCTTTGATACTTCTTAATTGTTGATGAATATTGTTGATTATCAATTGAGTATGGAAGTACCATTTGAAGTTAGATTTTATTTGATTTCTATTCTACTTTCCTTAACTGTTTATATTTGGATTTAACTGTTTTGACCATGGAAGTGCAATTGCAGTCACAGTCATTGGAAGGTGCAGTGATAAGTTAAATCAACAAGCAAGACAACGAAAGTTGCTTGAGGCTAAGAAGGAATTCTGGCCACTTGTTCTTAAGTGCAAG
This sequence comes from Gossypioides kirkii, assembly GCA_005610355.1. Taxonomy (NCBI): domain Eukaryota; kingdom Viridiplantae; phylum Streptophyta; class Magnoliopsida; order Malvales; family Malvaceae; genus Gossypioides; species Gossypioides kirkii. The sequence goes on along the minus strand of CP032247.1, from coordinate 29,798,967 downwards.
GCATTACCAGCACTGGAAGGTGTGGTAATTACTAGCATTTGGGTCTTTGTTAAATAAAGGAAGTGAAAGTAGTAAGATTTCATTGAAGTATAATTGCGGCGACAATTCATCTATTTGTTACCTTGCAGCCACATTTAGCATTGCGACTTGTGAAATCAGTGATCCTCTCCACTTCGTTACACTTGATCCATTTATTTTAAGTTCTGAATTTACCTTTACAAACATCCCAACAACTATTCATTTTATCTTAATTTGCTCTAACAATTTATTTTATATTTGCATTGACAAATTAACTCTTTTAGCTGTGTAGATCTAACTCAGTTGCACTGACATTCTTGGTACCAATTCTTCTAATTTTAACTTTAGTTGCTTTGATAATTAAACATCAAGAACTCTATCCTTTTGGGATCGATATTTAATAGAGCAAATCTATCAACTATACTTGCATCGACGAGTGTCCGCTTGCACTTAAATGCTGTGACGTTTACAGTTTGATCAAGTTTTGGCGTCGTTGCGGGGATGGCGTTTGTTTGATGTTAATTTTTATAGTTGCATTTATTCTTTCTTACTTAACTTTTAATTTTCACTAATCTGTTTAACTTTCTTTTGTTAATTTTCTCTCAATTCTTTAGGAGTTTCATGTCTAGAAGGAGAAATCCTAAGGACATTGTGAGCTTTCATCCAGAACTCGAACGGACTATTCGAAGGAGGAAACAAGAGCAAAAGAAAATGGCTGGAAACAACAATGATCTACCATTGTTGCTGCCACAAGTTTTAGTTCCTCCAATACAGCCACAAAGAGTTAATGATATACCACCATCGCTGCCACAAGTCGAGCAAGTCCTAGACAGGACAATCAGAGATTTTGTTGTTCTTGTGCTTGATGATTTACAACTAGGGGTTGTTAGGCCGACAATACAAGATGGTAATTTTAAATTGAAACCGGTTATGTTTCAAATGCTTAATTCGAATGGGCAATATGTAGGTTTACGCCATGAAGATGCAGGAGAGCATCTCAAATTGTTTCTGCTCATATGTGTTTCTTTTAGTCAACATGGTGTTCCTGATGACGCCTTGAAGATGCAGTTGTTCCCTTATTCTTTGCAAGGGAGGGCAAGAACATGGTTCCTTGGTCTACCGGCTGGATCCATTATTTCTTGGAATGCGTTAGCAACGCAGTTCATTTTGCGATTTAATTCATCGACAATGAATGTTAGATTGTAGAATGATACCATGACATATCATCAACTGGATAATGGGAATTTACACACTACGTGGGAACATACAAGACTTTGTTGAGACGTTCCCATGCATGGAATCCAACAAGAAACCCAAATTGAGATTTTCTACAATGGGTTGAATGCATAGACAAGAAATCTTGTCGATGCATTTGCCATTGTTCCATTGTTGGATTGCACCTACAATGAAGCCGTACGAATATTAGAGAGAATTGCACAAAATGACTATCAATATCTAATTTCTCGTTCTGCTCAGGTAAAAACTAATCTTGGTGTTGTGGAATTAGATGCTATATCAGCTTTGAGAGCACATGTATCATCGTTGGTAAACATGATTAAAAACATGAAAGGAACAAGTGAAGTTGCCCCTATACAAGTAGTGTAACAGATGGATGTCCCGACATTTTCCTGTGAAATTTACGGTGACAACCACAATTCTGAGGATTATCCACAACATGCTGAGAACGCATTCTACTTCAACAACATTAGAGGAAATTCCTATGGTAACTCATACAGTAATCCTAATCGTACACAACAACCTTGGGGGAGCCAGAATGTGCCCATATTCAAATATGGAAATTCCTCAACTCAAGGGAATTTTAGACAAGGGAGTTAGAACAACAACCAACAACAACAGAATTATAGTCATACTCCGTAAATACATGTGTAATCGGACCAGATGCGATCACAAAATCATATGTATTCATATAACCATCTGCAGCTACAAGCTCGAATGCCGCCACAACAGAATGCGATGCCAAATATGCAAGGACAACATCAATAACAACAACAACAATATTCTCAACCAAGAGCATATAACATGAGTGGAAGCAATCGTTCAAGGAAATTCTTCTTCTATTCGCGCGTTGGAAGCTCAACTAGGACAATTGGCTTTCAACATGAGCACAAGGTCACCTGGTGCTTTGCCTAGTGACATTGATTATCCGACTCAGAAAGGGAAGGAGCATTGTAAGGCTATCATGCTAAGAAGTGGAAAGCAAACTACTGAGCTAAGCAGCAGTTCCAACCAAGTACATGTCGACGCATCCGAACCAAAACAACAAAAAGAGGTTACCTATGAAAAAGACCCAGCAGAAATAAATGAAGAGGAGAGACCTGTAATCACTCCTATGCCCACAATTTGACGAACAAAGACATCGACGCAACTGCCCATGTCGACGTAACCGAATCCTTTACATACCTTTTCCATTTTCACAGAGATTAAAGGAGAAAGACCATGACAAAGATTATCAGAAGTTTGTCTCTACCTTGAAGCAATTACACATTAACATACCTCTAGGTGATGATCTTGTGCAAATCCCCAACTATGGGGAATTTATGAAGGAGCTATTGTCGAAGAAGAAAAAGCTTTTTGACATTGAGATGATTGTGCTCACAGAGGGGTCCAGCACTGTGCTAACAAACAAGTTGCCACAAAAAATGAAAGTCCCTGACATTTTCATGATTTCATGCTCCATTGGAAACCACTACCTAGGTAAAGTTTTATGTGATTTAGGAGCTAATATTAACCTCATGCCATTGTCCACTTTCAGGAAATTAGGAATTGGATCTATGAAGCCCACTACGGTGACATTACAGCTTGCAGATAGATCCTTGACACAACCTGAAGGACAGATTAAGGATGTCCTTGTCCAAGTTGATAAGCTTATATTCCCAGCTGATTTTTTCATTCTTGATTGCGAAGCAGATAAAGAGATGCCCTTTATCTTAGGACGCCCATTTTTAGCTACAGGACGTACACTTATCGATGTTTTCAAAGGCGAGCTAATTATGCGTCATAATGATGAGCATGTCACTTTCAGTGTGTTCGAAGCATCTCCGTCAAGAAGTAAAGAACAATGTCACCACATTGACATGCTGGACAAGTTAATCATAGAAGAATTCAATGAATAAAGTTCAGTAGTTCAAGACGAATATGTAGTGACATCAAAAGAACAAATCCTACCTAAATGCGACCACATAGCTAAGCCTAATATTTGTGAGCTGAGATAGGGCTGACAATTGGAATCTTTGTATCTGTCTAATAGGACGATCCAAGTTTTCAAACCATCGATTGAACAAGCTCCGATCTTAGAGTTAAAGCCATTGCCAGTACACCTGAAGTATGTCTTTCTAGGTGACAATGACACATTACCTGTGATTGTCAGTGCAAGCCTCGACGCAAGTCAAGAAGAAAAGCTAATCGCAATTTTGAAGTAGCACAAAAGAGCCATTGCAGACATCAGAGGTATTAGTCCCTCTTTTTGCATGCATAAAATCAAGCTGAAAGATGAAGGGAAGCAGTCAATTGAGCAACAACGTAGACTGAATGAGAAAATGAAAGAAGTAGTGAAAAATGAGATCATTAAGTGGTTGGACGCAAGCATCAACTACCCCATTTCAGATAGCACATGGGTGAGCCCAGTCCAATGTGTGCCCAAGAAGAGCGACATCACAGTGGTAAGTAATGATAAAAACGAGCTAATCCCTACTCGCATTGCTATTGGTTGACGAGTATGTATGAATTGCCATCATTTAAATACAGCGGCAAAGAAGGATCATTTCCTACTGCCATTTCTTGATCAAATGTTGGATAGGCTAGCTGGTAAGGCCTACTACTATTTCCTTGATGGCTACTCTTGATACAATCAAATCGAAATTGCGCCGGAAGATCAAGCAAAGATTATGTTCACATGCTCATTTGGAACCTTTACTTTTCGATAAATGCCATTTGGATTGTGCAATGCCCCAGCTACATTCCAAAGGTGCATGATGGCTAATTTTGAAGATTTCTCTGTGTATGGGCATAATTTTGATCAATGCGCTGGCAATCTGGCGAAAGTATTGAAAAGATGTGAGGACACAAATCTAGTGCTGAACTGGGAAAAATGTCATTTCATGGCAACTGAAGGCATTGTCCTTGGCCATCGCATATCATGTTAGGACATTGAAGTAGACAAAGCAAAGGTGGAAATTATTGAGAGGTTACCTTCACCCAATAATGTGAAAGGAATAAGGAGTTTTCTTGGTCACACTGGATTTTATAGAAGATTTATCTGATATTTCTCTAAGATAGCAAAATCACTATGCTCTTTATTAGAGCAAAATAAAAAGTTTTTGTTTGATGACGCGTGTCTGGATGCATTTGTTACAATTAAAAAGTAGCTAGTACAAGCTTCTATTGTCGTCGCACCAGATTGGGCGCAACCATTTGAGGTAATGTGCGATGCAAGCAACTTTACTGTGGGGGTTGTGCTTGGTCAACGCAAGGAGAAGGTATTTCATTCCATTCATTATGGTAGTAAAACCCTGACTGAAGCGCAGGTGAATTACACGACTACTGAGAAGGAATTACTAGCAGTAGTTTTTGCATTTGACAAGTTTCATTCATATCTTGTCGGTGCAAAAATTACAATTTACATAGATCACTTTGCATTGAGATACCTTTTTACAAAGAAAGATGCCAAACCAAGATTAATAAGATGGATACTACTTTTACAAGAGTTTGATATTGAAATCAAAGACAGGAAAGGATCTGAAAACCAAGTAGCAGACCACTTGTCTCGTCTGGAAGCTGGAAGTGAGGATGGGAATAAATCCCAAATTGTCAATGCATTTCCAGATGACAAACTATTTTTTGTCGACACATCTCCATGGTATGCAGATGTCGTCAACTACCTTGTTAGTGAGAAGCTACCATTGAGTGTCAATGGTCACAAGAAGGTCAGATTTATATGCGACGCTGCAAAATATCATTTGAATGAGCCATACCTGTTCAAGGTATACGCTGACAACATTATCTGTTACTGTGTTCCTAAGGAAGAGATGTCTTCTATCTTGAGGCATTGCAACGATGCTCCTTATGGAGGTCATTTTGGTGGTGTTAGGACTACTGCAAAGGTCTTACAATCAGGATTCTATTGACCCATAATGTTTTGAGACGCCCACAATTTTGCGTAGCAATGTGATAAATGTCAACGCATAGGTTCCGTATCTCGACGCAACGAGATGCTCCAACAACCTATCATAGAGGTGGAGTTATTTAATGTTTGGGGTATAGGCTTTATGAGACCATTTTCAAACTCTTTTGGGAATGTGTATATTTTAGTTGCTATTGACTACGTCTCCAAGTGGATCGAGGCAATTGCGGTTCCGAAAGACGATGCTCGGGCAGTGTTAAAGTTCTTTCACACATACATCCTTACAAGATTTGGAACACCTTAAGCATGGATAAGTGACCAAGGCACCCATTTCCATAACAATCATGTGGCAATAGCTTTAAAGTTGTAACACCCAAATCCCGAACATCATAACCGATTAGGATTTCTGTGTTTCTATTCATTTAACACTGTTCATCTTTTAAAATATCCAAATATTTTAATCTTTATTCAATACAAAATTCACCTCTCAAATTTTAAAACAATATTCAATCATAACACAATCTCATCAAGGGTAAAATTGACATTTCCAACATTTTAGGGGACTTCTACCAGTACAAATCATGCAACTACCAATACCAAAAACTCTAGAGATTAAATATTCTCACCCTGCAAGTTCTACCTATATTAAGCATACCTACTACCGATACATCAGTACTAAAAACTACCGATACTTGTAATTCAACTACCGATACAATCCAAGTTAGAGAACAACCTCTCTCCTACCCTGTACTTCTACTGATACCTGCATATGTTCTATCAAAACAAGTATGCAAAATCTCAAGAATTATGCCAAGACACAAGTTTAACATATCAGACACAAGTTATGCACTGAATCATCACACTACATGCATAACTTCTAAGTATTTTCAAACGTCATAAGCTTAAACAATTAAGTTGTACTTCATGCATTTATACAATCAAAATGACAAGTTTTCAACATCTTTAGTTCAACATCAAAGTTAATATCATCCAAGTACATGCCATAAGCCCAAGTGATGTAAATTCTACCATACGAGCTCCGCAATAGTGTGATTTCCTTGAGATGATCCAATCTTCAGACAACAAAATGTATCTATAAAACAACAACATATTCACGAGTAAGCTTATTAAGCTTAGTAAGTTCACGAATATCATTTCCTTATAGAGTAAAAAAATCAGTTAAAAGATGATAACAAGTATGTATTCATAATCATGTACACAATAACGAACTTATTCTCTTTCGGTTCTCTAGATTTCTAACTCATTACGAACACAGATAACCTAGCTCACACGAACCTAGAATGGTTAGCTCTTACGAGCCCAAAATGGTTTGCTCTTACGAGCCCAGAATCAGAATAATGTTTTTTCAAGCCAGAATCAGAATAAAGCTTTTTCGAGCCAAAATCAGATTACTCCTCAAGCCTTCAGTCTCGATCCGCCATTAGAAATATATTCAAAATAATTACATAATTGCAAATATCAAATTTGAAAGTTAATAGTATGAACTTACCGGATGAAATTGCAGTTTGGCTAAACTTTAGGGACTATTCTGCTAATTTTCCTTTTCCGTGATCCATGGTACGATCGTAATCTAAATAAAAAATTCATCTAGATTTCACATTAAAACACATAATAAAAGCATTAACAAGATTTGGTCCTTTTTGGGAAAACTACAAATTTATCCCTAATACTTTTCTTTTATTCAATTTAGTCCTTTAGCATCAAACTTGCAAATTAACCATTTTTAAACAAAATCAAGTTTTGTCGAATGCTATAGTACTTAAATACAGCCAAATTTTGCAACACCTTTAGTCCTTGTAAATTTATCACTTCAACATTTTAGTCCTTAAACATTAAAATCATCCAAAAACTACTTTACAAATTAATCAAATCTAACAACTAAGCTTATAAATCTTCCATAATCTTTCAAGAACAAGCTTATTCATCAATGGAAAAATTTATAACATTTGACATAATCACAAATTAATCCTTGAACTAGCTAGAAAAACATAAAAATTACTAAAAAGGGGTAAGATTTACCTTCCAAAACAACAAATCCTAGCTTAGCCGAATAAACCTTCTCCCTTCCATGGTGTTTCGGCTTGAAGAAGAAGAAAAGAAGAAAAGAAGAAAAGAAATTGAATTTACAACCTTTTACCTTTTAATTTAATTAATTTCTCATGAAATTACAAAACTACCCTTTTAAAATTCTCTTAAATTCCAACCAAAAATGGTCAAGACCATCCACTCATAATATGAATGGTCTAATTACCCCTTAAGGACTTTAACTTACCTTTTAATTAATAGAAATCAACTTTTGCAACATTTACGATTTAATCATTTTTACTTAATTAATTGTCTAATCAACAAAATTGTGTAGCCAAAATAAAAATATCATACTAATGACCTCATAAATATTAAATAATTAATATTTACGGTCTAACATATATAATTTGTGGCCTCAAAATCACCATTCTCGATCATACTAAAATAGACTAATTAGTAAATTCTGATTTAATTAGGATTTAAATGCAATTTATCAAAATCTAAAGAGTTTCACATCATTTCTATTTTTAGGCCATTTAAAGAGGGTCCAATTTCATAATTGGTCCTTCAATTATATTAAATTTTAATAAAACAAACTTGCTTCCAATTTAGTTCTAAACTAATTAGGACTTAATGAATAAATAACCCAAAAGTTAGTGGATGATAATCATATCCACCATCTCTTGGACTTTTTGACCATGGTGTAATTGCCACTTTGATCCCTTTTATTTTTAATCAATGGCAATTAACTTTTACCTCTTTTACAATTTACCCCTTTTTCCTTAATTAAGCAATTAATCATCAAAATTATCCAACTGAACTTCAATTCACATATAATAAGACTCTGTAAGTATTTAATGAAAATATTTACGATACTTAATTTCAAAAATGAGGTCCCAATACCTCATTTTCTAAAACCACTTGACTTTTGAACCAAACCACTTACTAACTTTTAATTTAAAAATCAAAATTCGTCAATTCAAAATTCCATATAAAATTATTATTGACTTATTTAATTTAAACACTCATTATAAAAATTTTCCCGTCGATTTTTGTGGTTCCCAAAATCACTATTTTCGACACACACTGAAAAACGGGCTGTTACAACTGCTCCCCTCTTAAGAAATTACAGCCTCGAAATTTTTACTTAGCAGTACCTTTAAACAATTCTGATACATTTTATCTGAGCATCAAGTTTATCCGTAATTAGTATATTAGTCTGGCGTTTCCACCAATTCATTTCCATCCACCATTTCTACAGTAATGTATATATCTTCAATTAATTTGTTTTCGAAATAATTATCAAATTCTTAATTTAATAGTAACATTGATCAGCAAGAACTTATCCCGAACCTTCGGAGACATCTACCCCATACTAAACTAACTGTGACACTGCGATCCCAAAGGGTTTGTAGCTTGTATTCAACTTTCACCGACTCGATCGACAGATTTTATCAGTTATTATGCAATATTGATATAAGAATAAATCCATCCTAAATCGTTCAAAGTAGTCACAATCATATCAAGGATAGAATTTACCAGTCATCTCATCGGATACAGTTGTTTATTCTCTTGCTCGAATAGCATAGGTTCGTCCAGGTGCTCGGACCTCGGTTTGTTTGTATCTTCCTTCCTTATCCTCATTACGATTTCCACTTGTAATATTACTCTGACCAGAACGTTAACCCTTTTGTGGTGTAACTGGGGGTTTTATACTACGATTCTCTTCCCCTTCTTGTGATACCAGACAATTTCATACCATGTGATCGGTTGCTCCACATCGAATGCATGCCCCTTTATTCCAACAACACTCACCCGGATGAAATCTTCCGCAATACTCACAAGCTGGGTTAGGTGTATTACGAACTCTGGCTACACTATCCGCAGGTCTGTTTTGAAATTTAGCTTCAGGTTGTGCTGACTCGCTCTTGCTCGGGTAACCAGATGAAACTTTCACTTGATTCTCATTTTCTTTGAATTTCTTCGACAGTGGCAAAGGGAAAGTTTTGGAAGAAGTTTTCTTACTGAATTCTCTAGATCTCTTTTCCCTTTGACTCTTATGATTGTAAATTTCCTCCATTTTCTGTGCTCTATCCTCCAAAATAACAAATGGTCATATTTCAGAACCACCTATCATTATTTTAACCTCGTCGTTTAACCCCATCCTCAAATCGAACACACATAGCCTTGTCAGTAGATATGATCTCCCGTGCATACTTGTTGAGAAATACAAATTCCAGTTCGTATTTTGCCACTGTTTTGTTTCCCTGTCTCAACTCAAGGAATTCCTTCTTTTTTTATCTAGGTACCATTTAGTGATGTATTTCTCTTTGAATTCTGCTTGGAAGAATTCCCAAGTAACTTCATTTTCTGGCACCACTGCCACTATCATCACCCACCAATTGTATGCCTCGTCCTTTAGTAACGACACAACACACACCTAACATAGTTTTTAGGTAGACAAGCCATTTCGTTCAGTACTCTCAGAGTGTTTTCCAACCAATACTCAGCCTTGGATGGATTATCCTTAGCATTTCCGCAGAATTTTTTCACCCTATATTTTCTTATCCTATCTGTCGATATGCGACACCTTTCTTCTATCACAGGAGGAGGTGGAGGCCTCATGGGAGATGCCATAGGTCAAGCAGCAAGCTGTGTGGCCGGAGGTGAGGGAGGTGGTACCATAGGATTATTCCTCATAAATTCTGAAAACCACTGTCTCATTAAGCCGAAGAACATGTTTTTGACTTCACTTTCTATCATCGGTATAATCGGTACTCCTCGACTCGCATCAGAATCGGTAGTTGGAACATTACTATTTTCATTGTTGGTCTCTCATCATTCTGAATCAGACATTTTTCTTATCTGTAAAACAATAGTTAGATCAGATCCATCTATATCACACTTTCACAGGTTCATATGGCATGTACTTCTAAATCATTTCACACAATCAATGTAGTTCAAGAAACGGCTAAATCGTAAGCTGTGATACCACTAAGTGTAACACTCAAATCTCGAACATCATCGTCGATTAGGATTTCGGTGTTTCTATTCATTTAACACTGTTCATCTTTTAAATATCCAAATATTTTAATCTTTATTCAATACAAATTCACCTCTCAGATTTTAAATAATATTAATCATAACACAATCTCATCAAGGGTAAAAATGACATTTCTAACATTTTAGGGGACTTCTACCTGTACAAATCATGCAACTATCGATACCAAAAACTTCAGAGAGTAAAAATTCTCACCCTACAACTTCTTTCGATATAAGCATACCTACTACCGATACATCAATACTAAAAACTACCGATACTTGTAATTCAACTACCAATACAACCCAAGTCAGAGAATAACCTTTCTCCTACCCTGTACTTCTACTACTGATACCTGCATATGTTCTATCGAAACAAGTATGCAAAATCTCAAGAATTATGCTAAGACACAAGTTTAACATATCAAATACAAGTTATGCATTGAATCATCACACTACATACATAACTTCTAAGTCTTTTCAAACATCATAAGCTTAAACAATTAAGTTGTACTTCTTGCATTTACACAATCAAAAAGACAAGTTTTCAACATCTTTAGTTCACCATCAAAGTTATTATCATCCTAGTACATGCCATAAGACCAAGGGATGTAAATTCTACCATACGAGCTCCGCAATAGTGTGATTTTCTTGAGATGATCCTATCTTCAGACAGAAAAATGTATCTACAAAATAACAACAGATTCACGAGTAAGCTTATTAAGCTTAGTAAGTTTGCAAATATCATTTCCTTATAGAGTAGAAAAATCAGTTAAAAGATGATAACGAGTATGTATTCATAATCATGTACACAATAACGAACTTATTCTCTTTCTCTTTCGGTTCTCTAGATTTCTAACTCATTACGAACACAGACAACTTAGATCACATGAGCCCAGAATGGTTAGCTCTTACAAGCCCAAAATGGTTAGCTCTTACGAGCCCAGAATCAGAATAATGCTTTTTCGAGCCAGAATCAGAATAACGCTCTTTCGAGCTAGAATCAAATTACTCCTCAAGCCTTCAGTCTCGATCCGCCATTAGGAATATATTCAAAATAATTATATAATTGCAAATATCAAATTTGAAAGTTAATAGTATGGACTTACCGGATGAAATTACAGTTTGGCTAAACTTTAGGGACTATTCTGCTAATTTCCCTTTTTCGCGATCCGTGGCACGATCGTAATCTAAATCAACAATTCATCTAGATTTCAAATTAAACCACATAATCAAAGCATTTAACACGATTTGGTCCTTTTTGGGAAAATTACAAATTTACCCTTAATACTTTCATTTTATTCAATTTAGTCATTTAGAATCGAACTTGCAAATTAACTATTTTTAAACAAAATCAAGTTTAGTCGAATACTATAGTACTTAAATACAGCCAAATTTTGCAATTATTTCACCTTTAGTCCTTGCAAATTTATAACTTTAACATTTTAGTCCTTAAACATTAAAATCATCCAAAAACTACTTTACAAAATAATCAAATCTAACAACTAAGCTTATAAATCTTCCATAATCTTTCAAGAAAAAGGTTATTCATCAATAGAAAAATTTATAACATTTGACATAATCACAAATTAGTCCTTGAACTAGCTAGATTAAGCTAATACGAACTCAAAAACATAAAAATTACTAAAAAGAGGTAAGATTTACCGTCCAAAACAACAAACCCCAGCTTAGTCGAATAAACCTTCTCCCTTCCATGGTGTTTCGGCTTGAAGAAGAAGAAAAGAAGAAAAGAAATTGAATTTACAACCCTTTACCTTTTAATTTAATTAATTTCTCATGAAATTACAAAATTACCCTTTTAAAATTCTCTTAAATTCCAACAAAAAATGGTCAAGACAGTCCACTCATAATACGAATGGTCTAATTACCCCTTAAGGACTTTAACTTACCTTTAAATTAATAGAAATCAACTTTTGCACCTTTTACGATTTAATCCTTTTTACTTAATTAATTGTCTAATCAACAAAATTTCGTAATCAAAATTTAATATCATACTAATGACCTCGTAAGTATTAAATAATTAATATTTATGGTCTAACATATATAATTTGTGGCCTCGAAACCACCATTCTCGATCATACTAAAATAGACTAATTAGTAAATTCTGATTTAATTAGGATTTAAATGCAATTTATCAAAATCTAAAGAGTTTCACATCATTTCTATTATTAGGCCATTTAGAGAGGGTCCAATTTCATAATTGGTCCTTCAATTATATTAAATTTTAATAAACAAACTTTTTTGCAATTTAATCCTAAACTAATTAGGACTTAATGAATAAATAACCCAAAAGTTAGTGGATGGTAATCATATCCACCACTGCTTGGACTTTTTGACCATGGTGTAATTACCACTTTGGTCCCTTTTATTTTTAATCAATAGCAATTAACTTTTACCTCTTTTACAATTTACTCATTTTTCCTTAATTAAGCCATTAATCATCAAAATTACCCAACCGAACTTCAATTCACATATAATAAGACTTTGTAAATATTTAATAAAAATATTTACGATACTTAATTTCAAAAATGAGGTCCTGATACCTCATTTTCTAAAACCACTTGACTTTTGAACCAAACCACTTACTAACTTTTAATTCAAAAATCAAGATTCATCAATTCAAAATTCCATATAAAAATATTATTGACTTATTTAATTTAAACACTCATTATAAAAATTTTCCCGTCGATTTTTGTGGTTCCCAAAACCACTGTTTTCGACACCACTGAAAAATGGGCTGTTACAAAAAGCGCTACGGTGTGAAGCATCGTATGACAACAACGTGCCATCCACAAATGAATAGCCAAACGAAGGTTTCCAATCGACAAATGAAATGCATTCTTGAAAAGATGGTTAACCTATCTAGAAGAGATTGGTCTTTGCGGCTGCATGATGCATTATGGGTGCTTCGCACTGCATATAAAACTCCGTTGGGAATGTCACCGTATCAGTTGGTGTTTGGTAAATCCTGTCACTTTTTAGTTGAGCTTGAACATAAAGCCATGTGGGCAATTAAACAAGTGAACATGGATTATGATGCTGTTAGACAGAAACAGTTATTGGACATTTTTGAGCTAGAAGAAATTCGACGCAATGGGTATGAAAATGCAACCATATACTAGGAGAAAACTAAGAGATGACACGACAATATCATTTTGCGATGACAATCTTTCCCTGGACAGTTGGTATTTTTATTTAACTCACATTTGAAATTGCATCCAGTAAAATTACGCTCGAGATGGTCAATCCCTTTCAGAGTTTTCGAAGCATTCCAGCATGGTGCGGTGATAATTGAAGATATGAACGATGGTTACTAGTTTAAAGTGAATGGCCAACGACTGATGCACTACTTAAGCCCAGATGTCAAAGAACAAAGTGAGACCATTAATCTGGTCACATTTATTTAATGTCTTTGCAATTTTTACTTTTACTTTTTGCTTTTTATTTTCATTCGTTTCCTTTTAAGTTTTATGCAGGAATAAAAAATCTCCTTTTTGTCGACACATCTGATAGCACGACTTGTCGACGCATTCTGTGATGACTCAGCAAAGTGTTTTAGGCAAGAATTGCGTCAGTTGATCTTCAATCATCCCCAACCGTTAGATCAACCTAAAAAGTGTGATCTTCACCTTAACAATTTATATAACCCTTTTTCTGTTGACTCTACTCTCACGCTGACAACTTCCATTGCTACTGTATTCGTCTTCTTCTTTCACTCTTAGTTTTTCTGCATAAATATTCTCACTCTTTTTTTCTTAGATATTATGGCCAGAACACGAGGCGTTAAAACCCCATCAAACTCACCTAATAATTCATTAACTACCGTGGTTCGGAGCACCGAACAACCACTGTAGAAAGAACCTATTCTTTTTCTCTCAAAAGCAGCAAAGGACTGATATCACAATGTAATGATCAAGAGGAACTGCCACCTTGGACAAGGTTTCCAGTTGTTCCCGCATCGGTTATTGGGGAAACAAGTCGCTAGCACAATTTCTCGACTGCAATAGGAACAGTTCTGTGACCACCCGACCACTACCCCACCCAACATTGGATTCTCTAAGTAAGAATTCTATGCTAACCTGATGGATTCTGAGCAAGAATTTGTGTTTGTTCGTGAGGGCTTGGTGTCCTGGAGTGCAAATCACATTAATGTGCTTTTTCATATTGCGGGAGGAGCAGATGCACATACTGAGTTCCTAGACAACTTAACTGATGAAGGTGTCGACATTGTGATGAGAGATTTATGCATTGAAGGCGCAGTTTAGACTAGCAACAGTCTACATAATTACACTATACACCGACATTATCTAACCATACAAAGCAAGGTGTGGTTCCACTTTGTTAACTGCCGCTTTTTACCGTCTACTCACAGTATTACTACAATGCTAGATCGGATGTACCTCTTACATTCAATACTAAATGGACGTCGCATTGATGTTGGTGCAATCCTACATGATGAAATTGCTGAAGCTGCAAGCAAGCAGACATGTATCTTACCTTTTCCATATATAATAATGATGTTATGCAAGCAAAAGGGCATTGTGTCTCGTGATGATGAAGAAGTTTTAGAGAACAAGGGCCCATCAATGACATCTAGATGGAAAGGATGACTAGAGGGAAAGACACCCCTTTGGTAAAAGAAGTGCCCAAAAAGGAGGAGAAAGGCTAGGGGAAGAAAAAGGAGAAACAAGCAACTGCGCCCACAGACCCTCAGATGGAGAAGAAGCTGACTGCGATAGAACTCGTTGATCGTATGGATATGTGACAAATACGACTTATCATCGTATTAGAGGAGATAGATTATCGATAAAATCTCTTCTATGCTTATACAAGGGAGTGAAACAATGCTATTGTCACCACATTAAGAAGTCTGAGCCCAAACCCCATGCTAGAGTTCTCTGTTTTCCCCTATTGTTAGGAAAGCCCCATCGCCATCCGAGCAACTTGCTTCTGAAGGTAGGCCTCAGCTCGCTCCATCCTCAACTAAGATCCACATTTTTTTATGATGAGGATCATGAGAGACGCTCCAAAGTTATGGAGGACTATTTCAGAAACATAGCCAACCTTTTCGAGGATGAATTTTCCAACAGTCTTGGGGCCAACATGGCGAAACGGGAGGCTGCTGCTGAGGAAGTACGCACATCAGTCGTTTTTATAGGTTTGGAGGCAGAAGTAGGAGAAGGAAAAGATGAGGAAGATATAGAAGAGAAGGAGACTGAAACAGAGAAGGAAAACCCTAAGGAAGAAAAAGGAACTGAAGAGGAGAAGGAGGAAGAGAAGAAGGATTAAGAGGATGTAGATGCCCAGACAAATTTAGATGAGAAATTTGTCGACGCAGCCACCAATGTGGGGGCATTCATTGAAGACTTGGCTACACCTGAAGCAAGCCAGGTCGAGGCTGTTGCGTTAAAAAATGAGGATTTTAATCCTCTAGCAATTGTGCCCTGCGAAGCACCACTTTTTGAAATCCATCCTTCGGATGTCATGGTCGATGAAGTTGATAATCAACCAGCTGCGGAGGAACAGTCAACTCCAATGGTTGAACCATAAGAGAAGCGACACAAAATAAAAGCAAAGAAAAAATCCAAAGAAGAAGAAAAAGAAAGCCAAGGCAGCCACATCATCAGCTGCTGAACACTTAGTTAGTTTACTTTTCCATAGTTGCATGCATCTCATTTAATTGTCATTGCATTTTAGTTGTCGTTGCATTTTACTTGTTAATTCATTTGCATTGTAGTTGCATTTCTATTCTTATTTGTATCATATTATCAGTGTATTGGGGATAATGCATATATTAAGTTTGGGGGGAATTTGTGTGAAATGGAAATGCAATTGCACCCACATATTTGAAGAATTTAGTTTTTTTAGTTCAACGAAAGTATGCAAAGTTACAAGAAAAATGTGACCACAATTTTTGTTTTATGCTTAGATCTTGAATTGTTTGGGATGCTATATGTGAATTGGATGAATGTGAATGGATAGTGAGTCCTTCTATTTTTGAATGAATGGTTGGAATTGCATTAGTAATGAATGGGTAGTATCAATCTTTGAATCTTGAATTAACTTATCAATTGCAGTGATATTTACTTATAACAAGACACTCCAATGTGAGTGCATGGTGACTTATCAAGGGAGAACACTCCACTGTATGTGTTAGAAAAATTATCTAGCCAAAGGCTGTCACTGCAAGAGTGTGTGTTAGCGCAATTACATACTTCCTGGGGGTTTGTTGCACCCTATCATTACTGCCCAAGTATAAGGGTATAGTAATGCAATGACATCTCTCAGTCACGTTTAAAAAAAAGAAGAAAAAGAAAGTAAAGAAAAAGAGAAAAGCAGAAAAAAAATATATTGCTATAAATACTGTATTGGTTAAAAAAGGTTAAGATTCAAAGCATGATGCTAACATTAGTGAAGTTGCAGCCTTGATTGTTCATGTCTATAAATTGTCGGTGCATTATTCTATCATATGAATGCAATTTATACATTAGGATTCCAAAGAACTTAAGTTGCTAGAATGATGATTACGATGACAATTTTGATTGTGACTTTGCTAACTTTTATTTACTTGAGGACAAGTAAAAACTCAAGTTTGGGGGTGTGATAGCATTAAAAATTACACTTATTTTCTCCCTAAAACTTGTGTATTAATTGTTCATTTTGTATCATTTTTAGTATACATGTTAAACATTTATTATTTAGTGTTTGCATTTTCTAACTTAGTGTTGTATGTCTTTAATTCTTTTTATTTTAGCCTCTTTTTTCCTACTAATGACACCGTATACAGTATAAGTTTTGCGTATGAAATTTTCAGTGCAGAGATCCACCTCTGAAGATCGTGCTAAAAAGTGTGCAAAGATGCAGCCACAAATTTAATCTGGAATTGTGGCCACAAATGTCACCGCAAATGTACCTTAACCTCGTACGAGTGACTTCACACTACAAACATACCTAGAAACGCTAGCGTAAGAGAAAGCTAAGATATCATTGCAAGTAAAAATCATAGATTGCGCCTAGAGATGCGTTGACAACCTGCAGATGCCTGATAAACACACCAGATCTGCGTGAGTGCACAACTAGAATTAACCAACTTGTACAGTTGCCAAAATGGTTAGATCTGAGAAGGAAGAAGATTTGAAATTCCCAGAGCTTATAAATAGGAGGGAAAGGAAGAAGATGGATATCAAGTGGTAAAGAATTAAACTCTGCAAAATTTCTCAAATCTCTAAACAAGCTACCATGAAAGCTTGAGTTTCGGAGGAAGGTGTCTAATGAGCAAAGGAGTAAGACTTCTGACGAGAAGTGCCTATTTACGGTGCAGGAGGAGCTGTCACGAAATAGTTCTAATAAACTAGGAATAGGATGCTTCGACTTTTTTCTTTGATACCTCTTAATTGTTGATGAATACTGTTGATTATCAATTGAGTATGGAAGTACCATTTGAAGTTAGATCTTATTTGATTTCTATTCTACTTTCCTTAACTGTTTATATTTGGATTTAACTGTTTTGACCATGAAAGTGCAATTGCAGTCACAGTCACTGAAAGGTGCAGTGATAAGTTAAATCAACAAGCAAGACAACGAAAGTTGCTTGAGTCTAAGAAGGAATTCTGGCCACTTGTTCTTAAGTGCAAGGCATTACCAGCACTGGAAGGTGTGGTAATTACTAGCATTTGGGTCTTTGTTAAACAAAGGAAGTGAAAGTAGAAAGAATTCATTGAAGTATAATTGCGGCAATAATTCATCTATTTGTTACATTGCAGCCACATTTAGCATTGCGACTTGTGAAATCAGTGATCCTCTCCACTTCGTTACACTTGATCCATTTATTTTCTGTTCTGAATTTACCTTTACAAACATCCCAACAACTATTCATTTTATCTTAATTTGCTCTGACAATTTATTTTATATTTGCATTGACAAATTAACTCTTTTAGCTGTGTAGATCTAACTTAGTTACGCTGACATTCTTGGTAACAATTCTTCTAATTTTATCATTAGTTGCTTTGACAATTAAACATCAAGAACTCTATCCTCGTGGGATCGATATCCGATAGACCAAATCTATCAACTATACTTGCATCGACGAGTGTCCGCTTGCACTTAAATGCTGTGATGTTTACAGACCGATCAGCTAGTAAAACTCTATCTGAAGCGCAGGTGAATTATACAACCACTGAGAAAGAGTTGTAAGTAGTAGCTTTTGCATTTGACAAGTTCCGTTCATATCTTGTCGGCGTAAAAATTACAATGTACACTGATCATTCTACTTTGAGATACCTTTTTGATAAGAAAGATGCAAAGCCTAGGTTGATTAGATGGATCCATTTATTGCAAGAATTTGATGTCGAAATTAAAGAAGGATCAGAAAAACAAGTAGCAGACCACTATCTCGTCTAGAAGTTGAAAGCGAGGATGGAAATAAGTCACAAATTGTCGACACATTTTCAGGTGAGAAATTATTCTTTGTCGACGCATCTCCATGGTATGCAGATGTAGTCAATTACCTAGTCTGTGAAAAGCTACCACTGAGGGTAACAGGTCATAGGAAGGTCAGATTTCTCAGGGATGCTGCTAAGTATCATTGGAATGAGCCATACTTGTTTAAGGTATACGCAGACAGCATCATTCGCCATTACGTTCCTGAGGAAGAAATGCTTTCTGTCCTGAAGCATTGCCATGATGCTCCCTATGGAGGCCATTCTGGTGATGTTAGGACTGCTGCAAAGGTCCTGTAATCAGGATTTTACTTGCCTACATTGTTTCGAGATGCACATAATTTTGCTCAACAATGTGACAAATGTCAGCGTACCGGTTCCATATCTCAACCCAACGAGATGCTTCAACAACCTATCATGGAGGTTGAGCTCTTTGATGTGTGGGGTATAGATTTTATGGGATCATTTCCAAATTCCTTTGGGAATGTGTATATCCTGATGGCTGTTGACTATGTCTCCAAGTGGATCGAGGCAATTATTGTTCCAAAGGACGATGCTCGGATGGTGTTAAAGTTCTTTCACACATATATCCTTACACGATTCGGAACACCTAGAGCATTAATAAGCGACCAAGGCACTCATTTCCATTGAAATCAGGTGGCGACAACTTTGAAAAGCTACGGTGTGAAGCATCGCATGACAACCACATATCATCCGCAAATAAATGGACAAACGGAAGTATCCAATTTAAAAATCAAGGGTATTCTTGAGAAGGTGGTTAACCCATCTCGACGAGATTGGTCTTCGCGGTTGAATGATGCGTTGTGAGCACTTTGCACTACTTACAAAACTCTGTTAGGGATGTTTCCATATCAGTTGGTGTTTGGTAAATCATGTCACTTTCCTGTTGAACTTGAAAATAAGGCCATGTGGGTAATCAAGCAAGTGAATATGGATTATGATGCTCTTGGATAGAAAAGATTGTTGGACATTTTAGAGCTAGAAGAAATTCAGCATAATGCTTATGAAAATGCTACCATGTACAAAGAAAAAACTAAGAGATGGCACGATAACATCATCTTGCGACGACAATTTTCTCCTGGTCAGTTAGTGCTTTTATTTAACTCACGTTTAAAATTGCATCCAAGGAAATTGCGCTCAAGATGGTCAAGGCCATTGGAAGTTGTCAAAGCATTTTCACATGATGCAGTGACAATCAAAGATTTGAATGATGGGCACCAATTTAAAGTGAATGGCCAACGATTGAAGCATTATCATAGCCCAAGCATCAAGGAACAAAACGAGATCATTAACTTGGTCACATTTCCTTAATAATGTCATTGCAATTTTTGATACTTACTTTTTGTCTTTTGTTTACTTTTATTTCATTTTCTTGAAGTTTATGCAGGAATAAAAGATCTCTTTTTTGTCTACGCACACAAAAGCATGACTTTTCAGCGCATTTCTTTGATGACTAGCAAAATATTTCGGGAAAGAATCACGTCGATTGATTCACTCCAATCTCCAACTGTTGAATCGTCTTGAAAAAGTACGATTTGTGTCCTTGCATTTATTGGCTGCAGGCACAGTGTACTCTCTATTGTAATTACGTCTCTTCGCCTCCATCGTCTATAAAACATCTTTTTTATGCTGACTGTTTTCTTACACTTACATCCTCCATTGTTGCTGTATTTTCTTTGTCTTCAACCTTCTACTTTTCTGCAAGTTACTCTCACTCTCTCTATTTCAGCACTCATGGCAAGAACTCGCGGAGCGAAAACCCCATCTAAATCGATGGCTAAATCCTCAGCTGCTATGGTCAATAATACCGACCAAGCACAACCCAAAGAACCTGTTCTGTTCCTGTCAAAAGTGGCGAAGGACCGCTATCATGAAGTTATGCTGAAAATGATCTGTCATCCTGAACAAGGATTTTAGTTGTCCCCGTATCTGACTCTAGAGAAGAAAGTCACTAGAACAATATCTCGTTTGGGATGGGAGCAGTTCTGTGACCATCCAACAGGCTACTCTCCCTCTCTGGTAAGGGAATTTTACGCTAATCTGGTAGACCCGGAACAGGAATTCATATTTGTTCGTGAAGGTTTGGTGCCCTAGAGCGTCGACCACATAAATGCTCTCTTCCATATTACTGAGGGAGAGGATGAGCACGTCCAGTTCTTGGAAAATTTTACTGAGGATAGTACCAAGCTTTTACTAAATGATTTATATGTAGATGGTGCAGTTTGGATTGGCAACAATCCAAACAACTACACCAGCACTGTCACTTTCTCACTGTTCAAAGTAAGGTATGGTTTCATTTTATAAACTACTGCCTTCTACCATCTACCATTAGCACCACTGCAACACTTGATAGAATATGCCTATTGCATTCTATACTGAAGGGACGTAAAATTGACGTCGACGCAATCCTCCATCAAGAAATTACTGAGGCCGCCACTAAATAAACAAGTATCCTACCCTTCCCTTCTCTGATAATCTTGTTGTGTAAAAAAGCGGCATTCTGCCTCGTGAAGGGGAGAAAACTTTGAAAAATAAAGGCCCAATCAATGATGTTTCGATAGAGAGGATGACAAGGGGCTAGGAAACCCTTATGGTGAAGGAGGTCCTAACAAAGAAAGAAAAGGGAAAAGGAAAAAAGAAAGCCGCCCAAGCTCATGCGCTCACAGACCCTCAAATTTGGAGGAAGCTTGATGAGATTGAAAAGTTTGTTGATCGGATGAGCACCAGACAAATCAGACTTGTCGGCGTAGTTAAAGAGATGTAATTCAAATAGAATTTATTCTATGCATATACTAAGGCATGGAATAATGCTATTGTCACCACATTGCGTGGCTTGAGCAAGAACCTAATGCCATAATTCCCTATGTTCCTTCCTATTATCAATAAAGCCACTCTATCATCGGAGTAGCCTGGTTCAGAAGGTAGAACCCAATTTGTCCAGTCCTTAAATCGAATCCACATCTCTGATGATGAGGATCAAGAGGCATGATCCAAGGAAATGGAAGATTGCTTCCAAAACATAGCTAGCCTCTTTGAAGATGAATTGTCGAAAAGTTTGAGGCCACTATAGTGGAGAGAGAGGCTGCTGCAGCAGAAGAGCACACACCAGTTGCCTCTGTGGGTATTAAGGCAAAAGAAGAAGAAAAAAAAGAGAAGGAAGAAAAAGAAGATGTTACCTCGATAAATTTATCCGAGAAATTTGTTGACGCACCTATAAGTGTGGGTGCATCTGTAGAACAACTGGTGCTATTTAGGACGAGCTGGGCCGAGGCAGTCACATCCGGCAATGAGGATTCCAATCCTCTGGCTATAGTGCCATACTTGGCACCACTTGCTGAAATCCACCCATCAGCCGTGATTGTCGATGAAGCCAACATTCAACTAGCAATGGAGGAGCAATCTACTCCACCGGTTGAACTAAAAGAGAAGAGGCATAAATGAAAGGCACACAAAAAGAGCAAAGAGGAGCGCCCCAAGAAGAAAAAGAAATCCAAAGCAGCCACTTCCGAGGCTGCAACACACTGAGTTAGTTTACTTTTCGGTAGTTAGTTGCATGCATTTCTTTTAATTGTCATTGCATTTTTTATTGTCTCGTCATTTTACTTATTCTAGCATTTGCATTGTAGTTGCATTTCCATTATGATTTGTATAGTATTGTCAGTGCATTGGGGACAATGCAGACATTAAGTTTGAGGGGAAGTGTGAAATGGAAATGCAATTACACCCATAAGTTTAGGAATATATTTGTTTCTTTAAGTTGAATGAAAGTATGCAAATTTAAGAAAAAAATGTGACCACAATTCTTCATTTGATACATGATTCTTGAATTATTTGGAATGCTAATGCGTGAATTGAATGAATGTGATTGGATGTTGAATCCTTCTATTTTTGGATGAATGGTTGAGATTGCATTAGTAATAAATGAGTAGTATCATTCTTTAAATATAGAATTAACTTACCATCTTGCAGCTATGTTTATAATTATATTTACTAAATAAAAGACACTCCAATGAGGGTGCATTGTTACTCAACAATGGGGAACACTCCACTGCAAGTGTTAGAAAAATTATCTAGCCAAAGGCTGTCACTGCAAGAGTGTGTGTCGGCGCAATTACATGCTCCCTAGGGGTTTATTGCACCCCATCGTTATTGTCCAAGAATAAGAGTATAGTAATGCATTGACATCTCTCAGTCACATAAAAGAAAATAGAAAGAATTAAAGAAAGAAAAGTTGATGAAAGAAGAATATATATATATATATATATGAATATTATTATACAATAAATGATGTATTGGTTAAGAAGATTTAAGATTTAAAGCATGATGCTAACATTAGTGAAGTTGCAATTTTGATTATTCATACCTATAAATTGTCGGCGCAATATTCCAGCATATGAATATAATTTATACATTAGGATTCCAGAGAATATAAGTTGTTAGAATGATGAATGTAGTGACAAGAATTTGGATATAACTTTCCTAGCTTTTATTTACTTGAGGACAAGTAAAAATTCAAGTTTGGGGGTATGATAGCATTAGAAATGACTCTTAATTTCTCTTTAAATTAGTGTATAATTTGTTCCTTTTGTATCATATTTAGCATGCATTATTAGCATTTCATTCTTAGTATTTACATTTTCTAAACCCAATGTTGTTGGATCTTATTTTCTTTCATTTTACCTCTTTTGTGCTACTAATGTTGCTATATTTAGTACTAGTTTTGCGTCTAAAGTTGTCAGCACAAAATTCAAAGTTGCGTCACAAGTTGATCTAGAATTGCGACCGAATATGTTGTCGCATGAATGCTTCTACATCTCTATCAAGAATTTCACGCTGCTAATATATTCAGAAGCACCAGCGTAGGAGAAGGACAAATTGTCCCAGCAAATTAAAAATCATAATTTACGTCCAAAAATTTCGCGACAATCTGCAACTGCTCAATGAACAAACCAGATTTGTGTGAGTGCATAGCTAGAAATAACAACTTTTACAACTGCATCAAGGAGTTAGATATGAAAAGGGAGAAAGATCTGGAATGACCAGTGATTATAAATAAAAGGAAGAAAAAGAAGATTTATATAAAGGTGTGAAGAATTCAACTCTAAAATTTCTCTCATTCATTCTCGGAGAAAGCTGCCATGGAAGCTTAAATTCTGGAGGAAGGTGATCTGATGCCACAAGGACACAACAGCTTCTGACGAGAAGTGCTTGGTACGACGCAAAAGGAGCGATTAAGGGAGAATTCTAGTAAACTAGGAATAGTATGCTTTAATTATTTTGTTAATCCCCCTTAAATGCCGATGGATATTATTGACAATTGATTGAATACGGAAGTTTCTTTTAATATTAGATTTATTTGAGTTCTATTCAATTCTTCTCATCTGTTTATATTTGGATTTAACTATTTTGACCACAGAAGTGCGATTGCAGTCACAGTCACTGGAAGGTGTGGTGACAAGTTAGATTAACAAGCAAGACAGTGAAAGTTGCTTGAGACTAGAAGGAATTCTGGTCACTTGTTCTTGAGTGCTCAGCATTACCAGCACTAGAAGGTGTGGTAGTTGTGAGTACTTAAGTCTTTGTTAAACAGAGAGTTGATATTAGTACGATCTCATTGGAACATAATTGCGGTGACAATTTATTTATAAGTTACCTTGTAGTCACATTTAACGTTGTTAACTTGTGAAGTCAGTGGTCCTCTCTAATTTTTTACACTTGATCTGTTTCTTTTATATTTCTGAATTTACATTACAACATCTCAACAATCAATTCATTTTTTTATTAAGTTGCTTTGATATTTATTATTACATTTGCATTGACAGTTTTTACTCTTAACCTGTGTAGTCTTAACCAGTTTGCGTTGACATTACTATTAACAATTCTTATCATTTTAACTCAGATTGCTTCAACAAGTTTAAACATAAACAACCATCTTTGTGGGATCGATATTCGGTAGATTCATTTCTGTCTACTATACTTACATCGACAGTGTACGCTTGCACATATTGTTGTGATGTTCATAGTGCGATCATCTGTCTATGCCCTCTTAACTCCACCTGAACTAGGATGGGTCTAAAAGGGTGTGGTTGAAGTCATCAACGATGGTGACTTCCCTTTCTTGGTGGTGTTTCATGTTGGAAGCGATCTATGAGTCGAGCGTCGATGCAACTAGCGATGGGGTAGTATAATTGGCATGGGAAGAAGAAGTTACCACCAAAACAATTTCAAGATGGAGGAAAGCTATTGAAACAACGATGAAAAAAAGTTATTCATTTCTTGGTTGAAGGATCGATTGTATAATGTTATGTGCCTTATATGAAACGACCCAAAATTGGGGTTGTCAGTAAAAGGTACTTTTGAGATTTCGTATTTAATAATCGAACTCGTAAATATTTAATAAAAATATTTACGAAAACAAATCGTAGAATAATTGTTTATTGAATAAGTAATTTTGATTGTGTGGTGAAAATTAGACATGAAGACTGAATTGCATAAGGGGCAACAGTGTGAATTACAAAAGGGATTTTAATTGAAATAAAAAGAGAGGACCAAAGGGGCAAATTTCCCCTTGGAACCATAGTTCCGTTAGGTGGGCATGAGTGGCTCCAAAAATTTAGTTTAAATTTTCTTTAATTAAAAGAATTAAAATAAGAGAGAAAAATGGGATGTAATGATGATAAAAAGTATGGGCTAGAAGAAAGAGAAAAAAATATCTCCCCATTTTGAGTTTGGAAATTCAGCAACAAGGGGAAGAAAGAATTGGAGAGAAAAGCTTTGGGTTTTGTTTAAGTTCAAGCTTCAATTGGTAAGCTTAATTAAGTCTGTGTCTAGTAACTTTTATGTTTTTGGAATCGTGATATTTTAAGCTAATGAACCCATGTCATATTTTTCAAATTGGTTAAGGATACTAAATACTACCATTATTGAGTAGATGAAGCTTGAGGGATTAATGTCATAGATGAATTGGGTTAGAAGAGAAAAGAGATTAAATGGTGAAATTAGCTATTAATTTTAAGTGATAAGAACAAATTTGGAATTTAGTGAATTAATGTAAAAATGAGAAATAGGAAGTTAAATTCAATTAGAGTAGACTTTGTTTATTTATTGATGAATATGTGTATATTTAATTCCATAGCTAACATTGACCCGAACTCTTCGAAAAGGAAGGACAAAGACAAGGTTACTGACGAGTAGCTTGGAACTCATGGTTGGTATTTCTATAACCTAAACTTGTCTATTAAATGGACAAATTTTAAATAAATGGCTCAATGTAGAAAATCAAGGTATGTATAATAAGGTATGAGACTCTCTACTCCTTGGGGCTGATGTGGATAATTTGATTATGTGGGGAAAGCTTAGATGATATATTTCTCCATGTGTACTTGCATGATATGTGATTACAATAGTGGTAAATTTTATGATTATTATTAGATTATATTTTAAATGCATTGTTTTCATGAATAAAGTTAAAAATTGAAATGTGGTTTGATATTAAATGAAAATGATTACCTTATTTATTGTTCGGGCCGAGTCAGATATAGATGGTATGCTATAGGATAGGAAGAGTTTAGGGTTACTTCAACCACAAGTCGATGAGGCAGAGGGTGCCAAGTTACTTCGGTTTAACCGATGAGACACTAGGTGTCACCTTTATTATAACGCTGGGCACGTGATCGGCCAGTAACGTCACAGTAGTTGTGCAAGTGGACACATGTTGATGCACGAGAAATGGGTTTTCGATGTTTAAATGTTGAAGCAACTAAAACTAAGATCAAAGAAAATGTTAGTAAGGATGTCAGTGCAACTTAATTAGATCTGCGCACTAAGACAGTCAAAATTGTCAATGTAATTATAAAAGTTAATTGTCAAAGCAACTGAAAGTAAATCAAATTACTGTTGAAATGTTGAGAATTTAACTGCATGAAAGTTAAAGAGTGATAAAGAGCGAAGAATTGGAGTGGATCACTGATTTTACAAAGTAGCAACGCTAGATGCATCAACAAGGTATTGTATAGATGAATTGTCGCAGCAACAATGCTCCAATGAAATCTTACCAATTACAGTTCTCTGTTTAGTCGAGACTTAAACGGCCATAATTACCACACCTCTCAGTGCTGGCAATGTTGTGAACTCAAGAACAAGTGACCAGAATCCCTTTTAATCCCAAGCAACTCTCACCGACTTGCTTGTTAACCTAACTTGTCACCGCATCTCTCGATGGCGGTAGACTGCAATTTCACTCTCATGTTTAATGCTGTTAAGTCCAAGAATAAACAAATTAGAAGAATCAAATAAGAATCAAAGTATTCTAACACTAAAAGATATTCCCATATTCATTCAATTGTCAGTAATAATTCATCAACATAAAGATAAGGGTTAACAAATATATCGAAGCTTACTATCCTTAGACTACTAGGACTATTTCTTAATCGCTCCTCTTGCGTTGCATCGAGCACTTCTTGTCAGAAGTAGTTGCTCTTTCGCTTAATCAGCTCACCGTCCTCCAGCATAAATCTTTAAAAACATAAAGTAATTGCAAAATTAATTCCTTCACCTCTTGATATCTTTCTCTATCTTATTTCCTCTATTTATAAGCTTAAAAATTGTAGATCTCATCTCTTCTCAGATCCAAATCCATTTGTAGCTATCAAAGTTTGTTACAATCCAGCTATGCACTCACATAGATCTAGTGTGTCCTTCAAAAATCTGCAGGTTGTCGCGACATTGCTAGGCATAATTTGAAACCTTTAATTGCAGTGACGTGTTTTTTACCTTGCGCTGCTGCTTCCAGTTGTGTTTGCAGCGTAACTTCATCCATAAAAAGTAGAGGTTTCTATGCGATGACATCTCCAGCCACAATCCAAGTTAAACTTGTGGCTGCATTCTTTAAATTCGTTCTAGCATCGATCTTTTGAGATGGATCCCTACGCTGACAATTTCTACATATAATACATAGGCTGCATGTGGTGACATTAGTGCACAAAAAGGAGATAAAATAAGAAGAATTTAAGCCAAACAACAATGAGTTAGAAAATAGAAATACTAAGTATGAAATGCCTATTATGCATGCTAAATATAATACAAAAGAGACAATTGATACACAAATTTAAGGAGAAAATAGGTGTCATTTCTAATGCTATGATACCCTCAAACTTGAGTGTTTACTTGTCCTCAAGTAAGCAAAAATAAAACAAATCTCAAACAAAACTTGTTACCGCAATCATTATTCTAACAACTTAAAATCTCTGGAATCCTAATATATAAATTGTATTCACATGATAGATTATTGCGCCAACAATTTATAGACATGAATAATTAGACTTGCACTTTCACTAATGTTAGTAACATACTTTGAATCTTAACTTTTCTCAATCAATACAGCAAATTATTTCTTTTTTCATTCTTTTTCTTTTTCTTTTCTTTCTTTTTCTCACTATTTTTATAGGTGAGTGAGAGATGTCATTGCATTACTCTACCTTTGTTCCTGGGAAGTAATGATAGGGTGCAACAAACCTCAAGGAGGTATGTAATTGCGCCTACACACACTCTTGTAGTGGCAACCTTTGGCTAGATGATTTTTCTAACACATGCAGCGGAGTGTTCTCCCTTGACAAGTCACAATGCACTCACATTAGAGTGTCTTTTATTAGTACAATGTCGCTGTAAATGGCAAGTCAGTTTAAAACTCAAAACTACTACTATCCATTCATCACTAGTACAAATCTCATCATTCATTCAAAAATAGAAGAGCTCAATATTCATTCATATTCACCCAATTCACATATCAACATCCCAAATAATTCAAGAATTACGCATAAAATAAAATGGTGGTCACATTTTTGTTGAAATTTAGCATACTTTCATTCAACTAAAGAAATAAGTAAATTTTCAAAAATGTGGGTGCAATCGCATTTCCATTTCACACAAGATCCCCCCAAACTAAGTGTCTGCATTGTCTCCAATGCACTGACAATATTATACATATAAGGATGGAAATGCAACTATAATGCAGGTAAACTGACATGAAAAATGCAGTGACAAATAATAATGCAATAACAATGAAATGCATGCAATTACCTACTGAAAAGTAAACTAACTCATTTATTCAGCAGTCGATGTAGTGGTTGCTTTAGCTTTCTTCTTTTTCTTTGGGCGCTCGCCTTCCTCTTTGCGTCTCTTTTTCTTGTCCTTGCGCTTTCTCTCTTTGTCCTTCGAATCAACCAGGGCAACGGATTACTCCTCTTCAGTCGGTTAAGTGGTAACATCATCGGCTGTTACATCTGATGGGTGGACCTCAGCAAGCGGTGCCACATAGGGTACGATGGCTAGAGGATTCGGTTCCTCAATGCTGCTAGTAATTGCCTCAGCTTGGCTCGCTTCATGTGGAGCCATATTGATCGTTTTTTTTACGACACAACGATTGTGCAAGCGTACACACGTCAATGCAAGTATAGTTGATAGACAGAGCTATCGGATATCGATCCCACGAGGAAATGGTTCTCGATGTTCTAATGCCGGAGCAATCAATACTAAAAATCAGTGTAATGTGAGTAAGGATGTCAGTGCAAATATATCAGATCTGCACACTAAAATAATCATTACTGTCAACGTAATTATAGTTTAATATCAGAGGTTAAATGTCAATGTACTGAAAATAAATCCAATTGTGTTGAATGCTGAATGCTAAAAATTTAAATGCAAGAAATATAAAGTGATCAAGTGTAAAGGGTGGAAGTGGTTCACTGATTCTACAGGTCGCAACGCTGGATGCGTCGACAAGGTAGAGTATAGATGAATTGTCGCAGCAATGAAGCCCCTTCGAGTTCTTACCCACAATAGCTCCCTACTTAATCCCGACTCAAATACACTACTCCACCTCTCAGTACGAGCAATGATGTGTATCTAAGAACAAGTAATTGGAGTCTATCCCAATCCCGAGCAGCTCTCGCCTAACCTACTTGTTAATCCAACCAGTCACCGCATCTCTCAATATCGGTGTACTGTAATTTCACTTTTGTGTTTAGATTGGTTAAATCAAAGAATAAACGGATAAGCAATGTGAAGTAAGAATCAAAATGATATAACATTAAAAGATACTCTCGTATTCATTTAACATCATCAGAATTCATCATCGTTCAAGAAAAATTAACGAGTACAATGAAGTTACTATCTCTAGATTATTAGGCTTACTTCCTAATTGCTCCTCTTGCTTGGCATCTAGCACTTCTCGTCAGAAGCAGTTGCAGGCTTGCTTCATCAGTTCATCGATTCCAGCTCAAATCTTCAATTCACACAGAATTTTTAGAATTAAATCCCCTTTCCTCTTCATGCCTTCTTCTTTCTTTGTTCTTCTATTTATAACCTCTAAAATGTTGCAAGATTTAACCTTCATTTGCAAATCCAGATCTAGATCTTACAGTTGTCAAAATTAGTTAAATTACAGTTGTGCACTCACGCAGTTCTAGTGTGTTCTTTAGAGATTTGCAAATTGTCGTTGTATCGTTGAACGCATTCTGAAAGAATAATTGTGGCGACATATGTGAAATTCCTACGTCTAGTGCTTCCAGTTATGAATTAAGCTTGATTCCTCTCAATTGAGGTTCAGTTTCAATGCGGCGACATTTCATGGTCACAATGCTCAGTTGATCTTGTGACTGCAATTGTCCAATATTCCATTCCTAGACTAAGTTCCTGTGCTGACAATATTAAGATGCAATATATCGGCTGCTTGCGTCAACATTAGTACAAAAATATGTGAAAATAACAATAATTCAAACTATCTAACAATGAATTGGAAGACAAGTAAACTAAGTATAAAATGCTAATGATGCATGCTAAATTAACTACAAAAAGGGTAATTTAAACACTAAATTGGGACAAAAATCTATGTCATTTGTAATACCATCATACCCCCAAACTTGAGTTTTTACTTGTTCTTAAGTAAATAAAAAAATTAACAAATAACAATTAGAAATGTCACCACAATATTTATTCACACAACTTGAATTCTCTAAATTTCTAATGTTCAAATTGCATTCATATAATAGACTGATGCGTAAACAATTTATCAGTAAGAACAACTAAAACTGTAACTTCATCAATGTTAGTATCATGCATTGAATCTTATCCTTCCTTGAACCATTTCAGCAATTTATTCTCTTTTTCTTTTCTTTCTTCTTTTTTTTTCATTTTTGTCATTCAAGTGATTAAGAGATGTCATTGCATTACTCTACCTTTATTCCTGGGTAGTAACGATGGGGTGCAACAAACCCCCAGAAGGCATGTAATTGCGCCAACACACACTCTTGTTGATACAGCCTTGGCTAGATAATTTTTCTTTTCTTTAGCTACAGCGGGGTGTTCCCCCTTAAGAATCATGTGGCACGCATATTGGAGTGTCTTTTATTCATACAATGTCACTATACTGGTCAATGAGTTCAAAATTCAAACATCAACACTATACATTAATTACTGAAACAATTTCAATCATTCATTCCAAAATAGCAGATTCATCATTCATTCATACTCATCCAATTTCCACATCAGCATTCAAACAATTTAAGAATTACGCATTAAAATAAAAATTGTAGTCACATTTTTGGTGAAAATTGTTACTTTTTCATTATTGAAGAAAAATAAAAATCAAATAAGAAGATATAGTTGTATTTCCAAATCACATTAATTCCTCCCTAAACTTAATGTCTGCATTGTCCCCAATGCACTGACAATAGTTATACAAAATGTAAGGAAATGCAACGATAATGCACTATATCAAAATGAATGCAATGACAATAAAAATGTAGGCACAATACAATGCAAGAATGCTAACTAAAAAGGGATGTACTAACTTATTTTAGCGGCAGCCGATATAGAGGCTGCTTTTGTTTTCTTTTTTTCTTTTTCTGGTGCTCCTTCTCGTCATGGTGTTTTCTCTTTTTCTTATCTTTGCGTCGCTTCCTCTTCTTATCCCTCGAACCAATCAAATCGGTGGACTGCTCTTTGTCAGCAGGTTGGGTGGTGGCCTCATCAATAGTCACATCGGATGGATGGATTTCAGCCAGCGGAGCCACATAAGGCACAATTGCTAATGGGTTAAGTTCTTCCGCAATACTGGTGACTACCTCAACCTGACTCGCAGCAAGTGGAGTCTCGTTTGAGCTTGATACATCCACAACATCCTCAATGATCGTTGTGTGGACATCGGGTTCCTTCTCGTCCTGCACCAGGGCAGGTTCTGTGTTAATGTATTCGTCATCCTTCGCTTCTTCCTTCTCTTCATCCTTTTGTTCTTCATCCTTTTAGGCATGATCATCCTGATATACCTCCTTTTTCTCAGGTTGAGTAGGTTTAGTTGGGCCAATATCAGTGTATCCGACTGTAACGACATCTTCATTTAGCACAGCCTTCCTTTCCGCCATATTCGCCCCTAAGCTATTTGAGAACTCATCTTCAAAAAATTGAGCAATGTTATGATACAGCACATTATCATTCAGCGACTAATCTCCATCATTGTCATCATCAGAAACATGGATGTGAGTGGGTACAGGAGCGGGCCTACCATCAGGAGTAGGTTGTTCGGATGAGGAATATTGTATTGGGCGATAGATGGTCAGAAATTGCGAGAAGTCTGGAAGTGGGGTCTGAGTGATTTGGCGCAATGTAGCAACAAGAGCTTCATTCCACGCCTTGGTATATGCATAGAATTTATGGAGCCGAAAGTCCATGTCATCCACTATACTATCAGTGTGGATAGACTGTCTGTCGAGGTGTTCCAAGTGTGACTCCATCAGAGCCAGTGTCTCTGTCATTTGTGCCATTGTCGACGCATCAGATTTGTCGACCTTATTTTTACCTTTCTCTTTTTTCTTTTCCTTGAAGGTCACTTTGGCCATCGGTGTGTCCTGGCCCCTCGTCATCCGCTCGACGAAAATGTCATTGATTGGGCCCTTATTATCCATGACTTCCTCATCCTCTCTTGGCATAATACCTTTATACTAACAAAGAAGCATAATAAGAGATGGGAAAGGGATAATACCAGTTTGCTTCCCCGCTGTCTCCACAATCTAGGCATGTATCAGCTCACCAATTTCGATGTGATGATGATGCGAGATGGAATGTAGCAAACATATACGGTCCAGAGTAGCCGTAGTACTATGAGTAGAAGGCATCATTTGACTATTAACAAAATGAAACCATACCTTACAGAAGGTCATCAGGTAATGTCTATGCATTATGAAATTGTAGAACCCACTACCCGTCCATGTGGCATTGTCGATGCAAAGGTCGGCCATCATCTCAGTAAGGCTATCCTCATTGAGACTGTGCAGGAAGTGCGAATGTTCATCTACCCGTTCTGGTATCCGTAATAGGACGTTGATGTGTGCCGCACTCCATGGCACAAGTCCTTCTCGAACAAAAATAAATTCTTGTTCTTGATCCACCAAATTCGCGTAAAATTCTTGAACCAGAGTAGAGGAATAACTAGAAGGGTGGTCACAAAAAGACTCCCACCCTAAGTGACTGATAGTATGGTGGACTTGTTTCCCAAAGGGCAACTGCGGAGACAATTGGAGGCCTTGCTCAGGATGGATATTGCATTTAAGCATAGTGTTATGATATCTTTCTTTGGCCGTAGTTGTGAGAAACAGTACTAGGCCTGAGGGTGGTGGTGTCATGGATGAAATCTCGATAGGGGTGGTTGGAGTGGTTTTAGATGAAGGTTTAGGATTATTTTTTGAAGCGCGAGTCTTAGCAATGATTGGAAGAAAAAGAATATAAAGAAAAGTTGAAAAAGGATATTACTTCAAAAGAAAAGAGAAAGAATCTACAGATGGTTTGAGGAGATGGTTGTAGGAACAATAGCGATTGTGAAGAAGAAAGGTAACTGTAATGGGGGATTATATAACCTAGGTTCAATGAGTAGAAAAACACGGGGAAACGTTGCATCTGTAGCCATTAATTGTCAGGCTGCAGATCATACTATTTCGGTTTAATCTAATGGTTGGGGTGAAATGAAATCAATCGACACGATTCTTGCCCAAAAAGTAAGGCTGACTCATCGTAGAATGCATCGACATAATGTGCTTCCATGCGTCGACAAAAAGAGGATTTTTATTTCTCTAAGGAACAAAAACAACACAAACAAAAAGTAAAACAATTAAAAGAAAATGAATGAATGCATCAACATTATTTAAATATCACCAGGTTGACAGTTTCGTTTGGTTCACAGACATTTAGGCTGATGTAGTATTTGAGACGCTGACCATTCACTTTAAACTATTGGCTATCCTGTAAGTTTTCTATTATCACCGCACCACTAGGGAATGCTTCGACAACTTGGAATGGATCGGACCACCTTGATCGTACTTTTCCTAGGTGTAGTTTCAAATGTGAGTTAAATAGGAGTACCAACTGCCCAGGATGAAATTGTCAACGTAATATGAGATTATCGTGCCATTTTTTCGTCTTTTCCTTATATATTATCGCATTCTCATAAGCATGACATCGTATCTCCTCTAATTCTGTGATGTCCAACATTCTTTTCTTACTAGCTGCGTCATAATCTAAATTCACCTGCTTAATTGCCCATATGACTTTATGTTCCAATTTGACAGGTAGGTGACATGATTTTCCAAATACTAGCTGATATGGCGACATCCTTAAGAGAGTTTTGTAAGCGGTGCGAAGTGCCCACAATGCATCAAGTAATCGTACAGACCAGTCTTTCCTAAATGGGATAACCACCTTTTCAAGTATTCCTTTAATTTGTCGATTAGAGACTTCAGTCTAACCATTAGTTTGTGGGTGATATGCGGTGGTCATTCCATGCTTCACACCATATCGTTTCGATGCAGTTGCCACTTGGTTATTATAGAAATTAGTGCCTTGGTCGCTAGTCAACGCTCGCGATGTTCCAAATCGTGTGAGAATGTACGTGTGAGAAAATTTCAACACTGTCCGAGCGTCGTCTTTTGGTACTGCAATAGCTTCAATCCACTTAGAAACATAGTCAACAGCTACTAGTATATACATATTCCCAAAAGAGTTTGGAAATAGTCCCTTGAAATCAATACCTTGAACATCGAAAAGTTTTACCTCCATGATAGGTTGTTGGAGCATCACATTGCGACGAGAAATGGAACCAGTATATTGACAACGATCACACTGTTTCACGAAATTATGAGCATCTCAAAACAAATTGGGCCAATAGAATCCGGATTGCAGGACCTTTGCAGCAGTCCTTGTTCCACCAAAATGACTTTCGTAAAGGGCATCGTGGCAATGTCGTAGTTTTGACATCATTTCTTCTTCAAGAACACAAACCGAATTATATTGACAGCGTATACCTTAAATAGGTATGGCTCGTTCCAATGATATTTAGTAGCATTGCGTATGAACCTGATTTTTTATGACCAGTTGCACTCATGGGTAGCTTTCCACACACAATATAATTGACTACATCAGCATACCATGTCGATGTGTAGACAGTGAACAGTTGCTCGTTAGGAAATGCTTCGATAATCTGAGTCTGTTATCCATCTTCACTTCCACTTTTCAGTCGAGACAAATGGTCAGCTACCTGATTCTCGGATCCCTTCTTATTTTTGATTTCAACATCAAACTCTTGGAGGAGTAGGATCCATCTAATGAGTCTAGGTTTAGCATCTTTTTTGTTGGAAAGGTATCTCAAAGCTGAGTGATCCATGTAGACTGTAGTCTTTGCGTCGACAAGATAAGAGCGGAACTTTTCAAATGCGAAGACCACTGCTAGTAACTCTTTTTCAGTTGTGGTGTAATGAACATGTGTTTCAATTAATGTTTTACTAGCATAGTAAATAGCATGCAATACCTTTTCTTTCCTTTGTCCTAGAACAGCTCATACAGCGAAATCGCTCGCATCGTACATTAACTCGAATGGTTGCATCCAATTCGGTGTGATGAAAATCAGAGCTTGCACCAACTTTGTCTTTATTGTTGTAAATGAATCCAAACAGATGTCACCGAATACAAACTTTTTATTTTGGTCTAATAAAGAACATAAATGTTTTGCTATCTTGGAGAAATCTTTGATAAATCTTCTATAAAAACCCGCATGTCCATGAAAGCTTCTTATTGCTTTGACAGTTGTAGGTGGTGGTAATTTTTCAACGATCTCTACCTTTTCTTTATCGACCTCAATGCCTTGACAAGAGATGCGATGGACAAGGACAATCCCTTAAGTTTCCATGAAATGGCATTTTTCCTAATTCAAAACCAAGTTTGTTCCTCGCATCTTCTCAAAACATTTACCAAGTTGTCGGCGCATTGATCGAAACTCTGTCCATAGACTGAAAAATCATCCATGAATACCTTGACTGAGTCTTCAATCATATCCGATAATATCGCCATCATACATCTCTGGAACGTTGCTGGTGCATTACACAAGCCAAACGGCATCCGTCATAAAGAAAAAGTCCCAAAAGGGAAATAATAAGCTTTACCAACTAGCCTATCTAACAATTGATCGATGAAAGGTAGCGGGAAATGATGCTTCTTTGTGGTCGTATTCAATCGTCGGTAATCCATGCACACACGCCATCCAGTTGCGATGCGAGTAGGGATCAACTCATTTTTATCTTTGGTCATAACAATAAAACCACTTTTTTTAGGAACACATTGAATGGGGCTTACCCAATTACTGTAAAAAATATGGTATATTATGCCTGCATCTAACCATTTGACGATTTCCTTCTTCACAACTTCTTTTATTTTCTCATTAAGTCGTCTTTGTTGCTCAATAGATTGCTACCCTTCTTCTTCTAACCTTATCTTATGCATACAGAAAGACAGACTAAAGCCTCTGATGTCTGCGATGCTCTAGGCTATGGCTTTCTTGTGTTCTTTTAAAATTACGATGAGCTTCTCTTTTTGTATTGCGTTGAGGGATGCGTTGACACTAACAGGTAGTGTCTCGTTGTCACCAAGGAATACATATTTCAAATGTGTCGGTAATGGTTTTAACTCCAAGGTAAGAGCTTGCTCGGTAGACGGTTTAAAGACTGAAATTGTCCTGTTAGACAAATTCAATGACTCCAATTGCCAATATCTTCGCAACTCACAATTGTTCACCTCCTCTTTGTCAACACAGTGTTCTAGGATATCATCAGTAGATGTCGCCGCATCAGTATCAGTCAATGTTGAATTCCTGGAATGAAATTCTTCAAGAATAATTTTGTCCAACACATTAACATGGTGACATTGTTCTTTGGGGCCTGACGGTGCTGCTTCGAACACACTGAAGGTTACATGGTCATTATTATGACTCATGACTAGTTCTCCCTTAAACACGTTGATAAGTGTTCGTCTCATTGCTAAAAATGGCCTTCCCAAGATAATGGGTACCTCCTTATCAACCTTTCAATCTAGGATGATAAAATCGGCAGGGAACACCAACTTATCAACTTGAACCAGAACATCTTTGATTTGTCCCTTCGGTTGTGCTAGAGATCTATCTGCTAATTGCCATGTCACTGCAGTGGGCTTTATTGATCTGATTCCTAGTTTCTTGAAAGTAGACAAAGGCATTAGGTTAATGCTAGCTCTGAAATCACATAATGCTTTACCCAAGTAACGATCTCTGATGGAGCATGGAATTGTGAAGCTGCCAGGATCTTTCATCTTGGTTGGCAACTTGTTTATGAGTACAATGGTACACCCCTCTGTGAGCGCAATCGTCTCGATGTCGGATAGTTTCTTTTTCTTTGATAGCAGCTCCTTCATGTATTTCCCAAAACTGGGTATTTGCACAAGAGCATCTATTAGAGGTATACTAATGTGTAATTGCTTCAAACTAGAAACAAATTTTTGGTAATCTTTGTCATGGACTTTTTCTTTGAAACGTTGGGAAAACGGAAAAGCTATTGTGGCATAGGGTTGTTGTGGATATATTGGTTGGTTTGACAGTGGTGTTTGTGTTGGCAACTTAATTGGATAATCCGTAGGCGTAGATTGTATTTCAATCGATTCTTCAGCAGTATTTTACGGTTGATTTCCTTTAGTTATATCCTCGTCTTCTTGCTTCGAAATGGATGCTTCGACATGGTTTTGGTTAGAATTGCTTATCTCTACTGTCTATTTACCACTCCTTAGCTTAATTTCTTTGCAATGCTCCCTCCCTCTTTGCGTAGGATTTTCAGTGTCACTAGGCAAAGTGCCTGGTAATCTGAAGTTAAGATTAGAGGCCAATTGTCCAAGCTGGGCTTCCAATGCTCATATAGAAGAAGAATTGCCTTGCACTATTACCTCAGTTCTTGTGATATGTTCGCGCATCATAGTCTCAAGAGCAGTCATAAGGTCTACCTTTGGTTGAGCAAATTGCTGCTGTTAATGTGGATGAGGTTGTCCTTGCATATGTGGTTGCAAGCTTGATTGTGGCGGTAATCGCGATTGTGGTTACAATTGACTATGTGACTACATCGATTCAGATTGAGGATGTACTTGTAAATTCTAATGATAGTTTTGCGATTGACTATTGCTCTAACCTTCTTGCCTATAACCTTCTTAGTTCGAAGATTTCCATATCGAAATGTGGATGTATTTTGATTTCCTCAAGGTTGTTGCGAACGATTGTTGTAGGAGTTAGCAAATGAACCCTCTCGGATGTTGTTGACATAATATGCATTTTCTGCATGCTGTGGGCAGGCTTCATAGCTGTGGTTGTCGCTGTAAATCTCACACAAAAATATCGGCTCATCCATTTGCTAGACCATTTGTATAGGAACAATATTGCTTGTTCCATTCATGTTCTTAATGATGTTGGCCAAGGAAGATACTTGCGCTGACAATGCAAAAATAACATCTAATTCAAGAACTCCAGGGTTAGTTTTCACCTGTGCAAAACGAGAAATCGATTATTGGTAATCGTTTTGGGATATCCTCTCTAGAATTCGAACAGCTTCATCATATGTGCAATCCAACAATGGACCATTTGTAGATGCATCAACAAGATTTCTTGTCTAAGCATTCAAACCATTATAAAATATCTTAATCCGGGTCTCTTATTAAATCCCGTTCATTGGGTAGCGTCGAAGCAATGCTTTGTAGCGCTCCCATGTTGTGTGTAAATTCTCGTCATCAAGTTGATGATATGCAGTGATGTCATTTCGTAACCTCGCATTCATTGTCGGCAGATTAAATCTCAAAACAAACTGTGTTGCCAATGCATTCTAGAATGTAATGGATCCAGTCGGATAACCTAAAAACCATGTTCGTGCTTTTCCTTGCATAGAGTAAGGAAATAATTGCATTTTCAAGGCATCATCAGGGACACCATGTTGACTGAAAGATGCACAAATGAGTAAGAACGATTTCAAATGTTCGCGTGCGTCTTCATGTGGAAAACCAGAATATTGCCCATTTGAGTTGATCATTTGAAACATCACCAGTTTTAGTTCAAAGTTACCAGCCTGAATAGCTAGTCTCACAACCCCTGGTTACAGATCATGGAGTATAGGCACAACAAAATCTCTTATTGGCCTATTCTGTATTTTTTCTTCTTGTGGGCGTAATGGTGGTAAATTTTGTGGTAGTACTAGAGGAATGTTATCCTGTGGCAGTAGTAGTGGTAGATTATTATTGTTGTTGTTACCAGCTATCTTCCTTTGTTCTTGCCTTCTCCTCCTAAGTGTTCTCTCAAACTCCGGATCAAAGCCTACAATGTCCTTAAAATTTCTCCTTGTAGAAATACAATACCTTCGAAACCAGAAAAGAACAATAAACAAATTAATAGAAGCTAAAAATTAAGTAAGGAAAATTAATTGCAACAACAAAAGTAAACATCGAACAAACCCCAATTTCTCTGACAACGACGTCAAAACTTGATCAGAGTTTTTACGACACAACGATCGTGCAAGCGTACACATGTCGATGCAAGTATAATTGATAGATAGAGCTATCAGATATTGATCCCATGAGGAACTGGTTCCCGATGTTCTAATGTTGGAGCAATCAGTACTAAAAATCAGTGTAATGTGAGTAAGGATGTCAGCGTAAATATGTCAAATCTGCACACTAAAATAATCTTACTATCAACACAATTAGAGTTAAATATCAGAGGTTAAATGTCACTGTATTGAAAATAAATCCAAATGTGTTGAGTGCTGAATGCTAAAAATTTAAATGCAGGAAATATAAAAGTGATTAAGTGTAAAGGGTGGAAGTGGTTCACTAATTCTACAGGTCGCAATGCTGGATGCGTAAACAAGGTACAGTATAGATGAATTGTCGCAGCAATGAAGTCCCTTCGAGTTCTTATCAACAATAGCTCCCTACTTAATCCTAAATCAAATACACTACTCCACCTCTCGATGCGAGCATGATGTGTATCTAAGAACAAGTAATTGGAATTTGTCCCAGTCCCGAGCAGCTCTTGCCTAACCCACTTTTTAATCTAACCTGTCGTCGTATCTCTCGATGTCGGTGTACTGCAATTTCAGTTTTGTGTTTAGAGCGGTTAAATCCAAGAATAAACGAATAAGCAATGTGAAGTAAGAATCAAAATGATATAACATTAAAATATACTCTCATATTCATTTAACATCATTAGAATTCATCATCATTTAAGAAAAATTAATGAGTACAACGAAGTTACTATCTCTAGATTACTAGGATTACTCCTTAAGTGCTCCTCTTGCTTGGAATCTAGCACTTCTCATCAGAAGCAGTTGTAGGCTTGCTTCATCAATTCACCGATTCCAGCTCAAATCTTCAATTGACACAGAATTTCTAAAATTAAATCCCCTTTCCTTTTGATGCCTTCTTCTTTTTTTGTTCTTCTATTTATAACCTCTAAAATGTTGCAGGATTTAGCCTTCATTTTCAGATCCACATCTAGATCTTGTAGCTGTCAAAATTAGTTAAATTATAGCTGTGCACTCACGCAGTTCTAGTGTGTTCTTTAGAGAGATGCATATTATCGTTGTATCGCTGGACGCTTTCTGAAAGAATAATTGTGGTGACATCTGTGAAATTCCTGCGTTTGGTGCTTCTAATTATGAATTAAGCTTGACTGCTCTCAATTGAGGTTCAATTTTAATGCGACGACATTTCAGGGTCGCAATGTTCAGTTGATCTTGTGGCTGCAATTGTCCAATATTCCATTCCTAGACTAAGTTCCTATGCTGACAATATTAAGATGCAATATATCGGCTTCTTGCGTCGAAATTAGTATAAAAATATGTGAAAATAACAATAATTCAAACTATCTAATAATGAATTGGAAAGCAAGTAAACTAAGTATAAAATGCTAATGATGCATGCTAAATTAACTACAAAAGGGCAATTTAAACACTAAATTGAGACGAAAATCTATGTCATTTGTAATACCATCACATATCTTCACTAGATGCCCCCACACTGGTGGGTGCTTCGACAATATCCTCCGCGATATTTGTCGGGGCATCGTCCTTCTTCTCTACCTCCTCTTCTTCATGAGTCTCCTTCTCAAGTTCGTCTTCCTCTCCTTCCTTCTTCTTCCCATGGCCTTCTTCTTGCTCTGCTTCTTCTTCCTTAGGTTTTTCCTGCTCAGTGATGGCTTTGTCGATGTCTTCATCTACGTCCACACTCATAAATACAATCGGGGTATGCACCTCTTCAACCATAGTCGCTTGCTCTGCCATAGTAGCCCCAAGGCTGTTCGAGAACTCTTCTTCGAACAAGCTAGCTATAGTTCTGTAGTAATCCTCCATAGCATTAGAATGCCCCTCGTGCTCCTTGTCATCCAAAATGTGGATTCTCGTGGAGAGGAGACATGTTGACGCCTACCATCAAGAGTAGGTTGGTCGAAGGATGAGGGATTGGTCGAAAGATAGATGGAAAGATAGGGAAATCTGGCAGCGGATTTAGGCTCACACTCTTTAATGCAGTAACAATAGTGTCGTTCCACGCTTTTGTGTACGCATAAATATGTTTTGTCTATAGTCCATGTCTTCCAACAGGCTGACAATGCGGATATTGCGCATGTCGAGCGATCAATATTTACCTCCATAGCAGCCAACCTCTTCCCCAACTGAGGGTGTGTGGGTGCATCTGCCTACTTTTCCTTCTTCTTGCCTTTTCTTTTTTCTTACTTCTTTGGTGCTTCTTTCACCAGTTTTGTCTTTTGGTCTCTCGTCATTCTCTCTACTGAGATATCATTAATGGTGCTTTTGTTCTTTAACGCTTCCTCACCACCTCTAGGCATAATACCCTTTTGTTTACATAGCAGCATGATTAAGG
Source organism: Gossypioides kirkii (assembly GCA_005610355.1). Classification (NCBI taxonomy): domain Eukaryota; kingdom Viridiplantae; phylum Streptophyta; class Magnoliopsida; order Malvales; family Malvaceae; genus Gossypioides; species Gossypioides kirkii. Next base: position 29,756,991 of record CP032247.1, on the reverse strand, counting down.
AAGGGAAGGGTAATATACCTTTCTACTTAGCAACATCTTTAGCAATCTGGTCATGGAGGATTGCTTCGACATCTATGTGACGGCCCTTTATGATGGAGTGCAAGATGCACATGCGATCTAATGTCACTGTAGTGCTATGTGTAGAAGACAATAGATAGCTGTTTACAAAATGAAACCATACTTTGCTTTGGGTTGTTAGATAACTTCGGTGCATGGTATAGTTGTGTGAACCATTTCCCGTCCAGACAGCACCTTCAACACAAAGGTCTCTCATCACCTGGTCAGCTTCGTCATCAGTCAGCTCTTCCAAAAATGTAATGTGGGTGCCCTCTTTCTCAGCAATCTGAAATAGAGTGTTGATATGGGTAGCACTCCATGGTACTAAGCCTTCCCTCACAAAGTTGAACTCCTGTTCAGAGTCTACAAGATTGGCATAAAATTCCCTTACCATGGTAGGGGAATATTCGGCTGGGTGCTTGCAGAAGAATTCCCAACGTAGACGACTGATTGTTCTTGCGATTTGTTTCCCCAACATCTGGTGTGGGGACAACTATATACCCTGCTCTGGGTGGTAGTTTCGTTTAAGCATCAAGTCATGGTAGCGGTCTTTTGCTGCCTTAGACAAGAATAGGACTGGTTCATTTTGTGGGAGTTGGTCTGTGGTCCGAACTACGGTGGTAGAAGATTAAACAAGGGCTTTAGAAGGAGTTTTTCTGCACCTCTTGTCCTTGTCATACTAGCTTAGTAAAAAGGTTAGAAGAAACTTGTAGAGAAAAGAATAAACTTGAGAGAGTAAGAGTAAAAACAACAAAGAAGATGAGTTGCAGTAGCAATGGCGATTATGAGTAGGAGAAAGAAGTCGGCAAAGAAGGGTTTTGTAAACTATGGATTGAAAGAAACGTGATGATTGCAAAAGCTATAGGAAAACGTTATGTCTGCATCCAATAAATGCCATACTGCAGATCGTACCTTTTGGTTAATCTAATGGCTGGGGAGAGATGAAAATCAATCGACGCGATTCTTGCTGAAAAAGCTTTGCTGAGTCATCACAAATGTACCGACAAGTTGTGCTTTACGATCCATCGACAAAAAGATGACTTTTATTCCTGCATAGAATTTAAAAGGAAACAAATAAAAGTGAAAAGACAAAAGGAAATGCAAAAATGTGTTGACATTATTAACATGTGACCAGATCTATGGTCTCCTTTGGTTCTTTGACATCTGTACTCACATAGTGCCTTAGTCGTTGGCCATTCACCTTAAACTGTTGTCTATCCTTTAGATTTTTAATTGTCTCCGCACGATTTTGGAATGTTTCGACAACCTTGAAAGGGTCTGACCATCTTGAACGCAATTTACCTGGATGCAGTTTTAAACGTGAATTAAACAAAAGTACTAACTGACCAAGATTAAATTGTCATCGCAAGATAATATTGTCGTGCCATCTCTTAGTTTTTTCTTTGTATATTGCAGCATTCTTATAGGCATTACGACGAATTTCTTCTAGTTCAGTGATGTCCAACAACCTTTTCCTTCCAACAGCATCATAATTCATATTCACCTGCTTGATTGCTGATAGCATTAGAAATGACACCTTTTTTCTCCCTAAATTTGTGTATTATTTATCTCTTTTGTACTATATTTAGTATGCATGTTAAGCATTTCATGCTTAGTATTTATGTTTTCTAACTCATTTATGCTTGGTTTAAATCCTTGTTATTTTATCTCTTTTTGTGCACTAATGTCGTCACATGCAGCATATATATTGCGTCTTAAAATTATCAACGCAAGGATCCATCTTAGAAGACCAAAGATAAAAAGAATCTGAAAATGCAGCCACAAATTCAGATTGAGATTGGGACTAGAGATGTCGTCGCATAGGAATCTTTACTTGTAATGAGAGAATTCAAGATGCAATCAGAACTGGAAGCACTAGTATAGGGGAAGAGTACGTTGTCGCCGTAATTGAAGGTTTCAGATTGCACCTAGCAATGTCGCGACAATCTACATATCCTTGAAGTTCACACCAGATCTGCATGAGTACACAACTGGACTATAACAAACTTTTACAGCTGCAATTGGATCTGGATCTGAGAAGAGAGAAGGCCTACCATTCTTGAAGCCTATAAATAGAGGAAAAAAAGATGAAGAAAGATATCAAGACGTAGAGGAATTAAATTCTGCTGATACTTTATGTTCTTGGAGATTTAAGCTGGAGAACGGTGAGCTAATTGATCGAAGGAGCAACCACTTTTGACGAGGAGTGCTCGATGCAATGCAAGAGGAGTGGTTAAGGAATAGTCCTAGTAGTCTAGAGATAGTAAGCTTCGATGTACTTGTTAACCCCTCTTTTATGCTGATAAATTACTCTTGACAATTGAATGAATATGCGAATATCTTTCAATGTTAGATTACTTTGATTCTTACTTAATCCTTCTCATCTATTTATTCTTGGATTTAATTACTTTAAATACGAGAGTGGAATTGCAGTATACCGATATTGAGAGATGCGGTGACAAGTTAGATTAACAAGGAAGTCAACGAGAGCTGCTTGGGATTACAAAAGATTCTATCACTTGTTTTTAAGTGCACAGAGTTGCCAACATCGAGAGATGGGGTACTTGTGGGTACTTGAGTCTCGATTAAACAGAGAGCTGTTATTGGTAAGATTTCATTCGAACATTATTACTGCGACAATTCGTCTATACAATACCTTGTCGATGCATCCAGCGTTGCTACTTAGTGATATCAGTGATCCACTCCAACCCTTTGCACTTGATCACACTTTACTTTCATGCATTTAAATTCTCAATACTTCAATAACAATTTGATTTACTTTCAGTTGCACAGACTATTAACTTTTATTACATTGACAATTTTGACTATTTTAGTGTGCAGATCTGATTTAGTTGCGCTGACATCTTTACTCACATTATCTCTAATCTTAGTTTTAACTGCCTCAACATATAAACATCAAGAACTCATTCCCTGTGGGATCGATATCCGATAGAGTTAATCTGTCAACTATACTTGCATCGACATGTATCCGCTTGCACAACTGCTGTGACGTTACAGAACGATCAAGTTTTGGTGTCGTTGCTGGGGAATTGGCATTTTTTTTATGTTTAGGTTTGTAGATGCAATTAATTCTTCTTACTTAACTTCTAACTTTTACTAACTTGTTTACTTTCTTGTTATTAATTTCTTTCAGAATTTTTTAAGTGTTGCGTGTCCACAAGGAGAAATCCTAACATTATTGTTAGTTTTGATCCGGAACTTGAGAGGACATTAAGGTGGAGGAGACAAGAGCAAAAGAAAATGGCTGGTAACAACAACAATAACAATAACAACCTACCACCATTGCTACCACAAAATGTTGTTTCCTCCGCTGCAGCCACAACTCAAATATAATACCACCGCCTCCACAAGTTGAACAAGTGCAAAATAGGACAATCCGAGATTTTTTTGTTCCTATCCTTGATGATTTACAACCAGAGGTTGTGAGACAAGCTATACAAGATGGAAATTTTGAGCTGAAATCGATGATGTTTCAGATGCTTAATTCAAATGGGCAATATTCTGGTTTGCCTCATGAAGACGCAAGAGAACATTTAAAATCATTTTTGCTTATTTGTGCATCCTTTAGTCAACATGGTGTCCCTAATGATGCCTTGAAAATGCAACTATTTCCTCATTCGTTGCAAGGTAAAGTGAGAACATGGTTCGTGGGATTACCGACTGGATCCATTACATCTTGAAATGCGCTGGCAACATAGTTTGTTTTGTGTTTTAATCCGCTGACAATGAATGCAAGGTTGTGAAATGACATTACAGCATATCATCAGCTGGATGATGAAAACTTACACACAACATGGGAGCATTATAAGACACTACTTAGACATTTCCCAATGCATGAAATTCAACAAGAGACCCAGATAGAGATCTTTTATAATGGCTTGAATGCTCAGACAAGGAATCTGGTCGACGTATCTGCTAATGGTCCTTTGTTGGATTGCACTTACAATGAAGCTGTACGAATTCTAGAGAGAATTGCATAGAATGATTATCAATATCTAATCTATCGTTCTGCTCAGGTAAAAACTAACCTTGGTTTCTTAAATTACATGTTATTTTTGCTTTGAGTGCGCAGGTATCCTCTTTGGCCAATATTATAAAAAATATGAAGGGGACAAGTGATGTTGCTCCTATCCAAGTGGCCCAATAAATGGATGTGCCGACATTTTCCTGTGAAATTTTCAGCGACAACCACAGTTATGAGGATTGCCCACAACATGCTAAAAATGCATTTTACGTTAATAACATCAGAGGAGGTTCATATGGCAATTCATACAAGAACAGAGCTCAACAGCCTTGGGGAAATCAGAATGCTTCCACATATAAATATGGAAGTTTCTCAAACCAAGGGAGTTATAGACAAGGGAGTTACCACAACAATCAACAACAGAATTTTAATCAGAATTCGCAGGTGCATTCGCACCCTAATCAATTGTAAACACATAGTTAGATGCAACCACAAACACGATTGTAATCACAATAGAATGTAATGCCACATATGCAAGGACAGCAATAGTTTTCTCAACAAAGGTCAGATCTTATGGCTGCTCTTGAAGCGATGATGCGAGAGCATATCATGAGAACTGAAGCGATAGTGCAAGGCAATTCATATTCTATCCAAGCATTAGAAGCCCAGCAAAGACAATTGGCTTCTAATCTGAGTGTAAGGTCACCAGGTGCTCTACCTAGTAATACTAAGAATCTAATGCAAAGAGGGAAGAAATATTGTAAGGCTATCACGTTGTGAAGCAGGAAGCAAACTACCGAGCCAAATAGACACTCTAACAAAAACCATGTCGAGACATCCGAACTAACGCAACAAGGAGAAGTTGTAGCTGAAGGAAACTCAGAAGAATTAAGTGTGGAGGAGCCACCGGTAATGACATCTATGCCTACTATTTGCCCAACAAAGACGTCGACGCAATTGCTTGTGTCGATGCAACTGGTTATTCCTTCACAACCCACTAACATTATACCTTTTCCATTTTCACAAAGATTTAAAGAGAAAGACTATGATAAGGACTATTAAAAGTTTGTTTCTACTTTGAAACAATTACATATTAACATACCTATTATAGATGCTCTTGTACAGATCCCCAATTATGGGAAATTTATGAATGAGCTATTATCAAAGAAAAAGAAATTGTCCGTAATCGAGATGATTGCGCTCATAAAGGGGTGCAGTGCTGTGCTTACAAACAAGTTGCCACCAAAAATGAAAGACCCTGGCAGCTTCATAATCCCTTGCTCCATTGGAAATCATTATCTAGGTAAAGCTTTATGTGATTTGGGAGCTAGTGTTAATCTCATGCCTTTGTCCACATTCAGGAAGTTAGGAATAGGATTAATAAAGCCCACTACGGTGACATTGCAAATTGCGAACAGATCTCTAGCGCAACCTAAAGGCCAGATCAAAGATGTCCTGGTACAAGTAAATAAGATTGTATTCTTTGTCGATTTCATAATCCTTGACTGCAAGGTAGAAAAGGAAGTGACCATCATTCTGAGGCAACCATTCTTGGCAACGGAACGCACTCTTATCGACGTTTTCAAGGGTAAGCTTGTCATGCGTCATGACGACGAGCATGTGACCTTCAGTGTGTTCGAGGCATCTTCGTCGAAAAGTAAAGAGTAGTGTCACCATATTAACGTGCTAGATGAAATAATTATGGAAGAGATCAATGAACGGAGTTCAGCAGTCCTAGATGAAAATACAGTGACATCCGTTGATGAAGTCCTAGCTGAAGGTGACCACAATACTAAGGTTAGCAGTTATGAGCTAAGACAGAATTGACAATTGGAATCGTTGGATTTGTTTAATAGGACGATTCCTGTATTTAAACTATTAATTAAACAAGCTCCTACCTTGGAGCTAAAGCCCATTGTCGATGCATTTGAAATATGTCTTTCTGGGTGACAATGAAACGTTACCTGTTATTGTCAACACAACCCTCGACGCAATTCAAGAAGAAAAGCTCATCGTGATTTTAAAGGGACACAAAAGAGCTATAGCCTGGAGCATTACAGATATAAAAGGTATTAGTCCCTCCTTTTCCAAGCACAAGATCAAGTTGGAAGATGAAGGAAAGCAATCCATTGAGTAATAGCGATGACACAATAAGAAGATGAAAGAAGTAGTGAAGAAGGAGATTATCAAGTGGCTAGACGCGGGCATCATCTACCCTATTTCTGATAATAATTGGGTGAGCCCTTTCCAATGTGTGCCTAAGAAGAGTGGCTTCACAGTTGTGAGCAATGACAAGAACGAGTTGATCCCTACTTGCATTGCGACTAGCTAGTGAGTATGCATGGATTAAAGTCGACTGAATGCGGCCACAAAGAAGGACCACTTTTCACTACCTTTCATTGACCAGATACTGGGTAGGCTAGTTGGTAAAGCCTATTATTTCTTCCTAGATGGCTACTCTAGATACAACCAAATTGCCATTGTGCAGAAAGATCAAGCGAATACCACGTTCATATGCCAATTTGGAACCTTTGCCTTTCGACATATGCCATTTGGATTGTGCAATGCACCAGCCATATTCCAGAGGTGTATGATGGTTATCTTCTCAGACATAATTGAAGATTCTTTATAGGCATTCATGGATGATTTCTCGGTTTATGGGTAAACTTTTGACCAATCGCTGACAACCTAGCAATAGTTCTGAAGAGATGCGAGGACACAAATCTAGTTCTGAATTGGGAGAAATGCCACTTCATGCAACTGAAGGCATTGTCCTTAGCCACCACATATCATGTTAGAGCATTGAGGTAGATAAAGAAAAAGTCAAAATCATCGAGAAATTGCCACCGCCAATAAATGTCAAGGGAATAAGAAGCTTTCTTGGACATGTTAGTTTCTATAGGAGATTTATCCGCGATTTTTCCAAGATTGCTAAATCGTTATGCTCATTGCTAGAGCAGAATAAAAAGTTTTGTATTTGATGAAACCTGTCTAAACGCATTCATCACAATAAAGAAGCAGCAAATACAAGCTCTGATTGTCATCGCACCAGAGTGGACGCAACCGTTTGAACTAATGTGTGATGTAAGTGACTTTGTTATAGGAGACGTACTGGGACAATGCAAAGAAAAGGCATTTCATTCCATTTATTATGCTAGTAAAACTTTGACTAAAGAGCAGGTCAATTATACAACTACTGAGAAGGAATTGCTAGTAATAGCTTTTGCATTTGACATGTTTCATTCATACCTTGTCGGTGCAAAAATTACAGTGTACACAGACCATTCTGCGTTGAGGTACCTTTTTGCGAAGAAAGACGCCAAACCAAGGTTGATTAGATAGATCCTGTTGCTATAAGAGTTTGATGTTAAAATCAAGGATAGAAAGGGATCTGAAAATCAAGTAGCTTACCACTTGTCTCGACTAGAAGTTGGAAGTAAAGATGGGAATAAAGTTTAAATTTTCGATGCATTTCAAGACGAGTAGTTGTTCCTTGTCGACATATCACCCTTGAGTGTTGTTGGTCATAAAAAAGTCAGATTTTTGCGCGACGCTGTAAAGTACCATTGGAATGAGCCATACTTGTTTAAGGTATACGTCGAAAATATTATCTATCGCTGCATTCTTGAAGAAGAAATGACTTCTATCCTGCGACATTACCATGATGCTCTATATGGAGGCCATTTTTATGGTGTAAGAACTGTTGCAAAGGTCCTCCAATCAGGATTCTATAACATTGTTTCGAGACGCTCATAACTTTGCACAACAATGTGATCGATGTCAACGCACTGGCTCAATATCTCGATGCAACAAGATGCTTCAACAACCTATTATGGAGGTAGAGCTAGTTGATGTTTAGGGTATAGACTTCATGGGTCCATTCCCTAACTCTTTTGGAAAGTGTACATCTTAGCTGTTGTTAACTATGTATCGAAGTGGATCAAAGCAATCGCGATTCCAAAAGATGATGCTCGAACGGTGTTAAAGTTCTTCCACATTTACATCCCTACGAGATTTGGAACACCTAGGGCATTAATAAGTGATCAAGGTACCCATTTTCACAATAATCAATTTGCGATAACATTGAAAAGATATGGTGTGAAGCATCGTATGGCTAGAACATACCATCCACAGACAAATGGCCAAGCGAAGGTGTCCAATCGGCAGATTAAGAACAACCTTGAGAAGGTGGTTAATACATAAAGGAGGGATTGGTCTTCACGGCTACACGACGCATTGTGGGCGCTTCGCACCGCATATAAAACCTCATTGGAGATGTCGTTATATCAACTAGTGTTTGGTAAGTCATGCCACCTGCCAGTTGAGCTTCAGCACAAAGCCATGTGGGCAATCAAGCAGGTAAATATGGATTATGATGCTGCTGGTAGGAAAAGATTGCTGGACATTGTTGAACTAGAAGAAATTCACTACAACGCCTATGAGAATGTCACAATATACAAAGAAAAGACCAAGATATGGCACAACAATATCATCTTGCATCGACAATTTAGCCCTGGACAGTTTGTACTTTTGTTTAATTCACGTTTAAAATTGCATCTAGGTAAATTGCATTCAAGATGGTAGGGCCCTTTTAAGGTTGTCAAAGCATTCCAGAACGGTGCGGTGACAGTTGAGAATATGAAGGATGGGCAACAGTTTAAGGTGAATAGCCAATGTCTAAAGCATTATGTGAGCCCAGAAGTCAAAGAACCAAATGAGGCCATCGATCTGGGTACATTTAAATAATGTCAACGCATTTTATATTTCCTTTTATCTTTCCACTTTTACTTGTTTCCTTTTCAATTTTATGCAGGAATAAAAATCATTTTTTTGTCGATGCATCACAAGCACAACTTGTAGGCGCATTCTGTGATGACTCAGTAACGTTTTTTAGCAAGGATCACGTCGGTTGATCTTCATCTATTCTTAACCATTGGATCAACCAAAAATGTACGATCTGCAGCCTGGCATTTATTGGCTGCAGATGTGATAATTTTTTAGGACATTTGCAATAATCACGTCTCCTCCCATTGAAAGGTTATAAAACCCTTCTTTGTTAATTTCCTTTTCCACTTACAATCACCACTGTTATTGCAACTCGTCTTCTTTGTTATTTTCGCTTTTACTCTCACGAGTTTATTTCTTTCTTTGAAAGTTTCTTTTAACCTCTTTACTGAGTTATTATGGCCAGAATAAGAGGTGCGAAAACTCCTTCTAAAACCCCTGAAACTTCAGCCACCATGGTTCGATCTACTGACTAACCTCCACCAAAAGAGTCGGTCCTATTTCTGTCCAAAGTGGCCAAGGACCGCTACCATGATGTGATGATAAAACGAAATTACCACCTAGAGCGGGGTCTGCAGTTGTCGCCACACCAAACTTTGGGGAAGCAAATCGCACGAATAATCAGTCGGATGGGCTGGGAATTCTTCTGCGAGCATCCAGTCGGATATTCCCCTACAATGGTAAGGGAATTTTATGCCAACCTTGTTGACACTGAACAGGAGTTTGTCTTTGTGAGGGAGGGCTTAATATCATGGAGTGTTGCTAAAAAAGAAGACACACACACACTGTGTTTTTGGAAGAACTGATCGATGAAGGTACTGACTAGATACTGAAAGATCTTTGTGTTGATGGTGCTGTCCGCACAACTTTACCATGCACCGTCGATATATAACAACCTACAGCAAGGTAAGGTTCCACTTCATGAATAACTGCATCCTGCCCTCAACACACAGCACAACGGTGACACTAGATCGCATGTGCATTCTACATTTTATCGTCAAAGGCCATCACATCGATGTCGGTGTAATCCTCCACGACCAGATTGTTGAAGCAGCATCCAAGCAAACAAGTATACTACCCTTGCCTTTCTTAATCATGCTGCTATGCAAACAAAAGGGTATTATACCTAGAGATGATGAGGAGGTGCTAGAAACACTATTGGTAAAAGAAGCACCAAAGAAGCAGAAAAAAAAAGAAAGGGAAAGAAGAAGGAAAAGCAATTAGACAATGCACCCACAGACCCTCAGTTGGGGAAGAAATTGGTTGCAATGGAAGTAAACATTGATCGCATTGATTTGCACCAAATTCGTATTGTCAACGCATTAGAGGAGATGGACTATAGACAAAATTTATTTTATACGTACATAATAGTATGGAACAAGTCTATTGTCGATGCATTAAGCAGATTGAGCCCAAATCCCTTACCTGAGTTCCCTATCTTTCCACCCGTTATTAGGGAAGGTCCCTCATCTTCTAAATAGCCTACTTTTGATGGTAGGCCTCAACATGTCTCCTCTCCAACGAGAATACACATTTCAGATGATGAAGAGCACGAGGGGCATTCTAATGATATGAAGGATTGCTACAAAACTATAGCCAGCTTGTTCAAAGAAGAATTCTCAAATAGCCTTGGGGCTAATATGGCAGAGCGGGCAGCTATGGTTGAGGAGGTGCATATCCCGATTGTATCCATGGGTGTGGACGCAAAAGAAGGAGCCGATAAAGATACCACTGAGCAGGAACAGCCTGGGAAGAAGAAGTAGAATAAGAAGGTCAAAAGAAGGAAAAGGAAAGAGAGGAAGAACTTAAGAAGAAGGACCTTGCAGAGGAGCAGAAGGAAAAGCAAGACGACGCCTCGACAAATATCGTTAAGGATATTGTCGAAGCACTCGTAAGTGTGGGGGCATGTAGTGACGACATGGCTCCACTTGATGCGAGTCCGGCTGAGGGAGTTACCAGCTGCGCAGAGGAGTTCAATCCTCCCACCATTATGCCTTATGTGGCACCGCTAGCTGAGATCCACCCCTCAGATGTAACTGTCAATGAAGCCGCCACCCAACCAGCTGTGAAAGAATAATCTGCTACCCCGATTGGTTCGAAGGATAAAAAGAGGAAGTGCAAGGACAAAAATAAGAAGCACAAAGAGGAAAGAGAGCACCCAAGAAAGAAGAAAAAGAAAACTAAAGCAGCCACGACATCGACTACTGAATAAATGAGTTAGTTTATTTTTCTGTTGGTAGTTGCATGTATTTCATTGTCATTGCATTGTTTTTTGTCATTGAATTTTTCATATTAGTTTAACTGCATTGTGATTGCATTTCTATTATTATTTGTATAATATTGTCAGTGCATTGGGGACAATGTAGACATTGAGTTTGGAGGGATATTATATGAAATGGAAATGCGATTGCGCCCACATATTTAAATTTTACTTGTTTCTTTAGTTAATGAAAATATGCAAAATTTCAACAAAAATGTAACCATAATTTTTATTTGATGCGTAAATTTTGAATTGTTTGGGATGCTGACATATGAATTGGATGAATGTGAATGAATATTGAGCTATTCTATTTTTGAATGAATAATTTAATTGTTTCAGTAATGAATGGATAGTAGTAATCTTTGAATCTTGCACTAACTTGCGTATTGTAGCGACATTGTATTAATAAAGAACACTCCAATGTGAGTGCATTGTGACTTATCAAGGAGAACACTCTGCTGCATGTGTTAGAAATATCATCTAGCGAAAGGTTGTCACTGTAAGAGTGTGTGTCGGCACAATTACATACCTCTTGGGGGTTTGTTGCACCCCATCGTTACTGCCGAGGAACTAAGGTAGAGTAATGCAACGACATCTCTCAGTCACATAAAAAATGTTGAATGAGCAAAAGAAAAGAAAAAGAAAAAAGAAAAAAAAGAAAAGAAATATTACTATAAATGATGTATTGGTTTAGTAAAGGGTAAGATTCAAGGTATGTTACTAACATGAGTGATATTGCAGTTTTAATTGCTCATTCCTCTAAATTGTCGGTGTATTATTCTATCATGTGAATGCAATTTGTACATTAGGATCCCAAAAAATTTAAGTTCTGAGAATAATAATTGCGATGACATGTTTGTCTGTGATTTTGTTGATTTTTTGTTTACTTGAGGACAAGTAAACACTCAAGTTTGGGGGTGTGATAGCATTAGAAATGACACCTATTTTCTCCCTAAATTTGTGTATTATTTGTCTCTTTTGTACTATATTTAGCATGCATGTTAGGCATTTCATACTTAGTATTTATGTTTTCTAACTCATTTATGCTTGGTTTAAATTCTTTTTATTTTATCTCTTTTTGTGCATTAATGTCGCCACATGCAGCATATATATTACGTCTTAAAATTGTCAGCGTAAGGATCCATCTCAAAAGACCAAAGCTAAAAAGAATCCGAAAAGCAGCCATAAATTCAGCTTGAAATTACGACTAGAGATGTCGCCGCATAGGAATCTTTACTTGAAATGAGAGAATTCAAGCTGCAATCACAACTGGAAGAACCAGCATAGGGGAAGAGTACATTATCGTCGTAATTGAAGGTTTCAGATCACACCTAGCAATGTCACGACAATCTGCAAATCCATGAAGTTCACACCAGATCTGCATGAGTGCACAGCTAGACTATAACAAACTTTTATAACTGCAATTGGATCTGAATCTAAGAAGAGAGAAGGTCTACCATTCTTGAAGCGTATAAATAGAGGAGAAAAAGATGAAGAAAGATATCAAGAGGTAGAGGAATTAAATTCTATAGATACTTTGTGTTCTTGGAGATTTAAATTGGAGAACGATGAGCTGATTGATCGAAGGAGCAACCACTTCTGACGAGGAGTGCTCGATGCAATGCAAGAGGAGTGGTTAAGGAATAGTCCTAATAGTCTAGAGATAGTAAGCTTTGATGTATTGGTTAACCCCTCTTTTATGCTAAAGAATTATTCTTGACAATTGAATGAATATGAGAATATTTTTCAATATTAAATTACTTTGATTCTTACTTAATCCTTCTCATCTGTTTATTCTTGGATTTAATTCCTTTAAACATGAGAGTGGAATTGCAGTCTATCGACATCAAGAGATGCGGTGACAAGTTAGATTAACAAGCAAGTCAGCGACAGCTACTTGGGATTAGAAGAGATTCTATCACTTTTTCTTAAGTGCACAGAGTTGCCAACATCGAGAGATGAGGTAATTGTGGGTACTAGAGTCTCGATTAAACAGAGAGCTGTTATTGGTAAGATTTCATTGGAGCATTATTTCTACGACAATTCGTCTATACAATACCTTGTCGACGCATCCAGCATTGTTACTTAGTGATATCAGTGATCCACTCTAACTCATTGCACTTGATCACACTTTACTTTCATGCATTTAAATTCTCAATATTTCAACAACAATTTGATTTACTTTCAGTTACACTGATAATTAACTTTTAATACATTGATAATTTTAACTATTTTAGTGTGCAGATCTAATTTAGTTGCGCTGACATCTTTACTCACATTATCTCTAATATTAGTTTTAACTGCCTCGACTATAGACATCAAGAACCCACTCCCTATGGGATCGATATCCGATAGAGTTAATCTATCAACTATACTTACATCAACGTGTGTCCGCTTACACAACTGTTGTGACGTTATTGGACGATCAATTGCCCACATAGTTTTATGATCAAGCTCAACTGGCAAGTGACATGACTTACCAAATACGAGTTGATATGGTGACATCCTCAATGGGGTTTTATAAGAGTGCGAAGCACCCACAATGCATCATGTAGCCGCGAAGACCAATCCCTCTTAGATGGATTAACTACCTTCTCAAGGATACTTTTAATTTGTCGATTGGAAACCTCTGCTTAGCTATTTGTTTGTGGATGGTACGTTGTGGCCATGCGATGCTTCACACCATATCTTTTCAAGGCTGTCGCCACTTGATTATTATAAAAATCAGTACCTTGATCACTTATTAATGCCCTAGGTGTTCCAATTCTCGTAAGGATGTATGTGTGAAAGAACTTCAACACCGTTCGAGCATTATCTTTGGGCACCGCAATCGCCTCGATCCACTTCGAGACATAGTCAATAGCCACTAGAATGTACACATTCCCAAAAGAGTTTGGAAATGGCCTCATGAAATTTATACCCTAAACGTCGAATAACTCTACCTCCATAATAGGTTATTGGAGCATCTCGTTGCGTCGAGATATAGAACCCGTGCGTTGACATCTGTCACATTGTTGTGTAAAGTTATGGGCATCTCGAAATAATGTGGGCCAATAGCATCCTGACTGTAAGACCTTTGCAGCAGTCCTTACACTGCCAAAATGGCCTCCATAAGGAGCATCATGACAATGTCTCAAGATAGAAGTCATTTCTTCTTCAGGAACACAGTGACGGATAATGTTGTCGGTGTATACCTTGAATAGGTATGGCTCGTTCCAATGGTACTTTACAACGTCACGTAGAAATCTGAATTTCTTGTGACCCACGGCACTCAAGGGTAGCTTTCCACAAACAAGATAATTGACAACATTAACATACCAGGGTGATGAATAACTGCTCATTCGAAAATGTATCGATAATTTGGGATTCCTTCCCATCCTTACTTCCAACTTCCAAGCGAGATAAGTGATCAGCTACTTGATTCTCGGATCTTTTTCTATCCTTGATTTCAACATCAAACTCTTGTAAGAGCAGAATCCATCTGATCAACCTCGGTTTGGCTTCCTTCTTCACAAAAAGGTATCTCAGCACAGAATGATCTGTGTAGACAGTCACTTTTGCGCTAACAAGATATGAATGAAATTTATCAAATGCAAAAACAGCTGCTAGTAACTCCTTTTTGGTAGTTGTATAGTTTACCTGCGCATCAGTTAAAGTTTTGCTAGCATAGTAAATTGAGTGAAATACCTTCTCTTTGTGTTGTCCCAGCACAGCTCCTATAGATAAGTCACTTGTATCACACATGAGTTCAAACGATTGCGTCCAATCTAGTGTGACGATAATCAGAGCTTATACTAGTTGCTTCTTTATTATGATGAATGCGTTCAGACATGTATCATCAAACACAATCTTTTTATTTTGCTTCAGTAGTGAGCATAACGGTTTAGCAATCTCGAAAAAATCACGAATAAATCTCCTGTAAAAACTAGCATTTCCAAGTAAACTTATTATTCCCTTGACATTGGTGGGTGGTGGCAATTTCTCAATGATTTCAACCTTTTCTTTGTCTACTTCAATGCCCTGACATGATATGCGATGCCCAAGGACAATGCCTTCAGTTGCCATGAAATGGCATTTTTCCCAATTCAAAACTAGATTTGTGTTCTCGCATCTCTTTAGAACTTTCGCCAAATTGTCAGCGCATTGGTCAAACATCTGTTCATAAACAAAGAAATCATCCATGAACACCTCTAAAGAATCTTCAATCATGTCCGAGAAGATAGCCATCAATCACCTCTAGAATATGGCTGGTGCATTGCATAGTCCAAATGACATACGTCGAAAGGTGAAGGTTCTAAATGGGCACGTGAACGTGGTCTTTGCTTGATCTTTCGGTGCAATGACATTATATCTCGCGTAGCCATCTAGAAAGCAATAATAGGCTTTACTAGCTAGACTGTCCAACATCTGATCAATGAATGGTAGTGGAAACTGGTCCTTCTTTGTGGCCGCGTTGAGTCGACGATAATCCATGCACACTCGCCATCCAGTAGCAATACGAGTAAGGATTAACTTGTTCTTGTCATTACTTACAATCATGATGCCACTCTTCTTGGGCACATATTGGACAGGGCTCACCCAATTACTATCAGAAATGGGGTAAATGATGCCCACGTCTAGCCACTTGATAATCTTTTTATTCACTACTTCTTTCATTTTCTCATTAAGTCTTCATTGTTGCTCAATGAATTGCTTCCCTTCATTTTCCAGCCTGATCTTATGCATGCAAAAAGAGGGACTGATGCCTCTGATATCTGTAATGCTCTAAGCGATAGCACTTTTATGCTCCTTTAAAATTGCAACAAGATTTTCTTCTTGCTTTGCGTCGAGGGTTGCGCTAACAATTACAGGTAACGTGTCATTGTCACCTAGAAAGACATACTTCAGATGCGTCAGGAATGGCTTCAACTCCAAGGTAGGAGCTTGTTCAATCTATGGTTTAAACACAAGGATCGTCTTGTTAGACAGATCTAAATATTCCAATTGCCAATTTTGTTTCAGCTCACAACTATTAGCCTCAGCTTTGTGGTCACATTCAGTTAGGATTTCATCAATGAATGTCACTGTATCTTCACCTAGAACTGCTGAACTTCGCTCATTGAATTCTTCTATAATTATCTCATCCAGCACGTCAATTTGGTGACATTGCTCTTTACTTCTCGATGGAGATGCTTCGAACACACTGAAGGTAATGTACTCGTCATTATGGTGTTTAATGAGTTTGCCCTTGAAAACGTCAATAAGAGTGTGTCCCGTTGCAAAGAATGGTCGCCCCAAGATAATGGACACTTCCTTATCTACTTCGTAGTCAAGGATTATAAAATCAGCAGAGAACACGAGCTTATCAACTTGGACTGACATCTTTGATTTGGCCTTCAGGTTACATTAAAGATCTATCCGCAAGCTGTAATGTCATTACAGTGGGCTTCATTGATCCTATTCCTAACTTCCTGAATGTGGACAAAGACATGAGATTAATACTAGCTCCCAGATCGCATAAGGCTTTACCTAAATAATAATTTCCAATGGAGCATGGGATTGTGAAGCTGCCAAGGTCTTTCATTTTTTGTGGCAACTTGTTTGTTAGCACAGCGCTGCACCCCTCTGTAAGTGCAATCATCTCGATTTCGGACAACTTTTTCTTCTTAGATAACAGCTCTTTCATATATTTCCCATAGCTGGGTATCTGCACAAGAGCATCTACAAGAGGTATGTTAATATGTAATTGCTTCAAAGTAGAAACAAACTTTTGATAGTCCTTATCATGGTCTTTCTCTTTAAATCTTTGTGGAAATGACAAAGGTATACTGTCAGTGGGTTGTTAATGAATAACTAGTTGCATCGACACAAGCAGTTACATCGACGTTTTTGTTGGGCGAATTGTAGGCATAGAAGTTACTACAATTGGCTCTTCCTCATTTATTTTCGTTGGATTCTCTTCAGTTGCAACTTCTTCTTGTTACTTAGGTTTAGATGCATGGACATATTCTTGGTTGGAATGTCTGCTTGGTTCAGTAGTTTGCTTCCCACTCCACAGCGTGATAGCCTTGCAATGTTCTTTCCCCTTCTGCGTCGGATTCTCCGTATCACTAGGAAAAGTACCTGATGACCTTGAACTTAAGTTAGAAGCCAACTGTCCTAGCTGCGCTTCCAACGCACGAATAGAAAAGGAATTACCTTGAAAGATTGCTTTAGTTTGCGTAATATGTTCTCGCATCAGTGCTTCAAGAGCAGCCATAGGATTTGATCTTGATTAAGAAAATTGTTGTTATTGTTGCTGATGTTGTCCTTACATATGTGGCAGCGTAGTCTATTGTGGTTGCATCTGGCTATGTACCTGCATTTGATCAGAATTTGAATGTACCTGAGAATTCTGATTATAGTTCTGCTGCTGATTATTGTTATAACTCCCTTGTCTATAACTCCTTTGTTGTGAGGAATTTTCATATATATATGTAGACGCATTCTGATTCCCCAAGGTTATGGATTTCGATTATTATATGATTTACCATAAGAATTTCCTCTGATGTTGTTAACATAAAATACGTTTTCAGCATGTTGTGGGCAGTCTTCATAACTGTGGTTATCGCCGTAAATTTCACAAGAAAATTTTGAGACCTCTATCTGTAAAGCCACTTGAATAGAGGCAACATCACTTGTCCTCTTCATGTTCTTTATAATGTTGGCCAAAGAGGATACCTGTGCACTCAAAGCTGAAATTGAATCTAATTCAAGATCACCAGGATTAGTTTTTACCTGAACAAAATGAGAAATAGGATATTGATAATCATTCTGTGCAATTCTCTCTAGAATTCATACAGCTTCGGTGTAGATGCAATCCCATAAGGGATCATTTGCAGACGCATCGAAAATATTTCTTGTCTGAGCATTCATTATAAAAGATCTCAATCTGAGTCTCTTGCTAAATTCCATGCATAGGGCAACGTCTAAGCAAAGTCTGATAACGCTCCCATGTTATGTGTAAGTTTTCATCATCCAGCTGATGATATGCTATAATGTCATTTAGCAACCTTACATTTATTATCGGCGGGCTGAATCGTAAAATGAACTACGTTGCTAGCACATTCCATGATGTAATGGATCTAGTCTGAAAACCTAAGAACCATGTTCTCACTCTTCCCTACAATGAATAAGGGAATAGCTGCATTTTCAAGGCATCATCAGGAACACTATGTTCATTAAAAGATGCGCAAATAAACAGATATGATTTTAGATGCTCTCTTACATCTTCATGAGGTAAGCCAGCATATTTCCCATTTGAATTAAGCATTTGAAACATAACCGATTTCAATTCAAAATTTCCAGCTTGTATAGCTGGCCTTACAACCTCTGGATTTAAATCATCAAGGATAGGAACAACAAAATCTCTGATTGTCCTGTTTTGCACTTGTTCTTCTTCTTATGGAGGAGGTGGTATAATATTAACAAGTTGTGGCTACATTGGAGGAACAACATTTTATGGTAGCAATGGTGGTAAGTTGTTGTTGTTGCCAACCATTTTCTTTTGCTCCTGTTTTCTCCTCCTAAGTGTTCTCTCGAGTTCTGGATCAAAGCTCACAATATCCTTAGGATTTCTCCTTGTGGACATACAACACCTAAACAATTTTGAAAGCAATCAACAAAAGTAAATTAAACAAGTTAGGGAAAATTAGAGGGTAAGTGAGAAAGAATAATTGCAACTACAAAAATAAACATCAACAAAAGCCAAGTCCCCTAGAAATGGCGCCAAAACTTGATTGACCTGTAACGTCACAGCAGTTGTGCAAGCGGACACACGTCGATGCAAATATAGTTGATAGATTGATCCTATCGGATATCGATCTCACGAGGAATGGGTTCTTGATGTTTAAATGTCGAAGTAACTAAAACTAAGATTAAAAAAAATGCTAGTAAGGATGTTAGTGCAACTTAATTAGATCTACACACCAAGACAGTCAAAATTGTCAATGTATTTATAAAAGTTAATTGTCAAAGCAACTGAAAGTAAATCAAATTGTTGTTGAAGTGTTGAGAATTTAAATGCATGAAAGTAAAAGTGTGATCAAGTGTGAAGAATTGGAGTGTATCACTGATTTTACTAAGTAGCAACGCTAGATGCGTCTATAATGTATTGTATAGATGAATTATCGCAGCAACAAGGCTCTAATGAAATCTAACCAATTATAGCTTTCTGTTTAGTCGAGACTTAAGCGCCCATAATTACTATACCTCTCAGTGCTGGCAATATTGTGCACTCAAGAACAAGTGACCAAAATCCTTTCTAATCCCAAGCAACTCTCGTTGACTTGCTTGTTAACCTAACTTGCCACCGCATCTCTCGATGTCGGTAGACTACAATTCCACTCTCGTGTTTAATGTAGTTAAGTCCAAGAATAAACAGATGAGAAGAATCAAATAAGAATTAAAGTATTCTAACACTGGAAGATATTCCCATATTCATTCAATTATCAATAATAATTCATCAACATAAAGAGAGGGGTCAACAAATATATTGAAGCTTACTATCTCTAGACTACTAGGACTATTTCTTAATCGCTCCTCTTGCGTTGCATCGAGCACTTCTCATCATAAGTAGTTGCTCCTTCGCTCAATTAGCTCACCGTCCTCCAGCATAAATCTTTAAAAACACAAAGTAATTACAGAATTAATTTCTTCACCTCTTGTTATCTTTCTCTATCTTCTTTCCTCTATTTATAGGCTCCAAAAATTGTAGATCTCATCTCTTCTCAGATCCAAATCCATTTACAGCTGTCAAAGTTTATTACAATCCAGCTGTGCACTCACACAGATCTAGTGTGTCCTTCAAAAATCTACAGGTTGTCGCGACATTCTGGGCGCAATCTGAAACCTTCAATTGCGGTGACAACATGTTTTTTTTCCCTGCGCTAGTGCTTCCAGTTGTGTTTGCAATGTAACTTCATCCATAAAAAGTAGAGGTTTCTATGCGATGACATCTCTGGCCGCAATCCAAGTTAAACTTGTGGATACATTCTTTAAATTCGTTCTAGCATCGATCTTCTGAGATGGATACCTGTGCTGACAAGTTCTACACATAATACATAGGCTGCATGTGGCGACATTAGTGCATAAAAAGGAGATAAAATAACAAGAATTTAAGCCAGACAACAATGAGTTAGAAAATATAAATACTAAGTACGAAATGCCTATTATGCATGCTAAATATAATACAAAAGAGACAATTGATACACAAATTTAAGGAGAAAATAGGTGTCATTTCTAATGCTATCAGCGCGATCATTACTTCGGTTTATCCAATGAGGCACTGGGTGCCAACCGATGTGTTGGTTGGATCTATGTATCTGTCAGAGTTCAAGTCATGTTAATAGGGAATTAAGAACGATGAGCATTATGTTAAAATCAATGGAAATGCCATGAGACATGTGTGGAATATTTATGAAAATGGTATATGAAATGCATTAGTTTGTATGCCAAATGAAATTGGAAATAATGGGAATTTTGTATCATGTATATATATATATAAGTAGAAGGTATAATATGATTAATATGTTATTTACATGATTTAGAGAAAAGATATAGATATATTTGCATAGATATTAATTTAAAATCTTAAATGTGTTTACATTGTTATTTTACGTTTAGGTTATTAGAATATCATCGTATTATACTAAGCATATAAATGTGTTACATGCGTAGGATAGGTACTTTTTGATAATCTCACCGCTCGGCATCCAAAGGCAATCCCGTACTCAAACTTTTGTGAGTTTGCTTTATTTTGAATTGGCATGTACCTAGTAAGAGCTAGGTGTACCCAATTAGAATTAGGGTATAGAATGACAAGTATTTTGAGTTTTGGGTGTGTGACGAACATTCATTGTATTATTGGGAGAATTGATGGCTGAGGAGTTAATGAAATCTACTTACCTGGTATTGTTATGCTATGAAACTGGTAGTTTGTTTCGGTAGTTGTAAACATCTATCGATGGAACTCTATTAAATTTTAAGGTTTCAGTAGAACTCCACAAGGTTTCGGTAGAAGTATAAGGGAATGTGTAGAGTAACTACTGACTTATTTCGTGTCGATAGAAGTTCTTCATGTTTCGGTAGTATAGTAGTAGTTATGGTAGATATAATTTGAAGGTCCTGTAGAAGTCTTAGGCAAAATTTAATTTGGCTCTTTGGAACTTTTAGTATCGGTAGTTATTTATGTTATACCGGTAGTATGCAGGGTTGTATCGGTAGAACCCATTCAAGTACCAGTAGAATTCTGCAAGTAATCTTGAGTGCTCACTGCCTTTTGAACTACCGATACCCATTCATACAAGTATCGGTAGAAGTCTTTAAAAATCATATATTCATTAAAATTTGAAATAAATCCACTTATCTTTTAGTTCTAATTCCATCATTGATTCCCAAACAAAATTATAACTCCATAAATAACTTGGAAGTAAGGTTTTAATTAGTTTTCATTATATTAGAATAGTTGTGACATCTACTTACACGTGTCCGACGATCGGATCGGGTAAAGGGTGTTACATTCTATATGGAAAAAAATCTTGAAGAAGAGAATGATATAACAAAGAGAATAGAGAAGAAGAATTTTCACAAAAGAACTATCTTTTCATTGGCTGCCAACCATTGTTCATTTCTTACGTGATATAAGAAAAGAATAATAGTATCTAACAACCTATCCAGCCTGTCAACAACAAACCAAAACGGTACATTTTAATTCAAAGGTTTTAACCAAAACATACCGTTTCAATAACAGGGTTCATAATATATATATATATATATAATGGACTGTTGGTCGGTTTGGTGTGGGAGCTGTGTCGTTCTGTCATTGTATTTTGCTAAAGTGCAGGGTTGTTTCAACAGTTAGAGAATGGCCTCTGTGTTTGGTCAAGGGGAGGTGAATGGTTTGATCTGTAGGAGGAGCTTGACATAAGGTGGAGCTTAAGCGTGTAGCCTTAAAAAGATGAAGAATGGGTGAAAGGTATAATGTTTGGATTGTTGGTTGGTATGCTGTTTCGGTAATTAGATGGCACAGAATAGTGTTGAGTGTATTTTTCTTTCTTTCTTTTGGTTTGCTCTTATCGTTTTGAGCTATTTGGCTCAAGAGTATGTTGTAACATGCAGCTTTGTTTTTGTTTCGGTTTGGTTTCGATTCTTCCAATGCCTTAATCTTTGTATGATTCTGATTGAGCAAATATATATATATTATAAGAATAATATAATAGTAGATAATATAATAATAGATAGAATAATAAAATAAATAATATAGAAATATAGATTTCTAAATTGAAATATATTAATATAGATATTATTAATTATTTAATATAAATATTATTAAGTACTTAATATGAATATTATTAATTACTTAATATTAATAACAAATAATATAAATTAATAATAACTTGTAATTTGATTAATTGATAAGCATTTAAATTGTTATATAATTTTGATTGTTAATTGATTTATTCGATTGTTAATTTGTTTAGTAGTGGAATTTACCTGCTCCCTAAACGCAACGTTTTATTAAACATAATTGAATACTCATGCTAAATACGTAAACTAAAATTGGGATCATAACATATAACTATCATCATAATCCTTAGATGCTTTTATTGAATTGTGTTATGGAATATTTCATAGCTCGAAATCATACCCGGCTTAGTGACTCGAGATATGTACCCTCACGAGATATCACAATTGATAGTGTCTAAATCAAAAAGAGAGAGAAGAACAGAATACTCTTGAAGAAGACAAGAAAATTTTTATTTTTTATGAAACTGGCCCAAAAATATAATTAATTACGAAAAATAATCCACTCTTTTGATTATACATAAATGACCTAAAATTTACAGTAAAAGTTGATTAAGCCAAAGAATTTGACGTCACTAACATGCTACGTCAACAATCAAATTAAAAAATTCATTTTTTGGTGGAGCTACGCCACCTATATAAAATATTAGGGAAATACTACTATTTTTTTTAAAAATTAAGGGGCCTTAAAAATAATTTTTTTAAAAATAGATCTCTTATCGATAAATTTGATAAAATTTAAGTCTATTTATCACCTTACTTTAATATAAAATAAAAATATTTAAATTGATTAAGTATTATTGTTGCAAAAACCTAAAAGTCATGGGTTGAAACGCTTTCAAGCATATAATGTCTTCTATTTTGGGAGTTTAAGAAATATTTTTGAATAGTTTAAGAACTATCCACATATAAAAAAATTAGTCGATAATATTTGAAAAGATAGAATTAATCTATCATTCTTTAGGAATTAATATATCAGTTTTAAAATTTAATAAATACTATATTAAAAAGGTTTAATGCTCACTTTGGCTCCAAAATTAATTTTTTTTCCATTTTAGTACTTAAATTTTTTTATCACTTTAGTATGTAAACTATTGTAACAACATTAAAAAAGGTGGATATGTGGTGCTAATCAAAATGTGCCATGTGGTACATCAAGCAAATCAGAATGTGCCACATGGCATTCATATTTATTAAAATTAAAAATTTTAAATTAAAATTAAAAATAGAAAAAGAATATTAAAAATAAATATAAAAAACCTTTAACTTTCACCTGTAGTTGACCACTTTTGAACGATGTTTCATTCGAATTTTAAATATTTCAAAATTTATTATATTTTGAATATATTTTTTCAATTATTAAAAATTTATAAATTACATATTTTTTAATTTTTCAATTTTTAAGTTAAACTTTTTCTTTTTTTCAATTTTTAGACTTCATATTTTCTTAGTTAAACCTTTTCTATTTTATGATATTTTTATTCATTATTTTAAATTTTTAGAATTTAGAATTTTTGAAAAAAAAATTTAAAATTTCTAGAATATATATATATATATATATATATATTAATTTTAATTTTTTTTTCAATTTTCTAAAATATAAATAACTTTTTTTATTTTTATAAAAATTTCAATTTTTATATAATAATATGAATTTTAAAATTTTATATTTATATAATTTATTTTGTAAATAGGTTTTTTGAAAATTTGAAAATTTTATATATTATATATGATAATTTTTTATTTTTTTACTTAATATAATATACATAATATTAAAAAAAATGATTGATGTGGCGTGTTCTAATAGCACCACATATCAATCTTTATTTTTTTTTTTAATGTTGTGGACTAATTTGGATTACAGAGAATAGTTTAAGTACAAAAGAAAAATTGAAAAAAAAAAAAAAAACAAGCATTAAGCGTATTAAAAATTATATTCATATACAATACAATGCAATAGTAATCTTAAAAATTAATTTAAAAAATAATTGGAAAAACAACCTATATATATAAACACTTTTGTTTTTTTAGGTTCACATGCATAGTTTAAATTACGTTTCAGTCGTTGAACTTTAAAAAATAAATTACATGGTTACTAACATGATTGATTTGTTACGTTATGGTCATTAAGTCGTTAGTTACTATTAATGGTGTAATGATAAGTTGACATTGTTGGAAAAAATGAATTTTTGGAAATTTTGAAACATATTCTCGATTGATAAATGTGGAGATTTGAATCATAAAATTATGGTTTTATATTCTACCTCCTGATACATTTACAACGGTATATCATATGGTCAAAATGGTTGAGTTGATGAATGAGAAATTGATACTCAAAGTAAGTCACTTGTGAATTATGTTGAGGAAAATGGAAAGCTTAGATCCCACATTAGTTGGTATTAAGTGTGGAATATGTTTATATATATAAACCAACTTGATGGTTATTGAATGACTAAGCTAAAAGCTCTTCCTCACATGTAGGGGTTGCAAATCTAAACCCACCAGGGTTGGGTGTGCACCCACACAACGTGAGCAATGTGAAATGTTTTGATAGGTCGGACCTTTAGGCCTATGAATATTTTAGCCCAATATGTAATTTTCTCAACAGAAGTTTCTTGATTTTGAATTTTTTTCATTAAAAATTGAAATAATCTGTAGGAGAAAATTATAATACACACTGAATTTTCTCTGTTTTTTTTCTTCTTTCGTGCAAATATTTCGAACCTGTTTCGGTGATAGAAGAAGGCTAAGTTACAATTCGTTGATCACTGCAGTCGTGCTCATCTCATTGTTGTATCCTGGGAGACAGTCGACCAACATTTCTCCAGCACCAAATGAGCAGTCGAATCTGTCTTAAGGAAACTATGAAAATGAGCCTCAACTACCAGTCGAATTTTTGCCTACTTTCGAGTACAAAATTTAAATTTTTTTGTTTATTTCTAGTTTCTTTTGTTTTTAGATATATATATATTGTTTTGGTTTAAATCTTGTGATTTAAATCAATATTTTGTATTACTGTTATCTCGCTAATGTTTATGCAACAAACATAACATGTTAATATTATCATTTTAGACAAAAAAAATTAGGTTAAATTATACAATTAATCTATGTATTTATTTTTTTGAGCAATTTAATTCCTTTTCTTTTAAATTTCCTTTTCCTTTTGTTTTTGTAGTTTCATTCTCTTCTTCTTCTTCTTCTTCCATTGGCTATCAATCTTTTAATTTTTTTAAACTTTCTTCATCTGTATTCCATCAAATGACTATCGATTGCCTCATCTACCATTTCAAATAAAAATCTTTTACTTTTTTCATTCTTAAAACTGCATTTCCCTCCACCAACCACAACATGAAGTTCAAACTCAAGGGCCTCAATACAAAAAAAAAAAAAAAAAAGATTGAAGATCCAACTATCCAACCTGATCCACGATGATGCCTCCTCCAAAGACAACTGCCTATTTCTCAGATCCACCACCAACATCCATGAGCTCGAGAAGAAATTCAAAACGATGTGTACAATACCATGGGGCATGG
The DNA here is from genome assembly GCA_005610355.1 of Gossypioides kirkii. NCBI lineage: Eukaryota > Viridiplantae > Streptophyta > Magnoliopsida > Malvales > Malvaceae > Gossypioides > Gossypioides kirkii. The sequence continues at coordinate 29,731,049 of CP032247.1, read as the reverse complement.
GGAGCTTTCATTAGTGTAGAAATTGCAGCGTAGAATCGCATTTGTAATGTTGCTCCCTTTACGCATCATATTGGGGGTGGCTTTTTAGGTCGTGTACTACTTGATTTGTATAATTTCTATATAATTCTAGATTCCAATCATGAGGAAGGCAAGAGGATTATGTGCACTTAGGTAGTTGGAGACGAACTGTGATTTTTCGCGTTGATCAATTCTTATCGAGGATGTTGCTTTTTATTGTGAGATTTTATTGGATCAATGAAACTCTTTAAGATTCAACAAATTCTCAAATAAAACTTGAAGACGAAGGTATACCCAAGTTGCCAACTTTTTCTTTTCAAAATTTACTTATTGGGCATTTATTGCATCAACATTGTTTCATGGTCCAAAGTGATACATTTAAAGAGAATTTATGAGGCTTCAATTATACAAACCTCCCAATCTTCAACGGACATTGGCATAAAAGGGCGATTGCCAATTTTACTCTCAAACTTTAATTTTTGGGTGTTTATGTTCTCTATAAGGTATTCATAAGCCCATCTAGTGGTAAAGACAATTAAAGGTTACTACCCAAACGGGCTAAAGCATACGCACACTTTTTCCCTTCCCGAAAGACATGTCTCTAGCAACTATAACTCATTGAATAAAGGAGCATCCTACATTTATCAATCAAATAAGATAATAGAGGATTCTAGTTAGTAGAAAACTGCATAGCTTCAACTCTCTTGTTAATACAACCATAGCTTTGAAAATAGTTTCTACCTCATCGTGTTATTCAAAACAGGGAGTAAATCTTCTGAGTTTTTCTTCTTCAACATGTTTGGTTCCTTCTAGTAGTGTTGTTCCCTCTTCCTATTTAAGTCTCACACTTTTCATCTATTGTGTGGGGAGTGCACCATCACACCAGAAGGTGTCATGATTCAACTCGAGCTCCCAATTGACGGGGTTTTGGTCACAGGTCCACGTAAAGTGGCCGAACCTTCGACCCATTCTTACCAATTGCTTGGGCGCTCACTCGGTGATGGGGAAGCAAGATTTACTACTTTGAAATTTTTGTGGTTGAAAGAAAATTTCCAAACATTATCGAGTAGTTCCACTGAGTCCGAGTTGATGTGCTTTGCTCGAGCGTATAAACTTGAGCTAATATGGGGTACTAATGCCAGATGCAAATCAAAATAAAGTCCACATTATATACTTGCCTTTATTGGGCGATTTGTACAATACTCAATCCTATAGTTAGGGTTCAATGATATTGGTGATGTTGTATCATGAGCTTTGTCGAGCGACAAAGCTTGAGAAACAAAATATTTGCAACTACGTGATACTGCTACAATCCTAGGCTCTATATAGGATGTCGTTTATGGCATTAGTTAGTCACCAACCACACGTGTGGCCACATCTAAATAGGTAAAATAAAATATGAAAATTTATTCAATATAAAGTTCTTTTATGTGTGGTCACTTGCTAAAAATTGGGCTTTGTTTTCAAATGGTTTACGTCTTTGAGTATCAGGAAGTCTGATACACTCGTGGTATATTGCCAGATCATTAAGGCATACTCTGAAAACAATGTAATATATTTTTTAAAATTAAAATAATTTTATTAGATTCAATTACTTTGACCATGTTATTTAACTTATGTAACTATTAAAATTCAAATTATTGTGTTGTTCGTGTAGATGCCTTATTCTGTTGCAGACATTGTGGCTGTCATTCCACCGTGGATTCAGCAGCATGCACTTGTATGGATTACTAACGCACCGGTGCTTAACTTTTCAATGGTGGAGTAGCATAATGGTGATCAGGTCTTACGACAATTTGGGTGCATACAACATGTGTCGATCGTTCCACATGAGAAAGGAAGGAAAGAATTAGGCAGTTGACCATCAACAATATATTGCCTTGTGGAATATTCGGTATGAGAGGCGACCTAGATTAGAGTCCTTTATGTTTAACTTCACGCCTTCAGTCAAGTACCAACATTGGTACATGGAGTACGAGTTGCCATATTTATATGGTGGGTAGTTTATGATAGTTCTGAAACAATTGCGTCGACGAGGGTCTAAACAAGTACGATCGAGTGAACCACGTTGTTGTCAAGGTCACTAGTCTCGTATTGTAATGACCTGGATTTGGGGTTATTGAAAAAGCATATTTTCGAGGCTCCGACGGAAAATAAATCAAAGAATATTTGATATTTGAATAGGTGATTTTAAATATGTAGTGTTTAATTTAGGATGAGGACTAAATTAAATGAAAGGTAGAAGTGCAATGTATATAAGGATTTTAATAGAATGAAAGATGAGGGACCAATAGAGTAAAATAACCCTTTTTGGCACTTAGTGCCATTAGGTGGAGGATTTATGGCTGGAAAATGAAGTTAAAATTTATTAATTTAAAAATGAATTAAAAAGGAATGAAAAAGAGGATTATAAAAGAGTAGTGGGTGAGAAAGAAAGATATTTTCTTTCTTTCACTCATAAAAATCAGTAGAGAAGGGAGAAGGAAGAAATTGGGGTTTTCTCTTCTTGTATTCAATCTTTAAATATGTAAGGTTAATCAAGTTGTTTTCTTGTATTTTTATGTTTTGGAATCCCGATATCTTAAGCTAATAAACTTATGTGATATTTTTCAATTTGATTAAGAATTTTGAATGCTACCATTGTTGAATTAATGGAGCTTTTGGAATTATATGGACATGCATGACTTGGAGAAGAAAAGAAAAGAGACTAGGAGGTGAAATTAGTAATTAGTTCAATTAGTAAGGGTCAAATTGAGAGACTTGTGAAATTAGTATAAGAATGAGAAATAGAGAGTTAAATTGTTGAAAATTGAATGTGTGTATATTTATTCTCGTAGCTAATGTTGACCCGGACTCTTCGAAAAGGAAGGGCAAAGACAAAGTCATCGACGAATAGCTCAGAATTTATGGTTGGTATTTCTATAACCTAAACTAGTTATAAATTGTCATACATTTAAATTAAATGAACAAAGTAAGGAAATTCAGGTATGAAATTCTATACCTAATGAGTGATTTGAATTATATGTAATTATATATGAAATTGAATGTGTGTATTTGGTTGATGATGTGAATAACTATATGCTGATTACTCTATTAAATTTTAGAACATTCTTGTGGTAAATAAAGATGAATTTTAAATATATATATATATATATATATATATATATATATATATATATATATTTAAGGTTAAAATGATATGATTACCTTATTAACTTTCGGGCTAAGTCGAATATAAATAGCATGCCATAGGATAGGAAGAGTTAAAGGTTACTTCGACCATGAGTTGATGAGGCACTGGGTGCCAATTTTCTTCGGTTTAACCGATGAGACACTGGGTGTCAATTTTATTATGGCGTTGAACGCGTTTTATTACTTCGGATTTATCCGATAAGGCATTGGGTGTCAAACCGGTGTGTTGGTTGGATCCGTGTATCCGTCAGTGTCCGAGTTGTGTTAATAGGAAATTGAAATGATGAATTATATGAGTAAATGAAATGAAAATGCCATGAGATATATGTGGAATATGATGTTGCATATAAAATATGTATATGATATATGTTTAATGAAAATGAAAAAGATGGAAAATAAAGTGAACATGAAACGAAATTTATTCTGTGTGACAAAGATGAAATAATCTATGAATATTATTGTTATATATATATATATATATATATATATATATATATATAGTTATTAATGAAAATGTGAGGTATGATTAGCAATTTGTGAATATGACATGAGAAATGATATTGGTATAGTTGCACAAATATTTAACTTAATCTTTACAATTTGTTATAATTGATTTATATGTTTAGGTTATTGGTATACAATTGTATTGTACTAAGTGTATGTTTGTATTTCATGCTCAGGCCAGATACGTTTTGGTAAACTTACGTCTCAGCATCTGAAGACAAATCTCATTCCCGAACGACTGTGAGTTTTTGTTTATTTTGAGTCGGCATGTACCTAGGGGAAAAGTTAAATTAGGACGTTGTTATATTTTGTAAAAATTATGAGGTTGAATGGTTTAATCCTTGTATTAAAGATGTAGAAAATTTTTTTATATTCTGAATATAGTGTTTATATTCTGAATTGTTAGACTTGTTCCGATAGTTTACTATTGGTATCGGTAGAACTTCGATTGGAAAAATACGTGGTATCGATAGAAATGGGTCGAAGTGTCGATAGAAATGAAAGGGAAATAGTGATTTTGCTACTGACATATTTGGTGTCGGTAGAAGTCTCGTTAGTATCTGTAGTTGCATAGTAGCTTCGGTATTTTATTTAAGAGTATCGGTAAAAGTTCCAGGCTAAATTTACTTTGTATACTGGAACTTTTGGTATCGGTAGAAGGTTAATATGTTTCGGTAGACATTAAAGTTGTATCGGTAGGTCATTAGAGTCTACTAGTAAAAATTTGTAGGATTCTCAGGTTCCTTACTGCATTTTCTTCTACCGGTACCTGATCTTACAAGTATCGGTAGAAGTACACTTTCGTCAACAAAATAGATTATTACATACAAGAATAATATTTTCTAATATCTTTCATAGGGGAATAAAATTAATGATTCAATAATGGAACTAAAATGAAATTTTAGTTTTAAAATTTAATTCATAGGGGTTTTTATATAGATGTAACGTCCCTCAGTTCAGTTATGGTGATTGGACCGAGTAAAGGGTATTACACATATAGCCTAAACTGTCGTGGAGTCTGAGCCTGAGCCACAACCTTCGGGGTCCCAAAGCTACGGATATCATTTGGAGATGGACGGTTGTAGTTCTAACCGCGATCATCAATGATGGAGGATATGTTTGGCTCGACACCCCCATATTCGCAATACTCCACCCCCGGTTGATCTGACATACAGTTTTAACATTTTCTTGAATATTCCTCATGGAACACTAGATGATGAGTGTCTCGGTTCGGGTGAGGAGGATATGGACCACGAAGTTGCACCTTGACACCGACTGAGGCCGCCGCAATGTTTCACCCTGTGGATAAGTCCTAGTTCTCAAGAATTTTGATGTTTGTAAATTTTAGACGATAAAAGAATTTGTACTACACCAGAATTTTATTTTTTGTACTTGTATTTTTCTAAATTTTGTTATGAATTTTTGCTTCTTTTTTTACAAAACATCGAGTATTTACAATATTTCCATATAAAAATAAATATAAATTGTAACAGTCTGATTTTCAGTGATTTCGAGACCATAATTCCGATGAGTCAGATTGTAGAATTTATTTATTTTTAATATTTACATGTCTTTAGCATCGTATTGAAATTTTGTTATAGAATTTCAATGTTTGGATAGATAATTAAATAGAAAGAATTAATTTGTAAAAAGTACAAAAAGTAGAAATTGTTTAATTAGAAGGATCAAATAGGAAAATTAATCAATAGCATTTTAGTAAGTGGATTAGCATGAGATATGTTGATTATAAGAAAGATTATTTAAGGCTAAGTAAGAGGTTAATTAAGTTAATTAATGAAGTCTAAATATTTACAAAATTGCTCTTTAGCATATAAAGGAAATTAAAAGAAGAAAAGTAGAAAATTTCACTTGTTTCTTCTTCTTCTACATGGCAAGAGAAAGAGGAGTTAGGGTTTTGCATCCCAAAGTTTGAGCTTTGATTTGAGTAAGCAAATGTTAATCGTTTTTAGTAATTTTTGTGTTTTTGAGTTCGTATTAGCTTAATCTAGCTAATCTTAGGATCAATTTGTGAATCTGTCAAATATTATGAAACTTGGCATTGTTGAAATGCTTGTTCTTGAAAGCTTTTGATGGATTTGTATGTTAGATGTTTGGGTTGAATCTTTTGGTAAAGAGAAATTGGCTGAAATTAGGGTTTAAGGACTAAAACATTAAAATGATGAAATTACATGTATTTGGTATGAAATAGTTGTTTGTAGAGTGTGAGAATATACCCATTTATATTCAGATGGTTTTGGTTTGAAAGGAAAAGGGTATTTTGCATGTTTTGTGTTGAAAGGACTAGATTGAATAAATAGAAAATATTAGGGGTAAAATCATAATTTTCCTAAAAGGATCAAATTGAGTTAAATGATTTGATTGTGTTATTTAATATGAAAATTTGGATGATTTGTTGATTTAGATTACGATCGTGCCACGGATCACGAAAAGAGAAAATTAGCATATTAATCCCTAGAGCCTATCCACAACTGTAATTCAGTTTGGTAAGTTTGTTAAGTAAATTTGTATTTAGTTATTTTTTGTACCTATTCTATACATGTCAAGAATCGAATGGAAACACTTGGAATCAATGAGAATATGAAAGAAAAAGGAATCGATAAAGATAGTCGGCTTTATGCCGAAGAAAAGAACCGACGTGATGGTTGGGGTACTGCATATGTTACGAGTTCTCGATAGCTCGTGCAAGCAACATCATGAGTTGGAAAAGAGATATGAATCCTAGAATTGATTACAGGTCCTACGATGGCTGGGAATTATGCATAAGTGCATGTTCTCGACAGCTCGTGTGAGCAGCATCGTTAGGAGACAGTTATATAAATAGACAACGTATCGATGGTTGGGGTACCGCATATGTTGCAAGTCCTCGACAGCTCGTGTAAGCAGCATCGGATACTGGTAACAGAAATAATATAGATAGGAAAGTTGAAATGCTAAATATGGCTCGAGGAAGGAATGTGTTATCCTAGTTCGATTGAGTTATAATTGTTTTATACAAATGTTTGGTAACTCTTTTATACTCTTAGAACTTACTAAGCTGTGAAGCTTACCAATGATGTTATTGTTGTTTTGTAGATTATTTTGTTGCTTAAAGATCGGATCATCTTAAAGAAGTCACACTATCGTAGAGCTCGTTTGGTAGTTTTTCATCCCTTGATTATATGGCATGTACTAGGATGATGTTATCTTTTGTATTACTTGTATGGAAATGTTAGGTTCCTTGTTGTGAGCTTAGATAAATGATGAACAAAATTTTTGTATGCTTGCTCAAGGTGAAATGTAGACTTTAGGAAATGTATGTAATGACTTGGAAACTATGAACAATGTGTTGGTCTATTGTATTTTAAAGTTACAAAATGTTGAATGATTGATAAACTTGAGTTTTGGCATGCTTTTTTGAATTCTGCATACTTATTTCGGTAGAACTCATGCATGTATCGGTAGAAGTACAAGGTAGGAGAGAGGTTGTTCACTAACTTGAGTTGTATCGGTAGTTGTATAACAGGTATCGGTAGTTCTATTCATAGTAGTATCGGTAGTCTATGTACTTGTATTGGTAGAAGTTGTAGGGTAGGACTTATTAGCTCTCTGGAGTTTTTAGTATCGGTAGAAGCATGGCTTGTTTCGGTGGAAGTCTCACTTGTATCGATAGAACTATCTTAGGTATCAGTAGAAGTCTGCACTGTTTTTGAATTGTTTACTGACTTGACAATCACCGATACTTGTCCAACAGGTACCGGTAGAAGTCTCCAAAAATTATAAAAATGACATTTTTACCCTTTTTGAGATGTGTTGTTAATCAATTGATATACTACGTCGGGCTTGATGTATTATTATATTAAATATGATTGAATGAAGTAGTAAAATGAGATAACAGAGATAAATGATCGGAAAGATATCAAGACCCCAAAGGACGACGGTTTCGAGTTTTTGGGTGTTACATAAATAATAATAATTTCATATAAAAATTTCAATTTATCCAATATTACATTATTTTCATATAAAACTAATAAAAATTCATATACAAATAACAATTTCATATAAAAAATTCACTTTATCAAATATTACAATATTCATGAGTATTTACAAAATCCAATTTTAAATAACAAAATAACCGAAAAAATGATAAAATTAAAAAATTGATAGTACAATGGAACATCAAGTACATTATTTTAACTTCCCCCCAACCATGAAAATTGACCAACATGGTAGTTACGATGTGGGCAATTGTTTTAACTATCATAAAGGATTCATTACCCCCACCATATCAGCCTCCAACTTTGCCAACTTATGACTGAACCGATATGGTTCCAGCTCGTATCCTGTGTATGTATTCCGATATGATACATTACCATTCCTTTTTGTAAAGTGATTCAAAAAATTAAAACGAGATTTTTTACCCATGTTCACGAATTGTTTACGCCAATCTTTATTCTTGTACTCTTAGTGGAAGTTAACAGATATGTGGCGAATGCAGTACACGGACCTCCACAAAACCCCGGAATGCCTAATCACAACTAGCCCCTTTAATCTGTCAGAGATAATTCAAATGTTACCATACCTGATGATAGCATTAGAAATGACACCTATTTTCTCCTTAAATTTGTGTATCAATTGTCTCTTTTGTATTATATTTAGCATGCATAATAGGCTAGTATTTATATTTTCTAACTCATTGTTGTTTGGCTTAAATTCTTTTTATTTTATCTCCTTTTTGTGCACTAATGTCGTCACATGCAGCCTATGTATTATGTGTAGAAATTGTCAGCGCAGGGATCCATCTCAGAAGATCAATGCTAGAATAAATTTAAAGAATGTAGCCACAAGTTTAACTTGGATTGTGGCCAGAGATGTCATCGCATAGAAACCTCTACTTTTTATGGATGAAGTTAAGCTGCAAACACAACTAGAAGCACCAGCGCAGGGAAAAAAACACGTTGTTACTGCAATAGAAAGTTTCAGATTACACCCGACATCGAGAGATGCGGTGACAAGTTAGGTTAACAAGCAAGTCAACGAGAGTTGCTTGGGATTAAAAGGGATTCTGATCACTTGTTCTTGAGTGCACAACATTGCCAGCACTGAAAGGTGTGGTAATTATGGGCGCTTAAGTCTTGACTAAACAAAGAGCTGTAATTGGTAAGATTTCATTGGAGCCTTGGTTCTGCGACAATTCATCTATACAATACCTTGTCGACGCATCTAGCCTTTCTACTTAGTAAAATCAGTGATCCACTCCAATTTTTTCGCACTTGATCATACTTTTACTTTCATGCATTTAAATTCTTAATACTTCAACAACAATTTGATTTACTTTCAGTTGCTTTGACAATTAACTTTTATAATTACATTGATAATTTTGACTGTCTTAGCGCGCAGATCTACTAGTTGAGCTTAAGCATAAAGCCATGTGGGCAATCAAGCATGTGAATATGAATTATGATGCTGCTGGAAGGAAGAGGTTGTTGGACATCACTGAACTAGAAGAAATCTGTTGTAATGCCTATGAGAATGCTACAATATACAAAGAAAAGACTAAGAGATGGCACGACAATATTATTTTGCGTCAACAATTTAATCCTGGTCAGTTAGTACTTTTGTTTAATTCACGATTAAAACTGCATCCAGGTAAATTGCGTTCAAGATGGTTAGGCCCTTTTAAGGTTGGCGAAGCACTCAAAAATGGCGCGATGATAATTGAAAATCTAAAGGATAGACAACAGTTTAAGGTGAATGGCCAACGACTGAAACACTATGTGAGTAAAGATGTCAAAGAACCAAAGAAGACCATAGATCTGGTCACATTTAAATAATGTCAACATATTTTTGCATTTCCTTTTATCTTTTCACTCTTATTTGTTTCCTTTTAAATTCTATGCAAGAATAAAAGTCGTCTTTTATCGATGCATCGCAAAGCACAACTTGTCGATGCATTCTGTGATGACTCAGCAAAGCTTTTTAGCAAGAATCGCGCCGATTGATTTTAATCTCTCCCAAACCTTTAGATCAACCAAAAGGTACGATCTGTAACCTAGCATTTATTGGCTACAGACGTAACATTTTCCCACACCTTTTGCAATCATCACGTTTCCTCCAATCCATAGTTTATAAAACCCTTCTCTACCAATTTCCTTCTCCCACTCACAATCGCCATTGCTACTGCAACTCGTCTTTTTTGTTGTTTTTACTCTTAATCTCTCAAGTTTATTGTTTTCTCTGAAAGTTTCTTTTAACCTTTTTACTAAGCTATTATGGCAAGGACAAAAGGCGCAAAAACTCCTTCCAAAGCCCCTGTTGAATCTTTCGTCACCGTGGTTCGGACCATAGACGAACCCCCACAAAACGAACCAGTCCTATTCTTGTCTAAGGTAGCAAAAGATCGCTACCATGACGTGATGCTTAAACGAACTACCACCCAGAGCAGGGTATACAGTTCTCCCCACACTAGATGTTGGGGAAACAAATTGCAAGAACAATCAGTCGTCTGGGTTGGGAATTCTTCTATGAGCACCCAACCGAATATTCCCCTATCATGGTAAGGGAATTTTATGTCAATCTTTTATACTCTAAACAGGAGTTCATCTTTGTGAGGGAAGGCTTAGTATCATGGAGTGCTACCCACATCAACATTCTGTTTCGGATTGTTGAGAAAGAGAAAACCCACACTGCATTTTCGGAAGAGCTGACTGATGACAGAGCTGACTAGGTGATGAGAAACCTTTGTGTTGAAGGTGTTATCTGGACGAGTAATTATCCACACAACTATACCATGCACCGACATTATCTAATAACCCAAGGCAAAGTATGGTTTCATTTTGTTAACAGCCGTTCATTGCCTTCTACAAATAGCACTACGGCGACATTAGATCTCATGTGCATCTTTCACTTCATCATAAAGGGCCATCACATAGATGTCGGTGTAATCCTCTTGACCAGATTGCTAAAGCAGCTGCTAAGTAGATAGGTATATTACCCTTCCCTTCCTTAATCATGCTACTATGTAAACAAATGGGTATTATGCCCAGAGATGGTGAGAAAGCGCTAGAGAACAAAAGCCCCATTAATGATATCTCAGTAGAGAGAATGACGAGAGGCCACGAGACTCCACTGGTGAAAAAAGCACCAAAGAAGCAAGAGAAAGGGAAATGCAAGAAGAAGAAAAAGCAGGCAGATGCACCCACAGACCCTCAGTTGGGGAAGAGGTTGGCTGCTATGAAGGTAAACATTGATCGCATCGACATATGTAATATCCGTATTGTTAGCGTGTTAGAAGACATGGACTATAGGCAAAACATATTTTATGCGTACACAAAAGCGTGGAACAACGCTATTGTCGCTGCATTAAGGACTATGAACCCAAGTCCGTTGCCAGATTTCCTTGTCTTTCCATCTATCTTCCAACCAATACCCTCATCCTCCGACCAGCCTACTCCTGATGGTAGGCCTCAACATGTCTCCTCTCTAACGAGAATTCACATTTCAAATAACGAAGAGCACGAAAGGCATTCTAATGCTATGGAAGATTGCTACAGAACTATAGCCAACTTATTCAAAGAAGAGTTCTCGAATAGCCTTAGGGCTAATATGGTAGAGCGGGCGGATATGGTTGAAGAGGTGCATACCCCGATTGTATATATGGGTGTAGACGCAGAGGAAGGCGTCGAAAAAGCCATCACTGAGTAGGAAAAACTTGGGGAAGAAAAAGCAGAGCAAAAAGAAGCCCATAGGAAGAATAAGGAATGAGAGGAAGACGAACTTGAGAAGGAGACTCCTAAAGAAGAGGAGGTAGAGAAGAAGGATGATGCCCCGAAAAATATCACAGAGGATATTATCGAAACACCCACCAGTGTGAGAGCATCTAGTAAAGATATGGCTCCACCTGAAACGAGCCAGGCTGAGACAATTACTAGCAGCATTGAGGAATCGAATCCTCTAGCCATCGTGCCTTATGTGGCACCATTTGCTGAGGTCCACCCATCAGATGAACCGGTTAAAGAGGAGCAATCCACTACTCCGGTTGATTCAAAGGACAAAAAGAGAAAGAGCAAAGACAAGAAAAAGAGAAGCAAAGATGAAGGCGAGCGCCCAAAGAAAAAGAATAAGAAAGCTAAACAGCCACTGCATCGGCTGCTGAATAAATGAGTTAGTTTATTTTTCAGTAGGTAGTTGCATGCATTCATTGTTATTGCATTATTCTTTGTCACTGCATTTTTCATGTTAGTTTACCTGCATTGTAGTTGCATTTTCATCCTTATATGTATAATATTGTCAGTGCATTGGGGATAATGCAGACACTTAGTTTAGAGGGGATCTTGTGTGAAATGGAAATGCGATTGCACCCACATTTTGAAAATTTACTTATTTCTTTAGTTGAATGAAAGTATGCTAAATTTCAACAAAAATGTGACCATAATTTTTATTTTATGCGTAATTCTTGAATTGTTTTGGATGTTGATATGTGAATGGGTGAATATGAATGAATATTGAGCTCTTCTATTTTTGAATGAATGATGAGATTTGTACTAGTAATGAAAGGATAGTAGCAGTTTTGAGTTTTAAATTGACTTGCCAATTGCAGCGACATTGTACTAATAAAAGACACTCCAATGTGAGTGCATCGTGACTTGTCAAGGGAGAACACTCCGTTGCATGTGTTAGAAAAATCATCTAGCCAAAGCTGTCACTGCAAGAGTGTGTGTAGGCACAATTACATACCTCCTAGGGGTTTGTTGCACCTCATCATTACTTCCCAGGAACAAAGGTAGAGTAATGCAATGACATCTCTCAGTCACCTATAAAAAAAGTGAGAAAATAAAGAAAAGAAAAAGAGAAAAGAATGAAAAAAGAAATAATTTGTTGTATTGGTTGAGAAAAGTTAAGATTCAAAGTATGTTACTAACATTAGTGAAAGTCAAGTCTAATTATTCATGTCTATAAATTGTCGACGCAATATCTATCATGTGAATACAATTTATATATTAGGATTCCAGAGATTTTAAGTTGTTAGAATAATGATTGCGGTGAAAAGTTTTGTTTGAGATTTCTTTTACTTTTGTTTACTTGAGGATAAGTAAACACTCTAGTTTGGGGGTATGATAGCATTAGAAATAACACATATTTTCTCCTTAAATTTGTGTATCAATTGTCTTTTGTATTATATTTAGCATGCATAATAGCATTTCGTACTTAGTATTTATATTTTCTAACTCAGTTGTTTAGCTTAAATTCTTGTTATTTTATCTCCTTTTTGTGCACTAATGTCGCCACATGCAGCCTATGTATTATGTGTAGAAATTGTCAGCGCAGGGATCCATCTCAGAAGATTGATGCTAGAACGAATTTAAAGAATGCAGCCACAAGTTTAACTTGGATTGCAGCCATAAATGTCATGTCATAGAAACCTATACTTTTTATAGATGAAGTTACGCTGCAAACACAACTGGAAGCACCAGAGAAGGGAAAAAACACGTTGTCACCGCAATTGGAGGTTTCAGATTGCGCCAAGCAATGTCACAACAACCTGCAAATTTTTTAAGGACAAACCAAATCTGCGTGAGTGCACAATTGGATTGTAACAAACTTTGACAGCTACAAATGGATCTGGATCTGAGAAGAGATGAGATCTACAATTTCTAGAGCCTATAAATAGAGGAAAGAAGATAGAGAAAGATATCAAGAGGTGAAGGAATTAATTCTGCAATTACTTTGTGTTTTTAAAGATTTATGCTGGAGGACGGTGAGCTGATTAAGCAAAGGAGCAACTACTTCTGACAAGAAGTTCTCGATGCAAGAGGAGCGGTTAAGAAATAGTCCTAGTAGTCTAGGGATAGTAAGCTTCGATATATTTGTTGACCCCTCTCTTTATGTTGATGAATTATTATTGACAATTAAATGAATATGAGAATATCTTTCAGTGTTAGAATACTTTGATTCTTATTTGATTCTTCTCATCTATTTATTCTTGGACTTAACTGCATTAAACACAAGAGTGAAATTGCAATATACCGACAACGAGAGATGCGGTGACAAGTTAGGTTAACAAGCAAGTCAGCGAGAGTTGCTTGGGATTAAAAGGGATTCTGATCACTTGTTCTTGAGTGCACAACATTGCCAGCACTGAGAGGTGTGGTAATTATGGGCGCTTAAGTCTTGACTAAACAGAGAGCTCTAATTGTAAGATTTCATTGGAGCCTTGGTGCTACAACAATTCATCTATACAATACCTTGTCGACGCATCTAGCGTTGCTACTTAGTAAAATCAGTGATCCACTCCAATTCTTCGCACTTGATCATACTTTTACTTTCATGCATTTAAATTCTCAACACTTAAACAACAATTTGATTTACTTTCAATTGCTTTGACAATTAACTTTTATAATTACATTGACAATTTTGACTGTCTTAGTGTGCAGATCTAATTAAGTTGCACTGACATCCTTACTAGCATTTTCTTTAATCTTAGTTTTAGTTGCTTCGACATTTAAACATCAAGAACCTATTCCTCGTGGGATAAATATCCGATAGAATCAATCTATCAACTATACTTGCATCGACGTGTGTCCGCTTGCACGACTGTTGTGACGTTACAGGCCGATCACCTGACAACATTCCTTCGCAAGTTCATAAGAAAAAATTCTCACTATTTGAAGTTCTCCGACTCCTCAATGGAAGAGGCTATTAGTGGTACGTTCCGGTTACCATCTTATACAACTATAATCAAGCGTATCTACGTATATTTACCATAAATCCAAGAACCATCAACCTGCACCAACGACTTGCGATAGGAGAAGGCCTTTACACATGGATCGAACATCTAAAACAAGTGGTAGAAAATTCTTCTTTTCAGTTAGTTCACCATCCAAGCCCTTGTAAGCGAACGTTTGCAAATCAACAACTGTAGTTAGCATGTACTCTTACATCGTGGATATCTACCCCTGAAGTTCATTGTATGATGCATTCCAGTCACCGATCAACTACTCCATGGCCATCGATTTCGCCCACCATGCTTTCCTATACAACACCTTATATTGGAACTAAGCTTGCATGTCGGTAACAAGGATCGATACAGGAATGGTGGGCATGTCTTTTACCAATGACATGATGCAATTGCATATCGTTTTCGCATCCAGTTTGCGGTGATCTTGCGTCATACGTGCAACCGTGCATGTATAGGGCCCTTCTAATCTTCGGATTGTCCATATTTGAGTCTTTTGTATTAATGCAACCCGAACATGCCAGTTGCACACTTGTTCAACCTTTCAACATTCCTCAACATATAAAGTCGATGTAGACTTCACCACTTTATAGTCCACCGACACCTTTATGTTGCACCGCTTGATGGCAAATACATAATCCACCTTGTTTTTTTAATTGTTATCCTACGAACAACTCTCCAAAATTCGAATCTGCTGCTAAGTGGTGAGCAAGTATTATATCTGAATACTCGAGGAACTAGGGTGCAAGTATCGTATCAATGTCTACGCTCAAAATGTGGGCCCTAGGATCATTCCTTATAACTATATCACAACTCGGGTTCACGATTAAATGAGGGTGTACATCTTGACCCCCCTTCGCACCTTCATCGTCGATATCATTCAAGACCTCACCCAAATTAGGGTCACTGTATTTTTTACCATAATGATGAGAAGCATCATCATTATCGGACCTTTCTTCACCATCTGCATTGGTGGCCATCACCTTCGAATGTATCTCTAAACGGCGACCCCGAATAAGGTTGTTATACGAACTCCCACCATAATTTGGATTTTCGAGCCTTTGCGATGTCCCTCCACATCCTGACTGATCCTCCCATCCGACATTAAGATCAAAGTCAAACTGAGCATTTTGACTTATTGGAATGACAATTTGAACGAGCTTGGGATTGTCTAACTTAGCGACTAACTCAACGGGTATTGAGTTGTCAATCCCAGTCGGGTAATACATTGAGATTATAGTGCCCAAGTCATCATCATCTACAAGTTTCATCTCCATGGATTTCCACGGATATGAGGAAATTGGAAACTTGTAGAATAATCTTAACATCATCTTCTCACAACAGAGAGTTATTTTTGCACTGATCTTTCGTTTCAGTTCTTCCATCATTATAGTCTTATTGAATCTAATCCCTACTTTCTAGGGAGCTTGAAATATACATCCTTCTCCAATATTTTGTAGAATTGATCTATCGAAAAGAACATATACAAACAACATATGTTTATTCATCTTTAACAAAATTTGTGTTTTCTTCAACTAAACATAGATCTTTCTCTTCTTTTTCTTTCCCTCTTAAATAGTTAAAACAACCAAAATCGAATCATATATAATCTAGTGGTGCGGACAACTAGAAAGCCGACACCAAAAAAAATTCAATTTCCAGACACTTTTGTCGACAACGAGAATGCCAGCACAAAAAAATCCGAATAAAAACATCGGTGCCAACAACAAGAAAGTCGGCACAAAAAAAATAATTTTTACAATTTTCTAACATCGGTGTTGGCAACGGGAAGCTCGACACCAAAAAATTATTTTTGAAAATTTGAATCGATGTCGACAAAGTGAACGCCAACACCTATTAATTTTTTTTTCTTTTTTTTTAATCACAAAATATGGTATTTTTAACAGGCATTCAAGAAAAATACATATTGGTGCCGACAATCACAATGCCAATACCAAAAAAAATAATTTTTAAGGGACCGAGCAATTATTAGGCAATGATTAGGGGATGATAGGGGTTGGTGCCAAAGTGAGGTGACCGACACTCAAGTGTAGTGTAGAAAACAAGCCATTTTTATACAAAATTTTGCATCTTGATCATTTTCGTAAATAATCATTATATTTAGATAAGTTTCGAGAAAAACCAAATTAGAACTATATGATTATTTCCAAATTTTCTAAACAAAAATTACAAAACACATTGTACCAATCATTGTACTAAAAGTTTTGGGACATTACAATTAAAGAGTTGCTTGTGGTGCGTGTAGAATAATGTAATTGGCTCATCAATTCTTGATTTTTGAGACTGCATTAATCGGGGAGCAACATATCGTGAATTTGTTAGAGAGTAGTAGGACGTGTTAATGATGATTTCTCCCTGTGGCGTGTGCTGATTTTAAACTTACTTGGCATTACTCAGTTTGGAACTTACAAATACCACCCTTTGGTTTTAAAAACTTCAACTTTTTTGGCCAAACTTCGAAAGATTCTGTTGATTATCTGGTTCATGGGTGATTTTGAAGAAACCTTTGCTTGGGTAAGTCTCCATTCTTCTTCCTTGTCTTGTATTAACCATCTTTACGGTGCTACTTTGTTTTTCTTTTGTTGCACTTCGTTCTGGGCGTGTTGTCGTCGTTTCCTTTATTGTTTCGTGTTGGGTTTTTCTACCGTTATTGTCTCTCTCTCTCTTTTTATAATTTTTGTGTTCTGTTGATTTTTTAGATAACATGGTTGTGGGTACCTTGTGGGAATGTAAGACCATGGTGGTGGAGATGGAAAGCATGCTAAGAATTAGGGGAATATCCAAGTGCCCCATTTCATGTATGAATTTTTTGTGCCTACTGCTGTCCACTGATTGACTAATATGGAGTTGAATGGGAAGGGATTTTACCCACCTTTATATGTTCTTGAGGCAGGCTTCCACTTATCCTTACACTCGTGGTTTGTTGCTATCTCGTATGCTTTTGGGATTGCTCCTGGACAATTGGTGGGGTATTCAGTAGATATTGCTGGCTTTCTTCTTAGACTAACGAATATTGGTAGAAGCTTAGGGAGGTGTTACTTTGTTGCAAAGAAAGGCGATGAGGGGCTTTTAGCTGGTGCCACAAATGAGGAGGATTTAAACGATAATTTTTATTATTATTTAAAACAAAAGAAGTAAGAAACAAGCTATAGGAGGAGGATTCATATAAACTAAACGTTAGTTCCCACAGAGAGCAATGGACAGATCTAAGTTTATAGCACCACGTCGGGTGACCGATGAAGATGATGATGACGATGAAGTAGTAGAAGTAGATGAGGAGCCCCAGCAGTGTTTATAATTTGATCTTAAGTACGAAGAGAATGCCTCGCTGCTGCTGGTTTCACTTGTGGAAGATGTATTATGATATTGCAATGACAGTGACAATGATAACTCACAGCCACCACCTCCACCATCATCTTCTTCGTGTCTCCTTATATTACGTTCGACATGTTTAGCGTCTTGCTCATCTGCACGTTTCTGATCTTCGACTTCTACCTTGGTTACCTGAGTCAAGGAAAACTCTGGTTTAATTACAGCTACATGCAAATTCATGTCACAACATTCATATTTGACATCCATTTGCGAATTGGAGTACCATACACATGATTGGTCACAGTCCATGCCCAATGTAAACTCGAGAAGGACAGTATGAAATTGTGATTTAATATCATCCCTATCCCTTTTCAATAGGAAATAACAAATTAAATTTTTCTTCCTGATTTTCAACTTTTTCTTCTTGTGAAAATTCAAATCCAACTAAAAATGCTAAATATTAAAAGGAAAAATCTGATTTGTCATTCCCCTATTAAAAAGGGATGCATGGAAATAACATAAGATTGAAGGGAAGAAAATCTATATTACTTGGATTTAGATGTAATTTTTTAATATAATTGTATGTCTAACACATGAATCTTTTACTCTTTTACAATTTTTTTGCTAGCATACTTGACAGGGGCGAAGCTAAGAGGTTAGCGCTCGGCCCTCTTAAAATAATTTTTTTAAATCCCTTTATAATTTATAAAATTTTAAATTAATAATAATAAAATTGAATTTTGATCCAAAAATGATAAAAATTTGATTTAATTTTTTAAAAATATAAAGATATAGACTATGAAAAAAACTATAAGGGTGTGGCAAGGGCTCTCAAAAATTTTTCATTTAAACTTTTTATAATTTTTATAATTTTAAATTAATAATAGCAAATTTACACTTTAGCCTCTTCAAAAATAATAAAAATTTGATTTAATCCTTTAAAAATTATAAAAATATAAACTATTAAAATAATAAAATTACATTTTTACTATAATAAAAATTTACAATTTAATTTCCACCCAACAAAATTTTCACTCCGCCACATAAATCTATCAAGAAATTAAATAGAGTGGTAGTCCTAACACCTCTTTAAAGAGTGAAGGCCATAGGCTCTAAAGAAGCAAAGTGTGTGGTCCATCCAATGCAATAAAGATTGAGTTTGAATTTCTATAAGAAAAGGTCCCCTATTCGTTAGAAATTAGAATTGCAGTGGACCACATAATGCAACTCTTTCCTTGGAAAAATAAAGCAATTTTATCAATGTTGATTTTTGTATTAATAAATTATTAATTATAAAAAAAATTATTACCTAAAATCATATGAATTTTAAAATTATGATATATAAATGAACTCTAGAGTAAGATTTCATTTTTATTTAGATGAATCATTTATATCTAATTTAGAGTAAATTTAAATAGACAATGTATTTATTTATAATTAGTATAAAAATAATGATAATGAGATCTACACCATTCATCCAAACTTAACCTTAAAAGTAATCACCCTCATAAAAGTTGGCGAAAGAAAATAATATATGGAGTGAGGAAGAGAGGGATGTGTTTTGTATAGTGTAGCTTAAGGAAATCAGATTGTACCAGTGAATTTGATCTGAAAGCGTTGGGACTGCAAAGATCATGTGGCAGAGACAAAGCTAAGGGTTGACCCGATGAATGAGAATAGTTGATTGTTTGATCCCATACGTAACCCCTATTGCCTTGTTTTATCCTCTTACGTGCAGCATCCATGGTTTGCTTATAATCATCCAAGGAGCACTCATTTGAGACCCTCGTCTCACATATTCCATGACTGCATGCATAGTGCTGATTCTCATTAGATCAAAAAGAAAAACATCTTTTGGTTTGATTGTTTCTTGCATTATAATATCACCTTTTTCATCTAAATTTTGAAAAGTCAACCCATCGGATATTGTTTTTGGCGGGGATTTTGTCTCGAATCATGGTATGTTTGGATAAACGAAACCATAGAAAACTGAAAAGTTGGCCTAAGAGCTATAACATTTAGGGCCATTTTAATGCTAAAGTTAAGCTGCTGACCTTTTAGAAGGAAATGGATTATTGAAGAGCAAATGAGAACATGATTCTTCAATGGGTACAACACATCCATCAAAGTCATGGTTATCATCAAAAGATTGTCTTCTTTCATGGGTTGAACTCTTAACTGTCACTGCAGAAAATAAACCGACAAATCAAACCACAAAAGTCAACAAAAACTTTGTTAGGTAGAGGAGACCAATTTTTCTAATGTAAATGAAAGAAAAAATGAGTCGACAAAGTTTGGGTTTATGATAATATGCATGCATATATCTTGGGATTTTCTTGGATTGATTTAATTTGGACAAGTGACTCATGGGTTTTCATCAAAGATGCCAATAGTAGAAGATTTGCAATTAAACAAGTTATTAATAATAAATGAAGAAACTAAGAGAGAGAGAGAAGATAATAAATGAAGTTAAACACATGGTTTTTAACTCCAAAATACAAAATATTCCGGGAAAATATCAAAGAAATTCTGGGTTTAATTTAAAGAAAAAAAAAAGAAGATACCTTGTCTGCCATAATCACTTCTCATGCTTCGATACATCTGGTTAGAAAGGAAAGAAGAAAAAAACCATATGAACAACAAAGATCAAAGGACAAACAATTTCAAAGAAACGAATTAGGAGTTGAAAAGCTACGGAAATAGACCTGAAGATGGCTCTTGACATGTGAAATGGTGAGTCCTTTCACATCCATCAACTGAAGAACAAGCTTTGGCGTAGCTTCTACCATGAATGAAATAAAAAACCCATTGTTAAATACCATTTTCGTCTCTCTCATAATCCTAAAAATAATATTAAAAAAGGAGGAATAACTTACTGTGTTGGCCACCAAGTTTGTCAATGGCATGAAGAAAACAGTGATGAAGTTGAGGAGTCCATCTTAAACGAGGCACCTTTGATCTTATATATTGCCTCACTGCACCATTATGCCTCCCACAACGACCCATCAATCTTTTGAAACAATCCAATTCCCTTAACACGATCGATCAATCTTATCTGGTTTTTTATCTGCTGTTTCTTAACAACTAGTTCTTTCAGTCTTGTTGAAGTCTTTGTCTAGGTTACAAAGCAACAACAATGGTCAATGGCCAAAAGCGAAGAAGAAGAAGAAGAAGCTGAAAATTCCCTTAAGGTGATCAACTAATCCCTGCAACTTACTGTAGATTATAAACTCTGCACATCTTTACTGCTGATAAAAATCAAAACCCAAATTTGTTTTAAAAACAAAAATTAAGAAAAGAATGAAAATTCCATCACGAGATTTCTGATCTGCCCCTCCCTTAAATCATTACCCCCTCTCTCTCTCCAACTGCTTTACTTTGACCTTTGCTTCACTTTCTCTGAATATATACAGAATTATCAGCTACGTTTTCTCATACAAATATATTATATCTATATTTTATTTTATGTACGGCCAGGCCAACTTCGTCATGATCACAAAAGCCCCATGAATATATATAATATCATGTGATTTTATATTTTTTAATTTATTAAATAATATATTTTATAATTTTAAAAATACATTTGTGCTAATTAATTATTGGTTATTTTAATTTAAAATAAATTATTAAAATAATCACATTTATTTATTTTAAGTTATATTTTAATTATTTATGTTTGAAATATTATGTTATTACATTGTAATATTTTAATCATTTAATCGTTAATTACCGTTAACAGTGTAATAATAAGCTGACGTTGTAACATTTGTGTACCCGTAATTTAATTTAACGTACTTCAAAAATAATTTAAAAATTATTGAAAGCAATAAATACCCTTATAATATAATTTGTTGCTTTTAAATTTTTTTATTTTCTAGATTTTTCCGACTACACTAATATATAATTTATTCATGACATCAATTTAATCAAAAATTTTATAAACACTAAATAATTTCACATCGAGAATGTGAGTTAAAATAAATTTATATAAAAATATATTTATAAAATATTTATTCATCAATTGAATCACATGGGGTGGTAAAGGACTTGTATGCAAATTTCACTAATATGGAGTTTATCTTTGGGCATATAGTTTATTGTGAAGGTAAATACATTAGGAGTCACTTAACTAGGATTTTTTTTTATCACCCAATTATTTTAAATTTTTGGGTATTTTTTATTTTTATATTAATTAATTGGTGAAAAAAAACAAAATTATAAGAATATAAGATTATGGGGTAAAATGTATGAGATGTTATGTTTTTCTGTTTAGTTCATTTGAGTAGAATATAATATTTTAGTGTTTGATTGATAGAATATAAGACTATGCATATTTCACTAAATTGTCATTGTTAGAGAATTTATTTAATTTTTTATATAAATTTAACTCTTTTAAGATTTTTTTAATCTCAGTTTTCATAAAAATATGATAATATATGATAATTTTTATTATAATTTATATATTAAAAATTAAATATATGATATTAAAATAAATTTATAAATTATAATTATAATAATTCATAAAAAGCAATTGCATCACCACATAAAGTATAAACCATAATAATTATTACAATATATATACCAATAAACAAATCTTTAGAATAAATATAATAATTATAATTTTAAAGTATGAGATTTAATTAGATTTAAATTTTATCTGAAAAATAGGATGAACTAATTAAATAATAAAAATGATAAATTTATTCAAATATTAACATAAATAATGGGTGATATTAAGATTACACTTTATATTCTAGTATTTTGATACTATACAAAAATATGAGATAATCAATGGAGAATTCGAGGGTAGTAAAGACCCAAGTTTCATAAAATGAAAAATTATATTTTGATCTTTTAAAAAAAATTTAATTTCGACCTTGAAAATAATTAAAAAATTTCGAATCCAAACAATATCATTTAAAATATAAAATTATAAAATGTAATATAATATAATATCAACCAAACATACCCAACTCTCTGAGATGATCATGAAGAAAAAAAAAATCAAAACCAAAATCGAAATTGGTTGTCAACAATGATGAAGTTTTAACTTTACATAGGATGCAAGAAATAAATGAGAAGGCCAAGAAGGCATTAAATGGGATAGTTATTTGAGCATTTGCAGTTACGGATAACATTGTAATATATTTTATTTGTATAATGAATATTAGATAAAATAAAATAATGTAGTAAATATCTTTTTAAAAAATAAATGCAGTTTTAATTAAATTGTAAAGTATAATAGAGGTTTGAATTTAAATTTTATTATATCTGTATATTTTTTTATTTTTTATAAAAATTTATAAAATGATAAAAACACCTTCAATAATAACATCTTCAGAATAATATAATTTATCTTGTAAAGTAAGAGTGTTTTCGTTATTACCCAAAAGAAAATGATGCCTAATTGAGTGATGACACGAGCCTTAATATCTTTTTTTTTGTTTTACAATATATTCATTTGAACTAACCTAATGATTAATCATTTGAGTTTTGTAGGCCCATTAAAGGGATAGACACAAAATAATAATATCATTAAAATAATATATTTGACCTTGTAAATTGAGGGTATTTTCTTTATTGTCTAATTAAGTTGATGCCTGATTGATTCGTAACACCAAACTTAATATTAGTAGAGATAATAAATATTATAATTATTATAATAAACTAGTCCCCTCTACTCAAAAAATATTGAGACTGACATTTTACCCCCTCTACTTAAAAAATAGATAAATTAGTAATTGTTCATTAGATTAAAGAGTAAATTGTTCTTTTCTGTTAATATTTTCATCCATTTGCATTGTTAAAAACTGGCGTTGTTGATGGAATAACTAGACAATGACATGTGACATGTCACGTGCATCTCATGCTGACATGCAAGAACCAATTTTTAACGGCAAAAATGATGAAATTTTTAACAGAAAGACCAATTTGCTCTTTGATTTAACGTACAGAGACTAATTTACCCATGTTTTAAGTAAAAAAAGTAAAATGCAATCTGATCCCTAATATAGGACATTCATGGTACTTTTACCAACAAATCTATAAAAAATTATATAAAAATTAAATGTGGTTTAAATTAAAATTTCAAAGTTGAAGGAAGAAAAATTTTAAGGTTTTGTGTTCAAATCTCACTGTTTATGTATTTTTCTAAAATTTGCATGTTAAAGGATAAAACTATCCTCAAAATTATATTTGTTGATTTATAAAATTATTGGACATTTGATAATTTCATAACTAAATTAAAAATTTATTATTAACTCAATCAAAATTTTAAATAATAATATAAATATTTATGCTTTAATATAAATATTTAAAAATTACCATGAAATAATAATTTCAACTTTTTTTAAAAAAAAAATTATGAGTAGAAATACTAGAATCAGTCATCACAATACATTAGAGAACATAATAATACATGTTGAAACTCAAATTTTTACTTCAAAATTTCTATCACCTCAACTTTATCATTATATTAAAATTGTATTAAATGATTATTCATAGTTTAATATAACAATAAATTGCGGAATTAAAGTAGTTATTTTTTTTAATATATTAATGTGATGATATGATAATATCTATTTATATTTTTTTAATTTTTTAATAATAAACACATATTTTATTTACACACATGTTTAAACTTAAAACTCATAAAATAAATATTTTTTTTTTTTCACGAAAACCACTCATTTCATTAAGTTGTTTTTCTTTCTAGTTAAGTAAGAGTAATTTAAATAAATAGGAATAAATTTATTGATGGGGATGTCGTGGATAGCCTTAAATTCACAAGCTGGTCACCACAAGAAACAAAAAGCATGAAGTACTGAAATTCAAAATTGAAGAAAGAAAATAATAAAATATTGAGGAAATGACAAAATAAAGGAAAAGTAATAATTTAATGGGTTTGCAGAAGGAATTATTAGTATGAAAGGGAGGAAAAAGAATGGCAGAATCGCATCTGCAGAAAGAATGATGAGAAATATGGAAGATTTCAAACTGTGCTAAAATCCAAAATCAACTCAATTTATTATCTACCTCAATTTATCCTAAATCTTCAAAATTAAAGAAGATTTAATAAGAATTAAAGAGTGAATTTTTTCTGAAAAATTTAATATTTTTTAGAATTTAAATGAATTTATATAAAATATTTTCTTTTATTTGATAGATTTCTTAAAAATATTTTATAAAAATTATTTTCAATAAAACAAACATATATTTGATTTTTTTTTATTTTTTCATTGTTCAATTGAATTTATTTTATATCTATAAATTTATATTTTACATTTTTTTTGCAATATGTTAAAAATAATTTGTTAAATTCAGGTTCATTACAACATCATTCTTTAGTTACATGGCCACCAAGTGAGTATTTTTATTTAAAAATGTGAAATTAATAAAATTAACAAAAAAATAATAATGTCAACAATTTGACTTGATTTTTAAATCCGAAAAATAGAGGGACTAAATTCTTAAAAATAAAAGTACAAAGACTAAACTACAAATTTGTGAAAAGTACATAGACTTATGGCATATTTTAACCTTTATACTACAAAATATTTATTATTAATATATTTATAATTGTAATAAATATTTATTATTAAATTATTAATATTGAATATTTTCAATAATATATGAAGAATATTTTTTAAAATTTATTATTAAAATAAAATTGAAATATCAAATAATTTATTAAATTAATAATTTATTATATGATTAAATATAAATAATTAAATATGTATGTTGGATAATATTGAAAAATATAATATTTTATATTAATATTTTAATGATTTTAAGTATTTTTAAAAATAAAAATAAATTAAGCTTGATTTAAGTTAATTTTTATATAAAAATAAAATTACTTATAGATGAGCTCTTTTCTGAAAAACGATTTACGCTTTTTAAGAGGGTAAATCATTTTACAGGAAAAATAGCTTATTTTACGTTGATCTGTAAGTTATTTTCTGTTAACCAAATTATTTTCTGTGAAACAAACACAAAACAATGCAGAAAATATTTTCCGTAAAATCTTTTACATGTAAACAAATAGACCATTAAATTCAACTATAAACAATGAAAACTTGGAAATTCTAAAAAAAATGTTTTTAGTTTTTAAAATTATTTTTTTCTTGTCAAATTATTCTAAAATGAATGGAAAAATTAATTTTTTTTCACTTTGGTAACATGATGTCATGTGGATGATATGTTAATATTTAATCAATTTTTTTAAATTTTAAAAATATTGTTTTTTTATTTTTTACTTTTAATAATTTTAATGTTTTTAATTTTAAAAATAATTTTTATATTTTTGTGTTTTTAAAGTTTTAAAAATTAATTAAATAATGGTGCGTCATCCACATATATGTCATTTCAGAAAAGTGAGAAAATAATTTTTTTCATTTATTTTGAAGTGATTTAACAAAAAAAATAAATTTAAGAACTCAAAAATATAAAAAAAAATTAAATGAAGAATTAAAATAACATTTTTTGAATAATCTTATTATAGGTTTTGATCATATCTACCATATATGACATAATGTGTAGAACTACCCATAGTTCCTTCCCACTCCATAAATAGGAGAATAATGAATTTCAGCACACTCGAACTCACCTCTTCCTACATTGACAATAATACTCATATTAATCGAGTTAAGACTCAATCAAAAAAATAAATTTTTTTATAAAACTGAAAAATCAAATAAATAATTATATCAAAAATCAAATACAGACTCACCACCCATCACACATGACTCTTACATTCCTCGAACAAGTTTGAACATCTTTGGTACCCACTAGCAACCGGTAAATAGGCCGGTGATGATAGCGTCCATTTTTTTGGGATTTTTGAGCGAGTTGAATGATTTTAAAATTTATATTTCAAGTCAAATTGGATCTTAATGTAAACTTGTAGTTATACAAACTTATGTAATCAATTGAAAATTCGACTGAACTCTAATGATATTTAGATTTGTTTAAGAGTTTATTAATTATTTAAGTTCAACAATGGTGTGGTTGGGATATTAAATAAAATTTTAGGTTAATATTTTAAGAGTTGAGTTAAATATATGGTGAAACTGAAAAAATGTGTGAAATAAAAAAAATGAAAAAGGTTAAATCGTAATTTAATTCATGAACAAATCTATTAAAATAAGAGTCGAAAATATATATATATATATATATATATATATATATATATATATATATATATATATATATATATATATATATTTGAGGGTCGAAATAAAAGAAAGTAAAACTATAAACTTTGGGGTTTCAATTTTTTTTATTTTTTATGAGTTACAAAAATTTCAATATATTCATAATTGTAAATGCCAAATTAAATGACTAACTTAACAATCAATTTAACTCTCATAACTTGTTAATTAATCAAAATAAATTTAAAAGAGAAATTAAATATTTATATCAGGCAAGATTCTAATATGAGATTTCAAAGTTTCTAATACCTCAACCTTTTCATCGAGTCAAGATTTCAATAACAAACTTTTTAGAATAAAGATATATTAAGAACCTCAAATGATTTTGAGTAGTCAAAGGTTATTTTCCTTTTTGTTCAATACTTTAGGAATAAAGTCATGACGGTGAAATAAGGTTGTTGAAATCAGATCGAGTTAATTGATCAGATTGATTGGACAAAAAAATTAGTCGAATGTCAATTCAAAACAATGCTAAAAAACTATTAATTTGTGAATTGGTAATTCAATATGATTTGATTAAACCGAACTAAAAAATTATTAAATTATGAATTTAGAGCGGGTAAAATTTTTTATTTGAGCTTAATTAGTTTGATTTGAAATATAAACTTCAAATTTTTTCATACTTATTGATGATTAAATTAAACTCATTTATACTCGTATTTTAAATTTTTAAAAAAAATTATATTATTTTTAAGTTGCTATTTAATAATTTTATATTTCTTTATTAATTTTTTTATAATCAAGGTATCATTTATATTTGTTTTACAGGAAATATTAATTTTTTTATAGAAAGCTTTAATTTGTTTTGGTTTAAGCATTATATTGATATATATATTTTTTAATATATTAGTGTGATTATATGATAATATCTGTTCATATTTTTTTAACCCTTTAATAACGCACACGCACCGTACACACAAGTGATCGAACCCGAATATTTTGAGATGAACAACATTTTTTTTTCTACGAAAGCCACTCATCGAGTTCATTTATTGATATTTTTTGATGTGTTATAAGTAGTCAAATTAAGAAGTTGGGAAGGGCAAGTTAACTATGTTGACCACCTCTCCAGTTTCTTATCTTTTGAACCGTACGCACATATTGTTAGCCCCCCAAGCATGATATCGTATATAATCATTCGATGTATTTGTCAACTCCAAATATCTTCTTTCACACATAATGTTTATCATGATTAAAGACCATAACTTGATGAATTTCGTGTGTTAATTTGATATTAAGGGTATTTATTGTCTTAAGTGTGATATGGATTCGAATCGTGTCAGTCGCATTGTTATTAAAATTTTATCTTTCTCTTATAATTAAAAAAAAAAACTAAAACTTTACTTATAGTGATTCATGGTTCTAATTTTTGAATTAATATATATCATGAAACCTTATGTTATATATGTATAATTTGAGGGAATTTACAATTTAGATTTACCTTTGTTATTTAGTATTATTTTTTCATGTGCATGGAAACATGAAGAAGAAATTTCAGTGTTAGTCCCTTTTAAGTAAATTGCACTAAATATTGTTAAATTGTTATGTTTATTTTAAATTGATTCTTTAATTTAAATTATTCTAATTATATATTTAAACTATTAAAATTATATCAATTAGGTCTTTCTGTTACTGAAATCGTTAATGTAAGTGTTAAATGACAGATAAAATCTTATGTGACATAATTTGAAATAAATATTTAAAAAAAAACCTTAGTTTTGAGGTTCTCGAGGATTTTACAAAAATTTTATCGTACAATTTTTTTTCAGTTTTACATTATTATTAATTATTTTACTTTTAAAAGTTATACGACAAGGTTCTGTTTCTTTAAAATTCTCTTTTTTAGTTTTAGCTACATAAGAATTGGTGTGTATTTAACAATTAAATTAATGATTTTAATAACAAAATGACTTATTTGATATAACATTGATAGTCTAGAGATGTAATTAGTGCTGGAAAAATTGATTAAGAAAGCAATTTTTACAGTTAAAGCGAAAGTTTTAAGTTTTTCAAAATCGAACCCTCTTGTGATATTTATAGTAATAAACCTTAATTGGAATAATACATGTGCTTTGTATGAGACAAATTTAGTTGATCCTAGCTTTCAACCAAACGACTTTCTCCGCTATCCTCGTACCATGAATTGCACCGAGTGTGGGCTCGAGCAACACGAACCAAATCACAGAAAAGAAAATGATCTACTTGTTGGAAAAAAACCCGGTTTGAAAACGGTTATTTTGCACAGTGAAAAATTAAAATTTTGAAAAATAACCCGATTTGTGTTATTTATAGCAATAAACCTCAACCGAATACGTACCTGTGTTTTTGGATTAGCAGATCCTTGATGTTTTTCAACTTTCAACCAAACGATCTTCTCTACTATTCTTGTACCACGAACCACTTCGAGCGTGGACTCGAACCAATTGAATCAAAATATAGAACTAGAAAAAGTTTCTCTTTTGGGGTGAAAACTAAAATTCTCTTTTATTTAATAGAAATCAGTAAAATTGTTATCATGGAAAAATATATTTAAAAGTTGAGAATAAATTCTCTCTATTTTTCGGTAGAATAATGATCTCTCAAAAGTTTTGTTAATAGTTCTATCGGTATCATTTACTTATAGGAATATAAAGTTCTAGAAGTTTATTTTAAATAGAAAAACAACATTCTACTTAGAAGATGATAGGGGTGAACGACTCACCATTATATTTCTACTAGGGTTGTCGCCCCTTTTATGTTATATGGGGGTTTTCGATTTCTCTCACATCGAGTCCAATTACGAGTACTTCCTAGATTTTTTTGACCCAATACTTTGTAATATGATCTAATCCGATTCAGTTTTTCTATTTCCCATAATAAACATTAATATTTATATATAAAAATAATTTTCTCATCCCTATTTTACCCCTGGTAAAATTTTGACGATTTTGCCACTAGTAAAATTTCGAAAAAATATGTTCAATATGTCACAATTGAATATGTTCACTATGACCGAATGATTTATTTTTTATTTTCGGGCTTCAAAATAGTTCAAAAACAGAAACATGCAAATCATAATCATAATTAAGTTTCGGTTTTTTGTCTATTAATTATAAATTAATTTAGTCACGAAGTCATTCCACTATAGTATCCTAACTGAGCTCTCCTCAATGACATACCATTACGAAAGCAACTACTCAGTGCTCGTCCAATGACCTTGTCATAAGTGTGTTACCCCTATAAGATACCCTTGATCTCTTTGGGATAATATACGTTCTCCCAATATGATTCAATTTAATTTCATGATAACCATTACATATTCTTTCATGAAAAGTCAATCACTATCAAATAGTGATCAAGTAATCCATCACAAAGACAAACGATTTATGACCACGTTTACTTTTCATTAACCATGTAATATCAATGAAAAGATATCATTTACCCATGTTTTGAGCTATGAATTTCACTGTTGTGAATGATGCTACATACTGCAAAAGTCATACACCCAATGCACCAGCTTTCGTTTCCTTATTTATTTGAACTTGGGCTTTTACTTACATCAAAATGTACAAATCACGCATACATAATTTACCATCCACTCAAAATTTAAGTATGTCACACTATAAGCATTATAAATGAATAAATCCATAAACGAATTCAAAATCTATTATGATATTTTGGGTTGACCAGATCTTAACCGAATAGTTAATATTCTCAAATGGTGTAGGAGGATAAAATTGCTTGAAGAAAATAGGACCCATGTTTGTTTGACTTTCAATTGGGGATTGGATTTGTAATAATTAATTAAAAAAAGGGAAGATTTGTTTGGTGCTTCGTGTTGGAATTAACTGATTTCTTTTTCTGACCCCGATTCATGCACGTAACCTGCTATAAATAAAAAACGTGATAAATTTGTACTTTTTATACACAAAAATATCTTAAGTATTAGGTTAGGTATTTCATTTGTATTTTGCAACTTCTAATCAATACAATTTGTACAAGAAAAAGAAGAAGAAAACTAGTAATTCTCAAATTGTTTGTTTTTATTTTTTAAGTTATTATTTTTAAATACGTTCAAAAAGAAGTTGTTGTTTTGAGCGAATAGTATTGAATTTCTCGTGTAATTTTAATATTTCAATAATTTTTATTATATAAATTTTAATAAACTTATTTATATAATATCTATGTTATTTTTTTTATTTTTCATGTTGTATTGATATTTTGACTTATCTATAATATTATTTAATAATTTGATTGCATTAGTGTCACCTAGACTTGATTATGGATTAGGCCGTTTGCTCCGACCCGAAGGCTCCGCTTGAAAAATGAGAGAATTTGGATAAAAATATAGATCCGAAAAATAAATTTTGACAAAAAAATAAGCCTTTGGGTAAGAGTTTTTTGGCTCTTAGCCCAACCCGACCCGAATAAATTAATCAGTTTTAATAAAAAATTATATTGTTGTTTTGGTGTTATTTTTTTACTGTTTTGATACTATTTTTTTACTGTTTTAGTTTTTTTTATTGTTTTGGTGTTGCTTTTTGCTATTTTGATTGCTATTTTGATGCTACTTTTGTTATTATTTTTATTGTTATTTTTGCTGCTATTTTGGTTGTTTTTGTTATTATTTTGTTGTTATTTTTGCTACTATTTTGATTGTTGTTTTTGTTATTTTGGATGTTATTTTTATGCATTTTTACTATTATTTCGCTATATATTTTTAATATTATTTAAATATTGTAGAAATTATGTTTTATTGTTAATTTTTTACTATTTTATTTGCAACTATCTTAATGTAAGGAATTTTTAATGTATTTTTAATATGTTTATTTTAATGTTTTAAGTGTATTTGATATATTATATATTTTTTAAATTTGTTGTATATAATAAAATAATCTAAAAAATTAATACGGGCCAAGTCGGGTCGAGCTCGGGTTTGGCTTCTATAATTCGGATTGGGCTTAGACAAAATTTTAGACCCATTTTTTGGGCTGGACCGAGCTCAAGCCTAGCAATTGGGCCTAAAATTTTGTTGAAACTCGACCCGACCCAACCCACGATCTGCTCTAAATTGTCACCCATCGACCATATTTCAATTTAGTTGTGAAATTATAAAAAAATTTATTATTTTTACAAAGCAACAAATATTATTTTGAGGATATTTTTATTTTTTATATGTTAATATAAAATCTAAAAAATGCTTACATATAATAGGTTGAATCCAAAACATAAAAATCTTCCTTTTTTAACTTCATTATTTTAGTTAAAGACATTTGGTTATTACATAATTTTTTTATAATTTTATTATTTCGCCAACATCATAAATATAACTGAATAAAAACTATTTTCTTTTAGAAAATAATAAATATTTTATTGTATATTTGATAATTTCTTGACGGGTTCATAGTTTTTTTTATGAAAAAAATAAAAAATTATTTTTTATTTAATTTAAATTTCAGATTACCTAACAAGTAGCTTCAGTGGAAAAGAGGATGTTGTTCATTTTAGGGGTCCAGAGTTCGAGCACCTGTATATGTAAGGTATATGTGTTATCAAATAATTAAGAAAATATGAATAAATATTACCATATAATCACACTAAAATATTAAAAAAATTCAGATTAAAATATTTCAATTAATTTGTGCCCATGCATCTAATCTAATTTTTCAGTTTTATATTATATCAAGCTAATGGTTTTAAATTGAAAGTTTCTATTGAATAACTGCACACATCCAACTTCATTTGGGTCAAATTTATTACTCCTAAAAACAATTTCAATAAACCCATTTTATTATATTGAATTTTGTTTCGAATTTGGGATTTGAGCTCGTATTCGTTTTTGGTTTTGGTTCCGATTGTTTTACTAAAAATAACTTTTAAAAAATGATATTTTGAAAAAGTTAATTTTTTTGGTGTTTAGATGAATTTATATAAAATATTTTCTATTGTTTGACAGATTTATTAAAAATATTTCATAAAAATTGTTTTCAAATAAATAAAATACATTTGAGATTTTCTTATATTTTTATTGTTTAATTGAGTTTATTTTATATCTATAAATTTTTATTTTACATTGTTCTTTGTAAAACAAATAGACATAAATATATTTGTTATAAAATATTATATTGTAATTTCTTTTTAACAATCAAATTTATTTTATAATAAGAAAATATTTTGTAATAATCAATGTATTATATATACTTTATAATAAATAATGCTTAATTAAAAATTAATTTAACTTACATATATTTCATATTGAGAGTACATATTGACACATTAGAGTTATAAGGAATAAATAAAGTTAAGCATTATTTAAACAAATATTCATATTTATATAATTAAAATATTCATATTTTTATACTAGGTTAAAATATGTCTTTATTAAATTCATGTTCATTATAACGTCAATTTTTAGTTACTCGAATATCGAGTATTTTTTATTTAAAAACGTGACATTAATAAAATTGACAAAAAAAATAACAATGTTAACAATTAGACTTGATTTTCAAACCTGAAAAATAGGATTAAATTCTTGAAAATAAAAGTATAAGGACTAAATTTCAAATTTGTGAAGAATACATATACTTATGACATATTTAACCTTTATACTACAAAACATTTATTATTAATATATTTATAATTGTAATAAATATTTATTATTACAATATTAATATTAAATATTTTTCAATAATAAAGGAAGAATATTATTTAATATTATTATTTTTAAAATTTATTATTAAAATAAAATAAAATATTAAATAATTTATTAAAATAATAAATTATTAATAAATTAATTAGATATAGAGAATTAAATATGTATGTTTAATAATATTGAAAATTATAATATGTTATATTAATATATTATTAATTTTAAATATTTTTAAAAATAAAAAAAAAAAATTATTAATAATATAATAATATTAAGTTTGACTTTACTTAATTTTTATATAAAAATAAAATCAAACATAAAAGAGTTCTTTTTGAAAAATAACTTACGTTTTTCAAAAAGGTAAGTCATTTTACAGGAAAAATGACTTATTTTTCATTGATCTCTAAATCATTTTAGTTGATCAAGTTGTTTTCCATGAAACAAATACAAAAAAAATGGCAAAGACATTTTCCTAAGATCATTTTCAGTAAAATAAATGTAGAAAACAAACGGAACCAACGGTGGTGGATAACTTTGATGGTTGGGACAGGATTGAAAAGAAATGAAAAGAAAGAATAGAAAAACGAAAATGGGAAATGAATAAAAAGGGAAAAAGAAAAAGAAAAAATATGTATTACATGGAAAAAAGATATTAAGTGGATTGCTAACTATGTAATTCATTAGAGAAAAAACGAAAAATTTAACGGTAGTGAGTAATTCACATAATTGTTGTTAAACTAAACCTTATTGAATAATATGTTTTGATATAACAAATTAAAGTGTTTTTGAATAAAAGCTAAGTGGAAAAGACTCCAGTGAGACTTCTACCGGTACCAAATGAAACCTTCAGAGTTCTACCGATATAATGGAGCATCTATCGATAGAACGACTCCAACAGTAATATTTTGTAAAATCGTCTATCCTGGGACTTCTACCGGTAGAACTCCTCTTCTACTGATACAACTACAGTTCTACCGATACAAGTATGCTTCTACTAGAACAACTAAGCTGCAGACTGCATTTAATGCTGGTTTTTATGGCTGCAACGGCTACATTACTTTCCCAACAACCACAACGGTTAGAATTCACTTAGAGGGTATGTAACATCCGCGTTTTCTAATCGGAGTTGGAACAGTATAGGGAAGGAGTCAAGAATTAGAATATGTAGCTAAAATAAGAAGATTAGGAAAATTTAAGGATTAATTAGTAATTGTGATAAAGAAGGAAGGACTAAATAGCAATTTATCCAAATTGAATTATGAGTCATCATGAGAATTAGATTCATTAAGGAGGGGCAAAAGAGTAATTTGGTGGAAGATATTTTTGGAGGCAAAGTTTTGGGCCAAAGTGTAAAATTGGAAGGCCCAGGGACTGAAAGTGCAATTTTACCATTTTTATTAAAGAGAGATTTTTTGAAGAAAAGTCTAGAGAAATTAAGAGATGAAAAATAAATTAAAATATGAGAATATCATCTTTTCTTCTCATTACCAACCTTCCATGCCTATATCTCCCATTTCCAACTTTTTCTTTTATTCCAATTTAGTCCCTTCACCATTGTTAAGCCTCCAAGCTTCAAAATCCTCCCTCTTCTTTGAAATTTCCTTAAGAAAGACATAGAGGGAAGTTAGTAGACACCTTAATTTCTTTATAGAGTCCACTTTGAAGTGTTAAAGTGGATAGGGATTGAATTAGAATTTTGGAAATTCAAGAACAAAGGTAAGAGATGATTCAATTTTCATGACATACATGTATATTTACATAATCTAGCATGAAAAAGTATTGAATTCTAGTCTTAAGCTTATATGTGTTTGTATGAAATTGAAGAGAGAGAGAAGAAGGAGAAGGACCAAATTGAAGAAAAAGGAAAGGAGAAAGCTAAGGTGTGAGAAGAAATTATCTACAAGTGAGGTAAGTACTACAAGTATTAAAAGACTTAGTAACAATTAAGTTAAAGTGTTTATAATTTAAATATATATGATTAATCATGATGAAAATGAGATGTTAATTATAAGTATGATAATTATGTGTGATTGAATGAAATTTAGTATAAAGAAGCATGAGAAAGGAATTAATCTCATTGAAACAATTTGGACAGAACAGAGGACTAACTTCGAAAATTCACTAAAAATTGTATAAAAAGAGTTAAGAGTTGAATTAAATATGTAATTAAATCTTATTGAGTGTAGTTTCATATGGAAGAAAAAGTGAAATAAAAGGAATTGTATATTTCGAGATATACTAGTTTTAGTGTAATAAGGTCAGAGTAGATTCGGGTTCCCCTGTTCTGACTTTGAAAAATCATAACAAAATGTAGAAAAATTATTAGAGACAGAAATTTATATGGTTGATTCCTTAATGAGTCTATTTTCAAAAGAAACAGACATGAACATCATTTGATCTCTGTACAAAAAGATAAATAATTTTTAGTGAAGAAAGGTCGAAACTGTCAGGCAGCAGAGAAGGGGTAAATTGAAAGAATTTACTGTACAAATTGGCTAAATTAAAAATTTTGAAATTTTTATGGTAAAAATATATTTGAGTCTAATTTCAGAAATATCAAGAGTATTTTAATTTTGAATTCAGTAGCTCAAGATATACATAATTTAATGACTGTGATGCAAGTGAACAGCTTTGAAAATTAATGTGAAAATAAAAGTAAGAGATATATGATGATGAATATGTGAGAAAAATATATGTGTGAAATATTATGTAGTTAATTATAAGATTGATTGTATGATTAATTGGTGAAATTGTGGATTATTTGAGAAAATAAAAGTGAGAAATACATGATTATGTATATGTGAAGAAAAATGTATATATGATGTATAGGTTTTGAATGATTTATGATCAAAATTGAAAGTGAGAGTGAAAGTGAAATTGGAATTGAAAGTGATATGAATTGTAAATTGAAAATCCCTATTAACTAGTCGGGCTGAGTCGGATATAGTTGCCATGCCATAAGATTGGAAGAGTTCAGGGATACTTCGACCTTGAGTCGATGAGACACTGGGTGTCATTATTTTACTTCGGATAGATTCGATGAGGTACTCGGTACCACTTTGCTTCGGCTAGGCCGATGAGACACTGGGTGTCACTTTATTGCTTCGAACTATCCGATGAGGCACTCGGTGCCATTCTGATGTGTTTGGTTGGATGCGTGTATCCGCTAAGGTTCGAGTCTTGTTAATAGGGTAAACAATGTGAAAAAGGAAGAATGTGCAAATTGTGACATTGAGGTAAGTGAAATGATAATCACATGAAAGGTAAGTACAATTTATGTATAAGAAATCAAAGAATGATAAAACTAAGTAAGCTAAGAGATTGGAATGGCTAAAATGTGAAATGAGGAAGAATATGTGAATTCATAACACTACTGTAAGTTAAATGTTATACACATAAAAGGTATGTATTTTACATGAATAAATAATTATATGAATGAATTTGAAATGTGTGATTAAAAGATGAATGATTAATGACTCTTGTAGTACTTACTAAGCCTTCACAGGCTTAACGCGTTTATTTCAACACGTAGGTATAAGATCTCCGAGAAGTTAAGGTTGGATTAGGTGTCTCTCATCAAATCACATCAACATCGAAAGATTGCAAGATAAGGTATATTTATTTTGTGTGAAATGGCATGTACAAATGGCATACATATGTGTCTCTAATGAATGGGTTATCAATGTTACTTAGAAAATTTACACTAATTGAATTGAAAGAAAAATTTTATTATACTTGTTTTTAATTCTCTGACATTATATGTAATACTCTTATATCGAGTTTATACGTGTGAACCGGGTGTAGAGGTGTTACAGGATATAAATACCATCTTCCAAAGGTCTAGCATCAAGAAGAGTAATGTGCAAAGCCTAAAGATCAATCAAAACAACCTAGTGTTTAATTTTTTCTTACCTTTTCTTGTAAACACTTGTAAACTTTCATTGTATTCATTTAGCTCAAGTGTTCTTCTTTGTATTTGTGCTTAATTGGCAAACATCCTGATCTTGTGAGGATTATTTCTTTGTTTTCTTATTTGTTTCTCTTTTGAGAGAGGGTTTATACTTAAGGTTTAGGTAGAAACCTTAAGGAGTTATCTCTTAGGACTTTGTGATATAAGTCTTAAGTGATTGTAAGGTTAAACCTTGTCCTCAAAGGTTATACAAATTTAATGGATTTGGGAAAATCCTTAGTTGTGGAAAGCTAAGGTAGTGGAGTAGGCATTTGGGGCTGAATCACTATAAATCCTTGTGTTTTTTGTTGAAAACTTAATTGCTTTCACTACAACTTTTAAAAGGTCGATTCAACTTCCGTTATCGTTATTATCGAGTTGATCCATCGAGCTAACAATTGTTTTATTTAGAGTAAACTTGTTCATTGGTCAAGCTACTTACCAAGACCCAAAGGCTTGCCCGAAATTTGGAACGATTTAAGCAAAAA
The DNA here is from genome assembly GCA_005610355.1 of Gossypioides kirkii. NCBI lineage: Eukaryota > Viridiplantae > Streptophyta > Magnoliopsida > Malvales > Malvaceae > Gossypioides > Gossypioides kirkii. The sequence goes on along the minus strand of CP032247.1, from coordinate 29,692,993 downwards.
TATTAGACTCGAAAATAGGATTGTGCAAAAAAATTAAACCTGTGTAAAATATGAGTGGGCTCGGGTTTTACATTCAAGTCTTAAGTCCGACCCAATTCGTTTTTAAAGTTTGTAATGTTTATATTATATTATTTTTATATATTATGTAGTTTATAACACATAAAAATAAATCTATATTAAATATATAATACTACCATAATGTAAACATAAAAATATGTTAAAATGACTATATAAAAAATTTTAATAAATAAAAAAATAAAAAAATATTAAATATTAAATTAAATTAAATTAATTTAAATATTTAAAAAATCTAAAAAAATAATATGAGTGGGTTTAAATTGGACTTAAGTTAATCATTTATAAATATAAATTTGCTTGGACAAAATTCTAAGCTCATATTATAGATCGGGTTAAACTTGAGTAAGTATAAAATATGTTAATATCGTACAATGATTCCAATGAGTTCAAAACCATAATAAAAATAGTAACAAATGGACTTCACTGTTGGGCTTAAAAATGGACGGGCTTTAAAATTTTGGTTACAACTAGGCCATAAAATGGGCTGAAATTTACCTTAGATTATATTGATGGACTTAAAACCTTTAATGGACTCTCTAACTAGGGCTCTTTAACCCAATTTTCATTTTAAAAAGTCTAGTTTATTTTAAATTAGTTTCTAATTATTTCCTTTCTTTCCAAAAGCATTTAAGCCTAAATGTCTTTATATTGGGTTTTCATTAAGTTAAAAATTTAAGACTAATAAGAACTAAAATAAAACCAAAGTTTAATTACCTATCCTCATTTTAATCCTTTAAAAATGTAAATTAAATTTAATTTTAAAACTAAATCAAAATTTATATTTAAAACTAAATTTGATCTAAATTTAATTTAATCGTAAAATTAAATTGCAATTCATTTTATTTTTAAAATTACATTAAAGATTCAATTTGGCCCAAAACTCTATAACCAAGCCCATTTTTAGAAAATCTAATATCCGTTTAGGCAAAATTCAGATTAGAGATATAACTAAGGCCTTGTTTAGCAATGCTTTTCAAAAATATTTTTGAACAATTTTTGACTTGGAAGAAGCTCTCAAAAAGCAACTTATTTAAGAATATTTTTATCCCAAAAATAATTCTTAGAAGCAATACTAAATACAGCCTAGGTGTTTGCAGTTACCCTTATTTACTTATTGTCTACCTAACATGAAACATGCAAAGACATAAACACCTATACAAGTATGAAGATAAAGCATAGTGCTCCTCCACTAAACCTATCAAAAAAGAATTCTCATCATATCAAATACAACATACCATAAATATCAATCAAAATTTATTTTGTGAAAAATTGAACATCGATAGTGACAATGAATCGCAAAGAAAAGAAAGAAAGAAAAAATAGAACACACAGATTTTACGTGAAAATCTTTTTGGAAAAAACGACGAGCAAAAGAGAAGAAAATTCACTAATGTCGAATTTGAATGATACAAAAAGAGTTTAGACTACGTCTATTTATAGGTTGAAAAACCTAATTCTAATCAATATAGTAAGGTTAAAACACCTTATTCAATACAATATCAAATAAACACTGTATCAGGCCTTTGCCTTCACAGATCCCCTTATATTGTCATTTGTATTTCTTTAATAGGAATTTGGATCACACAACTCTAACAAATTTCAACAGGGTATCATTCAAAACTTTTACCTAAAAGAAATAAAAATCATTACCTCACATCAAACATCGAAATAGGATATCACCTTAATCAAAACTTTTCATTCTTAAATATTTCATTGTATTTCAACTTAATGACACTAAATGTCAAAACAAGCATCTTCATCTCATGGATGTTTCTCACTAACACTAAGAATTCTAAGCACAACCATATTTTCACTCATCAAAACCGGCTTCTATTTTCTTTTTAACAAAATCCATTGCTCTTCAAATTAAAGGTTCAGACAAAGTATGGTTCTCATCGGGAAAATCAACATTTTCCAAGATTGAGAAATCCTTGCAAATATATTCTTCATAGAGCTTCCAAAGAATAATATGTAACTCATACATATCAAAATTCCCTCCTTACAAACAAATCAATCAAAGGAATTTTAAAACATTTCTACTATGGATGCATGTAAGGGCGAAACTAGAAATTTTTTAGGGGGTTCGAAATTAAATTAAATTTTTAAAGGATTAAATAAATTTTTTATCATTTTAGAGGGCCAAAGTGCAATTTTACTATTAAAAATTTAAAAAATTAAGGATCATAAATGGAAATTTTCTATTTTAGGAGAGGCCGGGCCCCTGTTAACCCTTAGGTTCGCCATTGAATGCATGAATGTTATGAATCAAATGTTGATGTCATTAACTTATTGAAATCTTTCAATTTCTCAATTTGTTGGCTTATTATCTTCTGGCAAAATCTCCCATTTTCCAAACAAACTCTATGTAACACCCTAAACTCGGCCTAGACGTATTGACCAAGCTCAGAACATCACGTCACAAGTAAAAGACCACCACACATCCATAACAATTATTTCACGAGTCTAAGTCATATAATAAACATAACGCAATCGAAAACACAAGTTCAATCACATAGGTGACAGTGCATACATAGATCCCTATACTCCTAGTCTTAATTCTTAAAGTTAAACGTCATAAGAAGTCCTAATGTGATAACCGGGTCCTTAGACTGCCGTCTGTCATGCCTGAGAAGACCTTGAAACACCATTAATCAAGTCAGTGTAAATAATAGTGATAGTTCATAAAATATTACAACATAACTATAGGACCACCATTAATGGTTCAGTTACCAGAATCGAACATCTTAATCAGAAAAGTAGTCATATCACAGTTCAGTGATACAGTTAGCAGTTACAAAAAACATCTCAGTCTCACAGTCAGTTATAGATACAGTCACAATTATGCAACCCCATCCCTGCATACTAACTCCGTCCAGCCCAACACACCAATGTCTAACCCTACACACCATAGAGTGTCGGTCTGACACATTGCAGTATTTACAGTTTCATTGCCAGTTCAGTTATGATTTCAAGTGGTTTAACCATCGAATCAATTCAGTTTAGTACTTCTTTCACTTCACAATCCCAACCCTCATGCTTATGCAGATCAAATGTTGAATTCATACATTACAGATGTGTCGAAACCATGCTCGAAAACGAAAGTTTCGAAAAATATTTTATGTTTTGGAAATGGGAATAAAAAGGGAGTCGCCACCAATCTTTTATTTGGGTGTGATTGGATCACCACAAAACGTTTAAAAATGTTAAAAACGTCGGTCTACGAAATCCAGAAGAATAGGCTCGGGAGTCGGTTACGCACGAGGAAGGATTAGCACCCTCGTACGCCCAGAATTGGTACCACATGATCATTTTCTGTTCTTATTTTATGAAAACAATGAAAGCTCGGGTAAAGTTCAAAATACGATATTCATTTTGAAAGGCTCTGTGTAATTTTAAAGGAGACCTTTTAAGAAGAATTCGTCCCCGTATTTCCTTCCTCTTATGAGAATTAGAAAGCGTGTCCAACACATTAGGACACTACATTCTCGGAGTATCGAAATTGAAGGACGTTTAGGAAACTTTTGAAGAGAGTATTCGATCGCGTGATTTGTACGAAATCGTACCTAGCACGTTAAGGCACGATCTTTCGAGGTTTCCTCGTGAAGGAACATTGTCTCGTTTAAAAATTTGGATGCGAATAGAGGTGTGTTGAAAACTTTTGAAAAGAATATTTCTTTCATATGAAGTACGAAAATCATGCCCGCGCGTTAGGGCACGATTTCCGAAGTTTTCATACGAAATAATATTGATTTATTTCCGTCATGAAAGTTCTTCGTATATATATTTTGAGAACTTGAAAATTTCATATGAAGGTTAAAATGCAATCCTCGAACACATGATTTGAAGAAGGAATACTCGTTTACTTCGATTTTCACGAAGATTTGAAGTCGCGATCAGCACGTTAGGACACGACATTCTCGAGGCCTCGAAGTGAACGAGCGTAAAAAACTTGAAAAGGATATTCGGTTCGCACGAATTATACGAATAAATCACACCCGACACGTTAGGGTGTGATTTTCTGAAGTTGCGCTCGAGCCGAACATTGCCTCGATTTTTGAAGTAATTTGTAAACGAAAGTGTGTATTTTAAAAAAACACGAGTAGCAATTAGGTACGAAGTAGTATAGTAAATAATGTGCGAAAATATAAAAGATAGGTGCAAACAAATGCAAATATTGATAAATGATGAAATCGGGGTGAAAAATGAGACTTATGGATACCCGAGGGTAAAATGGTAATTTTGGTGATATCGGGGTTAAAAATGGAATTTTAAAGGTTTCGGGGGTAAAATGGTAAATTTTGGTGAAATCGTGGTTAAAAATGGGATTTAGGAGATTTTTTGGGTTAAAATGTAATTTTGGAAAATTTTTGGGGTCAAAATGTAATTTTGGAAAAGTTTAGGGGTTAAAATGTATTTTTGGAAAAGTTTTGGGGTCAAAATATAATTTTGGAAAAGTTTTGGGGTTAAAATATAATTTTGGAAAAGTTTTGGGGTCAAAATGTAATTTTGGAAAAGTTTTAGGGTCGGAATATAATTTTGGAAAAGTTTTGGGGTTAAAATGTAATTTTGGAAAAGTTTAGGGACCTATAAGCAATAATACCAAAGAGTGGGTGACACGTGGCAGCCCCACAGGCATCCAGCAGTCAAGGGACCAATTTGAAAGTCTTGAAAAATTTTTGGACCAATTTTGTAATTAAATAAAAGTTGATTTAAGGATTAAATTAAAACAAATTAAAAATAAAAAGGACTAAATGCATAAATAATCAAAAAAATGACACGTGGCAGTCTCTGGTACAGTCAAACAGTCAAAGGACTAAATTATAAACCAATTAAAATTACGGGGTAAAATTGCAAATAATTGAAAGAGTGCAAAAAGGATTAAATTGAATCAAATAAAAATACGGAAGGACCAAATGCGCAAATGTACCATTTTCTAAAAACACGCGGATCCCAGGGGTCCATGGGTCGGATCCGGGTCGGGTTATGGGTTAGTATATATGTAATTTCCCTGTTTTAAAAATTCATTTTTTTTCATTTCTTTAGAAATTCACTTTCTTTCTCTCCCTTTTCCTCTCAAACACCCCCCATGGCGGCCACCACAAGCCAACTCCGGTCGCCGCTGGCCCTGCGCGTGGGCGCGTCTACATCTCCTCCGGCCTCGCACTTCAACGCCGGTCACATTTCCGTCGCCAAGGGTCATCCACGCGCCTCCGTGCCACCATACCGTCCGATCGGAAGGTAAGTCCCTTCATTCCCTTCCCTTTTTCTTCTGTTTCTTTACTTCTTCTTAGATTTTTGAAAACTTCCTCGTTTGTCTATGTCATTAAAACCCAGATCTGGTTTTGAACCAGATCTGGAGAGTTTCAAAGCTTTCTCTTTTTTTTTTTTTTTAAAAAAAAACATTTGTTTTGTTTAAAAGACCATTGGATCATCCTTTTTTTGTTCAAAGCCCATAAGTTTGTCAAAGTCTAAGTTCGGTTCTTGATTTCATTTTATTACCGATTGTTTGCTGCGATCCTTCGTTTTATTAAACCATTTTTATTGTTGATAGGTTCAAAATCGAGGGATCGACGGCGGGGTCTTGCTGACGGAGGCCGCGCGTCGACAGTGGCGATACTCGTAGGTAACTTCCGGCGACGGCGACACAAAACTCCGGCAGTGGCTTGGGATAGGGGAGTATTCGGTCCTTTCACATTCTCTTTTTTTTATTGTTTTATTATTATTATTTATTATTAATTAAAAGCTATTTACGTTACCAATGCAGTCATTTAAACATTCATTATACGTCTTAGAAATGGTTTAATGCAATTAATGTGACCGTTAGGTATTCAAAGCATGTACATGTATATGCATATAGTCAGACTATTTACAGTAATTAAGACGTATAACTACAGTATTAGAGGGATGATAAACGCATTAATATTTATTAGGAATGTTGAACACTTAGACAGTTAACTTATACGAAGCAATTAGGTACTTGTGTTGAAATCGTACCTGTTATTCTATGCTTGAACCTAATTTGAATTCTTTTCTGCTGCTTTCTTTCTATTGATTCCCCCCTTTTACAATGAATTGATTCTGGTTTTTATAACCAGAATCACTATCATGCTATTTTGTTGTTCACTCTTAAATGTCTGCCTAATTTCTTTGCTTGTTGCAGGTTCTTCTTGGCACTTGTGATGGCAGGGCATGGTGGATAGAGCTGGTGGTGGCAGAGTTGTTGGTGGCAGCAGAGGCACGTGGGGATCAGATTTAGAGTCTGATTTAGTCTTTAGGCATTGGCCTATTTGGCCCATTGTAATTGGGCCTTTAATTGGGCCATTGTAATTGGACCGAAAAATGGGTCAAAATGGGCTAAAAGGGATTTGGGCCAATTGGGCCATGATGTAATTGGACTTTTTCTTTTTAAATTTATAATAATATTAAATTTTAAATTAAATTCAAATTTAAATTTAAATTGAATTTAAAGTAAATTTAAGATTAAAATAAATTTAATTTTCAAATGGTTTGGGCCCGGTCAAAATTGGGCTCCAACAGCTGCCCCTCTTTGCTTGTTGACGTGTAACGGGAACGGAGCAAAGATTAAAAAATGAGGCCCAATTTTGTCGAATTTTGCTGACTCTCGGCTCCCTTGTTGACCACTTCATGTTGACAACACCTGACTTGCAGCTCTATTCCAATCCATTACGATGGCGGAAGAGAAAAAAGAATCTGCCATCTGGCTTGCTGCGTCCTCCTGAGTGGGGTTTGGCGTCGAGGCTTGGTTTTGCTCTTTAGGGAGATAAAGACTTTGCTATCCAACTTTACTTCGATTTCTAGAGGATAGGAAATGATCTCGCTCTTACTTCAATTTCAGAAAGGACGAAAATGATGTTGGTGCTTTATCTTACTCTCTTACTTCAATTTCAGAGGGGCGAAGGCTTGTTATCCAGCTTTACTTCAATTTCAAGAAGATAGGAAAATGATGTCGCTCTTATTTCAACAATTTCAGAGATAAAGACGTGCTATCCACTCTACTTCAATTCCGAGGGGATGACGTTGCGCTTACTTCAATTTCAGAGATAAAGATGTGTTATCCACTCTACTTCAATTTCGAGGGGATGACGTTGCTCTTACTTCAATTTCAGAGATAAAGACATGTTATCCACTCTACTTCAATTTCGAGGGATGACGTTGCTCTTACTTCAATTTCAGAGATAAAGATGTGTTATCCACTCCACTTCAATTTCGAGGGATGACGTTGCTCTTACTTCAATTTCAGAGATGAAGACATGTTATCCACTCTACTTCAATTTCAAGGGGATGACGTTGCCCTTACTTCAATTTCAGAGATGAAGACGTGTTATCCACTCTACTTCAATTTCAAGGGGATGACGTTGCTCTTACTTCAATTTCAGAGATGAAGATATGTTATCCACTCTACTTCAATTTCAAGGGGATGACGCTGCTCTTACTTCAATTTCAGATATGAAGACGTGTTATCCACTCTACTTCAATTTCGAAGGGATGACGTTGCTCTTACTTCAATTTCAGAGATGAAGACGTGTTATCCACTCTACTTCAATTTCAAGGGGATGACGCTGCTCTTACTTCAATTTCAGATATGAAGACGTGTTATCCACTCTACTTCAATTTCAAGGGGATGACGTTGAGACCTGCAGAAAATGCTCAAATAGTCCTCTATGTAGGCCAGATATGTTTAAGATGTTATGCCTGGAAATGAGTTAGAATGCTCTTAACCTAAAATGAATGTGTATGATTCAATGTTTGCATTTTTCAAAGATTAGTCTTTTATATTTGGAAGCCATCTCTTGACGTTCTTTTGAATTTAATTCGGCAAATTTGACTTTTGAATTGCTTCTTCCAGGTTTTAGCTCTTTCAACTAGCAGTCGTTTAGAAATCTCGCATCTTTTAGGCAATTCCTAAAATAATACCCGCGAACCCTAGTTTCCTTTTATGACCTTTTATCCATCATTTTAATATGAGAATACTTGGACAATATGGAAAAGAATGGGATCAAATTTGGAGATTTATTGGCTATGATATCAAATATTTACAAAGAACAAATAACGACCGATAGGAAAGTATTAGACCTAGATATCAGCCATAAGTTTCCCTGATCCAAAGATCATTTTTCACTTGCTACGTTTCTGGAGGTCTCGGAATTACTCCGTTGATGCCTCAAGATGTAAAATATTTCCATTTTGCCACTTTTGAGGGAGCCGTTGGTTGTCTTTGTTTTGTATTTCAGTTGCTTTTTTCGAGTTTTCAACTCAAAACCCCTTTGGTTTCGGGATGCCCTTTCACGGGTTTTCATCCTGACCTCTCCGTTTTTTTATGTGTAATATTTCTTTACCGAGTCTGAATTCACCGGGTTGTATAGTTCTTTGCCATCCATTTCAGTCAAAATTAAAGCTCCTCCAGAGAAGGCTTTCTTTACAACTACGGCCCTTCCCAATTAGGCATCCATTTTCCTCGAGAGTCTTTGTGTATTGGAAGTATCTTCTTCAAGACAAGGTCTCCCTCATGGAATTCTCTAGGACGAACCTTCTTGTTGTAAGCGCCCATCATCCGTTTTTGGTACATTTGACCATGGCGGATAGCTTTTAATCTTTTTTCCTCAATCAAATTCAACTGATCATATCTGGCTTGGACCCATTCTGCTTCATCCAAATTCAGCTCTGATAAGACTCGGAGAGAAGGAATCTCCACCTCAATGGGTAAAACAGCCTCCATTCCATATACAAGTGAGAACGGTGTTGCCCAGTAGACGTCCTGACAGAAGTTCTATAAGCAAGGAGCGCGAATGGTAACTTTTCATGCCAATCTCTATAAGTTTCTGTCATTTTTGCGACAATCTTCTTGATGTTTTTATTCACTGCTTCTACTGCTCCATTCATCTTTGGGCGATATGGGGACGAATTATGGTGTCTGATCTTAAACTGTTCACAGACCTCCGATATCGTTTTGTTGTTTAAGTTTAGTGCATTGTCTGATATGATCTTTTCAGGCATCCCATATCGACATATGATCTCCTTTTTCAGGAACTTGCTGACTGCGGACTTCGTAACATTAGCATAAGAAGCAGCTTCTACCCACTTGGTGAAGTAGTCGATAACCACAAAAATGAATCTATGTCCATTAAAGGCCTTTGGCGAAATTGGTCCAATAACATCCATGCCCCACATAGAAAATGGCCATGGGGATGTCATGACGTGTAGGGGTGAAGGAGGCACATGTATCTTGTCCCCATAGATCTGGCATTTGTGGCATTTCTTGGCATAATCGATACAATCAGTCTCCATGGTCGACCAGTAGTACCCAAATCTCATGATTTGCCTAGCCATTTTGAATCCATTCGCGTGTGTCCCACAAATCCCTTCATGGACTTCTTCTAAGATCTTTTTAGCCTCGATTGAGTCCACACATCTTAATAACACCTGATCCTTTCTTCTCTTATATAGGATTTCTCCATCCAGGACGTATTCATTTGCGAGCCTTCTCAATGTTCTTTTGTCATTTTCCGTCACTCCTTCGGGGTATTTTCGGTCCTTCACATACTGGAGAATATCTTGGTACCAAGGATGCTCTTCTTTCTCTTCTTCGATGTCGCAGCAATGGGCTGGAGTTTCGTAAATGCTCATTTGAATGGGCCTCATATCCTCTGGCCTATTCACTTTTATCATTGAAGCTAAGGTGGCCAAAGCATCAGCCATTTGGTTTTCTTCGCGTGGGAGGTACTTAAATGTGACTTCGTCAAATTCTTTGATCAGTTCGAGGATCATATTTCTATACTCAATTAATTTGGAGTCTTTGGTCTCTCATTCTCCTTTGAGCTGGTAGATTACCAATGCTGAATCTCCATAGATTTTTAAGACCTTGATCCCTCGATCTATGGCCGCTTGGATTCCCATGATACATGCCTCATATTCTGCCATATTATTTGTGCAATCAAAGTCAAGCTTACTGGTGAAGGGATAATGGTCTCCTTCTGGTGACACTAAAACTGCACCGATCCCATTACCCACAGCGTTTGAAGCACCATCAAAGTTCAATCTCCATGAATGCTCAGTGATCGTTTCTTCGGTATTTGCGACATACATTAGATCCTCATTTGGAAAGTCGAAATTTATCGGCTCATAGTCTTCCAAAGCCCTACTGGCAAGGAAGTCTGCGATTGCACTTCCCTTAATTGCTTTTTGGCTCACATAGACGATATCAAATTCCGACAATAGGATCTGCCATCTAGCCATTCTCCCATTCAGCGCGGTTGACTCCATCATGTATTTTAGAGGATCCAACTTTGAGATCAACCATGTCGAGTGGTATAGCAAGTATTGTCGCAACCTTCGGGTAGTCCAAACCAGTGCACAGCATAGTTTTTCTATTGGGGAGTATCTTATTTCACAGTCGGTAAATTTCTTACTGAGATAGTATATGGCCCTTTCTTTCCTTCCCGTCTCGTCGTGTTGGCCCAAGACACATCCCATAGAATTCTCGAAAACTGTTAAGTACAAAATTAAAGGTTTGTTGGGATTTGGTGGTACTAGTACCGGAGCGTCGGATAAATACTGCTTAACTTTATCGAAGGTTCTTTGGCACTGGTCATCCCAAACGCCTGGGTTATGCTTTCTGAGAAGGCGAAATATGGGGTCACATTTCTCTGTCAACTGTGAGATAAACCGAGTAATGTAATTCAACCTCCCAAGAAAACCTCGAACCTCTTTTTGAGTACGAGGCGGGGGTAATTCTTGTATGGCTTTAACTTTGTCTGGGTCTATCTCGATCCCTTTTTGGCTGACCACAAAACCTAATAATTTTCCGGACGTAGCCCCAAAAGTGCACTTGGTAGGGTTCAATTTTAGCTGGAACTTCCTCAATCTCATGAACAGTTTCCTCAAGACATTCACATGTTCCTCCTCTGTTCGGGACTTTGCAATCATGTCGTCGACGTAAACCTCAATTTCTTTGTGCATCATGTCATGAAATAACGTCACCATGGCTCTTTGATATGTTGCCCCACCGTTTTTAAGTCCGAACGGCATCACTTTATAACAAAATGTTCTCCACATTGTGACAAAGGTGGTTTTCGCCATGTCTTCAGGGTCCATCTTTATTTGGTTATATCCGGAGAAACCATCCATGAAGGAGAAAAAGGCATGCCCCGCTGTATTATCCACCAGAGTGTCGATGTGTGACAGCGGAAAGTTATCTTTTGGGCTGGCCCTATTCAAATCCCGGTAGTCTACGCACATGCGTACTTTACCATCTTTCTTGGGGACAGAAACTATATTGGTGACCCATTCCGAATATTCAACTACTCGGAGGAAACCTGCGTCGAACTGTTTTCGGACCTCTTCTTTTATTTTAAGCAACACATCAGGTCGCATTCTGCGAAGTTTTTGTTGGACGGGTTTGCATTCTTCCTTTATTGGGAGCTTGTGAACCACGATGTCAGTGCTTAGCCCCGGCATGTCCTGGTAGGACCAGGCGAAGACGTCCCTGAATTCCCTTAGCAGTTCAATAAGATCTCCTCGTGTCTTCACTGAGATGCTGGTCCCGATTCTTATTTCTTTCTTTTCATCCTCATCCTCTATGCTTACTGTTTCCACTACCTCTTTGTGGGCAAGATTTACTTTTCCTCTTGTTCCATCATTCGTTGCAATTCAGGAAATATATTACAATCCTGGTCATCTTCAAAGTCCTGCGATTCCTCAAGGCACATATCTTGCTCGAAATAAGGTTCGGAGTCAGTATCACTCATATTACTGATATCCCAAGATCTGTAAAGAATGAGAATGGGCTAATGAACAAAATAAATTAAAGAATGGCTGTATGACATGATTATGGGTGTATATATTCAAGAATGATTTCTTTATTTATATGTGTGAGTGTGATTAATTTATTTTGGGATTTGAAAGGAAAAGAATAAAGAGATAGTTGTCAAAATGTATCTTCATTTAAAATAATGGATAAAAGCTCAAAAGCCCTTTTACAAAAGATTTATATCATTCCTGGGCATAGAATGACAAAGGTGCAACGAGTATTACTTTGGAATGTTCCTAAAAGCTACGGGGAGCTCCTCTTCCGTCCAATTGTCCAAATTACTCCCAGGTGCATACGGACATATTTGAGGCGAACTCCTTTCTTCAGCTTCTTCGGAAACGGCATTTATGCTTAATTCCATTACCAGTCTCGCAACTCTTTCTTCCTCAAGCCTTAGCCCGCCAGAAATGAAAGTTTTTGAAATATGAGGGAAGGTTATCGGTCTCCAACTGATTTCTTCCCCGGCTTGTCGAGCTCTTCTTATCTCTCGTTTCCGCTCTATCTCTTCCTTCTTTTCTTTCACATCCGATTTGTACCCTAGCCCGAAACGATCCCACTTTCCAAATAGCGACGGTGCGTAGATTACTCCTTGGAGGTGTTTCCCGAGCCTTTTCCCAGTAATGCTCCTTTTCAAATCGTTAAACGCAATCCCATCTTCGTCGTTTGCGACAATTTAGGTTCAGGAATTTTACTTCCCTCTCCAATGAATGTGGCATTGACAAATTCCAACGAGCGGAAAGAGCATTCTATTGCCTCTCATCCTTGTCTATGTATGGGGCATCATTTGTTACAGACGCAACAATATCCTCCTCAGCATTGATTGTAACCAACCTTCCGTTAGTTACCAGCTTGAGCTTTTGGTGAAGTGAGGACGGTACTGCCCCTGCTGCGTGAATCCAAGGTCTTCCTAATAAGCAATTATAGGAAGGCTTGATATCCATCACCAGGAAGTCAACCTCGTAAGTATTTGGGCCTATTTGCAATGGTACCTCGATCCTACCCATCACTTTTCTTTCAGTTCCATCAAACGCTCTGACTATGTTGTGGCACGTCCTCATGTGGGAGCTATCGATGGGTAGTCTCTCGAGAGTGGCTAACGGTAGAACGTTCAAAGCTGAGCCGTTGTCAATAAGCACCCCGGGTAGAGTATACCCTTTACAGCGAGTGGTAATATGCAATGCTTTGGTCGATCCCATAACTCCAGATGGGATTTCATCATCATTGAAGAAAATGAAATTATAAGCACTGATGTTGTTAATCAGTCGATCCAGCTTGCATACCGATATATCCTGGGTCACGTAGGTTCTTTGAGTGCCCTCATTAATGCGTTACGGTGTGCCTCTGAACTCAGCAGTAACGCCAAGATAGATATACGTGCGGGCTGCTTATGTAATGTTCAACTACGCTGTACTCGCTGTGTTTCAAGAATTTCAGGAACTCTTGTGCTTCTCTTTCTGCCACCGGCTCGTTTATTGGTTCTAACTTGTCAGTCACCTTTTCGGGTTCAACCGTTATAGCTTTCCTTTGGTAGCTGCTCTCTCCTCCACGTTGTAAGTTTTACCGCTACGTGTGACTAGATTCACGTTTTGCAGCTGCTCATCCTTGGGTGCCTTGATGTCGCATCCGTAATTCCAGGAAACTCTTTTACTATTTTCATAAGGAAACGGTGCGGGTTTCCGTATGATCACACATGGTATCTCTTGTTTTCTCGTCTCAACTCCCTTGGATGTGGAGATGATTATTATTGGGCGATCATGTTCATGTTTCTTTTTTCCCTCGGAGGAGCAAATGTCCCCTATCTCTTCCCCTTCTTCAAAGAACTCTAATTCCTTGCGGTCCATCAGGTCTTGTATTAGGACCTTGAACTCCGTGCAATGCTGAATCTCATGACCTTCAGCGTTGTGGAAGTCGCAATAGTTCTTTGCTTTTACCATCCTTTCGCCGTCCTGTCCAATTATTCCTCTAGCCACCAACTGACGCCATACCCCTCTCATGGGGGATCTGACCTCTTCAATGTGAGCTTTAACCCTTTTTCCTTCTATTCTCATAATTGCATTTACCCCTTGATCAGAGTGGACGGGCAAAGGGTTTCCGGCCACATTAGGTCTCGATGGCTCATCGAATCTTATTTTCTTCATCTTGATTAGTTTTTCCACCAATTTTTTGAAGGTGAAACAATTTTCAATGGAATGGCCAATTACTCCTCCATGAAATTCACATTGGGCGTTGGCATCATACCACTTTGGAAATGGTGGTTGTACGGGCTCCGTGATATATGGGGCTACCACGTGTTGGTCATACAACTGCTGATAGAGGTCTTTGTAAGTGACGAGAATTGGAGTGAACTGAATCTTCTCGGTATTCTTTTTCCAGTTTGACTCCGTTCTTGGTAAATTCTGATAGTTGTCAGAAGGAGGTTTTGACTGCGTCATCGTGATTGGTTTCGAATAAGTTGGCCTGTATGTACTTACATTATTTACCCCGGTTTCCTTCCTCTTTGGGGCTACCCTTTTTCCATTGTCCCCTGCGTCGATTTTTCCGCTTTTAATCGCGCTCTCAATCATTTCTCCTGACATTACTATGTCGGAGAAACTCCTTGTAGCATTACCCACTAAGCGATCGAGATATGGCGCCTTTAGTGTGTGGACAAAAAGCATCGTTGTCTCCTTTTCGGTTAAGGGTGGTTGTACTTGAGTGGCTAAATCCCTCCAACGTTGAGCATACTGTCGGAAGCTTTCACTTGTTTTTTTCTCCATATTCTGCAGGGTAATTCTGTCTGGCGCAATATCAGTAACGTGGCTGTATTGCTTCATAAAAGCTGGGCCAAGTCTTTCCAGGAATTAATCTTTGCGCGGCTTAGTTGGTTGTACCATTTGGCAGCGGATCCAACCAAGCTATCTTGAAAACAATGAATTAATAATTTTTCATTGTGGATGTACCCTGTCATCTTCCGACAGAATATCGTAATGTGCGCTTCTGGGTAGCTGGTCCCGTTGTATTTTTCGAATTCGGGCATCTTGAATTTTAGGGGTAGCACTAGGTCTGGGACCAGACTTAGTTCTTTAGCATCGATTCCACTGTAAGCGTCAATCCCCTCCATTGCTCTAACCCTGTCTTCCAGCCACTTGTACTTTTCTTCTATCTGTTTAGACACTTCCATTTTGGTTCTTTCTGCTTCCATTGTATCATCGAGGTCGGGGTTGATGGGATTCGCAGCGGTTTCTCCTGGGTTCGATCCTGACCCGACTAGGTAATTCGCTTGGCCTGATGCGCCAATGGGTTGAGGTTGCGCTCGAATCAAGACAGGTGTTTCTCGCGGGTTTATTTCTGGCGGGGTCTGATGATGTACGGGTGTGAAGCCAGGAGGATATTGGGGATCCTCGTTTTCCTCTCTTGGGTCTTCAGCGGGACCTTTTCCTTATCTGAATCTCGCAACAACTGGGTTAGCTGATTAATTATATTGCCTTGGGATTCAATTATTTGGTCTCTCATGTCCCTTTGAACTCTCTCTAGCTGGTCCTGCAACTGAGCTTGTATCTGTTCTTGGATTTCTTTTTGCATTTGTTCTAGCCTCTCTATTCTCTGATCCATAGCTTTCGCCTTCTTACGCGTGTAATAACGATGTGGGTTTTCAATGTTTACTGATGTTAACTGTTATAATTAATTTTAATTAGTTTGGATATGTTATGTCAATAATGTGCAAGATATGATGCAAAATGCATATATGCAAATGTGAGAAAAGGCATTGATTCTAAAGTCCATTTTCATTTAGAGCAACTTCTCGAGAAGAAAAACATCTTTACATAAGAGAGTTTATACAAATGGTTTGGCCTTTCGACCCAAATCCTTAATCTTTCCTAGCAATCCCGCTAATTTCCTTCCTCATTCCGATCTTGACTCGTACTGGAGACTCAAGACGTCGGCTTCAGCGGCTAGCTCCTGCATGTGATCGGCCGCTTCTCTCATTTGGGTTAGTGCCTTACCCATGACATGATCTCGTTCCTCGACCTCTCTCTGGGCTTGACGGGTGTGTCATTCATTGGTTTCTAAATTTCTTTCCATGATCTCAAATCGTATTTCATTATTATGCAGTATAGCCTCCAATTCTTGCACTTTTTCTTTTAATTCTTGTTTCTCGGCCATGCATGCTTTCAGCTCCGATACCGTGTTTCGATTTCGGTGCCTCCATAATGACTCATCTAACTCCTTTATCCTTGCCTCTAGACTGGCTATCTGAGCTTTCAACTCGGCCTCCTCGACCCGTTTTTCTAGTAGCTCTCCTTCAAGGCGTTTTCTTGGGCTTGACCATCTTGGAACTTTCTTTGCCAATGCTCCGTTTGGTCTTTTTGTTCCTGAATTTCCTGACGCCATTGCTCAGAAGTTTTCCCTAACCCTGCAGTCCTCATGGATTGCCGAAGCTTCTTGTAGTGTTTCTTCAAATCTTCAAGGTCTTTTCGGCCTTATTTTTCCCTTTTCTCAACTTTTCGGCTTCTAATCTGTGAAAATCCACATCTAATCCTAGCTGTATCTTATCTTCCTCCAGTACTTCTATTCTCTTTCCGAACTCTGAGCTCTTACTTTCAAAGTCATGCTTGAGGATGTCTATCTCTGTCGGGACCTCTTGCAAATATTCCTTCAGAGGGCGAACATTTTCTGGATTTGGAGCAGGGATGTTGTCATTTACTCTCTTGCTCCTCCACCAGTCATAATTCGGGGTTGTCAATGGTTTCGCACTGAACTTCTTTATTCTTTGTACCTTTTTCCACGAATTTGCCATTTCCCGAACCTTCTTCTTATAGTCATTCCCTTTATAAGAAAATTCGCAATGTGCCAGGCCGTGTGTAACAGGGATAAACTGCCTTGTCTTATATTGTCTTAAAACAAGCAACGGAGCATATCCAGTAGCACCCCAGACTCCGAGTAACGGGACCCAATCGAAATCACCACATCGGTAGAGAATCTCGTCTGGGAGGAACCAAGGCCCACACCATTCAATATTTTCATCTTGAAGATTCTGGAGAATGACTGCCCATTTTTCTTCGGATATATTTTGCTCGCGTTGCGTGGCCACAAAGTCCTTTAGAGGCGAGAAATCTGTTGAAAATACTTTATAAGAGAATTTCTCCACTTTCCAGAAGTGACTGTGAAACCAGACCATTAATAGCTGAGCACAACCAATGAATCTTCCTTCTCCTTCCCTCCGGCAAGCACTTAGTGAGCGAAAGGTTTCTGCCAAAATAGCAGGGACGGGTGTAATTCCCCTACTTAGTCGGTCAAACAATGCTACTACCGCGTCCTCGACGTGCCCCAACGCCTTTGGAAATAAGACCAAACCATATATGCCGAGGGCGAAGATATCAACACGTTTTCTCATATCTGGATGAGTTGCAATTATTTCCTGCAGACTATTTCAGTTAATACATTTGTTATCTCCTTTCACCTTAATTCGGGAAACAACCCATTGCTCACTCATTCCTGTGACACTCATCAATCTTTTTAGAAATGTCGGAACACTTGCATCTTTTGAAAATGCTTTATCGGCTTGGATTCTAGGACAACGGACTAAGGCGGTGTATTCCTCTATTGTCGGTGTCAAGTCTAAATGACCAAAGGTGAAGCAGCTATAGGCAGGATTCCAATGTTGGGAGAGGGCTCGAAACAGGTGTTTGTCAATTTTTACCTCGAGTAGGTAAGACAGATCTCCATAATCCCGGTAAAACATCTGCCTCATTTCATCATCCCATTGCCCCCAAATCTCTCTCAACCCTCGCAAGTCGTTCTGAGTTACATTAATACGAGTGTAGTCCCATAATTCTGACAGATGCCCGTCTTTCAAACTGTCACCCTTTTCACGCTGTTGCTCCTCGGACCATAGGCGTGCCACCATATTGTCTTCTACTTTATCTAAAAATCCTTCTTCCATGATAAAACTGCCTAATTTGTAAACGGACTTCAATCAAACCTTTTCGTTCATAATGATGCGAATGCAAGTAGAAAGAGACAAAACAAACGCAGTTAGTAACATGTAATAGCAGAAAAGCATTCATAACACAGAACCTAAAAAATACTTCGGGCATATACTAACGGGGCTTGACCTAACTCCATCTAAGGTGAGTACTTATGGTTCACTATATGTAGTTTTAAGCTCTAAAAGGTGAAGGGTACCCAAACCAGCAGATTCCTCGGTCCTTACCCATTACAAGCTCATACGGACGAGTTCGATTTAGGGGGACGCATTTCCCGCATGTTTGCACGGAAGTGAAAACTTCACGAAAACAAGGGTACTTTGTAATCCCGAAAGCGATTCACTATCTTGCACGGAGGTGAAGACCTCACGAAGGAGTAGTTTTTCACTTTCACTTAAAAGGGTAATATCGCGATGCACATGATGCCAAATTATGCTAGAAATATCACAGAGCACAATATTACGCAAAAAGATGTCGAGGATTGCATGTTAAACAAAATCAAAGTTGAAAAGTTCTCAAAAAAGACCCAAAAATCATCAATTTTGGCTTGACTCTCGTTTATTTTAAAAAAGGTCCCCAGTGGAGTCACCAAGCTGTCGAAACCATGCTCGAAAACGAAAGTTTCGAAAAATATTTTATGTTTTGGAAAATGGGAATAAAAAGGGAGTCGCCACCAATCTTTTATTTGGGTGTGATTGGATCACCACAAAACGTTTAAAAATGTTAAAACGTCGGTCTACGAAATCCAAAAGAATAGGCTCGAGAGTCGGTTACGCACGAGGAAGGATTAGCACCCTCGTACGCCCAGAATTGGTACCACATGATCATTTTCTGGTCTTATTTTATGAAAACAATGAAAGCTCGGGTAAAGTTCAAAATACAGTATTCATTTTGAAAGGCTCTGTGTAATTTTAAAGGAGACCTTTTAAGAAGAATTCGTCCCCGTATTTCCTTCCTCTTATGAGAATTAGAAAGCGTGTCCAACACATTAGGACACTACATTCTCGGAGTATCGAAATTGAAAGACGTTTAGGGAACTTTTGAAGAGAGTATTCAATCGCGTGATTTGTACGAAATCGTACCTAGCACGTTAAGGCACGATCTTTTGAGGTTTCCTCGTGAAGGAACATTGTCTCGTTTAAAAATTTGGATGCGAATAGAGGTGTGTTGAAAACTTTTGAAAAGAATATTTCTTTCGTATGAAGTACGAAAATCATGCCCCGCGCGTTAGGGCACGATTTTCGAAGTTTTCATACGAAATAATATTGATTTATTTCCGTCATGAAAGATCTTCGTATATATATTTTGAGAACTTGAAAATTTCATATGAAGGTTAAAATGCAATCCTCGAACACATGATTTGAAGAAGGAATACTCGTTTACTTCGATTTTCATGAAGATTTGAAGTCGCAACCAGCACGTTAGGACACGACATTCTCGGGGCCTCGAAGTGAACGAGCGTAAAAAACTTGAAAAGGATATTCAGTTCGCACGAATTATATGAATAAATCGCACCCGACACGTTAGGGCGTGATTTTCCGAAGTTGCGCTCGAGCCGAACATTGCCTCGATTTTTGAAGTAATTTGTAAACGAAAGTGTGTATTTTAAAAAAACACGAGTAGCAATTAGGTACGAAGTAGTATAGTAAATAATGTGCGAAAATATAAAAGATAGGTGCAAACAAATGCAAATATTGATAAATGATGAAATCGGGGTGAAAAACGAGACTTATGGATACCCGGGGGCAAAATGGTAATTTTGGTGATATCGGGGTTAAAAATGGAATTTTAAAGGTTTCGGGGGTAAAATGGTAAATTTTGGTGAAATCGTAGTTAAAAATGGGATTTAGGAGATTTTTTGGGTCAAAATGTAATTTTGGAAAAGTTTTGGGGTCAAAATGTAATTTTGGAAAAGTTTAAGGGTCAAAATGTAATTTTGGAAAAGTTTTGAGGTTAAAATATAATTTTGGAAAAGTTTTGGGGTTAAAATGTAATTTTGGAAAAGTTTTGGGGTCGAAATATAATTTTGGAAAATTTAGGGTCAAAATGTAATTTTGGAAAAGTTTGGGGACCTATAAGCAATAATACCAAAGAGTGGGTGACACGTGGCAGCCCCACAGGCATCCAGCAGTCAAGGGACCAATTTGAAAATTTTGAAAAATTTTTGGACCAATTTTGTAATTAAATAAAAGTTGATTTAAGGATTAAATTAAAACAAATTAAAAATAAAAAGGACTAAATGCATAAATAATCAAAAAAATGACACGTGGCAATCTCTGGTACAGTCAAACAGTCAAAGGACTAAATTATAAACCAATTAAAATTACAGGTAAAATTGCAAATAATTGAAAGAGTGCAAAAAGGATTAAATTGAATCAAATAAAAATGCGGAAGGACCAAATGCGCAAATGTACCATTTTCTAAAAACACGCGAATCCCAAGGGTCCATGGGTCGGATCCGGGTCGGGTTATGGGTTAGTATATATGTAATTTCCCTGTTTTAAAAATTCATTTTTTTTCATTTCTTTAGAAATTCACTTTCTTTCTCTCCCTTTTCCTCTCAAACACCCCCCATTGCCGGCCACCACAAGCCCAGCTCCGGCCGCCGCTGGCCCTGCGCGGGGCGCGTCTACATCTCCTCCGGCCTCGCACTTCAACGCCGGTCACATCTCCGTCGCCGAGGGTCATCCACGCGCCTCCGTGCCACCATACCGTCCGATCGGAAGGTAAGTCCCTTCATTCCCTTCCCTTTTTCTTCTGTTTCTTTACTTCTTCTTAGATTTTTGAAAACTTCCTCGTTTGTCTATGTCATTAAAACCCAGATTTGGTTTTGAACCAGATCTGGAGAGTTTCAAAGCTTTCTCTTTTTTTTTTTTTAAAAAAAAACATTTGTTTTGTTTAAAAGACCATTGGATCATCCTTTTTTTGTTCAAAGCCCCATAAGTTTGTCAAAGTCTAAGTTCGGTTCTTGATTTCATTTTATTACCGATTGTTTGCTGCGATCCTTCGTTTTATTAAACCATTTTTATTGTTGATAGGTTCAAAATCGAGGGATCAACGGTGGGGTCTTGCTGACGGAGGCCGCGCGTCGACAGTGGCGATACTCGTAGGTAACTTCCGGCGACGGCAACACAAAACTCCGGCAGTGGCTTGGGATAGGGGAGTATTCGGTCCTTTCACATTCTCTTTTTTTTTATTGTTTTATTATTATTATTTATTATTAATTAAAAGCTATTTACGTTACCAATGCAGTCATTTAAAACATTCATTATACGTCTTAGAAATGGTTTAATGCAATTAATGTGACTGTTAGGTATTCAAAGCATGTACATGTATATGCATATAGTCAGACTATTTACAGTAATTAAGACGTATAACTACAGTATTAGAGGGATGATAAACGCATTAATATTTATTAGGAATGTTGAACACTTAGACAGTTAACTTATACGAAGCAATTAGGTACTTGTGTTGAAATCGTACCTGTTATTCTATGCTTGAACCTAATTTGAATTCTTTTCTGCTGCTTTCTTTCTATTGATTCCCCCCCTTTTACAATGAATTGATTCTGGTTTTTATAACCAGAATCACTATCATGCTATTTTGTTGTTCACTCTTAAATGTCTGCCTAATTTCTTTGCTTGTTGCAGGTTATTCTTGGCACTTGTGATGGCAGGGCATGGTGGATAGAGCTGGTGGTGGCAGAGCTGGTGGTGGCAGCAGAGGCACGTGGGGATCAGATTTAGAGTCTGATTTAGTCTTTAGGCATTGGGCCTATTTGGGCCATTGTAATTGGGCCTTTAATTGGGCCATTGTAATTGGACCGAAAAATGGGTCAAAATGGGTGTAAATGGGCTAAAAGGGATTTGGGCCAATTGGGCCATGATGTAATTGGACTTTTTCTTTTTAAATTTATAATAATATTAAATTTTAAATTAAATTCAAATTTAAATTTAAATTGAATTTAAAGTAAATTTAAGATTAAAATAAATTTAATTTTCAAATGGTTTGGGCCCGGTCAAAATTGGGCTCCAACAAGATGCATATATATTTGCATAGCATATCAGCTATAACAGATATTTGTAGAACATAGCAAATCAGTCATACCCATTTATAATCGGAATCAAGTATCATTTAATAACTCTCACGCAACTCAGTTTAGATCATTCAAGTGCCACGATCATTTTACAGTCGCTTTATATGGTATTTCGATCGAAAACATGGTCCACATGGCCTAGCACATGACCATGTGTTGATCCGTGTGTGACACATGGCTTGCCACATGCTCGTGTGTTTGGCCCGTGTACCATTGCACTTGTAATTGCAAAACAGTATATTCACACGGTCTGAGACATGCCCGTGTGCCTAGCCCGTGTGTTCCCTGTACCTTAATTCACAAAAATAGTATGCACACATGATCTGATGCACGCCCGTGTGCCCTGCCTGTGTGCAAAATAGTATACACACACGGTCTAGCACACTCCCGTGTGTCCCCTGTACCTTGTTTACATGGCACACAGCTTGGACACACACCCGTGTGCCCACAAACAATGACCAAAATCTGGGTAAAACGCAGAAAAATCTTAAGGGGTTTCGATACCTTACCTGTAATGTAACGAGGTAGAAGTTCCCAAACGCTGTTCCGAAGCCTAAACCAAGTTCCAAGCAACCAATTCAACAATTAACTCATAAATAGACAACTGATCAACACTCAAAGTTTATCGATACTTCAACATAACTCAAACACACTAATCCTCACCTTTGCATAATGCCACAATCCTGAACTACGATGTCGTAGACGAATTACCGTTGTAGTCCACGCCTAAAGTAAACCAAAGATGCACTTAAATAACGAATTCGTCGAATTTTGTAATTTTTCACACCTTAAAATTGGGTTTGAAGTTTTGAGGGTAAAATAAAATTTTAGACCATATGAGTTCAAAACTTTGCAAGCATGATTTAGATAACAATACAAAGATTTCTCCTAAACTTATGGTTTAACGCTTCGAATTGTAACCACGAAACCAACAGTCACTTCAATTACGTTTCAAAACGAAAAATGGAAGAATTCAAAGACTAAAAGAAACAACTCGGTGGAATTCTCAAAAAACCAAAAGCAATAAGAGCAAAAACAAAAGAACGATAAAGCTAAAAAGAAACTAACAGGAAGAAGCATTTAATTTGGTTTTAAATTCAATTTGACGGAAAAGTGCAAAAATAAATACACATACACATATGTGCAAGAATTTGAACACATGACTAGAAATCAGATAGACAAATACATGACCATTGAACCACTAGACTCATCGTTGAAACTAAAATGCACAGAAATCAATTTAAGGCATAAGCTCCAAGCTCAAGGTTCAGAAAAAAGATAAGAACTTTTCAAAATGCACGACTCGAACCCCCAATCTCAAGCAAGCAAACAAAACATATAACCACTAAGACAGAGACAGTTTCATTGCTATAACTCACCTAGCTAGGTTTAAATTTTTGGGGCGTTACGCTCTAACCAAAAGAACTCCTAAAAAGTCATTGTCATGCCACCATTTCCCGCTCATAAGAACTTTTGCCAGTTTCAATTGCCATCAATCATGGTTTTGCCCCTATTGGCTCAACTATGTGAATTTCAATCATTGATTTTGAACCATTCAATGTTGGCTCATTATCTCTTAATTTAATAAGAGAAAAAACAAAAGTTCTAAATTTTATTCAACTTACTAGTTATCCTTTTAATCATGTATATCTATCATCTGTCTTTATGTTTGGTACGGATGGGAGATGTTATAGAACAAGTACGAATAAAAAATCTAAAAAAGTTTTCTCTTGAAACATTTTTTATAAGATCAACAAATTGAGTTTAAGAAAATTAAAGGTTTTAGAATCAATTTAAAATCATTTAGGACTGGTATGGAAAAGATCAATGGTGTTTCGAACTAAAACGGGCAAAGCAGTGCAAGGGGACAAGGTTGTACACAACATTGGGACAATGCACTAAGTCATATCATAACACATATGACGTTACAATGTCACTTGCTACTTGGGTGATATCGCGACGTTGCAAAAGACAATGTCACGACGTTGAAATAATTGACACGATATTGAAAACAAATCAAGGCTACATAAATTCTTCAAAGCAAGTTTAATCTTTATCCAAGAATTGCCCATATCAAAAGTAAGTTATATGCATGCATAGAACATATTCATAAATCTCAAGTCTAAAGTATCCAAATGAGCCTCCAAACTTAATAAATCACAACCAAATATTCAAGAATTTAATGACAAAAGAAACTAACATATATATAAATGTTTGATACCTTAAGTACATACCAAAATTACATATACACAAATTTCATACTTTTGGTAATCTTGACAATAATGTGATGCTTCTAGGTTAAGTTAGGCTTCAAGAATCCAGAGGTGAATCTAGGCGTAAAGATAAATAGAACGTAAGTATAAAATATTTAGCAAGTTCAAATGAAAACCACTATAATTACCTTACCTTCAAGAAGAATATCAATCACAAAGCTCAACAAGATTATCATAATACTAAAACAATAACACAACGAGTTAAACCCATTGAAATTTACAAATATGCAATATATATTCATATTAAGCATCCACATATCTAATTTAACTCACATATCCAAAGGCAAATTTACAAAAGTCATATACTTTATAACCATTCTTTCATTTCATTATTAGCTTCATCTTTTAAATGCAATAAATATACATAGAGATATTTTGAATAATCATCAATAAAAGTAACAAAATATTTCTTTCAACCTAATGTAGGAGTATTATGCATGTCACATAAATCATTATGTATCAAATCAAGCAACTTTGTTTTTCTTTTAACCTTAGGGAAAGGGTTTCTTGTAATTTTAGCCAACATCCATGTATTGCATTTTCAATATTATTATTAAAAAAGGAATTAAATCTAACTTATGCATGTTCAATTTTCTATAATTCAAATGACCAAATCTATAATGACATAAACAAGAAGATTCAACCATATAAACAGAAATAATATTTTTATTCTTATTAATGATATTGAGTTTGAACATGCCCTCATACATATACTCTTTCCCTACAAAAATTCCTCCCTTAAACAAAATAAACTTATCTGCCTCAAAAACAAGTTTTAAACCAAACTTATTTAACATATTTCCGGGCACTAAATTCTTCCTAATTTCTGGTATATAATATACATCATTCAAGGTTCAACCTTTTCAGAAGTGAATTGTAGTTCAAAAGACCCTTTGCCTTTGATTGCTGTGGTGGAAGAATTTCTCATGTACAAGACATTTTCATATTCACATTGTGTGAACTTTGTGAGCACCCTTTTGTCTTTGCACACATGTTTGGTTGCTCCGGTATCAATCCACCATGCATTATCATCTTGTCCCATTTTAATTTCAGAAATCATGGCAACGAACTTTCGTTATTATAAGCCTTAGAAGATGATTATTTTTCTTTAAAAATCGACATTCATTATTGAAATGTCTCGACTTACCACAATGATAGCATGAGCCCTTTTGTTACTTTTTAAACTTAGGTGCTCTATCAATCTGTTTGAACTTTCTCTTGGATGGTTTAGTAGTATGTACTTCCGTCATAACATGCACTTTGACATTTTTAGAATCTAAGTTCAAATCTTGCTTTTGATATTCTTATTCAATACGAAGATGATTTGTCAAAGCCTTAAGAGATATTTCCTCTTTCTTATGTTTTAGACTTCTTTTAAAGTATTTCAAAGATGGAGGAAGTTTGTCTATAATGAAGGATACAACAATCATTTCATCCATTTTCATATCATATTGTTTAAACTGATCCAATATTTTTTGAATATCATGAAATTGTTCCACAACAGAACGACCATCAATCATTTGATAATTATTGAAACAACAAACAAGAAATTTCTTACTTGTAACATCTTTAATCATGTATCTTGTTTCCAATTTGTTTCATAATTCCTTAGCAGTGACCGCCTTCTGGTAGGTGTCGAACAAATCATCGAATAAATCATTCTATATGTAGCCTATGCACATGTAATCAGCATTGTTCCATTTTTTCCTTTCTCGGGTTGCAATAACATATTCGTTTTCATTCTCTTCCAGTCTTGGAGTATCCAAAACATAAGCAAACTTCAAAGTTGATAATAAGAAGTGAATCTTTTTCTTCCATCGTTGGAAATTGCCATCATCAAATCGATTAAGTTTGACAAAGTTAGAAGCCAACTCCCTTAGTGTTCCACTTTCATGTGTTGTGGTAGTCATCATGAAATAGAACCTTAAAATTGTTAGTACAAATATTCGGTGAGGAAAATCTCAAACACACGAATGAAACTCGAACAAAAAATGAAGAAATAGAATAAGGCTCCAAGGCATGTATCAAGTCACTATTTTTAAGGTTCTATTCACCCTCACCTATATACTGTTTACAAAAGAATTTCAAGCAAATGAATCTCGAGGATACAATGAAGCCGATGACTATTTGTGTTTTACACTGACGAGAACAGTGTACTAAGCACAGAGCAATGAATAACAAGAAACTCAATTTTTACAAAGAATTTCTATAGTAATACTTTATAGAATAATCTAATAATATTAAAAAATGAATGAATGATAGAAAGAATTTTTAGAATTTTCATGTCTGTGATAAGACACACACACCTTACACATACAGGTGCTCGAACCTGGGTTTCTTAAAATAAATATCATTCTTTTTTTCACTGAAATCACTCATTGAATTCTTTCAAATGCTAAATTAAAACAATTAAAAGAACATAATCGAATAGGTGTAGGAGTAAAGCACCTATTTTCTATTCAAATATAAAGTTTGAGATAAATTTAAAAGAAGATTGGTAATGGAGTTTTTCCCGAAGTTAGTTTTCAATCTTATTTCTCAAAATAAGGTAGTTTTAAATATTATTCATAAAATCATATTTTTTTCCTCCCATTTGGAGAGCATGTCAACAATAAGCCACAAATCATAAAAAAGAAAATATTGCTAAAAATCAAATGGTAAGTCCAACTTACTTTGATCTTCTCACAAACTTTTCTTTTTTTTTTTATAAAGTTTTTTTAAAAGAAAAATATTTTGTGATGAATAAAATATTTAAATTTATAGAACTATATATTAATTGAGAAAAAAAAAGGAAAATATAATTTTTTTAAATATATTGGTGTAATTATATGGTAGTATATGTTTATATTTTTTTAATTTTTTAACAACACACACCTTGCACACACAAATGCTCGAATCCGAAGCTTTTAAGATGAACATCATTTTTTTTACTGGAACTGCTCATTAAATTCAAAGAAAACAAAACTTATAAGAGTTGAAACCATGCATAATCCTAAAAAGAGAAATATTGATAGCAGAAGCAAGAAGTCTAAGGATTGATTAATTACTTTTATCAAATTTTCCAAATAAAATCCATATCAGACTACATTGATGAGCTATTGAAAAAAAAAACGCTAAATTTGAAATATAACCAATAAGCTGTAGAAAAAAATTTTGGTAGAAAAAAATTGAAAAACACTTTTTAAATATTTTAGGGAAAATATTGTAACATTTTTTTAGGAAAAAGAGAAAATAAATTTGAATATATACATATTTTTATCAATAATTTGATATTTTTGTGATAATTTGATATTTTTGTGATATATCAAGTTTTGTTGCTTTTTAAATATTTTAAAAAGTTAATATACACGAAGATACTTAAATTTGTCAATTTATATTTATTTGGTATTTAATTTTTTTTAGACTTAATTTATATCTAAAATTGAAAATTTTAAGTCAACTTATATTCTTTTGAAAGGTAAATTCATTAATTCATTCAATGAATAAAATCATACAATTCAAGGAAAAAATAGCAAACACTCGTCGTAGATGGTGAAAAATAAGCCCCATCAACACAACAAATGTTTTAACTTTAGCATAAATAGAACAGTATGACATGTTGATAATTGATTTTATTACAACTCAAGCTAGACATATCTGGAGTGATTGCAAACACTTAATACGATTAGAAAATCAACCTCAGAAGGTCTAAAGTGACGAGCAAAAATTGACAAAAAAATCGAGTATTTACCAAACTAGAGAGAGCGACAATAAAATCATACCTAAAATCACTTGTAAAACTAAAATAACTTGATACTTTTTTTAAATACTAACTAACACTATTAAATATATTGATATAACGTTGACGATCAATAACATAAGGACATATGACAATCTTATATTTTGACACGTAATAAAAATAAAATAAATTATAATTTCTTGTTAAATTTTTGCCATGTGTTATCATTCCTATCAAACCTCGTTCCCTAAAGTGTGGTAATGGTCTTAGAGAAATACAAGGCAATAAAGGAAGATAAAGTAAAAGTTTGGTTGATATTAATTGTAAATTTAATTTTGATTTCCAGTTGAATTAAAGGCAGCGTACCAAAACATTTATTTTTTGAACTTCGAGGTTAACTTTAAAGTTAAGGGTGTTTATTATTTTAAATGTAATTTGAGTTTGAGTTACGTTAATCATATTGTTATTAAATTTTTTTTTTTTTGTAATTCATAAAAAAATATCTTATATTAAATTTATTTTCTAAAAAATAATTTTACGGTATTCTTTATTTTAAGTGTGGCTTGAATTCGAATCGTGTCAATCGCTTTATTATTAGAGCTTATCTTCCTGTTATAATTCACAAAAAAAAATTATCTTATATTAAATTTATTTTCTAAAAAATAATTTTTAATTAAATTTCATTACATATAAGATAACAATTGTCGTGAAATAAATATATATTACTATATATATATCTCCAAAAACTTTCTATATCACTAATTTAAAAACCTTAAAAAAAAATGCCGAAACTGTCGTTTACATCTATCACAAAAATAGAAAAAAAAGTTATTTAGCTTTTTAGATTTAAGATAAAAGAGCTTTAAATATCTATAATTAATTAAATAATTGTTTTTATATTTAATTTTTAATTTCACCGCTACTCTTTTCATTCAGTTTTTTCTACACTCCAAAATTTCAGATTTCCTATTCTTCACTTATCCATTTTCTCAGAAAATGAAAACCATTGGCGACTTTTCGACGTTTCTAGTCGTCGGACTTTTGATCTTCAGTTGTCTTTCCTATGTTAGATCCGACGCTTCCGATCACCGTTACAAGGACGGTGACGCTGTACCTCTTTACGCCAATAAGGTTGGCCCTTTCCACAACCCCAGGTAATACTATCGTTTCAGGTTTCTGTTTAATAAATCTGATTTTAGATCTGGAAGTTGTTCGTCTTTTGGGTCCCTAATCAACGCTCTTTTTTTCCATTTCATAAGATCGTGTTTGGAACATTTAAATTAAATTAAACTTAATTCAAATCTCGTTGCTTTAAGTTTATTGTTGAATTAGCTGTTTTTTTAATTTGGTTTGTTTGATTCCAGTGAAACCTATCGCTACTTTGATCTACCCTTCTGTTCTCCAGGTTCTTTTTTTGGTTTTTAATTTTGTGTTAAATTCTACATCTTAACCAATTGTGCTTAGATTTCAATAAAATGTTATAAATTTTCCATGGAATTTAGATCATGTAACGGAGAAGAGAGAAGCTTTAGGTGAGGTTTTGAATGGAGATCGACTCGTGAGTGCTCCTTATAAATTGAATTTTAAAGAGGAAAAAGATTCTTCTGTTGTTTGTAAGAAGAAGCTTTCAAAAGATGAGGTTGCCTTTTTCCGAAAGGCTGTTGACAAGGACTATTATTTCCAAATGTACTATGATGATTTGCCAATCTGGGGTTTTATCGGAAAAGTTGATAAGGAAGGAAAAACTGATCCGAGTGAGTACAAATATTTCCTTTTCAAGCATATCCAGTTCGATGTCCTTTATAACAAGGACCGTGTTATTGAGGTTAATGCAAGGATGGATCCTCACTCGCTCGTTGACTTGACTGAGGATAAGGAAGTAGATGCTGAGTTTATGTATTCCGTGAAATGGAAGGAAACTGATACTCCTTTTGAGAAAAGGATGGACAAGTACTCGATGTCTTCTTCTTTGCCACATCATTTGGAGATTCATTGGTTTTCGATTATCAACTCTTGCGTGACGGTTCTCCTTTTGACTGGTTTCCTTGCAACGATTCTCCTGCGGGTTTTGAAGAATGATTTCATCAAGTGAGATCTATTGAAATCTATTTGTACATTTTCTCATATTTTTTTTATTTCTTTTTGTTCATTGGTTGCTGTGAATGTTTGATTTCTTATGAAAGGTATGGTCAAGATGAAGAAGCAGCTGATGACCAAGAAGAAACCGGATGGAAATATATTCACGGAGATGTATTCCGGTTCCCAAAGTACAAATCTTTTTTTGCTGCTGCTCTTGGATCTGGAACTCAGCTGTTTACTTTGTAAGGATCCCATTGATTTGGTATTTGTGTTTCTTTCAGATTTGTGAACTAGAGTAATTATATTGTGATCTATATGTCACATATAGATGTTTGTCTTATCTAATTTCTTTTGAATCTTTGTATGACTGCCAGAACGGTTTTCATTTTTATGCTTGCATTGGTTGGTGTCTTTTATCCGTACAATCGAGGAGCTCTATTCACTGCCCTTGTGGTCATATATGCACTTACATCAGGAATTGCAGGATATACTGCAACTTCTTTCTACTGTCAGCTTGAAGGAAACAACTGGGTACGTATAGATGGAGTCTGTCTGCTAGTATTAAAATGTTAAAAGTGATGCTTCTAAAATTTAGGCCTCTAAGTGTGCTAATCTATTTATTTCATGGAATGACAGGTTAGGAATCTGTTATTGACTGGCTGTCTTTTCTGTGGTCCGTTGTTTCTCACATTCTGCTTCCTTAACACGGTTGCTATTGTATACAGTGCAACTGCTGCACTGCCTTTTGGAACTATTGTAGTAATAGTCCTTATATGGACACTAGTGACATCTCCATTGCTTGTTCTGGGCGGAATTGCTGGCAAAAATAGCAAGGCTGAGTTCCAAGCTCCTTGCCGCACGACAAAGTATCCTCGAGAGATCCCACCATTGCCGTGGTACAGGAGTGCCATTCCTCAGATGGCAATGGCTGGATTTCTTCCATTCAGTGCCATCTACATTGAGCTTTACTACATATTCGCCAGCGTCTGGGGCCACAGGATCTATACTATATACAGCATCTTGTTTATTGTCTTCATCATCCTTCTGATTGTCACTGCTTTTATAACTGTGGCTTTGACATACTTCCAACTCGCTGCTGAAGATCATGAATGGTGGTGGAGGTACATAATTTCTCCAATTCTGCATTTACCTCTCCATTGTTTTCTAGCTTTGCACTTTGAAAATATTAGAAAA
This sequence comes from Gossypioides kirkii, assembly GCA_005610355.1. Taxonomy (NCBI): domain Eukaryota; kingdom Viridiplantae; phylum Streptophyta; class Magnoliopsida; order Malvales; family Malvaceae; genus Gossypioides; species Gossypioides kirkii. Next base: position 29,661,762 of record CP032247.1, on the reverse strand, counting down.
ATTGTAATTTGATAGCATTATTCTCACCTGCTTCTCTTCCCGTTTGTGGTTCATGACAATTAAAAATTGATGCCATTTGATGAATGCTGTGCAATTTAAGAATTGTTTACAGAAAATTGAATGGTGGTTAGACTCATGCTACCTTTGGGGTTGGTTTCATTTGTACTTTCACTTTATGGCGTTTGGTTGTTAAATCTGTTTGATCACAAGTTTGTTCTGTTGAAACTTTTAGTTTATAATGAGATCCAAGTGTTACATTATTTCATTATTACCCATCCGAGTGCTTAATTTGTTACAGGTCTTTCCTCTGTGGTGGATCAACCGGTATCTTTATCTACGCCTACTGCTTGTATTATTACTACGCTCGATCCGACATGTCTGGATTTATGCAAACCTCGTTCTTCTTTGGTTATATGGCCTGCATCTGCTATGGATTCTTCCTGATGCTCGGGACAGTTGGTTTCCGTGCCTCGCTACTCTTTGTCCGTCACATATACAGGTCTATCAAATGCGAGTGACAGGTTAATTTTCATTTCCTTCCATTCTGTCATAGAAAATTTTCTATGATTTTTGTTAGATATTTAGCAGGAATTGGAGAAGTGCCTTTAATTGTCAGCTAGCAAATTGTGGATGCATATGGGTGGCAGAGGGCCTTGGATTAAGTTTTAGCATCATCTGTTTATTAATATTTGGGTTCTATATAAACACCATGAGACATATTTGTTTAGGATGCTGTTATTTTTATACTTTTACCATATAAAAATGATCTTTTTTTACTTCTTGATTCAAAATCTAGTTTTCTTTTTATCAACTACTTTAATTTTATTGTAAAAGATTGTATCTGTAAAATAATTATTATTTCCCTACATTTTTAGTGTAAAAAAGAAAAAGAAAACCTGGAACGGTCCGTCAGATAGATTTAATTTTATATTATAAATTATATGGTATATATAAAAATAATTTAATATATATATTATTCAAAACTTTCTGAAAAAAATATTAAACTTAAGGAATGGGATGTGGTCGGAACAAGCTATACAAGGTCAATTTTGTTTGTTTGTTTATTTGGTGAATTATAATAACAGGTAAAGTTTAAACAATAAATACGATTAGCACAATTTAAATTTAGATTGTATTTAAGGCGATGAACATTTTTAACCATCACATGAAATTATTTTAAGCTCATTTTTTGTTTATTTGTTTGCTTTTAAGTTCGTTTTTTTTAGTCTTCAAAATTTGGGTAAACTTTTTAATTTAGACAGATAATCTAACCCTTAATAAGTCTACTATATAAATAACATTAATTAATTGGGTGTTAATGATGAAAGTAGTATTTTAATTTAATGAAAAACCAAAAATTAAGATGAAAAAGTGAATTTGATAACGTAGATAGGCATATAATAAACAAATGGAAGTAAATATAAGTTCCAATAAACGTCTAATATATAACTTTGCCCATTGATTAAGAGTATTTGCTGCATTCCAAAATTGTAAGATCCATCAATAGGTTGGGCTTATGTGATAGTTTAAGTGAAAGCTGGATTCTAATGCACCCTTAATATTCTTCCTTCTTTTCTATTTCAATTTGAAGGTTTAAATTGGTATTTTAGGGTTTTTTTTTCAATTAAAATAATATATTTTACCTCTTAAATTTGTTCATTTGTATAGTTGGTACCTAATTTTTTTAGACCTAATTGATACCTGAACTTATATTTCGTCACATAGTTTGGTACTTTCGCACTGACACCGTTAGTTTGTATTGATGTGACACTAAAAGCTAGTCAAGCAATGACATGTGACGGTCTCTCAGCATGTCATATAATAAACATAAATAAAATTTTTTTTGAAAATATTTAAATGAATAAAAAGAAAAAAAAAATTGACATCAAGAATGAATCCGGATGAATGGTTGTTTACATCTAGACAACCATTTGTCTAAATTTATTATATGATTTTAATAATTTTATATTTTTTTATTTTTTAAATATAAGTTTTTAGGTTATTGTTATTTAAAAAAAAATATAAAATATAAATTTATAAAATATACAAACATGTAGAAAAGCTATAATATTTTAAAAAAGATATATGTAGAAAATATATATAATTACTAAACACAACCATCTGTCCGTGTTTAAGGTTGATATTCAAAACTTATATAAGTTTATAAAAATTATATAAGCTTATAATAAATTCTAATAAATTATAAAAATAATAAAAATTATATAAACTTATAATAAATTCTAATAAATTATAAAAATAATAAAACACATTAAAAATATTTTAAAAAATATAAACTTATAAAAGATATATAAAATCATAAAGACTTATAAATATTATAAAAGTATAAAAACCTCTATAAATTTTAATAAATTATATATTTTTTATAAAACAATAAAAATGTCATTTATTGCTTCCTCATTTTAGAAATTAACCCCCTAAAATAAAAAATAAACATGTTTTTTTTTTTATACTTTTCAAGTTCATTTTATTATCCATGTTTAAGGTTTATGGTGGTGTATCCAAGATTCGAATCTCATTTCTTTCTTGGGAGTGTAATTTACCTTATCATTGCACCCAACCATTTGTTGCTATCAACATGAGATACTTTGACAATTATTCCCATTATATAACGGTTGGTCTGAAGCCACATGTTCATTATGATTTTAGAGGTTTAATTTTCAAAATGAGGAATCAATAAATGAATTTTTTAATAATATATATATATTAATATTTTATATTTTTTTTATAAATTTATAAATTTAATTTAATTTTATAATTTTTAGGATGTTTTATAAGCTTTTATAATATTTATGATTTTTTATAAGTTTATATAAAATTTTTAATATTTTTATAAAATTTTAACATTTTTTATTTTTTTATTTTTATGATTTTTACAATTTTTATGATTTTTTTATTAGAAAAATAAAAGATTAAATTAGGGAATACCACATGTTGCTTTTTGATTGGTTTGTTAGTTAATTTTAATGGTCAACGTGATAAAAAACGAAAACCGTTAATGGTAGAGCTTAATTGAGTTTTTTGGTTAATAGCAAGGGCTCAATTGGGTATGAATTAAATCAAGAGGCTTAATTGATTTTTTGGTTTTTTTTCTTAATGGCTTTTTATACCTATAAGGTTAAAAAAAATTAAAAAGTAAAATTACTAAAAAATCACATCTAAAATAAATTTAGGCAAACAATTGCCCATGTTCATCTCTGATGTGAAAAAAATATATACTTTTTTTATTAATTTATTGTCTGATTAGTTATTAGTGTAATGTCAACACAAACTAAATGTACTAAATTGTTTGATGTAATATAAGTTTATGTACCAATAAAGTACAAACCAACAAGTTTAGGGAACCAAATATATATATTAACCCTAGTTATTCGAATAAATTTAAATCAAGAAATCAAGTTTAAGTACAGAATCAGACAAAAAAAGTTAAGATATCAAATTGAACCTTAAAATCAAATTCAAGTACTTAATTGAACAAAATGATAGGATAATACCGCAACCCCTTTAATTTCAAATATTGCTGTTGTGATTCTCGTTAATCTTAGCAACAACCTTTCCTTATCTTATACATTGTATTTGAATACTCTACTGATAGTTATAAACTCTGCTGTATATATATATGCTGCTCATGATTGAGATGAAATATGAAAAACACAAATCTCTCATAGCTTACTGCAATTCTCCTCTTCACACAAAAACCCTTAAATACCAATTAAAACTTTGAAACTAAGTTCAAGTACCAAATATATAGTTACTTAAAAAAGACCTACATTAAAGGGTGGGGCTAAGAGTGAAGAGGAGGAAGTGGTGGCGGTCCCAATCCAAGTACTGCCAAAGCCTAACCCTCAAAACCCAGTGTCAAGAAAATTATACATGGATGTTAAAACATATCCAACCTCAAGTTTCAGTTCAAATTTTAGTATTTTAATAGTAAAATAAATGAAATAATTAATAAATATATATTTAGGTATAATGATATTATTTTTTTATATAAAATTCAGAACTCATTAATTACAAGTAAGAATTTATAAAATTTTGATTGAACAAATTAATTGGAAAAAGAAAACAAAAGAAAGGGTATATATTAGTTGATTGTTCAACTGGTAGTCATTTATTTTTGGATAAAAGAAATTTAATGAAAAAGGCACTGTGTCCCTCGCTCTGCTATCACTGCAACTGCAGCCTCTTCTGAAAAAGTGTGTGTCTGTCTGTTAAAAGAGAGAGAGAGAGAGAGAGAGAGAGAGAGAGAGAGATTGTGCTTTTAAAATGAATATATGTAAAATGCATGTGTGCGTGTATATATATATTGTTTATGTTTGAGGTGGGACTATGGTTTCAAAACCATTGGCACTGAAAAATATGGTGTTTTTATAACCATTTAAAGTGTTACAAATGCTATGATAACGACATTTCTGTCCACTTTCCCCTTAAATTTTCTTCCTTTATTTTTTTTTCCTTTTGGATTTAAATTTTCTTCCTTTCCAAACATTGAATTTGGGGATGAATTCCATAGGTCCTGCATCTTTCAACTGTTCTTCCTATTTTCTAGCTAAAAGAGGTCCCAAGAAATGTATCCTTCCTTTGTATAATCTACATCTTCCTTTTGTTTTCATCTCACTATTTTGATGGTTGTGACAAAAGGTAAAGCATCCTCATCAATGGCCTAAAATAGGTTAGAAAATCCAATATCCACAATGTGTAACTTTCACTGTCAAAGATTGTTGTTAAGTATGTGTTTAAGTGCAATTAATAGTGGATTGTTCTGATGTGATGGTCTAATGGTTAAAGATGTTCATTTTTTTAAGTGTGGTCTGCATTTGAGTTGTGCTAATCACGTTTATTATTTGAGCTTTGTTCTGTTATTGTAATTTACAAAAGAAAAAATTAATAGTGGAATGTTTTAATTCGTAATTTATTTGTACTGTAATAATTTAATTTTGTATTTGATGGTTACTTAATCATACTTCTATACTTGTAATTTAATTGTATTATACTTTAAACCTATCATATACTCGTGTGTTGAACTGATAGTTCATTACCCCATGTAAAACCTGAATTTAAGTTACACTACTACTAAAAAAAATATAAATTACTTTACCTATTTTCTATTCATCAAAGAAGGGTATATTAAAATCATATTAAACCGCTTACAAAGACTTTTATACCAAAAAGAAACTCATCATGCAGTTAAAAAATAAAGAGATTTACAGATGAGGATGAGAACCCTTAAAATAAAATTTGAGGATTGAATCTTGTAAACCGAGAAAATAAAAGTTGGTTTTGTTTGACTGGGGAAATAATTGTATGATGGAGTTGCGGTCACTCTCCTTCCCCTTCAGTTGTGGCTGAAGACATGTAACTCATTGCAAGTGAGGTCTCATCATCAGCTGTGGGTGCTCGGAGTTGATGCTTGCAAGCTCGGCAAGTGATCTGCATGATTATACCATTTATCTTCTTTGTTGCTTCATCTTTCAAAGCTTGAGCTTTCTCTAGTTCACTTTGCGCTTGTTGCCTTATCCTCTTTGCACTTGAAAACTCCAGTTCCGCCATCTCGATTTGCCTCTTTGCTTCCAGTCTAGCCTTTTCGGCGTAAGTGTTCTCCGCAATGGCCAACTCTTTCAAAGCTTCCAATGCTGTTTCTGTAGCGTTAGCAAGCTTGTTTGCTTCAATCTTCTCAACACAATCACTTGACCCTATCGATAGCTTCAAATTAGTTGCGCGATTCTCATTCTCATCTGAATTCCACCACGTTGAGTGAGCGCTTGATGATGGCAGAAGTTGAAGTTCAAGATCATGTCGCAGAAGGCGGTGGTGCCGGTGGTGGTCGAGAGTAGGCGCCTGACTGTAGAAGAAAACAGGCTCAGTTGACCTTGGTATTGGCAATCCAAGCAACGGCGTCCCCCTCGGGGCTATGCTAAAGTTTAAGTTGGTATCACTTGATGGACTAGTACTTGGAGCTGTTCGAGAAGAGCAGGAAGGCTGCACCGCCGTCTGTAATTCCGGTTGAACTCGCTGAGCACTGCAAGCATCTTGGTGCTCAATGAAACTCTCCACCCTGAAACGAAAAATTGAGTTCAAAAGAGACCATGATAGTATCAAATGGAGTTTGGCTGAAACTAACCAAGTCAAGGAAGATATCAAAGCTTCTTCATGATGTAGGGTTAGAAAGGAACAAACAAAGGCAAAGCAATATAAAATTGATTTAAGATCATCTATATATGGATTATGTGACTAAAATTCACACAAAAACTGTTTTGGTAATTTGGTTTTAATTAAGCCGAGCAAAAACTGACACTGAGAAATCCGACAAGAACAAGAGAATATGTAGGGTTTGAATAAGAAAAACAAAACAAAAACAAAAGCTAATCCTAATTACTTGAAAAAAAAACATGTAAGTTGTTGTTAATGAAAAAGAGGGCAATTGTGGGGAGGTTTTCATAGCCAAACTGACCTGGAAAAAACACGACCACAGTCACAAGAATGGCCTCGGGTGCCACAAGTTTTGAGATGAGCTTTGAAATCAGACTGGACAGCATACCCTTTGCAGCACTTATCACAAACCCACTGTTTTTGCTTACTGTGTTTCCTTCTGAAATGCTTCTTTATCCCAACTAGATCTCCCAAAGCATGGCAAGGATCATGGTGCAAACAGCTTGGCTCAGGGCAAACAAATACTCTCTTTTTCACCTCTTGGTTCTCCCTCTTCAGCAACTTCCATGGCACCTTGTGCCTTCTCCTATGCATTTGAAGGTTCTGGTCTCTTTGGAACCCTTGGCTACAGATCTCACACACATACCTGTCAGATTCCAACAATGTTTTTGGAGACAAAGAAACCACTTCTGCATCTGGATCTATGTTAATTAACAAACATACAAAAAAAAAAAAAAACAATTCAATTAAGAAAAAGGGTATTGTTTATATATATGTTTGTAACTGTAATATTAGGTAAAGTTTGTTTATACCAGGGGTGCCTGCTGGCTTTCTTTTTCTTTTCTGAGTGACCCCATTTTCTAAAGGACTGAGTGGATCAGATGAAGAAGATGGAAGTGCAGAAGCACTTGTGCTGTAACCCAACATCTTGCTTGCTTGAAAGAAGACTATTTATTTTGATTGGAGATTGTTTAACCAAGCTAATCAAAGGTTTAGGGAGGTGTAAAAATGGTGGAAAGCTTGGAAAAGTGGGGGAAAGGAAAAAAGGGTTCAAATTTCAGCTTTACTGATAAACACAAAGGACATAAAGAAGGAAAAAAGCTTATATTCTAGAAGAAAAGAAGAAGATGAAAAGCTTTTGCTTTCTGCAATGCTTCTTTTGATTTTTACTGGTATTTTTGTGTTTCATTGACCCCCACCATTAGCAGGTATGGTCGAGAGGGCTTGAGGCAGGTGTTATAAAACTTTGGATACGATTATACTATAAAAAAGGCCGTATATTAATATAATTTACAAATACTATACGGATTTATAATGGAAACCCTCGCACAGGGCATGGGACAGAAACAAAAGAACATCCCTTCTACATGAAAACAAAACATCCATTATTTCATATTCTCACAGTAATTTTGCATGTATTTATTATATATTCAGGCAATGCAGACCACACCCACCTGATCCCATCCCTTCCTCACGTGATCTCTTCTTTCCTTCTATTTCTATGTTTTCCATTCGCATTATGTTCATATTATGCTTTACTTATGCAATCTATTTGTTCCTTATAAAATTTTTTAATTTCTCATTAACCTTCAATATTTATATTTTTGTTAATTTGGCTCTATTTTTTTGAGCTAAATTTCATCATTAATCTAAGAAAGAGTCAAATCATTTTTTAAATAGAATTACTGATTAAACATTATTATTTTTAACTATGTTGGCAAGATAATTTACGTCACAGTCCACATATACTTTATGTTGATATGACACTATTTATTTTATGTATCATGTCAATAAATAATTTAAAAATTATGAAAATATTCAAAAATTAAAAAATATAAAAAATTCATTAAAATTTTAAAAATAGCATAGAGTACATGTGGATTGCAATGCGACTGAAATGCTTAAGAAGTTGATGTTTTAGTCTATATCTTCGTTAAAGAAAACAACAATTTGATTTAATGATTAAATTTGACACTTTTAAAATGTTGAATGTCAATTTTAACTTAAAAAAAAATTGACAAGAACTAAATTTAATATTATACTTATTAAAATAATTAAGGTGATACATACAAAATATAATTAATGCATTAAATTTTTTTAAAATATTTGTTTTAAAATATAAAAAATTATATCATATAGTTAGTTTAACTATTTTTATAATATTGATACCTATAATATGTCATATTTAAAGTTATCAAATAAATAAATATAAGAAAAATATATTATTTGAATGATTGAATCACGTTACTATTAAAATTTTGTCCTTATTTTGTAATTCAAAAAAAATTATTTGAATGATTAAGTAAAACTTGAATTTAATCGACAATCAACTAGAAACTACGATCTTAGATTAAATTCATTTAATTCTTATCAATTTTATAATTAATTAATATTTATAAATAAGTAAGCAAATTTTAAACCTGATTATGACTGTTACCTTTGTGGCAGCTTTTGTAAAGGTCAAAGAAGCAAGGATTAGTAACGTACAAGAAGGCTCTCTAATCATTCCTAGAGAAGACTTTATTTTCTGCCTGACTTTTGGTAAGCCCTCCATGATTAATCTCTCCTGACTTTGCATATTAATTAGAATACAGAATATCCTACAATTAGAACAAGAAAACTTTAATTTATTATGTCATTCAAAATTTTGTTCCTCTTCTTTTATGTAGCTTGATGAAGAAATAAGTTAATTATTTATCCAATATTATATGCATTTACAACCTTGATTAAACTAATGAAATTGATAAGAAAGGATTGGGTTTGACCTATTAAGCATAGAGGAGATCGAAATAGTGCTTGAAAAACTAGGTTTCAAGGTGTATTTTAATATGTAAGCAATCAAAGAAGGTGTAGATTTTGGAATGCTCTTCATTGTGTAAGTAGTGGTGGTTGAGAGAGTTTTTCGAGTAGGCAAGAGGAATGTTGAAAGGGGTGAATGTTTGCTTACGTAGAAAGCTTTACTTAACATCGTTTATGTATTTTTATATTAAATTTGTTAGCGTGAGTTCCATATTTTTGATATAATGTCAGTTGCAACTCGCTTTACAATTTGGATTACTATGCAACTTGTCATATTTGTGGACATCTTTTTGAATAAAATATTTTGAACTTTTTTATATATATCTTTGAGGATTTTTAACTGCATTTTATTGAATTGGATCATGTAGAATTTAAGTCAAGCAAAAACTCTTTCGAAGACCTTTAACGAGATCGAGTTTTCTTGATTATAGAGATCTTGTTTCTAAAAGAAGACTACTCCTATAAGATCTCTAATATTTGTTTCTTTATTGAAGACCTACTTGAGCTATTTTGAAGGAGTTTGAAGTTCATGTTGTTTAAAGATTTGACAAGCTAGTATATGCCTATTTAAGAGAAGGTTTGTTATAGTAATTAGTACGAGATTGAGATCACTTATCTTGTTCCTTGTGAGGAATTTATTTTGGTGCAACTTGTTGTAAACAAACTATTATTTTTTGCCAGTTTGTAAGAAAGCTTTCAAAAGGAAAGTCTTAGTGGGAAAAGTGATCTAGTTGATGTATAGGAGTGAGGTTAAAACTTGGTAAGTATGTTGAACTTAAATCATATCATGTATTGTAGATTGATAGTGGATTACTCTTTAGGCAATGCCTCACAGGAAGTTTTTTCGAACCGCATAACCAATGTTTGTGTCCATATTTTATATTACTCTTTCAGTTAGTAAAGCCAATTGCAACTGAATATGCTATTGATAAACAAATTCAATTAAATTTCAATTGGCATCAAAGCTAGATGCTTGACAAACTAAGTGAAGATCCTATCGTTATATTGTGGAAGAGGTGAAAGGAACATCATTCTCAAGATCCTTAATATTGGATGACTCAAATTATTCCTACTAGAAGGAATGGATGAAAGATTTTATTAAGTCCATTAATGAGAGAACATGGATTTTTATATTAGCTAACCCTCCTTCAGTGGATGAAAGTGGTGTAAAGACCCTTAAGCCAAAAACTACATAGACTACTAAAGAGGAGAAACTGGTTAATGCCAACCCAAAAGCCCTCAACGCAATTTTTAATAAAGTAGACCTCAAAGAATTTAAGCATATCTCCAAGGGCATTATTGCTAAAGAAGCCTTAATAATTCTTGAGAGTACTTGTAACACCTTATACTTGATTTGATCGTTGGGTCCGGGTACTGGATGCTACACTAACATGATAGACTTAATGAAATTTTAATTTTTGATTTAATCACATACTTAAATGACTTAAAATTTAAAATTCTAATTGCTAATACAACTTATTATTTACACCCCTATTAACATGATTCGAATAGATGCACAAATCATCCAATCAACACACCAAACTGACACCGAAGTGCATCATTAGATAAATCGAAGTAGGGCAAACTGGCACGTAAATTGCATACTGGCACATGAAGTGCATCTTGGCACATAATCCCGTACACAAACCAACCCTATGGAAAGCCAACTATATTCGACACAGCCCGAACAACTAATAGGGTACAATATTCAATTCATTTACAATTTAGTACATATATCATTTCTTAATCATATTCACTATCACAATCCATTTTATCATCATTCACATATATTTCATGACATTCAATATATTTCCACTCAATTCCACAACACATCATATTTCAAAGCAATTCATGCAACTTTACATTTTATTCATTTTAGTCCTCTATTTCGACAATTCATATTCAAGCTTAATCCAAAGGGTTCATATTATCACTATCTACTCACCTTAACATACCCAAATACAATTAATATGTATATGCAACAAATCAAAATGATCCCAAATCATAAATGTACAAACTGTGGTCTCGTGTCACTCATCGACAACTCTCGCTTTTCCTTTCCCACTCAAAGGTTTTGCGTCAACGTTAGCTACGAATAGTCATAAAACATAACGCACAATCAATTTCCAACTAATTCATAATCAATTATCAATTCATGCATGTAATAACCCATTTTTTAGTGGTGCCGAAAACGACAGTTTTGAAACCTGATTTTTGATGTTCAAGTTTGAAAATATTATTGCTTAATATTTATGAGGTTAGTATAAGGTTAATTGCTATTTGATCCCTTAATTTTATTAATTGGATAGTTAATTAAGGTACAAGGAAAAAATTGTAAAAGTGGTAAAAGTTAATCGCGAGTTTTTAATTAACAAAAGGATCGATTGAGCAATTGGATCCTTTTTATTATAACAAATGGTGGTGGTGGATATCTAGAATCCACTAACTTGGCTAATTGTGATTAAGTCCTTATTAATTAAGATTTAATAAATTAATTATGTTTAATTATTAGTTAAACTAAGTATAAAAGTTAAATTAAATGTAAAAAAAAGCATTTGCTCATGTTCTTCTCCATCTGTGACATAGAAAGAAAAAAATAAGGTTTATGCGTTCAACATTTGACTCTTGAATTGTAAGTTCAATTTAGTCTATTTTCTTATAATTTTTATATTTTTGAGGTCTTGGGAGCTTGATTTAGCTAGCCCATGTACTGATTTGTAAAATTATTAAAGTTTCTAAAAGTTTACATTGATGAATGCTTTAAGAAATTGATACTAAATTGTTAGATTTTAAGCTTAGAAGTGAAAAAGGGTGAGTTTGTAAAGTTTAATTGCTGGTTTTTGAATATAAGGGCAAAAGTGCATAAATTTTGAATTTGGTGTAAATTTTCTATGATTTTTTATAATAGAAGGTTATAGAAGGATGTAACTGAGATCGATTTTGAAATTGAAGCTCAATTTTGAAAGTTATGACAATTTTGGTTTTAAGGACTAAATTGAATAAAATTATAAATATTTGGAGGCATTTGAATAATAAAATCAATTTGATACAAGCATAAAATAGGAAGATATAAGATATGTGGAATTGATAAATTGAATTGAATTATTATATAGATTGAGATTTGAATCAAACTGAGAATAATCGGAAAAAGGTAAAATAACTAATTAGTCCTTGCAATTCAACTTGTCTTTTGATTTAATCAGGTAAGTTCAAATGGTGTGTTGCGTTTAATTTTTTTATTTAAAATTATGAATATATATATTGGATTGTTTACAATTTGGTACAAAAGGTGATATTTGGATTAAATTGTAAAGAAATGAATATGAACTAAAATGTTAGACTTACCTTGATGAACTTAGTAAAGGTCTTGTACACATGGATACAGATTAATTACCGATGATTAATGAGATTCAACATTTGTTGCGGACTCGGAGATACATGTGACACAAGTTTATCTCGAACGAGTAACTTGATGTCATTTTAAAGGTTTAACCCGGACGGATAACCTGACATGTATATTTACATATTTGGCCAAGCTATTTGATGTGTTGGTATAAAGTTCTAGCTCGGACGAGTAACCTCACACGAATATATGTTCAGCTCAAACAAGCAACAAATGTGGTTAGTACTAGTGTATTCGAGTTCATTTACTGAGTTTAATTGGGTAATACTGTTAATATGGAATGAGAAAATGAGATGACACAAAATGTATTTGATGTACATATCTGGTATTAATGAATGATTGAATATAAAGTTTTGGTATACTTGTTTGATTATTTATATGATATGAATTGGTATGTTATAAATATGGTACATTTCATTATTGATTATATACTGAACCTCACCTTGTTGTGATTTGATAAGTTAGGAAAACTTTGTTGAGTTAAATAGTTTAATATGTTTAATTGGAAATTAAGGTAAGTTTCTCGTTTAAACATCTATGAACTTACTAAGCATTCATTATACTTACCCCGTTGTTTTCCCTTTTCATGTAGATTGCTAATTTGTGGAATGTATTGATCGGATTTACGAGAAGCTCACACTATCTCATGTTCAATGCTGTAGACTTTCAAATGTTTTAAAGTTTGGTTATGTGACATGTACATAGGTGCTAATATATGTGTTAACTTTAGATTGATAGTTTGGTTTGAACTTGGCTAATGCTTGAAATATGGAGTATAGAATGGGCGCAAAGTTGATGTTAGACTATTATGTAAGGATAGATATCAGAATGTGTTGAGTTGTAAAGAAAAATAGTTTGGAAAGTGTTGAGGATTTTGTAAGTTGGGTTATCGCCAAAAGGTATAGTATGCCAAGTTTATTGAGTTACTGTGCTAGTTACATTATAAACGATATGGTTAGGGATTAAACGAATGGATAAACCGAGTATATATAAATTTATTGGATGATCATTTATGTTTTTTTCAGAGACTGTAGACCATTTTAGGGGAAATTCTGAATGAATGTGACACTTGTCAAGTTCCAATGCAAACTTGGGTTATATATATAGATATTCAGGTTTGAGAAAGGGAGAGTTTTCTTCTTCCAAAGCACTTTTATCTGAATCTTAAGGAACCAAAAATATTTCTTTCTCTTTTAAGTTGAAAGTTGTAATTTTGGATTTTATCAGTGATTACTCCATGTCAAGGTAAGCATTATGACTCTGCATGTTAAGTTATGAAAGATTAAGTTTGTATGAGTGCATGAACAGTAAGACGAAGAAGTAAGGCTTTGCATAAGGGTTATGTGGGTTTGAGATGAAGGTAAAGGTTATATGAATGAGTCTTAATAAGTATTCCTATGTTTTGTAAGTAGTGGTTGCTGCAGTGTCATGTTGGATGTTGAATCTTAAGTTCAAGCTGCTATCCGTGGGTGTAGGTGAGTCTCTATGTTGAGTCTTGCATGTGTATTGTTCATACAAAGATATATGTAGGAAACTGATCAAACTATAAAGTTGAAATCTTGAAATTTATAGTATGTGACTAAATGAGTAATTATCAATGGATATTTATGATTGTGTGAATGTTTTCTAAGGATAATAGGTATATCTAGCAAGAAAATTGGTAAGTTCAAGTATGTTATGAGTGGTGTATGAGTAATGTGTTGTTGAAATATGGTTGTGTATGTATATTGACCGCTCTTGAATGTGCTCCCATTCAGTGTAGATTTTAACTTTTCGCAAGTATACGGATCAGGTTGTAAATATAGTGTGTTTACAATGGAACACTTAGAAGTATTTCGAGGATCGTACCCAAATGAGGCTTAAGACGATAGTAAATAGAACCCATGCAAAAGAATAAAATTAATTAGTACTAGTTTTAGGGTTTTATAATACTAGTGAAAATAAGAGAGTTGTTTGAAAGCATAAAAAAATAAAAAAATAATAAAAGGATAAAAATAAAATAAAATAAAATTGAGTTGTAGAAATTCTTATAAATGTCTTTGAGGGGATTAGTTTGTTTCCGTATGATGTTAATTATTGGATTTTAGGGATTTTCCTTCAATTAACTAGTCATTACCCTAGTTGGATCTCTCGATCTTTCGCCGGCATAGCAAGTCGATAGAGATTACTTATCGCTAGATGTCGCAATCTAAACCAGTTTGGAGAAAAGGTGTTCACGGATGGGTAATACCAATTTTGGATTCATTCTCACCTAGATGACTTTCTAGGGTTGTTAGGCCTGTGTTTGTTTGATGCTATGCCTTTCCCAAGCAGTTGATCTGAAAGGTAAAACCCCTGTAAAACAACAATCAATTATTCATACGTCCACTCCCTAATTCCCCAAAATAGAATTAGTTCCTCATGGTTTCTTTATTCATCAAGAAAACAATATATGAAGACATCTAAATCAAGAATTGAATGAAAAAGAAACTGAATTGTATTAAGCGATCTGTCGAGAAAAATTCCTCGATCGTTTACGCAAGTTTCAACAATCTCGTTTCAAAAGCAGAAAAAAAAAATTGAAACTGAAAATTAAAAGCTAAGTAATTGTGTGCAAACCCTAGTGCTAAAGGTCCTATTTATTACTTTACATGGTCATTTTTCCTCAACCCTAAGTCAGCTACCGTCCTTCGTGTTTAAGTTGCATTGTCAAGATGAAAACGCCCCTCGCAGGATGCAGAGTTGAAGTTTGAGGTCGATGTCGTGACACACCAGGACCTGTGTTGCGACGTAGCAGACAGTCTTAGAATTCTTCGCTGCTGATCCCTTTGTTGCGACATAAAGTTGTCTATGTCGTGACGAAGTGGTCAGTATCACTCTGGCTTGCTGCTACTAGTCTCCTATGCACTCACGAAGTATGTTAGCTAACCTTTAGGCCTCGTTTGGCCTTAAAAGCAACAATACAACTTTCCTAGCACATTTTATTAGAAAACAAAACTAGACTAAAAATGCATAAAATATAAAGGAAATTACTTGATTTCAAGCTCATCAAATGTGGAAATAAGTTCAATCTGCTAGGTATGAAATCGACAGATCATATATTTGACTGTATATTATGAGACGTAAGTTCATATGAGTGTATAATGGAAATTAAGATGTTAGATCTAGATTGTATCAGTGCTTGATGAGTCTGTTAAGTGAGTCTGTGTCTATCTCCATGGAGTTGTCTAAAACGGGTCTGTTAAGACTTTAAACACGAACTCCGAAATGAAGCTCTTAAGGAAAAGTCCATGGTCATGACACCCTCTGAAAGGAATTAAAGGATGGAGATTGCCTAATGTGTTATAGTATGCCCAAAGACCAATAATGAGATGATTGTAATTACATACTTGTTT
This sequence comes from Gossypioides kirkii, assembly GCA_005610355.1. Lineage (NCBI taxonomy): Eukaryota > Viridiplantae > Streptophyta > Magnoliopsida > Malvales > Malvaceae > Gossypioides > Gossypioides kirkii. The sequence continues at coordinate 29,646,018 of CP032247.1, read as the reverse complement.
TACCTTGTTTATTAATATAAGACATTTTCATTATAATTTCAGTTTCTTTTTCTGTGTATATAAATAAGCTGAATTTTAACGCCCAATTTTTTTTATTTTTAAGTGTGCGTGTTTGTCAAATAATTTGAAATGGTGTGTTGGTTCAGTGCCTTGGAAGTATTCTTTGGGTCCTATACTCGATTCCCTTATTTTGAATTTTTCTATTAACTTTGGCCTTATGTTAAGCTTGAGTCTTAGGGCTTAAATTATTTTTTGTGTTGGGTTGTGACAACGTTGAGCCTAGTAGTTCAGTGGTTAAGCATCTGTATACTCTTTGATATTGGGTTTGAGTTCCGTTATGTGCAATTGTGGAATATTTTTTCTTAGGCTTTTGTTAGTTATTGAGTTAAATTTAAACTCTATAAAATTTGATAGGTGGGATTTAGATTAAATTAAACCTTGTTATTTTAATTTAATTTAAGTTTATCAAATCCTTACTTTCCCTCTCTTTTAAAACTGTTTATTCCCTCTCCGTTTAGCACTTTTTCTTTCACCTTTTCCATTTGTTTTCTTGAAACCCCCATCTTTTTCCCTTTTCATTCTTGTGCCACCGTTTCTTTTTATTGCCGTTGGAACATTGTAAAACTTGCTTTGACTCCTCTTTTTCTATTGTAATCAAATTAAGTGTAAGTAAGCATTGTTATTCCATTTTCGTTATTTTGATTCAATCGTTCTTCATTCAAGGTAGTGGTTGTATTAGAGTTGTTTTCATTTTTATAGTGACAAATGTTCTTGTGTTGGTTAAGTGAAGGAAAAGATAATTCAATCCCTTCGGCATAGTAGATTTCCCTTTGTTCGTTGTTTTTCGAGTGGTAAGAACTAAAATTTTGTTTTGGGGCTTGCAATTTTGATATATTAAGGTGTTGATTTGATTGGGTTTTGACGTTTTGTTGATGCGATTTGTTGGTTAATTGTAGGTTCGTGAGTTTCCGATAGTAAGGTTATTCGATTACGCAATCAGTTGTGTGAAATCACCCCAAAAACTCGATAGAAACTCAATTTAATCACGAAATTGAGTTATTTTTCAAAACTGCCAAGCTTTACACAAATGTGTGTGCAAGTCGTGTAACTGACTGTGTGTTACCACACAACCGTGTGGTAGGCTGTGTGGAGCACACGACCATGTATGTTTTTAAGAGTGTGTGGCACACGAACATGTGCTAGCTTTTCAGGCCGTGTGGGCTACACGATCGTGTGGGCCCTTTTGGTTAATTTTTGGGCCTAATTAGGGGCTGTTTGAGGGACACAAAATTTGGGTCCGTTGACATCGTATGGGCTCGAAAATGCATAAGTTTTAGTACGTAAGAACATGTGGATAAGCTTAAGAGGCATGTTAAGTAGGATAAGCTACAATTAAACTATATGCTATGTTATGATCTATATGAAAATATGTATGTAGGCATGCCATGTGATATATTATAATTGTATGTATGTTTCAAGATTATGTTATGCATATGTTCTGGGGTGGGTTATGATATGATGAAGGAAGTGATATATGGTAGTTTATACTACAATTATGACGACTAGATTGCAAATCTATGTATGGCAACTTAGCTGCAGATATATGAGTGACACACCGCCACATATAGGTGTGATTGGATGGATGGACTATTGTAGTCCTTTATGGTTTGATTAATTGGATGAATATTGTGTGTAGCGGATGGGGGTAGGACATGATATGATTATGTTAAGATATGCTATGTGATGATTCAATATGACATGATTCGTTAAGATATGATAAGTTATGATCTGCATAAAATCTGATATGATAAGAAATATTATGATATATGCTATGGGACGATATGATATGATATATATATATGTTTGTACTAAGATTATGGGTCGAATCATACACTAGGCTTAAAGCTCACGTCTCTATTTGATTCGTTTCAGCTGATCCTCTGACTTAAGATTGGACGATGACTATGGAGCTTGGGTTTCATGTTTTGGTTTAAGTATTATGGACTTTATTTTTGTTTAATATGGACATTTTGGAGTTTCTTGAGTTTTGTTTAGGTTTTGTTTAGATCGTTAGGACTATTTTGGTATTTGTTACGCAAAAATCTTTACTTTTTTTAATTACGCTTAACTTAAGATAACTAAAAATGAACCACCGTTTTACAAATGATACACTATTAGGTTTTCCGCTGCAAGACTAATGGAAATTCTTTAAGGTGTTTTAGCACGCAAATGTTTGAGAAATTTGGTTTTGACTTTAGTAATACTAAATAAGTTATGTTTTCGGTAAAATTGCTATGTTTTCAAAGAGTTATTCAAAATGATTTTCTTTTCGTTGAAATTGGTTTTTCATCAAAATTAAACTCTTGTTCCTTTCTCTTGTACGATGTAGCCTCTATAATTCAACCGTAGCATCTAGGCCAAGTATAGGTGTTACATTTGTTAGTATTAGAGCTAAGTTACAAAACTCGATTGTGTATTTTTGGGTCTAAAGTATTTTAAGAAATAAATGTATGTTTTTAACTGCAATTTTTTTGAAATGGTCTTTGAATTTTTGTATAAGTGAAATTGAGACTCCGACACCGATCTAAATAATAACTCTAAATTAGAGATACTTTGTATGTGAAAATTTAGTATAAGTGATAGCCTTTAGAGAGTGTAGTGTAGTAAAACACTCTCTATACACTAATAAGAATTCTGGTAAAACTTTAAGATTAAGGTTTAAAATTTAATCTTATTCATAAGATTTTGAAAAAAATTGTAGATAAGATAATGAGCACACAAGGTTCTTGTGAACGTGGTACTTGTGGACGCGGTGGTCACCGTCAAGGGGCTCGAGCTGAATCTTTTTCGATGGATACTATACTCCGATTAGGTATGAGTGAGACTGTAAGAACTTCTACTAATGAGACTGAGTCTACGACTTAGACTGTGGGGGATGATGCATTTTCCCAAGCAATGTTGAGGTGTTGGATAGGGTCGTTGGGACTCATATTGGATTTGATGCTGAGGGTCGGATACTAAACAACTCCGGTCCAATGGAGCTGAGCTATTTAGGGGCATCTTTGGTGTTACCTCGATTATGGCTGAATATTGGTTAGAGGTCGTAGAAAGGACTATGAATGATCTTGATTATAATCTCGAGCAAAAATTGAAGGGGGTAATATCCTTGCTTCGTGACAAGGCATATCAATGGTGGTTGATAGTGAAGGAAGGCACTCAGCTTAAGCAATTGACGTGGGATTATTTTTAGGGTGCCTTTCACAGTAAGTATATTAGGGCAAGCTATGTTGAGCCCGTAAACGTGAGTTTATGGGGCTAACTCAGGGGGACAGATCATTGGCCGAGTATGAGGTTAAGTTTTTGAGATTGAGTAGGTATGCTTGAGGGTTGGTTGCTACTGGTTATGATAAGAGTGTAAGCTTCGAGGAGGGCTTGAAGTATGACATTAAGGTTTTGATAGCTCCTCAAAAGGAGCGGGTTTTTGTGGCTTTGGTGGACAAGGAAAACATAACTGAGATGGTTAAGCGCCTTGAGCGCGAGAAGAGGGAGAAAGAGAAAATTTAAAACAAAAATAAGAGAGATTCAAGTCGTTCTTCTCAACTGCCCGCGAAACAGGCCAAGTATGATACACCTCTACAAGTAGAGCTAATTGCTAGAGTTGAGCCGGCTGCTAGTATTGAGTATGTTCAGGTTTGTGGGTAATGTAATAGGCGTCATCTAGGTAAGTGTTGAAGGAGGATTGAGGCCTGTTTTAGGTGTGGGTCTGTGGGGCACAAGATTAGTGAGTGTCCCCTTATGGTAGAGTAAAGATGAGCTTTGGTTCAAGGTCAGATTCTACCTCAAAGGGTTGGCCAATAGCTTGATAGGGGCCATGGTTGTTTGAGAGGGGGTAATGGTGGTGGACGAGGTCAAAGAGCACCATGCAGTGGTATGACTCAAGCTTAAGTTAGGAAGCCAACCTTAGTTTATACGGTGAGGCACCGTAAGGATAGAGATGCGATTGATGCGATTGCAGGTACATTCGATACATTCTTTGTCTTATTTTGCTTTAATTGACTGTGGTTTTACACATTCATACATATCTAGTAGTGTAGTAAGAAATCTGGGGATTTTAGTTAAGGACACTGGATGTGAACTTTCTGTGATTAGTCTTTTGGATCAATTTGTATGAGTTAGTAAAGTTTATAAGAGGTGTCCACTTGAGGTTTAGGGGTTTGTGTTCCCTACTGATTTGATGGAGTTTTCATTCGAGGAGTTTGATTTAATTTTGGGTATGGACTGGTTGGGGGAGCATTTGGTTGGATTGGACTATGAGTCTAAGAGAGTAACCTGTAAGGTTGGGGATAATGTGGATGTTTTGATGGTTGGCGAACATCGAGATTATCTCTCTAATGTGATCTTTGCTCTGGTAGCTGAAAAGCTAATTCGTAAAAGTTGTGATGCATATTTGGCATATGTGCTTGATTCAAGTGATGTGGGTTCGACTGTGGAAGAGATCCGCATTGTTAAGGACTTTCAAGATGTTTTTCCTGAGTAGTTACCAAGATTACCTTTAGACAGGAAGGTTGAGTTCGGAATTGAGTTATTGCCAATGACAACTCCGGTGTCCATCGCTCCATATCTTATGGCACCGAAGGAGCTAAAGGAACTTAAGTTGTAGCTTTATGAACTTTTGGAAAAAGGGTTCATTCGGCCTAGTGTGTCCCCGTGGGGAGCACCAGTTCTCTTTTTTAAGAAAAAAATGGTTTTATGAGGATATGTGTGAATTATCGTCAATTGAACAAATTGACGATAAAGAATAAGTACCCATTTTCGAGGATTGATGACCTATTTGATCAGTTTCGTGGAGCCTCTGTGTTTTCGAAAATTAATCTTCATTCTAGGTATCATCAGTTGAATGTTAAGGAGGTCGATGTGCATAAGACTACCTTTAGGACTTGATACGGACATTACGAGTTCTTTGTCATGTCCTTCGGTTTGACTAATGCTCCGACGGCGTTCATGGATATTATGAACAGAGTTTTTCAGTCATATCTCGACCAATTTGTTGTAGTGTTTATCGATGACATTTTGGTATATTCTAAAATTGAGGACAAGCATGATGAGAATCTTTGAACAGTTCTTCATATTCTTCGTGAAAAGGAATTGTATGGTAATTTAAGTAAATGTGAGTTTTGGTTGGGTGAGGTTGTGTTTTTAGGGCATGTGGTTTCTACTGAGAGTACCCGAGTGGATCCTAAAAGGATAAAGGCTATTCTGGATTAGAAGCAACCTAGATATGTGACTGAACTTCAGAGTTTCTTAGGTTTGGCAGGATACTATCGGAGGTTTGTTGAAGGTTTTCTTTAATAATAGCACCTTTGACTAAGTTTCTACATAAGAATGGTCGCTGCTGTTGAGCAGTAATCGAGCTTTGAGAATCTCAAATCGATTTTGACTCAAGCACCTATTTTGATTCAACCTGAACCTGGAGAGGAATTTATTGTTTATAGTGATGCATCGCATACTGATTTGGGTTGTGTACTGATGCAAGAAGGTAAAGTGGTTGCTTATGCATCTAAACAACTTAAGCATCACAAGGGTAATTATCTAACTCATGACCTCGAGCTTGCTGCGGTTGTTTTTGCACTAAAGATTTGGAGGCACTATTTGTATGGTGAAAGATGCATCATCTAAACCGATCATCAGAGTCATAAGTACCTCCTCACTCAGATTTAGATGCACTATTTGTATGGTGAAAGATGTATCAAATTTATATGTTTAAATTTTATTATACATTGTTTTCAAATTATGTTAGCACCATTGAGCTCTTTTGCTCAACGTGCAAATTTCTTGTTTGTGTGAGTAGGTGTTAATTAGATCTCTTTGATTCAAGAAGGTTGGTAGCATCTAGGTTTCAAATCTTAGCTCAGTAATGTTTGACTAGGAAGTTAAATGCTAAAATAGAGTCGACATGTACCTTGTGTCGTAACTTAGTTTGGAGTCAATTGTGATTCCTTTGTATCTTTCATACTTAAGAAAATGTAATGTAAGCATGTTCTATAATCATATAAGTGTTTGATGATATGATCATGTGATTAAGATGAGATGCATGATCCTAAATTAATGTTGTGCTATGTTTCATTAGTTCCTTCCATGTCAAGTAGGTGAAATTGAAGTATGAAATTGGTGTTCATGTTTGAAGACATATGTTTGAATGTGTTTAAAAATGTTTGAATGGTGTTTAAAACATTTTTGGGTTTCTCATAATATTTGGAAATGATTTGGTATTGTTTTGAGCTAAACTAGGTGTGTTTTTGGGTTCTAGCAAACTTTTACCGGTACAAGTGGTCAAGTGTATTGATATAAGTAAGTTAGTAGAAAAGATAAATAGTAACAAGGACTTCTACCGATTCAAGTGTCTTAAAAATAGGGTACTCCCCTTGTTTTGACCCTTGGAGACCCAAACTTGGTACCAATAATCCGTGAACTCCTAGAACTTGTTTTAAAATGTTTCTAAATTATTTTAAATAACTTAAAAAATGCTTTAAAACTATGAAATTGAATTTTCATGAATGTATTAATGTTTGAGTATCATTTTGAATTCAAAGTACGAGCTAGTTTGTGTTGTCGTGGAAAAGAATGAGGTGTCTCATGTTCAGACCCGAGGACCAGATCAAGTGTGGGGTGCTATAATAATAAATGGTTAAATAAATTATATGTAGTATAATGTGAGAAAATATTATTAAGCGTACTGTGATAAATGGGAAAGAGAAATGGTAACACTAATAATCTTGGCTTAAATTGTAATAAATGAGATTTGTATTAGAATGTAAGAAAAATAAGTGTCATTGCATAAGTTTGATAGTTTGGATGAACACACGTGTTAATATGCTTAATAAAGCAAAATGGTGAAAATGCAAGATTGAGATATGGCTAAAAGAAGTTTAATCTAATGTGATAACAAAGAATCATGAAAAATGGGAATTCATATGCTATGGATGTAGAACTAACGTCAGTAATGACAATATAAAATGATAGCAAAGAAATAAGAAAAATTAAAAGAAAACACATAGATTTTACGTGGAAAACCCTTTCGAGAAAAACCACAGGTAGATAAGAAGAAAAATTCATTAATGTCGAATTCGAATGATACAAGAGGAGTTTCAACTATATATATTTAAAAGGTTGAAAAAGTTCATTCTAATCAATGCAAAATAGATGAAGTGTAGTGAGGATGAAAAACCTTAGTCTAATCAAAATAAAATAAAAGAAGTGTAGTTCTATATGGATTTTACTTTTATTTTATTTTACCACTGTATTTTATTTTAACAAGGTTTCGAGTCACTCAATTCTAACAATCTTCACCTTGACACGAATTCTCAACAAACAAGTTATTCACCACGAACTCTCAATGAATAAGTTCTCCACCTCTCTTCCACGAAACCCATTAAAGAGTATTATTCAACAATGAACACCAACCAAGTCCAATCAATGTTGAAACTTGGTTATAGGAAGTGACTTAGTCATCATATTTGCAAGATTTTCATGAGTACTAGCTCTGCTCACAATAATATCTGCACGAGCAATAATATCACGAACAAAATGATATCGAACATCAATGTGCTTTGTTCTCTCTTAAAACATTTGATCTTTCGTGAGGAAGATGACACTCTAACTATTATAAAACACTGTACTAGTCTGAAGGTCTTTACTTAGTTCACTAAAGAGTCTCTTTAACCAAATAGCTTCTGTACAAGCCTAAGTAATCTTCATATACTCAGCATCAGTAGTAGACAAAGCAATTGTAGTTTGCAAAGTGGCTTTCCAATTGATTACGCAATACCTAATAGTAAAGACATACCCTATGAGAGATCTTCTTTTATCAAGGTCTCCAGCAAAATCAGAATCAACATACCCAATGACTCCATCTTTAGTTCTTCTGAACTGTAAGAAAACATCAGTAGTACCTCATAAGTATCTGAAAACCCATTAAACTACTTTCTAGTGTTCTTTACCAGGATTCACCATGTATCTACTAACTGCACTTACTGCATATGATAAATCTGGACGTGAGCAAACTATAACATACATGAGAGATCCCACTACACTAGAATATAAAACACGTGACATGTAATCAATCTCATCATCTGATTCCTGAGACAAAGTCAATGAAAGTCTGAAGTGGGTTGCTAACGGAGTATAAACAGGCTTGGTACTATGCATATTGAACTTGCAAAGAACTTTCTCAATGTACCCTTTTTGACTTAGGTACAATTTATATGCTTTCTATCTCTGAGAATCTTTATCTCAAGTATCTTCTTTCCTGCTCCCAATTTTTTCATCTCAAATTCTTCACTAAGTTGGGCTTTGACCTTGCTTATCTCTCCTTTATCTTTTCCTGCTATCAACATGTCATCAACATAAAGGAGTAGATATACAAATAAACCATCACTGTTCTTCTTAAAATAAACACAACTATTAAAGTTGCTTCTTTTGAAATCATGAGTAGTTATAAATGAATCAAACCTTTTATACAACTGCCTTGGTGACTGTTTCAGGCCATAAAGGGACTTTTTCAACAAGTAAACATAGTCCTCCTTTTCTGAGAATGTAAAACCCACTGCATGTAAATATCTTCCTCAAGTTCTCCATGCAAGAACAATATTTTTACATCTAATTGCTCAAGCTCTAAATCATACATGGCCATAATACTAAGCAAGGCTCGAATCGAACTATGCTTCACAACTAGAGAAAACACATATGTGAAGTGTACACCTAGAATCTGACTGTAACCTTTTGCAACCAGCCATGCTTTATATATAATTTCTTCAACTCTTGGAGTCCCTTCTTTCTTCTTGAATACCCATTTATAACGAACAACCTTTTTACCTTTAGGAAGCTTTACTAGGTCTCATTTTCTTTTCTTATAGATCGATTCCATCTCTTCTTGTATGGAAAACATCCACTTTTCTGAATCTTCACAGCTACCCGGCTCGGAATAAGTAGATGACTATTGATTTGCACTTATATCCTCAGCCACGTTTAAAGCATAAGTAATTAGATCAACCTTGGCGTACCTTTTTGGAAGTTTAATTTCTCTTCTAGATTTGTTCTTGACAATAGAATATTGCGGTGCTGACTGTGATGAAAAAGCCACTCTACTATGAATTTCTGTTTTAACATGAGCATAAGTGGGACACCCAAAAATCTTCAAATTAGAATAATCAGCAAGAGTACCAGACCATACCTCTTGTAGAGTTTTTCTCAATGGTATTGGACGGAGATCGATTAATAAAAAAAGCATGCTATAGAGGTCGCTTTAGCCTTGAACAATTTCGATAAATGAGAATTCGAAAACATGCATAGAACCTTTTCCTTCATTCGTTCTGCATTGTCGTTTTACTGTGTAGTATGGCAAACTGTTAAGTTCTCACGATCCCTTCTGATTTGCACAATTAATTAAACTCATCAGAACAAAATTTCAAGCCATTTTCTGTACGGAGGTGTTTTATCTTTCTTGCTTTCTACTTGTCAATCATAATATTCTAATTCTTAAACGTGGATACACATCACTTTTTTGCTTTAAGAAGAATGTCCAAACTTTTTTGGAAAAAATCATTAATGATCGTCAGCATATAGTTAGCATCACCCCTCGAAGGCACTCTCAATGGTCCCTGGAGATCATAATGAATATAATCTAGCATTCCTTTTGTGTTATGGATTCCTTTGGTCAATCGAACTCTCTTTTGCTTCCCACGAATGTAGTGCTCACGAAATTTCAGTTTGCTAATGTCTTGTCCATCAAGAAGTCATCTTTTTCTTAATTCTATCATCTCATTCTCACTCATATGCCTTAGACACATATGCCAAATTCTAGTAACATCATAACCTAACAAAGAAGAGGAAGCGATGATTGGATCACTAGTAACAGTTGAACCTTGCAGAACATATAACTTGATAGTCTTTCTCTGCCTTTTCATCTCAACGAGGGAACCCTTGCTAATCTTTAGAACCCCACTTTCAGCTGTTTAATTGTACCCTCTTGAATCAAAAGTACTTAATGAAATCAAATTTATCTTCAATTTTGCTACATGTCGTACGCCACTAAGTGTTCTGATGACTCCATCGAACATCTTAATTTTGATTGTGCCAACACTTGTGAATCTACATGAAGTATTATTTCTCATCAAAACAACACCATCAGAACTATTTCATATGTTGTAAAGTAATCCCGACTGGGACTCATATGGAAAGTACAACCAGAATCGATGACCCACTCCTCGCTTACTTTAGAGTTGTCAACAAAAGCAACTAGGACTTCACCATCATTATAGTCTTCTGCTACATTAGCTTCACCAGATTATTTTGGTTGTTTCCCTTTTTAATTCGTAGCCTCCCTTTTGATCTTGTTTTGCAAGTTATAGCACTCAAACTTAATATGCCATTTTTTTTACAAAAATTACAAGTTTTACCTCTGTTTGAAGATCTTGATCTACCCTTAGATTTACTGCCAATATTTCGTTCCTGTGTCCTCCCACGATTATCATCAGTATTTCTTTCTTGTCTCTCACGAACAATAAGACCCTTCGAATCCAACCACAAGATGTTTCATCCTATCATACGAGGCTAAGGAAGCAATGACTTCATTAACTGTGAGAGATTCATGACAATAATAAATTGTAGCTAAGGTTGAATAAGACGAGGGCAATGAACAAAGTAGAATTAACCCTAAATCTTGATTATTATATTGAACTTCCATGGCCTTTAAATCCAAGACAATTTCTTTAGACACGTTTAAGTGTTCGTGCACAAACGCACCTTCCTCCAAATGATGAGAATAAATATGCTTCATATGCAATTTGTTGGTTAAGATTTTCGACATGCATAACTGTTGCAGTTTTTCCCATATTGCAGCGACGATCTTCTCCTTTAACACGTATTGTATTTCATTCGACAAATGTAACTATAATTATGTTAAAGCCTTTTTATCTTTACGCTTCTTCTTTTCATCCTTTAATATCGAAGACATCTTATCTAACCCTAGCAAGGCATCCTCCAAATCCATCTGCACAAGAGTTGTTTGCATCTTTATATGCCACAACGTGAATCTGGTGTTGCGATCCAACAGTGGAATACCATACTTCATTGTTGCCATTATCGTGATTGAGACAAGTAGCCTGAAAAACTCTGATACCAATTTGTAAAACTAACGTCAATAATGACAATATAGAATGATAACAAAGCAATAACATTTGTAAGAGAGATGTTATATAATGCCTTACAAAATATCACATTTGTGCTCTTGGTGTGATTGGGGGGTGTGCACTTATAGTGCACTTTCTATAAGTATTTGGTGTGTTTGGATAGGACACTTCATGTGCATTATGTTCTAGTGTGTTTTGAATGGGATTCTATGGATCCAAGTCTATCCTACTAAAGCTACAAAAGGGATATGAAATTAAATTAGTTAATAAGTGAAATTGAAGTGTACGTAATAAGTAATGAACAAAATCTACAATAAGCTTAATTTGAAAACACATAAGAATTTCGAAATATGATTTGAACATGTAAGAGGAAATTCACATTTGTAACATGGTAAATAATGTTTAAGTGACTTAGTGAAAAGGTGAAAATCTTGGTATGTAGTACAAGTGTACTATAGATTAAAAAATATTTCAATAACACATCTGTGAGTGAGAATATGATACTAAAGCGCCCTTAGCATATTAAGAAAAAGTGATTAAATCCTCACTTGGTAAATTTTAATAAATGTGGAGGAATTTGAAATGTATCGATGAAATTGTATAAATGGAATGAAACTAATTTTTTTATGGTGTGAGTAAATGCTCATCAAATGATCAAGGGAGAAACTACATTAATATGAAACATGCTTTGTTAAATGAATCATATTTGAGTGCATGAATCTTAATGTGAAATTAATAAATATGAGGCTTAAATGAAACCGTACTTTATGCTCGTAAAGACTCAACTCTAATTTGGATAGGGTAAGATAGAAAATCTTTGTGTACGTACTAAGCTCTTCAAGCTTAACATGTTAGTAGTTTAAACATGATTGTAAGTTGGGAGGTTTGCATGACTGACAAGATTAGATCATGACATAAATAGTGATTTTTATTTGTTATTTGTATTTTAGCATGTACATAAAAGCTTAGGCTAGTCTAAGAATTTGTAAGTATTTTGACTTGAGAAATCAAGTGTCATTTAAAACAATTTGGATGTTTCATGTAGCCTTTTATTCATAAATTGATTTGGACATGTTTAAAACTAGAATTGATATTTAAATAAGGTTTAATAATTATTTAAAGTGATTGGAAACTTATTGGTATTAGATGTTGATATTTGGAGTTTATTTGAGGTGCTTGTCAACTAAATTTAGCTTCAAGGATTCCAAGACTTGAGACATGGACCTAATGTTTCAAGACTAGTAAGTTAGTAGCTAAAAAGATACAACAAACTTTAGAACCCTGTTTTATGTTTAGGACATGTCCAAACACCTTAGAAATAATTTAAAATGATTTTAAAAATGTATTGAAAGACTTCTAAATGTTGTAAATTGATTTATTAGATTTTAACAAGTGGTGAAATGATGGTTTTGCTAAAAAGAAATTTTGTATAAGCAAAGAATGTTACTGTGACATCATTTATTTGATTCAATCATCGGACCAAGTAAAAGGTGTTACAATTTTAATTTAAGAATAGATATTGATAACTCAAAAATATATAGACTTTTACGACACTTTCTGACAATAATTCATGCAAATTCTGAATGTTTTTATCAAATTTTTGTAATTTTATTAAAGAATATCTAAGTTAGAAAAAAATTAAATACAAATCTCTGTTTTTAATGATTTATATGTTAAACTTACACGAATTTGCCAATTTGAAGCAATTTGGTGCATTTGAAGAAAGGGTGATCTTGAAAGTCACCTTTTGGAGCTCAAATGTTGTAGCATCCTTGTAAAACAAGCCATGCAAAGGAGGGCTGATTAATAACCAGCTTTGGACGTCTTAATTAAGGGATTAATGGATCATGGAACATGCTTAACCCAACTTAGAAACTGGGCAGAAAAATTGGTCAGTCTGCTAAAGAGAAAAGAACCTGAATTGCCCATTAAGGGAGATAGGCCCAACTGTCAATCAAGGAGCCCAAATCAGCCCTCCAAGGTTGATTAAAATATTTAGAAAACAACCAAAAAATTTTCTCATATTTTCATTCAAACCCTTCCTCTTTTCAAGCTTCCTCTCTCATGCACCAAGTGAAAAATAGCGAAGTCATCAACACATTTCCCTTAAAGCAAGGGCCAACATGGGGGGAGATATTTTCAAGGTTCCAATTTTATAAAAATAGTCACTCCCCTTATGTATAAATAGCCCCTAGTTGATCACACACTTACTTACTCATCTTCTCTTCTCTTTTTCATTCTTCCACTTCTCATTTAAGAGAAAAACATAAAAAGTTGAGAGAAACATTTCCAAGGCGTGTTGGCGGAAAAATTTCAACATTCCTAAGGAGAATCGTGCAAGATAGCAAAGTAGAAAGAAAGAAAGAAGGAAACACAAGCAGAAAAACACTGGATTTGTCTTTTTGTTCTTCTTTTACTTTTATTTTGTTTTTACATTGATGAACATGCTCGTCAAATATATATTTTTTTGTTTTCAACTTAATCATAATCGCTTAAATTTATTGTTCTTAGATTGATTATGTTCTTTAGCTTAGATTTATTGAAATGATGTTACACGTCTTAGTTGTTCATTCAGTCAGATAAAATCATGACATGTTATCTGTGCATTATGAATGTGTGGGTACAACTGAATTAATTATTTAATCAAACCTAGATTGTAATTAATTGACACACTATATTATTGGTGCATGTTTGATATTATTTATGATAAAATATGTCAAATTATTAATAATATTGAAAAAAAACTTTATTACCTTGTATAACCCTAGAATTAATGTGATTAAACTGTTTCAGCATAAGAATATTCTATTCCTTCACTTAATATGAATGAATGCTTAAGAAAGTTACTAAATTGATTTAACATAGACTTATGTCGGAAAAATTTAATAATTTAATAGGTATAATTTCATGGGTTAATGAATAGTCGAGTTGCCATGGATTTCTTTTCGTAACATCATTTTTAGTTAAATAGAGTTGTTAATCTAATTCACCCTTAATTATTTTTACTACCAATTTTCTAAGTCTTATTTCACAATATTTGCCTATATAGTCCCTGCGGAGACGATACTCTATAGTTATCACTTTATTACTTGTCAAAAATGGCGTACACTTGCACATTTTCATGAACCATATATCAAAATCATTAAAAATAGATCACATTATAAAATTTAGCATAAAATACTCCATTAGTCATCCTAAAATAGTATCGTTCTTATTTTGATCGCTCTAAATTTTTTGTCAATTTAGTTACTGTCATTAGAAAAATTGTTGAAAATGATCACTTAGTCGTTATCTCATTAACGAATTGTTGACTGGACCTTACACATCAACATTTTTTCACCTAATATCCATATTATTCTATTGAAAAAAATTACAAAATGGAATATTGTTCTTTTGATCCCTTTAAAAATCACAAAATTTTAAGTTATTTGACCCGATTTCATAACCAACGAACCATCAAGGTCCAAGTAATCCTCCACTTCGTCATCTTTCATGATGGTGGGGTCGATGTCTACCTTTGCTTTCCTTTCAACGGTAACTATATGGACATATTCAATTACATCCCAAAAATTGGCAAGTGCAATTTTGAGCCTTATGGCCATGAGTTTCCTAGTGGCACTCCGTACTGAACGTTTCTACAATTGTTGATTTGTCCAAATTTGCAAATCCTTACTAAAGTTTGATAGTTAAGCAAGTGAAAGCATTTTAATATGATATTTTCAAATCCTAGAACCCAAAAGATCACATACAATTCATTTTACTGCATTTATCCCACCCTTTTCCTTGCGCAAAGAAATGTTTGATCAGTCCTTTCATAAAATTTTTACCTTGTCCTTTTAAATCCTAACATAGTACTAGATTCATCAAGATGTTGATCATGAAAATAATCGAAGCATAGGAGAAACGGGTTTGTCCCAAACGAAGAGCCAAGCTAGCATTAGTTCTCAATGCCCTTGGGACTTGCTCCATCATCTTTCAGTCAGCTTATCTCTTTGTTTCTTCATCATTAATTTTCCTAACAGAAAGAAAAGCAAAATTGAGTTCCAAAGAAAATGAAAAATAGGGTATAAAGGAATTGATCTCCAAAATTTCGAAAAATTACGCTTGCAAAAAAGGTTCTGGCTTTGGGTTTTGTTTCATATAATGATGTACTTGGAGGAGAAAGAAGAAAAGAGAGTTTTTTTTTTTATTCTGAAAATAATAGTTTATTCCTTTGACATAGTTTCATTCATGTGAAGAACTTAAATCAACTGTCTACAATTCTTTTATGTGATCTTCTGGGTTCTGAGATTTGAAAATATCAAATTCAAATGCTTTCACTTTCTTAACTACCAAACTTTAGTAAGGATTTGCAATCTAGAGGAAGCCGACCATTACAAAAACATCTGGTGGGGGTGCCATTGGGAAAGTCACGAGCATAAGGCTCGCAATTTTCATTGGCAATTGTTGGAGTGTAATTGAATATTTCCATACAGGTACCGTTGAAAGGGAGACATCGTCGACCACCATTATGGAAGATGACGAGGAGGACGATGACCTGGATTCTAATGGTTCGTTCGTTATGAATTTGGAAGAAAAAATTATGCTGATGGTTCATTTGTTATGAATTTGGAAGAAAAAATTAACTTAAACTTTTGTGATTTTTAAAGGGATTAAAAGAACAATTTAAATTTTTTTTTTCAATAGAATAACATGGATATTAGGTGGAAAAAATGTTAATGTAGAAGGTCTAGTTAGCAATCCGTTGAGATAACCGATTGAATAATTATTTTGAACAAATTTTCTAATGACTGACTAAATTGATAAAAAAATTAAAGCAGACAAAATAGGGATGATATTATTTCAAGGTGACTAACAAGGTAATTTACCCGAAAAATTTATGTAGGATTGCTTAAGGAGTATATAATATTGAGATTAGTATTCTGACGATCGTACCCAAGGAATTGCAGTTTGGGGAAAACTACTATTAAGCTAATTACCAAAAATAACTACTAGTCTATTTGAGTCACGAATTAATAGTGTTAATCTGAAAACAAGATCATAATGATAATAATAACCAAATAAATTGAATTAAATCTAAATCTACTCATAAGTTCATGTATCAACTTCTCTTATCCCTTATTTCGATTATGCGAGTTCCTTCAGCCTAGATCCAAATGTTTAACCTAATTAACTATTAATGTATGGTTCTAAATAGTTGGTTACTAATTAACCTAGAAGGGCTTCTTAGCCTTCTCCTAACCTAACTAGACGATAGGAACTACTTACCTATCGATGATGTAGTTCAGACTAGGATAGTGTAAGGTTTTCACGGATAGATAATACTGAATTCGAGTTAATTCCCACCTATATGACTTTTGATTCCCACTGGACGTACTAAGGTCTAGAGTGTGAATACTGCAACTAAAGATATGGGATTGAGGTGGTGTCCGCAAGTATACGGGTCAGGTTGTAATATAGTTTGTTTACAACGAAATACTTGGTAAGTATTCCGAGGATCATATCCAAGGGATTGCAATTTGAGGAAAACTGTTACCAAACCAATTACGAGAAATAATTATTAATCTACTTGAGTCAAGAATTAGTAATGTTAATCAAGAGGCAAAATGATAATAATAATAATAATAATAATAAACTGAATAAATTTACCTAAACCTAAATCTGCTCTTAAGTTCTTGTATCGGGTTTTCCTTTTTCCTTGTTTCAACTATGTGAGTTCCTTTAGCCTAGATTCAATTGTTTTGCCTAATTAATTATTGATGTAGGTCTCTAATCAATCAACTAGTAGTTACCCTAGCAGGATCTTCCGATATTCCACTAAAATAACAAGTCGACAAGAACTGTTTATCTTCCAACCTCATGGTCTAGACCGGTTTGGGGCTAAGGTGTTCACGGATAGGCCATACCAATTTTGGGTTAATTCTCACTTTTATGACTTTCTAGGGTTGTTAGGCCTAGGATTTGTTTCATGTTCTTCCTTTCCCAAACAACTGATCTAATAAGAAAATTCTACCTTTCAATCAATTAATTAAGTTAAATAAATTGAAAAATGCAAAATATATAGAAAGCACAAATTGATTCTAAACTTTACACAAACATTCATCTAATAATGTTAAAGAAAGAAATATAAAGAAGAGAATAAGGAAAAGAGATGTTCATGGATTAATCGATGGAAGTGTGGTTTTAGAACAATCTCCCTCGCGGAAATCTCACTTCGGAATAGGATCTTCTGATTACAAGAACATGAAGTAACCTAAATGAAACTAAGAATGAAAGAAAACCCTAAGAATCAAACCCTCAAAATTGTGTGTTTAAACTGATTATAATGGCTTTTATATAGGCTCAACTTGGAATATTAAAATGCCTAAATTAATCTTAAAGTCCTTAGAGTTTGATTAAGATAAATACACCTAATTTTCCTCTAAAACGTAGTTAAAACATGAAGGAATTTTTTGGCTGCGTAGGGGGTATGTGGCGGCATAGGAAGTCCGTGTCACGACATAGACATCAGATTCACTCCAGGAGGTATGTCTTTGATGTTGCGACATTGGTGTCTTAGTGTCACGATATAGGCATCAGTTTTAGCCTAAATGAGCATCTTTAGCTCCCGACTTGACCTACAAGACCATGTAACCTTATTTAGATATATAAAATGTAATAAAAACTACTAGAAAGCATAAATTACTACTTTAAGTATAAAACCCCAAAAATATAAAAAATGCTTTGATTTAACTATTAAAAAAGCTAAAGTTATGTGTAAAAAGGATGCAAATAATAGTATAATCCATGATAGATCAACTTCCTAGGATCATTAAGCCTAGGGTTTAAGTTCTTCCTTCCCTAACCACAAACATTCTATTAACAATGTTAAAGAAAGAAATATAAAGAATAGAATAAAAGAAAGAGATGCTCATGAATTTATCGATGAAAACGTGGCTTCGGAACAATCTTTGTTCGCGAAAGTCTCACTTTGGAATAGGATCCTTCGATTACAAGAACGTAAAATAAACTAAGTAAAAACTAAGAACGAATTAAAAACCTAAGAATAATTTTTGTCTCCCTAAAATTGTGTGTTTAATCTGGTTACAATGGCTTTTATATAGGCTAAACTCAAAATATTGAAGTGCCTAAACTATCCTTGAAGTAATTAGAGTTCAACTAAGACAAATAAACCTAATTCCCCTAAAATAACGCAGCTGTCACAAGTAGGGACTCTTTGGGTTACGTAGAAGCCATGTTGCAACATAAGCCTACGGTGTTGCAACATCGAGTCCACTGTCGTGACATAGAAAGTGGTTTCGCTCTAGGACTTGTTTTTCCTTTTTTCTTCACTGTTGTGACATTAGAGTCTTGGTATCACGACATAGGTAGCAATTTTGGCCCCAATAAGCTTCTTTAGCTCCCGATTTGTCCTAAAAGACCATGTAGCCTCATTTAGATATCTAAGATGTAATAAAAACTACTAAAAACATAAATTACTATCTTAAGCATGAAAAATTAGATATATACTAAAATTCTTTGATTTATTATTAAATAAGCTACAATTATGTGTAAAAAAGGATGCAAATAATAGTGTAATTCGTGGAAGATCAAAATGGAAAATTAGGCATGAATAGGTGAAATATGACACTTTTGAAGACGAGAGTGATTTGGCGAATTGAAATAAGACTCATGTAAATGTAATTCTAATTTGGTGAAGTGAAATAAGATGCCTTTAGAGCTAAGCCTTATTTAATGAAGGAAAACACGATGCCTATAAAGGTGAGGTTAATTTGGTGAAGCAAAATAAGACGCCTTTAGAGGTGAGACTCAATTGGTAAAGCCAATTAAGACGCCTTTAAGGAGAATTAATTGTTGGATCATTTGGTCATACAATGTAGATTTGAAGCGTAATAGAAGCCTTATCTTATGCTTTAGGAGAATTTGCTTGTATCTAATGGGAATTGGACGTCTCTCCTTGGCATCAAGATGTTTTACCCTGATATCCTTTTTTATGGCATCAAAGGGGATTATATACCTCTTTTTGGAATCAAATTTGTTTATCTCGATTTCTTTTTTTAAGGAATCAAGGAGGACTATTCCTTTCTCATTGGATTTGAGGAGAAATCTAACCTTATCCTTAGAATGATTGATATATAACAAGACCATTCATTGCTGTCTACAAAATCAGAATAAGATGCTTTGGAGGCGATTCAGTAAAACATGAGTTAATTCAAAGTAATAGTTCATTTCTTTTAAGATTGCCAATAACGTACCTTAGAATCATAATAAATGACTACCTTGTTATTTACAGGCTGTTTTGACATGGTTTCCACTTATTCTTTTATTTCTTTGTGCAAGCCTTAATTATCTTTAAGGATTCATTAATTCACTTGGGATAGCTTTCTTGGTATGTAATAAGGGTGCTAGCCACCTTTTTCAATAGGCTTAATTGTAGGTAAACATTATTTGTAGTAAATAACTAGAGATTAATATTTAGGTGTTGATACGAGATTAGACAAGTTCAAGTGCATTGAGGTAACACCTTACACTCAAACTAGAAGACAATAGAATTGAAAGCGACACATTTATTTTCAAAGCAACGCAGAAAAACATAATGTAACACCTTAGACTCGATCCGATGAACCGAATCCGGATCTTGGGTGTTACCACTCTATCACAAATGTAACTCAAATCAATTTATAGAATTTTCATTCGATTTAAACTACTCAATTACAAATCTTCATAGTAAAACACAAAAGAATAAACAATGAGGGATTTTGATCACTATACAAAGAATTTAATTACAACTATGACAAAATTAAGGTATTGTTCTAATGCAGTTACTCTGCATTAAGGATTTCTCTATCTCAAGCTAGACCCGATCATGCCCACCAAACTTGTTCTGTGTGCATAATAGCCCAATAAGACACTTATTTAGCGTAGCCCTTATGTCGTCCCTCCAGTCGCAGACCCAAGACAACTCACCTAAAACATAGCTTACAAAGGTAAGTTTGAGAAAACTTAGTGAGGCAACCACCAATTACCTGAATCATACTTTCACAATGCATATATTCATTCAATGACTATCTTAATGCCTTTATTCTTCAATTGTATTTGACAGATACTTCCTCAAATTTCATTCCTTTATACACGCACGTTACCTTACTCTGAGACTATTCCCTTCCTTTCAATATCTTCGGTATCTTACCAACATTCTTCAATCTTTCAATCTTCACCTCATCATACTTCAGGAAGAAATGGTTACACAGGTTACAAATACTTCTTTCAGACATACAAAGCTAGCGTCCTTATTTAGAATTCGTTACTGTACTATATCTCTTTAATTTTATATCTCTAAGCAAGTCCCACTCTTATAAAATACCTTACCACATAGTCCATAGATACATTTCGTACTTACTTATTTCACTATTTACGTTTTTAAGCAATATAGAATACGTCGATTTCTTAGCACAAGGTCCGCCTCAAGAGCGTCCTTCATAGCTCATCACTAAGAGCCTTTCTAGAACACGCCACAAGTGTAACGTATCCTAAGTGCCATTAAAGCCTTCCTTGTAGGATTCACCATAGAGGTTGTTCCTTCATAATCCGCCACAAGGGCATTTCCTTCATACTTTGCCACAAAGGCTTTAATTTCAGAGTTCGCGACAGAGGCATTTGATTTAGATGATTACCACAAAGGCTATCCTTACAAGGTATGCCACATTAGCTAGTCTTTTTATTTTCGCTAGAAAAGCTATTTCTTTCATGATTTGCCACAAAGGCGATTCTTTTAACACTAGGGTGAATCTTTCATAGCTTGCCACTAGGGTGAATCTTAAGAGTATGCCACGAAGGCATCTCTTATGGATATTTGCCACAAAGGCATTTCCTTTTCGTAACGTGTTTATGATATAGATTTGCTTAGACTAATATTTCGTAATGTTTTCCCATCATCGTCCTGGGACACACAAAGAACCCTATTGGGTAATCATTGTCCTTTAATTCCTTTCGAAGGTGTCATGGCCATGGACTTTTTCCTTTCAGAGATCATGTTTAAAGTCTTGATCGACCCCTTTAGATGACTTCGTAGAGACATACCTTTTTAGTTTGTTATCCAATGATTTTAGTTTACTTACATCTCCATCAACCAACCTGCTTAAAGGTTTAGCTATGCATGCTCAAAGTGAAGAAAATAAACATAACAATGGAAAACAAGGCAACCATGAAAGGAAAGCTTGAGAAAAATGTAAAAGTTAATATTTTTATGCAAGAAAACTTAAATAACATGAAACCAAAAGCATTTAGCAGAGAAATATAAGGTAAGAAACATAAAAGGAGTAAGCTTTAACATATTAAAAGTAAAATAAGTTGAAATACATTAAACTAAAGCTTAAAGATTCTTGAAAGTAATGTACAGGGACTAGAAATGTAAATAAACCTTAGCCACAATGCTAACTAACTTAACTAACATTAAGAATAACATTAAAAAGAAGTAAATGCATAAAAATAAACTCTAATCTAAGGTAGAAGAAGAGAAAAATAAAAACCCTAAAAAAGTGTAGAGAAAAACTAAACCTAAAACTAAGCTAATGTGTGTTTCTCTCCTCAATAATTTTTTGTTGTTTTGAAGTGTATTATGATGATTTTTCGGTGCCAAAAATGCCCCTACACGGGTATTGTGTGATTGGTGGGCTGGGTAGACAAAGACTACCCTTTTTGCTCAAGTTTATCCCCTTGACGAAGGTGATATCGCGATACCTAAAGGATGATATCATGATATCTCAGGTAGTATTGAAACTTGGGTTCTCCCTTAGGAGGTGGATATTGTAATACCCAAAGGGGATATCGTGATACCACTAAAGAGAATCCTTGGCCTTTACACTGTTGGAGGTATTGCGATTCCAAGGGTTGGATATTGCGATACCTTTGCCCTAAGTGTCGTTCTTGCTCATTTTTTTGCCTTGAACACGTCCCTACAGAAGTCAAGCAAATGTTAGGCCTCCAAATGGCACTATCATCCAATTTGGGTAAAAAATGAGACATTTTCACTTATTACCTAAAAATATGAAAATAACAAAAATAATAGAAAACTATGCTAAAAACTCTATTTTGCTCGAGAAGAAGCTCCTTAAGTTCGTTAAAAAAGCTTAATTTGCCACATTGATTTGTGGCAGATCAGTAGCCCTTGCATCGCCATTCCTGGCGTAGACCCAAATCAGGCTTCTTGTAACATAAGACACAGAGGTAAGTTCATGTGAACTAGTGAGGTAAACCTCAATTACCTGATTCGTATTTGCACATCGCATCTAGTAACTTGATCATCCTTCTCATTGTTCTTGTATATCAACTTGTCTATGCTATATACCTTTCCGAGCTTCCATTCTTCATACCATAGACATCATTTTTTACTCCGATAACATGTTTTACCCTTCATATATTTGATACATTACTCATGTTCTTCACTTTTCTCATTTCATGAATCCTTAACCCTTCCCATTTTAGAGCTCCATACAGAAAAAATACTATTATTCTTGTGTACATATTTGTAATGCGTAGGTTTGTGCAATTGTACACAGTTGTTATCAAGTAATAAGTAAGTAAAAGAGTTATTATCTCCATAGAGACTGTATATGTTAATTATGTAATTTGCAAAATTAAAGATTTACAAGTTGGTTAGAGAAACACAATAATTTTGTGTGATTGATTTAAAAATAAATAACTAGATGAAAAATTATCCTAAATGCAATGTATGAGATGGATTTAGCAGCAGATTCACAAGCTTCAACAACAATAACATGACTAGGCTAGAATAATCACATTATTTAATTTAATTCATTTTCATCATGTTTAACAATGTTTCAAAAAATATTCAATGGCAACACAATCTTTCATTAGCTTGAAACTAGTATTAAGTCCTATCAGAATCTTTTACTTAGAAAAACATGCATACTACCATGATCATATTTAACTAAGGGTTTCATAGAGTTTATGTGAAGTAACAGGGACGCGCTAGGTTTGAAATAATTTAATCACACAAATTTAAAAGTTATGCAAGGTAATATAGCTCTCTTGAGTTATGAAAAACCTTTAATTTAATCGGGCTAATATCTAAATCAAGCTTGCACCTTTCAATTATAAACTTGTATACTACCATGATCATATTTAACTAAGGGTTTCATAGAGTTTATGTGAAGTAAAAGGGACGCGCTAGGTTTGAAATAATTTAATCACACAAATTTAAAAGTTATGCAAGGTAATATAGCTCTCTTAAGTAATGAAAAACCTTTAATTTAATCGGGCTAATATCTAAATCAAGCTTGCACCTTTCAATTATAAACTTGTATACTACCATGATCATATTTAACTAAGGGTTTCATAGAGTTTATGGGAAGTAACAGGGACGGGTTAGGTTTGAAATAGTTTAATCACACAAATTTAAAAGTTATGCAAGGTAATATAGCTCTCTTGAGTTATTAAAAACCTTTAATTTAATCGGGCTAAGATCTAAATCAAGCTTGCACCTTTCAATTATAAACTTGCATACTACCATGATCATATTTAACTAAGGGTTTCATAGAGTCTATGTGAAGTAACAGGGACGGGTTAGGTTTGAAATAGTTTAATCACACAAATTTAAAAGTTATGCAAGATAATAAAGCTCTCTTGAGTTATTAAAAACCTTTAATTTAATCGGGCTAAGACCTAAATCAAGCTTGCACCTTTCAATTATTGCGTCCATTAATCGTCATTTAGATAGGATTGGTTAACTAATTCTAATGCATTCAATCAAATTTTAATGAATGAAATACATGCATGATTTTAATTGAAATCATGGATGATTGAGGCATAGAACACCATAAACATGAATCAAAATAACTTCATCAAATTAATGTAATCATTCTAGGTTAAACAAATTTAAGCTATCATTGTTAATGAAAAAACAATAAAACAAATTGCGAACATGATTAATATCAAAAGCAAAATAAAGATAAGGATGAAGAAACTCTGAATGATTCTGGCAGTCCTCCGAAAATCTATTGTTGTGGATTCCTTTAATCCTCGTGTTTGCTCCTTCACAAAGTGCTCCTCAAGGTGGTCGACCAAGAGAGAACTTTCTTAAGAAATTTCCAACTAAGGATAAGGGGAAATATGGATGGTTTATGCGTGAGAGGGAGAGGAAATGAGATGAGAGAAAAGAGAATGTGAAGTGAAGAATGAGTGATGAGGGGTGAGAGATGATTTTGGTGAGGGGTGAAAGGTGATATTTATAGTAGAGGGATGGCTAAGGAGTTTACTAAAAATAGCTTGAATATCCCTTAAGGTTCTCCTTTGCTTGGCCGGCCATGAATTTTGGAGGAGGAAGTTTTTTGG
This sequence comes from Gossypioides kirkii, assembly GCA_005610355.1. Classification (NCBI taxonomy): domain Eukaryota; kingdom Viridiplantae; phylum Streptophyta; class Magnoliopsida; order Malvales; family Malvaceae; genus Gossypioides; species Gossypioides kirkii. The sequence continues at coordinate 29,621,479 of CP032247.1, read as the reverse complement.
TTGCTTGATTCATTCTTAATTTCATGTATGAATAAAGCAAGGAGGTGGAGGATTTCATGGGTGATTGTTAGGAGCTGATTTTAATTGTTATGCAAGTGTAAGGAACACCGAGTAATTCTTCCAAAAGCTAATTTTGTGCTGCTCAAATGCCCTTGCTAAATTGGGCTTCATTCCCCTTACTTGGACAGTTTGATTACCCAAATCCTTGTCAAACTTTTTCTTCAATTGAATCCACTTTAACTGGGTCGAAGTGAATTTGCTTGCCTTTGTCATCCCATTAAGATAGAATAAAGCTCATGTCCATGCAAAATTAAAATAAGCTTCTCAACTTATTAACTCCATGGTCCCATTGCAACAATTAAATATAGAAAATTAATATGTAACATGAAATAATTAAATTATGCAAAAATTTGAAACATAAAAGCATAAAATTGCATACTTTATTAAATCATGCCCATTATCTAAATATAAACAAAATTCACCCAATTAACTGTCAAAAATTCAAGATCAACATAATTTTTAAGTAAAAAGGTGTCAAAAACTACTAAAAAACATATATAATTTAGATTTTACAATGTTTTAAGTCATCGTTTCTTTAATCTTCATGAAGATCACGTGCACAAATAGAGAATACATTCTTCACCTTGCTAGACATAGCCTTACTCTGATTTGTTCTTCAAGTTTATTTGACCTACATTTTGGATTCGCCACATGCTCTGGTGCATTCCAGTTTCTTTATTCTTATCTTATGATCGTGCAGGTCACACCATAACATTTCATATGGAGCCCGTCACAAGAAAACTTATTAAAGATATCTTATCGAAAGTGTAACACGATACGCCACAAGGGCTTTTCCTTCAATGTTCATTATACTTACCCTTCCTTTAGAGTTCACCATACACCTTGTTCCTTCAGAGTTTGCCATACTTACTATTCCTTCAAAATTTGTTAGGAATGCCATTTTTTTCTTTTAGGGACTGTCACAGAAGCTTTTCCTTTAGTTGGCTACCATAATGATCATTCCTTAGAGTGCGCCATGAAGGGGTTCCTTTCATCATTTGCTACAAAGCTTTCATTTCATAGATTTCCATAAAGAATTCCTTTTTCTGGCGTGTTCACGATAAGGATTCGCTTATACTCATATTTCGTGACGTTTGCCCCTCATCGTCTTGGGTCATGCAGAGAGCCCCATTAGGTAATAACCTTCTTTTAGTTCTTCTCATATGATGCCATAACCCACCAGTTATTATCTTACACGATATGGTGCCATTGTAATGGAATTTTCCTTTAGAGATCATGTTTAAAGTCCCGACGGACCCCTTTAAAGTCAACTACAGTGAACAGACACAGACACACTTACCTTTCATGAATTGACCCCATTTAAGACTTAGAAAACACTTTATTTCATATAATCTCATACATTCAAGACATGCATATACAATCATGCTTCATCTCTAAGTTATTTATCACATACCCTATACTTGTCAAATTCATACAAACTATACATGCAACCCATATCCAACGTTCACATATCAGCACTATTCATCATACCATCTTTTCTTAGTTTCAACTCACAATTCATATGATTTTTCATAGAAGTATACAGAATAATTAGTAAACACACATGAGTCAACTTAGGGACTCACCTGACACTAAGAACAACAACTTGATCTCCAAATGCAAACATCGATTCATGAAATCTCAAAAATCATTGCTTATAAGACATAGGAATACCGTTAAAACTCATTCATATAACTTATATTTTCATTTGAAACCTAGATAAGCTCCATGCAGGGCCTTACTTCCTTATCTTACTATTAACAAATATAAACAAACTTACTCTTTCAGAAGTCCACATGCAAGTCTAGAATACTTACCTAGGATATGAAACAACCATTGACGTGAACTTTGATCCTTAGTTTCAGCTTAGCAAGAAAGATCCCTGATCAGGTCCAAAGCAAGTCAGCAATGGTGTTTTCAAATAGAAGGAGAAAGATAATTCTCTTTTCTTCTAAAGCTCACATTAACCTTCAACACTGCCCTATTAGGGGTTTACAGCTATAAGGAAACGTATATAAGAACCCAAAATCTTTATGTATCTTTGGTTTAACCCTTCATTCATTCCTAACCATCTCATTAGAACGTAACTTGCACAGTAACTAGGCAAACTTGGTGTACCTTACTTTTGGCGATACCCTCATACCCAAGAACCCTCGATACACTTACCAATCCCTTCTTCTATACATATCCACACATTCAGAGAACATTCCTTACCTCATACTCTATCATCAATTATGCGCCTTAAGTACATGTCGAAAGTGTCAATTAGGCGGATAAGACCACGCCACTTAGATTCCTTCAGCTGCATGCCTAACTTAGGACCCACCAATACTAGGTGTTACACCTGGGCTTTGTATTGGTTAAAAAGTGATTTTGAAATGATTTTTTTATTGAAAATCTAACACGGTTTGATCCAACACAATTATAATATGGAAATTATACACTAATAAGTCTAAAATGTGACTAGAAAAAGGGTTTCCGTTAATGGTTTAGTTGGGAATACTTTGGCACCAAATGCGACATTCCTATACTTGACTCAGTAGTAGGGTCAGGTATAAGGGTGTTACACTAGGACATCCCAAAAGTGAAACAACCCAAAAATCATGTCAACCTTCTAAGGTTGTTCCCAACATGATGCTCCCAGAAGTAATTGTTTCCAAAGGTGCTCTTACAAAGAACAAAATCTCATGGAACTACTATGGATAGAGTGGTTAGTAACCAAAAACAAGCATCTACATAGTTTATTTTGTTTTTCTCAACTCTATTCTAAAAGAACAATTTACTCGAATTTAAGTTTCAAAGTAGAAGATGCATCTGTTGAAAAATGTTGTGATGATTTGTTGTCACTACTTTCTATTGATTTTTCCTTGTACTCTAGCACTCATTTCATATGCATTATTTGCGAGAAGTTAAACTATTTGTAAGTGAGTATATGAGAGAGTGGTTGTAACAAGTTGGGCTATCTATTGGGGTTTCAATTGCTTCTTTTGTAATGATAAATTGGACTTTAGCCGATAAGTGATTTGACCAATTATTGAATAAACCATTCACCGAGCAAAGCTTCGTAAAGTAAGATTGTTTCCAAACTACATTAACAAACGTTGTGTACGTGTCTCTCTTTATTTTCACTACTTTCATTTATGTTCATTACCTTGTTTAAACATGTCTGAACAATCTATTTAGATAGTGGTTTAAACAAGTTTCAAACTATCTTGTAATTTTCAACAAACATGGTGGATTTATTTTCTTGTCAAAATACATATAGTTTTTATATAATTCTCATGGAGTTTTTTTTTTTTTTAACTTTGCATAAGCATGTTAAGACACTATTACATGTTTTAAGTTGTTTTAAAGAAAAAGTTGAAACCCAAATAAATGAGACACATATCTATTACTTAACTTCACTTGTAAAATTAAAAAAAAAAAATTCATCGTTAATGTATCAAACAATTTTATAATATAAATCGTGTAATTATAAAGTTTATAACAAAAAAGTCAACAACCGTCGAAAAATCAAAACTTAATTTTTTTGATTTATCAAAGAATGCCTTAATTCAATATTTTTATTTATAATTTTATCTTATTTTCTATCTTTCTTTTTACATATATACAATTAAGTACGAATAATCAACTGTTCAATTTATAACTTGTTAATAGTGTTTTTAATTTTTATTATGAATAAAATATTATATAGTATGATAAACAAATAAAAATTATTAAGATTATATGTACATATACTATGTTTTACATCAAATAAAGAAAATCGCATCATAACAATAATAGTTATATTATCTATAATATCTATAATCACAGTAAACATAATAAAAAATCCACCCAAAAAGAAACATAATAAAATAAAAATATAATTTGTGATGGTAATTTAAATCCAAGAGATTGAGGGACAAATTTTGTTTCAAATTTCAATTGAAAAGGAATCTAGCAATGCAATACATAATCCAAAAGAGATATGCATGGATTTCTTCAATAATTTGATTGCCCTGAGAACCTGAGGGCCTTTGTCTGGTTTAGTTTTGTTGGTATCCAAGGAATAGGCATCTATAATTATGTTACTCAAAAATCATACAAATATACATGATAACAAAATTTGTTTGTTTGTTGCCCACTTCATTCAATTTTCATTTCTAGTTATTTTGATTTTTTTATTATCTAATATAGTAGTGCTGAAGTTTTTTTTAATTCTACATATGGTGTTAAAAAATTGTTATTTATATCAACAAGTGATTTGGTACAATTTTCAATAAAAAAATTTAGATTCAAACTTTAAAGATGAGATTATTGAAAAAGATAATTATGAATCCTAAATATAAATTGTGAAAATGAGTTGAGGTTAAATCCTGTCGAGTTCGAGCTCTAACAAACATTTAAAAATTAAGTGGTCGATGGGAAAGAGGTTAGGCTGAGAAGCTGTTTAGAGTGTACAGTACAACTCTGATGTTGGTTTGAGGATATCTGAAATACAAAAGAAAAATTAAAAAGAATTTAAATTTATAAAAATTAGCTGGCATGTTGGTTAAAGTAGAAGTTTTGGATTCTCGAGAATTTAATAAGTTTCATATAATTGATTTAAACATTGGTAGCTACAAAGAAACAAAAGCTCAAGCAGTGGCCTGTAATGTATAAATCCAAATACAGAAAGCTTATAAAAAGCATCAAATCCCAAGGTTTTGAAATTCCTTTTCCATCTTTACAAGTTCAATCAGTCAGACGACAGCTTAACCCTTCTTTCTCACCCTATTTTTTTTTCACTTAAAAAATTACGAAAAAATTGATTAAGTTTTAATTTGATTAGTATGGATATTATTATAAATATAGAAAAATTTAAATTTAAATACGTTGAAACGTATTTTTTTTATTTATAGGTTAAGAAAGAACTATGCATAATTTTAAGCATTGTATAAAAAAACAGATATAATAATAATCGAATAAGACTAATATTAAAAATAAGTTACACGAAACTTATTTAGGTTTGATTTAGAATCAAATTGGTTATTGTTTACTTATAAATTATTCATATAATTAGCTTAATTTTGTTTACCTTTCTAATTAATCAAATTGGTTATTTTTGTTAATATTTTTATTCTATACTCATAATGAAAATTTTAAAAAATAAACTGTTAAGATATTTAATAAAAATTCAACATTAAATTGCAATCTTATGCTTTTTTAACCCTGTTTTTTGTTTTATAAATATTAAATATACATTTTTATACGTAATTTAGTTATTTTAATTAGATTATACTTGAAACTTAACAATTATAAAATTTCTTAGATATGCAACCGTCAAAGTAATTTATAATGTTTCAAATTTTAAGTAAAATTTTACTATTAGTTTCTTATTATACAATGCATAGGTTAAAGATTTAGTTTTTTTTAGGATAAATTACATCAACAGTAATTCAACTTTGGTTTGCCGAACAAAACAATCTCATTGATTTCATTTCAATCACTCAACTTTAAAAAAATGACAAAACAGTCATTTTTTCTTTTTTCTTTTACAAACATAACGGCAAAGTGACGTGGCAGATAACAACTTGCTTGGTGTCATCAACAATCCAGGTGGCTGGTTAGTACCAATTTAAACAGTACTATCAACAGCAATTTAAGGTTTATGCAGTAGAAAAAGAAGAAGAAAAAGAAAACGAGAATAAATAACCCTATCATCTCCAATGTAAACCTTTTATTCTTTCTCTCAATCTCTTTAAATTTATTTCCAACCTTAAAATTTTGTAAACATTCTCCACTTTATTTTCATAATTTTTTTTTTGCCAAATCCCTTTACTTTCCCAGTTCTCTCCCATGTCTTCTCACATCACAATTAAAACTTTCATTCACAGTAAATTCAAACTAAGCAAAACTCTCCATTTCCCTTTGTGGGGGAAATCCCAAAAAAAAAATCGATAAAAAAAATAATTTTTTTTTATAATAAATCCCAAATTCAAACTAAGAAGTCTCTTCTCCTCACATATTTTTGTAAAAATTTCGATAAAAGAAAGAAAAATTTTTCTTTGTTTTTGGTTTCGAATTATCATACAAAAAAGTAGAAAACAAATAAAACTTTATTTTGATCTTGAATATTATGGGGGTTTTTTTTGTGTTTGTGCACTGTTAAGAGTTTAGATTTTCGTGCTTTCGTTTCACCTGAGTTTTTGGTTGTAATCTATGTGTGCTCTCCTTTTTCCTTTCTTGTTTGCAGGATTTGGTTTTGTGTTCTTTTTTGTTAATGTTGGAACCTTTTCTTTTTAGGGGAGGTAGCTTGATTGGGGGATTGATTTTAGGATTTTTTTTGCCATTGATTGGGGGTTGATTTTAGGATTTTTTGCCCTCCTTTTGGCTTTCAGAGATTGAACAAGAGATTGAGCAGCTTCCATTTTCCCTTCTTCTCTTCTGTTTATTTTCTTCTTCTTCAAAGATTGAGCAAGAGATTGACCAATCATCTTCTCTTTTCTTTTTGACCTTTTGACTAATTGTCCAATATGACAAGTTAACTAACCACATCATCTAGTTAACTTGCCACATCAATAGTCCTGTTAAGACACTAACGGAAAATGTTAATCAGTGATTGTTTTGTCACTTTTTGATAACGTCAGTGATTGTTTTGTCACTTTTTTAAAGTTGAGTGACTGAAATGAAATTAATGTGACTATTTTGTCTGACAAATCAAAGTTGAGTGGCTGTTGGTGTAATTTACCCCCTTTTTTTTACTTTAATTTGATAATTTTTATGTTATGTATTTTTTGAATTTCAAAATTTCAATCCTAAATCAAATAATAATCATTAAATCCATTAAAATGGCATAACTTTTATTTTTATGAGTATTACGTGGAAATAGTTAACTGAAATGGTATCACATATGCGCGATAATATGGTTGCTGCCTAAGATTCTAAAATTAATAGAATTTAACTTACAAATTTAATGAGTATGTTTGATTAAGATTGATAATTTAAAATTCGAAAAGTATAAAGATTAAAAATATTAAATTAAAGTACATAGATTAAATTTGTAACTTATGCACATTACAAGGATTAATGGCATGATTTAACAAAAACATTAAGAATTATTTCATTCAAAGTTTTTTAAAAGTGTTATGCTTTCATAATAAAATTGTTGATATTATTTATCAAAAAAAAAAATGTTCATCTTCAGTTTAGAACAGATTAAGATTTTTTTTCCCTTTCTTAGCCTAAGCTAGCATGTTTGATGTTTAAAGATGTTTTTATTCAACAAAAATCTTTATGATATTTTATAATTATTATTAAAAAAGATATGTGGAGTATGCCTCACATTTTTTGGTCGAAACAAAGTTGACGTCCCAACGAGGAAGAGGCGTCATTTCGATGACAAGAAGAGACGTCTCGTCCTGAAGACGAGATGAAGGGCATCCCGACGAGGAAGTGGCGTCATCCTAACGACGAGAAGAGACGTCTTGTCCCGACAAGGCAACAGTCACTTCAGGACGAGACGACGCATTATGCAATTTTTTCGATTTTTTTCTTCCAGTCAAATTCTGATTATTTGTCTCAGTCGAACTCTGATTAGTATAAGCTATTTTAAAATTATTTGACCTACGAATTTAGCTTATAAATAAACATTTTTCCACTCTAAAAAGATAATCCATTACACATTTAGGTATTAGCTTTTACAAGCTTTCAGAGAATTTTGTGTTTACGTTTTCAAAGTTGTTATTTCGAGTTTTAAGATTTAGTTTTATCTTCATCTTTGCACTCTTCAATTTGTGGTTATAGTGAAATCATCTTTACGCGTGATTTTTTATCCTCTTCGGATGAGTTTTTTCATGTAAAATATGTGTATTCCATATTTTCAATTTCATTATTATTTTACTTGTTAATTGCTTAATCAAATATACCCGAACAACATTATGAATTAAAAATAAATACAAGTCACTCTAAACTTCAAAAAAAAGAAAAGAAAAGAAAGAAATACGGTTGAGCTATCCCTATATACATATATATATATATATATGTGGACAAACAGTACACATATATACCCACTCATATATATAGTACTTTCAGCATACATGTCGGCCCCCTAACAGTAATCATAGCTTCGTCTTTGTCGGATAATTTACATATTTGATCACTGAGTTTAGTATAAATAGTAAACTCTGATGAGTAGTAATTCTATTAAAAAAAACTAGTATCGAAACATGCCTCGGAAACATAATTCTGGATACCATCCTCTACATTGATTAGCATTATTCTCATTTATTATGGTTTTTATTTCCTTTGTTTTGGTATCCTTGTCGCCATGCACTTGTCTTTTCCCTAATAGATGTATATGCAGAGAGATGATGAATGATAAAAATAAAACCGACCAAACAAATTTAAAAAATCTCAAAGACAAAATCTTAAGAAAGGTGGGAAGTAATTAAGATGGTCGTTAGGTCAATTTATGTCTCGAGAAAGTTAATGGATTCGACCCCACAGCTGTGATTCGTTTTCATGGATCAGTCACATGAATAAAAGCTAGCCATATCATCAGAAAAGCTTCTTGCAGTTGCAATCGATGCAAAAGTTTTAAGCTTTTTGTTTTTTAATATATGGAGTAAAATGTAACCACTTTGAAGCTTCAATATTCCAGTTTTTATGGGTTTTGTTTGATTATTTCTAAGAAATTTTGAAACTGGACAAGCCATAATCATATAACCTGGGTTTATCTTCTGTTTTTCTTGTTTGTTTTCCAGGAAAAACTGGAAGGAAAACGAGAGGTTATGGTAGAAATGTTGGTGATCAGAGGTGTGTGAAGGTATTATAGTGAAAGAGACTTTTCCCAACTAATAATTGAGGGGCATCCAATCAAATATATACTAAGATCCTTTCATTTTTGTTTTTTGATAATCAAAATCATTTGATTAAAGTATAAATAACAAACTTATGATTGTAAGTTATTATTTGGATTTGGGATAAAAATGATTTTGAATTCGGTTGGACCATTATCAAGTTAGACAATAAATGAACTGTGTGTTAGATTCCTTCATTTAATTAGACGCAAAACAAAGAAACTTACACTTTTGGATTTATCTAAAATAAACATTCAAATTTCATTTGGAATTAAGTTTTAGTCCGATTAGCATGAGTATTATTGTCAATGTAAAAAATATGTGTTCGAGTGCATTGAAGTTCATTCTCCTTCTATTTATATGTCGAAAAGGAGATACTGATAATTTTAAAAACTCTATAAAAAAAAACCCAAATATAATCAAAATTTATAACTCTTATAAAATTTTGAATGAATGCTTAATTATAGCATTAATTTGGGGTATCTAGATAAGGAGGGCCCAATAAAAAGATTTCATGCATAAACCTTACCTTTCAAAACAGACCCATCAATATAAACCAAGATAATAAATTATGAAAATTAAGTATATACTTTTATTATAGAATGAGCAGACATTTATCACAAGCAAATAAATTTTTTTGATGAATTATAAAAGGAAGATAAAGTTTTAACAATAACACGACTAGAGCGATTTAAGTCCAAGTCATATTAGATGATGACCATATTGATCATTAGGTCAACACATAAAATTCATAAAAAAATTATTCAAACAATACATAAAGCAAATATTTAAATAAATCTCGGCCATTAAAAATTAGTTTTGAATATGGATCTCATGATGATAAAATATATATTTGATAATATATTATATCATGTGTCAATCAGTTACCATTTAATATGACTATATATATTTAAAAAAACATGATAATATATCTGAAAGCAATAAAATCATCGATTTCATTAGTTTTAAAAATGATTATATGAAATTAAATTAAGCACTAAATAAATGTATAAAATATTCATAAATTTTAAAGTCTTTTTTTGAATGCATTTATATATGCTTTTGTCACACATTTTAACTTTTTTGAATTTCTAAAATAATTTTTTGTTTGCATTTGTTTTAAGTTATTGTTTTAATAGTTGTTGGAACAAAAATTTGTGATAAAAAAATGGAATAAAATAGATTTACAAGGAAGGTAACCTAAGAAGAAATATCAACACACTATTTATTAACACTCACAACCCTTACAAAGAAAGTGTAAATAAAGGGAATTAGATTAGAACTCCCCCTATCAAAGCGAATCATTGATCACCAAACATATTCATGCTACTCATGAATCAACGTTCAAGCATAGTAAGGAAATATGCAGCACATATCATATCTCAAAATAGTTTATGGTGGACTAAAATGATCATGAAATGAAGTAGCAAATGACCATCACCAAGTTCAGAAAAAAGAACCATCATGTTCAATAACAAAAGCATTTGCTGCCAAATTTACCAAGTTTATTGTTTGTTGCCAAATATTATCCATCCCTTTTTGGCAAGGATGCCAAAGAGGATTTTTCTCACCAAACCGACTTCAAAAACAAAGAACTTCCCCTCACCAAGTGGTCTTCTCTGAGTCACATATAGACTCAGTAAATTTTGCTTTCTTAGCCAACAATCTTTGAATCTCAATGTTGATTTGAATTCAACTCGACCCCAAAAGATCCAAAACATGTGCCTTTAGTGTAACTGCAACAGTCGAGGCTGTCTCATCTTCAATTATCACAAGGTTTTGAATATCCACGTTTTCCTCAATTTGATCCCCCAATTTTCCACTTATTACGTCAACCTCTTCTTTGACCAACCTCCAAAAATCCTACTAGAAACCAAATTTGACAAAGGCTTCCTAAACCAGTTTAACCACCACATATCAAAAGCACAAATAAACCAACCATAATTATCATAATTATAAACCTAGATTAACTAGGTTGGGCAGCACAAAAATAGGAGAAGGGAAAAAATCTAGCAAAAATTAACAATTTGCAAGGGAAGGGAATCAAACCCAAGTCTCAAAGACTACTGCACTCCCTCTTTATTTTCTCTTGACCATTGAGCTACCAATTCATTCTTGAAACAATGCTATAAATTAATAATTAAAAGAAATTTGGGATGTTACAACTCTCCCCTTAAAAAAATTTCGATCTTGAAATTTACTTGATTCGAAGAGATGAGGATATTGGAGCCGAATCGAGTCATCTAGCTCCCAAATAGCCTTTTTAGTGCCACGTTCCTCCAAAGCACCTTAACTAAAGGAATCTACTTCCTCTTCAGAACCCTAATCTCACGATCTAAAATCTGGACAAGCTCTTCCTCAAAAGATAGATTCGATCTAATCTCAATCTCTTCAATCAAAACAATGTGAGAAGGGTCAGATTGATACCGTCTCAACATCAAGACATGAAAAACATCATGGATGTGATCTAACTCGGAGGCAACTCAAGCTTATATGCCACTGGACCAATCATCTTAAGAATTTGATAAGGCCCTATGAACCTAGGGCTTAACTTGCCCTTCCAGCCAAACATAAGAACATTTTTCCACAGGGAAACCTTAAAGAAGACCTGATCCCACACACTGAACTCGATGTCCTTCCATTTTAAGTCAGCATAGGGCCTCTGTCTATTCGAAGCTGCCTTTAATTTGTCCTGAATTAACCCAAACTTATCCTCAACCTACTTAAATCGAGGCGCTAAAGAATCATCCAATCGATGCTTAGCTGTGATTTCCTGAACCTAAATAGGCTTTACTTGTAACTTAGCAAGAATACCCCCATCATTAAATAAACTCAAACGGGCGAACATAGTCCTCAACTTTGACAATGCTCTTTTGCTCAAGGCCTCGACCACTACATTAACTTTCCCAAGATGATACAAAATCGTGCAATCATAATCCATTAGCAACTCAATCCATCTGCACTGTCTTAAATTAAACTCTTTTTGGGTAAGGAGATATTTGAGACTTTTTTGATCTGTGGAAATAATATACTTTTAATCGTACAAGTTATATCTCCAAATTTAAGAGAGGAAACGAAAGTCAACAACTCTAAATCATGATTCGAATAATTACACTCATGTAGCCTAAGTTGTCTTGAGGCATAAGCTACCACTTTACCATCCTGCATTAAAACACACCCAAGCCCAACATGCGAAGCATCACTGTATACTACATAGTCTTTACCAAATTCTGGCTGAATGAAAACAAGAGCCTCAATCAATACAGATTTGAATCTTTTGAAAATGGCCTGCTAGAGATCTATCCACTTAAAAGGAGTGTTCTTCCTTAATAGCTTACTCAAGAGGGCTACTGTCAAGGAAAAACCCTTAATAAATCTTCGATAATATCTTACCAAACCAGGAAAACTCCGAATCTTATATACATTCTTTGATTGCTTCCAATCTAAGATAGCTTCTACCTTTTTTAGATCCACATGGATACCCTCATTAGATACCACATGACCAAAAAACAGAAACTCCTTTAACCAGAACTCACACATACTAAGCTTAGCAAAAAGCTTCTTCTTATAAAGAATCTGCAAAGCTACCCTCAAATGCTCATCATGCTCAAATTTTGACTTAGAATATACCAATATGTTTTCGATGAACACAACGACAAATTGATCAAGGAAAGGCTAAAAGACATGGTTCATGAATCCATAAATGCAGTCGATACATTAGTCAATCTAAATGACATAACTAGGAACTCATAATGATCATAACGAGTCCTAAATGCAGTCTTGGGTACATTGGATTCTTTCACCTTAAGTTGGTAATACCTAGATCTCAAGTCAATTTTAGAGAACACAGTTTCACCCCTAAACTAATCAAACAGATAATCGATCTTTGACAGAGGATACTTATTCTTTACGGTTAGTTTATTCAGTTGTCTGTAATCAATACATAATTATAGTGTTCCATTTTTCTTCTTAATGAACAATACCTGTGCGTTACAAGATGAAACACTAGAGTTTATAAATCCCCAGTCCAAAAATTCCTAAAGCTAGACTTTTAACTCTGTCAACTTTTTAGGTTCCATGCGGTAAGGAACAATATAGCTTCTACCTTTTTTAGATCCACATGGATACCCTCATTAGATACCACATGACCTAAAAACAGAAACTCCTTTAACCAGAACTCACACATACTAAGCTTAGGAAAAAGCTTCTTCTTATAAAGAATCTGCAAAGCTACCCTCAAATGCTCATCATGCTCAAATTTTGACTTAGAATATACCAATATGTTTTCGATGAACACAACGACAAATTGATCAAGGAAAGGCTAAAAGACATGGTCCATGAATCCATAAATGCAGTCGATACATTAGTCAATCTAAATGACATAACTAGGAACTCATAATGATCATAACGAGTCCTTAATGCAGTCTTGGGTACATTGGATTCTTTCACCTTAAGTTGGTAATACCTAGATCTCAAGTCAATTTTAGAGAACACAGTTTCACCCCTAAACTAATCAAACAGATAATCGATCTTTGACAGAGGATACTTATTCTTTACGGTTAGTTTATTCAGTTGTCTGTAATCAATACATAATTATAGTGTTCCATTTTTCTTCTTAATGAACAATACCTGTGCGTTACAAGATGAAACACTAGAGTTTATAAATCCCCAGTCTAAAAATTCCTAAAGCTAGGCTTTTAACTCTGTCAACTTTTTAGGTTCCATGCGGTAAGGAACAATGGACGTTGGTGTTGTACCTGACAACAACTCAATACCAAATTCAACTTAGATCAGGAGGTAAACCTAGTAGTTCCTCAAGAAAGACATCCGAGAATTCTCTTACCATATGGATACCATCCATGGAAGGATCAACTGTACCTGCATATTGAACATAGGCCAAAAATGCCTTATACCCTTTTTGGATCGTTTTCTCCGCTTCCATTGCAAAGATCACATTGGACAAATAGTTTCAGCGCTCATCAACCATAACAATTTCCTTTTTAGACCCAGTCTTCAACATCAATCTCTTCAAAGCACAATCTAGATAGACTTGGTGCTCAACCAACCAGTCCATCTCCAAAATCAAATCGAACTCCCTAAAAGGAAACTCCATCAAGTTGGCAAGAAACACTTCCCCTTGAATTTTCAAAGTACGTCTCTTATAAATTTTATCTACCAGTACAGATTGTCCTAATATGCTGACTACAATAGTAGTGCTATCAATTTTCTCTACCCCAATCTCCAATTTAACAACCATATCACATGCAATATAAGAGTGGGTAGACCCAATATCTATTAATGCAAAATAAGGCACCGAATGAATGGTAAAGGTACCTCTGGTAGTAATAGTGCCCTAGGTTTATTGTATGGATGCTTTATTTTGATTAAATTAATTTATTATTATTATAATTTGCATGTTTAATATATAATAATATCCTTGAATAAATTTATTGTAACCTTAATCGATCGTTGTTGTGGGAACAACAATGAATTAAGATTAGTATGAAATATGATAGAATTCATGTGATGAATATGTGTTTGAGAAACAAATCATATTCATATGTATTTGTTGAGAATGAATATTGGACCGACCCATTTTGAGATTAATACATGGATCAAAGCCATAAATTAATTCTCTAAATAGTTGTGTCATTAAATACTTAGTCATGAAACCACTATAGTTCTCAACATGAGGAATTTTATGTTTTGACGTAATCAAATGTTGTCTTTAACCGGACAACTATAAAAGTTATAGTTGAACATAATTAGAATAATGTAGTGAGATGTGAGTGATTAAGATGGAATTTGTCCCTCTTGTTATAAGAGAAATATCTCTCGGCCCCTCGACGATTAAGACTAAAAAATGCATGGCCGTGCTCGAATGAATTGATGGAGATCAATGTCATTCGTTTTGTCAGTCTAATTCGGTATCTAGAAATTAAAGATAGAACGATATAAGGTCGACTTTATCCATGCCTTATACTCTATCTAGATATCGTGAGACAAAAGAATTATGTCATGAGCTATATTTAGGTTGTCTCGGATCATAAGTTTTCATTTAACTTGGGTAGTCGTAATGTCTTGCTAGAGACCACTTATGACTTGTAGGACCAAATATGATTTAGGCCTACTACCAACGTTAATTGAACCTATAGGGTCACACATTAAGAATGAATAAGAATGGTTAAGTTTATTGCTCTCTTTAAGTAATTTAAAATGATAAGATTATTTTAAATTACGAGAAATAATTAATTATTATTATTTAATTTTAATTTTGAAAATTTAAATCTGTAGTCAAAATGATAACAAATAATAATTTTGTTACTATTTCTTGTTAAATTCGAAAATAATAATAAATGAGATAAAAAGGAGATCTGATATATTCCATATCAGATAAGGAAATAGAATCTAATTATTATTTAAAAGAGTTTTAGATAAATAATAATTAAAATAGAATTTAATTATTATTACTTAAAAGAGTTTTAAATAAAAGATAATTAAATAGAATTTTAATTAAAAGAGTTTTAGATAAATAATAATTATATTGTTATTTAAAAGAGTTTTAGATAAATAATAATTAAAATGAAATTCAATTATTATTATTTAAAATAATTTAATATAAATTATTATTTAAAAAGGGTTTTTAAAATTCAAGATAAAATCTGATATTCTTTATCAGATAAGGAAAAAGATTTTAAATTATTTAAAAGAGTTTTAAATATATATACAACCTCAAATCTAGTTTTATTCAACTCTATGTATATGTGATATATGTACAATTCTCGAGTTACACAAGTTTTTGGCTATTATCTATTGGGGAGAACAAATCAAAAATATTTTGAGAAAACAAGGTTGGAACTAGCATTCCATTCGATCGTTCGTCGTTAGTTCGAGTGTGGAG
The DNA here is from genome assembly GCA_005610355.1 of Gossypioides kirkii. Classification (NCBI taxonomy): domain Eukaryota; kingdom Viridiplantae; phylum Streptophyta; class Magnoliopsida; order Malvales; family Malvaceae; genus Gossypioides; species Gossypioides kirkii. Next base: position 29,605,699 of record CP032247.1, on the reverse strand, counting down.
ACTTGTAGAGAATGGTCGTCTTTCAACAAGACAGCACCTTTGGAGATCCGACTCAAATCAGGCGTTAGTGTCTGGAAGTTTAACGAAACAAGGTAATTTTCGTTATTTCCTTTTCAATTTACACGTATTGCATGAGATCCTTAATAGTTTATGAGATATCAATTTTATTTTATGCCGTGTTATGTTCGTATGAGATTCGAACTCTATCTCGTATTCTTACGATGGTATCAGAGCCTCTTGCTTTACATATTTATCATGCTTGCACTATGTTTGAATTGCATGATGTTGTTGTATGTAATGTTGCCTATTTCATGGTGCATAGTATCGCCTTTTAGGTTTATGTGAATGGCATATTATTTTGTTATTGTTTTACAAGGGGTTGTAATTTTTAAATACGGCTTGTGTGTCGTTTTGTTTTATTGTAAATTTATTTCTCTAGTATAAGTAAATTTTATTGTAATATAACTAAAGACATTGTAAGCCCCTTAGGAGTCATGTCGTCCGACCATAATGATAGAGGAGCTAGATGACTATACACAAGTTGGTTGTCCAAGGCAATGCCGTAGAGATGCTTATTACCTTGGGTTAATTTTTGATTTTCCTATTTTATTATAAAGATCAATTTAGATTAACGTCATACTATGTCACGTTTATTTTAATGCATATATGTGATATTATGAGTATGGAATGCCTTGGATGATATCTATTAGTATGTGATCGCGTTATAAACGTCATAGCAAATATGTGCAACTGTACACTATCGATACAAGTATAATAGATAGATGTAAATCTATCAGATATCGATCTCACAGGGATGACTGCTTATGTTTATAATTGTCGATGCAAAAAAGTTAAAACTAAAGAGATTGCGATGAATAATGTCGGAGCAATAAAATAAGAAAATGCAGTAAAAGCATAGAATAATTTGTCAAAGCAATTTAAGAAAATTTAAGAAGTAAAACAATGATAATGAGATGGGGTTCCCTGACTTGAAAACTTGGCAAAAAGCTAAATGTGATCACAAGGTTAATAACAGACAAATTGTCGCCACAATTAAGTACAATGAAGTTTTACCAACCTTGACTTCCCTGTTTATCAAAGACTCAAATACTCACACTAACTACACCTTCCAGTGTTGGTAATGCTATATATTCAAGAACAAGTGGACTGAATTCATTCAATCCTCAAACAACTTTCGTTGACTTGCTTGTTAACTTAATTTGTCGCTGCACTTTCTAGTGACAGTGATTGCAATCACACTTCCATGGTCAAACAATTAAATCCAAAGATAAACAATGAAGGAAAGATTGAAATATATATCAAACTTGATCTAAAATTAAATTGTATTTCCATACCACTTCAAATTATCAAAACCTATCAACGTTTAAATAAGAGAATAATAGAATAAATTGAAGTATCCTATTCCTAGTCTACTTTAATCATTCCCTTACACTCCTCTTGCGTCGCATTTAGGATACTCCTTGTTAGAAACAGTGTTGCCTTCTCCTCAATGTCAGGTTGCCCTCAGGAAATTTAAGTTGCCATGGATGCAAGCTTAAGAAGGTGTTGAAGAAGAATTTTATCCATCGAAAAAAAAATCAAGAAGAAGATGAAGAAAATATTTTCTCCTTAGTATTTAACATCCACTGCCAATTACAGGTGTCCTTCCTTTCAGATCTAACTTCTAGCTGTACAAGTCGGTTATGCCAGTTGTACACTCACATAAATGTGTTGTGTTCATTAGACAGTTGTCAGTTGCAGTGACAGTTTTGGGCACAAATTTGGATGTCGTTTTACAACGACAACTCTGTACACCTTCATGCATCGATCCTTCAAGACAGATTCCTATAGTGACATTTTTGGGCACAATATTGAACAACTAAAGCAACGACATTATTAGTAAAAACATGATAAAATTAAAGGAAATTAGACCAATCTTCACTAAGTTAGAAAATGCAATAACTAAGTTAAAAAGACTAAAAATGCATGCTAAAGATGATCAAATGGAAAAAATTATATCATAAGTAAGGAGAAATCAATGGTCTTTTCTAATGCTATCACACCCCCAAACTTGAATTTTTACTTGCCCTCAAGTAAACAAAAGCTAGCAAGGTTATAACAAAGATTTTTGTCAAGTAATAGTCATTCTAGTAACTTGATTCTTCTGAAATCCTAATGTATGAATTACATTCACATGACAGAATATTGCGTCGACAATTTATAGGTATGAATAATCAAAACAACAACTTCATCAATGCTAGTATCATACTTTAAATCTCAATTTTTTACCAAAACAACATTTATTGTATAATAATATACATACATACATATATATTTATATTTTTTCTTTTTTTATATATGTGTTTAAAGGATGTCGTTGCATTACTATACCCTTATTCTTGTGAAGTAATGATAGGGTGCAACAAACCCCCCAGAGAGTATGTAATTACACAGACACACACTCTTGCAATGACAGCCTTTGGCTAGATTACTTTTTCTAGCACTTGCATTAGAGAGTTCCCCCTTGATAGTTCACAATACACCCACATTGGAGTGTTTTTTATTCATAACTATACTTATATACAACTATAAATGGAAAATTATTCAAGATTCAAATAATAATACTATTCATCATTTCCTAATGCAATCTAAATCATTCATCCAAAAATTGAAGATACATAATTCAATCACATTCATCCAACTCATTCATTAGCATTTCACATGATTCAAGAATTAAGCATCAAATGAAAAAAAATTCAAGCATATTTCCAATAACTTTGCATACTTTCATTAAACATAAAAGGACAAATTTTAAAATATGGGTGCGTTTACATTTCTATCCCATATACATTCTCCCAAACTTAAAGTCTGCATTGTCCCCAATGCACTAACATTTAGTTACAAATATATATATATGGAAATACAATGACAATATGCAGCGACAATAAAAATGCAGGGACAATTATACTACAACTATATGATATGCATGGAAACTAATCTAAGTGAGAAAAATAAAAAACTAACTCAATGTGCTGCAGCCGAAGATGTGGCTGCATGGGTCTTCTTCTTCTATCGTTTGTGCTCCTGCTTGCGTCACTTTTTGTCCTTGGTGCGCTTTCTCTTCCTTTCCTTTGGCTTGGCCAGATCCTCGGATTGCTCTTCCGCATCAGGCTGCGCCCCGGCATCATTGACCGTGACATCGAATGGGTGTACTTCAGCAAGCGTGCAACATAAAGCACCATGGATAGAGGATTGGAATCCTCATTACTGATAGTCACGACCTCCACCTGACTCGCATCAGGTGGCGCCTAGTCATCAAAAGATGCACCCATAATTTCAATTGCAATGACAAATTTCGCAGACGAATTTGTCACGACATCAGGTTCTTCTCTTCTTACTTCTTTTCCTTCCTCTTCTTTTTCTTCTTTTGTCTCCACAATTTCCAATGGCGTGTTTCCTTCATTAACATTGGCCTCCTTCTCAGTCATATTAACCTTTGGGCTGGTAGAAAAATCATCCTAAAAAGGGCTAGTAATGTTTCAGAGGTAATCTTCGACTTCTTTCAAATTCACCTCGCGTTCATCATTAGAAATATAGACCATCTGTGGAAATGCTACTAATTGATCATTTCCTTCTGATGCAGCCCTTTTAGTTGAAGGCGTAGCTTCTCTAATGATTGGAGGGAACATAGAGAACTGGGGCGAAGGTACTTTACTCATACAGTGCAATGTAGTCACAATGGCACTATTCTATGCCCTTGTGTAGGCATAGAATAGGTTCTGAGATCTTTCCATTTTCTCAATTACGCCGAAAAGTTTGATCTATCAAATGTTGATGGTATCAACAATCTTTTCAACCTCTGTAACCTTATGACATAAGTTAGGATCTGTGGTGACATGAGCCATCTATTTTTCCATCTTCACCTTGCCTGTACTCTTCTTGGCTTCAGCTTCCTTCACAACAGAAGTATCCTTCCCCCTAGTCATGCGCTCAATGGAGGCATCATTAATAGGGCCTTTGTTGTCCAACATTGCTTATCTCTCATGAGGTATCACTCCTCGTTATTGGCACAGCTACATGATCAGTAAAGGGAATGCCAGAATACTTGTCTGCCTTGTAGCATATTTCTTAATTTCTTGGTACAAAATTGCACCGACATAAATTTGTCTTCCTTTGATGATTAAATGGATTAAACGTATCCTGTCCAAAGTGATTGTTGTGATATCAGTAGAAGGCATGAGACGACAATTTATGAATTGAAACTAGACCTTAATTTATATTGTGAGGAAGCGACGGTGCATGGTGTAGTTGTTCAGACTGTTGCCCGTCCACACCGCTCCGTCAATGCAAAGATCCTGCATTAAGATGTCAGCCACCTCTTCTGTGAGTTGGTCTAGGAAGGCCATGTGCTCGTCTTCTTTGACGGTGATGTTGTAAAGAGCATTAATGTGGGAGATACCCCAAGGCACCAATCCTTCACGAACGAAGATGAACTCTTGTTTTTTTTCAGTCAGGTTTGCTTAGAACTCTCTCACAAGGGATGGTGAATACCCCTTAGGATGGGTGTAGAAGGTTTCCCACCCTATTCTCGTGCTGACTTGCTTCCCTAGGTTTTGATGCTGCGATAGTTGGAAGCCTTGTTCAAGGAAACGATCCTTCGCAGTTTTGGTCAGAAACATCACTAGTTCTTTCGATGGGTGCTGTGCTGTTTCTCATACCATTACGACGAAAGAGGGTTCTGCAGCAGATTTGGATGGTGTTTTTGCACCTCGAGTTCTAGCCATATCTTTTTGGTAATAAAGGTATTAGAGAGTAGAAAAGGTGAGAGATTTGAAGAAAATTTTAAGCAGCAATAGAGGTTTTTCTGAGGAACACCGTCGGCACAGTGGATCATTTTATAAGGAATGAAAAATAAAGATGGAGAGTCGTGTTTTTTTCACTACAGAGAGAGGATAGTCAGTCTGCATCCAATAAATGTGTCCACTCGGATTATCCTTTTTCAAACCGATCCAATGGTTGGGGAATAAGTGCTTGCAGCGTCGTGATTTCTTTCCTGAAATGTTTCAAATTTGTGATGAGTCAACAGATAAGTTACGTCGACAAGGAGTTTTTCATGCGTCGACAAAAGGAAGAACTTTATTCTTGCAAAAAAAGACTAAGAAAGGTAACTGAAACATAAATAAAATAACTAAAAGTAAATGATACAAATGTAAAAAAAGGTTAGAAAAATGTGACCAGGTTAATGATCTCTTTCTAGTTGTGATCATCCTGGCTAAAGTAGTGCTTCAATTGTTGGCTATTCACCTTAAATTGATGCCCATCATTTATGTCTTTAATTGTGATCGCACCGTGAGGAAATGCTTCGACAACCTCCAATGGACCAGACCATCTTGAGCGCAATTTACCTTGGTGCAATTTTAGTCGCGAATTAAATAAAAGCACTAGTTAACCTGCAATAAATTATCGCTGCAAAATAATATTGTCATGCCATCTTTTGGTCTTTACCTTATATATTGCAACGTTCTCATATTCATTGCATCGAATTTCCTTCAATTCAGTGATGTCCAACAACCTTTTCTGTCCAGCAGCTTTATAATCCATGTTTACTCACTTGATTTCCCACATGGCTTTATGTTCTAATTCCATGGGAAAGTGACATGCTTTACCAAGCACTTGTTGATACGACGACATTCCAAGTGGTGTTTTATGTATTGTGCGTAATGCCCACAATGCATCATCAAGCTTTGAAGACCAATCTCTCCTCGATGGGTTCACCACCTTTTCAAGGATATTTTTAATTTGGTGATTGGAAACTTCAGCTTGACCATTGGTTTGTGGATGATATGTGGTCGCCATTTTATATTTAACGCCATACCACTTCAGTGCGGCTGTAATTTAATTTTAATAGAAGTGAGTACGTAGATCACTAATCAATTCCGTGTCGAAACGAGTGAGTATGTACTTGTGGAAAAATTTCAACACTGTCCAAACATCATCTTTTGGAACAACAATTACTTCCACCCACTTGGACACATAATCAACAACGACCAGGATGTAAACATTTCCAAACGAACTTGGAAATGGTCTCATGAAGTCCATACCCGAAACATCAAAGAGCTCAACCTGCTTAATTGGCTATTATAGCATCTTATTGCGTCTAGATATTGATCCAGTGCGCTGACATTTGTCACATTGTTGTATAAAATTATGGGCATCTCTAAACAATGAAGGCTAAAAGAATCCTGACTGAAGGACTAGGACCTTTGTAGTAGTCCTTACACCACCAAAATGACCTCCATAAGAGGCATCATGGTAATGCTTTAGGATAGAAAGCATTTCTTCTTCTGGAACACAGCGTCGAATAATATTGTCGTTTCATACCTTGAATATGTATGGCTCATTCCAGTAATATTTTGCGATGTCACGAAAAAACCTTTCCTTCTTGTGGGTTGTTACACTCAAGGGTAACCTTCCACACACCAAGTAGTTGATGGCATCTACATATCATGGGGATGCGTCGACAACAAACAGCTCTCGTTAGGAAATGCATTAACAATTTGGAATGTATTTCCGTCTTCACTTCCTACTTTCAGACGAGAGAAATGATCTACTACTTGGTTCTCTGATCCTTTCGATCAATGTCAAATTCTTGTTGTAACAGGATCCATCGAATCAATCTTTGTTTGGCATCTTTCTTAGCGAAGAGGTATCTCAATGCAGAATGATCAGTGAATAATGTAACCTTTGCACCGACAAGATATGAACAAAATTTGTCGAAGGCAAAGACTAGTACCAATAGCTCCTTTTCTGTGGTTGTATAATTAATCTGTGCTTTAGTGAGAGTCTTACTGGCATAATATATTGCATGAAATACTCTTTCTTTATATTGTCTTAGCATAGCACCCACTTCATAATCACTCGCATCACACATTACTTTGAACGGTCGCGACCAGTCCGATGCAACGATAATAAGTGCCTTTACCAGCTGCTGCTTAATTTGCATATATGCGTCCAGACCTGCATCATCAAATAGAATTTTTTTATTTTGCTCCAACAAGGAGCAGAGAGGTTTTGTAATCTTGGAGAAACCCCGGATAAATCTTCGATAAAAACCTACATGATCGAGGAAACTCCGAATACCTTTTACATTGGTTGACGAGGGTAACTTCTCAATAATCTTAACTTTTGCTTTGTCCACTTCAATGCCCTGACAAGAGATTCGATAATCGAGGAAAATGCCTTCTGTTGCCATGAAGTGGCATTTCTCCCAATTCAGCACTAAGTTTGTGTCCTCACATCGCTTTAGAACTCTGGCCAAATTGTTAGTGCATTTATCAAAAGTATTGTCATAGACAGAGAAATCATCCATAAATACCTCCAATGAGTCTTCAATCATGTTTGAGAAGATTACCATCATACACCTTTGAAATGTGATCGGTGCATTGCATAGACCAAATGGCATTCGGCGGAAGGCAAAGGTACCAAAAGGACAAGTAAAAGTTGTCTTTGCTTGATCCTTCGATGCAACTACTATCTGATTGTAGCCAGAATAGCCATAGAGAAAGCAATAATAGGCTTTGCCAGCAAGCCTATCCAGTATTTGATCAATGAAGGGAAGTGGAAAGTGATCATTCTTTGTGGCTGCATTCAAACGGCGATAGTCCATGCATACTTGTCAGCCTATAGGAATGCGAGTAAGGATTAATTCATCTTTGTCGTTACTTACCACCGTCATACCACTCTTCTTTGGAATACATTGGACTAGGCTCACCCACATACTATTAGAAATTGGGTAGATGATGCCCGAATCCAACCACTTAATGATCTCCTTCTTAACAACCTCTTTCATTTTTTCATTTAATCTTCTCTACTGTTTAATGGACTGCTTCCCCTCATCTTCTAATCGGATTTTATGCATGCAAAAAAAAGGGACTAATACCTCTAATATCTACAATACTCCAGGCAATTGCACGCTTGTGTTACTTCAGTATGTGGATTAATTTTTTCTCCTGACTTGCGTCTAGAGTTGCAAAGACAATTATTGGCATTGTGTCATTCTCACCAAGGAACACAAACTTCAAATGGGTAGGTAATGGCTTCAACTCCAAAGTAGGAGCTTCTTCAATAGATGGATTAAATACAAGAGTCGTTTTATTTGTCAAATCCAAAGATTCCATCTACCATTCGTGCCTAACCTCCACATTATTTGCCTCAACCTTGCTGTCACAATCACTTAGAAAATTTTCTTCAATTGTCACTACAATTTCTTCTGGGATTGTTGTGTTATGCTCATTAAATTTCTATTCAATTAATTCGTCCAACACATCGATATGGTGACATTCCTCACTATTCCTACATGGAATTGCTTCGAAAACACTGAAGGGGACATGTTCATCGTTTTGTCGCATTATCAGTTTACCTTTTAACACATCGATAAAAGTGCAGGTAGTGGCTAGAAATGGGCATCCCAAGATTCTGGGCACCTCTTCATCAGCTTCACAATCAAGGATAATAAAATCCGCTAGGAACACAAACTTATCTACTTGAACTAGGACGCCTTTAATTTGCCCTTCAGGTTACGCTAGTGATCTATCTGCCAACTACAATGTCACTACAGTGGGCTTCATGTGACCAATCCCCAATTTTTGAGATGTTGATAACAGCATGAGGTTGATACTTGCTCCTAAATCACAGAGAGCTTTTCCCAAGTAATGATTTCTAGTTGAACATGGAATTGTAAAACTACTAGGGTCATTCATCTTTGGTGGCAATTTATTTGTTAGGATTGCACTGCATCCCTCTATGAGTGCAATTGTTTCGATATCAGTCAACTTCTTCTTCTTGTATAGGAGCTCTTTCATGAATTTCCCATAGCTAGGAATCTGTACAAGAGTATCCACAAAAGGTAAGTTAACATGCAGTTGTTTCAATGTGGCCAGAAACTTTTGATATTCTCTATTATTCTCCTTCTCTTTAAATCTTTGTGGAAATGGCAAAGGTATTAATACATTAGGTTATCGTGACAAAATCGGTTGCGTCGATATCGACAGTTACGTCAACAATTTTGTTGGTCTAATGGTAGGCATGACAATAACAACTGGTGGATCCTCTTTATTTGGTTCGTCCACTTCTTCATTAGATACAAATTTTTCTCCATTATTTGCTTTACTTGCGTCGATAGGTGCTATATTAAAGCTGCTAGTTGGCTCGATAGTTTGCTTCCCACTCCAAAGAGTAATAGCTTTGCAATGCTCTTTCCCCTTTTGATTTGGATTCTTGGTATCGCTGGGTAAAGCACTTGGTGGTCTTGTGCTCAAATTGAAGCTAGTTACCCTAACTGTGCTTTCAGTACTCGGATGGAAGACGAGTTTCCTTGTACAATAGCTTCTGTTCTCGTGATATGCTCTCGCATCAGGGCTTCAAGGGCTGCTAATGGATTAGCTCGTGGTTGGGAATGCTGCTATTGCTGTTATTGTCCTTGCATATGTAGATTTGACATTGAAGATTGTTGTGGCTGCACACGAGTATGTGATTGCAACTGATCTTGATGTATATACATCTGAGGACTTTGATTGAAATTTTGCTGCTACTGATTGTAGTTCCCTTGTCGAAAATTGCCTTGACTAGATGAATTGTCATATCTAAATGTGGTCGCATTTTGATTTCCCCAAGGCTATTGATTTCGAGCAGAGTTGTTGTAAGAGTTACCATAGAAATTTCCTCGGATATTATTAACATAGAACGCGTTTTCTGCATGCTGAGGACAATCCTCGTAGCTATGATTATCGCCACAAATTTCGTAATAAAATGTCGAGACATCCAGTTGTTGGGTAACTTGATTGGAAGCAACTTCACTGGTCCCCTTCATGTTCTTTATCATATTTTCTAATGAAGATACTTGTGCACTTAGAGTTGATATAACGTCTAATTCGATAACTCTGTGGTTTGCTTTAACTTGGGTAACTTGAATGGGAGCAACTTCACTGGTCCCCTTCATGTTCTTTATCATATTTGCTAACGAAGATACTTGTGCACTTAGAGTTGATACGTCTAATTCAATAACTCCGTAGTTTGCTTTAACTTGTGCAGCATGAGAGATCGGATATTGGTAGTCATTATGAGCGATCCTCTCTAAAATTCTTACAGCTTCATCATAAGTGTTGTCCAACAAAGGACCATTTTTAGATGCATTAACAAGATTTCTTGTCTGTGCATTCAACCCATTGTAAAAGAGCTCAATCTGTGTTTTCTGTTGAATTCCATGCGTGGGACAGCGTCGAAGCAAGGTTTTGTAACGCTCCCATTTAGTATGCAAGTTCTCATCATCCAACTGATGATACTTAGTAATGTCATTCCTCAATCGAGCATTCATTGTTGGTGGATTATATCGCAAAACAAACTGAGTTGCAAGTGCATTCCATAATGTAATCGATCCAGTAGGCAATCCAAGGAACTAGGTACGAGCCCGTCATTGCATTGAGTAAGAAAACAGTTGCATCTTCAAGGTATCATCAGGAGCACCATGCTGACTAAAAGAAGCACAAATTAATAGAAAAGATTTAAGATGCTCTCTCACATCCTCATGAGGAAATCCAGCATACTGGCCATTCGAATTCAGCATTTGAAACATAATCGGCTTTAACTCAAAATTTCCAGCTTGAATAGCTGGCCAAACAACCCTTGACTGCAAATAATCTAACACAGGAACAACGAAGTCTCGAATAGTTCTATTTTGTATATGATCATCTTGCTGTAGCGACAGATTATTAATGATTTATGGTTGTCTAGGAGGTATAATAGGATTTTGTGGCGGCAACGGAGGTATGGCTACATCGTTTCCTGGCAGAGCCATGTTTCTTTGTTCTTGTCTTCTTCTTCTCTCAATTTCAAGATCTAAGTCAACAACAAATTCAGGATTTCTCCTGGTCATAAACACCTAGAAAGAAAATTGAAAAATAGTTGACCAAAAACAAAAATAAGTTAGTAACAAGTAAAGATTAGGAAATAAAAAAATAATTGCAAATACAAGAATAAACATCAAACAAATGCCATCCCCGGCAACGACGCCAAAACTTGATCGCGCTGTCACAGGAAATATGTGCAAGCGTACACTGTCGATAAAAGTATAATAGATAGATGTAAATCTATCAGATATCAATCCCACAGGGATGCCTGCTTATGTTTATAATTGTCGATGCAAAGAAAGTTAAAACTAAAGAGATTGTGATGAATAATGTCGGAGCAATAAAATAAAAAAATGCAGTAAAAGTGTGAGAATAATTTGTAAAACAATTTAAGAAAATTTAAGAAGTAAAACAGTGATAATGAGATGGGGTTCCCTAACTTGAACAGTAGGCAAAAAGCTAAATGTGATCACAAGGTTAATAACAGATAAATTGTCGCCACAATTAAGTACAATGAAATCTTACCAACCTTGACTTTCCTGTTTATCAAAGACTCAAATACTCACACTAACCACACCTTCCAGTATTGGCAATGCCATATATTCAAGAACAAGTGGACTGAATTCCTTCAATCCTCAAACAACTTTCATTGACTTGCTTGTTAACTTAATTTGTCGCTGCACTTTCCAGTGACAGCGACTACAATCACACTTTCATGGTCAAACAATTAAATCCAAAGATAAACAATGAAGGAAAGATTGAAATAGATATCAAACTTGATTTGAAATTAAAGTGTATTTCCATACAACTTCAAATTATCAAAACTTATCAGCTGTAAGAAAGAGAATAACATAATAAATTGAAGTATCCTATTCCTAATCTACTGTAATCGTTCCCTTACAGTCCTCTTGCTTCGTATTTAGGATGCTCCTCATCTGGAGCAGTGTTGCCTTCTCCTCAATGTCAGGTTGCCCTCAGGGAATTTAAGCTGGCATGGATACAAGCTAAAGAAGGTGTTGAAGAAGAAATTTTATCCACTGAAAAATAAATCAAGAAGAAGATGAAGAAAATCTTTTCTTCTTAGTATTTAACATCCACTGTCAATTACAGGTGTCGTCCCTTTCAGATCTAACTTCCTCTAGTTGTACACTCATGCAAATCTGGTGTGTTCATTAGACAGTTGTCAGATGTAGCGACAGTTTTGGGCGCAAATTTGGATGTTATTTTGCAACGACAACTTTGTACACCTTCATGCATTGATCCTTCAGGACAGATTCTTGCAGTGACATCTTTAGGCACAATACTAAACAATTAATGCAGCGACATTATTAGTAAAAACATGATAAAATTAAAGAAAATTAGGCTAAGCTTCACTAAGTTAGAAAATGCAATAACAAAGTTAAAAAGACTAAAAATGCATGCTAAAGATGATCAAATGGGAACAAATTATACCATAAGTAAGGAGAAATCAATGGTTTTTTCTAATGCTATCAGTATGTGATACTCATATTTTGTTAAGACATATATACTAAATATTAAAATAAAAAAAGATCCCAGACATAAAATTTTAAGTTTATGTGACATCCATTTTAGCATACTTGTCAAGGCTTTTATCACTTTAATGTGGGTTCTACCAAAGTAGGAGTACATTAGGTTATATTAGTGAGACAAGATGGGTAATAGTGCTACTAATATGTTTAAAGTGGTTTAACTTAATTAAGCTATCAAAATAGTTTTGGGCCTAAAGGCATAAGATGAGATTTAAGCATGCCGAGACATATGATGTCAAAAATCTCATAGATTTCTAAGCGTTACATGAAATGTAATCGGTAAGAGTTACCTACCTAAATAACCTAATTTTAGTGTCAAGCTAGAGCTGAATTAAAGTTGAGTGACTTAGGCTCACTAAATTAATATGATTATTCTTGAGGGTTATTGATTTAGTGGGAATTTTTCATTTATCAAAATTCTTATTTAACTTTGCATTTTATTGTAGATGACCAACAATAATAATTCTACTATGTCACTAAATTGGTCCTTCAGAAGGTAAAACTTACTAGGACTAACTTTCTTGACTAGTATCAAAATTTGAGAATTGTTCTCAAACAAGAAAGGAAGCTTTATGTCCTGGATGAATCTCACCCTGAGGAACCAGTTGAGAATGCTACTAGAGCTGAAAAGGATGCTTATAAGAAGCATAAAATTGACTCTATTGATGTTGCATGCTTGATGCTAGCTACCATGAGTTCTAAACTTCAAAAGGATCATGAACACATGGATGCTTATGATATGATTTACAATCTTAAGGAAATGTTCCAGTAATAGGCAAGGCAAGAAAGGTATGATACTACCAAGGCACTGCATTCTTGTAAGATGACTGAGGGTGTTTCAGTTAGCGTTCATGTCCTAAAGATGAAAGGTTATATTGATCACCTTGATAGACTTGGATTTTCATTAAGTCAAAAGTGGGCAACTAATTTGATCCTGAATTCACTGCATGAAAGTTATGGCCAGTTTGTCATGAACTACTACATAAATGAGATGGACAAGTCAATTCCTAAGATGCATACAATGCTTAAAACCGCTGAGTAGCATATCAAGTTCAAGCCTAGTCACGTTCTAATGGTTCAAAAGGAAAAGGGCTTCAAGAAAAGAGGAAAAGGAATTGACAAGGGAAAAGGAAAGGCTGGTGTAACACCTGAAACCCAAAATCATCGTCGGTTAAGGTCTCAAGGTCTTTCAATTATATTAAATTTCAAGTAAACAAACTTGTTTTCAATTTAACCTTAGACTAACTAGGACTAAATGAATAAATAACCCAAAATCTAGTGGATTCAATCATATCCACTACCACTTGGACTTTTTGACCATGGTTTAATTACCATTTTGGTCCCATTACTATTTTTAATCTATAGCAATTACTTTTACCTCTTTTATAATTTACTCCTTTTCCCTTAATTAAGAAATAAATCATCAAAATTACCCGATCGAAGTTCAATTCATATATAATAAGACTATTTAAATATTTAATAAAAATATTTACGGCCCTAATTTTCAAAAACGAGGTCGCGATACCTCATTTTCTAAAACCACTTGACTTTTGAACCGAACCACTTATACTAACTTTTAATTCAATAATTAAAATTCATCAATTCAAAATTCCATATAAAAATTATTATTGGCTCATATAATTTAAATACTCTTTATATGAATTTACTCATCAAATTTGTGCTCCCAACCATTGTTTCCAATACCATTGAAAAACGGGTTGTTACAACTCTCCCCTTTAGAAAATTTCGTCAAAATTATTATCTAGCAGTACCTGTTCATTCTGAAGTTTTCCTTACGAACATAAATCATTACTAGCTCATCCAATTATGGAAGGTAACAATCTCATAACATTCTCGAATAACACAAACATTATCTTGGCTTTCACTACTCAGGAATCATAACAAGAAGTAATAATTTAGATAGTCCTTGATGTTAAAATTTTTTTTTGATTCTGGCTCGGAAAGAGCGATATTTTGATTTTGGCTCAGAAAGAGCGATATTTTGATTCTGGCTCAAAAAAGCGATACTCTTTTTTTGGCTCAAAAGAGCAATACTCTATTTCTAGTTCGAAAGAGTGATAGTCTATTTTTGGCTTGAAAGAGTAATACTCTGCATGTGGCTCGTATAAGCCATTTTTTGAATCTAGCTCAAGTGAGAGAAAAAATCTATTTTGGGCTCGAACGGGCTATATTCTATAACGGCTCAAGTAAGTATACTTTGTCACGATTGAATCAGGATAAAAAAATGTTGTTCCTTTATATTCTCATTAAATTAAATAAGTTATTTTGACAATTTAACTATATCTGCGAACTTACTAAGCTTTGTAAGCTTACTTGTAAATTTGTCTACTGTTTTGTATATTTCATTTTAGTGTTAGAAGATCGGATCATCTTGGCGAATCACACTATCCCGGAAGCACCTTCGGTAATTTTTCTATCACTTGGCTTATATGACATATACTAGGAGAATTGTTGTTTGGATTGCTTTTGTGTGTTAAGTTATATGGTAACATGTCTTGTTAGATATTAAAAAGGGTTTGAATAGTAAGTTTGGACAAATGTGTTTTGGTTGCGAATTGAATTTGTATATCATTATAGTTGTAAAATTGTTGAGTGATATGTGTAAGTATGGCTAGTTAGGAAGAATTTATACACATTTTGGGAATTTTCGTAGGTACACACGGGCCAACCACACGGGTGGGTACCATGTATGTTAGAAATAGGTGTTACCCGGGAAACACATGGGTTAGGACACGATCGTGTGACCCTATTTTGTGATGACACACAGCTCAGTACACGGTCTCTTACACGGGCGTGTGCTAGTATTACGCTTAGACACACGACTTGTCACACGGTTTGTGACACGATTGTGTGCATGTATTTCGAGATGGCACGCGGTTTGAGGCATGGGCATGTATGATAGGACACACGGGCGTGTGTTTGAGACATGCAACCATGTGACCCTTTTTAAGAGCAAAATTTTGATATTTCCATGAGAATTACTACCGCTATTCAAACAAGTCCTTGATAGATTGAAATGTGTAAATGAGTTATGAAATATTAGATTAATTTGTAATCAAATTTAATGATTGTAATTGAATGAAATGATGCTTTTTTTTTTAAAATATCTGCTAATTGATGAAAATGATTTAAACGACCTTGACACCCTAACCGATGACGGTTATAACTGAAAAGCCCAATGCTGACCCCAAGCCTAAGGCTAAACCCTCTAAGGAGGGTGTTTCTTTCTTTTGCAATGAACCTGGTCATAGGAAAAGAAACTACAAACTATATTTGGAGGATATAAAGAGAAAGAAGACTGGTGAGATCAGCTCTTCAAGTATTTATATTATACATGTTAATTTTCTCCTTCATGTTTTTGGGTATTAGATGCTGGATGTGGATCTCACATTTGTACAAATGTGCAGGGACTCACAAGGAGTAAAAAATTGAAGAAAGGCGAAGTTGACCTAAGAGTTGGCAATGAAGCAAGAGTTGCCGCTTTAGTTGTAGGAAGTTATGAACTTACTTTGCCCAATGGGCTTTTGTTAGATTTAAACAATTGCTTTTATGTTCCTAGTATAAGTAGGAATATCATTTCAGTTTCTTGTTTGGATAATGATGGTTTTTCTTTTATTATTAAGATTAATAATTACTCTATTTATTATAAAGACATATTCTATGCAAATGTTGATTTACAAGATGGTCTTTATATTTTGAATCTTCAAAAATCTAACAAATCTTCAATCCATAGCATAAATACTAAGAGATTTAAGGCTAACAATTTAAATCCAACCTATCTTCGACATTTTCACCTTGGCCATATAAATGAGAAACGTATTGCAAAACTACATCAAGATGGAATTTTGAATTCATTTTATTTTGAATCATATGATACTTGTGAATCTTGTTTGTTAGGTAAGATGATAAAGAATCCTTTTATTAGACACAGGAAAGGGCTAATGAATTATTGGGCTTAATAGATACAGATGTATATGGACCATTAAGTTCAATAGCTAGAGGGTTACAAGTATTTCATTACATTTACTAATGACTTCAGTAGATATGACTATGCCTACATGATGAGACATATATCTTGTAACACCCCAAAATTAGGCCTAGAAGTTTTAAGGTTATTTTAGGAATTTTAGACTATATGTGTTCAGGATTTTGTAAAGTTGGTAATTAGTAATGTTTTCGATAATGGCTATTAGGATATTAAATCAATTTCTGAAAATGAGTTTTAAATAGCTTTAATTTTAAAAATAAGACTAATTTGTGAAAGAGTTAAAATTGAGAGTTTTATGAAACAATTTGACTAATCTTTAAAAAAAAACCTAAAAACCACTTTTTCACTTATATTTTCACGTTAAAAACCCAAAGTATTTGTGTTTGTCGTCCATTTGTCTTTGATGGTATTTCAAATGACATATATTTTCTCCCCAATTTAATGTTTTAATTGTCTTTTTTGTATTTCATTTAGCATGCATCATTAGCATTTTATACTTAGTTTCCATATTTTCCAACTCATTGTTAGTTAGTTTAAATTCTTGTTATTTTTATCTATTTTTGTACTAATATCGACGCATGCAGCCGATATATTGCGTCTTAATATTGTCAGCATAGGAACTCAGTCTAGAAGCTTAATGCTGGATGAATGTAGCAACAAGATCAGTTGGAAATTACGACCAAGAGATGTCGTCGCATTGAAACTGAACCTCGAATGAGTAGAATCAAGCTGAATTCACAGTTGGAAGCACCAACGTAGGAATTTCATAGATGTCGCTGCACTTATGATTTCAAAATGTGTCTAGCGATACAGCGACAATCTGCAGATCTCTAAAGAATACACTAGAACTGCGTGAGTGCACAGCTGTAATCTAACTAATTTTGACAACTGCAAGATCTAGATCTGGATTTGAAAATGAAGGCTAAAACCTGCAACATTTTGGAGGTTATAAATAATTGAACAAAGAATGACGAAATAATCAAGAGAGAAGGGATTTAATTCTGAAAATTCTGTGTGAATTAGAGATTTGAGTTGGAAATCGAGGAGTTGATGGAACAAGTCTGCAACCACTTCTGACGAGAGGTGCTAGATGCAGAGCAAGAGGAACAATTAAGGAGTAGGCCTAGTAGTCTAGAGATAGTAAGTTTCGTTATCCTCTTTAATTCTTCTTAAACGATGATGGATTTTGATGATATTAAATGAATACGAGAGTGTCTTTTAATATTAAATCATTTTGATTCTTATTTTACACTACTTATATGTTTATTCTTGGATATAACCGCTTTAAGCACGAGAGTGAAATTGCAGTGCACCAACATCGAGAGATGCAGTGACAGGTTGGGTTAACAAATAAGTTGGGCGAGAGTTGTTTGGGACTGGAACAAACTCCAGTTACTTGTTCTTGAACACATATCGTTGATCGCACCGAGAGCTGGAGTGATTGTGGATATTTAAGTCGGGATTAAGTAGAGAGTTGTTGTTGGTAAGAACTAAAAGGGACTTCATTGTAGCAACATTCCATCTATATTTTACCTTGTCGACGCATCCAGTGTTGCGATTTAGCAGAATCAGTGAACCATTTCTGCCCTTCTACACTTGATCATATTTACATTTTATGCATTTAAATATTTAGCACTCAACACTCAACACAATTGGATTTATTTTTAGTACACTAACATTTAACCTCTAAAGTTTAACCCTAATTGCGTTGACATTCCTGATTATTTTAGTGTGCAGATCTAACATAAATGCATTGACATCAGTACTCACATTACACTTAATTGTAGTATTAGTTGCTTCGACATTTAAACATCAAGAACCCATTCCTCTTAGGATTGATATCCGATAGAATTGTTTTATCAACTATACTTGCATCGACGTGTCCACTTGCACATTATTGTGACGTAAAAACACCGATCAAGTTTTGGCGCCATTACCGGGGAAATGGTTTTTGTTTGATGTTTACTTTTGTAGTTGCAATTAATTCTATTTACTTAACTTTTAATCTTTACTAATCTGTTATTATTTCTCTAATTGTTTTCTTTTTCAGATTTTTAATTGTTGCATGTCCACAAGGAGAAATCCTAATGACATTGTAAGCTTTGATCCGGAGCTTGAGAGGACACTTAGGAGGAGAAGGCAAGAATAACGAAAAATGTCTAGTAATAACAATAACAATAATTTGCCACCATTGCTGCCACAAGATTGAATTCCTCCAGTGCTTCCACAAATTGTTAACGATATGACACCACCATATCCACAAGAAGAACAAGTGCAAAATAGGACAATAAGAGATTTTGTTGTGCCTATACTTGATGATTTACAAATAGGGGTTGTGAGACCAACTATCTAAGCTAGAAATTTTGAGCTGAAATCGGTGATGTTTCAAATGTTAAATTCAAATGGGCAATATTCTGGTTTTCCTCATGAAGACTCACGAGAACACTTAAAATCATTTTTTTCTTATTTGTGCATCCTTCAGTCAACATGATGATGCTTTGAAAATGCAACTATTTCCTTATTCGTTGCAGGGTAAAGCACGAACATGGTTCTTGGGATTGCTGGCAGGATCAATTACATCTTGGAATGCGTTAGCAACATAGTTTGTTTTGCGTTTCAATCTACCGACAATGAACGCAAGGTTACGAAATTACATTACTGCATATCATCAGTTGGATGATGAGAATTTACATACAACTTGGGAGCGTTATAAAACATTGCTTCGACGCTGCTCAATGCATGGAATTTAGCAGGAGACCCAGATTGAAATACTTTACAATGGTTTGAATGCTCAGACAAGAAACCTTGTTGACGCATCGGCTAATGGTCTCTTGTTAGATTGTACATACAATGAAGCTGTAAGAATTCTAGAGAGGATTGCTCAGAACGATTATCAATATCCTATCTCTCGTTCTGTATAGTTAAAAACTATCACTGGAGTTCTTGAGTTAGATGATATTTCTACTTTGTCAGTGCAGGTATCCTCATTGGCCAATATTATAAAGAATATGAAGGGAACAAATGACGTTGCTCTTATTCAAGTGGCCCAGAAATTGGATGCGTCGATATTTTCTTTTGAAATTTGCGACGACAATCATAATTATAAGGACTGCCCACAACATGCAGAAAATGCTTTCTACGATAATAACATCAAGGGAGGTTCATTTGGTAACTCATACAACAACCGATTTCAACAACCTTGAGGGAATCAAAATGCTTCTATATTCAGATATGAGTTCTTGAGTTAGATGATATTTCTGCTTTGTCAGTGCAAGTATCCTCATTGGCCAATATTATAAAGAATATAAAGGGAACAAATGACGTTGCTCCTATTCAAGTGGCCCAAAAATTGGATGCACCCATATTTTCTTTTGAAATTTGCGGGGACAATCATAATTATGAGGACTACCCACAACATACAGAAAATGCTTTCTACGTTAATAACATCAAGGGAGGTTCATTTGGTAACTCATACAACAACCGATCTCAACAACCTTGGGGGAATCAAAATGCTTCTATATTAAGATATGAAAATTACTCAAATCAAGGGAGTTATAGACAAGGGAGTTACAATAGCAATCCAAAGCAAGTTTATAATCAGAATTCGCAGGTAAATTCTTGATCTGAACAGATGCAACCACAATCTCGATTACAGCCACAATAGTCTGTGCTGCCACATATGCAAGGACAACATCATCAACAGCAGCAATTTTCTCAACCTAAGTCAAATCCTATGGCTGCTCTTGAGGCAATGATGCGTGAGCATATCACACGAATTGAAGCAATAGTGCAAGGCAACCCTTCTTTCATTAGAACATTGGAAGCCCAGCTAGAGCAGTTGGCTTCTAATTTGAGTACGAGGTCACCAGGCACTCTTCCTAGTGATACTGAGAATCCTCCATAGAGGGGGAAGGAGCATTACAAAGAAATCATGTTGTGGAGTGGAAAGCAAACGATGGGACCAAGTAGTTCTGGCCAAGACCATGTCGGTGTATCTGAGCCACAATAATAGGAAGAAGATAGAGCTTAAGAAAGTCAAGCAAAAGAAAATGAAAAGGATCCAACTGTAGAACCATCTATGCCTACAGTTTGTGCAACTAAGTTATCGACGCAACTGCCAATGTCGACGCCACCGAGTTTTCCACAACAACCCAATGTTATAATACCTTTGCCGTTTTCGCAAAGATTTAAGGAGAAAGTTCATGATAAAGAATGTCAAAGGATTGTTTCTACTTTGAAACAATTGCATATTAATATACCTCTTGTAGATGCTCTTGTGCAGATACCCAGCTATGGGAAATTTATGAAAGAGTTACTTTCAAAGAAAAAGAAATTGTCCAAAATCAAGACGATTACGTTCACAGAGGGGTGCAACGCTGTGCTTACAAATAAGTTTCCAACCAAGATGAAAGATCCTGGCAGCTTCACAATCTTATGCTCCATTAGGAATCATTATTTAGGTAAGGCTTTATGTGATTTGGGAGCAAGTATTAATCTTATGCCTCTGTCTACTTTCAAGAAATTAGGAATAGGTTCGATGAAGCCCACAGCGGTGACATTGCAACTGGTGGATAGATCTTTAGCACAACCTAAAGGACAAATCAAAGATGTTATTGTCCAAGTTGATAAGTTGGTGTTCTCTGCTGATTTTATCATCCTAGACTGCGAAGCAGATAACGAGGTACCTATAATTCTTGGGAGGCCAATTTTAGCAACGGGACGAACACTTATCGACGTGTTCAAGGGAGAACTTGTTATACGTCATAATGATGACCATGTAACCTTTAATATGTTTGAAGCATCACCGTCCGAACCTAAAGAACAATGTCACCATATTGACGTGTTGGATGAGATTATTCTAGAAGAATTTAATGCAAGAAGTTCAGCACTGTCTGATGAAGATGGGCGACATCTACCGATGACATTCTAGATGATTGTGTTGACAAAGAGGAGGTTAACAATTGTGAGTTGCGTCAGAATTTGAAAATGAAGTCTTTGGATTTGTCTAACAGGACGATCCCAGTGTTAAAACCATCTATTGAGAGAGCTCCTGCTTTGGAGTTAAAGCCTTTACCGAGGCATTTGAAATATGTCTTCCTTGGTGACAACGAGACACTACCTGTTATTGTCAACGCATCCCTCGACGCAATGCAAGAAGATAAGCTCATCGCGATTCTGAAAGAACACAAAAGAGCCATAGCTTGGAGCATCACAGATATCAAAGGCATTAGTCCCTCTTTTTGCATGCACAAGATTAGGCTAGAAGATGAAAAGAAGTAATCAATTGAGCAGCAACGAAGACTCAATGAAAAGATGAAAGAAGTTGTGAAGAAGGAAATTATCAAATGGTTATATGTGGGCATTATATACCCTATTTCCAATAGTGTTTGGGTGAGCCCCATTCAATGTGTACCTAAAAAGAGTGGTTTCACAGTTGTGACCAATGACAAGAACGAGTTAATCCCTACTCGCATCGCAACTGGATGGTGAGTATGCATGGATTATCGACGATTGAATGCGGCCACAAAAAAGGACCATTTTTCACTACCTTTCATTAATTAGATGTTGGATAGGCTAGCTGGTGAAGCCTATTATTGTTTCTTAGACGGTTACTCTGGATACAACTAAATTTCTATTGCACCAAAGGATCAAGCAAAGACAACGTTCATATGCCCTTTTGGAACATTTACTTTCCAACGTATGCCGTTTGGGTTATGTAATGCGCCAGTAACATTCTAGAGATGTATGATGGCAATATTTTCGGACATGATCGAGGATTCCTTAGAGGTATTCATTGATGATTTCTCTGTCTATGGACAGAATTTCGATCAATGCACTGACAATATGGCGAGAGTTTTGAAGAGATGCGAGGACACAAATGTAGTTCTGAATTGAGAGAAATGCCACTTCATGAAAATTTAAGGCATTTTCCTTGGGCATCGTATATCTTTTCAGGGTATTGAGGTTGATAAAGCAAAGGTAGAAATCATCAAAAAACTACCACCGCCCACCACCGTCAATGCAGTAAGAAGCTTTCTTGGACACGCTGGATTTTATAGAAGATTCATTCGAGATTTCTCCAAGATAACTAAACCATTCTGCTCATTGCTGGAGCAAAATAAAAAGTTTGTGTTTGATGACAACTGTCTGAACGCATTCATGACAATAAAGAAGCAGCTAGTACAAGCCCCAATTGTCATTGCACCGGACTGGATGCAACCGTTTGAACTAATGTGTGATGCAAGCAACTTTGCTGTGGGAGCTGTACTTGGCCAACGAAAAAAAGGTATTCCAATCTATTTACTATGCTAGTAAAACTCTAACTGAAGTGCAAGTTAATTACACTACTACAAAGAAGGAGTCGCTAGCAGTAGTCTTCGCATTCGACAAGTTTCGTTCATATCTTGTCAACACAAAGACTAGAGTATATACGGACCATTCAGCATTGAGGTACTATTTCAACAAAAAAGACGCCAAACCTAAACTAATATGATGGATCCTACTCCTTCAAGAATTTGACATTGAAATCAGAGATAAGAGAGGATCTGAGAATCAAATAGTGGACACTTGTCTCGATTGGAAGTTAGAAGTGAAGATGGGTAGACGTCCCAAATTGTAGAAGCATTCCCAAACGAGCAACTATTTTTTGTTGACACATCGCCCTGGTACACCGATATTGTCAATTACCTTGTGTGTGGGAAGCTACCAATAAGTATTACTGGTCACAAGAAGATCAAGTTCATATGCGATACTGCAAAATATCACTGGAATGAGTCATACCTATTCAAGGTATGCGCTGACAATATCATTCGTCGCTGTGTACCTGAAGAAGAAATGAATTCAATCCCGTGACATTGCCATGATGCCCCTTATGGAGGACATTTTGGTGTACCAAAGACTGCTGCTAAAGTCTTACAGTTAGGATTTTATTGGCCCATAGTGTTTCAAGATGCCCACAATTTTGCACAACAATGTGATCGTTGTCAACGCACTGGTTCCATATCTCGATGCAACGAGATGCTCCAACAACCTATCATGGAAGTAAAGCTTTTCGAAGTTTGGGGTATAGATTTTATGGGACTATTTCCAAACTCTTTTGGAAATGTTTATATATTAGTGGCTGTTGATTACGCCTAAAAGTGGATTGAAGCTATTGTGGTGCCAAAAGACGACGCTCGGACGGTGTTGAAGTTCTTTCACACATACATCCTCACGAGATTTGGAACACTGAGAGCGTTGATAAGTGACCAAGGCACTCATTTGTATAATAACCAAGTGGCGACTACATTAAAACGATATGGTGTGAAGCATCGTATGGCTACCACATATCACCGACAAACTAATGGTCAAGCTGAAGTATCCAATCGTCAAATTAAAAGCATACTTGAAAAGGTGGTTAATCCATCTAGGAAGGATTGGATTGGTCTGTATGGCTACATGACACATTGTAGGCGCATAGCACTGCCTACAAAACCCCATTGGGGATGTTGCCATATCAACTAGTGTTTGGAAAGTCTTGTCACCTGCCCGTTGAACTTGAACATAAGGCCATGTGGGCAATTAAGCAGGTGAATTTGGACTATAATGCTGCCGAAAAGAAAAAACTATTGGACATCACGGAATTAGAAGAAATTCGATGCCATGCTTATGAGAATGCTATGATATACAAGGAAAAGACAAAGAAATGGCATGACAACATTATCTTGCATCGACAATTTCATCATGGTCAGTTGGTACTTTTATTTAACGTTTGAAATTGCATCCAGGAAAATTACGATCAAGGTGGTCAGGTCCATTCAAAGTAGTTGAAGCATTCCAAAGCGGTGCAGTGACAATCGAAAACCTAACGGATGGACAACAATTTAAAGTAAATGGCTAACGTCTTAAACATTATGTGAGCCCAAATTTTCGAGAACCAGACGAAGCTGTCGACCTGGTGACATTTAAATAATGTCGATGCATTTCTTTATTTCCTTTTATTTGTTTCACTTTTTGTTGTGTTGTTTCAGATTCCTAACAGAAATAAAAATCATCTTTTTGTCGACGCATTGAAGCACAGATTGTCGGCGCATTCTGCAATAAGTCAGCATTACCTTTTCAGCCAGAATCGCGTCGATTGATTTCTTTCTCTCCAAGTCGTTGGATCAAAACAAAATGGTACAATCTGCAGCCTAGCAATTAATTGCTGCAGACGTAACGTTTCCCTGTATTTTTCCAATCATCACGCCTAGGTTATAAAGTTTGCCCTTTACAGTTACTTTTTCTCTTCACATTCGCAATTGTTACTACATTTCATCTTCTCTATTGTCTGCATATTTTCTTTTCTAATCTCAAAGCAATCCTTTTTTGCAAAACTTCTTGAACTTCTTTTATTCTCACCATGGAAAAAACCCGTGCTTCAAGAAACACTCCCAAAACCCCTTCAAAGAACACCCCGACCACTTCTACTGTGGCTCCGTCCACAGCACCACCACCCTCATCCACAAGCCCAGTCTTATTTCTAACAATTGCGGCCAAAGATCATTACCAAAATGTCAAGTTAAAATGCAACATCCATCCCGAACAGGGACTCCAACTTTCTCTACACCAGACCCTGGGAAAGCAAGTTCACCGTACCATCAACCGCCTCGGGTGTTAATATTTCTACTACCATCCTTCTGGCTACTCCCCCATAATGGTTAGGGAGTTTTATACAAATCTGGTGGATCAAGAGCAGGAGTTTGTCTTTGTACGAGAGGGGCTTGTTTCATGGAGCGCTACGGAGAACAACGTACTGCTAAGGATTCCGAAACGGATGGATGACCGTGCACCCTTTCTGCAACATTTAGACGATGATTGTATGGCCCATATGATGAAAGATCTCTGCATCGATGGCGCTACATGGACGAGCAATAGATTTAACAACTATACAATACACAGAAGGTACCTTACAACTTTTTGCAAGATCGCAAATGCTGCAAGAAAGAAAACTGGTATCCTTCCTTTTCTCTCTCTCATTATGTTGCTTTGTCAACACAAGGGTATTGTGCCCAAAGGTGGTGAGGAGGTCTTGGACAACAAAGGCCCAATCAAAGATATCTCTGTTGAGAGGATGACACGAGGCCAAGATACACTAGTGGCCAAAGAAACCTCCAAGAAAAGGGATAAAGGAAAGGGTAAGAAGAAGGCTGACCAACCTGATGTGCCGATAAAGTCCCAAATGGCAAAGAAGTTAGCCTTCATGGAACTACACTTGGACCACATCGACATTGGATCCATCCACACTGATAGTATAGTGGACGACATAGATTTTTGGCTCTACAAGTTTTATGCCTACACTAAGGCGTGGAATGAAGCCCTTGTCGCTGCATTGAGCCAGATCAGCAAGACTCCATTACCAGACTTCCCAACCTTCCCATCAATCTATTGCCCAATGAAGTACTCGTCTTCTGAGCAACCTACTTTTGAAGGTAGACCTGCACCAATTCGGATTCATATATCCAATGATGAGAAGGATGACAGGCACTCGTAGACTGATGACAATTATCATCGCCACATCCTCACTTTTTGAAGCTGAGTTTTCCAACAGTCTGGGTGCAAATATGGCTAAACAAGCAGCGATTGTGGGGAAGGATGTCAACGAGGTGGACTGTGATCACACTGGCTCAGTTGAACCTAAGCAGCAAGTGGAAGCGGATGCAGACTAGGGGGAGGATCAGTTGAAAGAGAAGGATCAAGAAGAAGAAGAAAAGAAGAAGAGAAAGAAGAAAAGGAACTTGTCGAGGTGTAGGAGGAAAAGGAAATCGATACCTCAACAATGATCGTTGAAGATGTTGTGGGGACATCTAGCTCAGATGAGGCTCGACCTATTGCGAGCCAGGCTGAAGTTATCACTAGCGAGATAGAGCAACTGAATCCTCTGGCTATTATGCCTTATGTGGCACCACTCACAAAAATCCACCCATCAGAGGTGACAACTGATGAGGCCGCCACTTAATCCACCGAGCCATTTGGATCGAGCCATTTGGATCAAAGGATAAAAAAAGGAAGAGGCACAAGGACAAGAAAAAGAAGAAACACCATGACGAGGGAGAGCACCCAAAGAAAAAGAAGAAGAAAACCAAAGCAGCCTCTGCATCTGCTACTGCTGAATAATTTGGTACATTTCTTTTTAGTTAGTTTTCATGCATTCTTATTCTACCTGCATTTTAATTGTCACTGCATTCCTTTTAGTTTAGTGCATTGTAGCTGCATTTCCATTATTTCTGTATAACTATTGTTAGTGCATTAGGGACAATGCAGACATTAAGTTTTGGGGGAAGATAATGTGAATGGTAAATGCAACTACACCTTCATGTTTGACTTTTAATTTGTTTCTTTAGTCAATGAAAAATTACAAAATTTCAACAGAAATGTGCCTACAACTTTTATTTTGATGCGTGATTCTTGAATTGTTTGAATGCTGATGTGGAAATTGGATGAATATGAATGAATAATGAGTCTGCTATTTTTGAATGAATAATTGAAATTGCTTCAGTAATGGATGGATAGTGTTGGTGTTTAATCTTGAACTAACTAACCAGTACAACGACATTGTATTAATTAAAGACACTCCAATATGAGTGCATTGTGACTTTTAAGGGAGAACACTCCGTTGCAGACTTAGAAAAGAAAACTCATCTAGCCAAAGGCTATAACTACAAGAGTGTGTGTCGGCATAATTACATGCCTCCTGGGGGTTTGTTGCACCCCATCGTTACTGCCTAGGAACAAAGGTAGAGTAATGCAATCACATCTTTCAGTCACTTGAAAAACAAAAATGAGAAAAAGAAGAATAAATTGTTGAAATGGTTCAAGGAAGGATAAGATTCAATACATAATACTAACATTGATGAAGTTTCAATTTTAAGTTATTCATACCTATAAATTGTCAGTGCATCATTTTATTATATGAATGTAATTTAAACATTAGGAATTTAGAGAATTCAAGTTGTATGAATAATGATTGCGGTGATATTTCTAATTGTTACTTTGTTAATTTTTGTTTACTTGAGGACAAGTAAAAACTCAAGTTTGGGGTGTGTGATGGTATTTCAAATGACATAGATTTTCTCCCTAATTTAATGTTTTAATTGTCTCTTTTGTATTTCATTTAGCATGTATCATTAGCATTTTATACTTAGTTTCCATATTTTCCAACCTGTTGTTAGTTAGTTTAAATTCTTGTTTATTTTTATCTATTTTGTACTAATGTTGACGCAAGCAACGCAAGCAGCTGATATATTGCGTCTTAATATTGTCAGCACAGGAACTCAGTCTAGAAGCTTAATGCTAGACGAATGCAGCTACAAGATCAGTTGGAAATTACAACCAAAAGATGTCGTCGCATTGAAACTGAACCTCAAATGGGTAGAATCAAGTTGAATTCATAGTTGAAAGCACCAACGCAGGAATTTCATAGATGTCACTGCAATTATGATTTCAGAATGTGCCCAGCGATACAGTGACAATTTGTAGATCTCTAAAGATTACACTAGAACTGCATGAGTACATAGCTGTAATCTAACTAATTTTGAAAGCTGCAAGATCTAGATCTAGATCTGAAAATGAAGGCTGAAACCTGCAACATTTTGGAGGTTATAAATAGACAAACAAAGAATGAAGAAATCATCAAGAGCGAAGGGATTTAATTCTGAAAATTCTGTGTGAATTGGAGATATGAGCTGGAAATCGGGGAGCTGATGAAGCAAGTCTGCAACGACTTTTAGCAAGAGGTGCTTGATGCAGAGCAAGAGGAACAATTAAGGAGTAGGCCTAGTAGTCTAGAGATAGTAAGCTTCGTTGTACTCTTTAATTCTTCTTAAACAATGATGGATTTTGATGATATTAAATGAATACGAGAGTGTCTTTTAATGTTAAATCATTTTTATTCTTTTTTTACACTGCTTATCTGTTTATTCTTGGATCTAATCGCTTTAAGCACGAGAGTGAAATTGCAGTGCACCGACATCGAGAGATGCAGTGACAGGTTGGGTTAACAAGTAAGTTAGGGGAGAGTTGCTTGGGAATGAGACAAACTCTAGTTACTTGTTCTTGAATACACATCATTGCTCACACTGAGAGGTAGAGTGATTGTGGATATTTAGTCAGGATTAAGTAGAGAGTTGTTGTTGGTAAGAACTCAAAGGGACTTCATTGCAGCGACATTCCATCTATATTTTACCTTATCGACGCATCCAGCTTTGCAATTTAGCATAATCAGTGAACCATTTTTGCCTTTCTACACTTGATCATATTTATGTTTTATGCATTTAAATATTCAGCACTCAACACTCAACACAATTGGATTTATTTTCAGTACACTGACATTTAACCTCTGAAGTTTAACTCTAATTGCATTGGCATTCCTCATTATTTTAGTGTGCAGATCTGACATAAATTCATTGACATCAATACTAACACTACACTTAATTGCAGTACTAGTTGCTTCGACATTTAAACATTAAGAACCCATTCCTCGTGAGATCGATATCTGATAGACTTGTTTTATCAACTATACTTGCATTGACATGTGTCCGCTTGCACATTGCTGTGACGTAAAAACACTGATCACTCTTCCATCTCTCTCAATTGATTTATACTTCTAACTCCTAATTTCCTTTGAATTTTGATAACTTTAAAAATTTAAAAGCCTATAAAAAGACAAGGAAATCACCCAAAAACCTTCTTCACCTTCATCATCTTAATCAACTTCTACAAATGTGGGTTTTT
The DNA here is from genome assembly GCA_005610355.1 of Gossypioides kirkii. Taxonomy (NCBI): domain Eukaryota; kingdom Viridiplantae; phylum Streptophyta; class Magnoliopsida; order Malvales; family Malvaceae; genus Gossypioides; species Gossypioides kirkii. Next base: position 29,576,486 of record CP032247.1, on the reverse strand, counting down.
TCTAATTTGCGCCAAAGCTCATTTTTCTTCAATCAAAGGTAACCAATCATCATTCTATTAGTTTTAAATGATATCTAGTCTCTTAAACTGAATTTTTAGCCATTAAAATGCATGTTTTAAATAAAAGCCAAAAATTGGGTCGTTAATGGCGGATTTTCGGATTGTGTATTAAAACTTGGTTTTAAAGTGTTTTTCAACTCGTTTTAACATGATTAGAAGGTTTCTAAAATTACTTTGAATTTTTGTTAAGTATTTCTCGAGAGTTAATAATATTTTTTGTTATTATAGCCATTGTATGTCGAAAATACTCGGTATTTTAAAATATGTAGTTTTAAGTGGTTTAAAGGTTGGAAATCAGTCATGGGTAAATATGTAAATGAACGGAATTCGTTTCATATGAAAATATTAAGTTATACTGAGATATTAGAGTTTAAAGTTTACTAGGTTAAAGGTTTCGGTTTAAGAGAACATAGCTTAGGCTATTTTTTTTACTGTATGAGATGTGTGGATGACTGATTTTTGTTTGTGTATTTGTGTGACATGTGTGGTTGAAGTGTCAGAACCGATAGGACCTTCAACAAGAAAAGATAAAGGCAAAAGAAAGCATGTCTAAGCTTTTGGGTTTTTAAAAAAGCGTACATTTGGTGAATGTTTTGGAATCGTTACTCATAAACGATTCATTGTGTATTTGGGAATTTACATATAGCCTAAAACCCTACTCTAAATTCCGAGTGTAAGTGTTCTTATATCTGTGCTTAAATATTAATATGATTTGTGCTTAATTATTAATGTAATTTAAGCTTAAATATTAATATGATTTGTGCTCAAATATTAATGTGATTTATGCTTAAATATTAATATGATTTGTACTCAAATATTAATATTAAATATTAATATGATTTATGCTTAAATATTAATGTGATTTGTGCTTAAATATTAATGTGATTTGTTCTTAAATATTAATATGATTTGTGCTCAAATATTAAAGTGATTTGTGCTTAAATATTAATATGATTTATGCTTAAATATTAATGTGATTTATGCCCAAATATTAATGTGATTTGTGCTTAAGTATTAATGTGATCTATGCTTAAATATTAATATGATTTGTGCTTAAATATTAATATGATTTGTGCTCAAATATTAATGTGTATGTACTTAGATATTAATATGATTTGTGCTCAAATATTAATGTGATTTGTGCTTAAATAGTAATGTGATTTATGCTCAAATATTAATGTGATTTGTGCTTAAATATTAATATGCTTAACTATTAATGTGATTTGTGCTTAAATTAATATGATTTCTGATTAAATATTAATATGATTTGTTCTTAAAGAATTAAGATGTGATATTGTGAACAAACTTGAGATGTTGTGACATATGCTATAAGCTTATGATGACTGGTGTGAAAGTAAATATGTGGGTATGTTCTTTATGCCATGAGATAGAAAATATGTGGGTATGTTCTACATTGCATGTGACTGATTATATTGTGACAATAAAGTGAATATGCAGTGAATATATAATAAAAATATGTAGTAGTAATAATAATAATGTGGATATTTTGGCTTTGTGATCTTATGAGACCTTTGGATATAGTTGGCATGCCATAGGATTGAGAGTACTTACGTTTGTGTTATATGTGGGGCGTAGAGGCCCAAGGACATGTTGGAGAGATAAGGGAATGTGAGCTATGCTCCATTCAACGGGATCTGTATGGTGTGTTGGAAAGTGTTAGCTATATGCTTAACTTATAGGATATGTTTCGACTCTATGAGTCTAGTGTTGATGTGTTGGAGATCCGAGTATCCAATGTGTAATGATAGAGCTCACTATATGTTTTATAGTCTCAACAACCAAATTATCATAAATTGTGTTTGATTGTGATTATGAATATGCAGTGAATATCTGATAAAAATATGCAATAATAATGTGGATATTTTGGCTTTGTGGTCTTATGAGACCTTTAGATGTAGTTGGCATGCCATAGGACTGTAAGTACTCACGTTTGTGTTATATGTGGGGTGCTGAGGGTTAGGGACATGTTGGAGAGATAAGGGAATGTGAGCTAAACTCAATTCAACAGGATATGTTTGGTGTGTTGGAGGGTGTTAGCTATATGCTTCACTTATATGATATGTTTCGACTCTATGAATCCAGTGTTGGTGTGTTGGAGATCCACATATCAAATGTGTGATGATAGAGCTCACTATACGTTTCATAGTCCCAATAGCCAAATTATCATAAATTATGCTTGATTGTGATTATATGTATATATGACTGAATATGCTTGTATGTGAAAAAAGTATGTTGAAACCTATGTAAAGAATATGTAAATAAATACAAGTGAGATGATATGAATGTGATGTATGATTATTAAGTAGATGCATGATGATTGTTTATGTAATGGTTATTTTAAGTACTCACTAAGCTTGTTAAGCTCATCCACTCCTTTTTAAACCATTGTAGATACTTAGTGCTGGTTTGAGCGGTGTGGTCTCAAGAGTGATCCAAGCCAAAGTCGACACTTCATATTTTATTAGTAGGTTGATAAGTTATTTATTTTTGGAACCTAAGGCAATGTGATAAGATTTATGATGGATTTATATTTGTTTTTGTTATGTTCTTTTAGATATTTGCATGCCATTATAGACTTGAAAATATGATATTTGAGACATTTTTAGATTTGTTTTATATGACAAATGTTTGTTAGATGATAAATCGATGTAAGTTGGAAAGATTTAACATTAAGTTGATTATTTGATAACTGTGAGAAGTGTGGTAATGGGGTGGTGCATGTCTAGGATTGGCTCTGGCTAGGAAAGGCTTGGTTTTTAAGCAGTAAAATTTGACTCACCTCCCTTTCCTAGGACCCTACCTTGTGCACGATTCACATTCACTCCTTCGATTTTCCTTAAATATCATGTATGATGGTATGATTTAAACGTTAATCTGATTATGTATGACATAAAATGAGGATGAATTTTTGAATATATGTACACTACAGTTAGATAATTAAAAAAAGAATTTGCATGTGAAATAAATTGTTTAAAATGAGGTAAGCATGATGTGAGACGGTGGTGTGGCATCCTAGTATTTAGGCTCGACAATCGGGCCGGGTATAGGGTGTTAAAAATCTGAATCATTTCAAGTATTTAAATCCTTCTAAGATGAAGCACAAAACCAACTTAGAAAGACAATAAAAGCCCTTCAATCTGATCGAGGTGGAGAATATTTGAGCCAAAAGTTTGATGACCATCTTAGAAACTGTGGAATTATTTAACAATTAACTCCTCCTAGAACACCACAATGGAATGGTGTGTCAGAAAGGAGGAATCGAACCTTATTAGATATGGTTTGATCTATGATTAGTCTGATAGATCTTTCGCTTACCTTTTGAGGTTATGCACTTGAAATAGTTGCATTCACACTAAATCGAGTTCCTTCCAAAGTTGTTGAAAAGACACCATATGAGATGTGAACTGGTAAAAAGCTTTGTCTTTTCTTAAGATTTGGGGTTGTGAGGCTTATGTTAAACGTCTAGTTTCTAATAAGCTAGAGCCCAAATCAGACAAACGTTTTTTTGTGGGGTATCCTAGAGAAACTAAAGGATACCACTTTTACAATCCCACAGAGAACAAAGTGTTTATCGCTCGGAATGGTGTTTTCCTAGAAAAGGAATTTATTAATAAAGGAACCAATGGGAGCAAGATACAACTCGAAGAAGTTTAAGAACCACAAAATTACATTGAACCACCTTTGGATTGAGTCAACAAACCATTGTTGACACTTCTCTAGTAACACAAGTATTATGTAGATCTGATAGGACATGTCATGGACTCGAGAGATATGGATTTCTTGTGACTGATAACCATGACGTAATGTTAGTGGATCAGGATGAACCCACTACTTATCAAAAGGCTATGTCAGATCTAGACTCTAAGAAATGGTTGGAGGCCATGAAGTCTGAAATGCAATCCATGTATGATAATCAGGTATGGACCTTGATCGATCCACCTAAAGGTAAAAAGACCATTAGGTGTAAATGGGTTTTGAAGAATAAAACTGACATGGATGGCAAAGTTCATACTTACAAAGCAAGGTTAGTTGCAAAACGTTTCAAACAAACTTATGGTATAGACTATGATGAAACTTTTTCACCTGTAGCCATGCTTAAGTCAATTAGAATCCTTATTGACATTGCTGCATATTATGACTATGAGATTTGTCAAATGGATGTAAAAATTGCGTTTCAAAATGGAAACTTACTTGAAGATGTGTACATGACACAACCTGAGGGTTTTGTATAACCAGAGAATTCTGGTAAAGTATGCAAGCTTTAAAGATCCATTTATGGTTTGAAGTAGGCTTCACGGAGTTGGAATCTTCGTTTTGATGAATCAATCAAAGAGTTTGGATTTATCAAAAATGAAGATGAACCTTGTGATTACAAGAAAATTAGTAGAAGGGCAGTTGTATTTCTGGTCTTATATGTCGATGACATTTTACTCATTGGGAATGGCATTCGTACCTTGCTGAATATCAAGTCTTGGTTAGGGAAGTGTTTCTCAATGAAAGACTTATGCGAAGAAGCCTATATCCTTGGTATAAAGATCCATAGAGATAGATCTAAAAGATTTATTGGTCTAAGTCAAAGTGCTTACATAGAAAAAGTACTGAAAAGGTTCAGTATGCAAGATTCCAAGAGAGAATTCTTGCCTATGTCTCATGGTATTAATCTTAGCAAGACTCAGTGTACTAACATAAAAGATGAGCGAGACTGCATTAGTAAAATTCCTTATGCTTTAGAAATAGGATCCATCATGTATGCCATGTTATGCACTAGACCAGATGTCTATTATTCTTTAAGCATAACAAGTAGATACCAATCAGATCCCAGTGAGAGTCACTAGACAGTTGTAAAGAACATACTTAAGTACTTAAGAGATCCAAAGATATGTTCTTGGTGTATGGTGGTTTAGAAGATGATTTAGTTGTAAGGAGTTACACAGATGTAAGCTTTCAAGCCGACAAAGATGATTTTCGATCGCAATCAAGATATGTGTTTTGTTTAAATGGTGGTGCTATCAACTAAAAAAGTTCAAAGCAAAGCACTGTTGCTAATTCTACAACCGAAGCTGAATACATAATAACATCTGATGCAACAAAGGAAGCAGTTTGGATCAAGAAATTCATTAGTGACCTTGGAGCGATTCCTAGCATCACAAATCCTGTTGATGTTTATTGTGACAATAATGATGCTATTGCACAAGCTAAGGAACCTAGATCACATCAACGATCCAAACACATTCTAAGGATTATCATCTCATTCGATATATCATTGAGAGAGGTGATGTTAAGATATGCAAAGTATTAGAGTATGCCCAAAGATCAATCATAGGATAATTGTAATAACATACTTGTTTTACCTCGTTTATTAATATAAAGCATTGCCATTATTATTTCAGTTTCTTTTCTGTGTATATAAATAAATTGTTTTATAATTATGTCTTAAGAATAATAATAATACGATTATTCTTAAAAGGTCCTTAGTCGAGTATTACTATGGGCTTAGACAACAATAATGCATTAAGACTATCATGTAGTTTATTGATGACAAAGCGCTTTCGTTGACATGGGATGTCAAAATCAGTACATGAGTATGTGTTTGAGAATAACATATTGGATTGACCCGCTATCAGTATGTTTCTTGGATTATTATGTAATAGTCACAAGATTACTCATGGTGATTACTATGTATACAATCCTTAGACTTGAGATCATCATTATCCCAACATCGTGAGTTTTATATTTTGATATAGTTAAACGTCCCCCGTAACTTGTTCTATAAAGGTTAATGTTGGATATACTACAATCTATGTAGTGGGATATGGTTGATGAATATAGGATTTGTCTCTCTTACATAATGAGTGCAATGTCTTAGGCCACTTGATTGAGTGAGACTAGAAATGCATGGTCATACTCAAATAAGTTGATATGATATATCATACTTAATTTGTTTATCAAGAAACATTAGATGGACTATGCAAGTGTGACTATTCCATGACATATGTCCATTCTAGATATAAAGGACAAAAGGATTTGATATATGAAGGGTTAACCACAAAGAGGTTATGTCGAATCATGACTTCTTGTAACTTAGGTAAAAATGATACATTGCTAGATGTCACTCATTGTCTTTAATATTAGAATCATTCTAGTATTGCTACTAACGTTAGAAGAACCTATAGGGTCACACCCGATGGTTGAAACAAACGGAATCCAAACACTATTGGTGTTATGTTTATCTATCACATGACTTAAATTAATTATTGAATTAATTTAATTTGACAGTTAAATATTAAACACATTATGTGTACAAACTTATTGTACACGAATAGAGAACATAGTTAATATTAATATATGAATTTGATTCATATAAAAGTTTAATATTAACTAATACAATTTAACGTAATTATAATTATTTATTCTAATAATTTGGTTAAATATTAAAACATGGAAGTTAATATCTTTCTGGAAAGGATAAATGTTTTAATAATTTTCCATATATTTCTTTAAAGGATTAATTTCGTTTTAATGTCAAATATTAAATAAAAGGAATATATAGCATAATTGTGTTAGGGTTTGATATAAAAAAGAGGGTCTAGCAGCAGTCAATAAAAATTCTCTGAAAATTTTAGAGGGTAATTGTCATTCGTTGTCACATCGGGTGGAATACGTAGAGGCCGAAACATTGTGTAGTGGCTTAGATCGGCATACAATTGCGCAATCCGGTTCACAACAGTCAGTTTCCAGACGATTAAAGGTAATCGTTCATACCCTTTTCACCCCGATTCGTTCCCCGTACATGGATCCCTACATGTGATCGCCGGATTAATTTTTCGCTGCGCCATAGGGTGTACTAGTGATCTAACACAAAGTTCAAATAGATAACAATGTTGTTGATCTGTTGACTAAGCCTTTTCCACAAGAAAAGCATGATCGTCATGCTAGGTTCATAGCTATGAGATGCATTAATAATTGGGCTTAGTGAAAGTGGGAGATTGTTAGTAATAGTGCCCTAGGCCTATTGTATGGATGCTTTATTTTGATTAAATGAATTTATTATTATTATAATTTGCATGTTTAATATATAATAATATCTTTGAATAAATTTATTCTAAATGCCTCTAATCGATCGTTGTTGTGGGAACAATAATGAATTAAGATTAGTATGGAATATGATAAATATTCATGTGATGAATATGTGTTCGAGAAACAAATCATATTCATATGTATTTGTTGAGAATGAATATTGGATCGACCCGTTTTGAGATTAATACATGGATCAAAGTCATAAATTAAATCTCTAAATAGTTGTGTCATTAAATCCTTAGACATGAAATCACTATAGCTCTCAACATGAGGAATTTTATGTTTTAACCTAACCAAACGTTGTCTTTAACCAGACAACTATAAAAGTTATGCTTGAACATATTTAGAATCATGTAGTGAGATGTGAGTGATTAAGATAGAATTTGTCCCTCTTGTTATAAGAGAGATATCTCTAGGGCCCTCGACAATTAAGACTGAAAAATGCATGGTCGTGGTCGAATGAATTGATGGAGATCAATGTCATTCGTTTTTTCAATCTAATTCGGTATCGAGAAATTAAAGATAGAACAATATAAGGTTGACTTTATCCATTCCTTATATCTATCTAGATATCGTGAGACAAAAGGATTATGTCATGAGATGTATTTAGGTTGTCTAGGATCATGAGCTTTCATTTAACTTGTGTAGTCGTAATGTCTTGCTAGAGACCACTTATGACTTGTAGAACCAAATATGATTTGTCACACATTAAGAATGAACAAGAATGGTTAAGTTTATCGCTCTCTTTAAGTAATTTAAAATGATAAGATTATTTTAAATTATGAGAAATAATCAGTTATTATTTTTATTCGAATTTAATTTTGGAAATTTAAATTCATAGTCAAAATGATAACAAATAGTAATTTTGTTATTTCCTGTTAAATTCGAAAATAATAATAATGATATAAAAATGGATTTGATATGTTCCTAGTATTTGTTCATAAACCCTTTGACAATGCACACACACCTTGCACACACAGGTGCCCGAATCCGATTCTCCTAGGATGAACAACATCCTCTTTACCACTGGAGCCACTTGTTGGGTTCAGAATTTAATTATTATTATATAAAAGAGTTGTAAATAAAAGATAATTTAATAGAATTTATTATTTAAAAAGTTTTTTTTTAATTAAAGATAAAATGTGATATTCCTTATTAGATGAGGAAAAAGATTTTAAATTATTTAAAAGAGTTTTAAATATATATACAATCTCAAATCCAGTTTTACCCAATCCTATATATAGGTGATATATGTACACTTCTCGGGTTACACAAGTTTTTGGCTATTAGTTGTTGGAGAGAACAAATCAAAAACGTTTTGAAAAATCGAAGTTGGAACTAGCATTCCATTCGACCGCTCGTCATTCATTCGAGTGTGGATAATTTTAGAGGGTGGTCATCTTCCAACAAGGCAGCACCTTTGGAGATCTGATTCAAATCAAGCATTAGTGTTTAGAAGTTTAACCAAACAAGGTAATTTTCATTATTTCCTTTTCGATTTGTACGTATTGCATGAGATCCTTAGTAGTTTATGGAATATCAATTTTATTTTCCACCGCGTTATGTTCATATGAGATTCGAACTCTATCCCGTATTCCTACAACCTGAATTGATGTTAGCCGCATCTTTGTCCTTTCGATATCTAACTGTACACACCAATACAGGTTGCTTAGCTTCAACCCGATTCGCATCCTGACTTGGTGCTCTCTATCCCTGATTACCTTTACCATTTCGATTCTAATTACGACCCCTTTGAACAAACTGATTACCCCTCTAATTCTGGCCCTTGATCGAACCTTGATTTTGAACCGAAGTTTGCATCTGAACAACCCAGTGAGGATAATCCTCAACCCTGTGTTCCATCGAACTACAACCCAAACAGACCCTCAACCTCTTCTAACATTCGCCTAGATGAAGCCTCTCACAGTATTGACAAAACTGAACCCGACCATCTCTAAGACCCACTGTTACAGTATTTTACTGTAGCCTAACCTTTCTTGCCCACTTAACATTACGTAAATTTGGGCCAGCAAGGCCAACCTCTCTCTTAGGCTAAAGTTTCTATTTAGATGACATATTAGTATTTGAATCAATTTGGTCATTTTCGATTAGACTAATGACATGTTTAATTTTATTTACTAATACAAGTTATCTTTTTGTGTTATGATCTTACCATGTAATACTATTAGTATAGTTAAACATTTAAATAACCAGTGAGCCAATATTTTCTTCCATTTTGCTTTGCTTGCAAAAACATTGAGGACAATATACAAAGGGTATTAATGTAATTAATGAATATTTTATTAAACCAAATTGTTTGAAAAATACAAGTATAGAAAAAAAACGCATTACACTTAGGACACTAGATCTAACATATAGGACTCGTAAAGCATCCAAGATTCAACAACTCAACTTAGAACAAGTTTATGTTCTTTTGCTTGTAAATGGTTAAAAGCATATACCTAGATTGAATCACATGGTTAAATCTTACTTTTGACCATTTGATATGTGTTGGTACTTGTTAGACATTTTAGTGTCCTAAGTTGAACTTAGCTATCTAATTTTGTTTGATTATATGTATGTTTTGGCTTGGCTTATTATCTTTACCTATATGATAATATGATGAATTGGATGCCATGTTTTTGAATAGTTCGATTATGTTTTCACATGTTAAAAGTATGTGTATTGGCATGGTATGGTATTGGTGTAACTTAGGTGACATTGAGCATCATTTCCATTTTTGAAATGTTACATTTTGGACATTTTGGTGTGTTGGTCTCGAGACACTAAGGTCATGTCTCGAGCCACTATGAACAAAAATGATCATTCCATGCATTTTGGGGTAATGGTCTCAAGACACATGTTGAGCATGTCTTGAGACATGTACCTTATGGTCTCGAGACAATGACCTTTTTGTCTTGAGACAAGAAGCATTAAAGCTAGGGGATTGAAAGAAGGGAAGCTGGTCCCGAGAGATGGACAACATGCCTTGCGATACCAAGATGAATTTTGATATATTGAGTTTGGATACGAGTTTTGATTCCATTTTTTACCCTAAGAAACCCTGAGTCATGTTAAACAAAGTTGAATAACATCTAAAATGTATGTATATGAATATGAATGAAGATTATTCTGGAATATATGATAATTACATGCTAATTTTTTTTAAATTTCATCGAGTTAATCAGAGTTGCTTCATCAACGAAATGTGACCTCTCTCTCACTCAATTCTAGTGATCGGGTTGGGTGTGGTCACAAATTATCAATAATAACTTAAAAGTAATCCTCTAAAAACATATCTCTAATAGCTTCAAAGTCTTCATGTGATAAGGATAAAATCCATGCTTTTTCTAAACTTCTTCATTTCTCTTAAAGAGATTTATCCACAAGATAAGATTATACTCCTCATTTCTATTCCGCTTTGCATACAAAATTACCTACATTTATTCTCTAAATACACTTTATGAAATAATTTCATTAATTATACAAGTAAAAAATGTCAAAAAAAATATAAACACCTATTGTTGTTCTAACTATTATTCAAATAGGAAGTGGATAAATTATATGAAACAGACAATCAAAATTACTAACAAAATCCATCTTTTGGATAGACAATCAAACCCCTTGTGTTGTTTGGGAAAAAATTATATGAAACTATGATTCCATGTCATCCATATCCCTTTTCAAGAGGAGAATGACAAATTAGATTTTTCCTCCCGGTTTTTAGCTTTTTCAGTTGGATTTCTATTTTTCAGGAAAAAAAAAGCTAAAAATCAAGAGGAAATTTTGATTTGTTATTATCCTATTGAAAAAGAATATGAATGACGTGGAATCACAGTTTCATACAATCCTTTCTTGTGTGGTCTAGGTCGTCATGCTAAAATTTAGGTTTCATGAACTTAGGATTTAAACAAGTTAGTTTATTCAGTCATTTTTAAAATATGACATTGAGTGAGTTTATGTTTGAATTGTAGTACATGTGCAAATATTTCTTTCATTCCAAAACTGTAATTCAGAAATCCCAATAAAGAGAATATATAGCTGCAAATATTCCTTTGGTCTTGGATATTCAAACAAGCAAAACGTACATGGAATTTTAGAGAATGGAAGTTCTCTAACCTTAATGCTTGTTAATGTTGGAAAAGAACATGTCGGAGGCCATGACTATTTGTAAACTTAGACATAGAACGAGTAGTTAAGTTGTCATCAATGGTTTTGATGGAAACGAAACAGGAACTTTTCTTGTAGCCTATCCCCAACTTGTGGTATATTGTGGGGTTTAAAGTCTTAATCAAGTGGAGTTTCCAAGAAATTTTCTTTCATGGAGTTTTTTTAAACTTTCTTACAAGTTACAACTTTTACTGTCCACACCATTTGCATATTTCTTAATCAAGTAGAATTGAGTACGGCCTTCCATATTACAACATATGACATGCAATGATATATGAGGTTAGACCCAAATTTATAGTAGACAAGGAGCATCAAGTAAACTAGATCGAACCCAATGCACCCCCAATCATCCATCAATGGACCCGTGGGCTAGCAGTTTTCCTTTCTTAATTGTTTGGGCTTAACTCCTCCTTGCCCCCAAAATGAAGACCTTAACTTCTCTTTTTGAGAAAAATTAAAGAAACAATAGAAAGAAGAAAAAAGATGTTGGGAGGTAGGTGTCCACAAATAACTTAGGTTCATATTAGGTCTTTAGTTGTTACTTAATTTCTGTTTTAAAACTTAAATAATTCAACAATTCTATCCCTTTTCTCTTATAAAAAGTAATATTAGGATCTGTATGTTTGTGTACTAGAATGGATCGTAATTGAATTTTTCTTACTAAAAGCTTAAAAAGGTCAAATAAAGGTCAATTTTTTTTTTAAATGCTCAAATAAAAACCAAACCTTTTTTGAAAATGCTCAAATAAGGTTTTCTCAAATGTCATATATCAAGTTTCAAATTTGTGTTATTCTTTTTTTTTCAAGCAATATCTGATTCAAATGTTATGTTTTATTCTAAACACATCAACATCCACCTAATTTTAACTACAAACTAGGCTAAAGTGAATGAGAAGACTTTATTCGAGCAAACCCTAAAATGTTGGTGTAACAACCCATTTTTCAGTGGTGTCGAAAACAGTGATTTCGGGATCACAAACCCGACGAGAAAATTTTTATAGTGAGTGTTTAAATTAAATAAGTAAATAAAAATTTATATGAAATTTTGAATTTTAATTATTGAATGAAAAGTAAGTATAAGTGGTTTGGTTCAAAAGTCAAGTGGTTTTAGAAAATGAGGTATAAGAACCTCGTTTCTAAAATTAAGGGTTTTAAATATTTCTATTAAATATTTACAGAGTCTTATTATATGTGAATTGAAGGTTGGTTGGGTAATTTTGATGATTAATTGCTTAATTAAGAAAAAAAAGAGTAAATTATAAAATAATAAAAGTTAATTGCAATAGATTAAAAATAGTAAAGGGACCAAAATGGTAATTAAATCATGGTAGAAAAAGTCCAAGCGGTGGTGACATTATTATCATCCACTAAACTTTGGGTTATTTTTCATTTAGTCCTAATTAGTTTAGGACTAGATTGAAAACAAGTTTATTTAATTAAAATTTAATATAATTAAAAGACCAATTATGAAATTGGACCCTCTTTAAATGGATTAATAATAGAAATGATATGAAACTCTTTAGATTTTAGTAAATTGCAATTAAATTCTAATAAAACGAGGATTTACTAATTAGTTTAATTTAGTATGATCGAGAATGGTGGTTTCGAGGTCACAACTTCTGTGTCAGATTGTAAATTTTAATAATTAATATTTACGAAGTCATTGTATCGTATTAAAATTTGGTTATGAAATTTTATTGTATAGATAGTTAATTATGTAAAAAGGATTAAATTGTAAAGGTTGCAAAATATGGTTATCATTGATTAAATGTGTAAATTGATAAAGGATAGGTATTTAAAGGGAAATTAGACCATTATTAAGGTGAGTGGATGGTTTTGACTTCTTTTTGGCTAAAATTTAAGTGATATTAAGAAAGGGCAATTTGATAATTACTTAAATTAGGTTAATGTTAATTAAACAAAAGGAGATGAAATTCATTATCTTCTTTTTTTACTCTTTTGATTGTCGAAACTCCATTGCCAAGGGCAAAAGCAAAATGCTTATTTGCATAAAATGATTAAAAATTCATGTTGATTTAAATAATTGAATGAAATTATTGTGATAGATCAAGATCGTGTTATCGATCGAGGAAAAGGGAAAATTATAGATTAGTCCCTGGAGTTCACTTTAACTACAATTTTGTCCGGTAAGTTCGTAACGTTGAATTTGCATTTAAATGTACATTATTTGTATTATTTATGATTGTTACAGAACAGGTTATGGTACGAGAAACTGAGAAAGATGAAAAAGAAATGAATGAAAGAGATATCAAGCTTTGAGTCTGTGATTTGAAAATGGCCCGATGGTTGAGATCCTATATCTGTTGCGGCTTCTCTACAGCATTGTGAGTCACTTAAATGTGAAATGAATCCAAGAATGGATTACAGGCCCTACGATAGTTGAAATTTATGCTTGATTTTGCATATTCTCGTCAACTTTGTGTGAGTAGCATCGTCAGGGAACAGTTATATGTATAGATACCGTATCGCTGGCTAGGGTAACACATATGTTACGAGTCCTCGTCAACTTTGTGTGAGCAGCATCGTCAGGGAATAGTTATATGTATAGATACCGTATCGATGGCTAGGGTAACACATATGTTACGAGTCCTCATCAACTTAGTGTGAGCAGCATCGTATACCGGTAACAGAAATGAAAACTGGTCAAAAGGGATGAATTCTAATTATAGCCTACTGAAGCACCGTTCTGATCTGGGTCAATTGATTCACAGATTGTACAACACATGTTATTCGGTAACTTATTAAACTCTACGAACTTGCTAAGCTATGAAAACTTACCTGTGAAATTATAGTTGTTTTGTAGATTCTATTTTGCTGGTTGAAGATAAGATCGTCTCGAAGAAATCACACTATCTCGAGAGCTCATTCGGTAGTATTTACATCTCTTGGATATATGGCATGTACTAGGATGTTGTTATCTTCAATAGTACTTGATTTGGATGAGTTGTAGAATGACTTGTTGAGCTTATGTTTTGTAAGTTTTGTTGATGTTTCAAATAGGCATACATGCATAAGATATATTATCTTGTGAATCAATGAATATTGATATGTTATGCTTTCTTCTCATGACAAATTGTATATTTTGTGTTGTGAATTGATATAAGTTTTGTTATCATTCAGTTATGAACTTAAAAGATCTAGGTGCATACTTGTGTCGGTAGTACTCTTGTATGTTTGGGTAGAAGTATAGGGAATTTAAAACTTTGGTTACTGACTAGCATTGTATCTATAGCTTTACAAAAGTATCGGTAGTTCTGATCATAGTAGCTCGGTAGTCTGAATACTTGTATTGGTAGAAGTTATAAGGTAGAACTTCTTAGCTCTCTAGGGTTTATTGAATCGGTAGAAGTGTTAATTGTATCGGTAGTAGCCATACTTGTATTGATAGAATATTCCCAACTACCGGTAGGAAATTACAGATATTTTTAAGTTGTTTACTGACTTGAGTTCTACCGATACTTATCCAACAGGTACTTGTAGAAGTCCCCAAAATTGTGAAGTGACATTTTTTCCCTAAATAGACTGTATTGTTATTTAAGTTTATAATTATTTTTATGTATGATATATTAATTTATTAAATTATATTAAAATGAATTGATATTGGAAATTAGTCAACGGTAAACGATTGAAAAGACCTCGAAACCCTAACCGACGACGGTGTCGAGTTTGGGTACTATATAGTGATAGTACAAATGGTTAATGTAGCCTGGATGATATTGTGGTATTATGGTTTGATATGGAATATAGATGTCATGATATGTTATATGAATATTGATTCTTTCTTGCAATGTAATGATGAGTATGTTTGGGTTATAATTTGGTTAGCTAGTGATGAAAGTTATGTGTGTTTGAGACACAGGGCCATGAGATCCCTGATGGAAAATTTTCGTACATGATTCCTAAGTTGTTATGTGATTGAATTTGATTCTTGATTGATTGAAAGGTTGTAAATGAATGTGTAAGATTAAATGTAGTTAGTATTCTGAGTTGCAAGTTTGTAATTGTATAAATTGTGATTGATTTGTTTGTATGAAAAAAACTCATAAAGTTCTGTAAACCCTAAGACCTTAGGTCGAAGATGGTTATTATTTTTAGGTATTATATTTAGTGGTATCAGAGCTACAGTTTAATTAATTCTCGGACTAAGGGTAGTGTGAATAAAGTTTGAAAAGTACATGCCATATAAACCTGTGATAGTGCGATATTGATTGATCCGATCTAACTCCTGTTTATTTGCAGATTTTATAGATGTTATTTGAATTTGAACGTGACGAAATTAATGGAGTTAATAATAATATCTGACTATTGATTGTGGTGCAAGTTATAGTATATTGGTTTCATAAATATTTGAAACAATGAGTGGTTTTATAACCACTACCTCTGAGTATAGGTAAATAAAATGGGATCGAAGACATAAGGATGAATTTGAAATTTCAGTGCCTAATATTATTCCTAGTATGATATATTTTTCGATATTATTTATTGGGTATGCACTGATTGAGATTGGGCTAATTTATTTATATATTACATTATATTAAAAATGGATAGGGCCTATTTCCTAAATCAATGAGTTTGATATTTGAATCATAATCTGTTGGGATAGAGCTGGTATGTCGAAACTATCCACTGAAAATTTATGACTGATTTTTCTAATGATTTGATGTTACTACCCTTTCATGAATTTGGTATTAATTTGGAAATTAATGATTGAAGTTATATGATACCGTAATGAATTACAGACTGAAATGAATTAATTGAAATGTTGGACTTATGTATTGATTATGGTTGAGTTAGGTAAATCAGAGTTGGTCAAATGTCTTTGTACAGGAAATGTCTTGAGTAGAGAAAGTCAAGATAAAGTTTGTATTATTTGAGAGTAATATCAGATTGTTATTCTCTATATTTGGATGAGCTAGTAATGATTTTTGTTATGAGGAAAACATTAGAATAATTGAGTACTACTAGATAAAAATCTCGAGGACAAAATTTCCTAAGGGGGAGAGTTGTAACAACCTATTTTTTAGTGGTGACGGAAATAGTGATTTGGGGATCACAAACTTGACGAGAAAAATTTATAATGAGTGTTTAAATTAAATAAGTCAATAATAATTTTATATGGAATTTTGAATTGAAGAATTTTAATTATTGAATTAAAAGTTAGCATAAGTAGTTTGGTTAAAAAGTCAAGTGGTTTTAGAAAATAACGTATCGGGATCTCGTTTCTGAAATTAAGGGCCGTAAATATTTCTATTAAATATTTACAGAGTTTTATTATATGTGAATTGAATTTTGGTTGGGTAATTGTGATAATTAATTGCTTAATTAAGAAAAAAATGAGTAAATTATAAAATAGGTAAATGTTAATTGCTATAGATTAAAAATAGTAAAGAGACCAAAATGGTAATTAAATCATGGTCAAAAAGTCCAAGCCGTGATGACATGATTATCATCCACTAAATTTTGGGTTATTGATTCATTTAGTACTAATTAGTTTAGGACTAAATTGAAAATAAATTTATTTAATTGAAATTTAATATAAATGAAAAATCAATTATGAAATTGAACCCTCTTTAAATGGCCTAATAATAGAAATGATATAAAGCTCTTTAGATTTTGGTAAATTATAATTAAATTCTAATAAAATGAGGATTTACTAATTAATTTAATTTAGTATGATAAGGAATGGTGGTTTCGAGGCTACAAATTCGATGTTTCAGACCGTAAATATTAATTATTTAATATTTACGAAGTCATTAGTATCGTATTAAAATTTGGTTATGAAATTTTATTGTATAGATAGTTAATTAAGTAAAAATGATTAAATTGTAAAGGTTGCAAAATGTGGTTATCATTGATTAAATGTGTAAATTGATAAAGGAAAGGCATAGTTAAGTCCTTAAAGGGAAATTAGACCATTATTAAGGTGAGTGGACAGTTTTGACTTCCTTTTTGGCTAAAATTTAAGTGATATTTAGAAAGGGCAATTTGGTAATTACTTAATTAGGTTAATGTTAATTAAAAAAAAGGGGATGAAATTCATTATCTTTTTCTTTACTCTTTTGATTGTCGAAACTCCATTGCCAAGGGGAGAAGCAAGCTTCGGTCACTTGGGTTCTTAGATTGGGTAGGTAAACCCTGTTTGTTTTTAGTGAATTTTATGTTTTTGAGTTCGTATTAGCTTACTCTATCTAGCTCGAGGACTAATTTGTGATTTTGTCAAATATTATAAAATTTGTCATTGATGAATAAGTTTGTTCTTGAAAGTTTATGGGAGATTTATAAGGTTTGGTGCTAGATTTGATGATTTTGAAAAGTAATTTTAAGTAATTTTATGTTAAAGGAATAAATTTGTAAGGGCTTAAGGTGAAATATTGCAAAAATGTGAGCTGTAGGAATGCTTTTAAACATTCGGCAAAACTGAAATTTGAATAAAAATGGTTAATTTGAAAGTTTAAGGCTGAAGGAGTAAATTGAATAAAAATGAAAAGTTAAGGGTAATTTTGAAAAAATACCATTAAAAATTCATGTTGATTTAAATAATTGAATGAAATTATTGTAATAGATCAAGATCGTGCTACCGATCGTTGAAAAGGGAAAATTACGGATTAGTCCTTAGAGTTCACTTTAACTACAATTTCGTCCAGTAAGTTCGTAACGTTAAATTTACATTATTTGTATTCTTTATGATTGTTATAAAACAAGTAATGGTGCGTGAAACTGAGAAAGATGAAAAAGAAATGAATGAAAGAGATATCAGGCTTTGAGCCGGTGATTTGAAACTGGTCTGATGGTTAAGATCTTGCATCTGTTGTGGATTCTCTACAGCACCGTGAGTCACTTAAATGTGAAATGAATCCAAGAATGGATTACAGGCCCTACGATGGTTGAGATTTATGCTTGATTTTGCATATTCTCGTTAATTTAGTGTGAGCAGCATCGTTAGGGAACAATTATATGTACAAATATCGTATCGATGGTTGAGGTACCGCATATGTTGTGAGCCCTCGTCATCTTAGTGTGAGTAGCATCGTGTACCGGTAACAGAAATGACAATTGGTCAAAATGGATGAATTTTGATTATAGTCTACTGAAGCACCGTTCTGATCTAGGTCAATTGATTCACAGATTGTACAACACATGTTATTCGGTAACTTATTAAACTCTACGAACTTGCTAAGCTATGAAAGCTTACCTGTGAAATTGTTGTTGTTTTGTAGATTCTATTTTGCTACTTGAAGATTGGGCTGTCTCGAAGAAATCACACTATCTCGGGAGCTCACTCAGTAGTATTTACATCACTTGGATATATGGCATATACTAGGATGTTGTTATCTTCAATAGTACTTGATTTGGATGAGTTGTAAAATGACTTGTTGAGCTTATGTTTTGTAAGTTTTATTGATGTTTCAAATAGGCATACATGCATAAGATATATTGTCTTGTAAATCCATGAATATTTATATGTTATGCTTCCTTCTCATGAGAAATTGTATATTTTGTGTTATGAATTGATGGAAGTTTTGTTATCATTTAGTTATGAACTTAGAAGATCTAGGTGCATACTTGAAATCTACATACTTGTTTCGGTAGTACTCTTGTATGTTTCGGTAAAAGTACAGGGAATTTGAGACTTTAGTTACTAACTAGCATTGTATCGGTAGCATTGCAGAAGTATCGGTAGTTTTGGTAATAGTAGTATCGGTAGTCTGAATACTTGTATCAGTTGAACTTATAGGGTAGAACTTCTTAGCTCTCTGGAGTTTATTGAATCGATAGAAGTGTGAATTGTATCAATAGAATCTTCCCAACTACCGGTAGAAAACTGCAGATATTTTTAAGTTGTTTACTGACTTGACTTCTACTGACACTTGTCCAATAGGTACTTGTAAAAGTCCCTCAAAATTGTGAAATGACCTTTTGCCCTAACCGACGACGGTGT
This sequence comes from Gossypioides kirkii, assembly GCA_005610355.1. Classification (NCBI taxonomy): domain Eukaryota; kingdom Viridiplantae; phylum Streptophyta; class Magnoliopsida; order Malvales; family Malvaceae; genus Gossypioides; species Gossypioides kirkii. The sequence continues at coordinate 29,557,199 of CP032247.1, read as the reverse complement.
CGGGTTTGGGTACTATACAGTGATAGTATGAATGGTTGATGTAGCTTGGATGATATTATGGTATTATGGTTTGATATGGAATATAGATGTTATGATATGTGATATGAATATTGATTCCTTCTTGCAATGTAATGATGAGTATGTTTGGGTTATAATTTGGTTAGCTAGTGGTGAAAGTTGTGTGTGTTTGAGACAAAGGGTCATGAGATCCCTAATGGAAAATTTCCGTACGTGATTCCTATGTTGTTGTGTAATTAAATTTGATTCTTGATTTATTGAAATGTTGTAAATGAATGTGTAAGATTAAATGGAGTTAGTATTTTGAGTTACAAGTTTGTAACTGTATAAATTGTGATTGATTTATATGTATGAAAAAAAAACTCGTAAAATTCTGTAAACCCTGAGAACCTAGACCGAAGATGGTTACGATTTTTGAGTGTTACAGTTGGACCCTAATTTAAACACTTAACTTTCTTTATATATATATTATCAAGCTTAAATCAAAATCAACTATTCATAAATTTAAAAATATCTTATCTTAAACCTATTTTGTATGAACTATACAATTAAATAACCCGAGTCTTAAATAGCTATAGTTGAAGCCAAAGCAATAACCAATATGAGTTTAGTCATCACTTCCTATCGTATTCACATAAACATAAAATCAAACTTCATGCATATATGTATGTGGAAAATATATACAGAGATTAATAGATAGATAGATAAGAAAATGATAGAAAATAAGAAGGCAATTGATTCATAAACTCAATCTAATGAATTTTCATGTTTTATATATTTATTTATTGAAAAGAACAAAAGAATTGTTGCAAAAGCAACACTGCCGGCTAGAAAGTGATTAAATCGGGAATTTCATAATGATCAATGGGTATAAGATTTAGATCTTTAGCTGCGGTTTCTTCAGCAACGGTGTTGATGTTTTTAATTCCATTGACGTTTAAATTTTCATAAAAACCCACCCACTTGTCTGCTCCAAACCTGATACCTTCGTCTTATCTATTTGTCCAACAGTTGCATCAATAAGGTTTTCTTTTGTCTAATCTTTTGCCATTTTGTCGTTTTCCACGAAACCAATGTCTCTGCAAGTCTTGTCAGAATCGCCATTGGCGATCCTCTCAAGTTTTTGTTGAACATCTTCCTCGAGAATCTGCGTGACCGTCAGAAGTTCATTGGCCTTTGTCGGACACCCGTAATATTTATTGTGAACATCGAGAAACGAGGAAATTTCTTCGGCATGTGTCGTCGCCTTTTGAAGGATTTCGAGTGCTAATTCGGCTTCGAGTTTATTGATGGAATGTATTTTCAGCAACACTTCTGCATTCTCATTGCAAATTTTTCTATAAACATCGAATATCTCAACGGTGACACAATCCATGGCTTCGATAATCAAACCAACATTCATATTATCCATTAAAGGCCTAACTTTTAGCAACAAACCAAGCAAAGATTGCAAATTTTGGACCTTCAAAAGTCTCTGCAACATCAATGGATTTCGATGCTGGGCCTTTTGATTGTGTTGATCATATGAGAGCGCCGCTCTTTTATCTAGAAACGCATAGTAATCACGTATAAAAGCATTGAAACCCCATGTTTTGTTCAACCTGGAATGTTCATCGGTGAAATCCGAAAAATCAAACGTCAAACGACCCATATTTTGAACAATTGGGACCTCACAATGTAGAACGCCATGCATGAGCATCAACCCTTTAAGGGCAACGACCCAACTCCTCGTCTTTTCCATCCTTTTAGAAAACGCCCAAACGAAAGGGCGTAGGCTTATTGGCGACGCCCGAATCCACGAAAAAACTATCTGTGCATTCCTTCTATCGATGACATAATTATCATGACTCGTGGCCTTGATAATGGCGACCTCAAGATCGTAATTCATGCAGGAATCTTTTCTGGAAAATTTGGCCTTAATTAGGCTACTATTGTCTTTGATTGTAGCGGAGACCAATTTCCATAGCATTGTTTTTGGTCTTTTCTTGTTGATTCGTCTCCAAACAAGGAAGGTGACGAAATCCCCTTTCTCTCTCGATTCTAGCTTTGGCGGATTTGCAAGTATGTTTTGCCTTTATTCCTCTTTTACTACAAAAGAGTCAATAATTGGAAGCCGTGTGTAAAACAACAGCCAACAATACAGCCTACTACTTGAATTATTGACAATTATCTAGCGAGGATTCACATCTTTCCCATTTGTTAGTACTTAAATGGATAAGATCATGGATAAGATTTTTATAATTTAACATTTAATCTTTGATTCGTTTATTTGGTTAAATTTACTTATTAGTTTAGGATTATTTTTTTATCAATTTCAAAAAATATTTTTTTTTGTTTTGCTAAAATTGATTCTAATTAAATTGTTATGTAAAATATAACTTTTACTTAATTTTATAATCATGTTATTAGTAAAATCTTTAAAAAATTATAACAATAGCTCGATTATAAAGTAAGTAAAAGTTATAAAAGTAATTTTGCATAACAATTAATTTCACTTAATTTTCCATAATTAATTTTTGATTCCTTTTATTTAATAATTAAAAATATTGATACAACTCATTTAGTGATTGTCTGAATTAGAATTAAACGCCGAAATAAATATTTTTCTTATAATATATTTTTAATTAATTTGATTGATTTAGTTTTACTAAATAATTTTTTTAATATATATATATATTTCTTGCCTCTTTCTCTCTTGTCAACGTAAAGTGCAATTTTTTTCATGCCAAAATGCATGCTTGGTTTTGTGTTGCTTAGTTTTGCAATGTTGTTTTCATCATATGGAGTTTGGCTTTTAGAATCTAACGATACAAGAGAAAGAAGAGACAAAGTTGGTGCTAGACTCCGATGAGTTTATTGTTGACGATATTAACTATGATCTCCATCTTGTCAAGAAATTTCTTGGAGAAACAGTAATAAACTTTGCAGCAATGGAAGCAACTCTTCTTTCATTATAGTGACCTTTACAAGGTATGTGCATCAAAGCTATAAGAGATGCGGAATTGTATTTGATTCAATTCTTTCACATTTTTCGATTTGAAGAAGATGATCATCAACTCTCAAAAAGGGAGAACCCGAAAAATGTGGATTTTTCTTTTGCAGATTATTAGGTTCAGGTTTATGATCTACCCCTTGATTTTGGATAAAAAGTTTAGCAATGAACTGGGGAATGTAATGGGAAAGTATTTGGTTTATGATGTTAGCGGTCCTAGGAATTTCTCAAGAACTACATCAAGATTTGGGTTCGTCTTGATAATAAGGAGTCATTCATGAGGAAGAAAAAGACTTGAAAACAAGGAGATATTTTTTTTCAAGGTATCATTTAGCTGCTAACATGTGCCTATTGTTTGTTATATTTGTGAATTATTGATCATAATGAGCCACATTGCCATAAGCATAATGTAACACCCCATACCCGAACCATTTGTCGGGCCCGAGCTACATTGTGATACATTCGTTTGCGAGGTAATTATGATCAAAATAAATACAATTCAAACCATTAAACATATAATTTTGAAGATTATAAGCAATTAATATGATAAATAATCATCCTTGGGTCCCATACAAGCATGTGAAAGCTCTAATGGTAACCCGAGATCGATTTAGGATTGAATTATAAAGAAATTCAAAACTTAGGGTTGACATCGCAACGCGAGGGAATTCCTCGTCTCGACAAGGGAATTTCTCGTCGCGAAGTGACATGCTATTTATTCTCGTTGGGATGATAGGGTTCCTCGTCTCGTCGTGACATCATAGGTCATTTCTTGTCACGACATGGTACGTTTGACGTCTCGACATCACATACTATTTGTGCAATTTCAAGGTGCACGAAACTTGCAATTTTTCCAAGTCTATTTCTAATCACATTCAAACCTTATTCACCTAACATATGTAAACTTCAATCATCCATTCATGAACTTTTAGGCCTACTTCAATAATATGAAATTGGTTCATTTCCTATAAGTTAACTTCTAAGGCAAATCAATCAAAACATAAACATTCTTGCCTACTTCACTAGGATCATTAAAATTTTCAACATTTTATACCATATTAGCCCATATTCATCATCCATTTACAAACTACTAACAAATTAACCAATTCATACATCAACATTTTATAATCAAAAGTGCAAATAACATAGTTTAATACCAAAGAGACTCAACCTAGGTACATCCCTTACTTAACACCAAAACATAACATAAAAAAACTTTGTTGAGTTAGGAATTTTCTTCTGGGATACTGGACCATTCGCTCTCACAATCGGAGGCTACAATACCTACGCACGGAGAAAACAAACCGTACACTGAACAAATACACTTAGTGGTAAATCTATAATTCAAGGCAATATAAGCAAACTAAACTATGTTCATGCATTCAATTTGATCTTAAATTTACAACTATGCTATGCCCTTCATATCAAGAACATTCTCATTTTCACAATGTCAATTACATAATTCATATTACACACTCATTTATTTGATATGCATACAAGTTCATCAATTCTCACAATTTCAAAAATCACTGAAGTCTTTTCAATAACATTTCTAATAACATACATTTTAACGCATCTTTCATTCTACATATACATATTTATGTATCCCATTCCATATTATACTTCATTCCATTTTCGAGACTATTAGCTCATTATCACATAATTGGCCCCCAAGGCTCATTTTAACTTAATTTTCATAGTTGCAATTCAATGTTATTATTCAACTTACATATCATTGATCATTTCTTATGTTTATAACCCTATTAACTTGACTCGAATTTTCACGACGATTACTCAGATTAGTCAATCTACATCTCAAACTAGCACCGTAATGCATCATCAGACAAGTCGAAGCAATTATACTAGCACGTAAGTACATCATCAGCTAAACCAAAGTATAGACCTGTACATTTAATAGAGTAACCAATTTCCAATTTCGTCACATAATTCAATTCACATACCATTATTCTCAATTCAACATTAATTCATCACATAGTATAAAATAATTCAATTCAATTTCATACCAATTTACTATATCAGTTAAGTCATACAACTTTATGTTCTATTCAATTTAGTCTCTATCTTGATATTCAATTTCAACCATAACATTTCAACTCAATAACCATTAATGACTTACCGCAATATTATAAAATGAAATATATCATGAATATCCAGTTACTAGATTGGTCTCAGGTCAAAAAGATGCAAACTGAAAGCTCGCGTAACTCGTCATTCGTCATTGGCTCTCACCTTTCATTTCTCTCTCAACGGTCTTACGTCATCTTTAGCTACGAATAATAGTTCAATAATGATACAGTATCAAATTCCAGACAAGTCAAAATTAAATAATAAATCTTACACATTTTGTAAATTATTTAATTTAGTCCCTAAAACCAGGACAAGAATAACTTTCGATTCAGACCCTTGGATTACAATCCAATTTCACAATTACTCATTAGGGGCCTCCTATTTCTTACTCATACTGTTCATTTTACATTTTATTCAAATTGGTCTTTATGAACAAAACTAACAATTAAACTTTACAATTTAGGCCTTTTTCATATGTAAGCTTAAAATCTATCAATTTAACACAAATTTCTTCCATTTCTCAATAATGGGAACTTTTTAAACTTTAACAATTTTACAAATTGGTACATGGACTAGCTAAATCAAGCTTCCATGACTAGGGGTGAGCAAAACTCAATTCGATTCGAAAAAATCGAAAACAATTGAATTTTGAGTTAATCGAATCGAGTTATTCGAATTATTCGAGTTAACTTGAATAAGAAATTTCGGATTTTGATTCGAGTTGAATTTTTACAATTTGAATAACAAATTAGTATAAATACCTTTTTGGTCCCTGTTAATTTTTAAAATGAGCAAATTGGTCTCTCTCTTAACAAAAATTACAAAATAATCAAAATAATTTTCAAGATTTTAATTATATTGTAACAAGATTTTAATTTAACATTATTTTTTTAATTTAACTCAAACAATTTCACTAGATTCGACCAAACGCTCATTCCTAATTCGAGTTATCCGAAAATCCAAATAAGAAAAAGCAAAACTATGTTGTTTTGATAAATGTTTACCCATTAGTATTATTTTCCTTTCTAAATCTCCCCATTTTCCCATTTTCCTTTACTCAAAATTAATCTGAAAGCTTATACTTCGTCGACTAGTTAAATAATTGGTCTATGTAAACGCAACATTGAGTATAAATAATAGGATTCATTAACTCGACTCGACTTGAAATTTTTTTATTCGATTCGACTTGATTAAAAAAATTCAAATTGAATTCGGTTGCTAAAATAAGATTCGTCAACTCAACTAACTCGAAATTTTTTTACTCGATTCGACTCAGCTCGATTGAATACTCACTGCTATCTATGACCTCAAAAACATATAAATTACAAGAAAAAAACTTAGAAATTTTGAAATTTTACGTAATTTATGGCTAAATGCATCAAGCCCTCAATCATGGAGTTTTCATGTTTTTATTCTCAATAGATGCTGGAAAATATGATAACTTTCATCTTTTCCCACTCACTTTACTTATATACCTCATTAAGATTTAATTAATCTAGTTTTTCTTAATTAATCATTAGTTTATTAAACTTTACCCTTTACTTATATACCTCGTTAAGATTTAATTAATCTACTTTTTCTTAATTAAATCATTAGTTTATTAAACTTTAAACTTAATTTAATTAAGCATAATGATACGTACATCATCATCAACTATGCACTAACTAAAAAAATGGCCTATTAGCCATTCTAGTCCTTTGATTAATTATTATTTTAGCCCTTAAGCTTTTGGTCACTTAAAAACTTATAGCGATAAGACTTACAATTTAGTCATTGTACCTTAATTAAGCAATTAATAAAAAAAATTGCAGGACCAAACTTTAATATTCTACTATACCAACTTCATAATTATTTTAATTTAATATTTATGGACCCAATTTATGGAAATGGGGTTCCGAAATTATAACACCCCTCACCTAAACTAATCGTAGGTTTCGAGCTATAGGATGTCACAACAGTTATTGGAATAACTACTATCAGAATTATCGAAAATAAATCAATTAACAATCAAACATCTCATAAATACATGTATTTTACATTAATTACACTTTTCCAAAACATAATCGAGCTTAAGAAAGCTCATTTAGTACCCGGGTATGAACTATAACCAAATTGTAAAGTTTTCAAAATTTCCTTAGCTGGTTTTGATACCCCTTGAAGGTATCGATACCAAATTTAGTTTTGATGTTTCATAAAATCAAATTAAAATCATAAGGTACCGATGCTTGGATTAAAGTATTGATACTTTCTTATGGTTATCAATACCTTACCTTAGTATTGATACCAAATAGACATTTTATTTATTTGAAAACTTGTTTGAAGGAGCTAAGTACCGATACCTATGCCAATGTATTGATACTTTAATACAAAAAAATGCCAAAATCTACCATTTGGTCCCTCTCCATGCCCAAACCAATTTTGATTCAAATGATGTTCTTAGACTCATTTAGAACCTGCAAAAAAACTAACCAAAATGCAACCATTTCATCATTTAACGTTTGCCAAATTTAACCAAATTAACATGTTTTAATTTGGCACAAAAAAAAACACATCAAACAACCTATGAGAACACAACTACATTACCATACATTCAAACCATACAAGCAATATATCTAACTTTATCATCCGTAGGCTCAAAGCATGTCATTGTACCATCAAATTATCAATCATGAAGCTTCACAAATATGGTTCATAATATTGCCCAAAACATTCACTTATACTCCAATAGACATTAACTCACCATAGTCAAGCATTGATCAACGTTTCAACCTAATTCATACTTTTAAATATCCAACATATTTTGCCATTTACAAGACCTACATATGAACTTATCATGTGACCAAAACACATATATATTAACCTAATGTACATGCCACATAACCGGGATTTAATCAAGCATTAGCCTACCAAAAACCTGATAGGATAGTGTGAGCTTTGTGGTGATCCAACTAACGCATTCCACAACCCGAAAATTTACAAGGAATGAGGGAATAATGGGTAAGCATTTTGAATGGTTAGTAAGTCCATATAAAATTTACTTAACTTACCTTGACATTACACTAATTTAGAAATTGATATACATTGGTACAAACATAGAAATCCTTTGACATATTGCACATTTATTTACTTTCACAAATACATTAAATAGGTTAGTTCGATTATGTGTCATAAGCTTAAACACATTCATATAGTGAAATAACAATCCACCATATAACATATACTAACCAAATCATATTCAAATTGTAATACATACATAAATTCATTCATATATATATATATATTCATGTTGAACATATCAATTTCATTTAATAGCATTTCCATTTCTGTTTTCACCCGGAGAACTAAAGTAATCTAACTTCAGATACACGAGATTGATTTGCTCACACAAGCTGTAATATTCGAATTTGCTCACATGAGTTGTGATATTTGGGCTCCTCACACAAGCTGTAAGTCAGGTTTACTTTTGCAAACTTTATTCAATGATGCTCACTCAAGTTGTCGACAATCCGCAGCACATGTTGTATCTCAACCATCGATAAAGAAATCCTTGACCAACACTCGATTTCTATTTTTTCATTTGAACCCTTTCCTTTTTCATTTGAACCCTAGTGGCATGCCATTCGTATCCTAATTATTTATTATGTTCACACGGGCACAGTTACCATTTCCGTATCATTTCAACTTTGTAACAATATGCACATGTCATATTTTGAATAGCAATTCATATACCTTTTAAACCTTGTAACATCGTCACATACATACTATTCAATTACATAGTTGTTCACATCTACTCAATAGAATATACTTATTCAATTAATTTGTATTTTATCGATTAAGTCCATTTGATGCCAAAAAAAACATTATAATCACGAAAATACAACTAGAAAATTACATAGTATAACACAACCATATTATGAATTAATAATGTAAGTCTCATATGAACTTATCTGGAAAAACAACAAGCAAACAAGGTGTTAGGAACTAATATGCAATTTCTCCTTTTTCTTGATTATCTTCTGATTGATTCAATTCTTGGTCTATAATAATTCATTTCAATTTATCAATTCTAAACATATTTTAACAGCTTATTATAAAAATATATCAATTCAATTTCATTTTATGGAGGTCCCTAAAGTTTTGCATTTATTCAATTTAGTCCCTAAAATCGAAATAGATATATCTTTCACATTTATGCTTCATTTTTCAATTCGATTTCAATTTCATCCATCTATAAACATGTATTATCTATAACTACATAAATTTCATATCAACTTTGAAGTATTTACACTTTAATCCCTAAGCTCAAAACTATGCATTTTCACTTTACAAATTAATCCTTTTTTGAATCTAACAAATTAACACTAAATTCATCAAGTATTCAACAATGAAATTTTTTATAAATTTTAAAAGTAATGGAAAATAACACTCGAGTTAGCTAAACCAAGCTTCAACGATATCAAAAACATAAAATTTATGAAAAATGGACCAAGATAAGCTTACCATGCAAATGGTTGAACCTTTGGAGTTTAGAAATGGCTTCCTTAGTTTTCTTTTGTTTCAATTCGTGGAGAAGATGAAAAAACTGGATGACAACATCCTTTCCTTTATTTTATTATACATATTACCTTAATTTAATATAAAATTTTAATAATAAAACAACCACCACCGTTCGCTATAATCTAAAGTTGACTTATTTTCATTTAAACCTTATCTTAATTGCTAAATAAGTCATTTGACAAATAAAATAATCAATAGCGTTTAACTTTTACGGTTTTTACGATTTAGTTATTGTATCTTAATTAACTATCCAATTAACAAATTTATTAGACCAAAATTTAATATAACACTATAATTGACTCGTAAATATTAAATCATAATATTTACTCGATCTTCGAAAAATGGGGTTCCAAAATCACTATTTTCAGCACCATTAAAAATGAATTGTTACAACTTTCCTCCTTAGAAAATTTCGTCCTCGAATTTTTTACATGATAATAATTTTCTCTGGTTCCCATGTAATCTCCTCATTGTCGTGCCAACGTAATAAAATATTATCACCGATATTAAATAATTAAATAGTGGTACACTAGGTAGTCTGACATTCTTAAAGGTACTCTTTTAAGTTAGCTTCTCAAGGGGGTGATATAACATGATAGAAATAAGTGTGTTGATTTATCAATCTATCAATTAATACATAATTTGCATCTTCCTTTCCCAGTGTCAAATGTAAACCTGATATGAAGTCTATAGCAACTCATTCCCATTTTGGAATCATCACAGGCTGTAACACATTTGACAAAACCTGCTATTCGGCTTTAACTAGCTAATATCCTTCACATTTAACCATAATTTTTGATATCTTTATCTTTATATCCGGTTACTATAACAATTGTTTTAGATCACAATATATTTTATCATGATTTAAATAAATGTTATTATGAGCTTCGCACAAAATGTCTCATTTCAACTATAAATCTTTCGGCACATATAAATAATTTCGAAGTCTCCAATTCTCATTTGTTAAGATTTATTCAGTTCAACACGAATACTTTTAACTAAAAATTACGTGTCCCAAAAATTCTACTTTTCAAAGCTAGAATTTTCATATTTGTTGAACTTAGCATATGTCCATTTTTTCTCACGAAATCTATAACACTGTTTTCAAATGCTAATCATGTTCAATTTGATTCCTCAAATAAATTAGAATATCATAATTAAATATAACAACAAACTTGTCCAGATACCGCTCGTAAATTTTATTCATTAAGTTTATAAAAACAAAGAAGCATTTATTAATCCAAACGGTATTACCAGAAACTCACATAATTCATATCAAGTCTGGAAAGTAGTTTTTGATACATTTGACTCATGACTCTAGGTTGACAATAACCTGACTAAAGTTTATTCTTCGAGAACATGATAACTCTTTTCAACTGATCAAATAAGTTAGCAATATTGTATAATGGATACTTGTTCTTTATTATCATTTTATTCAACTGTTAATAGTCCACGTGCAATCTCAAAATTCTTTCTTTCGTTTTCTCAACAACACAAGAGCACTTCAAAGTGATACATTTGATCAAAGAAATTCCCAATCTAATGGTTCTCGCAGCTAAACTTCCAAGTCTTTCAATTCAATCAATACCATTATGTATGTTGCAATTGAAATCGGAACAGTTCTGGGTGTTCTTTCAAATAACAAGTTCAACTTTCCTCTTAGATACTAAACCTGACAATTCTTCAGAAAACACATTAATGAATTTTGCTAAATGTCGATTCTCGTTCTGTCTTTGTTCCAGGTACTCTGGTTTTTAAAACGTGACTAGCTACGTTTCACATCTTTTCTTGATCAGTTCTCGGGTCGATATCGTAAATATGATATTGATCATACAATAGATTTTGTTTGCTTTAACTTTAATCACTTCACTATTCTGACATCTTAGTGCAATTCGTTTCTGTTTACAATTAATCGATACATCATGCTCAAACAACCAATCTATACCGAGAGGGACATCAAATTCATTGAATGATAGTAGTATCAGATCGGTAAGAGATTTACAGACCCTCATTTTTAGCTAACACATAATACATAATTTACTAACTATACACACTGACCCAACAAATTTGTTATTCTAACATCATATCCAGACGACTTGATCAATCAAAACATGTATAGTAATGTCAGAAATAGTAAATGTACTAGAAATGTTATCAGGAGTATAAGCCTCTCCATGAGTTCGAATAGCATGGACTCTGGCAGACGCTCGAGTTTTAGATCTGACAGTTGTATCGTTAGTCCTAACTCGATTGATTCCTACTTTACCACTATTTCCTGGTCGTTTACCTCTCTGGAATGGTTACAGGCTTCACACTTTGTTCTTTGCTTCAATATGGCCGGTTCGAACAATCTCGTTTTCGATGTTCTTTGGAACCACATAAGATACAAGCTCCACTCTTTAATCGACACTCGCCTCTGTTAGTTTTTCCATAATGATGACAAACCTATCTACTCATATGATGAACACTGTCAACTTTGGTTACTGGTGTAGTCTGTGATTTCAGAGTACTTTATCTCGATTTATCTCTCCCTGAAAACTCTGAAGGAGAAATGAAATGACTTTGAATATCCCTCGAACTTTTTTTGTGGAGTCAAAAATGATTTGATTATATTCTATTTACTGAAATCTTGAAATTTCAATTCAACTTGCTTCTTTTCATTGTATATATCCTCCATCTTCTGTGCTCACTCTGATAAAACTACAAACTCTTTTAACTCAAGTGCCCCTACCAACATCCGGATATCATGATTTAACCCCCACGTAAAGTGAGTACACAATTCAGCTTCAGTCTATACAATTTCTCGGACATATTTACTAAATCGAATAAATTCCCACTCTTACTCTGCCACTGATTGGCTTCTCTATTTCAATTCCAGAAATTCTCTCCTTTTCTTTTCTAGATAAAACCTATTGATGTATTTCTTCTTGAGCTCTTATTAGAAGAAGTTCCAATTCACTCGATAATTCGAAACAACTGTTGTTAAAGTTATCCACCACTGATAAGCTTCATCTTTCAAGAGTGACACTGCACATCTTAGACTGTCTCAGGCAAACACACCATTTCATCAAAAATTTGTTGAGTATTTTCCAACTAGTTGTCAACTTTGGCTAGATCATCTTTTGTTTCACCTCGAAATTCTTCAGCCCCACACTTTAAAATCTTATCAATCGGAGGTCTATGAACATTTACCGGATCTTGAGGACAAAGGGGTGCCATAGGAGTCATAGTTGGGGGTGGAGGTTGTGAAGCCGCAGGAATAGCTCGCATAAACTCTGAGAATCATTCATTAATCATTTAAAAGAACATATCTCGCATATCACTTACCGGCCCTTAGTTTGAAACCCCCGTCAAATCGAGAACCAAGGTGGTTTTCATTAAAAATCCACTAATCCCTTTCAATACTAGAACTAGAATGAAATTCAAGTGGAGACATAATGGAAAACCCCATTTAGAATAAAATTTGTAGTATAATTGTGTGGTATCAAAGAGGAAAATTAAGGTCTGCTCGCATTGAGTAGGTGCCTCGAAGAGGAAAGTTTACCACTCACCCATGTATCTTAGTGATAACTACTAACATTAAAACAAGTAACAACCAAATAGGTAGTTTTAACCATAAATTTCCAAATTAATTATGGAACCATAAACATATTTCAGTTCTATTAATAAAAATTGAGTAATTTACCATTCATAAAAATTCAACCAACATGCTAGGCAAAGTTTATAACAAGATTTTGATAATAAATAAAAAAGAAAATCACAGATGCTTTCAACAATATGCCCAAAGATCAATAAATATATGAAAATGTTGAAATGTTTAAAAAAAACTTTCGTAACTCTCGTCACAAGACTTCAATTTTGTTGAATGTTAGAAAACTTCCAAAAAATCACAGAAACCATAAAGATAAAAATGGTTGAAAGTTTATGTGTATTTTTGAGTTTGTGATTGTCCCTCTCAACAACATAATCTCCGAGATTCAAACTTGAATTTCCTCTTTAAAAATACAATATACATTATTATTACATCTATCACTTATTAATTCAAATTTTAAAAATTTTAAAACCTAAATAACAAAAAATAATAACTCAAAACATATAAAACCATTGATTGTTATGAAATCAAAGACAACTCACTAAAATATGCAAAATATTTATTATCCTTACAAATTCTGATTGAGTTGATATCATTATATCCCCACTCGAAACCTCTTATTTTTACAAAAGTAGATATTATTTCGAGAATATTTTTATTTTTTATATAAATTTTTAAAAAAATATTTACATATTATAAGATTTGAATCTAAAATATTTTAACTTTATTATTTCAACCAAAATTGTATTTATCTATTTTATGTTACATGAAATTTTCACCAACGTAACATAATCTATTTTCTATAACAAATATTTCTAATCTTTATATTTAGAAAAACAAGTAATTTTATCATCAAATAACTTGACATATATAGTGTTTAAATGTGAAATTTTTTTAAATCTTTTTTGGATGAGTTCTGCGACAATTTGAAGGGTTTAAAATTATAGAGGGCTGAGAGTATATATGGGGTAGTTGTAAATTGGTGGATATTCCTAAATACATGGGGGAAGGAACCTATGTTTACGTTCTTTTTATTGCATATCCATACTCATATTGACCTTCACCCTCTTTCCTTTTTCTACCTAATTTCCTCAAAGCTTGAAAGAAAGAAAGAAAGAAAGAGAGAGAGAGGGGGGGAACGAGAAATGTCGACTCTGAAAATACCTGCGGTGGCACCTTCTCACCGTGATGATGCCATGCAAATCTACCGTGCCTTCAAAGGTGATAAATTAGCTTTCATCTACACGTTTAAAGATAGCTGAATGGACTGATGTTAATTTCCTAATGTTTGTCTTGGCGAGAATTTAATTGGAGACATCATTGCATGAATTTGACGACTCATTATTGCATGTGCGACGATGTCATTGTCCGTTTCCGTTACATTTTCAGGCATAGGGTGTGATGCTCCGGCAATCATCAGTATTCTAGCTCACAGAGATGCCACACAACGCTCCCTCATCGAACAAGAATACGAATCCACATATGGTCATGAACTTCGGAAACGTTTGTCCTCGGAGCTCACCGGTCATCTCAAGGTAACAATATATTTGCTGCTAAAATTCTTCTCAATTTTCAACAAAAACCCAAACCCATTTCCGGTTTCAATCTACAAAATCGACTGATATTTGCAAAAAAAAAAATGATCATAGAAAGCAATATTGCTATGGATGCACGAACCAGGAGAACGAGATGCTTTCATTTTGAAGAAAGCTTTGAAAGGAGCAGTTAAAGATCAAAAAGCAGTGACAGAAATCGTATGTTCTCGAACTCCATCGCAAATTGGACAGCTTAAACGTGCTTATTTCTCAAATGTTGGAACTAATCTTCAAGACGACATTGAAGCTGAACTATCTGGTGAACACAGAAAGGTCTCTTTTTTCTCAGCTTTCTTTGTTTTATATATATATATATATTTCCTTTTAGGTTTTGCTGTTCAAGGTGAAAATCACATCTATGTTAAGTACATATCTGGTCCAACTCTATAAATTTGTGGATCCAAATTAGATGTTATGTGTTTAATTTCCATGTTCTCTGATAAAGGTTTATTGTACAAGAGCCATAGGAAGAGAGGGATTACATTCATAAGTTGAACTTAAGTTTTTGGAATAATTGCTCACTCATTATCTTATGGTTACTTGAGTTGTGCATTCTTGAGTTTACTTCATATACAAATCCATTGATCGTGAAATCTTACGGTCAAACTCAAGCCTACAAAAGCTGTATGAATTGAGAACACTGGGTTTGAAATGAAATTACAGTTACTGCTTGCCTTTTTAACCACATCCCGCTACGAAGGCCCAGAATATGATGAAGTGTTGGTAGAGGAAGATGCTAAAGCACTGAACAAAGCGTCCAGGAAATTTGGTCTTGCGGGAAAGACTTTCATACAGATATTCAGTGAGAGAAGTAGGGCACACCTTTGTGCTGTTAGTGAAATCTTCAAAACCATGTTCAAGAAAACATTGGAGATGGTAAACTTTTATCCACACATTATTATATGTATGTAGTATTGAGTTAGTCTTCCATGTACCAACCTCCATGTAACTTAATGCAGGCAATAAGAGATGAAACTCACAGGAACTTTGAATATGCCCTTAAGACAATATTAAGATGTGCTGAAAGTCCTCCAAGGTTCTATGCAAAGGTGAGTTTAACTTCATTCCCTAGTTCCCCATATTTGCTGCAACTTAAATATTTATAATAGAATAGTTGGTTCATTGCAGGCGTTGCGAAAAGCAATGAAAGGTCTTGGAACGGCGGACACTGCACTAATCAGGATTGTGGTTACAAGAGCTGAGGTTGACATGCATTACATAAAGGCCGAATATCGTAAAAAGTATGGGAAGACTTTGAACGACGCCATCTACTCCGATACCACCGGTCATTACAGAACTTTTCTGCTCTCCCTTTTAGGTAACAATAATTAGGTCTTGCGGACCCGACACATGTCATGCACCCACACTGTACAATATTAAATAAAAGCCGCCTTCAATTATTTGTTGTTTAAAGGGAACCAATTTCGCTATTTTATATATATATTTTTAAAAAGGTTGTAAATTATTATTTCACCTAAAATCCTAAAAATATCAAAAACGGACTTGATTTTATGTTTACTAGTTTATCAATGCATCAACTTTCAATACAGAGACGAATTTAAGAGGATTGGCAGGGGTTTCACCCCTCTCGAGAATGGAAAATTATTATCTAAACTTTTCAGAATTTTTTAAAATTTTAAATTAATAAAAGTAAAATTATATTTCAACTCTCTTAAAATTTTAAAAAATTGATTTAATTTTTTAAAAACTAAAAAAATATAAACTATTAAAATTTAAAATTTAATTTTGATCTTCCTAAAACTTTTTTAGTTTCGCGCATGTTTCAATACAAATTTTCATTACTTATAGACCAAGTTCTCATTCTTTTACGAGTGTACATTTAATTCTCAATCTCAATTATCAAATCCATTATTATTATAATAATAATTATTATTATTATTATTCATTTCACCTTTCAAAGTTAGATATTTAGTATCACAATTTAATTTACGGCTTTAACACATTTTTATACCTTTATTCATATTTAATATACAATGCACTTATATCTCAGCCTAATTTCAAGTACAATTGCCAATCTTCAACATCATATATCATATACAAATATTACATCTCTTAACAAATATAAGAATTGTTTAGTTCTTTTGATCAATTCATTCATAATATATATCAATTCAATAGTTATATCATATCACAATTTTAGTGACAGTAATTAATATAGTTTCCTTTGTATCTCTTAATAAATAGGGGTGAGCAAATTCTGATTCGATTTAAAAAAACTAGATAAAAAATTTAAATTTTGAATTGAATAGTTCGAGTTATTCGGATCAATTTGAATAAAAAACAAATTTTTCGGTTTAACTCAAATATGAATTGCACAATTCAAGTTATTTGAAAATCCGAATAAGAAAAGGCAAAACTACGTCCATTTGGATAAATTTTTATGTAGTTAAATAATTTTATACTTCGTCTACTAGTTAAAAAATCGGTCCATGTAAACACAACATTGAGTATAAATAATAGGATTTGTTAACTCGACTCAACTAGAAATTTTTTGACTCAATTCGATTCAACTAGAAAAAATTTCAAAGTGAGTCTAGCTGCTAAAATAGGATTTGTCAACTCGACTAAATTGAAATTTTTTAACACAATTCGACTCGACTCGATTGAATACTCATCCCTATTAATAAGTGTTGTTGGACTATAAAGAGTATATGAGAAATGAGAAAAGATTGTAAGAAATACTAGTGTCACGTCCTCTTATATCTCTTTCCAATTATTTAATGATATTTTAATAAATTTTTCCATATTATTGATATATAACTTCGATATTTTTCACTTTGAACCCTAAACATGAACCTCGAACCTTAAATCTCAAACCCTAAACCTAAATCTTGAACCCTAAACCTTAAACCTATACATAGATTTTGAACCCTAAACCTATACCCTACACTTGAAACCCTAAACCCTAAACATAAAACCTTAAACCTTAAACACTTGATCAAAAGGCCAAGTTCAAGTTCAAGGGTTAGGATTTGGGGTTTATGGTTTATGGTTTATGGTTCAAGCTTTGAAGTTTAGGGTTTAGGATTCGAGTTCGGGTTCGGGTTAAAAAATTATCAAAATTATGTATCAATGATATGAAAAAATTACTAAAATATCATTAAATAACTGAAAAATGATATAGGATAACGTGACACCCCTATTTCATGCAATCCTTTCTATATGTGAAATTTACCCATCATAAACACTATAATGCACTTATAGTGCAACCAACCAAAACACCTAATGTGTCAATAATTTAGGCAATTGAAATGCATCCTCCTAAACACTCCAAGGCTCAATTGTGTATAGTATTTATAATTATTTTCCTCCTAACACTTTAAAGGCACGAATAGTGCAATCACATATTTATTTCTCGTATACTCCACAATCTCGTACACAATATATTTATTTAGTGCTATCAAAGTTCTTATTGGCATGCCAAAATATTGGACTCTACTCCCACCAAGCTATTAGGGCATTTAAGCAATATCATATGAAATCTTACAAAGTGGGCACTTATACATTTCTTTTCCATTTAAGCAATGATCATATAGATCACCAAGCTACTACGTCGTTTTGAATCAAGATGATCTAGATGGTCTACACCATTTGGATTCCTCTCTAAGGTGTTGGAAAAATATTTGGTTTAAAAACGATTTTTTTTGCATAGCGGAAACTTAAAATTTTGAAAACTGACCCAATTTGGGAAATTCATAGCAATAAACCTTAGACCAAAATCGTACATGTGTTTTCGGATAAGCAGATCCTTGATGTTTTCCAGCTTTCAACTAAACGATCTTCTTCTCTATTCTCGCACCACGAACTGCTTCAAGTGTGGGCTCGAACCAATTGAATTAAAACACAAAACTAGAAAAAGTTTTCTTTTCCTTTAGATGTGAAAACGAAAATTCTCTATTCTTTAATAGAAACCGGTAGAATTGTTATTCTGGAAAAAATATATTTAATAGTTGAGAATAATTCTCTCTATTTTTCGATAGAGTAACAATCTCTCAAAGTTGTGTTAATAGTCCTACTGGTATCATCTATTTATAGGAAAATAAGATTGAACCCTTGTTGAATTGTAGAAGTTTATTTCAACTAGAATAACAACTTCCTACTTAGAGTAGGAGTAGGATGAACGGCATTCCCTAGTATTCCTACTAGGGTTGCCACTCCCTTCATATTCAATGAGGGGTTTTTGGGCATCTCTCACATCGGGTCCAATTACGAGTACTTCTCAGATTTTTCGACCCAGTACTTTGTTATTTAATCCAACCGATTCTGTTTTTCTATTTTTCAAAATAAACTTCAATATATTTATATTAAATAAAATTTTCATCTCAATTTTACCTCTAGTAAAATTATGATGATTTTACCGTTGATAAAATTTCTGAAAAATATATTTAATATTTCACAATTCAACTTGTTCACTATGACCAAATGTTTTATTTTCATTTTCGGGCTTTAAAATAGCTCAAAAACATAAACTCATTTTCCCGATAATTTTTGACTAATTCTTCTACATTTGCAAATGAATCATTTCTCATTATCATTTCCATTTTGAGAAAATCAAATTAATTTCCAAATTATTTCATTTCTCCACTTCGGAGAAAACCATAATCATTTCTGAATCTGTCTTGTTTCTTTATTTCTATTCATTCCGTTACTTTTTACTTAAACACGCAATTCATTTTTGGTTGCAATGAGCTAGCAGAGGGACCGATTGGACATATGTAATTAGGGCTCAAATTATTTATATTTAAGTTCTGCCTTTTTGCCTATTAATTATAAACTTATTTAGTCACAAATTCATTCCACTATAGTATCACGACTGAGCTCTCCCTAATGACATACCATTACGAAAACATCTACTCAGTGATTGTCCAATGACCTTGTGATAAGTGTGTTACCTTCATAAGATATGTAGCACCCTAAACTTGACCCGATCACCGAGTCCAAGTTACAGAGTGCCACATTTGTTGCGGAAGCAACTATAATCAATTCACACTTATCTTATACAATTTATGTGATAATTATTGAAATTATATACTTTCCTTAATTATACTAAAGTAAATCTACTTTCAAAAATAGATGCATTTAACAACCATCTAACAAATCCATCCTATATATATACATATATAATTATAAGACTATAAAATATAATGTTAAATTAAAGCATAATCCAATTACCACAAAACTTAGCCTATTAGGTACAAGCTAAAAATCAAGAAATTTGGAAATAAACGAACATAGTTGAGATAGGGATTGTGGTTTGGATGTTGTTGTCGATGCTCGCAAATCTCAAGTTAATCTAACCTACGCACCGAGAGAACAAATTGTATGTTGAGTATAATGCTCAGTGGTATTTCTATAATTTAAATATGTAATATTAACATGAACAAATCTGCCCTAAATAAACATGTATATTTGTATGCACCAGTCTACTGTACGCTTGTAGCTTAGAGTTACCAAGCTTTACATTTCAATACAGACATGTTATGTATATGAAACCTGTAACATCCCTCGTTCGATTTGGTCACCGGACCCGTACAATAGTTTAGGATGCACTTAGATACCATATCGAGAGCTCACACCTACACACCATACACTGTTAGCTTGCGAATACGTGACAAACTCAGTTAGCACATGACTAATTACAAAATCATTTCACACATACGTTACAGTGGCAATTCGTGCCTTGACACAACTTGAACATTTACACGGTCCACACATTGACTTAATTTGCATATAAACCCAACTCGCTTATAAATACAACTAGCATATAATCATAGCTCGCGTATAAATATAATTAGCATATATAAACATCTTGCATATAAACACAGTTCGTGTAACACTCGTATAATATACACAAATATCGAAATAATTTATTTCCTCATTGTTTCAAGGTATAAATTTATATATCAATTAATATTCAATTAAAATCATGCCTTAAACAAGCTTATGAAAGCTCTGGAGTTATCCCAAGCTTTAAGGAGAACCAAATTGAAAACTTTTTAAAATTCAAGTGTAGGTATTGATACCAAGGCTAAGTATTGATACCAAATTGACATTCTGTCATTTTTAAAATATTGTTATTTGCTAAAGTACTGATACCTCAACCCAAGATATCTTTACCTTTTTCCAGATGGCCAAAAATCATATGTTTTTAGTACTTTTCTTACCCCCAAACTTAAATTATTTTCAATCGGTGTCTTAAACACCTAAAACCTACATAAAATCATCTTAAAAGCATACACAAAAATTCCTATTTTGATAACCTAATAATCAACTAACTAATGTACCTTAAAGGCACCAATTCACAACAACTTTTACATACCATTTCAATTAATCAACAAATTAATTCTTCAATTCAATCATGAAGCTTTTAGAAACCAATATATATATAGTACAACATGATAATAAACTTCTGCATATCAAACATTTTCCAATTACATTATAGGCTCAATATCAACTAAGTTCCCAACCAAACTAAACATATCAAGATATTATGACAACTCTTAATTACATGTCACATATAAATGATGTTCAAACAAGCATTTATTCCAAATAGCTGACCCATTAAGAAAACCCTACATAGTAATTAATTAATCAGACCTACACTCACTAATCCCCCATAAGAGGATTAGTTCCTCATGGATCCCATAAACAATGTATACTTGATGAAAGAAATAAACATTAAGAATAAAATCAAGAATAAAAGTTTAAAGAGAAATCTTGATTGTATAGATTGATGAAAGCGCAAAATCCTCAAAGAGTTTGGTCGAATCTACAAACCAGATTCCCCAATGAACACGAACAGAAATCAACTGAAAATAAATCTAAAGCCTAAAGTAAAAGAAAACTAAAAACTAAATTACAATGAAAATTTTAAACTATGGAAGAGGTCCCCCCCCTCAAGTGTTAATTGAGCCTATTTATAGAGTTAGGGTTGCTCGTCGTGCTTCGACCTAGGTCTGTTGACATTTTTATGTAAAGATACATTGTGTGGACCAAAATGCCCTTAGCTCATAATTCTTTGCCGTACAAGGTCGATGTTGCGACACCCAGTGCCTGTGTCGCAACACTGAAGGCAGTTTGCCTTGGCTCAGATTCAGCTTCAAGGGTGTGTCATGACACAAAAGGCAGTCTTGGAATTTTGGCAGTTTGTCATCTATGTTGCGACATTGGACTCTCGTGTTGAAAAATGGTGACCAACCTCGAGCTCTTATGCATCTAAATGGTTTCTTGCATACTCACTAAGTTCGTTAGCCCTCCTTTAGGCCAAATGAGGCCCTTAAGGTCATAAAATGACTCAAATTACACTTTTTTTAATGGAAACTAAATTTGAAACACTACATAAAATATAACAATATTGCTCATACTCAAGCTCCTAAAGTAAGAAAACTAGTTTAATTTGCCACAACGAATTGCGACAGATCAATGTTACATATTTCTTCTTTTTATAAAGCAAATCGACTTCAGTTCTTGCATAATCCACATAATTTCTACTTCTATTGTAACAAAAGGTCCCATTTTTATCTGGAAAAGGATTGTATCAATAATTATGATTTTACGCATGAAAAATTCCTCAATATCTTGCTCATTCTCAACAAAATATTTTATGTGTGGTGGTAAAAAAATGCTTTTTTGGGGAGAGATACTATTTCACCTTCATCAATCGAGTCGTAGGTATCTAACATATTCACATCTAATGATTTTTCACAAAGTGGTGATAAAATGTATAACTCATACAAATCTTTCCAATTTGCAATTTGATCTGATCCATTAGTTCGTAGAGCTACCTACTCTATGAACCTAATTATTGCAATTGCTCAGGATACCATTTTTTAGTTTAGCTTCTAGTTAGCTTCTAGAATCTATTTCTTAGTTCAAGGTCCCTCTTTACTAACTAGAATCAAAGAATTAATAGATTCGTTTAGCCCAAAATGGGAATGGGCTAGGGTTATGAACTTATAGTCTATAATCTAATGATAGAGTCAATTCCATGATTACAAGTTCATTCCATAACGAGAGATATGTGTATACATATATTCTCATTATGAGAAGGGGTCATTCGAGCGTATCTAAATAGATACTATGTTTACATATGGATTCCTACATCGTTACGTTCCATTTAGGACTGAGAATGAGCATAATCGAGCTTTCTTTTTACATATCTCTCGTTATTTGAGATCTTATTCACCTCTTTTCTTTTCTTTTCTTTTCTATTGAATCGAGAAATAATTAAGTTTGATTTTTCATCTAGGGTGTTACAATAATCCAAAAAAAGTTGTAACCGAAATTAACGTAAAATCATATTTATGGTACGATTGACAAAAGAGTACCATCATAAAGACTTTTTTCTTACTTTTATCCATCTAAGCATGAGAACCAAGCACTATAACATTTTCTACCAAATTCTCAAGCTTACTCTTCAAGGAAGTATATCAAGGGGCATACCTTTTGTTTTCATTTAATGCAGCCTATAAAATGAGACAATTTTAGAGAGAATAAATGTTTAAAAATGTAAGCATGATCAAACAATAGCTCTCATGATTTTAGTGGAAGTATAATGCTATTTACATGAAACATAAGAAGTAGACCTATCAGGATTGGGTTTCTTACTTCTTCTAGGAGGTTTTTTTGGTATATTTTATGTCTATTTTATTATTTATGTTTAAAGTTTACGATTGTCCTTTTTAATAATGTTGTTTCTAAATTTTGGATAGGGTTGGGTTTGTAAGATTAAAGCTTCAGACAAAAAAAATTATAATTTAGATAAACTTGAATTAACATTCAATAACAAAAAAATTTCTATTTCTGTTTCCAATAAATATAAATAATGTTCAATATTAGTTTTTTTAATATTATTTTAAATATTGAATTGAAATTTTTGAACTTGTGTGTTGGCCTGATGATCAGGGTGTTTATCGTCCCAGATGTGACCTGAGTTTGAATCGCTTCGTGTTGCTGTTAGAGTTTTGCCCTTCTCTCCTATAATTCATAAAAAAAAATAACAAAACAAAATACCATCTTACTTAGAAAAGAGGTTACCACGCTTCGAGTTCCTTTAATGGTCAAATTTCCTTGAAATATGCTTAGCCAAATACAATTTGATCGATACTAAACTATATAAATGGCATGAAATCAATCCAACACTCACAATTGAACTTTATTATTTAACTTTCATTTTTTTAGTTAAATAAATTTACCATCCTTTCGTAAATTCTTTCCGTCTTTCTTACCTTTTGAAAAGCTTTGTTTGAATAAAAACCAAAATCCTTCGAATAAAAGCCATGGTGGTAGCAATGGTAGCAGCATCCATGGCTTCCGGTTTGAGAACAAAAGCAACGGCGGAGCTTTGTTGTTATTTGACGGTGGCGCTTTGTGCATTCTTGGTTCCAAGTTTTGCGAAGCTTACAACGATTGAACACCCCGTCAAACCCGACCGCTCCCTTAGCTTTTTGGTCGTTGGAGATTGGGGCAGAAAAGGATTTTTCAATCAATCTGAAGTTGCTTTTCAGGTCTAATTCGAATGAATCCGAAAATTATAAACTACCCTTTTTATGTGTAAATTCAAATCTCATGAAAAGATTCATTTCACTAAATTGCAGATGGGAAGGATTGGAGAGAAACTAAAAATAGATTTCGTCATCTCAACAGGTGATAATTTCTATGATAATGGTTTAACAAGCGTATATGATCCAGCTTTTAGAGAATCTTTCACAAAAATATACACTGCCAAAAGCTTGCAAAAGCCATGGTACAGTGGTAAGTCTTTAACGAAATTTAATTCCCTAAAATTGTTTCATTTTCAAAGGGTTTTTTTTAATGCTAAAAAAATTATTTGTAGTTTTGGGAAACCATGATTATAGAGGCAATGTCGAGGCACAACTCAACCCTATTCTACGAAGCGTTGACAAACGATGGATTTGTATGAGATCATTTGTCCTTAAAACAGGTAACTTGTTGAGTAATAATTTTCAGATATCTTATTGATGGGAACATCAGAGGGATATTTATATATGTCTTCATGGGTATTATTACAGCTCATAGTAGTATCGACTATTTTGTCTTAATTTTATGGCCTCCAATACTTACATTTTTTGTTCTTAGTATTGACATTCTCTATAGCTTCCATAGCACGCGTGTCTATGGAGCACGTAGTTCTTTCTGTTCCTAAGATTGGTATCTTTTGTGAGCTCCGTACTTGCTGGTCACATGGCTGGACAATTTGTAGAGTATATGGGTGTGCTCGCGGATCTCTCTGCGAGCTCTCCTTACGAGTCCAATCAGCAAGCTCTCTTTGCGAACACTGTCAGCGAGCTTTCCTTGCGAGCTCTATCTACGAGTTGTCCATCTTCGAGTGGGGCTCATTCGGATTATGGGCCGGAGATCCGGGTCCTTTTCAAGATTTGAATTGATAATTATTGATGTGTAACATAACTCAATCAGTACGAAATCGTTTTGATTAATAAAAACATTGATTTCTTCTTTTAATTTTCAGGACTAGTAGATATATTCTTCGTGGATACCACTCCATTTGTGGACAAATACTTCACCGATCCAGAAGACCATACTTATGATTGGAAAGGCGTAGAACCTCGCAAAAACTACCTCTCTACTCTTATCAAGGTCGTATTCGTGTTCATTTCTAACGCTGGTATCATATTTATTACAACCTTGTTTTCATTATAATTTTAGGATTTGAAAGCGGAAATGCGAAACTCAACTGCTCTGTGGAAGTTTGCTGTTGGCCACCATGCAATTAAAAGTCTTGGCCATCATGGTGACACTGCCCAGCTTATCAAGTTCTTACTTCCAGTACTTAAGGTAATCTTATTTAAATACAAAGTTTTATTCATATATAATGTTTAATTTCATATAAAAAAAATTGCAGGACAACAATGTTGATGTTTACATGAATGGCCATGACCACTGTTTGGAGCACATTACAAGCATGAACGGGTAAAGTTTTCCTACCAAACAGTGCAATAACCCTGAGACAGACATGTTTTTGTGAAGTCTGTGTTGAGTATGGTTAAAAATAAAGTATGGTAATGATTGATTGGAGTTTGCAAATGCAGAGCAATTCAATACTTAACGAGTGGAGGAGGGTCAAAAGCATGGAGGGGTGACCTTAAACCCGACGATGACGTTAATCACAGCGCGAAGTTCTTGTACGACGGGCAAGGTTTCATGTCAGTGGAGATGAATGAGAACGAAGTCCTGATTTTGTTTTATGATGTTGAAGGCCTGATTTTGCACCAATGGAAGATCTCTAAACAGTTGCGTTCTGCAGTATAGCAAGCATTCCTTAATCTGGATTTTTTTTTTTTGAGTAAATTTGTTGGAGATTTTTATTAGATTTGTCAATTTTATCTCCAGTTATTATATATTTAATTTGTACAGGGATGAAGTGTGAATATGTAACTAAATTATTTGTCAACATGAAAAAGTTTTGACAGAGAAAAAAGTATATTTTTTTTAAATTTTATTTTCATGTGAATTATATGGAACCCTTTATATTTTAATCGACTTTTTTACGTAAATAAAGGACAAACACAACTTAAGAAGTTGCCTCCTTTGATAATGTAGAAGGGAAGGAAAACCCCAAATCACTGGTGAGTGGAATATATTGAAGAATTTGGCCTGCAATGCAACAGCAGACTTGGAGCTGTGTTTTTGTTTACTGCAGCAACATGAAGATGGAAGAAACAGTCACATTTTGTTGTGTTTTCTAATGTGTCATTGTTGTTTTAATTTTATTTTTGATGATGTAACTTGGTCAAGCTATAGATGCTGACTTAGGTGTTTAATGATAGCTAGTGTAGCAACATTTTCCTATGTAATGTGCCCATACTTTTGACTGTGCAAAATCTATTTATGTAAAATAAATTTGTGCCATACATTTTGGTTGGCTTTTATAATCTTTTGTAAACATCTTTTAGATGATGAACTGGATGAATTGAATTATCATATTTTCATTCAAGCTTCTTGTTCATACTCTTTCATTTTCTCTTTTGTCATTGTTTTTTTACCAAGTAACTGAGTCTTCACAAGTAAGGCATTACCTTTGTTGTTTTTCATCTGTCATTTCTTTCAATTGGTATTAGAGCTATCTTTTTAAAGAAATCAACTACTTGTTTTGTTTAAGAACTCACTCATGTCTTCATTGAGTTTCTCCCCAACACCACCACCACAGTTCAATGGTGAGAATTACCACGTTTAGGTAGTGAAAATGAAGACTTACCTGTAGCCATTTGACTTGTGAGAAGTGGTAAATGCTGATGTCGAGCCACCACCTTTGAGAGCTAACCCAACATCAGATAAGGCAGCACTCTGATGATAGAGCCAAGAGATAAAAGGCAATGTCATGCTTTCAGAATTGTGTTTCAGAAGTGATCTTCACAAGGATCATGGCTTGTGAGACACTTAAGCAGGTTTGGGACAAGTTGAAGGAGGAGTTTCAAGGTACTAAGAAGACCAAGCAACAACAACTTATCAACCCTCGGAGAGATTTTGAGAATTTGAATATGAGAGAGTCAGAAATAGTGAAGGAGTATGCAGGAAGAGTCATGGCTGTTGTAAACAGTATAAGGCTCCTCGGAAAGCAGTTCGTTGAGAGCAGGATAGTTGAGAAGGTTATAGCAACCTTGCCAGAGAGGTATGAGGCAAAAGTCACTTCCTTGGAGGACTCTAGAGATTTGTCTAGGATCACTCTCACTGAGTTAATCAATGCTTTCTATGCTCAAGAGCAAAGAAGAGAAAGTAGGTAAGTGGAACACCATGAAGGTGCATTTCAAGCCAAAGGAAAGTCAGCTACAAGCTCTTCCAACTTCAATGGAAAGAAACCTTGGCTGAGCAACAAGGATAAACCAAGGAGGGATGGAATGAAGAAGAGCTATCCTCCATGCTCTCATTGCAAAAAAAACAACTCACCTTGAAGCCTATTGCTAGTATAGACCAAATATGCAGTGCAAAAACTATAAGAAGATGGGGCATGTAGAGAAGGTGTAGGAACAGAATGCAACAAAAGCAACAACAGCCACAGCAACCTGAAGTCAAGGCTCAGGTAACAGATAAAGCTGAAATTCAAGAGGAGCAAGTATTTGCAGCATCCTGTTCAGCAATCAGAAAGAAAGTTGCAAAGGATGGTTGTTGGATAGTCGTTGCACAAACCACATGACACTTGATGCTGCCATTTTCAAGAAGATTGACAGGAGTTTCAACACCAGAGTCAGAATTGGGAATGGACAGTATATCAAGGCTGAAGGCAAAGGTGATGTATTTAT
Source organism: Gossypioides kirkii (assembly GCA_005610355.1). NCBI lineage: Eukaryota > Viridiplantae > Streptophyta > Magnoliopsida > Malvales > Malvaceae > Gossypioides > Gossypioides kirkii. The sequence goes on along the minus strand of CP032247.1, from coordinate 29,529,059 downwards.
CAACACACCTTCAGGTACTAAGCTTCTATCAAATGTACTCTTAGTGCATGAAATTGATAGAAACCTGTTGAGTATAGCTTAGTTGATTGAGAAGGGATACTCAATTGTATTTAAGAACAATGAATGCTCCATTTGTGATCCAAGTGGATCTAACCTAATGACAGTCACAATGACTGATAGGAGTTTTTTTGTGGACTGAAAACAAGAATCAGTTATTGTTTATGCTTCTATTTTTTATGAGTCAAGGTTATGGCACAAAAGGTTGGGGCATTTCAATTATAAGTCCCTAGCTCAAATGTCTAAGGGGCAGTTGGTTGAAAATTAGACTAATGTGGTTGAGCACCAAGAAGTCTGTGATGTGTGTCAGATAGGAAAGCAACCAAGGCTTCCATTTCCAACCAACAAAGCTTGGAGAGCTTCTAAGAAGTTGCAATTGGTGTACACTAATGTTTGTGGTCCAATGAGAACTGAATCTTTGAATGGCAGTAGGTACTTCATCTTATTTATTGATGATTACTCTAGATATTGTTGGATCTACTTTCTTAAACAGAAATCATAAGTAGCTTCAGTGTTTTGAAAGTTCAAGACTTTAGCAGAGAATCAATTAGATTGCAAGCTAAAAGCATTCAGGTCTGACAATGGGACTGAATACACATCAGAGGTGTTTCAGAGGTTTTGTGATGAGTCTGGGTTGCTCATCAGTTCACAAATGTGTACACACTATAGCAAAATGGAGTAAGTGAAAGGAAGAATAGGAATTTGATGAATATGGCTAGGTGCCTTATGTTTGAAAAAGGTTTACCAAAGAACTTGTGGGCAGAAGCAGTCAATACTGCAGTTTATCTTCAAAACAGACTTCCTACAAAGGCATTAGTGGAGAAAACACCTTTTGAGGTGTGGTTTGGCTTCAAGCCCTCTATTGAACACCTAAGGATCTTTGGTTGCATTTGTTATGCAGCAGTTCCAACTGTCAAAAGAGATAAGCTAGATAAAAGGGCACAACCTACAATCTTTGTGGGATACAGCAGTGACAAGAAAGGATATAAGATGCTAGATCCTTCAACACTCAAAGTCTATATAAGTAGAGATGTAGTGTTTGATGAGGCATCAACCTGGAATTGGGATAAGTCAGAAGTTGAGAAAGACAGTGAGCAGACTGAATCAAATCAAGAAGTTGAGATTCAGTCTGATCAAGATTTGAACTTTGATGATCTTCCTGTTAAAGGCACAAGATCATTAGCTGACATCTATGAAAGATGTGATCTAGCTGTTTTGGAACCCTCAAATTTTGCTGAAGCTGTCAAAGAAGACTGCTAGAAGGATGTAATATAAGTTGAAATGGATATGATACACAATAATGGCACTTGGGATTTGGTTGACAAACCTGTCCAAAAGAGGGTCATAGGTGTAAAATGGGTGTTTAAGACCAAATGCAATGCTGATGGCTCTCTAAATAAGTATAAGGCTAGGTTAGTTGTGAAGGGATATAGTCAGCAGCATGAAATTGATTTTTCTGAGACATTTGCCCCAGTTGCAAGATTGGACACAATCAGATTGCTATTTGTCTTGGCTACTTAGAAGCAATGTAAGGTACATCAATTGGATGTGAAGTCAGCATTCTTGAATGGATTTCTTAAGGAGGAAATCTTTGTTGAGCAACCTGAAGGCTTTGTAATTTTTGGAGAGGAGCGCAAGGTTTATAAACTAAAAAAAGCTCTTTATGGCCTTAAGTAGGCTCCAAGAGCCTGGTATGATAGAATAGATTCCTATCTGTCAAAGCTTGGTTTTGAGAAGAGTTTGAGTGAACCAACTTTGTATGTCAAGAAGGCAGAGAATGAAACTCTGTTAATCATCTCACTCTATGTGGATGACCTGCTTGTGACTGGAAGTAAAAAAGAACTAGTGGATGAATTCAAGAAACAGATGCAAGAGGTGTTTGAAATGTCTGACTTGGGTGAAATGACTTACTTTCTTGGTATGGAGATTACTCAAGTTCAGCAAGGTATTTTCATCAAACAACAATCATTTGCTTCCAAAATACTGAGCAAGTTTGGAATGGAAAAGTGCAAATCAGTTAGTACTCTGGTTGCTTACTGTACTTGACTGCAACAAGACCTGACATTATGTATGTTGTAAGTCTTCTTTCAAGATTCATGCATTGTTGTAATGTGTCTCACCTCAAAGTAGCAAAAAGGGTATTAAGGTACATCAAAGGAACTTTGGATTATGGAGTGAAGTTTGAGAAGAGTAATGAGTTGAAGCTGGTAAGCTACTCAGATAGTGACTTGGCAGGGTCAATAGATGACTTGGCAGGGTCAATAGTGAAGAATTTGGCCTGCAATGCAACAGCAAACTTGGAGCTATGTTTTTTGCTTACTGCAACAACATGAAGATGGAAGAAGTAGTCACATTTTGTTATGTTTTCTAATGTGTCATTGTTATTTTAATTTTATTTTTGATAATGTAACTTGGTCAAGCTATAAATACTGACTTAGGTGTTTAATGATAGCTAGTGTAGCAACATTTTCCTATGTAATGTGCCCATACTTTTGACTGTGCAAAATCTGCTTATGTAAAACAGATTTGTGCCATACCTTTTGGTTGGCTTTTATAATCTTTTGTAAACATCTTTTAGATGATGAATTGAATGAATTGAATTATTAGATTTTCATTCAAGCTTCTTGTTCATACTCTTTCGTTTTCTCTTTTGTCATTGTTTCTTTACCAAGTAAATGAGTCTTCACAAGTAAGGCATTGCCTTTGTTGTTTTTCATCTATCATTTCTTTTAGAATACCAACTTCAACTTCATAACCTCCATTTGCTTAAAGCCTTAGAGGTGAAAAAAACCAAATAATCTAAGTGGATCATTGATGTTTTTCGGCTTTCAACTAAACCATTTTTTTCGCTCTTCTTTAATAGAAACCGGTAGAATTGTTATTCTTGAAAAATATATTAATAATTGAGAATAAATTCTCTCTATTTTTTGACAGAGTAACAATCTCTCAAAGTTGTGTAAATAGCTCTATCGATATCATCTACTAGTGTCATCTATTTATTGTGTAAATGTTTCTCAAAGTGGATGTATAGAACCAAGATTAATGTTGATGGCTCAATAAACAAGCATAAAGAATGACTTGTGTTGAAAGCCTATGCTCAAGTTTTTGGCATGGATTACTCAGACACCTTCGCACCAGTTGCTCGTTTAGACACTATAAGGCTTTTGCTTGTTGTAGCTACTTAAATGAATTTGAGATTGTATCAGCTTGACGTAAAATTAACATTTTTAAATGGCATTTTGGAAAAAAAATTTATGTTAAGCAACTTGAAGGTTTTTGAAGAAAGAAGAGGAGGACAAGGTGTTTCTTCTCAAGAAGGCTCTTTACGAGTTGAAATAAGTTCCAAGAGCTTGGTATAGCAAGATAGATGACCATTTCCTGATCTTAAACTTTGAAAAAAGCTTGTTTGAGACCACTTTTTATGTCAAACGTCAGAGTAATGATATTTTGATAGTATTTTTGTGTTGATGATCTTTTGCTGATACGAAATAATGCACAGTTGATTGAGGAATTCAAACAAGAAATTATGAAGTTTTCAAGATGACAGATCTCGGGTTGATGACTGATGGTATTACAAATGACATAGATTTTCTCCCTAATTCAGTGTCTTAATTATCCCTTTTGTATTTCATTTAGCATGCATCATTAGCATTTTATATTTAATTTTCATATTTTCGAACTCATTGTTAGTTAGTTTAAATTCTTGTTATTTTTATCCATTTTTGTACTAATGTCGACGCAAGCAGCCGATGTATTGCGTCTTAATATTTTTAGCGTAGGAACTCAGTCTAAAACCTTAATACTAGACGAATGCAGCCACAAGATTAGCTGGTAATTGCGACCAAGAGATGTCGTCCCATTACAACTAAACATTGAATGAGTAGAATCAAGCTGAATCCACAGATGGAAGCACCAATGCAGGAATTTCACAGATGTCGCTGCAATTATGATTTCAGAATGCGTCTAGTGATATAACAACAATCTGCAAATCTCTGAAGAACATACTAGAACTGCGTGAGTGCACAGTTGTACTCTAACTAATTTTGACAGCAGCAAAAATCTAGATCTGGATCTGGGAATGAAGACTGAAACTTGCAATATTTTGGAGGTTATAAATAGATGAACAAATAATGAAGAAATCATCAAGAGCTAAGGGATTAAATTCTACAATTTCTGTTTGATTTTGGAGATTTGAGCTGGGAACTGGGAAGCTGATGAAGCAAGTCTACAATCACTTCTGACGAGAAGGTGATTGATGCAAGGCGAGAGGAATAATTAGGGAGTAGGGCTAGTAGTCTAGAGATAGTAAGCTTCGTTGTACTCTTTAATTCTTCTTAAACGATGATGGATTCTGATGATATTAAATGAATACAAGAGTGTCTTTTAATGTTATATCATTTTGATTCTTATTTTACATTGCTTATCTATTTATTCTTGGATTTAACCGCTTTAAGCACGAGAGTGAAATTGCAATGTGCCGACATCGAGAGATGCGGTGACAGGTTAGCCTAACAAGTGGGTTAGGCGAGAGCTGCTCAGGACTGAGATAAGAAACAGTTACTTGTTCTTGGTTACACATCATTGCTCACACCGAGAGGTGGAGTGATTGTGGGTATTTAAGTTGGGATTAAGTAGGGAGCTATTGTTGGTGAGAATTCAATGGGACTTCATTACAGCGACAATTCATCTATACTTTACCTTGTCGACACATCCAGCGTGCAACTTAGCAGAATCAGTGAACCATTTCTACCCTTTACACTTGATCACTTTTACATTTTATGCAATTTAAATATTCAGCATTCAACACTCAACACATTTGATTTACTTTCAGTACATTGAATTTTAACACCTGATATTTGACCCTGATTGCATTGACATTGATATCTAATTTTAGTGTGCAGATCTAACATATTGCACTAACATCAGTACTTACATTACACTTAATTTCAATATTGATTGCTCTGACATTTAGACATCAAGAACTCATTCCTCGTAGGATCGATAACCGATAGAATTATCTATCAACTATACTTGCATCGACGTGTGTACGCTTGCACAATCATTGTATCGTAAAAACACCGATCAAGTTTTGGCGTCGTTATCGGGGAATGGAGTTTGTTTGATGTTTGTTTTTGTAGTTGCAATTAATTTTACTTACTTAATTTTTAATCTTTACTAATCTGTTGTTATTTCTTTAATTATTTTCTTTTTCAGATTTTTAATTATTGCATGTCCACAAGGAGAAATCCTAAGGACATTGTAAACTTTGATCCGGAGCTTGGGAGGACACTGAAGAGGAGAAGGCATGAACAATGAAAAATGGCTGGTAGCAACAACAACAATAATCTACCACCATTGCTGCCACAAGATGGAAGTCCTCCAGTGCTTCCACAAATTGTTAATGATATACCACCACGTCCACAAGAAGAACAAATTCAAAATAAGACAATAAGAGATTTTGTTATTGCTATACTAGATGATTTACAACCAGGGGTTGTACGACCGGCTATCCAGGCTGGTAATTTTGAATTGAAACCTGTGATGTTTCAGATGCTCAACTCAAATGGGCAATATTTTGGTTTTTCGCATGAAGACGCACGAGAACATTAAAATCATTTTTTCTTATTTGTGCATCCTTTAGTCAACATGGTGTCCCTGATGATGCCTTGAAAATGCAATTATTTACTTATTCATTGTAGGGTAAAGCAAGAACATGGTTTTTAGGATTACCGGCAGGATCTATCACATCTTGGAATGTGTTAACAACGCAATTTGTTTTACGTTTCAACCCATCGACAATGAATACAAGGTTGCGTAATAACACCACTACATATCATCAGCTCGATGATGAGAATTTACATACAACATGGAAGAATTTCAAAACTTTTCTTCGACGCTGCCCAATGCATGAAATTCAGCAAGAGACCCAAATAGAGATCTTCTACAATGGTTTGAATGCTCAGACAAGAAATCTTGTCGACGCATCGGCTAATGGTCCATTGTTAGATTGTACTTACAATGAAGTTGTTTGAATTCTAGAGAGGATTGCCCAGAATGACTACCAATATCCAATCTCTCATTCTGCAAGGTGAAAACTAACCCTGGAGTTCTTGGATTAGATGCTATTTCTGCATTATCAACATAGGTATCTTCACTGGCCAACATCATAAAGAATATGAAAGGAACAACTGAAGTTGCTCCTATACAAGTAGCCCAGCAATTGGATGCGCCGATATTTTCTTGTGAAATTTACGGTGACAATCATAACTATGAAGACTGCCACAACATGCAGAAAATGCGTATTATGTCAACAACATCCGAGGAGGTTCATTTGGTAACTCATACAACAATCGTTCTCAACAACCTTGGGGGAATCAAAATAGTTCCATGTATAGATATGAAAATTCCTTAAATCAATGGGGTTATAGATAATGAGGTTACAATGCTAATCCGCAACAGAATTATTATCAAAATTCACAGATAAATTCTCATTCTGAACAAATGCAATCACACAGTCAGATGCAACCACAATCGCGATTACAGTCACAACAGTCTGTATAACCACAAATGCAAGGAGAACATCATCAGCATCAACAGCAGTAATTTTCTCAACCCAAGTCAGATCCTATGGCTACTCTTGAAGCAATGATGCATGAGCATATTACAAGAACTGAAGCGATAGTGCAAGGCAACTCTTCTTCCATACGAGCATTGGAAGCCCAGCTCAGTTAGTCGGCTTCTAATCTCAGCACTAGATCACTAAGATCTTTGCCTAAAGATATTGAGAATCCAACACAAAAGGGGAAGGAGCATTGCAAAGCAATCACGCTAAGGAGTGGAAAACAAACAGTGGGACCAAGCGTTTCTGATAAAGACCATGTCGACGCATCTGAACCACAGCAACAAGAGGAGGATGCAACTAAAGGACGTCAAGCAGAAATTAATGCTAAGGAACCAACTACAGAAACACCCATACCTGCAATTTGCCCAACAAAGTTGTCAATGCAACAACCAGTGTCAATACTACCGAGTTATCCACAACAACCCACTACGACCATACCTCTATCATTTTCGCAACGTTTCAAAGAGAAAATATATGATAAAGAATATCAAAAGTTTGTTTCTACTTTAAAACAATTGCACATTAATATACCTCTAATACATGAAAGAGCTATTATCAAGGAAAAAGAAATTGTCCGACATCGAGACGATTTCACTCACTATTCCATGCTCCATCGGGAATCATTATTTAGGTAAACCTTATGTGATTTAGGAGCAAGTATTAACCTGATGCATTTGTCCACTTTTAAAAAATTAGGAATAGGTTCGATGAAGCCCACGGCAGTGACATTGCAACTGGAGGATAGATATTTAGCACAACTGGAAGGACAAATCAAAGATGTTCTTGTTCAAGTTGATAAGTTAATGTTCCTTGCTAATTTTATCATCCTAGACTACGAAGCAGATAAGGAGGTACCCATAATTCTTGAAAGGTCATTTCTAGCAACGAGACGAACACTTATAGACGTTTTCAAAGGAGAACTTGTTATGCGTCATAATGATGACCAGGTAACCTTCAGTATGTTTGAAGCATCACCGTTTGGATCTAATGAACAATGTCACCACATTAACGTGTTGGATGATATTATTCTGGAAGAATTTAATACACGAAGTTCAGCACTGCCTGATGATGATGCGACGACATCTACCAATGACATTCTATATGACTGTGTCGACAAAGAGGAGGTTAACAATTGTGAGCTGCGTTAGAATTGGCAAATGGAGTCTTTGGATTTGTCTAACAAGACAATCCCGGTGTTTAAACCATCTATCAAACAAGCTCTTACCTTGGAGTTAAAATCATTGTCAACACATTTGAAACATGTCTTCCTTGGCGACAACGAGACGCTACCTGTTATTGTCAATGCTTCCCTTAATGCAATGCAAGAAGATAAGCTCATTGCAATTCTGAAAGAACACAAAAGACTCATAGCCTGGAGCATGGCAGATATCAGAGGCATCAGTCCCTTTTTTGCATGCATAAGATACGGCTAGAAGATGAAGGGAAGTGAGCAATTGAGCAACAAAGATTACTCAATGAGAAAATGAAAGAAGTGGTATTATATACCCTATTTCTTATAGCAATTGGGTAACTCCCATTTAATGTGCGCCTAAAAAGAGTGGTTACACAATTGTGACCAACGACAAGAACGAGTTAATCCCTACTCGCATCGCAATTGGATGGCGAGTATGCATGGATTACGGGCGACTGAATGTAGCCACAAAGAAAGACCATTTTCCACTACCTTTCATCGATCAGATGCTAGATAGGCTAGTTAGTAAAGCCTATTATTACTTCCTGGATGGCTACTCTGGATACAACCAAATAGCCATTGCGCCGGAAGATCAAGCTAAGACAACATTCACATGTCTTTTTGGAACATTTACTTTTCGACGGATTTCATTTGAGTTGTGTAATGCGCCAGTAACATTCCAGAGGTGCATGATGGCGATCTTCTCAGATATAATTGAGGACTCACTCAAGGTATTCATGGATAATTTCTCGGTCCATGAACAGTGTTTTGATCAATGCACTGACAACTTGGCAAGAGTTTTGAAAAGATACAATGACACAAATCTTATTCTGAATTGGGAGAAATGCCACTTCATGGCTACGGAAGGCATTATCCTTGGCCATCGCATATCTTATCAGGGCATTGAGGTTGATAAAGCTAAAGTAGAAATCATAGAAAAATTACCATCGCCCACCACTATCAAAGCAATAAGAAGCTTTCTTAGACACGCTGGCTTTTATGGAATTTTCATCAGAGATTTTTCCAAGATAGTTAAACCTTTATGCTCATTACTAGAACAAAAAAAAAGTTTGTGTTCGACTATGCATGTCTGGATGCATTCACAACAATAAAGAAGCAGCTAGCACAAGCTCCAATTGTCGTCGCACCAGACTGGATGCAACCATTCGAACTAATGTATGACGCCAGCGACTTTGCTGTAGGAGCTGTCCTAGGCCAAAGAAAAGAAAAGGTATTTCATTCTATTTACTATGCTAGTAAAACTCTAATTGAAGCGCAAGTTAATTATACTACTATGGAGAAGGAGTTGCTAGCAGTAGTCTTTGCATTTGACAAGTTCCGTTCTTATCTTGTCGACGCAAAGACTACAATTTTCACGGACCACTCAACATTGAGATTCCTTTTCAACAAAAAAGACGCCAAACCTAGACTCATCAGATGGATCCTACTCCTCCAAGAATTTGATATCGAAATAAAATCAAAGATAAGAAAGGATCTGAGAATCAAGTAGCTAACCACTTGTCTAGCTGGAAACTGGGAGTGAGAACGGGCAAACAAACTAGATTGTCGAAGCATTTCCTAACGAGCAATTATTCTTTGTCGATGCATCACCATGGTATGCTGATGTCGTCAATTACCTTGTGTGTGGAAAGCTACCTATGAGTGCAACTGGTCATAGAAAGATCAGGTTCTTATGTGATGCTGCCAAATACCATTGGAACGAATCATACCTATTTAAGGTATGCGCCGACAATATCATCCGTCATTGTGTACCTGAAGAAGAAATGATGTCAATCTTGCGACACTACCATGATGCCCTTTATGGAGGTCATTTTAATGGAATAAGGACTGCTGCAAAGGTCCTGCAATCAGGATTTGATTGGCCCAATTTGTTTCGAGATGCTCACAATTTCGCACAACAATGTGATTGTTGTCAATGCACTGGATCCATATCTCGACGCAACGAGATGCTCCAACAACCCATTATGGAGGTAAAGCTTTTTGATGTCAAGGGTATAGATTTTATGGGGCCATTTCCAAACTCTTTTGGAAATGTGTATATCTTAGTGGCTGTTGACTATGTCTCAAAGTGGATTGAAGCTATTGCGATGCCAAAAGACAATGCTCGGACAGTGTTAAAGTTCTTTCACACATACATCCTCACAAGGTTTGGAACATTGAGAGTATTGATAAGCAACCAAGGTACTCATTTCTATAATAACCAAGTGGCAATTGCATTAAAGCGATATGGTGTGAAGCATCGTATGGCCACCACATATCACCCACAAACTAATGGTCAAGTCGAAGTATCCAATCGTCAAATTAAAAACATACTTGAAAAGGTGGTTAATCCATCTAGGAAGGATTTTACGCTGCTACATGACGCATTGTGGGCGCTTCGCACCGCTTACAAAACCCCGTTAGGGATGTCGCCACACCAACTAGTGTTTGGAAAGTCTTGTCACATTCCTGTCGAACTTGAACATAAGGCCATGTGGGCAATTAAGCAAGTGAATTTAGACTATGATGCTACTGGAAAGAAACGACTGTTGGACATCACGAAATTAGAAGAAATGGCATATACAAGGAAAAGACAAAGAAATGGCATGACAACATCATCTTGCGTCGACAATTTCATCCTGGTCAGTTGGTACTTGTATTTAACTCACGTTTAAAATTGCATCCAGGAAAATTGAGATCGAGATGGTCAGACCCATTTAAAGTTGTCGAAGCATTCTGTAACAACCCTAATTTAAGTGTGAAGGAAACAGTGACTAGAACCATGTGAACAACCATTTAGGTAGTATATATATATATAAATGGTGATTATTAATAGGGAAATTGAAGGTATTAAATCTTATTAGTGGAATTTCACAAGAAGTGAGTTTGAGACATAATATAGGGGCCTAGTAAATAATTATCCCTAAATGTGAAGTGATGGTGGAGTGTTAGGTAAGTTAAAGAAAATATTTAGTGATAAAATAAAATAAAATAAAAATGAAATTAATATTAAAATAAAGTAATGATGACATGTTTTTGTAATAATAAAAAAATAAAAGAAAAAAAAACAGAATTTTCAAACGTTACTCTTCTTCTCCAACGTGAAGGCCTGAGGTAGAAAAAAGAAAGAAGTGGTCACTCTCTTCTTAAAATCTAGTAAGGAAATTAAAGTTTTATTTCCATGATTTTGTATATATTTTAGTAATTCTAAACTTGTTTTAGCTAGCATGGAGCATTGGTTTTGTTGTTCAAAGTAATGTCTCTCCAACTAACGACAGAAACTTGTTTCTCTACCTCCTTAATGTGAATCCTTAGATTTGCAAGAATTTTTCATTTTTGGAACTTATTGCATGAAGTTAGGATTTTCCTTGTGTTTTTTTTAATTTCTAATTTTTGTCTTAATTCACCCAAAACAATTCTTTTTGCATTAAACAATTTTGATGTTTAAATGGTAGTTAAATTTCATTGAATGTAAATTGTTTATAACTTTTGATGATTTAGTAATAATAGGAATGGGTGAATAAAAGCATAAGTACATGGGAAGTAATATGTGTGTTATGAAATTTGAGTTGAGATTGTAGGCACTAAATTCCTTAATTTTTCTTAATATTTGTCAAATGATATTGGCTTTGTTTCTATGATTGAAATTTATTTTTGTCATGTTCTGTAAATTCAGTGGATTTTGGTTAAGCTATTTAAAAAAAATTCTACATATTTGCAATTTAGCCATGTCGTTCTGTTTCATCTTTATTGATGCCAGTAGGATATTTTTCTCTGGTTCAGATACTTACGATGTCAATATGCTATGATGAAAAGTGTATATTGTATAATTTTCAGTAATTTGATCATGAGCTGTAGCTTTTTGTTGACAATGTTTAAAGTCTGAGGTGAGTCCTATTATATTGGCTTTAGATTTCAAGGCGATATTGACGTAGAGATGATAGCAAGTATGAAGCAAGTGATTTTTAATGATTTGGTCTTTGGTGAATTGTTTTGGAAAAGTTGTTGTCATGTATTTAAAATCTGCTGTAAATCACAGCTTTGTCTTTTTTTGTTCTGGTATGGCTTGAGTGACTCAAGTCCTTAAAGTATGTAAAATTTGACTGAGCCAAATATACTTGACATGTTTTTTAAAAAAATGATAAAAGAAGGGGAAACTTGTAACATGAAGTTGAGACTTATTAGGTGAAATCATTGTCTTAGGTCAAGAATCACAGCGTGCTGAGGACGTTCGAGGAAAAGGGAAAGTCACCAAATAGTCTCTATTGGTTGAAACTCCACAACATGTAAGTTCTCCTTTTCATATGGTATAATTTTATTAAGTTGTTCTTTTTTGATAAATAATTAATCCTTAACCTTGTTCTTATATATATAATGATATGAGTTATGAGATTGTTGGAAGAATATTGGAAATGGAATATATATATATATATAGATAGATAGATTTGAAGTTTATGGCTGATACAAGCTTTCATATGTGATCTTTATTCCAATTCATATGTTCTGTATCGAGCTCTTGCATGTGTTGCGGACTCGAATTTAACACGTGACTCGAAAGTAGCACAAAAGAAGCTATTCGATGCCATTTCATACGATTTCTCTAGCTCTGGCCAAGCTAGTTCATACGTGTGATCATTGATTGGTTTCGAAAGGATAACCTGAGCAAACTATTGTATACGAAATAACTTATACGAGTATCACAATTTCGGAAAAACTACATTCATACGAGTTTTTTTTATGAGGAAGCTTAGTAGGTATTTTTTTTATACTTACCCTCATTTTATGTTTTGTAGATTTTGAACATTTTGGGTATCGTGCAGGTTGGACCACCAAAGCATACACATCAACCTACACCATTATTGGTAGATTTTGATGTCTCAACTTTTTGGTTAAATTTTGGCATGTGTTTAGGTTGTGATTGGATATAAAATATACACATTATTTTTGTATAGTACAAATATTTATGCATTGGTAAAGTGTATGCTTTTATCTCATACTAATCTTTTGAGATTATTGTATAATGTAATTGAATGATGTAAAATTGGAACCCTTGATCTATCTTTAAACTTTTAAATTAGCAAAAGAGATTCGGGTGTTACACAATCCAAAGAGGTGCGGTGACAATCGAAAACTTAAAGGATGGACAACAATTTAAAGTAAATGGCCAATGTATTAAACATTATGCGAGCCCATATGTTCGAGAACCAGACGAAGTCGTCAACCTGGTGACATTTAAATAATGTCGATGTATTTCTTTATTTACTTTTAATTGTTTCACTTTTCTTTGAGTTGTTTTAAATTCCTTGCAGAAATAAAAATCATATTTTTGTCGAAGCATTGAAACACATATTCTCGATGCATTCTGCGATGAGTCAGCATTACTTTTTCAGTAAGAATCACATCGGTTAATTTCTTTCTCTCCCAGCTATTGGATCAAAACAAATCGGTACGATCTATAGCTTGGCAATTAACGGCTGCAGACACAATGTTTCCCCATATTTTTCCACTCATTACGCCTAGTTTATAAAGCCTCTCATTGCAGTTACCTTTTCTCTTCACATTTACCATTGTTACTGCAACTCTTCTCTTTCATTGTTTGCATATTTCCTTTTCTAATCTCAGAAGAAATCTTTCTTTCTGTGAAAATTCTTGAAGTTCTTTTCTTCTCACCATGGCTAAAACCTATGCTTCCAAAAACACTCCTAAACCCTCCAAGAACACTCCGACTACTCCTACTGTGGTTCCGTCCACGACACCACCACCTTTATCCACAAGCTCGATTTTGTTTTTAACGATTGCGGCCAAAGATCGGTACCATAATTTTATGCTAAAATGCAATATTCACTGCGAACAAGGTCTCCAACTATCTCCACATCAGACCTTGAGGAAACAAATCCATCGAAGCATCAACCGCCTCGGATGGGAAAATTTCTGCGTCCATCCTTCTGGCTACTCTCCCACAATGATGAGGGAGTTTTATGCTAATTTGGTGGACTAAGAGTAGGAATTCATCTTTGTTCGAGAAGGACTAGTTCTATGGAGTGCTGCGCAGATTAACGTACTGTTTAGAATTTCGAAATGAGTAGACGTCCATACACCCTTTATGCACCATTTGGATGATGATTGTTTGGCCCAAATGATTAACGACCTCTGCATTAATGGCGTTACATGGATGGGTAATGGGTTTCATAATTATACAATGCATAGGCGGTACCTTACAATCTTTTGCAAGGTATGGTTTCATTTCATTAATAGTCGTGTTATGCCTTCTACCCACAGCACTACGGCCACATTAGACCGTATGTGTATGATGCATTCTATTCTGCACCACCGACACATCGACATTGGGGAGCTTATACATGCCCAGATCACAAAAGCTGTAGGAAAGCAAACTGGTATCCTTCCTTTTCCCTCTCTTATTATGCTACTCTGTCAACATAAGGGTATTGTGCCCAAAGATGATGAGGAGGTCCTGGACAACAAAGGATCAATCAATGATATTTCTGTTGAGAGGATGAAACGGGGCCAAGACACCCCGGTGGCCAAAGAGATCCCCAAGAAGAAGGATAAAAGAAAGGGTAAGAAGAAGGCTGACAAAATTGATGCGCAGATAGAAGCCCAAATAGCAAAGAAGATGGCACTGATGGAAGTTCATTTAGATCGCCTCGACATGCGTTCTATCCATACCGATAATATCGTGGACGACATGAATTTTCGACTACACAAGTTTTATGCATACACCAAGGCGTGAAATGAAGCCCTTGTCGCTGCATTGAGCCAGATTAGCCAGACCCCATTGCCAGATTTCTCAACTTTTCCATCCATCTACCGCCCAATGAAGTATTCATCTTCCGAGAAACCTACTCCTGATGGTAGGTCTGCCTCTGCACCAATCCGGATCCATATTCCTGACGATGAGAATGATGGCTGGCAGTCACAGACTAATGACAATTTTCATCGCAACATCACCCACTTATTCGAAGATGAATTCTCAAATAGTCTGGGCGCAAATATAACATAAAGGGCACCTATTTTGGAAGAAGATGTCGATGCAGTCGATTGCGCTGACACTAGTCAGTTGCAAATGAGCCGAGTGTAGAAGAAGAGGTAAATCAGGAAGGTCAAGAGAATGATCAAGACAAGGAAGAGAAAGAAGAAGAAGAAGAACCTGCCAAGGTGCAGGTGGAGAAAGAAATTGATGCCCCAACAATGATCGTTGAGGATATTGTGGGAGCATCCAACTTAGAGAAGGCTCTACCGATTGCGAGCCAGGCTGAGGTTGTCACTAGCGAGATAGAGGAACTGAATCCTCTGGCTATTTTGCCCTACATAGCACCACTCGTCGAAATTCACCCATCAGAGGTGACAACTGATGAGGCCATCACCCAATCCGCTGAGAAGGAGCAATCCACCGAATCGATTGGTTCAAAGGATAAAAAGCGAAAAAGGCGCAAGGACAAGAAAAAGAAAAAACACCATAACGAGGAAGAGCACCCGAAAAAGAAGAAAAAGAAAACCAAAGCAACCTCTACATCGGCTGCTGCTAAATAATGTGGTACATCTCTTTTTAGCTAGTTTTCATGCATTTTTATTGTGCTTGCATTTAATTGTCGTTACATTCATTTTCGTTTAGTACATTGCAGTTGCATTTCCATTATATATGTATAACTATTGTCAGTGCATTGAGGACAATGCAGACATTAAGTTTGGAAGGGAAGCTAATGTGAATTGGAAATGCAACTACACCTTCATGTTTGACTTTTATTTTGTTTCTTTAGTTAATGAAAATTTACAAAATTTTAATAGAAATATGCCCATAATTTTTATTTTGATGCGTAATTCTGGAATTGTTTGAATGCTGATGTGGAAATTGGATGAATATGAATGCATGATGAGTTTGCTATTTTTGAATGAATAATTGAAATTGCTTCAGTAATGAATGAATAGTATTGGTATTGAATCTTGAACTAACTGACCAATGTAGAGATATTATATTAATAAAAGACACTCCATTATGAGTGCATTGTGACTTTTAAGGGAGAACACTCCGTTGCAGACTTAGAAAAGAAAATTCATCTAGCCAAAGGCTATAACTGCAAGAGTGTGTTCGGCGTAATTACATGCCTCCTAGGGGTTTGTTGCACCCCATCGTTACTACTCAGGAACAAAGGTAGAGTAATGCAATGACATCTTTCAGTCACTTGAAAAATAAAAGAATAAATTGCTGAAATGGTTCAAGAAAGATTATGATTCAATGCATGATACTAACATTGATGAAGTTCTAATTTTAAGTTGTTCATTGCTACAAATTGTCAGCTCATTTTATTATATAAATGCAATTTATAAATTAAAAATTTAGATAATTCAAGTTGTATGAATAATGAGTGCGGTGACATTTCAAATTGGGACTTTGTTTGAGAACAAGTAAAAACTCAAGTTTGAGGGTTTGATGGTATTACAAATGACATAGATTTTCTCCCTAATTTAGTATATTAATTGTCTCTTTTGTATTTCATTTAGCATGCATCATTAGCATTTTATATTTAATTTTCATATTTTCCAACTCATTGTTAGTTAGTTTAAATTCTTGTTATTTTTATCCATTTTTGTACTAATATCGATGCAAGCAACCGATATATTGCGTCTTAATATTGTTAGCGCAGGAACTCAGTCTAAAAGCTTGATACTAGATGAATGCAGCCACAAGATCAACTGGTAATTGCGACCAAGAGATGTCGTCGCATTACAACTGAACATTGAATGAGTAGAATCAAGCTGAATCCACAGATGGAAGCACCAATGCAGGAATTTCACAGATGTCGCTGCAATTATGATTTCAGAATGCGTCTAGTGATACAGCAACAATCTACAAGTCTCTGAAGAACATACTAGAACTGCGTGAGTACACAGTTGTACTCTAACTAATTTTGACAGCTGCAAAAATCTAGATCTGGATCTGGGAATGAAGGCTGAAACTTGCAACATTTTGAAGGTTATAAATAGATGAACAAAGAATGAAGAAATCATTAAGTGCTAAGGGATTAAATTCTACAATTTCTATGTGATTTTGGAGATTTGAGCTGGGAATTGGGAAGCTGATGAAGCAAGTCTGCAATCACTTCTGACGAGAAGGTGTTTGATGCAAGGCAAGAGGAATAATTAGGGAGTAGGCCTAGTAGTCTAGAGATAGTAAGCTTCGTTGTACTCTTTAATTCTTCTTAAACGATGATGGATTTTGTTGATATTAAATGAATACGAGAGTATCTTTTAATGTTATATCATTTTTATTCTTATTTTACACTGCTTATCTGTTTATTCTTGGATTTAACTGCTTTAAGCACGAGAGTGAAATTGCAGTGCGCCGATATCGAGAGATACGGTGACAGGTTAGGTTAACAAGTGGGTTATACGAGAGCTGCTCAAGACTGGGATAAGAACCAGTTACTTCTTCTTGGATACACATCATTGCTCACACCGAGAGGTGGAGTGATTGTGGGTATTTAAGTCGGGATTAAGTAGGGAGCTGTTGTTGGTAAGAATTTAAAGGGACTTCATTGTAGTGACAATTCATCTATACTTTACCTTGTCGACACATCCAAAGCAGAATCAGTGAACCATTTTTACCCTTTACACTTGATCACTTTTACATTTTATACAATTTAAATATTCAGCATTCAACACTCAACACATTTGATTTACTTTCAGTACATTAACTTTTAACACCTGATATTTTATCTTGATTGCGTTGACATTGATATCTAATTTTAGTGTGAAGATCTGACATATTGCGCTGACATCAGTACTCACATTACACTTAATTTCAATATTGATTGCTCTGACATTTAGACATCAAGAACCCATTCCTCGTAGGATCGATATCCGATAGAATTATCTATCAACTATACTTGCATCGACGTGTGTACACTTGCACAATCGTTGTGTCGTAAAAACACCGATCAATGACCTTCTTCTTTGGAATGGAAATTAAGCAGGCTAAACATAAAGTCTTCATCTACCAGAAGAAGTATGAAAAGGAGATTTTGAAGAAGTTCAAACTTAAGGAATGCAAGGAAGCAAGCACTCCTATGAATCAAAAGGAAAAGTTGTGTAAGGAAGATGAAGTTGATAAAGTTGATGAGGGATATTTTAGAAGTTTGATTGGTTGCTTGATGTATCTTACAGCAACAACCGCTATTAATCAAGCTTTGTGGTTGAGAAAGATATTAAGTAATCTTAACTTGGAACAGAAGGAGAGCACGAAGATTTTAGTTGATAACCAAGCTTCCATTGTAATTTCTCATAATCCAATGTTTCATAGCAAGACCAAGCATTTCAACATTAAGCTTTTCATCTTGAGGGAATTATGGAAAGAAGGTAATGTTGTGTTGTTTCTTTGCAAAACAGAGGAGCAAGTTGCACATGTCCTCACCAAGCCACTCTCTATAAGCAAATTTGAAGTTTCGAGGACAACACTTGGTGTTTGCAAGTGTTAGATGATATGTTTCGAGCTGCAGATGTGGATTTTAATGTTGTTTAGTTGTATTCCAAGTAGTTGCTATTTTTCAGACATTTTGTTATTCAAGTTTATGTTCATGGCTTAAGTTTTGGATCATGTTGTTAGTAGATTATTATTTTTTCTTGGTTTAATTTTGTAAACATTGCTGACCAAAATCGTAGTCCAATTTTCTTCCTTTCAACGTGGCTCTAAAGAAAACACATTTCGGTAACTCTCAACCTTTCAATTTTTCTTTTTCTGATAAAATACCAACAACAACATTTGGCTTTAAAAAGAAATCAATATTCCTCTGTTGGACACTGTCAGACATACTGATTTGGGTATCCAAGTTTGCGCTTGTCTTAACTTCAACTCCAATTATTGGAACCAAAATAGAACCCTTAATCTCCTTCCCACTAAGCGTGCACAAGATCTTCACAACAGAACCACCTGAATTCAAGGTGGTAGACAAAAAATTGTTTGGAAATGATCATAATGGCTTTTTTCAGTAAAAAAATGTCTACCACCATCTCTACCGAATGCGCCAAAGTACCCACATTAAGGAGAATAATCAAAAAGTCTAGCTGAACTTATGGCGCCTCAAACTTCGCTTTAAGATCGTTGTCTTCCTCTGGAAATTGTGCAATAACTATCTCCCAATGAAAGTCATCCTCTCCATACGCTTGTCTTCTGATGATTATGCTTGTCCCTTTTGTGCCAACCACAGGAAAACTATTGAGCAACTCTTTCTCGACTGTCATTTTGCTAAAGCCATGTGGTTCGGTTCACCCCTTTTCCTGCGGCCGGATGTTTTAAATATTGGTTCTCTTTCCAATTGGATCCTCCAATGGCTCGGAAACAATGATATCTCCTCCCAAGAGTCTAAGAGATTCTACACTTTGGTCACATGCACTCTCTAGAGAAACGAGCTCATCTTCAAAAACAATGATCCTAACCCACCCTATTGGAGTCTATATTAGAATCAATGGTTACTCTCATTTGCTCTTGAATCCTTCACTCCTAGGCCCCTCCACACAGCGCAAACACGAATACCTTCATTTCTTAATACAAAAACTCAAGTCCTTCCTTGCCCCTTGACCTCTCTACCTCCTCATGATAAGAAAATAACACTTATCTCATTGCAGCCGCTATTGCTTAGGGCCTTGATGGCTCCCATCTGCTCTCTATCAAAAGTTATAAATTTGCCAACAAGCTTCAAGCGAAAATTCTCTCCTTACGCTCTATCCTCATTGTGTTTAAATTTTATAACGTCTCTTCTTGCATGTGAGTTAAAATCTTTTATTGGGACACACGGTTGCCGAATGGAAACTCCAACCGGCATTTGAAGACATTCAACATATCCTTCACTCTATCTCCTTCCAGCAACTTACCATATACAATAGGTAGCTCGGAAGGGAAACCAAACGACCTTTAATTAACTTCTCCTGCCCTTAATTATGTTTGCAAATGTACCAAAATATATATAATTATATTTAATTTTAGTATATCCGTAACTCAAACTCAAACTTATATTTTGCCCAGATTCTTCATTTTGTTAAAATACTCGTGTCTAAGCCATATTTTTACAGAATAGCCATATTATCAAGCACATACGCATTTCTTACACTTGGACCACCGTCCAAGTAACATAAGCTGAAATAACTTGTTTTCGACATTCTAGTGAGTCACCTACATCTTTCCACTACTGTAAAGCATCTCATAACCATTTCTGCGTAAGAAAACTTGTAAATCAGATACTCATAAGAGCCAAAGCTTAAATAAAAAATGGAGTTTTCCACCTACTTTAAGAGTGCATATGATAACCAAAAACACAAATGAAAGATTGCAGAGAGAACTGAGAAGTTCTTCCCTCCCCCCACCGGTATGAAATGTCAAAAAAAAGTTTCAAATGCCACCCGATCTTTACATTTGCTTGAAACTAATTTCTGTTTGCAGCCTACCTCTTTCTCTTTCTCTCTCTAAACTGCATTAGCAGGTTTGCTTGTCAAGCACATTGCTGTTCTTCCTTCATCATAGCTCTTCCATTGCTGGTTTCATCTACACTTCCATTGCAGCATTGTTTTGGTGATGGTCCATCACACTTCCCTCTAGGTGAAGTTGTATGGTGAGTGAGTTTCCCTGAACCATTACTGTTTTCCAAAGCGGAAATTGTTTCCATGGGAACATTGAGTTCAGTTGCAATAGTTGAAAACTGTTGAGACGATGAATTTGAGCCTGGTGGAGGCAAGAAAACTCCAGTGCCAGGAATGGGTAGATGAGGTGGAAAATGCCTTTGACCAGCAGCAGCTGACCACCCAGTCGAACCAGGCGGGATGGGAACTGGAGAAGGAAATGGAATAGCAGGTGCAGGCACAAATAATGGTTGAACAACATTTGCGGGTGGAATTTGTTGCCGAATTGCTGCAGCTGGCAGTACACCAGTTGTTGGTATTGCTGCATAATGCTTGGGGCCAGCAGAATGGCGAAAATGGTTGGGTGATCGACTAGATGGTGGACCCCATTGTGAAGACTGAGAAACCGAAGGTGAAGGAGGCCTCTGGTTTTCAGCCACAGATTTCTTTGGTTGATACTTGGTAAATGTAACAAGCATGCGGTGCTTTCGGATGGAAGGTAGTGCATGTTTGGCAAAATCAGCCGATTTTCCTTCCATTACTAGGAGAGATCTGCATCAAAGTTATGAAATTCACAATCAGGAAATATGAAACAAAAGAAGACAATCCAATTGAACTAAATGAAGCAGTCCTAGAAAAGAATACCTTATATTAGCCACCACTATTCTAATAGATGTAGGGACCTATGTTACTTGGACTCTAGTGCAAGTGTTGGATATAAGTATGCGTGTAACATGGATATGTTCAATTTTTTCAAGTTTTGCCCTTGGAGAATCATATTCCAAATACCCATGTCTGAAAATGTGCCCACCACAGATACTTAAAAAAAAAAATGGAGTCAAAGAAACATAAGTGAGGACTCTATTCATTAGAAGCACTATTACAAAATTTTTTAGGACTAAATAGCTAAATTGTTTGAAATTAGTAATCTGGACAAAAAAGATATCATTCAATTCTAAACAATGACCATTTTCTAAGCACAGAGAACAGTAAAACATTTACCCAGGTGAAAGAGAAAGCTTTAAAGAGCCTTTGAAATCACCCGGATGATCAACCCCAATAACCTTGCCAAAAGTAATGTCACATTCAGTCAAGAACAACATGAAAGTAGGGTTTCCAAACCAAGGTGGCCACATTCGAGGCGGTGAATGATCCCCCTAGAAGAAAAGACCACAGTAACATTAGGCTTAAAGCTAGACTCATGGTATAGGAAACAAGCAGCACCTCCATCTTTTACGTACCTCATTATAGACATCAATGATGCAAGAGTCTGGCTTTGCAGTAATAACTTGCAAGTCGACCAAACGTTCAATAGCATCCTGCAACAAGGAAGGAATGGCTTCTATTCTCCGATCTACTAAAGAGCTCCATCAACATAGAAAGGAATCAAAATCATTTAACTTGAAATTTTAAAAACATATGTGCATTTATGTATTTGGGTGGGTGGGGGGAAGGAATCAAGGAGAAGGCACAGAACATGCCTTTGGAAGTCCTGGCAGCAGTTTCATCATCCAGAGGGGCATCAGCAATTGGAAGGCCCAGTTGAATCATCTCTCTGCCATGTCCCTTCATCGGTTTTTTTGAAGCTACATATGTCTGAACTGCTTCTCATAAATTGTCACATCACAATTCAGCTATTAGTGATATTTGAAAGCAAGGATATTATTATTACAAATATACAGCATCCAAGAAATTGCACTACCATACTGAAACAACACTATTCCAAGACTGATCAGCAGTTAAAAGAACTTAATCAGCTTTGCCATGAGCAAAATTATCCGTTCCTCTAACACAGTACAGAAATTGACACAGTAGACGCATTCCTTATTACTAGGGGTGATATTGATTTGGTTTGGTCTGGTTTTTTGGATTTTTCGAACCATCCATCATAATTTCATTCTTTCGGTTCACAGTTTTTCCATATTAAATTTTGGTTTTGAATTTTAAGACTTATTTTGATAAAATGAACTTTGTTTATGGTTTTTGAATATTATTTTTGTGAAGTTTTAAAGTCCTGTTCATAAACATTTCTAAAAACAATTTTCCAAGTAAACAAAAAATAATCATAACTTCTATAAGATATTTTTTGAAGAATATTTGTATATAGAACTTTTAAGTTTTTTCAGTATTTTAAATATAAAATTTATTTTATTTCATAAAAATTAAAATTAATTATAAATTAAATAAAAATAAAATTCAGTTCAGTTCAGTTTTGGATATCCGCAGTTTTTTAACTTGCATTTCATAAACCACTCAAACACCTTGGTTCAGGTCAGTTTTCGGTTTTTCCTACTCAGCCCTACTAATTACCAGCTTGCCCCAGAATAAATACATGATAGACAAAACTATAAACAATGAAGCTGAAAACCTATCAATTGTGATAGGATTCAGCTGAAAACAAAGAAAGCAGTGAAACTCTAGGTGCTAACATGACCCCAAAAAAAAAAAGAACTTTTAACAGAACTTGCCTTGCAAATGTCCTCTTTTCCCAGCAGCCCTTAAATCATTTATCAAGGAGACAAGGTCAGAAACTTCCTTCTCATCAAACAGTTTCTCATACAATTTTAGCCCATCCACCACATTGACCTAAAAATAAAAATTCGCTCATAAGAAGTAGAAACAGAATAGGGAGGAAAAGAAGGAAGAATCTATCAGTTCATACAAAATTTCAAAATATCATCATAAAAGTTATAAAGCATTACCATGTTTCCATCAAACATCTCGTTACCAACAAAAGTTTTTGGATGCAATACCAGAATCTGGTTTTCATTCTGATTTTGGCCAGGACGTGAATCATGTTCTGAAAGATCATAAATATAAATACATATAAACATAAAAAAATGGAGAAATTAAATGTTAAAATCTAAAGAATTATTTGAAGAAATCAAACTGAATTCAATATTTAACGCAAGATTTGAATCAAGGAGCAACCACTAAATAACCTACCAATCTATTCCAGCTGTTCCTAGCTAAACAGGAAAGAGACGATTTTTCTACAATACATAAGTAAACAATTTGGACAAGTTTCAAGTCTAAGAAAAATAAATCTAGTGAATATTAAATGTGTAGCTTCCCCTGTTAGCACCTCCTAAGATGCTAAGTGCTCCGACATGCACTTGGCATCGTAGAGCATAGAACAGATGCTAAAACGACGGATTCGGATGCAGAATATAGATCTGACACAGCATTCGTAATTCAGACTGAGCAATGAAGAAAGCGAGTCAAATCAAATATCAACTAAAGAAAGTAAACAGCATAGACTGCAATCACATATTGCTAGGTTATGTCAACGCCTAATAGACACAATTGAATGCATAAACAGACCCAAAAAACTTGTTATAAAAGGAATATAACTTCTTTAAATAGCTTTTCATTTGGTAAAAGAAAAAGATCCAATTACATGTGTTAATATAAACTAATTCAATCATAAACCCAATTATAGTATAAGCCTCATTACCTTTTAATGTGTAAAAGATTCAACTAGATCATAAGGCAAATTTAGTTTTATCAAATTACACAAGGCAATTCAACAAATAATCAACCGTGACAAGCTGCGGAACATATGGTATCATTCACTAACAAATTCAACATTCACAGCAATGCAAGTGAAAGTCACCAATGTCTCCACCGAAAAGCCTTTAGATACAAATTTTAATCATCCCATCAGAACAGATAACCAAACATAACAAGCTGAAACAGAAGGTATCGTTCTTCACAAGAATGCAAGTAAAAGTCAACAGATATTAACACTTAAAATCCTTTAGGCAAACAAGCTTCAATCATCCCATCAGAACAAATAATCAAACATAACAAGCTACATCATAGAATGTATTATTGACTACCCTAATTCAAATGTTCACCACAATGTAAATATAAGAGATGAAAGCAATAAACATGAAACACTATGTAACCATCTTACCCTCTGTGACAACTGAACCTTTATCTTCCACCTTCCGTAACTCACCACCTAACTTAAGTTCCTCATATTTCACACTCCCTCTCTCATTTCTCTCTGAAACAGCGGTACCAGTAGAATTCCCATTAGTATCCACCACAGAACTCTGTATTTCTTTGGCCACCTCTACCCTATGCCCCTTAAAGCCAAAGCCAGACCTTTTAAAATCCTTTCCCCCAACTTTTCCATGATCACAATGCCTTTGCCTACATCTCCAGGCCACCTGTTGAAGAGCATAGGAAACCTCAGCAATCGAAAAGTACTGCTGCATATGAAGCACAGGGTTCCAGTGACATCTCCTTTGCTGAATGCAAGCTATGACGGCTTCATACTCCCCAACTTCCCCGACCTCACGCAAATGATGACAAAGAGTGTCAATCATAGCATTGGCTGCTGCGAATTCACCCCGCAACCAATAGATAAAGCCATCACGCTCATCGGGAAACCAATTCCGATGATGGTGCTGGTTGAACTCTGCACCTCCTCCTCCTCCTGCACCGCCACCAACGGCTCCAGCATCACCACCTCCGCCGCCAGCTACTGCAGCTGAAGGAGCAGGAAACTGCATTTTATCTGGTAAAACTGCATTTCCCGATGGCGCTGCCATTGAGGAAAAAGAAAAAAAAAGGCTCCCAAACCGATAAAAAAATTAAACTGCTAAAACAACATATATAAATTAAAAATACCCAAAAACAGATCTAATTAGCTTAAAACCTGTAGAATCCAACGTGATCACGTAAAATCACAAACAATATCCTTTTTTACCTCAAATTAATCTAACTTCAAAATAGATATAATTAGTGAAAAAAATATTAAAAACTGGGTCTTTATTTACTGTTTAAGTGGTTTAAGCCGATCTAAAGGATTGCTTTAGTTTAGTCAGATCTGGAAAAATGGGAACTTTGCTTTGGTTGTGCGTAGAATGTGAAAAGGCAAACAATTTAGGGTTTGGGCATCTGGTTTTTGGAAAGAAAAACAAAAGGGCCTTTGTCAGAGTGAAAGAGATCAAGGCTTGGCTTATTGATGACGCATAAAGATGCGCTTTTATAGTGGCTAAAATCCAACAAAACTTCCTTCCCTCACCAGGGATCGATTATCGAACCGCATAAGAATATTCTTCTTCAATTTCTAAGCTGAATTTTGGTGTTTTAATTCAAGTCTGAGAAAAGCTCGATCGTCTTGGGTTAAAAGTTTCTATCTTTGGGCTTTTTGCGCGGGTTAACCTCTTACCATTAAACCCTTTTCGTTGGTCGAATTTTAAATTAATTTCGTAATTAAATTATGTTTCATAATAAAGGTAAATTTTAAAAATAGTCACTTTTATTTACATCAGGTTACATTTTAATCATTTATGTTTGAAATATTACGTTTTAGTCACTTATGTTAGTATTTTGTTATGAAGTGATCACTATACCGTTAAGTTCCATCATCACCTTAACGGTAATCCTACATAGCAATCCAACTAGGTTTTAAATGCCAACTTGGATTTCCAAATGGAATGAGAATAAATCTTTAATTAAATAATTTTAATTAATTAAAATTTTTAAACCGTAAACCTTAACTAAAAAAACCCTAAACTCATTTCCACACACCTCTTTTCTTCATCTTCTTCCCTTTTGATTTCAATATCTTTAGTTACAAATCTGTCTCAGAGCTTGAATCTTTAAAACTCATTAACTTAAATATTCAATATCTTTAATTCCAATATCTTCTTCTCGTCAAGTTTCTTTGGGTTAATGGGTTTCAAAGATTCAAGCTCTGAGACAGATTTGTAGCTAAAGATATTGAAATCAAAAGGGAAGAAGATGAAGAAGAGAGGTGCGTGAAAATAGGTTTAGGGGTTTTTTCAATTAAAGTTTAGAGTTTAAAAAATTTAATTAATTAAATTTATTTAATTAAAGATTTATTCTCATTCCATTTAGAAATTCAAGTTGGCACTTAAAATCTAGTTGGACTGTCACATAGGATTACTGTTAGGGAGATAACGGAACTTAACGGCACTGTGATCACTTCGTAACAAAATACTAAATAAGTGACTAAAACGTAACATTTCAAACATAAGTAATTAAAATGTAACCTGAGACAAACAAAAGTGCCTATTTTTTTAGTTTACCCTATAATAAAATTATAAGAATATAATATTATGGGTGAGATACGAGATTACGCTATTTAGTTCACTTGATTAGAATGTAATATTTAAATGTTTGGTTGATAAAATATAAGATTATTTAAAAGCATATTTTACTATATTGTAGTTATAATTTTTTTGTTTTTGCAAGTTCACTTCTTTCAACATTTTTTAATCTTAAATATTTTTAGGGATCATATGAATTCAATTCAACTACCACTAAATTTAATTAAAAAAATTTATGGCTTAAGGGTGTAAAAAGCTTTTAATTTAAAAAAATAATTAAGCCTTTATTTTTATTTTGCACTTACTTGGATACTTAAACTTTCAAAATGTATCAAAGAGGCCCTCAAACTTTATCAAAAAAAGCAGTTAAGTCCCTACTTTTATTTTACACTCAATTGGATACTTGAACTTTTAAAATGCGTCAAAAAGACTTCAAACTTTTTTCAAAAAAATAATTAAGCTCCTGATTTTTTTTTTTTGCATTCAATTGGGTACTAGAAATACCCCTAATTTTTTTCAGTTAAAGCCACCACGTGTTACAACCACAGCGTGACATGTGGCAAAAATGTTTAAAAGGTCTTTTTAAGGCTTTTTATATTTTTTCTAATTTTTAATAAATTTTAGTTTTTTATATTTTTATTAAAATTTAATAATTTTATAATTTTTATTGATTTTTATTTTTTATAATTTTTTGTGCCACATGTCACGTTGTGATTATGACATGAGGTGGTTTTAACTAAAAAAATTAGGGGGCCATTAACTTTAATGGTCAACCATTAAAATTAACAGTCAAAGAGTCTTTTTGATGTATTTGACAGTTCAAGTACTCAATTGAATGCAAAAAAATTGGGGGATTAATTGTTTTTTTTAAGTTTGAGGGTTTTTTTATGCATTTTAAAATTTCAAATACCCAATTGATTGCAAAATAAAAGTAGGGGCTTAATTACTTTTTTTAGAAAGTTTGAGGGTCTTTTTATGCATTTTAATGGTTCAAAAAAAGCAATTAAGTCCTTCCATTTTTTTGCACTCACTTAGATGTTTGAACTTTCAAAATGCATCAAAAAGCCCTCAAACTCTTTCAAAAAATGCAATTAAATCCCTAATTTTTTCACTCAATTGGATACTTGAATTGTCAAATGCATCAAAAAAACTTTTTGACGGTTAACTTTAACAGTTGACCGTTAAAGTTAATTGCCCCTAATTTTTTTCAATTAAAACCACCCAGTGTCATAATCATGGGGTGACATGTGATAAAAAACTATAATAAATAAAATTTATAAAAAATTATTAAATTTTAATAAAAAATATAAAATTATAAAAAAAATTTATAAAAATCATAAACAATTATAAAAAAATTGTAAACTTTTATAAAAAAATTATAAAATGCATTAAAAAGGCCTTTTAACCATTAACTTTAACCGTTGATCGTTAAAGTTAACAACCCCAATTTTTTTTCCAGTTAAAGCCATCATGTGTCACAACATAACTTGAAATGTGACGAAAACTGATAAAAATAAGAATAAATAAAAGTTATAAAAAAATTTATAAAATACTTCTTTTAGTACGATAATTTTTATAATTTTTTTCGAATTTTATATTTCTTTACATTTTCTACAATTTTCTTACGACTTTATAAAATTTTATAACTTTTCTATATTTCTATATATTTTATATTTTTTGCAATTTTTATAATTTTATAAAATTTAAATATTTTTATAGTTTTTTATTAAAATTTAATAACTTTTATTTTTTTATTTTTTATCATTTTTTTATCATATGTCACGCCGTGGTTGTGACACGTAATGGCTTTAACTGGAAAAAAATAAGGGTGGTTTAAGTATCCAATTGAGTGCAAAAAAATTAAGGACTTTAATTGTTTTTTTTTTTTTTGAAAAAGTTTGAGGGTTTTTTTTTATGCATTTTAAAAGTTCAAGTACTCAATTGAATGCAAAAAATATAGGGGCTTAATTGCTTCTTTTTAAAAAGTTTGTGGGCTTTTTTATTCATTTTTGATAGTTCAAGTACCCAATTTAGTAAAAAAAGTAGGGGCTTAATTATTTTTTTTGAAAAAGTTTGAGGGCTTTTTACACTATTAAGCCTAAAAATAAATACCTAGAAAAATATGTTGAGGTTAGAAGATCAACTCTTGGTGTCATATTAAGATTTAAATTTTAGTACTAAATGTTATTACTCAATTAGAATCCACACAAAAATGGAGGTCCCAATCGGATAGTCTAGCAATGTACGTCCAATAATTAATCATATGAATCCATGAGCAAAGGTATGTCCATCAAAGGAGTGTCCAAAATGATTGTCCAATAAGTCCAAGAGTTTAGCAAATGAATCCATAAGCAAAGGATGGTGCAATATGACAATTCAATTGTTTAAGTTCAGTACACAACTATAACATATAGTATTATAATCACTTAATAACTTCAAGATTTGTAAAAAAAAATTTCAAATATTTATTATGCCAGTTTTCATGTCTACAATAAATCAATGTTAATGTTAGCTTAAAAGGATCAACTCAAGATTTCCGATAAGGACGTTGAATCAGCCTTTGAGATGTTGTGGTGAAAGCAATAAAAATAGTGTAACAAAGAACACAAGTATTAACAGTGGTTCGACCTCGATTGCCTACTCCACTACCTTAGCTTTCCACAATTAAGGATTTTCTCAAATCCACTAGATTTGTATAACCGTTGAGGACAAGGTTTAACCTTACAATCTCTCTTAAGACTTATACCCCAAAGTCTTAAGATACAACTCCATTAAGGTTTCTACTCAAACCTTAAGTATAAACTCACTCTCAAAGAGAAACAAATAAGCAAACAAAGAAACAATTCTTACAAGATCAGGATGTTTGCAAATTAAGCACAAATACAAAGAATAACACTTGAGCTAAATGAGTACAATGAAAACTCACAAGTGTTTGCAAGAAATATTTGGTAAAAGATTGAGAAAATATTGAAAAATGAGTTCTTAGAAGTTAAGCACTTGTT
Source organism: Gossypioides kirkii (assembly GCA_005610355.1). Lineage (NCBI taxonomy): Eukaryota > Viridiplantae > Streptophyta > Magnoliopsida > Malvales > Malvaceae > Gossypioides > Gossypioides kirkii. The sequence continues at coordinate 29,499,470 of CP032247.1, read as the reverse complement.
TCTTGTTGTTCTTTACTTTAATGGGGAGCTTTGACCTTGTATTTAAGTCCTCTAACAACCTTGTGGACGTTTGTAGCCATTAGAAATAAAATAAAGTCGTTGTAGCCATTAAAACCAACATTAAATGCAGTCTGCAGCTTCATTTTTCCGATAGAAGCATACTTGTATTGGTAGAAGACTTTACAAAATATAATCGTTGGAGTCGTTCTATCGGTAGACGCTTCATTGTATCGGTAGAACTCTAAGGGCTTCATTTGGTATCGATAGAACTCATCAGAGTATCGGTAGAAGTGCAAGGGAGGCTGAACTTTGCCTACTGACTTGACTTATTTCGGTAGAAATCTTGAAGGTATCGGTAGAACTAAAGTTTTATCGATATATATGACCACAGTATCGGTAGAAGTCCCAAGTCAAAACTACTTTGCTCACTGGAGTCTGTTCTACTTAACTTTTATTCAAAAACACTTTAATTTGTTATCAAAACTTATTATCCAATAAGACTTAGTTTAATAGTTAATTTATCCAAGCATTCATTGTGTCATATATTGTCTATAACAAACTTACTTTACAAGTATAATTATAACAAGTGATTGATAATTAATTTTAGGTCAAATGAGAGTATGGAATTTACCTTAATATTTGCCAACAGTTTCATCATTTCACCTCAACATTGAAAACTTAGAATAACATAGAAAATTAAACAACTCAAACTTAGACGAAAAAAACATTAGATATAAAAAAAACTTGAAATTTTACGCAAATAATGAAATAAATAAACATTTAACAAGAAAATGGTCTTGATCTCAACTTCAAGATGCCTCCTATTTTGAAACCAAAGGCTATTTATAAAGGTTTATGAAGAGGAAATTAACAATGCAAAAGAATTACTAATAATAAATTTCTAGGCCTACTTTTTCATCTTTTGAATCATTTTTCACATGTTAAATGATGGCTTCTTTTGTCCAAGTTAACATCTCCCAATAGGAAAAGTCCAAGAAAGTTTATTGATGGTCTACATCTTGTCTATTCATTGTAGAAATTTCAACTCCAAACTCCATGTATGTTAGGAGATGTGATCCAAACACGAAAATACGTCAAAATTGTCCATTAATGTGAAACTTGTAATTTTATCTTTAGTTTTGGATTTCTTCCTTATGCATTTAGGTGTTGGTGTTCCAATATTTGAATAAATCTTCAAATTTCCTTTCCGACGATATAAAGTACACCTAAAATGGAGTCCTGAAGCTTGAGACATGATCGAAAAACTAAGAAGTATTCAATTTGGAAGTTTTGAATGTGTCCGAATTACAAATTTTGAATCTTTGAGCATTGAACTTTCAATCATCATCTTGGATCAACTTTAGGCTTTGTGCATTTAATCTCATGGTTCCATGTATTGATACTTTCTTTGCAAACTTTTTTTACTTGCAAATTCCACATGGAATATTTATTAAAACTAACTGCATGAAAATACTAAAAAACACACAATATTTACAGTACAAACATAAAAAAAAGTCAATTCACTAAAATGAATTTAAAATATATACAAATACTCGAGAACTAAGCAAATGTAAGGAAGATGGTTAAATCTTAGTGTTTTTATCTTTATTTATATTATTATATATTTTAAATTCATTTTATATAAAATATAAAAATACTTTTTGTCGAAACCACCTCGAGAACGAAGAAAGGTTTCGAAAATATTTTATGTTTTAGAATTTGGAAAATAAGGCGTAAAAAGGGAGTCGCCACCAATCTTTTATTTGGGTGCGATTGGATCACCACAAAACGTTTTAAAAACGTTAACGCCGGTCCACGAAATCCAAAAAAATTAGGTTCGGGAGTCGGTTACGTACGAGGAAGGATTAGCACCCTCGTACGCCCAGAATTGGTACCACATGATCATTTTTGGGTCTTGTTTTATGAAAACAATAAAAATTCGAATGATATTTAAAATACGATGTTCATTTTAAATGACTTTGTGTAATTTTAAAGGAACCTTTTTTAAGAAAAACTCGTCTCCGTATTTCGATCCTCTTATGAGAACTAGAAGACGTGTCCAACACATTAGGGCACTATATTCTCGGAGTTTCAAAATTGAAGGACGTTTAGGGAACTTTTGAAAAGAGTATTCGTTCGCGTGATTTGTACGAAAATCATACCCAGCGCGTTAAGGCGTGATTTTTCGAGGTTTCCACATGAAGGAATATTGTCTCGTTTACTTAAAAACTTGGGTATGGATAGGGCGTGTTTAAAAACCTTTTTTGAAAAGGATATTTCTTTCGCACGAATTACGAAAATCATACCCCGCACGTTAGGGCACGATTTTCGAAGTTTTCACACGAAATAATATTGCCTTGTTTTCGTCATGAAAGTCCTTTGTATATATATATTTTGAGAACTTGAAAATTTCGCATGAAGGTTAAAATGCAATCCTCGAACACATGATTTGAAGAATTAAAAGAAATACTCATTCACTTCGATTTTTCAAGAAGACTTGAAGTCGCGACCAACACGTTAGGACACGACATTCTCGGAGCCTCGAAGTGAACGAGCGTAAAAGCTTGAAAAGGATATTCGATTCGCACGAATTATACGAATAAATCGCGCCCGACACGTTAGGGCGTGATTTTTCGAATTTGCGCTCGAACCGAATATTGCCTCGATTTTTGAGGTAATTTATAAATGAAAGTGTATATTTTAAAAACACGAGTAGCAATTGATAATAGAAATTAGATACGAAGTATAAGTAGATAAATAATGTGCGAACATATAAATGTAGGTGTAAACAAATGCAAATATTGACAAATGATGAAATCGGGGTGAAAAACGGGACTTATGGATACCCGGGGGCAAAATGGTAATTTTGGTGTAATCGAGATTAAAAATGGAATTTTAAAAGATTCAGGGGTAAAATGGCAATTTTCGGTGAAATCGGGGTTAAAAATGAAATTTTAGAAGCTTCGGGGGTAAAATGGTAATTTTCGGTGAAATCGAGGTTAAAAATGGAATTTTAAAAGATTCGGGGGTAAAATGGTAATTTTTGGTGAAATCGGGGTTAAAAACGAAATTTTAAAAGATTCAGGGGTAAAATGGTAATTTTCGATGAAATCGGGTTTAAAAACGGAATTTTAAAAGATTCGAGGGTAAAATGGTAATTTTCGGTGAAATCGGGGTTAAAAATGGAATTTTAAAAGATTTGGGGGTAAAATGGTAATTTTCGGTGAAATCGGGGTTAAAAATGTAATTTTGGAAAAGTTTTTTGGGTCAAAACGTAATTTTGGTAAAGTTTCGGGGTTAAAATATAATTTTGGGAAAGTTTTAGGGTCAAAATGTAATTTCTGGACAATTTAGGGGCTTACAAAGTAATAAAACCAAAAACAGGTGACACGTGGCAGCCCCACAGGTATCCAGAGGTCAAGGGACCAATTTGAAAATCTTGAAAAATTTTTGGACCAATTTTGTAATTAAATAAAAGTCGATTTAAGGATTAAATTAAAACAAATTAAAAATAAAAAGGACTAAATACAGAAATAATCAAAAAGATGACACGTGGCAACCTCTGGTGCAGTCAAACAGTCAAAGGACTAGTTTATAAACCTTGAAAAATTATTGGGCCAATTTCGTAATTAAAATAAAGTTGATTTGGGATTAAATTAAAACAAATAAAAAATAAAAAGGACTAAATGCAGAAATAATCCAAAAGTGACACGTTGCAACCTCT